>JAJKFL010000005.1:18788634-28788634 GCA_021186555.1 Reticulitermes speratus
AACTAATTTATTTATCTAGAAATCATCCAGACTTTCTCTAAGGGACAAACTCCTAAGGCTTGAACGTCAATGAGTGGTAATTTATATCTTTAGTACATTAATTTTGAACCTCACTTCCCAACAGGACTAAGGCGTGACTTACAGTTTCCTATTTCCCTTTTTCACTATTCAAGTGTCTTTCTTCTTGTCACTCCTCTGATGGTTTTAGTGACCCGGTTAACTACCGCTTTACATGCTGCATTCCTGTCTTGAGCAACAGTTTTGTCAGCACCTGGTTGTGTTTTAGTAAACGATCTAAGCCTGGCAGACTGTTTCCTGGGTTTGAAAGTGTGCCTTTATTTGTCAACGGTCTATATGCCGATAGAATAGAGACTATAAAGCAGCGTGTACCTTTGCGGCTTCTTTCCCTTTATGAATCTGGATTTAGAAGAAATTAGATCAGAGACTAGACTATGAAACAACTGCCACCCTGTAAACCATCTTACATTGCCTGAAATATTCGTAGTTGTCGCATGATCCAGTAAGTTGAAAAGGAGAGATATGTTATCTGATTCTAGGTAGTCAGAGATACTAATATCTGAGAGTCCGAACATTTTCTTGGACTAAAATAGTTTCGCAGGAGAATAAGGAATATCAATGTGGCGCCGAAATTTGAAGGTCATTAATACAGTACAAGTCAAATATTTCCCCATCTAAATGGTTTTAAACTGCACTATTCCAAAGTTTATGCTTAAACTTCGGTAAATTGCGGATGAGGAATTATGTCTAAAATTTAAAACCTCGGTGACATCTGAATCATTCCCGGAACGACTTGACGATTTACAAACAGCTGCATCCAAAAATCCCGATTTCCAGTCCCTACGCGGTTTTTATGCTTTTTACTGAGACAGGTTGGAAGGTCTACATGCCTATTGTGGGGTACCTTTCCCAGCTACAGAATGAGTTCCGTCCCTTCTACCTTGGAAACTGTCGGTCAGCAAACAAATACAATTTGAGGCTTTTTTGCAGGTGGCCGCTGATCTCATAGCACTGCCTGTGAACGTTTTTTCGAGTAAATGATAATATTATCTGTAAGGGACCCAAAAATCTAACATTACATTTGGAAAAAGGTGAGTAAAATTAATCTAAATGAATGTAAGAATTCAGTCTTTGCTGCTGACAATGGATTATATTCCCTGTACCAAAGCTAAGCACTGAAGATCATTACTGTGGCCTCATGAGTCATAAATTTGCAACCTGGTTGCTGATTACCATTGCTTCACATCATACTACCTCCATCCTAAAATTTGAGAAATTGCCTTCCTCTAAAACTTTGGTACCCACCTACAAGATTAGACTTAATGTTGTGAGAACACCGAGAACCACAATATGAATGCTTACCACCGTGAAAACCCCTAATTTTATATCCTGAGAATTGTGTTATACTTCGTATGCGTACATTAGACAATTAATGGCCTAGTATTTTAAGTGGAATGTATTATGTCAGAAGGATTTCATCATTCAGTGATAATGTCTGTGTGTTTGAGGACGACGTTTTCTGCGTAGATTTACCTTTACAGTCCGAGACAACTGAATACTGATGGCAGTTCGGCTGCAGTGGCTGTAATTTGCTACGCGTACAAGCCTGCGGTAAGTTTTTTAGACAGAGCAACCGTGGAGTGAAGCTTGGCTTTGCCGGTCGGCCGGATTTGATGGGAGGAGAGCCCACACTCTTCCGCCTGCATGTGTTCTTGCAAATAGGAAGAGAAATGAACTTTACAAGCAATATTTAATTATGAGTTCAGCAGCATTTTTTGCTGTACGAGACCAGATCATAATTATCCAGACAGTTTCCGGTCTGCGAGCACGATTGTAAAAATAAAAGTTCGTTTTTATTAAATGTGTAAACAAACAAAACCTAATGGCAGTCTAAGGTACTGATGTCCATTCCAAAATAATGAGTTTGATTTTTTATCTCAAAAGTTTGTTACACCTGTACAATATACGAGTAACTAAATAACCTAACCTAATTACTTGCAAATATTTCTAGAATTCGTGTTAGTAGAAGTAGTTAACGAATATCCGGTTTTCTAGTTTCCATTTCTTTATTAATTTCACAAGACTTAAATAATATTCTAGTTTTGATATTTTGATTTCAGCCTGATTTAATTTGTTTTAGCCAACCTAGCCTCTACACTCCCGTCGAAGATGGGTTTTAGTTGTGGAGTTTATTTTACAGCGCGATCTATAAATTGGAGAGGATTCAGACGGAGGTGATGGTGGCTTAATCGATACACTTTCTGAAAATTTTCCTGGAAGGCATGAGTAAAACCACGAAAAATGCCAGTATAGGCACTGTTCCATCCGAAAATAAATCTGAAACTTTTCTTCTACACCAACATGCTAGAGCTGGTAAAAGTGAAGACATGAACCGCAGTAGGATATTCAATATTAGAACTAATTGCTGGCGTATTTAGTTTTTCTTTCCTTAAAGTGTTTCATTTAATGACACTATCAGTTGCCAAACTAACGTGGCGTTGGTGGCAGATAATGAGCCTAGGGCACTGGTGGAATGATGCTGATAGCGGAACTTGGGGTGATAGGAGAAATACTTTTCCCAGCGCATACATGGCCACTAGATTCCACCACATGAAATTCTTCTGCTTTTATTGCGACAGTTGGTTATCAGAAACGGCTTGCTTCTCAGCATGGGATACGAATGTTGGTACAACCTATTATCATACCTCATACTCAGAATATCTTATTACAAGTAATAAAGAAGGTTGATCAGAAAACTTGGGTCACCAACCCAATGTCTTAAAATAGAGGAAATCATTATTACAGTAATATAAGGTGCACTTTATTAATTGCAAAGAGTTAATGCTTTTTAATTGTCTTTACATATGTTGGCAAACTTATGTTCTGAAACGAAGTTACATCGCCCACTTCACACGAGTAGAACAGCCATAACTATTTAGCTGCTATCTCATCTGTGGAAACAAGGAATAGCATTTGTTTTATGCGGTCTTTAACCCAAGATCATAAATAATTAACGATACAGTACTATTGCAAAGACAGGGCTTTTGACTTTTAGAAAGGGGGACTGGTGGCTTAGCAGTCACGGATTTATGGCGATACCTAAACTGCAGTGCCCAACACCAGGTGACTCGAGCTACTAAATTGCCTATTGGTATTGTACCATTGGCAGATTCACGTTATGAACTGTATCCTTTCAGGAACCTAATAAGGAGGTTCGAGCATAACTTCTAAAGCCTATCCATAACATTCAACCAAAAACTGCACAATTTTTTTTTTTTAGATATTTATATTATAGTATGATATTGAGTGTTCCTACATGTTTCAATTCACAAGGGATCATCATCAAATAACCAATATCAAATAATATTGCATAAAACTAGATTATGCAATATTGTTTGGTATTGTTTCCCTGATGATGATCCCTTGTGAATTGAAACATGTAGGAATACTCGATTTTATAGTGTAATAAGAATATCTAAGGAAGAACATTGTGCATTTTTTCGTTCAGTGTTGTGAATTGGTTATCAACAGTGCACGGAAAGAAAAATATAATTTTCTAAAACCAGCTTACGTAATGTATCGATTTATAGATTAGTCTAGTTTTGTCGCTGGTTTATTTTTTTATTTGAAGGTAATAGCTACTTACTTTCAGATCGTGTATGAACTGAACTTGCCAGATATAACCCCGTGGAACTGCACAGTTTCAACAGTTTGTAATAGTTGACATAAAACTAATATTTTATAAATAATTTGCGTGTATGTTTATCTTTAACTCCTTACACAACTTCATCTGCCTAGACCACAATATTATCATTTCACCTTAACAAAGGTCTCATATTTTTCGAAGATTTAAACAATAGGTCACCTCATGATCCTGAAGTAAATGTCGCTAGTGTCCACCATTAGAGTAATATGCATACCAATTTCGTTAAATCTGTCTGCTGATCCAAACGTAACTTTATGCAATTTCAATAACTGCAGGTTACTGGCATAAGTAGAGAAAGCTTGTCGTGAAGAATATTAAATTTAAGAAAAGTAATACGAAATGAATGAAAGTGATAGCGAGGTTATTCTGGATGATATTATGATAAGTAACGTCGTATTATATTATGTTTGGTTGGATTGTGTTAGGTTTTGTTTGGTAATCTCATGTTCAGTTATGAAAGATACCTGATTTAGCGTGAGGTACCTGCAGGTATATTGAGAATAAGACGATTTTGGTAACAAGGCTTAGGTTGGATTTATTTAGGTCACATAACTAACTCCACGTAACAGAGTCCTCTTGAGAAGCTAACAAGTCCTCAGTTAGTAAAAATATTCCCCGCATTTTATGGAATCTGAAGGTTCATTACGGCAGTCACAAGAGTCCACCATCTGTCCCTATCCTGAGCCAGATCAATCCAGTTCATGCTCCCGTCCCACTTCTGGAAGATCCATTTTAATATTATCCTCCCATCTACGCTTATTTAGGCCACACACTGCTGTTAGTGTCTCCACATTTTTTGCAACTTGCGATTCACTTATCATCCACTTGTTAGAGGTTAGAGTCCAAACATGCGCAATTTGGATACCTGCATTTTTTAATAGCGCCAGTTATGGAAAATGTTTAATACTGTGTAAAATAAAACTAATTTCTTTGGCGAATCTACAATCTCGTATAATGAATGAAGACGTGCCACTGAATAAGATAGGTGTACCCTGAAACTTAAGCAGCTGGAAGAAAATCGTTGAATGAACTAAAATCCTGCGTTGCAAGATAGTTAAGGGCATGGTTGTTGTGCAAGTCTGAATGTCTTTATATATACAGTATATTTACTTAAAGAGAGAAGTTTTTAAAACAATTACTAATCCGATTTTGAAGTAAATGGCGGAAGGAACGCTTCAGTAGACAAAGTTATGCTTCTGTCAGCAAACTTGACACTGAAAGTTGTGCCTCTGTCAGCAAATCTGACACTGAATGATGGCACACAGTCTTAACACACAGAAGAAGCAGTCTAGTGTCACTACTACAACTACCATTGCTACTGCTTGTCTGTCGGATCGGAAATCGTTAAACGAGCTGCGAGCCAGCTCCGGACGGTTCGAACTTCGGACGTCAGCTGTTTTCCCGCCTCGTTAAGCTTGCCAGTCCGCTGGCCGGTTACCCCTTCCATCCATTCCATTCCGCTGTGCCGGCCTATCTGCCTGTAGAATTCCGAAACATTGCAGCCGATATACTGGGTCATCTACGTCATTTAACTAAAGTGTAATGTAATGTACCTTGCTCTAGATAGTGAGGTCCTGCAATGATTGCTTGGGTGCTGAAGAGATATCTTCACATTTGCGACTGAATGAGCAGAAATGTTTATAGGGTTTTGTTGATGTAAGGCAATTTTATTTCCGTGTGAGATGGCGTGAAGTGTGAGAGAAATTTAATCGCTCTGGAAGCTGAGAGCTAAACTACTCGGTGATTTGTTTAACTTCACCGATAAATCGATAATGAAGGGAGTGACTATGTTAGAGAACCTGAACGAGGAAATAACACATATACAAAGCTTTGTAAAAGGCACCTCCTACACATGATAATCCCTTTTAAAACTGCCACAGATATGTGCACGTGCTATACGTAACAGAAATGACAACTCTTTCTGATCGTAACATCATTTAAATTTATACTCGTATATTACATAGACAAATTCAAATCCTATATTACAGAGAACACAACAGTCTGCATTAAAAAAACCAACGGATTTGTGTCTTTAGGAGAAAATTCGTTGTTTGTTTTGAGATGCTTACAAAACACACATATGCACTGTGTGAGAAAAGAGAACGTACCAGTTTTAAAGTAGATAATACGTTTCGTACCCACTGAACTCGGGAAGTCTAATGATATATCATTTTCGTTTTTATGGTAGGTAAGGACCAACGTTTTGGAGAGGTCTGCTGCCTATTCAGAGTTAAATGAAATGGATTAAGTAGGTAATGGCATGTAGCTACAGAGAGATCAGCTACATGTAATATAGCAAAAATGTTTACCTATTTTTCAAAATAATATATTATTGGGAATACAGGACCATATTGTTGATAGTTTGGACTATACGTCCCTATTTCAGTGACCCGATAATGCCTAAGTATAAGATCTAAGCAAGGACGTAATTTCTTATGGATTTTAATTCGACTGATTGTTTGATTAGGTGGGAGGTTTGTGCTTGTTTTGCCTTTAGGGAAGGAATGCTTAAAGAAGTGTTTAAAATGGAAACGAATGCAAATATTCGGTGATAAGAAAATCAGCTGTTAAAACACCAAATAATTCCATCGGTGACTTAGGAAATGGATTACGTTCATGTACTAGTACCTTAAAAATTTAAAGAATGCTTTTTCACGGAGCAACAAACCAAATGCCAGATGTATCGATCTAAACAACTGCGACTTTATTGGTCTGAAGGTGCAACAGATTTACAACGAATATAGAGAATGTTTTCGTATAAATCGTTCTTTGACACTGACTGCTTTGTGCAGCGGTTTATTAGGAGCTGCTGCATGTCGTGCAGTACTTTAATTGACGACAAATTACAGATCGAGAATCTCGATCACTTTTGTGGGGAAACTTTACCTACTCCCTCCCTGTCTGTACGGCAATTTTACCATTACGCTACTGACAACAGATTATAAGTTCAATGTCTTTAATAATTTAAAACTTATTGGTTACCCTATATTCCGCCAAGTTTAAAATTAAGAGCTCTGCGTTTTGTTCACTCAGTGTATTTGTGTATTTTGTTCTATTTTCACAACAGACAGCAATTTGTTCCTCATACAGAATTCACTGATTGGTATTTCTAATGTAAGAAAACTGTTTTCTCTATGAGATACGGAATGAATCTTCATATAACGTATACTACAAATTAATTTTAGTCGCCAAAGGTTTAAATGTTACGAGCAAAATATATGGTGTAAGATGCCCCATAACGGGAAGCAGTTCTTCTTGAATCAAATAATATCTTTCCAATCAGTAGGAATCACTCAATCTTTGGACTTTTTCTATAATCCATTTTTAAAATGAAACAAAAACAACGTTTCTGGGAAGGGATCCGTCATAGTCCTTAGGATGCGACTTATTTGGGAAGGAAAGAGAAAGCTATTATAAATATCTTGGCCAGAGATTGTGTTTTGGTTTTTGTTTTAGGCACGAAACGATATATAAAGTCGAACGATTGAATGTTCGCGGTGTGATGTACTATCTTCAGAATTCTACATAGTAGGCTGTACAGCACGCCTACTGTACCGTTTTAAACACGGAAGGCAATAAGCAAATTGTTGAGATTAAATTTCTGATATCGGTACCAAGATTGTCGTCTGGGACCTTGGTGTGTAATTTTGAAGGCAGATTTAAAATACATGGCGTCCCATCCCAGAACACCCTGATGCTGAATAAGTATATCTTTACTTCATTCAAATTCATTCATATTAAAGACTGGAAACAAATACGAATTTTGGTTAAAGGTACTAGTACTTTACGAACACACGCAAAATACTAATAGCTATTACATCTAAACTTGAACTAATAGAAACACATAATGAGAGAAGTTAATATAAAAGTAATAAGTACTTCAATGGTGCCGTGTTTCTTCAGAAGCTGACAGTCGTTCAGTTGCTCAAGAAATTTCTAGAATTTTTTTAATTCGAGGGTTTCGCATCATGTTCACAAGAGTCAGTCATTAAGTACTCACACTTTTTGTTACTCCATAACCACATTGGTTTAAAGAATAATGTAATCTACCTCTAATGTAGGTTATGTAATTGATATCAAAACTTATGAGTTGCAAAGAGAATCTCAATTTCCAGTCACTCCTGCTTTCAGAATTTCGAACAATCCGATTGTAATTATTACACGACACAAAATACACTAAGCGAAATGTAATTACTTTTCTACACTTTTAATATGGCTTCTCTGTTACCAAATTATTATTTTATATTCCAGTCCTAAACAACTACATTTATATATCGTGTATTTCGCTTTTTCATTTTCACTATGTGCTTCGGTACAACTGTGCAATATTCATAGGAAATATTTTTAGTCTTTTACAAATTATTATTGGTGAAATATATTCCCCCTTTAGTTATAATTTAAATGGAAATTTAAATAAAGAGTAATAGTAAATTACAATGTAAAAGTATAAAATTTTCTTGCGATTAAATTACATTTAGACCAATTTTCCCGTTTTCGCTGCGTTATTTATCATTTACGTTGTGTGAAATTGTCAATATTCATGTTCTTCCGAATTTAACTGGATCACACTGAGGCTGAATATTACTGATGAGTGTTGGAGATGATCTGTTAAATGACACTCTTTCTCTTTTCTATAGTTTTTACAGACTTCGATCCATACAGTTGATAGTACCAGTGATAATTATCGACGATGATAATCAGTGGAGTTACTCTGATTGACTTTGTCAATTATTGCTTACATTTTGGTTCTGAGAATCTTTGTTTTGTGATTATACAACGTATAATATTACGGACCGTATTATTTTTTATCAAGTCGATTACCATTGCTGAGTCCTTCAGTAGTGTGTCTGGTTGGAACTACCTGTTATGTTTTTAGATATGGAAAGAAGACTAGCTTTGTTCTTTGAGTTCGATGTCTCACGACTTATTATTTATGTTAAAAATGACAAATGTCTCCAATTTCCACAATTGCCATGGTAAATATTCACGGACACGTAAAATTAATGTAAAATCTCTGTTCCACAATTTCACACACACATACACACACACTACGTTCTAGGCTATACATAAAATCAAATTTATTTCTTCAAACACCTACTCTTTACAGACAAATGTTTGACTCTAGTGAGCGCGCTCATATTCAATTGCTAATTTTTCACCTTCTTTCATTCAATAAAGACAACTCTTTATTGCAGCAATGTGATGTCTTCATTATACTTTAATTACACGAAATCTGGGTCATGCTTATTACACATAAGTCATGTCAAGACAATAGTCTCTGCAAAGAGCTATTTTTTGCATTAGCCACGACAAATATCAGCAATTCTATTTAGGTCTTTGAAATTAACTCTTTGCTACACAAGTCTCTGTACAAAGAAAATTAACCCTTCTACTGGTTGTCTTATTTAATATTATTGTGTTTGAACATAAATGTCCTACTAATAATGTCCGCTTATAACCTGTGTGTACTGAAATTTATATTTCTGAATTCCAATTTTACATACTGTGATTTTTTAGTCGTCGAATCATTCAGCTTTGTTACAAAAATAAAAAAAGATCTACAGAACTCACTAGTTTCATATTTCAAAAGACTGTACACACAGGACGTACTATCTATGTGAACTGTTATATTCCATACGAGGAGACTTATTGAAGTCGAAAATTTAAAATGTTTATTGGAGCTTACAAAGTTCATACATAGGTTTCAACTTCTCTTCCTGTATCGTCCGTTTCAATTCATCAATTTTACGAGTTTTATTGCTGAACTTCTTATCCTTTTAGAGATACACTTGTAGGAAAGAGCTTTGGGCGTTTAAATCCGCTGACAAAAGTTTGATGAAGAAGAAGTGACTATAAATTTTTGTGTTTGTCATCAAGATATATTAAGGTGTAGGGAAACAATGGAATTCATCTTCCAAAGTCTAATTAAGACATTTGATTAAATTATTTCTGACACAACTTTTCATTAAATGATTCAGTGTAACACACGAATCTATTGAAGGTTATAAAATAGTAACAAGCTTAATCATTTAAAATTTATGATACATAGCTGTGTGTACTTTTCATTGGTACAAACGTTTGAGTGCGTAAATTTTGCCAGATCTAAATGCAAAAACGTGCACCGTAACCATGTTTTTAAGTTCTAATATATGGAAATTCATAACCTATATCCTCGCTGATTACTTTTCCGGTTGTCAGGTCAAGAAAGAAGGGAGAGGTATGGTGCACGTGTGGGAGAGAATAAAAATATATAAGAATTTTTTTTTGTAAAACCAGAAAAGATTACTGCTTTTAAGCCTAGGTTTCGATGGGAGGGTACTACTAAAATGAAAAGTATAGGAGATTTGTTTTTCAAACACCAGAAGGAAGGATGCTGTTTTGAACATAGGTTTCGATTGGTGGATAATAATAAAATAATTCGTACAGAAAACTCCTCTGGTGCTGTATTTTTTTACTAGCTGTGAAATTATTGGCTTTTTAAGGACTTAAATCTATGGAGGTAGATATTTATTTAATATATAGGAACTGCATCATACGAAATTTGTAGTAGATGGTTTTGACCTATTTTGATAAAAATATTTGTAGGTTTAAATTTAGCACTTCATTGTGAGCTAAAACGTGAAGCTCCCATAGTGTTTTTTACATTTTACAAAACCTTTACCTCAATAAGAGGTAAATACAATTGGAAGCTAAATTATCACACAGAAAGTTCAGGACCTTAAATTAAGCGCGCTTGTATAGAGACTACCTCAAGATTTAGGTAAAGACATTCCCCGAATTTCATAAGGTTTCCCTTCACCTAACTTTTACCTAAAGCGAGAATTACGTATGTCGAAATTCCACCTCCACTCCACAAAACTTTTATATAATATTTATTTATGTGGTATACGTGCATGTACTAATTCTATAATTCTCTACTGAGATCCTAAATAAAATGCAATTGCGTTAAACTTTCAAAGTAATTATGGGTACACTAAATAATTCGATAGAAAAATGTAAATAAATACATGGAAAATTATTTGTATGGTTGACTTCGTATAAGTATAGGGCTTATATAACCCGGAGAGGTGGTACCTGTATTTCTTCGCCACCTCCACCTTACTGCACTTTGATTACTTTAAGGAAAAATTTGCCGTGCTTTTCAAGAATTTTAATATTCTTAATATATTACTTCTTTGGCAATCGCATGAGTTTGAAATTGCTGCTCAAAATTGCGTAAGTATCGAGGTGTTTGTATGGAATTATAATCCCACTATTGACATTATGTTCTTAATCCAGTTTCCTTTAATTTTTGCATAACTAATTTTGTTTATTCACTTATTTATTGTCAGAAGCCCAGACTATAAAACTTCGAATGGTATGATAAGCAGACTTAGAGAATAATAAATTTCAAATATATGTGAAGGAAGGATTCTTTCAGATACTTGAATTGGAGTGAGAAAAGTCACGAAAACACTCATTTTGAATTCAGCCTTCTGACCGATGTTTTGTTTTGAATTTACTGGAATATGAAACAGGAGAACCCCTTAGTGGAGACGTTAGTTTAGTTTAGTTTTTCTCCTTGCGGAGCATAGGGCCTCTTTTCAGAGGTTTCTTGGTCTGTAATGGAGACGTACATTGGTTCAAATGTTAACAGCAGGCAGTGCCTTTCGACAGACGGGTCTAATGATAACATTAAGTATTATTGCTTACCAAAAAAAAAGCAGACTACGAATATGTATAAAGTGACTCGGGATCAGTTCAGAGATTCGTATGATCATTTCCTAGAACGTTCCTCTTTATCTTGTTGCACGTTGTCGTTATCAAATGAAAAGAAAAACGTACAAATTTCCCGTCCACTAGACAGAAAGACGAGGATTCAGTAAGAGAGCTGTTCTCCTACAGTAGAAAATGCCACGTACATATAAAAGAGAAGGATGACGTCATAAAGGAAAATACAGGTGCTGCACAACTAATTTTTGGAGACATGACTCTTAACCGTCTATTTCCTATGAATTTACAAAGAGGTTTTAATACACGTAAATCTTCAGTCTGTAGTTATGACTTTATAATTTATATCATATCTAATTTTCCTCTTTATCATGAATGTGATATACGAAGCGTATTATTCCACAAATATCAACACAAGAATAACAGGACATTGCATGCTGTGGTTGAGATGTTAGCATTATCGTTTTGCAATTGGAAAGTTTTCTTATATTCTAATGCGGGTGGTTAAAATAGACTAAATTATTCGTCACGTTTAGAAAGTTGAGCAGTTGAACAAAATCTGCACTTACATTCAAGGTTTTGGAGATGAAATGCAATTTTATCACATGAAATTTAATCCCAAACCTAAAAGTGTACCTTTTTTCTTTCTCAGGCTCTGGGACCTGTGTCCACGAACATCACTGGGTAACCGAAGGTAGAACACACAAAATGTCAACACTGTCTTTCTCTATATTCTGCCCATGCGGGACACAAAATAAGTTTATATGGTAATTTCCACTCTCACACTTTCAACTGTAATCATTTTTGCTTCTTTAATTAATTCCATTAAAATGCAAAAATACGAAATCCTACGTTGCCTTGGAAGAGAGAGTGGGTTTAAGGCCCAGTTTCGAATTATAGATTAAAATGAACATAATGCTTGTCACAAAGAAGAACAGTTTAATTTTAAATTGAAGTCGCACGTAATATGAGGTTTTATAATTTTGCTAGGAAGCTTGCTCATACGTCAGTTACATGTTAGAAAACATCGTGTTATCTGTTTCAAGAAACATTATTTCTCCGACGGCTGATTGGTAATGCGTATGTTGTATAATCATATTGCTTCAACAATATAGGGACCCTAGTAAGATTATGTTTATGTTCCTTGAAAGAAAATCAGTAATTTATGGTTAGTTATGTCCACAACTATCAGAAAATAAGGAAAATATAATATAATATTTAATTAAATAGCGTTTTTCGCTATAAGCCAAGCCTTGAGACAAACACTCTTACACGCTGACTAAATAAATCCCTCGTAAAAATGAGTCATTTTAGCGAGGAAATTTTTCTCTGAAAAGTGATGCAAAATAATTAAGCCATTAAAACCATGGGTATGGGATTGTATTGAAACACAAATTAATTTTACTCGTATTAATTGAATGAATTATTGCGAATGAAAGTTTTAGATATAAATATAATTTACATTCTCTATGTACCAATTTTGAAAGGTAAATTTCTTTTAGGACATATGTAACGTACCCTTGATCTTCTGACTGAAACGATCTCAGACCAAAATGAAATTGCCTCCACAATCTTGGCACATAAAGCCCCATACCAAATTTGATCGAAATCCGTTTGAATAATTTCGGACTTTAATGATTAGGTCACATGAATACGATCTTCTCATTACGCATTCACTTTCAAACAAACTAATAAAGAAACGTATTGGCTTAAAAGATAGGCGGAAGTTAGAAATGTTCACCATATTTAGTGCTATTTTACAGGAAGCAACAAGTTAATTTTTCGATCACGACCGAATTGATTTTTAGTCGAAACAAATACGTGCTTCTAACGTGTTTCATAATTCCATTTATTAATTAGATAAGCCCCTACTGAAATGAATAGCAGTTACAACCAGGCCAGTTGTACAGCAATTGATTGTGCGTGTTAGAAATTAATAGTGCTCATATCCCAAGGCTTTAATGTATAGTGATTCGTACATGTACCACGCTTTCAAACTTAAACTCGCACTTTTTGAAGAGCGTGTTTTTATGTTTCGTATGATTTATACCAGTAGAATAAACAGACACGGTTTCCCTAACAGCATTGAACTATCTATTTTTTAATGAAGCAGCAGCCAGTTTGTATGAAGCAGAAATGTAATTGTAAATCCGCAGTCAATTTAGACTAAATTTAAAAATTCCCTGAAACTGCTTATCCTAACGTAATTGTTGTAAAAACTCTATGAAACTTGGCTACTTGTAGTGATGGCTCATTGTTGTGTTCTGTATCGTGTTATTTTACATAAAGCCAAAAATTAGGACCTTCAGGTTTTCATATTAAGTAAGGGACTTATTGAAATTGAAAATTAAATAAAATTGATATAACAAAAGCAATTTGTAAAATATTTGTTTGTTATATTGATATTATATTTCAGCACCTTACTCTTCTACTACTAAAGAAAGCTTATAAAAACTGCCTTGTGATTGTGCTAACTTTGATCTTTGTCTCCAGTAAGAAAATCAATAGCAAGGTCATTCGGCGGAAATAAGAAGCAGGATTACAAGTTGTATAAAAATTCCCAGTCATCTCTTTGCTAGTAGGAGCGGGGTTTGGTAATTACGTTTTGATTTTGGAGGTTCTTCAAATACTATTAGTTTCAAAATCATAAAATAAGATTAAAATATTACGGGTTTTTGCGTTTGATCTCTTTTTTTACTTGTTTGAATTTATATTTATATAAGTTCATTTCCTTAATTGGCGCTCTTAAAATAAAATAAAATGAAATTAAAAGAAATATGATACTTCCCATAATGTGTCCGGCAGGATATGTTGAATTTTTGTTTGTTTGTACCTCTGACTTTATTTTAAAAGCCTAGTTGTGTCACTGATTTCTTATGAATTTCTTACGAATTTTTCTTGATATAGTGCAGTCTGAACTGTGGGATGAAGACTGAAACATCTCTGGTTTCTTGTTTAGCCTACTGGCCAATTACTCAAATTGGGCGATATCAATTTCAAATGCCACCAGCAACTCCTAAAGAGAAGGCAGTAATTTTTATGAACCAATATCATGATATGAGATCACCAGCAGGCGTTTTGTATAATTCCCAGGCATATCTAATAACATTCTAAGCATACATGCATACCACACATTTAATGGTGAAAAGTGTTTTCAAATATGAAGCAACATAACAATAAGGAAATTAATGTTAAAATGAAAAGTAAACTTCAGAGAAGGAATAGCGTGTAACATAGTACTTTTATAATCGGAACAGTTAGAAAAATAGGAAGTGAAATAGAAGATTATTTCACAGTAAAGTCAACAGTCTGGTAAGTTTAAAGACAATGTTCAAGCGTCTAACATCATAGAATGCATAATTTCTAGCTCAACTGTTGAATGTGCTATTGCACCGTGGAGTACTTAGAAAAGTAGGCTGGACTAGATTTAACTGTGTTAGATAAGGGTCCCATATGTGGCTTATTTTTAAACAGAGATGTATAGTTACACTTGGTAAAAGCAGTGAATTTCTTGACCACATATCATCTGCTACAGAATCTCTAATTTCAGAAGTCAATAAATGTGTACAGTGTCGCGCTTGGTACTGTTGGGACTATGTAAGTTTCTTAACCGTTGTAATTTGAGGATTAAATGTGACTGAATTTCTATACGTAAGTTTTAGACAAGGCACTGAAATTGTCTGCCCTTACGCTGTTCTAACACAAATTTGAAATTATAACTCCCCATTATTCAAGTGTTCTGGGATATGATGCCTTGTGTATTGGTAGATAGTTACCGACGTTTCGGAAGAGCTCGCTGTCTCCATCTTTATAGTGTGTGGTCTATATAGAGCTTTCGACCTCTTCAGCAATCGCCTCTGTCTCCTTTACATGAAATTCCTACAGTTTGTCTTTTACTTGAAATATTCCCTGTCTTTATCAACGTTTCTCTTTGCACTTTTTCCGTTGCCTTTTTCTTGTCACAATAAAATTGTTATTTTTCTATTTTTTCACAATGTATTCTATTGCAAGGAATCCGCCTTCCTAATTTTTGTTCAACATAAAAGCTTATTGTTTGAAAATAATGTTAATCGGTAGTATTTTTCAATTGCCACCAGACGAGGTTCTGGATTCTGAGTAGGAGTGCTTTTGTGTCTAGAATAGAGGTGGTATTATTAGAAACAATAAATGCATTTTCTGATCTCTCTTCCACATGGCGTGGAAGTTATATTTAAACTGTTAGCTAGAGAGAGAATCGGATTCTGTACACAGTAACAATATAAGCACATAAGTTTTGTGCAGCTAAACTTAACTGACAATGATATAGTAAAGTAGATTTATGTGTCACGTCTCAGGTTGGCGTCATTTATCAATGCCAGTTCTCTTCATCAAAGTCAGCAAGCTGATACCACGGTCCCTTGTAAAGAGGCAAACCAAAGAGCAAGGTTCTGCAAGACAAATTAATCACGAACAGTGAAACACGACTGCATCTGAAAGAGGTGTACACGATCACTGCTGCATTTAGTTCAGGCCAAGGGGTCGCTCTTTCGTGCTTAATTAACAAAACAGGAGTCCTTCTGCAGGAACGGGCTATTATCGAGTTACTGAAGGAATTACGCGCCTTTTACGATAACCGAGGGTACATTGCTAAGTACACAAGAGCCTGCTACTGGACTCTCTCCTCACCCAGTTTAATCCAGCCGAAGTCCAATGTTGTTCTTTAAAAGTATTTTTAATTGATTAAAAAAGATAACGAATTGTGCTTTAAAAACTCTTTTCATGCTGCTAATAGTCAAATAGGTGTTTTACAATGGGAGAATTTGGAGTTATATTAGTAAGTATGAAGAAAATTTATTTAAAGTTTTTGATACTGGAAAACACATAGAAATAGATCAGTGAAGGTTTACAGAAAAAATTCTTTAGTCCTTTTGATTTAAGTTGGAAGCAAATCCTCAAGTTGCTTCATCTTGACAATCAGATTTCCTACACACTGTGAACAGTAGAATAGGGAACATGGTGCTTTCGTAGTTTCAATACAGTGCTCAGTGTCTACAGAGCCCGTTAATTTGCTTTCTACATCACTCCCTCGTTCTTCTCCAACATTGGAAAATGTATGGAAATTAATGGGAAATAAATGGGCTCCGTCACACTTCCCGTTCCGCTACTGTTTGAATTTCGAAGGCCGTTTTAATTTTCACAGATTTACATCCATACGGGCTTAATTAAAACTACGATTATCCAACTATTGTACTTACGTGAATGGAACATGGGAGGACTATTTCCTTGCAATGGGAGTTACACGGTCGTAGAAAGGGAACCGTTAGGCCAATTTCAATTTTTCTCCCTAATCTGCCCTTTTAAAATTTTAGTATCAATGTATTTAAGTTCTTATGCTCTTCTAAAAGAATTAGAATACCGTGTACATTTTGGCGCTGAGGTGGCACAGAAGTTAAGCCGCTATCTCATTACATATCGTTGATAGTATTCACTGTAACTGTCACGTTATTATTAAATAAGTGGCAGCAGAACTCAGACATTCAATACCACCAAAAAATAAAATCCTCAACATTCGACATAATCAAAAGTCACATTCTTTTACTCCCATCTCAATAACCTGTTTCTCTAAAGCCCATTTTAATGTTTAACTCATATATCATTCTTGTTCCTTCAAGTGACATTTTCGCCTTCTTTTAGCCCATACCACGTATATGCACAACTCATCGTGCCCCATATATAGCTTACTCTACTAAATGTAATTGCTGAAAATACATATAAGCTCTTATGAAACACTCTTTGTTCTTTAAGGTGATTCATCCCTGTTGTGCTGTTGATCGAATATGGATAATTCCCAATATACAGTCATACACAACATCATATACAAGTTAATTAGGCAACAAGTTTCCGCTTATTAAAAGCCATCATCAGGCCTTATATAGTTTAAGAACCATTAAATAAAATCTTGACTGCATTTAGGAAAGAGATCTCTTCCTTTACAAAGTACGAGCACATCATAGGAATATATTAAAATTATTAGTAAAAGGTGAAAAAAATTATTTACAAGAATGTATTGTATATGGGTAATATGTAAAGTTTATATAAGAAACTCTTTTTAAAAACTGTTTTAAAAAGCGTGGGTACGCAGTGAATCAAATATATATGTTGCAGACGTCGTCCATGTTTTTGTAAGGTTCTTAAAATAGAGAAGGCCTGATTATGGCTTGTAATAAGCTGAAATTTGTTGCCTAATCAACTTATGTATGATGTTGTGTATGACTGTATATTGGGAAATACATGTATTTGAACAACCATTGTGTAAGATCCAGAATTTACACGTACATCTGTCGTCACTGATTTAAATGTTTCCTTGAACGCTTTTTCCTAAGTAATATTTTTCTCTCAAGTTAACAGACCTCGTTTTGTGTAACTTCAAAACAAGTCTAAAATTGGTTATATCTGATCTGCAAAGATGTTGACACCTTTAGGAATTCCACTGTTCTTTTTTTAAACAGACTTTGTACTGATTTGATATATTCTCAAGTCTGCTGATCTGTGTTGCCATGATATGGGGCTTGGGTGACCGCACTTCATTTGTTGTTATTATTATTGCTGTTTCATAATCTGTTCTTTCCATTTGCTGCTTCATTTATTTGTGTTTGTGTTGAAACTGTACTTTTGTGTCGGTTTATAATTGGCACTTGTGTTGTTGAGCCAGCAGTTTAGTATATAGCTACCGAGTTATTTTTATTATCAACGTTAGTAATGTAAATACTTTATTATTTGACGTTGCAGATGAAAGTTTAAAACAAAAGATTTTAGGTGTACATGTTGAGTTTTTAAGTTAATTACACAAAAATAATATTGTTGCCACCTATTGTTTTTGAGAAACTTACAAAAATATGATTCGTAATTCATCTATTATTATCTTATTTAATACTGCCCTTTGATATCCTAGATGCAGTTTGCGCCTGGAGATATGCACCAAGTTTGCTGTGCCTGTTAATTGACTAGTAGCAAGAGTAGAGGGTGTTATTGTCGCAATTACGTCACAGGGATTCATCACCGACGTCATTATTGTTGTCAGTATGGGCTATTAATCATCTCGAGTCATTGTTCAAGCCGCTTATTGCCCTGCTTTACGACGAGCGCTGAGTAATGGGTATGTGTTGCAAGACGAACTGTTGGACTTCTTCCAGGGAGTAGGCACTTTGCTATCTTCGTTTCAGGCCACTGCAGTGCTCCTTAGCCGTGCTTTTAACTGCTACATTATCTCAAGAGGGGTTTTTATATCTATATTACAAGAAGGATACCATTGTGGTCACGATATCTGTCCCGTCACTTGGTATTATATTAACCGATTTTAATACTTATCTTGGAATTTGCCTCCTCCTCCAGCAACAGTAGTGAGTTCCAGCATATAAATTTCAACGCAAAGTTGCTGGAAGTTTTTCGTAATAAACCTATCAAGTTACTCTTATGTTTTGTTTCTTGTTATGTTTGGAGACATTATTTTTCCTGAACTAAGGAGTCATGATATGGCAAATAGCGGGGAAATGATGTATGACTATTGAGAAAACTTATAATTTTTACTCCGCAATTGCTATTTTATGACGATTAAATTAAAATAATAAGACTTACTTGATACTTACAAATGTAGGTGTATATGTATACAGAATTGTGATCCGACGAAAAAAGGGAGGGAATTGTGTTAGAAAATTCAGTATTAGAAAAACAGGATATGGCGGTGTGTGCTGGACTCTAGTGGATTAGGAAAGGATCCAGTCTTCATTTAGAATGTTATTGATAATTTTTTGATGTAACTATTCCTTGGTGAATTAACTAACAGAAAATTTCCAAGCGATAGTTACCTGGAATGCAAAAATTAGCTTCAAATTTTATGTTTTTAGCAAAAGATCGAGGGTGTGAACCTGTTAGTAAACTCAGATAATTGTCTTTTTAAGCAATCAGTCTCTTATTTTCCAACACCCTAATGCTGAATATGGATAGGATTCTTGCAGTCTAAGTTGTGTCAAAATTAAAGGCAAAGCTTTCCCTGTCCACGCGTTGAAGGCATAAAGGGAGAGTAGACGTATAACTCCACCGATTCTTAATCTTGGCACTAGATGGACGAGTGTGATTAACTTCACACTCTGGCGGCTTTACCAGCTGGAAAGTCTTAAGTTAGGTAAGGATAGATACGTATACAATTTTAATTCACATAATAATAGCAATAGTATCAGTAACAACATTTCAATTTATTAAGCTGCTTTTACTATGCTGATTCTAAATCCGTGAAGGCACTTATGGACACAACGCAGTTAATTTAAAGTATAAAACCCACTAAGAAATTACATGGAAATAAAATTTATTAACGAAAACAAAGCTATTTAATTCAATTCAGTTAGAAACCAGACGAAAAAAGGAAAGAAGAGAACATTATACAAAATTGTTTTGAATACGTTTAAATCGAAGTTAAGGAAAATAGGTCACGATTCTGCGCGCGTGTGTGTGTGTGTCCATTTTAACTTTTGAAACAGTCGCTCTATTTGCACAAAACGTCTTATGGAACCCACCTCAACGCCGTACTTTTAGTTCCCTGGAGTCAGTAATAACAACATGGAGACTTTTGTATTAAAGTGGCAGGCGACGAGCGACATTAATGAATTGTTCTCGAGGAAAACCCGAACAGTTTTGCTGGAAAACATATATATGCTAAGCCTACAGAATTCGTGCGCAGCTCGGGATAAATAAAGCCTTAACTTTTACAGTGGTTAGTAGGACGTGGGGAAAACAGGATGTTTGATTGTAACGCCGTTGTGATGCTGAAGATACATGAAGTACTGAATGCGCTCTTTCTGCTCGGATTACTTTGCATTAAATTATCGCCCACCAGTTGGGATACTAGTAATTTAATTTCAGAGATTTCATTGTGAAAAGGAAAGAAGGTTCAAACATTCTAACTCATTAAAACAGTAGAAATTATTATTTTTGGCTCAAAAGTGTATATTAGGCAAATAGTCTTTATGAGTTCTGCTTGGATGTCCTTATTATACGTTTTACTTAAAACAGCTATAATTCGATTTACCTGTCTCTCTGACAGCTTTTGTACAGACTTTAATATTTCTGTGTAGCGGGCTTGATAACTACGCTTGTGTAATTCGTGAGAGTGTTAGACATGATATGTTACTTGTTAATGGATGAGTGTTACTAGTCATATTGTCTAAATTTCCTTCTTTTTCCATTGCACTTCTTTTCCAGAGCGCTTATTGCAGACACACCTTACTATTTAGTTAAATATTTTCTTTCATGTTTGGTTGAAGATATTTCTTTCTTTAAAAAATAGCAGGTTTGAGTGCGTAGTAGTCCGGGATTTCAGGATTTTTAACAGGCATGTAAGTACTGCCATCTCATATACGACTTTATACATAAACATATCGGGTGATTCACTAATCTTTTACAATCTTGCCGGCTTACGATACTCCGAGAATTGCTTATACTACGACCGCAACGGAAAACACTTCGCCGAAATATTCGAAAACCCACATTAGAATAACAGAGTAAAAATAACAGCAGGAGTGACGTACTGTGAATGAACACTGTGAATGCTCCCTAATCAGTCATGGTTTTCCAAAGTTGTGTGATATTAAATTTGGCTAATTACACTAATATTATGTCTGATATTTTCCGTCGCTTGGCTTATACAGTACATCAAGTGGTTAATGGACTGTTTCCAAACTAGCTCCGTGGAACAGAATCCTTCTGGAGAAACAGTAATAATAATAATAATAATAATAATAATAATGAATTACAAAGGGAAGCAAACAGGAAATGCAGACTGTGTCAAAAATATAATAGACCACGTTATATCAGCATGCCAATTACTTGCAAAAAACGAAACATAAAGAGACGAGGTAGAGAGTGTACTCAGTTGCACTCCAACATAGGATAATATGAGAAAAGGAACACTAATATAAGCATTACCAAAATCAGTAGAAACAAGGAATAAATGCAAGATAAACATATTATGTAATCAACAAATGAAAACTGACAGGCACCTCCCTAACAATTAAGCGGACATCACAATCCGTGATAATGAAAAAGAAAAATTTCCGTTAATAGACATTGCAGTTTGTGGAGACTAAGGAACTAGAGACAACAGCCATTTTGGGCACTGCACACGTACGTTGGAATGTACAAAACGTTTGTCATAGGAAAGAGGATTAGAGGTATAGTAAACTGTAACCACAGTACAGCTGCAAAATTATATACCCTAGAAATATGGTTTGCTTCAAGTATGTAATTGTGAGTGCGCTGCATAAAGTTGGCAACAAATAATAATAATAATAATAATAATAAAATGTGAAATGTTTCTCATTGCCACTTACTTTAATATTTGTTTCCTGTTCTTTGAAATTTGTGACTTGTGCAAGAGAAAATTACTGACTTCAGTGTTGGAAATGCCCAATGCTTCAAGGAGGCCAAATACATCTTTTATGTTGGACGAAGATGAACTTACTTAGAGTGGCCCAAATAATAGTGTTGGTGTGGAAGTCGTTTCATAACTCGTAAAGAAAATTACATTGCCGCAATGGAATGGGACATTGATGTATCTCTGTCAGATACTGGTAACGAAGGATAAAATGGCATGATTGAAGTATGCAAAGAACAAAATATAAAATGTGTATTATATATCTTTCAGTTGCATCGGGCTGCAAAAACGGCCAGCAAGATTCTGTAATAAGATCATTGACAATCTTAAGGTTTTCAATATTGCTGAGATTTTCCGAGTTGTCACAATGTCTAGTTGCGCCAATAGGCACGTCTGTGCTTCTCCTTCATCATGTTCAACTATTCTAAAGTGCCGCCATCTGTACATTAAAGGTGCCAGTAATGTGGCTTACTCAATATGCCACACGTTGTCTCAAATTTTGTGTGTCGTTCCAATGTATTGTGTTTTCGGTAAGATATAAAGATCAATTTTCTTTCACAACAGCTGCTCTTGAGGTACTCAACTGCCAAACATTCAGTAGGTACAGCCCGAACTCTCAACATCCAAGTCCGCCCAACCGTCGCGGCCGCAGCCGCACACCGTGATTAAGCTAAGGTCTACCAACGCTCAGGTTAAACACAGCACAGTTTGTTTTCAGTGTAGGCTGTTGTTTTAGCGGTTTTTGTGTACACATAAATTACACATAAACCAAGCTGGCATCGAACCCATGTTTTCGGCGGCAAGTATCCGACTTCTACAACACGCCAGCAGCACGGAGCGGCCCGTGTAATTATTGTTTTGATTTGACATTTTTATATACTCATTCCTCAGGTCGTAAATGTTAGGTTCCAAGCCCCCAGCGAAAATCAGCGAATAATTACCGACCCTCCCCCCCCAGGAAAAGTTTTAGTACTTTCGCAGTGTTTTTCCTTTCTTTACAGAAACTTTGTGATGGGACATGCTTATTTTTTCCTTCTACTTCTTGATCATGCGGTGTGGCTCGAAGACCTGTTATAGTTCTCGAACTATTTTGATGCTGCTATCCATTTAAGGGTCCGAGTAATGTATTTCTATCCTTTGACCGATCTCAATTTATTTTAGAATCGGAGTCTAATGGAAGTAAGCTCCTTCGGTCTCACTGTAACAAAGAACAATAAACATTTACTGTTTACCATATACAGGAAACCCACTAACACAGACAACGTAATTCCTAAGGACGTCTGCCATTCTTTACAACAGAAACAAGCTGCCTTAAGATACTTTTGAACAAGAAATATTCCACCAGTTGCTAATACCAATTAACTTGCCAGAATGTGTTAAAATATATGCCGGACAAATTGGTAGACTTTTCGCCATACGATATGAAGAAGAGTTACATTGATTCAAAACTAACAGTAACGCGTCGAAATTTGGCCCAGGTGTGTTAGGTAATTCTCATCCTTTGGGCAAGATTGAGTATGTAATGGATATTACACAACTTAGGAAGGAATAACGGCATTGGAACACTATCTAATGTTTTACCTCTATAAGCAGACTACCAATGACAACTAATTGGAAGATGAATTTACTGTAGGTTCTAGTAAACGTTTTGAGCCAATACTAAGAAAACTAATGCGCATATCTGACGGTACTATTCCCATAGAAAACACACTTACTGCTACAGATGTCAAGGAAACACACGAGAAGGCCTAAAGTAACGTACAGAACTCCGTTTCCAGTCAGTAGCCTATACCATATAAGGGTGAAAGTGAAATAACCTAACGTATGGGAAAACCTTATACAAGTAAGTCTTGTTTATTTAATAAGGCCAACTCTTTCCATTACTCTCTAAATAGCCATATACCTTCACAACATAAAGATTTATAATACAGTTTAGGCACCATCATAATTACCAGTGGTCAACATAATAAGAAAAAAATGTCTCATATGCAAGAACGATACTTTAGAACTAGAATGATCTTACGGATCAGGTTCCATACACAACTTAATGACTACACTGCATCTAAAAGTATTTAGATTTAATTTTAATTTTAAAATATTTTAATCATAAAATTGTCAATAAGACAACGGTTACATCAAGCCATTCTACTTAAAATATTACATATCTTATATACCAAGATGAGATTATTCTTGGTTTTACCGGACAATGCAATTTGTTATATATGTTGTATATCACTAATTACTTATGGCATGAGGAAAGCGTATAGTTACCTGAAAATACAGAAACATTAATTGTGCTAATAAATAAAATATAAATATAGATGAATATCACCATTGAAGGTGTTAATAAAAAATTTCTATCGATAAAAATCAGGTTATTGGTGTGACAGCGAAGTCTGCAGGCACCTCCGTGAACATTCGGCATACACGTGAATGACTATCAAACATGTGATAGCCACCCTAGATCCATCTATGAAGATAACACGTTCCCAATTTAGTTTTCAGATTTCGTTTGAGTATAGGCACAATAAAAGAACGCACGCATGCCCATTCATACACACATATACACACTGAAACACATGACCTAATGATGGATGTCCGGAACCACTCTATCACCAACTATTTGAAATGCATCGTCGGTTTTGTCATCACTCAGCATTACACTCATCGCTGCACTTACCGAAATGACAAATAACTGGTGGAACACAATATCAGTAGAGTGCTGTTGCAGTTTATATATAGAGTATGCCAATGAAACCTACACATCTTCAAATTTAATATCATCAACAAACATTCGTGAACCCAATATTCTCTACATTGATTTGTTTCGTTTGGGTTCAGCAGATATCAACCCAACAACATTCATAATTTTACTCGCGTACTGTGACAATGGAGGTGTAAGGCGTCCTCTTCGAAGTTGAAAGCTTCTGACATGATACAATGTCTAGAGTGGCCAATAGTTACACATATTTCCAAGGCTCTTTATGCCTTCGTCTTTAGATCAAATTAGGCTTTTAAGCATGAGGAAAATAAATATTTCCGTGACGCAAAATTTCTTGAGCAAGAGCTGACATTTGCTTGCTGACAATACGGCACTTACATAACCCAAAATTGCATTCTTCATCACCGAGTAAGAAAAAGGGTCTATTGTCTACAATCGCTGTCCATTTCAATCCAGTCATCGCGTTCGTATTACATTTGTCTGAGCTGACAGCCCCGATGCACCACGGGACTCCGACAAAAGAGCTAACTAAGGGCGTTTGCTTGCCATCCCTTTGTTCGTTTAGCCATACGTGCGTCATGAAGGTAAAGTTGGTTTTGTGGTAAGGAAACTTTAGAACAGTAACTGGGACCCTGCTTACATTAACAGATTTCCCGTCTTGAACTTATGCTTCAAATGGTTATATATATATATATATATATATATATATATATATATATATGTATATACACACATATATGTATACACACATATCTATGAATCCTTTTGGGTGGGCAGAGAGAAATTTAATTGGATGGCTTTCTGGGGCTTGAACCCAGAGTGGCTAAAGGCGTGTGCGGCTAGCATGGACTCACCTCAGTGAGGCCTGCGTGACGGTTGGGTATACTCGTTCTCAATTTTCGTAGCAGCGAGTTCCCCGGAGTTCCGGGAATCGGAAAACGTGAGTTGCCCCACTGTATTTTACTCGTATTATTGATCAAATTATTAATACGACGTACATCCAAATATTTTATGAAATGATAAATATGTAGGGAAGTAGGCGGAGAAATGACTTTACGTCTTTTGTAAAGTGTCCGATAATTTTATTCGATTTTAAAGTAAATTTAAATAATCAACAATTTTTAAATCCCAAAATTTCAGAAGCTATGAAAATTCGTTTTGCTGTTTCGCGAGTTACTTCTTTCTTTACGGACCGACGGATGAACGGACGGAGCAATTTTAGCAGTTGCTCCTCAGGTGTGCGAATGCGGTGACAATGACTGATTCAGACGGAAGCGTAATTCTGTAGTACTTTTACCTCGATAATATCATCTCTGTGTGCGCGCTGTTTAACAAGATTCAAACAAGTAATGACAAGGAGCTCATTAAATCTCCCTAAGGCTAACAAGCGTAACCGTATAACGCAGCTTATGTGTAAATCAGCATTCAACGAGTTAAAACCACTCGCCTTGAAAGGCAGTGCTTTGGATATGAAATTCAGTCCTTCCGCGGTATTAGTATACTAATCGCAATGTTATAAGACGTATACTTCAGCCGGTGGCTGGGACATATTTTAGAAACATTTCTGCGTTCAGGAAAGTGGTAGGATCGTTACCGTGTTTTCAAACTTCTGCTGAACCTTGTCCTGATATGGCAGAAGCCAGCCAATTTTACAAGGATTTATCTTTTTAAGATAAATTTTAATAAGATTAGAGATTTTTATGGCAATCTACTTAGAATGGTTCTATGGTAGTTACAAAATACGACTAATTGTAGTGTGGTGGGTAGGTACCAAAGTTTCAGAGGAGACTTTCTTCTTAAAGTTGGAGGCAGTGTACTTCACCGAAAGAATTCTATCCATCTACCAGTCTGCATGTTTTTCCTAGAATGACACAATATAACTTTTTCTTCTTTTCTACAAACAACGCCTAAATCTCGAGATTGTCGTTTTCTTTCAGATATACTGTATAAATGTCTGTATGATTTGGCCCCGTTTGTGCACTCTATTTCCCCTTTACTTCACCTTTTTAACCACCCGAGCACTATTACCTACAAATATCATGTGCTTTCTACGTTCCCCTGATACTTTCACTATCTGTTGTCAGATTTGTCTCCTTTCCAATTTTTTCTTCTTACCTTCACGTTTTTCACGATATAACTTATTTTCTGTGTTTGGCTTATGAAGTTCCGAACACAATATTAGCAAACAGCCGTGGGCAAGTAAGAAAGACGTGTCATATTCTGCGATGGATATTCGTGTTTCAAGTGCCGGCTGTGCTTATTATTTCTATGCATAAACAGCGATCTCTGGTTGTACGTGATATGCATGTAAGGACAAATATGGTATTACTTCTACGACTAACCTTCTGAATAACAAATTATTTGACCCCACGGCGTAGGCTTCTCCCTGAGCTTAAAATTGTTCGTGTGTGGTATGGATTTTCCACGTCTGCAAAATGCTGGGAGGGAGAATCTTGAAATCAGTTTTTGAACTACAGTGTAAGCAGTAAAATAAGTAATGAATCCAATTGAAGAGACTTGGCCAGTTTAAGCCTGAATCTTTAAAAGACCGTTACACATCTATCCTACATACAATAAAAAGAAGAAAGGCTAACTGGATTGGTCACATCTTGCGTAGAAACTGCCTTCTGAAACACGTGATTGAAGGAAAGTTAGAAGGAAGGATAGAAATGACGGGAAGACGAGGGAGAAGACGTAAGAAGCTATTGGATGACCTTAAGGAAAAGAGAAGATACTGGAAATTGAAAGAGGAAGCACTAGATCGCACTCAATGGAGAACTCGCTTTGGAAGAGGCTACGGACCTGTCGTAAGACAGACTACAGAATGAACGACACGTCTAGACAGCTGTGACTTGATTCTGTACAGTATGTAATGACGATGATGATGATGATTATTATTATGGTGATGAGTATGGTGACTCATCAGGAAATCATGTTGAAAAATTACTTAGACCTATTAAATTTTAGTCCCATACTATAAATGTACACCAGAATATCCTTGTATTACTGGGATCGGACACCGATAACTGATGAAGACGCGTCAGTCGTGATATTACAGCAACCGGCAGCACCAACAATTGCTAGGGTGGACATTGCTAATATTAATAGCACTGAAATGGTATGTAACAATAAAGTCGAGAAGTGCATAAAATTACGGTATGGAATTAAATAACAACAGCTTATGAAACAGATGACAGTTATTACGTATATTGTCCTGTTAGCACGTGGTGTAGGGTCGAAGACCCAGCACCAGGGTTTAATTGTGTATTCTTGAAGAAGGCATGTCCAGCAATACCCAAATGGTAGCAACACTTTGAACATAGTCATGTTGTCTACCCGTTTCCTGAGTTTTAAAAAACAGTTGATGATTTTCTCTAATTACTTTATTATGAATTAACCACGACAACGCGTGGGGAAAAATATAATTATGAT
Source organism: Reticulitermes speratus (assembly GCA_021186555.1). Lineage (NCBI taxonomy): Eukaryota > Metazoa > Arthropoda > Insecta > Blattodea > Rhinotermitidae > Reticulitermes > Reticulitermes speratus. Next base: position 18,816,628 of record JAJKFL010000005.1, read on the forward strand.
ATTGTGATAAAATAACAATTGAAATATTTATCTGTTTATGTCGTGGCACAACAGTCTAATGGCTTATGACATAGAAAATATTATGCGTTTACGCTTTTCTGTACAGACTGAAGGAAACTACTAAACATCTGGACCAAAGCGATTGACCTTCTTGGCCAGAACCCTGCAAGATTTTTCTGGAACATGAAGCAGGAATTCCGATCACTGAACAGCAAAGCTCAGCAGTTGAAACAGGGCTCGCATGGTGTGTATTCGCTTGACACGTGACGGTCACAGATTGCAACTCCCTGCCATAGGAGCGCTAATAAAGAGACCTAATGGTACAGCACGTTTAGACTAATATAACTGCGGGGTTTTAAAATACGACAGTGGTCATTTGAGTTCCACGCTTTTTAAAAATATCTGCATATTTACGTGGATATATTTACCAGTGCAGGAATATAGTGAATATAACTTACAGCGTATGAAAGATTGTTGATGGTGAATCAGACAACATTGTATATAAGAATTTCATAGATAAAAGTAGAACGTTTAGAGTGCTGAGGTTGGACACAGTGTTATAAAGGACAGACAGTCAGGTTTTACCAGCTTATCACGATTTGTCATACAGAATAAAAGCTGTAAATAGGGATCTTTAGCCTCCATGGAGAATCATAAAACGTTTGAACATAAATGTGGTAGTGATACACATGTCTAATGGGATATGCGTATAATATCCAGCCTCTACCAAAATTTGCCTTTATTGTTTCAATTTAGCCGTAACCATTATCTGTGGCTCGTTATAATCATGAACCACTCTGTCGATTCCGTACTTTGATACATAGATTTTTTCGTGGTCTGACATTCAGTGTGCTCCTATAAATCGGATATTTGCATGATCAACTCCAGCTTCCACCAAAATGCGACCATTTAAATTCTGCCTCCACAAGTAATGTGAATCACAAATTTATACCTACAACTTATTCCTGTCTTTCGTGAGCAGTTTTCAACCCAACAAACTGATTCTGATATAAGAGCTTGATTTTTTATTTAGTTCACAGACCATTATTTGTTTAACAGTTGTGGGGACCCAGTTCTGTGGATCCTAGAAATGTTCAGGGGTTCAATTGCTTGTATCAAGATAAATTCCGGTATTTAAGGTGGTCGGATTGTCAGATTCTGACGCGATGTTGCTGCTAGTGTTGTGGGTCGAAGGCTGATAGCTGCACACTGGAGAAACTTTTCATCAGAAGGCCATGCTTAGAAAGGAAAAGACAAGAAAGGGTGGGGATGAAGTGACAGACACTGCGTTTATTATTGGAAAACGGAAACTTCTTACGCCGTGAACTTTCTTATAAAATGCCTCTTGTCTTTGCAGTGAAGATGGGTTGGAAGTAAGGTCAAGCTTTGGGAAGTGAAGAATTTAACGTTACGGGAAGTAACATGTGTTTGAGTATACATAAAACGAAGAAATTTCTGCACGTAGGATACTGTTTTGGATTTAAAACGGGAGTTTTGGTGGAAAATTTTACATATTTTTCACAACATGCTTATGTTCTTAGAGACCCAACATAATATACATTACCAACCCTGCGTATATTTCGGACCCAGTGCTGTGTACATTATTTACTTTGCTTACTTTAAGGAGTGAACGAGCTTATTTGTAGAAGCCAATCATAATATGCGTTAATGAGCCTGTTTTTATGTCCTCAAAATATTATTGAATCTGCTTTTGTTTAGAGTCACAAAATAAGATACGTTACTGAGTCTGGTTGTTTAGAGTCACAAAATAAGATACGTTACTGAGTCTGGTTGTTTAGAGTCACAAAATAAGATACGTTACTGAGTCTGGTTGTTTAGGGCCACAAAATAAGATACGTTACTGTGTCTGGTTTTTTAAAGACCACGAAATAAGATACATTACTGAGATTGGTTTTGTTGAGGGCCACAACGTAAAGATATATTACTGACTTGTTTTTTTTAAGACCACAAAATAAGATAAGTTGATATCTGGTTTTTGTAAAGGGCCACAAAATAAGATAGAGCATTAAGCTTGGTTTTGTTTAGGGCCCAAAGCAATATATATTACTGAGCTTTCCTCGGTTTACAGCCATGACACAATATAATAATTTTATCAATGACTATGTATGAAAATAAACACCTTCGATTAGCTCTTAATATTTTACCTCTTGGAAGTAGGCCGTACCTGATTCGTACTTCGAAAGGAGCAGCACCTGTGTTGAAATTCCTTAATGTCTGCAGTCGATCCAGAACATTGCTTATTTCCTGCAATTAACACCAACCGCTCCGGTCATGTTTTTCAGTTCACCATATTTTGTCGTGTGATTTGTAATCCGACGCCCGTAACCTGCATGAAACTTTGCTTAGATTGAAGCAAGTGTTAGTGAGCGAACATGCGGGATTTATTTCTTTGATGGCGGCGCGGCACTTTGGCCGCACGTCAGCAGTTCCAAGAGTGTAAATTGCTTGGCGTGTTTGCTAACAATATCGACGGAACTCTGGTTGGACTGCGGCCAGCGCCCTTGTCAATACAGTTTTGATTAAAGTTGAAAAACATATTTGACAGTTGGTAAACATGCATGAATTTTATACTGCAAATATGTTGGACTGGTTCAGAAATATTCTGTATGTAATCTGACACAAAATAAATGCTGAAGTTGGTAAACGTATGTCCAATATCTTATGAGTGAAAATAAATATAGTTTTATCCTTTTCCTTAACGTAGATACACTTTGTATCAATTTACGTGACTCTGATACTTGCTGAAGAAAGCATTTCTTTCTTATAGAATTCTAATCGTCGCATATCATGTTTAGAACCACTTAGCGTCTCGACGTTTCCCATCGTCCGACCTTTGAACTGGGGATGAAAACAAGTTCAAAGGACGACAAAAGAAGTAAAACATAAAATAAAAGCAGCTCTAAAACATTTTATGTATGTTTTGAGCCATTAAAATATCTCTCGATTAGAAATCTTAATTTGCGGTTGTTTCCTGAATTATATTTTGACTAGCAAAATTCCTTTGAAAATTTTAACGGGAAATTGTTGCTGTTTTGAAAATAATTATTGAATTTGGAGCCTAAATGTAATTTGAAAATAATTTCTGAGCACGTATAATATCATTCGCATCAACTATCTCTGCTGAAAATATTTAACCTCAATAACAATCCCATTAAATGGTATAAAGAATGTCCAACAACGTTGATAATAATTACAAACACCAATTGTCAATCGCATCAAAGGCTTCCAATTTGTTTTCATGGCTGTTTCACATGTAATTGAAGCTAAACGACTCAAATAACACTGTAAAAAACTGTTCCGTAACACTGGAACCAAATGTTTTGTTAATTCGAGATGCGTTATGTATTATCTGTATTTTACCTCTACACTCATAGCCCTAACAAGGCTGTGACATTATTCAGAAGAAATGTTCTCTAATAATAATGGAAAGCGTGGAGTGACTACAAAAAAGGATATTATATAAAATAGATTATTTGAGTTACCGTTGCCCTAAATATATGACCGTGGATAAATCAAGAAAAGTGGAAGGGTCGGACACGTTGCATGCGTGTGAAGACGAGAAATGTGTAATACTCTGTTTAAAAAATTTATGGTAAGAGACTTGGCGACTTATAAACAAAGTAACATACACACTAATTTTGGATCTGTTCTATTCTGCATCACATCCTGCATAAATGCTTTGCTAGCAGCGGTTTTCCACTTGTTCATGTAAATAAAAGGCCACCATCGTTACTTTGTCGCCGATTCAGACAAACAGAATCTCCGCCGTTTCTTTCTGTGTTTGGGTCCTACTTTCCTCAAATATAAACACGGGCTTACGGTCAAATGATCTTTATGTGTTAAAATTTGCTACGTGCATTATGTAACTAGGCGTTAAAGTTGTAAAGTTGTAAAGTTGATGGCCGTACGAATTTCTGAGCTGGAGGACACGCTAACAACATTTAACCACACTTTAATTTGTATGCTTCACAAACAAACAAAAATATGATAATGATTTTAAGGGTGAATTTTTTGTAATTATTTCCTTTATCCTTATTTTATTCTTAATTCTAACACGTCTTCCGAAAGTTAAGAATATACACTGGCTTCGAATGTCAGTGTTATTAGTAAATAATTAATTGGACACGAAGTAGAAGGAACCTTTCGTGGCCTAAAACAAGTTACTATCCCAGAATTTTCCTTGCCATATTGAATAAAACCAGGCAGATCCTCTGTCAGATTGGCTAGTCCGCGATTCCGGAATTGAATCCGGGACCTCCTGACAACGAAGCCAAAGCTGTAGCCAATGGATGAAATGCTCGGTCATTTAACCTTTAAAATGGAGGTTATGGCTCCATCTCTCTTGTTTCTCTCGCAAAATGTAACTACACTCCGAAACGGGCCACAAGCGGAGATTTCAGATTGCCTATCTTGTTGCATTTCTTCTCCATGTAAACTAGATACTGGTTTCTGCTTCTTTTTCGAGATGTAAAACATAAAGTTGCACGTGATTAATGTATTCTGGGATATGTCGTCGTATGTGTTGGTAAAAGGATACCAGTCTTTAAGAGGAACTTTCTGCCTCAATTTTCAGTGTAGTCCTTGAGCTCCTTGTTACCAGCGTACGTGGAATCCTGTTCCAGAAGTCGAAAACGTCATCATCAATGGTGTGAGAACCTCAAATCTCGCAACAAAAGTACACTAAAAAATTAAATGTATATGTTTTTGTAATTGTTCTCTGCATTGCTTTATGTCTCCGATACCTTTTGTACGCTTTTCAGATCGAGCTAATTTGAGTAGGATACACCGTCCATTATTGATACAAGCCCCTATAGGCATTTTGTGTGGATCTGTGGGCGTACTAATGTTCCATGCAACTTTGATGGCAAGCTGTAATGGCTACGTCCCGTATTAAGTTACGTAGGGTAATGTGTACAGCGTGATCGTCAGACAGAAGACCCAGTTGACTGATGATAGTGGTGAAGTACCGTACGCGAAGCATGAAGTTGGAATGGCGTTACTGTAAGTTGCTGTGCTATCAGCAAGTTGAGATTATCATCAAAGTCTGTTGGGCTTCCTTTCATGTTTGCAAGGAGGCTTCAACCATTTCAGGATAACCAACAAGGTAGTTAAACAAAAGCATAACAAAGAAATTCAAACCTGGAAGTGAGAGAACGTCTGCACATCTGGCAGCGAAAATCTTCTTCGTGAAAAGGATACAAAATGGAACAATTCTCTTAAGTTTTCTCATTTTTACATGCTTTCGCAAAATTGCGAAAATCGTTTATTTCCTTTGTCATGTCTGTCTATGCGTCCGTCATGTAATTGGCTTCCGCTGAAAGAATTTCCATGAATTTTTGAGAATTTTTCGAAAATCTGTCGAGAAAATTCAACTTTCACTAAATAAGAATAACGGGTGCTTTATATGTAGTCCTGTGTAGATTTATTATAACATCTCTCTTAATTCTTCTTAGAACGAGAAATGTTTCAGACAAAATTGTATATATATACCAACATGTATTGCACAAAATTATAACTAGATAAACTTATCACTTAAGTTTATCTAGTTATAATTTTGTGCAATACATGTTGGTATGTATATACAATTTATCATAATGGGGCACGGTGAAAGTAAGGTCAAGTTTCAGACAAAAGTTGTAGAGAAAATCAAAACACATTTTATGTTCAATAACATTTTCCGAAAGTCGTGCCGTTTATGAGATAATGTGGAAAATATGGTACAGCCAGACAGGCGACAGATGACAGTACAATACGGCGCATGCGCATTGCATGCTGGATGACTAAGGCTACAGATACACACTCAAAATATGTAATAAGCTACTTATTGCTTTTACACGGCAACAATGGTTACGCTAACGCGCCTCAATGTTACGTTATACGTACATTGCCTATATTGTTTAAGTATCTCAAACGCTCTAAAACGCAAGGAAAAAATGCAAACACATTTTGTTCAAAATGGGCCTATCTTGCGCTGTTGTAAGTATTTAGTGAGTGATACTCGAGACGTTGTCTGAAACGTATACACTCCATTTTCTTTTACAGGGTACATTATTGTTTTTCAATTTTAATCAACGTTGAAATGTGTCGTCAAGTTTTAGTAACCCAAAGTACAAAATTTAGTGAAAATCAGCTCCGTTGTTCTCGAGTTGTTACATGTGGATCGACGTACTCGCGTAATGAGGCCATTAACTGAATTTTTTAAATTTTTGCTTCGAACATGCTAACAGCTGACTCACACATTGTACCTTCACATTTAACTTTAATCTATCTTGGGCACTGTCGATAGGTTTAGAGATCTGGTATGCTGCCTCTCACACGCAGTAGGATAGGAACAAATAATAATATAAATTTAAATTAAATGCAACATTATGTTAAGTAAGCACTTGATGTAGAGGTACATAAAGTGAGTGTGTGTGTGTGTGTTTGTGTGTGCGCGCATGCGTGTGTATGTATGAGTAGAGTAGCTGCAGTATACCTGTGACTCATATCACTTGATACATTTCTCAACTCACTTTATTACAGAATTTACTCTTAGCAACGTGAGAATCATAAGATTCCTAAGAAACATCCCTTAGCCTCAAATTAAAGACAAAAGGCTTGCGCGTAAAGTAATGGGACTTAAGAGCGCTGTCAATATTGATCTATTGGGCTGAGTCCGTTACTGGATGTTATTGAGCCTGCAAATTAGAAACTCATTTCTCGATGTACGAGTAGTATTGCATGTAAAAAAATATTTCAAATTTTACCACTTTATCAAGCGATTTCTACACCTACATTACCACCACGACATAATTATCACAGGACATGCAAACATATGACATGGCTCGTGTGAAAGAAACTAGCGCTGTTGTCAAATCTTGATATCAACTCCAAAAGTCAAGTGTGCGGTTGCACATTTCTAGTGGTCACGTACCGTGCCTGAATATTTAGCGGCATAAATAGTTAGGTAATTCACTTGCAAAACGTACATCTGCCAACGGAAATGGCAAAAGAGTGACTGTGTGTCAAACCTGGTCCGAGGGAGGCAGCACACGAGAGCTAATACGACGTACAGCATAATCGCCATGGTAATAAATATAAATAAGAAATTAATTACTCATGCTTCTGTTACTCGCATGGCTAGAACGTTATCTGTCATTCAGAACTGAAATGTTCGCTGTCGTCCATGCTGTTTCGTGTTTAGGAAGATCTTCTAATAATAATGTAATGTAGTAGAATATTTAAATAGTATTCAAAATTACAATTTTTAATGTATGTAGCTTAAATACTAATAAACAAGGAAGGGTTACAGATTTAATCTTTTTCGACAATCTCCGGATTTACTTCTGGTTATATTATTAAAATAGACGCCATTAATCTCCGCCTAAATCTTTCTAGCTGAACAGGGTGGTATAGCTTGCCACTTTGATTTTTATTCCAAAGATACCACTTTCACATCTCTGTCTGTGTGCCCGCTAACCTTACTAAGGTCTGTTGCGTCTCTCTTCAATTTCACAGAGCAAATTTCGGACGAACACATTTCCTCGTCCCTCCAAAATCTTATTTATTCGTATTAACGAAACATTAATATCTCATAATGTCTTGCTAGAAGTAAAATTAGAAATTTGAATAATAAAATGTTAAACTATGTATTTCCGGTAAAACTGATTGAATCTTAAAGAAAAAATTGTTTTTTGTTATAAATATATAATGACCATTTGGAAGAAATAACAGTAACAAATCAGTAACAACTGTTTATTATTCTTCCTATTTGAAGACAGATATGACGCCTATAATCTTAACTTTGATGAATGTCTTTTTTATAAAAAAAATTAACACTTTATATGCATTTCTCTCTTGCTGCTAATACCGCGCAAATCATCCACACGCTGAGAATGTAATATATAAATCTTTGAACATTCTGTATAGCATTTGGAAGTTATTTATTTATCATACCAACTCATGCACAATTTTACAATATTATTACTTCACCCCTATACGTATTTCTGCATTCAGAATGCCATCCTGTATAACAGTTTTAACTCCACTCCGGTACTTGCGTAGGAAGACTACCTTTTATTGTACTCGTATATGTTTCTTGTCGCCTTCGGCTCCATTCGCAATCCGAGAAAGTGACTGGCCGTATTGAGAGCAAGCCTACTGTACACGGTTTGTTACATGTAGGTTTTTTGCCTGCACTAAAGGGCACCATGACAGGTCGCTAATCTTCACTCCTACTCTTACTTTGCACTAATGTAGTGATTAGTATCTCTGTGATAAAACATCGCTACATTTCGCATTTAGACCGCCGGCTGTAGCTACTCGTTACGGGCTGGACGGTTCGCAATTTGAACCCCGGGATTGAGGCTCACTCAGCCTGCTGTAAAATGGGTAACGGTTTCCTTTCTCAGGGTAGAAATATACATCAACCCCCCTCTCCCCCCCACTCCGCTGTCTACCCTCATGACATGTTATATTGTGAAATTCAATTTACTTTACATTTCGTGTTTAACTCTAAAGAACAGGTAATTTTTGTGAACATATCACACATACAAATTTAGAATGAATAAACATCTATTGTTTACTAAATGTTTAGCCACATACTGTACACTTCAACCACGAAAAAGGAACTGGCATTTTAAACGTTGCTATTTCATGGAGTCCTTTAAAATGTTCTATAGCCCTGTATTCTTTAACGTTACGCGGAACTCTGTCACTCGCATATTTCATTCGATTCTTTTAAAATCTGTAAATTTCAAAACATTCTTTTGACTACCAATCAAGTTACAGTTCCTGTTCCTCGATTCATACATTAAATATGTACCGGCCACTAATCGCGCCAAAACCCTGTCTTTATACTACGTATGAATTTCCAGCACGTACATTTAATTTCATGGTTATTATCTGTCTGTGGCGAAACCCTATGTAGGTTGAAATCACTTCCTCCGAAGCACAAGAGCCGTGTAAAATGTAATCCAGCGTTGAAGTAATTAAGCAAATGGAAACAACTGTTACGCATTTTAAAATTAGTTTTAATAGTTGGAGAACTTCAAAAGGAAATGAAGTATCTCTGTTTTAAAATCTGAAAATTGATCGTTTTAGATTAAACCGGTCTAAGAAATTTGTTTAAAATTAGGTTCATGATAATTCTGTCCTATAAGAGGCTTCTCCGCAGGCTCTTATGTATAAATTTGTTTTACGTTTTCACTAAAGAATTACGTTTTATTGTCACTTCGGCTAAAAATTTGGATTTGTAAACATAAAATACCCATAAAGTAGTAATTTAATCTAGCTGTTAGCATTAATATCTCTCTCATGCTATTTTACTGTATTAACCGAAGTTAAGGTAATTTAAGAGTCATCATTTGGAATTTTTGAGTTAAAAATAAGCGTTAAGATTTTATAGCATATAGTTTTAGTGGATAAAAACAAACCGAAAGAGAAATACTGTTTGTTTTTCAAGAGAAGGACCTCTGTTTAAAGGAAATCTCACTCGTGTACATGCACGCTATATAATAACCAACCTACCGACTCACTTGATTGTAAAAATTATTCAACTTTGTGCATTTATTAAACCACATATTTTCAAAACTTTTACTTATTTACAATTACTTTCAGTTACTTAATATTACGGTTGTACACCTGAAGCTACAAGTTCTTTAACTGTTTAAGAAAAAAAGCAATCCCTGTAAAAGTCTCGAGGGTTCCAGGAGGTTGAGGCTCCCAGATTACAAGACAATCGTCACATGAAGGTGGCAAGGTGTCGGCCGTAAGCACTGGCCTCCTTTACCCACCAGGAAACATTCCTGGTACTCATTTCTGTTAGAGGCTCGGTTGACCCCAGGGCCGTAGTGCGGCCGGAAGTTTTATGTTAATGAAAAATCCCAATGACACCATTGGGAATCGAGCCCGCTACCTTCCGGCTTGTAGCGCAGTGACTCAACTAACTGCGCCACCGCGTACTTTTAACTGTTTAGAGCCCATTGGTAATTATGTGTATCATCTGTCGTAATCATCAAAGCTTCTACGTTTCGTCCATAAAATGTTTTTTTTATTTCATATGTTACTGAAAATGAATGTTTATTTAACTAAGTACATTAAACAGTTAGTTGCTCTTAATATAGAGATTGACTCTGTTGTCTGTGAAGTAACAAGCGTACTTCATAACGCCGATATTCTTCATGTTGGACTACTTTACTCTTGAAGATGTTACCTATAAATTTTACCAAAACGTCAGTAACGCACTACCGACAAACACCTCACTGCATCCCTGGGGAAGATTTCAACTGGACCGCCTGCAGAAGCCTAAAATCACAAATGTCTAAATTTTTTAGTCTAATATGACGCCATTTCAGTGACAGGCAGACTCATTTCCTACCCCATAGAAAAAAGTCTTATTTCACTTTTCGTTCATTGGTATCCTGACAGAAACACTAATATTCCTGTGGTGAAGAATAATGTATTTGTGTTATGAATGGATGTCAGAAATGAACGTAAAGTAATGCGTATTTAGAGAGTGCTGTTAGATTTTAATTAAAGTTATATTAATGTAAAATTTAGGAGCAGAAAGCTACAAAAAATAGCGTCCAAAGCAGAAAACTTGAATATAAATGGAAATCAGAGTAATTAGACTCGGAAAGGCGTTTCAGTTTGATTTGCTTTCTCCGGTGTGTGTCCAAAATGTGCTTAATACAACATTAAATTACATATTAACTGTCAGGAGTCGCAACCACTCGCGTGTCTTTAATCGATTTGACATGTACGCTTATAATGAGACATACGTTTTGACATACTGTAAGAAAAGCAATAATGAAAAAATAAATTTGCTATAAAAGAAATTTATTAGCAATTATTACAGGTCCAGTTGTTGACATTCCTTATATATGTTGATACAGCCGAGTATGGCTCAAAGCCTTATGTTTCCTGGATTTCTGACTCTTGTTTTTAGACATTTAGTAGATCTCCATGGCTGATGGGTCCGCCAGTCGCAGGGCTTCTGTAAGTACTGGGTAACACATACATAGAAAGAAAACATCTATGCCCAGAAAGGCATGTGAATCAACGATTCCACTATTTAAGTTGTAGAAGACAGAAGAGGTGTTAGACTGTACAGCCACTACCGATCTCTTTATTCAGTGCCAGCTCAAATTTCTTCCGCACTAGACGAAGCCTAGACTTGCCGTCTCCTGCACACAGGCTCCAAACTCGTCACGTATGATTCAATGTATATAGTACAAAATGATAGTTATGATAGATTTTCTTTTTAGTGTTTTGAAGTGCAGTTCTCAAAGTTCTTTATTCTTGCTTCCTGATCTTTTGCTGTAGAATTTGTCGCCCTAGACTATCGTCTAGTTCGCCTAGTATTTGAACCGACTGTGTATCTATCGGCCCCATATCAAGAGGTTTCTCTCTGAGGCGCATCTGATTAGAGACAATCGTTGAACCGAAATTTTTAGTGGTCGCAATTTAAATGAACGTTACGTTTGTGTGACTGATTCACGTTCTGAAACGTTGCACTGTTCAGAAACTAAGACGCTGAATAATGTTTAAATTTACAACATAACAGTTATCAAATTTTGTGTTTTCCTTTCCATGTTATTGGAGGTAGATATCGGTTTTAAGAGGGCGTTTGTTCCCTGAATATCTTCTGTACATGGAACTTTCAGAAACAAGAAACGTGTTATTGAATCTATAACATTTTAAGGAAACCATTCGCAAAAACTTTAAAGATTAATGTTTAAGATATAGTGCAAAATAATAAATCCCAAATGAAAATTTCTTCATGCAAAGAGTTAATATTTGTAACAGTTCTTCTGACATTTATAGGTTTGTTCGAACGCCTTCCGTCACTTTTGTGTAGGAAGGTCATTTGCAAAATGGCTGTAACAAATGAAATTACCTTCGTTTTGTGTGTGTGTGGCATTGTGTTCACTGCTGATAACAATGAACACTCCCTGCGAGTGTTCAGATAACACTGTTCCATTACAGTTCAGATTCTGGTGAATAAGATATTATGTAGGCAACGTACAGAAATTACCACCAGACTTGTGGCACTACTGTTTTTTTTAGTTTGATGGAGGTAGAATATGTGGTTTTGTTGATTAAAATGTTTGTTTCAGTTCTGGCGTGTATTCGTTAGTGTTTTACTACAGTGACAGGTAAAATGTAAGCCAGCAGCCATTATTCTAATATTTTATGTTGAAACAATAGTAACCTTGAATTCTAGATGTAATGGTACTGAGAGTGCAAAACATGATCTCCAGCCTTTCCTTTCATATTTTATTCATTCGTCATTCTAAATATGTACGACAGCGAATTTGGACTACAAATAAGAGCGATGCTCTAAAACCAGAAACAGCACTAAAGAGAGCTTTAAGGCTATTATTAGGCTGTACAGTACTGGACTGCCAAATAAATATTGATGTCCGGAATAGAATAAAAGTCGACAGTATAATGTATTAAAAGATATGATATCCCATCAGAAGAACCGCAAAGATCGCTAGCAAAAAACGGATGGAAATATTCTGACGAAACTCTTTTTCGATACTAGTCTTGGAGACAATGGAGTATGGGGCGATGTACAGAAATATGGAAAGATGAAGACCAGCTTGAACTTTAAAGAAACAAGTCTGCCGATCAAAGTGTTGATTATCTTTATGAAGATGATAATGAAGTTGATAATTCTAAACTACTTAATGTGTATAGATATCATGTGTTATAAATTTACATTCGGATTTAATTGTCTTATTTTATTCCTTACGTACACGTATGTACTTCACGGCGTACAAAAATGTTTCGAGTTATTTTTAAACTGCAAAATAACTGAGAGTGAAAAAACATATACTTACATACTTCATTCAAAAACAAGTACTTTTAACCTACCTTTACTAAGTAAGAAAGAGGTTAGCTTTTTGATATTGCAGGCTTTCTATGTGCCTTTGTGTCTCTGTGTCTGTGTGTACGTACGTGTTTCGCTCGTTCGACATCTCAATCAGATGACTAGTTTTTACATAACTTGGTATGACCACATTGCCGTATCATATTAATACAGCATCGTAATTTTAATTTTAAAAGTGAGTAATAACTTCGTTGGAGAAGTGCAAACTTCTGAGTGGGGAATGACAATAACGCCACTTAATTAAGGATTCTGGAATTTCGTATGTTAAAATCTCTTGAAGTGGCCGTGCGGTCTAAGGCGTGGGTCTTCGGCCGCTCGCTTGCTAGGATCGTGGGTTCGAATCCTACAGGGGGCATGGATGTTTGTCTCTTGTGAGTGTTGTGTGTTGTTGTCAGGTAGAGGCCTCTGCGTCGAGCCGATCCCTCGTCCAGTGGAGTCCTACCGACTGTGGTGTGTCTCTCAGTGTGATCAAAAGAAATTACAAACCTCGACACTGAAACGGGAAGACCGGAGTAGGTAGAAGAGGGCGACTAAAAAAAACTCTTGAAAACTTGCAACGTTTATTGAAGTAATTGAATGGTTGTACCATATGGATTAATATATAAAATGACATCATGGGCTTCGTGCGAAATCTTTCTTCAGCTATAGCTTGTATGACCTATAACTAACGACAGGTTTGGCCTAAGCAAGTTAAGTTTTGTACGGAGATAAACGTAGATTATAAATGTGAATAAATACTGTGTATGAAAAATGTCTTGTAAGACAATTACAAATAAGGTGACAGAGGAAAACTTTGCGATTTTGTCCGACTAACCTAAGGTATAATCTGCGCTAAGTAATAAGGCTTTCAGAAAACCGAAGTAACAGTAAAAATTCAATTAAATTCAATTCAATGGACATTTATTAACGTGCAGGCTTATCAGCACAAGTGCCAATTACAAAGCCAGCACAGAGCACAAATAAGATACAAGCAGTACAAATACACAAGACAAAACACTAAAGAAACAAAACAAATATGTAGAAAAACAATATAAAAGAAATACTGGAGCAAAAATCCAATACCCTGACAAAACATACATAAGTTGATTTAAATATGTCGCGGATTAGCGCAGAATAATAAGTAACGTCAGTGACCGAACTACATCGTCGAGTTCATGATTTACATGGTAACAAATCAGTAATCAAAACAGACCTACCATTGAATATACAAGTATACCTAATGATGACATTAGCCGCCTAAGCGCATCTAGCGGAAGGGCAGTTGCGAAGGTTTAATTTAACATGAAACAATTTAAAATCTCCTAAATTTCAATTCGGCACAAGAAGGCCGACAGTTCCCAAAAGAGTAGGGCAAATTTTGAGCCATTGTAAACATTAAGTAAAAAGAGGGCGTCTAAGTGGCACCTACGATCACTTAAAGTATGAAATGTCAAGTAATTTAAAACATTAGCATAACTGTAGGATAAGTGACTGAAAAAAACGACTGTAGTAACAGACTATCACGAGATGACTTTATTTCACGAAAAATTTTGATGTCATCCGCAAAGAGAAGGCAATTTGAATACTTGACCACACCACACAATAACAAATATAAACTTAGTAGATCTGTTATTCATAACACAAAGGGGATATGTCATCTTAGAACATAATAGATCTGTTGGACCAAATCTGCATACAATAGACAAGCATACTTAAGAGTTCTGCTTGGGATTTCTTGTTTCGAAAACATTCCTTGCGATTTTGATTATTCAGTTTGCCCTGAATTCCACGTATTCAGCTGAAACTATGTATTACTGGTGGTCATAATCATGGATAGCACACCGCGTAAGTGTTAACTCTTTCGAAACGTTCTTCGAGTATTAGGTTTAAAGTTTTCGATAACTGATAACGTTTTCTGCGACGAGTATATTTCATTGAAGAAATTTGATAATTTTCTATTTCAGGATCACACAATATATTTTAATCCTATATTTTTTTAGGTTTCCAGAGGGGAAATTTGAAGAATTCTTCTGGGCTTTAACACTTGTACTATTGTAGATGGATACAGACTTTTTCGACGTGTATGTTTCCTCCATCTTCAGAGTGGAAGATTAGGTACACTTTCATTGATAAAGTAACACAATCTTTCAACCCTGAAAATGAAGGCAGCTTGTTCGTCCGTTACCTCGGTATCCACCAGTAAGACTACACGTTGTCCACATCCTCAAAATCGCAATCTGAAGTATTATATCTACAATTAAAAATAATTAAGTATAATATTTAACCATCACACGCAAATTAAAATTCTTTGTTATATTCTGAAATTGATCTGATATTTTTCTATCCTATACGGTCAATTTCAAGGGTTTTATACATTACACAACTGTGGAGGTTTACATTACACTGTGCGCATTCCATTGTCTGACATTAGGTCGATAACTAAATTAACTGGGCATATATCAGTGTATTCGTCAAGTAGCAAATTTATCGAAGTTCCTTCAGAAGTTTCTAAGAAAGAAACGTGGAGTGACAGAAACATTTGTCGGTCTCATAGTCATGTTTTTATTTTCGTGCAAAGAATGCGTAGGAATCTATGACAGCCTATCTTACACGAAATAAAATTATTATGATTGCACATTTTAAAACAAATATTCTTATGAAATTTGAAAACATGACTGTCACTTTAAAACTACGGTTTGCTGGGACGTGACGCCATAACATTTTGTAGCTAGATGCCTGTACGAACCCATTCATATACAAAACTATAGCATGTTATATTTCGGGAGAACGTGAATTTAATTTACACATCTGAGATAATATCAATTTCATATCTAGTTTACAAATAGAGTATTTCTGAAAAGTATTTTGCTTCTAACAACTGAATACACTTAACATAGTAATAATAATTCAACTAAAGTAATTCATATAACATACTGATAGCTGTTAAATATTATGATGCATTATGCTATAGAACTCGATTAAGAAATGTCGAAAACAAAGTGAAAGAGAAATATCCAAAAGGAATTGTTATTTTGAGAATGAACGTTATCAAAACAAAAGTTGAAGAAAGTTAAATAGAAACTAAAATCTGAGATACCATCGATTTGATTAATAGGTATAATTTCAAGAGACACTGTACAGAATGAAGAGGAACTGCAAATCAAATTAGAACTACATATGCGATGAGAAAATAATATTTGTTAAATTGGAAATGGTAGACGAAATTAGTACAATTACATACTGGAATTCATATTCTTTAGAAGAGAAAGATCATGGTATGATCTGAAAATAGGAAGAAAGATAACTTTTGAACCTGTGAATAGACAAGTTTGCTGTGGATAAAGAACAAACGAGTGTAATTTTGGGTACGTCATGAGATTTGCCTTTCACTCTTAGTGCTGGTAATACAGCAGCTGAAGTGTGATAGATTTTATTGATAGAGTGAGTTTGAAGCGACATTGCGACGTACACAAAGCAGTATTGCACTGTCTTACTACGGCTCTCAGGACTTGATTTGTATTAGAGATAAATACCCCGAAGTCGTGAATCAAATAATCGATAAGCTTGATTGACCTCTTGTATAAACACTGCATGACTTGTAAATCTGCGTGTAAACTTTATGTTGGGACATATGAGCCTCTCACAGCCGCAAGTGTGAAGAACATTTCGCCTGCACTGAGACGCCATGTGTCTTGCTACATACTAGAAAAAGACGACCTTAAACCCAGACTTTTCAACTATTTTCTCTTATTGTAATTTTGTATTGTAATGGAGATTATTTTGTACACGTCTAAATTAAAGAAATTGGTGTAATTCAAGCTCGAGTAGCACACAGATAACAGAATATCTCAAGGTGTAATCTGTCTTTAATAAATGTGGGTCACATTTTCCTTCAGCTATCTCGCAATAGGTCTTGCAATAAAAAGGAACCGAACTAATAACTCTCGTATTGATGGACAATTATGGCGGATTTTTGACTCTTCACTCTATTGGACTACGCGGCAGATGAAGGTCCTTCTTAAGACAGAAAAAAAACACGTCGATCCTTCGCTCTTAAGAGATCAAGGCAAATAAAAATAGCACAGCACACGAAACTTACTAATGAAATCTAAATATCAGGACTATGGACTTGTCTTTATTAACTTTAATTTTAGGAACGTCTGCTCAAGAGAAAGTGAATAAAACAAAAGAAAATGAAATTCAGTCGCATAATTAAGATCCTTCGAATATTGAAGATTGTTCTGTAGATATAAATGAATGGAGTAAATGAGATTGGTAGAACATGTGGCACGCATGAATCTGCTATTTTTATCGTAATGCTTTTAGGTTGCATGGAGGAAGTAGGATTTACATCCAAAACGTTTGGCGTGCAGCCATTGTGTTATTGACCACGTGTCAGACCTGGTATACAAAACATAGAATATTGAATAACCGTGATAACATAACTGAATCCTGGGAGCTTCGTGGTTAAAGAGATACTCAATAACCTGATAACACAATTTCATTCTTGGAATTACATGGTTAGTTGGAAAACTGAAGGGAATTGTTATACAATATCGAAAATATATGAAACCACTTGCAAAATAAGTGTTTTAATGAATAAATTATTTTTTTTTCTTTTTTATTAATTGTTTAAAAACAACAATTTCAAATTTCTTAGCATAAAATTTGAGACCTGTTATATATTATTTACTGGAAATGCGTAAAATAAAGCGAAAATATTGTGTTTCTTTTCATATTTTCAGAACTTTTTTTATAGACAGAATGATGAAGTAATATGGCATGTTAGCTGGTCAGAAACGATTCTCTTTTTCAGTTAGAAAAGTGGCTTCCGAAAAGTACCGTTAGAACATGACTTTAAAAGAGAACGTATCTCACAACGGTCTCTTTTCTTTTATTAAGCGATCTTGCATGCAATAATGTAATTGTACAATACTTGGGAGTAAGCTGCAAAGTGAAACATATTAAGAAACTGTTACGATGAACAGCGCACGTAGAACAAATAAGTGATAAGGAGTTCTCCCATCCATAATAACTTCTATGCATGGATATGTTTTTACGGTTAGAGGGAGCAAAGTGTTCAGTTCCAATACACTTTCTGGTTGTCAAGGTGTTCCACCGAAAATGGTGATAAAGGGAAAATATATGATTTGAAGCAAAATTTTATATAACACATCATTCGGGTTGAAATAATCTCTGATATTAAGGTAATACTTTTTATTTAAATATTTAAGATTGCTTGTTATCTGACACTCGCTCATGTTGCTCGCAGTCCTGTAATGGAGTGCAGAAATCAAGAGACATAAACCTTTCTTTACGGAGATAAATGGGTCTGATTTATGCCATGAAACGCAAAATATTTAGGCAGCAACGCATTCGGCATGTTGAAATCACATATGTATAAAAGACTCCTTATCTCATGCACTGAAACCATTGAGTAGTGCGAAATATACATGAAAATCATTACATATCTCTATTGGAGATTTATTTTAGGTGGACTAAGCCGGACTCCATTACTAGCAATTATTTAGCGCATATCTGATTCTGATAATCTTATGAAATCTGTTCGCATTTGACATCAACTCAATCCGAAACTACCTGAGTGGATAAAGCTTTCCTAACGAGCTTTTCGTTCGATCCAAACATTATCCACGAGATGAGTATTGGTTAATATGATCTGCACCAAATATGATTTCCTATTCGGCAACGACAGTGCAACTTGTTTAAATTTACTGCAGCATCCGGTCTCTGTTTTGTCCAGTTATTATGGACATTAGTTTAGGAAGTGGCCTTGTGTGTAATGTCCGGAAATAACCTCACTAGTAGGATTCCATATAGATACCATCTGTTAGTTGCATGCTACTTTAATCTGAGTGCTACATCCGTACTTTCATGATCGATACAAATTATAGCAGATGACTATACAACAGCAAGAAAATAATATTTGGATAACAATAATACAATAAATAATTGTTTATCAAAGGATAATGTCCTTCCCTGGAACACAGTTACCCATTTAACCTTTTTAAACACATGAAATTTAAATATAATAAGTAAGTGCTGAATTGTGAGGTACATATAACAGAATTTACGTTAGAGACAAGAAAACAGTATTTTTCTCCTATCGCCATGGTAATACATTTAAATGAAGTATTTTCTGAAGTTGTAAAAATAATGTGAAAAAGAATACTGTAGACAATTGTACTGACACAAATAAAAATTAAGTGAGAAATATACAGTAGCAGAAATTTTCGAATGCATTCCTCAATAATCTAAGTCTACTCGTAGGTAATGATTCATTTCTCTTGATGAGTTAAATTCAGTACCCGGATGCCTTACGGTTCAAACGCCTTTTCGAAAGTATATACTTCCGGATTTTGATGAGTTTCACACATTGTCGAGTATCGAAGTTTTTAACGTGTGGAGGGTAGCATCCACTCTGTACATTCCTCGATAATATGGTCATATGATACTCAGGACTTTACTTTCAACTTATAAATACAGGGCGTACACAAACGAATGGTGCGGTTTTAATAGTGAACACTATTAAAACCGCACCATTCTTTTGTGTATGCCCTGTATATTCTGGCTTAAAAATATATTGACTTCTTGACTATTACCGAAATTTAAATAACCATATAGAATTAAAATTGAAATATATGGATTCATGAATTGCATTCCTTGTACTCTTGCGTCTCTCATTTATTCATTGCAATTATAATCTGCTGAGGACGGAACAAACAAGAAAACTGTATTTACTATCACTTCGAGCTTCAAATTCGTCCTTTGTTTTCTGATCCTCCCAGCATTCAATTGCTCATGCATGTATTTCAAAGTAGAGACACTATGCTGCTCTTATATCACTAAAGAGTTAATATTGCATACCTAATTTCAATGCATTATTTTCATGAAAAGCATAAAATTAACACAAATTCGGAACAATATCTATTAATCTCGCCAATTTTAATCTCTAAAATTTAGTATTGAGCATCTACATTTAAAAATAGCGGCAACATGTATTTTGATTTCTGCCTATTCAGTAAAATCCATAATTCACTTGATCTTCAGAAAAAATAGCGTGACAAATTTTCCTCCTTAGAAATCTTCCCGTGGAAACTTACATGTATGCTATCGTCTTGTACGTTCTATTTTACTCATTTATGAACTCTTCTACGTAAAGTTTATTTTGTATTTAAACTTATATTTATTTTCTTATTTATTGTCCGTCAATGTTACTACATCATGTATCTGATACTCTCGGAAACCCAAAATTCTTCTAAGTAATATTTAAATATTTATTTTCTGCGAGAGAAAACACTTCCTCCTTATTACAATGTTGAACATCGGTTAGTCTTGTTTAGGTATAGAATAGAATTTCCTTCTGAGATCCTTACGAAACACATAAACAAGGTGCATGGGGTAAAGTAAGATTTTTATTATCTAAACAGGTAATAGGTACAGTAATTGCTATGCTGTTAAAGTATAATTCAAGCAAGACTCTTTTTACTGCCGTGAATATCATTCTTTTTTCTTTATCGCTACCATAGCACGATAGATTTTTCCTCAAGAATGCTCTAAAGATATTTCCTAAGACTGACAAGAATAGGCATTGAAATATAATGTCCACAATAAATACAGACCATCCCTATAAGACCCCAAGAAACCCTTCTAATTCCTAACTCGTTTTGCCTTCATGCAAATATAATACCAGGCCTCCATGAGAGACGAAAGAAATGGGGTTTACTACTTTGCACTTATCACTGTTATCATATCTGAAAGGATATAGATTCCACAAAATAAAACACAAGGCGTTCTTAGGAAACAAAATTTAATTTCAATTGCCTTCAACAGAAGAAATAGAATAATACAAAAGAGAAAGCTTCTTTGACACAAAGTTTTAATTTTCTTTGTATTTATGATGGTTCTGTCGACTAAAATGCGAATATCTTGTATGTTTGATGGTTATAATTTGGGTTATTACTGTTTTGTGCACACACACACACAATGAGACTCAATGTAAATTTCAAAGCCGAAGCCAGAATTTAATGGTTTAGTCTAGATTAACTGGTATGAGAGACAGTGTTTAATACATTAGCGTGACGTATATATGGGCATGTTGCTTATTTATGTGCGAATATTCAATAAGGTTGCAGAGTTGGGATATTTTTAGAGGTTGTTTTAAGCAATAAGTTATTATTTTTATGTTTCAGTAATTTAAAAACTTGCTGCTTGATACCATCTTATATTAGACTGTTTTTTTTATTTACGAACGACATTTCAGTTGCAAAATTACGTGTTGTCTAATGTTTTGAAGATTTTGATTAATAAGCTCTAAATGACACAGGGGATCGACCGTAGTATCCTAACAATTTTATCGTGGAGAGCCTGAGGAAACCAGAGTGCTGCTCACGACATTTTGTCTTTGTGCGCTGATTTTAATCCACAGCCTCCCTAATAAAAGCACGTTGTAACTACACTTCCACAGCGGCAGTTCAGTTTTAATAGAAGGCTCACTTTTATACAACTAATAAACTTGGGTTAGTACGATGTAGTGACATTTTAATGACTTGCTTAGCTTCAGCTTTTGGGCATATTTGCAATTGTGCTCAGGGTTTCAAATCTCTGAAGACAGGCCAGTAAGTGTGTCAAAAGTGTTGTGGAACCTAACTTCATACTTTGAGCTAACTATGCTATCCCTGCTTCTCAATTTTAGATAATTTTGAGGAGCTGGATACTTAGCATGCAATGAGATATGTGATGTTCATAAAAAATTTGTTTCGAAAGTCTGAAATTCTATATTAACCAGTCGAAAAGCATGGATTCAATTATTTTGGCCGTTACAATTTTTGAAAAGTTGTTTACTACTAGTTCATTAGATTGTTCTTGTTTCTTACTAACTGCTCTACTGTAAGAACACGTCCAGAAATGTCAAAATTATTCCCTTGTAAATAAGTAACAAAACATTTCCTGGCTGATTGACAGACCAACTGACGCAGTCTCTAGCAGTAAATCCCGATGATCCAAAACGCTTGTAGTTATCCTCTCATTGTACAAGGTTCTGACCCACGTCCATTCACGTCCCACCTCACGACTTACTTCGGATACTTCTGGCCTTTAAAATCACGTTTTCTTCTTGATCTTAACAAATAACACTTTAAAAGCGCTGCCCATTCCAAACTTGTTTATACGATTCTTATCTCCCCAAACACAGAAACGTAACGAGCCTACAATATCGCACATTTCCTGCCCTAACTATATCAGGGGACCCTTTATAATTCACTAATTTCTTCGTGTGGTAGCCATATTGCTTAATTCTTAGGAGCAGATTGAAATACTTTTCTGATCACTTTGTTTTCAAACATTTTTATCCGTACTATTCCCTTAAAGTAAGAGGCCATAAAGTTTCTGTAGAGTAATATGTCGTTCTTTGTTATGTATCGGATTACAACAAAATACACTGTTAGGCCATACATACACCTTATTATTTTACATTGCCAAATGTAATTTAAAGTAATGTAAATAACGTAAAACTTATAATTTAAAATAATAAGGTGCATGTATTGCACTTCATTGCATTTTAGCGGTATCTAACAATTTTGTGTAGTAATACACGGAATATACACAATATTGAGATGATAATTTTTTCATAGAAACCCTTCATTTAACGATAAGATTAAAGAAACATCTATCAGCAAAATTTGTATTTCAAATTATATGTATAAATACAGCCTTCTACGTTAAATATGTTCAATGTGTTCTCCTGCCTGCGAAGTGGCGTGTTGAAAAAATGAAATTCCTAATAAAATGTGCAGAGTTTATGAACAGATTGAAAACACATTTTCATTACAAATTGTCTTCCATATTATCAGTTGTAAGAGAGTTTGTGTTGTCCATCTGGATATATCCCCATGGTAGAAAGTAACATGATCCTGAATGAGGGGTTAGCTTATTAAATACAACCACATGTTTTCCCTCATATTCTGACAGGTGCTTGGGGAAAACCTGATACATCATCATTCTGGCAGTATTGGGAGTAGATAGTTCCGCTTGTGTTTGCGAGAATGGAGACACTGTGGACGTCTTTACTAATTGGTTAATTTAAATGAGATGCTCCCATTTCACGATCCATTGCCTCTGCCCTCCCAGCGCGTTGTGAGTGAATGATGCAGGCGTCAGTCCCAGACGATAAGCGCTAATTGACTTCCCCGGGTGCAGCTGATCGAGAAATATCGACTGCTCGATATACTTTTCATATTCACTTCACGCGTGCGCATGTAGAAACAGATTTTGCGATTTGTCAGTAATGAGGTTTTGTAGACGCGCTGTTTCTCTCTCGTCAGCCTAATTCAAAATATGATAATCTGACGATGCCTAATAAAATTAACACAGTATTTGCGTAATGTGATAAAATAAATGTTATAGATTCATATAACGTTCTCTGTAGAAGAAAGTAATTGACGCCACTTAATTCATGAATCATAATCAGCAAGTGATCTACCTAAATTTAGGATTACTCAGTGCAATGACAATAGAATTTGTCAAGGGCTTCTTTGTAATGCAGTGAAACTACAAACGTACGAACTTCTAGAAGGACCAATGTATAACAGATGGAGATGAACCCACGAAGGTATTTTAACGAAGTACGGCCTACTACAAAGGTACCTGGGGGAAAGACGGAGACATGTTTTATTATTTTAAATGAAAAGCACATACTACTTTAACGTTTAGCCTGAAAGAGACCAGAATTTTGCATACATTTATGGTTCAGTGCCATCAAATAAAACGCTTAACTTTGCTGGTATACAAAAGATAAAATATAACAGATTGACAACTAACGTCGAGTATGCTTTAGACACAAGAAATTCTGTAGAAATTTGTGACTAGGACTCCCTTGTTGCAACAATATTAAATTTGTAATTTTTGATTATTTGAAAATAGTTCATATTCACACCGTTTCCAAAATTAACTCCGTTTTCCTCAGGTGCTTGTCATTATACTAAGAGATAACAATAAATCATTTACACGTTCAAATTACTGTCCTTTACACAAAAGGAAATGTAGGCTTACTCGTATGACGTCACGTTGCTGTCTGTATTTCTGTGTCCTTCAAATTCTAACGTAACTGAGGGAATAAAACTTGCTGCGACTGAAGGCGGTGTTATTACAGTGTACTTCGACAACATCAATTTTAATTTCCTATAAACAGTAATGCCGATACCAGTGTCCGCGCGGTTTAAGGCGTGGGTCTGCGGCCTTTCGCTTCCTGGGATTGTGGGTTCGAATCCCGCCAGTGGCATGGACTTCTGTCTCTTGCGAGTGTTGTGTGTTGTCAGGTAGAGGTCTCTGCGTCGGGCTGATCACTCGTCCAGAGGAGTCCTACCAGGTGTGGTGTGTCTGAATGTGATCGTGAAGCCTTGATAATGAGGAGGCCCTAGCCCACTAGGGGCTGTTGCGCCATTGAAAAAAAACGGTATTAACAACATGGCAAACATACTAATTTCTTATGCCGGAAAGGTCCTACCTGTACTTACTACAGGTTCCTTTAATGACATATTGTAGTAGACGAGAAATGTTTATTTGTTGAAGTAATATTTCCGTAAAATATAGAATAACACAAGGGGGCTATAAAAATATTTCATCTTCAATTTGGTGGGGACAGCTAAGCAATTATTCGAGATCGGTATGTACAACTTTATTGCTGAGATAAACACAAAATTAGCTACACATGAAATGTTATTTAGAAGTCGACAGTTTCAACATGGCGACATAAAAATGTTTGTGTTTTAGACCGACAAAAATATCCTACAGAATATTTGTTCTAAAGCAATAACTTATTGAAAAATATAAAACATAAACAATAATAGTAACAAATGTTTAGTACTGTAAAATTATACTTTATGAAAGCAGCCCTCAATATTTATACTTAGATATAATTTGTATTCCTTTTAAGTTTAGTGGTGGCAGTTTGAGTCGAAGTTGCGCCTATTCGATACAAAGGAAGTACGATAACGTCTAGGTTAGTGGTTGGCGTAGGTTCGAGACCCAAATTTTTTCTTAATGTTAAAATTAAGTAAGGTTAAATATAGCTTCTTAATCGTCTTAAGAGCGGAGACGAAACAAATGCCGAGAAGTCGTGTACATCAGACGTAAGTCAAACAAGTCACAATATAAACATAATATTTGCGTACTCTGAAGTTGTAACTGGAACTGCAAAGAAGATCCTCTTTCCCCAAACGCATACCCTGAGATCCTTCCATGCAGTAACGAAGCATAAAATTCGAAGAATGGTTCGATTAAGCGAAGACTTGAATGGAAGCCCACAAGCAGCGAGAAAGAGACGAAGAACTATTTGAATATCTGAATCACAATCTACGACTTCATTTGAATTACATTAGACCCATCGCCGGTATATTGAGGGTTTTGAAGGTTACTGCTCCTTTTATTCATTTCTACAACACAGAATATGGTATTTTTGTTTAATGTTTCACACTTGTTTAAATTTGCATTTTTTACAATTCTATATTATTTATTCTGATTTATTAAAATTCACTTCAGATATTTAATATATAGCACGCGATATCCTTTTAGTAGTTTTAGAACAGGCATAATTAATTAAACTTAGCTCATTTTAATCTGTTTATATGTGTGTGTGTGTGTGTGTGTGTGTGTGTGTGAAGTATAAATACATGCCTTTGCAAGACATTTAAAGTTGATTGAAATATTTTGGGTTGTTTTGCTGTGTCGACGGTTAATAGTTATGTTACCGCCCAAGGAGATTCATTTTGGACTAGGTGACACTGAAAATGAAGGCCCTACAATCTGTCGAAACCTCCGTAATTATACCCTATTTATCACGGCTTAATATTCAAGAAGAACTGAATCTGAAGCAACAAGGCAGTGAGCATTTCAAGTCCCCCATTTTAAGCAGTTATCATGTATCACATATATCTTAGAATTAATTAATTTCTGCTACTAGAGCTTGATTTTTATTAACCATTTTTCTGAAATCAAAATCACATAAAGCAAAATATATTTTGTATATTTATATGATTTATTGGCAATTAAAATTGCTACTTTATGACTTCTCAAGAACCGATCCAATGGCCGTGCGGTCTAAGGCGTGGGTCTGCGGCCGCTCGCTTACTAGGATTGTGGGTTCGAATCCCACCGGGGGCATGAATGTTTGTCTCTTGTGAGTGTTGTGTTGTTGTCAGGTAGAGCCGATCCCTCGTCCAGAGGAGTCCTACCGACTGTGGTGTGTCTTTCAGTGTGATCAAAAGGAATTAACAACCTCGACACTGAAACGGGAAACCGGAGTAGGTAAAAGAGGACGACTAAAAAAAAATGACTTCTCAAGAGTTAGTTAGTTAGTTAGTTACTTCATTGCAAGAGATATACATACCATTTTACTTCATAATATACCTTCAGTCACATTCCTTCACCACTACAGCAGACCGCCACCTTTCTCCATGTATTTTTTAAATCTGTAAAAATATGTATTTCAAAGTGATGTAAAAACATACTATTACAACCCAAATCTTGGTTATAGGTTTAGACCAGTATAATGTCATTATACTTCCGATCTATCCCGTCGACCTGAACAGATGTTTGTAAAGTGGTAACTGCTTTAATCAATTTTTCACCGAAGCGTCGATGAAGTATATTGATTATTCTGATTATTATTTTGAGTTCTTCGATTCGTGGATTTTCTGTGCATGATTTTTGTATTGAGAGCGGTAATGAGGTGTGTTGCCTGGATACAGAGTGCGATTTCACATGCCTGAATGTACGTTTACTTCCAATTATGCAGACGGTGGCGTCTTAGTGACTAGAATTCCAGATCAGTGTATATGATATTCTTGGTTGTAATCTCTATTGGCACAGGGCGTCTTGCATTGCATTTCGAGTGCCTATTGGTTCGTCCAGGGAAATTCTGAGATAGGTATCATTACAAATTTATGTTTGATATTTGTCATGTGATCTTTCACTCTTCATTGTGTATGTAGTTGTGTTCTCTTCTTCTTCTTCTCTTATTCAACTTCAAGTATGATGTACTGCAAGCAAGTTATGATCTTAAAATTTTTTGAAACTAATCCTGTCATTTACTTTTGTGTCTTTCAAAGTCTTCGCTTCCTTTCATATTATATAAGCAGCTGCTGATTTTGATATTCGCATCTTTAGTTCCATTTACACCTTGTTTGCAGTTTAGTTTACATTTATTCCTTCTAAATTAACAGATTTTATCATATTTTTCAGCTAGTGGCAGTCTCTTACCTGTTGTCCATCTAACTTCTCAAAAACGTAGTTTTATGATATCACCACCCTCTGCGTGCGTGCATGTGTGCGTGCGTGCTTGCGTACTTCTATGTGTGTCCGCTCTCATTTAAACATTTGCTCAATTTGACCAGTTTGTACGAAACTTGGTGTGTTATGCCGTCGGAACTTCCCAACTTTGTGCAGTATTTTTAATTTCATTGTTGCCTATTAGCAACGCGGTGGACACACAGGCTTGTGATTTCGGATTGGCATTAATGTCTATTATATTTGGGGCCCTGAAATTTACTACAGTAATGGATCCTGAAAAAAAAATATGCAACATTTTAGTGGAAGTGGTATTGTAGAATATACAATAACAACATGCCTGCCGTGTGAACATTGTATTTATTTTTTGTTTGATTGCAATATTAATCACACACTTGAACTTGGCTTTTCAGAGTTGCTACGAAGATCGATTATAAACACAGTACATCTACAGGCCAGGTCTGAAAATTTGTAAGTCAAGGCTTATAACCATGGCGGTGATGCGAAATTTTGTTTTTATGTGAGATGAATTTAACCTGGACAAAACAAATAGGGCCTACCCAGGCAACGCTTTCTTCAAAAACTAAAGCGACAGTAGAAATACTAAAAGCATGTAGGAATAAAACCTATGACTATATAAAAATAGGCTTTGTGAGTTATACTCGGATTTGCTTGTTTCATTTAATATTTTGCCTCATAAAATTATACTTCTGTCAGTGGCGTGTTTCATTGTATTGTTGAAGCGGATTGAGAATATGACTTTTGGAACTGCAGCTCCGTAACAGGTCCATTGTGTGTGTCATGTGAATGAATATGGAGTACTGGAAAATGATCACTGAGAAATTAAAACCGAAGTAGTTGGAGAGGACCCGTTCCACTACAATTTCTCCAAATTAAACCCCGCTTGGCTGCTCTGAGATCGAAACCGGATGTACGTGTTAGAAGATGGAGACTAGCCGCCCTAGCTATGAAACTACCTAAAAACGACGTAACAAGTGAGCTATAATGTCTGCAGCGTCTATTCGTTTTGCTTTCGTTACTGATGTATAAATAGTGAGTGGGTTAAGACTGAAAACAGGATGTAGTAATATAGTGAAATTAGTACCCTGAAGTTCGGCTGAAGTTACTGAGAAAAACATTGAATGTCTCAGTAATTAAACCGGTTAATGGCGTTCCAAGAGCAATGGCACTATTCATTCAATATGAAATTTAGGTCGCAAATTTCAAACGCCGATTCTCGAGCCAGTATTTCGGCACTGTCACTGTTAATGGACTTTTAGAAAACTAAGTTCACGTACTGACGATATTGTAAAACACGGAAAGTTAAATAGGCACTTGAGAATTAGTTTCATTACTTCACATAACAGTGTAATAAATAGCTGTATTAGATTTGTGGAATTTAAAATTAATGAATACTAACAATTTGGTATTAGGACCTTGGCAAACGCAAACTGGCACACTAATGAATAATAAACACGGTTCTTGAAGTGAATTTGAGGTCAATGAATGGGAAAGTAAATTGAAACTTACTGTATCCTTGCGAAGCAAAAGACATATTAAAACAAAACTGTCATTTCCTTTCGGTCTCGTAGTTTAACCTACATTTTCATTCACGATTTGAATTTCAATATCGTGTGAAGGATCACACCGTACACGAAGTCACAGCCCCTTACTGAACGCAAGACATAAATTGAAAATTGGTTTTCGAAGTATATTTTAGTGCAGTTGTTAGGAAGTCTGATTTTATATCCACGGATTCAACCATAGGTAAGTGAATAATTCTAATATATATATACACACGTATGTGTACATACGTACGTATGTGTGTGTGTGTGCGTACACACGTATAGTTCTCTATACACTAATAACCTTCACGTTGTCGTATTAACATTTCTTAAATGTTAATGTCGCAATGTGTAACGTTGTATTCCATGAGATCATTTATTGGTCGTCTTAAATTGCAACAAAATTAATATGAATATCTTTAACCCTCGGTTCGCCCAACATACTTGCTCACCTTGAGGAACATATTTTTTTAATAACCTGTTAATTTAGACACATACACTCCACGTGCTCTTACTTGTTGCATATACAATACATAGGATGTTATTGAAGTACTTTAATATTTCTTCTCATTGTGTACTTATAATCTGAGTAAATGAGAATTGATGGTCACTGTTATACATATCGTAAAATATATACAAATTATACATTCTGTACTCTGTTATATATACTACCCATGTTGCTCGTAATACAAACATATTTTTCCTCGAAGTGTTAATAATTTCTTTAAGAGGAGACGTTTTAAAACACTCTTTCCTTTTCATTTTCAATTTTGTAGTTTCTGTTACGTTCTTCCTGAACTATTTACTGTAATTCCTTGCTCTGTATTTGTGTCGTGATTAATTTGGACTGATAAAACTATGAAATGCTTCGATTATTCTTTCGTTTTATTATTCTGCAATCAAACGAAGCTTCTGAAAAAGGGAAACCGTACTCGAAACATATAGAGCGAATGGAGGAATAAAAATTATTAAAAATAACGATATCAATGTTGGTTTATTGAAGGTCGCTAATAGGAACGTCATAGCTTTACCTACGTATATGATGAGAAAGTCCCAAACAACAAAACTAATAGCGGAGCTCTTTCTTGTATTGAAGTGTAATGCAAGTATTTACTTTAGTACTTTGGGTAATGGAACAGAGAAAATAGGAATATATTGCCGACATTTTTTAAATCCATTCTGCATAAGTGTCTCCTTGAAGTAGCAGAGAGCACGGTTTTTAAATCACCTGAAATGCAGTCCACATACTGTGCACAAACACCAAAACGCAATCTTCAATATCACCACCACCACTACCAACATCAAAACCACCGCCGCCGACGCCGCCGCCAACAACAACAACAACAACAGTTTTAATTAGTTGCTTATTTACGCGCTGACTCAACAGCCTAATAGCCGATTACAAATCAGAATAATTATTAGCATTAAAATAATAATTATTTTTTTTGTTAAATTTGAAACTTGCGAGTTTTAAAGTAGTTCGTTGATACTGTTATTAGTCAGGCATTTATAAGTGGTGAATGATGTGAGGCGGCTATGTAGATCATAATGAGGTGAGGAGCTGCTTGTTACCGTAACTAGACGTTCTGGAATGGAATGTAGTAGCTGTGGCCTGTTTCGAGGTACACTCCAGTATTCTTGTGGAACCATCCAGAAAATCAAAGCCAAACTTCAAACATGATATCCGTTGGCCCAGTCTAAATACGAAACTCTTAACTCTGGACTTGTTAGCAATAGTCCTCTCTATTCGATGTAACAGGAAGAGGAAAAATTTTAATTATTGTCAGAGAAATGCTGACGGAGTGTACACTTGAATGTAATGAAGCAATTCCCATTGGCCTATCTCACTCTAGAATGGACGGCAAAGATTTTAAAATTTTACCTTTGCAGATTACTTCGGAGTCTCTGATGATCATGAAGTCTATCTGAGTGTGTGCCAGGACCATCATGTCTTGGAGACACATTTCTAAGCTCTCAGCTTATTACTTCAGATCAAGTTCTTAAGTACTCATTAAACTATTTGGATGAGGGGGGGGGAGGCGTGTAATGAAGCAGCGTGGTAGGGATAGGTTTTCGTAACCTTAAGGCTGGATCGTACAGGGGTAACTTATTCTCGATCTTATCACCATTAAGCTCGATTCCTCCCCCACGTCTCTTCAAGGCAAGGGGTAAACACTTCACAACAGCTGGTTTTGCTTCCCTGCCTGTTTGATATACAGCGAGACTGTCGGAATGACACTACCTCGTTAGGTGTAGGTATGAGTAGGCATCCTTGAAACATATAATTACATTTTTTAGTCTTTTACCCTTTCATCTACTGCCCAGAATGTACATAGAATAGTTGTGTGTGTAGGAAATTCCAATTGAAGTTAAGAGAAATAAAGTTGTGTTAAATACTTCAGGAATTTAGTTTTCAAGTATGCGATGCACAAACCTCAAATGGATTTACACAGACTGTGCCACGTTGCTATAACAACATTGCTTATGGGGTTAAAAGCTCGACACTCTCTATTCTACGAAGCAATGCTGTCAAATTTTCCAAATAAATGAAAAATTCAGCTCTTTTAGCTGCTGAATATCTAGCAGAAATGACAGAACTATGAAGAAGAAACTACATGGAGCCTACGTCTTTCACGGTAATATACGTCTTCTACCAAATGAAAATTACAGGAGAGTTTATATTATTATTATTATTTTATTATAAGCAGAAAGAGAGAATATCAGTTCATATCATACGTACAGCCTGTCACGTTAGTAAAGGCCTTTAAAGAATTCTGTTATATTTTAATGGAGGATTCTGATACTTTGCGTACTGCTTATCGACTCAGGCCAAGATTTCCACAATGTTTCAAAACCTGGATTTGTTTCCGTCTTCAGGCGAATAGGAGAGATTAAGTAACTACTCTGGTTGGACCCTTGGCAACCTAATCTGTATCCCTGAGCAATTATAGAGAATAAAACTTCCTAACGGGCCGAACACTATACATTGTGCCTCGCTTCTAGATCTAGTCTCTGAAACGCTGTGTTTCTTGAAGCCTGAGGCAATGAGTGAAACGAATGTATTTGTCACTTAATAATGGAGAATTGTACCACCAGGGTATAAGTGTTTAGGAAAGCAGTATAAATATGTTTAAATTCCGGGTAGGCTTAGGTGTAAATGAGGTCTTAAAGGGGTAAAATATAAAAGGTCTCAATGGACACGCTGTTAAAGCTGTACAAGATAGTGTTTATTATGTCATTAATGCTCAGCTGCAAAACTTGAGCCCTATGGGGAAATTACAAGACGAAATTGTGGAAGTGGAGTAAATTTCTTGAGCAGACTTGCGGGTTACGAACTTGTAACACGGAGACAAAGTGAGAAATCAGAGGAGGACTGAAATTTGCAGCATCTGTAAAACAACTTAACTACATAGAACAAACTGAAAAAATCATGTATTGAGAAGGCCTGACAACGGCTCAGCTGAAACTTAGTGGAACCTCAAGCCAAAGAAGGTGCCGTGTAGTTGGGAGACCGAGGATGAGATAAGGAAGTAAATGTAAACCTTTTGAACTCATTGGTTGCTATATGCCCCACCTGCTTCGACGTAACGGAATTCTGTATTCTGCCCACAGTGTGCATTTATGCGTTTCTTACGATTCTTACAACACACAGCGATTATTTTTAAAATATTAACCGATTTCTCTTTATTGCAGATACTAACTGTACCTTTGAATGCAATGTGAATCCGCATTTGTCTTCAGAGGTACAACAAGTTGGGGATAGTAAAAATGGACGTAGCTCTTGTAGCTGTTTATGTGTTTTATTTGTTTCAAGAATCTTATAGAGCGGCCCTCAAACCAAGTTTCGCAAACAGCTCATAAAATTACAAATTAGAGCCTGAAATTTTACTACCAAGCTCATTTTTTTAAATTCAACGTGTATCAGTCGGTCATATATGGAACTGTACTAAATTCACTAACATCTTAGTGTTTTACTACCATGTAGATTTTCGTTGCGGTACTGTAGCTTATGATAATATGTAGTCTAGAATACGGTTACCAACATTCTGAAGGAAACTGCTACTTTATCTTCAGAATAAATTTACGAGATATAATGTTTTATCAGCAGTGCTGCTGAAGATTCAGATCTTCTGAAATATTATGCCTGCGATGTTCCGAAACGTGTGTAACTATTTAAGACTTGACACGGTGTGACGTCCCAGAACACATGGATTTTCAGTTTATACTACTTCTATTAATGCTTCTGAAGAACTTTCTATTTCTATATTTAGGTTTCACTTTAGTTACCCTGCTTACCCTTAAGAAGGGAGAAGTATGTGCCTTCGAAACATTCCTAACTACCTACCACACAGCATGGTATATTAGCCTATTCTTTCTGCTCTATTTTTTTTTCCAATGGCTCGACAGCCCCTTGAGGGCCTAGGCCGCCTCATTTTTCGAGGCTTCACGATCACACTTTTAGACACACCACAGTCGGTAGGACTCCTCTGGACGAGGGACCAGCTCGTCGCAGAGACCTCTACCTGACAACACACAACACTCACAAGAGACAGACATCCATGCCCCCGGTGGGATTCGAACCCACAATCCTAGTGAGCGAGCGGCCGCAGACCCACGCCTTAGACCGCACTGCCACTGGGATCGGCATTCTGCTCTATTTAGAGTGCCTGTGATTGTAGGTAGTGCTAACAAAATAGTTTGGTATAGCGGTAACAGTGCAGTTCTATTTGTCAGGTCCAGTGTTTGAATCCCAGCAACTTTACCGAACGCCTGACTGGGATTCTGTGTGGATATCCTCAGCCCCACGAGGTAAGTGCCAATTCAATATATAATCACACTTCGATATTTGTCGTTGCTCATTATCATTAGACTGTGTGTAAACTTTACAACTGGAACAACGTCCTTACGTAGCGTGATCATTAATAGCGAGTAACAAGTAGCTTTGTATCCTCTTATATATTACAGACGATGACAAATTTCCAGATATCAAATGCACATTTTCGACGAGCTAATTTAAGAATAATTTTTTACGAAGCCCCTCTTTTCATACTATTCGACGGAAGGAGCCAGAAGTGGATATTGCACAAAACAGACTACATTGATATAGTGTTATATCATGTCATTATTTGTGTCTTTGTCACAGAGAAGTGGCTTGCCGTTTATAGTGGGGAGCACAGAGTGTAAGGCAATATATCTTGCTCCTGTCAAAATGTAATTAATTGCTATAGGTCAGCATGAATTAAATTCATCCGTATTTTCATGTAGTTTATGTAGTACAGTAGGATCATTGTTTCATTGTTGTTACCGTTCTGGAAATGCACATCCTAAGTGTAAATGTGTATTAGAATTGTTAACGAACAGATATCTGTAGAAAATCCACAGTGCAGTATTTATTACCTTTTACCTCAGTGGTATGAACTATGGAATAGCCTACTTAGTTCTTACTCTGCGAAGTAGCTTATAATGTTTTAAGAGTTAAAATGCAGTGGATACTCTATGTATCACTCTGTTTTATATTAAAATACATTTGTTGCTTTATGTGCCACTGTGTTTTTTTTTATTAAAATACAGTGGCTGCTCTATGTATGCATGTAATACGAAAAGAACGTAAATATTTTCCATGTGGGTTTCATACGAGTCTCTGAACGAAATATATCCCTGAACGACATTAACATTTCAACGTCTGTTATCGAAACACTTATTTTGTGTAAGGAAGACATTTCTAATATTATTTTGATTAATTTAATTTTTCATAGGCTTTATAGTAGAGATTTATTTCAAAATGCACCTCTTACTCATTCCTATTTATGTGAAGTATTTACTCCGAAAGGCGGCCGCGATAGCGTAGTCGGTATAGCGACTCGCTACGGGCTGGACAGTCCGGGGATTGAAGCCAGTTGGGGGCGAGATTTTCCGCGCCCGTCTAGAACGGCCCCGGGGCCGATCCAGCTTCTTGTACAATGAGTATCGGGTCCCCTTCACCGGGGTAAAGCGGCCGAGGCGTGGCGTTGACCACGCACCCTCACCTAGTGCAGGCGTTGAGTATGGGTAGAGTTATACTTCTACATATTCTCAGTGCGTGTTTGGCATGTTAAGGGACAGCATGTTATGTACTCAGATGTGCACGGAATGTATTAATAACCTAACAGAAAAACTTTATCAAGAAACATGCAGGGTAGAGTGCAGTACCGTGAAACATTGTCGCTTGTAGCAGAAGCCATCCAATGTGAATGACAGCGTCATTAGCACTTCATGCTATACTCTCTACAGAGCGTATAGCTTAAACTTGTCTGATTTCTTGTATATTCCTTTAACGCAGTTTGAATTTTATTATTTCAAATACAAACGATAAATTCGTCTATCATGAAAATATGAATTACAAACATGAGTTTCCCATTCATTTCTTTCTTGTGTTCATGAAGAAAATATAATATACTGAGGCAGTTGTTTCTCTGAAGGTTTCTGTTAAAATATGATGCATGATGTCGCAATAATTTTGACCGTTATTCTTTTCCGAAGTATATTTGGTATATATATTGTTTTGGTGTTGTCTGTACTCCCGTCTTTAGGATATTAATATTTCTCCTGACATAAGGATTACAACTTCTATTTGTTTTCATGATTAGTGGCAAAGGCCAGTGACAAAATTTTAAAAATATTCTTAACCCCAGCAAGCTGATCTAGAGCCCAGTATAACCACAACTAATCATCTGAAGACGCGAGTCAAGAAGTACCCCAGAATGTAGTGTATTCATTAATATAGCCTACTCAGAACATTAGAACATTTGTGGTGTAAAGATCTTTGTCATGTTCCTTAAAGCTCACATCGTCATAATAAGAAATGTCTCTTTACAAATAATGTATAAACCATTAATATGAGCTGCAGTAATAACGAAATTGTTTCTGAACATTCACGTGCATTCCATATGGATTTCATCAGGAAACCGTCCAAGAGACATTTTGTCTGGGTTCTGTCTTTTGTTTCAGCAGACCTCATTGCCTTACTTCCGGTGAAGCTCTTCGTTCCTGAATGTGAAACGGCTGTGTTAATATCGCAGCGTATTTATATAGTTCCAGAGGAATGTCGGTTAAAAAAATGTAAAAAAAAAATACATATCCCCTCTCTCCCTACGTCTTCTACAGATCACTCTTCATTTAATGTATTACGAGTACATATCCTCAGAGGCACTCTGATAGCACTCTTTCATTATACTGTACCTGCAAGCTATGTAATTGAAGGTATATGGAAAGACAGCTCAAGTGCGATAATAACGAGCATGTAAGCGTAATAATAAATGCGTAGAAAATGCGTGTCACCCTCGTTATGTATTGGGGGCAGCAGTGATCTAAGTGTTTTGAGATTGCGCTGAAAGTTTTGAAAGTAAATAAAACTTTTCTAATAATACGGAAATAACACGATACCATAAACGAAATAACGTTTTGTTACATCTGAATTAAAATGTAAAAAAATCTAAATAATAGGCATATTATCTAATCTGCTATATTTATGATGTCATTTATATGCGGCACATTTCGGACATACTTAGAGGAGAAGAAAGAATCTTGTTATATGTAAAATAACCTCTAAGACTTTGTCGTAAAGAGGAAATAGTATGTTCAGTGACTTCAGGTACTTCAGCATTTCAATGATTGCATGCATAGAATACAGCACTTTGTCATAAAGCGGTACACGTGTCTTCTTTTTCCAATACAACTCCTGAACTACGAGACGAAACATTTTCATTTCCGGCTAAATTTTTCACATACAACTCATCCATATGTGTATGTCTACGATGCAAACATAACTCATCACACATGATATGCTTTGTTTGACCTATATTTTCAAGGCGACACATCGAATTCTTCCACAGTGTTAGGACACCCCCCTCCCAACATATATATATATATATATATATATATATATATATATACACAATAACTTTGCTTAGAGAATTGCCTATCGTTCTTTAATAATTTGTTACTTTTGATAATTCACAAAATATCGATAACGGTCGTAGTGCACGGGTCACTGTGGTGCCCGCCCTTCCGTATTGTATTCTCCCTTTGCTAATTCTATTTATTTGCTGTATTACGTTTGTTCAAATTTTGCACCAGGAAGTTAAAGATTGCTGCCTTAAACCCAGTTTTTTGAATGAGGTTTTGAAGTGTTAAAGTGATTAGAAATTTAATCTGTATTTTAGCTCAACTGCTCGTGGAATTGAAGTCAAATTTGGACTAAAATAGACCATGAAATTCCGTAAAAATAATAGGCTGCATTTTCCTAGTGGCCAGCGCGAAATGAAGCTCATAATGTGTAAAACTAACATCTAGGGTGTGGTCATAAGGAGAAAATCTTACATCTCATTTTGAAGAGACTGCTTTCGAACGCATTTCAATTATAGAAAGATTAAAAGAACCGTTTACTTTGTCTACCTCGAGAATAACTTGCTTCTCGCAATAACTTTCCCACAATACAGTAACATTCTATTATCGTCGGTGCTATACGTTGCATGCAGTTCAGTATTACCAACTGAAAACAATTTCAGCCATAGTAGTGTACATTCATACCAAATCGCCTTTTATTTTATAACGATAGAGCTTTTAACTGGCTCTTTTTTCTAATGAAGACAAACCATTCTCTGTGACGTACGAAGTGACTCTTTACATACAATGCAGACTTTGGTCTTCAAAAGGTTATATCCAGGATCTTTCGTTTAGTCTCTAGAATCATTGATATAGAAACTGGGAATCCAAGGCTCGAATTTGTTTGTAGTGTCACAAAGCAGAAGAAGAACAAGAACAGCAACCTATTATCAGGTTTGGATTCTTGGATTTGAATGAGGTTTGTGTAAGGTGAATATGGTTTCGCAAGTGCTATGTTGATATCTTTCGTTAAATAACGTCGCATGATATATAGTGTTGAATATCATGCCTTCACCTTTTGAAAGCCAGTTATTGTGATTACCGTTAGTAAAATACACCTATTGTGTGATTCTCTTTATATCACTCCAAATAAAATAAATCATTTTGGATAACATCTGATTCTGTGATCTGCACTAATGTCTTGCTAAGAAAAAACTGCATTTTCGTGTTTTATCAGTCTAATATAAACATTTCGGTGCACCAATTATTTGGTTATCTGTTTTTTAAAATATTTAGTCATTTAAATGTTGGTGCTTGGCATTAAGTGCTTCTTATAAATTCTGTTTTAAATGCTTTTTAATACATAACTAAATGTCTGAATATAAAGTGAGAAGATGTTTAATATAATGCGCTACGAACTGCAAGAAATAAACGCGGACGCTTGTGGATTAGGCAAAATTTCAAAGGACGCTTCGGAGTGTATGTGTGGACTAATCTCAGGTTCAGAACACATTTGTACTGTTTTCGTTTTGTAAATACTGCTGAATGTGTGGCAGAGAAAGAGGTTTATGATGTTTAAATAACAGCGTACCATTTATATGGCATATCTGTTCTTCTGGATTATCATACTATGTAGACAGTTAGGTGGTTACCGATGTTACTGGTGAATATGCTGCCTTCAAATTCAGGGTGTAAGATGGAGGCAGTATTTTCGTGCAACACTATTGCAACTTCCTATAGGGTCATATAATGCCATAACCCATGAAACCACAATAAGTATTTTTACTTTCATGTAAACATCAACTCTGAAATGATTTTCAATTTCACCTGCATGCCAGTAATTACCGTGATCCCTTTCCACGTATGCATTTTTCATTACTTTGTCACAACTACTTTCTTGTTGTTAACCTTATTTGTATGCACGTTCGCATTCCTGTGAGCATGTAATAATATCGCTCTTTCTATCAGTCTGTATGCAAATAACTACCCGAGAATCGCTAAACGAACTGTCACAGAATTTAGTACTGGAAAAGTTTACAGACATTTGTT
This sequence comes from Reticulitermes speratus, assembly GCA_021186555.1. Classification (NCBI taxonomy): domain Eukaryota; kingdom Metazoa; phylum Arthropoda; class Insecta; order Blattodea; family Rhinotermitidae; genus Reticulitermes; species Reticulitermes speratus. Next base: position 18,855,283 of record JAJKFL010000005.1, read on the forward strand.
GAAAAATTTCGTTTTCTTTTTGTCAAAATCGGAAGAAATGACGGACACTTTCCACGCATATCTACGTACATTTCTACGCTCAACTTCAGCATAGCTCGGTAAATATTTATCGAGACGAATAATGTTTTTGAGGCAATGTTTCAGAGGGGGAGGGTAATATACACGTTTTGCATAGAATGGATATTTTATGTATATATATATATATATATATATATATACCTATTTCGAAGAATTAAAAAAATTAAAGCAAACTCAAAACTGTCATCCTCCAAGCGACATACAAAAGAAAGTTTTAACTGTTTTAATTTGATGTGGACCAAAGCAAAGTCAGTTCTCTGATGAGGGCAGAGATCGTCCTTGAAACGTTGGTTTACTCGCCATTTAGCCGCTGACGCGCCTGCTAGCCCGAGAATATTTTATTGAATTTAGTCGCCGTGAAAGCTTTAAATTTCGTATCAAAGTTAACTGCTTTGTCAGTTTTCGTGAATAAGACATGGTGTATTGTGTGACCTATAAAAACCCGTGTTACTGTTGTACCCTTCAAAGTAAACTGCGTCGTAAAACCATAAACTGCAAGAAAAATATACAATCAATGCCTAGTTACAAGAACGAGCTCTACTTCCAATATTGCTCGAGATAGGGAAGGCATCCACTAAGTGCCCTGTTTACCCATCTTTCCTCCAATTAATAAATCACGTCGTCATGAATATTTAAGTCTAGCGGCATGTTACGCCTAGTAGACTGGTAAAGAGTCGTCGAAGTTTCGGGGGATCCTCATGCCTTCTTCTTTAGTGTTAAGCGGCCCAAGAACTCTGTCTTGTGGTATGTTAAGCCTAGTACACTGGTAACTATTTACCGACGTTTCGAAAGAACATATTGACTTCATATTTAGGGTCACGCTGTCCAAGAAGGGCCTCTCTTGGGCTGCTTAACACTGAAGATGAATACTGGTCGCTCCTCCGAAACGTCGCTAACTGTGTACCAGTCGACAAGACGCAGCTTTCCAGAAGACTTCAATCCTCATGAACACTGCTGTCTGAACCCTCAATTTCGCATTGTTTGATCACGTTGTATTTACATTCTGCCACCTTTTATGCTCTTACACTTTACCGACTGCTCCAGATGTTTAGTTTTGAAATTAAGTTACTGCAATTCTTGTAATATTTCCAAGAGTAGATCGGACTCCTGGCTTGAATTTAATCACAGCTTTGGTTATGCAGTCAGAAAATGAGTTAATAATGTACTGTGCCTTACTGTATCTTCGGATATAGACAGTGGCATACGTGGAGGCCTTCAGCTGCACAAACACTCTTCGGAACGAGTGACAGAGAGAGCATCGTGGTTTAAACAGTAGACTGCTGGGTCCTTTCCAAGGATTACTGCACGCCGCTGGATACTGTTGGTCCTGAGGCAGTTGTTTTAATTAGCTCGTGTTTTCTCATCCGCTCCCCTGCTTCTTGCCGAGCGGGACGCCGTTCAGCAAGTAAACTCCACTGGAGGTAGACGGGTTACCAGCAAGACCCAAACTGCTGAACAGTTCTAAATCTTATATTCCATGGTTATAGAGGCTCCCACTACACAATGCTCTTTTATTTGCAGCAAGACTATATTATCATAAAACAAAGAATTTTTCATGTCATAATTATCTACATTATATATCCTCCTATAGGTTTCTCGAACTCACGGAATAATTCAGTACACGAAGAGTGGAACAGTAGAAATATTCTGTATACATACTGCAGAATTAACATTTCTCTCTAATAACCCATATCGGTAGTACTATATTACTCAGAAATTAAAAGGCTTAAACTGAGAAAACGCTGCTTCGTGTCCCGGTATATATATATATATATAATAGGTACATAAACGAAACGCTACGCACACTGTATATATTATGGCGCTTTGGCTCTCTTAAAATATAATGTTCCAGACAGTTCTTGGTTCCATGCATCTTAGCAACAGCGATGAAATTGATGTGGAATTTCTAACACGCTGTACTATAGCACTGTGTTTAGGAAGACTAGAAAAACAAACTATTTGGAGCACAAGGTTTCCTTGAAGTCAAGCGAAATTTAAATAATACAAAAAAACAAATTTCATTTTTCTAATTTTCATGAGGCTCCGAAGCGTGATAGCATTTGTGCACGCGGATGGTCGTGCTCCCTGAAATGCTTGTAGATCTTGAGGTAAAGTGAGCATTAAAACTGCTCTATTTTATTGAACATCGAGAGGGATAAACAATTATTTGTAAAATTATTCCATTACCAGTTCTCTTGAATATCCGTTCAGCTTTTCTCGACGTGGTGTAAGAGTGCAGGCAGATGGACAGAGTGCTATTAATCTGCGATCCATAGGGTCTAGAAAGTGTAAATCGTGATTTATAACAGCGTTTCAACTATCGTTTGAGTTCGTGGAAATACGTAATAGTGCAATTTGATACTACCGAAAGAGCCTGGTGTATGCAAGGCAAATGAGTAGACTGAGGTTATTATCCTTTAAAGTGCTATATGTACTGTACAACCAGGTTAAACATTCACAACTCCTACCTTCGGCCCACACAGTGCATCTATGTGTTTTGTTTGGCTGTCAGAACAAACACTGAAGTTTTTCTTTATGCAGCATTAATTGGCTAGTTTTTGTAATCGACAGGGGGCGTGTTTACTGCACGGCATGACCTGAATCTTTAAATAAAATTCAGGTTAATTTTTGTCTTTAAAAGGTTAGTGGGTGAAGTTTTGTTACTGTTCAATTTGTATTAGCACAAACGTGAACGTCGCTTATAACTATACTTCGGGCCCTCAAAAAAATTCAATAAATTGGATGTGAGAGTATAAATTACTACGATTTTGACAGTTAAGATTGAGATCCTCTGAGCTGTGTTACTGTGTTGTCTTGTGCGTCGCTAATAACATTTCGAAGGAAGGAGCTACCTGCATCCTCAGGGTTGACGTGAATAGGGGGAGAATGCAGTTAAGTGATATGTGCCCTTCGCAAGGAAGGTGCTTGTGAGCATAACCAAATCCACAGCATACTGACTTGGACCCCGAAGGACGGAAAAATATGCTGTTCCGAAACGTTGGTAAACTACATACCAGACTGCAGATGTCACAGCGCAGAAGAACACAGCCTGAATTTTAATCGCCATGTGTATAAGGAAACATGTTCTTCATACAATATTAGAGATGACCATCATTTGCGTGACGGTATGGCATGTCACGTGGTGGGAATTAAAGCACCCAGCCTTCCAAATTCTATCTCCATTCTCTTGCAGCTTTCAGAAATTCAAGCCAAAGAAGATGAGGTGGGCATAGTATATACATTGCAAGGTATGTATAAAAAGAATTGTAAGACTGAAACGCAAGCATACTTTGCTCTTCCACTGACTTTTAATTCTAGAAGCGTTTTAGGCTGCGTGATATTTATGATCCAACAAAGAATTTGATTTTATTTTACGAGATTACTTGCAGGATTCATGCGTAAATAATCATATTTTATTTAATGTACCATCTAAATGCACGTGTTCGTTTAAATGGTACATAAATGTAAATATTCGTTCATAATACACAGAGTAAGTTACATTAAAATTGTAAATAATATTATGCCAAATGTGGTTTGTGTATATGTATTAATACTTGCCTTTTTGTTTCAAGTATTATTTTTATGTTATATATTATTTTTATATATAGTTTATTATATATATCGTTTCTATTATTGTATTATTTTCATTATTAGGAATAGATATGTTTCCATTTCAGTATTTTAGGATGCTTATAATTCACATATTTAACCACATATGCGACATAAATTTAGTCGGACTTGAATGAAAAGACTACTTTGGGAGGCATAGGTTGGAGATAGTTGTCATAAAATGAGGCGTCTTCTTGAATAATTCACGATAAAACGATGGTGTAATTGCATAAAGATATGTTCTGGTAATGGAAGATAAACTTCTTGTAAAATGTAGAACACATGTTGGAAGAGGGTTTTCGTTTTTATCCCCAGATAAAATTTTGAAAATTGTCATTATGGCGACCTTAATTTCTTCTAAATAATCATTTACATTAATCCCATCTTTTGATGATTTATAACCATTGCAGCTGATTAAAAAGATTTAATATAATGCTCAGTTTTACTGGCAGCCATACACAATATGAAGAGAGGGAAATTATGATCAAATATAATAGTTAATTACATTAATTTAGGGTTTCCTGGACCGCAAAAGAATCCACTCTTAATGACTGAAAATCAAGGCCGACTAGTGGAAATGTCTTGGACTCGATTCTTTTGATCATTTTGTCTTTAGTTATACATATCATGAGCTGAACATTGAATTTTTGGCTACATATTCTATTGATGGGTTCCGCAAATTTTTATAATAAAAACATTATTTTCCTATAGTGCATGCACCGCTTAGATTTTGAAATACATGTGGTTTTCTTTTCAAGGTATGAATTATGCTGAATAATGTAGATCAATTGGCCTCAAAGCCTTAATATTCTGTCCAGCTGTCTCTCTTGATTTCTCTACAAATATCGAACGGCAGCAGCGTGGATAGGCACAATTTCCCTTGTGGAGAAATATCTGGCTGTTTATTTTACGATGCTGTCACTGTTTCAAAATACAGCATAATGTGGTAGAATGATTGATAGACTGGACAGGATCTGGAAGGAAGCAGTCTTGATCTTATTCGGGTACTATTCCAGCACCTGCCTGGAGGGACTGAAAATAGACAAAAAGAACCTCTGTCTTTTTAGTCCGTGTTCTGGCCCAGAATCGTAGGAGTACCTCACGGTTATCGCTACACCAACCAGTGATGATCTTAGATTATATGTGTTGACCTATGTGATTGCGTTCTGACGCATGCATAATACTCTCCACGCCTACATCCCTGCAGATCGCTCGGGGTCTGCTCTTGGCATGGCAGTGGTTTTCCTGGGGACTGCCCCCGCCAACGTGTGGATTTAGTAACCAAACACGATGTGTGGGCTTAATGTGTCTGTAATCTGTGAATTCATTTGCCATCGATCACGTGTTTTCATTCTCCTGATGAACTCACGATATAAAGCAGATTAGTATGGATCACAGATATTTATGGAAGAATTCCGCAGCGTATGTGGAATCCATCTGTGAATTATTGACATCAGTTTACATATGTTGCCTGCAGTGCAGAGAAATTGAATTGCTATTCATATTTTGAATCCAGGTAACTCTTGCGGGACTATAAATATTTCAGCGGGATTACCGCTGAAGAGATAGTTTCCGGTAAAACCGTCCGCAGGCTCAATTATGCACTGCGCCATGTACTCGTAGGTATGCAGGGTAGACGATGCACCCTTCCACGCATTCTTAACCCCTGTACGAGTATTAGATGAACGTGAGTGGTTAGCATGACATCCCACCCTTTCATCCTGGGGAAAGAGAACCTGATACTGACTGGCAGGAAGCTGTGTGGATCCCAAAGGCGGTATGTACGCGATTGCATCGGAAGGGCGTTCCATTTCCGTCGTCCATCCTTTAAGCTAGTCGCTGTACTAATTTTTACGTTTCTCATTTCCAAGTATCTTTTACTGCACATAGGTGGTTAGACCCGCAAAAGACCATCTTCTTTATCGCTACAATGCTTACATTAATTTGATATGAGTGCTTATACGGGCCTGAGCAACATGTAGGCTAATTTAAAGGGTTTAACAACAATTTAGCAAACAGTTTAAAACTATTTACAAGAATTTAAAAATCATTTATCGTATGTACATTTGTATTAGCATTTATGCCCTACATCAGCAATCAGTACCGCATTATTAGCCCACTCTTACTTGTATAAGAAGTTGTAATGCAGAGGTTTTTGTGTCACTTGAGCTTCCACTTCTCTTGCACATTTCTTTTTGATGTCACAAATTTCGGGTGCTGCTAAAGAGCAGCACTCAACGGAAAAATTAAACACTCTGCTAATCGACATTCCACACACAAAGAGAGTCTGTTTTTATGTAAGCATGTTTACAATATTGTTATCGTATACAAGAAACTGTCTCTGATATTTCATGCAGTAGATCCAAAGTTAAAAATGTAGGTTAAATTAACCGTTACGTGTGGCATTATAAAAGTTAGTTCTGCTAATACATGATGTCTGCAGAATGTCTACCCAGTAAGTGCACGCAATCGTCGCACGTTGAGAGCTCCTGATGTTGCAGCTTTATTTCTTGAGATCCGTGGCATTGTGATATTGAAAATTTAGTTTAATGGCCCATTAATACATTGGCAATCATGCCGACCTTTTCGGAATATGTTTAAAATTGTATGCAAAGGGTAGATTATTTAACCGAAGAATAGGAATTTATGGAATTTCATCATAAGACTCATTTGTATTCGTCCTTACTGCAGAACTTACGAGTACGCAACTCTTTAACCGTTTAAAGCCAAGTGGTTAGTATATGTACCACCAGATTTAACATTCAAAAATTCTACGTCCTGCACACAGCGGGCATTTAAGTGTCCTATGTGCATTGCAGAACAAACAGCGACGTTTGCCCTATGAAGCATTAACTGATTGGTTTTTATAACTGAGACGGGGTGTGTTGACTGCGCGGTGCGTGGGTGTTTAAATAACACAGATTAGGTTTCTTCCTTAGAGAGTTAAACACACCTGCAGATCTACACACTGCTTCAATATTAAAACTCTACATTCTTACCTAGACCGTACCATTCCGTTTCGTATGATCCTCAGAATAAGTACCTATTATCTCCTTCAACAACATTAACCAACTGGTCTTCATGGAAAGGACCAGTTACTTGATAGATTGAAAATATATTTTAGGCGCGTTCGCAAAGCAGTTACAAAACGCGACTACTAGCGTCGTCATCTCCGTCGGTCCGTCTGTCTATCTGCATGGCACAGCGCGACTGCTAGTCCACATATTTTGCTGAAATTTCATGTTTTTCTTTCGTTCGGATTTTGTTTGAAATCAGACAAAAAGTAAAGGACAGGTTACATGAAAACCTATCAATATTCATGATAATATCTGATTGGTCTTTAAAACTGAGACAGACTCTTTACTCTAATGCTGTAGTTGAGGCCAAAGAAAAAGTTGAAGGTTTAAATGGAACACTGACGCAGAATGTTTTCTGCAGTATGTGAGTTGAGGCCAAAGAAAACAGTTGAAGGTTTAAACGTAACAGTCAAAATAAGCGCAAGAAATATATTTCGCCATTTACTAGATAATCAATTAAGATCGAATTAAATCTGTTGTTAAGATACGGACAAATCTTATAGTGTGTTTTATGAAACGTAGGCAGACATTATTCATTCATCTTGTAGTCTGTCTTAAGACAGGTCCCTAGACTCTTCCAAAGTGAGTTCTCCACAGGGTGCGATCTAGTGCTTCCTCTTTCAATTTCCAGTATCTTGTTTTTTCCTAAAGGTCATCCAGTAGCTGCTTACGTCTTCTCCCTCGTCTTCCCGTCATTTCTATCCTTCTTTCTAACTTTCCTTCAATCACGTGTTTCAGAAGGCAGTTTCTACGCAAGATGTGACCAATCCAATTAGCCGTTCTTCTTTTTATTTTATGTAGGATAGTCCTCTCCTCCTTGACTCTGTGTAACACTTCTTCATTTCTCACACGATCGGTCCAACTGATCTTCTCCATTCTTCTCCAGCACCACATTTCAAAACTTTCCAGATACTTCTGATCTATTTTCCGAAGTGTCCACGTTTCAGCACCATACAAAGCAATGCTCCAAATTTAGCACTTTACTAGTTTCTTCCTTAAATTTAAGTCCAGTTTGCTGGTGAAAAGATTTTTCTTCTTGTTAACACTATAAAGCACGCAATTTCATTTTTTCTATTAAAAACGTTAACAGATTTAACTAAGTCCATAGAACGGAGTCCTTCTTGAGAAGCTGACAGGTCCTCAGCTGGACAAGGAATGCCGCGCATTTTGTGGAAGCCGAAGGTTCATTACCGCCTTCTGAAGAGCCCGCCACCTGTCCCTATCCTAAGCCAGATCAATCCAGTCCATGCACCCCATCCCACTTCTTGAAGATCCAGTTCAATATTATCCTCCCATCTACGCCTGGGTCTTCCAAGTGGTCTCTTCCCTCAGGTCTACCTACGAAAATCCTATACGCACCTCTCCTCTCCTCATACATGCTACATGCCCCGCCCATCTCATTCTTCTTTGTTTGAACACCCGAATAATATTTGGTGAGGAATTCACGGATTTGGAAAGAAGGAAATATAGCAGCCAACACGCCAGAGGTGTTGCACACTGCGCAGGTTTCCTAACCTGTGTGTGCAAGTACATGTGAATACTTATGGCATCTTTATGGTTCTTTATTTGCACGTTCTTTTATTACTAGTTAGTAAAATCTATTCAATTTTACTCCGGATAAATTGACTTATTGACTATAAACTGATTTCTGCTTTATTATTCGTAACACGTAATGACATTTCATAACTTAATTAACCTTTATATTATTCGTACCGTGCATTTTTATCCCATCATACATCTCTTTAACCAACTAATGCACACTTATTATTCTATATTATACAATACAATTCACCATAAGACTAGTCCGACATGTTTCGAATCCCTATTTTGGGATCATCATCAGGGACTTGGATTATGAATTACACAAATTACAAATCAACAATAATGGTACATTTTAAAAGTCCAAAGTTAAAATGTGGCTTCACTCCGAGAGCTTCAACTGTGTGGTAATAACACCCCTTATCCTTCGAAAAGAAGACTAAGTGAGCCGAGCTGTGGTGGCCAAAAGAACACCGGAAATAAAACCCGGTCTTCCAATAGGAGACAGCAATTTACTGACAGAACTATCGCATAATACAAAACGACGCATGAAGTGGTAATTGTGGTAGTCCTACCGCCCTTATCTTTACGGTCGCAAGATCTTCTTGACGTAATCGCCTTCCTTCTCGTCGCGTTTAGGTATAGTAATTTGTTATATGGAACAGTTAGTTATTGATAGTCTAATAAGAAAACTCATCACTTAACCATTTCTTCTAGGTGTTTTTCCATTTATTTCTATATCCATTTATCTTTGCAATTTAATGGACCTCATTTTTCTTCTATTTACCATTTTATTATATTTTCTTTTATTGTGTAGACTTTGATGTGCTGGACGTCACAGGGCTTCTTATTGTCTTCAGATACGTTGTGTAACGTTGTGGGAAATTATATCACTGTGTAAGAATTGAGAAGTTTATGATTTCTGAAAATTCCGTTTAATGGTTTTTTTTTACCGCTGCTTAAGTTGATGTTGGAAATGATGCCATTACTTTGTTACAGTGTCTTCGATGAAGCTTGAGGTTCGTAAAAATCGGCTTAGTGACAGTCACGTTTCACAAAAGGACGTAAATACATTTATATACGTAACAACCACACTTTCTGGTGTATTTGGCTAAAATTCGGCATCGGAGATCTCAGTGAAATTCCATTGAGTTTTTTGTGAGTTTCGTGAAAATCTGTTCACTGTATATCGTTCTTTAGTCGTTGGCCTAAATGTGCTTTAGACCGTATGTCAAGGTCCAATTCGCATAATATTCGACGCAGGGGATGAAAGCGGCCACATGTTAAGTGACTGTGGTTTTCGTGAAAATCGGTGCCGTTAAGGCCATATTTTTACTTAAGGGTGTAAATCAATTTTTGCTGATGTTTTGTATATGTTTCGCCCGATATGAATGTATTTCTAAATACAAGTCCTAAAGGTGTTACTGACTGATAACGAGATTTGTTAATTAAGAAATTGTTGTCCGTACCATCCAAATTTATTTAGCGCTTTCGGCGAAACTGCACAACATGCTCTTTTTGAAAACCGTCACAGCGATAAACGTACTGTTTTGTGGGCGCAAATAAAATTACTTTTACGTACCGTGAAATCTTGTGACACATCGATATTAAATGTACCTCCATAACAGCTCGCTATTCTACGTCCGTTCTTGTTATACCTCCTCGGCTATCACAGCACCTGTGACACCTTACGCTTTGAGTCACTTTGCATCGCGTCGCTCAGCTCTTGCTGCTTCCTGTCACGTTGCTGTGATACGTTATTTCCGAAGCTAATCATAGGGCTTTATGTTTAGGCCGCGTCTGTCCTTCTGTGTGTCTCTCTGGACCTAGTAGGAGCTACTAAACCCTCTATCAGATTTTCATGAAACCCGATATAGGCGTTATTTACTTAATGTTTTCGAGGAAGATTGAGCTTCATAAAAATCAACATAGTGACAGTCATGTTTTACGTAAGATATTAAATAAGTTTTTACCCGTTGCTCCCACAAGTCCTACCCGGCTTGAATAAATATCGGCATGGCGGATCTGAATGCATTTTCAATGAGTATTTGTGAGTTTCCGCTGATACCAGTGGCCGCGCCGTCTAAGGCGTGGGTCTATAGCCGCTCGCTTGCTGGGATTGTGGGTTCGAATCCCACCGGGGCATGGATGTCTGTTTCTTATGAGTATTGCGTGTTGTCAGGTAGCAGTCTCTGCGTCGGGCTGATCACTCGTCCAGAGGTGTCCTACCGAGTATAGTGTGTCTAAATGAGTATGATCGTGAAACCTCGATAACGAGGAGTCCCTGGCTCGCTAGGGGCTGTTGCGCCAAGGAAAAAAATGTGAGTTTCATGGTTATCTTTTCAGTGAACTTTATACTTTCTAGTCGTAGGAATATGCTTCAGACCACAGTTTCTACACTAGTCATCCAAATGGCGTACTATTCGACTAAGGAGTTGATAACAACCTTTCGTTCTGCGATGGTAAATTTCATGAAGACTTGAGAAGTTGAGACCATAATATACGTACATTATTTATTTCTTTCCGGTGTTCTCTACATTTTTTATCCAATTCGACTGAAAATGTGTAAAGTTATCCATGAAATGTTGTTAAATGGTTATAAGTACTGCGAACATCGAAGTATGAAGATCCTCAAAATAAGTTCATTGCAATTCAATTTATTTTTGAACTTTAAATCTTTGTCGTCTGAACTCTACTGTTCGTATGAAATAAACTTGAGCGTGTAATCGGCCATCTTTGGTTCCATTCGCGAGAGAGGCTCTCCTGAGATGTAGGAATAACCAGATATGTGGCTTGAGGTCTTGTTGTGCAAAGTGGAGATAACATTCAGGCTTCTTAAATTAACGAATGACTTCCCTAACTTGTACACTGCATAGAGATTTCCGAGAGTTTGCCGACACTGTAACCGTGCTTTCGTCGGCCGCCTTAAGACTCGCGTCATATTACTCGTAGTTCAGTCCTCAGTCTCTGCAATGTAGAAGCTAAAAATAGCAGGCAACCAAAGTGTGGGAAATGCTAGCCAGTACATGCAGGTGTTCGTAGATTACTGCACGTGTTGGCTTCAGCCTGTTTAGGGCTCCCGTGAGTAGTCATATTACAGTGAGTTGAAGGCTGGACGCTGTATTTTTACATTGCAATAAAAGTTACATCGGCCAGCATTCTCAGTAATACTTCCACTGATGTCGGGCGGAAACCGCGACCGCCATCATAACCCACCTAACTTATTTCTCGCATATTCCCCGAAATTAAGCCCTGCCTGGGACTGTGTCATCAGGTCCCTAGAATTGCTGCATCGTGTTCGGGCAAACCACTATCAAGGTAGACACAAAAAATTGTGTGGCGTTTGCAAGCGAAAATAGCATCACGAAGCCATCTTTCTTCACAACTCACCTCCCACGTACGCTTTGTTAGCTGCAGTGTTTTTGTTTAAGGATGACTCATCTTGAAAAATTTTATCTTCATATATATGGCGATACATCAACCCCGATAACTGCGTAGTTATTAATACAAGCCATTTCACGAATCTGTATTTCGTATTCAGTACTTTATATTTTACGACTTCACGCTGTATGCCATGCACACCAAAAGGAATGACGTATATATTCCATCGTAGAGTTGTACACATTTCTAGCATGTGAAAATACAGGGCATTAAGAAACACGGCTATTTGGAATTACCTAATGATTTCAGCATCAAATTTAAATGTTATCAACGCCATTAAGGGAATAACATGCACGTAAAGTACGAGTATCTGAAAACAGTGTGCTGAACTGGATATTTTGAGCTAAGGGGACAACAGTTACAGGAAGCTCTAAAAATTCCGTAATGAAAAGCTTAATAATTTGTACTCCTGTCCAAATATTTTTAGGATGAACAAACCAGAAAACTGGGGGGTTAGCATCTGGCGCATTTGCAAAGAAGATAAATTCTAAAGTTGTTTTCAGAGAATATGCAGGAAAGAATCTAATTTGAAGGTCGTGTCTAGATGGACAGATAAAAATTGATGCTACCTACGTAGTACGGACGGAAATGTGTGGACTGATTAGTCTGACACCGGATAGTGTATAATAGAGGGCTCTTTGTGAACACGGTAATAAATTGTGAGATTTTCTTGACCAATTCCCATTGGCTTCTTAAGAAAAACTGAGCTTGTGAACTAATGCAGTTATGTAGTTAGTTATATGCCAAATGCTTTAATATTATTTTTGTTCTACTTTCCTTGTTTATATTGCTGTTGTCATTTCGTCTTTGTTTTCATCCAACATTGGTGGCTTCTGCATTAGTTGACATGATATTTATGAAACCCCTGAATAGGCCTAATATGCCGCTAGAAAACACCAAGCGCTTCTGCTTTTTAGTTTATCATCATCAGTGACTTCAAATTGCAAGCGACTGAAGTGACAGCGGTACTGGCTTCACATCCTGACATTTTATCAAACGAAGTGCAGACTGTAAACAGCTGCACTAGACTTTCGGTTTCGTAGCACTAACTAATGGATTGTTGGCGAGCTCTAACCAGTTCCGTGCAGTAGAATCCGTCTTGAGATCTAATAATCGCTCATCTAATCAAGATAATCCCTCCATTCCGTGGAGCACTATGTTTGCATGTTACAATGTTCATAAAACACCATTTCTGCTTCCTGTCCAGGGTTAAATGTTTCAAACTCACACTCCCCCATCCAGGTTTTTAAATATTAATTTTAATATTACCTTTTAATATAGATGTATGCGTACGAGAATGTCTTCGACGTCGTCTCTTCCCTTCAGCTTGTCATCCAAAATTTCTTTATGTATTTCTTTTCCATTACGTGCGTTCTAACTATTCCAAAAATTTAATCTTTATAGCTGTAATCATATCATTCAAGCTTGGTTCATTTAAAAGAATTCGAGCACTAGAAAAGTTTTAAAAAATATCATCAGTTTTTTAAAAGATTTTCCTTATTTTGTGACGTCACCGAAAATATGTAACTGTTGCATGAGAATAAAACCAAAGGCTGGCCAACAGAGGAGCCAAAGTTAAGAATGAGTGGATCTATAATTCCAATGGTCCATATGCGCTCATGGCTTGTATAGGGACAACTTCACCTTTTACTGGTAAACAGAGAAAATACATGCTATAAAAACTGTCAGATAGCGGAGGGAGTCTGTATACTGAGCAATCGTAAATTTACGTAGCAGGCGTCAGGGTAACTTGCAGCCTATTGAATTCGGTCAAAGACATATTCTATCTTTGACGTATAGTGAGAAACAGAGTGTAGAATCTCTTGAAAAACGTTCCCTACAAATTGAAGAGAAATGGAATAGTAAACATTTAATATCTCTTATAACAGATTTGAGTGTCCAAAGTATCTCTTGTGATATAGCTGCTGTTGCGTTCTAAAGGCATTTTACTTATTTACAATGAGATAATATTGATGAGAGAATAAACACATCTGAACAAATGACGGCGGAATTAAAAATTTTCTTAACCATTGTTCAACTCTATCGAAAAATGTGGATTTTATTGATATTTATATTAGGCATTTGTTATGGTTTTCTTCTGGTAAAAGAAACACAACCTCTTTGGAAGCTGGCTGTGTTCTGTTATTAGGTAAAAACATGGAACAATCTACTGGACGAATTAGGTGGTAATATAATGATAACATAATCTTTTCTCCTATGACAGGAGGTAGCTTCTTGTGCGGCCTGGTAGTGAAGAGGTATGTTCTGAAATGTCGGGCTTCTTTAGCTAAAGCAGTTGATGGAAAATGTCTAAAAATGCATGCACTTTATTAAGACACTTTGTTACAAAGAAGCGAGGAGATATGTTTATCGAAACTGTCAGTTACTAATATTAAATGTGGTCGAATTTAGGTGAATGACAAATTGTGAAATTATACTGACTGGGGAAAACCAAAGCACTGAGAGCAGAACGTACCCCAGTTCCACTTTGTCCACCGTAGATCCCACTTGTTGTGGCTTGGAATCTAATCCAAGCCAAAGGCAGTGAAATGCCAGCGACTAACCGCATAACCAGTGACACGATCATTCGCCCTCTAAGTTGATCTTTTTACTTAATTTCTTTTTCTTTCTTTTTTCTTTGTCCATTTTCTTTCTTTATTCCCTTAATTCGAATGATTTTTCTATATGATAAATATAGAAGTTATTCCTCACTCTATGCAGTTATGCCCGTTTTGTGATAAGAATATAAATACAAGCCTACATTGATGTCACTAATAAGTGAAAATCTAAGCCTGTGCAAGGTTAAAACTTGCAAATAAATTTGCTGAACGTGCACGCTATGATAGAGGGCCCTTCATCTCATGTTTCGCTCTCAGGTTTTGAGAACCTACATCGCATTTTCCCATTTTGGAATGTATACCGTGTAATGCAATATTACACTCGGTACTATATATAACGGTCAGTCCGTGTTCAGGTAAATTCGCTGTATCCAATCGATTGATACCGCAGTCTGTACGTTTCATGGATGTAGGTCATTGTTTGAACAGTTCTGATGGTTTAGGACTGTTGTCAACACACCAGAAAACAGATTCTATTCAGAACTTAACAAAATATACCTGCGTGTAAAATCTATCGATTTGGCACTGCATTCCAATATGAGCATTAGCCTTATTGTTGAGGTATAGCTACAGGCTTTCCTAATCTTAAGCAACAGTTCGTGGTGATTAGTTCGCGTCACGCCTAGGCCGCTTTACCCCTCGATACACTTTGGGTGGACCTTACAAACGGTTTGTAGGCGCTGACGAAGAGAGACATCGCCCCGCTTGTCTTGATTCTTATGCCATCCAGTCCGTAGCATAGTCTTGCTGAATGAGCCACCCCTGTAATACATAGGGGCGTTATTTTATCTGACAGATGTCGTAAGTCACTTCCAGGCGGCCTGCATAATTGTAAGTCTTCGGTGTTCAAAGAACAATGTGCTTGGATGCAAAGCGTGATTGCGAGCCGAAGGAGAATATCTCCTGCACCTTCTTTAAATACGGTGAGTCGAAACCTAACATTAATTGCCTTACCTTGAAGTACACGCGTGGAGCTCGACCCACGGGTAATTGGAACCGCGACATACGTTGCGCTGCGTAAGGTCGCGAGAAAGGGCATGTGAAAAACGTTGCGATTTGAAGGATCCCTGTAATTCGCCTGTGTACCTTGATTGCTCGTACAGTACAGGAGGTAGAAAAGTGTGGAAGGTAGCTCTTTGTAGGTAAAGTGAACGCGATGTAAATTTGACTTTTCTCCTCCATCCAACATACAATTTAATACGTGGGATATTAATCTGCTCCAACAAACATCACCATGACTTGGTGCTTAAGCAACCTAATTCCTGTCAGTGCCGTTTCTTCTACCCCAGATATAATACGGTTATACGGTCATAATTCTGAATCCAAGGCTATGCTGGTAACGTGAGTCAGCGGTAACACGTGGCTGTTTATTATACATGGTGTTTCTACAACTCTCTGCCTTTATTAATTAATCCTTAGGTCATTTATTAATGCTATTACAATTACACATGATTCACAGTATATGATGTTGCTATTACTGTGAATGACGAAATGGGAAACTTGAAGAACCCACTGTGAAGTTTTTAAAGGCAAGATTACAAGCCTCAAAGATTGTGACAGTAAAGGGTCTTCTTCACATTGGAAATAAACCAACATCTGAACGACGACATCCCTAAAAAAACTTTTTCAGTCAAGATTGTAGTCATTTGACGTACGACGCCGTGTCGTTAGATAAGTAGATACCAATGTTTCGAAGGGACCTGCTGCCTCCACATTCTGTTTAAAAGAGTACCCTAAATTTGGGGACTTACTACGGTCCCACCAGAACTTTTAAAGGAGTACTTATCTACCAAACCATATGGTGTCATATCCCGGAAGACGGTAATTTTAATATCGCCCTTAGTATACATACTTCCTGCTTCAAAGTTAAGCACATATAGTGTATACGCTTCGTATTATTCTCAAATTAGCATCGATTATTTTCTTAAAATGTATTTGTAATGGAGACTTGTGCTTTTTGTGAAGTAGGAAGTGAGACTGTAAATGAGATATTCATTAAATGCATGTTTCACAGTATGTGAACTCATCGATATTCCAAGCTTGACCCTACTCGATACGAAGCACAAATATGGCGACGATCAGTGTATAGTCGTATCGCCTTGTATCAAGGTCGAGATGACGTAACAGTCTGATTGGGGTGAAGGGATGAACTGGAAAGTTTAGGCATAAATGGAAGGGCACTGTTACTTTGGGTTGTGAAGGCAGTGTAGGGGAGAGAGTTGCACATTTGAACAGGGGTATGTTTGAACATTTTAAATCATACGGTCAATTTGAAAAATTTCGGAAACGCACCGCTACTGCGATGTGACAGCAATATAAGCCTGTCGTGTCACTCAGGCTGCATTTCTGTTGCGTCATTTTTCTGGCTGTGATGCTTATTTGGAGGTATACATATTAATTGTGTTGCTGTCACGCGTAAGCCCGCAGTATTGTCTCGAAGTATTTTGCAAACATTTCCCATACAGTATTGAAGAGGTGAGTCTTTAAGCTATCACTCACATGCTCAAGGAACATGATAATCATAACTAATGGGGAGTAATGTTACGCAGTATAATCTCGTGATTAGACGGACACATTTGGATGCTATTCAAACCTCCCCATTACGAGTTAAGTAATGCCGTTCTTTTTTTATTGATCACGTATTTTGTCGATACATTATCTGTAAAGAAGAAAACCAGTTGAAAAGAGAGAATTCTATGTAAAACTGTAGCACAAAGGCAAATTATAAAAGAAACTAGACTCAATTGTTACAAGTAATGAAATTTGTGAATGTTGTCAGCGAAAGGGTAGGCTACAGCTGCCTGGAATATATGTATCCTGTTGGCTCCCCCCCCCCCCCACCGTTTTTGTAAAATATTTCGTGTGCTTCGGAAAAGATGTATTAAGATCTTTTCAAATATCGAAGATACTGCAATTAAGGCACTAAGGGATTATTATGAACTTAAGGAACAACAGGGTGGTTAGGAAATACATAAGGAAGGAAATGTCATGGTTACCTTTCTACCGCACTGCACACATCGCCTACATCCTCTTGATGTTGCTGTCATGGGGTCTTTTAAGGCAAAATACGCTGTTGCACAAAATGACCCTATGATGGCCAATCTTGGGAAGAAAAAAAGTCGGTATCCATGATCACACAAGTATAATCGCCTCTGCATATCCAGTCTCATTAACCATGAAGAATATTCTGGCTGGGTTTGAAAATTCTTGTATTTGGCCATTTTCAAGAAATGTTTTTAGTAGTAAAGATTCTAAATCGCCATATGTTGTGTGTGGCGGAAGTAATAAACCCCCTGTTCTAACAGCACGGTCACTGGCTTGACATCTTCTTCAATGACACAAGTAGGCAGCTCTTTGGAAAAGAAAGTGACTCCAGAACAGGTCGGTCCATATCCAACGACTGTACCCAGCGCAAGTAGAAGTGGTGGACGGGTGAAGGGAAAATCAAGAATTCCAAATCTGACACATGAGAAGGAGCGAATTCAGGATCTTGCTGGCAAGGGAAGACCAAGTGGAACTCTCAATCCCAAACCCAGGAAGACAGTAAAAACATGCGTTACAAACCTGTATGAAACAGACTCCGAGGTGTATGATTCAGATTTGACCACCCACGACACAGTCAGATTTACAGAGGAAGATGACTGCGAAGATGATGTGGACTGCCTTAACCAGCCACTTGAGCCAGGCGATTTTCTACTGGTAAAATTTGCAATAAAGAAGACTGTTAGACTGATCCAAGTAATGGGTCCTGATGGTTAGAACATCAAATGTCTCTGTGGCGTCCGGCGATTTTAATTACGCCAAGCGACCGTTTTAATAACCAGTAAGGTGTAAGATGTAAGTTTTGTGTGTGCCATCCTATGTTAACTTTGTTACAAGTTAGCGTAACTACCACACACACCTACCCACCCTACATGCCCATATTTGGTAATTCTTGGGGTTTTGACAACGTCCTGTGACGTAATTCACCGCAAGATTTTGATGGTATATAAGCATGAGGTTTGAAGGCCTCTGGGGAACATTCTGGTCGTCACTTGCTGCACGAATCTCTGTCCGAATTCGTTTCGAAATTTCTTTGTGTCAGAAGTCTCGCTAAGAGCTCAAGTTTTAATTACTTTACAGTGCGTTATTTTATTTATCGCCCGTAGCGCACTTTATCCTTCACTTTTCTTGTTATTATCAACCAACATAACTTACAATAAACCAGTCTCTCTACACTTCAAGAGTTGTGATTCGTGTCGTGAATATAAATTCTTAAGTGTCCAGAACGAGCCTTATACCAGTTTCCGTCAGTAACCAGCCGCTCGGTCAACACCGGCGTACCTGATTTCGACCATCACACTCGGGATGTAACATCTCACATGTTTAATATTTTGTTCTCCAGAGACTGAAGACTCTGCAGTAATAGATTCCAGTGATATATTTTTTAATTTACCAAAGCCAGTGTTTTCAGGAAGTAGTCGTAGAATAGTGATTATGATTTTTGGCATGGACTTGTCAGGTTACAGTGTTAACTAAGGCTGATGTTTCTTGAGTGTAAAAGTTTCTGCCATTCGATGTGAAATGTCAAACAGTACTTTATACTGACTTAATGTTACATACACTTTTCACATATTTACCTTTTTTGTGGAGAAGGGCCCCGCAGCAGAAGCTACGGACGCACCGCAGCCTTGAGTCTTATTGTGTCACCCTTGTGATGAAGATGAATAGAAAGATAATCGGTTTTTTCATTTTTCCAAGTAATGGAGCACCGGTGGAATGAAACTGACAGGGGAAAACCGAAGTACTCGGGGGAAAAAAGTGTCCTAGTGCCACTTTGTGCACCACAAATCCCACATGGACCGACCCTCCGCGGTGGGAGGCCGACGAATAACCGCCTGATCAATGACACGGCCCATATTTACCCTTAGGAGCATGTTTCCTCATGAGATTAATGCAGTTTATTGTGTAATACTGTTGACTTTTATGTTGAAAATTGTGAATGTTCAAATATTTCCTTTGCTGCTTGAAAAGTGCCCCCAGGTTGGGTCAAATTTTAACAAAATACATCGGTAAATAATGTGGGGTTTTTATTTAAAATAAGCAAACGGGAGAAGTCTGCATACTAATTAAGAATAAGAGGAAGTATCGTAGTTTATGTCGCTTTTTGTTGCAGTCGTTTATCCCTTTATTTCATTCACACCATAAGGATTTCAAAAAAGAATGTTAAAACGTGTACACATTCTCCTCTGCGAGAATGTGTACACTATATCTATCTGGCTGAGGAAATGGATAAGGGTCAGTTCCTTGTGAACCTTCTCTTTCTATTAAAATCGGGGTATTTCTTGACCAGTTGCTATCCAACAAAGACACTATGTTTTATTTATTTAGTTACTTATTTATGTCTTTACTTTTAGTCTTATATCTGTGGTAACGTTGTAATAAGTGACATACCACTTACTGTAATGACTGTGATAGGTTAGTAAAACACAAGGAAGTTCTTGACTAACTTACTGACTGCTACAGTCTCATAAACGGCTCTTAGTCATTGATTCAATTGTTTTTTAATTCTATTTTAATTTTGACAGTGTTTCGAAATCATTAGCTTAGCTTCTATATCAGAAGCAAAACCTTGTGTACGAATTTCAGATCTGTGAAGATGGTTCGGTTCAAGCGATAATAAAAAGTGCTGGAAGAAATAATGTTCGTGACGACATCAGCTATCGGTTCAGTACGCGTAAAAACTTGTCATCCATCTTGCTGGCGTGTCAGCCTAGAGATAAGGGACTCGTGTGGACAGGGCAGCAAAGGGTCTGACATGACGTGTCTCTGGGTTCTTAGTGTCCCTTCCACGCAGGGGATTAAAGTCCACATTGCGCTCCTTCATACGGGGGCAGATTATCATTATATCCGACATGATAGATGAATTGAAACACTGTTTTTTAAAGAAAGTGTTTCTTTACAACGGATTCCAATGCCCGAGCATGTAAGGCGAACACGATCTTAGCGTCTACATAACTGTCGTAAGCATTACTACTATTTTGCTGCCTCTGTTCTTTTTGCAGGTACTAACAGTGTGATCGGCCATGTGGTAACATTTTAATTCGCACATTTTGGTTTCCTTGGTTATGACGTCATGTACTCATGCAGGTGGGTAATCATTATCATATTACCCTTTTAATGACGAAATATAATCTGTTTTAAATAAGGACTCTGTGCGTACCGCGTAGTAAACACTCTTCACCTCGTTTATAAAAAGCCACTCAATGTTGTATAAGTTAGAGTTGCTATTTGTTCTGAGATCCGTACAAAACACAAAGGCAATGTGAGCACCATGTAGAGTTTCTGGATGTTAAACCTTATGGTACGTAAAGTAACCGCTAGTCTTTAAAAGGTTAATGTAGTATGTCCGTCCGAAATATTTACATCCACCCTTGTGTGTACCCTTTTATGCGACCGACCACACGGTATCGTGACTCAGAAGACCACAGTGTGAATATTCACACAGAGTGTCGCGATAGTGTGGTTACATAACACTCTTGTTTCTTATTCGGAACGTCCTGGGGTAAAACTCGGATTCCAACTAGCTGTATTTGTGATTTCCATGGCTTTCCTCATTCCCTTCGGGCAGATGCCGGGGTATTATCTGAAATAATCCTACGACAGCTTCCTTAAACTTCCTTGCGAGTTCAGTTCTTATTAATCAGTAAGATACAAGTAAATTATTAAAGTAATATAATATCGTGAAAAACTCTTACAAAATATATGCTTACTTAATTTCAATTTGAAAATGTTTAGTTTTGGTAATAAATGAAAGCTTTTCGTTTTGAAACCATGACAACCATTCATTTTTATACGCGTTCACATAAATTGCGAAAAACACCTTCGAGCTTTTTCACATATGTCCGTCCTTCTGTCCTTCAATCTGTTTAGCTCGGCTCACACTGGACGAATTTTCGCGAAATCTTTTACGAAAATCTTTCTAGAAACTCCAAATTTGATTAAAATCGGGGAACAATATCCTTCACTTTACATGAATACTTAGGTGTATCTATGTTGACAGCTTGTTCCGTCTTCACGACAATACTCAACGGTTTTATATTGTTTACAGCTACATGTTAGTCAACATCAATGTAAAGGAAAAGCATTGTTGCTTTTCCATTGCAAAGAATGTTTGCACGAACGCGCCACATTGTTATGTTTTAAGTACATTGCCTGTCTTTTTTGTAGTAGAGAGGATGATATTTGTGTGTTATGGGTCCAGAGGCTGTTGGTTCTCGAAATTTAATGTAAAACTTCTTAATTATATACATGGCCACTGTAAGTGCTTTTGAGAAAGCCTGGTGCCACCAAGCTGAAAAAAATTAAAAAAACACTCCTTTGCGGATGTATGTTTATTTAACTAAAAATCACACACAAAAAGCTCTTTTGTTCACGTTATCCTGGCGACTAGTTTCGGCTCAAAAGACGAACCATTATCAGGCCACTAACAAGAACAGTGAAAATGAAAAACTCTGATATAGAGTTTTCCGCTATCGTCCGCTACTATAATTCTACTGTCATGTTGTAGTGTGGGCCAATAGTACCACATTTATTCGAAATCCATGTAATAGTTTTCGAGACTAAACATCAGGGCAGAAAGGGACGTATACATACACGACCTCTCCATTACAAGCTCATTAGAGGCATTTTGTGAAAGATGCAGATAAAAAGTCATTTTGCACTAATATTTGATTGAAAATACATTTATTGTTGGCAGAGAAGCAGTCACTCCAGTCAAAAAGATTTTCCACCTTTTACAGTCGTTGATAATTCATGAAAATAGTAGAGAGGTTTTTTAATTGAAAACAACCTCCTTAAGGCTCTAATGAAGAACGTATAGTTAATATATTTCGTTACAATTTTCGATGATATGTTATACTCTCCAAAAATTATCAGAATTATTGATGGACCTGCCAGTAAGCAACATCAACTTGAAACTTGCACATGAAGCTTAAAATGCAGGCAGGCCTTCTTGACAACACGCACGGTTACGTGGCAGGTGATGACATACCCTCAGGTCTCAGACACTACACAAAAAGGTGTTCATACTTATAGAGGTCTGTAACTGTAACCAAGTGTCAAATCGTCACAAGAACCATAGAAAATGTTTCAGTAACATACAAAAAGCAATTATGAATAAATGGATGAGTCAAAGTGATCTAGACTTCTCAAAAAGCATCAGCGATTTATTGTAGACATTGGCCCGTTGGTTGTCTGTCAGACGTTGTATATGGAGTACGGGAAGAAAGATACTTGTGTGGCAGACTTCAGATAGATGAAGGGAAGTCTTTTAAGTTCGTTTGGATAATTTATTACCAAGAGAAGTCTTCTATCAGCTTTGAAGCTCCTGCAAAAAGTGACTTCATTCCAGTTTCAGCCAGTGAATATAAACGTGTATTTTCGTAAGAGAAGCTTACCATTCACATTAAGTCGGCTGCTCTATCAGCTGTGATCTCTATCAGAATAGCTGTTTCAACAGCAGTGAAATTTATTTCAACTCTCTTTGTTAATTTCTGCTGAGCAACATTGTATCCCTCAGTCGGTGGTGGGAAAGCAAAATTCTACTTTACAACACCCGCCTAAAAACAAAAATGTGGAAAATTTGTAAAATTTAATGTAATTTCGCCTACAGTAGAGCAAGCCGTGATAGGTAGATAGTAATTCCAAGAAGGTGACGATATAAAGCTCGTGATTTTACATAAGGTATAATTTATCATAAAACAACAATGTAGACCTTTAGAAGTAAGTTCTAATGAATAACTTTAAAATAATTTACGATATTTAAGACGCATATAGGCTAGTAAATTGTTTACAAAATGTGGATCTTGGACCGCTGCTGTTTCGCGAAACCCCTTGTTGCTTTCTGTAAAGTATTAGAATAAATGGAACGTAATTTACACAATAATTTAACACTGACGAAAGCGTTAAATATTTGTTAAAACTGGACAGAGGTAACATCAAATTATTATTTTGTAACTGTGCTTTTCTATGTGCCATGTTTGTCGCACAACGAAGTTAAGCTAATTATGTTTAGATTTATTGGTTACATTTTAGCAGCAATTTTGAAAATTTTTATCCGTTCGCAGTGTCAAAATTTAAGATTCTGTAGGCTAAAACACTGTACAGGATGACGTGACACGTTACATGCCGTATTACTGGCCTGCAGAACATACTGGCCTGCAGAACAAGAGAACTCCATAAGCTGCCAAAGCGCTGATGACAAAACACGATTGCAGAGTCGGTTAACAACAATTCATTTTTATGCGAGACAATAAAACGGAATTTCAGTACAAGAAGAAACTTTACTGAATTTCGATAGGACATAGACAGTACTTATTGCAGTGAATAATGAAATTGCATCAGCAACAGTCTAAAAGAATCGAAGCAGCACAGCTATGTGTGTTGAGATCGGTGTCAGGTTATGGTACGTCGGATAAAAAAAAGAAACACGAGATAAGACAGGGAATAAACATGTTTAATTTAAATGTAGTAATAAAGTGATAAAAAATTCACCACGCTTCCCGAATGCCTGCACTCCCGGAAAGTTGCTGGGCTATATATAAGCCGCAAGGAAGAACGGAACTAAGTGTGCCTGTAAAAGTAGCACGGATCAGTTGATAATGAAACTGAGCGTCGAAGAGGCCAATTGCCCGCCTCCATGTTGCTGCTGCTGCTGCTACTGCAAATAAAGCAAAGGGAGGAACATTTTCCTAACAATATGGAAGGTAGTCAGTACTTTGGATATGAAACTAGGCCTCAAACTACCGTCTAGGACAGAAAGAGAAATCACTCATTTCGAAACTAGTTTAAGTATATTAAATCAGGCAATATATGTGCCACAATTCGATTTATTTTACACCAACTAATGCACACGTAAAACCACTTTTTGTGGTTTTTATTATAAAATGTCACCCCTACACGTGTTTCGATCCTAGGATCATCGTCAGGGTTTTTGTTTTTAAAAAAGCCACTATCACTTCAACTGCATTTTTTGAAGGGTCCAATAGCACTCATGTCTTAATATTGTTTTAGTTTTAAATATCTGAATTTTAAAAAGCCACAGAACTAAAACAATATTAAGACATGAGTGCTATTGGACCCTTCAAAATATGCAGTTGAAGTGATAGTGGCTTTTAAAAAAAAAAAACCTTGACGATGATCTAGGATCGAAACACGTGTAGGGGTGACATTTTAGTTGGTGTAAAATAAATTGAATTAGTGACAATGCACTGTGATAGCAATATAAAATGTGCCACAATGTAAGTAAAACCATGCCTTCCGACCCGTTCATTATCTGACTGGAATATTCTCGTCTGTTGGTCATTTCGTTGTTCCTGTTACAGTACCACTACTTCACATTGCATTAAAGGACACCAAGAATAGTGTCGTGTAAAGATTATTCTTATATTTTCTTATTGTGCAACTCTTCTAAGTGCCTTCTCATCTCTGCGGAATGCCTACTACAATCGCTGTGTCCGCCCGTTCACTCATGCTGCCACATGTACTTATACAACTTCAGAATCTCTGTATGGATCTTCATGAAACTTAATACTGAGAAATTGTAAGGGAAAGCATCGAGCCCTTTCAGTTTTTGGTTGTAATCTGGACAGGCACTTTACATAATACCTGGACGTCTTTCTGCTCGCATCTCCAACGACATAAACATTCCCATCATCCTACGGGAAAAAGAAATACATTTTTACTCTGTTAGAAAACACGGAAAAGACCTTTCCCCATTGTAATACAATGCTTCACTAAAAGGGGACTTTTAAGTTTTAAACTTAACTGATTTTACATGCATCATTAGATTTTTCTCTATTCTAACACGGCACCAAAATTTAGAGTGTTGTGTGAAAAGTGACAAGATACTTATAATATCCGCACTGATCAGTGTTTTTCTTTTACTTGAGATCGTCAAAATTTAACATCCACAAATTTAAAAGCCAAGGCAATAAATAACACAATGAACGCCCCGGAACTGTTAGGATATAGGTTATGTATACTTCATAAATCCTTTTGTGTGTCGCAGGCCAGTGATCGGATTCTACGTTCGGAGGCCGGCCCTCCTGAATGATAATTGTGACAGAGCCTAAACACAAGCCACTACGTTTTTCGTTGTCATCCTTCCACATGCATTTTCACATACTTCATCCAGACACTATATTCTAGCGGAGAAATGGCCATTAACAAGGCTAAAATTTAATTTAACGAAAAACTTTGTACATAAAATGCGTGACAGGACGTCTGTAAGTATCAGAATACGCACAGTATTTTCCTGAACTGCATGCACCAGTATGTCTGTGGCGGAGAGTAGTGGGATTTCTTTAAAAGGAAAACGAGACTGTAAACGTAATTTAAACACTTTTCAGGCGTTAAGTATTTATGTGTTGAAGATAAAAAACTTAGAACTTTGATCATGTTTAACACAGAACGAATTTATTTATCATTCACTTTGAAACCCTGCAGACTGTTTACACTAAAGAGCGCGATGCATGGAAGTGTACCAGACAGCATAAACATGTCTCTGTTAGTAAACTGATACATGCAGTATGGCGTCTCACCTCCTGACACTGCGAAATTTCGTGTCTGATATATTGATTTCTGAAATTAATTCAGGATTGTTTAGTGAAGAATTCAACACCATTCATGTATGCGATGGTCACGCCATCCTGTACATACCGCCAGAGGATAATATGTATTGATGGATTTCAAGTAACTACACACCCGCTCATACATATGCACATGAACACCATGCAGCTAGTGCCTTCGGGATTCGACAGCTGCACTGAATGTGTACCGGGCTGAAAAGAAAATGAAATCGCAGAAACTTGTCCGCTAGGCACCGGATGCTTTCCACCTGTGTGTAATGCTGTCGTGAGGTGTCAAAATTCTGTCAAAATTGAAACCAGGGTAAATGTTAATTGTACAAGGTAGAGTCTTCACTGTGTTAAACACTAAGGAATATGGGGGGGTGGCCTTTTGGCGCCAATTATTCTTAACTTGACCACTAGATAGTGACGAGTGGTCATATTTTCGGATCGGTCGGTTTACCTCCAGGGAAAACCCCTTTCATACACACTGAATAGGAGGTTGGGTCCGTCCCAGAGCCGGCCAGGAAGCTTGAAGGAAAGAAAAATCTCTTACCCCTGCCAGGAATCAAACACGATTTTTCGGTTATCTGCTCCGTAAGCTAGTAACTATGCTGACTACGTTAGCCGGAGTAAATACTTTTATACATTTATAAAATGGATCTTTGTATTGATTCGCAGGTTTACTTTAAACAAGACTTTTGGATATTTACATCTAACGTTTAATTTGTTACGGTTTATATTTATATAAAAATGTTTATAAAGCTAGAGGATGAGTATTTCGAAAATACTTTCCTTGCGACTCTCCATACTTTATTAAGTCGGAGTTTATTTACTGCAGGAACGAGTAAACTTTTTCAACGCTAACATCAAGTCGCTTGATAAAAATTTTCTTTTTTATTTCACTAAATATTTGAAACGCTGTTCAAGTTTACAAATGAAATATGTAGATCTTAAAGAATGTAGTTTTTGTGCAGTGAGCCATTAAAGTTTTATTAATTTAGGTGTAAGTTATCGTGCTGGTTCTATTAAAACTGTGTGAGTTAAATTTAAATCGCTCCCATAAATTTCAATACAGACACCAAAATATAAAATTTCCTTTGAATCGCTAATGTACGAGTATACTTGGGTATAAAGAACGCGAATACACAGAAGGGCAGACATGACTTCTCCATTGTGCGTTCAATATAAAAAGCTCACAAAACAAAATAAAAGAAAAAGAATTCTGTTTCGTGAAATTGATCTTTTATTAGTGCTTGTACAAGAATGAACTGTGATTGCCACCGTACCTAGGCAAGTAATCTAATTTGCACCAAATTATCATCGTGACTTAAAGCAGCGTTTCCCGAAAGGTGTTCCGCAGACTCGGGGTTAAGCGAAGTGAATACAAGGTTTTCGCTAGAAAATTCCATTATAGTATAAAAGTTTGGTTATAATTGCTATAAAAGTTACTTAAAAATATTTCCTCTACTCTTTGACAATGTTTCATTCTTGAAAATTTTTTAACTTGTTGAAATAACAGGAAAAATATAGAAACCATATTTTAGAAGTAAGCAATTTTACGGAGACGCATATTACTTGTTACTCTTAATTTCAATACACGTGGAACATAAATTTTATTAGGCGTTGTTTACGAAGTAAAAAATAATGCCTTACATGGAGAACTCGCCCGCCCGCCTGTCAGTCCCTTCGCCCCCTCTGGGACAGTATCAGCTGCTTAACCGTTTCTCGCATTTCCATGAACTTTGGTACAGGATTCCTTTATGAAAGTTTGTCGAGCAGCAGTGAATTTTATGAAAATGGACTCAACAACTGCTTTACACTTCTCATGGGCGTAAATGAAATTACTTCTAGGCGCGTCCGTGAAAACTTGTGACGTTATAAAGTGAAGAACGTCTTGTTAAGATCTGTATTCTACGTCACCGAATACACGATTGTCAATCTCTTTTCTAAATTTGTGCAAAGAAGTACGAGTGTGATGTTGATCTCATACATATGATTCACTCATAATTATTATTATTGTTACTCACTCGTTCTGTAGTTTGTTGCTTTCATATGGACATGATTATTTTATTAGGAGTTTCACAAAACTCTTTCGAGTGCTAAAGTGTTCCGTGAGCAAATTAAATTGCAAACACTAACTTAACAAGTACAGTGTTGCTACCGTCCGCTACACAGTCGGATGATTAGACTAGGTCAGCTCGGTGACCACGAGGTCTTCTCTCAGGGTGATTTACGTGGAAGGTCCCTGCAGCGTCTGCTACCCATCTCCGACGATCGCTCACGATTAACACGTTAACACATGGCTTATTGAAGACGTGTTTCAGTCTTATTACTGTGCACTAAAAGTGTGTCAGCAACACGCTAAAAGTGTGATCACGGCACTTTGAATAAAAGCAGCACTTTCTAATTGAAATTTTGTTCTAAATGTCCGAAATTTACGGAGCACCCGAACTTTGCATCCGTACTACCCCAAATGCCAAAACGGAGTGCTAATTGCTAATTTGCATTCCCGTCACAACTCGCAAAGTCAAGTTCCCCTTCCTATATACCAAAATGATTATATTGACCGTAACTCAAATTTAGACAAACCTCATAGGCCGAATTCAACTTTTTGGAAGACTAAACCTGATTGGTTGCGCTAATTTAAGCCGGTAGACTCCAAATCTAATATAAACAACATTTTGGGGTGTCCCCCACTGACACTTCCCACTCAAGGAATTATGTCCTTAAAAAGTGCCAAGTCTCTTGTTTCAGTAAGGAACACCGAACTGCAAAACTCCATTCAAGGTCACAGTTGATCGATGTTCTGCTCAGCCTTATTCTTTTGAAAGCGTTAGCCGCACTCATTTCCTCTCGCTCTCTTCCGTGTCTATTCTTATTCTACAGCCAAAAGTCCCTTTTCTAATTAACTAACCCAAAAGGAATTTATCTCAATAAGGCCTGTTCAGGTTTTGAACCCGAATCGACGGTCCTGTTCAGGGGTTTGAAACTGAATGGCCGATAACAATCTTGAGTATAAAGTCGACTGTTCCATTCGATTTGCATATTTTTAATTGTAAGTCTTAATAACGTTTCAAGAAATAGGTCTTTGAAAAGAGATTTTAATTTTTCACTGCAATGAAAATTACGATCACAGTAATCTGAATTGCTGTCCTGTCGATTTTCATAGGGGGTTTCCATTGTCTAGGAGGAACTTGCTGCGTCCACATTCAGGGTACCTAACTCGAGGAAAGAAACTCGATCATACGATGTCATAATGCAGAATACCGCAATACTCTAAGCTTTTAGAATGCATGTTAACAACCAGGAACATGAGGTCTAGCGTTGCAGAGTTTGTGCTGAGATGGGAGCTAAGAGGATATTTCCAACGACTCTCTCCCCCCCGCCCCCCAAATATAATAATGGTTTCGTCCTTACTGTAGCATCATCGTCTGTTTTGCTATAGGAAGAAACACTCTGGTAATGGAATGCGGTACAGTTCCTTCAGGATTATTATGATAACGCTTCTGCAAATTTCTCTCAATGCCATAATACTCCAGTTGCACCAAAACTCATTAGGCCGTGTGTCAGATGTGATTAAGCACAAAGAAACTTCATTATAAACGTCGGGATATTCCAACGCCTGATGGAAACCTCACTCTATCACTTCTACATTTATGTAGTTGTTTAACAATAGTACAAATATCGCAGACTTCAAAGACAAAACGCCCACAGTCAAGTGTTCCGTAGTGTCGGCGTATATTAGAAAATGGTAACTCCAGAAAAGAAGCCTTCTGTTACCCACTGAAACAAGGCTTTTGATTTGTTTTACCTTACTTATACATCTAATTTTAGTTGAATATAGAATAAATGTTAGGTAACCAGGTGTATCGACTTACGACACTAAAATTCTTCTGATCGAAATCGCGTTTCTTAATTTGAAAAATTATTGATTAGGTTACAGCGTAAGTATTCTGAGAAATTTTCATTGTTATTCCTATGCTTCTCCTTCAAAATTCTGGCAAAATTTGATCAAATATTCTATGAGAGCTCGTGCACCTAATTCGTTATTTACACAAACGAAATTACCAATATTATAATACGAATAGTGTAGTTGACAAAATGCCACTAAACATTAAATCTATTTCTGAAGGATACGACGATATTTTGCAGTAGACTAGAGAGATTAATCTTTCGGATCGGGCAATTAATCTAAGCTGCAAGTATCTATGAGTGACCAGCAGAACTTTTAATGCATAATTCCTCTAGCTTAAATTTTCAGTTCCACATATTTGTCAGTGCCATTACTGCAGTTGTTTCTTTTTAATTGCATGAAGAACTAATCATTTAAGTACAGATGCTTTGTCATACACTTATATTTTTGCGTTATCCTCAATTCTTAATTTTAACTAAAAACGAGATTTCTTATGTAATATTTCGATATGTCTGTGATCTCTCTATCCACCAAAGTTTACATACATAACGCCAAAGGGTTGTTAGTTATTGCAATGAAACTGAAAGAAAAAGAAACTTTTCGCACAGCAGCCATATTGTTATTTTGCATTGCAGTATAGTGTTCCTTTAACGAAGTTACATTTTCTCCAAAGGCTGAGAACCTTACCGCATTTCAGGATCTGTAAGTAAGTGACACCAATGTTATTCCCGCAGCTGCAATTCGCTTAACCTCTGAAGTATTATGATTCCTTGGACTAAATTAAAAAATAAGGAGTTAGTATGGGCTAGAATGGCATAATTTATATGATTTTTCGTGAAAATTGTAAAACTGTTTGAAATCTCAAATCGGGGGAATCACAGAGAAAAGGACGGGTACAGACGGTATGATGATCTCAAAAAGGACATTTTCTTACCTTTTTGTGAAAGAGTGGCCTAAAAATTCTGTTCCTAGTTCACACAAAAAAAGTATTTCCACATTACTTACAAAATTAATTTTCTATGGTAAAATAATTTACATTAATTCAGAAAATTATAAGAGACGCATAAGTACACTGTGTGAAACAATTCTGAGTTTTCTTCGAAGGGTTAACAGAAAGACATATTAAAATGTGATCTCCATATGACTTACAGAGAACCAGTGCATTAGTTTTACGTTGCCTCCAATTTTCTGTGACAGTTTTCGTATTCTAATATTTGGCTTGTGTTTATGACAATTAATTTAACTTTGATATGTCTGTCCCTCGGAGCTCGATTTAGATCAGCTGTGACTGAATATGATTGCTCTTTGAAAGCTAAAATTTCACAGAATTTATACTGGAATTGCTTATTCGAATCTCGCTCAGGAGGTGCCTGTTACTGAGGACACATTTTGTCCCACATTGTGTTGTAATAGGACAAAACGTCTAGTGAGATTATACTCTATGTGGGGTAATGAAGTTACTTTACGTCAGTACTATTTATTATTCCGTATCAATTCTGAACATATGGTTGAACAGTAACGGAACTTGGATTTGGCTCATGTGGTGTAATAAAAATTAAATTACTTCTAAGCTGCTGTGATTAATAGCTGAATGATTATAATGAATTCAGCCTTGCTTAATGGCAATATAGAAAATATTTTAATAACAGGCGTAACATTTGTGTTTCAAGAAGTAATTTCAAAGTTTTAAAAAGGGTTTTCTTTAACTACTTCAAGTCTGGATTTTTGTTCTTAAATGTAATATTGATTACAGCAAAAACTACCAACACTGGGAAAGTACGTGATGCGAATCGGCTTGTCTCTTTTCCCGCTTCATGGCAGTTTAACGGTATAGTAATGACTTCATGTCGGAATTCTTTCTTTCTTTTTGCTTTTCCAGACACAGCACTTTTATTGAATGAAAATCACTAGGAATAAATTAATCTTTCTTCAGAATCATGAATATGAAGGTGCATTAAGAACTTTTAACCATATTTCATGTGAAGTCTATTGAAATATTTCGTAACCAATAAAAACCGTAGAATTAAACATAATAAAGATAAGTGTAAAACATTTCAGTTCATCGTACATTTACGATAAGCACTAAGGCGGAAAGTATATGATAAGTACTTTTTAAAATTAAGTATCTGAAAATTAATGCGATATATTGTAATAAGAAGCTTACTTATTAAAACAATTAATAATTTTTTAACTATCTGAAATACTATAGAAGAATAAAACTTACATAGCCTGTTATTCATATTAAAAAAAGGTAAAGGAATTCGACTGAGAATAAGTGTCCTGTTAGAAGTCTTAGAATATAATGTGCATTATATTTATACATAATTTGATTTATAAACTGCAGAGAATTATGTTCAGTGTCATGCCTTTAAAAGGAGATTCGTACCTGAATAAAATATAATGTAACGGATAAAGTTTTAACTCACATAAAACACATCTCTTATCCACTGTGGACTCAATTCGGCTGACGATTTTCAGAAAAGGTACAGATATTTCCTCAGAGAATCAGTTCAAGGTCTCTGGTCGAAGGTATAGTTCACGCAACTTTTAACCAGATGGCCTAGTTGACAGACGGTCAGGCGTAATGCGCACAACTTACTCTTTCTTGTCACCAGGACAAGGCCGTTGAAGTTTGAACGAGAAATTCTTTACAGCAAATTTCGTCAGACATGCCGAACCTCAGTAAATGTAAGGGTCCTAAAGGGCAGCTACGTTTTTACCAGTGTAATAAACTTTACGAAATAACAGTATGCATTAAGTATTTCTGCCATCTGGAGGATATATTTTCGTAAGAGCTCTTCTATCTGTCTGTTCCTTCAACTGAAAACACAGCATCCTAATTTTCATTTTCATGTTTTCCACTAAACAACAGCTATTCGTATTTTCACGGCATAACTTGACAAGACTCAACAGCCGGTTCAGCGATTTTGCACTCAGAAACAATACATGCACCGACAGGCTCTTCACACATTGCACTAATGCGTGCTATTTGGACAATGCCAACATACACACACTTTTTTATCCTTGTACAACTTGCCATCTTTTTTTGAGCTAATAGGTTGCAGCCTTCGTTCTGAAGTATCTCAAACGCAAAATTTGACAGAAACTTTAAAAAAATAACTCCCATATCCAGCTACAGTATATGCAGTTAACCTGATTTGAGTCACTCTTTGACATTGAGTCGGAATTTCACTGAATATTTTCACAAACCAACTTGATACTTTTTTTTCGAAAGATTTAAACTGCATTGCGAACTGAATCATAGATATCGCTTACTGCCTTTTGGTGGTCCTGTCCGTAACTACTAAAGCTAAATGCTGCAGAACATCAGATAAGCTACTGAATTAACATTATTTATT
Source organism: Reticulitermes speratus (assembly GCA_021186555.1). NCBI lineage: Eukaryota > Metazoa > Arthropoda > Insecta > Blattodea > Rhinotermitidae > Reticulitermes > Reticulitermes speratus. The sequence goes on from JAJKFL010000005.1 coordinate 18,888,529, forward strand.
TAATGCCTTTGCATCAAATAATTGTTCCACAAATTCTCACGAGCTCACTTATCCACACATTACTTGTGCAGATATTCCTTGAGCAATGTTAAGATGTTGCATATTCCGTGTATTTATAATTTAATATTTATTAACCACAAACAAAATACGCTTATGAAGTAAATGCAAATACCTGACGTTGTATATCATACATTCTCCAACATGTTTCATTTATACACTGAACCACCATCAGGGAGATTACAATTTTCAGGGACAGTGAAACATCCAAAAACTGTACCTGCATATACTTTCGTCTATGCTGTTTATATCAATCATAATATTTATTGAAACAAATGGCCATATTAGTCTTTATTTTGACACACAAAACATCAGTGAATGCATATGCAAGTATAGTTCTTGGATGCTTCACTTCCCCTGAAAACTGCAATCTCCCTGACTTCGGTTAAGTTAGAACCGAAACATGTTGGGGAACGTATGATATAAAATATTAGGTTTCTACATTTACCTGATAAGTTTACTTCTTTTGACAGTTTATAAGTAGGTATCTTAGCTGTTTAATTATTTATCGACATACTTATTCTTCAGACCTAAATTTCAGTTTTAAATAAAGCAAGAATATTGGCTCAATAGAAAATGCATTCGACTAGTTTTTTTAGAAATGACCAGTACGAAATTCGGTGGGGGTTATTTTAAGTGTTATCTACATCAATTTAAATGGTAAAACGCACTTTTTCTAGTGTCATTTGACGTGGATTACATAATTTGTTGACTGATAAATGTCGAAGTATTTTAGTTACTGAACAAGAGGTTTTGCAGGCGTATTTGAGATGTTTATTTAGATATAAAGAAGAGATAAATTAAGTAGGATGCGCAGGGTTGAGGGTTAAGTTCAGCTTCCTAGATAATCTTTAGTTTTTGACTGTATACATTTGGAAGACAGTTTTGCTTTTGTAGATTATGTGGAGTAAAATACAGTTATGTCAACTTTCATTTTCAGTGTTAACACGTTACCTGTTGGAAGAAATTTCTGTGCTGCGAAATAACTTAATTCGAGTTCACAAAACGTTGCATTGCAAACGGCTGTTAGGGATTTGGCGACTCGCGTGCATGGAGACAATGGGGCAAACCGTGACTGGCGCAGAATAATTTGTACAATAGTTGAGATGGAAAATGCCTACTGATCCTTTTCCATCTGCTGGTTTTCTCGTTCGATTTTGTTTGCTTCCATTCACATTTCTCTTTTTACATCACAAGCAATGTTGTCATCCCGGTAGTCGTGGAGATGTAATTTAGCTGTGCGTGTTTGATTCCGCTGAAGACTGTAGACCTATATGTGTTACTGGGAGGTTTTCCCCAAGCTATCACAATAATAGACCGACCTTGTCCATGATAATTTGAAACCTTACCCCTTTCCTTATACTGCGCTACACAACAAATCTCGAAATATTTTAAATTTGCTAATGACTGTAGGAATGTTAATAGAAGTGACTGCCTAAGTAAATAAGTCTGCAAGTAAGTAACTGATGAATTAATTTACTCAGTCAGTCAATGGTACAGAAGTTTAAATGGCTTATATTTGCCGAACTCCTGTAAATATCAATCAGTTTGGTAGAATCCGAAGGCCTGTTACCTGAGACATTTAAATCTTCGGGACATCCTCTCACCCAAATAAATCTATGCTGCATAGAGCTGTTATTTACCCTACCAAACCTCTGTCTTCCTAGCGGCGTAGTCTCTTTACGTCATCCGTCTGAACTCTTCCTACGCGCCTGCCCATCTAATACCACTGCATGTAATTATATTGATAGCACTAGATGAAGATTACCAATTATAAAAACTCCTTATACTATATTTCTGTTTCTCTGATACTTTCCGTTCCTTAATACACGGTATTTCCCTCAAACATTAATCTTGTATTCCAGAACTGAGCCGTGTTACAAACAAGGCTTCTTTGACAGAAATATCTCCCAAAATGACAACACCTAGTACTGTAATATTAGTAAATTTATGTTACTCCGTGATTTACAAAGCGTTTGAATTTATTGTAGTATAACCGATGAGCACAAGGTCCGGTATTCTGGATGACCTAAGCCGCTTCAGTGCACGTTTTGTCATTACAAAGACAGGAAATCAAAACTTTCCAGTGATATGTTTATTCCAAATTCAATGAAAATCGCTGCGTAAGTATTTAGTAAGCATTTACTTTGGAATAAATTATCGAAACTGGTAATGTGCAAATTTTTTTTGCTGAAGAAAGAGATGATGATGATAATGATAATAATAATAATAATAATAATAATAATTCAAATCCTGGCAGGGAAAGAAATCGTTTCTTCTCCAAAACATCCAGACGTTTTCCGGGGCCCCGATAACCTCCTATTTAATGTGTACCTGAGTTCCTACTCGGAAGCAAAGCGGTCGGAGCCTGAAGTTAACGACTGACCTCCATCCGTTATCGAGCTTACGAATGAGTGTAGCCGTGCCTTTAATACCTATATGTCTTTACGGCGCGGACAAGGAAACTTTACTTTTTTGTAGTAGTAATACCAACGTTTAACAGAAATTTCTATACCACAAAACAACTACTGCAACGATAGGATCAAAAGGAAGCAACAACATACTCCTGTGAGTTCATAACAGACTAAATTAAGCATACGTGGCTCTAATATGAAGAACACATACTGAATTAATTCTGCCTTCCGTTGCAATCATCCGAATTTCCCCACAATATCAAACGCCTAGGAATTATAATGCTATATATTACATAATAATAAGCATGATGTTATAACAAGCTGTAGTTTCCTTTGTAGGGTCACGTAGAACAATACTGTCCAGTGTAAATAAGCAGCTGATTTTTTTTTAAAAAACCTTTGTAAGGAAAATGCACTGAGATTCCGTTGTCTAGAACGAAGTACTCGTAGTTAAAAATGCTTTATCACTGACAATTCACCATATTTCTTGTCACACGTAGACTGAAAAATTTCCTATAACATACGGCTGCAAATTTCCTCTGAATACTTTTGTAGTTTAGACGAATTTGTCAGTGTGATTTAGTCCCAGGCTGTAGAAGCCCACTCAAGTTCAGCTCACAAGAGTATTCTCTACGAAACTGTACCGCTGTCAAGTGAGAGAAAGGTGACGTAAAGTATTGAATTAAATCCAGCTTTTAAGCCCGAGTAGTAGTAAAACTAAAGTTTTCAGTCGAACACAAATCCAAGATATTTGAAATCCTCTGAACACGAAAGGTAGATGTTTATCAGGTATTTGTATCCACTGTCGAGCCTATGATTTGTATTTGCCTTTTTTTGGTGTTATATCATTCCAGGCTAATTTATGTACAAATCTTCATATCTACTTTACAGAAAGAGGTGCTGATGTAAGGGTACTGAGAATTCTACATCCGACTTTCCATATCACTGATAAATGTGGCCGCCCGTATCTACTTCTAAATTAGAAATATTTAGACAAACAGAATATATTAATCCATGGATGTTTCATTGTTTTCTGAAGGGAGCTGTTGACAGAAGCAAATAGAGTATATTATGTCTCTGGTTGATGTCAGGAGCGAGCATTCCACATTGTACGGGTAATTAAAAATACCTCTCAAACTGACACAAGAGCGGCAGGTATTGCGTGTGCGTATTGTGTTACAAAAAGAAAATCAGAAAACGTTTTTCTCAACACAATTTGCAAACTTAGCATCTCTTGACAGGGACATGTTCAAAATATCTAGCCACAGAATTAAATTATCTTCTTCCAATAATAAGAGTTTCAGTTGCGTAGAGTATAACCGAAATTCAGCATTATCTCTTTCGCTGTTAAAATATTTTGTTGTGGTCTACGTAATGGCAATACAGCAACAGAAAAACACCTGTTATTAGTTTAGAAGACTTTGAGTTTTTTCCTACAAAATTTGTTTATGTGTTTCTTATGACCCTCAAAATAAGTAGTGCGTGTTTCCCTTAATAATATCAACCGTCTTTTTTTTTTTTTGTGACACAGAAAAGTCTGCTTACGGTGACGTAAAACCTGATGTTATTATGTAGATGAATTTCATGTCTTAAGGGATTAAATTTTGAAGACAGAGCGTATGACTGTTCTAAAACACAATTTTATCAATATTTATCCAGAGGAGATAATCATAAGTGACAATGAAGCCGCTAAATTGTGTTAATAAATTCAGAGACAGAGAAAATTTCTGTTGTAAAAAGTAAATGGTGTAAGTTTACATACGCATTAATCATGATATTTTTGTGGAAAGTTGGGTTTTTTGTTATGTTAGCTACATTGTACATGTAGTTATTTAATTAAAAATCGTAGACTCGGTTATTATGAGTGAAAAGCAAACTCCGCTGATTCGTATTTCCTAGCAAACATATTGACGATTCCTTTAAAATTTCTATATACTTTCCAAAGTAAATTTATGAAGTCACCTTGCGCTCTACGCTTGTGTGTGCGTGTGTTTGTGTGCGTGTATGTGTTCCATTTAACGTTTTGACCAGTTGACGGAATTTCATTACATTTTGTTTGAACACTGGTGCATTACAGGACATCTCAATGCAGTAAGCTAATAATCTTAAGACGATCCATAACCGTTCTGTTATGGACAACAGTAAACACAGTAAATCCAGTCAAATACAACAATTTTTTATTTCATTGTTAATTCAACAACATGTTTGGACCTCATAGGCCATCATCAGGTTGACCAAGAATATATGGGTATGTACACAGTTGTATGGAAATTAAGATTTCAAATTCTTATAAATTTATACCGTTATTTTGGGTACGAATGGACCACGGGAGACAAGAATTGTGAAGATTGGAAGAGGAGCTAGAAAAGGATGCTGTTTGTCACCGATTCTACATATTAAACTTGTATAGCGAACACTTCTCCAAGAAATCTCTTGAAGGCTTTGGAGATTTCAAAACAGGACGAGTAATTCGCACTGTGAAAAGGCAGATGACCCTGTCTTACTGGCTAAGGAATAAAAGGTACTACAGGCATGATTGATAGAGTAATTGAAATATGGTGCTGAAGAAGGATGGGGAAAATCAGTTAGACCGATCATGTGAAAAATGAAGTGTTACAAAGAGTGCAGGGGGAGAGGAATATCCTACATACAATAAAAAGAAGGAAAGATAACTGGATTGGTCACGTTTTTCGTAGGAACTGCCATCTTAAGCACGTTATTGAAGAAAAGATAGATGGAAGTATACAAGGGACGGGAAGACGAGGAAGAAGAGGTAAGCAGCTACTGGTGGATTGTAAGGAAACGAGAGGGTACTGGAAATTGAAAGAGGAAGCACTAGCTCGTACTCCTTTGCGAACTCACTTTGGAAGACGCTATGGTTCTGTCGTAATAGAGACTACGAACTGAAGAATGAAACCATTACTCTAGTTTGTACTCCACTTCCAAAGTACACATTGTGCAATGCGTATTTTTTTAGCTCTACTGCTGCGCAGTGTTTCACTTTCCTGGTCTAAATGACAGTAGTTTCTTTCATCCTAAGAATTTCTAATGACCACCAAACTCAGTAAAACAACTAAAAGGATTTGACTGAGTAGGAGAAGCTGCAGCAATACCATGAAGCTGCATAATGTTATTTAAACATCTGTGAGAGATATACCAGAATGTCAACATGAACCAGGCACTGAGGGGAGGTAGGCCTCGGCGCTAGAAGTGGGTGGGTGGTTAACGCCACGCCCCGGACGGTATCCATTTTACAGGAAGGGTATAATCTCGCCTCCACCGGGTTTCAAACTCCGGAACTTCCAGCCCAGTATACCGACTACGCTATTTCGGCCACCTTTGGTCACCCATCTATGTACTAAACACGCACCAGGTTGCTTAACTGCGGCGGTCGGACGGACGCGGTGTTGTCAACCTGACACGGCCGTTGGCGTAAACATGAAGCAATTGCTTTATAAAACAAGAACAGTGATTAAGGCATATTTTAGAAATATTTTCGTGATTTAATTTACATTTCTCTGATACACTATATCATCCAATGCTGGGAATTTACATTCATGACGTTGAACTTCGGATTAAAGGTGTGTGGGTTTTGTGGATGGATTGATGGATGGATAAATGGATGAAAGGATAGGCAGAAAAATATGCATTTAGTAAGGCACTTGAAACGTTTCTAATATCAAGTAAATAAGACATATTTAGATGTTAATATTTTATTCAGTGTTTGATATCAAGTAAATAAGACATATTTAGATGTTAATATTTTATTCAGTGTTTGAATTCTGATTTTAAATGAACCGGTATGATGTAGGAAGAGGACCGAAGTATCGACCTATTTCTGTACTTCAGGGACAAACAGGCATAACAGAAAATTACTTCAGTTTCAGGAGAGTGCGGGAGCAGCCGTTTTAACCATTACCTCCAAGATGAGTTAGCCCAGTTCTTTCTTAATATTTTGCTCCAATATTTACAAGTTAGTGCACTGTACAACTAAATAACTACCATCCTAATTATTTTATTATATTATTTAGAGAAGATATACATTGGTGTTACAGATTTTAAATTGAATCTGAACCTCCTTTTCTGCTGTAGAAGGAGGAAAAAGATTGTGTACCACGTGTCTGTATGTGTGTCTGTGTGTCTTCTTATTTCACATTTTGAATCAAGTGACCGAGTTTCACGAAAGGAGATTAGACTATTGCAGCTCACCGAAACATCCTGATTTAGGCGTAGGTGTTCAGCCGTTGAGAAAAGTGACTTAATCTCGTTATATCTGTCCGCTCACCCCTCTCCCTGTCTGCCCTCGTGGAACAACGCACGTCCCACCGGCAACGTTTTCGAGAATTTTAATATTTGGGATTTGTATTCAAATTTGTCGACACTTTTCTATTTTAGTTAGAATAGACAAAAATTAACAGGCATTTTATACGGAAACCTACGCACTTTTACCGTAATACGTAGTATCTCGTCGAGATTGGTCTTTATAATTGAGACAGTATCTATTCACTGTGGGCTACGAATTCATACCGCACACATAGTTGGCTATCTGAATGTAATATTACAGCTTTCGATATCTTGCCGTTTCTGAGATATCGTTTACAATAGATTGTAAACCTCTTGGTAAGATAACGGAGAAAACTTGTGGTGTGTGCTGCATAAAATGTGGAAAAGCACGCTCCAAATACAAATTTAAAAAACTTGGGGCCACAGCAAAGCAAAGGCTTCAGACATTTTACACTTTGCGAATATTTCCTAACTCGTTTAATTTCAGTCATTCAAAGAGGGCTGAAGCAAGGGCTTGTGAAGTTCGAAATAGGCTTTATGAGTTTTTGTTTGAGAAAAGCAAACAAGCCATCGTGCTAAGATACGGGAAAATACAGTCATGTTTATCCCTCTGAAGGAAATCGAACGCTCGAAATGGCTCCGACGCAAGCTTGTAACTTCCAAATTCAGTGTTTTCCTCATCTTCACACTTGTAATAAATGATGTCGTAACATCTATACCACGTCCGCTCTAGACATTATGCATATTAATGTCGTAACCTTAATTACATAATTTAATGTTGTAACGTCATTAAATGTCGATTCCTGTGGCCGCGCAGTCTAAGACATGGGCTTGCGGCCGCTCGCTTGCTGGGATTGTGGGTTCGAATCCCGCCGGGAACATGGATGTCTGTCTCTTGTGAGTGTTGTGTGTTGTCAGGTATTGATCTCTGCGTCGGACTGATCACTTGTCTAGAGGAGTCCTACCGAGTGTGTGTGTCTGAGTGTGATCGTGAAGATGAAGAGGCCCTGGCCCACTAGAAACTGTTGCGCCATAGAAAAAAGTTATTAAATGACGAATCGAATTTGTATGTATTTGTATCATCCACCAAGGAAGAGGCTTTATGACTTTCACCAGGCATTTATGGTTTTAAAATTTGCAACAAGGATTATGCTCTTATGTTCGTAACAGGCGTAAATGTGTGACAAGTTTTTCTCAAAGTTACATATTCACGTCATTATGTATTATTTTATATTTGCTTTGCGTATGTTTTTGCTTTACTCTCTCCCTTTACAACATGTATGAAACAGTCAACATAGCTATTTATTTTGTATTAACGGCTACATGTTTCGACTCACACATAAAGCAATATTCAGAACTGTACAAAGATCATGCAGACGACAGAACATACTACATTCTTATTTGGACGGTATCAAGATCTCGAATATTTCTTCCAATCTTGTGACTGGTAGAATTGCTAATATTTGCATAGTTTTCGGTTATCATTTTATGTTACATGTAATAATATACCATTAAGGTTGTAATTAAAACAGGCAAAAAATAATAAAATACAAATAAAGAACAATATTCTAAAAATAATATGTGCTTCTTGCTATGTATGTATGCCCTACTGTTTCCTGTTCATATTGATGACAGTGGCTGCTAAGGAAGTAGTTGCGGAGAATTGTTATTTGTCTTGCTCGCGTTAATGAGATCTCAATGATACAGAAATACTAGACACGGAATATCTGTGTTGTATGGATAGCTGTAAGAGTGGGGGGGGGGGGGGGGGGGGAGGAAACTAAAAGTCTGTTTACTTGCTGGTTATTTACTCGAGAGCCTCTAGTACTTAGTATGTGTTCGAGTATTAAAGGAATGTATACTGTGTAATGTTATATATTGAAACTGCTACACAAAAGTTCTGTGAGAGGTATAGCATAATTTACTTTCAATATCTAGTTGTGTAATTAGTAGAACCTGTATAATGGTAAAGAAATTTAGTTACATACTCCGGATATTTTGTTCTGGCAAGAGTTTTACTGAAACCCAGCGTCTTCTCTTTGGAGTGATTAAGGAAAGTGCATATATGTTGAGTGGCCGAAAAGGAGAATTTGTATTAGCCTAAGACTGCTAATGGTGTGTGGCTTCATACTGAGCTTGCTGTAATGGAAGCCGGGCGGTCGGATATACGTCATCGAGCTGGGACTCCTCTAAGTCTTTCCGCAAAAATAAACATTTTCTAGTGTGTTCATGTTGCGTGCTTTTTGTCAAAGCAGAAATTTCGTACCATCTCCTATTTTCCTTGCGAATATTTAGAGTCAATATATGTTGACCGAAATTATAGATAACAATTATTCCAAAAAATTAGCAGACATTCGACATTCGTTTTATCTAGCCAGAAAAGGTAGCCAGCCTCTCTGCCAAGTGCACGTCAGTCTATGAACACATTAATTCATAGATGCCGTTGTTTTTGTAGAAAGTCTGAATGCGTGTGTCCTTTATACTAAGAATTAGACCTAAATTGTTATTGTTTTTACTTTTGAAGATCTTTATAATGCTCCGATTTGGGGACCTATGTACGTAAATTTTGCGAATTTATGGAACATTGTAGATATGTCATTATTGTTCTGTGGTCTAGAATTAATTTTATTTTCTATTACGTTTACTATATTTATTCCGTAATGGTGTGATATGTCTCGAATTACTTGCGTCTCCTTCTTCTCAGTAAATGTAGCATGACAATCATATAATTGGCGCAGCATGCGATGAGAGAAAACTTATACTCTGTGGAGAAGTCATAATATATGGTCTTATCAGTTACGTGGGTTTTTAAAAATGAAAAGCTCTTGTGATTGATAATCTAAATATCTAAAAATTTTGTATTATTTGCGGACCCTGAACCCATTTTAAAATATATATTACGCCTATATTAATAAGATGGATGCTGTTGAATTCATGAAATATTCCACAAACGTCAGTAATGAAATTGTCATATAGGCCTACAAACAATATGTCGCTGTTCCTTTAAAATCTTACGGTATCCTGTAGTGGCTTGAAGATGTGCTGTCACGAAAACACCATTTGAAATTTTGAACAGATCCCCTGTTTTAATGTAGGCTCTACAAATCTGCTGTCACTGAAAGCCTACTGTACCTTGACAGCGTTCTGTACTCAGAGCTATTCGCAGTCTTGTCAAAGTGAGAAGAGGGAAATTTAATTAAAGACTTAGATTGCTGTAAATTTATCCTAAGAAAAAAAGTACACTGAAGAGCAAAACCTTGGAGACAGAATCTTTGGGATTAGGCGTAATTGTCTCGCTGAAAATGCGAACAGCAAACTAAAGCTTGTTCTCAAAATCCATTTTACTGGAAGATTCAAGACTTCTGGGATGTTACGTCGTGTAGATTGGTAAATACTTACCGACGTCTTGGATGAGCATCGTGCCTCTCTCTTGAGGGTTGAACAGTCCAATATAACCGATCCCTTGTGCTCCTAGACGTTCATAGTTTATAATCCAGGTTTGTTTTTAACTCCTTTGCTGGTGTAATGCGACTCTCATTTATTAAAGCTCAGTTTGTTGCGTATAAATGTCTTGCAAAAATGCATCCAATGAGGCTTATCTTCTCGAAAATTCTGGACAGAATGAGCCACTTTTACTTGTAAAGCAGACGTACACAAATGCCGCTAAAATTTACGAATTAAATTTAAAATTTTGAACTAAATAAAACACATGTATTACAGTTGGATAGTTTCTGGTGTGACATTCTTGTCATGTAAATGTGTTTGGTCTATAAATAAAATGTAAAGGTACTCATCGTATAAGGCCGAACGCACAGCGAGATTTTCTTAAGCTGCACAAGAAAGTAGGAGTTGCCTTAGAAGCGATAATTTCGTCATTTGCAAGGAACACGTCAGGGTCAACAATAATTGTGAATAAGGTATCACGTATAAAGTGAAATGGCTCTGTTAAAATGGTGTATTGATTTATGTTCATAGGTACATAAGATCAGTTAAACATAAAATGTAATCATTCAATCACAACACATTTATTATACTTAAAAGGAGTATGTTGTGATTGATTTTATTTTATGCTTAATCTGGTAACTAACACAACAGGATGGCATTTTTAATAAAGATCACATCAGGTCAGATATATATAACTTATATATATAAAACACACACACACACATATATATATATATATATATATATATATATATATTCGGTTTTGTATCTGCCTCTCCGAGAATTTATTAGTGTTTTTATTACAATTTTTAGGTTTTATGTTTTTTTGTGCAAATACCCCAGTGGAAAAGAGGGAGCCACATCGTTTTCAAATCTGCCTTATATTCGGGTTTATACGGTATTTATAATTGTATTCATCAATGTGTGCTTTTAGAATTGTTGTGAACTTGAGAATGACCCATGTTAGGTGGAAACTTAAACTCTGTTGTCTAAATATATTTGTGTTTCGAGTGCTACAAATGTTGTATATTATAAAAGAAACAACCTTCATCACGAAATTATTCAAACGGTTACATTTAGAAGTGGCCTTTAAAAGTACCAATTCCAATGGATTAAATCTGAAAAGAAGAAAAAAGAAGTTCGATAATAAATGCCTAAATTGAAACAATTTACAAACTAAAGCGGCCTGACGGTTTTAAATTTTTTGTTGGCCAGTGTGGTAGCAATTTTTAACTGGCTTTAAAGAACGTGCTCATTTTTTCCGACACAATAACTTTAATTCCAAATTTGCGCTGCACCTTATTGAAAACGGGCATCCAACGGGACCTATGAAAGATATTATAGAAAATTTTACACTCAACTAACAAGTGACCTCATCGTGACGTTTTAGGGAAATTTCATATTTATAGGGAAACCAAGAGGGATAATCAGATATAGGACAAACCTTATAGTTGGCCCTAAAGTAATATTTTACGTTATTACGCAGTATAATTTCCCCCACCTCTCCCGAAACAACCACACACACTCTACGGCATACCACAGAACTTTCTTAACATTGAAGTGAAAGGTAGCCTCTTCCTCCTAAGGAGATGTAATCGGTTTACTCACATTACGGAGGTACATCCGACATAATATTTTACGTAATTACTTCCACCTAACTTTTTTTTCTAATGACTCGACAGCCCCTTGGGGGCCTAGGCCGCCTCATTTTTCGAGGCTTCACGATCACACTTTTAGACACACCACAGTCGGTAGGACTCCTCTGGACTAGGGACCAGCTCGTCGCAGAGACCCCTACCTGACAACACACAACGGTCACAAGAGACAGACATCCATGCCCTAGGCGGAATTCGAACCCACAATTCCAGTAAGCGAGCGGCCGTAGACCCACGCCTTAGACCGCGCGGCCACTGGGATCGGCTCCTCTTAACTTTATCCGATGATAATTATATATTACTCATAAATTGTACATAATAATCCCCAAGTTACATATCTTTTAACAGATTGAAATTCACTAATTTTGTGGGTGGGATACAAAGAACGAAAACCTATGGGTAAGACTATATAGTATACCTCCCCGCTTCAGCGTTAGTCAAAATTAAGAAACAAAATTTACGCAAGTAAGACATTCTTTTCAATGTCATTCCCACATACGTATTCATTTATAATTTAGGAAGTTAAAATTGTCAAGACTTTTGCTTACAGATTGTGCCATATGAGGCTTATTTTATAAATGAAGAAATTCCCTTTGACACCTGAAGTACTGGAAAAAAATATTAATATTTTCACATGATATGCATTTATTATATGTTAATATTCGTATATAAAATCTTGACTTTTATTTAGCGTCAGCTTATACAGCTCCAATTTTGTAAAGCTGAGATCTCAGCCGTCTGAAAAATATTATTTTAATGGGTTTAGTTAATTACCTTTCTTTATGTATTTTTAATTGCGCGATGTTGGCTTTTTACTAAAGCCGAAATATGTAGCAAGAAATAAAGCTGATATAAATTTAGTTGTGGTTGAGAGTCTGTACTTCCCCGTTTGCTAATCGTCTTTAAAAAACAGTTTTTTTTTTTGTGTTTGGGTGTACCATACTTATAGGACTGCTTGACCATGAAAATGGAGGTACAACCCTTCTCTTAAACGTCGGTATTTACCGGTTGACATAGCGTGACATCCCAAGGGGCTTTAACCTTCATCAACAATTTACGATAATCTCAGAACTTCTTTGTAGATCCTGATGGACTTTTTCTTAATTCTAGGCCCTATTCAACGGTGTTTTTTGAAGGTTTGAATTTCTTGTATGTACGTCACGTTCCAGATTTCTCCAGTGTTGCAAAACCTCTATTCGCCTTCACATCAACAGAAGAATATTCGTTTTCTTCTTCGCTGCATTCAATGCAAAGATGGAAATATCGGGAAGCTGGTCCAAAATTTCTGTCTCGCTTAGTTTTGCTTTTCTTATTCCCTTGTCTCCTAAAAGCTTTCTTAATTAATTATGGTAAATTTTTCTCCGCTTTATTTTTTAGTGATGATAATATAAAATTTTCTCCGCTTATTTGACTATGTCGCCCATTTATAAAGTCAGGTTCGACGGTGATATACTTTCTGAATAATCACGAAATATTTCCTGAGAAATTTGAGCGTGCGTGAAGAGAACTGGAATATTTTTGAATAGGGTGGATAGGCATTTGTTAATTTTGGCACTGACATAACAGAACTGACCTGAAATAGAAGCGTGCAAAGCTGTATATTGAAGGTCTCTGCTCAGTGCAGAGGACTGGAGTGAGGGGCACGTCAGTAAACGTTTTTGAAATTTAGTAAAGTAATTATTCACCCTTTTATTGAAACAAGGAATCCGACCTCGCAACTGCATATCCGGTGCTGTTGGGTGAGGAAACGGAAGGAAGAAAGCAGAATGTCCGTACAGAGACAGCTGTGCGCTACGCTGCTGGCAGGAGCCAAGGAAGAAAACAGAATGTCCGTAAAGAGAGAGCTGTGCGCTACGCTGCTGGCAGGAGCCAAGGAAGAAAACAGAATGTCCGTACAGAGACAGCTGTGCGCTACGCTGCTGGCAGGAGCCAAGGAAGAAAACAGAATGTCCGTACAGAGACAGCTGTGCGCTACGTTGCTGGCAGGAGCCAAGGAAGAAAACAGAATGTCAGTACAGAGACAGCTGTTCGCTACGTTGCTGGCAGGAGCCAAGGAAGAAAACAGAATGTCCGTACAGAGACGGCTGTGCGCTACGCTGCTGGCAGGAGCCAAGGAAGAAAACAGAATGTCAGTACAGAGACAGCTGTGCGCTACGCTGCTGGCAGGAGCCAAGGAAGAAAACAGAATGTCCGTACAGAGACAGCTGTGCGCTACGCTGCTGGCAGGAGCCAAGGAAGAAAACAGAATGTCCGTACAGAGACAGCTGTGCGCTACGCTGCTGGCAGGAGCCAAGGAAGAAAACAGAATGTCCGTACAGAGACAGCTGTGCGCTACGCTGCTGGCAGGAGCCAAGGAAGAAAACAGAATGTCCGTACAGAGACAGCTGTGCGCTACGCTGCTGGCAGGAGCCAAGGAAGAAAACAGAATGTCCGTACAGAGACAGCTGTGCGCTACGTTGCTGGCAGGAGCCAAGGAAGAAAACAGAATGTCCGTACCGAGACGGCTGTGCGCTACGCTGCTGGCAGGAGCCAAGGAAGAAAACAGAATGTCAGTACAGAGACAGCTGTTCGTTACGCTGCTGGCAGGAGCCAAGGAAGATAAAGTGATAAAAAGTAGTCTATATGTTTATTCTGGAGGGCGATACAATCTGAGCAATTTACGTAACAATTAATTACACACTATAATACTTACAAACTTCACATTTCTCTAATTAGAATGGAGAATAATGGAAGGAGAGTGCGATGTAATGGATATGTGTTTATAACTGTATGTGGAAAAGTCATTGAAATTCTTGTTGAATTCGTAATTATGTAAATGTTGCATTTGGAATAAGCCTATAAATTCACAGAAGATAGAATACTATACGGTTGGATTGAACGAATGTTTTACACGATATTGTAACTCTTGAGGCCATTTAGCTTAGAATGATATGATAAGATAATAACCTTCGGGTAAGTTGAAAGGTTCGGGGACAGCGATATTTATCTTTAAGACCTGAGGTAAATCACGAAAAGATCACTTAAGATTCTCGTTGTGTCGGATGATATTTAAACCTTAAACTCCCAATACAAGAAAAATTGTAACGTTACACAGAATAAATTGTGAAACACACCGCTTTTACCTTCTGGTAAAAATTGTGTATTTCATATTCTTATGTATTGAGAATATTTTAATCCATGTACTGTATACTGTTGTTATTGTCCAGTTGTAACTAGGGATATTCCAGTTATAGGATCTTGCAAATTTTTGCGTGTAAATATCTGCACAAGCAGATAACAGGGAACGACGCACCTCTAACAAACCAAAGGCGAAACCACACTCAGGTCTAGCAAAGAATTAACACGAATGGTGGGAGTTCAGTTAGGCCGCCTGTTTACCCCGCTATGGGCACTAACTACTTCCCCTCCATCAACAACAGTAACGACCCGAAAACCCTTAGAGAGAGAGAGAGACAGAGAGCGAGTTCTTTAAATGGGAGGTGCACACAGGCGTAGGCGCCTGCTATGCTTAAGAATGGGTGAGAAACTTTGAATAGATATACAGTACTTGCCTCATCTTTAGTGGGCATAGGTCAGGAAGTTATACTGAATTTTAAAAAAGTACTCTGATGAGATGTTCAAAGGTTTCGTGATCATTTATTGAACCATGTGCAGTGTGTAACTAAAATGTTTGGTGTTGCATGAGTATATAATTTTTTAATTATTTAAGGCACATTAAATCTACCCAACATTATTTCCAATCTCACTTTCAAGATGTACTTACCCTTTGACGAATGAGGCCTGTACACCCGAGCTATTTCTGTACTCCATCATACCTCCTACAGCAGGAGTAATTCCATCAAGTCTCCAGCTTCAGACGCAGGTAACGTTAGCGAGCTTAGGCTTGTCACAGGTCAGAAGACTGCGCGAAGTTGTGTGCGCGCAGATAAGTGTGTTTCTGCAGTCGGAACGGTGGAGGTACCAGCATTCGTCTGCTTACGTAGCAATCATGTGACTGAGGTAGTAGGGCCATAAGGTTTGTAAGACTCGCACTGAAGGTTGTCATGCAAAACGACGGGGACTTTGAGGATGTAATCATGCTTTACGGAGAATATTTCATTAAAAAATATTACTTTAAGTTAGTTAAATTAATGATTTTTATTGAAACGGTTTAATATATTCACAGTCGCAAATGACTTACACCCTTTAACTGACTTTCAGTTAAACAGCGTTCTTTTTCATAAACGTGGCAAAGCGTCATGATAAAATTCGTGCATTGGGTAGGGCTGCAAGTAAAACAATTAGGTCTCTGTTTTTGAAATAGGACTACAGGAATGTTTACCTACGTTCTGAATAGTCTATAAAATATACAAAAACTCCTTCACAAAAATATAAATTACGTGACACCGAATTCTCTTTGCCAAGGGTATATGAACAGAATATTCCGCTTTGCATAACACTACATAATTTCTTAATTGTCGTGGATGTTAAGATTTTAAGGATGGAATTTGTGTATTTTCCTTTTAGAATCCTCCCATATTTAGATGATGCCGTTGTATTGGACATCAATTTTAGTATTCATAAATATTAGTTAGATTAGAACTTTTTGCTTTCAAAGTCCATACGGTCCTATTCAAACATAACACGAACTTTCATCTTTCGATTTCTCGACCATAATTTGAAAGTTTTTTTTATCGGATCGTAGCAATATTTACTGCATTCTAACAGGTGAAGAAGAGTGGCTTAAAAATTGGAAATTTATATATTTTGTACTAGAGGAGCACACTTTATGGAGGGCTGACTTCTTGTCGTAATCATCTGAATGTTTGCACTGTAGACTACTATATGAATTTCCAAGTTTTATTGGTTGTGTGAAGAAAGTATGTGGGATTGTTTCGATATGTTAGGACAAAAAATTAGAAAGCACTCTGTTTAATCCCATATCCTCACACAAGGGGAAGACAAAGACAAATGAAGCGATGATACATGAAAATATGTTGCATATTTTGATGTTTCTGTTCTCAGAATACGTCTCGGTTCAGCAAACATTTATCACAATATAAACAACTGTACACTCAAAAGTTCCTGACTATAAGACAAAACCTCTTTTCAAAGTAAACTAAGATTAATAACAGGGCTTGTAAAGTTCCATTCTCAAGGCACCATTAGTGAATAAAAATTTATACAAATGAAAACTGCAGTTAAAGCTTTCAGTAAAATTGACGACTTTAACCTAATATTCTCAAAAAATATCCACCAGCTACTTTATTAAAAAACTAAATATTTTATAAAAATTAAATGAATTTTTAAAGAGTTTTTAATTGATGCTATAAAACGGATTGGTGTTTATCCGTATAACTGAAACATTTCGATTGATATTTTGCATCCAAAGGACGCCATTATTGCAGAAAGCCAAAACTAAGAAATGGTTTATTTTATAGAAGCTGAAAATTCTTCAGTTTATACGAAATGCAGGAGCGTAAGATTAACACTGTTTGGCGGGGAACAGTCAATCGGATTCACTTTCTATCTCCAATGTCAATTTAAAGTGATGTAATACGTAGGATAAATTATCATCTGAGACTGTCTAATTAATGAGGTGCATAATAAAACATTAAAGAAAGAATAAATTAGCCAGTCAGTTCAGAAATGTAATTCGAAGAATAAATTTAACTCTAATAAAAATTCTACCTGAATGTTTTATTTTGTCTAAAAACATAGCGTCATGGAGTGAAATACGTTTTTGGCGCTTAACAACAACGACGTCTTCCACTGCTCTTTTCTTGATCTCGCAAAAACAAGAAAAGCGTAGGTATTAATAATGTGATGTGAAGGCAAAAATGAAAACGAAATTTTTTACTACAAGACTATCCAGAATTCTTCTTCTGTATCCATTTCACTTGTTTCGTTGGTAGAGCAATTAACAAATACTGTTCTTCGTCTCTGCCGAGAGGCATGGCCTAGTGCCTTTGCTTTTGTGCTCTATTTTAGAGGCGGATGTGTGAGGACCGTACTGACGAGAGTTACCCCATGGGGCAGTACCAATTATCGCCTTAACTGAACTGTTCTAATTCAGATATATACAACCCGAACGTGAAGTATAATGACATTTTACGTAATAACACAGCCACTTCAGTGGCATATTCCTGCTGAGGATTCTGATGTAGCAAATATCGAATTTTGAGCGTACAGCTGCAATCGTCACACAAATTTGACAGTATTGTCGTCACTAATTTAAGGTAGCATTGAGACAGGGCCTTGATACCGTACAGCACTGCTTCCACACCCTTTGTTTCCATTCAGCACTTTGCAACAAACTCAGACGTATTTCTGTCTTCGCTATGAATTAGATCCTCTCTGCTGTCTACCCAGGCTTGCATCCGCTGTGTTCCGTTGCTGTTGCCAAAAAACCGTCATAATCCAAGGGTCCGGAGTCTTATTGGCTGAAGCTAAACCTTTGGTATCATTTTAAGGTTTATTATAAGTGTAGACATATGGAACTGTGAGTTCTCTGTGTATGTAAAGTCACCTGGAATTCGTAGGAAACAGAAATTAAAACCCAAAACCCAAAAGTAAAGATTTCAGAAGGAAATAAAAAATATCCGCAGTAAGTTTATCCTTTTTATTTGAACAAACATGTACTTTCCGTTGGCCCATTGCGGCACACTGGTTACAATACACACCAAATATTTTGTCAACAAAACTATCCATTCTGCATATAGAGGGCGTTTGTATGTTTAATATAATTCTAAAAAAAGGTTTTAGAAAGTTTCGCACAGTTATCAATTTGAAAAAATTAACGTAGACATAAAGAGTGCTTCTTCCAAATAAATATATTTACGGATCCTAATGAGACATAATAATCTGTAATTTGCGCAAAATTGTGAACAGTAACGAAACGTATGACCACTCTGGATTAAATATGATAAACTTCTGAGAAGGTTCCAGAATGCAGAGAGCCGAAAACGACTCGTTGTATATTTCCTCTTTTTGTATGATTGTTAAGCTATTTCTCTATGAATCGGAGCGGCGTTGCGTTTGATGGTAGATAGAAACTTGATATTTAAGTATCATTAATGGGAAGCTACAGGTTTGACGTTTTGGCGTTAAAAGCAGCAAGAATGGGATAAATAAGAAGAAACAATGTTCATCGGTAATTCTTTAAGTAAGAATCAACTTAGGAGAGCTAGGGGTACAAGTAAAGATAGTGGTAAATGTAACATTAAAGATATATTCTTTGATTTTGTGGTTGAGGTTTATTTAGCGAGGATAAATTGCGAGGGCCTTTTCTGTGCACGTGAAAACGAAACTTGGGTTTCGTAGAAGGCAAAGAATTTGTTGACTGCGTGACGGAATCTGAAGGTAATCTGAAGATTTTGACAAGAAGTGTGTTCCACGAAGTGTTTTTTTGAATGTACCATAAAATAAACTTTTCGATGAAAGAAGCATTTACCAAAAAAGCACATTCCAGCTTGTTTATTTACGTTTGAACTGGACGTTGTCCATTTTATTCCAGCTGCATAACGAAAACCTGTTTATTCCATTTTATAGTAATCCAGGAAGCGCAATTTCCATAGCGCGTGTCTGTGGTTAATGAAACTGGGTCACACGCAAACAGAACCCTCTACTAAATACTCTATAGCGCTACTAATTTATGTTTGATTTGATTCATACAGGGCTCTAGCGTCTATGGCTCAACCCCGTGACGCGGAACGCGTCATTACGATTAGTGTCAGTGTGAGGGGGAACATTAATTAACCTAACTCGCCTGAAGACTGTCTTTACGATAATACTTTATACATCTACAATATTAGTTTCGGTAGCGCTGTGGCGTAGTTCACATTGACTGGATAAATTAAAAGAGATATCCATCTAAAATTTGAGTGTTCCATCCTTCCTAGAATCACAACTCCGCAATTATCGTATTAATGTCTTCCTTTTTAATATATGTGTATATAGCACGCAGATTTGTTTCGGTTCTCTAGTTGTTAAATTTTCAGGAATGGGAAAAATTGTAATAACATATTTTAGGTTCAGTGAATTCTGCATTATTTTAGTTTCGTCCTGAATTAAGAATGGCACCTAACTATTCACACTTTTTTCCAGCACTGTACATAGAACAGAAGTGGTACAGCATTGATGCAGGCTTACTAACCTAGATGTAATTTTAGATTTTAATTTACTTTTAGGCGTCTTCGTACTTGATGGATTGGCAGGTTGTGGCAAGTCGTGTGAGAACAATAATATCATAGATTTATAAACACTTTCTGTGCAATGCAACTGATGCTCTAGCAGCATTGGTATTTTCTAGCTATACATTTTATAAATTCAAATTTTTCATTTCGAATTAAATTACATTGTTCAGTGTATAATAAGAGAAAACTTTGAATATTCGACAGAGCGACTAACAAATCTCATGACCATTAAGTAATACAGAATCATTAATTTGATAGTTACATATTGGAATCTGTTTGCAATGGGCTTAATATAGAGTCTAATATATTTGTTTTAATTCATGTATATTTTCGTTTCATACAGTACTCCATGTAAGTACTCGTATATATATCGGAAAATTTATAATCTGTACATTTTTTTTCAAATCACTAGCCACATTCATACAACGTACGTACAGTATATTGTTAATTAAGAAGACAAAATTTCTCTGCCTTGTTTTTCTCTCATCTTTTCTTCTCTTTGATCCTTTTATTATTTGACTTTTTATTGGCCCACTAAATTATGGTGCTTATGCTTCTATCAAAGGTCGTTTTTGATGCTTTCTCATTGACGGTAAGAATGAGCTGCATCAGACCCATTTCGGTAAACACAGGTAGGAACAGACCAATCAGCATCTTCAGGCATTCCTTTGTTTTTTGTGCTATATGTGATAAGCGAAACAGGAGAGTTCCGAAGTCATTCATAAAATTTTCGTTGCGTCCACTACATTCCTTGTCTAACGGATATGTCAATTTAGCCTTACTTTTACAGAGTTTAATGTTTTACGAAGAATTTATTATTTATATACATACTTCGACTCTTTATGTACTATAAATTTGTCACATATAACCTACGAAGTTACGTGTATTTTTTATTTTGTGTTTACGCAAAAAAAAAGTATTTCGTACTTAGTGCTTAAATAAATTAATAAAATAAATTCGTATCAAATGGCTCATATGTAGGTCCAGTATTTCATAAGGTATTATCACTGATTTTGAACCTAAAAAAATTCGTATAGTGGCCAACGTCTTATTACGCATTAAATGTGTTGGTCTATTTCCTTCCGTAATTTTACGACTATAAGTGAGTCGTAATAATGTCGTTCCCGCTTGAAATGTTTGCGCCTTCGCCATGTTTTTTATTTATGAATGTGGGAAATTAAGAAATTATGGTTTCGGACTGATGGCTTTTAACGTTACAAAATTCATGCGAAGTTTCGTTACAGCCTGTTTAGAGGTCAAGAACTTGAATTAGAAGGAAGACCACACAAATGCACAGCGACAGCATTTTGAACTCATGAACTTACATTTGCTTTTTTGGAATGGAAGGTAAATTAACAAAAAAAAATACACGACGGATATTACTGTTGTTACTTCCAACGAGCACGATCAAGGGCCAGGTAAATCCATCTCCCAACCTCACCTTGTTTTTAACCAGTTTAGTTTAATTGTATCCTTCCATCTTCTCTCGGTCGTCTTGTTCCTATGCTGGAACAGTGAAATTTATTGTTAGCAAATGTTGGAGATTTCTGTAAAACCAAACTATACTTGGACTTTATATGCTACTTTATTAGATACACTCAGTAAGGCCCAATTTAGTTATGTGGGATTATACAAATATCCAGCATATTTTAATTCGTAAACACAACAATATGTCCTTCATTTCATTAGTTCTGTAAATAACTGTTTGTGAAGGAGCTTGAGTAGTTATACAAAAATATAATGCACGGTACTGACTGACCTCCAATTCGTAGTACGGTTTTCAACTGTTCCGCATGCCTTCTATTTTGAAACTAATCACGCTAATAAAGTAAATGGGACACAACCAACCAAGTTCTATGATAATTTTAATTAAAACAAGTTAATTGAAATGAACCAAATGTAAATTAAACAAAAAACATATTCCAGCTAACCTGAATGAATTAATTTAAAAACAGACTAAACACATTGAAGTTGTTTGAACCTCATTAACTATTTTTGAAATTCATCGCATTTAATTTAGGAATCGGAAAATTGTTCGCTGGAACTTCCGCACTCCATCTGTAACCCGTAGATAATTTATTTAATTACTCGTTGACAGTGTCCACGGTAAGTAAAACAAGTTGCCTTATCCATACAAATTTGTAAGTCTTGTAGAGAGTCAGCGTGTTACATATAAAATTTTAAGCCGGTGCTCTTAGTACAGATGTTCTGTACTCAAGTGTAATAGTGCATGAAATTATTAATTATAATGGTGGGAGTGGTGTATCTGTTTGTGGCGTGGCTTATTTAACGGCGCATCAGTAACTTAAAATATACAGAATAAAATAAATAATAAATAATAATAATAATAATAAATAAATAAATAAATTTGAAGGGACGTGGTAGAACACGGCTGTGGCATAATTTGAGGCACTGTCCTGGAATTTGCCTGCAGAGACTGAGCAAAACCATGAAAAACATCAATTCGGACAATCGGTGTCCTGGCCTATATTAAAAACCTTCACCTTCCGGCTATACGACAAACGCATCAGGTTCTGTGTGGAGAAGTCCGGTCTCATTTCTGGAAAAACTGCAACTTTTGGGATGAGTACTATAGAAATAAATTGGAAGGGACCCAACATTGTACTGTTTATTATCTACGCTTGCGACGTAGGTACTGTCGTAAATTTTACTAATGTTTATAATTTCCAAGCCAAATGTCACTTAATTTATCAGGCGTAGCGGCTCATCGGTTATTCTAATTAATAACTTACCGAGGTACTCATAGATAAGCTATTACTTAGTTATGAAGCCGATGTTCTTAAAACTGTAGCCTGGATTTACATGCGTGACACTGTGACGTACCCCTGCGAACTATAACGTCTCTGGCAAGCAATATCAGGGCTGTTTCTGATAACAGTAAGATGCTGTTCACCATCCGACTTCGTTGTATAAATTTTATGGCAAGATAAGAGATGAAAAGATATGAACCTATCAAGGGAGTGGCACTATGAATGTGCATACAAACTGCCCCCCAGGTTCTGTGTTCACTAGGACTTATACGGCTAAGTTTCATTAATAAAAAAATGTGATGTCTGGGTTGGAGGAACTTTTGCTTCAGGAGCAAAGATGCGTTTTGTGCTATCAACCTTGCAAATACTAGTAGTTGATGCATATACTGCTAGGATTAAAACTTAAAACTCTGTGTTATGTCTACAGGGTATTTATGTGTTTTCACACTAAGCGGCAGTTACTTTTCTACTGATCATTAGCTGAATGTTTCTAATGGATGCATAATGTGTTCTTCGTGAGGTATAAACTGACAAAAATATGTACCTGTATAAGCCATGAAGACATATATGAGGAGCAGAAGTATTGCTCAAACCTTCATTTGGCACGAGGTTGAGTTGAGTGCTCGGTCCCTACCTGGCGTCTTTAACTGCGGATAAAGGGCCCACGACACCTATTGAATGGGAGGCTGGGTGGTCCCAAAGACGTTGTGGACGTTGTGGAGAAGAAAAAATTCTCATGCTCTTACCGGGTTTCGAATCCCGGATCATCAAGCCCGTAGCCTATTCACTATACCAGATACACTGCTCTGGTTCCGACGTACGACTGAATAATTAACCAGTACAACTGAGGTTCACTTTACTGCTTTAAGGTTTAATCATCTGTCTTACAGACTGAGTAAGTATGTACAGGGCATACACAAAAAAATGGTGCGGTTTTAATAGTGAACACTATTAAACCGCACCATTCTTTTGTGTATGCCCTGTATTTTTATTTACTTTGCTTTGTTGTGACACACATTTATATATATTACAGAACAATTTCATGGTTTATTTTTTGTTTCTGAAGATACAGTTTTAACAGTTCTTGACATAACTTGGAAAGAATATGTTGTAATATTATTGCTTATAATATATGAAATACGGGTATAGAGTTTTGGAGCCTTATCTTGACACTGTTTACACGCCGTCACTGCTAGGTGCTCAGGTAGACAGGAAATTTTACATTTACTTATTTAGCATGTATTCTGTGACAGGTGTTATAAATTAACGCATATTGAGAACGAAACTTTTCTTTGTTCATCCACCCGTACCTTTTTCTCAGAACTTGATCAATGGATTGTAATGGAATATGTGTTAATTGCTTTCACTAATGTTATTTGGACGAATTTATTCTTTGTATATATCGGTCCAACGAATTTATAACCCCTTTTGTATAGAAGCATTTCATAGTTTGGGCGTTCTTTGTAGTTTTATATCTGCGGCATAGTGGAACAAGTAATGTGGGAGAAACCTGAGAACAGGCAATTAAAAAAACTGTGTATGGTGACATTTTACCTTGTTTTAAATTATTGTATTGAAAAACCTGATGATGGTCTGTTAAGACCGAAACATGTAGCTGTTCTTAAATCAGGAAAAAAGTAGTTGTACTGGAAGGAATATTATACGTTTATTACTGAGGCACTTAAAAATTTATACAATATTAATTTCACATACTTTTTACTACGGTTCTTCTCAATGATATGAAGAATAGTTTCTAGTTTTATTCAGTAATGTCTCTGATATGATTAGATTGCAATAAAAAATGTCGTCATGTTTGTAATAACATCTTCATGTCTCCAATAATTGGAATTCAAGGCTGGTTAGACAGAAGCGCAAAGAAGCAATTTCTCCTTTTGTTTTGACAAAAAAGTTGGAAATGATGTATTTATACTGTACCATTGTAAATAGCAGTAATCTGGCTGTTGTGCGGACTCATTAGGGATACCAATGTCAAGTTGCATTACTATGTCTTCTGTTTCGCACACAGCAAGGGACAAAGTATTTTAAAAATGGAGTACAATTCACATTGCTGTTATCATCGCTAAATGATTCATTAGACAGATGTTGCAGCTACTGACTGAAATATAAACAAGAAAACTGCATCCAGGTAGGAGCGAGAGGGGGTGGTCAATAACATTAAACCCATGGGATTTGGTACGTTGCGGATGTTCTGGCGCAACAGACTTTAATTAGGAATGAGTTGTGAAGTAAACATTACCAAGCTGTACCTCCCAGAACGGAAGTTATCCCACCAGCCTCTCTGGCGAATTAACAGACATCAAAATATGACTTGTATCCGTTATTTATTGATAGGATTTGCACGAAAATTTAATTTATGCAATTAGATCTCAGAATTTAATATTGAAGTCATACTAGAATGAAAATTTGTGACAGAAATAGTATTATACCGTATTTTAATTACTGATGCATTTGGAAATACTAATGATTCAGTTTTTGTAAAAATCGGGAAGACAAGTTTTACATTTACCATTCTAAAGCACAATGTTTACAACATACATTATATATGAGTATGTTTACATTAAAACATTTATGACTTTCCCAGGCAATACACTGGTATTTATGTGTTCGCACACATAGCAATTACTTTCATAGACAGCATTAATCGACTGGGCTTCGTAATGCAAACACGATACCCTATGTTTTACGTGAGGTAGGCCAGAAATTTTGAACGTTCATTAGAGAAATTTCTTCTCCAATTAACGATGTTTATGCATCATGTGAATGCGTAAGTACTTTATGTTTGTTTTTTACACCTATCATATCATACCGTAGTCGGTATAGCGACTAGCTACTGGCTGGACCGTCCGGGGTTCAAACCCCGATGGGGGAAAGAGATTTTCTCTTTTCGCACCCGTCCAGGTCGGCGCTGAGATCCATCCAGCCTCCTTTACAATGAGTACCGGGGTTATTTCCCGGAGGTAAAGTTGCCTGGGTGTGGCGTATACCACCCACCCTCATCTAGCTCCGAGGTTAGGGATGAGTAGAACTATAGGCTACCTCTGCTTCCACTGTGGGCCGAATGGCGCATTATGGGAAGACATTTACGCTCTACCTATCTTTTCAGAATGTTAATGTATGAAGCAAATGTTCCTGCGAAAAGCAAAAACAGCTTCCTAATTCACACAAAAAACTGATGACATATTCCTTAGCGGATTTACTACTTAAATAATTAGCTTCTTGAGGCATAAATTTCAATTAAGTAATGTAAGAAGTTACGTCCTATCTTACAAAAAACAAGCTGCAACTCACAAAGACTAAATTTCTGATGCTGTTAAGTGTATAGTGCTTGTTTTAAGAACCGCATGAAATCTACAAATATACTCTTTGGACAAAATGCAGCGATTTTGAATTTTTAATGCAAGTAGATTATATATATATATATATATATATATATATATATATATATACTAACCACTTTGCATTAAAAGGTTGTCTGAGTCGATCACTTAGTCTGGTACTTTTCCTTCAACCCTAGTAGAGCGGCTTAAAATCGGACTGGGAAATTGGATTTAAATCAAAGCTCTCTGCATGATTTCAGGCTTCCACTGCGATGTAAATGAGATCTGCGCTCTTCTGGGATTTTACACAGCTTAGAGTGGTAATTCCGTACCGACGTTGTAGGACAATCTATTGGTCCCATCTTTACCCTTGAAGATGGGACCGATAAGTTGTCCCGAAACGTCGGTACGGAATTACCACTCTACGCTGCGTAAAATCCCAGAAGAGCGCAGATCTCAAAGTTTTCATCTGTTCGTCTGGCGCATGTAGACAGGGGTCTTCTTACTTTCAGGTATTCATACAACATGCGCATTACTTCATAACAGATCCTGAATTGAAGTTGGCCAGAGCGTTAATCACTCCTAGTCTGATGATTATTATGATGATAATAATAACCAAAGAATAGCTGCAACATTATGTACCCTAGAAACATGGTTTGTTTTAGGTATATAATTGTAAACACCCTGCATAAAAGTGAATAATAATAATAATAATAATAATAATATCGGTTGAGATCTGAAAACAGAAACAGAAAGTGAAATAACAGCAGCACAAGATGAGGCATTATAAACCAAATATCATGCACCAAAATATTACAAACAGGTGGCAAATGCAGACTATGTCAACAATATGACGAGACTAGACCACATTATATCAACATGCCAAATACTTGGAAGAGGAAAATACATAAACAGACATGGTAGAATGTGGGCTCAACTACACTTTAATATATCCAAGGAAATAGGGGTAACTTGAGAGAAGGAACACTAACACGTTCATGAGAATCAGGAGAAACAAGCAACGAAAGTAAAGGTAAAGCAATACATATAGAGGCCTGGACAAGCCCTGAGGGTTCCAGGAGGTCGAGGTTCTCAGGTTTCCAGAAATCGGTACATGAAGGTGGTAAGTTGTCAGCCCCACACACCGGCCGCCTTTACCCTGCAAGAAATATTTCTGGTATTTATATCTGTTAGAGGCTGAGTCCAATGACACCATCGGGAATAGAACCCGCGACCTTCCGGGTTGTAGCGGAGTGCCTCAACCAATTGCGCCACCGCTATAGGCGTTAAACATATGTGGTTGCGTGACTGTGGCGACAGAAAGGACCTATTAGGCCTTCTCATTCACCATATAATAATTTTAGGCCCAGCTCTACATTCCACAAGCCGCCACTGATACCTTGTGACGTTTTGATTCATACGCCGGTGACTATTATCATTACCCTTTTTTGGATATGACGCCGTGTATTTTGGTATGCGGGCAGCATTCTTCTTAGTAAGGTATTGCGTTTATTTTCAACGAAATATAAATGGGAAAATCTAGTGGAAAATCTATGCAGCGTTCAGACGAAGAGGGAGAGAAGTAAGTAGAAATACTTCATTGCATAGAATAATTTAGATTAGTGGTTATTCACTGGTAAAGTCCTTTTTGTATTAAGAATGTCCCAAGAAATGTACTTGAGACTCAACAGACAACTATCATTTTTATAAAATCTGTGGTCTTCTGGGTAATTACACGGCGTCGTGTGGTAATAATTTTTATAGCTTCCCCCTTCAGGCACTACCCGGGAAATGGAAACATCAGTTTTATCTGTACCTTGTTACCATCTATCAAACTGAAAACCTCAATTTTCTCTCTTCTTCTCTTCTTCTTCTTCTTCTTCTTCTTCTTCTGACTGATGACAAATATAAAAATGTTTTCTTCAACATTCCTTCGGCATGGTCCTCATCTGCGCTGTAAGCAGATGGCGTCGTTTAGGGGACTCGACACAAGTCTATAAATTGCTACAAATTTAAACAGTTGATAAAGTTAAAATATTAAAAACGTATTTGAAAACTCGTATTTATGTATATTGCTTCTCAATTTTAATTCCTTGGTCTCATGTAACCCATATAAATATCACCTTTAATGTCATTTTCTTCCGGCTTTGTGTTGCGGTTCACGTTTTCATATCTCTACTAAAAGTGTTTTTCGTTTTGTGTCGGCTTCTTTGCCAAGGTTGAAGTTATTGCATCGTTATCACTTATAAAGAAAAATACTCTCTCCTTTTATGACTTCATCTAACTTCAGAGTTACTTTTTGCCATACTACCACTTTTTGCTTGTCTGTACCTCAGCAGTTACTTTCCTCTCCGTACTTACACAGCATTTTGATACCTTAAGAAGCCAGTCTGCAGACAGCTTCGTTTTACACTCAGTGTTTTGCTGTGTCTCTGCATGTCTTGCAATACATTTCTATGTATTCGTTTACTCAACTGCCTAATACGAAACATCAGTTATTTACTATCAAAATCACACGCGTTCCATCATAACTGATCTTTACACACTGCAAATTCTTCGCTTTCCTTTCCATGGCTTTGACTGGCCATAGTTTTTGTAAATGTTTTTCTCACATTTACTTCGGCAGGCACTTGAACCTACTCACATACATTAAAGTACGCCTTGTACAATAAGGTTTAACGTCCTTTGTTAATACAAATTATTTACTTTACAAAAATATTCTGGTAGGAATCAGAATGTCTATATTGAAAAGGAAAAAAAAAAGTTGAGACAATTACATACGCAGAGCTTCTTTGTGTTTTTGACTACTGCTCCCGTGTTTAAGTCAATAAGGTTGAAATGGGCGGTTTGTGTAAAATATTGATAGGAAACCAATAATATAATGACGCAGATGCTGGAATAATATGGAAAAGGATCTTCGAGAAAAAATATACTGAGGGCGTGAACTGTCTCAAGATTGCTTACAGTGACTGAATTTATGAAGAGTATCAAACAACCGCTTGTTTTCCTACAAGCAGGAAATTTGTGCATAATCTGAGCGACTGTTAACATATCAAGTACGTCTATGATTATTTAGTCTATATATATATGAATATTTATATTATATATATTTTATACATTATAGCTCCTAAAACATTGAACCGGCTACACCCATTGTGGTTACTTCAAAACTTTCTTCAGTACTTGCACAAGAACGCCAGTAGAGTAACTTCATTATGTCACGACCAAATATACCTCGTCCCCAGACAACATGAGTATACCATCATCATTTTAACAAATTCGACACAAAATCCTCTTTGGTCGTTTTACCATGCGTGTCAAGTGAGATGTCATATAAAGCAGACTGCTATATGATTAGGTAAATAAGAATTTTTCTTGGTTCGGATGAAGCTTTCGCTGCTTGCAATGGTAGACCCACTATCCCTGAGAGACTGAGGATAACAAATATCTTATGAGCACATTTATTCCTGGTATGGATTTAAGCGGGTATATC
This sequence comes from Reticulitermes speratus, assembly GCA_021186555.1. NCBI lineage: Eukaryota > Metazoa > Arthropoda > Insecta > Blattodea > Rhinotermitidae > Reticulitermes > Reticulitermes speratus. The sequence goes on from JAJKFL010000005.1 coordinate 18,918,159, forward strand.
TTGTATGTGACTAATGGCTGTGCCGTAATTCCGCTCGGATATTTGATTTTGAATAAGCCTAATATGAAAGCTAATCAGAGTAATTTAACCTTCCTACCAACAAACCAGCCATTATCATAATTACTCCAGTTTAATGTGCGCCTACACGAAACCAATAAACAGAGTTCAACTAAAGTATTGGATATTCGAAGAGGAGAAAAATTACAGGTTTATAAACAATATTTATAAAATTTTCTAAATTTCACACACGTTTTCAAAGGAGCTACGTAAGTAGAAATTATGTGAACGATACGGTAAGTAGACACTTGCATTATCATTCCAAGAATACTGCACGTTTCGATAATTTTCATCCATCTCAACACTCTGCAAACTCAACTCAAAAAATTATGAATCTGCCACACCTGTGATTTCTAATGACATCTTCAGGTACTCAAAGAGATAAAATATATCTACTTGCCTCACTTCGTTACGTGCAGCAGAAACGATTAAGCATTTGACACTATCAAAACCTTTAACACTGTAAACCTTTGTTTTTTGAAAATCCTAGATACTTCACACAGCGCGTTCTGTAGGACCGTGTAACAAATCTACAGACATTAAACAAAACACCCTGGAAATGTAACAAGAAAGAAGTATACAACACTTTCGTAACTTCCACACAAATTACTTTTGCATTCGTAATATTAATGAAAAAAAAATCATATTGAATTTTCACGAAGCTACAAAAAACAAGCAGACTCTTTTACTTTTCTGCATAGTGCCTAGTACTAGGTAGGCTAACAGGTAATATTCTTATTGCGCGTGTTAAAATTTCTTGAGCAAGTTTTAAACGGAAAACTGTTTTAACACACATAAGATGTAGGAGGTTAAGTGTCGTCGTACGCATTGCGCGCGTTTAGGTAGTACTTGACACAACACAACTAATGAAGGCAAAATCCGGTTAATGTACTAAAAAATACGATATGAATACCCTACGTTTAGCATGAGTCCATGACTTTGTCGCGTAATATGCATTTCGTAGCACAGGGAAATTGAAGTTAAAAGTTGATATCGTGCAACGAATAATTGAATAACACTGGCGTGTAACAGTTGTGCAAGACTGTACGTTGTCTTTGTGAGGGAACAACCCTTAATAAACTTTACATGATGGAAAGGACTAAATTGGCATAGGAGTATTGTTAACTTTCTTTAGCAAGGACTAGGCTTAATACGTAAGTAGCTACGAATTAAGATTTACTTTATTTTCTTTTATGTGTGAGCGCAAACGTCTTGCATCAAAAATGTTAATTTATTATGAAACCTCGTAGTAAATAATTATAATTTTGTATATACTTACATTTTGTAGCTTCTGAACATTTTTCCTATCGTCTGCTTACTAAGGCCTGTTTGCTTTATCTCAAAAACAGACATCTATCTTATCGAGACAACTGCCGCTCTCTTTTATCAGCTTCTGTGTACTTTTGTTTTCAAGAAATATATCAGAAAGTTAAAAGCGGATATACAAGTGTAAATAAACTGAAACACAATTCTAATGCAAAAGTCCTCTCTAATGTGGTAAATAATGACGAAGTGAATCATGACAGTTTGCAGGGCTGATACTATTTGTTCTGTAAAAAAGATACAGAAAACAGTATTTATGGCAACGGAAACCACCTGGATATAGCTGATAATAGGAGAAAAATGTTATAGGATGTAACATGGACAGGTTGGTTTCAGAGATGTGATTAACCTGTTGCGGACTAAATTAAGCTAGAATATTTTTGTGTTGATGTAATTTCAGATTATTTGTCTTTCTTTTGTTATTTTGCAGCGAAAAGGTGATGGTATTGTATTGAGACGTTTTATAGTTTTAGTAATTTATGAATATATCCGTAGGTATAACCTGCTTATGAAACAATATAAATATTGTTTCGCATGTAGGGAACGATACAAACCCAACGAAGTGGGATATTAGTTCATGAACTGAACGGTGAAGGATAAGAGCAGAGGTTCTTTCACTAAATATCCTGGGTCAACTAGATAAATCCGAGCCAAGGTTCAAGTCTTCTGGGATGTTATGCTCGGTCATTGGCTGAAGAGTTTTCGACGTTTCGAGGATCGTATTCCTTTCATTTTCAGGGCCAAGCATTCCAAGAGAGACTTTAGGGCCTGATGTAAACGGGAGGTGATGTTACCACAATCCTTCGAAGCGTCCGAGAATAAATGCCCGACGATACAGCGTAATATTCCAGAATGCTTGAATATTACGCAACACCTCTGTGAGAAACTCACATGTCGCAACTTCCAATGTATTGACTGAGACTGGAAATATGTTTCTAGGATATAATATATTCTGATTTGCGTTACCGAACGGAAGGAATCTAACGCCGTTTACTGAAGATATTTTCTCTGGATCCCGTTTACCTTCCACCGTTTTATTTTTTTTAGAAACCTCAATCTGAAGGCGAAAATTGGTCATACTTTCCTTTTTAAGTTTGAACATGTATGAATAAATTCTTATATCCGGGTTCGTAGGCAACAGCTACACCCATACATTTCAACAGAAACGAACTGCAACCGCCTAATTGGATAAGTATTTCTTGGTATGTTTCGGTCCAGAGGCAATGCCATATTGGTGCCCAAATTGCACTCTGTGCCTGCATGTTTGTCACATTGTCCCTCTTCAATTCACACATAAATTTCAAAACCCCGTCTAATTGCAGGAAGGACCGTAAGGCAAAATAGGGCGCTTGCCGTCTCTTTATCTTCCTCCAACCTACATTTATCAGAAGGACGAGGGGGCAGTTTATGAAAGTTTCATAATCGAAAATTCCTATCAGTTTCTACTCGTACACTAAAAAGCGTAGTGTCTCTCATTAAAACACTCTTTCATCTCCTTTGTAAGTCATTTCCACATTTGTTTCAGTAATAAGGAAATAATAACTGTTTATACTGAGAATCGTATGAAACCCTTAAACTGGCTTACCATATCAGCCAATTGCAGAGATTTGAAAGTTAAAGCAGTTTTTGTGTATAGTAACAAGTGTGGTGAAAAGGGTTAAGGCTGCTGAATGCTACACTCCTCGCTGTAAAAGTAAATGTATCACACAAAACCAACACTCATTTCGTCACGCCCATAAATAACATTATCCTTATTCATTGGCTGTCATTTTATATACGCTACTGTATGAAAGACATTTTTATGAAGGAGGGTGTTTCTGGTTATTGGTAAGTAGGTTGTTACTTTAAATTGGTGGGTTGCACTTGTCGGGCAGTAACGGCCTTTCCTATCGTGAGGTATGTGTTAGCGTGCATAATATACAGGAAGGAGATACCTTCAAAGCCAAAACGGTACAATTGGAGCTTATAAAGCCAAAACAAATGCAACTATATAATTTCCACTTCTTCACCTTGTTTCTGGTTGGTTTTCATATGGCTGCAGTTTGAATGACATGTGTTCGAGCGTCAGAGTATTTGACATAATACTTAGCAACTAATGTGAACTTCCGTCATACAAAAAGAGAAGGGATAGTATTCAAATAGTAATCATAAATAAAGTTTGCTTTGCTATTTGCAGTAATATATCTTGGGCTATATATATGTAAATATTTTGAATGGTATATTATAGCAAACAGCAACGAGATATTTTTATTTATTAACAAATCTAGATCAACTGGTTTTTGTTTTGTACAGTGAATGTAAACACAGTGCTTACCCCAGCACATCATAATACAATACTTCAATACAGAATTTTAATATATGTATAATTCCCCTTTGCATTTTAATACACTGTGATTTCTACCCATTGAAATAGGAATATCAATTTGCTCCTACGATGTATGATAGATGTAAATGTTGTGACGAGAATATTGTGTGTAAATACCCAAATAAATTCAAATTATCATTTACACTTTTATATTTTTTCTTGACTGTAACACAAATTCAAACACTGGGTTCTCTTTTCCTTCATTGCTAAATTCCCATTCCAACCTTAAGTTTCTTCATCATGACGGATCACAATTAAGATGATGAGGCTTTCCCTATTACAGGAAAGAATTTCTTCTACATAGTACGTGACCATCGATAGCCACACATAGGAAGATAAGAGTAAAATTAAACTTTTAATTAATGGAACTGAATATTGCATTGCATCAATATCAGGTTGGGGTTTAGGTGACAGATCTTGTGAACACAGTATTGACATTTATTGTTTAATTAAGATGAATAATGCCTAAACTAGCAGAACGACTATCATATTCTCAAGAATGGCTCTGCTCTTTAGAATTAGTTTGTGATAAACCGTCGGTTTAATAAAATTTAATACTTTGTTTATAAACTCCAATTCATAAATTCCAGTTCATAAGGTAGTAAAAGAAAGCCCTTTCTTCTTCCAATGGCACAACCGCCCCTAGTGGGCCAGAGTCTCCTCATGATCGAGGCTTCACTATCACGCTGTCAGACACACCTCCTCGGTAGGACTCCTCTGGACGAGTGATCAGCCCGACGCAGAGATCTCTATCAAACAACACACAACACTCACAAGAGACAGACATCCATGCCCCTGGCGGGATTCGAACCCCCAATTCCAGCAAGCGAGAGACCGCAGACCCCTGCCTTAGACCGCGCGGCCACCCGAATCGGCTAAGAAAGCCTTTTACCATAGGGTATTCATTCATTCTGTAGTCTGTCTTACGACAGGTCCGTAGCCTCTTCCAAAGCGAGTTCTCCACAGGGTGCGATCTAGTGCTTCCTCTTTCAATTTCCAGTATCTTTTCTTTTCCTTAAGGTCATCCAGTAGCTGCTTACGTCTTCTCCCTCGTCGTCCCGTCATTTCTATCCTTCCTTCTAACTTTCCTTCAATCACGTGTTTCAGAAGGCAGTTTCTACGCAAGATGTGACCAATCCAGTTAGCCTTTCTTCTTTTTATTGTATGTAGTATATTCCTCTCCTCCTTGACTCTGTGTAATACTTCTTCATTTCTCACACGATCGGTCCAACTGATCTTCTCCATTCTTCTCCAGCACCACATTTCAAAACTTTCCAGATACTTCTGATCTACTTTCCGAAGTGTCCACGTTTCAGCACCATACAAAGCTATGCTCCAAATGTAGCACTTTACTAGTTTCTTCCTTAAATTTAATTCCAGTTTGCTGGTGAAAAGATTTTTCTTCTTGTTGAATGCTGTTTTTGCCATGGCAATTCTGGATTTAATTTCACGTGTACACCTTGCATCACTTGTTATCATGCTACCCAAATAATTGAAATATTCCACATTCTCCAATTGTTTTTGATCTATCATAATTTTCATTGGGGCTGGTTGCCTTGAGATTCTCATTACTTTAGTTTTTCCCACATTCATTTCCATTCCATAGCGTCTTCCAATTTCAATTAGTCTATCAATCATGCCCTGTAGCACGTTTTCTTCCCTAGCCAGTAGCACAAGGTCATCTGCATATTTCACAGTGCGAATTACTTGTCCTCATATTTTGAAGTCTCCAAACCCTTCAAGAGCTTCCTTGGTAAGGTACTCGCTGTATAAGTTGAACAGAATCGGTGACAAACAGCAACCTTGTCTAACTCCTCTTCCAATCTTCACACTTCTCGTCTCCCCTTGGTCCAGTCGTATTTTGACACTTTGTTCCATGTACAATTTGCTGACCAATCTTCTTTCGCGCCAGTCTATCCCAATTCCTTTTAGGATTTGCATTAATTTGGTCCAGTTGACACGGTCAAATGCCTTCTGCCAGTCTATGAAGCAAGCACACAATTCCTCATCTATGACCAAGGTTCGTTCTGATATTATTCTCAGCATCCCAATTGCATCCTAGTTCCTTTTCCTCTTCTAAATCCAAACTGATCTTCTCCAAGTGCATCTTCAATTTTCCTCTCAATCCTTCTTCTAAGTATCCTCGCTACTATCTTTGCTGCATGAGCGATGATGCTGATTGTGCGATGGTCGCTGCATTTTGTAGCTTTGGGCTTCTTCTTAAAGGCAATCATTGTAACTTCAATAAAATCTCTGGGCCATTCTCCAGTTACATACATGCTGTTGATCATCTGTGTCATTAGCCTTAGACCACCTTCTCCCAACAATTTGAGTACATCCCCAGGTACATCATCATCTCCTGTAGCCTTCTTATCCCTTATCTCCTTGATAGCTTTTTCCACTTCACTTTGCAAAATATAAGGGCCTTTCTCGTCTTCATCTACTTCATCTTCAGGTTCGACGTCTAGATGTTCTGGTCGATTAGCTCGATCGTAGAGCTCTGTGATATAATTCTCCCAAATTTGCAATACTCGTCTCTGATTTATTATTATATTGCCTTGAGAGTCTTCGATGCCAATGTTTTGAATCCCATGGTTTTCTTTCCAACCTAGTTCCTTTGTCTTCATGTACATTAAACCATAACGTCCTATTCTTTGAAATTCTATGATCTCGTCGCATATGCTCTCCAGATATTCCTTCTTGGCGTTGTCCGTGGCTCTTTTCAATTCGTTCCTCAGTCTTCTGTAGTTCTTCCTTCCTTCTTCATTGTTGACATTCTTCCATTTCCTTCGTTCATCCATTTTACTGATTATCTCCTGTGTAATCCATGGCTTTCTTGCTCTCCTCTCGACTTTTCCAACCAAACCACTCATAGTATCTAACACACATTTCTTGATATTGTTCCACTGCACTTCCACATTCCCACTTTCACATTTGATTGCACCAAGCTGTTCTTCTAGTCTATCGTGTACTACCTGTCGTTGAGCATATAGCTTCTCCAAATCCCATCTTGGTTTTTTCTTGTGGAACCTCATGAGCTTCTTCAATGTGGTGCAGATCTTTGCAACCAGTAAATTGTGGTCAGAGTCAATATCTGCTCCAGGCAGTGTCTGCACATCCTTCACACTGTTCCTGAATCGCTGTTTCACTAGTACATAGTCCAGCTGATATCGATTCCTATCTCCTGGTGATTTCCACGTGTACAATCTTCTTTTAGGTTTTTTGAACCATGTGTTTGTTATAACAAGTCCATTTCTTTCACAGAAGTCAATAAGCATTTGACCTCTCTGATTCCTCCTTCCCAGTCCATATGGTCCAACAGTGTTGTGATGTGCTTTATCTCCAACCACACTGTTCCAATCTCCCATTATAATCGTGTTTGTCGCGCCCTTTCCGTCCTCTTCAAGAATTTCTTCAATTATATCATACAACTCTTCCACTTTGTCATCTTCATAGTCCGATGTTGGCATGTACACTTGCACTATCAAAATACTTACCGGTTCTGTCTGCAATTTAATAGCAATGATTCTGTCACTATACACACTCTTCTTAACAACACTTTTCACTACGCTTTTATGCACTACTATAGCTACGCCTCTTTCAGCACTGTCACCCCCGGAATAATACACTGTATAATCACCACTTTTTATTTCACCTTGACCCTTCCACCGCACTTCACTAACACCTAGCACAGACACTGCGTTCTTCTGCATCTCTTTCTTCAAATTTTCGAGTTTTCCTCCTTGATTCAAGGTCCTTACGTTCCAAGTGCCTATCTTGAAGCTGTTATGTTCATTCTGTGTCTTCTGCTGTTGTCTGTAGTCATTACCGCGTGGTGTCTCCCCTAGAAACACTCCCCCCCGGAGATCCGAATGGGGGAGTAGTTTACCTCCGGAATGTTTTGTCTCCAGAGGAAGCATCTCGCATTTGGCATTTGTCTCTGTTTCTGGAAGAGACTATCCAGGAAAAGTAATAATGTGGTAGTTTTTCCATTTGCTTTCCACATCGCAGTACAGCAGCCGTTCAGACCACTCTGGTCACGCCTGTTGCTACACGATCATGAACCATCTCGAGCATCATTTGCTCTGTGCTTCATGTCGCTACTGATGTCGCTGCTTCCGGCATCAGGGGAGTTTTTATTCGGTTTCCCATCTCCTAGGCATCTCTCTTCGTCTGGTTCCTACCCTTTTGATCTGTCCGGCTTGGGAGACCCTACTGGTAGCAATGCTACCACCGGCTTAGCTCTCAGGGTCACTGGAACTCACAAGCCCCTCTACCACGGCAAGGTGAAGATACCAACAAAGGGGTATAGTAAATAAGAAAGATGAGATGGGCAGGTTATCTAGCACGAATGCGGTACTTTCATAGCTACACACTTTGGTCGTAAAACCATAAGGGAAAAGATCATTTGCTGCTGAGGTGTTGATGGGACGATAGTGTAGGCTTAAATGTAGCACTACAAGGAAGAGGCTGTAAGGGTTTCGACTGCGTTTATTTGATTCACGTTAGGATCTAGCGGTGTAAACATAGTAAAGAACCATTAGTTTCCACAAAAGACGTAGAATTTGCTGGCTGTGTGAGAGACTATAACCGTTAAATGCAAGGAATTTTTTAAAATCTTGTAATTTTGCGAGACCTGAGGCTTCCGCTGCGCTGTATTTAAGGCTTTCGATTTCTCGTGATGTTAGTTACCAAACTACCCCGCGTAATATCCCAGAAGAGCGAAGGACCCGTAATTTTGCTTATATTCTATTCAGGCAGATTAGTTCCCGTGATAGGTTGCTAAACGTTTTCTGGCTCACATCACAAAGCTACGCGCCCGCTCAGTGCCATGGTCTACATCAGCCTGGAGACCTCTTTAGATCGATACTTCGGCCACTTCCTGCTTTACTTTGTTTACTATTTGCAATACCTAAATTTCTTATTGCTTTCTTTATTGTCCTTTACAAGGACAGAAAAAGAAGGGAAGGAAAATCTCTGGAAGAACATTTTTATTTTCCAGATCTATATGACGCTTCCAGTTACTGTAGGAATATCGCGCGCCACTGTGGTGACATTTGAAGCCGACGGGTCTGTTGCACCGCGGTTACAACTATACGTTTGACTTCTTGGTGTATCTGAGGTCTTCTTATTTCCTTAGTCGGATCTCAGTGAATTTCATACGGTATCACAAGTCAAACAATTTTTTAAGACTACGGTTTTATGAATGTGACGCCCTGTATGTTATAGTACTAATATTTGGAGAAAATTCCTACATTTGTCGTCAGAGTATAAAATACCTCTTTCATCTTGAAGATAAAAACATGGAAGCAGCACTTCGCGTTGTATTCACCGTGCATCTTGTTAACTAATTAAAACATATGTAGGGGTGATTGACTTGGTTATAAGAATATAGTGCACATGTTAGTCTAATAAAACTTTTAATGGAAGCAGCACGTTCTATTAACGCATTAGCACGTCTCTACCAAACCACATGTCTTTACATCCCAGAATTCAGTGGTCCTAATATCCATCGTGGAGTGCCTCATATCTGACAAGATACATTAATTGTGTCTCAAATAGCGATACCGATAAAACATAATATACACTTCAGTCATATACGACAGTCACGGTGGCGCAGTTGGTTGAGGCACTGCGCTACAAGACGGAAGGTTGCGGGTTCGATTCCCGATGGTGTCATTGGAATTTTTCATTGGCATAATCCTCTCGGTCGCACTATGTTCCTGGGGTCGACTCAGCCCCGAACAGAAATAAGTACCAGAAATATTTCCTGGGGGGTAAAGGCGGCCGGTGCGTAGGGCTGACAACTTACCACCTTCTGTGCCGATTGTCTAGAAATCTGGGAGCCTCAACCTCCTGGAACCCTAAGGGCCTGTCAAGGCCTGTAATGGGATTGCTTTACCTTTATATACGAGGTCTGTCCAAAAAGTATCCGACCTCAGGCGAAAGCAACTTACTGCATTACCTTAATTTAAGAAACGTTTTATACGGTTATTAAATTTTTCAGAATTAATTAAAGTGTTAGGATATTAAGAATGTATGGACGTACATAAGTATTATGCAATGCATCTACTGCATCTTGTAGAACTTAGACGTGCTTGTGGTAGTGTTCAAAATGTGTTGTGCTCTGTCCTAAAAACATTGCGTCACAACGTAAAATAAGATATACTCAGTTTCTCACGATGCATTCTACTGTTATTTATAGGTACAAATCAATAACATTTTGAAATATTATTTAAACAGTTATTATATTGCCATGTATAATGTCAGGTTACGTTCAGTAACTTATATAAATTGTAACTATATATTTTGTATAGCAAGTAGTCTTTTTTTTTTCAAGAAAACGTCCCTGCGATAGAATTATATAGCTTAACTTTTATGGTCGCATAATACACTCAGCTGTGTATTCACTAGATAAGTACAACGATTTACCAGTGTGAAGAGAATGCAGCATGACAGTATATATAAAGTGTAAAATCGTAACAAATTTAAAGCATGTATGTAATATATATTTAATTTTTGTTGAAAAACTGAAAACATTACAATGCATTTTTTATCTGTCCTGTCCAGCAAGAAATAAATTTTGTATTATTTGACGAAGAGTGGGATTTTCATTTTGCCCTGTGAGTATTGAGTTGCATGGATTTGGTTATCCTATTGCCTGTGTTAATGTTAGTTGCTGGATCTAAAGCCAGCAGTTATCAAATATAATCTAATATTTTACATGGCAATATAATAGTTGTGTAAGTAGGATTTTAGATTTGTAATTATTTGTATGTACAATAATATGTTGTATGGGTCTTAGAAAAACACTGCATTCTATCCACTGGGATGTGCAGGATCACATCTATTGTACGGAACTGCATAAAAAAGTGCCTTGTAATGTATAGGTTTTAATACGTACTAAGGTAAATTATGTAATAAGCAACAGGATATCTGTAGCGTGTAGTGAATTTCTTTAGTTGTCTGACAGTTTAATCTTAAATTGCGTATTTTTAGTAAATTGCATATATATATGTGTGTGTATGTATATATGTTATTATTATTATTATTATTTACTGCAATTGGGTTTTCACCCGGTGGCAGTAGTCTTTACACTAGTACACACAACACAAATGGACATATAAATATACATAAAAATAACAATACAAAACAAACTATACACAATTACAAAACAAAATACATACAGCAAATACAAGTACACACATTAGAACACCATACACACATTACAAAAACATCCACACCTTACAAAAACATACCTCACACCTCATAAACACCAACCTGAAAACATCCACACCTTACAAAACACCACACCTACAAACACCCTAGCATACAAAACAAAATACATACAGTAAATACAAGTACACACATTAGATACACCTTACACACATTACAAAACATCCACACACCTTTATGTAATGTATGTAATGTATATATGTATGTATGTATGTTTATATGTATGTACGAGTATGTATGTTTGTATGTATGTACTTACTCACTAGAGATGAGGATTACAGCAGCTTGTTGAGTGTGTTACAGACGACTATATTAACCTCTTATTGCTGATATTCATCAGGTGCCAGTGTTCACTGGGTCGTCGAGAGGACAAAGAGCTTGATTTCCAGAACTGTCTGTACTGTGTTGCAAATGGGCCTTTTTCAAGAGAGTTTTTACCAAGATCCTGTATGTATTTCTTGTTTCTTTATCTTAACCACACGAGTAGCCTACTGCATCTGATTAGATTTCACAATCCTGCAATAACATGTGATCTGTAAAAATGCGTAAGTACTCCTTATGCAATATCCTTAATTGATAACTTGCATCATATGCCTTAGATTCGATTTTCTTGAGAATATGTTTCCAGCACTTGAAATATGTGTTCCTTCTTTCAGCATAAGCCACAATCTTTCATATCCGTTCTTGAAAACTGGCAAATATATTTGTGTGTTTCTATGTTAAGGGTTTCAGAAGCCACATGCAATAATTACACTACTTTAATTGAAAAATGACAAGCTTTTCCAGAATTTACTCTTCTCTTACTAGCCTTACGAAGGTCATTCCCATTTGCCAGTGTTGCCCTAAACGACTTCACTTCCGAAAATGTTCTGAAATGATTAAATTCAATTTTCTGCCTTCCAGCTAATTTTATATTTTGTCATAATCACACATGTGTTATCTGTAAGAATTTCTTGATCGGTGTCTTCTCTAGCCTGTAGGATAATTTCTTTGCTATAGTATTATTATTCTCCGGCAAATAACAACAAACTCAGCAGAAAGAAGTACCCGTCCTAAGTCACTTAATCATATATTTTTTTCATTCCTTGAACTCTCACTATGGCAGAATCTAGACCAATTTATAAAAGTAGGTATACTGATAAATGTGTAATTTCATTCCTCTTTGTAATTATATCGTGTTGGGGTGACTAACTAAATGTATTCCTTCATTCCTTGGATTCGAAGTGTAATAAGAACATTGAATTCTCCCAGGCATGAAGTGTGTATAATACTGGGTAGATCACGGTATGTGTTTAAACATTTATAGCCTAGTGGTTACTATATATTTGACAATACAAATTTCTACTTTCTGACCACACAATACATTTATATGCTTTGAATGTACCTCAGACCACCAGCGATTATTCCCCTATACTGCATTAATAAATTGATTTTTACAGACGAGACTGAACCTGTTTACTGAGCGTTACAAATTTAATCTCTAAATGTAATTCAGGTAGAACTCAGCCTTTCAATGGTTAATCATGGCTAAGTATTGCAGTAAAGCTTGACGCCTGCCGTTACATATATTGGATATAAACGCGTCGCGTCAATATGGGAATATATTTATAGACAATATAGAGTATTTGCTGTCAACTAGTTAATTCAAAACACGGTCTTCTGAAATGCAACGCCGTGTAATTTTGCAGGTATGTCCTGTCCGTCCGTAGGAATGCATTTATTTTATCTTCAAGGTAGAGAAGTTTCTTCAGTCTTGAAAATGGAGGAAACGGATTCCAACACAAGGTCGGCACTTTTCTATATAACGTCAGATCTCAGAATACGTCTTAAGCTTTACCGCCGTGAGAACCAAAATATCAACAGGCTAATGTCTCTAAATATTAATATAGGGAATATAATATATAATAGTTTGAAGTGGGTATATTTGTCGCTGCTTATAATGTATATATAAATATATACTATACAATATATGCATCTATAGGAAACGCTAGTGTAAAATAATGACACATTTGTCGATGTTATAGCATATTCAGAACCACGTTTCATACACATGTTGTACTTAAAGTTTTCAAGGTGGTACCTGTCAACATCACTGTCTCCTGAGATGTGATATCTGAGAATACTTTGGATTTTTACCAAAATTTCGAAGCAGACTGCTGGATCCATCATCAGCGTACTAGCTGGGAAAGGAGATAACTGGCTTCTCCATAACGTTACCAGTATCCACTAGAATATATTGCGTCACATTCTAGAATACAGTAATTTCCAATTTTCATAAATGTATTGAAACATTTAAGAAGTTATTCGCTACTAGATTTTCGGTCATGCTATTTTTATTTCATTATTAAAAATTTCTGTAAGGGTAGATTTTCAAATGTGTCTAAGTATCCGACAACGAAGGCTTACTGAGGGAGTGGCATTAAGATTGCACGCATTAAGAGTGGGGCTAGATGAAGATGGGAGTAACGTTCAAAATTCGACCTTAGGCGATAAACACGCTGTACCACATATTTAATATAAAATTATTTACAAAGGAAGAATAATACCTACATCGGGGATAGAATCCTAGCCGTTCAGTTCACCGCAAATAATTTGTTCCCTGAGTTATCTCCTGTGAATAAAATTATGTTTTGATTATTAATGCAGCAAATTCTAGATAATGGTGATAATGCTGATAATGGTGATATTGTTCTCTCGGACACGTTCGGTTTTACGCCTCTGAAAAATGGCATATGTGTTGGAGTGCTCTCAGAGTCATAGATATTGCGTAGCGTTACTCTGTGTATTAGTATGAGTACAGGAATTCTATACTGTGGCTAATTAAGGCGATGGCATCTCTAAATACAGATTTACAAAATGTGTTACAATAAAGATTTTCTTTCTTAAATTTTTCGGCAATGGTACAAACGGATAAAATAAAGCAAAATATAAATATGTACTTGCATTACACCCTAACACTGTAAATAGGAGAAGACAATAACGAATGTGAAATTAACATTCATATATATGAAACGTTGATGTATTCAAATGAAAATTACGATATGCTACCAAATATTAATCTAAGACTTTTTAAAGTTTATTTTGTGTTATATATCTCTGCGTACCGAGGAACGTTGTTATGGTGAGCTGTTATCAGTGTTACTTCGCACGGCCATGAGCTTGAATCCAAACGAATGCAAGAAAATGTAGCATTTTCCATCACTACCAAAAGCATTCAACACAATTATATTTCAATCCTGGAAGATTTGTAAGAAGAGAGCAATCCTTAGGATTAAATGGAAATGAGGTAATGTTCTCCCTGCTTCGTTAGAAAAAAGACTCTGATCTTATATACACACACGCGCACACCATTTAAGCTTAATCCCGGCAGGTAAATTTTCCTGCAGATGCTAGAAGGAACAGTGCGTGTTTTAATAATTTTTGTTGTTTTAAAACTTGTCCCTTTACATTAAATAAAATTAATATTACAAGGAATTCCTCAAGTTTTTTGTGATGCTGGAAAATCTGTCACCCTATCATACATTACCAGATTAATGGTAATTTAAGCCGAAAATGTACTAATAAAGCGACGTACATTATTATTCATACCATGATATGTTGATTATACATAAGATGTCTGAATGCATAGGACACACGAAGATAAATTTAAATGAAGATTTTAGGGCAGTTTATGAACCTTATACAGCAATATTTTTCACGTTTCTTAAATAAAGGCTTATTGTAAACGTAATCAAAATCTTTGGGACCATTCACTTTCTCGTTTGATACTGAAACGATGTTCTAGGTTTTACGAATGTGAGTGGTATTCCTCACGTCATTTCTTCTTTCTTTATTATTCTCTTTTACTCTCCTTTATTCATTATTAATTATTTGTCATTAATTTATCAGTTTATGTTACAGTTGTTTCTGTGTCATGCGCTCCCATCTTTTCTTCCTAGCTTTCTTTAGTATTCAACAATTATTGTCACGAATCTTAATTCACATCGACGAGTGTTAGACAATGTTGACTGCTGTAAGATATGAGAGAGGATGCTAAGTTAAGGCACTTAAGTTGAAGATGACACTTGCTTAGGAGGATACGATCGTACTCTGCGTCAATTATCTATCCTCATACGAGGTACGAGTCTGAAGTTTCGAATTCGCCGCGTGGAGCCGTAACCCAAAGTAATGCAGCTGTGCGCCTCTAGCTATAGCTCTTAAATTTATGTTAAATATTTGTTTAGTGTCGCTGTAACTGATGCGTTTTTGTGTAATATATGTTTAAATGTGTTTTACTTGAGTGCGCTCAATTTGACCGAACTTCAGTTGAAGTTTTTAAATGTTCAGATTGCCCATTGTAAAGTCGGACTAACGAAAGTGCAGAGAAACTCATCAGTCACCTAAAAATACAGACGGCGATCAAGGATTCTAATTCCAAATAGTCTGGTTAAAAGTTACAGACGTTTCGGAGGACATACACCTGCACTTGGAGACTTTGTTTTTTTTAAGCTATTTTAGCCACCGAGCAGACTGCATGGTATAATAACACAGAAACAATTATATGTGTATTTACGTTTTTATTTTATTCCATGATCCGATTTCTTTTAAGACATTCTGCAGTCTGTAGACGAAACATAATTTTGACGCTCAAGTGGGAAAGCTTAACAACGAATAGTAGACTCCACCAAGGGCTATTTTAAACAGTTAAATTCAAAACTTGGATACATGAAAAAAAACCCTTAAGATTCGTGATTTTCAGTGACTGCTGTAAAGAACCGAATAACTTAATGGCGATGCTTTAATTTATTGGATCATGTAACGCTGATTGAGTTGGGAATCTGGTTATGAATGTTGAATATATAGTTAGCCAGTAGTCTGGTCGAGAATTGATGCCGGTATCTCCTAAATGCATTGAGTATTGTGAAGAAAGAATACAGTAGCAAGAATGTTATGTAACATAGAGTTCTTTTTCTCCATCCTTTGTAGAAACTGTACTACTGCCTAAGCTTTCCCTCGTAACGCTCACACAATTAATGTTTTTCATTTTCACCCCTCTGTGTCTAAAACAGTATCTGCTCTTTTAACTATTGGCACTATGCTAGGATTGCTGTTTGAGATCTACAATTTACTATCTCATACAGAAGCTTCACAGACATAGGTTAGTGTGGAGTTTTGTAAGCTGGATTAGAGCACTCATGAGAAGGTAACAGGATTACCAAGTGCCTCTCCGTATTTAGGTACGTGTGACTCTTTAACATAACGTATCAGACTAAGCAGCCAAGCTCTACAAGTTTTAATCCCACACGGTACTTTCCAAACCGTTCGAGCCCATTGATGTAATGTTAGAATTATGTGATATTAGAAACATGAAAGAGATTTGCGTATCACATTTTTGAAGTGGCTGTTGCTAATTCTGTCAAAATAATATGCAGGCGAAACGCTTGAATATTTTTGCTCATCAGTAAAGAACACAGCAAAGAAACTAATTTTAAAATCATGCAAATTTTTATACTATCTGATAAAATTCAATTCACACCCTGTCTTTGAAGTATCCTACACAATCATCATGTTTTTAAATCCTTTAAACATATCTATATTAGTACTATATTTACAAAGTAACAATTAATAATTAACTGAGTGTTACGATTTTTAAAGACGAACTTTGACCTTAGCGCTTACGTACCACCGAAAAAAAATGGCGAGTTTGAATTTAGGACGATGACTTCTCTAAAGCATTAAAACGAGTGCCACAGGAGAACGTGGAAAACTACGATTAGGCTAATTTTAGGTGGGATACTCAAATGTATTGGGAAGCCGGAAGGTCGCGGCTTCGATTTCCGATGGTGTCATTAGAATTGTTCATGACCCTTCGGGCTCAGCCTCTAACAGAAATGAGTACCAGTAATATTTCCTGGAGGGGGTGTTAAGGCGGCCGGTGCGTAAGGTTGACAACCTTACCACCTTCATGTGCCGATTGTCTGGAAATCTGGAAACCTTAAGCTTCTGGAACCCTCAGGGCCTATTCAGGCCTGTACAGGGATTGCTTTACCTTCTACCTGTTTACCACTTCATCCACAACAATTTTTAAATTGAATAACCTCTGCGGTAAGAATCCGAGTACGGACACCTGAACTACGGCACGGCGATTTTGACGCTTTGTTGTCTAAGGTACTGATAGTGTCGATAGCAAGCAAACACAGTGACACGTGTTTCACAGTACAAGTAAGGATACGAGTGGAATTAATTGCTCAGGACTACCAAAGGCGATGAATTTTTTATGAGATGTCAGAAGCATCAACACAGAAAAACAG
This sequence comes from Reticulitermes speratus, assembly GCA_021186555.1. Taxonomy (NCBI): domain Eukaryota; kingdom Metazoa; phylum Arthropoda; class Insecta; order Blattodea; family Rhinotermitidae; genus Reticulitermes; species Reticulitermes speratus. Next base: position 18,935,430 of record JAJKFL010000005.1, read on the forward strand.
AGCGCAGCCGTAGGCATAGATTTACTGGGTGGTGTAAACCAAAGACAAAATTACGTACGAAGTCACATGTGCCATACCAAAATTTTTGTGACTTTTTATTCACCAAGGGCTTCAACTTTCACTCATTTAAAGAAATATATCAATGGTAGCAAACGTGACAGCACTGGGAGTACCACTTTTCATATTCATAAGTTTTTGAGATTCAGGATAGGTATGGCTTCTATACGGGATCGAAACATTTCATAATTATAGACACCATGGTGAACGTCGTGTAAAGAAATGCATAACAATACTTTTTTTTTGTTTTGAGAAGGGACCCACAGCAGATGCTACGGACGCACCGCAGCCTTGAGGCTTATTGTGCAACCCTGTAATGAAGATGATCAGTCTTTTTCGTTTTTCCTTGTAATGGAATGAAATTGACAGGGGAAAACCGAAGTACTCTGGAAAAACCTGTCCCATTGCCTCTTTGTCCACCACAAATCCCACATGGACTGACCCGGTATCGAACCCGGGCCTCTGCGGTGATAGGCCGAAGACTAACCGCCTGAGCCATGGTACGGCCTATAAGAATAGTTACTTATAAACACAGACGTAAAGTAAATGTGTGAAGAAATAAAAGACTGTGAAGAAAAAGATGGAGAAAATGACTATGATAATTTTAGTAATGTTATTATATATATATCAGAACAAATCAGCGGCATGTTTAAAATGTTTCATTTCACTGTAAGTATAATTTCTTTGGGCCAGTTTATACCATTTCAGTCTGAGTATCAGTTGTTAAGGTCACTTTATTTCAGTTCAGTTTGAGTATCATTTGTTTAGGTCAATGAGGCCTATTTCAATGAACAGCAAAAATATCTCCCAATTGTCCGCGATTGTATTTACCAGCCGAATGAAAGCTTTTGCGGTTGTAAGAATTAAAGTTATATTAATTAGGTGAAGTAACGCATGTATATTTCTTTCATGAGATGAATAACTCTTATGGTTTTCTAGAGTGAAAGCCTATCGTAAGGTACGCGTAAATAGTAAAATAAGCTTGCTGAAATTACATTTATCAAAACTACAAAGTGTTACGTAACGAAGAGTTGACATATGTAGTCCAGATTTAACTGGACTCTTGTCTACCTACATTGTTTTCTATTGCATATTGCATAACGCAGTAGTGTCCTTTAATTCTGCTTGTTACTGAAGAAATTTTTATGCGGCATTTTTAAAATGTTTCTTCTTATCCCTGACGACGCAACCTTGCTTATTTATGTGCTGTATAGAATGTTTATGTGAAATGAATTCAGTTTACATAGTTCAGCCACCTTTTCCTTCCGTTTTCCTTATATCATGTAGCTGTTCTTACGACGAAAATTTAAATACTTAACTAATATTACGTACTTGCTGATTCACTAAGACTTCAGATATCAATACCACAACATATTTATATCCAACCAGTGAATTATCACTTCGCTGTCACCTGATTCCATGTAGCAACTGCACATTTTGATGAATAACAGAAAGAGAAAAAAAGGAAGCTTTTATTATATTAAATTTTACTCCAATATCCAAAGTTTGTACATAATTTACTCTACAATAAATCACATTTTTTCGCTTTTACGTATCTGAATGTTTTTGCAAAATTGATTGCGGAACTTCATTCATCATTCTGTAGTCTGTCTTACGACAGGTCCGTAGCCTCTTCCAAAGCGAGTTCTCCACAGGGTGCGATCTAGTGCTTCCTCTTTCAATTTCCAGTATCTTTTCTTTTCCTTAAGGTCATCCAGTAGCTGCTTACGTCTTCTCCCTCGTCGTCCCGTCATTTCTATCCTTCCTTCTAACTTTCCTTCAATCACGTGTTTCAGAAGGCAGTTTCTACGCAAGATGTGACCAATCCAGTTAGCCTTTCTTCTTTTTATTGTATGTAGGATATTCCTCTCCTCCTTGACTCTGTGTAATACTTCTTCATTTCTCACACGATCGGTCCAACTGATCTTCTCCATTCTTCTCCAGCACCACATTTCAAAACTTTCCAGATACTTCTGATCTACTTTCCGAAGTGTCCACGTTTCAGCACCATACAAAGCTATGCTCCAAATGTAGCACTTTACTAGTTTCTTCCTTAAATTTAATTCCAGTTTGCTGGTGAAAAGATTTTTCTTCTTGTTGAATGCTGTTTTTGCCATGGCAATTCTGGATTTAATTTCACGTGTACACCTTGCATCACTTGTTATCATGCTACCCAAATAATTGAAATATTCCACATTCTCCAATTGTTTTTGATCTATCATAATTTTCATTGGGGATGTTTGCCTTGAGATTTTCATTACTTTAGTTTTTTCCCACATTCATTTCCATTCCATAGCGTCTTCCAATTTCAATTAGTCTATCAATCATGCCCTGTAGCACGTTTTCTTCCCTAGCCAGTAGCACAAGGTCATCTGCATATTTCACAGTGCGAATTACTTGTCCTCCTATTTTGAAGTCTCCAAACCCTTCAAGAGCTTCCTTGGTAAGGTACTCGCTGTATAAGTTGAACAGAATCGGTGACAAACAGCAACCTTGTCTAACTCCTCTTCCAATCTTCACACTTCTCGTCTCCCCTTGGTCCAGTCGTATTTTGACACTTTGTTCCATGTACAATTTGCTGACCAATCTTCTTTCGCGCCAGTCTATCCCAACTCCTTTTAGGATTTGCATTAATTTGGTCCAGTTGACACGGTCAAATGCCTTCTGCCAGTCTATGAAGCAAGCACACAATTCCTCATCTATGACCAAGGTTCGTTCAGATATTATTCTCAGCATCCCAATTGCATCCCTAGTTCCTTTTCCTCTTCTAAATCCAAACTGATCTTCTCCAAGTGCATCTTCAATTTTCCTCTCAATTCTTCTTCTAAGTATCCTCGCTACTATCTTTGCTGCATGAGCGATGATGCTGATTGTGCGATGGTCGCTGCATTTTGTAGCTTTGGGCTTCTTCTTTAAGGCAATCATTGTAACTTCAATAAAATCTGTGGGCCATTCTCCAGTTACATACATGCTGTTGATCATCTGTGTCATTAGCCTTAGACCACCTTCTCCCAACAATTTGAGTACATCCCCAGGTACATCATCATCTCCTGTAGCCTTCTTATCCCTTATCTCCTTGATAGCTTTTTCCACTTCACTTTGCAAAATATAAGGGCCTTTCTCGTCTTCATCTACTTCATCTTCAGGTTCGACGTCTAGATGTTCTGGTCGATTAGCTCGATCGTAGAGCTCTGTGATATAATTCTCCCAAATTTGCAATACTCGTCTCTGATTTATTATTATATTGCCTTGAGAGTCTTCGATGCCAATGTTTTGAATCCCATGGTTTTCTTTCCAACCTAGTTCCTTTGTCTTCATGTACATTAAATCATAACGTCCTATTCTTTGAAATTCTATGATCTCGTCGCATATGCTCTCCAGATATTCCTTCTTGGCGTTGTCCGTGGCTCTTTTCAATTCGTTCCTCAGTCTTCTGTAGTTCTTCCTTCCTTCTTCATTGTTGACATTCTTCCATTTCCTTCGTTCATCCATTTTACTGATTATCTCCTGTGTAATCCATGGCTTTCTTGCTCTCCTCTCGACTTTTCCAACCAGACCACTCATAGTATCTAACACACATTTCTTGATATTGTTCCACTGCACTTCCACATTCCCACTTTCACATTTGATTGCACCAAGCTGTTCTTCTAGTCTATCGTGTACTACCTGTCGTTGAGCATATAGCTTCTCCAAATCCCATCTTGGTTTTTTCTTGTGGAACCTCATGATCTTCTTCAATCTGGTGCAGATCTTTGCAACCAGTAAATTGTGGTCAGAGTCAATATCTGCTCCAGGCAGTGTCTGCACATCCTTCACACTGTTCCTGAATCGCTGTTTCACTAGTACATAGTCCAGCTGATATCGATTCCTATCTCCTGGTGATTTCCACGTGTACAATCTTCTTTTAGGTTTTTTGAACCATGTGTTTGTTATAACAAGTCCATTTCTTTCACAGAAGTCAATAAGCATTTGACCTCTCTGATTCCTCCTTCCCAGTCCATATGGTCCAACAGTGTTGTGATGTGCTTTATCTCCAACCACACTGTTCCAATCTCCCATTATAATCGTGTTTGTCGCGCCCTTTCCATCCTCTTCAAGAATTTCTTCAATTATATCATACAACTCTTCCACTTTGTCATCTTCATAGTCCGATGTTGGCATGTACACTTGCACTATCAAAATACTTACCGGTTTTGCCTGCAATTTAATAGCAATGATTCTGTCACTATACACACTCTTCTTAACAACACTTTTCACTACACTTTTATGCACTACTATTGCTACGCCTCTTTCAGCACTGTCACCCCCGGAATAATACACTGTATAATCACCACTTTTTATTTCACCTTGACCCTTCCACCGCACTTCACTAACACCTAGCACAGACACTGCGTTCTTCTGCATCTCTTTCTTCAAATTTTCGAGTTTTCCTCCTTGATTCAAGGTCCTTACGTTCCAAGTGCCTATCTTGAAGCTGTTATGTTCATTCTGTGTCTTCTGCTGTTGTCTGTAGTCATTACCGCGTGGTGTCTCCCCTAGAAACACTCCCCCCCGGAGATCCGAATGCGGAACTTAGCGATATTTATATTCTACCTTCAACTTTAAACAGTTCTGACAATGGCGAATTGTAATAGACATGTTTCGGAGAATAGGTCTCTCTCCGCCTTCATGTGGAAATTGTAGAGTGAGATCCTACTCTGGTGGGTTCTTTAAAAAGGTCTAGTCCCTATCATTGGACGTGAGTCTTTTCTGAGGAAAGTAGTAAAGATGAACCTGAATATTTAATGGCAGCGAATAGAAGTTACAGGTAAGCCAAAAATAGGACTTGTCTGACACACAGTTGTCCTCATTGAAATCCATCAAACACCTTCGGATGTAAAGTTGCTGACTGATAGGTGGATATAAAAACCCTCCCAATTATGCTGGGATTTAATATGTGAATTTTGTTTAAGGAAACATTTAACAATGCTGAAAAACTAAGCTCTTTAATGTGTTATGAATCTTATAAATTGTTTAGTAGTAACTTATATGTTAAAAAGTAATTGAATAATGAAATTGATCCATTTAAATGAGAGAAGAAAACAAAGCTGTTGGACTAATTCCACATAAATCCCAACCAAAAGTCTTTTGTTGTTTCATCTCGATGAGGGAACGCTAGTGGAGCCTATGTTTCTTTGAGCGTGTTAATGGAATTTTCTTTTTGTTTGCTTTTATACCTTGAGGTCCTTTGTGACTTGTAAACCCATAGGGTTTCTGTTGTCATAGAACCCTATAGAGTTTTCTCGGAAATGTGTTGACTCTCCGTCCCACGCCTGTCTTCACAGAACAGAGGACGTCACCAGATTTAACCCATTTGTCTGTCTGTAAGGCAACAATGAGGACGCAATGTCTACACGACACGGGTGTTCCAAATTAGTTTACATTATACCAGCTTATAAAGATGTTTTCAACTTCGAAATATTTTCTTAATAGGATTATGTTACTAAACTTCTTGCTTGTAAAATTACTATCTGAATTATGTCATACCAAGAATATTTCATGCCACAGACTGTAATTTAAAATCTTGACCTTCTACTGCTGATCTGGATGGCTGCTCGATGAAGGACACGCACATTCTTCTGCTGTTCTACTCGTAACAATGAGAGTGCCGATTTCAATCCCGCTCGGAAAAATAATGGTGTCTGTATTTTCTTGTATTGTCACGGCGTAATATAGCCTGATCATCCATGTGCAATGCCCAGTTGTTGCCTTAATCATAACTAGCAAATATTTACAACAGAGGGGACCAGAGTCGAATTCAGATATAATACCAAAAAAAAAAAGAGGAACGGGAGGAATCGTATTTCAGCAATGAAACAATAGATTTCCAGTATTCTTAAGTTTCTCGGCTGTTCCTTATTTTTTGGAGAGGCGTTATTTCTACAAAGAAATGTATTGAACCTTGTATCAAATTTCGTACAGTTACTTATTTGTACCTGCAATGTCCCCACATCTTGGACGCTATGTATCTCCTTTAGTTAAACATCTCCACTTACGTAGGTGTTTACCAATTGGGAGGACGCCATTTAAAATTATAAATGTATACCACTGCAACTTAGTACTTGAAAAGACTTAAGTCGGGTTAATACTCTTCACTGTCTTTTGTATAGCAAATCCTGTTACCGCCTCACGAGAACAGCTTTGACCTTGGAAGTGGTGGAGTCGCGGAAGTCAAACCTTTCGATGAGTATGATCAGTGGCCGAGGTATATCCAGTTAAAAATATATTGGCTCTAAATGTAGTTGTGTCTTATGCGCGCGAGTTAATTATGTTACTTTTTGTTTTGTTGTGTCTGATTTGACTACAACAAAAATTTGTCTTAGGCTTCTTGTAAACTGGTCACATAACAAACGGCGAGAAGTAGAAAGTGATAGATGAAGCGATACAGACATATTTCTGGAAGGATCTACATGTTTTCTCCGCAAGATTAGCCGGGAGATATGAGAACCTACACACGCTGCCGAGGTTAAAGCTATCCTCGTCCGTCGCGGACAGTAGTAAGTACAAAACGTCTGACGCTTGAAAACACAGTGGTTATCATAAATCACCATACGTTACACAAAAGCCAATAATGCATCCGAAATACTCCGGGGGGGGGGGATGTACCTGCTTCGAATTTCGGTAAAGAGACGGGACTGCCCTGATTGAGGTTTTTAGTGGTTTTGTTCAGCCCTCCAAGCACTTTCCACTTTCCGTCTTAATACCTTATATTAGGCATCGACCTTTCCTTCCACGACTTTCCAACACGTTATTAGTTTTCACCAAGTCATTTAACGCTGCGTATTCTGAAACAATTCTGACCGCTTCTTAATTAAAAGACACCTAACTAAACTAATAATTGAATATATAAATTAAGCTTAAAATCCCTGCCATTTTGCACAGCGTATTTATGTGTTTTGCTTGATTCTGAGAATGTAGAGTGATTATATCTCTAAACTACATAAACCGCTTGGTTTCATAACAGAAAAGTAAAATGTTTTTGTGAGAAACGAACTTGGTTTTTATATACAATGTGAAAACATCAAGTGCAGTCCGAATTTAATGTAATATTGCTCCAGGAATAAGAGATACAGAATGGAAAAAGTAACCTATTTCGGTAGATTATATGATCAAAGTTTTGTGGCCTACACTTAACAGGTTAAAGGCGTTTGATGAGGGTACCGTGCTTAGCCCGGCACATTTGATACATAAAGTGTCATACCTCTGTTCAAGATCAGGCCACACGATTGTAAGTATGGCAGGCGTGTGTGTAGCAGCAACAACTTGCATCCTGTCGGCAAGCTCTAGCCAAGTTTTGGCCAATGGTGGAACGTAAGTAACATCCTTTTTACCCTCAGAAGAAGAAATCACATGGTGTAAAGTTAGGGAAACGAGTTGGCCAAATCATTGGGCCGCCTTCAAATAACCATTTCCGTGAAAACTATGAATCAAATGAGTTCTGTCCTGCAATATGGAAATGACGTGACGGTGGCATCTTCCTGCTGGAATAGCATGCCATTAGTCCCTCTTCGTACAAAATCGTCATGTAGAATTGCACAGTATTCCGTTCTGATACCAGAGCACATTCGCGTTTTTGCACTTGAGACGCCATTTTCCACAAATACATTTTTGGTACATCTGGTGTCAAGACTTGGAAAATCAAGTAACTGTATTACTAAACCACCTAAAAACGTTTAGATCTCCTTCTATAATTTTCATTGTATGAGCAATGAAATTAAATTTAAATTTAATTCTTCTACTTTTTTTATGTCCACTCTAATATATACATTAATTTCCAGCTACAATGCCTTTAACTTTCAATAAACTTTGATTCCGTTTTATACAAATCCATTTATTCAACGGCTTCTCTTCATATCTTACAGTCTACACTGCTTATAGGGAATCGGTTTTCTAGGCGATTATAAACGACGAATTGGGAAGACCTTAGAGTGCGCGGTCGTGACGTAATATCCCAAACTTTACCTGAATGACATTGAGGAAAGTCAGTAAAATCACGGTCACAATATTCTGTCTCTGCAATGAAATTCGAAACCGGGACATCTGGAGTAGCAAACAGGAATGCTAAGCACTACACTGCAAGCTGCCTAAAGACAAATCTGAGAGGTCTCTTTAAATCCTACAGGATACGCATTTTGGAATCACAAACACTTAAAGTCACTTTGAAACGCCAGGGTTATCACAGAGGACGAAGTGTGAAAGCAGCTTAATACCAGAGATTTGCTGTTGGTAATCTAGAAATAAGCTTCTCACTTTTTTACTCTCTGATAGCATGTGATCTCCTTCACTCGCCATAAACCATTCCAACACTTCGGAGCCCGCTGAGAATGCGGGCGCAGGAATGAGCGGAGTCTACCTCTGCCAATTTGCCTCCTCATGGCAAAGTTGTTTTTCTTGACAACGTTCTGTGTTTACTCATATGTGTGTGGTCTCAGTGGCATGCAGACGTCATGCCACGAGGTCTGCGCTGTTGTTGCGGCTTCTTTAATTAACATGACACGGTTAACATTAGATATTTTATTTAACTTACACCTTACCCTATACCAGAGTATATGTCTATTGCTACTATGGTGTGTTTGCAGAATATTTGTGCTTTCAAATCAGATGTAAAATCCCCGCGCCTGTTAATTAATTTTTGGCCTCGAAAAACACACATCGATTGAGCTTGTTTGCGAAGGTGAGTACTTGGATCTGAGAAGAAGTGCAGAACAGAAAATTTGAGAAAATTTATGTCTAGAACATTCACAAATTTCAGCCTTCACCAAACATTACGATGGTAAAATACGGCGGGATCAGATAGATGAGACTTATACCCAGGGGACAGGCCATCCGAAATGATTACAAAATGTTGGTCGGAAGTATGAAAGGAACTATTTCGAGAAGCGGGTATAAGAAATAAGATACGAAAATGAAGACTCGAATCAGCTGCTTCGGAGTAGGCCAAAACTGCAGGGTTTTGTGAATATGTTAAAGAACTCGTCAGTGCTATAAATCAATCACATTTATTTTTTAGTATCCCTGTTAATGTGGAGTAAAGTGGGAATCGAAATGAATGCATAAACTGTGATCTGTTATTTATATTTATATATAAACATTAGGCCTACTGAGAAAATCGACAAGCTCTGTTTTAGCTTGAAATAAAGCATGGATTTTATAGAACTGACAGGCATCAAAATTCAACTTGAATGAAGTATTTTAACTTACATTCGTAGAACATAATTTAAGGTAAATCATTTATTTCGGAGAAGAGACTTGCTGACGGATGGATCTATAAACAGGTATGACTTTGAATATGCAGAGTAAACCTACGCAATTTCGAGACGCACATTACTTCAAGGCACGACACACTGAACACCGCACGAAATTAGGTATGTGATTCACAGTCTTATTCAGCAGCTGTCCAAGATAGAGCCTTTTATGGAGAGTTGTCAAATGAAGTGTAAGCGCATACTGTGAAATAACGGAGACGTACGAGTACACCACGACATTCGATAGATTAACGTGTATTGACTTTCTGCACTTTGCTAAAGAACGGATGATAAACTACTATGTGAGATTTCACTTTCTCACGGCAGTCAAAATTAAGTTGCGGTCCTGAGAAATTTGGTGTTGTGTATGTGGGAGGAACATATTGCCTCTATCCTCAGGGTAGGAGACAGAAACAACATAACTTAATATTATTCATACCGTACATTTTAACTTTATATTCACAGTCCGACAAAATGTACAAATTCAATCACATTAATTGTGCAATTCCACTGTCCTACATGTCAGTAGCATGCCAGACAAGCAAAAGAGATCTATCATTACTGTTCTCAACACCCAGCAGACAACCTTCTCCGATAAAACAGGATATCAAATCAGCACAGACTATTCAACTTTTATACAACTTTTAACACTTTAACCAATATAAAACAACCACAATTTTCACTTTTTATTAGTTTTAGACAATGTACATATACAGATGTATGGAATTCATGTAAACAATTGTACCAGTTGATGTGAATAGTGTTCGAAACATGTAGGACAGTGGAATTGCACAATTAATGCGATTGAATTTGTACATTTTGTCGGACTGTGAATATATAGATACAACAGAATCATTCAAGTCGTTGATTATACCATCTACCAGACTACATGTTGTCACATTTAAGAAGATCACAACCTTAATTCCGACCAAGTCCATGTACTTAAAAATTAACTGCTTATAACACAGTAGCTGGCGAGTCGTGAGCTTCACGTAACTGGCTTTTAATGATTATAGATCAAACAGACGTTCTGTAAAACTTGTACCATTTTATTGGATTAAGAGTCACACTGCAACAGTGCAAACTGTAGGCCACAGCTTTAATGTTGTCACCATTCGTAAAAACAGCCGTAACAAAAGTCCAGGCTAATACTACCAACATAACTACCGAACTAACTAAATAATCAACTAACCAACTGACTGACGGACGGACTGGCTGGCGGACTAACTAACTGACTAAATGATTAGCTCTATGGAGCAGAGTCTGTCTTGGGAAGATTATATATAGTTCTTCAGCCAGGCAAGAAATTTCCTCAGATTTTTGGAACCAGAAAGTTCGTCGCCACGTTCACAAGAACTGTTCACCTTTTTCTATTCTGAACCAAATGAATTCAGACGACATTTCCCCCATCCTATTTCTTGAAGACCCATTTTAATATTATCTTCCATCTACGCTTAGGTATTCCAAGTGGGCTCTTTCCCTCAGGTTTCCTCTCCAAATCCCTTCCCCTCCTTCACATTTACTGCATGCTCCGCCCATTTCATTCCTCCTGATTTGACCACTCGAACAAAATTTGGTGACGGGTAGAGATAATGAAGATCCTTGCTATGAAATATCCACCAGTCCCCTGTTAACTTGTCCCTTCTAGGCCCATCCTCCAGGCTATTCATTTTTCAATTAATACCATCAAACGCAACTAGCGTATACTATATAGGCTACTTTATTCTGGCAGTATGTCTCCACCCCAATATGGGTCATCTTCAGGCCAATAATATGATTTATAGAAAAGCAGAATATAAAATTGTACTAAAAGGTATTAATAATTGAGACGTTAATCAATTCCGTATACACAAAACATGCTTTGGGCAATAACATTTTTTTTTTTTTTTTTTTTTTTTTAACTATTGGTTCGCCGTGCATTATGGCAATATAAATCACTTGTCTACCAACAACTGCACTAATATTGCAGTTGTTGGTAGACATTTTTTGTGTTTTCGATACAGCTGTCCATAAATTTCATTTACTTTAAAAGTGTATAGGCTGTGACAGCAGGTAATTCGGCATATACTTCGAAATTTTTGGAGCCATCTGTTATTTCCATTTAAAGGGCAGAACATTTCCCTCGAAACACTGCTAACTCTCTCCTCACCTGAAGAGAAAAGCGAAAGGTTTCTCCGAAATATTTGTACGTGTCCCTGTATGAAATCATACAGCGTCAGATCGCAGAGGATAGCAGTCTTCCTTCTCACTAAAATGTGGGTCTCATATCTCGCGTAGTCTCAAGAGCCATTTTATTTTATTTTATATTTCACGCATTATCGTTAGAAATTAAGTTAATTGTTATTACTCATCAAGCAAAAGGTTAAACACAGAATTTACCTTACGCCATCTTCTTACTTTGTGTTATAAGTAGAAGAGAGACAAGCACGCAAGCTCACACACGGACATGGAGCCTCCGAAATTCTACCTTGTCTTTCAAAGCAATTACGCTAAAATGACACTAAAAGTTTCTTGTGTTCATGTATTTAATTTAAAAATTTAAACCACTTCTTTAGGCCTGTAAGGGAATCCCTTTTGTGATTCTTCTTAAAATTCTTTATACTATCAAAATTAGCTTTTTACTACTTGTTAGTATCCACAGACGAATGCGTTATTAAATTTTCCAAGACATGTTTAAATTAATTTACTAACACATTTCTTACCCTTTCTTTACGTCCTCATACAGAATAGCTATTCCTAATATCAAAGGCTTCCTACAGTATCGTGTCATTCCTGCAATATTTGTTATAAATTAGAGTAGAAACAAAAAAAAGAGAAAATTTTGAATTGGTGTTCATTGTATTTTCTCCATATCCTGAAATTTCGTCTGAAATTTATGCGTTTTAAGACCTGCATCGTAAACGTGCCTATTTGTATTTTAACTAAATCCATGGAGCAGAGTCCATCTTGATAATCAGTGGTAATGCAACTAGTGAAGGAATGTTTGGATTGTTACGGAACCTGAATGCTTGTTACCATATGCACAAGATTCCACTGCTTGCCCTCTCCCGTGCTAGGTGCAGCCAGTTCTCACCATTATATCCTATTCATCTAAGATTCACTGAAGCTTTATCCGATCGTATTCTAGGTTTTCCAGAGGTATTCTTTCATCAGATTTTTCTTCTTGAATTCACTAGAGGTATTCACTTATTCACCCTTATGAACTGCATCTTAAGGCCACTGTGTATGTATGTGTGCGTTCGCGTGCGCGCGCGTTTAGGTACTTTTTTTTCCTGTGGCTCTACAACCTAAATCGGGCTTAGGTCGCCTCATCTTGAAATATCAACATCACACACAATTAGACACACATACCCGGTAACACTCCTCGAAACGACTTATCAGACCGTCGCAGAGGTCGCTGCACAGCAGGCAACAAATACAAGGGACGATCATCTATGCCCTCAGCGAAATTGGAACCCGTAATCCCAACAATCGAGCGGCTGCAAACCTACTCCTTAGAACGCACAGTCACCTGTATCGGCTTCTTAGGCACCTACTTAAGCATAATTCTGGTCGAAAGAGGGACTTCCTGCGTTTTCTCTGTGTCTTTATTCCTAATGAACATTAAAACCCTTTAGTACCTACTGTACCTCTATCACACATTACAAATTGAAGAAACTTAACTTTGCCACGCAAAGTGTTTACGCGTTACGTGTCTTTCTCAAAGTAGACAGCAATTGTTTCCCTAAACATCATTAAATATTGACATTTATAACGGACACGGATTGTGTTCTCAGTGAGGTAGAAAGCGAATTTTTATTTATAGTTCGGATAATTATTAACATTTAAAACATTAAGACATTTTTTTGTAGTTGGTCACGACTACTTCTCCCATGTCTTTACACTTGTTTGTTGTTCAGTCCGTATGGAATTCATGTATATATAGTGGCGCAAAAGTCAGTTAACCCGTCAGTAACATATACAATGAAGTACAATGTAAATTCTTTATTACTTAACAATTTAATTTAAGTTTTTTTCGAAATGATATCCTTCACGTTTAGTGTACTCGTCAAGAGGCTGTTTTTTCGTTTTACGAGTTGACTGACATAAAGCAGCGGTTTTAAAACTGAACATCCCTGTTATACGAGACAATATTTTTGGTTAGCTGATTTTGGGGTACTCGGTATGTAGGCCTACGTAATCCATGTATTTGTAAATTCATTCATATTTATCACATGTATGTATACAAATTAGTGGCGATCCCTGATCTAGAAGTCGGGTAATAGCGATACCTTTCGCTCTTTGACAGGCCAAAACATTTGCGGAAAGGGAAATTTTGGGATCTTTGATGAGCTGAAAATCTACACATATGTATAATCCGTTGCATTTGAAGCTAAGAAACGCTGTTGTATATGAGATATATATAATGCATACAGCTGATCTAAAGCAAAAGAAGGAGTTTTATTGAAGCGTAAATTATAATTTTTTAAAGTCCTCCAGTTTCAATTTCTGGTAACACAGAGTATTCGTCAAGGGTTGCTTTCTATAAATCTTCAGAGTTCACGCCTAATTGAGGTCAATTTATAGTGCATGTTGTCTTTGTCACTTTTGCAAGTCCTTTACCTCGCAGCTGAAGAGAAACTGGCGTATGACGTAACATGGCTTTGATATTCTCTGCGGTATAGTTTTTGCTAACAACTTTATATTCAGTAGAGCATCGAGTGCGGAAAATCCTTCACATATTTATAATGTTATATACAATTTGTGCCCCATTTTCCTTCATCTCTATTTCAATATTTACCAGACAATAAATATTTCATTATGTGTATGTCTTTGTGGCCCTCATTATGATTCATGATGAAATTTTAATTTCAGCGTTTGATTAGAATCAGTCACCATTTAACTATCCTGTTTTTCATAAAATAATTTACAGGATCGATGATCGTTGTAATATTTAAGTCCATGAAATGGTGCAATAGTACCTCTGTGTAGGCCGAAACCACTTCCTTATACATTCCTTCCAAATCACTAACGTTCATATTTGTTTTCTGTGGCACAACAGCTGAACTCGGGCCTAGGCCGCCTCAATGTTGAAGTTTCTAGATCACTCAAAATTAGACACACACACACACATCCGGTAGGACTCCTCTGAACCAGTGATCAGCTTGTCGAAGAAGCCGCTACCTACACAACAAACACAAGGGACGAAAATCCATGCCCTCAAAGGGATTCAAACCCACGAACCCAGCAATCGAGTGGCTGTAGAACTACGCCTTAGATTGCATGAACACCGGGATAGCGTAGTCGGTGTAGCGACTCTCTACGGACTGGACATTCCGGAGGTCGAATCCCAGTGGGGGCGAAATATTCCGCACCCGTCTAGACTGGCCCTGGGGCCCACCCAACCTCCTATACGATGGATACCGGGTCTCTTTCCCGGGTGTAAAGCGGCCGGGGCGTGGCGTTGATCACCCACTCCTATCTAGCGCCGAGGTTAAAGAAAGAGTAGAGCTATACTTCTGCTCCCCTTCTGGGCCTTCATGTCCTGTTAATGGGGTAAACTTTATCTTTACCTTTTACCGGAATCGGCCATCATCCTTTATTTAACGATATTTAATATTAACTACCAATAGTATAGTAAAATATGCAATAATTAAATAATCAGTAAATTCGAAAATCTACATGCCATGTTTTTTCTGACAGTCCAGCATCAGTATGAATAGACAGTGGGTTTAGGCTGTCTGTGAAATTTCTGTCTACTTCTCTTCTGCGCACAGAGGACATATTCAATGTTATGTTTCTAATTTGAAAGCCATAAATCATATCAGAAATTCTAATGAAAATAGTGCAAGAATACATAAACCGCAAGATGTAGATTTTGTACTCGTGTCTCTGCTCCTGATATGTCTCAAAATTTTTTCTCCGTACCAAATATTAGTACGATAAAGCCAGTAACGTTTGATGGAGGGGTAATGCAGTGTCGTATCCCAAAGAGGGTGGTGTGTTGGGAACGTAGATTGGAGCGTAAAGTTGGAAGCGTTGACCGAGAGGGAAGTCTTGAGTGCGTTGGAACACTTAACAATTGAAATTCAATCCACAGCAACACACAATGATAACTAAATAGCTCTTAAATGTATTAAATGTTGAAGAATTGTACAGCTGGTTTTCTGTGTATTTCTCGAGAAATGTCGACGTGTAGAATTTAATAATTCGGACGCGAAGATTCCAGTAGCAGTCAGCAGAGTGACAGAGTTTCCAGTAGCAACTGATGTTGATTGAATCCCTCGGAAATGTCTAGTAACGCCTTTATATAAGGAACTTTAGGGCGTTGGCTTTCACGTGATAGAGCACTGAACTTGAGGCTTCTAAGCCTTAAAACCATGAAACAATCACGGGCCGTACAGAGATCATAGTACAAACATGACTTTAATTTTACTAAAGTTGCATCAGCCGAGCTGGACTTTTGGTGACACTTGAGATCAACACGATTGCTTCGTGACACTGACGACCCTGTTTACTTCCTGCGACATCGACATTTCTCTGTTGTGCAACACTGATTCTGTGTTTTAAAACACGCTACATTATAGAATAACACAATTATATACCTTATAAATGTAATAACTTCTTACCTTTACAGTCGTAACAGGACAGTATACGACAGCAGCACGCATGGGAAAGATGAGAAATTTATGCTTAATATTACTCAAAGAAACTCATTTGAAAAGAGTACAAGGGAAGCATGGAATTCGATTGAAATCGAATATCAGAGTGGGGTTTTAATAAATAAGGCATGACTGTTTATCTTCTACGGGATAGGGAGCCAGTGGTTTCCTATTACGCACATGATATGGAACGAGTTGAGGTGTTCATATCTTCTGAAGAAGTAATATGCTCTGTTAAGCCACTTTATTTCCGGTGCATATTATTTCTTCCTGCACGAAATTTGGCTTACTTCTAGCGCCTTCATAGTGATCACAAAATCGTTTTTTTCTATATACTGATGTTCCTTCTTTTGTAAAGAAGTACATGGCAGTGTATCTGCCATTATCCATTCCGTACAAGATTGTTGTTTTCTTCATAACGATTTTTTCATTTAATGAATGAGTATCTCCTGCTGCTTATGTGCTTCAAATCTGGTACGTTGCTTGAAACTTCTCAAAAGTTTTATTTCCGCTGCTTGAATTATAATAATATTTTTTATTAACTGAAGATAAATTCCTCATAACAGTGTCGCAACTGCCATCATATTATGAAGAGATTCCTCACGTCTGCTTCAAGTAGCACTCCTAAGTCTCAGAGCACGAGCGTGACTTGCTTATCAGATAAGACCGACTTCTGTCTGGACCAGAAAGATATTATCTGCTGAGATCGGAGAGAGATCAAATGGAGAATGAGTACGAGAGTGTGTGATTTCTTTGCTTACTGTACAACGAAGCACAGGAAGAAAGTTTTCCAATAAAATAATAAACGTAAATGTAGGACAGCCCCATCGTACCAAGTTTGAATAAGACTTTTTTCCCTCATACAAACGAATAGGGGCCGCGCTGCAAACTGCTGGGACGTCACTGCGTGAGTAGACGCCGAGCGTTTGGGTTGGGTCGATATCTCGGGCTCTGCTGCGAGGGTTGGCACGACGCAACGCGACGTGAAAGCAAGCAGGAGGTTGGTGTGGAGACTACCAGTTGGAGACGAACCGCCCAGCCCTGTGTATGCTGTAGAGTGCTCCCAGTAACACGTAACCTCGCTAGCCTGCCACCTAGCCCACCGACACGGTACTATTGGTTGCCGAGACTCCGCACGCTACAAGCTGCAGTGACATAACCTACAATAATATACCGCTGTAGTGCTGCTGTTAATGTTTCTTCATCGTTCATCAGGTGAATGAAGTACGTACTGTTGTTGTCTACTAGTTGTTCTTCATGTGGACTTAGCGGTGGTTGTGTACTTGACACTGACGGATTAATAACAACTTATTTGGTATAACTGTTTGTCGTTCAGTGAAGTGTATCACAGTTCTAAATTACACGTAATTTATAACCCAAGAACAACAGATCAAAACTTTTCTCAGACGAAAAGTTCTCTTTACATAAGGAGTTCAGTTATTAAGAAACCTGCATAAAAATCGTATGATTATGTAAGATATCCTCGAAATTGTATGTTCATTTTTGTAGATACATTGTGAGTGCTGGTGTCTTCTGTAGGTCGTTGATACTTGAAAACGTGAAAGATGTGTATAGCACAAACATGCAAACACACAATGTACTCTGAGAAATTACTTTCATTTCTTAATTGAGTGTTCGTGTGAAATGCAGCACATATATTTCAGAATTAAAATAACGTATCTTATTTCTTGAACAGTACTTTCTTGTGTATTACATTTGACTGTTGCATGTAAAGTAAAACTGAACTCAGAATAAAGTCATTGACATGACTAGCGGGAAATCGGCTTCCTTTCCCGTGCTGATCGTGACTCGAAACCCGGGCACAGAAGAAACCTTAGGACCACACAGTGTCGTGTTGTTGCATAATGCAATGTGTTCAGTCTTGGGGCAAATCCGCCTCTGACTATTACTCAGTCCTTTATCTACGGTCCTAGAATTTTGTTAAAATTTCTAACATTTTCCTCTTCATGCGTATAGCTGTTGCTGTTACGTTGCTTAATGTAATTAAAGTGAAAAGAGCATGTGAGGAGTTATCAGAATGGAAGTGATCTAAGATATTCGGCTTTTTACAAATGGTGTTAACATATTTGTGTGTGAAATTAGTGAGTGGCCATGCGTAATACGTAATGACACGTGAAGACTTGATTAACCTGTGAGTTTATATTTTTTGCTGGAAGTTTTTCATTAACCTGAACCTGCGATATTAACCACTGGACGAAAGACGATGGTGGCTGCTGGTGAAGTAACGGAAGGCACTTCTGCCAGGAAGATGTCATCAATCATTCTCCTTCTCCTTCTCTTCTGTCGGGACTCAGGTAGGGTGTCATCTTAACTGCTGTGCTCTGACAAATATGTCTAACAGACGAATTACTGTCCTAACATTCTACGACGTATAAGGTAACGTCCACAGTTTAAGCTAATCCGAAAGGGCTTATGTTGTAATATGTATTACTGCAGCTGTAAAATTACTCCTTTGTAAACACTGACTCGTTTCACTTCCTGTTACCGACTCAATGATTCGTATTGGACGTTACTATATTTACTCAGTAGCTTTACTGCGTCAGTCAATTGTGATTACCATCAGTCCGTATTATACGCCGAAGTTGCTATACCGTAGAAGACTCCTCGTAGTTCTGTGCCACACAAGAGAAATCATTTTATACCGAAAGTAGCATTTCAGACGCAGTAGTATGTCAGATTTGTAACTAAAACCTGTACTGAATAATAGTAAAACAACCTGCACTGAATATTGTAAGACGCGCACCGTTTTACAAGAGTGGATGTTCTCAGAAGGCCTGTTGAAGAAAATTCAAGTTTTCAGGGATATGAAGCCGTGTCGATTTGTAAATAACTACCGACGTTTCAGAAGACGTTACCACCTCCTTCATGGTAGTCAAAGGAGAGTGAAGAGCCCGTCTCCTAGCAACACTATGACGATGGAAACAGCATGCTCCTCCGAAACCTCGGTCAGTCTTTTAAAGACTACACGGCACCATACTCCAAAATAGTTGAATATTCGGTGATCATACTTTTGAAAATGAATGTGTTAAATGTCATCGTTTTAATCATGTTTGTAATCTGTGCGCTGCAATAAGGTACGACAAACTGGATACTGACTGCACTTTCGCTGCTCTTGTATTCAAAAGGTTTGGGAGCGACTGATATAGAGAATGTTTAGCACATGATAGTCGATTTTAAAGTACCGTGATAAGTGCCTCGAAAATTGGCCTGAATGTGCCTTTACAATTTTGTATTAGAGGTTTGTGTATATTCAGAATGTAGTATTTGTGAATGGTGTCAGTGTGGGTCGGACCTTTATCAAATTATGCCAGGAAAGCTTCCCCCCCCCAGATCCTTTCCAACTTACTTGTCACAAGTATCCTAACATTCGTGTCGTATAATTTGAGATTTAACATCGGTAAATAAACATTAAATGAACAGATAAGAACATGATTTGGGCAATGTTATGGAGCACTGATTCCCTTTTTCTCTGTGAAACTTGACCCATTAAACAGAACTACGCCTTTCTTTTCATAGCTATGTCTTACCTTAAGTTCAGTTGGGTATATTACGAGCCTCTGTAACACGTAAGTGCCGTAGACATAAGTAAAACGCCATCGCACTGGCAGCTTTGCGGGTTATGCACGTGAGGAAATGTGTTTCAGTCTTCATATTTATATTAAATCTGAAATGTATCGTAGGTTATGTGGCGTAGGTTGACTGACTGGTTTCCATGAAGCTTAGGGAGCAAGAGGTGGTGGCCAGTTTCAAGGTAGTGTTACTCCAGCATTCGCCTAGAGTAACTGACGTAAACTACGTGAATCATCAGTAGTAATGGTCTGTATGGCGGCTGACATTCGAAACTAGGTCCTCCTGAATACAAATCAGAAACTGAACTGCCTTAGTAGACCTTATCATATAACTGATTTCATGGACTCCGTATGATAAGATGTTTTCATTTTATCTGTTTCCCTGTATTTCCGATTACTTTTAATTTAATTAATTTAGTTGTTTCACTACTTGAGTTGTTTCAGTCTGCGCTAAGTGGACAGAGTTTGTGAGATATAAGCGCCTTCTATTCCGGACCGATACTATTCTTTTGTATGTAAGAATTCAACGTAATAAAAACATTTTTCCCTTTGAAAGACAAGAAGGGATGTAGGGAAGAAGTTTACGTCCAATTGGCCTTAACTCCGGCACTAGATGGAGATGAGTGGTCAGCTTCACTCCTCATCCGCTTTAACCTGCGGAAAGAGCTTCGTGGCCCATTGCAGGTCCCAGAGCCGGTAACACTGTGGCATTGAACAAGCCAAACATAGTAGATACAGGCCCACACTCAACGACAGATTGCTCGTTCTTCTGTTAATAACAGTGTTCTTCGCCCTATACGACGAAAATTTGTAGTTACACATTTTACCATCATTTGTAATTATTAGATATTTGGATGCAATATTTTTAATTAAGATCGCTTATGCGTATCAATAATATGAGCCTTATGTGGACAAGTCCACGTGTGAAAATACGTAATTATCATACAAAACGCAGCCACTCCACCACAGAACTCTTAATTAAAAAGTCTTTAGTTGCAATGGGGGAGGGGGAGAAAGATAATCTGGTTGTCCTAAACTGTCACTGTGGTCCAGCGATAGAGACGAATTGTTTCTTATGAGTTCACAAGATAAGAATTTTTCTATCCCACTTTCCACATGAAAACAACGACACAATTTTCAGCACGTTGTGGTACAGTAACTCAAGACGATGGGAAACTTTGGAAACAGTCAATTTTATTGCATTACGCAGCCGTAAGAATCTTTTATAGTGAACTTAAACAGAAGCCACTGAATAAGGGTAACTGAGGTACTATTGTAAAATTAATGAATTGGACACTGAAATAATTGATAAAAGGAAATATAACTTGACAGGGAATCGAATTTGATAACCTACTGTTTAAAGTGTGCTAAATAATAACGCCATCAGTTGCTATTATTACATAGGATTGATGATCTGTGAATTTCGCCCTCAACAGAAACTTTGAATTTTCTGCTGGAGCGAAAAGAGTTAATAAGCATACTTAAACTAATCGAAATTTTAAATTTGACAGCTTTACAAAAAGCCAGGGTAGCCAAGTGGAGTCAGAGACATTTCCAGTATCCAAGAATACAGCAGCCATAAAGAGATATTTGTTGACATTTCAGAGCACGTGATCCGTAAGTTTCATACATTGCAGAGTCGTGCTGTGACGTGCAAGAAACCCAAACACGCTTACAGATGGCACGTTCCCTTTTACCAATGTGCGTTTGGAATGTTCTTAGCATATTTTTTCACGAATAGCGCAAGCCGTAGTGGACAAGAGGCCAATAAACCGTAAATTTTGAGGAAGTTTGGGGCCCTTAACCGTTTTCGGCAATGTTATTATCTTCGTTTCTTTCCAATGTGACAGCCAAATACAGTGTTAGGATAAATATGTCATACATACCAACGGTCACCTTGTAAGCAGCTTTAGACATCTGTTTTGAATGCCGTCAGATCCACAGGCCCTTCAAAATTTTAGTGCTACTCTTATTACTATGTTAAGAGGTTTCACTCTGATAGGTATATTGCTGTGCGCCGTTTCGAACAGAGCTATGGACACTAGCCTCCGCCCGCCCTTATGTCCTTCGTTACAGTCGTTATGAAGTGTGAGCTGCTTTTCCAAACAAAGAAAAATCGAGTTTTCTTTGCTGACGTATGAAATTTGAGACCTTAAATTACTATGATTTGCTGCTGATGCCTTTGCTTTATTCCTTTACATAAGGGATTTTGCAGTAGGCCAGATAGCTTGGATGTGACCTCACAGTCTTCTATCTTTGTTTCTCACCATTGAAGTGCCTTTCTTCGAGCCATGTTTCGAATGGTCTTTGTGACCCACTTAAATGCCGTTTTGCGTTGCCGATTACCGGTTTCTTGCCACAGTTTTCATAACCCCTGTTTCTGCTTATTTAATCGATCTAAGCCAGGGAGATCGTTTTTTCGATACGAAAGTGAATTCCACTTATCCGCAGCAATTATTTCGAGGCTGTGGAACGGGTCGATTGATCGGCTTCTTCCTCCGAATTGATTTGGATTCTATTTGAAATTAAGTCTGAGGCAATGGATTGAAACGTTTCCCAATCTGTGAATTTTGCTACACAGCTCGAATAATCCCTAACTGTTACACGATCCAGTGTGTGGGAAATGAATGCTAGGTGATGTGACCTAGACTGTCATAGACAATGACATCTGACAATTGGACATTTTGATGAAGCAGAATTTCGAATACGTAACCACTCCCCGCAGGCGAATAATGAGTGGAACATCGTAACGCTGAAGTATCGTTAAGCTTTTTATCAAACCGATGTACCGGTTTCCCACATGGTGGGTTAGGAACTATTCTTGTCCACAATTCGTGTTTAGCATTCAGATCGTCTGTCCGTATTCATTTACATCTCAAAATTAAGGGAGCGATGATGTCTGCGTTACGTCATGCTCGACGTGGAGATTTATGGTAACTGCTAGTCAGATTTTGGCCGTTGCCAGTCGGTATGAAGACACCTGTAACTTCTACTGAAACGAGGGGAGGTAGGTCTACATGCTTGTGGGAAGTGACATCTGTGACTGCAAGGTCACTTCGACCTTTCATAAGCGGGAAGCGGTGTGTCTGGAATAAAGATCTTCTCCAAAGTTTTCAGTTACGTTTGTGATAAGAAAGTCACATCCTCTTTTATTTCTGGCAACTGCTTACTGAGTTCACAGCGCTGCTTTCAAGGTCATTTGTACTAAATGCTACGACTCTGAAAGGTATATGAAGATTAGTGGCCACTGTATTTCAGGAGGCTCAAGACTATTCATGTAATAAACGCCATAGTACCATTTAGCCTGTCATAATCTGCTGGACTACCGAAAAGACTGAACGTATCATTTAAAATATCGCTTCTTACACAGCAAGCCTGGAATCAACTTTGTTGACTTGAGTGCTGTTATTGCTCTGCGGGCTGGATCGTTATCCTGTCCGCCTTTGGGTGCTGTGTCTGCCGGACTTCAGGCTGCTCTTGCTGTCACTAGTTGCCTTATCTTACCGGTGCAAAGGATCTACCAAGGGTTGTTTATTTCTACGTGAATGATCTCCCGGTTTGTCCGGTTGCCGCTGTTTTCTCGGGTTTTCTCCTCTGCATTTCTTCGTGGCTGACCGCAACCTCTGTAGTTGAATAGATGAGTTTTCCTTCCGTCTATCTGTGTACACTTCCAACAGCTGGTCCTTGACTTCTCATTCGTCTTCTCGGGGCATTCCTTATGCAGGTGACCGCCTCCGCACCATAAGCAACCAGGTGCTGCTTAGATTTGACCCAGACCTGGCCGAAATTGTGGCAGTTATAACACTGCATGAGACCTGTCAGAGCCCTGTATGCCTCCACCTGTATGATGGTAAGGGTAAGACTGCTAAGTTTCGATATGTGTTGGGCTTTCTCGTTCGTTGTGTGACCAGGAATGGCGGGAGGTGTGCAAGTGTGCCGATCACATTGGTGTAGGCGTTATGCTTTAAACTTGAATTTTGGATGTGCCAAGTTTGAATCTGCCGAGATACCCGTAATACTACCTAGGGTTTATTGCAGATTTCTCTTCCTTCCAGGCCAATGCCGGGAGAGTAAACTTCCAAATCCTATTCAGTTACTTACTTAACGATCATTATACCTTCGACTTTATACAGTTTGAACGACTGACGGGGTCTTTGTTTGTGCCGACACGTGGAGGCCTGTTCACTTTCATGCGGTTGTGAAAACTAACCTTTTCTGCCTTCAAATACATAGTTAATAGTTACTCTTCTATGTTTCTAAAAAAATGTGCTTCGAACTCTGTCTGAAGTATCATCAAACATTTTGAAGAAAGTGGTAAATATGTACCAACTTTTTAAACGTTAAAGTGCTCTGCATTTTGCCACACAGTGTACGCATGTGTTTTCTGTGATTCCCACAATCTAGACCAATTGCGTACCTAAAGGGTGTTAAGAGAAACGTTTTGTTTCCTGTGAGGTGGCTGAGATGAATGTCATACTATAAAGGATTCAACTCACTCGTATAATAATTATGCTCCTATTACGAATGTCCTGTTTTCATATCTGTCAGCATATATGAAATTTCTCGTGGTCTCTAATAAAGTTCGTAAACAGCTTATTCTTCCTGTTTCAGAATGCTTATTACCACTTCAGCCCTTATAAATGTGCATGCAGCTGTAACACGAAAGGAAGGATTTACTTCTGTATGCCTTAAATATCTGATAATGTTTCTGAAATTGGTACTTATTAGTTTTATTTCTTGTACTTTGCTGTGGAATAATATTTTAAAGGAGGTTATCAGTGTCTTCATATCTAATTGGCCTTAGTATAAATTTTCTCATTAAAAATGTTATTGTAAATTTAATAAGAAATTCTAGATATCACACGCTATAAGTATATGAAGGATTGCCCTTCATGCTTTGCTAAATATGCATTAGAGTGAAAATAGTTCTAATGTAATTCGCATTTCTATGCGCATCCATATTGCGTTCTTTTAAAGAATTTGGCCCATGATGAGTGGCTGTTTGGACAAAGAATTTCATTCGGACTCATGTAAAGTAGAATGTATAGTGTGTAGACAAAGGCAACCATAACATTTTTTCCCACTATCAAATTTAATCTGAATGCGTTAAATAATTTGTGCAACGACATATGCATCTTTTATGGCCCAATGTTTGGAAGTCTTGCTTTAAAACATATTTAGGTCAAATGAAGTAATGAGCTACATAAGGAAATATGAACGAATTTGCCTCCTTGAAATTAGCCTGATACTGATTCATATCTATATTTATTTTCCGACAAATGTACAATTTAATCACATTAATTGTGTAATTTCACTGCCCTACATGTTTCGAACCCTTAATTTGGGTTCATCTTCAGGGACTCACTATCTCAAATCACATACTGTTTATACCAATTGGTACAATTGTTTAAATAGTAACACATGAATTCTTTACAATTGTTCATATACACTGTTTAAAACAAATAAAAGGTGAAAATTGTATTGTTGGTTGTTTCGAGTCTTACATTGGTTAAAATGTTAAAAGTTGTATAAGAGTTGAATAATCTGTGCTGTTTTGATGTCCCGTTTATCGGAGTTGGTTGCCTGCTGGGTGGTGAGAACAACGTAGACTCGAATCAACCAACAACTACAATATTCACCTTTTATTTGTCTTAAACAGTGTATATGCACAATTGTTTAGAATTAATGTTTTACTATGTAAACAATTGTACCAGTTGGTGTAAATAGTATGTGATTTGAGAAAATGAGTCCCTGAAGATGAACCCAAATTAAGGGTTCGAAACATGTAGGACAGTGAAATTACACAATTAATGTGATTAAATTGTACATTTGTCGGACAATAAATATAGAGTTAAAATGTACGGAATTTATAATATTAAGTTGATTCATATCTGTTAGAATGGTTTCGGATTTGAGCTAGATTCGTGCCCGGATGATGTAAATTAAGGAACAAGCATTTGCTGAAAACTAGAGCGTATTTATTTTTTGGACAGAAAATAAGCAATGCCCAACATGCTGATTTATTTCCAACTACTGTACAAAGCCAGTGTGTGAAAGACAACTGCACGGAATATGTTTAACATTAAATATAATGCGCAGCATACTAGCTCGGGCTATTAGAAAAGTCAGGTACAGAGTTGATTCACTAAACTGCAGTTATATTTTACACTGTTCAATTTTAAACTTTCGGAAGGTCTATAATAAATATGCTTCAGATAGTTTACTATGTTCAGTGGTATGTTTTAATTACCTGTCAGTGTCCTGCAGTCAAATTCAATTTCAGGTTAAAATGTCTCTCAAAGGTTTTCTAGGCGTAATTGTAACGTAAATATGAGTATTTTAAAAGGCGTATTATTTGTATAAGATGTTAAATTACATATTTATAGCGTTATTACTTAAGTATTTTGTACAACAGTCGTAGCATTGTAGTTTAGCATTAAGTTTTAAAAATTCATTCGACTTCTTTGTAGATGAATTTAATCCCAGATATTAGCCCTTTTAAGGCTAAAAATTCATCTGTGTATTATTTCAATATGTAGTTCTACCTCTCAGAATACAGAGTGCATCCCCATTAAAAAATCGTATGGTTAATATTTAGCGAAAACCTCCTTTATTTTCAGAATCATGGTATATCCTTACTGATTTTCAGTGTCAAAGCAGTTTGTACTTTGGGTATGTTAATAAACGTACTTTAAAGGGTCAATTCACGTAAATTAATTGTTCCTTATCAATGGCTGAGGAACAAACATATTCTCAGCTTTCGTTTGTCTTTGCGGTTTCAGGACTATATATGAAAAATAAGACAAAGACACTTTAGTGGCAACTAGAACGGCCACGATCTGATGTCCGGCAAGAACAATGATTCTTGTTTTGCAACGTCTGCAAACGACCCATTATTCTTCGCAATAGGTACCCTGAGGTTTGCGTCGGGGGTTCAGCGCTTGTGACGCCAGGCTAATCGTTCACCTCCATCTAGTGCCGATGTGAATACGACGTACTCTCTATTACCCTGCGCGAATTATCCGGTTCGCCGATTATCCGTGCACGATTACGTTGCCAATTACCAGTGACGAAAGGGGAAATAACGTGATTTAGCCCCAAGTACTCGAACAAAATCCTTAATACAAACAAAAATCACGGAGTAATTTCGTAAAAAATAAGCGTAAGCTGTATATGTATTATATGTGTAACAAATATATTAGTTTCAAATTTTTCGTGGCTCGAACGCATATGTTTTTGTTTATCCGTTTTTCTCAATTAGCCTTGCGCCCCTCTCGCCAGCATTGCCCCGGATAAGCGAGAGTACACAGTACATGGAGCCATACCTTCGCAACCCATTTATTTTATTTTTTTTAGTCGGTCCCCTTCTACCTACTGATGGTAAGTGTAGAGGGTTATTGTTGCACTTGATCACACGCAATGGCACACTCACACACTCGGTAGGACTCCTCTCGACGAGGAATCGGTCTGTCGCAGAAGCTTCTACCTGTACAACACGCAACATTTACAAGAGACAAACATCCATGCTCCCGGCGGGATTCGAAACCGCAATCCCAGCAAGCAAGCAGCCGCAGACGTATGCCCATTTTATTGTTGTGGTACGTGATTAAAAGCACAGATATACTGAACGTACATTTTAACAAATTCTATAGTCCTATTTAGATCTACTTCTTACGAAGACTACTCAGGCGGCATTTTACTTTGTGAAAGTAACGCTGAAGGTATCTTGGCATCGCTAATGAAGGCTTGTGCTTGTATCAGCCAGTCCTCTGTTTTCATAGGCTTTAAGCCAAATTTTTTCTGATGTATTAGCAGCGATTTTCAACAGTTTTACTTGAGATCTTGTAAACTGTTTTAGTCTCTCTACTTCCCATCATTTGCAGTATATCCTTTTCCCTATAAATATAAGTTCAGAACAAAATGTTTATTATTTTAAACGTGATTCGACAGGAACGTGTTTATTACCAGTCGCCGAATACCTGACACTATGAGGTGCACGTACTTGGAAAACACTGCTCCGTGTTAATGGATGCATTTTGACAGAGTCACATTCGATTTCAATTAATTCGCTTGGGATTTTGGTGGATAAAATACTAGAATTCCGAAGTCCATTAATCCACAATCCCATTGCGTCATAGCAATTGAAAGGTTTTGGTAGATCAATTGATAACTGGTCAGATAAATAATTCCTCCTCAATAAGAATTAGCTTTGCTAACAGATCGGTCAGACAGCTAATCAAATACTTCTTTTTAAAATCCGATTAAAAATTATAATACAATTATCAAATCAGTCGATCAACTATTTAATCAGGCAGTCATAAAGGCACTCAGCTCGACTTGTTCTTAAAGACAAATAATGAAAACAAAATCGTTACTGTTGCCGCCTTTGTATATATGTTTTAGAACTTACAGCTTACGGATCACGGCATAAGCACAAGGGCCTGGATACGTACATGCACACAAACACGCACAAAAATAATGAATGTCATATCTTCTTTTAAAATTACTCGTGAATTAATAAGTTTACAATCCAGAATATTCCTCTTATATTGCACACATAGATGTATTACGAACGAAGTTATACATATTAAATTAAGTTATAAACCAACTGATGCACACTAAAACCACTTTTTAAGTAGCTTTATTATAAAATTGTTAAAATTGTACCCCTACACGTGTTTCGATCCTAGGATCATCGTCATGGGGGTTTTTTTGCTAAAAGCTACAGTTACTTCAACCACATGATTTAAAATATTTTATCGGCACTTTAAAACATAAGTTAAAATCTTGTAAAAAGATTCGTTAAAAGTTGTAAAATTATAAAAGCACTGTAGATGGTAGATTGCGGAACTGCTGGCGTGTGGGATCGTGGTATTAAAAGCTTCATTAAGCTGCCATAATGCTGACATAAGTGCAATTTTCCACAACAATCGGTAACATTCCTACTCCAACTGTTATCCAGTTTGTCGAACTTTTACAGCATAATTTTCTCTTTAAATCTGAAGCTCACTTATTACACCGCACAATAATAACACAAATTTACACTAGATCATTCACGTTATCTAAAAAACACAATACAAAACCAGTAAAAGATGCAGCTTTGCTGATGCCTTAGTATCGCAGGTTACATGTCTTGACTACCGCAATATATATAATTAACTTCCACAAGTTAGATGGCCCACAAGAGGTTCTGAGTCTTATAATCAAATTCGTAATTCCATGCAAAACAAAGAGGAACCTTCGACAATGCCAGCGTAACAGAACGTTTACATGGAAATGCGCATCTATGCGTATGTAAATACTTTTCGTTCATCCAAGTAATGTTTACATCTAGTAGATGTAATTCAGTCATATAGACTTAATAATAATAAATAAAAAATAATTGTAACAAATACTGCATCTGTAGCCGCCACAATTTACATACAAATAGATGCATATATACTGCTCTAGAATGTAAATATGATCAGATACATACGAGTATATATATATATATTTTTTCCCCCTTATATACATCTCTCTGATGAAGGCTTAGTAGAAGCCGAAACATGTTGGAGATATGTTAGTGTAAATAATAAGTTATAAAAAATTAATCAGTCTGGTTGGATCCTTATAAATGCTTGTATGATACACGGACAATGTAAAACATAAATTTTGCCGTACCGTTAAAGGGGTTCGGGCAGGACACAGATAGAAGTAGCGTGAAAAGAAGCATTGTATTAGTGTAAATGCAAAGTATATGCAAAATAACTGTCTGATAAATGTGCATTCTGTGACCTCAATGTCTGTGCATTGCAGGTGCAAATAACGGCGTGTTTCTTTCAACTTTTCCATATTGTTCTGCATCATTATACTAGAAAATGAGCACCATACATATGTGTTGTAATGAAGATATTTAAATCATATGCACACGTGGCGGTGCTCTTTTATTTCTATGTGAACACTCATCCCTCGCTATGCGTAGTCGGTATACCGACTTGCTAAGGACTGGAAGGTCTGGGGATCGAATCCCGTTGGGGCGACATTTTCCGCACCCGTTCAGACCGGATCTGCGGCCCACCCAGCCTCCTGTAAAGTGAGTACCGGGTTTCTTGCACGGGGGTAAAGCGGCCGGGGCGAGGTATTGACCATTCAACCCCATCTAGCACCGAGGTTAAAGAAAGAGTAGAGCTATACCTCTACTCTCCCTCTGGGCCATCATGGCCTGTTGTAGGGTGAATTTGACCTTTCTTTTCCATCCCTCGCTTTTCGCGGGGGTTACGTTCAGATTCCCACGCGAAAAGCGAAAATCTGCGAATAATTTATCTACTCCCAAAAAGGAACGTTTTAGAATTTTTTTAGTGTTTTGTTTTATTTGCAGAAACATTGTGATAGTAGCTGCTTCTGTTTTTCCCCTCTTCAGCTCCTTGCACATCAAGCGGCATGGCTCGAAGACCTGTTCGAGTTGCCGAACATTTTTGATGCTCCTATCTATTGAAGTGTCCGAGTGATCTATTTTTATTCTTGGGGCGACCCCGCGAATTTACGAACCCGCGGAAGGCGAGAGATGAGTGTACGTAGAAGTAGGAGAATACTACGGATTGCTTGTCATTTTAATTCATGTTTTGCACAAAATATTAAGTGTTATATTGCAGCAATTCGAAGAAAACTTAAAGCTGTCACCCACCCTGCACACATACATCAGACTTAATTGACTTTAATGGCTGTCATCCCGATGTGCTTTGCACTCTCGTTCGTTAAAACTCAAGGTTCACTCCAAACATAACTAATTTATATTTCGAGTTATTCAGCTACATGTTTTTATCCAAATAAAAATCATCAGGCTTCTGTATAGAAACTGTATATTAACTGTAAAAGTGCATACTACTATAACATACACTTCATTATGAGATCTCATAATTTACAATGTTTTGGTTCCTGAGTTCGTACTGTTATTTAAAACCATTACAGTATGTGTTATTTTTGTGTTTCTTTCTTTACGTCTCTAATAAAACTGTTAAAATCCAAATATAGTCTGGTACAGTCCTAGTTGCGTAGCGATCGTCTGTTCCGTAATTTACCATTGGAGTTTTTATGTGTGCAAGGCGTATGGAATCTTGTTGCAGTTAGCTGTTACATCCTATTTTGAGGTTCCGATTTATGTTTACAGGAACCTTTCAAATTCCTTATTTAACATGTTCTTCCTTATCGTCTGGGGTTTAAATCTTCTTTATTAAGTGTATATATATATATATCGTGCACGTCGTGTATTCTTTGCACGCGCTGACCTAGAGCATGTTTGAATTACTGTAGATCCTTGGCGATGAGACGGCCGAGAGGTCAGGCGGATAGCAAAAGTAACATTGTGCGACACTCGTACATGACTTTTATGCCCTTCCTACAAAAAGCGCGTAAGAATTCGCCAGATTGTTTCTTTTATGAAAATGAATAATCTCTCTGTCGTGGGTTTGAGTAGGCCAAACAGCCTACACAATTTGTACATGATTCAAACGAACTGCAAAAGTTAGTAACGGAAATGTGAATTTGTCCTCTCGGCCGAATTTCATATTTAAAAGAGTCCGGATAGATTATGAGTAAAATTTATATTGTTGGGCTACACAGGACGAAAATGTTTTGACCATTTGCAGTTATAGTTTTTATAAAACCTGACGTGACCACGCTATACTTTTAATCCATATCAGGCTTTTGTCGACATTCTTTCATATTCCTTTGAGATTTTTGTGTTTTAGAATACAGGTATCTGTCGAAAACCTGGCGGCTTATGTTCTACAATAACACCTCTGTTGTCAAGAGCAAGGTTTGCAAGAAATTTAGGGCTAGCGGGACAGTGATCACTGTAAATAATAATCATTTCCTGACTAAATGTACTCCTCTTTAACTATAAAATGAGTACCTATGTAACAAATTATAAAATAAGTACTAGAGAACAACCACTGGATTCATGAAATTGGTTTCGTGCACCATTACATTTCTGCCTAAGCCACGTGTGTCTACCGATGTGGAAACCACCAAATTATACTTTGTGTAAACCAATTAAAACACAGGATACACGGTTCGCGAAACTATAAAAGTAGAAATCTGCAGTTGTCGGGGGAACCGCCTTACCCCATACTGAGGGGGCACTGCTTTTTAGAGTGTTATGTTCAGTTTGTAAGAAAATCAGGAGTACATTGGGTCTTTAAGACTGCTGTCTGATGAAACCTTTTCGAAGTTTAGTTTGACACTATTGTCTGTGATCTGTTTTTGCGTGTCGTATGGTGTCTTACGATATAGTAAACCTTTTTAAAGAATAATGACATGTCACATGAATTCCTGTACAGATATTGTTTATGAATAATGCTCTGTTATAAAAAATTAAATTTAAGTTTTATGGCAGGCGTGGTTATTGTGACAGCAAGAGACGTCTTGAGGCAAGAACTAGTTAAAAGTTGCTAAAATATATGGCCGTATCAGTCCTTACGTTGTACGAACTAAAACTAGTCTACCGATAGAAATGACGAGCGCAAAACAATCTGCCGAAATTAGATTTTTAGGTTCAACAACAGGACATGCCATTACATGAGAGCCACATAGAAGTAAAGAAGAAATAAATATCGTAACTAAGTATGTGGAAAATATAAGACGCTTTCTTGGTGATCAAATTTTCAGCTATTTATGGAACCAAAAGGCTCATTATCATGTTGGAAAAGACAGTCACTGATCCTGTTCTCATTCAGATGAATGCGGGTTACAATCTCACATCTTAGAAATAAAAATTTTAAAATGCCGAAACGGTACAAGTGTCCTCTTCCCTTCAGACTTCCTGACTACAATTCTGTTTGGATGTCTTGTCTTTATGAAGTGTTTCTATGTTCTCCCCAATTTTATAACCTGAATATTATGTTACGTACAAATTATTAAATTCCACGTTACGTGATTTTCCTCATCGTACTGCAAATTTTTATTTTTAGGCCTATTTTCTTCCCAGCATCCTCTTCTGAAACACCTTGAATATAGAGTTTTGTCTCTGAGCGAAAGGGAATTTAAGTAGGTTATTGTGACTGCTACAGAAAATAACAGGACTGACACGAACACGTATACGACTGAAAGAAAATCAAATACCACAACTTATGATGCTTAAGGACACATGGATGTGGGCGTTTCAAAAAAAAGATGACAAAACCATTTCTTATGA
The DNA here is from genome assembly GCA_021186555.1 of Reticulitermes speratus. Lineage (NCBI taxonomy): Eukaryota > Metazoa > Arthropoda > Insecta > Blattodea > Rhinotermitidae > Reticulitermes > Reticulitermes speratus. The sequence goes on from JAJKFL010000005.1 coordinate 18,968,173, forward strand.
AAATGAAACAGGATTCTGGTTTACATACTCGTAGTGCAGATGGAGGAAAAAACCAATTCGTTTAGAAGATGCTATAAGAAGGAGGGGTTATTGACCTTGTTTGTCTCACTGAATTCCTGGATCGGACAATATTTTCGCGACCAAATTTTGTGATATTTATATTTACATCTCTTTAAAATGTCCATGCAAAAATGATTTTCTTTAATGCAGACTGGCCCCGTTCACAGCTTTCTTCCAGATTTGTGTCACTAGTAATACAGAACGTTGAAAAAAATATTAACCCACGAACAGATTTTGGTAAAACGAATACCTTCTGGGATGTGACGCTGTGTGGTTGGGCGAGTAAGTCTCGACGTTTCGAAGCATTGTACTGCCTTCATAATCAGCGTCAAGTTGTCCAAGATAAATACCTTTCTTCTTGGACCTCTTGTCCATTAACGCTCCACACTCATGTTCACCTTATTACTAAACTTGCCCGCGGTCGAAAGCGGGAATGCTTTTTTCGAAATTGAGGAAATTGGACAGAAAGTATTTTTGCATTCTTTGCCCATCAGTAAGGCTCTAAGTCGCCGGCCTGTCACCCTGCGGCCCATGTTCGAGCCCCGACCATTCCATGTGGAATTTGTGCTGAGCCAACGGGAACTGGAACAAATTTCGCTCCGAGTACTTCGGTTTTGCGCTGCCGGTATCATTCCAGCTGCGCTCCGTACTCATCTTCATCTTCAAAACTGCCTTTTAACTGAAGGACAGAAGGCCGAGGCCTGTAAAACTTCAAAGGTACTAATCTATTGAGAATATCGGGAGCATCAGGAAAGAACTGTAGTTTTAGTGGTCATTGTAGTCTTCGCTGGGGAGGGGTATGTTTATAATTTTGACTAAAACAGATACTATGCTTGTAGGATTCTCATGGCTTTTCTAGCCCCTCCAGGCCACTGCCAGGATGGTACCTCGTCTATTCGACGGCTTCGTTCTTCCAGATTTTTCCAATTAATCATTCACACATTATCCTAACATTCAGCTTTGTCTTTTCTAGAAACTATCGTAATTCAAACATAAACCACAAATAAACAAGTAAAATACATATGTCTATATTTACAAGTTGTTTACCTACTTGATTCTGAGTACATATAGGGTTAAAGAAGTTAAAGGCATATTTGGCCCGAACATAAGAATCACGTCTTAAGGACCTGCAGAACTGTAAATGGAACTGCACGTAACGTAACTTCGGCTTCGTAGTGGAGTTGAATGCTCGATGCTCGGCCGCATGTCCTCCGAGAAAATTTCCTAATTCATATTTCGCAGGAGGCTAGAATTATAAGGATATAATACTAAACAGAAAATTCATATCCCTTTATGTTATCATGCATGTTAGGTTTATGGTGGTCTTCTTGAAGGAGAATAATGATGAATTTGCTTACTAACTAACTAACTAACTAACTAACTCCATGGAGCAGAGTCCTTCTTTAGAAGCTAACAGGTCGTCAGCTAGTCAAGAAATTCCCCGCGTTTTATGGAACCCGAAGGTTCATTACCGCACTCAGAAGAGCCCGCCACCTGTCCCTATCCTGAGCCATATCAATCCAGTCCATGCCCCCAATCCCACTTCTTGAAGATCCATTTTAATATTATCCTCCCATCTACACCTGGGTCTTCCAAGTGGTCTTCCCTCAGGTCTCCCCACCAAAACCCTGTATGCACATCTCCCCTCACCCATACGTGTTACATGCCCCGCCCACCTCATTCTTCTCGATTTGATCACCCGAATAATATTTGGTGATGAGTAGGCCTACAGATCATTAAGTTCTTCGTTATGTAGTCTTCTCCACTCCCCTGTTACCCCGTCCGTCTTAGGCCCAAATATCCTCCTCAGCACCCTATTCTCGAACACCCTTACATACCACACAAAATTGTTGTACCAAATGATGAATTCTGAGAAAGTATAATGTGATATTTGTGTGCGAATTGGCTGTGATGCTCATTTTTAAGAAATAGGATGGACTGTACTCTTGTTGTGTTTTAAATTAATTGAATGAGTGGAAGTGAGAGATATTTTTGCTGTCAGTTCCCAGAGATAAGCTCAAACTTTAGCTTGTCACGCGTGTCACTCTCATTTTCACTTTAATGTAATTAAACAACGACATTACAAAGGTATAAGGAATAAGAATTTATGTCGTCTGTGAATATTTAAGTAGTATGTTAATTAATTGTAATCGCGTAGGCAAAAGCGCGCATTACAAGTAATGTCAGAGAAAGAAATGTGTTTTGCTTTATGACTTCCACCCTACCGCGAGACAAGAATTAATTTACAGTTTATAGTAGGAGAGTAGCGGCACCTGACAGGAGAAGATTGAAACCGATGAAAAGTTTGAGCAGTGGAAATCGGAGTAGAAAAAATTTATTTGTTTTCCACAAGGTGTATGTTTTAGAAACAACTGACGTCAGGCCTTTCTTCAAGCGAATTTAATTGGCAGTGTTATCTCCACAAATGCAATTAAATTAATTTTCGGTACTGGACGATTAATTAAATGGGCAATAGTCCATTCCGTTAAGACATTTTCTTGTGGACTCCACGAAGAGTCTTCAGAGGCTACGCAATAATTGTTACGCAATATGCAGCCAGGTCTTTGGAATACAGAGTTATGTGCCAAACATCGAGTAATCAATACTGACTATTATTTTGTGGTCGAAAATGGAATGCGGAGAATTAGTTTGGAATTACATTGCAATTAGTGACCATGTTAAAGATGGTAATTCAAGATTGCTCATTGTCTGGGAGATGTGTGTTGTAGTTGAAAGGAGGGAGCGTTCGTGGGATATTTGTTTTGAGACGAGAGGACAATAATGAAATGTATACTAAAATAAATTTTAAAAAGGTGATTCCCATATTTCTCTGGCCAAGGAGAGGGTTCAGTCGCATGCTGTTGTGAATACAGTAATAAACAATCAATCAAATTTGAATAACCAAGAAATACACTATTTTTGAGGTGAAGACAGTCAACTGCTTTTAATACGTCTCCAACATGTTTCGGCCGAGTTGGGCAAGATATAGATTTGTTGCATGAAATATGTGAATCGCTATGCGTTTCCATATTTAACCTAAGTAATTCTTAACGATGGACGTGTGTGTGTGAGGTAAAGCCAGCTCTGCTGCCAGATGTGCCTTTACCTGTCGGACAAGGCCACCACGCACACGCAGGGCGGTCCACATACTTCATACATCAACTTATGTTACTGTCAAATTTTATCTTACATTCACCGTGCATTTCCATTCAATATTTAACAACCAACTAAATGCACATTTTATTTAAAACTATTTTATAGTTTTTTAGATTCCCCTACATATGTTTCGGTCCGATTTCAGACCATCTTCAGGGGGTCATAAACTACACTCATATCACGTCCACATGTGTGCGTTCAATTGCATATGTAGTGTAGATCACTTGCGTCTAATTGTGTAGGTTGTAATATCACTTTTTTAAAAATCACTTTTTAAAAAACACAGATTAAAATAGATTAAAAACACGATTAAAGTTGTAAAACACATGTGAAACACAACCAATTACAACCTACACGATTAGACGCAAGTGATCTACACTACATATGCAATTGAACGAACACATATGGACGTGATATAAGTGTAGTTTATGACCCCATGAAGATGGTCTGAAATCGGACCGAAACATATGTAGGGGAATCTAAGAAAACTATAAAATAGTTTTAAATAAAATGTGCATTTAGTTGGTTGTTAAATATTTTATGTGTCTGAATTTTTAATGCTTTTTAATACTGTATGTATACATGTATTTCAGTAATTAAAGATGAAATTCGGGCGTCCGGGCACTATATTCAAATTATGAATTTACTATATGATTTCTCGAATATCTCATCATATACAAACATATATATATTCATAGGCCCTATATATGTATATATAAGTCTACGTATAACCACAGACCATTGACAAGCAGCATTGCGACTTTTTAGCAGTTTGAACCAAGGGATCGTTGTGTGCGTCTTCTGATCAAAAACCTCAGCAGACAGGTGCCTGAAAGCGTTGTCCGAGAGGAGCTCGAGGCCCTGGGCATCCGTGTCCAGGGAGTCATGCAGCTCCGCTCTGGGCGCCGCGATCAGAATGCAGGGCAAGATCGACCTCCGACTCCGCATTTTGTGGTGTCGGTGGCGAGGGGTCCAGAGATCCAGAAGGTGCGATCCCTATCTGAACTCTGAGGCTTAAGAGTCTCTGTGGAGACATATATGGCCCCAAAAGCCCCGCTACAATGTAATAACAGTGCTGGCTGAATTTTGACTTCGAAATGTGAACTGAATATGAAGTCGGTCAGTCAGTAATGGGCTGTCAATCATGGTCAAAAAGACCAAAAGGACCTTGTGTGTATGACTGGAAGATGAGACACAGTGTTGTAACTCAGTGGTGTTGTGGTGAACGAGAAGGACATGTCGTTACACAGCCAGTTACATGGAGTCTGCCAGTGAAGAGGGTAAATTCAATACTGCCATAAAGAGCTATCCTACTGGAATATTTTATTGAAGTAAAACAATTGTACCTAAATAAAGAGTGTAATTTTTTTTGTCGAAAAGTAAGCCATTTTTACTTCCTTTATATTCACCAGCTGAACTATTATGTTGTTGTAGGCATTTTAAAACATTTTAAACTTCTTGTATTGCATTTGACTAACTGATAAGGCCCAGGTGGGTCGAAGCATTTTGAAGTTATGTTAAATGCTGTTGGTTTCTTTTAGCAAACCAATATTTTGTCGATTATTTAATTTGTAGTGAATGAGTAAGAAATGAACGGTAGACATGCAACATTGTAAGACAGTAATAAACTTCGGATTTTGTAAACTCCGGTGTGTTTTCTTCTTTATCTGTGTACATCAACCTTACAATGTGCCCCTACTCCATGTAATTAGCTAGATTGCTTGCAAATAATTACCTCACGAAATGCATACTTAAAGAGAAATTTATTGTAATTTTCATTTTAGGTGGTGAATAATAAGTACCTTATTGATCTACCGTTTATGCCACATCCTTCTGTACCATGATACTATTGCGAGAGTTCCAGCACGTTGAACATGCTGTGATTAGAGTGGATATGAAGCAAGACTTAAAAGGAAAGGAAAAGAAGTCCCACAAGACCTACTTTAATTTACCGTCCCTGAGTTCGCTTTAAGCTCTGGAGGAAACCATGAGACAGTAGCAGCTTTTGTTGGCCTGTGATGCAAATGAGATGCGTTACTGTTGAGCGAAGCAGTTGGCTGAATCATTTTGAGCCCCACAAGTGCAAGTGGCCAGTCAAATTATCTGAATTTTGCAATTAGTTTAATCAATATTTGATACGTACTGATTTTGAAATATCTTTTCGCATGAAGCTTACATAAATATGCCATAAGTGTTGTGTCATACTGTTAATTGCCTGGAAGCTTAGGAAAATTAAAAGATAAGTTTTTTAATATGGATGGCCCTAATTTTCACGAAATATTATAAAATGAAGCAAGAAGAATGAGATGGGTAGGACTGTGGCACGTGTGGGAGACAGGAGAGGTGTATACACGGTTTTGGTGGGGAGATCTGAGGAAAAGAGTCCATTTGGAAGACCTAGGTGTAGGTGGGAGGAAAATATTAAAATGAATCATCAAGACGTGGGATGGGGAAGCATGAACTGGATTGATCTGGCTCAGGATAGAGACAGGTGGCGGGCTCTTCTGAATACGGTAATGAACCTTCGGGTTCCATAAAGTGCGGCGGTTTTCTCGACTAGCGGAAGACCTGTTAGCTTCTCAGGAAGGACTCTGCTCCATGGAGTTAGTTAGTTTAGTTATTTTAAAATAAATTGTGTCATTTGGGCGAGATCTCTGGTAGGTGTTGAAGAGTTTAGGAATGCGTACACAAAGTTCTACGAAAACTATGCAGGAAAGAAACCATTTCGGAGAAATAAGCAAAGGACGTGAGTTTTTAGGAATCGACGGGATGAAACTGGCTGAACACGAGGCCTGTTGGTTGTCTGTTGTAACAAAATTAATATCCTACATCTATGGTCTTCATAAGAGGCTTTTAATTTTTTAACCAGCTCTCCAGTTAGCGGGTCAAGAAATTCTCTGCTCGATGCAGTTTTAATTTGCGATATATTCTTCGACATTGTATTTGTTTACGTTGTAATTTATCCCTCATTTTAAACAAATGTAATTATTCTCTTAAGCTTTAAGAACTTTTCACATAAGGCACATTAACCATTCCCGTGCATCAGAAGTACGTATACGCCCTTGAAAAGGTAGGTAAGGCTACGTTGTGGTACGTCACATTACATTACATTACGCTGCAGGCGCACATATTCCTTGTCTGATAATTCCGGTTTATAAATTAGCCAAAAGAACTCGATGCAGAAAGACTGAAAACAGTGATGAGAAGTACAACGAGGTACGTGTTATAATGTAAATTCATTTTATGTATGCATCTGTGAAACTTTACTGTGCTATATGAATAGATGTGTTGTGAGATGTTGAAATGTATGTCAGGATGCCGCCGCGTGGAAAGGTATGGGAAAGCCTGCCGTGGGTTGTTTAATTTTTTCAAGACTTACTTTGAAATTGAGAAGAATAGAAGTTGGGTGTGCAGGGAGAGGCATTGCATTTTTTAGTAAAGGGGTGGGGGCAAAATGTGCGTCTCTGTGTGTTCTCATTTTGAAGGCTAGCAGTCTTCTAAATTATTTACAGAACTTCGTTTCCTACGTCACAGAAAACACTACGTCCATTGCAAAGACCAACTGGTTACTGTTGTTTAGTGAAAGTCTTGTGTTTATTGTGAGAAGTATATGAAAGACATAAATACACTGTGTGGCCAAATGCATAGTATTGTAATGTTGCATCAGATGGTTTATATAGTTAGCATTGGGCTTTATAAGGTTACCATGAGAGGTTTGGTCCTTTTCGTATGCTAAACCAGAGTAAGTAGTAAAGTAAAATGCGTATACTTGACTCAGAATGAGCAGATAATATTGCTCCAAAGTTGTTAGTTGTGTATGTGCTATACTAGTCAGGAGGCAGCATGAAGGAACAAAGACCCTGTCAGAGCAAGTTTAGTTCAATATACACCGTGAATGAACAAGATCTTATAAGTTATTTTTATTGCGTCTTCTCCACCAAGTATATGGCTGGCGTGACGTCACTCTGCCTTCCTCTATGTAAAGAAGCAAGAGGGCAAGACAAAAAAATTCATCCCTGCTGGCGAAGAATCTCTCCATCTTGCATAGCTGGCACGTAGACTGAAAGTAAGAATTCATATCACATGAAGTTAAAACTCCGTAAATGGGAGGATAATATTAAAGTGTATCCAATAAAAATATTGTGAGAAGTACTGTATTTTTGGATGTGATATAGTTTATTATTGTTGATTGTTACCAAAGTTTCAGGGAAACACGAAGTCTGCATATTCAGCGATTTTCTTTATCATAAACAGCCCTGAGAACCTCATACCACATAATATTTCAATACGTTAATGGTTTGAACTGGTTCTTGATACGGTCCAGTCGAGTCGTTTTGCTCTTACAGTATTAACTTTTCTGATCCCAAAACAGTCGGTTCGTTGCCGGTGCCGGGGATAATTTTTTCGAATACGAGCTGTTTTACCAGGTGCTTTGGCAGGTTCTTCGTGGTTGTCTTCAACAGATTTCTATTGCGGATTTCTTAATTTCACTTTCTGTCTAATTGTGTCTAATCTATGGGCTGGGGGTTTATCTATAAGGCCGAATAAGGAATGCAGAGTTAATTTTGGGGAAAACAGTTCTTGATATAGGACCATCTCGAAGACCGAGAAAGGTGTGGATGGTTAACATAAGGTAGAACATCAGATAAATATCTAAGGATGGGAAGTGGATGGAGGTCAGCCAGGATCCTATGCAATTGTGAGCTTTGTTGTCAGCGGGTTCTGCTGCTGTTGGGCGGATGGAATGATGGTTCGATGGACAGGTGAATGGATGAATGGTTTGTTGAATGGGGTGGGAAAACCGATGAATATATAGATACATATTTACGATGGTATATGTATATGTTGGTGAGTTAGTATATGGGTAGTGAGGTTTCAGTTCATTTGATCTTATTTGTAAATCAACTCCGGTCTCACAGAAAACACTAGGCCACCAATACAAACGCCAGTTGATTAATGCTGTGTAGGGAAACAGTTTCTGTTGAATTTGATAAGAACAAGAAATATATAAGTACACTTTATTGATAAAGTGCAGAATTTATTAGTGTTAAAGTATACGATTGGTATACGTATACATATAAACTTCTTCTTATAATGTATAACCTTAAGACTTACGCCTTTTCCGTATCTTAATTCTAAAATAAGAATGTAGTCTAATTGTCGATAGCCACTTAAAAACGCGGTGTCACAATTTGTGTCCTGAACTGCTCGTGGTTTATAGAAGGTCCTTCAATACATTTTTATTGTTGAAGATAATTTTTCGTAAAATGAAATAGGTTCATTTGAAATTTAAATTTTCTCGAACATAATCCCTCGTGCAACGAGCCATCTCACACCCTGCCTGATATAATTCTAGCCAGGATATTAATATTCATGAACGCTATGTATAATATGCCATTTTCACCATCCACTTGTTATTGTTTAATCTCTCATGGAAGTAGTGAAAATATTGTAATAAAAATTATGCTTGCATTTTGTCGTTAGCAGCTAACAGTATTTGCAACATGACTCTCATTGATTATTAAAGATTTGTCGTGGGTTTATTAAGTTTACTATAATCATTTATTAATCATACGATCTAAAATACTTCTGTGTACTCAAGAAATAACTGAAAATTAAATGTTTATAGTTCACGGGCCTACTGGCTTTCAAAATTCATATGATTAAAATGAAACAGAAAACCAGCCTTCAAACACCATTTACGATTAGATCTTGGGGTTCTAACAGACCTTGGCTTATCGGCTGAATTAATTCAAAACCTAACAGTTTCTATGCAAAGTATTTTTATTTTGATTATATTGTTTTGTATTTTAGTGGTACAGTAGTTGCCTCTTGACATGACAGAGATATGATGCCTACAACTGATGATAAATGAGTAAGGAACATTGGTGGAATGATACTTGCCAAAGGAATTGCGATATGCTTGGAAAAATATCTGCTCCACTGTTAAAACTAGGCTACAAAATTTGACTGACTTTTTGTTTATCGAATTTTTTTGTGTTTATTACTTAATTCTGTGATGCCGATCACGAATATAACATTCATTTTCCTGTAATGTCAACACTCCATATTTCATACATAAATCTTCATTTTATTAATAATGCAGTACACATTATTGTTAGTCTTCATAATACAAAAACATTCCAATGATACAAAATCTGGAGAAACCACATGTATATACATTAATACATGACATATTTACATTCATCATGCATTACCAATCATTTAAAAATGAAGAGCAGATGTACTTCTTCGCTTATGAGAAGACTCATCAGCACGAACCAAACCGCAGATGTCATCACCCATCATAGCAACATCCCATCGTCACTAGTATTTTTTCTCAATAGCTTCAATATCTTGATGGAAGCATTCACCATGTTCTTCACTAACATCTCCTAGATTTGGTCTAAAAAATTCAAGATTCGAATGCAAGTAATGAAATTTTACTCACATTCTATAGCCTAGTACTTCATAATGTTGAATCAAATTTCCACTATTTCTTCATAATTTTCGCACTTAGTCTTGCCAAGAAAATATGTCGCTACTATTCTGAAGGCCTCCCAAGCATTCCTTTCAACAACAGTCATGGTTTGTTCAAGATCTCGAGATGCAAGCATCACACAAATCTGTGGTCCAGTAAATATGCCACCTTTCAGGTTTGCATCAGCCAAAAGAGGAAATATTTTTCTAATGTGATGCAGAGCAGCAGAATTAGGATCCAAACTTTAACAAACTGCTTCAGTAGTCCCAGTTTAATGTGGAGGGGTGGCAGCAAGATTTTCTCTCTTGTAACTAAAGTCTTGTGGATTACATTGTGCATACCTGGAATTAACTGTCCCCTCTCAGGCCATACTTTTTGGATCTAGTGCTGGTCAGTGGCTCTGCTATCCCAAAAACAAAGGTAGCAGGAATACTTGTATAACCACCTTGCAAAGCAAGGAGAAATCCGAGCATCTTAAAGTGTCCACAAATATCCCGTTCGTAACCTCCATAGTTTATTTTCTGTAACAAGAAATGGATATTTCCACAGTCCTCTTTCAGGTGGACAGAGTAAGCAACGGGAATGGAAGGATGATGATTCCCATTGTGAAACAGAACAGCTTTAAGGCTTCAGGTTGAGCTCTCTATGAAAAGACGCCAGTCTTGTGGATGATGGGGAAAGCCTATAGCTTTAAAAAGTCCACTGATGTCAGAACAGTAGCACATACTGTCTTCCGTTTGGAAGGAGGGTGAGAATTCCTCATGCCTAGTTCTGTATTTAGATATTTTACATGAGGGAAGGAGGAACCTCCACTCTTTCAGGCAAGAAGCAAGAAATTTAGCTTTTGATTTCGGTAGCTGCAACTCTCTGATTAGATCATCCAGTTCTTCCTGATTAAGAAGATGTGGTCCGTTTTCAGTATCTTCATCGGAAAGGCTTTCATTAGGATCACTTGTTCTGTCTCTTTCTTCTTCATATGAAGAGTGTTCAGGTGGATTGGGAATCGGTAGGTCATCACTGTGTGGAACTGGAGCCATGGATGATGGTATACTGGGATATTTTAAATTTCTTCTCTTCTTGGTGTTTTTATGCTTTATGTCAATCATACAAAAGTAACAATCAATATGGTGGCTTGTAGGCTCTCTCCAAATTCGAGGTATAGCAAATAGCGTACACTCTCTAGTCCCACACAGTCATCCTTCTAAGGTAGATCGGCAGCTACCACAAAACACATGGGGAGCCCAAAATTTATCCAGGTCTCCGACCGGCACACCGAAGTACGCTTTTTACGCCGTGCAGAACTTTGTCTCAGCCACAATGTTATGTTTCACCTGTTTTGGGCTCATATAGAAACCACAAACATAACAAAAATAATCGACTGTAAGTTTACAACCTCTTCCCTTTGACATTCTTGCTTTAAAATGAAAAACACTGAAGTACTGAAATCACGCGACTGCAGCTAACATTCAGTACACAATCAAGCTCCTTTGTGTGAAAATATCGATGATGGAGCCTGAAATCCATATATCGAAGTCTGTCGATCTTGAAGGAAGAAGACAAGCCTGTAGTCATGTGACATATAGCAGCTGGAACACTAAGAAGAGCAAGCTTTTGATGGTGGCGATTTTCTTAAAAACCTAAAATGCAAAATATCTCTTGAAATATCGAAACTAAAGGAAAACCAATGTCAGATATGTGTTCAGCAGGCACATTGTATTCAGAAGTCGTGAAAAAATTAACATAAACAAATTCTTGTTGAGTAGTGTAATTTATCAACCAGAAATCCCAAATGGATTACATGGAGGTGAACCCGTTCCTCCTCTGCTAGAATCCTGTGTCAAGGAAAAGGTGAAGAAGAACCCACTCATGTAATTTATAATGGCTTCCTTCTGTTTACAGAGCCGATATTAAACATGAGATGTATATGTCATGCAGAAGTAACTAGAACGGAACAGAATTTATACAGTGGCGAGAGCACAAGAATATATCGTAGTTGTTTTCGCACTTTTTAAACACTGGTATTTCTATCATGTACAAGTGATTAGGGCAAATGTACGCAGTTTCGTGATGTACATTTTTTCTTGGTGCGTCACTCTAGGATTGCGCGCAGTTTTGCATTGATGGCTCCAGTATGGGTTGCGGCAAATGTGCGGTACTTTGCAGTGAGTATGATAGGCTTAGGCTTACGTACGAGTATATCGCTAAGTTAGTAGATATACGCGGCGTGCAATTGTGACACGAATTGCGCATTTTAATACAAGAGATCCCGAATGTATCCTTTAACTAAACTGATTTCATATGCTCGTATTTAGTTTAATGTTATAGGCCGCTCAGCTAGTGAAGTATTTCCTTGCTTCTTATGGAACCCGACAATTTATTGCAGTGTCCAAAAAATTCCATTGCTCCTTGCTATCCTAAACCACACGAACTAAGTCCGTAGGCCTACTTTTTTAAGCTCTAGTTCAATATTATCCTCTCGTCTATGAGGAGCCGGGGTAGTGTAGTCGGTGTAGCGAGTAGGCTACAGGATGGGCTCTCCGTGTTTCGCATCCCGGGAGAAAAAAATCTAGCTGTTCTCCGAAATTCCCTGACCGATTCTGGGCCAATAAGCCTCCTGTTCAGCGGGTTTCGGGCTTCGTTCCCGGCAGTAAAGCTTTCGGAGCATGAAGGTTATCACTCCCATCTAGTGCCAAGGCCAAGAATAGGTAGAGATATACCTCTACTCCCCATATACCAGCGTGGCGTGGACAGAGATAAACTTTACCTTTACATTTCTGCCTCCCGTCTATGCCTCAGTTACTGAAATTGCCTTATCATTAAGCTTTATCTGTATAAATGTAACTTATTTTCTCCTCCATGTATTTTATGTATATCGCACATTTTAAATTACTTCTGAATTGAATAAAAATTATTTCGAAATCACTACTAACTCATAATCCTGCCTTTCGAAGCTGTATTTTAAGAGCTATTGGCAGGATTGTTAAATAAGTCGTAAATGAAAACAAATTTATCGTAACGCGTCTCTTTTGAAACAATGCTTCATATATATGCTTACACGACCCACGCCTATTTGTGATACGCTGTGAACTTCACCCCTCTTCTTTATTCCTGGGCGCTCAATTTTCGTTACACAAGGATCCATGGCAGATTAAAAAACTTTCGTAATTAAAACAAGTTTGATTAGGTTCGGTGTGAAGAAGAGATTGGCCTGCATAAATGCGAGTGGATGCGTAAGGTATTTGGAATACGTAAGGGCCTTCCGGGCTGAAGATCCGCCGAGTTGAAGTCGACTGTCCTGCGTTCCTTGTAATTAATTCCACCCAACACGCTACCTAAATCATCCGCTAAAGAATCTCCAATTAATCGAGAAAGCTCTCAGATAACAGAAGTTGAGGATCGCAGATGACTGCCGTGACAGCTCGTCATTGAATTCTGTATTGATCCAGCCCCTCACATTTAAGTTTTTATTTTAACAGTATTCTCGTATTTTTTAGATGTAACGGTGATAATTATCCCAAAAACTTTTTTTTACTCTTGTAGTAGAAACCCTAGGTTTCAACCCCGCCTTTATAAAAATTGCTTCCTTCCATCTACTCTTTATTTCAGTGGGGAATTTACGTGACTTGGAAACTGTTGTGTTTTATAATAGATTCCTAAAATGTTGTCTCCAATTTAGTCAGAAACAATATTTCAGGAACTGCTGTAGCAATCTGCATGATACTTAGAAGAAAAGGCATTTTGTTATAAGTATTGCGGGCGCCTTGTTTCAAAATTTCTTCCTGAATCGATATTCATGTTTATATATCGTTTGATTCTTTGTCACAGTAAAACACCATATGGCTTGAAAATACTGTGCTGAGTAATGATTTGGCAGGGTGCGAGCCTGGCTCATTTTCAGGTATGGTGTATACGTTTGCCTTGAAGAAGTGTTCTTGGCGCTCTGGCTCTGTTTTGCCTGGATTTTAAATTCGGGAATATGTTGAGTGAGCTTACTGAAGATGCAAGAATTTTAAATGTTTTTCCCCGTTTCACACAAGACACATTATATTGTAAGCGTTCTTCGTATCTTAGCAACAGATGTGCAGTATATCAAAATCGATATCCCGAAAGTTGCGAAATTTACGGTCGATCATGCTGGGTTGTCATACTGAGGTCGTCAGCTCGCATTTCACAGTCAATTTCGTCACATTTATAACTACCCATCACGATGAGATACTGTACTGCTAAATATACGTAGATCTTTTTTGTAAAGTGTCTCTTATCGTGGGCCCAATTTAACCAAAACAGGAAAGTGTTGACACATTTTACTAAAAAATCTGCAACATGAAATTTCACGACAATCCGTCCGGTACTAGTCGCGTTGTTCCGGATTGATTGACAGACCGACAGACAGACGTACAGACGGGCAGATATGACAAAGCTAACCCTCGCCGACGCTTCTGCTGTTCAAATAGGACTAACCAAACTTAAGGAAAGTATGGGGTCTTGTAAATCTGTGTATAATTATCAATTTGCCGGAGGATCTTAATGCCTTCGTCCTCAGGGTATTATATTAAACTATTCTGAAGATGGAGGCAGCGAGCTCATCCGAAACGTTGTTACCTTACACAACCTGCAAGGCGTAGTATTGCAGAATACGGAAATCTTAATCAGCTTTGCTGCAACAACGTCAGATTTTTAAATTTGTGTATGTATTCTGTTTCTTTACTGATATTTTCATTTTAAGTTTGTCACAAGACACTGGGCCGGAATTCAGTCTGCAGGAATTGAATCACATAACGACATAACGAAGGGTTCAGATAAAACATAGTTTGTTTTATCAGTTGTATGTGAGAGAATAACAGCAGTGAATCACAATAGGATCGATTACTGACTTGTCCTTTTAGCCTATATGAGGTTACACTGGTACTGCGCATGCTTCGTTTCTAATGTCATGGGTACTTAATATGAAGCCTGAAATTTATAGAAATAGACTTGAACGTTCAGTAAATATATTTAGCAGTTACAGAGTCTTAATTTACCAGCCATCAACAAAGATATATCGAGCCGAACCCCATGTTTTCTTTCACGACCATCTTCAGTTTGGGTGATACATAAGAATTAATAAATCTCACATGTTGAGACGTTACCAGAACACATGGCAGAACGCCAAGCGTTTCGAGTGTTTGTAACATCGAGATGTTAACTTGGCTTGTAATGTAACTACTTCACGGATTTGTCTTCTTTTTATCAATTTGGAAAGGAGGAGGAGGATGAGGCCTAAGAAGCGAATGTTGTAATCAGCACCTTATACGTAAATAGTGGAATAGGTAACTCAAAAACCATTAACGCGAACTGTTAACTAAGTGATTATCTTCCTAAACATGTAGCAAAGAAACGAGCTGTATACCTACCTACCTACCTACCTAACTAATAAATAATCTAGCCAAATAACTTAGACCTGGTACCTAACTTCTGGTTGCCAAGTGAGCAATTGTGCGGTTTCCTACGCATACAAATCTGAATAACTAAGAAAGTAGCTAGGTGGCTATTTAAGTAAGTTTGTAACGAAACGCCTAAGAGCTTTAATTCACATTTATACATCTAACTTACTTATCTACTACTTACCTACTTGCGTAATTACTGACTAGCTAGTTTAAGTGACTGGCTGACCAAGAAGCTGAGTAGCTAACAAGCAGGCTAATACCTAAGAGACCCAGTAACCAACTAGTTACGGTGCAGTAGCATACTCTTCATTTGATACGCATAACATTCTCTGCTTTTGTAAAAAAGTGACTCATCGCCGCTCTACAAGCCCCGACATTTGACCCTATCCTTAAACAGGAAAATCAACATGATGTAATAAAATAATTTTCTATTATGTTCATTGCAATACGGTTCTCCCATTTATTTCTGGTTACTTATTTTAGCTTCTTAGCCAAGATGTATGTAACCAACTCGCTGTTTCCCCATGTGCCTTGCAGTGCATTTCCCGTTTCTCTCATCAGCCTTGTTTGATCACCTTAATAACATGAAGCGGATGGTACAAACTACGAATCATTTATTTTCCTACTTTGCTATTTCTGACAAGTAGCGTGGCTATATCTACAAAACTCTGAATTAATTTTCAGCTGCGATATTAGACCATTGTATTGTTTGAAATCAATATATAACCATTACACACAGCATCAATAAATTATAATAAGTAATCCAGTCCGTCATGCGTGAATCCTAGAACAATTTTGGAGGCACAACACAACTAATACATCAGTCTGCTATTGAAGGTTACAGTACAAGACTTTTTAATGCAATTTTGGAATAATTATGTGTAATCACTGTTTTAAAACTAAATACGATACGTTATTTAATATGTCTTCTATACGTTTTATCTTCTTTCCTTGATTTAAAATCCAGCATCATTCTTTTGTCAAAATATTTGCAAGGAAATATAATATGCATTGTTTTAAGATAAAGCATATAGCTAAATTTCAAATAACGAAGGAAAGTAAAATGTTCAAAGTATTTAAACAATGTACTTCATAGTTCTTAGGAATGGCCATACATAGTTAGGCTATGTTCATGAAATTGCAATATGAATTTCAGTGGCAATCTGTTCTGTAATTTTGTGCCCTTGAAGATGCTTCTTGGATAGAGAATTGTACAGATAAGTTAATTAATAAAGTTGACTGACTTTGTGCTCGATGGTTACATATTGATCAACTCTGGGCTGATATTCAGTAGGTACGCGGTTTGCATTTCTGCCGTCTTACCGGCCATACTCCCTAGGGTCTACTCCAGTCTCTTCATTTGAATAATATAATACTATGCATTAGATCCCACTTATCTCTTTCCAAGTACTAACTATACTTAACAGTAAAGTTCTTCTTCTGTTTTACTCAATAGATATTATGCAGTTGAAACAGCGTCGTTGGGTAAATTAACAGTCAACAAATGTTTTAATGGGTTTCCGTCACTGCCACATGTTCTCATCAAAACTGTGCACCCAAGATCTCCAATCTGTGATTTTCCCTCAAAGTAAAAAATGTTTTATATTCATACAAACAACACATAAAAGCAAGTAAATTTAAAGATGTCCCTGTCGATGCCATGAATTCATATAGGGGGAGCAGAAGTACAGCTCCACAAATTCTTAACCTCAGCACTAGACGAGGTAAAAGAAAGTAAGGTGAACTAAAGGAAACACTTAGTATTCAGTAACCAACAAATGCACAAAAATAAACTACTTTATAGTTTTTATTAATATCGATGCATTCCCTTACACGTGTTTCGGTCCGTAGACCGTAGTCAAAAGTTAAAATAGCAGGGTGTAACTTGATGCACTTTAACTTTTGACTTTAACTTATACGGTAAAATTATAAGTTACTACAGTTTTACATATTTTACAAATTCAAATGTGTTTTTATCACTTAATTCTAAGACAAGTGTGTTCTTCGGCATGTGAAGTGTAGTAGCTTGTTACCCGCTGAAGATGGTCTACGGACCGAAACACGTGTAGGGGAATGCATAGATATTTTTAAAAACTATAAAGTAGTTTATGTTTGTGCATTTGTTGGTTACTGAATACTAAGTGAAAATGTACGGTAAAAGCAATATAAAATTTAAAGTAAACACATTTTTAATCAACTGCTAGTAACTAAAATTGTAAAAAGACATGAACATAAAATTTACAAGCACTTTATACACACAGCATTTTTTTGTGAATTTATGAGAGCTTGAGAACGCGAGCTCTAAAACGAACTTTGCATGCACCTGATTTAACATGACAGCCTGCAGGGAACTGAGAATGATACAAGCAGAGTAGTAGAGCCGTGAAAGCTGTTGGCAATGCTTCAAACATTTCTCCTTCCGTAACAGTCCAGATACAACAGTCAGGTTCTTGTAGCGGCTGTCTGTATTTCACATGTGTGTTAGATACACTTAACCAAACAATTTCTGGGACTCTTGTATATAACACCTGCACAGTTGTATGCGGCTATAGACGGGTGGAAAATGCGGAGATCTTTAGAACTCGACTGTAACAGTTTCATGTTTGACTGCTTTAGATTATATCATAGTCATAAAAAAACAATTTTAACGAAGTGATTACTGTATTCTGGGATGTGACGCCTTGTATTCTGTTATATATTTACCGACGTATCGGCGGAAACTTCTGCCCGCATGTTCACACTGAAGATGGAGGTTTCTAAGAAATGTCAGCAGATTTCTAAAAGACTACACCTAAAGTTGGGGCAAATAATTCCCCAGAAATTTGGCACATTTCTACCAGATTCGACAGCACTATGTCACCCAACACAGCGTACCTGCTCTTTATGGCTACATAAATATTACTGCTGACAGTGCGCATAAGAACCAGGTCTCATGTATTTATTATATGTTACCTTATTATTGGCCTGACAATTGCATAGTACGTAGAAATAAGAGCAGGCATTTAGGTTTTTCTATATTTTCCTTAGGATGTTTAAAATGAAATCTTAATATTTTCCTATTTCGGAAAGGAGGTGTTTTTTTTCGAAGGAATAAAAATGTTTCATGAAGTAATCGCTTTTAATCATGCGTTACAGGTTCTGTCCCTTTTGAAGTGCTGGGCGTAGGGATGTCCGGTAGTTTTAATTAAAAAGTGGATCTCTTTTAGTCGTTTTGACAGTAATTGGCAACAATTTAATATCTTCCAAATCTGCAGCATTATGTATAGATACTGCGCATGTGCGGCATTTTTTATACTCGGGAGAATGAGAGAAAGGGAGAGAGAATTGGGGTGCAGAAACAGCGGTAGGATGGGTGTAGGGTGTGTGGGTGAGTTGCTGATGAGAGCAGCGAGTCAGCGAAATCCCTCTGGGCGTGGTTAGCGGCCACTTTTAGCCATCAACAAACATACAGCATCGTCCACTAAAGGCTCAATCCAAGCAGAACAGTAGAGAATACATTGTTGTACCCATGCAGGCTAATTCCTATTCATGTCGTCACGTTTGGCGGTGGTAAACCACTTTTATTCTATTTTTACAACATTTTCACTAAGTAGAGTAGAACATAGTGGTCAAATTTAAAGAATTTTAACGTTTGGTCTCCTAGTAATGAAAAAAAATAAATAAATTTTTGCAAGACAATAACAAAGGGGAATAATTATCTATAGAATAGTCCGTATTCGGGAGTTTCCATTTTCTGATCTCGGTATAGAGGGTAACTACACCACTGAAACGTCCGTGGCTTTTCTCTGTACTAAAGTCAGGGCAGGTACCATACCTTAACACAGACCATGGCCGCTTCGTACGGCTACTCATTTTGTCATCCACAAATAATTTTAAGTTGGATGCTACATAATAACTTTAGTTGAAATAACGTCGTCAAAAAGGCCAAATCTGCATTAATTAAACTTCAAGGAAAAAGATCACTTCGGAGATCGAGACAGAGATATAAAGATAGTATTAAAATTAATCTGAGAGGGTTAGTGCGTGAAAGAGTTGCTCTCTTTCATGTGGCCGAAAATAGACTTTTGTGTGAAGTTAATGAAGCTTCTTGTACCTTAAAAGGCAGAGAATTTCTTGAATAACTGAGTAACTATCAACTTTTCAAAAAGAATCTTTACAATGGGGTTAGTTAATTAGTCCTGTTCGAAGCCTTACTATCTTCTTTTGTTTATATTCTAGCATGTTATTTTGATTCAGCACCACATTCTGTGAAGCCAGTGTTGAAGATAATTAACCAGCAGCAACAGCAGTTTTCTAATTTGAAGTAAACAGACTTTGGTATTGTTTTGACGTTCTTCTTCTTCTTCTCCTCCTTCTTCTTCTGTTTCTCCTTCTTTTCCTTCATAGGATTTTTCTGTCTTCTTGTGCTGTTCATTTTTGCCTCCAGTAACTCTGAATTACTTGTTCCGTTGAATTAATTTTCTGCCACCTGTTCATAAGTCCCAGAGCCGGTATAGCATGGTTAGTACAATGAATAGACTACGAACGGGGCAACCGAGGAACCGTGGCTCGTCTCCCGGAAGGGAAAGAATATTTTTTCTTATCCAGATCCTGCATACTGGCATTGGGGCCCACCCATCATCCTGTTTAACGCTTTACAGGTGCTCTTTACCCGGGGTAATGGCCACAACGTGAAGCGAAAATTCCCATATGGTTCCGAAGTTAAGAATAAGTGGAGCTATGCGTCCATTCCTACATACGGCTTCATGGCATACACATACCAATTTACGTTTACATTTAAAAGTTCTACATAACCGCTGCTTATTTCGGTCTTTCCTTCAACGTCTCCCAGTTTATGTTCAGTAACTTAATCTTTTCAGTCATTATTTCCGTAATTTCATTTCAGAAAACTTATTAATTCAGTAGCTTATTACAGATGGTCTTAATAAATTTTCCCTTTGGAAACCGAATCTGCATCTGTAGTTCACCAACTAGAATCATGAACATTATCTACTACTTATGCGTCGTATACACCGAAAACCATAATAAGCCTGTTGACGCTTTTGTTACCGATTTCAATGTACGTATTATTTGCGTATGGTCAACAGAAACACAAAATACAGAAATCCGAGGCCAGGTTTGCAGTCTGTAACCCAAAATTGGCGATTTGTAGCCAAAACTCTCAGGCCCACTGGTACTTACTTCTATGACAAAGACAAATATTTATCTGTTGTATTTCCCCACATGTTTTTATTTCACCATTATTGAGGGTTTATGCGATCTGAACTCGCAGACTCACGTCAGTAGCATAACATAGAGATCTATCCATAGCAGGTTCTCTGCTTGATAAAAATTTGTCACTTTGTATTGTGACTGATTGTTAGATTACATTGGATGATAAAAGAGGACTTGGTCTTCACACATACAAATAAGGATATATCTTACTGCGTTAAAGAAAGGTGGGTGAAAGAAGGGCCGCATATTTTTCCATAGGCCACTATTTTATGTGAATGGAAAGTGAGATTTGTAATTATTTAAAGACCCAGTATGAAATCCAAATTGACACTGCATATCTAACGGACATGAAATCCATGTAATAAGCCTTTGTGTATGTTCTCTGACGTTTTCCTAACCAGTGCCCAGCAGCAGTAAGCCGAGGTGCTGAAGGTCCTCTTGCCCTGTTATCTCTTCAGCCTAGATATTTCTTAATTGAAACGTTTCTAATGGTCTGTATTAAGCGCTCAAAAGTTTGTTGGGAGGAAGTAGAGATGTGTATCCATAAAATGAACTTCTAATGGCACTGTGCTCCCTGTGACTTAACAAGCTTTCTAGATAAGTGACCTTATAACTTGCTACTCTGAATTTTCCAAGTAAATGTATTGTCACTTCTTTAAGTGCTCAATTCACAAGATTGCACCATATTCCTCTTTCATATATATCCCTGTTTTGTTTTTGGCCTCGCTGATCCTCTCTGTGTCGGGTACAGAAATACCAAACATTGTATTAAAGTAAATTTAATATGTAATAAGAAAATAAATGTGTTTTCTGAATTACTAGAGACTGACCGGCGACATTTCATTAACTTGAAATCAGTGCTTGTCGATGTGGCTTGTGTTTCTTCCCGTTATTGGTTGTCTCATTCACAGAGAGAACAGCAGAAGTATGTATAGCTGAGCTGTAAACGAAGGAGAAGTGCAGACACTTCCAACTCTCAACAGATCATATTGGATATATTTTACTGGAAGGTGCATATTGACACATGAGTCCATCTATGAACGGCGTATCCTCATGAATCTGAAGTGTAATTATTTACTTTTTGGAACAACATGTCTTTCAGAGTCACCTTCAAGAAGTCTGTAGATAGAGGGCACGACTTTAAATTATATTATTAGTCGACGATTTCTTTGAGGGGGTACACATTATGACGGTACCTCAAATTACCTTTTGTGGAAAAAGTGTAAACGTTTTTGGATGAATGCCCGAAAAGATGTTACAGAAAGTTAACTTTGGTATTTTGACAATTTAATATCACTCATAAAATCGCTGACGGCTGCTTGAGATAATGAATGATGCTGTGTCAATGAACAAGATGGTTCAAACAACGGATCAACATCATATAGATTTTCCTTCAACAAACCAATTTCAGCCGCTTTTTTTCTCGCGATCTACAGTCGTCGTTTCTGGCGGTATTGTTTCTAGTAAGTATTTACTATTCAAAACAGATGTCATGACTAAAGTTAAATGTGACCATAGTGCTGTATGTTTATAATTTGCAGTGATATCTATTATATTTGGCTGTCTGATATAACAGTACGTTAATTGATCGTTCGGCTCCCTCAGTAGAATCGGAACTATGAATGGCATTTGAAGAATACCATTTAGCAAGCCTGTAAACAGTGTTAAACATTTAATACATAATATGTGAGACGATTCTCTCTTCTCATGATCCAGTAAATTAAATTTAAAAACAATTAGCAAGTTTTCAAAATAAATGTATCAAATGTGACTATAAATATTTAACAGTGAAGCGTCGGCACACATGACGAGAAATGTTTGGATACTTAATGTGTTGCAATATGACATAAAGCAGTATGCATACAGTGGCACAAAATTTGTGCAACCGACCGAAATTTTAAAGAACATAGGATGTATAGGTATAAAGTAACATTGAGGCGCTTTCGTATATTTGCATCCTGTCCGATTCTCACAGTCATAGCATTGAATTCACTGCGTTCACACTTTCTGGTACTGTTTATAATTTTGCACATATTGTATGTTTTTACCATTTTAGATTATGTCCTTTCGTTTGCAGAACTTACTACTTATATGCCTATGTTGAGTTTGTTAATTTATCGGCCATACATAATCTCAATGTTTGTTACAAAAATAGTAACCTCAGCGTCATATTCAAAAATATATTCTTGTCTGAACTACTGCAGAATTATCATTGTTTAGATCTCTTCCGTCTAGTCTTATAGACTTTCATGACAGTTATACGGAGCGTCTGAATGATTTATAGGTTCAGTCGTTTCCAAAAGATAAAAATAGGATATACCTTTGTATCGTGTAGCCCCTATCTAATGTCAGATAAATGGATTTAAAGCCATGATTTAACTGAGACGTAGGAGATATTGTGCACATATATCATGAGACATACGTGCATATGTCAGTTTAGAATTTACTTTCTGCAGGGCAGTTCTTATAAAGTAGTTCCGTTGTGAACATGAAATTGTGCGTCCTCAGGTTGATGAAGAAGGAGACGACCGCTAGATATGGAAGGTATTTGCGAAAGTTTGGTAAAAGCTGTTGCGGACAGACGACAAGGGGTTATGCTTTAGCTTGGATGTTAGGCGAGGTTTAACAGGTTCTCATTGTTAGAGATGACCATGTTACGAAATGTTGTCCAGGGACTCTTATTTCGGCAGACTGCAGACTTTTGTTAACACAGTATACGAGTTTTAAGTTTTAATTCACCGTGCATTTTATTATTTAAGATAAAACACCAACAAATGCACAAATTATAAGGTGCAAATTTGCTCCCTATATGATGGCTCATGAGGAGCTGAAACGCGTAGGGTAAATCATGATATAGGGAGCAAATTTGCACCTTATAATTTGTGCATTTGTTGGTGTTTTATCTTAAACAGTATACGAGGTATGTACATTCAGTTTCAATAAAAGGTGAGGAATACCTCTCGTATCTAAGCGACTAGCACCGACTCGAGAAGTTCTTTATTCTACGGAGGAAGACACTGATTTGTAGACAAGTGTGAGTGATTTCTGTGCTCCATACAGTCAAAAACCTAAATACATGATCGTCACGGCGTAGAGATCAGCACCCAGCACCCATGCTTCATATTCGGAATGTCGGATGTTCAGTTACCATTCCGAATTCAGGTTATTAGAACTGATGTTTGCATTCCGCGGTCTTTTCCAATGGCTTATAGTACAATAAAACTTACGTGATATTGTCCACTAAGAACACTGCTGCATATTGTGACATAAGTTGTAATATATATTTTGCTTAGTATCCCCAACAGGACTGCAATGCCAAGGGATTCAGTATACTCTAAGATTAAAGTATTTGTGTGTAGAATATTAAACTATAACAAATAAAGAACAGAAGTTATTCAGTTTCAAATAAGATCAGACACAGGGACCAAAAGACGTGGAGGAGCAAGCGGTCGCGGCTTATTTTAACTTACTTTCTCTGAATTTGACTGAAGGCTCTTAGAAAAACTACAAATTATACTGAGTTGGAATACTTACTACGTCAAAAAATAACAGAATAGACTGTCTTCAGCTGGCTTAAACTTGACAATTATACTTTAATGTTTGTAACAAAATATTTGGGTCTCATTTAACCAAGAAATTTGTCAGAGGGGAGGGAGACCGAATGGAGGCAGACATTTTGTGATATTTCATATACATTACGTTTATAATCAATTTAAATACAAATATTATACCTGTGTGTCAGCAGATCTATTTAAATAAGTTGTCAGTTCTTAGAATTTTTCTGAGCAGAATTGTTTTTTCTTTTTTTGCGTATCGTTTTCTTCTGCTTTGCTGGGCTTCCCACATGTCTGTTTCATTACTATTACCTCTCCGAATACATATGACATTTCCTTTCAGAGGACTGCGTTATTGATTCTCGTGAATCAAGTGGCTCAGTTAATACATTTATTGCTTACACACTGAAAGGTTTCTGTTCACCGTGGGCTCTTTCTCCAGGAGTAATGCCACCAGAGAGTAATGCGACCAGAGCTTGATTCTGAACTCCTATTTGCATTAATTTCCCAAACTAGACTGCTTGAAACGTGCTTCGACTTCCCGTATGTGAACGTATAGCATGATGGTATGGAACACTGACCTACAACCTACATCTTGTATGTACATCTAGCACCCCATTCGAATTTCGAACATAATACTTCTGACACTCTGTTCGCGTTAGTCTTACATGGTGTCTAAGTCTTGAGAGAAGATGGGTAAGACAGGTTGATATTTTATCTTCTTCTTAATCTATATCGGTAATTAATTTCTAAATCCCTACAAATTTTCTCTTTCGTTTGGCATATTCGGAGTAACATTGATATTAATGCGAAGAACGCTTGCTGCGCTGTCTGAGACACGTCTGTAGTATCTGCGGATAAACTCGCAACCAGACTGGAGAAAGTATCTTGATAAAAGAGGCAAATAATATAGTGCTATGCGGAGCGTAATCCAGCATCGTGTAGCAAAAATTAGCATATTCCTGCAGCTCTTAACATACTAAAACGTGGCCTTAATTTTATGTAGGATATTTAGTTTAAACATTTACAGCATTGTAACTACTACACTATGCATAAGTCCCAACATTCAGAAACAAAGTGTTATACTCATAATATGTATTTATATCCTTCGTTTGGTTATAACACTAAACATTGGTTATTTCCGCCTGCAAGTTTAACCGATTGGACTTTGCAATAAAGCCACAGTGTTTTCAATGACATATGAACTGAAGTTTTAAATATTAAGTTCTTTTTATATGAACTCCACCTAAAAAGTGTTAGCTGTTATCACAGCTCCAGTGCGCATAGTCATTAAGTTGTGCAGCAAATATCGGTGAGCTTTAAGGAGCTCAGTATCAGACCATGCAAAAGATCCTCCAGCCTACGTGGTCTTCTGGAACTCATCCCAGCCGATGCGACTACATTTTCACTTTTCACTGTACGTGCATTTGTGTGACCACTGGAAGTTCATTGATAGTTATATGGACCGCAGCTTTAAACTTTATGAATTTTTGTTTCTCATGTGGAAAGCCTTAATATTAGTATTTTTTATGTGGCACTTTCGACCCCTTCTCGGGACTTCACTATCACACTCACACACACCACACTCGGTGGGACTCCTTTGGACGAGTAACCAGCCCGACGCAGAGACCTCTACCTGACAACACACAACACTGCCAAGAGACAGACATCCATGCCCCCGGTGGAATTCGAACCCACAATCCCAGCAGCGAACGGCCGCAGACCCACGCCTTAGACCGCGCGGCCACTGGGATCGGCCGTAATGTTAGTAGGCCTATATTTTTAATCAAATATTAAGGCTATAATTTTTCCATTCTTAAAGCCAGTGATTCAAGTTTGAGACAGTTCCAGTTTCGTTGAAGGTAATATATTAAGAACTAAAACCTAGTGATCACTTCAAGTACAACTAGAATTAACAATTGAACATTGTACATTCTGCTCACAGAGTGCGTTTGTGTTATCTCATATGTTTCTCAGAACAAACCGCGGTTATTTCCATACGCTGCTTTATGTGTTCTCTGTTAGGTACGAAATGAATATTTGAACATTACTCATGTTACACTTAGTCTTTAAAGTGTGAAATGAAGGAAAATTTTTCATCTGCTTTGTATCATGCAAATGAGAAATTGTAGCAGTAGTAAATAACTAACAATCCATAAAGTCTAGAACATCATTTCTGGGAAAAGGAGTGGGAGGGATAAAATGATATACAAGTTATTTGAACGATACAATGAAAATAGGGACAGACTCTGTATATTTGTAAGGAACAAGTGTACATCGTATGCTATTATTTACTGAATTAGATTTTAGCTTCTCACGGGAATGTCTATAAACATTTGTTTTATGGGATGTGACAACGTGTAATCTGGAAGTGTACCGGCATTTCAGGGGAATTTTCTGCCTGTATCATAAGAGTAGATGAGTAACCGTCCACATAATTTGATAATGGAGGCAGAAAATGCCTCTGAAACGTTAGTTCGTTATTACTAGACTATAAGGTGTCACATCCCACACGAATGCGATTCTTCACTTGTTATTGAAATATGTCTGTGACGTATGCCTGATACTAAAACACTGTGTCTTGTCCTGTGTTTAAAATGAATGGCAGAAGAATACCTTCTTTCCTAGCTCCAGACACTTACCGGCGGCAAACTTATCATTATTTATCTTGCAGCAATGAGGAACACGAAAAGAAAGTGGAATAACTTTAGTTGCTTTCCCTCTTGACACTGATAAATTTCACTGAAGTATTAAACGGATTTTTCACTTGTTTTCTTCGAGGCTGTAACTATAAAAGTAGACTTCTTTGTGACTTCTCAGATGGCTTATTTTCACGTGTTTGCACGTAAATCAAGACACATCCTTCCACATGCGTAGCTCAGTACTAAACTACATTCAATATTTCACTACTTTAAGCAGAAATACCATGTCAAAAATAGAGCAGGTAATGCCTGTACAAAGTATCTGAACCGCATTTCATAGACATCAGCCTGAAAATCATTATATGCAGTGACGCTTTCCGTGGTTTTCCTCAGTAATATCTTGTGATTTGACATAATGTACGGTCATTTCCTTCCAAATTACTGCCCACTCACAGTACATTCTCACCGTCACTTGTCATTCGACTCTGCAGTTACCTATCAACAGGATTTGTTTTGGGATTCTTGGATTTCAGTAATTAAGTCTTGCAATTCGTATCAAAATGTTCCGAAAAATTAAAAGTTTGTTAAAACGTTTTATCGTTTTAAAATTCTGTTTTGTGTCCGTTCATCACACTTCAGTTCTTCTGTTGCCAATTTTCTTAAACAGGTGCGTCACAAATTATCATGACATTTTGTTTTATAAATAAGAACTCTTCTTAAATATGCGCTATATGTTGGCCTTTAACATTGTGAGTTGTACTTTATCAATGAATTATATACGCTAAATTTTTCATCGTAAATCGACATAAAAGAATAGAAACATTACTAATACAAACACTATAGTAATAGAATGTTTTGAGCAGATTATAAATTTCTCACATGAGATTGTTGAAATAATTGTGGGTCTTCTTTTTCCCCTTGAATTTTATAACTAACAAACTGAAAAAACAATACTGAAAATAATCCAACGTCGCAGTCACGTGGTTAGCACGAATTCTTTTTAATTATTTATAAACACTGCATCCTACCATTTGAAGCTATTCAGAATGGTTCAGGAGGAAAGGTCAATATTTTGAGAGTTGATAGTTTTGGTCATTGTGAGAAAAAAGTTTACACGAACATGTGTGTAATTCTGAATGGTTACCTAGATACAACTGTTTGAATTTCCAGACCTAACTCCTTTAGATTTTTGTCTGTGGGATTGGATGAAGAACGAAGTTTACAAAAGAAGGTGGATACACAAGACGAATTGCTCGCTCTCATTTTGGATGCTGCTGCCCGCATAAGGAAACGTGCGGATCAACTCAGACGAACAACACGCGATCCCACAAGAGTTGCGAAGTGCGCTGAGGTTGACGGTGAGATTTTCGAACATTCATTGTGAAGTGTAACAAATTTATCATTTAAACACTAAATTAAAATTACGAATAAATTAGCAGTAATTTCTCATTCTTTATTACCATTCAGAATGCTTTTGTATTTGTAGATGAAAACAGCTCTATCTCGGTAACAACTCAGAATTAGACACACGTTCATACGAATTTTTTTTTCTCACAATGACCCATACTGTCACCTCCCAAAATAATGACTTTTTTGCTGCGTCACAATGTCTGTTCCACGTAACTCTATTTAATATAGAGTTGATAAGGTAAATTTTCCCTTTGCTTAGTTGAGCACCACTCCATAAAAGACATATGGGAGATTAATGTGTAGCTCTTTGCGTTATTGACCTCGGACCTAGACGGATGTGAGTGGTCAGATTCAGAATATTAGGTCCACCTTATCCTCAGGGAAAGCGTCTCTATTTTACATTGAATTGGTGGTTGGCTGGTGCACAGAGCCGGTCTCCACGTGGTGCTGTAGAGAAGAAAACTTGCTCGTTTGATTCTGGGCCGGGGTGACAGCGATTTTCCTCATTTAAACTAGGCCATGGTTAAGGAACACGGCCAGTTTTATCCAATCACGTAACCCGCCAGCCAATGCAATAACAAAATTTCTGGCTTGAAACCGTAACTTCTCTCCAACCAAAACTTGGAGCTTGATGTTATGATTGTCAAATTCGACCTCCTGTCACCAGCAACCCGAGTCATTCGTATGAGCTCGTCCTGGTCTTCACCCGAGACCATGAAACTCATTAGCGCAGAGACACTTTCTGTTACAGCTTTAAGGCATTCTTTGTAGATTCGATCTATGCGCTTCGAAAGCAGCACTTCTTTAACGAGAGAGGGGTTAGGTGTTAGGTTGGTTGGTTTGTTGGTTGTTCTGTTGATCGGTGGGTGGTGGCTCTTGGGAGACGAGTGTGCAATGTGCTGAACCCTCTGAGAGCCACAAACTCACGTTTACAGTCGTCAGGACTTTGTCTGTCTATACATTTACAATTTCCTCAACCAGTTATATTTTATTTCTCACGGAGATTCTCATATCCTACAGAGAGATGGCGCTAAATACAAAAGACCCAATCCTCCTCAGACGAACGGGCGATCATACTATCTCAGGCCCTCCTCAGGACAAGGACCAGTCCCAGGCTGTAGTGCACATGATAATGAAATTCGTGGTTCCGTAAAGGAGAAAAATTTATCGTCTAGCTGAACGACTCTTAGTTTGATTTCAGGCTTTCGCCTCGATGTTGATGAAATCTGTGGTCTTCTGGGTAATTACACGGCGTCGTGTGGTAATTGTTTACCATCGTTTCGGGACAACGTATCGGTCCCATCTTCACGGGTCAAGATTCAAGGAATTTACTTCAAGAAGTTGTGTAATTAGTGGATTTTGAATAAATGTATCAAATTTCGTTTCTGTGTTCATGTGAACAACGAAACTATATGTATGTATATATATATATATATGTGTGTGTGTGTTTGTGCGTACGTGTGACTACTTTCTGTCCACAATTTGTTGTTATATATGTCTGCTATTTGGCACTTCGTTTACTACTAACGCAACATATTCGCCACTTCAGTTCAATATATTTTATTTCGCCTACTTACTATTTCAACTACAGAAGTGACACCTGCACCATTTCAAGCATCCTTTGTTTCCCTGTAAGTCATTTCACGTACTATTATTTTGTGTTTGACCTATGTTATATCCGGTAAAACTGTATTCTTGCATTTTACTGTACGCTTAGGAAAGCTTTTTTACTTGAGGTATATCTGTGTATGATTTGTGTTTTTAGTTCACGAAGTTTGGTATCTGTATGCAGTGTTTTACAGCCGAAGGTTAGCAATGACATATACTATGGAAATATCATTCATGCACATGGTTTTAAATTTGTTATTGTAAATCAATTCATTCTTAAAGTTATGTTTAATGTTTATATGCCGATCTTGAAAAAATAAAGAATAGCGAAATTGATGTGAATTTGATTATGTGAAAGGCATCCAATGTGATCAGCTGAAAATGCCTGTATAAAAAAGGCTCGTGTTATTTACATCATCTTTGACTCCGTATACCTTATTTTATCACGAACAGTATGATCGGAATTTTATAAATGTATTATCGAAGTAATAGTCATCCGTGGAATCCTTATAACGAAAATGGAAGTTGAAAATTAAGTGTTTAAATATTAATAATATGTTTAAACTGAACGAATGACATATGTTTTTAAACATTCTCGTTAATTAATTTAACTATTTTGCCAATCAGCGAGGACAGTGACAAATTCAAGAAACCTTTTAAACCTCAGTGGTTGCTATGTGTATCACGAGGTTTAATGTTAAAAAGTTCTGCGTTCTGCCCACGGCGTGAATATGAGCATTGTATAGATTTCAAAACAAACAGTGATTTTATAACTGAATCTTTATACATAATACAGGTTAATCGTAGTTTTTAGAGTGTACCAACAAAACTCTAACCCAGTCTTGTAATGTACTCATTTAACAGTTCATTTTCGGTTACTTGATAGCTGCTGATATGCTTTTAAATTGTTTACAATTACGAACTAAGGGGATAATAAATTAAGCTGAACGAGCTTTAAAGTTTACTTATGGATTGGATATATCATTCTCAAGCTAGGGTCTTATGTTCCTGTTTGATTACCATTTGCTAGGAGAATTTCAATCAAGTTCCACGAAATAAGCCAACTTTCTGATTCGATCCCCCTCTGTACATCGGATCATTGTATCTGCTCTCTTAGTTTCTTGAAGAGTGATAGCGCCCTAAGCGCCTACGTCTCAATACTTGGAAAACAAAACAGTCGGGTAGATTGGAAGTCAAGGCATGAAAGATAGCCTGTTACTGCTGCTTCTCTGCCGAAACAGAACACCAGTAAATCGACTCAAAACATAGGTGCAAGTTTTTGCTGTGGTCAGAAACTTTTTAAACCTCCTTCACACTCCTTCTTCATCTGGGTCCAGTGTTTTGGTGCTGTCTCACCGCGAAATCAAGACCCTCACATTTTCGACAGCAAACAATGAGATACGAGTACAAATCGTAAAGCCTAAGTGCCATTATGTAGATCTCTAGTTTTACAAGTAGTTATTATTATTATTATTATTATCATTATTATTATAGATTAATCAGAGACTGCTCAGTATTTGGAGCTCTTCTTCGCGCTTCAGTCCTTCAGCCAGATGCGTTGGTGCGCCTAATACTATCAGTAGGAATATTCGTATTTTCAATCACCATATTATTTCGCTAAATCATGTAATTAAATGTAATGTTATTTGATTTATTATTCGTTTTATACATAGGCGTATTACTTAACCTATGGTGCTTTCAGTTATTCGTTGTCAGTTATGTTTATTAATTCCTTCCGTTCTTTAAATGACTTTATAAGTATTATTGTACAATATTGTAATTTTTTCTGTTTGTAGGCGCTTTTGTAAAATTACGAAAAGCGACTGTTAGCATCGTCATATCTGTCTGTCTGTCCACATACAACTCGGCTTCCACTGGACAGATTTTCATGAAATTTGATATTTGAGAATTTTTGGAAAATCTGTCGAGAAAATTCAAGAGATCTTTGCTCTTCTGGCATGTTACGCAGCGCAGATTGGTAGGTAACTTAACTACCATTCAACGCTGCATAACATCGCAGAAGAGTAAAGATATCCTTTACACCGCGGCGGAAGCCGGAAATCACGTGACAATTTAAGTTTGATTAAAATCTGAGAAGAATAACAGGTACTTTACAGGAAGACCTGTGTACGTTTATGATAATATCTCGCTGAATTCTTCTTAAAATGAGAAATTTTTCAGACAAAAGTTGTAGAGAGAATAAAACACACATTTTACTTTCGATATATTTTTTTTTCTGAAAATCGTGCCGTTTATGAGATAGTGTGGAATAATATGGTAGATCCAGACAGGCCACAGATTGCTATAAAATGCTTAACAGAAGAGATACAATTTACATGCCAGATAACTAAGGCAAGATGCAGACTGATTGCTGACTGCTTTTCCACGCAACAGTCATTATGCGAATGCACCACAATGTTAGGTTCTACGTACATTGCCCGTCTTGTTCATTTTGTACCTCCTTTTGCATAGTGTGGTTTCTAATACACACATTATACTTAATATTATATTTTTGTCTTTAGCTGCCTGTATTTGTTGCTCCATCTTCGTAATTTTCTTGATGTTTTCTTTTTAATTCTTATATATATTTTATGTAGCTGACTTTCCTTCAATATATGTTTGTGCTTTTTCTGTAATTGGACCTCGGGCTGTTGAGTTATCACGTGATTAAACTTGAATTGAATTATTATTATTATTATTATTACCACCGTAGTTGCTTTCAAGTTACAAAGATTTTTAAGTTATAACTCCACGGTTTATTCATTTCGCTGGCAGCAGAATTCTGTAGGGTTCAGTAAGAGACTTTTTTTTGTCCAGGACCTTAGAGTAGGTTGATAGTATCCATTTTATCTGGCTGTTCGCTTGTCACTTTGTTATGTACCTTTGAATAATTTTCCCGATATCCAATACAAAATCACATACTCATCGATAAGAAGTAATTTCTGTGCATGCATATATATATATATATATATTTCCTCTTTTCGGAACTGACGAATCACAGAACTTACAGAGATTATTCAGCGTTGTTTAACGGATCAGTATCACAGTCTACTAATTATCCAAAAGATTGTGACCGGAAAGCAACTCCTAGGAAATTGAAACAAAAATAATTGTGCTCGCTTTGTAAAATTGATTTATATTTCGACTCTTATGTATAAATCAGTAGAATATATATTCTGAAAATACTGCAGGAATAAAACCATTTAATTCGAGGGGGATGATTTTAACCCCGTTTACCTTATCCGTTGCTTTCTTCCATAAATGCATAAATAATAGACGGAAATTTCTTTCTAAAGTTATTATTTCATCCGGTATACATATAAGCCTCTCTTTCAACAAGTTATAAATTATCCGAAACGCCTTTTGTTGTATTTATTTTTGTTTTCCCTAGTATTTAATGAGTGAATATTTTTCAGATAAACGCTGAAAATACGACTCGTTTAATTGTACCTTCGCACCTTGTTCGCATCACATATGTTTTTGCTGCATTTCAGCAACAAATTGACAATAGATTGTAATTGATACCTCAGCAATGGTGAAATGTCCATCATATTCGATTGTTGTGCGTAGAATCTCGACATATTCCTCGGCCTGAGCTCCTCCCAAACAAAGATCATAGTCTGTTCTTATTATAAAGACCAATCACGTCGACATATTTTCATAAATGTACATAGGTCTTCATGTAAAGTATTTGCTATTTTTTCCAATTTCATCAAAATCTTAATGGGTCGACAGATTTTAATAAAAGTCCTAAATGAGACACTTCAGGAAAACTCGTCTGGCAGGAGTGGCTTTGCTCCATGCGAATAGACAGCCGAACAGAAAGAAAGACACGACACGGTTTGTAGTGGCTTTGCGAAGGCGCAAAATGTTGAGGAAGATGAGAAATGCATATAAATTGCTTGATCAGAAAGAAGTAATTTTCGTGGGAGGCAGAATTCAGCTGAGCTGCTTGTATTCTTTAGGTAGCGGTAGAAAAATTGTGAAAAATGATTGGAAACATTGTAGAAATTAGTGGTCATAACCGTTTTTATGTGCTATAGCCTTTGCCTACAGGGACTGAGGTGCTGATGTTGAAAGAAACACCTGTATGTCGTGAGTGTGATTTGTCACGCCGTGGTTGTTAAGCAACTTCGATACGGGTGTGAAGGGTTTGGGTTTACCTCAGGACCATCCACCTTATTTTACAGCTTCTTTTCCATATTCTTGCTTTCTTAGTTGAGTGGTCGGTTTTGAGCAGAACACGAATATTGCCATTACCTATACTATCTTCTATATCTAGGAATTTGAGCAATGTATTCGACCTCAGTAATTTTCTATCTTTATCTCGTCTGTTCGATGAAGGAACTGTCTCCATATGGACTACGGACAAGTCCTCCTTTATATTTATGGCCCCTGCAGGGAGTTTGTCCCAGTATTTTAAATAAACTGCTTTCCTTCTTGGTTTTCGGATCCTTACTTCATACATTTGGACTGTCTCCCTCCATCTGTTTGCCTTTCCTATTCGCTACTCCAGCCATTCACCATCTGGAGTTTACTGGATTATCGAAGAAACTGTATTTCATAAGTGAAAAGAATCCTCACTTCTTGCAGCACTTCATGTATGTAATTTTAACAAAATATTATATTTTTGAAGTGTACACGGATATGACAAATTCCTGTCAAGCGTCAAAGTAGTTATTTTCAGTTTAGAGTAAGTAGCCAGACAACGTCCAGGCGTTTTTCATTCGTGTAATGTTACTTTAAATGGAAGAAACATAATGTTTGCTGTGAAAAATAGGTGAAAGTTTTCCTCCTATATTTCAGCTGTTCCCAACCTCATGTAATAAGGAAGGAAATATTTAAGAAAATATGTCAATATAATTAAAACCACTATCGCAGTGGAAAATATTACTTTATTGTGATCACAGTTAATTTTATACTTATTCGTTCTGACACTATTTGAAAGCACTGAACTTGCACTAGACATCGCAGAAACTCTTATTTGTACAAGCAAGATTGTTAAACGCTCGAAAGGTCTTTTCCATGCAGTATTGAGACCAGTAAATTTCGAAAAACAAGGCAATTGTGACGTCTTTTATTTTAAACGATGTAATTTCTTTCGGTCTATCCAAAAATACAAAGATTAAGATGTACAAAACTATAATTTTGCCGGTTGTTTTGTATGGGTGTGAAACATGGTCTCTCACACTGAGGGAGGAACATAGGCTGAGGGTGTTCGAAAATAGGGTGCTGAGGAGGATATTTGGACCTAAGAGGGACGAGATAACAGGGGAGTGGAGAAGACTACATGACGAAGAACTTACTGATCTTTACTGATCACCAAATATTTTTGGGGTGATTAAATCAAGAAGAATAAGGTGGGCGGGGCATGTAGCACGTATGGATGAGGGGAGAGGTACTTGCAGGATTTTGGTGGGGAGACGTGAGGGAAGGAGACCACTTGGAAGACCCAGGCGTAGATGGGAAGATAATATTAAAATGGTTCTTCAAGAAGTGGGATGGGATGGCATGACATGGCTCAAAATAGGGACAGGTGGCGGGCTCTTGTGAATGCGGTAATGAACCTTCCATAAAATGCGGGGAATTTCTTGAGTAGCTGACAACCTGTTAGCTTCTCAAGAAGGACTCTGCTCCATGGAGTTAGTTAATTTCTTTCGGTATCTCGGACTCTCACAGTTGAACCACACTGTCTCAACATCTACAATTTGGTACGCAGTGTATATTAGTCGGAGAGTACCGAGTTATTAAAAGTATGGATTGTGTCCTGAACAACATCCATCACCATGGCTAATATTTTTGAATTCTGGTTAGGTGTTTGAGGTTTTATTTGTTCAATCGTGCTTAAAGCTATGAATAAGAGTGGGATCTGTGACTGAGATGATCTCCTTCTGCGAGATTAAATTCTGTGGATGGTTCCTCACCTTTTCAAGTGAAAACGGATGGACAAAATCTGAAAACTATCCCTTATGTAAGAATAAGGATATTCGGTTAAGATGCAAAAATAACAAGTTTGCGATCTCAACCTTGAGTGACTCTTAATGACAGGTGTAAAATTTTACCTTTTATATTCATATACACTGCCTGATTATAGCTTATTGAGAGCCGAAACGTATACATGTAGCTGGGGTTTATGCCACTAAATTACAGGATGTGATCAGTGGATGCAATAGCTTATTTAATTATTTATACCAAAACTGAATAAATTACCTAGAGATATATTTGTCTCAACCGTAGAGAGAGTGTTTGTTTCTTGTCTGTGAAGACAAATTTGTGTTGACTTCTGACTCTACACGCTTCATTCTTTGTACTTAGAGTGTGTCATATATTTTGTCGGCTGAAACTCAACCGTGAAAACAAATAAGGTTTATTTTAGGCGCATTCGGTTTAGTGTGGATCACCTGTTAAATTCGTTGTGTCCGCCCGTCTGTCTATCCTGTACGCATGCAACAACTCAGAGTATACTTGAATGGACTTTGGTGAAATTTAATACTGGAGAAATTTAAAAACAGCTGTAAAGTGATTTTTAGTTAAAAGTCGGCCAAACTATCGGACTCTTCACTGAAGACCATTTTTACGAGGCAGAGTCAAAAAGTAAAGTGAATTTATTAATTACTTCCTGTACAACAATCTGTGACAAATGCAAATTGTGTCATTTCTCAACATAATCGCCCCTTTTTTCAACGCATATTGTATAGCCTTCGCAACCTTCTGATCCCATCTGCGAAGAAAGTTTTCGGTTGTGATGGAAGCCGCGTATGCACCGCGTCCCTAACTTTATCATGACAGACATGTTTTTAGTGGTCCAAACATGTGATAATTTGATGGTGCTAGGTCCGGACTATATGGGAGTTGTGGGAGAAGTTCAAATTCCAGCTGCCTGAGTGCGTCAATGACAGCTGCCGCGAAATTCGGACACACGTTGTCGTGGAGCAAAAAAACACCTTTGGAGAGCAAACCTGTGCCCAAGTTGCGAATCGCCTGCTTATCCTATATATTTCAGATATTTTAACGCCTTGTGACCGCAAAAAAAGGAACACAGCTCGCTGTTCTACAACCGTGCATTTCGAAAGCAGTGCTAAACAAGATTTGTAAACAAACACAACACTAACTAAACTGACTTGACTCGTCGCGACAATGCCTAGTATGTATTTATCCTATTGAGACAACCGCTAATTTTCGCAGTGTGCAGATTGCAGCGCCTCTATAGGCAAATTGACTGTACTTTTTGACTCACCTCCATACTCGTATTTCTACACACATCTCCAAAGCAACTCCCTAAATATTTACCGGAGCGGAGAACACATCCGAACAAACGCTGCAGAGGAGAACAAAACACAAGTTTTATGTCCAATATATTTTCCATAAATTTTACGGTTTTCTAGATCACTAAAGAAAAGGGATGATGCGTGCACATTTCCAAACTTGTGTGCGGAAAAATTCAAAGCGGCCCAAACATACATCTGCCATCCTCCCATACGAAAACAAAAGAAATTATTGATTGCGTTTGGACAGAACTGAAAAGTGGTCAGTTTTTTTTAGTGAATTGCTCTATTCAATTACGGTCTCGAAACGCTTATTCTATATACATATATATACACACGCATGCTGATTTTTATTTACTGTGTGTAGTATCAGTAAAATGTGAATCTCCAATATGATTGTTTATTCATTTATTGTGTAGGTTAATTTAACTTTCCACTAATTTGAATAAGAATCCAGAAACGGAGAGAGTTACATATTAATTTATTATTTCTTTATTACATGAGAAAGGTTCATCGTGGTGTTAAATATGCCTGTTTATTTCTAGTTAAAATTATTTCAACTATGATATGTTGATTGTGTAAAAAATCGAACCACAATTAAAATGGTGGCATTTATCAGTGTAGTATTGATGTTTTTAGTCTTATGCTATTCGCGAGGGAGCGTATAAAGTTACCATGCACAAATTTTAAAGTCCATAAGCAATAAAAGAAGGAACTCGCCAGACATTTTGGGCTTGCATACATTTAGCAAGTTGCCTAATTGAGATTACGTAATCGAAACCCACTTTCCTAACAATTTTATTTCAGATGACATTTTCTAGATAAAGCTAACTCCATATTACAAAGCCTTGCTTTTAAATGTTGACAGCTACTCATCTGGCCAAGCGTTTGTATATGGAACTGATATGTTCATCATTTTCATAAAGGCCTGCCGTCATTGGACTCGCATCCTGAGCCATTATAATTTATTATTTACCATCCTACTTTCCCAAAACAAGCTCTAAAATTTCCGCCTATCTGCTTTTATATCTCGTCAGTTCTGTCAGCACCTAAGGATTTACAAAAATAAAGCACTTCCCATATCAGTAGGCTGTTCATATTCCCCACAGCTCAGCCCTTTTTATATTATTGCCTAGAAATAATTGTGTGAATAGGAAAATTATTACTTTATAATATACGCAGAATGTAAATAAGTAAACTGAGGCTGCATCGCCGAAAGTAATTACAATAAGATTACGGGTGTTTGAGAATTAGGTGCTGAGGACAGTATGTGCTTCTAGGGGGGGAAAAGAGGGAGAAAATTACATGATGAGTAGATTAAAATTTGTACTTTTCACAAAATAATATTATGGATTTCTAATGAAAAAAAAGGTTAGGTATGTAGAGTATATGAAACGCATGGGAGAGGTAAGAAATACGCAATTTTAATAGGAACATTTTCACTGGAGAAAGGCTTAGAGATTGACGGCGGGACATTAACAAAGTGCACCTGAAAGAGATACGGTGTGAATAAGCGAACTGGAATCGTCTGGTTTAGAACAGGATCCAGTAGTGAATTGTTGTTTAAAAAGGTGATGACCTTCCGGGATTTCTCTTTAAGGTGGGGAATTTCTTGACTATTTGACTGACAATTAACTTCTCAATAACAACACTGGTCCATAGCCTTGTTGCGTTCATGCAACACAGATCCTAGAACGAAACTTAACCAATTACGTATGATAGGTTTCACTTTACAGTAACCACCTAGTTAATTTTATGGCTTCTTCTACAGACACATATTACTCATTTCGCTCCAAAGTAAAACTTACTTTGAAATTATTCACTTTCTAATTCCACCCTATCGTTATGCTGATTTTAAACTGTTATCTCGTGCTAATGTTGACAGTACAATAAATTGTGATTAAGGCATCTGTGAATTAGGTCTATATTTCTGACATTGAGGAGATAAAGGCAAAATAATCTGCTAACCTTCTTTCTGGATGACGACACAGCATAGAAAGGGGCTGTATTTTCTAAGTTTCAAAGAGAGACAGGAAGGTTTTAGAAAATTTGGCTACATAGCCAACTTCTACAAGGTGCCATTACCCAAACGCACCAAAATCAATATTGAATCGGCGTGAAAATCCGAAAGCATCGATGTAATAAATTTATTTGCGGTTATTAACAACACTCAAGGATCCATCTTCTAGCATTTAGTTGAATAATTGTTAATCTCTACTGCTGACTGACTTGATTTTATCTGTAGTTTTTCAATTTTGTTTTATTTTTAACATGCAGACCATGCGATATTTGAAGTTATTACAGTGGCGTTGTTGGTGTTCAAGTCTTCTGGGGCATGACACCCTTCAGATTGGTAAAACCTTTCTGATATCTGGAACTGCTTGCTACCTTCATAATCAGGGTAGTCCATGGATGAAACGCATCTGTGTAAGACGTCAGGAATTTTTTAATTTTCCAGTAGACGTAATGTTCCAGAAGACTTAGAAGTTCAATAGAAATAATCTTTTCCGTTATCGCATAATAAGCAAGAAACATGCAGTTCCTGCTATTCCGATTATCATGTAAACTTACTTACGTGTTTGTAATCCAAATACGAACCTTTAAATTTGACAAACTGTAGAGAACGTGAGTCATGTAATTGCAGCTGTGATGACTGGTTTTAGTCTCGGTCAGACTCACGGAGGGTGCCTCGTGGAACAAATCCTCCCTGCTGGGTCTGCAGAGACACATCACGTAGCACCTACGGTGCCCATACATCACGTACCCATCCGCCGTCTCCAGAACATCCCTGACTCCCTCAGCCAACTATGACTTTAATATCGATCTCCAGTCTTCCAGTACACTACAATTCTTGCTCTGCAAATTTACTTATACACTAGAAAATAAATTGTCTTAATTCTTGTGTGGAATATTAAAATAACGGAGTCATATACATGAAATGTTTAGCCCTATAAATCACGATACTTTCTATAGGCTATGTACTACTTGTCTTAACATTATCTAGTTTTACCCGCTGAGGCATATGACTCGCAGAATAAACAGCTTTTGTTTTCCTAAGCAGCAATAGCCTCATGTTCTTTGTAAATAACATGTAGTGTTTTGTTTTAATTAGGAATTGGGTTTGCATATGTCACTTAGACACATTTCATGCATTACGGTTTAAATTGTCCTTCGTTTACCTATTGTTTGAAACAAGCTGTCCTGAAATAATCATATGCTTATTTACCAAATAACGCATCCTTAAAATCAGAATTAATGCTTGTAATTAGGACTACATATGTTATTCTTTAAAGGTCAGTGTTACTTATATGTACCATATACTGTAAGTATCAAAAACACTGCGTTTGTACACTGATTTTACTTATGTTTGTTTGTACGATTCTCAGAATAAAGACCAATTATTTCTCCTAACAACATAAATAAATTTGTCTTCGTAATGGAGAGGCATTATGTTCACTTGGGGCTATGTTTTAAATTTTTACCATTTAGGTGAATTGCATGATTGCAATGTTAAATAAAGCCTCCCTTTGAATCTTACGTAAATGTGACAGACGATATCGAAGCATATATAGTTTGGTGGACTGCAAGAAATAGGTATATATCCTTAACTTCTTTTACATACCATTACGTCGAGATTTTAAAAACAAAAATATGTGGCATAAATGAACGTAGTGGTAGCATGCATTCACGCTGTATAATCTGTTCATCGTACAATATTTTGGAATTATTAATAAAGTGCGTTTGGCTAGTTTGGTTAGTGCTTTTGCTTTGTATTTTGAGTTGTCACAGCTTTTATCGGCGGGTCAGGGACTGGACGTCTCTGTTGATGTTTCTTCTTCTGATTAAACCATCAAGAAAAATATTGTAACTTGAAATAGGCCACCCCACTTGCTTTATGATTGTTAACCATTTCCTTATTCAGAACGTCCTCCCAATCAACGCTATGCTTGTAACTTCTATAATAAGATACAAGATATTCCGCATTAAGATATACCAAACCATAGGATGTTACTACGAGTATATGAGTTATTTTAAGTAAAAAATGCTGTATCAGCATATGCCAGATTATCAACCGTTACATCGCTATGAGAATTTTAATATTTCAAGATACCGTAAGATAATGTAGGATGTGAGTACTTATAAACCACCTGCACGCTTACTCCCATCTCTGACAAAGACTACTCCATCGTAACTGGAAATTAACGTCCCATGATACCATCTTATCAAAACTGATTTTTTGTTTCGTGTTGTAACATAACTACGTAAGCTAACATAACAAACTCGGTAACTAAACTTGGCATCTTTCTTTTGTGGCATTATGTGATACATAATTTTCTTTTTATGTTGTACATACGGGAGGGCAAGACTTAATTGCTGCCTTTGTTTTGTGGTGTTACCCGACACGTGTTGTACAGCAGGTTAAGAAATAACGGACATTCTTCTTTCATGGTGTGGCCTGACACAAAAAATGTCTATTTATTTGTAGAGTATTATATAACGTGTATTTTAAAATTTTGGGTTACAGCCACCTACATACGTTAAAATGCTAGTAGCGATGTAAAGGCTGTAATTGAGCATATGTTTATATAGAATTTTGTACTCAAAATGACTTATAAAATAGTATCCTGAAGTTTAACACACCCTTTGCGTAACACCTTGTGTACAGGCACTGTTAACGTAAATGTATCGTAACCATCCCCTACACCTGTTTCAACTGCACGTAATCTGCTTGAGCTTATTAATTTCGTACTGTAATTATTACAGCTACGACATGTAATAGTAGCCAATTATAGACGCAAGAATTGTAATTCTTTAGATAAGCTTCATATTAACACTCCATATGTGTACAAATACAATGTTATATCGCACAGAATCTGTATCTGCATGTTTGCTGTGTGGAACTCTATCACTAACAAATAATTTCATATATTGTATATACTGTAAAGTTATTCCAGTAGTATAAATTTTACCCAGGAAATTTAACTACTGAAATGCGTCGGCTTTGTAATTTTTATTTCATATTGTAACATAAACAATGCACTTCAGTGTACAAATACATAATAACAAGATAAAATTACGAGAATGAATCGGGAATGACATCTCTTTGTACAAAATTTAATTTTGCCTCTGCAGTATTGTTCCTGTGTCATTTTCTACATCACAATTGCCTACTGTCGTTATTGTATCCGGATCCTGCATCTTTTTATTGACTTTCTGTTTTTACAAACAGTAAACGGAATATTCACAAACCTTTTTAATGTCATCTAGAAGGACGTTTTTGTTTTCCAATTTTAGTGGACAAATATGAAAGCAAAGAGTCGTTGGTGATGGTGTTTTTATAAAGGATCTGATTTTACCGTTGAATAACTCAAGTCAATTATCGAGAGAATGGTGCATCGAACTGTTCCCCCTCCACTTCCTCGAGTGGAGTCAGCGTGTCTTCTCTGACCTGTGAATTGCTCACGTAAGCCGGTTTTATTACTTCGTCTTCCAGCAAAGATTTTTCATGTCTTCCAGCTAAAATAATAAGGAAAATAAACGAAGAGAATCCAGTTTAACTGCTTCGGAGCATTATTTCTGGGAAGTAGTCGTTTAAAATGCCACACGTTTTTATGCATTGAGTTGCTTCGTGACAGTTCATACCACTTGCAACTCGGAGCCGTGCAACTGGATTATTAGGATTTATTGTTGCACATCATAAACTCTCAGAATCCCGCACTCTTCCTCACTCAGCAAGTTTAAACATTACAAACTTTTATTTTGCGTGTAATATTCGTAATATTTAGGGACTATAACGCATTTCGCTACAAATGACACTAAACATTTGCTCTTTACCTGATATTAACTCTTTATACAAAGTGAAGGGCAGTATTTTTTATGTTTAGCATCCCGTCGTGTTATATATAAAGGAAATTAATTCCTTCCAAACATGTACTTTCAGCATTAGACATCTGGAAATGTTAATGGAGTTTTATACCTCGGACGTATCGTAGACCTTGCAACGAAGAAATGAATTATACCTGCAAACTGTCACCGACAATGGCAGGAATAGTTGAACCTAAACATTAGTGAAAAAAGGCTACTACTTATTTTGGCAAAGTACGTACACATGAGTCAAAAGAGACTAGTCCCGATATTTTATTGTGTTGTGTAATAGATGGAGGGAAGTCTTTAACAGATTTTAAAATAAAATGTTTTATGATATTTTGAGTGTTTCACTCCACAGGATATGTGATGTTGAAACTCATTATGTCCCCGTTCTTAAAATATGATGGTTTTAGAATTCACGTAATTATTTTTACTGTAGTATAATGACCTTGAAATTTCAATGGCAAATTTTGACATTTCCCTTCTCTAGCTATAATTTCCACAGAAACCCTTTCAATGAAGCATTAATGTATATCATAAACCCAGACGGATGCTATGAATTTATATTTGTACTGAATATTCACACCATGAAGTTGAAAACTTCTAAACAGGCAGCTTTATGGGTGCCAGTGACAAAGTACGACATTATTATGCCGCTCGAAGTGTACACCCTTATTTTTGTTTTATTTTGAGCGGCACTAGTTGTAACTGTCTTAAAACTAATGCAAAAATTAAAGGCCTGTGTTTATTTTCTGATGTGTTATTGCTGCCACAGGCAGACGCACAGACACGTGTTATGATAGAGAAGAAGAAGATATATACGAGTACAGTCCTAGGGGGACACTATAAAGTAAAAATTTCACGGAATATTCATGACGTCATTAATTTGAAAACTTCTTGAGTTAGCTTAAAATGTATGTCATTGGCAAAGAATGATGCTGTAATCGCGACTGAACTATAGCAACTTCTGTTTTGATTATATTTGGTATGGCATATTCCATAATCATCCTAAAACTGCTTTTAAAATTTAAAATCCTTATCTTTATTTCCTGATGATTTACGGCTGTAACAGACAGTCACGAAGACACTTTTTTGTTACATACAAGTAGCTACAGATACAATACAAAATACGATTTGTATTGGCATGATGATGGCTTCGTAAGAAACTGGAATACTCGTATGTACTTGTTTCATTAACTAATGAGTAGTGTCGTTCTGACAGAGATCCTTAGTACTTAATCATCCAACACAAATTTATTGTAGTAAAATTATGTTGTAGTGTTTACACTGTTTCGTATGTGAGAGGTACCCGTTTTCGCATATATGGCCAGATGCCGTCTATCGTAATTGATATATTATTGCTTCTCCCAATTTCGTCCAAACGGCTGTTGCAACTTTGAGGTCTGAAGTCACTAAAGTCACCAATTAACAGTGATGTAGCCATAAAATTCTATACTGCTTTACTATGAATATTATTACTTTTCGTAGCCTGCAGTTGCTGGGATGATCTGTTACTTTGTTGTGCTATATATGGCAACGCCGTTCGCAATGCCTCAGTACCGCTATACTGATACACTAGTACGCCAACAAGCAAATCAGGGTTGCTTCTTCTCTCTAGCTTGACGTTCTACTGCTAGTCACATTCACAGCAT
Organism: Reticulitermes speratus; assembly: GCA_021186555.1. Lineage (NCBI taxonomy): Eukaryota > Metazoa > Arthropoda > Insecta > Blattodea > Rhinotermitidae > Reticulitermes > Reticulitermes speratus. The sequence goes on from JAJKFL010000005.1 coordinate 19,012,509, forward strand.
TTAGCTCTCCCATCTGCTATCAGCTATGTCATATTCTGCAATTCTGTTAATGCGAGCAGAAATCGTATCAAAGCCTCCTCTGTCTCAGCCGGATAGAGCTATGCAGTCCGCCCACAGATTGCGACTGCTGCCAAACTGAATGCCAGTGCTTGTTGTTGCACACGGAAAACTAATTTCTGTCTGTACCAAATTTCGCTTAGTGCGGCACGATGCATTGAACTCAGCACTAATGGTACTTAGTTCTTTTCTATATCAATAAATTTACTTTATTGCGAAAACTCTCCTGCTTATATTCCTAATCTTGGAAGGCGGTTCGAGAATCGAACTTCTCTCTGCGGCCACGATTAAACGAAATGCAGTGTGTGAAGTTGAAACACAATGCAAACAAAAATTCAGGTTTCAGGTCATATGAATTCTGTTACCCTTGAAGAATCTTTCAGTCACATTTTGTAAGTTTGGCTAATCTTCAGTCAGAAATGTGCATCGTTTTATTCTCTAATCGTTTTTAGAACCCTTTTAATTTAATTTGTTGTGAATATATGATTACATGGATACAATGAAAGTTGCAGAAATCATTACAATGCAAAGAAGAACAATAACAACTTTGAAACCACCTATAAATTCTTAATGACAAGAAAAACTAGGTCACTACAAATATGGGGAATAAGCACTTCAGATTGCCGACAATATGTGGTCCTCCAGCTTGAGGTGAGGCGTAGTATTAATAACCACCGTAATATGTTTTGTGTTACAAAAGTTTTGCAAAAATCTGAAATTTGGCGGACTTTTAGCGAGACACATTAATTTTTTAAACACGCGAAGGTTGGTACTTGGATCAAATGTTTGTATAGTTGTGTAGTTGTATTTTCGGTACCGCAGATTAAGGGAAGGAAGTAATGTACAAGTATTTGAAGGCAAACTGCTGAGGAAAATATTTGTTCCCAGTAAGGATGAATTTACGTGATCAATTTAGGTAGCTGTATATAACGAGAAACTTCATGGAGGTTATGGTCTTTCGGAGTGCGACGCTGTGTAACCTGGTAGAGAGGTACCGATATTTCGGAGGAACCTGCTCCCTTCATCTTCATTTCACATTGAAGAATTAGGCAGGATGTTCCTCCAAAACCTCAATACCTATAATATCGTCGCTTCACATAAGACCATAATAAATGTTTTATTCACAGCCGTGGAAACCTCAAATCTTATATATGAACTGCTTGATTTATACAGATCACGTAGTATTGTTACGGTAATGCAATTTAGGCTATAAGGGTTGTGGAGACGAGGAATGCATATATGAAAACCTCCACTTTGAAGACTGGCAAGGAGGTGGGATGATAATTTGAAGCTGTGTAATAGGAAGATATGATACGAATAACGGAGGTGGATAGATTGTTTCCTGGAAAGGCTGTCGTTGTTTGTGGTATGTATTCAACAGATTTCGGTTATCACAGTGTTCATGTTGTGTGTGTAGGCCTATTATATTCAGAGTAGGGAAAGTAAAGGCAGTAGGCTATTCAATGTTCGAACATCGCGGTAACGCGAGTAATATCTCTGCCTCTTACTGGGGGTTTGGGTTCAGAACTCGGCCCAGAAATCGCTATTTTGTATTGGGGGTTTAATGGCTTTTCTCGGCCACTCCAGGAAACTTCTTGTACAGTACCTTAAATTACATCAGTATCGCCTCCTGCCACACATTTTTCAACCCAGTAGTCAAAATCACCTTATCAGTAGGTGCTCTATAGTAATCTTAGATCGAAGGTGTCATTAAGTAAAACAACATTAAATAAAGCGCGGCTGTTCAATGAACATCAGAGAAAGCAAATACTGTATCGTAGTTTATATAATTGACGGTGTTAGGTAGATCCCAGACACAGCACAGAATTTACTGGTGCAGCTCTGAGTAACGTAGTACAGGATAACACTTCACACACGTCAGCGCACAAAGCCGACTGTAGGATCACACCATGCCTCAGTGCTCTTGTCAAAATGACAGACGCGAAAGTGCATACACATTGTGTTTCAACAAATTTTTATAGTTACAGCATGGCCCACGGTAACGTAAGTCACTGACATTATATTAATAATGTACATAAATGGTAAACGTTACATAATCCTCCGGCATGTCCCTTGAATAACTCGTGACAGAACCTGAGAACGATTTCGACTGTCCAGAGGCATCACAAATCAGTTGCGTTTTAGTTTATTATGAGGTTTGAGTTCTTAAAGGATTGGATAAAATCTGTATATCTTGCTGGGATGTAGTGCCGTTTAGTTTGTTAGAGAAGTATCAACGTTTTAGAGAAAAATTCTGCTTCCATATTCTTTACAAATTCTACCCTGAAGAAGGAGGCACGAGGCTTATTCAAAACATTTGTAGACCTACTCGTGTAATAATCCGTACGACATCATATCCCAGATAAGAGGAATACTAATTGTAGTAATTCATGTGTTATAGACTTAAGCTGAATAATCATGGAATAAGCTCAATTAGTCGTATACTAGTACGTTGTTTAAAATTTGAATGGAATATTTGGCGTACTGTATTTCTAATTGACATTTCCACAAATAACTCTTCCATTGATCGACACATTGATATCTTAATTTCACTGAGTATGCACGCTATGAAGTTGAAGAATTCTGGAAAAATATCTCGATATACTGTGTAGCATAATAATAGCCTGGTGATAACTTTCATTTTCAAAGAAATACCACCCTTCTGTTTATTACTACTTTATGTGAATTTTATTTTCGTTCTGCCCTATAAACCCACAAGCACGCTCTGAAAACGGCCTCTTTAAAATTGCATAACAACGCCTTCATACCATACGAAGGGTTCGTATATTCCACCACCCTACAAAGAATGAAGTACTTAGCCGATGCGCATGCGCAAGATTTGTTACGAATGACGAGTTGCTGTTGCTCATGATGAAAGCATTCACACAGTGTACCCGCTTATTACACGCTAGTCGAAAAGTCTGATTTTCTCAGTAGGAGAAAAGACCATAAGTCACACCCCCTCCCCCCCACCCCACACCGAATTCAACACCTCCGCAACGCGCCAGACACCCTCCACCACCCTGCGGGAATCACCACTTGGTCTGCCATGAGTTTGTGATACACAGGTAAATATTTTCCGGTAATCAGTGGCACTATAATACCAAATGAAGCATGTAGTTGAATGCCTTTTATCGATTCGATCTTGTGCCTTTATTGTTAACTTAGATATTCATTTTTTTCCATAGAAACAAAAGACAGACTGACAAACATACCGAGAAACAAACAATGCCTTCCTTAAACTGGTAAATGCCATCTGTCTGTCCTGCATAAATATTATATCGACTTTATTTACTGAGGATTCTCGCGATATTCTTCAGTCTATCCAAGCAAAGGCCAGGGCAGTACCTCAAACTAGAGCAGACCGTTTCCGTTTATAACTTCCGAGTTTATTATTCCGTAATAAAAACAACAGTAGAATGTTAAATATTTTAACTATCTGGGTAACGGGATAACAAATTTTGCAAGATATGCAGGTGAAATTAAATCCAAGATTGCCGTGGCAAAATCAGCATTCAACAAGGAGACTCTCTTCGCCAGAAAATTGGAAGTAAATTTAGGGAAGAAACTAGTGAAATGCTACATTTAGAGCGTAGATTCGTATAGTGCTGAAACTTGGACACTACGGAAAGTAGATCAGAAATACCTCGGAAATTTTGAAATGTGGTGGTGGAGAAGGATGGAGAAGATCATTTGGACCGATCGTGTGAAAAATGAAGAAGCATTACGTAGTGTCAAGGAGGAAATGACCATCCTACGTGCAGTAAAACGAAGGAAGGCTAACTGGACTGGTCACATCTTGCGTAGGGACGTCCTTCTAAAGAACGTTACTGATGGAAAGATAGAAGGGATGGGAAAACGAAAAATAAGATGTAAGCAGCTACTGGATGACGTAAGGAAATAAGAAGGTGCTGGAAGTTGAAGGAGGAAGCACTAGATCGCTCTGTCTGGAAAACTCGCTTTGGAAGAAGCTATGGACCTGTCGTAAGATAGATTACATTACGGTGATGATGATCATAAAGATGACGACGACGGCGACGACGACGATGATGGTGAATCATCCTATAATTGACGCTATGGGGTCCTAAAAGCCTAACTCTGTTGACTGTTAGTACATATCTTTGTCAATCAGAAAATCTTGTCCCCGAAATAATGATACTCAGGAGTTTGTATTTGTTTTCAATTGTGCCGTAGTAATTGGAATAACTTGGAATTCGTAGTATTTTAACGTTACTTTAACCATGACATTTTTTCTTCCAGCGATACTTAACGTTGAGATCCCATTATATGCTTAAGTGATTTGAATGGAGATTTATGTGATACTTAAATGTGGAAATGGTGGGATTGTGACGTCAGCTTCTAGCTTTTAGATAAAGTCTCTACACTGTGGTATAATTTATTTAACATACTGCTGGGCATTTCGCCCAGTGGCGAGGAATCGTCGAGCTGGGATTAAAAAATATATCAGCCTAAGTGAAATACATATCAGGTAGGGGAGTAACATGACTAATAGACGTCTTGATGCTATTTGTGGCCGTACATATTGCTAGGTTACGTGCTGTGGATCATTCACGTGCAAGAAATAAAACACAAACACAGCGAGTCCTACGGCGTGTACTATCATATACTCCTATGCACTGAGATCACACTTTCAGTTCCCTCGTTGATAATTATGTCAGTCATTAAAAGTAGAAGTCTTACTATAGAATAATCCTCCACCTATGGAATCTTAGTGTCTGTCTGAGAGAGATTACATTCAGGTTTTATAAAGTGAAGCCTTTAATCACACTGTAGCAACTAAGAGAAAGCAGGGGAAGGAAAGAAAGATAAGTAAGAGTCATTGCATATTTTGTATAGTCAACTTCGTATTACAGGGATTGCAGGTTCAATAACGTATCTATAGCCACGGAAATAATCTACATTCATGCCCAGAAAACATTATATTTCTGTGTTTATACATTTACATAAATGTCCATACTTAATTTGTTATAATCTTGTTCTATATTAAAGTAAAACTTTCAGTTCTCGAAGCTGTATTTTTATAAGCTTTCCTCCAGGTAAATGGAGGTTTAGGAAGTACTTTGAAATGTGAAAATTCTATAACAGTTAATCAAATAGAACTCGAAACTGGGTTAAACGACTCCATGGCGCAAGTATTTATTGAGAAATTGTTGATTGCTCTGATGGACAAGAAATTCCTCTCCTTTTATAGAAACCATGTACAAAAATTGTTATTTGATGCAGTCCAGTCAATTCCACAACTTCCGTTTATAGTTCTTCGCAATACGTATTAATAACACCCTTCCATCTACGGGAAAATTTCGAATTAGTTTCTTCTTTAAGGCTTTCAGACAAAGGTGTCTATGTGCTCCTCAACTCTCCCTTGCATACAACGTATCCCAGAAATAATTCTTCGTATTATAATGGTCCTAAATAACTTTTTAAGCTCATTCCAAGTTAACATTTTCCGTGTGCTCTTAATACAACTTAAGGCGTCCAATAAAATTCTGTACCTGTGAAACGTAAGAAGGGAGAGTTTTGATGTTTAAACGCCTACAAATAATTAGTTATATTAGGGAGTAGATAATCAGTATCAACTCTTTAATCTGTGCTATTTAATATCTCGGTCGCTTTGAGATGCTTATACATTAGGCTGGGATGACATAGGAACAGTTCTTTCAACTGTGCTGTCTATACCAGTGGCTGTTAAGGTATGGCCCGCAGTCGATTCTTGGGCCCCAAGCATCCTCCTGATGGGCCACGAACTGATCCAAAAATGCCTGTCCATTCGTCTGTTCCAATGTATGTATGGTGTGCAATTCCATAGTCCTTTTTTACATGTGACTAAGGGCTATTTGCTGATAACATACTGAGTGAGGTATTACGGGTTGCTACAAAAATCTTAAGGTGTTCCTGTTCATACCAAGCAGGCACAGAGGGCAGTTAGAGGTACAGCTCTACCCATATTAGACGCTGGCGCTAAATGGGGGTGGGTAGTCAACGCCACGCCCCGGCCGCTTTACCCCTGGGAAAGAGACCCGGTAGCCTTTGTACAGGAGGCTCGGTGGGCCTGCAGTTCATTGCGTTAATATGGAATGCTTGAAAGTACAAATAAATATCCTGTTTGTATTGATTAATGACGAACAACAAAACAGTTCATTTAACGGTACGATTTACGATTGGGTGTGTAAGTGTCGCCAGTTACGTACAGTATGTTTAGTGTGACAGCTGAGTGCTTGCTGGACGTTAATCTCAAACGGATTCCCCGTGTTGTGTGCTTATGCTTGCACTTATAAGAGATCATGCTTCAAACATGACACTACTCCTCTCGCGGATTTTACACTACTGAAAACATTACTGTTGCCTAGTACTTGGTATTGTTATCAGAGTAAGTGTAATCGCTAATATATTCTTCATCGTTTGTGCTTACTTTCTTTACCGGTACATGATTTTAGTTACGACTTTAAAAGTTTCAGCATAATTTTACTTCAATTATTATTTCAGAAATTCAGAGTCTTAACAACACAAATATTCGCGATTTGATAGGAACCTTATCCATATGTTAATTTAGAGCAGTAACAGTAATCATATTAGAAATATTTCTTTCGCTCTTTTTATGTCTTTGTTCCTATTCGTATTTTCTTTAGTTTCTTATTGTTTGGTTACCTTATGATGGTTATTTTGTAAATATCAATGGAAACTGAGGAGGTTTGAAAACTATCATTCAGGATATTATATTTTTAGACGAATCAAACGTGCGATTCTTAGGTATGATATTTACACATTTAAGATTATTTAATATATAAGAACATTATTTAACAAAAAGATAACTACACAGCACTTGCGAAGACGTATTCATTTTCCAAAAACCACATTCATCTTAAGCAAACTTTTTTTATTTTCTAGAGGCCCGATATGAAAGTAAATTACTGTGCTTGTTTTTCTTCTGTTGTGTGACACTACAGACAAATATTAACCTTGGATTCCTCTATTTTCTACATCAAAGATTTCCCGTAACACGCGATACTTCCCATGATTGAACCCCTTGAAGAATGAAATACTCCGTTACATATCAGAGTTCATCTCGTTTCTCACAGACAGCACAGTTTTTCTATTGGAAAGTAATCAGTGAAGGCTGCAATGGTGAAGTGCCGCTGTTTGTTTTGAAAGTCATACTAAACACATAGAAACACTGTGCAGACAAAATGAGGACTTATTTGTGTTAAACCTGGCCGAACATACAGTAATTATTAGGCTGATGGTTAGTAGTGTTCTGCCAGGTTTGACAACGAATGCTCTGTATTTTGTCCACGCAGTGCTTTGTGTTTTCCATACGTTTCTTACAATGAACCGCCGTGATTTCCTCATGCGACATTCACTGTTTGACTTTTCTAATGGAAACACACTGCGTTCTCGGTGAGGTACCAACCGAATCCTTATAGGTAATGTAGATTAATTTTGGTATTCCTGCCAGAAGGACAAACGAGCGAAGCCAGGGAACATTAAAAACAATGCTTTTTCGGAAATCGGGGAGCAGTGGAGAGAAACGTTTTCCACTTTAATACCCTAAGGGTTAAAAAACCTGATCGCATAGGAACACAAAATATTTATGTAAATCATGTTTTCATTACTGTCTACAGAAAATTATCCTTGTTCAGGCCTTAAGCAGTGCCGTAAAGGAAGCTTCTTGCCGTCTTTCTTTTCCGAAATTTTTAGAGACAAATTGTCACCTGGTTATGAAAGTTACAAGTTGAAGGCTTTGTGCTGTATGTTTATAATTTAAAGATAATGCTTCATTGTAACAGATGTTTGTAATTTTTTTACAAAATTCTGTGTTCTCCCTGATACATATCAACACTCAAAGTGCTTTAGGCCTACTCATTACTTTATTTCAGGATTTCAGTAGAGATAAACACGTACGTGCTTATAGGAAAATAATACTTTTATAAACATCTAAAATTTTTAACATTCCTGTTTAAGGAAACTGAAACATAGGGGGAGCCGTCAATCACAAACAATATTTTATTGTCGATCCTGCTCGTGCTGCATGTTTCGGCTTAAATGAAAGTTGTCTTTAGGCACCAGTTAAATATATAGAAGAAAAATCGAATCATATGGCACGAGCATGATCCACATTGACATATTGTCTAAACTAATGTTGTGCCTCTTGACTAACGGAAGAAAAATATCAATCTGAAAGTCGTCAACTTGTAACTCTTATGCCTGATTTTTACAAAACACAAATCAGATACATTCATTTATTTGATTTATATATTGAGCACCATGTCTTATTTAACGTTGAAAATAACATCGGTACGACTTTCTTATTCGACGTATCTGTCTCGGGGAGATCTCGTGACATCACACCTATTTCTTTCAAGCTTTAGTCCATTTCTGATTGTCATCTTTATTTTTCGGATCAGGTCTTCAGATCAGCAGAATTAATCGCACGCAGGGCACCTTCATGCACAACACGCAGAAAAATGCACACGTGAATTCGTTTGTTGAAGCATACAGGACGGTACGCGCCTTAGACTTCGGGACGCTGTCGTGTTTCTAATGCTATTTTCTGTATAAAGATAGCATTACATAGTCATTAAACACAAGCTGATAAAATGTCGTTATGGTGTATATTGGCATCTTTACGTAAAGAATTACTAAATTTTCAAATATTTAAAAGATGCATTAAGAACTTAGGCGCCTTAGTAATGCCTGTACTGGCCTCGTCCCCTGACTCTGTAACATCTATGCTTCTAGTTTATTGATGTCCATCGTCACATGTCCTCGATACTTCTCTGTATTTAAAAGCAAGTTCTTCAAACACATTACATTATTAAATTATTTATACCGCTGAATTATAATCACGTTGCAACCGTGTAAATAAATTCATGAGGTGTAGAAAATGAACTTTACTTGTATATCACACAAATCTCAGTTCAACAAAATGCACTCTATTATTTTGTTGGACTGACTATTGTGTGATTTGACTATCGACAATGCACGGTGTGAACAATATAACATGTACTTGCATACTCTCTATCCGCTGTTTTGGCGTGCTGAGACACGACAGAAAACTTTCCTTCAACTAACTTTGTAAGAATATGCTAGTGGCTCACCCACTCAAGAATTTTTCGCATGCTTTATTGAACCTGACTTACATCTCTTTCCAAAATCCTGCCACTGGCTCCTGTCCTGAGCCAAAAGAGTAGCTACTTTTCACGTAGGGCCTTTATCGTGTACACAAAATACAACAGCATTTATGTGTCCGGCAAGAGTATCAGTGTTATGTTAAATTTATGTTGAACATGTATTCAGTATTGAATTCGTAATGATTTTTTGGAATAATGTAACAGTTTGTTCTGTGTCAAAGTAGTTTTAAGTATCACAGAGAATCCTAAATCATTAACACTGTCCTTCAGGTAAAATCTTCTGTAGAGGAACTATTTTGTCATAGATTAGATCAGTTAAAATATATATATATATAAGTAGAGTGACCATACAATTTATTGTCCAAACCGAGACACTTTTGAGAGTGAAAGGGGGCGCTAAAATAATTAGAATTACATAACTTTTTTTAATATTTTTTATTGGCAGACAAAGTGGTTTTATTATATTGGCGGACGTAATAAAAGTTATATCCAAAAATTATTTCCAAAAATACACTTCCTTCTAAAACATACAAATAACATGCATGTACATTAAAGCAAAAGAATAAAACTTCTTTATATTGATTATCTGAACATCAAAAAATAACATAAGCAGAATACGTGTACTTAGTGAGTTATATAATATAACTCACTTAAGAGTACATCGTTCAGTATATTGCGTACATGTTTTATATCTTCAAAATAAACAAGCTCCTTTTTTAAGAAACATCAGCCCGAGTGGTGCACACATGTTCCACACTTTGGAATCGAAGCTGTTCAAAGGGAAGGCTGAAGTTTAATCTGGAGCAGAACGTTCTGTGGACGAAAATGTTACAGCTTCTGCTATACCCGCACTTCAAAGGCTCGTGATACACAGGGAAACAAGTGTATGTGTACACACACGCGCGCACGTGCGCGGTTTTAGGGGACTAGGAAGGTTGACGTGATCCAACTAACAAGTGACGTGTTCGGCGTATAGCTTACATGACAAGGGGAAATAACGGGAGGTAAAATGGAGGCATGAGAAACGAAAACAGCAGAGATAAAGAGGAACGGGAAGTCAGTTATCTGAAGTTCTTCATATGTTCGGGAACTAAAGGGCCGGATTCTGTGTGGTTCAGGTTGTCTTGTTGCTCTTCTTGAAAGTATAAAGCTTTTTGGTGTGGCTTTCATGGCCCGAAAGCCCTCCTAATAAATGAGAACAAATATCCTACCAACAACAGTATTGAGAAGTTTCTAAGAAACGTGAGTTATGAGAACGAAGACGGAAAAAACATCAAAGCGCAGTACGTGAAAGGAAAGGTGTACTTGGAGTAAATTCCGAAATAAATTGTCTGTTACTATAAAAAGATTTTATATTAAACCGCGTGAAATATATTAATTTTATCAAATATACGAAAATTACACAAAGTTTGTTTTATTATTCACTGCTCCGACATGGATTTGGAACTGTTTTCTGTAGATTTTCTGCTATTCATGTAGTGTAAGTTAAGTTTATTACTGATTTCTTTGACATATTTCCTAATTTGTAAAGTGTATTTTGTTAGTTAGACTAAAAATCTGTAATCAGCAACAAAGAGAAACTGGCTTTACATATACATTAATTTTAGTTGAATATGAACTTTGACAAAAACATGAAGCTTTTATCCTAATGTATAATTTAACTTAAAATTAATGTTGTCTACGCATATTCTGTAAGAAAAGTATGCTTAGTGTACCAGCCAAAAATAATTGTCACATAAGATAACAGCAACAGAATGCACAATAATGTAATATATAACTTTACAATTAAAACATAAAAACTTAAATTCCAACATGTTTCGACCTTCTTTGGGACATCTTCAGGGTGTACACATCAATTGTGTATGTATAAAACGTAGATCTTGCGTAAATTTGTTGGTGTTGTCTTGTGTAATAATGCATGGACATGAATAACACAAAAATAATTGTGTTTATAAGAATCTCCTTCACAACGGCTTGATAACTGAGACGTGACGGAGTAATGTATAATATAATTACTTTTTTCTTTGTTGGTGTATTTGATTCAGGTTCCTTGTTACTTGTTACTTGGTTTATTTTTATGTTAATTTATTGCAGATACCAATCCCTCGTTTCACATGAAAATCTGTTGTTCCGAGCATGGCCACGAAGAGAAATGTAACTGGAATTATTCTCTCTTATAGTTCCTTCATTGTCCGTGTTTAAAGGCAAATTAAAAACCCTGTGTTTCGGAGACAAGATCAACCCACGTCCTCATATAAAAGAGTGAGTGGAATACCTACTCATTTACGTCCGATAGGCAGTGCTGTTCTGAATCTCTGTCTTGCAACAGAATAACATTGCCTTTCGTTTTCGACTGAGTAGGTGCTCCACGTATCCTTTTATCTGAGGACATGGGACGGCCATATCCCCGCAACAAAGCGTTTTCAATTCCCTGTAAACTTGGACGCCGGAGAATGTACAAAGAGTGAATGATTCCAAATGTGTTATGCATACCATAGACATTATCCTGTGTAACTAAAAATGTATGTGGTCTCTTTCCTTTGTTTGCTATTTCCTGTCCAGGACCTAACACAGAGTGTAGAAAAAACTGACATGGCATAAAGTTCAAAATTTTAATAATATGTACAATAGCCATGGCTCTTAAAGCGCTATGCAAGTATACGGATAGAGGTTTTCTTACATGATTCGAATATTCATTCTCATAACTTTTTAACTGCGTGAAAAATTTCTGAATTGCATTATCGCTGTTAAAGTTCCAGCGACTTGATGAAGAAGTACCTCTGCTTGTACTATCAAAATCATCCAGTATTGTCACAAATTATGGTATTTCTTGTCAATCCGTCTTCATTAAATGCACGATTACATAGCACTAGGAAAGGCATCAAAATTTTTTCAGGTTATGTATCACAGAGAGTTGAAAAATCGTTACATGTTTTTTTAATTTATGACTTAGTTGTCTTAATGTCAGATAAACGTTTACTTTGTCGTCATAAATATAGTTATTTCGTTCAAGACATTCCTGTCGCAGTGTACGCGAATTTACTGTTACCTGGTTGCTATTTCTAGTAAAAGATTATGAATGTGAGGCCGAATGACTACCTTCCCCTCGCTTCCTTTCAGTCCTATTCATTTCATATCCTTTCGGAGCGTATTACATTTTTCATGATCGGGATGAAATGTTCACTTTCCTACATTTTGCCTTCGTTATTCACGACACAAATCCCCTTTCTAATATCTTCTTTTTAGTCTTCATCACGCTGCCTACAGAATTTTATTCAATTCTAATACAATTGTGAGTTTAAAAATAAGAAGTTCCTGACAGATGTCGATATGAAAAAATATTTCTTTACAAAATTCCTACTAAAGAAATATCTCCTCCAAAGGGATCCACCTAAAAGTATATTTAGACCCTCAGGCATACTGACTTCTTCAACTAATTACACCAAAACTAATTAAAACTGACTGAAATAATTTAACGTAATGTTCGCTAATAAATTTCAGGTGGAGATATTAGTAAATTGATAGGAACTTACACTTTAGTCTAAACTTACCGAATATTTGATTTCAAATAGATAACAAAACAGGCATTGTCCGTATAAAAGTAACATTTAAGCGCGTTCCCGTAACCATTGTTGCCGTGGAAAAGCAATCAGCACTTCATATTCTAAGTGTGTGTCTGCAGCCTTGTTTATCCAGCAAGCAGTGCTCATGCGCCATATTATATTGTCATTTGTGGCCTGTCTGTACCACATTTTTCTACATTGCCTCATAAACGGCACGATTTTCGGAAAAAAGTTGCTTGACATAAAATGTGTGTTCTGATGTTCCCCAAAACTTTTGTCTCGAACACTTCTCATTCTAAGAATAATTAAGCCAGATATTATCATACGTGCACATAGGTCTTCGTGTAAAGTAACCGTTATATGAGATTTAAATTAAACTTTAATTTTCTCGACAGATCTTCGAAAAATCCTCTCATATCGGATTTCATGAGAATCCTCCCAGTGGGAGCCGAGTTATTCCATGCGAACGGACAGACAGACGGACGGACGGACAGACAGACAGACAGACAGACATGTCGAAGCTAATAGTCGGTTTTCGCAATTTTGCGAACGCTACTAAAAATCACGCCCGGTAATAGATTTGCATTGGTGCTTAAATTTAGCTGTTGCAGTACGTATTGGAGATATCATCAGAACGTGACTGTGACTGTGGTTTTGTGTGTTTCAGTTCCTCAAGATGTATTAACGATTATTGATTGTTCTTTCTGAGAATAAACATGGTCATTAAAGTTATACAATCTGGGATATCTTGAAAAATAGTGTGTAACTATTGTATGTCAATCCACATTTTAATGTTGATGCATAAAGAAAGGAGAAACAAGACGTTTGTGTGAACCTTATTTTGTAAATCTTAATCAAAGAACTACGGGGAATATGCGAATGTAGGAATTAATATAGATTAATATAGATCTAAAAATTGGTTTGAACTGGGTCGAAAGTGACGTGATTTTGTACACGTTTCAAACTTTCGGATTTAATAAAACCGGATATTCTCACCTGCTTGTGTTACTATAAACTCTTCATTGGATATGGGTCGGGATGGCTTATTCGGTACAGCGACTCGCCACGGGCTGGAGGGTTCAGGGTGGGGGCGAGATTTTTCGCACACGTCCAGATTGGCCCTGGGGCTCACAAGGCCTCCTATACAATGGATACCGGTTTATTCCTGGTGTAAATCGGCCGGGGCGTGATGTTGACTACCCACCCCCATCTAGCGTCGAGGTTAAAGAAAAAGTAAAGTTTTACCTCTACTCCCCCTCTGGGCCTTAATGGCCTATTCTAGGGTGAACTTTAGGTTTTTTACTTTTACCTCATTGGATACATTTTACAGTAGCGAAAGCGCGTTACTCAAACTACCTACATGTAATACAATGTGCAAGACCTTACAATATGTGTGCATACCTTCATCATTTATCCATACTTTTTAAAAGCAAACGAACATTTACGTTTTCAGCAATACGCGTTTTCAAAAATTTAAGCCGTCTCGTCTCAAATCCGTTAACATTTATTTGAAATTATCACACCTTTTATACTAAGCAGTTACGAACCGTAGTCAATAATAAATAATTCTCCGATTTAACCAAACGTCTGTGGTTCCAAGCTACGCATCTTTTCCTGGCATGGAGAAATTCTCTTTAAAAAGTGTTTTGTAAAAATAAACGGAAGATCTCTCTTTGTTGCATTTTCAGGAGTTAATTTATGCCAGAACTGAATTTTAATTCTTTACATAAAGATATACTAAGTTGGTTCCCCCCCAGGCATTTAATTTACCTCGTTTTGTGTCTTTGCTTAATATAATCGTAATAATGGACCCATATTTCTGTCCGGACTTAAAAGGTTCTTCTAAATGTTTGTTATAACATCAGGTTATCTTTATCTGCAATAAAGAAATGAGGTGTTTTGGATATAAACTCCGTTAATCTGTAAATCGTAAATGTGAAAGACTAAAATTTGTTTAAAAAGGATTATAAAATTGCAAACGAAAATTGACTGTTATTTGTATATTTTAAACAAGTAATTGGCATACTAGTAAAGCAAAATTGTCTTTTAATCCAAATAGGTGAAGTGAGAGGTACATACAGAATTTGAAATGCGAGGATAAAAAGAAAAGAGACCATTATGTAGGTGATTTTAGAGCAAATTGAAGGATGATATTAAAATAAATCTTACAGAACGAGGATGAGAATGGATACACGGTCATGGTAGTATACAGTGCAGAGCTCTTATAAACAGGCATATTAGTTTTCAGTATTCATAAACGTTAAAAATATTTTGATTAGATTATCTAGTAATTTAGCTTCGCAAGAATTTCTTTGCTACGTGGATAAAGTAAATCGAAAAAAAACAAGCATAAGCTAAAATCAATTAGATATATGTTACATCATATACCGGAGCCAGAAGAATTGTTAAGACCCGGTGATGAATGTTAAGCATTACTAACTGTAGCACAAGGAACTCCCCAGTTTACCCACACAATGTCGATCTGTCTTATGGTTCTCACAATAGACAGCGATTATTTCTCTAAACGGCATTAACGGACTGGTCTCAATTATGTACACGGACTGTGTTCTCTGTGTGGTAAGAACTGGTTTTTGATGTGTACGTTAGATCAACATCAGTCCTCGAAGGGTTAATATAAATGTTCATTTAGTTGTTATACTTCCATGTTCAGACCGGCTGCGGTTCGAACTTCTTTGCAAATAGCTTATTTCACTTAACACATTTTGCAAAATACAACATCTAAAGTTGGCGCCATCTGGTTGGAAAATACAAAATGTGATTACGTATTGCAGTTTGACGGTGCACAGCACTTACCGCAGTTTGACTGAAACTTATAATAGTATTTTAATAAGAATATAACATGCCTTGAAAACATAGGATTCCAATAATTGCATACATATATCCTTTTAATGTGTTAGATTGGGCCCATATGCTTTTCTTTTATATCCACACACACACACACACACTGATAACACCACATATAAATCTTCTGGGAGATATGATTGTGCAGGAGATAAGAAAAGAAAAACGTTATACTTGTAGTATTGTGAGATGTCCATTGTCTGAGCTATACTTATTGCCTTTTGGGCGCCAGCGCATTACAATTCCAGGTACTGGTTGTCAGTATAATGACAGAATAATATTGTAACCTCTTTATCTGGGAAGTGAATTCAGTATAATTACAATACGTCATCTGACGACCGGAATACGAGAACCCAGATTAAATTTTTATAATAAATTCCTTCTTGATAAACTGACGGTAGCTAGAAGCCCTCCATTGAACCCTATCCTGAGTCAGATGATTTTCGAATCCAATGTATATTCTCGCGTTGTACGGTGATCCCCGACTTATAGCGCCTCGATTTACGTTGTTCCTTTTTTATGGTACGCGCAAGACGGAGCCTAGACGGTCGCCGGTAGACGAGATGATCGCCTAGCAGGACGAATGGAACAGTGTGTTTTAAATGGGAGTGTGAAAGACGAAACCTAACCGAAACCGGTCCGGTCGCTTGCCAGCTCGCTGGTCACTGGAAGAATTGTCTCCCATTTTTTAAGCGCTTTAAACGACCTGCTCGGAAGTCATGCATGCGCAGAACACCATAGTAAGATTTATTGCCTACAGTGATCAGAGATATGTTATACTGAAACTGTGGACAGAAATCGCATCCGAAATGAATACAAGCAGGAAGTAATTTTAAAAAGCAATGTAAGTCGTATTTATGCCGGTCCCGGTGGCCGTCCCGTCTGAGGAGAAGGTCTTGGCCGCTTGGTTGTTGAGATCGTGTATTTGAATCCCGCTTCGGACATGGATGTTTGTTCCTTTTCTTTATATGTGTTGTCCCAAACAGAGGCCTTGCGAAGAGCTGATCACTCATCCAAGAAGTCCTGCATTGCGTGTGTCAGGAATAAATGTGTGACAGAAAAGGCCTGGACCTTACAGTAACAATGTGTGACACTGGAAAATAAACTGTCTAAAAATCATGTTTTTTCCAGCAGAGTTTCAATTTCCATTCTTAAATATTCGAAAAATCGACTTGGATAATTTCTTGACGTTTTATACAGATGGTAATTATTTCTGTCACAATTGACTGCATGCACTTGATACTATTGCAGGGGTGATTCGTGTAGCAATACACACTTAGAAGCACATCTATCCAGTAATTTCTCATCGTCACTACCGCTATTTGAATATACAGTAGTAGTAGGCACATGTATTTGTCAACCATCAGTCTCGAAAATGACTCGGCTGGAATAACACGTCTGAAACAAGCGTCACTGTGCACACCGTCGGTTTGTGCTAGGCTAATTTTCCGGCTCCCAATGACCTGCTAAGCAACATTCTAAACTCCGTCTTGCGCGTAACATTTACGTCGTTTGCATCCAGACACACTGTATTAAGCCAAGCAAGCAAATTCATACATACGATGCTAAAGATATCTGCGACTTGTTAAACTACAATGGTAGGATCTCACGATCGACCATCTGAAATTCGAAAGCAAACGCCCTTGAAGAAGCTAAAGTACTTAAGGAACCTCAGCCTGAGCTTAGGCGAGAACCACTCCTTCAGAATTGACTAAGGAGTTTGGACTGATTGAAGCCGACATCAAGGTGTTGGAGCGAGCAGCGAGCAGCAATAACTGGACAAGGAAATATGAGGATGTTTGCTTGCTGTGAGGAGATTCTAAAGGAGGAGAAGAGGCCTTTTTCTCGCAAGACTACAGTGCTGATTTATTCACGTTATCTTCAAGGCTCATGCCACGCCACCTGTATTTTTAGACACTGGTGATGATCCACAAAACCCGCCTACAGTTCAAGAGGAAATGCCTCCTCCTTAAAATTGTCATTTGTTTATTATTTCATATTTGTGTAAATTTTTCATACATATGAATATATCTTTTTTTTGTCGAAGTAGATGGCCTGTAACCACCCTCCCCATTTTAATATTGCGATATGTGAAAATCTGTCTCGACTTACGTCGTCTCAAATAACGTCGCCGGTCTCGGAACCATCTATGACGTAACCTCGGAGGATTACAGTACTTTTAATATCCAATTTGATATCTTCTCGCTTCTAAACCAAGGTGTATTATGCAGCCTCTCCTGTTCAGCTTTTTGTGCTAAATTTTTAAGAAGCTTCAGCTTCTCTGTACACGATGCATATTTCAGTCATTCCATCCCTCTCCATGTTATTATCCTTTTAATAACTTATTTGAAGAAGGGTACAAATCATGACGCTTCACATCATAAAATTTCTCTTCCGTCTTTACGTCCACCCTCCTTTTCCCCTTATTCCCTTTATGATTTATTTAACGACGCTGACAGTATTTCAGACTATGCGGAATTTAGTGTTAGGCCGGTAATTACTGAATTGGAAGGGCTCCAGGGAAAGAAGCGGTCCTGGCCTAATCAGCTGTACAATTCTGGCATTTCCCTGGAGTGGCTGAGGAAAACCAGGTAAAGCGGAGCTCAGAATAGTTAATTTTCCAGCCGATATTCACATTGGGCACCTGACGGATGTAAATAATGAAGGTTGTAGCTTCAATAAACGTGCTCGTGAGGGCCACAAATTCGCATCAGTACTTTGCTCTCAAACACAACAAATATGTGATATTTGAATTTATTACGGCAATTGCTATGAAGATAACGCTCTTCTGAGATGTGAGGCCGTGTAGTCTGGTGTATGTGTATATTAACGTTACGGAAGAACCCGTACTTCTGTCTGTAGGGCAACAGTATAAACATGTGTGCTACCCAGAAGCAACAGACAGCAAATTCCTCCTAATGTAAGAATATATCTACTAGACTACACGTTGTCACTTCCAAGAAGACCTATATGTGCATTCTTCCGTTAGGTGTAAGATTAAATGTCGAAACGTCCTTGTCAGTAAATATGTATCTCAGACTTTGAACAATATTGAATTTCTCTGTGTTATCTCTGAGGCCAGTTGTCAGTAACATAAAAATGGCACAGGTACAGGCTTCACTGTATCTCTAAACTTAAGGGCCACTGTAATGTTTCCCATAGTAAGGAAACCAGAAATTTATTTGCGAGTACAAAAGTAGTGTGAGCAGTGTTTTATTACTGGAGACAATCTTATTTTTGATTTTCGTAACCATGATGTTCTAACATTGGAAACAAAATATTTCTTTTACTGCTACACGGGGTAATGTGAGAAGTGTCTGGGACTGGATATGGAAGTTGAACTGTTATTGTGTTTCTCTCACATATATATTCTGAGAATTAATTATCGTGGACATTTTAGTAATTCTAAAAGTTGTGGTAACTTACACATTACAGTATTTATAAATAAACCTGCTGCAGGTGTATAATTTCGACAAGTGAACAGTTTTATCACTCTGTTCCAGCAAACTAGTGTAGTGTCAGTTCTTTAGATTGTATTCTGAAGGGGCATGTTTCGAGTTTTCTGGCATATTGGTTGTACTATCACACGATTCTCGTTGCATCGTCAGTTTTTTCAGGCAAATAAAGGGGTATTGCCACGAAATGGATATTTATTATCAACCTCCGGATCCGTGTTAACTAATCATTCGTGATCATCTCATATTTTTGCTGTTGTATACCGTCTATGATTAAGGCAGCATTGCTCCATAAAGTAAGTATCAAATAACAGTTGTTCATATTTATAAGTAAGATTTAATGATTGCTATCAGTGAAATTTGTACGTATTTAATTCATGCATTATATTTAATGTTAACCGAATAAAATTATGCTCGTAATTATATACACGTGAGAGGTTTGAACAGATACGCCAGTTTATTTTGTATACTTTTTAAAGCTGCATGTTATTTTCCGCGAAATAAATTATTCTCATGAAAAGGCCACCAAGCTTACTTCGGGTTGGTTTAGCTGTTGATGCAAAACATTTTAGTTGATATCCCTTTTTTATATCAGCCTTTTTACGATTATTGTACCATGAAGAAGGAACTGGCTTAGGCGATTAGTCGCTGGTCTGTCACCGCGAGACCCGGATTTAATCGCAGGCTAATCTGCGTGGAATTTGTGGTGAATAAAGTGTCATTGTAGCAGGTTTTCACCCCAGTACTTCAGTTTTCACCTGTCAGTATTATTCCACAGATGCCCCATAATCATTTGTTCACTTATCAGCAATCTTTTATTATCCTAGCAATTAACATTGTCTTTAAATAACACACTTAAAATAAAGAAAGCATCTAAGTACCAATATGCTTCTTATGGAGAGCGTGTTCTTATTACACCCGTACGACACAAAGTTGTATTCGCCCAACAATGCTTATTTAAAAATCCGATGAAAATTTTATTCAAAACCCCTTTATTAGCTTCGGTTATGAAACACTTGAAGACAAATGGACAGATAGGCACATTAACTTCATTGTGTATGAATACTCTTGTATTTCATTCTAAAAGAGGACTAACACTCTATATACATTTATCCAAAAGATATTAATGTTAGAAAATTCAAAATGAAGGAATTTCCACGCCATTTTGGACAAAAATATTACTTTTTTCGCGTTTTATAGAGGTTTCCTCACATGTATGTGTGCTGCAGACCTAATTGTTATTGCTGCCTTAATGTATTAGACAAATGTTAGCTAGGGGTATGCACAGTAATAAAGTGTGTCATAAAACTGAATATTCATTTTAGTGTCGATGCAAGCCATTTGCTTGTTTATACGCGATCTACGCATGCACTGATGAATGTATGTGTGTATGCGGTGGAACGTAAAGTTGAGTTCAGTTTTTAAACAGTATTTGTATTTCAGTTCGTGCATTTGTCCTGTAACATAAAGCTAATACCTGCCTCCAGTTATCGACAGATTATATTATATCGAGTAAATTACATAATTTCGAAGGCAATACATGCTTGTTTAATTTTAGGGTGTAGAGTTCAGTAACGCTTGTTGTATCATAACAATGGTGGATGAGATGGACAGGACATGTAGCATAGACGGGGCCGATAATAGTGTGTAAGGAATTTTATTATAAAATATCAATGAAAGATATCATTGTGTTGTCGTAGGTTGTAGTGGGTTGTTAATATTAAAATGATTCTGAAGAAGGAAATTTTAAAATGTGGACAGGATTTAACTGGTTAAAAATAGGGACCAGTTAAAAGACTTTTGTGCACACGAAAATGAATCGTTTCGTACCATGATAGTTCGGAACGTGTTGCTGATTTCAGGGACTATAAAATTCTGGAGGAAGAACATGGTTCTTAGCGTCCTTATTTACCAACCACTCGTTTTTATTCTCAGGTGAATCCATAAATAATTCTGTAGGCTACTTCAGTCGTTATTCTTTCCAATCGTTTACTCTTTAGTGAAGAATTGTGAGCGTTATATACAATTGCAAAGAAAACTTCATAAAGTATGCTAACGACTTTTACTTCCGTGAAATTGAAATCCAGCTGGTGAAGAAACTCTGCACAATCTTGTACATATGAAGAGTAATAGTTCGGTAATGCAAAATTTTCCAAACTCCGGCACGTAATTTGTGCTCAAAACTTACCAATTCAGATGTTTACTTTCTTATTGTTTTATTTGAAAGACGTGCATACAAGTGGAGCACAAGGAAGAGATGAAAAGTGTCCGTTTCGTCTACACGTTTCTTCGCGTAAATGAATGAAAGGATTTTACTGAAATTTATTACAGTGAGATATATACCAAAAATGTACGTATTATTGTCCATAGAAATCACTAGTTTACATGTAGATGAGTTCGAGTTTTGTAAATGTTGTTGAGAACGGTATTTCCTAATCAAAGATATTACTGTATAAAAAATAGTACGTTATTGAGATTTAAAACTTATTTATTTTCCATTATGGTAAATAGCTTTTTTTATAAAGAAAGAAGAAGAATTTCTGGGTATTGCTTAGTTTAAACAGTTTGCTATAATTGCCTGGAACCTTCAATGATGTATTTTTATGTAACTCAGTAACTAAAACAAGCTTAACCATGAAGAACGATCTTTCTTGAAACGTCAATACAAGTTCAGCAACTTATGAAATGTGGACTCAGAAAATCCAGTACCGCCTTCAAACGAGTCTGTCACTGGTCACTGTCCTGAGTCTGTTGAATCCAATCGTGAATCTCAAACTCGCCTTCTATAAGACCCAGTAATATGATTCTCCCTCCTATGTATAGGTCTTGTAAGATGGTATTTAAACTGCATGTGAAATGCGGATACCATTAGACTGTACAAGGCACGGAAAACAATTTGTTACCTCATGCTGAATAAGTCAACATTTTCAAAATTTGTCAACTTTGTGGTGGGTATTATGAATATTACGCTCTTCTGGGATATGAAGCCAGTTACTTTTAGATAGGTACACATGTTTTCGAGGAAATTTGTGCCTGCATCTTTAGAGCACATCTCCAGATTCAATTTTCCCACCTGCTCCTCTAAAAGACGTTACATCCCAGATAACACTAATTTTCTAATTCAGCCATTTGATAATCCGACATGTCACAGTTAATAGGGGGTCTTTAGACATATTAAAGGTGTTGTTTAACTATCTTATTCCCTGTATGACAGGTGAAATTTTAGACTGTCTGACATTATCTCCGTTGGTCACGTAAGAGTAGAAATATAGCGGTAGGATATGCAGATATCATTAGTCTGAGATTTCCGGCCAATTTCAGTCTAACCCATTGTGACGGCGTCACGAAACCGCTTTACCACAGGCAATCTAATATCAGGCAAAAATATTTGTTCTCACGTAGCAATCATACTGAAAGTATTTCCTTTTTCAGTAATTAGAAGTGATACGAATTTGTAATTTGATTGTCAGAAATATAGCCTAGACGTGACAGTAATTACTTAAGCAAGATCGAAGACGTACGTTTTAAATAACGGTTCTGTTTATGATGATATAAGTTAGCAACTTTGTTTAGACAGTGTGTTGTGTTTATTTATTTAATGAGATGTTCTGAAATGCATGTAGGTCTGTGTGTCCCGGAGGTTTCGCGGTCGAATTTGAGCCAGAGCTCACGTTCTCATTGAATGTGAGGCTGGGTGAACCCAGAGCCGGTCTGGACGCTGCAGGGAATTCCACCACTCTACCTTGGTCATTTTAATTTTCATGTGTTTAACGATGAGTTCTCAGCTGAATGCATGCGTGCTGGAGGTATCAAGTTCGAATCTCAACAGGAACACCAACCATACTGACTGAGGTTTTTCCCATAATTTTCCTTATTCCTCAAAGGCGAATGCAGTTCAAATTGAGCGACGATCGCTTCCTTTCACATTTTTTCTATTCATTTTCTGCTAATAATTCTACAATTTCTTCTTTAAGCTGTATTACTTAAGACATCGTTAAATAAGCCCTAGACCTACATAGTCTTTAAATAATACCCAGTTACTGTCACATTTAGAGAAATCTCAGCCCTTGATTGTAGGCCGTTGCTAGAACATAGGAAAAGGCCATAACTATCGGCCGTTGTAGCATGCAAGGAAAGAAACGAAAATTGGAGGAAGGAAAAGTGATGAGAAAGAGAGAAGGTGGTAAAGGCACGAGAAGGTCAATGGCAGGTAATAGCAGATCTCTTTTAACGTGAAAGACAGGAAGGAATAAAAAGGGACAGGAATGTCGTCGATAGGACGGACCAATAAAAGGGATGGGAAAGCAATACGAGGTAATGGACGACAGAAGGAGGTAAAATTACGAAACGGGTAAAGGAAATGGAGAAGACATGTTTTTACTGTTTTACATATTCCGTGTATTTATCTTATACACACTGTGTCATTTCCAGCTGCTACACAATGTTTAGTTTTTCGCTCGTACATGTTTCGGTTAACTGTTGTAGCCATTTTCAAGGAGCTATAATATTATAAATACATAAGCAGCATGTCATCTAACTTATCAGTAAATGGCAAACATATACATAAGTTTTAAAACTTTCGCGGCGACATGATTCAATATAGTCTTCTCGGGCGCACAGCCGCGTCAAGCGAGGCGTGGGAGCAAAACAGTCAACAGCCCGCCCACAAACTTAACTGTTTGTGGGTACTACAAAACCGGTCTGATTCTCCCTGCCGCGGCAGGTAGAAAAACACGGGACAGACGAGTTGTATGTTAAATCAGTTTTGCCTGAGGATGGGGACGGAGCTAGTCCCCGAAACGTTGTATTCAAACGAATTGACGCGGCTGTGCGCCCGAGAAGACTATATTGGGCAAACATATACATTAGTATCATACAACAGTATTTGTTTTACAACATTATTAAAATTGTTGAGTTTATGATATGTTGAGTATTAAAATGTAAAGAGCTGTCTCCAAACATCTTGTGGTATAGGATATCTCCCGTTTATAGTGGAGAGGAGATCCAAGGTTTGGATACGACTATACGATGTGTACTTCGTGAGAGATTGTGATGCAGCATGGAGTAACCATCGTATAGTCGTAGCCAAACCTTGGATCTCCGCTCCTCTATAAACGGGAGATATCCAATACCACAAGATGTTTTGAGACAGCTTTTTACATTTTAATACTCAACTTATATCTTAAACTCAAAAATTTTAATAATATTGTAAAATAATTAACTGTTTTATATGATACTAATGTATATGTTTACCATTTACTGACAAGTTAGACCATACGCTGCTTATGTCTTTATGACATTACAGCTCCTTGATGGTGGCTGCAACAGATAGCCGGAACATGTGGGAGCGCAAAAACTAAATATTGTTTAGTGGTAGGAAATAAAACAGTGTGTATAAGATATTACGTTCTTCACCTCCTGTGATGGTTCGTGCGCCAGTAAATAAACAAAATTGTTCTGCTTGTAAAAGGCTTCAGAAATATGAAACAAAAAAGAATACAAAATTATAGTCTGAAGCCCTGAAGGACAAAACATTTGGGAGACGTAGAATTAGTAGAACTATAATTATAAAATGCATTTGCGAGTAATAGAATGTGAGAATATGGAATCGATTAATCTGGCAAAGGTGATATTGATCACTTGGTATTCTAAGTTTCCTGTTATGGATTAGCGATATTGATCCTTTACGTTTCATAAATACGGGTAATTTATTGCGTGGCACGCAGTCAGGACCGCGATGGGGCATTGCTCATTGATTTGTTTGTTTGTTTGTTTGTTTGGTTGGTTGGTTGGTTGGTTGGTTCGTTCGTTCGTTCGATCGTTCGTTTCAGCTTTTTATAATTCAAAAATTAGATGCTTTAAAATGCAGATCATTCAAACGATCAGAAAATTCTGACACTACCATTCTCTCCTTATGTATATCAACGTGAATATATTACTTCCAGATAACGAGTTTAGACTTTCTCTCAAAGTTTTAATACCATTTTAATTGATTCCACTTTAGAGTTATGCCTCTAATTAAGTGTAACTAATTACGTTATCAATCTTCGAGGTATAATTAATAATAATAATTTCCTTCGGTGTCGTGAGCTGCATATGCTAAAAGAATTATCACTGGCCTTCAACTGTCTGTAGCATACCTCATCCAGGGACGGTGACGTGCAGTGAATAGATGAACACCAACAGTCTAAAGAATTCCTCATTACTTTTATTTTGACATTAGTAAAGGTAAAGGTAAACGATAGATCCTTACGTCATTTTCAATTACGAATGTATTCAATGGTTCTGGATAATATTTTTGTACATGTAAAATCATCAGCATAGTGGATATCAAGTTTGGTACGTGTTAGGGGCACGAATGGTTGTTCACATTTCCCGTTTCGTCTTCCGATGTTAAACGATACAGATACATCACCGACTTAACAAGTCATATCACCTGTTTAGGCGGCTAGCCTAAAATTGTGATTTAGCACTAGTAAGTACCCATTGAGCTTGCGTTACCAGTCATGCAAGCCATCAACTGTAAAACATTTGTTTTGTCATACAGTGAATTGTCTGTAACTGTGATATGTTTTGTTTGTTTCTTAGTTTGGCCGGCAGGTAGTTTCCTTAATACGCAGGTAGTTGAGACTCTTTTTTGAGACTTTATAAAATGTAGTTGAATGCTGAGTACAGTGAATAAAGTATTTTACTGAATATAATTTCTTTATAATTTAACAACTTAATATCAACAAGTTACACGAACTCAAAGATCCTTGGAAAATATTTGAGTGAGAACGGCTTTTCTAAATAGTTGGATGGCGATTCTCGGAACTTAAATCTTTTTTTGAGAGTAACGCATGACTCGTGTGAATTTCCAAACTGTAAGAGATTGTTCAGAACTGAAATATGCTCTTACTTTATGTCTGAAGTACTTATTCCTCCTACGAAATCTTCCATTAAACAAAGGACCAGTACTTAATGATTCTTTAAATGTTTGTCGAATTAGTGATTTAACGGAGTGTGGATGTACTGAAAATTGTCGAGTATCAGGTACGCCGTCATCAACTGCAGCAGTTGGAATCGATCCCGAAATCCTATGATTAGAGAATTTTTATATTAAACATTGAATCGAAAATAAAGCACGTGTCAACATAATGTTGTAAATTGGAGCCAGTTCTTGAAACGTCCATTTGAATTACATTTAGGCACCGCTAAGAGGACAATTTTTTTGGGTTATATATTACTCTTTAATAACTCTTTATTATAGGATGTATGTAGTCTTCCCTCTATTTTATTAGAGAGAATGAAATAAGGAGAAGGTATAACACACTTAGCAATAATTAAATGGTTAAAGAATGTAAGTCTGAAAACCTGGAGAAAAGAGGCAGGTTCGGAGATCTAGTTAAAAATATGCGGATACAATTAAAACCGATCTTTAAGAAATGAGATAGGCCTACGTCAGTTTTTCTCGTTTTGGTTACCTGAGGGTAGGTTTTAATATCAGGCTTTTGTTTGCATTGAAATATATCTCCGGTTTGCATAAGGTATTAGACTTCTTGACCGATATTCCAAGAACGATACTATGTCATATTTAATTAGATACTAAGATTTTCGATCCTGGTTTCGAATACTAGCAAAAACAATATATTTTTCTCTCCTCCAAAAGGTCGAGACCTGCTCTGGGCTCACCCAGCTGCCTATTCAATGTGTACCGGAGGTAAAGCGGCCGGGGCGTGAGGCTGACCACTTTTACATCTAGTGTTGAGGTTAAGAATGTGTAGAGATATACCTGCAGTCCCGTTTATACCTTGACGGCGTTTACAGAGACAATTTTACCTTTACCTTTACTAAGTTAATTATTTGCGTAAACAAAATGTTTACTTAGTTATTTTCTTGTTCGTCTGCTATCATTTTCTTTCTCAAGAATTTATTTAAACCCGAGTTGTTGCCAAGAAAAGGACTTGAAAAATGGAGTGGAATGAACTACACAGTTCCGTCTCATTAGCGCTCCTCTTCTTCAGGTCTTTCATTTTGTGGAAGGAAGTGCCTCGACGTATTGATTTCGTCCACCTCTTCATCAGCGAGGAAAGAACAAATTTACGTTCATACGTCATTGTACTATTTCCAATAATTAGATTGTACCACGGTACAGACTTGAATTGAAGACAATTAATTATACATAAGTATCATTCCCCGCAATTCTGCTACAGAGCTAACTTAGTTTTATACCTTGTAGGTCAGCCGAACTTTGCCATTGATTTTTCTTCTGAAGTGTTTAAAGGAGAGAATAAAGCTAATCTTGGAACATTTTGAATCGGAATGGCGTATTCCGTCATGTGACTGGTTGCGCTGCCGGAATTAAATTCCCGAAGGAGGCATGCATTCTTTCTGATGTCTTGTGTAGAGTCGAATTTAGAAATTCAGGTAGGGAGAAGAAACATAGCAAAATATTGAATTAAGGACGAATGTGTTATTGCTCTAAAACTCACTTTCCAACACAACTTGCTACATGCAAAAATGTTATTGTTGTTTTCAGTGACACAGCCGAATTCGGACCGGGACTGTCAGTGTGAAGGCTTTATGAATCATAATTAAGACAAGCGGTCTCTTGCATTGACAGAACCATCGTGAACATATAAACGAATTGTGTCACTTTACTAAAAGTAACAGTATTCGTAGTAAAGTATGTCGTTTATATTTAGTTTTTCAACCAACGAATGCACATATAAATAAAATTTCACTACGCCCTACATATATTTCGGCCTCAATCTGGCCGTCATCAGGGGCACTTTGCTAACCACTTCACTGATCACCGTCCATTTGGCACTGTTACTTGACTATTATTCCGTTACTTTTAGTATTTACACTGAAAATCACAAGTATATAAGGTTTTGCACATAATTTTCTTGAGTTGGCTCGGTGTATATAACGCCCGTTTGTGTCTTTATATTGAAGTCCGTATCTTGCTGTTATATTGTCTCGTTGCGTGGCCGTGAATGACTGTCCTTGAATTGTTACGGTGTATAAAACATTATTAACAGTATTAACAGTAACGGAACAATAGTCAAGTAACAGTGCCAAATGGACGGTGATCAGTGAAGTGCTTAGCAAAGTGCCCCTGATGACGGCCAAATTGAGGCCGAAACATATGTAGGGCGTAGTAGTGAAATTTTATTTATATGTGCATTTGTTGGTTGAAAAACTAAATATTAATATCAAGATGCACGGTGAACACAACGTTAAATATGTCGTTATATCTGAAACGCTTACTTGGAGGGGTTTGGTATGGAAAATGTACAGAGAAATAAAATAAATTTAACATACATTTGTGACTTTAAATGTTTATAATATACCTTTGTTTCGAAATAATATTTTTCTTAACTCTAACAGATAACCGGGAACGTCAGTGCGATATTTAATATTTTAAACAAACAGTTTAATTTTTGAGAGCAATTTAAATATTTTACATTTTTTCCATTTTGTGTAGGATGTAACTGAATTCATCTCTGATTTTTTACAAGGAGTCTCGTTTAACACGACATGTTTTTGCATGTACGGTATTCGAGCTTGCATTTCTCGAATATGTGTCACTCTCATTACCGCAGTGCTAATGCCCACTATGATGCCCTTTGATTTGTGATTGCTTCCTTATTACCACCTGCTGACTTGACACACTTTTTTCAGTGAAATTTGATGAATACATTCATAAGTTTGGAAGTTAGAAATTGTATGATCAGAAAATATTTCCACTTGAGCCTTCAGTATCTGTACTAATTATTAAACCATTTCGGAGATATAGACTGATTTCTTGTCCTGGCACAAACCCCAGCATTGTCTGCTGCCTAATAACATTTTACCTGCCTGGAACCTATTACCCGAGTATTGGTCAGGCTTCATGTTGCCTCCTTATGAGGAATCTGAAGGTCTTGGTCTTCCAATATTAAGTAAGGCAAACTTACCCAGTTTCTTGGCTATACACTCTAGGTGTGTGCGTTCCACAGCTTGTAGCAGCTCTCATACATGGCTTCATTATGGAGAAATGTTCACACTAAGTGAGGTGAATGTAGAATGTCGCGCTTTGACAAAACATGTGCTAAATATTTTGGTGGTTTTATCCTAATGAAGTGCCGGGATAGCGTACTCGCAATAGTGATGAGGCTGTGGTGTGGAATACCGAGACTTATGGGCTGAGTCCCGGGAAAAGCTACAGATTCTTGCCTCTCCGTAGTGTCCAGACAGGTTCTGGGTCTCGCCCAGCATTCTGTTCAACGGATATGGGCGGCTCTTTCCACGGGGATAAAGCGACAGGAACGTGAAGCTGACCATTCTCTTCCACATAGTGCTGAGATTAAGAATGGATGGATTTATACCTACACTTCCCGTATTTCTTCGGAGTGTGTAACGAGAATTTTCTGTTAAGACGAACATGTAAATCCATGGAAGAAATAATAAGTAGCTTTGGTGAAAAGAAACACCACAAGAGAGTGATTGAAAGATGTAATTTCGACCCTAATGTTGCAAAAGAATCCTGAAATTTACCAATAGTCCTCGTCTTTGATAAGAAATCTAACCTCGTACCTTGTATAAGTCATGGACATTTGCACTTGACGTGTAGAATATTCTTATTTATATTCCAACCAGTGTGATTCTACCGTGATTGAAGGCTAACGGGTTGAGAACTTCTCCCATATTGATGGAGACGTGTGTACACATACGCAAAATTTGGGGAAGGGCGACAGGCGTAGAAAATCAGTAACGTGAATCAGATAGCCGAAGTACAGAAACTATAGGGTATGTCGTGAAAATTTCTTTGTATTTACTTCCTAGCCCGCGCGATTGAAGGCACGCACTGAATGAACACTTAAAGAACACTTAAAGTGTTCGACTCGAACGCTGTTCATGGAGTGTGGCACCTAGAAAAGCAGTTCTTGAACAAAACATTGCAGCGACATCTTTCAGTTTTAAATGTGGTTTTGATGCAGATTTTTCAAGATACGATATAGATAGCTTCAATTATTATGAGTTTAACAGTCTCGATACCGTACTTATTAAATTTTGATGAAAATCACATTAATATTGAACGAAACGTGATACGAATTTACGTACAACCTTTTTTTTGTATTTAGCCTTTAAATCATAGTGGTTAGTGTATATACCGCCAAGTACTGGAATATTTCACAGACATTTGTCGAGCTATTTCAGTTTTTGTTAAACCGCTTGTGAAAGTTCATTACTTATTCCTTCTGTGCCACAATAAATACAACAACAGCCCGTTGTTTTAAGACGCACATCAACATACCACGCCATTTTGACGAACCCTGCGCGTGCGCGAGAAAATGCATTATTCCGCGGCGCTGCAGTAACAAGCGGGACATTCAAATTAGCCAAAGAAATTATTTGAGACATTTCTAGTTAATTTTTACTGAAGTATATAAAGTATTGCAAACCTTCTTGGGCAACACTCATACATTTGTACTTCATCTTCAGCGTAGCTCGCTAAATATTTATTGGAACAAATAATATTTTTATGAACGGTTGTAGATAGGGATAATGTGCACGTGAATGCATTATTCCATGTATTTATCGGTAATTTATATTTATATACTAAAAAATTAAGACATGACTCCGAACTTATACCTACCATCCTCCACTCGACATATACAAGAAATTAAAAGTTTTAGAACCAACGTATGCACTGTATAGTGCATATGTTGGTTCTAAAACTTTTAATTGGTTATCAAGATGCACGGTGAATACAACGTAAAATATATGTACAAGAAAGTTTTGAATACTTTTGTAATGTGTTGGTTCCTGAGTTCTTTCTTCCTAAAAGAAAGCACTATATTTGAGAGTAATTTTAATCTGTCATTTTTGCCACCTTGTCCTTTTAC
The DNA here is from genome assembly GCA_021186555.1 of Reticulitermes speratus. Lineage (NCBI taxonomy): Eukaryota > Metazoa > Arthropoda > Insecta > Blattodea > Rhinotermitidae > Reticulitermes > Reticulitermes speratus. Next base: position 19,043,468 of record JAJKFL010000005.1, read on the forward strand.
GTTCTAGAAACTGACGCCCATTTTGCTCCAGAGCCTTTCTAAAGGGAGAAATCAGCTCCTCGCACAAATCATAAACAGTCTTTCAGTCAGCTCACTGGCTGAGCTGTCTGGACTGGCTTATAGGCGAGTGTTAGTTGTCCTTCATTATCAAGTCTGTTATCTCTAATTTAGAAACACAATACCTTGTTTCGTATATAGGTCGGCTACATTATGTATCCTAGCTCGCTAGGGTATTATGATTATCTTCATAATCCTCAGAATATTAAAAACGGGAACAGACGCGCTCCTGCATGCGACTGACCTGCCATGCTGTTGTTAACAAGTGTTTTGCAGAACCCTGTCAGTTAACAGACAAATAGAATTTTAAGAACGCTTTCCGTAAGCGTAATATACATTCGTGTCTTTCATTACACTTGGAAAGCTATCAGCTATCGGTATGCCTTAGCCATTTTTAGAGTTCATCTTAATATAACTGTTTTGAGAAGCTGTTAGTCGCTCAGATAGTAAAAAATTTTCCTGGAATGTATTAAATCCAAAGGCATTTTCTGTGTTCACAATCGCCTACATTTGGAGTTCTTCTGACCCAAAAATATAATCCTTACACTCATTACTTACATCTTGAAAAGTCATTAGTAGTAATCTGTCACAAAGTTGGGATTCATAATTTGTACCCCTTAAGGAAAATTATTGCATTTAAAATATGAAGAACTTGTGCATGGAAAAAGAAACCTACATATATAAAGGACTGAAAGAAAAACATTTTAAAGTCCTAATCTTAAACGTGACAAAATGAGTGTGAAAGGCTGTGATCAACCCGGGATAGCGTAGTTTGCGTTGTGATAGGCTAACTGCCTGTACGTTTCGGATTTCGATTTCCGACAGGGACAAGAGTTTTGTTTTTTCTAAAAACGTCTAGAACGGCTCTGGGACCCATCAAGCCTCCTCCTGAAATTCTGTCGGCGATATTTCCACGGACGTAACATAGTCGGTTCGTGAAGTTGACCACTTACCTCCACCTAGATCCGAGGTTATTAATGAGAGAATATATACCACTCCCCTTATAGGCTCTCATGTCTTGAACAACGACCATTGTACCTTTATAGTTGTGTGGCTACACCTGCGTGCATTTATGGACACACAGGGTGCGGCCAAACTCATTCTTCAGCAAATGTTAGAATTCATGTAAAACTTAGTTGTTGTGAAGAAATTTGATTAATATGAGATAAGCTACGAATATAAATTTCTAACGTTTTGCAATATCAAAATCTCATTAAAAATGTAGATGAAATTTTAAAACTGACAGCTATTGGTTTTCCTGCTCAGTGATTTCTCTTTGTTCAGTGATTGATTGTTTATTTGAGCGCATGTATATGTAGGCCCACATTAGGGAGGCTCTTTCAAAATTTCTTATAAACGCAATGTGAATGAGCTCCCGAACTTGTGTCTACAATACAAATTGTAGCTCTCGGCTATTCATTCTATTGTAATATATAAGGTATAAATGAAACTCAAATCAAATTATTTATTACGAAGCGCGCCCTTTCCTATGGGTGTATTCTAAAATTGAAAATCTGATTATAACGGTTGCTCCGTACTTTTGTGTCGTGAATGACAGAGTCTTGGAATTCTGAAATGAAAGGTAGCATGCATGATGGTAATCAAGAGAACAATGGAGACACTCATTGGGAAAACGTACCTTCTTGCTTTTTCAGAAATATACAAGCAGCAGTGTGGCGCCTAATGTATGTGCTCAGATAGGCAAACCGTTCCAAGGTTTTGACAATATTTCTTGTTCTATTTTAAGACGCTATTAATTTCACCTTATATGTGGCGTGTAATGATGGTTTGATTTGTCAGCTGGAAAGAGAGCGGAGGGAAGTGGTAGAAGCTTGCGAGATCTGACGTTGTTACGGAGGTCCTGATTATTTTCTGCGTCTTCTGCGCAGTAGCGCTTTGTAGGGTCGTTAATTGGTAACGACGTTTCAGATAATCTTGCTGCCTTCATCGTCAGAACAATCCAAAATAGTGGACTACCCTGAAGATAGAGGCAGCGAGCTTTACTTAAACGCTGGTACCTGGTGGACAGTCTACACTGCGTCATATCTCGTAGCACTCTAATGACATTGGCTGTGAGTTATTTTAAATTACCACTTCAATATTACTTTTAATATCTTACGTACCGTTGTGTTAAAAATGTATTGTTCAAGATCAAAAACAATGGTAATTGAGACCAACACACATTCTTATTTATAAAACAAAATTGTTTTACAACATAACATTTTCCTGCTTATAAGAAAGCAATCATCAGGCTATTTTTTAAAACCTTAGAGAAAAATATTACAAAAATTGTATAGTTTTGTTGAATGGGGTATTGATATCTAAAACGTTACAGTCTTATTTCAGAAACAATTATCCTCAGAGTAGCCGTGAAAGTGTAATACTTCATTATATTAGCCACGACGTTTTAGGTCTAGCGGCCGTTTTTTGTGTATTATATCAATTATAAATGAGTTGAAGTTCTTTTTCTCATTTTGTTTTAATTTTGTTAATGCTTTTGCCGTTTCTTTATTGTTTCCTGTTATACCACAGCGCGAGGCGTCTGCGACGACGTGATCACTCGCTCAGAGAAATCCTGCCGGGTGTGCGTGTGTCTAATTATGTGTGATCCAGAAACCTAACCCATTAAGCTGTCTAGGTGCGATTGGAACTGTTGGCCCACAGATAAAAAGATACCATAGTGCAATTTGGTATGCAGTTACGAAAACTTGTGTCTTCGGCCGACCCAAATTCTGTTGTCACAGTATTAGCAGAAATGACGTGGAGCCATCAGTGTGAACGCTTGAGCTATTTTAAAAGCGGAGCATGGCCTATAAACCGTATTGGACCATGAAGTGTAGGCATCCTAAGGTTTCTGATTGCCTGAAGTAACGTTTTTTATGATTGATAAAATTCAAATGAAAACCGTCAGCGGCAACATGAGTCATCATATGTAATGTAATTTTGTATTATACTGTACTTTTACGGCTATTTTGAGAACAGTATTTTCTGAAATACGATTATGTAGTTTGAGAAGTCAGTAGGCCTATACTTTAAAAATCTGTAATATTTTTGTAACTTCTTTAAAAATAGCGTGAAGATGTCTTTATTATAAGCCGATGAATTTAGCTATGTCGTAAAAAAGGGGTTTGTTTATTTAAAAATTGTGTTAAACAGAATCTATATAATTTATAGACTTGTATTGTACCTTCATTTACCGAAAAGTTCTGAGGAAAAGCAAAAAAATTATTAATTTTGCTAATTTCGGAACCGAGGTTCGAACATGAAGCCTTCCACTCCCACGCTCTATTGACTGAGCTATCCTAGCTCATAAAATGACAAAAAAGAAGAAACACACAATGTAAATAGTTTCGAATTCATTGCTGTTGTTATTTTTGTATGTAATTATTCTTTAAATTTATACGTAATATCTGCTTTATGGTAACCCTGCAGTTTATGGGTCTAAAGATTAATTCACTGTGTCTATACAAAGTTCGGCTGGCAGGTAGTGGGAGCGCGGATATCTATTCAAACCAGACAAAACAGAAGACTGCTTTGGTCCATAACGTGGAACAAAAGCCAGGGAAACTAAATCGATGAACCGTAAAAGTAGGTAATAGCAGTGGCAACAGCATTGCACGTGGTATAAAGCCATTTCCCGGCGGGTTGACCATGCGGTACATGTGATCCATAGAAGATATTCGCACTGTCTTCCGTTCGGTTTACTGACAAATTTATTTCAATGTTTTGGGACAGGTTTTCCTCTGAGCGCTTCGGGTTTCCCAGTGAGTATCATTCCATCAGTTTTCCATGCTCATTACATTCATCTGCCACTGACGTTGTATAATACTGGTAATTAGCTGCATCGTTAAATGTCAAACTCCCGACTTCTCTCTCACTAAATATTACGTCTGTACGGGGACCAAATCTTTCTATTACAAGTTGTCTCATTTTGAGTCGAAACGGAACTAAAGCTTAATGGTAATTACTTAACTAACTTCAATCACGCCATTATTTAAACGTGGCAGAAGTATTTTTCATCCAATTGTGAGTAGCATTCAGCATCAAAATATCCTTAATGTGAGATTCTCACGAAACTAACATACCCAAGGCCAGCATGACAATCTTCCGAAACTAGGGATCAAGAAATGTGGTTGGGGAACGACGCGTGATACCGGGAAACAATATGACAGGGAAGTGAAAGACCATGTTTGTACACGTCAGAATTACAGAGTCCAGTAACAGTGTGACTGCTATCATATTTACATATACGAGTACTTCAATATCATAAGTACTAATATAGAAGATTCGTGCCATAGTGCGGTGGACTTGTGTTAAAGTACTGAAACGTAAATTTGACAATAGTTCATATCGCGCTGTTTCAATGGAATAAACTTAGTATACCACATTAAACATTTTGTAATTTCGTCACAACAATTTACCATTTGCGATCCTTGGATCGTTTTCAAGGGCTTCTAATGCAACACTGTCTCCTCAGTTTAAACATCGGGGTTAGCTTGGTATGTATATCTAACTAATGGCTTTTCATCGAGAAGTCCTGAGAAATCTCATAATGCTTTGGTAGAATTTCATATCAATCATTTATATCATTAAAATATTTAGGAAATCACTATTGCACAGTGATAAAACATTTCCGGAGATTGTATTATAGCACTGTATCTAACCCAGTATTGATAGTCAGTTAAACTTTTCATTATACACTTAGCAGTAACGTCATGTGTCCTGACCACTTAACACACTGCATAAGGTTTTTAAACTGGCATGACATTTGGTAGGCCATTGAATCCATATTATCCAGATGAAGAAATTTTCTTCTGTCTTCATTTGGTGTGTATGGAGAAAACTTCTTTCTTTTTAATGTTGATAATAAGGAGTAATTGGCTCATGAGTTACGATATTTAAAAACGTTATTCCTTTTGTTAAATGACAAGCTGAAATGACGTTCCTTTTTGTTATGTTAAGTTTATTGTCCTGGACATAATGCTTGAATTAAGTTATAAACCAACCGATGCACACTAAAACCACTCTTTAAGTAGCTTTATTATAAAATTGTTAAAATTGTACCCCTACACGTGTTTCGATCCTAGGATCATCGTCAGGGGGGTTTCTTTCTAAAAGCTACAGTCACTTCAACACATGATTTAAAATATTCTATCTGCACTTTGAAACATAAGTTAAAATCTTGTCAAAAGATTCGCTAAAAGTTGTAAAATTATAAAAGCACTGTAGATGGTAGATTGTGGAACTGCTGGCGTGTGGTATTAAAAGCATATGAAATGTTTTTGTGTGGAGCGGAGTGTACTACGTGTCGTGCGGTGAGGAGTACTACGGTACTCCTTTTAAATCATGTGTTGAAGTGACTGTAGCTTTTAGCAAGAAACCCCCCTGACGATGATCCTAGGATCGAAACACATGTAGGGGTACAATTTTAACAATTTTATAATAAAGCTACTTAAAGAGTGGTTTTAGTGTGCATCGGTTGGTTTATAACTTAATTTAATATGACGAAGATGCACGGTGTCAACAATGTGAAATTTATAATGCTTGAAATAATAATACTTGAAAGTTTTGTTCACTGTATAATTTTGGTTTTATTATTAATTTGATGATATGCGTGATTGATATTTAATAGGACAATGGGCTAAAGTATTAAAGAGTGTTCTAAGAATTTTTCAGTGGTAAACCATATGAATAGCCGATCCCAGTGGCCGTGCGGTCTAAGGCGTGGGTCTTCGGCCGCTCGCTTACTAGGATCGTGGGTTCGAATCCCACCGGGGGCATGGATGTCTGTATCTTGTGAGTGTTGTGTGTTGTCAGGTAGAGGTCTCTGCGACGAACTGGTCCCTCGTCCAGAGGAGTCCTACCGACTGTGGTGTCTCAAATGTGTGTGACCATGAAACCTCGACGAAACGAGGAGGCCCAGGCCCATATAGGGCTGTCGAGCCATAAAAAAACATATGAATATAAGACCTCTATAAACCTAAATATTCGGTGTTTTATTAGAAACACCTGGAAATGATGCAAGGATCGAAAAATGTCCGGTCGTTGTAAAAAAATAGTAACAGATATTCTATGTAATATTTGATTTTATTATTTAAAACTACCCAGACAGTTGCTATAGATGCAGCAAAGTGCTGCGGAGAATGACTAGACATAATATAAATAAGCAGTTTGACATATGGACGTGCTTTATAAGTCTTTTGGTATTTGTTACCACATTTATTTATAAACCATCTCATTAAGCAATAAATATTTCGGATGTTTATCACTATTCTTTAGACGTCGAATTAATTGTAAATAAGAATAGTAAGATAATTACAAACTGAGATAAAAGATGCAATGTGTTACTGCGTGAGCAGATATGAGCGTCAGCTCACTGTTTACTTTGTAGTGCATTAGTGTAGGGAAATGGCAACATGGCTTTAATCTCAGCAGCGTCCTCGAGAAGATTGCGTTTAATAGAAGCAGCCTAATGGCAAAGTCTGGCCTCCAGAAACCTACTGGAACTTTGTGTTAATTACGCTATGCAAGTATCTGAAAGCTAATTGGTTAAGTTTAGCCTTATAACACCTCATAGAGCTGGCACAGCTTGGCATCGGTTATTCTGAACCCTCTCCATTTATCCGAAAACATGCATACCAGCTACAAACTAGAAGTAATTATACGTCTAAGTAAATAAATATATGTTTATTCTGAACTACTGTGTTCATATATCAGTGTTAGTTGAATTGTAATCCCATTACGAATAGCAGGGATTCAACCAGCCTAATTTTCCAACCGAATGATGTACCTACACAGTCCGACAATTATATAATGAGACTGATTTTATTTTGACCAAGATAGAAGTGCCATCTATGAAGCAATGCATGCCATCCAAGTGCCCAACCTTCATCTGTAATCTGGCAACACCGCAACGTCCCACGCTGAGCATGACGGGAAATACGGCGCCATGTTGTGTAGGTAGTGAGAGGACGCGGTCACAGTAGCAGCATGGAGCAGAGAGCGAACATTAAATTCTGTGTTAAACTCGGGAAAACTGCAGCTGAGACTGTGAAATTGATGAGACAAGTGTATGGGGATAATTCTTTATCTCGTGCACAGATATTCAGGTGGTATGCACGATTCAAAAGTGGTGTGGAAACGATTGAAGATGAAGCCAGGCCTGGGCGTCCATTTTCTGTTCGTAACGAGGGACTCATTTAGAAAGTGAGAGAACGAATACAAGAAGAACGTTGTGTGACTGTGAGAATGATGGCTGATGAGTTTGGTGTTAACAGGGAGACGATTCGTCAAATCTTAGTGGAAGACCTGGGCAAGAGAAAGGTCGCTTCCCGGTTTGTGCCGCATTCATTGAATGATGATCAAAGACACGAGCGTGTTCAGTACGCAAAAGACATCATTAAAACTGCTCATAGAAATAAAACTTTCTTGAATTCGATTGTAGCAGAGGATGAAACTTGGTGTTTTCGCTATGATCCCACAACTAAACGCCAAAGTGCTGAATGGAAGTCACCAGCATCACCAAAAGGCAAAAAAGTTCGTTTTCAAAAGTCAAAAGTGAAGACAATGCTTGTGTGTTTCTACGACAGCAAGGGAATTATTCACCACGAGTTTGTCCCTCAGGGACAAACTGTCACTGGAAGTTTTTATTTGAGTGTTCTGGAACGCCTATGGAAGAGGATTCGCCGTGTCCGGCCCGAGTACTCAGCACCAGGCAGTTGGTTTCTTCTTCACGACAATGCACCGGTTCACCGGGCAGTTGCTGTACAAGAATTTTTAGCCCAAAAACAAGTGTGCGTGCTCAATCGTCCGCCTTACTCCCCTGATTTATCCCCCTGTGATTATTTTCTGTTCCCCAAACTGAAGTTCCATTGAAAGGGCGCCTCTTTGAAGATGTTCAAGACATCCAAGGAGCTGTGACATCGAGTCTTCGGGCCATACCACAAGAAGACGTGCAGAGGTCGTTCCAGTCTTTGCTAGATCGTGCCACTCGCTGTATCGATGCAGAAGGGATGTACTTTGAATAAAATACAGATAGTACTCAAGTCTTTTGTTCCAGTTTTATTCTATAACCTCAGTCTCATTATATAATTGTCGGACTGTGTAAGTAGGCTTGACATGTTCTGTGCCTTCAACATTGCATATGATTCCGATAGCAAGAAGTAGCAAGAAGTCATTAGCATAACCGAAAGTCTAATTCCTTATAGCTTAGATTTCTATACATATACACATTTATCAGTAATATTATTGTTATATTCAATTTTGGAAGCCGATCCCAGTGGCCGCTCAGTCTAAGGCATTGATCTGCGGCCGCTCGCTTGCTGGGATTGTGAGTTCGAATCCCGCCGGGGGCATGGATGTCTGTCTCTTGTGTTTGTGTTGTCAGGTAGAGAGGTCTCTGCGTCAGGCTGGTCACTCGCCCAAGGGAGTCCTACCGAGTGTGGTGTGGCTGAGTGTGATCGTGAAGCCTCGATAATGAGGAGGCCCTGACCCAATAGAGGCTGTTGCGCCATTGGGAAAAAATTAATTTTGGAAATAACTTATCACTTTAGTACATATTCTGTGTGCGTTGCGTGTGTAAAATATGACCTCAAATATCTGCATCCTAGCCGTATTTGTAATTGTTGACTGACAAACAGTTTTGAAGTTATGACGTTTTTGCTCAGGAAAATTAATTAAAACATGTTTTGCACAGACAAATATTTTTCAGCGCGCCTCATAAATTAGCAATTTGATCTGATGTGTTTTTTTTCACAAAATAGTTTTTCTTTTGTGTCCGGTTTTGTATTTCGAATTTCATTTTGTTATAACACTCGGCCCTTAAAAAATAATTGTCCCTACACAAATGCTGCTATAATTGTCATTTATTTGTAACGTTATTGCGTAGGAAAATATATTAATACATACTTTGCACAGCACATATTTCTACATGTATTCTGTGTAATGTGCCTCTTCTTTTCGCTTGACTGCGATGGCCAATGATGAAATGATTTTATAGCAAGTGAGTGAGTGTTAACTGGCTTAAAATGGTTCTATAAATGAAAATAACAATCCTGAGGTTAGTCTCTCTGAACAGAACTGTTTACCGAACAGGAAGCAGACACAATTTGTTTCAGTCTTATACCAATTGTGGTTTGGATTTCGAATATAACGTCACACGGTAAGAAGGTGGCTACAAGATAGGCATGCCAGAAGAGCGCTTGCCGAAATGTCGGCTATCAACTTACGCTTTGGAAACTGGAGTGCAAATAAACAAGTTTAAAGCAGCCATAATCCCTGTAATAAATTAGGGAAGCTAAATAACTTATAATGAGTTTCAAACGTATCTAAAAGCTTTTGAAATCGTTTGACTATTTATATTATGTAAATGTTAATCTGTGACTGTAAATATTTAACTAAACCTATAGTGTAAATTAAACTGGTAGCTTAGATGATTGAGCCAATTAACTGTATTGACCACAGCGTCAGTGTTGGTACTACTAAATTCAGTATAGAAATGCAACAAACACAGGCACTCAATCTAACCAGTTCTGTAACAGTAAAGCCCCGGTCATTCACATTGCCTTACGCTACCATAACTTGTGTATAGAACCCACGCCGACGACCGAAGTTAATTGGGTAACTCAGTAACACAGGGCGTTATAAATAATGACGGAGGTAGTTTACCCATTCGCTAGCTAGCAGCGGTCATTATATTCAGTTGGCAGCATGCCTGCCGAAATATCAACATCATTCCAAGTTGAAACTTCAAGCAAGTGAGACTAAAGCAACCAAAATTACTAAACTTAATTTGAAAATCTAAATTAAATTATGAGTTAATGAGTCAAAGGCATTTGGAACCGTTTGACAAATAATCGTCTGTAATATAAATGTTGATCTAATTGTAAATATTTTTGGGTAGTTTAAACTGAGACTCGTAACTTAAATGATTGAACTAGATAATTATATTCAACACAGGGCCCATATTTGCAGCACTACTTAAGTAAAACAGTAAAATTGTATCACTGTAGTACGTGTTACAAAGTATTATCTTAAACAATATTGCACATTTTTTCAGTCTAATAACATACCATACCACTTCATAACTCTACGATAAGTGACGGTACTGGCGCCCTCCACCCACAAGTTTGCCAGACCGCTCTGTTTTTTTTAGTGTTTTAGGAAATTTAAATATAATCTGTTTGGGCATAATCTGTGACGTAATGCTCAATTCATATTTCATGTAAAGCGGTCATGTGGTTCACACTTTGAAACGGACATACAAAAACATACGAACAGCATGGTGACCTGAAAAGTCTGTTTTTTCTTTCTTTCTTTTTTTCTCTCCTTCTTTCTTCGATAAAGTAGTCTGTTATTTTACCATTAAATTAGGAAAAGCAAACACAGAAAAATCTGGTGTCTTTACTCTCTTGGACCTGAAAATTAGCAATTCTTGAATGCTAATTTTCTATGCTTTGTTGTAAGTAGCGTAAAACTAATTATTTCAATAAAAATATATATAAACTCGATTTCTTTCTAATTTTGACGCAGCAATCATCAGGGCTGAAATAATGCAAACTCTAAGTAACTAAGAGTGTTCGGTAAACTTCGCTTGTTTCTTAGTCCATTGTTGATTTGTGATATTGGGACTGAGCTGACTTCTCTTTAATTGTCTCGAAATGCATAAAACTTATGGGAAAGGTGCATTGAATACAGAGTTTATCTTTCTGTGAATCTGTTATTCATGAGGTTTTTCGCTCTAGTAAATATTTAGCGATTTGCTATCGATAAACACACGGAAATGCTTGTAGATCTGCATGTAAAAGTGTCGTTAAATTTGTCCTATATAATCTTTGGAGGAGACATCCCGTTGTGTTATCAATACAGTTTACAATATAGACACTGTTAAACACAACAATTTTATTGTAAAACAAACCCGTTTTACATACTTTCGCTACATGTTTCGGTCATGCTGACCGTCTTCAGGCGAAACTTATACAACAGCATATAAATGAACGTTGACTTGAATCTTCCCTTATATATTATTGCAAAGGCTTTGCATGACGATGATCATCATGACCCACACATGTAGCGATTGTACCCTTCTTTATATATTGTTTTAAAGGCGTCACCTGATTACGGTCACCATGACCGAAACATGTAGTGAAACTATGTAAAACGGAATTGTTTTACAATAACATTTCTGTGTTTGTATTTTGTAAATTGTCTTATATGAATTAAAATCGGAGGATTTTTGCCTTGTGGAATATGACGCTGCATCGTTGGGTGAGTATTTGCCGACTTTTGAAGGAATGTATTGCGTTCATTATCATGGGACAATGGATCAACAAAAAGAAATAAATTTCTTTATTTTTCGTACTGCTGTGTGTGTGTCTAACGTAAAATCGGATTATCTGTTCTGGAGTGGTTTTTAAGTACAGAGATACAGACGGACAGACAGAACGATTTTAATACGCCCTTCAAAAATATCTTTTTTGTCTTTTTAGGGGTGAGGCTGTGTTTCTGTGAAACCTGGGCTTCTAATAGGTCCATTGTCCATGATGATGAATGTATATGGAGATGTAGGAGAGAGGCGTGAGGATTGAGGGGTAAGCTAAGTATTAGGAGAAAAATTGGAGCCAGTGTCACATTTTTCACCATAAATTCCACAAGGACAGCCCTCACGGCGAACGTGGATCTACGCATTGTGAGAAGCTGGCGACTAACCTCCTGATCTATGGAACTGCCACCTCGCAGGATACGAATAGGCCTGAAAAGGATAAAGGGGTAAAGTGGTCTCTCTCCATGCCATCAAAACACATAGGGGGAGCAGAAGAATGGGTCCTCTCCTCCTTAACCTCTGCCCTAGATGGAGGCGATACGAATAATAAATTTTAATGGTCATATGTCAGCAAATGTAGCACTGTAGCTGTGTAGCTGTTAGAAATGTTGCATCGTATTTGTTTGTCCCTGTTTCATAACTTGGTCGGAAAATTAGATAATCGATCACGATTATCTAGTCTTCCGGCCAGGATATGTCTTATACTTTCAGTCTGTCAAGCACTTGTCAATCATGGGTTCGAGACCAGCGGATGCTGTGGAGATTTTTCTACGAACTTCGTATTTAACGTAGGTTAATTAAGTTTAAATCTGGCTCAAGTGCGTAATTACAGGGCCACACCGTGACTTGGATTGAGAGCTCACTTACAGATCTCCTCTTACAGGCATGCCAGATGGACAGGGGGGCGATGGTCAAAGGTCATAGCCGGAGACGTAAGCCGCAACATAAAATGTACAAGAACAGTACTTTAACGTAGGCAAAAAGCACTTCCTTCCACGTCCCACCTGAATAAATTCACTGTCGCCTTGAAATAAAGTCCGTCGTATAGAAACCAAATGCTAATCTCCCAATTAAAAAATTTTCCACATTTTGTGCAATCCGAATTTTCATTTCCGAGTTCTCAAAAGCCCGCTGTTGATGCCTGCTCCGATTCAGTTTAATCCGGTCCTCTTTGTCGCAACATGTTCCTTCAAGATCTATTTTAATATTATCCCCCCATGTATGGAATTTTATTTTGCGACACCTACGTTTTATAATTCTACGCTTTGTGTATTAAACAATTAAGAAAGCTACTTAAACAAAACAAATATGGGGAAAATATTTTATGTAGGGTTTCCTCGTAGAATGAATATGAATTCATATGGAGAAAAGTCTGGAGGAACTGAGGAAAACCCACACAAAAGTCACATGATGAGATTTAATGTTCTCGTAGTGGTGTTGTTGAAGATTCACGTCTTTTGAGATATACCATTTAGAATAAAGTTACCAATCCACACGGTGTTATATTCCAGAAGACTTTAATCTTCAAACGAGAACACTCCTCCTGCTTTCGTTTGACGTATGACTGAGGCGCACCGTGCCATGATGACATTACTATGTTAGAAGCCCTTGTTACGGTGATATACTCACTGTGGTGCCCGATACCACGATGACGTCACTATCTTAGAAGCCTTTGTTGTGATGATATAGGCTTACTCACTTGGGTGCACTATGCCATGATGACAGCCTACTACATTTGAATCCGCTGTTATGATGGTGTTACTCACTGAGGTGCACTATGCCATGATGACAGCACTACATTAGAAGCCGCTGTTATGATGGTGTACTCACTGAGGTGCACTATGCCATGATGACAGCACTACATTAGAAGCCGCTGTTATGATGGTGTACTCACTGACGTGCACTATGCCATGATGACAGCACTACATTAGAAGCCGCTGTTATGATGGTGTAACTTTCCCACTGACGTGCACTATGCCATGATGACAGCACTACATTAGAAGCCGCTGTTATGATGGTGTACTCACTGACGTGCACTATGCCATGATGACAGCACTACATATAGCAAGCCGCTGTTATGATGGTGTACTCACTGAGGTGCACTATGCCATGATGACAGCACTACATTAGAAGCCGCTGTTATGATGTGTACTCACTGACGTGCACTATGCCATGATGACAGCACTACATTAGAAGCCGCTGTTATGATGGTGTACTCACTGAGGTGCACTATGCCATGATAGACAGCACTACATAGCCCTTTGTTGTGATGATACCCTCACCTGATGCTATGCTTCCTGTCTTTCTTTTCGTAAGGCAATATATCTTTTTTTAAGTCTAGCTCTACTATATTTAGCATCACCTTCCACTTTCTTTCCCCTTGTTTTCTCTGTATTATTCTTCACTCTTTCGTCTACCAGCTGCAATTTTACGGTAGACTTTCTGTCTTCGTTGCCATAAGTAAATTGAACCCCACAGCTGTCCCATTTTTGTCATGAGGAATTTTGGCTTAGGAGGGAGTAGAGAGAGGAGGCTAAGACTGTAAACGAATTGCGTTGTCGGAATTCCGACTGCTTTGCAAAGGTAGCAGTACTTACTTGGAACAAAAATTGCTGTGTTGCCGAAACTGTTTTGTTAGGACAATACAGGAAGTTGTGTGTTAATTGTGTAACTCGTACGACCTGCATGCTACAGATTCTTCCTTTAAAATCTAACAGTTACATGGTCAAAAAGTCTATGTTTTTTAGAATAATCTTACACAACATGTTGCATCGCCGTGCCCACAAAAGTCCCGCTGCCTTCATATCATGAAACATATTAGTCCAATTTACAACAAAACTTTGTTATCTTTTTCTTCTTGTGTTTCCTGTTCTTTTAATACTATTCATTACCGCCCTCCTTAGCATCCTGATTTTTCCTTTTCAAGGTACCACAGAAATGTATTCCCCCATCAACACGTTCCCAAATTAAAGCTACAATACTTTACTGAGTATTTGTTCTCCACTTATTTGTTGGTTCACTTCCCCTCTTCTTTCTCCTACCCCTATCATTGCCTACTTCTTCTTCTTCGTCTGCTTCTTCTTCTCCTCTTCCTCCTCGTGGTGATCGTTGCAACAAATTTCTAAAAATCTTCCCCGTTCATCCTCTCAGTCTGGTCGTTGAAAATTTGTGTTCTATTTTCAACGTTTCTTATCGCTGAGAAGTAAGACCTAAACTTATGTTGGTCCCTTCCGTAGAGGTATTCCAAGCAAAGCTTTGCATGCGTGTTGCATTTTTCTTCTGTGTTTGTTGGATAGCTCCTCGTACATTGTGTGGTGTCTGATTCAGACACATAAGGTATTAGTGTATTTGGCTAAGAAATAATCTGCTTTTATGGAACACTTAATTTTATCTTGCTTCCCACGAAAGCTCTAAACCCTTTTCTGGATCATTTGAATGAACTCCACACCTTCCTACCATTCTTTGTTAACATTTTCTTAAATGTTATTTTTGTTTACAGAGTCCGTTTGTCAAGTGATCTTGCTCCCCGACACATTCTTATCAAATTTTTAATCGTTTCTCTTGTTTTCCTGTCCGTTCTTGAAGAAAAAATTCATCTTATCCTGGCTATGTGGTACATTATCCATTCATATAATATCATTCTTCTAGGCCATTTCCGGAGCCGCATTTATGAGCCTGTTCTTCTCCCCGTGCTCTAATTTATTTGTGAAAATCTGCGTAACAGCAACCGATGCGAATTTGGTCACACACACTGGAATGAGGGGTTAAAATTCCGCTTGCGCTATACACAATTTCTGGCACATTTGTGTGTTGTGCTTTAAAACAGACAGTTTATGGTGGACTGATTATCTGTAATTTACACTCCTTTTCTGAAAATTGTTTAGGAAACATTTAATGTTATAACAACCAAAGGAAGAATGTATATGAAAGTCAGTCAAGGAAAATATTATTACAAATATTAAGCAATTAATTTTTAGGAAATGTTATTCAAATATTTTATTTTTTATATTTCCGTATAAACAGTTGTATTTTTAGTAATTCAGAATAATATATTTACATTCACGATTTGAATATAACCAGCATATGATATAATAAATTATTACATTGTGGTTTTATTCTCATTCATTCCATAGATAGGCCTTTCAATACTTCGCATCTGTGCGAATTAAAATACGCGCCCGTCGAAAATATTGTAAGGAAAGAAACCCGGTTGCAGTAATGTTTTTATGGTCAGTTGGTAGCTTTATTCAGGTGGTTAATGCATTTATGTTATGTTATATTACTCGGCACAAACAACTTGCTCTGAGAGACACTGAGTACAAAGCACTGGTATTAAAGTCATTCGCATATCTTAATAATTTATTGTTCACAGTGTACTTCTCATTACACATTGTTAATGAAGCATCAAAGTACACAAAAGGAATAAGCATTGATGCCTACTTTGATAAATTATCCAACAGTTTTCAGTCCATGTACGAACATAATCGAGGAGACAACAGAGGGAGTACATAGGCAATCGCATAACATGTCGAAGATATATATGTCGTCTGACATCAGAATAAGTATTGTGACGTAGTCATCTTTCCGTTTTTTTTATGTTTGTAATGGAGACTACTTACAGACAGTTGTATAAGTTATTATTTGATTAACATCAAACAATTAAGACTAATTATTCTTGTGTGTACTTTCCTGTTTTCTTCATACTACAATTCAAGTTTGTAGACGTTCAAACAAACTTTTTGTAGACCAGTGTCTCAAGAGTCTCCAAATTTGACTTTCTGTCTTAGACTTTATCAGTGTCTGGATATAATGAATTTATTTCCATTGTTGTTGCTATTGTACGTATATTTGACAGCATGTACGTAACAGATACAGTACAGTAATAGTTAAATGTGAAATGTATAATTTCTTTGTAAAATAGAAAGTGCACTTTGGTTCACGGGGCTTCTGACGGTACTATATTACACTTAGAAATGCTGGGTTTCTGGACTTCGTCCAACACAAAGTCCAGCAATCCGTTATCCCTAAGAAAGCGTATTCTGCATACGACCTTACTTCCGCTACAGTATGCATTGAACCACCAATATCTTTCAGCATTTGGAAGTGGTATATGCAGTCGGTCATTTCTTGGTACAATCTTCACCACAAATATAGCATGTCGGCATTTCTAGGAAAGGGAAAACAGAAAATTGTGGTGAAGGCAAATCTGAAACTTAGGGCTTTCCTGTTAACATGGTGATTATAAGGCAGTCCTGTAAGGAGATAATAATTATATAGTAATGTAAGGAGATAGTTATGATGTATTCCTCTTAAGAGGTTAAGTATAATAATTCCTCTAAAGATGTGATTATAATAGAGTCGTGTAAGTAGGCGGTAATACGTGTATTGTAGTCCTGCAAGGATATGGTATTTTTTAAGGAGGTGATTACGGCACATTTCTGTAAGGACGCAACTATGTTGTAGTCCTGTAAGAACGTGACCCTCAAGTTGTGGTTACATTAAGATCTGCATATTTTGTTGTAAATATTTGTAGATTTCGTGATCAAATACAATAAATTTAGTTTTTGGTTCGGTATGATGTTAGAACTTAGTGGGATTAACTTTGTAAAATAAGTAAATTAACACCGGGATCGATGAATTATTAAAAAAGAGTAATGCATGCGAAACATTTATCTCCGCTGAGTAGGCCTACACATCCATTTGCGTTAAATTTATTATTACTACCGAGGAAGTAGTTCTGTAGAAACAGTGACGAACCTTCGGGTTCCATAAACGATTAGGAATTTATCGACTATCTCAGATGTTACTAGCTTCTCAAGAAGCACTCTTTTCCATGACGTCACACCATTCATTAGCTAGTTCAGGGCGTAATACAGACGGAGTAAAAGTGACTGGAAATAATTATGTAACGAAGGGATTAATATTTGTTTCCCAGCTAATATACGCTTAAAACAGGAAGTATAAGATGGGTGGGTAATGGCGAGAAGTGAAACTTGTATACGAAACTGTTTTAAAGTCGGAAGAAGTGAACCACTTTGTATACTGACGCTTATAGAGGGCGATAAAATTAAAGTAAAATGTAAAGTTGTCGACTGAAGTGAACTGTCTGGTAACAGATTCCAAGACTTCATGAACACGGGTTCCTTAGACGGAGGAAATTGCTCGAGTAGCTTAGCAATTACGCAACTTCCAAAGAAGACCCTGCACCACAAAGTTAGATTATATTAGTTAGGTAGTTAGACGATTCGTTACTTAATTATTTAGTAGTTAGTTAAGTGGTAGGTAAGTATGTAGCTTTAGAACTAGCTTGGTTTATAGCTGCTTCCCTGATTTTATCAAAGAATTATCAGCTCCTACCTACATCCACGCTTCCTTTTATGAATGTTGTAATGTCACGTCTCGTGCTGATGTGTTCTTCGTAAATTGATGTTTCAGACATTTCTAAGGCCATTACGTTGAGCGATAGGGGTTTATATGTCTCTCGGTGCTGCAGTCTCCGAGAGAAAAATTGCTGCGTAGATGGGGCCATTTTGCTATTACAATGGAGAACAGTTAAGGAATTCTACTTTGTGGTTTAGAGGTTAAAACGTTCTGAGCTCCGTCATTTGTTGTGCGTCTACCTCATTGTGTGGGCAAGAGCCGCAGCAAATAAACTCAGACCTCGCATGTTACAAAAGCGAAAACGTACTGGATATTCACATGATGTAGAAACGTTGTCTTTCGCGCCTCTAAATGATCTTACGGTTATTTATCTTACGTCAATTTAAGCTAATTTATAATAATTATTTAAATTTTATTTAGGTTTGACCTACAAAAATGACAAAATGTTGTACGACTTTAACAATTACAAGGACATTCGTGGTACAAATTTTTACAATATGTATAGTAACATACTAAAATATGCAATTTTAGGCGAAGATGGTTGGTGTTTGTTTATTAAGTCATTGAACGACCGTTAGTGAACAAAATAGGTTGTACATACCTTAGACTAGGAGGATGAATGAGAATAATAGATTTTAAAAGATACGGTACAAATTAGTCATTACCTATTTTAAGGTAGGCCTACTGTCCCAGAACTTACCTTGAGGAACGGCGGAAAAATACTCAGGACAGTGAGCGTGCAAGATGAGGATCGAGACAGGAATACAAAGTAGTACTCCTAGCACGTTTTCAATACAGTAGGCACAAACAACGGGAAGGCTGCTTTGATTACAAACAAAACAAACAGTTGAATGTTTGTGATTCATTGACTTAATTTTCATTATAATTACAGACGTTTAAAAATTATTATTGCGTCATACTTGCGGATTTCACATAATTGGTTGATAAATCATTTTTTTGCGTATGGAATACCAGCGATGCTTTTTACTGGCTGTTGCAATTTTGTTACATTTACTTATTTACCGTTTCTGTAAATTATCCATCTTTTCAATTAACCGCCCTACTATTCGGCCCGTTTTATGACGATTAATTGGGAATACACTGCTACTTTAGGCCCACTGTTACATCGTTCTAGCTATGCAAGTTCGGTACGTTACTTGTGGAAGACTATAAAAGTGTCTAGTAATTTTGTTCTCACATTTCGTGCATTAAAATGTACTAACAAGGCAATTGCGTGACTCCATCGGTGTATGTTCTCAAAGGCAAAGTAAATCAGTTGTTAGAAGGGTTGGTCTCACACTGTGTATCATTTTACGTCTGTCCTACAAGTAAGACGTATAAGAGAGAAGTAAATTTTTTTATGTTATGAAATATTCTTATTAGCCCCTGGCTTACAAAGAAGTCTTACAAATTGTTTCCGGCACAAATAGCAGTTTATATTTGTCTTTTTTATATTTTTACAGCGTAAGAACCACAGCATGAAGACGTAATTGAGAGATGCTATCTGTTTTTCATCCATTTGTTATTTCGCGTGTTTTATTTTGAAGGCCTCTATCTGTATACACTTATAAGTATTAGGCCTGTAGATAGCTCAGTCACTATCGTGTCCCGGTCGCGGTATTGATTTCCGGGGAATTCGGAGTTCCATTACCAGGAAAAGAAAAGAATATCTCTGCGTGTCCAGACCTGTTCTATAGTCCCCCGGCCGCATATTTATGGAATACCGGGGACTCATCCCGCGGGGAAAGCGGGCAGGGTGTGATACTGACCTACATTTAGTACCGATGTTAGGAATGAATGGAACTGTACCCGAACTCCCCAATACGTCTTGATGGCATGCTTAATCATGTAGAGCAACAATTTCACCTCTTTGCACGCAGCAGTAGCTTGTAGGTCAATCGTAATAACCTGAAATTTGTTTTGACTATAAGATTTTAAATATCTTACGCAAAGTGAAAGCACCTCATAGCTAATTCCTATAACCCGCATTCAATTCAGTTAAAAGCATATCAGTAGCGCTGACAAAAAAAACACACTGACTGGGCTGACCTAACACAGGTTCGCCAGCTCTGTCATCGGCCACTTCGAGGAATATGGGCAATGATGCCCCACTTTTTATTCTGACAGAGTTATACAATTATGGATAGCAACAGAAGTTATATCTGGGTATGTAATAGGTATGGCAGGGTCTCTGCTACAAAACAGTTACTTCATTTATAGCAATTTAAATTCTTTTACTGACAGGAATAAAATTAAAAAGGTATGCAAAAGAACATTTTTGGCATATGCGTGGTGAAAGATGTCCCATATATAATGCAATACAAAATAATAAATTGTAGTAAATAAAATTGTAATCAAATAAAATAATCTATGTTCTTTATCACTATGAGTTTCCTTCTTTCTCATTTGTAGATTTCTTATGTTTTTAAAGATTCTTAGAACGGTTGTTACGTCCACAATCGATGCAGGTGTCTGGATGGGTGTTGATGGATGTTAGGGTGCAGGAAGTGAAGGCGTACCATTTTAATGGGTTTTTAACGTGTAACATAAATAAATAGAAAAAATTATTTTAGTAGGTAGGTGACAACTTTGTGGTCTTTTATTAACATAACAATGAAAATGCAGTAGCTCTATAATTTGATGTATGAACAATCAAGCGTGTTAAAATACCAGTGGTTTATCTTTACCCATCTTTCAGTGGGCAATTGTACCTAATTTTGGAGCAAACATATCCCGGCCGATCACGTGACTATGGCGTGGCTTGCGAAAGTTTGTAACGGTATAAAATAATACAGAAAAATCCACTCTTCCTTCACGCAAACTCTTGGTAAAATTACTATACGTGTAAAGAATCAGAAAATTATTAGAGAATATCGCCCTGAAATATATAGGGTAACAAATCACGTTCCTGACTTTAAAAAACAGAGTCAGGGCGCTGAGGAAAACACAGCAGCTGTTACTGGAAGACCTTATAGCTGCGTAATGTGTGCTGCTTCCTAGTGCTAAGGTTTCGAAGTAACTGATGGTGCGGACCGTTGGCCAGTGGGGCAACTTTGCCCGTTTACCTCTAACTGAATTTTCCGCAGCGATTTTATGTTTTTATTTATGACGGAGGCAATACATGCATTATTGAATGAATAAGGACACCACGTAAACTTTACGTAAGGTACTTAGTTAAGTAACAGATTCTTCAGAAGTCCGTAACGTAAATCATGGGTGCTGGAGTCTGGATTCTAAACAAAGTTAATAATAATTCCCGCCATTGGAAAAAACCAGCAGCCTATTCTGTTGGCATCCGATCTTCGCAGACTTTCTTAAATACCGAAGGAAGATACTGTTATCAGCCTCGCAGGTTCCCTCCTTCCTGCAAGTGAACGTTTTACAAGACGCTTTTTGACCCAAATTCTGTACTTCCAGCAACAAGACCACACCATCTTACGTGCCGTGATTTCACTACCTTCCCCACTCATTGCACAGCTGTTACTATACATACTACAACTTTTTACATTCAGTAATTCGGTTTTTTTTTACAAACAGTATATTTGTATCTCAATTCCTCAGCAAGTAGCCGGGGCATGTGTCACTTTTGACGGAGAGGAGAAATGTTTACAGTTTCTGGTGGGGAAACCTGAAGGAGAGAGTCTTCATGAATATGCTGGACGTAGATGGGAGGATAATATTAAATTGCATCTTAAAGTAGTAGCATAGGAGGCCGTAGACTCTATTCATGTGGCTGTGATTAGGAAGAAATTGCGGGCTCTTTTTAGCATGGCAATGGAACTTGTAGTTCCGTAAAAGGCTGAGAATTTCTTGACTAGTTGAGGAATTGTAGGTTTTTCAAGAAGGAATCTGCTCCATGCCGTTTGTTAGATACGATAAAAGAAGGGCGATTATTTTCCTGCACAGGATGAGACTATTGGTTTTCTTCAGGGATACGCGTTCTTTGTGACTTATGAACTAATTTTGTGTTATATTGTTGTTAATTTTTGGCTTTAAAGTGTTATTAACTCCAGATAATCTGCAGTTATAAATCATAAACTTCCACGTTATTTAGTTCTCCAGACTGTTCAGTTGTTTCTTTCTCGTTGTATCCTAATATCTTCAGGAGTGTTTTGTTTTCAGACACTTGTAATTAATGCTCTTCCCTCAAAGTAGGAGGCCACTTTTCACATTCACACAAAAGAAGAAACTAAGCTTTGTACTGTATATGCTAAGCTTAGTCGTTTCGAAAAGTATGCTAGAAGAGTCAAGTTTTGGGGCTAAATGGCAAGAAACACTCTCAGAATTTATTCCCGTCTTAATTTCCATTTTGAAACATATGTACGTGCATGTGTACATATGTATATACTCGTATGTTTGTTTATCCTGTTCTCACGTAACTTTAATTAGCAACATTATCTAACTTAATACGTACTTCGTATAATTCATTTAACTTTAGCGTTTATATGAATTTTTTTACTTTAACCCTGAAGATTGGGGCAGTAGGTGCCTCCGAAATGCCAGTTTCAATTTATGATAACACACGGTATCGAAATTCAGAAAATTTGCTTTTATTTATCAAATTAAGTAGTACTGACGGATCGGCCTACATTATCATTTCATCCGTTTCTCTTATAAAAGTTTTAGGATTTTTGGGAAGATGATCCTTAGGAAAATATGGCTACCAGAATTTTAGATTGAGGTGCTGAAAAGAAGAGGCCACTTTGGCAAACTCGAAGTAGATGGAAATATAATATCAAATTAGTCTTAAACAAACATTGTGTGAGGCGTGAATTATTCTGTCTAAGAATACGGTTCAACTTGGGCCCTTATGGACACGGTAATGAATCATTTTTTCCACGAAAGGCGGACAAGATGTACTTTAACTTACAGGAAAGGATGTGTGGAGTTTAGTTAATTACTTAGTTCCTTTTGGTTACGGTGTTAATATTAGATTTGAGTACAAAGTCGTCATCAGAAATCAAACCAAAACTTTTAATTGTTACTCTTCCCATAGACGAACACACAGCGAACTGAAGGTGTATTTGTTGTTGGTTTATCGGCTGCAGCTAGTTTCCCTTCTGAGGAGCAGAGTGTGATACAATGTTTATATTGGCACCGAACGAAGAACACAGCAGGATGCTTAATTTCTGTAATTATTGTTAGCTGCAGTATACACTGAAATACCTTGTAAAAAGGAACATAAATTCGTGATCCACGAGTACAAAATTTCCAAGTTTATTATCTAGAAAAGGGGTTGACAAAATGTTACCTGCGAGAAACTCCAGTGCATGAAAATCCACGTAATAAATTGTTACCTCATATATTTTAGGTTCATGTAAGGAAAAGGCATGGAGAACCACCTGCTTTATTTATTTATGTTCGCCTGCATTGTGTCCAAAATACTTCACTGCACTGTATCAAAATTGGTACAGTAGAACTACACAGAACTTTCAAACCAATTTTACTTTTGTTTATTTTCGATCGTTTCAAGGTCATCTGTACACAAAGATGCCTAATTAACATTACTGCATTCTGTATGTCGTCTTACATAATATTCGTACTATACCTCGTGACCTCTTATACCAGTATAACTGTCTATGTTACATTAAATTTAATTCGTTTTAAGGGCCACTTGACTAAACATGTAACTGAACCTCTGTGTGCTTTGTTGTGAGTTTTGTGACACATATTGATAAACTTTTAAGTAATTCAGTTTCTTTTACAAATTGTTATGAAGCTTTATGTGCGACATATTTATTTAGAAGTGGGCTTAGTAGTGGGTCATATGTTAGTTAAATAGTAATTGTAAACGTGAAACCTGTTATAGATTCTGATAATTGTTTATGTATGCTGTTCGTACTTATATAAGAACGTATTCATGTTAGACTGTTCGAAATGTAAGAAGTTATATGGATTCTGAATTTATATGACATGAAATTCTATGTAATGAACAAAAATACAGCTCTATGAGCTCAAGCGTGAGATTTATGTTAGTTCATTTCAGGTTATTGCTTTTTAGTCTCATTAGAGACCACCAGTCATTACACTTACTACCTATTTTAACTTTAAAAAATATGAATTTTAGCCACTGAATATATATATATATATGTGTGTGTTTTGCGTTACTTAGAATGTACAGCAGATACTTTCCCGACCAAAAATAACTGGCTTATATTTGCGAGATTTTAGGGTCTCACAGCGTTGCTGCCGAGTCGGTTACACAATGATATGATTATTCAACATTTTGAGTTCTGGGATACTGACAGCACCGTTAAATAAACTTCAAGTAAATAAAGCAAAGAGAAATCAGTGTTTTTTTAATATTTTGCGGATATACCACACCTTTGTTACGGATTCTAATAAACTTAGTGCAAGGTACACTTCTGTTGGGTTAATAGGGTACTTGTACGCTTCGCAGCCTCAAATATACGAGTATTTACGTAATATATGTAAGTTTTTTACCCCTGGCTGTAGTATCCGGTTGTTTACTTCTTAGGTAATATCTGAGAGTACAGAGATATTACCTAAGAAGTGAACAACCGTGTACTACAGCCAGTGGCTCCACCCTACAAAACCTGGACTTAGTTGAGAGACAGTTTTTATATAGATTTTATGTAATAACATACTGCATTTTAACATATGTATTTTAAACTGTAAAATCAGTGACTACTACATTACCATTCAGATGCACGATTTACGCTGCAAATGTCTATGTACGTTGACTCGCTGATGATGACTGAAATGGTCAGCCGAAACATGTAGGAGTGTAGAAATAAATTTATTTTGCAGTGGTTGGTGGTAAAACACTTACATATATAAAGCAATATATGAGCCAAAAGGGGCAGTTTTTCCTTTCACCACATTCATCTCCCTCACCCACATAAGACACGCCATATTCCCATGCAGCTGCTCGTCTTGGGCACAGCGTAACATCACAAAAGACTTGACACAGTGGGTGGTATTTTTTAATGGCGACTCGGAGTGTTTTCTGTGAGGTAGAGCTTGAATTGTAAACGGTACTTTAAAAATATTTAGTACTGCAAATCGTTAAGCTCCGTATTACTTAATAAGGCCCAAGTGTTTCTCAGTAATTGTTCTCTTAACCTGATAGAATATTATTTTTTATTAAATTTATACGGATCCATAAGAAACAGGGGGTGTATCTGCAAAATATTTAAAAAATATGCTCGTTTCTGTTTGTTTTATTTAGTTGTACAGGTAGGACCCGTTTTACGACAGGGTTAGGTTCCAGCAAAACAGGGTCGTAAAATGAAAAGTCATAAAACGAGACCAAAATATAATGTAATTGAATGAGATAGGTTCTAAAATTCCTAAATTTTTTCCAAGTATATACTAATATTTAAGGTAATATTTTGAAACAGTCGTTAATGTGAAAAGTCGTAAAATGGACCGTCGTAAAACGGGACCTACCTGTAGTTTATTTAAAGGTGCCCTTAGCAACTCACAATGCATAGCACTGAGTAATCATATTATTGTCTAACCGACGCCAATATGTGGCTTGTTTACTGACAGCTGGTCTTAAACTTGGCATTGCGTGCTCCCTGAGGATGGTGTTTTGAACGCCGAAATATGTCGGAGCGATATATGTGATATTGATATGTGAATAGTTGTGTGCATTTAGTTATGTTTAACCTTTGATTATTATGCAGTACAGAAGATAACCTTATTGGTCAACTTCAGCACTACGGCTGTCTTCACCATCGTAATTTATTCTGATTTATTATGACCTTTCATTTTCTCCCTTATACACAATTTTCCTTACAGGTTATTTCCCTTTTTTCACATTTAATAAATCCAGTTTCTTAATAACATACGCACGCTTAATATTGCTGTTTTATATTAAACATGCAGTCAGTGTAACCGGCCATCCGCGATTCGAGTATCAAGAGAGGCCTTCCGGAGGTATAGGAATAACCATATATATTTGGCTTTTGGGTTGGTTACGCAAAAGAGAGGTGTAGTTAGGCTTTCTAAATTAACGAACTCCTTCCCTATAGATGTAAACTGCATAGAATACTCGAGAGCTTGCTAAGTGTGGGGACTGTTTGACAGTCGGCCGACTTAAACGAGGAAGGTTGAGCCCTCACTCTCAACAGTGAAGAAGCTAGAAATAGCAGGCAAGGTAAAAGGGGGCATGCGATTACGTGCAGGTGAATTACAGCACGTGTAGAATTTACACCAGCGACGAGCTGGTCCCTCGTCCAGAGGAGTCCTACCGAGTGTGGTGTGTCTAAAAAGTGTGATTGTGAAGCCTCGAAAAATGAGGCGGTCTAGGCCCCTCAAGGGGCTGTTGAGCCATTGGAAAAAAAAATTCCCGAATATGTCAGAAGCTTTACCACTTGAGCCGACTTGTTCCATGCATCTGATTTAAAGTAAATCACTCATACAGTAGCAATACCTGCCAGGTGACGCCACATGACACTTTGTGTAACTTGTTGCTTCACCTTGCCATGTCATTTATGCATTACACATCAGCTACGATTTCAGACAGTAGACACGTAATCAGGGCATGTTTTACTGATACCCATGGGTGTATTTCCCCTTATTTGTTGTTAATTTTTTGTTCATAATATAAAGAAAGTGTTAAAGTTCCTTCAAATAAAAACGTCATCTCGACGAGTGTTTACGTTCTGGAGAGTCTATTGTGAGTGCGCGTATTTGGTGTCATTTATTTCCTAGACCTAAAGTGGATTATGAGACAGTCCTGGCTGGACCACTTAACATTCGGTTTAATGTTGGGACTCCTGTTAACACCTTTATAATACCAATCAGAGTTTAACCCTTGAATGGGTTGCAGTAATCATATACAGTATGCCACATGGTTTAATGCTGAAGACCATTTCGCCGTGAAATTCTCAATTATTTCTCAGAATAAACAACGATAACTTTCCGGAACGTCTATTAGCCGAATTAACTTCATAATTAATATATTGTCTGTGAGGTCAGAGCTGTACCTAGTATATTATTCAGACCAGCTTCGCTGTTTGAAAGTTGAAGGCAGTTTGGTTCGAATTAGGCCATTATGACACTCGTAATTTCTGTTCTTTACGTATTCATAGACTAGAAAACTATTAATATAGCGACCTTAAAATTCTCTTTCTAAACTCTAATTCATCTTTCTCTTACTCTTTCACCTGTACGTTTATAATTTATTGTTCTTCTCGGTTACTTTTCTTTTCCTCTTACATATACACGTAAAAACTTTTTGTGTCAGTTCATATGTAACGCTCTGCTGCACTTTATTTCCAATTTTGAATTAATTATTAGTAGTGCTATTTTTATATTTCCTTTAATAGTTTAAAGCTTTTAAAGTAGCCGGAATAATTCCTTTTTTACTTCTCAATGTTTGTGGGCCGGGATAGCGTAGTCGGTATAGCGACTCGCTACGAGCTGGACGTTCTGGGGATCGAATCCCTGTGGTGGCAAGATTTTCAGCACCAGTCCATACCGGCCCTGGGGCCTACCCAGCCTCCTGTACAATGGGTACCGGATCATTCCCGGGGGTAAAGCGGCCGGGGCGTGGCGTTGACCACCCACCCCCCACCTAGCACCGAGGTTAAAGAAAGAGTTGAGCTATACCTCTATTCCCCCTCTGGGCCTTCATGGCTTGTTCTAGGGTGAACTTTACCTTTACCTTTACTTTTCAGTGTTTAAAATTGTACATAATTCGTGGCATTCTCTATAAATGGAGCCACACTTAGTCCCTGACTAAAATAACTACCTATCTGTTATTTATAAAGGCGGGACAGAAAGAGGACGATAACTATTTGTTTTTAGTGAACCCCATGAAACAGAACGGTACACTTAAGTTGCAAAAATCTACCCAACAGCATGTCGTGCCGATAACAATGTGATAACAGGCTTAAACTCCACTGTAATTGAGTGAAAGATTGTACTTAATTACAAGAGGTACTAAATTTAAAATTTACATTATAATTGTCACTGTGTTTTTATTACAAATATTAATATTTGTTAACGTAACTGTATTTTAATTACATGTTCTGCTGCTGAGTGTTGTTGCATAGCTATAGTATGAATCAGCGTTTCAGATCACTAGACATTTTGTGAAAATTTACTGATGTCATGTCAATTATCGACGTTTGTTAGCGGCAAATAAATATCCGACCGTAGTGACACTTAGGTACCGAGATGAAAAGTGTTCTAGAAAGAAGATGTGCCCCGAAGAATATTGGTCTATATTCACCGAATTTTCGGAGGAGCTACCTCTGTGTGGACGGTCCCAGACACACACGCGCACACGCACATTGGTTGTAGAATCGGGGTGAGAATTTATTGATACTGCGGTCTAACAAACTGCATTACTCTTAACTCAGATATTTTCGCGCAATGGAGGCACCGTAACGCTTATCACTATTTCACCTTGTCGTGAACTGAGGTCCTCATGTTTAATTGCTGTATATCACGTTAATATTAGGATTTACCACTAAATTTACAGAAGGTGGTAGAAAGGTTTCCCTCTGGTAGCAGACACGCGCCACATCTAAAAACACCTTTCTTTATTCCACGTCAGTTTTATAAATATAGCGAGCCGACGGGAAGTGACTTACTAGTGTTGTCAGATAAAATAATGCCTGTGTTTATTAATAAGATACGAGGAGACAAGGGAGCAGGCTTAAAGAGCTGTTGGATAACTTTAAGGAAAAGAGAAGTATGGCACATAAAGCGAAAGCACTAGATCGCACTGTCTGGAGAACTCGCTTTCGAAGGGGCTAGGGACCTGTCGTAAGATAGATTGAGCATTGAATGATATGGTAATATCACGTACCGATTGGTATCTACGTTTGAGTGCAAGTTTACGTGGGTTTAGTGGTAAATAAAGTACCAATAATAAATAGGCCTACATCCACGTTCAACTCTTAACTTCTCCTTTGTGTCTCCTTTCAAGGAAGATTCTCTATAATCAATAGACTCCATACACGCAGAGGAACAGTTATGGCTTCACTTTTCTCCCATCTCCTCCATGTTCAATTATAAGGCCGCATTTGTAGAAGAACATTTTGCACGCAAAATGTAATATTTCCTTCTATAAGATTAACAGAGTATGATTGAAAGTGTTTAAATATCCATCATACATACAGCGTTTATGCATGTTCATACGCTGGGAAGGCCATCTGACAAGTTCAATTTGAATTCAATCCGTTTGTTCGTTTGAATTAATTCTGCTGGCATGTGCACGTCAAT
This sequence comes from Reticulitermes speratus, assembly GCA_021186555.1. Taxonomy (NCBI): domain Eukaryota; kingdom Metazoa; phylum Arthropoda; class Insecta; order Blattodea; family Rhinotermitidae; genus Reticulitermes; species Reticulitermes speratus. The sequence continues at coordinate 19,072,431 of JAJKFL010000005.1, forward strand.
TGACAGCGAAGGGGGGGGGGGGGGGGGGGGAGGGAAGCCCGTAACCCTTTGTTTAACGACAGTTGGCATAGCTAATTAAAGAGCAAAGTAATCAGCACAGAGAAAGAGTCCGTGTTTTTTAATCAGATGAATTCAGTCTGAAATTAACTGTCGTCGGTCCATTATGTCGGTATACATGTAAGTACAATACTTTCATTTAATGCGCATGTGAAAACTTGTTACTGTCTGTGTTGCGTTTCATTTTCCCTTACTGAATGGAGTCTTCACCTAATTTAATGGCTTCAGAATTTCAGTAATGTTAATATTACTGTCTGGATTCTTAGTTGAAAGATTATCCGTTCATACAACCAAGACCACGGCAAAGCACTGAAGACTCGAACAGTATTCCAATGTACGATTCCAGAGTTTAGCATTTCTTAGAACATGTATCCTTGCGACTCCAGTGTAACTAAGACCTGTAGTCTCATGGTATTTACAGATTTAATATGAAGGTGAATGTATTAGGACTTCCGACTCTCTGTTATTATAAGCTAACATCATGAAATGCAATTATAAAATAAAGTTATGCACTAGGAAGGCAACTTGAACAATATTTATTTTACTGTGCCACAATTAAGCGGGTGGAGGAACTGGATTAAGAGTGGGAGAGATGGGTACAAAAAAGAAATATAAGACATGCTTACAGAATTTTATTCGGTAAGTCTGAAGGAAGGAAACCACTTGGAAAAGAACGGAGTACACAGGAAGATAATATGCTTATTAAAATGCCTCGAAGAATTATGATGTGAGGTTTGGATTGGTTGTAGGCCTGTCTAACTCAACAGAATATCTAATGGCTGTTTATTGCACATACGGCTATGAAAATTGAGTTCCATAAAAGCCAGTTAATTTATTTACTAGCTAACTGTTAGCTTCTCAAAGAGAACTTAGCTCCAGGGAGTCAAGCAATTAACGAATATGAATTTGGCTGAAATAGATTGCTTAACGCTTTATATTAGGGACTGTATATGCTATTTAAGCAGATTTTAAGGTTTAAATAGAGTAAAAATGGCTATAATGTATGTTGTAGAGAATAAAATGAAGAGTCTTGGAGACCAACATTTAGATAGAAGGCAATATTCAGTGAAATATGAGCGTGCAAGTAAAATTATTTGTATAGAAATTCACAGAGAATGAAATAAGTTTTAATTATTTCGCATAGGAACTAGATTGTGGTTAATTCCAGAGGAAATAAGTATTAAAGAATATATAGAATTCTGATGCGGAGAAATGTCTGGAAAATCAGCTGCCTGGAGAACTAAAGAGAAGATAGTCGGGTGAAAATTAAAGTCTCCTGGATGTTACGGCATGTTACTGGTAAATATTTGCCAGGGTTTAGAAGGCACTACGTTCCTTTGAAACGTCGGTAGTTATTTGCCAGTAGAGACGGCGTTTCATCACGGAAGACTTGAATCTTCAGCAGCAACGCGGTAACTCAAATATCGCAGTAGGCGGGTGATCGGGATACAGGTCCTGAGGATGGATGAAGCTGGCGCAGAATCTTCTTTGATTCCGGGCTATGGTGTTAGCAGTGTCCAATGATTGTGTTATATTACCAGATAATTAGTTATATAATTAAAATACAGTTTCAGAATTCTAATTTCGAAGAATGGGATTAAAGAGGGAATTGTATTTCTTATAATGAATTGCTGTAAGTCTACAAGAACTGTTGACTACTTAGGCATTTGTCTTATAGGACACTTGTGTTTCTTGACTAGCTGACGACCTGCTGACTTCTCAAGAAGGACTCTGCCCCATGGAGTTAGTTAGTTATAGGACACTTGTGTTTATGGAAGTGCAATTGATGGTAGCCTGTGACAGACCATCTTGAATGCTGTCTTTGGTACACCTACCGAAATCGTCTTTGAATCTTGTTAGTAATGCTTGCTGTTTAAACAGAATTATTGTCAAATTTTTGCCCATTCATGTAATCAATATTGTTACCAGGCATAAACGTTATATTCCAAATTGTCCAACGGTGTTCTGCCTTATTCACGCGTTGTATGGTCACGGCGTATTAAATATGCATGGTTTGTTTTTAAAGCGAGCCTACGTGTGTATCTAATACGAGCTATACACGCGATGTTTAGCCGTCCTGCTGAGTTGAACAACCTCGTCTAAAACACTTGCATCCTAATGCCTATTTCCATATGTCTGTACGAGCTGCAATAATTATTACTGTGTCTACCTTGTGCTTAATCACCCCGTGCTGTGGACACACGTACCCCCACGGACTGCTGAAGGTTTTTATCTGTAGGACAGAAAAACGCAATACAAAATGTTCTGCAGTTTTAAATATTAACCCTTCATTTGCATGAACGGTCTAGAAGAGTCGTAAGGCTCCCCTACCCTTTTTCCCCATCCCTATTACATAAACATCCATTCCCCCGGAGGTTAGCATATACAAGAGAGTTTTACTCTACAGGAGTAAGGAGAGGTTCAAAGCCTGGATTTGATGTGATGTACTCTCAAAAAGGCTTTAGATATCTTCATTTAATATGGATGTGGAGGATCAGCTACGAGCTGTGTGTGTACGTAGAAACAGTAATATTTTGAAATAATTTGTTTCGTATATGGGCAGTGTAAACAGGTTGGCAGAATGTGTACCTCACGGAAATGTTTCGCCACTACAGAAGTGTTCACAGTAACGCATAAGCCTCACATTATAATCGTTATAATATTTTAATATTTTATGAAGTGTTGTGATAAAGTAGCTTTGTAGCACAGCCTAGTTAATTAACAATCTGGTACACAGTCGAAAAATAACTACACGTTTCGGCTCGTGTGAACCATAATCAGGTTAACCAAGGTGGATATAGAACACGTAATCAATTCTTTATTGTCTGTAATATATTAGTAGTAATATCCTGCGATTTAGAATATAGGTGTTCGCTTGTGCTTTGCTGTGTCGATAGTAGGTGTAGGCTATAACATTACATAAACTCGATGAGATCGCTCTGAGCGCTGTTAACACAGTACACCTTACACCACAGAACAAAGTGACGAAATGGAAAGAAGGCCACTTCCATCGGATCCTAATATTTTGTTTGCTCTGTTGTAAAATTACACCTGTGTGGGTCAGAAAATAAATTTACAATGGGGCTCTTTACTTTCAACTCTAATAACATTTCACATTTTATTGTAACGCTATTTCACTATTTTCCTCTAGTCCCCTCCACATGTGAGACCTATAGCCTATCGTGCGATGAGTTTTTATCTTCCCTGTTATACAACTCCATGTACTTTTCTAATTAGCCATCATGTCGCAACCGTTATACCGCGCCAAATTCAGTAAATGTCTGGCCCCCAAGATTTCACTTTAGTGCTGGCAACAGATAATCCGTCGGCGACGAATTTCCCTCATGTAAGTTTATCACAATCCCATAGTCACAAAAGGTTTTGCCATGTAACTTATTTCTGACCAAATCTCGTACAAATTAATTGTAATCTAATAACTTACTTATGATTCTCATCAAATTCAGATGACGATAATGCCATAGCTGACTCCAAGAACAGGTGAATAATGTGACCCGGAAATTTCGGTACATGAGGACACCTAATAATAATTTTAAGTCATTCTACTTTGAGTTTCAAACTTTAAAGCGCGGTTAATACTGTATCATGTGTACTACTCGTACATTCGTTGTCATTAAAATTTCTGCACATGCGTACAGAATATCTGTACGTACTTCGGACGATTTTCGGCTAAACAAGAACTAGGCTAATTCTGTACACAGCATTAACCGGCTGGCCTTTATAATATACATGCATTCACTTTCCTGTGAAGAAGGAACTGAATTCTTATATCTTATTTAATATTTTCTCCAAAGGAATAAATAGTTTTTGTGTATTCTATACTTTACACAATTTTACCCACAACCTATGAGGGCAGGGGGACTTTTAAACACAACTATTATGTTCTCATTATATATAGAGATTAAATTGCCATGATTTTAGGCATTAATTGTCAGCAGTTTAATCAAGGAATTTCGCACTGCGCTGTCTGTTCAGTCTTCACTCTTTTTCGCATATTTATTCTGTAGGCTGTTCATGACAGAACAGGACAATGAATTTATTTGAAGAGATGTACTGTATACAGAAGTGCATAAAGGCAAGGTGGTTGCCTTCAGCTTTTAAACACATTACCCAGTATTGGGATTTTGAAACAAAAAAAGATGTACCCTCTAGGTCCGTGAAGTAAGTGGATTTGTCGATCAATGAAGTTACTCTGAACGGTTCAAGAAATCTATTTCATGTAGGTGGTGTATTTAGATGTGTAATCGACTGTTGTGTGTAATGTAGACCTATATATTTGATACATCATTTTTAATTTAATGGTGGTGTTAAAGGGAGTTTATATGCAAATAACTGAAAGTAGAAGTAAACTTGATTTTGGGTTTAATGATGTTGTGTAAATGTATGAAAATTCTGTGCAGGGTCATCTAACATTTTCATTCCGAACACGACCAAAAGTTTCCTCTCTGAAACATATACATTTGAATAGACAAGGGCTTTGAAACCTACAGATATTCTTACATCCATGTTCTAGAATTTCAGCTGCAGCTGAACTGTAATATATTTATATCGTCACCCGTCTACATTTCCCTGCCATTATTGGACTGTCACATCTTTCCACTCCATGTCACATACTTTCTTGTTATGGCTACAGAATCCCCCAGAAACTGCCAGTATTACACATAAAAGTGTCTTCTCGTAGTCCATAACCACTTTCCTTAAGAAACTGCTGGGTGTCTCACTTTCTGCCTTGTGGTGTAGTACAAATTCAAATCGCGTCTGACAAAATTTATGTGTGTAAATGAGAACCTCGACAGTGTTTTTCGCTGTATCATACACATGGCTCGGAACTTAAAAGTAATTTGATAATGGAAGGAATCCTGGGCATGTATACGTAATTAATTAGCTATATGCCATCCTACAGACATTTAAAGCATATTGTTTCCAAAAACGTGACACATGTTACAATTAATTGCAAGCCATAATGCTTATTGTCCAAGTGGACATATCTCTTTATGTAAATAAGTATACGGGTAAAGTTACACTAGTCTTTTTGCCTAAACACCCTGCTGTGATGATCTGAAGTTAAAATTCCTTGATTTCTGCAGAACGGAATTGTAGTTATGTTCGTTAGTTTCTCACGCCAATTGCTCCCTTACAAAGGAACGGGCCCCAGTACTCAGTAGATACCTGAGTCAGTATGGACAGGCAGGTCATGGCATTACCAAATAATATCTTTAGGCATTATCGCAGATGTAATTGTCATCAACACAATCACTGCTGCTGCTACCTTCTGCTATCTTCGAAGGTAGATTTCACGTAAGGAAATTTTCACTGCTTGATTTGTCCATATCCCAAAACTAGCACGTACCAAAAGCTATTAATTGCTGTTTATTTTTGACAGCTGTCTTAGTAAAATGATACATGATACCTATTAATACTTCCATTACCTGCTAAGGGTAGAAGTAAATATGTACCACGTACTTTAAAATTGAAAATGTTGCGTTTTTTTTACTGATTTTCTATATGAGATTCATATGCTTCTCCGCAAATTCCGCGATTTTTCCACTGAACAGAATGAATTGATTGTTAATTGAGACGAAATATGTTTTATATTTGTAAATTAATTCCAAACTTATTTAGATACATTTCAGTCTTCGAAAATTAATCGGGATGTCAAGTGTCAGTTAACTGTGTTAGGTACTGCGTTATTAAGACGTTTTGCTTTTGAATTTGTTGTAAGTTCGTCAACTGCGCAGTTTCGAGAAGATTTTTAGGAAAAAAATTAAGAGTCAAGAATGTGGGAATGTCATCTACTGATTATTGTAGGGTAATACCATATTGCTTCTCTCGAGGGAATGAATTAACGCACGGAATATTTAGTTAAAAACTGCCAGTCGTTTTTTCCAAGAATCTAACACGAAAGCTACTGAACCGCGACGGCCCTTAAAGTTAAAAGTAGAACGTGTGTAATCGTGACACATGAAGTCTCGCTCAACACAACACGACCTCAACAGCGTCGTGAAATTACAGGCCTGCCAACCAATAGTCACGTAATACATTAAAAACTAAACAGAATTGTTTTCATCCCCCCACATTTCTAACATTTCGAGGCTACATAATTTGTCTGTATTTGACAGAACCACCGTGTCTGATTGTATTTTAAGTGTTGATGGAAAACAAATAAGATATGCAGAGTTACTATTCGTGCCGGTATGGTGATCAATTTATGAATAATGTGGACATGTAAATAGGAATACTTCTGAATACTCATTGCAAGGTCCATTTTAAATAGTCTGCATGAAGGCGCGTATTAAGATAAGATTTATGATTTAAGGCAATAATATCGATCAATTTTCTGAAACTTGGGTTCTTGTTAGTGTAAGACTTTGTACATCAGGTGGAGTTAAATGTGTGATTACTGCTAAATTGAAGAGATATTCCTGTTATTTTTTTGTGCATAGAGGGTGTACACTGAGCTTGTATAGTAAGAAACAAATGCGCAAAACGCATTTCAAATTTACGGTTAATATCCTATTGTATTGCGTAACGTGACGCGGAGTGCCGGGTTCAGTTTGATGGTACTCCGTACATAATTAAGGTTAAGAATGTGGCACTTTGGCAAGTCTTTACCAGGTTGGATCCTCCACAGCCATCTCTCTGCCATGCTATGTAGTCAATCATCATTTTCTTTATCATCAGTAGCTTTTAAGTTAGCAGTCTTGAGGCTACAGTACCATAAATCGAACTTTCACTATGCTGCACCATTACAACCACCACAGTCATAGTCATAATAATAATCATTATCATCTTTATCATCAGTTTTTGTAGAAAATTCTTATTGACTGTATGACTAAAATAACTATCCAATCATGTTATGGAATTAGTTATCAGGGTTCATTTTGTTGTTTTCAACTTAAATACCGAATAGATCACAGCACATTCCGAAAATATACTGCAATTCCAATTTTTAGGCGCTTGTAAGTTTTTAAAAGAAAGAGAATTTATCAGCCGAATGTTAGGCATTGTCAGCTTACGGTGTCATATGTGATGCGAATCTCCAGGAATCTGCTTTACTTCTATTTCCAGGTGCCTGGTTATTAGTCGATGGGTACTGAATATAATTCCGACCTTTATTTCTAATCAGTAAATAAAATAACAAACACGGTAATATTAGTAGAAAGCATGTTGGCTATACCGCCTGTATATGGATGATGCAGTCGCAGAATAGTGTTATCCACGGCAATAATACGTACAGAATGTTTTGTGAATAAAAAGTGTTTTGGTGGAACTGGGGATTTGAAGGCACAACATATTCCTCCGAGTTACTGAAACACATGTAGACCGATGGGATTATGTGATTATTAATGTTATGTCAAGAGAAAAGTCTTATGTACCACACGGTAGCTGAATAACGTATGCAACTGCTTACGTGTTTCCATATTGTGTCTGCATATTTAACTTTTTTAAAGACGGAAAGTATTCTGAATTATATTGAAAGATTCATTACGTACAGTGCAGTAAACATACTCCGACTGTAATCTGAAAACCAATTCTCTTACAGCTGTATGAGGAAATAATTACTGTTTGTTCTCAGATTCATACAAAACACAGAAATACACTCTGTGAACAGAACGTACAATTTCTAAGGTTAAACCTTTTGGTGCATAAAGTAAAGGCTGAACACTGAAGGGGTCACCAGTCTGTTAACTACTACTACTACTACTACTACTACTACTACAACCTACTACTACTACTACTACTACTACTACTACTACTACTACTACTACTACTACTACTACTACGACTACTACTACTACGACTACTACTACTACGACGACTACTACTACCACTACCACCACCACTACTACTACTACTACTACGACTACTACTACTACGACGACGACTACTACTACGACGACGACTACTACTACTACTACCACCACCACTACTACTACTACTACTACCACTACTACTACCACTACTACTACTACTACTACTACTAGTACTACTACGAATAATAATAATAATAATTTATTTGTTAGGTCACATTACGTAGTTTCGGTGATGTGTCTAACATGGAGTTTCCTGCAGTACACATCCCGTATATTAATCCTTGGTTTCAATGTTCTTTCGATACTATATTATTTACCATGCATTTCTTTGGTAGTTAGCTTTTGTTCTGTATTGTTTTCCTGTTTTATAGTCTATCGATCCCACATACAATCTCGTTCTTGCTCTTCTTCCAACATCAGTTGTGTTTTATTCGTACTGGTGATAAGAAATTCCAGACTAGATTTCTGTGCGACGTACAGTCGTCTGTGTTATTCCTTCAAGATTTTGATCCTGAAATTCACCTAAATAACATTTAAAAATTTATTTATTCCTCTCAGAAGACATGCGAATTTCCTATTACAAGCTGCTTAGGAAAATGCATGTTCATTTTGCAAATGTTATGAGTCTCGTAAACACATTGTGAGCAAAGTGCAGCTATTTAATGCTAAGCAGGTGGTACATACAATAGTACATGTATTGAAGGACTCATACTTGTTATACATGTATGAACCAACACGGTCGTTGCACAGAAATGGTATTGGGAATATTTCTCTTCTCCACAATGTTGATAACAACAGTGTTCCACTCAATCCAATGACGTTCAAAACCTTTTACATGGTCGTAAAGAGACTGGGGCCTGAAGCTAACAATCAATGTCAACTAGTGCAGTGATGAGTGGAGCTTTATCTTCAATCTCCCTACAGGCCTTCATGACAGGATGCTTAGCCACGGGGCCAACTTTAATACATAAATAATTCATATCTACCAACAATTTCAATTTAGGAGCGGCAGTCAATTTGTAGACATCTGGAATGTATTTCGGACCTTCTCTCCAAACTTGTTTGCTGTCCTAATTGCATTTCATTAAGCACTCCAGGCACATTCTGTCATATTAACTTCCAATAGATGCAACCTTCTGTCACTTCACAGAACACCACCATTAATGACACCGTCTCAATTGGCCTTACAGCAAATATTTACCCACCAATCAAAACATCAGAACTGAAGTTCCATGGCGTCATGAACACACACGAGGGACTTGTTCTAATACACTATTTTGTGTTTAATTTTTAATTTTGTTTCCTTTGAACTACAATCCCTCTGCCTTCTATGCTAATGATGAAATAATTATGTATAATTTCTTCGAGTTGCACAAATTTATTATTACATATTCCCACCTTTACATAAAAACTCGGAAATTGTGGTAATATTTTATTTTTGACAAAACTAACTATTAAATTACATTAAGGGAAAAGTACCCAAATTGCTCTGTAAATAATATACAAATTTAAGTAATAATGAAAACCTAATAAGAAAATATATAATTAAATCATTACAGTTATCATCTTTTCTCGTATTCGGCCACGCCTTATGTCATCGTGTCTTATCATCTCCTCCATTTTCCTGCATATTTCTTCTGCCTAGTATTTCGTCCTGTAATCTGTTTTGATATCCAGTTTTCTTCCAAATATCTAAACAATTAACTGAAAAATGAAATACACGAATGTGTATAGACTAATAAAAATTTGTTCTGAATTCCAAATGTAAATTTTAAACAAATTTATAGTGCAGTCTGAATTTGATTCTTCTGAACATGGTTAAATTAAGTCGAAACATGTAGCCTGCAATATATACTACGTATAATAATTCATGTGAAAACAAATTAAATCTGGAATAATGGATTCAGTTGATGACGTTTATGACCGCTTTGTATACACTGACTTTGTCACATACATTTATGACCACATAGTATGTCCTAACAGCGTGACATGAAGTTTATGGCCATATATGTGTATCCTGACATTTTGACACAAAGATTATGATCACATTGTGTAACCTGACAGTTTGACATAATGTTCATGACCATATTGTGTGTCCTGACAGTGTGAGACAGAATTTATGACAACATTGCATACATGGACATGCAGTTAATGACCACATTATGTACACTGAGAGTGTCATATAAGTTTACTGACCACATTGTTTACCCAGAGAGTGTAACATGGAATTTATGACCATATTGTGTACTCTGACAATATGACATACAATTTGTCACCACATTGTGCACCCTGACAGTATCACATGGATTTAATGACCACTTTGTCTACCCTGCCAAAGTTGCATACATTTTATGACCACTTATGTGTGTCCTGACATTTTGACATAAAGAATATGATAACACTGTACACCCTGATAGTGCTCCATATAGTTTATGACCTCACTGTATACCCTGACGGTGTCACATACAGTTCATGGACACATTATACACCCTGACAGTGTGACATACAGTTTGTGACCACACTCTGTACCCTGACATTGTCACATACAGTTGATGGTCAATTTATGTACCCTCACAACGTAACATAGTACATTTTATGAACACATTGTGTACCCTAGTACTGTTACATAGAATTTATAATCACATGAAATTTAATATTGTATTTACCGTGCATTTTAACTTAAGTGAAAGTTTTATTTCATACCAACAAATGCACATAAACATATAGTGTCAATAGTTTATTCGTAACTTTCCCCATGTTACGAATAAACTATTGACACTATATGTTTATTTTGCATTTGTTGGTATGAAATAAAACTTATAATCACATTGTTTAATCTGACAGCTTGTCACATACTGTTTGTGATAACATTGTTTATGCTGACATTGCCACATACAGTTTACTATGACCTTGCGTACTTGGACGGTGTAATGTAGAGTTTAAGAATACATTGTGTAGTCCGACATTGTCACATATGTAATCCTAACTTCTACTCTGTTTTATTCTGACATGGATATATCCTTTTATGTTGTGTTGTTTGAAAGTTATGTGCATACATATTATAGCTAATACTTAAACTGTGCTTAGGAATAATGCTTCCTAATTATGTTTTTGTAATCAAAATACCCACAGTTAAGCTGTTCTCTCTATTCACTTAAGTATGTTAACTCTCTAGTGACACACAGATATGTTATAATCTCAACAAACCATGTCAATAATAACGATGCATTAACTTGTGAATTACATGTTTTAGGCATTCTGTGCCACATACTTCTACAGTCATTAATTGCGAAATATTAAAGTAATTAATGCACTTAATAACCATGTTGTGAAAAAGGATCAGAGAGTGATGTTACTGCAGCACTCATTCTTATGCCCAGCACTACGTGGAGGTGAGAACTCAGTTTCATGCTATGGCTCCTTTATTCCCTAGTTAATACAAACTTTTGTCAGAGGGAGAGTAACTCTTGCCCCCCTTCTAATGCAAACCAAATATCCAGCCTGTAGCCAGCTAATTAACTGATAGTGCTAAATAGTTCATCAAATTCTGTGTTCACCATTTAGAAAGTCACGCTTCTAAATGGAAAATTTGAAATTTAGTATTGTACATATTCCGTACAGTAATCATATTGCATATGTTTAATACCAACTAATATCATATTTAATTATTACAATGACATTGTAGTATCTCACTGCTTAACCTCCTATATATTTAGACTGTTGAAAGCCATCCTTATGGGGAACATTTATCACAAGATTAAAATTAAATGCTGAAGATGATATTTTAAGTACAGACAAATCCAGTCCGTGTTTCTTCTTGCAAATGAGGCGGACTGACCGTGTGGCAAGTATGGTGGAATTGAGAGTAGCATACGTGCTTTGGTGAGGGAACCTGAGCGAAGAGACTTCTTTGGAAAACCTAGGCATATATGTGAGGATAATATTAAAATTTATATTCAAGAACTGGAGTGGGCGTGTACTGGATTTATGTGGCTCATAAACACAAGTGGCGGCCTCTTGTGAATATGTAAATGAGCCTTCAGGTTGATAAAAATGCGAGGCACTTTTTGACTATCCTTGGAACAATTAGCTTTTCAGGAAAGAGTCTACTCCATGGTATTAGCCAGTCTGTTTTTGCTTCTCCTTTTCCTCGATTTTACATCAAGGTCCTAAAGAATGTCACGATATTTACTAGAACATAATGAAGAATTATTCCCACCTCCCAAGTTTTTAAACACTTAAAGGCTAATATTAATCTACATTTTATATAAAGATTCAGTTAGTACCTGACAGAGAACATGTGTGCTTCCGTTTGAAACACTGAACGGTTAAGAAAAATAATCTATTTTGTTTTAAGACTCACGCGGTACAAATAAATATAATGTGTGGGCAAAATACCGAGTTTCTTAATATTGTAACAAATCGCGTATACAACTGGCCTTTAACAGTAATGCGCCTTCTTCAAAGCTGTCGCCAAAAAATCGTTTGCTTTATTTCTGTGCAGCGAAAGCAACAAAAAATGTAATTTAAATAACTTCAACTAATGCTTATGCAAAGATTCATGTACATGTATGTTTATCATTACGGTCATACAATATGTGAATGTACATGTATGTTTATCATTACGGTCATACAATATGTGAATGTACATGTATGTTTATCATTACGACATATACATTTGTCATGCAATATGTGAATGTGACGTAAAATTCTAAAGGAAGGTTTATCTTAACACACACGTATTGTACTTAGAAACTGTGCAGTTCCTTATAAGAGATATATGCAGGTTGTATCTTGAATGCTTGGACAAACTTCATGAGTGAGTTCTCCACACCAAAGGCAGGAAAGAAATGCATATCAATATACTGCATGTCCGCAAACACTAAGTTTTCTAAGTACAGCCCAACAACGTGTTGACCTCAGTCCTTTAGGGTTTTGTCTGTGGGAAAACTTAAGACCTAGTGCATTCAGCCCGAATTGAAAATGAAAATACACTTCACCGACGTATTTTGGGTGCCTGTCGAACCATTCGCAACCGCACCGCGATTTTTGAAAGTGTACGACAATTCATGATAAGACGTATCCATCAGTGCATTGATTCAGATGGAGGAATTCTGAGCATTTGTTGTAAATTGTGACTTGATAAACAATAAGTACTCAACCGTCATGGAGTTGGGAACGTGTACTGTGTACTTGTAGGTTAAATGTTACGTGGCTAAAGTATTTATGTTGAATGTAATCTTTCACTTGAACTAAAAAACAACTCATTTCCGGACATATGTTTGTATGCATTTTTTCTTTGTTTTGATGTGAAGAACTCTTGAAGTTTGTACAAGCCCTTCAGATACACCCTGTATAATTACGTCTTTAGTATCTGAATGCCAGTCATACCCTGACGGTGGATTTTCGGCAGAGCAGCAAAGAAAATCAACCGCCCGCCTCGTTGCCTCTGCAACCGATTAAAACGAATCCCAAATATCTTTAAATATTTAGCATTGCGCAAACGTTAATGTTGTAATTATATTAAAGACGCTCAAACCGTAACCGTTTGCGTTCTTGTAATGGTCATATTTCATTCTCTTTGAACCCTTAACGTCTCTTGACATCTATAATGACGCATTTTCTCCCTTTAATTTTCGTAATTTTTTCATACAATTTATTCATGTCATCAACCCCTTATATTCAGGAATTAAACCTTTAGAATATATAATACGCTGTGTTTTATTTCTTTTATCGTATGGACCAGAAATTTGGTCTCTTACTGAAAAGTCACAAAAGGGATTGATGTTGTATGAGGATACGATTCTTTGGAGAGTATTTACATTTAGATTTGAAATATCAGGAGGCTGGAGATAAGTACGTAATTGGAAGCTATAGAATTTGTACTCTTCTCGAAATATTATTAGGATAATCAAATCAGGGAAGAAGACGTGTATGGCACATATAGTACGCAGGCGAGAAAGTAGAAAGGAATACATGGGAATTTTACCCAAATAACTTGTAATGGACTTATTACTTGGGGGCTGTGAACGTGAATGGGAGGGTAATTTGAAAATGAAGTCTCAAATGTGTATATATTGTCGTGGTGTAGACTGTTTACTCGGTTCACAAAGGGGTGGCCTTTATTTCCGAACACAGTAACGCATCTTTAGTATCCAAAAAAAAGTGCTGTCGTTCCCAGTGGGAGCACTGCCTTCTTCATGAAGGAATTCTGCCCCTTGATGTTAATTAAACATTCTAGCACCCGTTTCTTTATGTAACTCATGGAATTGTATTTTAAATACCGATCTATAATAATTAACCAAAAAACACACAATATTTGTATTTACGCAGTTCTGTTACATTAAAACACTAAAGACTCCTACATGTTTCGACCCTGTGGGATCATCATCAGGCAGTATGTTCATCAAATGTATTGTGTAGAGCATTAATGTTTTACACAAGACATTTGATGTACACACTCCCTGATGATGATCCCACAGGGTCGAAACATGTAGGAGTCTTCAGTGTCTTAATGTAATAGAACTGTGTAAATACAAAGATTGTGTATTTGTTGGTTAATTATTGTAGGTTAATCATTATCAGTGCGCGAAATGAATAACGTAAAAATGTATTCCAAATGCTATAAACGTAATAATAGAGCACTAAAAATTTCATCTCCGTCGTTTCGATTGAGGGTTTTGTTTCTCCTTCCTTTCGGGAGGAAGTAAAGTTGTACTCTTGCGTTTAAAGTTTTCAATCTGTACGATTCTTGCTTCTTTGCGGTTTTGATTCGCAGTATCAGTGCACAGCTGCATAATCCAATAATGGTTGTTAGATGTCACTATAACATTAGTCTTAAACATAAAACAACTTTCAACAAATCCGTATCTTCATTAAAACTGATAGAGCTTATAATTACGAGAACTCAGTTTTATAATTAATTTTTGTAGTAGAGTTAAATATTTAAATTAGTACCACTATTTCTTCCCGCCACCCAGTTTTAATCTCATCACAGCAAAATGAGTGGCAGGAATGAACGGTGTTTGAACTCTTAGTAAGCGTGCTGCACCGCAACAAAGCAAAATTAAGTTACTAAAGTTTTAATTGGACTGCAGCAAAACAGACAGGCAATGTATACTTTACATCGTGCCTGCAGGAGACCCTTGTTACACCATAACGCATTGTAGTCATCGATAATCATTTACATGATTAGTCAGTACATGTCAGACAGCGATAATTGAAAATTACGAAAAATAAAAATGTGTTCTCTCCCACAGCAATATTATCATAATTTAGTTCAATCTGTTGAAGTCACAGACTACCCGGATTTGTGCAGTATGTGTTCGCGTAACGAATGTCAGATTTAATGCAATCCGTTATAATGCAAGTTTTAAAAGGGATAGTAAAAAAAGGAAGATAAAGGCAATTTTAGTTTATCTTTAAAGCCGTGTTTTCAAAATGAAAAATGTGGTGCATGTAAAGAGTAAGGACCTTCCATTATATGGACAAAGTTTGTTTTAATTGTCCCTTGAGTAGTCGTAATAAAGTGAAACATTTAATACAGCTGTTCCATTTGGAAAAGAACTATGATATATGGTGCAATTCTTGCGGTCAGAGGGTGTACAAAGTAGTGAAATTTAAGGAAGAACAATTCAGTATGGCGGTAATTCTGAAGCAAGAAGAAGGATTCGAATGAATGTTAATGTAGAGAACGACGGATGAGTGTTGCCAGTGACCTGTGTATTTAATATGGACCGACGTTACAGGCGAAATGCATGATCATACGAGGAACCACCAGATTACTAAAATTTAAGAAACCATATCTGTAATGAGCAACAGTTGTACAGATGTAATAAATACTTAAGAAGAACAAATCAAAACTTTTTATTCTGGTTGACTTAGAAAATATAATAATGTGGCTGTGTGTATCTACTAATACGTTATCGTTTCTTTGAAACATCTACAAAAATTGCTTTTATTTTTAAGGTGCCTGTTATTGTGCATAGGCTAACAAAATATCAGTAAATATTCCAGTCTTATGAAATATGATGTCACGTAGATTGATATATGTACCAACATTTCGGATGAGCTTGCTTTCTCCATCTTCAGGGTATTCAGAGGAGAGTGAGGACTTTCACTATACTGAGATTGAGACAGCAAGCTCGTTCGAAATAATAGTATCTACGTACCAATCTCTGCGGCATTATGACTCATAAGGATGGAGTATGTATCAGCACTGTTATGACTGTCTAACAGTGTGTACCCCCTGTTTTCTGATCTCCTCCCATACTTGAATCACTTCGGTATATTTAATTTTTTGTCCCTTGCCCTAAACTGGAAATATAATGACTGCGTATGTGCACTTCTTATAAGCGCATTTACATGGAATAATCACTCGTAAAGTTCGACTTGGAAGTTCGAGTTTGATGTTAAATGTTTGTCATCCCGAGGAAAGGGGTCCAGTTTGCTGATAAATCCTGAAGAATGTCGCATTGTGTTGAGGTACCATAATTAGTTATTTGGTTTGTTATGCGGCGATAAATAAACGAAGTGTGGCTGAAGGATCAACGCGTGGATGGACGACCTACAGGACAGCAAATATGTCTGCGTATCAAGTTTGTGTACAAAAGGCCAGACGATCTTTGATCTCTAATGTGTCGTCCATTAAAGTTAAGGCATTGTAATGACACGAGTTTAACGTGTCGCTCTATAAAACAGACAGGGTTAAACCACTGGCATGGTACACTGTGTACGGGTAATTTAGTTCTGTGTTGTCCCTCTGTGAACAGATACTTTATACTGACATATAAAGTTTCAGTTTTTTCAAATACGGTTAAAAATCAATTTTGCGAATAGTTTTTGTTTATTTTTTTCTGTTTTTGGTTTTGAAATATGGTATCATTAAGCGTATTCCATTTATTTTTTGTTTAGTAATGTTATTGTTTTTGTCCAGGGCTCATTTCCATAATGCCATAACGTGTTTTCGCTACATGGCAGTCCAACGTAGTTTCTTCCATAAATGCATTTTCCCGAAAACGAAAGAACAGCCGAGAAAGTAGCCTAGTTTTTGATACCTGTCCTTTAATGTACATCTTTCGGTCGCAAAATGAAACTGTTTTCTAGTCATGAAGCAGCTCTACATGAAACAGCGGGTTCTATTTAGCATCTACTTGTCATACAATGTCATGTATGGGGTGGGTGATTGCTAATTGTGCAGCGTAAAATGTTTAATGATTCCTTTTTAAATGTATTATTTCATGACACTCTTAATTGCTATGATTATATAGCGTTTGTGATGGATGAATAGATGAGCTTATAAAATTGGTGGAATTAAGCTAAGAGAGGAAACTGAAGTACTAGGTGAAAAGCCAATTACTGTGCCACTTTTTCCCTCACAGATTCCACACGGACTAGGCTGGGATAGAACCCGCACCTCCACGAAGCCGGCGAATTAACTTCCTGAATCTAGTTAGTCTGTAGCTACAGACTGAAGTGATACACGAAGCAAAGGCTCAAAATATACCGTCTTGTGGGAACTGATGCTGTGCAGTTTGGTTGATAGGTTCTTTCGAAACGTTCGTACATGTCTACGAAACTGCATGACGTCACTTTAAAGAAAACTGTAATACAGATCACTACTTACCATCACTGCAGCCTAAAATCTCACAAAATACGAGCCCCTTTCAGCCGTTATCGAAACGGATATCCCGAATCTCAGGATTAAGTTTCTACAACTGTCTGAAATTTGAAAGATCCCGCCTTGGAATCTTATGAAACATACCGTTTCTCATAACTGAAGTTTATCGTATTTTGTTCAGACTCTCCAGTCAGATGAGTGGCACTGATCTAAAATGTTCTATGACCGATTTCCTGAAACTTTTTTCCACCTATTCTGTCAAAATATCTTGACATTCTAAGGTCTGTTATTTACTCAGTTGAAAAGCTTCGGTAAAATCTCAAGAGTCAACAAAGACGGCTGTAACAAATCCTTGTTATAAAATGTTGCAAACACTTTGACTTCAAAGGAGAGTTTCATTAGATTGCAAGTTAAAGGAATTAAATAGAACTCTAAGATTGGCATGTAAGTAAACAAGTAAGCCCACCCAAACCAACTGGTCTCCATATATTTCTTAAAAATAAAATTGTCAAGCATATATTTTCAAGTAATTTATTTAATTGTTATAAGCATCTGCATAATCTCTCAGTACTCCGAATCTAACAGATAGACATTGCGCCATTTATTACACGTCTTCATGCCGTAGTCTGTCTTACGACAGGTTCATAGCCTATTCCAAAACGAGTTCTCCACAGAATGCGATTTAGTGCTTCCTCTTTCAATTTACAGTATACTCTCTTTTCCTTAAGGTCATCCAGTAGCTGCTTACATCTTCTTCCTCGTCTTCCTATCACTTCTATCCTTCCGTCTATCTTTCTTTCAGTAACGTGTTTTAGAAGGCAGTTCCTACACAATATGTGACAAATCCTGTTAGCCTTCCTTCTTTTTTATTCTATGTAGCATATTTCTCTCCTCCTTGACTCTATGTAATACTTCTTTATTCCTCACACGATCGGTGCATCTGATCTTCTCCATCCTTCTCCAGCAACACATTTCAAAACTTTTCCAGGTATTATTACACGTATCAGACATAAAATGAAACTCATACTTCCGCTTCATGATATTGTCGCATTGGTATCTTTTCACCGCAGTAATAAATGTGTTTACTGGGATAATAGTAGAAAGGTTTGGCATGTTGCAGTTATTGTACTAACGTATTCATTTTCTGTTTCAGGTGGGTGGTTTAACATTCCACGTAAGCTGTAGTGAGGGATGCAACCTGACGTAAGCACTGCAAATTCGTTACTGTTAAAACTGTCTTAAATATGAGATAATTATATTTAGGTGAGAGAATATATTCGGTAGCCAGGATAGCTTAATCAGGATAGTGAGCAGACTACAGTCTAAACGACGGAAGAAACTTCCTTCGAATCTCTGCAAGATCAAGAGATTTATCTCCACTTTCAAGCGTCCAGACCGCTTCTGAGGCCCACACAGCCTACCATTCCATACGTAATGTGGGGTCTTTCCCAGAGGTTAAAGCGGACAGAAAGTGATGCTGAGCAGTTACTTTCATGTAGTGTCGAAATTCGAAATGGTTGGAAATATACCTGAACTTTCCCATTTGCCTTCGTGGGGTGTTCAGGGGCAGTTTTGCCTTCATTTTACCTCAGTGTATCCATTATTACGAATAACATTTAAAGGTTATTTGTAACGTTTACAAATGATGATACGTGTTTGTGTTTAAAATTTCTAGGAACTGAAAATTAAATACACTTACTGTAACGAAGATAATAATATTAATAATTCTAATATGACATTTCACATTGTGGACACCGTGCATCTAATATGACAATAATTGTGTAAGGATTTTAGAAGTGTAATTTTCTTCAGATTCCTTGAAGGTCAATTAGCATTTTTATGTACCTGCTAAAATAAAGTACACACTCTGCATAGACATCAAAAGTATTTGCTATTGCGGTATCTGAAGTGCGTTCACGATACTCAGTTTCTGTTTCGCATCTGTGTTTAATGTGCGTGCGTGAACGTCGTATACCTGTAGACGACAACATTTGAAGATGAAACAAATCTGATTCGAAATTGTTCTCACCTTAGTTCATTTTTTGTTTTACACTTTCCATAACGCGAATATTTGTTTAAGACCACTATTTAGTTTTCAGTATCCTAAAAGTTCCGAAATGTGCGCCTACTGTTACTTTTGTATAATGACATCCCAACCCGCAAACTTGTGGGAAATGTACTGAACATGAAATGTGTGTTTTCATCTCCTTTGCAAGGCTCGTTCAGAACAATTTACGCTCCGGTAAATATTCAGCGAGAACGGCTCAAAAAGCTGCAGAAACGCGTATAGATCTTTAATTAAAGTGGTGGTTAATAGTATGTGATCGTAATGGAAATCCAATGGGCTGGACATTTTCTGAACCTTTATCCAATACAATTTTCACGAGACTTGTTAAGCACTTCTAGTTGTGTCACATACTAAGAGAAATATTTTTATTGGCTCTCCGGATAGTTGCGGACGCACTTAATTATGATATGGGGTATTCCGCATTGATAGCATGTTATTGTGAAGTTCCATAAAAGCCCTTGGTTTGTTTAGAAGCTAATGTGGCAGACTGGCACGAGGACCTAGTGATATTGTAAATGATAGAAGACAAAACGTAGGCTAAACATTCGTTTAGGGTTCTCATCTGCGTTTATATTTAAATATATGAAGTTAATTTATGAATGCCGTGTATTGACTTGACGTTAGACAAAAGCATGCTTGGAAGCTGCCAGTTCCTAAGCGAGTTACTTTGCCGACATATGCGAACATTTTTGGATAATGCTTCCGAGAGGGAATGTTTAAATGGTAATCTTCTCCGTAAATATTAAATCAAGTGCCCAAATAGAAAAGTTCTATTATTTTGCTCATAGTGAAATTTGAATAGCTGAAATATTTGACACGGTTGCTAGCAATGACTGATATTCGCCTTGAGACCAACTGATTTTTATTAAGAATAATACTGACTTCAGGGATCAAGGAAAGAGTTTCCTGTGGTTTTCCGTAAACCTGCCTGCACGGGTTTACATGCAGAAGAGAGTATTGTTCGTAATCACCACAACGAGAACACCAAATCACATTAATAATTATTAGTTTACATACTATAAAAGTTAGACTAAATGTAACAGGACATTAATCTTACCTCTTAGTTCTTTGTTCGGTTACGTATTAAGGAAGTTATTAAGCAGTCGCTTTTTGTCCTGACATAAATGGCTGATTGTCTACAGTCTGAAGTAGGGCATTTCGATATCCGACAGATATGAACTGAGTTGTTAAACACGTGCCATGGGTGTGTAATCCAATATTTTTTCGCTGTGTCAAAATATGACGTACATACGTATGTACACACTGATGTAGTTTGTGCTTTTATATCTAGCGTCTTCAAATGAAACTTCATATTATTACTTAATTTCTCAACTTGCGTAATAAAATATTAACTTTTGGAATGATTTAATTTGTGGACTTCATTACCCTTTGTTAAAAATAAAAAGAACTTCCTTTCGGTAAAGAGACCGGTTTCCTTTCTCAGACGAAAAATACAGTTCAAAACGTAATCAGATGTGCCTGAGAGGCAAAGCATGGCCATGGATTGGCCAGAGGTGGACAAGAGCTTTCACTCTCAGGCCCAGGTGAGGAGGCTTTAGCGGTATTTTAGCCTGAGTACTCTCTCCATGAAACATAAGTAGTGTTTTATTATTAACACAGGGCTGTGAACAAAATCCATAAAGTAGGCCTATAATTGTTTCAAATGTAATATACGGGGTTGTCATTACACGTCGCTTCGTGTCCTGCCCGATTTTACAAGCATGTTCGCAGCATCTTAATTTAAAAACCAGTCATCAGAATCCTATATAAAATACTTATTGTATCAGATCTAATAAGATATTATATACTATTGATATTATGAAAGTTACAAGAAAACACAAATCCATATTTTATTATTATTATTTTACTGCAATTGGGTTTTCACCCGGTGGCAGTAGTCCTTACATTAGTACACACAATACAAATGGAAATATAATATATTACTGCGCCCAGAAATAATGCAACGCATTTTTTTTCTCGGCCCAATTTTGTTGGATAAAAATGATATTTTGCGTGCTGTATCTTTAAAGTGTCCCGCGTTTATGCACATAGGTGCAATGCTTCCCGCTGGATAGCAGCGCAGTAGTGAGCTTTCAAAATGGAGTCTGCAAGTGACGTGCGTTCTAAACAGAGAGCAGTAATTGAGTTTCTTTTGGCAGAAAACGAAACGAGTGAATCAATTCACAGGCGCTTAAGAAAGGTCTATGGAGACATGGCAGTGGATAAAAGCACCGTCAGCCGTTGGGCGAAGCGATTGGCGTTATCAGAACAAGGACGGGGCACTCTGTCTGATCTCCCGCGCTCGGGCCGCCCATCAACAGCTGTGACGCCTGCAACAGTGCAACGAGCCGACAGTCTTATTCGAGACGATCGGAGAATCACAACCAGGGAACTCGCCGCTGTACTCGGTATTGGTAAGGGAAGCGTCGACAAAATCATTCACCAGTTAGGATATTCAAAGGTCTGTGCCCGATGGGTCCCTCGAAACCTAACCGAAGAGCACAAGCAACAAAGAAAAGCCATCTGCTCCGAGTTGCTTGCTCGTTACGAGGTTGAGGGTGACGATTTCTTGTCCACCATTGTCACGGGTGATGAGACATGGATTCATTACTTCGAGCCCGAGACGAAAAGGCAATCCATGGAGTGGCATCACACGACCTCTCCTCGGAAGATAAAGTTTAAAGCAGTTCCCTCAGCCGGCAAGATCATGGCGACAGACTTTTGGTACCGCGAAGGCATACATGCTCTCGCATCTCGGTGGCGTAAGGCCAAAGATTTAGAAGGAAACTATGTCGAAAAATAGGGTCAGGTAGCCAAAGATTCATGTAATGATGTGACATATTTGAAGTTTTGATAAAATCAATTGTGAATGAGAAAAAAAATGTGTTGCATTACTTTCTGGGCGTACCTAGTACATAAAAGTAACAATACAATACAAACTATACACAATTACAAAACAATACATACAGTAAATACAAGTACACACATTAGAACACCATTCACACATTACAAAAACATCCACACCTTAACAAAAACATCCACTCCTTAACAGAAACATCCACACCTTACAAAAACACCCACACACAATACAAACAAAACACACGCACATTACAAAAAAAACCCACACATTAAATAATACAAAAACATCAAAACACACATACTGCAAAAAGAAAGAGTTGTTAAGCCTAACCTAAAACCTAACGTAAATGAATCAGAGTTAAAAGTAATTTCGTATACCAAGCAATGAGTCAAACACTATACAAAAATAAAATTCCATGTTTTCAAAAAATGATACACACACATTTCAATTGCACCATCACTTCACTCGCTTATATACACATCACGGCATTCCCCGTTTTGCCTCCCTTTACTTCACTTCACTTCACTTCACTTCACTGTATTATTAGATATTTTTCCCCACCCTCTATACCCTTCACTTCACTTCACTTCACTGTATTATTAGATATTTTTCCCCACCCTCTATACCCTTCACTTCACTTCACTTATCACTTTCCTAACCCTCTTCCTAAAAATACTCGGCTTACAAGGGAAAGTCCCTAAAGCATCTGCAGGTAGTTTGTTCCAGAGTTGGATGGTCCTATTTACAAAGGAGAATATGAGTAACACCTGTTACGTTTCAATGGAAAATTGTTAATAATGTCAAAAGTATAGCCATCTTATTCACACTGTTCTTATTTCACTGTGTCTAACTCACATCTAATGCATTATAGTCCCTGTTTGATAATTTTAAATCACGATTTAAATGGATATGCACTTAATATACGGAAAGTTTTTAAATGTGGTGCTGGAGAAGAATGGAGATCAGTTGGACCGATCGTGTGAGAAATGAAGAAATATTACACAGAGTCAAGGAGGAGTGGAATGTCCTACATACAATAAAAAGAAGAAAGGCTTACTGGATTGGTCACATCTTGCGTAGAAACTGCCTTCTAAAATACATGATTGAAGGAAAGTTAGAAGGAAGGGCGGAAATGATGGGAAGACGACGAAGAAGACGTAAGCAGCTACTGAATGACCTTAAGGAAACTAACTACCTAAGGCTACAGACACGCACTTAGAATATGTAATAATTTTTGCTTGACCACGGCAACAATGATTTTGCGAACTCGTCTCAATGTTACGTTATACGTACATTTCCTGTCTTGTTTCTCCTGTGCGCTGCCTCTGTTCTTAATACTAACGTTGTCACATGTTAACGGAACTCATTGCTTTTTGCAGCTTGGCTCCCTTGGAGTCTTCCACAAAATATTTCAGTCACGGACAATAGCCTGAATTGCAAATGGATGTAGTTTTTGTTTGCATTTTGTCTCGGTTGTAGTGCTAAAGTTAATTTGCACTGGAGCAACATTCAGCAGGAACGGAAATGAAATACAAGAGAAAAGGTAGGAAAGGAAATATTTCCGTTGAAGATTACGGGGTAATGCCTGAGGTGGGAAAATAATACGGTTGTTCCGAATTCTAATACAAAGATTATTTTCAATGAAAACATATATACAAAAACTTTGGAGTTTTTTTTTAATTTATTGTTATAACTAGATATATATTCAAACTTTAGACCATACAACGTTTAGTATCTTAGTTTTCTCTTTGGGGAGGGGTGAGATTAATGATTTAAGTTGTTATGGTGTGTTGTTTCCAGCTTTATTGTTTTGCGCTCTTTTATGCGGGATCCCTGCAAATATGACACAAGTAACACCAGTAGAGCAGTTGTTAATTTACACGAGATTCTGTAAAAGACTTATCCAAAATATTCTTTATAGACAAGCTGGAGTATAATATTAAAACAGGAACAAGCTGCGATGGTGCGAAACGAATTAAATTGGCTCAGGATGGGGATAAATGGAATTATTTTGTCACCATTAACATTGTAAAGTTGAGCAATTTTGGGTTACCACTTTTGAGCATTTTGGTTAATTGCATAAAACTGTAGACCTATTCACCTAGTTGGCCCCGAAATAGAGAATTGTTTTTTTATTGAACGTTATTTCTGTTCTCTGAATTTTCATAGCATTTGGTTTGGTTGTGTGGAATATAAATGTATTTATCATGGAATGTGAATCAGTTTATTGCGATTTACAAGGTCTTATTTCAAAACAGGCACTGAATATTTGTTCCACCCAGTTCGGTAACCTGAAACCAGCAGGCAAATGATAGCGGACAGTTGATACCTAGGCCTTTTAATTATGACGGTAATGTATACAACTGCTAGAATTCACATTCCATAAAGATCGTGGCACACTTAACCAATTAAAGCCCAATTGCAACTTCACGTACTGCCTGGGTAACATTTAGATCTTTGCATTTTACACACACGCTGTATATTTATGTCTTTTGTATGATTATCAGAACGAAGGACCATCATTTCCCTAAAGAACATTTCCCGATTGGTCTTTATGATGCGGGCGGACTGTGTTCTCTGTGAGGTACGAAATGTAGTTTATATATAATTTGTGTCAGTTTGAATCTTAGATCCAGGACCAGTCCGTGTGAGATTTGTGGTAGACAAAGTGGCACTGGTAAAGGTTTTTCTCCGAGTACTTTTGTATTATTCTTTCAGTATTATTGCACCAATGCTCAATTCTCGTCAACTTAACATTAGTCTTACTACAAAGACAAGGAGTAAAGTCTGGGAACATTCAAAGTGAGCAATATTATTTCAGATATCGGAAAGAATAAGTACGATTACATTTTATTTTTTTAAATTTCCAAGCGAAATTTGTCCTCTTGTACTTCATGTTAATTTGGAACGTATTCGGTAAAAAGTAACTAAATTTAAGTATAAGCGTAGGTGTAAGTGTCAGTGTACGTTTTGTGCAGCAGTTCGTTTCTCAGTAGGTCCAGTACGAAGTAAGAAAGTAATAATATCTGCTATGGCTACTGTGCATGACTTTGTGAGTCTGTTATTCGTTAAGAATGTACTTACACCTTGGCGGGGATTTATGTCTCGACCAAAAGCGTTAAGAATTTTTTGACTGATATGATCGACGTAAATAACTTTTGGGCATACATTTTGTCGTTTTAATGCAATCTCTAGAACTAATTACAGATAGATAATTTCCACATATTTCTTTAATTGCTACTGAATGTGCAACGATGTAATTATTTAAATATTTATTACTTAAATCCCCATTTCTGTAATAAACCCATAAATTTTACCATTAGTCTAAATAATTCCATCTGAATTTACTCATGTTTTTAGAGTACGGAGTGATTGTCGTTGACTTTGTCTTACAAGGATGATACGAGTTCTAAATTTCCCACTTTATGAACGTTATCTAGAAAGTCCAGATTTTTGTATCGAAAAAATTGAAACATTCCAAAAAATAAATATACTTTCTTTTACGTACCACGCCAGTGTAAATGCTACAAGTTTTCGTTTCTTTCCTCAAGCTTCGTAGCGCCATGACGTTACAAAATGTGCTGCCACTTGATGTTCTCCCGTAAGCACTTATTTCTCGAAGTACTCTTGATGGATGAGTTTCTTTCTTAACCCCTTGCTTGTAGGCACCATATCAAATCTCACTCGTTCGAGCGAGTTGATGGAATGAGAGCTTCTTACATGTCAACGAATCCTTTCAGAATTACACGATAGGAGCAAATTACTTCCATTAAATTCTTGTAGATGATATATATATATGTTGCACTTTGTACACAACAGTTGCTGTAAGTCTATATACACCTTCGGAACTTTAGTGCCCACGATATACCGCCATTATTTTTACCTTACCTTTACTTAAAAAGCATTTACAAACAAAACACTTGGCAAGTTATCGGGAATTAAAAGTGAAACATTTAGGGCATATTATGTAACGCAGCTGCCTCGATACAAATGATGGCTTAACACTTAGAACAGGCCTTTACCTCTTCATTAAGATTTCGCTGCCAACTCATTCCACGCTACTTGACATTTGCAATTGTATAGGCGTTGCTGAATAAACCAATAATCAATCTATAAGTCTTTATGTCTCTCACCTTATATCCGTAATTTATAACATGCATTATGATGGGCTTTATATGCAGGTAGGGTGGAAAGGACAAGAAACACATGTAGCATTTTGGTGACGAAATCTGATGGAATTGGGAATGATTTGGAAAATAAGAGTAAAGTAGATATTTCATTAGTGGGTTGTAAATATGTGTACTGCATTAACATTCGGGATCAAAGGAAATTTTAAATATTTGTCTTGGTTTTGACGAAGAATTGGTTTGTGGTTTGTAGACGTAGGTGTTTGCTTAATTATTCCGTTCCTGTGGATCAAGACGAAGATGTATGCTTAATTAAACTGTTGCTGTATTTCAAGATGTAGATGCTTGCTTCATTATCTGTTACTGTAGATCAGGATGTCGATATTTGCTTAATTACTCATACTTGGTTACTGTATATCAGGACGTAGCTATGTGCATAATTCCTCTGTTATTGTAGATCAATGCTAGTTGTGTGCTATTACTCATGTTACTGTAGATCAAGACGTAGCGGTGTCTATAATTACTTGTTACTGTAGATACATGACTAGTAAGCGTGTGTGTCATAACTACTGAGTTAGCTGTAGATCAAGACGTAGCGGTGTGCATAATTACTGAGTTGCTGTAGATCAAGACGTAGCGGTGTGCATAATACTGAGTTGCTGTAGATCAAGACGTAGCGGTGTGCATAATTACTGAGTTGCTGTAGATCAAGACGTAGCGGTGTGCATAATTACTGAGTTGCTGTAGATCAAGACGTAGCGGTGTGCATAATTACTGAGTTACTGTAGATCAAGACGTAGCGGTGTGCATAATTACTGAGTTACTGTAGATCAAGACGTAGCGGTGTGCATAATTACTGAGTTACTGTAGATCAAGACGTAGCGGTGTGCATAATTACTGAGTTACTGTAGATCAAGACGTAGCGGTGTGCATAATTACTGAGTTACTGTAGATCAAGACGTAGCGGTGTGCATAATTACTGAGTTACTGTAGATCAAGACGTAGCGGGTGCATAATTACTGAGTTACTGTAGATCAAGACGTAGCGGTGTGCATAATTACTGAGTTACTGTAGATCAAGACGTAGCGGCGTGCATATTACTGATTACTGTAGATCAAGACGTAGCGGGTGCATAATTACTGAGTTACTGTAGATCAAGGCGTAGCGGCGTGCATAATTACTGAGTTACTGTAGATCAAGACGTAGCGGCGTGCATAATTACTGAGTTACTGTAGATCAAGACGTAGCGGCGTGCATAATTACTGAGTTACTGTAGATCAACAGAGACGTAGCGGTCGTGTGCTATTATATTACTAGAGTTTACTGAGTAGATCAAGCCGCGGATGTTTTGCTCTAACGACGG
This sequence comes from Reticulitermes speratus, assembly GCA_021186555.1. NCBI lineage: Eukaryota > Metazoa > Arthropoda > Insecta > Blattodea > Rhinotermitidae > Reticulitermes > Reticulitermes speratus. The sequence continues at coordinate 19,100,357 of JAJKFL010000005.1, forward strand.
ATTGAAATGTTTGCATGTTCTGTTTTCTCAGTGTGACAATCACTAAAATTTTGGTAAAATGGGCAGGACTCCTACGTCACACCCGGAAATTCCGGATTTGAAATTTTGGCAATTGCCGATGTAGCACTTCAAAATCAAGGCACGACCGCTCTCTTCCACGTTATTTACTATCCATTGTTCATTAATAGCCCTATTGTTCGACGCTTCATGTGAGCTACTGGTATCACCATCAAGTGGACTACAAAAATGAAGTTTGCAGTGGTTTTCTTATAGATTCATTTCAGTAATTATGTAGTGCCGTTTGGTTATAACCTAAATATAAACAATATTTCTAATATAGAAGTCTGTTTCACACACATTATCACTCAGAAATCAGTGTTCCTCTTTATAATTTGGAAACCGGAATAATTTCTGTGTTTACTTATTAATATTTCAAAGTGTAGTGTTTAATACATCTGGAAGACCCAGGCGTAGATGGGAGGATAATGTTAAAATGGATGTTCAAGAATTGGGATAAGGGGACATGGACTGGATTGATCTGGCTCAGAATAGGGACAGGTGGCGGGTTCTTGTGAACGCGGTAATGAACTTTGGAGTTCCATAAAATGCGTGGAATTTCTTGACTAGCTAAAGTCCTTTTAGCTTCTCAAGAAGAACTGTGCTCCATGGAGGTATTTAGCTAGTTAGTCAGTGATTAATACGTGAGGGACCTGATTTGATATTAAACTCTGTAGTTTACCCGCCGATTATAATCGTATTTGTGTTTCCACAAAGAGCGCTAACTGCCTGCCTTTTTTAATTAAGAAGAAAAATATTTTGTGGGATAGTATATGAGCGTTTGAAAATTGTTTAGATGAATCTCCGACTGCCAAGATTAACAAAGCTCAACGACAGTGCTCATCGAACTGCTCGACCAGTTACATAGTAGAAATTATTCAGGGTGGTTGATGGTTACTAGTTTGTCCAGAAATTTGGTTCTATTTTAAAACAGTTATCAATTTGACCACAACCTTATCTGGTTCGATTCAATACAAACATTTAAGTGCGCCGTGATTAAAGAGCGAAAATCTGAATTTTACCAAGGTTTCCATGTGACAAGTGGTAACTTGCACTGACGTGTTCCGAACAAAATATTTTGTCCATTTCTCAGTTCCTCCGTATGAAATATGGCCAGCCTATTCCAGCAATGTTACTTATATGTAGTAATTCTGAATATTTACATGTTAGACGGAGATTATAAACTATTTACATCGTGATGTAATCGTCCATATGTATTTCCTCTGTCATTGCTCTTGCAATTCCCTAACACGTTTCTCCAAATCCCCGACTTTAGAGGCCCAGTTGCACACCCTAGTACAATCAGTAATAGTTAACAAGTGTGGATATATAATTACGATATAATATGAATGTAGTTGTCAGAGGATAATGACAATAAAAGTATTAGTACAGAATTTATTTACATTATGAATAGATTATGCACATCCACTCTATTACCACTTCTGTTTTTATTTAAAGGGAACAGCAAATTTTTGTTTACGGATTTTGACCGTTTTGTGCAAATGGTATTAGATTACTAATTATATTTGTCATGTCCTTTTGATATGTAGAGTATGTGGATTATGCTTTGATTGATAAGGACTTTTTTCTATTAGTAATAGATAAGAAAGTAATGGTAATTTCTATGTTTAATATTTAAACACGGCTGTCGGACGATGAGAAATAAATATTTAGACTCTAGGCGAATTCGACTGTAATTTAGCCGAAGGACAATAAATAATAATTTTGAAAGATACCTACAAAATTGTAGCAGCAATTTATTGTTTAGATTCGATAACATCAACAATGGAGGCTTGCAAAGGATGAAAGCACACGCACATATGGCGGTAGCGGATTGTTTACGGAACTGGTGTTGATGTATGAGAATTTCAGGCGAATACACGATATTTAAAGGCTGAAGGTGTCGATGATTCAGGAAATTTAATTTACCGTATAAATAGTATTCTTGACAAATTGTTAGTTGTTATAATACATGATTTTACTTAAAGATATAGGAAATTATGTGTTTGGAGAAGAGGAGAAGGGCAAAGACGGGAAGGACATGGAGAGCGCTGTGATAAGAGTGTTTTTTTTGTCAATAATGCGGATAAGTACGAGGCATGCATTGAAAGAGGTGTTCATGTAACTTAGAACTGATAAGGAAAAGCAGGTCTATACCGTAGAAACCCGTGTTGACGTGGTGGGTCCTATCTTATTTCAGATCAAACTTAATAAATAAACTCCATGGTATATGTATATAGCCTTTCTTGATAATGAAATATTCTCTCATGTGGTCAACAAATTTCTGCAGTTTACGGAATTCGATAATTCATTAACGCTTTTACTAGAGCCTACCACTAGACCCTGACCGGAGCCGTGTAAATCTGACCCGCAACCTCATTATTTTAATAGAGGCATTTTCTTTAAGACTGGGTTTAATATTTCTCCCATTCTACTCTAAGTATCCCAAGGGGTCTCTTTCCCTACAAGTTTCCTCATTAAAATTACTTTTGCCTTTCTCACATATCTCAAACCTGCTTCATTCTCCTCCAGTCTCATTTTCCCTTATTCTCATGCAGCTCTGTACTGTGAAACATTTGGAAGGCTCCTGTTACTTCCTCCATTCACAGATCTAAATGTTTCCTCAGCAGTCAAATCTCGCACATCCTCAATCTGTTATCTTTCCATAGCAACAGAAGTAGTTATTATTGCTGAATAAAAGTTTTAGGAGAGTTAATTTTTAAAACTCACCGAAAGACCATCGTATATAACATCCCCGCAGCAATGGAAACATCCTTCCAGTATATTTTATGCTGTTCTATTTCAGGTATTTTCTTTCTGGTACGGCCACTGTTTTCTGAGGTGTGGTGTCGTGTAATTTGGTAGAATGGAACTAAAGGTTCCAAGGCATCTAGTGCCTGTAAACTTCAGAGTAGAATAGTATACCTTGACCTGCAGACGGATGTGGGCTGTTCCTCCGAAAATTTGTTTCTTTATACCAAAGTAAACGTTGTCATAGGAAAGAGTACAGTCACCGGTGTGACAAATTCATGTTTCTTATAGTTTAGTTCCCAGTTTTCTCTTTGTTTTCATGATGCCCTTCATGTACGCAAAGACGTAAATGGGGGTATTTGCGTAGGACTTTCATTACAGGACCTATAGCGTTCCTTAGTCATTTGGTAGTGACAAAACTGACGAACTTGTTGTCTCGAAACAGCAAGTGCATGATTGTGGTTACAGTCTATAGCAATTTAATACATATTTTACAAGGTTAATCAACCTGTTTTTAGAATGAAATTGTCATTCAGTTTTTTACAAACACTGCAGATAAAAAGGTATTTACTAAATAAATTAAAAATCAGTCAAGCGGTGAATACTTTATCCCACCTGGAGATTATTACTGGTGTGCTTTATATTATGATATTAATGAAAGAATAACCTTGGAGAAACCGCGATATAAATAGCGACTGGGCTGAAAAACGGAAGCAAGAATCTGTTATATAATTTATCGCTATAAATACCTATACAGAGCTCTCTTCGAAGTCAACACTTAAATCAAACTTGCATATGCTACAAGATAATATACTGCTTGATTAAAATCTATCTCCATAGAATCTTTCCTTCTAAATGACATACTTCGGTACGCGGCGCATTGAAGAAATTCATATTGCTGCATGTCTAAACATATCAACAATATCAGCCCTACAGGTATTTAACCGTTTAAGCTCAGTGGTTAGTATATTGTCACCGTCATTTGAGACTGTCCGGCTTACGGTTACTGAACTGCACTGAACTCGTCGTTTTACACGTGACTTATCTCAAGGAATAGGCCTATTTGCGGAGGACTGTCGAGCCACTACTAATCACCACACATAATAATCACACAGCTTGCGTTTATGTAAGTTTATTAGTAGGTCTAATGATTTTACAACTGATTGTACCTTAGTCAAAAATTAACTGCAATTATGAGAATGTTAATCGGAGAACATGAATGTAAACAATTATATATGGTGAATTCATATGTATTACATGTTTACCTTGTTTTTAACTATTGTATTAACGGCCTGATGATGGTCTGTTAAGACCGAAACATGTAGCTGTTCTTAAACAAAATACATGTAATTGTGTCGGACGGAATGTTAAATATTTGTCCCTGAACTTGAATGCTGTTGATGGCCTTAATGCACACGAAGAATAAATGTGGCGACTAACTGTGCACCATGCACTGCGGTGTCCGTCAGCAATGATAATGGCCCAAAATGTTGTGGATTGCCTTCCTCTCTCTCACATTGTCAAGAAACAGTTAATAGCCATGAAAAGCATGTCTTTATGTGACTATACATGACGCTATGGCAACGGAAGAGACGTTAAAGCCTTTAATGGAAAGGAGGTTTTTTATTCACCTAACGATCTTTATGACATGCAAGTTTCAAGTGCAAATGGCAACTAGAGGTTTGTACTACTGACCCTTTTCGCAATGAGTCAATTTTGAACAGTGCTGTTTTGATCTAATTTCGATGTTGCATAAACCGGGTAATAGGGAAAATCGCCAGATTACGTCCTTATATTTGGAAGCTCAGTCCAAGTCGTGAACTACGGACCAGGTTTAACATACAAAACTCTCCGCATTTCGACCACGCAGTAATTTTGTGTGTTTCTTGCCAATGCGTAGTGACTTTTTTTTTCAATAAAATATTAACCGATTTTTAGTAGTGGTGACAGTGTTCTCTGTAAGATAGAAACTAAATCTTTATAGGAACAGACATGTATATTCTCTGAGAGACTGGGGTATTGGCGATAGTGAATTATAAACGCAATGAATGTAAGTTTGTTAGAAGAGGACAGAAGAATAACATATTAATTCACTCATTAACATCGATCAAAATACATTTTTGTAATACTGGACGAATGCCTGGCAACCGAATCCAGGTACGGCTCTGTCAGTGCACACGGAAATGCAGAAGGTGTCATGTATGTCTGACAATAACATATTTTAATACTCGCAACAGAATGGACCAAGGGCTCAATGGTATTTATTATGATCGAGTTTCAAAACGTTGATTATAAATGTGCTATTTCCTATGCTGTAGTACTCATTTTGCTAGTTATAATGAGTGCAGCAAACGAATCCAAAGAGATAATAAATTTAAAGTTATTGGAGCATGAAGCTGACCACTAGTGGTCTCCATCTAGGCCTAATACCGGGATTAACGATGTCTGGAACTGTACCTCCACTTCCACCTCCACTCACTCACTTCTTAGTCCACCCTGTCATTGGTCATTATGTGACTCATGTAGCTGTTAAGGAATCGTTACTGAGCCACAAAAGGAGACTGGAATTTCATTAAGTCAGTGGTGAGAAATAGTCTGGACTTGTGTTCAAACATCTCTGTCGCAGAAAATGAAGGAAGTGTATCTTTGGAGAGACGTAATCATACATGGGGCTGTAGTATTAGAATGGATGGATGACAATAAGGTTCTTTTCATAGAGTTTGAGAAGACTGTATTAAACGTTTGGTTACAGAATGCTTGTCGTTCCTTGAACATCAGATTGTCTATCAGATTCGTAAGTAAGTCCATGTGTGTTGGTTAAACGATGACTGAAACATATTTGTGTAGTTGTATACTGTTCAAACAAGTCCTCGATTTTACAGTAGCTATTATATGTCTGCTAATTGACGCAGTTGTTTTGTTCAGTTATAGAATGATATGAGAAATCTAAGACCGTTTTTTACACATTTTCTCTTACGTATGACAAATGGAAAGAAATGTTAGGCACACAAAAGAACTAACCATGTCTGTAATAAAATTGCTTTTGTGTTGTACTTGGATAATCTGTAACAAAGAAGTGGCATTTGTTAAAATGTTTTCACCATCACTTGGTCTTGTATGTTGATCGATATTTCCCCGTTTCCCCTTTCAGTAAAGTAACTATACATGTAAAGAAGTTTGTAGTAGCAGAATGTGACAGAGTCAGTTGTTATGCTGCCTTGTACAGGCTTGTTGGAAAGGCCCCTGATGATAGATGAACATAGAGCATTGACGGAATTGTAAGTCGAAGGGGAAAACCGAAGTTATTTGAGAAAAACCAGATTCATTGCTACCTTGATCATTGAAATGACACTTGGACACTGTGGGATTGAATTCGGGCTTTCATGGCTTGAAGCCGACACTGCTTCTGCCATATAAAGTTACTTTGCATGTCATGATGACATGTAAAATGTATCTTACACATGTATCGCATGCTCTATCTGGCCGTTCCGTATATTTTCATTGAGTAGGTAATTCTGTCCGAGGTTTCTAATCATTTACCTCGATGTTTCCAAGCGAATACCAAAATCATATAGTAATATACGCTACGACCTCTTCCGTCGAACTTGCTTACCACTTTCAGAGTTTACGTCATTTCATGATATCACACGTAACCCCTGAAGTTGAAACAGCGTAATTAAATAGGACAAATGAATTATCTTCCAAACAATAATCAACAGAATATTATCCCTATAAAATAGAAGATACTCTGATGCTTTCTTTATTTACTTAAATAATTCCTTCTAACACGTTTTTATTAATCATAGACCATCTTCAGGGAAATTATGTAATTGTGACATAGGCTTGGAGTTTTGAAATATACGTCAGTTAAAATATGGTGCGTTACAAACGTTTCGAATTAAATATGTATAATAAATTCTTAAAACTGGAATCTAATTCCGTAAAGGAAAAAGAGTTTCGTTCCATGTGGATCCCCGGAAATATCAAGATTTTTATTCTAACTACCATTTGAGTTGACCTTCTCCGTTCTTTCCTTAAGAGAACAAACTGAAAAATATTCTAGCTAATATGTTGTTGCATCTACCTTTATATTTCTCACGTTCCACGTGGAATAACGTCCTTTTATTTCTAATTCGATTCCATTGTACAGAATTTTAAATCGTTTCTTTTAATTGTAATTACAAAGTTTTCTAATGTGCTGTACTTTAACATAAACATGTTTGAAAATATAAACCCGTCGGTAATTTCACCTGTCGCAATTATATTATTACCCCTACGGTGGCTTATTATAGACCGAAAAGTGGTGGAAACAGTAGCGTACATAATTAAAGGCTCAGAATACCCTTTAATGTACAGAAATGGTCTTATGTCAGGGTATCTTTTAGGGTACAGAGATGTGTACGGTAAGTAAAGAAGACTTTCACTGTGTACTGTCTGTAAGCGTAAAATACAAAAACATATAACTAGGAATCAAGTTAGGTCTAACTTTTGCTTTATGTTGGTGCGTATAGACAGCTTCGGGATCCTTGAGAATGAAGCGCTAAGAACAGTAGAACTTCGCAGGAAGGTAATAACACAAGCGTGACAAAAATTACAATATAAAGATTTTAATAAATTGTACACTTCACCGCATGAGATGAGCCAGACATGCCTGACGGGAAGAGGCCTATAAACGGCTGGAAAGATATTATTAAAATGGATTTTAAATAAGTGTGATTTAAGGGCGTGGATTGGTTTCAGTTAGCTCGAGATAGTGTCCAGTATCAGGCTATTGCGGACACAGTAATCGACCTTCTTGTTCAGTTAGGGTTTTTATGACCAGCTAAGTGACCATCAGATTATCAAGGACTGTATTTCGTGGAACTGGATTCGATTTGAATTAGTAGATATAGCGTCGGTGAAAGAGGATGACAAACCATTGCAGACACTCGGATCTTTTGATTCGCGGCACAGTGCAGTCGTGAAGGAGTAAGGGTAGTAGACTTATACGAAGGTGGTGGGATGGAAATAAAGCAAAATAAAGTCGCCGGCTTTCGGGGGCCGGGGGGGGGGGGGGGCGCTGTGAACCTGGATGCATGTGACACGGGCGTGACGAGATGTGACTTATTCCAACAGCGGGTTTCTGCTTTGCCTGCTTGTTCGCCCGCCTCCAGTAGTAAATTCACCGCCTGCCAGCCAACCAGCCTGCGACCTCATGGGGTCACGCAGATCAATACTACCGAGAGCAGCTACTGTAGCTGACTGTGTCCCGCTCGATTATCGCCTCATCTCTGCCCGTCCTGCAGGAGTTAGTTTGGACCTCTTCTCTGGCACAGCCACAAAACCCACTCGACGTAATATAACCCCGAAGTTCACCTGACCTCTTCATTAACCTGCCGTATCTCAGTAAGTGACTGACTACAGACTGGACAACTGAGTGGAGATGCACGTTGTCAACATTTGCAGAACTGCACGGCTGACTACGTGAAGGAGTACAGAATCATAATTCTGGCCGGAAAGTCTATGAGGAAGGACCCTGTTGGGAGTTTTAAGCATAAGGGGCAAGAATAATGTTAATACAGATCTTAGAAACAGCAGGAAGGTGTGAACTGAATTTACAGATTTAAGGCAGAGATCTGGGTCGAGTTTTTTAGGCGCGTTCCCAAAATTACGAAAAGCGACTATTGACTCCGTCACGTCTGTCTGTCCGTCCGTTAGTCCGTCTGTTCGTTCGTCCGTATGAAACAACTCGGCTCCCACTAGACGGATTTTCATAAAAGTTGATATTTGAGTATTTTACGGAAATCTGTCAAGAAAATTCCAGTTTCACTAAAATCTGCCAATAATAACGGTTACTTTACATGAATACCTATGTACATTTATGATATCTCCCTAATTTTTTTTAGAGTGAAAAATGTTTCAGACAAAATTTGTAGAGACAATAAACACATACGTGTTATGTTCGATGTTTTCTTTTAGAAAATCGTGCCGTTTATGAGATAAATTGAAAAAAAATGGTACAGCCAGACAGGTCACAGATGACAATATAATACGGCGCATGCCCATTATGTGCTGGATAACTAAGGCTACAGCCACACTAACTAACTAACTAACTCCATGGAGCAGAGTCCTTCTTGAGAAGCTAGCAGGTCGTCATCTAGTCAAGAAATTCCCCGCGTTTTATGGAAACTGAAGGTTCATTACCGCACTCACAAGAGCCCGCCACCTGTCCCTATCCTGAGCCTACAGACACACACTCATAATATGTAATACTTAGTGCTTTTCCAAGACAATAATGTTTACTCGAACGCGCCTCAATGCTACGTTATACGTACATTGCCTGTCATGATTATGACATTGAACTGTTGGCTTTCATAAAAGCCTGCGTGACTGTGAACTTTCCAATAGAGAAGCTGCACACTGAATTAGTTATTGGACAGACCTTTAGTTAATTAATTAGGCAGTACAGCCGATCAGGCTCTGAAACTCACCAAACCGCCCATGAAACACATGTAGATGCAGGGGTAAAGCGACCAAAACGTGTATTTGACAATACATTTTCATTGAATTTTGAGGTCAAAATGACCCCTGTACGCCAACATGATTATATTCTTTCTTTTCTTAAAGTGACTGGGCTACGGGTAATCCAACGGGACAATCGGAATTTGATTCCCAACAGGGAGAGAAATTTCTGTCTATCACCACGTCAGGAGCCCACACAGATGGGTACCGCTTGCTGGGTCCTTGAGCTAACCACTTGATTCAATCTTCGGCGGAGTTTAAGGAAGCTGTGTCTCCCCTACCTCATACATCTTCGTCGAGTAATTTTCAGTTAAGCACATAAGAAATTTATTATTTTTACCTTACGTTGGCTATTGTTCTTAGCGCTTTTCTTCTGCTGTATTAATTCAGCTAGGAACAGCATTTCCGCACTTTAACACTCACCCTTCATGACTTGAAGATCCGTGTTATAGTTCGCCACATTGCGCAACAGTCCATTCCATATTCGAACTGAAGATGGAAACAACTGTACCGAAGACTTAATTTCGTGAGTTCAAAGTTGTGCCGGCTCTAGAAACGAAACCTGTAAAAATAATTTATTCGGGTTATATGGGTTATAGATTTTAAACTACTGAAATATTTGTAGTCTACCTGAAGACGGTGGCCTCTGAAACTTTGTGGGGCTGTTTAACCTGAGAAAAAAAGACAGTATCCAAAGCTTCATTGACGGTTCTTACTGTATAACATTGTCAGATTCCTTTAAATTTGAACTGACAAACGTTTTTAATATCGGAGTATGACAATTATGTCTAGCGAGCAGGAAAGAAAAAGAAAGATGTCCCTAGCCTTTTTCAAGGTATTATTTCGGTGTACACCTGTTTCATCTGTTCACTTGCGAAATAACGTTACACTCGCTACCACTTGCTGGACTGCTCGATTCCTTCCTTGGGGAGACGAAAGTGAAAAACTCTCTAAATAGCTGCTTAAGTAATGTAAATAAACACTTTACAGGTCACTGCTTACATAAGTAGGCTACTTGTCTTTAGCTGTGCCATCTGGTTACGCGTAATTCCTGTCGAAGGAACAGACCTTGGAAAACATGTTAAGTACATTTTTAAAACCCCAGTTTCAAGGCACTGAAAGAATCCTCCGTAAATTCTGTTAGTTATAAATTATAGTGGCTTACCCTCCAAAGACTATATCCACTTTATATTAAGATGACAGTAACAGCAGTATGTGGATTAACATTTCTCAAATAATAATGTCTGTATAGACAGATTTCTTCATCTATCCATAATCATGAAATAGAAGGAAAACCATAACTTCACTTATCGGTGTTGAGTGTATCAATAAGTTTCACCTGTTACCAATCAAAATTTATTAGCATAGCTTTCATATTCCGCACCTATTTGTGTATGCACATTGTGCAATCTCCTACATTCACCGTGTACACCAACCGCACAGATAGTTTCCATTCGTGTCCTTCATAGTACACTAATTGGGACAAAGTACCATCAAGTTTCCTCCCCTAATGCCCAAACCCCTCCGTCAGTTGACCTGCTGCCTGCACACCCCTTCCATACTTGGTGAATGCGTTTAGTGGGCTCTGATGTACCAAAGGGACGTGGATACGTTAATCATAGTGTAGAGAAGTTACAGTTGCGAGTGCTGAGGGCGTATTCCCCCTGCATAACAGTTCTCGTTATAATACCAGTCTAGTAACTGGAACAAGGGCCATATTCACCAAGGCTTCGTATTTAAACTGCATGTAAATCTGATACATTTGCATTGCTCCATTAATAAATACAATACAATGCCAATCCGGCTCTAAGAATCTCAGAAATTTGCATCCTGTAAGTTGTGTCAATGCTTAGTCCCTTATAACGTTAGAAATTCTATTTCAGTGCATTAATAAATGCCATTAGGTGAAGTGAGTTTCCGTCCTAATGTATGCTGCCTCCTTATCACATACTGCAGTGTTACGTGACGTAGGATGAATGATGATTACATGTATAAGTAAGCATATTCTGTACATTGCAACGTAATGCGTTGTTCTACGTACAGTGTGTAAGACTCTAAAATAATAGGCGTGCATGTGGGATATTGATATTGTAAAGAATCGAGTAACCAAAAGAGACTGCAAAGTATATCAATTACTTTCCATACTCTGTTATATTTCTCTTCTTCATTTACACTGAAGGTGGCTTGCGCCTCCCAAATGTAGGTGCCTACGTAACTTTAAACACAGAGCCGTATCCCAGACGAATGGATTCTTCCACACTATATTAACAAAATTAGGAATTTTAATCTCCTTTGCGAATGGATGTTCTTCGAACATTTTTATTGTCACCAGTTATCCTAATTATCATTATTATGCATGCTATATTTTGACACTGCCTTCCACAAAAGGATCTCTTTTGGTAAGAGGTCTTCAAGATTCTGCATCTTTAGTAAATCGGGAAAAGTTCTGAAGTGTGGAGTTTACTGACCGCAAAATTATATCATTAAACTGTGAATTTACAGCTGGTAGCAAAAGGCTTGTTTTTACTTGAAACCTGTCTGGCTGCATCTAATGTAAAAATAAATTCCTTGATCCAATTTTTGTGATAAACCACAAGTCTTTGATAATAAGTGCCAAAATCTGTCACACGAATTTATGTTCATTAATGTTATCAAAAATTGACTACACTCAGAATTTGATGACCTGAATTTCTGGGCAAGAAACCTCGTTCGTAACATCACAATGCTTAAACTGAACTGAATCGTTGAGAAATTCCAACAGCTATGCACGACATACTTGCTGTGTCGTCCCGGACAGTTCTGCAAGTCCGTGTGGTCCCTTTTACACTAAACTGAAGTGTGCGCTCATCAGGATGACGACGCGTGACAGCTACAGCAGTAGCAATACTGGACTGGCCTGTCAAGGGGGCTAAATTTGGAGACCATTGTTTTGGTAATGAGACCGAATTTCATGACAGCCCCTGCACACTGTCCCACAACACTGATAGCTGTCAATTAACGTAAGTTTCGTGCACGTTGTAAAATGTACAGGATTTTTTTTATCTTTTCCACAAGCACGGTAACTTTATCGAATGGAAAGCCAGCATCGAGCGGTACATTCCCTGAGAGCTGCCGTGTTAAGGGGAATGATAAAACAGATACTCAGTTTGTGTAGTACCTACGCCATGCAAGAGCCGGTAAGGCACTGGCTATGATTTGCAAGAACAGGATTTGATTCATAGCAAGGTTGAGGGATATTTGTGTTCGCCATTACGTCCAGACTGACACTGGGTTTCACCATATCTCTTAGTTATGGGTTTTTGGACATTCGTATCCGAGGATAAAGCGGCAGTAGCGTCAGTCTGTCATTCACCTCCATACAGTACCGATGTTAAGAATGCAGTGCGATTTACGTGATCTTATGCGCACGTCTGTGATGGTGTGATGCTTATGACATGGTGACATCTTTACTTCTCACCATTAGGGTATGCCATACTACCTACAGACTTACAGTCTTGGATTTGTTTCCTCCTAAAAAATTTGTTTTTTCTCTTTGTCATATACCCAGAGCTCTGTCCTGTCTGGTGAGTATTGCGGGTCATTTTGTCGGCCGTAAAGAGGGCTGGAGTGTCAAACTAAGCTTTGATAATTCCATAAAAGTTCCAAAAAATGCTCAGAAATTATTCCCAGTTCCGACTGTAAATTACTGTGTCATGCGGCTTGGATATAAGTGTTTATTACTTGTAAATTTCTTAGTCTTCGTAGCCAATAACGGTCCTAAGTTCCTCTGAGGCCTGGATGCTACCTGTACTTAATTAATGCTCAAATTACAAGTATTTATTTCGTGATTGAAAATACGTATCCAAACAGGTACTCTAATCCAGACCATTTATGAATCCCTTTGATTTAAGCCTTCAGTGAGGCTAAATTTCAACTATTGCCCATGGGTGGAGGGGTTTACGTTTATCTCCCTTAAATGTATTCACAACCTACGTTGCACCGAGGTGGGCAGTGTATGAAGAATCAGAGGTCCATACAGTGCACAAAGGCCGGCATTGAACCTTTAATCCAATCAAAATAGAGAGGCGAAGATTATCAATGCACTGAGTGTTAAATCCTGTACTAAATACTTCTTTTATGTGTGCTGTAAATGCTTCATTGAATTTGAAAGAGTCTGAATTATCAATACTCGCGCTAAATAACGTCTTTACTCCTAGTAGACAGACTGTCCTGTCAGAATTGAAACCCCAAATAAAAAACAAGGGATCTTATTAATGAGCTGGAAGTTCGGATAGTCAAAAACTTTAGGGGGAGGGATAAATTCATGAGGAAAGTCAGTAGACTCATGATTGGCAGGAGAAAGCACTTGTACAAAATCATGTCGGGGTAAAACTTTGTGCTTTAACAATCATGACGGGCAAGATTGGAATTGAAGCCGGCCCTCTGCTGTTATATACTGGGGGCTAAATCCTGATCAACCGCAGGGTCTAAGCAGTGTAATGTAACTTCGTAAATTAAGTTTCAGAATTTTGAGTTGTTACAAATTCTTACAAAAGCTCCATTTCACTCTTTGTGCGAGGGAATATAAACAACTGTGATGCAACTGATGAAATCCAAAGCAAAGCTGGTATACAATACAACAGGAATTTCTACGCTTAATCCTTTTTATGTTATCATGTCATACTATAAAGTGAATCCGTACATATGGTAGCGATTTGAAAGATACACAGCTCGTTGGAAAGCTTTATCTGTAGATGTGAAACTGTAACAATAATCTGAACATTCTACTTGTTTTAACATTTTTCGTATCAGTAGCATTTGTGACACTTTATGATTGTAGTTACTTAGCTAAACTTTTCTACTAAAATAAAGCATTCCTATTTTTGTGCTGTTTAATGGTAATTTGATTGTAAAAGATGAATTTGAACTGACGTGTAAGGAAATAATTTTGTTGTTTACTAAGGCACTAACCAAAGACATATTTGAAGAAAAGGCAGAAACCGCAATAAATATTAGCCCGGGCAACCAGCCTTTAGGCCAAGATTCGAACATTGACCCCACAGGAGTGTTCACCACACACAATTTGGATATACGATCTGTAGTGAGAGTATGAATCTTGTAACCTAATAATCGTGTTATTGGGTGATTATTTGTGTATAAATTCCACTGTAATTAGTCTATTAGCATAATATTAAATTATAACAACAGGCTAATTGGATTGATCACATATTGCCTAAGAACGGCCTACTTCAACACGTTATTGAAGAGAAAATAGAAGCGTGGTTAGTAGTGACGGGAAGACGAGTAAGAAGACGTAAGCAACTACTAGATGACCTTAATAAAAGGAAAGGATACTGGAAATTTAAAGGGGAAGTACTAGATCGCACTCTATAGAGAACTCGCTATAGAAGAGGCTATGGACCTGTCGTAATACGGACTACGAAATGAATGAATAACAGCAGAAATTTGAAACATCGCATATTTGCAGGTAGTTATTGAAATGTAAATCGTATTTCTCACAGGTGTTAGTTGTCTCCACGCTATAAGACTATCTCCATTCAAATTCCGTATACATAACTCTACGTTTCAATTTGATATCACGTCAAACCGAAATTAAATATAGATTGATTGTGCCTCGGTCTCACATTAGCATAGATTCTACAAAATTTGTATTGTTACCAGTTGGTTACTTTTCGAAACTTCATTATCACACAGTGTTGGAATTAGTGGGCTAAGTATCGCTGCTCTTGTTTCCTACATGTTAAATTGCAACAACCGTCGTGTCTGTGTAAGAACTATACAAACGAAGGAGTATATAGCTGATGTGACTTCTAGTTGTTCCAGTATTCGTATCCACATTTTTTGTCAGTATTTAATTTTTCAGAAATATTTTATAGATGATAGAACGTAACTATCGACCTAATCAAAGAGTAAACTGACATGTTATCGTGATCCTCTCTTTCCTTATAAAATTCGAAACGTATGCTAAATTGTTTAAATACATTCTCCATTTCACAAACATGAAAGTATATAGTCGACTGACAGAGTGATATTTATGTAACATGATGACGTTAGAAACTCATCACTCTTCAACTTTGCTAGAATATACTTCATGTTTTCTGCCTCCAGTTACCTTCTTTGATCTTCCGATGAACCTTAAATTTTCCTAATGCCTTAAAATCTTATCTAATAGACAGCGATGGATTCGTGTACACGTAAAAGGAAGTAAAAGGATCTGACGTTTCTGACAGCTTACGTGTTTCTGTAACGTGTGATTGGTCATTAACTAGGAGTAGATATGCATATTAATTATGTGTTTGTGTTTGTGCGTGCGTAAACTTGTGCGTGTGTAATTGTGAGCACGTTTTGCTACAGACGTGAAGAACTTATCCTTTAGACCATTGGTTCTCAACCTTGGATGCATGTACCCTGTGGGTATTTGAGGTACCTTTCTACGGTTCCGAGAAATTTCAAATTTATTCTTAGTTTTACTGAGAAATTAAAGTAAATACTCAATTATCTCCTTCATTTAATGGATACGCTGTATATTTCTTTTTAGAAACTAATTTACTTTAAAGATTTCAGATACGAATTCGAGCACATGTTGTGAGAAACAAAAGGGGTGCTTGCTGCAATAGCACTTCAGAATTGCTGCTCGCGACAAGTCTCAATAACAGCTGTGCACATGTCAAATTACAAGCTGTCATAAAACTGAAATTCATAATACGAATTTTTACCGTTTTGAGTACCTGAAATCTTACAGCGTAGATATTTTATGGCACTCACTGTTCCAAATTTTTACTTGTTGACCCTGATGATGGAGGTATTACACCCTTACGAAACGTCGTAACTACCTACCAATCGACATAGCTAGACATCACAGAAGACTTGAATTTTCATCTGAGCGTCTGTAACAACCTCAGTTCTTGCATTTTCCGAGATATTTCAACGATGTCAGTATAACAGGTCGGAGCTGAAATGTATTCGTACTATCTAAAACTGAATATGAGATTTTCGAAATAATCCTGTAGAAATTAACGCAAGAGAAACTGTTAAATTATCATCTCATATCTATTCCCGTGTTCATATCACGGGTCAGGATCTCTCCTTTAACCTTATTACGTTAGGAGTAGAAAATCTTTGATCTATGTTGATGCTACCATATGCATATTTCGAACATTTTTGAAGATGTATGGGAACATAAGTCATTATATTTTAACTAACAGCTTCGTTGCTTAGGAAAGGATTCTATGTAGCTCGGCTGCTTTTTCTGACCGTGACTACTTTTAGTAGGTCACGTTTTTCGCCAAGTGAAGTGAGTTGGACTGCAGGGTGTTTATTGTTATGTGATTGGTGTCAAGCAATAAAGGCTTGTGCCAACATGTCGGTTTTAATGTTTCCGTAATGTACAACATTGTTGTTTGTACAACACCAACTTTGGCGTCGGCGTCGATTGAAGTGTCGGTGTCTCTCTTTGAGTTCTGTAAGGAAGCATAAACCGTCTGCCGCGTACGGTTAAGTGATGTGCTCTATTATTCCTTGAGGGTGACGCGTTGGCGTCGGTAAAGGCGTCTTTGGACTGACACTGTCATTCTCCCTTCCTCTTGCCCTGGAGTGTGTGTTTCACTCTACGTGCTCTCTTATGTTAAGACTAATTTGCTCCTTGTAGGATTGATATAGGGTTAACGCACAGAATGTTGACGTTTCTAATGTAATATTATGTGAGATGTAAGAGGCGCTGGAATTAAAATTAACGTACTTTGGTAAGCTATATGATCAAGTTTTTGTGACTTACAATTAACGGTTTTCAGATGCTCAATGAAGGCAGATTAAAACGCTCGGCACATACAATTTTATTCAAGTCCAGTCCACACATTTATAAGCATGACAAGCGTTAAGTGTGGCCGCAGCAGTTCATGTCCTTCCAGCAAATTCCAGAAAAATGCTGGGCAATGTCGGAACGTAAATAGAATCTCTTAAGTAACACCAGAAGCAGAAACAGAGTGGTGTAAGGTCAGGGGCAGTCGTGGTCAAGTGACAGGTCTGCCTCTGCCAAGATATTTCCGTGAAAACTTATGAACCAAGAAATCCAAACCCGAAGTGCGATATAAGAATTGGGAGGCGCTGCTCTCCATTTTGCTAATTGCATGTCATTAGGGCCCTCTTCTTCAAAAATCGGATCGGCACACCACAGCAGTCACAATGTTTTCGGAAATAATTGAACTTGGGATTGTCTATTTTACCACCCTCAATCACTACATGCGGATTATTCCTCCTCCAAATTCTAACGTTATTTCGGCTAACATTTCCGGGCATATGGGAAGTGTCTTCGTCACAAAGTATAGTTTTGAGTGTCAATTCGTCCTCTACAGGTTTTGGATGAAGGCCATAGCAAAATATACAGCGCATTTCTTTGTCATGGGTTGTTACGCGTTACTTCTAATTTTCAAATAATTCGCAGAACTTTGTGCACGTCAGTTCTTGCATGCTTATCGTCGGGTAGTTTCTCATGTTGACTTTCTTGGATTGCGAAGAAAGGCCGCTCGCAATTAACTCATCTCAGCTTCAGTGACCGGTTGTGTACCCGGGGTTTTCCATTTACAAATACAATCAGCCTAACTGAACAACTTACGGTGTACCATGTTTGGTTGGAAATTTTCATTGGCGACTTCCTACTAAACTTCGCAGGAAATCTTACTCGTAATCTGATCACAGATTTATATTCGTAACACCAGAATAAACGTTAAGCTGTCTTAACCTTCCGCAACAGCTATGTTAGAGCCGCTCGTGGCAAGTGGCGCACTTTCGAATCCTGATCATATTAAATGTCTGAATATCAATACTCATTCACGTGTTTTCAGTTCTTGAGCAGTATTACTCGTACAGTAACGCCTTCTGCATCTCATGAGTTTGCTTGGTGTGTTACAACCCTACGAAGACATTTTCCGTGTTGAGATATGGTGTCTTTGTTGTCTTCGACATATTGCTAAAGTGTAGCTTAGTGTGCGAAATTTGGTATTCTCCAGGAGTGAAAATTGATAGTCTTGAAGGTACCAGTGTTTCGGTGGAGCTTGCTGCATGCTAAGCCAGTAGGTCCAAGTCTCTTCACAACCAACGTAGAGTCGCTGAATATACACGCTATGAACTGGGAGGAGTACTTGAAAGACAGCTTGGTGGAATGAAGATGATAATACTGACCTAGAAGCAGCCTCACTTTTTCGACAAACTTCGACGCTGTAGTAGGCCTGCCGATTGAATTCATTGCGTAATCTGTTTTGCGAGAAGTCTCGAGCCTTTTCCAAACCGAGTTACCCAGGGTGCGATCTAGTGCTTCCTCTTTAAAATTCCAGTATCTTTTCTTTTCCTTAAGGTCAGCGAGTAGCTCTTTACGTCTTCTTACTCGTCTTTTCATCGCTTCTACTTTGGATTCAGTGACGTGTTTTAGAAGGAAGTTTCTACGCAAGATGTGACCAATCCATTTAGCCTTCCTTCATTCAATTGTATGTAGGATGTCGCTATTTTAGTCTTTGTAATACTTTTTATTTTTCACGCAATCAGTCCACCTGATCTCCTCCATTCTTCTCCAGCACCACATTTCAAAACTGTTGAGGTACTTCTGATTTATTTCCCGAAGTGCCCAAGTTTCAGCAACATACAAAGTTATGCTCCAAATGTAGCATTTCATTAGTTTGTTCTTTAATTTCTTCCTACCTTTATTTATGCCTCCTTATAGTGATGTGAAGTCGGCTTGACAGGATAAACAGTGTTCTTATACCACGCATGATTTGAAGGCAAGTCTTCACCAGCAATGATCCACACAGTAAGCCTAATTTAAACTCAGAATTGTACTCCATTGCTGTTTATTGCTGCCAACAGGCGCTGATATTATAGCAGATGTAAACGATATTTTTTTCCGTGGAAACGAATGACAAGACGATCAAGCATCCCGACAAACAAACAGTGCCCTGTTTTTTATTACTTCGTGCATGACTTACGTGTGGATGAGGTAAAGTGATTTCGCATGAGAATTTGACGGCGGACAAGGTTGACAAAACTTTTAGTTTTGATGGATTGTACATTTTTGGACACATATTTTCACGTGTAAACGACACTGGCGTGTTTCAAAATAGGGCGTGATGCTTACTTTTGCGTGTTATTGCTTTTAATACATTATTGTTTTAATATTACGTTCGTCTGCATGGTGAAGCCGAGCAGTTCGTTAGGGATTGCCAAAGTACACGGCGTTACGTCTCACAAGACCGTACTTTTAACACTCCACGCCCTGAAAACCACAGATGATGTTCCTTTTGTTGAATGAAAGTCTTCATTCTTACGTGCTTTTTGCTCTTTGTTCGGTGGTAATGCTGAAAATAAGTGAGCTATTATTTGTTTATTTTAGTTCATCTTGAAACAAATACAAAAATTCTAGTAAGAAACATTGCTAATTTCACGCTGTGCAGTGTAACTGTACGGGTAACATAGCTTAGGGACAGACACTTTATCTACACCTGGAACACCAATAAATCACCGCTTCACGTTCCATGTAGCTCCGCTGTTGTGAGAGGTTATAAAGAAAGAAGACGAATTAGCTTGAACTCATAAATATTTTATGGCAGAATTAATGTTTTTAGACTTGGGTTGAGGTAACATATTCTAGTATTTTATCTCTTTAACAGTGCCGTGCCATGGAAACGAGACAGATCGGACTTTAAACTATAATTTGCTAACAAGACGGCCGCATTATGGGATATAATGCCGTGTGGATTTGTGTATAAGATACACTTCTTCGGAGGAGCTTATTGCTTCCATCTTCAGGGTAATCATGGATATAATATCCGTTTTATCAGCATTGCCATTAGAACATTAACGATGGCGTACGTATAGTTGTTCATAATTTTAGTAACACATTTGCTTTTATTGTATTTGTGTTGTTGTGTTGTTTAACGACACTGTTTAAACTACTGGAGTTATATGTAGTCGAATGTAATGGGAAAAATCATAAGTGGCGACTGTATGTTATGTACTGTATTAAGTTACTTTTCCCATATTCGGAGGAGAGTGAACAGAAATGAAAACATGTGAGGATATTCTCCGAGACTGCAATCGGGGTTTCTTCCGAATACCTCGCACAAAACTTACTTACTTACGTACGTATGTAGGTACGTACCTACTGTGTGTATGTGTGGACGTATGTACGTGTGTATTGTATGTTATATAATGAATGTACGTTATGTATGTGTGTATACGTATGTATATATGTATGTATGTACATAACGTTATGTATGCGTGCATGTACGTGCGTATGTACGTAATGTATGCATGTATGTGCGTATGTATGTGTATATGTGTGTATGTATGTATGTATGTATGTGTGTATGTTTGTAAGTACGTGTGTGTGCATGTGTGTCTGTTTGTATTTGTGTGTATGTATGTGTGTATGTACGTATGTATGTACGTATGTGTGTAGGTATGTATGGACGTATGTAAGTAATGTATGGATAAGGTAAAGACAGTCCCGTAACATACCAAGCAGGTACTGAGGGAATTTAGAGGTTTAACTCTACCCATACTCAACTTCGGCGCTAGAGGGGTGTGGCCGCTTTACCTCCGGGAAAGAGACCCAGTACTCACTGTACAGGAAGCTGGGTAGGCCTTGGGGCCTGTCGAGATTCATTCATTCTGTAGTCTGTCTTACGACAGGTCCGTAGCCTATTCCAAAGCGAGTTCTCCATAGAGTGCGATCTAGTGCTTCCTCTTTCAATTTACAGTATCTTCTCTTTTCCTTAAGGTCATCCAGTAGCTGCTTACGTCTTCTCCCTCGTCTTCACGTCATTTCTATCCTTCCTTCTAACTTTCCTTCAATCACGTGTTTCAGAAGGCAGTTTCTACGCAAGATGTGACCAATCCAGTTAGCCGTTCTTCTTTTTATTGTATGTAGGATATTCCTCTCCTCCTTGACTCTGTGTAATACTTCTTCATTTCTCACACGATCGGTCCAACTGATCTTCTCCATTCTTCTCCAGCACCACATTTCAAAACTTTCCAGATACGTCTGATCTGTTTTCCGAAGTGTCCACGTTTCAGCACCATACAAAGCTATGCTCCAAATGTAGCACTTTATTAGTTTCTTCCTTAAATTTAAGTCCAGTTTGTTGGTGAAAAGATTTTTCTTCTTGTTGAATGCTGCTTTGCCATGGCAATTGTGGCAGTCGAAATGTGTTCGGAAAATTTCGAACACACAGCGAATTCGGACCCCGACCCGTCCAGCGCTTAGCAAGTCGCTATACCGGCTCCGCTGTCTCGGTAATGTATGTAATTTGCGTAATGCAATGTAGACATATATGTCTCTGTGTGTGTCTGTGTGTATGTATGTAATGTATGTATGTATGTATGTATGTATGTATGTATGTATGTATGTATGTATGTATGCAGATGTGTAAGTTTTGATCAGAAACTGTTTAGGATGTATATATATGTATATATATATATATACATACATATTGTGAAATGGGTGAACAATTATTGCTTCTTCTAAAATGAAGTAAATTACTAACTCCAGGGAACAGAGTCATTTTTGAGCTTATAGATATTCCGCGAAGAAAATACATTTTTTTGGCATCCGAAGGGTCAGTGATGTGTTTAAAACAGCCAGTCGCTCTTCCCTATCCTTAGCCAGATGAATCCAGTCAGCACCCTGCCATCCAATTTATTTTTAAGATATACTTCAATATTTTTCTACCATTTACGTCTACGTCTTCAAGGCGGTCTGTTTCTTTCATGTTTTCTAACAAAACCATTGTGAGCACTGAACTAAGTACCCTATGGAATCAGGTAGTTGTTCGTGAAATTATTTAATTCTTCTGCTGGGTGTTGAATGTCCCAGTGTGGAGCTCGTACTCCTGATCGTAGCTGGGGCTCTCTTGATCGAACCTCGAATGGAAGACCAGCTATCATGTGCGAGGTTTTGATTGGTTTCTTGGGTTTCTGAAGAAAGAATAGTGATACCCCAAATAGCCGCCACCTCTACCTTCCATGTTGAGACTCATCATGATCATGCCACCTTTTAACGCTGCGTAAATTACGCAAATGATAAAAGTTAAATAAACCGAGAAAGAATCAGCTTGTTTACAAAGCATAATGTATTTACATCTTTCGTTGCGGAATTTTTACCTTTGTTTATTTAAACACACGCCTGTTTTTTCTTAAATGTATGCCGTCGTGGATGTGACTTCATGGAAATAACAAACTGGAATGAATATAGTGTGGTTTACTCAGGAAATTGGCCTTGACCTTGGCAGTAGATTCGCCATGGGGAGGTCGACTGTCACACGTTTATTACAAGTAACAGATGTATTCCAGTTAAAACACATTGGACTGAAGTGCAGTTTTGTGTTGTGTGTGGTTACAGCTGTGCATAAGTATGACATCAGGCTTGTTATAAACTGAGCATCTAACAAAGGGCGACTAGTGGAAGGAAGGGTAAAAGCATTCGTAGTGAAGCTGGGGAAGTAATACTTGCAAAGTATGTGGATCGTCTATGTAAACAAGAAGTGGTCGAGAAAATACTAGTTTTGCCTCTTTGTCGTGCGGACGAAAGAACAGCAACGTACTGTGGTGTATCAGCGATAATGGCAAAAACATCAGAGCGGAGCACAAAGAAAGAAATTAAGGAAGCCGTTTGAGCACCCCAGGAAAGGAGGTGACTGGAAAGCCTGAAAGAGCGACTGACGACTTTGAATTGCTCGTCGTCAAAAGGACACACATGTAGTTGATGGTGAAAACCTAGTTGTAATTGTTCCGTCTTGTACTGCCACAATGTGACATCATTTGAAGAAGCTTATTGTGACAAGGAGAGTATTACAGCTGATATTATATATAGGATCACAATATAAAATCCAATGAAGAGACTTCGCCTGCAGACGAAGAAGACATGGTTATGTTGTATGGAGATACGAATTCAGATTCTTCAGGGTCTAAGTATATCGCCTGGATTAGCGTCTCAGTAAGTACACAAGGTTTAACTACGTTGCTGACTACGTAAAAGGAATAAAACCTAACCGGCTAAATTGCAAGTCCATCAGCGTCAAACAGAAGATTGTAATAATTCTAAAGCTTATTGTATTTATTTAAAAACTGCGTTACGCAGTGGTACATATGTACGTGCGTGTTTGACAGTACTTGTACCCATCCTCTGCACGGCTTGCGCAGAAATAAAGGGGCTCAACGGACTCTGAAAAGGTTAAAGTCATTCTCTTGAGTCACTATTAATTTCAGGAAGCACACCCTCAGCAGATGTTTAGGCTAAAACGACGAGAAACCACACCCAGGATAATCGACCTCCTGGACGGGGCTTAAATAAGGGACTTTCTGAATATCACTACACTGGATATCGAGTTACTGAATGCAAAAAATATGACTACTACACTTTCTTTAGCCTACTTTCATTGCTTAAAAGGAAACCTGTCGGTTTATGAGACCGCCTATCTCTGTATGGGTATTTGGTTTTCCATTTAAACGTTTGAATCATTTGAGCAATTTTTACGAAATTTGGTGTGGCGTTATGCCATTCGTGCTGACTTCACTGCCGTAATACTTTAACTTCCTAAAGTAAGTAGTAACAACATGGCGGAGGCATGAACTTATAAAGTGTCAAGTACCGTTTATCAGTTCTAGTCCGAGGAAACCCACCGCTCGTATAAAATTTAAGTAAGTCTTTTTGCTGGGACATGAAGAAGAACTGTAGAGACAAATCATAACCGCTCCGGTAAAGCACACTGCTTGAGTGTATGGGATGCAAGAAAACATAGACTTTTCTCCACGTGCATCAGCCGAAAATCACACTTGTTTTACCTTTTCCTGTATGAAGATACTGGCTGTGTGTGTTAACATTGTGAGCTTATGTGTTTTAATTTTAGGAAGAGTATGGGCAAAATGATACATGAGGATTAAAATCTTCTGGGTTGTGAGATCATGTCGACTCATAACGTAACTCTCAATCAACGTAGCGTCACGCTCAGTAAGATTTGAATTTTGATTAACAATGCTATGAGAATCCAAATATCCATATACATTTGTTTATTCGTCCTGCAGGAATGTGAGATTTATGCCTTCGGCCCGGACCTCCTTTTTATGTTTCCATGGTGACCATGAATTCTGGCGTTGAAGGAATTTCAGTGTTTTGGGTAAGAAGTTCTAAAAAGTGAAAATAAAATGTTGGTTAAGTTGGCAATTTTAAGTACGAAATATATTGAGCTGAAAAATGACACATCAATTAAAGATAGCGTAATTAAAATGCGGGTGGCAACTCTGACAGAGGGAGGAGGTTCATAATTTCTACTCATTGCCGAAAGGTTTAGTGTGGTCAAATCATGGAAGATGAAAAGGACAGGGCAAATAGTAGTCACGGAAAGTGTTGCGAAAATAACCAAGTCTAATCGCAAAACTTAATAGACAAGACATATTGTTAGATATAAATGTAGACGGGAGGATAATATTAAAACTGATTCTAAGAAAACAGTTTATTAGTGTGTGTGGACTGGATAGAATGTGCTGGAGGTACACTTTGGCGATGAATTCTTGTTATCACAGAAATTAACTTCCATGTTCCATAAAAAAAGGGGAGTTTGTTCAAAAACTGAGATGTTGTTAGGTTCTCGAAATGTGCGTTACTTCGTGCACACGCATATATATATATATATATATATATATATATGATTGATCTGGCTCAGAATAGGAACATGTGGCGGATTCTTGCGGATGTGATGAATTTTTAGGTCCCATTAAATGCGGGGAATTTCTTGAATAGCTGAGGACCGGTTAGCTGCTCAGGAAGGGTTATGCTTACATAGACGTGTTCATGAGTGCACTGAATCAGCTGGAGGCCATTTTGAGCATTTGTTGTGAATTGTGACCTGATAAACAATAAGGACTCCACAACTATTGACGTGTGTTGTAAATGTATTATGTCAGATGTTAGTTAAATATCACACAGTTAAGGTACTTATTGTTGAATGTATTCTTTCAATTAAACTCAAGAATCACTCTTTTCCGGACATATGTTTATATCAACTTTTTTCTTTGTGTTGATGCATTTTCGATACATCCTGTGTATGTATATAGTACTGAACGTGCGAACGGACCGGCCACATGTTTCTCAGTACGGCCGTTATTTTACTTTACACATAGAACCCTATTGCACGCAATCTTTCAATAGAGTTTGAAGGGACCGTGAAGCATGGCGTGTTGTTTGGCTGCTTCAAAACTTGCCCTCCTGGCGCCATTGCTACAATTTCACTCCACTTTTGACAGCTCTTTGCTGCCAAGTTCTGAAAATAACCCCCGTCATGGTATACGCTCTAGAGATGAACGTCATTTTTACTTCCGAATGACATGAGCGGTCCAAGATAAATCTTTTATTTCACTGGCTCTTCTCTGGCATCAACAATTGGAAATATCAGGCCGGGTTTCAGCAACATCGTGGGACAGCCTTCAGAAGGAAAACAAATGACTTCAGACTTGGTGTTGAGACCACTGTACGACCGGCCCTGTTCTGACTTCAGGGCATTTGGGATTTGTTTTTGGACATTATTCATGGATACATTATTAAGGCCTTAGTGGTCTTAACCATTTTATCTCTTTCTTCGCTACTGTCCATAAATATTCTCCATTATTCAACACTTCTTCAGAAAATATTATGTTGTTTTAAGGAATGTTATAAGTAAATATAAGTAGTGAGTTCTTATTTACTTAACACAACGGATTTTACATACTTGCAAAATAAAGATGTAGAAAGTAAGGAAAAGGGGAACAAAATAACTTTCAGGATAATTTAATTTGAATTTAATTTGGACACAATGGATTTTGCGTAGATGCAAAATAAAGATCTAGAAAGAAAGGAAGAATTAAACGAAATAAACTTCAAGAAAATGATTATAAAATAATGATGGTGATGACGATGATAATAATAATGAGCACAGTAATAAATGTCTTGTGACAGATGTTTCCAGTCTCTGAATACATAAGAGCAGGAATAGTGTTGACTGTGCCGATTTATACAATAAATTGTAATGTATTCCCGTATGGTTGCGATACGCGTTTCACTGACTAAAATTTTTGCTTTACTTTACAGTCTGCCGGAAAAAGCGTTATTATTGCGTAAAGATTCAGTTTCTTTGCTCCTAACTGAAAAATATCGTTTTAGTTCAAACTTCTTTGCAGCCACGCAAGAACCTTCAAAATATTCCAAGGGTCTTAACCCAAAGGTTAATATTATCTACTGGCAACGGTTATTTGTCGCAAATTGGTAGGACGGTTTTGTATAATGTACAGGAAGGGATGTGGAAGAAAGCTTTCGTGCCTGCTAGCTTGCCAATGCAGAGACACGCGTCCTGAGGTGTGAGGAATATTATTCTCCTTCATGTGGTATTCCAGTATCCCTTATACTTTGACAAGTCCCCGATGCAATGGTACTGGTACTCGTCATGCAAATTTTCCACTTTCACCGGTGGATTATCGGCTCTGTAAAGTGATTTAGGTCCAGTCTTCGGGGTCATAGACTTTGGACCACTGACACACTTCAAACTTCCATTGAAGAGCCCTGAAGTTTGACAGGAATTAGCCAACGAGTCCACTACATAGTAACTAAAGGAGCCTCGTGAAGGGAATTAAGCCCCCAATACACTTAAATGGGTCGTTGAGGAACCCGGGATAGTGACAAATATTACTCATTACTATACTTGAAATAGTATGTGAGGAGTCCCTAGACCAAGCGCTACTAATTCTGGAGTCCCGTGACACAAAGTGGCTATTATGTAATTATATTATTTGTGTATCATACTAGCTTCTTGGAAAGCCTGTGTTGTTATTGAAAGAGAAAGGAATCGTTTACTTTTTCCAAAATTGCTTGTATAGTGCACTATTCCGGAGAAGCAGGGTACCTGTCATAGAAGTATGTATGGGCACCGTGTGCCTAATTTCGAAATAGAAAAAAGACAATTTTTCTGGATTAGCTGCCAGAGGGAACACTTTTCATATTTACATTTCTTTCTTTGACACCCCGTTATGTGACATCAAGAGGAAGTACATAGCGAATGTGAAAGACATACGTATGCGCAACTCACAATTTACGGTACAAGTAAAGGGTATTAATGCAGAAGTTATTAATGCCTATGGAAATTGGAGTACAAATGTACCTGACTCCACTGGGTGTCCAATACGCAGTTGATTTTCAAAACAATTTAAAAATACAAGTACTTTAAAACCATTTGAATTACTTTTCCAGCAAATACAATAGTTTCTATGATGTTGGAGAGCTAAGAAACTGATATGAAGCTAAACTAAGCATTGGTGCCGACACTGAAGATGACCTTGTGTGAGTCTAACTCGTATATCAAGGGTTATTTTTATATTTGCATTAAAAGCTGGTTGATAATCAGAAATGTGCGAATATCTCTAATGCAAAATTTCACGTTGTATTCACCGTGCATCTTTTTAACTAATTAAAAATTTTATTAGACCAACATGTACACTATATTCTTATAACCAAGTCAATCACCCCTTGGTTATAAGAATATAGTGTACGTGTTGGTCTAATAAAACTTTTAATCTCTAATGCAATATTTGATGGAAATATTGTTTGGAGAATCCATATAGAAATGATAAATTTCAAGACCTGCGGAACATTTATTAGCGTGTACTCCATCTTTAAAAATGAGCGATTAAGCACAATCATTAAATTAGCCCTTCACAAAGAGTCATTATGTCTGTAATAACTCACGCCTGCCCCGCTTGGTAATTGTTATTGAAATTGCTGCGCGTGCAAAACAAGGTTCTCCGCACAATTGGAAACTTTCTAAGGAGGCACACCATGCCGCAAAATGCTTGTCGTTTTCAAATTCCATTAAGTGTTCGATTTCATCACAAGATTTTGCAGGCAGAAAGCAGAAAACTTATCAATCACAAAAATAAAAATTTCGCAACATGGGACAAGGGACTTGATACGAAAACACAAAAACTCAAACTTAGTGGCGGTCAAGTCTACGGCTTTTCAGTTCATATGTTTATATATATTATATGGTATACGGATGTAATTGTAATTAGCTAAATACGTATTACTGTTAGAGACTGAGACTTCTTGACAAAATACTAACTAGCACTCTTGTAAGAGCAAAGTTCCAGAGCACTCCAACAGCAAATTTCAAGAAAAACAGATATACAATCATGAGTTGCAAGAGGAGCCGGATTATGGATCCCACTTTTTAGAAAACAAAAAACCGGAAAACTACACCAAATCGCCAAGACTGGCTCTGGGGCACACCCAGACTCCTCTCCAGTGGGACCCGGGGTTCTTTACTACAGGTAAAGCAGCCAGGGCGTGAAGTTGACCACTCACCACCGTCTGGTGACGAGGTAAAGATGAGTGGAGCTGTGCGTCTTCTCCTCATATATGCCTTCATGGCGTGATATTGAAGACTTTACCTTTATTCACAGTTTTCTGTAACATTTTGTTTACGGTTCTGATACCGACACTCTTATAACTTGCCAGCAGTATGGGGAGACACACTTCTGCCGTTCTGTGTGCTGCTTTTCTCTATGGGTGAGCCCTTCGAATTCCACAGTAGCACAGTCAAGAACGCCACGAATACCTCGTTCTAAATCCTTACCTTCTGCCTAATCCTTACGGTCTTATTTGTTTTATATTAATTTCAACTTTGAAACCGATTCGTTGTTAAATAAGACGAAAGCCATCCGTTTGCCCGTGTGAACCTGTCAGAAGTGTTTGTAAGTTTTTTATCTGTATATGTCTTTCTCTTCACTGTTTTATGTCTCTCCTTCCTTTTGTCGTCTTCTAACCAACGAGTTTCTTGCTGTCAACAAGACAGGGCAGACTTTCTTAAAGAGAAATTTCTGTCATGTAGAGGAATGCATCCCTGTATTAGGATATATTTTGAAACCAGCCCTAGTTCTTGAACAACCTTAAGGATAACGCCTCTGGCGCCGTAACTACCTTCTTAATCAGAGGAAAATTTGACGCCGAGTTTCTTCACTGTGTTACGTGCTGGAATGTTACGTTTTTCTTAATGTCTAAATGGAGATGACCAATAAAGCATTTGTGTTGGCGACGCAGTAGATACATGTATTTTAGGGTAGGACTGTAGTACTGACGTGGGAAAGTATTTTGAAGTCTCCAGTCTTCTGAGACATGACGCCTTGCATTTTTACTAGAAGTGAGAGGCAAAAAGACTTCCCGAAACTTTGGTACCTATATACCTATATACAAATTTTCATATTCCAGAAGACTGGAGTTTTCGTCAACCCCTCTTTAGGAAACTTAACTCTCTCTATGGAAATATCTTGTCGGAAATTATTCTGTTAATATTCGTCTGTGCGGAAATATGGTATTATTAAGTTCATATTGGCTGCAATATGAATTTGGTACGATGATATAATGAAAGGCAAGTGTTGGCTGCGATACGAAATTTGGTATGATGATATAATGAAAGGCAAGTGTCGGCTGCGATATGAAATTTGGTATGATGATATAATGAAAGGCACGTGTTAGATGCGATATGAAATTTGGTATGATGATATAATGAAAGGCACATTTTGGTTGCGATATGAAATTTGGTATGATGATATAATGAAAGGCAAGTGTTGGCTGCGATATGAAATTTCTGTGTTAATTAATCCGTAATTTGAATTATTGTTGTAACTTTACTTGAAATATTTGTGTTGGTGGTGTGGAAATAACAAACCTTCACGCAATATTTTGAATTAGGTTCATACAATATACACTAATGATACTGATGAAATTTCAAGAATTTTGGTAGAGCTATCTGAAATGTACGTTACGATTTATTAAGTGATGAATATTTTAGCAAGATAATGAGAGATGAAGTCGACCTCGGTGGACTAGTGGTTAGCGTGCTCGCCACTGGACCCAAGGTTCGCGGGTTCGATCCCGACCGAGGTCGATGGATTTTTAAGGATGATAAAAATCCGGAGCACCACTTCCTTCGGAGGGGAAGTAAAGCCGTCGGTCCCATGTCGTAGATTTACGGCATGTAAAAGAACCTTACGGGCATGAATAAAAATGTTGCGTAAGCCAAATTGCCTCCATTTCTCATCCAAGTCTCCTGACTGCCTGCCAGATGGCTCTGGCGTGCACATCAGGATCGATAGAACACTAAGCGCGGCTAGCTGGCCGGTCACCAGCTGCCATGAATGCGCATGACTTAGTAACCTCGACAAGAGGAGGCAAGAGGAGGCCCAGGCCCATACAGGGCTGTTGAGCCAAGAATTATTATTATTATTTTTATTATTATTAATGAGAGATGACTTACCACATTGGTGTAATAACTAATTTTATTTAGACCAAATTAATTTAAAAATGCCCAACACTGGAACTTTCATAAAATATCCCTCTGTACGTGTATATTCCACTATATTTGTACGTGAAACAAAAAGTGAACCATTAGATCTACCATTCGGGGACATTTTCACGCCTGCAGTGTGAGTGACGCCGTACGAAGGGGCGAACTTCTGTAGCCGTCAGAATGTTCCAGTATCTTCAGTGATTTGTTTAATTAAATTTAAAATTCATTCTCATTTTCTCCTTGTACACATAACGGTATATGCACGTATATCTATAAACATTTATGTGGATGTGTGTGCATTTTGTGTTTGATTATGTTTCTATATGTAATTGCCCCTTTGTGAAGTCTTAAAATTAAAATGTAAATTATTTCTCAGACAAAGAGTGTCTTTTATGATGCATTTTTCTTGTCAGCACGAACGCTATATGTCTGTAGATTGATATCTGGAGGTCTGCTTATTTGGAGTCTCTTGACTTAATTAAGGGTAGAGATACTACTTCATAAAATATATACCTAAGTTCTGGTCCTTGGAATTACATTTTAACATAGGAAAAAAGAGTACCTGTGTAATTAATAAAATTAATTAATTTGGAAGTACAAAGATTAAGATATGAGAAGTAAGGATAATTAAAACTGATTTTTACAAATTGTTAAGCAGTTGGACAATGTCCATTCAGTTCCAACAAGAAGTGATAAAAATGATGTGACACTGCAGTGCCAGGTGACATCATACTTTTCAGGAAGAGTTACAATAGGAGAACAATGACAAGTGTCACTCGTTCGTGACGTTGCATTTCCACTACAATGGGAATTGTCGTTTTGTCAGCAGAACAAGGCCACGTTTCACATTACAATGGGATGCCACAGTGAATTATCGATAATGGTCTAGCTCACTACCGAAGAGTGATGATTTGCGAGGGTCGCATTGCCATTACTCATTTAATTAACTTGCTGCTTATTTGTGTACTCAAACAGCGACATACAAGTGTGACGTGATAATCAGCTTTAGAAATAAGTATGGAGAAACGTCTGTCTTGAGAAGCTCGCAGTCGCTCAGTTGCTCAAGGAATTCCCCACGTTTGTAGAACAAGCAGAATCATTACTCTTTTTACAGTAGCCCAGCATACATATCCAGTCTCCACCACTCACCATATGCTTTTAAGATCAACGTTCCATCTACGCATACGTCTTTCAAATGGTTTCTTTCCTTAATGGTTTCCAACCAGAACTTTGTAAGTACTTCTTTTCTCCTCAATGCTTTTACTTGTCCCGCCCATTTATCTTCATTGCTTTGCTCCTTCTAATAATATTATATGAAGCGTAAAAATTGCAGGTTTCTCGAGTCTCCTGTTACTTCCATCCTTCTATTTCCAAACATAATGAGGAAAACTGTAGAGGAAAAATTTGTTTTATTTTTTCTGGTTCTGACCGGCCGTTGTGGTGAATGTGCTAATGGGGGAGACATAAGGCAGATTTATTCGCTCCATTTATCTTATTATTCGTTAAAAAATACAGAGGAAATAAATGTATTTCACAAAGTCCAACACAGTGGAATTAACACTACAATTAATACCGAGCATAATGGTATAACAGATCAATGTATTTGGAAAGTATCAGGTTCGAGCATGGGTAGGGTTACCGTCTGATAATCGTAGTCAGGTTACAAGTACGGTTACTACAGTCACAACTACCAACATTAGTAGCAATTACTACCAACCATACCAACATTACTGTGACGATGACATAAAATGTTACATGTTTCATTATCGTGTAATTACTATCAACAGATGTTGTATCGGAAAGTCTAGGCAGAACCACAACAAAGCCTTTGATGAGGAACTTCAGACAACACACGTCTGTGGGCGGGGAGAGATATTAGTCCCCTGTTAAACAACAGCCCCACACTTTTACGGCCGTTTTCCTGTAATATAAACATTCTTCGAAGTAACAGCAGGAAGGTGTAAATTACTTGTTGGCTTATTTCGACCTCGTTCTGTGGTTATCTGAATTTACTGAAAGGCAATGTTTGGACTTCTTATGTTTCATAATGTCGAATTAAGGTAAAATAACTGTTTATATTAGTTAACGGTTTTGAAAGAGTAAGTTGTGGCCTGTTTGATGTCACTATTCCAAATTAACCTGAGAAAATCTTGATCAATTCAGCCTAAACCGGACTGAGATTCTAACGTTGTTGTTTCCGTTTGTAAGTTTGGATCGTTGCCACAGTCAGGTGATACTGTGGTTACTTGTTCGATGTTCGCATTTTACCCTACTTATCGACAATACAAGTCTGCCACATGGCGGGCTTTCATGCGTATAAATCACGTCTTCGGAATCCCGCAACTTATGTCAATAGCGAATTCAGCAAATGCTAGGAAATAATTTGAAAGAATAATAGTTGGAAGAAGCATAAACTTAGAAATTCTTATGTGCAACTTAAACTGCCACATTCGCTGTCACTGGTCATATTAAACTCTCAGAATGAACTAGCATAAAGCTGTTATAATGAAATGTTTTCCAACTTCTGTTCGGTATGATGCTTCCTGTATCCTTGATGCGCTTACGAGCTTTACTCTTTTGTTTGTTTCTATAACTTTATTATCTTCACTCGCCAAACCACTTTTCACACAAGCTTCAGTTCTTCTGCAGTATGGATCCACCTGACCGACATGCAGCCCTCATGATATTTGTCCTCTATCATGGTCTATGTTATACTTTCTAAACTGTTTATACGCAGAAAATGAAGAGAACTAGTGTCAAGTTATTTGAAAGTTTACTCAAATCTGAGAGGTAATTATGTAAACTCTGTCTTACCGACCAGTCACTGGCATTTCGAACACAATATGAATCCATCACTATTTTCGCTTTATCTCTACAAACCGAAATATGTTACACAATAATATTTCTTCCTTTTGTCCTTAAGTTGTTGCGAAAACATGATATTTTATAATGCACTCGATATATGGCACCGCTTTTTTCGAAAGGCAGTCATTGAGGTTTAATGCTTAACGTAAACAATCCATAACGATTTTGTTGCTAGGCAACCGTTTTAATTCATAAAGTAATCACTATACGCCACTACGGCGAGACGATGAATAATAACAAAGTCGTGTGATTCCACGCTTTCGTAATTTCGATATTTGGGGGGGGGGGGGGGGGCGGGAGGGCAAGGCGCGTCAAAGGACAATATATGTGCAGTTTTGTTATAATTAAGGCCCAATTTGATTGGTTCAGTAGCCTACCAATTATTTTAAATAATAATGGGGGAAAAGGACCCTTGTCATATAAGAGAAAGCATTGTGGCTGAAATCAGTTATGTACGTGTAATTCACGTGTTAGAAAATTTTAAAACCTGTTATTTAAGTATGGATGTATTTTCAATTTCCTGCTGCCTCTGGCTTATAATTGTTAACAAATTGATGTTAGGAAACGCTATTATTAAACAAATAACTTACATTAACACGGGAAATGCCTGGTGTAACTCATTTTTACTCAAAATATTTTATACCCCGAGAGTTAATCCGTAATAAATACGGAACAATTTCCACCGTAGTTTCCAACTAATTCATTCTCATGAATGGTTAGCCCAAAGCCACAAGAGAACTGGCTGGACATTTTGCTAGAAGTGTAAATGGGCTACCTGTGTATATGCGCATATAATCTTCTTTGCTTCGAAAGCGACGTTAGACTGATGTAGAACGCTTTGGTATATCTACTTAACATCAGACGGTTCAAAGCAATACCGCTGCTTCTTCTGCGTTTACTATGTCATAAGGAAAGGCAGACCAGTAGACTGTGTATTTCTTCCGCTAATAATTTATGATGATACATTTTTTGAAGGTAAATGTCCTGTTGTCAGAAAATGTATGTCGTATTGTTACAAAATAATTTTTGTTTTCAGAAAATATACGAGTGTGTCTTGCTGTAGCGAAACATAAAAAAGAGGACGCGGAGTCGTGAATTGCTGATTTAGATTTCATTCTAAGTGCTGTATCTGACGAAACAATAAATTTAGCCTACTTCTGAGAAATTTTGTACGGGGTGTTTCTATGAAGTAGATGTTTCCTACAAATTCTTTTGAAAACGTAAGTATCGTAGAAAAAGAAACATTTGTACGTGTGTTTGCACATATGGTAAGTAATATACCTTTCGTTATTGAAAATTCAACAAAAATATAGTTCTCTAAATTACGTAATTGTCAGTTTATGCTTTTGTCTGTCTTAATCATATGGACTGAAACTTGTAGAGAATTGTAAGACGCCATAAGTTCGCTTTAGATTCATTTTGTAGTGGCAATCTCTAGCATAAAAATTACAGATAAGGTACGTTTTAGTTATTCCTGACGGCGTGTGATTACTTTCTACCTTTAACGTTTTCAAATCACCGAACTTATTTAAAGTGGATTTACCTTACAGGCCGTAAGCCATTTTAAAATGCGGGCTTTAGTTACTATTGTTATTTATTCAGGTAGTTTACACAGTGCCTGACATTCGGAGCCAAAAATTCACACAACAACAACTGAGTTAACTGAAATGCGATAAGCCCTTGCAGCTGTAAGAACCAGTAAAATGGGTTGCAAGAAACAAGTTAGTCTTTCGGAATTTCGAGAAAAGTGGAGTAACGGGTATGCATCTAGACTCTTTCGAGTGCACTAATTTCTTTCTTCGAAATTTACAGTTTTATCGCCTGAATAGGGGAAAGAATTAATGAACTGTACACGTTTGCATGGTTTGACAGTTAAGCACTTTCGTAATCTTGCCTCTCAATTAGGTGAAATGAACAAGGTGGAATATCCATTCAATTAAGGTGCTGAACTTGCTGAAGATGACTGGTATTATGTTTTCAGAAAACACTATCCCATATTCTCTCTGCGAAACACTGAAACAATAGCTGCTGCTGAAACTCAGTTTTTCAATACAACAAATGTGGAAAAAAGTTCCTTTTATTGCTGAAGAATGTCATAGATAAAAGTAAACTCCAATCACATAAGACGTTTTATGTGGTTTAAAGTGGGAAAGTAACTCTTCAAACAATCAAATAAAATTCTTGCTAAATGAGGGAAGAATTAAGTAGGGACTATTATGTAACGGAATGTGGTTTTCTACCAAATGTAACTTTCTGCATATCTACAGGTGAAAAGTTTATCTCACTGATTATTATTTCTCTTCGCGAAGAACGAAGGCCAAAATGACAAATGATGCATCACAAAGAACAATACTTTAATGTAACAAATAAGGATGGACGCAACTAGAAACTTGTAGCTCCTGGTATGAAGATCTGTCTGATGTCAAGCCAACGACTGATGATCTTATTCTCCTCATAATGGATGGCCACGGGATACAAATTAAAAATCTGAACCCAATTGTCTTTGAGAGAATTCTACGTGACTGTATCCATAAGCCACAGCCTTTGTGTAGCTCGTTCGTGTTCGTGCGTCCGCTGTTGTGAGTGTCGTGCTTACACACCCGGGAAAGACTTTCGAATCACAAGTAAGCAGGTTGTATGGAAAGGCACTTTGAAGAACAGCCGCCACATTATTTGGAATTTTACCTTTCAAACCTGTTGTTTTCAAGGAACAGAGTTTGCTT
This sequence comes from Reticulitermes speratus, assembly GCA_021186555.1. NCBI lineage: Eukaryota > Metazoa > Arthropoda > Insecta > Blattodea > Rhinotermitidae > Reticulitermes > Reticulitermes speratus. The sequence continues at coordinate 19,136,607 of JAJKFL010000005.1, forward strand.
CTTCTATGCTGCTGAAAAACCACACAGCCCAAAATCTGTTGTCCGGAGTGGAAGCTCAGAAACGAGAACAGAATGGCCATTAACAAGCTTTGTTCATGACGCAAGCCCAGTAAATTTGAGACGCCTGTCCAATCTAACAAACACAGAAACACGTAGAAAATTAAGAAGAATAGGCGCGTCACTCTTGCGGAGGAAACGAATTGTGGGAAAGGCTTAAAATGCATCTATAGCAAGGACAAGTGTCAGAATGAGCAGTGGCGAAGGTTTGATACGTTGCCTGTTGTGTTTGGAATCGGCTGTTGAGGGGTGCAGTGGCAACGAACGTGGTTTCTTTGAATTAAGAAAAAGTCACACCATACACTCTCACAAATAAGTCTAACTTTTAAGACTGATTGTATGAATAGTCTTAAAACCAACGCTAAATTTCCCTGTCTTGGTGTCGTAACGTAGAGTATCATGTTCTGAACAGTTTTTGTCAATGAATCTCCCATGCCTTGAAAGAAGTAAATGTGTTTTCAAACAAGTTTCTCTTCATATTCTATGGGGTACATCTGGCCTAATATCATGGGGCAAAGTGGTAAAGCGCATGAAGTCCGAAAAATCTAGTTTTCAAAAACCGCAGCGAGAGGGAACTTTAAAACAATCTCAAAAAAGAAAATTCTAATTTCACTTTCACAAAATTTGAGAAAACGTGTAACAAACATCAATAGCTTACATTTTTCTTTAAGGTTGCCATTTTACTCGGGTTTTCCTTAAGCATAGCGTGACGTGTCTGGTACGTTCGCAGTGTTGGTACCTGTAGATTTTTATTTCGTGATTTCCAGCTTTCGATGCTCTCTTATAATTATAATTGGCGTAGAAGTGGCTACGTCAAGCAGAACACTGATAAACGCGAGTATCTTGAACGTCAATTTTACTTTCTTTTGCTCAGTGCAGACAATAATATCCGTTTCCTAGCTGCAGCTTTTAACAGCTCCTGCAGGAGCTTGCTGTTAAATTAAATCTTCTGCGATATTACACCATGCCGAGTCGTAGATAGTATCGAAGTATCGGAGTTATTACTCTCCTTCGAAAACTCATTAACTATTTACCAGTCCACACCGTGTCACGTAACAGAAGACTTGAATCTTCATCAACACATTCACCAATTTCTCAACTTGCAGTGTTGTATTAACACTGATTTGTGAAAATTCAATGCCTTATTTTAGCAGATTGCTGTGTGTGGAAACTGAAACAAATCTATTTTCAGCGCAGTCTAAACGCTATCAGAACGTTCTTTTATCGTAGAACGACGTGTAGGCCTACGTAATACTTTCTGTTTTGCTAGAGGGATGAATGTTAGACCTGGAGATGCACCCAACAGTGCTTTTAGGTCGTCGGACAAAGCGTCAGTTGTGTTAGTTCAATTTTAATAAAAATTTGTATTAATCCTTAATTTTTTGTAAAGATTCCAACACAGAATTTCTTAAAGGTCAATAGAGTGATGCTAGAGAAGTCTTATGTCCACAGTTTGAAGGACGGACGGACGGACTGATGCGGTCCATAGAGATGCGAACACACCTAAAATATAGCCTCTTATTAGGTACAGTGGCAGATGGATGCTGTAACTTTGGGTTCCAACAAATCCGGGAATTCCTTAAATATGTGAATAACTGCAAACTTTGCACTTTTAAGCTATTGCTGTGTTGCGATTCTCAAAATAAGAGAACAAGAAAGTGATGTCAAGAGCGGCGTCCTATATTGAAGAGGGACTCATTGTTCGGTACAGATAACTTATTAAAATTCATGGTTTCGTTCAAAGGGTGCAGCTAATTGAAACCCCCTTGCTTTGTTCTTATGTCGTGGCATACACAGGCATACACACAGAGCAACAGCAAGTTGCACCGCTCCAATGAACATGCTTTCCTTATGCATGGCTTCACCTACACAGTAATTAGATCAATCGTTTCTTGAGTATAGCATTTCGACACTTTAACATTGTAAATTTCATTTCTCTTCATCGTGGCTCGGGTTGGAGCTGACTCCCTTTCTTGATTGTGAAGGGGAAGCCACCCAGGTTATGCCGTTTGCTACTTACTCTGCTTTTTCCTCCTTAGAGGAGACACCAGGCGCTATTTCTTGTTCCATAGGGGTCTTTAATCTCTCACTTTCTTTTATATTTTTAGTTATCTCCGGTTTTCTCTTGCATTTCTCTTTCTTGTCCTCTTTTTTAAAAAAAATCGTTTTACACTTCAAAGATCCGGCTTCTAGCCTTTAGATTACAAGCGCAGGTCTCATCTGGTGCATTGACCGGAACTAAGCCGTGAAAGAGGTCTTCACACAGGAACAACAGCAGCGCCATCAGGATTAAGGACGGACAAAATACAAGACTTCAGGGATTCGGTCCCTCTGTAGAGGGCGGACCGCAGAACACAGCACTTTAATTTGCTGTGCCTGAACACAAAGAACACTTCGATACAATGCGTCCAAATAAATATTTGCTTGTAAATTTTACAAAACATTTAAAATGTAAGGATTTAAGCTCTGTTTTTCAAAGATATGAGAAAGAGAATTGTGTGTGTATGTGTGTGTGTGTCCGTCTGTCTGTCTCTGTGTATAATTCAATGGTACGCAGGTACTACAACATATTCTTGCAAGGTTTATTCTCAGCTGTTTCTCTGTGCTTATGTAACTAGAAATTGTATCACTGTATCTACTGAAGCCCTGAATTGTGCCAGCCTTGGTGTTATAGGCTACACTCAAGTCCAAATGTCTTCAAATGCAGTAATTACTGTTTAGATTTTGTGGCCTTGTTTATAATTTTTAGTGAAATTTTGATGTTTACTTGTTTTAACTTATTTGAATTTTTTAAATTAACCCCTAAGTGTCATGGACTTGAAAACTTGCATAGGACCACCAGTTTCTTATCCTGTACGTATTGTATTTTTGAATGTTAACAAAACAAATATATGGTGTCGTGTTTCATGTAATGGAATGGATTTCGTATGGTAGTAATCAAATATGTAAATAGTGTATCACAAATCATTTTACTTAGGTTTAAACCATCTACTTCTTTTCTATTGTATTGTATAAAAACTCTAACTTTACAGACTGTTGCACGTACACTGATATTTTCACAGTCATGAGAAAACTATTAAACTTTAAAATTATTGACATGTGTTCTTAATTTTCAATTATTAATATGAGGCACATTATTTGATTCACAAAGAGTCACAGCCTGGCAGTCATTGCCTTCTAATTAACTTTGAATTCATACCTGTATTTTACCTCTATTACTGCACGTGCAGGAAGATTCAGCAACTATTTTCTAATAAATATGTACGTCTTCAATGCGTAAACTTCTTTCTTTTTATTTTATTACAGTTATCTTGTTCGAGCAGGCTAGAAAATCAACACAAAATTTGAAACAATAAGAGAATTATTAAATCTCTTAAGTACACGTACAAGTTATAGAGGCATCGGGCTTTTGGTTAGCACATATAAACGGTCGATATTCTGAACGGCTGGACAAATTCAACCAACTTCTCCAGAACAAACGTTATTACGACTGAGACGGAACTCAACTATCGGAAAAGGTATGGAAGAAAATACAACATCTACGTCAATTTTATTTGTTGAGCAGTACTACCAACATTGCTGCTTAAGTAGCCTGCTGTAGAAATCAGAGCGTTTCTTATCGTTGATATGGTAATGCGGATGATGCAAAACCTGTACCCATATCAAGGTCTTGCACGAATCTGAGATGAAAAACAAGCATAATGCATGAATATTGTTGGTCTTTACTACAAATGTGCTGGAGCACCCTGTTTGATTCCAGGGATAAATATGTTGGCCGTTATGCTAAGATATATTCATACACATTCCCTTCGACATGTACCGAATATTTTAAACATTCTTTAAGTTAATAAGTTGCAGTATAAATGTCACGGTTCGTATTTATGTCTTATTATTCAAGCTGAATCTTTATTATAAGTAAGTGTGTTTTTATTGTTGCGGTATTTCGTCGCAGTTGCTTCGGTATTGCTCAGTTTCTGCGAGCCGATGCACATCCTACGGTCAATAACTAGCAATTCCGGTAAATACGTATAATTGCTGCGTTTTGAGTTTCCGGACAGGCTTTTTGTGTCAGCATTCCACAGCACAACCATAAGCCAAACCCAACAATCCCTCTGCTGTTGGTGCTTCGCCTGTTTATACGGGTTTTACTATGGCGACATTGAAATCAAAATTTCAGTAAGACTACTGTAGGTGAAGTAATGAAAGAATGACCAATTTTACAACTAGCAGTTTTATTACATTATGTGTTCGCTCTTGGTTTATGTAACACCCCTTTCAGTAACTCAGATTAAATAGTGTCCAATGATGGAGGAATACATGTGGAAGGAACCAATGTTAGTATGATTGAGGAATATTGCCAGTATTTTCGTGAAGATACTGAGAAAACCCTGAAAGTCAATATAGCCGTTTTTCGGAACTAAATTCTGTTCCAGACTTGGATAATACGAGTCAAAATCACGACAGCGCAACGTAATACTATTCTTCCCATGCAGATGGACCTACACTGCAGTTTGGGGAACATAAAAGTATTTGTGTTTACACGAATTCAGCTTCAAATTCCGAGAGTAATAGGATTGGATCAAGAGGTCCACTTCAACTGGTCATTGGGTACATCTCAGAAAGCGACGGAACTTAGCCCACTGGTTAACTTAAAATGAGATTTGAGACGTCACCAGGGCTTCAGAGTAATTGCCCCACTGATCAATTTAAGAAGATAGCTGAGGAGCCCCTGGTTGACTGGCACTGGTAGTTGAAGAGACCTGTGAGAGGAATTCAGTCCGAATCCCGAGTGTGACATGACTTGACCGAAAGGTGTACTTGAACTGGTCACTGAGGAGTCCCGGATCGTCACAGGAATTGGCCCACTGGTCTACACTTAATAGCAGTTGAGTTAAATTACGTGAAGTGACTCTTACTTATGTAGGGCAATCAAACTTTGTTTGAGCAGAATAAATTTGTTTGTAAAATTCAAGGAGCAGTTCTGTCTGTTATAAGATGTACCCTGTGGGAGAACCCGAGTAGTCGCTTATCATACATTTTTTGACACTCTGTGCTTGCGTTTCGAAATGAGAAAAATCCGCAAGTTCGAACGGCAGATCGCTTTCCATGCCAGTCTTTGTAGGATGCATTTTTAGGTTTTTGGACACGTGTGTCTAATTTTCGGAATAGAAAAAACTGGCATTTTTCCACGGATTGTCTCCCCAAAAGATTTACTATTCTTTTATAAATCGCTGTTTGGGAGAAACGGGTGGGGGGGGGGGGGGACCGACGTCTGCCCTGCAGTTCCATGCCTATAGCAGCGGAGAAGCCAGCAGGATGTGTGCAGCAGGTCTGTCTTAACATTGGTATGGTAATAGGGAATTGAACTGAAGACATGTTGTTCATGTTTAATGAAGAAGAATAAACGGATACGCACTTGTTTGTGGATTTTGTAACGGATATGCTTTTGCTGCTGTCGTAGAATATTGGAATTATTCCACAATCTAAGAATTCCCTATCGTTGTGTATTTTATACAGTCCGTAGACAGATTCCAAGAAACAGGCGCGTTATCCAGTGTGCATTGCCAACCCAACCTAGTACAAGGCGAAGCTTGGTTGATGGATTGCCACTCGCCTCAATGTTTCGCACAGAACAGTGTGGCGAACGTTAGACTTAGAAGATAGCTATCCATATCATCAGCAGCAAATTCAGTGCCTTGAAACTGGAGACTTGTTTAGGGAATAGGAATAGTGCACTGGTTAGTTACACACCCTCACCTTCATCGATACATCTTATTCACTAACGAGGATCAGTTTACATGCTATGGGCAAACAAAAAAATTTTATCTTTACTTTCGGATGTGTATCCACACGGTACGGCGGTATCAAATTTCAGTATCGATTTTCCGTTAAGGCATGGTGTGGTGTAACTGATGGTCCCTTCACTGCTCGACTCATCTCGGAGGGTAGCTTACAGACACAACATAAGCAGGCTTTGTATAACACGAGCTGCCAGTCATGCGAGGACGTGCCTCTGCCAACACGGGCACGCAGGTACTTGCAGCATGAAGCAGCGCCACCACATGTCAGCCCACATGAGACGCAGTACTTAAATTAGCGCTTACCGAACGACGGATTGGCCATAGCGTTCAGTAGAATTGACCATGGCGATGATCCAAACTCGACTATATTTAGATGTGTGGGAGAACAATAAACTCCTTATTTGGAAAGGCAAGGTGGACAGAGCTGAGTGCTTAATTCGTCGCACTGTCGATACAGCTAGCCACCTTAGTGACCGACATACACAGACACCTACACACTCTTACGTTAGACGTTCCCTTGCGCAAAGAGCAAGAATGTGTCCCGAAGCGGAATCCGGACATTTTGGACACTTGTTACAGCAGTGGAAGTCAACCGTTTTCCAAGTCCGTATTTTGTGACACACAACCATGAAGTTTCACTTCTTGTTACAGTAAAAGTATTGTCTTTAAATCATCTAAAATTCACCTACCCATAGCCACATGGACGCTGAAAATTTGTCCCATAATCATATAATACTTTTACTGAGAATTACCTAAGGAATCACTTTTTGAAGTTGGGGTATTAAGTCGTAAAGCATCCTGTATATATGGACTAACCTCACACCCTCACACCCAAATAATGGAGAAACGAGATCTTAGGGAATGAGTGTTCCTCGAACAATGAGGACATGGAGATAATATGAAACTCTTGACATACGTGTTACAAATCAAAATATTAATTATAAATTATCTGTATATGAATATTGACTGCACTGCTGACGTAAATGTTATGTATGGCGGTAAAATGTTGCGACTTCAACTGTGTTAAGGTAACTATAAATAAACGGAGAATTTACTAATTGTTTTCAGTTTAAAATATTCGTTTTATCATGAACCCATGCGGCGTAGTTTCAAACTTGTTTCTTTTACACTAGAGTTACGAATATCGCAGCAGAGTGGAAACCTCAGTTCCACTTGTCATAATTTCCGACTGTTTATTGACATTGCGTATACTAGCTCCATTTATTAATAAAGACAGTTTGTTGTTATATTCCATTACTCATGAACGAATTCGAAAACAAAGAAAACAATATGACAGCACAATTATGTCTAAAATTAAATGGTTCTGTTTATCCTTTTTGGTAGTCAACATGGCTTACTACATAATAATCTGCAAAATGTGGCCCTTCTACCTTTTCAGTGCGGCCCGCGCTCTAATTTCAGACACACGAAACGAAAATGTATGAATCTTGTAAGAAAAATTATTGGTCCGCATAAAAATATATTATTCAGAAACACATTTTATTATTGACAATAAAACAGACTTTTCACACCAAAGTATAAATAGACGTTCTCTCGCGCTGCATGTCTTCCTTGCTTTTAGCTTTAGGAACCGGAAAGTAGGCCTAATGTGGTGGCTAAGTGTAAGTACTTGACAACACATCATGTGCCACGTAGTAAGGGCTCATTAGGTAAGACTATTTTAAAATTTCGTACAATTAATTCACATTTTTAAGATTTGTTTCAGATAAGTTGTGCCGCCTCAGTACTGACACTGTTGACGACTATCCTTAGGGGCACACACCTAGAAAGTATAAGTATTATTTATAATATGGTCCGCAGTTATTTTTAGGCGCGTTCGCAAACTTGCGAAAAGCAACATGTAGCTTCGTCATGTCTGTCTTCCGTACGTCCGTCCGCAAGGAACAAATCGGTTCCCAATGGAAGGATTTTCATGAAATTTGTTATTTAACAATTTTTCGAAATTCTGTCGAGAAAATTTAAGTTTCATTAAAATCTGAGGAGAAGAACGGGCACTTTACATGAAGACCTATGTACAATTATGATAATATCTAGCTGAATACTTCTCAGAACGAGACAATTTTCACACAAACTTTGTAGAGAAAATCAAAACACACATTTTTTGTTCAATTTCATGAAAATCGTGCCGTTTATGAGATAATATGGAAAGAATGGTAGAGCCAGGTAGGCCACATATGACAATATAAGCTGCGCAAAAAAAGATGCGCTTTTGCGTGCCGAATAACTGAGGCAAGAATACAGACACACACTCGTAATATTAATACTTATTGCTTCATAATTGATCTCGTAAAATGTTTTACGGCAGCACTTACAAAAACTGAGAAACTGCGTAACGACTTACCTGTCATTACGATCTGTTTAGCCAAATTTTACGTGTAAAGAAAGCTATGAGCAAACAAACACTGTTTTGTTTCAATACAGCGTTTATATGTAGGCCTAACGTGTGAAAGAGTGCAAATTAGTTGGAATATAATTTCTTTCAAAAACTGGTAGGTATAATTTGATTTGTTGTCTGTGAAATAAATTTATCATAAAAGCATTGTTGTATAGCCTCAGTATTTTTATACCGTGGACAGTGACATGTAACTCAACAAAAAGACACATAATGAATTTTTGTGTTTCCACTGGAAAATGGTTACGCTATCACGCAACAATTTTACGTTAAACATATATTGCCTATCTTGTTTCCTCTTGATTTGGACACATGCCAAAAGGTTTCTCAGCACTGATGTACTGTATTATATACATGACCATCCTTAAAATAGGATTTGTTGCGCTAAGCCTCCTTCAGACGAGGAAAAGGGGCCTATTATTCTTTACAATAAAATTGATGTGACCAATCTGAACAGGACGGGTGACAGAAGTTGGAGTCCCATTAGATTTCTTATCAAAAGCAGATATAAGTTTTCCATATCTCTCAAAGTAAGGAAACCTTATATCAAATGAAAGTAAGTGCTTGGTGTAAAAGTCTGAAGTTAATACACACCGATCTTGCAGTTTTGCATATTTCCATATAGAGTCGAACTCGGTTATAACGCCATGAAAGGGACTGAATATTTTGTGTCGTTATAAACGAGTGTTATTATAACGAAGTAGTGGAATATTATGGTTAACAGTGATGAATTAGTCGGTACTACAGAATGTCTGACCCTATAAGCGAGGTGTCGTATAAACCGATGTCGTTATAACCGGGTTCGACTGTATTTATAAATCAAATATTTAATAAATTTCCCCCAGATACAGGGTATTTTCTTGATTTACTTATTAACTTTTGAATACAACCTGGTATTAGTCACAGTACGTATTGGCCTGAATATTAATATCAGCCCTTTTCAATACGACTGCAGTCTAAATGTATATGTATATGAAATACGAAAAACCTTCTTCTTCATACGTGTCACAAAACGACAAAAAGTGTGAACACTAATAAGGGACTTTTTATCTAGTTTCACACTACAGGTTTTATACAGTGATTATTTTTTGTGTATTTTTATATTTAGAAGTGTATAAAGTACTTTTAAGCACCTAAATTTTGACTTCGATATGGTATATAAGGAAGCCCTTACCGTATTTAGACAATTTCTAGAACATCTTTCTTGAGGTGTCTTAAATATACGAGATGTAAAGTTATGTGTATGGCCTGGCTTGTACAAATTAGATTCCCTGTAGGTTAGTTGGGCAGCGCCGCTTTCTGCAGAAGTGTGGAACTCTGAAGTGAGTCCTGTGAGCTCTATCACGGAACAGTGCCGCTAGTAAGCACAGATAAAGTGACTTCTCACAGTGTCTGGTCCAGAGCTGGCAACGTAAGTGAGGTACAAGTACGCAGAATACAGTACTATACTGAAGTAACAGTAACATTAGTCTACTGACAAACGGCACACTACTGTCTAGACGTGCCAGATGACACCAACCAATGATGAGCAGTTTTATTTATTATTATATTGTTTATAATACTAGCGTATAGGTAGCTGACATTTCGATGGGAACTTGTAACGGTAATTAGGCGCGTTCGCAGAATTGCTTAAAGCGACTATTAGTTTCGTCCTGTCCGTCCGTCCATCCGCCTGCCCGCATGGAACAGCTCGGCTCCCACTGAACGGATTTTCATGAAATTTGATATGTTGGTATTTTTCGAAACTATGTCGAGAAAATTCAGGTTCTTTTAAAATTCACAAGAATAACGGGTACTTTACTTGAAGACGTATGTACATTTATGATTTCTCGCTAATTCTTCGTAGAATGAGAAATGTTTCAGGCAAAGTTGTAGAGAAAATCAAAATACACATTTTATGTTCAATAGCTTTTTTTCCGAAAATCGTGCCTTTATGAGATAATATTGGAAGAATGCCGTAGAGCCGGAGAGGCCACAGATGGCAGTGCACGTTGCATGCTGGATAACTAAGGCTACAAACACAAATTCGGCATGTGTAATACTTATTGATTTTCCACGGCAACAATGGTTACGCGTAAGCATCGTAATGTTGCATTATACTAGATTTCCTGTATTATTAATTTTGCATGTAATTAAGGTCCTAAAATGCGTTTCAAACAGAGTTTCTGAGCAAGCGCAACCGTTCTTTCCTATCCGCTATGAAAGGCACCTTACAGTATGCTGCAGCACTAAAGTAAAAGAGCAGTGACAAGCACTAACTGTGCTGTTTTTCGACTAAAGTGCGCACTGCAGGCCCCAGTGAAGAATAGATTGAGTGCCGTTTACTTCTGTCATCTTATGCTAATATTCACAACTATTACTTTTTGACTGATGACAAACATAAGAACAAAATACAAATCATTTGCCTTCTATGTATGAAGAATCCGAAACTTTTACACGCTGGTGTTTATTTTGACTCGACACCTCAGTCCTTCTACGAAGAGTGCAACATTTGCTATTTTACAACACTAAGCAGTACACGCTTGATATACACACTGTGCGGTTTTACATACATGACCGTCATCCATATATCTTCAAATGACTTCGCGTATATGCCTTCCTTTTTACATACATGGCCGTCATCCACATATCTTCAAATGACTTCGCGTATATGCCTTCCGTTTTACATACATGGCCGTCATCCACATATCTTCAAATGACTTCGCGTATATGCCTTCCTTTTTCCTAGTGCACAAATTATCGTTATTTGGTTTAGCCCTGGTATTCGGCATGTTCTACCGCCACTATAAGATGAAGTTATTTCACAATTTTTCAGCCTTCTTAAACTCCAGTTATCAGCCTGGTGGCATCATAGGCACTTACCATATCCCTCGTGTTGCCATTGTTCTTGCCCTCGTTGTAATCATCATCATCATCATCATCATCATCATCATTATCATTAACTTATATTAACGCCTACGTTTGTAACATTATATTCTTGTATTTCAGGTACGTGTTTCGGTAATTTTAATAGAACGATCTAAGGACATGGATGTTCCTTTCTGCTTAGCAAGAAAAAGTTTCCGTAAAGCTGCTTCTAAGTACAACAGGTAAAACACGTCCAATCTGAGCATAATTTCCTGTGCATGTATTTTTACTTGTTCCTTTTATGTATACTTCCCACAAAAAGCATAAAATTAACGTAGATCTATACTTTTGGGGAGGGGGTATTGTCTGTCACTCTGTCCTTCATTGTAACATATGCCCTGAGCAACGGAACCGAAATGAATGATATGAGATTCATTGCCTTCTATATCTAATGCATAAATTTTTAAAAATGTTGTGTTCAGAGAAGCGGGGTTTTTATTAAAATTTATACCTCTAGGATAATTGCTTTTACCCATCACACAACAAAACCGAAATAAAGTTAAAAACATAATTCGTAAAAATTATTTTTTACCAGAAAGTAGTCATTGATAGAGAAATTGTTACAGAACTTTTAATGAAGAACACCACAAAAGTTTTACTTTTTTATTTTGCGAAACTTCTACTTTACTTATTTCCTGTCTCCCGTAATCTATCGAATAAAAGACTCCTTATTTGTGCAGTGTAACTGTTTGAAATATTAATTATATTAGTCGGAGACACGAGACGGGAAATTCTATTGAAAATGCAAAAGTGAGAACTACAAATAAAAGGAAGGGGAGAGAAAGATAATGAATGAGCGAGGAGGAATATAATAAAGGCGGATGGGTGTAGAATAATCATTTGCCTGAGTAGAGGAGTGGAATGGACCGAGCTAAGCCAGACAGTGTACCGCGCGTAGACAGACTGATTTAAAAGAAGCAGGCGAGCTGAAAGGAAGAGAGATGAGAAAAAGCGTCCAGGCCTTTTTATTTACAAAGTTGGTTTTGATAAAACACAGTGACTTACCATCTGCTGTATTTCAAATGTCTTGTTCTTTAAAATATTTTCGGGGCCATTCTGTCGGTTATCTTGCTTGTTGGGGTAACAGCCTATGTGTGGCAGATAATGTTTCATATACCACAAGTTGCGTATATATGTATGTATGTTTTATGTACCACATGTTGCGTATATATGTGTGTATGTTTTATGTACCACATGTTGCGTATATATGTATGTATTTTTTATGTACCACATGTTGCATATATATGTATGTTTTATGTACCGCATGTTGCATATATATGTATGTTCTTCTGGCAAGTAACTCATCCATAAGTAAGAGAATATTAAAATAAATGAATTAATGTGTTTATCAACTAACCATCAAACTAACTTCATTTTGCGATTCCGTTTCTTGCAAAATATTATCTGGTCAAGAAATTTCCCGCTTTAAATGAATACAAAGATCTTTATCACTTTAACTTAAAATTCAGCGGCCTGTTCGCAACCAAATACACTAATTCCCCAACAGCCATTTTAATACAATCATACCTACTTCAAGGTGTTCAAATGTTTCGACCAAAATTGCGTATGAATTTCCATTTTTTTATGCGTGCTATATGCTTAACTAACTGTTATTCCGCTACCCGAATATTTCACCGCTTTTATGACACCGGAATATTTATTACCGCTTTCAATAGAGCCTGCAAATGGTTCCCAATCTGATCAAAATGAATATAATCTACAGTCTTCCACTATATTTCTTTAAGAACCAGTTTAACATCACTATCCTGTCTATCCCTGCTTTTCCCATTTGCATTTCGTCTTGTATGAAAATTTGCCTCGGTTCTTCAGTTCCGTTATATTCGCACTATATACGAGTATTTCCTTGTGCGCTATTTGTTCGTTTTTGTTGAATCGTTTATTGTTCAAAAATTTTCCCTTAATCTTTGTAGCTTTTTGCATTTCAAGGGTGTGTGTTTTGCGTTCTCTTCTTCCTTACATAGGGGGCGGCGTTGATGAAGCTTCCTTTCTTACCACTTATGACGTCTTGTGGATTGTTATGTAGGTACCGACATTCGACTAACCTGAAGATGGAGGTAGCATGTTCATCTGAAACGTTGCTAGCTGTATACCAATCTGCGAGGCGTCATTTCTCAGATGACTAGAGTCTTTACACATAGGGAACAAAATTAGTACCAAATTAATTCACGTCATCGTGTCCATTGTGCTTTTCTGAAAAGGCACATTACGTTCCATGGTACAGCAGTTCGCGTAGCTGCCTCCTAACAGGAAAACTGCGGGTTCGAATTTCTGGCAGAGCGGTAACACGTCTGATTTGCAAGTATAATCCTATCTGGAGATTCTCTATGGTTCCTTGCTTTCTTTGTTCCCGCAGGTAATACCTGTAGCCAATCCAGAGCTAGGTACAGGAGGCTTATTATTTTGGGGTTAAAGCGGCCTGATCATGAATGTAATTACTCATCTTTATCTAGCGCCGAAGTTTAATCGCTACGAGCTTAGTCTTCATATCCCACACACACATTCATGATATGGTGCGTAGGCGCAGGTGTAACCACACGTGACCGAGGTGTACCTGTGCACCAGGAGTCATGTGTCATTATTCATTTCTGAAAAATGAATCCGACTTAGCTTCAGGGCTATTAATGTACAGACAGCTTCACTTCACGTTACTTGTTACTTCTCTGCAAAACTAAAAGAACCTAGACAGTTCCTTATACTTTAGGTTTTATATCACAGAAGGCAAATTGCCTCGTCATTAGAAGACCAACTGGATTCTGTTTAGGAAGATGACGGCTGTGTATTATTAAAATGGTGTAAAATCCATTGATAACCTCTGTGTGATAAACGTAAAGAGTTTTTAATTTTAAAAAATTGTTTATGTTTTTACCGCTATGTTTTTAAGTTATAAGGGAAAATGTTTATAGAAGGTGCACTAAGACGTTTGTAATGAGTAAGTTATTCAAATTCTGCATATTTTAAAATATAATTTACACTTCTGTACTTTTTAAGACGCGTGTGAATTGGGTTAAATCTGTTAACATGTTAACAGAAGAGTCAGTAGATCTCTGCTTTCTATTACTTATTTCTTTTCCACACGTGCGCACACAGAAAAAAGGAAAAAAAAAATTCGGAACTTTCGTGTTTACGTATTCATTTGAATTGAAATCACAAACTGTTACTTCGCGTGAATGCTTTTGGTAGACCTGTTGGCTCTGTAGGTCAGACCACACTTCAGCAAGTGTCTGTTAATTGCAGAACCTTTCGTCGGGAGTTTAGCAGCACCTTGGTCTTGCATTCTTTTCCTTTGGAAAGTGTCAGCGATTCGCTTTAAAATGTAAAGCCTTTTGTCAACATGCAGTGCACTTAGATATTTTAAACCCTAGTTCATCATTATATTTTACATTTGCCTCTAAATTTCAGTGTACGTCACGTGTTAATCTTCTCGAGATACAGCACATGTATTTATTGATGAGTATTGTTCCAGAGCTGACAGTTTTAAAGATTGAAGGATTGATTTACTGGAAATATTTCCAAACGCAAGTTGTTTATGGATTCGATATTTTATGAAAGTGTTCTTCGATTTTACATAAATACCTCTAATATTCCTCCAAACGTTTTAGTCAGTAATAACTCTTATATTGTTTGTCGTACTCTAATTTTGCTTAATTAAAGAAAAGGAATTGGAAGTAGAACTTATGAAGCCTCGTTCCAAATGCACAAACTTCCAGGCTTACGTATTATTATTATTATTATTATTATTATTATTATTATTAGTAGTAGTAGTAGTAGTAAGAGCAACAGTATTAGTAAGAGTAGTAGTAGTAGTGGGTAGTAGTAGTAGTGTCCGTTTGTGAATGACTTGTACAGTTTCCATACGCGTTAATTTTGTCGAGTAGAGCATCGAAATTTCTTACAGCTGCCCATTACTTTTATTTATTGACATACAAAATAATTTTGTATTATACCCTAACATATAATTATGTTTATTTATGGTCTAAATCATTCCGCATTTCACATGCCTCGATCCACTTTTTCATTGTTATGGCCATGAAGCCTAAATATAAAGGAAGATTTCTTACTGCCGTTGTGTTTTTATTTATTTATTTATTTATTTAGAGCTATTATCAACAAAACATTACTTATTTTCCAAGGTTTACCACGGCACTTTCAGTGTAGGCCTCTATAAGTAAGTGCCGATCACACCTCACAATTACCGGTTTGGCCATGTTGGTATTACTGAGTGTAGGAAGTTACGAAGTATGGTGTTGCATTGTCCTCAAGTGCATGTCGAATTTTCGTACTTTGTTTCCCGAAAATGTGTCGTATTGCTCAAAATCTGAAGGAGACGATACACAGGTAGGCACACAATATACATACAGCATAGAAAGCTCAAAATTCTTCTTACGTTCCTGGTTTATTAAGGAAAGTAAGCTGACGCTTTTACTTCAACGTAAAGTTGTCCTTCTGTTTAATTAAGTGCCACGTCTTAAAGGCATATGGTGGAAGTATAGCTTCACGACGTCTTAACCCTGGCACTGGGTGGCGGTCAGTGGTTAACGTCAGGCTCCAGTTGCTTTACCTATTGGATATGAAGTTGGCTGGACGGTGTAGAGACAATAAATATCTCATTTCACTAACGGGAATTCAACCCAAATTCCCAGGTCGCATATTCGATTGCCTAATTACTATATTGTCTGATCGATTCTGGCTTCACAAAGATTAACTTAACAGTAACATAAACTTTAGTCATTTAATAATAAAATATATTTTATCTATCTGCTGACATATGAGGAGGCATCCCTTTGATTGGTATCTCTGAATTCGTAAAGTACAAGAGCAGCACTTCTAGATGAAATAGCTCAGGCATGGAATGAGCAGTGTTATAACGTTAAAAATGTTCATATTTGGCATTCCATGCTCTATACCAAGCTCTTACGTCACTTGACTTAAGTCAACCTGGTCACTGCAACCGTACCCGTACTCTTTGTCTTCTCACGTTTCTACCTTCAATTGGAATTCTTTACTAATTGTGTGCAATGTTGAGAGGACAGAAGGCAAAGGTTTCGGGAAAATAGTAGCAGTGCATTACTATCTTCAGATTCTCTTATTAAGTCTGTCCTCCTGTTTTTCAACGGTATATTTTTAGATATTATTATTCCAGCGACTTTCTTGTTTTCGAACAACTCGCAACTATTTACCAACATTACCTTAGAAATGAATAGCCCTTCACATGAATGTATACCACAAAAAATTGCTCTGTTTATTCTTTCATACAGAGTAAGGGGTTGTCATTTAAAAACAAAGCTGGTGGTTGATAACGACCATGTAAAAGTAAAACATGTTATTATGACTTCTGAGATGTTCTGTATTTAGTTATGAAATTAATGATGGTTTCGTGTTTATTATTCAACCACATATAAATTTAGTAAAGCCTCGTTAAAACTTCGAAGACTGTTGTTTATACAGTTTATATTAAAAATTTCAGTTTTTTCATCACAGGGAGCACAGTCAGTGTTTATTATACAAATCAGTTGGTTTTAATTGCTAGGAAAGTAATCAGTGTTCATTGTGAGAAGCATATGAAGGAAATGCACTGTGTTTCAAAATGCAGAGATAAATGTTGTTGCAGCAGATGGTACATCTGTTTACCACTGTCCTATGAGCCGATCTTATGACAGAAGTATTTCCTGTCTTCAAACAAAAGGTATCGTTTTTTAATATATGCTCTTCCAGAAACCTAATGACATTATTACAGATTTTAGTGTAATATGTTTTGGAGCTATTATTGAATCATTTTGATTCGTCCTCTTAATACTAAATTGGAAACTTTACCTCCTGGAAAATAACATCGGACGATAACTTATGTGCTTGTTTGCGACTTCTAAAATATTAATTTTCTAGGATTTTGTGCTGTAGTACTTACCGAAATGCAGTAGCTTGCTTCTCTGTTTTTTTTTTTTGCTGCCACCCTTGATACAGTGCCTCCCATAGCAAAATGTTGGCATAGAGTGTGAAGAAGTTGGTAAGTTGTTGACGCGATAAATCTCCGACCTCTTCTCCTTCCCGTTCCTACCCCTCGCTGATTCTGGTACACCAAAGTTGCCTGTGACGTCACGAAGGATCCTTTTTTTGGGGGGGGGGGGAGCGAGAGAATATTTGTTGAAATAAAGTAGTGATAAAACCTGCCTTCTTTCAACCCAATAACGTGCAAAGAAGCCCAGGCTTGTAACATCGGTGCGTCATGTGCAGTAAGGAACATTGTCGTTATGTGAGAGAATGTGAGAAAATTATTGACATGATTAATTGCACAATGAATTTGTTAAGACGTTATGAGACCATTTAGCCTATAAATAGATCGTCTGGAAGTGTGTACTTACAAAAGCATAACGTGAAGTACTGTATTTATATCCTCCTCCCATTACCTCTGCAACTTTTTCTTCATCTTTCTCAAGTTTTCCCACTTTCAAAGTCTCGCTGTTCTCATGGGCCTGCTCCTTAAGTGTCGACATTTGGAGGCACTTCCTTGGTTCTTTCCTCCATCGCTTTGTCACTTTCTTTTTATTGTCCTCTTTCTGCGTGTACCACGTTTACACAGAATTTTTTGTACAGTAGTTACCAGTAAAGATTACTCTCTTCCGTTACGTGGCGCCGTGTAGTCTGCTAGAAACTTGAACTAGAATACACGCCACTCCCAGAAACAGTAATCTTCATTGCCACCGCCGGGGGAGCCTCAAATGCCACAAAGTAATTAGCAGTTTTGTTACGAAATACAATTAAAAATCTCTGGTTCGAAGCTTGGCCAAAATCGAATTGTTGGCTGATGATTTTCGCACCTTTGGTCATCACCTTCCCAGATATGCTGGAGTAATGTACTTACATCTATCACAACCACTTCCACATTCTTCCCGGTTGGAACATTTTAGGCACCATAATTTCTAGCAGTTAAGTTCTGTAACCTCCTTAATTAAGCCATAAAATTAAATCCGCCTTTGTACATATGATGTCTATTGAATTTGTTGTTTATCTATCTGTATATGTACTGTTATTTCGATTAAACTATATTATGCATAATGTATTTTAAATTATAACTATTAAATTGCTTATTTTTTCCCGACCAAAGTTTAGTTGATGTTGTGAGTTAGCTGAAGTCTGTTGTTTAGCTAATTCGATGTTATAAACATGTGTTTTTTCCTTAGTTGAGTGAAGCGGATAGGATTCAATCCGAGACTAGATTGTATTAGGTAAGTACGGTAGAACTCTGGTTACCCAGTAGTTGTTAGATGGCTTATTAGCCTACTATTCGAAATGGTACTCACTCACACGCTCACACACACACACACACACACACACATGGTGATCTCATGAGCATATTTTCTTCCCTAGAAAGGAAAGTGAACTAAAAATACGAGTATCTGTGACAAATGAGTCAGAAAGAGGACAGAATACTAGGATTAGCAGAATCGTTACTCATATATTAATCTTTTTACCTAGGAAGCAAGTGGTATTTATTCTTATGGATTTTAATCACGATATTGGTGTACTTATTTCAGGCGTTGTCCTAATGGACCCTGTCAGTCAATTTTATTCCAGGACTTTTTCCTCGTCAGGCTTGGAATTGAATTGCCTGTCATGAATAACGGACGGACAGACGGAAGTAACATGTAGATCGATTGGTAATGGTAACTTCATCACAGCTAAAGTTTGTCTGCCTGTCCTTCCAGCAGCTATTCTTTGTTTGGCTGTATAAACTCAGCAAATACCATGCCCAAACGCCGATCACTGAAAACAATGGCTGTATTCGACTGCATTTTCAATGAAAGTATCGCATAGAGACCTCCTGCTTTTCCACAGTTAAAATATTCTGTACATGTATAGTAAGCAGTAGTAGGTTATCACAAGCAGTAAGCCTTCTGACTTCTGTTCAGGTATTATCGGTGTCAATTCCAGACCAGTGCGCGTATCTTAGTGACTATTCTTCCTAGAGTTCCGCAAGTCTTTCAGACATATATTAACATACCGTATTATATCGAAACGGACCGCAGAAGCTTTCTTCACGATCGTTAACCATTCAGCACTTGTTCAGGTCACATTAGACACTAATTGACGTCAGTAGCTAAAAGAGTGTTATTACGTAATTTAGGAAACGACCACTTGTGTAACGAGAGTACAAATGAGATAAAAGTGACCAGAGCTGTAAACGGCATTTTAACCATTTACACAACCCGGGATAGCTCAGTCAGTACAGTGACTACACTACCTGCTGGACGATCCGGGGTTTAATTCCCAGCAGGGACAGGAGGGGTTTCTCTTCTCCAAAACATCCAGACCCGCTCTTGGATCCATCAAGCCTCCTTTTCAGTGGATACTGGGCGTAAAGCGGCCGGGTCGTTAGGATGACCACTCACCTCCATCTAGTGTTGAGGCTGAGAATGAGTAGGGCTGTGCCTGTTCTTCTCCTTTATGTTTTTGTGGCATGGACACACATAATTTTACCTTTACTTTTAACCAATTGTAAGACACTGGGAAATGCATATACTGCTTGCCTTGGAAGTTTAAATAACGTGACATTTTTCCGCATAGCATAATAGTTCATCTATGGGGTTCGTTTTCTTCTCAGAATAAACAGCGATTATTTTACTAAGCAGTATTACCTGCCTTATGTTGGTAGTGAAGTTTCTGTGTGATTTATGGAAGGTAGGAAATGACTTTTGAAACATTGTTTAAATTGACTTCAGCTTCTAAATTTTCAACATTTCACTTCACACAAGCATTTTTACTAAACATATAACATTCACTTCCAGATTTACACAACAGATACATGTCATTAATATAATTATGGTAATCAAATTAAGAAAGATGAAATTGGCGGTATATGTGGCATGAATGGGAGAGATAAATACGTACAACATTTTAGTTGAAAAGGCTGAAAGGAAGACACATGTCGGAATAGAATGCGTAATGAAAGGATACTATAAATGTGTATTTTATGCAATACCGTGTTAGGATGTGGATTGTGATTGTATTGCTCAGGATAGAGGACAACAGTAGAACGTCTTGACCGAAACTTCGGATTTCATAGAAGTTGCGAATATCTTGGCCTGCTGAGCGAATTGGTCTTTTCAAGGAGCACCTTCATTCACGAAGTTACTTTTCTAAACAAATCTTGCTTTCTTAATTGAGTTCTGCTTTCGGTATTAAATACTCTTTGCTTACTTGTATAGTTAGAGGCGCATATACGTAATTTCTTTCCTACGCATCTGTGAAAATTCAGATTAGTTTACCTTCCGTCTGAATAACGCATGTGACATCATTATAAAATACAGTTCAAAAGATCTGTTACTTAAGACCGTGCATTAACACAACGCAACGCAACACACAACACAACATAAGAATACTTGTGCCACATCGAGAAGGTATCAACACGATGACAATAATTTGTATTTTCAGTGTCAAAAACACTGATGTGTGCTTTGATTAGTACACATCCATTTCAATCAGAAGGAAAGACACAAGGTCTCATCAAAACGTAAGTCGACTACGTTTTGAAACAGCAAACATCGAACACGCTGCGCCTCAGAATACCACCAAAACACCACATAATAAAAGGAAGGCATAGCAAATCACGCTCTATTAAACGTGAGGATCAGTATATGTAACTTACAGGAATGTAGGCAATATTCGAATTTGAGACATTATACTCGTATACAATCCAAACTGCATAACGTTATACCATATTTAATAAATACTGAAGACTTTGGTATACTTCAATAACATATTAATTGAAGGAGATTCTTTTAAGAGAGGGTGCACTTGAATATTGAGTACGGGTATATAACTGCAGTAGTAGTAGAAATTACAATAGGATGAAAATAAACAATGTTATAGAACCTTTAACATGTGACGTACGTAACAAGCTCTAAATTGGTGTTTATTAGATTGCTATAAAGTTTATTAATTGCAGTAATTCTTGTGTGAATATATTTCCTGATGATGGTCCAGAAGAACCGAAGCATGTCGGAGTAGTAGTACAAAGGAAGAGCTATTGATACCCATACCTGTGTACTTGAATGGTTTCTATTTACAACTGTAATTGTGGTACATGGCGGAGCATGAACCAATGTAACGCTAGGGCTTGTTATATTGAACAGCTAAGGTTACGTGTAATTTTTTTGGTTTATGAGATGTGTTTTACCCTTCGTTTATAAAAATGTTACCGTTTTCAGCTACGTTTACAAGAAACTAATTTAATATCTAACATTGTAACGGCTTCTTCAATCATTATGAATGAAGAAACGTCCGATAAAAAGTGGTGTGAATTAGCGCATTAATATTGTGTGAACCCCGTCATAGGAGGAGGCATTTTGTAGCAATGTACGGATACTGTAATTTGGAGCACATCTTACTGTTCTGTCTGTACCTACTAGAGGGAAACGCATATTTATGGAAATATGAACTGCTACGATCCACAGCGTTCCAATTCTGAACACCGTTACATCAACATCAAAGGCTTCTATAATTCACAGTACTGTCTGACATCAATCACCATTGAGCTACTGCAAGCTAATGTAATACGTCACAGTGTGTTTTAAACCAGACGTACACACATGCATGTGTACGTGCTTATTCACATCCGCACATTAGCGTAACCACAGATGGAAGGATCAATAGTTTGCAGCTATTTGCGTTCATTTTTCCCCGTGTAATCCAAATTATATTCCTGCATAAATCAGTAAGAGAGTACTCAAGTCTTCTGCAACGTAAAGCTGAGTCTTTGGGCGCGTATTTTCCCGACGTTGCTGTGGTTCCTAATGCCTTCATCTTTAGGGGAACGTCGAGAACTCCTCGTCCAACGACACGCCGTCACATCTCAGAAGACCTGAATCTTCAGGAATTCTGCCGTGATAATCTCTAATCTCGTAACTGTATAATTATAATTTTCGCTTTCTGTTGCATACAGATTTCACAATATAAAAAATCTAACAATTTGAACTACTTAATATACCTTGTAGAAACATAATGTTTAATGCTAATATTCAATTTGAACGAACATGCCGTCTCTTCCATATTAAAACCACATACAAACATTGATTTTATACTTCAAATACACACGCGTATTTATGCTTGCAGTAATTGGATTTTTCGACTATTATTTATACTGTGTAAATTCAGACAGTCTCTGTTTCCTTAGATCTCACTGCAGATTTTCTACGCTAGAAACTAAAGTTTCGCGTGACTTCCTTGGATTTCCAGTATCTTAAAATGTTCTTTCAACTTACTGCCTGCTAAGTAAGAAATTTCTCCCAAACTCTTGCCGTAATTTTTTTTCCAATGGTTCGACAGCCCCTTGGGGCCTAGGTCGCCTCATTTTTCGAGGCTTCACGATCACACTTTTTAGACACACCACACTCAGTAGGACTCCTCTGGACGAGGGACCAGCTCGTCGCAGAGACCTCTACCTGACAACACACAACACTCACAAGAGACAGACATCCATGCCCTAGGCGGGATTTTTTTATTCCTGTCCCGTTTTTTTCCTTTGATCCATTTCATACTTTTAAATCCTTCCGTCCTTCTTCATGTCACTTATGTTCCATACTAGTCCTTATACAACAAACACAACACAAACATCCATGCCCTCGGCGGGATTCGAACCCACAATCCCAGTAAGCGAGCGGCCGCAGACCCACGCCTAAGTCCGCGCGGCCACTGGGATCCTTGCCCTAATATCACCAGCAAATAAGGCAGAATCTCCAGATAAGCAATCTTGGTCGTTATTGTTGTGTTCTGTTTTCTTCCTAGATTAACAAAACCACTCTTTTCTTCTTATCACTAAGTTGCAGAAAACTGGGAAAAAAATATTAAGCTGTGGTTTTTCTTGCTCGGGATTAAACCACATCATGAGATCTGTCTCAGTAATAGAAGTGGTTAGACGGTAGAAAGACAGACACAACAGTGTGGGTCGACCGGCGACAGGAGGATGACAAAGCAATAAATGGGCCGTCTCTCTTCTGAAGAAACTTAACAATGGAACAAAGCGACGCGTCGCTGATGGACAGACAGACAGACTGACTGACTGACTGAGGTCATGAACATAATAAGCTACGTTATTGAAGGCACAGCAGTTCCAGTGAACTTTCCTTTCTGTGAACATTCACACGCAAGGAGTACCAACTGGAGGGAGATGTGGTGGCAATAGTGTAATATTGGACATGCAGTCGACCAACTAACAGTGCAACAAAGCCCGCCACTCGGACATCCTTTGTAGTTTGACTTAAAGGGAAGGCAGCTTTAACGTCAGCAGGACTGTTGTTACGATGTCGAAATAAAAGGATTTCGTCTCAGCAAAAAGAAATAAAAGCCACGTCACACGACCTTCGTGCCTCCCATCTTATCAGTAGGCCTAATTCTTACCATCTCTTTAGAGCTGTCCTTTTGCTTACTATCTATTCCATCGATTTGCTCGCTTGTGCGTTTTTCCTTTTACATCTCTTGTCAGAATTTCAAGTTCCACCTACGTAATTTCATATTTTTATGCAAATATTTATTACACATTAATATATTTTGCTTCTATTATAATGCCTACAGCAGACATGCCTTCTACAGTCATGTCCAGACATCACAGACGGTGTTTAACTTCCTTTGTTTAGGTTTGAGCTCTTGTTAAAACTTACAAATACAGGCAGGTATGGAGAAGTTTATGAATACCATTTTTCAAATATGAATACGTGTTTTACGGATTTACTTACCCGATTGGATATGACGGTAATTTATTTCAGATAAGAAATTATTACTGTAAGGCTATTCACGATTTCGATAAAATCTGTGAGATTACATGTTTTTTTACACTCCAGTAAATTCACCAGACTGAAAAACGTTTCGATTAAAAGTTCCGTACTTTAATGAAATTTTGGTGTAATAGATGTTATGGAATATTTTGTACTGTGAGAAATTACTGAAAAATTTAAATATCCGTATTGTTTTTATATGCAGCAGGGTTTATAAGATATGTAAGGTAAAGGTAAAGGTAAAGCAATCCCTATACAGGCCTGGGCAGGTGCTTAGGGCCTCAGGTGGATGAGGCTTACAGAATTTCTAGACAATTGGCACATGCAGGTGGCAAAGTTGTCAGCCCTACTCACAGGCTGCCTTTAACCCCCAGGAGATACCCATCATTTCTCTCAGAGACTGGGTCTACCCCAGGGCCATAGTACGGCCGAAAGTTTAAGTCAATGAAAATTTCCAATTACCCCATCGGAAATCGAACCCGCAACCTTCCAGCTTGTGTGGCAGTGAGCAATTCTATGTTCCAAGAAAATTTCGTATGAAATTCCAGTCTCAAATTTGATTGAAATCCGTTGAAAAGTTGTCGCGCGCACAGTTATACACAACCTTCTGATGGTGAGATTTTTATCTATTTTGTAAAGAAGAGCGCGTAATATACGTCTCTGTATTTAAAACGAGTATAATGTTTAGCTATTTGCAAGCCAAACGTTTGAAAATGCATGCAATTTACAAGTGCAATACTTACACGAAACTTGCCTTTCTTAACTACAATTATGATACCATTTACCCTGCCACCATCAGTGTTATGACTAACATTTTACACTCTCATATCGGTTCCTCATATCACATCTAAAATATAAAAACAAGATGCATTACCCTTTTGCCTTACAATCGTAGATTTCTCCTATCGATCAAGTATTTTCATGCAGCTTATGGTAAAACAGTGACGTCGTAATGAAAATTACAATTTCCCGTACCTTCTTGGAAAAGTCAAAATGATTGCATATTAAAATTCCATGAGTAAATTTTATATATATATTTTCTGTTTTATGGGGAGTGTTTAAAGGAGAGTAGAGTTACGTGGTGACGGTTAGAAACCAATGCTTACAGTCTGACCAGGCCTATGACTATGAAAGATGTTTTCTCCCACAGTTCATTGTAATTGTGGAGAACGCGCTGGAAGGAATATTTGTACCTAAGAGAGGGGAAAGAGGCTTAACATGCAGTTGGTGGGAGTTATCTAATGATTGTAAAGATAATACAAGTCAGTGAGGAAGGGACTGATGGAACTTGTAGCACACAAGAGCCAGGTGAGACATAAGCACATTGTGGTACTCGAACTTTAAGGAAAGAGGTAATTTTGGAGACATCGTATAATGGATGATGGTATTAAAGTGACTACTAGGGGAATATAATGTGAGATTAGGGAAAGGAATTAAATTGCTTACGACAGGGTTTAATAGCGGTCAAACATCATAATGAAAAGCTTGGAACACTTTTATGGGTTAAGTATTCTCAATATTTCGAGGTACATGTTACGAAATGTCGTTAGTTTAATCTTTGAAGTTATTTGAAATTCTGTGTTTAGTAGAAACTTTTCCATATCGAGAATAATGGAGATCAGCTGGACCGATCGTGTGAAAACTGGAGTATTAAAAGGACTCAATGGGACGAGAAATATTCTATATAAAATAAAACGAAGAAATACTAACTGGAGTGGTCACATCTTGCATAGGAACTGCCTTTTGAAACACGTTATTGAAGGAAAGATATAAAGGACGGGAATACGTGGAAGAAGACGTAAGCAGCTATTGGGTGACGTTAAGGAAAAGAGAAGCTACTGAAAGAGTAAGAACTAGATTGCACTCAGTGGAGACCTCGCTTTGGAAGACGCTGTGGACCTGTCGGAAGACAGACTAATTAATTCAGTAGTGAAGAGGAGCACAGAAACTCGTTGTGTAATTTAATGTAGAGGCATTATAATATGCCTGCTAGTTTACGTACGAAGTATGCCGAAGCGGAGTACTGAATATTTAATTTTAGTTGTTATAAAATGTGCTTTAACTGTATCGTCTTGAATTGCGACAAACGTAGAGAACGTGCAAATTTGTTGTTTCAAAATTTCGGGTCTTTAGTTGTTTACATTTTTCCTTCGTGGATAAAAGGAAGCGCAGATAAACCCTAAGAATCCGAATAAATACTTGCCGTACACAGTTAAAGAAAATTTGAGACTTTTTGAACCCCTTGAGCATAACTCAGGAAGTGATATAATCGGATCCCTCTGGAAAAATTGTAGTGGAAAGAGTAGTCATCACTTTTCCCAGGACGGAAATTTCACTTGCTCGTGATAGGCTTTTCTTTCTTCAGTAACGTCGCTGTCAATACTAAGAGAAGTATGGAGTGGACAAGAGGTGTACAACATTCTTCAGAATATTTCTTACCGTTTTTAGTACAGTCACTTTTAAAACATCAATTCGTGTGTGCCAAGGTGTACCGTTATTTATGATCGGGGGCATTATGGCGTTGTTTGTTATAGAAGAGATTTGGTTATCGTCTTGAGGAATATTCTGTATTATAAACCTTGCTGAGTTGCTATTAGTTATTCGCAATAATTATAGATATATCAAAATACATAAAGTCAAGTCAGTTCCTGTTTCTTCATTTCGGAGGATAGGGCCTTCACGAAGGAAAACCAGCGAAATCTCTTTTCAGCTATTGCCTTGATCACTCTCCAAGTCTCACACTGTTCCGACCTCCTTATTTATAGAACTCCTCCAGTTCTTTCTCGGCGTTCCTCTTCTACTTTGTCCTTGGGGTTGCAAGTCAAAACTTGCTTGTCTATCACAAGGAATCCTTCCTCAATGTGTGAAAAATCCACTTCCATTTCCGCAGTATTATTCTCACTGCCGCTGGTTTTTCTTGTGCACGTCTCCACAGTTCTTCATTTTAGATTATATTAGGCTAAAATATCTTAATAATTTTCCTGAGGCACGTGATTAGAAATGTCTGCAGATCCTTTGTTTTTCCAAAAGACATCAAGGTAATATAATCACAAATCATTTGACTGTTAAGTTGTCAGTGTTGACTTTTGTTACTTAAATGGTAACATATTGAAATGAAAATTCAGAAGAGACCAAACCGACCTTTCTGTACATGGTAGTAGACGTAAGATAGTAATATAATAAATATGCATAAGCGAACTATTCACTCCAAAGTTCCATTTCTGGCAAATATTGATTCTTAATCACTTTTATCCTTGCCATTGTAACGGATATATTATGTATTTTATGGAAAGGTAAAAGTGTAGGCTTCTAACACATATATTACTGTCATAGTCATATGTGTTTGATCGTGTGTACAACTGTACACTTTAGTGGACCGCATTTTTAGAAGCTCCTGCTTCGAGTTTGTTCTTACGACGTATCGATTCTTATTTTAATTAAAGGGTTTTATTATGTCTTTATTTCAATAGAGTCAAATCACAGAATGATTTGTGAAGGATCGTTTGAAAAAGGAGTAAGAGAAAGGCGAATGACCTAAATTAAGTCGATATCCTGGAATTTTACCGGAGAGTACAGAAAAAGTACGAAATACCTCAGACAAAATAGGCAATGTTCGGTCTCACCTTTAATTACAAGGCTTCTCCAGAGAAGTCTCTTCCTCTTCAGCATGATCCAAATTAAAATTAAAAGTATGGCGAGTGGAGATGGCACTCACGGTGTAGTATCAGATCTATTTATATATAAAATATTCCTTATGGCATGTTTGTGTCTAGATACGTGTATAAAAATGTGTAAGATATGCGCGTGAATGTGAAAAAAGAAGCAGCTTGTACATTTTGTAATATATGTCTGCCTCATTGACATTTCTAGACACTGTTTGTATATGGTTATTTAACAGCGACTTGACAATTAGCTGAAATGAGGCTTGCGCAGTTTTTGTACTTAACTATCTGTTCCCTGGAGGAAATGAAATTTTGTGTTTGTGAGATTTTCGTTGTGTATGTTTTCAAAATGTAATACAGATATATTTGAGCTAAATATTACAATCATCGTAACACGTACATTAGTGGTAGGATAAAAGCTGTTTATTTCGATAATGTCAATTATCATATACGACCCACACACCGTAAATCCTCTTATATTGTATACACGGAACGCCTGGGAATGAATGAAATGCCCCGAAATGTGTTGGGTACAATAAATTGAGCAACAGCTTAGGAAATTCACTATATTTTGCTAAAGGTTGTAATTTAAAAAAGGGTATCTTAATTATCTTGTTCGTATTTTAGGTTTTGTTTTACAATTACGGCGTTCACACAAGAAACGACGTTATTTTTAATCGAGGAAATGAAGAAAAGCAGTGTTTGATATGTTAAGTCTATAGAGTACAGGGATGCTAACGTTCACAACGATACTTATATAGCAATTGGATATTCCTTCAGTTAGAGGAACGGAATTCGGAGACTAGCACAAAAGTATCAAGAACAACTTCGGCGGGAAAATGGCAAGCGTAAATGCCATCATGATATCCGGATGCGGAACTGCTGGTGTATGTGCACATACATTGTTGTGGTTTTAACATAAGAGTGACTGAAATTTTGGACATTGTCCGCCGTTTCAGTGAAAATCTTACAACGCTTCGGACGCTAGATCTGCCTGTGTACTGCGGTGGAACGGGGAAAGGGGAGAACCTACTTTGATGGTTCCTTTAGAAAGAGGTATTCCTAATCCGTGCCTTGAAGAGGCTAAAATTCCTAAAAGAACAAATCATCCTCACTAAAGGAAGAGTGTATATTATACCAATTCAGTGAAGTGTATTTATCTTGAACATCTTTTACTATGTAAATCATTTATAACACTGCAAAGGTACTGATCCCCGAACACTGCCGAAGTATTCCACAGGTTCTTTCCCGACTCTGGACAGAATAATTCCCCCTTTTCCCGTTGCATTCAATGGCTGTAACGGGAAACCCTTTGTATCGACTGCTCTCTGTGAACCTCGTACTCTGTTCCCATTTGCATCCTCAGAATGGCAAGTGCCAGGCGATGTATAATGAGCAGATATCCTGTTTCTGAAGTATCCATGTATGTAAATCGTAGCTAAAATCACACTACTTGCTTTCTGGAAGCTCATTTTCTTTGTTGTTCTGGAGCTCGAGAAATAGCATTTATGATTCCGAAAATATTTTCGACAGTGAATATCGCTAGACATGTTCTGTAATTGAAAATGCTTTTGCATGATATCCAGGAAAAGGTTTGTTGACGTTTCGTGCCATTCCGACTGCATCATCCGCTGTAAATTCAAAAGAAATTTATTTTTTCCTTTTTTTTTTCTCTCATGAAGTGGATCCAGTTGGGGTGATTTAGGAAATTCTGTGAACAATTTTTATGTCTTTACCATTTCTCTCTTATCAGTTATTTTATCTAACGTAACGTGCGTATATATAGCTAGTAACATGAAGCATATCTTGCCAGATGACACTTTGTAACTGAGCACGGAAATTCTCTTAAGTAGAGGCTTTTTATCTCCATGAGTGTGTAAATGTAAGAACTTAGCAAATAATTTTACATTCATAAAATTTGTGCCGATGAACTTGCGATACAGGTGTCGGTACAATATGCGTATAGATGTAAACCTAGCTTTAGGTAACAGAAACGTGATCCGGAGTTGTGAATAGCAGGTATTATCCTATATCTTTGACAAAGCAAATTCGTAATTCAAAACACCGAAAATCAGATTCATCATGCCATGCTCTAGTTACATAGGGCATGTACAGTGAGACTTTAAAATACGAATATAGGAAACCGAGGTAGTGACCTTTAAAGGGAAATATCACACGAGTTCTAAAAGTCTTACGTATGGAATCATATCAGGAAATACCCCATTTTTTGTTTCTTACTTTTTTTTCCAATGGCGCAGCAACCCCTAGTGGGCCAGGGCCTCCTCATTATAGAAGCTTCACGATCACAATCAGACACACCACACTCAGTAGGACTCCTCTGGACGAGTGATCAGCCCGACGTAGAGACCTCTACCTGACATCACACAACACTCACAAGAGACAGACATCCATGACCCCGGCGGGATTTGAACCCACAATACCATCAAGAGAACGGCCGCAGACCCCAGTCTTAGACCGCGCAGCCACTGGGACCGACTGTTTCTTAATTACTAGGTCTAATATCACATTTAAAAGAGATGATATATTTTAGAAATTATATACTCCAAAATATATGATACTTTGACAAGAAAATTAAGGGCGAAGTCGAAGGAAGAGACACTGATGTCATGTGACGAAACAGTAGGTGTCGTCACTCTGCTGTATAGAAATAAGCATGGGTATTAGAGAAGGACGAACAGGCTACTCGACAATAAATTCCAGAGTAGTGGTAAATCCTAACATCTGTAAAAGCCTCTTCATAACAGGATAAATTTATACGTGAAAGTATTAGAAATCATCTGAAAATTCAATAAAAATAAAATTAACAAGCACAAATAAAAACGGGGTTGATAATGCACCAAAAATGAAGGAAATAACTGTTTTATTGTTATACTGTGAAGGATACCCACTCCATCCACGAAAATCGTAATGGGTCACCACAATAAGTCGTTGCAGGTACACTACACAAGTTTAATATCTGGGGGCGGTTCACATTCTTACACCAATGTTGACCTTTATAAAAAAAGACTGAATAGCTACGTAAGACCAATTTAATTTGTGTGTTGGGAGGTTATGGGGTCTTTGTGCACTGATTGTGCTACACACTGTCAGAGTTTATTCCTTGTAATAACCCGTGAGTTATATTTGAGGTTAATATTGTAAAATTTAATATCTTCTGGGATGTGACGAGGTGAACTTTTTTCAGATAGATACCAAATGACAGAGCGTTACAAGGCTGACGTCTTAGTTCTAAGACCAAAGAAACAATATTTTTAATTGTGATCTAATCATGAATGAAATAATTTTCAAAGTAAATATGTTGCCGATATATAGCAACATGATTTTCTCATTCTTGTAAGAAAATGAGGCTTATTCGAAAATCAAAATTATGGGACTTTAAAACGCCTTTAATATATCCTAACTGTTTTAAAAATATAATCATCACCATACACTGACAGTTATGACTGTGTAATTAGCTTCTCTGCTTTATATTCGGTAGATCACAATTTAAATTTTTGGCCCGACGACTGGCTGTCCTGAGATGTGGTTCGTGGTTTTCCTCAATCCCTGTAATTAAATGATTGGATGCGCTGAAGTAAATCACTACCAGTTAATTCGACGCCCTTTTGCGTTCCTCGTAGTAATTATCGTTCATTTCAACGCTAAATAACGAGTTAATGAGCGTTTTTAAGCATTTATCACTGTACTTGAGTGTGAATTTCTCTTAGTACATTTTAAGTGTCGAGTGTTGGTGATACTGAGCGAAATTAACTCGTTGTTCCGTTGGATGTTCTTAGATACTGTCACGCAAATATGGGTGTTTTTATTTTATGACGCTGCGCAAGCGCTGAGCTGTTCAGGACCTACTTCCTTTCACGAGCATATTCGTGGCGTCATGATTTGGAAACCCTATGCATAGGCACTAAGAAAGGAGTGCCAGTAGAACTTAACACAATCCACTTTATGTGGAGTGTGCTGCAAGGTACCGGGCACGAACATGCCAGTACAGTATGAATCATGCCGAATTTAGTGTCCCATTATCATTAACAAACGACCCCCATGGAGCAGAGTTGTTTTTGAGAAGATAACTTTTGCTTAGCTATCCAATAAATTCCTTGCCTTCTACGGAAACTCTATGCTAATTATTCTACTGTGTTCAAAGGAACTTGGCTGTGATCCATACTCTGAGCCAGCTAAATCCAAAGTATGATATGAGAATGGAATTATTCCCAAATAATATTGGAAGGCTTGTTCTGCTACCTCTCTAGGCTTTCCCAAACAGTGAAAACTTCTGTCGACTTCTTGTTTCTGTGAGAAAATTCATTGCACAGGATTCTACACTCATTCCTTTGTATGTGTACCGTACATCCCTCTCCCCGCCGTCCAAGAAAGTAAATCCGCGGCGATGGAATCAATACTCTCCTATCGTTCCTGTACTTCAAGTTTCAATTTATGTGTTAATTTTCTCCCGTTTATTTTACTTTTCCTCTTTCCTTTTGTTTCGACATTAATATATGAGTCTATCTTTACAACTAAAGCAGATACAACAATGTTCTAATTGGTGAGATTTCAGTAGTGCTTAATATGTGTAAACCCACTTCCTCTGTTGTCACTTAACATAGATTTTGTACCGTGACAATACAGCAGATTAACTTGTACATAAACTTACCAAGCTTGACAAATTTCGAACCATGAAGTTTACCCTCAGAAACCGTACATCGTAAGTAAGCTACTGCAGTTTACAAGTTATTGAAATAATATATAAATCGACATATTCGTTTTTTATACCAACCAAATGCAACAAATACAAATAAATAGTAAAGACATTAGCCTACTCCAACATGTTTCGGCAAACATATAATTAAAACATTTTTATACAATAGAAATGATTTGTACAGAATAAAATTACAATCGCTTTTGTGTGCTCAGCTCAAGCACAGGGACACGGTCCAATTTGGATTGAGAACTGTATTAGATGCTTGAATATATAATGCCGCAGGCTAGAAGATCCTACCACCAACCACAACGATTGTAATTTTATTCTGTACAAATTGTATCCACTGTATAAGAAATATTTAACCGTACATGTACATCTTCTATACACAATTTATGTCAACTACATATCACACTACATGTTATGAAACTTTGTAAATATTATTTCACCATTTGTTGCTGTGGTTGGCTGTGTGTACTCCCTGAGGATGGTATATTTTTACCGAAATGTGTCGGAGCAGTGTCTTGACTATTTATATGTATTTGATGTTGTGCAGTTGGGTGGTATAATAAACGAACACATTTATCAGAATGCACGGAATGGACAACTGTAAAAACAAATATGAACATCGGTCATATTAAAACGTCTTAATTTATAAATCTCTGTGTCAAGTGGTTTAAAAACGTTAAAAGTTTACTTAAGGAACAATAACTTGCATGTTAGTACAGTCATTAATCACACAGCTGTTGTCCTAATTATACAACTAATAACTGCCAGATCTACTATGGTGATTGAGGGAGTAAGTGCTTCCGAAACGTCTGTAGTTGGATACCAATGCAGACAGCGTCAAAACCCAGAATATTTGAATCTTTTTCAACAAACTTTTGAGGATCTAAATTGTCGCCGAATATCGAATATCGATTTTTGTATTTTGTTTTTTAGGGCACTGCGATGACTGTTACAGACACATTCACATTGCTTTGTGTATAATGACAGTTTATATGTCAGCGAGGTTCTGAATGGAATGTTGTTTAAATAGATCACGATACACAGGACAAAGAAAAGTATACACACCCATTTGAAAAGAACTGGCACACAGGCCTGAGAGATATCGACCACTTGGCTCTTTATTTTTCTTCGTCAGGAGAAACGAAGATGTATCGGTGAGTTTCAAATGAAACAAAAGTAGACTGTTCAGAGGACTATCGTTGGAAAACAGACGAGACAGTCCCAGACGATTTCCTTTCTTTGCTTCTGCTGTTTGTTGGAAACTAAACAAGAAACCGAATGTCCGACTGTCACCATTAGTGCGCTGTTACTGTGACGTAACGCTCGCCCTTTCTTGAAAACCCGATACGTCGGTAGCGTGACACACACGTTTGATATTACACTGGTTGTTCAGCATCTGTTGTCGCTCGCTTGTTGGCCGTAAATGGACGTAATACTATACAAATAAAGTGGCTCTTAAAGCTGCCCATCTGCTTAGTTGAAAACTACGCTCTGTAGACGTATGGACGAGTGTAGTTTTTCTATGCGCAAGGTTGCATAAATCCCAGGCGCCTGGTCGCCCGGGCCACAAATTCTTTTTCGGTTGTGCTAATATTTTGTGCATAATTATTGCTGGGTTTCCTTGCATACAACAATGTGTATCAACATACACCAAGCAGAAAGCGCCAAATGTCAATGAGGTTTAGAGGTCACTTCAGAATTGTGGGTCCTCAGTACAGAACTTGCTTCATTTCACCATTTTGGCACCTAGATTTTGGAGGTGCTTTATAGACTTTCGGAAAATTTGTGATCCGCTGCTCTACGCCTTCTTAACCTTGACACTAGATTCAAGTGACCGTAGCCGGTTGAAAGTATTACAGCATTTAAATTAATAATCTCAGTAAAGCACGTAAGTAAAGCAGCAAGTCCTCTTTTAACGTTGGAGATAATTTCCTGAATGTCGTAACTTAGAATTTAGCATTTTGCCCATAAATATTAACTTGACATGCAAGAATCTGGCCGTTGAAGACCCCAACAGCTGCTGGCAGGGGGGGGGGGGGAAAGGATCCAAATTTCGGCAGCTTTCATCGAAGCTTTGAACACTAACGCTTGACAGTTTAGTGAAACAAGGTTGTTAGGGGCATTGTTAAAAGAGGACTGCTTGTATAATAAATTGTACCTGCGTGTTTCGAAATTTAGGTAATTCTTAAAGGCACGTGCTACTCACGTATTAAAGTCTACATTTTAGAGGATTATTAATTTTAATGTGCACCCATGTGTAAGCTTTAGAAGAAATGATACATTCCAGCCATTTCCGCATTAACAATTATAATATGACGTCATCTACGATAAATTTTCGAAAGCTTGAATTTCCTAATCAGTTATTACGTTTCAATCCTTTATAGTTATAAAACTAGTAGGTTTTTATATAAGTAATGTAATTGTAGCCCGTTTTCTGTTTCACTATTCATTGTATGTGTGAAATACATTTCAGTTCTTTGTATGTTGGTTGACGTGATTTGAGTAACGCAGTTACATGATGAAATATGACATCCAAATTTTAAAGAGTGGAGAGCGCATTGCAGCAGTGAAATAAGTGTGGTTTACTTTGAGGGATACAGTGTTTTAATTCCGACAATGGACATATTATTCTAACATTTCGTGGTTTTGTTCAACCCCCAGAGGAAAGTGCCGCAATAGTATCTTCAATTAAGTCACGAAAGATTCCTCTCACCCTCCCAGTTTATCAGTCACAACCACACTAGCACAAATTATTGGATTTTATGTGTTCTTCTTCTTGTTTTTGAAAAATTAGGTGGATTGTTCTGTGTAGCGCCATAAAGATCCTCTTTTCCAGCTACCTTCCTTATTCCATTATGTCTAGACTAGATGGGTGTATGTATCTCGCAATACGTAGCAATTCCTTCGATTACATTGTGCTTATTTTTTATGTAGGTAAGTGTTTATTTTCTGTCTCAACATGAATATGTAACTAAAATTAATTCCATATAAGTAATTGTTTAAAACTAATATTCTTGTATCTAAATGAGGCGGCCTAGGCCCCCAAGGGGCTGTCGAGCCATTGGAAACAAATTATTTTATCTGATCAAAGAATGCGACATTTTGCACAATCCAAAGTGCAGTTGCTGTGTTTTTATTGAAACCGGCCATTTGCCCCTATCCTCAATCAGGTAAGTTCAATTGAATTACACCATCGCATCCTATTTTTAAGCTGCATTTTTCTATTATTCATTTACGCCTATGTTTCTCAAGTTGTCTCTTCACTTCAAAATCTACAAAGTATCCCCTTAGCTAGATACAAAATATTGCATATTAAATTGCATTTTTCTATTTTTCATTTACGCCTATGTTTCTCAAGTTGTTTCTTCACTTCAAAATGGGTTGCCCGCACCGTCCCCTCATTTGCCTTCAGTTGACTATCGAGCTAGATACAGAATATTGCATATTAAATTGCGGGTCTTAATTTTATAATTTCTGCTTCTTGCATTTTATTTTCGTCGGTATTTCACTTTCACATCCGTTGTACATAATTTTAGAACTTAATAGTGTCGTGAAAAGAGCAATATTCCATATATGATACAACGCATCCTGCCATTGAACCTTTAGGAATAATTCTACTGTGAAATATAACTATGGTTCTTAATATTACCGATCTGAATGACAGGTTACAGCAGTGATGGTACAGCTGCACACATGTGCACTTGTGTTTAAGAGGCAGTCAGATCACTGGAATATCTGCCGTGTTAACTGACATCCTGGCCTGATTTTCATAGTGCTTCTCGGTCCTTGCAGATCACTTTATTGTACCTTCAAACGCAGCAAGACTGAATCCTTCCAAAGTCTTGTCTATCTATTATTATTTACTGTTTTGCCACTATCTTTGACTTCTACGGTTATTATATTCTATTAAATAACACAAACTTAATAAACCTGGAACAATGGCACAGTGTCATCCACAAATTTATGGCTTAATATAGGCATATAACTGATTTTCTGTTCTATAGCGGTTCAGTGCCGAAGTTTATCTTTATTTGGGGTGATCGCACTGCGTAGAAGTAGGATGTATGTATGTATGGGCACACAAAAAGTGGATGTATGTTACAACTATCAAACATTTTTATTGGGTAGTCGTTTCAAATTAAAGACGAAGACTGCAATTACGTCTACCTGTACAAGATGTCACCGAATGTTGTCATTGTTGGAGTATCATGCCCCCTTCGTATTCTGGAGACTGTGGTCACTTGCACCACCATATTGCAGCTTGCCCCTACTCCAAGACGGGGACGGGGTGCATGCAACACAAAATAACACGACAGCGAATTTAATAACAATTGAAAGCTTTGATTTATTTTTTATCAATTTCACAATGGCAATTTTTATTTTCGACTATGTATGTGCCATAATGTGTTTCAATATCGCCATGGTTCCAAGCTTCATTGAACAAAAGAAAATAAAAACGCAAGAAATCAACAAAAAACCTGCGTAGTGTTGTGGGCAGTGATAATCCGTCAGAAGAACAGAACGTCAGCATTAGTCACTGCACAATACCGCGCAGGGACGCTGACAAATACTCGCCCCGCAAAAAGACCAGAAATTTGCAAATGAGGTCCGCGACGAAATTTTGACTGTCCTAAGTGGGTGGCCCATCAGGCCAATGTGCTTTTTGTGAGTAGGCAAAAAACACGCGGGAGAGCGGCTCAGTGTCGCTTGTCACACAGTTACTGGTTGCATCAAAATAATTACTATGACGCAGTGGGTTTAGTGTTGGACCGGAGAGCTGTTGTTCTGACAGATTTTCCTGCCCTCTCCGAGTCCCCTAAGGCTAGTACTTCTAATTAGGCAACTACCATTTCTTTCAATATTCCATCGGTTTCACTATTCAGTCATCAGTTTATCATCCGACGCTATGTAATCCGTGCTTTTGTCGTTACATATATCATAAATAAATGAACTAAAAGCTGACACAAAAATAAAGGCGTCCCAGAACATGATCGGTAATGAGTAAATGTAGTTCTGATGTATATTGTATACTTTAGCATATTCTATACAAAGGCAAATCTTTGGTAGTCTGCCATTGTGTATGTTAGATCCAGAGTTGATTGTATTTATGAATAGGATCAGCAGTGCAAAGTGTGTGTTCTTGAGTCGGTATTGTACTGCCCACATATGCTGCATACTCAGCTGTTTCTCTCTTAATTTCAGTGTCTTGGCTTCAGTATCTTGGTGTAAACGAAACTGTTTTTCCAAACTGTTTCATGTGAGTAAAGCCAAGTTCCTTTTTTGACTAAGTTTGTTTATAACAATTTCCTGCTGAAATTTCGAGGGCTTTATACCAGTAATATAATTTCAGATCAGTATGCTAGACCTGTGCTTGTTGGACCGATCAATCGTCTAGCGACCGCAGTCTGCCGGCCAACTTCAATTTCCGTTTGTAAGAGGAGCAGCCCGACCTGACGAATGTCTGGGCCACGCAGCCCTTC
This sequence comes from Reticulitermes speratus, assembly GCA_021186555.1. Classification (NCBI taxonomy): domain Eukaryota; kingdom Metazoa; phylum Arthropoda; class Insecta; order Blattodea; family Rhinotermitidae; genus Reticulitermes; species Reticulitermes speratus. The sequence continues at coordinate 19,174,435 of JAJKFL010000005.1, forward strand.
TCTGTTATTGTCCTCCTGCTGCATCGCTCTTTTTTTTATTTCAAGTCTTCGCCACTTCCTACTTATTGGATAGGATTGTGACGGCAGGGGATTTCATTCTGTCTGAGTGATTGCTAGTCGAGTGGCACGCTTGCTGTCACGTTTGTCAGTGTCACTCAGATACTTATGTCACTAATGGTGTGTTTCGAGAATAAGTAGGCTCAAGAAAGGAAGTGAGAAATGATTCTGTACAGGTCTGTGACGGCGGCTTATTCAGTGCACAATTATTGCAGTGCGTATTTTCTACTTTCCAACCTTTCAACCGTGGAGGAACCCCCCAAACTAGTTTTTAGTGTTTCGAGGAAGGCCTTCCTATGAAATCCTTTGCAGGCCAGAAAAGGTGGTAGCTGGTAACACAATCCAATTGCTGCTACATTATTCTCATGGACATTTATCTGTAAAGAAAAATTGAAGCATTTTTCCTGTTTTTTGAGGGATAATTGAAATTTTTCGCGTTGTTTAAAAATATTTATGCATCTATTCCACGATTTCTCGCGGAACCTCTCGCTATGTTCTACGGATCCCTAGTAATCCGCGGAATCCTGACGGGAAACACTGCTTTGAGCTATTAGTAACAGGCCCTATACATGACGTTTCCGGATTGCCTGCACACCAATGTTCAAGTAATTAGTTGTGTTAATTAACTTTATTTATTTTCATGAAAAGTTTGAGAACGAGCCCGCAGTGTTTTGATGCCTAACCTTTACATTCACTGCTGTTTAATACGATAAACTTCCAGTCATATAATCAAGAATGCATTAGTATTTAATAACATATTTCTTCCACAGATGTTTGTAACGACGGAGGCGTTGTGTAAAACGAATCTTATGGAAAGTTATTTTACACATCTTTTAGGTAATTGAAGTCCTCAAGAAAATATGTTACGTAAAACGTTTACACAACTCGGAAGACTGTCTTGCATGTTCTCAGAAAACCTCACATTAAAATATGGATTGAAAGCAAGAAAGGACACGGGTTAATGAGAAAATTAATTAAACTTTTTTGTTACATTATTTTAACGATGGTACATCAACTACAGAGGCTGCGTGCTTCGAATGCTTTGGGAAGATGGTCATGGTTAATCAGTACGAAGGGATATTGAGGGGATATGATGTGGTTTATTTCAAAGCGTTGTTTCAGCATTCACCTGGAGTGACTGACGTTTCTTCGATTATTGGATGGCATTTTTAATTCATAGGACGTATAGTTGAAAACGTAAACAAAGACATATAGGGATGATTAATAGGAAACGATTCAGAAGGATTTTGTCATGCATTACTTGTTTTACTTAAATTAAGTGCCAAGTTTCAGCTGTTAGGATGCAGTGAATAGCATCAAATTATGTGGCAAAATGGCCATAAATGGCCGATGCCAGTGGCCGCGCGGTCTAAGGCGCGGGTCTACGGCCGCTTGCTGGGATTATGGGTTCGAATCTCGCCGGGGGCATGGATGCCTGTCTGTTGTGAGTGTTGTGATTTGTCAGGTAGAGGCCTCTGCTAGGGGCCGATCACTCGTACAGAGGAGTCCTACCGAGTGTGGTGTGTCTGAGTGTGATCGAGGAACCTCATAGAGGAGGCCTAGGCCCACTAGGGCAGTCGACCCATGAAGAAAAAATGACCGTGAATAATGAGTAGGAAAGGATTTGGAAGCAGTCTATGGTGACTTATTTCCTAACTTTTTTCTGGAGAGAACGAGGGAAACTGTGATGAACCCGTGATTCATATATTACTTAATGTGGTAAATCTTATATTATTGAACTTCGTTGGTATCATGACCGATCTTTATAGGAAAGAGGAAGCAATAATTTGAAGAAATAACAAAAAATGAGTCGTGGAAATATATAGACAAAATGTGAGACTCTACCCGGGCAGAAAGAGTATCTGAATTTGCGTAATGATGAAGTGTTATATTTTTACAAAAGTGTACTTCTTTAAAGCTTTGGTTTTTTCGTTGTATGATCAGAATATCAAAGGTAATTGCAAAGGTACGAAAGCCTTTTCAGCCGTATATCTTCTAAACTTCCTGTAAGTTACCTGTGAGTTTCTTTCAAAGTGGAGTAATCCTGAATATTTTTATCTTCCTTTTATTTTTTTGTCTCATTATTATACTAATTAATCCTTTTTATAAGTGATGTTTTCCTTGAAAGTTAATTCTTTGAAAAATATTTACACGGCTGACAAATTCTTCGTGATCTTTTGTGGTTTTGTTTCTGATGAAATCTCATTACTGTACAAAGAAAAAGGAACGTTAATTTTACAAACGAATTAACTCAAAAATTAACTAATATGACATTCTCGAAAATAAGACTTCTAGTACATAGCCCGTGTCAGTGACTTCTAAGCATGAATTACTGCTGCATAGACAACAAACAGTATGTTAAGTTAGGTACTACACCTTCACCTTCCTTTAATACCTTCTAGTCTGTATGATAATAGGAACAATCATAAATTAATAAAGACGCTGAAAGATTTTAGGTTTTCACAGTGATGTTGCTGACGATTCAAATGTTCTGGGATGTTACGCTGAGTCGCCTGGCAAATACTCTTATTTACATGCATTTTGAAGTAGGTACTTCATGTTCAGGGTCAAGCAGTCTTCTTGAACTGTAGCACCTTAAATGTTCCTCAAGGAGTTAATATTTTTAATGATGCAGTTTTAGCAACATTGCCCATTTTTATAGATTCGGACCACGTTAGGCCTAAGTTAAATTTTTTTTTTCTATGGATCGACAGCCCTATATGGGCCTGGGCCTCCTCGTTTCGTCGAGGTTTCATGGTCACACACATTTGAGACACACCACAGTCGGCAGGACTCCTCTGGACGAGGGACCAGCTCGTCGCAGAGACCTCTACCGGACAACACAAAACACTCACAAGAGACGGACATCCATGCCCCCGGTGGGATTCGAACCCACGATCCTAGTAAGCGAGCGGCCGAAGACCCAAGCCTTAGACCGCACGGCCACTGGGATCGGCTAAGTTAAATTTATCAGTTATAATTTCAAAGTCTCATACTGTCGCCATGTTTATAATTTTATATAAAGTTCTTGAGAGCTGTTCATCTACCGCAATACAAAATTTTACACACAGTGGGTAGTACGTTTTCACCACCCAGCCCGCAACTAAATGCAGGTATTTTGCTGCAACCATTCTTTCTTTCTTATTGTACATTTCCGTAATCCTGTAAAGTCTGGTGGTTATTATGTGTAAAGCCATGTTTATTATTAGAAACTCTGCAACTCTTCTGCATATGATATTTATGTGTTTTGTATTAGTCTCACAATAAACGGCGACTTTTACCTACACAACTTTCACTCTTTGGCCTTTCTAATGGAAAGCGTCTTCAATAAAACTAACGATCATATCCTTCGAACACAACTTACTATTTAGTAGTATGAAACTCAGGTACATGTACGTGTTTCGGCTTTCAGTCAGCCATCATCATACTGTGTATAAGAAAGTAGAAACTGCAGTTAATAATCACTAAAATTTGTGTCCGGCCGATATAATGTTTGGCTTTGTTGTTACAAAACAACGGGATTAATCACGTTAAGATTTGAAACAGTATTCTGTACGAAGTACGAATTTTATCTTTATATACATAATGAAGATTCATTTTAACATTTAAAGGGTGCATATGCTTCTAAGTTGTTGCTTTAAAATTGTTAACTCTATAGACCTACCACTTGTGGCGCTGATGTCCTTCCGATCATACAAACAGATAAGACGGCCATCTATCTGTTACTAAGAACAAAAAATGTGAAAATGTGGGGTTGTATCGTGGTCACATTAAAGGTAAAGAAGATTATCTCCAAAAGCGCTCTGTATAAAAAAAAATCAAAGAAAACTAAATATATTTACCTTAAAATATGCTATATTGGAAAGGAACGAATTTCCGTGGCAATGACAAGATTGTGTGTTTTTGTTTGGAAGGCCGGTGCCTTGAGTTCCAAACATTACAGCTCGCGAAAACTACTTGGCTGCACCTTATAAACTGCTGGTTCAAATGTCCCTATTGGCACTGTAGCTATATCATGAAGGCATTATCTAAACAAGCTGAACGGTTTGGGCGTTTCTTCTTTGGCCGAGTAGAAACTTCTCGAAACAAATCTGTAAACCTGTTAGTATTTTTTTTATTTCACAGCGGCAGCGACTCATGACGCCTGGTAGGATTGATATAGAGTTACCGAAGTTTCGGGATCTTGCTGCTCAATTTGCCGAAGATAGAGGCAGTAGGCAGCAAGGTCCTTCGAAACGTCGGTAACTATATACTAATCTACACTGCGGCATTTCGTAAGACTTGAATCTTCATTGGTGAGGATAAAGTAGTCCTTGAGAAACGAATTTAAAAAATCGTGACATTGGCTCCCAGACCTCTCCTGTAACGTATCAAAGACAGCTCTGTTTATTCCGGTAGCTGGTACTGACCTTGTCAGGAACGACAGACGGACGGACGGACGAACTCTTGGATGCGATGATACCGTAGGCTTGTGGTGGTTGTGAAACAAGGAAATAAGGGTTATTATGTGATGGTTGTCTTTGAGGTTTTATGGTGTGTGAAATATTTGGTTACGATGTTTCGGAAGAACCTACTTTCTCCATCTTTAGGGTTAGTTAATGTGACCAGGTGGATGCTGAAGTGACTGGAATAAAAAAGTGTAAGTTACATATAAATGTTTGAAGGAATTTTGGCTATAAAAAGGGCTACAGAAGGAGAAAGAAGGAACGGACTTGCACGGAGCCAGTGGCCATTTGTAGAGGTCTCTTACAATTAAATTTGATACGCAAACACAATTTGTTTTCGAATGTAGAGTATTGTACCACGAAATGGAATTATTTCTCCTACTTGGGTAGATTTACCCCATCCCACGACTACGTATTTTTGCTTAACGTTCAAAATAATTATCTTATTTTGTATGGGGATATACGCACATTTTAAAAATCTGCATGGGATTTGCATGTAACGCACTTTTTCTCCGTTTCAGGTAAGGTCATTAGCACATTTATCCGCCAAGCCACAACTCTGTCAGCCGAGACAAAGAGAACAAGTGAGTTTCACCAACATAATTGGAAATTCAATTTATTATTACTGGACGCTATTGTAATTCCGTAATATTCGAGGAAAATTATTCAAATCCTGGTTCAAATTTTTGATTCCATATTACTCGAAACAGATTATTTGGTTGACTAAATTAATCTATATCAGTATAATATGAGGACAGATTATCGATCTTCATGGTGTAGATGAAGCGATGGGAGTGAATTAACTGGTTACGTATTCTTTGTATGACCTTTGTACGCTCTTTCCGTGTTCTTTCTATGAAAGGACCTATGCAGTATTTCTGTCTGTAAATTTTCCCGACATAATTATGGAATAATGATGTGGTTATTAATCATTCGGATGACATCTGAATATATACCATTTCTGTATCCTGCAAATAATGCTCTTGTAATCTGCTTTATTCGTGTTGGCTATATTTCATTCCTCAGGTTTACACAGAATTACCACAAAGGTAATGTAATGTTATATTTCCTGTCGTTATTGATCCTTCGTAATATCTCACATTGCCGCTTCTCGTCTGTTATACTGTTGTTTGAAAGCGGTATCTCGGTTTCTGTATTTTACAAGGTGAGCTCATTTTATCACAAATATTACAAAGACTCTGATAAGTCTGGACTGATAAGTATTTCCGACTTTTCGAAGGAGTTCAGTGCTTTCATCTTCAGGGTTAAGCACATCCTTCTTCATCCAACATATGGCGTTTTTTGCTAGTATAGTGTAGCTGAATTTAAAAAAATGAAACTGGAATTTAATTGTTAACATTCCTTCATACACAAAATTGGGAATGAAGGATGCGGATTGCACTCAGAACGTATGCCTACAGGGAAGATTACGGAATGAATTACAGAATAACTTCAGTGGTAGGAATTGGAAAGAACAAGACAGGCAACTTACGTATAACATAGCATTCAGGATCGTTCGCGTAACCATTTTTGCCATGGAAAGAAATAAGTATTACGTATTTTGAATTTGTGTTGTAGCCTTAGTTATCCATCATGAAAGCATGTATTGTCCCCTTCATATTAAAATTTATAGGTATTGTCATTTGTGGCCTGTCCGCCTCTACCGTAGTTTTCCACACTACCTCGTAAATGGCAAGAATTTCAGAAAAACGTCATTGAATATAAAATGTGTTTTGATTTTCTCTACAAGCCTTGTCTGAAACATTTCTCATTCTAAGAAGAATTCAGAGATATACTGTCATAAATGTACTTAGGTCTTCATGTAAAGTACCGCTATTCTTGTCAGATTTTAATGCAACTAGAATGTTCTGGACGGATTTTCGAAAAATACTCAAGTATCAAATTTCATGAAAGTCCATCCAGTGGAAGTCGAGTTTCTCAATGCGGATGGACTGACAGACATGACGAAACTAATAGTCTCGTTTCGCAGTTTTACGGACGCGTCCGAAGATGCGAATATTACGTTCGTACATGTATATACACACACTCAGGTTAGGAAGCATAGTTTTATTTACTCCCGTTTGTAAACAACTTTCATTAAACGATTTTAAACTGATTGATTGAATCATGTAATGTAAAGCTTTAAGATACAGCAATGACGATGTGTAACATTAAAAAGTCCTCAATGTTTCCCATAAATATATACTTTTGTATTTTTCTCAGCATGTCTTACATTTCGTCTTAATAGTACAGTTGTGTGCCACCCTTGGACATGATCGCCATAACGTTAATTCATATCCAAAACAGGTGATTTTACGGTTAACAAGGGCCACACCATAAACACATTGCAAACGTTTCATATTTATGAACTTAATAAATCACGATTAGAACCAAAGAGCATTTTCTTCGAAACAAAATCCAACGTTTGGCGCTATACTCTATTCAGATCCCACTGTCATCCTACTATAACATGCAGCACACTCTCATGGTATAATCGCTGGCACTTCACTTAAAACAAACGGCCAGACCGAACATCGCAATGTAAACAACATTGCTACACCTACGTGTAATTATCAACGAACAATACAATGTATTTATATGACTACAGTTACATTACAAGAACGGACACCGTCCACGTCGGCCCAAACACCAAGCATCAGTTATATGTGATGAATTTTATTTGGATAAAATTACACCGTTACCGAACTCTGAAGAGGAAGAAAATCAAGTAGCTAAAACAACATTGTTTAACTAAAAATCGTAAGGAATATTTTATATTTTTATACTTGTTCATATTAATAACAGTAGACTTGAAGTAAGGAAGAAACTAGTAAAGTGCTACATTTGGAGTATAGCTTTGTATGGTGCTGAAACGTGGACACTTCGGAAAGTAGATCAGAAGTATGTGGAAAGTTTTGAAATGTGGTGCTGGAGAAGAATGGAGAAGATCAGTTGGACCGATCGTGTGAGAAATGAAGAAGTATTACACAGAGTCAAGGAGGAGATGAACATCCTACATACAATAAAAAGAAGAAAGGCTAACTGGATTGGTCACATCTTGCGTAGAAACTGCCTTCTGAAACACGTGATTGAAGGAAAGTTAGAAGGAAGGATAGAAATGACGGGACGACGAGGGAGAAGACGTAAGCAGCTACTGGATGACCTTAAGGAAAAGAAAAGATACTGGAAATTGAAAGAGGAAGCACTAGATCGCACCCTGTGGAGAACTCGCTTTGGAAGAGGCTACGGACCTGTCGTAAGACAGACTACAGAATGAATGAAGACTTGAAGTCAGTGTTTTATACCTTCATGCAGCTGTATAATATTCTGTTGTAATCCAACTCAGATTTTATCTTAAAAGCTAGTGATTTATGTAATTGTCGGGTAGGTTTTATTGGCGCAGCCGAAACGTGTGCTGGGTTCTTTTACCGCTTTGGTGTAAATAATTTTACGAATAAATTTTGTTTCAAATATCCCATTGTGTCTGGTATACGTCAGATGAGGGTGCTTCAGTCAACACAGCTGTTTTCACAATAGAATAAACGTTGTTGCTTAAAAGTCTTTGGGTTGTAGCCCGGCGTCAATTTTTGGTGTATAACCAACATTTCGGGAACACTTGATTGTCCCTTCTTCAGGGTCTTAGGTAATAAGGATGCCGGGAGGTAAGGAACGTGTGTTTATATAGGAGTGGGGTCCAATCTGTAGTATTGGATGGACGAGCCAATCAGGAAGAAGTGGTGGTGCGATGTGTTGTGATAGGTTTTGAGAGGGACTGGGAGGGGGACAATGGGTAAGAAGTGGTGGGAGTATATATATATATATATATATATATATATATATATATATATATATATATGGTTGGTGGCTGTAGCCTCGGAGGAAAAATGTTCATGACGGGAGGGAGGGGAGCCAAACTCTAAGAACCGGTACCAAGTATTCACTGGGTGGGATTGAGTGGCGGAGAAGGAAAGTCGCTGCCACTCAATCCCACCCAGTGATTACTTGGTGCCGGTTCTTTAACTTTGGCTCCCCTTCCTCTCGTCATGAACATTTTTCCTCCGAGGCTACAGCCACCTACCATATATATACTCCCACCACTTCTTACCCATTGTACCCCTCGCAGCCCCTGTCAAAACCAATCGCAACACACCACACCTCCCCCTTCTTCCTGATTGGCTCGTCCATCCAATACTACCCATTGGACCCCATTCCTATATAAACGCACGTTCCTTACCTCCCGGCATCCTTTTTACTTAAGAACCTGAAGATGGGACAAACAAGTGATCCCGAAACATTGGTTAAACATCAAAAATTGACGCCGGGCTACAACCCAAAAACTTTTAAGCAACATTACGACCACGGCGGAAGCCTTCAATTACATATAGAATAAACGTTTATAGGTTATATGTTTTGACTGTCTTAAAGCCATTATTGTAGGAAGAATGAAATTTTAAAGTTTCTAATTTAACATAAAGGTATCAATATAACTGAATACTTGCACGTATCCTGTGTCTGTAACTTAAAGATAAGTCGAAAATATAGTCCATACATTTATGTTGTGCATATTTTAATGAATGATGTGTTGACTGAAGCACTCTCATTTTACAGACATTTACATTTATGAAACTGCATTGTTAATGAGTTTGTCAAGCACACAAACAGGGAGCAACATGTGAAAAGTGTGATATTCACTTTATTGTGTAGTTGGGATTAACTCTTTCAAGCACGAATTGTGTGTAACCAATATTTAGAATTTGAGTTCTTATCTCGCAGAACACACTCAGGCTCTCCAAAACAAACACGCTCTTACGCTAATGATCGCCGTTTATTACGAAAAGCATGGAAAGTACCCGGCTGGGATGCGCAGTCTGTTGTTATAGCAGAAGGTACATAGAGTAAGGTATGTGACTTAAAGCATGAAACACTCCTTATTATATTACGGAATGAAATTATAAATGCTTAGGTCCGTTACACAAATGTAAGGTTGGAATGACTTACTCACAGAGTTTCAAACACCTTATACGTATATAATCACATAGTTTTATACTAAAAATCTTGAATTCTATTCGCATTTTAAGCTGGTAGAGACGAAAAAATAAGATATTGAAAATGCAGGACATTTCAGCAATTCACAAACAAACTCTGTTTTATTTGTAATGCTGGTAAATAATCTGTTCTCAAAATAATACAGAGATCAATTAAAATGAACAAACTCCATTAACATCGCTCGAATAGTAGTGAAACAATGTACGAAACCCAGTAGCTTTTAAACACTAGGAAACACATTATTCAGTGACACGTTTTGCCTCAGTGTATAATAGAAATTTGTTCTATTTTTCTTATGGTGAAGGGACTCGCAGCAGATGCTACGGACGCACCGCAGCCTTGAGGCTTATTGTGCAACACTGTGATGATGATTATTAGTTTTTTTCGTTTTTCCGTGTAATAGAGCACCTGTGGAATAAAATTGACAGGGGAAAACCGAGGTAATGGGGGAAAAACCTGTCCCAGTGCCACTTTGTCCACCACAAATCCCACATCGACTGACCCGGGATCGAACCCGGCGACTAACCGCCTGAGCCATGACACGGCCCTTTGTCCTATTATACACACAGATTTACTGAGTGAATGTGATTTAGTGAAAACCAGTGCAGTGAACCCCATAATGTAGTTTAGGATGTAAATGTATTTCTACCCGTATTTTCAAAATTTATTGTACAGTTTGGGTGACACTCGGTGTAAGAAATCTGCACCAATTGCTGTTGATCATTTATGAGTTTTGTAAGAATCGCACGCCAGGAAGGCCGTACTTTTAGTACGAGCGTAAATGTAGTTGATGATTAGCAGTATTATAACCAACAAATGCACTTTTTGTATTTCTGTTACACTTTTACCCTACATATGTTTCGGCTGTGGTCCAGCCATCATCACGGTACACTAGTAGGTTCACTTCACTGGCCCTGGTTCATTTGGTATTATCACACGTCATCACAATGTTTTTGTAGCTTTTGTTCACTTTCAAATGCAGGTTGTGTTCGTCTTGCGTCAGAAGCTTGAGGTATAACACTGCGGGTTGCAGTTATAAGACGGTATCTCGTTGGTAGTAGTTAAAACATTAAAGTTGTTAAAATTGTTAAAAATTGTTGAAATTACTGACAAATGGTTTTTTATTGGACATTGACATCCGCGTCCTGTTGTTGCTAGTGTCTTGTTGTAGTTGTGAAAATTTTAACAACTGTAATGTTTTAACTACTACCAACGAGATACTGTTTTATAACTGCAACCCGCAGTGTTATACATCAAGCTTTTGACGCAAGACGAACACAACCTGCATTTGAGAGTGAACAGAAGCTACAAAAACCAAAAACTTTGTGATAACTTGTGATAATACCAAATGAACTAGTGCCAGTGAAGTGAAGCTAGTAGTGTACCCCTGATGATGGCTGGACCACAGCCGAAACATATGTAGTATAAAAGTGTAACAGAAATACAAAAAGTGCATTTGTTTGTTACAATACTGCTAATTTAATCAAAATGCACGTTGAAAATTACGTGAAGTAGTTGATATTGACATGCCTGTTTAATTACGACAGTAAATTTCATCGCCAATCTTATAAATATGTAAAGTGATTGACTTTGTCCACTGTTAAGCAACTTCTTATTTAAAATATAAATTTTTAAACATTTTAGTAGCCATCTTATCGCCAAAGATATTAGCCTCGGGTACTATCGTCTGGCACAAGCGATTTTTCCAACTGTTCAAAATACTGTGGGAATCTATAAGCACCCTTTACTAAGTGAGACTGTTAAACCTTAACACATGTCTCTAATGCGCTTGTTCTTACTACTTGATTCAAATTCATTGACTTTTCCTTTCAAATGTTCCCTCTTTTTTCCCTTTAAGATCTTCAAGTTTCACGGCTTACGTCGTTAGAATTATCTACATTAATTTGCCCGGGATCTTGTAACGATTGTAATTTATTCTGCATCGTTCGATCTATAAATTTGGAAAGTTCTTTATTGTAACCTAGACGCGTTTTAGCTGAGATTTTTCTCTCTGTAATATTTTCTCAAGACCTTATTATATCCGTACTATTATTTAAGGTCTGCAGAGGTGCAAAACTGTTTGGAAGTTTAAGCCGATACTGTTCGAGAGCTGTCATCTCCTTTAGACTCTTGAGATTATATGTCCGCTTATTAAATGTCTTTGTTGCTCCTTTATTTACTGACAGTCTGTCCCCAACTTTTGTAGCCGCCATTTGGTAACCAGTGCCATGGTCAACTCCTCTGATTTTAGATTTAGTTAAGTTGAGAACGCTGGATGGTCTGAGCAGTTTAAATTGAGAAATGTGTTCAGCATTGTGTTCAGAAACCCTGAAAGGGAAGAGACCTAAGAGTAAATGGGAGCGTACTTTGATAAGGGTCTTAGAGAAAGTGGATTTTGATTGATTTACGTGACTAATTTTAGGGACTAGTGGGGGGGGGGGGGTTTGTGAACGAATAATAAAACTTCTATACAAATGAAAGACGCGGGATTTCGTTGGGTAACTGAGCGACTATCACCTTCTCAGTGTCTCTGTAACGTTGAGTACATTAGACAGTAACTCAGTCAAATTACCATTTTAAATCGTGACTTCTTAAAACACTTATGTTGGTTTCTCCTTTAGTGTCAGTATTTCTGACCTGCCCTGTCTCATTCCATCACCGTAAAGGATTCTGTGTAACCAGAAAACTCCTAGTCCCTTTGTTACATATAGAGAGGGATCACAGATTGTTATGGGAGTGAAAGTGTTGCAGCAATTTCTTGCTTCGTTACCTTTGATTTTTATGTAATGGTGTGGAGTCCTGTGAGGAGAACCGACACAGCGAGTGCAGTCAAAGCGATTGTCGACTCTCATGGGGCTGCAACAAAATGCTCCTACCTTCTCCCTAAACTGTTACAGTTTGTATCCACCTGCTCGCTCTCTAATTCACTCGTTCACTCGCTCGCGTACTTTTCAGTGAATGATTTCCTCACTCATTCTATTACTAACTCGATAACTGAGCCACGTAACCTACTGAAAAATCAGTCAATCAATCAGTCAATCTATCTATCTATCTCTCTATCAATCAGCCAACCAGCCAACCAACTAACCGACCGACCGACTGACTGACTGACTGACTGACTGACTACTTATCTAACTCTATGGAGCAGAGTCCTCCTTGGAAGCTAGTAGTTTCTCAGCTAGTCAAGAAACTCCCCGCATTTTATAGAACGCGAAAATTAATCACAATATATACAACAACCCGCCACTTCATTCTATCCGGAGCCAGATTAATCTAATCCACGCCACCCCATCTTAATTTTTATCAATCTTAATATTATTATTCTTCTATATATTCCTAGGTTTCCCAAGCGATGTTTTATTCAGCTTTCGGAACCACATCTCTGTATACTCTCCTTTCCCCCGTTGTGTGCCACATACCACGCCTATCTTATTCTCCTTGGTTTGATTGCTCTATTAATATATAAATTATTTCTCGCCATTATGCAGTTTTCCCCAGTGTCCTGTTACTTCCCGTTCTGATTAACCAACTGGTAACTCCAAAAAGCAGAATTCTTTTTAAGGAAATATAAATTCACACAACTAGAAAAGAAATTGGGATTTTTAATTATATATTATGACTTTAACAATAATATCATAATTTCATATTAAGCCATGTAATGTTCCACCCATTAATGATCACCGAACGTTTATTGTCGTGTTAACAGTAGCTAGTGATTCGTTTTAATCATGAGACACTTCAAAGCTGTCGAACCCTCCAAACTTATTTCTTACAGATTCATTTCAATACCATGATCCCATCTTCCAGTTGGTCTCTTCACTTAATGTTTCAGACCATAAATTTCAATGATTTTTCAGCTTTCCCGTCCACGCCACATTCCCAGTCTCTGTTATCCTCATTAATTTTACAGTCCAAATAATATTTAATCAAGGATAAAGATCGTGCAGACTTTGTGACTCTGTTTTCTCCGGCCTCCTCTTATTTTCTCCCTCTTACGTCGCAATATTCTCATGAACACACAGTTTCTGAACGAAGACTAATTGATTCAGCAACTCTGTCAATCGCCACTGACTTTTTGACTCACTCTCCCACTCGCCGTTATCTACTGACCAACTCACTTCTCATTAATTAACGATCACTCTCTCGCTCACTCATATTGCTCATTCTGTCACTCCCTCACCTTTGACCAGAAACATGATTCAGTATAAGCGATATATTAATTTGACGCAACTCAGTACGCTGAAAGCAAGGTAACGGAAAGTGACGTTATGAAGTTGGTACAAAACATTGCATGGATGTGTGCATGTAGAGGTTATTGCGTGTTGTATCACCATGCACGTTCCAGTGAACCGTGTGTTCAGTGTAATTGGAAATTGTAGTGACCTTGTCTATTGCCTCCATAGTTACTGACGCATGTGAAATGAAAACACAATTATCTCAGTGCTTTCTCACACAGCAAATACAGAAAGGAAATCAATGACTGATTTCAATACCATGAAGTTGAATAACATTACGAGTTGCGTAGATTAACACGATCAGGAGGCTATGTTCCGAGATGTTTACGCCGTGTGTTTTGGTTAGATGCATACCAGAATACACAGTGTTCCCATAAGATGACGGCCTTCTTGGAGTTAACCCCCGAGTATTTTGGTTAGATGCATACCGGAATACACTATTTTTTCATAAGATGACAGCCTTCTTGTAGTTTACGCCATATATTTAGGTTAGATACGTAACAGGATACGCTGTGTTCTCATAACGTGACAGATTTCTTGAAGTTTACGCCGTGTGTTTTGATTACACACTTAACGAAATACACTGTGTCCAGGCCCATAAGACAGCAACATTTGTATTGAACGCCGTAAATATCTCAAATTTGATGGAATATTCTCTGTTGAGAATATAACTATTTGGAAGGCAGAAGTTGAGTCGTTTACACTGACGTATATATATATATATATATATATATATATATATATATTCTGTCTAAATGAAAACGAAGTTCTAATGACACATGACGGTTATCTTCACTGTGTACCAACTATATAAATAGACACTTTTCCATCTAACACACCACTATTTAATTTTTTTAATGCAACATATTTCGATCGATATTCATGATAAGGCGTGTTATACAAATTCTTAGAACAGGGTAAAATGTTGCTATTTGTGAGATCTCTCAAATATCACAAAGTATATGTTACAATGTTTCAGAAGAAACTCGCGCCTTCTTCATACCCTGATGATAGAGGGAGTTAAAGTTGGTACACGTCTAGCAGACAGTTGCAAATTCCAACAAACTGTTATTTTCGTTATCTTTTGTCTTTGCTATTACTTTCTGCGTGTGTTTGTTGTATATATCTACTGATGTGTTTATAAATAGATGTGCGAATATAGCCTACGTAGGCATTCATGTAGGTAAGAATGACCATGACACGCACCCAGCTTGATAAATTAAGGTTCAGACAGTATAAAAGTAAGTTATCGACCCAGTCCATCGCGAGCGCATATATTAAATCTGCATGTAATTTGCATACAAATGAGAGAACTTTTCAACTCGGTGGTCAAGTCAAATGGATGGCATCTTATACCATTTGCTGTCATCAATAAAAGTTAATGTAATTATTAGGTTTTGTATCTTAGTAAAAACAAATAAAAATGTCACTTTTAAATTCGAGGGTTTCAGTAAATTGTGCTCTGAAAATGGAGGCATAATATTTCTCCGAATTTCGGTACCTATCTATCAGATTTTACGGTGTCATAACGCGAAAAATTACTAATGCGAAATTTGTCAGTCGTAAGTGTAATTTGAACTTAAGTGTATTGCACAGGACTAGGCGTGTTTGTTATTAGAAAAATAGGAATGTAGTTAAGTATTGCAAAATATTATATTTGAGGCAGTGGGGGGTTACGTTGAGGGACAGAACAAACCCGTGAGAAACGGTCTTGGTGTCCGATATCCTGGCCGAAACTCGAACTGAAAAAATTCTTGGTACTAAATAATTATGCCAGACAGCACACTTAAAAACTCTATTTTAGAACTGACATTGAGTGTGGACTTAATTCGATAATGATTCGTATACTGAATGTAGCTCAGCCTGTTGGAAAGATGACTAATGGGTGTCAGGGCAGGTCAAGGGATTAATTAAACTCAGTTGTTTTGACAGTGAAACATTATAAAAGTAGACTTCAATACGTAAATCGAAAAGAAGCAAATACGAGCATGTTGGGCACACATTGCACAAGGTAGAGTAAGTACCTGTAACCAATATGTAATATATCTGCTGCCTTTGCTATATTTGCGTTATTGTCATAGAAGCACATCTAAACAGAAAGAATTTCGCAAGAAAAATGTTTGTGGATAGCATGTAGTCACTTGTAAACATGGGAAAATTTTAAGATTATATTTGGTTATTTAACAGTGATGAAGTACAATCGCTTAGAAATGCAAAAAAAACTGTGTTAATGTATGTAATATGTGGTAGTTCTTCGCAGCGATTCTGCACAACAGTTAAAAGGCTTTTCAATCTTTGTTTGTAATCAGTAATACTGGGTAATAAGAGAGTACCACATTACGTAACTAGACGTTACTCTAGCAGTAGTATTCCAAATTTCGCTCAGGATGTACTGAGTTTAAACCTAGACCGGAATGCCAAATAAACTCGGTGAATTCTTCCGTAGCTTTTTCTTCTCCAGTCTCACACAAGCCATAGCTTAGTCACTCCAAATCCTTACATACCCACCAATCAGGATCGTGTTTGTACTTTGTTCTTTTTTGTATATCTGCAGTGGTTGAAACAGCTTCGTTAAGTAAAGCAACTAGTCAGTGTATGGGTCGTTCTTGTGGCGATCGGCATTCAGGTTAGAAGAACGGCAATACAGTGAGGATGGTGTCCGTAAAATATCAGAATGCATTGCATCTTCATAACGATTTGTTATTTTTAAATGTAAATTGCATTACAATTTCGCACGAAGCCGCGAGCAGACGTTGGGGTTCGTACCCGATTACCATTCGCTTTCAGGGTCTGAATATGAATTGTTAAAATTGATTGATTGACGCAGTACCCTGTCAATTTCAACATATGAAAGGACATTCAATTTTTAAAATGTACGGGCTGTTTTTGAACATAGGATAAATGTTTGTAATCTAAACGAATTCTATTCCTCTGTGATGGATGTTTATTCGAAACAGTAATTGTGGTAATGATGAAGTTCAAGGAACTGATACGCTTATATGCTCTACAGACTGTTACTGTTCTATGGAATAGGACGTTTTGTTATCACGTTTACAAGAGCCCTCCGCTGGACCCTATATAGAGTCAAATCCCTCCGACGCCACACATGCTTTTCTTTTTTTCAAATTTATTTTAAAGTCCCATCGAAGCTTCGGTCTTCCAAGGCTTTTAGTACCTCCTTGTTTGTAGACAACATTTTTCGAGTAAAACGAATTTGCACCTTCTCCCATACATGACATATGTCACATCCTTCGAATTCTCCTTGATTCAATCCGTCTGATGGCATACAGAGAAAATTGTAAGTTATTAATCTTCTCAATACGCAATTTTCTTCACTCGTTTGTTATGTCTTCTGTGCTTGTTTCATAATTTTCCTGATCTTATGAATCCGCAATCTGTGTTCTTTCCTTATCGTGAGCCCTTCAAAAGTCCGGAAAATTATTGATCTCTCTTATTTTCATATTTGAAACAAATTGCCTCCGATTTTCCGGTCAGCTGTCATCAGTCTAACAGACAAACGAATGACTGAATGAGTTTAATATTAGAATTTTGTGTCATATTAAACTATTCAGATGAACTGATAAGGTTAGCGTGGATGTTAGTGTGGTAAGTTCTGAGGATGGAAGTTATACGAAATTAGCACAGGCACTTGCCCAGTGAAGGGCTTCGGTAATAGTGATGTTGAGTTTTCTATGAGTATTTCTCTGTTTATTGCAGTTAACAGTATTTTATTTGTAAACCAATACCGCTCAGGTAATTTGTTTCATTTAACTATGCCTTGGTAAATGCATATATTATATAGTACTCAAGTGAAAATATGATCACATGAGAAAAGAGTATAAGGAGTCTGCAGTGCTGAGTTTTACGTGGTTTCTCAGACACTGTCTGCAGAAAACTGATAACTGTACACAACGTTGGTTAGTATAGCACGTACCCGCGCCAAGGTATGAAGAGGAAGCATGAACAATAAGAAATAAAGGGCTCTAACCATTACTATGCGATGCTCGGTCCATGAATGTTCTTAATCCCATTGAAATCCCGTAAGGTATACATAATGGTCGTTGCAGTTTTATATATATCTGTACACTGTGAACGCGGCTGTAAACGTGGATCTACGGAGAACATTGTTACAAGGAAAGGTCAGCAATTTGGAACATAGTGCCTCATAAAAAGGTCATATTATCCTCTTCCCAGGACAACAGCTGTACAGACGGGCGGCATCTGGCGCTGCACGTATGGTAGGGCGAGACAGTAGGGGTTACGTACAATTACTAGCTCAGCATAATAATGAAGAGACTTTGCAAGTTAACTGAGTATTAATAAGAATAATTAAGAATCCATTAATAGTACCATGCCTTGATGGAGAATTTATAAAATGCTTTCCACTTCAGTGATCCTGCGCGTTACTCATTAGCCTGGGCAACTCAGCAGTGTGTGGTGTTATATAAGTCTATGTTTGTGTCCTTCGTTCACAAATGATGTACGCCTTGAAGGTCCTTCCGAGATGCAGATGCTAATTGGTTCTCCCTGTCCAGATAACACGACCACTATTTTTACTGTGCGTGCGCTGTCAGCAGCGAGCCCAGTGTTAACTCCCATCAAGTTCAGCCGACTCATAACGAGTACGTTCGCTTCGAGGCTGCCCTGTCTAGCAAATCTACATTATAGATTCATCATTTTTACCAGTTATTACTAATAACTATGATTATTTAACAGACAAAAACTCGCCGAATATAACCAGTTGCATGTCGATAGTGTGTATAATGACGGTTATATTCCGTACTAGTGATTATTAAAGAAAAATTCAGCCCGTTCAGAGCCCATTGTTAGTTAACCGAACTAGTATAGTATTTTGAGTACTCCGTACTAACGTAGAATACGTTATGCAATAATTAAATTGGTTCTTCATACGTCTGTAGCAATAGCTGATGTTTTGTGGCGTAGTACTTTCATTATTTTGCAGTAACTACTGAGTAAATAATTTCTGTGATATTTTATCCGCAGTCTCAGAGATGGTCTTTAATATTTTAGTAGGGTCTAGTTCATAATTTTACTGTTTTGAAAGAATGCTGATGAGACTCTGCATACTTCAACAAAATGTACATTTATAGACAACATTTTCAACAAGAAATTTTATCCAGTATTTTAAATGGAGTAGGAAATTTTTGCACTCATGTTCTTTATTCCAGTTGCATCTAAACTAATAAATGTTCAGCTGAATGAAATTAATTGTTGATAAAGAAAATCTGTATGTGTTGAATCACTGATTATGCACAGACTGATTTTCCAGTTGCAGAATATTTTGTAAGATGATCAAACATTTGTGAGCCGTGCAGGTTATTTTCTGTTTGTAGAAAAAAATGGAATTTGCGTGATTTCTTGTATTGCTTGACCCTTGAAGACGGGACCCATAGGTTGTCCCAAACGTCGGTAACTAACTACCAATCAGCACTACGTAACATTCCAGAAGAGCGAAAATCTCAAAATGAAATTTCTTTAATGGTGTAAATTTACTTCCACTTGGATATTCTGTGTCATACTGAGCGTATTTCTGTTAAGACCATTTTGCCGGAGAAGGGACCACCACGTCTTAAAATCTTGTGCCCAGCTTAAGTAATGCAGTTGCGTCAGTGCTGTTTGCATACTTTCACTGACACGAGAATTCCAATAGCTCAGCAGCCAAGCTCTGTGCTCCCTTCCTTCGCAACGAGACCGGTTTACTGCGCACCTAGTGACCCAGTCAGAGGTGATTTACTACATTGTGGTGTATTTATTACACACAGCAAACGTACGTTATCTGAACCCTGCTTAGTCTCGGGCCTTGACTGTGTTTGGTAAGGGGTAGACAAAAATTAAACGGAACGTGTTATAAATTTTATTACTGGCGTAACAGCTTTGTTGTAATGAAAGTTGGAAAAATGTATCCACTTACAAAAATGCATGAAAAAGTCGATTATTTGTCGAATTTATTAATACGTTTGGTTTTGAAATGTTTCCATAATTGCATTATTCAAGTCTTCAAAAGAACTTGTGTTTGTACCACATTCAGTAAAGAAAGGACTTGTTGAGATTTGAGATTGTCACAGCGGTGCTGCGGGCTTCTGAGATGTTACACCGTTTCACTGGGTAAATTTACCCAAGGTATTGTTTCTTAAAAGCCCAAGTCTTCTGAGAATGTTATTCTGTGTGTTCGGTAAATTTACTCAACGAAGCAGCTTAACGTCTCAGAAGACTTGACTATTTAAGAAACACCTTTTCAAGGCTACATCTTTTTCTGTCCACCCTAAGTTGCCAATTTATAAAGCAGAAATGTTTCCATTACAATTGTTACCCAGTTTACAGGTTATAAGTTTGTTTAATGATCATGGTCGTTAAGTTCCGTAAAACATTATGACCGCAAGACGTTAATGCCACACTATTTATTCTGTAGGATTCATACGATGGCGTAATTGAAGCTTTGGACTTTCTCCACTGTCCCGTGTTAAAAATAAAAACACGGGAAAGTCCAGAGAGTGATATATCTGATTATGAATATGGATTCCTTGCTGTCTACAACAACCTCTCTTTTGTATTCGTTACGGATATATTTACATATTATTTGGATACACTCTTACAGGTTTATGCTGTGCCTTAATACGTTTGCGTTGGCCGGGATAGCGTAGTCAGTATAGCGACTCGCTACGGGCTGGATGGTCCGGGATCTAATCCCGGTGGGGGCGAGATTTTCCGCACCCGTCCAGACCGGCCCTGGAGCCCACCCAGCCTCCTATTCAATGGGTACCGGGTTTTTTCCTGGGGGTAAAGCGGCAGGGGCGTGGCGTTGATCACCCACTCTCATCTAGTGCCGAGGTTAAAGAAAGAGTAGAGCTATATCTACTCCCCCTCTGGGCCTTCATGGCCTGCTCTAGGGTGAACTTGATACGTGTGCATGCTGTCTGAACTGCCTATGTCCTGTCCTGCACCTTCTGCGGAAACATGCATTCATTTTCTGCTGAAAAGGAGCATCCAACGTAATGACGAGACGTTGGACATATTTTGAATTATTGTTATCAAAGATGAGAAGGTTTTGTATAAATTATTGTTTTAGTGATATAATAGCAGTTACTACAATATTGAAAGTTGAAACGAATCAGTAAGTTCACCTCAAACACACTGGGGCGACACAATAATTTTACTCAAAATTAATCAGTTAATTAATTTAATATTTATTATTTTAACGCGAAACCTATTCGTACAAAGTTTTCAAGTTTCCTTTTGTGATATTTGAAACCAAATTGCATTAGAGAGGATGTTTCAGAGGAGAATAGTGCTTCCACTTTCAGGGTACAAGATTTTCAAAACCCGAAAGGGAACATAAACCTTTATTACATATCATCATTAAGAAATCGGCCTTCATTAATTTTATTACCTGCCACACTTACGTTTTGCCTCCCTGCTGGCAAACCGTGAGGAATATCTTAAGTAAACGAGAAATGTAGCCTGCTGCTGCCGTACTTTATCACGTTTACGGGCATTTAAATGTAATGAATATAACTGCACAATTGGAATCTTTCACTGTTTCGACTTCTGTCATCCGTTCTTCAAAATAAAAATTAAGACAAACTTTTTGGGAGAGGATCAATCCTCGACTTTGGGCAAAAGAATAAGGAAAAGACCTACTCATTAGGCCCAATAAGAACTACTTTTAATGTTGTGGACGAGAAGTTTACGTCACCTTAACCTATCGGGACCAACTGACTATGCTTTTCTTTGCCTGAAGACGGGGGCCAATTTTGTCTCCAAAATATTATTTTAATTTTTATTTTGAAGGCGGAACGATCGGGAAATTCCAAAATGTGAATGAGTCCAAATTTGATATAACGTCATCAATCTACTGGACTGTTTATGTTCAGAATGCCTGCAAATTTGTAATAAGTCATTATTACCATTATCATCATCGCCGCTGCCGCCATCGAAGCCGTATAATCATCGACGTCGTTATCATCAGCAGCAGCATTATCGTTATCATTTCGCCTTTGTGTATTAATGGTTTTGTCTTTTTCACTTTTCTCAGCAATCTTGTGTCCCTCTTTCAATTTCCTAAACCTCGATCTTCCGTGGTGAATTTGTGTGTTTCCACTTATACGTAGGTACTCCCCTAATCCTTCTTTTCTGATATATTTTCTCTTCTGTGCGGAGGAGACAAGTAAAACACACTTTTCTGCAGTCGTTTCCCTTTAATTTGTTCAGCGTGACCATACCGTTTTAGTGCTCTGCTTTTTAAATTTTTCACCTTTCCAAACCAACACCTATTTCTCCCCATATTGTTTCGTTCCTCACCCTACTATCTTGTGTCACATGTAGACAAGTACTTAAATAATCAAATTAAACCGTTCCAATTTTAATTACCAATAATTTACTGGTCATATTTTCCTTCAACATAAAATAATAGTTTGAACTGTGTTCTGAAATGTATTTCATAACCTTGATGCAGACATTAGTCTACATTGATTAAACACACTGCACAAAATATGTCTACCGAAAAATATCACACGACATAATATCTGCTGTTTGTGTTAATTGAAATGTCACTGATAATTTATAGATTGCAGACTATTGGAAAAGGCATATTGCATTACTGGAATAATTAAATACATTATATAAATATAGTTAACTCGTCTCCCCATTGTAGCGATGTTAATAATTCAGGGT
Source organism: Reticulitermes speratus (assembly GCA_021186555.1). NCBI lineage: Eukaryota > Metazoa > Arthropoda > Insecta > Blattodea > Rhinotermitidae > Reticulitermes > Reticulitermes speratus. The sequence continues at coordinate 19,196,909 of JAJKFL010000005.1, forward strand.
GTCGTTAATATTAGCATAACGTAACAAATTTATGCGAATTAAAATAATTAGGTTTTCTTTCAGTTAGTTAATCTTGGTTAATAAATATCGCGAAATTTTGCAAAACATTTCAATAAACTTTAATTATCAACAAATTTTATTTAAATAAATGGGTTGCATAATGAAGACGACGTTACGGACATTGTGCAAAATTTAACCACTAAATATATGTAAATAATGTTGAGAGAATTAACCCTTTAAAGTCCAGTGGTAACTATATTTACCGTCAGGTATAACGCCTTATCTGCATTTTGCCGACACAGTGTATTGGTGTATTCCATTTAATTCTTAAAAGGAACGGCTTCTATTGTCTATACAAGTCTGAAGAGTTGTTATGTCTAATCGAAGCACCACGTGTTGTCTCTTAATATCGAAATGAATGTTTGTATAAAATGCACATTACTTTTAGTCTTACAAGGATTATTCATAGAGATTGATAAGAAATACATTATATTCAATCACTTCTACTGACGTAACTAATAGATTTAAAAGAGATTTTTGTAAGAAGCTGAAAGTCGGGTTTTGAAGTTCGCAACGGTGTACGTGAGGAGTCCATTCTTCTGGGATACTACGCCGCTGCAGTGGTTAATCAGATGCCGACGTTTCGAGGCACATTAATGTTCTTATCTTCAGGGTTGGTAGGATACATGGAACGTTGAAGACAAGGACACTACGTTGTCTGGAAACTTGACATCCGATCACCTATTGACGCACTCTCATATCCAGTAGAAAGGAATCCTCAAACTGACAGTTACTGAACTGGAAAGAACGTACTCTTCAGAGGCCAGTGATTCTGCATTGATTATTTCACGTTTATACAAACATCAGCTTTCTGTTAGATTTTATCTTCTAGAGATAATTAGAGATTTTCAAGCTTCCTTATAATTAAAGGCAGATTTGAACAAAGGAATAGTCCGAGTAGCCAGTCTGGAACTTCTACAAGGCAGTGGTAACTGTGGGAACCGTGTAGACCTTCTGACACTTGTACAGGACAAAGGCAACTGTATGTTTCATGTACACAGTGTTGAACTTCTACAGAATTGTGTTTAATGTATGTACCGTGTCCAAAGCCTGAAACATAAGAGTAAGACACTAATTTTCCGTACCGTGTAGACGGCCTGTAACTTAGAACAGGGGTGGCTGTATGTAGCGTGTAGACAGCCTGTAACTTAGAACAGGGGTGGCTGTGTGTAGCTTGTAGACAGTCTGAGACTTATACAGAACAGCCTTAGCGATAAGTGTCTTGTAGTTAATGGCTATTTTTAAAGTACGTGGAAGGATGGTTTCTTTGAGGCAGTAGTCAATTCCAGGCTTTCTTTACGAAGAAAATGGAAGAACGTCTTTTGTGGAGACCACGTCCGTCCGTCCGTTTGTCTGTCTGTCTGTATGTCTGTCTGTCTGCCTGCCTGCCCTGCTGACCTAATAGTTTAAACCATGCAACGTAGTATTCACGGAAACCCCAGCTGTACGGCACTCTTTTTGAGTGCAAGCTGTACCCTGACGCTGGCAACAGGGCAAGCATGCCAAGGCGGTTATCACTCACTCACTCACTCACTCACTCAGTCATTCATTCAATCATACATTCTATCAATCACACCAAGTGCATTATACATAACATAATGTTGATGAATCAGTAGTGTGTGACGTTTCGGACTGCATTGCGTGGGTTACGTTAGGGCCCAGTGCCAGGCTCTTCTGAACAAGGTAAAAGAATCTGCAGATGTCACAGAAGGCGAGTAATTCGTTGACTAGCAGAGTGACAATGAGTGTTACAGATGTATCGTGAGGAACGCTGAAGGTAATGCTAGAGGGATCCGGGGCAGTGAAAGCCATACTTTACTCAGGAGATTAAATGTATTTGTATCCATACTTCCCACATTATTGTGCGGCCTCGGTGCAAGGGACAAACATGTAATACTATTAAGCATATAATAGTTTCGTGAAATAGGCGCAGGGAAAGTCGTATTCTGTTATGGGGGTAAATTAAATTTCCTCGTCTACCGTGAAAACGCATGATATTTTGAAAGTAAAGAACGCCTTGATAAATTCAATGTAATACCCCATGAAGTAAACCATTTGAAATCTTTTAAAATCACGAGTTAAACAAGCCTCGCATTATGAACCGAATTTTATTATCGAGTATTTCTATTTAATTTATTTTTGTTGCGTACTTAACGACGCTCTGTGTCGCTCAGGTTAGGTATATAAGCATAGTATTGCATGGTAGTGTAATTTGTAAATAATTGGTGGAAAGAGATGTGAAAGGAAGCGGTCGTGGCTTAATTTGGAGGTACTTCCTCGCCAGTTGCCTCGCAGGACTCGGGAAGACCACTAAGCCTATCAGAACGGCCGCTTTCGGGGCCGATATTAGGAACGGGGGCCGCCCGCCTGCGAGGAAAGAGTACTGCCGTCGTGAATATTATGTTCATATGTGTTACTCTGGAAATATTACAGTCTAATGTTTGTGTGCTATTTGAAAAAATTTGCTTGTGTTGTACTAACAATAAGATTAACCGTCTCCATGTTACACACACGACATTTCCTTTGAAATATTATTTTTGTGCATTGACCTCCCGGTATTTTGTTTTTCCGAATAACAGTGACGGAACCTTTCCCACCATCTTTCGTCAAAGACCTTCAAGAACAAACTTTGTAGGATATCCGATGAATTAACTTATAGAAAAAGTGTCTGTAAATAACATGCAGCCTGAAAATTTTTAATTAACCGTTTGAAGTCCGGTAGTAATTACATTTACCGCGTAATTTAATATTTACATAATCCACATTTTGTCTTTTTTGTGTATTTGCATGTGTCGTACAAATATCACAAACAACATTGATCATTTTCCCAACAGCTTCAACTGATTAGTCTTTATAATTAGCAAGGGGTTGTTCTTTGTGAGGTAGGAAGTGAATTGCTACATGCAATTTGCATGAATCCAGGTCAGTCAGATTGAGATTTGTTGTCGAAAATGTAGCACTGGGACAGGTTTTTCTTCGAGTACGTTTATTTTCCTGTCAATATCATTCCACAAATGCTCCATTCTCATCTTCATCTACATGTTATTTTTACGGGAAGGGCAAATGGGTGACGCCTGGGGACCTTCCCAAAAGCAATGTTCTTTCGGAAATGGGGAATTTCCGACTATAATTGTTACGTGGTATGAACATCTACGCGGTAGTGAAGACTAAATGATTACAAGGCTGCGTTGCTAGCAAAATTCGGACACTGGGAAACATGAACATTTCGAATATTGTAACAATTTGTACAGAACTTATAAGAAGAAAATACCGGAGTACATACTGGAATATGAATTATCGAAATGAAATATTGATTAGCGGAGGAAAGATGTGAAATGAAACTGCACATTGTGGATTTGCGAGTTAGTTAAATCTAATCATGTATTTTTCATGCTCGTACTGCTCAATTTGGTACTTGCGTAACCCTTTATGGCTCAATCGTAATTTTTATAACGCCACTTCTAATGGTAAGAGAGTTCATATTGCGAAACATTGTATTCGTATGTTAGTATAAACCACAAAACAAACGCCGGTGATTTCCCTAAGCATCATTAACCAGGGGGTCTTCATAATGTATACGGATTGTGTTCTCTGTGAGGGAAGAGCTAAAGTTTTTATGTCATTGAGAGGAACGTCGGTCTTCAGAAAATTACTTTTCCTATAGACTAACTATATATTTTTATTATTTCCACATATGTTTATCTGTACCACCACTAACGTCTGTTTTAAACAGTAATATGTCTTCCTACAGTGCATTAGAAAAGTGATTGCTCTGTGCCTGTATCGTACGTTACGGATTATTCTGGAATAATGAGGTAATCTGTAAAGGGGCCAGTTACCAGCTTTGGCAATGAAATTGCAAAATGTCTGTCATTGAATGCTTTACACAGCTAACCAGTCCAACAGTTATTCTCCTAGTTATTCAATCAAATGGCTGTACAGATCGGTTACGTGTGTAACGAGCATTACTCTGGTATTTCAACCTTCGCTTCGATTTTGTGGTAGTTTGCATCACTAATGGCTAACAGCTTTGTATGCAATAATTAGGGTAGCTTATGTACCCGGCTTGTGTTGATTGATGGCCGATTGGATTCTTTTATGGCGACTAATCTGCTAATCAAGAATCCCACATTGCTTTCTGCCTTTAAACTGGATTCAGATAATAAAGATAATTGTGATTCGTGTTAATAAAAGCTGTCACAGAAACTAATACAAATGTTTGGCCTTTCGGTTTACGTAGGACTGTGGATCTGCCGTCCGAATTGAAGTTCTCAAAACTGTTCCTTACAGAACGGTCATGATAGAGTAATAATAAAAATTTTTAAAAACTAAAGATCGGGAAAATGAATATTTCGAAAAGAAATAATTGAGTCCAAATTTGTAAGCGAGGTGGGCTTGATACAAGTAGTTTACAAACCACACGCGACGGGCCGGCGCGTCTTTGAACGTTCCGCTTTCTCAAAAAAATACGTAGCGTAGGAGACTCTTTGACTATCTATTTCTTGGTTATATTGAAAACATCATGAAGATATAAATATGAACACAGCGGCTAATGATGCATATGCTCAAGGAACGGAAATGTTCTTCGCGGTAGTGTATTCATTATTTTACATCCCATCCGACGTTTAAGTGATCCATCTTTGAAACTAGTGCACTTTGTTTTAATTTAATCGTGGATTAACTGAGGCGAGCAAAAATATTAATAACACGATTGTTCCTGTTAACGAAGAAGTAATAGACCACTTTGTTGTGGTAAAAGAGTCGTTTGATAAGGTTAAATGCCTGTACTTAGCTTGCAGTAGGAGTGTAGATACTGTGGCATTAAAGTGACTGGCTACGCCTGAACAGCGGTGGCTCGAGTTCCGGCAGGGCACTTCCGTTGACCAACCTTTCTCCTATCAAACTGGTACCGGCCAAGGCCGTCGCAGTGTGAACTTCACCACTCTTCTTCATCTGTCATTAAGGTGGTCAGTGTGGAAATAACAGTTTCATTCCACAGGGAGAAATATACATTTAACCTATATACTACGTACAGTAATTGTAAAGATCTTTAAGGATATACGTAATTTTTATTATTATTTCTTCGGCCTGTGTCTTTGTCTCTTCAAAGGTTAAGAATTGAAGTGATATCTTAATTGGTCCGCTTAAAATTCTAAAATAAATATTTTAAAAACGGTATTTTCTGCAGGGTATCTCCCTTTGTTGCTGCAGTCTCCAGTTGGCTTATTTCATCAACTTGTGATAGTGTATAATAATTGGCAGGGGAAGCCCAAGCACTCGGAACAAAATCCGCTACAGACCACTTTGACCACCACAAACCGCAGATAAAGTCCTCGGTGTGATGCCGGGACTGATGATTTGTAGCGTTCACTTGACATACTTTCTGAGTGGCTTTTGAATAGTAAATACTACTGGAATATTGCTAAATACTTTCTTAACGTTGAAATTATCGTAGGTCTTTGGAAGATAAATTACTTTTCTGAGATAAGACATTTTGCGTCCTTCCAGTAATACGTTGTCACACTGAGGAAGTGTGAATTCAATTCGGCAGGCTGGATGACGTATTGCATTAATTATTCTCTGAGTACTAAAGCTTTCTGTCATTCAATAATACCAAAATACTTTTCAGTATTCAAAGCTGTGCCTGTCTTCATTAGCACGCCCGTGACATTGCTGATGACCGAATTTTGAATGACGGACAATGGCATAGATTGAACGGCACGCATAGCGTCATGTTGAGTAGCACGCAGGGTTCTTCATTTCCGTAGACCCTTTTCCCTAACATAAAGTAATAATGTGAATTGACATCTGGCTTGAAGAATGCGTCACGCTTCTCTACATTTGTCACTTTGTGTCTTCAAATAAACTGAAACCAACGTTGTGGTCGGTGGAAAGGAGGGTGGAGTGGGTAGCTCACCTGCTGTGCGTTCTGGAGATTTCACGTTCAAATTTAGGCGATGAGGTCGGTCGTCATGACATATTTTCATGGTTTTCTTCACTCCCTCCAGATAAATGTCATTAGAGAAACCAAAATTAGGTCACGGCAGCATCTTCCACATCTTTTCAATGCATTATTCGCACGTTATGTAATATGGGTTACTGACGGCTTTGGTGAGTCATATGAAATTCATTTTTAAATATAGAGGCGTGGCTGTTTAAAGTATGGTAATAAAATGGGCCATAAATAAATAGGATGGAAAGAAGTGAACGGGATTCTTCTGGCTCAGGATAGGAACAAGTAGCGGGCTGTTGTAAACTCAGAAATGAACCTTAGATTTCCACGAATTTCGGGGTATTTATTGAATTGCTAAAACCAGTTAGCCTCGGAAGGAGGCATGTGCTCCATGGAATTAGTTAAAACAGTTTGAATTACTACTTCTTCCTCGAGATTTCTCAGTCTGAAGTCTCCTTTGGAGACAGTTTACTGTAGCGGCGTTGTTATGAGATACAGTAGTTGCTGTGCCCGCAAACAACACACAGATGTGAGTCAGGAAATCCGATCCTCTGATTGAGGTTTGCCCGATCTTCTGGTGGAACCCTATGACTGCTGTGTCACTCGTTCAGCCGTAATGTGTTGTATACTCGCAGCATTATCCGTTTAAGTAATGGTGGCCCTATGCTATCTTTACCAAATACTTTAGCAATAAAATATTTGTGTTTTGTCCACAGCATTTTTTGTGTTTTCATATGATTTTCGGGAAATGTAGCAATTATTTCTGTAAACAACATTAACATGTTTAGAACAATCCCACACTTAAAATTTGAAATACCGGACTTCTAACGCTATGTTATCTCTTTATATCTGTGGAGATGTTAATATGATATATCGGTTTATAATTGTAAATTTATTTTTAAAGTTACCTTCTTGTTTTTTAATTAATGAAAGTAAGTTTGATGTGTTCAAAATCGCCATCTCTTTGTCTTGGTTACCCTTTGATTATTCTTTGTTCTTTTAAGTTCTTTAACTGTGTCAGACTTCATCCATTTGTTCGAAAGCTCAAGAGAAGGGACTGTTTGAGACACTAAGACGCATATGGGAGGAAAACACATAATGTTTGTGCAAGAAATATAGTGTGAACAGATATGCTGGAGGAAAGTAATTAACAGTACGGACAAGTGCTGGAGTGTTTGTGAGTAGGGTAATAAGTTTCTAAGATTATAGAAAATGCGGTGAATTGCTTGGCCATAGTACCAACTATTGGCTTTTTCGGTAGGACTCTGCTATATCGAATTACTCTTATGAATACTTAATAAGTAGCAGTGTGGTAGACACGTACTCGTACTTCACATTTACAAGTCCATGTGTAATGAGTGGCAAAGTGCATAAAAATGACATGATATTGAATTGACCCTCACACATAATTGATTTAATAAATGTGTCCACAATGAGAGTTATTTGCTGTAATGTGTACGGACAAACCATTGAGTTCGGAACCAGAATATAACCAGCATTACTAATCTAATTACGGGTAGCAACTGATAAGACTTCAACGCCAGATATAATGGCTCAATTGTTGTATTTCGGTGTCTCCACACAAACGTTTACGATAAAATTGTTATGTTTGGCCACATCCTGAAGAAGTTACAGTCTCTCACAACTATTCTCAAACTTTTGTGTAAAAACATGCAGAAATATTAGTCCACTTTTGTGTATTTAATGCTGTTTTGCCTGCTGTATGTGTTATATATATTCCAGTAAAATGATGATTTGTAAATAATAAATCTGGAAATCATTATTACAGGCCTTTATAAGACTATGTTCCCACAGTTCCTTCGCCTGCAAACAGAAAAACAATGACGTCAGTCAGAATATTCGACCGTCTGCGTGAGATTAGTTCAAACTTGTTCTGGAAACCTACGATTAGCCGATCACTGGCTCAGTTCAGCTGTGTTTTATGCTTGTAACATTAACCTTTTAAAATGGCATTGCTGTACGTACCACCTGCTTTAACATTAAGAATACATGCATTTTGGCCCTAAAATTTGTGTATGTGTTTCCTATTGTACATATTTATTATTACCCTAAACAACATTAATTATCTTGTCTTTCTGTAAGGTAGAAAATGGATTTTTAAAATTAACCCAAATAAATTTTAGACCTAAATAATTTAAGAGCACTCTATGTGGTGGTGTTAACAAGGAAATTTAAGTTTATAATCTACATTCACTTTTCAAATATATTTACATTTTTCGCTTTTAATGACAGGATGTTTGATGTTTTGAAAATACCATTTATTGTTGAATTTTATCTTGGACACTTTCTCTTGGCAGTAATTTGTGTAATCTCTATGCCACATATCGATTAACGTAAATTGAGGGTAACCAGTTAGAATTAATGAGGAACATTTTCATCCTATGCAAACCATTACACCTAGGTACTTGTTCGCTCTTGTAGCATGATAAGAGCGTCTTTGTATTAAACTGCCATGAACTCGCCTCCGTTCTCTATAACTTTCTCATGAAACACTTGTAAGATCCACCTAACAAGATCACATAAGTGTTTCAAGTTTGAAACACTTCTCCGAAATACAGTGCCTTTATAATAACAACACTGTAGATCGGAAATTATGCCTATGATAACATGCTAGCATCAATAGAATTTGAAGTGGGGGATTTCCTGCTTGCATGGGGAAAAACTTTAAATTCATAAAACATTTTTATGTGAAAACTGAGGGAAAGAGACCACGTCAAAGCGTTAGCATGCACTTAAAATGTATTATAAAGAAGTAAGACGCAAGCATGTGGACTGTATTTAACTCTCTTTGGGTTGGTCCAGTGGCGGGTTGCAGTAAACCCTGTAATAAAGTCCTATTATTCTGGCCCTTTTATTTATCATTCTCTGTTTTCCAAAATGTGTGTTTTATATCTTTTGCCGCTCTTGTTGCTTGGTCGTAAATAATCTGTCTTTCATTTCCCTTTATTTCAGCTCTTTCTTAAATTCAAGGGTTTTAGATTTATTAACATTACATTTCACATTCCATACTCTGTAGTATGATCAAACTTGGCAAATTGCGAGAATTTTGGTCTACGCCTCAGTGTAGCTGAGCTCTTGGATCTTCTGGAACGTTGCTTAGCGCCAGTGCGCGGCTTGTGGACCGACGTTTCGGGATAGCGTTGTAGTCCCATACAAAGTTCAATAAATTATTGGACATGGCCCGTGCAGATGGGAACTACACGTTGTTCCAAAATTTCGGTAACATACTACAGACTGACGTGGGCATTTTTCCAGAACATCGAAGCCTCAAACTCTGAACTTGTCTCACTCCTCTTTTTGTTTTCACAAAGTCTGTCTCACCTTCGCTTCCCATCAGGACATAATGCATTAATGCATTCTGTTAGTGCAGTTTAAAATATTTTCGCTTATTATTTGTCTACGTCTGTAGACTACTAACCCACCTGCCATTTTTGACTCTTAAATACTTAATCAATCTTACTTTGACTGAAAACATTAACCATAATTATTTCATACATTTAGAATTCCTGTTTGGACAACGGATAAGCTGTGTGATCGATTAAGCAGTTTCTTTGTCTAGGAGCCAGAATTACAGAAAATATTTCACCATATATCGACTAAAGAAAGATTTGTCTACAACTGCACGGTTCATCCCTTGTTTCCCTCCCTGTATGAATTTAAGAGTCATTAGCAATTTCCAGTGTGAGGAAAATTCTTTCCCATTCTTAATTTCTCTGATCTTGTGAAGAAGATTTTGCTTCACGAAATTGTAAAGATCAAACATTTCAATGCTTCAAAAATCCGTATTGAAGGTTGGTTTCAATAAAATGTTTCAATTTTTAGATTTTGCCTTGTAAAAATACCAAGAATTAGAAGTAGCGTATTTTACTATCTGCACCTTTTTTACGAAATCTGAGTTACTTTTGTGTTTTTATTTTCTCACTCAACAAATTATTGTCTCTATCTGTTCACTTTCACAACTTTGAAATTATCTTGAAATTTCCTGATATAATATTCTAGAACAACACGTACGCTATCGCCCTTTACAAAGGCATATAATTATGGTTTTTATTTCATTTATATTAAAGAAGCAGCTTTCTTCCTCGCCGTTGGCAGATGTGACAACAGAAATGTTTAGTGCTGTCTCTTTGTTCCTTCAGATGATTAATTAACTAATGGCTAACAAGAGGCCACAGTCACTTCCACTTCAGTCTTCTAACAGCCTTACCTGTAAGTATCTTAGGAAATCGGTATGCCAAATTAATGTGAATAAAATTTATATTTAAGCCGATCCCACACGTTTAAATTCATATTTATCATCAATCAGCCTCTCTACTACTATAGCAGCGAACTGTACCCCGCTCTTTTGTTTTGTGTTAGCTGAGGCCTTGGGACAGATAGACTTCGTGTCTGTTCGCTTGTCTTAAGACCATTACGTATTACGTATTACAGTACGTTATGCAAAATGTCTTAAAAAATTTCTTGCTTCTTTTGTGGCAGAATTCGAATGTGCGTGAGACATGTGCTGTACTTGGCTTTCCTCTGCTGATTCTCTGCTGAGACATGTACTGTACCTGTCTTTCCTGTGCTGATTATCTGCTGAGATGTGTCCTTTACTTGGCTTTCCACTGCTGATTCTCTGCTGAAACATATACTTTGACTTTCCTCTGCTAAGATGTATACTGTACTAGGCTTTCCTGTGCTGATTTTCTGCTGAGACATGTACTGTACCTGTCTTTCCTGTGCTGATTATCTGCTGAGACGTGGCCTGTACTTGGCCTTCCTCTGCTGAGACATTTACTGTACATGGCTTTCCTCTGCTGATTCTCTGCTGAAACATGTACTTTATCGGCTTTCCTCTGCTGATTCTCTGTTTAGACATGCACTGTACTTGGCTTTCCTCTGCTGATTCTCTGCTGAAACATGTACTTTATCGGCTTTCCTCTGCTGATTCTCTGTTTAGACATGTACTGTACTTGGCTTTCCTCTGCTGATTCTCTGCTGAAACATGTACTTTATAGGCTTTCCTCTGCTGATTCTCTGTTTAGACATGTACTGTACATGGCTTTCCTCTGCTGAGACATGTACTGTACTTGGCTTTCCTCTGCTGATTCTCTGCTGAAACATGTACTTTATCGGCTTTCCTCTGCTGATTCTCTGTTTAGACATGTACTGTACTTGGCTTTCCTCTGCTGATTCTCTGCTGAAACATGTACTTAATCGGCTTTCTTCTGCAGATTATCTGGTGAAACATGTACTTAATCGGCTTTCCTCTGCTGATTCTCTGCTGAAACATGTACTTTGTCGGCTTTTCTCTGCTGAATCTCTGTTGAGACATGTACTTTATTTGGCTTTCTTCTGCTGTTGCTTACTCGGTACATGCAAAATTAGCGTTAATGCTAAAATATGGACGAAACTAAAACTGAATATACATTTTCCTTCACAACATTACAGTTTGCATGTATTACGATGTGTGATTTATCACAGCTTTGGTTTTCCAACGGAAATCATAAGGTAAAAGCTGCCCCTATCGCAAGTTTTGGAAGCTTACTTGAAGGAAGTGAGATTCACATATCTGATGACAATTTATTGAAAATCTTTTAAAAAGTGAATTAGTATCTAACAAAAAAACACCGTATGAACATGAACCGCTTTGTTAAGACGTCAAGTATTTGGAAGGTATAAGGAATTTACCTGTTGTTGCTCTACCGATTTTCTGACGGATTTCTTTTGTCGAGGTTGCCATACACTTTAAAACATTCGTATGCTTTCGCCGAGATTGCTTGATGGAGGCAGCCATCCAAGAAAATGATGTTTTTCCATTCTGTTACCGTTCTGCAAATAGACGATTGCAAATTTATAGTTTTACCCTTTCTGCCCCTGTTTGAAGAAGTTACGGACTTGTTATTACGAGGCTACTTTATGTATCACGTTTTTTAAGTCAGAATTCCAAGATCCATCAGAAGTATTTTCAGTTGTTTGGGCAGAAGTTTGCAACATTTATTTCTTACTTTACTTTCTTCCACTTTAGTCTCTTGTTTCTTCTTTTCTCTTCATTTCCTCTTATATGTTTTCCTTCTATCATGTTTTTATTAATTTTTCTGTTTTTGTCGTATCTTTCTTTCTCTTTATTTTAACTTCGTATTGCCTTGTCTTCTTTTCTGTACGTTAATTTTCTTTCCTTGTCGTTCCCATTGTTACTGTTTTTATTTTGCTCTGTTTTATTACTTTAAGTCGGAGAATGACAGTGAATAACATACAGCACTCAAACTTCACATGAACATTACTGTGCTGAGGGTCCTGTATCTGTTCTATCGAAAAACAGGCAGTTTGGAAAAGAACTCATAAAGCGTAGTTTTATAGCTCTGCATTAGTGTAATTTTTGTTGTTTCATTTTATTTTCTTGTACAGATCCTTTCTATATTTCGTACATAGTACCTTAATGATCTCTCTGCTTACGAAGTTTTTCATGCCTGTTACTGGTACTTTATTAGTTATTGTCGTCACACTGAAGTTTAAATGCTTAGTAAAAACCTCGCAGGCCAAAACCATGTTATTTCACAGTTTACAGAAATGTTTTAACAAAGTTCTAAATTTCTCCAAGACCTTTTACCATATATCGTTTGTGTACTCTGAGGTAAGTGTTGCTACTCTCATTTCCTTCTCAGACCTTCACAGTTACTCATAGTGTAGGAAATTACAATAAGACGTTAGAGGAGTCAGCAGTGGCATAATATTCAATCCAAGTTTGGTAAAATTGTGGCAGCTGTGTCAGAAGTGTAATGTAGGACACACAAACAGCATGGTCATCTGAAAGGTCTATTCCCCTCCCTTTTCTCTCATCGCCTATACTGTCTTACGACAGGTTCAAAGGCCCTTACAAAGCGATTTTTCCAAAGAGTGAGGTCCAGTTCTTCCAAAATTCCTTAATCTTTTATTTTCCTTTAGATCATCCAGTAGATGCTTACGTCTTCTTTTTAGTCTTCTCGTTCCTTCTGCCTTTCCTTCAATAACGAGTTTTAGATGGCAGTTCCTACGCAAGATACGACCCATTTATGTAGGATGTTTCTTTCTTCGTTGACTCTATTCTCTTTTTTGCAGGAAGAAAATTAGGCTAATTGTTATTTTATAAACACCTTAGGTATGCAGGATAATAGTCTTATATGCAGTAATTGGTTTAGGTTGTACTTCTGTTTAAAGTCGTCTCTTTCACGATGTGACAACACGAAATCGAATTTCTCATGTCCGAAATATTCTCTGATTGAAGGGTTTATTTTATTCCAGTTTCGTTAGAAGGAAACAAGCCAAAGTAGTTGAAGGCTGTGTCTCTTCCAAACCTAAAGAAATTAATCGGAATACATTTACCGCTTTGTCACCTGCATTCACTGCAATAACCAGATATAAGGGGATGAAAACTGTGAGGAAGCGGAATTAAACCAGATGGTGTTTGTATGGCCGTAACTGGAACTCTTTAAGTCGTAATGACATAACAACACTGAGTTTGGTGCGGTCATTGCTTAAAGCCACGCATGAGGCTTGGAAATACTTCCTCTTCAGACAACGCAGTATTCTAGTTGCAGATGAACTATTCCAAATTAAAGTATGCGCATGATTGTTTGAAGACTTGAAAGACTAAGCACATAATTTTACTAAGAATTGTATCCCGTAATATTTTTTCTCATGCATGGAGTAGTAATGTTATTTTCCATTCTGCTTTGTAACATTCAAAGCTTTTAAACGACAGCTGTGACAATAACTAAGGAACCAACAACAAACACGAATAGCAGTAACATTAACAACAACCATGCAAATTAATTCCATGCAGCTGGAACATTCTTAATAAGATAACGATCACAAGGCCAGGCAGTATATACCCCTACTTAATGAACTCGAAGTTTCATCACTATTTTCAAAAGCTGTGATAGTACGTTACAGATAGATCTTACACGTTCTTGTGCCTTCTTCATTCGGTCTGGCTTAGATCTGACATGGGACGCATTGAGGCGAATGCCATCCACTCTGTGAACTTTTACGCTAAGGAAAACTCCTTGGGCGTATCCCGCGGGAGAGGCATTTTCGATCAGCCTATAGAAATGCACGCCCCTTATTCTGTCCGTCTCTACAGAAATGAAAAGAGGGAGGTCTGAATGAACTGAAGAAAAAGAAAGATTTGCGTGTGGTTGGAAGAATGGGTACCAAACTGGAGACAGCAAACTAGTAGACGAGGGCAGTGAATCCTAGTTTCGTTTATGTATGAGGAAGTGATTTTATATTACCCGAAAATGTGTTGGGGGGGAAAAAGTTAAACGTAGAACCATAGGAAAAGTGCCAAAAGTCCGTAGGTCTCCCAGGTACTTTATTTGAATATGCTCCATATACCGGAAATTTTTCAGAATAACCTACTAAGAAAATTTAGGATTCAGTAAGGTGGATATAACTAATTCACACAAATCATTGTGGATCGAAATCTGATAGTTTCTCACTCGGCCAAGAACTTCTGCTAGGGTTTAAGGAAATTTGAATTAATTACCGTCCTTACACACGCTGGAAGTTGAATTACGTTTGGATCTTTGTCAATTCAGACTTCAGATTTGGCAGTGGCATATTTCTGCAACATTTAATTCAATACGGACAACTTCCTGTGCTTATGTCTCCCATATTTTCTCTTCCTATAATGTTTTTCGATCAGTAACTTAGTATCATGTTCGCTTCTTTTGTGTATGTGCAGAAGAATGGCTACGCCTTAAAGAGGCAGAAAATACATGGAATAATTCAAATTTATGTGATAATATGTACAAATATGATAGAGACGGACAGGCTGCAGATGACAGTATAATACGGCGCATACGCGTTGCATGCTGGATAACTAAGGCTACAGACACACACTCAGAATATGTAATAGGCTACTTATTGCTCTTCCACGGCAAAAATGATTACCCGAACACACTTTAGTGTTACGTTATACATACATTGCCTATCTTGTTAAGATTACTCCATGTCAAAATCCTTTAATTGCGGGATTTGAGTTTCTAACAGCGATACTGATGAAGTTTCAAATTTTCTGGGATGTGACGACATGTCGACTGGCAGATAGTTACCGACTTCTCGGAGGATGCTCCTGCTTAAGGGACAAAGTACTTCGAGACTCCCAGAAGACAGGACTATTCATTTCACATTGTTGACACCGTGCATCTTCGTCATATTAAATTAAGTTTAAACCAACTGATGCACACTAAAACCACTCTTTAAGTAGCTTTATTATAAAATTGTTAAAATTGTACCCCTACACGTGTTTCGATCCTAGGATCATCGTCAGGGGGTTTCTTGTTAAAAGCTACAGTCACTTCAACACATGATTTAAAATATTCTATCAGCACTTTGAACCATAAGTTACAATCTTGTCAATAGATTCGCTAAAAGTTGTAAAATTATAAAAACACTGTAGTTAGTAGAATTGTGGAACTGCTGGCGTGTGGTATTAAAAACATATGAAATGTTTTTTCGTGGAGCGGAGTGTACTACGTGTCGTCCAGTGAGGAGTGCTACTCCACCGTAGCAGTAGTCTATTGCCCGTATGGCCAAATGCGAATCATGGTTGTCTAGCAACAGAACTACTGATCTCTCATTAGAATGCTTAGCATGTGCCACGAAACGTTTTACATAGCTTACAAAATGCTCCTCCGTCATCTACCCAGAACGATGGACGGTACGTTCAATGATAGTGTTGGTGAGGTGCTTTTACCTCACCCTGCCTTACCCTTTTGCAGTATCTTGCCCAAATACGAAAAGAAATCTGAAATACTTTGCCGCTTTCCTTGTTGACCGTCCACGTTTTCGCAGAGCTCTCACAGCTTGTAGCAATAATCCAGACCTCTTCTTGCAAGTACGCATTATTTAGCTTCTTAAACCGGACAGAAAAAATCGCACTGCTAAACAATTAACCAATGAGATTCTGATCGACAGCGGGGAAAGTTGACACAGTGAGCCAACATGCTCCACGTTGAGTGTGCCGACCTGCCCCGTCGCCACCTTCTTATGTTTTGGAGTGTATCATCCTCAAACACAATGGAAGTCTACAATTCTCTCTAGCTCCAATGTTAGCCAAAAGGAGGTACCATTCATGGGTGGCACAATGTCACATGTAGCTGTAACCAAACTTCAAACACGAAACATTTTATAAAGCGACAAAAAATTACTTCCTGCGGTGTACAAAATAAAACACTACACCACAATTCAGTCATAGCTCACAAAGCGCTGACGCTTGCTGACCGCTCTCAGGAGAAGTCACTGAACAGTACAAATTGACAGGTGCTGCTATCCTGCTCCATATTTGGGAGTTATGGCCATTTTGCCAACTTACCCCTGTAGCCAACTAACCCCCCTCTCCCCTACTATCTCTTCCCCACTGAAGGTGGAGGCAGCACGCTCCTCTAAAATGTTTGACACTATCTACTACTATTCCATACGGCGCCACATACGAGACGAGAGCAATCTTCTAAAACTAAAGATAATTACGTAACTAGCAGCTTCGTTATTTCTAGCATTCAAATATGATTTCTGGGGATACTGAGTCAATGAAAATGAGATTGTACGTGTAGTGTAATGTAGTTTGTAAGTTAATATGTAGGGTGGAGAACCAAACAGGTTTTAATATGTCGGTGTGAGAAGAAAAAGGGAAGCTGTCAGATGAGAGGCATAGGCTTAGATGGATCTGAGGGAAATAAGATGAGAGGGTGGACGCTTATAATAACAAAGATAAGGAAAAGTAGAAGTTACTGCCCAGGCCATGGAGGCGCGCAGGGGTAGCAGACGTATAGCGCCTCTTATTTGTAGGCTTCGTATTGGATAGAGATAGGTAGTGAAACAAGAAATGACTTGTCAGCCTGAAAAACTATCAAATGTTGACTGGAGACCCTTCAACATATAATTAATTAGTTCTTTCAGATTATGCCTATGCTTTGTATGAATAATGTGATAAATGCGATGGTAAGTATGAGGATAGTCAAGACTTCTTCCCAGTTTGTAGAGGATGCTGGTCCACAGAGTAGTGAATCTGACCACTCATGCCTACCAACTGTGCAGAATATGAGTGCTTCATGCTTTATCTCCACACCTCTTTGCACTTAATGCCCTGACGCTTAGCCACACCTTTTAAATCAATATTGGAATACGATTCATATGTTTCAATGTACATTGTAATTACAACGAAGCCTTGATAGGTATTTTGAAACTTGTCTGGAATATACCAGCCTTTATCTATTTCATCTTCCATTTGGCCCTCATTCCTTGTTTGTTATTTTATTTTTTCTTTAGTCCAAGTACGTTTTGCATGTGTTTGAACTGTAAAAGCTTCAGGATTTCATGAAGTTTTCGTAGGTACAATTTCTTACCATCAGGTTTACGCACGTGTGGGTCTTGTTTTCATGTATTTCGCATAGCCGTGCAGCTTGTTTCCATTAGGTATGCTTAGCTGTGGAATTTATTGGTTTAAATTTCTTGTAGCAGTGCTCGTTATTTTCGTCAGGTCTATGTGGTTGTGTATTTTATTGTCATGATGTGTTTTTTAGCTATGCATCTTGTTTTCATACGTTTGTGTAGCTGTGCTTCTTGTTTTCGAAAGGTTTGTGTAGTTGTGCATCTCGCTTTTATAAGGTTTCTGTAGCTGTGCTGTATAACGTTTGTGTTGTGCATCTCGCTTTTATAAGGTTTCTGTAGCTGTGCTATATAACGTTTGTGTAGTTGTGCGGCTCCTTTTATAAGATTTGTGTAGTTGTGTATCTTGTTTTCATGACTTTTGTGTAGCTGTGCATCTCGTTTTTTTCAGGTTTGTGTAGTTGCGCATCTTGTTTTTATCAGGTTTGCGTAGCTGTGCATCTTGTTTTCATGAGTCCTGTGTAGCTGTGCGCCTCGTTTTCATAAGGTTTGTGTAGTTCTGCATCTTGTTTATATCAGGTTTGTGTAGTTGTGCATCTTGTTTTCATGAGTCCTGTGTAGCTGTGCATCTCGTTTTTATCAGGTTTGTGTAGCTGTGCATCTCGTTTTTATCAGGTTTGTTTAGCTGTGCATCTCGTTTTTATCAGGTTTGTTTAGCTGTGCGTCTCGTTTTCATAAGGTTTGTGTAGTTGTGCATCTTGTTTTCATGAGGTTTGTTTAGTTGTGCATCTTGGTTTCATACGTTTTCGTAGCTGTCCATCTTGTGTTCCCCATATTTCGTCACTGAAGTCTCTCCACCGTCGTAAAGGAACAAACAACATGAAAAATGGCTCTTGCTGACTTAATACCTATGCCCTAAAGACAAAATAAAAGGGAATGGAACTGCTGTTAAACTGTAATAAGATGCCTCAGGTATTTCATGTCATTGGCAAATTGCACATACTGGTGTGTACTTTTACATAGAGTTTTAAAAATGTGTTTGTTTAGAGTAATAAGCCTAATACTTTGCATAATGGGCTCTAAAGGAGCTTGAAACTTCATATGCCTACTGTTAGGAAATTAAATTGGTTCAGTTTGCTTTGCCGGAATGACACTGTGAAAATGACTAACACGGATGAAAATCTTGCTCGAAATATAGACATTGAAGTTATTATTCTCAGAAGTAGACTTCTCCACTTTAACTCTGCTGCTCTAAAGACTGGAGGCTATTTCATAAATGAGTTAAACTATAGCCAAAAGGGAAGATTATAACACATAATGCAGAGACGTCATCTTCGTTGTTTTTGTCTGGTTTGGTTGAAATCTAATTGAAAACAAACTGAAACTCGTTGTCCTTGTGTCGTAACATCCCCTGACTTAATTGGGCTTCTCACACGCCTCCTCCCATCCCTTATCCAACCCTTCTCACTTCCATCCCTCGCTGCACATTTAATTCCATGTAAAGGGTACGGCTTTAGGGGTATTTGTTCAGCAGGCAGACAGGCTGAACCAGCCTTTCCTCACCCCTAAATTTCTCTCGGCGCCAAATAGAATTTCACGATTTCACTGGATCTTTATGAATCCACTTTGTTCTTCTCCTGAATTCCAACATTGAAATTTTAGTCGTGTTTTTCACACTCATTCTTCTTGGTTGCCAGTAATATTTATATTTGAAAATGTACGTAAAATTATGTGTACTCGTAGTTATAAAACGCCTTACACAAAATGTAATACGTTTTAAAAATTAATACACAGTGATGAATTTTTTAAGGATGCTGAAGAGATTTTTGAAGTCATCTTGCCTTTTCAACCTATTCCCAATTGTCACTTTATATATTTTTTATCTTGATGTATATGGACATTTACGTCGTTTGATGGATTTCGTATGATGGACTTCTGTTTACGTCTTTAATGTAAATGATTTTCCATGTCGTTAAATATTGTGCTGATAGTTTAGTCATGTGTGGTGAGGTGAGAATGAGTCCCTTAATATTGCCACTTAAAACGTAGAATTGGTGGAATCATAATTAGCAGAGGAAGACTTAAATGCTTTGTGACAAACCTGCCGCAAGTGTCTCTGTCAGTCACCACTCCCAAATTGATACCTTGGAATTGGTGTCGAGGGGAGACAAATACAACCACACGGTCTGGTTTGTAGTTTACTTCTTGTTCCTTTATTTTTTAGTCTTTCTGGTTGCAAGACTGACTTGCAAGAAACAAACATGTTTCTAGTTTCTGTACATCTGTTCTTATTGTTTCTCGTAAAGCGTGTGTAACTTTCAAAACACTGACCGTAGACTTATTTAAGTTATATATGATATAGTATTAGTAAAATCCAACTTGATATTGTGTTTGAGGTTTATATTTATCCGTCTATAATTCTTTATGTAAGGTATTTGTAAAAGGTAAATGTTGTAACAGATAAGTCCGTGGGTTCACAAATTAACAATGTTTGACACTAAAGTTCAGAGATTTAACGGACTCATTAATTGAAAGAGAATCATGACAAGAATTAAGAGAATTATGAACTTATTTGTGGACTCTTTTCTCCGGGCCCAGATGCCCTTTTTAAATTTCTTTACTGTCTTCCACCAAGTTTGTAGTCTTCTTCCCATTTACACTGTCTTCCTTCACTAGGCTCACTCGTTTTCTGAGTATCCTGCAACACTGCAACACTGCAACACGCAAACCGTCTAGACCAGTGGTTCCAAAAGTGGGCGGTACCGCCTCCTAGGGGGCGGTGGGATTACCGAGGTGGGCGCTAGTAGGTACGAGGGTGGACGGGAGTGCTGTTATTATTACAGGGGGGCGCTAGTAGATAAGTAGTGCATTTATTTTTATAATAAAATTCAAATAAAGTAATTCGTGTGTTAAAAATAAAAAATGAACTAAATTTCTTAGTATTTTAATTTATGAATCTTATTCAAGCACATATTATTTTTTAATAAACTATTGCTAGATGAATTATTGTTAATCGTAAAAAATATAATACATTTTAATTTATCACTTAACACATAAAACAGTAAGATTAACTCTTATAATTTTATTTAAACGATTTTTTTAAATATAAAATAAAAGTGGAAACAAAAGCGCATTTATGTTTTATAAATAGGTAGGGGGCGCTGTGGGTGTGTGTATGGAACCAAGGGGGCGGTGGACCGAAAAAGTTTGGGAACCACTGGTCTAGACCGTCCACAATTCACCTGTGTTCTTCTACAGTCACTTAACCCCGTGTTGCTGTCCGCCGGGTTACGTGTGCACACTCCACTATATCGCTGGCATGACGCTCATGGCTCGCAGTTCTCACACTAGGCAGCTTTACCCAAACTCACGCCTCACTTGCTCTGGCTCAGCGCCTTATATCCATTTCTGCTTTTCTAGAACCTTATGCTCTCTCTCTCTCTCTCTCTCTCTCTCTGGTTCCTGCGAGAACATTACGGAAGAGTCTGCCGCTCCCGTTCGGGAAGGGTCTAGCCACTAGCCGCATGACGTCAGACGTCAGGAAGGCGTGCGGGACAGTCGGCTCGCCAGGAGCCGTTGCTACTTTCTGTTTTAGTATATTAGACATCTTATAATCCAGGTAATTACAAATGAGGATATTTTTGCTGTGGTGATCATTTTAATAATTGTAGGATTTCTTTACCCCCGTAGTTCTGGTTATGTTTCCGGGAACTTCAAACTGTGTATCTGTAACATATAAACTGCGTTGCTGACACAAATTTTGCTACTCTGATTCCGCAATTATATTCCGTAACTACGTAGTTTTGAATTGAATCGCTTTATGTCGTGTTTCGTGGAAGTTTAATTGGATTATAACATGAAAACGTGATCTTCCCTGCTTTCTTCTAGTAGTCGAATAGGTCAGTAAAGTGCCAGTTTGCAGACAGCTCCGCTCTTTTCGATTCTAGACAGAGATGGTGATTTTTCTCTTCGCCAACAAATATAGATGGGCCCATTCGCTCACAGATGCTCCTGTGTGATTGGGTCCGGGGGTTCTTTCTTCGGTGGTAAGACATAGAATAGGAGCTTCCGTTCACCTCCATTTAGTGTCGATGTCCAGGACACAAGGTACATCACCTCCCATGCCGACAATACGCCCTTCTTGAATGGCACTTAGACTCAAAGGCACCATTTGACGTATCACTTACGTGCATCCTAAAAATAGCCTGTAATTCTTTTTCTATTGACGTTCTAAATATAACACTTTGCTAGTAACTGACTCCCTTGTGCAAGTTCGTTTTTAGACAGTTGATAGTTGCTCATCTGAAAAAGAAATTTTTCGTCCTTGTGGGACCTAAGTTTCATGACGGTGTGCACGAAAAGCTGACATTGAGCTCTGTCACGAGCCAGTTGAATCCAGTCCACATTTTCAAGCCCTGTTCCTTCAACACATCTGTTAATATAACCGTCACAAACCTGTTTCGGTCTCCCAAGTGAAAACATAGTTTAAATTTAAATATAACGGTGTATGAAGGACATGCTGACCGTGCTTACCACACAGAGGGAGCGTCCGAAAAATGCTGATATGTAGGTACGTGGCTGACAGCGGGTCTGTGCTGGACAGAGTAGAAATTCGTTTGCGATACATAATGTATAACTTCACTCAGAAAGATGACACATCCAAGTGCGTCCTCTTCTTTTCACGTGAAGAGTGAAATATCATTCTCTTTATCTCCATAGAATTCGGTTTCCACAAAGGAAGGCTTAACATATCGCTTTCCATGGTATTGGAGAACTGTAACCAAAGAATCTTGTCTCAATCTTGGGATTACCTTTCCTATATGGAAGACACTGTTGTCACCAACGGACGGTGATTATTGAAAATATCCTGGAGAATTCCTCCAGCAACAGAGCTTGTATTTGTTCCTCCCCTCAGAAAGCTAGCGGAATTTCTTGGACGATGTCCAGAATGAATTCGGTGCCAACGTTCGAATATTGGAAATTCAGTTAAGACCCCTTTTTCAGATGAAGCTCCACATACCAAGCTTCTGAGGATTATAGTAGAGAAAAAGTAGATTTAATATCACAGGACTTCAAAACTGTCATTAGTGAAAAAGAAGATAAAGGATCAAAAGGAGATGTTACAAGAACTACTACGACATGCTACATTTCAATAAGAGCGGAGTTGGCAATAGTCATTTTTCAGGCTTCCAAGAAAAACACCATCGAAGAATTTAACTGGCCGAAAGTAAAAAACAAATACAACATTTTTGACAATAAGATCGACTTACATATATAACGCCGAGTTTCAGAATTTATTTTATTCATGAAATACTATTAATATGAATAATTCATGAAGGTTGAGATGGGTAGAACGTGTAGTATGAATTGGGCAGGTGTGCATTAAGTACTATGGTGGAATGATGCCACTTGTGAGAATTTATGTTGGAAGAAAATACACAATTAAAGCCGATGTTATAGAAATATTTTTCAATCTCTCAACCCAGATGCAAATCCTCGTACGCAATAAAAATATATTCAAATAGCTTTCTTGAATTCACTTTTAATAACATAATATATCTATTGTTCCAGCCTAGATTTTGCCCATATTACATTTTAAATATACAATTAAACTAAAATTATATCACTGTAAATGATCTAATTATTTGTTACCTGACAATGTCACAATGCAATACAACGCACACGAAAGAACCAAACATATGCAACTGGCATGTAGCAGGATTTAATTGAGGTCATGACAGCAATTTTTGTAATTTAAAACCTACTAAAATGTAAAGTTAAATGTCAAAGTAGAAACGTTAATTGCTGACAGAAACACAATGTAGGGGAATGAAATAGCAGCCAGTTCGGAGAATGCTTGCGTTTAATGAAGATGGAGGGCTGTGTTCTAAATGTACGATTCGTTTTAAGCACAGTAACAAAACTTATTGAACACCGTAATACAATTCATTTTAAGCACAGTGACAAAACTAATTTAACACCGTAATACAATTCATTTTAAGCACAGTAACAAAACTTATTGAACATTGCAATATAATTCATTTTAAGCACAGTGACAAAACTTATTGAACACCATAATACAATTAATTTAAGCACGGTAACAAAACTTATTGAACACCATAATACAATTCATTTTAAGCACAGTAACAAAACTTATTGAACACTTTAATACAGTTCATTTTAAGCACAGTGACAAAACTTATTGAACACCGTAATACAATTCATTTTAAGCACAGTAACAAAACTTATTGAACACTTTAATACAATTCATTTTAAGCACAGTGACAAAACTTATTGAACACCGTAATACAATTCATTTTAAGCACACTAATAAAACTTATTGGACACTTTAATACAATTCATTTTAAGCACACTAATAAAACTTATTGGACACTTTAATACAATTCATTTTAAGCACAGTGACAAAACTTATTGAACACCGTAATACAATTCATTTTAAGCACAGTAACAAAACTTATTGAACACTTTAATACAATTCATTTTAAGCACAGTGACAAAACTTATTGAACACCGTAATACAATTCATTTTAAGCACAGTAACAAAACTTATTGAACACTTTAATACAATTCATTTTAAGCACAGTGACAAAACTTATTGAACACCGTAATACAATTCATTTTAAGCACAGTAACAAAACTTATTGAACACTTTAATACAATTCATTTTAAGCACAGTGACAAAACTTATTGAACACCGTAATACAATTCATTTTAAGCACAGTAACAAAACTTATTGAACACTTTAATACAATTCATTTTAAGCACAGTGACAAAACTTATTGAACACCGTAATACAATTCATTTTAAGCACACTAATAAAACTTATTGGACACTTTAATACAATTCATTTTAAGCACACTAATAAAACTTATTGGACACTTTAATACAATTCATTTTAAGCACAGTGACAAAACTTATTGAACACCGTAATACAATTCATTTTAAGTACAGTAACAAAACTTATTGAACACTGCAATACAATTCATTTTAAGCACAGTGACAAAACTTATTGAACACCGTAATACAATTCATTTAAGCACAGTAACAAAACTTATTGAACATGATTCCCGAAATTACTTGCTACAAGCAAATTCTAGCTGTCATTATAAGTGCATAGAGGTCAGTACTCTACTGTGATGTCTGAATAGTTTAATGGAAAGTGGGCCCTATCTCTTATTTGGTGCTTACAAGGGTCGCTTTCGGCGAGCGTAAAGCGGGCGGAACATAGGTGGAATAACGCTGGCAGGGGAGAGCGAAGTTTTCGGAAGGAAGACCTATTCCAGTGCCATTTGACCTACAACAAACGTCATATTGCCTGGCCCGGGAGAGAACGCAGGCCTCCGTGATATGACGCCGAAGAATAACAGCATTACACGGCCTTAAAAGACTGAATTTAATGTGAATTTCATTTAGCAGTTTATATCGTACCTCACAGAGAAAAGATATCTCATTTAATAGATTAAACCATTAATGATTTCAGCGAAATGATCGCTGTTTATTGCGAGAATCGTATGAAACACATAAATAAACTGTCTGGGAACAAATTAAGAGTTTTAAAATGTTAAGCATGTGGGTATTTATTGTAACCACTGAACTTGAAAACGGTTATGCATTGTAAAACTTAATCTTGTTGTGTACTGTATACCCTATGCAATTTTCTATACTGAGAAGAAATTACTGTGTTCAATACACTGGCTGATACTCTCACGACGTGGATATGAACCCGCCATAAGACTGCTGACTGCGAAAGAAATGTGCATTTACTCATGTTTTCTCTGTCAAACCTATATATTAACTCTTTGTGCTCTTAGTCTATCCTTTTATATTCGTACTGTTCTTTGAGTAACTGTCGTAAGTTGAGTTTCTGTATGCTGTCTGTATCTCCCCAGCTACGTAATGACACTGGCAAATGAAAAATGGCAGCTCCTACATTAGCTTAACATCAAAACTTCCAAATATGACTGCACTATATTTAGTGATACAGAATTTTGCTCACAACGTAGTCACAATTAATTTTCCAGGAATATTTCTCACGAATTAATCTCCGATTCTCCGTACAACTACATCTCATGCCAGTTCAGTACACCCCTTGTTCTTAAGTCTGTCTTCCCGCAGCTGGAGTTAAAGAATAGGCAAATAATTCTTCGTAAAGCCCTCTGTGTGTGGCTCTGTGCTGAACTTATAAGAGTTACTGACGCTTCTAAGGAAATCGTTGCCTTCTTGTTCGGTGTCGAAATGACTTTAAAAAGTGAATAGTGACACATGCTAGAAACTTATAGAAGATAATATGTTTGAAGAATATCTGTATATAGGAAGTTATGGAAACAACGTATGTAGACCGAAACATGACTAATACTCAGGCCTGTCATTGCATATATAAAGCAAAGTTCTATGGATATCAGTTCTGCACGTGGAGAGAAGGAAGTTCTTTCTCAGCTGAGACTTTTTATTGGCCTTTTTAATTAAAGGTGTGCTAATATAAAAACACTGCCAGTAAATCTTTTAAAGCTTTGCAGAAAATCAAACTTTCATTTCGTAATGATAATTTGTGTGTAAAATAATTAGCAGATGTGTTTCAGGAATATTTTTTCAAGTGCTCTGAGAATTTAATATCTTAAGGCCTGGTGGTAACTATATGTAGCAATTGGTGTAACAGTAACAAACTCTGAATTTTGTCACACAGAATAAGTGATGTTACGTTTCGCATGTTTCAATAAATACAAATTGCTTCCTTACACAGCATTAACTGATCC
This sequence comes from Reticulitermes speratus, assembly GCA_021186555.1. Lineage (NCBI taxonomy): Eukaryota > Metazoa > Arthropoda > Insecta > Blattodea > Rhinotermitidae > Reticulitermes > Reticulitermes speratus. Next base: position 19,223,069 of record JAJKFL010000005.1, read on the forward strand.
GTCTTTCTAATGGATACCATGCTCTCTGTAAGGTACGAACTGATATTTTATATATAATCTGGAAGAACGTCAGTCCTTAATGCGTCTGGTACTTTTGGCGTCTTGTGTGAGACAAAAACTTGTTTTCGCTTCTCACGTTAAATTTGTATATACTAACGCTTAAACATAAATGTCATAAGATAGAAGTCAAAACGTAAAGTTGTCCGTCTACAGACCATGAAGGCTTGCAGGGAAAGTGGAGGTATATCACTACTTTGTTATTTTAAATAATTGTACGAGAAGACTGGATTGTGTTTTTAGTTTATGAATGATGAATTAGATGTGGGATATTGAAAGTTGCTCTGTAGGGATTAAAATACAGTCTTGAAAGAAAATGACGGTAATCGTCTCTCAGATTGGTAACATTCTAACCAAGATTTCAACCGGAGAGATCCCAATATCAAGCAGAAGTCCCAATGCATTCACGGCCACTTCATTACTGGTAATTACTTATAAACATAACAAACATATGAGACGTTTATGACTGACTGCTGAAGCGTACGTGCTACTGATATGAGAACGTAGTCGGTCTGATTCTCTGACAGGTGACATTAAAAGTCGGATGTCCTCGACATATAACCTATAGGCTGAGCGACTGGCTGACTGAGTGACTGACTAACTGGCTAACTGAGTGACTGACTAACTGGCTAACTAATTAACTAACTACTTCAATGGAACAAAGTCCTTTTTAAGACGCTAATATTTTATAACCAAGTCAATAAATTTACCTTATTCTATGGAACCGGCAAGGACCATTACCTACGAACTTTCCATTAAATCTGCAACTGATCTTTTACACTAGTTTTAAAACTAGCCAACCGAACAGCATGGTGCAGCAGTGTACATAGTTTTAATTTCAGCCGGACTGTCCGTTACCCGAAATACTCGGGGAAAAACCTGCCCCAGTGCCAGTTTGTCCACCACAAATCCCATATGGACTGATCCGGGATCGAACTTTGGTATCCGCGGTGAGAGGCCGGCGACTAATCCACTGAGCCATGGCACGGCCTGACATTTCTGTTATTGAAGAGACTCTTGATTATTCCATTTCTGTAAGCAATGGGTTACATGCAGAGATTAAGCAACTAACAACTCGGTCATGCAGCCAGTGAACCAAATTTGAAGCACTGGATATCCCGTTTCCTTTCCAACTTCAGACGCTAAATTGCAAGAGAAATGGTAATGTTAGCCCCACACTCCACTCCTGCCACCTTCCTCGCACTCCTAATAAACTGAGAGTGGCAAGACGTGTGCGAGTAAAGTCACGCTGATATTTTGCTGAAAGAAAGCGAGAGAAATGTATTGAAAAGTGGGTGCATTTGGCCGTTTGGATAGGACGGGAAACACACAATGAAACGTCTTCATAGCGAAACACATGCGAAAGAACTACACTTCCGTGCCGACTGAAAATGCAAGAGGTTTTTCTTGCATCTTCCTTGTAGAACTATAAATTAGGACTGCTGGATTATTCAGTAAAGGAGATTCATTAATATCTTAAGAAGAAAGAGACTGTCACTCCCTCGACCGTTGACCCGAATTAGGTAACGAGGTGAAATGAATCTTTTAGCCTTGTCAAAACGCAACAAATTAAATAAAAGGACGTACCTCTTAATTAGAAGTAGGAATTGTGAATCACGTTTTGGCAAATTGCATTTGTCAAAAACGCTCGATTGGCATGTAAAAAGTTTTAACTAATTATGTACTTCTTTCATTTGTATTTATTACCGTAGGTTACGTTGATAGTTGAAGCAGATTATTGTTGTTATTTTGCTTGTTGTCAGCCATTCCTTAATTCTTCCTTTAAGTAAATTCTCTAGAAATGGTTCATTATTCTAAATATACTGTTTGACAAAGGCTCAAACGTTTTGACTTAAAACTCCACAAGTATCTGGAACTTATCACAATCTTAAGTAACTTTCAGTATAAAGTACTAATGCAAGGAACATTACCTGTAGTAATTAGTGTTATATACTCCATTGATAGCACCATTTCTAATTTCCGTATACTTTTATCTATGCTGACAGAGAAAAGGAAGCTTAACCGTTTAAGGCCCTGTGGTAAATATATGTACCACCTGCTGTGACATTGAGAAACTCTGCATTTTACCACATGCAGTAATTCCGGGAGGGTTGCCGCGGCGAGACAGGGCCCGCATTTTTTAGTTTGGCAACCTTCTGCAGTTTGCAGTGCATGTGCTTTTTCAGTGAGTCTAGGAAGGTGTTGGGAATGAACGTAGTATATATCGGCGCTGTTTGCGAGACTTATGACTGACTTTTTGCGGTGAGATTAGTGGTTTTATATTCGAACGTCTTTTTAGTGTTCACGAAATGTGCCTTCATTAGTTCCAATCGAAGTACCTATGCAATCACAATACGTTACAGATTTCCGGCATTGTTGATCTTTCCTTCACATCATGTAGCTGCCATTTTCTTCATTCCGTTTCGCAAGTGGGGGGGGGGGAGGTGCGTCTTCTGTCCTTGAAGTTTGGGAGATACGCCGCAAAAAAATAAGGGAGAGATGCCGCACTTAAACAGTTTCAAATCTGTTTGGAAACGTCGTGCATGTACATTATATAGTACTAAAACTGTCTGTTCTATTGCTCTATCATCTTAGCACCAGGGTCAGATGTGTACATGAACCGAAAGTAGTCGTACATTAGCACCGACGTATTCATCAAGTGGTTCACACAGCATTTCCTAAAACACAAAACTTCAGTGAAGGTCGTTCTACTTTTAGATGGCCACAGAGCTTATTGCAGCTACCATTGACTACTTCAGGCTGCTGTTGAAAATAACGTCACTATCATTTGTCTACCGAATCACTGTACTCGTGCCTTACAGCCTTTGGATAAGTGTTTTTTTTGGGCCTTCAAAGAGTTATTTCAGAAACGCAGCCACAGCTTGGATGAAGCAGAATCGACAAAGGAAAATCACTCGATATCAAATGGCGCGCCTCATCGGGTTTGCACTGGATAAAGCTTCTATCATGGGTGTTGATGTAAGTGCTGTTGAGTCAACGGTTATTTTACTATGAACCGCAACAGAGTGCCTGAATATTTCTTCTCCAATTCTGATACCAGTGAAACTGTAACTTTTATGGAAACAACGTCTCCAGATATGGCTCAGATTTGTGTACCCTCTACTTCAGGAACCAACTCTCAAAATATGTTACCTATCTCAGCAGAACCTTCAGTAATTAATCTCAATACTACACTGCCTGCTGACAATTCCGCTGAAGAAGCTACTCCTTCCAGACTTTTGAAGATCAGTCCAATACAGAAAATACTGAGAAAATATTCAATTTCAGAAAAGCAAGTCTTTTGTTCCCAATGAAGAAGCTAATGATCCCGAGGAAAAGCGAAAGAATCAAGAAGGAAATAAAGTCAAAGAGCAGAGGAAAATCGAAAGTGTAAACAGTCTCAATACTTCAGGTCTACAGGATCAGAAAATACAGAAAACGAACTCATTAAATAAAGTATTCATAATCAAGAGAAACCTGAAGATTCTGACACGAAATGTTATGCGTGCTGGGAAAACTACTTGCAAATAACTAAGAAAGATGACTGTGTAGAATGTGCGAGTTGCAGAAACTGGCTGCACGAGTTCTCTTCTCCATACAAAGATAAATGCGTCGACTGCGGTAGAAAGTTACTGCGAGAGAAAAACAACAAGATACAGAAGAGGATATAGAATATTTCTTTCACTACAACTTAGTCTCTTGAGTTAATTGGGTTGAAATATTGTGTACTTGTGATACATATTATATTTAAATGTTGATATTCCTTCTTTACTTTGAATAAGTTAAACAGTTTTAATCTACTTATCTTGCTTCTTGAATTAACAGGATATTTTGAAAGAGCGGCATCTCTCCCTACATAGCGGCATCTATCCCTGCCAAAAAGCGGCGTCTCTACCGGCATGTCTGGAAGAGACGCCGCAGAGACAATTTCTTTCGTCGCCCTGTCAGAGACTTTCACTTCTGCAGATATTTGCACACAACATAGTAAAGTAGAAACCTTAAATATAATACCCGTGATTTTTCAGCCGTTTTGACGATTTTCGGATAGAGTTACAGCGAAAGTTGCAAAAAGTGTGGCGTCTCTACCGGAATTACCCCCCAGTATATTTATATGTTTTGAAGTTTTCTCGTAATAAATTATTAGTTCCATGAAAATAGTTAATCTGTTAGTCTTTCTGATGAACACGGGCTGTGTCCCCTGTGATTTAGCAAGTGGATTTTTATACACAATTTAAATCCGCGTCGTTCATCAAAGGGTTAAGAATTTGCAAATTCTGTGTGCCATTCTGCGTTCCTTGCAAGTATGGCCGTCGTGTAAATCAAATAACTTTTTATGTAAATTATAAAAGTATTAAATTATCCATAATTATTTTTGAAATGTGAGATATCACGGTGGTGACGAAGGGCCACGTCCTCTGAGATGTGGCGCCTTGAGTTCGATGTATATTTATCGAAGTTTCGGAGGCGTTTGCCGCTTGCACCTTTAGGTTAATCCCAGGTGGCTCACCCGGGAACCAAAAAAAGATGAGATTAACCTAAAGACGGAGGCAGAAAGCTCTAATGCAACGTCGGTAACTATTTATAAATTAACATAGCGTCATATTTTATACACCTGAAACTTCAACACTACCGTAGCAGTCTTAAATCTCGGCGTCGATTATTGTTACGTTAAGGACTAATCGATATTCAGTCTGAGAACTAAAATCCATAAATAAATCTTGTAGGCACAGTATAGAGTAAAGTTTACCCTAGAACAGGCCATGAAGGTCCAGAGGGGGAGTGGAGGTATATTTCTACTCTTTCTTTAACCTCGGCGCTAGATGGGGATGGGTGGTCAACGCCACGCCCCGGCCGCAATACCCCCCGGAATGACCCGGTAACCATTGTACAGGAGGCTGGGTAGGCCCCAGGGCATGTCTGGACGGATGCTGAAAATCTCGCCGCACCGGGATTCGATCCCCGGACCGTCCAGCTCGTAGCGAGTTGCTATACCGACTGAGCTATCCTGGACAACCAGTATAGAGTTGCTACATGACAAACATTCCTTAATAGTAGAAACAGATTTGCCTGCAAGTTTTAAAGCCCGTAACACCCCAGCCACCGCTGTAGGTGCCATAACTGAAGTCAATACATGAAGAGCCGTGTAGATTATAATAACGCCATTATTATAATAATACCATTAATCCTGGGCCCAGACAATAAATTAAGTCCCATTTCCCATTCAGGTACCAAACATTAATCTGTAGAGTCGCATGTGCATTTTTCCTTGAATATGGTTGCTAACACCAGGTTATTATCAGTAGTCATCCACAATATTTATTTATTTATTAATTTCCACAGTTTGTCTTATGCTATCCATTCTGTAAGTAGATATGTTCTAATGTATATTATTCTATAAAGTGAAGTATTTCTATTTAAGTTGCTTCCTCTTCTGCTTCCTCTAAACTTTTCACTGTTTTCACTTGGTTCTGTCATATACATTTCGCCTTTTATAACAATTTGCTTAGGTTTTTCAGTTTTTTAATTTTGGAAAAATTGGTTGTTTTCTTGTACTTTGTTTCTTGGTTTGTAATTATCCATTTGTTAAAAAAATGTTCCTCCATCTTTGTATTTTCTTACATTTCAACAGTATGTGTATCTGTATCTTCATATCTTCATAACGATCAGCTTCCGTTTACCTTGCCTCTCCCTATGCTTTTCAATTTCCAGGTTTTCATTCTAAACTACACTGTACCATTTCTCTTTTTATAGTCCAAAATATGTATATAATTCTGTCCGCCATTCTCTTTTCATACCCCGATATGGAAATAACGACCCCTCTTTTTTCATTTTTTCTATAGGTGTACGTGCCTGTCTTTGCATATCAATGTACCTAGTTTAATTATTATTGTACTTATTATAGTTATAATTATTAATTATTTGGGATATAGCTCTTACATCTTTCCCCTGTCCACGCAAAATATTTCAACCCTATTTTTACAGTTTATCTTCTGGTCTTTTTGTCTAACCTTTCCATTTCGATTTCCTATCTACCACTCGTAGCAAAATTTTAGTACTTCGTCTTGTTCCATTCACAAAACTCTGTATCAAAACTTTACTACACTACAAATCATTTTGCCTCTCTTCTTTTTTCTAACAGCCTTCCATTCTGCTGCTCCATTTGCTGTAATACTTGGGATCCTTAGGACTTTCTTACAAAACCTTCCGTGAATCTCATCAGTGATTTCATTATTACCTCTTAACCCCCATATTTTTTACCCAGTATAGGAATCTTGACTTATGAGTCACCTCAAGCATATTTTATATTACTTTACTTTCGTGTTAGGTACCATCATTGGAGATTTATCAATCGCCCCTATATTTGTATGAGTTCTGCTGTGTCTCCCTTCTCATGAGCTTCATAGCTTTACCCCTAGATACGGAAATTCTTTTCCTATCTCCAGTTTGTGACCATCACTTACCAAATTTCACTGTTTCTTTTCAGTTGTCTTTCCATTTTGAATACTATTACTTTATTTTTTTATTTGTTGTGCACTTCTGGCTTCATCTGTTACTGTGTTTTACTTCTGACCCATCGCCTTTTGTAGACAGTTCATGCGACATTGTCCAAGTGCCAAATCGTCATTGAACAGTAATTCTCATATCATTAGCTTTTCCGCTACTGGTGCGTGTGTAGTGTTTTCACTAAAGTAATCTACTCCTATGTTGTCCCTAAGTACAGTTGCAAATAAGGACGAAGACTGCAGACAATCTTCTGTTTCTCTGACTCAGTCACTCCAGTTTTTACAGAATTTTATTTCATTCTACATGTTTTATTCATTCAACCATGTTTTCAATAACCCATTTCTTTCGCGGTTTATCTGTTTTAATTACTTGTACTTGCATGTCGTTTTCTCCAACACGTTATATGATAAACCTGCTATAAAAGTGCAAGCTCTGCAGAAAACAGGGCAATGATTTATGTTTCTGTGTACAGAGGACTCTATCCGATATATCATGCTTTCTTCATAATATGGTTCCGTATTGTCAAAACTACTGAACGAGTGTGTGTAGCTGTGACACTCTAGACGTCTACCAGAAGATGTTTGTTTCTACTCCCGTTCGGGCCATCTGCTATCCTGAGACAGGATTACGTGTGTTTCCTCAGTTCCAGCAGCCAAATGCCGGTATTGTATCACGATTAGGCCACGACCACTTCCTTTTAAATACCTTTCAAATTATCACTCATAAATTATGGTACTGTTCGGCGCTATGTAATTTGAGTTACTGATGGTGTTGTAAAGTAAACCACAAAAAATTATCACAACTCCTTTTTCTGCATTTCTCTTCTCTCCTTAACGATCCAGAGCCTTAACCTGGAACAGGAAAGCGGAGATATATTTCATTTCCTTTCTCTTTTCACAGTTGTAAATCTTTTCCGACCTGCTTCCTCTTCACAGAATGAACAAACCCAAATCTACAGTTCCACTTGTGGAATCAAAGGATCAGAGAGATTTGGGTTCTGCTTAGAGTTCGTATTTCCTGATCGACTCATAGCTTGTTTGTATTTAAATGTATTTACAAATTATGCTGGAAGATTGTAGGTAAGGAACTCTCTGGTCTGAGCATCGTAATATAATATGTATTAACCTACTCCAAACTGCACCTTCTCCAGCGGAGGTTCATTAATAAAACATTATTACCTTGGTTATTTTAAGTATCGTGCTTCACTGCCCTAATACGTAACATTCCCAGATATGGGATGTATTTTGTAGCTCTCTTAAGCAATAAGCAACGATGAATAAACACATACATTGGTTATTCGACTTCTTAAGGACATCTGTTAACCTGCGTAAGGTAGGCAAGTATAGTATCGAGTGGTGGGGTAAATGTGAAAGATAAGTTGTATTGGATATTAAAATAAGTGGTTCTGGCATATTCTAAAGCACCGTACTTTGTATTTTGCATGAAGACACTGAGGAAAGCAATGAAACATGGTGAAACTGGAGGTATATATACTAAGAACACGTTTTGGAGATACGAGAAATTAGCAGAAAAATTGTTTGGAAAACTTAAACAGATTAATCCATCAGGATTTTTGTACATATGGTAGATTAATACTGAAATGAAATTTTTGGACTTACCTACTCTTTGAGGGGGTAGACTAGTTTCAAATAGATATAGGATCAAATTCCAGATATTTTGAAAGTCGTAAAGAAATTTCAGTTTCCATAAAAGCGGAGATTTCGTTGCCACCTGAATATTTAGTAATTATTGACGAATGATTGTTCACCTTGAAGCCAGTAGGTCCAGATTAGTCTATGAACCAGTCTTTGAAACTCACTAATAACTTGGCATTAATGTGAGGTTCTTTCCCACATTTCGTAAAATCAATATTAGGACTTCTGATGTGACACTTGTGTGTATGGTGAGTGGGTTCCGACGTTTCGAAGGTTCGTGTTACTTTAATCTACAAGGGCTAAGTAGTCTAATTCTGGGTAGTCTAGGTCTTCTTCTTAGCCTGCTGAAGCCTTGAAGATGAAGGCATGCCGATCCTTTAAAACGTCGGGACCCACTCACCATAGATACAGCTTCACATTCCTGAAGACCTGAATCTTCAACAGCTCCGCTGTGAGGACCTTGAAACTCGCGTTTCTTGAAATTTATTTATAACACGAAAGCCTGCTTATTTTAGACTGAAACTACTGGAAGCGTTTCTTTAAATGTGTTAATAGATCGCGAAGTCATTTCCAGTACCTACCAGTCTATTACGTATAGACTTTGATTTATATGACGTGGCAAATCAGATGAAGAAATTCCTAATGAAAATACGACTGGCGTTTGAAATAATTTTTGATGTGGCGAATATGTAAGATGGTGTTATTCCTTGCTAAATATTCTTAAGTCAATATTTCGATTACCTTTTAACGGCATGTTTATTCATTCATTCATTCCGTAGTCTGTCGTACGACAGGCCCATAGCCTCTTACAAAGTGACTTCTCCACAGAATGCGACCTAGTACTTCTCTTTCAATTTGCAGTATGCTCCTGTTTCCTTAGGGTCATCCAGTAACTGCTTAGTCTTCTTCCTCGTATTCCCGTCACTTCTGTGCTTCCTTCTATCTTTCCTTCAATTACGTGTTTTAGAAAGCAGTTTCTACGCAAGGTATGACCAATCCAGTTAGTTTTCCTTTTGTTATTGTACAGTAGAACCTCGATTATCCGAAATAAATGGGGTGGACCCGATTTCGGATAAGCTATATTTCGGATAATTAGGAAATTCGGCTTGACGTGATAAGGTACAATAAAATAACATTTATTCAGAAACACATCTTATGTTAACAAAATTTATGGCACAAGAAAGTGTATGATATATAAAGATACAATACAACACTACAAATTTCTACGAAAAAAAATCTGATATTTTAGTTTGAACTTTTTTTTCACAACGTTTTTTGGCTGCATTGTCCCTCCATTCGGCATTTTAGACGAATGTTCTTCGTTTTCACTTTATATTCACCGTGCATCTTTTTACAATTAATTCGAATGTTCTTCGTGTTTAGATTTCGATTTTACCCAATCTGAAACCATTGATATGCCAACACCGAAATCCGCGGCGACATTTCGCAATATCTCGCCATTTTTAATTCGTCTCACAGCCTCCAATTTCTGTTCAATTGGTATTACAACACTGTTAAATGAAATGTTAAGACTGCACTGTAAGAAGCACACACACGTCAATTTGCCACTCGTCCGCACCTTCAACTTTTCACAACAAACTGACGCGGAGAGGCTCAGAGGTGTCTCGCGGCAGGCAGTTCTGGGAATCGCAGCGCTTGACAAGCGTTTCGGTTAACCCGAGTTTCGGTTAAGCGAAGTTCGGATAACCGAGGTTCTACTGTATGTGGGATGTTTCTTTCCTCCATGACCCTATGTAATACTAATATACTTATATCTGCAATAAATATATATTAAGTCTAATGAGGTATGGAGTATATTAAATGCATGACTGTAATCCTTTAAGGATGAAATCTATTACCAGTTATATCCTAATATTCACTTCGCACCAGAATAAACACTCAATTTCCACTATAAAATACAAAGCAGTGAAAGCTGTACTGTGAAATAATGGCCGCTTGTTCTGAAATCCATACAAAACGCAAAGTTGCATTGTTGTGGGCAGAATGTGGAATTTCTGAATGTTAAAGCTGCTCTAAATAAAGTAACCACTGTACTTTAAGGAGGTGAGTTTCTCTTATTCTGATGGTTGTATAACTTGCAGTCTTGTTAAAGTGGTCTGTGCAAGGAAGAAACCCCATATTCCTATACCTTGTTTACAATTCCGTTTTGGTGGTATCTTGGAAGAGATAATTGACTAAATTATTTTGAGTAATGTAACATGATATACAGCTGCTTTTAGCGCTGTCTCACTGTTGCGACCCCAAAGCGGAGGGTGAGGGTGTGGGGAATGGACATTCTTTCTAGAATTGCACATCACCTGTCACACTGAAGTCGTTCGCGGGCACTTCAGATGGCAAGAGAAAGATATGTTGTTCTCTTTTTCCTTTCATTTTTCTTCTAAGGTTTATGTTGTATTGACAGTTCGTGTCCACACGTAAAGCGTAGCTACGACACAGTTCACGTGCCGTTTTCATCAAAGTCATCAGTGAAGTAAAAGTTCCAAAACTCGATTTATTTGCCAATTACTCGTAGATTAAATGTGCCATATTCTGTTGTGACGAGGATGATTATCGCGACCAGCTACATGTAATGTCTTATTGACGTAATTCTTTATGTGTAATGACTGTTAGACATTATAAAACACATTACGTAGCCTAAAAAGATAAACGAAGGCTTTCTTGAAACATTTTGCGGCTGGAAATCATTGGACCTGAGTTCTTTGAAGCTATAAGAGCTTTCTTTACACGCTATGAAATACGGATCTTAAAATTTAGGTTTTCCGGAGACCTGGCCGTAAATGGGAGGATAATATTAAAACGGAAGTCAAAGAATGAGGCGATATTATGTCACCTAGGTTCGTCTGGCTCAGAATATTCTCAAACTTCAGGCTTTTGTGACGGCTGCAATGAACCTTCGTGTTTAGTCAAATTTGGAAACCTTAACCACCTTATCCATTAAGAGCTTCCCAAGCGATACTTTACTTTTGAATTTCAATTTCAAAAGAATACTTCAAATTAATTTTTCTGCTGGACCGAGAATGCATAACCGTACTGCCAGATCTTTAAGTTATGTTATTTTCAAATGATAAGAGTATCGGCATGCATATGAAAGTTAGCAGAGTATTTTAGTCACTAAACTGTCAACGTGAGTTTATTCTTCCAACAGCAATACTAGCGGCAGTACCCCGTACTATGTTCCGAGCTTCATTCAGTTTATTTGACAGAATAAGCCGAAGAATCACGACAACATTATGCATGACATTTTCTCTGTTATAGTACAAAATGAAATGTTTTGTCCCATATACCCTATGAAATCGAAGCATTAAACTGGAAATAATAATTTACACACTGGCCAAGTTCTATTTACTTTGAATATTTGGTGGCCTCGTTTTCAGCGGATTCTGAAAATTAGTAGAAGTACGTAATTGGGAGGACCGTAATTAACAGTTTCCGCGTTTTCAGTAATAAGGAATTACAATGCCCATTCCTGCCATAGAGTGGCTTCTTATTTTGGTAGAATGCTTTCTCCTGCGAACGTTTGGCGCCTTCCTGCCGTCACGTCTCCCCGCCCCATAACGCATAATTTCTCTTTACGGTTGCGATGTCAACGAAATACACCGAACTTATTCTCCTGTAACTAATACCTTGGATCTTTTGTCTCATTTCATGACGTAATCATATTCTATGGTTTCATTCAGCCATTAAATTGCCTGTCGATTCTTATGCGTGTTTGGTCCTATTCAAATAAAACAAGTGGAAAGATGCACGCTTTTTGGCACACATATGCCACAAATGCGTTATTAGCGATTATGAACAATTCGTTGATTTTTGTATTTATTCATTGCTAATAAAACTATGTTATGTCAGATGGCTTCTTGCTCCTGCAAGCCTAACATTACAGGTAAGACACAAAGTAAATTATGTACTATATTTCCTACTTTTTTCAATTTCCAAATAATGTTTCAAAGAATATTTCTCAATATTAATGACATCCGTACTTCATACCACATACCAATTGTTTTTCTACAACAAGCCATGTTCTAGGGCATTGGTAAACGTTAGTCCATTTAGTGTGTTGAACCCCTAGTACCAAATTTAATAGCAAACCCTACGTTTGTTGCAGGAAATTTACATACGGACGGACATACAGGTTCAGCGTTCTCATTATATTTTGTCTTAACAAGAGACCGTAATTCATTTGCTTTTCCTTGTTCATGACTAGCGCAACAGTCAGCGGCAAACACGGTCGATATTATAAACATTATCTGTTCTAGCTGTATGTACGTAACACCACCTGACTGCTCCGTCTCCTAAACGTGACGGAGAATACGCTGTGCTGTAAATCTAACTTTGCAGAGTAGCAACGGAATACATTACAATAGCATGAACATCCAGCTGGAAACCACAGGCAAACTGATGAACACACGTAAACGTAATCTGTAAATGTTTATCCCTCTTTTTCTCTCATTCTTATCCTCTTCCTTTATATATAATGTAATAATAATACCAACAAATGCGCACTAAAACAATTTTTATGCACAATAAACTCCCACATATTTCTGCCGCGTGAGCGGCCGAAACAAGTAGGAGGTTAGTGTACATAAAACTGTTTCACTAGTGTGCATTTGTTGGTCTTACTATTAAGTTAAATATATTCCAATTAATGCACGGTTTATGGATCATGTAGACTCTTCCTTTATGTTATATATTGTATCCTTTTATTTATATTACTTTTCATTCAGTCACACCTTGTTTATTTTTTCCTTCTTTATAATTTTTTCCAATTTTATTCTTACTTTATTCTTATCTTTAGTCCTCATTTATTTATTTATTCAACCCTTCTTATTTTATCTTTATTATATCATTATTTTCACTTTTTCTTTCCTTAATTCTATATTTTACATTCAATCATCATACGTCCTGTATCTTGTACGTTCTGTCTTTATTCATTCCATTTCATACCCCTTAATCCCTCTGTGCGTAATATAATCTTTTTCCGTATATTTCCCTAGTTAAGGTCTCTGGTCTGCTTCGATTCAAAATAAGTTCTGGACAACCTTCGATAATATTGCTTGAATAAGTTTTTCCCATCGCAAGCCCTATAGGTTGCACAGAAAAGCACAAGGTAGAAAAAGGCGGACAGAGCTACATCCCAAGCGCGAAAGTGATTTCAATAAAACATAGAATTACCGAATTCAGGACACAGTTTATAGAAATGTAATTTTTTCCCCAGTCACTGCAGTTTCGTGTTATACTAATACATTTCTCAATGCCAGATTTGAAGGAGAAATATTAATGAACAAGGTACGCTATGATTGTTAAGTAAGGCGTAACGCTAGAAGGTAAACCTGGACACAAATTAAAATAAATTATAAGTTTCTAGAATCTCGAATCCGGGACGAGTGAAATACATGCAAATCTGCAGGCGTTTGAAATATCATATTACGGATACTCAGCCAATTAACATAGTAGGCTTATGTCATTTCTTTCTAAACAGGACGAAACAAATTCGCGCACAAGCTATCCATACTCTGATTTCTTACTAAAACGCAATCGAAACTGTCATGCACCATATGTCCTGAGATATTTCAGTTCTCGAGATACATATCCTATTTAAATGGGGTAACATACTGCTCACGATCCCAGTGGCCGCGCGATCTAAGGCGTGGGTCTACGGCCGCTCGCTTACTGGGATTGTGGTTTCGAGTCCCGCCTAGGTCATGGTTGTCTATTGTGAGTGTTGTGTGTTGGGTGACCGGATAAATGCGCACACGACGAACGCCCACACGACAATTGCGCACAGATAAAACCCCACTGTCATGAATGCTCACAGGAAAAATACCCACACCGATAAATGCTCACACGGATATATGCTCACACGGATGAATGCTCACAAGGATAATTGCTCACAAGGATAAATGCTCACATTGATACATGCTCACACGGACAAATGCTCACACGGTTAGCGTGTAGGCTATGTCTCTGTTTTGTATATTAAGTGAATGGCCACTGGACACAAACTTAGGTTAGCGTTCAGGCTATGTCTCTGTTTTGTATATTAAGTGAATGGCCACTGGACACAAAGTTACGTTAGCGTTCAGGCTATGTCTCTGTTCTGTATATGAAGGGAATGGCCACTGGACACAAACTTAGGTTAGCGTTCAGGCTATGTCTCTCTTTTGTATATTAAGTGAATGGCCACTGGACACAAACTTAGGTTTGCGTTCAGGCTATGTCTCTCTTTTTTATATTAAGTGAATGGCCACTTGACACAAACTTAGGTTAGCGTTCAGGCTATGTCTCTGTTGTGCATATTAAGTGAATGGCCACTGGACACAAACTTAGGTTAGCGTTCAGGCTATGTCTCTGTTCTGCATATGAAGGGAATGGCCACTGGACACAAACTTAGGTTAGCGTGTAGGCTATGTCTCTGTTTTGTATATTAAGTGAATGGCCACTGGACACAAACTTAGGTTAGCATTCAGGCTATGTCTCTGTTTTGTATATTAAGTGAATGGCCACTTGACACAAACTAGGTTAGTGTTCAGGCTATGTCTCTGTTTTGTATATTAAGTGAATGGCCACTTGACACAAACTTAGGTTAGTGTTCAGGCTATGTCTCTGTTTTGTATATTAAGTGAATGGCCACTGGACACAAACTTAGGTTAGCGTTCAGGCTATGTCTCTGTTCTGTATATGAAGGGAATGGCCACTGGACACAAACTTTTCGCCCGTGTGAGCATTTGTCCGTGTGAGCATTTATCCTTGTGAGCAATTATCCTTGTGTGCATTAATCCGTGTGAGCATTCATCCGTGTGAGCATATATCCGTGTGAGCATTTATCGGTGTGGGTATTTTTCCTGTGAGCATTCATGACAGTGGGGTTTCATCTGTGCGCAATTGTCGTGTGGGCTTTCGTCGTGTGGGCTTTTGTCATGGAACCTGTGTGTTGTCAGGTAGAGGTCTCTGCGACGAACTGGTCCCTCGTCCAGAGGAGTCCTACCGAATGTGGTGTGTCTAAAAAGTGTGTGATCGTGAAGCCTCGAAAAACGAGGCGTCCTAGGCCCCCAAGGGGCTGTCGAGCCATTGAAAAAAAAATACTGCTCAGGAGTGTTATTTAGGATGAATCGCGTTGTTAGATGTACTCAAGACAGGCAGTGAACAATAGAGGTAACTTTTTACGGAATGATCGCCAAGTACACACACAACGAATACGGCAACATGCTCTTCGTCCTCAGTGTCTGTAATATTTGAGCAGGGAATTCGCACTGCATTATTCTACTCTACCTTGAGATATGCGTTCTTCTGGGATATTATGCGGCGTCGTGTGGTAAACAGTTACCACAGGACGCCACGTAATATCCCAGAAGAGCGCAGATCTCATCAACATCGCGGCAGAAGCCTGAAATCATGGCTAGTTTACCTTGTCCACACGCTAATTTGTTTTGACGATTGTAGCACCGTCTCCGTGACACATGAAGTGTCACGCTTATGGCACTTGTCAATGCAGGTCGCTCACCGACTCCGCGGATACCAGACAATAGAAATATCATAATTGCAGTTGTGGCAAGAGAGCCTTGCAAAAGCTGACGCGATGTGGGTCGAGAATTGGTAGTATTTGAACCGAGGGTTTTTTTTCTTAAGATCAATTTGATCCATAACACTACTAGCGGAAAGCACATCTATTTCCAGACAATCGTCCGTGACGTGTAACTCGAAAGCTTAATGTCTGAGGACATCAGAGACTTACTTTTTAACAATAGAACACACTCTGGTCAGGTTGTACGCAAATTTCTTTACAGCGTGTATTAGTGGGAATATCGCATTTATTTGAATATTTATTAGTTATAGATATTGATATAGTAAGCACAATTAGATTTATCCGTCTAGGATATCAGATATGTCTCTCGAATGTAGTAACCGTTTTATCGTTCAGAAGATTGCATATTTTGTTTTACCGCATGTGGATGGTTAGTCAATAATTTTGCGTCGCCGTATCCTGTGACGAAGGTTGGTGAAGAGAATTATGAAGAATGGTAGTATATATTGAAGAGCTTTGTAATTTATAGGCCCACGTTCGTTTACTTAATAATTTCAGAGTGATGACTACAAGGGTGCGTGGGTCTGCTGCCTCTCGCTTGCTGGGATTGCCGGTTCGAATCCCGCCAGAGGCATGGATGTCTGTCTTTTGTGAGCGTTGTGTGTTGTAAGGTAACGGTCTCTGGGACTGGCCGATCCCTCGTCCAGATTAGTCCTGCCGAATGTGTGTGTCTGTCATTGAGTGTAATGAACGGTAACAATAACCTCTACACCTACAATGAATTAGGTAGACGGAGGTCAAGACTAAGGAAGAAAGGAAGAAGGTCTCAAGGAAAATGGAGTGGGCAGGACTTGTAGTAGCATGCGTTTGAAAATAAATGCTTACAAAACTAGAAGGAGCTGGAATAAATAAATTTTTAAAGCCCAGTGGTAACTACGTGTACCGCTGCGTTCCGCCATCACAGTGAATTTAATCTTTCCCGGTAATTCTCAAAGTAAAGAAACATTATTTCCCTGTACAACATTAATCGAATGGTATTTATAATGGACACACACTATATTCTGTGTGAGGCACAAAGTGAATCTGTACATAAAAAGCGCAGCAATTTTCGTCTTCAAAGCGTTAGAATGTATTTCAACGGTTTAGGATGTGTAGGTGTGGACTGGATCAGTTCTTACACAATGTTGTAGCATTCTGACGATGTTACGTAATCACATTTACAGTTAATTACTGCTCGGACTTTCCCCATAGCCAATGTTTAAAATAAAATTGAAAACGCTACGTTTCGGGGACAGGACCGGCCCCCGTCCTCAGGCAAATAGAAACACCAACGCAGTGAACCCAATAGGAAAAGGCTGTGGTTTCATTTTTGTGTTATACACAGAGAGAGGAGAAATTCGAAACAGGGGATGATTTAAAAAGGATCAATCTATTTTATGATCTGTTCAATTACGAGACCTGTATGCATGTGGTAAGCAAGCTTCAAGTTCCTGTCTTTCATTTCTTGAAAAGCTGAGTAAGTATACACTGAAAAAAGTAGGAAGTTACTTTTTAAAATCATCTGTGTTACGTGCGGTAAGATTAGTCACCATACATGTAACAACTGCATTATAATTAGATACAACGACAAACAACGTGTGGTAAACCTCCTACATATTTCGGCCTTTTACAGCCATCTTCAGGGAGGCATTTAACAAAGAAGAATACGTTGATGGCTAGTTATAACATAAATGTGCAAAAATACAGCTAAAATACAGGATAGTAAAATAGTTAAAAGTTTTTAAAAAGTGTAGTACAGAATATATATCATAATAGTTATTATTTGAAGTGCAGACAAACATTTATTGCAGCAATTCATCTTAGTTTTCAGGTATATGTCCCTGTGTCTGCTCTGGTCGTTTATGCCACGGTGGATGAATGCACACTGTAGCAATTTTGCCACAAGTTGTTTATCTAATTATAGTACAATGTTTGTATATATGGTGAAGTAGCTTTTGTTAAGTGCTGAGGTTCTGTAAGTTTGAGTGCGCTGTAAGGGGATCATTGTGCGTCTTTAATCGTGGGGCGTTTTCATAGTATTAATTACCGCCAGTTTGCAGTTACATTCTCCTTATATATTCCTGGAGAGAGAGAAAAATGCCGGAGAGCAATATCTATTTCCCGAATAGTTTCGAACCGGGCACTTTCCGGTTACAGGGCAGGCGAAATATTGCTGTTCCACCCGTTCGTTATTGTAGTTTAGGAATGATGTAGTGAAACAGCCGTTGTGTTCTCTTTGTTGAAAATAACTACTGTATTTGCCTCGTCAACATACAGATGTCAGCAAGGATGTGGTTTATGTTATGCCTGACGATTTACACTGAGACATGCAACACAATTGAGGACTGAACAGAAATACGGCAATTGGCGCTAATTTGTGAAACAGTAATTTTTTGTTGCGCATTCACCCTAGTGAATGGGGTAATGAAACGAAAATTGTTTAGTTTAAGCCACTCGGTAGGTCTAAGTGAAGCTTTAGATTAAGCTGTAACCCTGTGCACATTTTACAGAATTAAAGTGTTAAAAATACAGCTCATAACTAACTAACTAACTGACTGACTAACCCCATGGAGAATAGTCCTTGTTGAGAAGCTAACAGGACTTCAGCTAGTCAAGACATTTCCCGTATTTTTTGAAACCCGGAAGTTTATTAGCTCATTCACAAAGGCCTGCCACCTGTCCCTATCCTGAGAGAGATCAATCCAGTCCATGCCACCCCATACCACTTCTTTAAGATCCAGTTTAATAGTATCCTCCCATCTACGCCTAGTCTGCCAAGGAATCACTTTCGCTCAGGTTTCCGCACCAAACCCCTATATGCAAGTCTTCTCTCTCCCATACTTGCTACATTACCCGCCTATCTCATTCTTAAAAACACTTAATCTCATAATATTCGTATTCCTAAGGGAAACCTATGCAATGCAAGTCATCTGCAGTGTAACGGAACGCTTGTATGCAATTGTTACTGACTTTTACATCCGATTGATGTACTGTATCTTACAAGCATTGGTCAGTGGAGATTTTCACACAGAAGTATCTTCGAGACATGTAAGACACAGTAAATACGCTTCGGTTTTCTGAGCTTGAAAAAAATACTTGAAACCGAACCAGTCTACTAGAGTCCATTTCTAGAATTAATAATTACAATTTAAAGCCTTTTGTGACATTACACCATATCGACTGGTAAATCCTCGTCAAGAGAGCTGTGAGAACATTTAGTATCGCAAGTTAATATTATATTCACTGCCAATAAATTCGACATCTTTTATGGAATTCGAACGTTCATAACCATGTACCCTATCCTGAGCCAAATGCATTTAGTCCAAGTTATCCACCCTTTCTTATAAGATCCATTTCAATATTATTCTAAGCTCTCCCTCTTGTTGTTCAACCTACACACCTTCTCGTACCTCCCATACGTACTAATGTCTCACCCATGTGTTTATCTTTAATTTTATCGCCTAATCATTGATGAAGTTAATACAAAATATTCCCTTCCTCGTTATGAAATTTTCCTCACCTTCTCGTTAGACTTACTGCCTCATTCTTGGGTCATATGTGTCTTTTATTAAACCTCTGCATCATTTTAAATTAAATTGCATATTGTATTAATTGTTACTCCATAGTGGTGGAGAGAACTTCGCAAACCAAGAGCCTTGAGGATTATTATTTCGAAAGTCATTTATACGATTTTTGAACTGCGGAGTTCATGTAGTAGTGTTTTTTAGATGGTTAGATGATCATGAAATTTGAGCAGCTATGGGTATGAAGAACACAAGCATGATATGTTTTTATTTAGTATTCCCATATTCGAATGAAGGAACTGAGGAATACGAAGAAACACGTTTATCAAGTTAATCGGTTTTCCGGCCGAAATTCGAAGAGGGTATCTTCTGAATATCAGCCTGTAGCGGTCTCGCCGTACCTGACTGCTCGGCAGTAGATCGTTGCAGAATAACAGATAAAATATAATTACAGAATTTTAATTTATTTTTAAATATATAAAGGCGCCAGAACTGCGTAGTGCATAAGTGGCTGGGCTGCAGGCTGGAAGTGACACGATTCCTGGGAGGGGCAAGACATATCCTCCGCTGTGCAGCGTCCAGACTGGTTCTGTGGCTCGTCCAGCCTCCTATTAAATATATAACACGGGATTTTTCCCCGAGGGGCTGGAGAGGGGCGGCCGAGTCATATCTTAACCACTCACTGCCGTCTAAAGCCGAAGTTAAGAATGCTTGGCGCTATACCTTCACTCTTTTATGTACTTTCAAGGTGTGCCGAGGGAAAAAATTTCTTTGTTTTATCCTTTTGCATTTATATATTTTAAAAAAGATGTTGAAGCACTGGGACCGCGTACCTGGAAAATGATGTGTGTCGTATAGTGCAGTAGCATAATGTGCATTCTTGCACTAAGTTTACATATCCACGTGACATGTCTACTTCTACCTTCTCTTCTGTTGTGTGGATTATGCATCTCCTTCCTTTGTTACTTTTTAATAAGATTGTGTACCGTGCACATATTTGGAATCGCATCTCTATGAAACTGTCGTAAAGTTTGTTTCAAATGAGGATTCGTTTTTCAGCGTCGTGTAATTCAGGTGCAGTGAGGCAAGAGACCATTATCTGTTTTCTCGCCTGGTGCATCGGAGCACCATGGAGAAGTACAGCTAGCTGGATTAATGAAACGAACTAGCAGCAGTCACAGATTGAACACAGGGCCTCGATAACGAAGGCTCTCCGGTATATTTCCTGGTTCTACCACTTACAGTGCTCTAAAGGACTCATTCACTTGTTAAATAATTAATTTGCCCAACACTTATTCTAAACCTTCGAAAATTGAGTGTTTACTCAAATCTAAATTTTAATTGCTATAGGCGTTTTTATAGTTTGGTGGCGTTCAGAGTCTCAAGAAACTATTCTGGGTGTAAATTTGGAAGGCGCACGGTTCTGTACATACTAAGCACCTACTACGTACTGCATCATGCCGAACTTTCCTGGAGAGGGCTTTTGTAGTTTTGCTTTCATTTGATTTCACCAGCAAGTGAGACAGAGCCGGATCATCGTGATGAAGAAGGCAGAAGGCTCCTCAGAGCCGATACAAAGCGGATGCCTTCCGGCACAAGCACCCACTCAGTAATCATCGTTGTGCTGTACGTTAATTTAGCTTAGTAGCCACTACACAATGATTAAAGAGGTGTTTTAAACTGTTGTATCTGACGTTCAGGTTGCTGCTTTCAGTGAAACTCGAAAACAGATCCGTAGAAGAGAGAAAATCGGATTCAGTGCTTTTCAGAATGTAACTGAATAACCAAGGCTTTTGCAACAGAAGAAGTTCAGTGTAAGATAAGAAGCATGTTTTCTGCCAACTAAGACACTTGTAAGATACGTTTAAGGTTTTTACATTGTCCAATGTGCAGGTGTGGTTCTCTTGTTTGTGACATATCGAATTGCAGATGCATAGTGGAGTATCTCCCACCTTGACGATCAAACGTACGAAAAAAGGGTAGTGTGTCGAGAATTTCTTTCCATCTGCTGCTTGCGGACGGATCATTGAAAGTGTTGTAAGGAGTGAAATTGAGAATACAATGCCTGATAGTCCAAAACAGGGC
This sequence comes from Reticulitermes speratus, assembly GCA_021186555.1. Lineage (NCBI taxonomy): Eukaryota > Metazoa > Arthropoda > Insecta > Blattodea > Rhinotermitidae > Reticulitermes > Reticulitermes speratus. The sequence continues at coordinate 19,244,473 of JAJKFL010000005.1, forward strand.
TACCGTAGTCTGGTTCAGTCCGCTTGTAAGAAAATTGGTTAGGATCTGCAGGGAGTTGTGTGCGTAAAGACAGTTACATCTGTTGCGTATTGAAATTATTAAATGAAGTAACATCAAATAACAACGTGCATCTTTCACAGCCACATGCCTGAGAACTCAGATCTCACTTGGAACGAATTAAATATTAGTACAGTGTTTGTTTTTGAGGTGTGTGAGATTTGCGTTTCTCACGGCGGTGATTATGAATAATGCGTTTTTCTGGGATATTACGCTTATAATCTGGTACAAATGTACATACGTTTGGAGGATCGTCGGTAAATTTACACCAGACTAAATTACGTTACATCTCGGAAGAGTATATTCTTCGGGCATACGTGCGTAGGTGTATCAGTTTTAGCTGCGTTTGCATACTCGCGAAAAGTGACTATTGCCTTCGTTATGTCCGTCCGTATGTCTCTCCGCATGTATCAACTCCAACTGTACGGATTTCAGTGAAACTCGATATTGGAGGCTTTCATTGAAAGCTGTCGAGAAACTCAAAATGTTGTTAGAATCAGAAAAAATATCGGGAACTTTACATGAAGACCAATGTACGGCATATTATTGCCCGCGAAATAAAATCGCCATAAAAATGCTGTCTTCGAGTGAAATGGTGCCGGGCTGTTAGGCTATCCGAGGAGGGGTAAACATTACTCGAACGCGCCACACTGTTACGTTATACTTACATTGTCTGTTCTTTCTTTCTTTCTTTCTTTCTTTCTTTCTTTCTTTCTTTCTTTTCTCCCTTCTTTCATATATGTTTATATATTCAGCTTTGTATGTTTATGTTCATACGCGTCATTTTGCCTTTTATTTCATAATTCGATTTCTCTTTCTTACTTGTCTTTTGCCTTTGTATCAATTTTGTTTTCTCGTTTCCTTCGTTCTATATCAACGTATATGTGAAACGTATTAACAACGAAACATGAGCATTCAGATGGTCCGTAGCGCACCAAACAGCCCTATTGACACGATAGAAGTGGAAATGGCTTCCACTCCACTATTCAACCGTCCCAAACAAATGTTTCCTTATGTGAATATACCTGCATGGTGCTCACTGAAACAACAGTGTTTAAACAGTTACAATCAAGTGTCCAGTAGTGTTGGTTAGAAATGTTAGGAAATTCTCGTTTTCAAAACATTTCTGTTCGCTCCAGTTCAATATCTGTTCAAATGCATTTGAAAGCCGTATTTGTAATACTCGAGTCTCGTCTCTGGAGAGTTTCACATGTATTGATGTAATTTATTTTCAGACCGATATTTATACAAAGAATAATTGTACCCAGGGACACAGTGTTTGTTATCTGTCGCAGATGATGGTGATAATAAATGTGTTTTTGGAAATATATCGTTCTTTGTATATAACAAGAGTGGAAAAGCTGAACACCAATTTGGAAAATGTAATCCATACATGTGCCAAATGCATTTTCGTAGTTCTGAAAATATTATTCCTTTTTGTGTTTATTTATTGTAAACACAATCTCATTCTTCACAGGCAATTATGCAGCTATCATACTCAACACATTCATAAAGTATGTTTTATCCTGCACTGTTTCCTTGTATACATTACACTATATTGAATAATGTTAAATTAACGTTGCAGAATATAATGTCTCTATTTTTCTGTTGTAGCTTTTGCGAGGACACCGCTTTCATTTGAGCCTACGTAGCGCCGTGAGTGTTAAAGAAAGCAGAAGGCAGCGGTCGTAGCATTATTGACGGTAATTTGCCTGCAGGAACTGAGAAAAAAGAACAGAAATTCTAAGTGTTTTTATCACTGTCAAAAATCACCGGGCACCTTCCGAGTACACGTAGGATTGTCTACTGTGTGTGGGCTAAATTTCTGGATCCGTTTCATAAAACTATTGAATGGACTGTGCATTTGGGTGATTCAGATAGAAAATGAAATTAATACCATTAATTTTAATGTTTACTAAAATAGCAAATTAATGAAAAACGTCCAACTAATACTTTATTAACATTGTCTGTTATTTTCCGGACTTCTGCTCCATATTAAAATGGCTCGTATTAGTGATTATTTCGATTGCATTGTTACCAGAGCGATGAAAGTGAGCAGAAACTTCGATTAAAATAAAAAATTGAACTTTCAGATAGGATTAACGCCATACTAGAATTTTCAATATTATTCTATTACAAGGACCTGGTCGGAATTTGACTGTAAATACGATAGATTCGCTTATTTTCTGCTTTGAACAACAAAAGAACCAACAATTTCCTAAGTGAAAGTGGTTGTGTTCTCTCTCGTCGCATACAAAACACAGCAGAACAAAGGTTGCTTGTAATTTACTTCTTGCATGAGAAATAATTAAACTTTATTCGTAGACAAAAACAAATTAGACCCGCTTAGAGTAAGGCCGAGTTGCTTAGTTGGCTGCCTGGCAGATTAACGCTTCTTTTCTCCTTTACCATAATGGGGCAGACACTGTGAAGGTTACAGTGTGTTCTAGGCTTAGTGGCTTGCTTGTCGATACGAACCGCCGCACAAGCTTACTTTCGCAATTTCAATCTTCCTAATTATAAACATGAGCTTTGTGCAAAAGTGTGCTACTCTTTAGTTTATACTTCTGTAACACTTAACAATACACAAAACGATACCAGGTTGTGCACTACTCTCGAATTGTGCTTACGTTGTCCCATCGGGTTTCTATTTGCCAATTTTTACACCCAACCTCCTACACTATGGGTACCGGAGTCTCTTCCCAGAGGGTTAAAAATACACGTGTCAGCCTGTCGAGTTACGTCCATCTGGTAGTGAAGTTAAGAACTATGCCTCCACACCTTCGTACGTCGTCATGGCGTGGTACTTAATTAAGCGCACTTTGCCTTTGCCTTTCTTTATTGACATTGTGATGGTAAGCATCTTGGAGAACTGCGAATAAAATCCGTCTATAAAACAGCCTGTCTGATGCAGCCCACGAGTTAGTCATGTGACACAATGAAACTTCTTGACAAGCTAGCGACAAAGAGCGAATTCCGACCATAATTGAAAACCTATTTCCTGTTGCGTACAATTATAGTTACGCATATTATTTTATTATTATTATTATTATTATTATTATTATTATTATTATATCACCTTTCTGCAGGTATTTACAATTATATACCTGACACAAACCATGTTTCTAGGATATACGTCGTAGGTATTCTGTGGTTACAATTTTTGGCGCAGGTGATGCTATTTCCCATGATAAACGTGTTGCACTTTTACATTAGTACTTCCTGAAGAATGGGCGCAGTGCCCAATATGGCTCTTTTCTATAGTACCTTGTTGTCGTGCTTTCCAGTTATATTGTTCAGGTATTTTCTGAATGATTTTGAGATGGTTCAAGTTGCCTCTATTATTATTGGTATCACTTTTGTGTTTACATTCCACTTATACTCTATTTCTGTCATGAGGTTTTTATATTTTAGAATCATCTCGGCTTCTGTCTTGGATCACATTTAGGTCTCCTGAAATTGCAATGTCTGTTAACAGACATGTTAATTTTCCATTATCACGGATTACGACATCCGTTTTATTAGTAGGGATGGTTCTGTCAATTTTCACTTGCTGATTTCATAATATGGTTACGTTATCTTTATGACATATTCTTGACGGTTTTGGTACATGCTTATACCGATGTTCTTTGTCAAAATTTACACCTATTTCCTTGCATACGGTAAAGTGTTGTTAAACACACTCTCTACCATGTCTTTTTTATGTATTGTTCTTTTGCCAGTATTGGACATGCTGATAAAAATTGATCTCTCTTATTATCTATTGCTGACATAGTCTGCATTCGCTATCTTTTTGTGTGTGTAATATCTTCGTTGCATAATGTTTGGTTTCTAATGCCCGATCTTGTGTTGCTACTATTTCGCTTTAAGTTTCTTCTTCAGATCTCCCCCCGATAGCCACAGGAACATATCTTATTTACTAACAAGCCCTCTATTTGTATTAATTTTCTGTCAATGCATAGTTTTGCCTTCCCATTTTTTCTTTATGAATTCTCCTAATCATGCTTTGGTATGTTGGATTCTTCCGTTTTTGCCACTTTTTTCATTATTACTATTATTATTATTATTTTATTACAGAAAAGGGATTATTACTTGTGTACAGATTAAGTAACATCAAATTTTTCGATCACAACCTCAAAGATTTGAATTTTCGCCATAATTGTAACATCCTACAAGCGGTAGGTCATGCGTGATATGCGTATTTTAGTGATGTAATCTGTTGCAAATTTAACATGCGTGGATCCAAGATTTTATTAGTAACCGTCATAAAAAAGGAAGACATGGAATATTTTTGCAATGTCGTCCTGTTGTTTCACATTGTATGAAAATTACCTGAAATTTGCAGTTTTCGGAAATATATTACCATAGATAACTTTAAGACTCTAAATGAAGTGACAGTTTTCTCGCTGCCACCTCATGATTTCGCGCGACCGCCATGTTGCTATTACTGAGTGCAGAAAATAAAAATTTATGGCCCTGGAATTTTCTCCGACAATATTCTCACTAATTTTCTCTAAAATATGTGTCACGTAGTTCAAAATCTTATGTAGGACACGCACGCACACACACACAGATAGCAAGGCAATCGCAGAAACCCGATACTTAATTTTCGATAAACAAAATAGGCTAAGAATGACAGAATAACAGATTACACAAGAAAATGATGCATAAAGGGGCCTATAGGAGTATATTGAATACGCGTGTGTATATGCTGTGTGTCTGTGGTCTGCTGGAAGGAGTGAAAACTCACACAATCGTGGCATGATAGCACATAACCAGATGATATTTCAACCCAGTACCCTCGAAGTACAAGCCAGGCAACTTACCGATATGCTGTACGCGTTAAAGAATATACTTGATTATAATTATAATACTTATCAGATTAACACCTTAATTTGAACTCTTCCCTAAATATTATTCCGTCGAAGATTTGGGCCCGACATATAGAACGCATGTAATTGGTGAGAAAACATGAACGTTTTGGATCTAAATACCTAAAGTAAAGAGACTCATTGCGACATCTATGTGATGAGATTATAGTACTGAAATGGGTAATAAGGAGAATGGGAAAGTTTATTGATGGCTGAGGATGAACATGGTGTGAGCCTTCGGGTTCTGTAACAGGCGGAGAGTTCATTGGCGCCTCAGGATGAACATGGTGTGAGCCTTCGGGTTCTGTAACAGGCGGAGAGTTCATTGGCGCCTCAGGATGAACATGGTGTGAGCCTTCGGGTTCTGTAACAGGCGGAGAGTTCATTGGCGCCTCAGGATGGACATGGTGTGAGCCTTCGGGTTCTGTAACAGGCGGAGAGTTCATTGGCGCCTCAGGATGAACATGGTGTGAGCCTTCGGGTTCTGTAACAGGCGGAGAGTTCATTGGTGCCTCAGGATGAACATGGTGTGAGCCTTCGGGTTCTGTAACAGGCGGAGAGTTCATTGGCGCCTCAGGATGGACATGGTGTGAGCCTTCGGGTTCTGTAACAGGCGGAGAGTTCATTGGCGCCTCAGGATGAACATGGTGTGAGCCTTCGGGTTCTGTAACAGGCGGAGAGTTCATTGGCGCCTCAGGATGAACATGGTGTGAGCCTTCGGGTTCTGTAACAGGCGGAGAGTTCATTGGCGCCTCAGGATGAACATGGTGTGAGCCTTCGGGTTCTGTAACAGGCGGAGAGTTCATTGGTGCCTCAGGATGAACATGGTGTGAGCCTTCGGGTTCTGTAACAGGCGGAGAGTTCATTGGCGCCTCAGGATGAACATGGTGTGAGCCTTCGGGTTCTGTAACAGGCGGAGAGTTCATTGGTGCCTCAAGATGAACAAATATGAAGGTTTCGGTTGTCTGGGATGTGAGACCATGTGGCGTAGTGGATAAATACCAACGTTTCGGAGGAGCCTGCTGCTCCATCTTCAGAGTAGAATAATGGTAACAAATTTTATTGAAGAGTGAACGGGAAGAAGTGCAAAAGGAAGAGGCTATACAGTGATTTGGGATAGGAGCTTGGTAGCTTGCTGGTGAGAGACTGCAAAAAACCACACAAATATCAGTAAGGATAACTGGTATCCCAGCGGATGTTTTAACTACAGGTCTCCCGCATTGAGTAGTCTACTAGATAGGCGACTGCGACGGTCGTATGCATGCGCTGTATTCGTTTGTAGATAAACATAAGGCTAGATGAGTTTCCTTGTACATTTTTTTCTGGAATTAATTCCATGTTTTTATTCAGGTTATCACATCGTTATGTTTATCCTTAATTACGCTTTAGTTGTAGATTTTGCTGATCGATTTTCAAGAACCGGAAGCAGTCTGTTCAATTTTAAAATAATTAATTTCCATACCGTGTACTGTTAAGTTTTAGAAAATCTACATTGAAAACGTTAAAAACGTCGTTGAAAGAGTTGTAGCTTTTCTAACGCCGTTTAAACGTGTTATCGATTTATGTGGATATTGTGTAATTTCATATTTATGGTTTCGGCTTATCAGACATTTCATGTCGTTTGTGAAATTGAGATCTCAAACGTATACATGGATAATGTACAATAATATAAAAGTATTTTTGAATCTTATCAATAGTACAGTCACAACCAACACATACACTTGCAATACGTAATCAATTAGGCTATCGGTTTCAGCTCAAAGAGCCATCATCAGGCCTATGACAGAAAACTATGAAAATCAAACTCCATATATTTTTTTAAGAGGAAAAACTCCCCCTTTTTTACAATTACATATATAAAATGTATGTCAATATATATATATACATATGATATATGATATGTTTTGGTTGTGACTGTACTGTTGATAAAAGTAAAATATACTTTTGCACGTACATACCAACGGGGATGTCTAATATTAAAATTAAAATAATGTAAGGTGATTTACATAACAATTTCTCTTTCGAACCATGGCAAATTAATGATGGCTTCTCGAATATGAGCCGAAACATTTTGCAGTAAAACAGTACGACACGTAATAAGAGTTATTTTTAATTGGCTGGATGTCTTCGTCACAACGGGATGTCCCACTTCAAAATATTAACAAAATCTTTTTATATCGTTACAGTACAATACCTGTTTGTTGCATGTTATCCTCAGTAAGTTCATGGCGTTGCTGAGGTCGATCCGTACGATCGAAATATGTAGGAGGGAAATAGAATATAGAAATATAACATAAAACGAAGTATTTAATGTATTATGATGGTATAAGAAGACTGTAACAAGCCTTTAATATATTCAGCACCTATGAACAGTATGTCGAATTTTTATTTACAAAGGATATTAAAGATCTTAATTGACAAAGACTTGCTAGTATAAATTTATTTTGAATAGCAGCATGGCACTAATAATAGATTTAGAGAATGTACCATCTCCTCGAAAAGACGCAGAGTAATATGCAATCCCGCAGTACAATACCTAACACGGAAGGAGTAATCTTGGGAACAGAAAGGTGGATAGATGCTTATTGGATCTCGACAAGAAACAGAACACTTTTTGTAAGGCTGAGAATCTGCCTTTAAGCTACGTGCATAGTTGGTGCAGTAGAAGGGCCCCATTGTTACGCTTACACAACTACGACAACAGCTGCACCGACATCGCGACATCAAACACTAGAAAATCTTTCAAGATAATGGCTCTATATTTTTGGTAAGTCATAATCCAGCCGTCTTAAAAGCTTCGCCAGCACAGACAATGCTGTAACGCTACTCTTAAACAGTAGTCCCCAAATTGTCTTCACCGGTTCATAAAACTGAAATTTCCCAGTCACAGTGCTATTGTCATCTCACTTGTTACGCATTTCCGTGTTCTCCCTTCTCATCACTCGGCCAGGTACAAAATTAAATGACGCAGCAGGGAATGAGGAAGGGCTTGATAAGGAACTAGGATGCTCCTAAAAATCCCCCAAAAATACTACAATGATGATATTATCATGCTAACTTATGTGAAATATTATAACTATTACAATTTTATTATAATGTATATTGTAATATTGGACAGATCCTAGAAATAATAACACATTACCTTGGTTCTGAAGATTTGTAAAGAACGCCTGACGATGATCGACATGGATCGAAACGTGCAACATTAAAATAAAAGAAATAAATTGGACGGAAGAGTGTATCTTTGTATTTATGACCGACTGAACACAACGGGGTTGATACCATTAAATTGATAAGGAACTGTTTTTGAACCTCATATGAGTTTTTGCTTGAAGTTTCTGAATAACAATTTTGTGTGCTTTTTTCTCATGTGTGCTACATACCCGCCCATCTAATTCTCCTTGTCTTGATCACGTAAACAATATCAGGTACAGAACCTAAATAACTTAGTTTCTCGTTATGTAGTTTTTAAATTTCGCTTCTGCTCTGTCCTTCTGTATTCCTTCTTTTATTGAAAGCAGGCGGAACCGGGAAGGAAGTCAGTCACTTTACACGTGATTCACTTTAATACCTACATAGTAGCAATATGCATAAACAAGTCACACTTTCTAATTTCATTCTTATGTTACATTTGTCCTTACTTTATACTGTAACCCTACTTATCTCTGAAATTTAAACGCTTACTAAATTGTCGGTGTTCAGCATTTTAATGCTTTCAGTTTATATTGGATTTAAAAGCTGTTAGTAGGTCTTGTCGTTATGTCACCCGGTCCTGCATCTCTTGTTCTGAATCAAGTTTTCTGAAGTTAAGTACACGTTGCTTTTTAATTGGCTGTTACTTTTATTGAGCTATATCCCTTTAGAGCAGGACTGAGGAAATTGTGTGATCGGAGGAAGCCGTGTATAGGGAATTAGGGATCCTGTTTTGTTCAACTTTATCGACCTTACACGTTCTTTTGGCCAATAAAATTTCAATCTGCTCTGGCGTATCCTCTTTAATTAAACAGGACACTACTGTGGCATCAGTGTTTCCAGTTTAGTGCCCAAAACTTTACAAACGAATACACTGAAAGAAACGACAGAACAGATATCAGTCGGTTCGTTTGTAACTACACTGTTCCAACCCACACCATTTTATAGCGGGTCATGCAGTGACAGCAACGCGGCAAAAAATAAATTCAAATGTAAATGGGATAAAAGTTTCGAATTTCACAGCAACTGAGACCCACTCTTCTAGAAATTCTGATATTACTTTATCACAAAAGGATATCAGTTGTAAGTGCATAGGCAAGGGCGTAGCTAGGAAAGGGCGAGTGGTGCTACAGCCCCGGGCATTAGAGTCGAAGGGGCAACAAATTGGGCTGCAAAATGAATATTTTAAATGAAAAATTTTATTTTCTGCCCTCAACAAATTTGGAATTACTGAGTCGAATATAAGTAAATTCAATGAATAATTTTGATTCCTTAAAGTTCGTAATTTGTGTTAGGGTCGACCATTTTGATTAATGGCCCAGGGCGCCAAAACTCCTAGCTATATCACTATGCATAGAATTATATTTTTTCACTCTTAACCTTTTTATGCTGATTTTTAGACCGCCGGTTGTTTAGATTGACATGCATGGATTTGCCAATTCAGATTTATTGGGTATTACCTGATTGATTTGTTGATTGATTGATTTATTGATGGAATTAAGCACAATAGCAAAGGAACACCTTTCCACAGCTGGGCGCAGATGGACCCTTGTGCTCACAACACTGCAATAACAATACGACCAGTTGGTGGCTGAATCTCCGGACGCAGAACCATTGTTAGGCTGGGTAAGCGCAGCTCTCTCCAATATAGTGAACTGGTGTCGTATTACTTCAAGGATAAGTAATGATGATGACGACAGAAACTCCATCTTGGAGGAGTCAGAGAGGACAAGAAGAGGTACGTGTCAAAATCTCGACACATCGATTTCGTCCAGCTATGTCGAGTGCTTCACTGGCTATGCTCACTTCAGTGAGGTCATGAAAAGAAGAAGACGAGTATTGCAGTCCGAACACAGAATATTCACAGTTCGTGCAAGGTCAGCCCGTACATGAACACCCACGGGCCGCAGGAAGAGTGCCGTTCTTCATGAGGCAACGGCAAGGCAACGCCACCACGTACGAGACACTGGCGTAATAAGAAACGGTCCTACCAGGAACGTCTTGCACTCCGCGATCGACATCGTCATCATCATCAGCAGCAACAGAATATAAGCCATCCAGGTTTGTTCCGTCTTCATCTTTTCTTTGGTCGACCTGTGTTTCTTTTACCAGTTGAAGTGGTTTCATACAGTAACTTGCGAACGCGGGTGTCATTCGTTTTTAATGCATTGTGGGTTCACTTGCATCTATAAGTCACAACATTTCATTTAAAATATATATTTTTACTTCTCTTATTTCATTATTTGCTTTATGGTCATTTAGTGCACATCCTGCAACTGACCTTAAAAATCATTTCCGCTGTTCCTATTTTATGCCTTTTTTGTTAAATATAGTTCTCTCATTCGTATATCAGCGGTGGTACTGCTAGTATCTTATTTAATTTCAATAGTGCTAAATCTAGTTGCACCAGTTGCACTAGTAGCACAAATTGACCGTGCGGTTATACCAAGTTCCAGTAATTACAACTTCGCAAAGTGGAAAGAAAGAAATATACCGCTATTAATGTAATATTAAAATTTGATAGAATGTGTGATCTGAGAGCTTTGAATTCTTGACAGCACAGTAATAATAAAATGAATACGCTTCGTATAATTATTAATTATGAAATTAATTAAATGTAACAAAAATTCTAACACTATTATAATTGAAAAGTAGTTTCGTGATGGATCTGGGCTGAAGTCAAGAATCTGCATTATAATTTATCGTTCAGGAAAGTACTGAAATGTGCCCTTCTGTAAGCCGACATTATTTTTGTGAGGGAAATTCTTTTACATAAAACAATGACATAATGTGTTCTGTGTCTGTGTTCCTACTTAGATGTATATTGATTTTGTGCTTTCTGTTACGTTGTGTTTGGTTCTATGGCAGGAATTTAATGAAAAAGAAAGGTAGATCTACAATATTTAAATTCAGGTACACACACTTCGTCCTATCCCCCAATACTGCGCTTCTTCATCAATGATCGTAATATCCAATAACTACAGCTATGTTGATTCTTTGTACTTTTTTCGCCAAAAGGCAATGTATTTTGATCTCGATGTGGAGAATGTGATAAACAGATAATCGTACCTGCCTAGGCACATTAGAAATACATGAAACATTTAGTTGCTAAACATGCATAGAATAGGCAGCTGATAAAACGCTCGTATACTATAAAATAATATTAAATGTGGTCAAAAAATGTGATTTGAAGCATAATTTGAACGTTTGAACTGAAATCATCGGCCTCGCGATAATGTCTAATGACGTATCTTGTGCATATGCTTAAGAACGTACGGGTTTTGCAAGGGGTTTGGAATTTCTTGACTAGCTGCACTACTGTTAGCTTCTCACACACGGAACTGGTCCGTGGAGTTAATTGGAATTTAATTTCGGATACATGACTTGAATAATGTACAGTCTTTTGCTGTAAATTAGATTGAACACTGTGCCTGCGTCATGAAGACCAGTCGGAGAATTCTGTGTAGGGAAGTAGTTGCCCTTCCTGATTAGAAGCATTCGAAGCGACTAAGTACACTGTGTGCATAATATTTATATATTTTGTGTATTCATTGTGATGGTATATATAGCAAGCACCGAAATTTAAAGGGTTAAGCTACTGTTAGCTATAAGACATAGTTTGGGATACTGAAGAAATATACGAAAATTACGATTCCGATAATTTGGTGCCAGTCTGAGAATAGATTCTGGAAACTCCAGAACTGAAGTAGGTATCTCAGCACCCCACCCACGACGCCCAGCATTCATTATTTTATCTCAGTTACAAATACCTGAATTTGCATAATTCGTGGTCCAACTATGCTAATTGTAAATGTTCAGTTTCCAAACTTGGTGATATTTCAGGAAATGGTTGATCGTATATTAGTCTATAAGTTATTTAATAGCGTTTAAACTGTACATACACACATATTCGAGTATGTGTAAGGGGGTGTTCGATAATGTGATTATTTAAGAACTTAGAAGTACATATTGTAATGCATCTGAAACGAAGAAATGAATGAAATTTTGGAAAGAGCTGAAATGTGTGTATGTGTTTAAAAAGATAGGCGCAAAACCGACGATTAAGCACGTGAGAAGCCAAAATGTAAGGCATGATTGACGTGTTAAGGATACAGAAGGGCTGAATGAAAAAACTGTTTATCACTGATGTCACCCGATAGGATTATACGAAATTGAAGAGACACATCTCGTAAAGTGGGGAACCTGCCTGGAAAACCGCACGAAATATGGTGAGGGTCATAATCTTGAAGAAGTCTGAAGAAGGAGGAACACGTGATGCTTACTTGTTTCGAATTGTTGTGTTTTCACTCTTCTGGACAGAACGAGGAAGACAACAAATACTCAGATCAGTGTAAACTGTAGCCCGTCTGACATTCGAACACAGCACCTCCGGAATACAGACATAGAACATTGTCGCATCACCAGCCTGCTTTTTTCAAAACTCTTTAGTTGAAATACTCGTCTCCAGGCACTTTTTGCAGAGACTACGTAAGTTTTCACGACATTTGTGGCCTACGACGGCTAGAGGGTAACACCTAGCTAGAGGTTTGTATTCTTACACTATAAACCGTATAGTTCAGTTCAGTATATACGATTTTTTTTCCTATGGCTCAACAGCCCCTTTTCGGGTGCCTAGGCCTCCTTATTTCGAGGTTTCACGATCACACACATCAGACACACCACACTCGGTAGGACTCCTCTGGACGAGGGACCAGCTCGTCGCAGAGACCTCTACCTGACAACACACAACACTCACAAGAGACAGACGTCCATGCCCCTGGTGGGATTCGAACCCACGATTCTAGTAAGCGAGCGGCCGCAGACCCACCACGCCTTAGACCGCACGGCCACTGGGATCGGCATATACGAAATTAGGTCCATCATATTTTACATAAGTTGTTAAATATTTAGCAGAGTATGACAGTAAATTATTTCTTTAAAGTGACCTGTGTTGATAGAAACAATAGTTCATTTCATCTGATCCTCTTTTCCTTTGATCATAATTACGTTTCAGATTTAACCGATTGTACGCGTCATTTCCATATATGAGCCCAAAGCGTTAAATTAACAAAATTAATTCAAAACCCGTTAATGCTGAAATCTGAATAGCTTTGTATGCACACGTGCTTCAGAATCAAGCATATACATATCAAGCATAATATATGACATCACCAACATATTACGCAGTTTCCTATAACTTCACTTAGTTTTCATCAGGTTATCTATGTTGCATAATTATTAGTGTTAGTACAGGATCATCGAAAATTATGGACCTAGATTCGAGACGTAATAACTTTTATGAGAAGAGATACATGGAGATAGGATTTTCTGTAACGTGTTTATAAACTCATAGTTTTCAAACATACCTTATGTGTTCTCCATGTGTGCACCCAGCACTGCGTACATCTAAACTGTGCTCAGTATATTGCCGCTTTCATAGAAGAATTTCCGGAATAACTGCCGCTACACGTGTGTTCATTCTCTCTCGTAGGTGACTTAAATTCCGGATTTTCTTTGCCCAAAAGGGGGTCTAATCGTCAGAGGGCTATATTTCGTGGCAGCGCCGGCGTTGGTCTACATCTTCCAGTTCACCGGTTAGGACTGTTGAAGTTCCGGGTATTTAGTACCTCATGACTAAAGTGCAGTGAAGCACCATCTTGCTGAAACAAAATTTCACTTTGCAATTTGTGGGAAGACAAAGAACTTTGACATATCTGGGTAACTGTTTGCCGTGATGAAGTTTTCAGCAAAAAATAAGGGCCCTGTAACAGGATTATTCACCATGCCACACCACATATTAAATTTCGGGTCTTTCACATGCTTGTAAAGGTCGTGTGGCCCTTTCTGCCCCCAGACGCAGTAGATGTGCCTGTTTCCGTAATTTATGTGGAAGGTTACCTCACCTGTGCACATCACTCGCCGTAACAAAATTACTTTAACAAAATGCATTTAGCATCAAGTATCAAAATCCAACTCTTTCGTGCCAATTCCGTATTTTTGATTTAATGTAAAATATGAATTTTGTGAGCATGCAAACTAAGCCTTTTGTGCAAAACATTGAGGTTCTTCGTTTACATTAGCCAGCTGCATACTCCAACAAGCAATAAACTTCTTTGGAATACGTTCACTTGACAGCCGTATGCGTTAAAAATTTTATCTTGTCCGTGGCGTGTAGATGATTTGCGCTTTTCCACATTTCAACTTTCTTCAAACTGGTTAAACCAACGTCGAATCGCTTTGCCGACAGGACGATCTCTTCCATTTGCACAGCGGAAATTTTTCTTTACTGTTACAATTGATTTGCTTTCGGCCAACCAAGTGACACGATGCGCTTTCTCTTACACGCTCGCCATGTTGCTGTCTGACTGCTGTCGTGGCAGTGCTTACTACAACTGTAAGCATATTATGTCAGATATGGGCAAAGAATCTGCACGTGTCTGGTTAAAAAAATTTTGTGAGTGTTTGTACACGTTGCAGCAAATTCCATCTATGTATCTATCTTTTCATAAAAGTTATTTCTTCTCGAAACTAGGTTTGTCATTTTCGATGATCCCGTACATTTGGTTGACCGTGTCATAGCACTGGCAGTAACTAGCCAGGCTCTGATAGAGAAAACCCGGTTTCATTCCCAGGGCAGTCCGTGTGGGACTTGAGGTAGACAAAGTGGCACTGAGACAGGTTTCCTTGAGTACTTCGTTTTTCCGTCAAATGTAATTCTATCACTAATCCATATTAATTCTTCTATCATCCAGGAGATGGACAGTTCCAAAAATGCGTAGCCTGACTTTGAGATGAGAACACAAATATAAAAAAAGGGAACTTAGTTTAAATAATTAACCACAAGCGCTATTTGTATGGAATAAGAGAGCTGAGTTGAGATCAGATATTTTTCACAAGTTTTTTTTATGTAGGACTATTATATCACGTACACCTCTAAAAATGCACACCTACATTTCGGTAGTTGCTTTATTCTCTTATTGTGATGACCGTTGTCGTGACGTAATATATTACGGTTTCACCGCAGACAGTGAACATAGTGGGCGTTATTTCATAGAATGAAACTATAAACAAAATGTGTACTAGATGCACTGAGAAGCTAAGGCAACATTTAAACTTATTTTAAGGTCTGAGTGCGGTGACTTTGAAGATTACTGTCTTGCGGGATGGGACAGGGTGCGGTCCGATGGATATTTACAGATATTCAGAGAAACGGACTGCATTCACTACCCGTTGTGTTGCTTGGAAGTAACATGTTATTCTGAAACGTCAAAACTTTGCTACCAGGCCACACGACCTTACATCGCACGATTAGAATACAGTCTACAGTAATCGTCTCAGTTATGTTTAAATTGTTGATCTAAAATTATTTAAAAAATGTCGCTGCTTGTCACATAATTAGTATTTCTAAGTTTTTCCTGATGAAGCAATCATCAGTGCTTAAAAATGTTAAGAAGAGTTTTATGAGGCAGTCGAAACACGTAGGACCTTAAAGACAGGTGGATATTAAAATCGAGCCAGACATAAAATGAGTGGGCTAAAAAGTACATTGTGTGGGAAGTAATATTACCCCCCAAAAAAACAAATGTGGAATTTCTCATTGTTTTAACCCTTTTACGCACAGTAGTCCCTACATGCATCACCTTTTTGACATTGACGTATTTAGTAGCTTGCCCATATAATGTATGTAGTATGTGGTTTTGTGATTCTCAGATTACAAATCCACTTCCGAAAAAGCATCTTAAAATTGGCGTGTTGACAGGGGATGCCGTGTGTTTTGTGTGAGGTAAATCTACATCAAAGTTTTCCCTACATACGCCATGAAAGCGTAAATGCCTTTCGGGAAATAAAGTTATACCTCAAATAATTGTCAATCTTGTCCGTATATGGAGGTGAGTGATCAGCCTCATGCCCCAGACGTTTTATCCCCAGGGAATAGGCCGCCAGTACTCATTGTATATAAAGCTGGGTGGGCCCCAGATGCTGTATTGATGTTTTGGAGAAGAGAAAACTCTCTTAGCCCTTCAGGATCGGAACCCCAGTCTTCCAGCCTAGTGTCTAGACACTCTACTGACTGCTCCAGTGCGATACCGGTTTTTGTGAGGTATAAAATTATATTTATATATTGAAATTATGTGGGGGCATTAAGTCTTTAATGTCTACAACAAAATTTATTTTATGAAGCTAAACCCTCTTTGGCTTGCAGATATGTAATTGTTTTCCCTTTATTGTAGCCTGTTTTCTAAAATTATTAGGTTTCCGCTTACAAGTTCTACATCTTAACACACAGCATTTAGCTCGTTAAAATTACCGCGTGGGCTGTTCGTGAAATGTCGTGTTAGAGAAGTTGCTGGGGTAAGAAGTAACGGCATATCATATGCAGGGAAAGAGAAGAAAGAAGAGACTAGCGATTACAATAGCTACTGTAAGCCTACATGTGTTGAAAGAATAACAAAAGTGTTGCACAACATCTCATGCACGCACACAAATCCAGTGCTTGAGGTTACATTATCAAGAGTGATGGCTGAGATGCGAAGGCCGGAAGCATAAAAGTGACAGATGCTACAGAAATTCAACAACACAGAAGATGGTGTAGACGCTACTGTGAAAAATATATCTTATACTGCATAGGCTGAGAATAATATACTTCCTTTTAGAGCAGTGGTTGTTTGCGCAGCAAGTACATATGATACAAGAAGTTTGCTGACTGATCTGCTACTCGTTGGATGCTTCTGGCAAATTTAAATATTTTTCATAAATTCTTCTGCATACTGGAAATGCCGTCCTTTTACTAACTTAATACCGCGTTTATAACACGTGTATTTTATTATTGTTCTGAATAAGCCCCAGAAGAAATGAAAATGTTCAAAATTTGAGAAATCTTACTACCATTCATTTCGAACTATTTTGTTTTCAGTCTCCAACCTAAAATGTAAGTGTTGAAATAATCATAGAATTGATTCTATTATATTGGCGTAATACTTGGATCTTTGTATCAGGTTGAGAATATACGAGTATATTTAGGATGCTTGAGAATTTTGGTTTAAGAAGCGGGAAATATAAGAGATATTAGATGAAGTACATAACGAGAAGCGTCATTGTTCTCTTCGGTACATATTGTTACGGGGTAAATACAAGGAGTGTACGGTACACGAATGATGCATGAGAGTGATGAAAGATGCCTAAAGAATTTTCGTCTGAAAAGCTAGTACCAAAGCATTAATATATTCACATGGAATTTAAAGAAGTAAGTTGTGCTGGTGTATGCTGTCTTCACATAACCGCTATGAACACGGTAATGAACCTTCGAATTCCATAAATGGCTAGGTATTTATTAAGTACATGTAGTGTATGACATTAAGTGTATGTCTGATGAACAACTTCGAAAAATGTATCTTTCGCTTTGTAGGTAGTTGTCGGATGAGTCCCTTCACATTTCACACACACATATATATATATATATATATACATATATATATATATGACGAAGATTACTATGACAATACACATTATGCGTTTTGTCTAGCGTTTTTTTTTTATTTCCCCTCCTTATATCAAATTACAATACCACTTTGCTCCCAAACACCCTCCATCTAGGTTATCTTGCCGACGTGAAGACCAAGTGAAGCAACGCGTTTGAATTGCCGATTCAGTAATACTGAGGAATTGAAAATGGTGTCTCGCAGAAGGCTGCGAATTTAAGAGCCGGATGGAACAAATGCATCAATGTGTTCGGGGATTCTGTTGAAAGATAATGATACTTTAGTGGAGACAAATTTTGTGTCTACTAATTTAATTTTTATGACCTAGGGAAATTATTTATTTAACATCTATCGTAGCACCCGCCAATGTTGAATCACAGTTATTAAATTAAGAATGCGTCCTTGTGTCCATTCTATATGTCATTGAATATTTTTGCATAAACCGTGATTTCTGAAACTGTGATACGCCTACCACTACTGGTAGGCCAACCATTGTTTACTGATAAGAGGCCTTAATAAAAAATCGAAACATAGAAAAAGATTAGAAACTAAACTTTATTAGGCAACATTGCTGTTAGCATTATGTAACTCATCCCGTTGGCAACCAGTTTTTCCAATTTGCTTTTTAATTAAATACAGAAAAATGTGCCTGCGCAAATTTCATTTAGTGTTACATCAGCGAAAACTTATGAGAACGCCTGATGTAGACCTTAAAGTAAGAATATTTTTTCTTCCTATGCCTTACTGTCAGGAATATTTTCTAGCATCGCATTATATTAAGCATTTAAAAAATCAGAAGATAAGTTGGCTGTTGTGTGTTAAACAATGGCAGTGGTATATACACGTAGATTTAAGCTTCTTGTAATCGAAAATTATTTACGAAAGTTTATGTTATATAGTGACACAGTAAGTCGTGACATGTAGGACACTTTGTTTGTGAGAAGTACTTGACATAGGAAACTACGTAAAATTAAAATTCCAGTTTTCTGGAATACAACTCTAAGCAGATCAGTACATGGGTACCAGCGATTATGGAGGACAAGCGTCACTGAATCGTCGGTACATATACGCCGATATAAATTATGTCGTTTCCCAGAAGACTGGCACATTTATCATCGCCGCTGTGTGAATCTGAAATCTCGCAGTTCAGATAATGTAAAATTTAATATGAATTAATTTCGCCAACTATCAATATGACTGTACGGCTTCTCCAGTAAACCAAGTCGAAGGACACAGCTCTTATAGGCAAGGTAAATAGCGCTGCTTAACAGGCAAATGTGCGTAAACTATCGTTGAGTAAATGTGGTTGTAGATCACCAGGCAAAGAGAAGTATCGCCGTGTATTACTTGAATAATTCGCTAGACGTTTCACACATGCTGTAACACATAGAACACAGAAGAATTTCCTAATTTCAAGAATGTTCAAATGTTTGCACTTGAATCGGTAGAACAGAATATTTTTTCAGGCCTGAATATAATTCGGGTTAGCTTCTTAACTTGTCTAAAAAGTAAATATAAAATTACTTTGAACGATATTCAAATTATCCCAGTCTAGATCTTTATGTCAAGGAGAAGGAACTGCTCAAAACTTTAAGGTCATGTATGTAGATTAATTTGAAAGTTAACAAGACAGGCAACGTATGTATAAACGTAACATTGAGGCGCTTTCGCGTAATCATTGTTGCCGTTGAAAAGCCATAAGTATTACATATTCTGAGTGTATATCAGTAGCCTTACTTATCCAGCATGCAAAACGTATGGGCCATATTATATTGTCATCTGTGGCCTGTCTCGCTCTACCATATTTTTCCACATTATCTCATAAACGGCACGATTTTTGGAAAAGAGTTATTGAACGTAAAGTATGTGTTTTGATTTTCTCTACGACATTTGTCTGAAACACTTCTTATTCTAAGAAGAATTCAGCGAGATACTATCATAAATGTAAACAGGTATACCTGTAAAGTACCCATTATTCTTGTCAGAATTTAATGAAACTTGAATTTTCTCGACAGATTTTAAAAAAATAGTTAAATGTCATATTTCTTAAAATTACGTCCCGTGGGAGCCGAGTTGTTCCATGTGGACAGACAGAGAGACAGACGGAGAAACAGACAGACAGACAGACAGACAGAGAGATAGGCGAAGCTGATAGTCACTTGTTGTAACTGTGCGAACGCGCCTAAGAACTACATTCTGTCCACACAGCATATTTATGTATTCTGTGTGGGTCCAGAGAAGACAGAGATTATACTCTTATGCAGCATTAACTGATTGGTTTTTAAAACCTACACGTACTGCGCGGTAGGAACTAAGTATATAAGTCAGGTTAATGTCGTCTTTACAGCGTTTACCTCTTATCTACACAGTGCAAATACATTTGAAGCACATAACGTATATGATTATGAACCGTAAATCTTAGAGACAGTGCTTTATATTGCTAAGAGGAATGTATATGAGTTGAAAACAAACAAATTTAAAGGTTAAATTATCGGTTTAAATTGGAATTAAGATCCAATCTTACAGTTCGATATAAGTGGTTTAAGCCAAATTTTTTTACATTCAAACCAATGTACTGTGGGGTTCGAATATCTTCATACTTGCGCTTCCTAACACTGCACACAGCTGTATTCAGCACGGCCAGGCCACTGCTTGGCTGACTTGGGAAAGGCCAGACAATGGTGTACCTGTTCCAAAAACATTTAATCTGTTGGTAGTAAATTGTCTATCACAATGTGATAGTGGGTCGCTTTATCAAACAGCTAGGACAGTGGATAAAGCAAGCCTTCTTTAGAATTTCTTGACACTCAACTTAGCACCATTGTTTAAAAGCAACTGAAGAGTCCTGCGAGTTACAAGACAGTGTTTTTAAAATGGAGAGAAAAGGTTGGAGATGTGTGCGCTGTCTTGCCATTCTAACCAGATTGCTCTTTCAGCCCCGCGCTAAAAGGGATCAATTTAACTGCCGAGAAGAATACTGAGTTAGTGTATTAGAAATTCGCAGTAGTCTATTTAAGTAGCAACTCTTATGTAAAACTTTTTTCGGACTGTAATCCCTTCTGCTTGTGGAGTATATTTAACAAATTATTCTGCTCGTATTTAAGAAGACGTAAGAGTAGGAAGCCTTTGTTACCCTAAGATCTAACAAAATATTAATCATGAGACATGTACGATTCGGCCCGAAGTTTTTTCGAACTTTTTACGCGTACTTAGGGCCCGTTGCTCAGTTTTACTGGGCATTCAGAATAGGTGGCTATGTGTACGTATTTAGAGGTATGGGAAATTGTTCTCTCAGGTGAGGAAGAGGCCGACTACTGTTCTTTCGTGTTTAAGTGCTGTGACGTACAGCCGTGTTCTTCAAATGGATAGGAGTCATTGGCGCGTTGTTGTAACTCAGTACTAAAAGCACTGAAGAACTGTCAGGTTCTGTGACAGGCAGTTTCTTGAGTAGCTGAAAGTGTATTAGATCCTCAAGAATGACCTCTAGTCTACGGGTTCGTATACTGTAATTAATTATTCTTTTATTTAAAAATACTGACGACTTTGTGTTTGTCGTTTGAACAGAGTGGATTTCCAAACCGATATTTATAAATTGTGCAATACGATCTTTTGAATTCCAACCGCAATAAAAACGATTGATTTCGAAAAGTATGACCTATAAGATCAAACGTTGTTTTAGGAGATCACATAACTGAAGGAGTTAATAATTTTAGCTTAATTTGGCTGCACTTAACGTAGGCTGTTAGGGAGACGGTATCCTGAACATGAAGCTGCATGCATATATTTCAACAGATCTGTGGAATGATATAATGCGCAGTATGACAAAATTGCCCAAATAAACTCCTATTAAATTTCTATACACAACTGTAAGTTCCTCTATACAGTAGTAGGATGTAATTTGTCTAAAGTGATAGCCCTATCTGTGCTTTTATATGGATCAGATTGTTAGACGTTAGAGAAAGATGAAATTGGGAAAACTGGAGAAGTCAGGAACGCGTTTCTCCAGCGCAGCCACCAGAAACGTGACAACGGACCGTAGATATAATGAAAATAAAAGGGAATTTGGGATAAGAAGTACCAGTATAACAGTAATAATAATAATAATAATAATAATAATATCATAGAGTAATAGAATATTTGGAAAGAGTATCTGAAAACCGACTCCCGGATATGATGTAAAATTGTTAACCATTAGAAGCCCAAGACAAGTCAAATTCGCAGTCACTCTGCAACTGTCTTCCTTCTTGGTGTGAACTTCCCCTGGGGCTAATGACCAGGTTTTATTAATCCGCGAATTAAACTGTGAAAGTGAATATGATGATAAACATTTATGTAAATTATTCAGGTACACAGCTTTCACATTGATGTGGTGACAGTAACTGTTTTACATGTCCCAACCTTTTAAACCTTTGAGGGCCGTGACCTTTCCCTGTATCTTTCCTAAGTGCAATAGGAGCGTGTTTGCTGTCACAGAAAGCCATTCTCCCGCATCCCGCATCAGATTAATTTTCCTCCAGTGAACACAGAATATTAGACCTACGCTGTCCGTTTTATAGAGAACTTTCACTTGGAACTCACAACCGTATGAATTACTTTCTGCCCTCTTTGTTGTCGGGCGCAGAATAAAATATTCTCTGCATGAGATATTTAAATTAGAGGGCGCCATTCCTGACGCAAAACGCCAAAACAGTCGAACGGTTCCTCAAACTCCGGCGTTGATACTCATTCCTTTGTAAGAAATATTCTTATACAAAGAACTTCCCCCTGACTGGGTATTGATGTTCAATGTAGAATATCACAGAATTTGAGATTACATCGGGAGCGACACACACGTGCTGAATCTGTTATTTTCAAAGTTCAACGCCTGTCACTAGGCAAGTGTTGTTATGGGCAGTACAGGAAGTGAAGACAGCCTATTCGCGGACAGATATTTTCACTAATTGGTAAATTTTTCCTTTATTCTTTTTTACACTATAAACGTTGTGTAGAATCGAATAAGATTTTAAGATACTCGGACGGGCGAGTAGGCAAGGATATGGAAGTTACTGTGGCCCAGTTAAAGACGTTATTCCAGAATTCACCCTTAGAGATATAATCTTTGAAGAATATCAGTCAGGATACCCGACAAAATGGATTAGAGCGGGAGTAGCTTAGCTGGTTTAGTGAATAGGCAATCGGATGTCGTCCAAGGAATCTTGATTCAATTCACGGAGGAGCAAGAGATTTAGGTGTTCTCCAAATCTCCGGGTCTAGTAGTCATCGAGCCTGTTATTCATTGGGTAACGGGGGATTTTCACCAGAGGTAAAGCAGCCTGGGCTTGAAACTGACCACCTGTCTCTGTCTAGTACAGTGATTTACAATGAGTGGAGCTGTACTTTCACTTTCCCATATTCTTTCATGGCATGTGCAGGGACAGTAATAATGTTATGTATGTAGAGGATATAAATACAGTCCTGCTCCTATAACAAGCTAATAAGTATTTATGTCAATATTTTTTTATTTTTTCCTTATGTGCTGGATGTTCCACAATGTCAGCCATTTTTAATCATCGTCACAATACTGAAGGGAGTTCGGGAACTTGTACAGTTTTCGCAAGAGTTCTGCGCTACTTGTCATAAGCCTGTCCCTAAGATTCAAGTAATAAAACATGAAGTTTTTATTCCATAGTTAGAGCAAAGATTCGTTTATGACAATATACACAGGGCATAAAGACAAACACTATATTGCCTTATAATTTATTAAGTTTATATTACGTGGAAACAAACTTGAAGGAAAAATTTCAAACCTTAAAAACCAATGTAAATTCCACAGGTAAGCAGCTATGTCAATTTCTTATATTGCATAGCGTCTTCGGTATGATGACTGGTGGATAATGAACTGGAAATCGAGGGTGGACTAATCTAGGTTTTGTTGAGGAATATGCTTGGAAATTCGAATAAGGAACCTCCCGAGTAAAAATCTAGAGAACTACTGCTCTATCAGTATTCTGGTATTAGATCTGGAATTCCATCTTATTCTTATTAAATAACTGTAGTAGAATGAAATGTTATATCACGGATTCCGCATAAAATATGCGCGTAGCTGTTGTTTTGACGACGATATTAATGAATTTTGAATGTGAAAGTCTCTATGGAGACTCGTGACGGACACATTATTTTAAATTTTGCATGAAACTTTTTTAACTTTTGATTTCGTTTCTCTTTTAATATTGTCAAACACCACGAGGTAAGGATCATATTTAGGGTTTAAAATGTTAGGTGTGTTTTGATTGAAATAACTGAAAATGATGTCAGCTGAAACACTTTTTTATGTTCAGTTTTAAGGTACGAGAAATCGCAGTTCCTCTACGTGTTGTTGTCACTTTGTACTAGCTACCAGCAACACTTCACTCTCAACGTGCATTTTCTAACGGCTAATCGAAACACGTGAGAGAGATAGATGGACCATTACTAAACGTAAATGAAGCCATCAATAACAAATAAGTAATGGTTAATAATTAATATTAATGATATTGATTATTAAATAAAACAATAATAATTATGAAAATAATTCTGCCTTCCAAACAATTATTAATGTATTACATCCATAATAAAGTAATTATTTTACCAATATATAATCTATTCCGTGTTTTGTAATTATAAACTTCTATAATTATAATAAATACATAGTTAAATCAGATGGTGATAATGTGCTACGGTATAGTTTTCAAACAGACAATTTTTACGTCCATGGATATCTGTAATAGGTAAATTGCACGTGGTTCTGAATGTCATGTTATGTTTGTGAATTTCCTATGAAGTGATTCACAGAAATTCAGGGAAACCAGTGAATTTTAAACTAACCAACATTGAGCTCGAGACCCACAATTTACTGACTACTTTTTTAGTAAGTGTGTAATCCATCATGTATATATTAACTTGCTAAGTCAACACTGAAAGTCGTTTTTAGGTAAATAAGACAGACTGATATGCTACTAGTGCGAATAATGGTTCTTCGGGTCGATACGTTTTGTTCCTGTATGATGGAAGATGCATTAAGTTTAGCGTAATGGATGAATACGGTGACAAATATTAAACATGACACTTTATACATCACACAATACGCTGCCATGGTTTGGGGTTCTAATGGAACGGAACTCGAGGCCAACTCGACCTATCGATAGGCCTATGTGGCACTGCCAGTCGACACGTATCACAGTATCAGTCACTTAATCTGTAATCAGAATTCAGAAATCCACATCTCTCATTGCAGTGTAGCTACTAGCCCAAATAATGAAGTGGGCTGTATACACGTATTTTTAAGAACTTCATAATGTGTGATCACACTGAGTTCGCTGTGATGGATGTGGCACGTAGTTGGCATATACATGTACCAGACAATATATTCGTACAGGACTTAAAGGGCCTATTTGTCACAGAAATGGACGTGATTGAGTTCATGTGGCTTAGGAAACGTCCAGTAAGATGCTCTTGTGAACACGATAAAGAAAGTCGGTCTTGATGAAAGATATCTAATTAGTAACATTTTAGCGTATATGAGTCAGCTTCTTGAGGACTGACACCTTGTGTCTATTAATTAAACACTTATGGCGATTATTATTATTATGTTATAAATATTATTACTTTAATAAATATGAGTTTGTAGAATTATGTGGCCGATCCCAGTGGCCGCGCGGTCTAAGGCGTGGGTCTGCGGCCGCTGGCTTGCTGGGATTGCGGGTTCGAATTCCGCCGGAGGCATGCGTGTATGTCTCTTGTGATTGTTGTATCTTGTCACGTATAGGTTTCTGCGTCGGGCTCATCACTCGTCCAGAGAAGTCCTACCGAGTGTGGTGTGTCAGATTCTGATCGTAATGCCTCGATAATGAGGAGGCCGTGTCCCACTAGGGGCTGTTGCGCCATGAAAAGAAAGTGTGTATGATAATTTTGCACTACCAAAATCTTAAAGAAACATAACTCATATTTCTACTCTACCCAAGCGAAGAGGATGTGTGAGTAATCGGTGATGAATTTTGTAAACATTTTAACACACGTTCCTTTTTTAATTGCTAGTTATATTTATTATACAGGTTGCATCCAAAATGCTTGGAAGAACTTCAGCATTGCTTCCCCCACACCAAAAGAAAGAAAAAAGTTTATATAATTATATGTAGGCAAACAAGTTTCGAGGTAGACACCCCCTACGTTCGCCCGACATCAGTCCTTTAGATTTTTATCTGTGAGGAAACTTAAAACCGTAGTGTATGCAGCTCCAATTGAAAATTAAGAGACACTTCACCAACGTATTTTGTATGTCTGCCAAACTATTCGCAACCGCCTCGGACGTTTTACAGTGTGCTGCAGTCCATGATCACACGTCCATGCTGTGTTATTTCAGGTGGAGGACATTTTGAGCATTTCTTATCAGTCGTGGCTTGATAAAAACTAAGAACTCAACACTTGTGACATTGGGAATGTATATTGTAAATGTAATATGTCAGGCGTAAGTAAAACATCACACAGTTAAGGTACTTATTGTTAAATGTATTTCTTAAATTAAAATCACAAACACTTATTTCCTGACGTATAATTATTTGAACTTTTCCTTTCTTTTGATGTGAAAAACTCATGCTTGATGCTTGTCCAAGCATTTTAGATGCACCTGGTGCTGTAATTTAAATATGACGTAGAGTGCTATGTTCTCTTTTGGAATATGATTACGCGTTAAGACTACTTCAGAAAGTTCCCACGTTCCAGTGCGCTAGTATGTTAACAGTCCCCTGGTCCATTAGGTAATCACGTTACATCGATCAGGCCTATAATTAGTGAAGATGAAGAGGAAAAGTGAGCACTTTCTGGTTAGAACCCCAGCCCGCCACACATTGAGTTCTTCTTCCCTTTGTCAATAAGTAACCATCAACCGGATCATTGTCTGAGAGTCCTTAGAAGTTCATGAGGAGGATTTTCAGATGAGGCTGGGCAAATTAATTTTCAGCCTGAATTGAAGGAGGTTGAATCGATATTGTGGTGTGAAAGGGAACCTAGTTTTGCAATCGTCTTTCATTGTCCTAAGGGTACTGTAGGGCATTATGAACAGAAGTTTTAATGGTGTTCTGTTGCAGACCACGCAGTTGAGTGGTTAAACCCGCTTTGTAATCGAGATTTCCCGGGTTGAGTTCTCTTATGAGAGGGAGTGCACAAGCTGATATGTTCTAATGGTTTCCTACAACCACTTTTTGAGATATTCCTTTAAAATTGACCACACCGGTTCTTTGCTCATTCCTTGCAATTCATCACCGACTTCCATTTTCCTACCCTACACCGTATTAGTCACACAGCTGAGAAATTGTCCTTAAAAGAGATATAATTATAAGAGAACGATTATAGCTTGAGCATAGGAATCCTCGGGAAACATTCGAACAAAGAACTTCCTGAATAAAACAGAAAGTACTGTCCGATATTAGCTCAAAACCCTTAAGTTTCACAATATGCCGAGAAGTAAATAACGTCTGTCCTGGCTCAAAAGTCTTTAAGCTATGAAACCAGCAACTGAAATATGTGTGCATACAGTCAAAAATATATAAATTCTCGGAAGTTGTAATAAAAGAATTCGTACCATCTATTTAATACATTTAGAAAATTTATTTATTTATTTATTTATTTGCGTTTAATATAAATGAATTTCGCACTGCTGTTTTCATTGAACAGTTCTGTGGAGACGTAATTAAATTGAGTCTCAAAACCTGCAGTACACTTTCTCCCAAATATTTAAAAGCAATTGCCCCTTTTTAATCGCTATAGCAATTACAAATTTCATGGATTTTTTGTAACTGTGATTGTGTATTGTCCTTCTCGGTTCGAAGTGATACCACACTTATACGTCATATTATTCCGTTTCATCAAATAACGATTGGAAACCCAATATTTTAATATAATAGTTTCCGGTAACAAAGACTCCATTGAGCTCTTGTATCAATGATTTTACTGAAGTGGATTTACACACGATTTGAAATACACGTTAAATAGGACTCCAAACACTTTGTTGTCGATTCGCTGTACAAATTCGCCTTTATCTATAAACACAGTGTATTCTATGTTATTAAACAAATAAAATAATACCTGTTTGTAAACAACGACACCTATATTATCTGAAACACTCTATCAGGTCTCGCGTTGTTCATAAGTATGTGAAGATGAAAAGTTTAGTTCAGAATCTGCGCTATATTTAAGCCGAATTGAAACATATCTATTGGCAGAAGTCGATAATTGTACCACTTTTATTTAAGTGAGTTGAAACGTTTCGGAGGTAAGGAAGCGGCTATTTTATACCTGAGCAATACATGTGGGGTTATAATAATGAAAGTAGCTCACATATTGCCAAAATAGTAAATAATTAACATTATATCAAATAATACAACACGGTTAAAATATATTACAGAACTGATTGTTTATTAGAATAGATTCTATTCCTCTTATGTTTATCGGTCATATACATCCTGAATATTTCAGCCTGTCAAAATAATACATAATCGTACGTGGATCTTCCAGACTACATCAAGAAGAAGCATGCTTGCATCAACGTAGGAAACACCGACAAGCAGTGTTTCAGGTGGGCGATTCTTTCAGTGTTACATCCTATCCCTTGGCCGTATCATCCAAACCGCGTCTCAAACTGTGTCGTACGAAAACGAACAAAATTTCGACGGAATGGACTTTCCGGTGTTGCTGCGGCATATCGCAAATTTTTAAAAACAAAACGAGGTTTCCGCGAAAGTTGGCGTCTTACAGAAATGGGAAGAAATGTTCAGTTCGAATTACTGTGTACTAAAGGATAAACACCTCTATCTGCTCATTGTACAAGACAGTGTGTCGATGAGGAAGCTGATGAGCAGGAGGAAGAAGACGGAACTCCCTTCACACACCCTTGTGTCTGAATTAAGTACCTTTCTTAACTGGACAGCAGTCAAATTTCGTTCAAACATGGGAAAAATATATCTGCATTGTTTCTTCAGCACTGAAAAATTGGAGGTCCACGAGGCTGATTTCAACAGGAGAAACCAATGGAGAGTACAACTGCCATCACCAGGGGGAAAAACGGACGTTTGAAAATCTTGTAAGAAAAAATTGCCTTACGTAGTGCATTCGGAATTGATTGTAGGCAAAAAATATTCGTCAACGACAGTTCACCAGATCCACAGACATTTTGCTGTGGGGATTTACATTAAAATGCGCCAACAACGGTGCTCTGTCTGGGTGTTACAGAGGACCGAAAAACGTGGAATGGCTGGCGCGGGAATTATTGAGTTTACGGGAAAAGAGCAAACTAATCAGCTTCCGGTGCACATGTGTAGTCTTTCAATAGCACAATAATCCGATTTACACGATATAAAAACATGCCATATTTGTCAGAAATCTGTAAGTGGCAACAAAGTTTGAGACCAATGCCTTATCACAGGAAGATACAAGGGTACCGCCCGGAATATCTGTGACTTCAAATTTCAGAATTCGCGAAACATCCCGGTAGTTTTCCATAATTTCAGCAGCTACCAGAGTTGTTTTGTCGTAAAAGAAATATCTACATGCATCGACCTGATCCCACTAAACATGGAACGTTACATATCAATTCTTAGACATTTATGGGGTAGTGACGTTGTGTTGCGGGTCCTCCGCTCCCTTCAAAAGGAGAGGTGGGAATCTCGTATCTGATTGGCTGGACGATGTCACGTCACCTAAGTCGAGGTTTCTGTACCTCTGAAACATGAAGTTCAAATTTTATCGTCAAAAAGTGACGTAGAACTCCCCTAGCGTATCTACTAACGCCAAGTAAAACACGCAGCTTACGGCTTCGTATATTGCGACGCACCAGAACAAGCTAATATCTACCGTATGTGGCACCATATTGCAGTGCAATCATAATTAAATACCACACAATATTTATTAAATAATATATATATTAAATATTATAAATATTTATTTCTTCCTTATGTTTCGTGCAAAATGCATCTTAACTTCGACGTTTTACCGAGTCGAAAGCAGTAATATTAAATATTGTTATTCTTTATCTATATGTTTTACTTTTATTACCCGGCATGAAAATTGTATGTGCCATATTATGACACATCACCTTTGCCGTGTCTGGCTATACCGCATTTTACTGATTATCTCGTAAACGTTACGATTTTCAGAAAAATATATGTTTGAGATGAAATGTGTTTTGGGTTTTCTCTACAACTTTTATCTAAAAAATCGCATTGCAAGAGAAATTCAACGGGATATCATCATAAACGTACTTAGGTAAAGGGTGTGATATTTTTGGCCGATTTTAACCAAATTTAAATATTCTTGACAGATTTTAAAAATTCACAATGTGAAATTTAATGAATATGCCTGCAGGGGAAACCGGGTTTTTTTCATGCGGACGGATGGACAGGCGGATAGACAAGACGAAATAACGCTTGTGACACGCAGCTTTGCAGCGCGCCTAAAAACTGCGAAGATTAAGTAGCCTTACAAGGCGTAACATTCATTATTTTTTTGAAAAAGCAGTGAAGTGTTAAAGAAAGCAGACAATATGGGCATCGTCTTTAGAATTTATTTAAGGTTTGCATTTTTTACCTTAAGGCACGTATTGTTTGACTCATGACGAAAAAATATTTATCGCTCAAAACAGAATGGAACCCAACGTGATTATGACAAGAACACAAGGTGCTACTGCTGCTGCTGCTGCTGCTGCTGCTGCTGCACATGGCTCGTCCCAAGAGCACGCGTTGCAGTGGACGCATGGGACACCGTGCAGTGGTTGCGGTAACGGTCCCAGACCAATCATATTGATACTGCGGCAGTGACCGCGCTGCGTGCAATGATCGGTGTGTTGTACTGCACTAACCTAATGATAACCATAAGCGGGTCGCACATCGATGAAGCAAGATGCAAGACTGATGAAGCATGATACGTGAAGCAATTGAAGTGTCTTGCTTAAAGTACATTCTGCAGCGTGCACTACATTTGCAAAGCTTACTTAGTTGAACGAGTGGAATCAGTGGACGCGGATCTTGGAACTTTGGCTCTCACATCAAAAATCTCACGGAAACATTGTAGCATCAGTAGCGTTTGTTTGCTAATTGTGAGGTCTCGTTTACTCAGTTTTGTTTTGAAAGCAATATAATTAATATGAATTAATACAAATAAATTTTACATTTGTGATTGTGTATATTACAAGCCGGAAGGTCTCGGGTTTGATTCCCGGTGGTGTCACTGGAATTTTTCATTGTTATAATCCTTCCGGCTGCACTAAGGCCCTGGAGTCGACTCAGTCTGTAACAGAAATGAGTATCAGGAATGTTTCCTGGGGGGTAAAGGTGGCCGGTGCCTAGGGCTGAAAACTTTTCCACCTTCATATACCGATTGTCTTGAAATCTGGGAGCCTCAACCTCCTGCAACTCTCAGGGCGTATCCAGGCCTGTACAGGGATTTCTTTACCTTTACCTTTAATCGTATATAGGAAGCAAGAGGTGAATACACTGAGTATCAAATATCTGATTTTTAAGGAATTTGCAGATTCTGCTGAACACGTACAAGGGTATCTATGCTTATGTTCCATATTTCCAGTTTTACTACTTTCTTTTTGCTTCTATATTTCTTCTTCTCTTCTCACTTATCTTTCACATTCCCTTTCTTTCGCTTCCTTCTTCCTTTCTTATTGTGTGTTCCTTTCTTTCAAATAACCTGCATATTACTCGTCCTGGGCCACAGCGCAACGTCTCACTTTGGTCTGAGTGCATGTCGGATAAAGCGACGCCAGTCTGCTCCATCCAGGCGGCTGAGAATGGTACCATCTGCTCCCTCCTGTTTGCAGAATGAATGCAAGGAGTGCCGATGTAACAATAGCCCCGTTGTTTGTCTAAAGAAACTGACATGTCTCTTATCCAACACAAACATCGTAACATTACTACTCACCGATGACGGATTGCTAAACAGATCGGATCATATCACCTAAGAAATTACATCGCTTTAGCAATTGTAGTTACGCAAACGTATTGCTGATTGGATTGTGCTTGTTGCACTTTTAGTAATGTGTCGGGCATTCAGCCGACTTATTGTTGCTTGTCAGCGTCAAGGCGACTAGAAGCAACAGCGTTATTAAAACTGATCAATTATGAGTCTTATAGCAAATGTCTTTCCACCAATCCTAGGTTTTTCGTAGCATACTTTTGATGAAGCTTAAATCCTGCTCTTTCTGTTGTGACTTTGTGAATTCAAAATTGGGAAATTATTAAGCCATTCAATAGACAGTGCTTGTGTTCACCAAGAATTTGAAGATGAGCATGTATGTAGCGATGCGTGTTGATGGTTATAATAAGTGTGACATGAGAGGATGCCTGCCTTACCTCGCCACATACCCTGATTCAAGTCCTTTCAAACACACAGGCTATGTTGATGTCTCTGAAACGTGAAGAACAGTTAGTGAGAAATTTCTTGATCATTCTATGTTATTTGTAAATCCTTAAACAGGACTTATGTAGCTACTTTGAGAATGCACAATGAAATAGGTTCTGATTATACGTTCGTATTAATGCTGGCTTATGAATTACTAGCGAGATGTAAGCACGGCTTAATTCATGAGTTCAGACTTTCATCGCGTTGTAGATGAGATTTGCGCTCCTCTGGGATGTTACACAGCGTTGAGTGGTAATTATGTACCGACGTTTCGGAACAACCTATCGTCTCATCTTCAAGGGTCAAGAAGTCCAAGAAAAAGCCCCGATAGGTCGTTCCCGAAAAGTCGGTAAAGAACTACCATTCAATGCGACGTAATATCCCAGAAGAGCGCAGATCACGCCTTAAATCCTTACAGGTTTCGGAACAGATATCTCGACATTTTACAGACAAATAATTCCATTTAGGAGTAGGAAGCTCCCTAATGGTATTACTGCTGTTCGTATCTCAGCATACGCATAACAGAAAGCATCACATTACTGGTAACACGAAATTGAAAATTGTCAAGAATGCGGTGGGTTCTAATCACATTTTCTACATACCATGAATTATGACAATCAGTGAATTGATGTCTGAAATCTGACACCCTTAATTGAATTAGAAGATTGACAGGCGGAGAGACTTAAGCCGTTCCATAATAAGGTTTCTTCTTCAGTAGTTCAACATCTCTGACCGGTTGACTTTTAAACACATTCATCACTTACTGCCTTTGTTGATCATCCAGAAGTTAAATAAATGTGTAGACAAATCAGAATTCACATATTCCACATGTAAAATTAACTATTGTTTTGGAATGAAGACACATTTGACTAAAATGAATTGATCGATAAATTTCATGTCCCAGTAAACTGCTTGGCATGTAACTTACGTATCCATAGACATAAATTAGTGGTTCCTTTGAGTCACGTTATTTCAATATGTCATATATAATTTCACAAAACAATACGGTCCATCTATATGTTGGCCCTTAATGGGATTTGAGCTGAGTGCCGGACTTTAGGAGATAGAAAGAAACACAAGTATTGGGAAAATGGCATAAAAAGCATCTTCAAAACTTTCAGTCTTTACCAAACATAGATTATCAGTGTGATATAATCAAGAAGGCCGATCCCTGTGGCCGCGCGGTCTAACACGTAGGTCTGCGCTCGCTCGCTTGCTGGGATTGAGGGTTCGAATCCGTCCGGGGGCATGGATGTCACTCTTGTGAATGTTGTGTGTTGTCAGGTAGACGTCTTTGCGATGGGCCGATCCCTCGTCGAGAGGAGTCCTACTAAGTGTGTGCCATTGAGTGTGATCAGGTCCAACTATAATCCTCTACACCTACAATGAGTAGGTAGAGGAGGTCAGACTAAGAAAGAAAGAAAGAAAGAAAGTCAGCGGGTGGAAGGGATATGTAGCACACGTGGTGATGTAACAATTATATATACATAATTTTCTTTTAAAACCTGAAGGGAATAGACTACTTGCTACACCTAGCTGTAAACGGGAGGATATCATTAAAGTACATGTTACGTAGGCCTAAGTGTGGCATGTAGGTGGGAACCTAAGAAGTAACTTCGAATAGTATCCAGCTGCGGACTGTTTCCCTTGCGATAAAGAGTCCTGAAATTCAGCGAGAGGCGGGCAATACCTGGAAGAGTTGAACGGCAGTCGGTTTCCCAAAGAAGATTCTGGATCGTGAAATTAGACATCCTGTTAGTGGCTCCAAAATTTTTGTGGTTGTGCTGTTTGAAGGTCTACCGGGTTCTGTGAAACTCACAAATACTGAACAGCATTACGGGCATATCTGTTTTATACCGGATTTCACCCATATCGGACAAGGTATCGGGAAATACGATAAATAATTTCTACGTTCCTCTGTAAAGTATGACTTTCACTGCGCCGATTTTACACGACATCGTGATCTTTCAATTGCTTCTTTTTAAGATGCTCCTGTACCAATGTTTTTCCAAATCGAATGAAAAAATGTAGAAATGTGGAAAAAAATTAATTTACATCCTTAAGTAAAGTATGGTCTTTACTGCACCGATTTTTACAGAACTAACAATTTTCAGCGGCTTTGCATGGAGACGTTGTGTGCTGAATTTCACCAAATAGGTCAAGAACTACGGAAAGTATGTGTATACATTCATTTACGCTCCTAGATACAGTATGACTGCCAGTGAGCCGATTTTCCTTAGCTCGCACGTGCTCTGCGGCGTTTTTGTAAAGATATTCCATACAGCATTTCTTGAAAATATGAAGAACGGTTCTGTCGCTGATACTAGGTCACAGACATGGAAGAAATGTCAGACGTGTCTGCACATAAGGCGTTACATTTTTTTGTATTTTGTTTTGGTCTGATGACAAGCAGCAGAACTCCTTCCTGATTCCGTTCTTGTAGACGAGTGTAGGTTCTCCCAGTCTTATATTTGTAGTGGAAAAATACTACTACCAACATTTATTACTAATTAATTTTTAAGTGCAATTGTAACTTCGATTTTGTATTGGACTTGCGTAATATCTTGATATTAAATAAGTTCTTTCCCAGCAAGTCACTTCTATACTCATTCACAGACTTTTTGTTGATTCGCTCACTTATTCACTCACTGAATTGCACCCATAGTAAGAGATTGCTCCAAAACTATAAACATTTTAGGTGAAACTCTTTCACTGAATTGTGGATGTCGGATGCAATCACATGAGCTTCCTGTGTTTTGGCAAACGTCATAAGCTCTTTCCACTCTAAGGCTGTGTGACGTAGCACTCAGCTACTGTGGGCTTGTGTGACAGCGACAGTCAGTGGCACGGCCAGCAAGGGAGTTAGACAGGCAAGTGTCACGGGGGAAAAGACTGGTGCAGAACTCAGACCAAGGGATTTACCGATATAGTCGCTCTCTTGATTGATATGTTAATGCTGTTAATTCTCTGGGATGTATTTTGTGGCTCTGGTAGCCGCTACCCCCATTATATATAATCCAGTGGTGTGGGCCTTAATTCACATAACTATCCTACAGCCCCCTAGTTCCGACAACAATTACCAAACAATGTCATATTATGTCACAATGTCTCTCTCCCCGCTTCACAGACCCACAGAGTTAACTTCAAACTAAAGCGGAGCATGTTTTGGGATTACGTACCTCCATTGTTCTGAGATTTGAGTATAGACCAATTAGAAGACAGTATGTCAGCTACATTCACGACGGGTTCAACATGTTATATTTCGATATAAGTTAACAGACACAGATGAAATCTCAGTATCACTTCAGGACATATGAAGTTTCCCTATTATGAGTTTCACCTTTCCATCTGTTTCTTGCACGAGCAGAATCTCTTCATACACTTCTTGTATATTGGGAAACTTGTTTCGTATTTTTGTAGTGCCAATTCTGTATTTTCGGAGACTAAGTCCCAAGTAACTGCAGACCGTCGTGGCCATTACACATTGGGACGACAATTGCAAGGCTTCAATGAAAGTGGAGTATTCGTCGCTTTGTGACCGGCAGGGATACAAACTCGCAACGGGTGGTTACCTTCATAAGTACACAAGTACTTATAAAATATTTCGCAACCCATACAAATTGTAGAAATCTTCTTTTAAATAGATAAGCCTTACGCTTAATTAATTAATAAGCGAGTTGTAGCTTTGCGAAGGGAGTGGCATTAGTGGTCTTACATAATTAAGGGTATTAGAAGTGGAGTATGAAGCGGTAATTGAAAGGCCTGTTTGTGGTAAAGAGGTACATTTACATTAAAATTGTGTGATTCCATTTCAGTTAATTTACAAATCCATATGATTCAATTTCGTACAAATTTTCTTTACATAAATTTGAACAGTTGTCTTGAAAGAGACGTACTTATAAAAGGTATACGGATCTGTTATGTAATAAAATAACAAAACAAGTTTCTGAGTTCTGATTCGGGAAACCTAACACGCCAAGATAGGTAAAGGTAAAGCAACCCTGTACAGGCCAGGACAGGCTCTGAAGGTTCAAGGAGTTTGAGGCTCCCAGATTGCAAGACAATCGGCACATGAAGGTGGCTAGATTGTCAGCCCTACGCACCGGCCGCTTTACCCCCCAGGAAACGTTCCTGGTACTCATTTCTGTTAGAGGCTGATTCGACCACAGCTTCATAGGCCGGAAGTATTATGCTAATGAAAAATTCCAATGACATCATCGGGAATCGAATCCGCGATCTTCCAGCTTGTAGCGCAGAGCCTCAACCAACTGCGTCACCGCGTGCCCCAACATGCCAAATTAGCAAGTGACATTCCGAAAACGAACCCAAATATTCATGAGGGAACCTACATGCTTCTTTTTCGGTGTATTAATGGCCGAGACTCTGCACATTCCTCCACGGATTGACATCCTTCATGATAAGTTAATTGTTCCTGAGCTGGTCAGGATGTTATGCATCTGGTTTAGAACCCAATGCTTCAGTGTCATGTTTTCAAGCCAAACAATGGACCCTTTCCTCAGTATAATAAAGTCGATATATTCACACCATATTTTCTTACGATTGGTTTTAGTGCTGTTCTTCCATCTACACCTAGATCTCTCTAATGGTTTCTTGTTCTGATCTCCTTTTCAGACAAAAGTTTCATATGCATTTCTTATATTTTTCTTTCCTTTTCCTAGATTTTATCACTACAAAATGTGTGTTTCGTCTGTATGAAATTTTCTCCAGCCTTGTGTTTCATCCTGTGTATCGAGTCCAAGTAATGTTATCATTTTGATATTTGAGGTTGTCACGGCGGTGAATATTAAGTTTTCGACCTTAAGGGATGTAATATTACGCAGTACAGTAGATGATTACCAACGTTGCCTGGAACCTGCTGCCACAATCTGCAGAGACATCAACTTTATTACGCAGTCTCAATTCTTAATATTTTTCCACGAAGATTCTCTTTCCATGTTCCATCCTTATATTTTGAAGTTCAGGTTTCCATAAAATTTACAAACTACTGATTAGATCAACTACATGTATTTTCACCAACTCATACACAATTTTAAAAAATTTATAGAAAACTTCACAAGAGTTCCGACATGTTTCGGTATGCTAAACACAACATCTTCAGGGGAACACAGAACACTGAATCGGTAATAAATTACGGAATTTTACGGAAAACAGTGGAGGTACCAGAAGGGAGGCTGTGAGGCTGGTAGAGACAGTAATATGTCTGATCCTTGAATACCAGAAGAATAATGATAAAGTACGTAGCGATGCAAGAGGGACAAGGAAAAGGAAACTCAGTATGTAAAGGAAGGAAGAAGGAAGCGATATATATTTAATAAGCCAAAACGTATGAAGTAATAAAAGGCATATTTATCAAGTAACTAACGAACTTATCATCTTGCAAAGCTAATACCTCATCAACTGTTTAACAAACTTTTTCCTTTTTATGGAATTTGAAGGCTCATTAAGGTGTTCACAAAATCTGGCCATTTGCTCCTGTTCCGAGGCAGATAAATCCAGTCCACACGACCTTCCACCTGGTTTTGAGCGGATTATTTAAAGAAGAGAAGTGGGATGGGGGGGGGCATGGACTGGATTGATATGGCTCAGGATAGGGACAGGTGACGGGCTCTTGTAAAAAGCGGTAATATACCTTCGGGTTTCATAAACGCGGGGAATTTCTTGACTAGCTGAGGACCTGTTAGCTTCTCAAGAAGGACTCTGCTCCATGGAGTTAGTTAGTTATTTAAAGAAGTTTTCAGTTTCTGAGATCATATAGCGTCGGTGATAAATGAGTAAATTAATATGGAGAACTGATGGAATGACACTGACAGGGGAGCTCAGAAGTACTCGGGATAAAACTGTCCCATTCCCAATTTTTCCAACACACTTGGACTAACCTGGGATCGAACTCGAACGTCGTCTGTGAGATATTGACGACTAACTGCCTGAACCATGGTATGGCTTCTCTTAGCTTATTTATTTAAGATACATCTTAATATTATCCTGTCGTCCTCTTTAAAGTCTTCAAGTGGTCTTATACTTCAGCTTTCTGGCCAAAACTCTTCTCCCTCATGCGTGCTACGTAGCCTGCCCATCCTATTCTTATTTTGATCACACGAATAATATTTCTACTTATCAAATATTGTTACATTGGAGGATCGCACGGCGGTGATTATCGATAAGAGAGGTATAAGACGTCTGGAGAAACTTGCTGCCTCTTTGTTCAGGGCAAAATTGGGAGGAAGCAGGCTCTCCAAATTGTTGTTGATACGCACCTACTAAACTACGTGGCACAACATCCCAAATTATCTCAGTGTTGGTTATCGACTACTGTTTTTTTTTTATAATGGACGACGTACCTCGGATACAAATGATGGTAACTATGCGTGGTAGGAGCTCCGCTGATACATGACTGTAACTGACAGACTGAAAATAACCTGCATGAGTGGCCCCTGTACACTATGCCTAAGTAATAATCCTACGTTAGGAATTAGGATCAGATATGTAAGTAAAGTCGGCTTTAGACGAAGGGATGCACGTAGCTTTGTCGAATCGTATAAACGCGATCCTCTTCCAATTGTACACATCAGAGCGAAGAGTGAATTCAACAGATAAATGCGATTTATTGGGTAGAAAAAAGCGCCGGAGAATACCAGCTGCGCTTATCTGATTTATATAGATTTTATTTGGGTTCTTGAGAAGGACTGTCTTTAGACAGACTCACGTTTTTTGTTGATCTAAGAAAACGTTTTCTGCAAATGTTTAAGGACATGATCTGTCGCGCTTAAAGATTAATTCTTACTGAATTTTTAGACATAAATTAGGATACAATGATGGGAAATCAGCTACTTCAAGGCTCATATCATCACAAAATAAAAATATAAAAAAGAACAAACATTTATTCTGCTAGAAGCCTTTGAGCTCTTATACCCATCGTAAAGGCCGCTATAGTCTGTACAGGCACAGTGTATGGACACTGTGATTTTTATGTCTTCTCTATTGAAACCTCTATTATTTTTAAGGAATTAAGGTTTCATAATAATTAGGTCGGAGAATAGAAACAATCGTATATAAAAAGATCATTTATGTACAAGTACAAGCTGGAGGAGAGTTTTGGCCTGTCCGGAAGTACTAATTCTGAGCCAATATAGAGTAGTCTGTGTACGGATTAGGCTATGTGCTTGGCGGCTGAAGAATGTCTCGATTCCTGGAAGGGCCAGGCGAATTTCCTCTGCGCCAGGGAGTCCAAACCAGCTCTGAGCCCACCCATCTTCATATTCAGTGCGTAAAGTGGGCGCTTTCATGGAGGGAAAACAGATGCGTCTTGGATCTGACCACTCACCTCGACGTCTTTCCGAGGTTAGGAATGCCTAGAGCAATACTTTCACTTTCCTTTCCTACACAGTTTGCACAGGAACTACTTTACTTTATTTCTAAATTTACATAGCAAGTAACAAACTAACACAGCCGGAAGATGTGAAAACAAAATATAATGAACAACATTTGGCATTTCTGTGATGTTTAGTCTTTTCGATCGAACTTGCATACGTTTGATTCACATTGGATGTAGAAGTATTTGTGTGCTTTCTTCAATAAAGTTTATTGTCAAAAGCATCGCCTTTGCCCTCAAATGAAGCTGACGTCTGTTGCTAATCTAAGATTTCAAGACAATCGGCACATGAAGGTGGCAAGTTTGTCAGCCCTACGCAACGGCCGCCTTAACCCCCCTCCCGCCCCATGAAATATTCCTGGTACGCATTTCTGTTAGAACCTCAGTCGACGTTAGGGCCATATTGCGGTCGAAAGGATTAAGTCAATGAAACATTCTAGTGACACCATCGGGAATTGAGCCCGCGACCTTCCGGTATGTAGCTCAGGGCCTCATCCAACAGCGCCACCGCATACCTCCGTTCGAAATTAGTGTTTTCAGTAGAAAAGGTATAGTGGAATTAAGCTTTGTAAAGACGGTCACAAAGTGGTACCATATTTTATCAACATACTCGAAAACATTTCAAGAACCTAACATACTTACATCATTAAAGTGCACACTAACCTCAAATATTTTCGGTTTATCATACTCCATGAAACGAGACAAATATGTACAACATTTCTTGTGATTTTTAAGTTGTGATTCGCAAATACAAGGCACAACAAACGGCCTGAATCATACAGACGGACTAGCAGACGCGACCTCGCCTCTCTGTGTTTGTTTTGTGTCCTTTGTTACTGGAATTATTAATACAGAAGGATAAAGGTGAGTGAAGAACTTGGAAGTTGCAGTGACATGACCTCTTATTCTAACGTCAAATACTGACCTTTACCAGAGAAACTAATGGAATCCCCAATATTAATGACAGGAATTCGTACCAAGAAATTCAACTACGAAGTCAAATTTATGCTCACTGCTTACATAACACAGTCTTAATGAAATAACATTTTACACACTACTGTGTTCAGTACTAGACTAAGGTTATTATTTTTTGTTATCATGCTTACATATGTATCAAATTCTGATAACCTTTTCTCATTATAAATAAAAAATTGTAATTCAATACATAAGATGCAAGACAGCCCCAAATGAAATTAATTCACAGTGTTCACAATAAGATTTTGGAATTGGGGTCTTTTGAGTTATGACACTGTGTAGCCCTGAACGTGTTTAACGAATTTTCGTAGGTACCCATTTCCTACATCTGTTGGTGTATGTAAATTTTCCTTTTATTCTTCAACCAGCCGTGTTCGTATTTCAGAATGAGGAGCTGCATAATTTATAAGTGCACTTTCCCAATTAATATTAGGACTATTTTCTCAAATACATAGTGAGATTGGCGTGTGAATGCGCATGGAGATCATAAGAAATGCATAAAAAATTTTAGTTTGGAAAAATGTATTCAATTTATTATACGAAACAAATGCTCATTATTAATTACATATGAGTGTTAAACACGTACCTGCGACATGTTTCTGTGCAAGCGTACCATCTTCAGGAAGCACAGTATGTCAGGTTTAAAACCAATTGCCAGTGATAAGCCATTATATATATATATATATATATATAAGGTTCCGCAATCTGTAGTAAGCTCCGTTGTTGATGTTTAGTTTGGAAGCCTGAAGGAATAGGACCTA
This sequence comes from Reticulitermes speratus, assembly GCA_021186555.1. Lineage (NCBI taxonomy): Eukaryota > Metazoa > Arthropoda > Insecta > Blattodea > Rhinotermitidae > Reticulitermes > Reticulitermes speratus. The sequence goes on from JAJKFL010000005.1 coordinate 19,285,613, forward strand.
GGCCTACACCAGAGAATAAAATTGAAATTGATCTTCAAGAAGTAGGGTGTGAGGAAATATTTTGTTCTTATGAATATTGTAATGACGTTTTAGACTCCATAAAAGTACTTTAAAGTTGTACATACCGTGCAAGGCTTGAGATAATTATAACTTAAAACCAACAATATTGCACTTATTTTATATATGTATATTGCAACCCTACATATGTTTCGGCTGTACTTCAGCCATCATCAGGGGTTTCTCTTGCAGCGTCCACTAACTGTATTGCTCACTAACATTTGATTCCTATTTGATTTCTTAGTAACTAGGTATTGTGCATTGTCTTATTGTCTAGGTCCTATATTATTCACTTTGTACACTGATACACTTTTGTATGTGGGTTTTTTTGCACGTATATAAAATAAGTGCAATATTGTTGGTTTTAAGTTATAATTATCTCAAGCCTTGCACGGTATGTACAACTTTAAAGTGATTAATGCCCAACAGGCAAAACCATTACATCGTTTCCACAACATCAAAGAGAAGCTCCACAAAACTAACGCCGCACTATGGTTTAACAAGGTATGCAAGACAGAACAACTATCCCCTCAGTACATACACATTTCAGTAAATGGGAATAACTGGCAAAGCACCAAAACCAAAAACACTGCTACACAATACCGCATCAGCCAAGAAATAAAACACTTACACAAGAAGAAAGCTAAATTAAATTTTCAATTATACAAAGCCCACCTTGAATGTGCCAACTATTGGAAACACTCATGGCCCTTCATACTCACAGTAACAAATGAAAAAATCCATAACACGAGTGAAACACTGTACAATAAACTCAACAGAAAACTGGACCTTTTGAGGAACAATAAGATGAAACAAAATTCAAAACATCGCCCCCAGGACACTCAACAAAGCCAACCGTTTTACACTAGAGTAAAAAACATGACCAATGTCACATTTAATAAGGAAGAAACAGAACTCCTAGAAAGAGGCTTAAATTATGCAATAGAAAAGCCTGTAAAACACTATCTCCAAGACCTAATCATCGACACAGATAACGCCATCAGACAACTAGATGCCGATGACCAAAACACATACAGATTCCTCGCCAGCAAAAAAATAAAAAAACTACTGAAATCAAACAGACACAATGTACTACACAAGAGACAAGCTTACACCATGAAGCAGATAAACACAAAACTAAAACAGAACAACCTCATCGTTACTAAAGCAGACAAAGGAAACACTATAGTCATCATACACAGAGATGAATACACCCGCAAAGTTGAAACTTTCCTAAACGACTACCAATTCACACAATTACAAAAAGACCCCACAACACAATACCAGAAAAAAATTCAGCAAGCCACAAACGGATCCAACATGATAATAAACAAACAACAGAAACATTACTTAACACAAATAAAGCCCCAACCACCCACCCTAAAGGCCCAAATCAAAATTCATAAAGACAATGAACCCATCAGACCAGTAATAAACAACATTTACGCCCCATCATATAAGATAGCCAAATTCCTTAATAGATGGCTAAATGACACACTCCAATTACCCCACACATACACAACCCACAGTTCAACAAACCTGGCACACCAGCTTGACAGCTTCCCAACAGTAGAATCAGACAGACTCATTTCATACGACATTAAGGACCTTTACGTGAACATACCCCTAGAAGAAACAATAAACATCACCAAAATTTTGCTTAAGGACAAAAATGTAAACACCACCACTGCAAACCAAGCATGCACACTACTAACCACCATACTACAACAAAACTATTTCCAATTCAATAACAAATTCTACCAACCGAACAAGGGAGTAGCAATGGGATCACCTATCTCAGGCCTTATTGCAGAAATCTTCCTCCAACACCTGGAAAACAGCCTGATCAAGAACATATTGGACAGTAGAAAGATCCGCATGTATAATAGATATGTTGATGACATACTTATGATATATGATAACACCAAGACCAACCCCACAGACATAACCCACTACATGAACAACATCCACAGCGCCCTGCAATTCAAGGCAACACTGGAAGAGGACAACACCATAAGCTTCCTGGACCTCTCAATCCACAGACAAAACAACAAATTAACCTTGGACATCTATAGGAAACCCACAACAACCGACATAACCATACACCATGACTCCAACCACCCAACAGAACACAAAATGGCGGCTTACCGATACCTCCTCAATAGAATGCACCGGATGCCCCTTACACAAGAATCAAAACAGAAAGAGCTTAGCATAATTCACTCGATTGCCAACAGGAATGGATACCCAAGGCACATGGTGGACAGGCTAAACAAAACCATTATGTCCAAAATCATAAACCAAACAAACATCACCATAACCACAACTCCCAAGGTCAAAAAATGGGCGGCCTTCGGATACTATAGCCCAAAAATCCGACCCATTACCAACCTCTTCAAAGGCACTGATCTAAACATAACCTTCAACACAGTCAATAAAACACACACGATTTTGCAAACACACCCTCAAAACCATGACCCTTACAGCCTCAGTGGAATATACAGTCTCACCTGCAATACATGTAAAAAACAATACATAGGACAAACTGGCAGATCCATAAAACAACGCTACACTGAACATACCCGCTACATCAAGAATAACGATCCAAAATCAGCTTACGCCCTCCACATTCTAAACAACAGACATGAAAGGGGCCCAATAGACCAAACAATGAACCTTGTACACACGTGCAAAAAAAAGCAAGAAATTGAACACCCTGGAACGGTTTTACATACAGCAAGCACATGAAGATAATACTCTGATTCCTGAGCAACATGCAGGAGAAAACAACCAACTATTCAGGCTCATTACCAATACAAAACTAAAGGAACCGGACCACAAGAACAACAGCAACACAAAGGAACATAGCACCCAAAACAGTACGCCGAACATGGAAAGAACATGAAATGAACCACAGAAACAACATGCTAATCAAAGATCCAAAAACCAGCAAGAAAACTACAACGCAATAAACCAACCAAAAATAGGAAACTTAGGTCACAAAACCAAAACAACATAAGGAACAACAACAGTAAGCACAAAACCCAAGTGTGACCACAACACGAAGACAACTTGGAATCACCACAAACAGCGGACAACATAACACCGCGTAAAGAAAACCATGAAAAATACAATCAATAGAACGATCTTGGCACACTACAACATCAAGACGGCAGTGACAAGATGGCTGACACCTGCATACAACTAAAGAAGAAGGAACGAAAAAAGAACACCGAAGGCTACAGACATACTGCAGAATAGGCCAAAACTACATGTTCCTAAAACGGACCAAGAAAAAGCAAAACTAAAACGTGCAAAAAAACCCACATACAAAAGTGTATCAGTGTACAAAGTGAATAATATAGGACCTAGACAATAAGACAATGCACAATACCTAGTTACTAAGAAATCAAATAGGAATCAAATGTTAGTGAGCAATACAGTTAGTGGACGCTGCAAGAGAAACCCCTGATGATGGCTGAAGTACAGCCGAAACATATGTAGGGTTGCAATATACATATATAAAATAAGTGCAATATTGTTGGTTTTAAGTTATAATTATCCATAAAAGTAGTGCATATTTTTACTAACTCGACGACAACCATTTTTCCAGGACGACCTGTGTTCCATGCCTTTAGGAATTCAGACAATTTTTTCCCACTTTAAAACAGTCACGACTAATTAAGTGAATTGAAGCTATATAATATCTCAATGCACTGTGTTTTAGGTAACAAACAATGGCAATATTCACTCATTCAACCAACGAATGCACTTATAAGTGTATTCATTAGTTGAATTAGTGAATATTAATACTTAGATGCACGGTGAACACAAAGTAAAATTAGTACAATGAAAAGTTAAGTTAGAACTTTATAGACAGCGTAAAGGAGGACATATAAGTGCCTTAAGAAACTGAATCTGTAAATTCCTTTTCATAATGTAAACATTGCTTCTTTTCCAGCTATTCTTCTAGGAAAAAACAAGGGAAGAAAATAATTCACGTCATAAACTTGTTTAAAGGGAAGATGCAAATGCATCCAAAAGACTCACCCTGTGCTCAGCCCTATTTCTTATCCACGTCAAAACATATTACGAAACTTTGAACAAAATTTTAATTTAAGTTTGAACTTCTCTCGTTACTGCACAGAGATGGCAGCATCAGGTTTATTGTGTTATATGCAGATGAGATGATCCTGTATGACACAACTTCATTATCTGGCACATTGTAAGATATATCGGAGTTCACTGCAAAATACGACTTAACTATCAGGTATATTGGAAAGACAATTTTTCGGTACAGTGTAAGGTACAGCTCAGTTGTCTGATACACTGCAACTTTCAACACAGTTATCCAGTATACTGCCAGATACAACTCTGTTTTCTCGTATGTTGGCAGTAGTTCAGACTATCCAATCTTTCTGTAATGTATTGTTTCAATTTTATGTTTATACCGTGTTTTCTGTTTTGTATGCTCGTTTAATTATTTATTCATTTTCTGTCCATGAGTCTCTCCGTCTTTCTTTCCACATTTCTCTCTCTCTTTCGCTTCGCTCCTCTCTTCCCTTCTTTCTTACTGAACTACCGATGTAGCAGCTTCATATTTCGAATATTATTGTGCTCTTTGATAGAAATGTTCTTGTTCTTTACACGCGATATGGTACGAAATGATAATTTTTACAAATTTCAAATTAGAATATACAAATAATGAAACAATTTTCTTTCTTCTTTCAGGTAAGTCTGCAATCTAGAGCACTTCAGTTCTTCAAAGTTAGTGCACGTTCAGTCCTGAAAATGACTGTGATTCATCATCGCTGCCACACAGGTATGTGGAAGCAAGATTTTCATCTATTTCGTCTACTCCAGTGTCTTCGTAGAGACATTTTGGTCCTTAATTTTAGCTTTCACAGACGCAGAAAACGCTTGTTTCGTTGCCACAATAGCCTCACTAATTAAAATTGATTTACGGGTTTTCTTTTAGACGGGCAGCTCGAAATTAGTCCCTAGGTTATTAAATGTAGTTTTATTATTTCATTCATTTTTTCCTTCTTACACAGCAATATATACATAACATATAATACATGTTATAATAACATCTGAGCCGATCCCACTGACCGCGCAGTCTAGGGCGTGGGTGTTCAGCCGTTCGCTTGCTGGTACTGCGGGTTCGAATCCCGCCGGGGGCATGGATATCTGTCCCTTGTGAATATTGTTTGTTGTCAGGTAGAGGTCTCTGCGTCGGGCTGATCACTCGTCCAGAGGAGTTGTACCAAGTGTGGTGTGTCTGTGATCACGAAGGCTCGACAATGAGGAGGCCTAGGCCCCCTAGGGGCTGTCGTGCCATGGAAAAAAATGTCGTCTTCTACTTTCACTTCAGACATTAATTGATAAGGTGTATATTAAATTATATAGTAGGATAAATATTTTCTCTTTTTATACAGTGCATGCGCAGTGCTAGTAGCTGAGAAATGAATGGGATTCGCAAAGAACTCTTTTTAAAAATAAGCGTAAGATTGCTTCAAGCTTAAGTGTGGAGTAGGCCTACTCACTGTATCCAAATCGTATTATTCGTGCTCATACGATCAGAGGCATCGGTAAACATCCCTAGATACATTAACCTTCGTATCCTACAAAATGTCCAGCTAAATACACCATGAATCCGGCTGTTGTTGGAAATAAATTAAGTTGGCTTTGTATTTATTGATGGAAATGCTTGGTGAATGCACAAGAAAATGCCGTAAAGTTGAAGCACGTAGAACCGAGAGCCTCGGTAAAAAATACATAGCAGAGAAACAGAGCAATGGAACATGGGCATGTCATGCTTGTGCATTATTCAGTATTGGTAGTGCGGTGTTGGAAGGCAGTAGCGGTTACATGGAAGCTAGCCTTGCAAATACACACACACACAATTTTCAGCTCTCCGTGCTGAGTAACAAGGTTTGGTTGTGCGCGGTAGTGAGGACTACGACCATTCACATTCAAATTAGAAATTGAGTTTGTTCCAAGCCGTTCCCGTTCTATGTGCTACGCAGGCAGTTCTGTTGCAACAGCCGTACTCTCCACTTTCAATATTCAGTGCATGATGCACAGCACAGCACAGCGTTAGATGTTGTGTAGATTTGCTTCGCTACATCGTCATTCCGGTCCACAAATTCCATTTAAAATTACAGTGCATTTTATGGCCGTATGGTATTATACACACAGAGCACTTCAGAGAAAAAGTATGTATGATTTTAAAGCTACTTTACGGAACTCCTAAAGTCCTTATTATTATGATAGAAACGGAGTGAGCCCGGGCCCGTTTTTTAAAGCGGGCTCATGTGCCCCTGTTTTGTGAGCATGTGACGCTAGGAAAGCATGGAACGTTTGTAAAATGATGATTGGCGTGAAAAAGAAAACCGAAGTTCTCGGATGCGTATCAGAACCAGTGCGACTGTTTTCACAATAAACAAGTTTCTGCTGATACTGTCTTGAGATAAGGTCTAAGTGTCACCTTTGAAAGTATTACTAAATTATTATTTTCGAACTCTATGGCAAACGTAACTTCTTTAATATCATTCACCTACCTGCCTTTATACAGACGGAAGTAACTACGTCCCAACTTACCTATCGATCTACCTACCTACCTACATATGAACCTACCTATTTACCAACCAACCAACAAACAAACCAACCAACCAACTAACCTACCTACCAACCAACTACCAACCATCCAACCACTTAACCTACCTACCTTCCTACGTATTTACCTACGAATGTACAGACTACCGAGATACCTCTCTGCCTAATAATCTACCTACGAATATGCCTACTTGCGTACCAACCTACCTACCTATTTACTTACCTACATAGACCTACATACCTACCTATAAAGCTACTGCGTACCTACCAACAAATCAGCCAATCTGTACGTACCTATATCTACCTACCTATATACCAAGATACTACCTACCTACCTACCTACCTACCTGCCAATTAACCAGCTGATCAATTTAAGTACGTACGTAGCCACCTACATACCCACCTGACTACCCACTAAGTACCCACCTACCTATTTAGCAAACGTTTTGTGTATTTATTTATTTGCTGAGTCAAAATACAGAGTAGTGATGTGCCTGCTAACACCAAGGTTTCTGCAGTGCACATCCCTTATATTAATCCTAAGTTCTACATTGTTAATGAAATGTTAAACTTAAATTCTATATTATTTGCCACACATTTATTTAGTTTTCAGCTCTCGCTCTGGATTTTGATTTGTAAGTCTAAACTATGATTTATTTTCTCTCTGTCTCTCTTTCTCTGTGTCGTTTAACAGCATATCGACCGTATATAAAAACCAGTTGTTATTCTCTTCCGGCCTTCGTTCTTTTGAGCTGGTTTCCCATTCACATTTGATCGTATATGCAAGGGTACCTACATTTCTCTGTTCTGTGGCCTTGTTACCAGTGATATTCCTTAGTGCTATTTCCTCATTCGTGTTTGGACACTTGTTGTTCAGGAGCTCCTCTCTTCACCTTTGTGTTTTTTTTTTTTGCATTTCAACAATCGATGAGGTTCGTTTCCTCCTTCCTGCATAACAGATACCACCTCCTCTCGGTAACCCCCTCATCCCTCTCAATTTCCAAATTCCCAACTTTATCCATGTTGCACTCCTTCTTCCGTTTATTGTGCAACATGGGGAACACACACACCTCTTTTGTCCAGGAATATAACACACGTACGCTTCAGTCCATTCATTTATGAGGGCACTGAATACAGCGCTGCAGTAGAGGGGTTAACATATCCGTCTTATATTTAGAGAATCCAAGTTAAAATCTCAGTACGGAGATTAGTTAGGCTGACTAAGATTTCTCCTCATTTTTCTTAGTTTACGGAAGCACTGCAAGCGTGTTGGTTGGAGGTTAGCGGGTGGCAAGTGCATGAAGGGAATACGATTTTAACATACAGCAAGAAACTTATCCACGCGACCGCCCTGACACCCTTCCCTCTAAGCTATCCCATAGCTTAGATATAATTGAGATGTTAGTATAATAACCGTAGAAATTTCAACGGGAGAAATTGACTTTCCCCAAATATAGGTGTGATTTTCACAGAGAACTCTCCTGTTGGTCCACTTATGTACTGTGGAATCACAGTTTCGCTGAATATACAAGCCATGAACTTCAAATTTTCTTGAAGGTCGGCTTAATAAATTAGAACGAACTGTTACTTGAAGATTACATTTTATCGACAAAGGCCGAAGCTGAAATACTGACCGGTAACTCACGATGACGGCTACCTGACGTACGTATCCATAACTATAAGAATAGCGTGCTACAGAATAACGACAGAATTTAGACTCGTTTGCTCGTATTTACACACCAGTTAGAGTTATATCTTAGATCCAGTTACTGTAAATTCTGTTGAAACTTCCTCCAGTGCAAACGTAGGATTGAGAAAGTATAGAGTGTATTGGAACCTAAATAAATCTAACATACGGTGTCGAATAAATGCAGTGAGAGCTCTTGTAAATTGCTGTATAACACATTCTGCATTATCATTCTGCCGTTACGAGGAAATGTAGTGTAGCCGGCAACCTCGCCCATACTTCTACTGCTTATCAGGTTTCGATGGATTTGTGGATATGACCTGCCTTGGAGACACTTTATATTCAAAGGCCAAGCAAAGTCTGAAGCGTACTCTCCTGTCGCTTGCAGCTTCCAACTCCGAGACCGAATTTGCCATCTCCGTGAGAAGTCCTTCTAGCAAGAAGATGATATTTTGTCGTTGAAACTTAAGGCGTCATAAAGAATGCAAAATTCACAGATGTTTGTTATTACCCTTGTGTGCCAACTGCTTTCTTTAATGTATTTTCATTCCACAGACGAAAAAGGGTCCTTTCAGTTACTTCTTTTTTCGCCATAAATTTAATTATGTATGTACTTACAGTTATCTGAAATATCCGTACTTTCATGTCTAATGTTCAAAGACTCTGTGATACAGATACTACTGAACAGGAAATTTGACTTTTATGCGGTATACCGTGTATATACACATATCCATTCTTCTTAATTTTAGTATATATTATACTAAAATATCAACGTATGTTGAACCAGTACAGTCCTTTTGCAGTTACGCAGACACGTGAAGATGCTACCCCCTCCCCCCCCCCCCCCCCCACCCTATCACAATCTTGGTTCCTTTTCTGGTTGCGTTAGTCAGTGGTTGTCGACCTCGGTGGACTAGTGGTTAGCGTGCTCGCCACTGGACCGAAGGTTCGCGGGTTCGATCCCGACCGAGGTCGATGGATTTTTAAGGGTGATAAAATTCCGGAGCACCACTTCCTTCGGAGGGGAAGTAAAGCCGTCGGTCCCATGTCGTAGATTTACGGCATGTAAAAGAACCTTACGAGCATGAATAGAAATGTTTCGTAAGCAAAATTCGGGTCATTTCTCACCCAAGTCTCCTGACTGCCTGGTGGTCACATCAGGATCGATAGAACAGCAGCGCGGCCAGTTGGCCAGTCACCAACTGCCACGAATGCGCACGACCCAGTAACCTCGGAAAGAGGAGGCCTGAGCCCATATAGGGCTGTTGAGCCATGTTTATTATTATTATATTATTATTATATTAGTCAGTGGTTAATGACGTGCGTCTCTTTTCTAGGGAATGTGAGGACACAGTACACCTGCCTCAAATGGGCGTGGTTGTGTCTTCGTCATAAGTTTATGGCATATTCATTATTCAATATGCTAAGGAAAAAATACGTCTTATCTTAACTAATATTTTATTTTAACAAATATGGCTTATGGCATCATAAACTAAGGAACTGAAATACATTTACAGACCTACAAATAAACATGCGCATATCATGATTTTATATGAAGACATGATTAATATAGTTTACACGAATGCTAAAATGTAAATACCTCGGTTTAATAGTTGTAGTAGTTTCTGTGAAGTTGGCCGTACAGGCCGAAACATGCAGGAGCCAATAAATAAATTGTAGTTGTGTTCGAAAACGTGCTTATTTTTTTGGTTACAGTAACAGTTTAAATTGGTGGTACACGAAGAAAATGCGTCATAAAATTCGGTGTGGGCGTTCCTTACAAACATGCGTGATTGTAAGGTCACTGACACTCATACTTTACTGAAGGACGCAAAGTATTTCGTCTCAGTGGTTCACACCTAACTTAAGGAAGCAAAGTATTTCGTCTCAGTGACCGTCATAACTTACTTACGGACGCAAATATTTTCTGCAGGTATTTTACACATTTTGCGACCGATTTGGGTGAAATTCGATATATAAAATATCCATGCAATTCTGTTGAGCCGATGGGAGTTGAGCGAAAATCGATGCAATGAAAGCCATATTTTACTTAATGGTGTAATTGATACTTTGCTTATGTTCTCTAAATTTTTCATGCAATTTTAAAAAATAATCGGCACAGAAGACTTTTCGCGAAAATTTGTTGAATGATTTGAGTTCCGTGAAAATCGGCGTTATGAAAGCCATACTTATGGGAGGAAATGAACGTATATCGTACTTTACAATGTATTGGCCGATTTTGGCAAAATGCGGTACAAGAAATGTGCACATTGTGCTGTTGAGCATGTATGAGTTTTGTGAACATCAATGCAGGGAAGGCCATACTTTTGTTGTAGGCGTTAAATTTACGCATATGCAGTGAAACTCAGGGCATTTTAAAATTAAAGAATGCCTTGGTAAAGTCCGTGCAGTCTCGTATTTTTACATCATTGCTTTTCAGTTACTTGCTCCCGACTACTCGTTTAAACTTTCGTTTATGGGACCTGTGGCCACTTTACGCTTCTCGTAAGCAAAAATATTTGCGAAATTACTGCCAGAACATTAACACCCTTAAAGTAGTCAGAGAATGTAAACAAAGTACATTAACTTTAATATCTGGTGTTAATTACTGCTAGTGTGACCATACAGTGAAGTAAGTACAAACTAGCGAGCAAAGATATCTTCTAATGTATGTAATTGTGTTTACGTGCGTGCCCGTGCGCACGCACGTTCGTGTGTACAAAACTTCTTATTTCTCAACCAAGGTCAGTGGTTACCTATCCGGTGAGCGTGCAGTAGTGTGTGCGTAGGATACGCAACGGTGAAATGTCGTAGTTCGTTTCCCGCCACATGACATTGGCCTTGCCCAGGATGTAAAACGATGAAGCTCTGTAGAATAAACCGACCCATGCAGTAGTTTTGTGGTTTGTACAGACGTATACGGGCAAAACTTTATATTGTGTTGTGAATTGGTATTCGAGCAAAATTTAAAGGAAGTCGTTAACATGCTTCTAGATTGTCAATTTATTCATTAAAAAAGGCGCTGTCTGATCTAATAAGTTTGTAGCATCGAGTGAGAGGTTGATTGTGAACTGAGAAGGATGTAAAAAGAAGCAGGCGTGGTCTATCAGAGTTTGCCAAGAGGGACTTCGAAAGAACACAGGAAACGTCAAGGACAAAATCCTTCCTCGCTTCTCCCGATCCCCTCTGTTATCTCCTGAATACAAAGCAGTAGTGCCAACGAACGGCAGCTTTGTTCAGATTTTATTACCATTTATGTGTACTGTCTGACGGAAGCTGTTGGTAGCTTACCCCACCATACCCACCAGATTATCTGAATTAGTGTGAAGTTCGGTTTTTCCACTTTTGCCACCATCAACGTATTAGTAACAAGTAAACAATGAACTTTATAGTACTCAATCATACCTATATAATCGTAACATATTCTGCTTTCTTTGCCAACGACATCACATTAACAGTATTTTATAAATGTCAAATTTAAAACCTAAATGGCCCAGGTCGTCGAGCAATAAATTAATCTGCAAATTTCTAGAAGGAGGAGGATTAAAAATCAGTTCTTCGAGACTTGCGATACATAAACCTGAGCTTTAGTTGATAGCCAGTTTTTCATCCTAACAGTAATAGTACTTTTCTCAATGTCGCATGCACTAAAAATTAAAAATTAATTAATTATTCCCTTCGAAACCGATATAGTTGCAGATCTATTTTTAATTTAAATTAATTTGAACTTTAATGAGGATAAGAGGATTCGTCTCAATAACTATATTAAAATTTTAATTGCTACAAAATCCCTATGAAGAAGATGGTTCTTATACACGTATACAATGAAAATTTTTTAAGTAGACTTATCAGCTGATTATATTACGCCCAAATTCATAAGAAATTTACCGTTCTGTATTCTTAACGAAATATTTTTCCTCATATCGACAGTCGACAAATTACATATGTATAGAATGCAGGTACGTACCTAGGGAAAAAGCTTAAACAATCCACTACCCGCGGCACCACTTACGCAGAGATTCGCCAGATGCATGACACATTGTGAAAATGAGCGTATTCAGCCCTTTGAAAAATAACACTTGTCTATACTACATATAAATATGCAGTTCGTTCGTCACAGAGAGCACATTTTACTTCAGTAGAAGGACCAGTCATTTAGTATTACAATGGGGAAAACATTTATTTGTTGTGAGAATCATACGTGACGTAAGAATACAGTCCGTTGGTAAAGTGTAGTGCTTTTATTTTTAAATTTGGTGGTACATCTAGTAACCACTATCTGCATTCTACTTTAGTTTCTTTCTGAAAGTAAATTAATGAAGTAATCAATAAGTAAATCAAAGAGTAAGTTTACAGTTTTAATATCAGTAAAGTAAGAAGTTAGTAGTGTTGACAATTTGTACTAATCATAACTGTCTATGATATTCCTGTGAGGAATACCGTAACAGCGCTCAAAACATTCCCATCCTTGTAACTGTGCGTATTGTAATTAGGTGCTAAACGTGTCGTTAGTGTTCTCGATTTTTGGGGCGAGGGGGGAATTTTGAAGGCATATGGAGTAACAAAACTGCGAGTAAACTTCTTTAGCAGTGAATATTACTGTCTACTGGGATGTGACGTCCTGTTAATTAATAATTTATCTTACATAATTCGGAGGAATTTGCTGCCACCATCTTCAGGGTAGTCGTAAAGAATAAGTTTGTGGAACAATTATTATTCTTTTTTGACTACCCTGAATAAGGAAACAGCAAGCTGCTTTGAAACGTCCGATCCAAATTGGCAGTCAGGACGGTATCTTATCCCAGAAGTCTTGTGTTTATCAACAACTTTGTGAAACCTCAAATCACACCTGACTGTTACAACGCAGCAATATATTAACTTTATATAACATTATTAATTTATAATTGTCACGTATGCACCGCTGTCGAGGACTTTGTTGGCTCCAGGAGTGTTTGTATTTTACACGCACAGAAAATCAGCGAAGTGGACGTGAAATATAATGCAAAGCATTATGTGCATTATGTAGTGCGCTTATTAACACATTCAGTATAATTGAATTCGAAACAATTCGGTAATTAATGTTTAAATTAATCGTATCTCCGGGTTTTCCGTTTCATAAATAGAATTATAAGTGGGGGATATTTAACGCAGATTGAATATCATTTATAGACCCAGTACAGAAGATGACGTCTAAAATTTCATACTTGTGTACACTCATACTATGTTACTTGCTTAAGAATTAGTGTTGGTATTTTTTCTCAAGTCAGTTGATTAGTTGGAACGTGTTTTTATTGTTAAGATCTTTGTATATGGCTGAACTAATATTGAACCGTCCGTTTCTGTCATACTTTCACTCTTTAATAGCAACGTTACTTTTGATAATAGAGGCCATACGTGGCATGAATTAAATAGCGTCCTACAATTCGACGAGAGCTGCAATGAAAATAAGATCTTTCTGAATGTAAATGTTTCCTGCAAATGGGCTACAATATAAAAACTGAATTTTAATTAGCGATGCTATTTTTAAGGCTGTTAAGAATCAGAAAATATTTGAAGAGTTTAATCAGTTTGAAACTTAACATTTTTGCTGTACCCTTCTTCAAAGTCGATCGGAGGAAAGTTAATCATTTGCTTTAAACATCAGCACCATATCTGTGATGGCGTTACCAACAATTTTGATTTCGTAACATTTATATTGTTACCTGTGATAAAAGGCTTCATTTGAAGTTATTTCATAATACAGTAAAGAGGAATATATTTTGAGGCAAGGCTCAAGAATTAAGAACAGAGCGGAAATAGTAACCCATTGATAACTCAATTAATTTTGATCTTGTGGGGTGGTGGACAGTCAGGTGCTATTAGCAACAAGAAATAAAACTTAAATTCTTGTTGAAGGCAATTTTCTCTCGACCTAAATGATAGATCGTTTATATAACAAAAATATCACACAACAACGTGCTTTATATGTCAGTTGTGATGTATGTTGAAAATATCTCAGGATGAGACCCTAAAATAACATTCTTCCCTGATGATACCGAGTTATATTCTGCCCAAATTTAGGAATAAAACAAGAAGTAACATTGATTTAAAAAATAAATGCAGTGTAAATTCTATGGATAGTGGTGGTATAATTTCCGTTGGCATTGAAAAGGAAATGTCCTGTTCAGAGGATTACAATTATCGTAATTACTGGTGTCTATAACCATCTTAATATTCTTTTTAAATTGGATACTGTTTTTAACCTCAGTAGTTACATTACATATCTCTTTGGGCCTGCTCTTTCTCGCCTATAGGTACCACACTGCCACTCCATGTGGCGGGTTATTTTAACCAATCCCAAGGCGTATCAGCATGACTTACTCTTTCCTGATACACGTAATTAGAGTGAAGATCTGAGTGAATAGTTTTTCCACTCGTAGTTTGTTGTCTTGTCCATGCAGCAAGCTGTGAAATGCCGAAACGTGTTTATGTTGCGGGGTTTCACTAAATTTTATGGACACAATATATTTAAAGCCAGACAACACTGAGTGACAATTTACATGAAGAGCTACATGTTTTTATGCGAAAATATCGATCATATGCCGCTCAGGGTTAGTCAAAGCTAAACTTTTCGCAGCACATTTCTATATAAAATTGAATATATTTTATGTGCTGCACATATTTTCCTTAAATCTTACAGTTTTGAGCATATTTACATACATAAAAGGAAATCGTCCAAATTTATTATGATAGATATACATTTTATAATTTTCTAATTATACATTAACGTATACATCCTTTGACTCTTGATAATATAATCTCGCCGCCTGTATCTTACATAACTGAATTTTCAATTCCATGTAAAATTATGGAAACTAATACTACTTTACAGAGTTCCAGCGTTGTCTTTTTAAGTACCTGTCTTTATATCGCCGAAGATCCTTATGTCGTCTTCATAACAAAATTAAAATCCAAAATTGTTGAAAAGTGAAAATTGTTGCACAACTGAATGGAAAGTAATTATGCTTATCCGACGTAACATTTACACTCACCTATCTTTCGTTTATTGGATATTAATATTATATGCATCATGATCTAATTTGTAAGACATTTCATATCCAAAATAATTAAAGTGTGGAAATTGTCGCAGAGCTGCAGTGACAGTAATTATTTTGTGGAGTTGATATTTACTCTCCAAAGCCTAAGTTTTGTAGGTAAAGACCGGAGTTGTTTACACATAAGGATGGACTATCAGAAATACAACTAAGGGCATATGTTATGTATTTTTATTTAAGATGTAAATCTGTAATTTGTATTACGCTTGGAACAGTCTGTCATCTGAAAATAGGAAATCCCCCCTCCCCGAAGCACTCATTCAAAAAGCTTAAAGAATTCAATAATACAGCTCAAAATGTGTGTAATATTCTGATCGCGCGCACTGAATGTTGATGTAGCCATTCAAGATAACAAAGAAAGTGTGCTATTGGAACATTGAATTTTCAGCCCAATACTTTATTTCCAAAAAGCTCCTCGAGATTGCGCGACTGTCGGTCCAATAAAAGGGCGTGTTTGGTTACCGCTTATTGGTATGCTGTTCTGTGCCAGCGCATCCAGAAACAAATTGTCAATCGAAATGGGGGAAATTTAATTTTCCCTTTCACTGAAAACCGGATAGGTGTTCTGTCGTTTCCAGTTTTGATCTTCTCCATCGTGAATTACGACAATGACTCTCTTTTCAAAGGAATACGCTACGTTAAAGTGGAAGGTTTACCGTTCAGGTTAGTGTCGGGTTCCAAACGCTCACCATATATGTCATCCGTTTCATATGATATGTTCTTGTGTAAGGTGTATCTGTGACTGTTCAACTCATAGCCCTATATTCGAGAGGTTGTGGTAACCTATACTGTATGTGGAGTCTAATTGTATATAGATATGTACACTAACTTAGGCTCTTTCAGATCGTGCAGTATGCGTAATTTTCATTCGTACAAACTTACACCGTTCATGGGAAGCATCCTCACATACGCGCTGTTTGCCCCACGGAAGATGTTAAACGACGTGGAAACAAATAACAGAAATTCAACCAATATTTCTTTATTCCATTCATTACATATTGTCGATGTTTCTGAGGCATTTTCTTGGGTATCACCAACATAATACTACACAGAACTGTTGATTATAATGTTATTTCTTTAAAATTACTTAAACTATACTCATTTAAAGGCGTTAATCTATAACTCGGAATTAATTGTTTATGGTTGCATCAGCCGCTTGGTTTCAGAGTACATGCTATTCTCGATAACTAATTTCGAAACGTAGGATCTTATTTTTCAGTCAGTAACTTTAAATAATTTGTACAAAAAGAATATTGTAATCAGTGGGCTTAGTGTTCACCGGTATTCGAGAGAGAGTAGCCCTAAATGTAACCGAGTAAGAGCCCAAATATGTACGAGGAAACAATATAAAAGGGAGAAAAATAAATGGACGGACACGTGTCCAGTAGCTGGTTATGACGAAATGGATATTGTTGAGTTAAACTGTAACGCAAGGCGAAAGATAATTTCAACTCCAACCTAGAAATCCATCTCCCACGACATCAAAGATTACATTTTTTGACCATGCATCAGAGAACACCACTAATGATTACCGTAGTTTCTTCGCCTCCAATTACGCTCGGTAGAATGTGACACGGTGTATTACGGTAGACAAGTAGTGATATTCCAGCAACGCATGGATAATTATCCACAAGTTTATATGACTGGCCACCCGAAGAGACAGGTATATAGTTACCGTGTGCAGAGCTGACTGAAAATTTGTATACCAATTCTACTTCAGAAAATATATGAGGTCTAACGTAATATTGATATAATGAATCAACAATTTCAGAGACCGTCAGAGAATCACATGTAGAGGGACGTTATTTTATCTGACCAAATTAGCTTGTCAGTTCATGGCGGCTCGCTTATCCGATGAATCGTAACCGCTGAGCAGTTCGACCACGTAATCTTTGGAAAAGAGACGGACAGTGACAAAAATTATTGGTCAGAAAAATAATGATGTAAAGAACATTAACTTGATGTAGCACTTTTCGTTCCTGTCCGAAAGAAACATTTTTCGGTACAGTTCTTAGCTCCCACAGTAAAGTAAATTAAATATCCCTAATGTAAATATATATTTCGTGAATGAAATTACAAATCCATTCTCAGTACTCAGTACTCGTAAAGCCGGTCCATACATCAAACAGAGTCCATTTACAAGTTGATCCTTCTTACTTTACAACAAATCAGGAACATGCGATTGTCTTTATATGTTTAATGCGGATGTGTCAATTGCAGAGAACTTACTGCTCTAATGTGTATCGCACACAAGTGATAATGGTTCTCCCACACTGCTGTCTGGTTTCTACGCAATACAAGATTCAGCCCCTAGGGAACCCGTATTGAACAAACAGATGTCTGCACTCAGCCTGTCGCTTCAATTCCCAATCGTCACGCGGACTGGGTACATTTATCTTCAGCGTATCCATTTAGATGTTGGGAAGAGACCATTTGGGATATCTAGGCGTCAACTGGAGCATACTATTAATATGTAGAGATAGTGTTGTTTCCTGAAGAAAAACTCTGCTTCCCGGAGTTTGTTCCGTAACTGAATAATATCGACCGGTTTCTTTAGCAGCATCATACTACACTAACTTGTCAGAAAACGGCACTGTTTGAAATGGCCGGTGCTTGTTATTGATGACATCGGGAGTTCAGTCTTATTACTTGCCCAGGCAATAAAGCTGTGTAGCTTTGATAGGTGTTATATAATTTTGAGTCTATTTGCTTCTCTGTGAAGCGAACTGAAACCATTTTATTAATACACTCGTTTTAAATCATTGACACATCAGTTTATTATTCAGAGAGTTTTAATTTTAATCCCGACTTATCTTGCACATATCATCTGCTCCTTGGAGTTATTTATTAGCGACACCATTTCTCCAATTTTTCCTTCCTATACTTCTATTTAACAGAAATGTGTGTGTAATTGTCTGTATATATAAATAATTCCGATACTTCGGAATGCAGGTTCATCATAACCAGCAGTTTCATTCACGAAAGTGTGTTACACGTGCCAGAAGACTGTGGCGAATTATGATATTTTAAATTAAACAAAGTTATGTCGCTCAAAGTAAGTAGAGTCCGTCTGGATGGGTAGTGTGGTTATTTCCGACTCCAATAAGTCGTATATTGTTTCGAACTGTAGACATTTCCCTGTTGCTACTGAGAAAAGCCACGAACACGTCTGTCACGATAGTCTGTACCCTAGCCAAGACTTGAATCCCATTCATTCAGGCGCGCCATTCCTTCCAATTTCCCAGACACAAGTGTAATGCTTCCGCACCAACCAGGCCAACTTAATTAATTTCTCACAATTTCCTGAAGTAGTAATTATGGCACTAAGAGAACCTTTTCTGAGTCTGAAATAAACTATTAGACCCATATACCTGTGTCTTACTTGAGAAGTTAATAATCTCTCAGGTAGTCAAGGGAATCCCCCCCCCCCCCCAATAGAACACGAGCGTTCATTACCATGTTCACAACATTACGTCACTGGACCATATTCTGAGGTAGAAGAATCTACAGCTCACATTCTGTTCCAATGTGGTTCATGGTTCATCCTTCCCTTTCATGCTAAAATGTCCATAAAGGACTCCAGTCTCAAAAACGTTTACTGATAACTTTACGCATTTCTTATTTAGCCTATGATAAAAATCAGTAAATAAATGTAGTGGATGTGTGCTTATAATAACCTGATATCAGCAGTCACATCCTAAGAAATGTACTTGAAAATTGACTAGTAAATCTGGTATTTTAAATTTTTCCCATGCGTGCTATTATGTCCCACTTGTGTTATCCTACCTTACTGCATATCCCAACAGTATTTGGTACAGAGTGTTAATTGCGTAACTCCTTATATGTAGTTTTATCAAGCGTCCTATAGCAGACTCTTCCTCTCCGCCTTGGGTGCAAATTTTCTTTTCAGAACCATTTTCACGAAAATTCTCAGTTTTGGTACTTAACAGAGGTGGCGACCAAGTTCGTATAAATAAAAGCATATAAATTATAACTTTCAGGTACTATATGTTAGCCTTTACATTTTTCGGTGGGGGACGGAGGTATATTTTCAACTGAAGGGTAGCAAGATTTCCGGACTTTAATTTCATCATGCTCAAAATTTTCAGTAAACTGTTCTAATTCGAGAATGGGTTCCTTCTATATTAATCATGATGAAGTAGAGAAACACAAAATGTGCTGACCCAAAATATAGCCTACGTATTTCGGCATTCTGTTACACTCTGATTACTACATATGAGGTTGTTGCCATGGGAAACGCATTCCATTTTAAAGCATGTACCTGATTACATCGAGTACTAAGAAATAATATTAGGCTTTGTAAGTGACCAGTTGATTATTCTGTGTCAAAAACGCAGTTTCTTCAACGCCGATCTCCACCAGCTGTTGACAGTGTAGGTCAGTATGCCGGTCGCAGCGCCAACAGTCTCCACGGTTTCAGATTCCGATGACGCAGAGGTGTTGACAGTTCAGTCTGCTCCGTTTGTTGTGGAACAGGGAAATGAGTTTTAGGTATTCTATGTAGTATTATAGTACTTGTTATGAACACTGAGCCATTGCATGTAACCCTAGCTTCGTACTTTCTAAGGTCCATCTCAACTAAAGTACGTGACTGAACTGAGGGGTTGAGTAATCGACAGTACTGCCTTGTATTCGGGGATCTCGGGCTCAAATATTGAGCCGGAAAACAGCTTTCCTGCAAGAGGTTCTTCGTTAAAGTCCTCATCCTCTTCAGGTAAATGTCAGTATAGTGTATCAAATTAGAACCTGTTGCTTCGTTTCGCATACTTGCCAAATCTTAACCTGCTAATTATCGTACAGCGTCGTTATGTAAAGCAAAAGAAAAAGGAACGGAGCAACATGGAAGCTGTGAGGTCTGCTGGATAGCAAGTAGCGCTGATGGAAATCGGCGCTGGTTAATGGTACTTTGTAGAAAGATAGATTCCTAAAAGTTTTGCAATTTATAACGAAATAATACTACTTTATAAGCATTTAAACAACAGAATGGTGGCTGATGACGGTTAAAAGTTAAGATCAAAGTCTTCTGAGATGTTACACCACGATACCGACTTTTCAGAAATACCAGGCTCTTCCAAATTATCTGTAATTGTTTATCAGCCGTCACGGCATGATGCCTGAGAAGGTTTTTACCTTCATCAGAACCTCTGAAAACGAAAAAATGTTTTATTGTAAGAGTAACGTCTTGTAGTATCTCGGCATGAATCGACAGGTTATTTTTCCACTCTGAAAAAATTTCCATCAGTTCCTCGTTGTTACGTTACGTCGACTCAGTTATGTAAAGTTAGTTTCAGTGGGATACCTGTACGGTGCGGTATTTGTTCAAAATTCATGGGTTCTTACGACTAATGTAAACGGGCGTCAGGTAACGTCTTAAACGAGACGGATATATCAGAGTTGATTTATGCTTAACACTCTGAAGGCTAAAATTGATGTACTTTATATTCCAAGATACAATTCTTACCTCAGAGGACAGAGTATGTTTGTATTAGGTAGACCAGTCAGTGAATGCAGTGTAGGGAAACAATCGTTGTTTACTGTGAGAATCGCACGGAACATATAATTATACTTTTGGACAAAACGCGGAGAAGTTATTTATTTATCATACCAACTCATGCACAATTTTTACAATATTATTACTTCACTTGTAAAAATTGTGCATGAGTTGGTATGATAAATAAATAACCTCTAATTGCTATAGAATGCACGGTCAATATAACGTAAAGTTTTAAAACGCGGAGACTTTAATGTCAAACCTGGTGTTTAATAACCGTTAGGCGTTAAATTTTTAAGCCTTAGAAACATGAAATTCTTCTTAATTAATATATAAAGAATCGGTTCCTGCTTCCCCTATACGAAGACCGACAGATGAATGGTGTTTGCAGAACTCATTGATGTATGTTGCTAGAATCATACACACACACGTACGTACTTTGTGTGAGTAAGGTGTGGAGATGTTAAGTACGATTAGCACTGTACTTAGAAGAGTACTGAGTTCGATACTGGATTTATTATTTTTTCTTCTGTCCAGGCAAGGATATTGTGCCGTCATGATACCTTTCCTACTTCATACAAAAGAATAAAGAGATGGACAAAGAGAAACAAAATTACGTGTGTATTCGGTGTTTGCTAAGCTTGTCACTGTTTACAAAGGGCAGTCAGTTTTTTTTTTGTCGAAACGTGTTATATTTATGAACTGATTTGGCCTCTTATATTGCAATCCCTTGGAAACATTATATTTAGACGATTTTTAGTTCAATAAGAAGTGAAGCAATGTTATGTGTGGACAACCGTGTGTTCTTGGAAGTTCTTTGTTTCTATTTCTCAAGATGATTTATGCTCGGTAAAGTTCGGTAAGTGGTCAGAGGTCGAGATTGTTGACCTGAATGTTCGATTTATGTGACACGCAAAACGTTTTATGTTCATATTTCCCCAGTAAGACTGTTCAGAAGCGATTAGTGTCCATCTTCTTGTAATATGTTATCGGCGGGACATTGAATTCTGGTACTTAAGGAACCCATGGGATTAAAGAAACGTGTGCAGGTGAGAGAACGAGTCGGAGGGAGATATATTTATTATTGCCTTATTGAAAGTATACGAGGTAACCTGGATTTCTTTTTCTTCTTTGTTATTTTCCCTTCTTTCCCTCTTATTTATTTGTTATTTAGTTATATACTTTCTTTCTTTGTTTCTGTAATTTTTAACGTTATTTCGCTGACTGAAAGCGTATCAAAGTAGCGCCAAATCACCGAGGGAGTGTGGGTGATAAATTGGAAAATACAATGGGGAAAGATATATTGGTTAATTTGAAGTTAGCCTCTGAATTTTCCTCAAGAAGCTGCCAAGGGCCCTTAATAAATATGATCTGGGAATGGCCGAGATTTAAATGTGGGAATTCGCCAGTGTGACCATTATTATTGTAACGGGAGCTGATTAATCAGGACCAATTATTGTGATTATTAATACCAAGTTACTAAGCGAGAGTACGTAAAAGTGCTGAGGACTGCAGTGAGGAACTTCACGAAATAGTCGGTAATTTGCCAAAGCTTTAACTGATCACCTATATATTTTTTATCATTAAACCAGTATGTTTGATTGTATGTGTGTGTACATATATATAGTTTCTGTAGAGTTATTTCAATCAGCTGCCTTGGATTTAAGCTGTTGATATACAAATGGACAACTGAAGAAATTACCAAGTCTCAGCAGTGTCTCGGTGACTTGCGGCAAATTACTGACTTCACGCCTCTTAGGCTGCATGCATCAGATAATCCGTGTTATATATATTCGTTAGTAATATTTTGTTGTTAGTAGGCATATCTCTATATGTTTACGCTGTTAACACTTACTGAAATGAAGCACGTTTCTTTTCCCTTGGTTTGTCGATATTTACACGCATTTTTTTAGGGAAGAGTCACGAAAGTTGGGTGGAAGCTTTAATTCTCTTAGCTGAATTTATCAGCAGATGTCCTTGAACGAAGTCTATAAAAGTATATCAAACGGGAATGAAATATCTGTCCGCATCTCCATTACGCATATTACATTTCCGAAAATAATTACTGATTGAGATGGAACCATTTATATTATGGATAATTACATTAAATTTTCGTGGAATGTATAATTTTTGGGCCCTCTGTAATATAAATAACCCCTAAAAACTTTAAACGAGCCTCATATTGAGCTTTACCTTTTTTTCTGTTAAACAGTCTTATTGTTCGACTTGGTGCAAACCATCAAATAAGACATAAAGAGTGACTTGTTTTGCTAAAACACTTCCTATACATGTAAAGAAAACGTAAGGAAACGCGAACAAAAGTATATTCTTGCACCTATCAAATCAGTAGTGTAATTGTTTAGAAGTAATGTAACAGCAATAAATGAGCAAAAAGGTGGGTAATGTTACAAAGAAGGCATCTGGAAGATATAAGTGCTCCAGTTAGAGATAACATTGCAACTGTTATATTTTGTTGTATCTACAGTGAGGAATTACTCTTCACCAACTCGTTTTCAGTAAAATATATTTTCATATTCATAATATTACAAGGATTAACATTTGAGAATAGTAATTCGTAAGAGCCAAGTAGAATTCAGTGGATCATACTTTGTACGAAACTTGTGTAACAAAAGGGATTTTATTTCATTCCAAGCAGAGCCAGACTTCCAGGTAATTTGCATTAAAAAGAAAAGAAAGGAAAAAAGTTTTCTTTCGTAAAATTGCTGATGCGAACTAAAGTTGCAAATCTGGCAGTTACTCAGATGTAGAAGCAGCCTGACACACGGATTTGGGTCCAAGACTTGTATACGTAAGAGCACAAGAAGTCTGAACTTTTAGCCAAAAGTGTCCTTGTCATACGACTGCAATAACTTCGTGAAAATATTTTTATCGCCTGTTTCTAAAACTGCTCTCCAACATTCTTCGAATGTGATGTTTGTCGCCATCAAACAAGAAGCCTGTCGACGTCGTATAAGCAACTAACTCCGCTGTGCCGAGTTGTGACAATAGCTTTGCTGGTCAAGAAATTGCTTTAATTTTATGGAAACCGCAGGTTTTTTTACATTGTGTACAGCTACTTGTATCTGTTAGTGAGCTTAATGTATTCCAAACTTCAAACTCTATTTCTTATAAGATATCTAATAACGTCTCTAACATATGTGCCTATGTATTCTAACCGACAATGTTCTGCACTTCCTAGGATATGACCGTAAGCTGGAGAATTTTTCAATATGATTTTTTAAACAATAAACAAGGTATGGTAAGTATTAGATAATTTGATTTCAATGCATCGAACCTCATTAATTGGAATTATTAGTATTATATTAAATTATTTATAATTAACACGTGCATGAGGCGGGAGAGCGTAGTCGGTATAGCGATTCGCTACAGGCTGGACGGTCCGGGCATCGAATCCCCTTGGGGGCAAGATTTTCCGCACCTGTCCAGACTGGCCCTGGGGCCCACCCAGCCTCCTATACAATGGGTACCGGGTCTCCTTCCCGGGGGTAAAGCGGCCGGGACGTGGCGTTAACCACGCCCCCATCTCGTGCCGAGGTTAAAGAAAGAATAGAGCTATACCTCTACTCCCCGTCTGGGCCTACATGGCAGGTTATAAGGTGAACTTTACCTTTTAGCATGTGCAGGAGGTGTAGAAGTCTGGCTTGCGCCAGATTGCTGGCTGCGTACGTTGTTTAACTATAAAGTGGAGAATGCAGTACTCTATTTTCGGCGAAATAATAATGATATGCTGGTGTTAAAATTCCGCCGAGGCATCTAGTTAATATTATATTGGTGAAAGAAGACAAGTTTAAGCTCTATCGCGCGAATTAATGGTTCTCTGACCGACCGGCTTAGAGCCAATCAGCTACCACCTCTTAAAATGTGCAACCCCACCAACCCCAAGGACAGCCTCCGATACAGCGAAGTCCAAGCGAGGATGAGGAAATTCGAGCTTTGCTCATATACTAATCAGCGTATCATTTTATGTCAGGCATTCGACCAGTAAATATATCGCACTTGAGATTTGGGCGTCGACAAGTCAACACATATTCTGATTCTGGATTTCTACGAGTGAGTACCCATAATTATAATTTCGGAATAACGGTGAGTAAGTGTATCACTTGAGCTTAGTCTGTGACTGATGAAAGTATAATTCTTTTTGTGGCATTCAACTGGGGAATGTATTTTATATGCCCTTCACCGTGCATTTTAATTTCACTGTATATTAAACCAACCAAATGCACCTTCACTATCAAATTTTAATAGTAATATATAACTTTCCCTACATATATTTCGGTCCGCCTAGACCATCATCAGGGGGTTCAAACTACATTTAATTTACATCCATGAGTTCACTGTGCTATCACACTCATTGTAGTTCGATGTTTATGTAATTAAGATCATTCTTTGATGTTCCGATATTTGTAAATCAATCTTGCCTGTTGGGCGTTGATCTTACTTACATAAACATCGAACTGTAATGAGTGTGATAGCACAGTGAACTTATGGATGTGAATTAAATGTGGTTTGAACCCCCTGATGATGATCTAGGCAGACCGAAACACATGTAGGGAAAGTTATATATTACAATTAAAATTTGATAGTGAAGGTGCATTTCGTTGGTTTAATATGGGGAATGTATATTCTGAGATTAGAATATAGGAGATGCAGTTGACTGTCGGCGTACGCATAAGCAGCTTATACCAAACGAAGAGAAATGAACTACTCAATACAAATCTTGATTCCACAAGTATCGTGACTTGTCAGTGTGAAAGTCTTTGTACGCGCGGTGATATGCATTTCATGTCAGTGAGTCGTCACTCACAGTTCAGTGACTGTGAACAAAACAAATTTTATACAGGAAACAGTGACTACATCATTGTGGTGTAATACCATCAACGGTTATCAGATTCAAGAGTCGATTTCGGTTTTACCCCCTTAAAGTTTCCGGAGAAAAACCTTGTGTTCCCGCCTGGAAGCGGACTGTATTACAAGCCAGCAGGGACGATTGACCAGAACACGGCATAAATTCCTGATCTCTCCCAGGCAAAGGTATTGCTGTCATGATGTTTATTTCACTTTGGTCAGAAATGTATGGACCTTACATTCGTAGGTGACCCGCTGTGATTTCCTTCCATGTGAAGAGACTGAAGAGCGACATTTTTGTCTAGGGACTACTGAAGTCAAATAACTTTATCACTTATTGCTCTACTGTGTTTTGTGTTAGAGATTCAGTACGCCAGTGCCACTCATAATATCAAAATCGGCAAAGTTAAAAAATAACACTAATTATTGTTCCAGGTAAATTCAGCCCCAGTAACATACAGGCAAAATATTCTGAATTACTATTGATTGCATTTTTCTTCTGTTGTAACTTTTCTCCCGCACGTAGTTTTGTACAGAAGGTACTGTTCTTATTTCGGTATGGAAAACTTAAACTTCTTCTGTCCGAAAATGTCGCTACTCCTGATGTGCAGATTGCAAATAATACTAATGTCAGATTGTCTGTATTAAGTAGTAATTGTTGAGCGAGTGAAACCTCTTCTAATTTAGACTATGAATGTGTGAGGAGCCGTTACCGGTGGCCGCGCGGCCTAAAGCCTGGGTCTGCTGCCGCTAGCTTGCAGGAATTGCGGGTTCCAATCCTGCCGGAGGCATGGATGTCTGTGTCTTGTGAGTGTTGTGTGTTGTCAGGTAGAGGTCTCTGTGACGATCTGGTCCCTCGTCCAGAGGAGTCCTACCGAGTGTATGTATATGTCACTGGGTCTGATTAAGTGCAACAAGAACCCTCTAGAGGTACAATGGGTAGGCAGAAAGAGGTCACAGTAAGAAAGAAAGAAAGAATGTATGAAGTGTAGTAGTTAAGTGTCTTTACCCAAGTATGCTTTTAGTAAACTTAATCATAAATGAAATATTTGCCAGTCCATAGAAATTTCATCATATATATATATATATATATATATATATATTTGTTCTACTATACATAGTTTTTATTTGTTACTGGATAAAAATAGGACCTGCTGGACAGTTTACCTCTGGAATGAAATTCTATGATGAAAACTCATTTTTATTCAGTTTTGTGTATTATGGCTCACGTTCATGAAGAATTGTATTTTTCGTAAATTTGGGGTTAGTGATGGTCTTTAGTTCTGCAGTTTTGTTTAGTAATTTCATTCACTTTTTAGTTCCCTTCAGTTCTGCAGCGGATTCTGCCTGGCTTTCACAAGTTCTATCCAGTTGCTATTGTGCTGGAAGATAATAACACATGGGCAGGAGCAATTCCGCTTAAAAACATCCGTGTCCCGACGCTTCAGTTTCGGTGATTTACACCCAGCGCGATGTCCACCGCCTGCTGTATTAGACGTAGTGCTTCACTTGTTTTATGGGCATTGTGTACACCATGGCTCTCCGTAGACCATATCTCTAGCTTCCCAGTTTTGAAGCCATCACTTCGGCTTTCGTGTTAGGTAATATATTTCTTTTTAATTTATGCATAGAATTAACTGTCTCCATACTACACTCTCGTCCGTGAGCATTAGATAATTTTAGCAAGATATCCCCTACAGTGGAATTCCAGCATTCATCACTATGTTAGAAGAAACCAGAATGTGGGTCATTACCAACCCTCGATTTGTCCAATAGTAGCCTCTACGTTTTCCATATATAAGGCATTGATGGTTGCTATTATCGCGGTAAGTATATTGGTAAACAGTTACGAGTATGAGCGAAAGACGGCCGCATTAGTGGCTAAGTTATATACACTAAGCAAATATTGCAGTGACACACTTTACTGAAAGAGTTTCACGGCGGTTTTACAGGTAGCAGGACCACTCAATGCACATTGTTTATTTATTAAGTTTGGTATTTTGGTATAAACGTACACGTCCTTCCAGAAACGTCCAGAAAATTCAGTTAAGACGCGACTTCAAATCGTGCCTGACCACTTGAGAAATATGTGAGTATATCACAGCGAATAGAATACACTCTTTACCGAGTATGAAGGTGCTAACCGCAATCTCTTGTCGAAATTTCAACATGCTTTACTTTAGTTACTTGTCTAGTATAGCTATGTTTGTAACGCGGTATTTTCGTTTTTGGATTTTAAAAAGCAATCCAGTAATTAAGAAACGAAATGAAATACCAAACAGTCTTAACTAACATACTGCGTCCCGCAGTCCTTATTTAGTAGGGAATATTAAACAGGCGGATTTCTATGAAACTGCCTGTCTGAATTCTCATAATTTATATCTTAGTCACATGTCTCACGATTAAAAACGTCTAATGTTTAGTTACTGTGTAATACTGTGCAGAAGTAGTGGACATTATCACCTGTATCCGTCCCCTGGAACTCTTTTGTGGTTCAGGGAGGAAACCAGAATGGAACTGTGAGGATCCAATGCAGTTAAACCTCTTTAGGTTGTTAATTTTGAGGTTTAAGTTCCGTGTATAGCAAACAATGTTCTTGGGAATGCATTTCCTAAATATAAACCTACGTCTCCATTTAGGCAAAATTTAATTTAAATCTATTGTGTATTATATGTACCACAATGCAAGGTTTATTTTAAACAAGACACGCATGTACGTATAACGCAACTTTGAGGCGCGTTCACGTAACCATTGTTCCTGTGAAAAAGCAATAATTATTAAATATTATGAACGCTTGTCTGTATTCTAGCCTTAGTTATCCGGCATGCAAATTGCATCTTTTCGGCGTCGTATTATATGGTCATGTGTGGCTTGTTGGTCTCTACCATATTTTTCCACATTATTTGATTGATGGCACGATTTTCGAAAAAAAGTATTGACCGTAAACTGTGTTTAGAATTTCTATAAAACTTTTGTCTGAAACGTTTCTCACTGTGAGAAGAATTCAGCGAAGTATTGTCACTAATACACATAGGCCGTCATGTAAAGCATCCGTTGTTTCGTAGATTTTAATGAAACTGGAATTTTCTCGACAAAATTTCAAACAATCCCCAAATATTGAATTTAATGAAAGTTCGTCCAGTGGGAACCGAATTGTTCCATGCGGACAGATATGACGAAGCTGAAACTCCCTTTTTGCAATTTTGCAAAGTCCCCTAACAATGTTTGAGATAAGACGTGTTTAACGCCATAGACGTAACCACTAGAACCCTCCTGAGAAGCTCAGCCAGCTGCCATCCCTGCAGCCTATTTACTAAACAAACGTCTGAATATTACATTAGACTACCATATTTTTCTTTTACTTCAAAATGGTCGCCTTACAATATTTTCCCCTTCAAACTTTATGTGCACTTTTTTTCTGCATTGAAACTAGGCTACATGCCCAAGAATTCATAACCTTCATTTCTTCATTTCACATTAATACGTTTTACTATATATTGTTTAGTTCTGTATTATCCATGCCTCTTCAGTTTATGTCTTTTAAGACTTAACAGTCATGAATACTTCAAAACTATGCATGGAAAATAATAACTGGGGGAAGACCGCGTAAATTGGACCACTTCCTAAATTGAACCAGACAGATTGCAATGGTCATCACTGTGGTGGCAAGCTTGTTCTCAGTAATGAAGTTCAGCAGTGGCCAGGGAGTGTTGCTCTTTGTGGCGTGCTTTATTATCTTTCATATGTGCTTCGTCTTATTCTTCTCTCCTACAGCTGCTTTTGCGAAAGGACTATTGTTAAGCTGAGTAAATTACAACTAAAGATGTGCAAACACAGTTTCGTTGGGATACAATTAGGCCCTCAATATTTTATAATATGCCATTTAGTCTTTGGTGAGAAGAAAATGGCGTCTTGCTATAAATTAGACCGGCGGCGATTTCCTGTATTGGACCACCTACTTCATACGGTTTATTTCAGGAAATTAGGAGAAACCCTTCGTTATAAATTTTCAAAGCTATGGGGTTTATTAACCAGCAGGTAATCACGTGATTTGAATTCAGTACATGAATATACAAGTTAAATTTAGGTACTGTTTTCCTCGTCTTCAATTTTTCTGGTACTTAGGGTATAGCATCGGAAAAAGTATAAAATGAGGGACGAAAAACGATGGAGAGAGCGCTGGTTGCATATTGGAATGAGGATTTAGTAGATATGTGTAATTTAGGCACTGTGAAGTATTGTTTTGTTCTGCGGTCCAATTTAGGAATGAATATGTTTAAATTGGACCGATGCTGATTTTTAGGAATCTCTTCTTAAATATACTTTCTTGTGCAGTAAGACAAGTAGTAAGTATGTGGTTCAAGTTGTAGTCAATGCGTTTTTTAGAGAAAGTTATTTTTATTTTCTTTCCTTCTTTTGTTCTTAGGGAGTACAATGTTGGCAGTGTTCCTCTGCTCTCTTCCATGCACTTATTCTTGAAGTATTCCCCTTTCGTAAGTTTTACTGTAAAATTTATTAACGGATTATGAGGTTTTAAAAGTGAATTCTGTTTCTTAAATTAGGAGTTTGTGTTCTATACTGTAGGTAACATGGAATATATGAACAGATATTTAGTACTAAAATAAATAAAATATTAAATCGTAATAAAACAAAGAAAATGTAAAGTAATGTGAATGGTAGCAATGATTTGTAGCGTGGGATTAGGATGCAAATTTTTCACATAAAACGTTTTTATTCTTTGTTTGTATCTCAATACGAAATCTTAAAGAGACTAATTTCATGGAGCGTATTCCTTCTTGAGGAACCAGTGGTCTGTTAGTGAAGAACACCTCGTCTGATACGGAGCTCAGTGGAAGTACCGTGTTTAAAAGAGCCTGCCACTGGTCCCTGTTCTGAACCATATGAATCCCCTCTACATCATCACAGCCTGTTTCTGTAATGTGAGTGTTAATATTATTCTCCTACTACCCCTTTTCTTCCGTGAAGTATAACTTAAGTTCCTCATTTTCACCGTAGCGTGCTACGTGTCCAGCATACTGAATCCTCTTGTTTTGATCACCTAAATAATCCTTGTTGATGAGGACTTACAATGAAGCTTCACATCATGCAAGTTTCCGAGACCTCTTTTAGCTTCCTAACTCTAACATCCAAATATGTTCCTCTGTTCTGAAACATCGTCTGTCGAATGGACTGTTAAAAGACTTCACAGTTGTAACTGTGCCGTTATTTGTTTGATGTTTATTCCAGGCTTCATGTAACGACATTTGTTTCGCTGTAGTTGCCTCTATGCGTGAAACCAGTATAAAACAAAAGTAAATTCGTACCTACAACGTACAACGAAACTTACGTAATTTTCTCATTGGATACACAAGTAACTAATGTATTAAAATGCCTATGATTCATGTACTCATACATGTTTTATTACTGCATATGTCGAAGTTGGCAACACTGCGCAGAATATGAAACATTTCCAGAGGGTTACTAGGTCAGTGCTTGATTAATATTAATGACGGTTTACGCTCGTCCTTAACGATCAATGCGACACAGCTTTATTAGTATAAAGTATTCTTAGATTACTTCCTGTAACATAAGCACCACAGCGTGAAGGATAGGGTGAATAATGCATTTGTGTGTGTACTTCCGTCTGCATATATATAAAACAGAAGACAGTTTAAAACTGATTGACTCAGTGTGTATGTTAATGACACGTCGTAGTTACTCTCAGTGTCTGGCAGATTGTGTCAATCGTGACACGGCGTCAACATGTTCATACTTTTATCTGTCTAATACCTAACAGACGTAGACACGTACCTGCTTCTTCAGGTACGTGTCTACGTCTGGAAGAGACTTCTTGCCTTCTTCACTATTGGCAATCGCTGTGTAAGGGTTGTGTAGATAAACTACGTTTTCTGAAACTGAGGCGTTAGATAGAAGCCATCCGTTAGCTTAACTTTAGAAAATGAAAGTATCTCCGTTGCCCAATTAGTTAAGATACCAGATGGTCCTTATTTGAAGGAAGATGTTCTGGTTCTTGCCTAGAATCGAACCTTGGTTCTTCGTGCCCGTGAACGATAATTTTACTCACTGGATTATCCCAGTTCCCTTATCGGTACGACAGCGCTTAATTTTTTATATGAGATAAAATAATTTCAAACAGTTCTTACTGTAGAAGAGGATATGTGAACAGCACTTTTAATCTGATGTTGCTGCCAGGACAACACATGGACTAATCGAGTTCTGCTTATATATTAATATTAATATATTAATATTAATTAAGTCTAATTGCTCACAAATTGCTGACTCTTCTTTTGTACTAGAATATTTTTGCAATTTTAAAATAGCTGACTTAGTACTCTCACTTAACTTTGCTCTTTTTTTGTTTTGTTCTGTTCTGTTTGTGTAATTGTGTCGTATCTATGTATTTGTGTAGTATTGTTTTCGTGCTGGTTTTATAATTCGCTTCGCGCTGTTAAGCCTGCACGTTAAACAATTGCATAATATGGCTTTGCTGTTAATAACTATTTTATAGTTGTCACAGTAATTGGAGTATGAGGTAAAACGCAAATCGCTCAATGCGGGACCCAGGCAACTGGATCGAATCTCTGCTCCCCAACAAATGACATTTCTATCTCATATTGACTAGTTCGCAACGTTTTCCTCAGTTAGGAGTGAAAAGAATTTGAGAAGCATTTCGGAGAAATGTAAGTTTGCACCTATGTTAATATACTAATATTCTTGTTTCTTTAGGTTGTGTTTGTTATGCTTCATGCTGTCTTTGTTTGTAAAGTGCACCTTTGGCTCTCTAGACCTGGTAACAACCGGGTAATCAGTTCAAGCTTGAATTGCTGTGGCAGCGGCCTTAACACAAAACGAAGTGTCAAATTTTATAGTTTAATCTCGTAGTTTTAAATTAGGTGACCATTTCTTCACCTGGTATTGCACTAGTACATATATTGGCCATGTACACGGCATTGTAAATCTTTGTTAAGCAATTGCATTGTTGTTAAAATTGAATGTTATTCCCCACTTACGCCTACCGGTTTTTCGATGCCAAAATACTGAGCCAAATAAAAGCCGCAGCTGCTCAGTGCCAACCCACTGCTCTGTCCTCATTCAGCAACAAGATTGGGGTTTTATTCTCTCCACAAAATTATTACTGTGTCCCGCTACCAGTATAATTTAATCAGTCACGTGGAGTGGGAACTTTGCTTACTGAATCCCAATATTCATTTATTTCCAGTTTTAAAGGTTTATGTGCAAAAATGGAAGCGCCTAATGTGCATAAATTGAAGGTTGTCTTCGTACGAGTAAGTACTATATTCACTGTATTATTCCTCAGTGTTGGGTAAATACAGGTCTGCAGGTCATCATGGGGGCCAGATATTTTGTCATTATACTTCATACTTCCAAGTCTAATAATTTCTAGTTTATATCTGCTTGTCCTTTTCTTCTTTTGAAAATCACAGTTCGACCATGACTGGGGCACAGAAATGCTCACCTGCGGCAATGAGCAACCTGAACAACAAAATATTTTTAGAGCCCTCATTTGTGATTGTGCCCTTAGAGCCTAACTCAGATTTGAGTCACAACCTGTTACCTTAATATTCTAGTTCAGTGCTCACCACACTATGCATATTATAGCGGATAATTTCTTGGCTAGCTGAGAATGAGGTGGCGTCTGAAGAAGGACTCTCCTCCACGAAGTTAGTTAGTTATAGGTGACGGAGATAGTAAGGTTTGAGGGTGGACCATGTACAATACTTTTAAGCGTGACATCCCTTTATGGTACAAATACAAAGTAAGGAGAGTATCATCAATCCAACAATCTTCGTATAAGCTGAAATTTATTAACCTACATGTTTCGGCTCACGTATAAAAGAACCATCATCAGGCAGTAAGACACAAAGGGAAAATTATACATTTTTGACACCTTATCTAGTTTTAGTATTAATTGCGTTGAGATCTCAACTTGTATATCGTGAGATATATGTATATATATATGATGAGCTTAAAATTATTGGGTACAAGCTAAATGTATACAATAACAATCAGCTAAGAAGCTAAGAATGATTATAGTTATAATCATAATAATATAAATTATAAATTATTAAGATTGTTACATTATTAAAACTGTTTTGCTTCATTACTAAGTATAT
This sequence comes from Reticulitermes speratus, assembly GCA_021186555.1. Classification (NCBI taxonomy): domain Eukaryota; kingdom Metazoa; phylum Arthropoda; class Insecta; order Blattodea; family Rhinotermitidae; genus Reticulitermes; species Reticulitermes speratus. The sequence goes on from JAJKFL010000005.1 coordinate 19,319,603, forward strand.
CAGATCAGTGTCAAAAATTACGCGCATGGATTCAACAGTGTTTAGACACATCTTTCTCTATGTAGAATCTAAAACACAACGAAGGTGAACTGGGATAAACGTGACATAGATTACAGGATTATTGTTTTCGTAGATTGAAATCAATGTCAGTAAGATAACTTTTTGTGAATGAGAAACTTGTTCGCTTGTGTTAAGCGAAGAACACAGGCTGATGTTTTCGAGAGCAGGGTACTGAGGAAGATATTTGGGCCTAATATGAAGGAAATGATGCAAGGTGTACACGTGAAATTAAATCCAGAATTGTCATGGCAAAAACAGCATTCAACAAGAAGAATAATCTTTTCACCAGCAAACTGGACTTAAATTAAAGGAATAAACTAGTACAGTGCTACATTTGGAGCATAGCTTTGTATGGTGCTGAAACGTGGACACTTCGGAAAGTAGATCAGAAATAACTGGAAAGTTTTGAAATGTGGTGCTGGAGAAGAATGGAGAAGATCAGTTGGACTGATCGTGTGAGAAATGAAGAAGTATTACACAGAGTCAAAGAGGAGAGGAATATCCTACATACGATAAAGATAAGAAAGGCTAACTGGATTGGTTACATCTTGCGTAGAAACTGCCTTTTGAAACACGTGACTGAAGGAAAGTTAGAAGGAAGGATAGAAATGACGGGAAGACGAGGGAGAAGACGTAAGCAGCTACTGGATGACCTTAAGGAAAAGAGAAGATACTGAAAATTGAAAAAGGAGGCACTAGATCGCACCCTATGGAGAACTCGCTTTGGAAGAGGTTACGGACCTGTCGTAAGACAGACTACAGAATGAATGAATATGAAGGAAGTAACAGGAGGCTGGGGAAAACTGCACAGCGAATCTTCATGATTTGTACTCCTCGCCAAATTTTGTTGGGGTGAGCAATTCGGTAATGGGGGGATGGGCGGTGGTACGTGGCATATGTGCGAGAGAGGATAAATGCATGCAGGGGTTTAGTGGGGAAACTAAGTGGAAAGAGACCACTTGAAATATCTAGGCCTACATTTTTTTTTCCAATGACTCGACAGTCCCTTGGGGGCCAAGGCCGCCTCAGTTGTCGAGGCTTCACGATCACACTTTTAGACACGCCACACTCGGTAGGACTCCTCTGGACGAGGGACCAGCTCGTCGCAGAGAACTCTACCTGAGAACACACAACATTCAAACGAGACAGACATCCATGCCCCCAGTGGGATTCGAACCCTCAATCCCAGTAAGCGAGCGGCCGTAGACTAGGCTTACATAAGAAGATAATATTAAAACGAAACTTAAAAAATTAGGACGGGAGGGCTTGGATCGGATTAATCTGGCTCGCAGTAGAGTTTACTGTTCCGGGCTCTTGTAAAGAGGGCAAATGAAACTTCGGGTTACATAAAATGCGGGTATTTGCTTGATTAGCTGGGGAACTAATAGCCTTTCAAGTTCCCTGGATTTAGTGTTAGTAAGATGGTCTTGTCTTTCACGTTCACTTTTACGTGACGTTGATAGATGTTTCGTGACTTCGAGAGTGTTTGTTCTTCTTTTGTTCCGTATCACCATTATAGTAATATAAGGATCATAATGAATGTCACAGCCCCGGACACTATGCCCTGTGTTCAACTACGCTTGCTGTAATTATCTTTGGTATATTACAAAGTTGTGACTGTCGGTGCCTGCGTGCGTTACATGCCGACCACATGTTGTCTTGTTATGAAGGTCTCTTTCCGAAGTACCCTGTCGTCTACCAAACTACCATTAGTTTCTAATGTCTATGTCACATTACTCTACATTGCTCATCATTTAGGCCCTGCCCCGTGTTGTCAACCTTCCCGCTTTTGATCAATAAACCTAAGGGGACATTTGGGTTCCTTTACTTTCTGCCCATCCATGAGTATGTGCAGATGAGATAGCTTAGTTGGCAAAGTAACTAGGCTGTAGGATAATGTTTCGATTGCAGAAAAGGGCAAGAAACCTTTCTCTTCTCCAAAGTGTCCAGAATTGCCCCGGGGCCTACTCAGTCTGCTATTCAGTGGGAACTGGGGGCTCAATTTCCGGGAGTAAATCGACCGGGGCTTAGTTCCAAACTTAGGAAGGCGTGGAGCTCTTCTTCCCTCCACCATATACCTTCATGCCAAGTACAGGAATAACTCTACCTTTACCATTCACTATATTTCCGTATTTGCCACATAGCCTCTATCAGTCAGGAATTTCTTATTCGCAGTCATCACAAATTTATTTTTTGTAGCCTGAAACACCTTCATTATATATATATTATATATATATAATTTATGGATGCACATTTGTATTGCGTATCAGATATGTGCTTACCGTAATTATGTTTGTCCCTACAGTTTGTTACGTCACTGTATGCTGCATGAACGTTCCTGTCGGTCTACATGAACTACGTTGCGTCCCAAACGTTGAATTTTCATTTAGAGCTACGGTAGAATTTGTTCTCTTGCTGTGCCCGTACTTTCGTTTTGTGTTATATGGTGTGGCCGACTTTAAAAGAAATTTCATGCCGGTGTTTGTAGATACTTTGGCTAGTATTCGGGAGCGTTTCTTAAATTAAATAAGTTTCTCCCATTTCTTTGTGTCGGCTCCTAATTCGTGCACATATTAGGTGTTGGTCATTTGTATTACTTTACTATATAGTGCATGTCTGTGCACATCGAGATAAGGGCAGTCAATATGGTGATCCTTTCCTTCTCTACAGTGTCATATAGTGTGTATTTGTTGCAGAAAGTTATCCTTTGTATATACTTGCTCAGCCACGTTGTAGCCTGTGTTGCAGATTTCCAGAATATCAGTCATGTACCTAGGTATTTTCTGTGCCTCCTTTTTATCATTCTGGGGAGAGACAACACTTCTAGCTTGTGTGAGATTATCTCAGCCAGGATATTTGAGCTCCACAATATCGCTGGGGTACCTAACTATTGTTGCCAAAAATTAGTACATATATATGTTTCAAATGATTTTAAGCATAGCTTTATTAAGGCGATTTTTCTGTCTTTCACTACCTAATTGTGCTTCCGTTTTTAGGCGCGTTAGCAAAATTTCGAAAAGCGACTATAAGATTCGTCAAGTCTGTCCGTCCTTCTGTTCTCGTGGAAGAACTTGGCTCCCACTAGACGGATTCTCATGAAATTTTATATTTGAGTATTTTTCGGCAATCTGTCCAGAAAATTCAACTTTCATCAAAGCTGAAAGGAATAACGTAATTTACATGACGTTTGTACATTTATGACAATATCTCGCTGAATTCTCCTTAGAGTGGGAAATGTTTCAAACAAAAGTTGTAGAGAAAATCAAAAGACACATTTTATGTTCAACAACTAATTCCGAAAATCGTGCCGTTTATGAGATAATTTGGAAAAATTTATGGTAGAGCCACACAGACCACAGACTACAATATAATATGGCGCTTGCGCTATGCATGCTGGATAACTAAGGCTATAGACACACACTCACAATATGTAATACTTATTGCTTTTCCACGGCAACAGTGGTTTCGCGAACGCTCCTCAATGTTACGTGTATACGTACACAGCCTCTTTTGTTAGTTTTGTTTACTACCTGGCATAACATATTTTACCCTTTAAAGCCTAATGGTAAATTCAAATTTGTACGATTGTGTGTACCACCAGGTTTAATATTGAGAAACTCTACATTCTACCCCACAGTGTGTGTCACGTGAAAGAATACCAAAATGTGGTCATGAGTTTCAAGGGGGCTCGAAGCCAAGATTAACTCTTAGCTGGCAGGCCAGCAGTAAGCTACTGCTCTGCTCTTCGTGTTCACAGTTCCATGTCGTGGATCGGGTGGTTAGTCGGCGGTCTGTCATCCCAGACTTCCGGACGCGATCGCAGACCAGTCCGTGTGAAATTTATGGTAGACAAAGCGGCACTTGGACAGGCGGCTTTTTCCCTGTCAGTATCACTGCACCAATACTATATACTCATCTTCATCTTAATACTACCCATATCACCAAGACAAGCGGTCGAAACCTGGGAATCTTTAAAAAACAATGTTTTTTTGCTATCGAGGAGCATTGAACAGAAACATTACTTCACATGTACGTAATTCACAAGTGAGAATAAGGACGAGTTCATACGCACCAAGTCCCAGTATCACGTCATTGTGTACTTTGTTCACAGAACACAGGAATTTGGCACATTTTGAACAACTTAGATTACCTTTCAGAAATACATTTGTCTATTTTTTATGGGAATAAGTTGAGGAATTTAGGTCTACTAGAATATGCATGAGTCTGTCAATTATCTTAATGATACGATCACGCTAGTGTAAAGAACCTTTGACCTTTCTTTGAAATACGTTTTTTGTGCCTTCTTCTACTTTCATTAAGGCATGGGCTGTTTAAGCTGATTATCTATTCAACATATTACTTTTCTTCTGTTTGCTAAAATGTTTTCCACACCAGTTCGTGTTACGATAACGTTACGTGTATTTGTTTTACGGCACACAGATTTCTTAATAAGGCTGTTGTGTTATACGTCGGATTTGTATCATATTTGTATTTCCATACGGTCTCATCAATATTGTATTTAGTTAGTGTATGGAATCCTCTTGTTCGCATACAGATACGACGTTTTTATGGCAAGTTCCGTTTCATTGCCATTATTGTATATCGGCAAGTTATGTCGAAGTTTCTTCCCCTTTCACCGAATGCCATTTTCGTTCAATCGTACACCGCATTGCTTTTCTACTTCGTAATTTAAACCGTCTGGAGATTTAGTTCCATCTTCCCTCTCCCTCTAATTTTATTTTATCCTGTATTAAAACTGTATAATTTTTGTCACATTTTAATTTCTAATTATTATGTTTGTCCAACACATACAGGTATTTATCCTATGATTTTGTAGTCTTAAATTATTTAAGTGTTTGCATATAGGGACCAACAGGAAACCTAGTTCGTATTTATTCTAATTTTAGTGGCTGTGTTTCTTTTTTATTATAATTTATGTTATTACTCCAGTAAGTGACCGTTACTTGCTTTGGAATAACCTTGTTTACCAGGCATGTTTGTTGAACTTAGTGTTCGCGTCTGTGAATAAATATTTTCTTAGTGTGAAGTTGTTGAGAGAAGGTTACCAATGATCCACTGAGAATCATTATTGCCGCATGAGATAAGAGAAATAAAATAACAGAACTTTATACGATACAAATTTTAGTTTTTGATAAAAAATGGAAGTATTTTTAGACACAAAGCCATTGAATTCCACTGTCAAATTTAGTGGTGCCTGTTTCTTGTTGTAGACACACGTTACTCTTACGTGTTTGTGCTCATTTAATCTCTTACATTAATTTGTTTAATTAACCCAAAGATGTTATGTGCGCAGAACTAATTATTCAGCTCATCATTATGTAATTTGCTGCAGCCCTGTTTTACTTCTATTCTCCCGTGTCTTTACACTTTCCTAGCACGTTGTGCTTCCCATTGTTTCGCTGTAAGTGAAACTTCGTTTATTACGTCCAGGAATCATAAAAAATCCCTACAACAAACGATGCCACCATCATTCCTTCAGCTCTCATTACGAATGAAATGGCATTATTTTACAAGGTTCAAAGTTTCCAAAGCGGTAATTGTGACGATTGTTCTCTGATATGTAAGGACGTGTAATCTGGTATAAATTTACCCACGCTTTGGAAGAAAGTACTGTCATCGTAATTCGTTTTCAGTCACGTTTTTCTCTGAAGATGGAAGCAACAATTCTGCAACGTCAGTAAATTGTTACTACACCTCACAACATCACATTCCAGAAGACGACAATCTTCGATATAACATTAAAGCCCGTTAAATGTGTAAAACAAGTGAAGTCGTCTCTGTGTTTAATTCAGCAGCGCGTTATGAAGGTGAATGTATAGCTCGACGCCTTCTAGACTTCGGCAATAAATGTATACAAGTGGTCAGCTGTAAGACGGCCACTTAATTTCCGAAAAAAGGGCCCCATATACACATTTGTTAGTGGCTTGAAGTCTCCAGTACCTGTGTTGATGCTGTGGAGAAAAGAAAATCTCTACTTCTCTCGGGATTCGAACACCAGTTCCCTTATAATCCGCTTCGTAGTCGAGTATTGAAATGTGATTTGAAAAGGGTGTGACAAAAAGCGCTCATGATCAAGTTTAAGGTACTATATTAGCCATGTTTTGGAGAACCTAAAGAAATGTACGAAAGAGAAGCCTTTGTAGTCGGTAATCGGGTTGAAAATACAACACAGGACCTAACAACTGGAAGCAGACATTCTGCACTGCTGGTACCCCGTGAGGTTCCATAAAGTTTCACTAGTTGTTGAACTACCCAGAAGAGAACTAAAGTATTAATACAAGGGCTGATATTGAAGAGCAACCTTTAGCAGAATAAGCCTCATTAGTGCATGCTGCAGATTCACTTCACTTATGAGAAGAAGGTAATTGAGTGTCGCTAATTTGACAACCGTGTTCCTAGGCTGAGGTGAGAACGGTTATATCCTGCCTAAATTACATGCTCGCATAATATATTCCACAGTCGAAAATGTTGATATTTTGAATTCTTTCGCTCAGTACCTCCAGCATAAGTGTACAGCACATTTCTCTGCATTGTGAGAATAATGTGCTTTTACATATATAGAACAGTATGTAATTGCCGTCGGCACAGCTGTTTATTAATATTATTATTAAATCTTTATAGTTTATGGCAACGTGTTTAGACCCACATTTAGGTCACCTTCAGGCCAATATTTTAAGTAAAATAAATGACAATTGCATGCTTAACTTACGTGTTGATAGAGTGAGATCTCATTCCGTACGTAAGACATAACACAATTTGAGTATGAATATTATAATGTTAAAATCATTAAAATCTGTGGTAATTCCAGTACGGGGGATATCTGATTTATTGCAATATCTTCCCTGAGGATTGTTGTTTCCTGTGACGTACAATAAAACTGTCGATGTGTTTGTTGGTGGGTATCTTTGTTGGTGAGTATGTTTGTTGGTGAGTATGTTTGTTGGTGAGTATGTTTGTTGGTGAGTATGTTTGATTCAGCCATAAAGTGATGGAAATATTTTCTGTGTAATTGTTTCTGATTGAAATTATTGTAACATTATATCGAATTACCACATATTGTAGTGATTTAACGCTTTGATACTCATATGCAACCTGTATTCCATGTTATATACGGAGTGAGATCTCAGTCTATCAACATGTAAGTTTAGCACGCAGTTCTGATTGATTTTGTGTAATATATAGGCCTGAATATGTCCAAAATTTGGGTCGAAACATGTTGCCATATACTTTACAGATATAACAGTAATAATAATAAACAGGTTGCCGACGGCAGTTACATGCTAATTTATATACCATAAAACCCAACGGGATGTCTAAGGTGAAATGTGATTTCACATAATTGTTTTTTAAGCTTCGGTGACCACCTTCTTTCTCTTCTTTTAGCCATAACTTTCTGCCTTGAAGATGGAGACGGTATGTTCCTCCGCAACATCTGTAATTTCTATACATAAATGCAGACAATCCATTTCACTTTGTTTTGTCTTTACAGATTATACCTATACTACACTTTCCAACAAATTATCCATTTCTAAGGTGTTTCCTAAATTCTCATACAAAGTAACATAAAGGCTGTATGATTGACACTCCTGCAGCTTATTCTGAATATTTTTGCCTCGACTCTCACCCTCTGACTGTGATATCCTCAGTCATTAAACGTAAATTCAGGCGCACTAATTTAAGTGTTCTGTGACAGTTTCGTCTTCAACATTCTAATTCAGCATTAGTCATGCTACCATCCGAACAAAGAACAAAATGTACACGTATATGTTATGGAGAATTATACCTTGCCCATAATTTCTTCACAGTTTACCTTTTTAGGTATTCCAATTAATTTTCGCAACATAATTGCTAATTACGTGACGTGTCTGTAGAGAACCACCGACATCAATGGCCTTCGTAAAAGCGTCTTGTTTTTATTTTTCTGTTCGAAGTTTTCTTTTGATTTGTAACACAAACCTTTACATTTTTCATTCCTTTACACTCTATTTTGCAGTTCACCATTCTGTGTGTCCTTTATTACAGTACACTTACATACAGTTACGGCAAGTTAAGAAAATTACCTTGATGAAAGTTACAAGTTTTACATTCTGAAGACTTTCTTGTTGTGATGTTTGCGTTACGGAATCAAGCTATGAAGCAACAATTTTTAACCTGTAGAATTGTCTCATTTAATCATATGGGAAGGTTATTTCAAATTCTGAGGGCCTGGGGATGTAGAAGGAGTCGTTCGTGACTAGTTTTCAGTGCTAACTGGTATTGTGTCGCAGAAAGTGGAGGCGCCATGAAAACTCGATTATAACAAAGGGTAACACTGAAGGGTTCTGAATCCGGTTTCTTTCGAATAGAAATTTAGCCTTACCGCTGCAAATCTTGCTATATACCCGCACGTCGGCGTAGACAAAATGGGTATGCGTGCATACGTAGCATTTATACGTGTGAGTTTATTGATACGGAAGTGTAGTGGGTAGGGTTAGGTGTGTATTATACAATGTATATGTTTGTATTTATGTCTATGTACATGTATATGCACGTCTATGCATGTTCTCGTTTATATAAGTGTAGGGCGTGGATATACAACTTGTGCATTACCTATGGACACAAAATGGAAAAACATTATAACTTCTTACTTATTTATGGACTGTCTTTTATGATTCTGAAATTCGAATGAAATAAAATAATTGTGTGTGACCACAGTCGTCTTGATTTTGCTGAACCTGCCATGTACAGATGACGGAGAATTTCATCAGACTGAATAATTCATGTAAAATGAAATTAAAACGCGATAATGTAGGTGGTATTGAGGCAGACTTTTGTCAGAGCTGTTTAATGAGTTATTGTTTAGATATGGATATATTGATACATCTAGTGGCGTGTTACATAATGACGCCTTATAAATTTCACAGGTTTTTGATGAACTGATAACTTGTATTTATTTCCTGATATACTCTATACGTACAGTAACATACTCTTCATGAATAATTAGTATTTCAAGAAATGCATATTATAAACATCCATGATTACGCCATTGTTAATTAATAAATTAGTGAGTTGATTAATATATAGCCCACGTGACAATGCTGTTCGCAGCTCGATTGTGGTAGGGTGAATATCGCGTAATGAATTGGAGATGATATGGGTGGAAGTGGTTATGTGCGTTTAATGTACTTGGAGTGTCTGAGGACATCCACGAAAAACATTATTTTGGATCGCTTGCCTTCGGCCCGAGATTTAGATGTAAATGCCCAAAATGTGCACAGTTACGCTTTAAAGTGCGTTGTTGAATATTAAATTGACACGAAGTGCGAAAACTGACTTCAGTCAATGGATTTTGGATAATGTAACACAGTGACCCGACCTGCTCTGTCGTAGTGGTTAGCTACTGTCTGTTTAGTTGGAAGGGCGAGTACTCTGGACAACCCTCCTTTAGTCGATACTTTGCTGACCCTTGGCTTATATTGACACAGGGACTAAAATAACAACGACAGAATGTGACCCCTCGTAAAAAAGACAATCAATGGGAAGATGGGCTAAGATTACTGCATAATGGAGCAACTTCGCAGCGCAGCTCGTAGGTCAATATTCAAGGGGTTGCAGAGAATTACTACGGGGCAACAGTATGCCCATAAATCCATTGTTACGGTGTAGGTATAGTGACATCTCTATGGACCGAGAGGCAGACTTGTGTCTCCCACGGGGGTAGAGCTTTAAACCATATTTGTCTAACTAAACGCTTCTAATGCGAAGCAACAATAACTTCATGATGTCCCTGTACGCCGGAATCGGAAACAGAGGGTGACCCGTCTCCTTCCCATTGTTTCCCTTTAATCATCCCCTACATAGGTAGGCTATCCTCATACATACACATATGAAGTCGATTCTCGCTCCATCTATTTCTGCATCCTAGCCAGTTCCCCTCTACACCCTATTTGTCTCTCTCTCCTCTTCACCACCAACAAACCAACTCGCTTCAATAAGACCAAATCCGTTACCGCCGCCACTACTGCTATGTTCGTGGGCAATTTGCATGTAGATTGCGTCTCAACGTCAATTGATTTGTACATTAGGTATGTCGGAACTCAGCTGTAATATAAGCCCTCGTTGTCAGGGATAAACCTACTTGTCCCTTCAGACGACCTTCCTGGACAGCACTATCCGGCCTGCCGTTCACACTTCCAGTATAACAGAATACATAATTGTCCGCGGAATTACTCGAAATTAGCATTTTTAAACAGGCCATTGCTGGTTAACTTAAAAAGAACTTCACCTACTGGAAGAGAATGTAACTTTAAAAATATTTACTAAATAATTTACAATAAATGACGATCAAAGTATCTTTCTGATGCTGCAAGATGATGTGTGGAAATTCTTTTAGGTTATATTCTGCAATGCATTGGTAAAACTTTTGTGTGAAACTGTATTTAACATAGCTCAGGTGATACATTTCAACGACGTCTGCCTTATTCCAGCTTAGCTGTTAAGTTCGTCTGTCTTGGACGTTTCCAGTTTTTTGTTTATTTTGCATATTTCGTGACTTTTTCTGTTACACTGTGGTCACATGCATCAAACTGTTTTTATTCTGTAATTCTTAATTTAATGAGAATATTTATACGTGCTTTTCTACTTTATCATTTTGCACTATATTCAACATTTTAGAATTCCTTTAAGGGATTTGTATAAGCAACTTATATTTTGCGACGTATTTTTCAGTATCATATAAAAGAGTTAATGGCTAGATATTACTGTATGATACTTTTGTACCTGTATCCTTTCTTAAAGTGTACTTCAACCTTGTAATGAATGATTACGAAAGTGAATTAATGTTTATGAATTTTGTGTTTGCACATAGTTAATTTTATGTTGTATTTAAAAAATGTGTTCAGAGTATATAGGTGAAAGGTAAGATGATGAGCAGGTAATGAATTGGTAAGTGTTTGAAAGGAAGCGGCCGCGACTTAATTAAATGTAATTTTCGGGCATTGTCGTGGAATGACCGACGAAAACCAAGTAGAACCTCAGTAACAACAGTCGATTATCTCCCGAATATTCTACGAATCATAATACTTAGCACGTCAGACATATTATTCGGTATTTATCGTATTTTGAACTGCTGTACTTAAACTATCCTATTCTATCGTGTATGGTGTTTATCAATTAAAATAACTTCGTATTTTACCTGATTCGATGCGCCAACGAACACAATGCCAGTCCCCAATTTTTGAGGATTAAATAATAGCAAATACACATAGGAAACATTCACTGAATAGTTCTTAATGAATGAAACAACCGGCCACGCAATAAACATTTTATACATATTTTAGTTACTTTATTCATCTGTCGGCGTACACATGCCCGAATATAATGTTTTATTTATCGGGATATTTTTAAGGATAAATGTGTGAAATATATTCCTTATGAAACGTTAATTAAAAATTGTCAACCGAAAATGAAATTAATGTTACGTGCCATTCAAAATCGGGGAATTTCATCTCACTTGAAGCCAGCAAAACAAAAATGTAATGCTGCTTTTTGATGTCGCTTTAATTTGACTACATTCAACTTTAAAATGGAACATAATGGATGCATATGTAATTTTAGCTGTAACTGACCACAACAACTGACATTCGTTACTTAAATTGTACGCAAAATATACATGAGAAAAGCTGATTGTTCCCTTTGTATTCCGGTACATCATAAATTTTAATGTTCGTCTTCCGCTACTTGTATTTTTTTTTGAACATCCGCTATAATTATTAACTGCCGAATGAACTAAGTGGCTTATCAGTGGCTGTCGTTGCAATGGTTTATTTCGGTGTATATATGTTTCATCACTTATATATCAACCTACTCGAACCTCAAAAGATATCTTGATTCCGTTATACACAGGAATAATTTATGATTGGTGGAAACTATCCGTGTAACTGGGAAACGCTTTTAACAATCTGACATGTGGATGTCATATAGGTTTTAAGGTTCACGAAACGAAATGGTCCGTTATATTGATTTATCTTATCATAAAGGCAAGAGTGTGTTACGAAAGCGCAAACCCGTATAACTTGACTCTTCCTCGGCCCCACGTACAGTATGTTTCACGCACGCTTGTATGCAGTTTATAGGGATTAAGAAGGGCTTTTAACCTCAGAAAGTACTAACAGTTATTTTACACAATAAAACACAAAGACCGTGTTTTGCACATAGGATAATCTGTTGTATCCTTTTTTTGCAGAAAGAGCGACACAAAGGAAGCGCGTTTTGATTAAATGTACGAATATTTTTCTGGAAGTCGTAAGTTGCACAAAAATGACAACTTTGCATACGTGGTATTGCGGAGATGTTTGACCTTCGTCTCCTTGTGATTTCATGTCATTATACATGTGTATTTGCATATTTATTGCTTTATGATGAGTGGCTAAATTTCGGATAGACCGTGAGACTTTTTGAATAATAAACTAGTATACTAATGCTTAGCGACATTAATTTTAAAATAAGGATAATAAAAACTGTGGTTTTAGGCCCCAATGACAGTTAGTTGCATGAAAATCGAAGTAGAGTCAACTCCTGTAATATCGTTTACATTCTGTACCTTAAGCGTCGGACACTGTCCAGCAGAATGTTGGTATAATGAATATAGTGTTATCGCATTCCTTCAGGGAATTGACATTATCTGGTAATAAACATTCTGTAGGACGCATCATAAAAGGTCACGGCCTGAATTCATGATATTTTTCACTTATTTTTCAACAGAAATACACACAGAATTATTATGATTTTCACAGATCTATGCGTTCGGAAGCGTAATTCTTCAAGAAGGAGCAGTATTTTTTTCCCCTATCCACAAACGTGGAAGTTTCGTTTTGAAATCACAAGCGTGGTTAATAGTTTTGGAGTTTGAATTTTTTAAGGAAAAATAATATCGCTATAGTTCGTACACATTATGGTAATGGTGAGTGCGGAGGATGTACATATTTTAATTCAAATTCGAAGTAAATCGATTTTGACATGTAAGTGTAATTGAGGTAAAATAAGTGTTGTGTGTTACATTCACCACGTAAATATAATATGGCGCAAGATTTTATAGAATGTGTACTTTCAGTGTAGGGATGCTGTTAAATTTGTGTTTCTTTCCCCCTGAATATGAAATTAATTTATCGCTGTCGTACAAACAATATGCTAATCTAATAATGAAACAATAATATGTGAGCCTTAGAAATCATTTAAAATTTTTGAAAGCTTATGAATGTACTGGAACAGTGATATCCAACTAATACACTGAAGAAAGCGATTCTTCTCAAGAAATACGTCGCTATATTTGGACAAAAATTAGAAGTGAAAACAAATTTTCCTACTTTGATTTTGATCAGTTATTTGGATTTTGGCTTCGTGTTGAAGTACGATATATTGTCGAAGTTCCGGATGAATATTTTGCCTCCGTATTTATTGTCTGAATGAGGAGAGTGAACATTTAGTCGGGTTACAGAGACAGCTGGTCTCCCAGGTTCAAGAAAAATGGGATGATATAGAGTCAGTTCTGAAACGTCGGAAACACATCTCACTTCCATCCAGTGACAACACCCATAACACGATTAACTTCTGTATTGAATCACTGAGGAAGCTTGAAATCTTTAAGGACCTCTTCTAGTGGCCATGTCTGACGCAAATGAGCGACTTATAGATAAACATGATCTTTTATGCGCCCACTATGTCTTCATATTTGCCTCTCTATTCTTATGGTAAATGTATATTCACTGTGGTACCGTCTAGGAACTACTATTTTAAGTGCCTTAAATAGAATCGATTTTCAATAGGGAATTCTGAGACACTTTGCCTTTGATACAATATTCAGTATACGTTACTTCATCGCATTGTGTTTTCTACCTTCTCGAGTATGAACATTAAGGGGAAGTATATTGTACGTGCTTCATTCTTTTCGTCAGATATAGCCCACATAATAAATTAAAGCGAATTACCAAGTTGATCTCTAACAGTAGTTAGGTAATATAGTGTTACCTAAGATTTATCGCGGCTTATTTTTTCTGTTTTATGTATTTATATTTGGTTTGCATATGACCGTATTGCTACATACATACATACATACATACATACATCACAGCAGTGATCATGATGTATTATGCCGTTGTAACTACAGTAATGTGTTTTATTTGTTAGTGTTTTTTTTTGTTGGAACTCTCTATATGGCAACCCGTTCAACCTGTAGCCCGCGGGCAACATGTTGCTCGCGACACACTGTTATTTTGCCCGCTCAGATATTTGAAACTATAAAAAGCCTTTTAATCCTTTCCGTGGCAAAGCCGAAATAGAACACCGAAGAAATGTTGAAAACGTTTGAGCTGTTTATGTATGAAGACGTACAGTACATTACTAATTCATTTTGTAAAAATGTGCTACAAATTGCGTCACGCTAGGTATGTTGTGAATTGTATTGTTTAAAAATGTAGGTTTTAAGTCAAAACACAATTTTACTATTTAAAAATCAGCTACATCTTTCGGCTACTGTTTTGTAGCCATCATCAGGCCGATCCCAAGAATATAAAAAAGGAAATAATACAATAATGTTGGTCGGAGGTCTCGGACCTTACAGTCTGTTAAATGAAGTATATTACATACATAATATGTATACTATGAAAAATAAAACAGTGCGTTTATAATCTATAATAATAAAAGTTTATGTGCTTAGAGAATTGGAGCTGTATATTAATTACATTTGTAGTAAAATCACAAAGTATGGTGAACATGATGAAAACATTGAATATGCAAGAATTATGGAGACAGCTATGTTTATTTATTATCTTCAGTTGTACCTTGCGGAGGTGATGTGTTTGACATAGAATAGTTTTGCTCAATAGGTAAGAATTCTTTAATTATGCTGTATGCTGTATGTGAAGCATGCTAGTAGCTTTGAGCAGATTTTTATGTTTAGCAGTTGTGTTTTGAATGAAAACCCCGCGTATTTAATTTGTTGTAAACAACTGGGATGAATCACATTAAGATTTTATTTTAATTACATTTTTCCTGTTATTATCAATATATTTTATTGACACGATGTATGGAAAAATTTACAGGTAAAATTATACGGATAATTATATATATTGAATTTTTATGTTACCCGCATGCAGACCAAATTTTTTCGAAATTACCTGCAACACAGAAAACGTTGAGCAATGCTGATCTGGAGAGACTCCACGTCGCTTTCGAGCGGGTAACACTGTTTCCGTGTATGGGACGTTCTGGTTCAGATGTCGACCAAGAGGTCGGCTACCCTCACTGAGGGTATTTGTCTTTCTTCTTAGTCCTTCCGGGCAAGTACTGAGGCGGTACTTCCAATTATACAACCACCGGTTCTATATTTACATATAATCTTATCATTCAAAGCCATAGAGCATAGCCAAGCGTTAAGCTGTAGCAGGTTAATTGAAAACCACAATTAACTCATTAATTAGGGCCTTATGGCCGGTTTGCATTATGTTTATAAATGTAATAAACTTATAGCTTAATTGGGAAGTACTGTCTGTCTATCCATGTATATCTCATAACACTGAAACTTCGATTAATTTTGCGTTAAGCATAAAACTAAACTTATCTGGCGAATTCAGTTTTTTCCATATAGGTGCACTTGCTTTAACATCAGAAAGCTCTGCATTTTGTTCAATAGCGCATACATTTGTTTCCTTTGGTGTTCAGAATATTATTTCTCTAAGCATTATAACTGGAAGATCCTTGAAAGATTGCGTCATGTAAATCGGGAAATGGGTTTTAACTGTTCGGAAGATCTCACAGCCTCAATCCTCAAAGTAATCACCTTCTTGGTATACCCTGGAGATGGGGTTATTAAACGTCTCCGAAATGATGGTACGTATTTACCAATCTTTACGGTGTCATACCACCCTTGAAGACGGATATCTTCAACAGCACCGCTCTGAAGACCTAAAATACCTCACGTTTTTATCTTTTGTAATAGGAAGTGTGTGTTTTTATGAGGTAGGAACAGAATATGTAAATGTTATCTAGATGGCATTCAGGTGTCTCCTCTCTTTAGTTGTTCTTGTGTTTCTTTTCCTTTGGTAAATCACGGAGCCACTGAAACTTTGATAAAAAGTTTCATGATTTGTTGACAATAAAACAAAAGTACTATCATTGACATTTAGAAACACAAGACTGTCGAGAAGGGCCCTGTCCAAACAACAATACTGCTCTGTACAGATCAGTGTCCTGCAAAGAATATTCCGCGGTTTTTTTTTGTTGCTTATGCCGATCAGCAAATTACAGCCAATGTCACTTTACACTGTCGCACCTGAAAAGTTGGTAAATTTTAAAATCAGGAATACTTTCAGTTTTTACACTCTTCAGCGATTGAATATTTTGTTTCCTCTTGCATAATACTGAATCTTTTAAACGTTAATGGCGTATGTATGTACCACCTTCATTGAGCAGGAAATTGCACATTTTCCCACGCGATATGTTTGTGTTCGTATGGATTTCAAATAAGCATCGATTATGTCATTACACGACATTAACCTCTTTGTCTTTCCAGTGACTACTCTGTTCTCAGAGAGGTAGGAGCAAAGTTTTATACGTAATTTAGATGTAAGATCGGTTTTAAGTGATAATTAGGTCTACTAATTATGAGAGGTTAGTGACTATGGAATTTCATACCCATTAATTTTATGTTGCACTAAATATGTTTTATATGTCAGTAATAATTATGTTTAAAGTATGAGAAAGACTGTGGACCGTTTCTCGAAAAAGGGCTGCTGGTACAAACACTCCGTCTTTCAAAGCGCGAATTTCGTTACTCTTGTCACGATGTCTCAGCGTTTGGTATTATATCAAACCATATGCTTATAGTAACACAACTAGGGACATAGAAAATTATATGTGACGATGATGGTGATGATGATGAGTTCAGTAAAGCTTACAACTTTGATTAAATCATATCAGTTGATGAAGCAAAGTTGTAAATGACCGTAACGAACAATGACATTCTCATGGGAAAGCATAGGCTACGTTTCGTGCACGTCAGAATGAATACCCGATGTGTAAAATAGGGATAGAATACCCGATGTGTAAAATAGGGATAGAATATCCGATGTGTAAAATAGGGATAGAATACCCGATGTGTAAAGTAGGGATAGAATATCCGATGTGTAAAATAGGGATAGAATACCCGATGTGTAAAATAGGGATAGAACACCCGATGTGTAAAATAGGGATAGAATACCCGATGTGTAAAATAGGGATAGAACACCCGATGTGTAAAGTAGGGATAGAATAAGTCAATAACAACAATTTATATCGATAAAAACATTGCCTTCAAATTTAGCGCTTAGTTTCTCCTCTTTTGTAGGTCTACATTTTAAGTTCATGAACCACAGTCCCTACCGAGAAGCTTTTAGCTGCTCAGCTGGTCACATTCGTATAACCTAAACGACATGTGAAATACGGTAACTGCATTAACGAGTTTATAGTCAGAAGCTCACAGTTTCTGAAGTAATAAAGAAATTCCACACTCACTTGTGACCTGGAAGCTCACCACTGCCGTGTTCACAGTAGCCTGCCACTGGTTCCTGTTCACAGCGAATTGAATATAAAGTCCATATTCTCACATCAGGCTTTTATGAGTTAATTTTATGCGTATCCTCTCGTCGTCTCATCTACTCTTATATCACACAAATGGTCCCTTCACTTCGGGTTTACGACTAAAATTTTATATTAACTTCTCATGTCCTCATGCATGTAATATTTCACGTGCCTTTCATTCGCTTTTATTTACTTGTCTTGTATATTAGTTTCACCGCCGTGAAGAGTGGTCACGAGGTCTGTAATGAGTGTACAGACTTCGACCCCTAGGACACTGGACATGATTTGGAGTCCGTTTGGAAACATAAATGTACGTTTTATTTTTCTTTGTGTTTGTGTTACGTGTATCAGTACATACCTTGTGACCGTGCGGATCAAGGGGTTTGTGGCCGGCTTCATACCGAGGAGGCTTAGGATCGAAGCAAGGGGAGTGCAAGTGAGATTTGTGGTAAAGTGGCATCGGAACGGGGGTTTATGCGAGAAATTCTTTATTTGTTGTCTTTGCTGATGCCACTGTTGCTCCGTATTCATTCACCTGTAATCCGGCAATGAACAATGGGCCCATTACAGTCCGCACGCACAACGAAGAATCTGTCCCCACAGGAACAAAATTAAAGTAGAAAAGTAGCAATGGGCCGATTGTTATTCCAAGGGTTCCTTCCAGTTGTCTGTAAGATTTATTATTTTAGAAGTTACAACTTAATAGGCCATACAACCTAACTCGTAAAAGCTGAAGAAAGAGAAGACGAAGAAAATTAATAAAATGGTCTTCTTAATCAACAAATTGTAATATTTGAAGTGCAGTGTATTCACGGCCGTACGGTACTGATATTGTGCAAAGATGAAGCAAATTGTTGGCCATGGGTTTTTGTTGTGTCAATTACATCCCCCAGTTCAGATTCAACAAATGAAGCTGCTCGTGTGGCATTAACCTTAAAGTTACGTTGGCAAGAAGATGAGGACTGCCGTTTGAACAGTGGTAGTTGAAAAGCCCGTGTCACACAGTCTGAATGATCCAACATGACCATCTGCAATCACGAAACGACAGGAAGAATCCTTCGATAAAGGCGCGCAGATGTAGCGAAGGTTCAGTGCTGATTGTTTCTAGCCGTTTTCTAATTTCCCATCTGTCACTTTCCCTCCTATAGATGCTACATTACATTTTACTTTCAGTTCCGTTACCAACAAACAAATATCGGTCTCGCAGGTCCTCAGCAGCAGCAATCGGTGATCCTGCCCCATGGCCGCTTTTATCAGTGCTTCCTATAAAATGTACGTCGTTGTGTCATCGCGATATAAAGCATTTATTCTTCTGCACCGCCAGTCGCCTTTTTCATGGGTTCTCAGAACACGTATTCAAGTGTCTCCATTGACAGACTCAAGAAAGAGATTTTGATTTTACGGACAATATTAATATTGAAATGGCGTAAAGATTATGAAATTCTTCTTTTCATTTTTTTTCTTTCTCTAAGTTCTACTCACTCATCCCCACGTGTCTTCCCACTCCTTAAATTACGAAGTCCTCTTTTGACAGAAATGAATATTAAAAATTGCTACTCAATACAGAAATATGCATATTCTCACAGAACGAGAAATGTAACAAGAATTTCCTGAATCTTGGGCTTATGTTATGATAAGTCAACAGTGGTGAAAAATCTTAACTTTTGTCCCAATTCAATGAATATTATAGAACATTTGACAGAGTCAATGACATTATGTTCTCCACACCCTTAATTACACTGATAGGAGGAGGCCTAACAAGAAAGTAAAATGTTATATGCAAGTGTAATATGAAATGAAGAGTTTAATGGTTCATGAAAATTGAACGCATATTTCAGTAAGCAAACCTTCACTTTCAATATGCATTAATTTTAATTTGGAGTGACGTATTCATCCTTGCGTAAATATACGTGTATATTTACGTGTCTATTGAAGCTCCTTTAATTTGAAACCCGGAAATATGAATTGTAAAATACGTTAGATGGCTGTTATGTTCTTAAAAGGCCCTGTACTATGAAACTACACAGCCTCGAGTCAGGACAGTCGACGTATCACCGAGCCGAGATTTAAATTTTGTTTCCTCGAAACTATAGCACAAATAGCTGCTTATGCTACTACACCGTGACAATCAACAATCAGCTATTAATATTAGAGTCTCCTTGGATATGATCCATGTTCAATCGTAATTTTTTACTTACGCTTCAGAGAAACGTGCTGCTTCCATCTTCTGGTTTGTTAAGAAGAATAAGTTGCTGGAAGGCGTTGTTGCGTATAATGCATGTAATGATAACAATTAATTTTTCTTTCTTTTTTTTCCCAATGGCTCGACAGCCCCTTGGGGCCTAGGCCGCCTCATTTTTCGAGGCTTCACGATCACACACACTTTAGACACACCACAGTCGGTAGGACTCCTCTGGACGAGGGACCAAATCGTCGCAGAGACCTCTACCTGACAACACACAACATTCACAAGAGACATACATCCATTCCCTAGGCGGGATTCGAACCCACAATCCCAGTAAGCGAGCGGCCGTAGACCCACGCCGTAGACCGCGCGGCCACTGGGGTCAGCAACAATTAAATAATTTTTGTTAAATTCGTTTATTAAGATTGTTGGCAACAACAATTAAGCCAAATACAGGCAAACATGACAAAAGGACCATAGATAAAACAAGGAAGTGTAAACAATCATTAAATCACATACGATTTAAAAAGAAAGAGAAAATATATTACAGGATGATACGATCGCAGAAGCAACAAATAAAGCTAAATATGTGGACAAACAGGAAGTAATTAATACAGTGTGTAATTAATTATTGGTAGACGGAACAATGTCAGATAACGGATCATATATAGCGGTTGAGGTATCAATATATATTGCAGACTGCGTTAACTGCAGAAATATCTTGCTGAGGGGCTGACCGTCACTCAAAGCTTGACGTTAAAGATAGATTAGCTCCTGATTAACCAGTTACGTGTTCTGTAAATTACGAATGTCAAGAATGGCTGAGTAAGCAAATTTATTTTTAAAGACATTGGAAATTCATACAGTTGCTGCCGTCTAGACGGAAGTGTTGAAACATTGAACCAAAATAACACAATAATAATAAAATAATAATAATAATAATAATAATAATAATATAATGCTAATAATAGGAACACAAGATTTTTTGCCTTATAATTAGCATATTTAGGTAAATACATCATTAAGCAAAACCTATTTTTCATCAATATACCAGTATCTCTGCAGACGGAATTAGCAAGTGATGAACGTCTAGCAGAACACTGTTGCGGCGTTCAGATAAACACCAAACAGAATAAAATATCTGGGATTTGGAGTCAGGACAAGAAGGTCTGTAGCTTTAGAAACGGAAAGACAGAATTGTAGCCCACGTGTCTAGGTGGTTCCCCCTTACGCAAAAGATATGTGATTTCAGGCGGTCCAAAATATTGGCGCACTTATATTACAGATGTTTGTAAAAACAACGATAAGAACGCGACAGTAAATTCCGCTGGTTGCGCTCACGTTTATTGGCGTCAGTAGAAATAGACTAATTGAATTTTAAACAATTGATGAGTATTCCTACGTGGATGAAATTAAGATAAAATAGAGCATCAGAAGGTTTTCCAGAGAAAAAAGGAAAATATTGCGCCCCGAATTAAACTACAAAACCTAATTGCTTTAGAAAACGTGTTATAATCAACATGATGGCGGAATTTAAGTTTTGAGTCTGTAAGTGCTCCCAGATGTTTGATGGAGTCACTCCATATAACGCATTATTCACACAAGTTGTACTCTAAACCGAGAAACTTAGTTTCTATCGATAATTATATAACTCAGGTCTTGTTAATGTTAAGCTTGATGAAGTTAGTGGTGCAGCAACCACGAACAGAATTGATATCCGACTGAAGTTAAGAAACTGTCATGAGGGTACTTCCTTTCTCGGAAAACTCCTTATGTCATCACCTGAAAGAAGATAATTCGAAAATCGTACTACGTAACACATGTCATTATGCGAATGTTGAAAAGTAGTGGTGCCAAAACTGATCCTTGTGACGAAACAGATAGCGCGGTATAAGGCGAAGAAAGAGCTCAACAAAAGCGGACTAATTATTTTCTATGTTTATTGTCCGACAAATGTAAACTTTTATTCACTATTAATTTTTGTGAAACACAGTCCTACATGTTTCGAACCTTATCCTGGTTCATCTTCAGGGACCTCAGTATTTTAAATTACACTGACTTTTTACATCAATGGTACACAATGGTCAGCCTCAAGTTCAATGGAATCGTTATCCTTTTTTCCGAAATAAATAACCACATTTCCAAAATGGTTTGTTTGTGTGTTGAAATTATTATCAGCAGTTACAAGCCATTGACTTTTGGTAGACTAAATGGTTGCTTTGACTATATTATGGTAAAAGCAGACTTGTCGTATAATTAATTAGACTTATTATTAAATGTTTCGCTTTCTAATGCACGCAGTTTGAACGGCTGTATCAACTGTTTGTTTCACAATGTCGTTGAATCTGTCGACAGCAGCGTCAACAGACATTTCTTTATACAGGGAAACCAGACGTAAAGAACGAGCGTGTTCTATAATATTAAATTGTCCCCAGAGGAGAATTGTTTTCAAAAACGATGCTAGTAGATAAATTAGAGATTTTTAACAGGTAATTTTCATTCCCACACAAAATTAAAGTGGAAAATATCAGGTGGCACCAATCAAATACAGAAGAACCAACAGAAATGTAAGTAAAATTGAAGAAAACAAACTGAATAAATTTGCCATTGTTACAAGAGCAATTATGCTGAGATAAGCGAAGAAAACAAGTAGCGTTTTTGTCCTTGTGTTTAGTAGAGTATTGACAGCTAGTGGATGAAAAACAAATGATTTTGATGTTGATGATGATGGATTATTTTTGGTATTGACTCAATCTAGTGGGCAGTTAGACATACACAGTAGGAGGTATACAAACACAAAGACGAAAAGGAACAAAACAGGTGATGCATATGATATTTAAAATATAACAATTTTTATAAAAACATATAAGTACCAATTAACTGCATTAATAGCAGAAGTATATCTGACAGGTAGACAGTACTTTTGAGGAACAGCTCTACATAAAAACGTTACTTATGGCCTGAGCTGTTTCTAGAAGAGAAACATGAGATTTCGCATCATTATTGTAAGTCTAATTTAAAAGGCGACGACAGGTTACATAGTGTGAAATATTTAAGCTTTCTGCTTAATTAACATAATGTTATTAAATTGATAACAAATGTTTTTAGCAGAGACCTGCTAAATATTCTCTGTACTTTCTGAAGTGGTTGTTAGTGCCAGTAGTAGAGCTCCATTAATCAGAAGCACATTCAAGCTTTGATTTGACGGAGGCAATTTACGGCATCTGTATACTGTCTAGAAGGAAGGGGAAATAATAAAAATAATAACAAAATAATAACAATAATATATATGAATTCAGTTCAGTTCTTTATTTATTTACGTGTTGACCCAGCAGCCTAATGGCCAATTATAAAAACAAAGTACACGGAGACGACCAGCAAACACCATCATGACAGAAACAAAACCAGGACCAAGAAATGAAATCAGGAGAAAAAATGCTACAATTAATTTCAATAAAATATCAAAGTTGAAAAGAAAGAAAAAATATTGTATGTGATTGTACAGAGTAAAGCATAACCAACGATAAAGTGCAATAGGAACATAAAAATTAGGCCGATATGGAAAAAATTGCTTTCTTAATAATAGTAATAATAATAGTAATAATAATAATAATGGTAATATGTAACAACTTAGGGTAGGAGTTAAGTGATAATTAAGATTTGTTCTACTGCACTCGCATTTTTAGAAGACTATCCAAGTACAGTTAGGCTACCTGCAAAAGTTTAACGTCCTGGATGAAGACAACTGAATGTCGTATATAAGTTATATGATTGTGTTTATATTTTATATGTATTTGTGTGAGAACGAGAAAATATTCTAATAGTAACAGTAATTACATTCCTATCGCTAATGATGAGCACGATTAATACCTTAAATTCTTAAGCATAATAGTTTTTTTTTCTTTTAACACATAATTATGTCTATAGATGACACTCTCAGCGGATGCGCATGTAACGAAGGGAGAGCTGTGGCGTGTAGAACCGACATTAAACAAGCAAAACTTCTGAGGTTTGGAGTTGGCTCACAAGGCCGACAGTTTCTTAAAAGGAAGGACAGAATGTTGGTGGAATAAGGAAAAGCGCGTTTAGGCGACGAATCGCAACACATAAGTTGTGACATTTTAATTGCCCTAAAACAATTCTGTAATTGTATTGTGCATGATTAAAAGACGGTAATGACAAATGGACAAGAATCTCCTTCAAGCTTATCTTATTTAGGAGAAGTAACGCAGGATCAGTATGCTGTCCAGACAGCGAACAGAAAAATTTAAAAGTCAGAATTAAACACAAGAATCTAATGGATTTTGAAAATATGTGTACAACGTAATGTGTAATTAAATTTGGTAACAAAAGTACTCCCAGGTCTTTGATAGGGTCTGTTGGTTTAAGAGAAAGTACACACAATTTGTGAAGGAATTTTCTATATTCTTTTTCATAGCACTAGAATTGGTATCAGAGTCAACTGAGAAACCACGAGGGTCTTTATTTCTCGAAAAATAGTTTGATCATTCCCATCAAAACGATAACTGGAAAGCATTACGCGGATTATCACCAGAAACTTTGAGAGAGAGTGGCCGTAGAGCTTATTGTGACATTACAGTTAGCATACAAAAAACGATACAAGGGCCCCACAATAACAGACAAGTTAAATTCTATTGGTCAAGTAACTACGTAAGCAGCATGTTGGCCATAACAGCTAAGTTTGCGGAGAAGAAATGCATGTGGAACAAAATCAGATGTGTTGTTGACATAAAAAAACTAACAGCTACATGTAAATTTTGGTTGTATAATAAAATACAATTTTGTTCGTCAGATATACATATTGGCTATTATATAACTAACACAAAGGTATTAGACACATGAAATATGGCTGATATGAAAATAAATTGCAGCCACTTGACGCTGAGAAGACGTCGGAGGTGTAATAAACGTAAGAAGACAAGTGACTGTAGATTTTGATTAGACAAATCCATATTGACGGGGATTGAGTATGAACTTTTGAGTAATGAAAATCATTGTCATTAATGACAAATTCCAACTTATTGGAAGAGATGTTGAGATTATAAATGAGTCTATATTTGCTGCACTGTTACATTTTAAAATCAGGACAGCAATAAATTTCTTCCAAAAGGTAGAATACTTTTTCCTGGCATAAAGTGTAGTTAAAAATAAATTTAAAGTCTCGTGCAATTATATCAGTACAACCCGTTAGAAGAAAAACAGGTAGACAAGTATATGAAAATAATAATAATAATAATAATAATAATAACTTGGCTGTGGATGAGGCAGGTTTTGCTACGTTCTTTTATCAGTCCATTGCTTTTGATGCAGTCTGTAGCGATGTCTCCCAGGACAACGGGTTCGTGAAACTTGCGGCTCTCATGTAGGACGTGACCCAATCAATGCAGCACTAATGAAATTGCACTGCGAGTTGACGCAGTGTTGTGCACACAGTGTCAGGGCGGTAATTTTGTGAGGTAAATTGTATAATGCCTCTCAGTCAGCAAAATTTGACGTGATTTCCCTAACCCTTTCAGTCACTCTCTCCGAACACTAATCAGCCTACGTATGTACGTATGTACGTATGTACGTATGTATGTATGTATGTATGTATGTATTCTTACCCATCTTGCGTGGTAGACCATTTGTGTGCACGTGTATATAACAGTGTGTCCAGAATAAATTTCGTGGTTAGGAGAGTGGAAGGGCGTGTTTTATTAAGTCTAAATAAACTCTTCAGTCCAAGAAGTATCGATAGGAACTGGCTATCGACAGGAGAGACAGCGTCCTTCTTGAGAAATTGGTACTGTAGTCGCTTATCTGCTTGAAGGAATTATCCACTTCTATTCAATCCAAAGTTTTATTACCATTTTTGATATTGTTGATTCCGTGCATTATAATATGCTCCTTGTTCGTAAAACCAAAACTTTACACATACGAAGTATACTTAAGAAATATACAATCTTCCCTCCTTCATGTTTAAGTGTTACTTCATGAAGATGGCGGTCGACCGCCGAAATATGTGGGAGTGAAGATTTTACATATCTTATATATATTTTTATGTGCAAATTGGAAGTTTCATTGCCGTAATTTTAACAGCCCGCCATCGATCCGCAAGTTGTACCATTTGAAGGTAGCCCTCACCCTAACACGCTACGTGTTTGGACGCGTTTCACTGTCTTCCTCTCATTTACTGCCAGGTTTCCGAATTAAATTTGCATGTACTTGTCACCTCACCGTCTTCCATCCATCTCATCTACTTTATTTCATCATTATCATAATTATTATCTTATTTGAAGGGTCATTATTCGAATTTTCATATATCTAGTCACACGTTTTCAGTGTGAATACCAAATACAAAATTAGTATGGTTAGGAGACTTCACAAACGCACGTGTCCGTGATGCATTGTAGAGTTTTAGAGACCTAAGCTTTGTGTATCTGAAATGTTTTGCATTTCCTAAATTTAATGTCCCAATAAATTAGCACGATATTTTCACAAGCCCCAGATCGATCCTGCAGCCTTTTTTGATTATTTCTTAATATATGTACTTCAAGAAATTGTAAAATATTTTCAACAATAAAGAGGAAGAGCAATGCGTAGAAAGTGAACAGTTAGTTCCCAGAAAATTATGCCCGCTGTCTCCAATATACAGTGCGTTTCTTTTATCGCTGTCATAAGCAACGAAGCTGTCACAGGATATCAAAACGAATGCTGGCTTTCCATACAATAAAGCTACCGTGCTCGGTGCGACAATGCAAGAAAGACCTATGCTTATTTCTACCGGATGTCCTTTCTAGGGAAATGCCTGTCTAGCACCTCATAGGTATCTCGACCATTTCAGTCGTAATATTC
Source organism: Reticulitermes speratus (assembly GCA_021186555.1). Lineage (NCBI taxonomy): Eukaryota > Metazoa > Arthropoda > Insecta > Blattodea > Rhinotermitidae > Reticulitermes > Reticulitermes speratus. The sequence goes on from JAJKFL010000005.1 coordinate 19,346,316, forward strand.
TTCAGTCTATCGTAAAAGGCAGTCAAATTCCGCGACGCCATCCATATACAACATAGAAGAAAGCCATATCGAACAAAACGGTCTGGCTATGATTGTCCACACTTTTGTCTCATAAATTGATTCATTACAATAAGTTATTTAATACACGGGACGTTTCGTCATCAGAAAAACTAATATTATAAAATCATTAACTTGACTTAATCTGTTCGCCAGACAACGCAGACGACGGTCAATACCCGGCTTGATGTTCTTGTAAAAATCCATAAGATTTCTGCTTCCAGGACTGAACACAAAAAGACGGTTACAATCGACCACAAGGTTGGGGGGGGGGGGGGGTAGGTTAGGCGCCATTATTTGTTTAGCACTACAAAGAAAATAGCTGTCTTGAAGGAAAAGAGCCATCCTTGACGAGCCGTAAATAGAGAGCTTGTCCAGAAATTTCCTGTATTTTATGGAAACCAAAGATTTGTTGCCGTATTTACAACTGCGCGCCCCTTGATTCTAGTGAACAAAATGTATCCATTTTAATGTTATCCTACTTATGCCTATGTAACACAAGCTTTCTCTTTTCTTCATTCTGTGCAACTAAACTTCAATGTTACGCATTTATTGTGCATAGTACACGTTCCGCCAGCCTTATTTTTCTTTATATTATCGTGTTGTATGAAGATTACAAGATATGAAGCTCCTTGTCATGTACTTTTTGCCGTTCTAATGGTATTTCCTCCCTCTTGTGTCCAGATATTCCCTTCAACGCCCAATTTTCAGGTACTGTCATTCTCTGTTTCCCGTTTAGAGTGAGATGCCCAATGTTACACCCATAAATATGAGGTACCATTATTTATCCTGTAGGCTTTCAGATAACGACAGGAAGACAAAGGATTTTGAAGTGTATAAATTTACTGAATATAAACTGTTCTTATTGCATTATTGTGTCAACCTCTTTGGCATATTTATTGAAACCAACCACAATCCCCGCAAACCGAGGTAATTTAATTATCAGGCCACAATATTTTTCACGTGGCTAGGTGCTGAAACTGAAACTGTGCCTCCATATATTTTATTGCTAAACTGGGTCGCTGAAAAGTGTGAGAAGATGGTTGTGTACAATAATGAGACTAAGTGTAAGCGAGATTTACTAATCAAATCAAAGGACAATTCGGCGAGTCAAAGTTGTGAAGCACTGCCCTTTGTTAACGTTTCTGATTTAAAAAAACGTTCCTACAATTTTTAGTACAGAAGATAGAAATGTGTTCGGTTATGTTCGATATTAATCACACCCACTTTTGTAAGATTTTATTATTGTAATACTCACCACTACAATGAAAATTAATAGGCATACTCACATGTTTTATGCAAATTTTTAAGACGTTTTAATCCTAAACTCGTATAAATTCAAACTGACAGTTTCACTATTTATTTAACGAATTTCATCTACAGATCCTACATAATTTTCCATGGAATATGTGCGTAAGTAATATTACTCAAGGACAAACACGGTTATAAATTTGTAATTTACATTATTATAAAGTTATTAATATTTCTGTCCAAGTCGGAATAGCAACAATGTAATAGTTCTTACAGTTACCAGATCAATACCTTTTAGTTCTGAATATATATATCATGTAACGGTCTGGAACCTATGCGTTTTTCAACCCATAACACTGTTTCTGTGGTCTGTATTCACTGTCAGTTCAGTGATTTGTTTTTTCCAAAATACACAATCTTCCATTATTATAAAGTGCTGCTCTGGCATATTCCCTACCTACGATTCATGCCCTTACCACGTCTGGCCCTTTGAAGATAGAATTGTTCAGTTCCAGATTTGTATGTGCGTAACAGCAGATATTAGAATGGCGACGACTGGACATAAAAAGGGTTCGAGTAATGATTGAGAAATTCCATTAACTAATAAGAACTTTATCAAGTCAAATGTTTTGAGACTTTTTGATCCACCAAATCTGTACTTCAAATTTTACATTAAATATAGTTACCTCTACGTATTGTTTCAGAACCAACAGGCAATAAACTAACACGATTAGACATATAATAGTATCGCTTTAATTAACTCTCAAACCTGGTATTGTTTTGTTTACAAATTCGACACTCGATAGGACAATGAAATTGTACAAGTCTATTTGTTTTTAACGTATCTATTATTCTTAATAGAACCGAAAGGGCCTACTTGATGTAGTGACTAGAATACGGGCTACGTGTCGGAGGAAACGTGTTTCGATTTCCGACAGAGGCATGAAGCGTCCAGATCGGTTCTAGGGTCTTACCAGCCTCCTCATCAAAGGGCATCGGGGAATCCTTTTCCGGGAGTAAAGCGAGTGGAGCAGCACAATAAGCCTAAGGCTGCGGTGCGTCCGGAGCTAATGCCGACGGGCCCATAGAAAGAAGAAGAAGAAGAAAGCGGGTGGAGGGTGAACTTGGCAACTCAACTTCTGTATGCGAATTAGACTGTTGACATTTTCAAGCAATTCTGTGACTCTTTCATACACCTGATACGGCGCTGTTAAAAAAACAATAACTATTACACATACATCGGAATGAATAATACCGGTAAATTTATTTTTGAGCCTCTTACGACATGTTTGTGACGTACGCCATCGTTGTTTTTAATAAGGCACTAGTCGGGAAATTTTCTGTAGGACCTGACGAAAATTGCATTAAATTTGGGAATAATCTCCAATCCTTGTGCCGAGATTAGACGTAGAGACCTCCCTAATATGAACACCATACTGGGTCTTGAGTAATACCTCTAAAATTGTACGAAGGAACACAAAAGAAAACACAAATATGTGGTTATAATAAATAAAATACCATGTGGTTAACTAATTAACCAACAGTAAGCCAATGGAAAAGAGTTTATGTAGACAAGCTAAAAGTCGTTTTTTTTGTCAAGAAATTTCCTTACTTTTATGGAACCCGACGGTTTATTACACTGTTTACAACAGCCCGCTCTGTGTCCTTGTGTTGAGCCAGATAAATCCAGTCAAGCACCTGGTTACTTATTTGTTAAAATTTAATATCAGACGTATGACAGGGCCTCCACTTTGCATTCTGTGAATCTACATTGCTTCAATCAGTAAGCGGCTTACCATACAGACGATTACAGTACTCTGCTAAAATGTAACATACTAATAATACCGTACTTCCAGTTTTGTGTTCTCTGGTTAAAATTTTTCCCTTCAACTGCTTTTAAACAAAAACCCTTTTCCAGCACCATCTATTGAATAATGCACAAATATAATCTGAATCTGAAAGAGATTTTAAAAGTTTATGAGACCACTATGTTACTTCTTTAGCACAGAGTAAGAGTTATATACAAAATATATGAATCGGTTTTAGGTATACAATCCAGCGGACATTTATGAATCAAGTGTATGAGTTTAAAATCTTCTCTGTAAGCAGTGCATCTCAGAGCCTGTGTACCGTAACAATTCCAAACGAAGGCAGTAGACCTGTTACCAAATTGAGTGTCTGTCACAGACACATACACAATTTTCTTAAATCTCGTTACCCTATATATTCAGAGAGGCTTTGTGTAAGAAATATCTCAAAGATCAGTTTAACACTATTCCTATTACGAAACCCTAATCCTTGCTTTGCTTTGAACCAAATTATACATTTGAAAATATATGTTATGCTGAATGAATACTTTCCTTTTATATTAGTTGATAAAGGTGTAACAGCACTGACACTAGTGGAAAATATAGGAAATTTTGCTCCTGGGCAGGCGCTGTGGAAAACTCGGAATGTAGCAACACGAAGAGAGATGGAAAACTATCCAGTTAGTCTCGACATATGATATTTGATCTAGTACGCACTACTAAACAACAATAAAGAATATTCCAAAAAGTAAGAGATAAAAGGGCGAAAGAAGGATGAAGGAACAATATAAAATAAAAAACAAAAGTAAACAGTGTGATAATTATTTATTTTACCTTAGTCTTTGATTTCTATAGATGGAGGGGCTACATTTAAGCCATATTTACACATCGATTTACTTTATTTATTATGGGTAAAATCGCCACGCTCCACATAGTTCCCATAGGAAGCGCAAAGAATATTTCAAACATAATTTGAAAATATTTTCGCCCTTAAATCCTGTTATGCCTAAATGTATTATGAATTTTGTAACTACGCTTTACCTATATTTTTTATATTTTGGAAATTTAGTTGCTGTATTTTAGTAGAAATTTTAGTTCCCCTCCGAAATTCATTAGCTGAAACTGAAGTGTGATCTGGTGCAGTAAGATTGGTGTCATTGTATTGTTCAATTCAGGTTTGAATTATATCTTATTAACGTATTTCTGATCCCTGTCCATAGCAGGTGCGTTGTTACTATCTGGAACGATCTGTTATGGTTATAACTTAAGGGATGTTTAGGCAGCTACCGAACACTGCATACTGAAACGTGTGTTTGAACGTATTACGTACCGTAAATCTTGGAAGGTAAAGATTTATTCTTTCATCTAGCTTACATTCTCTACATTTAAAGCTTTACTGCCTGTGGAGAAGCTGTGGAAACATGCTCACCAGTTCCTCACATCTGGCAATCAGCGAGTCATAATTTAACAAACAAGCAACTTTACATGCATGCGACACCGACATGACATTCTGTGTAGGTTAACGTTCCGGTAACTGTCTGTGTCTCTGTTCTGTAAGTGCTCGGATAGAATTTAAACTTAATAACTGTCTATCCTGACATTTTCCATCCTTTTTTCAGTCTCTCGAAGTTCTGTATATTTTCACGACGAGAGTATCGTTCTAAACCTTTAACTATTCACCACTCGTGATTACTATACCACCCACTTCGATGTTATGCAATCACTGCAATGTAAGAAGCTTCGTTAAATAAGTTACGAATTTGTATTTCCACTTCTTCCTTAGTAAAGAATATGTTGTTTTGTGGAAACATCTCTCATCTGTAGCTGAACGTACATTCAGCGGTAAAGCATTGCTTTAAGCCTTCTCATTGTTCTGCTTTTTTTTCTGTAATGCTAAAAGTCTTTAAGGTTTTCGGTGCTCTAAAGGAAAGGCATTGCTCAGACATATCAACATAGCCAGACGTAACATTTTTTGTAACTTTAGAATTTTGTATTTTCACGAGCAGTCTATTCGTAATCAGTCCGAAATAACTTTGCTTAATAGTGGAATTCTCCCTTGAAAGGGGCAGTATAATCCGAAACGTTAGTAACCACACGCCAGACTGCAGGGTTTTCAATTCAGGAGAATGTAATTCAGCTTTATTTATTTCACGTCTCTTTACACTATTTCTCTGAGATAAATTTTAATATATTTATCCCATTAAAAACCTAATTAAAAAAGTTTATTTCTTCAACTAACGTTTCTGAGTAGAGTCTTCTGTATACGTTTTCATTTTGTCATTCACTCTTCATACAATCGCCCCAAATATATTACGTCAATGGAACGAACTGTAAGGTTTCCATTACGTAATTTTTCCAAGCTAATTGTTACTTCGTCCCTGTGAAACCCAATTGCCTCGCTAAAACCTTTTTCTGTCCGAACAGTGTGTTTGTTATTTCTCAGAGTGAGATACGAAGATTCATGCAAATAAGGGAATCAAAAATACTGATTTTTGTCTTGTAATTGTTACAGTTCTTGAAGTTAGCAGTCACAGGCCTTTGAAATATGTACGTGAGACTCAAAAAAGATGCTGTAAATTAAAATTTGTTACGATTATGTGAAAGATGCTGAAATGAGTAAAAACAGTTAGACTATTTTCCAAAAAGGATTGTCGCTGTCTTACTTCCGTCTTTTTTTCCCAAGCCACTTTAGAAATGCACAGTTTTCTGAAGCTTTACCAGGAGTAGCCTCCTTTTTAAGCGCAATCGCAAAATTGCGAAAAGCGTCATGTCTGTCTGTCAGCATGGAACATCTCGCCTCCCACTGGACGAATTTTCGTGAAATTTTATTTATGTTGTTTTTTTCGAAAATCTGTGGAGAAAGTTCAAGTTTTATTACAATCTGACAAAAAATAACAGGTACTTTATATGAAGACCTATGCACATTTGTGATAACATCGCGCTGATTCATTCTCAGAATGAGAAATAGTTCAGACAAACTTGTAGTTAGAATCAAAGCACATTTTTTGTGTTCAATAGTTTTTTACGAAAATCGTGATTTATGAGATAATGCGGAAAAATATTTTAGAGCCAGACTGGCCACAGATGATAATGTAATACGGCGCGTGACCTTTGCAAGCCAGATAACTAAGGCAAGAATAGAAACAAACACTCAGAATATTGCTTTTCCACTGCAACAACGGTAAGGCGAATGTGCCTGATGTACATTTCTTGTCTTGTTCTTTCTGTCTTTTATGTTATTGTTATTGTTAAGTCTGTTATAAATACCGTTCTTTTATATTCTGTGGTCTTAAATTTTGCTGTATAGAACCGAGTAAGTAAAACAATGACCATTTACGTAACCAAGTGGTCTGGCTGCTTAAATACTGAGGTTGAATTTCTGCTGAAAGGGAATATATGACTGAGTTTGTAGTTAGACAGCTAAATTGAGGAATAGCCATAATTGTAGGTTTGCTGTTCTATACCCTGCTGATTACAATCTCAATTTCTCTAGCATGAGGAATGAGGACGGCCCACTGGAACCTCCCCTTTGGCTTTCTCTAACAAGCACTTACCGGAACCAAGTTCCTGCCAGTCTTTTGTACTGATAAAGCCACCCTTCCTGCCTTGCACCTCGGACATACGAATGTCTTCTGCACCACTGCTAACAGCATTGAACGAATGGGTTATGCGGGAACCGATCAGTCCCTGCACTCATGGCTGTTGGAATTAAATTCAAGGAGTAGACTACACAGGAAAAAAAGGCAGCAAATTGCGTAAATATTTGACAACATAAAAATTATCAGTTAAGACACCACATTTAGACAAAATGAAAGATGATAATTCCCGCAAAATGACGTCATATATTCTCCAGAATGAAAGGCAAATATTTGTTTAAAGTCTATTAATCTAAATCCCTAGGCGTGGTTGGGACGTCAACGTAAGAAGGCTGAATGTTAAATGCCACGTGATGTTGCGTATTAGATTCGGCAGACCAAGATATTTTAAAAGTTATTGAGTATTCGAATTCCATAATAACAGAGATTTTTGACCAGTTGGAACCTGTGTAACGAGTTTCCAAGGAAGAAGGTTAGGTGGTTTACTGAGGACTAGCCTGCATTTAAAGTCGATTCAGCTTCTGACTTTCTACACAAACTTCATAGTATAAATTTTCCGTGCAATTGTATTACATATACAATATTTATTACCAAATTGTTGCACAATGATTTATTTGTTATTAAATATTGCTGCGACATGTTTCAGCCGTAATGCATGGCCATCTTCAGGGAGCTAGCAAGATTTATCAAAGTATATGCTTATGTGGTAACTTATGCAACGTTAATTAATGTTAATTTAGTGTTAATTAATAGCAATTAATAACAAATACGAATATTGTGAAACCAGTTGGTAATAAATATTGTGTATGTTCTACGTAAAGTTTAAAGCATCAAATACTTTTGGAGAAATATAAAGGGGATCCATTAGTTAGTAAAGGAGTTTTTACACCTTACACCGGTACACCCAGCCCTTATTTTACGCCGTTTTTTTACGCCTTTTTGGTTTATCTCCCTTACCAATTTACATCAGTTCATAATTTGCGCTTTCTAATTTTTTATTTAACGCCCTTTGGCTGGCTGCCTTCTGTTACGCTAACACCATTTTTATGATGGGAATATCATTTTTGATTTAAGCCTTTTTAATTTACACCCCCTTTTTTCAGGAACGCAACTGGGGCGTAAAAGAATCGCTGGGTGTATTAAAATTTCTGGGTGCGATTATACAATTTTAACGCGTCTGATCTACAGTCATGGGACAAGCTGTTCGTAGTAGGTTCTTGAGGTTTGTTGTGGGTTTCCTCACTTATTCCAGGATAATTCTGGGTTACTACCACGATCTCCATTTCTCATGAACCGTCCACAGTCCATACCATCTTACAACTTTCGATGCTACGTAAGTGCATATGTTTTACCCTTAAGATGGAGGTAATATATTCCTCGTAAGCGATGGTAGACACTTACCGGGCTACACGATTTCATAACCGAAAAGCCCAAATCATGATATACATTACTTTGTCAGGAAACAGTAAATATAATTACATAAGCACGGATGCAGTTATTTAGTTCCTATTCAATTTGAAATTTGATTGTATTCGGTTGCATTAGGTCATGTCATGCACCAAGATTTGTTACTCTCATGTGTAAATTTAGTAGCACAAGGAGTCACACTAGCATAAGCTGGCATGTGAAATACGTGGAAAGAATGTATACGAGTATAGCAAAGTGCTGGTATCAGAAGATGTGACTTTATTCTTAATAATTATTTAAATATGCGTCAAATTGAACAATTAGGAAAAATAGCTGACAAATTTTAATACACAGAAAGACCGTAAAATGAGGTCACTTGAATGGCCATGTGTATAAAATGACATTTCATTAGTTCTTCACTTCTCATTCCTTTTAATGTTTCTTTTGTGATACTACTATGTTAGACCCACTTTGAGTTTTATTATTCATTAGTATCTTCCATTTCATTCACATAGATCGTTACTAACCAATTTGTCAGAGTTATTATTCTCAAGTTCCTTATTGGGTCTTGAAGGCGGCATTTGCTGCCACTTGTTACCTAGCCTTATAAGAAATGTACCTATGATCCATTTAGATATAACATTTTGCAGTAGACTCATAGCAGAAGAGCTGCTTTTTCATACTCTGAAAGACATCTTGTAGTGTTTCCTGCATCCTTGTTATCAGATATGAAATCATGCATTCGTTCTTTTGCAGTTGAAAAGCCTGTGATAGAATAAATGAACCAGATGTACAGCAGTGTTGGAGAAGATATTTCCAGCTACTGAACTGTATTCTATTCTTCTTAAAAATTCACTTTTCTCTTCACTGAAAATCGATCTGTTCGGGTGAAGCGATACTCCGATCTTTGTTTTCCAACACTCTATGGCTTGTGTGTGTCACAGGTATTGGTACTACTGTGTCGAACGAACACCTGTCACCCCCTTCAAACTCCCTTCCTGTTGTCTCCTCGCACAAAATCAGCAACCTACATTTCCTTCAGATATTCTCCTTAGTGTTTTCACTCCACGCGTCACTTTTGTTTCCCTTAACAAGCCATTTAGACAAGCTGTTATGTGCGACTAGCTATCAAAATGTCCTAGAGAGCTGATTAATGTGAGAGGAGACATCTCCTGACAATTCAATCGGATCACAACCGCACATTAGCGTATTGATTTAACGTCTTGGCTAAGAACAAAGTAGTTAAGTACAAAATAATTGCATGGTCGTTTATTCATTTATCATTTTTCTGTACAAAAATGCATGTACAAGGGATACCAACATACAGGTTATATGACAGTACCTTAAAATGTCCAACCAGTAATCTATCACGATAATCGTGTCTAACTCCAGACCAGATCACATACACTGTTGAACGAAATGTCCTGAATTATAATCAAGTTCTCCATCGACTTTGGTTTACAACAAAATAGAATTTGTGGAAGTTTATCAATGTACGTTCTGTTCAAGTGGGTTTAATACTGTCACTGCAACCACCTGTTCTTCCATTTTTTCATTATATGTAAATAAATACAAATAAATCTTCAATTTCCAGAAAAGGCACGAAATTTCTTGATAAGAAAAGTGAATCGTAGTTTCTCAAGGACCGTGATCCATGGAGTGGGATGTTATGTTCAGCTCCTTCCGTGCAACTGCGTTTTAATTTTGTCTAATTTGATGAATCCGTTACCATTTGTTCAAATCGTAATGCTAAATCCACTATCAGTGTTTTATATTATTAAACTTTACGGCCACAAAAATACATGGAGCTTAAGCTGATGTAAGCCTCTAGCCCATTACTATTAAAATAGAGCTATAAATTCGAATCCTCCTTCTCTCTAGTCTGTGTCAGGGATATTGATCCCATTGATTATACGAAGCCTTTTCATATTACTTTTAACCTTAATTATACTTAAGGATTCAGCTCGTGCAGCGCAGTAAATTCTCCCATATCAGTTATAAAAACCATTATTTAATGCTCTGTAGGGTAAAAATTGTTGTTTGGTTTCAGCATTATAGGAAACATAAAAATACACTGTGTGTGCAGACTGTCGAATTCTTGGCCCTTAAAACTGGCAGTACATAAAGTAACGATTGTATTTTAACGGGTTAATAATTATTACCAAAGCTGGTCAGTTACCAAACTTGATGTTTCTGGAGATTCACTAAGAGGGCGTGCTTAGTATTTGTCGTATTTTTAATAATTTAAAATAAAACAAAAATTTAACAATTGTGACGGGATAATTAATCAGATTTCAGTCCCAATGCCAAGCGGATCAGGATAACCTGCAGGCTTCTTGAATTTGACCTTAAGAATTCTACAGGCTGATGATAGAAACTGGCGAATGTTCTGTTTAAAACTGTAGTTAAGAAGTATAGTGTGAGGAAATTCCACCCATTGTCGCGGTCCACTTCTACTATTAACCGAGGAGCACCAAGATAGAAGATGTCTGTTATCTCTATATATGTGTGGTATTAGAATTTTGGGCATTCTGCACCTTCTTACTGAAAGACAAAAATTGTAATTTTTCCATGCTGGACGTCCCTTGCTTTAATGTTTGCTTTCATTTCAAGAAATTCCTCAAATTCCATAAAACCCGGTGTTTATTATCAGCTTGAAGCTGACAAGTATCTACATGTTGTGTTGAAATTCACAATGAATGGCATTCACTATCATGACACCCCCTCCGCCTCCGCCATACGCTTTCATTTTATGCTGTTTAGGGTCAGGGCTAAGGTTACTTTGGACGTTCTTATACAGTAAAACTGAACGCCTCAACTGAAGGTCATGTTCGTCTGCCCGACTTATTAGCTCTCTGCGATTTTGTGTCAGCACCGAAAACGTCGGAGAAATTTCTTAAATTTGTTATTATAAACTCCAACTGAAATTTGTTAGACAGTTCCGATATTCAGCCACAATGAACCATAATGAAATCCACTTTAATTAAGGCCACAAATGTACTATTTTACGTACATTATAAACTGGAAATTCGGTTAACTCAATATACTACACTGTTCTTAACAAATACATCCATAATGTTGTGCTACTGGATCAGCAACTTCATAGTCCCTGCCTGCGTACACTACATATAAGGAAGGAGAGGAATGTCATATCTGGCATATTGTATTATTACAAAATACTAAAACATTAAGTGAACAATGTGTCTATATAAATACACAAGAACAGAAATGCTTATTATTCAGTACAACGCTGAAGGCACTAATAATAAACATATTATGAAACACTACAAAAGAGCCTTAAATAACAGCGATCTGAAAAAGAATAAATAAAGCATGTTATTATATAAAATCGTGATACGACAAATGTACACTCTTTATTATTTGCTATTTAATACGTTTGTATTAAAAATAGATATAATGGACACAACCGACAAAGCCAGAATACATTAAAAACGGCCATCAAATATAGAATAAACCAAGAATTGAAATACCTTTATATTAGGACTATTTTCAATATAGACTCTATTAAATAGCAAATAATAAAGAGTGTACATTTGTCGGATCACGATTTCATGTAATCAAGAAAAATGTACAGTACAAATAACATAAAGCATGTTATGTTATACAAGTCGTTTAAATTATTTTTTGTTCCCTTACCTATGTATTTCTTATTTCTTACTATATTACAAAGTGTTCAAATTTCAGAATAATTTGTTTTCGTACTGAATGTAATAACGAACACGATAATAAAGACACTGAAGGTAAAGGTAAAGGTAAAGGTAAATTTCGCCCTACAACAATCCATGAAGGCGCGGAGGGGAGTAAAGGTGTAGCTCTACTCTATCTTTAGCCTCGGCACTAGCTAGGCGGTGGGTGGTCAACGCCACGCTCCAGTTGCTTTACCCTGAGAAAAGAGACCGGTATCCATTATATAGGAGGCTGGGTGGGCTCCAGGGTCGGTCTGAACCGGTGCGGAAAATCTCGCCCCCACCGGTATTCGACCCCCGTACCGTCCAGCCCGCAGCGAGTCGCTACGCTATCGCGTCCCACGAATAATAATAACAACCATAAAATTACGCCTCATTTGCTAACTGTAACGTTTAAATGTAATGGTAGTACACATTGTTACTGGCGCAATAACGTACGCAGTAATTCAAGAACCGAAAACACTTGTATGAAACAAGCAGGTTTCTATGCCGTGTGGCACATTTCTGTTCTTTCCGACTTGTCAGACGAAAGTGCTGCCTCCTTATTGAGAGTAACAAATCCATTATACCATACGGCGTAAAAACGACACAGCTTCCATACAAGTGTTAACAGTTTTCTGAATCGCCATGTAAAAGTACAATAGTGTACCATCTAGTCATGTGATATCAATAAATAAGGTTCGTGTAACAAAGCGAACTCCTCTTGATGAAGGAAAACTGGGCCGAAAAATGTTGAGGTGAAAATAAAACTTTGAATTTAACTGAACAATTCTACTTTGATTATTGCTTTACAATTGAAAATTAGATTGTTTTCATCTACTAAGAAACTCAGCTTCGCTCTCTTCGTCTTCAAAACAGGCTACCAAGAACCTTACCATGTAAATTCTGAGAAAATAACGAACACTACTACTGCAATATATACAAATCAAATTGGGTCATGTTTCTACCCATACTTGTGTGTGTGTGCGTACGTGTGCGCGTGCGCGCTCAAGGGTTAATGACACTGCTGTCGTGGAGGCCTACAATATATCGATTACAGCCGTCTTGTCGCTGATTATTCCAGAGCAGCAGTTGAATTCAGGACGGACACAAGTCAATTACACAGTCCAATTCACGTGTCAAGCAAGTTCTGCATGCTCAACCGCGCAGCCTCCTTTAATATTCTCATTCCAGACGTCGCCACACGGCAGTGATAATAACACCAACGAAGTGCGAAACCACAGATTCAACACACAACAATTACGTTGAACTCTGGTCATTGCCTGGTACAGCTAGTTCTTCTTGGCCCTTGAAGATGGGACCGATAGCTTGTCCCGAAACGTCGGTACAGAACTACCACTCAATGCTACGTAATATCCCAGAAAAGCGCAAATCTAGTTACAGCTAATTTCTGAGGTACAATACAATACGTACTTAACAATATTTAAGTTAGTAAAATGAAACCTGATCATTTGATGACGGTAAAGCCACCTCCCAAAACGGCAGATAGGCTAGGTGTACAAAGTAATGAATATAAGAAGACAGGCAATATACGTATATACGTAACATTGAGACGCGTTCGCGAAACCATTGCTGCCTTCGAAAACAATAAGTATTACATATTACGTGTGTGCGTGCGTGTGCGTGCGTGTGTGTGTGTGTAGCCTTAGTTATCCAACATGCGCCCTATTATATTGTCATCTGTGGCCCGTCTGGCTCTGCCAAATTATTCCACATTATCTCATAAACGGCACGACTTTCGGAAAAATGTTTTTGACATAAAATGTGCGTTTTGATTTTCTGTACAAATTCTCTCTGAAATATTTCTCATTCTAAGAAAATTTCAGCGAGATATTATCATAAATATACATATACGTTTTCCTGCAGCGTACCCGTTATTCATGTCAGAATTTAATGAAACTTGAATTTTCCCGGCAGATTTTTTAAAAATACTCGATTATCAATTTCATGAAATTCCGTCCAGTGGGAGCCGAGTTTTTCCATGCGGACGGACAGACGGACGGATGGATGGACAGACAGACAAACATGACAAAGCCGGTAATCGCTTTTCGCAATTTTGTGAGCGCCCTAAAATAATGTCCCGTATAATGTTAGCGCACTAAAAATTACATTCGTTTTCCGAGGAAGAAATGTATTGATTCATAGTAACGCACAGGCCTATGACACGAAAGTGAAAAGCCTGAACGCTACGAGTATGTAAGTATGTAAGGTTTAGGCTATTAAAAGAAACACAAAGAAAGTACACTATGAAGGGCGTTTTAATTGTGTACTTTGTTGGACTTTCTTTGAATATTATGCTGTAACACACGGTCACAATTTGTCATAAAACTAAAAAAAACTTTGGAATATTTATGGCGGTGAATTTTCGTAACATTTTCTTCTGAATTAAAAATGACACCGTGTGGCTCGTACGTAATTACTGACGTCTTCCAGAAACGTACTTCTTCCAACCAGCACTTTTCTCTTGTGATCCGCTGTCACTGGTACTTTTGGAGGCCCTGCTTTACTGTTGCAGTTGAATAGTCTCTTTTACATTTATTTTGGTAATTAGAGTCCTGTGGCAGGACTTCAGAACTATTGTGGGCCGTACAGTACAGTGCCGACTGGTTCACTGAACGTGGTCATTGAATAGCCGCATGGGGCTTGACAGGAATTGGCTCACTCTAATCCACTTGACATGGCAGTTTAGAAGTACCTCGATCACTTGGACTTATAATTCAAGCGCCCGATGTTGACATGCATTGATAGATGAGAAACTTTTGAAAGGATTTCAGTCCCAATGCCAAGCGGGTCAGGATAACCTGCAGGCCTCTTGAATTTGACCTTAAGAATTCTACAGGTAGATGATAAAAACTGGCGAATGTTCTGTTTAAAACTGTAGCTAAGAAGTATAGTGTGAGGAAATTCCTCCCATTGTAGCGGTCCTCTTCTGCTGTTAACTTAGGATCACCAAGATAGAAGATGTCTGTTATATCTATATATGTGTGGAATTAGAATTTTGGGCATCCTGCACCTTCTTATTCAAAGACAAAAACTGTAATTTTTCCAAAAATGTGTTATAAAGAGAAACGTTTCATCTCTTCAAGACACAGCGTTTGGGAGAATTAGGGTGGAACAGAGAGACGAACTCTTGGCGTTTGTACAGATTGTGCAATAGAGTCGAATTTGAAATCGCTGTTTTGATGAATTGATTTCAGTATAAGAAACACAAAAATTACGGAATATCAGCAGTAAAATGCCAGTTAATATTCGCCTTTTAATTCTTAAAAATTACGTCTCTTAAGTGGTCTCCCTGATATGCAGTACATTCCTGTAATCGTGATTGGAAATTAAGCATAACTGTTCAAAGGCACAAAATATACCCCCGACGTTGCAGTACGTTAGTTCCAGTTGAGTTCTGAATATCATCACATCATTTTGTGACACGTTAATGGACAAAAGCACGTAAATTTCGAAATTAGAGGGAAGCGCTGATAAACATGTGAGGCGAAGATATGTTTAATTGTTGATCATAGTTACAACAATATATTTCATATCAGGTAGACAGCAATAGTTCACATTACTCGTAAATGGCATTTAACTACTGCTACTGCATAGATTTTTTGTTTCTTCTATTCAACGCAATTCATCAAAACAGCGATCTGAAAATCGTCACATTCTATTGACGCATTCTTATAATGTTTTCGAGTCTTAAAAGGCTCCCTCGCCTTTATTACAGGAAGACATAAACTTTTGTGTTGAATTCGAATTATCTGCTACGTTACTACATGAATCTCCGATTTCCGTATAACAACAATATTGGAGCAGCGGGAAACCGAACAATTCCAGGTCATTTGAAGGAACTTGGAACGTGTCCACAGTCGTCCACTGAGCTGCATGTGGGCCATGCAGGAGGATAGAATTTCCACCTCGGTATTTCGTACGGGATCTAATGGTTTTGTAAGACTTGCATCTGAATCAAGGTGATCATAAACAAAGTTTTCAGCAAAATGGTTTTCCGTAGCTGTAATATTCTTTGATTCGGGAAAGTCTTGCAACTTATATACGATTACCGTTACTGGTCGAATATTGGAGTAATGTACTAGCTACAACTATACTACTGAGGAACCTACCTGTCAGATCCGTCTACCTCCTTCGCTGTGAATAAAAATGCGGTTGTAAGCAACTAATCTCACAATAATAAATGTAGTTAAAAGAAAAGTTTTTCACTTACCAAAAACAAATTTCATGAAGACGAGGTATGACTTTTTTACGACACTGCGGCTATGAAAATAACTCATTTATCCATTTCAAGACAAATGGACCTTACTCAAAGTGTTTCAGTCTCTCTGTCCTCAACCTCCTCAAGATGTAAGCGAATTTAAAATGAAGAAAACATCAGACGACTCTTTTAAAACAGTACATTATCATTCCCTTCATTATTCACATACACGAAACTATTTATATCATCTTAGTAGCCATCATGGATCGTTCCTGTTATAACCCCACCACTCCTGTTAAGGTATTCGCCCGGTATAGGAGCTGCAGCCGTACGGTGGAGGGGCATGTTGTAACAGAGAGAGAGACTAGCCTAACGTCTAACCTAAGCCCCTCTCGTGATGGAGGTATAAAAGAAAACGTCCCATATCACTTTTCTTTCATCGTGTTTATTTACAGTAAACTTTTCTGTTACATGTTCCCATCACAAGGATCACCTTCATGGAGAACATTTAATATAAGACTGTGAACAATTACAATGTGTATTTCGAAATACGAAAGAAAACAATGAAATCAGCTATATAGGAAAATAGCCAAGGAAATATCCGAAGGAACACAACACGATGAGCAAGACTATGCCTGCTGTAATCGCATTTCAAACTGGAAACACATTACCACTGTTAAGTTTTGTCTTTTAATTTTAAGTGCAAATTTAAATTAATAATACGGTTACACTTTATGAAACATGAAAGTGGTTAGCCTGTAATGATTATAGTTCAAACGTCTGGTGATTCTGCATTTGTGACTATTAACTTATTTCCCTGAGCGGATCCTAGCTCTCTAAAAATATAGGAAAAATGTTAATGTAAATTGATATGATAAATAGACGTTTTGTGTAATAAATGATATAAATAGATTTCTGTACTTCATACCTCTGATAACGCTGTGAATCGACTTTATAAGGCACGACTTTATTACCGTCGTAGCAAAAACTAAATGAAGTTGATTTTATATAGTAAGGAACTAACCTCAGGGAATGGTGTAAGATTAAACGTTTTTGTCTTTTTAAGTATACAACCTCGAAATTTAATGACATACCTCAGTTATGAGCACTAAAAGGAAGAAAATACCTTAAACATGTCACAGAATTACTTTCCTTTGAAAGAACTCCCTCTGTAAAGTAAGATGCTGTTAAGGCCTTTCATTCAGTCAATGCCAAACAACTTAATTATAAGTTCTTTACCCTGGGTGGTGTCGGAGTTAGCGGTATACGGAAGGAAAACTTAATAGCACGACGCTTTCTGCAGGTTTGCGCGTCCGCTCCTTGAACGGCTTCATGGTTTACCAAATTTTGGACTAGAAACATCAAGTGAAGCAGCCATTGGGGAGACCTAGGCTTGGCTGGAAGGATTATATCGCACTGGTCGTAGAGAATTAGGATATGAGAGTGGAGACTAGATGGAACCCGTTCTGAATAGGACCTAACGGTAGGCCTTTGTTAAAGAGGCAGTGAACACCTGGATTACTTTACAGCAGGGAATTATTTGATCTGCTAAGTAGGCTTAGGAATAAATTATCGAAATGCACATAGCATGGTACCTGGGGAGCTAATATTCCCTCAACTAGTCGAGCAATTCCCCGCTGTTAGTTAACGTGCTCACAACAGCACGCTGCTGGTCTCATGAATTCAGTTTAAGTATTTATACACCTGCACTGAATAATATGCATAATTATTTTGAGTTCTTTTCAAGTTATTTCGTCAGACACAAATTGTTTGAATAAAACTTAATATTTGCGCTATCCTATATATAGCTGACCTACTTAAACGTACAACCATTTCTGTAATCATCCAGCTTAAACTTTTTCTCTTCGAGTTACATACAGCCTTCTTAAATTCTAGTTGTTGTGTTAAACCTCAACTCTTACGTTGTTTCTTGTTATAATTTATACTACGTTGATAAATAAATACAGATATTTTAATAAAGATAAACAAATTTGCGTTCCGGAATTCGGCTAGGCTCTTGACTTATAGACAATGACGAATGTGATCTTTGCTTTAAATTCGAAATGAAATATGCTTATACATTTCTGTAAATATAAAATAATCTACTGATAACATCTTGAGGAACTTCTTTTTTAAATAATTTATTTAAATAGTAATGTAAGACGTGTGCATTTTGATTTATGTCCTGTTGCTCTTGTAATGCACAGTACTGGTTTAAATAAATTTTACATAACGTGAAATAAATATCACTGGTTAGTCGTTTATTATCCAGTTCATATGCTACTAAATTTTTTTATGAGAAAAATTATGTACATTTATTAAATTAGTTGGTATCATGAAAATTGTTTGCCAGAGTTCACAAATCATCTGTGGGAATCTGCCAACGAATTGTAAACCGTACCAATAAATATACTGTAATATAAAGCTGCTCTGATCAGGTTACAAAAGAGTAAAGCTGTGCTATGTGGAAACGGGGCTTAAAACCCCTTTTACTTATGTATATAAACGTATATAATGATTAGAGACCCGCTGTATATTTATTCAGAATCAAATTATTAGCTTTAAATTAAATTAAATGTATCGCTAAGTGGAATATTGACAGGGCGGTGCGTGTCACAATAAATGAAAACTCAAGAGGTAGGAATGGACTGGAAAAAGTCGTAGATTAAAACGTCTGTCACAGGTACATTATGTTGATTGTCCTATTACGCATATTGTCAAAGTAAATAAGTTCTTGAAAACATTAAACTGTTTTTAATTTTTTATATTCCTGTGTCAGCTCTGTATTTAATATGTCTTCCGGTATCAAGAATTCTTCTTCTTGAGCGGTATTTCGAACTTGAGTTTCCTAATTTGTTTTCTACCATTCAGTCTTCCTCTTTTGGCATAATCTTTTCTTCGTTTTAAAAATATTTGTGACATGAAGATGCCTGGTATTTCTTTGCATCTTTAGATGAGATGGCAGTAGTAGCCGTAGATAATTTTCATTTTGCTTTTAATATTAAAGAGTTTTAAAATTGTCTTTGCTGAATTCTGAAACAACATAAATGTGACAGTCATTTTAGACGCTTTCCATTAAATGAGACGTGCTTTATATACATATTTTAGTAGCTGGATGTAGTCTTGCCTGTAGATGAGAGACTGAAAACTTATTGCAATCGGATTTGCTTTGGGCACTGGTAGTAATGGTTGAGTACAAACATGCAACCCTATGAAAGGAAACTTGCTTGTTGTTATCTGTGGTTACCCAGCGAATAAACTTCTTTTATACGAGTACTTACGCCGCTTGTAAGAACAATGTCCTCGTCTGACTTAAGACGAGTGGAAAAGAAAAGAAATACACTTTCAATTTCTGGTATCCGAGTAATAGGTAAATGAATTATGATATAATCTAAAAACGATGTTTGAAGTAGAATAGAGGGCATCTCCGCCGTGCGGCCTGCACGAACACACAAAGGTTAATTCGTATTTTCGGGTAGGTGTTTGCAGTTCGAAACATGAACAAGAGCTACAGAAGCAAAAGCATCCATTATCCTCTGGCTTCTGTCATACACCACACACAGAATATGAAGGTTTCGTTACATAGTGTCGTTCTTCCAGACTGAACAGAGGTTGAATGAGAAGTAAGAGAATGCCTGATGAAACAGGTATTGTAGAGTGTGATGCCAATCTCAGACTACTCACGGAATGCAACACAGACTTTTCTAATACCTCTATTAATTTATGATGGCTGTAAGCATGAGTAAATGATGCAGATATTCACAGTTCCTTGAAAATTTCATGCAGAAACAAATGAATAATCACACAAATCACATCTATTATATATTTTGCGCGCACATGTGTATAAATGTATGCCTATATATATGTATATAAAATGTTATGAGCACAGAATTTAGCATGAATTCAAGAGAGATGATTAAATCAGACGACTTTCTTGTTGCAAATCTAAGAAAGCAAGAACACTTAGGAGAACCAGGCTTACATGCGAGCATAATTTTAAATGAAATCTTAAAATTAGATTTCATATCAACGAATATTTAGAGCAGGAGTATAGATGTAGGATAAATGTATTTCCTAGCAAGGAAATCATTAAATTAATGTCACATTGTATTTTGACTTTAAATATTAACTTCTTTACATGTGCCAATTTGTACACCATATTCATGGTATTTGGGATGAATATAAGCTTGATCGAAGTTGTAGTTTTGCCTCCACGCCCTACCAACGCTTGAGAGCTTAGTGGTGGCTATGTACTAGTATATCATTTACTCTAACATCCAAAGCTCGGCACTTCGTCCACAGATTGTATTTATTTTATACGATTTGCTTAATAGACATCATTTCCTCAAACAGCTTTTAACCGGTTGATCTTCTTGAGTTTTCCGTGAAGTCGGAACGACATTATTAAGTACTGCCTAGTTTAAATTGATGTTGTGAAGGGTTAAACACATCTTCTATTGCTTTCTAGTCTTTTTCACTTTTTATCGTCATGTATCGCATTCCACTTGCTTTCAAGCGTGACGGTATCATCTATAATTATTTGTGCCTTCTTTTGCATCGACTTCGAAAGTTTTTGTTTCCGCTACTGAATTTTAGGTGTTATTTTTTCCTCGTAATTTGGAATAACACGTTCTGTGGCTTAAATCCTGTTCTAGAACCAGAACTATAGAGATTATGTGAGCATTTGCAGTATTCCAGAGACAGTGTCACATTGCTCTCCTGCGAACGGGTTGCCGTCTCTCATGAACACAGCCAAGATCCTGCGCTTTCTAGCGGTCTTCCTATGAATGTTCAGGTAATTAGGCGACGCTGGAAACTGGACACACAGATGTCGTTATTTGGACGAAGCAACGTATTTTTCTCTTCTTCTGAAGCGGCGGTTGGTGAGGGATCGTATGTTTGAATCCTTAAGGATTTAAAGAGGTGACCAGAAGATACAACGTTTTGAAGTAAATTGACTGTTGTATATTCAGATAAAAGATTATTCGTTCTTCTGTGTCAGCAAACATTAACTGTATGTTTCTGTATTTCAAATCTCAGGTCACCGGTTCATAAGTATCGGACAGATCACTCCTTCATTGATTCTTATTTGAATGAACGACATTTTCCAAACGCATAAGTCATATACCAACGAATAAAAAGTGAAGACGATCATTAAACGTGAAGGCATATTTGAAAGTAATCGACCGTGGCCTGTTTCGAATACCGTCCAAGCATTCGCCTGAAGGAAAGAAGTCACAAAAATATCAAACACGATAACTGGTAACCTGATCGCAATTGGAAGTCGGTACATTCCGAATACAAAATAAAGTGCTGACTGAATGATTCCTGAGTTATTTAGTGGCATACTATCAACTGCACAGGTTATCTATTTTTCCATAATGTGTTAATTGTGACTAATGCTTGGGAAAACATGTGGAACGAATTTGTTGCACCTTGTCGAGACTAATTACCGCAGCTAAGAGGAAGGCAAAGGGAAACTCTGACCGATTTTAAGTTTTTACCTTGTGTTGGTGAACATTTCAGTCTTCTGGAACATGACACCCTAGAGACTGGTTACCAACGCTTCGAGTGATCTTGTCGTCTCCATTTTCGTGGCAGTCCAAGACACAACACGCTACTCTGAAATGTTTGTACTTATATAACAAACGGGACAGTAGATACTAGGATCCTGGTATCCTGATTAAGGCGCGTTCAGGACAGGCGTTCTCAGGGCCGAGATTCAAAGTCGTTATCTTGCAACAGGAACCAGGAGAACTTATCACTTATACACGAAGTTTCCTATACGGAACTTTACCTATCACTGTTATCTTCGGGAGCTGATTATGTTACTCTTTGAGCTGAGGGAGTCTCGCCGCTGTAATGGTCGCTGGACTAGCTTAAAAATGTTCCAAAACTGATCTCTAATTTTCACACTTGGAAACCGAAAACACACATGTGCATGAAGCCTGCCGGCACGTATAAACGTAAGGTGTCAGTCTCAATTTACTCTGCAGCAAAATGGGGCTTCTATTGAATAGAGGTTTATTATGGGCCTTTGCTTCAGAACTTTAGTCAGCTTCTAATACAGTGATCTGGGTGAACTACTTCCCTTCATCGTGCGTTGCTGTACTGGTAGTCAAACATTCGTGGAAACCCCATCAAACCCCTTGGCAGGCGTTTAGATTTATGCAAAGGCACAAGCATAAAGAAAAGGCCAACTTTTCAGCTGAAATTATTACATGCACTGTAATAAACATACTGTATTGCGTTCAGTTATTGCAGGTACGTACGTACATATATTGTATATGTGTGATCTTACAGGGGTAATTTCACTAAATGTAATACACTACATATAATTGATTTTTCATTATGCTCCCGTAAATAATTCTTATCGATATATTTTCTCTGTGTTATTGTAATGTGTAATTTTATGTCTTTTGTTTTATTTCTTCGACGAAGCGGTTTGTAGAAAATCGATAATTTCTATCAGAATTTTATAATAGTGTCTAAAAGATGGAATGTTTACATACTCTGTCGTTACAAACCAAGATTAAATTAGAGCTATAGCCTTCAGCGCGGTCCTCAGTTTCAGATTTAATCGAAACACGTCGGGTGGTTTAGGAGATTAAAATATCTAGAAGAGGCATGGATGTAATCTGCTCCGGCACTTGTTGCAGAGTGCTTACAATATATAACAAAATGCAGCAAGTTGTAATATGCAGTGATTTAAAGGGACAGAAAGCTCGTGTGTCAACGCGACTGAATGATGTACGGCGGCTTCATGTTTTTTAACATTATTTAACGTCAGACGACAAGGAGTGGGATTATTTTGTCTTATAAGTTTTGAAGGTTGTGAAATAAAACCGACGTCCTCTATTTAAAAGCACTGTTTCAGGAGGCAGAAACATGCGAAATCGAAAACAGATTCGAATGCGAAGTCAGAAGATTGCGACGAACGATTTCTATCTAGGTAGTTCTTGCTGACACTTCAGATCAGAACCGTGTTGACGTCTTATTGATAGTGATTACCAGCTCAATGACTGTGAGAATCGAATCACAATGAGGAGTTTCATGCGTCTCAGCACAGGAATATCTGATAGAGATTCTCATGTGCGATCATCGGCTGTTTACTTGAATTTTAGAACAAAATCATTATAAATAATGAACATTGTCAAGAGACTTGAAAGAAGATCGTTTGATCAGTGTTCGGTTCGGTACGCAAAATTATAATCACTATTTTGGAGGAAGAGTGGAAGATTTTGAAGTGGATGGAGAAAAATGTCCTGTAGGATAAGGATATTGCTATGAAAGAGACAACGTACCATTTTATGAATCTGAAGAATGAGTGAGGGAAGGAAATGAAGATGAAGAGTAGGGAAAAGTTAAGGTGTATAGGATTAGGAGGTGAGAATTAAGTAAAATAAAGATATAAAGAGAAGAACGATTAGATATGAAAATGAAGGCCAGAAAATGAATGAAGAACGTAATGATGAATTTTGAGAATTAGGGGACGAAAATGAGGATTGGAGAAATGAATATGAGGCATGAGAGAATAAAGATGAATATTGAGGTAATGAGACAAAAATTAGGGGTGAGAGATTAAGAATGAAAAGTAAGTATGAAGACTGGGAGGATATGTATAAAGAATTAGGGAATTCATTTCAATGATGAGTGGTTAATAATGGAGATAGAGGTAAGAAGAACGAAGAATGAGGGGAAAGAGATTAAAATTAAGATGGAAGATGAGAGGTGAAAATAAAGTGTTCGGAGATGTGGAAGAGGAGTACGCATGAGAAGGAGAAGATGAATGAAATGTAGGATAAGAAAAGGAATTAACAGGGTAGGAGAAAAAAGTGTAGACTGAGAAAAAAGTGAATATGAAGGACGAAAAATTAGGTCAGAAGAAATATGATTTCAGAAATAAGGTTTCTTTGTGTATTCTTCCAATCTTAAGGTATTAAGGTAAAGTCAGTACATAAATGAATTTCGACCAGAGACTTTCGTCGCTTGTGCGAAATGTTTGCCCAGTGAACAATTGATATTTATTTTACGACCCGCTACAAAATGCGAACCGGGAAGTCGGTTTTAGACTCCGTTACCACAATTCTCGTTTTGTGTTGCTACCGCTTCCACAGTCACTTATATTTATGCACTGTAACGTACTGTGCTTTAAGGTTCCATTATGTTCTTATTGTTATCGGAAGTTCAGATTCGTTTCTCTTCCTGTGCTATTCATGAAAAAGGAATCTTAAAGTAAGGGTAATTTATTTTTTTATTCCGCAAAAGACACACAACAACCAATGCGCTGTCATTTTTCGAAGTAATTCCCTCTGGCTTCTCATACATTTGTCAGGAGCTTCCAGGAAAAATGTGAAAAGAGTGTTTTCCGTTGTGCGCCAAAAGACATATGCACAGAGTCCTTCGTCTCTTCAAGATTTGCTACTTGGAGATCTTTCTTCCTTAATGTTAGTCATTGTAGGTTTAGAGGGTTATTGCTGCACCTGATCACACTCAGTGACACACACACACACACACCGTAGAACTCCTCTGGACGAGGAATCGGCCCGTCGCAGAGAACTCCACCTGACAATACGCCACACTCATAAGGGACAGACATTCATGCCCCCGGCGATATTCAAGCCCGCATTCCCAGAAAGCGAGCGGCCGCAGACAAACGCCTTAGACCGCGCTGCAACGGGACCGGCTAATTCAGTTCACGTAACAAATTTCTGAGAGTCCCGAACAAGGTGGAGCGTTTAATGATATTTATAAACTAAATTTATTAACATTTTTCTGTGTTTTCTCGTACTGCACCAAATTCATAACATCGGAAGTTTTGTGAATGATGGCAACATGCACATTCAGAGCTACTGTACAGTTGGCTATATCTGTGCCAGAAATATCGGTTCTTTGGAACTTGGGCATTTACGCTTTTAATATTGTGCGCCAATTAAGTTCTCAGACTGCCCGAGCGGTCCACATCAACGACGGTTGTTCTCCCATTTCGGAAACTTTAGACCCATTTGTAATCTTCCTTTGCGTAATAGTTTTTTGTACTGTGATTACATTCTGTCTAAATCGTTTAGGATTTTACCCCATCTGGCCACAAAACCTGAATCACCGCAGGTTGCCCAACAATAATGCAATCCGAAAGTGGAGCCGTCATTGAATGTGACTCCTACCTTATGAAATGCCGAGACTAGCTCAGTATGTAGTGTATGTAACGTATACAAGAATGCTGGGAGGGCGTGGCTAGAGTTGTGTGGCTCAGGGTATGGGCAAGTGAGGGGCGCTTGCGTAAGTAGTAAAGAACATTTGGGTTTTATAAAATGCGGGGAAATTCTGGATTTGTGGAGGACCCCTAACAACTACTGAAGGGTACACTGCTCGTTGGAGTTTGTTATATATTGATAGGAAAATGTTTTTAGACGATTACATATATCTACGCTAAAAGATTGCTTTCCAGTAAAATCGCATAATTTTTTTCAGAAAATATTGCCAGCTTGCCAGCAGAAATGTGGCGCTCAATTTGATGCTGTTATTTATGTATTATCTGACAGCATTCGTTATATATATAATTCTTTTCACTGAAAAGGCAAATAAAACATATTTATATCACGATTTCCATTCCGCACTAAATATAAAATTCCTTTCCATGAAATAAAAACATTCCTAAAGCAAACCCTTCTCCGAAAATGTTACACTTTTTCATTTCGAAAACATTTGTCGACTGAAACCAGCTGTGTATGTTACTGAATTGTAATACATATGGTTATTCTGTGTTGCCTGTGTAATGCTTGGTAGGCTGTACTTCAATTATGTCTGTATGCTGTTGTCCAAGTCTGTTAATCACACTGATATGTCTGCTCTGTAAAAAAACTGGCATCTCTACATTCAACAGCTCATAACTCATTCTGGCCCATCCTTCAACTTCGTTTCTCTTGTAAATCTTTTCTTCCTCGGGTAACCGAGCGAAACAAGAAAGACAGCAAGAGTCCCGCGTAGAGAAAGAGAAGACAGTAAAACTAAGATCGATGCAGGGGTATGGGAGATAGCAAGAGAAACAGTTGAGCTTTTTGGTGGGTGACCAGAGAGAAGAGAGAGAGAAGAGATTTTGATGGGCGGGCGTCTGTTTCAGAGTGACACGTATTGTAAGAAGCGTCGCGCAAGGCAGCAGCACCAGTTGACCTGCCACAGTGTCTTTTTTACACAGGAAGACGAGGGGAGTCCAAATTGTACCTTTAGGTTCGAAGCATGAGAAGTTATATCCTACAGTGCGTTACTAAAATATATGTTATGTGTTGTTGGGGTGATCAAAGTAAGGATGTGACAAGGGATACGTATTACACGCAAGAAAGAGATGCGAAATGCGTATAAACTGTTTGAACGACCTAAATGTAAGATAGCAATCGGAAGACCAAAATTAATCTTAAAGAAACAGGATGTGACAGCGGACTGGATTCACCTGACAGGTTTCAATACTAGGCAGGAAATTTCTTGACTCGCCGAATGAATATTTGCTTCTCAGTGACTTCGCTGCATGGAGTAATTTAAGCCTAGTTATTAAAATAATCTTACTTACATTAGTTCAGTAGCGGTAATGTTTTAGCATGGATATGTCATGTTTAAACACATGATGGCATAGAAATTTGTCTGCAGACTTTGACGATAAATCTATTGAAATGAACTGTTGCTTCTTACTCCTGAACCCCATGATACATCAACAAACTAAGTCTGTAAAATGAAGGACGTTTGGGTGAAGGGGGGAGAATGGAAATGCATGAAGAAATTGGGTTAGTAAACATCAGTTTATGAGGGATATTTGGGGCGCAGAATGGGAGGTGGAATGAAAATGTCATGAAGGATTTTACGTAAATGTAATACTGAGGATGGAATTGGGAGTTCGAGAGTGTTAGTGTGTGAATGAATGACTAGTTCCTTGACTGGTTAATTTAATGTCGCCGTGTCTGCTCAAAGGGTGTTTGTTTTGGATTGAGTTGAGAGAATGTATATGGACGGGTAATGAGAGAACTGATTTGACTGCGTAATGTGGCTACGAGTAATTTGTTTTAAATAAAGTTCCTGAAAGAATCGTGACACAAAGCTTACTAAAAAGTCATTTAATATTGAAGGAATATTATTTTATTTATGGAGGTAGAAATATTACGCTTCCGTTATTTGACCAATAGGTTATCCTGTCGCTGTTAAATGTCACTTGTCTAGCAATTAATGGTGCAATGTACACAACATAAAAACAGCAAACAAATACTTTGAAATTGTGGCACATTTCAAACAAATGGAACGGCACAAAGATACAAAAATGCACTCATGAAGAGATTAAGAGGAGAGAGACCAGAGAATGCCAGCTAATATGCAGTCCAGAATCTCTGTCCTCCAGTTTTCTCTCAAAAAATACAAAGATGAAAATGTACAAAATTATAATTTTTCCTGTTGTTCTACATGAATATGAAACTTGGTCTCTCACATTGAGGGAGGAACATAGGTTGAGGGTTTTCGAGAATCGGGTGCTGAGAAAGATATTTAGGCTTAAGAGGGACGAGATAACAGGGGACGGGAGGAGATTGTATAATGTGGAGCATCATGATATGTACCTACCCCTCACTAAACATTATTCGAATGATCAAATCAAGAAGAATGAGACTTACTGGTCTTGAGGCACGTATGGAGAAAAGGAAAGGTGAATACTGGGTTTTGGTGGGGAAATCTGTATGAGTGAGACCACGTGGAAGGCCTAGGCGTTGATGGGAGAATAATATTTACATGGCTCTTCAGGAAAAGGGACAGGTAGCACGATGTTGGGAAAACGGTATTGAAACTTCGGGTTCCATAAAACGCGGGGAATTTCTTGAGCAGCTGAGGAATTTTTAGCTTCTTAAGAAGGACTCTGCTCCATGGGGCTGGCTAATTATATGGCGCGAGGCCGTGCCATGGCTCAGGCGGTTAGTCGCCGGCCTCTCACCACGGAGGCCCGGGTTCGATCCCAGGTCAAGTCCATGTGAGATTTGTGGTGGACAAAGTGGCACTGGGACAGGTTTTTCTCCGAGTTGTCGGTTTTCCCCTGTCAATTTCATTCCACTGGTGCTCCATTGCTTGTAAAACTTGGTAAAAAACTGCTCATCCTCATCTTCATCTTCATCACAGGGGTTGCACAATAAGCCTTAAGGCTGCGGTGCGTCCGTAGCATCAGCTGCGGGGCCCCCTCACAAAAAAAAAAAAAAAAATTATATGGCGCAATACATACAGCAGTGTCCAATTGGAAGTATTCTAGTGGGCTGTAATTTCTAAATTTGGAGTACTATATCTGTCGTATTTGGAAACGAAAAACGTTACCAAGCTCACCAGTTATGTTGTAGAGTGTTTTGTAATGCGAAAGCAGATTACATGATAATATTACAAATAGTAAAACGTGCAGCGTAATAAGTAGACATACTGCAGAAACGAAGTCTTATATGATTAAATTAGATTCCAATTAAATTGCTGAACATGTACCGTGAAATTGAATTGGCACTCCTTTTTAAGAAAAAATCGCGCACTGTTTGAGTCAGAGCTGACATTGATTGAAGCAAATCACCTGTTCGTACACGTAAATAGAACACCGTACGAACAGTTTCGTATTCAGGGAGGGGAAGCACGAAGTCAGCTCCTCCATAACATACATACAACATGAGGTACAGTATTATTTTGTACACAGATTTGTTCGCAAAAGAAATGTTTGATGTTGAATTGACTAACAATGATATAATGAGTAAAATTTATTTTTGATTACAAGCAATCACATCTAAAACATAGCAACACATAAATACACCACACCATACTGAGGTGATTTGTCAGCTTCAGGTTGTGACCATTTTGTCCCCGAGTGGAGAACCCGTGGTACTCATCGGACAGAATACCATTTGAATTCCAGATCCGATTTTGGTGTGGTGGCAAAGACAGCGATCTCTGCCACTGCTAGGGTAAGAACACTGATACAGTTACCTTATTGAGATAACCCATGATTTATTAATTTGTATATCAAAACACCACCTTCTCGAATACAATTATGATCAAGATACTATGTAACATATAGGCCTAAGCAAAATCCAGCGTACTGACTTGACATTAAAATTAGCTTAACTAGAATCTCTTGCGATATAGCAGGCCTAATTAAACTTGTGGCGGTGTACCGCGTCTAAACCTAAACATAAATCTGTCTCTCCTTATATAATTTGAAGGAAATCAATTCGACTTTCCGCATGTAACTACCTCTCTGCACATGCTGCCGCATATTTCTCCTGTGTCAGTCCCGTACTTAAGATATTACACTTTCCTTCCGTTACTTGGTCACATGTCTTGTTGCTTGTCAGACATATGAGAATGTCTGTCCTGTTAAGAGTTCACTGTCTCAGTCACGTCAATGTCACCTGCTCTTGTATGTCATAAAATATGTATCCTTATTGTTGTTGTGTCAAACTGTTCACCTAATAAGTCGGACCTGTCAGGTCTTCCACTAATATCCGTTCCGAATACGAATTTTAGAATCATCGCTTATCTCTTATTATTTATACAAGTTAAGCACTTTTATTACTATTGTATAAAAATGGAATTATTAAGAAGAGGAAAAGTTATCATTAAGTCGATTTAATGACAATTTTCACCTTGTATGTGTAAATTCTTTCTTGGCAGTACGATTTAAGTGCGTATGACTAATTCAGTCTACTTAACTGCCTTACACTTTTTGCCCTCATAGGAGATAAATTTCGCATTTGTCCAAAATTGTTATAACAGGTACTTTACCTTACACGGTAATTTGTATTATGATAAATATAAATCTTTTAGTTTCGTTGGAAATTTTCGGTAGCAGCGGAATTCAAATTACGTTCTTATTACCTGTGTAAAATGAGTAGTAGTTGTAGATTATTTAACTCCCTTGGTGCAATGTACTGCTTGTGAATCTAACAGTCGCTAGGCTAGCTATGAAATTCTCTGACTCTTGTTCAAACTGGAATTTCATTTTCCTGTACACAAAATCCTGACCCTGGTCGGTATCGTTCCTCGCCAGAAGCTCTATTTCGTTGAAGTACTCTTCAGTATGACATTGGAAACAAGTGTATGTTTTTCAGGCAGTGCGCAGTATGTAATCACTTGTCTGCGCAACCGGAAGATTCGTTACCTGACCCCTTCCTTTATTATTTCATTTAGTACTATTTCTGTATTGCTGTACTCGATAGATAATGGAGTTTCTTTCACAGTGTTCTGCGCGAGTATATTGGTTTGGATTCTTTTACATGGTATGGCAAATTGCTTGTAACTTGAATCGCAATTATCGATAACACCATAGAAGTTCCATTACTTGAAAATTTCCGTCATTACAAGTTAAATTATAGACGCTGTAGACTTTCGCCTTACTCTGGTCGAACCATTTAATTCTTAGGAAATTCCAGCTGTTAAGAGAAGCACTGGCCATGTCACAGGAATAGGATTTGCAGTTCTTGAAGTACATGTGTGTGTACCTGACTCATTAAACCTTCTGTAAGCGCTGAATTAGGCTGGCTTCAGAAACACGCATACACATTCTTCAATTTAAGGAAACGTGAGGTACAGTACTAAACCACTTAATCAAGTGTTCGTCGACTGACTACAGTATTAATGCCACTGATAAAATGGTTTTTCAGATTGTATATGAAGGCACGGTGACGACAATGACACGGAGAAGTAGTAAGCGTAAACAGCCTTCACGTTCCTTTAGTAGTTCTTAATTAATTTTATATTAACAGCAGTGAAATATGATTTGTCTTTTAAATATATGAACCTTTCTGACTTTGGTCAGTGCGCTGTTGTATTATACGTGTCCGGGGTAGCCGTCCCATACTCTCGTCTTGAATTCGTTCTCTGTTTCGTGCTTTGTTTATAAACGTTTTGTGCTGTATTTTAAAACGTAATTTGAGATCCTTGCTTTTTTTGGGATGTTACGCAGCGTATATTGGTAGTAAGTTACCGACGTTTCGGAACAACCTATTGGTCCTATCTTCAAGGGTAAAGCAGTCACTTGACCCTTACAGATGGGACCGATAGGTTTTCTCGAAACTTCGGTAACTAACTACCAATCTACACTGCGTAACATCTCAGAAGAGCGAAAATGTAATTTGTACCACGGCATGAGCCGGAAATCACACAAAACGTAATTTCTTTGAATGAGATGTGGCATATGAATTGGAGCCTGCAACCGCGAAAGCGCAATATTTAGCTGTTAATTGTAATGTACTTTATTAAATTCACTGTATTTTTATTATTTTTCTCCTTTTATGAAAGAATATGTGCGTGTACAGTCATCACATTAGTCTGGCTTTCCGCTTCTAAATCATGTGATTGACGTTCGTGAAACTCATTGTGAAGATTGTCACTGAGAGTCGTTCTCTTGCATACACATTTAGACCGCTAACAACATAACGATGTAGTGGTTAGATATTTGGCATTTAAATCCGCAGTTTCTTAGCTACTTCTCCGGCCGAGATGGCGTTTGAGATTTCCATTGCCTTCCTCTCTGTCTGTGTAGACAAAGTGTGACACAGTTTTAGTGTCTACCACATCGTCTTAAATTAAATACTTTTCCGCTTTTGTTGCCACATAGCCGTATAGTACATAATACACAATTACACAGTTTATAATGCTATATTGCTACAGTTTGTCGCCAGGCGACATCGGAAGGGTAGCGACGCCAGCGACACATGATTTAGGCTCTAGGAACTTTATTCAACATCGGTCATTCAATAACACGCAAAATGTTAATATCATCTTTTGTACAATATAAAAAATACCATGGTTTAATCGCAGTGTTCTTGTTCAGCCCTCTTTCTAATAAGAGTAACTAATTTACCTTTGCAGCTTGTCACAGGACATTTGGTTAGGAGATTTTGACCTTATATGCAAATTTTTATTTATGTTTTTACGCTGTAAGTGTTACTAACGTGATGAATATTCTGATGCTGGAAATTACATTTCATATTGTACATTTTTCAGTGCTGTAAATTATGCACGCAAATGGGGTACTGAGTCTTATAATTACATATTTAAAATTTCTGTCAGCCCAACTACATAAATTGAAACACTGGTTTTATGATTTTTTTTCAGAATTATGTACTTTCCTGTTGTTACGAAAACTCATTACCACTTGGAGGTCCTAAAATAGAACAGCATGTTACGTTACAGTAATTCAGACAGTACTGCTGCAGAGTGAGCCGTATGGAGTGCTGCTGCAGGTTTGTTGTACCACACGTAGAAAATAAATATTAGTGCGAAATACTAAAATAAATTTTTGTAATATAGAACATGACATGCAGTGAAATCCCTTCTTCCTGAACTTGTTTGTGACAAGCATTAACACTGTGACATGAACAGTGTCAAGGGAGCCAGAATAGCTTTTACACATTTCTCTTTGCCACAATGTAATTTGTCACACAATTAATGTGACTTGCAGAAAACAACATATTTTTATTCAAAATAACATGAGCTTCTAATATTAACATTTCAAGAAGGGACACGAAAGCAATGTAGTTTAGAGGGACAAAATTTAGGGCAAATTATAACCACAGAACAAAATAAAAAATAACAGGCGGACTTCGGATTTAGATAGCGATGAATGGAAGAAGTTACATTTCGAGATCACACCTGAACTGATAACACTAAGAAAGATTTGAAATTGTCATTTTTAGGCGTTCTGTGTGTCTCCGCTGAGGATGATGTGATGTTAAACCGAAACAGGTCGGCAGTCTTATAAAGTTTGTTACATTGTACTACTTCAATAATATGTACGAGTTGGTGGTAATACATATTGTTGTATTAAGAAGGAATTTCAGATTAAATTCTTGCCATATGGTTTGTTATGTTATGCTCAAGAATACGTACGAAATATTAAGTAGTTTGTCGTATAAATATACATGTTTAGTTGCTATGTTTAACGTCGAAAATATGGACGTTATTGTCATAATCTTATCATTATTTTAATATTATCAGTACTGTTACTTGAAATTGCATTTCATGTTAAGCATGATTTTAAATTATTCTTCTCTTCGGTGGCAGTAAGATTTGGACCATGAAAGGGATATGTTTCTTTAAAAGGAAATTTCACACAAGAAAAAACATTTCTATCAGTGGCACTATGAGTACGTGGTATATCATATCAGATGCTCGAGACAATAGTACGGGTTGGATTGAAGATGTTACTCTTTTGTAGAAGAATACAACCAGCATACACGTCCGCGGTAAAAGTCAGTAGTTGTCGATGACATAAGAGAATTTGTAAGAAGCAAGTGAATGTTATCTGTAACTTGAAAGAGAAAATATTTTACTGAGGTAGCATGAAGTCAAAAATATGCTCCAAATATATTCTAGAATGCAAACTTCCTGTTTTCATACATTGTCTATTTTGAAGAATCTAAAAACTGGTAACCAGAACATTGCTACATAAGTGAAGGGTTTGAAAAGGTTGTGTACTCTTCTCTTTAAACATTTATAGTGAGTGTAACATTGTGGAAAAGCTTTAGCAAACACGTGTTTAGTTAAAATAATTGACATGGAAACAAATGACGTGCTTATATTTTACGTAACTCGTGATTTACGTGAAAATAAACTACGTGGCAAATGCTGCTGAACCCGTAATACTCTGACAGCTGGTGACAGGGGTTTATCCATTATACTAATGGCGTGAAATGTATTTTAGATAGGGCAAGTATTATCAAACATGCCACAAAATGTTCTTAGATTAATTAGTAAGTTACGCTGAGCTGCGCACATATCTCGGATACGAAAAAACGAAATTCATAAAGAGTGTTAAGTAGGAAACCTATTTGAAAGCCACTTGGAAGCAGGAGAAGGGCATGGAAAAACAACATTAAGGTTATAGGCTAGATCAAGAGGATAATAATTCGGCAGGGTCTGTAGAAAATTAATATTGAGGGAAATTTATTTGTAATTTATCCAACAATGTGCGTAGTTTATATTATATAGCCCCGAATTATAGGACCAGTACTGAATAATTAATTGGTAATAATGTGTAGAGAAGCGGTCGTTGCTTAGTTTGAAACAGAGTAACTGAACAGAACCACAGTAGCTAGCTTCTTTCTTTCTTTCTTTCTTTCTCTTCTTTCTTTCTTTCTTTCTTTCTTTCTTTCTTTCTTTCTTAGGCCGACCTCTTTCTACCTACTCATTGTAGGTGTAGAGGGTTATTGTTGCATCTGACCACACTCGTTAGGACTCCTCTGGACGAGGGATCGGCCCGTCGCACGGACCCAGTAACTAGTTATGAACCGAAATTTGAACCAACGATTTTTACATATGCACAGTGAGATTGCGACTTTCTCGACCACGACGCCGGGTGGAAAGGCCAAATCCCATGGTTGACTTTGGTATTAGCTCTTTTGAAATTTGGATTATATACCTACTGTTAGAGCGTAAGTAGAGATTGTAAGGTTACTTCAAATATCTGACGCTCTAAATCAAACACAGAATGTCCAGCAACAATTGTCTTAATGATAATGTTGGCAGTAGTAATTTGCAACGTTTTGAATCCAGAATACTGAATATGAAGGATAAAAA
The DNA here is from genome assembly GCA_021186555.1 of Reticulitermes speratus. NCBI lineage: Eukaryota > Metazoa > Arthropoda > Insecta > Blattodea > Rhinotermitidae > Reticulitermes > Reticulitermes speratus. The sequence continues at coordinate 19,380,919 of JAJKFL010000005.1, forward strand.
AAGAAGGAGAGGTGGGGCTCATAATTTTCGTGCCTGAAGTGTACAAAATGAGTTTCATTTGCTTCTGTCCTGTCAGATGTTACATTTTCGAAACTAATTATATGGTTTAGATGGAATTTGGTGATGGCCTTCAAAGTTTTTCAAAGCGTTTTATATTATCCCATTGTAACTTCTATTTTACATGAAGGAGCGCTCTTTCAAGCTTTTCAGTACTTAACTGAAATTACCAACCAGGTAATTTAAAACGGTGACGTTTTTGACTTGTATACAGGTGGTGCTCAATTCAAATCTAGACCGGGACAAAGAAAAACCTGTCGGCTCTTTCACCGTGTTCTCTGTCTCTCCAGGAAGATATAAGGATATACGTCAAATTAGGACACGGCTGTTTCCTTCCTCATAATTTTGAGTTATGATTCCATACTCATGGTATAATTATACGCTATCTGAATTACTGACAGCATTTCATTAAAATAAATATATATTATTATATTAAATCAAGAAGCCTGGTGTAGCGATAGTGCTTTAGATCAGCAGTTCCTATTTCGAACGTTTGGAGCTGTGAGTGTGTGACAGGTACATGTAGCACAGATAAATGCCTCAAAGAAATATAATAACAATTAACACCCCTAATAACAGTTATCACATTGTACAACATACCTACTATTTTAAACAGTAAGAAGAATCCTTGCCTCCAGCATATCTAATGTTATGACGGCCAGAGAAAGGTCCAGGATGCGAAGATCCAAGCGTCTGAGGTTAACGTTTGACGTATATGTGCTACATATACACCTTTTTCGCAGTCTCTTATGTAAACTTATGTACGATTGGGTTTGTAACATATTATTATTAGATATTCTGTTTCGCGAGTAATATTGTTTCTAGTTCGAGTGATGCAAAATAGGTCAAATTTTTATTGTGTTCAGCATTTAAAAACGTGACTTTCAAGTACGCAGAATGTAAGACATTTGAAAACCATTTTTCCAGATTGTATCTAGAAGACACCGAGTTACCACCTGTCATGACATAATTTTCTTTATTTACCTTACTTTCTGTAGGATAGTGTGAATATATCACGAGGTATTGGACCATGCCCCTCTCTCCAAATTCTTGCATATTCATCATTCACAGTCAGATTCGTATCTTCATTTTATTTCGTCTCCGTTTGAAAAAGCATCATTAAATAGCCTAAGAATTACTAAAATTCACAATAAAGTTGTTGATATCTATTCTGGAGTCTGTGTTCCTGACGAAGTTGCCAGAAGTAGGTTCCATTGTCCCTACATTGGCGTCAATTAAAACGAAGGGTACTGAATTGCAAGGAGCGTATTTCGAAAGTTTGTGAACTCCGACTGTTGTGATTCTGTTCAGTCTTCTAGCCTAATTACTTTTTCATTAAGGGGGTTTACAGAAGACGCCTCCCAATGTTTCCTTGGCTTTGTATTTTAATGTTACTGTAATCGAAATATCATGCGGTTTTATGCATTATTCAGTGTACTTTGCTCTGCAGCAAAATTCTGTACACGTTCTTTATGGCTGCTAAGTCTCTGAACTGACGTTTTATATTTTTCAAACGAATACAGTTTATGATCATAAAAAGAATAAATAAGAAAATAATTAAATGTGTATAATTAAATTTAAATTACTGTGAATCGTGGAAGTAAGTGGCCACAATATTTGTTACGAATGAATGATACACTCTTTCCCAAGATATTGTATGAATGTATTCAGGCTATCCGAAGAAAGGTAAGTCGATCTTACGTCGACCATGGAAAACCCATGAAAAGGAAACAAGAAATAAATAGGCTCATAGAGTCTTGCTGTTGTAGCTGTTGCTGCTACTGCTGCTGCTGCTGCTGCTGCTTAGTACGATGACTTCTTCCTTTGCTACTTTTCTACAAACTACAATAGTGTAAAGTCTGATAACATTTCGAAAGAGAAGACACCTTTCTTCTTCTGTATAGAAGTTATACAAGTTGGGAAATTGGCTGGTCACATAGACTGGAGAAAAAACGGATCGCAGAAGATAGACGTTGTCAAACAGAGGTAAGAATATGAAAAAGGAGGACACCCAGATGAAAAAATGAGAACCTAAGTTCTGAAAATGGCAGCTATGCCAGGGCCGGCATAGCTTATTCTGAGCCCACATGAGGCGAATCCTTTACCACACATTTGTCGGTAAATAAACGTATATTTGGTCAGTGTGGCCGCGTTGGCGTAGTTGTTGTTGCGACTTGATACGGACTGGGCGGTCCGGGAATCGAATTCCGGGTGGGCTAGATTTACCGCATCCTTGCAGGCCGGCCCTGGGGCCAACCCAGCCCCCTTTACAATGGGTAGCGGGTTTCTTTCGCCAGGAGTAAAGCGGCCGGGGCGTGGCGTTGACCACCCAACCCCATCTATAGCCGAGGTTATGGGAAGAGTAGATCTGTACCTTTACTTCCAATCTGGCCCTTCATAGCCTGTTCTAGGGTGACTTTTACCTTTATATTTGGCCAGTAGTTTTAGGCAAAAGTGTGTTGCTATTACGTGAGCCTAATGTCTTTCAGACTGAAGTGGTTATTGAAAATTTGAAAAGATAGAAATCGCCAAATACTGATCAAATTGCATCAGAATTGAACTAGTCAGAAGGTAAGGCCGTAGGTTTTGAGAAGCGTAGATTTACTGATTCTCTCTTGGATAAGAAAGAATTGTCTCTACAGTGGAACGAGTTTATAACTGTACCTGTATATAATAAGGGTCATAAAACAGTTGCAGTAATTGTCGAGATGTGTCCCTCTTTGCTACGTACAGCAATTTACCCAACCTTCTTATGTCAAAATTGACTCCATATGTAGGCGAAGTGTTTATTGTGGTACGCTTTTAGATTTTTTTACATGCTTGATACAACAGTCTGTTTCTGGTCAAATCAGGGACCAAAGCATTTCACTAAGCCATAATACACATGCAATGTGTTGGACTATAAATTCTATTGCTTATACGTTGACCTCAGAATAAACCTTGCCTCGGGCGAGATTCGAAATTGGCAGCTCCTTGATGAAATATAGAATCGATATCACTTCAGCTGACGTGCTTACTTCTTTCACAAATTTTTCGATTCATCTTTCGTATTAATCTCTATTTTCGTTGTTGCATGAATTTAGAGATGAGAAGGTGCCATTAAATTTACTCAGGCACTTCGCCATTAATTTATGAAAATAATTTATTCCGTCTGCTCATGATTTACTGACTGACTGAATGTCTGACTGGCTAACGAACTGCCTAAGAAACGGCATGCAAAACTGTCCTTTTTGAGAAGCTAATATTTCCTCAGCTACTCAAGTCATCCCCTCATTTTTGGGACCCGAAGTTTCATTACCGTCTTTACAACTACCCGTCACTTTGTCCCTATCCTGCGCCAGATCAATCCAGTTCATGCCCTTCCTCCATTCTATTTATTGCAGATATATTTCAGTATTACCCGCCCTTCTATGCCTAGGTCTTCCAAGTGGTCTCATTCCCTCTGGTTTCCCCACCAAAACCCTCTATATACCTCTTCTCTTCCCCATACGTTCCACATGCCCTGTATAGCTAATTCGTCTTTATTTGATCACCCGAACAATATTTAGTGTGAAGTACATATCATGAAGCTCATCATTGTGCAGTTTCTTCCACTTGTTTCTTCGTTCCTCCTAATCCCAAACATCTTCCTCAGCACCCTATTCTCGAACACCCTCAGCCTATGTTCCTCCCTCAGTGTGATATCAGGTTTCACAGTCATATCAAACAACCGGCAAATTTATAGTTGTTAAATTTTTGGTTTTATATTTTTGGATAATAAACTTGAAGACGAAATGTGCTGGAACGAATGATAGCAGGAAGTCTCTGAGTTTAATCTGATCTCAGTTTCTTTATGAATGCAATTCTAATTTGTAGCTTTGTTTCCAAAGATTTTAACTTTCTTTCTTTATGCACCAATTTCTGTCAAATATTTTAGTCGCTTGGCAGCTTTTACTGGATTTAGACCTGGAGTTAAAAGGAGTGGTTAGTTGGTAGAGTATTAATGACTTATCTAAAGTAATTAGTATATATTGATTCAGATGGTCTAATTCCGGTAGAAATTCTCTGAAAGTACGTCACTACTAACAAGACATTTTAGCTGTTCGCTCATGTCTTCAGATTGTCATCCGAGTGTAACATATCTCGAAAGGTGAGTCATGTATATTTGTTCAAATGGCAAGTATTCGTGTGGAACTAATTTACATTTGCAACGTGTCCCCTTATTCATGACCTCAAACTACTCTTTCCTTCACCAGGCCATTCCTCTGGAATCGATTGTCATGTAGACCCTAACTGAGAATTGGCTCCACTCGGAATGAGAAAAATTGCACGGAACAATTTCCACATGCAGCTCTTCTGCGAGTTCCTTTACAGTTATAGAGACTTGTTTGATTAAGTTAATACTTGAGTCAACCATGTGGATGAATATTGTAGCAGTGTGGCAACGCAAATTTCCAAGCGTTTTCCGCTTCTGTGCCCAGAACACTAGAAGTATCTGAATACAAGTAGATCAATACTTGCTACAACTTTGAAGAGAAGAGAAACTGTACAATAAGTTAGTACTCTTTTAGTCTCCTATGTTACGGTGCTTTCTGGGAAATTTTCTCAGCTGTTGTTCCATGACGTCAGTCTAAATAAGTCGCGATATATAGAAATTTGTGGAAAAATAAACTTATAATATTTGAGATATGAGGTTTTTACAGCGGCGAAAATATAAGTTCTTTTCTGGTTTATGTGTCCGTGTATGCTGCTAGTTGTTTGCAAAAGATTCAGACGAACTTGATGTCTCTATCAACATGATAGAAGTGTAGTACTACAACAAATTCTTTATTTTGCTCTGAAGAAGGAAGCAATTAATTTCCCGAAAAGTTTTAACAACCGACCAGACTGTGCAATACCATTACCCAGAAGACCGCAATCAAATATACTTGAATTCTTTTGACGTAAGATTTCTGTCTAGTTTAATACAGGATTTTTTTTAAACTGACAACTATCTTTGTTACTTCCCGTCTCTACTCCGCCTAGCCTGTGGGAGGTTGGGTGACTTGGCCACGTTAATACGATAAGCGAGCTCACAAGATGTGGCTACCCATTGTTGTCAGAAGAATCACTTAACCTATTTATTATTTTGACTGTGCGACGTATTTGTTTCGCTTTGTTGGTGGGAACTAATAACGCATTGATGTTAGGCATGAGAAAGTACGAGTAGAGACGAATGGAGCTAGGTCATAGTATCGGAAAGAGAGAGCAAAACTCCATCGCTAACTTGAACGAAATCTCCTGTGTTATTACAAAATGTTTCTCATAGCCTCCGAAATGCTGTTGTATTGACGTCCCCCCCACCCAGATCATAGACGTGTGTACCATTATTTCTAATGAATTTGAGACCGCTATATTTTTATTAAATTGCTGCTCAGTATAAGGATTTATTTCAAAAACTAGTGAACAGTTCGCTGAAATTTAAACTGAAAATTTTGACAAATGCCATCTCTAGCTGCGTTTCTCTTATATAACCCCTTTCTTGGTCCATTCCTATAATTTATGGCCCTTGAAGAATAACATGAAATCATATTTCACTGAATATGTGAGCCGTAAACTTAAAAAAAATCTTGGGAGACGACATGATAAAGTAAGCCATGCGGCTATTATTTTGCTGCAAATATCGAGGTTGTAGACCAACAGAAACATAAGTACGTCTTGACTGCTTCGTAGCAACAAAGCGTTTTTAACAGTGACTGCAACCTGCCGTACATATTCTTTACAGTAAGCATAAAATGTTAGATTGGGAAGTAATGACGAGTTAATTTTGAAATTTAGTCTTATATATAAAACTAACTTTTATGCTGGTGATGATCAATATCTAGACCGAAACATGTAGCTTTTAAATAAAAACACATTTGCGTTAGACTGACTACTTAATATTGTTTTGAATATTTATATATAGCTACTCGAAAAGGTATAAATTGTGGTTTAAACTCAATGAAGTAGCTTCAAGAGGAATTCTTTTTTCCATTTAGTCTGTATTATACTCATAGAAAGCGATAGGGCCTGAAGAAATGAAAGGGAGACCGGTAAAGTTAGGCTAAGCAAACACAAGGAGTATATTGTATGTACAGATTTACACTTATTGTAAAAAATATTTTAATTCATTTTATTTGAATTGTAAATAATGTGACAGAGCGACTGCGATTTCAATCGATACGAGCTAATGTAACTGTAACTCTTTTACATTTTTGTAATAGTTGGATTGCCCGAGGATGACCACCACGGTCGAAACTTGTAGCCACACCTAATATTACAATTTTTACTTTAAATATAAATAATTAATAATAATGTTTATATTGTGTGTACATTTTTGTAAATGAAAACCATCCAACGACTTAATAGCACCTCATTTTATGCGTACTGCGAAGTGTTAACATTTGCAGTAGATTTGCACAAATCTCAGTTAAATTAATAAAGTTTTAAATAGTCTACTAAGCAATGAATTATGTTCTGATATATGTTATTTTTCCATGGCGCAACAGCCCCTAGTGGGTCAGGGCCTTTTCATTATCGAGGCTTCACGATCACACTCAGACACGCTACACTCGGTAGGAATCCTCTGGACGAGTGATCAGCCCGACGTAGCGACATCTACCTGACAACAAACAACACTCACAAGAGACAGACATCCATGCACCCGGCGGGATTCGAACCCACAATCCTAGCAAGCGCGCGGCCGCAGACCCGCATCCTAGACTGCGCGGCCACTGGGATATATGTTATATGTTAAATATTTCTGAAACCCTACTTATTTATATCCTATTTTAATCACGGTTAGTACTGCAGATCTATACAGTCGACACAGTCAAGTGCACGTTATACTTAACGATCCTGCTTCAGTTAAAATCTTAATTGCAGTATAATGAAATGTTCACTATTTATCAAATATGGTTATGAGGTTATGCAGTTTGAATTCATATAAAAAACTTTTAACTTACAACATATATAACGGAAAAGGACTGAGTGCTTAGTAGATTATTGTAAACTTTGTTAATTCCAATGAAACTCATGTTAATATACTCCCTTATGATGGTCCAGAAGCACCGAAACATGTGAGAACAGCAAGAATGGATGGGATGCTGTTAACAATCATATAGATGCGTATTGGATTGTTTCCATTTACAAATTTGAAATTACATGGACGGTGGAACATGAAACTATTTACGAATAGGCTTACATGTCTTTTTTTCCATTTATTACTATCTAGTAGCAAACGGTATCACGTCCTTCAGGAACAGAGATTTGGTTACTGTCGAAGTATTTAGCCTCAGAATGGGATTGTATTACACAAGCTTCGTGACGATGAAATTAGCTTTTAGAGACTAATTTTCGAAAGCGATTTTTCCTCCCTTTTTTTTATCAAGTCTGTACACCTCATTAATATGGATGTTTGGTGAAAATCCCCAAAGGGATTTACATAGTGAAGTGAACTCGCCACACACACAGTATTACTGGTGGATATTAGCATCCCCTATGGTACCTGCTGCACCAATATTACAGACTGGTGCCGACGTCTCGGAACATTGCTTTCTGCACGTACGCGGCCACACACTCACCCTCCAACATCCCGACCAAAAAAACGCATCTCGTTATGATAACAGACGCTCCTGAGTGGAAAAGGCAAGTGACGTAACTTCCAATGGAAGGAAAATTAAATTAAGGTAGATGGCTAGTCTTCGTTCTGTAAGTATGATTGTGAGTGTTTGCATTGCTTTGTGCAAACATTATAGTAGAGATAATGTTAAATGTCTGTCTGTGTGTCTGCCGCGTTATTGATCCATCAGTCCATTTAACTAATTAACGAAATACGTACTGTGTAATCTGTCTAAATAAATACATACAAATAATGAATACATTACTAAGAACTTGCTGTCGTAAGTATGAATTTCGTAGACAAGAGAGGAAACAGTTTACCTTATTTTGATTTATATGGTAAAACAGAATTATGGTAAGATCGTGTCTGTGTTGTGTGTAGTAAATTTAAAATAATTATAGGGTTTGTCATCGAACGTGTTACGTCATGGAAATAATTCTTAAGGAACTACATTCTGGCACCATAATAGTTTAGTAGTGAAACTGACGTACAATGTTCAGCAAAATTGAGTTTTTGTGATGTAGAAACTCGGTGTTATGGGAAACATTTTACACTGTAGCTCATATAATATATCTGCAGGAACAAGGAGTTAGGAAAAGAGTTCAAAAGAAAAGGCTCGTGCGTCATACACAAAAGGCCAGTGTGTTACACCTATTGCCCAGTTGATGTGCGTTGTAAGGCTTAACCGCTGAACACAAATTTAAACTTGCTACAGAAGAACTCCACCAAGTGCCAAATTCTTTCGCCATTGGTTTACTTAATTTAGTTACGGGAACAGGAATCGTGTTAAAGAAATATTACGGAGATGACCACGAATATCAGAAGAGGATCGTAAATGCATAGGGAAATCGTGCGTGAGGAGGAGTCCAAAAAGGAGTGTCATTTGTTACAATTGACCAATTAGTATACGTACTTAAAACCCACGATCACAAATGCCTACAGCGCATGCGCTGTAGGTATTAAACGGAAACTGTGAGTTGCTGAACATTCCACAAAATCGCGTGTTTATATGTCTCAAAATAAATGGCGTATTGAACCACGATATTAGAGATTCCAGTAAACATATGCAATATGTACATACGCACAGAAAGTCCGCGATGTACACCATGTGCAACATAATTCACTACAATCACTGCGCGCATACTCTGTTGCTCTTGGGACGGAACGGAGTATTGCTTGGATGTCAGCTGGGCTACAGTCGGTATGCACATCGAGAGCTACTAAACATGTCAGAAAGGTCTGAGAGTTTCGCTACGTAGAAATAAATGTCTTCCTCATTTCATGACTTATTGCATATTCAATGCAGAAGCTCTTTTGCGATTATTCTGTGCGTATGTAAGTGATGGTTTATGACGGTGTATGATACCAATGGAGCGTGCTTTTTTCTCATGAACGTACAAAAAGCTTTCCGAAAGGCTTGCACCTGAAAGAAATGATCTGAAATAATTCACGTTTTTAAGGTATGCTGACATCAAGCAGCTTTAAGTTTTCCACTAGTGTTAAATAATATATAATGTCACATAATGTACGTGATGTAACACATTGCAAGTTCAAGGGCATGTGCGCCTGGCACAAGTGTTAACCAGATGCGGATGGTGTGAAAAAATATTAAGAGGCCAAATAATTGGATATGTTTAAAGTAAAGTGCATGTATATTTGCCGGTGATGTCTACCTGAGCGAGCGATAAAAATAGGCATAGCGCGTGTTTTCCCTCGAGGCTGAACACAGAAAAGGTGAGGCAAGTAATAACTAGCATCGTATACATGCATGTGTATTATTACAATATCATTTTGTTGGCTTTTAAAAAACCCCATGTTTCAATCATATTCTATTCACTCCGTACACAGTGACAGTATAGATTACATAGCATGTAAGGAATATCTTCTTTGAATCAATTTACTACACGCCATTGTCACATACAGCCCAGTATCTAGTATTACACGTTATTGTCACATACAGCCAAGTATCTAGTACTACACGTCATTGTCACTACATTACAAGCCCAGTATCTAGTACTACACGTCATTGTCACATACAGCCCAGTATCTAGTACTATACGTCATTGTCACATACAGCCTAGTATCTAGTACTACACGTCATTGTCACATACAGCCCAGTATCTAGTACTACACATCATTGTCACATACAGCCCAGTATCTAGTACTACACGTCATTATCACATACAGCCCAGTATCTAGTACTACACGTCGATGTCACATACAGCCAAGTATCTAGTTTACTATACGCCATTGTCACATACAGCCCAGTATCTAATACATACGTCATTGTCACATACAGCCCAGTATCTAGTACTAACGTCATTGTCACATACAGCCCAGAATCTAGTACTACACGTCATTGTCACATACAGCCCAGTATCTAATACTATACGTTATTGTCACATACAGCCCATTATCTAGTACTATACGTCATTGTCACATACAGCCCAGTATCTGGTACTATACGTCATTGTCACATACAGCCCAGTATCTAGTACTATACGTCATTGTCACATACAGCCCAGTATCTAGTACTATACGTCATTGTCACATTAGACCAGTATCTAGTACTATACGTCATTGCACATACAGCCCAGTATCCAGTACTACACGTCATTGTCACATACAGCCAGTATCTAGTACTGCACGTCACTCACATACAGCCCAGTATCTAGTACTACACGTCATTGTACATACAGCCCAGTATCTAGAACTACACATCATTGTCACATACAGCCCAGTATCTAGTACTACACGTCATTGTCACATACAGCCCAGTATCTAGTACTACACATCATTGTCACATACAGCCCAGTATCTAGTACTACACGTCATTGTCACATACAGCTCAGTATCTAGTACTACACGTCATTGTCACATACAGCCCAGTATCTAGTACTACACATCATTGTCACATACAGCCCAGTATCTAGTACTACACATCATTGTCACATACAGCCCAGTATCTAGTACTACACGTCATTGTCACATACAGCCCAGTATCTAGTACTATACGTCATTGTCACATACATCCCAGTATCTAGTACTATACGTCATTGTCACATACATCCCAGTATCTAGTACTATACGCCATTGTCACATACAGCCCAGTATCTAGTACTATACGTCATTGTTACATGCAGCCCATTGTCTAGTACTACACGTCATTGTCACATACATCCCAGTATCTAGTACTATACGCCATTGTCACATACAGCCCAGTATCTAGTACTATACGTTATTGTTACATGCAGCCCATTGTCTAGTACTACACGTCATTGTCACATACAGCCCAGTATCTAGTACTACACAACATTGTCACATGCAGCCCAGTATCTAGTACTACACGTCATTGTCAAATACAGCACAGTATCTAGTGCTACACATCATTGTCACATGCAGCCCAGTATCTAGTGCTACACATCATTGTCACATACAGCCCAGTATCTTGTTACTATTACGTTCATTGTCACATGCAGCCCAGTATCTAGTGCTACACTCATTGTCAATACACAGTATCTAGTACTACACGTCATTGTCACATGCAGCCCAGTATCTAGTACTACACGTCATTGTCACATACAGCCCAGTATCTAGTGTACATATTAACGTCATATCGTCATGTCAATGCAGCCCAGTATCTAGTACCTACTGTTTATTCGCTACTAGTTTTGGCGATGTTGGCTTACCGTATTCAGGCGAAAATATCTTTCATCAAAACATATAAGTTTCAAAAGGCAATGTTTTTTTCTGCATCACAGAATTGGGAATGGGATCTTTGTAAGGTAACAAGCAAGTGCTGAGAGGGAAAGACACAGTAGTTAGTGACTCTATTTGGTAGTATGTGACAGTAATGTACATTAAGTCTGTTGGATGCATAAGATCTGAAGAGAAGTATAACAACTTTTCCTTTAATTTTCAAGGGGAATTACATCAGCTGTGATAACACGTTTCCTACAGAATTTTACTTTCCTCTTAGATTTGCAACGCTCTATGCAAAAGAGTGAAACTTGTAGTAAGTTCCGTTGGCACTGACCAATTCATATTTACTGCCAAAATAACACGTCACTGCTTTTTATTGCAAAATGTTATAGCGCAGTACGAATAATTCACAGTTACATATAAAATAATTGCTAACAGATTATAAACAGAGCTGAGACCAGTCAAATCCAGTAACCGTACGTGTTAGTTACGTGTTCACATTAATTTGTTGGCATCCTGATATGGGAACAAACGCTGGACAATTGATTGAAAAGACCAAACATGTTACATTGTACACGTCCTGGGAGATAGATGTAACTGTTAGCCTGATTACTGGAGCGTATTCCGTTGGGCGCTGGAAAATAACGCTTCAGTGGGGATTAGAAGTAGCAAGAGGCTTCGCATTACCAGATAGATCAGGTTCGTTATGACCGCCTTGCCGTGTGATGCAAACCTGATCCGGAACTCTAATGCATGCTTGCCAGTGACTCACTGTTAACAAACAGCGTATAACGGAATCGGGTACAATAATTTTGTAATTGTGTTCAGAGCGTTTTTACTTACCTGACTCGCGGTAATGATGAATGATCCAGGTTATAGAGGGTGATTGGAAAGTAATTACACTAAGTAAATGGCTGTATCTTCAAAAAATGAATGCTATATTGCTACAATTCTTCCACCATTTTAAAGCTCGTACATTACTATGTAGTTCAGTCTTGAAGACACAGGCTCAACCTTGTTCGTTAAAAAATGCAGGGAAGCCTGGAGAGGTATCTCGAATTTTTTATTCTGGTTCAAGTGTTCTTGAGTCTTATCAGTGGGCTTCCTATTTTCCAAAACCCCGCAAAACTAAAGTACATGGAGTAAAATCGGGACTTGACGGAGGCCATTTTGTTGGTGCTCGACGTCCAGTCCACCCAACAGGAAAATAATTGCCAAACACACAAGACAGGAAGCGCATAATGTGGTGGTGCCCCATCTTGCATAAAAGTGCTGTTCTTCATGATTGTCCCACTGAGGAACACTATGCGAGAAGATATTGTCAAGCATTCCTGTTATGAGATACAGCCACTTAACAGTCTATATTTTAAGTGAGTAGTACTCTGCATCAGGATGTTTTGACCGGACGTATTGCACAAGAGTCGCAGGAGGCGGTAGATTTTTGTGAATGCTGAACGAATAGGGTTTGGACGTATCTTTTGTGCTTTTTAAATTGTTTTTTTCGAATACGCATAGTGAGACTGAAGAAAATTGTGAAAAGCATAAATCAATGTAACCGGTATTTCGGCCGATTTTCTAAAGTGGTACCTTTGGAATATGAATCCAGAGCATTACTCCTATGTAAAATACCTTGAAGGAGATATATATTTGTTGCGGATGCTTGGGCTACTTATTTCTGCATACTTATTGCACTGTAAATACATTAGTTCATGTACGAGCACTATTCTATTAACGGTATTTCGTATTGGATAATAATTCAAAGTAACAAACAGGCCTTTGAAATTTCAATGGGATATGTTACTGAATTTGGTGCCTGAAATTAGTTGCAAAAGTTTTTTTTTTTTTTTTTTCATGTTAAAACATACATTATCAAAATGCTTAACGTCAGTAACTTAGAAAGATCTGGAAAGACAGACACATTTATTAAAAAATAGGGACTTTATACGCTGATGCCGGTGGCCACGCGGCCTAAGGCGTAGGACTGCGGCCTCCCGCTTGCTGGGATTGCGGGTTCGAATCCCGTTGGGGGCATGCTATCTGTCCCTTGTGAATGTTGTGTTTTGTTAGGTAGAGGTTTCTGCGACGGGCCGATCTCTCGTCTAGAGAAGTTCTACCGAGTTTGTGTGTGTGTGTGTGTCATTGAGTATGATCAGGCGCAACAATAACCCTCTACACCTACAGTGAGCAGGTAGAGGAGGTCAGGCTAAGAAGGAAAGGAACTTTGTAGAATAAACATATGCACTAATCAGTGCTGACATCTAGATGTACCCAACGAGGTTCTTTACCAAATCTGAACTGCTAAGTCTCAAGTCTATAGACATTCAACTGCCGTTTAATGCTGCCACATTCACTTATATTTGTACATGTTGTCTTACGTATATATGTACACCCTGTATAACTACAAAATTGATAACAGTAGCCAATTATATGTTAGGTGTTCAATTTCGCTTGTTTAAGTATCGGTACCTCTGTTTATTCTAAACATATATAAGAACATACTTCGGGCGTTTCTTCATCATTAAGCAAAACGCATAACGCCAAAGCATAATTGGCAGTTCGCGTCAGTTCATGCTTTCCTCTTCAGGTTTTATCCCCAAAGCTACGCACCGAATTTCGATGACATTTCGTATTGCTCTGCCCGCAATAAATGTGTATACTGAATACAATATTGTTTGACGTCGGTCAGGTGTAGTCCTTATTTTAAATGAAAATAAGTTCGGATTTCCTTTTGATTTTTCGAAAAGGACTGATTGTAAATTTCACTTCGAAAATCCAAGTTTTCTGTAAAGTTAGGCTGTGTTGGTTGTCAGTTATTTACCAACGTTTTGAAGGATCGTAGCATCTTCGTATTCAGGGTTAGATTCTCTTGAACTATCTGGCACTAAACATAAAGGTACGAAGATCTTTCGAAACGTCATAACAGTTTATCGAGACACACGGCGCAAGATCCAAGAAGAAATGAATTCATATCAACACGTTAGCTACAAACTGAAATCTCGCAAATTTTACTTTGTTTATTGTTTGCTTAAGACAGCTGTTAGTAGCTCAGACTATAGGCTTATAAGCCTATGTGTCAGATGGTAGAATGATCACTGAGTACTGAATCGGAGAGAAGCGATACAAAGCGGCATTGGCCCAATTGTGGGCACTGACACCATGTCGGTATTTAAATAGATCGTCGGAATGACACGAAGGAACTGTAGTCAAGATAGTCGGTTTTTTGGCCGCGGTTTAACACGAGACTTCTCGAATACGAAGAAGGAATAACTAACGAATGGACTGCGTCGCCGTAACGTATACAGTTCTGATAAGGCGTGCAGTTTCTTAAAAACTTTTCTGATGTGATTATTTAATGCTCGCCAGTTTTAGTTACATTATTCAATTGTCTTTTGTTGTAGGCACGTTAATATCATTTTAATTTCAAACATATGCGTCAAGGATTTGAATAAATAAACAGCAAGGAAAATGAGGCAAGAAAAATTGCAAATTACACTTAGGTAAATGTAAGTGTTTGATTATGATTTGCAGCATAGCACTTTTTGTTTAATGTTGCAAAATAAAAATGAATATGTATGTTCTACATTCAGTGATAAAAGCAACAAACGGTATAATAGATCCAATTTTTATTTCAAGATTAATGGAGAAAATAAATATTAGAGTTGTTCATTCCGTGCATTTTAAATGTTTTCTTTTATGAAACCAACCAAATGCATACATATAATATGCGTAATCGTATAGTTTATTAACACTGCGACATGTTTCGGTGCTACAGCTCCATCGTCAGGATGCTGTAGCACGAAACGTGTTGGAGTGTTAATGAACTATAGATTATTTACATTATTACGGGGGGAATTAACGCATATTAGCTAAATATGTGCGTTAGAAATAGATGAGCATAATATTTTATGCTGTTTGGAGTCTTGAGGCAGAATACATTAGAAAAACATCTCTTTGTAGTGGCTCTCAATAATTAACATTCTGCTATCCTGCCAGCGATGTTAAACCTCTGACAGACTTTTTTTTCTTTAATTTTGTAAGATATTGTATTGGGGCATTAAAGTCATGGAACAATAATTAATAAGATGGAATTTTCGAAAGGGTGTAGCAAAATCCGTGGAAGTTTCTAAACCCACTAACACAAATGTAATTACATCTGGTGGCTTTCTAATAGCTGTTTGTGCGTTGTAATCAGTCAGTGCTTCTGGAAACCTACATTTTCCTTTCATCCTGACCACGGCGCGGGCCGCGGCTGTGTGTGTGAGTTTTATGTTGCGTTAGTATTAATAATAATTAGGCAGACGTTCCTGTGCACACAAAACGTCTGGCTGCTTTGTTCTTCTGAGCGGCTAAATTATTGATTAACTGACTACTGCCTTACTTTCCAGATGGCTAAATTTAATGAGAGTGAAATATTGGTGGAATTCTGAAATTGACGGATTGAACAGAAAATCATTCGACGTGAGGTTTGCCAATATTTTGTCTTTATTCTTACCTTTTTTGCTATCGTATTTGACATAGACCTACGTAAGATAAAGGAGTAAATAAGCCATAAATTGGAACTTATCGATTCATACGGATTGCCATGTACATGTCTTTGAAGTATGTTTCAAAGTCTAAAGGAATCTCTTTCTTCAAGTATTAATTACATGGAACCCTGTGATATGAATGCTGTCGACTTCAATATCGAATTTACTACTCAGATAACATGTGGTGTAGTTAGATTACTCTCACGGTATAAGACGTGTTTGTTTGAAATTCATATACATAATTCACGAAAATGAACTTTGTCGTAATTTTTACTTATCAAATATTCGGTCAAATTCTTTGCAAACAGAAAAAAAAATCGGGCTTCTGAAAAGTAAGTATCAAGCGCAACAGAAATATAGGTAGATAATGATAAACCATTTATATTATTGTGTAATTAAATACATCTTATTTATCGACGTTGCTCCGTGGGGAGGAGAACAAGACACTTAAAATTTCACACCATCAATGCTTATACTATTTGTCCGTGCGTCTACTTCGTTGAATCTTCTTAAATCTTGGCCCACAAATACCACCGAACCAATCTGAAGTCCGGAGTTGAATATTTTCTTAAGATTCAGTTTGTTGCGCTTGAAACCAAAAGCACTCTATTTTGAAAATAGCGCCCTGCAGTTTATCAAGGTACCTCTTGCTCAGAAAATCCAATGGGATCACCAGGGGTCGCTTGCGACCTGAAGGAACTACTACTACTACTACTAAGAAATATAGTACCTTATGTAACCTGGCTCTAGGCCGTTCCATGGCCCAGGCGGTTAGTCGCCGGGTTCGATACCGGTCAGTCCAAGTGGGATTTGTGGTGGACAAAGTGGCACTGGGACAGATTTCTCCCCTCGAGTACTTCGGTTCTCCCCTGTCAATTTCATTCCACCGGTGCCCCATTACTCGGAGAAATGAAAAAACACTAATCATCTTTATGACAGCCTCAAGGCTGCGGTGCGTCCGTAGCATCTGCTGCGTGACCATTCACCAAAAACAAACCTGGGTCTCAGTGTGTTACGTTGCTAGGTTCCCGAACATTTGGAGCTTGAAGGGAGATGTGCAAATGCAGACAGAAATTTTGGTGGGAAAATTTCGTACAAAGGGTCAAGAACGAGATGGGGCGATAGCACTGTAAGGCATTTGAGGCATATGTCGTGAGAAGGTAGAAGGTAGATGGACTGATCTGTATCGTACCTGATTACGTGTAATGGCCTTGTTTGAGTTCTAGGTTTAGGGAGTTAATTAGTTAGTACCTAGACATTTTAGAGCTTCTAAGCTAGCAGGCCTACAATGTTATAATTCTAACACCACTTAATGTTGCAGTTATGCTTAATGGGTGATAGGGTGATAGTGTGAGTGCTGTAGTGCTTGGAAATATTTTGTTATGAACCAAATATCATCAGACATAATTCCCTCACTAGCACAGTTCATAAGCAACACTAAGCAGTATACAAATTCTGTGGTATTAATTCCATTGCTTCTATAATTACAAGAATTACTAACCAGACAATATTTACTACTCTAACACATTTATATAATAATTGCCACTACAGTATTTTACTGCACTTTCCGCTTTTCGTGAAATACAGGACTAATATATCATGGTGCTTGTATGTCAGTTATTGTTTAATGTTTCAGTTAATAACTTCTGAACCAACAGACCAGATGAATCTTCGCGATACGCGCTGTGTACATCTTACCACTAGAGGCCATCATACATAATTTATGTAAATTTTAATGCTTTATGAATAATATCAACGTGGCTGTAGTTTGAAATTTTTAGGCAAGAATGGTACCAGCTTTATTTCATGCGGGTCTTAAAATTCTGTGTGGCGGAACTAATGGGTTGTATAAAAATATAAAGATTGTATCAAGGTAATTTTGTGTAAATTGTGAAACAACACGGAAGCCGCGCGAAATACATGTACAGAACAGCTACCACATAAACTGCCGGCACCAGTACTCACATCCACCGTGTCTGTACCATATATATTGAAAAAGATTTCTTGAATAAAAGTCAGTTTCTTATGTGTGTTTATTCGGAGGACTTCATACTACATAAGTTAAGTAAACCGGTAGAACAGCCCACACGTTAGTATAACTTTGATTTTAATACCTTCCTACCGCTTATTTAAACTCTTTTTTATTATCCTGTGTACTTTTCAAACCACAAAATATCAAGACATCTACCGTAAAATAATCATTTTATTATATGGTTATTGTGACCGCGGAACATGTTTTCGTTTATTCTGAGGGGCGTAAATGACAATCACAAAAATAAAGGTGCCATCGAAAATGTTTCTATTCGTGAGGAACGCAGATACACACTACGCACGAAATACTTGGGAGGAACTTAATATTGTTTTCACCGTGCATCTCGTATATATCAAAAACCAAGACCAACTAGATGCACAATCACTATTAAAAACTTTAATAGTAGAATTACATTAGACCCGACGTGTTTCGGTCAGGTACCTGACCATCTTCAGGGGTACACTACATTAAAATGCTATGTCCATATGTAAAAAAACACTTGAAATGTCCTATCCTTTCAACAGGAAATACGCAGGACAGCAATGCAAAACCACGCATAAGAAATGATAATACGCCAATAATAACGCATCGACACACAAACCTAGACTTCAAAATCACATAAAATCTACTTAGCAAGATGCAGCACATAACACTTTTACGACACATGTTGTCGTGTTGAGAAAACAGGATGCATAAGTGAAAAAACATAAGTATACGAAAACAGTGTTATAAAGCCATTTAAAGTGGAACCAGTGCGGAATATCAAGTGTTGACGGTTTGTATAAGTTTTTAGTGACTTTAAAACGGTGTTTTATAAAACATTATACAGGACTAGACCTTATATGCTCACATTTCAAGTGTGTTTTACATATGGACATAGCATTTTAAAGTAGTGTACCCCTGAAGATGGTCAGGTACCTGACCGAAACATGTCGGGTGTAATGTAATACTACTATTAAAGTTTTTAATAGTGATTGTGCATCTAGTTGGTTCTTTTTTTGATACTTGGGAGGAACTTATAATACTTTCTGCTGAAAATTTCCTCCCAAGTATTTCGCACTTGGTGCGTAGGACCTGAAGATGACCAAGTTAGCCGAAACATGTCGTAAAGTACACTAAATCTCTGATAACAATAAAAAATTCTTGTTGTGACTGACGGTTTACTTCCATATACTTCATGTGTTATCTCAACGGGATGTTTAGAATAAAGATCATGGACTATTGTGGGCCGGCATGTAGCCTGTATGGCTGATAAAAGAAATGCTTGCACGATTTCGACCGGAAAGCTTTTGAAAAGCGGTCGCTTGGAAGAAGAGAAGGAGATGGAAGATAACTGTAGCATTAGTCTTTATAGAATGGTTTATGAGGCTTGGAGATGAATCGGGTTGGCGCAGATTCGCATCCAGTAGCAGGTTTTTATTTTGCGGTTTTAAACCATTTTAAGTGTTACTCTCGTAGGCTAAGTTATTATGTAGTGAGTGACGACTCAAGACAGAAAACAAAGAGACATTTGAGACGGACATTGGTTACATTAAGCATAACCAGTAATTTTACTGCAAGCGTATTTGGCCCACTACGAGAAACTTTCATCCTCTCATTCAACATCTCTTGACAAGCATGTGCGCATGTACATTACAGCAAATATAAGTCACTTAATTACATAAATATTGCCATTATAGTATTTCGAAATGTGACACCATGCTGCCTGAAGGGTAAGTACCAACGGCTCGAAGGAAACTCGTGTTTTCATGTTTAGGACAGTAGTCTATTATGGTGGCAGAAAGATAGTCAGGAACGTTTGGTACATTGTGCCCGACAGAATTGTAGTTTTGTTTTGCACCGCTCAGAGAACCTCTGATCGCACATGTCTTCGAGCTGAATTCTAATGAATTTAGCATTTCGCTAATTAACAAATTCTGCCGGCAAATTTTTCACGTTGAGTTTGCTAACATAAAATGAATCGAAAACGTAATTTTTATTAAAGGAAAAATCTTTTATCTCCATATATCTCCCCTTCCGAGCATATAAAATGAAATCTCATAAAAAGTACGTCCAAAAAATATAAACCTTTAGCGTTGAAAGTGAAATGTAAATAAATTATTTACGGAAAAATAACCTGCTTGCATATCTGTAGTCTTTTCTTCATGCATGCTTTTTCCATTGTGTTCTACGTGTATTATGTCTAAGAGGAACATGGGACCTCTCTGTTATGCATTTTAAAGGGCTAATTCCGGCGTCTTTAGAATAAATGTGGAAAATGGTAACGTGAATTTAGAATACGTAAAAGGAAAAGCAAGCAATATGGAACGACAAATTTGCAGGCCTACGTGTACATCTCATTAGTGTCAACAGCATGGGTTTTTGTTTTGTTGATTTGGATGGGAGGCGGACATTTTTGACAGCGGAAGGTTTGATTTTTGGGTGCCATGTAAGGCAGGGAATGTTTTGGCTAATTGAGCGACTTAAATTCACTGGAAGGATACTTCTTCTTGGAGTCATCAGTTAGTAAGTTAGCTCTTCTTTAGTTATATTTTGATGGAGTTTGTACTCTACAGCGTTGTCATGTAGGAAGTGCATACTTCCTTGTGTTTAATGGAAATATTTGTGAAAAGGATAAACTTTAATGTCTCTTGGGATTCTATCAGCAGCAGGTTTTAACGTAACATACATGTACCATGCTAGAGTCCTAACAGTTGTTTGTAACTTACTAGCTTTCATAAACTGTGAATGATCCAATAGTAAGCGATGAGCAGCACTTTTGTTCTAAAGGCAAGAGTTTTGTGCAACTCCCTTCTGATATGAGAATTGCTGTGTCGATGTTCTTTTAAATACAAGGACATGCTTTGTCGCCATTCATTTTGAACGTTCCTTCAGAATATGTCATTAGGAAGGTTTCAGCAAAACAGAAGGGGTTAAAATTTAATGAGACACATCTGCTTCCGGTACGTGCTTTTGATGTTAATTTATTGGAAAAGAATGTGCGTTCTATAGAAAATACAGAAGATTTATTGGTGTTAGTAAGGGTATTGATCTAGATGTAAGTGCTAAGAAAGAAAGCGTATATGCTCATTTCTCTTAAACACATGTGTATGGGTGTGAAACTAGGTCTGTCACATTGAGAAAGGTTCATAGGCTGTGGTTGTTCGATACCAGGATCCTGAGGAACATATTTGGGCCTTTTGTAACAGGGGACAGAAGGTAATTGCATAAAGTTCGAGTATCATGAATTTTTCTTTTCACCAAATATTCGGATGATCAAATCAAGAACAATAGGAGGGCGGAGTGTGTGGCATGTGTGCATTTTGAGTACTGGGCTTGGTGAGTAAACCGGAGTTATAGGGACCACTTGGAAGACTTGGGTGCATAAGGGAAGATAATATTAAAATGGATCTTCAACAAATAGGATGGAAAAGTGTGGACTGGATTAATCTGGCTTACGATGGGAGAAATGGCGGCCTCTTTTGAGCACTCTTGTGAACCTGTGGGTTCCATAAATGCTGGGAATTTTTAACTGAGGAAATATTACCTTCTCAAGAAGGGCTGTGCTGCATGAAATTAGTGATTTGCCAATTTAGATTCGGACCAGCAGCATGCACGTGAATGTTTCTAAGAATTTATTAATTCTGGGTGTAACATCACGCACTTTGATAGAAGGCTACCGACGTTTTAGAGGAAGGTTTTATCTGAAACATAAGTACATGTGTCACAGACTGTACGGTGGCACATCCCAGTAGAGATCAATCATCTTACACTGCCGTGAGAATTCATCATTCGCATATTTTATTTTTTTCGGAGACTGTTAGAGGTTTAAGCCCAGTTTCGCTACCCTGATAGTTACTAAGCACAACCTAAAGTCAATAGTAAAGATATTCCATTTGTATAAACCCCGTGGGTCAAATTATTTCCTTCATAATTATTTGGAAGTTTACAGTTAAATATACTGAATATCTCTGGCGTGGGACTTTGAAGCTGAAAGTTTTCCTATACGCTAGAAAGTACTACCCGCTTTCAGATTTAGTGCAAGTTCAGAAACACGAAAGAAATGAAGAATGAAAGTGTTGGGGAATGAACTAATATTGCGGGATTTAGTGTGAATTTAAAAACCGTAGCATAGCTTAAAGAGATGAAGTCGACTTTCTTTACAATGTGCATTGACTGCAGTAAGTATACAAAAGGTGTTTGAAAATTACATGAGGAATTGAGGTCAGTGAGTGATATATTTAGAACATGCTGTCAAATTTACTGGTAATAGTTTTACAAAGTTATTAATTCCTCTTCGTAGACTACTAACTAAAACTTTTAAATGTTATGAATTATATAACTTCTAATGAAATGGAAACGTGATGATGAATTGTGAGCAGACACATTTGAAATAACTGCGCGGTCTTGAACTCCAGTATGAAAATATGCCGGAATTCCTTCTCGAAAGTCTGTAATCTGTATTCATCTATTCATGAAATTTTTCGTGCTTTTTGGAAACCGAAGTTATCTTATTTGTATAAGAACCCGTGTACAGACTATGCTGTACTGTGCCATTTCAATTGTTTTATCTTTAACTAATTACTTTGTTTGATATATTCCATAAAACAACCATCACAGTGCAGAATTTGTGTACTGCGCTGGAACATCCTGAGAGTTTAGCACAGCTTGTCACTGTTGCTGTTATAGATTGAGGTGACGCCGTGCATTGTGATAGATACTTTCCTCTGTAACGTCGCTATTTACCACAAAACACGGCGTCATACCCTATCAGACAACAATCTTTATTTTAACCACTTTCTTAAAGTAAAATCTCACAGTTAAAGAAGGTGTTTTTACTTTATTCAGATGATTGTACATTACATGCAAACACCAAATTTGATATCGATTATATTTTCTCTGCTTGTCATTTATACGAAATTCATGCCCTGGCGTAATCGAATATCAATGGGGATTGCTTCCAGGTGAACCCATAAACAAGTGTTTCCCATCATGGTTCCACACACACTTTGTGTTGGTACACGACATTCTAATTATCGCTATTGTTGCATTACTACCTGCAGCACAAAAATATATGCTATTTTATTTTACTGGCCTTTTGTAGTTATTCACCACAACGTGTGTTTTGTGATGCAGATGTATTGTTGCAGCCACATAAACATGTATTGGGTGACTCGGTTCCGCGGAGTATGTCATATAAAAGTAATTTATACTGAGCTGTCATATTGGAAGGAAAAACGTATATGTCAGTGTCAAACCGTGATAACATTGGCAGACTGACATGGGCAGCTTGTTGTACATTGACAAATCACGCATAAATTTGTTATAGAATGTTGGTCATGGCTTGTAGACAGACTTGAATTTGTTTGTCAAAGTCGTCGACTCAGAAGTGGCAAGAAAACCAAACTTTAAGAAGTTTCGTATCCTAGCAACACGCAAAATGAAAATGTAATTTATCCTTTGTGGAGGAGAATGTGTTTTCAGTTTGTAGCTAATTCGTCCACCGAACTCGTTTTCCCTATGGCCAGAGCAACTGCTGTTATAGTCCGCAGTTCGAACTAATTTCATTCGATATGGTTCATCAACACGTGACTCGTTTAGTAAATGCAGAATCTAGAACTTTTGGGAGTAAGTTCTGATCATCCGTACAAAGAAATTAGAAAATTGTACTTTGAGAGCTTTGAAAAAATTCAGCCGTATACTGTGTCATTTGTTGAGAAAGTTTATAAATTGGCATTTGTACATTTCCAAAATTCGACATTCAGCAATCAAATGTGGTTGTCAATATATATAAGAAGATATTTCTGATAGCGGTTTTGCTTAAGGTCAGGTGTTCTAGGATGTTGCGCCATGTTAACTGGTAAAGACTTAACGCCTTTTGGAACGATCTTGGTGCTTTCCTCTAAAGGATCAAGCCGTCCAAGGGGAGTTTCTCTTGCGCTGCTTCATCCTGCAGATGGAGGCACTACCAATAAGTCTTAGGTAGTGCAATCCTTCGAAACCTCCGTAACTATTTACCAAAGGACACGGCTAACGTCCCAGAAGACCTGGATTTCCAACGTTGCCGAAAGGTCTTAATGTTGAAAAAATTAAACAAATCTTCTTCCCACAAGAGTTTATAGTTCAATTTGTCTGAAAATATATGCACATTGTAAACGTAAATTAAGTAAGTAAGTAATGTTAAACAGTTATATTACCTAAAATGAATGTTTCATTGCTGCTATCCAGCATTGTTTTAAAGCTCATACGTCACCGTTTAGTGTCCTACACTTCAATATTGGCCCCAGCACACTGCACACACTTACCCAGCCTGGAAGACAAAGACTGGGTACTTTTCCTTAGCAAATAAGAGGAAGAGCGGTAAAAATATGTTGAATTTGTTTTTCAGTTTATCAAGTGTTCTAGGTTCTGATTGGTAGACTTCCTCTTTGGTCCAAGGCGGTGTAAAATGGGGACTTTGCGGATTCCATTCTGTTGGTCCTCAACGCCCAATGCACTGACCAGGAAAATGGTTGTAAACCTTGGTTGGAAAGTGAATATAAAGATTACAATTGCTTCTTAAAGATCCTTTCCAGTATTATCGGTCCATCTAGGTCTTCGTCTTCCCAACTATCTCTTTCGCTCATGTTTTCCTACCAAAACCTCTAATTTTATTACAATTAAATTTTTTCCCTTTGGAGGCATTCAAGCTATTGAGAACGAAAGAGCCAGAATTGTTATGACACGTTGTAAATTGATCCCACTGTTTTAGTATTAATAAATACTTTTATTAATTTTCCAACACTAAATCACGCATTGCCAATAATTTTTAACATGCTTCATAACACAAAAAGTAGAGAGAGAGTTACAGTAATATGATATGTAATATCGTTGTCGTCTCTCTGATCATGCTAGTATAAAGAACAAAACATGTTGGAGACCTGATAAAGGCAGGTACAATATTAATCATGTTTACTGTTTTGATGGTTCATTTTTGCTGTGTTAATTTATTATACATTTCAGTTCCTTGTTGTGGCCTATGCGTTATTTGTGATATGATTTCGCAACTGATAACTTCAGACAGCATACGCCGTAGTGAAAGTTTTCATCGAAGGGCCGTCATCGATTTAATTCTCTTGTCCAAGTAATTAATAAATGAAGAATTATGCCTTTTTGCATAATACTGAAATGTAAATTACGTAAGAAATAATTGTGAGTGGCTATCTTCTTTTATCTTCATTTTCTATCACCTCTCCCCGTCTTTTATAGTGTTTCGTCCTTTTATTCTGCTTCGATATGCTGACTAGAGTAACCGTGTGGTCTGCTGCAGTTTATTACCAAAATTTAAAATTACCAACAGAAGTTTTCTTTTAAATAATTAAGAATGTCACATTTCATATTATTTATCGACAGTTATTTTACAGGCCTTTGTATTTTATTGTTGCGTTCAGAATTCCTTACCCTAATGTTATCACTTTCCTAACCACAATTTGTTGAATGAAAGGTGTTTTGTAGTCCTTGTTCATCCCCTTATTTTTTTTATGAATTAGTCACTATTTTGTATTCTGACTCAGAAATACTCTTGTTTAAGAACGATAGTTTCGAGACACACGGTCGGGACACCTTGGATTATTTATCAGCGCCGGTAAGTTTTCTACCACTACAAGAATATACATAACGTATTTCCAGACACGCGCAGACAGGCCCTGTGGCCCACCCAGCCGTCACTTCAATCGAAATGGGGGTTTTTTCCCGGGAATAAAGCGGCCGGAAAGTGACGTTCACCACTCACCTCCATCTAGCGCCGAGGTTGAGACTGAGTGGAGCTATAACACTACTCCCCATCTGTGCCTTCAAGATATGTATGCGATAAATTTACCTTTACTTGTTGTAACGCTATAAGGGATAAAATTCCAAGAAGAGAGCTGGGTTCGATGGCATGGAAATTAAATGTCATGATTATTTCCAGTTGGTACTATTAACGATGTAAATCGATTTATCGTGAAAACAGAATAAACTGTTACTATGGAAAATACACAAATAGATATACTGTTGCATAAGGCCATGGGAGAGCTATGTAGCCTGTCACTTGCCACACACCGTGTATCCATGTATTGACAACATGATAAAGTTACAAGGGAAAGGCCCCACAGGCGTATAACTAAATACAAATATTTATATAGGCTACGACTAGTGACTACTGCAAGCAAATAACCAAACACTGGTGTCCGCAGTTGATGGCTTTCAGCGTCATACAGTATTAATTCACAGCAATGAGGAACGTTGAAGTTTGTTCTGTGCACTGTTGCGAGAACTGCTATCCCATCCAAGCCTTCTTAACACGATTCTGTTAATTATTAAGCTTTCCTTATAACGCCTTGGATCAAGTTGATATCTGTTCATCTGTCTTCTGTCGGTGATCCAGTATCAGCGCCTACATAACCCGACTGATTTACTTTTAATTCAGTACGAGACGCTTTTACCAAAGTTTTCGAACAAGTTAGTTATTGTCTAAACGTTTCCAACAATAATGCACCATTTTAGCGGTCTTAAAAAAGTATTACAAAATCACTCCATATTCCGACATGTTTTGGTTTTGGCCACCAGCATCATCAGGGAAGTTCACTTTGTAAGCTGGAACACGGCTGTTATACATTATACAGCGGTGTTTCAGCTTACAAGGTGAACGTTTCCTGATGATGGTGGTTGCCGCCACCGAAACGTGTCGGAATTGGAGTGATTTTGTAATAACTTTTAATATCCTTCAATGGTGCATTATTTTTGGAAACGTTTAGACAGTACCTCAAAAATAAAGATGCACGGTATAAACAACGTTGTGAAGTTTGTCGAACTAGGATTTTCAGCCATATTGACCCGTAATTAAGTCCAGTGTATGTAGGACTGTACATGCAAAGGTAAACGCAAATAAGCATAATAAACTGCTAACAACGACTTTGTTATTTTGTGAGATAGCCTGTGTTATGGGGTACAACCTTTCTAATCTTGTTTAAAATAAACCTGAATTGAATCTGTAAAAACGAGAAATCTGTAACGGGAGAAAACTTGTAAAAGGGAAGAGAAAAATGAAGTAAATGCCTTTGACAAATTTTTTAACCGAGCCTTTCGGTGTGGCAGTAGTGCGCTAGCTTTGTATTCAGGAGGTAGGCCTACTCGTTTCCAATTTTATACTGGTTACTGGCTGTCCTAACCTAAGCGTTTCATTGTTTTATTTACCACATTCTCGCTAGTCACAAAGCGAGGAAGTAAAATTTTTATATTAGAGAGTTTGGGTGCGAGGGTATACCCTTGGGAGACGTGGCTCTGAATAAGCTAAAACAGTGGTATCCAAAGGGTGTTTCTGGCACTCTAGAGCTGCAGGGGCGGCTTGCAGGGTCTCCGGTAAGATATTTTCAAAGAATTTTCACTGCTTCCGTAACAGTTTAAATTATGAATGATGTAATATTGTGTGTGTGTTATATTCTCTGTTTTATTTTGTTTTCACGTATTTTACTCTAGGCCACTAGGTGGAATCATGGTATCCAAGTAATGTAAATGGAGGTTTACGGTGTTCTGGAGAAGGCGACGTGTTTTTGTACTGTAACTGAACGAATTCGGTGAATGTAGTTCGTCGCAGAATTCGCACACAACTCGGCAAAAGGCATCCGAAAAAAAGAAGACGTAGCTTACGTGTGGTACATATCGTGTGTGGAGAGACGTTTTTTGTGTTCTCAACAAGGGAGAGGTGTTGGAAGACCATGCTTGTTAGCAGAAATTGCCGACGGCATTCGTACAATTCCACGCATCGTGCAAATCAAGATCTTCAAGTTCCGCAACCAATAGTGTAGAAATACTGTGACTGAGACTTTCTTTTAAACGTCACGTGTTGCAGCTTCTGCTCGCATTACGCAAAAACGATACGCAGGATAGGTACCACTTTGCTTCAATATACTAGAGCGTTTGGAAATGGATAACCAGTTCTTGGACTAATTTTTTCTTTGTCGAGGCTGTCTTTCATGTGAGTGGAAAAGTGAAAAGGGCAATCGCATATGGGTACCTAAAATCCCAGGAAAGTCTGACATTCTGGCGTGCAAGTAAGAAAATAGTTCTTTATGTTTACATCTAGAAGTCGCAAGAAGGACTACGGACAGTTTATCTTTTTTAGAAATAACCGTTACAAGGAAAGGATACCTGCATATGTTGGGAACTTCACATTCCACAATTGGAAGACGATGTGGGGTCTGATGAACTATTACAACAATTTGCACGCCGCCACATTTCCTTCCCTGACAACTATTACCCTAGAAAATGGATCGACCGTGGTAGCCATATCCCGCGGCTTCCAAGGTCACTGGGCTTAACACCCTTCGATTTACATTAGTGGTTTGTTAAGAATATCTTGTGTGCCTCTGATAGCCAACAGCTTTGGAGCTGGATAATCAGGATTCCAAAAACCATGCTGTGAGAGAGGAAAGGGTGCTGGAAAGGACGTGTGCAGATCTGGAGTATCGTTGGAACATATGCCGTGTTCAAAGTAGGTGCAAATTAAACACTTATATACCCGTACGACATAATTGGACGATGTACTTATTTTAATTTTTTTATTACGCTTTCATACGGAAAATCCACCGTGAGCTCTGAGCCTTTAAAGGTGTTGTCTTTATAGTGATTATATGATCCTTTCGCTTGTAACGCCTTTACGTATTCGTCTCATTAGTAACCTCTTTTTAAAGCCTTTTTTACTTCTGCTTCTTATAGTCTATTTTACTTTGTAGCGCTCCTGCTTCGTGTGTGGAAAATTTTGAAATTCTGTTCCCGTTTCGCAGACTGAATGTCCGGACTCTGCAGAGACTTATATTCCAGACTTTCCCCTATTTGATGTTACGTAACCTAAATTATTGAAGTGTTGCATAAACCGAAAAAATCTACTTATTTTACGATGATCATACAATCTCTTTTTCAACCTCTTATATCTTCTGGCCTTGCCAAAGGCGGTTTTCCCAGCTATCAACTGAGGAACGTAGATTGGAAATGAACTACTACAAAGTACACCCGATCGGAAATGAACAGAGTATCGACGAACATTAAATTCCAATTCATCGTGTTGACACAGTCGCTAAATTTCGAGGTTACTCTATATACGACGGTTGGGTTAGTTTTTAAAAGAGGCCTTCAAGTTACGTCTCGTCACAACTGCAGTCTAGCCGTCACTGGGACTTTGACCAAGTTATTATTATTTTCGCGCTGCTTCTATTTTCGTGCGACCTGGCGTGAAAAACTGCGCGTGTTTGTAATAATGCATTTTGATTGCGTGTGTATTTATCATCCAAGAAATGGGTCATTTGGTTAATGCGCTATACACACAAAAAATATCGGTTCTACTGGTCTTCATGTCACCACAACAAGTATGGGAACTTTCTGCTAGCGTAGACGTCGTTTCTGCATCAGGTTGTTCTTAAAATATGCTGTACAGACATCATTAAGTTGGTTGTTTGTCATTTATGTCTCATGTGCGTGTATTACTGCTTATCACTGTTGTATTATTTACCTTCAAGTTGCTAGGTCGCGCCGTGGTTCGGGCGGTTATCCACCGGCCGCCCAGAGCGGAGGCATGTGTTCAAACCTGGGGCTACTTTGAGTGGGATATGTGATGGCACTAAGACAGGTTTCTCTCCAATTACTTTGGCTTTTCGCTTTCATTATTCCACCAATGCTCCATGCTCATATTTTATTCATGTACCAACGGCAGGTTCGTTAAACAAGGCAATTCTCTCTCTCCTCTCTCTCTCTCTCTCACCATGTCAGGTTGCTACATGATAGTATCTCTATGTATTATGCGGTGAAAAATTCACTAAGGAACATAGGAAGTAATTGTATGTTGCTCATTTCCACCTGGCAACTAGACCAGACAAGAACGTGCTAAAATCCTTTAAAGATAGAAAGAATTTTTAGGCTGCCACTCTATAGCCTAATTCTGGGTGCCGTAACCTCTGGAACCCTAATGGCCACTCCAGGCCTGTAACGGGATAGAAAAATCCTCTGTATCCTCTCACTATATTATTATATTCTTACACACTGGTGGATATATTGAAACTCTTTAGTGTAATCGACACTACAAAACGTGGACACCATTAGGAGAAACTAATTATTTTATTCTTAGAGCAGTTATAGTTTGGAAGCGGTCTAGGAATTCCTTTTGTTTTTGGAATCTGCTCGTCACTACCAAGCCGTCTTGTCTAAACTCCAAGCAACGGGATGACTCGCCGGTGGCTCTCGTGACCTTATAAATATTCGCTCGTCAGCTTATTGATGATAATTCGAACAGATTTCCTGTAGGAAAGCCATAAAATTACAGTCACACTATGGAGGGCTTACCGCTTCAACGTTTGCAGCTCCCACAGGAGGAACAACAAAGTCATCGTACTCTTTAAAGACATAGACATTTGACTGTCAGAATGCGTTTGTGATGTTTCTAAATATAACACTCTAATTAAACACAATTTGATTGTTCCTATAGACAGACAAGACAATATAAGGGATTAACAATATGTATATGTACCGAAAGTTGTGGTTGAAGAGCTAACGTTTCTGATATGATTTCTGGAATTCCTGTTATCAACTCTCGATCAGAAGAGTGACTACGTCGAAATTTCCTTTATTTCCCCATTCATTCCAGGTAAATATTTGTATATTACAACAAATTAAACGAGGATCCTTTCCATCCACACACTGTATTTTCATTATCAGTGATATTAATTGACTCTTTGTAACCTGGAACAATGACGACGCCTTTAAGTAGGTAATAAAGAAATAAATAATCCGTACGTGAATTATCCATTTTACCTAAAAACAGACATAAATTAGGGAAAAAAGAATTATGGGACGTATGGATTTTTAAGTTTTGTAATTTCGTAAAGGTGGCACCCAACATAGAAACGTTCATTAGCTTCTTTGCAATTCTGACCAGTTGTTCTCACATAACCAATGCTGTAATTTGTCCTATATTTATTGTCAGTTCATTTTCTCTTACAGAAAGGACTAGTCTTTGGACGAACTTGCTGCTAAATATTATAAAGATTGTATTGATTCACGCAAACAGCTGTAGTTGTGTACGTATCAGTTAAAAATCCAATAAATGTAGTTATAATTAATACAAATTACTTAATACATTCATACGTGTAAGAAATATATTGTTACACAGTGAAAGGATGCACCCTAAAAAACTGACAGAATATTTTCTGTAGTATAAACTGAGAATTCTGACGTCTAGAAACAATCTTTTATAAAGCAAAAGTTATCTAAACAGTACTTCAAAAATTGATTTTACCTCCGAGAAAACACACAGAGCATTTCCATTATGAAGATCAATCGCTCAATGATATTTATGGAAACATTTCTATTACTTTTTTTTCTGGAGATTGAAACGAAATCCTCAAGTATGCGGAAAAAATATCGCATTATTTATTTTCCACTGTTCCGTAAAGCGTTAAACTTCTCTTATGGCCGAGACATGTCTGATATCTTCAAGATTTTATTTGTATTTGTCAGTTAATTTGATACATATCTAAGTTCTTGAGCGATTGGAGTTTAACTGGTATGGACAGGTTTGAAATTATTTCGTTTGTTTTATGACAGAACACCAGACATATAGCGGAAAATATATCCTTCACAGACATAAAGAAAACATCGTGAGTTCATTTAACGTGAAAAATTTTGTGTTGCTCTTTTCTCTCTTCTCTTTCCAAGATAGAGCAGCACCGCCTTACCACATCTGATAATAGTGAATGGCATGAAGTTCAGGACTAAAACAAATTGAATTTTTGTTTATTTTTGTTTTATGTTAATCCAGTAAATATAGGTTATCCTTTCGTGATCCTGCTATAATTGCAAATACAGCATCTGCTGATAGAACGTAATGGAAATTAGCTGCTACGCTACAGCATGTGTTAGTGCAGTGGCTAAACGGACTGGATGTTGCTCAATTGTAAATCCTAACAGAATAAGACAGTGTTAATATTAAAGTAGTAAAACAAAATAATACTGTATATGAGTCTTGGAAAATGTGCTTTCACTCCCAACCACATAATGTTTATATTTAAAGTAGAAGTATACCTTACAACTTCAGACCGAACGGCCTACATTGAAAGCTGAAGTATAATTTACAGGGACGTGCAGAAGGGAATTTTCAACCTGATATTCCAGTTCTTCACAAATGTAATTCTGGGCTGGTAACCCTTCTCATACATATTTTGGTCTCTTACGTAAATGCTTAACACTTTTAGGCTCATTCGTATAAGTCGCGACAAGCGCCTAATTGCTATGTCCACACTTGTGCGCTTTCATCTTCAACTTCGCTTTCAACTTTCAATTCCGCTTTTCAACACCGAGTAGTCTAGCGCATGCCGTAGGTTGAATGCGTTGGACGCATGCCTTCAACTGTCCACACCTGTGCGTCAAATAGTTTTCAATTTTTCACCAGCGTAGACGTGAAGTTGCAATGGACGTAACTGATGCTGCTATGTTAGTGCTGAAAAGAGTGAGAACAAGACGCGAAAAATACCGGCGATCGATATGGATGAAAGATTATTTTAAAACGCGGAATTTTGGAATATTGAGGGAATTGGAATTAAATGAAAACGTTCTTTTTAAGAACTTTACGCGAATGTCTAGAACAAACTTCTACATGCTTTTGGGAATGGTGGAGCCGAAGATCGAAAAACAAAATACTCGTTTCAGAGAAGCAATGCCAGCTGAAGTGAAATTAGCGATCACTCTTAGATATTTGGCTACCGGCATTCATTCACGTCTCTGATGTACTTATTTAAAGTATCCAAGCAATTCATTTCATCAATGCTTCCTGGGGTCCTAAAAGCGATAATTGAAGGTTTACAAGATTACGTCAAGGTAAGGACTTTAATAATTATTATTAATTGATTACATTTGTCAAACAATATTTATCAGACATACAAACATTCAGTAGATATTATTTTTAATTATCAAGGTCAAAGACTAAATATTGTTAAACGTCCTGAAAGGCCGTATTCTGGTCGTGAGGGGTGGATGGTTGTGAATCAGAACAAGTTGCAGGACTTTGTAGTGAACGTGGGAAGCAGATGACGAGCTGGAAGCAGTATTCATTTCTTCCATTTCTAACTCAAAAAGGCAGTTTTGAATACGGTTCTTGGCAATTGCTTGATTACGTTTGTTAAGCTTCCTGATTTGGAACGCAACCATTTGGCCAAAAATAGTACATTCATCTTTTGTAGTCAATTCTTTAGCAGCAACTTCCAGGAAATGGAATGCTTCCTCTTCCTTCTTGTCATCTTCATCCCATCTTCTCTTCACGTTTCTCTTAGTTCTTAGTGGACAAGCAAATTTATGTTCGTTTTCAGAAGAACGTGTAGACTGAGTATCCTCAGCTTGAATATCCTGAAACCAAAGAAATTTCATATGGTTATTTTAATCCTAGATGGGTATTGTGAACTACTAATTTGTTACTTACTAAATTGTTACTTTTAGCTATTCATCTTTTTTTCAGTTACTCGCTGATGAACAGCAATGGAAAGCAACCGCAGATGAGTTTGGCACGCGATGGAATTTTCCTCACTGCATAGGTGCACTAGATGGAAAAACATCGTGATACAACGACCAGAAAATACAGTCGGAGAATTATATAACTACAAAGGGACCGACAGCGTTGTATTGATGGCAATTGTAGACGCAAACTACAGCTTTATTTATGTAAATGTTGGTTGCCAAGGACGTATTTCAGATGGTGGCGTATTCAAAAATACTGAATTCTGTAAAAAACTTGCAAACAAAGACTTGAATTTGCCACAAGATGAAGCTCTACCTGGCCGGACAATACCAGTCCCTTATACATTGGTTGCTGACGACGCATTTCCTTTGACAAGACATATTATGAAACCATACGCAACAGATCTGAATCGAGGATCCCCGAAAAGAGTTTTTAATTATAGGCTGTCTAGAGCAAGGCGTATTGTGGAAAATGCCTTTGGGTTGCTTGCATCTGTATTCAGAATTTTTCGAAAGGCAATAGAAATTAAAGTTGAAAATACTGTAGTCGATATTGTGCTCGCTTGTGTGTATCTTCATAATTTTCTTCGTTCGCAACCAGATTCGGCAAGGTATTATTCACCCCAAGGATGTTTTGATAATGAGGATGCGAGTACTGGAGAAATAATTCCTGGATCTTGGAGACAGGTAACTTCAGGTGATAGTGGTGTAAGGCCTCTTCCATGGTCTCTGGGGAAATTGAATCTATGAATAAAGAATTAAGGGAAGTGTAAATTTGTAATTAGAAATACACAGCATGCCTCTGATTTATGTATATCTTTCATGAGTGACTTGGATGTGCTCTAAACTGAGTAAGAACTTCTCAACTTCCAGAAATTCTTTCAGTCACAGTGACGCCTGTCTGATTAAGCTGTATAAGACGAGGCCACTGTGAGTAATTAGTTTAAATCTTTGATGTTTTTACAACCATATAGTGAAACATTTAGTGAAAATATTATAAGTGAAGGGTTTATTTTTATTTTTTGTAATAATATTATTTTATTTTAAATTTATAATAAATTATTAACATTATAAATTGTACTTACGTCATTGTTTTCTTCAGTTGTCCCAGGGTTGTCAGTATCCACTTCACTGTTTTCTTCACAAATCCCAGTACAGTACTGTGAGTCCTTCGTTGTCCTTGGCGTTACAGAGTCCAAAATAAACAACATGGACCTATACGCGAACCAAGAGGGGTTGGTCTTGTCTTCTGCTCCTGCACCGCTCTTTTTTCTGTAACTTTTTGATGTTCCCTCGAAAAATATGAACGCAGGCAGGCTTTTAATTTTGTTTTTCACACCTTTCACAGTCATGCCATATTTTGTGCCAAAACGGTGTAAGCATCAGTTCTCTTCAATTTGTTTGTATAATCTTTGTCTGTAATGTCCCATAAGGCACTATGTGACCTATAATCTTCAATAAATAATAATGTTTGTTCTGACGCCATGGTGAAGTTGCACGGAATGTTGCACACAAATCCACTACTGGTGGAAGTACGTGCGCTACTGCATGCGTCA
The DNA here is from genome assembly GCA_021186555.1 of Reticulitermes speratus. NCBI lineage: Eukaryota > Metazoa > Arthropoda > Insecta > Blattodea > Rhinotermitidae > Reticulitermes > Reticulitermes speratus. The sequence continues at coordinate 19,415,902 of JAJKFL010000005.1, forward strand.
CTGAAAACGGCGCCGTTCAACTGATTTCAGTCATGCTTTTGCGCATGCATCACGTGCGCTGGACGCATGCGCTGCGGTGCATGCGTCTAAGCGCACGAAAAACGCCCAAGTGTGGACATAGCAATTAGCTTCGTCATGTCTGCCTGTTCGTCCGTCAGTCTGTCGAGATATATCAACTTGGTTCCCGCTCGTCGGATTTTCGTGAAATTTGATATTTGAGACGCATATTAAAATCTGTCTAGAAAATCCAGTTTTGCTTAAAATTTGACAAAAACACTTGGCGCTTTATACTAAGATCCAGGTACATTATATTGTTGCCGGCGACATAAATTCACCTCAAATCGTTCTCAGCAGTGAAATGGTTTTGGGGTCTTAGTGTGGCCGAGGAGGTATAATTATTACGAAGTGTTTTCTTGGTCAACAAAAATACTAAAAGCATTGTTGCGTCTTCATTGTAATACTTTCAATATCTTACTTTGATCACAGCGTCATATGTAGGTCAACAATACAAACGGAACACATTTTGGGTTCTCACGGCTACAATGTTGAGTTCAACAATAATAATACTAAGAACTTATTGTTGCAGGCGATATAAATTCGCCATAAAATCGTTATCCTCGGGTGAAATGTTATTAGGCTGTTACGATAGCTGGGGAAGTATAAAATTACGCGAACGCGCCACAATATTACGTTATACGTATGGCCTACATTTGCTATCTTGTTGTTTCTCTGTTTGCTTACAGTCGATTGATTTTGTGTTTCACGTGCTGATATAATGAAGTGTTGGTTAATGCATGTGGCTTTCGGTGCTCACGTTAGCCAACAAGCATATAAATAGCCCATTATCGAAAGGGCCGATCTTCCGTTCCCCGGAAATTCGATTGCATGGAAATTTAATGTATAAGTTAAAGCGAATTCCCTTGTTGCGTTTAGATAAAACAAAGCATGGCATTGAGTCAGCAATGCCGTGGCCGAGGGGACCGCTTGCGTTGCTGTAGACCTGATGGGTGTATTCTGTGTACGTGTGTCAGTGAATGAGATGAGAGAGAGAGAGAGAGAGAGAGTAAAAGGAAGCGGTCATCGTGATCACAGATACGGCCGCCAACAGACGGAATATTGAGGCTGAGAACAGACTCCTGCGTCATCTTTGCTGGGTGCCGGGCTTCACTATATAGCCAACTATCTTGAATGAGTGAGAGTTGAGGAATAGTGCCTCCTGGGATTCGACCCCACGTACTTTAGCAGAGAAGTTACAACGTTTTGGAAGAACCTGCTGCCTCCGTCTTCAGGATAGGAGTGGTTTGCCTCCGGTAAAGTGTTTATCTGCCTGTTTGGGTGATTTTTTCTATATTTCTCATGCAAATAATACAGATAACACTACACAGCAATTTTCGCCGTGAGATATCTTCTGTTTTTATACTTGTTCCGTAAAAATGCTCGGACAATACCTTAAAATAAATCATGACCACTTCGTACATCGTTTACTGTTCGTCACCTTCAGTCGTTCTGCCCTTTGACGATATATTATATGTTTTCAGTCAGTAACAGTGTTAAATTCCCCTATTCCAGAGAGCTGCCATGCAACGAAGAGCAGCTTTTCCTGATTTTGAGATCTCCTTTGTCAAATCGTTCATGTTCTTAAGCACTGTTGTGTATTTTATAAAAATGTAGTTCCTACCTCACAGAGAACACAGTATGCTTCCAACAGAAACACAAGTTTGTGAGTAATATGTATGGAAATAATCTCTGCTTATTGTGACAATCATGTGGAAAACACAGATACACTGTTTGGGCAGTATGTATACTGAGTTTTTAGTGTTAAACCTGGCGGTCCATACAATAACCACTTGGCATTAAGGATCAAGGACGCTATTCTCTGTCGTCACCTGAAGTTGAAATCAACAGTCTGTCGCTGCTGAATATCAACTGCCGTGATTTTACAGGTCAGGGGTTGTATGTGTATTTTATAGGCACAGAGAGCTTGCACTAGTCAACTATCCACACGTGATATATTACAGTACCAACATAATTAATGATGGGGAAATGTCGTGAACATTTGTCGAACTAGTTTCCAAGTACAGTCAGTATGAAAACGACATTTAGCCTACTGATGTAGTCCTGTTTTGGGATTGTGACAAGGTGAGGAATGTTCCTATACTTCCGAAATTTCGGAGCAACTTAGTGTTCCCGCCTTCAATACAGCCTACTTCTACACGTTTTGTGACCCATTAACAGGACTAGCATTAAAAACGTACTGATATGTAGGCATGAAAGTGTCTATAGGCGAAATTTTTTCATATTTCCAAAATAGATATGTATGTGATTACAAACTGTATCTTTTAGTTAGGGCTACTTATCTTTTGGAGTGTGTCTATTCTGTTGTGTTCAAAAAAGCACAAAAATACAAAAATAAACACAAAGTATCCATAACTCTCTCTGTTTCCGTCCCCAGGCAAAAAGAGGAGCAGGCACCTACAGAGTTCATTCCGTTAAGACGGATGTTCTGAACCTAATGGCATGGTCTAAAGGGTCGAAATGAGTACTTGCCTCCCCACTATTTTATGTGGAATGAAAAGAGATGCAATTTCCGAAACATTATTTACTTAAGATTGTCAAACAGGTCTATCATCTTAAGAACCTTATAGAACTGAATTCTGGCTTCGATATCAAGTATGGGCATTTCCATATGATGTTCAAAAGCACACTGTGGAAGCCCCAGTTAACTCCTCCTCGATAATGATCAAGGAGTCAAGGACTGTAAACTAATGATATTGATATTTAGTGCGGGTGACTACCATGGGGTTAAGATTCAAGAATTTTATCTGCTTAAAGAGGCGTTGGTATTTCACCTTCTCAGTTGCGACGTTCTATTTAGCTCACAGAGCTATAAGAATTATCTAACTAAGTGGCACTGAGTGCTTCTTTCAGTTCACAGTGAACCGAGATGTGAGTTTTGCACGGCAATGACAGGGTATTGTGTGAGGTGATGTGTAGGCCGGCATGCACTCTTCGAACTTTCGCAGTAATCTGCTTTCTTTAGGGTGAAAGAATAAACCCTAAAGATTGGATATCAGTTCCTTTCAAAATTAGGCTCCTCTGTAGACCGCCAGTGGACTATCCTGAGCCAGTTGAATCCAATCAACAATTTTAAATTCTATTTCTCTGCAATCTAATTTAGTAGTAGTACTCCCTTTCCTTCTACGCCCAGGTTTCGAAGTCAATCGTATCTTAATGTTTCGAATTAAAATCTTGTATACAGTTCTTTATACCTGCTATATGTCCCGTCCCCCTAGCTTATCCTTCTTATTTAATCGCCTCTATAATGTTTGTTGAAAATACCACTTCTGAAGGTCTTTATGGTGTAATTTTCTACATCATACTCTTGTTCTTGTCCGTTTTCACCAGATCTCTTTGTCAGGTCTAGTTGTCTAACATCTCCTAGCTCTGCTCTGTCCCAAAGAGTGGGAGACCATACAAGGCACACAGTTATAGTTTCATGTCATTACTACGTGCTTGTCCTTCACAACAACAGTTCGTGAATGCTTTTTAATTTTCTCAACTTCACAACATGTTTCGGCACAACAGTAACACCTTTAACTGAAATTCCTTTGCCATTTTAAAAGCTATGATATATACAAATCATTCTGCTCATAGTTATCACTAAGCTATGTGTTAAAATTGTACTAAATTACAGTATGAAATGATAAAACAATAAAACTGCCTTGAAGTGAAATTTAAGTTCCTGTCTTACCGCAAACTGACTTGAATGGATTGCATTCCTAATGGTCTTTGAAACAATTAATCTGTTTCACTAGAAGATGTTGCGGTGCTTTAGAAACTGTAATGATCAGGAAGAAGTGAAAATTATTCACAAAATATTATGTATGAGTGAAACATACAGAAAAGATACATAGATAATAAAACATTACGCTACGGTGCACAATAGTTTCGCACGAGTGTGTTCTAGTTTGCTTTTATCTGTCATTTGTTACTTTTTGGCCGAAGAAGAGCCTAGCGTAGCTGGCCGACGGGCCTGTCCTGTACGTGAGGTGGCAAGATCAGCACATTAGTTCCCTTTGCTCCTTCAGTCTACTGTCGTTAGCGCTGTATAAGTGAAAAGCTCCTAGCCTTCCGCTTGAATATTCCATCTGCAGGGATTTCACAAATGGCCTAAAACAAGAAGTAACTTGGAAAAAGCTTAGACAATTTGACATCATTCTTCCACCTGACTGACACAAAATAGGCTATACAAGATAGATTTGTTGGTTACTTAGCAATGCTGCATAAGCAGTAGGGGCTATTAAACCTGCAGTTAGGTGCAAACCATTGTGAGGGACATTTTTATTACAACCTATTTGCCAGATCGCTGTGTAAACGCTCGCGATTTATTTTGAACAGCCCTGCTGTGTTCATGTTGGGAGAATTTCTTTGTAATACACCCGTCATGTTTCGTGTCTGCAAGTTCTTTTATCAATGGCACGCAAGCTACGTAGCTGATTTTGTAAACCCTTAATACTTTAGATTGCGTTAAGATGTAGGTTTAGAAACACCCCTTCATTAACTTTAAGTGAAATACGCTGTTTCTTGTAAATCGTGGTTGCTCTACGATTTTGTCGGTATTATGTTGGTGCAAAGAAGGTTGTGTCTTCAAATGACAGACGTTGAAGTGAGGTCATGTAAATATAATCACTTCTTTATTTATTTATATTTGCAATTCCATACCGTTAGTGGCCTCTCGCTTAGAATGTTACATCGTTTTACAGGCATCTGCCTTTCTTAAACTGTTATACGAGTATTATGTTTATTGACGGTTCTACAGTACCCATTGCACATCGTTGGTTGAAGGGTAAGAACGTGAGCTTGATCTTCGGAGGTCCCGGAACGGAATTTGGAACCGGATATATTGTTGTTCTCTGTGGTCAGCCTTAGTCTCTCAGGGTCAATGCTGATGTAGTATCTTCAAGTACGTCAAGGTCGCTTCCTGGTACGGTGCTTCGAATTCATCATTCATAGTCCTCTTACCAATCAATTCAACGTAACCTATGTGGTTCATAATTCAGTTTCCGGAAGCTGTATTTAATTTTTGCAAATCCATTTCATCTCGCCGGAATTAGAGATGAGCGACATTCCGATAAAAACCATTTTATCACAATTACTCCAAAATTGATCCTTACTGCTAGTTGCTGGATATCGGAAATAGACATATCTGAAGTAGCTGTACATTTCACTGGCTAGCCAATGACCAGCTGACTGGGAATGACCTGATTCACTGCAAATTTTCACTGCCATATGGCGGTAACTTACCTCGCTGTAAGGTCTGCGCTCTTTTGAGTTGTCACGCAGCGTTGGTTGATGGTTGCTTACAGACATTTCGGGATAGCTTATCAGTCCCATCTTCAGCAGTGAAGCAGTCCTTTTGGACTGCAGGCCTCTTGAAAATGGAACTGATATGCTGTCACGAAACGTCGGTAAACAAATACCAACCAACGCTGCGTAACAACACAAAAGAGCGAAGATCTCAACCGCACTGCGGAGGAAGACAGAAATTACCTCTCTCTCTTACGTTTCGCTGGATAGTTAGTAGCTGGACAGACTTCTGAATCGCTGAACTGTCAGACCAATCGAGAGTGAACTGAGTTCTCATTTATCTCTCACCGCATTCTCATATACTTGAAATTTCCGCGAATTTTTCTGTTTGTTTCTTTGTACTTTGTGGGGTACTTGGTTTTTAGGTTAAGGATGGGCAAAATTTGTTAAAATGTGCAGCCATATATTTTGTTTTCAAGTTGAACAAATTGTGCTGTATTACTTCAGGATGCTAAATGTATCCTCATTCTCTTCGTAATTTTCGTTTGTTTGTTTGCTTGTTTGTTTGTTTCGAAACTAAAAGGGTTTCACAGCAAAAATGTTCAAAACAACGCGATAAGTTTTACAATAGAAAAGGTAAGTAAAATCTCATGAATAATAACAAGAAATTTTAAGTAACTCCATAAAGAAGAGTCCTTCTTGAAAAGATAATATTTCCTGAGCTAGTCAAGAAATTTCCGTCATTATATGGAACCTGAAATTTGAACACCGCTTTTACAAGAGCCCCCCACCTGTCTCTATCCTGAACCATATCAATCCAGTCGACGCCCTCCGTCCCGTTTCTTTGAAATCCGTTTTAATATTATACTCACATCTATGCCTAGTCCTTCCAAGTTGTGTCTCTTTCTCAAGTTTCCCCACCAAAACACTGTATGCACCTCTCCTCTTACCCATAAGTGCTACATGCCTTGCCTATTTCATTCTACTTCATTTCGTCATTCGAACAATATTTCGTGAGGAGTACAGATCATGAAGTTCCTCATTATGCAATTTTTCCCTTTCTCCTTTTACCTCTTTCTTCTTGGGCCGAAGTATTTTCCTCACCACCATATTCTCAGACACCTTCAAACATCCGGGGCCTATCTTTCTCCTCGGTGTGAAAGACCAAGTTTCACACCTATACAAAACAACAGGCAAAATTATAGTTTTGTACACTTTAACCTTTATATTTTTGTATAGCAAACTGGAAAACTAAAGATTGTGCACTGAATGGTAACAAGTTTTCTTTGAGTTCAATTTGTTCTTAATTTGTTCATGGATTTGATTGTTAGGGGGTTTCCCAAATATTTCAGTTTTGCCGAACTTTCAAAGGATTTGTTACCTGTCTTTGTGTTGTGATTCTCTCCTGCATTCTATTCACGAGACATAAACTTACGCTTAACTTTTCTCAGCATTTACTTATAGACTAATCCCTTACCAGCGATTAATGACGCTTCTGTGTTTTATATATATATGTATGTTTGCCCCTAATAAATTAACATTATTAGCGCAAATCAGAAGTAAATATGTACCATTCAATTTCAGCCTCTCCTGATTTGCTTGAAAATTTCTAATGACGTGTTCTAAAATAAAGTTGAAAAGCAACGACGACAAAGCGTCTCACTGTTGAGAGCATTTTTAATAGGAAATCCATCATACAAATGTTTGCCTATCCGGACTTTACTGTAGGTTTCATTGAACATAATTTAATTTACCTAATACTTTCATAGAGATTCCAAACTGTGTGAGAATATTATACAAACCTCCCTCCCGGCTGAATCGTAGGCTTTCTTTAAGTCCATAGAAAGCTGATTAAATTATTATGCTTTAAAACAGAGTTCAGCAATGCCTTACGTAAGTTACATTTACGAAATACATTGGTCAATAATTTCTGTAATTCACTGCGAATTATTAAATGAGCCCTATGCGGAGAACGGTTACTTTCGATTGTGATAATTTGTTTGCCTCAACACTAAAACCAAATAAACTGCACTTCGTCATTTCAGCTATCTTCAAAAGGCGGTACGTATTTATGTCCACTGTTACAACTCCCATAGGAGTATATTAGATTTTATTACATACGTTAGGTTTCTGTGGCTATTGTGGACTTTCTTAATATTCCCACTGTATTATGCTGCAATCCATTTCACGTGTTTACCTTAATGCGTAGAAGGAATGTTCGTTGAGTTGTGGCAAGGAAGCTTTTTGCATTTTGTGTGTATTCAAAGTCACTTAATCTAAGCCCTCTTGATTGAAATTGAGCGTTGGCCAGTTTGTTCTGAAATTTTAAGTTTAAGTAAATCTTTAAATTAATATCAACAACAGTAGATGCTAGACTTAAAAAATATGATGTGTTTTATCTGTTTTATAAACATGACGGCTATGTAGGAAGAAATTTTTAAAAAGTGCGTTGCTGTGGATCCTACACAATTTCCTAGGCCACTTTGCTGGCCGAATTACTTTTTCGCCTAAACTCACACACTTTTGTTTGCGGTTTTGCTGTTGGAAGTTTAACAAATAAGTTGTGATACCAAACATAAGACTTTGGTCTTAACATTTACAAGAAAGAGCATGTTGGATCTTGGGTCAAACCTACCAAATTATTGCGTCCGAATTTGACTTCCAAGCGTTGAACGAAATTTAGTACAGCTTCCAAAGGTTTTATTTTGGAGTAATTTGAAATTTTTGTACAATATCTGACATACCAAAGACCATTATTACGACAATGTATTACAACCATTTATGACAAAGATTTATTCAGATTTTCAATTCATATGTCCACCTTCACAGAACTTTCTCTGTACATTTTTCGGTCCTATTTTAATCCTTTCATCATAACTTAAATACGGTGCGTCTCTCTACTGAACGTAAGTTTATTCGTATGGAGTATGTAGACACATAGTGTCAAGCCAGCTAATGGTAATTTAATTAAGGAACGGTAATGTTCCTTACACTCGCGCGTCGTTGTCATGTTTGATAGAGTCGTAGATTGACACTCCCAGTATTGCAATATGGACATTTTACAACAGACGACATTTAACATGTCATAAAGTACCTTCGTATCTCAGTTTATTCAAAAGAGTCATGTTCAGCCTAGGTTGGTTCTAATAGGCTACAACCATCAAAGGGCTTTTAACAATCCTTAAATAATTCTCTTTGCATTATATCCAAGGAAGTGTTATTACGGTTGCGGACTTAAGTATTATTATCATTACAATCATTAAAATAAATTAATGTTATTATTATTATTATTATTATTTTATTATTATTATTATCTGTATTTTTACCTTTTACGTAAACGAAGTGAATTGTTTCGAATTATATAAATTTTGGGTAATAAATTATAGGGCTAAGTAATATCGCTGCTCTTGAATTTATATTTGCTGGCGCTATTACTAAAGTTTAATAGAATATACCATTAATTTTATATACCGCCATATATGAAACGTCGTATTTGAATTTGTTTATTCCTTAAGAAATTTTGATAGGTAAATCGGAATAATACATTTTGTACGAAGTCTTATTAATAGTTTGCTCAAGATAGTACGGAAGATATCGAGCGATAAGAAAATTTGGCGGGGATGTCCTTGTTACATGTGTAATTTAAGCCCCTATCTCGTCTTGGGTAACTGTGGTTGGAGTCACGAAATTAAGATTCTGTTGTGGGTTTTTGCTTTACTGTCCTGGCTAATAAAGAATAAGTGATTATCTAACGGATTATCAATCAGTTGAATGTGTTTTGTCGAGGGTAAATATGTTCTACGTGACATTATGCTGTCCTTTTTTAGTTGTGGGATCGGTAGTACGGTAAGTACAGGTACACAACATTCACGCCGACTCTTCACCCTTCAGACCAAGACGGGTTTTCTTTTTTTGTATGTAGATTCCCGCCATTGCGAAAATCACGGTTGAAGTATTTGGATCAATTCATATTTTGTGAGGGAATTTCATTTCAGCATAGGTATTTTCCAATAAAAGGAGACGTTGCACGCCCTCATAATATTTAATATTAGAAGCTTATGACTTGAGATAAATGAAGTTGATGAAAGCATTACCTCTTTCATAACACGTGTTCATCTTCGTACATTTCTTTCGTTGTCAGTTATGGACATATGCAGATCACATGGACTATTCTCACTAAAGTTCGCTGATAAGTATGTTCTGACAAGTTTAAAAAATATGTAATTGTCTAATTATTTAATGAAGTAGAAATATGTAAGTTATTGTACAAATATAGTTTCGACCTTCTTGTTTGTGGCTGAATTTGTATTGTAATAATTTCACATCTTATTATTTTTATGTAATTTACCATTCATTTCACTTATATTTCTGTTTCATTTATGCATTCACATTATGCGATCTTTTCTTTAAAGTTACAGTTTTGCCCTACATACTGAAGCCGTGTTTTCTTCAGTAACGTCAATTATGTCCGTCAACCAGGCCATACAGTGTCTTAACCCAGTAGACCAAAATGTTCATCGTCACTGTCTTGAGAACCTCAAATCTGCGTTTGCTTTATTAAAAAAGCTATAACACGAAAGCTGTCGAAAATTGTAGGCGTAATCGCTTATCTTGCAAACTGCATCATTGCACTTTGTAATAAATTTATAGAGATGCTCTAAACTTCTGTTCGTTCCAGTTGTCTGGACACGGAAATGCGATGCATGTGCAGTGCACCGATGATGCAGCTCACGTGTGAACGTGGGCTTCACAGTTCAGTTCCTGTGCTGCCTGCTGACATGGCTGGCAGTGTTATTTAGAAAATTTCTGTGACTCGGTTACGAATTAACTCAAGTTTTTATACAGAAAAATTATCTCGATCGGTTATATAGCTAGGTGTCAGATACAACGTGTGCATCCCAGGAACAGGCCGATAGTTCGTTATGTGTTCACTGTACAGATTCTGTAAATGACAATGACTGGGTCATTTAAAATTGCACATGTTGAATATTGTTCAATTACAGAGATGTATTGCAAAAAACGAAATTTCGTGATTTGGCTCTACCCCCACATTCGGTTGCCTCTGTTTTTATTGTTTTTCTTTCTGACAGTAGGGGGTATTCAGTAAGGAAGTGAAGTAGTAACCAAAAATAAATTGCGCGAGAAAATTGTCAGAACGAATAATTCATTTTTCGACTTACTGCTACATTTGTCCTATTGCTTTCTACAGCTTCTAAACATACATTTCGTAACACTGCTGTTGGATCCACAGCCGCGCTTCTTGTTCAGACGTTTGCCACCACGTTCTTTTAGTGGAATGAAGAAATGAAATTCTCTCGAGGCGAAGTCCGGGGATTTAGGGCGACTATTATTGTTAGCATTCGGGATCAAACCAAGAACTCTTTGAGTATTAAGTTATGCTAACTACTGATAGTACGGTACAACATACATAAATTATTTTTCTTATTGAATTAAACTAATACACAAATGTATACAATCAATAGTTCATTTATAATACTCTTAAGACTCTTGTCATAAAACGTATTTGGAGATTTTCACTTTGTAATTTGTGTTGAAATTAACACATTAATCAAGCCTAACTTAATACGGCCTGGCTGCACAAGAGAAGGGCAACTCTGTTTCCATGCAAAAGACAACCTGAATGGAATTAATATATTAAACAGAATATTTTTCGTTTTATGTGATTTGCAACTAATAGTTCATATTTTCCTGTTTCTGTAATGTCATTTTCTTGTTAAAGGAATGATTTTCGTACCTTATCTTGTAAATGCCTGTCCTTATGAAACCGTGTATAATGTTATGAAATGAAAATGGCTCCTCAAACCCTGTAAGATTTTTACGAATCTTAGAGTTTCCACTTACACACATGCACTACAGTTTGTTGTCGTTATAATTCGTTTGTTTTGTTTTTTAGTGTTTTATTGAATCATAGTGTATCCCATGTTAGACTGAACGTTTATATTAAATCTCATCTGTCTTGCATAATATAATTTGTTGCCATATTGTAGTTATTATGTGTGCCTTTCAGGTGGATATCTGCTTGTTTCATAAATGTTGCTTCAGTTTCGACGCGTAATAAGATTATAGAAATATGGAGACTCTCAGTACTGATGTTAATCTCTGGTACCACGAATACGAGCAAATATTAAATTTGCTTACTGTTTGCATGGTGGTGGTGCATTTTGTGGTTTAGAAGCACAAGCTCTTGAAGATATTAAAATGGGGCAACCGTCGTTCAGACAAGACTGTTGCTCCTATGCAATATGGCGAGATAATGCAAGCAGGTTTGGTACATTAAATATTAAAGCTATGGGCCCATGAACGGCGACAGTACGACCACGTTTTGAAAGAGAGATCTGTAAAATTTTTGTAACACTTGAGGTGCTGTATATGCTCTTACGTGAGGAAATGGAAAAAATGTATATATATATGTGTGTGTGTGTGTGTGTGTTTGTATGTGTGTGTCTATATTACCTGTAAAATTATACTTCACGTTTGTTATCTGTTCTATATAAATTGAAGTTTCTGAGGTGTCTTATTTGAAAAAGGAATTATACCTTAACTTTCTAAAACAAATATGATCAGTATATGTACTACAAAATCTACATTTTGACCACATATGGATTTCTTATTATTTCACTAAACAGCACTGACTGACTGGTTTTCGTAATTGAGAAGCACTGTGAGGTGGAAACTGAATTTTATAACAATTTTGGTGAACTTTCAGGATTCAAAGGATTAATAAGATGATATTGAAGGCCATTTAATTGAAAGTGTATTTTGTCCTACTTTACCAAGATTAAGATCACGCATTTTCATTTAAAGACTCAGAATTTTCGAATCATGCTTTCTGAGGTCTACGAATGTCTCTCCTCTTCCGGGAGGTATAACGAAATGCCCTCTTAGCAACTGGTGTTTCTTCCATTCTTTTCAAGTGAACTCTCCATTGACATTTCCACTTATTAATGTTCCTTACAATACTGGCCCTTTGCAATTTCTTCATAATTACTTCATTATGTAAATTGTCCCTTCTTGAAGTACCTAAAGGCGTTTGAAGTCTTGAGATGTAAAATTTCCTTCAAAATATGCTCCCCATATTCAAACCCTGGGAACACATGTTATATAAACATTATCGGTTTCTTTGATATCACACACATTTATTATTACAGATGATCCCAGTTGCAGGTAGCTGCTGTAGCAACTTTATTCAAGATCTAAAAGGTTCCATTCTAGGTTCTAGATGTGCATTAAAATTCTGTTCATGGTTCAGTACCAGCGCTCATTAAAGTGTTACGTACGACGAGATAATTTGAGTGAAGTACAGCACAAGCACTAAGCAAATAAACGTTAGTGAGTACCTGGCTGTCGTGTTCACAAGATGCAGTAAACAAACAGACCCACGTGTATGTCTTCGTCTCTGTAATCTGTATGTTTATAATTAACAGAGATGAGTTTCCTTATTAGATCCCAAATTTGTGGGGGCTGAATTTTAGATCCAACCTGCATACATAAGCTAAACGCAAATAAAGTGAAACATTTTGAAATCTGTTCTTCTTCCTTTATATTCCACACTTCTAGGCTGATTTGGAATTAATTTTTGTGACAGTAAACTTAATTGTGATTGGGAAATTATACAACTATTTTACAATGTATCCTATCCTAATGTTTAATGTAACTGCATAAATATATCCATTTAATTTTATCTCTTTGACAACGAGTAAGATTCTTTGAGTGGAGGACTTATCCACCATAAAGCATTCACTGACCGTGACAGCACAAGACATATATAGGTCACTCAAATGGCGTAGGCACAACCTGTGTTCCACATACCCGCTTATTTGCGATTCTACTTAAGTCTTTCTCTTTGATGTTGCAGATCCCAGTCTACTTTTGCAGCGCTAATACCCAACACCGATAGGACACACTACCCAGACATAAATTCAACTTTACCTCTATTCCCTTATGTATATATTACGTAAAAGGGTTTATGTAAAATCTTTAGATATTTCTGAGATAAGTGTCACTTGTCGCGCACCAATTCTTAATGTTACTAACCGTCTTATAAAAGAGTGATAAATTCGTGTTTGCGGTTAAATAGTGATGCGTGTTTATATTCGAGAACGAAATTCAGAGAAGAGTCATAAATTTTGTCTAAAACCGTTTTAAATGTGTAGAGCTGTTTTGAATTCCAATTTCGATATCGTTCGCCATCCTACATTTTCAGATCGTAAACTTTTGGAAAGTAATTCTGATATCTTTTCAGGTATGAGCATACGTAAGATATTCTGCTGCTTTCATCGCCTTGCAAGAGCTGTTCTGAGACCCTTGGAAGAAAGGATATTTTCTGAAATATCAGTCAAAATATTGTTATGTACCATCATCGGAAATTTTTAGATTTATTTACGGAGATGTTGACTGACTCACACACAGACAGACGGACGGACACGACCTCATCATAATGCTCCCCTAAATAACTTCAGAAGTCGCCGACATGCGTAATTGCGCACAATCAGTCTGAAAAAAGCAGTCCCAATGATTGAGCTGTCGAAAGCCCTTCCATCGTGGTTCAATTTCCGGCAGAAGCAAGAGATTTAACTTTTCTCTAAAGCGGACAGACTGACTTAAAGGCCCATCCAGCCTCCAAGTCAATGGATACCGGGGCTGGACGGGAAGCTGGCCACTTCTCTATCCAGAAATGAGTCTAAGAATAAGTGGAGCAATACCGAAACATTCCCTTATACGTCATGGCCTGCACATGGACAACTTTATCATATCAGCTCTGATATCAAATGATGACAGTCACGTTTTAAATTCAGAATTGTCCTCAATTTGTTCACGTTACTTGCAAACGCGACAGGCAGTGTACGTATAACATAACATTGAGGCGCGTTCGTTTAACAATTGTTGCCCTGGAGAAGCAGTACATATTCTAAGTTTGTGTCTGTAGCCTTAATTATCCAGCATGCAATGCGCAAGCACCATATTATTTTGTCGTCTGTGGCTTGTGTCATTCTACCAAAATCTTCCACATTATCTCATTAACGGCACGAATTCGAAAAAAGTGATTAAATATAGAATGTGTGTTTTTATTTTCTCTACAACTTTTGTCTGACACATTTCTCATTCTGAGGAGAATTCAGCCAGATATTGTCGTAAATGTACAAACGTCTTAATATAAATTACCTTAAATTCTTGTCACATTTTAATGAAACTTGAATTTTCTCGGCAGATTTTCGAACAAATACTTAAATATCAAATTTAATGAAAATCTGAACTGCGGGAGCTAACTTGTTCCCTGCGGACGAACAGACAGACAGACAGACAGACAGACAGACATGACGAAGCCAGTAGTCACTTTTCACAATTTACCGAAGGCGCCTAAAACAGCATGAGTGAAACTCCTTTTAAAACTGAGCGCAGGAGTTCACAGTATAATATTCCTAAAGTTTCGGATTTGAGCTTAGCGTTAATGATACGAAAACTAAGCCGTGATACCGCCGACTTTTTTCTGACGCTCTTAACGCCGCTGTTATATCATATAAAGTAGAGTGTTAAGCTTGCCGTTATAGTATCTCTCAACTAATGACATGGTACTGACCATGACCAGATTTTTTGCACTGTACAAACGTTCTGTGCCTAAATGCTGCTTCATGAAAACGTACGGAGTAGAGGTAAAGCCCCATGCGTTCTTACCTTTGTCATTAGGTGGAGGAACGTGGAATGCTTCGTACATCTGCTGTTTTATACCAGAAGAGAGGACTACTATGAGGCTCTATACGCTGGGTAGAAGGTCGAGTGGATCACAGAAACGGCGTGGATATGACGCGAAGGGAAGTCTGCTGCTAGTCGCAAAATTACCTGTTCCATGAAAAACTCCACATCGTTTTCATGATACTTTGGTACTAGTTGTCGTGATAGTTTAATCCAGTGACCAACTTTACACACTACGTTTGTAAGATACATTTTAATATCCCGTCTACGCCGAGAACACGCAGGAGATATATTCTCTTCAATTTCTCCGAAAGCACTTCAGTATGTTATTAACCATTGCTTTCATGCGTGTTGTGTGTTTCAGCATTAAGTAAAACGTCATGTCTTGACATGGAAACTTAGACGATTCTGAATTTTTCCTACGCATAGATACGAAATACAACGGGCACCGGGTTTATTTTCCGGGGTAAAGCGGCCAGGGCGTGGAGTTGACCACTCACCCCATCTAGCGCCGAAGTTAAAGAAAGACTAGAACTATACCTCTACTCCCCCTCTGGCCTGTTCTAGGGTGATCTTTATAGATACGAAATGTTCTGTTGCTTTGTGAAGGAAAGACGTCCAGAAGGCATAAATCGTGAGTGCGGCTGGAAATTATTCTCAAAATTTCGGGAAGCAGTGCGACATTTGATATTGTCACAGCAGTGAGTAGGAAGACTACCATTTCTTTTGGTTGTGACACAGTGTAGTCTGGTAGAAATGTACTGACGTTTCGGAGGAAGGTCGGTAAATTTCTGACAGACTGCACGGCCTCACATCTCAGCAGACGGCAAACTTTCCGAAAGATTGCTTAGTATGTAGTTCGAGAAACACTTGCACGCGTCGCTGTACGTGTAGCCTAACTGTAGTTAATTAATTACAGGCAATATCTCCCGTCTTCTCGTCCTTGCCGTGGAGCCTTGGGCTCCTCTCATTACACAAATGTTTTAAATCCTGTTGAGGGAGCGATTGAACTCCTTAAATTTATGATGGAAATCTTCCGGTTTGACAGGGCGTCACAGGAAAAGGCTAACGTATAGTACACACACGTGTAAATGTCCAAGTATGATTCAAGATTCAGATTCAGTGTCTAGACAGACTAAAAGTTCATGAAGAACTTGTTATATCTTTTTCGACCGATAGATATTGTGTTTCACGTACATCTTATTCGTCATTGGAAAATTGATTGGCTTCAGCGCTTTGCTTTTCAACATGAACTTCAGTCCAAGGTCCGCGAGTACTGAAATGTATGTAGCCTTATCTATTCATAGTGCGCCCTACTTTCTGATATTATTCGAAGTTTTCTTCGTTTTCGAAACCATTGGTTCTCTTCCTCTACCCGCATATCTCTTAATTTCTCTTCCACTCTTATCCTTGGCGGATGGTGCTTGCAGAAATGCTTCCACGCTCAGTGTGTTTCAGTAGCCTCCTTGGAGTCGTTCCTATTTCAGCGTGTTACAGATTCGCTCAAGCATATTCAGTCTCATTTTCCACGCTCTTCTATTTTACCCAGTACCTGAAAGTTCATCGTTTCATACTAGTCAGATGCAGATAAAATTCAGCGGTTTCCAGCCATTAAATTTTTGTACTTGGACTTTGGGTGGGTAGATGTGGAATCGAAACTTTTCATAAGAACTGAAGAAAGTGAGAGAGAAAGAGGACAAGATGAGCGGCAGGAAAAGGAAGAAAAGAAGGTGCGGCAAGAGATGAAAAGAAGGGCAAATTGAAGGAAGAAGTGAGGGAAAAGGAATGATGGATTAGAAGACCAATTGAGAGAAACTGAGGAAGTACGGAATAAAGAAAGATATGAAAGGGGAAAGTAATGTACAAGAAAGGAGGAAAGTGTGTGAGTGTGTGTGTGTCTGCTCTGCGCTCCAGTGTAATTACTCTATGAGTATTCACGTCAGTCCTTTGAGATATGACGCCGTGTAACCTAATCTAGTGGCTTTTCCTCGGTTTTACCGTGTACAGACCTATATTTTCCCCCTATTTACGCTTCTGTATTTTCAGTGCTCTTCTCTTCAGATTTTGTAAGTACACTTTGGTTTCCATTTCTCATCTCCCATAGTTACGTGCTACTCACCGCGTCAGTTTCGTCCAACATATCTACCTGTAAACAGAGTAGTGGGTCTTTGCAATCCTAGAGGTTCCGATGAAGGAGTTAAAATGGTGTATTGTGGGAAGAAAATGAGGAAGCTCATGTAGGCTACATTAATCTATTATTTTCAAATTCGCCTGGACGAACTTCGGGATATTTCCAGAATCTTGAGTTCCAGGATATCCGTGGGAGTAAACCACATGCTTAGGAATTTTATGTACATAAGATTATTATAACATGAGGAATGAATGTGAGGAATAACATACATGTTTGTGGCTATATGGAGGTGGAAACTTTGTTTACAGTTACAGGCTTGTAAGTAGTGCGACCATACCCCCCCCCCCACCACTCAGAAAGTCAAAGAGTCTAAAATATCGAAACTTATCAATACATGAATGTCACAAAATCTATAGGTGTCACAGGTATGTTGTGTTAGTACTAGATAATTCTTGTTTACGAAGGAGGCGTAAGGTATAGAGTAGAATTGAATTGTTAAATGACTCTGTAATTTGAAATGAGACGCTTTTAGCATCGTTATTACTTATTGTACATATATGCTTAACCGTTTTAAAACCAGCTTTTATGTAAATTACATACAAAATCCAGTTCTACGTTCCAGAGTATACAGTCCGTGTTTAGTACAAGCTGTTTAGGGAAATAATCCGTATTGGTCTGAGTTACAAAGTACATAAAAATCTTATGTGGGCGAATTCAAGATTTCTTAGCGTTGCAGCAGACAGTACATGTAGTTACCACTGGGCTTTAAACTGTTCAAATGCGCAAGAACTAAACCGATAGTTCGGTCGTTACTTGCTCATTTCTTCAAAGCTCTATGTTACACTGGAGTTGCACAGCGAGAATTTTCATAATTTTGTATGCTAACGAAATAATGTTATGTTGATAGAATCAAGGACTATGAAGTGATCGCAACATGAAACAGGCATGAGATAAAAGATATGAGATTTTAATACATAATATTTATTTTAAAAGGTCACTTGGGAGACTTGGGCGATTGTCCCAGTATATTGTTAAACTTCATCTAAATTTATCCACGCTAGTTTTTTGGAAATAGAAGCACAGAAAATAAAATATGAAGCATAATTATCACTAACAATAAAATAGAAAATTATCGTTAGTAGTAGATAGATAACCTATTAAGAATTGATGAAAGCACATTACTTTAAATAGTGAGCTATAGACAACATTTACACTCCGAAGAGGGTATTTATCCACACTGCTATTCAATAAAGCTGTGTGCTGAAGTAACTCGTTTGCTACAATAAATTTTGGGTCTCATCATACTTTCATTAACGCACACACCTTTTATGATCTGTAATTAGTTTTGTTAGGGATATTTACATCGATATATAGCAAAACGTTTTGTAGTGAATATAGATTCATTACTCTTGTGGATTTACAACAGCTTTGATTTATAAACGCACTGGAAAGAACAATGTTGAATACGATCGTATGTATCAACTTTTCTGCATTAAAGGTAGAGGTAAAGCTATCCCTGTAGAGTCCTGGACAGTCCCCGAGGCTTCCACGAGTTTAAGGTTTCCAGGATTTCTAGACAATCGGCGCATGAATGTGGTAAGGTTGTCAGCCCTACGCACCAGCCGCCTTTACCCCCCAGAAAATATTCCTGGTACTCATTTCTTTTAGAGGCTGAGTCAACCCCAGGGCCAATGACACCATCGGGAATAGAACCCGCGATCTTCGAGCTTGTAGCGCAGTGCTTCGACGAACTGCGCCACCGCGTGCTCCCACTTTTCTGCGATACTGCAGTATAATACCACTTAACTCGTGAGTAAGCGTGGGAGGTAGAAGAATAATATTAAAACCTATCTTTGTGCAGTTGGTCATGAAGGTCTGGACTGGATTCAACAAACACAGGGTCCAGCAGCTAGTTTTTGTGAATATGATAACAGAACTCAGGGATCCGTAAGGCAAGGGAATTCTTGACAGTTGTGTTTCAGCATTTCCACGAAGACCGACTACCACGAAGCTAGTGAATAGGCTATTTGAAAATATTGTTTTGGCATTAATAAAATCGTTTGAAATGTGTTTTGACACTAATCTAATTTTCTAGCATGTCTATGAATAAGAGCGTATATTCCGTATGGAATATGCAATTTTAACAGATCCATTCCTTACAAACTGCTCTATTTGCAACACAAGTAAGTAACTGTGTTCTTTTATTAGTCCATCAGTACTGTTTCTGTTAGAAACGCTAGCCAAGTCAAGCAAATATTTTTACTTTCATCGTAAATAGGCAGTGTACGTAGTATACAGTGCACTGTTCGTTGTGGAGACACGAATACTTTCACAGCTACTGCTTCTGAGGTCGGTAAATGTACTTTGCTACGTGCTGGCGTGCATTATCTGATGGTAGTTAACAATACTGATGCCACGGAAAATTCCCATAAACCAAGAACCTCCACGTCACTCTCGAGGTGTTACGCATTTCCACCCAACCTCCTTTCTTACATTCCTCTCTATTTATTCTGTGGTAATGATCCCACGTCATAATCTTCTCTAGCTTCGCACATTTTGGTCTGTTTGATACACGACAGTGGTACCTGAAGGTTATTACAACGTTAAATGTGAATTGCTTGGCGAAACATGAATAATGACCCCGAAATTGTCCAAGGTTCCTAAAGTAAGTTGGGAGGGGGACGAATTGCCAGTCACTGCTATTGCATGTTTAGTTGCAAGAAGGTTTTAGTGTGCGTCGTGGGTTATTCCCTGTTCTACAGACACTTTCCTCATGGCATCACACAACAGTGTTAAGAAATATCTGAATGTTTTGCACTACGCCAACAGCTGAACTTTCAGTGTACCCTCCCACTTTAGTTAATTGCTCCATTCTGCCTATCCCGTACCAAGCTTCAAGCTATATCTAGCGGGTTGTAGAGGGCCGAAACCTCGAACGCCGTCATCCGCCACATCAATGGTACTACTTTCCGTGGCCTCTGTGTAGAAGTAAATAAGAAAGCCGAAAAAGAAACCATGCAAGCAGGTCAGGCCCCGTGTGGGCTATCAGACCCTGCTGACGCCAATGGATACGACACCGTAAAGACCGACTATGAACTGATGTTTCTTGGACGACGCTTGGGGCTTTTCTAGGCACTGCAACACAGTGCCGCGCGCTTGAATTCCTCCTCCTTCTTTTATTACGACAGCACGTTCTTATGTCCCATGCACAGTCCAGTCTGTGATATTTGTTCGAAGCATGTATATTCCAGCATATTTGAAGTAAAAATGTACTGAAGAGTAAATTTGTAAACCATCGGTGACATTTTTCCTTATGAATTATGTTGCTGCCTGCATTGTTAAAATTATACCGCATATCGCACTGACAACAAAATACAAATATCACAGTTGGTTCAGCAAGAAATACATTTAACCCAGTCGTCGTCCTGCTGCTTCGTTGCATGTAAAACCAAATATTTGTCCGCCACAAACTAGAGCTGCTAACTCTTGGAATCTGCGTAGCAAAGCAAACATATTTCAGTTTACAAAATGTAATATTAATATATAAATACGAAGCCCTGAGCTTTGCAATATGTGGAACGAAAATAAAAGCTACGTTCCGGAGGTAAATTCCTGTTACCTTCTGGTTTATTTTAATGTTTCATACTTTATATGAGCTTTGAATCGTCGCCTTTTGGTTTGTTCATTCTGACTGTTTTAACTACACACTTGATGCTTATTATTATTATTATTATTATTTACTGCAATTGGGTTTTCACCCGGTGGCAGTAGTCCTTACACTAGTACACACAACACAAATGGACATATAAATATACATAAAAATAACAATACAAAACAAACTATACACAATTACAAAACAAAATACATACAGTAAATACAAGTACACACATTAGAACACCCTAAAAACACATTACAAAAACATCCACACCCTTAACAAAAGCATCTACACCTTACAAAAACATCCACACCTTACAAAAACATCCACACCTTACAAAAGCACCCATACACATACAAAAAAAATACATACAGTAAATACAAGTACACACATTAGAACACCACCCTACACACATTACAAAAACATCCACACCTTACAAAAAACATCCCACACCTTACAAAAATCACCCATACACAATACAAAAAAAAAAAACACACACAACACCATTACAAAAACACCACACACATTAATTAATTTCAATGGGTTAGAATATCCTCAGTATAAAGTCCGACCAAAGTACATGATAATTATATCCCCCAAGAACTTAATTCACTTCACTTCACTTCGAAACCAAAGCACTTCACTTTACATCACTTCACACCCCTTCACTTCACATCCCTTATTTCTATTTAATCGCCACTTAAAACCCCTTAGCTTGTAATGACTTTCTTGACACTTTTTCTATGTTGCTATAAATGGTGGGTAGGTTCGAATTTTGAAGCAGGCGGTAGTAGTGTACGTCGTTATATGCTCGTATATCATATATTTGCCCGGGTAGACTGAGAGAAGCCACAAAAATTTAATTCAGGTTTGTCGATAGCTCGGCCGAGTTCGGTTCCAGGAATTCCCAGACATAGTTCTGAAATGCTACGGGACATCAAGCTGCACGATTTGTTTTGTTCCCCTCCTGATAATTCAAAATGTAAGGCCGAAATTATAGGAGATAGAAAAGTCTTTGTATTGGGCGGAGAAATATGAATGTTCTGTCAGTCAAGAGGAGACAGTACTTTGTACGCTGTAAAGTCTGTAATTAAAAAGCGATTTTAGTGTAACTTCACCATTTAAGTTGCGTTTAACCAGCATCCTTGAGTGTCAATATGAGACCCGTTCCTACACTTTTTCAATTAGAAATAGAAATTAAAAATGTGTTGAAATTAAATTAACACGAACTTTTTTATTACTTGTTTCAAACATACATTCAGTAAAGCTAATTAAACGTATTTCAGTGCTGTGAAGTTAAATTATTATTGGTTCATAACTGTATTTTATAACCTGAAACATACATTATCCTGCTTTATTGGCAGTCTGTAAATTGTGTGTCTTATGTTCAATACGACCGCTAAATTTCTCCTTTTCCTTTGTGTGTTTCTATCTTACAATGGAGAGATTGCCCATCCAAATATTCATGCCAAATATGGTTCATATTTGCAGAATTAGTTTTGAATCTAACAGACCAGACGATTTATGCCAAATACATAGTGGCAGTAAGCATTATGGTACTGAAGTACAGAGCTACATTACTTGAGCATTATACGTTGTAGTAAAATAATATAATATTATGCGTAATCACTTGACGTATGGAAGTGTAATTTCTTATTATATACCTTGTGTTAAACAGAATGTTATATGTTTATATGCTGCAATATCTGAGACCAGATAGGAGTTGTGTGGTTTTTAACATTCTACGTAATCTCTTCAGTGATTTTATACGTAACAGCCACTCTGGTACCATAGTTTATCTGTTTCAATTATGCCTAAAGTAATTTATTGCATCTTGTCACAAGATTTAAGCCCATGCGATACTTCCTATGGGAATGTCTGTCAAGCAAAAATATTCAACTCTAACCTTCGGGCAGTCGATGATTTTGAAGAGCCAGTATAGCAAGAGGTGTTCTGAATCTCCACAGAAATTTAGGGTCTGTGCTACAGAGCTACATTCTTGACTCCGACATGTCATCTCACAGGTAGGGGGGCATATCGAACATACGAATGCTTCACGTTGAGCACTCTATTGTAAATGCAAAAATAATGACGTTGTTAAAATAATTTTCGTTCTATCAGCAAAGAAAATGTTTTTTGAATGAATAATATTCAGTAAAATCTTTTCTTTTCAGGTAAGCTGACATGCCGTAATAATACAAGGCTTCGTATTCCTGATACCCGGTAGTCGTGTCATGTGGCTTCAAGAGAAGAACCGATATCTTGTGAGTAAAGTATTGCATTTCAAGAACAGATTGTCTGTCTCAACTGACACTTTGTAACCTAAGAAGTATGTTTAACGTCTATGTGGTGGACACCATGGAAAAGAGTACTTAGAACGTGCCCGGGTTTAAGCAAGTTGTCAGCCGTATAGGAACTAAGATGTGTTAGGTTCAAGTGATAAACCAATATGTTCTAGTCTGGCCCCGAATTTAAACTTCAACACTGGGCAACGCTTTGCTTCCGGGTTTTAGTGACATTTTGATACGGAATTTTCGTTTGTGTTTTTTGCCTGTCTGTGTACACAACACTGAAAGAGAGAGTTAAATGTACCTAAATAAGTGGTTGCTGCTTCATGTCATTGTATTGACAAACTGATAAAACATCCCGTTTGTGTTTGTAATGCATTATTATAGTACATCACTTTGAATAACAAAGTAAAATAATGGATAATTGACTTTTCTGATAGTTATTGCAACAGCAGTTTCATGTAGAATTCCTATTCCTGTTTTCCTATTTTTATTGATATAAAATGCATTGATTAAATGTAATTTGTCCCAGTTTCACCAGAAGGTAAACGTAAATTAAGAGTGATTTAACAATGACAGCAAACAAACCACACATATTTTAAAACACAATATAACTCTAAAGGATTTCGAATGTTGGTTAAAGTAATTAACCAGTCACAACAATGTTAATAACCACTGCCTACTGCTGTCCCCATGTCTCTTTGCGCGTGATAATGTGGAAGTTTTTAAATATCAAGTATGACATAGAAGCGGAATTCCGTTAATGGAGCCATGTTATTATTTAAAACAAATTCAGTTAAAATTGTAAACCCAGGGATGTGAATTGTACTGTATTAAGATTTTAAAGTTTGGAAGAGGATTGCCCCATGTTAATGGTTAGTGCACGCTTTTATATGATTAAGTACACGTAAAGATAAATAGGGTCCCGAAAAGCGGATATAAAACGGTCACTTTCCAAATGGCAATATTAGTACATTCTTGCAGATTTTTCGTATGCATGAAATGAATATTATGCTTATATGATTGGATCACATGTCTGCAGAAGAGACGCACTGTTATTTCGGCTTCCAACTTAGCATTTCCAGTATAGCGCTATAGACCTCAATTGCGCTGAAGCGGAAGAAGGTTTTGGTGGCACCAACGTCACGTTCAGAATTTCGGATGTGGACCAGAGAATAAATATGCAGGGTTGCGGCAATTAATGGGAAAGAATGCATAGAGAATATCAGATGATTTAAAGAAAATGTGACTGTGACAGTAGTAAGAGTAGCAGGCATCTAGTTGTCTGAAAACTTTTCGGATGATTTAAAAAAGAGTGACTATAAAAATAATAGCAATAGCAGGCAGAAACATGTCTGATTAAGATTGCATTTCTTTTTAGTGGAGAAGAAGAAAGTGATGGATAACTAGAAGAAGTAACGTTATAACAAGAAGTGTGGAATGAAACGGCGCCATAAAGTAATTTCTGCTAAATGTTGTGCGTTGTTTTTTAATTTATTTCATTGGTATTTTATGTTGTGTTTTTGTTCTTGTAATATTTCAAATCACCAATTATTCCTGAAGTAAAGCAAAACGAAGTCCTGTATTTACGCAACACAACATACACTTCATATCAAAGTCTGTTGTAGGGGAGTGTAAGGATGAAGGTGGGGATGAAAGGAGTAAGGATATTGAAGCTGAACTGGACATCCAAGTGACCGTCTTTGGAAAGACGTAAAATTTGCATACATACAATTTAAATTTTGTCGACCAGCACAATATAATTATTACGTGAATGCTTTAGCACACCTTTAAAAATATGCCTTCTGTATTTAGAAGACCGAGAATATTTGGTAATACACAATTCGCTGATATTTACCTACTTTCGGATAAAACAACTACAGCCATCTGTAGAATAGAAAATCCTTCCAACTTCAGATTCAGAAGAAGCATTTTTTTGTGATATATCTGTGAATCTCTATCAGGCTACACGATGTCACATTAAGCAAGGAAGTATAGCTCTTAACAGCTGCTTTGAAAACATCAGACCTCACCGAAACGTAATTGTTGCGATTGGTAATGATGTTGCCGAAGACCCTGTCCCTATATACTTAATAAAATCTGAAAAATATGTATGAGATATATCACCGTAATAAGAGTTGCATCGAGTAGGTGTATTTGCAACCAAGACAGCTAAGGCAAGGTCTAGTTTTTACTGAAAGTGACACTAAGAACTGAATCTTTTTACTTCGACTTTGATTTTTACCAACAGCTGCAGTAATTGCCAGTTAGTAATTTTTTTTGTATGGCTCGACAGCCTTATATGGGCCTGGGCCTCCTCGTTTCGTCAAGGTTTCATGATCACACACACTTGAGACGCACCACAGTCGGTAGGACTCCTCTGGACGAGGGACCAGCTCGTCGCAGAGACCTCTACTTGACAACACACAACACTCACAACAGACAGACATCTGTGCCCCCGGTGGGATTCGAACCCACGATCCTAGTAAGCGAGCGGCCGAAGACCCACGCCTTAGACCGCACGGCCACTGGGATCGGCGCCAGTTAGTAATGTTATACAGTAATTCCGTCTCATTTGTTTAGAAAATTTTCTTTACTGCTAGGAACGGATAGTAAGGGATATCTGCTGTTTACATGTGTATAGGCCTACGGGGTATATGAGGTATGTGTGCGATGTACGAGTCAACAACAGTTGACAGCATTCGAGGGTATATAATTTTATAATTTCTATATTTTATATTTTCTTTGCGCACACCTTGTGCTTGATATGTTTGTCTTCTTGTTCGTACTTTTTTCTTTCTTATCATCATGGCTGACGTACAAATTGCCGTTGTAAGAGCTAAGAGCGTCGGTGAACAAAGAGTCTTGAGTTTGGTATCGTAAATTTTCATTACATGTTAGACACATAAACATCTTGTAGTAAAAATGCATTTGTATATGCAAAACAACCTGGATTCTGCGCGAAATTCATATTTTCATTTTAATTTAAAAATAATATTAATGAATAATTGGAGTTGGAATTTTAAGTTTTATATGATGGTATATGATGAACACGTATTCGGATTTTGTGAACCATTTTTTGTTAATAATTACAAAACTGGGAGCATGCATCTCTTGGAGATATCTTGAATTAGGTTTATAAATGGACCACTAATTGGAAGTCATATTTACTTATTTAGACTGCTTCAAAACATCACCATATAGCTGAAGCTTTTGTTGGAATATGGTTGTCGTACAGCATTTTAAGGAATGTATGCTTCATAATTTCTGTCCATAATTTATTGACCTGTGTCTAAGTCATTTATTTTATCTTGTTTTATTATTTGACTTTGCTTGGTTCCTACCCCAAACCTAATAAACTTTAAAGACAGAAGCCCTGTCGACTTCATTAATCAGTTACACTTCGTTCAATGTTAGCGCGTTTTATAATCTTCCATATGTTGTCGTGGAGGAATAGAAGCGGTTCGCAGAATTAAAGCGTAACAGTTCCAAGAGCGTTGACGGACATATGAAAGAATCGTATTTATTTAACAGTTGTCACTCAACCGCTTTCAAATCTTCTGACGTCATACAATATGCACAATAGGACGGAAATAGATATTGATTTGTAATGTTGTTACGATTTCCTACAGAAGGCAACTACTTCATACATTCGGCCATGTGAATAAAATCAGCCCAACCGTATTATTGTCTGTATTTTAGCATACGTTTACGCGTGTAAGGATAAGGGAATTAAATAAATAATGATCAGATATTCCGTGGTGTTTGCGACAGATACAGATGACGGATAGAGTACGGAGACAAGCTACACAAAGTCACACATTCTTAAGAAAGCACCAAGTTCATGTTGGTTCTGTTCTCATTTATATTTGGCTTATGCAGATTGTTTGTTATGCCTGTCTTTTATTTAAAGACTGTCGTCTGCATGTGTTGTATACAGTGCAATGGCAGAGTTATTGTGGGAAACACATGGGAATGCTGCTGTGGTCGATAAGACTGAGAAATGCCACACTGAATGTTGGTAATCTTGCCCGGTCTCCCTGTCGGAGATTTTAACTTGGCATTTCCCGAACAAGAAGCAGGATCTCTCTATCACATTGCTACATTTCATCAATTGTATGGTTTTATATACTGAATTAATATTTTATGTTTTATGTAATATGTCATTAATAATGGCTTTATTGTTATTATATCATATTTCCTTGTCCACTTTCCATTGTCTGAAGTAGGCCTGTATTTAATATATATATCGTTTGTGGAGTTGACTGTGCTCCCGAAACTTCGTGTTATGTTTATATTAAATACACCTCAGACAAATGAAAACAGACAAAGTATAAGGGTATAATGAATTGATCATTGTCACATAATGTAGAGCAATTTTATTGCAGTTTAAATAAATTGCATTACCAACAAATGGCACAAACACTCACTTATCCACTTATATAGGAGAATATTCCAACATGTCACGGCTATTTCTTGTAGTCATCTTGAGGGTGCACTGATATACAAAAGATCTATATGGAGTTAGAATTTAATTTCTGGTGAATAGTAAAATAAACCTTAAATATGTTACTACAATATCCGTGCGTTATGTCGAGAGTATATATAGGCTAAAATGACACAGGACTGAAATTAAAATCAAGGACATTCAAACACCTGAAATTGATAAATTCACATCGAGCTTGTTGAGTGGTAAGTCTGAAAATGCAAATATTTACAGTAAACGCGATTTAAGAGTCTAAATTAGATACTCGTATATAAACTCATGTGAAGAAAGTATAAAGTATTGGTAAATGCGTACCCTGTATATCGTCAAGCTGTTTAAACTATGAACGGACGTATGTTATTGAAGACTGGAGTGGTTACATTTTCAAATAACCTATATTCTCTTCGGTTGCTACAAAGAAAGAGGCTGTTATTTTTGTCCGAATTTAACCAAAATAGGAATGTGTCGACAGATTTTATTAAAAGTCTCGAATATGAAATTGGACTCGCTTTTTTCATTGCAGACGAAAAGAGACGCAACGAAACTCATATGCAATTTTTGCAATTGTTTTGTGAAAGCGCCTAAAAATTGGACTGGATTCATTTCGCTCTGAATTTGACATTAGTTGTCTCTTGTACATAGTAAAGCGCAACTGCTGCTAATATAAAACAACAATTTCTCGAGTTTCTATGCGCGTCTGTCAGCTTCTCATAAAAGACTCTTAACCGTGGAGTTCGTTATTATTTGTTTATAGGGGTCTTAAATATTACCTATTTTGAAATGGAGCTCAGACTTTTCTCTAAAGCAATAGCATGCATGCTGAATAATCCATATTACTGACCAACTGAGTAGAATGATGTATGAAGACAGGGCACATTCGTTTTATGTTATTCATATAACTACATTTTTAGTTTAGAGATATATTATACACACTGAAGGTAAGTTGTTATTTGCATTTTAATCATAATTGCCATTTATAGTAATGTGTATATCCCACGTGTACAGTGGGGACTGTCTTCTCAACACGTATCTTGGTCAGAGCGTAAGTGTTACCTGGCAGTTTAACTAGTGTCAAGTGTAGAACGGACTCTATGCTGCCTGTTACGTAAAGATGTGACGCTTGGGCACAGTGTTGGCTATATATTTGTCGCAGAAAAAGGAGTCTGAGAAATACTTGGCGTAGAAGGAAGACCGGAGTTTTAAATTACGTAAGTGGGGGTGTGAGATAACCAATTCTTAAACTAAAACCTTCCACGATTAGCTGTGCATTATCGTAATTTACTACGCGAACGTCTGTGTTCAGATCCAGGATAGTTCGGTCAGTATAGTCACTGCGTACGGTATAAAAAACGGGGCTTTTTCTTGGCAGTTAGGAAATATTCTCTTGGCTTTCGCATCCATACGTAATCTGTGGCACACAGCCTCCTGTCTAACAGGTATTGGGGTTAAATCGGCCAGAAAATGAAGCTGGCCACTCACCTCCAAATCATGCCACTGTTAATGGGTGGAGATGTAAAAAAAATCAATTCTGTCACGTATCATTAATGGGCGGTACTTATTAAGGCATATGGGAAACTTCAGCTTTTAGAATGTCCAGATCGACAATTCAAATTTCATGTCGGCAGTCCAGATATTGCACAGTAGGCGGACTTTTAATTTAAGCACTTGTCGCTCTGAAATTTCATATCAAAGCTACGGTATGGTCATTTGTTGCAGGTTTGTACTCAAATAAATGGTTGAATGTTGTAGTCACGTGTGTGATGGAGCAATTTCCATAAAAGGTTTTATTGGACACACGTCCGTATGAGTGATAGATGTATGCCAATATGAGAAAAAATGCTCTTGTGTGTGACATACAAAAAGACATTTGGTCCGTTGTACTTAGACAGCATACAATTTTGTTCCATTGGAAGAGCTATTCATGCCTATGTACGACAGTTCACTGCACTGACAGCAACGTGGCTCAGCTCCGGACACTTCTGCTTACGGACGTTTTAATGGACATGAACATAAATTTATAAGTATTGAGATCAATAAACGAACAAAAATAATGTAATTGCCTCCCACAAGTATCTTGTCTGTCTCTGTCTGTCCCATATTGACGTAATTAATTTTGTTTTATTGAGGTCACGGAGGGGATTTTGTCACGAAGTTAGTTTTCTGTAAGTTTTACGTTTGATCGCGTGTGTAAGATTCAGTTATCAAAATGTTATTGATGTACGACACGCGCTTATGTAGGCCTTTACAGAGCCCCAGTACAGAATGGAACAAATTTTCCTCTCTTCATTCCTTTATTTATCCACTTTTACTTTGGTGCCCCCCATTCTGCCCCTCTTTTTATTTCTTCCTCCCCCCCCCCTTTCCTTCCCTACCATTTCTCTGAGTCCCTTACTCGTGCGTTTTTCTTACTTCATATTTCCACTGTGACTTTGGTGTCTCCTTCCTGCCCATTTTTCCTCGCCCCAGGTCCAGGTATCAACTTCACGCTCCAGCAACCTGATTGGCTCATTTACCCCCTGGAGAACCAATCATCGCCCACGCCATCCCGTATGTAATACGGATTGACCTGTTGCCCGGCATTCTTCTTGGATTGCTTGACCCTTGGAAATGGGAAGGATAGGCTGTCCCGAAACGTCGGTAAACAAATACCAACATATGCATCGTTACATCCCAGAAGGACAAGACCTCAAATCTGAAAAATACGAAAATATATACTATATCGAAAAATGTGAAATTATTTAGAGTCCCATATCGTAAATTGCGTGGCATCAAAGATAGAAGTGTTTTATTGTCGTTGCTTTCTTTAGAATTTACATATGGTGCTTTCTATGTAAATGGAATTTATATTAGGATATTAATATCATAAAATATTTAGATTTAACCGTTACGAGAGACGGATTGTGCTCGCATGTAATGGTCAGCACTCTTCTTCATTCGTGGATTTCGGTCAAGCTCCAGGTCATCCTAACCTATTGAATGATTTTTGGCAGTCCCTGTAAGCAAGTTCTAGGTTAATATCTCGAACTGTCCACGACTAATTCCTTCACGTCTGTTGTAATTAATCATTCAAAATTACAATTCGCTGTTTTTTTACCAATATATATCTAAAGCATTACATCTTGTAGCTAGGAATGTGGAAGTGAACATTCACTTACTTTAGATCCTTAAACCAGGCGGAGGTGAGTGGTAACCTTCAGGCGTAGACCGCTTTAAACTGCGGAAAAACGCCTGCAGTATATTCAGCAGGAGATTGAGCGGCCTTCTGAACCGTAATGGTGAGAGTCATACAGTTTGTGCTCGTATTAAGAATGGAACTCCGATCAACCCAATACGCATTTACATTCTACAGACAGAGATTACTTTGATTTGTTCATTAACTGTCTGAATACAAATATTAGTCCATTCAACCTTTCATTATATAGGATGTGCGGACTTCCTGTTGGTGAACGTATATATTGTTGTATGGTTGGCTGTGACACCGTACAATCACGTAGATGGTTGCGGCATGGTAAACTACACGGTTTCATAACCCTGACGACCACAATATAAATCTTTGACTGCAGTAAAATATTAGGAGAATATTATTTCCAGAACATAATTTCATTTTAATTAGTAGTGTATAGCATTGTGTCTTAAGAGGATAGAGTGTACTAGGACCTAATTAGAAACTAGTATTTCGGAATGCATCTACAGAAGCTATTTTTGCAAATGCATCATTAGAAAATAAGTGAATTTTTAAAATATTGTGAAGGCCTGTCACACGTGCATAGAAGAGAAAGCTAAAGGAACACAGAACTTGTGTGCTGCATTCTTGTGGTATGCAAAACACAACGGCGTTCTTTTCAATATGTTAAGCTTATTTTTGGCCAGTTTACTCAAGTCACTTTAACAAAAGACAAAATATATTAGACAGAATGAGCAAACTTTATACTTGACAACGTAAAAAACAATACAATCGAATTAAAAATTATACTAAACATTTTATGAGATACATGCAAAAGTCTTTATGTGTGGTAACTTTTGTGAAAAGTTAATATGGATGGAACTCGAAATTGCTGAGTAATACGACCCATAGATCTGTGATTTCGAATTTTACGTGAATATCAATGACGGTTTTTGTCCTACCTGGAAATGTCCATTAATTACTTTATGAAAAGCAGGACTTTGATAAGATTCAATATCACTGAAAACTGGAAATGGCTGACAGGTTGTAGTAAAAGTTTTCTATATCGAAATAAAAAACATGTCCACCAGTTTATGCACAGATATTCAGTCAGAGGCACCAGATATAATAATAGTAATAATAATATCAATAATAATAAATTTGGTTTTATTTCTTACAATTCTGGGACTATCTAACGATTAACAAGGATTGTGACGATGGTAACTCGTATATCAGTTTTGCGGAGGTTGTGTAAATTACCGTCTACATTTTTATAAGAAATGTGTAGTGAGGGAAATTGGTGATTGGGCGAGTGTGTAGAATGACAGATAATTAGGACATCTAGTCAGTGAGACAGCAGTGTTAGGCAATAGCAGATAAAGGGAGATAGGACTAGTTAGAAGGAGACTAGATTAAGCGGCTAGCGGGTAGCAAAGGGAAATGGGTGCTTGTTCAACTTTGTCAAAGTCAGAGTTAAGGGGACTTTTGAGAACTTCGGAACTGCTGTAAAGCTATATACTAAGAGCTTCTGCACTCCTAAATTTAAAATAGAAGCTGACTTTGATCCCCGCCTGAGAATTGTCGTTATTGAGAACACAAGAATTGCACGGGTAAAATCATGAACTTAGGTTATTGATAGCCAATG
The DNA here is from genome assembly GCA_021186555.1 of Reticulitermes speratus. Classification (NCBI taxonomy): domain Eukaryota; kingdom Metazoa; phylum Arthropoda; class Insecta; order Blattodea; family Rhinotermitidae; genus Reticulitermes; species Reticulitermes speratus. The sequence continues at coordinate 19,448,288 of JAJKFL010000005.1, forward strand.
GGGAAGCAGTGATTAAAATTTTAATTTTTTGGCCTATTAAGACAAGGTAAAAAAAAGCAAGGGCCAATGTAAAACGAAAGCAAGATTCAAGAAAGAGGATGCGTTTTGACCGGGATACCAGTTACCGCGTACATACGCCGGAGAGAAGCCATTTGGACTTGGCTAGGCGAAGACGCATTTCTGCTTAATGCCGATTTGGTCAGTGACAGCCAAAATTTGTACTTAAGAATTTATAAGTGTGTATATTTAAAGAAATCATAGTGATTGTAAGAGTGAGTGTGGTTTTAAGAGGGACATTTCCCACATTTGGACTACTTAAGTACAGTGCGATTTGCAGTTATAAGTTAGTGAAGTGTTAAAAAAATTCAGCGTCACGTCCATCCACACTTAGGAATATTTGTACAGTTATTATGATAGTGAATATAATAAATTAAGAAAAGGAACAGTTGGGGAAACATTTGGCGAGGAAAATGAATCACTAAAACCTTGTTCAATTAGTTACACAAGTGTTTGTGTGCATCACATGGACCACTTAGCTTACCTGAAGTCAAGCGGTAGCTGGTATAACTACCAGCCGCAGCGAGTCGAGTTGAACTTGATCATTGAATACGTGATATTTTCAGTTCTTTTGTTTTCTTAAACCGTTTATTCGTTACTTTATCTAAATAGCTGCCTAAATTTCTTATCTGATCTTTGTTAGTGGAACATATTTTCCTGTAGGCTGTTAGGATGTCTCTTTATTCGTATTTAACTATTCTTCATTTAAAATATAATTCTTCAATTTCTAGTTTCTAAACAATGCAGTAATATGTGTTTGACATTCTCTTCACCCAAATATACAGGGCATTTTTCATCTTTTTGTGTCTTGTTCCTTTCAACTTCCACCCTCCTGCTAACAACCACGCTATCCCACGTCTTTCTTTCCCAATACTGCATGAATTTTATCCCATTTAAAATTCATTTATCGATACAGTATTAATGAAATTTTTAGATATTGTTGCAGTCATATTCTGTCTGTTGATGTCATTACATCTCTCTATCATTATCTTTGTTGTCTCTCTCAAGTTACAGTCTTGTTGCTTCCTCCACAGAAATGCTGGTCCGATATTATACAGCTCCTCTTTCAACTCCTTAGTCCAACTACTCACACTCTTATTAACGCTTCTGCCACTCATAATATTGCTTTGCCGGATATTTTATATCCATACACATAATCCGATACCAGTACTTTAGTATCTGTCCCATACACTTCCTTCGGTTACTCTCTCTCTCTGCCAAGTTCCATTTCAGCAAATCCACTAGCTGCACAATTTGTTATCCTCATTAATTTCTTGAAAAATCTACTATGAACGTTATCTAATTCCTTACTCAATCCTCATACCTCAGTTCCATACTTAATCTTTGACCGACATACCTTTTCATATATGTATTTATTGTCTGTATTTTTACGTTGGGAGGTACTGATATACATGGGTGTCTGTAGCTACAAGAGCTTGGTATCCTTTTGTTTTAGCTAGTGTTTTCTGTTTATTTCATCCTCCTGTGCTTCCCAATGTGACTCCTAGTTAACTAAATTTATCTACTACCTCTATACTCTGCGCATTCGTCCTTCAACTCTCAGCTATCTTCAATTTTCCCCTTCCTTAAAACCCCTCATTTTATGTTTGTTAAAGTTACACCACATTCCCATTTTTACAGTATATGTGTAAGTTCAATTTTCTTTTGTAATCCGTAACTTGTAAACGTTGCTGTGGCCAAATCGTCTGCAAATAATTGTCCCGGGATTCGTAATCCATTTATCACCGTGGAATGTGTTTCTTTCTTATGAATAATTTGTACAATATCCTTTTTCACACTGTTGACACCGTGCATCTTTGTCATATTAAATTAAGTTATAAACCAACCGATGCACACTAAAACCACTTTTTAAGTAGCTTTATTATAAAATTGTTAAAATTGTACAATTTTAACAATTTTATAATAAAGCTACTTAAAAAATGGTTTTAGTGTGCATCGGTTGGTTTATAACTTAATTTAATATCCTTTTTATAAAAGTATTAAATCAATATGGACTCAAACCACAACCTTGAAGGGCCCCTTTTATTTGTGGTGGACTACTGGGTATGTGAATCTGTCCACAGTGGACACAAAGATTTTTATCATGTACAATACTTTTATACTCGTAATCAGATTTCGCTTACTCCTATTTTTCTAATTCTAAACCCCAAAGCTTCTCTTTTAATGGAGTAAAATGCCTTCTCGAAGTCCACGAAACACAAAAATTACGAGTATTTACCCTTTTTTGTTGTCAAGTATTTTTGAACACATGTTTCGAGTATAAAGCAGTATCTACTGTTCTTCTTCTTGTAATAAATTCTGTCTGAAACACCCCCAGTTTTTTATTACACAATTACCAATTTTTTTTAGCCCACGTGCTAATATTCCTCTGTATATTTTCTCCAAAACAGGTGGTATTGAAATCCCTCTAAAGTTACCGAACTCCCTCTGATTTCCCTTCCCCTTATAAATTGGTTGTGTTAATGCAATTTTGCGTTCTCTTGGAAATTATTTTTTATATTTAATCATATTAAACAATTTAATCAATACTTCAGTTCCTTCATGTTTAGTAACCAATACCCTGCCTCTGCTGGTATATCATCACACCCTGCTTCTTTGTTATTTTTCATTCTCAAGGTAACCTCTTTCAGATCTAGTATTGTAAAATCAGCATCCATTTCATCTATACAACATGAACATAAAATCTGAGCCTCCTTTATTAAAACATTTATATTCTTTTGTAAACAACAAAGGAAAATATCTTAAAACAACTACCTAGATTTAAAGTCTCAGTATTTACCCATTTTTTCAAAATTATTTTTACTGGCTCCTATATTTTTCATGTATTTTTATTTAATAAAATGTTTCACTTTTTCGAATTTCTTTTCCTACCATCCTTGCTTCTTTTCTTCTAAACGTCATTCATATTCCTTCTTGCAACTACAACATCTGCTCCTACTCTCCTCATCATCTCTCTTTTTCTACTCTTTCAGTGCCATTTTAATTTATCTATTTTTTTCTTTACATTGTTTATCAGACCAATTATTCCAAATTTAAACATCGTAACTGTTAAATTCATTGCTTTCCCTTTCTCGTGATCGTGCCGTATAAATTTTTATCCTTTCTTCTACTCTGCCTGTGGTAATTACATCTTGTATATCAAACACACACACACACACACACATATATATATATATATATATATATATATATACGCCCTGCAGTACAATTCAGTCTCTCAATAAAAGCATAATTATAAAAACGATTCCAGTTATGTCTTACTAATTAGATTAAATGTGTTTGGCAAGTAACATTTGTATCATCATTTTGTACTTTTTATTATATTTTCCTATTCTAATAACAACGGCATACAAGTACTAATTACGTGTACCCCAGCCTTGAAATCTAAGATATTATTAATTATATCTTCAGAAGCTAATGCATTGTCCGTGACACTACTTTCCAGTTTATTAATGAAAGTAAATTCCCCTCTTTTATGAGATCCCACTTGACAGAGGAATATGCACGGCTTTCTTTTCACTAGCTTGTAAAGTGTTAGAGAATAAAACAAGGACACGTCGTGATGCGTTGCAGTTAATGAAATGCTTTCATCTACTGTCCACACATTTTGAAATTAGTATTAATATTGAGTAACTCGAGCAAGTTAACGCAGCGGTAATGACATGGGCATGTTATTTAGGCGTACCTGTTTGGATTTGCCACCGGGTACTGACTGTGGTTCTTACCCGTCTTTTTATGCAAATTCCGTTTTAGTACCGATGTTTAAACTGTTATTGCACCCTAGTGACCTAGGGTTAAACGCCAAGAACATTGCTGCTAGTGCAATTTATTACAACTTATCGACGTCGAACGACTCAACATTACATTCAGTAACCACGTAAGTTTTCATTGAGCCTTAAAATATTAAAACAGGCCAATCCCTGTCTCGTCAAAACCTTTATCTACTTCAAGCTGAAAAAATAATTTCTCTGAAATTTGGCGTTATCTAAACAAGTTATTTGAAACAGCGTCATTTAATAACAAAGGATCAATTGGCTTCTCAATAAAATACCCGTGAAGCCTTTTCGCAGATTCATATGCTGGCGATGGAACCCACATTTCTCATCTCATGTCAGACCTTTTGATTTTTAAGTGTCTTGAGAGAAAATGATGTAGAACACAGCTGAGCAAAGATTTGTATTCACGTATCTTACGGAGCTATTTTGAAAGAACCGACTGGAGAGATCTTCGCGAGACAATTTTATCAGTTAAAAAAGTTGTCGAATACTTACGGATTATTTGCACGGACTAAATATAAGGTGAAGATTCGAGTTTTTTTTAGATATGACATTATGTCGACTTGTAAAGAGTTGCATTCGTTTTGGTGTAGCCTCCTGCTTCTTTCTTCAGGTCCTGTGCAGTTCAAGAAGCTACTGAACATAATCTATATATAGCCCATCTTTGGTTTAACACACCAACTAACTTCATGGGGACAGAGTCCTTCTTGAAAAGCTAAAAGGTTCGCGTGTAGTCCAGAAAATCCCCTATTTTATCAAAACCGGAGGATCATTACCGCCTTTACGATATCCCGCCTCCTGTCTCTATCCCGAGCCGGATTAATCCAGTCCGTGTCCCAATTATACTTCTTGAAGATCCATTTTAATATCATCTTCCCATCCACGTCTAGGTCTTCGAAGTGGTATTTCTTTCCCTCACGTTTCTCCACTTCAAACATTTGTACACCTCTCCTCTCCTCCATACATACCACATGCCTCGCCCATCTCATTCTTCTTGATTTGATCACCCGAACAATATTTGGTGAGCGGTAAAGAGCATAGAGCTCCTCGTTATGCAGTCTTCTCCACTCTCCTGTTATCTCGTCCCTCTTAGGCCAAAACATCTATTTCAGCACCCTATTCTCCAACACCCTCAGCCTATGTTCCTCTCTGTGTGAGAGACCAAGTTTCACACCATAAGAAACAGGAAAAATATATTTCTGTATATTTTGATCCATATATTTGTTTTTACACACAAATATTGTAATTATATCCAGTGGACCAAATTTCAGTAAACTCACGCGAAAGACGAAACAAGGTTTTGGTTTTCTGTGACAGAATATTCCTCAATCTTCTCTCTCATCACCATGGTTATTCTTGGACATAAAATTTTTGTTCAGAAGAACGCAGTGCATCTGTCGATGGTCGCACATAATAACACAGCTCTGATCAATAATAGATACAGGGCTTACAATATTTGTGACTTATACCTTGCATGCACGGAAAACACTCCATCTTATTGTTATTAACAGTTGATTTGGAAATGTCATCACAAACTCTGTTTGCTCTTCTGAATAAATATTCCTTCAGAAGAAGAAAATTTTACTCTTCTAGTTTTGATTTCCAGATTATTACATAACCTTTTCTGTTAATTTCATTTACAGTATGTTTTGTATATGTTGCAAAAGGAAGTAAGAAGTTGCAAAGGTTCATATTATTAATAATAGCAATAATAATAATATCCTCTTACAGTGTTGGGTTTTCCCGTGGCCATATTCAGATCGATCCTGACGTGCGATCAACAAAGGAGATATATCAGTAACCAACATACCGGAACATCAAAGGAAGGGTAGTTTTAAAGTACCAAGGGTATGAAATGTACGTTCAGAGCTCTGAGGATAGAATTCAGAACTTCTTCAACATATATCCTGAAATAACACCAGAAATATTAATATCACAAGAACAAAATTACATGTCGTATTGAAGTACATTTCTTAGGAAGATGCTATTGAAATCTTAGCGTTTTGAAGCGAAAATGACTGCTTTACATTTCACGTTTTGTCAAAGCTGCCTTTCCTCTTAACTCTTTAATCCGCTATCGCCTGTGCCATGGGCTTCCTTCCTTTATGTTTCCGCAAGTCAGCAGTACTTGGAAGCGTAACCTTCTGTCTTAAAGTATCGCACAAGAAACCCGTTGCATATTGAATCCTCGTGAACCTGAAGACAATTGGCATATGTTAGAAACTTTCTGTTTTTATACTTCTCCCCCTGCATTTGTTTCCGATTTTTTCTTCCTCCCATCTTCTCCTCTACTTTACTTGTTATTATTGAAATGTATGAAGGGTGGAAGTAAAGCTCTGTCCCATCATGCAGTTGGGTTTTGAATTTTTGTGGACTGTTGAGCAGCGAAAGATAGATGGAGAAATTAAACTATATTATCAATTCCAGTTGATTCGAATACTGTCATACGTCTTCGACACGCCGGTTCCGCTTTGAAACCTGATTTAAGTTCATATTACGTAAAATTTATGTTCCTCCCTAAAAAAAAAGTCGTTGCATATCAGAGACCAGTTTTTAGCGCTGTTTAAAGAAGTAATTTATGTCAACACGGGGAAGCATACGAAACGTATGAACATATCCTGCAGTCCAAAAGCAGAACTGCTATACTGTAAAGCAATTTGAGGGCCCCATATTCTGTGTTTGACCTACTAATTGCTACATGCTTAAAAATCCAAGTTTTGAGTGAACCTCTTTTTCGACATTGAGAACTAATTAGTTTCTGGACTTTGTTTATTGTCGATGGACAAAGTCCAGAAACCCATTAGTTATCAATGTTGCATACCATCGTCAGAACCTTTTAGAATTCACTCTTTTCCGACATTTTGAAGAAACTACCTGATTTATCGGGACCGTTTTTTCTTCATATATTTATCGACACTTTATCAAGTGCAATTTCGGGTATGTATTTGTGTATGTATTCTCTGACTGTATAATTTTGCCATACGCAAGTTTTGCTTTAATACTCTTTTTATATGAATTTCGTGTAACTGTACTTTTTGTAGTGAAAACTAAAAATAATGACATTATTTCTATAAAAATTAGAAGCTATAGCGGGCTAAAAATGAATGTATCAAAATCAGTTCAAATACGTACTCAGCAATAAAGGACCCTTTGAAACAAAAGGAGTAACAAAATACAAGTTTCTAGTTTTGAGAGCGCAACTACTTTGTAAGTTATCCGTAAAGCAGGAATATTTCATGTAAGTGGACGGAGGTGAGAAGGGATGAATACCATGCCTCACTGGCTTAGCATTCTTGCTTCGTTCGTACCCTGTCCCGTGTTTGGTTATCCATTTTTCGTGGTTTTCTTCAGTACCTTAGGCAAATTCCTGGCAGTAACGCGAGATATGTCATGGCTGGTTTCTGTCATATTCTTATAAAACGTCATCTCCTTTAAGCATTGTTAAATTAACTAAGAAATATTGAAGGAAGCAGTTCTAGCCAATTTTCAGAATGTATTTAAAAGCCTACCTACACAATGAGAATCTCAATAGGTGTCTGTGATAGATATTTGAAGCCACTGTTGTTGGTTGAACGATGTTCGTTGTTGAGACTGGGTCTCATATATAGCAATAACAGTTTGTAGTTTAATACAGGAGTAATGAATCGAGAGAACAAATGTTTGTTTGTCAATTTAAAGCAGATGTAAACACCCGTACTTCCGTTTTGATTTCCTCTAAGTTCCAGAAAATTGCCGAGAATTTCCCTCATTATTTTCTGGAACGCTGCGTGTGTTTGTTATGGCGTAATATCTTCTTCCGGAACGAGCCGATTTGACCAGTAGAGTATTGCTTCTAACGATTTCGCTGTGCAAAAATTATACGATAAGCTCCCAGGAAAGAGCCATAACATGAATCACACAGTAGCGAATAAAAATGTCCCCTGCATCCTGACGCAGGAGAAAGAGGCAGAGAAGCTGCGGCCAGAGGTTAGCAGTAGCTTGATGAAGAGTGGGGTAAGGTCACATAGGACAGGATCGAAATATATTGCATAATTTTCGGAAGCTGTCTTCCTCCCCTCCCTTGTGAAGGATGATGCTGCAAGATGGCGGCCCCCACACACGGATCGTGCTCTGTTCTCTCTCATACATTTAAATATTGAATCTGGGGAAGTACGTTTGATTTACGAGTATGACGTACTCTTATGGCTGCCCTCCATATAGCATTTCCTTCCTAAGATATATCATCATATCTGGAGACAGAAACAAATATTTTTCTTCGTAGCAATGTAATCAGATTCTTTGTCACTAGGACAGTCAAAAAACTCAGTTAACTAAATAAATAATATGGGACATATTTCTTAATGACAAGCTAATATCACTCAGCTGCTCAACAAAGGTTTGCTTTCATGATAAGCAAAGGTTTGTTTCCGTATTTAAAACAGCCTTTCATTACACCTTATCTTGAGCCATATTAATCCACTCTGCATCATCATACACATGTAACCCCGGGACTCAAAAGCGGCATCTTCCTTGTGAATTTACGTTCAAAAATTCTGATTTAATTTCTCTTGTCCTTCTTGTGTACTAAATACTGCCAGTCTCATCCCCCTTGATTTTCTCACATATATGTGCTGGAGGGCCAAACTCTGACTTCTTCTGCAAATTTCTGCTTTCTGATGTACTTCTTCCCTTTTAGATTCAACTATTTTTCTCAACAGTCTGTTCTCGAAAGCGCAAATTGTTATATTTCCCTAGTCTGGACAGCTGTATTCTATATTCATCGACTTATAAACGGTTTACGTCTTCCTTAAAAGAGACTGATTATACAACGCAAATAAAACCTTCCTTTTCAGTTTATTTTGAATGGTAAAATTAATAAATTATAGAATGTACCTCTTTCTTAACCCTTCAGTCACAGTGGTAGCAATATCTGTGCCGCCTTCTTTAATAATACTTTCTACAATTTTCCACAGACTGTGTTTATGTGTTTTAAATGATTTTTCTGTAATCAACAGCGTTAATTGCCCTAAACATCATAATTGATTGGTCATTGTAATAACGACGCAGTGTATTGTCTGTGCGGCATGAGCCGAAGTTTTGACCATTATTTAGATGAACTTTACGCCTGAAATTGTTAAACAATAAAATAAACTTAATTTTATTAATTCATTCATTATGTGACGTTTAAGACTAGCGGCAAGTGGAGAACGGGACCGCAAAGTTTTATTTTTGAATACAGTTTTCAAAATATCAACAGCATTCAGTACCCTGCCGTCAGTTAAAGTAAGTGTCTATGGATACAAAATTAATCGTTTGTGAGAGAGCAGGAACATGCGGCAAGGGATGAAACCTTGGGGAAAAAGAAAAGCTATATGGTTGTGGCTGTTCAGAAAAATCAGCCCTCCAGCTTTTAATAACAGCAAGACTGCTACAGGAAAGAGATTCCTCTTCCTTTAAGATTATTAACCCTTGAACTCATAGGCCCTATTTGCATATAGATGTAGACTCAAGCAGGAAATATTTCTTTTCCATGAAAGAACACTAACGGAATAGAAGTGTTTAAAATTACTGAACCGATAAAACCTACAAAAACACTCAAAGAATGCCGTTTGTTTTCTTAAAATATAACGTACCGCAGGTAAATTGTTAATATATTTTAGATTTGTTTCTGTACCTCAGCTAAAAAGTATTTTAGTTGTTACAGTTACAACAACTCTGCCCTTCAACCTTCTGTTTTTAGCCCAACACAGGGATTTTTTAAATCTTCTTGTTCGCATATTTGTGAATGAAAATACGTAGATACCTCACACACACACACACACACACACACACACACACACACACATACATACATACATACATACATACCTATATATATACATACATATATATGATACTTCTGGCTATTCTGTCGTTATATAAGCCAATGGTTACAAACAGGAAGAGAATGTGACAGCAGCTGTTGTAGAAATTCTGACTCTGTACTGCAGGTCCTAGTAGCTGTCCATCCAGAACTTGCAAGTTTGGAGCCCGCATTTTAATTAAATCTTTATTTAAAAAAAGACCCTTAAGGGTTGTAATGTGTAGGAGTGATATACGTACAGTTAACTATGATATAAAAGCGTAGCAAATACAGTTGTATTTAAAGGGATTTATGTAAGTGTATTGCAGAGTTATGGTCGCGTGCAAAGTTATTACAGGATGTATGAATGTACCTTTTAAGAAACAGTGAAAAATACACTTATTCTTCAGCGATACAGTTCAATTCATACTTTGGGCTTCTGTGTTTTTCTGAATTCGAATTAATTAAAACGACACGACTGCTTGGGTGGAGTTATAGAACGTATCAGAGCCTCGCTATTGGAGGATAACGCAGATATTGTGATCCTATGTTCAATTCCCGAATATAATTCTAAAGAATTTTCCCACTTTTTAAGCGACCGAATTTGCTGTGGGCCACAGACAGGCCGAATATCATGAACATCGAAATAAAAGTCCTGTCTATTGAGTCTTACTAGTGGTAACTAGGCCTAAATGTATATGTGTAGAATTTAAATAAGAGTTGTGTGTGAAGTATTTGTGTTGTTTAATACTACTAGTGGACATTAGGAGTGTACATAACATAAATAATACAGAATATGCAATATTTGTATCATTAAATTTACGAGAGTATGTCAATAGGTATACGTCTAAAGGTAAAGTTCAGTCCATAACATGCCTATGCAGGAATCCTGAGCACTAGAATGTGGTGGGTGGTTCGCACCACGCCCCTGACGCTTTACACCGGGGACAGACACGATACCCATTGTACATGAGGGTGGGTGAGTTCGTGGACGGTCTTGGTGCGCACAGATAATCTCACCCTCACCGGAATTCGATCCCCGGACCAACCAGCCTGTACCGAGTGCTATACCGGCTATGCTATCCCGGCAGTATACGGGTACCGTAAACAATTTAAGCAGCGTATGTATTCTTGAGTACTACTAAGGGACATTAGCTGGTTAGATGGTGCAGTGACTCAGGAGTTACACCTGTGGTGGTCAGCTGCAGTGCAGTTGTGAATGGATTAAATAAAAGCCGTGAAATGTAAACCCCGTTCATCATTGCGATAGGCTTTTCCCCACCCAATGTGTCGTACCAAGATTTTAGACGTAAATGCATTATAGGCTTCCAGTCTTCCTCGAACGGGAAAGGTAAAGTAAAAGTTGCCCCTCTCCACGTCATGAAGGTATATGGAGAGTGCAGAGGTACAGATCCACTCATTCTTAACCTCTACACTAGACGGAGTTGAGTGGTCAACATCACGCCCTATCCGATTTACGCCCTGGAAGAACTCCGGTACCCATTTATCATATCTTTAACTATAAAACACACTTCATTGTCTTCAAGTCGGAACATATTTTATAGCAACTCCTGTATGGTGTCACTGATATTCCTATTTCTTTTTTGTGCCATGAATTCCTTACTGACCACGAGTACTAACAAAAGTACCGGTCAGCAACCGTTCACAAAATTGCCGATCAGTCTCTGATGGTACGGAGGCACAGCAAACGTGTTGCTTTGAGGTTGGTGGGGTAGCAGGTGCATGGCCTGAATGCGATTTTAACCAACAAGAAACTCATCCACGCGAGAGGGGCAGTCAGTGCGGCCGCCTGGATAAGTTTCTTGCTGTTAGTTAAAATCGCATTCCCGCGTCGCACCTGCTACCCCGCTAACCTCCAAGCAACACGCTTGCAGTGCATCCGTGCCCTGAGCCTTTACATTGGCTGGAGTTTCACTGTGTTTGTGATATTTACATATAAATTCCAAGTGTGATACTTACATATGAATTTCAAGCCTGACTGGAAGGTCGGTCACCCTTTGTGGCATTTTAAACCTGTAAGAATGTTTTCTACTTAATTATGATTTACACTTCCATATAATTCTTTAAGATAACAAAGCAATTTTTTCCAAATAAGGCGTTTTATGTGTATCAAGCATACAGACTCTCGCACGCGAAGCAAACGTCTGTATTAGTATTAGTAACAGAAGTACACGCAGAGAAAACCAGACACTGCGAAGTGTATGTTCATGGCTCATCGACAGAATGAATTACAAAATAACAGTATCGCTTCCTTTTGAACAGGGCAGTGAATTTTCTCACCAAGGACTTCATTCATTACAGTTTGTTACCTTCGTGCCTTACTCTTAATACATATTTAAGAGTAAAGGCGATTTTGTAGAAAACATCCCATTTTGTTTATATATTAACAATAATTATTCAGTACTGTTGACGGTGTTTAAAATTTTTTATTAATAACTAGGTAGTTTTAAAAATAAAAAAAATTAAATCGACCCCGCCCCTGGTTTATACCTAGGATCTTCCGAGTATGAAGCCAATATGCTTCCCTTACACGGCAGGGCATTAAGTAACAATCATCCAGTTAATAATTCATAATCAGACATTAGCCTAAGCAAGGCATTATTCATCCGGTTCTCGTTTTCATATAAAGCATGTACAAATATAATTCTTTTTCACATTCTGTTCAATTTAACACTGTTTAATCATCCTGCCATTCTACGCTAGTGACAGTATGGGGAGGTTTTTCTTATATGTTACCCCTTACTAACTTCGTGTTTGAACAAACCACAAATGAGTGGTATTTCATTTTGGTCGGTTCATTATAACAATGACAATGGAAGCGCCTATTTTTATCAGTTTATATGCAAAGAAAGGCTTAGCATAAAAACAAAAGAAATCGCTTTACATAAGCTTAGAAACACTTGCTTTGTAATAAAGCTTATGGATAAGTTGTTTACACGACCTGTAGTTGCGACGTCTGGTAGAACTGTCATTAAAGATATGCATTATACAGGAGTTTTATTGTGAAGTAGTTACAATATCTTAAATATTAAACTTACGTTCTCGTAATATGCAGAACTTATTTTCTTGAACATTGTTATTGTTATTATTATTATTATCCCACTAATATTTGTAAACTAGATGCCGTGTATTATGGTAGGTAAGAACCGACTTTAGACTGTCATTTATTTGAGCGTCAGCTTGTATGTGGCTGAAGAAACATAGGGGTATTGAATTTCACATTATATTCACCGTGAATTTTGTATAATTGACTAATTCAAACCAACAAATGCACAAAGACAAGTTATGTCATTAATTCCTTTATTAAAAGGTTACCCCAATATTGGGGTAACCTTTTAATAAAGGAATTAATGACATAACTTTTCTTTGTGCATTTGTTGGTTTGAATTAGTCAATAGAGGTATTGGTTTTAAACAGTTCATTCTTTACCTAGTAGTCAGAAAGGTAAATTAATCTGAAAAACAATGAAGTAATATATAAATATTATGAATGAACTATGTGAGTTGCAAGTTTTCTGTGCTTTCGCAAAAGCTCACAAAATTTGTGGAAGAACTATATGTTTTAACTTGTGTTCCAACTGTGGAGTTTAGTTTAAAAACTTATCAGTTTCGAGAATTTTTGGAAATATTTGGAAGTAGGCAGACAGCATTCTATTAAATGTTTTATAATAAAAATATGGACATAAACCCTTAATTCAGTGCTGTGTATCCTTAACAGTTACGAAAAACTGAACGTTAATTTGATAGACAACTGATAATTCGATCTAAAGGACATACGTATACGTGTACGTACAACGTAATATTAATTTACACCTACATTTGTGTCTTACACATTATGTCAGCTCTAAGTCCTCCGAATAACAATTCGTCTGCACTTATCATCTCTTCCATTGGTACTACATGCTACCTCCAGGGACAGTTTTAAGATGTTTCTGGCACTAATGCAGAAATAAATTTGGAGGTCCTACCCACGCATAGTCGTGAAGTGACCGTGCAGATAGAACTTACAGAAAATATATGCTTGACAAATATCTGATAATACAACCGGCCTTTTCGGGGCCCCATGCGGCCGAATAGACAGTAATAACCTTACACCGGTCTTGGCTGCTCCCTCGCTGTGAACAGTAAATGTATAAAAGAGCTTTAATTAAATGAGGATTGTCTTTCTTTAAAGTCGCCAATATATAATTTTCATTGCTTTTCCAAGTCTGGTTTGTGAAGATCCTCTTGAAAACAGCAGAAACCTATTAAAATATGCCACAAAGCCTTACCACAAATGGAACTCCACCAGATCAAAATCCGCCACTGACCACAAAGAGGTTTTCCAACAAAACGTGGTCCAAATAGAAATTAGAGTGAAGGGAACTGTGTGAGAACACACACAGTGGCTGTCAGACCACCGCGGAACCACATCTGCTAACTAATGGACGCCAACAAAAACACAGGACTACCAACTGCCACAAAAACAGAACAACAAGAGAACGTCAGGTTTTTAGCAATGTTGCAGCATTCATCTGTAATGATCTGATACCAAACAACGCTCTGCATTTGCTAATAAATGACAAAAACCAAGCTGGAGTGAATAGAATGGTTGTAGGAATGACAGGAATGGCAAACCGTCGACGTTCCAACAAAGAATTATGTTCCCCCTTGTCAACTCAGTTATCTAATTATCGAAAGGTAAATGTAATGTAGCTGTTCTTAATTCAGCAACTCCGTCAAGAGGTTTAGGGACTGGAAGTGTAGTTCAATGCATTCAGTTCAGCGCTATGTGAAGATGCGTGTTCAGCTTCACGCACCGGCCACTTTACTTCCCGGAAAAGAGACACCGTTATTTATTAGACAGGGGGCTTGACAGATTTCATAATCGTTCTGGACGCTGTCTAGGTAGGATAAATCTCTGCCGCTGTCGGAAATCCAACCCGAGAATCCAGTCGCCCAGCCCGTAAATTTTCATAGCACAAATCGAATTATCTCCGTTCCAGTTACAAAAATAGTTTTTAAATTAAAAGGTGTGGTAATTATGTATCATACTTTTATGTCTCGGTACGATATAATGTAGTTAACATTCTACGGAAGCATAAGCTAATAAAAATGCTAACTGCAAGAAAGTTACAAGGCCTTCCATGGACAGTTGGTAATTATTCAGCTGGCTAATGCATTAATATTTGGTTATTAGTATACATAATTATAAGTTATGGGCGGAATGGGTTATATGGGGTTGAATGAGATAGTGGATGTGAAATGTTAAGTAGAATGGCAGTTGTAGAAATTCGACATGGAACGGTGTTATCGTAGAATTTGTATGAATAACGTCGAGTAAACCACGCAAACTGTCATCATTGTAGCTGGCATCTTGGCAGAGAATGATTCGGATAATTTCCGGCCACGACTTTGGAGTGTTAAACACTGTAACACCGTATTTTATATTATTCATACCGTGCATATATATATTGGTATGTATATTGACTATAACACCGTGTTGGTTCGCCCATAGTATCAAGTAATCATTCCAGCTTAATCGATGTCGTTCTGTGTAACAGCTCACGTTATTTAGATTCAAATAATATTCGTTTTTCTGTGTTGTTAGTTTTCCCCCACCCTTCAATACCTGCTGTGCTCATCGAAGTACCTAAAAGAACTTTCCTGTTTTAGGAACACTGAATGAAACAATGCAAAATGTTTGTTTATGTACGATGTTGACTCGGGAAAGCATAAATGAACGTTAAACAAACATATGCTGCTGGTAACAATAACAGCAGTACATTAACTACTCATCCTTTCTGTTAAAACTTTGCTTATCTGCTGTGTATTTACTTTCCATCTGTTCCATTTCACGAGTACACACAAATACGTTTTCTCGGTTTGAAATTTCATTACACATCCTTATTTTACAAAACTGAAATTATCATAATTTCTATTTCTGCCCTTCGCCATTATGTGAAAACAATCTACTCTTTGTTATTATTTATTAACACGTTAATTGGCCTTTCGATAAAGGAACCAATGTAGCTGAATACATCCAGAAAACATGTTTGTGTTTATTAGTAATTTTATTTTTTACAGATATTATATAAACGTATATTTCATTATACAGAATAATCACCTGAACCTATATGTAATGATTTATCTTAAGGCTGTACGCTAACTGAGTTGATTCTGTTTCACTAAGACGCTGCAATGGTCGACCCTCAGGTTCAAACACTTCAACTGGACTAAAATACGACAGGGGTCCTATTACAGGTATAGCGTGTCTTTGCAGCATCTTCGCGAGCTAGGCGTGATTCGCCTTAATTGGGCTCGATTCCGCTCGTGTCAGTAGTCTTAGAGAATTAGTTTAGTGTCTTTTGGACTGTTTCTTAATTGTCACAGAATTTACAAAATAGTACACAGTAGTACTTAACGATACATATATTAATGCGAGTATATGTTTGGTGACTTCATTGAATGTACTTCCTGAAACTCAAGGTACATCAACTCACCTACCCTGTTCTTACTTTCATAACTGAGATTCGTCGAGATAATCAGCAACATATTATTTTTAACTAAGTGCCCAAGAGAGTACTAACATACTATACAACTTGTGCCCAAGGTGCTCTTTCTTTGATAGAAAGTTTCTTTTGATACTTGGTAATTCGCTTAAGAAGAAAGGGCAGTTGTGTCTTCTGCGTCATGAACAACATCATCGCCAGTCTTTGTTCTGTTATCAATTATATTTTTCTGCGAAAATCCTCTTCAGTTACCCTCTAAGGCGAAGCACGTTTCCACCGCTTGTTCTGTATTGAACGCGCTCCTTGTTACGGGCTTCTGTGCTGCAGGATTCGATTTACGGGTTTTCCGAGCTATCACAAAAGTTTTCTTGCGATGCTAATACGTTCAGCAAAATAGTATCGAAATTTCAGTATCAATAATACCAGGCGTGGGTTACGCAGCCAGGTATTCTGTTTGGTGCTCTTTGCACAAGTTTTATCTTTATCATAAAATGTGGTCTCAAATGTAGGATGCAGCGCCCTACATTTCAGGCTATTTTAAATTTCTTTCCTGTGACAAGTCGCCGAAAATGGGATAGAAATATATTTGCAGTGACAATTTTAAAGTTAGACGTCCCGTTGTGTTTTCGTATAATTAAATGAGTATAAACCGTTAACACGACTTTATTTGTAGTATTCATTGCAACATGTTTCGACTCTAAAGGATCATCATCAGGCTAAATACTTACTAAAACACATACGAGGCTATACATTTGCTTTGCTGAACTGAGATATCAGTTTTTACAGTTATGTTTCTTTTTTGTTTTATGTATGTTACTTATGTGATTAATTAAACTTTAACATTGAAATGAATTTTGTATTGTATGTACCGTGCATTTTGTTATAAGTTTAAGTTAAACCAACTAATGCACAAGATTATTAACAGAGTAAGATGTATTTGTAACCCCTACATACGTTTCGGCAATCAAGTTGCCATCCTCAGGGGGCACATCAAAGAATCACAAGTATCTATGCCGCCCAGATACACATACATTTGGCATTATAATGGAAGTACACATACCGCTCACAATATTAAAATGAATAGATGCCAATAGTCATAAACCTAAACGTTAAGAGTAAATAATACAATGTGTCTAAGTCAGTGATGTAAGCTGATACTTCATATAACACAGTAAAAATTATTATGTACAAATATTGTTACATGATTCGACTTAGACGTTTAAAACATATACAAGTTTTTAAAAAAAGCTTTACTGGCTGTTGGCCATGTATACGATAATATAGTTGATCTACGTCGATCTCGTCCTGTGGCTTGGGATGTTGTGTGTCCGGTGAAGTGTTGACAAATAAAGTTGTGTTCACGGTTTTTAGTCATTTAATATTTACTCTTCATTGAAATATACGATTCTTAAAAATTATTCAGCATTTATTGTCGAAGGAAATTTGAAACGAAAGGAGGGAAGAATATCTTTATGTTTCGATTTTTTCTTTCTTCATGATCGCTCTAGTCACGTTTCGTATGCGGTTCTCTTCAGCATATTTACCGACATTTCTGCAGTTCCATACACTTTATCTTGTCTCATGTTTGGCATAATTTAGAAGCGATTTCAGGAAACTGGCAGTTATAATTGATACTTTTAGTTGAAGGCCGCTCACATAAATAAACAGAATAATTATATTTCTTGTACATCTTATTGTTTGGGAATTTTAATTTTTACCATCGACGCTGGAGCGGTTTGAAACAAAATTACTTTTTAAAAGACCCTAAGTATATAAATCAGTGATTAATAGGACAAGCGATAATTTGTTCCTGTGTGCAAGATAAAGGCATATGGGAGGACTGGATTTATAAATCAACTCATTCTTAATCCTGGCACTGGGTATAGTTGAGTGGTCAGTTTCAAGATCCGGTCTTTTTACCCCCCAACCCCCACAGGAAACAGACACCGGTTCCCATCGTGTAAGAAGCCAGGTAGGCTCCAGAGCCAGTCTGAACACTGGAGAGGAGAAAATACACTTACTCCTGCCAGGTGCAGAGGCACAAATCCCTATCATCTTATCCCATAGTCTATCACGATAGGCCTAGCACTATTGTCTGATAAGCATTCTTACTTCTTATTCGCAAGGTTCTGATTTCGAATTTCGACACGGATTTCATCATTCCACATACTCTCTCCATAAAATTCTGGAATAATATCTTAACGTAGGCCACGACAGCTTCCTTCCATGTAGAGTGCTTCCATATTTATTCATGATTTCATTCGACGCTATGTGAAGTACGCCGTTCAGGAAGTGACGTTAAATAAATTGAGAAACAATGTTCAACATTTCAATGACGCTGGTGTTCAAATTCCAATTACTGCCCAGCACGGAGCAGTTTTAAATTTAAAGTAGCCTTAAATGTATTCGCGACGGTACAATGCACTGAGGTCGGCATTGAATTGAAGGGTTAAAAAGCACGTACTAATACCAAGGAAAAATTATAAGCCCCAAAGACAACGGATATTTGGAATGTATACGTAGTATTGTAGAAGCTCCTGGTTTTAATCAAAGCCTGGAAGTATGATATACTGACTGAAAGTGATTTTATTGTCCTTAGTTGCTACACAAAGTGCTGGTATTATACATGCGGTATGCTTTAGACCTGTCTTCGGAAGATGATCCGTTCTAATTTCGGCCGAGATTTCGGCGAGCCTGTCCTACGAGTTTTGTGGCTGCCTCAGTCCCTCCGTTAATTTGCGGAAGTTGTACCTTTGTTAGACCACGACAGCTCGTTTGCAAACCCTTTCCTGTTAATCATGCACCAATGATTTACCTCTTCAGCTTTATATAATCTGAGAAATTTACTGCGTCATAAAACAAATAAAAATACACACACCCATTCTAGTTTATTTCTCTCAGTTATCTTGAAAGAGCAAGGTTGCATAACCTTAGCAGTTTAAGAATAATCATAGAACAACGCAGGAATGAGTTAGCAGCCATTCTGAAACACAATGTCTGCAGCAAATGGTTTCCTTCTACCTTTCTTTTAGCATCAACAAGAGTGACCGCACTGAAGTTTAATGTTCTCTCCAGAGTTTCCAGATTTTCACATTTTCCAGAAACAGAGTTTGGACTGTGTCCCGATGCTCTGGCAGCCTAACCGAAAATAATGTGCACAAGTCCGAAAATATAATTCTTAACATTTTCTGCTACTGAAGTTTTCTTATATTTCGCAGTGTTTATGTATTAATAGGAACGAAATGGAAATCACATGTGTCTCTACAATCGACCGGTAACAGTTGATTTAAATAATGCAACATTTGTTGTTTTAAGTTGATCGGTCGGTTCCATTACGCAATGCGGCAGAGGACTAGACGTTGCCAAGATGCGGGTGGTGTGTTGAGAGACCCCAGTGAGAGTGGTGCAGTGTTTAGAAACATTTCTCGTGATTAAGTGAAACACATGGAAGTACGTTTTTACGCCAGTGTAAGTACAGCAATACACTAGGTTGACACGGTAGAATTGTTTTGTCTGACATCACGTAGTTTTATAGGTTTGTACAAATGCTTCTAAGGAACATGTTGACTCTGTCTTCAGGGTTAAAGAAATGGGACCAAAATTGATGTCGAAGTGTTTGCGGCGAGGGTGTGGTGTGATTTACAGGCTAGATGGAAGGAATGTGGCCAATCAGATCCACGGGAAAGGAAGAGGAAATACAGCGTGGTCCAAGCCAATAGCAACTGTGAAGCTGGAAAGTTGAAAAAGAAAGGTACAGAATGCCCTTCAGTCGGCGCGACAGTTATGATAAATGAGGAGGGAGACAGAATGTTATTTATATGCTAACCTTTACTTCCCAGATGGAGTAATCCGTGACGTTTGTGCAAAAAACTGACTTCAGAAAGTTGGTCTTACGATACATCAATATTAATATTTTGATCACACGCCATGAAGTAAACTGTAAATCAAATTATCTTTCCATGAAGTGCACAGAGCAAGTAGGTCCGACGGTTTTTTAGCTACGAACGAGCTGCAACGGTATATAGTAAAACAGTCTTTTCCTTAGAGACCGACCCATGTTGAGAACAGTTATGGTTCATCGGCCAGTGCCTCTTGTTGGAGTATTGGCATTCTTCTGTGCCCTGAATGTCTTTCTCTAACGCGTGACATTCCTTTCAGCCCATAGCTACGCTTGTGGAACGTGCTTGCACTATTCTGAGACTGCAAAAAATACATTCTGTCCTCCTTAGTTGAGCGACGTAAACTCGACTATTTTTACATGAATGACCAAATGTTGCCAGAGATTTTCGGCTCAGATCTTTTTCATATCTTAGTTTGTCACATTTAATATATTAATTTATTTTGTGAAGGTCTGAGGTTGATTATTACAATCATTTTTGCATAATTAAGGCACATATTCTTTGGAAAGAGGAGTACCTAAAGAAGAAAACTCTTTTAGATTTTAAAATTAATTTAAAATATGACAGGGCCAAACGAAACTGCAAGTATTATAATCATAAAGTGTAATGATATTTTAAAGGCTTAGAATGTAATTGCAGCAGATCGGAAGATGCTCAGAGGCTCACCTCGGAAGATATAAATGAAGAATATTTATGTGAATTCTGAGTTACATTTTTCCAGGATTTGTGTAATGTTCTGACGTGGCTACAGTGAAAAAGCATTGCGTAGTTTTCATAATTTTCCAGAGAATTTTACTAACCCGGGAGTCGGGAGAGTTTGTTGATGTAGTAACTTGGCTACAGGATCAAAGACTGATGAGCGTAGTTCCGTGCCCGACAGACATAAGAAACTTTTCTCTTAACCAAAGCTTCCACGCTGGCTTTGGGGGCTTGCCTAGCTTCCATTTAATGGGTATCGGGAACCCTATCCCCGGGGAAGAGAGGCCGGGGTGTGAAGCTGACCACTCACCTCCATCTTGTGCCCGATGTTAAGAATAAGTGAAACTCTAACTTTTCTGACGTGCGAACCTACAACTTCAAATTTCTCTCTTATTTAACCTGCACCTGCTTGCTTATATGAATAATCTCGAACACCCTCCACCGTACACTGTCGTCACAATGTGCAGCATTTAGTGTTAGTAGGTCTAAGCTCTACATATTTGAAAGAAATGCATAAAAGTAACTCATGGTGTCCATCGGTATGTTTCAACTCCGAAGCCACGCTATGATTTTCGAAAAAAGGGTGATATTGTATATCTACATCAACTGTAGTGGCCTTATTTGTCAAACACTGCTCATCGTACAACAGCTTGTTACGTAACATAAAATAAAACCTTATTGGGCTTACAACTTCCACCAGAATAATTTTTACCATTGTTTACGTGTAATGGAATATTGCCGTTCAATTTTGACTATGTATTTTGATAGCGTTAAATGTCAGTAAGGAAGATATTTTAATCTGCAATAATTCACTTCAATTTGCAGTGAATAAAAATCTAGATACATTTGTCTGTAAAATCGCAAATAACGTATTTGGGTCTTGTGTCTAATCCTAATGCTGGAAGGCACTTTTCAGTTGATATTCCTAACAGTTTTTGCACCTCAAATGCGTCTTGTCTTCGTTTCAAAGAGACAAAAATATAGTCAGAGATTATCGTTTAAAATTAATGATTGGCACGAAGCTTGGCCATGGAAATGGAGTCACGTATTAAAAAATAAAATAGAGTATAGTCTGTGTATGTAGTAGGAAGAAAAATTGGTATATTAGGTCAATAAATTGACATTTCTTATGTGCCGTATATGGAAGTACCAGTTATTAGTAACAAACGTTGCTGTTGAACACACTTGAGAATATCCCTAGAATTTTAATTTCGTATCCACTTTTTGTGAATAATACTAGTACTACTGAAATCTGTTGGGAAATTTTAAGTATTTCTTCGGATATTTTGACTTTTCACATTGCTTTTTGTTATAATTCGCTGTTTCGAATTCCAGCGCTGTGTTAATGACATTCAATTCTAGTCATAGGACCTGCAGATTTTTCAAGGGGAATATGTGAAGTTTCTGGCTGCAAAAGGTAACCCTGTTCACAAAAGCCATTTGTTTAAAATAACACTTTAAGGCTGATATATCAGCCTTTGGTAATGGGAAAACGGTCCTCAGCTGCACCAAAAATTGGAGTGCAAGAATCAAGTTTATGCATCGCGTTTATGGCTGTAATATTTTACGCAGGGTTTTATGTAGGAAACACAATATCCCCGCACCAGAATAAGGACAGTCGTGTTTAAAATCCTCGTTATCATGGTTAACATACGTATTGCGTTATGTGCTTGCAAAACATGGCAATTTTGGGTTACTCACTTTGCGATATTTCACGATTATGATCATAGTATTTCAGTGAGAAATACGTGCCTCTCCGTATATAGCATGTATTCTGAAATGCATATAAATGTGTTTTATCTGAAAGTGTTGTCAAATTTGTGTAAAGTCTATGATTTTGCGCTAATCTGATTGTGTAATATTTATTATCGAATTAGAGGAGTAAGAATTTCGAAGCCTTGCATGTTTGCTTTTGTTTCTGAAATACTCGTATTCAAGCCGTTCTTCAACATACAGATCAATTACTGCAGCCCGTTGGTCATTAAATCAGATAAGACGCAATTAGTATAAATATGAGTAATTAGTAGTTTTATTTATAACATATTTCCAGGACTGTTTAATTTTTATGTAGTGGATTATGAGCGCTTATGTTGTTAAAGTGGGTTATTATGCTTAATGTTCGCACTTCTTAATCTTGTTAATCTGCTTGTTGGTGGAGGATTACATGTTCGACTGTAAAGATATATTTTATTGTATTTTGTGTGGATACATAAATATAAATATTTACGTAGTTATATAAATAATATTTTTGCGTTTTGTGTTCAAAACTAACCTGTATGAGTGAAAGTACTACATTAATATTTGGCGATGAACACAAACCATTCCTGGACGTGACTCGTCGTTAGCAATTGCTCATTGACAAATTCGATTGTTCACTATTGCCTAAAGAATTACCCTGTGTATTACAGGTTGCTTACTACCGCCTCCTATGTTTATGTTCTTCTGATATCACCCACCCGAAAAACTATCCATTTTCGGCATTTTAGTCAGGCCAAATAACCTTACTGGAATTGCATTTTGATGGAAGGATATGAATAAAGTTATGTTCGTGGTGCTTTTATTTTATATGGGGGGGGGGGTTTGCTGAAAGAGGATATACAGCTAAAAGTGCATGACATTTTCCCTCGATATGCAGCAAGAATAAGCTAGGCTAAGTGGTTAAGTTTCTTCACTTACACCGCTGTCCTAGATATGTTTCTGTCACCTATACATGAAATGATTAGTTAGATAATGGCCATTATCGATGCTGTCAGTAGCTGAGTGTATGGAACGTCGAATGAGAATACGAGCGAAGAGAAAGATGTGCAAGGAAGCGGTCGTGGCCTAATTAGGCTTTCTATCCCATCATTAATCTGGAGATAAAGGTAAGTTCACCCTAGAACAACAGCCCATGAAGGCGCAGAGGGGGAGTACATGTATAGCTCTACTCCTTCTTTAACCCCGACATTAGATGGGGGTTGGTTGTCAACGTCACGCCTCGGGCCACTATACCCCGGGAAAGAGACCCGGTACCCATTGTACAGAAGGCTGGGTGGACCCCAGGGCCGGTTTGGACGGGTGTGGAAAATCTCGCCCCCACCGAGATTCGATCCCCGGACCGTCCAGCCCGCAGCAAGTCGCTATACAGACTGCACTATCGCGTCCCATAATTAATCCGGAGATTATGAGGAAATTTACAAAAACCTCAGTCATTGTAGTATCCCAGCAGATATTCGAAACAGACTGCTTCATTTCTCACTAGCTCTGAAAACCCTGACAGCTCTCCTCACATCAGTCTTGCAGAGGACAAGTTATCAGTTTTAAGTTCCAACTGAGAAATGATGGAATGTGCATATAGATCGGATGGGTGAGATGACAAATGCTAGCAGATCGTTTAATGGAATCCTCATGCAAATTGACCACTTAGAAAACTGTTATGTTTCAATCACATAACATGGAAATTTTACGATAAAGACAGGAGAGAGATTCTACTGTAATTAATTCTGAATTATCATCTGAAGTACGCTTTTTTAAATTTAAATATTTTTCAATAATCTTTTGCAATGTTTATTTTATCCCCGTACTAATTGCAATTTATCAGTATAGATTAAAAATTGATGTAGCATATTTAATTACAGTCCAGCCTGATTCCCTTGCGATTTCGAACTATATTCTTTGAACGCAGACAACATGTCCCATGGTTGTAATATTCAACGAATAATCCTACGGATCTGTTACTATTGTTATTTTAATTTAACTCTTGACGGACGTATTGCGTAGACTGAAGTGATGGATGTGCCCACGTTGAAGATGTGCACAATATCCTCAGTTTCACGAGACTTTGTAACCTGTGATATGAAAATCGCAGACGTTGTAGTTTTATGACATTTTTTCCCCCATAATCTAAGCT
Organism: Reticulitermes speratus; assembly: GCA_021186555.1. NCBI lineage: Eukaryota > Metazoa > Arthropoda > Insecta > Blattodea > Rhinotermitidae > Reticulitermes > Reticulitermes speratus. Next base: position 19,472,961 of record JAJKFL010000005.1, read on the forward strand.
TGTGTTAATTTATCCCTGATAATCTAGACCTGTACATCCTCCTCATTCCCCCAAAAAAGAGAAAAAGGTAACATTGTCATCGCCTTTGGATTTTGAATTATTTCGATATGTTTGTATGTACTTCAAAGTTCCAATCCATGTCAAGGTCAAATAGTTGCAACTCAACGCTTCGTGGCCAGGAAGGCTGGGTTCAAATATCTGCCTTGAACCCGGTAATCAACATTGAACTTAGTTTTCCTCATTTCGTCAGAGCAAAAGTGTGGATAGCGCCTCAAACGAGACACTGATCGCTTCCTTTTCTGTTCTCCCCTTTCCCTGTTCTATGACTGTTCCTCATTCAACGCCATAGTTTTACCCGAAACGCTTAACAACGCCGTTGACTGAACTATATCCTAAGCAAATTTCTGTCTTTTGTGAATGCTTTGAACTGTTACGATATATCTGGCTGTTGTAACCGCGTACTCGTAATTCGTCGAAATAGAGACCATGCACTTGAAATATCGTCGTTAAACAGCCGCAAAATTAAGCAATATTTCACCGTACACACAGCATCATGACTAAGAAATACAAGGCTGTATCTCCAGTACCGTATATGTTATGGAAGTAACTGGCTATTTCGAGTATTTTCTACTCATCCGTACACAAGAGTGGGGGGTCACAGCCCTGTGTTACTGTAATGTGAAATGCTCGGGAGCTTTGCCAAGACCAATATACCCCGAACGAGCCGCAGAGCACAATGGCGACCGCTCATGCCCCGTACATCACCTTCCAGAATCCCAAACAAAGGAAGACATTCCAGCAGGAATGTACACCATGATGTACAGAGGTGCACAGTCTTCTGAAACCTAGAAAGCTGTGGAATTTAGGACAGTGTAGCAAATGCTTTCGCGGCATCTGTCGGACATAATTTGTTTCGCTGCGTAACATTCACATTAAAAACGTTCTTAGTAGCTGCCTGAAGTTCCTTGCTTCATCCTTGACAATACAAAACTCTCGGCCCTGGTACTTTACCGTAGAATTGCAGAATGAAGATATAGTGTAGAGTAAAGGTGAACGTCCATATATTATTAATTTGCGCACTAGATGAAGACAAATGGTCAACTTCACCCTCCAATCAGTTTATCTTCTTCAAAACATCCTCAAAACCCGTTGGGCCCCAAGGCCAGTCTGAATACAGTGGCAGAAACAAAAATCTTCGCTCCTGCCTGGAATTAAATTCCGATCTTTTAACCCGCAGCTAGTTTATTTACTAGGATAACTAGTCTTGAATTCGTTCGAAGTGTATACAGTAAATGTTCTGGACGCCGACTATACCAAAAGATGGTTTATGTTTGAGATCTTCGCTCTTCTGGGATGTCACGCAGCGTTGATTGGTAGCTATTTACCGACGTTTCGGGACAACCTATTGGTACCATCTTCAAAGGTCAAGCAGCCCGAAAAGAATTGGACAGATTGGTTGTCCCGAAACGTCAGTAACTAACTACAAATCAACGCTACGTAAGATCCCATAAGAGCGAAGATATCATTTATTCCGCGTCGAAAGCCTCAAATCACGCATGGTTTGTGGTAGTTCTTAGAACCTCCAAGTAAATCTGTAATTACCTTACACTAAGCCACGACCTTTTCTGTTCGATTCGTCGCCCACATTTTTCCAGCATTTGATGACATTTATAACAAGAACAGTTTAGGAACGTCATTAATGACAAAAGCTTCTTTTCCTCCTTCTTGGCACTGCACATCGATTTGAACCTCTATCTTGCTGCAACCAGAGAAATTTTCTAAATTCTATATAGGCAAGTGTAGTTGTACTTCTTAATGTAGAATCAGTTTCTCGTAGAAAATCAATCGAATGAACGATTCCAGAATTAGGGCCTCTATATCCTGACACGGTGTTCTAGGAGATTACGGAATCTTCGATATCGGCCGTTGTTAGATTCGGAGAGAAATAAATCCTCTTTTATCTCTAGTGTAATATCATTCTGCCTAAGTGTATTGTGACATCAGTGTTTAACCCCACACATTCCGCATGGAGGTAGTAGTCAGTCGTATGTTTTTACAGTGAATATTAGACCGCATGTTTATTTTATTCAACGCCTTGTCTGTGAGAAGTCACCAGTATTTCTACAGTATGTCCTTCTATGTGTTAGTTCAGAAATATGGAAGGTCTTGTGAACCAAATCGACAGAGAATTTTAAGCCTCATCAGAACACAAAAAAAAGTACTACCTACATGACACTGACTATACAAAGTACAATTCACGTTCTTTCAACCGCATTAACATAATATTAGTCAACTTAATATTTAATTTTCTGTTACATCTGAAATATATATGCGAATGACTCGGTTTGCATTCGGGTATTTATGTATAATTGCTTTGTGTGTGTTAGCTTGTAATGCTTTATGTACAGCACGACGACCAGACCAGATCGGAGGTGCGAGATTCGGGACGGTGTTATGGTGCCGTCAGTTCGTCTCCTTAGGTTTGTTTTCGGGATTTGTAACTTTATGCTAACCTGTTGAGTCCATGTCCCCATTACGGAATGCATCCAATATTCTGTCCTTCGTTTTCTTCTTCCTAGGTTCCGTATTTCCACAAATTCGCCGTCTGATGAAACACATAAATTTAAAAAGAGAAAAGAGTAATTAAGTTTGTCTTGAAAACTCTCGTACTGAATTCAAAACACAAATTTGTATGTTAATTAATGAACCTCATAGTTTCGAAATACTTTTTTTTTTCAGAAGGGTTACTCCTATTTCCACAAAATACATGGTAAAATATAAGAAACCAATAGCGGTGTAATATAGAACAGCAGGCCATTTTTCTTTTCTGCAAAGATTCTCAGACTAGATGGCAAAATACCAAATAATAAGACCCTAGATGTATGCCAAGGAAGTTGTATTTACACACTTGTAGATTAAACATATATCAGCTGAACAGTGTTTCTTTTACAAACGGTAGATGTAGAAATGAAAAAGTAGATTAAACTTAGGTAAAACACAAGAAAGCATGTCACCACGAGCTATGCTTCCTTGTCGCTTCCTCCTCTACTTAAAACGACTGCCAGCTTCGACGGTTTGTATGTAGAGTGCAGCACATTGCTGGATTTAGGATTCTATACCTGTGGTCTCTATTGTAAGTGTTCCAATTTTTCCCCTACACTTATTCTACACTTATATATTCGCAGTGCTCTTTTCAATTTAATTTTTCTGACTAAAATTTTAGGACACATATCTCTTCTGTCCTATGCGTGATATTGTATATGCTCCGCCTCTTTTATCTTGCTTCATTTGAAACACCATAATATTTCGCGATAACTACTAATTACGAAACTCGGCGCATTTGAAATACTTTTATTCACATTCATTTCATTTGTTTTGGAGAAAAGAATATAATTAAGATCAAGTCTGAACATTAATTCTAGTTATTCACTACATATTTTCCATGCAAATATTTGTGTGGCGTGCAGAAGTATATCTAACAAACACATGAAACACGCCTTTGTCATTACCGTGCTATACGTTACAACTGTCTAATTAGTATAACTGTTGCCAGCCTGTAGGGGTAAATGTTTTACTTGAATAACTTGAGGGGGAAATTAACAGCCCTGCGTTTATGTGCCATTCACTATATGAATTTACACCGTCTTTTATACCATTTCGTATAACTGAAAATTAACATACAAATATGTAAGATAGCTTGTTGTTCATTAAGTTACCAGTTGTAAACGAATAAAGACATCTTCTCCATTACCATGAAATTTTGCGTGGTTTAACTCTAGCTAATTTTGCAGTTTATATTATTCCAAATATTAACACAGAACTCACGCAAAATTGGTTTTATATTTTGCTGGAGGCATTAGTGAAAGATAATTAATCCCACTATATATCTATGAAGGGACAATTAACTATCCGATGTTTGTATGTCATCCACTGTGTTAATGTACATGGCAAACTTTCTTTTGTACCAGTTTCTACATTCAAAAATTTTCGTAAATGTATTTAAGAAATCTTATTCTTCATGAAATATGTGGTTGTATATAAATAATTGATATCATTTATCCAGTCTGGACTTATGATATGGTGTAACTCCGGTACAATATATAGTATCTTTCTCCAAACATGATTTAAGTGTTACACATATTATGAAAATTTTTTCTCTGGTATATTCAACACTTTCATTTAATTAGCCGTAATGTATAATTTATATTATATAAGCAGTATAAACTTTAATGCCGATCCCAGTGTCCGCGCATCTAAGGCATGGGTCTGTGGCCGCTCGCTTGCTGGAATTGCGGGCTCAAATTCCGCCGGAGACATGGATGGTTGTCTCTAGCGAGTGTTCTTGTGTGCTGCCAGGTAGAGGTCTCTGCGTCGGGCTGATCATTCGTCCAGAGATGTTCTACCGAGTGTGGTGTGTCTAAAATTGTGATCGTAATGCCTCAATAATGAGGAGTCCCTGTCCCACTGGGAGCTGTTGCGCCATGGAAAAAATAAAATTTAAAAATTATATAAAAAGCGATGTATTTGGACAAACCAGAAGCTTATTTTTTTCAGAAACAATAGCGCTTTTTAATAAAATATTAATAATTTTACATTTTAGAGGTAATTATTTTCACACTGTCTGGTTGCTTCAGTTTTGGTGTTGCTGAAAATTTTTTGTATTTTTAGGCATCTCGGAAAAATTCTGTCAGAAGAGGCACGGTAGTATATGCTAGATGATTGGCGTTGTTTTATGAGATGTTTGTTTCAACCCAGTACGACAAGAATGACTTAGAGAACCATTCTCCATCCAACTGATTGGATACTGTGCGTGCTTTAGCCGTCCACTCGCTTCTTATGCCAATATGCGGAACATGTGGCTCCATGTATTCACGTCGAAATATCTTGGCGGAGTGAAGCGTGGAGTTTCCGTAATGCGACAAAATATATAGAGAAGACTGTTACATCATTATACAATACCATTTATGTACTTTACGTTTTATTGGTAACAGGAAGACACTCTGTACCCTGTTCTCAATAAAACAGGAACTACGATTTTTAAAGTTGGATGTCTCCCGAAAATTTGTGTATTTACTGCCAGTGAAAAGTTAATGAGAAAGTTATATTAAAAGCTACTAAAAATCAGTCCAGCTTACAAGTAATAAGAAGTCAGCTGCACTAAGTTTCGACCTCAATACATATAGTAATCCTTTTCTTATTGGAATTGATTAAAAAAAGATTATTATTATTGTAAATAATAAAACGAATATCATAATTCTCTTCACGGAAATTGATGATTAAAACATCTTCTCTCGGTTTAAGGGTAGAATTAAGACAAAGTTTTTTTTTTAAAGAAAGGACGTTGGGGAGGATTTTATAACGCAAGTGGGATGAAGTAAAGGGAAGCTGAAGAAAATTGCATAATGAGAAGCTTCAAAATGTTTTTCCTCGCCAGATATGAAGATAATAAAATCAAGTGAGAGTTGATGGCCGTGGTTTGTGTCACGCATAACAGAGAAGAGAATAGCTTTACATGGTTTTGTTGGGAGAAATGGGAGTGAGACAACTTTGCCTACGTAGGCGTAGGTGGGGATGATATAGAAATTGATCTGGAAGAAATAGAATGAGCAAGTGTGGACTGGATTTATCTGGCTGATACTAGGAGTCAGTGTGGACAGGGCTTGTGAGCACGGTGAAAACCTTCGGTTTTTTAAAATTCGCCGAATTGATTAGCTCAGTAACTGTTACCTTCTCAACACGGAGTCTGTAACGTGGATAAAGACACTTAGTGCATTAATGAGGTCATCACAGTTTGTCAAGTACAGTTTTTATGTTATTCATACTGTGCATATTCTTATAATTAATATATTCACCAACTTATGCACTAATTAAATACATCCAGACGTATAAAACTCCTATAAAACTTCAACATGTTTCGGCACCGAGGTATCATCATCATGGAGTTATTCTGACAAAGGAGTATAAGGCCAGCACACTTAATTAGGTATTCTGCTGCCTTTGTTAAAATGATTAAAATATTAAAAGTCTAAAATATACAAAGCTAATAATAAAATTTCAATGTTGTAAATTTAAAATTGATACTTTTACCTGCAACATCTCACTTTAAACAAATTGTTTACCATGGTGTCTTCGTTCGTGTGCGTTTACCCTCCATTTCAACTTTCAAAGCATTTGGCCGATTTTAACGAAAATTGTTACGCTTGCTATTTTTGGGAGGACACCCCAACGCCGTGCCGTTTAATTTCCAACATTCCGCAATAACAAGGCGGACGCACGAATGTTTGATGAGTGAGCGACACAGGCGCCACGTAATTCAAGATCCTGAAGCGTGGTAAGTTATGCTGAAGAATATACAATTTTCAGTAGGTTGATATGTTGGTAGCAGTACCAATGGCGCCGATCCCAGTGCGTGCACAGTCTAAAGCGTGGGTCTGCGGCCGCTCGCTTGCTGGGATTTTGTTGTCAGGCAGAGATCTCTGCGACGGGCTGATCACCTGTGCAGAGGAGTTCTACCGGGTGTGGTTTTGTCTGAGTGATTGTGAAGCCTCGATAGTGAGGATGCCCTGTCGCGCCACGAAAAAAAGAACTGTACAAATAACATATTGGACGTTCGAATCGTTTTATTAGTTTTTGCTTTGATTACGATAACTAACGGATCATTTGGCTAGGTATGTGACCTTCGGTATGACGATAGACCGTGTACATTCCTACACACTGTTTATGAAATATCATTTCTGGGCTAGTAATTAAAATGTGACGACACTGTGAAACTGTCATCTTGTACCTTATGGGTTGAACATACACGCCCTAGGGAGCCTGTTCATATGTAATATGTATAGCTAGATGATAGGTAAATATATATATAAGTGCGTATAGGTCAATGGGTGGGTAGGTGGATGGATGGATGCACGTGCGAACGGATGGATTGTTGGATAGATATTGATTTTGATATAAAAGAGAGTAAAATAGTCTTTAAAAATGTGATAGGACTTCCTTGTTTTCATCAACACATTCCGATGCAACTTACACGTTAAATTAAAATGAAATTAAAACCAACATGATGCACACTTACTATTAAAAAAACTTTAATAGTAGATTAATTAACCCGACATGTTTCGGTCAGGTACCTGACCATCTTCAGGGGTATACTACATTTAATTGCGTAATCCATATGTTAAACACACATAAGATATGAGCCTAAAAGGTCTCGTCGTATATAAAGTTTTCACAAATCACTAAAAATCACTAAAACTTTTTTAAAATAGTCAACACTTGTAATCTTGCAATAGTTCCACCTTTTATAGATTGCAAGATTACAAGTGTTGACTATTTTAAAAAAGTTTTAGTAATTTTTAGTGATTTGTGAAAACTTTATATATGACGAGACCTTTTAGGCTCATATCTTATGTGTGTTTAACATATGGATTACGCAATTAAATGTAGTATGCCCCTGAAGATGGTCAGGTACCTGACCGAAACATGTCGGGTTAATTAATCTACTATTAAAGTTTTTTTAATAGTGAGTGTGCATCAAGTTGGTTTTAATTTCATTTTAATTTATACAAGATGCACGGTGAATACAATATTAATTACACGTTAAACTTTAGCAATACATAAGGATCATCAACATTATTATGATCAGTTTATGTATAACATGTCTGCTCTATCGCGACTTTGCCGATCGCTACGACGTATGATACGTAAATTTAAGATTTGGAAACAGCGCTGATTCACGCCACTGACTGCAGACAGTTCTCTACCAGCTTTCACTCCTCCTCAAATCAGTCACAGAAATTTAATAGCTACCTCTTTGGTGTATCTGGTGCAGAAAGATGTCTAGCTGCTGGTAGCCCACGGCTTCTGGCCTAGTGGATGTCTCCCAAGATGTTAAAATTATCATCTCAAAATTACGGCGGCGAATGCCTTAGCCTCCCCTGGCATCATATGTGCGAAAAAAATCTCTTCCACCTTTGCTGGGGTTTCTGTGCCCTACACGTAATTGACTGCCGCATTGTTGTGCAACAGACAGAACAGAGGCAACAGGGGCGTACCCAAGAGGGGGCTGCCGGCCCGTAGCCCCCCCCCCCCCCCACAAATCGAAATTTAAAAAAAGCAGATTTCGTAGGCATGATGATGTCAAACGTTTTACGAGTATATGGTTTACCTTTACGCCCAAATCAGCCACTGAAATCGGCTGATGACTATCAAATTAGAATTTTTAAAAATAAAATAAAAACCATTGGGATGTCATAGATGAAATTTAAAAAGCGAGAATATTAGACATTGTGATTTAAAAATAGGAGGGTAAGTCACGGAATGTGTAGTTATATTTGTACGTGTACAAATGCAGCTGCAAACAGTGTTATGTTACTTTTATACTTACGACATGTTTTTGTAAAGCCGTAAAAGATAATAATTTTCAAAGTGTAGTCTCTAAAATGCATGAATTTTCTAATGATTCAAACAAACGCTGTGCATTATATTATACAGTGTGTTTTGTATTGTTCCCTGTTTGCTCGATTATCAGATTCGCATATTTTGTTGTGGTCATGAAGGTGCATGGTATGTGACATTCACTTCAGTCCGGGAACGCGTGATGTCTGCTGCCCCTGCTTCAGTATTTATCAAGGAATTACGGTGTAAACATAATTTATTGGTAAACTGCGAATTATCGAAATCGAACCCATAGTATCTTAAACTAGATTTTATCTCACGCAGCTATGCCTTAGTAATTGAGCAGAATTACAGTGTTCTGTGTCGCACGATTTGTGACTACCGAACCTGAAACACTTCAGATGTCATGTGTCCTGGGAATAGCAAGTAGGCGGAGAAATCTAAAGTGTACAGATTGGTCGAACGTAGAAATGGTTAGCATGTTAACTGTGCGGGTCGCTGTAGTAGACTGACTGTCACATTCCATGGATTTCTCACCCCCGGGCTTATAAATACAACCTCTACAGACTAAAACCATCATGGCGCAGAAAACACAACAGCAGTTAACACTGACAATTGTGGTTACAGACCGCTAGGCATGATAACTGCTGCCGTCACCAGATCAGACATGTTTATGTTACGGCGAAAGTGTTATGTGTGACTACGTTGGTCTATAACAAGCACTCAAACTGCTTGACATTTTTGAGACTATTCGTTCTTTAAAAGGAAAATTTGCTATACATAAGTTACCCTGTTGACTTGAAACTAATTAATTAATCCCTCTGTTTGCAGAGCAACATTTATGGAACCCGAAGTGTTTATGTTGCATTTTCTTAAAGGAGACATTCATAAGCGTTTTGCATAATGCCACGTTTGTAAAACGAAGTATTCTGTAAATCGCATAGGCATGTTATGTAACACCAAGTACGAAAAGCAAGGCCAACATGTATTTGACTTGAAAGCAAGACATTCTGCTTGCCTGATAATTTCTGACTTTTTCAAGAAACACTTTTATTAATTAATTCTAATATTAAATTAAGTAATAAATGCAATAGGTCACATACATTTGTTGAAGTAGTATTTCATTCATTCGCCACCTAAGTGCGTTATTATGATATTTTAATAATTTAATTAATTCGTAACACTTTATCGTGTACTTTAAAATGGACGGAAGTACTTATGGTAAAAGAAATAACACATTGTTTGTATGAGACTTGACCATTTAGACGCTGAATACACATTTTAAATAATGCGTAGGAAAAGTAGGCTATGTAATAATTAAATTTTTGTACTTTAATTCAGAGATGCGGGCCGCGAGAGTCTTTTGATATGTCTTGAATTCTCAAAATATTCCATGGGCGTTACTGACTTAGTTCATTGTAGGTAAGCATGTACTGGCAATAGTTGGGTCACGAGGCCATTGTCATTTTGATTTTGTTTCGTTGGCCAAAATTTGTAGGAACCAATGCTTTATTTTCCACCGTGAAAAATCAAGCATTGTACAAGATTTCCTATAAACGTTCCTAAACTGTCCCACCCTTCCATAGCTAAACACAACTTCTGATACACAGTGGACCCACAAATAGCAACTGAGAAAACCTACATTTTACATCTTGAATTTTAATATCTACCATCATTTGTTGTTTTGTGATTTTGTGTAACTCACGATACAGGTCCCTGATGATGGTTCCATAATAGGGAACCGAAACATGTTGGACTAATTTTACTGTAAAAAGAAGTTATATTGTTTAATAAATAAGAAGTGTGCATTTTTTGGTTTAAGAAATGTGTGATCAAGATTTCCTATGTATTATACGTAGAAAAATTCCTGGATTTCATACTCTGCATGGGGCTCACATAAAATTAAAGTTACAGTAATCCAGTGTAACAGACCACTTCTTAGGCCCAGAGACAGATCTGTTGAAAATTTTACAACCAATTATAGTGAGATAGACTCTGAAGATTCGAACTGGGTTTGGACTGGCTTACAATATGACATAGTGTTAGGTTACGAGAACGCTGTAATTCTCTTTTGAATTTGACACTGACAGAGAATTTCCTGAAGAAGATCCTATCATACACGGCAGGTTAGGAAAGTCGTTGATTTCGAGTGCTAGTATTTTATCGCCTCAGGTTACAAGAGAGGTAAAATTTCGTACAGAAGAAGACACCAGCTCTAGTCTCATCTAACACTTATCGAAGGTATGACGTAATGTCTCAAAACAGTCGGTACAAGATAATCGCAGCAAAAAAGTGGAGTGTTATTGATCTTCAATGCTGCATTTTACAAACGCATAGAGACTGCTGAAGGAACTGCGTTTTAGGGTATATGCATATTTGTGTCCGTAGAAACTGACGAAGCCACAAACATTACACATATTTAAGCGCGAAATAGATACAAAATTACCCTCTTGAAAATATTGGCTAAAATAATTAAAACTTTATGTAAAGTTTTGTGTTGAAGTCATTGCCGGTATCAGTGTAAGAAGGTTGAGAAGCAAGACTATCAGTCTTCTGTAAGTCTGTTAATCACCATTAACGAAAATAATTAGTTCCCATGTCTGTTCTACACTAGCAGATTAACCAACAAACTAAGCAGAGGCCTCTTTTGGAATCTGACATTTGCTCACCCACTCAAGAGTGTCCAGCCTTCCATAGATCTAAAAGCTCGCTAACGTGTTCTCAAGAGCCTGCCACTGGTCCCTCCATTGAGCCAAATTAATCCGTTCCATAGCATCCAATGCCTCTGTATTTAGGATTAGTTCTAATGTCATCTTCCTATATTCGCCTAGGTCTTCGGAGTTCTTTCTTCCCTTCAATGTTCCGACCAATATTTTCTATTCATTTTTCATTTCTTCCATATGTGCTACATGACCTACCTTTTACATCTCCTTTTCTCCCTCATTCTAATAACAAATGGTGGGATGCAAACTATGAAACCCCTCCCTGATTTCTGATAGATGGCAGCATCCTGCTGTTATGAGACTCATCCGAATTTAATGGTGAGAACAAAATAATCAGATGTGATCAGTTTTCAAATACGGCTACATTTAATGTTTACGGAAGTAGACAATCAGGTTTGGTCAGGTAGTGAAAGGAAATTCTTTTAATTTGAACTTAAATATGCGTACTGTTGAGAGCGGCAATGGAACGTCGAGTTCCAAAGAGCAGAGAAAATTCTTGAGTAGTTGAGCGACTGTTAGATTTTCAAGGTCCACTGTGCTCCGTGAAGTGAATGAGTCAGTTGCTTTGTTAGTTAATATATTTACGTAAGGCTGACATTTCGAACAACGTTTATTTAAGATGAATAACTTGTTTATTACTGACTCGATGCTTCACTTCTTGACAAGACTGAATGGTTCTTTGTTTATTAAACGACTTTTTTTATCTGACTTCGTAATGTAGTGTTGATTATTTGATTATCTATGAACAATGAGCTGGATTGGATACGGATGGCACATGTCTTGACGTAGTGTAAACGAAAAGGTTTTAAACAGAATAACACGGTTGTGAAAGAGTGGTCACAAACTTCTCTACATCCCCCCCCCCCCCCCCCCCCGTTCTCTCTTACTAACACCGAGTGCCGGCGCGTACACCGTACAGGAAATTATTCTTGGAGCGCTGGGGCATTATCTGATTCTTACCACTCAGCATGCATGTCACTGTCTATTTATAACAGTTGACAAACGAGTTGTTTCGTTAAACACGTCTAATAATGAGCAGACAAGATGGCGCAACCAGAATTCCGGATTGTTAATAACGAACACGTTCATTGTAGAAGTAACAACACCAAAGCGCTATACAGAGATTACCTTAGACTGAGTGTTCTGCGAATACAGGAAATTGCATTTCCGTCACGTAAGTGTTTCTTGAAGTGGAGGTAAAACTCCACAGGATGACGGAAACGTACATGCTTGACAGTGCTTGTGTGTGTCTATATCTGTGTGGCATGGGCTCTGTAGATGCGAGTGTCGGTGTTCTGCACGCTCTGTAATTGTTTGTTCACGCTCCTGCAGCTTGACACGCTCATGTTGCTCTTTTTAATTGTGTCGCACAACAGCTTGGTGTCTGCAGGAAATAAGATAACTGAGTCCTGTTTCATATCCGGCACTGAGTCTTTATACGATTCTTCAACACGATTACCGTAACAACATCTGTTAATTACCTTCCAAGCAGACAACAGTCGTCACACAAAAGGCGAAATATTGTATGTCACACAACAAGCAAGTGGAGATTTTCCTTATTTGCTTCTTCTTCCTCCTCCTCCTTCTCTGCTTCGTTTCCTTCTTTATTTTCTTCCTTTTTCTTCTTCTTCTGCAGTTATACGATCGGTCCTCTTGTCTGATCGGATTCAGAATTAATAACAGGAAAATGATGCGTCCTATAGAAACAGAAAAACGTAGACACAAATCCCTTGCTCAGGAAATGATTCGAACCTGTCATACAATATTCCTGCAGTCTAAGACCATACGCCTTACACTGCACTCAACTAAGAGTGAGGGAATGGGATTGGCATAAAATTGAAATTATTAACAGTGTGAGCGTATTTAAGATTTTGTCGTCGGTACTACGAGATGGTTAGCAAAAACATTTGTACCTACAGGAGCTGGAGTGACAAAGTCCTGTGATGAAACTAAATGTTTTGAAGCTTGTTATGTAAAAATATTTAAAGATTTACTTCCTACCGCACAAGTACACAGTTATAAATGCCATTTACAAGGATAATCTTTTAACGTTGTGCAGGAAAATGATCGTTGTTTATGATAATCTTCATATGAAATACTGTGTGGGCAAATTACACAGTTCGTGCAGGCACTCCATATAGTTGCCGTTGTACGTTACGGGGTTAAATTACAATGGATGTTATACATAACTAATAATAACTCACATTTTTTTCGGACAATGTGTACGAGTATATATGGGTTTCGTAGGAGATGAAAAAACAACTGCTCTATACGTAATACACATGTTACTCTGTGTAATGGAGAGGCAGGTGTTTTGTGCGAAATAGTAAAAAGATTTTAATATTTTAAAATATTAAGTATTACATTTTAAAATTTAAAATAAATATAAAATAAGTAGATTTTAAGGTATGGTTTTTATGTAAACTTCAGGCTTAACAATCTTATTCAGGAAATTATTTGTATAGGCCTATCAATATTTCATACATTACTCGTATTTTAGGGCTCCTGAAATCAGGAAGGTCAGTATTTGTTAGACACGTATTTGGCGTGGGGATAGCAGGAAATAGTTTTGATGTGTAAGTATTTGCGCAATGGCCTGAAGGGAGTGGCTCGTGACGATGGAAGGTGTATGGAACGGGCTGAGCAGAGTCGATTAATGGTTCTTGTTGTTAGATGCATTAGACATCTTAATTACACTATTATTTCATTAAAGCTTCCTTCACCAGGAATATATATATATATATATATATATATATATACCTTTAGCTATCGTTAGGCTAGTTTGTGTCGTTGATTTATTCTTGGTTTATTAAAATGTAATTTTAAATGATAACGTCAGGTGGTGGAGAATATTAAGACCATTAATGAAGGCTAAACTGAAACAACTATTTACAAAATCTTTCGTAAATTTTTATAAGATCCTGTCCAGGTATCTGTTGTTCGTATCGATACAGCTACGAATTAGCTAGGGCATCCCTTACACTGGTCAGGAGTGCGAACTAGTCGACGCCGACATTCGGTGGTATGATTTGCTTTCGTCTCCGAGTTTTTGTAACGGCATCATTAAAGATATATATATATATATATATATATATATATGAGCACAAATAATTAGTGAATACTTCCAAGGAAGCGGTGGTGCTGTGTTTGGAAAGGTGCTATGTAGACATTTGGAGCCGGGGTAGCGCAGTCAGTATAGTTACTAGGCAATTGGCTGGACTTTGGACGAATCGTAATTTCATTTCCTGCAGGGGTAAGAAAATTTTCTCGTCTCCTAAGTGTCAGCTGCGAGGCCCACCAATCCTCCTAGTGAATGGGTAGCAGTGCCTTTTGTTACCGGGGTAAATCGGTTGGAGCGTGAAGCTGGCCACTCACCTGTAGTGCCGATGTTAAAATGAGTAGGGCTGTACTTCAAATCATCCATAAGCCTTTATGGTGTGTATAGAGAAATCTTTACCTTTGCTATGTAAATATTTAACTGGAAGGAAACCCGAAAACCGCAAGAAGCCGCAGATTACCTGCGACTTAACACCACGACCCACTAGTACAACGTAAACAGCTACGTGATGCCTCTTTCGGTAGGTTTCGGTGACTGTGTATGTGATGCCCCTTACCGTTTGTATCACAGACCTTGTTAAAATCACAACGCATGCTTGGAGCTGGTTTTTAAATTCGCAAGACGCACTGTATTCTGAGAATAACTTCTGACTTCTCTTGTCCATCTGATGCTTTCATCCATACTGAAGGTCAATCAGCTTATAGTCGACTCAGTTATTGTACTTATGTGCGATTGTCAACGCGTCCAGGAACAAATCAAATTCAGACCTTTAATCTAGCATAACCTAATCCTCGAATAATCACGTCTTCTGGGACGTAACTCTGTGTCAACGGTAAATGGTTATTAACGTTTCGAACGAGCATACTCAGGACCAAGTATTCCATATATTTGACTTCTTGAACCCTGAAGATGAAGGTAATACGCTCTTTTGAAACATCGATAACTATTCAGCAGCCGACACGGCGTGACGTCCAACAAGGCTTAAAACTTTATCACCACAGCTGTGAAAACCTCAATGCTTGCAGCCTAACTCTTTTTAGGGGCATTTTATCCACACCAGAATTAATGATTTTACAGCCTTGAGTCGGTTTCCCAATTTAGAAGCTTTCTCCCCTTTCCACGTTTAATCGGTTACGCCACGACGAGGCAGCTTTTTAGGTCAGCGGACTTTGTTCCACACCTCAAATAATGATCGGTTTCTTACGTTAAATGCATTCATTATCGACATATAATTGTTATACAACCACCAGAATCTCTGATTTTCTGTCATTGCTTTGAATGTTCACAACGTCGTGAAAATATTTTGGAGCCTTACAATTTATATATCATTATGTAGTTCACGAAGTAATGTGGTTAAGAGTTCCTAACAAATGTGGTTATGTTAAGTGTGGGTTTCATCTATAGCAGGGACTGTACTAAGAATTTTTATTAAAATTGCTTAGCAGAATTTGCTTTTCTTCTGAAGTACCTAATTTTATCGAAAATGCCACAAATGTGCATGTATTAAACATATGGACGGGACTGTATTTTGCGCAGCAATTCATGCAGGTTCGTAGGGAATAGTATTCCGTAATGATCCCATGCTAGCGGCCGGCATTTTGGGCTGTGTGCGCCTCATTTCCGGTGGGGTTTTCGCCGTACCTTTTCTCACACAGAATCGACTGAAAGCTTATTCACACATATGGACAAAACTTCAGAAAACTTCACTTTTATAAGTTGTTAGTAAGAGAATTGCCATGTTTCTCGTGAATATTAATTGCACGGTAACAAAGAGAGGGATTGTCATCGTAACCTGACGAAGAAATGATGTTTAAGGTGTTATAGCGAAAAGTCGGTTTCTTGGGTTGCAGTTTCTTCGAAATCAATATAATATGGACTGGTGAGAAAATTAGAACAGGCTGTTTCTTAGAGAAGAAACAAGAGAGAACACTACGTGTTATTTCAGAAGAATGTTAAAATTATGGTGTACCTACCGCGTGGTGTCTCTTCTAGAAACACTCCACCCCCCCCCCCCCCCCCCCCGTAGATCCGAATGGGGGAGTAGTTTACCGCCGGATTGTTTTGTCTCCAGAGGAAACATCTCGCATTTGTCTCTGTTTCTGGAAGAGATGAAGAGAGAAGAATGTGGCAGTTTATTCCATTTGCTTTCCACATCGCAGTACAGCAGCCGTTCAAACCACTCTGGTCACGCCTGTTGCTACACGATCATGAACCATCTCGAGCATCATTTGCTGTGTGCTTCAAGTCGCTACTGATGTCGCTGCTTCTGGCATCAGAGGAAATTTTACTGGATTTTCCATCTCCTAGGCATCTGTCTTCATCTGGTTCCTACCCTCTTGATCTGTCCGGCTTGGGAGACCCTGCTGGTAGCAATGCTACCGCCGGCTTAGCTCTCAGGGTCACTGGAACCCACTAGCCCCTCTACCACGGCAATGTGGAGATACCAATAAAGGGGTATGGTGTACCATGTTTAAATAAATCTGCACCAAAATCTTTGTTGCGTGAGTAAGGTTTCGTAACTGGTATTGTGAAGCAGTGTGTGATGGTAAAGTCGATCCATTGCTAATTTACGTGTGCTTGACTGACGATATTACTTAAAGGGCCAATTAAATTCTCAAAATAAGAGATGCTGGTATGCAGATCATCCCACACTAATAAACGAAGGGACGTTATTTGCCATTAAATTTGGAGTTAGGCGTGTTCTCAGTGCAGCAAGAATAATCGAGCCAACTTTTTTTCTGATAAGGTAAATGTGGACAGACAGAGTGAGCAGAATTATGAGCTACTGTTGTGTAGGTTTGGTGATGAGCATAATTGGGTTCTTTCAGCAACACAGTGTCACCGCCTCTACAACCAATAATTTGTGACCGTCTTACGTTAGCATTTTCGGAGACCGAAAAATGAGTCGTCCTTTTCTCCCTGCTCTATTACCTGGTCCAAAGCCACGCCACTGTTATGGTGGGAATGTTTCAAGAAAGATTTCATTAAAACCCACACACAGAAGACGACCTTAGAGGAAGTTTCAGACGCGCAGTATGGGCAACTTCCAGGCTATAAATTCAAAGAGTTTTTAATAATATGTTTATCAGGAGTCAGGCATGTCTGGGCCATGTAGGAGATAATTTTCTGCATTTGCTTTAACAAGCGGTAAGTTATATAGTACGCACTGATAATGTACATTCTGTGATCAGGTCACGCGTTAAAGTTTTACTCTATAGGCACAAAGTGTTTCTTGTGTGAAATTGTAGACATTTTGTGATAGAGTAAGTATTGTCTAATTACGATGGATATCTTTTATTAAAAACGACAGGAAGAGTAAAAGTGGGTGTCGCTTGTTTATTACAAATTGACGAACGATATGTGCATACAGATACTTCCTTAAAATAAACCAATACTATAAAGAATTTGCCAGTGAAATTTGTATATGTTTTTAAAAATGTGTGTGTAAAAAGATATGTGAAATGCTGTTTGGTTTACAATGTCTATTTTAATCTTTATTTTGCATATAAAATTTAATTCCTTATAACTTCCTCAAAGCACAACAAAATGAAAGTTCTGCTCCATCATCCTGTCCTAAAATTAACTACCGTGCTTACTTATGAAATCTTATTTGCTGGCAGAAGCTTCTGCCATTCAGGCAGCCTGTGGCTATGGAAGAAAATTACAGTTTATCCACAAAAAATTTCCAGGATAGGTCTACAAGCTTTTTCATGTTCACTGACACAGCCAATCGACGTTTCCATCCCCCCCCTCATTATTTCGCTTGCAGGTGCGTTATCTCGCATCAAAGTAACAAATATTACTAACGTTATAACCCGGGAAAGTAAAATATTTTGAAGCTTTCCTTTCCATAAAATAGTTGTGATGCTTAGCTTTCTTCAAGTGTTTCTATCGAGAGGAATATGCTAAGAGGTAAAACAGATTAGGCCTATAAACACATCTGTTTGTGTTTTCCCTTAGCACAGATTTCATTTAGGCTATATTACTGTCATAAGATGGCCTCAAAACTAGACACCACCACATGTTTGTGATTTTAACGTAAATAAAATACTCTCTTTGGAAGAGGCTATCTGCGTGTCGTAAGAAAAACTACAAAACGCATAACTACGTCCAAGGAAGAAGTTTTTAATCTGACTTTTCTCAGAATGCGTCAGTCTCTACACTGAGAATGGCGTGAATTATAAATAAATGAATAAATAAGTAAATACAATGTTAGCTAGCCGTTTGTGTGTGTAATTTCCATTAACAGACCTGCAGCTCCAGACTGTTCTTAATTTAAATCGTAATCTACCATACGGCAAAAGTATGCATATCATCCAAATTGTCCCTCCGGCATAGAGTGATTAACTAAGCCCATGAAGCAGGGTCCTCACTGAAAAGATTGCAGCTGCTGGTATTGTAAAGGAATGCTTTGCCTTTCAGTGTAACCGTAAGATTCATGATCGTGTCTACGAGATCCTGCCATCTGTCCCTGTCTGACTCAGCTCTATTCTGTCCACGTCTTGTTTGTTTAAGATCCACTTATCCTCCAATCTACGTCCATCTCTTTAAAGATACCATACCTCTAATCGTTCATGTTTATGGATCGAAATTTTGTGATTATTTTTTGATTAATTCTGTTTTAGTTTGAGTGTGTTTGTACAGTATTTACAAAAGGTATATCCAAAATGCATGGGCAGACTTCAGGAATGTGTTTTTCACATCAAAAGAAAAATTCATAGAAACGTATGTCCGGAAATGAGTTGTTTTTTTAGTTTAATTGAAAGATT
Organism: Reticulitermes speratus; assembly: GCA_021186555.1. Lineage (NCBI taxonomy): Eukaryota > Metazoa > Arthropoda > Insecta > Blattodea > Rhinotermitidae > Reticulitermes > Reticulitermes speratus. The sequence continues at coordinate 19,491,905 of JAJKFL010000005.1, forward strand.
ACATTCAACAACAAATACCGTAACTGTATGATATTTTACTTACAAGTCACATAATATATTTACAATACAGTTCCCAATTTAATTATTGTTGAGCGTTTTATTGTTTTTAAAGTCCCAATTCATAAAACTGCTCAAAATATTCTCCACCTAAACGATTGCACGCATGGACACGTCCGATCATGGAGTGTCGGACTCTTTCAAAGGTCCCGGGGCCGTTGTGAATGGTTTGACAGGCACAAAAATGCGTTGGTGAAGTATTTCTTCACTTTCAATTGGAGCCGAATACACTAGGTCTTTTAACGTCCCCCACAGTTAAGAATCTGAAGGACTGAGTTCAAAATTTGTTGGGCTGCACGTCGAATGCTGAGCGTTTACAAACATATATTGATATAGACGTTTTCCTTGTTTTGGTGTGGGGAACGGACTCCTGAAGTTTTTCAGATCATTTTAGATACGGCCTTTGTGTTAGTACTAGCGAGACGAGAGAAACCTGTTCAACCGACATGTGAGATCTACAAATTGCACATGAATAGGATATAAAACTCACATCGAAAATCGGTAACCACTGTAGTACCTTAAAATTAGTCATGACCAATTCTGTTTCAAATTTTTACCAAATTCGCGAAGCGAAGAGTGGAGACATACGTAAACTTGTGGCTTTGTGAGGTGCCTGGGCTTTTTCTTTGCTCGTATTTCGAAGTGGAAGCAGCCTTTCGGAAAATTGAGAAATTGCGAGTACCTACTGCTGTTGGACGCTCCTGAGTAAATGCCTCCACACCTATTGCTTTGTAGACAGAAAGAGATCTATTTTGCAAAATTGCATGTTCTTTTCTGAATATTGGACTATGTATAAGTTCAAGAAACCAAGTATTCATGAGACTAATACCAAAAGTGTTAGAATAATTTAAAATTTAAAATTTAGTTGATAAAATAACACATTTTCTGACTAATACATTCTACCTCATAATTAACGTAATGCTGGTAATTACACATTTCTTTTTAATATTTTACCAGAAGAATAAATTATAAAACTGAAAGTTTGTAATTAGTTTATACGGCCAAAGGATTGAGCTTTTCGACGACGACGCGGATTTGTCTTTTCTTCACCGTGTCCAGGTCGTCTCCAAGACCATTACAGCCTCTTGTCCAATAGGTAACGAGGACTGTTTTCTGAGCATATTGCGGTTCGGTCCTGCAGCTAATCACTTCCAGCTTATTCGTGTCTACAACTTATAGCTAGCCCGACGAACTTGTAGCTCGTGGGCAACGTGGAGACATTTAAAATAACAAAAGTATTTTAACCCTTTCCCTGGTAAAGCCGTGATATAACTTCGAAGAAATGTTAAGCCTTTACGAGCTGTTTATTTATGGAGACTCGCATCACATTACTAATTCGTTTTGCAAAATTTTTCTAAAATTAGCGACACCGTAGCCAAGAGTTTGAGCTGCATTTTTATTAACCCTTTGCTTTCATTATCAGTATGTTTTTATTGCATGAGATGTATAGAAAAATACACAGGTATGAAGATTCGTATAATATACGTATAATTGTTCATTCTTCCTTTTGTGTGTTTAATTTTATGCTGCCTCTGAAGATCAAATTTTCGCAAAGTTGCCTGCTGGCCTGGTCTGTAGTCGTAATGATATAACTACATAGACTTTTACATCATTCCTGGTTCTGTACTAGTTGCATATTGCGCAGAATACGTTTATCTTTACTGATTTAACAATCGTTCACATCTGTTGTTAAACCTGCTAGTATAGCTGATTCGAATAAAAAAAATTATAGGACACACTGTTTGACGGAGACGTTAGGAGTCTTATTTTATAATTCAGTCTTCATCATTTTCCCTGTATCATTCTTATATTCGTGGTCAGCTTTTATTTCTTCATTATCATCTGCATGCGCCAACCACTGACATCTCATTACATGTGAGGTGCTAAAAGCCACCAAGAAATAAGGGAATCTTGTATTGCTCTTCATTACAAAAAGGTGACTCCCCAGGACTGTATAGTTTCATTGGAACAAGTAATGCATATTCTCATAAAATAGTACGTTATTAGCATCAGAACAACTAATGATTGATTGTGTTGACGGTAGTAAGGTACTACATTGTAACACTGTACTAACACAACGGGATATCTAACGTAAAAATTATTCTTACGTTAGTGAAATAAATTTGATATTGATGAATGATACGGAGGAACGTGCGTCGAAGTATGCGCAGAAAGTACGTCTATCCTGTTTATGTCTTCATGGCCATCCGACAGGAATTTTGTAACAAGAGAAATAAATTGCCGTCCACACAACTAGTGTTACATAGCGGAAGTATCCTTCGAACAGCTGGATAAGCAACACGTACAAGCACCAGAACCAACTAGACACCAATATCTACAGCCATATCTCCACAAGAAGAAGAAAAACGAATTCGTACAAACAATCCACAACATAAACAAGACTTGTAAAATAAAATTCCGCAAACCCAATGCTTCATAACTATCTCCTAACTCGTAAAGATACGATAGTACAATTCAGGAATATTTTAACAGTCATTAAACCATTTTAATCCTTTAACCTTTTCTTGTATATAATTGATTTGGCAGAACAACATGTATTTTATCAGATTGTAAAGTCGAGTCCTCATTTCAAAACTTAATACAATGATACCCACTTCCTTTTATGTATTTTATATTACTGGCCTGAAAATGACCCCCTGAGGCTGAAATATGTTGCCAAATTAAAGATGTAACACTAGTTGTGTTGACGGCAATTTATTTCTCTTGTTATTTTATCAACACAACGGGATGGCAAACGCAAAATTTGCAATTTCATACTTTGCAAAATATTGACATTCTCTAGTATATAATTATCTCACTATTTGTTACTAAGGCAAAGCGTGTATTTGTTCTTGTGTTGTACATTCAGAAGTGTTCGCCATAGGACTTTCATTTTAACCTATTTTACCTCCTAAAAATGAAAGATTAGGTCTTAGGATCGCCACGATGCCTGTAGGCAGGAGCGGCACTAGCGCCACTGGCGTTGGAATCCTCAAATGATGTATGGTGTAAGGCCGTGGAGAAATACACAGCCTTGTTGGGGGTAATATTTCTGTGGAAAGAAAAGTAACAATATGGCTGCCGTGCGAACATTTTCTTTAGCCTTCTGTCTAATGGTGCTCACTAATGAATCATTTGAGCTACCCATGGGAAATAACCACACATTATACCTGAAATGATACCTGAATGTAAACTACAAATCTGGCTATGATTTAAACTTTGACGCCTTTGCCGATAAATTTAATGTGTGCAAATCTGTGCCTAAGAAGGAAGTTCTTCACACAAGTAAAAGAGAACTACATCAGTGTTAAAATTATTGTAGAACTACAAGTCTGTATAATAGAAAAGTAGGATTGAATTGTGTTCGGAACTACTTATTTTACTGTCAAAAGAAACTATCTCTTCTCGTATCCCTCTGTAGCTTGGTAGTAGAACAAATTGTGATAACAAGTAAAAAATTGTCTTAAAATATATGCAAAGAAATTCAATAAATAAACAGTCAAATACCGTCTGACGCAGCTGTGTTAGACGGTATTTGACTGTTTATTTATTGAACATTAAACACAACGGAATGACATCCATGAAGTTTATGTACAAATAACATTCTTACAGAAATATCTTGCGCCTGCCGAGAATCGCATCACGATTCCTCGTTTTAGTAATGTAAATTTTGGTATTGACTTCCTACCAATGCCTAATTCTTCCATCTGGTTTCTTTTCCTTCATGCTTTATGACTAAATATTTGTGTCCTTTTTTATTTCCTCATGTATGTATCCTACATACCCATCCTTTTCAAACTGTTTGACTTTATCTCTCTATTAACGTGTTGTAAAGATAGTCATTACACAGCCCCTTTTTAAAATAGTTTTTACCTTTGTGTTTCTTACTCCCCCAAGGTCCAATATTATTCACAGCAACATAAATCCATGGTCTTCCGATCAAAGTGTTTCCCTTAGATAAAGGGACAAATTTTCACGAGCATAAACCACAAAAACTGAACCTAATTTTTTGTTTTACTGAATCCGTTATGCAAGAATAACAGCAGGCATACAGTCTGTATGCACTGACACTGGGAATGTAAAAAAATCGTATGAATATTTTTGGCATTCCTATGTCCACAAAACCTCAACAGCGAATTCTGTAGCTTGTGCTTGTCGAGCAGCATAGACAAATCAATATGGATTACCCCAAAATGTGGGAGATTTGTTTTCCACTCATTACCCAGCACACATTGTGAATGACACGACTGATGTTCTGGAAATGTAAATAGTACCAACAACAAATACAATGCGTCTTTCTATTATATTAATGCATTGTTATGTAGTTACAGTCATTAACACAAAATCCTGAATTCAGAAGATTATAACAAAATCTGCTGTACTAGTCTACTTAATTAACATTTACTAAAATAACTTGTTGGCATGACGACATTTGGGGCACAGAAATGTTGGTTATTCTACATTTTCCTATGTAATTGTCACATGGGGCAGAGGTCTTATTGAGAAGCTACTAGTCGCTCAGCAAGTCAACACGTGTTCCGAACTGCATGCAGCCAGAAGGTTTCATTACCGTGTTCAAAAGACGCAGCCACTGGACCTACCTTGAACCAGTCATGTAGATCCAGAACCTTATACTCTAACGTGTGTTTCAATATTTTTCTCTCACCTGTGTTTATGTACGTCTCCCAAACATGTATATTTTCTACAGTTTTACCAACCAAGTTTATGTACATATTTTCCGCCTGCATGATGCATTTCCCAGCTATTTCTCCTTTAGTTTATGAAGTGTATCACATTTATGATTTCGTTGATATTTTCACTATTTACCTTTAGAATGCAAGGTTAAAATTGCATATACCTGCATACTCGATTCAGCTCTTCAGATATCACATTTAAGTGTCATGCACCCTTGAGGTCACCCGCCCGTAAAAGCGGCCAATTTATTGTGGTCGGCACTTAACCCTGCAGCTGGGAGAGGTGGAGGGATGACCTGGCATAATACAGAGAAATGTATGCACGACGTTTTTGAGGTGATTCTCGTAAGAACAGAATTAGAGTTAGTTGAGTATGGGTAACGACTCCGTTGAGGGCACTTGGTGAATTTCACGAACTCAGGTGGTGCCGAATTGTGCAGACGAGAAGGCCGATTGACATGCCTGGAGGACTGCTTGTGACTCTGCTCTGGGTGTTTGCGTCCAGCAGCGGGTTCCCATGGATTGAGTACACATGTATGATCTGTGGAAAAGACGAGCCGACAAATTGGTCGTAATGGGGAAATTTGTAAATTTTCATTTGCAGTTTCAGGTGTTCAGGGAAATGTTGACAGTGTCAGTAAACTTTGTGTTAATTGGGTAATTGGTTAGTTAGTTCTAAGTTTTAGTTCGAAAATTTGCTTTCATTATATTGTTGTTGTAAGCAAACGGTGGTTTATAGGTTCTCAGCTGTGTGATTGCATCAGTTAGTGTCTAGGTACGTCGTTCGCACCATTAAATTTAAGTATGTTAATTGTGATAAAGAGCAATATGAATTAATTGAGACAGAATGTATGTCCCTGTTAAAAGAAAAACAGAAAAAGCTTGTGAAAATGTTTTAAGATAAATCACATCTACAAAATTAAATTGCACAGGGTACTCCTGTCCATCTTTCCTCACATTGACATGATAAAATAACTGCCATTCTGAAATATTACGGCTCTAGTTTTAAGTGAAAGTAGGTTTCGTAATGACCTTGTTATTCAATGTTTTATTTTCTTACTTAACAAAGAACAGATCACCATAACTGGCGTGGCTCAAGGAAAGGAAATATTGTTAAGGTATTAATGGCGACTGAAATTTTGAACATTAAAGTTGAATCATTTAATTAATGTGTAATTATTGCCCGCCGTTCGCTCAGGTTACGAATATATTTCATACAATTATGTAAGCAAGTTGTGCCTATAGCTTGTGTTTGTGCAAAAAAAAATCCTGTCTAACTCAGAATGTCACAATAGCAGCTCATGTGTAAAAAAAGTAAACAGGAATTAGATTGCAGGTGTTACTGCAGTTCCTTTATCCTTTGAAGTTTGTGTCTTTTCATTAACATTATACGGATATTAAGGTTAACTCCCTTTCATTAATTTTACCTAGTTTTTTGTGATGCCGGTTTCTCTTTCTTTTAGTTTTTCTGTTGCCGAGCCCGCCAACATATACTTGTTTACTATTCAACAGAGCCAATGTGTTCCTAGAACCTATTCAGTAATTACCGATATTATTAATGGACACGTGAGACTGTATAATATGTCAGTGCAATGCCTGCAACACGATGGGAATTCAGCCATGAAGCAGAGAAGATAATTACAGTTCGCAGTAGAGAATACACTAATGATATAGTCCAAACATGTGATTTTATACCCAATATTCGGGATACGAGTCTATGCGAAAGGACCAAACGAAGTGAGCTTCTTACTTTATCCTATAACACGATGCATGAAATAAAATTGGAATTAATTCCCCAAAATGAAGGTACAGATGTTCCATTGCATGCCACGAATAAATATGGGGGCATAAAGGTATATTTTCAAACATAATCAACCTCTGCACTAGGTGGAGTTGAGTGCCAGTTTCCAAAATTTTGTACTTAGCATTTATAGTTTATTTAAGGAAGCTATCAACTCAGATGCTCTAACTCAAATGATCTGCTGATAATAATTAACGAATTGGGAAAGGTGTGGAAGGAAAGTGTGTGGTCTAGTGTAAAAGATTATCTAGACGTTTATCTCGAGGGCCTGAGGAGAACCATGTAAACTCAATTGAGATTAGTCTGTACCCAGACCAACATTAACTTCCGAAAACAAGTGAGATTTGAAATGCTTTGGTTGGAGAAAGCTTGGACGATGGGCAGTATTCAAATTGTCAGTGAATTCGACTGATATACCTGACCCATCATCAGGAATATTGAGACTTAATTAAAGTAACGTGATGTTCTTTGTATATAAGTGAGCGCATGATAGGAATTTACTCTCCACGCTATTCGTGTATCCGCAAATCACAACCGAGAAATTACTAAAAGGATTTCAATGGAATTTTGTTGGCCTAGAGGGAAAGCATTTGCGCGAAATTACTTTTGGTTCATACTACTTCAGTGTAATTCCTACTTCACCCAAACCTCAAACTGAAATGCATCGATTTCTTTGAAAACGTTTCATCCATTATTAGTGTCATATAGTCCTACGGCTTTAACTGTAATCCACCCGTCATTTTATCTGTAGCGCAAAAGCAATTGGATTACGTTGGAAAGAACCGTGTTCTATTTACTGACGAGTTTTTATATATTCTCCAGAAAGACATATACCAATACCGAAAATAAGAGAAGTTCCACGAGATAGAATTCAGTGGCTCTCACGCACAGATCGAATGACGTAAAACCGTCCACAAAGAGGAGCATGAGAATATAGTCCTAAAGGAAGAAGGTGTATAAATTGAATAACCTTTAACAGAAAGTCCCTAGCAGTTATTCGAGCCAAAACAGGTTGACCTAATTCATCTGTAATTATAACATAATGAAAAGTTTCCAAAATACTTCAAGTTTAAATACTTACCTTTTAAGTATGTAAAAATTATAAACAAACTGTTGAAATATGAACACGGATTCTTATCTGTGTTGCCATTTACACATTTCTTGCAGTAAAATGCACATGACTTCTGGAATAACCATTTGCTTATATATAGAAGCCCAGCGAAGCAGACAGACAAATTAGATCTGATAATGTGCCTGATGGTGTGCAATCAAGTAAGATTCACAGAGCTGTTTAATATTCCCTTCGGTCAGCTCCCTGGCGATAGTACTGTTATCGGACTTGCAGACTTACTTTACGATTGACGTTTTCATGTTTAAGGAAATGTATTCTAGACTATAAATAATGTCTGAAAACAGAAAAACTATTTTTCCCTGTCTTTAAAGGAATTACACTACTGGAGAAAGTGTAAAATACTTCAGCGCAAAAAGAAGCGTGCTTATAAAGAAGTCTGCTTGCTAACTAATAATGTTCCATCTGCTACAGTTTTTATGTATCTTCGAATGGGGGTATTATTAAGGGTGAGGAATTCCATACGAAATGAAATGAATGTTCTTTTTCAGAGCATGTTTCTGTCGCCGCGTACGTCTGCAGTGTATCAAAAAAGTGAAAGCCTGATCGGAGTCGTATTTCTGTAGGCTCAGTTTTAAAACGGAACCAAGCGAGTATTGAGCAGAGTTTCTAAACATCAGTGTAATATTTGTGGTCTCTCTTTTCTTCCTTCTCCTTCCATTCATTGTAATATATTTCTAGTATATAGACTAATTTGTGCAAGCAACCTGGTTAAGTAACGTACGCTTTCTGAGATATGAGGCTTCCAGAATAGTGTCTATGAAGATGACTGACTTTTGGGAAAAAATAACATATAGTTTCATAATTATTTGCCGAAATTTCGGAACAATATTCCGCTGTCTTTTTCGTTTGGTATGAAGGTGAAGGCAATAGTTTCCTCCGAAATGTTTGTACTGTGTGCCATATTACACAATGTTACTATGATCGATAGGCTATTAAATAAGAAAATGAAAGTAAAGAAACATCATAGCTTAGACCTAGAAAACAAAACTCAGATCGAGAGCTGAAAACCAAAAATATGTAGTAAATAATATAGAATTTGAGATTAATATTTCATTAACATTTCATTAATAATATAGAACTTAAGATTAATATAAGGGATGCACACTGCAAAAAACTTGAAGTTAGGTGGTGCATCACTCAAATTCTGTTATGTGACTTAGGAAACAAAGAAATAAATTATTTTTATAATAATTATTATTATTACATACAATAAAAGAGCAGTTTTCAGTGTCTGACTTAATAGACGAAGCTTCCATTTCTTAATCCTGATTTTATGACCTGTCTGCAAGGTCTATACTTCGTGAACTCCGTGACCTTTGCTTCAACCTACAAACGCACATAGCGCCACAGCAACGTGCTGGTATCTGCATTCCATAACGGTTATCAAACTTTGCGGAAGCAATGTTATCAAGATACAAGAATGTAACTCGGAATTCTATATATTCCACTACCACATTTTTCCCTCCAACCTTTTTGAAGATACTCGTATTGCTTTCTAAGACAGATTTAACATAAGAAACGTGTTTATTGCTGAGGAAAATATCTGTGTCTAGTAGTGACGGCATTAATGCATGAATTTAAATGTTACATTGAATTTACGAAGTTGTGGTGGTCCTGTACTAGAATGTATGTACGAAATTTACTAATGTGCATATGGATCAGTTTAATTTTGTATGTATGAAATCTTGGTTCAAGATAGAGCCGCCAGTAAAGAGGCAGAAACTAGGATTTTAAAACTTGTTTCTAGGCGTTTTATTTTAATGCCATTCTAAATACAAGGTGATATGCAGTAAGCTTGAAATTTTCAACCTGGAAGAAAGAAACTAAGAACGAAAAGATAAAGGCCCGTGCATTTTCAGCGAATGGACCTAAAGGCAATACCTAAAGAAATGTTAATATGCTAACTGACGGGTTGCATAGACGTAGAAGAAAATAAGGATTCTTTCAGAGACTGAACGTGAGGCCTATGTTGTAGGAGAGGTGGCAAGAAAGTAAGTTTAAAGGAATGTGTTTTTCGTCATCTATTTTCAGACCTAACAAGAACAAGTACAAGAAGTCAGAAACTTATGTAACACCAACAAGTGCACTATATTTTATTCTTACTATCTTTTATATAACTCCTACATGTTTCGGCGTTATTATATCGCCATTTCAGGGAGCTGACACTAACGTTTCTATAAAACTGACAGGAATAAAGTAGGCCACAATAAGCCTACATACGTTGTGGTGTCAATAGTGCAGCATATTACTCTGGTGTCGGCTGCCTGAAGATGGCTAGATAATAACACCGAAATATGTAAGAGCTGTGTAAAGATAGTACGAATAAAATATATAATAGTGCATTTGTTGGCGATACATAAGTTTCTTACTTTGTTTTTTTATTTCACGGAATAAGCAATGTAAAACTAATAAGAATGGTTCAGATTTTATTTTACTGTAATTCCGCTCTCTTCCACACTATTCCTGCCAAAACTGAGACATCTATCATATCGTAACACGAGCTCCTGTGTTTCCTTTTGATAGAGGTCGGTGTCCTTTGTTATTGACCATTCATTCACAGTTCTTTCCACCCGACGATCATTTTTAAATTTGCGGCCGCAGAGATTTTGCTGCTGCGAGTAATAATTACTCTGCGATGAATTTTCTGGTTAATAGAGTCACCGTACGTTCTTTATGTACGAAATTAAATTTATTTACTGACTATCTCATATTTGAAGATGATGATTACATATCGTGTGTTGTAGTTTTTATGTTACTAAGGTGAACGAAGTTACCTTAGATGAATATAGAGTGCATACGGAGAAGGAAGACGTACCTAGATAATTTTCGGTATAAAATCCCATAGGAAAGTTTTTAATATGGCAATTATTTTATTACAAAAATAGAAGTTATTTATTTAACACAGCCCTTTATAGTGGCATTAGCTTCCCTTATTCACGTTCCTCATAAGTATGTGCAATATCTGTGAGTTTCTTTAGTCGGAGTCCATCAGTGCATGGATCTACAGAGGTTTACGGCATTATAATTGAGGGATCAGTGGATGAGACAACCAGAAGTATAATATACTCATCTCACACACAACTTTTATTTATCAAATATAACCAGCTACATGTTTCGGCTAATATATGGTTATCAACAGGCTGATCGCGAAAATAAAAATGAAAAGACAATGTTCAAGCTGCAAGGGAGGTTTGAGATCTCGAACCTGTACAAATGTATTTTTATGTAATATATATATATATATATATATATAATATATATATATATATATATAAACCATGCAGCCTCAGGAATAAAGCTTTTTTGAAGTTATAAAAATTATATTTATAAGGTTTAATGGGGACTGTGGAATTATATTAATTATAGAGTAAGAGCGGTAAAAAATAAAGTGTAGTACGTAAAGGTTCGAGATCTGAAACCTCCTACGAAGCTGTGAACATTTTATTTTCATTTTTATTTTCGCAATCAGCCTGTTGATGGCTATATATTAGCCGAAACATGTAGCTGGTTTTATTTGATAAATAAAAGTTGCGTTTGGACTGAGCATATTATACTTCCGGTTGTATTGTGAATACAGAGGGGATGAATCGCCTTAAAGTCAGTGGATCAGTTAGCTGCTTTTCATACGGTTAACAAGCAGAGTGGTATCATTACATGAGACTCAGAGCTCTTATCAGTCCACTGCCTAGCTTCTCTTGGAGCTCATGAAAATGACATAGGATTTTGACGTGCCTGTGCGCTGGCAGTATATTTTGCGGGACCGCCAGTCCGCCAATCCGCGACAGAAGTTCGTGTGGATGATGGATAACAGTTCATTTCAACACTTACCCCGCTGTTTGTTGTCTGTATGCAGGGAACATGGTTGTGCTTTGATATGTAATACACATTGTGCAGGAACACGTAGTATGCATGCAGCACGCTCAGTTTGGACATGCTTATGTTTGTGATTAATGTCTCGTGAAACACAGTGCAGTCAGCGATTCAATGAGCAGCTGAGCCCGGAAGCACAACACCCATGCCCTAATACAGTCACTAGGAAAGTACTCTATTATCTGCTTTATCTAATTGAACTCCATGACATGATGTTACTTTATGACTATAAAGGCATTGCTTTCGACAAGACACTGGTAGATGCTCCGCTGTAATTATAATAGGAATGGATATTGACACTTTGCTTCGTAGTATATAGGCCTACGTATAAGTGTTCGAAATTTGTTCGTAGTGACTTCGAGCTCTGGCGAACACGATTTGTAACCGTGATCATAAAATTGCACAATTTGAAATTACCTTCAGCCAATTGAATTTAATTAAACTGTTCAAAACAATTCTATAAGAGTCATGTTAGTTTTAACTTCAAAGTTTTCGAAGTGGCTTCTAACTGTCAGATTTTGCAATTAAACATAAAAGAATAGTAAGTATTGACACGATGTTTGTTTGTTTCTTGAATATACTAAGTAGCGTAAGCCAGGCACATTATCATAATTATGTCTCAAACACACTAATTATGCAGGCAAGACTAGTGAATTTACAAAACTACATCCAAAAATTTATGTAGCATATTTAGGATATAGTAATGATTTAAATAGGAATTAAATTGCACTGACATATGCCTATTACGTCTGATCCTCAGTTCAAATTAAGTCGTATAATTCGGATTCTTTATCATTTTAATCATAGGTTACTGCTATGCCTGCAAACCCGTAAATATGTGTTCGGATTTCAAATTTATTTTGGATTATTGCGGCAAGTTCTCGCCGAACATTAATATTAGTAAGAATATAAAAAAGTGTATATATATTATAGAAACTCCGTCTCAGGTGCGCACCCAGAATTTTTCATTGGGGGGGGGGGGCGGCTGACCCTGAAGCTATACCTAATTTATATTTGATTTGAAAAATTGTGGCATAAAAATCATGTCATAAGTAAAATATAACATTGTCTGCAACAAATATATGTATATATTTATATGTATATACACGAATATAACTACATGCTCCATGACTCAATCACAGTGTCCTATCTTCTTGTTTTTTTTTAAATTTTATTAATTTATTTTCAAAATTCTGATCTACTTGTCATCAGCCGATTCCAGTGAATGATTTCAAATGAAGGGTAAATCACGTAAAACTTTTGATACTATAATATCTACAAAATCTGTGTTTTTTTAAATTTCTGGTTTGGGGGAGCTACAGATCGGCAGCCACCCCCCCCCCCCCCCCCCCCGCTTGGCTGCGCCCCTGCTCCGTCGTATATTAAATTCACGTGTAAACTAGCGTACGTGCATGGCGGCGGTGTTATTACGTAACTCAGGGTAGCCGGTTCATATCCTGTTCGGACACACACTACCAGGGCTGAGGGCTTCGTCATTTACTTCAGTCAAATGGCTTCATAGAACCTCAAAATTGGGCCACTAAAATCTTCTATTATTTTCTTTTCTTTATAGGTAATAATATTATCATAATATTTAATGTGGGCCTGGATAGCGTATACGGTATAGCGAATCGCTACAGGCTGGACGGTCCGGAGATCGAATCCCGGTAGGAGCAAGGTATTCCTTACCCGTCCAGACCGGCCCTGGGGCTCACCCAGCCTCCTACACAATGAGTACCGGGTCATTCCCGGGGGTTAAGCGGCTCGGACGTTGTGTTAACTACCCACCTCCATCTAGCAACGAGGTTAAAGAAATAGTAGAGCTACACCGCTACTCCTCCTCCGTGCCTTCATGGCAGGTTATAGGGTGAGCCTTTACCTTTGGTTTATTATAATATATATTTCATGTCACATGCCTGAGCCTTTCAAAGCGTATTATGAAATACCGGAGTACCACTGATCGTCATTGCATTTAGCCTTTATGGGATTAATGTGTGGATACATATATACTCTTTTATACACAGTAATACATATGCGCACGCTGAAATTGACTGTTACGGTTACGTCGACCGTGCGAAAAGGGTCGTTGATGCAGTAAAACCCCACCTCTTAAGTAAAGAGGCGAGCATGGACGCAGTACAATACGGCACATAGTGTGTGGAGGCGTAAGTACATAATTTGGCTATACTAAATACACTGAGGGTCGATCCCAGTGGCCGCGCGGTCTAAGGCGTGGGTCTACGGCCGCTCCTTTACTGGAATTGTGGTATGACAAACAAATGAAAACCGAAACATTACTTACAGAAGCGTAGTAGAAATAACTTACAGTCAAAATCAATCAAAACAATCTGAATGACAATTTAAAAAGGAGCTCTACACAGCTCAACTAAAACTTGGTAGTGATGTGTCGATACAAAACAACACACACAGACCGTAGCACTACCAAGGACTGCAACAACTCCATATATCTCTTGCCGAAACGAAATTTGGAAGTACGAGCCGAAACAGTATTCAGATGCTCATCCTTCGAAGCCAGGTTGTTGAGTGGTCAAGAAGATATACACAGCTATCCAGGTAAACTCTGGTTGCATACCAAAAAGTAAGGGTAGGGGAGGAAATGAAATGAAAGGAACAGTCCAACAAGAGGTAGATCAAGGGTGTAGGGTATCGTCCGGTGGATCTCCTTGGAATGCAGAGACTATGTCACGGCACAGTGGGTTCGAATCCCGCCTAGGACATGGATGTCTGTCTCTTGTGAGTGTTGTGTGTTGTCAGGTAGAGGTATCTGCGACGAGCTGGTCCCTCGTCCAGAGGAGTCCTACCGACTGTGGTGTGTCTAAAAAGTGTGATCGTGAAACCTCCAAAAATGAAGCGGCCAAGGCCCCTAAGGGGCTGTCGAGCCATTCAAAAAAAATACACTGAGGAACTCAGGTTGAGGGATAATTTATTTCTTAGAATTATTTTACGACCTTGTCAGTATCTTAGATCATACAGCGTCGAAAGAATGGTGGCTGGTGAATTATAACTTAGAAGGGATTTGGGTGGATTCAGCTGTGGTGTAGTCGAGATATTATCTCGACGTATGTCTGGATGGACTGAGAAAAACTACGTATAAGCTCAGTCAATATACCCGATGTCCTTGTCGACTTTCGAACCGCCTCCTCCCCGCCTTATCGAACAGCAGGCTAAAGCATGCTGCTACTCCGATCTGCTCAGATCCGTATGATGTTAAATGTTACGTTTGTATGGTTACTCGTCTCATATTCTGGAGCTGACAGTTAAGTTTGTCGTGTTGGTTTATATCACAAATTTGAATTTAAATTTTTAAAATTCAGTTTAATGAAGTATCATAAAGTTGCATTGTGTCCAATTGAAGTTGTCATTATCAGCTCTAATCACGTAGGAACATAAACATGATGCAGTTTATCGCTGTGGTCATACATAAATCATATGCACATGGATGGATATAGATAGCTTGTGTGTTAGTTAACGTAACTGATGTACATTACAATACATTTTCTCTAATTCAACTTTTTACACAAAGGATAATAACAGGTTGCATTACCATGTGTTTAGTTAATGTTGGATATCATATGCTATCAGTTTTATAAAAAAAAAACAGCGGATCAAGTTATTAAGCCACGGAAGCTGGATGACAATCTAAGCCATATAGGCCATATTATTCCAATTATCAGCTAGTCACAATATTATCTGGTGCAGATCATATCATCCCTTTATCCTACAATTACCGCCTAGGTATTTTATCATCTGTAGCATAAAATTGTCGCCTAGATACTGTATTATCTCTGCCTTCTACAGTTATCTTCCCCATATTGTATCGCTTCTGTGTCCTACAATTATCACGTTAAAACTATCTTCCACATATTGTATCACTTATGTGTCCTACAATTATCACCTACATACTGTATCATCCCTGTGTCCTACAATTGTTGCCTACATATTTTCTTATCTCTGTGCCCTACATTTAAATCCTACACACTGTATCATCTATGTGTCCTCCAAATGTCACCTACATACTGTATCATCTGTGTCTACAATTGTCACCTACATACTGTATCATCTGTGTCCTCCAATTATCACCTACATATTGTATCATCTCTGTGTCTACAATTGTCACCTACATACTGTATCATGTGTCCTCCAATTATCACCTACATACTGTATCATCTCCGTGTCTACAATTGTCACCTACATACTGTATCATCTGTGTCCTCCAATTATTACCTACATACTGTATCATCTCTGTGTCTACAATTGTCACCTACATACTGTATCATCTGTGTCCTCCAATTATTACCTACATACTGTATCATCTCTGTGTCTACAATTGTCACCTACATACTGTATCGTCTCTCAACCCGACATTTATCTTCTACTAATCGTATCGTCGCTCTGTCTTCCAATTTTCACCATCCTATATACCTTGAAGTCCTTACCGTGCTCATACAAAGCCACAGTTTTCTTCCATGTCGTTGAGGCTGCGATTTATGGGTATATTACCGATCCGGATACCAGATGTGTGGTGTTTCAATTCTTTATTTTCACAGAGTAGTCAAGAAAATTGAATGATTTTGCTTTAAAAATAAGCCATGATGGTTCCTTTTTATAAATTCCCAATCCATCATATAAATACGTACAGCCCGATATGACGTTAATAAACTGCATATTATGCTCACATAGTGAACTTGTGTGTTTCGTTTTGAAAATAGAGACTACTTCCTTAAACAACTATTACCTGTTCGTATTTATAATTGAGACAGTCTGTGTTCTGTGCGAAGCAGGAACAAAATTCTTGTGTTCCATTTAGATGTACATCAGTCTTCAAAGTGTTAAAAGGTGATGTGCGAATCTTACTAGTGATTGTACTTTCTCTTCGTCATCAGTTTTAGCTTCAACTCAAAATTAACCAGTTCTTCTCTTCTTCTTAATGTAGGTGGTAAATATACTTGCACAGTAACGAATTTTTAAGAGTTTCGAAGATGATGTATTACACTAAGTATTCTTAATTTCTGGATTTTGTCAATCGTCTAGTATTCCGAATAGAGCATAAAGTTTTGGAAATGCATGTGCCCATCGTGAGATACAAAGTTTCAGAGGCACCTGCTTAGTTGTGTCCGTTACGTTTCTGCTTGTCTTCGTATCTTTTACTTCCAGTTGTAAGAAATAAAGTAGGAAAAAGCCAAAAATACTTTGTTACTGAAGTGAAAAGAAGTAAGAAATACTGCATTGTTTCTTTCCAGCTTGTACAGTGAAACTAAATAAAAACACATATTCAGTTCTTTACTGTGTAGGCTAAACTGAGAGCTGTTTATAAACATTATGATTTGCGACGGCTAAACTGTTTATACTGGGCAGAAATTTGAAGTCTTAAACCTTGAATATAGGCCCCTATTATTATTGGCACACTAATAAAGTCTGAATTTATGGGAGCCCCAGCAAGTTTTTTTGTGTAATAAACACTACTAAAATAAAATGAAAAAATATAGTAAAATCTGTAACATAAACCGTGGCCATTAAGTGAATAATTTGTTATTGCTGACATAAATAGAAGACATTAAACATTAAAAAGAATCGTCTATCTTTATGTGCGTGTATTACATATTACTTTTCTCTCAGGCCTCAGGAAGTATTACTCACCTGTTTATATGGTAAAGGTAAAGTTCTCCCAAGAACAGGCCATGAAGGCCCAGAGGGGGAGTAGAGGTATAGCTCTGCTCTTTCCATAACCTCGGCGCTAGATGGGGGTGGGTGGTCAACGCCAGGCCCCGGCCGCTTTACCCCCGGGAATGACCCGGTACCCATTGTACAGGAGGCTGGGTAGGCCCCAGGGCCGGTCTGGACGGGTGCTGAAAATCTTGCCACCACAGGAATTCGATCCTCGGACCGTCCAGCTGGTAGCGAGTCGCTATACCGACTACGCTATCCCAGCCCACCCTGTTTATATGGATAATTTATTTTCAGGATTGTTGCGTTTCAGATGCATTTTATTCAAGCACTATATATGTTTCACCTTCTTTAAGTTCTTTGGTATATATCCCCAAATTTATGTACAGTAACAAAGATAATTCAAGATTTAAGAGTAAATAAGTCTTATCAAATTCATTATGTCTCCCGCTCAGCACGCCTATTTCAGCTCTGGAACCCATTAAGCCTTCTGTTTATCAGGTCTCAGAGGCACTTTCCGGTTGTAAAGCAGCCGGAACGTGAAGCTGACCACTCATTGACATCTAGCACCGTATTTAAAAATATCAACACTATATCTATGTTCCCAGAATACGTACATTCGTGTTATAGTGCTTAAATTAAGCACATAGCAAAACTTTACTTTTTCGTCTTGTACTGACACTCATCTGCTGTTCCAGATGTATTAGGTATGAATTTTAGCATATACAAATTCTAATGTTCTAAATACACACTAAATATATGCAAATTAAAGTCGGGTTTCTCCGGTACAATTATGGTAGATCCATAAACATTATTACGTATGTAGATTGAAGTTAAAGTAAATGGTGTAACTACACGCGACGGAAACGGAGTGGGGGGAGTACAAGTGTAGGAATGTAGGTTACATTTAAAGGGTTACGCCACAAACGAAAATGTGCACTGCAGTATTTTCCAATCTTCTGTGTTGTAATGGGCAGAAAATTGAAGTTGAAGAGGAAGATATGCAGCACGTCTTTCAGACTGTAGTTTCTTTCGGCAAAGTACTTTTTCAATTAGTATTTTAAACTTCCATTTCTGTAAAAAAAATAACTCATGTTTCTTCACTTATGCAGCACATGTAACTGACGGAATTTGCAATCTCGGCTCTCCCATTTTCGTAATGCTAAATGGCATTAATAATTTGGTTTATGTGAGAAGTACAATTTTGTACTATATACTTTTATCAAACATAAATTTTGGAACTATTGCAATTTTTTACTTCAGTGTACGTTTCCTATCCTTTATTCCCTTACTGTGGAGAGTTACATGGCTAGATAATCCAGGCGTTGTCTGCTTGTATAAGGTGATTCAAATTTCATGCGACACAAGTCTTGCTTAAAATAAACCAGTTTCTCATTGTCAAGCAGCGAAATGAACTGGTGTGTTAAATCCCGGTAAACGTTTTAGTCTTCTGTGTTGAAGAAGGCACGTCCAAACACAGTGGCGTCAAGCATCAAAATACACCCCAATTTTTTGGAAAACCTAAGGGCATTTTATGAAAAACGTATGGATTTTCATTACTCTTGTTCTTACCACATAACAGGGAAAATGGAGCCAAGATTCATCTTCTTATAAAAGGCGTTCAATGACATTAAAATTATTAAAGACGTGAAACTAACGACAAACATGCGATCCTTTTACTTAATCGTATAATTTAGGTTGTTGCATTACTTGAATAGGCTAAAGATGTAGCCCTACCTTCTTAACAGCCATCGATGTGCAACGCAAGTCTTCTCAGTGACTTTTTAAGCGACTGAAATAACCATTTAATTATGCGAGTAACTTCAATTCTTCGGTTGGTAGTGACGAGAGTCATAAACGCGACCTCCTACACGAAAACGAATTAATAATTGTGATATCGTTATTTAGTTGTTACTGGTAAATCTGGAGATTTCTTTCGAAATTCGGTTTGAACTTTTACGTACTATTTTGGACACAGGTCTGCATACTTTTGGACTGTAGACACGGGTTCATACAGGGAATACTTCGTGATGACTTTGCCACGAAAAATCCGTATAAATGAGTTTGTGTAAGTGAATGTGGTATTTTAACAACTACTCTTCTCTGTTTGGAAGTATAGATTCTAGCAAGGTATGTGAGTTCGTAAGAATTTGTAGAATTACCAACATGAGAGAAATTAAATGGGACATGTTGGGCTATGCAAATTCTGAATCATCATCTGTAACCTGCAGTGTGAAGCACGCTTCGTGATTTAAGTCACGTCTTCAATCACATTTCTGAAATCGTTTTTTGTAATAATCATCCGTATATAATAGTTATTGTGAGGAATATCGAAGCACAAACCAGACAAAATTATTTGAATGTAGTGAAATAATTCTTACTTTAATATATGAAATAAATAATTAAGTAAATATTATATAAAACCATACGAGTATTCACACAGACGCAATAAGTTGACCCATAAATTTTTCGAAGGATGAGAATTAGTTTCGATAACATCCAAAAATACTACTTGTGCTCACAGAGTTTTTTTTTTGTTTTGTATTCGTCTCAGTGAAGCAATGATTATTTCTGTTTACATAATTCAAGAGGTATTTTTATAATTGATGTAGTGTGTTTACTGCGCGGTGTAAACAGACTACACTATATTCCATTTATTTGCTGTCGGTAATAAAAGAATGGAATATAGTGTAGCTTATTGGTTTACTTTCCTGATATACTGAAGTAGATGGCAGCAATGTCTTATTATTGTAGTATGAAATTGAATATTCAAAAACATTCAGGTTATTATTACTGTGTGAAGGGTGTGAACTGAATTTTAATTCGTCTTTTAGTAATTTAATATTTTGCTTTTCAATGACTGTAGAGAGTAAAATGATGATTAGAACACTACTTAAACATTTAAGAAGTGAAAAGAGCAAATACTATAAGTTGCAAGTCTAACTACATGTACCTTATGTCTCCTTGAGATAAATCACCAGGGCAGAAGCATCTTGAATTTCGAATAAAGTCAAGGTTTATGGTATTTGCTGTGCTGGGGTTGTCATAATAGTATTAATACGCAAATGAGAACTCCAAAGACTTTGTCTACAAGAGAATAATTTTTAATGATATAACCATATGTTTACAAATTTAGGATATTATCGCCGCAATTTTAAATTTTAAACCACAACAATAAACCACCAGATAATTTACACCACTTTGTCACCTTGCGGGGTGAGAAACTCTATTAAATTCAACACACCGTAAAATACCCAAAACGTGCAACATGCATCTATGTACTTCTAATAGTTCTATTTGTGGATCATTGAATTATGTGACGTCATAATGATGTGGTACTTCAGTCGTCTTCTGTGCTGTGCGAAACTACTATTGCTTCTTCTAATGGCGGCCTTTTTAATTTTATTTTATCTTTTCTGAATATGTTTCACTGTGGCTAGAAAGAAAATATGATAGAAATTCGCTTATCCTATTGGTTCCCCGTTGAAAACTCTATTTTTCCTGGTGGTTTACTTAAGTAATGCTGACAGGTTTATCTGTGGTAAGCGTACGGTTAAAGATTGTTATTGTAGTAGTTCTAGTAACTTTTCGGCATAAAGTCATTCTGTAGGGCATGTCGTGTGGTGCTGTATGGCTCCGCCATTAGGCCATGAAATATCAAATTCAAATATACACTGCTTACGAATCTTGGATTTGACGTGGATACAGATTTCCGTCCAGACGGGCGCCGAGGTCTACCCAGCCTCTTGTACAAAGATTACCTTCTTTTTCCTGGGGGTAAAGCGGCCGGGGCGTGTTGCTGACCACTTCCCCTTTTGAACGCCGAAGTTATGAATGGTTTGGAGGTATAGCCTACCTCCGATACCCCTCTAGGCCTCCGTAGGCATATCATGGGTTGGCCTTTATCTTTAATATTAAAAAGGAGAGCTGTCAGAGACCAAATAATATGTATTTTAATTATATTTTTGTGTATATTTGATGCCAGAGTAGCTCAAACAAAAAGTACAATAACTCCTTGACAGCTTAGTGATTATAGTGTAATTAGTCAGCACGCAGTACGTTTTCAGGATCATAACTGTCTCCATTTAACTGAAAGAAAAATATTCATACAGTCTTTGAAGTTATGATATATTTTAATAAATACTTCATAATTCTGTATAAGTGGAAACAACTTTACTCGCTTTATTACAGGACTATGACCTGGCGAACGCAAAGAGGAGGGAAACCTTACAGTATGACAGTCCCCATGGTATGCTGCAGATAGTACGATGAATCTCAATATAAATGTTTTGGTTATGTCCTTTCTCTTCACAAATGCCAGGCTGCTTCAGCATTTGAGTAGACGGTGACTGCAGCTGAATCCTTAGAAATGAATTTCTGCTGCATGACAAGAAAACTGAAAGGTACATGTAGATTAACATTGATAATTAGAAGAGAAACACAGCTGAATAAACAGACTGGCTTACGTATAATTAAGGGCTGTGCTGAAAGGGATTTATTCAGTCAAAGCTAGGTCCATTGCTGTGACGTTTTATGAGTAGGTATACCTTGATTCTCTAAAGGTTTTTGAGTATGTTGAATTTATTGATGCATGAAGTATATGCTTGATATTTACCGTTGTGTACTTCGTACATAGTCAAGCATGTGCTTTGAGACTTCGAATATATCGTAATCTCAAAAGATTTGTTTTCACAGTATTGACATTTTTACTCCTCTTTCTAAAATAGTTCTTCTCTAATCTCATGCGGATGCAGGAAGTACGGAACTTACTAGAATCCTTTCATTAAGAAGACACGTATGCTGTCTACAAAGCGTTTTGCCGTAATGTAGCAGGTAAATAAAACTACGTACCTGATTCGCGTACTTTGTAGGTAAACAATACGCTAGCAAATAACCTAAGAACAAGTAAGTAACAAATTAAGTACTTACTAGTAACTACAAAACGAAGAGACGGAAAAGCTCTCTGATATTTTTAGATAACTAATCTACCCAATAACGCATAATTCAATCACATTTTTGATCATGTAAGCAAAACTCGACTCCGTTGATCAGAGTTCATTTTGAAAGTCTAATAATAGAATCGCAGTTAATCAAGGAATTCCCCGCATTTTATGGAAGCCGAAAATTCAAAGACAAGAGTCTGCTATTGGGCCCTGTAATTACCCACAGAAATTCAGTCCACAGCTTTCCATCTTACATTTTTAAAATACATTTTAATATTATCGTCCCTTCTACGTTTTCTTCTTGTCCCTTCAGATTTTAGGGAACAATTTATGCAGTTGTCCTTCCTTTTGGTACGTTCTAAGTACAGTATCAAAATTCTCGTTGTGTAACACAATCGCTGTAGAGAGAGAGGGAAGAGAGACGTCGGCAGTGACAAAGAAAGAAAAGAGACATCTAGATGTCATGCTCCAGGTATGGGCTATGTGTGGTCTGTACAATACCCACCCAGGCCGTCAGGGTGTGAAGCAAGTTTACGGACCGCCACACCACAGTGACAGGTATGAAGCAAGTTTACGTACCGCCACACCACAGTGACAGGTGTGAAGCAAGTTTACGTACCGCCACACCACAGTGACAGGTGTGAAGCAAGTTTACGTACCGCCACACCACAGTGACAGGTGTGAAGCAAGTTTACGTACCGCCACACCACAGTGACAGGTGTGAAGCAAGTTTACGTACCGCCACACCACAGTGACAGGTGTGAAGCAAGTTTACTTACCACCACACCACGGTGACAGGTGTGAAGCACGTTTACTTACCACCACACCACAGTGACAGGTGTGAAGCAAGTATAGGTACCGCCACACCACAGTGACAGGTGTGAAGCAAGTTTACGTACCGCCACACCACAGTGACAGGTGTGAAGCACGTTTACGTACCGCCACACCACGGTGACAGGTGTGAAGCACGTTTACGTACCGCCACACCACAGTGACAGGTGTGAAGCAAGTTTACGTACCGCCACACCACGGTGACAGGTGTGAAGCAAGTTTACGTACCGCCACACCACGGTGACAGATGTGAAGCACGGTTACGTACCGCCACACCACAGTGACAGGTGTGAAGCAAATTTACTTACCGCCACACCACAGTGACAGGTGTGAAGCAAGTTTACGTACCGCCACACCACGGTGACAGGTGTGAAGCAAGTTTACGTACCGCCACACCACAGTGACAGGTGTGAAGCAAGTTTACGTACCGCCACACCACAGTGACAGGTGTGAAGCAAGTTTACGTACCGCCACACCACAGTGACAGGTGTGAAGCAAGTTTACTTACCGCCACACCACAGTGACAGGTGTGAAGCAAGTTTACGTACCGCCACACCACGGTGACAGGTGTGAAGCAAGTTTACGTACCGCCACACGACGGTGACAGGTGTGAAGCAAGTTTACGTACCGCCACACCACAGTGACAGGTGTGAAGCAAGTTTACTTACCACCACACCACAGTGACAGGTGTGAAGCAAGTTTACGTACCGCCACACCACGGTGACAGGTGTGAAACAAGTTTACGTACCGCCACACCACGGTGACAGGTGTGAAGCAAGTTTACGTACCGCCACACCACAGTGACAGGTGTGAAGCAAGTTTACGTACCGCCACACCACGGTGACAGGTGTGAAACAAGTTTACGTACCGCCACACCACGGTGACAGGTGTGAAGCAAGTTTACGTACCGCCACACCACAGTGACAGGTGTGAAACAAGTTTACGTACCGCCACACCACGGTGACAGGTGTGAAGCAATCTTACGTACCACCACACCACAGTGACAGGTGTGAAGCAAGTTTACGTACCGCCACACCACAGTGACAGGTGTGAAGCAAGTTTACATACCGCCACACCACAGTGACAGGTGTGAAGCAAGTTTACGTACCGCCACACCACGGTGACAGGTGTGAAGCAAGTTTACGTACCGCCACACCACAGTGACAGGTGTGAAGCAAGTTTACGTACCGCCACATCACGGTGACAGGTGTGAAGCAAGTTTACGTACCGCCACACCACAGTGACAGGTGTGAAGCAAGTTTACGTACCGCCACACCACAGTGACAGGTGTGAAGCAAGTTTACGTACCGCCACATCACGGTGACAGGTGTGAAGCAAGTTTACGTACCACCACACCACAGTGACAGGTGTGAAGCACGTTTACTTACCACCACACCACAGTGACAGGTGTGAAGCAAGTTTACGTACCGCCACACGACGGTGACAGGTGTGAAGCAAGTTTACGTACCGCCACACCACGGTGACAGGTGTGAAGCAAGTTTACGTACCGCCACACCACGGTGACAGGTGTGAAGCAAGTTTACGTACCGCCACACCACAGTGACAGGTGTGAAGCAAGTTTACGTACCGCCACACCACAGTGACAGGTGTGAAGCAAGTTTACGTACCGCCACACCACGGTGACAGGTGTGAAGCAAGTTTACGTACCGCCACACCACAGTGACAGGTGTGAAGCAAGTTTACGTACCGCCACACCACAGTGACAGGTGTGAAGCAAGTTTACGTACCGCCACACCACAGTGACAGGTGTGAAGCAAGTTTACATACCGCCACACCACAGTGACAGGTGTGAAGCAAGTTTACGTACCGCCACACCACAGTGACAGGTGTGAAGCAAGTTTACGTACCGCCACACCACGGTGACAGGTGTGAAGCAAGTTTACGTACCGCCACACCACAGTGACAGGTGCATGTTACTGCAGCGCCGCTGATAGAACTCTTGCAGGTTCAGTTTACTAATTAAACTGTAAGCGCCTTGCTGTTCTCCAGATTAATTCTTCACAATTGCTACTCACACTACGACAAATAACTTCGTAAGTTACTCCCCTCTTGTTAGTCAACACTGAGAAATTCATTCTCGTTCCTTGTGGCTTCAAACATTTTGGACCACTTTCTGCAGATTTACACTCCAACACTTCACTCAGTAGCTCCTTGGGTCAATCAATTCAAACTGTAAAACCTGTAACATACTGAGAGCAGAGGTGTCTAAGAGCAGTAGCGGTCCCTCAAATATCTGACAGGACATGTTCTTTTTCTTCCTGAAATGCAGGCAAAATGGAATAGGAATGCATACACATGGCCCTTCTTTTAGGCTCCACTTATTTTACGCCGCTTGTCAATATACGCCACTTCTTAATTTACACACTCTAATTTTCGATTTAACGCCATTTGGCTGGCTGCTCTCTATTGCTCGAACCTATTCCATTATTTATTATTTGAGTAACATTTTTGATTTGCGCCTTTTTAATTTGTGCCTCCTTTTTCAGGAATAAAACTAGAACATAAAACAAGGGCTTGAAATTCTGTAAAGAAGTACTCATATAGCTTGTATGAGTCACTAAATATCACGTTGGTGTTCACAGTTATTGCTTGTAAAAATTACGTAATATACACTGTAGTTTTGTTTGGGGGGAGGGTAGTTTGGAGGTTGCCACAGAGGTGTACAGAGACTTTCAGGTCTTCTGGGTCGTTAGGCCGTGTCTACCGGTAAATAGTTACCAACGTTTTGGAGGAGAGTGATGCCTCCATTCTCTGGGGCATGCAGTCAAAGAAGAGCAAATCCTCTTGGAAAACGCTTCTCTGATCCCTTAGTAATTATTTACCAGTGACAACGTGTAACATCCCACAAGACTTCATTGTTCAAGTATATTGTTGCAAAGGCAGTAACTCTTCACACTCTCATCATAAATTTAACTCCGCACGTCACTAGGCATTTAACGTATAGAAAAACTTTTGAAATGAAAGTTGTACGCCGTAATATGATCGCTGTTTGTATCATGTGTCACGTTTCTCTGTCTTTAATCATTTTTAGAAAATCAGTAAGTTATGATTGTAGCTGCACGTAAATTGGGGGCTACAATATAAAAATTCGAACCGAAATTCCGTTCTTCCAAAGCTTTTTTCATAGACCTGGAAATTCAAAAAATTTCAGTAGCAGTCGTTGAGTAAATTTTAAAACGAAACACATAACATGCAGGAGCTCCTCATTACTCCTGCACTTTGTTCAAGGAACTCAGATCACGAGTTCTTTTGCCGATGTTTTTTATATTGGCACGGGTTTATTTGTGTCTGTGAATGCGTCAAATAAAATTCACTTTATATCGATGTATCTTGAACACCCTCCGCCTTGATCTTCAAGGAAATTCTAGATTCTTCACTGCGCACCTCGAGCAGAAGATTTTAAAATCTCTGCTAGCAGCTCGCCTACCTTAGTGTTGTGTTTTCACCATTTCACGGCAGGTGTTGCTCAGGTGATAGTCGTCTCATTTATTACACCATCTAGGATAAGTTTGTTCCCACACTCCAGAGAAACACGCTCCCTCTATTTTAGGATGGTACTGAAGAATCCACCTGACTCAAATGTAGTCATCACGAAGATGGAGGCAGGCGCGTCGTCCGAAATTTCGCACAAACTTACCATCATATACGGCGAAATAACACAGAAGACCACGTTTACCTTAGTGTTATTTTGTGCGCAGTTGAAAAGGACATGTTGGAAATTCCACAAATTAATAGCAGTTTTGTGTTCTGATGGGACTCCCTTTCATTTCTTCTTATGGAATTTTATACATGCCCGATTTACGTACCGCTACGTCAGGCAACATTACTAGAACTTAGCGCTTTGGAAGATGATGGTGTAATAAATGTACGATAGTAAGTGGATTATCGTTTCACTCTATATCAGGCGACATGCGTGCCTCGGACTGAAGTTACATAAAATCACGTATAGTGTAAGGAGGACATTGTAAGTTGATCTATTATATAAAAAATTCCGATGTATAAATCTGTGGGCGTATTAGTAGCATAGTGTTGCACTGAAGTTTAATTTCTGTTAATCTTTAAGAATAACACCTTTTTATTCTACAATTATCAAAAATAATCATAAATTGTTATTTTATACTTCTGTCCTATTATTGATGAGTTTCTTTACCGGTTTTTCATTTTAACAATGAAAATATATTTATTTCGCCTCTATACTTGTATATTTATATAGCGTATTACGAAAATAAACCTTATACAAACGTAAGTTAGTAGCTTAACTTGTACGATATTAACTTTACATGGTTTTTGGTGTGCCTGCGTAATTTGGTTTCTCCCCTAAAGAATAGATTGATGTTGTTGGGAACAAAGGATCATACTGGCAGTGAATTCGTAGTTTGTACTAGTCTTCCGAGATAAGTAACCATTTAATGCCTCGTGGTTACTTTATGTACCACTAGGTTTTAAACTCCGAAATTCTGCGTTCTGCCCATAGTGTGCATTTATGTGTTTTTTATGGATCTGAGCACAAGCAACGATTATTTCCCTCTAAGGAGTTAACTGATAGGTTTCATAACGGTAAAGCAGAATGTTTACTGTGCGGTATGGAGTGAATATTACAGTCTAGTTTAGGTTACGCTAGTTTCTAAGGGTTTCCGCAGCTTCTCGCACGTAGCATGTATCGTGGATAAAAGAAATTGTAGCAGTAATCAACAACTGTGGCGTACTCACTGAAAATTCAACAACAGGTGTAGAGTTGCAGAAAATTATACCATTCATGCATTTAATGTGACCAACAAGAAAGATCAATCAATGAACTATTTACTGCATGTTTGCTTTACTCTGCACTGGATAAGACACAACTTTTCAAAGCAGCACAGTGAGCCAGTAATTACAATTCCCGTTTATGACTCGAGGGGTCACGGATTAAACC
Organism: Reticulitermes speratus; assembly: GCA_021186555.1. Taxonomy (NCBI): domain Eukaryota; kingdom Metazoa; phylum Arthropoda; class Insecta; order Blattodea; family Rhinotermitidae; genus Reticulitermes; species Reticulitermes speratus. The sequence goes on from JAJKFL010000005.1 coordinate 19,519,851, forward strand.
TGGTGTTACGGCGTCATTCCATGATTTTCTTGAAAACCTCAAGGTACATGCCAGTATAATACTTTATCAGGTTGTATTATCATGTGTTCCTTATACACTAATATCTTATTATTTGACCCTATATAACCGCAGTTACTGAGAGTTTCTTTTCAGCAAAACATAAATAAATAAATGAATAAATAACATACATACATAACAAATTCTTTTTATAAATAATGGTTTAGTGGCTGCAGAGTATAAGATGAATAACCTGCCATATAGGCAGTCCACAGGCTGTCATATGATGTCAAAATTATTATAGGGATTGTTATATTATCATGATTTACATTATTATTATTCGCATGTATCGTAGGTATTATTATTATTATTATTATTTGCAGCATTATGCCCTCCTTTTCTACCATTGACTCTCTCGTTATTATGTATTGTGCCCTTGTGCGATCTAAACTCAAATTCGATCCTGTTGCCTGGAATTCTGTTACTCTGATTCCTCTAAAATGGAAGGTTGCAAACAAAATTTGTTGATTTATGCCATAATAGATTTTTATTAACTTTGGCGCTAATAAAGAAGATGATATTTTCGCTATATTAAATGTGTCAATTCTTCAGTCAAGGAGGCGAGACCTTGAGGCGCTGTTGCTTATTAATGTCTCTAATAATGAAATCAGTTGCTCCTCCATACTCAATACCGTAAATCTATGTGTACACACAGAAACAAAAACAGACCACTCGAGATTTTATGCTCTGCATTGTGCTAAGGCCAGTCCTTCTGCCAGACGCTGTCTGCAGGTTAATTGATAGCTTCAGTCACAATGACTTTTCGCTTAAAAACATAATTAAATACAATATTACTTAATTCCAAGTCCTTGTATACACTTTTTATCGTATGGATCATACTACTAATCACTGTATATTCTCTCTGTTTATTAATTCCTTATATTCTTTAATGGCTTCTAGGTATTATCCTCCACTATTGTAATTTCCTTTAATTTTTATTGTGTGTTTTATCTCCTTTTGTATTTTTTGTAGTATCAACTTAATTTTATATGTCTTTCCATTAGTTACCTTTATTTTTTCTCTTAATCTTTTTAATGCTCTTGATGTACTCTATTTAAATGTTACTTATTGTACGTTTTTGCTGTATCTGTAACTGGCCCTCGGGCTGTTGAGTCAGCACGTAAATAAACTTGATTGAATTGAATTTAATTATTATTACGATTATAAAAGATATTGTGGTACTCAAAAATTACTTACATATATCATTCTACAATCTACCAGCAATACTGTTACTTCAAGTAGTTGCCTCAAATCCCTGATTGTTCCATTCTCGACCTACTTGTCCTATTGTTTCCCTTTGGAACCAGCAGCGTGATAATGGCAGATCATAAGTTCACGGAAAAGAAAATCTCAGGATGCCACATTAACAAAGAAGCAAAGGGTCAAGAAACATGAAGCAGTGATATGCTCTACCGTACCTCAATTAACTGCGGCAGCAGTTTATACCAAAATAGAATTTGTGACGCCCAACGACCTCTTTCCTTCTGTGCTTGTCTCCTGTCTTCCCTCTCTCTCTCCTCTGTGCATCCCATTGCTGCTGCTTTCATCTTTCGCTCTTTAAGGTCGGCCCTTGCCATTTAATTAAACCACAGTGGAAACAGTTAAAAATTAATTGAAATTTGTGCTTTGTAATTGGTTGTTTAGTGTGTTTATGTATGGTTTACTTAATGCCACTATGATTATCTAATAGTATATAGCGCTGAATGGTATTGTGTGGCTAATAAATAGGCACGAAAGTGGAAGGAAACATTCATAACTTAATCTGAGGTACTATTACAGACATTTGAATGTTAGGATTGAGGAAAGCCAGAACGAACCTCAGTCAAAATATCCGATCTGAACGAAGAGACAACCATGGACTTTCCAAGTCGGTTTCTTATGTAAGCGTATGCTCCTACGATCAGCAATCGCTTGCACTGTTTCTCTCAGGCTTCCTGTTACCACGGACCCCCATTACAAAGTCGAACTAATTTTGCGAACGCCCTTTCAAAAATTTCGTAACTTGGGAACCCGTTAGGTCCAACACGCTGTAACAGTTAAATTTTGAATATTCAAAAGTAAAAGAAACCAAATTCATGGAGTAAAATCTTGCTTGAGAAGCTGGTACTTCCTCAGATAAGCACAAATTTCCCCGCATTTTAAGGAACCCAAAAGCTCATTACGATAGTCATAAGAACACGTAATTTGTCCCTAATCTGAGCCAGACCAATCCAGTCTACTCCGTCCCATTCTATGTGTTATAGATCCGTTCTAATATTATCCTCCCATCTACACCTAGAACTTTGAAGTGGCCTGTTACCTTCAAGTGTCCCCACCAAAACCGTGCATGCATTTCTTTCCTCTCCTGTACGTGCCACATGCCCAGCCGAGCTCATCCTCCTTGATTTGATCACCCGAATAATGTTTGGTGAAGAGTACAGATCATGAAGCAACTCAGTGTTGAACTTTGTCAAGGCTGCTTTACTTTCTCCCTCATTTGTGCAAATATCTTCCTCAGCATCCTGCTGTCGAATACCGTCAGGCCCTATTCTTCCCTTAATGTAAGAGAACAAGTTTTATATGTGTATTGAATAACATCCGACAAGGGGTGGTCTTCGAACTTGTGGTTGGGCGAGAGGCTGACAGCACCTTATCATAAGAATTTAGAATGTTAAACAGGAGGAATAAGAAAGATTTTTAATGTGTAAAAACCTTTGTTACCTTAACGTGAAAAATCCTGTTACCGAAACAGTCATTTTCAGAGCATTAGTGAAAACGAAACTAAGATCATCGACATTCTGAGCGGAAGAAAGGAAACGTAGTTTTACTGGGCAGAAGCCGAATCCCTTAGGCACAACTAGCTGACCGCAGGCTGAAAACAATGACTTACGCTGTGTCGTTTACCTGAGTCATTATTACATTCGTCTTAATTTAACGACAATTTATGAATTACGTATAATATACGTATATTGTCGAATGACTGTAACATTCTGGGTGATGACTAAAGAAGGCAAAGAAGCGAGAATGTTGTAATCTCTTTTTAATAAATTATAACGTGTCTAAAAATCGTTTTGAAACCACAAAAAACTACAAATGGATTGTATTATTTCCCAGGATCGAAATCGAAAGCCCTCCAATACGATGTAGAGTGTTAATATTTTATGATTTTTATATTTAATCACTTCATTCGAATCTCTCAGGTAGGCCTTGTTCCAGCGAGTAAAATTCTGTGCTTTTTTATTCAGAACGTTTCAAGGAGAACAGATGAGTTCACGACGAAAAGTATTATCGTGACAAAAAAGAAGAAGGCATGTGATTTTATCTCGCCTAACCTCCAGCACAATCCACCTGGTAATTAGGCCTTTGAGCGCGAAATTTTCGAAATGAATGAATAAATCATATTTTGTGTTGTTCTGAAAACATTTTTTTCTCTATGAGAGTAACGTCACAGAAAAGACAAGACTAAAATAGAACACAAGGCTTAGCGAAATAAAATAAGTAGTCATATGAAAGGAAGGAGACAAGAAGAATTATCTTGTTTACTTACTTAGCTACGAGTTTATTATTTATAGCGTTTAATGACGTCACTACCTCAGAGGGTGCAGCGTTGAACGGTAAGACTATTAGTGAAGAATTAACGGTAACAGATGTGGAAAGAAGGGAGAGTTGCATAATCTGATATACCAGAATAACAGAAATCCTGAATAGTAACAGTTGGTTCCCTGGCCGAAATTTGTATTCGGGACCTAGCTAATACCAAGCACGAGTGCTACCACCGTAGAGTGATGTCCAGTTATGTGTTATCTGTGTAACAATAAAGTGATATATTATATCCCATATAAAGCTGACATTAAGTACAGCAAAACTTGACGTTAAAATTGGCTTGGACTCGTCATTTTTCTCACTTGTAACTGGGAGGTTCTACGGTCGATTCTCGGCTATGAAATGACTGACGTGATTACGGATTTTCATGATTTTCCTCAAAACCAACTTCCAGTATAGTAACATAATTAAGTAAGAAGTCCTTCCTTCATGTGCTTAACACTTCAACAACAGTTAAGCCTGGGGTACAAGAATCCCTGTTGCCAGGCCGCTCGAGCTACTAAATTGTGTACCGTGACCATAATATCTGTGGGTCCCTAGTGCGTAACTGCTTTCATATCACCCTAGTAAAGGTAAAGCAATCCCTGTACATGCCTGGACAGGCCCTTAGGGCTCCAGGAGGTTGAGGCTCCAGAATTTCTAGACAATCGGCACATGCATGTGGCAAGGTTGTCAGCCCTACGCACCGGCCCTCTTTAGCCCCCAGGAGATACCCCTGGTACCCATTTCTGTCAGAGGCTAAGTTGACCCTAGGGCCATTGTGCGGTCGGAAGGATTAGGTCAATGAAAAATCCCAGTGACCACATGAGGACATATCACCTTTATGGCGCCTAGAATTTTGTAGTGGCTTCTAGATTTTTTGAAAATTTGTGTACCTCTGAGTCAATCCATAAGTAAAATAAACATATTGTCCATGCGATAATCATCTAACACCTTGCTGGTGTACCAAGCTACACACATGGAAGATTGAGGCGTATTTCTTGCCTCGATTAAACTTCTTTTTTCAGTCGTATATAACACATTTAATCACGTTAAATATCTCACGCCTTTATTGCAAGACGTAGTGCGGTTTACGGTGTAGCTCACGAAGTAAAAGTCAAGATTCTGTCGTAATATAAACTGAACTTATTGGAATATTTAAAATAGGGTGAATTTTCGGCTCTTTTGTATCTTGCAATAAAAAATATAATTCCTGTGATATGCTGACTAATACTTAACAAACAACTTGTCGATTTTAAGTCAGGCCCGTAAAAGTTGCGTTAGTGAGAACTATAGTTCTACGGGATGTGACGCCGTGTATTGTGGTAGATGTTTAGTGACAATTTAAAATACAATGCTGCCACCTTTTTCTGATTATAATCAGAAAAGAACTGAATGTTCCATAATCACACGCTGATAATTATCAGTGTGTGATTATGGAACATTCAGTAAACTTCTACCATAGTGCACAACTTCACATCCCAGTGGACAGCAGTTTCATAGCCAGCACTGTGTAAACCTCAAATATCACATATGTCATTAATGTGATACTGTCGGTTTTGCTGTTTAAATGATGTTGATGAAAATTCAATTATTGTTTACGTATTGAATAAGCGGCCTAATGGCCAATTACAAAACCACCACTACTAGTTGTAATACAAAAATTACATTACGTGCATAAAAAAGTAAAACCAAAAGGAACAAGGCTACATGTTTCGGCTATTGAAGTGTAGCCATCATGAAGCCTGAACTACAAGAAACAAAAAGGTTATTTTTACAACAGTAATGGGGCTAGAGACCTCTACCTTTGCAACCTTATTACAGTTGTAAAGAACCCTTTTTGTATCTTGTTGTTCAGGCTTTATGATGGCTATCCTTTTCTTGCTGAAACGTGTAGCCTCGTTCTTCATAAATATATGTTGTATTGACTGAAACATTTATTGTATTTAATAATTCCACGGGGATGTGCCGCTTTAGAAAAAGGTATTACTATTTTGTTATTGTTATTATTGTTATTATTATTACTATTAATTATGTTTACTTCCGACACAAACACAAGTATATGTGAAACAGAATCTTATCGCAATTCTGTAGGATTCTGACGGTGGTATAGCACATTTGGAATTATTCACTCTTTGGACTGTGTCCAGCGTCCTGCTTTTAAATAAAACTTAAACACAACTTTTCGGGGGCAACGATCGCTACCCGTTCTCAGGGAAAAGAGTAAGAAAAGCACCTATGTTGGATCCGATAGGCAAAGTTACTCTGAAACCTCTGGGTCCAGAGCTGTACAATAGTTGCAGTAAGACTGAAAGCCGGTGAAGGCCGGGTTACATTGGTTGACGGAAGTGACAAGTAAACATACACTCTGCTCCATGCAGATTCTTGTGCTGAGTCAACAGCCCTTGTTTCCTGCGAGCAGATACCGTGCCTAGTCATTGAGGTGTCTACGGTTTGCTTTGGCTTCTGTCACAAAGGGGTTCTGCCGTGTGGATAGTTTGTCTAACACTGTCACTGATAGATGGATCACAGGTGTTCATTCTAGTTTACGCAGACAATGTTTGTTTTGCTTCAAGTCGGTGTAATTAATAGCAACAATAATATGTTAAATATTTGAATCTTATCTTGGGAGTTGTGATCTTGTGTTCGATCGATTGTTCTGTGGCAGTTAAATACGTTCAGATTTACTGTATAAGGCGCCACCAAAACGGCTTTGGAGTGGCATTCATTTGTCTTTACTTTTTCTCTTCCTTTCATTCATTAATTCCTTATTCTTTCATTTGGTTTCCTCTTTATTCAGTTTTTCTTTCTTAGTTTGGTTCATTCTTTCGTTCACTCCTACAGATTTATCGCACATTTTTCTTTCAAACTCTTTCATCCACTCACTTGGCGCTTTCCCAAAATTGCGAAAACGATTACCTTTGTCAGTCTGTCCGTCTGACAGACTGGATCCCGCTGGACGGATATTAGTGAAATTTTATTAAAATATCCCGAGGAAATTCAAGTTCTTTAAAAATTAACAAAAATAACAGGAACTTTACATGAAGAGTTACACATATTTGGTTACTAGCATTACCATAGTTAACGTCGTAAATAATCGATAACGAGAGTAATCGATACTAATGTGCTTTATGTCTTTATGTAGTACACATGATTCGTAATTAAGAAATTTATAAACGTGAATTTATAAGATGTAATATTTATTGATTATGTCTAGGAATATGAAATATGGTACGTAGATATATCATGAATATACGTCAATATAAGAATAATAAATTCCGCAATAAAATTTATCAGTCCCTGATAATAGTAATAACATACTGTAATATGTGCACAATTGTAAACGGTAGGTCTAACAAAGTGTGACCACACTGTGACTGTTTTGACCATCTGAGAAAGGTCCAGGCTTCAGATATCCAAACTCGCCTTAGTGTTAAATTATGTGGCCTTCCCTTTATTGTTTTATTTCTTTTATAGCTTCTTTCAATGCAGCTGTAACACCACCAGCAGAATCAGCAAATAATAATAATAATAATAATAATAATAATCACCATGACATCAAGAGCCATATTTATCAGTTACAATCTAATAAAAAGTTTCGCAATAATATAAATCTTTTTTGTGAGACCTTAATGCTCACGGAAGTGACTGTGAATATTGCTGTACTCTGTATGCTGTAGGTGTGGCCGTCTAGTCTGATAGATGTACACCGACATGTCAGAGGAGCCTGCTGCCTCCATCATTAGGGTAGATGAACCTTGATGACTGAAGCAGCATCACACCCTGTAACGTCTACAAATATGTACCAGACCACAAAGCGTTACGTAAAGCTTTTTATTTTTCTGTAAGGGGACAAGTGTAAGCCACTGGGTCACACTTTCGACTTCTCCCTTGGTTTCATCTTGTATTTCGGGTGGTTCTGAGTTAGAATCTGACCCGACAAGTCGGATTTATATACGGATTTTCTTCTTAAACTGTTCACGAAAATCATTGTCAGCTCATAATTATTAGCAATATAATTCGGCGATATCTAACCTATGGCATTTTATAATCAAATAACGAAGTAACTGTGAATTCAAAGCAGAAGTCTTTTTTCCTAAGATATTGGCACTTCTGTAGTTGATATTTTGTTCTGAAATTATCTTCTCTCTTTATCCCACTCTCGCATCCTTTAACATTACAGCACGATATCATGAGGACGTATGGGGGAGTAGGAGTGTATCTCCACGTATTATTAACCTTGGCACTTCGTGGAAGGTGGTGCTTACCGTCATGTCCCGGTCACCTTATCTGCAAGGAAGTTCGCTGCGGTATCCATTGGACAGAATGTTTGACGAGCCCCAAAACTGATCTGAATAATTTAGCGAAAAGACAAGCTTTTGTTTTCCTCTGAGATCAAATAATAATTGTGAAATCTTCCACCCCACAGCCTAGTAACATACTGACTTAGTAATTTCAGCTCTCCTCTCTCGTCTTTTGCTGTTTCGTTTATTGACATAGACCTTCACATGTGATCAGTAGGTAAACAAAGAAGAGGATCCTTTCAGCCATTGTATCGCGGCTCCTGCATTTATTGATATTCGTAATTGAAGGACACTGAGTTATCTGTGAGGTACGAAGTCAGTAAAGCTATCCCATTAGAGGTCTGTACAGGCCCTTAGGGCTGTAGCAGGTAGATGTTCTCAGAATTTCTAGACAGTCGTCACATAAAATAGTGAGTTTGTGAGTCCTACGCACCGGCAGCCTTTAACCACCAGGAGATATCCCTGGTACTCATTTCTGTTAGAGACTGAGTTGACAGGAAGTATGTCTGGAAGGATTAAGTCAATGAAAAGTCCCAATGGCCCCATCGGGAATCGAACCCGCGACCTTCCGGCGTGTAGCGCAGTGCCTCAACCAACTGCGCCAACGCAGTCATTCTTGATACATAATTTAGATTAAGTGTAGTCTGCAAATGATTAATATGTAAGCGGTTGCCATTCAGCTACTAGTTAAATATTAAATACTTGGAAATTTGAGTAACTGGCTCTGAAATCAGAAAGTAACGATAGAGTGGGGCCAGTTTAGGTAATTTAAGGAAAGTGTCTAAATTACGAATCGGTCTCCGGTAATTGTCAGCATGGCACGAGTATAGTGTAACAGTTGTATTTAATATTGTGTTCACCGTGCATCTCGTATATATCAAAAACCAAGACCAACTAGATGCACAACCACTATTAAAAACTTTAATAGTAGTATTACATTAAACCCGACATGTTTCGGTCAGGTACCTGACCATCTTCAGGGATACACTACTTTAAAATGCTATGTCCATATGTAAAACACACTTGAAATGTGAGCATATAAATTCTAGTCATGTGACTAGTTTTTAGTGACTTTAAAACTGTGTTTTATAAAAACATCATACATGACTAGACCTTATATGCTCACATTTCAAGTGTGTTTTACATATGGACATAGCATTTTAATGTAGTGTACCCCTGAAGATGGTCAGGTACCTGACCGAAACATGTCGGGTTTAATGTAATACTATTATTAAAGTTTTTAATAGTGATTGTGCATCCAGTTGGTCTTGGTTTTTGATATATAACAGTTGTATTCTTCTTTGCTTCTAGTGCAGCGTCAAGTTATTATGATATAAACATAACAGTGTAATATAGGTATGCCTATAGAGCTTAGCACGTTATTTAATATACAGGGTTTCCATAAAGAATGGTAGGATGTTGAACGTCAATAATATAGGACTTGTGCAGTATAAAACAGTGAAAGTGGCAACACTGGATTGCATCACTGAAATAGTTTTTTCACACACCAAGTGTCCCCACCTAATGCTCGCTGCAGATACTTTTCCCTAATTAAGTTTACTTCAGTGGACGCCTTAAATCCTACCATTATTTTATGATAACCCTGTATTAAGAAGAATGCATAAACGTTACATGGCTGATCTCTTGCTGTACCTAAGCCTGTGTTGTCAGCAGTGTGAAATATTTCACCAAAATAATTTATTTCCGGATCATTATTTTTGCATGAACTGAGACTGAGTCCGTACTCCACACCTCCTATTACTTGTGCGAACTGCACTCATGAGGTATTTAGTAGTCCATATGGTTTATTGGACTGTATTAGACATAAAGAGGTTCACAGTTGTGTCCGTGACCACCCACAAAAGAACGCGCGTAAGAACTCCGAATGCAGTCAGCTCAGTCAATTATGGTATTTGTTAGCATGAATACCACAATCAACAAAATTACACCCATCTACTTTTGACGTCATTAGTGCAGAAGAAAACAACATCAAGTGAGACGTTTAACAAATATACAGTCAATCCATCAACATCCGCAGTTGTATTCTTGTACTTAGTAATCTACCCATATGGGCTTCAACCCCGCAGCGGCGTGTTGTGGACACCATTAGCGAGACGGTGTCATCCATTACATGAAGTCGGAGTTAACACAGAAACTTTATTAGAAGCTAGCAAGAAGGTTGGCCTGGAAATAGTCTCAGAGGAAACAGCATATGATCTTGTCTCGTCCTCAGACCACAGGAAGCTTCATAATATCGAAACAGCAAAACCACAAATCGAAATTTTGGCTAACGTTCATATATTTGGGAATAATAATAAGTAGAAGTTAAATTAACTCAGAAATTATGATTAAAATTCCGAGAATTCTTGCTGTTACTTTTTTAAAAATTTTGTCTTTCTGTAGCTTACCTAAAAATGTAACAATTTTTATATAGCTACAGTACCATAGTTTTTACCTGTTTGTGTTACATGGATGCAAAATTTCGTCTCTCATATTAAGAGAAAAATGCAGATTGTGGGACTTTGACTAGCAGGACAATGAAGAATACATGTGATCCTCAAAGACATGATGTAACAGAAGGAAAAAAAAATTACTGAGGAGCATCACGATTTGTTGTTGTCACCAAATATGATGAAGGTGGAGAAATAAAGGAGGATAAAATTGGTGCAGTATATATGAGGCGCACGGAGGACATAAAATTGCTTACAAGTGTCTCGTCTGAAAAACTTGACTTTCAGTACGAGAGTATGAACTTGCATTAACTGACTCAGGATAGGGTCAGTGGTGAATCCTTTTCAACATGGTACTGAATATTCCAGTCCCGTAAATAAGGCAAAATTCAGCTGATCCCAATAGCTGCGCGGTCTAAGGCGTGTGTCTGCGGCCTCTCGATTGCTGGTATTTCGGGTTCGAATACCGCCGGAGGTATGGATGTCTGTCTCTTGTGAATGTTGTGTGTTGTCAGGTAGAGGTTTCTGCGTCGGGCTGATCACTCGTCCAGAGGAGTCCTACCGAGTGTGGTGTGCCTGAGTGTGATCGTGAAGCTCGATAATGAGGAGACCCTGGCCCACTTGGGGCTGTTGCGCCATTGAAAAAAATAAGGCAAAATTCATGACAATTATGACGATCTGGGTTTAATTTACAGGGATTATGTTAGTGAATTTGTATTTTCAATTAATTGAGCAGTTTAAATATATAGTTTCTTTCTGCCATGCTGATTAACGTGTCCTCTTAACACGGGGTAGTTTCTCACCTGGCCAAGAAATTTTCTGCTTTCATAGAATCGAAAGGTTCGACATTCATTAAATAAAATACCCTAATTGCAGTGTAGAGTCTTAGCTGAATCCAAAGAGTACTTTCGTACCCTGTTTATATAATATGCCTTTTTTGTAACAACCTGTGTCTAAAGAGAGTGTTTTTTCGAACTAGGTTACAAGTTCACAAATGTAGACTATTTCGACACAACACATCCTACATCCTTCTCAAATTACTTTCTTCTGTAGTTTCGGAATCCTTGTTTCAGCGATTGACACTAGGGATTCCAACTTTGCTTACCTCAGCTGCAAGGAACTTTAAATCCTATTTCTCTGCACGTAGCTTGTCCCTTTAAACTCAGTCCTGAGTGACGTTTCCTTGCAGCGCCATTGTACTGTTGCTTCCCACCCAGACATTTGGACCATCGACTTCCGCACACATGTGTTTCATACCGACTCATTTACATTAGAATGACAATGTTTACACTCTATTCAATTTTCTGCTCGGCCTTCTTCCATTTCATCATTTTTCTACGTTTATTTCATTTGCTTAGTCTCTTTTAGTGCACGCCATTCTTTTGTCGTCTCCCTCCATTCGTAGTTTACTCTCATACACGCTGTTTCTATTTCATAACATTAGGTCTGTGCATATGTATGTATGTATGTATGTTTTTGCCTCCTATCTCTACAGCTGTCATGATTCAGACGTCCAAATATGTCACCGCAATCTAGAGATGAGATATTTCCACGTACCTGCGTCATTCGATTTCCGATAGTGTTTCTACCTTCTAACGCTACGTTGTCAGTCGCAAGGGACTATAAATTACTAGTGTTTCTGAGAGCGTTTCTTTTGGAAACTTTTTAAGTGAATATTTTTTCAAATGTTAAGCTGAAGCTTAGTAATCGATATATATATAACAAACGCAGTCACTCTTTCAGTCGGCACAACTGTTTTTATTAATATATAAGAAGTTTCTACGTGTTTCAACCCGCCCTGGTCATCTTCAGGCAAGTTCAATTAACCGAATTAAGAGTTACACAAACATGCACTGCCACACTACCTTACAATCTCAAGTTTTTATCACGTATATAGATATTGCGAAATCATATGTGTTTATGACTGATTAAAAGTGTATCCGTGTGTATGTCTCGTTAAAATTAGCAAAACTGTACTGAGTTGTTATTCCAAATGATTTGTCATTCTTACGTTGGATCGATACTGTACCATCTAATTCATCGCGTTTATATGTTCTCCGTATAATTTACACGTCTGGATGCTATCTGTGTTATTTAGCGTTGACGTCAGTAAAGTGTGCTCTCTCTTATTTATGTGTCTCTCTGGTTTTCACCTGGTACCTTTCGTGATATTACGTGTTTTGTGCAAAGTGCATGACCGTACTCCCACACATCCGTGGGTGTGTTCGGAGACTACATTTGTTGTAGAAAGGGGATATCAGAAAATGTACTGCGCTGAAGTAATGTAATTTTCACAGGTGATTCCGTCATGAAGCTTCAATTTCCAAAGGTACCGATATCAATAGAAATTTGGTATTACCAAAATACTTAATTCAGCGTTTGCCCAGAGTTTTTGAGCGAGGTTCCTTATTCATGGAATGGTATAAACTGCAAAATTTACACAACGTTGGAACAGATGGGATGTGACAATTTTGATACCGTGAGAAATAAAATTGATAAAATCCCTTTCATGCACTGTCCTGTCTTCGTGAGGCCGAACTGGGTGAATTTTATATTTCCCTGTCAGTGTAACCGCTACAAAATTTCTAAGTGATTGTCCTAGATCATATATGAGAAACATGAAACATAAAGACTAAACCAGCCTACGGGCTAAGTTTATAAATAATTTGATTTTAATTCTCTTCTACGTTTCTGACTTAATTTGCAGGACAATATTTAGTTTATTCAGAAAAGAAGAATATAGGCTATATTAAATGCTGGGATAATTAAGTTTTTCAGAGTTAGTAATTTGATTGGAGAGGCCACGTGGAAGACCTCAGCCTAAACGGTAGGAAAATATTATAACCCAGCCTTAATAGTGTGGTAGGATGACCAAGGATACGTTCAGGATAAGAGCCATTGTTGAGGTTTGTGAACACGATAATTCACTTTCCGCTTCCATGAACAGTAAGGAAGTTCTTTACTATCTCAACGAATAGTAGAACCTGAAGCAAAAGTTTACTCCATGGAGTTATGCAGTTACTAGCTGGCTTCGCAACGGGAACACGAACGTCGGATCGTAGCTCTTAGAATTGTTCGGATTTCACGACGTTCTCCATTAGTTTCGTGGTCAGTGCAAGGATTAACTGGAGAACGTTAAATACAAAACGTAAGGCAAGACATCACGTTTTCCCTGTTTCATTGTGTCTCTTCATACTTATGACCACTGTCCCTTCGCGAAGCAGCGTCCGCGCTTTCGAGCGCCACGTCAGACGGGTAGCACTCAGCGTTAATAGCCCTGGCGCCAGCGGATATGACGTATTAGTCACTGCCTGCAATATTCTTCTTCGCCAGTGTCAGGACAGAAACTGTGAGCTCACACTTATGGGATCACAAAACCGTGCTCTTACACCACTTGACTTTGTGGACAGTGAATGAAACGAGAACACGATATTTTATTAATACTCATAAAATGGCTATTTTAAGCACCATTAAAGAGGTAGGAAGAACGTTTTTATTACGGAACATTTTTACGAAATTTCAAGTGAAACAAGTGCCGTGCTCTTCGACCACATTGACCCTCGGAAATAGCAATAGTACAGTATTTTTGCTAACCTCGCAGCCCCTGTTGCCAGCATAATCCCAGATTAATTACTGCTCACAACGTGTGCAGATACATGCAAGGAGAAACACATCTCTGAATGTTTTTGTGAGCTCAAATATAAAGAAGAAAATAAAATGGAATAACAAAGTTATCTAAAACTTTAGAATCTCCAAAGATATTTGAATAGATTATGGATGTTTCTTTTGTTCTGAAGAAATGCCCGAATTCCAATGAGTGAATGTTTATGGGGATGCTGGATCGATTGAGACTTTGTTTTTCTCTGGGCTTGTTTGCTGAATATAATGGCGTCTTCTTTGTAGACCCTAACATTTGCAGTAAACATGAAAATGTAGTTGAAGAATTCAAACATCCATCAGACTGCGTAAAGAGTTGAAGAACTTTGTTCATCATATGTTTAACAAGAAGCGAGGAAATTCCGCTTAAGGATTTACATCAGTGGAATAACGTCTCTTTGGATTTATAATCACAATACTTATGCTGTTTTGTTTATATTTTATTATAAACTGAATAGTTTGCGACGTATCTTTTGTGATGATGATTTTACAGTAATAAAATATTCTCAGTAGATAAATAAGCTATTTTTTTCGAAATTACATATAATTATACACGTCTATACGTCTGCCTTCCACTGATAAACTGAAATATGTATATAAAATAAGTATGTTTAAAACAATTGCATTTATTTAAACATTTCTTATGGTTTAAAGCATGGTTTCTTCAACTGTGGTACGCGTATTACTACTGGTATATCAGTAATTGTTTACTGGTACTCGCTTTAATAAAAAATCGAAATATATAAAGGTAACATTTTAAAAAATGAATACAAAATAAGACACATATACGCAGCGCTGCTGGCAACATTGTACAGGATGCGGGAATATAATATGACGATTTTCAGATCGCTGTTTTGATGAATTGCTTTAAATATATGAAACAAACACCTTACGCAGTAGCAGTAGCAATAGTAAAATGCCATTGAATGAATACTTTTTGTTTTTTGATAATTACATCTCCTGAGGTGCCTAGCAGGCATGCAGAACCTTCCTGTAACTGTGACTGGAAATTAAACTTAACCTTGCCGCAAACGCACATCAGTGCCTCTAATCTTGACCCTGGTGTGCTCTTTCACCCCTTAACATGCCACAAAAGAATGTGATGATAATCAGAACTCAACTGCAATTAACGTACTGCAACGTCGGGGTTATATTTTGGGCTTTTGTGCAGTTATGGTTAATTTAAGTTGTGTTTCATATATTGAAACCAATTCATCAAAACAGCGATCTGAAAATCGTCACGTTCTGTTGCTGCATTCTGTATAATGCATTTCCGCTGTCAGCCAGTCTTTCCAATTTCGGATCTTTATCTAAGTACACAAAATATGTAGGTGGTATAGTGAAATTATTAAATTCCATTTAGTGGTACGCGAGCGAAAATATTTGACAACCCCTGCTCTAAGTAGGAAGAGTTTTGTCACCGTTTCCTAAACTCTGTAATGGATTTAATTCTGTGTCTTTTGCATCTAGAATGAATGACCTAGGTTCACTTCCATTCTCAAACAACTTTTTCTTTCTACATGGAAATATATTTTTTAATCTTGTTTAGATAAGTGGAGAAATTATTGGTTGATTTTCAGGAACTAATCATGAAAAGAGGGTAAGATGAACACACGTATGTCAAAGACATGAAAATTTATTTCCAATTTTTATATCCTGCATAACACAGAGGATCATCTCTTACCATATGAACTTTGTATGGTGCGATGTTGATGTATATAGCAGTCTTTCTTACTTTAGGCAGGCTTTACTTTTGGTGAAGAACACATGTAGCTGCGAATAGAGTATTTATGTACTGAAGAACCCAGTAGTCTAAGGAAGTAGAAAAGTAATTTGACGTATGTGTACATTTATTTATAGACAGATAATCGCCTTTTTTAGGTTTTTATAAGCCGCGATGCCTAGAAACGTTTCCTAGAAGATTTTGGAAAAATTGAGTGTATCATGATGGTGTAAATTTAAGGATCATATATTTTTACGTAATTGAATATGGCTAGCAGCTCACTTGACAGTTCTTAGTAACCAGTGACTCAGACTCGATCATAAAGTTGTACGACCGGAAAGGGAGAGAGATTATTGCTGAGCTGTTTCAACCAAACCCCTTACATAAATCAAGCTCTTGATAATTCTTCTGTCACTGGCACAAACTCTTTTCCTCGCAAGAAACCCGACTTGCTTTTACACTAAAGTCGCTTGTAGAGAGAGAACAAGAACGAAAGAATTCCCGAAAGGACACCTGCGCTCCTCGCTCATGAAAATTTTCTACCTTCCCCTCAATAGTGAATGTTTTAAATGGTGACGTTGGCGGGCAGCTGGACCCAATTTCAGTTGGCTTTGTCCTAACTGTTGATAGACTGAGGCTGCAGCTCAGGATTATGACTCCAAGAGAGAGGAAATGGATGTGGAAACAGCACTGGCTCAGAGAAATTGTAGGGGAGATTATCTAACGCTAGGATAGCAGGAATATTTCAAACTAAATGGCACACACAAACCCAGTAGCGCTGTACAATTTTTCGGTGTGGTCGCGGAATTGTAATAATATTTTCGCTGGCTCAGCGCATTTTTACTGTATCTGAGCAGCCCGCAGATATTGTCCGTTTCAAATCACTGTCGTGATGGCTGTATAAACAGCTACCTTTGGTATGAAATAACAGTGTTCATGACAGATCCAACCGTGGGTCCACTACACACAGCCTTACTTTTTTGTTATTTTTCCAGCTTTATCATATTTTACGTACTGCGTGACTGGGAACCCAATGAGACGATTTCGTGTTTATAGAATTTGGAGTTTCAGAGCGTTACTCAGGCCATGAGAACCATTTCCGCTAAACTAAACTCTCACACTATTAAGTAAGTTTGCATTGTATTTTAGCCAAGAAACATACTCTATTTTTTTTTTTTACATTTAGGATAAGCTGGCATTGAATTATCTAGTCAAGAGATGACTTGTATAAAACCTGAAGATCCACCACTCTGCTAAAAATAACGTTTCACTGGGCCAGATAAAACAAATGAAAACCGTCAAACCGCATTTTTGTGATCAGTTTTAATAATATTCTCTCGTATAAGCTTTGCCTTCAAAGTGATTTCTTTGCTTCAGGTCGTCCTAGTAAGCTCTTCCACGTATTCATCTCTCCGTTGCATGCTGCATAACCAATCTACATCAGATTCTTCTTTCAGAAAAGGAGTTTTCTATGTTCTGCAGTCGTTTAAAGTACATGCAAAGAGAAGCATATCTTTGAAGTACACGCAGCATTGACTGTCGTATATTCTGACGACATCGTCGAGATATGAACTGGTAAATACATCGGTAGACTTAAGGGTAAGAGACGCTCGTATAAGTGTGAGACGTCATGCTCTGATAATATAAAATGTAACGTGAGATATTAGATTCATTTTACGAAGTAAAAGCAGGTGACATCTACTAGATGTTTGTGATGATTTCCAAATTTGCTCATTCTTAGACTCTGTTCCCGGTTTCCGTGCAAAAAAGACCATGAAGACGAGCAGTGTCTCTCTTTTTCCGTGATGTGTCTGCACACATACATTTACAGAAAGACTTGGCTGTGGAGACGACGGAAAATCTAGCGTGACATCAGACGGACATATGGTTTCACATGTCTGCCGATATGATGCGCTCTGTCTTCAGTTTCTTCACCTGTCTTCGCTTTTACTTTCGCTTTGTAATGCAAAACTTTTAGGATAGGAAAAAATGTCGTTTCTAGGCTGCTTAAACTAGCTTTCACTTTGAAATGTACTTTCATTCACAGAATCTACGCAACACCCAGACCAAAACCAAACAAACTATCGTTCTGTAGGAAGTAATAGAGCCCTTCAACGACTGCCGTAACAAATGATATCGAAGCATCAAGAATGTTTATAGTCAGTGACCTCGAAATATTTTTATTCGTGTACTAAAAAGAGCTGCAAATTTTACCTGATCTTATTTATAAGACAAATAGAGCTACTTGCAGAATTGAAACGTCTGAAGTAGTTACGCTTAATGAAATGTCACGTTGTATTATAAAGAACCATAAAAACAAAATTCGAATGTGTTTCTTACTACTCAATTTACAGAGAATGTAATTACTTTGCTTATAGCATGTGCGAATATTATATATACGTTCAGATTGTTAAGAATATAAAGCAATAGTTCCGGGCATTACACACACATACATACAGATACACATGCATGCACACATATACATACACGGATGCATGCATGCCTGCATACACATGCTTACATATATACATACACATATATACATACATGCAGGCATGCATATACGTACATACATATATACGTACTTACATATATATATACATGTACATACATATACTGAACCTGTCTTTGTATCGAATGATATGCGTGCATGCGTGGATACGTGGATACATACACATAAATACATACTTGTTTGCGTGCATGCTTGCGCACATGTATACTTATACATACGTACATACATACATATAAGTATACATACACACATACGTAATATGCATAATGTATATATACTCAACATTTTTTAAGTTTTGTGCTTGATTAAGTTAAATAGACTTAACTTTACGTTATTTTTATGTATGATACATACTGATTCTTTAAATTATCTCTGAAAAGAGCATTAAAATAAAGATTAACTTGAATTTGATATTTTCTTTCGTACAAAATGAGATATTACTGTCATTACTTTACACCGAGACACCATAAACTAAAAGACTAAATCATACAGCAGTGTTTCTCAGAATCTGATGATCATTTAACCAAGCAAATTTCCCTATGGTTTTGGATCCCGTAGTTTCGTTATAGTGTTCACAGTTAGCCTCCACTACTTTCCTCAATGAGCCAGTTGAACCCATTGCATGTAATTACGCCCAGTTTGATTAAAATCTTTTATAACTACATAGTGGCATCTGCACCTAAGTTACGTCATACACTGTTCTCGCGAAATGTTGGCGTGCATAGTAAAATTCCATATCTAAATAAACACATAAGACTAAAATGCTTGAAAATTCAGTTTGCCTGCTAATGGAAAATTTCAAGTATGTAAATCTGTGTATGCTGTACTCTGGTGTTGTAAGTGCTAAAGCTGTAATTCATTTGTAAATTGTTGCCTGTGGAAGGAATGATGATGAAGGAAGGTAACGCCACACAAGATTTAATAAGGTATACAGACAAATGCAGATCCTAGGAGTGCATTATCCGTCATTATGGAGTCCGGATAAGAGGAATCAACACTGCTACAACGCCGTCCACCTCCCCATCTTCAAAACTAGTGTAGAGTTCGATGACGCGCAGACAGCAAGTTCGGGTTCTGCGAAACAGGCACGAAAGGCATATTGGAGGCTGACTGCACGTCACAGTGTACTAAAGCGAAACGTTTGCTTCATAACCTTTGATCTGTTTGTGCAGAATTGCAAATACAAGTTCGAATCTAGCCACAAATTCTTCCTACTTTCATTGCTTACTTAATGATGCCGTGTCGGTTTTGTAATATAGTATGTTTGTGGTCATCTGTGTTGTGAAAACACACCGACGTTTACGTGCAATAAATACGTTTCGGCGGAAGATGGTGCCTTAATCTCCTGGGTCGAAATATGTAAGGTGATAGTGCAATGGGTTGAGCTATGTAGACAGATGACATCTACAATTAGTTCCGTGAGATGGAGAAGGAGTTACAACGCGGTACGAGCCAATAAAAACAGTGAATAAGAAATGTGATAAACTAAGAAACATAATGACCATTTTGAAGGCAGCAATATATTGTCAGAGGAAGGAATATCGACAGTAAACGCGACCACATGTGGGGACATAGCGAAGTTGCATAGCCTCGAACCCAAAAACAAAAGTTGAGGAATTTTTAATTAAAAGTAGGTCTATTATATTCTGGGGGTGAATGGAGATGTTTGAAACAACCGCATATATATAAACAAACGTCGAGGTAAATAGTTGAGAAATTTAGTTTGCTGTACAGGAAAATGCCTTGTCTATTGCACAAGGGCGGTAAAGTATTCTGAACTGAATAGTATGAAGACTTTTCTGATTTTAATCCCCTATTAATTTCGTCATGAACGTCATTTTGGTTTGTTACTGTCGTTGCCAGAAACTTTTTAACTCCTCATTTTGTAATATGTGTAGAGCATAAGAAGAGATAGTAGTTTTATTACTGCAATAGTGAAACGATGAAAGGGCGGTGAGAGCCTCCATTTGCTTTCATGACGTTCCATAAAATGGAAGCTTCCATTTGTTGTTACATATTGTATCAAAAACCATTTCATTATTCCTACTCCTTCATAGTCTCCTCACCCAGCAGGACTGATGATTCCTCCGCTCACAGGTAATATTCTCCTCTCTTTGTCTTTCATATTTTCACGCATGGAGCCCTAATAAGCACTGCCTCTACTGCCTTCCTTCTATCATGCTGTTGCTGTCTTAGTGGAGGAACAAGAGTCGACATGACCTTAGTGCCTTCAGGCATATTCTTCCTCAACTACGAAGGGGATAAAAGCAATATTAGGATAGGCATTTCAAACAAAGCGTCATGCGAAATGAATTAAAGGGTAAGGTTTGTATTTTATGTGAAAATAAGCTACATCCGTAGAGTTGTGTACGTTTGGTATAAATATTAATAACACAGAGTGCAGTGTTGTCAAAGATGTCTTATGTCTACGGAAAACTCTGATACGGTTTCGAATCCAGCCTATAACACAGATGTTGGAACATATTTTGCTGCCGCCAGTTACATTATTCGTTGCTAACTATCTGACAGATATGAAGGTTAAGTAATGGGCTACCCCGTAATAGGCACGCAACACAAGAGAGATGGCGTAACGCTCATGAATGTGGCGCAACAGTCCAACTCGGCCCTGGGCCGCCTCCTTTTTGAGGTTCCTCGATCACACATAATTAGACACACGCATCTAGTAGGATTTGTCTGAACGAGTGATCAGCCTGTCGCAGAGACCGCTACCTACACAACATACACAAGTGACGGTTGTTCGAACCCGCGATCCCAGCAATCGAGCGGCCGCAGACCTACGCCTTAGACGGCACAGCCGCCGGAATCGGCATGTGGTAGATTTACCTTGCTTAAAATCTTGCCAGTTAGCAAGTTGTGTACATAAGCGCGACTGACTCAAGGTCAGTCATTAAAAATGATTTTGTCATAACGCTTGATAGGTGCATGATTTTGCAATTATGAATAGTGTTGTTAAATAGCCAGCAAGTCAGTCAGATAAATATTTAAAAATGACGCCCCCAGAAACGTGGTGACTTCGATTATGCGAATCCGGGGAGCTCGAAAAACGTTGAAAAATTTGAAAGCGATTCATTAGAGCGGATACGTGCCATAAAATGATAGTTATCAATGCTAGTCTGAGATTCGTAAACAACCCCTGCCGAAATTCAGCATCTCGCAACCTCTAATTCACGGCCCTGTGAAACGACTGTGTTTTTATGAGACCCTTGACATATCTCTTAAACTGTGCATTAAAAACCAGTCTACAATTCTGATCATTAGTAGCATGTTTGAATGCGGTGTTTATGTACAGTGTAGGAATGCACAATATTGTGTGGTACTGAAATTGAACAACCGTCATAATTACTCACATTGAACATTCCTAATTAAAAATCGTGTAGAGGGCCTCTTATATACGAACGCCAGACTTCCTCTGCGTGTAACGCTCAAACGTCTAAACTACAATTTCCGTGGTTACGGGAGAGTATTCTTTCTTTCCATTGTTTTCCCGCACTTACTGCAGATAATTTTGGATATGAAAGTGACGATTGCTTGACACACTGATTCAAACGTAAATCGAAAATTAAACTTAATATCAGTGCAGTACTCTTGGTTGAGCTTATTGTTTAAGTAAAAGTGTATGAAGAGAGCATTAATATTTGCATAATGAAATACTGAAATGGGTAAACATGAATTAAAGAAAGTGTAACCCTTAGATATCTTCTCGGCCAGTGATTGTTTTTCACCGTAACTGTTTAAATAAACGTTTATATGAAGATAGTTAACCCCTGGCTGTCGTCCCCGGTATTTATTCTTTACGTGATATCTCTGTACTGTATATTTATTATTTACGTGATATATCTGTACTGCACAGAGATATCATATCATATCATATCAGAGATATCAGAGATTTTATGTTTATGTAACATATTTTATGCAAATAACCTATAATGGAAAACTGATTATGGTGTGCGTGAAAGGTCTGTGTGTAAGAACTACTGTCTTCAATTATAACAAATGTAAGTAGACGTAACCTCCTCAAGAAGGCATTCTCGTACTCAATTATAACTTGGATTTAACAAATAAAAACCATATTTATTATTTATTACATTTTTACTGAGATAAGCTCCCCTTTTTCACCCCATGCATTTCCTGCAAATAATATAACCATTTCTTTGACGCTACAGGTCAGTACGTTCCAGGACCCTGGCTTTAGGGATCTTGAAACATATTTTGTAAACATCTGCTACGAATCCTTGGACGAAGGACGGTCGCGTCGCAACGCCCAGCCGCACAGACAAAGACATACACACAAGAATGCAACAATACACTTTGGTGGCGCAAGAGTACTACTCGACAAATGCTGCTATACAAATGTTAATTTCATTGTGCATTGTGTTCCTTGAGAGTAAATAATCGTTTGGCAAAGCAAGAGTTTCTATATTTGCCATTGTGGGAGAACTGACATGAAATAAACGACTTCCTCTTTCTAACCCTTATTTATTCGTGATAAGGATCTTCTTCCTCCTTCATTCGACGATTTGTAATTCATGGAGTTGAAAAGTAATAGTTAGATGATATAACTGCTTAATTGCCGGTATGAGCGTTAAGATAGCTCTGTGCTTAATTAAGTTCCATACCACAAATACATGTGGGGGTGTGTAGGTGTAAGTTCACGCTTTCTGAACCTCGACACAAGATGAGATAAGACACCGTCACACTTCGCCATTTTATTCCTTGAGTAAGAGTTCTCCCGGAAGACATTGCATAGAAGACTGTTTTGGGCCCAAAGCAAGCATGGACACCGTGGAGAAGAGAAAAATCTCTACCTCAGCAGTCAATCGACTATGCATTCACTTTCGTCCATCGCGTAAAGTAGTGCCTATATTTTATAAGCTATGCCGGTTCCAATCCATCACGGGCCTTTTTATAAATTATTATTATTATCGCCACCACCACCGTCAACATCATCATCATCATCATCATCATCACTGAATTGTGTACAATTGTCGAGCTATAAAGATCAACATTGGGTACAAATGTCGAGCTATAAAGATCAACATTGGGTACAAATGTCGAGCTATAAAGATCAACATTGGGTACAAATGTCGAGCTATAAAATCAACATTGGGTACAAACGTCGAGCTATAAAGATCAACATTGGGTACAAATATCGAGCTATAAAGATCAACATTGGGTACAAATGTCGAGATACAAAGATCAACATTGGGTACAAATGTCGAGCTATAAAAATCAACATTGTGTACAAATGTCGAGCTGCAAAGATCAACATTGGGTACAAATGTCGAGCTGCAAAGATCAACATTGGGTACAAATGTCGAGCTATAAAGATCAACATTGGGTACAAATGTCGAGCTATAAAGATCAACTCATTATAAAGTCGTGTAGGACACAGCAGCTTGTCCGATAATTCTATGAATTTAGCCTTTTCTATGTAAATGTTTGCACATATAACCCCAGCAGACGGACACTTTGCATTCTGTTGAGTGAAGGGTCTGGTCTGTCAAATTGTCATTTTAGAGAATGTACAGCAAGCACCGTGTCTGCACTGTATGGACGCGCAGATGAGAATACGCGGGAAAAACAGCGTTTACTTCATTGGACAGAAGCTTTACTCAGCGGACTATTGTAATATTTCCACGCTAAATAGTCCCCAAAGTCAACTTGGTGCCTATTTATTTGGTGAAATGAAAATTGAAATCATTTCTCTTTACCATTTATGCCTTTAAAAATATATGACAGTTCACGTTACATGCGTATAATGGTAACGTATTTGGGGCTGTTATAAATGGCGGGTTTCCAACGGATAAATAAAAAAAGAGGTTTATTAGTGTTTGTCAGTGCATTCAGGTGGTGCTGTTGCCTTTCTTTTATGGGCTTTATTTGATGTTAATTTTAGACCAATATCCAGTAGTTCTATATGTTTATTATGCTAGTTTTTTTTAGCATAAGTTTCCAAGACGGTAACGGCAAAGCAAACAAATACACGCACGAAGGATGATCTGAACGCAGACACTCAAGAACGTAAGCTTATGCTAATTTTTTATCACCAGAGTGTAGCAGATTATTGTTTGAAATCAGTTAATAAATCCCTAGAATATTTGGGAAAATTTGCACATTTATGAATTACAACGTATGAAAGTTGTGTGAAATTAATTACTTAGAAGAAAATATAACCCGAGTAATCTTCCTACAGTTCAGTGTAGAGTCATACACTTTCCAGCCTAATATGCACAAGTTAAAGATAAAAATCTACAAACCAAATGTACAAAAGTGTATGGCATCTATACATTGTTTCTGTAAGTGTTAAACCTGGTTTCTTACCTTATGGGAAGAAAATACACTGAAGGTTTAATATTATTCATTGCAAACACTGAAGCTGTTTGTGACAAGGTGGTCAAAGGAGTGTTCAGACCTGACGTAGAGACAGTAAAAGGAAATTGAATAGAATTACGTAATGGGCAGCTCGTAATTTACTCTTCGAAAACCAGTGTTAGGGTAATAATATGAGTATAAAAGAGGGTCAAGTGGAAGGGATACGTAACAGGTAAGAGAAATATAAGAAGTGCTTAAGAAATTTAGGCGGGGAAACCTACCAGATGGCGTAATATTGTGTATCTTCAACACGTAGGCCGTAAGCGTACAGACTTGACTCACCCATCTGCATGTGTGATCCGGTGGCAAGGTGATACCATCCACAAATGTGTACATTTTTGACAGGAATTCGGGGCATAAATTTAGGTTAGTGTTTTTAGTTAAACTTACGTAACCCAGGATCTGAAGCAGAAATAATATCTTGTTAACACACTAAGAACGTTCGAAATCCATAAAAGCTGATAATTTCTTGAGGACTTGGAACGATTACCTTTTCAAAAGGATTCTGCCCCTTGGTTGTCTTCTGGAACCCCTGTGGTCCCTAAGTCAACATGTATCTGTACGTGAATCTGTGCTTGTGTCAGGTAAAGAACTCTTGGCTTCCAGTTCGTAGTCATAAAGTGTGCCCGCGTCAGAATAATTAGACAATCCCAGTCTTCGTAAGTAGGAATGATTCATGCTGTTTCCGGACACAAGAATAAAACTCTTCAGAAATTTATCTGTAAATTTACTTAAACATCATCCAAAATTTATTACTAATGCTTCACTGATTGTTAAAAATACATAATGATGCTGTTTTAATAATCAAGCTCTGTCAGCATTTTCTGGTTTCCTGATATTGAGAAATTACCATATAATTATGATTAGAAATTTTAACCTGGAGAAGTAATATTGTGGCATACCTCAGTACACCGCCAGTAATGCATTTGTGAACATTTCTGCCTAACCTTCGGTTTTTAATTGTGCGATTTGCAACCCTCCTGCGTAAGGTTACAGAGAGTGTAGGTCTTTACAGGGAAGAAAATAATGCTTGATTCTTACCTCTAGAGCAAGTGCAAATTTTAAACTCTCTGTGTTATGACATTGTATCAAGACGAACATCTAAACTAGATAATTCAAAATTTAAAAATATATGGGACACTATAATAATAAATTAAAGAGGAAAATGTAGAAAACAACTCCATCTGTTATATTACAACATTATTATAGATACGGAATTATTGTTTTCAAGTAAAAGGGGGTTATATGAAAGGAAGAAAGAAGGAAAAAGTAAAACAGTTTTTAAGATCGCTTAAAGCATGCCCAAAAGGGGACAGGTTGCAAAATGAAAGGTGATAAGAATCAGAAAAATATCCTGTATGAGAATAAGAAAGCAAAATTTCTCTTACATGTAAGAGGAACAAAAGTTGTTCGTCTTCCAAGAAAGGATGGGAAGTTTTCGATAATACTGAAACATTTGTCTTGAAGTGAAAAGAATATTGATTTGGTTATATTTGAGAGTGTATTGTTTAAATGAAATGTAATTGCTTTATTTTGAGTTACAATTATGTCTCTCCAATTAACTTTTATACTGTCCCAGTTTGTTTCTCAATATGGACAGCTACAAATACGAAAATCATTGAACAGCTTCTGTGGGTTATATCAGTGTGTCGTAGTTTGTGGTCTACTTGACTGACGTTGCAAAACACAGTGCCTTGTCTCGACGGAAGTCGAGTGACCTACATAGAGTGATTCATTGTGTGCTGCGAGCTTCAGTGATCCTCAAGCAAAAACTTTTCCAGACCGAATTGGCTATATATCTTAAATGTCTTTTAAGTAACATTTTGATTTGGGGTTCCTGAAGTAGGGCAAAATTATCTGATTTTGTGACATAACTTTCCCAGCACTTTTGTCTGTTTGTGGCTTATTTAACGATGCTGTCAGTAACTCGGTCTATATAGAGTCGAATGTTTCGTTGATAGTGAATTGTGAATCAGAAAGTATGTGGCAAGATCTGTGGCCGTATAATATAAGGAACTGTACCAGCATTTGCCTGGAAGGGCTGAGGACTACCACGAAAAATCTCCGAATATTCGGGATGCTGTCTGAGATTCAACCTGGAAGCTTCTAGAATAATAAAAGCCCAAAGCGTTAAGATTGTGAGCCAATTACCAGTTCCTAACAGCTCTTCATAACAGTTTCCATTTTCCACTGCAGAACATATACCCAAATTCGTGGAGAATTTTGTTTGTCTTACCACAGCATAACGTAAGTTTACGTGTACAGTGCATTGCCAAATTGTTTAGATTTGTCGTAGAAAAACACTACAGCTGTAACAGAATAATTATTTAAGTAATTATTTAAAGTTTAAAACTGCGACTCTCTGTTATAGGATTCCGTCATGTGTTGTGTGTACGTATATAGCGTATTGTATTTATTATCAGTCTGCACAACTGTCATACAAATGTTAAATTATCAGGTAAACAGCTACATGTCTCAACATTGTCATGTCACGTTCATTTTGTTTCCATGTCCAACACGAATACCGTATTCAGTGCACTTCGCACATGTCAAATTGTAATGCGTTCCTAATACAGATCCATTGAAGGGCTATATCCATCATGCTATAGAGTTTGACCCAATTACTAGTGTATATAGTAATTTAATTAAAGTATTACACCCATTATTAAAGCAGTGTGACTTAATAAGTAGTATTTAATTATTCCATTCTAATTTCAATTGCAATTCATGAATTGTTTGAAAATATATGAAGATTGATGACGCTATGATGTACCTTTCCTTGCTAAGGAAGTTACTAACTGCTAACAAAAGCTATTCAAATGGGCTTGCTCATTTTGTAAACGTGAACGTAGTAATGGCCAAGCTAACATTTTCGCGTTTTAGACCTGCTAGAATACAAAAGTAGACACTGGTAATAATGGATTATAAAGTCATCTCCCTTAAAATGAAAGAAAATAAATTGTATTGAATGTAGAGTTGAATGTAATAGGACTCCAGCTGTACTGGATTTCAGTGGCGACATTTTCTGTGCACATGGTTCGTAAATTGTTTCGAAAACCCGTGTCCTCTGCAGTTCCATTCCTGCGGCAATGCTGATGCAGGATTACCGGTGGAACAGAACCACGAAGCTTAAAAGCAATTTAACAGAGGACCGGACTGCAAGTGAGCTAGCACTCTACGCGGACTCACTGCGTGCCCCAAATTCCGCGTCAGTATTCAAGCGTTATGTGCAGATTTAACTACAGCACTGGGTACAGCCTATTGAACTACTCTGTATCAAATGAAAGTGGATTAAGCTACGATTTCGCAAAGTATCCCGATTTATATTATAACCGGAAGGGTAAAATTGTTTAATAATGATCGCTGTAGTTTGTATTCCTTATTAAATGTTAAGCAAGGAGTATGGGCTGAGGAAGAAATGTAGCAGGTATGAGAATATTAAAACGGCATACGAAGTTGAGTAAGAGGAAACTCAAAATAAGAGATTACTTGAGATATCTAGACGTGGATGGACGGATGATATTAAAATGCTTATTTAAAAATGGAGTATGATATATATTTACATATGATTAAGCTGGCTTAGGAGGAGTGAGATATTTTCTGAAGATGACAAGTTGTTTTTATGTCATGAAAGGCGTTAAAATCTTTGACTACAAATGCCTATTATCCTCCCAGAAGGATCCTGCTGATAGATTTACAGCTATGAAATTAGAAAGTACGATATTAAGATTTTCGCTTCAAGTAAACTGTTACACGGAACGTAGATTTGTTTATAAAATGTATTTGTTCTTTGGTAAGATTCAATTTAGTTAAATGTTCCATTTATTCACGATCCATTAGCCAGGACAATAGTTCATTTAGACGGTTCCCTGAACAATAGCGTCTGTTTCTCCAGTGATTAAATTCCTAGAGCACAGAGATAATTGTGTAGATGCTGCACTTTCCTGCAGGGACAGAGCTAACCGCTTGTCCATCAGCAGACGTGTCCCACATTAGGTGCAGTGTGATGCTTCATAGAGATCGCAGGCGCCGGTAAAATTTTGTAGGAATTAGCATGTACATTTTACCATTCCCTAGGCGGGCATTATTTAGTCTAGCAGTTGGGAGATATCCACTTGCACTCTTTATTTTAACCCAGTACAAAGCAGTGTTCTGCAGACAGGCCCGATATATGTGTTTATGAACAAACAGAAGACGAGAAAAATTTGACACAAAGACGGAGAGGATGTAGAATACTATGTTATGAGGAGCTCCGTAATTTGTATTAGGAGTATTAATTTCAGGGAGGATGGAATGGGTTGGGCATGTAAAAAATATTATGTCGGAAGAACTCAAGTGACAGATGGGTAAGTGTAGGCGCAAATGGGAGAATAATATTAAAAAGTATAGTAAAGGTATGTGAGAGAATGGATTGGGTCAACGTTTTTGGTGTAGGGTTTAAAGTCTGCTTAATCTATCATGGTAATGAGATTTCCTGTTCCATAGGGACAGATTCCTTGAACAGATAGGCAGCTATCAGTTTCTAAAAGTATGATTTCAGATTACAGCTCATATTTGTAGGTCCCGCCATAAGATAACATTACAGATATTTGTAAGTTTCCATTATTCCTCTCTCGATGCCTTAAATAAATCACTACATAATTCACGTGACTTTGTCGTGCTAATCTGATCTCTTTCTGTATTTCGCACTTCAGAACTTCATTGTCACGTAACCAGTAATGTTGGCAGCCGTAATGTAGGACCACAGATGTGATTGTTTTGTTGGTGGAAATAGTTTGGCCAGTTATTTCCGGAGCGATGTGATTCCGTGTGCCAAGTCTGGTGACCCGCACTAAGAGTTGTGTAATCATCAGCCTGGTCTAAACGAGATAATGCGTCTTTTAGGTAATACCAAGAGGCGGGGCAGTACCTACAAAGGCATAACAACGGAACAAGGAAAGAGCAGATAGGTATAAAGGATGGAGATGAAGTACGACAAAGTGGAAATTGATTGTGGAAAGAATTTCTTAGGTGGAATGCAAGATTAGGTAAAGGAGAAGACAAATGGATGTGGTTTAGCGAGGAAGAATTCATTACTAGGAAGTTTAAGTTGTGCTGTGAACGTAATGATATGTTTTGCTGTCCTTGTTAGAAAACAATAAAGAGATGGTATTCTCACTTAAATTCCCATGTTGTGTTTAAGAAAGGAATCCTGTGTTAGTAGAAACCAGAAGTTCTACAGCAGAAAGAGTTCTTATTGTAAAATTAGTTTTAAAGGAGATAAAGCACGCGTAATGGTTCTGCGTATTAATACAACGACCCACAATTGGGCACGTTCTTGGCCCGGTTTCGGTCGCCTCCCATTCTCACAGCATATTTCTCAAAATTTCATTCTCTGTGTCCAAACGGCTGTTTCCAGAAGCTCTCCCATCAAACGTTTACGCACTCCGTATTTCCCCATTTTTGATAAATGCCAAGACAATCATCGCTTCTTAGGTTTCAGTTATAATAGTAATAATAACTTACGTTTGTAAATGGCAAATATTCCCGTCTTGCTGATTTCCTGTATGTGAACCAGTACAATATTAACGGTTTAATGTATTAATGTATTTATTAATATATTTTTATGATTTATTTCAAGATTCAGTACCTCAGACAATATAGCGCCAAATAATATAACGACTGTTATACGATTAATTTTAAATGTTAGGAAGGAAGCAGTTGTGGCCTAATTAAGGTATTCTCTCTGAATTTGCATGGAGGAACAGAGGATATCCACGAGAGTTCTCAGTAGAGCTAGCCGGTTTCCCAGACGATATTTCAAATGGGAATCTCAATAAATGAAATCTGAAGGGATTTTACTTGAGCCAACATCCTCAGTATCACCAGCTTAATTTGTGTCCGCATAGTCCCGTGCTAGATGATGAGGCGTAAGCTGTGTGCCCTCGTCAAGATGCCGTTCCGCCAATTGCCTTAGAAAATTAAGGAGACACTTAAATAAAACAGAAATGCTGAGTCTAGCCTTAGGATTTCGTTTGTATTTTGGGATATGCCAGTCGATTTTCATGTTATTTCCCCGGTCTTGTTGGTACACTTTCAAATCATTCTTCAGCATTGTTCATTAGTTCTTGTAAACATGTACAACCTCCAGCTGTATCAGCGGAATGTGTAAATTGTGAGAAGTGTTTATTAAAGAACTGGATCGGTAATGAAAACCTAAATTAGCAGTCATTTTCTTAGGGATCCTAAATTATAGTTAATGAAGCGAAGTCTTCTGTAGTTTATATGTGACGCTAAGGTTAACAAAATTTATTTTCAGAGGGATCAGTATTAGTAACCGAGGAATTCCTTGATGCAACATCTTACTTAGAAGCTGGCATTCACTCGCCTCGTAAGAAGCTTTTTTTGTTTTGTTTTTGTAAGTATAATTTAAGTAAAATTCAGGAGCTATTACGTAATCCGAAATGTTGTCACCATTTTCACAAAAACCACCCTTTTTTTTCTAAAATCAGATTTTAATACTATGCTTCCATATAGACCCATATAATCAAAGCGATCTCTTCTTTTTAGATTTTTTGACCAAACGTTTGTACGCGTTTGCAGTTATTTCCCATGTGCGTCGTGTTCCACTTACGTAATACTTTTTGGTGTAAACGTCGTAGAAGCAATAACGTTCAAGAAGCTTATGACTATGTATATCACTGTCATTATTAAATAGTAATGATTCTGAGTGTTGTCTGTTACTCATTACTTATCGTTATTGGAAACACATTTACCTCTACAGGGATTTTCCTAATATAAATTTCTTATAGTCGGTTGTAATCTAGAATTTTGCATCCGGTACTGCAATTTATTTATGCATTTCTTCATATCTTACACGCAAAGACACAAAAAGGCGAATCCAGTTGCTTTACGTCTCTCCCCAGTTCCACGTGGAATCATTATTTAATCTCTTCAGTTCGTGCAGCATAATTAAACATCCTGCTAAGGAACAAATATCACTTCGTATTTATGGATTATTCTATTTTGAGAAACATACAGCGTAGTGTAATGAAGGTTTGCTGCTTCGCCTGTGATAAGTAATTAACATTTTTACTGTAAAGTTTCACGCCACTGATGAATGTATTCATAAAAAGAAACAAAACACCTTCTAGAGTTTATTTTCCAACAAGTTTTAAAAGGAAATCCATACGTACATTATTCCCAGAAAACTTGGTGCCTGGAATATTAAAGAAAACAGTTCTGTTCCTAAGTTGTTTCTAGACAACTTTGTGTCTGCAAGATTTTTTTAATATTTCGAGATTGGAAGCCTCTTACTCTTTTCCGACAAAACATTGTATTGGATACCCAAGACTGCAATTTTATACACTTCTAATCATCATTGTAATTTCTCTAAAATTACTACACAACACACTTAGAGTGAGAAATTTGACAGTCATAAATTCAAATGTTGTTTTATTTGCAGGAAGAATTGAAGTATTCTACAATGAAGACTGTTTCTTAAGATTCTCCTTGAAAAATAAGATTTTTCGTCAACGGTAAAATTTTGTTGAGCTTATAGTGGATTGCATTTCGCTGTATGAAATTCTCTTTAACTGACACGCGTCATATATCTACACACGAACATTTTGTGTTTTGTGGTTTCTTTACGTGTTGGTCACATGAACATTTCAGTGTCATTACTTTTCACTTACGATAAATATTTTTCATTGAAGTCAGTATTCTAGCGATGAACGTACATGAATAACATTCAGAGAGCAGCGCATCATAAAATGTGTATGTCAGCTTAATGACAACCAGGTGGTACTGTAATTCTGTTCCTGCAGTCTGTTTCTTCGCTGTTGGGTGTACTTTTTCCATCCGTTATAGGCATTAATTTTATTTAGCTATGCTGTCGAATGATAGTTGTTTCAAATTAATTAAACATATACATTCCAAAAAAAATTAGAATTGTGAATCGAATATGTTATTAGACGTGGCAGTTACATATCTTTTGGTGAAATTTATTATAATTCTAAACTTACAATTTAAATTTTGTGGTTTTTAACCATTTAAAAAAATACCGTCAGGCAGTCAAAGCAGTTCCACTACAAACATAAACATGGAACTCTATATTTGCTTTGATCTTCTGCGGACAGTTTGAGGCAAGTAGTGTTGTAGTAATTTTCAGTTAATAAATGTAATTAATATTTTGGCACTGCATGTAAATTTGTACGTAACATATATTTTGCAACGATTTAGCCAAACGTATTTTACATCAGCGTGAAATTTGGGCCTAAACTAATGCATTACATTAGAGCTGTAAATTATTGCTTACAGGTTTAAAAAGGGTCTAATGGATCTCTAAAATATTGCTGATTTTATTGAGCTGTATATATACTGTGTATGAATTCTGATGTAGCAGTGGGAAATCCAGTCGTTATTTTAAGAGGTACGCGTGACTGGGAATACAATGTGCGCAGTATAAATATTGCATTTGGATTTTTGTGACAGTTTTAGAAACCGGCACATTATTTTCTGTGGTACACGTTCAGAGAAACAATGAACGGTCTCTAAAACTACTACACATGGATTTTGCTGAGACCGTTTAAAGTCTATGCATTTTTTATATAATGTGCACGCGAGAACAAGAAACGTACTGTATAATTACTGCATATGGATTTGCTGAATCTGCTGGAAATGCGTACACTTTTTACGAGTTACACGCGAAGAACAATAAAAAATAACCTGTTGAAACCGCTGGAAATCCTTACGTTCTCAATTCACTTTGATGAAGGCATAATTAAATCACATTACTATATCCTATTCATAATTATAGGATTAAGAAATAGTGGTGCATAGACTGCAGACATTGTGTAAATGAAATAGAATTCATAGTGTCCGTGTCTTTGGTTCGAGTTTAATATCCACTATATTTAACAAGTTGAAGAGGAGGCTTAGAGCTTGTATGGTCACAACTTTGTGTGAGGTCATGTCAAAATACACAGACAATAGCTTGTCTTCAGGAACTAGCTCTGTTCTCTCAGCACGTCTACAACAATCCGTGTCGAGCGTTGCTGCGCCATCGTCTTGGTCATGGCCGAACCCGTTTGATGAATGAGCGTCGGTGTACAAACCGCTGGAACTGCTATCCCAGTCCCTACTTTGCTTTCCTGCCATTCCTCTCGACGTCCGTCTTCCGCGTCTACTTAACTGCAACTTCACTTCCTGGGACGTTGTCTAGTCCCTTGAGCCTGCCGTTAACACAGCCGCTATCACCAGAACGACCAGAGGAGAAATGTTGTTACACAGGTCTTAGAGAAACTTCTCTAGCTGGAGATTTATGTTTAAGTAACATACTACTGTAGCTGTTAGCGATTTCCTGCCAGTGTACTCACACGTGCGGTCTGACTTACAGAAAATATACTTGTAACTAATGGCAAGTAAGTTGAATGCACACAGTGTTTTATTGCACCCCTGGGGCATGCACTTTCCAGATATTGTTATGTTATCAGCTCGGGAGAATGAGATTGGATAAGACATGTTAAACGCGGTTTTTGGTATGAAAGTATGCAATCGTGTGAGTAACATGTTAAAACTGAACAACTTATAACAGTTCTTACCATAACATGTTTAACATAACTTTTACGTCATCTTTTAAGGTAATTGTAATTGCTTACATTTATGTAAATTTTATGTTAATTGACCGATAAACGTGCTCTTTCTCAGTTCCCCGAAATTTGTCAGCACACAGTGGTATCTGCCTTAGTCGACGCCCTCTTAACTGGATCACGCGCCTTAATTTTAAACAAAAATGTGTGAAAGCGATGACCTTAATAAATAATTTAGTAACTTCAGTTACATTACAATTACAGACATTTAAATATTAATGTTGTACTGTGTATCTGTAATTGGAAAGTTGTTATTATTATGATTAATAAATTCGAGTGACGTGTTTTTATTCTGATTGTGTGGAAGGATCCACAGTACACTTTTATGTCGACGTATATCTAAATACACATGTTGCATTACACTGTTGTTATTTATACAGCTTTTCGACTAACTGTCCTCCAGTTCGTCCACATTTACGCCTGTTAAGTGGGATTCCGCTCCAGTCGTAATTCAACATCATGCACTGTTGGTCCGTGTACCGTGTCCGTTCACCCGCTACATACATTATTATTATTATTATTATTATTATTTATAAAGACTAAATTGGGCATTGATCATCTACTTTATTAATACCTGCATGTGTGTACTTTCGCAAATACTTTGACATCACACTCTGTTGTCGAAAGCAACTAAAACACAAGTAAACACACAGAGATAGTCATGACACAGTAAACACGCAACTTACATTAAATTCTTCCGTGCCCATCGACAGATAAAATACGAGTGTCTTCTTTTTAAGTTCCATTGGAAAATTAGTTCCCTTTCCTCCACAATGGGCGCATATATATTAAAAATTGCTTATGCGCAGGTAAAGTACAGTCGAACCCGGTTATAACGACATCGGTTTATACGAGACCTCGCCTATAGCGTCAGGTATTCTGTGGTACCAATTAATTCGTCACTGTTAACCATAAAATTATAATCCTCGGTTATATCAGCACTCGTTTATAACGGCACAAAATATTCAGTCTCTTTCATGACGTTATAAACGAGTTCGCCTGTAATTTTTTGTTATACAGTTTGCGGAGACAAATTCAGTTACAAGTTTGCAGCATGAGTTTCGTAAATGTTGCAGGGAGGTTTCACCACTGCGTTAGTCAATTTTCACCTGGTGTAAGCAGTTTCAAAGCTAAGGTTTCAACTGCTGACGCCCGGCTGTTGGAAGTGTTTGACAGGCAAGGGAAGACATTTGCGCAACCCACGAACCAACTTATAAAAGTATCCTCCTTTATAATTTGCCTCAAACTACAGTCCGGGCTTTGTTTTGCAGCGTTTACTTTTGAAAACTTACGAACTGCAATTAGTGTAGGTGCTCAAATCGAGCACTCGAAGCAAGCAATATTAGTTTTCCTGTAAGTCGCAACAGGAATTTGAAGAGGCTTCGAGGGCAGCTGGGCTTCTTTCCAGGGTCCAGGCCACATTTGAAGTAAGTGGCAAAGTGAACCGCCACAACGCTGGGTTCTGCGCCATTCCCAAAATTCTGACCAAGCCATCGAACATGAAATTCCCCCTCCCCCCTCCAAAAAAAAAGCTAAGCTTGATTTGTGGCATTTCACGTCACTAAAGTCGCAGTTCATTCCCTTATTTTCAAAAGAAAGTAACATTTAACTGGGCATATTAATTTAGTGGCTTGTATGCATAGTTCGTGAAGATCACCCTATTTTCATGTTTCTCACATTCATCTTCATGCGCGAGAACATCTGAATAACACTAATTACTACAGAAGTGAATGGGATTAGGTCCCGAAGAAAGTGACATGTTTCGCTTCTTGGCCTCCAGCTCACCAGACATAACACCGCGTGACTTTCTGATATGAGGTCGTGTAAAGTATTCCGTATTTTTGCCAAAATTACCATCAGACATTCCAGAAAACTATGATGCTTTCACCGGAGTAGTTACATCAGTTTTTAAGTACAGTTTGTCAAACATCTGGGAAGGAATGGGATATGGGATCGACGCTACCGTGTAGCCTGTGGAGCTGACTTCAATTGCCTGTAAAACTCAGAGGAAACTTTCAGACATTTTCTGTCGATATGTATAGACCCAAGTCCTATCAATACTAAAGGCCAGTTTTAATTTCTATTGGTCTTCCGAAGTGTTTTCTGCTTTCGCTAAATATGTGTGTATGCTACTGCCTTCCACACTACTGGCAGATGTGTCTTTCGAATTTTCCTCTTGTTGTCTGTGAGATATATTAGTTCGGACTCAATTTATGGCAGAAAGTATATTCCTAATCAAACAAATTATACATTTTTAGATATTAAATTTTTCATTTTGAAAGTATCACAATATCCGGGGTCTTGAAATTAATTGTTATTAATTGTCATAAATTAATCTGTATTAAATCATTTATAATAGTTTTATACAGGCGTCGCATGTAGCACGCATACCGGGAATTAGAGAAATGCATAGCGAAATTCTGTCACTAAAAGCGGAAAATATTCCTTGCAAGACAACCGTAGACATGAGGGATAATACTGCGTTTTGTTCTTCTCTTCCTTCTTCATGATCTCCCTTTTATTCGCGTGTTGTTTCTTGCTTTCCTTGTACCTCTTATTTTTTCCTTGTTTTTTTTATTTTTCTTGGTCTTCTCCTCGGGTCCTCATAACCTTCCTTCTTGAATGTCCTAACTCAAATTGTGCACCCAGGATCTGAGAGGGATAATTAATGTACTTCCAGTGCTGTAATGGGAAAACATTGCTTCCTATCCTTCACTGTTGAAGTAACCTACAACTTCATTTTCATTATTGGATAACACTGATGTTGTAGGTCCATGGGTGGTTTTAGTGCTTATGAAAGGCCTATAAAAAGTGTGTGTGTTTTGAAAGCTCTACCCGGACATGGAATCGTTCCACGTGAGAGATGCAAACGCTGTTCCTAACTCTATTACCTCCTCTTGCTCTGGCATGCAGTACCTACCGGACCCTCTAGCGGAGGGACCAATAGGTGGAGGAGGACCGGGCTGAAGTTTACGTTACCTCTCTCGTACTATTGGAAACTCATTACAGCGGGAGCTGACGACGCATTTCAGCCCGGGGGTCGTGGAATGATGTGGGAAGAAGAGGCCATGTTCCTGAGAGGCCGACATGCAGCATGGATGTGAGACGGAAATTTTAGTCAGAGACAGACCCCTACCGGTGTTAATCCCTAGATGCTCATGCAAATAAAATTTATATACGCGTTTGAACACGATCGCATCTTCACCAGTTGTGCGAACAAGATTGTTCTTTATGTAATGTTGGAAATTCATGTTCGTATGTGGTTAAAACCAGATTTATGTACAGTTTAAATTAATAGTTGTACATCTTCCAAAAACGCGGGTGGAAGAAGGAATGATTGGTTTTGAAGACAAAGAAGACGTTTTTACGTACTTTCTGTGACAGCTTTGTGCGGCACCAAGTTGTTTGCTTATTAAGATTTTATTTGTCTCTAATACATGCATATTAATGGTGAAATTGTCTTACTGCAAGTCAAAATATGCAGAAAAGCTGAGATAACTTGTTGTGCTGTTCGTCAGTTTTAATGGTGTACTTTTACCCATGGTCCTGCTTTTTCACTGAGGTCTTTTGTGTTATCTTTTCTGCACATTCCCTATGTTTGTGCTTTAGAAATGTTTATATGTTTATTATGTATTGTTGTGTGGCTTTTTCGGTGCGCTATAGCATTGTCGTTTGTCTGTTTTACATTTAATGGTTTTTATGCTGTTCAAAATTTAAACTTGTAAAGGCTGTTGAATATTTTTATAGCTTGGTACCTGTTACACGAAAGTAAGAAAAGTGTAAAGTCAGATTTGTCCATTAGCGTATATTATCAAAACTGTTCACCAGATTTAGATCAAATTTGTATTTTCTAGCAGATGGGAAGTGTTAGGAGATATCGTTTGAAGCAGATAACATTTGAAGTGTAACGGGGAAACCTTTTCAATGTGTGAGGAATGACTGCTACATTTTGTTAAATAAATAATAATATTGTGAAAAGGAGGACTGGCATTTGAATTTTACTTGAGATTTGCGGACGTGAATATTCATGTTTCTATTTTCCTAGAGGTGGCTGCACTACTTTCTATCGAAATGTTGGAAGTCACTAACCAGAAATCACGGTTTCGTAACCCAGTATACCACAGTCTGAATTAAAATTTCGGTTTGTTCAAATACATTTACTCTCATCTCACAGTTACTGTGCGACATATCAATGGCAAAATGCAAAGTACCTTCGTTGAATTAGGTAAACGGCTATTCCGGTTGCTCTATTATTCGTGGTAACAAACTGTGGGCCATGAAGTATTTTAACTTACTTTACTTTTGAAATAACATGCAGTTAATGCCGTAATAGGCGCTACTGTAAATTGGTAATGTAAACTAGGTGTGTATGAAGTCATTGTTTTTTGCCTGGAATAATTTTGCAGCGACTTAGTTGTGGAATATAGTAATCGTTTTCGTGTATCTCGTGTTTATGTATTTTGTTAATATTGTAATTAAAATCAACGTTATTGTATACTGGAAGTTTTGCCTCATTTAAAGTATAAGCTAATTATGTCCACAAAGTACCGCTCTGATTGAACTGAGCCCAGGAACTTTTCTAAGATTATTATTCAAACTTGACAAACTCTTCCTATGAAAACTAATAATACATTTCGAGAAGTCATTATTAAAATTTACCGTAACGTAATTTCCATTTCATGTGTCAGCTTATACGTTTATATTAGCTTATTTTTAATTCAATAATTACGTATATTTAAACTTAAAGTAAATCGCCCTGTTCACCACTTCGGCCTCTAGGGCCTGCTCCAATTCACACCGATGATTCGACAACAAGTTTTCAGAACTCCTCATTATTTCTTCTTCACCAGCTCTCATAAGCAGCCTGTTTTTCACCATGCTCTTCGCTTGATTTCTTTTATTGATGCGTAGTTTATTTAATGACTTGTCTCAATTTGTAGCATGAACTCCTAGGTTTGTGCTAAATAATGTATTGGAAAGGCTGCTTAAAGTACATTGTGGCCTAATTTAAGTAATTGTCTCAGTACTTGCTGAAAGCGTTTGAGAAAATCAACAGAACACTTTAGTCACAATAGTCGGTTTCCGGGCGAGATCACAATCAGGTACCCTGCCCGGGTAAAAGTCTGAAGTCTTACGACTTCAGAGAGCGTGATTAGTTTGAAGGAAAAATAATACATGAGAGACCTGAAGTAAACGGATGGATTTTATCAAACATGTATTAATCAGGTAGTTTATGAGGTTGTGCCTTTGGTTCTTGTGGAACAACACATGGAGGGGTAACGGGCTCCTGTAAATTTCCTTCTTCAGAAGGAATTTGCTGCTTTGAATTAATTTTGAGGTGATTCATCTCCGTGGTGCTCTTGAACATATATATTTCCCAGTATACAGTCATACACATCATCATATACAAGTCGATTAGGCAAACAATTGCGGCTTATTACAAGCCATCTGAGGTCTAAGTTCATATTGAATGGTTCTTAAGAAAGAGAAGGCCTGATGATGGCTTGTAATAAGCCTAAACTTGTTGCATAATCGACTTATATATGCTGTTATTTATGAATGTATAGTGCGAAATCTATATTTGATTTGAGTTAATTAGGAATATGTAAGTGTAAGCAGAATTTCGTGTAGTGTCAAGTGGCGTGGTTGCATATGTTACATTTAAAAAATAAGGGTAGACTTATCAAGTTTATTTCTTAATATGTGCAGATTTTCTTATAAGTTATGGTGTGTGTGTGTGTGTGTGTGTATGTATGTGTCTTTAGGGGGATGGGAGGACGCACGTGTAAATTGGTATTGTACGTTATCTTCAAGCGCAAACATTTACATGTGTGTATAATATATGGACGACTATTCCTAAATATTTATTAGGAAGTATTTCATTCGAGAAATAGTATGTGAGCATGTGGACTGGATTCATGTAGTGCAGTAAAGGGTTCAATGGCGGAAACTGTAATAAGCCTTGGGGCTGCATAAAATGCAGAACATTTTTTGACCAGTTCATCTGAAAATGATGGCTTCTGAAGACGCACTGTGCGCCATTGTGTTATTTAGGTCGTTAGTAATCTAGCGGTAGGATGAGACCATGTCCCTTGGAACGGCCTTCAACGGGACTATTGTTCTTCCCATTGGTCACAGGTGAATGATTAAAGAACACGTGTTAAGTGACAATTCACAGAAGAAATCCGAAGTACTCTGAGAGAATTATTTGTCAGTGCATCTATGTCCGACATGAACCGCCTTAGAATTTAACTCGTGGCTTCAGGATGGGAAATGGACGACTAAGTACCTGAGGTATAGCAGGACAGCCTGTTTAGTTAGTTAGTTACTTACTTAATTAGTTAGTTACATGTAAATTTAATAAATCAATTAGTTTGGGTGTTTGTGTGTTTTAACTCTGACATAAAAAAATCGTATCTGTAGTGTGTTAAAATTATACAAACACAAAACGCATGTAGTTTTCCACATCTGTATCACCCGACACAATATAGCGATTTAAGTACAGGTTATAAAGACAAGACACTATTAAAGGAAGATAGGCTTCGAGCAATACATTTGTTTTCATTGATAATATACTTGATGGCAAAGTAATGAACGCCCATGCGAGTTGTTGACAAGCCAAGTTTTCATCGATTTGCTGAGTGGTTGAACTTGGTAATCTTGTCAAACAAACTGCTACAGTTTCATTAAACCACGAACTAATGTTATCTGGGCTTTGTGTAACGGACAGAGGTTGTCAGTGGTTTGTCTCAGACAGTTCTGTGGCTGCCCGGTATATGGGGTGCGCTGGCTTGGATTTGAGTGAAGCAAAACGAAAAGTAGTGATGGCCCTCGGGCTTGCCATCCTCTGAAGTTTGTGTGAGCGGTTTGTCTCGGACAGTTAGTCCGCTTGTGTCTGGTGCCGCGTCGCTTTGACACAGCGGGTGGAATCATGAGCAAGTCCTGCGGAAAGATGCCTTCTCGTATCTGCAGGATATAAGGTGCCCACTATTAGTAACAAGTTAATTTCCAGTGCCGTACCCTCATATTATTTACTAATTTGCCATAAATTCTTCGTGAAATAAAACACTTTTTCTCAGTCGCTACTTTTTTTTTTTTGTGAAGGGCTCCGCAGCAGATGCTACGGACGCACCACAGCCTTGAGGCTTATTGTGCAACCCTGTAATGAAGATGATTAGTTTTTTCGTGTTTACTTGTAATGGAGCACCGGTGGAATGAAACTGACAGGGGAAAACCGACGTACTTGTGGAAAAACCTGTCCCAGTGCCACTTTGTCCAACGCAAATCCCACATGGATGTCACGGCGCTCAATAGGCGTCACTTACTTTATTGCAACCAGCATGCTTGTAACCAGACAACATTTACAAAGGTTCCATATTCAGACGATTTGTGAGGATTTACAGTCTGTGGTTGATATGCGGCCATTTATATTACTGATACGAGCAAAGTTAATCTAAATATATGTGTATTATGATGAGGATTAAAGTATTCAATCAATATATATTTTCATTTAACGGTTAGCACGTCAGGTAAACATGGTTTCAGGATAGCTTTACCGAGAGAACAAACAGAACATTTTTATATATAAAGCACGAAGTAGGACCATGTACTGAAACGTAAGGATTTCAGTAAACTGTGAAGATAGGCCAAATTAAAGAAAACATTATTACCAACACTTGTTGGTTGTGACTGTGTGATTAATAAGAGAAAATATACTGTTGTATCTGCACACCAACGGGGATGTTCAGTATTTAAAAGAATATTATTAATTAGCGCGTTGCCCCATCGCTGGAAATCTTAAACGGTTTATATTTGAACGTTTCACATATTATTGCAGTTTAATTATAACATGAACTTTCAAAGGCCAACCTAGTGGTGATAGCGAAGTTGTATATGCTGACGTGGGGAGGCTATGACGTATTGGCTGTCGGGCAAGTCTGTGAATTTTATTAGATGGATGTTGATATAGGACGAAATATCTCAAGTTATTATGCCATTTGTCGTTACATCTAAGCGCATCGGCAGGTTTCTTTATTCGGCGAAAGTAAATACTTTGGTATCCTTATCCATCATTCTCTGCCTTTCCTTTATTTATTCCCTTCGTATGTCTATTCTCTATCATTTCTCCCGTATTTATATACCATGGCTTTTATTTACCGTTCTGTAGTAATAGTCTCCCTCTTCTTTTCTGCTTTTCTTCTAAGTCAAAAGCGGTTAGATAAATGTCACCAAAAAATATTCCGTTATACGAAAACGGGAAAATAATAATCTAACTCATGGAGTAAATTTGTGCGTCATTACAAATATTCCCTAAGATCCGCCTCCTTGAGCCAAGCATACACACTGACTGTAATAATCATAGATTTGCTATAAGCACTAATGTAAGGCATAACATATGAATCACTCTTACACACTTCAACACTGGTTCGCGTCCTAAGTACCATAACGTACAATAGGAATTACAATTTCGTGTGAGTAGTGTCTTATGTGTTCGAAAGGGAAAGACAGAGAGGAAGAAATTCGAAAGTGTTTCAATATAATGTCACACACTGGCTTTATTCCAAGTTGTACGTGTGGAACATTTCTCATGCTTTCTAAGTTATTACAAGCAATTTTGTTATGTGCGTGTGTTTCCTGGGGTCGAAATTAAAATGCATAATGAAAGTGAGTAGATTGAGGACTCATTCTCGACCCGCCTATCAGCATTACTCCACGACAACAATATGCCCTTTATCTTACTCACACGAGTTGACTGTCTGTACACTGGAATTTTAAGACTCTTTACTGTTTACGTATTTAATGAATTTATTTAAATTTAATTGAGTAGGCGAGTTTCCGCTTTATACATTTGCCAATTCTCTCTTGTCTTGATCGATAATATTTCTGACGTTAAGTGTGAAACAGGCTTCAATTGTAACGGAACCTCCTTCTCGGCTACCACGCTCGAGCTGTCCGGTAAGAACATTCATAACTCAGCCAGTAGAAGTGACAGAGTGTTTAATTGCTAGTAGGTTCCTGTGCACATAATGAAGGCGTATGAAGGAGTGGATGTATAGGTCCACTTATTCTTAAACTGGGCACTAGGTGGAGGTTATGGTTAGCTTCACGTACGAGCCGCTTTACTCTGAGGAGAGAGCCTCCAGTACCCTTTGAATATGAGAATTAGTGGGCCCCAGTGCCAGTCTGGACGGTTTAAGGAAAAAAATATCTTACCTTTATCGGGAATCGAACTTGCTGGACGACCGGGGTTTGATGACTAAGAGGGATCGGTAATTGTCTGTATTCCACGAAGTCTGTACCACCTCTATGCGCGGCACACGCTTGTATTTAAATGTCACCAGGATACTTGAGGAGTCGCATCATTCGCACCTTCACCTAATATTATTCGGGTGATCAAGCCAAGAAGAATGAGACGAGCGTGGAATGTGGCATGTCTCAGGTAGAAGAAACGGGCGTGCAGGATTTTGGTGGAGAAACAGAAGGGAAAGAGGCTGCTTATGAGACCTAGGTATAAGTGCGAGGATAATAATAAAATGGATCTTAAAGAAATGGGATGGGAAGGTCTGGACTGGATTGACCTGGCTTAGGATAGGAACAAGTGACAGGATCTTGTGATTACGGCAGTTAACCTTCGGGGAATTTCTTGGCTGT
Organism: Reticulitermes speratus; assembly: GCA_021186555.1. NCBI lineage: Eukaryota > Metazoa > Arthropoda > Insecta > Blattodea > Rhinotermitidae > Reticulitermes > Reticulitermes speratus. Next base: position 19,563,788 of record JAJKFL010000005.1, read on the forward strand.
CCGAAGACTTATTAGCGGCTCAAGAAAGACTGCACTCTGTGGAGTTAGTTAGTAATTTAATGTAATTACGGCGATGTTCTTTATTTTAAAAGAAATAATTTGTCAGAGAACTAAAAGGAAGGCATTTCTCATAATGCCAGTGTACGAAACTTCTTAATCCTGTAAAACTTACAGAGTGTTTATAAAAATTCAGGGTCCATCTACAAACATTTTGAAGTTCTTCATGTTTCATTGATTTGTAGGTTACTTAATAGCACTCTTTCAACTGCGATGATTCCGTGCCTCTAATGAATATTTTGAATGAACTGTGAGTACGTTAGGACTCGAACGAAGACTGTAGTGGCATAATTATTTCAGCTTTTATATGGAGAGACTCTAGCAAAAAGGTATCGCAGTGGGAATGTGGGATCTTGCGAGATATTATTTCTGCATTTTTTTCAGGTATTGATGAAATGTACACATAATATCACCACAGCCGGTCTTTGAACCTTAGAATTCAAAATGCAATACCGAATAAGAGACAGTATTAAAATTTTTAGGCCTGGCGTTCATCTGAATTGTATCTAAAAACTAAGTTTCTAAGTCGCAAAGAACATTTCCCATGTCCATTGTGAAGATCACTCAGTTAACACTGTCTAGGGAAATAATCACTTTTCATTGTGAGAATTTTAAACACAACAATACGTCATGTCGACAAAGTGCAAATGTTATTAATGTTGTAACGTGTGGTATATGTAGTTACCAATGGGGTTTAAATCATTAACCACTACACCACTACACGCAACTTTATAATATTTGATTTAGACAAGGTAGATTAATTAATATTCACCAAGAATTTGGGGATTTGAATGTCAATACAAACAATGTTACAGAGGTACAGTTGCATTGAAATACACAGGCTCGCTGATTCCAGTCCAACATTTTCACATTTCTGCCCGAGCGTTCAGGAATATAAACAGGTCTGTCAGTCACCGCTGTTTGTATTTCGCAGCCCACTCATGTAACTATACTCAAGGGACACGGCGTTGCTTTGGAACGTGCGTGGACTAGCCTTGCAAAGTCACAGTTTTCCTGTTTACACGTCACTTACAGTGCTGGAAACTTCTCACGTGAACCCTGAAATATAACATTTTACGAGTTCAGATTCACAACATAAGTACTTGAAAGACGTAGAAAGCGACACAGTCACAGAAATATAAACGTTCTTCAAACACTACAGCTTTTATTTTCAATGCTATTTTTCGACATCTTCTTCTCAACTTCATGTATTATGCAGTGTTTAATGGTTTGTGGTTTACTTTAGGACGCTCTCAATATAACAGACGTGCTTAGGCACAAAATTATCTTTACCTTTAGATTTTGCAGCAATTAAAAATGTTTACAGAATATTTGAAGTAACTAAATATGTACTTGCAACATCTGAACTGTTACACGATTTTCGATAATCGCTTAAATTTTGCGTTTTTGAAATTTGTTTAGTTTTCGGGCTTGGAAGTCTGCGTCATATTTTATTTTGTGTCACACAGAGTGCTGTTTCAAGCTCCAGTAAAGCCTGTTGTTTGGAAACAAAATAAATAAGGAAGAAATCTGAAACTTAGTCATGTAGACATTATGCTTTATTTAAGGTTTGGCCTCAGGGTGTGATTTTTACGAACAGAAATGTCTTTGGAAACTTCCTTCGACACTCCGCAGTAACGCGATCTTTCACTACAAATCCCTCTTGTGGTCTACAACGAGAAACATATTAAAAATTATATCTTATGAATTTAATATTATTCATATTCGTGCATTTATCGACAGTTCTATAAAATATATCCAACAAAATGCACATTTATTTCAATGTACACTTTTGTATTTAAAACATTATGTCTCCAACGTGTTTCGATCCGTTGTGGATAATCTTCAGGGAGGAACCACATCAATTGTGTATAAAACAAGAATTAAGATAAAATCAGACCTAATATTACCTTAATTCTTGTTTTATACATAATTGATGTTGCTCCACCCTGACGATGATCCATAACGGATCAAAACTTGTAAGAAGCATAATGTTTTAAATATAAAATTTTGTATTTAATATTTGTGCATTTTGTTGAATGTATTTTACAGAAGTACATCTTATGAATTTGGGAGAACTAATTTGGTTTTTTGCGAGAGCAGATGTCTCAATCAGTAAGGCGTCCATTGATTTCAAATTCTACTTTATGTAAGAGCAGTTGAACAATTAAATTGTTTATTTTCTTGTAACGGTTATTGCGTTTATAATTTATTTTTAAAAAATCAACAGGATTTACTTACATTCAGTGAGATAGACGTATGCTTTTTCAGAGAATTAAGTGCATTCCGACAAATTTGCATTAAGAAATGAGTATTAATTGCCTGCTTTATTTTCTTGAAGAAAGAGTAAGCTTGTCAGATCACCATAGTCTGTACATGTCCTACCGTCGACTTCTGAAACATTTCACCAAACTTTAGGAAATCTTGTATGAATGTTATGAATGTTATATCATTTCAGGCCACTCCAGATTTGTACTTTTACCTTTCGACGTGGAGCAATAATAAAAGCCCAACGAATTTTTCAGTTTAACGCTAATCAAACGACATTTAAGGTAGGGTCCTAAGGTGATGTATGTAAATAAATACACGAAAAGCATGCAACTTTTGTGAACGAGTTTTCTTAGCTTGTAAAAATGTATTACATTGAAGGCGATCAATTTCGTTTAGGTTTCTGTTTGACGGAAGTGACTTGTACGACATTCCTAATAAGAATATGAAATTTTCCGTCTAGATAATATTTATAACATTACTAAAGTTGTTTATTTCCCACGGCTTAAAGTCAAGGTTGAAAATGCGCTTAGTTTTATATCTTGTCCTCTGTATCTACGTGTTTAGATTATTCAGTGGAAGGACAATTTTAATATGCCTATCATAAGTAGGAAGAATTTTGAAATAAAACCATAGATTTTAAAGCTGATAAGTAAAGTTTTGGGGTATGCCTAACATGCAGAGTTTCTTCCGCATCGGTCATGTAGTTTGGACTTTCGTACTTTCGAACCCGCACTGAGATATGACGAAACTAATGTGTAGATTCCTACATAGCAAGACACTCTATGAAGTACAAAGTCCTGACGTGGCAAAACATTCAATCAAGCTTTGGTTTTCTGGGCTATGGTGTCGTGTGTTCTGGCATGTGATTACTAACGTTTCGAAGGAACACGTTGGTCCCATTTTAATTTAGATATGTACGGGTCTTACATTTGTGGGCCGGAATAGCGTAGTCGGTACGGCGACTCGCTACGGGCTGGAGGGTCTGGGGATCGAATCCCGGTGGGGGCGAGATTTTCCGCACCCGTCCAGACCATCCCTGGGGCCCACCTAGCCTGCTGTACATGTGGGTACCGGTTCTCTTTCCCGGGGGTAAAGCGGCCGGGGCGTGGGCGTTGACCACCCACCCCTATCTAGCGTCGAGGTTAAAGAAAGAGTAGAACTGTGCCTCTGCTCTCCCTCTGGGACTTCATGGCCTGTTGTGGGGTGAACTTTACCTTTACCTTTGCAGGTCATACATTTGGGGCATAGCTTTGTATGGCGCTGGAACTTGGACGCTTCGGAGAGTAGATCAGAAATACGTTGAAAGGTTTGAAATGTGGTGCTGGAGGAGGATGGAGATCAGTTGGACCGACGTGTGAAAAGGAAGAAGTATCACATAGAGTCAAGGAGGAAGTGAATATCCTACATGCAGTAAAAAGAAGAAAGGCTGCCTAGATTGGACACGTCTTGTGTAGGAACTGCCGTCTAAAACACGTCATTGAGGGAAGATAGAAGAAGGGATAGAAGTGAGGGGAAGAATAGGAAGAAGACGTAACCAGCTACTGAATGACCTTAAGGAAACGAGAGGATACTGGAAACTGAGAGAGGAAGCACTAGATCGCAGTCCTTGGAGAACTCGCTTTGGAAGAGGCTATGGACCTGTCGTGTAAGACAGACTACGAAATGACCACTGCTCTTCTGAAGATGTATGTAGCAGACCCCTCCGAAAGGTTGGTAACTACCTACGAAATTACAGGCTTTCATAATCCAAAATACTGCAACCTAGTAAGACATTATTTTATTATAGCTTTGTTGCTGCAAACAAATGAAGCGTCAGCCCGAGTTTCCTTTGCGTACGTTCTTCTTTAATGCCATTAAGATATTCACATTTGATTCTATTTCTCTTCCAAGACAACTGGCTTTAAAGAAAATGGGAATATAAGAATGGGTTCTGTGAGGTTATTGTAAGAGCTTCCCCTGAGACGTCGCGCACTCTCATTGCCTGCTTACAGAGCCAAATGTTAACGCCGCTGCTCGGGTTCCGTGTCTCCAGGGGCCAACGTAGAGTCTGCACATCCACCGTCAGTCTCCTTTCATTTGTCCAGGAGGAAGAATAAAAGAAATTGAACTAAAAACGTGTATGTCACTGTAAATGTACTCTCTTTTCATCTTTGTCTTGCCTCTTGCATCGTAGCTGACTCAGGGTCAATGTTATTGTCTTGTAGCGAGACAAACACGTGCGTTTGCGCTTTTTGGAGAGGCAGCCTTAGAGCAGTGTGCTTCTGGAATAACATATGGAATACTTCTTTGTGTTCTCTTCCCTGTTTCGTTTAAATCTTTTGTCTTCTTCGTAAATTTGTAGTTCCTTTATGCAACCTTTGGTTACGTTCTGCGATTTTTATCCCCCTTTCTTCTGTTCTTACATCCAACCAAAATCTTCCTTCAAATTCGCCTCTATTTCCCTCTAGCCTTCGGGAAGCAAAATTTATCCTTTCATTCTGTCTAGTAAACCCGATCAAAGGCTATTTTCTCTTCTTTTTGGGGCAAGTCGACTTGTTCGCGAAGTTCCACACGCCGATTCTCAGCTACACACGTACTTACACACAAGCACACGCACACATCAGGGCCGGCAACAAAAAGTGTGACTCATGCTCGTCAGCATGTTGACGGCCTTAAGGAACGCCACAGTTAGTATACTCACCCACGACGTCCGGATGACAGGACGAAGCAGTCCTTTGCAAGGTCCCTGAATAATATTAACACCTTAATTAATTCTTACTTATTTACTAGCATAACACAAGCTGAAATTTCAGCGATAAACTGTTAAAACAAACACGTTAAATTATCCGACATTAGTAACTTTATAAGTCCTGGAAAGACGGGTAAAATTGGGCTCTAGCAGTAACAATGAATAGAACGAAAATATGATAAAATGTGATGGAGATTAAATGACATTTTAATTGCCAGTTCAAACTTACCTTTAATTGCTGAAATCTTATGGTCCTATTCGTAATTGTTTACTAATATGTACGACGACTGATCAGAAAGCCTTAGCCTTTCATACAAGTTGTGCCGTATGTCTTGAACCGTCTTTTCTGACAGCACAGTCACAGGAATCGCTTGCTTGCCTGTGCTCAACGAGGAAGTATTTCCCAGTCTCTAGAATAAAAAGTGGGATTTCCAAATTCGTTTCCAGCAGAATGACGCTCCTGTCCATTGCAGCATCCGCATAAGAGAGTAGCTGCACCGGCAACTTCCTGGTAATTGGATCAGACGTCGAGGGTCTGCGGAGTGGCTGGCGAGGAGTCCCGAGTTCACCCCGATGGGTTTTTGTCTCTGGGTTTATTTGAAGGCTTTGGTCTACGCGTAGAAAATAAGAGTGCTGCACATTTACGTGAGCGCATTATTGACGCATTAACACCACCACCTGCGACGTCATTCGCCATGTGACTGCTGACTGGATACCTCGTCTGCATTCGTGTATCAAACGTATTGGTGGGCACGTTGAACACATTATGATAGCACAACCCGTTTTCATTATTTTCCCGATTGTTCCAGACATATTGGACATATTGTGTATGAATTTGGTTTGTTTTGTTGTTTGTCCGCTTTAGGTCAGATTACACCGCTTATAGTGATAGGATGAAACGGAAATGATGTGGGTGGAAATGGCTGTGACCTAATTTGAAGTAATATTCCAACATTTGCCTTGAAACATTGAGAAAAGCTACGAAGGAACTTAGTTTATTGATAAATATGCACTAAAAATATTAACAGATACTGGTTGGTGTTCTGGCCTTAAGGAACATAAAATTTTTCCTGCTAACATAGAAAACGGTAGCGTCCCGTATTTCGCATTATGGGCACTGCATAACTTTCAAATCTAACGGAACACATTTTGTTTAGATATGTTTCTTAACATGTCATTCTCATGCCACCTTCTTCGTACATAAGACGGATATATTGTATATAAGAATTTGTAATATCCTGATGCAGCTCAAAATGAAGCATGTCATTGCCCGTGTCATTGTCATCCACAAAAGTAGCATCAGATGTAACTTATGACTTTGACATCTTTCGACACAACTGATCCGTCTCTTCAAACTTTGGTCGGTTAATACAAAATTTTGTTTACACCGTCAAAATACAATATTTTAATCAAACACACACAGATGTATATACTATATATATTGTATCTATACTTATGCATGTACTGTATATATATGTATGTATGTCGTATATAAACAGTACACATTTCGGCTGCCTGCAGTCAGTGGACACATGAAAGCAAATGACCCGAAGTTGGGACTGATGACGGCGTAAAGCCGGAACATATCACTCTGCGTATATTATATACATGTATATGTTTATATAAAAGTATAGATACAAACCGATAGTTCAAAGGTTGTACTTTTACGGTAAATATATAAAAATAATTGGACATGCTGAAAAATTGCAGTTGAAAATCCCTGTCTGCTGTTAATCAAGTGTGGGGTACGCGGTGGAGAAGTTGACTGAGGCACTGCGCTACAAGCCGGAAGGTCACGGGTTCGATTCCCGATTGGAATTTTTCATTGACTTAATCGCTGGGGCCGTCTAGCCTCTAACAGAAATGAGTACCAGGGATATCTCCTGGGGGTAAAGGCGGCCGGTGCGTAGGGCTAACATCCTTGTCACTTTCATGTGCCAATTATCTAGAAATTCTCTGACCCTCAACCTCCTGGAGCGCTAAGAGCCTGTCCAGGCCTGTGTAGGGATAGCTTTGTTAATAAAGAGTTAATACACGTACTTAAAGTGGTTTTCAGTGACACTGCATATGAGATGATGCTTATACTTGCACTTTCATCTGCGCTTACAAGTTAGTGCATTCTAATAAACGGACAGTTCCTAAGACTGAACTTTATTAAGACACACTTCTGCATAAACTTAGGGATATGGACGAAAACGTGGCTTCAAATTCATAAAGATTTTGAATCTTATCGGTGTGTGTCAGGAGGAAAAATACTGGATATTCTGAAAACTGTCGCTTCAATATTTGTCTTATATAGTCCTTGTATTGTGTTTTATATGAGACTGATTCCAAAGTCTATTCGAATTATTCTTTCTCGGATGGCGACGAATTTGACCAAGAGATGTATGTCCCCAAGGTTATGTAGTCGTGCTTGAAAGGAACAAATAGGGTACTTGTACAATAAAAGGAGGAAGATGAGATGAGAAGGAAAAAGGAAATGGCTTGGAACTTCATTCTTCCTATTTTGCTTGCCTTGAAGAATGGGGAAAATGTATGGATAAAATTTTTACTGAGTGTTTGACGACAGAGGCAAGAAGAAGAACAACAAGACGACAGATGGAATAGCAGTTTGACTTAGGTTGACTTAGCATCCTGGTTATTTAACCACACTTATCCAGTTGCGTCGGTTATATAATGTCGAATATTAGGAAGGTTATTGAGCACGAATTGCATAATATGTGGAAGGAAGCGGTCGTGGCATATTTTGAATTAATAAAGCAGCAGTTGCCCGAGGTGACTGAGGGAAATTTCAGATACCTTGATCAGGGTATTCAGTCTTAAGACCAGGATTAAAACTACGGGAATACGAAATTCTGAGAAAAGTTACTAAACAGATGTCTGAGCTTTTCTTTTGCAGTTTGATATGTATGTGAAAGGAATATGGGCTATAATCTTCCAGCAGTTTAATGATAAATGAGTAAGTAGAAAAAACTGGCTAGTTTTAATACGATAAATTAATACAGTCTCTGGCTATAATCACAATACGTGAATCTAATCACGCCAGTGTTCCACTGTCGTTGCTACAAAGCGACGTAATAGCATTCTTCAAACGTCAGCTCAGTACCGAGTGTAGCAGCTGTACGTTTTTTTTAAGCTTCGTAAAATTACGACACTTGAATAGCTATTAGACGGAGTAAATCGTGTTACATAAAACCGCAAAGGAAGAATGTTATTAACATGCAGGTCCTTCTTATGAATCAAATTATTGCGGTGGCAACGATATAAAGCCGCGTTTCCCAAACGATATTGCTCGCGGACCCCTTTTGGCTTCGAAAAATAACCACGGATCCTCACATTCTTGCTCACGTAAGTATACTACCCGGGTGATAGTTATCCAAGATTAAAAATTTATATCTCAGAACTAATTTTAGATAATAGTACATACCAGTGGCATACATAACAATGCATTGCATGATTTAACCATAATTAAAATGAATGTCGCTCGCTTCGTTGGGAGAGTAAGTTTTTTTAATTAGATATTCTGACCATCATACGAAATAAACATATCGCCAATTAAAGAAGTTCCTCGATCATTTTTAACAAAAAATTATTCCTTTAATTAAAAAATAAGTAAACTTCAAAATAGCCATTACAGAAATATATCCATGGATTCGGTCGCGGATACCTTGGGATCCGTGGAGCACAATTTGGGAACCACTGATTTAAATTACGTTACTGAGGCATGCACTGTGAATGACGGCTTCGGTATTCGTTGTTCGGGCTGTGACTGTTTGTTCGACAGTAACAATGGTTAGTTTTGTTTAAAGAACTAAGCATAGAAGATATGAATCTTCCCTCGTTGTTCCTTTCTTGAAGGCAGAGACAATAACAGCCTCCCAAACTTTGTAGGCCTAAGTTTAATCTTAATTATAGTTATGGATAACACCCGTAGAACATTGTGATTAAGACAATAAACATTTGTCATATACTTTCAAAACTACGTTACGAAAGTTATTGTGGCTCTGTATGTTAGGGTTGCTTTTTTACACTGCTGAAATTCCTTGATTTTTCTCAGAACACATTTAATTTTCAGACTGTGCGTTTGTATTATCTAAAAAGTCATAACTTCTTATTAACTCACATAAATTGAGAAGAATAGAAAGGAAATGTTTAGTCTTATCTTACAGTATGTAGTATTTCAATTACGTTTCTGGCAAGCACAATATTGAGTACTTTCATGTCTTCACGTTTTCCTCTCTGTCATTAATATTTTCGTTATGAATCAGTTACTCATCTCCTCTTATTTGTATATGTCTACATCCTCCTGCGAGGTTGATACTATTTCTATTTACGTTCTCCAACACTACACGATCAGACTATCTGCCAGATAGCAATAGTAATACTTACACTCCTTCAACAGGACTTCTGTTGCTATCGGACGTACTTCTATAAAAGCACTAAATACTTAAACTGAAGCCTCTTCCAATTTCGCAGCTGTCGTTTTAACTGTCTCCCTGTATCTCTATATACCTATGATTTGTAAAGAAATTCAGGTTTCAGAAGTCTTATTATGAAATATTTTCAAGTGGATCAAACATATTTCTCTCAAATTCTATATCTTCTCTTTTATCGAGTAAACATTTAGCCTTTTCCTTATTTTTTATTTTTATTTTGTATAATCAAATATATCGCTTCTTCTTTAAATGTACTTTCCCATTCTTTAATTTTACCAGCAGTTTCCCTTCCTTTTAACCCAAGCCTCACTTCGACATAAAATTTTCAGAATTACCATCACTTCTTCAAATTTCAACTTTGCCTTTCCTCTTACTTGCTGTTTAATGCTAAGTGCTCGGCCTACACCTATCTCACTGCCGCTTTGTGCACAACAGTTCCAATGTGGAAGGGTCTGGGATCGAATCCGGTCCTCCACGATGACAGGTCGGCTTCTAATAACAAGAACCATGGCGCGGCCATGCGAAGATTATATTTGTCTCTCTGTTGAGCTGTCTGTGGCATAGTATCAGTGTTTAAACCTTTTTAAAGAGTCTTTGAAAAAATCAGATGTTGGAATCTTTCATTAACATTTGTTGGGTAACTTCAGTTTTCGTCACATTTATTCGTAACAGAGCCTAATTCACGTAAGACCATTCATAAACTCTATACAATATTCACGAACCGTTATTCAAAGTTAGTAAATTTCGACATGAGAAATCTTTAAATAACTTTAGCTGGCCATTTGTAATTAAAACACCAGTTAATGTTAGGTAAGATTACTATCGTCTTTGATTCATGCAGTGCACTATCTCTTGTGTGTCACTGAAAAGATAAGAGTATTAAAATGTTATTTTATGTTATTCATACCGTACATTTTTTGATTATTTAGGTTCTATCCGACAAATGTACACTTTTATTTTCTATTATTCAATACATATATTTCATTAAAGATGGCCCAACATGTTTCGAACCTTATATGAGGTTCATCTTCAGGGACATCTGTTTTAAATTACACCAGCCCTTCTTCAAAGATACATGTTAGGTTATACACTTTAAAATGTTGTCTTTGTTGTCTTTGGGTTACTATATGTCAGGTTGTATGTTCGCTTGTGGATGGTTGGGACAATACTGTCGTGCGATATGCCGCGGCATTTCTGTACTCCTAGACGCTTTGAAGGAAGATAGTGCCTTCATCTTCGAGGGTCTAGACGTCCGAGAAGAATCCCAGATCATAACTGGAGAATTAGCCTCATATATCAGTTGGGGTCTCTTGCCTATTGATAATTTGACGATCCTGAATTAAATCAAGAATATACAGCGTTAAAGAATAGGATTGTTTTTTATAAATGAATGGAATAGGATGTGGAAAGAAACAGCCGTGGCCTAATTTGAGTAACAATAGACCTACCATATTTGCCTGTTAAATATTTTCTGTGTGTGCACATATTTCTCTCTGACCGCACATTCAGGTGATTTGTTGTTAAGATTCTGTGGCCTGCTGGTATTATGTTATGTTGTAGCTATACCGTTTTCAATCTTCAAAAATTAGTTGTTCGTGTAATCTGATAGGAACTTAAATAAGGTGCAGGGAAAATCTTAGGGTGTATGATCTTAACACTGATCTATAATGATGTTTGTTATATTGTATTCGCACTCAGAAGGCAGGTAACATTCCCGGAACCGTCGCTCCTTCAATGGCTTTATCGAAAGGAACTTAGATGCAACACTTAAATGAATATACTGAAATTAAAAGCCATGTATTACGTATGATGTACTGTCGTTGTACAGAACATAGAATTTGTTATGTTTCCAACTTTAATCCTGTTCCTACAGCCTCATTTCCACCTTCAGGAAGAGTTACGAGTACCAGAATTCTTAACTTTGTTAGACATCTTCGTGATTGTGTGTGTGACGTCACTGGACAAAAAGTCTGTGCTGTATCGTTTATCAGCTTTTGTTCCTTACCGTCTGTTCTTCTACCCAGTAAGTACCATCAATGGCCGTGCCATGGCTCAGGCGGTTAGTCGCCGGCCTTCCACCTTGGAGGCCCGGGTTCGATCCCGGGTCAGTTCATGTGGATTTGTGATGGATAGAATGGCACTGGGACAGGTTTTTCTCCGAGTACTTCGGTTTTCCCCTGTCAGTTTCATTCCACTGGTGCTCCATTATTTGGAAACATGAAAAAAAACTGATCATTTTTTCTCTTAATTTTCATCACAAGGGTTGCACCATAAGCCTTAAGGCTGCGGTGCGTCCGTAGCTTCTGCTGCTGGGCCCTTCTCCACAAAAACAAAGTACCGCCAATTACAAGTATCCGTTGTCCTAAGTTTTCCTAAATGTTTGCCTTTCGTTAGGCCTCTTTGATCCTTCTTCAAATCCACCAGTCCTATAAGCTCTACAACCTCGTAAAAAGAACAGTCATAAAGAGGGTCCCCCGCTTCTACCCCTATGCTACATCATGTATGAGATATCACGTAAACCCATATCATGATCCGTGATCATAAGGCGGGTGAAACGTGACCATGAGAATTTCGTCCATCTTCACCCCCCCCCCCCCCCCCAAGAGCGCCCGTTAGCTCTACAAGCTCGCACGTATAATGGTGTCCTGTCACAGCTCGATTAAACGCCTCGCCCTGCCGATGAGATCCCTATCAACCACCGTATTGAACAACCGTCTAGACTGGGACGCTCTGCGCAGAAATAATTTGCAGGCGTCACCGTGAATGTTGTCACACTTAGCCATCTATCGGTAACAGTGCCAGGCCACGGTGTCGTAACCGAACACGTTATTGGTAGGTAGTTTCCGAATTACGTTGTCAGGAAGAAGTAGTCAGATGTCTTAAGTCGTGTGATGATCGTCAGTTGGCAACCACCAGTAAATAACACTCCCTAATATCTTGCGTGCTGTATTTAGATACAGATAGATATTATTCCTAAATTGATAGACGGACGTCTGACCAGCGTGGAGTACTCCACCATTCAGAAACCACGCATTCCTTAACAGCATGCGAGAGCTTAGACGTACAAGGATCTGACGTTATTTTATTTAGTGTAGAGATTAAAGACAGATTTGTTTTGAAACATGGATACAGTAGTATACGTGCACCTCTTAATCGATATATGACCAATAACTTCGTTTTTGAAGGCCTAGAATACACCACTTACAGTCCGTTGTCTCCATGATATCTCCCATTTTAACTTGAATTACACTTGCTACTTTTGACCGTGAGGCATCCACGTTGGCAAGCCTGAGATTTAAAAAATAGCCGACACTTAGGTATTAAATAAGTGTTCTCGGAAACGTGAGCCATTTCTGGCCTTTATGGCTTCTTATTAAGTGTAAAGCCACTGGCAAGGTGTGTGTGTGTGATCCAGATAGCCGTTGTGGTTGTTATAACAGGCTAAATAGGCCTGATATAGACGAAAGGTAGAACTTAAATATTAGATGTTTTATGTGTAGGCCAAGCCTGATAACGTTAAAGATTAAGAACTGACTATGGCAATGCAATGATGAAAGCTGTATTTGCAAACTGGTGGCATACTGAAGAGGATAAAATCGAATTATAAGTAACATAAGGATGTAACTAAATAAAAGCAACGTCTGATTTTGGATTGAACAGATATAGAAAGCTCGGAAACTACTTTCGAAAAGGGATGAACGCTAAGACAGATATAACAACAGGATAATAATCAATGCTTAATGTCTCACTATTTTATATTCAATTTATTAATATTTCGTAATGTTTTAAATGCCTCCTTTGCACATTCAACTACTAAATCATACATTTTCATCTATCATTGTGCTTTGATTTGCTGTAGGCAGTTAACCCTTAGGTCAGGGTAAATAAAATTATTTTGACACTGGAAGATGTCCGCTACCGAGTATCACGCGATCCATGATATTCTCCTCTCTCGTTATGAACACAAATCTCTCATAAACCTATCAACAGTTCACAGGACAGAATATCAAGGTTATCTCAAGGACCCACAAAGAGGCTGTGTACTTAATCAATGGTAATTAAAGGATAGCAAAAGGAGCCGTAATGTTTTGAGCTTGTGCAGCATAACAGAGTGAACATTGTGGGAAGTTGTTGAATTCTGGCATTACCTTAGAGGCTACTAGCGGCAGGAGATGAGTATTATAAAGTGCATGTTAAACATGACGACAAGGAATGATTTGTTTTTCACTGCTGAGCCTGCCTTGTTTCTGAGATTCTGGATTGTCAGGGCGGTGAGAATTCAGATTACCATCTTCCGCTGTCTGTATGGACCGCAACGGACCGGGTTCTTCCTTGCTCGACCCACAAAACTAAACTTCCAACAAACAGTAACCATGTGGGTGATTGGACCACTATCCATTAATTTAACTCAGTTATGAATTAATTACTAGTGATTTTCGTTTAACTGGGCAGAAGAATATGATAATTCTTCGCTCCGCATATGACAGTGTTTCAGTCCTTGATAGTAATAATCAGTATATCATCGTTCTTACAAATAATCTGCACGGAAGTGGAAATTATCAATTCATACGTGCCACACCCTCCCCCCCCCCCCCCCCGATATTTTACTTATCGTCATAAAATAAGCCTGACAGACTTGACTACTGCTCCTCCCCCAGAGTAAACAGCCGTACTACTCCTTTCGATAATGTTTAGATGTGCCGACTTAACACCAGAAATATCAATCAAATACGTAACTAACAATGTACAATTAAGTAGCGTAGCTTTGCGGGGCTTTTATTTCTCTTATGCACGTAACAGAAAAGAAACTTAAACGCACATTTCTCAATCTTCAATATTCTTCGAATTTAAGAGTGTCAGAGAAAGGAATCCCTCTAGTTAGCTTCCTGAACTTCATACTGAATATTTTTGAATTTATAATAACAGAAGTTTAATAGAGCATAAACGTATACAGAAAAAGAGGTATTCTCTTTTCATTTAAATGATTTGCAATAGAAACTCTAAACTTTAGTACTGAAAGCATTGACAGTAGAAGATCAAGAAGAAATGGAGTTAAGAATCTAGAAGAAAGGACATGCGACTAAATTGGCTGTCATAAGGAACGCATTTTTCTGTTGTCTCCGTCAAGGAGACTCAAGTGTCATATTAAGGAGTACGTCTGTAAAGGCAACCCCTTCCAGCACGCTGAATCACAGAAAATGGGGTGATCGCGTGATTGGGTCTACTAACAAGTCATTCCGGACGGAAGTTTTTAAGCAACAATTGCCCTTGATATACCACATTCTGTTGAGACCATAAAACTAAACTTTTCTCGTAAGGTTTTGACGATATAACCTTTATTATTATTAGTTTTGGGTGTGTCTAAAAGAACTTATTCATGACATACAAAATGTTTTAGTGAGGTCGTACAAGTCTGGAAGTTTTAGAACAGATTACACTCGTGTCAGAAACAACATAAAAATTAACACAATGTAGCTATTTATATTATGTTCTTTTGGTTCACGACACTTTGTATTCTAGTAGGCGGGTAATGTGTTTCGGCGGAATATACTGTCTCCCTTATCAGAAATGTATCAGAAAACATTATTAACGCGTTAAGGCTCTTAATATTTTGGTGTTTTGGGCCGTGAAGTGTGTGGTTTGTTAAATGAATATAGTAGGATTAAATCCACAAAGTCCCTGGCAATTTGCATGAAAACCTTCAGTGCGGGTCTCACAAACCTTGCAGTCCTCCTACCTCAGTCACATGATTGCAGCTACTACGTAAGCAGACGAATACTGGCACCTCCACCACTCTGACTGAAGCAACACGCTGACCTACGCAGACACGACTTCGCGAAATCTCCCGACTTGTGACATCAGCCTAGGCTCGCTAACATTACCTGCGCCTGAAGACGGAGACTTTGTGGAATTACTCCTGCTATACCAACGTTTCAGAGCACATACTGCAGGTTCACTCGAAACGTCTTTCTCCACTCACCGAAGAGCAAGATATAATTTTCGCCGCCGTGAAGACATCAGGTCTTACGCAATAAGACTAATTCATTTTACGTCAAGAATTGAAATCAAAATAATAATAAATTTGCATCAGTTTTATATTCTGTAATAAGAGTATGTAGGCAAATATGTCTGCATTTAACGATTTAAATACTTCAGTATTCGGATTGTAGTCGTCTGGAATTTGACACCATGTTATTTTTACCGTGTAATTATGTAGCTACAAAATTACACGGTGCCAATAACTTCAATAGTCCTTACCGAGAATACCTGGAAATTTACATAGAACTAGTAGTGTTAATGAGAAGACATCAGTGGTATTATTAACAAACTCAATATAACAGCCTCCTTCTTCAGAATCCTAATTGTCTGTCCAGTGGTCAAATAATTTCCCCTGTTCAGTGTCATGTTTAAAACAGCTCGCATCTGATCCTTCTCCTAAGGCAGATGAAAGGTTTTATACACTTACATCTGGCTCACATTTAAGGACTATTAAGAATAATGCCTTAATGTTCATAATTTATTTTTAATAACATTAAAAATTCAATGCTGAGAGTAATAGGAATAACTGTTTAAAGTAAATTACATTTTGTGAAAATAACTGATATGAGCTTTTCACGAAGCGTAATCTGCAACAGAGTCGTGACACAATTGTATGAAATATCTCATGTCGTATATATTCCGAAATTCTGAAGTAAAGATAAGAACACATTAAGAGATCGGAGGCTTCCTTGTATTTATGATTGTGAAATATGATCCTTTTTTAGGGGAAGCGTGAAGTAGAACTGTTTCAAAAAAAAACTGTTCAGGGAATAATACTAAAAGTTTAGTCAACAAAATCACTTAGTGTTATAAAGTACTGAAACCACGAAGGTTACAATTGATTGGGCATGTAGGTCATACGGAGAGGTAGGTCTACGTGGGAAGAGAACTGCAGTATGATATAAACTTGTTTGTAGTCGTAAAGTGAGAAGATCGAAAATATATGGCAGGATAATATTAAGGTGGATTTTAATATCTAAAACTCTACATGTTGTCCACACAGTGTATTTTTGTGTTTAGCATGATTCTCAAAATAATAATCAATTATTCCTCTACACAGCATTCACCGATTTGTCCTCATAAATGAACCATAATCTTTACTCTTTAAGGTGCGAGCTGACTTTTTATGCATGTTTAGTGTAGATTAATTTTAGTCCTAAAAGGGTTAATGGTATTTAATTCAACGTTTTGAAAATCTGAAGACTATGACATATACAAAACTGAATAATAACAAACATATCAACTTGATATTTCTCCTCAAATTTCAAAATTAAATTAAATTGTAGTTGTTATTTTACCTCCAATTATTCTCTCTTTATCGTATTTTTGGACAAAGGTTTGTAATCATGTCTCTATAATGCTCAACACTTGTAATTGTGTCTCTATAATGCTCAACGCTTGTAATCGTGTCTATAATGCTCAACAGTTGTAATCGTGTCTATAATGGTCAACGCTTGTAATCGTGTCTGTAATGCTCAACGCTTGTAATCGTGTCTATAATGGTCAACGCTTGTAATCGTGTCTATAATGGTCAACGCTTCTGCTACTTTAGCTCTTTTTTTGTATATGGATTAACTAATCGCCCCATGTATCAGAGATCTTGAAAAACCAGAAGTTTTCCTCAGATGATCAAGAAACTCACCGCAGTATGAGAATCCGAATGTTCATTACCATGTTCCTAAGAGCATGACACTGCACTGAGCCAGGTGAACCCTTCCTCACGGTCCCTCTCATCTGCATGTTGACAATGACTCAGATCTGTCGTGGGGCCGATATTAATGGCCGTATAGATGTATGCACTTTGCACAGTATCAGCAGCATGTTCCGCGTTCTGAGGAGAGTTCAATATCTATTCGTAATGGACACCTGTTTACCTTCAATCAATTTCGCATGCTATAACAATGTAATGTAAACTGTAATCAAAACTATGTGTATTGTGTAAAGTAGTCATCGTAACAGTCAACTCCGATCGATAATTTACACTAATCAAAGCACAGCTTTTGATGTTTATTGCAACATCTCGCTTTGAATACTGACCTCCGTAACAGCGTTACGCTTCATTCTATCAGGCTTTCAGCAATATAGTGCCGGGGGAATCTGGACAATACTGTATATTGGAATTTAATCAGGTGGCGAGTACGTCTGGAGTTATTATACGGGGTTTAATAATGGTTTGGGCTTTAGGGATCACTCCGTTGTCCTAATACTCTGTTTATTACAACTATCGCCATTGCGATTGAATGAACATTTGGGTTATGTTTCTACAACAATAGCATTGGAATTGACAGTGTAATACCTACAAGCGAGGTTTGCTACGTTGTAGGTGTCTCACGTTTTTGAATAGAGGACGTGTATTAAATATAGGTTACGAGTAAATATAGGCATGCCGAGGCTCAGGTTTCTCTTAAATAAACCGCACTGAATCCACGAAATTACGTTTTTAGCTATTATGAAATTCGTATGGAGGTGGAGAATTCAAGTCAAGACCTATAGTGTGGAGTCATTCATTCAGTGTAACAAATCTCTAAGCTCGTTGCCTCTGTACTGAAAAGCAAAGTACGGATTTCTGTAAGTGTGTATCTCAGAATAAATTCTGCAATTCGAAGTGCCACGGCACCTCGTCTTACTCCTACAAGCATCTTACGTTTCAGCAAATATAACCACCATTTCTTAGGTGGCCAATTACAAAACGAAATAACTCCATGGATTAGAGGCCTATTTGACAATCAAATGTTTCCTCAGCTAGTAAAGAAATTAACCCGGTTTTTGAACCCGAAGTTTCATGACCGTATTCGCAACACCAGGCTATTTGCACCTATGCTGAGTGACATAAATCCACTTAACGCAACAAATCCTACTTTTTGAAGATCCATTTTAATATTTTCTTCCCATCTACGCCAAGGTTTTACAATTGGATTTTACCCTCATGTTTCCCCACAAAAACCCTCTATGCACTCCTCTCCCCATACGCACCACATGCCAATTACGTATTTTTTATTTGTTAAAGGTAATTCACTTTATGTGGTATGTGTTTTCTCTCGGCATTGACCAAGACTCTGTGATTAGTGCTAAATTTGCCTGTACACAACCTGAAATGGATCGTGTGCATTCGCATTTCTGACACTGGCCAATCCTTGCGGCCATGTTGGGTATTGGTCGTCACAAATGTATATTCATACAAAAAACACAATTACATGGCGAACTAATGGAGCTCTAAAGCACGTTGATGCGTATTCGGGAGGTACGTACTTAGTTCGAATTTCGGTCGTTTACCGGTTGTCCTGATGGATATTTCTCGTGACTTTACCCTCCATGTGATGTGACGATATTACCTTAAAATAAGTTGTAACTCCATTCTTCCAAATCCACAGATATGTTACCATTTCTGTTACATCTCACTGAACATTATGTAAACCCTGTAACTGAACATGTTCGTCAAATATGCGAATTATATGGGGTAAAATCGTCAATTAAACCAAGCGGGTAATAAGGACACTTCAATCTCTGAAACTAATTCCATGCTACACCAAAAGATAGAGCGAATAATAATACCATGGGCGTGTCGACATTTGTATCTACTTATCAGCCAACAAGACGTAGCATGTCTCTACGTCTAGATAAATATAAGGGGCTGAATATTTGACAACACTGCAGGGTGAATATAATATTATCTCTGTGTATAATTAGCTATACTTGTTTGTTGTCTCTAGATTTAGAATTTAATGCTATGTAATACTTCAACATAAAGGTTGGGTTAAATTAATCGTTAAATGTGCACATTGTCTGAAGTGAGAGATGTAGTTTCGAGCAATACCGCCCCTTGAAGTTCGGCATATAAGGCCAGGCGGAAATTTTAAAGTTTCGAGGAACGTATCTGTTAAAATGCAGTTTTACTTGTGTTGTAACAATACCAGTTAAAGTATCTATATTATATATTGCTTGCACGTAGAAAGTACCAAGTAGAAAGAGTCTATAACCAAGAATCATATAAAATAGCCTGAAACTATGTGGCTCAGAAGCATGGATGCGTGCTGCCGCCCTAAAAATGATGTATAAAGTCTGAAATATAATGGACTGTATCAACACAAACCAAATTTCATCACAGAAACAACATTGTTGCCAAGCTGTACCTCATAATAGCCAGTAGAACACATGCCATCCACTCCAGTTCAGAGTAACATGAAGCAAAATAAGGACATTATTCCGATTTCACTCTCCAATCCATCCAAGAATAAATCATCATTGTCATCATCATCGTCATAATCACGTTCATCATTATCACACTTCGATTATGAGCTTCTTCCAACTCCAGGAATAACGATAAATTAAGCAAATATTCATATGTGTCTGAACACGAAACTTAGGCCTACATTTGTTACAGCCATTAGAGATGCCGCATTGATGTGTTTGTTGTAGTGTAGTTGTATACAGGATGCTGGAAATGCAAAGTGTATCTTGCACATTATAAACTGCCCACAGTTTCTAAATCACATTGGTCTAGTTATTAATTTTTTTTATATTTGTGTACACGAAACCCGATCTGCAGAGCCTGTCATGTATATGATAACTTCCTCAAACATCCTTTATGAGGGAGCAGAATTTTCTTGTGAGTATTAAGGGGCCACATGTGTCACACAGACGTGCAGTGGGACTACTTTTGTCTAAATCACTCTGTCACTTGGTGCAACTAATCAAATTCCAAATACTGTGTAACCCCACATCATTCATAATCGTACCAACTTTTAACGCTCGTCGGTCATGAAGTGAATGTTAAGATGTCTCTCAACGACGAACTAGACCAAGAAATAAATAAATATTTTAATACGGCTTAAAAACGTGCGGGAGAAAGACTGGTCTCAGCCGAGTTAGGATAAGACCCCTGTGGTAAGCTTCGGCCAGCACGTTCAAAACAACTTTAACAGGCAAACATTTATGAAGCTCTTGTAGACTAACTTACAGTTACGTATAGAAGTTCAGTTTCTACCGCACAGAGAACACAGTCCGTGTCAACTGTAACAACTTATCTCTTAATGTTCTATGGCAAAATAGACGCTGTGTGAGAATCATACAGAACGCGCAAATACACTGTGCAGCAGAATGCAGAGTTTCTTAACGTAAGAGTGTTCGAGGAGATATTACTGGCGTTTCGGATTTTAACCACTTGAGCATCTATAAAACTTAGAACAAAAGCCATTCACCAAGGAATTAGTAATGAATTAGTGAATTTAATTAGTTTTACTAGGAGTAAAATATCAAATTTAATAATGTTAGCATATGTTCTCAGCCTTAATAAAGGTTGCGTGTACTATCTTGTGGTACGAATCCCAGCTGATTGCTATGCGTAACGATATTAGCGACGATTAAACGGCACTTTGCAGTCAATCACATGCCAACTAAATTATCGTTGAAAGTACTGATTAAAGCTTACTAGGTGTTGAGCAGTTTGTACCCGAGCCAAGTACAGATTACTTGATAATCCAATTAGTTTTCGTTTACTGGAGCCAAGAGTTATTGCCCTGCAACACTCGGACTTAGTCGTTATGACTCAAACTTTCTCTGCTATCTGTAGCTGAAAATGCTGCCAACCGAGTTTCCTGAATAAGAATTTTAAAAAAAAGTACGACAGTATGGAGAACAGTGCTTTTTCAGTGGAATTATCGTGTCCTGGAGCTGGTTTTGACACACGGAGTTGGACATTTAAATATTTTCTGCACGTTCTTGCTAGAAAATTATTGCAGAATATGATAGCGTGCACACAAAAATAAACAGATGTTCACGTTCGCTATATTTGGTTTTTTTATTTGTGATTGCTCGTACCGTACCTGGGAGAAGAGTAGAATGATACCGTGACAAATTTTAAAACGTTACAGTAGCTCCACAGAGAGTAATAATAGAAACATGGATAAACCCAAGCATAGAACAGCCTGTTTGGAATTGTGGATAATAAGTGCCTTATGTGACCACGTTCTTTCAATTTATGTGTGCTCCAATAAATTCACTCGGCTGCCAAGGATATTTCAAATTAAATCCTTGTAAACCCGCGCTATATAACATGCTCAGTTTCAACTTAGGTTTCTTTACGTTACGTTTAATAATACGCTGTCTGACAAGATTTTCAAACTATCTGTTATTGTATAGGTTTCCGGCTAAAAATTTATGTGTATTTCTCAAATCGTAACATGTCTGTCGTTCAACTCAGTCTGTATGATTTTATTGCTCTAATGATATTTGATAAGCTACCCCGATGATCATAACCTTTCCTAACATAAATTGAGACTGCCAAAGAGCGAAATACTACGACAGTGTATGACCTTAAGAGAAGTTACTATAATCACGTAATACTTGTTCACGTAAATTATGGTTTTATCTAATATTATTAGGCTGATGAATTAAAGGGAATTTAAGTGGAGGCGGAGTTTGCTCCCTGTGAACTAGGAGCTCACTTTGTACAAATAACTTAGATGAACGTGGGTCTTTAGGCGATAATTGTAAAACTTTCTGGCTCCAAAGTGACACATATAGACATTGTGCCAGAATGTGTTTAACAATCTGTTAAAATTTAAAGAAGTAATATCTTGGTTTCTACAAATTCCTCACCTTTCATCTGTGCTATAATTTCCTGCAAGGAAATAAGTTTTTCTTTGTTCTTGGTTATTAAATCTAGTCTGAAAAATACAGAGCTTGATTTGACAATTTCAAAGAAAATATTTTCTCAATAAAACATAGAGTGATGTTAGATTACAAGAAACCTACTTCAATAATTTGACTTCCTTGGAAATATATTTCCCAACTCCTCGTGAAACGCTCGCAGTAGACCCTGCTCATTTTTCCACAGTAATAAATAGCTTCCCGGAGAGATTTATGAGGTCTCTGAGCCGAGTAATACGAAACCTTAAAACAGGTCTCCTTTTTAATTTCTAGAGATTCATCACATTTATTAAAATGTATGATCACAGATGAAGATAATAAATGAAATCAGACTTCATGGGTTGAAGCCATATCCAGTAAGTGTCATTGACGTAACTTAAGCTCCCTTCGTAGTTGTGCGTGCTAGCTGTAACACATTCCGCATCCTGACGGGAAAACCAAACATGTATACGGGAGTGTTCGGGGACAAAACCGAGATCGAATCTTGAAACTCTCGCCGGTTGACGCTTTTAGACTGAACACTGATTCATTTACACTTTGCTCCTAACAAATTTGTTTATTCACGGTACTGCTATGTTGATGATGCCAGCCAGGATGAACCCTGTTCGTATCAGCGCGTACAGGTAGTTACAATAAAGACATGTCATAACAGTTATTGAAACAAAGCTGAGTTTTAAAATTATGAATATCTCAGTTCCCTTCAATCTGGGCTTAGCTGCTTTCCATGTACTTTAAAAATTAATTCCCATTGCTGTATACATTTTCCTTCTGAATCCCGCACAAATAATATATATGTTCATGCGCAGAAATTATGTGTTTACATGCACGGCCCCGAGCTGGAATTAATTACATACGCTTGCGATATGCTATAATATGTCGTACTTAGCGCATGAAAGTACACTAATTTTAATCTGGTTTCCTGATTAGCTAAATTTCTATTAGTTTGGAAACACCTTAATTGCACGAGGAAGATGATTCAGACTTGAATGCATTTCACCAATATCATGCGATCCAGACTCTTCAGCAGAGTTTTAACACGTGCACACTATTATTTCACCGAGAAGAGAAAACTGTGGTTTCTGCTTCCTTGTTAAGGTCACAGACAGCCGATGTTGCCACACTTGGAACTCTTACACATGCTGCACACAGTTAAGGCAGAAATAATTCAACTCGACACTAATAATGTCGGTTAGTGAGGGACGCTGTGCGTAATGAAGGCAGTAATTACGCCTCCTGTTTTATTTACATGAGCCTGATTCATTCCCAAAACATTCAGTTTATAATCCCGTCCGAGACTGTGACTGCGGTCCTTAGCCATTTACACAGTACACCGTTGTTTTACATTCACATGAATTAATATAAATGTACACTTATATACTTTAGCATTTTCGAAGAGAATATTAAAGTATAAATTCCATTATCCTTCGAATTTTTAATGTCCAATTTATGTACGCTGCAAAAGACATACATACTCTTTAAAATAAGGATTAGAGGAAGCTATACTGCCATACGAATTGTTTTCAACCCTTTCAGGCCTAATACTCATATACGGTAAGCAGTTTTTAAATATTCGGTTCCTACTTGACAATAAGCTAGCTGCACCTCCACTACAGAGACCAGTCTTTTAATGTTGTTTCGGTGGAAAAGTCGCTGTTATGTTTGAGCATCATAAGAAACCTGAACATGGCGTATAGAAAAATGAAGCTTTTGTAATCTTAAGACATATTACTCGTAGCAGTATAGTTAATACTGTGCTTTAACCCTTTGAAGATAGTTGCAACAGTAAAGGGAAATAAACGCCATTTCTCTTAATCCATACAGAACACATACATGCACTTTGTGGGCATAATGTAGAATTATTTAATGTTAAAACTGATGGCACATGCAGTAACCACTAGACTGTAAAGGGTTAAGATATTACTCTAGTACGTAAGTACTGAATATCTATTGTGATTTGTGGTCGCATTTAAATCAAGCACTTAAACAACCTCCTCAACAAACAAAATGGCTACATATGGTATTTGAGTAAGCCTCTTGAGCATAACATTAGGTCTTCTAAGATATGGCGGATGTTTAAATTGTGTTTGTTATCATTTTTCTGTCACACTAGTCACAACTTATTTTTCCAGAAGTCTAAGACATGTGTGTATCATTCACATGTGAATATCAGGATAGGACTGCTCATAGTATAGTTTTGCCTGTTGCTTTTATTTGTGTTGATATTGTTCTTTTATACAGCATATTATGAATAAATTATAAGAGTTTAGGAAAAGCAATTGTTTGCTAGCGGCTAACAGACCTACAGGTCGCTACTTAGAACACTGAAACGAGGAATGCTGCAAGAGGTTGAATGTGTAGGAGAGATGGATAGACGGGCAGTAGAGTACGTGCAGAATTATTGTGTAAAAATGTACCTGGAAAAGACTTCTTAAAACCCGAGAATTTGTTGTTAAGATAACATTAATATGGATTTTTTGGAGGCAGATTGTGAAGACGGGAGTTCCATGGCACTGGCTACAGAACGTGTTAGACGTCTGACTTTCATATTCGCATTGTTGAAACATCTGGTTTTGCTACAACACATTTATTAATTTAAAACAGTGAATAATAATAATATGAATAATGACATCAATATAAACAAACAAAGTTGCTGTTTTATCATATTTTCCATTCCGTATATTATAATTCGGTTTCTGTAATATTAACCAATAAATGCACGCAGTTGTCGTAGGTTTACAATAATAGTTTTAAAAAGACTAAACTACTACAAGTTTCGAAATTTACTGGTCTATCATCAGGGCGTACATTACTCCCTGATGACTACTTACTGCGTGTAACAACAAGTCTTAAAACATCTAAATCTTGACCACTGAACACACGAAAAGAAAGAAAATTCCTCGTTCAAGGATCCTGTTCAGACCGTTACGTGCCTCGTACGAAGTGATACAGGTTTAACTTCATTACGCGTCTGTTGTGCTGCGACAGTATGGGAGGGCTCATATAGACCTGTGATTTATGGTGATACAGTGCTGGTAATGACCCTCTATAATTACGCTAATTGCCTCTCTGTAATGGCTATAATTGACTATCAAACTACCAACCGTATCTAGGAAGTGTCTCTATTGCGGGCTGCCTACGATATATCCAGATTTACTCCTTACGAGAAGACGGACACTGAAGGCAGCCGAGGTGTTCCACAGAACTGAGAGATATTTTCAATTACGAGTGCACTACACCACGTTCTTGCTATCGATTCATTAGAATACTTCGGCGCAAGGAAATAACAAATGATAAACATTTTATTTGTAGTAATTTTAACGTTTTTTCCTTTTCCTCTTCTCCTTCTTCTCGCCACAAAGACAAATAAATGACCTGTTTTGACTTCAGGTTTCGCATTCATTGCTTTTCAGAATTTTGTATTGGCTAAGTAAGTGGGATATAAGCCTGCCCACCTAGTCCTGAATTAAGGTTGTTTTCAGAGTAACGAATTTGCCTTTAGTTTTTTTATTATATGCCTAACAAGGAGCCGGGATAGCGTTGAGGGCGCAGTGATTAGGTTATGGGCTGGACGACGAAGAATGTGTGTTTCTGTGTTTAGTTTCCTTACAAGGGAAAGAGATTTGTCTCTGTTCCAAAGCGTTCAGACGGTCTCTGCGTCCCACTCGGCGCCACATTCAATGGACAATGCGCGCCATACTAATATAATTGTTGATAGGTCTATATTAGCTACTTCTACGAATGCTTCATATCAACGTAAAAGTTCTTTCGTAATTGAAATTCATTTATTCAAGAAACTGAATAAAGCAACAAAATGAGTATTTATGTGGGTTTTACATGAGTGGACGTAATATCTAAAATCAGCTCCCAAAATGCGTCACAATAATCATTCAATGATGTGTGCGTTATTTGCTGATGGTGATGTGAACTGCTACCAGTTACGATTTGAATCAGACGTTTAATGTAGGTAAACCGATAGACAGCTAGTCAAACAAACCGAGTAAATAAAACTTTTTTTTAACAGAGTGGACTTTGAGTTAATTCAAAAGGAAATGAGACCGCACCGTTCTATTTGTATTTCAAAGTGAAATAATGGTAAAACGTGTGCCGGGTTACGAATCGTTTGTTTCTTTTCTGCAAACTAAAACATTTTCAGAGCGGACTTTATATTTTATTATTTCAGAGTTTCCCACACAGTGGATACCGAAGCGTGAAGGAGACTACGTAACGCAACCGAATTTCGAGATTACAATGTGAGGAGCTTCGCATAGTCAGTTAGCAACGCATTTAAATAAGAAAAGAATGTAGAATTAATGGAAGGCAGACACTATAATCCCCATAGATACAATTCGCTGTTTTATGGAAACAAACCGTTTATCATACGTAAATTTATAGGCATATAGACATATGTTTATGTGTCTTTGTGTAGGTGTGGATGACATGCGTGCAGCTCATTACATGTGCCTGTATATTGAATATGAATAATATATTTGAGGAATGTAGGAAGAAGTTGGACATAAATTACTGCATACAGCAGAAGCCAACGTTCGTTCAGGAGGTTAAGAATTATTCCGTCACGAAACCCGTTTATTCATTCCGATGAACACAACAGCCTGCCGCTGGTCCCTATTCTGAGAAAGACGAATGCAGACCACACCCTCATACCACAGTTCTTTAAAATCCACTTTAATCTCTTTCTGTCAAATATATCCATATTTCGCAAGCGGTTTTTCCCCTTCATAATTTCGACATACTTTAAAAGCATTTCTCATCACCGCCACAAAATATAAATAATGTTGCTATAATTATTTAATTTACAGTGCGGGTAGATAGCGTCTCTAATGCTGTAATAATTTTATGCTCTTTCAAAACGTAACACTAATGACAGTAAAACCACGTGCATTAGACAAGGCGACTTTCTTAAAATTATCTAATTACATTTCTTTAACAACATATATTACAGATTATCTTGTGGGGTGAAAATAAGGACATAAGTTGTCAGTAAATTAGGTATGACTTAAAGGAAGTGGCCATGTCTGTTTCAAAATTCTCTCCCAATTTCCCCTGGAGAAATCCATGACGATTGCAGTACAGCATCCTCGTCAGAATCGGATGCTTCCCGAATACTCACATAGCTTATGAACCGCTACACTAGCCTGCACGGACTAAGTTTAGAGAGAAGTTACGTAGCAGGGATGATGATCCTATTTTCCTGACCAGAATGTACCAGGAAAGTCTCTGTTCCCAGTTCCTCGTTTGATAATTTTTCTACCCTCTCTGAAGTAGTGAATCGAGATTAGATACCACATTATTTGTTATCCTTTCTGTGGTATTGAATCAAGATTAGAAACGGCATTATTTGCTACGGTAACAGTTTCGAACTGCTTGGCTTTATACAAATCACGCCACACTGCGTTACTAAGCCTGTGCATTTCACTCTCAAACAACAATATAATTTCACTTCTATTTCCGCATAAAATTTCACCCCGTCCCTGGATATACAGTATTGGCCTCCATAAGGGTTTACGAAAGTAGACTAGCTGTATTCACATTGTACAAACTCACTTTAATGCAATCATTATAACCTAGTGTTATACACTCACCACAAATATTTGCTGATAATTAATAATGCCAATAAATGGACATTACGATATAAACCGCTTAGGTTTCAGTCTCATCGCATTATTAGGCCTTCACTTCATTTAAAATCTATGTTAGGGATTTGGCTCGTATTGAAGAATCTAAGAGTTCTTTTTCCTCTTGTACTTTAATTTTTATTTTTGTATGCCCTTAAAAATTAAGACCAAATCCCAACCATGTTTACTTTATACCCGGTAAAACAACAAATCACCTGCGCAAGTGTTAGTGGGTAGCTGTATGGCTCACGGAATTGATTGACAAGCAAAGCGAGAAATTCTTTGCCTTTACGAAACCCGAAGTTCCATTACCGTATTCACAAAGCACGCCGATGGGCAGAGTTTTTTGCCAATGGCATCCAGTCCACGTTCTCATACGCTATTCCTCTGTTATTAATTTTTATGTTATTTTCCATCTGCACATAGGTCTCGCAAGTGTGTGTTTCCCTTGCGACTCAGATTAAAGTTTTCATGCTATTCCTATTGCACTTATATTTAACAACAACAGGCATTGCCTTGATTTAAGCGTCCAGATGTTTTGAGAAGATTACAGATTATGATGCTCTCCGTCGAGTAGTTTTCTCCTTCCTCCCATTAGGTCCTATTAGTTATGTCAGAATATTATCTTAAGCCACTTGTCCTTCAAAAAAACGGACGGCGTTTTGCACGTTTATGTCATATTATGCCCCGAAGAAAGACAGAATATAGAGACACCGAATATCGCTTTCAGTGACAAATACACCGGCATCGTGTTTAGCAGACTCTGGACTCCAACCCACTCAGCACACCAAAGATCCTAACTGACTTTCTCCACCTCATTATGCAGTTTTCCAGGTTAACTCTAAGGCAGTATATTTAAAGCAGGCCATCACCGCTTCTTCGACTCGCTACGAGCTGGAAGGCCCGGGGATCGAATCCTGGTGGTGGCGAGATTTTCCGTCCCCATCCACACCGCGTCCGGGGCCCACCCAACCCGCTGTACAGTGGTTACCAGGTTTCTTTCCCGGGGATAGAGCGCCCGGGACATGGTCTTTACCACGCACCCCCATCTAGCGCCGATGTTAAAGAAAGAGTACGGCTGTACTTCTACTCCCCCTCTGGGTCGTCATGACCCGTTCTAGGGTGATTTTTACCTTTTACCATTTCAGCGCCTCTTCCTTCCACTTCTGTCTCCCTTGTACTTTCATATCACCTGTTTGCCACTTTAAAACTTACGCAGCGTACCGACCATCACCACTAAAATTAGAAGTTCGTGTTATCCAACCTCAGCAGTTTTTCAGCTAGTCAGAACATCTGCACATTTATGTACCCAAAGTTTTGTTACTTTCTCACAAGTAAATATGTTACTGAATTTTGTAGTGATTCACTTGTAAGGCAATATCAAGCCTCCCATAAATCAAACCCCTCGTCCGCACCTCAGGGTTGTATGGGATGGTAACAGGTGTGGAGGGGTTGCGATGAGCGGGGCTACTTTGACACATGCTGGCAATCCGTACCCTGGGTCACGTGGGAGGTGGTATCAGGTGTGGAGGGGTTACCTTGTAGAGGGTTACTACGACACACGCTAGCTAACGGGGCTCTGATCTACCCAAGCCAAGGTGGAAGGTATCGTGCCGAAGGCTGCATGGCACTGGGGTAGTCAATAGCAGTGTCGTGAACGACCCCATTGGGGAACCAGGCCGCACCCCATTGTATGTATGTATGCCTTCCTTCCGCGTGGGGCTCCGTGGACGGTGACCGTATTCTTTTCCCGTGTGTTGTGGGAGAGCTCCTTAAGTGGTGACTCCGAGAGATATGAGTGAATTAATTAATCAATGGCTCTGGAAACGGAACATTGCTTTTTATAGGAGCTGCCCAAAGGCTCCTACGGATGTCCAAGGGCTTGTCTGGCTACAGACGGCTTGGGACAGAAAGGGGGACTGAGGCCCTTCGGGTAAAGAGATATGTAAAAGAAGGCTCTGGAAATTGAACATCTTTCTCTATGTAGGGGCTTCGTAAGAGCAACCTGGAATGGGGGTATCTTTACTGGGGGCTCGGAGAGACATGTCAGTGAAGGCTTTGGAAGGAGAGAATCTCTCTCTTTACAGAGGCTCCGTGAGGGGAACCTGGAGGGAAGGCTCCCATACTGAGGACTCCAAGAGACATGTAATACAGGGTGTCTACAATGAAACGCCCGAATTTTAACGTATTCTCAGGAAGTAAGGAATAGAGATATGGCCTCCTTATTGACAAATATCAGTCACACAACACACCAAGTTTAATTAAAAAAATCAATACACTTGTAGGTGAGCGCCGTTGGTGACACGAAGGATATCAAGTCTGTAATCAAGTTCCGCCCAGGTCCGCTGCAACATGTCCGGAGTGATGGTACCGACAGCTTCCACAATCCGGGCCCGGAGGTCTCGAAGGTCTCGCACTTTAGTGGCATAAATTCTGTCCTTCACGTAGCCCCACAAAAAGAAATCCAACGGCGTAATGTCAGGGGAACGTGCAGGCCAATCCGTTGGTCCATCTCGTCCTATCCAACGGCCTGGAAATGTTGCATTCAGAGCTCGCCGCTCGTTTAGCGACCAGTGGGGTGGAGCACCGTCTTGTTGAAAAAAGACATTTGGCTGCAGGTGTTCCAGCTGAGGAAAGGCGTAGAGCTGCAACTTGTCCAGGCATGAGCTGCTTGTGACAATCTTCTCCGCAAAGAAAAACGGTCCGATCATGTTGCACATGACGCCACACCAAACGTTCACTTTCGGGCTGTCTCGCACGTTCCATGACACTGTGCGGTTGCTGTGATCCCCATATCCGAACGTTATGCCTGTCTACAGCACCAGAGACATGAAAAGTGGCCTCGTCTGAAAACATGATGTTTGTCAGAAAGTTGGGGTCTCTGTCGATTCGGTCAAGCATGTCACAGACAAAACTGTGTCGCCGTGGCTTGTCCTCTGGTTTCAGCTCCTGCAGAATCTGCACCTTGTACGCATAGAGACGCAACCGCTTTCGGAGAACCTTATGCACAGTTGCTCGTGGCATCTGCAGTTCCCGTGAAGCCCGACGAATTGACTTCCTTGGACTTCGGATGAACGCTTTACGGACGTTCTCTACCTTCTCATCGGAGACACGTTGCCGGCCTCCTCCGTGCCCTTTCAAGACGCTCCCAGTCTCCAGAAACTTGATGTGCCATGCTTTAATCCTCTTGGCGTCTGGTGCTGCTTTCTGATAAACACGACGAAACTCCCTTTGCACCCTCACAATGGACTTAAACTCAGAAAACCACACAACAACTCGCGCCTTCTCCTGAGCTGACGCCATTTTTGCGTGAAATGACAACAGCGCCCCAACGGTGGCCGTGAGGTAGCATAAAAATTTAGGCGGGAATTTGAACTCCTGTAGTACGCAGGAGACCCTTAAGACCTGAAAAAACCATTTGCCTATTTTTAAAAACTCTCCAAAATCAGGGCGTTTCGTTGTAGACACCTGTAGAAGGCTCTGGAAAAGGAGCATTTCTTTTTACAGGGGCTCCATAAAGGGAACCGAAATGTATTTAGCAAGGGAGGGCTCGGCCAATATGTTTATTGGGCCGGAACCTGTACTGGATATATTTTTCTGTTATGTATAACTTAGAGGGTTCGTGGCCTTATGCTGGGCCACAACACTCTAAGAAAGCATCTGCATTTTGGGGGGCACAAAGGGCCTGTTAAAAAGGCCTACGTGCACAGGGCCTCTAAGTGCTCGAACCCATTGAGTATTCTATTCTATTCTAAGGCAATATCAAAGAACCGCTCCAAGGACCTGTGTGACGTTCA
Source organism: Reticulitermes speratus (assembly GCA_021186555.1). NCBI lineage: Eukaryota > Metazoa > Arthropoda > Insecta > Blattodea > Rhinotermitidae > Reticulitermes > Reticulitermes speratus. The sequence goes on from JAJKFL010000005.1 coordinate 19,595,397, forward strand.
AGAAACTTGTCGACTATTATGCACTCTAGATTTCACCAATTTCAATAAAACTTTACTGTAAGGCTTAGTAGTGACGCGTTTGGAAGGTCGTGCCAGAGAACCGGTCCGTTGTCAAGGTTCTGTGTGAACTTTATTAGCACACCAGACACTATAAACGCAGTTGTTAATGCACAGTACTTGCTGGCCTAGGCAGCCAGATAGAAGAATTTCTCGGAAATTAGCCGCAATGTGTTTTTTTCCAGGATTACTTCTCTTTTTTCTCACGTCCAAAAGCTATATTCGTTTCCAGCTTCAATAGGAAATGTTTATTTCCTTGTTGTAGGAGGAAAAATCCAAAGTATTATTGTTCAACTTTGAAACTGTGGGAAGCTAGAAGTGTGGGCAGCACAATAACGCGTCCAGCAATTTGTCTTAACCAGGCCTGGCCCGTGCATTTTCCAAGAGGCCATGAGTTAACGACCTGAGCGGGCACTGTGGCAGTGACTGATGATTCACCATAACAAAATGCCACTTCTTGCTACAGATGAGATAAGCAAAGCTTCTGCACTCAGAATGGAAAATGATGCAGCTGAGAATTCCATTTTATTTACGTTTTGAATCATATACTACAAAGTAACCTGAACGTCGGCTACAGGATGACGGGGAGTCTCAACACACGTGCATGTCACTGTTGTTGTCCTTGTGTTCAAGATGACGGGGAGTCTCAACACACGTGCATGTCACTGTTGTTGTCCTTGTGTTCAAGATGACGGGGAGTCTCAACACACGTGCATGTCACTGTTGTTGTCCTTGTGTTCAAGATGACGGGGAGTCTCAACACATGTGCATGTCACTGTTGTTGTCCTTGTGTTCAAGATCAAAACACCAATTTAAAGCTTTAGAAAAGTTTTACATGTTCTTTACGAAGTAAAAAACGCATTCCTCGTATCGAGAACACGTCCGTCCGTACGTCTGTGAACTAGTTTCAGTGACTAAACATTTTATTGGGCTTTCATGAAACTTGTAAAAGTAATTTTGTAAAAGTTGTAGAGCTAGCGCGAATGTCATGAAAATCGTCTCAGTGACGGTTATACGTTACTGATAGGTATACATGAATTTCTGCCCTTACTTCCCGTATCTCTTGAACGATTCAGACCAAATTCGATATATGAGGTACTCCACGTAATGGAATTATAAATTTATTGGAAGTCAGTGCAGTGAAAGTCAAATATTACGGCCTACGTAAGGTAATAAATGAACATTTCCCCTTATTTTCCACCTTTTTTTACAGTTTTGCTAATTTCTGTATAAGACGTTTCCATAAATAGACTATATATCGCGAGACTATGAGTATTGTGAACATCGGCGCAGGGAAGACTGTGAATGTTTTGGGCGTAAAATAAATTATATTTAGTGCGTACCGTGAAAGCTATGATATTTTGAAAGTAAAGGACGCCTTGGTAAAGCCTGTTTACTACATCATAGCTCAAACCATTTTCAGTCTCTTTTATTCTTCGGTAAATAATTTGCGTAACTCAAAGAGTGTCAAGTGGCCAACTAAACAAACATTTTCACCAACCTGAAATAATTAATAAAAAAACAACCAAGTTTAGCCGAAAACATGTGTTTACCAGAAATTAATTTATAAGTAACTGAACAAAGTTGCTCTGAACAGTTTACAGGTAAATTTACTGGCATACATTCGGCTCTTCCTTAACCCTCGATCTCTTAACCAGCTTTCCAACATAACCGCCTTCATTCTAAACAAAGATTGATAAAAGCAGTCACTTCAATAATGAATTTAATAATTAAATTTACATTATTATCACAAATATTTCTATAATATTGGTGCCGTTGTTAAAACACTTTTGAACTGGCGATTGATAGTGAAGATTTTTCAGCCTATGCTGTGTTGTGTTCCATAAAACGCATTACATTTCGTGACAAGCTGAGGAATTATTAGCTTCTCAAGAAGGACTCTGTTTCGTGGATTTAGTAATGCCTTTCTCTATTTATACTCGTAATGTGTTTATATAATTCTTCTCTTCCTTTTCTAATGTTTCTGTCAGTTCGTAAAAGTACTGTCACTTATTCTTCAAGATTCGGACTCTTATATAACTTCCAATCTTTCATAGGAATATTGATTCTCAAATGTGTCCACAAAACAAAATACGGAACAAAACTCTGTGGATGGAACACGGCAAACAATGAAGCAAAGTTTTACCATTAAAATTGCTGTCATTGCCTTGTTTTTAAATATTCAAATGTTGGATATTTACGCTACTGTCATGCCAGAAAGTGTACAGATGCAGATATTTCTCTTTAATGCAAGCTGTATTTTAAAAGTCTTTACTGCACTAAAGTAACTCATTTAAGGAAGGCTCAGTTACGGATATGCTGACATAAATATTTCTCTTCTTGACTTTGATCCATCTGTAATAAATAGGAACACACACCCTATAATAGCAGTCAGCGACAGTTACTGATGACTTGGCGTCGACACCGGAACACAAACATGGCTGTGAACCCAAAAGTCGCTCACAACCATGACGACAGCACGGCCTGTGAGGCCGAGATGCGTAACTAATTGGGCGGACTCGTGCCGTTAAAGAATGCCACCAGCACACCGTCATCACACTCTCTTTATCCACCGAACTTTCTCTTTTATGTTTCTATTTCAGTGCTTATGCTCAGAGACTGTAACCTCCACTCACCTATCTATTTCTGCTCCTTCTTTGCGATACCAAATTGTATGCTGTTCACGTTGAGCTGCTTCCTTACGTCGCAGTGGTACGTCTGTGAAGTTATTTTGAGACTCCAATATTCCCATAAAGCTTAACATACCATAACTACCTCGTATATTTAGAAAAATTAGAACAGCAAAGGAACAACTAAATATAAAATTCGCTTTTTTCTTAAATGCTAAATCCTTAGGATGTTTTGATAGCTGATATGTGTTGAAATGCACACTGTCAGAACACTTCTAATTTCTGGTAAAAATATCACTTAAAACGCACTTTTGAAATTTGATTTCCGACACCTCCTCAGCCACCTAATTACTTAATTATTATTTTGGTATTTTACATGAGGAAAAAAGTATTATGTAACGGTATTTCATCTACAACACGCCCTTAAATTGTGGGTAATGACTGTCTCATTTCGTTTTTACAAATAAATTTTTTCTTTGTAAAATTGGTACTTTATACACAAAATCGGATTGCGTGGGTTGGCCTATTTTTTTAAATGTAGGCATTATTGTACTTCATTTCCAACCTTCACATTCTGCCAGCCATTTCGACTGTTACTAAGTGCTGCGTTGAGTGTTGGAGAAAATTGGAGTAAGGAGAGGAAAGTTAAATGCGTCTTTAGGTTTTATTTGTGTTCTGATATGTGTTTTGTCTTCCAGACCTCTCGCTAATAAGAAATTTGGTTTAGTGGACGGTATGTTTAGAATGAATTTTATTTAATATACAGTATATAATATGCATGTCCACGACAGAACAACAAGTGGAAAAATAGATCACCCTTAAGTAACACATGAATCTGCCTGTACACGTTTCACTATATTAATATAACTGTAAGATAAATTACAATTAATAACGTTATTCATTTTTTTCCTTTCAGGTAAATTTTGGTTCCGGAGTCAAATCGAAGAAATTTCAACTGCGTACATGTGGTGCCATTGTTGTGTCTGGAGGAGATTAAGCAAGTACTGTCGCGTGTTTAGTTTAGCTTTTTCCAGTATTTAAAATGTTTTCATTGACTTAACCCTTCAGGCCGCACTCTGGCTCTGGGGTTGACTCAGACTCTAACAGAAATGAGTACCAGCGGTCGGTCCGTAGGGCTGACAACCCTACCAACTTCATGTGCCGATTGTCTGGAAATCTGGGTGCCTCAACCTCCTCGATCCCTAGGGGCCTGTCCAGGCTTGCATAGGGATAAAAGGTAAAGTTCGCCTTAGAACAGGCCATGAAGGCCCGGAGGGGGAGTAGAGGTATAGCTCTACTCTTTCTTTAACCTCGGCGCTAGATGGGGGTGGTGGTCAACGCCACGCCGCGGCCGCTTTACCCCCGGGAATGATCCGGTACCCATTGTACAGAAGGCTGGGTAGGCCCCAGGGCCAGTCTGGACGGAGGGATAGTTTTACCTTTTTAAAATCGGCATGTTGAACATTATGAATCTCTAAATACCACTGTATATTGTACTACGTTATACAGTGTGATATGCTTGAATGCTTTGTCGTTTATTCTAATGCTATTACAGAAACTCATGTGTAGCCTTTAATGGGAAAAGAAAGCATTTTACTCTTCTTGTATTACTGGCAGGCAACTCCGGATTCAGACTTCGAGAATACTTAAACTGTAATATAAACGAAGCTTGTGTCTGTTTTTTAAAGTATTGAAGAAAATATTATTATTACACATTCAAGAAATTCATTTGAATAGCTTCATGAAGAGGCTTCTTCACGACAGAACATATTTTAACAAGAAACATATACAAGTTCAATGCAGTCAGCCATTTTTTGTCTTCCGAATTTTGAAAACTGTAGTGCCTGCGTAGTGCTCGATAAGTGTTACCGTCTCCGCAACTCTTAGCACAAGTGAGAGCTACGTGAATTTTGGGAAGTTTGTCACCTGATGCCCACCTGCGGGCTGTAGACCGTACATGACTCATACTGTCCCTCCATTAGCTCTGCGGCCCACCGCTGCTGGGCTTCTCACGTGAAGGTGCGTCGGTTCGTGCTACCTCCGAATGCTGCTGCCAACCTTTATGTTGTCCCTCTATCCGTGCGGTGTGAACATCCACTGAAATTTTGCACACATCAGACCTACTTACCGGGCGCTATGTTGACCAGCACCAACCAGTGGAAATATAATAGTAGCTTGACCTAGGAAATGATGCATAAACAACGATCGTAGGAAGCGCCTTGCATGAATCAAGAATATTTTCCTCTAAAGAGAAGTGAGGTAGGATTGTTCATTTAGTAAAGTGCCGTTACGGCACTAGAAGACGAAAACTTTAATCACCACAATTAACAATTTGTTACTGTCCTGTTTGCTGCCTACTTATGGCTTCTATACAAGCATACAAATTTACAGAAAGGATAAACAATTCAAACTACGCAACCTAAATTGTTGCAATGTGAATTAAATGTTAAACTCCTGGCACACATTTTACCAATTTCTTCCGAACAAAGGCTAAATCGACGGACACAAGTATTTAGAAAAATCTATGTTTCCATTTCCGTTACGTCGTAGCTATAATTACCTGACACCTGTCAACAGTGTGTCAACTTATCTTGCATGTTATGCGTAAGGAGACGATGATGACACCTATCTTGCGACGTTCTAATTGGCTCCGTGTTGCTGAACGGTAACTGCTTAGCATTGCTGACCACTAACCAAGTGTCCAAAGAGACCGTAAGGATCTAAATCAGCTCAGTGCTGCTCAGACAAATCACTTGTCTGATCAAACTCTTGCAGGTATCGCACAAGGCTATTCACCCCTATTCAAACAAAGATGAAAAAGGTTAAAGCTGTACATAAAGGTACAGGCCTGTAGGGCGGGGTTGAGGTATAGCTTCACTCATTTTTAACATTGGCACTAAAGAGAAATGAGTGGTCAATGTCAGGCCTCTGTCGCTTTACCTTGGGGGGAAAAAATGAAACTGATTAACAAAAGGACAGACATTTTATTTTCACAGTTTCTGTTAAGCCCTTATTTCTGAGACTTATGCGTTACAGAACTAACGTCCTGTTTGCTTTTGGAGGATGGTTTTCTCAATATTTGGGGTTCCTTCAGATTTCAACCCCGCAGATGCAGCTTATTAGCTTATGCGTCTGTCACCCTGTATTATGGCATGCACGACAACCAGTGTGCGACTAATGTGACAAGTAGCTCCGATATGTGCTGTAAAAAAGCATGAAGAAGCACTTCCTTAAGACTGAGATTGTGATCTTCATGAATATGGCGCCGCACAATTCGTTAGGTCGCTATTGCTGCTTCGCAGTGATATATTTCCTACATCAACAGGTTACGACTGTTCTACGTGAAAGATGAAGGCAGTAGGTTCCTCCGAATCGATGGTACAAATTTCCAAAACTACACTGCGTAATATGGGATAAGACCCTCATCATAATATGACTTCCATGAGAACTCCAAATTTCACTTCTGAACGGAATGCACTGTCCACTATATCAGGGTAATATTTATTTGATGCTGGAAAAACATGAAATGCTTTGTTGTGTGGTGGACTGAATTGGCTTGATAACCTAATATTCTATTTCATCATTTCTCAAAAATATAATGACAGATAATTAGTTACATGACCGGATTTTATGTTTGTTGTTTCTTAGTTATTAATTCAGCCAGTCAGCCAGTGAGTTAGTAAATCAGGTAGTTATTTGGTTGGTTGATTTTTATTTTTTGTTTTTGTGAAGGGCCCCGCAGAAGATGCTACGGACGCACCGCAGCCTTGAGGCTTATTGTGCAACCCTGGATGAAGATGATTAGTTTTATTCGTTTTTCCCAGTAATGGATCACCGGTGGAATGAAAACTGACAGGGGAAAACCGAAGTACTCGGGGAAACCCTGTCTCAGTGCCACGTTGTCCACCACAAATCCCACATTGACTGACCCGGGAACGAACCTGGGCTTCCGCAGGGAAAGGCCGGCGAATAACCGCCTGAGCCACGGCACGGCCTTTGGTTAGTTAGTTAGTTAGTTACTTACTTACTTAGTAAGTCAGTAAGTCAGCCAATCAAAGTCAGTCGCTTGATTAGCCAGCTAGTTAGTCAAACACGCAAGACTTTTACTGGGGAAAGCTCAAAGGAAGATCACCAGTTTGTAGACCTGTGCATATTTAAGGAAGATGGTCTTAAGAGAAATAGGTGTTGTGGGAGTTGAATAGATTCAACTGTATTGGAACAGTGTCCACTATACACCGCAATGAAATTTCATGTAGTTTTGCGCCGAGGGGTCCATTAACCTTCTGAAGTATTATCTATAAATTTCAATGGGCCCTTCGCCATGCAGTGAACAGATAAGATAACTTGCTAGGCGAACGCCCGGGCACTGTAGTATATAGCTGCCGTCAGCACGGCTTGATCGCAGGTGCACTCACTTCGGAACGCCAGGCAGCACTTTGCGTGCGTCAAGAACATAATACTCTTTGCGAGTACATTCAGAACCTCTGTCACTGTGGACTTCCTTGAAACCAACAGAAAACGCTTGATTGTGTGTGTAGTGTTTCCGCTTTTACTAGCTTGCCTCTTCACCCCCGCAACAAAAACTAGCAAATTGATCACTACGACAGACAACGATTAACGGGTTTTCCAGTTCCATCTCATGTTTATGGCATCCAAGAATTCATAAATTATTGTTTCTGAGTGCCAGAGCTTTTAGAGAACTGATATTCGAGATAATATTATTTCTACACCGAAATCATAATGTTTAATTACGTTATAGTTTAATGATGCTAAATAATTTTTTTCTTAATTCCCCGTCTTTCATTCATCTACAATCTGGTATTACTCTCTATATCATTTCGGTCGTGTCTGCTGGAGTAGTAAGGACGCTTTCAACTTCCAACCATAAACCATATATTTTGGATGCAAAATGTTAATGACGGATATTTATAAGCTTCTGTGAATACGTCATACAATAATATCTAGGGTGCAGCGTAATTGCAACCGTATTGTGGAGCGCATTTTCGATATTAACTGTGCATGTAAGGAAAACATAATTCATAAATGTGAAACTTTATCTTAAAACTGTGAATTGCAAACAAATTGATAACAGAAAATGTAAAACCCTTACTATTTGTGACTGAAATTTATGTGGCAAACCTTGAGAACACAAAATAGACACTCTCAACATCATACAGCAATCATCACGTCTACATTATTTCTGAGACCAGCCCAGTCTAAAATCCAGAGTGTAGACTTACCATTGGCTGTGTATTCGAGGATAAAGTGGCCAGAACTTCAAACTAATCAGTAATTACCATCTAGTTCTAATGTTAAAATTTCTTGGAGCTATGCTTCGTCTCACACATCTTCATGACGTGATGCCTAATTACGCACAGACGCAACATTACACCTAACCTATCCCTACAACTATCCCTACAATATTTATAAAGCCTTTTCACCCATAGTTTGGTGTAAAGATCAGACGTACTGAGCTTGATTTGTGGTCTGATTACCGCTGACTTAATTGGGGTTACCATTTTGTTTTCCTCATTTACTTCTGGCATATTAAAGTTGTTTACATATTCAACATTGTCATATTTCGAGTAAATTCAGACTTTTGCCTATGTATTAAAATAAATGTAACTGTGGGGGTATGACATTTTACTGTAGGATTGATTTTTACGTATTAATGACACTGCGTCAAAATCAAAGATTACATTTTCTTGAATGGAAAATTTAGAGTGATATACCAGTATTGTGTTAGACATTTTTAGTCGGTAGTAAAGGTCTAGGCTACTTGTTAATACAGGGTTTCGAGAGCTAGCTCCACTCTCGTATTTAGTAGACTGGTTTTCACTACACTGGTAGATTTTTATTTCAAATTCATTAAAACATATCCTAAAGGAAGATAGATTATGTGCATTCGGTGCATCTGGCTCAAGTTGTGTCCAGTGGCGGCTCCTCTGATCACGATAATGGAAATTTATGTTCTGTTAATGACGGAGAAATACTTGAGTCGTTGATCGAATATTGGTTTCTGAGAACAAATTCTGCTCCAGAAAATTACATTATTTTGATGCCAGAACGGCATATAAAGTGGTCTAAAAAGATGTTAAAATAAATATTGGCGGATTCTTTGGATTTATGACCCTTTGGATCATAATCTAATTGAAAGTGTTAGATGGAAAGAATTGTAATTACTTTGAGTCTGCTCTTGACATTCAAGAACCTAGTATTATTCATCGAAGCTCGTGTTTGAAAGTTAAACTTTGAAAATATTTTATGATGCAGGTTGAATTCGTGAACATTTTGAAACAAATTTTATGTTTCCTATAATAAAGTGCTTCCAATAGTAAGGAGGGGCAAGTACTAGCCATTCACCTACTTTCAAGTCGCTCAAGAGGAAGGGGTTCCAGATTTCAGTGAGAGGAAGCTGACGAAACAAGACCATGCTTCGATGCACTTTAGCGCATTGTACGTAGTCTTTCGAAGTATTAAATTTTCTACCAGAAGTCACGTGTGACTGAAAAACAAAATTAACCGTTGACATATGGCTCTTGAAATTGTATAGAATTCTCTTTTATATTTCTGTTAAGGTAACATTCTCATTATCTGCGTTTATTTTATTCATTTGATGAACCCAAGGAACCTAGTCATTTCATTAGAGCGAGGCAGTCACGGGCTATGGAGAAATAAGCTAAATCATTTAAAGCTTTTATATGAAAAGATTCTTTGGAGACATAAGGGTATTCAAGCAAATCTTAGAACACTGGCTTTTGAGAATTTAAAATCACTTAAATTAGAATTAATTTGGAGCATAATTACAAAATTTTGGAGACATTTTTAAAATACTGATATCACTCACCAAACTACACGGCGTCATAGCTCTAAAGACCGTAATGTAAATTCCACCTTTCGAAAGGTCTGATACCTGAATGTAACTAAGTATGGGTGGGAAATACTGAAGAAAAGAAAAATAACATTCGTTTAATTAGTGTGTAAGTTAATTAATTAATAACTTACATTCCTAATATCTTGTCATGGGATCGAACTCAGTAAATGAAGTAAAAGTACTGATGTTCTAATTTTGCTCAAATACAGCTTGTATCTACTAGTCACTTTCAAGGTAACATTCCCTTTATCGGACGTTATGTTTGGTCGGATTGTTCCTACTCTTATAGTAAACATCAGTCTTGTTTCAAAACTCCTTCAATTTCAGAAAAAATGTTTACTATTTATTACCTTTTAGCGTAGGAAGACTATTTATCAAAATTCAGGGAGCAGAGTAATTGCTTATAAACTGATGGTTGCTTAGCTGTCGAAGGAATTTCTCGATTTTTTTGCAACCGGAATTTGATCACTGCAGTCGCAAGATACCGCCACAGGTCCCTACATTTGACCAGATTAATCCAGCCTACAATAAAAAAACAGTATTGTTTGGTATGAATTTTAATGCTATTTGCTTATTTATACTCAGGTGACTGAACATCGCCGTCGATTGGTGCTTAATAACCGGGAGGTCACGGATTAAAATCTCGGCCCGCAGACCGGCTACTGACTGAGATTTCTGTCGGTATTTCTCAGCCCCAGAATAGAATCTCTCATTACACCACTATCGCGTCATTCATCAAACTTTCCAAATTATTACTCATCCGTCATTGTATCGTGCGATGCTGCTAATAGTGTCATTAAGTAAATAGGCCTAAATCTTACGTCTTATTATTTCCAGTGGACTTTTTTCTTCTTGTTTTAAGAACTGAATGTTTTTATTTATTTCTAATTTATTCCATGTGTTTTAGAATGTACTTGAACGGACGCTAAAAGTGAACTCACCACAAGTGCCCACAAACTCTCCTGTGGTGAATGGACGAACCTATTTCTGAATCCCTGGGACACTATTAAAGAGGCTGAATAAGAACCGTTTCCGTCCAGCGGTTGTACCTAGAAATCGAAATTGTCACATTTACGTCTATCTGAATGCCACGTTTTGTGTCACGGTTGTTGTTTGTTTTGCCTTTCACTTAGAAATGCCGTCCTTATCTTGACATTCCACGTTGCATGGCACAGGAGATTGTATTTCGAATGTGGAGCTACTCCATTTCTATAGCTCTTCGTGTACCTGGCCGATTTTTAAAATACAAGCGGGGAACTGTCCAATAGGAGTAGTGAAACGATAAGGAATTCCGCAAACTGTATGTGGGTATTTACGCAAGATTTGCTGATATATTTCTAAGAAAGGGAAGCAGAACTAATTGCTATGAACACATAATTTTAAACGAAATACATATAAATATTAGACCTGTGCCATGTGTTAATGTTTCCAGTTATGCTCATTATTTTATAACTTTCGGTTTCTTAATGAAAGTTATAAGAGTACTTCGTGTGTGCATTTTGGAAATCACACTTTTACTTATTCCATACACCATTTTAAAGATAAGCATAATTGTGATCTTGTATCTACTGCAACGTCCGTTCGTCCGCATATTTGATCACCGAAACTCCTGAATGAATTATAATGTGATTTGGTACTTGAGATCTAGACTGAAATTTAGTTTTGGTTCTTTGCGTACAATATAACCACCACTTTACATGAAGCTTAAATACAATTTTATAAAAGTTCTCAAAAACTTCTTATTTTAAAAATGTTTGATAAGGTGGAAATAAATAAATGAACACCCAGGTCAATGACGTATGGAAACTCTCAGTAAAGGGATCTCGAATTTATGTTACTTTATAATATTACAGTTTTCTACCCCTGTTTCATAACTACGTACCTTTATGGAGCAAGAAGATTCTGGAGAAGCTAATGGTTATTCGTACGGTAGAGGAACTGTTCTCCATTAAGTTAACCTTGATAATTCATTACCGCGTTTGCAATAGATTGCTCCTAATCCCTATCTTAGTTAGTGAGCCCAGTCCACCCACATCTTCACATCGTATTTCTTTTACGATTCTTTCTGTTATTATCTTCCCATCTACACTGGCGTCTGTAAATTCGTAACGTCCATTAGTATTTTCCAATTGAACTTTTTTGAACTAATCTCCCTCGTGCAAGTTGCATGCCCTTCCAACTTCAACCACCAGGATTTGATCACCTTAATAATGTTTTTATGAGCGCATTGCCACACAAGGGTTGGATCACTGGCGAATCTCAAGAACAGTGTACGTGACGACATCAAAACAAAAACCACGAGGATATGTAAGAAGGTTAGTTGTTCTTGACAACGACCCGTCTGTAAGTGAGACGCTGTTGAGAGCCGAGCCACCCGTCCCACAGTTGAGACCTGGCAAGTGACTGTTGCCTCTTTAGACCTTCCAACAAACTTGTGAGAGGAAGAAGCTTTCCCATGATGATGATGAACTAGAAGAACCGTTTCTGCTTCTTTTGAAGTACAAGATGCTGTCTTCTGTTTTCAGCAAATCAGCTCCTTAAAATCTAAGTGGAACAAGTATGTTACGGAGGAAAATCAGTTAGTAAAAGTATATATATTTCGCTTAGGAAAGTATATATTATGTCTACGTAATTGCACACATCTTTTTCATGGTAATGAAACATGGTCTCGCTCACTGAGATTATGTATTTTCCTTCACCTCATGCAACTCTTAACAGTGAAAATGTGTTAATATTAATTTTTTCAAACCACACACATTTCGACTTCACTTGAATTTATCTTCGGGTATTATATATATGTGTATATATATATATATATATATATATTCTTCCACCTAGCACTTGATCCTTAGGATTACTGAATTAAGGGGTACGAGGTGGTAGATGGAGAATGCTTTTTGAGAAGAAAAAATCCTTACAAAATTTTGGTTTGACAGCCTGAAAGGATGATATCAATGGCAATATCTAGGAATTGGCAAGATATTAAAAGTAATATGTGTTTTATATAAACAGTGTGCTATGAAACCTTGGATGAATTAAACTGATTGAGGATAGGGTCTGAAGGTGTTTTTTGTGGACACGGTTGTAAATATACCAGTTACATTCAAGGATAGGATTTCTTGATTATCTTAGAAAGCTGCAGCTTTTAAGTTACTTACGAAAGTGAACTTAAAATAAATCAGTCAATTTACACAGGCTTACATAATTTGAGTTTTACACATCATATACTCGTATTAACCACTGAAAATTACAGTAGAGATTTTTGGGATGGGAAAAAAGTTACTGCTCGAAGCAATATATATTTTACTGGCACTGAAGACAAAGTCTGTCTGTGCTCGCATACAGCGTTCTCTTTGAGCGCAGTTTGTTTGTTTGCTGTTATAGGATTGCCCTTAGGACAGTACCCACCAACATTAATCTGTGTTGTGTGATACAGTATTTAAAGTGAATTATGATTTTACATTAATCGGCGTTACCTTGCAGATCCTTCGGCTACAGAGAAGAGCTTTATAGTACGCAAATATCAATAAAGTTTTAAAAAGGAGAAAAATACTACAAATGTAACATAACAGAGAACAATAGTGATATTATTCAGCCACCGTTCCACAGACAGTGTAAGAATATGAGGTGAAGATGCTGTCTGTGTGTCTGTCTTTCTGTGTCACATTTCAGCTTTTCAGTTACTTAACCGATATTTGTGGCGTCTGTTTAGATGTTATACCATTAGAGGGCACTTGAATCTCGTAATTTTAAATTTCGTACCATCTGTAATAAAAGCGTTGAGTAGGTTAGAATTTGTGCTTTACGAGGAACAATATCACCACGTAATCTAGTGTCGTAAAGTGATACGTCGTATTAGATATTCTAGAAATACGTAACCTTCATCGAGTCAAATTTTTTTTAGAATTTAAACAAACATGGGGCTGCTGCATGAATTAGTATTTGCCTTTTGGTGGAGGCATGTGATTATGGTGTGAAATATACTTAGAAATTTTGTGTAAACTTCTGGTTATTAGTCAACAAATAGGACCTCGACGAAAGTCTTGGTCTTTGATTCCGCCAAACATAACGAAGACAATGTGTACTGAAGTAGCAAGTTGTTTATAGTAGTAGTAGTAGTAGTAGTTCAATTTAAAATCAAAGTTAAAAAGAAAACAAATGTAAACAAATTTAGATAATTAGAATGAATATATCAAAAGTCACACGAGTTGAAAAGAGAGGAGAAATTACAAGTGTAGCATTAAACATGGTCGATTAAATAGTTTTCACAATATATAAATTATTTTAGTGGTAATAGTAGTGGTAGTAGTAGTAGTAGTAGTAGTAGTAGTAGTAGTAGTAGTAGTAGTAGTAGTAGTAGTAGTAGTAGTAGTCGTTGTTATCTTGTATTATGGAATGAAAACTAGGAATAATACTAATTCTGTTCAAGTCCTGTTGATAAACATATTCAGTCAACACCCAAATGGCTCGTAACACACAGCACAACTTATAATCACAAATACGGAAGGACAATGAAGAGGACAAACATGATACAAACACAAAAAAAGGATACTTAAATAATTTATTACATCTTACGATATTAAACTTAAAATAATATAAATCTGACGAAGTGTTGTACTTTGCCTTCTGAAGGTATCAAAATCATTACAAACTGAATTTTTCGCAGTAGCTCACTTGGCGGAGGGACAATTTTTGGAGGAAGGAATGTCACGAAATAAAAAAAACTCTCGGAATTTCCAAGTGGGCCCTTGAAGACCTACATTATCCGTGTAATTCGGACACAATTTAGAACACCCGAAAACATTAACAACAAAAACTGCATGAAGAATGATATCTCCTCTCATGCAGAGTGCGTAATGTAAGAAGTTGAGGAACACTGACATAAATATTGTCACTAGTGTCTGTGGAAATGCTCGATTATAACAAAGAGCTACAAACGTCGGCCAAATACCTTCAAGTTTTCAACATCAGTGGAGGTAATTAAATTCCACACTAAAGATGGCTACTCTAATTTAGATCTAACAGCTGAAAAATGTTAAATCAATAAATTGCAGATTCCTGTGGCCGCGCGGACTCAGGAATAGCTCTGTAGCCTCTCGACTTTTGGTATCACGGGTTCGAATCTCGCTGAGTACATGGATGTTTGTTTCTTGTGTTTGTTGTGTGTTGTGGAGGTAGTGGCCTCTGCGACCAGCTGTTTATTCTTTCAGAGGAGTCCTACCGGGAATGTGTGTGTGTCTAATTGTGTGTAATCTAGAAACCTCAAAAACGAGGCGGCTTAGGCCCAACATGGGCTGTTGCGCCAATAAATTGTCATGAGCCTATAATTAAAAAGTACTATTGCGAATGAAACCCCAAAATTTAATGAGTTGAGAAAATACATAATTAACATGAGAGTTAAAGTAATATTTAGAATCAATTAAAACTCCCAGGTCCTTAATACAATCACTACGAGTAATATAGAAATATACAAGTTTACTTAAAGAAAACGGTGTTATTATTCCTTGAGAAGACAGTGGCTCAAATTTTACTAATATTAAGAGTCATAAAATTTGCAGTGCACCAACCTTGTGTGGAATCTGTATCTGATTGTAATTGAGTGCAGTCATCGAATGAATTAACGACACGAAATTTTTTGTAGCATCGGCAAAGAGATGAAATTTGGAATGTGTTATAACATTGCATATATCATCAATAAATATGTTAAAAAGCAGTCGCCCTAATATAGAGCCTTGACGAGCACCGGGAAAAAATCTAAAAGGCAGCGAAAGAAGTATCAGAAAATTCGCTGGTTTTTTATTTCTGTCCGGTGTGTCTCACGGCTCTGTATTCGGGCCTCTGCGTAATATTTATTAATTGTACCTCCTCATTATTTGGTGCCCAATTAACCCTAGAGACAAGTGTAACTTTATGTTGGATTGAAAACACCAACACTGCGTCTCAGTGTAATGCACCATTTAATGTGGTGCTGGTGAAGGTTGGAGAAGATCAGTTGGACCGATATGTGAGAAACGAAGAAGTATTACATAGAGTCAAGGAAGAGAGAAATATCGTACTTATAATAAAAAAGAGGAAGGCTGACTGGAGTGGTTACATCTTATGTAGGAACTGCCTTCTAAAACACGTCACTGAAGGAAACGTAGAAGGGATGAGAAGACGAGAAAGAAGACGTAAGAAGCTACTGAATGATCTTACGGAAAAAGAGCATACTTGAAATTGAAAGAGGAAGTACTAGATGGCACTCTGTGGCGAACTCGCTTTAGAAGAGGCTATGGACCTGTCGAAAGACAGTCTAAGGGATGAATGAATGATTGAATGATAAGCAATCTCGGAGTTCGAAAGTTTGAAGTTTTATCTTTGTTAGTATAACGGGGTTAGAGTTCGTAATAGTGGAATGTAAGCATAGAAGTAGATCACTGAATTTTACAATTTTATGTAATCACGTTTGAGCCTATTACGGAACAAATTTAATTTCCTGTCAGAATATATATTTTCAAATGTTGTTTGTTTTCGTCAGTAAATATCTTCTCCACGCCGCACACTAGGTCCGAATTATTAAGCCAACTAACAAACTGTACGGAGCATCGTCCTTCCTGAGAATCTAACAGTTCCGCAATTAATTAAGAAGTTTTCCATTTTTTTTAATCCGAATGTTCATTACCGTCTTCAAAAGAGGCCGTCGCTTGTCCTTATTCCCAGCCAGATGAATCCAATGAGCGTAAACCCAGCACATTTCGTTAAGATTAGTTTTAATATTTTCCTCCCATATACATGTCGGAATTCCAAATGCATCCTTTCTTTCAGCATTTCCCATCAAAACCCTGGATGCAATTCTCTTCTCTCCCATACGTGCCACATGCCCGCCCATGTGATCCTCTTTTGTTTGATTACTCTCATAACGTTCGGTGAAGATTATAAGTTATGCATTTTTCTCAATTCTCCTACTACTTCAACCCTCTTTGGCACACATATTTCAATTTTCCATGTTTTAATTCGGACAAAGATTGCATCCAATTGCGAGTCGCTGTGTAATATTTCAAAACATGCTGATCTTTAAGGTGAGTAGTTGTTATCCCCTCGTCCAACCCGAAACCGCAGGATCAATCCATATTAGCACGTCGCAGCTTCTTATTCAATATATTATCAGATTTCCTGTATATCTGGAGGCTGTCTTCTCCATCTGCAACCTGAAGACGCTGCATGCAGTGTTGACGACGACGGCTAAAGCTTCCTAAATGTCGCCACCTTCCGGACTGAAGTGTCACTGGCCACAGTTCTACATCTGAGCCCTGCATACAAATATAACCATTTCAAGGGATATAAATGATACAGTATCTTTCGAAGCTGCTTTAATTTATTAGAGAAACGAGGTATTTCTTCATAGACTGTACGGAATATACACTTAAACTGTGCCATTGGAATTAGGTAAATATATATGACCACACGCAGGCCGATGGCAATGTAGTCATCAAGGCAGAAGAATGCTTCATCTGTCGCTGTCTGGATGTGCGCCTGACTGATCACCTCGCTGGAAGGCTAGCTTACACCAGAATTTCCGGACGTGCATAAAGACTACCGGGCCTGTAATAGACGCGCTTTACTGCGTAATGACTGCCTCACTGTTAATAAACAGGTCAACTGTGTTCATCGCCCTGCTTTCCCCGGCTTCGCTGCCAAATTTATCTTTCATTTGTGCTCTGAGTTCCATAATATGTCGGAATGATTTAGTGTGGCCCTGCATGTCTCTGACGTAGACTGAGATATAGGTTTATACATATACTGAAGGTGTTTGAAAACAAATTTTTTGAAACGTTATACGCATCTGGGAATCTTAAAAAAATCACACAGTGTGTCTTTATAATTTGAATGTAATAGCCTTATAATACTATTCCAAGTCCAATGTAACCGTAATTGGTCTTTCAGTCTTCTGCTTGCCTTTGTCGTTTTTTCTGCATTGTAAAACATGCTGATAAAATGTACAGCAAATCTGTTTTCTTACGTTTTCGGGAAATTGTTAAATCCCTTCAGTTTGCAGTTAGCGTTTCTGCTTTTGACGTGACATATGACGTGACCCCTTGAATTCTTATTGTGGTCAGTTCTTCTACAGCATAATATAGCATTCACGAACGCCATTCAGCCCCGTCCAT
The DNA here is from genome assembly GCA_021186555.1 of Reticulitermes speratus. Lineage (NCBI taxonomy): Eukaryota > Metazoa > Arthropoda > Insecta > Blattodea > Rhinotermitidae > Reticulitermes > Reticulitermes speratus. Next base: position 19,613,105 of record JAJKFL010000005.1, read on the forward strand.
GCATCTGCCTTGTATAAATATTTAGAATTTTTCATTGTGATCGATGTAATGTGGTACACGCAGTACCTTGCACACATTTTAAACATTCTTCTACCTTGTCTTCTCGCAGACCATTCTCCATTCTTCTAATTTTGCAGGGTGTATATCAGGTTGCTAAACTGTACATTAAAACCTTTAAAACAGATACGAATCTATGTTATATGAAACATTATTAACTTTTAAGGAACAGAGATATGTGTGTGTACGGGGGCACGCCGTGGCGCAGTTGGTTGAGGAACTGCGCTACAAGCCGCACTGTGGCCTTGGGGTGAGACTCAGCCTCTAACAGAAATGAGTACCAGGAATATTTCCTGCAGGGTAAAGGCGGCCGGTGCGTAAGGCTGACAACCTTACCACGTTCAGGTGCCGATTGTCTGGAAATCTGGGAGCCTCAACCTCCTGGAACCCTCAGGGCCTGTCCAGGCCTGTACAGGGATTGCTTTACCTATATGTGTATATATCACTTCCTTTAATATTAAAGACGCTGCAATTTCCTCACACTGTGTATTTGTTCCGTATGATTCTAGCAAGATACAGTGATTACTTGCCTGTATGCTTCCGTATATAAAGCATTAAGCAGTATGTCTTTGTAACGAGATGCAATTCTTTATCTGTGAGTTACGACAATTAAGTTTTAAATACTATTCAAGTAACATTCAGGCTTCAGTTGGTTAAATACTGACTCACTCAGCTGTTTTATCTTGTGATAATATTTTGGCTGTTATTTGTAACTTTTCTTTGCATGACACCTTTGTTTCTCTAATTAATTTTCATACATAACACGTCTTTGCTTTCTTATTCAGAGTGTGTGCACAGTATCTTTGCATAAGTAAATATTAGTTATAAATAGAAGGAATTTATCCACAACATGTATTATAAACTAGCTATCTAGCTAGCTGAGATTTTAAAGCTTATTTTGGAAACTTTATGTTAATTCATTTATGAATATCTGAATTAGACAAAATTAGATAACATACCAGTAAGTTGAAATTCGACGAAATACAATAATGCAAGATATACCGACGTCAGATCATGTACGTCACGAGCCAGTATATTGTTCACGACCCTTTGTTCCCCTTTTATACTCGCTTTTCCGTGATACTCTTCTATAGAACTTCGTCGTGTCTCAGGCTTTCTTTTTCCATCCATTGGTCGTAGTTGAGTGTCGCAGTTCTTGTCAAAGCCAGAAGAAAGGATAACACGAAACAGAAATATGACGGTTGTGAGTGTCTCTGAGTTGTTACCGCAGCCGGTATCAATACGGGACGATTTTTCTTTCTCTTGGGGCTGGAGTGTCGATACTGGGAAATAAAATCTTAACAAATTCTTTCACTTATAAGAAACTCGTTCAATACTTCCACTCTGTGCTTTGTTTTTCTGCTTCCTTTGGCTATCTATTTTTGGAGAGTTAAAAGAGCTGTCACGATCAGCTTCCACCTCCCACTCTCATGAGAGGATGATATAAGAACTAGACTGAAGTCCTGGCAGTACATAAGCCGCACTGTTGCTCACAGCACTGCTTGCGCAAGTGTTGCTAACGAAAATTTAATTCCTCGTTATTTCCTCTCTAACGTCAACAGATATTCTTTCTTACACTCTCACAGGCGGTCTCATATTGGCTGAAGTGAGCTATGGCTTAGAGACTGAGAAATGAATAACAAAAAGGTAATATTTTAGTATTATTACACATATTTTCCAATTATATTTTGCAACTTTGCTACCTTCTTCAGTAAATAAATTATTGCCGCAAACATCATATTAAAATACTGCACTTTTCTCTTCTAATTTGTTGTAGAGTTGCAATGTATACAATTTGACATTATAGCATTCTAGATTCTAACATTATGTAATCTTGTAGCAACTTACCGACAGTTCGTAGGAAGGTATTACCTCCATCTTCAGGGTAGTTTTTGAAAGTGGAGGCGGCAGCAGCTTTCTCCGAAATGTTTGGGTTCATGTACAAGGCTACAGGCTGTCACAACCAAGAATCATATACCATGGCTCAGGCCGTTAGTCGCCGGGCTCTTTTTGAAGAGAGCCGGGTTTGATTTTCTTTCAGCCCTTTTGAAATATGTGGTAGTAAACCTTGCAATGTTACAGGTTTCTATCCTAGTACTTCGGTTCTTCCCCGTCGGTATTATTCCACTAATGCTTCATACGCATCTTCATTCTTCTGCCAACGACGCGTGTATGGTGTAAGAGACTCTACTCTCTCTCACACTTCACAAGTTCCTGCTTTCGCCATGCTGTTGTTACCGATTCTGGGAAGTTGAAAATACATGATTGTTGTCGTCTCCGATGTTATAAGATCGATTTCAGATTTCAGCAAAATCCGTGCAGTGATTTTCAAATGACAGCATATGAACAGAGAGAGAGAGACACGCATGATTATTTTTGTACTACTTTTAGGCGCATGAAAAGGTAATGACAGACACCAGTACTAAAAATGTTAATTACCTCCTTGACAAAATCTATGTGTGAAGATGTGTCGTGTGACGCGTTAGTTTTTAACCTGAACGTAGAGATCAATATTAACATGGAAACCGTCCAAACTAGGCGCGTTGTCAGCGCCGTTTTGTTCATAATCCTTTAATTTTCTACAACGGCGTGTCTCTGGAAATAACGTAACTCCTACGAAATAGGTTTTAGTGAAGTATGCATTGTAAATGGCGTAATACTTTGTTTTAACAGTTAAATATTGTAAATCCGGCTGCCCGATGACTTATAAAGCCATCTAGTCTGACGAGCGATTTTCAGAACTGGAGTGCCTAACAACAATGCCTGACTACAATGCCTAACCGCACAATCTGCCAGAGTTTTCAAATGTCTCTTTTGATAAGAACGTGCATTTAGTCAAAGTAGTAAAATTCGAAGGTGGTTGAACCTTAATTGTTTTGCAAATTATACAGTTCTGCTTTGCAATGAGACTTTGAAACTCTAGCCATCGTGTGCCCTGATATTGGAGGCCGCAGGATCCTATAAAAGTTTGATAGAATCCTAACAAAAGATGTTGTGTAGGCTTCCTAAAATTAGTCCGTATATTGCATCTGTGGTTACAAATGTATAGAAATAATGAAGACTTTACGTGAATGGGTACGACTATTTCTGTAAACATCTCGAGCATAAATCCCTAAATACTTATCGAAGCGGAACTTTTCGAAAGAAGTTGTACATAAATCCAAAGATATTTTGGGCCCAGTAACCTTTTGCAATAAGTCTTTGGGCTTTGGGAATTATTCACAACAGAGGAGCGAACGGCTGTGAACTGTTACGCTGCCTCTATATTTATGAACTCTTGTTTACGGGGTGTATCTAAAATACTTAAACAAAGTTCAAGAGTGAGCCATCCATATAAAAACAGAGATAAAAGATCATATAAACATGTGTCCGGAAATGAGAGGTTTTTGAGTTATTTGCAAGATTATATTCAGCAATAAATACCTTAACTACGTAATATTTTACTTACAACTGACATAATACAGTCACATTACACGTCCCCAGTTTAATAACTGTTGAGTTTTTATAGTTCATCATTTCACAATTTATAAAAGAAAAATGTTCAAAGTATCCTCCACCTGAATCACTGCACGCATGGGCAATTCTGATCGTGGACTGTCGCACACTTTCGAAGGTCCCGGGGCTGTTCGAAATGGTTCGACAGGCATTAAAATTGCTTTGGTGAAATGTCTCTTTATTTTGACTTGGAGCTGAATATGCAAAGTTTTTGAAATGTCCTCTCAGATAAAAATCTGAAGGACTGAGTTCAACACGTCGTTGTAGTATACATGGAAAACTAAGTGTTCGTGCACATGTATTGATATAAACGTTTTTCCTTGTTTTGAAATGGGGAGCTCACTCATGAACTTTGTCCAAGCATTTTAGATGCTTTCTGTGTAATAATCCACAGACGCCTTGCGAAGAATACGAATTCTACCGACATTTCTTGTTTCCAATAACCCATAAACCGTCCTCCGACCTGAATATATCCAATATGTCTACGTTTATGTAAATATGTATTACCTTGGAGTATGCAATTTAACTGGCTATTACAGATAGGGTTGCCCACTGTCGGCCAACATCGATTTAATCAGATGTTACTATGTGTTTTTGATAAATATAAATGAAGTTTTATACCGGAAGTTAGTAGAATGTTTAAAAGGACTTTCAGAATATGACGTATTGTCCTTCAAGCATGCTGCTCAAGGTGCGTCGTTCAGTCAGTCACGTTTTTCCCTTCTTCTAGTGCTGGCCTTGATATTGTGGGGAGGAATAATTGAAGGTCCATAGAACAGGGTAAGCTGTTTTTATTATTATGTGTTTATTCGATTTTATTTTTTCAATATATTAGCAACGTGTGTAAAAACTAATTACGTAGGCAACAGTCTGCTGTGGCCAGAATTCTTTTTATTGGGAGTGTTATATATTAGAACGGAAATTACACGTACGTTTGGTGGTATATATATGACGAAGACTTAAAGTACGTTATGTTTATCACTGTGTTTGCCTTGTACGCCCTGTATACTGAAAAGTAAGTTAAATTAGTATTGAGAGTTAATACAAAATTCGTTATTATGTTTTACGACACGCTGTATTGAAGATGAAGGCACTATGATCGTTAGAAATATAAGCAACTCTATACCAGTCGATAAGGCGTAATAATATATCAGGAGACATCAGGCTTTTGAGTGTGTTGTGCATTTTTTTTTGTGGAGAAGGGCCTCGTAGCAGAGCTACGGACGCACCGCAGCCTTGAAGCTTATTGTGCAACCCTTGTGATGAAGATGAAGAGAAAGGTGATCAGTTTTTTCATTTTTCCAAGCAATTCTGGAATGAAATTGACAGGGGAAAACCGAAGTATTCGGGGAAAAACCTGTCCCAGTGCCACTTTGTCCACCACAAATCCCACATGGACTGACCCGGGATCTAACCCGGACCTCCGCGACTAACTGCCTGAGCCATGGCACGGCCATGTGTTGTGCCTGTTATTTGTGATATTATTTTCCATGTTACAGTCTTCCAGTTTATCGTGAACTTGAACAGAATTCGCAAATGAACTGAATAAACTGAATAACTAAATACGCGCATAAAACATATTTAAATAAATATATTTTATGCTAATTATGTCCGCGATGTGCTGGGTTAGGCACAGTTATCTTTCTGGTGGGATATTTCAGGCCAGTTTTCGTTTCGAGTCTTGGAATTCTGAATTATGGAAAGTCTACTGGATTCATGTGCTCCGTAAACTGATTATCCATGACACTACTCTCTACCGAAGGAGGATTTTCTCCTTCAGATGTATGCAGTTATGCTTTAACGTGCCTCACAATATTCACTGACAACAAAATGACTCAGAATTCAGTTAGCCGTTTTGAAAGTTTATTTGCCGTAAAGACACTTTTGAGCATGCGCACTTTACGAGAACAGATATAATTTTCCTGTTTAAGGTATAATTTATTTTTAGGCGCGTTGGCATAGTCGCGAAAAGCACCTGTTACGTTTGTTATGTCCGTCCATCTGTTTGTCCGTCTATCCGTTAGTATCAGCGCGGCTCCCACTGGACGGAGTTTCATGAAATTTGATGTTGGGGACTTTTATTGAAAATCTGTCGAAGAAATCCAAATCTGGATAAAGTCGGATCACAATATTTGGCACTTTACATGAAGACCTGAGTACTTTTATTGTTGCAGCGCCAGACAGATATGCGCTAAGAAAGCCTTTTCGTGCAACAGTCGGTATTTTTATATATTTTACTGTGACATGTAGCTCGATAACACACACACAACCCACTTTCAGTTTCCATTGCAGCAAGGTTCTGTTGCAGCAATGGTTACGCGGATCAAGCTTCAGTAATCAGATAAATAAATACAACCACAACTATGGTTTTCACAATGTTTTATTGTCTTTTGCTATGTATTTCGGCTCGTATAAAGGCCTTCATCAGGCACCAGTTTAAATACATGTAAGAGAAAAATACTTGTGAACAATAGTTTATTAACGAAAATAATTAAAATATCAATTTTGCATGACAATTTGTTACATAATTTGGCTGAAATTTTATGCAGTAATATTTAATTACATATTGTATTATGTGTATTATATGTAGTATATAACAATGCGTAATGTAATATGTGTAGTAGTTCTGTTTAAGTATTTTTATGCAGGTTCCTCCTTCCAGTTAAAAACTGGTATTGTGTGGAATCCAGCACGAAATGGTAAGATTTTGACTATTAATTGGTGTTATAGCTCACTTTTTTAATAATTTCTGTATGGTCTCGGGTACTTATTTTCGCATAAATAGGCTATAGGAAGGATAAATATTTATAGTATAAATGAGCTGTTGCATGTATACTGGGGAGCGACTGTCTGCTAGACGAGCTACAGAAGAATCACAACAGAATGCCTGACCCTAAAATTGTATCTGCAAACTGAGTGCTAATCCCGAAGGAATAAATAAGGATATTTTTCACTTTATTATCAAGAAATATCCCAGTATAAAAGGAATTAAGGTAGAGATAAAATTGAGCATATGGATACAATCTTCTGATAAGGCCGCGTGTATTGTTATAATATTACCTATACACTATAGAACACGCGATCATATACCACAAGATTCTTAGAGTCTCTTAGAGTCTCAAATGTCGCTTATTTTTAAGACTTTTCCGTTCCATTAAAATAGGTTTATGTGAGGAAAGTTAATTACTTTGCACTACGTTTTCATTAAACTTGGAATTTATTACTTAAGATTTAATTAAACCACATGAAAGCAGAACATAAAACGATAGGTCAGTTTTACTCTTCTTGACACGCCTGTTCCGATCGACTAGACAGAGTCTGAACCAAACAAGCAATACAAGATTCTATTTATATAAACACGGCGGACTTCAACGTCAAGCTACGATTCAAATCAAATATACAGCACAACGTGATGCTAGGAAGTTTTGAGGGCCCATGAAAAAAAAATACTGTGAATGAGGACAAGCACGTAGGCACTTGTATCTTTATTGATTCACGAGCTGTACAAGCTCTCCTGTTTATGAAGTTGCCGATCAAGCTTATACCTTATTAGACGATGCTTAGAAAGCCTTGTTCAGTTGGCATATTGCCATTCAACTAATCATTGCGTTTAAATGTTTGTCAGACAACCGTCATAGTAAACATGGTTCTCGGCATCAGATACGGGAATTCTAATACTTGTTTCCTTTAGTAAGGGTAAAGTTTGCGTGAACTCTTTAGGTTGTATTTTGTAAGTTCGAAAAGAACAAACAGGGTGGCTTGCAAAGCACATTCATAAAACTTTGGAGTAAATCCCTTCATGGTGAGTTTTACTGGACACAAAAGTATTTCATCCTATTATAAGCTATGTACTCCGACGCAAACATGCTCTCACGGACACACACCCGCAGAAAGAAATGATTTTTTCTGTATCTAGTTTAATTTGTTCGTAGTATAGTTTTGAAAGTTTCCAAGTCTTTTGCAGCTCACAGCCTACCATCTAGTGTGTACGGAGGCTAAATCCTCAGTATAAAGAGACCTTACGCGAAACCAGCCATTCACATCCATCTGCATACTACCAGGTCTTGTCATGTCTGGAACTTGATACTTCGACTCCCTCGCAGATGTTCATACTTTCAAGCCAATGACGCTTCATCTTTGTTTATATACATCCATATCGTTTATATGTACTTTAATGTGTACAAGAATTTGTTTATGTTAATTTTTTCACGACTTCTGAATGAAATGTGCCTGCTGAACACATATCTGGCATTGGTTTTCCTTTAGTGTTGAAATTTCAAGAGATATTTTGCATTTTAGGTTTTTAAGAAAACCGCCACCATCAAAGGCTTGCTCTTCTTAGTTAGTGTTCCAGCTGCTATATGTCACATGACTACAGGCTTGTCTTCTTCCTTCAAGATCGACAGACTTCGATATATTGATTTCCGCCTCCATCTTCGATATTTTCATAAAAAGGAGCTTGATTGTGTAATGAATGTTAGCTGCAGTCGCGTGATTTCAGTACTTCTTCTGTGTTTTTCATTTTGAAGCAAGAATGTCAAAGGGAAGAGGTTGTAAACTTACAATCGATTATTTTTGTTATGTTTGTGGTTTCTATATAAGCCCAAAACAGGTGAAACATAACATTGTGCCTGGGACGAAGTTCTGCACGGCGTAAAAAGCGTACTTCTGTGTACCTGTCGGAGACCTGGATAAATTTTGGGCTCCCCATGTGTGTTGTGGTAGCTGCCGGTCTACCTTAGAAGGATGGCTGCGTGGGACTAGAAAGTGTATGCCATTTGCTATACCTCGAATTTGGAGAGAGCCTACAAGCCACCATATTGATTGTTAATTTTGTATGATTGACATAACAAAATACAAAAATATCAAGAACAGAAGAAATTTAAAATATCCCAGTATACCATCATCCATAGCTCCACTTCCACATAGTGATGACCTACCGATTCCCAATCCACCTGAAGACACATCTTATGAAGAAGAAAGAGAGAAAACAAATGATCCTAAAGAAAGCTTTTCCTATGAAGATACTGAAAACGGACCACATCTTCTTAATCAGGAAGAACTGGATGATCTAATCAGAGAGTTGCAGCTACCGAAATCAAAAGCTGAATTTCTTGCGTCTCGCCTGAAAGAGTGGAGGTTCCTCCTTCCCTCATGTAAAATATCTAAATACAGAACTAGGCATGAGGAAGTCTCACCCTCCTTCCAAACGGAAGACAGTATGTGTTACTGTTCTGACATCAGTGGACTTTTAAAGCTATAGGCTTTCCCCATCATCCATAAGACTGGCGTCTTTTCATAGACAGCTCAAAAGCCTTAAAGCTGTTCTGCTTCACAATGGGAATCAGCATCATTCCATTCCCGTTGCTTACTCCGTCCACCTGAAAGAGGACTATGGAAATATCAAGTTGTTGTTACAGAAAATAAACTATGGAGGTTACCAATGGGATATTTGTGGAGACTTTAAGATGCTCGGATTTCTCCTGGGTTTGCAAGGTGGTTATACAAGCATTCCTGCTTCCTTTGTATTTGGGATAGCAGAGCCACTGACCAGCACTATATCCAAAAAGTATGGTCTGAAAGAGGACAGTTAATTCCAGGTATGCACAATGTAATCCACGAGGCTTTAGTTCCAAGAGAGAAAATTTTGCTGCCACTCCACATTAAACTGCGACTATTGAAGCAGTTTGTTAAAGCTTTGAATCATAATTCTGCTGCTCTGCATCACATTAGAAAATGTTGCCTCGTATATCTGATGCAAAAGTGAAAGGTGGCATATTTACTGGACCACAGATTTGTGTGATGCTTGCATCTCGAGATCTTGAACAAACAATGACTGTTGTTGAAAGGAATGCTTGGGAGGCCTTCAGAATGGTGGCGACATATTTTCTTGGAAAGAATAAGTGCGAAACTTATGAAGAAATAGTGGAATCTTTGATTCAACATTATGAAATTCTAGGCTATAGAATGTCAGTAAAATTGCATTACTTGCATTCGCATCTTCAACTTTTTAGACCAAATCTAGGAGATGTTAGTGAAGAACATGGTGAACGCTTCCATCAAGATATTGAAGCTATTGAGAAAAGATACCAGGACGATGGGAAGCTGCTATGTTGGATGATTACATCTGGGGTTTGGTTCGTGCTGATTAGTCGTCTTCTCATAAGCGAAGAAGCACATCTGCTGTTCATTTTTAAATGATTCGTAATGCATGATCAATGTAAATATGTCATTATTAATGTATACCCATGTTGTTTCTCCAGATTTTGTGTCATTGGAATGTTTTTGTGAGTATTATGAAGACTAACAATAATGTGTACTGCATTATTAATAAAATGAAGATTTATGCATATAATGTGGAGTGTTGACATTACAGGAAAATGAATGTTATATTCGTGATCAGCATCACAGAATTAATAATAAACAAAAAAATATTGGATAAACAAAAAGTCAGTCAAATTTTGTTGCCTAGTGTTATTAATTTATAATGCTTGCCAGCGTCATGAAAAGTAGGGACGTTTTGTTTGTATTGAAATGTGACACGAACATCGTTCCTAATTCGTAAAATACGAGAAACGTCGTTGGAAAATGCTGCATTATTGACAGTTGCCAAAGAGCTTTCTGATTTTGTATGTCCGCCTTTATTTTCAAAAACAGATTTCTTATCAGTGCGTTTACAAGTGAACAGAGACATGACAGGTCAATAAAAAGATGTTTGTTTACTTGCTGACATGTGTTCCAATACGCATGTATATTTTTATTTAGGTGTTCCTCATGTGCTTTAGTTCAAAGGAAATGTTTTATATTTCCATAGCAACAGAATGTCAAACAGCGTGCAGATGTTCGGATAAAGGATCTATTTTCTGTATGCCACCGTCTCTGTTTGTGTAATGAAATATGTCCGTCTCTCCAAATGTATTTTCTCAGTCATGTCGTCTGCATTTGCAGTCGAATCTGTCCACATCATTAACAGTAATTACTAAGGGAATACTGAGTTTTTATAGGATAGGAGTTTACAGTCTGTATTGTATGAGAGTAAGAAAGCATAAATTCAAAGTCTGTGTTTTGAAATCTTCGGAGAATCCTCCAAGTTCGTTTTACTAGCTCCCTGCCCACATTCATCGCAGTCCGACGCGCTAGCAGACTCATTCCCTGTTTTCAGCTCAAGGGAGTTTATTCCGCGTCACTTATGCAGAATTGTTTCAATCATACTATTTTTTCAAGAAATGTAAGCGTAGGTATCATTATATGCGTGCATCCATGTATTTGTATACCTATATAAAATTTCACCACTTTAAGAATTTTCTTGAACTTTTGAAGCAAAAAGTAGGCTTTATAGACCACTTGGCATCTGTATTTCTCATATTTCGTCGACAAATAGAAACCAGTATGCTGACTGAGCGAATTTTCAAGGTGAGAGAAATATTACTCTCGCATAAATGATTTAATTAACTTTAGTACGTATGATTTTATCCTTTAAGAAATGTTCTTGTTTAGATCTTTAATACCGGTGCCCTGTACAGTTATGATGGCTTTAAGTGGCGGTCATGAAAGTGATGTTGTTTGCCATATTTCACTCAAAATAAACACGTCCTGAATCACGGTTATTCTGTAGGTCAGCATGTGTTATACTACAAGTTTATTAAAAGCTTTGAAACAACACCAAATGAAGAAATTAAATTGATAGCGCTCATGTTCTATCAGAAAAGATTTTGAGACAAGAATAGAGACAACAGAGATAGCATTTCTTTTTGAGTAGCCGGATGTAAACATAGAGGTCATCAACAAAATACAGAGATCGGGGAGAAATTAAGTGTCTTCCAACAAAATACAGAGGCTCACAACGGTATGAACGATGGGTTGCTGGGTGTACAAAGGATGGATGATTATCAAATACACAAACAGTCTTGACAGTATCACCCACGAGGTAGTATAAGACTTCGAAGACCAATGAGGTCAGACCATATAAATGAGCTGCATCGGACTGCGTGATTCAAACTGTGAAGCTGATGATGATTTATCGAGTTCTATCAGTGCCTTCTATATCTCGTCTCTTGAGAGTATAACTTCTTGTGTGGGTCTTTTGGATCACAGAGTATGTGCTATACTTTTGAACTAGATCTAAGTCGAATAAAACGAACTGCATACCTCTGACTACACCATAAGTCCTTCTGCGCATGCTCTGCTAGAATTATACCTACTGCAGACAGCCTGTAGCAGTGTTTCTCAATTTTTCTGCTTGGCGGTGCATTACAATATTTTAATATCTCATAACAGACGAAAACATCGCGCATTGTTTATAATTGTGTGTGCATAAACATATTGTTTTTTATCCTCAAAACTTCTTTGTCTTTCCATATTTATAATTGTGTACTATACATTATAACTGGTAAAGGAATTGAACCCATGAACATAATTTGTACCTGCCCCTTTCTTCATATTGCATATATTCACGCTTCAAATCTCGGTCGTATGACCAGTATTCTGACCTGTTATGGTTTTCCTCGGTCTCTCCACACAAGTAACGTTTAATTGATTTACATTAAATTAGGCCACGATGGCTTCCATCCACGTCTTACCACATTATTCTCTATCATCCTACCTTCAGCGTTGTAATTCTAAAGCCTATCCTACTGATTGCACAAATTTAAATGAATGAATACATAAATAAAGTAAACATTATTTTATGAATATCTAATAAATGGCAAGGTGTACAAAATCTTTAAGATTAAAATTACTGTTGTGAATAAATGTTGTACTTCAAAATACAATGAATACCGAAGAAGGAAATGTTTAAAAACAAACAGTAGTAGAACCTGATAAGACGACAAAATCTGATTGAACAGGTTCTGACTGCTGCTACCACACATTTTGAAAGATTGTTAAATCTTTAGAAAACCATTTGAATTAATATTGTCGTAATACACTCACCTCTAGAGAGAGAATAAGGCAAACAATTTGAAAAATATAAAATTATATTAATGGAATTAAAATTCGAAGAAATGTAGGCGTAAACAGTGATGACGTTTCAGATCAAGAAATTCAAGAGAAAAGTCAGGATAGTAAATACTTTTAATTCCAGTAATAGATTAATATTTTTTAAAGAAGTTTATTAGGGTTTTAAGGAAACTTCAGTTACGGAGAATGCATATGATAATTCAAACATGTCGTATAGTATGATAGAAATTGGAGGTGGGTTGAGGGGGGGTGTTAATTCTCTTAACCTCTGAAATTTCTTTGATTTTAGTGGAAAAATTACTCATTTCTCTTAACTCATTCGTTTTTGTAGTTCATATGTCATGTTACAGTTTCCCAACTACCAATTCAGCCTACTACAGTTTTATTTAATTGTTTGTTATCAAAACATTTATACGCATTTCGGCGATTTCAAACCAAATCCGTGAGAAATATCACAATACTTTCTTTTAAGCAGTTGTATCGGTTTCTTATTCACCAAATAAATATCAATTATTCACATTTTCGTTGTGTAATATTTCACAGCTCTCAAAACAGCTAAGCGCTCGAACAATCTCACCTAATACATCTGCCAAAAGTTTCATATTTTTAGTAACTAAACTTGAGTAGCAATTATACATATAATATAGTATAGTATACAGTATAGGTATAATATACTGTATATGTACGATATATATATATGTACGGGTGTTAGTAATTCTTAATCAAACCCCATCGGCTGTTTCACTTTTCACGTTTGTCCACAGATTTGAAGCATGTTAACGTTTTTTTCGAATTGTGGATTGTATAAATGAAAGATGGGTCTTGCTGGACCGTTATTTACAAAACGCTGTAAACTGTGATGACGTTTGATGAATCACTTCCAATAAATAGTATGTAATCTGTTACAACATATCAGCCGATAAAGTGACTAGATGCGACTGGCCCTTGGGACCGTTTTTTATGCGGCATTTGGTCAGGAAGCCTACGTATTTCACACAACCTCCTATCCAATCAGTAACGTCAAGTGTTGCCACGAGACCTCCTCATTTATCTCCGTCTCGTGCCAGACAGGTGATAGGGGCATGAAACTGACCACTCACTTTCATCTAGTTTCAGGAGTGAGGATGGTGGGCCCATTATCTTAACGCTATGCCCCTTTATACCATAGGAGCTTTATTTTTTTCGTCGGTAAGTCTCAACAGGCTAATGGAAAAACTTGCAGTTACATGAAAGACAAGTGAAAATAGTGCAGCTGAGGTACAAACTATAAGTAGTTTTGTCAAATAATATTTTCAGGTATAAAAATTAAATAACACGTGAAAGGAGAGGATAGTGGCCTAAGAAGAGGACACTCATCGTCCATAAATTAAGTATCAGTACTGGCAACTAATTAATAAACTAAATGAAGAGCGCACACTGCGTTACATTACAGAAGAGAGTATTTTTAACTAAGGGAATTATTGTTCTGGAGAATATTTATATTTGGCGATTGTAATTTGGACGGTTGAAATAACAACATTCAAGAATTTAGAAATTACTCAATAACCAGCAAGCAATAAATTAAGTAAGCAAGTAATGAATAAATTAAACAATTAACAAATAAACTAACACACAAATAGTCCAATCAACAAACTCTAAACTTCTAACCAGTTGACCAAACAGATAAATATCAAAATATCAATTAAGTATCCAACGATTAACAAATCTAGTAACTGAGCAAGTAACAGACTTAGAAGTTAAGCATGCAGTGATCCGATTAAGTAATCAACTAACCAACTAACAAAGAAGTCACGTAACAAAACATTGAATCTGTTCCGTTGAAACATCAGTGTCAAATAAACAAAGCGTACGCTGTGAATCTCTGACGAACTAAACACCGTTACGCGGATAAATACAAAACCACATGCGTACCTGTATAAATCCATGTGATAGTACCTAACCCCAATGAAATATCAGCTTAATCTTGTCATTATTTCTCAAGCACAGATGTGATATCACATGCGTCTCCTCGTTAAGAAACTAAGAATTCACAGTTGTCGTTTAACCTCAAACAAAACGTGAACCAAAATAGACACTAAAGCGATTTCAAATGAAATTGAGTGTATTGCGACAAATTCCATCCTTCACCATCTGGTTCAAAATTTGGGTATAGGCCCACAGATACAAAATTTGTTGCTTTAGCCCCTTACAAGTTTTTACGGTCCTAAAATAAGATACATCTTTTATATTCGTTGTTTTATAAAATTGAATCAAGTATTTAGCCTTCTCATAGAAGCAACCTGCAGAAATTCTCCTGTTATCTTTGCCATCTCTGTCTATGCCTTTACTTATGTGTTCGTGTGACATCTTGAAGAACACTGGACCTATTAGCATAACATTCAATAACTGGTAGTTGTTTTAAAATTTGTTGGTACGTTTCAGAGTTGGATAAAATCGGACGAAAATAAAGAACTTTACATGAATATGTACGTGTATTTCTGAATGCACCTTAAGTGTACGTCGCTAAAGACTTATTTTTTATTTTATTTTATTTTTTCCAATGGCTCGCCAGCCCCTTGGGGGCCTAGACCGCCTCATTTTTCGAGGCTTCGCGATCACACTTTTAGACACACCACACTCGGTAGGACTCCTCTGGACGAGGGAAAAGACTTGTAGAAATGAAAAATATTCGGAAGAAAGTTTTATAGGAATTTGAAGTGCAAATCACTTTTCAGTGACTTTCTTTCCGTACTTCTTAAAATTTTCCAGATAACTGAACAAAACCCAGCAGAATTGTAGTGTGTTCACTTCTTAAAGCACACCGTGGATCTCTGCAGCAATGCGTGTTGGAAAGAGCGGCTTACTTAACCGAGGCTAATGGGAGCACCTGAGACTCAATGCAATTACCACGGCCGATCTGCTGCCTCGCAGCACCATATTACACACGTACGGACGTCGTCTTCTTTTTCTAAGCACGACTCTTGTGTCGAGTTCTGGTACACACTCTTCTCACCAATTAAACTGTCTTTTAACCTCCTGTTATTTTGCCGTCCACCACAACTGCTACAGATGGAACAGGTTAGCGTCACGCCAAAACTTCAAGATTTCTATTCGATAGCTACCCGGTAACAGTATCCACCAGGATACCGGAAGTTGTAACTGAAACTTTTTGTTATTACTTACCACACAAGACAAGTGCCATGGAAGGAAGGTGTCGTGGTTGATTTTAAATTATGTGTACTCTATGAAGATACTAGGCTGAGGGGACTGGAGAAACCTGCGACAGACATGTCAGGATATCCGACCATAGTGCCACAAGTCGAATCCGAGACCTCACAACATAAAAAATGGCAACAACTCAGCCGTCAAAGAAAGTCCTCGGAGTTACGATGCCATGTGAATTGGTAATAGTTACCGACGATGGAGAGGAGCTTACTCTCTGCATCTTCATGGTAGTCAAGTGTTATCCCGGACTGCCGTGAAGGTGGAGGCACCAAGCTATTACGAAGCATCAGTAACTACTCGTATTTACCAGTCTACATGGCGCAACAGTCCAGAAAAATTGAATGTTCGTCAATGCTGCTGTCATAACTTCAAACCTATAATGTTGTAAGACATATATATATATAGGTATATATACATGCAGGCCTATGTAAAGGCACACGGTGTTCCGTAACATGCCAAATAGGCACTGTGGGGAGGTAGTATTATACCTCTACCCATAGTTAACCTCGGCGATTGAAAGGGTGGATGTTTGACGCCACGCCCCGGGGGAAAGAGACCCGGTACCCATTCTACAGGAGGCTCTGTGAGCCTCGGGGTTGGTCTGGAAAGCTGGATAGGCCTCGAGACCGGTCTGAGGTATGTATGTATCTATGTACATGTTTGTGTATTTATATAATACATGTCTCTTCCACCTGCGGTCTAGTTGCGAAAGCGATCAATGTCCATTGTTGTTACGTTGCTTAGCATACACTTCACGCACGACGCCAGCAGTATGCGGTGATACGGCAGTAAATAATAATGTGTTTGTCAACCGGATTATGCATTCATAAAATTGCAACAATCAATAAAAAATTCTTTATTTAAATTGCGTTAATTTCAAGACGGCATCTTGAATGTAACTGGACCTTCTTGTGGTATTATAAATAAAGTACAAATACTGAACGCCTTAAAGTATGCCTGAGAACATTATGGACAAGATAAGTAAATTTTAAAATTTCTTAGTCAAGTATATACGTGATACCAAAATGTCCATATAATGTCACTTGCAAAGGGTAATTCGATGTGTGATTTTTTTTTTCCCCCCGTGGCGCAACGGCCCCAGTGGGCCAGGGCCTCCTCATTATCGAGGCTTCACTATCACAGGCAGTCACACCACACTCGGTAGGACTCCTCTGGACGAGTGATCAGCCCGACGCAGGGACCTCTACCTGACAACACACAACACTCACAAGGAACAGATATCCATGCTCCCGGCGGGATTCGAACTATCAATTCGGGCAAGCGAACGGCCGCAGACGAAGGCCTTAGACCGCGCGGCCACTGGGATCGGCAATTAGACGTATGATATTTGTTTTTATTGTTACTTTAATAGGTTATTAGTATCTCAAGACTATTGTACGACGTCGAGTGATTGAAGGTTGGCTACTGATGAATTTGAAGTGCTTTGGAACGAAGCGGCCATGGCCTATTAACTTACTCTCCCGCTATTTTGCTGCAGGAACTTTGGAAACTACTGGAAGCCTCAGTCAGATAAGCTGGTGACCGGGCCCAAATTAGAGCACCACACCTCCCCAATAATCTTGCTCAGGTAGTGAGGTATGTATTATACTCGTATACCGGAGAGTGAAAATAATTTTCATACCGCGTAAATAACAAGAAATATGAAGCTTCATAACTATGTAAATTTTCCAAAGATTAATCCTTGTAAGTTGTTGTGGACAAGATTTTTCCCCCATGGCGCAACAGTCCCTAGTGGGCCAGGACCTCCTCATTAACGAGGCTTCACGATCACACCCAGGCACGGCACACTCGGTAGGACTCCTCTGGACGAGTTATCGGCCCGACGCAGTGACCTGTACCTGACAACCCACAACACTCACAAGAGAGAAACATCAATGCCCCCGGCGAGATTCGAGCCGACATTTCCAGCAAGCGAACGGTCGCAGACCCACGCTTTAGACTGCGCGGCCACTGGGATCGGCCTTACAGACAAGATAGATACGACAAATGAGCAGCGTTTGCTTAATCTCGGAGCTACAGTTACCTTATAATGACGTATTGTGTTTTATGTTGCTACGGAAGATTATACTCAAAGGAATGTATCTTCATACCATAAAGGCAAATTTTAGATGAAGTTTTGCTCCAGGCTGCTTGGGGGTCTAATGTATTGAGTATACAGTTGATAACATTTGTGCATATCTTGAAAAGGAATAGTATCTAAGATTTCTACGGGTGCTTTGAAACCGAAATCGTTGTGAGAAATCTGACGTCTTCTTGTCTTTTGTCTTTGTAGCTTTACGTTTAAGAGACCTTCACCTAGTACTGACAGCTGCTAGCTGATTTGTTTTGTTGTTGGCCGGAAGTTCTTAGTTTGTGTTTTAACATGCCTCGTTTCACTATCCGCTTGTTTTAATTCAAGTTGTCTATTGAATTAATTTAGGCAGTAAAACATTATTTACTGCCAGAATTACTTGAAGTTTTGGTCTAAATTTTAAACAGCTTTTCTTTAAATTTGTTATTTGTATACCGATACCAAATGGAAGTATCAGTTAATTATTACACACACACACACACACACACATATATATATATATATATATATATTAATGGTATATCCTTTTTTTTTCTGGTTCAGATATCCATGGTCTGATACGAAGCAGGAATCTGGTTAGAAATTCAAGCAATAAACGTCATTTGAAAATTTGTGCACCTAAAAAGAAAGTGATGTTTAAATTATTTTTAAAATTAAGGATCAGAAAAGAGATGAATGTGATATCGCAATGTTGTTTACTATCTGAATTTGTTAACAAGCGGATTCGAGCAGAATTCAATCCCTACTTTGCTGTTGAAACTTAATTACGTAAGTGTACATTATGTCTGCATCATATTTGTCGTCTATGAACTCAAAGTTTAGTATTGATGCCATGTTTCTAATTGTTGGCTTCTAAACATTTTAAACGTAGGTCGTACGTATGTTTCTCTTATATTTTCATACTATATTTACATTTATGTGGGCCGGGAAAGCGTAGTCGGTATAGCGACTCGCTACGAGCTGGACGGTCCGGGGATCGAATCCCGGTGGGGGCGAGATTTTCAGCACCCGTCCAGACCGGCCCTGGGGCCTACCCAGCCTCCTATACAATGGGTACCGGGTCATTCCCGAGGGTAAAGCGGCCGGGGCGTGGCGTTGACCACCCACCCCTTCTAGCGCCGAGGTTAAAGAAAGAGTAGAGCTATACCTCTACTTCCCCTCTGGGCCTTCATGGCCTGTTATAGGGTGAAATTTATCTTTATTTACATTAATAGTCCTTACTGCCGTGAAGCCGAAACCTGGAAACACATTTTCATACTGCCATCGTATTGTTATTTTACGTTCTACAAAAATATTACCTCAACAGAAGTTGCATAATTTGTTAACATGTAGGCTATTACTTTAAAACATTTAAGAACCCTAATGTGACAATAGCGCCGCTCCTGTCTCACAAGTTCGCGCCTCCACCATGTTGCTTTTATGGGTTATAGGAAATTAGATGCTAAATTGCTGGTGTGTCCTCCAGTGGCATTAAGTTCATGAAAAAGTCCTTGAAAGTCAGCTGAAATGGGAAATCTCTGTCACGACATACACACACACACACATACGTTTTTTTTCTCCCTCTGTATACAAACAGCGGTCAGTATTCTATTTGAGGTATCTCCCATACACTTCTACAATACACATAGATTTTGGTTTTGTAATACAAAGCTCTGCTTTGTACCAGTGAGACTTTCGTACGACACAAATATGAGAAATAAAAATCTGTTATTAAAAAAATGAAGCATTTTGAGTTTGTATAGGGACTAATTCAAATCTGTTACGTTCGCATATAAACACTTAATTCTCTGACACATTAAAAGCTGCGTATTTTCTCCAAAATCTTAAAACCTATATATCTCTACATAAACTGCCTCCTTTCATGATTTCCAAAGTACTGCAATATCTGAAAGAATATAAGACAAAAAATTTGAAGCCAGTTACTAAACTCTATCAATTGATTTGGAAGCAGTAGAACAATTATAAAAGTTTGAAGACTTATGGTAATGCATAACAACAGGAATTGCAGCATAATAAAGCTAGGATTTTACTTAGCTGAATGTAATAAAAGGTAAAGTCCATCGTATAACATGCCATTAAGGCACAGAATTGGGGTACAGGTAGAGCTCTACTCTTTTTTATCCTCGGCGCTAGATGGTGGGGGGGGGGGGTTAACGCCACGCCCCGACCGCTTTACCCCCCGGGAATGACCCGGTACCCATTGTGTAGGAGGCTGGGTGAGCCCCAGAACCTGTCTGGATAGGTGCGGTAAAACTCGCGCCACCGCGATTCGATCCCCGGACCGTTCAGCCGTAGCGAGTTGTTATACCGACTGCGGTATTCCGGCCCACACAGCTGAATGTAATAAAATTTTTAAAATTGCTCTTTTCCGTTATCTTAAATATTGTGTTTTCATTTCCATCATCCGCGCCGCTGTAGGAATTGGTTTTATTTATATATACTTTTGATAATATTTCCCTTCCGCTGAATTGAATTGGTAATTTTCCCAATCTTCTACCCAATATTCCATTTACTAGTAGTCAGCAGACTTCCCTTCAATCCCTCCACTTTAAGAGAATGTCGCGTTTTCATACTTTGTATTCGGACCACCTAGCACAACTGAAAACTCTACACTAGAATCTTGGAAGAGACACAGAGTGGCAATCCACGGTACCGTTCTGTCCTGACAGCCATGCGTCATAATCTCTGTGTCGTGCCTTAGCTCAGGCGGTTAGCCACCGGTTTCTCATCACGTAAGCCCGGATTCAATCCCAAGGTATTTTATGTGGCATTTGTGGTGAACAAAGCGGCACAGGGACAGGTTATCCTAGTTTGGTTTTCACTTCCCTAATATTATTCTGTAAATGCTCTCTATTTATTCATCCGTCATACGGGGGTTGAAAAATGGATACTGTAGAGGTCGCAGTTTCACCAAGATTCAGTCTCACCCAACCACATGTATAAAGGCAAAGTGAGAAGTCAGTCTTAATTCCTTTGTCTTTTCTGTTTTAAGTAGGCCTTTCCTACGTGCAATTTAATGCTTGGGGGTATGAACAGAACAGGCTGTCTTTAACTATATTCCTTGTACCGGTTATCTAATTTGGATGCTATGAACTGATGTCAACCCAACCACAAAATTGTGAACCCAGGATTTTAGACACCTGGGATCGTTAGTCTGACAATTGTTTCGTATACCTTCACATACGCTGGTGTTTTATACGCTAACACACTGATAGAATCAAATGCCTTTTAGTCGCATTTAATATGCAAAGGCAGATTCACATGTTGTGCACATAATTGCTCAATACTTCTGTCACACTGCGTCAGGCAAGTCAAGTGAAGCTGAGGGTGTAGTTTTGCAGAAACGTATTTGGTCAGACTCGATTCAACCCCACTGGACTTGATTCTGGCGTGCCAGAAGATTGAAGATTGTAATAGCATTCTGAGGCACAAAGCTGTCCGCATATCAAGCCTTGGGGGTTACTGCCACGACAGTTTCCGTGGGCAGTCTTTTATGTACTCCACCTGTGGGATCAAATCTAGCTTTCAAAAATATTTTAGCAATTTGAAGCCCAGCGATAACTACATGTGCCGTCTGATGTAACATTAAGAAATTCTGGTTTTCGCCATTTTGAAATTATGATTTCCCTAAGATTGCCACACTAAATACAGATTATTTCCCTAAAAAACATTAACAGACTGGCCTTTCTAATGGAAATGGGACTGTGTTCTCTGTGACGTAAGAGTTTAAATTGCGTATATAAATTTTATGAACGTCAGTATGCAAAGGGTTAACGGCTGATTAGGAATGAGGCAACCTGTTCTAGCCCAAGCAATATCTCTCATTTCCTCTGTTCTGTCTGAAAAATGAAAAACCCAGTATTTACACACATAAAAATTTTGATTTGAACTGTTCACGCGTACCTGTTTGGAAACATTTTCTGTATTATTCATGGAAATCATCGATCTAATATGCGAAATTTGAGGTACTTAAGGCGGTGAAAGTGAAGATTTAGATCTGGAATATTGTGTTACGCCGATTGTTAAATCATTAACAAAGTTTCGAAGAACCTAAGCTCCTCGAGTTTCAGGGCCAACGATTCCAAGAGGAGTGCATGACCCAGAAGATGAAAGCAGTACGATTCCTCGAAGCATCGGTAGCCACGTATTTGCCAACTGACACAGCTAGCATCACAAAAGACGTGGTTCTTTAGATGAAGGCTGTCTGTGAATATAATCTTGAAGAGAATATTCGGACCTCGCAGAGAAGTAACAGGAGAGCAGAGAAAACGTCAGGACGAGAAAATGCGGAATTGCCAAATAGTCTTACGATGACAAAATAAAAGGCGTTATATGTAAGGCGCATGTCGATGATGTGACATACTTAAAAAACTTGATTGGAAAACCTGAAGGGAGGAATTGCGAGAGGTATGTGTGGATATATACAAACCGGATCACACATAAACTGGATTTAGAGATACAAAATGTATTCAGCTGAATCAGAATAGAGTCCTGTGATGTACCCTTTTGAGCTTCATATTGAAACTGCACTTCCTATAAAAGACCATGTATTTTATCAACTAAGCGACTGTTTTCTTTTTAATTAGGACCCTGCACCGTGGTAGTTTTTAATTAGAGCCCAAGAATTTGATAGGGCAGCGTTAAATAGATATACAAGACAAATATTCGGGTAAATAAGGGACACCTTATAGGTGCTAAAGGGTGTTATTACTTCTAGTCGTGTTTCACATGTTACGTAATAACTGTATGCACCCCTTGCTGAGCGGTGACCAGTACGTGGTCTGCTAGCACCGCATGGAGTGCCGTAACTCAGGACAATTACTGCAAGCAAACGGAGTAATGATTTCCCAGTGGGTCCAAACATTCTACAGTGAGGGCGGTGTTCCGCCGCAACTCGTAAATATGACAGTGTCCAATACAAAAACTGAACAGCTGTAGCTTAAAAATCTTCTGAAATTGTCAGCATCATAAGAAATAAATCTACGCTTTCTTTCAGTCGACTAATGGCTACGTATTTCTTCTTTTTAAATTTCATTGGTTAAGTCCTTCATCCTATTTCGATTTAGAATTAATGCTACTGTGTTCCTGCTGCAACAAATGCCTTTTTTCTGTACAGGAAGAAAAATGGGATAATAATTACAAAAATATTATGAGATGAATGAATACATTTTTAGGCACGTTTGCAAAATTGCGAAAAGCGACTATTAGCTTTTCATGTCTGTCTGTCTGTCCACATGGAACAAATCGGCTTCCATTTGCCGGATTTTTATTAAATTTGATACGAGAATTTTTTTAAAATCTGTCGAGAATATTCAAGTTCGACTAAAATCTGACAAGTATAACGGGCATTTTATATGAAGGCCTATATATATATTTGTGATAACATCCCGCTGAATTCTTCTTAGAATGGAAAATGTTTCGAACAAAAGTTTTAGAGAAAATTAAAACACACATTTTATGTTCAATAAATTTTTCCCGAAAGTTGTGCCGTTTTGAGACAATGTGGAAAAATTTAGTAGAGCCAGACAGACCACTGGTGACGATGTAATACGAAGCATGGGCTTTACGTGCTGAATAACTAAGGCTACAAACACACACTCGGAATATGTAATACTTATTGCTTTTCCACAACAACAGTGGTTTCGTGAACACGCCTCAATGTTACGTTTGCACGTACATAGCCTCTCTTAGGTTAGGTTCTTCCGGCGGTTATTGATCAGACGACAGTCTTCTTGATTCTTACACCGTATAGTACAGTAAATTTGTTACGAAGTTTCGGAAGATCTGCTGCATCTATCTTCAGGGTGAATGTAAACCGAAAAACATCATCTGAGTACAGTTAGATCTTTTTAAGAGCGTAAAGATAAAATTGTGATTTTCTGGGCTGTCACCCCGTGTAGTCTGTTAGATAGATACGGTCTTTTCGGGTGGACATAATTGCTTTCGTCTCCAGAGCTGACGTCATGAAGATTTTATTCATCGAATTTCCAAAGTATGTATTTAATACTCCCTAAATACCACGAATCCCTAACAAATGTGCTAATTACTGTGCAGGGCTAATTGTATACCAGTGAATCTTTGTTATATTTTTGAAGTAAATTCCACCATTTCCTGTAATGGCTCTGTGTTTAAATTATGGTAAATAAGGAACAGATGATCGTATACTACTTTGATTATATTCAGTGTTTACAGAGTCTGAGTAATTCTACTTCTGTCAATACTGAGCAAATGAAAATGACTATAACACTGAAATCCTCAGTAATGGCCGGTAAAAATTACGTCAGCGGTTTCCAGTAGCGTACATTAAAGCACTCGAGGCTAAGTGACCTGTAAATTTCTTTCCGTGATTGCGCGAACAAGAGATAAAGAGAAATCTATAGTTGTATGTTCCTTGAGTTTGTTAAGGAATGCGGGACCTTGTTATTTCAGAGTTTCTTTCTAGTCTTTTATTTTGTGAAAGCCCCGTAGCAGATGCTGCGGACTCACCGCAGCCTTAAGGCTTATTTTGCAACCCTGTGATGAAGATTACAGTTTTTTTCGTTTTTCCTTGTAATGGAGCACCGGTGGAATGAAATTGACATGGGAAAACCGAAGTACTCGGGGAAAAATCTGTTCCAGTGCCACTTTGTCCACCACAAATCCCACATGGACTAACCCGGAATCGAACCCGGGCCTCCGCGGCAAGAGTCCGGCGACTAACCGCCTGAACCATGGCAAGGCCTTCTGTCTAGGCTTAATGTTCTCTTTCTTTCGTTTAGATTTTATTCCACTTCAGACTGTGGCATGCTTATACTTTTCAAATATCCCATTTTTTCTTTACTTTATTTTACAACACATCATCCGACATTCTGGTCTGGTAGCCAGCAATTTTGCTTGGTATCCGGGAGATTCCGGTTTGATTTTCAGCCCAGAAGTAGGCTAGCGTGGCTGCATTGTCGTGCTTTACTTCAGTTACATAATATTCTGAAATAATTGCCACTACCGCTTTCTACTACAACCTGTTTAATTCACCATTTACGTTATACTTCCTGTTTGACTCTACACAAAAATTTATACAATTGATAAAGCTGCCTAATACAAACCAAAAAATCAGAAATAAAGAGAGTTGTCTTACATTTTTAGAGTAATGGAATGCGCATTTTTGTGTCATCATCCCTTTGTGTACATAATCGACTGTTTTGATTGCCAGAACACACACAACACTTAAACACATGCACCTTATTTTCGTCTACGACAGGAAAGGCTTCCACCTCAGTATACTTTTCATTTTATGTAATTGTAGTTCCTATCTGATGATGGCCGGTACACACGGCCGAAACATATCGTAGACGAAAATAAAATGCGTGTCTTTAAGTGTTGTGTTTGTTCTGACAATAAAAACAATCGAAATGCATATTATATTCTACACTTCTAATTACCAATATAAAATATCGATCGCTTTAAAGGGACAAAAGTAACACGAAATTTTGTTTAACATTGTCGATACTGTGTTATCGATATATATCATATATGTATCTTTGCCTACGAAATGTTGTTATTTACACTTCAACATATAACTGTATGTGACACGAATATATAAGTTATTTCCAAATCAATGTTTGCCCTTGCCATGTTTGAATTAATTATTGGAACCGTGCTTCTTCTGATAGGTCGAGTGGGTGCTACCTCCAAACGAAGTGTATTCTTACATGCATATGGACAGCAAGAATTAAACTGTTTACGCAAGCGCTGAATTAATGCGGTTTGAGATACTGTCCAGACACGAATTCTTGTAAACACGATAATTGCTCTTCAGGTTCCACAAAAGGCGAAAAACTTTTCTCTTAGCTGAGTGACTTTTATTTCTCAAGAATACCTCTCCTCCATGAAGTTAGTTAATTTAGTTCTATGTTAGCCATGTCAAGGGTTTTGGTGACAAAATCTGAAAGAAAAATACCACGTGGAAGGTCAAGGCGTGCATGGCAGGATAATATTAAAATGTATCTTGTAAGACTAGGGTGGACTGGATTAATGTGTCTCAGAACAGGGAAAAATTATTGGCTGTTGTAAAAGTCGTGACGAACATTCGGCTTCCATAAAATGCCGGAAATTTCCTCTCTAGATGAGGACCTATTCTCAAGAAGGACTCCACTCCATGGGTTGGTTGCTTGCTTGCTTGGTTGGATGGTTGGTTGGATGGTTGGATGGCTGGCTGGTCGGTCGGTCAGTCAGTCGGTTGGTCAGTTAGTACATACATGACTCTCCCGTTTTACTTTCATTTTAAAAATGTAGTTTCTTGTGGCTGTGTGACAAAAACATGCTGTTGTCATTAATAACATACAGAAAGTAATCTCTTCGTACTAATTCGATTGTTGATTTACAGGAAGTATGTGAAATGAAATCACAAATCAGTCGTGTCTGTCTCCTATGCCATCTATCCGTCCGCATTTGCTCTTACACTCATCTTAGTAGGTATCCGTAATATTTAGTATGGAGAAGGCTTTACCGACAAAATACTTTATTTTATTCCTACTCCATTCTCATCTACATTTTTTACAATACGGTGGATAGATTTCTGTTTCTCTGAATCTGTCAGATGACATGGATTTGCCTGAAGAGATTCTAGCAAGTACGTGTTTAGAGTAAAGCTTCAAGTATGACGTAAATATAAATCCTATAGCAAACGTTCACATAAGAATTAAGAATTTCATATCACAACACAAAAGGATGACACAGAGAAACCCGCACATACAAATACGTTTCGAGGGACTAGAACTAAATTTTCAGCCAGAAGAGAAGTCTTCCACTGTTCTTGTCATTTATTGGCTATACCGAGAGTTGTGGGAAGCGATTTTGTTGTCTAGCGGTCCACTGCATCTCTGACGTCAGAAACTGAAATGTCTGAAGAAAGGCGTCTAATTACAACAAGCGTATAACTAAAATATCGAGCATGTACGTGCCATTCGTCACATTTTTCAACACAGTGTATAGATGTACATCAAGGTACAATCGAAACATAATGCAGAATTTAATTCGGAGTGACATTATTAGTTTATCCTTTTCACCAATAAAATTTATGACTTTTTAATGCATGGAAGTATAGGAAATGCTTACCACATTTTTCTCAGAAAATATCGGGGAGACACTTCTTGAAGGACCCAAGTATGCATAATACATTAATGTTAAAGTAGGACTTGGACAAATGAAATATGAAACATGGTTGATAGGGGCCTGTTTTAAGGACGGTGAACAAGGGGTGTTTGCCTTTCTTTGCAATTTCGACTTTGCTCTTAGCTTTCTTCATGCAGCTTTTCCTATGACGTTACTTCTGCATCACTTCAGGTTGTAGATGTTGGATATTGTAAGCTTTGATGGCAGTAGGTGAACTGTCCCAATGGCGGAGAGGACTTTTATATGCTGGATGTTGTGAATAGGTAGGTAAAGATCTCGGATTGGAGTTAACTAGCTCAGATTGGTCGACAGATTCATGAGACATTTTTATTGAAAATATGCGTGTGACACTGCAGAACACCACAATGTAACAATTTGCGAAAATTTCACAAATGAAACACATGGAATTTGTCATTTAGTTCACTGAATGTGAGTAAGGGCCTTTCCAGGCCTGTGTAGGGATAACTTTACCTTTACCTTTTACACTTCAAGTAAGCAGCTACAGCACTTAATAAATTTTATTAGACTCTTTGAATTATTTGATATCAATCTTCTTGCACTTGCTATTTAATTTTGAAGTTTAAAGTCATGTTGAAACCATCCAGACTGCTTCAAACCAAACTGCCAGTGAATTAGCGTCCCCAGTCTACGTGTCGCGTGGAATCCATTAGTTTAAAATCTAGCAAATATTAATAATATTCTGATTGGCTAATTAACAAACCTTCCCAAATATCAAAATTTTTATTTTTCGAATTTCCGATCTCCGATTGGACCGCTAGTTTGGTTACTGGTCTCCACGGAAGTTCTCAGAAAAAACACAGTCAAATTCGGAAATCCCAGAAATCCCGTTGTGTGGAATTCCCAGGAAAACAGACGCTTTCTACCCCCGCTAAGCTACGATTGCTATCTGTTTACCAACAACAATGTGTCCCCGAATCAGCTGTATTAAATACACTCTTTTGCTAGTTACATTAATGCTGCTTTGACAAACTAATAGTAATTCCATCTCTCTTCACTGAACATAAATTCTGCGAATGCCAAATCAAATCTCTAACTTAACTATAAACATATTAGTACCACTTATCTGCATTCTATCTAACTCTCCCTGAGAGGCCGTGCCATGGCTCAGGCGGTTAGTCGCCGGCCTCTCACCGCGGAGGACCGTGTTCGATCGCGGGTCAATCCATGTGGGATTTTGTTGGACAAAGTGGCACTGGGACAGGTGTTTCCCCGAGTACTTCGGTTTCTCCTGTCAATTTCATTCTACCGGTGCTCCATTACATGGAAAAAACTAAAAAAACTAATCATCTTCATTACAGGGTTGCACAATAAGACTCAAGGCTGCGGTGCGTCCGTAGCATCTGTTGCGGGGCTCTTCACAAAATAAAAGAAACTCTCCCTGGGATCGGAACTAAGTTTATAGTTATAGGCGGGTATCACAAACAGCTAATTCCTTGAAAGTCTTCTTAACCATTAATTGGTGCTAGATACCTTGACCGAAGTAATAAATGTACGAAGTTTTTTATGATTCTGTATAAGCCTGGCTAGAAAGCTGAAACAGTGCAGGCCTGTGTGATTGTACGTGCAAACATGTTTCCAGCCTCATGATTAGTAAACCACGTATATTTCAGTAGTCCAGTCGCTGACTAGCTCCACCAAAAATAAATTTGCGTAAGGCGTGAATAACTACAAAGCCGATGAGGAAATATTTCACAAAGAACGCACTTGTGAAGGCTACGGTTTATTCAGTTTTTAAACCCTTGACAATTGAAATGATTCTGCGTAAACGAGGACTGTGAGAATTGAATAGTGGGAGTAAAATTGAAGAATAAGTCTTTTGGGATATAGTGCCATGTTAATCGGTAAATAATTCGAAGTTTCGGAAGAACTGGTTGCCTCCACTTTCGACTGACACAGCTTCATATCACAGAAGGTTGAAGCTTTACCAACACCACTGTGACAACATAAAATCTATTCCTTCTTGTATGATAGCACATACTTTGTCACAGAATAATGTATGACAAGATGATTATCGTGTTGCTTACAAATCTGTACATGACAAAATTTTCGTAGGTTCACAAATAAAATGATCAAACTCCAGAATGGAAACTGTGTTTCTATTCTTATTTCTTCATGCGGAATATCTTCTATCAAATCCGCAGAGAGTAGAGGAAAATAATAAGATGTTCTCTGATGGTCGTCTCTTTTGATACATTCGTAATCCCGAGATTTGTCTGGATGAACTTAAAATTACGAGGAGAAATCTTGTACTGCCTCAGTCTCTTGTTAAACGACTCCTGCCTTTCTGTGAAATAGATTTACTCATGAATATATATATATAGTGTATATAAAAGCACTCGTTTTAGTGAGTAATTTTCATGAAGTCTCACATAAAGTCACAGAATTTCGGAGTCCCTGTGCCAGACTTTCTCTGTTTCTAAGGCTTTTTGTATAAAATATGCAAGGACGTTTGTTCTCCTCTTAAGTCATATACACTGTGAACGTACAGGGTATAACGTCCGAGAGCATGTAAGTGTGATTATCTGAATGTTATAATTGCGAGACCATTGGCACCAGCGTTTTGCAAATAAAGGAACAATGTAGGAATGTGCGTGGTAGTATAATGAAACTAAGAGACGCCTTCGGATCTCTTCACCCTAGACACTTCTCAGATGGCCTTACCATGTATCCTCTGTAGTCATACTAATTGTGATTTTTCGCAGTTCTTTACATATCGATTATTGCCGTCCATCGATTGCTATCAACGGATGGCAGTAATAGCTGTGCTAATAACAAAGGTAGCCATAAATATAACTAGGTCTTAAAGTCAAATACCTGCTATTTTTATTCGATTTAACAAAACGTGAATTTTCTAGACAGGATTTAGTAAAGAGAAACAGCACCACATTTGACGAAAACCTCTTCAGTGGGAGTCGACCTCTTCCACGGGGACGCACCAACAGATTTTCAGACAGAGGTGGCGAAGTTAATTGGCGTTTTCTTGCACAATTGCAACGAAGCTTCAGTTACTGAAGTTGTGACTAACCCTTAAAAGACGCTGATTTATAGTTAAAGATGCATTCGTTCCACGCAGTAAATACACACCGTCTCGGTGATAAACACCAATCAGTCAATAACCTATGGGAAAACAGTCACTGTCCGTACTGAGAAATATGCACAACAAATAAATGCACTGTGTGGGCAGAACGTAATGTTAAAACTTGTGGTATATAAAGTAACCACTGGACTTTAAAAAGTTAGTGCTTAATTTATTGAAACTCTAGTACTCGCAAGTTATGAAATTTTTTTTTTTCAAAACACTCGTTCTAAATTTCGTCAATTTCGGCTTGCATTCGGAGTGTTTATGCAGTAAACACAACACACGACACCGCAGTCCGATAATTGTCACTCCCACTGAGTGCTCTGATGATAACCAGCTGTGAAAATCCACCTGAGTTTATCCATACCGAATGCGAATTTTCGTGGTTTTCCGTGTCCTCACTCAAAGGCTGTGATTTACCTTCCAGTGTGGTACGACTGCTTCCTTCCTCATCCCTTCGACTGGCCATTCACAATAATTCTACCATTCGGCAACCCATGTAGTTTTAGATTTAGTTCCGTTTATGAGATTAACCTATCCTGTTTCTTCGATTGTTAAATTATAGAGAAACTACACATGCTACGGTAAATCCGACAACCCAAAACAAATTGCTCGTACTGCAGCTGTACCTAAACTAGATAGACGGCCTCCTCAGAGGCCCACGGCTATGGCTTACCCATCCCTGAACACGAAGCATCAGTGTATGTTTTGCCGAGCAAAATTTGAATATTCAGGCGGCCCGCAGGCGGTCTCACTCTGTCGTACAGATAACCTCGACTCTTGAACTGCGCCATGTTACTGTAGCACTATGCTCATGACGTTGTTTTCGCATGACGAATGGCCATATTATCGTCATTGCCAGAGAGGGCGAGCTCCTTATTCGAGACAATTTATTGGGTCATCAAGAGGCTTTGGGGCTTGTAGTGCTCGCCATTGTCGATGGACTGCAACGTCTCTCTGATCCCGTGTATTCGTATGAGTGAAGATAGAAGCAGAAACGTTGTTGTGCGTGTAAACGTTAATTATATCAGTTCGTTTTATCAGTGAGAGATTAATTTTACGAATATTGAACTGTTACTGTCGGCAAAAAGTAACTTCTAACAATAAGTATACAAGTTACCTTTCTGATGGGCGGATCCCAGATCCAGTAGTTTTTCCAAATGTTTATAATATTCACAGTTTCTGAAGTTCGTTATGAACTGAAATTTTCCAGAGACGTTTTATTTATAGCTGCAGAAGAAGAAGAGAAAGAAGAAGTACAGAACGTCTACAAATTAGTGTTAAATAGGCCTATTTGTTAGGCAAAGTTATTGCCTGTTTTTCTTCATTGTTAGTGTAAAAGTTACGTTTCACAATACACAATGGACCTGCATGAGAATTAGGCAAATATGGGAAAGTGTGAGAAAGTTCGCATATGTCGATACTACGTGGCTGTTAATACCAACAAAGCCGCTTGCACATATGCATTATAATACACGTAAAATCGCTAATGACAGAATTTTCAAATATGGTTTTTTCTGCTCTCTTTTAACCACTATATAACTAAAAATAGATTAAAACATCGAGAGTTTATATACTCGGAAAATTCGCCTCCTGTTGAAATGTCACACGGCTCTCTTGCAGAGATAACACTCTCTCAGTAAAACTGGGAAGAAAAGTTGTTCACTTGTAGCTAGCTGTTCTTCTGGGACTGAACTCCGGCCGGCTGTGAGAAGGATGAGTTATAAAGGCAAATACGATAAAGAGGATCTAACCGTCATTCCACCGTGGACAGTACTAAATGAAGAGAGAGCGTTCACATAATGTGGATTTTGTACTTCATAATTAATTTGATTGTTGGCTCTCTGTTCTCTGGAGAATAACAGAAGGCATCTCAGAGAAATAAAGAGGGGAACAAGCCATGTGCCACACAGCTAGGCAAGGAAATGCAATTCCGAACCACAGGGGACATCGCTTCAAGCGTATTCATTTTTCGTCATTATTTTGTGTTTAGGCGGTCATAGAGGACAAAGTAGTTTGCCAGTGACATGAGAGTTATCTTAGATCTGAATAAAGCAGTCATGGCTTTGTTTGTGGCATTTAATAAAACGTCTAAGGAAACTAGATTAAACGCCAGTGATTCGAATCTCTATGGGTAATTTCATACGTATGTTTACAGATACAGAATAGTTCAAGTCTCTCAGCTGCAGGGGGGTTAAATTCGTTTTTCGCATGCAACAATTCCAAGTGCAACCTTCTTAATTGCGTAGTTTAAATGTCTATACTCTCTACTTCTACATCTTCTCTTCACATCCTTCGCTGTCTCATTCCCTCTTACCCTTTGATCCCTCGGCTTCGTGAGAGCACAACATGCTTTACTAAAATTTTCGAAAAGGTTGTATTTATCAACTAGGTCGTTGACCTTATTTTCTTATTTGCTTGTAGCATTAAAATCCCTTTTAATCTACATGATTTCTCTAGACGACTCAATTTTAACCCGCTGGTCGTGGTTTGTCGACTCTTACATGTACATATGAAGGGTTTGGAAATGCATAAACTGCAGGATTTAACTGCGATTATCAGATATTCAGTTTTATACTATGTGTGTGTGTGTGTGTGTGTGTGTGGTCTTACAGACCTGCACTAAATACCAATTTTGCACATCACAAGCGGAACACAAAAAAGCAAGTCACTTAAGGCCATCCTGTAAAAACATTTAAGAGTAGGCTAAAATTTGTTGTGCGGATGTGAAACATAAGTTACGAGAATGACGAGAAGGTAATAATTTATACGTGTAAAATGCCAGAGATCGCTACTGGGAATAGCTTTGAGAGGCTGACTGAATTAAATAGGGAACATAAGCAGGTTTCAGACGTGGTTGACGACATAAGAATTGCAAATTGGAAAGACGGCAATAATAGTAATAATAATATGAATAATGAATGGTAAATATAATATTAGATGGTAAATATCAGTAAATCTTTTGAAGGAAATTGTTAGGACAATATCCGGTCTAGATTGCTGTACAATAAGTATGCTTATCAATAAAAGCAAATGCCACATTTCCATCCTGCCACTCAATTACATGAAGCGTTGTTGAACGTCACATTCAGCAGAACTCTGCATCTGAGTTTCTCGGGAATCGTAATTAAAAATCCCCAGTACTAGGCTCGTAATTTTGTATCGGCCGTGCATTGTCAGTTGTATTTAGATAACTGAAATAACAGAATAAGCTTTTTGATATTGTGTAATTATACTAGTCTTCAGAGCTATTCATTTCTAACTAATGTCGTCTTACGAATCACTATACGTTCTCCTCCATATCAGGCATTACGAAAAATAAGCAGGCTTATCTGAATAGCATGGTATCAGGATGTACACGTGAAGCCAAATCTTGGATTTCCATGGCAAAAGCGGTATCCAACATGTAGCAACTTTTTATCAGCAAAATTGCACGTAATCTTAAGGAAGAAACTAGTGAAATGCTACATTTGGAGCATAGCTTTGTATGGTGCTGAAACACTGACACTCGGAAAGTAGAGCAGAAATATCTTGAACGTTTTAAATGTGGTGCTGAAGAATGAGATTAGTTGGACCGGTCTTGTGAAAAATGGAGAAGTATTACTTAGAGTAAAGAGGGACGTGAACATCCTAAATACAATAAAAGGAAGAAGGGAAGGACGGAAGGCTAACTGGATTGGTCACATATTGCGTAGCAACTGCCTTATAAAACACCTTATTCAAGGAAAGATAGAACGGACAAGAAGACAAGGAAGAAGACATCAGCAGCTCCTGAATGGCCTTAAGGAAAAGAGGAGATACTGGAATTTGAAGAAGATAGCACTAGATCGAAAAAGCCGGAGAACTGGCTTTGGAAGTGGCTATGGACTTGTCGTAAGAGAGACTACAACGTACATGAAGTCAGTCTTAACCCTTTGAGACTCAGAGCGCAAAGTTATGCTGCTGAGGACACTGTAGGAGGAGGATGAGGAGGAGGAGTCGAAAGGTTGAAAGGGCAAGGATAAAGGAGTAAAACGGAGGAAAGAATGTAAATGAAGGGAGGGTGGAAGAAGGTAGAGACAAGAAGAGTGAAGGGATGAAAAGAGGAAGAATAAGATAGCAGAAATATTATTGTTGCTACCTGTACCTGTAGTGTTCAGAAAACCACCAATTCAGTGACTTCGTCCTGATGATTCTGTTCTGAAAGAATAAACGATTGGTTCATAACGTATGGGATGAGCTTAAGATTATCTGTGTGTGCCTTTGTCACGTGTTATAAAGTGGATTTCAAAAGTGGATATCAGAAAGAAAGACGAAGTACCTCATGGAATTGGATCTACCGGACCGGCTCAAGACGTGCTAGAATCGAAAAACGATTCTCCGGGGTTTCTGCGTTATCATAGGGTGCCCAAGGGGGCGAACTATCCTACTTCCTCTAGATTTTCTTTATCATATGTCCTGCTCCCCTCTCTCTCCCTTTCTTGCTTGAATTTCTGCTGGTATTAGCTGCAAACTTATCGAATGCAGCCATGCGGACCATTCTCCCTTAAAGAGAAGAGAACTGAAGTGCCTGGCAGGCTTACGTGTGTACAGCCCATATCAGTTTCCTCGTCTTCTTTTCCGAACTATTCAACATAAAGTGAAATAAGTCACTGTCTTCATTAGTATTGCACTAGTTTTAAACACTGAATGTTGGAAGTATTTTGATATTTACATCGCCGATATTTCTGGTAAATTCGAAGAAACGCAGAATTATATAAATTCTAAAAGGTTCTGACGATGGTATGTAACATTGAGAACTAATTTGTTTCTGGACTTTGTCCATCGTCCGTAAATCTAAAATCACGACGTTTCGGAAGCTGGATCTGCTTCCGTCCTCAGGAGAAGGGGGAGGGAGACACCTACTCAGTTGTGTCCCTTAGACCGAGCTAACTAGTGATTGAGGTTAGCTCTATCTAAGGGACCCAACAGAGTAGTTGTCTCCCTCCCCCTTCACCTGAGGACGGAAGCAAATCCAGCTTCCGAAGCGTCGTGATTTTAGATTTTCGGACGATGGACAAAGTCCAGAAACCAATTAGTTCTCAAGGAGAATAAAACTTGCTCCACTTCATTGTGATTTTTCACACTTCACATTCTTGGTCTAATTGTTCGTCTATTATACATGAAACCCTATCGTTACAGAGTTTATGACGGTAGATATCGAATTGTTTAGATTATATGATTTATTTTTATGCTCAGTTTTCGAGATTTGAGGTTCTTAGGAGGTCAAATATAAACACGACTGTTCCTGAAGTTTGAAACCGTGTTTGAATATCGAGGCAGCAGATTTCTGTAGAACTTCACCATACACATGTAAAATTACGTAGCATCACATTCCGGAAATCATTACTCTTAATATCATTTTAGGATTATGCGAAATGTGTGTAAAATTTCACGTGTTAACCAATACGTAGATGCGAAATATAAAACCAAGTATGGTAGTGAAATTGATAAGAGAACTGTGCTCTGGACGACAGCGAGTTACACTGAATTTACTTGTTTGTTATACTCCCAGTACTGTAATGCGCTGCAGGGATCTGACTTTATAAAGACGTTCTAATTTTCGGAGCTTGCCTTTACTGCTCTGGATGGGCTTTCGGGATTAGGTTGAGCAGAGGAACCAAGAAGTGGAATTGTGTCCAATGTACCTTATACTTGGTGTGGATCGAGTCTTCACTTGAATAGACCGGATAGCTTACAGATAAAATACATATGAAATGAGTTTAAATTATATATGGATGTGGTCATATTAAGACCACGGAGAAGAAATCCGTGGAGAGTGCGGGTAACGTACTCGAGGCTTCCCCCTTTCCGTACAATTTTTGTGTTATTCTCCACCCTTTTTCCTTCTACGTCATCCAGTCCAATGCACTTGCCATTAACGGAGGTTATACGTAGTCACCACGACATTCCTCTAAATTGAATGTCTAGACGAGTGGAGGGGAATGTACGGAATTACAGTGGAGAGGAAAACATATTAGCACGAGAGGTTTGAGGTGAGGGTCAATCCGTGGGACAACGTCGCTTAGCATCGGCATATTAACCTTTTAAAGCCCAGCTGTTACTTTCTGTACCGTCAGGTGTAACAATAAAAAATTCTACATTTTGCCCACAGCTTGCACTTATGTGTTGTGTATGTATCTCAGAAATAACAGCGACTTTTGTTATATACAGCGTTAGGTTATTGGTTTTCATAACGTAGTGAGAGAGTGTTTACTGCGCGGTACGAAATGTGTCTTTAAATAAAACAGATTAGATTTCGTCCTTAAAGGGTTAATAGCAGAATATCTGACATTAAAAACAAGCGATATAAAGTACATTTATCAGCAGTTTATTTAAACGCTATATAATTAGGTTTGTTACTAAACTGCATTTCTTGTTAAAATCCAATACCGATTTTGAAAATCCAGTATTCAGATTCAAATAGGTTCTTACGATAAGTAAAATAAATACTGCAGATAAACTGAATAAACTGAAAACTCCCGAAACATGGAGTAGAATCTTTAATTAAATTTGTAACGAAGCCGCAATACGTCATATTTACGTGTGTACACTACATTTCGGAATCAGTCGGCTTTGTTTACTGAGCCACACACACACAAAGCAATCACGCAGACGTTTTTGATAATCAAGATAGTAGGAATTATCCACTTCAGGTTTGTTTCCCGTGGTAAATGATACGGACATTTTACCTTAAGCGGCTAATACTAGAAGGCTGTACTGTCTGCCAGAAGTCCGTGGATAGTTACGTGTTTGTTAATGCAGGAGTTGCAGGTAGCTGTGCAGAGCATTGCCAGAGCAGTGTACAGCTGTTCTTCACCAAATGTGCTTTCTCGTAACAGACTGACAAGAGAAGCAACATAGCTTTATAACAACTGCTGAGATTGGATTTGTCCGAAAGAAATGTAGGACGATAATAAGCTGTTTAAATATTTATTCCCTTTTTCTTACCTTTTTTTCGTTTATTTTTTAAATTAAAAAGAAGTTGGAGGATCCGACTGTGGCATATTTGAAGGTACCCTTCCAGAATTTGCATGAAAGTGCCGAGAACAATGAAAAATATCAGTTGTCAAGGCAGGCTGTCTCCTGGCCGGCAGTTCAGTCGCGACCACCTGGATACGAACAGGGAGTGATAAACTTTATGTTCAATCCCATAAGCTGGAGGTCAGTAAGAAGAAGGAGAAGACGAAGAATAAGACCGACAAATATTTTGTCGGATCCATACTTTTATAATTCCTGAAATTATCATTATTTCGTATTAGGCTCCAGGGTTTAACGACAGTGACTGTGAAAAGTAATGTATTATCTGGTGTGACCCTGTGTGATCTCGTAGTTATCGATGTTTCGGAGTAACATGCTGCTGTTTTTCTTCGGGGTGCTCTTCAATCCAGAAGCTGGAAGCAGCACGCTACTAAGAAACGGCACTAAACTTCTACCAGAATGAAAAGTGTCCCTTTCGAGAAGGCAATGCTCCTCGTCACCGCTCAATGTCATAGGCCTACTTGACTCACAATATTGGTCTTACTGAGGTATAACACTGATTGTTGTTAACACATTTTCCTTCCTCAACGGGAACGAAGTTGGGAAGCTTACTCACAGGATAACCATTTTGGCTCGTTAGTGTCCACTACAGAAGCGGTTCTACGAATAATTGTAATTCCCCAGTATTTTGTCGACGGTGTTGCAATTGATGGAACACGCGCCTCTGATAAGTGCATGTTGTGGGATACATTGTCTCTGCA
Source organism: Reticulitermes speratus (assembly GCA_021186555.1). NCBI lineage: Eukaryota > Metazoa > Arthropoda > Insecta > Blattodea > Rhinotermitidae > Reticulitermes > Reticulitermes speratus. The sequence goes on from JAJKFL010000005.1 coordinate 19,650,921, forward strand.
GTTTGTTTGCCAGAAGCCCGTTGATAATGTGGCGGCATCGAATCCGTGCAGTTTAAGACATGCAGAAACTTGATTCTGTAATAAGGTTCTGCTAACAACACGTGTGTAACAGGTTCTCGATATGGGCCGGTTTGTTTCCTTTAATTAGTCAGGAAGTTTATCAGAAATTGCTTTCCAGGTAGTAAGAGTATTATCCTAGCCGTTATAAAATTGATGTTTTGAAAAGAATAAGAAATGTGAATAGAGCTGGTAAAAGATATATCGCTTGCTTTTGTGGCAGAGTTGTGACGAACTGACACATGCTCTCCGAATTCATGGAGAGACACAACAGTTTTATGTCTATTTTGAACGTAGCCCGGAAACGAATTTTTCCTTTACAGTTCACCTGAATATACTTTCCATGAAAACAGGCATACACTCCCCTTTGCATATATAGAGCATATCTATCTTGCGGTTGGGTGTATGAGAAAGAAAGGGAAGGGACTCTTCTTGTGAAGTGAAACTTTCTTATATCTCTGAGCAATGCGAGCGACCTGCTGAAGAATATCTGGACTCCGCTACGAAGCCCTCAAATTTGAGAGTACCCAGGCGTAGCCTCTTCTTACCCATTCAAAATATATTCCAAGAGAGGAGGTGAAAAAGCTATTCTTCTCTCCTTCGTATCTCAGATACGATTTCATTCGTTTATACATTCGATTTCTCTTCACGATCCCCGTTTTCTTCCCTCATATATTTACAGTAGTAATTACAGTCGTTAACTGCGATGTTTGTATAGATCTTCGATGCATACTCTTCGCGGTTCTCTCCCTTATTTTACCATATAACTCAGAATACACACGCTTTTTTTTACAACGAAATTCTTGAGAATCTGTGTCTTCGCATTTTATAGGAATTCAGCTCGCTGTAAGCACAATTTTATTGCTCGGTTTCTTGCATTGTGTATCCATAGTTACCATACTCAAGTCTCCCAAAAGTTGGAAAGTTTCTTGTAGAACGCACACAATAATCTAATCCACGTAACTTTCAAACGACTTGCCTTATATTTAACTAAACATTAAACTTTACATTAATATACATGTTCTTGTTTACCGTCTTTTTAACGTAGCGTCTAAGCATTCGTATGTTTATATACACAGCGAAATTTATTAAATTACAGAATTATGCCACTTGCTTAACCTTATGTGATAAACATTTTGACTTTGAGCAAATTTATTAAATGTCATAACAACGTGACCATAATTGTATTCGTGAAATTTCAACAAAGACTTTTTAACTTATGTTCTTAGTTTGGAAACAATCATTTTACTTACCTATTTTAACATTTATGAATGTTTCAAATCAAAATATTGCCATGTACTGTTTATAGGAAAAACTAAATTAAATTTGTCCATAAACTTTGCTTTAGGAAATATTTTAATTAAATTTTTAAACATGTAATATGTCAATATGTAGAGCACGTTCGGGTCATATGTACCCTGCGGCTAATATGAACGCTATACGTATTTCCACTGTATAGTGCTGCAGTGTGTCGGAGGTCTTTGTGTTCCGTTCCACGTGTTTACCTCGATGCGTACAACGACAGTTTGTTGAGTTGTGACTAGGAAGGTCCTGTACTTTGTGTTTCTTTTAAATCACCTAATGCAAAACTTGTTGCATGGAAATAAGCACTGGTCATTCTGCTCAGAAATCTTACGTTCATGTACTGTTATATGAGTATCAATAATAGTAGATACTGGAATTCAGAAATGTAACAAGCTGTGTTTCTATGGTATAAACATTGCAGCCATGCAGGGAGGAAAATTAAAATCCAGCCTCTGCTTGTGGACCGTAAGCATAGGCTTGGTGCACGTGACGCGCCCAATTGTTGTCGTCTTTTAAACTCACTCATGTTTTTTTGTGTCTTCGGTGTTTCAGCTTTACAAAGTAAGTTAGGATCCCAGATATAAGCGATTGGCTTTTGCAGTGTCAAAGAAGAGCGAATGTGATGGCCTGGGTCCACTATACGAAACCACTAAGGCTAAAATGGAGGTTTCAGTAGACCTTTGTGGGTATGTGTAGGTGACTGATATTCCCCAATGACTTAGAAACAATTTACAATTATTCCTGAAGCTTGTTTTGGTAGTCATAGCACTGAAGGTTACCTTACTTTTATATTTATTAATTCCCTACCGTCAGTAATGACAACATGGCGTCCGTTCTAACTTCGGAGATACGAGCGACACTGCCAACTCTTAAAGTACGTTTGTATAGTAATAATTTCGAAATGGGTAAAGAAATTTCGGATTCAATAAAAGGAGGGTTATATCGCTGTTTACTTGTTTGCGTAAAGTACAGTAAAAGCATGAAGACATACACGAAATTCACTTTTAACTTTCTGTTTGATGGACAACGTAATAAATAATTGCAGTTGTGAATCATGAATTTGTAATAGAGTTGGATCATAAACGTACGTAGAAATTTTGTCTAAAATATGTGTTAAAGTTTATTCGTAGTGACGAAGAGGTTTCCGATTTTACTTCTTAAAGGTTTCATATACCCTCAGTCTGTAGTAGCGGAAAATGACGACAAAGTAAATAAATGAGTGGCGTAATTAGTACACAACTCCGGTTAGACGCTACATAAATGGAGGTGCGGAAGCAAACAAACTTGAGTGTACGTGTCGAAGTTGCTTGCAGAACTTCTTGTTGCAGCATATAGCATATCACACGTATATGTAAACTGGACTACAGAACATGAGTTCCGAAACTCTTTGCGTAATCGCTTAACCCCCAGACCCAGAGTCTTTGAACGAGGTTATGGTGGCCTAGTGCAGGTCATGAGAGCCCTGCTTTTCCGGTTGACATGTCATTGCCGGGAACGATCATTTGTGTAGTGGTTGTGTTACAGAATTACGTCATAAGGAAGCGAGGTGAATTGGCCGACTTGTATGAAGTGCTGAGCGAACACAAATACAGTTGTGTGTTGCTATGGCAACAAGTATGCTCTTTCACAGATGCCAGTCCGGATGACGTTTCTCCCTTGTATCAATGCTTGAAGGTAATCGAGGCACTTCTACCGAGAAACATGTATCGTTCTAGACATCCTCATCTAGTCCTGAACGACTAAGGACCTATCTCAGTACCATGGGAAAAGATTCAAACCCTAGAACCATCAAGGTCGTGGCTAGGTTTGTCGCATTTCCACTGCGAGGGCAGTCTCATTGTTAAAGCGACTTTTGTTTGTGATCCACCCAGGTCGATTCTCGGCTTATGCGCGACACCCTGTTCGAAAACTGTAGTCATACTCGTCACACTTTCGAATAGAACGCCGTGTAATACATATGATCAGTTTCATCCTATGCTTCCCACGTCAATTTGAGTATGATCCGTTCATCTGCACTAAATGAACATTTAAGTTGAAACAAAGTCGTTAAATAACGCATGAATTAACTAAGCTGGCTTATTTCCATATGATTATGGAAAAGTAACGTGAATTTCCATATTTCAAAGGTTGATTAGCGATATAGGACCAACTATAAGCTTGAACAGTGAACATATTTAAATGACGTATGAACTCAAACTGATAAATATTTCAAGGTTTTAACATATCTATCTTATGACGCCATGTTGTTGTGTATACAGGTACACAAATGTCGAAGGACGAAGCTTCCATCTTATGTTCTAAATGAGAATTCACCACGTTCGTACAAAACGTTTGTACTTGTCTACCAAACGACATTACGTATTATCTCGGAAGAATGTATTCTTTATATTCAAGGCGTGAGAATCTTATAACTCATAGAGGGAAAACTTACCGAATTTAATAGTTGTAATAGCGCTACTGAGACTGAATGTGTGAGGTTCATTTGGAAGCAAACGTGGAAAAATGTAGCCTATCAAGTTTAGTGTGTAAAGGACAGAATCAAGTAATTAACAGATAAAACATCTGCTCGTGTAAGTGACGAAGACTACTATTTGTGTTACAGTGACTGTGGGAAACCAGCGATTGTTAGTAATCACTACTGATTCAACCAGTGATTGCTAACGTCCATTAAGGCGCTGAAAATTTGGCGGAATTGCTGTACTCAATAGTACCTTTAATTAATTTCCACCTCTCATCAGCGAATGTAGGAAACAGATCATTCTCGTGCTCAATAAAACATACCAATTTACTCGTATTACTGCATAGTTGGAAATCAGTAAATAGACACATCTCGTTACGATCTGTTGCCACCGTAAAGTTCACTACTAGTGGTTAGGAATTTATGAAATTTAGCATTAGAAACAAGTGTTGACACATAAAATGACTTTGTCTCAAATCAAGAATTTTCTACAACTCAGAGTGCCGCAATATGAGTGTATTACCGTACCTTACCGCAGTAAGGAAATAATATAACCTGCGTTTGAACGAAAATATTACGATTAGTTACCAATGAGCCAGTTCCCTCTTTAACGGCGCAGAGTGCGTGCTTGCTGGCTGTCCATATTGGTAGAGAAGAGGGTGGATTTCTTATATTCCGTTGTCACTGAAGTTAACAGTGACTGATAGCAGTAACTGTTAGCAACGTCGCTGTAAAATTTACATCTGTGAATCGGTAAAATTCATTACATATCCCTAGAACTAAATAAAACTCGAAACTATTTCGTGACTCTCCGGATACTACTGTTTTATTTTATTTCTTAAAAGGTAAGCCTATACAGAAATCCTAAATGCGCCAAGCTGAAGAATTGTCAGTATAAACTTGATTTTAGGCTTCTGACGCGATGTTCATAAGATCTGCGCTCTTCTGAGATATTACGCGGCATCGTGTGGTAATTGTTTACCGAGGTTTACCGAGGTTTCGGAACAACGTATCGGTCCCATCTTCAAGGGTCAAGAATCCGAGAAGAAAAGAAAGCCGGCACCGTAACGTAGATTCTATATGGGAAGGCTGGTGTATGGATGGTCGTAACTTAGAAACATTTACGTCACCAACTTCCATTTGCCTTTTCACAACAAATCATGAAGTTTTGCTCAGATTAATACCGCTCCAAGGCCATAAGGATGATTATTTCTGAATCATTTGGTGAGTTTGACCTGATTTAACGCCTCTCCAACGTTTGATTCATTACCCGAATTTCGAAAACACCCTGTTTACGAAATTCTTCAAACATAAATGACAGAAGTGCTGGAAAGTTACTTTACCCTAAAGTAATATCTCCACTAAAGTTGTATCCCTGTGAAGACTAAAATTATTTTACACTCTATGTATAGAGTCAATTTGTGCCTCAGAAAAAACACAGTGTACTTCAACTAGAAACATTTACCCGTGAGTGCTGTGTAGGGACATAATTGCTGTTCATTTTGCGAATCATACGGAAAAAATGAGTACAATATGCTAGTGTTAAACCTGGCGGTGCTTAGTCTGTATCACGCATCAGGCTTTAAAAGGTTAGGTTAACCATGGATGAGTGACCCAATCAGGACGTGAAGAATGGCAATAATAACCATATGTTCCTGAAAAATGAATAACAGTTCTGCTCTAATGATCGATTCCAAATCCAAAAATATTTTCATTGATACTTTGCTTTATCTTAATGCCTCCAGACACGTTTTAAGATAATGCTTTCAAGTCGGCCGTGAATGTTTAATTTTGTGGCCTTCTTTAATTCCGCCAGATATAGTTTAGGATATAACCTTAAAATAGGCCATGGCGTTTCTTGAACTCTTTAATACATTTTTCATGGCATCTTAAATCGGAAGTGATTATTTTATATTTTGGTTTCATTCAATTCTTTTGAATGTGTTCTGTGAGAGTAACTTTAAATAGGCCACAAATTCTTAGTTGTGTTATTTTGCTTAATTCCGCCAGGTGCATTTAGAATATTAGCTTAAAATAGGCTGTAGTAATTAATTCCAAGTTTTTCTAAATGTATTTCTTCGAATCCTTTTCCTGTTTATCACACGAAAGCAAGAGAGCTCTTTAAAAAAAGCAACAGTCTAATTAAATTCCTGTAACTCACATGTTTGCTATTTGATACCATTTTCTTCATTGACTTACATTTACTTTCCTGCAATGCAGCGAGAATTAATGTTCAAAACATAAAAATATGTAATATGAGTTTTTTCCTAACTTGTAGCCATTTGGGTGGGAGAGTTTCTTACCAGCTACATTAGTGTTAGGCTGTCAACTCACACAAACCTGTAAAGCCTGAAGTTTATCTAAGCAATATTCTGAAGTTGGGTTCCTACATCACAGAGAGCACTGTGTCTGCTTTTCGAAGACTATTTTGTTAATTATGTTTAAGAATATAAATGCTGTCTGCTCTGAGACTCATGCGAATCTCAGAACACAGACTGGCCAACGGCAAAATGTTCAATTTTAAAGAGGTGGTGTATATCAAGTAAACGTTTTACTTCATGGGTTTACATTTCGGTATGCATAAGTATCTGTGATCAGGATGAGGTAGGTTTAGGCTCTTGTTGATATAAACAGCATTTCTATTTCGATTTTAGAGGAATGATATCGTGGGGCAAGTGCCTGACCCAATTGGGTTCACAGAAACCTAGACCATTCACTGGATTTCCTCCGTAAAGACAATATTTGTCCTTATTTTTGATAATAGGAACAAGCTTTCTTGGATGTCGCATTTGAATTAAATTCTGTCATTACTGTGCGAACAGAAATGATATGATTTCCTGAAAGAATTTAATGGAAAGAACTTTCCTATATGATTTAACCCCACACCGACCATACTTCGAAATTCTAGAGGAATATAAGCAGTAAGTGTGAAATATCCACTTGATTTTTGTCAAATCTAGGAGGATGGTATTGGCAAGTCTTGTGACATGGATGGGGAAAAGGAAAAAAAATTACATAGTTGGTTTTGGTTTGGAAACTTGAGGAAAGGGAACACTTTCAAGATTCAGGCATGGATGGGAGGATAACATTAAAATGGTCCTTAAAGAATAGGATGGGAGAGTGTGGACTGGATTAAGATAGCTCTTTCTTGCTCTTGTGGAGACGGTAATGAATATTTTGGTTGTACAAGATAAAGGGAATTTATTGATTGGCTGAAGAAATTGCAGCTTCTGAGAAAGGCCTCTCTTCCATGTAATTAATCATTTGAATATCGAAGTGTACACCCCTTTCAATTATGCCAACTCCTTTACTGAGAACTGTAGTTAAAGTACTGGAGTACCAAAAACTGTGCACATATGTGACGTCTGTAGCCCCTAGGACAACGAAATATTTTGTTTGCCGCCGCCTGTTGAATCACGCTGCAGCGTCGTAGACTGAGGAAGAAAGATAAATAGAACAGGTCGGATCTAAAGTTCTATTAATAGACTAAGAGGAGAAGATAGAGAAGGAAAGAATGAGGAGAAGACTAAATATTAGTAGAAGCAGGAAAAATAAAAAAGTAATGAAATGTAGGGTAAAAGGAAGAGACGAATGAAAATAAAACGGAAAATGGTAGAAATGGGAGAAGATAAGGAGGAATTGTTTAAATTGCAACGCATAATGATTACTGTATGTACAAACGTATGTAGTATTAGAATTTCATGGGGCTGACGCAGTGCATTTAGAGGTTGCACACAATTTTGAGAATAAAATTTTATTGAAGTTTGAACCCAAAATTTTGCAAAATATTTTTTTTATTTTTAGTTATTTACTATATAATCCTTTGAACACAGTTGTATGAAAACTAAATGGATGTACTACAACCTCATTTTTGTACATAATCTACATCGACTTCAACAGTCTTGCATCGGCGAGAAATAAGAACATTTATCCCTTCTTGTACCAATTTGATTTCTGTACTCGCAAGCACTACTCACTCCTTCAATAACGTCGTCATACCTCTCAAACCTTTTCCCACAGATGGCATTTTTCAGGGCTCCAAAGAGGTAGAAATCTGAGGAAGCAAAATCTGGGCTGTATAGTGGGTGGGGCAGAACAGTCCATCTGAGTTTTGTGATTGCTTCCTTTCTTTTAAAACTTATGTGTGGTCGGGCGTTATCGTGTTGAAGGAGGATTTCAGTAACATTTTGTTAGGTTGAGCTCTCGTGAAACGCTTCTGCAAGGTTTTAAGAGATTGACTGTATATGTCTGATTTAATGGTTTGCCCTCATGGCATAAGGTCTACCAAAATCATTCCTATTGCATCCCCCCCCCCCCCAAAAAAATAAAGTGTGCCCAGAGCGACGCGCGTCACTGAGCTCCTCTGGGCCACTCTTAGAACCTGCTGTTCCTGAAGCCAAACGAATAACAGTGCTTTTGTCAACAGCATTGACACCGTATAAACTTCTTGACCACTTGTGAATGTTCGTTATTGATTCCTTATCTGCCACAAGAAATTTAACAAGAAGGGCAATGCACTATAACGTAATATTGAGGCGCGTTCGCGTAACCATTATTGCCGTGGAAAAGCAATACGTATTAAATATTCAGTGTGTGTGTCTGTAGCCTTAGTTAACTAGCAAAAAAGCGCATGCGCCGTGTTGTATTGCCGTCTGTGGCCTTTCTGGCTCTACCACATTTTTCCACATTATCTCATAAACGGCACGATTTTCGGAAATAAGTTAATGAACATAAATGTGTGCTTGGATTTGCTATACAACTTTGTCTGAAACATTTCTCATTCTAAGAAGAATTCAGCAAGATACTACCATAAGTGTGTCCAGGTCTTCATATCAACTACCCATTATTCTCGTCAGATTTTAAAGAAACAGGAACGTCTTGACAGATTTTCGAAAAATACTCAAATATCAAATTTCTTGAAAACCCGTCCAGTGGGAGCCGAGTTCTTCCATGCGGTCGGACGGACATACTGACGGAGAGACAGACAGACGAAGCTAATAGTCGCTTTTCGCAATTTTGCTAACACGCCTAAAAATAGCCCGTTGTTTAAAGCGCACATCGCCATACCACGCCATTTTGACGAACGCCTGCGCATGCGCGAGAAAATGTATTGTTCCTCCTCGCTTCATTAACAAGCAGGAAATTCAAAATTAACCACAGAAGAAAACTGCAGACATTTCCTCCTGATTTTTACTGAAACATAGAAAGTGTTGGAAAATGTTTTGGACAACCGGCCTTTTTCCATACACATTATGAATCCGTTGGCCACTGTAATGGAGAGGTAGTAGGCTTTCTGTGAGGGACAAACTTAAGTTTTAAATGTTTTAGAAGAATTTCGTTCTTCAAGTAGTTAAGGGACGGAGAGATGAGGAACAGTAAGAGAAGGAAAAGACACATCGCGTATCCCTAAAAATTCCTTGAAATTTCAGTAGTTTGAAAAGTAAACAGAGAAATGTATTTTTCTGAGATTATGGTATTTTTCTTTGCAGCTAGATGAACGTCAGTGGAATGCCTACAGTTTTGGGATCAAAGTAACACACACACGGAGTGAGTTTTCGCTTGTGTTTCCAAGATGGTCCTATCCAAAAACTTAACAGCAACATACGAAAATGGAAGAAGCTGCTAAAGAGCTTCCTGCTAATATTGAATGCCACCCTTCCCTTACTTATGCGTTGTATTACACAGTCGAGAGAACAACGAAACTAACTGGAATTATTATACCGACTCACCATCGAGTGCGGGCGGAGGGTTGGGGATTATGAAAACTGGGGATCCACATTGATTTCTAACCGATGAGGGAGAGGTCGACATCCCCGGTTGGATAAGAAAAATACAAGATGCTTTCCTTTACTTTATCCGATGTCTGTATCTGCTATTTAAATTAAGTTAAGAGGACCGATTTTCCCACCGAACTTTACAGACGTTACGAATGGTTATAGTACCGAATTCTTAGAAATCGCTTTTATCGTCAGATGTTAGGTGTGAGTGGGAAAACCTATTCCTTCTATTGTAAAGTAATTTAAACTGTATTTCATTAATTTTTCAGCAAGGCTCATTGTCTAAATAATGTAGTATTTAAAATACAATCTTATTACAATCTATAAATTGACTTCTATGAAATTCAAAATTACAAAAATGCACAAAGGAAAGATATTTGTGAATACGTTATATATGGTAACGTTATTGTGATCAGCTTAAGTAAAAGTGATACCTTTGTCCAGCAATATTTGTATCCACATTAAATGAACATTAAATTCAAAACAATAATTAGAACTGCTAAAAACTCCAGTGTAGAGAACATTTCGTCGGTGGTACACTGTATGTACAAATATGCTATTATTTGCATAGGCCTATAAAATGACAGTAGATGCTTTGTTTTCCAAAGCTTTAGGCCCATGTTTATGAAAATAAGAACTACTTGTAAGGACCAAGTACATGTACTCGTATGTTTATTACATTCCTTCTGCTATAACTATTTTACTTTACGCAGCAGGCCCAGGGCTTGTTCTGGGTGTCGATATTTTCTTTGCCTTATTCATAACTGATTAGTTTCTGTATAAAATTCGTGTATCATTCAGGCATGCAATAATTTTCCTTTCCCTGCATCTGCAAAATTAAAGTTTCGAAGTCACTAAAATCTGAGATTATGATCGTCTGGGATACGACACATTGTGTTAATTAGGACGGTACCAACTTTTCATGGGAGCCTGATGCATGCATTTTCAGAGTTAAAATGCTGTAAATGATTCATACTTTGAAGTTGGAAGCATCAGTTTTCTCCAGAATACTGGTAGCCACGTACCAGAATACAAAGCGCCATAACCCAGGTCTCCACAATTTAAACTTCTCTGTACTTCTTACAGCAATTTTTTCTCCGCCCTCTTCCTCTCGGAGAACACACTGCGGTCTTGATACACAGTCTAAACCTCACAAAAATCCCGAAGGATCAGATTCTTCAATTCTGTTGAAGACCGCGCTTAGACTGTTTGGTTTCCACAGGGAAGGGAATTAAAAGCCAACATCACTGGCGTAATTGAACATGCGGAAGAGTAAACATATTTGTCTGCTTCAGTGAGTGAACAAGATGCGACGGAAGTTGCGAAAGTCAGTGCAGAATTACTTAAAAAAGGATCTTTAAAATTTGCCCACAAGCCTACTTATGTGTTTCATATGATTCTTGATACAAACATCGATTATCTCCATCAAAGATAACTGGCTGGTCTTTGTAATGGACAAGCATGTCGTTTTATGTGTGTTTGAACTAAGTTTTAGATGTTAATTACTTAAATTTTTGGTTGCAAAGTTTTAGCTGTAGGCTTTGATATATTACACTGAAAACAACTTACCAGTCTACCAGAACTCCTGTAAACTTCATGCGCTTGTAGGAACGCTACGTACTTGCGTTCTATATGTAACGGTTTCGGATTTCGGCCATGTTACCTCCTGTACTACTAGGTTCCGCCATACTGACATATCTTTTGATGTTGTCTTCGGTTTCTCCAGTCAAATGCCGAGACTGTCGGCACCTTGCAATATGTTACGATCACATGTTTCTAGATTCATCAACATTCTGTCTGGTTCGACACTACATAAGTGCGGTCCCTGCAGTGAAATAGCGTTACCAGTTGTCATAACATTTAATTAGAGAGTATAACGGGCAGGATTACATCAGCACTGGCTGAAACGTTAGTTCGCTCGCCTCTGGCCGTTTGACATCTTCCCTAAATTATTGAATATTCTACAAATTCCATTAGTCAGAGAAGTGTCTACGCTTATCTTTGGTTTTGTGTCCTTGTTTTTATACTGTTCTTCCTTATCTTCTCCAGCTCCCTCTTCTTTTTTTCTCATACATTTTCCTTCTCATTCTTTTGGTAATTTGCTTCTCCTATTTCTTCTTGTATTAGTTCCGTTTTTCATCTTAACCTTACACCCTTCATCTGCTATCTGCTTGTATGTAGAACTAAAACAATGAATTTTCCAGAGTGCATAAACAAAATATTTTAAACTGTGTTTAAGAAATGAAACAATTTATTCATTATCTTTGAACGTTTTTGCTTTCTGAATCTTTTTTTCTTGTTGGGGTTGGGGCGGTTGCTGGATGGAGAGGCAGAGACTGCTTACAAAACACTGTACTTCATCCAGGCGACGAGTCACCTATCACCGATAATTCGTAGGTCACGAATATGCCGAAACAGGTAGCGACAAGCCGTTGACCTACTCTTGGCTACCAGTTCGGGGGACTCACAGTTATTTCGATTCATGTGATGCCTCTCCTTCTTGCACAGGAACAACTTTCCGTCAGGAACCAGTAAAGTAACACAGTCTGGGTAGAGTGGCTCAGTTTAGCCCGCTTAAGGCTAACATTCACACCGACACCGAGTATTAACTTTGATGTTTGGCATCGCGTTGTGCTATCTATACAAGTAAATGAAACATAAATATATACATATTAAAATCATTAATTATAACCAATAAAACCCTTTGGAAAGTTTAAATAAAAGACTGTACGCACCTTAAGAGAAAAATGAGATTACAAGGCAATCTATATTACTGCAAATACTTAATGTTATTCGTACCGTACATTTTAACTTTGTGTTCACAGTCCGACAAAATGTACAATTCAATCACATTAATTGTGCAATTCCACTGTCCTACATGTTTCGAACCCTTAATTTGGGTTCATCTTCAGGGACTGATTACACACTATTCACATCAATTGGTACAATTGTTCTGTAGTTTGCAGATTTTGTTGTACCAGTTGATGTGAATAGTTTGTAATGAGTCCCTGAAGATGAACCCGAATTAAGGGTTCGAAACATGTAGGACAGTGGAATTGAACAATTAATGTGATTGAATTGTACATTTTGTCGGACTGTGAATATGTATGTAATTGTGTATAGTTTGTTTTGTATTGTTATTTTTATGTATATTTATATGTCCATTTGTATTGTGTGTACTAGTGTAAGGACTACTGCCACCGGGTGAAAACCCAATTGCAGTAAATAATAATAATAATAATAATAATAATAATAATATACTGCATATACCTTTGTAAGTAATTTAGATCTAATTAAAAAATTTACATACGAAATTTTGTATTTCGTAGAATATTAGAATTTTTTACATTTTTGTGTTTTACCAGATTAGGCTTAAGATGAATAATTAAAGCAAAACATGTTGCTAGATGTAATTTAACAAGTAGTTTATTCGTAATAATAAACAGTTGTGTTTGACGATATTTACGTATTATTTATTAACCGAACATTAACTTTATGGCTGTGTATTTAGACTTAAACAGGGGCTCTTGACGATGTACCTATTTACAGAACTCTGCTTTTAAGAGTTTTGTCTATTTACAGATTTTATAAATTTCAACAATGCAATTGATCTAAAATCATATATAGCAAAACAGGCAATTTACATATAAACGTAATATTGAGGCGCGTTCGCATCACCATTTTTGCCGTGGCAAAAAGTAAGTATTAAATATTCTGACTACATATCTGTAGCCTCAGCTATCCAACACGCAATGCGCATATGCCATGTTATATTGTCATCTGTGGCCTGTCTGGATGTACCATATTTTTCACATTATCTCATAAATGGCACAATTTTCGGAACAAAATTTAGCGAACATAAAATATGTTTGATGTTCTCTACAATTATATCTGAAACATTTCTCGTTCTAAGACGAATTGATTGATATATTATCAGAAATTTACATAGGTCATCATGTAAAGTACCCGTTATTCTTGTCATATTGAAATGAAACTTGAATTTTCTGGACAGATTTTCGAAAAATTCTGAAATATCAAATTTCATGAAAATCCGTCAGTGGAAGCCGAGTTCCATGCGAACGGACGGACGGACAAATAGGCAGGCAGGCAGATATGCAGATGCTAATAGTCGCTGTTCGCAGGTTTGCTGACATGCCTAAAAATTTACTTCTAACCTGACAGAGAACATTCCTTCTCAGTTATGAAGACCAATCAGTTAATGCTGTTTAGCGAAATATTTCTGCCTGTTTTGAAAATCGTATGAAACTTATAAACAATGTGTACGAAAAATGCAGAGGTTGAAATGTTACAGCAGCTGCACGTGTAGTCAACTTTGGGCTTTGTACGGTTAAGTGTTGCGTTGTCGGTAGGAAAGTGAAGAGCTGCTTGTTGTTACTGGAGGCTTTCAAGTTTTTGCAAAACTCCGTGACTGTTTACACATCTGACTATACATCACTTTCTGCTGGGAATGTCCTGGGATCAAGTCTCAACTGGCAGACCAGGTTCTCTGTCTCTCAGGTAAAGGTCCGGATATAACTTTAAATAAGAACAATGCCTCCCTTTTGTTCATTAATTTCTTTATATTATTGACTGTCTTCATATCACTGGACATAATAAAATCTCACGAATGCAAAAAGTCGTTAACTGAACACAAAATATGAAAGCAAATAACATAAATACATTAAATCAACGGAAATCGTGAAATTGCCTTTTCACTTGAAGAATCTGTTCGCTTTCTTGTGTTTTATATTCACGATCGTAGCAGACTAAATATAGTAACGCAGTAGCGTATAGGCACGTGTTCCTTTAATTGTGCCGCCATTGGAACTACAATTTCAGCAACAGGAAATTTTACTTTTTTAAACGTAAATATTGACCTATTGAGATAAAGTTTTTCATTCCGAATTCTCAAAATAAAAGTTACTTGATTGTTATCATATAACCATAATTATGTAAACGTGTCTGCCAGAATTGGGGAGACCTTTGCGCTATTTGTTAATACAAAACTAGTAGCTTTGCAAACCGTATTTAATAGCATATCTGCAAGAATTTATCTTTAAACGGTTCAGTACTTTCAGACTGCGAGATTTATGCCTGGAGCAAACCAAACAACATTACAACTTGTCACTCCATTACGTCCAGTATTCTTGTTGCTAATTTAATTTTGCTCACTGCTTTAATGTACAAAGGATATTGCAACTTTCTTAAAATCATATAAGTGGATCAAGATAACTGTGTTCAAGTGTTTTTCTGTGTAAAGCTTATTATTATTATTATTATTATTTGTAATTGTAATTCTAATTGTAAGTGTAATTGCGGCAAATTTTATTTGTAATAATATGGATGTTTTTAGAAGGCAATTTGTTACACTTAGTCAGATGTGATATTTTATTACATTATTTTAAGGTGTTCTTATTAATTATTTAAGTAAGTTATTGTTTGTTTATTTATTTGCTTTGTTGTGTTAGTTTTATTTTGTCCTGTTCCTTGTCCATTGTTATTTGTGTTTGTTTGTTGAGCTGTTTCTGTAATTGGCCATCTGGCTGTTGACTCGGCACATTAATAAACCAGAATTGAATTGAATTATTTTACATAGGAAAATAATCCAGACTCTTCTCCATGTGAATAATTTGAATGTTAAACCTATAAATTGAGTGGCTTTTAATATCAGATTAAAGTATGAACCACCTGTGTAGTATGTTTCCTAAGAATGCTCTCTCATGATAAAGATCACTGCTGTATAGTTACGCAGTAAAATCACTTTTTTGTAAAAACCTCCGTTTGTCGTGTCATACTAAAAGTTACTGTAGAGTCTTGTTTTATTATTACTGTTCTCGTATTAGTTTTCCTTTGTATTTGATTGAAGTACATAAACACTTTAATCTATCATACTCACAAAAACAACACTGTGAAAATCATATTGCAAAATAAAATACTAGCAATTAAAAATGTATTTCCAATCCAAAGATTAAACAGTAAACCAAATGGTTATGGAAGGACGTTTGTTGCTTTTGATGCACGAATTGGGTCCACTAGTCTGGTGTCCTGTTCTGTTGTGTTGCAATATGTTTCGTTTCGTTTCGTTGCGTTGTGTTACCGGATAAGTTCTTCGAAATTCTAGTAATTGCTTCTCATGTTGCGGCAAAGAAGATCTGACTCACATATGTTGACGGGAGCATCCTGTGGACTGGCTTTCTGGCTCGCTCCCTGTATTAGGATTATTTGCTCTGTAATAGTAAAAACCCACACATAGACATTTGCTTTTATTCCCTTGGGATTCTCACCAAGGTACAGCTTCATTTTCCCCCATTATTTAGTTAATTCAGTGGGTAATGGAGACTACTTTCTCTGGGGCGAAAAGGGGGCGGGACGTGAAATTGACCACTCACTTTAAGAAGTTCCGAGTTTCAGAATGAGTGGAGCTATATCTCCATTCCCCTGTGCTTTGTGGCGTGCTCGGGACAAATTTACGTTTACCTTATCCCTATTTGCTTCTGTCATATTTTAAGGACGTTGATAGCTTTTTATCTGGTGTGAGTACAAGCGATACGAAGTTATTGTCCGCAGAAGCGAAATAACTGTCTCTTACTCAGCAGTGATTTATTGGAATCTGGCACTTGGCTACGAATCCAAAACAGAAAGTGTGTTTGCTTTGCGATCCCAATGTGTGTATAATACAGAATTATAGTGAACCATATATTAGGATAGTATATATATATATATATATATATATATATATAATGGAAATGGTGGGGGTTTTATTATTGATTGTTCTCCTACCAATTCGATCAAGTTTATTTGCAAAGAATTTTACTCGAGCAATCAAAATTTTGTATCTGTAGGTGTGTTACGTATGCAGTAAATCCTGTCCAAAGTGGCACTGCTGTTACATGTAAACCTGTATTTATCAGATAATTTCTCATGTCCCTAAAATACAGACTAATATTCAATATAAAGTTATTTCTTGAAAACAGAAATATTAACAGCTGAGACAGAAAGGGCAAACATAATAGGCTCTTTTTTCGAGACTGTGTTCCCTGGAATTTTATTATTTGCAGAGGCCGCATGATCTATTATTTCTAACATGTTGATATCTAGGAGACTGTCATGGCACGGATATGTGTCACCTAGAATTCTACTTCTTCCAAAAATATCACACATTTTTTATGTTGGTAACATAGATCAGGGGGTTTTAATATGTAGTCGAATTATCTGAGTCAGTACACAGTTAAAGGCCGACAATTTCGAAAATAATTCTCTAGATGTTACCAGGCACAAATATTACATCTCTTCTAGACGCAGCGACAGATGTGACTTCGTATATGATTATGAAATGAAACGACCCTCCAAATGCCGTATTAACACAGCTAATCGTATGAGAAATCTTCCGTCGCATATACGCACCGTGAAAATTTAATATTTTATAAAACTCCTGTAAAAATGCAGGTTTTCTCTGTCAAAACACAACTTTACTATTTAACAAACCAGCCACATATTTCGGCCACTGTCAGTAGCCATCATCAGGACGATCCCAAGAATATAAAAAGAAATAAGTAAAACAGCTCCAATATTGGTCGGAAATCTCGGACCTTACCAATATGTTGTATAAAGTATATAACTACATGATATGTATATTAAGAAGAATTAAATAATGGGGTTTAAAATGTGTGATTGTAAAACTTTGTATACTTTGAATAGTTGTAGCTATATATTAATTACATTATTAGCGAAATCGTAAAATACGGCAGTTAAAACAAGAAGTTAGTGTAGGCAAGAATTATGGAGACGGCTAGTATATATTTCCTGTTTTCACTTGTAGTTTTGCGGAGGTGATATGTTTGAACGTAGATTAATCTTCCTCAAGGTGTAATAATTCATTTACTTATTATGTTTGCTGTATGTGAGATATGTAAATAGCTTATAAGCAGATTCGTGTATGTGTAACGCGTTCGAAGGTTTCTAGTTCAGGTTATTGTCTTGAGCACTTACTTCTTGTGTTTTATAAGTTTATATAACTCACTTCCACGTGTATTTTGTGAAGTTTTCCAGCACATTTTGTTAGGACATTAACGTCCTACTTATTTGTTAAATAGTAGATTTTGTTGTGACTGAAAACCCTGCTTTCTTAGTTTGTTGTAAAAGCAACGGGAATGATTCACATTACAATGCCTGTAAGTTGATCTGCTGACTATTCCCATCACATAATAACTCAACCCATTTTATTTCAGTAAGATTTATGGCCGATATTTTGAACACATAGACACGTACAAATATTTATTAAACCTTACACGAATCTGATTTATAACATGCAGGAATTACGCTGTTCTGAATAACTAAAACGTTCCGCGATGTTTCCTATTTGTCATTCAATAGTGATTTACTGATTAGATTTTTTCCAGCTTGCAAAAGCTACGCAGTGCTTTTACCTTAACAGTGTTTCTAAGGAAAGTAAATAGACACTTTCTTCTCTTGTTGTGACGCACATTTAACCATTTTGTCTGTTGATACTTTCATAAACCGCCAACGTTAATTTATGTAGGCCTGTAAGTAATGTGTTTTCAGCTTTGTGGCGTCTCCACCAGTGAGTTGTGAAACATTACTTTTGGAACCAGACATCAGGATTAGAGCGTGTTGTTGTGTGGATGGCGCGGCTCGAGCCTTGACTCCTGGGATTGTCCCTGTGTCTGTCTGGGATCCAAAACAACGGCATGGAGTTGGCGTAATGATAGTGATGTTGCTGCGTGACTTTGCAAGTAACGAATTCTGTACGTGCTGCGACAGGGCTCAGTGAATTTTCCTGATCCTGCCTCGCTTCTAACGTTACTAGCAAGGCGACGGAATTAGTGTTTGCTTAATTTAAAGTAATGAATTTATGGAATTGATTATCTGCCTATACTGGTTAGCAATATTTATTCCCATTCCGCAAGAATTCTCCGGGATTTTCGGAGCGGAAACTTCGGGGTTTTACTCTGTATCTCCAAATAAAAGAAATGGTTGTACCTTAGCTGTAGTGCAGTTAACGCCGGATATATTTGACATACAATCAAGTTCATTACCAATTTTCTTTCCGAAAGTATCTTCTATCCATAAATTTGCATAGAAATCTTCGAAGAGCATTTTCGTATGATACTTAGGGATCTGGTAGAACACCTGCTCTGATTCCTCATAGCAAATCTTTCTTGTGTAATCACTTTCATCCTTAGCTTAAGCATGCGCATTCAGAAGAGTATCACACCAGTGTCCTCCTAGTATATTACGTCCTAGCACCGACACGGTCCTCTCTTAGCTTCTAAAGTGATTTTTTATGTCTGACAATTACTGATGATTTTTCCCTTCTCTTTCAGTTTCTCCCGTGTGCCATCTGATCTCCTCTTTTCCCAGTATATCTGATTTGTGTTTTGATAATTCTCTTCCAACTGTCTTCTGTGGCAGTGATATATACAGACTCTTCAAATCCCAAGTTCAAAATCTCGGGCGTATTTTCTGTTACGTTGTTCCGGAAAGTCTAATTCCGAGACTTTGTCAACCATTTTTAACATGTTAAAGTCCTGCGGTAAGGATCTTATGCCCCCGCTCAGTTACCAAGTTGGACGACCACCACTTGTCATCCGTGAACATTTGTACAAAATATTCACAGCTACAGTCCATATCTGGAGGCCGTTGTCTCATCTGCAACATGAGGACACGCTACGCCGTTGTTACACGGATTTACATTTCAACTACTATGCGAATTTTTCAGGCTAAAAAATAACCTTTTATATTTAAATATGGTATGACCTCTTACCTTAAATAAGGTTGGCAGAAATGTTCGCTGTAATGCTGTAATGCGAATTTCCTGAAAAGTTTCTCCGACAAGGGATTAGAACACCCCCTTAGTAAGCCATTTTAAATGGAGTAGTTTTAAACGCGTAATTTATAACAAAATGATTTTGGAGGTAGGATCCGCTATATATGCATATTATCTTATTACGTAACATTGTACGATATGTAAACAGTTTACAATATAACTGTGCACACAATAATGAAAGCACGAATTTTACACGAATGAGAAACTGGTACTAAAATTCTGGAAAAGTCTGATCATTTGAACTGCCCAGCTAGCTTGTCTGTAATACGCTCCTTCAGCACATGGAACACTCATTAAGGTTAACGGCTGGGTAATCCTCTCCTTAATTTTTAAACTGAGTTTACTTTGCCCCAATTAAAATTTTTAAAACGAGAATGAGCAAAATCAATTTAGCTTACCACATGTCAGGGGCATTATTCTCCCTTTACCTACACTTATGTGAATAAGAATGCTAATATTGTAGCATTAAGAAGCGCTGTAGATTATCTTTACTTCGGTGAATGGTCATACACAAAATCTCTAATAAAAATCTGGATTCACACTATGCTATTGGCACGTATACGTGAAACCGTTACGTGCACATACGGAGAATCTTCTATTAGACGAAGAGTTTGGTGTTAAATATGCTCAAAACATAAAAATAAAATTAACTTGAAATTGCCTTGATATTCCCATAAAGACTGACGAATTCCCTTAAAGACTTTCAGGATTAAAATTTCTCTAAATTGGATATAAAAATTCAGTTCACACCTGAAAGGCACAAACTTCGTCTCCACTACGAACAACAATTTGTTGAATTTGTTGCTTTTTAATTTCACAATCGCAAGAAACACATATAACGCAGAAGATTTGATTATTACAAGTGGTGCCCTTGGGCTTTGAAAGTTTTAGGTGCAGTACTTTAATTCCAAATAACACAGAGTAGATCCACTTGTACCCTGCATGAACTTTGAGCATTCGGATGTACAATCGTGAAAGCATCAGTACTCGTAGTGCCACGAATAACTAGACTAATTTGTGATTTATAAATCTGTGTTATTCACATCAGTTTTCCGCCTCAGAGAGTCACGTTTTATGCCTCTACTAGACAGTAACCGCAATTCCCAGTAGTGTTACCAGCCACAGTAATGGCCATGTTACAACTCGAGGACGTATTCCAGATTCTTGCAAAATAGCATAACTGTAATACAGCACTATCGTCATTAAAGGAATAACAGCTTAAAAAAATATTTATATAACGGAACAGTCACGTTTGTTCGGATTTTTGTATCCTGAACTACTTTCAGATTGTCATAACATATCGTCCATTGGGGTCACAGTTTAGGTTTGTGTTAACAATTTTGCTTATATATTACAGAATGTTATGATTTCTTAGGATAGGTTATTATTTCTATTTAAAGAACTTATAACTTATATGTCTACGTTGATTATGTGTTTTTTGTTAAATTTGTGGGTCGTACATAAGCTCAAAATTTCAGGCCGTGGAAATGTTCAGCAATATCTGACTTACAAACAATACTTCTTACGAATTCCGTAAGTATATTCAAAATCTATCTACATACTAAATTTATTCCTAGACGAAACCAGTAAAGATTAAATATTATGATGGTACGTTTTTATTTTCCTTAGTTATGTGTCCTATTAATCGCAAGAAGAAAAAAATTGGTAACTGCACAAGAATGTGACGTCACAACACGAAATTTACGTCACTGATTATTAGGTAAACGTAGAATAATATTTAATATACCATATGTGGTGGCGTTTTGTTATGTAAATATTTTTCTCCATGGCGCAGCAGCCTTTAGTGAGCCAGGACATCCTCATTGTCGAGGTTTCACGATAACATTATGTAAATATAATCAATAAAAAAGCTGTATTAGTAAATATTTCAACTGTGTACTTAATTATCTGCAATTCAAAATGCATCTCAAACTCATGCCATTATCCAGTCGAAGACTGTAGGTGTAAAATATTACGACTTTGTTTTGGACTTTTATCTTAATTACCCGGAATGCAAATCACATCTTTTCACCATATTGTATTATATCATCTATGATCTGTTCGGCTTTGTTCTAATTTTATTTCGAAGGCAGGACTTTCGTAAAAATATATATTTTAATTTAATATGTTTTGATTTTTTCTACAATATTTCTTGAAAGTGTTCTCATTCCTGGAAGAATTTAGTGAGTCACTCCCGTAAACATAATTAAGCTTTATATAGCGTGCCTGATACTGTCACTTGAATTTTCTCTACCAATTTTAATCAAAGTCGTGATTGTATATTTTCTTGAACCTGTCCAACGGGAGCCGAGACCTTACATGTGCACTGACGGCGGACAGACGGACGGATAGACAGAGAGACAGAAGGACGCATATGGCCAAGCTCTCAGTCGTTTTTTTCTAAACTTTGCATTGTATTGTATGCCAGTTGACTCAATTTTCACGAAACATTCTATGCCCGTCAGTTTCGTATAGTGAACAGTGACAACATGGAGACAGCCCGAAATTGTGAGCCGAGTGCGACTCCACCGCCACTTTCTTTAGGGTCGTGAAATGAGACGCTATAATACATCCTTGGAAAATGTGTAACTTGCGTGAGTTTAATATTTTGATAAAAATTAAAATCAAATGATGGCCATTCGAAAAATTTCCTTAGCTTTGATTAAGATGGCGGTGACTAATAAACCATTTGAGCGATGTGAAATCCGGCGTTAAGATGGAGCACGAACATATCTACATAGTATTTGTGGAGAACCAATTGTCCTCTGGACTTTGTCCATCGTCCGGATAAAATATTAAATATAATATAAAATCACGACGTTTCGGAAGTTGGTTCTTCTTCCGTCTTCCCATCACCTGAAGACGTAAGAAGAACCAACTTCCGAAACGTCGTGATTTTATATTGTGTTTTAATATTTTGTCCGGACGATGGACAAAGTCCAGAAGACAATTGATTCTCAATATTATATACCATTGTTAGAACCTTTTAGAATTTATATCTATTTGTTGTTTTAAAATATTTTTAAATCAAATTAGTCCAATGGCGATGGTGCGTATTACTGAGATAATATCAGACAAACCTAACGCATGAAACATAAGTATTTAAATTTTAAGCCTTTCGCAGCAATAAAGAAAGCTACAATAACAGTAACAATACGTATTCACATGTGTAGATATGCAGGATGTTCCGCCAATATATGCCAGAATTCAGGATGTTATTTTATTAGTCATTTTCAGTACAAAATGCTTCACCAACACATGCCCAATTATTAACAGTTACATCGCTACAAGCATTTTAATGTATGTATATGACTGTAACCGAAAATTTCCACTACTTATGTTTTATCACACTAAAAATGAAAAATGTATGTGACAGGTAACACCACAAAAGAAAGACACAAGTATTAATATACCGTACCACACGTGTCCGATAACACAACAAAACAAAGGCCGTAATTAAGTCTTACCTTAGTGTATGTACAAAATCAAACAAAATTATGTGTCAGCTAATAGCACAAAAGAAAGACATCAGTTCTTCTTCATTTGCCGACTTCGTTATGCTGGTTGTGTAATTATGTTACAACGTGGAAGGAAAGAATCGGTTTTGATTGGATAATATCAAAGAACGTCAGTTTTCTCTTATGTTACACTGATTACTGTTCAAAATTATCTCCGCCCTTCTGTATGCATAATTCTGCGCTTCTCAAAAGAGAATTACGAGTGACTAGTGTTTGTCAGATGTGGGAATAAGCGTGAAGGTGGTTCGTAAGACCTGATACCGCACAGCTTCCTACAGTATCTCAAAAAAGTAAAATGTTCGTAGAAGTATAGCAGTTGATAATTGGGGGTGGTATAGCATTTTTTACTCAAAATTACTCGTATACGCGTAATCTTCCAGTTGGCACACCTTACGCGGAACATCCTGTGTAGGTATATATAATAGGAAAGTAGGAATTGAACTTTGTTGGAAACCCGCTGTAATGGGGTTGACATGCCAGAGTTATTTCAGACCGTTACATTAGGTACATATATTCGTCATATCTGTAAACTGTTTGCAATTCTGTTTTCTCTCGTACATAAATTTCTTTAATAACATTTACCTCTCTCATTTACAACCATTTCATTAGTATGTGCTTGTTAATATGGCTTCCTTAATTAAAATGCGCGAAGTTTAACACACCCTAATCTATTGTTTATCCAGTCTGTTTCCACCGCGAGAGAGTTCATTTGTGGAAACAAAGAGTATGCTTGTTGTGTGTATTGTAATGTGGGGTATATCATGTATGCTGAAACAGTACCGTGGGTCCACTACATGCATAGTGCTAGTATAATTAATGAGAAAGAGAAACAAAGAATAATCAACCTCAGGCAATACAAAACACATTCACCTTCCCTGCCTTCGTCATAATTTATCAGTACACTTATGGATGTAGTGAGATCCACCCCCAAGCTGTTTTGCTTTGAGTAATTTTGCCTCTTGTAGAAGTCACAATACAGTTATTGTCTAACGATCGCCTTTATTAGACTTGTTATTGCAACCCATGACACGATACATAACAATAGCAGTAGATACAAGATGTGGAACAAGAGTTATTTCCATATTCAAGGCGGATCCTTTAACGGTCAAGGCTAAGGAAAGCAGAAATGTATTCTACTGTCTATAATTTGAGCTGCATTAATAATCGACAATAATTAATTTCAACTGCTTACAGCCCGATGATAACTATGAGTATCACCTGGTGCGGTGAGAACATTCGCATTTTGTTACACCTTGTATTTTTTGACAGGGTGTCTGATTCTCAAAACAAAGAGCGATTATTGCTCTAAACATCATTAACCGATTTGTCTTTTTATTGCACACGAATTTTATTTATATATATAGGTTTTTAATATTATTACCAACTACTGCACAATAATTCTCTATATTCCTACATGTTTCGGCTAACCATCGTAGCCATCATCAGGGAGTCATTTTCCATAGACGTGCGCAGCTTATAGTATATAATTGAATTGTAATGTGTACACTGACTGTTCACAGCCGTAGTCAGTATACAGTATCAGCGATCTCAAACAGTTCAAATTATGTGTGATATTAAAATACATTATGTTAATGCATAAATGTACACATTACCATTCAATGGTGTAATGTACGCTGCGCACGTCTGTGGAAAATGACTTCCTGATGATGGCTACGATGGTTAGCCGAAACACGTAGGAGTACTTAGAATTATTGTGCAGTTGAGGGTAATAATATTAAAATCGATATGTAAAACAACTGCACGGAATATGATAATATTAAGTAAGGAGTTGTATTGTTCTTGAGACAGTAACTGAAATTTTACCTATAATTTCGTTTAACGTTAGTCTTGAATAGCCTAAGCGAAGACAAATACAAGACATGTATGAATATCGTATCACCAACTGTCATCTCACGTTCGTGTGTTATATCTTAATTTCGTCAATAGTTCATACACGGCGAACTTCTTAGTCTGTGTTTCTTCCCTCTCTTTCCCCTTCCTTACATTGTTTCTTCTCTTTCCTGCCGCCTTCTCTCTTACACCGTCTTTAATGCCTCGCTTAAGTTATGTTTTCTAAGACTCTTCCGTTTTTCTCTTCCTTTAGACCATTCTTTATATTTCCTCTCTCTTTTCCTTCCTTGTTCCTTTGCTTAATCTCTCAGCATTTCCTCTCTTTTTCTCTTTCATCCATTCTTTCTTTCATTCTGATTCTAGATTTCTAATACCACAAATACACTGGCAGTCTCTCAGTATTTATCCCCCTTTCATTTAATTTGCTGCTATAGATTTTTGTAAAGAGGGGTGGGTTCATACTGACGTCACAGTCTAAATTCCTTCTGCAGCATACGTGATGTGCAATGCCTTAAGAACGATGTTTAATGTGCTTTTGTTTTACATTGCGAGGAATGAGCTCTGCATAGTTCAAGGTGAAGAAAATACAAAGTTTCTACAACCACGTGTGAATTCAATGTACAGGCAAATCAAAGTTACATTGCTTCTGCTGTAGTGACGGTTGACCCTTAATGTTTTCTGTTGGGAATGATGTGTACCATAAGACAATATCAAGTGACATAGCTTTCATTATCAATTCATTGTAATTGTCAAAGCATCACAGGAAATTTGTCTTACAAATTGCAGAGTTTTGAAAATGAAGATTTTTATTTAACGCATTGCCTTCAGACTTCTCTGCACACAATATTTACAGACGCAGTTTTAATCACACAGAAGACACATTAGGGCTCCATTACAAATACAAATCACTTAGTGCTGTTTAGAGAAATATTTGTTGTTCTGAGAATTATAAGAACACCAAAAATGCACTCTGTGAGAACCTGCAGATTTTCTAATATTCAGTCCCCTGAATTTTAGTGACAAGCTTCTACTAGGCTTGCACAAAATTTACGAGGTTTGGCTGTAAAATTCCTGGAATTATATTATCGCGCGGCCTATCATAGTAAGTTAGACTTGAGTGAGTCGAAATTATATCTGTGCACGGTTCTACTTACGCAGGCTATGATTTGAACGTTATGCCGTCAATTGTATTGAAGTTGTGGCATCGATAAGAAACTCTGAAGCTAGGAAAAGAATTTAACCTTAAATTTTGTGTGGAATTAAGAAAGGACGCAAGTGAAATGCGTGAAATGCTGTCTGAAACATATAATGCAACAGCTGTAAAAAAATCCAGTGTTTTGGGTGGCATAAAGTTTTCTATGAGGTTTGAGAGAATACGGCAAATATAAAATGAGCATTCCACCGAAAACGCAGAGATCCTATTCAAAAATTGAAAAATTGCGGAATCTTGAATGTTCGAACAAGGCCAAACCGGCAGCCAGGCTTTTAATGAAGAAATGTTGACGATCTTACGTGCAAGTGTACGTAAAAAGACCTGACGGGACCAAAAACTGGCTCCTCCATCCTGAGACGGCTACTGTGCTCCGTGTGCTCTCTGCAAGAAGTTTGTGGCAAAATAATCTATTATGGACTGGAACGCCCCTGTTAATCCCAAGCTTCGGCTTCCATTGATTTTCGGCTCTTTACAAATGAAAGTCCACTTTGAAGGTACAGAGACATTAGGACGTTGACATTCTGGAGAATATCACGTCAACGTTAATGGTTGTTTCGAAGGAGGATTTTCATAAATGTCTACCAGAGTAGCAGAATGGCTGGGATAAATGTGTAGTTGCTCAAGGGGCCTATTTTGAAGTTACCTTTCTATTTAATTTGTGCATTTACAGGAACATTTGCAATAACGCTATTCCAGGAACTTAATGGTCACACCTCGTAGAGTATTAATTAGTGCACGAATAGCCAGCTTAGAGAGTAGAACGGCTATTGCAGAAGGAAGAGGATTAATAAGAATGTGCTTGAATAATGTAAGAATTTTGGCTTCGTGTTGTATTCAATATTAAGGTGTGCACTAAACGTTTCAGTCAGCTTGAACCCACCTTCTTTGCACCACACACCAGCAGTAACAAAAGCTGAACGCAAAATACAATAATCTGGTTTGCGACAGAAACAAATATATGTTGTACTTTAAAAACAGTTTGCTTCATACAATATGCAGAGAATAATAATAATGATGCAATAAATAGAGCTGACGCCACAAAACGTAAAGTTGTGGACCACCTCGACGAGGAAAAAATGGACTCCTTAAGAACTCCTATGTTACAAACAAAACGTAATCCGTAGAGGAAACGCAAAAGCTTAAAAGACGCGCCCAGAGTGATGTTTTATCTGTTTCATTGATTTAACTTTTATATTTTGTACGTTTTATTAAATTAATATAAATCACGTATTGCTACCGCAAGGGCATTTAGTAAAATATTCGCCTCATGCATGCAGTTGCCGCCGAAATATGTAAAGAAACTGTGGTACATTGTACTATGCATGTGCTAGTGGTATTTGCCTAAGACATTTAGTAAACATGTAGTATATTTATACCAATCCACTTGTAATTTCATAACAAAACAGTCATTTTCGTACGCAGTGTTGTGAGACCCTGAACTCTTACACGATACACCTGAAGATTTTCTCTTTGTGTTAGCTTCATTGAAGGAAAAGTACCTGCATACGATTCAGTACAGACTTTTCGTCGCTGTTGCATAATGTTTGTAGCCCTTAGTGAGGTTTTGCTCACATTTCAAAATTCTGGAACTCAAGTTTTTATTTGAACTTCTTAAGATAACACCTCTCTACACGTATTTTATCTCTCCTGAGATAAACTTACGTCACTTTTGCTTAAAATGTCTCGCTGTTACTGTTGGTTCACCAGCAGCCAACGAACTGGCACAGCAGAACTGCTACCGGAAAGTGAATTTTTAAGAACCAAAGTTATAGGATATTCCTCTTTCCACCTCTTCGTTAACGACATTCGATCTGTGTATGCTATTTCAGTATCTAAAATGCTTTTACACAGACACCATTAGCACTTAATCTTTCTTGGGCACAAGGCCTGTAAAGTGTACCGCATTGGTTGGCTTCATAGACTGCCGTCCCATCTGTCGAGTTAGATTTAACAATTCCAACATATATAAACACAGGCACGAGTTGTGACTATTGAATAACCAGAGCAGTTTCAGAAAGCACTTTAATAATGATATGATAGCATTTGCATAAAATTTTAGTCAGAAGCTTACCGTTTCAGGCCTCGAAACTTCCTCCGAAGTCATTTTGTGAGAGTGCTCTTCCGCCTTTCCATGCCCCACGTGAAAACCTCAAGGTTTCGGTGATCGTTTTCTCCGGTTTTAGAAGCAATTTAATGCTTATTCATTGCCGAAATTTTTTCTTCAAACACAATTGCAGCAAATTTTAAACAATCTCTTAGATAAAAGTGTTATTAATCGACACTGCCCCAACGTAACGGAGCGTGGTTTGGCAATGACTGGAGAAACGTTTGGCGGTAACTGGTGAATACTTAGTGTAATGATCGCTGGTTAAATTCAATAGTTGCGCGCACAGCTTGCTTTGTAATTAAATAGAAAGTAAAAGCATATAACAAGCTAGGGTGTAGAATATGGGGTAAACAATAACATATTGCAAACACAGATAATTAAATAATAAATTGAGAGGATGTACCAGGCTAGGAGGTAGAATGTGGATAAAAAATAGAAATCGTAAGGCAATATACCTTAATTTAATTCAAGGAGCTGGGATTATTAGTTTTGAACAAAAGTGACAATAGGGTAAAATCAGCGAAACCTATGTATAAAACCGTAATTGGTTATGCCGAAAATAATTGTCAGTTATCTCTACTACAACAGCGATTTCGATGTAAGTGATGAAATATGTTTCAACTCTCTCTCTCTCTCTCTCTCTCTCTCTCTCTCTCTCTCTCTATGCATCCTATTTACTCTGTGTAACGTTTCCACCCATTTCTAATGCAGGCTGTCTCATAACTTATCCAGCAAGTCTGCGAAACTTTACGAAATACCTTATTTAGTGTAGTCACTTAACTTACTTTCTAACCAGGGATTTTCCATATATGATGTAGGAGTAGTAATCAGCAGACCGATACGTCCAGCCTCATCGGTTCTTAAGTAGCTTATTTAGCTATAAGTTTTAAAACTTTCGCGGCGACATGATTCAATATAGTCTTCTCGGGCGCACAGCCGCGTCAATTCGTTTGAATACAACGTTTCGGGGACTAGCTCCGTCCCCATCCTCAGGCAAGGGGATGCCTGAGGATGGGGACGGAGCTAGTCCCCGAAACGTTGTATTCAAACGAATTGACGCGGCTGTGCGCCCGAGAAGACTATATTGAAGCTTATTTAGCTATTCTGTTTATATATAAGATTATACATCGTGACGAAGGTGGGGAATACAGAGCGCAAATCTTGAATAATGTTTGGGCTTGGTGCTGGTAAGGTAAGGTACTTTTCGTCTGTGCTGTGTTGTTCAGGCTCCAGAGTGACTTGGTACAGTGTAATTCTTTTATTTCCTTTAGTCTAAGTGAAGGTAAACTTTACCCTATAACCTGCCATGAAGACACAGAGGGGAGTAGAGGTATAGCTGTACTCTTTCTTGAACCTCGGCTCTATATGGGGGTGGGTGGTCAACGCCACGCCCCGGTCGCTTTACCCCGGAAATAACGCGGTACCTGTTGTGTAGGAGGATGTTTGGGCCCCAGGGTCGGTCCGGACGGGTGCGGAAAATTTCACCCCCACCGGGATTCGATTCGCAAACCGTCCAGCCCGTAGTGAGTCGCTATACCGACTACGCTATCCCTGCTGACCTTCCCTCTAATCTAACAAAGTAAAATCTTTATGTGTGTGGAGAAAAACTGGATGCCGGCCATTAACTTTATTCACGCTGTCATCCTATCATCGGGGACAGAATGTAAATTTAGCACGGTCATTTCTCCTACCTCAAAATGTGCACTCATACTTTTATCATTCCCGTGCTTGGAAAGGCTAGGATGGTCACAGAGCATACATGCATAAAACAGAGAAACAAGAAGATATGTTTCACCTCTATACGTGCATTTTACCCGTCTATAACATGACAGGTATGTCGATATCTGAGAGCACCCTGTATATATATATATATGAGTATTTTCAAGGTATTCTGTATTGAGAAACAATACTGTCATCATCTCCCCCCAGGAACTAAGAGGGTGAGAGGGTGTGGGGGAGTGACTGCGCTCCGAGGGCTGTGGCAGTTTAAACAAGCGAAAGGGTGGCAAGGAATTTGGAAGGAAGAAAGATTAAGATAATGGAGATGATGGAAGAATGGGTCTCTCGAATTCGAACACAATGGGTACATTAACGCGTTTTGCTGTGATTTCTCTTCAACAGCTTGACTACTCTGTCGTGTTCAGAACGCGATCACGGCAATTATCAAAGAGCGCAGAGTTTGCTACATCTAATGCATAGCCCATGTCCCCTTAGGAACACCTTATTCCTTCACTAAACAATGCTTGCAGCGATTTAAACATCTTCCTATCATTGTCAGTTTCTTTATAATTCCAGTTTTTAATAGACGGGCTTACTCAGACAAGTAAAAACACACGACATAGCTAACAAGGTTCAGGTACCCCGAGACATACGTTCTTTAAAATTTTATATTTTTTTTACTAATATTTTGATAAAGCTCTGAGACATTGTTCATATTCGAGTGGCTCTTGTCGCAAAAAATAAACATTAAACAGTGCCTTCCCTCTGCCTTTTACATTTCCATGGGGCAGAATTTGTCGTTACAAAATTTCACGAAATCGCTAGGATCCTAGTTGAAAAGTTAGCAGTCACTGCGCCAACAAAGAAATTGCCCGCCTTTTGTGACTCCAAATTTTCATTCCTGTGTTTCCAAGAACCGGCCATTGAGCACTATGATAGCTCAGTTCTTTAGGGCTACTTAAAATTTGGTACAGTATTAAGAAAAGGAATATAACAACATAATTTATCAGAATTTTAGATAATGTGTACACTGTACAAATTCAACATCCAAATGACGTAAGGTTCAAGTGAGTGGGTTTCGCATATTTTTCACTGTATTGCTGTAAGTATGGAGATGTTAAAGCAGTTCACCCTCTGACTATTTAGTCGTGTAATGAGCTTGAAACCCATATTTACGCTCTTAGTTATTTAATTCAAATTGCAAGTTTCCTTTCCTTTTTTCAACATAAACATTTCCAACTGACTTATAATAGATCCTACTTATACTGCTTTACAGTACAGTTCTGTGGGTTGCCTGATGTTAATATTCTCATGTTTCTACATCGTGATGGTTGGATTATGTCACAAAATTGCTAAATTATTGGCCTGGAGAAAATATGTGATGCATCACTTGTTCTGAAATTATGAGGTATGATACAATTGTTTATTAGCAGCTTCAATCAGACCGAAATTTCAATATACACTCACACGCCTTGCATGTTGGTTTGCAACACCTTGACGGAACTTGAGTATTTTTCGAAGACCCAAAACCATAAAGTATGTTAATTTCTTTGTTCGGACACCTGACAGTACACAGTCGCCTGTGATATCATTGCAACATATAAACCATTCGGGGAATTTTAACCTGTGCAAAATCTTCAATCCAAATTGTTATAATTTGCCGGTTCAAGTAATTTATTAATTTCAAACACAACTTATATCACTAGATAATTAAACACTGTAATGCAGTGATAAAGCCTTATAATAAGTGTTTGTGATGAAGTCCGCTTAGTAATGGAAAACTACTCCAATCAAATTATTCAAACTCTTAACGTTCAATAAAAAGTTGAATAACAATCTACTGTATTGATGCACTAAAGTTGAATCGTCATTGTATGCTCGTGTCTGCTGATCTCAGAACAGTCTGATGCCTCGGTGTTTTGTGCAGTCTCTGAAAAATGTCACTTTAAACTTATATAAAATTCGAAGAAGTAAAATATAACACTTTACGTTGCATATTGTCTAAACTAAATTAAGATTCTTAGAAATCACTTAAGCGGGAAAGTTAGTTTTCTTGGTTGAGAAAACGAAAAACGTGACTGCACTTTTGGCTGTCAAACAGCTGTGAAAAAGCGTCACCGCGTGACGTGATTCAGCATGAGTCAACTAGTGGGGTAATTGGCGGACCACGAGGCCATGTTGGTGTATTAAGTTATAAAAATGAAATAAATAATTTGAGCAAAAACGTGTCGAACGACTTCACACTCCTGAATAGGCTAAGAGGTGCTACTTTCAGTCCCACCTCAAAATTTTGATTGGAGGCTGCGTAAATACAATTTGCGATGGTAAGAGTATCGTGTTATTATATTCATAAATGATTTTATGAATATCTGTAATTTTTTAGTTGCTATATGGAGACAGGAACATGGATAGACGGACTTCATTACACCACAGGCCTCACTCTGGTTTTTCTTACGAAGTAAGGAAACAAAATATGTTATATGAATATGTAAAATAAGTTTGATTCGTTCGGTATCTCTCACTAAAATGTTATATGGTATAATACTGATTTCGGAAATACTTCAATGCTAAATTAGAATGTAGTCAACACTAGGGGATAAGATGTTACATTTATCATAAGCTCTATGGATTTAGCAGTTAAATTACATTTTAAATACACTGTTAGATTTACTTCCCATGTAGGACCAAATGTTTACTAACATATCTGCTTGTATTAACGTGTCCGTCCAAAAAATAACGAATATTAATTTTTGTGTCGCCAAACGAAAGAAGAGATGAAAGGCCGTATGCCCCAGAGCATAAGCCAGTCTGTCTACTCTACGGGTTTGCAATTTCGAAATCCGCTATATAAACTAATGTTTGATTGATGCATTTTTCATATGTTTTATTTATCATTACGGCTTATATCAATGTGAGTACAAAATATGTCAAGTCCTGCAACTCATTCGATCCACTGTATATAAAAAAGCTCTCTTTGATGAGAAGTGCAATTGATACATATACATTTCAAGTATAGTGTTTATTTATACAGGAAGAGGTGTTTTGTTCACGAACCATGATTGAAAGCAATAATCAAACTTTGCAACTGTATGCAAATAATAAAATTTCAGTGACAACTATTGAAAATAGTTTTACGAGACATGACTTAACGCTGAATCATATTTGTCTCACACACAAGATTATTAAATTAACCATTTAAAGCGCATTGGTTAGTGTATGAACCACCTGCTTTAACAGCAAATCGCTCTATGTTTACCCCACAGAGTATATTCATAGGATTTGTATGACTCTCGAGATAAAGGGCGACTTTTGCTTGTAAACAACACAAACATATTAGTGTTTACGAACTGCATTTTGAAGTATTCTTTAGAAGTTTCATAAATAAAGGTTTAACCTTTCCCACTAAACAACATTATTTCTGATTATGTATCATATAATGTGATGGGAAGCCATCAGATTCTCACGGCAGTGACGCTTTTTTTAGATGTGACGCCGTATAACTTGGTAGAAATTTGACAACATTTTGGAAGAATCACCACCTTCCTTCTTCAGGATATAGCACTGAAAATAGAGACAGCATATTGCTACGAAAAATGGATAAATTCCTACCAGACTAAAAGGCATAACATTCCAGCAGGCAATCATCTCAAAGACTGAAAGAACTGGCATGAATTTTGAGTGTGTATTTGGAACAGGCGGTAATGTTTTGTTTGAAGAAGTAACAGAAAGGCAGTGATAGTAACTCCTGTTGCAAGCAGAGAAACTGAGGACAACAACGCTAAATCTCAGTAAGGATATCGAGCATTTCGTTTGAGATCCGAACCCGATACCTTCCGAAATCTTACCACCACATTAATCTCTTGATACGAAAAAGCATAATACCTTATAAATGATCCTGTAATATATAGGCATTTTTACGAGATAAAAAATATTTTTTATGGTTAAAATATCATTCCGTCTGTCCGAGACCAAGTATAATGACTAAACTGTTTGCCAAATTTTTATTCCCCTCGGTGTAGGGGTTAGTTATATACAGTTTTCAGGTACACGTGAATTTCTAGAAAACTGGCAATTGGCAGCGTGTTTTACTTGAGGGCGTAAATGAATTTCTGCCCGTAAATGCCACATTTCTTGTCAAATGTTGCTGACATTCGGGATGCGATGCCGGTCAGTTGTTACGCGTTTTGTGAAAACCGGTACAGTAAAAACTGCACTCAAGGGCGTGAATGAGATTTTACACTTATTTTCTACACTTTTCTTCAACTTTGTGTAAAACTCTGTCAAAATATCCATGTAATGTCACTGATCAATTCCACATTCCTTCTTAATTATTTAAAATACAGTACTACCACCCACTTCTGTATGAAATCTCCTCCATTTTTCCCACCATGTACGTAACTTTTTCTTTTATCTCTCAGGACAATCATATTATTTCCCTAGTCATTTGGTTTTGTATTGCAGATGCGATATGGTTTTGTGTGGTAGGAACTAAGTTTATATATTACATTTAAGAATTGTGTGCTTCAGAGGGGTTATTATCTATCACAACCACCTTCTATCCTTTTTTTATGGAACATAATGTCATTTCATGCAGATATATTGTAGTAACCAAAAGGATAACGGAGGATTTCTTAATTTTATGGCCGCTTTAAAAAGCAAGCATTGATGCGAATTAAAATTATCTTCTGTTGGACCAAGAAGAGATAACTGAAAAAAAAGCGGGGAGAATTACTTAACACAGAGCTTCGGACGTCATAAACTTCTCCTCATATTAGCAGTGTGATTTTTTCAAAGACATGTGCATGCATGGTGAATATGATAAATGCATAACTCTAAATAAAATGTATATTTCATCTTATAACATGCCACGAACTACAGAGAAGGCTTGAGGTATAGCTTTACCCTTTCTTTAACCTCTGCGCTAGATGGAGTGGGTGGTCAACGGCACGACACTGCCGCTTTACCCCCGGGAAAGAGACCCGGTGTCCACTGTACAGGAGGGTGGGTGGCTCTCGGGGTCGCCCAGGACAAGTGTGAAAATTCTCGCCCCAAACGGGTTTCGAACCCCGAACCTTCCAGACCGTGACGAGCCTCTAGGACGACTACGCTTTCCCCGTCGCCAAAGCGTAACTTTAAAAAAACTGTATTCTGATAATCTGATTTGAAGAATCCATTTGAAATATACAGTTGCGGATGAGAGGACATTAGAAAAAAAAGGCGTGAGGGTTTGTATTTAAAACAGTGGCTCGAAGTAGGAC
This sequence comes from Reticulitermes speratus, assembly GCA_021186555.1. Lineage (NCBI taxonomy): Eukaryota > Metazoa > Arthropoda > Insecta > Blattodea > Rhinotermitidae > Reticulitermes > Reticulitermes speratus. The sequence continues at coordinate 19,686,031 of JAJKFL010000005.1, forward strand.
ACCTGTATAAGGAGTAATGAACCTTTGGTTTTTTGAGAGAGAAAATTTCCCGACGAGCTGATCATCTGCTCAAGGAAGATTCTGCAAGCATCAGTTGAATATAAGCTACTTTATTGGTGTGAAATAAAACGAAATATTTGGTATTACTGCCCGGAAGTGATAGAACACGTGCTGATGTGGGAAATGTGATGAAAATGAAGTTGCCTGTGGCTATTCTGCCTTCTTGCTACTGTTGTAGTGCTGTACATGTAGGTCATCACACACAAGCTGTAGCAATGGCGGTCTTACCGGCTGCTGCCTTAGGTTGAGGGTCAAGCGTGAAGCCATTTACATTCCCACCAACTCCTGAAACAAGGCAGGAAATGTACGTATAACGTAACATTGAGACGCTTCGTTTCTTTGCATCCTGGACACTGTTCAGATTGCTATACCATTTAATTCACTGTGGTCACACATTTGTTCCTTTTTACATATCTTCACCCCAGAGAAATAGTTTGTACCTGCTAGATTAAAAACAATGTGTCATACATAATATAGTGTATATTCACAAATTATCTACATGCCAGTTTCCATATTCCTAGATACAATTAATCTTAAATGTTATAATTGTTCGTTTTATTTTCCTTAATTATATATTACGTAAATCGCATGAAAAAATAGGGCAGTTTATTAACGACCGCCATTGTTATCGATGACTGTTTAAGGCAGCTATTTTAATTCTTAGTAGTCAAAATAGTTATAAATCTACGTAGCTCTTCACGTAAAATGCCTGTTATTTGGTTAGATTTTAACCACACTTTAATTTTCTGGACAGATTTTTGTAGTACCGCCAGTATAAAATTTCACGAAAATTCGTCCAACCGGAGCCGAATTGTTCTATGCGGACGGACGGACAGACGGAGGAATAAAAACAATTGAAAACCGGAAGAGCAGACATGGCGAACTTAATAGTCTCTTTTTGAAACTTTACAAGCGCACCTACAGCGTATAAAAAGCGTCTGCGAGACCTAACTTTAAGGACGGAGACAGACCAGTGTAAGAAAAATCGCAGTACAAGGAACAGTCCAGTACATGGAGACCTAATAGTGTTTCAACAAGAGAAATCAAGAAATTTACAGCCCGCTTCATGTTGCTGTGTTTGGCGAAACGTGATATGAGAAAAACAGTATTCCTGACTCTGATGCAGTATGCGACTTCCAAATTGTATTACACAAGAGACGAAAATTGTATTTAAACTGGAAATGCAACGTGACACGACTAAAAGGCATATACTACAAGTGTCAACATCTTGAAATGGAGATATAAAATGAAACTGGTACGTCGCTTCAGATGAGTCATGCCTACACATGCTGGTGCAGATTATTGCCTCCTGGGATGTGACGCACGTAGTTCGGTACACAAGTACCAGCATTTTGGAGGAACTTACTTATCTACCAAGCTACTTGGTCTCAAATGGCAGAGTAATATAATCTGATTACCCACCTGTATTAAACCCCAGAAATTTTCATAACCAACCTAGTTATATTAACCAATTATTCTTGAGTCTAATAAATATTTAAGGAGAAATTGTCACTTACGTTTAGTGATTAATATTGCTTTCCGTTGAATTTTAAGGGAAATTTTAGGGTTAAAAACAGGAAGGGTTGTAAATTTTGGGTTTTCACGGCGAAGAAATTATAAAACGTCGTCTTCTGTATTATAACACTATGTAGTGAAGTAGGTGGATAATAGCGTTTCCGAGAAACAGCTACCTCCATCTTAACGATAAAAGTGGAAGATGGAAACAGGAATATTTTATTTTTGTTTTCGTTGTATTACTTCAACTAACCAACATTTATTCTACTGAAATTACTTGAGAAGACCATGATTCAAACCCATAAGCTACTAATTTACATGCGATTAATTCATAAACAGCCGCTCTAAACTGCGATTTCCCTTGCGTGGAAGGAATTTTCCCTGTATTGCTGATGAACATATGATCTTCGCGTTAGTGTTTATAAAATAAACTGTGCTCTGTAATTATTCGTTCGCAAAGTATTCATAACTCCAAATTATGCAACTACTGCAGTATTTTAAAGAAGGGGAAAATAAAGAATTTTGCAACGCCATCCACTGAAGACCTATCTGATCACGTGTTCAAATACATCCATGGAGCAGAGAATGACGTGAGAAATCAATCGTTGTTGACCTGATGAAATAACCCCCCCCCCCCCCCGTTTAGCAACTCCAAAGTTCAATATCATGCTCGCAAGGGCCTGCCACTGGACCCTATCCTGAGCCAGATAAATACATTCCACACTGTCCTATTATCTTTCCTTAAGGTCCATTTCCATAGTGTCCTCCCATTTATATCTATGTCCTTCGTGTGGCATATCTTCCTCAGCGTCCTGTTCTCACACATATTCAGCCTATTTCTTTTACCTATATGGGAGAACGAGTTTCACGCCAATGCAATATAACAGCACACTTTTTTCCTATGTTATGTTCATCACGTTCTTATATAGCAGACGGAAAGAAAAATATTCTAAATTCTGTATTAAGAAGTACTCACTGAATTGTAAGTGATTTATTTTATTTCTTCTTTAAATTATTTGTATTTCTGTTTTCGCCATACATTTTAAGTCTGTCAAGTTTTCAAAATATTTACGATTGTTCTTTGTATTAAAATTTTTCCTGGTGAAAATTACGTAATTTTCTTTTCCTTATTACAAACGACTTTCTTACTTTCAAACAAACATAGATATTATACCTTAAGCCAACACAGCTACTGAAAGTGTTATTTATTCACATGAAGTAAAATAAATTACTCGAATTTATTAATGTAGATGACGTTAATAAAATTATGGAATTGAACGTATTTGGAGTGTTCTTCACAGTGGTGTGTTTTGTATGTATTGTTGAAAAAGTTGAGTGTCGCTCACAGTGAATCCTAAACACATTTGTCTTCCCTCTAAATTGGAATTAAAATGTAAATATTGCACTATAGTTTAGTATTCTACTGTTTGCCGTCTGAGGAAACTTTCAACTAGAGAGCAGTCTGAAGAGGAATGAAATGCTAAACTTCTTGACATAATTTTCCGCCTTGGACAAAAATGGGATATTATGTTGTTAAAAATCGTTTCAAGGCATAGAAATAATTGTAAGACATCAGTGTATATGCGCAAAGACTTAACGGTGAATAGAGTTTTTCTTGTGTTATTTACATTTTAAGGGTCCTGTTTCTGTTAGTTACACCGTTTCTTTTCCTCAGCTTCCACACGGCTTGAAGCACGCAAAGTTTCTGGACGTGTTTTGACGTTCTCCTCATGGGCTTTTTATCACGATTATTTTTAAATATCTGTTTGACATACATGACTATACGGCTATATGAAAGTTAACAACATAGTACGGAAACAGGAAAATTTTTTTTTATTCAAAAACCATTTAGAAACTGATTATCGCTCGGTTGGTCAATATATGCGACACCTTTCATGGAACCATGACCAGCTCACAAGAGCTCTCCGCTGGTCCTTATTATGATCCAAATTAATCCACTCCATAACTTCCCATCATATTTTTCAGTGATCCATTATAATTTTATTCTACCGTGTCCTTTCGTGTCTTATAAATGATTTGTTTAGGTTTCCCGACCAAACTTTGTATGAAATTTTCATTTCATCCACGCCTGCAACATTCCTTGCGCGTCTTATTCTCCTTGATCTGAACATGTTAGTAATGTGAAGTGAGTAGTAAGGATTATGAATCTCTTCATTGTGCAATGACTTCCAGGTTTCTACTACATTTTTTAGGTCCAAATATTCTAATAAACTTCCCCAAAACAGCTTCGTCTATATCCTCCCCTTGGGATGAGATACCAAGTTTTACATCCATATATGCGAAAGATAATATTGTTTTCAAACTTGATTTTGTGTTTTCGGATGCAAGGCAGGGTGATCGAAAAGGGATTAGAATGGTAACAAGAATCCTGGAATTTAATTTGTTCTTCATTTCTTTATAAATGTAGTTTCTACGTCTTATTCTTATCTCCAAATGTTTTATTTTTAACATTCTTGAAGTATTTAATTATTATTACATATTTGTAACTTATCGTAACTCGGTTCTTCAGAATACATTGTGGTCTTTAACCTACAATCCTTTCCACGAACTGTAATACCACCACTTGTTGACTGTCCACGACTCTTTATTCAATAATTAATGCATGTTTGTGCAGCCGAGATCAGCAGCCTATAATGTAAGTATGTATTAATAGCTCAGTTACTGAAGGGACTGGCGTCAATACGGCTCGTTTAAATTACAAGGAAGGACTGCATTCTTGTCACAGCACGTTCAGACAAGCTCCTCATCGTTATCTAGAGAGGTCTGTTTCGAAAGGAAATAGAAGGACAAGGCAGTGAAGCCAATCAATCACTCACCTCAGAGTGCCGAGGTTTAAAATGTTTACGGCTTAGCTTTCACTTCTCAAAACGTCCTTTTGGCGCGGTGCTTGTCCATAGGGCCAGTGGTCGTTTATTCTTGGCTATCTTCAGTTTCACTTGTATTGTCAGTAATGTCGCGCCGAAATCCAAGAACTGTGCGAATGTGTACTAGTTCAGTAGTCGTGCGATATGTACCGTTTTACTACAGCTTTGGGAACAGTATATAGACCCACATCCCACAGTTTGTTTTACCCGAGCCTACTTTCTACGGATTCTGTAAAATGCCGTATATTGCGTAGAATCCACTAGTTCTATAATGCCATGCTCCCACTTTCACTAGTCAGAGTAACTAAATTGTTAGCGAGTGGTTATGGTTGTAGGAATTTACTCAAAATGTATGCTTAAAACTTGCATTGCTTCTCTAACCAACCTCAGCCGTGGACAATTCAGCAACTAATTCGGTAGCACATGTACTAACTTCCTGGAGCAACATACAATGATTTCATTATAAATTTTAATTCAAAAACGAGCAGAGGACGTGGCGCGAAAAATTGTTATAGAACGTTTTAAATTTGAAATTACTTAGCGAAGAAAATAATTATTTGGTATTATTTTATAAGTTTAAGTTTTCTGAGATATGGGACGTAAATCGATTGGGCCAATAAAGTTAAAATATGACATAACGTGTCTCAGGTTTCAAATTTGTAAATTATCAGGTGAATTTTCAATTTTTTCCAGGTTACCGTGACTGAAGTTACCTTCATTACTGTACCACACTTGCTTTTTATTATGGGTTTTACGGTTCGAATCTCGACCCTAAGACCGACTGTCCTGTGATATTTCGTTGTTTTCCTCCCCTCCACTCAAATAATGCGGTAGTGCCTTAAAACTGGTCACAGTAGTTTCCTACCGCGTCACTCATCATCCGTCACTGGCATTCGACGCTACGCAATATTGCAAATGAATAAGCCAAATTAAGTTAACAAGGAATCAGTCATCCATGCATTAGTCCTAAGTGGTTTTAGTTTCAACACGACTTTCACTTTTCATTTCAGTTAAGAATTTCTTAGCAATTAATGCACCTAACTGGAAATATGTTTTGTACCCAAGAAAATACTAAAAGTTTTAAGTAATAATTACTGTGTAGACTTGTCTTGTCCCATGTTGGCGTTATTCCTCATTATATTTTTCTTATTTTTTAATTTAAAATTAATTTGACTGTTCTTAAGGACGTATGGGTCGCCCGTCAAGAAGTAGGCCTAAAAACATATACTGCACTGCAATCTGCACATGCGGGTGACCCACAAAATTTGTCACCTGATGTCTGATACAGTCCCAATATCTGACAAATGAGAGCACAAGAATTGCCTTTTTTGGACATGTACATCACGACGCCCAGTAGGCCAGTACCTTAAAGAAGCTCAAACGCTCATCCCAGCATTTGCACCGCAAAGAAAGAGTAGAAGCATTAGAGACATTGAAAATTGGTTTCTATTTCTTGTTGCATCGCTACGCCCAGTAAATGAAGCAATGATTGGACATCATTATTTGGGCAGCATTTTACGGCTATTGTTTATTTCTTGTTCTGTTTAAAGATGTTGTGTGAAGTAATTGATAGAATCATTATGAATGAGGATTTGGGTATTCAGAAGAAAGCCCTCTTGGATCACCTTAACACACATTTCCAGTGTATGTCTGGAGGTTATGATAGAATCCACTAAATTATGTAAGGACATCCGGTAAGCGTTATGGGTTACGAACTAATAACGTACGCATATGAGACCGGACTCTAACCAGAATCACATGAAGTCCTGGTTATCAAACGCCAATGTAAATCGTATTAGAATTTTGCCACTGTGTAGCTATGAGCGATGAAAGCGCTTCCTTCCATGTGCTGACCATTATCGTGTTATCCAATGCAACTAGCTTTGTTATCATGGGCAAGATCGAATCAATATGACCCCCTGCCCCACCCTATCGCAGCAGTCGACCGTTCCTCCGTTAGGCAATGAATTATTCTAGTTGTAGGAAAGATCTGCGTACATGCAACCGTATGTGTTGAGGCAGAAATTATTTGAAGATTTTAATCTGAATTCTGTGTTATTCAATTCAAAACTGGTTGGTTATGAGAATGTAATGAGTTAACTTCCGCACCTGCCTGAGCACTGCGCTATGAAGGCATGCAGTGACAAAAATATGAATCTTCATGCTCTGTTTCTTATCCCTAGGAAAGTGTCCCCCTTCTACTGACTGCACAGCCAGTTTGGAAGTGGCTGCGAACAAAAATTCAGAATGTCACACAAATCGAAACTTCGTAATGTACGACAGTCACCTACTACTATAAAGTGAAATTAAGGAGACTCTGAAGACTTGGGCATGTGACCGGGATGGCATAGACGGAAAATTCGTAAAGAAAGGCAGTGGGTAAACATCCTAGACAACGTACACCTAGCACACCGAGAAGGGACATAATACTGACACTAGGAAAATAGGTTGCAAGGATGGGAGGTTGGTGGGCCTGGTACAGGATCGTGTCCAGTGTCCCTTTTTATGTTAGCGACATTCAAACATTTGGTTTCTTTCTTGAATGGTGTTACTGTGTTCGTCGGTAAATATGGGTCTAAAGTTTCATAGTTGGTTACGTATTTGTGTGGGCCTGCTTATTAATAACTGAGAACTGTTTCATTTTTATTGCTCCTCTTTTCGTTAGTGAAATAAATTGTGATTAAGAGACTATCATCCTACCTCTGTGTGTGTTTCCAACTTTTGAAACATCTGATCAGTTTTTTCTACATTTTATTTCAACTGCATGACGTCTTATACCACCCGAATGTCGTATATTTTAGGCATTCTGTACGAAGTATTTATGTGTGGACCGTGTCCATCCGTCTCTCTATCCGTCCACCCATTCATAATCTAGTATCAAGTACTAAAACATTCTGCAGATATTTATGAAAATTGGTGTATTAGTTCTCCACAAACAGTTGCCGGGCAAGCACCGAGTTTCTTGAAAATTAGCGCAATATCACTTCACTTAAGTTCGTAAATTTGTACCCGTAATTTCCATATTTCTGGAGCGGTTGGAGTAACGTCCGGTGCAGAAGATTTACATGTGATGATGTCTATCAGTTAAAAGTTTTATGAAATCGGTGCAGTGAAAACCATACTTTCCTTGCGGGCGTAAATGCAGTTATGCACGTATATTCTACACTTTTCGTTCGTTTGGATAAACTTTGCTATAAAAACTTCTATACAATTTCGTTGAGCAATATTGAGTTTCGCTAAATTGGTGTAGTAATAAGCCTACTTTACGTAATTACATAAAATAAATTTTACCCCATTTTCTTTATTTTACTTCCCATTTGGATAAAATTCGATAGAGGAGATGTCCACATAATTTTATCGAGTAATTGCGAGTTTCGTGAAAATTGTCGCACTGAAAGCCGTACTTTACTAACAGCAATCAATAAATGTCTATCCGTACATTCTAAATTTTTGTCTGATTTTGGTGAAATTCCATTGAAGAGATACGAAAGTAATTCTGTTTAGAATTTGTGATTTTCGTGAACATTGGCGAAGGGAAACGTAGTGCAGATTTTTTATTTTAGTTTCTTTAATTTCTTGCAATTAAAGACCACGATAACGATTTAGGCAGAACTTCTTAAAGAGTTACCTGTGTGCTAGAATTAGTCTTACAGTTTGCAATGTAAGCCTTATCGCTGATTTTTTGACAACCGGAAATAATCGTTGATTAATATCGTCAATTATTCTTCGGCTATGAGTAACTGGCGTCTTGTTGTGTTTTGTTACAAACACTTCCTCTTCGCCGAAAAGGATTACTAATCGAGACATTGTTGATTTATTTGGTACTGGGAAGTCAATTATTTTTCTCTAAATTTGATTTGGAAATTTGAATATGATTTTGAATAGAAGTATTGCTGCGCTATAACACACATTCACATAGGAAATATTTCATGATGGCTTCATCAGGAAAAAGGTCTGTATCAATGATTTTCTGTAAGTGTAATTTTACAGTCACTCTTCCGCATTTGGAAGTAAGTAGAGTTGCCATGTATGTGGTTATGCAGTAATTCTTTAGTGTGAACATCTTGATAATTAGGTGTTACATAGTTGCGAGGCTTCAGGCTTCCGCCTTGGTGTATATAAGGCCTTCGCTCTTCTCGGATGTTGCGCGGCGTAGGTTGATTTTTGGTTGTCGACATCTCGGGACTACAATCTGTCCCGTATTCAAGGGTTAAGCAGTCGGGGACGTACGAGTTGCGTCCCGCGGTCAAGAAAGTGTATCAGTTGCGTCCCGAGTTGTCAGCCCCCCCAGATAAGGCAATGTATCAGTTGCGTCCCGAGTTGTCAGCCCCCCCAGATAAGGCAATGTATCAGTTGCGTCCCGAGTTGTAAACCCCCCAGATAAGGCAATGTATCAGTTGCGTCCCGAGTTGTAAACCCCCCAGATAAGGCAATGTATCAGTTGCGTCCCGCGGTCTCTGCTTCATGTGTATCATACAGAGACATGACCAAACCTTCAGAACAGACCGGGAAGCGAATCCGCAGAGCAGCGAGGGACATCACATACAGACACACACACACCACCCAACTCCTAAGTTTTCGACAACCACGTATAGCTGAAGTGCATGACATTTCGTAAACTCATATGTTTTGGCAATAAGTGTAATGTGTAAATTGACATCTTTCTCCAACCATTCTGTGTTCTTTGATACACAATACTGTTGGTTTCTTCTTGCATCATTACTCTTTTCAAATATCCACTACAACTTGAGATATATTCTATTTCCCTTAATGCGCTCGGGGAAATTTCTTCAGGCCGAAAATGAGCTGTAAAATAATAATTATAATTATATTAACAAAACTGAGAATAAAAACTCATTGAAAATTGAAAATAAAGCAATTGCTGTTTAATTAATAACGGTTTAATTTTTTATAAAATAATTGTTCACCTGGTATCTAGATTCTTAATTGAAAACAAACATATCTGTACATCCCCATGACTCTCTTTTTAACGTATTCACTCTTTATGTTGCTGTGCTTTCCTTTGTGTCCAAATTTTAAACAACTCCTTGTGCTTTAATTTCGTATTTATCTGCTAATAATTGTGCGAAAAGTTTTCACAGTTTATTATAAAATGTATAACAATAAATATATACATATATGTCTAAGAATATAAAGTGTATACTTATAAACATAACATACATAATGTGTAAGCTGGTTAGTTATCCACACTCTACTAACTTTTTATTAAAATCGAAGGTGGACACTCGAAATGGTAGATTAGGCTACATGTCAAACCGCATGATCAACTTCTCTAAGTACATGACTCTACCTTATGCAATCGTTAATAAACTTGCAGAGTAGCATGTATTAGCAGTTAATTTTTTGTATAATAATAATAAAGTTTGAAGCTATACAATAATGCAAGAAACGGAGCTGGATCGGCTTAGATCAATTTTACAGCTGTATGTAAATAATAAACTTCAAATTTTATGCAGAAAAAAAATCAGCATAATTTAAATTGACAAAAATTATTGATTTCTCTTGAAATGTTACCTTTTTAATTAGTTCACACGTTACTTAACTTTATGTCTCTGCACCGTAATCAATTCACTTAATAGATTAAATTGTCACTGTAAAAATAATTAATAAAACCACTACTGGAGTTTGCGTACAAAGTACCTCTCCGAACCGCTGCTACTAACAAAGCTCTCTTTGTGAGATCTGCGCTCTTCTAGGATATTATGCAGCGTCCAGTGGTGATCCTTTATTATTATTATTATTATTATTATTATTTACTGCAATTGGGTTTTCACCCGGTGGCAGTACCAAAGTTTCGGGACAATATCGGTCCCATCTTCAAGGGTCAAGAAGTAAGACTTCTTGACCCTTGAAGACGGGACCGATACATTGTCCCGAAACGTCGGTAAAGGATTACCACTCGACGATGTGTAATACCCCAGAAGAGCGCAGATCTCATCAACATCGCGGCGGAAGCCTGAAATAACGCTCTGTTTAAAAACCTAATATTATACATTCCGTACATTTTGTTTTCTATATTTATAGTCCGACAAATGTACATTTTATTCACTATTACTTGTGTAACACTGTCCTACATGTTTCGAACCTTATTCTGGCTCATCCTCAGGGACTCAGTATTTTAAATTACACAATTTTACATCAATTGGTACAATTGTTTAAATAGTGAAAACTGACTAACATGGACTTTTTTTTACAATCGTGTTTATACACTGGTTCAAATGTGAATAGATGTAGCTGCTGTTTATTTCGGTGTTATAAACCAAGCCTTATACGGGTTAAAATGTTAAAAGTTGAATAATCTGTGTTGTTATGATATCCTGAAACGTACACTATTTAAGATAAAATTGATAGTCGTATTTATGTTAATGTGATTTTTAGTAGGTAGAACGTAAGTTGAAGTAGTCAACGTTGTACATACCTGTTTGTCGGAGTTGGTTGACTATTACGTGGTGAGAACAGTACTGGCTATCGAGTGGTGTATCCGGTATTTCAGTAGGTCACATTCACGTGGAGGAGTGACGTTTTTGTATGTCGTAAATAAAGCGGAATATTGGGTTGTAGTCTGCTGTATTTTGTTCTGGTATTAGTTTATTATTGTATGCAAATTGCTGGATGTAGAATTGTTCTAAGGTATTCATATATCCATATATGAATACCTTAGAGAACAATTCTACATCCAACGTATATGGATATCATAACAACACAGATTATTCAACTTTTAACATTTTAACCCGTATAAGACTTGGTTTATAACAGCGAAATAAACAGCAGCTACATATATTCACATTTGAACCAGTGTATAAACACGATTGTAAAAAAATACCATGTTATTCAGATTTTACTATTTAAACAATTGTACCAATTGATGTAAAAATGTGTAATTTTAAATACTGAGTCCCTGAGGATGAGCCAGGATATGGTTCGAAACATGTAGGACAGTGTTACACAACTAATAGTGAATAAAATGTACATTTGTCGGACTATAAATATAGAACGCTCTGTTTGTTTGCCTCTATCGAAAATATGTCCACCCCAAATGTCATAAAACGTACGTTACCCTGAGAACTTCCTGTTGCCCCTCAAGTAGATTTTTAAGCATTTTGTGAAAGTCGGAAGAATTTTAATTTTGGCCAGATCTCACTTAATTGGACCCACTGTACAGCGTCGCAGACGGACTTCGAACCAAGGCACCCTGGACCCGATTCGACACTAGAGCCGTTCGTATTTTCCTCAGCAGCCTGCTACACAACTGTTATACCTTTAAACTGACCGCGGGACGCAACTGATACATTGCCTTATCTGGGGGGTTCACAACTCGGGACGCAACTGATACACAGCTCTTATCTGAAAAGTGACTGCGGGACGCAACTAGTAAACCCCGAAGCAGTCAAAGACTGTTTGACCGTCGCAGAAGGGACCAATATTTTTTCTCGAAAGTCGGCAACGAAACACCAGCCTGCGCCGCTCAACATTCCAGAAGAGCGAGGACCTCAGTACATGTTTGGTTGCGCGAATATTAATTATCCTGTTTCAATGAATCTATAGGACCAGGGGTGTGTGCAACATAAAAATAGGTTTTGAAACTTTACTCGAAATCCCGTGTGTAAAGTGGTATCTATTATGACCGTTAAATTTTAGTCTCTGTGTTCATGACCTACGGGGATATTATGTCGAATTCGCCACCGGCTTCCATGTGCAAAATTCACACAGGTGTATTCTAGAAGAGCACACAAATGATCCCACCGGCTTAGCTTGCAGACACACGTATAACGCGAGGCAGCCGTGCTACATTAAGAGCTCTCACCGTCGTGTGTATTTATTGTCTACTAGGCAGCAAGTTGTCGTTGCAGTACTAGACATGCTTTTCGGCAATGCCTCGTGACAACTGAGTAACCGATATTGACTGAGTTGCAGCCAGCCTAATGTGTAATGTGAACACCGTAGTGACGTAGCAGACCGCATTTGGGCTAAATAATTCCTCGGCACAGGATTTTTATTCAAGCAGTGGATAGTTCCTCAGAGGGTCAAATTTCGTGGCTTTATGAAACCGAGACTCTAATCTGAACCGATTAAATCCTCTCCACATTTTCACACACATTTTCTGGGATTCACTGTAATAGTATTTGCCCATCTATATGTGATGTTACAAATTATCTCTTCCTGTAGCTTATTTGACTATGTTTTGTATTAATTGCTATTTACTTCAGTGTATGGTACCTATCCCGTCCATTTTATTCTTCATTTAATTATCTTCATAATATTGCATTAAGAGAACATATTGTTTTAAAAATTATTTTACCTCCAGGCTCGATTCTTCTGCTTCTTTAAAACATTGATGTGGGAAGGCTATAGTTTATCGAAGTGGTCACAAACACAGAAGTGTCAAGCTATGTGCTGAAGTAAGAAGAAATAAACATGGGACCTATCTGTGGAAACCCTGTTTCTTGTATTTCTGATGTTCGGTGTGAAAGGTTTGAAGGAAAAGTTATTTAAAAAAGGCATCCATCGACTAAGGGTCCTTCATTTCTGACAACCCTAACTTGACGTTGGCTAAGGTCTAGGCCCAAAATTTTTATACGTTTCGAAATGTAAATGCTTAGAACTAGAATTAAGACCTTCTGATCGAGCAGTAAAAATATGCAGTATCACATATTGAACTTTATTCTGATTTCACCGTGCATTCTTGACTTGAATATCACTTACACCAACGAAATGCACTTATTTATTAAAAAGAACACTAAATAGTTCCTAAAATGTTAGTTAAAACTAACTAACATTTTAGGAACTATTTAGTGTTCTTTTTAATAAACAAGTGCATTTCGTTGGTGTAAGTGATATTCACATCACATATTGAGTTCTTGTCACACCCGTCGCGGGCAGACAGTATTTTACTTAGAAGAGAATTGTGTGTTCCGGTCAGATTTACATGCCTACTGCTGGATGTACGCACGATGCGTGTAAGACCAGAGCTGGTGAAGACGTGCTACTGGCAAGCAAGCTTATCACGTTCAGCTGAGCGCAGCCACCAAGTGTCAGTGCGATTATCGTTGTGAAATTATTCTGTGGATTAACTGCATATGTTTTATCCAATAACACTGTCAGTAAGTCAGAGTTTTCTTCAAATGTTAGCATAGTTAGTGAACAATGAATTGAAAGAAATGTGGAATGATTTTATCGCAGATTATTTAAGGTGACATTCTATCCTGGGTTTTGGCTTGGGGGAAGTTTATTCTTTATAGCCTGTCTTACCGAGATTTGACACCGGTACCTCGTCAATAAGAAGCAGCGACTGTACCCGTTAAACTGTGACGGTGTATCAAAAAATTTTATGTACGTAATTTTCGTTGGTGTAATGCCAATATGTTACGTGCCTTAAGATGAAAGATTCTTTGGCTTCTTAATTTGATAAAGTGTTCGAAACTGCGCATGTATGTATGCATTTTTAGCCCTATAAAGGAAAGCTGAGCTTTTAAATATAATGTGTCGCTTCTGTGTGATATTGAAATCATATAGATATTTTAATTACCCAGAGTGACCACTTCCAATTAAAAATAATGCTCGAATTGCGAGTTCTGTTTTTCACATGCACACATGTTGATAGGCTCCAGAATTTGTAATGTGTCCTCTCATTTGTAAAAACTCGGTAAGTTACAAAATTAAGACAAACAAAGCGTGAGAATGACTCACTGAAGAAACATAATTAGAAATTTACGTGTTTAGACTTCGGTATTTTTCGATTTGATTTAATGAACAACATTTATTCAGTTAAGGACAGGTGGCGGACTCTTGTGAGTGCGGTAATAAACCTTCGGGTTCCACAAAACGCGGGGAATTTCTTGACTAACTGACGACCTGCTAGCTTCTCAAGAAGGACTCTGCTCCATGGAGTTAGTTATGGAGTTCATTTCTTCACTTCCATATGTTAAACTTTAACATAAAATGGCCTAATTACAGTGGATAATTGAACACAATGTGAAAGGAAGCCTTATTTGTATTCACATGCAATTCCTTCATTTACTTGGAAGGAATGAGTAAACTATAAAGATTTTTTATATTATTCATACCGTGCATCTTGTTACAATCATTACACCAACCAACAAATATATTTTATCCAGTGCGTGAGTTGGCTGTTGTAATGATTGAAACTACAAAGAGCTCGGCTAACCGCTCCCATCTCCAAGATACGTATAAAGAGACATTCGATTTTGGAGCAGAAATACTAACAACTGCACGGTACCCTTTAGTCAGCTGGAAGTCTGAGTTGCACAGGTAGGCCTGCTGTTGTGTTGAGGATTGCCATCACTTGAACAAGGAAGTGAAGATGTTCATTCAGCCGTGAGGAAGGAACGCCAATCCAATTCCAATTTAATCAGCCGCGATACTCAGACTGTTCAAGACGTTATGGTGGACATAATAAAATTACATTCTATACTACATGAGAACAACGGACATGCAAATCAGAGAGTTAGTAAAGTACGCATGTAATATCTTCACAAACGTAAGGGAAGAACGAACTCTTCTTAGACTTACGTAAAGCATACTTGCTTATATTTCAGAAAGTGTCACTGGAGAAACTTTGCGTATTACTAACGAATAGTCGAAATGTTGACAAAAAGTCCTTGTTTTCGGGTTTCTACATGCGTGTTGAAATGCCATTCTTGGCATCCTTGAAAATGGGATGCTGTGACTTACATACAAATTGTTTGTCAACATCAAGTGTATGTGACATGGCTGTACCCGCTAAGGAAATCTTTTATTCTGAAAAACAGTACTTTTGTTGTTAAGGGATTTTTAATTCCGAAGATTCAGAATCCTTCGCTGTGCAGTTCTTGAGGTAAATAGTTTTTGGTTATGTTGGTTTGTTGGTTGATTGGTTACTTTTATTTACTACTTAGGCTGCTTGGTTGTGTAGTATGTTAACTGTTTATGTAGCTACACATACTAGTTAATCAAAGGGTCATTTCTTATTTCGTTCGTTACTTACTTAACCATTCAGGTAGACGATTTTTCATTATACGGCCTTCATAATATGTTAGGTTTGTAGTTACGTATTTTGTTAATCAGTCGGTCAGTCAGCTGGTTTATCTCTTGATTGGTTAGTGAGTTAGTGCTTCCGAAAAGCAATCTCGGTAGGGGAAGAAGAGATACAATCAACTATGTATGTTACGGCCTCTTGTGTGGATGTGTGTTCATATAAAACACACTTTCATTTTTACCTCGCAGGACTGTAATGGCAAACATTGAGCACAAAAGCGTGCAGTATCGAGTTTGGCTTTATATATATATATATATATATATATATATATGTGTGTGTGGTGTGTGTGTGTGTGTACGTGCGCGCACAAATGTGGGCCATGACGGAATTCTTGTTACGTGCTCTTCAAATTGCAAGAAATTGTTCGGTGGAGAGGAGAGGGCTGACGATACATTCCACTCAGCTCAAGCTCGTAGCACAAAGGATCCCCCAGATAATTATGATTCAGAGTTGAAAAAAAATATTTCGTCTCGACCAATATTGCACGAACGACAGTGACAGAAAGAAAATGGGGAACAAACTGGTGGAACAATATAATGAAAAAAGAAGCAGGCCTGAAACTCACCATTCCTTCGTACGATCATTGGGATTACCATTGCACCAAATAACCCTATCCTATATTCAATCATAAACAGAACCACCAAAGACAGCAAATCTTTGTGCTTCTACTTCCTGTAACGAACATTTAGTTCGATTACTTTATTACACGTTTGGTGAATTAATTTACATTGAGGATATTTAGAATCTCGACCTGGAAGAGTATTATTCCATACACTTTCCGTTCCGAATAAGCTTCAGGCTGCTTGGAAGGAAATGTGACGTAGATACATGCATTTTTCAGTCAGTGTCTGGCTGGCTACTGTTTTTACTAACCAAGGTCTGTTACCCACAGGACAACATAACATCTTACTCATCTTATCATTCACTGTAGTTTGGACACAGGCATTGCATACCAACACTCGGGGGTGAAGTCGGACGGAATGTCAAATAGACCACTCAACTGCAGCTCGTCCAGAATGCATAATCCCTCTCTTTGCCTTCCCATATCGGTATCATGACGTTATGCTTAGAACAGGGGTAATTTTACTACATAATTATAGGCCTTGGAGTAAGCTAATTTAAATTGTTTTTATAAAGTGTTTTCACAATTCACTTTACCTGGTGAATAACAGAGAAATGTCGACTGATACAACAATATCCATGAATTGCGATTGGACAAGGATTTGAATGTAGGCGTTTGTTTTCTAGTTGAATGTACGAATACTACCCCCCCCCCCCCCCCACTTTGCCTGCAAGAACTCAGGATAACGATACACTTTGTATGACGCGTATCCTGTGATTTCCAAACCCTTGTCTTCATTCATCTTCAGTATACCCATATGTTAATGAAACTGGATGTAAACATTCGGTGACTGCACAATCTCAGCCTTGGGCGCTTCTAACTTCTACGAAACTTGGTCATTATCCAAATATATATGGCGTACAGGGACACTAACACGTATTTTCTCAAGTTCTGAATGAAGGTAGACCATTTAAAAAATAATGCAGCTTATAGTAGCGTAGATTCGTTAAAAATGTATACAGCATCACAGTGGTAAAGCGAAATGTCTTTCTACCAGGATGATACGTTAGGAAAACTTCTAACATGGTCCCTAGCATATGTGTTGTGATATGCCAAACGTCCGATAATCGTTGGAGTGGTTTCACCACCCAGCAACACTTGTTTCTGAATACCATATTTAAACGTAGCATCTAAACACTTGTGTGTTCAATTATTTAGTTGCGTTTCTTAAAAATTTCGAAATATAAATAAAGTACTGAGAACTAAAAATCCTCAATTTGTTAAGGCAGTAACAACTAATTATTTTATACTGGATTTGGCTGTTAGTGAGAGTTGTTTTATGCACGCTACGTTTCGTGAGTTAGATCTACTGGTTTTGTTTAGTCGAAGTTTCTAATACCCTCGACGATCCATTAGTTAGATTTTCATCCGATTTCAAAAGATTGTTCTTCTCAAGTCAGTTTTGTTATTTTGTATAAGCTACCAGCATGCGTTCCCGATATTCAAAATATTCAGGATTTGTCTTTTTCTCTGCCTTAAAAAACCAAAACTTAAACCGTATGTGTGGCCCAGTGAGTAAACATACAAACGGGCCCAATTTCTGTGTCATATTGCAGTCTCTATGTGAGGTATTTGTCACTGACGTTTGTCATATTAATGAAGCATATTACCCTTAATCTTACAAATCTAGCTCTACATTACCGCATTTACCACCATACTCCAACCCGCATAATTCAACAAGCTAAACCACTATTTAAGTACTGTTGCTTACAAGTCAGTTATTAATTAATTCATCTCCGTGCGAGTTTGTTACAAATGAACTATGATCTATTGGCTTATGGTGTTGCTGAAATAGGCATAACGTTGGATAGTTGCTTCATGGTAGTGGAGTAATTTGCACGTGCTGTGTAAATGTTAAACATTATAGTGCGATAAAATAAGAATGGTATGTTTATGTTCACGTACAGTTACCACAATTGTCACAAACAATATTGCCTGCACCCACGACAACACAGAAATGAGAACAACTGAACTACAAACTGCTGAGTCTCTCAGAAGTGATGTTTATCTGAAAATGGCGCGGAGTGGAAAGAGTCAAATAGAAATAATCTCAAGTTTCCACTTTTGTGTCGATGGAGTAAGAAACACAAAAGGTGTGATGTTTGTCCCGCGTCATATTATCTCAGAATATAATGGTACACGTTCACTCCACGAGTTATCAACTTGCATTACGCTCATGTCATTTGCACGGCGATTATCGTGAGCGACAGAGAGAACTGTGGTCATGGGACAGATCTGTTGTCATTTAATGTTTTCCCAGAAGCCTCTCAAGTATGTTGTAATGACTGTAGCGTCTGAGCTTTGCTGTAGTTGTTTTAGCAAAGTTACGTTATGTGGTACAAACGCGCAGAGAAACCGTTCTCTTTGCATATTCGCCTGTGACTTAGATTTGAACGTCTAAGAAATTTTTATCATCGAGACACTTTGTTAGAAAGGCTCAATAAATTTAACAGTTCGACGAAAGTCACAGGTCCATAGAAAATATGTCGGCTTTGTTTTCAATTAAAAGACTTCCACTTATTACGTGTTCAACATTGTTATAATACACACAATGAAAAGTTGGAGTGTAGGTGTAGATTTCTGCTTCGTGCTTGGGAGGTTTTAGGTTGGAAAATCATCCGAAATACTGATCATTTCGACTAGGGTTTCCCATAGTCCCTCTTGGATAACGCTGCAATACTACATCCAGTAAGCCACTGTAAAGTTTATTCGAAACATTTTTTCCGCTCTTTAACTTTTAGACAATTTTTCATTCCAAATGCTCGCAGAACCACATGTAAACATTGATGCAGTGTTCATACTTTTTGTCCTAATTTAAACAAAATTGGACTCTATCAACATAGCTTTTCTGAGAATCCTCGTTGCCAAATTACACTAAAATGCAGAGACATGCTATAGTTCTTACATGCGGGCAGGCAAATAATGCGAAGTTAATAGGCAATTTTTCGATGCAAAGGCGACATAAACGTAAAAATTCTGCAATATAGTAAGATATTGGTACATTTAACTATACTACCTTTAATGTATTACAAGTGAGTTAGTTTACTGGAAATATATCAAAATAAGTGCCCTTTTGTAAGTTCTACCAAAGGTTATGTGAAGAATATTTGTCCACCGCCGTGTTTCACATCAGGCATTAACGCGTATTTCTCATGTGCCGGCAGTTGTAATCATCTTCAATATGCTTTCCTCTAATCTGGGACAAAATGTAAATCCATTTCCGCGCATTCTCCTATCTGCAGTGTACGCTTCTACCTGTATACTAGATAGATGGGCTTGTTCGCGATTGTCAAAGACATTGCCTGGAGGCATAAGCTACAAACAAGCACATCGGTGTTCCTGTCCATTGTTTGTTCTAAGAACGCAGAGTTTTGTTTGAACTATGGAATAAAGTAATGGAGTTCTTTTCACGAAACACTTAACCTGCTCGCTTTTAGCGATTGAAGGATCGTAATCGAAATTGTATAAGTAGCCTTAACAGCATGTCAGCCTGTCATGCTCTTTTCTTATTTCACAAAGACAGGACTTCATACGATACGATCCCAAGCAGTCTGCATCTGAAGTCTGTATACGTAACTACTCATCAAACAAATTTTTGATCATTAATGGGCTTACAGTTACAGTTCATTACAATGTACCAAATATTGTACCGTTCTTTGCATTAGTGTGACTTCACGCAAGCAGACATAAGTGCTAACGGTTCTTATATTACATCTCGAGGTGCCCCCTTCGAATCTAGGCCGGGAATATTAATATCCTGACAGAGGTTTCTGTTATCTGTTTAAATTTGGCTTCATGCATTTCACTTACATTTCAGTTCATTAATCTCTGTGACCCAGTCATTCGACGCTATACACAGGTATACAGTCTGATTTACTGAGAGGGTTATGAAGTAAAGTTAAACTGAGTACAGATATCGCTATGACAAATGTAGTTCGTTATTACAGAAATATAAATATATGTTATTTTCAAATAAATAAAATATCCACACAAATAAAACAATCATACCAAATTTTGTCTATAATTTTCTTCTACAGAGCAGTCTTCATATCTTAGGTTTCTAAACATGCTTTTATTAGATGCCTGGTTTTAAATCCCCGGTGGGGTACAAGTATTGTGCTCTGAGGTTGTGGTTTTCCTGAGTTTTGGAATAGTTTTTCCAGTAGGCTACGACCACTTCCACATTTTTTACAATTTCTGAGCGCTGTAGTGTCAGATCTGTTGACAGTGTTGTTATAATAAACAAATAAATACATTTGGAAGGTACATGCTTCGAATCGAGGCCTTCTTACCGACTAATTTGAGATTTTTCTCAGACCCTCTAAATGCTAGGATATTTCCTTAAGTGGCTTGGCTGCTCTTTCGTAACCCATTCAAGGCCAAAGTATCGCTCATCATAACAAAACGCTAACAGTTTTTCAGCCAGCCAGTAAATTCCCCGGCTGTTTTGGGATCCGAAGGTCGGTTACCGTGTTCGGAAGAACTCGCAACTGGTCCATATCTTCGCCAGATGCTTCTAGTCCATACTCCTCCTGTTTCTTTAAAATCCATTCTATTATCATCCACGTATACCTTCGTCTTTAAACTGTCTCTTTCCTCAAGATTACCGACCAAAGTTCTGTTACATTTGTATTCTCTCCTATGTAGGTTACATGAACCTGTTATTCATCTTTCTTCATATGATGGTTTTCGTAAAGTTTTATCTTCCGTAATTTAACAACATAAAATCAGTTAAATTGAAAAGTGATGTTAAATCACGGACGAACCATGCATTATATTAGTGGTCAAGTTCACCAGCTCTTCATTATGAGTTAATGTCTTCCGTAATAGGAAGTTTCCCTGGTTTCCCTGCATATCAAGGAAATCAATTCATAATCGAACATGCTGCAAATTATAATGTCGTCGTGGCCATCTTGAATCTTATGAACTAGTTCATTGCTTAGGATAACATAATCTGAATGTTCAACCTCTAATGCTTAAGCCCACTATCACTGCAACGGTCACCATCATGAGCCTGTTTTGTCCCCTGCACCCATCCTTAAATTATGCTTATTATAATTTTCCTTTCATCTTTCTTTCTCTCTTCCAAATGGCATTTATCCATTTTGTATCTCTACTGAAATTCAGTGTGCATGTCATATGCATGATCATTGCATCCTCCCAGAGTTTCTTTTCTAACAAAGCCAAGTATTCGATTCAAACCACAAAATTCTCCACCCTATATGTCGACATACTTTATCATGTTGCCAATAATTAGAGCTGAAATATATCCATCCAAGTAGTGTTCAGATAACCTGTTTGTTGTTTATGTGAGAAATGTATTGGCTTAATATCTTCTAGTGCCGAACGCAGCACAGCCGATTTATCTTCATGCGGATGCAGTGATTCCTGGTGGCTTCTGTTTGTAATTGAAGACGACATTCAGCCGTCATAGAGAACTCTGCTTAGAGAGCACGAATAATCAGAGCTGTTCTTATAAAAGATTGGGTAGACATTTCAAGATCTCTCTGCTTCTTAATGCAAAGCTGGAATCCTTTTATTACGCTCTGTGCTTGAGAAAGGATTGGCTTGTCATTCCCGCAGCTCCTTCAATAATCAAATTTCTTATTCCATCTTGCCAATCGATTGGTCTCTGATTCCATGACCCCTCTTTCTTTCTTTTTCCTTTGTCACCTCGTATTACTGGGGTCTTACGATTTTATTGGTGCCCCAAACTTGCCACTACCCGCCAGTGTCTTCATCCGCGAAGGAGAGTCATTAATAATTCCCATCTTTCACCGACAGTTTTTTATCAGTGACCGTGCCAGGCGTCTCTGAATTTTCCATTACAGCAATGATGAGTTGTCCGCCATATCCTGGGAGAATGTGGACGGCCTCTGGGAACTATGGATGGCCTTTGCGTGAAATCAATAAGCATTTTTCAAACTTTTTCACTCAGTCAACAAGTGCAGTGTGAAATGAATAACGGTATTATAATTTTTATCTTCCGACGGAAATAAAAGCGTTTATAATTTTAAATTAGGCTATAGTAGTTGAAACGTAACATAGACCTGAAGAAATGTTATAATGTTGAGATTTTAGCAGTCTGTAGTGATTGATTCTGATAGTATGTAATGACGCCTTCGTAACTGCTGCATGTTGTGTCGCATGGAAAGAGAGGATTATTGGTAATTAATAAAATATTACACGGAAGGAAGCGACCGTGTAATATTTTAATGCTTTAGAATACTAGGCTAAATACACGAAACATCTCAGTCTCGATGGCTCATATATGGGCCGAGATTCGAACTGAGAACGTCCAGGACATGAAGTACGAGACCTAATATTCCATCGCAGTGGTCAATATCATGTTTAATCTTCGCTAAATATTACTTACGGTATCATGGAGTAACATATATAATCAATGTAAATTTCATGAAGGTTTTGGTCGGACAACAGAAGGACAGACCATTTGCAAGGAGGTGTAGGCGGTAATATTACGTTAGAGCAGATTGAGAGAAACTGTGATAACGATAATGAATGTAAAGCAGCTGAGGATCTGAAAGGAAGTAGTCGTCTCTGTTTCATAGTACTATCCTTTCATTCGTCAGAACAGTGAAGAAAACCGTGAATTTCCTAACCTGATATAAATTCGAACGTGGCGCGTCCTGAATAAAACTCTGTAGCTTTACATGCCCAGCCATTTGCAGCCATTCGTTCGAGTTCAAGCTTAAAAAGACATGTGGTCATCCACATTATGTAGGCATAGTAAATTTTTTTTTATAAATTGTCTATAGTAATCCATTTTATAGGTCTGTGACTTTGTTCCGGACACGTAGGATTTAAGAAATTCCACCTATTTGAAATGTATTCAGTTACATGCTTTCAGTTTTCTTAATAAAACTTCTCTGTTAGAAATTTAACTGAATCTTCTTCAGAGATCATCTATTCTAATAATTATTTCGCCTAAGATCTGCGCTCTTTTAGAATTTTACGCAGCGCAGAATGGTAGTTTATTATCGACGTTTCAGGACTGCTTGACCCTTGAAGATGGGCCCAATATTTTGTCCCGAAACGTCGGTAAGAAATTACCACTATACTCTGCGTAAAATCCTGAAATAACAACTATGTCGCTTGTATTATTCTGAGGCCGTTTCCAATGTCATTAAAACACGTATGAAAGTTAATACGGTTTTCTAGTTCATGATTTATATACTATCTGTCGATCTATAAAGTATTTCAGCCGATCCCGGTGGCCGCGCGGTCTAAGGCGTGGGTCTGAGGCCGCTCGCTTGCTGGGATTGCGGGTTCGAATCCGGCCTTGGGACATGGATATCTGTCTCTTGTGAGTGTTGTGTGTTTTCAGGTAGAGGTCTCTGCGTCGGGCGGGTCCTTGTCAAAAGGTGTCCTACCGAGTGTGTGTGTGTGTCATTTAGTGTGATCAGGTGCAACAATAACCCTCTATACCTGCAGTGAGTAGGTAGAAGAGGTCAGGATAAGAAAGAAAGAAAGTTTTTATATCTCATTGAGTTCGCCAGTGGTATGTGAGTTCTACGCTTTTGCAGTGATTTAGCTGAGGTCTGTGTTGTTCTGGGACGTGAAGCCACTTCACTGGGTTATCTGCTATTTCCAAAAATATTTTATCATTAAAATTCTGTCTCATGCTTTTCATTAATCGTATCTATTAATGAGGATACATGCGGTAATAATAATGCTCTAGTCTTGTATTTGGAAAGTACTTGGTTCAAGTCTTGGACGCTGAACCAACTATCCTAGTACACGTTTCCCGTTGTATCTTAAGCTTTCTCAGACAAATGCTGTGATGCTACCTTGACATACGTAGTGATCCCTTCATGCCAAATTCTTTGTGTTTATTACTCATGACCTTTGCACCGTTTTTTTTTCGACACTAAATTTTACTGCTGAAACAAATATTTTTATACGCCATTACATTCTCGCAGACGGAAGTTGTAGGGTAAGAAAGAAGAAAAGGATTAACTGTTATTTAAAAAGTAAGAAGGAATATCTCAACGTCTTCCTTACTTCTTGAGGTGCTTTGGTTATTGAAATAGGTCCTACATTTTTCTTTATCATCAGAATTGACTACTCGCCCTTCATAATCGTCGTTTTTATTCGGTTCTATATAAATGTGATCCATTTAATCGATGTGAAAATAACAAGAAATTTAAATGTGCTTGGCAAAATCACACACACACACACATACATACACAAACACACTCCCACTCAAAGACAAATCTAATGATAAGCTACTGAAATGTCAGCTTATGAAAATGAAGTTGAGTTATAAAAAGAAAAGATAAAGTATATCTCAAAACAAATTAAAACCACGGAAGTGTGAGAGAGCACGCTTAATAAAATGTAGGTGTCAGTAACACGTCAGTATAAAATAGCCAAGACCAAAAGAAGAGTTACAACAACAAGAGCAGAACTTTATTATTATTATTATTAATATTATTGTGGTTATCGTTATGCTAATGCACTTCAAGTACTTAATTTACGTACTTTACATGACAGAAGACATCAACTTGATGCAATTTTTGTCATTAATGTTTTATTAGGTTCTAAATCCTGTCCGTCTACCTTAGACATTATTGGTCTACGAGTTCCCACTCGAAACCTCCGAGACTTTTCTTTGTTTTATGTTAGCTCATATTATAAAAACTGTCCCTCCGGCCGGTGTGTTATTGCGGCTAATTCTATTTGTAACAATATGGATGTTTTTAGAAGGGAATTTGTTACACTTAGTCAGATGTAATATTTTTATTACTTTATTTTAAGGTGTTCTTATTGATTTTTTCAGTAAGTCATTGTTTGCTTATTTACTTGTTTTGTTGTGTTTGTATGTTGTGCTCTTTCTGTAATTGGCCATCTGGCTGTTTGACTCAGCACATTAATAAACCTGAATTGAATTGAATTGAATTATTAATATTATTAAGTTAATATTTTCGTTGATTTTGTGAGATATTCCGTCGGTATTTTAAGAACGTACTTAGATAGTTGCGATATTTTCTTGAGGAAACTTCTTAAAGCCCCTCTAGAAGCAGTCGACAAAGAAACGAGAAATTCTGGCTTAAAGACACAGTTCGTTAAGCGTTGAATACAGCTCGGAAATATTGACGGAACAGCGTATTCTAGCAGAGGCTTCACCAACAGCTCATTACAATTTCGGTCTTCGGTAACGGGCGAGAGTTTAGCTCTTTTGATTTCGGGGACAGTCAAAAAGCACACTCACTCGCTCTCTCTTTCTAACACACATATAGGGTTTATACACACACATACATAGACGACACATTAAAGACATTAACTCGTTAAAGTACAGAGGAGTCTATGATGTACGAGCTGCCTTAAAATTTAAAAAGTCATAATTTCTCCCATGTAGTACATTTATGGATTATATATGATTCTCAGAACGAGCAGCAATTATTTACCTACACAGAGTGGTCTTTGTAATGGCCAGCGTATTTTTGAGGTGTGTGTTATTCTTTATTGTATTACTTACAGTCGGATATACCTCAGGGTTTGAAGGGGCAATAAAAACTTATTCCATTGTAAATTCATTGAATATTCCTTTAATATAAGTCAGTCAAATAACAATTGAATGTTATCTGCAATCTTCCACACAAGAGCAAGTTATTCCAGATAGACCATACTGAAAACGATGGTGGAAATATGTAGACTAATCGAATGTAGTGCACTCCTCTTTCATATGCATTCTTCGATGTTCTGAGTAAGTAATTTTGCTGCATATTTTTCTAATCTGAATTTATACGTATTAACACAGTCACTTGAATGCTGATATTTATCGGATATGTTATTTTACTTAGAAGTTATATGGCATTGTATTGCGTTAAACGTCATGGAAAATAAGCTAATCTTTATGGATCTTTATTCGATTATATTGTTTATGCCTAAGATGAAGGGTTTGTGAGGAAATGTATAGGCATATTTTTGACTTGAAATTCCTCTAATAAATGAGTCATTATTTTGGACCAGTTAACGAAGTCAGTAAATTATAGTCGGGGTTTTTGTAAGACACAAATATGCACTTTTGTAATTTTGCAACAAATGTTAGACACAATTTTTTTCTATTAGAATTCACGTACCAAATTAAAACTACTCAAAACTTTTTTATCATGTGGCAGGGTGGTTATATTTAGTGAAGACCTTCATTTTTCGCATAAATTTAATTTCCTTATATTATATCAAATCCTGACTTAACGGGAAATATGTTGGATGTAAAATTATTGTTTCATTCTCATTTACTATGTTTGTTAGAAATATGTTTCTTTTCGATAAATAATTAGTTAGCGATTCTCGAATTCCTTGCAGAAGAGCAAGCAAAGTTATCTTAAAGTTATCCAACTTAATAAATACTGGATTGGCTCTACATTTTTGCACAAAGTTCCCCAGCGTCAAATTTCATGAAACGTTTGTTTAGAAGTCCTTGAATTATTACATTGGTGCAGATGAACGAAGTAAGCAGCATTCTAATAGTCCCTCGCCAGGGAAACAAGAAAGCCTAATGGAATGAAACAAAAGCTGGTAACTGCTTAAATCCAAGTGGTTAATATACGGCGGCCAGATTTAACAATTAACACTTCTGCATTGTGCCCACACAGTATATATATATATATATATATATATATGTGTGTGTGTGTGTGTGTCCCGTATGCCAATAAATGGCTATTGTTTCCCTGTACAAAATTTTCCTATTAATCACTCTAATGGAAGCAGGCTGTATTCTCTGTGAGACACGAACTCAGTCTTTGTATGTAATGGAAATTCATTTTAGTTTCAAAGGGCTGATAAAAATACCTTGCTCGGGAGCTGGCAAAATGAACTGGCCTCAAACAGTACTTCTCAATCTCTGGTACTTGTTATTTGTGTTGTTAGAGTTACTGTTATTATTACAATTGCCATGATCAGAACTATCACCATTGCCGTCACTGTTATTGATTTTTTTGTTGTTGCAAAGGAATGAGAAAAAATAAAGTTTCTGGCCTCGTGACTGAACTGAGGCAGCTAACGTGAGGGCCACAGAATGATAAATGATCATCTCCTGTGTTCTCTCCACACGAAAAGCGTGGTTGAAATCTCAAGGATTGCTTATGTTGCCCTAAGTTGGAGTCAGTTTGTAGATAGCCACAGAGGATGAGAAAAAAAATTAGGATAGAAAATGCAAACGTAATCACAATACAAATGACTAAACATTCAAAATGTTGATTTATCTAACATAGAACATAAGTAATATTTACATACCTGACAATAATGTTGGATGAGATTCTGACACAGAGCACAAAAATAAATTTGTCAGACGGACAAATCTTTACAGAATTTATCCCAGTAGTCTAAATGATACGTATCGGGTCCCACGACCGAGTGACACATTCTCTAATCCCAGAACATCGGAATGCTCAGCCACACCGCTGCGACAACATGAAAACTGGCAATGAAGTGTCTCTTGCTTACGTATTGTTCATTCGTTCACTTTTCGACTTTGTACCAATTCTTTGTGTTTGTAACATTAAACCGAGCATGTTAACTGAAGCGTTAATGCTTCTGACTTGTACCCGAAACGCCAAATATCCTGACAGGTTTTCAGCAATTTCCTTCAGTCACTGCAGGGTAATTCTAGTAAAGTGCCTTGAATTGTGCTATGATGTTTTCCTCCCATTTCGTTCCAATCCATTTTTAATTATCCAGTATTTTTATGCTATACATTGTGAGTTATTTACAGTAATTTTAAAAACTACAAGTAAAAAATATAACGTGGAAGCAGATGAAGAAAGAAAGAGTTGCGTCTCTTTTCGTAGTGATATAAAATTAGGAAGGGGAAGCCGCGAAATAATATGAGATTTCTACAGACTTGTGGAATTCCCATTCTTTGTTCGGAAATATATATTTTGGACGTAACCTAAGTCACACCTGTGCTCAACAGTCCAAGTGCTTCTGTATTCGTAGAATATCAGAATTTTTCACTTTGTGATTCAAGGGTGACCTCCAGTTCACTGTGACTTGAATAAATCTGATGCGAAATGCATAAAATTACTGTGTTATCTGAAGGTAGTTTAGGCACGTCTATCCATAATGTAGACCTATTCGTCAATGTGATTCCTTTCCGAAACGAGTCAGCGATGTTAGATGTAGCAGAATATGGGTCTACAGCATGAGTAATAAATTTGTTATTTTGGTATGTGCAGCCACGTAATTTGATAGACAGTATTAAAGGTACGGAGGAACATGCAGACTTTATCACCGACACTGGTACCCTTTTACCAAATTACACGTCGTCATATCCCAGAGGTGTTTTCCAAAACATAATTATATCTGAAACTGAGTTTTTTTAATACGTGGCCGGGTAGGGGGGTAGATAGGAAAGGCGTACTTAATAGTTAATTAGGTACAACACTTGTTAAACATGCATTTTGTACATTAAAATTCTGTTAACTTTAAATTACAAGTAGTCATGTAATTCCGAGCTTGTACGAACAAAAGAGAAATTTA
Source organism: Reticulitermes speratus (assembly GCA_021186555.1). Taxonomy (NCBI): domain Eukaryota; kingdom Metazoa; phylum Arthropoda; class Insecta; order Blattodea; family Rhinotermitidae; genus Reticulitermes; species Reticulitermes speratus. The sequence continues at coordinate 19,714,673 of JAJKFL010000005.1, forward strand.
TGAGTACTGAATTCAGGGAAATGAAGCCGTGTATTCAGTGGAATTTAATAAGCGCTTCGAAGGAAATTGCTTCCTTCATCTTTACATATTCTACTCTGAAGATTGAATCATCATTTTCTTCCGAAACTTCCGTACTTGTGCACCAGAGCACTGTGCTTTTTGTCCCAGAAGACAGTAATCTTCATGGAAGGCGAGTGTTAGTAATGCAAATAAGAACCAACCAAATTGAAGAAGAACACAAATACCTGAATGAACTATGTGTGTGCATTCTGGCTGTTGTGTTGTTGTTAGTCGCAGTAAGAGATCTTCGAGCCCAGGGCAGTCCGTGCAGAATTTGTGACAGAAACAATGGCTCTGGGTCCGGTTTGTCTCCTAGTACTTCGGTTTTCCTCTGTGCATTTTCAGTCTACCAATGCTCCCCATTCGTCTACTACCGACGCCATTCAGTATAGAAAATGACAGCGTCGCTAAATAAATCACAAAAAAGTGTGGGTGCTATGTATAACACTCTGAATACGATTACGAAAATTTACTATTTCCTTCTTTTTTACCCTACGCGAGTGACGCAATGACACTTCATTAAGGACACGACTACAAACTTACGCAGACTTAACCTTCCAGAATCCATTTTCATATTCCAGTATTATTTGACTTTTTCGAACTTTCATATTATCGGCGGCAACTGAAAACTCAGACAGACACGAAAAGTCCCGTTAGAAGTGTAATTTAATAAAATGTTATAGTCTCCGAAATTTAAAATAAAATTTTGATCCTACACCATATACATTTTGGTAAACGATTCTTGCTGACATACCTGATATAAGCATTTCGCTTGTCTCAAATTACGCAAATAATAGTTATTTGTTACTCTCCGTATTTCGGATTTTCTTGAGTTTAATATAATCCATCAAAGTATACTGTATGAGAGTCACATGTCAGTAACACTTAAAATACGTAACATGTAAATTATATTGGATGCCAGTCACATGTCAGTAACATTTAAATTATATTGGATAACTTTCACATGTCAGTAACGGTTAAAGTATATTGGATGACAGTCATGTGTCAGTAACATTTAAGTCTCATAGTTGATTAACCATAACTATAATTTTGCCCGTATTTCATACGTGCGTGTGAAATTGGTCATAGGCGGAATGTGATACGTTCTTGGTCAAAATTTACTGATATGCCACTGGTAGTGAATTTTAACCACGAATACATCATCATACGGGCCATAATGTCCGTACTTTTGAATTTATAGCTGCTACTATGTGTTTTTAACATTGTACATGTAACAGTGATGTATTAATATATGTATTCTTTTGTATTGACGTCTCTCTGAGGATAGCGATTTATCGCTGGAACATGTAGGAGGGTCCATGTTTATGAACAACTTATAATTTTATTGTGTGCATATGTTTTGTGCATATAAATGATTGCAAGCACAATGCACGGAATAAATAATATTAAATAGGCTGAAGGTATTTGAGATAGGGTTCTGACGCAGATAGTTAGGTCAAAGAGGGTGAGGAGGTAACTGGAGGGTGGAGGAAACTGCATAAAGAAGAGCTTCACGATTTTGGAGGTAACTGGAAGGTGGAGGAAACTGCATAAAGAAGAGCTTCACGATTTTGGAGGTAACTGGAAGGTGGAGGAAACTGCATAAAGAAGAGCTTCACGATTTTGGAGGTAACTGGAAGGTGGAGGAAACTGCATAAAGAAGAGCTTCACGATTTTGGAGGTAACTGGAAGGTGGAGGAAACTGCATAAAGAAGAGCTTCACGATTTTGGAGGTAACTGGAAGGTGGAGGAAACTGCATAAAGAAGAGCTTCACGATTTTGGAGGTAACTGGAAGGTGGAGGAAACTGCATAAAGAAGAGCTTCACGATTTTTTTCTCCTCACCAAATATTACTAGGGTGATCAAATGAGAGAGGATGAAATTGGATGGGCATGTGTTACACATGGGAAAAGAGAAGAATGCATCCAGGCCTTGGAAGGAAAACTGAAAGAAAGAAACTTCTCGGAAGACCTAGGTGTAGATGGAATGATAACATTAAAATGGAATTTTAAGTTTTAATTCACCGTGCATTTTATTATTTAAGATAAAACACCAACAAATGCACACATTATAAGGTGCAAATTTGCTCCCTATATCATGATTTACCCTACGCGTTTCAGCTCCTCATGAGCCATCATCAGGGGTTATTTTCTCTATTATAAAAGGTGCTTTACAAATGCTGCATCTGTGGATGGCACTTTTGATTATGCACTATTTTGGGCATAAGACACTTGTTCATAAGTTAAAAAACACACGAGTCATAAATCAAAGTTAAAATGATGGTTTGTTAAAAAATCTTGTTAAAAGCACTGTTCACTGCGTCTATTGTATAAAAATTGTTTGCACTTCTAAAAGTTACAGTAGATCACACACTGCACCGTGCTGGTTGCGATGGACTCTGACGTGTACCGGCAATAGCTTTCCGTTGTTGTCATCCTGCTTAATATGTCGTAGTGCAGTCCTCTCGATGTTTTGGTATAAATTAATAGGAAGAAGAAGTGGTTCTGGTGCTAGTATGGTGTGGGGTTGTGTCTTGAAGTATACCCGGTGAAAGTGAACAACAACGGAAAGCTATTGCCGGTACACGTCAGAATCCATCGCAACCAGCACGGTGCAGTGTGTGATCTACTGTAACTTTTAGAAGTGCAAAAAGTTTTTATACAATAGACGCAGTGAACAGTGCTTTTAACAAGATTTTTTAACAAACCATCATTTTAACTTTGATTTATGACTCGTGTGTTTTTTAACTTATGAACAAGTGTCTTATGCCCAAAATAGTGCATAATCAAAAGTGCCATCCACAGATGCAGCATTTGTAAAGCACCTTTTATAATAGAGAAAATAACCCCTGATGATGGCTCATGAGGAGCTGAAACGCGTAGGGTAAATCATGATATAGGGAGCAAATTTGCACCTTATAATTTGTGCATTTGTTGGTGTTTTATCTTAAATTAAAATGGAACTTAAAGACACAGGAGTGGAGGGTATGGACTGAATTTGTCTCAGTCAGGATAGGTACAAGTGTTACGGTGTTGTAGGCACGGTAACGAACGATCGGGTTCCATAAAATACGGGAGGGGTTTTGACTACGTGAGGCACTGTGAGCTTCTCAAGAAGGAATCTGCTTCACGGGGTTGGTCGGTCGGTTGGTTAGTTGGTCGATCGATCGATCGATCACTCACTCACTCACTCAGTTTGTTTGTTTGTTTGTTTGCTAGCTCTGTGGTGACACATGAGAATCGGACATAAAGTTAACATGCGTTAATGCAACACATTCGACTCACAATTATACACTTAACTATCTCCTGCAGTTTGACCCACTGTTTAGGCGGCACTGTGTACACATATGTATTGAATTTGGCCATTATCTATTCCAAAATTTTATATTAATATTTATAACTGTGAAATATAAACGCCCGGCAGCGGACGTACTCTTTGTATTTTGAGCTCCAAACGGCCCATCCATCTGTCTCTTAGGACTATAATTGATAAGAAGCCTATATCGTAGTGCTGTAAGTACATTTTCAACCCCCGTCTCCTGCCTAAAACCCTTCAGTATACTTCTGTAAAATTTCTAGTCTTGCACGTCTTTTGTTTGGTTGAGATATATGGTGCTATTCCAGATGAGGCAAATGAAGTTTTCACTTTCTGTATTTCCTCTCGTTGGATCAACCTAAACTTATTTTGACATACATTCTGTTTTTGAGAAATTTGTGACATGATTTGTGTATGTCAGTATCAGTTGCATTGTATGATCTAACCCGTTATTCGACATATTAAATATGCTTTAAATATTTACTTTCTCTCTGAATATCTATATTTAAGTAGTATATACCCATTGTTTTGTCACTCTAGTAGCAACCAATTCAGTGCAGCATATTTATTCTTGGCAAGTTAAAAATCGTTCACCTGGCCAATAAATTCCCCGCCTTTTAAGAAATCCGAACGTTCATTACCGTCTTTACAAGAGCCCGCTGTTGGAACCTATCCTGAGGCAAATAAATCCAATCTAGAATCTCATTTCTATAAGATCCATTACAATATTAACTTCCCACTTACCTATGTGTTTCTTAGGCGTTCTGTTCCCTTCAAGGTTTCCGACAAAATCTCTTTGTGTGTATTCGTTACTCTTTTATGTGCTCGCTCTGATAATGTGTGACAAAGAATACAAGCTAAAAATGCCCTCATTATGCAGCTTTTTCAATTCTCCTTTAATGATCTCTCTTTTGGTAGAAATATTCTTCTGGCTGCTTTGTGTTAAAAACAACTTTACTTTATCTTGTTTCGTTAAGAAAAGAGAAAACTTTACAGCCATACAAGATACTCTGTAATTTAACTTTTAACGACGCTATCTTATATATGTTTATTCCGATTTACTTTTCTCTCACAATCATTTATTAAGCCTTACGTTCACAAATTTTTACTTCCCCCGAATCTTAGTACAATCGTCGATCGGAAAATAACATTATAATGCATCTGTCTTAAGGACTTTGCTACGAATTCCCTTGAAGTAATATAATCATTGTAGGTTTTTAGTTAAGTAATTACATGTCATGTAAGCTTATTTTCTGGCGAATCCTCATATTCATCTTATTAATTTTTATTCTTCCTTTTCTACTTCTGGAAGCTTTGAACTTAAATTTAGTTATTTAATTAATTTACACTAACGACTCTCTATTACTCTTTAGCTTTTCTCGATTTATTTTGGAGATGGATGTATTATGAGACTGTTTGAAGTTATGAGAACACTTAGCTGCTTTTTGCGCCAACTACTGATTTCCATTACCTTATTCTCTGCCCTTTACTTTGTGTGAAAAACGGAACTTACTAAATGACACAACATGTAAATACAAAGTGCCTTCACACTGCCACTCGTTTGTTCAATCATAATTACCCGGGGCTGTAAGTTTGTACGCGTTTTAGGTTTCTGGCTCGATCTTTCCTTTGTACGGAAAGTTTACAGCTGTATGAACTGCCTAGTTACACCGCACTCTACGCATTTACATTTCCATGTGCAAGGTTTAAAATGTACTCTTGTTTTCAGTTTAATTATTTTATAATGTAAGTTGTCAAAATTGGTACACTTAGTTATAAATAAAATGTGATATGTTTACCCTGTCATTCGTACCTTTGTGTCGTAACTTCAAACAATAAAAATCAATAAGACCGTCAAAATAATTTGAATTGCAATTTCCTGTATGTCAGTGATTTTAATCATTTGTGAAGCATAAGTTTCTACGCCATATTATCTTGTTCAGAGTTAAATACTGTTACAAAACAATATTAAGTGAAATGTCTGTCTCTTTGATAGGCAGCTAATGAGGCGAAAGTAAGGTTTTTACTTATAACTTCAGATTAGTGACATGATGTTCAAAGGTGTATTTTATTACTGCCTGAACATTTTTAAATACAAAAAACAAAAGTACAAAACGGTAAAGCCTGTACCTAAAACGAGATATTTCCCCATTTACCGCTCAGTAAAATTCGATCCTGCCCTGTATGCATTACACAAAGCAACGTAACCGGTTTCAGAAACCCAGTCATATTTCAACTCTTCCTACAATACTGCACTTCAAAATAACATGCAACACAGAACATTTAGATGACACCACCTGTCTCAAGTCATATGATTTGGGCCCAGCCCTAGCAAAGGCTCTCATGTACATAAGTGCAACATGTTTGCAGGGCCATGCCATGGCTCAGGCGGTTAGTTGCCGGCCTCTCACCGCGGAGGCCCGGTTTCGATCCCGGGTCAGTCCATGTGAGATTTGTGATGGACAAAGTTGCACTGGGACAGGTTTTTCCCCGAATACTTAGGTTTTCCCCTGTCCATTTCATTTCACCGGTGCTCCATTACAAGGAAAAACAAAAAAACACCAATCATCCTCATCATAGGGTTGCACAATAAGCCTTAAGACTGCGGTGCGTCCGTAGCATCTGCTGCGGAGCCCTTAAAAAAGTCTGCAACGGTTACTCCAAGGATAAACTGAAACTTTTCATAGCCAGTTTTCCTCTTCAGAGACTTCACATCAAAATACAAAAGAATGAGCCACACTAATAAAATATAAACAACGGCCTGAAGAGGGCAATTCAGGCTGTGAAGTAGGCGCCAACCCCGTGTGTCTCTTAAGGGCTGACATTGGGTGGATAGCAATTCAGCTAGTCGTCGTCCATTACTTCGTTACTTTCAAACGTTGAGACATCTCCTGCGACAAATCTGTGTGAATTTTCATCAACGTCTGCTTCTCGTCTTAGGCGGAGTATTCTGTCAGGACCTTGTTGTAAATAAGTAGGCTACATCTCCTGAGGTACGATTTGCAAACATCAAATTTACATCATGAAGGCAGAAGCGTAAATTGTTAACTGCCAATTTTTATAAACAGTAGCTCGATAACTGCAAAATAAAAGCATAAAGCTATTTAATACATCATGTGAAAATATGTCGAAGTTCAAATATTCGGGAAGACACTAGTAAATCAAAATTGATGAGGGGATGAGGTAACAGGGGACTGGAGGTAATTGTGTAGTGAGGAGCTTTATGGTGTTTAACCCTCACCAAATAGTTTTCGTGTGATGAAATCAAGGAGGTTGTGTTTGGCGGGACATGTGGCACGTATGGGGGAGGAAAGATATCTCTGAGCCTTTTGACGTGGAAGCCTTGAGGAAAGAAATCAGTTTTAAGGCCTAGGCTTAAATGGGAAGGTGACATCAAATCGGGCCTTAAAGACATAAAATGTGAAATAGTGGGCTAGATTCGTCTGGTTCGGAATGTGTACCCGTGGCGGGTTCTCGTAAACACAAAAATGAATTTTCCGTTTCAATGCAGTGAGGGAGGGGGGATTTCTTGTCTGGCTGAGGTCCTGTTAGTTTATCAAGTAACATCTCCTGCACGAAGTTATTTCGTTAGTTTCCTTAACAGATGCCTGCACACGTAAAGTAAGTGAACGTCTGCGTTATTTAACACTAACAAATAGTTTACCAAACAGACTTAGGATCTAGTAAAAGCGATGAGTTCCAGCTGCCAAGACAAATGAGATTTTGTAGGCAACCCGCTTCATGGAAGGAGTCTGGTTCTCTGCTCGTGTTACTCTCTTTGTTTAAGATTGTGAAACCATCCATCATGCTCTACGGATCACGTTACACAGTCGTGGTACCTCCTCCTCGTCTGACAAGTAAAGAGGAACAGAATTTTGATATTTCTCTAACATGAAGCCTGCCGAAGTAATGTAGACTTACATGATGCAATCAGTAAAATAGATCATACGGGTACCATGATTTATGGGTTATATGTTTTCCCGAAGTATTTACCCCGGTTTTTGTAAAACAACGTTGCTGTTTGTAACAGCATCACTTATATTCATTATACGCCTGCCGTAAAATTCTGTCTAAAACACCAGATTTCATTGTTCTAATTTATTGTTATGGTCACGAGAGGTACATAACATTGGACCCAGTCGTTTTATAACTTCAAGACCCGAACGTGTCAACAGTTGTAATGATGATTACAATGTTTGTAACGGCGATTTCTATGAGCGTTTTGTAATGGTTACGTGATTGATACGCTCGTACGCTATTTGATCAACTAACATACTATTTTCTACGCACACACTAGAATACGTATGACCATTTTATTAAAAACAGACAAAATAATTCAACCCTTTCCGCAACAGGACCATAAGTGTAATTCCAAACCCATATTTCATTCTTTGAAACGGGCAAAGACTGAGAGAAATATTGTAATCTCTTCCTCTTGTTGGAGAAGAAAGTCGAAGCTGGCATTCGCTGTCTGTTCAGGCGAGTAAATCAATAATCCTCTTGCAACTGCGGGGTTGTGTCTTGGACGCCAGTTGATGTCGATATTTCGATACGACATAATACAGCATACGGACGAAATTATTTGACCACGTACTGGATTCGGTGTATAAATACGTCATTTAACTTCTGGGAAGAGTAACAATTCGTTAATTTATAACATACTTCAAATGAGTAAATATTTCAGTTAGGGTAAAATTTTAAATCTTCGCGAATGTAGAAATTAATATTGTGTATGCGTAAGGTCCTGAGATCTTGTTATCTAGTGGGTATGTACCTACGTTTCGGAAGAAATTACGACTCTTATCTCTACGTAAGGCCTACTGTAAGAGTTCTGTATAGGGATTGGGGAGGCAGGAGGGGAGAGGGTATGTCTTACGTCATATGACATTCACCTTGGAGAATGGTTCGAAACTTTTGTTAGGTTGTACTGCCTCCCCAATCCCTACACAACACTGTTACAGTAGGCCTTCAGACACCGGATAGATAGACGTGTCCATACTCTCTCCACAACCTGTTACACAAGTGTGTTTCGTACTAATTTCGTAAATATAAGAACCACGCGAATCAATAGTGGGATAGAACTACTTTCTAATAATAGTGAAAATCTGTGGAAATATTTACAATCTTCGATAAACTTAAGTTTTTAAAGTTTTTTTTTTTCAAAAAATTTTACATCCACATAACTTGTTTAATTCATCTCAATCCCTGTTAATCTTACTACAAGTAATACTATTTTCACAACCTCTAAAATGTCAATACAAGAACGTCCCACTTAAACGCCGTATCTTCGGGAGAAAGTTCCGCCTTCAAACACGCGAGACCAATATACAACTTAACAATGGGCGTTCTTCGAAGAATAGCCTACGCTTTTACTGATTTTACCGTTTTAACATTTTAACACTATTACTTATACATCCCTATTTTGATATATTCTTGATCCAGTCTTTTTAAAAAACTTTAAGCCTAGTTATAAAAATTCTATTTCGCAAGGCCATTCTACCCATATTACTCGTATGTATACCCACATAACAATATGAATTGTGAGGATTCGAGATCTCAGTTCCACGTAAAATGTTTATATGTATCTTTATTCTTGTGTTCAACCTGATGATGGCCTTTTAGGCGAAACATGTAGTTGAAAATAATAGAATAGTTGTTGTGTGTTTGTTGAATTTATCGTAATTCTGGATGGGAGTATACTCCTCTGAAACGTCAGCAATCAACAAATTATATGCATCACAGGCAAGACCACAACATGGATTTCTTCGTTTATAATGGGAGGCCAAACCATGACAGGTGTATAATGGAAATAAAGCGACACACGGATTTTTTAAAGTTATTAATAGAACTTTTTAAAGATTTCATTGGAAATACAGCTTATTGTAAGTTATATTTAAGTAAGGCAGTCTACAGATCGAAATTTACAAAATATTCGATGGGTATCTTACTTAAGTAATTCATTCTATAGCCTATAGTGCCTAGCCTACGGCCTGGACGACCGGAGACATGCAGGAACACAAATTTTGCTGTCCTTTGCCGCATACAGACCGGCTTTGGCCACACAATTCCGCCTATCCAATGGTTACCGAGGCTATTTCACAGAGGGTAAAGCGGCTAGTACTTGACGCTATCCACTTACCTAGATCTATACCCAATGTTAAGAAAGCCTTGAGATGTACTTCTTCAGGAAAAGTTACGGCTCATAATGGGCTGTATTGTCTGTGCTTTACTCCTTGAAAATTAGAAACTCCTAAACCAGTGCAGCCGATCACAGAGGCCGCGCGGTCTAAGTAGTGGTCTGCAGCCGCTCGCTTGCTGGGAATGTGGGTTCGAATCCCGCAGGAGGCATGGATGCCTGTCTCTTGCGTGCGTTGTGTGTTGTGGTAGAGGTGTGTGCGTCGGGCTGATCACTCGTCCGGAGGAGTTCTACCGAGTATGGTGTGTCTAAGTGTGATTCTCAATCCTCGATACTAAGGCAGCCCTCGCCCACTAGGGGCTGTTGCGCAATGGAAACCAGTGCAACTTTCTGATACAGATATATAGGCCTACGTCTTCGATATGGACACACAGATCCATATGAGTTGACATGGGTTTGTCAGATAGCGTTTAATGAGATAGAAGACAATAAATTTTAACGAATTTGATGTAGGCGGAACTGGTCTGTATGAAAGTATTTATCCCAGTATTTGTCTGTAGAGATTGAGAAACCTGAGTCAGCTTGCCCCATAACACGAAATTGCTCATATCTGTTGAACGATGAATACGTATGATTGACTGTTAAAGCTTTTAAAGTTGTGGTTGCAGATAGTTCTTAATCAGGATAGTTGATGAGCTTGGTAACATTCTGAATTCAAATCTAAAACCTTACCATGTACAAGCTTTTTCCATGACGATATTTGTTACATGTTTTAAAGCTCAGTATGAAACTAAGAACAGTAATATATAAGCATTTTTAATTTCATAAACTCAAAACGTTTTCTAAAATTTATGATAAACTTGTTTCAAACCCTTCGTGTTCAATTCTCGCGTCGTAAATTTTGTTTCATATATGCTCTTCAATTTTGGTTATGCTGCACTTTGTTGGTAGGAACGTTTCTCTTCGTTGCTGCCTATAGCGCCTTGTACAAACACTGCACCCAACGGTTCTTAAATCATGCAAAGCCCATATGAGCCGAGTTTCCGTATTTTGTGAGCCGTTCAAGCTTTACATATTAGTATCCTGAGTTACTACACACGATATCACCACCAAAAGCAAACATGGAAAACAGAAATTGCTTTCATAAGTATGTAGACAGCTGCAGTAAGTACTATCATAGGGGAACACTCCAGTCGAAAATTGAATTTTTTATGTGCCTGTTGTTACCTTGAATATAATATTATATATATATATAATCGAATTTCATAAGCTGACAAAATCCCAGAAGTTTTATTTCTGTTCTGCGAGATACAAGTAAGGTCGAAGACTTGAAGTGTTCTGCGATGTTATGCGTGTCGACTGAGCGTTACCGTTATATTGATGGATCGTAATGCCTTCATCTTCTGAGTCAAGCAGTTCAGCCTCTCTTCTTTTAACACATGACGCTGAAGATGGAGAAAATAAGATCTCTCGAAACGTCGATAGTCTTCACTAGTCGGCAAGGTTTAGCGTCCCAGGAGACTTCAGTCTTCAGCAACCTCTGAGGTAACTTCAAATTTTACATGAATAAGGCCCTTAATTGGAAGAGGGAGCTGATAATGTTAGGTGGCAGGTGTTAGGTTCAAATAAAGGAGCGATTACCCTCTGTCTTGTCAAAAATTTTTTGTTGCTTTCTTTGATATTTCCTAGTTAATGCCGGAATAAGCTTTCATTCTCGACTCATTAGACCTTATAATTATGACAGATTTCACAAAATTTGCAAAGTTATTTTTACTGTATCGAATCATGAATTATAAATACTTTATCAATTACAAACGGGAGGACCGAATTTTGCCATAAATGAGGAAAAGGAGAGTCAAGTCTTTTGGGAAAGGACGCTGTGTCCATTAGCAGATACTTATAGAAATTTTGTAAGATTTTTCTGCCTCGATTTTGAGGGTCTAAACTGCACTCTTCTTGGAATGTTTAAACTCTGAAATGGAGGCAGCAAACTATTACGAAAGGCCGGTTCCTAGAAAGTAATCGACCCGGTGACATCCTTAGAACTTCACTTATCATCACCACCGCTGTGAGAACTTCAAATCTCGCAGACAGAAGAATACATCGTGTCTTTCAGACATGAATTCCGCACTAATGATAGGTGATGAATAACATTGGGTTACATCCAGAAATGACGACGACTATGACGATGGTAATGGTGGTGATAGGAGGGTGGCGTGCTGGTGGTGGTACTGGCGGCGACGGCGGTGGCCGTAGCGGTGGCGCTCATTACAATCGTGGCTACGCCGACAACGGTGGTAACAACACAAACCGTGTGTACGGTAAGGGATTCCTTACCGGTTCTTAAAGATGTGTAATTTGACATCTTATTAACAACAGATTTTTTGTAAGACAATTTAATGAGGTATACTGTTGTCGCCGTTAGCGGTGTGTCCTTATTAAACTCACTGCGTCCGATGCAAAATCTACGTCTCCTTCACACCTTAAACTTCCTACTACAAGGATGGCCGCCATTGGTGAATTAGGATAGATAGAAAGGGTAACAAGTTGGGGGTGCACGTCTTACTTCACTGATTTTGGAAGCACGATATTTTCTTGGAGGTTTACAAGGGATGCTCTTCAGCAGTTGGTGTTGATGATGTCGAAGACAGAACACATCACCTACAGGCAAAAAGGAGTTTTTATTATTCATTATGTATCTTATGCACTCACACAAAAGATAAGTATTCTGTCCTCTACGGCGAAATTTTATACACACATACATAGAGTATGGAGGATACCGTCCTTTGTCTTCTGCCCAGCACTTTGTCCACCGGACCACTACTGACTGTTACTACTGTCCTCTGTCACATCACCTATTTCATGATTCGTAATGACATTTTTGACAAATACGTAGTGGACGTCTGCGATTAGTCATGCAAAGAAAGAAGTCCTGTTGTCTTTGGTTGAATAATCCTTCTTAGAGGATGTTACATATTTCTCATTGGTTAAAATTAATTAAAATTTCTGTGGAAATAAAAGGCCCACTCAGATTAAAGCTCAGTAAGTCACATATGACTTTGGTTCAAAGATAAATAGTCGAAAACTTTGTCAAAGCGAAATTTAGGATTGTCCAAACGCAACTGCCAAATGTTCTGGTTTCCTGCAACGAGTGTCATAAATGTCACGACTGGAGGAAAAAAAAAGCGAAATTTGAGAAATTCAGAGATTTCGTTTCCAACTAGAGTTGAGACACAGCTTCAGTCCGTCTGTGCTCCCAAATGACCAAATATAAAATTTTAGTATATTTCCCCTTCACATAATAAGGGGTGGTCTGCCTCGAATATGAACCCAATGTTTGGCGAGAGTGTCCTTGAAAGTGATGCTGGTATAAATTGTAAATATTTACCAGTAATTAAACACTTCACTTAGTTCTGCATTTCACCTAAATTGTCAAGACATAGTTTAGTAACTTTGCAACGTCGTCTTCCGTTTTGCTTTTTAATACGTATAAATATTTCATTTCAGAATTTAGATTCATTTGTAACTTAGCTCTTTACCAAATTTCACGTATGCGTGTTTAATAGTTTGTTATTTCACGTCACAAACTGAAATGTAACTGCAGATTTTTGTCTTGCCGATTCCATATTTTGAAGAAATATTCTCAACGTACTTTAATATTTTTTGAGCGCTTCTTTCCAAATATTGTTTAGAGATCTTACACTAAGTAGTACGAATGTACTGCGACAGCCATGCTGGTGATGTTGGAAGTGAGGAACTAACGCTGTAATTATTTCTCCTGACATAAAAGCCGTAACGAATATCACGAAAATAGGTTAGTTGATCAACATGTTGTTAGGTTAAAACACTTTTACTATTCAGACTGAAGAATTTCCTTTGTTCTACCGACACATTTTATGACCATCGGAATATTAGGTCAGTATAGCTTGTCCTTTTTATCTAGACGTCGTTTGTTATCACTTTGGGATGAAGGACTGCCTGCTGATGCGCGAGGAAGTTCTGCCGTTCTCCTTTCGTGCACTGGCCATGTAAGCCGGATACTAAGGACGCATAACCCCCTAACCACCAATCCCTGACTGAAGGCTTGTGGGCATTAACTAGGTATTTCATAACCAATCTTCCGAGACGACATCCCGTTGTATTATCGTAATTCAATTATTCCATAAACAATCCAGTCAAATACAAATACTTTTATTGTACAAACAATTCTGTTTTTACAAAACTTCGCTACATGTTTCGATAAATAAGGCCATCATCAGGCGAATCTTTTACAAAAATATACAAAGGAAGGCACATTCAACTTGCTGACTCCTTTGTTTTTAAGAAATTTAAATAGTCATACATTAGAGAATAAAATCGGTTTTTTATAATTCAACAGTTTTATCGTTTTAGATAATTGTATGCGTTTCTAATAATTATTCTTTATATAAGAATTTATTATAAGAACTGCATCTACCCGAGCAAGAAATGTTTACGATTGACAAAACTTCAGGCCGTGTTACGTATTGTTATACTTTTTAATAACATGACAATATTATGTAAGAGAGAGGCCACTTTCAATATTATTTCTGCTTTCCTTTGTACATTTTTGTAACAGCGTCGCATGATGTTGCCCGTATTACACGAAAAATTAGCGAATTTTTATTAAACAGATTTTTGTAATAAAAGTAGCTTTGTTTGGACTTTTTATGGCATAATCGATTTCATAATCAGTGTGATTGTAATAAAGCACAGCTGTATGTACCATACAAACATTAAAACTTGAGATGTACATCTATAATTTTCAGTATATGTTTGATTACTATTGAGAAATGAGAAACCTCGGAATATTTTATGTGTTAAACTGACCTAATATTAAACTACGCGCCTGTCCTCAGTTGTTAATAGCAAAGTATAGTAGAAAGGGATGATGATAGAAAGCATAAAATGAAATCATAACCAGACTAGTAATGGAGAGTAACTATCCATGTATCGGGAGTGTTTCAATTCTGTCAACCACAGCGATATACATCTATCAGTATTTCATGGCATCGCTGCGTTGTATTGCACCCCAGGCTCATAAGTTCTTTGTTAGCGTCAGTATGTTGTATGAATAGACCCTAATTAACACACTGTGGGGTCTGTTTTCACAGGATCGTCCTATGTGAGCGGTGGATATGGCCAGGCAACGGGAGCTGGTTTCAACTCACTGCAGCCTGCAGGGTCCCCAGCGCCACCACCACCGCCGCCGCCTTCAATCGGCCGAAATGAACCCTACTTCGACACCTTAACTCCAAGAAATGTCACGGCGTTAGTCGGAAAGTCTGCCTACCTCACCTGTCGGGTGCGAAACCTTGGAAACAAAACCGTAAGTAAAGTATTTTCCTTTAAAATATGGATATATTTAATAACAGAAATTCAGTATACACGGACAGTGGTGTGTACTATCGTCTCTGTAGAGAGTCTTATATCTGTTTTGCACAGTCGCTGTGCGAGGCGAAATCAAATATAAGCATATTTATTATGTGTCAGAAGTGAGTATTACGGAACTGAAGTATCAATGGTTTTGTTATTTTTGTTTCCGGAAAGAGACCATTATAAAAGCACGTTGTTAAAGTGTTTAAAAATATTGTGGTTGCACATTGTTGATATTGCGGAAGTGTACTGTAAAATAACAAAAAAACATGAAGTCAATAAAGTATTGCGCTCATGTACATTGCAGTAAAAAAATAGTGGAATATTTGTCCATCGTACCATACTAGGAACACTTGTTACAAACCAGATCTGCGCTCTTATAGGATTTTACGCAGCGTAGAATAGTAATTCCGTATCGACGTTTCGGGACAACTTCTCTATCCCATCTTAAAGGGTCAAGCAGTCCAAGAAGACTGCTTGACTTTTGAAGATGGGACCGATAGGTTGCCCAGAAACATCTGTATTTAATTACCATTCTACGCTCCGTAAAATCCCAGAAGAGTG
This sequence comes from Reticulitermes speratus, assembly GCA_021186555.1. Taxonomy (NCBI): domain Eukaryota; kingdom Metazoa; phylum Arthropoda; class Insecta; order Blattodea; family Rhinotermitidae; genus Reticulitermes; species Reticulitermes speratus. Next base: position 19,730,142 of record JAJKFL010000005.1, read on the forward strand.
CAGATCTCATTTACATCGCGGCGAAAGCCTGAAATCACCCGTTGTTACAAACTAAATTATAATGTAACTGTATCAGAATGACACTTTTTCAATGGCACATTATTTTATCTGACAACTCGAATCACTACTGGAGTCAGACCTTTCGCATGACAGCAGGCATTGGAGCGCTCACATCTTGCCCAGTCTGCCATGAAAATAGGTCCAAGCGTTGTGGTTTAATGCATTGTTGTTAAGAGTAAACATTTTACGCATCATGTTTAAAAATGTGCTGGAAATAGATTACTTCGGCTTCCAGACACGCTTAACTTCAACGAGAAAAGTCTGCTGGGTTTTATAAGTTAAGCAAGTCCTTCTGTATGTGACAAATATCTTTTGTCGGATAAAATAATCCCCCAGTATATCAAGATAGCTAATTTGTTCGATCGAAAATTATGTAGTAGTTCAGTTCAAGCTTTGATGAGTTCCTTGTGGTTGTATACTTGAAGCGGATAATTATTAAGGCGTGACTTTAATTGATAAAAATTGCAGTTTGGTTATCACGAACCCCATTGTGGAGAAACCTAATACACATGCCTGTTACGCCACTTATGATTAGAACTCTAAACGTTGCCTGAAATACGTATACTGCGATCCTGTTATTGTTGTGCCATTGCCGTGTGTAATACAACAAAACCAACAAAGCACACAACAGTAAAGTCTTCTCTGTTCATAGCTACATATTTTGTGTACCGTGCTCGTTTAAATTACACCAATATACGAGAATTAATTTTTGATATACTAACCTGTATAGTGCGGATTGTGCCAGGGCTCTTGTTAGTCACTTAATCTGGAATCGAAACTTCTTCAGATTAGCCATCAACAACAAGATATCTTCTTAAGGATGGGCAAGATAAAAATTAATGTTGAATTTTTCTCACCGGCATTGTGCCATACTAAATATATGAGGCCTACAAGTAAATTCACTTAAAGATACTTTACCCTGAAGATATGGGCAGGTAACTTAATTGAAACATTGGAGAAAGGGCAGAACATATACAATTGTCATCACCATAAAATAAGATTACGGAACAGTACATGTGGGGAGAATATAATTTCTGCTTTACGTGATTATCTGCGTCATATTTTGAAGTCCTTTTCAACATTTCAGTGTAGGCCCTGCCATGGCTCAGGCGGTTAGTCGCCGGCCTCTCACCAAGGAGGCCCGGGTTCGATCCCAGGTCAAGTCCATGTGAGATTTGTGGTGGACAAAGTGGCACTGGGACAGGTATTTCTCCGAGTTGTCGGTTTTTCCCTGTCGATTTCATTCCACTGGTGCTCCATTAATTGTAAAAACTTCGTAAAAAAACTGCTCATCCATCTATCATCATCATTGGATCATCATCATTGGGGTTGCACAAAAAGCCTTAAGGCTGTGGTGCGAGGGCCCTTCATCACAAACAAAAAACATTCAGTGTACATTAGGGGTTACCGGCTTCAGGGTAGATTAGTGGGAGAGAGGGCGGGGCTTGATATAATTCTTATTGTGGTATTACGGGCGATATTACTGCCATAGGAAGATTTGACTTAATGCATGTCCAGTTAACAGAATTGCGAGACCCATACGTACATTACCAGTTGGATCTTCAAATACGGAATGCCAAACGCACACTGCTACTGCGTTACTTATAATAGGACCGCATCGTCCTTCCGTTCCATTCAGTCTGAAAATGACGAATTTATTTTACCCTGATATGTTGAAGAACTTCAAATTACGTCGCGGCTAAACCCTGAAAACTAAAATAACGCATATGTAGATATGCGAAGAGCTATATACTCGTATATTAGCAGAAAATGTTGCCATATTGATATAATTCATCCATACGCAAATACACACACTCTCAAATGCTCAGTAGTATTTATAATCACCAACTCGTACACCGGCAACTTGCAATTACACAATCACCAACTCGTACACCGGCAACTTGCAATTACACAATCACCAACTCGTACAACGGCAACTTGCAGTTACACAATCACCAACTCGTACAACGGCAACTTGCAATTACACAATCACCAACTCGTACACCGGCAACTTGCAATTACACAATCACCAACTCGTACAACGGCAACTTGCAATTACACACGCCATGCAAGTGTCCCATTTTATATACCTAATGCGGCTATAGTGTAAGAACATAGATACCAGTCGATCCGAAATTATACAACTTCAACGCCCATTGCAATATATCCCCGCACTAATAACTAATGCACTAAAGGTATTACTCAGCATTTTATTATGATTAGTACTAAATTATTCATTTAGAACTATGGAAGATGTTGTATTATATTACAGTTATATTATATTATATTACATTACGTTATATTATACTATATTGAGTGTATGTATTAAAACTAAATCCGTCTTTTGCCAGTTCAGAATAAATTGTTACCTTACTAAATATTAATGAAATCTGCGGTCTTCTGGGGTATTACGCGGCTTTGTGTGGTAATTGTTTGCCGACGTTTCGGGACAAAGTAAGACTCTTGACCCGTGAGGATGGGACCGATACGTTGTCCCGAAACGTCGGTAAACAATTACCACTCAACGCCGCGTAATACCCCAGAAGACAGCAGATTTCATCAACATCGGTGCAGAAGCCTGAAATCAAGGTTAGTAAATATTACTTTCGGTCGTGTGTATTCTATCCGGCAATATAAACTTGCTCGCGTGCACAAGTTTTTTCTCTCTTACGCACTTAAATCTTTATTCATTTGATTGTGTATTAACCTCTTGCGGCTCTGTTTTACGGTTAGATTATCTCTTCTTTTGTCTACGTGGTTTCTTTCTTTATCCAAGTTATACTTTCAAAGCAATTTTAGAATTTCTTTACCTTTTATCCTCTTTATACTCGGTGAATTTAATACGTTGTCTTGCTTGAAAATTAGTTACAGTTTGAACTAAATATGTGTAGTTGTTTTTAAATTTTTCTGTTGAAATTCCTAGAGTGTAGAGCAATTACACTCGCTATAAACCCAGCGAAGACCAGAGATACATTTCCAGTGCCCAAGAGCGGGACTCAAATTACAAGTGTTGAAATTTCAATAAAAATGCAACACAAAGTTTTATGCTTTGAGCGCAACGTACCTTGAAGGCAGTACTTACCAAATATTGTTATGGCCAAATTGGTATTGCGACAGGTTTCTTCCCGAGTACTTCGGTTTTCCCCTGTCAATTTCATTCCATCGGTGATCCATTACTTGGAAAAATAAAAAAAACTGACCATCTTTCTCTTCATCTTCATCACAGGGTTGCACAATAAGCCTTAAGGGTGCGGTGCGTCCGTAGCTTCTGCTGCGGGGCCATTCTCCACCCCCCCAAAAATATATATGTATTTTTAAAACACTATTACATATAGGCCTACAATATTCCTGCTAAAAGAAGTGCCTTATCACATCTGTATTATGCGGTTAATTTCTGGTGCTAAAAAGTAAGAGATGCTATTTATGTTACTGTTGTTGGACAACGAGCATATTCTCTGCGTTGGTAATGTAATGTACACGACTGGATAAAATATGAAGTTCTTCCTGTTCACACCATGAAGACACATTGGGGAATGGAATTGCAACTGCACGTGTTCTTAACTTTGGCGCCAGTTTGAAGTGAATGGTAAGCTTCGCGTCTCGGCCGCTTTGTTCCCGACTGAAGAGCCCCTGATACCCATTAAAATTTCGAATACGATGGGTACATCACTCATACATTGGCAGTTACACTGGTGAGATTGTAACTGACAAATATTTCCTTTCAGATTAATTGCTATCTGTATTTTTGTTTACCACCGTAAACATATTTTATACTAAGTAAGACAGAATCACCTCGACTCATATGTGTTTTGAACGATCAGTAACACAGATATTACAGTCCTTCGACTGTTAAATCAACTTTTGCGTGAACACTAAGCAGCTGAAATGAAACGGAAGGAAGGTTAGTAGATACAGCAACACAGCCATAAAGTTTTGTAGATACAGCAACACAGCCATAAAGTTTTGTAGATACAGCAACACAGCCATAAAGGTTAGTAGATACAGCAACACAGCCATAAAGGTTAGTAGATACAGCAACAGAGCCATAAAGGTTAGTAGATACAGCAACACAGCCATAAAGGTTAGTAGATAGAGCAACACAGCCATAAATGTTAGTAGATACAGCAACACAGCCATAAAGGTTAGTAGATACAGCAACACAGCCATAAAGGTTAGTAGATACAGCAACACAGCCATAAAGGTTAGTAGATACAGCAACACAGCCATAAAGGTTAGTAGATACAGCAACACAGCCATAAAGGTTGGTAGATACAGCAACACAGCCATAAAGGTTGGTAGATACAGCAACACAGCCATAAAGCTAAGCTTTGTTATTCGTCAAATGTTGGTACGCGTCATTTGGACAGGAAAATTGAACGGAGACTAGATTCACTGCTCACTCTAAAAAAGTGACTATGTAATACAGGTGTTTCTTAAACCTCTAAATTATATATTAAAAATAAACTTTTCCCTGTACCCGCCATGAAGGCGTATGGCGGAATGTAGGTGTAATGCCGTTCATTCCTAACCCCGGCCCTATATGGAGGGAAGTAGTCAACTTGAAAGAAACCCCCGTTACCCAACAAATAGGAGGCTTCCAGGGCTCCAGAGCTGGTCTGGACGCTTCGCAGTAAAGATAAATCCTTTGCCCTTGCTTCGGATAGTAATACTTTTAAAAAACTTCAGGCCCATTAAATATTAATACCAACATAAGATACGTGTTCTTACTTTGTGATTACATTGCTTATGATGGTAATGATGATCATTATGATGATGGTGACGTAAAATATTTTAATATTTAGTCTGGTAGTCAGAGAATTTAAACCTGTCTCAAAATTTATTACCCCGAATGAATACTTCCAACGTTTATCTTAGTCCACCAGTAAAATCCCAATAACCCATTCTTAAAATGGGCCACGATACATTCCTACGACGCTTGTTTAAAACAAACTTAATAAAATCACATATAATAACCGAAGAAAAAACCTGGAGATTATCTGAAAATATAAATATTATTCTATTTATTGTTATGGGCACGTTATCGTGGATATACACGACGAAGGGCGCCATATGTATGAGTACATCGTCCGTATCTATGTAACACTCTACATATCTAGTCTGCACACTACACACTGCCTGTCTGTAATTGGTACATTGCTACTCTTCCGTTGACTAGATAGACAAAATGTCCCATTCACAGTCACGTATGTAGGTGTTCTCTGTGAGGTAAGAACTGAAGGTTTGTAGATTGTCAGCTTCCTTCGGATATCATGGCCCAATTCCCTAGACGCAGCTGGCTGTATCCTCGTGCTCGGGAGATACGTGCTCTGCGTGTTGTATCCTCGCCATTGGGAGATCCCCTGAGGCCCACCCCTCAAACGTCTTTATCACAAACACAAAGAAGAATAGCTAGGAAGAAATGGCAACAACATAGACAGTTCATGCAACTCTAAGCCCATTAATGCGTAATGAAATTAAGGGACACTGTAAGTTCTTGTCGGTTTGAAACAACTGAAATATTTATTGGTTTATGTAACACGGTGATTAGCAAACATACAGGCCCCAAATTAGTCAATAATTTAGGGCTCTTGAGTAATGAAATAATCATGGAGGTCCTGTTGCCCAAAGCACAGTTTCAAACAAAGTATTACTTTATGAAGCGTTACTAATCTTTGAAGTTTTTTCAAGAAGTACTTTACTGTTATGTAACAGAATTCTTCATGACAAGCTGACAGTCACTCACATATTTAAATAAAATAAACACGTCAGAACAGAGCTTGGCCTCTTGCTTGTACTAACTAACCAACTAACTGACTCCATGGAGTAGAGTCGTTCCAGAGAAGTTAACAGGTTCTCAGCTATGGAATCCGAAGGATCATTACCGCATTCACAAAATCCCGTCACCTGTCCCTGTCCTGAGCCAGGTCAGTCAACTACATGCCTCCCCATCCCACTTCTTAAAGATCGACTTTAATAGTATCCTCCCATCTACGCCTAGGTTATCCAAGTGTTCTCTTTCTCTCAGGTCTCCCCACCAAAACCATATATGCACCTCTCCTATCTCCCATAAGCGCCACATGCCCCGCCCATCTCATTCTTCTTGATTCGATCACCCTAATGATATTTGGTGAAGAGTACAGAGCATAAAGCTCGTCGTTATGTAGTCAGCTCCACTCCTCTGTCACCTCGTCCCTCTTAGGCCCAAATATTTTCCTCAGCACCCTATTCTAAAACGGCCTCAGCCTATGTTCGTTTCTCATGTTAGAGACGAAGCCTCACACCTATACAAAACAACAGGCAAAACTACAGTTCTGTATATCTTGATCTTTATATTTCTGATAGCAAACTGGAAGACAAAAGACTCTGCATCGAATGATAGCAAGCATTCCTTGACTTCTATCTGCTCTTAATTTTTTATGAATGGAATTTTGATTTGTTAGGGTTGTTTCCAAATATTTGAGCTGTTCCACCCATTCAGAATTTTTATGCGCTTTTGCAAAATTGCGAAAAGCGACCATTAACTTTGTCATGTATGTCATAAAATTTTATATTTGGTTACTTTTCGAAAATCTGTCGAGAAAATTCAAGTTTGTTGTTTAAATCTGACGAGAATAACGGGTACTTTACCTGAAGAACTAAGTATATTTATGATATCTCCCTCAGTTGTTCTTAGAACTAGAATTGTTTCAGACAAATGTGTAGAGAAAATCAAAACACACGTTTTGTATTCAATAACTTTTTTCCGAAAACCGTGCCGTTATGAGATAATGTGGAAAAGTACGGTAGAGCCAGACAGGCCACAGATGACAATAAAACACGGCGCACGCGCTTTGCATGCCGGATAACTAAGGCTACAGACACACAAACACACACACACAGAGAATATGTATTACTTATTGCTTTTCCACGGCAACAATGGTTACACGAACATGCATCAATGTTACGTTATACGTACATTGGCTGTCTTGTTTTAACTGCTGTTTATGTTTGCTGGTTGCTTTGAAACAGCAAACCACAAAGTATTATCCAAAACTGTATGTGAGTGAGTAGTGTGATCCTGTGTTTGTATTTTCACGTAATTCAGTTTTCTAAAAGTCTTCTTGTTCAGGCATTTTAATCTAGAAAGTGAGGTATTTTTTGTACCAGAAAGCTCTAGTAAAGATCCCTTTGACTGCAGCAGTGTTTCCTACTACCATTTGTACTCCACAGTCACTTTCTGCTCCCGTGAAAAATGACCTAGATGCACTGATACTTCCCGGAAATGAATACGTACTAAACTTCTAAATTCTCAAAAAGTTATTGAACCGAATTACATTGTTCATCCAAGAATTATACAAAAGCAGTAGGCATTTAGCAAAGCGAGTGTCGCAACAGTAGATTTATTCACTTATGTTTGTAATATATTTAATTTATTGGAAAGGGAGTGGAAGGAAACGGTGGTTGCCTGCTGTAAGGCTCTATCCCATTATTTGCTGGAGGAAGTGATGGTGGCCATGAATGTCCTCAGTCAGAATATCCGACGTTTCGATCAAGATTCTATCCGGTCACTTCTCGAATACAAGTCAGAAAGTTTGCCGCTTGTGTTGACTTGCTCTTTACAGCAGTGAAGATTATCGCAATTCTGAACGTGTGACGTGCGAACGTGCGTCATTTAAAGAGATATTTCTGTTTCTATCACGTCATGAAATTTTAACAGACTGTCTTTGGTATTGTTTTTAGGCGCTTTAGCAGGCATTGCGAAAAGCGACTATTAGCTTCTTCGTGTATGTCTGTCTGTCAGGCTGTCTGTCCGCTTGAAATAACTCTGCTCCCACTGGACGGATTTTTTTAAATGTTGTGGTACCCCATTTTACTAAAATCTGTCAACCATATTAACGTTTGGGTAAATGGGAAGTAACAGTGTACACAATGACCTGTAGAAATTGATGACAATATCTTGCTGATTAGTAGATAAGTACAGGAAATTGCCTTTAAGAGATAATTAACAAGAAACAAGCAGAGCCAGGTGCGCGGAAGAAATATTAAATGTGGCGCCACATGATTGTTATTTGTATGTGGGTTATAGGGAAAAGGTCTCTTTAATCACCACTTATGTCTGCTCTTACATATTGTTGGGTTTGTTTGTATTATGGATTATATATTTCTCTTCAGTAGGTATTACAAGTTAAAACAATATCACTGTTCTGTAATTTACAAAAATGTTAAGTAATTATCATAAAATACAGTGGCGCGTTTTAAGGAACCTGTTTGTCCTGTAGTTCTTTTTCCACGCACGTGTGATGTATTATAAAATCTGCTTAGTGGGCGATAAATTAGCATATTCCTAAGTAAATGATTCCCAGAACCACTTGCAATCTCTCTCCACGTTAGAACCGTTCATTTTCTACTGTCCGCAAATATTTCTCGACTTTTGATTATACTTATCCAGAAGTTGAATCCGGAGACCTGTAATTGATCTTTGTATGACTGTCTTTACCGAACTACTCGTTATTGTTACAATTACCGCAGTTATAGTTCCAGGTCACTAAGTATTAAACTCTGCTTTCTGGACCTAAATGAATTGTGTTGTGAGAATTTTCCAAGAGTATTCTACAAACCTCAACCTCATCCCATCTGCACAAACAAACACTCAAGCTGTAGCGTTTCTTCCTTACAGGGTTAGAAATTTTGGGGCTCACATTGCAGTCTACGGTGTGCCCGTAATTTCAAAGGTAGCACTTGCGGTACAAGTGGCACAAGGAAATACCTTTCCAAATGAAAAATATCGTGTAATAGCTGTAGCTGTATTAATATACGGATGATGTGAATGAATTATATGGGAATGGAATTCCAAAGGTTGATGCGTGTGTGGATGCTTGTTAGTCTTTTTTTGTGGGACTGACATGTAGGAAAACACTTCGATAAACTGTTTGAAATGAAATGAATGATCGACATTATGGAAACAAACTGTTAAAATAACAAAATAACGTGGGCAGTCAACAAACAAACATCAACGCTTGTTGGACCCTATGTCGATAATAAAATTGACGAAAGCTTTGTCAGTGAACAACGAAACAAGTACGGAAGTTGTTTCAAAGATAATTGAAATTTTAGCGATGTTTGAATAAAAAATTAGTTCTTACGTGAGCTAGTTGATATGTCAATGCAAGTAATTAATTTAATGTGGGGAGGTGGGTCAGTTAGAAAGAGCTGCTAACTTCGTCACTGTGCCTCAATCGTCCAGTATTGATGTTACCACAGTGAGGAACAGCAGATCGTCAGTCACAGCTGTGTTTATATTATTTTATTCTTGGTACATGTTTCGGCTTTCCTGGAAGACCATCATCAAGCAATTCAAGAATAAACAAAGAAAGACAGTTTAAATACAGCCCATTAGAATAATACGCCTTCAAATAGCTGAGATCTCGTCTTTACAAAAATAGCAGTTGTACAGGTCGAAACTAGATAAAAATCGAGAATATATATTAAGACATAAAAATAGGATACGTGTAAAAGTATGTGTATGTTATATTAAATTTGTAATCTAGTACAGTATATTACATTTTGATATTTTAATATACATTTTCTATTTTTACCTTGTTTCGGATTATACAACTGCTGTTTTTGCAATTTCGATCTCAGCTGTCTGAAGGATGTAATTGTAATTGGTTGTAATTAAATTGCCCTTCTTTGTGTACTTTAAATTACCTTATGATGGCTTTCCGGAAAAGCCGAAACATGTAGGAGAATATAAATAATATAAACAGTTGCGACTGACGATCTGTACCTCTTCACTGCTGTTCATACAAAATAACGGGATGTCATATGTAAAATTACATATTTATACCGTACCCAGTTGAGTAGGTGACTCCTATTCTTTACACATAAGTACGAGAAGAGATGGTGCCTCCGAAACGTTGCGTGGATTTCAGAACACTAAGCAATGGGCCAAAATCTGGAACCCAATAGTCTTAACACTAAGTGCATTAGACCATCGTTAGAGAATTTTAGATTTTAACCATTACAGATGAACTAAGCCAAATTTGTGCTTTTTGCCGAAGATGCTTAAAACTGACTAGAAATAGGATAGAATTTATAAGTTTTAAAACTTAAACAGTTTAAAACAGCCCGCCCACCAACTTAACTGTTTGTGGGCACTACATAACCGGTCTGATTCTCCCTGCCGCGGCAGGTAGAAAAACACGGGACAGACGAGTTGTATGTTAAATCAGTTTTGCCTGAGGATGGGGACGGAGCTAGTCCCCGAAACGTTGTATTCAAACGAATTGACGCGGCTGTGCGCCCGAGAAGACTATATTGAAGGATAGAATTTGCTTGGATATATCTTAACGATTTGCTTCTAAAGTGCTGTGAATTTAAGCAGTCTTATTTACTAGCGACGTAATTTCTGTGATAATGTACGAGTATATATGTCATATATTCAGGAACCTGTTAGGTTACCTCACGTGTGAAAAATCTGTGGGTGATACGTTGATCCAGTGGTTTGGAAAATGATGGTTATTATTATGAAAAAGGCCAATGTCTTCCTTTTAGTTTGAGCACTTGGTTACTGTTTAATTTATATAATTAAAACGTGTCAATTACATTAAATTATTCTTATCGCATTTATGAACATACCGTACTGACACCAATAAAAAGGTTTCTATTTCAAGCTCTATCTACTTGATTATTCGCATACCATCTGTATACTGGTTAATAATGTGGGCCCTTTAAACCCTAGTGCCTATTTATGTACCACCAGGTTTTAATATTAAAAAATTCCACACTCTGGCAACAGCTTGCATTTATGTGTTTGGTATGAATCTTAAAACAGCGATTTTCTCCCTATACAGCTTTAAGTTATTGGATTTCATAACCCAGACGGAGTGTGTTTACAGCGCGGTACGAGCTGAATCTTTAATTCGCCTTATGATACTTTCCGCTTTAAAGGGTTGTGTAGAGAACCTTGGAATCTCTTTCACGAGCAAAACGTTTGGAACGTGTCTGGTTAATCAAAATTACAAACACAATATATGTGTTACGTTTGACAGAAAACTACCACTAATTAATCACAATATAATGTTGTGGCACATGAATGAATATTATGTTAATATACAATTTCTCAGATATTTAACAAACGATAGTGGTAACTGTAAGATACGTGGTCCAAACCTTAACTCAAGTGATAGTAAGTAACTGAGATTTTAGGGCAGTAGAAATGATATAAGTTCCGGAATTATCATAATAAAAACCGAAATTGAGCTTTATACTTCGACTGAAGGAGTACATGAGAACAAAAATGATTGCAATGTTCTATAACATTATGTTAAATATCCTTATTGTTTGTTCCTTCTACATAAAGCAGTTACGTTTCTTCTGCTATAGGCCTAATGAGATTTCTTTTGACAACCATCCAGTGTATTTGTTAGGAAATATGAAATTTCCGGTCAAGAGCTTCTGTATATTTAAACTAGTACAAATTTACGGTGTTTTCCTTATTTCATTTTGTTCTAAAAGGTGGCTTCTATTTTGATTAATTTTTGAGCTCAAAGATTTGGCTAAATTAGTTAAGAAAGAGAAAAATGATCGCTTAGAAATAATTTTAATATATTACCACTAATTACCTGTGAAAACACACAAATTCGTGTAGGATATCTCGAGATAATACAAACAAGACAGACAATAAACTTAATATTATTAGATAGATGTCTTTTGCCTGTCTGGCGAAAAATATATATGCATTGATGTAAAATATGTATAATTTAAAATACTGAAGTCCCTTAGATGAACCAGGATAAGGTTCGAAACATGTAGGACTGTGTTTCACAAATTAATAGTGAATTAAAGTGTAAGACAGGCAATGTACGTATAACGTAACATTGAGACGCTTTTGGTGTAACCGTTGTTGCCGTGGAAAAGCAATAAGTATTACATATTCTGAGTGTGTGTCTGTAGCCTAGTTATCCAGAATGCAAAGCGCATGCACCGTATCATATTGTCATCTGAATGCTGTCTGACTCCACCATATTTTCCAACATTATCTCAGAAAGGGCACGATTTTCAGAAAAAGTTTACTGAATATGCAGTGTGCCTTTGATTTTCTCTACATATTTGTCTGAAACATTTCTCGTTTTAAGAAGAACTGAGGGAAATATTATCATAAATTTACGTAGGTGTTCATGTAAAGTATCCATTATTCTTGTCAGACTTAAATGAACATTAATTTTCTTGATAAATGTTCGGAAAATATTCAGATACAAAATTTCATGAAAATCTGTCCAGTGGGAGCCGAGTTGCTCCATGCGGACGGACGGATGAACGGACAGATATAGTCAGACAGACAGACATGACGAAGCTAATAGTCGCTTCTCGGAATTTTGTGAACGCACCTAAACATATTTTTGGTTTGCTTCTTTATGACGTTGGTACGTTGTAAATATTTATGGATTATAATTTTTCGTAATTTTTTGTAAGAGACATTTTAATATCAATTTAGTCAGGAAGGCTAGTTGAAATATCACACTGACATTTTAATATTACACTAGACCCTTACTAAACTCAAAACACACGTCTAATATGGTCGGACCGCAAGACATGTTGCTTAACAATAAAATGTTTTGGATTCGTGGTTTTCAAATTATGACGCTGTGAACATGCTTATAAAGGCGAGCAGACCTATACTAGTTCAGTGCTTACGCCGGGCTTACGAAACGCTGTAAAATGAATGACCTGTAGACTGGTTACACCGCACTAGAAAAATTTGTTAAAATCAAATATCCTTTAAGTGGTTTAACGTAGCGTCTGGTGCCGTGAAGCCAGCAATTTCAAAAAAATGCGGGTAACTAAGACTTGAAATATTAAATTTTGAATACCCGAAATGATAGTCAACAAGTGCACCAATATAATATCGTCATATCATTTACGGCCTGAATGGAGCATAAGATTGATTGAAGCATGACGTTCATAAGAACATCACCGGATTTCTGGAACATATAATTTTTTTTAAAATTCTGAAACATTTTACGAGTTTTAAATTCAATTTGATGTAAGACGAAGATTTGCTCGTACTTTGCTCCTTTTTTAAACGATGCTTCATAGTCTTCATAACAATATTTAAATGAAAATAGTTATAACGTAAAACTGAACCTATAATTAAAACAAGCAGATCTGATTATAAATTAACTCCCTCACATTTTGTTTTATAAGTTTTAGTTTCTGATGTTTTCTGAAACAAAATGCTTATAAAGTAGTCAGTCCTAGCACTGTGTGTTAGTTTTGTCTGATGCATGACAGAGAGTCTTTCTCCTTAGCAGCATATGGACCAGTAGAGCGAACTTAATTAAATTCAGTTCAAAAGTAATGACAGAGTGGATTATCCAGGCGCCACATTTTAAATCCCTTACATCAGAAATGTGAGGATAGAGCGACGAAGCGAATATCTGAGGCTGAGCGAACACGGCAGCAGCGCAAGTGTAATCACCATGTTTTGTCCAAAACATATGTAGATTTTCTCAAGCTCAGTTTAAATAACACATTAGAAACAAAAAATATGTTTATATTGATCTTCCGGTACGTGGTACTATGCAATCTCGTAGATATCTACATTTCGACTCAATCTGCTGGCCCTATCTTTAGGTCTTATACAATGAATACAGAGGCAACAGGCTCCTCTGAAATTTCTGCAAATATTTACTAGACTGTGCGGCGTCACATCTGAAGAAAACAATTCTCAAAATCACACAACTAAAACATCAAATCTCAGATTTGTTGGGGGGGGGGGGGGGGAGGGGGATGGCACCGTACATAGCAAAGGTGTTTTCAGGCGTTTCGGAGTTGCCTACATCATATTCATGTTGAAATGACTGCCTCATTTCCCTTTCCAGTACTTCATAATTCACGTCACTTTACCTTGGAGATGGAAATAGTAAGAATTTCCGAAACGCCAACAATGCAGCTTACCTCCCCATTCTGTCAACTTCAGAAAGACGACGAATATCAGCATCGTACTACCATGAAGGGCAGAAGTCCAGTATGAACATTATAAGAAATATGGACTATAGTATTGCCTGTTTTGTAACCATATGCATTGACAACTGAAGTAGTCATGCCTTTTTGTGTTATAGTACAGTTTTGCACGGAAAACACAAGGGAAAGAGAACTCTTGATACATATTAATGTTGTTCAAATGAAACACTTTCAGGGGTTGTTATTCTGCGCGAAGGAGTAGAGACCGTTAAAATGTTTCTTTGCGGAGAGAATACATTGTCTGGTTTTTTAGTGAGATGCCTGACTCAGTGAGCATAGGGGCTATTTTCAGTGTCCTCGAGTCTTTCTCCCAGAACAATCCACGAATGCGTTTAATTTGAACCAACTCAATATATGCGTATATGGGAATATATTACTAATGTTTCAGGGATTACTGGTCTACATGAAGCCGGGATAGAGTAGCTGGTGTAGTGGCTAGACTACGGGCTAAACAACAGAGCAGTCATGGTTTGATTCCAGGCAAGGGAAAATTTTCCTCTTTTCGACAGTGCGAGACCGGCTCTGGGGCCGACCTCTCTTTCTGTCAACATGTACTCGGGGATTCTTCCACAGATGCTAAAGCGACCAGGGTCGTGAAGCTACCCATTCACCTCCATCTTTTGCCAACATTAAGAATAAGTAGAGCTATATATCCACCTTGCCACATTCGTTCATGACATGCACAGAGACGAATTTAAATTACGCTAGCCCGTTCCCAAATGTTACCGAATTATTGACGTTATATATGAATGGCTTTCTTCTCATTGAGATTCAAATTGTTGTATTGAATATATGTAAGTATATTCTTTCTATCTTATTCTATTTAACACAAGTCTCGTGACGACACTAAAAAGTGCGAAACATGTAATTGTTGCGGAAATTTCGTCCTGTCGAAAGTATCCGGTCTAAATATTTGCTCAAGCAATGTGGCCCACTTGCAAATGTCCAAAAGAAGATATCTCTATTGCCTTATTTCTTCAGTCTGTATAGTTCTGTCCATGTGGTCCAAAAATGTAGTCCAAAATTCAATAACGTTTAAATAATTCTGGCCCTTCCAGACCTGAATTCTATGCTAAAAAGAAATGGATGTAGTGTATACATGAAGCTTGTTTCCAAAGCAAATCATGAGGCAAAAAGTTTGACTAAATATTTTAGAAAATTTTAATCATCTGCTCCGTTAAATGAAGGCATGTTTATATTCAACCTATAAGCTATACCTTGAATACAGAAAATTATATAGAATTTCTTCTTAAATTGCTTCCATATCCATGTGAAAACTTTGTGCCACTGGAAGGTTTGGGTTGAGATTTTCTCGAAATATTAGTAATTGCTAGGCTGTTAAGTAAATCCCAGTCCTCCTTGTTTTATGCGAAGGGTTTTCACAATATTCACCTTGAATTCTACTCCTAGACTGTAGACATTAGTCTCCATCCTCACAAGCTATTTCCTTAACATTTGTTTTCGTATTATCCTCCAATCTATGCCAAAGTCTCTCAGCTTGTCTGTCTTTCACGTTTCCCATTAAAATGGTGTACGTATTTCTTTCCCCATGCTTTAAACGTGCCCTGTCAAACTCATCGTCCTTGATTTAATAACCCTAATAATTATAGTAAGGGTAAAATTTAAAAATTCCCTCGTAACGAACTTATTAAAATGAAGATGACTCCATGAAACATAGTTTTAAGAATCTAATAATCGCTCAGTCAGTCAAAAAATTGTCCGCCTTTTTAAGAAACCCAACGCTTCGTAATAGTCTCACAAAAGCCCGATACCTATCCCCTGAAATCCAGTCCACACCCACACGTCCTTTTGTTTAATATCCATTTTCATATTATCCTTCCAGTGAACCCAACGTCTTCCAAGTTATATCTGTCGTCTTATTGTCGTATTAAATATTTGTGTGCATCTCGTACCTCCCTCTTCAGTGCCACAGGCTCTAAAATTAAAATTAAATTTCCATGTAATAGTAAAACTCAGTAACTGAAATGTTTGCATTAATTTTTCTCTGGATTGTGATATATTCTTTCGGAGAAAATTCGAAATTTCGTATTCATATTTGAAAAAATGGAAGTCTTTTGTTTTATAGAAACAAGTTAACCAAAATGAAGATGATATATACATTTTAGAGACAAGCTTTTTGTTATTTTCCCTTGCCGTAAAAGACGCTTATTTGGACACTGCAAGCGTACATAATTCCTCTCTTGTTTCTGCATGTATACACATGACAGAAGATCTGGTCTGTAGAAGAAGGAATGTACCTTGAAAATGCATACAAAAAAATGGGTAATTAATTTTTCTTCCTTTCTAAAGAGTGTACGAGTGCATGACGCCAGATTAATTAACGTTGGTCCTATACGGACCAGGCTGACACAAAGCTGACGGGAAATTTTTCATTACGGAAATACACTTTGATAGATTGATAAACACACAAGCAACGCCCTGAGCTCTCTAGGGAGATGAGTTGTGGAGGGTCAACCAGCAAGGTAACACTGAATCATGTGCTGCTTTTATTAACTAGTCTCTTGGGAAAACATTTTTTGTCGTTATTACAAGTACATAATATTGCCTTGAATGTTGCAAGGCAAGAAGTGCCTGGTTGGTTTTAAACTAAAATGCACGAAGCGTGTATCCGTTGAGGCGTAAAAAAGTACCATAATGGAGAAGGATGGATGATATCAGTAAATGCTGACCTTGACCTCATTGTGTTATTTATTTATGTTTATTTTACAACGCTATCAGTATCTCAAATCACAAAACTTCGAACGACCGGATGACTGGTCAATGTTAAGTTGGAAGGGATTCAGTACCGACTTAATTGAAGTACTTTCCGGCATTTGGCTGGAAGGACTGAGGAATACCACGAAACTCCGCAGCAGAATACTCGTTAAACCAGCATAGATTAGAAAAGAGAACCTCCCAAGCTAGCCAGCAGCGATGGCACAACCTGCTAAATGGTGTTAACCTCGATTTTCCTGGAAGCCACCAAGTAAATTTATATGTAATGTCCCAAATTTCTCGCTTTATCCTTCTTATGGCCCAATTATATTGGGATTAATAAGGTAAGAAGGAGCAGATTGGCGAGACATAAAGCATGCTTTAAGAATGTGAGAATTGTAGAGAATACATCAAGGCTAGGATAACGCTTGTGAAACCTGATCTTAGTTCTGAATGTGGAGAGTGCTCGTTGAACATGTGGCCCAATGTCAAGATTTTGTGAAAACACTTGTGGAACAATCAAACTTATAAGAAAGTTTACGGACCATGAACATGGGCCATAGTTGTTACTTAATTTACTTGTTTTCGGATATTGTATGCTAGTATTGGATTTTACTTTAACACCTTAAATTCTGAGACTAACCTGAATTATGTTTAAAGATCCACTTCTTACCACGCAGTAAACACTCTCCGTCTAGGCAATAAAAACCAATTAATTAATCCTGTGTTGGAAAATAATCGCTGCTGCTTCTGAGATTTATATAAAGCACGTAAACACTCTGTGGGCAGAACGTAGAAGTAGTTACTCTTGTTTGCATTCTGTATCCTGCTTTCCAGTCGTTTAAAACCAAGTGGTAACTACATTTACGTGTTACCTGCAGTAACGTTAAGAAATTGTGCGTTTTGCCACTGACTGTGTTTATGGGTTCGTGTAATTTCCAGAATAAACGATTATATACCTTAACAGAATTCGCCGGTTGGTCTTTACACTTGACGCGGACTCTGCTTTCTGTAAGTTGGAAACTGATTTTTCGTGTACAGGTTGTTTAGTACTCACTGAACTGTGCAAATGCTTTCCAGTCAACATATATACTAACACCAGCATTTTCCAGGATATTTTCGATGTTTATGCCAGAAGATTTCGCAACTAGTGTCTGAAGAATTGCAGCTGCTGAAGGTATCAGCGTTTCCCTTGTCTGGGGAATTCTCCATGAACAATCACTTTACCCATACCACAGCCAGTGAGTGCAGGCTCTCGATCCTCCTGACCACCGCGCAAGAGTGGTGTTTTGCCAATGGTTTCTCGCAACATAAGTTCAGGGCCTACAATTTCTAGCAAACAACCCGTTTACTGATGAGGCACCATTCACAAGGGAAGGTATTGTGAACTTTTATAATACCCCTGTCTGGGGCGGGTGAAAATCCCCACACCACCGTCGCTTCAAGACATCAACATCAATTTACATAGTGTCTGGTTGGGAATCTTAGCATATCAGTTCTTAGGACTAACAGACTAACATGTGCAGTGTACCGTCGGTCTTTGCTTAATGATCTACCAGTACTCTTGGAAGACGTGCCTCTTCATCAACGACAACATATCTGATTCATGTGCAATGTACATGTACAGCGGGGCACCACCACATTTCCTCCGCGCTGCCGGACAGCATCTAAACCAGGCTTTCGGTGGACAGCGGAAAGGACGTGGAGGGCCAGTCACCTGGTCTGCAGGATCACCTGTCGTTAATCCTATGCAGTTTTGGCTGTGGGGCACTTCAGGACTTTCGTGTATTCAGAACCGATCGATGACTTAAGAGAGCTGTTAAGCAACGACAAAGAGCTGACTGTTGTGTTGACCTGCATGGGAACCGCACAGAGCATCTGCTGTAGAGATAACACGAACATCGCGTATATCTCAGCAGACATTGGCGTTTGGAAATATGTTGTCTGGGACTTCTTTGTAATTTCAATGAGGACTACACATCTATGAATTCTTTAAACCCTTTTTTAACACTCTCTATAAGTTAGATGATAATCTTGAGAGGTTTAGTAATATCTGCAGAATATTGCAACGGTTGAGCCCAAATCTGTGTCTTTCGCAGAATACAACGAATAATAATAAGACGCCCCACTGTTAATGGCAATAATTTCTTATCCTGCATTGGCTGCGAAAGTAAAGGAATGGCCCGCTTCTCAGCAAATTTTGACGTACTGCATGAAATTCGGTTAAAGTTTTATGCTGATGTCTGAAGCAATATTGAACTGGCATACATATTAAACCTTTTCCATTTTCTAGTTTGATTAAAAAGAAGGAACATTTCGGCAGATGGCTATATTTATGTCATCAGATAAAACCCTGGGACCTGCTCTGTTGGGTCCATTAGACAGAGCCAGTTCTTTCATTGGAGAGAAATTTGCTGCCTGTAAAACAATCCAACAGAGTATACATGCTTTTACCTGATGACAGAAAGAAAACCAGCTTCCAAAACTGTATTGTTTTAACCAAATGCAGAAGACGAAAAATGTAAAATAAACGTATGTGAGTTAGTAATAAATCTCCATCCATTGCTTCATAAAATGGGTTTAATGGACGTACGCCTACAAATTGAAAACAAAACACAATTTTCCTGTCTAAATGCTTACAAGTTTCGCCAGAACCATCACAGATCAGCCTGCTATCCGCACAATCCACTTAAATATAATGCGGCTTCAGAAAGGCGTTTCTGGAGCAGGGGTGAAAGACGATGGTTCTTGGTGTATCTATATTTGTATTTCCCTCCAGCCACTTATGGCCTATGTCAACCACCCCAAAGCAGTTCTCCCTAGAAGAGGATATAATGTGGTTATCATTAACGACATTCCTGTGACGCGCAGTGGCTATACGACTGCTTGGGACTATATCTAGCTCGGATGGGTGGGAAAGCATTAAACTGGCGGCATGTAAGGAGATCTTGTGTGCGTGCCCTCAGCGCAAATAGCTAATGCTGTGATAGCAGAACATTCTGGTTCAGCACTCAAACACCGCTGAACGTCGTTGGCTCGATTCGTCTCTTATGTTTAACTTCTCTTTATTTCGCGCCGATATTTTGAACACATTTCTCACGTTCTATTCCCTACCCACCTGTTCAGTCCATTGTTGCCCCTTTAATTACAGTATCTTAATACTAGTTGACACGCATAAGTCAGTAGTCGATTGCCGTGTAATATCTTACACTACTTAATCTTTCCTATAAGGTACCTTTATCATTGTGGACGCCATGAAGGCATGTTGGGGAGTGCATGTTTAGCTCCTCTCAATCTTATACTCGGCAGCAGATAAAGTGAGTAGTCAGTTTCACGCCTTGGCCGCTTTACTCATTGGGAAGGAGACCCTGGTACCCACTAAACTGGACGCTGGGTGGCTCCCAGAGCCGGTTTAGACGCTGTTGTGTAGACATATTTCTTGCCCCTGCTAGGAATCTAACGACTCCACGGATGTTCAACCGATACTGTCTTAAACTGTTCCGGCTCATTCGCCTTGCTGCTATCCTAATATTTCCCCCCCTAAAAATCCTTTCAATCTACATTGACAATATTTTTTAATGCGCTTTGATCATTAGAACTTTTTGTCGGTTCTCCTGGCACATTTCTATCACGTGGCACTTTATCAACTTGAGAACAAATACTGTCTTCATACCCTGTCTTCCTAAGAATAATCTTTTGTGCTTTTAATTTCGTTCCGCTGCTTGCCACGTTTCTTCATCTGTACAAACTGAACAATCTTTTCCTTATTCTCGTTGCTAAATACAGGACTAATAATGTTATACCTATTTCTGCTTCATTCGTTAATGTTGATTTTACCTACAATAATTCTTCCACGTTTCCGTAATGCAATATTCTGCCACGAAACTTTGAAGTTCTACAAGCTCTATAAATTTGTAGCGACTTTGTACTGGACACCATGTTTCAGGTATGAATGTGGGTTTCTTATTCTGGTTTTCTTGGTAGACGACATCCCCGTTAGTGTAACAGATCACAAATGTATACATATTCAGTTATCAGTCACACGCAACAACAAGCTAATTGTAAGCGTTTTCTGGCGACTAGTTTCGGCTCTAATATCGAGCCATCATGAGGCCACTACAGAAGAACAAAAAACACAAAACTCTGCAAGTCATGGATGGAGATGTGAAGGGGGAGATCTCCATCTATGACTTGCAGAGTTTTTTGCTTTTCTGTTCTTGTGTATTGGCCTGATGATGGCTCGAACTAAGAGCCGGAATTAGTCGCCAGGAAACGTTTAAAACTAGCTTCTTGTGTGTGATTGATAACTGAATAAATATATATTTATTCTAGTTTATTGAGGTCATTATATTGTTTTTGTTGCTGGTGTCCTGTGAACTAAGCTCTGCCATATATCCTTCACTTTTACGACCGATGCCTTTCCTGTCTTCTTCGGATTAATTTTCACTCCCTCTAAATTTACAGTTTACATTCGTTTCTTAACAAACAACTTTGGCTTTAGTTTATATTAATAATTAACATATAGATTTTCTCGTTAAAGGCCTTTCCCTTTTTCTTTTCTCAGCTTTTGATCATTATTATTATTATTATTATTATTGTCATCATCATCATCATTATTTCACATGTCTCCTTGTCTGCACAAATTTTCTGAAATTTTTGAGCTCTTCAGTTTCACATAGACACATAAACTCTTATGAGCATCTCTGTTCTCTCGATTCTTGTTTTGTACTGTAAATAACAAAATAACTTCAGTTTATAACTATTATCCCGATTTTATTTTTAACGACATTTCTGCCATTCTTCCTATATTTATCACTTGTTTTCCTCTTCTGCTTATGTGAGAGAATGTTTGTTCTGCTTAAGGTTCTGTAAGGATTTCAGTTGTTTTATCTTTCCATGTACTTCCGCACACTAATTCCCTCAACATTATAATTATATACGTATTATTAATAATTCTTCTTATGACTATTATTTATCTTATTTCATAGTTGCTTTAATATCGCTTTCTCAAGTACACATTTCTGTAACGCTCAATTTTGAAAAGACTAAGATTTATAATTGAAGAATTTGTGGCGTAGCAGCCTTGAGGTAGCATTTTTATAGATTAATAGTAAAGCCACAAAAATCTTCAGTCAAGTGGCCGGTCTTCTAACTGGGATTCGGGTTTGGATCTGCCAAATAGGAAACAACATTTTAATTATTTGACTGTTCTGTGTCTTTGAGTTTGAGTGTATATTCATTAGTATTGAACTATTCTTTTCCAATTGCATAGGTTTGTTGTGAAGATAATTCTAACATGCATTGCTTAAATCGGTCGTGGCTCATTTTTAGATAATATCTCATGATATCAGAATAAATTCTGAAAATTTGCCTGAAACGTCAGGTCAGTCCATCCCCAAACCGGCACTTGAACTCAAGACTGCTAAAGGTGACACTTCTACAAGCTTTGTTTGATGTTATATCCTTCACGCATTGGGGGTATATTTGTCTGTTACATTGTTCCAAATTTTTTCTTTGTATTGATATTGCCATTATAATTATTCCCGTCTCGCATTTCCACTCTTCATGTTTTTACATATTAATCTTTTTCTACATACTGCTGTGCCGTATTGGTGTTTACTTTCATCACTTTTGATAGCTATTGAAATATGTTGGTGTGGCATCATAAATTTAATTTAAATCTACGTTGCATTCATTTTGTTAAGTGTAACGCTAAAAGTGTTAAGAGCTACAGAAATAAATGAAAACAATTTTTTTGTTCTATAGGTAATTATGATTTGTGCCAAACACGTGCGTGTCACTTAATTGGCAACGGTGCGCTGTAGTAGCTGCTACTAGCTGGCCTGATTAAACTTGCCCTGTTTCACTTTGGGTTCCGGTATTAGCCACAGAAGTCAGTGAGCTGTAAAAAATACGGGAGCTCATGCATAAAGAATTGTGTGTATGAGCGAAAATAAGTGTAGTTTGCTGTGCATTAATTTCCAACTTATCGAAAGCATAAAGTAGATAAAAACTATCCTAATAGGTCTGTAGATTAATGCAGCTACACTGATTTCTCATTACTCCCATTTTGTAGTTTCATATCTGAAGGGCGGAAAGCAGGCTTATGTGTGTGTGTGTGTGTGTGTGTGTGACTAAGCGACTTTGTGTCCTTTCTTAACCGTTGAATCAACCAAATTATTTTCAGAAAACTTGGTAGAACTTTATGTCATTATAGACGATCCCCATGCCCAATTTTAATTTCAGAAATTAATAACAATAATCATAATAATAACAACTCGGCGAATCTGCAAACTTTTGAGATTGTAACGACACTAGCGCCACGTTATATAGGACACTGATAAGATATATGGTAATAGATTTTTCATAAATGAGCAACTTTTGTAAAGATAATATTTTATGTAATTTAAAACAAATTGATGGCAATAGAAACATTATTTATATTTTGGCTTCATCATCGTAAGTAATTAACCATTGACTCTAGATACGTGTAATGTTTATCTTGACATGTTGGTCAGCATCTGTTTAGGGTGTGACTGTATTCCACAGAGAGTTTGGGACTTGGACTTTAAGGTAAAATGTTGTAACAGCGCTTCTTCTCAATGAAATACACCCAAAAGGCAGAAAATATATATAGTGCTGAACTTTGTAGGGTGCGGTTCATTTTTATTACGTATTTTAATCTTAAGAAACGCTGTATTTGGTTTTTGATTATTTTGACATATACACTTCTGTAATTTTAGACGAGAAATACCTGAAGTGTGGAACGATGCAAATAGGTTAAAACATTGATTTTTATATTAGGTTGCATACTTCCGCCGCGGTGTATTTGTGGTCTTCGCTCTTCGGGAATGTTAGGTGACGAAGGTTGGTAGTTGGTCATCTAAGTTTCAAGGAAACATATTGGTCAATGTCTTAAGGTCAAGCAGTGTCAACCCATGGGTTTGAACATCCGAGGTTCGATTCCTGGCAGAGGCAAGAAACGTTTCTCTCCTCAAAAACGTCCAAATCGATTCTGGGGCCCACCCCTTCTCCTATTCAATAGGTACCAGGGGTTCTTTCGCCGGAGGTAAAGAGACCGTTACGAGAAGTTCACTACTTACCTCCATCTACTGCCGAGTTTAAGAATGAGGGGAGCCATACCCCTACTGCCCCTACATGCTTTCATGCCGTGGAAAGGGAAAAGTTTATAAGTGCACTTTAGCACGGAGATAGATTATAAACGTACCTACGAGTACAATTTATGTATAAAGCAACGTTTGTTAGCCACAAATTACAAAAATGGCGATGAAGCGAAACTTTCAGTTTATATTTGGCAAATGTAACGTATTCAGTCTGTACTTAAATAATAAGTTATTTACCAAAACAACAATAAAACACTATTAGAAATATAGCACTATAAATATGTATATGCAGCAGTAAAGTGTGCTGTATGAATACCGAATGTCCAAGTCTTATGAGATGTTAGGCCGCGTCAATTCGCAAATAGTTACTGACGTTTCGGATAACCTTACTACCCCTATCTTCAAGGCCTAGCAGCTCAAGAACAATGGACTGGACTGCTAAACCCTAAAGTGTAAGGACGCTCCATGTTCCATGCAGATAAAGGGAAATATTTATCATTCCACGTGGCGCAACATCTTACAAGTCTCGGATATTTATCAACACCACTGTGAGAGCCTCAGAATTGTTTGTTTGAAAAACCTCATTAAAATTTCATTATTTGTTGAAAATACACTTGACATGTTCTGCTGTTACTATGTATGTGAGGGACGAATAGCAAGCCAACTACGGGCAGTTTCTAGTGTTGCTGTGAAAGTGTGCGTCACTGGACACAAAGAGGATGCGTACAGATCAAGTGGGCCTTAGTTTCATCAGAAAATAAACTCAATGCCGTTTAATAATAATGTTTTTTTCAATGGCTCGACAGCCCCTTGGGGGCCTAGGCCGCCTCATTGTTCGAGGCTTCACGATCACACACTTAAAACACACACAACACTCACAAGAGACAGACATCCATGCCCTAGGCGGGATTTTTTTTTCCTGTCCCGTTATTTCCCTTTGATCCATTTTGTACTTTTAAATCCTTCCGTCTTTCTTCATGTCACTTATGATCCATACTAGTCCTTATACAACAAACACAACACAAACATCCATGCCC
Source organism: Reticulitermes speratus (assembly GCA_021186555.1). Classification (NCBI taxonomy): domain Eukaryota; kingdom Metazoa; phylum Arthropoda; class Insecta; order Blattodea; family Rhinotermitidae; genus Reticulitermes; species Reticulitermes speratus. The sequence continues at coordinate 19,755,082 of JAJKFL010000005.1, forward strand.
CCGGTGGGATTTCTTTTTTTTTTTTGCCTGTCCGGGTTTTTCCCTTTGATCCATTTTTGTACTGTTTAAATCCTTTCGTCCTTCATGTCACTTTACGTTCATGCTACCGTCCTTACAACAAACACAACCCAAACATCCATGCCCCCGGTGGGATTTGAACCCACAATCCCAGTAAGCGAACGGCCGCAGACCCACGCCTTAGACCGCACGGCCACTGGGATCGGCAATAATAATGTTTAGTGAAGTAGAAAAGAGAAAAACACCAGTTACTCGGTCCAGGCAGCAGAATATTTTTGACAAACTAATAGTTTTGACAAACTCGGCTAGTCAAATTGTCCGCATTTTATGGAAACACAAATTTCATGACTGTGCCCACAGCAGCCGCCACTTGTCCATATCCTGAACCACGTGAATGCAGAACATACTTAAATATAGGTTTTAATTTTATCTTCCTATTTACATATGTTTCCAAGCGCTTTCTTTCCTTTAAGTTTCCCTACCAAAACTCTTTGTACAATTATCTTCTGTCATGTGTAAAACCAGCTCGGGCTCATTGATTTTATCACTCCAATAATACTAGGTAATTAGTACGAATTTTAAAGCTGCTTTGGTATGCAGTATTTACAAATGTAGGTCATACCAACAAACACAAATTAATAAAAGATAAATAATTTTAGCCCTAACACATATGTAAAGGCATTATGAAATTGGGAAATGTACACTGTTGTAATATGTCATAGATAAAAGTAATTTGCTGGTTGCAGGATTCACATTTTATTCACGGCAGTTACTTTTCCCAAAACATAAGAAGCAGTTAAAAGCGCTATATATCTAACATTAAAATTTGGTAAAATAAACATATGAGTAGGAGTTTCAGAAAGCGTTCTTGAAGCTAATACAGAGCAGGCCTATAGGTGAAGACAATTACAGACATTATATGTGAAATGGGCCTTTATATGGGGAATTTTAAAAGCATCTTTACGGCAAGTAAAATTATATTTGTGTTTCTGTGTAACGTTGATAAATATGTATATGATACAAGCATGTACAGCCTGTTACTGCCACACTCACAGTCAGAGCGTACTTTATAAATAGCTATAACCTTTGTTATTACAGCACCATTGGTCGTGTAATGCAGTTAACAAATATAGACATTTATTGACCGTCAAATTATAGCGCTTTTGCCAGTTCAGTCTATTTCATGTTCCAACACAAACTGCTTTGTGGAATATTAACAGTATTCGTACTGCTTACGTGTTTCATTAAATTACGTAAAGGTAATGCTTTACTTACATATCATCGTGACTTTTACAGGACATCAAATGAATAGTCTTCAAGATGTATACCATACGTTACACAGTGCCTCTGAAGGTATCAGATTTTATGAGTACGGAACGTTGGAAATGAAGCGCCATTGAACACAAAATGTCACTATAATCGTGTAGAATTTGATGGCATAATGAAAGCATATCAGAGTCGGTGTTACTGGTTTGGCTGCACTGACACGACCACAAATCTTGGGCGCCATATAACACACATAAACGCCAAGAAAACGCGTTTTTATAGACGGAACTCTTCTTCATTAAAATTTGGTTAGTCCCTGAGGGCATTGATGAAAAGATTCGTTGCAGTATTTTCATATATTTTTATTAACGTTGTTTCGAGAAGTCTTGCTTTTTATATTCCTGCCGTTTGCAGCCTTCTGTTTATTAGTTCTCCTTTGGGTGGATTCTTATTTCTCAAGGAAATATTATAGATAGCTAAATAAAACATATTTCTTACGTTATATGCAATACATCGTGGATCTTTTTATACGTATTCGACTTACCCTTCCGAGGAAATAAAAAAACCACACATTATTAGATTTCCTTGTCGGTTGACGTCATGAGTCACTGACTAATGGGGAAAATTCAACATGCAAATGGAACTCATTACTGAGCCTTCCCCCGGTTTTGTAAAGTCCTACAGAACACAACCCTCTCAGCCCAGAGGTAGAAAGGGATATAGAAAAAGTTCAGAAATGTGAAGTTGGTAATTCAGTTGGATTGTTGTCGCTACCAATTAGGCTCAATGAGCTGACTCTTCACGAATCCAGTCTACACTCGTGCACCCATTTCGTTCATGACTGGTCCTGCATTCACTGTCCCCGCTCATATAAGTGTTCCTCATATCTTCACTGGGAAACAGTGGGCTATATTAATAACGGAAATCGTTAGAACACAGGGAATTGATTTCATGAGAGGCGGAATTCAGCAACACTGGTTCTGTATCCTATAAATAATTCCTCCGATTCGCAACACCTCATAAACTGTTTACTTCAAAATTTATTTTAGTTTTATTTCAAGGCTTTTTAAAATATCGGCGTCTTATCTACAATTAATATTTATAGACAATATACTTTAGGATCATTCTGTACTTTACCATAGGGCTGTATGTGCTAATACAACACTATAATTAACGCGAGAGTTACAGGAAGAGTAAAATTTGAATAACGTTGACCTCTTTTGTTCTACTCATTGGATTTATAAAGCAAATTACATTCACTATTTAATACGCTTTGCGTATACTACGCGACATACAGGTCATGACCACCAGTTTTGGTGTAGCCTGATTATATGTGTCTGTAACTCAGTTAATATTCCCGTTTCGTATTCCTCCTGTCGAAACTAAAACCAAGAGCGTGCTATCATTGTGTCAGTAATTCACAAATCTGTTGCAGGACCTTGGAAAAGCAGGAATTATCCTCCGACATTTCTCTCCCTATATCACATTTATGTCATTATCCTCCGGGCATCTGAAGAGAGACGCTTTAAACAAACAGTGGACAAAAGTTGTGTGAGCAGTGATATTGTCTGCAGCGGATCAGGTTTTCATAACAGAGTTTTATTTACATGTAAAGAGTGAATATAATCCGTTCCCTTCGCTTAAAGGAACTGGTATTTTATTTGATGACGCTTAATTAAATTGAATATTTTCCTTAAAATTTACACTAATTAATAACTTTGCTAAAAATTTGTGTAGCCGATCCCGGTGGCTGTGCGGTCTAAGGCGCAGGCCTGCAGCCGCGTGACTGCTGGGATTATGGGTTCTAATGCCGATCCCAGTGGCCGTGCGGTCTAAGGCGTGGGTCTGCGGCCGCTCGCTTACTAGGATCGTGGGTTCGAATCCCACCGGGGGCATGGATGTTTGTGTTGTGTTAGATGTATGGACGATAGCATGGAACGTAAAGTGACATGAAGGACAAAAAGGACTTCAACAGTACAAATGGATCAAAGGGGAAAACCCAGGAATTAATACAAAAAGAAAAATCCCGCTGAGGGTATTGATGTTCTTCTCTTATGTATGTTGTGTTTTGTATAGGGCTCTTCACTCGTTCATAAGAGTCCTACCGGGTGTGTGTTTCTAATTGTATGTGATCTAGAAACCTCACAAAGTGGCGACCGGTCCGATGTGGACTGTAGCGCCACAGAAAAAAGTATTGGTGTATCAAAATAAATAATTCTAGGAGGTAATAAATGTATTTTCCTGACAAGCGTAGGAAAAAAATACCATATATGCCTACTTGTTCTGTGTCACTATCGACAATTACGGATTACTCTTTGCGCATTTAATGGGCATTACCTCCTAAAAGGCACGTTGTATGTACTGTAAATTTTTTAATCTATCAGCAATTTTATAATGGCTGCAAGTGTGTTCTGAAAAACTTCTGGCTGCCTAAATTTGCGAAAGTCCGTAGGTGTATGTATACATGCACATTTGTTTTTGAATTCATTATACATGTAGACACAGAGCTTTTATTTTTTTAATATCATATTCTGATGGAAGAAATGAAAGAAACCCCAATATTGAAGGTTCAGTGCGGCCTGTTTTCTGATAATATTTGCACGTTTGACGGTAGGCGTACCGGTGCGTACTGGATGCAAGGGGGCTGTGTGTATCTCCCTCCCTCTCTCTCTCTCTCTATATATATATATATATATATACATATATTCCGCCGTGTTTTATTATGTAACTAAAATAAAATGTGTTCAATCCCATACAAGGTTTAAGCATAATTATTCTGCTTTTTTTGCAACGCCTTTCTGATAAATGCACCCACTGTCAGGTGCAGCACACCAGTTAATATCTGTTCACCCAGTCCCGTGCAGTCTCAAAATGACATGAGTAATAATACGACAGTTTACGAGGAAATTCCTTTTCTTCATTCTCCTACAATGTCTCATAAAGTAAGAGCAATGTTAGACTTGAAATGGAGCAATAGACTCCATATAATCGGTTAAAGTTGCATTTTAGCGTCTTCTCATGTAGGGATCACAGCAAACATACATAAATCAATAGTGGCAGTTAAACTAATGATACTAATTACTTCAATTACATTTTGAACCAAGTAACTAGCGTAATCTACCATCAAGAACATTTTAGACAAGTAAAATTAACATTCACATATGTGACCTCATACCTTAGGGGAAGAAGTAAGCTGATGAGGTAACTATTCTTTCTAGGTATGTACGTATGTATCCTCAAATCTAAATTTTAAACCAGTTGACGAAATTACGAATTTACTAAGGCTGCTCTAAAATTCATCCCATTGAAGGCAACCTCACACTTTCTAAATTTCATACAATAAAGAAGAATATGGTGGACGCGCGAACGTGCGAGAAAATAATGACGCTAGGTATAATTTGGGATCCTGAAGATATATTTGGTAATGGATCTTTGAAAGAAGCGCAGATTTTATTGGCATAAGGTATTTGTAAAATATAAAGTAACAACATCGTGGTCGCACCAAATTTTCTTAAATTATCTTCGATATTCCTAATAACATACTGATTCTCAGTACGTGAAATATGGTATGGTGATATCCCATAAACTTATTCTGACATTATGTGCGAAATGTTATTTAATGGTGAAAAATTACAAATACGTCGATGGTGCGAATATCTGTGGTTATATCTCAAAAACTTCAGGTAAAAGGAATTTATTCTTAGCAATAAATGCTTCACAAATAGATCTGTAAGTCTGTGAAATATTGTGAAGAAAGATATTAAAGAAAAATGAAATTTTAACAACGGATATTATATTTTGTATTATTCCATCAATATTGTTTAGTTATTTTGTCAAGACGGGCGATATGTGTGGAAAATGTACAAAACTGTGAAGTTCAGTTGAAACAAGTCAAGAAAATTGACCTTTGAAGTAACTCAGAATAGATGGAGCTACATTAAGGAAGATACTCTCTAACATGCCGGGAAACCATAGAGGGGGAGTTGAGCTGTAGATTTACCCATCTTAAACTCGGCGCTAAATGGGGGTGAGTGATCAACCCCACGCCTCATCTGCTTAAACCCAGGGAAGTAGATAAAGGCTCACGACTTGCTAGAATTAAAATTAGTTTCAATGACTCAACTTGGGCCGGGGTAGCGTAGTAGGTATGGCGTCTCGCTACGGGCTGGACGGTCCATGGATCGAATCCCGGCGTTGGCGAGATTTTCTGCACCCGTCCAGACTGGCCCTGGGGCCCACCCAGCCTCCTGTAAAATGGGTACTGGCTTTCTTATCCTGGGGGAAAGCTGCCGGGACGTGGCTTTGACCACCCATCCCCATCTAGCGCCGAGGTTAAAGGAAGAGTATCGCTATATCTCTACCCCGCACTGGGCATTCCTGGCCTGTTCTAGGGTGAACTTCTTACCTCAAACCTTTATTGGCTTCACCAAGATTGTACTGACTCAGCAAAGTGTATATGGTGAACGTTGCGAGAACGATGACAAATATTTGGATTCCATGCATTAGGGAATTTTAACAATAAATAACTATAGGCTTTCAAAATATGATCATGCACCATGAAGTTACTTATTAATTAGTTAATTTTTTTATTTACGGGAAAGATTAGCTTATTTTTCTCATATTTAAACAATAAAGTTATTGACTTTGTATGTCTAGGTATTGGAATGAATAGGCAATACCTAAGTAACAAAAACCGAAAACATGAATTTAATGGCTGTAACGTGCTTCAATTTTGAACCAAAGTCCTTGCTTCAGACCACCGCTTCTCCATAATTGTCAGTTTTTGATTCCACGTTCCTGCGATTTTTATATTTTCTACGATGTACCATTCAGTGGTCCAGGTTAAGTCTCACATAACTTCTCAGTTTTGTCAGTGCCACATTATTACAGATATTAGATGCAAGCCGCTATATCCCTGGGAACAGAAGCAGATCGCTTGATAGACGGCTGTGTGTTGTAGATTCAGGGACGCTGTCCGCAAGTCCATCAGCTGAAGGATGGTAGTTATTCGATTTACATAACTGATATTTTTGAGTTTGGAGAAACTTAAACTTTTCATAATATCACATGAAGGAAAAGGCATTTTTGCGAGAAAAATACACAAAAGTTGTTCATTACAACGCATTTATTCACGTATTCGTGTGTGGTACATCCCTACCACTGAGTCGGTTTTCTTGACTTCTCTCGGAGTTGCTCCTAATATTGCACTGCCAGAAGATAAGAGAGCACTGGAAGCGGATCTTGGGTGATGTTAAGGAGCCACATAAAGTATTATGAGCCATTCGCCTCCTATAAGGAGTGTGGCCGGCCATACGTTCCCTGATCATTCTAGCTTGTCTCAAGGGAGTTGCCTACCTCACTTCTGGGACTTGAGTCCCGCAGCGCGTACGCGTTTCTTCGACTCAGCGCCGAATAAGAGGGTAATGAGGAAAGCCCCTTAGCAGCTTACGACTTTTACGTTATGTCGACAGTAGTAAAACTTACATTTTAACACTCGCAATGCTCGGTGGTGCACGGTTTACATTTCCCCATCCTCTGCTCACACAACCATAGTGCGAAAATGGCTTCTTGCTTCCCCGAATTTAATATTTATTTCTACGATTGTAAAACGTCACTCAAGGTTGGTCTTGTTTCGGAGCTAGTGCATGAGCCTATTGGATACATCCAATCATCCTTTCTTACTGCTTTTACGAGCTTCGTCTGAACAGAGAGGCCACGAGTTCGTATACTTTAATTCTTCGGTGGAAGCAGGTGCATGTAGATGTAATGGTGGAATTATTTCCAAAATGTTTCCATGTAAATGTATGGACCTCGTCCCTGGACCCAGTACATATGACGTTTTCTTACTTATATGACACTTCTTAAGAGATTTTAACATTACTCTGACTTTCAGTGAGTAAAAACGTTTCTTTATATTTGGATATAGATGTAAAAATTATTATTTTAACCAAAGGCAATTTTCACTTACTGTTACACATTTTCACTGTTGTTACTAATGTAAAAGACATTTCTAAAATGTAATTGCCTCTAGCAATATGTGAGAGCGAGTGGCACGATGTTAAATACAGCATTTTAATTTGTTACCACAAGTCCAACTTTGTCACTGTCTTGAACTATTCTGTCGCATGCTTAATAGCACTTTGTGCGGTCTACGCGACTGTTGTTAGACAACGCCAAACGTATGTGAGCTAACAGAGAAGTAAAACTGTGAGACTGGTAATAACGCATTTATGGATGTCAGGAGTATGTGTTAATTTAATAAGTGAAAACAATGTAAAAGGAAGTTGGCTCAGATAATAAATTTTTGTAATTGCAGCCGCATGGTAACAAGAAATTTTGATATACGATGAATTTCGGGAGATATGTTTTGAAATTTTAATGGACTTTTGTGTAGAAGAAAGCTTCTACGAACAATAGTTCGAATTAGTCGCAAAATTAAATCAAGTTACGATATGGAAGATGCAGACTTACAAAAGCATAAGAAAGGTGTACTCCAGACTTGCACGAATATTTCACACTCGTTACATGCGATCTTACGTATAATATGCCGCTTCATATTACACCAATTTTTGCTTATACCCTAAGCATATTTTGTAATGATTCCATTATTTTATTTGTTTATATCATTAAAAAGTCTGTGTGATTACAGTGATCTAAATTGTATTTATGAAATCCCTCAAAAAATACGCCGCATGTTATCTTGTTTATTTATTGTTTGTTGCTATAATTTTTCATCACAATACGAAGTAATATTTTAATCTCTAAAGTACATTATGTGTGTTTAGTTTCGTTAACTTTCGTTTTCTATTTAGTACACGTTACTTCATGTATTGATGTCAGTCACTAATTGAATAGGTAAGTATATATTTTCCTCAAGAAAAAATAAAAAACTAAATAAAATGAGAAAATGGGTAACATTTTGTTTCTTCAAAATTTAAAAAATCATCTCAAACAAACCTCATTCCGTATTCTTAAACGACACTTTACTGGGATAATTGCGAATAGCGGGTGGTATATATGTGTACCTTGTCAATGTATTATTGTACCCCTTCACAGCGTTTAATATTCCCTACTTTTTAAAACAGAATTCATAATTTTCTTTACGTTTATCATTCCATTGTGTTGCATATAAAATAAAAGAATGAAGGGCCGTCAACACAACCTTAAATACCAGAGACAATGTAATTGTGTTGGCGGCTCTTTATTCTTTTAAAATTCGTAATAATGTATTTTTGGGAAGTTGAACGCGGATATTGTATTCGCGAATATACACAGGGCTTGACGGTTTTTGTTACGACGAGCTCCGTTTTAGAGAATTGTGAATGTTTGAATTCAACTACAAAGTCTGGCGCGTAACAAACACACAGCTGTCACTGAGCCCTGCATATTTGGTTTTGAACCTTTTAGGATGTGGCACGTAGTTAACGAGATACACGGTGTAGCTGTTCAGTGAGTCACTTTGTCAGTTTTAGTCAGCTAGTTAACGAGATACACGATGTACCTGTTCAGTGAGTCAGTTTGTCAGTTTTAGTCAGCTAGTTAACGAGATACACGGTGTACCTGTTCAGTGAGTCAGTTTGTCAGTTTTAGTCAGCTAGTTAACGAGATACACGGTGTACCTGTTCAGTGAGTCAGTTTGTCAGTTTTAGTCAGCTAGTTAACGAGATACACGATGTACCTGTTCAGTGAGTCAGTTTGTCAGTTTTAGTCAGCTAGTTAACGAGATACACGGTGTACCTGTTCATTGAGTCACTTTGTCAGTTTTAGTCAGCTAGTTAACGAGATACACGGTGTACCTGTTCAGTGAGTCAGTTTGTCAGATTTAGTCAGCTAGTTAACGAGATACACGGTGTACCTGTTCAGTGAGTCAGTTTGTCAGTTTTAGTCAGCTAGTTAACGAGATACACGGTGTACCTGTTCATTGAGTCACTTTGTCAGTTTTAGTCAGCTAGTTAACGAGATACACGGTGTACCTGTTCAGTGAGTCAGTTTGTCAGATTTAGTCAGCTAGTTAACGAGATACACGGTGTACCTGTTCAGTGAGTCAGTTTGTCAGTTTTAGTCAGCTAGTTAACGAGATACACGGCATACCTGTTCAGTGAGTCAGTTTGTCAGATTTAGTCAGCTAGTTAACGAGATACACGGTGTACCTGTTCAGTGAGTCAGTTTGTCAGTTTTAGTCAGCTAGTTAACGAGATACACGGTATACCTGTTCAGTGAGTCAGTTTGTCAGTTTTTTCAGCTAGTTAACCAATCAGGCCGATCCCAGTGGCCGTGCGGTCTAAGGCGTGGGTCTGCGGCCGCTCGCTTACTAGGATTGTGGGTTCGAATCCCACCGGTGGCATGGATGTCTGTCTCTTGTGAGTGTTGTGTGTTGTCAGGTAGAGATCTCTGCGACGGGCTGGTCCCTCGTCCAGAGGAGTCCTACCGAGTGTGGTGTGTCTAAAAAGTGTGTGATCGTGAAGCCTCGAAAATTGAGGCGGCCTAGGCCCCTAAGGGGCTGTCGAGCCATCGGAAAAAACAAGTTAACAAATCAGCCAGTCAGTTAATTGATAAACGATCAGTTATTAGAAACTTACTTGTTGATCGATCGGTCGGTCGGTCGGTAGTTAGTTAATCAGTAGTTATGTCATGCAGTCCGTTTCTCAGTCATCCGGTCAGCTGTCAGTAATTTCATTAGAGAAACGTTTGATCTGTTAGTGAGTCGGGTGGATGGGTGAGTGGGTGGGATGTTAGGTGATTGCTTGGGTAGGTACGTAGGTAATTAAGGAGGTAGAAAGTAGGTAGGTAAGTGTATGTGTGATTAGTTACGTAGTAAATCAGTCATTCTGTCATACACTAATCATTCTGTTGTTAGTTACATCACCTTGTAAGTTGGGTAGTATGTAGGTGGGTTAATCACTCTGTTTACCTGGTACAGACAATTAATGTCAGTGGACCATTTGATTAATTCCTCGTTTACCCTAGATAGGTAGATATGTAGGTAGGAAGGTAGTTAAGTATCCTTTATTCGGTCATTAATTAATCATTCGGTTAGACAGTATGTCAGTTATTTTGTGTTCATTTTTCCGAATCTGTGTACTCTAACTGAATTTAATGAACCATAGTAAGCTTAGTGCATTTGTAAAATACAAACTACTTGACGATCCATTATTTAAATCGAAACGTGTGGGGTTTGTGTTACAATGTTGCTAAGTAATTAAATTGTGTGCCTTTGATGGTGTTTGTGTTCAACTGAGGGTGTCAGTTATTTTCATTCTGTCGGTTGGTAAATGAGTCAGTCGGTCATTCAACCTGTCGGTAGGTAAGTCATTCAGTCAGTATGTCAGTCAGTTGTCCGTCAGTCAGCTGAAGCAGAAGAGAGTGCAGAAGCTGACACGCTAGAGTTCTAGCAGTCTGTAGCTAGGCGTCATTCCGCTCCGTGATCAACAGTTACACGGCATTAGTCTGTGTAACGTGACTGTGTGCTCCCATGAGGTCCGGTATATGCTGTTATGACTGTATCCGATTATGGAACGCTCTAATAGGCGTCGGTGTCTATCGATTGGTTCCATAAGTGTGTATCGACTGTATCTGGTTTAATTATACGGGTTTGAGAGGCGTATTTTAAGCAACACATTACGTTAAACTAGAGCAGCAGTTCGGTTGCTTTTATAATCAGTCTGCTCAAATGAAAGACCAATTTCAATATATATTTCAGTAAAAAATTGCAGTATTCTAATGCTTTTTCTATTACTCGCACATTACTTTCACCGCTTTGATTTTAATCAGAAGAAAGTGTTTTTGAGTTTAATAAAATGTTTTCTGTCTCTAGACTAATAATTAAAATAAAACATACGTATGCGAAAAATTGTTGATGATTTTTTCAATTTTTATTTCAAAAGTCGCATGAAACTCACATGAAACATTACGTAAAGGGGAGGTACGCCTATATCAAATGTACTTCTACTATTCATCCCTACTGACTTGTCATTTCCGTAGAAATGTTGAATGTACGTAGATCTTCCATACAATTAACATTTGTGACACTAGGAGTTACCGAACTATCGCAAGCTCTTGAATACAATTCTTTATTTTTAAGAAATCGTGGTAAAGATTTCGAAGTAATTTGATGTGACCATCCGGATACGTTTTAAGTTTTAAATAGGTTTTATCATAGGCCAACTGCACAGTGCAGAGTCCGTCTTTAAAAGTCGGTTGTCGCTCTTGTTATTAAGAAGTCTCCCTTTCTTCTTTCATGCAGTCGAACATTCACTGCCGTATATGCATCGGCGCCATAGGCTACAATCTGACACACAGCGTCGGTAAGATAGTAAGTATGTAATATATAGCCTAACTAAAGGACATATGGTTTATTATTCCGGAATTTTTCGTATTCTGCATAATTTGGTCATTCAAATATTGCTACACAAAATTTGTTTGCAATAGGTAGAGGTTGCATTCATAATAACTCTGGAACCGCTAGTGTGGCTTTATGGATTGGTACGTGCACACACTGTTAAATAAACACGAGTGTATAGTGAATATGTGATTTATTAATATTGTGATAACAGTATGAATGTTTTCTGCACCCCACTTTTAAAAAAACGTATCTCCAATTTCAAATTATGTAATAAGTTTTACTTCTATATACAAAAAAGTCTCCAATGAACTGCATGGAGCAGAGTCGTTTTTGAGAAGCAAATATTTCTTTAAATAGTTAAGAAATTCCCCGCATTTTATAAAATCCATTGGTTTATTACCATTTTTACAAAGGTCCGCTACTTGTCCCTGTCCCGAAACAGATCGATACATTCTACGCTTTCTCATCCTATTTCCTTAAGATCGATTTTAATATTACTTTCCACCTATACCTACGTCTTCCAACTGGTCCCTTCTCTCAAGTTTCCCCACCAGCATCATGTATACACTTTATGTCTTCCCCATACATGCCACAGTCCCGCACCGCATCCTCCTCAAAGTGATCATCTGAAGGTTATTTGGTGAAGAGCATAAATCACGAAGCTCGTCATTATTTAGTTACTCCAGTGTCCTGTTTCTTCTTACGCGTTAGGCTTAAATGTCTTCCTCAGTTCCCTATTCTAGCAACGACTGAGTTCTTTCATTAATGTGGGATACCATGGTTTCACACCATTATATAACATCAGCAAAAATTATAGCTCTATGTATTTTAATCTTCATATTTTTTGACAGCAAAAAGGCAGACAATAGGTTCTGGATCGAAAGATAACAAGCATTTCCTGAGTTCATTATACTCTTAATTTCTTTGCGAATGGAATAATGATTTATTAGAGCCGCTTCCACACTTTCAAAGGCTTTATTTGCTGTATTCATCTGTGATGTCCTGCATTATGCTCATGAGACATGACCATTTTCATGTACTTAGTTTTCTCAGTATTTACGTTTAGACCAATCTCCTTACTAGTGACTAATAAGTCTTTTCATTTGTTAGTATTTATATTTTCACTCAGTGATCTATCATCATCATCATCGTCGTCATCGTCTTCATCATCATCATCATCATTAAAAAACCACAATCTGTTTGTCTTTCAGTTTCAGACCCTCCTGGTTTTCTTGTACCATCCTGACGACAGGTTCCAGAACCAAGTTGAAAAGCAGTGGTTATAAAAAATCTCCTTCTTTCAGCTCATTCTGAATAGGAATATATCAGGAAAATGTTTTCCTGTTTTGACTTTACTATACGATTCTTTTCAACATATTGAGGGTCACGAATAATCCAAAATCACAATAAAATTGCAAAATAATTATTGAAAGCAAATGTGAATACATAATTTAAGAATGTGAAATTTGACTTCACATTAATAAGTTTATATATCAACACATTTATGCTTTTTCCACAGACATCATAATTAAAACTAACGAAATTACGCAAGGATTTCGTATCTTGGAAAAACCTAAAGGCCAACCATGAATTCAGTTATTATTTTCGATATTTTTTGTCCTATTATTTTATCCAAATTTGTTAGTTGAGTAAATATTGATACTGAAGTTAACTCTATAAACCTTCCATGGTTATGTGTGTTATTCTTGCCTTTATGGGACGTTTTAATCCCGGGCTCTAAGGAAAGGCCATGAAGTCTGACCAGGGTAGAAGCGATCTGTGTTCATTCTATTACAGGCCAAAGGTCAGTTGATTTAAGAGCGTGTTGCCTCGGATCGTAACATCAATTTCCAGAGAGTTGGACGAGCAAATTGTATTCCAAAACTTAATTTTCTTTTACTTTGTGCAAACAAGAAGCAAACGCTTCGTGCAGCAATCTATTATGTTACACATAATAAAAGTGTAATGGAGCAACGCTGAGTGGAATTGGCTATATCATGAAGTATTCTCAGAACTCTTAGCCAAGAGATGAAAAGCATATAAATTTTAAGCTATGTTGCTTAATTTATTCTCGTTACAACTACTTCGAAATGTCGTTTACTGATGTTCATAAGACTTATGTCTGCCCCGTTTTAATATCTAGAAATGCATAGATATTTAATCGTCTTCATGGAATGTCTGTTAATATAAGACTTCATTATTTGTAGAATGGGCACTTGATCCTACGCGGGGTGTACTTGCAGAGTAATTGAACATATGTTCAGCGCCATATATAGGGTAATTGAGAATCCTGTAAGGGAATATTGTCCAATCAGAGCTACGGAAATTACAAGAGAAGGTTGGGATTTCCCCTTTCCCTAGATCTGATTGGCCAAAATAGATCAAATTTTTGTGTAAAGTCCACAGATTATCCTCTCGCAATTATTTCAGCGTGCACCTCAATCAAATTCAGTCACCCGGAATATGGAGGCAGTAGGGTACGTTACTCCGAAACGTTGGAATGTCACCAAATATACTACACGGTTTATAACCCCTTAACGACGACCATCATTAAAACCACATCCACCGATGAAAATCTGAAAACTTTATTCTGTGAGGAGTTGTTACGCTCGAAACACCCAAGCTGCAAGAGAATTATATTTAGGCCTTTCGCTACTACTTATTCAAAACGTTTGCCGCTAAAGTCCATATTAGAAGGCAGTCTTCTCCATCAGGATCTGAGGACGCAGATGGCCGTGGTCAGAGGATTACAATTTGACATGGATATGAAGAAACCTCCAGAGTCGATGTAAGAATTAAGTGATGCTGAAATGAGTCTTGTAATAACTGGCAGGTGTGAATTATGACACACACACTAGCTGACAACCAGGACCCATGATTAATTTGTAATGTATTTTACAGCACTGTGTACTTCAGATTACGTAGCACCGAACGCATGCGTGATAGTGAAAAACCACATAAGCCTCAGGATAGTCGGTGTCCTAGTCGAAATTCAAACCCACGACCTCCCTAATGCAAAATAGAAGCATTACCGCTTGAGCCATCTCGCCCCGTCCCTGAGAGGAATATGTCGCCGTAATTTAGTGGGACGTCACGGGAGATGGTTACTCTAATAGTACGTGGCAGCAAATGATATTGTTGGCTATGGTAGCATTCCCTAAAGACCAGCTGCTGACAGTATGCAGTTCAACGTAACACACTGCTGCCTCACAACTTTACATCACGTCTCTCCTGTGTCCCTGCTGACAGGTTATTTACAGCATCGCACAATGCAGCATTCAGTAGGAGACTATTAGAGCGCAGAAAAACTTAAAATTTTTATATAGAATTTACATTTTAAAAATTAAAAGAGAACGAGGACATATTTCGACATTTCTGCCATTTTCTGACCACCGACTTTAGGTACATGAATGTGAAAGAACAGCTTTCTGCACCCACCACACTATTTTCTTGTTTATAAAAATGTTTCCTATTACAATTCATTTTCGCTATTGTCTTTAATAATATATCACTAACTACATCACAAATCACATACATACACACACATTCGCGAATGATATTATGCTACGTATAATATATATCATAACAAACAGTTTATTTTATTTACATTTGCCGAACGAAAATAGTGGCTGACAAAATTCAGCTTTAATTTGATTGGCTGTAAAATGGAAAGCATCACTGGAAGGCCAAGCGTCTCGAACTGCAAGCACTCTTTGCGATCAGAAAATATGAATAAAATGTATACGTCACTGTGTCATGGAACATTCTGTATAAAACTCTAGCTATAAGGTGAATGATTGTTGGTGATCTCATCTTTCTTCGATGTTTGTTCCTATTTAATTTCCCCAAACATATTAGTTGCCGATCCTAATGGTGGCACGGTGTAAGGCATGGGTCTGCGGCCGCTCGCTTGCTGGGATTGTGGGTTCGAATTCCGCCTAGGGCATGGATGTCTGTCTCTTGTGAATGTTGTGCGTTGTCAGGTAGAGGTCTCTGCGACGAGCTGGTCCCTCGTCCAGAGGAGTCCTACCGAATGTGGTGTGTTAAAAAGTGTGATCGTGAAGCCTCGAACAATGAGGCGGCCTAGGCCCCCAAGGGACTGTGGGGCCACTGGGGAAAAAAACATTATTTTATTTGTGTTATGCTGGTGCATTGTATTTGTCATGTCGTTTGGCAGGCAGTTTCATTGTGACCGTGTAAATTCAGAATGAAGCTTCCCAAGTGAACAGTATTGGTTATCAGTGAGGGTGTTTATGGAAGGCGATCATAATGTCTAAAGATCACAGTTTCTGTAAATCGAGTTACAGTGTGTCAAGCATCACGTGCAGTATATGACAAACATTGATGGTAATTTGTTATTACATTGTTTACCTGGCGTAAAAATCATCACGATTTATTTACTGTTACATTTATGGTAGAAGCGGCAGTGGAGGTGACGTCATCATCAGAGGCCTACACAACTAACTCATGGAGCAGAGTTCTTACTGACAAGCTGAATGTCTTTCATCAAATTAAGAATCCTTTGTAAGCTATGGAACAAAATGTCAATTACCGTGTCCACAAGAGCGTGTCAGTGGACCTGCACAAGTTAAATTCAACCCATAATATGACACACTGTTTTTTCAAGATCTATTTTTATGTTATCCCCGCCATGTGTATTACTCTTCTGTAATTAAATTAAAAAATACAATGAATAAAGTATTTATGTTCCCTCACGCAAGAACCAGGGAGTCGAGATATCGTATTTAGTATGCTGACTACGCTACCGACTGGACATGCAAATAGGGGCAACAGATACTGTCTTCTTCAAAACCTTTACACTGGCTGTGAGGCCCACCCACCTTCCTATTCAGTGGGTAGCGGGAGCTTTTCCTTCGGGGGTAAAATGTCCTGGGCTTGAAGCTGACTTCTCACTCGCATTCATAGCCTAGGTTATAAGGAAGTCGAGCAACATCGCCTCTCCCCCACATGCCTTGACAGTGTGGACAGGGGCAACGTTGCGTTTACGTAAGAATCACTCTTGTAAAAAATATTGGCTTTAATATTAGATTTAAGAAACGTCGAAATGTAATGGCCGTGTATATGCAAGTGGTCTGTGCTGCACGCGGGCACACTCTAATGCCGTTCTCTAAAAAGAGTAGCCCAGCTGTACGTTGGAATTACTTGCCTGAAATGGCGGACCTGTAGCCGATTCGTCCCTGAGATTATTTGATATAATAATCGTGTTATCCGGGTGAACGCTGCTGAAATGTTCCTAGAAATGCGCTCGATGAACGTCGTCCGTCCACTGGAAGGACCAGCTGTCGTAGCGTGTAAGGTATGCAGCAAGGGCACAAGCGTAATGAGCACAGACCGGCGTTCATTTTGTTTTTTTTTTTGAGTTTCTCTCAGTTATTTAAAAATGACGAAAAGTATGTAATGACCGCAAATTTAGCTTTGAAGTAAATGTTATGCTTTTTATAAAGCACTTAGCGATGGCAGAAGTTTTAGACCCTTAAAATGCCAAACAGCGAGATCACAGCAGCAGTGACTTCTCTTTATCGAATGACTGATTGGCCTTAGTTTCCCGTAGGCTGTGGCAGTAATTACGTAGATCATATATTCCTAAAATATGTCCCGCGAACAACCAGTGGTCTGTCACTTCCATGTACTTGGTCCATGGAACTGGCACTACACCCGTAACTTTAAAAAATTTATGTGGATTGTTAATTACAGTTTAAATCTCATGTGTTTTATCTTGCATTCTGTTGTATGACAAAATGAATCACATAACATTTTTAAAAATCCTTCAGCTGCTAATTTTAACTCCGTAGCACAGTGCTATAAACAAATTGTTAAATAACAGGCAGAAACGTCACAAAGTGATCCGCCAAGTGTTCTCGGCACTTCTGTAGTTGTTCAGGAAAGAAATTTTCTTGGGGTCTGCTGATTTCGAATTTATAGGCTTTAAGCGTGCACAAAAAATTTAAATGGCAAATTTATTTCTAAGTATGCAAATATACAGAACGTTCTATCTTACATTCACCGTGCATTTTTCTTTAAATATTTAACAACCAACTAAATGCATTTTTTATTTAAAACTATTTTATAATTTTATGAATTTATCTAAAAGCCCATACATATGTATCGGTCTGATTTCAGACCATCTTCAGGGGGTCACAACTACACTTACGTATAACACGTCCATATGTTCGTCCAATTGCATATTAGTGTAGATCAAGTGATCAACACTAATATGCAATTGGATCAAGTGATCTACACTAATATGCAATTGGACGAAAATATGGACGTGTTATACGTAAGTGTAGTTGTGACCCCCTGAAGATGGTCTGAAATCAGACCGAAACATATGTAGGGGCTTTTAGATAAATTCATAAAATTATAAAATAGTTTTAAATAAAAAAGTGCCTTTAGTTGGTTGTTAAATGCAGACCGTTCATTTTATGCAAGATGTAAATATATTAAGTTGGTTCCAACTCCAAGAGAAAACATCGTACATAAATATTATAAAGGTCAGTTGGTTAGAGACGTTTGCGAAAACTTATTTTTATTACCCATTTGTTGCACCTATGCGTTAACTGAACTGTGTAGAGGAAATCGTGTGTCTGTCCGTTTGTGAGCCTGCCCTCATATTTCTACTCCAGATTCAATTGACGGATTATCGTGAAACTTTATATTGCAATATGTCAGATTTTCACGAAGGTAACCCTCATAGAATTATGTTTTGTATTGCAATAAATATTTAACATTACATGTACTCAAAATGGATAGAAAAAACTCTTTGATGACACAGTGAACGTCGGTAGGGATTTTACATGTACATTGTTGTTCGTTCTGAGTATCAAAGAATGCAAGGAGAAATAAAAGACTCTCGTAACACCATGGGAATTGTAGGACTGTTGTACATGTGAATAATGGAAGAGTCCGAATCTTTAGCATTACAAATGAACATGAATAATGTTAAGCATTTATGCTTATATTTTCAGTTCCTTCAATTGCATAACTGATTGAAACAGGAAACTTTCCTGTATTCAGTGCCTGTAAAAATTAACTTTTGTTTGTAAACTGTTGTCAATGAAACTTAGGAATCCCCGGCAGGAAAGAAACAAAACAATATCTAAATTAGCCAACCACACACAGCAGAATCGTCTTCATCAGCTGACAGTAGTTAAACTGACAAAATTACATGCCTTTTATGGAGCTTTAAGGGTCATTCGTTTCAATAAATTATTCAAAACTATCCGCCAGTTAAAACAATAAAAAGCCAGATAAATATAATGCACACGCTCAAACCTATATTTGTAGGTTCTAATCTAATATTATCTCCTAACCTTTATCTATGTCTCCTAAACATGCCTAATATGTGTCACGCCAATCTCATCCTCCTTTATTTGATCACAGTAATAATGTTTGGCGAATAATGTAATTAATAAAACTACACATCTTACAATTTTTCCCGTTTTTTAGATCGTTTCTGTCACACCAGTGGTGGAAAAGTAGACCACACACACCTCTCATGGTATGTCAGGAGAACAGAAAAAAAATATTTGTATTTGTAACTTGCGTAACACACTGTCGAAGCAGAGTTACACAGTGTTTATAAGTAAAGTATATCACCGTTTTCACTGAAAAGGTTAACTTAACAAGATTTAGGCTGCTAACTGCAGAGATCGTATCTACTTGTATATTCCTTTTATCTATAAGAGTGAGTAATTTCCCAATCTATAGATGTTAATGTTATCTTTTACTTGTATATAGCTCTGAATCTAAAATGAAGATTTTTCCGAAATATCGGTAAATTTATGCAGATTATGCGGGATTTGAGGTTTTCACAGCCTTCGTGTTGAGGATTAAAGTGTTCTGGGTCAGTCCTCCGAGTATAAAGGTTACTGATTAATGACATTTCCAAAGACCATCGGGATTGTCTGACCACGCTACTCGCGTAACAACCCGAAGCCCTAGATATTTATGCAGATTGCACCTCCTCCTGTTCCAGGAGACGACAGTCTTCGTACTCACTGGCATGAGAACCTCAGAACTCGCAGAATTTATACTCATTATTTTGCCACATAATACTTTATTTTAGTTTCAAATGCGATATGCAGTATGAATGTCATAACATACAGGGGAATGTTTAACCTCTAGTCTGTTTCTATCACAAACATACGATTTGTGTTTTATGCTTTCTTTTGAAAAACTCTCTGTGACGGAGCCAGCTCCTGAAATATAAGTTTGTAATTTTGCTGTTAAGAACTGAAGACTAACTTTAAACAGAGATTGTTTCCTTAACGCAAATATCAGATAAAACCACAAGCTAAATAAGGAAATATTTTCCCTTAGTGCACTTATTCTAATTTGTCTAGATGATGAACAACGTGGCATGGCCTTAAAAATCCGTGGTCTCACCTTGTTCCAAAATGTTGTTACAGTTGTTATCTCGAAGCTAACAGCGTTTCGGGCTGCAGACCTATTACTCATGCACGTTACCTTGTCCTGGAAGCAACGAGATGAATGTCAGACGAGGGTGGAGGTGAAAACTGTGCAGTAAGGATTCGAGAGAAATGTAAAATAGGAAACCGGGTGTTTAATAATAAGGATTTTGTTTTATTAAGATTTCCGGTACTGAACAGCCGTTTCCTCTAAACATGAGGTCGAAAGCTAAGTAAAGTCCGGATCAAACAACCGAACAGTTTGTGACGCTCAGGCAGACATGCTGGAGAATAATGATCCACTTTGCTAACTTTCCATTTCAGTCCCACATATCAGTTTTGGTAAGTGGAAGACGTGGAGCCCAGTACCTGCTCATCAGTCTTCATTACATGTCACTGTCAGATGTTGCTTAATGCTGCTGTCTTGTGGAATGTAATCCTATACGTGAACTCAAAACCTTTGCACTTTCTACTGGACTATACAACTCCATAATATCGCTAGGATATGGAACTGGGTTCAACCTCAGCAAATCGAACAATTATGTGAGAACTTTTATAACGCTTGTATCTATCCAGGTGCTCCCATTTGCCCAGAGAGGTTGGAAGGATTGCAAATTAATGATTATTCATGATCTACTTATCTCCGTAATTTCCACTAATAAACGCAATGCATAAGAACGTTTTATAAATCGCTCTGTTGGAATATTATAAGAAAAATCCATTTTGAAAAAACTTGAGGCTTTTCAGTTAAGCCTTCACCTGATTTGACAAGATTACGCCATTTGGTTGATTGGTTATAAAATAATTACTGATGCAAAAGTATAAACTCCTTATGCGTTTCTCGTAGACACAAGGTCATTTTGTACACCTCTTGTGCCTTACAAGTTAGGAAAATGGTTTAAGTAACGTAAGATAGTCTGTTTTTCGAAGCCCTATCGTCCTTACTTTTGACTCATTTATCCATCTCTATTCTATTCTTTTTAAAGTGCCATCATTTTGTATAGTAGGTGAACCGGGGCATGTGGCACGTATGGGAGAGAATAGAAAGTCATACAATGTTCTGATGGAAAAACTGAAAGAAAAGAGGATATTTGGAAGACCAAAGCCTAGATGGGAGGGGAATATTAAAAGGGATCTCAAAGAAATATGTTGGAAACATAGATTGGATTGATCTCTCTCAGCATTAGAGCATGTGGCGGACCCTTGTAAATATGGTAATGAACATGTGGGATCCACAAATGCCAGGAATTGCTTGACTGTCTAAGGAACTGTTAGCTTATCAAAAACGGCTTTGGTCCATTAAATTAGATTGTATGTATGTGTATGTGTGTGTATGTGTGTATATATGTATGTATGTATTATGTGTATGTGTGTATGTAAGTATGTCTTATGTGTATGTATGTATGTATGTATGTATGTGTGTTTATGTATGTATGTATTATGTGTATGTATGTATGTCTTATGTGTATGAATGTATGTATGTATGTGTGTGTGTATGTACGTATGTGTGTATGTATGTATTATGTGTATGAATGTATGTATTATGTATATGTATGTATGTATTATGTATATGTATGTATGTATTATGTGTATGTAAGTATGTCTTATGTGTATGTATGTATGTATGTATGTATGTGTGTTTATGTATGTATGTATTATGTGTATGTATGTATGTCTTATGTGTATGAATGTATGTATGTATGTGTGTGTGTATGTACGTATGTGTGTATGTATGTATTATGTGTATGAATGTATGTATTATGTATATGTATGTATGTATTATGTGTATGTATGTATGTCTTATGTGTATGAATGTATGTATGTATGTGTGTATGTATGTATGTATGTCGTATCTATATGTATGTATGTCGTATGTCTATGTATGTATGTATGTATTATGTGTATGAATGTGTGTGTGTATGTATGTGTGTATGTATGTATGTATGTATGTGTGTGTGTATGTATGTATGTATGTATGTATTATGTGTATGTGTGTATGTATGTATGTCGTATGTCTATATATATGTATGTTTGTTTATGTATGTATGCGTATGTGTGTATATTTGTGTATGTATGTTATGTATCTATGTATGGGTATTTATGTGTATATATTTATGTATGTATGTGTATGTATCTATGTATGTATGTATACTCGTATATGTGTGTGTGTATGTATGTATATATGTATGTATGTGTATGTATTTATGTATGTATGTATATATGCTTTTTGTTTTTTGCATGTTTTTGTTTGTGCATTAAGCGAGACAGAGAACATTTTATTTTGTATTCTGTGCTGTGTCAGATGCGGCAGAAACTGACATGCGCTTTCTGCGAGGCCTTTACGAAGCTTGCTGGATTCAGCGAATACTAATAACTTCAGTCCTCCCATCTGCTTCTGTGCATTGAGTGTTTACCGCCTTTAAACGTGTCACTAATTTTGCTGTCATTATTGTGTTGGTCTTTCCTAAGGAAGCTGCAGCTGCTAAACCTGAACGATCAGTTAATTAACTTCACATACTGAATGTGTCTCAGGAGTGTGATTTGGCTCGTAAAACCGAATCGCAAGCGCATAAGCCGTTTAAATAACCAGCGATGAGGAAACGTAAGCCTCTCTCACGTGAAACACAACTTGGTTTTCTCAGGACTGCTTGAAGGTTGTGACGCCTAATACGAGTACAAGTGTTCTGCAGTGTCACATCCCCCGACGCATAGTTCTTGCGTGCGACATTAATGAGCTAGGATGTCTTGTAACTCCTGGCCTCGCGGTCTTACAAATTATGACAGGAGTTTGTGTTACATTACGTACAGCTTCATTATTAAAATTGGGGTTGCATGCAGCGTTAAATTTCAATTTTTGATTATTTTATTTTTAAATTGCTACGTCTGAAATTAAGTTCATCTTCCTTTTTATGTCATGATCACAAACCGTTGTTGTTTTCAGGTAATTAAGAGCATCGTATTTTATACAGGCAGACTACTATAACAGTACACTTACTTATAAAACTGTTCCTTCACCAATGTTACTTTTTCAATCTATATGGTAAGAATTTATATTTTAAACCTTCCCTGATACTATATTTTTGTTACGCACCCTTCAAGTAAGGTACTAAACAGAAAACTTTTCGTATTCCTAATTGTTGAAGCTTGTTATACTATGTTTACCATCCAAATCCACTTCCTACCTTTCGTAAGGTGTGGGACCATTGTAGGCAGTGTATTACAACTAAAATTACTGTCAAATACAACAATATTGTTATTACCAGGCTATCTCACTATCTGCAGTGGGGTCAAGGAATGTCCCATAAATAATGGGGGGGGGGGGGGTGACAGGGCTCGAAACTTCTGCATTTATGTCCACTCAGCTATTGGTTTTGGGGTGTGTCGACAAGCCCAAAGAGCTTGTCGCTATGTAAGTTGATTACGTATTTATCACAACCAGCAATCCTGTCAACAGAATGACTCGACGACTAGTGGCAATATAATGCTGCAGAGGGAAGCGTAACAGCTTGTGTTAAATTTTTAAACTTATCGCTAACATTTCTCCTCAAATTAGAAGCTGTGCAAAATACGTAGTTGAGAAGAACTTTTAAATAAAAGAAACATCAAATTTATTAAACATTTAAAGCATATGTACCACCAGCTTTAACGTTTAAAAACTCTGCATTTTTCCAGAAGAGTGTATATACATACATGTTTCATATGATTTTCGGAACAGACATCTACAAATTGATTACAAATTGCGTAAGTGATCACAAATACTTATTGGTGAGAAAGTAACAGGCGCAAGTATTTAAACACACGCCTTTTTAAAAAGAGTAACTCAAAAAGTTTCCTTCGTGCCCCATGCAAGTGCATTCATAGAGCAGTTTCGCGTTAGGTTTAATACAATCACAACAGATTATTTGGCCATCGCATCTTATAATTAGACCACCTTAGAGGAAAATTCGCTTTTTGCCGAGTTACCACTAGTTATTACGTTAGCTGTGGAAGAGTGTCATGAGAGTATAAATTTACGTGCACTTCGAGTCTGTTTTTCGTATTAAGAGAAGCAAACTTCCAACTTCCATCGCAAAACTCATTGCTTGTTTGATTTCCCTGTTGATTCAACTGTGGCAGAGACGATGGAGTCAGTAAATATTGTGGTTTCTAGTTTCATCAAACTGTCTAGTTTCTTTATGTAACATGCACCAGAATGCTAAGAAATAAGTTTTCAAGGAGTCGTATTTTTAATAGAATATAGAAAGTAAACATGCCAAGAGATGCTTCCGTATTTTTCAGCATCCTGTCGTTGTGTGTGTGTGTGTGGAACAGAAGGGAAAGAAATTGAGGCTGAAACATGAAATAAAGCATTAGTCTGTATGGCAAAGTAGTAGTACAGAAGAAAGGAGGAAATGAATTGAAGAAACCAGGATCCGAAGCCGTAGAGCCATATTGTAGCATAAATTATTATTTTTTGGAATGCGGATGTCAACAACTCCATGTATTTACTACTTCCTCTATCGTTTTACTGTTACAAGTTTATATCCAGGTCTGAGAAGGATGGAAATTCATTTCAAGGATGATTACGAAACTGCTGTATGCTTGGTGGGTTGAAGCACTCAAGATTCGTGCTTTAATCCGACTTACTTTCTGCCTATTTACGTACCCAGTCCGTGGATTAGGCCGTAATGTAGTCTGCTGCACTCTCATTTATGAGAGGGTTTCTTCTTCAGCTTAACAAGGTCTCTTCTTTCTGGTGGTTTGGTATTACACACAAGTGTTCGGATTGTATTCCATTTCCAAGTTTTCAGTCCATTGTCTTTTACAGTCACTAACACTATTAACTCATTTTAAGCTTTCACGGTGTCTCGGTATGAACATTCATCCTGGTTTAGGGATTTTACGCATTGTTACAGTGGACTGTATTCCAGGAATTTCAGAGAAACTTTGTACCTATATCTTCAGTGACAAAGATGGAGCCAAAAAATTCTTCCGAAATATCTGCAATGAGGCTCACTGTCATAAAGTTCAGAAACCACAAACCAGGATCAACCTTAAAGATAATATTCTACTGGAATGTGACGCTATGTCCCTGAGTGAGTAGTTCCCGACGTTTCGGTGGATCTAAGTGCCTTCTTCTTCAAGGTAAAACAGTTAATGAATAAACTTCTTTGACTGTTTTACCCTGAATGTATGTCGCTGGGTGAGTACCCCCGAAGTTTCGAAGGATTATAGTGCTTTTCTCTTCAGGGCCAAGCAGTCCAAGAAAACTTTTTGGACTGCTTGACCCTGAAGATAAATACACTATGATCCCTCGAAAGGTCGTGGAGATTCGCTCACCCAAAGATACAGCGTCATATTCCACAATACCGGAATTTTTAGCAACGCCGCTGTAAAAACTCGAATCGAGCAAGATCACGTTAACAATAATTACATTCTTTAAACCAACCTGCATAACGTCAGCGTGCAATGTTCTTGAATGTCTCAGTTTCTGTTGTTATTAGAGATGGAAAGAAGTACTATAGCACCTTTAAGTTTGTTTTCTGGTTACTATAACTTGATAGAAAGTACATGGAAAATAGTGACAATATCATCCTCATGGCTATTGTAGGGACCATTTCTGATCTTTCGAGTTCAGCCTTCTCATTTAATGTGCTTCATTCACTGATTCTACGTGCTGATTCATTTCCCTTCATTTATTCATATCCCTTATTTATTTAATCAACAATTTACTCGCCAATATCTGACAGCTTCCTTTGTCTTTGTATTGATATGAGTGTAATTAAACTGCATTACTCTAATATAGGATGCCTTGTTACTCCGAAATATGCAATATGGCTTAGGCCCATTTGTTTACGTATAAGATTTCAAGTAATTCATTCCAATTATTCATACTAGTAAGCTCTACACTATCTTCCTCATTTCTGTAAGTGATTTTGATTAGCACTTCATTCTGAGCCATAATATCGCTGTCTGCAGTATCTTCGGATAAAATCTCAGAACATGAATCGAGCGACTTAACATAGTAGTCCGCAGTGTGTCTTCAAATAACTGATGAGAAGCAATACCTAATATTCAGTCACTTCACCTAGCAGTGTTCGTCATATTTAATCAGGCACAACGACAGAGACAGGGCAAAAAACATAAAAGTGGGAAAAGAAATGCATTAGGAAAGCATCGTAAGTAGGAGGATTTTGCTATCTTAGTAGGATTTAGCTTACTGCCTCAAGAAAAGACAGGAATAGCTTTTCAAAAACGCAACAGACCATCAGTATTTTTTTCATCCTACAATTTCTAATCCGGTGCTTTATAACCGATGTAGTGGAAACAAGGGCGTTATGTCAGGTAAAGTTACTTTTCCCATTGGGCTATTTTAAGCAGTAAAATAGAAAAATAATATTTGTTCAACTTGTATTAAGTTTTTGCAACAGTATTTATGGCCTGCGCGTTAGAAGTTAGTGTTCTCTGCGTTCCTTGTATGAAGCATCTTCTTGTAAGTTACTCAGTGGATTTTGATCGAACCTTCTTGCACGAAGCTACGCTAAAGTTGTGCAGAGGGTTTAATTTGGTACATAGGGGTCCACTAAGTATTTGTACATACGGGTCCACTAAGTATTTACGCCCCTAATTTTTTAAAAATTGAATATAATATGTAATTATGTTTTCCCAAATAAAAGCTCTTATTAAAAATTTCGTGTTACAAAATGCATTTAACATTCAGGTCTATATTTTCATTTTAACACATTTTTCGGTACGGCACATATTTGTTTAAAAAAAACAAATAATTTTTAGCTATAAGTAGTGTAATATATGCAAGGTTTATATATAAATACGATAGTTTCTATCTGCAAGAATACGCTTGTATTTAAAAATAACGTAGAGGTCCGTTATATATGTAGAACCGCTGATAGCCTGTATAATTTGTAAAGAACATCGTGTACAAATTTAAATAGTTCTTTCCATTCTTTTTACGCGTATGTCCTTTATAACAGTAGGCCTGTATATTATGCTATGATGTGCAATATCCTTCTGAACACAATCTGCTTTAAAACCTGGCAAACCTTGCTTTATTTTATTGAGTCTAGAGGTCTACGTAGTTTTCTGCAAGGTAACTACTCAGACGTTAAAGAAAAGGAAATACTGACCTTTGAACTTAGGGAGTAGCAACCCGGAAAATCCGTCATTATACGAGTATATCATTCGTTACAAGAAATAGCACCAAAACAGCAACGCCATAATGGAATGTTTCACGTTAAGAACACATTAAACACATAAATACAGTACAAACACAGAGAACCAGTAAGTTTCTGTAAACACCTGCACGCTTGTGTGTAGTATATGGGTATAGATTTATGGTACAGTCCTGTAATGATTACGTGTATGTGCCGTACTCTTAGAAATGTAATTAAGAGAGAACTTATTTTGTAGTAAGTATGGGTTTCGAAACGGGTCTAAAGACCCAACCCTGTTGGTTGGTTAATGGGCACGGCATTCGAAACGCCCGCACTCCTTGCGAGTTTGGAGCTTTCCTTAGCAGTGCATCTGAGGAGTCTGTCCTCCTGGTACACGACGCTGCGTTACAGGTGATCGGATCCTGACGTACTGCCCTAATTTTCGAGGATTACCAGGTCCTCCTGACCCTTTCACGGGATGGAATCCGATTACCTCCTAAGGCAGTGTCATATACCAGAAAAACGGAGTCTTCAGATCTCTTTACATAGGATTAAAGTCAAACTTAAAACAAACCACAGTTTTTCCTAAATTTTAGCTTTACGATTTCTTCAGTAGCCAATGTACTTTTACACCGTTATACTTGAAATAAATTGTGGCCTTTCCTGCACACCACGGCACTGGCCCAGGAGAGCCTTCAACTTCCTTCGCATCACGTGTAATAATAAAACAGCCATAATTCTTCAATTGTCTCTTACAGAGTTCTTCCTCAGTTATTTATCCATGTGTTTTATGTTTTCCAATACCATACAAAGTCCGTTTCCTACATATACTTAGAAGATATGCATATGTTATTTAAAACAGTGTCTTCATGTGATTACCACACATACTGTTCTTTAAGTTTAGTGGCAATTTAGTTCCCAGCTACAAACCTGTTTCATCACCAGCTAAAAAGCCCATCGATTTGTCCCCAGAGGTGCAGGTCCCGGACGATAATACCAGATATGGCGCCACTAACTTCGCTGTTTGTGAGAGCGTTCAGGGAGTTTCAGTCCCAACACAGCACCCTCGAAACCTCCCTCAAAGCACGTCAAACACACCTAAATTGTTGGAAGCATCTGCATTACAAAACCATTCACTTTAGAATACCTATTCGAGTTTGCTTTGCATTTTCACTTCAGGTTAGACATAACCCCCCCACCACCCACCCACACACACACACACACACATCGCCCACGTTCAGTACTTCCTAATAATATCAAAATGTGAGGCTGCAAGTTATTCAACAGATAGCTGATACGTAATTTAAATGAGTATCACGGTAAAGAGGCAAGGACTTGTTTCCTATAAGAGATAATCTCGGCTCGGACACCGGCTACCTTCACAGAGATCCTTCGAGACTTTTCTCAGTCCCTTCAGGTGAATGTCAAAATTATACAGAAATTAGATTACGTCCGCTTCTTTCCATGCCTTTGCATTTTATTAATTATCCTAACTTTGAATGATATATAATGCAGAGAATGAAAGCATCTGTAAACACAGAGTAAGTTAAGAAATTTCAAAGGCCATATACCAAGACGCTTCTTGCGATACATGATACAAAAGAATATAATACTAAAATGTTATCAGAAAGGTTCTGTAAAGATTTATTCTATTTAAATAGGATAGAAGGACGGGCTTTGGTAAACACGATAATGAAATTTGTTGTTCAATAAAAATAACTGAGAGCACAGGCGTTTCAGAAATGCTTTGCTTCCAACTCTGCGTAACTTCATATGCCTGGTTATTCATGTAGTTCTGATACAATTGTTATAGCAAGATATTTATTTCTTATTCGCATACCTCTCATAAAACGTGTGATGTAACTGACTTATTTCTGTACCTTTCGTAAAGAATCTCTCTGAAACAGATGAACTAGAATTATGACTGTTCCTTTCATAGGATGTCAGAGTGAAAAAATTAAATTGGGCTTAAAACCTTTTATCTCTATTCATTATTTTTCTTAACCTATCACAATTTAAAAGAGGTGACATTTAAGTACTAAATACAGCTATTCGCCCTACCAAAAACACAAGATATCTTTCCTTGTAGAACGTTAAATTTAGAAGCACGGAAAAAGTCCCATGATTCAAGTGTTAATGAGAAATTATTAGTATTTCGTACTATGTATAAATCAGCAGTTTATCGGAATATCCGTATTTCAATTTCAGCATCGCGGGAAGCATAAGTTAATATGCCTTATGTAATTAATTAATTCATTCATTCATTCTGTAGCCTGTCTTACGACAGATCCGTAACCTCTTACAAAGTGAGTTCTCCATAGGGTGCGATCTAGTGCGTCCTCTTTCAATTTCCAGTATCTTATGTTTTTCCTTAAGGTCATTCAGTAGCTGCTTACGCCTTCTTCCTCGTCTTCCCGTAATTTCTATCCTTCCCTCTAACTTTCCTTCAATCACGTGTTTTAGAAGGCAGTTTCTACGCAAGATGTGACCAATCCAGTTAGCCTTTCTCCTTTTTATAGTATGTAGAACATTCCTTTCCTCCTTGACTCTGTGTAATACTTCTTCATTTCTCACACGATCAGCCCAACTGATCTTCTCCATTATTCTCCAACACCACATTGCCATAGTTTCCAGGTATTTCTGATCTACTTTCCGAAGTTGACCACTGTACTAAATTTCATCCTAATTTAACAGTAGTTTCAACTTACGGATTGACAAAACTTCTCCATTATGATTTGATGTTTTGTGGGTTATCTTGGGTGCTTATACAAGTCTGATCTGTACCTCATAAACTGATAATTTAATAACTAGACTGTTGAAGGCTGGTAGAAGAGGATATAACACCAAGTTGGAGCACTTGTCAGTGTTATATTCGAGAAGTGAATTTGAATCTCCGTCGAAGAATTTGGCATCGTAAATACTGGGTCATTATTTGAACAGCCCTTTTCCCCATTGTGGGATGTTTCAGATTTTTAAAAAAGGGATTCTCTAGTTTTGGTCAATAACTAAACATTTCAACCTTAATTGCAGTTTCATGAATCCTATATGACAAATTATTTTCAGGAGTTAAAAAGCTATTGTGACTGAACGTCTCTGTTTCTGGGAAATGACGTCGTGTAATTTGTAAATAATTTCCGACGTTGCGGAGGACCTTGCTCTCTCCGTTTTTAGGGTCTTAGTAATCCAGAAAATAGTGTTATGCATCCTACTCCATCCATGAAGTGAAGTTCTCCGTGGAAAGCTCTCCTCTATTAGCAAGTCAAGCAATTTCAAGACTTCAAAGTACCCGAAGATCCATTACTGTGTTCAAAAGAGCCTTTCACTGAACCCTATGCTGAACCAGAATAATTCATTGCAAATCCCCACTTCCTGTTGAATTACAATCCATTTTAGGAGTCTCCCCATCCACGCTTCTATGTCCCAGTCGTTGTAGTATTTTCAGTAAAAATATTTGGTGAATAAACAAATAGTCCCTCTCCGAATTATTGATTTTTCTACAAAATGAAATATAGTGGATTCCTTCCTGTTTTAATGTGTACGTACTGTTACTTAGAAACAAATGTCTGCATATGCATTACGTAGGGCCTACATTCTTCTCACTTTTACACCGGCGATTCGTCACATACTGCGCCCTGTGCCACTGCATCTTATCACGCTTTGAGTCACACCTCACGGCGATTCCACTATGTAGCACACAAGACAACGACGCTGATTTAGCCGCGTATCCGCTCTGCTCTTCGCGCACCAAGCATGTCGCTGAATTATGCATGACTATGGACAACAGTGTCGACACTAGGTGGCGCCACCGAATGGTCGGTCTCAACACACAATCGGACACCTTCCTTTCACAATCTCTGTCAGCAAAGAATAAATCATAGGCCTATTCACGTTCTATTAAAGTTGCACGATATCTTCTGTGAAGCGAAATTACGTCGATTTTCTTGATTAATTTCTCATTTACACGACCTTATACGTCATTAATTACAAAAGCTCTCTAGTAACCTAGAAGTCAGTCGTGCGTGATTGGTACTGCTGGCACTCTTCATTCATATGCTAATATTTTGGGGCACGCAGCGAATTAAGGCACGCGACATATGTGTATGAACGCCACCCACGTTTCCTGTCGTTAAAATTAGAATTACTGCCTACAAGGAAGAAAATAACTGCTTAAATTAGAGATACCGGCAAAGAAAGTGTCTAGAGGTACACGCAGATAAAACTAAACGTATGAACAGGGTACTAGATATACTAGATAAGGAGCAATATAACTCAAGCGGTAAGGCTTCGGAACCTTAGTCAGGAGGTACCAGATTTGATTTTAGGCCGGTGTACCGACACTTTGATATTACTTTGTCTTTCCCAATCATCGTCAGCGTGGACGTCATCGTAATAGATCAACTACTGATCAGATATCATGCATACATCGGGTACTTAAGAAAAAATGTGAATGCAATGAGGCAGTACATCAGCTATTTGCTAATTTCAAGAAAGCCTACGATTAGGTTTTGTGTAATATTCTTACTCCGTTCGGTATCCCCCATGAAACTAGTTTGGTGAATGAAACTGTATTAAAAAAACATATAGCAAATTTCGGATGGGTAAATATTTATTTGATACATTTCCTTTTGAGAATGTTCAGAAAGAAGCAGATTATTGCTTTTCAACTTTCATAGTGTAACTTAGGTAGGTCAAAGAAAACCACGAGGAATTGATCTCGAATGGGACACTTATGCTTCCAGTCTACGCCGAGGATAATATTTTATTAGGCGAAAATATAAATGCTATAAAGAAAACACAGAAATTTTTAATTGCTGCTAAGGAGGGTGATTTTGAAGCAAATACTGAGAAAACTACGCTTGTGTTTGTATCTCGCGAACATAATGCAGGACAGGATTACAACGCAAAGATGTTAAATCGTTTGAAAAAGTGGCAAAAATTGGATATTTTGGAGTGCCACTCAAATCAAATGTGCGTGCGAGAATAAATTAAGAGAAGATTAATTTCAGAAAGTGCCTGGTACATTCGGTCCAGAAACTTTTGTATTACCGTTTTCTGTATATAAGCATAAAGATGAAGAGATATAGAAGTGTAAATCTACCCATTATTTTGTATGGATATAAATACTAATCAGATTATAAAATGGAATAGGATGAGGTGGGCAGAGCATGTGGTAGACAACAGAAATGCGTACAGGGTTGTGGTGGAGAAACCTGGAGGAAGAAGACCACTTGGAACAATTAGATGTAGATGCGAGTGTGATTGCAAACTGGACCTTAAACTAGTAGGGTGAGAGATTTTGGACTGGATTCATCTGGCTTGGCATAGAAACCAGTACATAATTCTTCCGAAAACGGTGATGTGCCTTCGCCTTCCATAAAATGCGGGGAGTTTTTTGACTGTATTAGGACCTGTTTTTTCTGCTGTATGTATTTAGTTAGTTATTTCCTCAGTCCGTCCAGGCAAATACCACAATAGTACCTTAAATTAGGCCAGGGGGACATCCTTTCACATGCTTTCGATTTCATAGTCTCTTGTCCTAAACTTCGACAATAAATCATCTGAAACACAAAAAGCGTCGTTACATAAGCCATAACATAATATTAAACCAAAGGTAAAGGTAATGTTTGTCCCTACACACGCCATTAAATTATGTAGAGAGGTGGAGTTATAGATACACTTATCCTTAACCTCGGAACTGTATGGAGATGAGCTGCCAGCCTTACACGACGGCCAATACACGTCTGGGGATCTTGCTTAATAGGAGTTTGCGTGGGCCTCGATCCAGTCTGGACGTTTCGGAGACGAGAAAAATCCCTTACCCCTGCCGGGATTCGAACCCCGCACCGTCCAGTCCGTAGCCAACCACAAATTCATAATATAACTAGGACCGATAGGTATGTGTAACTCATAGTTTGACAGAGTTTAAAAGTATCTAGGGTCAAAATGGCACATAGAAGTAAAGCTTAGGGTGAAATCAGGAGGCGAATGAAATCTTATAATGCTTATTGTTAGTGCAAGAGTACGAGTATTTCCATCTCTTCTACTTCCAAAAACGGTAGAACACATGGATATACAAAACAGCCAGTCGTTTTGCCACATATATTTGTGAAATATATCCTATTAATTTGAGGAAAGTATAATAATTGCAAGCTTCCTAAAGCAGTTTCTTCAGATGAAACGTTTTGGCCTAGCAAGAATGACGTAAATGTGAAATTTTTTGTATCATACAGCTAGAAACTTCACGATTTTTACACATCTTTTAATCTTGCTAGGGCAGTGGCATAAAGTAGATACGATGACCTTGAAATGGGAAGGACAAGGAATGTATGGCAAGTTTGTGGGGAAGGATTTTAGGAAATGGCCAGTTGGAAGACGGAGAAGGAGGTGGAAGAGAAACACTTAAATGAATCTTAGAATGTTGACCGAAAATATGAGTTTGGTCGAAGCGACTCAAGATCTTTTGTCATAGCGAATTTAGATAGCAGAATGTGTCTAGTGGAATTTGCTGTCAACATAGTGGCTCTGGTACAGGTTTTCCTCTGTCAGTATCATTCCACCAAACCTCCATACTCATGTGCTGTATCGTATCGTTCTTGCACTACTGCCGTGGATTGTTTATATGTTTGACGGAGCAGCCAGCTTAAACTCAAGGTGCCCAATATAAATACATCAAATCAAAATGCACGTATTTATTTATAACAAACAAATGTAAACCAAAACAGTACTTACGGAAAGCGTAGTAGAAACACATACAATCAAAATAAATTAAAACAATCTCAATAACCAATTAAAGAGGAGCTCCACACAGCTCAACTAAAACTTGGTAGTGCTGTGTCGATACAAAAACACACTCGGACCGTAGCACTAACAGGGACTGCAACAACTCCATAGATATCTTGCCGAAACGAAATTTTGATGTACGAGCCGAAAGAGAATTTAGATGCTTATCCCTCTAAGCCAAGTTGATGGGTCACCAAAGGAATATACAAAGGTAAAAAGGTAAACAAGTGGAACATACCAATAGAGCAGCAGGGGAGGAAGGGACAGGTACAACTAAATGAGGGCCAAGGGGTGGCAGGTATCGTCCGGCGGAAACTTCTCATGATCAAGTGACGTAACACGGCACACTCATTCAGTCAACTATCGTCGAAGTTATATAATCTCAGTAATAGACAGCTTCGTTAAATAACAACTCCAAATCGCGTGGCCTCGATTTTAGTGTTAGTGTGTGACATCAGTTGTTTGGGAAGTCGGATACGTGTTTGTACGAACAGCACAACTAGATCGTGTTCCTGTTATTGAGTTTGGTATGTGTATGCATGAACGTACGTTGTGGTGTGCACTTTGGTTTATCATAAGATGATTTTCAATCCGAGCTCATCTTCAGCCTTTTTTCCGGGGCGTAAAGCAGCTTGTGGTGAAGGTGACGACTCATCTCCATCTAACACAGAGGTCAAGGATTTTTGAAGCTATACGTCCTTTCCCCATGTGTCTTCATAGCCTCTACAGGTAGAACGTGTTTAGTTTCACTTGGTAATACATTTTCGCTGTTAACACAAATTTTACCTAATAATGCAAATAACAAACTACACAAATTTCTAGATCACAATATATTTATTATTCAACTCCTCCTACATTTTTCATCCTTCTCGGCCATCTACAGAGAGTAGTTTTCTTATCTTATCTAGAGTGGTTCTCCTGAAGATGGCCGAGAAGGCTGAAACGTGTAGGAGGAGTTGCACAATAAACGTATCTGTTACCTACAAACTTGTTTACTTTATTTTTGCATTATTAGGTGTTTTAATCCTTCTACGGATCATCATCAGGTGATTTCATACTGAGCAGTCAACTATTATTAAATAATAGCAATGCACTAAGATTCTTTCAGAGTATCTTTTCGAAGTTAACCATTGTGCGTTACTAACCTACAATTTTTTTTGCTAAATTTAATGCTGTGTATTGTTTAAAGTTCATCTGTGGAATAGAGCGATCCGAAATTTTAAAGCATCGTCTGGCACTCAGAATTATTTTGTTCTGTCAGAAGAAAAAAATGTCTTTGTGCACTCCTTTCTCTATACACATTGAAAGTACTAAGAATGATTTAATGTCGACTCGAAAATTACAGAACACGGTTTTTCCAGCCGAGTTTCCTTGTCGTTTCCCGGAGTCTAATTATGTGAATTAATATATACTCGTATGTAGGCCTATACAGTTTTTAATGTATGTACGTCACGCTCTCAGGTTTTACACGTTTTCTTCTAAAAAGTGCTTAAAAGCAAACATACATGTCTTGCAGACAAACTTCAATAATTACTGTACTTTTTATTTTTTCTGTCAGTGAATTCATAATAACTGGGAGAAACAAACATGTGTTATTAAGTAAGACAATTGCTTCTGTTTAAATAGCAACGTACCTTATTTCATAATATGCAATACGAAGTTCCCAGGAGTCCTTTGCAAGTCACAGAACTTACGCACTATATCAGGTACTGTCACACAGGAAGGGTGGGTCTTAAGAAATGGCAGGCAATAAGGAATACCCCAATTTTTTTTCTATGTCGTGGTGTGGATCTATAGCACGTACTGAAAGAGTCTAATTATGCTACAATGATAAATGACTTTGTACCCAGTTCATTTCTCGTATTTTTTGTAGCAGGAAGTTATTTTATTTGCTTTTTAGGTATAATAGAATACTGCAGTAGCTTTACATTCCATAATACGAAGGCTATCAAGGTACGAGATTTAAATATGTAACTTCAGGCGAAATGTTTTATGTATTACACATTCTCCTCCGTGTTTTACACTACCCTCGCTAGTCATTTAAAAAAAAAGAATATGAAGTCCTTTGTGCCTGTATACAATATGTATAAAAGAAAGTAACATTTAATGATTAATTAATATCTTTTAGCTTTAGCGTACGTATTTTAAAATATTTAGGATGAACAAAATGGTATTCCATTACATATCAGTTTCCTGTAAATCTGCTGGATGTTGAATAAATGTGCTGAAATATTAATGGAAAGATAAAAGCCCTAGGCAGAGATAATCATTACCTTCCTTCAGGTATTGTCCACATCTTAATAGTTCTCTGAACATAAACACATCTTACTGCTTTCTGGCCACCGCCTTTTAACTATTTAAAGCTTAGTGGTCTATCCGGCTAGGGTCCGTATTTCGAGTCTCGGACTGAGCTTCCAAAATGAGGACATAAAGGGGTAATTTTGGCTATGATCCGGTTTATATAACAAGGGACTGCAATTAAAATGGTATTATTCAAAATTAGAACGGGCAGAGGGCTAGCAGTTCAAAATTGGCGTAATTGGTTTTGGCAACCCTCATTTCCATTAAGTATTAATACTTATTAATACAAACGTTCTCTTGTTAGAGCGGCAAGTAGTAGCCAGTTTCAGGGGACCTTAGCTGACGTATCTATTTTCGAAGGAGCTTTTTATAGGCGACTAACACAAAGGGAGAGAGAAGAAAGCCATTTCAGAAGTATTAGAAGGACTGTGAGGGATTTGTGCCTTGCAAGGTAACATCACTGACACAGACACTTAGCAGCGTGGGCCAGAATAGCTCAGTCGGTATAGCGACTCGCTACATGCTGACAGTTCCGGGGATCGAATCCCGGTGGTGGCGAGACTTCCCGCACCCATCCAAAACGACCCTGGGGCCCACCCAGCCTCCTGTACATTGGGTACCTGGGGATAAAGCGGCCGGAACGTGGCGTTGACCACACACCCCATCTAGCGCTGAGGTTGAAGAAGAGTTGCTCTATACAGGGCATACACAAAAGAATGGTGCGGTTTCAAAAGTGAATAAAAAATGTATGTCTCACATTACACGGGCACAACATACATCAGCGGCGGCAACTGTCCAAGTTTCTCATGCGCTACCAGCAGTTCGCTTCCCTGCGTGGCCGCGGGGCATGATCGGATAACGCATGCACTGCAGGCCATTACAGCGGACATGCTACACCGGGTCTGGGATGAGTTTGATTACCGTGTGGATGTGTGTCGTGTGACCCAGGGTGCACACATTGAAGGATTGTAATTACCAAATGAGAAACTTGGACAGTTGCCGCCGCTGTTGTATGTTGTGCCCGTGTAAGGTGAGAAATACATTTTTTATTCACTTTTGATACCGCACCATTCGTTTGTGTATGCCCTGTACTTCTACTCCCTCTCTGGGCCTTCATGGCCTATTCTGTGGGGAACTTTACCTTTACCTTTACACTTAGCAGCACGATTCATTCTTGATCGTCCTAAAATATTATTTGTCTGCTGTATTAAGTCAGCAAGAGCAGTCATTGTAGTCATCCAATATTATTCCCGTCTTTCTAATTAATTAGTAACCTACTCCAGTCACTTTCAGGATCTTTGTTAAATAAACTAGATATACGCGAAGCTGTGTGGTTATTACAGAACTCTGTTTTGACATTTCCATGTAAGTATTTTTTTTAAGACAAGTCTCGCGTGATCTGACCGAGCAGTTTAATTATGTAACCGGGAGCCAAGACAACAATTAGTGTACGGTTACAGTGGTTCCTATATATATATATATACCACCAGCTTAAAAAATTTACGTTCTTCCCACAGAGTGCCTGTATGTTTTTCCTTTTGGTATGGTTCTTAGAACAAAGAGTCGTTATTCCTCTGTACACAAGTACCGTCCTGGTTGCTTATGACCATGGCAGGATGTGCTTAATTCGCGGTACGGAATGACTCTACATATGTTGCAGGTTCTTCCTATTCTTTATTAAACGGGCGAGGAATCGGAACCTTCAAGAAAGCAATGCATTTTCGGAAATCCGGAAGCACTGGACAAAAAAGTACCTTCATTTAGTCTTTAAGTAGTTCATGAACGGCAGTTCGCAGCAAGTGCCAATTGCTTGTGTAGCGGCAATATTCTGGACTTGCGTTTGGAAGGTATCCGATTCTAACACGTAATATGTTGCCATTATATAAACTGCAGTTTTTCTTGGCATTCCTCACTCTGCTCAAGTGACTGCTGATGTAGTAACCTGAATTAAGTGGTAATCACCTTATTATAATAATCTTTACATAAAGTTCGATGTCTTGTAACATATGAACTTAACCCTTCTTGATTAATTATAACAAATATTTAATCATTAGTCAGTTAAAATAATTATTTTTGGATATTACTGTCATCTGGTATGTGACAACATGCAGATAATAGCCAGTTACCAATGATTCGACGGAACCTGCTGCCTTCATCTTCTTCATCTTGGACTCCGAAAGTAGGGTATTACTTTTCTTAGAAATGTTGGCGTGCTTCTGCTATATTGCACACCCCGTCGTCTCAGATGTTTGTAAAACTTCTCCCGATTTTCTACCATTTAAGGTCTCCAGGTTCCCTTGAATCTCTTGCCCTATCCACAATTCTACACAGCTTCGCATCCCGCATTCGTAATAAACAATGCATTCACTAACGTCGAACCTCAGTACTCGTAGAGCAAATTTGCGTTTCTTCCTTGCACTACTGTTACTGAAATTTTCAAAACACTTTTAAGCCAATGGCCAGTTTACAGCAAAATATAACAATACAGGCAATGTACGTATAAACGAAACATAGAGGCGCGTTTTCCTAACCATTGTTGCCGTGAAAAAGCAATAAGTATTACATGTTCTGAGCGTGTGTCTGTAGCCTTAGTTATCCAGCATGCAAACCCCATGCGCCGTATTATATTCTCAGCTGCGGCCTGTCTGGCTCTAACATATTTTTCTACATTATCTCATAAACGGCACCATTTTCAGGATTTGATTTGTCTACAACTTTTGCCTGAAACGTTTCCCATTCTAAGAAACATTGAGCGCAATAGTATCATAAATATACTAAGGTCTTCGTTTAAATTATTCGTTAGTCATCTCAGATTTTAATGAACTTGAATTTTCTCGACAGATGTTCGAAGAATTCTCAACTACCAAATTTCCTGAAAATCTGTTCAGTGGGAGCCGAGTTCTTCCATGCGGACCGACAGACAGACAGGCAGCCAGGCATGACGACGCTAATAGTCGCTTTTCGCAATTGTGCGAAAGCGCCTAAAAATTATTTAATACAGTGGACGGTAGTAAACTAACATCATTCAAGTGACGTCAGTAAACTAACATTGGAAGACTAACATGAGTAAACTGACGCCAGTAATCTATCACGATTAACGGAACGTTGGTACGTTAGCATCAGTAAACCAACATAAGTACATTAATATCAGTAAACTATCACCAGCAGACTGAAGCCAGTATACCATCATTAAACTAATACCAGCACGTGGCCATATTAGTTTCAACTTTACAGGATCATCTCACTCTGCAGACACAGAATTGCTCGCCACGAACACTCGAGAATGCCATCTCCCATACAGCTGTCTTGTTCGACAGAGCTTGTAATTCCTTTCTTTCGTCCAGTATAACAAAGATTGGAGTCCCTCAGGAAATTGAATTGGACCTTGTCCTGTTTAAGTTTTATACCACTGACAGTTCCGTAGGTGTCCCTGCATGAATTTTAAACATTTCTGCGTCACCTCCGTAAATGGGCGATGGCTTTCCTACATTTAATGATCTAGAGTGTGTTTGTATTATTGAGTACAAAACTACTAAATTATTGGAACAAAGTCCGCCTTAGAAATCTAATCTCTCAGCTAGTCTATATATTGAGTGTAAGACGCATTTATTTTAAGAGTCAGTACAGCAGGACATCAATGATAAAGCCTTGCATTACAACAAACCAATTAACGTAATCAAATTATTAATTTAAGTTACAGACACGAAGATGCACGGTGTCAACAGTGTCAAGTTATTAATGTTTCCATCTGTTGTATTTTTAGAAAAGAAGACTGAGTTTGGAGATTTTTGTTGCAACTTAAATGTTTTGAGTTCTCGTGGTGCTGACATAAGGCGAATAACCTAAATTAAAGTCACTTACAGAAAAGTCTGTGGCCTGAGGGAATTCAGTCTTTCAAATTTAACCAAAGTGCTCGAATTTTCAAAGCGGCTCACTTCCTTGTGGAACCAAGCCAATGATTATATTTATACTACACGCTCCAGAGACTTAATAATAAATACTTGAACGTTACGAATAACTAATTAACTTTCTGAAGTAGAGGTCTTTATGGGAAGCTGGTAGTTGCACAGAGAGTCGTGGATTCCGTGGTTGTTGTGGAAAAATGATTCATTTCCGTGTTCATAGGATCCACCTACGGGAAACTACAGTAAGCGATATTAATCATGTACACACCTCTACAACTTACTTATTTCAGTATACTTTCAATATCCCTCATTCAAACTCACAGGTATCCACCATGGTGCCTGCCTTTATATTATTTGACTGAAGTTTTTCACTTTCCCATATCTGATACACGTCCTGTCTATATAACAGAATTAACAAATTAAACTCCCTTAGGCAAATTGAGTGAAAGATAATTCTGCGAATTTGATCCCACGCACAGGCTTTGATATAGGCCTACATACTACATTTAATGTACCCATTATAATCAATTTTGTTTTAAAAATAATTCAATGATATTTTGGTCATTTCAGAAAATAAGGCATAAGAGACAGACATGCGTCTGAATGCACCACCTAAAATTCAACGTACGTAGCAATAAGTATTGCCTTCATACTAATTATATTACGACTTCATAATTTTCTTTTGGGGGTGGGGGGGGAGTTTAATGGAGCAAAGTTGTTCCAGCCGACTCAGTCGTGATGCTTTTCAGCCACTCCAGATTTTCGTTACAATATCCCGGAATACAAAGCGAGATTGTTATTATAGATAATTTCTATTATCTTATTATTATTAAAATCTGCGGTCTGCTGGGGTATTACGCGGAGTCGTGTGGTAATTGTTTACCGAAGTTTCGGGACAACGTATCGGTCCCATCCTCACGGGTCAAGAGTCCGAGTTGGTTCATGGGACTCTTGACCCGTGAGGATGGGACCGATACATTGTCCCGAAACGTCGGTAAACAGTTACCGCACGACGCCGCGTAATACCCCAGAAGACCGCAGATTTCATCAACATCGCGGCGGAAGCCTGAAATCAATCTTATTATTTGATGAAAGTAAATTTCTAAAACTGACAGAACTCTTTAAATAAAATATCCATAAGCTGTTACGGTAGTATGTATCATGCTCCTGTACGACTTCTGATGGATTGTTAGCTCATGAATGACAAAGCTGACTTTCAGAGATTGACGAAAATTACTCTTATGTCACGCAGGTCAAATTTGCACGTTTTCGCTCAACAACAAGTCTAGTGTTGATTTTGTTAAAAGAATACTTCACAGTTGTAAAAAGAATAATGACAGAAGGACAAGAAGAAGAAAGTGGGTAAGAAGGGGGCTAGAAAAGAAGAGAGAGATTAAACAGAATGTGGACAAGCCTAGACTGAGGAGAAGATAGGGTACAAGAAGGAGATGGAGGAAAATAATGAATAAGTTTGAGACCTTTTGTGCCATTTTCATATTTCTGTTGTCCAGATGCCGTTGGGGTTGGAAAGGCTGTACGAGTATGCTTGTCGTAACTGCAAAGAGGAGAACTATTTTGTAACAAGATCTTGGGTTGGCCCTACGCAAATGGTTTGGCATTTAGCCAGAACTCCTAGGCGGTCCGTTGTCTTGGCAACCGTATCGAACTTTGCAGGGATTTGGTTCAGCTCAGCAATGTACAAAGGAACATCTAATCACTACGCAGTTCTACGTCTTCAGAAACATTTTATGTGTGACCGTAAGATCAGACCACTTATATAATCAGTAAAATAATTTCGCCTTTAGTTGCCGAAGGAAGAAATTTATGTTCTCCATTTTGTCCCTAAACAGCATTGAATGATTGGTGTTGACAGTGGAGAAGGAATTGGTTCTTTGTGAGGCAGGAACTGAGTTTGAGGCGTAGTTTCAAAGCAGTTGTGAAAAGCGACTATTAGCTTCGTTATGTCTGCGTAACAGTCCACTTAAATTGCCCGGCTCACGGTTACAATTTGCACTATTTTAATCCGTTAAAATCAGGCTTCTGTCAGAGAATATTTACCGGGGAAAGTCACTCCTTTTCTAATCGCCACAAACTATCTTTACGTAATAATTATACAGCTTGAGTTTTATTTCCGTTTACTAATAGTGTTCTTGCCGATCCCAGTGGCCGTGCGGTCTAAGGCGTGGGTCTGCGGCCGCTCGCTCCTAGGATTGTGGGTTCGAATCCCGCCGGGGCATGGATGTTTGTGTTGTGTTTGTTGTAAGGACGGTAGCATGGAACGTAAAGTGACGTGAAGCACGAAAGGATTTAAACAGTACAAAAAAATGGATCAAAGGGGAAAAACCCCGGACAGGCAAAAAAAAAATCCCGCCGGGGGCATGGATGTTTGTGTTGTGTGTGTTGTAAGGACGGTAATATGGAACGTAAAGTGACATGAAGGACGAAAGGATTTAAACAGTACAAAAATGGATCAAAGGGAAAAATCCCCGGACAGGCAAAAAAAAAAAATCCCACCGGGGGCATGGATGTCTGTTTCTTCTTAGTGATGTGTGTTGTCAGGTAGAGGCCTCTGCGACGAACTGGTCCCTCGTCCAGAGGAGTCCTACCGAATGTGTTGTGTCTAAGAAGTGTGATCGTGAAGCCTCGAACAATGAGGCGGCATAGGCCCCCAAGGGGCTGTCGAGCCATTCGAAAAAAAAACTAGTGTTCTTGCAACTGGTTATATAATAGTTACTGATTAATTACAATTGTGAGAATACTGATCGACGAACATGAATGCTGTTGCTAGTCTCAATGCACAGAAAAAGAAAACAAGCTTTGTGACCCAGAATAATCCGTGCGCTACAGAATCTCCATCATAATCCTGCGTGGTCCACAGACTTCGACGGTCGTATAGCGTTCAAGTAAACATCCGCAAGTGTTTACTTTTCCTGCCCGGTTGCATCGGTTCGCTCGCCCTTCTGTCTTTCTGTCTGTCTCTCTGTCTGTGTTGTCTGCCCGCATGGAAAATCTCTACCCCCACCAACGGATTTGAGCGAAAATGTACGAGTATATTTGGAATTTTTAATAAAATGAGTCCACAAGTTCTAATTTTGATTAAAATCTGACAAAATTAACAGACTTTTATACGCAGACCTACACACATGTATGACTACATTGGTTACTAACATGACAATTGCGGTCCTTCATTTCCTACATAATACGAACAAAATCTCCATCTACACATATCTCGTCAACAAAACCACATTTTATATCTTCAAAACTAGACCACAGAAAAATTACCAGTATAAACTTCCAAGGAGTATACAAAATCAGTTCACCATATAGGAAGCTTGTAACCTACATATTACGTAACTTGAAAGATATTCTACACTAATAATTCCTTCATCCAGTATATACTCAAGATAAGAAAATTCAAATCCAGTAATCTACCCTACAGAATCTTCAAAAAGTGATATTATACAGCATAATGTATCACGTTACGTAATATGACCTAACACTGGCTAAGATGAAACTCCAAACAGCTGCAATACCTCTTACTTCAAGATTTATTTCTATAATATAACCTTATATATTACAAGTACTTTTCTTTTTCCGGTACTTTATGCTGATAATTTCCTCCCAAGTATTTCGTACGTATTGTGTATTACCTGAAGATGGCCAAGTTGGCCGAAACACGTCGTACAGTATACTAAATCTCTTTACAATAAATAGGATTTTGTTGTGCATTACAACGGGATGTTTGAAATAAAGGTTGTTCCCTCTTACGTCACTGTATGTTTGGCTCTCTGTCATATATAATCATCCTCATCATTCCAAGTATAACTCTGCAAATGTTAAGGGGTCATTGACTTCAAAACCACCCATATCCAACATTATCTCCATAATATTCTGAAATTTTCAGGGCTCTCCAATTTTGCCCTGTGTTTGTACTTAGCACTTTTAATTCTTTGTCCCCTCAACAATGATCACGAAGAAGCAGTCGATGTCTGTAATTTTGTCTTCTTTAACGTTGCGATTGGGTGGATCATACTCGGAGAGAAATTTGCGGCTTGAGATCTTGTCCAGGGAATGGTTAGATCGACAAGTTTAAATGATTTTCTCAGTACAACGTATCCCACGTTAAAGCTCTGTTCCTTATACTGACACTGAATGGGAAAGTTTACGGGTACCTTCTTAAGAAATCAAACCGGAGGTACATCTTTAACTTTCGTCTTGAGTCCTTGTTCCGTATGTCTTGAATTTGGATTCGGTATCAGGGTTTGGTATCTTTTAGAAGAGGAATAAATCGCCCTTACTCTCTCAATATTCAAGGGGAAGTAAATATATGCCTCTGCTGATACTTAACTGCAGGCCTAAAATGTCACAGGAGCGATGGTTCTGTGGACATTTTCGCGCGAATGAATATTTTGTTCACAAGAGCCTGCTACATCCCTG
This sequence comes from Reticulitermes speratus, assembly GCA_021186555.1. Lineage (NCBI taxonomy): Eukaryota > Metazoa > Arthropoda > Insecta > Blattodea > Rhinotermitidae > Reticulitermes > Reticulitermes speratus. The sequence goes on from JAJKFL010000005.1 coordinate 19,799,711, forward strand.
TATTCTGACCCAGGTGAATCCAATCAATTCTCTTCTAACCTAATTTATTTTAGAACTCTCTTGAAAGAAGTAAAATTACTAATTTGCAAAGTTTTGTTTTGTTTATCAACACTGTGAGTAGTTTCCTTTGTAGCGTCGAATGGTAGTGAGATTATTGAATAATTAACTGTAATGATACTGAAGGAAGCTGTTGTGGTGTAGTTTCACTTGGTCAAATACCCCGGTGTTTGCCTGAAGGGTATGTGAGACAACGACAAGGCAGCTTAACCAGAATATCTGGTGTCCTCGAGATTCGAAACAGGCACCTGCTGCATGGAAGCCAGACGCGTTAACAAGCCACACAACTTACTCAGTGTTAAAGATATGAATTGGTGAAATACATACCTCACGGCCCTTAATAAAAATCTATTAACTCTTCAACACTTTTTATCAACTCTCCTAAATAACTAACTAAGGAACTCACTTCATGGAACAGAGTCCTTCTTGAGAGACTAACAAATGCCTCAGTTAGTCAAGAAATTCCCCGCATATTATGGTAACCGTAGGTTTATTGCCGCATTCATAAGAGCCCGCCACCTATCCCTATTCTGAGCCAGATCGATCAGTCAATGCTCTCCATACCAATTCTTGATGATCCAGTTTAATATTATACTCCCTTCTGTGCCTAGGTCTTCCAAGTGGTCTCTGTCACTCAGGTATTCCCACCAATACCCTATATGCACCTCCCCTCTCTCCCATGCATGCTAAATTCCCCGCCCATCTCGTTCTTCTTGATTTGATCGACGGAATCATACTTTGTGAAGAGTACAAATCATAAAGCTCCTCATTATGTAATTTTCTTGACTCCCCCGTTACCGCGCCCAGATATCTTCCTCAGCACCCTGTTCTCAAACACCCTCACCCTATGTTTCTTCCTCAATGTAATAGACCAAGTTTCACACCCATACAAAACAACAGGCAAAATTACTGTCCTCCTTACATAGTACCAGTCTCCCCCATGTTCATAACAATGTGAAAGACGTCGAGGGGTATCTTCCACACAGTCATTTCTGGTGAAAGTCAAATTGTGACGTCAGCAACAGAGCCTGATCAACTCTTCAGTTCGGAAGGTTTAGACGTTACATAATAAAAACAAGTTCACTTCGCATTGCACTTTGTCTGAAATGATACGAGCAATAAAGAAGGCGAACTTCGTATCTTCGAAATTGTATCCGTTTGTGTATTAGATATGCTTTGGCAGGCTACATTTGTTATCGTCTGTTACTGAACTCCTCTTCAGAGACGGCTTTTGCTTTTGATATGGAGTAACACCATTCTGTCCTCGAAAGAAGACAAACATATTTTGACCTTCCCTGCTATGAAGTACAGATCTTATATCATAGTAACAGACGGTTAGTTCCGTTATTATAGTGAATAGGCAACCGGTCCGATGATCTGAGAATCAGGGTTCAGTTCTCGGCTGGGTCGCAAGTGTTTCTCTACGCCACCGAGTTCAGGAGCACACCCAGTTTCCTATAAAATGGTTCCTGGGAGCTGTTTCTCGGGGAATCTTGTGGACGGGGCAGGACTGTACGCCTTTACTTCCATCTAGTGCAAATGATAAGAAAGACTGGAGCTATACCTACACACGAAGGCCAAAAGTACCAGTCCTTTTGCATTTACCTATGACATACAACATTCATTTCAATTTTCTTTTAGAAATCCGCACTTGTGTTACGTTGTATTAAACATTGCGGCCACTTTAGCACAGTTTACGTCCTAAAACAGAAAAGTAACTCATGAGATTAAGTGTGTGCGCGTGCGTGCGTGCGCATTCCGTCCCCCGCCTCTCAGTTTAAACTTTGAAATAACTGAAAAATTTTCATGAACCTCCATATGACAATTATGTTACAGGAGTACGCGCTAATGCGACTTTTTTTAATTTATTACAAATAGTAGTACATGGCAGACGCACGAGTTTGTGAGACTGAAGCGACACTAGGGACATCTAATCTTAGGTCCTGAAAAGAAGTACGGTAGTCTTCTTAGAAAAATATGCAACTTTCATTAAGGATATGTTTTTGTTGGTATAAGGTTAAGTTTTAGTCCGCATTTTTGACCATCTGGCCATCATAAAAGTCCACGGAGAAAGACGTCATCCCATTCCATTGAACCAAGGAATCAGGCAGGGTGACTCGCTAAGCCCCCTTCTTTTCAACATCGTAATGGACGAACTAATAAAGACTGTAAACTAATTTTGTATGTCTAATAATAAAAATTTTAAAATGGGCGGTAGCGAGATAAATATTATATGCTATGCTGACGATGCCGTCCTGCTTTCAGACAACGAAGATGATCTCCGAGGAATGTTATTTAATTTCAACAAAGCTGTAAAAAATTTCAGTATGAAAATTGCTAATGAAAAAACAAATTCAAAGACAATTGCTAAAATTCCCTTAAGATGTAAGTTGGTTAATGATGATCAGATAATAGACCAAGTTTTAAAAATAAATTACCTAGGTATAGACACAAATCAAGGACTGCTGCAAGACGAAGTCAAAGATCGGATAAGCAAAGCCAATATAATCTCAGGATGTTTAAATGACAGAGTATGGAACAAAATCTAGAATATATAAAACTGTAGTCAGGTCAATTTTGGCTTATGCTGCAGAGGCTGACACTGCATACTCAAAGAGATCTTTGGAAAATCCTGAAATGACAACGTTAAGGAGAATCACAAGAAGTAGATTGAACGACAGATTACGGAATGAACACATCAGACAACTGTGTAGCACCCCGCCCATATATGAATGGATCCTTGGAAGATGGATTGAATGGAATGACCATATATCCAGAATGGCACTCACAAGAGTAGTAAAAATAGCACGCGATAAAGCACCAAACAGCAAGAGGAACATTGGAAGACCGAAGAAAAGATGCCGCCAGTCCTTGGAAACTGGTAAGGAATAGGCTGGAAGCCTAGCTACAAGAAGAAGAAGAAGGTTATGTTTTGCAGATATTTTCTATAATTTTAAGCAGGGATCACAAATTTTCCAAACATCTAGGAGCCACCGCAAAATTGTAGGCGCCAGATGGGTGACATGAAGCAAATTCCATACTGAGGATCCACAAATATTAGGCGCCAGCATTTAAAATCTAGTCGCCGAAGAAATTTAGCGCTCGGGATTTGTGGAACCTTGGCTTTAAGTTTAACTGCTGTAACTAATGAAACATTGAAACTAAACAGGTTAACATTTGATAAGAAGATACATAGTAGGTATAACTGTCATGTATTATGCTATATTGTTTTTTTATAATATGTTTCTTCCGCGTATCCCATTTTATCCAATAATGCAACCAGCAAGTACATGAATTCGCCAATCTGAAATACATTCGTTACGTAACTTCTCCAAACTGTTTCGGCTTTCTCGGCAATCTTCAGGAATAACATTCTAGCACTAGGATACTGGAACCCATAAGTGGAAGATTTATATACGTAGGCGTACCTACACATCCTACATGACGACGCTGTGTACAGAGCGATGTGTAGCTACTGAGATTCGTAGTAATTCATTTCTATTAGACATACGTTTTAACCCAACAACACGTAGTTTAAAACTTAAATTACATGAGGGAATCTTATTTTCCATTCCGCGCATATAGTTAGATTTTTTATTATCAGCCAACAAATGCACTCAAATTGTCACTTATTCACAATAATATACTCAGGATAGGGACAGGTGGCGGGCTCTTGTGAGTGCGGTAATGAACCTTCGGGTTCCATAAAACGCGGGGAATTTCTTGACTAGCTGACGACCTGATAGCTTCTCAAGAAGGACTCTGCTCCATGGAGTTAGTTAGTTAGTTAGTTATTCACAATAATATATATTCATACAACAAACTACACTCCTACATGTTTCGAACCTTACTGGTCCATCATCAGTCGTTGCGTAAAACAATTACTTGATCATGTTTGGTCTAACTATATATGTAGAAGAACTGCTGGTAATTTTTTACCAGCAGGGCATGAATTACTTGTGCCTGGATTGGGGTTTTGATCTTCGATCCCACGATCTGTCAAATAAATTACGTGTCTCAGACAGCGGAACAAATGTGGTGAGCAGATATAAGTTCCTCAGTGATACATCTTTCTTTGTTTCCTCTTTCAGAAAATACAAATTTAAAAAAAAAATATTTTTCTCTTATCCATATTCCAGGTCATGGTCCCGTTTACGAAACGCGGCTACACCGAAACAAAATTTAAAAAAGCGTACCTTTGAATAAAATATACACTTTCAAACTGATAAAATGATGGTCTCGTTTTCTTTTCACTGGCATATTGATCTACGTAAATTAGTCGGCAGCTAATAGTAGGAGACGCTTCACGTGAATAGAAGGCCCTTTGTAGGTCAAAACAATGTCTCTGATTATTACTGCAGTGTAATATACAATATAATTGGCAAAATAGGAAAAAAGAAGGAACATATATTCACCAACAAGTTCCGTTGCTTGTAACAAGAATAAGTATTAGACTTACTTTGTACAAAGCAAGTATTCTATAAGGTATAAAGAAAAGCGGAGAGCGAAGGCAGCAGGTTTTGTTTTCTGAAACAAAAGTAAAAACAAGGGGGCGGCTGATGGGAGAATGGAGAAATGATGATGCCATAGCAGCGGCGTCTTCAGGCAGTCGATCACGATCGATCTCTCGAAACTCGAAAAGTAGTTTCCCTGATTCACATCGTTTGATTTGTCTTTGTTTCTTTTCCTACTTTTCTGTTTTTTTCATGTTCATTCCCTCAGTTGTGGCTTTCACGGTGTAGAAACTGAACTTGATAAAAAAAAAGACTTGAAGAGCTTCGAATGTCGTGTGGAGAGAAAAGAAACTGCAGTGATACGTCGTAATGATTCGAGGCGTTAGTTCATTACGTTCACATTTTTGCCGTGATTGATTTTCTTGGTCCACACAAGTGTCATTTCTTGCGAGTTCTTTCCTGTATGGCACATTCCTTGCTTCTGGTTGCTGCAGTAGCTTACACGTTGCGCGTGTTCACTTTCACTGTCGACAGAATTTATGAAGTTTTAGTGTTTCAGATTTTGGATGAGTATTTCTACGCTGAAGATTAATGAAGCAGCTTTTTCCGAAACGTCGGTAAATGCAGCCCAGGAAACTGTAATCTAAATTATCCGACATCTTTCAACCCTCACGTTACCCCAAACGTTGGGTACTAAGTATAACACTACACAGAACTTGAAGGGCGACGTTTTGTCACTTTCACGACGGTTTTGAACCTGTACCTCTATCAAAGCGTGGTACGTGATATACTCACAGCTCAGAGCAGGATCTACACCGTTAATTTTAACATGGGCTGTGGCGCGCTCCAGCCCCAGAACTTGAGTTGTGGCTTACCCAGAACCGAAGGACAACTATCTTTTTTTTTCAATGGCTCGACAGCCCCTTGGAGGCCTAGCCCGCCTCATTTCTTTTCGAGGCTTCACGATCACACGTCTTAGACACACCACAGTCGGTAGGACTCCTCTGGACGAGGGACCAGCTCGTCGCATAGACCTCTACCTGACAACACACAACACTCACAAGAGACAGACATCCATGCCTCCGGTGGGATTCGAACCCACAATCCTAGTAAGCGAGCGACCGCACACCCACGCCTTAGACTGCACGGCCACTGGGATCGGCACAACTATCATTAGATCAACCAATATTATGGTCTGTTAGATTTGAGGTTCTTATGGCAGTGACTGTGAAGATCTTTGTCTTCTGATATATGACGTCGTGCAGTCTGGTAGAACTGTAACGACATTTCAGTGGAAACTGCTACCTCTATCGTCACGGTACTTGATAGAGGCAGAAGTTCTCTCTGAAATTTCGGTACAACTTTACCACACTACACGGCGTCACATCACAGAGGACATTACTGTGTATTAATATATACACATAAGGTTTAGATCTGCGCTGCTGTTAAGAAAACACAGAGGTAAATGCTAATTTTATAACAATAAAATTGGTAACGTACTGATAATTTATATTCCGTTAAACCCTTGACATCTCTGCTTCCTGTCCAAAACATTACATTTAGGTCACTCGCGCTATTTTATGAAATATTTGTTTTTGAAAGGTTATTCAGTTTGAACCTGATTTCCTGGAAATGTAGAATTTGTCATTTTCAACCACTTTGCAGTTTTGCCGCCACTCAAAATCATCAATCCCCGACTTATCATTCATTTTCATTCTAATCTTCTGTACCGTCTTACATTTTATTCCATTCACACTACGAAAATCTCTGTCCTTAAATTCATCACCGAATTTCTAACTTACATTGCCCAGGATAAGAAATAATAAAACTCCCATCTGTTGTTGAGTTGATATCGTAGAATTTTTTTCTCTATTGACACAAATGAAGTTGCGTTAATCTGATTTAAACATTAGTTTGCACCAGTTAATTACTTTCATATTTCAACCGGAAACAGAGAAACCTTAACTATGTCGGCCATATTGTGTATTATCACAATTATTGTTACATAAATATGAGCTTTAAACAGCGTTTGAATACAGATGCCTCTCTAAGCTACAGATCAGTGCTACAGAATTTAACATCTACTTTTGTGTTTCTCACTAATATGAAAATATGAATGTAGATGGAGGAAGACAGTGCCTAAGTAAAGTACGAGAGTTTGTCATTTCTTAGAGGAGTTAATGAAGATTTGAATTTTCTTGGAAATTACGCTTTGTCAACTGGTAAATAATTAACCATGTTTGAGTAGAGCATGATGCCTCCATCTTCAGGGCATGGCATTGCAATAGATTAGTTTCAAAAATCATTTCAAGGTTCGTTGACAGCGACTTGTTGTCAGCGTCACTGCCACAGTATCACAAAAAGTAGCAGTCCAACGCCCACCGCACAGAATTGAATTTTATTTATCACTGGAAAGACCCAGGCGTAGGTTGGAGGATAATATTCAAATATGTCTTTTAATAGATATAGTTCGGAGGATGTCGACTAACATTATGTAGCTCACGAGATTCTAGTCTCGAAAACTTGTTATGGCGGTAACGAACATTTATGTACCATTAAAGTTGATGAATTTCTTGTCCAGCTGACCCACTTGTTATTTCAAGAAGGATACCAGAAGCTAGTCAATCTTCTTCATAAAATTATGAATCATTTTTTGTTGGTGTCTTCCTTTTTGTACCAGCATAACCTGAGAAAAACTCACATTTTCAAGAATCTCACCATATATTTTCAAGAAAGTTTAATAGACAAATAATAGTCTCGTGTATACCCTGCTGCACAGGGAAAATTATAATTACTACAGAGTTCATTATAGCCTGATGTTACTAAGTTTCACAGCGAAAAGAATTTCATCACTTGGCAAATAAATAAATATGGACCATCTTCAATTTGCCTTCCTTTTTGATTAAAATTCTCAAGTATTTTATTTTATAAGGTTTATTGTAACACATTTCTTCAGAAGACAGTGTAGAATGACATTTGTATTATTCACAATCCAAAGAGAGTTTACCTAAATATACTTCATGGTAATTATGGAGATTTACTCAACTTTCTTCCTCAGTTTAAAGTAAACGGCCAGTTCCATCACAGACGTACGTAGCGTATCCCTATGTCGGCCTAACAAGCTCGGTTTGGATGCACACTGAGTTGAACGAATATCTGTCATTTTGTTTAAACTAATGTTACAAAGTCATGACACTTAAAACTTCGTATGGTTGAAGCTGTTGCGGTGTCATAAGTTCCAAAAATTCTGGAACAAAATTGTTTTTGAGTTTTCAAGTTCCCAATCTGTTTCATTTTAATTCATACAGACCTTATCGCAATAACGTCAACCCAAACACGTTGTTTAGGTAACCTTATTTAAGGAGGAGTTCCAGAAGTAGCTTCAGGTCTTATGAATTAATATCAGTGGGAAACAAAGCCCTCTGAGTCTACGCACATAAAGAGACTGAAGCATTTGCGTCTGTTGTAACACTGCCTGTTCAAAGAAGAGCACACACCAACATATTAACGTCTTATATAACAGCATTCTAAGAAACCAAACCAAATAATATGAAATAAAATGGAAGGTATGCCGTCCTAACTTAAGTATATTTCGAGGGAAACCTGCCGACTGAAAAACGCGTTAACCAGACCCAGTCCTCTCATAGTCGTATTAAAACAAGTCGTATTAACCCTCACTACTTTTTTTGTTATTCATGACGTACAGATTACAAAATTGCATTATAAAATTTAGGCTACATTTTCTTGCTATTTTTGGACTGGGTCCATTTTAACGCACATTAGTTATTGTAATGAGCTAGAAATTTTATATTAGCGAGGAAATTATTGTTCGTTTGTCTGCGTGCGCGTGTTTGAGAGGCGCGTCAACATAATCCTCTATGCGGTTTTTTAAAATTCAGACACAGCACTACTACCCAGCACGAGGTAAAAAGAGTGTAATATTGTAAGTATATAGAAGTGGAAAACGAAACTGCTAAGTTACGTACACATCACAGACCAGTCACATGCAAAATGCGATATAAGCATAAATGTTGTATAGGCCCTGCCATCTGAATCCTGTTAATGATGCAGATAAAATAACGATAACAACACAACTGTATCTGTGGCACGGAAGTTAAATTATCGAACATAATGGTTAATTTAAATTAGTTTAGTGATAACGAATTCTAGAACGTTCGAAAAGTTATAGAGGATGCAAGGGTCTCGCGCAACGGACCAGCGAGTGTAAGCAGATGACGTTCTTCATTGTAAAACTGACATTCGACAGGACTTACGGAGAAGAGTAAGAAATCAACAGCAGTATAAGCAAAAGAACACCGGCTGTTTACGCAGCAACTAGCCCTGTGTCACGTCGGTGTTGACTGATCCGAAACCCTGCTACAGGAGCTTCCTTCTGATGGATCTGAAGCAGAATTGCAACAGCTGAAGTGACGGTTGTAGAGCTCGCAAAGTATTGCCCTCAGTCTTGCCAGAAGCATTTTCACAGTAATATCCATCTCGTCTTCCAGAGGCTGTAGTTATATGTATGGTATTTACCCATTGATCTGTCCTCTGGAACCGTCGGTATCAGACAGCTATTGAGGGACAGACAGCCTGAAACCTGTGTATGACAGGTCCGAAAAATTGTGAAGAAAGAAAATACTTTTCACAGTTTTCAACAATGTAGTTTTATCAAAATATGATAGGGTAATATTGAATGGCGCATGTTCAAATACTTCCTGAGCTATAACTTACTCACCTGGAAAGTAGACTTCCCACATTACAATAACAATTGTAAATTGACACCTTCCTAACTAAGAAACTTATTAACTCCGTGGATCAGACTTCCCGCATTTTATGGACCTCATTATTCATTATCATATTTAGAAGAGCACTTTATCATTTCCTGTTTGAACCGAGATGAAAGTAGTTTTAAAGGTCCCATCCTCCTTCTCTAAGTTCATTTTTATTGTCGTGTGGGTTTCATGTCTATAGGGAAGTATTTTGAGTAACAGAATCACCCTTTAAAAAGTAAACTGTTTTGGGCTTCACAAAAATGTTCCTTTTTATTTTTCTCCTCAGTAATCAAATATGATATATTCTCGCAGACATGTCTACGAAATAGTATTGTCATTGATAATTTCACAGAACGTTTACCAGTAATCAAGGCGATTTCAGACATACGAGTACATTAAGAATAGTGAATTGACAGACATAAATGCTAGGGAGCTGCCAGGAGCAACATGAGACTGTGTTAATTTCAACATTGCCCTTTGTGATGGTGCATACATACAAGAAGACAGTCTCCTTGTAATAAAAGTCCTGCTTCAGAAGCTAGTAGTCGATGAGCTAGTCAATAAATTCACGGCCATTTACAGATCTTCAAGCTTCATTAATTTGTTTTGAAGAAATCACGTAATTGTATTCTGTTCCGAGACAGATCATTTCGGTCTACATTTTCAGAACGTATTTTTAAAGGTCATTTTAGTATTATCCTTCTCTCTATGTTTATGTCTGGCAAGTGGTGTGTTCTGTTTAGGTTTTCCGACTAAACTTCGTACAAATGTTTATTTCTCCTTTGCCTGCTACCTGTATCCTATCTCACGTCCCTCAATTTTATCAACGTCATAATGTTTTCTGAAGAGTAGCATTCCGAAGCTCTACATTGCACAGAAATTTTATACTTGTTTCATACTTCCAAGTAATCTTGTAAGCACCCACTTCTCGACCACCATCAATCCATATTGTTCCATTTTATTGTGCTTAATTTCCCTCCATTTCAAAATAGAAAGAAATTTGAAGTCTTTTTTTGTAACTTAAGAATTGTTTTCACATTCCGTTTTGGATATAAAAAAGCTAGTGGGGCTGCGCCGTAACGAACACCCTGCGTTGTTTCCATGTCTCAAGATGATTATATTTGTGTAACGAAGAAGAGTAGGAAGATAGGCTAATTTGCATGGAATAAAGTGACAGACTTATCTGCATACAAGCATGTTAGCCAGTGTTGCTTATTCTCGAGGAATTCTTTCCGATTAAAACACCTTATAAACAACTTTAATATTATCCTTCAACGTAATTTAAGTAAACCTTAACCTAACATCTACCAACAAATCACAAACAATCCACTTCTCACTTCAACATCATCAGTTGAAATATTCCAAACGATACGAGAAAATAGTATAATTATAGAGATTATTCAGCGTGTAATTTTCTCTGCTACGCAATTATATCTTGTCCTTGACTTCCAGATATTATACACAGCATTTTTCTTTCAAGCACTTAAGCACTTTATTCGTGTGTAGAAAAAAATTGGTCACGATTTTCAGTCATAAAGAACAAAATATGACCGCGTAAAATGAGGTTAACACTTCCGCTCACGAGTTCCCTGGGTCAGAGGTCAAGCCCTAGCTGTTGACGGTGATTGTGAGAACCTGTTGGCCCAGGTATCCATCTGAGGCGATGAAAAGTGATGATAGGCATTGACGGAATGATTAAATTCTCGGAAAATTATGCCACAGTCGCTATTCGTCCACCAGAAATTCAACATTGGTTGCAAGGCGAATGAACTTCGTAGCGAGTAGCTGACATCCGAGTCATGATATGGCCGAATGCCTGAAATTAATATTGAAATCAGACAGTTTTAGTTGTTTAATAAGTGACAGAATTCTAACCTCTATTATGACCTACTGGACTTACAATAAATGCCATCTCAGTGTTCTGGAAGGCCGTCTGTCGACAATATGAAAGTTCTTGCACTTGTAATTCTATCAGTTTGTGGTCGCCATGTAACTCTCTATAGTCATTAGGGAGTTTTCTACTGACTAAAGTCAATGGGACACTTACAGACAGAGAAGTAATGCTTACTTCATCTCGGTTTATTTCTTTACCTTCCAGAGTCCTTTTTACATTAAACTCAGTCACTCACAACATGCAGACTTTACGAGTATGTGTCTGGTTTTCGAAACATCGGTTTGTTGATTTTCTTGTGCCACTATTTGAATTACAAACTGGGCCGAAGATGAGTTTGTGTCTCGTCAAATCTTGCTTTGCGTCTATTTACTTTCCTTTCGAAAACGCTAACTGCCCCTAGCACTTTGTCAACATTCTTGTATCTGGGTTCTCTCCGGTTCACCTTATTTTCTTCCAGACATGCTTGAAGTTTTTAGGAAACTAGAAAACCTCATTACCTTTACCCTGCCACATTATAAGCAGAAGTATATGTATCTTGTTACATAATTTGTGATACCGCTTTTGTAATTTTTGTTTAATTACCTAACCGATATTAGAGCCTGAAGTTTTAAAACCACTAATAATTAAGTCTGCTGTTGGTCGTAATTTTAATCACTTCATTTTAGGTGACAGGATGATCACTTATTTCCTTAATGTTTAATTTAATATAATTTCCCATTTTCTCAGGTTACAAGTGGCAGCCGTTTGGTAGGTTTCCCGCTTAAAGCGAATATGAATTTAATGTTATCTCTAACATATATGTCTGTCTGTCTCTGTAAATCTTTCATTTGAGAGTCGAACAAAAACTAAATTAGCTGTATAAACAATCTGGCTCCTGTGAGTGTAGGAACTTAACACTTCTTCTGTTCAAATATTTTCCTGAGTACTTTCATGCGAAACACTTGTGATTTTTTTTGTTCTTCACGCTCACGTTTTATCGGACATAAAATCCGGTTTTGCCACAACCTAATTCTGTAAACTTCGTTAGAACGAAAGTTATTACTTTCTGCTATATTTATTGCTTATATTCAAATCATAAGCTTTGTCTAATTCAATTTCAGTTAAAGGAATATGAACACTTCCTGGAGCTGAGGGAGTGTGTATAGAACCAAACAAGGCATCAGTCGGTGAGGGTGAGGGCTGACAATTTAAGAGCCGTTTCTATTCCAGGGGTGTAACATCAGCGACATTACTCCTAAATCCTGTGTACTTTATTGTAAGCGTTCTGATGTTTTCAGCAGTTGAGTGCACAATGACTTAAGGTTGCAACTCTGCTTCTCCCTGTGTGGACTCTTTACCGATAAACCCTGAGAGGGCCGACAGACTGCAAGTGGTGTCACCCTACGACTCGCTGTTTACTTCTGTCATGCTTCAGATCGGCAGAATACTGTAGTGGTAGGAAGGCAGGTTGTTGTTACATATAACTGCACTCATACGTATGACCTCTGTGGCAAACTTTAAATGTTCAGGATATTTAAAAAGAAATATATTGCTTTATACGTACGCTAAATATGCCTCAGTGTGAATGCAAAATGGTAGGTAAGAAGATAAACCTTCCCAGATAACCTACTTTCGTTACGATGGTGAAGTGTAGAAGGCTGTGATGGGGTGAACAGTTATACCGACGGGACACAACAAACATGAACAATTTTGTGCGGAAACTTGTTTGAATGTGGCCTCATGGAAGAAGGAGAAAGAGACAATAGGGTAACATAAGACGGATCTCTGGTAAATATTTTGTTAATAGGAAAAGTAGATGCAGGTGGCTCAGAATCGTGTCCTGCGGAGGGCTCCTTAACTATTATCGTCGATGTTCAAACTTCAGGGACTCCTACCAGAAAACTATTTAAAAATATATGCGTACGCTTCTATAATCGTACAGTCAATTTGTTCGCCCCCAAAGCGACTTATCTAAGTTCGTTTCTCGGATACTGTCGGTGATGTGTTACACTCTGGAATGTTTTCGGCAATTATTAACCTTCTCGATGAAATTAGTTAGCTTAATCCTCCACCAACCTAGAGCACAGTGGGCAAGCTAGGAATTTGTCTGTATAATAAACATACATTACATAAAATCTTATTTGATGGTATTGAAAACTCGGCCGACACTTTGCTTAATAAAACCTTTTTACAAATTAATGTCAAATTGTAAACGTAAATTTTCTGCTAAGTGCTCAGAATTCTCGTTAAACGTACTAATGAGAGAGCTTTCAGGCTAATGACGCGCGTTGTAAGTACGCTTGGTACTAATGATAAAGTGAGCTACTTCTTGCAGTGGCAAGCAGTGGCGCCCAGAAAATATTCCGGCCGTCCATTAATTGAAATTCCTTACATTTTTAGTCTAATAAGTGCGATGAAACGATCAGATAGGTCTGTATATCGAAAGTGCGATGAAACGATCAGATAGGTCTGTATATCGAAAGTGCGATGAAACGATCAGATAGGTCTGTATATCGAAAGAGAATATCTTCATCTATTGCATAAGTTCTACTTCCGCAAATCCTTACGAAAAGCATGACTTAACATCTCTAAATATATTCTTAAAAGCACGAGTGTTTACTCATCAAGATGAATTATATGAGTTCCAGAGAGCGTTCTATAAATATTAGAATAACGTTACGGAATAAAGGAGTACAGACTGCTTAAGGGTATTAGATTTGAACTTTAATGAAATTTGTTTTCTAGAATGTAGCAGGATATAGACTGAAACTCTTATGTTTACATTAAAAAAATATTAATACGCGGATAGATCGAACAAAATCATGGCTGTCAGAATTCAGACTAAATTCAACAGTAGAATAGTTCGAACACTGTGCCATATTTAATTACTTTGACATAAACAGTAATCATGTTTATGTCTCTCCTAAAATTTGTTTCAAGTTCCTCTTGTTAATTAATTTTGATTAATTTTTTTCTATTTACAACATACTCTCAAAATTACTTAAAATTGGGAACTAAGTTGTGTGAGTCCTGAACTATGTGTTCGTGACGTCACTTGCTATGGTACAGACGGTCACAGTTGGATTCCCTACAAGAGCAAGAACTTACGTCTACGTATTCACTTCCAGATCGGCTTTATGGTCCACTCAGCTTCCTATCAAACACGAATCGGGAGCTCCATTCTCGAGTGTAAAGCGGCCGGAGTGTTAAATTGACAGCTCACCTCTCTGTAGTGCCGAGGCCGAGGCTGAGGCTTTACTTCCACACCCATCTACGTCTTTATGGCGTGATGAATCGCCATGAAGGCCGCTTAAACTTCCACCTTATGTATTTAAATTGGCTACCACTGTACATACCATTTAGAATCACTCGGTTTGGGACTTTTTCCATTGTCCAAATTTTAATATACGAAACATCGAAAACACCGTTTTGGAAGCCAAATCCGCTTCTGTTATCTGGCAGAAGGTTGGGTGCTACCTACTTAGTCCAGCTCTAAGCTTGACCTTTCTATAAATTCCCAAACTGAGTGATCCTAAATGTAATAGACCATCGGTAAATTATATAGAACTGAAGTGCCTGTTTGAAGAATAAGCCTGTAAGGTGTGTATCTAAATCTATATAGATTTGAGTGAAATGGCACCATCCATTACTTTCGTCCTTGATAGTTATTTTTGGGAAGGGAAGCTCAGGTTTAGGACTTTTCTTTAGCCAAGCCCTGCATTACTAAATTAGTTCCAGTTCCTGAGTGATAATGGCTGCAAATATGACACATGGCATGAAGACCAAGTGAAATAATCTACACAGCGTGAAACTACAACCCTTCTGGGCAATTAAGTAGAATGTTCTGGAGTAGTAATCCCATCAGCAAATGTTTCGAAGATTGAAGCTATCATCACTTTCAAGGTGAAGTGACACATTCAGTTCTTGTGGATGTATAAAACCGATATCTGGTGTGGAAAGGTAAAGTCGAGAGCTGTTGAAACAGCTTTTGTCAGATCCAGAACTGAGTCATGAAAGTTGAGCAACATTGTGCGTGTCCAGTATTTAGATGGGTGAGTGTGGTCATTAGTATGCAGTCGTGGTAAAGCCAACAACTTTTTCGTGGATTGGAACCCTCACGTGTTGACGGTAAACTGACGTAGTATAAACTCTCTATACTCTCGTATGTCAGATGTTTTGCGAGGTCACGTAGGAAGGAGTTTAAACCAGTCATTGGAAAGTTCAGCGTTTTGGAATCCGTGGAATGTTTCACAGTCAAGAAGATCGAACGGCGTGCTTATCCGAAATCGATGGGTTGTAACATTCTATGTGCTTGAGATCTTTCCTTTTTGTGCCCACACTTTAGTAACAGCATAAAGATTTTCCAATTTATTCTCAGGTCATTTAAACCGGTACTTTATGTCTAAATATACTAATGTACAAATACGTTTAGTGCATTTAGAAATATAAAGTCATAATTGAAATAACCTACGAATAAATGTCTCTGTTAACTGCGGAAATTATGTTAAAATTGGGGAAATTATCGCGAACAGTAGCGGAGGATTTACATGTAAATGGCCCTTTCCTACTTCAAAGTACTGTCCAGAAATTCGCATGGAAAGACTGAGAAGAATAATGAAGACCTACGTTTAGGAAAACCATTAGGCTGGTAGAAACTCAAAAGAGTTCCTTACGAATGCTAGTATAAATAAAGCTACATATTTCTTGCATTTGACGAGAATATGCGGTGAAATTAAAAAGGTTTCAGTTTTACTTACATGACACTCGCCAATTACATGTGGTAACACGGAATAGTAGAATGATCGTGACATGCAGGTACCTGGAAATTATGTTGGGGAACTTAACAAAGCCTTTAAAAGTCGAAATCAACACAGTCGGCCTTCGGAGCAAATGTCGATGTAGGGACTGTCCCGATATGAAGTAATAGTTATAGCCACAATACTGCAACATCCCGCAGTTAAATCTGTATTCCCAAATATTTGTAGTTCTAAGACGGATCTGAAAGAAACGTAGTTGGTAAGAATGTGCTGGATCCATCTATCTCAAACCAGGGACAAGTGGCACGATATTGTGAACAAGGTAATAAAGCTTCGGTTTCCATAAAATGCGGGAAATGTTTTGACTAGCTGAGAACCAGTAAGCTTCTCAAGGAAGACTGTTAATCCGTAATACGTATTTTAAACAAACATGTTGTGATGTGGGACTGACTCATACGGCTCATAGGGTTTAATGGAAATTTAGTTTTCATAAATGGCAGGGAATTCTTCAGGAGCTGAGCGATTGTGAGCATCAAGAAAAGGAATCTGATTCGTAGCCTTTGCCAACTGAATGGCGAACTGAAATTAACCGTAACAGAGTAGGTAATAAAACAAACTTGTGAACGCCGAAGGCGGCATCACAGACGATGTGCTGCTGTGCACGTGCGCTAGTCGGCTTTTCCTTTCATTTTGCTGCAGGTTGTGACTTCACTCACAAACGAAGCTGTCTATATATTTCGATATAATACACTTTTTATGCCCTTTTTTTAGTAAAAAATACCATTATAACTTCAACGCTTTTCATTATGACATTGTGTTATTAGTAATTCTATACATGTTTTTCCGCAACCGTTCAGACCGGCCCTGGGGCCCACCCAGCCTCCTATACAATGGGTATCCGGTCTCTTTCCCGAGGGTAAAGCGGCCGGGGCGTGGAGTTGACCACCCACCCTCATCTAGTGCCAGGGTAGAGTAGAGCTAAACCTCTGCTCCCGCTCTGGGCCTTCATGACCTGTTCTAGGGAGAACTTTACCTTTTTTACTTGTTAAAAAACGTAGCAATTGACTGAGTATTTGACATCGCCGCCACACTAAAATATAACTGTAATGAAATTATGTAATTTTGTAAGAATAGTATTAGCCGTATAGATTATTTTCGATCTGTTATTACAGTTTGGTTAATTAGTATGTCTACTTTGCTTATGCCTATTCAATATTTGTGCATAATAATGCATCCGTTACAGCAAAAAATTTGTTTTTAAAGTATTGGCACATAAGTCCGCGATGTTCGTTAAACGTTTTATTTGTAGAGAAGTATCTACATAATTATATTGTTAATGTATAATGTTAGTTAGTGGAGATTTCTTCCTTGTAACTTGTCCGCTGGGGGCCGTGCCATAGCTCAGGCGGCTAGTCGCCGGCCACTCACAGCGGAGGACCAGCTTCGATCCCGAGTCAGTCCATGTGGGATATATGGTGGACAAAGTGGCACTGGGACAGGTTTTTCCTTGAGGTCTTCGGTTTTCCCCTGTCATTTTCTTTCAACCTGTGCTCCATTACAAGGAAAACCGAAAAAAAATAATCATTTCCATCACAGGGTTGCACAATAAGCCTCAAGGCTGCGGTGCGCCCGTAGCATATGCTGCGAGGCCCTTCACCACAAAAAAGAACCTGTCACATGTGAAAAAATCTTACACGTTTTTGTTTCGCCTAACGATATGATGTGCCACACATATTTTGTACACTTTGATTTACGAGTATCTTCACGTTGTGTTTTCGTATCAAAATTCACACTGTGTCTTTGATAAATCATAGCTTGGACAATGTGTTCGGTATAGTATCTAGGCTACGGGATGTACGATCCGGGTTACGATTGACGACAGGAGCAAGCGATTTTTCTCTTCTGTTAAGCGTCCAGAGAGGTTCTGGGACCCACCATGTCTCTATTTAATGGGTAACCGCGGTCTTCTCCGGTGGTAAGGCGGCCGGTGCACGAACCTGACCACTGGCCTCCAACTTATGCGGAAGTTAAGAATGAGTAGAGCTGAAATTCCACTCCCCCATGTTCATGGTGTGCACAGGGACATCTTTACCTTTCTATCTATATAAATTTCTATATATATAACCCCAATTTCCGGCACAGTTTATCGCATAAGGTAACACCTAACATTATTCTGAGTTAGCTCTATCCCTTTACCATCCGTGAAACCTGCCTAACCAAGAGTAATGCCACTGTTGTCCTGTCGTGTGCTTTCAATCCTTGGAGTAATCGTTTTTTCAGGAATTTTCTTAACCAAAATTCCGTATTCAATCCATGTCCCCCGATTCGTGGATGCGTACCCAGCCAAATGCAACAGCATATCAGTACAAGCAGACCTTTATAAATTCGAAGCTTTTGATCAGTATTAATCATCGTGTTCGCTTCCTTCATAAGTCCAAAAACTGTTCTGTGTTCTCCATTGTAAGCAAGAGACGACGTTTCACAGCCATACGAAGCAATGTTGCAGTCAGAAATAGCATAATATGTTCTAAGTACCTTCATGACTCGGATAGCTCAGTCGGTATGTTGACTAGGTTACGGGATGTTCCGTTGGAAAACGGGGGTTTGATTTCCTGTGAGGGATTCCATAAGCGTACATTTGGGGGGTGCAAGGGGGGGGAATGCCCCGCCAATACTTTTTCTACCTAACAATGGTTTTTTTTGCTTACTGAGTTGAAGAGGGGCAAATAAAAAATATAACGATTTTCAAAACGATTATTTGGGTGATATACAGACAGAAAAAGAAATGAAACCCCTGCGTTTTGTGGGACGCAGAATTGAGACATCTAAGTTCCTAATACCCATGGTCGATATCCCCCCCTCCCATTGTTATTAGCCAAGTTACGCCTATGGGGGGATTATTCTACTCGTCGCTGTGTCCAGACATAATTTGGTGTCCACTCAGCTTCCTGTCCAATGAATATAGGGTAGTCCTTCCCCGAGATTAAAGCGGCCGGGGTGCTAACCAAACTACTCACACACACACACACACACACACACATATATATATATATATATAGTGCCGAAGTTTATGCAATACCGGAGATACATCTCCACTCTTCTACGCCATTACCGTTGTGTTGGTTAATTTATGAAGTACCGTTACCAACGTTCCGTCGCTAAAAACAATACGAATCAGATGAAGACTGTGATACACACAAACTGAGTCACAAATGTATACACATTTCAATATGAACAAAAACAAGCGAAACTGTGTTATTTTGTATTAATCCGTGAATCGTTGATAAGTTATTTCCGTTTGTAACTGCTACTAATGCTCTCTGTTAAGTTCATGCCACACTGCTTAGAAGCGCATTAAACTTAATCCAACCACGAATATGTGAATCTTTTTTTACAATGGTGCAACAGCCCCTAGTGGGCCAGGGCCTCCTCATTATCGACGCTTCACGATCTCACTCAGACACACCGCACTCGGCAGGACTCCTCTGGACGAGTGAACAGCCCGACGCAAAGACAACACACAACACTTACACGAGACAGACATCCATGCTCCCCAATGGGTTTCGAACCCACAATCCCAGCAAGCGAACGGTCGCAGACCTACGCTTTGGACCGCGCGGCTACTGGGATCGGCTGAATATGTGAATAGGTGTTCCTTATTAAATCGTTTACAGATAATTCTGATACATTCTGTGGACATGGACTGTTAATTCATAAGCACTGTCTCGGCGTCGCGTTTGTTGTTATAAAACCAGTTCGTACACTCTGTCCACCGCGCAATAGATCTGTCGAAGTGCACAATCAATAAGTGATATTAACATTACGAAAGGGCATAAGGCCACAGGGATTGAGGTGTTGAAGGGAAGAAATCAAAATATTGACTTTGAAGGAAAATTGGTTCCGTCAGTCTTGTGAAAACGTATTTCTCCCTTTTTTTCCGAAATAAATATAAATCCTCAAACCACCCTACTTTCAGATAACGTCATCTTTCGTCGGGACTCTAAAACGTGATCTCATCAAGTTTATATTCGTATAATCTTGGGATTGACCTTCCATCCACGTTTCCGAGCGCGCGTCCGGCAGCTTCTGTAGTGCTTCATAAGGTGCCCACGACTCCGCATGAAGAAATAACATGTTTGGGCAAGCCATTGTTCGAGGCACGACAAGTCTAGCCTACAGGCGTCGCTTCGGTGTCACATTCCTTCCTGCGGAGAAGGCGTGCAGGCAACATTATTCCAGATCAGACCTCACTGACATGTGCGCTGAATACAGATTGACAACAGCAGCATCCAATCAACTGTCTCGGTCACCGAACCGGAACACAATTCAGCTCTATTTCTACTCCTTTATATTGGAAAACGTACTCTCGCACCCTTACTATTCCCTGCTACTGAAATAGGAGTTAGTCCTGTCAAAGGGCAGGAATAACCACAGGGCACATCGATCAGACTTACATTAAGGTTATTGTGTCTGGCAAGCGTGCCCTGGTAAACGTTCACAATGTAATAAATAAACAGGTATTACAGGATAGTTATATTTTACTTTTGTTACATAATGTGCTGTCTTAAAGGCATTTATTCTATTTTCCTTCCTTAAAATATTGGCAATAAAATCAACGATCAAACACAATATTTATATACCCCTACGCGTCTATTAACTAACTAACTAACTAACTAACTCCATGGAGCAGAGTCTTTCTTGAGAACCTAACAGGTCCTCAGCTAGTCAAGAAATTCCCCGCGTTTTATGGAACCCGAAGGTTCATTACCGCATTCACAAGAGCCCGCCACCTGTCCCTATCCTGAGCCATATCAATCCAGTCCATGCCCCCCCATCCCACTTCTTGAAGATCCATTTTAATATTATCCTCCCTTCTAATCCTGAGTCTTGCAAGTGGTCTCCTTCCCCCAGGTCTCCCCACCAAAATCCTGTATGCACCTCTTCCCTCCCCCATACCTGCTACATGTCCCGCCCACCTCATTCTTCTTGATTGGTCACCCGAATAATATTTGGTGATAAGTACAGATCATAAAGTTCCTCGTTATGTAGTCTTCTCCACTCCCCTGTTACCTCGTCCCTCTTAGGCCCAAATATCCTCCTCAGCACCCTATTCTCGAACACCCTCAGGCTATGTTCTTCCCTCAGTGTGAGAGACCAAGTTTCACACCCATAAAAAACAGCAGGCAAATTTATACCCGTACAGTCTACTAAACAAAACCTGTAACACATCACCCAACACGTTTCAACCATCAAATGGCCATCTTCAAGGGGAACGCATTTATTAATGTATGATGTGTAATTATATGGGATAAAAGGTTTAGTCTATAACAACTTTGTTTTATGAACAACAAATATAATTCCAGTATCCAGCTAAACGTCACTTTACTACACCATAACCACACGCTGGTGCAACTTTGTTATTCATCCAGAACACAGCTACGTCCTTTTATATGTTAGTGGTGATTTCTCAGCTATCGCATGCAGAAGAAGTAACTTACTGACAGGGCGGCCAGTAAGCAGAATGTTGGGTCTGTCTGGTTTATCTCCCTCATCGCTCGGCCCATGTTCTCTTCTTCTTTCTCTGTCCACTCTTTAATAACGGCTTGAAACTTCAAAGGAATGAACACTAAATTTAAGATAAAAATGTATTTCGGATTGCAGTAAATAGTGAATCACTGGATCCAGACAATTGAAATCTGTTGAGGCACATCGTATATATTCTGCACGTTGTGTACCAAACACTGTTTTTAATTCAACAATTACAAACATTGGTGTTAATGTGAAATATTGAGGTTATGTCCGACAAATGTAACATAAATAAAACCTGTAATTTAGTAACAAAATCTGCATAAAATATAATAATAATGATGATAATAATAATAATAATAGTGAATATGTGATACGGAAATTCTGTGCAATAAAGAGGTACATACCTACATAATACATACGTACATACATACATACATACATACTTACATACGTACATACATACGTATATACATACATATTTACATACGTACATACATATGTACATACATACATACATACGTACATACGTACATACATACATACATACATACATACGTACATACATACGTACATACATACGTACATACATATATACATACGTACATATATACATACATACATACATACGTACATACATACATACATACGTACATACATACGTACATACATATATACATACGTACATATATACATACGTACATACTTACGTACGTACAGAGTGGGACTCTGAATCCTGTCACTCCGTACCGCTTAACACAAAATGTTGTTAACCTGCTGCAGGCCGTGCCATGGCTGAGGCCTTTATTTGCCGGTCTATTACTGCGACAGCAGGGGTTCGTTTTCAGGTTAGTTCATGTTGGTTTTGCGGTGGACAGAGTGGCAGAAGTCAAGTTTTTCTCCGAGTACTTCGGATTTCCACTGTCAGTATTATTCTACTAGTGCTCCATATTCATAATCCATTCTTCCATCACTGACTGTATGTAAGTTAAGAAATGACAGAGGCGTTAAGTAAAAACTCTCTCTCTACCATGGCTATATGCAGCCACATTTACCTTGACACAGACGACCATGACGATGGCCGGTTATAACACGCAGCTAAAAGGAGAGACAGACCATTGCATGCAGGGTGTGGCGCCGCAGTCGGCAAGTGTTTCATTGATTCAACAATTCATCGAACCATCCTTGATTTACTTCTGGCTAATCTGATTCAAGAGCAGTCTTTGCAGAACGTACTTTTTCCCCTTTGTCACAAAGCGCTGCACGGAATTGGATTTTCAAAGCACATTGCCACAAAAACAAAATACCGGAAAATTGAACACTGCGCCCACCATGAAAATCCAGTTTTCTCCTCCCCGATAACAAAACAGAACATGTATGTTCCAGAAGGGCCTTCAAAGTTAATTCGTGTCCAACTCTGTATTGTACAAGGAAAGTAATACGTTCAGGTAAAACATATAATTCATATTTTCCATCTGTGCGAGGAAACCAATGTGAATTGTAAGCACCTATTACCAATCTAATCATCTGTTTCTGTATATAATCTTCAGCTGTGCAAGTTCCGAAATATTTTAAACTTGAGGAAGAAAATTTTGCACTTTTGCATTTTTGCAGTTGGTAATATTTGAAAATTGTCATGTAAAATTTGTAATTTTTTTTATTTACCTCGATACATATTGTTCCTTACGTAGTTCGTATTATGGTTCATTAAATTTCGCCATCAAAGTGAAATACAAGTAAAGTTTCCCTTGTGCAATCCACGAATGCACGTTACAACGCCACTCATTTCTTTACCCCGACACTATATGGGGTGAGTGAACAGCTTCGAGCTCTGGGGAGTAAGCCATCGACATTCATTGAAAAGGTGGCTGAACGGGGCAACAGCCGGTCTGGGCTCTTTGAAGAAAACATTTCTCTTGCTCCTTTCGGGACCAAACCACAATTTCTCCTAAGTACAGCTACACTACACCGGCTACACTACGCCGTCACCTTCGTACACTTTTCGTAAGGCCGCCATTTTTATATTCTACAGAAGAATTTTACCTTTATTAAGTTGTATCTTTTGAGATATTTATTATCCTCCTACACTGAGGTCCATACAGTAAGTTCCTCAGTGTTGCTGTCGCCTTGAAATCTCGAACGGCCTGCATATTGGCATCTTTGAGTGTAGAACGTTACACAGAACACGGTTTTCTTGTGTCTAGTGGCATAGGAAATACATGACGTTACATAAAACTCTTCAGTTGCTTAAAAATCTTTGATACACAGACATCGCATACATTTAGTCTATCTAAGCCTATAACATTATGAAAGTAAAATAACTGAATTTTTCATTAAAAGAACTACAATGTTTCAGGTAATTATATATTTATGATTTTCAAAGCTGCTTTTTACATTATTTTTAAAAATAATTTAATCGTCGAAACCATAAACGAAATTGATTGTTTTGAAAATATGTTAATACAAAATGTATAAAATATTTTCCGTACTCGGTTCACAGTTGTATATCTTAATATTGGTCAGCTTGTTATTTCGATTTTCAAGTAGAATAATTATTTCTCGTTACATTCTAGGCTAAATATTCCAGTCGTATGTGATATGACGCCCTGTACATTGGTACGTAGGTACCAACGTTTAGAAGGAACTAGCTTCCTACATTTTCAGGGTAGCCTAAGAAGCGTAGAATGTCCGAAAAAATGGGTGTTATACAGGGAAGGGCATGATGGACGATTGGAGTAGAGAGTTCACCATAAAGCTGGAGACAACGGATGGGTATTACGTAGGGACAGACATGATGGATGGTTGAAGTAGCGAGCCCACAATAAAGCTGCAGAAAGCAAGCTTCTCCTAATATTGGTAACTATTGACCAGCCTACACAAAATTACTAGCACCACGGAAGATTGGGTTCTTCATCGGCACCGTAATTAGAACCTTAGATTTCTCATACTGTATTTTATACGTACAGGTTACTTATTTTTTTCTGCCAATGGTCTCTGCCTTGTGTAAAAAAGAGACAGCTATTTTGTGTATAAGGTGATTCCTTTGAAACTTTGGGTATTATTTGTTGTCGGAAAGTTTCGCAAATTCGAAATTTAATTTTTTATCTTCAACAATAATCGATCAGGCACGTTACTGCATACCGTTTTTTGATCTCTGCATATATCTCAGCTCTACCTCACAAAATGTATTTATTATTTAATCTTTCCTAAGGTGATGCATGCTAATTTACCTTCCTAATATCTTAAATATTTGAGTGCGACATTATTAAGTCTCTCTTGAAAAGAGTGTTTTCAAAACTCAAGTACTAAACCAGAGATTCCGAGTTAAAACGCATTAAGTGTACATTTTTGTTTCTGACGGCCATGAATATGAAAGTAGGCCTTCTGTCTTTTGGGTTCTGATACTTTGTAATTTTTTAGACAGAGACCAACATTTCAAAGGATCTCCTGCCTTCTTCTTCAGGATAGAATAATGATAATATGACTGCAGCAGGTACCTTCATCACGTCTGCAGCTGCACTCTCATCTACCAAAATGCCCACTGTCATATTCCAGAAACAAGTGATCTTCCCATATCCCATTTATATATATATATAAACATAGTAAAAGTTAAGACAATTTTAAAACATTCGATAAATATTTGAACCAATGTATTAAATAAAACTTCTTAATGCTAAAATATTTAATTTCTTATTCTTCCTCATAATGTAAATGTGATATTTCCCTTTGAAGTTTTTACAACGCAATCTGTTACGTTATTCATTTAAAATAAACTATCTCTACCTTCTGTTTGTATTTCAAGGTAAATGTTTTGTGATATAGTGAAACGTGCATTTGTTTAGTAGGCCTATCATGAAAACAATATATAGAAACGTTATCGTAATGAGAATAATAGTGCGGGGAAGGTTAACTGCATTGTACCTATTTAGAATATTTACGTGGTGAGAAAAAAAGAGGTGATTACTATACGTTTCAGGCTCTCTTGGCGGATGTTGTTGATATTATTGACTTCGAGGTTGTTGCACAGTGTAACATCAACCCAGAAGGCTGCCATTTGGAATGCTGATTACACAAACGTGTTTCTCCATATTAATAGCTACTGCAGATTTGTATGATTAAATGGTGTGTGTGAGCGCGGGCGCGTGTAAGTGTATGTAACCCCTAATAACACTGGAACAATCTATCGGGCTTTTATGAAATGTGGTATGAAGACAATACCGCTAGATATTACCGAAACGACGTACTCTTTATTCCTTTTCGACAATATAGTAATCGCGTGAAATGTAAAATGTTTTTGGATGTATGACAGTGCCTAATGAATTACTGGAGCTATAAATATCGATTTTTATCCAGACAAACAAAACACTTGAACACTGTACGTTCATTTATTTACTTTTCTACAATATGATTCGGCCATCATCAGACAGAAACACAAGTACATAATTGGAAAAGTATGCTATGGAAGAGACCTCTCCTTCACAATTAGCGTGATAAAAATACATAAATTAGCTATTACTTCCAATAAAGGAATAATAAACACATAAAAATAGGAGTTAAAATTAATTAAAATCCAGAAGTGCTGTAGATTTTGAGGATGAAAGAAATTCCTATATGTTATTACGTCAACATGTCACAGGTATGAACCACGCAACTGGCTTTGTTTGACGAGACCTTGCGTGGTAGTATGGATTTACAAATTGATTACTTCTTACAGCACCATACTACCACCCAAGGTCGCGTCAAACATACTGTGTAGTCAGTTGCGTGGTTCATGCCTGTAACATGTTCACGTAAATGTGAAGGAAAGGCCTTTTCCATAGCACACGTTTCCATTTACGTACTTGTGTTTCTTCCTGATGATGGCCGAATAAAACGGCCGAAACATGTTATAGAAAAGTAAATAAATGAACGTACACTCTTCACGTGTTGTGTTTGTCTGGATAATAAATAGATATTGATTGACTAGCAAAACGGATAACGTTACCTAAATTTAAATTCACTGGAGTTATGCATGTGACATTTTATAGGAAGCTGGATGATAAACGTGAAACATGCCTGAAAATTGCGTACGAAGATCCTTTTGCATTTATTTAAATTTATCAAGAGAACACCGTAAAATTTGTTGCCGTTAAATATTGTAAATTTAAGGCAGTACCAATTATGCACCATCACACATCCTGAAGTATTTAAAGGAAATTAGACTACATAGGTTTTCCGTAGAGTTTATTTTTAATTTGTATGTTTCTCCGCCTCTAAATAAGTTACAAATTACGCACATTCTCATTTGTGTAACCATAGAGTCGTTCAGAGTTCTCCACGTGGACTTTCTATCCTCATTTGACCCAGTGCATTATTTATATTCTCAAGTATTATCCCTTCTAAGGAAATGGCATCACGTTCTGAACAGTTGCATTTTTCTATTAGCGCCCTTTATTATTTGAGAGTCTTAGATAAGCGAGACGCTTCTAATTTTTACATAGTTATAATGTGAACGGAAATATTTAGCTGATTGAGATAAATGAGACCAGTAATTATCAAATATTGCAATGAAATTTGCAGTAATTTTGGAATTTGTGTTGTTTTATTGCTATAATTTACTCTCTTAGTGCTCTTACCGAAATTCATTGAACTCTTACGTTACAAAAGACGTAAATAAAAACTAATAGATTTTCTGTAGAATCACATCTGTTACAAAGCTTTAGTGTGGAGCATATGTTTAGGCCTCATCACAACATAACACGCTTTATTTGATATTCTTGTCCATATGATGAGTATTTCAGGGAAAATAATCCAGTAATATGTACGAGTAAATTAATACAGCCGTCTTCTGTTATGGAGGGGAATTAATAATCTAAAATAAGTTAAAAAATAATCGTGTAGTAGGAAATTATATAGAAATGAAGTATAAGATTTCCAGTATTTTTCTTTTCCACTCTTCTAATCCAAAAGAATCTCCATAGCATTAATGAGTATCTCCAGATACCGAAGAAAAACAAAGTTGTAAAAATTATTAGTAAAATAAAACTGTTCCATAGACCACAAAATATGAAACAATAGACCACTTAAGTGACTAAACGTATATTTAACATATAAACAATTCAGTGTATTTGATAAACAGTTATTCGTTTGAACCTGTTGAAATGTTAACGTAAAAGTATTGACAATTTTCAACCCTAGCTATGGTTTCCACCTATAACCTTTCCATGGATCACTCTTGTACACATTATAACTCTTCAGGTCAAAATTAAATGAATACGCAGACTACCTACATTTCTTTGACACCGGCTGAAGCATAGGTAAATTTCACTTGGGTTTATTACTACCCTATTTTAGTTCCATTCGTAACATCTGTTAAATCTGACTGCTACCTAACAAGTAATAATAATAGTGTAGCAGTTCTAGAGTTTTCATGTAGAAGTGTATGGAAGTGTAAATTCTGAAGTGTTTATTGTAAGGCACTTTGTTAAGTGCCGGCCCCCTCAGTCAACCGCACTTGCAATAAAATGAAAACAAGTAAGAGTTATAATATACGAAACAGTTAATTGTAGCTTGGGCACATAGAAATTACCAAATGTTGAATTCTCAGATTTCCTATTGGCAGACCACTTTAAAAACATCAGCTTATCTGTTTAATATTGCGGCGTAAATAACGTAATTATCTCTCCCGGTATAATATTTCCTGACATTTGATCTATACCATGGTAATTTAACAACAAAATTTGGTGAAAAAACTTAATAGTGCCCCTCTGTCGTACTGAACAGCAATCTGAAATTCAGTCGAATTACTCGTAAATATTTGTGTACATATGTGTTCCATCTCCTTATCGTGTAAATAAATAGCTGATGGCGCTGGCTTAACCTGTTACCTTGTACTTTGTAAACATAATAGAATAAAAATGGGTGGTGCTCGCTTTTTCCCCTAGAAGTGCATTAGATTCTGTCTGCGACTGTAGAAATCCACAATATCTGAGTCTTAAAAGGTACATTTTACGTGATATGAGGATTTCATGGCTGTGAAGTTTTACGTATTCATTTATTCCTTATTTAACGACACTCTCAGTAGCAGAAGCGTCACACGGGAGGTTCATAACAGTGTAGTGAATTGGAAAGAATGTGAAAGTAAGAGTTCGTTGCTTAATTTTAGACACTAATCCAGTATCTTGCCGATCCCAGTGGCCGTGCGGTCTAAGGCGTGGGTCTTCGGCCGCTCGCTTACTAGGATCGTGGGTTCGAATCCCACCGGGGGCATGGATGTCTGTGTCTTGTGAGTGTTGTGTGTTGTCAGGTAGAGGTATCTGCGACGAGCTGGTCCCTCTTCCAGAGGAGTCCTACCGAGTGTGGTGTGTCTCAAATGTGTGTGATCATGAAACCTCGACGAAACGAGGAGGCCCAGGCCCATATAGGGCTGTCGAACCATAGAAAAAAACCCAGTATCTTGCCGATCTCGGCGGTCGCGCGGTCTAAGGCGTAGTTCTGCTTCCGCACGCTTGCTGGGATTGCGGGTTCGTATCCCGCCGGCGGTATGGAGGTCTGTCTTTTGTGAGTGTTGTGTGTTCTCGGATAGAGGTCTCTGCGACGGGCCGATCACTCGTGCAGAAGAATCCTGCCGAGTGTCACTGTTTCACCGAGTGTTATCTCGAAACCTCAACAATGAGGAGACCCTGGCCCACTGGGGCCGTCGAGCCATGAAACAAAATTCAGTATTTTCCAGAAGTGACTTAGTAAAACCAAAAAGTATAGTGAGATTAGCCTAAATTCAAAAGGGACAACTCCGAAATACAAAGAAGGAGCTTTACGACTTTCGCCAATTACCGGTTGATTCTGGCATTACGTAGTGTGGTACATGTTTTCCAGAATTTTGGAGGAACTTGCTGCCTCCATCTTGAAGTTAGTACCTCCCTCTGCAAACTTAGTAAACAATTGCCAAGTTACAAGGTGTCATATCCCAGAAGCACAGAATCGAAGAGACGTAGTGTAATTGACATAATGTATTATTCATACAAAAATACGTTTCAAAACCGAAAGTACGAGTATTAGCCAAAATTGTATAAAATGACAACGAAAAAGATTAATGCTACAGGACTAAACAGCAGCAAGAACAGCATTCAAGTTGTCTCTATCAGTTTGTGCATTTCTACGTGAAATGTGTCAGTAACAGTGGATAAAATGGATCGAATCATTTAATGTGAAATTTATGCAACAAATAAACTCTTGTAACATGAAAAACTCTTTGGATTTTGATGTATTATTTCTTAAGATAACGAACTTCGAAGAGTCATTATTTATTTTATTGAAAGTATATTTCAGTAACCAACTAATGCAAATAAAACGATTAGAAACCATACATAACGTATAAAATTCCTACATGTTTCAGCGCTAAGACCCCATCATAATGTAATTCAAAGTACAAAAGTTTGCAAGTACCGATACAACAATCTTTGTAGTATATTAATAAAATGTTAAAATGTTAGAATTTTAAAATGAAGTTTGTTACATCAGAATTGAAGTAAGATGAAGATGTAGGCAAGTCCAAGGTTTTATATACTTGTATGCCATATTGTAAGAATGTCGTCCTCGGTGGACTAGTGGTTCGCGGGTTCAATCCCGGCCGAAGTCGATGGATTTTTAAGGGTGAAGTAAAGCCGTCGGTCCTTTGTCGTAGATTTACGGCATGAATAGAAATATTTCGTAAGCAAAATTCAGCGGCCATTTCTCACCCAAGTCTCCTGATTGTCTGCTAGATGGCTCTGGCAGTCATATCAGGATGAATAGAACTTGTGCAGTCGGTGGACTGGTCAGCCACTACAGATGCACACTTCCAGACCAAGAAACCTCTGAAAGGAGGCCCTATGCTCCGCAAGGAGCTACAGGAAGTAACTAATATTGTAAGAATAATGCAGGGCGTATAAAATGTCAAATCGGAAGTTTCTGTTATCGCACACATTTCTTAAGTTTATCTGGCTGTAATGTTTGCATTAATTATTGTTGTGGGGTAACATTCAGTAACATGACGTTGATACACAAGTTTCTGACAAACCCTTTGCATATTTAAAACTTATCAGACGGACACACAGACACGTGAACATGATACCATAAGCTTGCCTTTTTGGTGAACGAATGTAGACTCAAAATGGCATCACATTAAAAAAAAGTGTTTATATTTAACCCCATAGTAATACTCGCAATTCTCTAGAATAATTAGCGTTTGTTGCTCATGTATGAGGAATCTTGACACAGATGTTTCGACTCACATATTAGTCTCAGTTTCTCGAGTAGTAAAATGGTCATGAACCTAATCCTCTCGAAATTTGACATATAAAATAAGACAATATGACCCAGTATAAAGTATCCTGAAAGACGGCAGCACTGTTAAGAACATGTAGACGCAAGCTTTACATTTTTCTATCCGACATAGGTACGAGTATTCTTAGTTTTCTAACGTTCACTTTTTGATTGTGATTTCCCAACGTGCAATTAATTTGAATTAAAGCGCTTAGACCACGTCCTGGAACATATTTTCTGTTCGTATGGGACAAAGATCAACACGAGAGGAGTCAAACTCACAACGGACGTGTTACGCCTCTGTGACAGAGGAAATGAATTCCTACACGTAATTCGAACACTCCGGATCTCACACCGATACAGCTGTGGGAACTTCTGAATCGTATTACTCTTCATGGTTCTACACCGACAAGACTTAAGCAACGACAGTATAACATCACACGTGTACATGAACTATTTAGGGGATGTTTGATATCCTGTACTTGACAGGGTTGTTTTATGGCGTAAAATGTTTTTAACCATTTAAAAAACTGTGGTTACGCTGTTGTCTCCTCCGTGAAAGTCTACAGATATGCATTGTGCCCAAAGGCAGTATTTGTAAGTTGATGCTGACAATAAATATCTATCATTTCCCTAAACGGCATCGACTTGTCTTTATAATGGAGGTGTTATAGGAGATTTGAGGTTCACACAGCGGTGTGGCTGAGAATTAAAGTCGTCTGGAAAGTGCCGTTTTGTCACTGGGTGAAATGAAGGCACCGCGACGATCCGGTGAACAACTAACCCAACGACACAGCTTCATATCCCAGAACACTTGAATCGGAGACGTAGTATGATTATTAGGATGTAGGAATTATTTCATGCTTCAAATGATTAACGATTATTGTGTTTGTTTATCGCTTTATGCTGAAATGTTTATTGCTTTATACTGAAACATATGCATTTATATTGTGCTGGGATTTTCTGTATTTGGAGAATTAATTGTCCCATCCATTTTGATAGGTTTTTCTCTAGTCCGAGTATAATTACCCTCTGTTATAAATGTACTTGATGCATAAGTAATGATTATAATTACGTGATAATCATAATATTGAGTAGGCCTACTGCTAATTAATGTAATTATACTGCTACATAATAATGAAAGTGACACTAATTACGTGACTGGTTAAGCGTATGAAATTAGTAAACTAAAATAAAAAATATTTTGTATTTAACTAATGTTTCAGTAGGGAAAGTAACTGGATTTTGAGTAAATATTTGTTTAAGAGAACGCGAATGTATAAATCGTCTACTGATTGTAGAATTTTCACAAACTTTCACTGAAAACTTATTCATAAGAAGGTATAGGTACACATACATTAAAACAGTTGGAAATATTTTTATAATCATTTTGTTTCTAAATAAGCTAATAGTTTTACAACTTGCTATTTCAGGCATTTTAGGAGAAAAATATAAAGTTAAAGTAGATTAGATTATAGTATGATACGTTATGATATATTAGTAAGTTAACTTAAAGAAACATTTTCAGCAAAGATGGGAACGTATTTCCTTCGAGTCCCCCCCCCCCCCCCCGCACTCTACACATATCTAAATCGAACTAAAACATTTGCAAGTCTGGAATAATTTTTCCACACCATTAAGTAAAGTAAGCATTAATCCATAGAATGACACTTGCATTACCTTTCAGATTGGGTCTTGTGGATTTAAAAACAGTGTTACAACCGATCATGCTAGTGTACATTGAATTTTATGATGACTGCAAATAATGGTTTGGAAGACGGATATGAGGGTGCATTTGTTGCCATTTTAAAGCTACAACTTAACATTTGCTAGAGAGCGAGTAAATCCGCTGAAAACCTTGAGATGACCGGTCACCGTGCTGAGAAGTAAATTTGAATAAATATCTCAAATAACAATGTCAACAATTAAATACATTTATAACATCGTAGCGCACTTAACTTTAAAGGTAAAGGTAAAGGTCACCCTAGAACAGGCCATGAAGGCTCAGAGGGGGAGTAGAGGTATAGCTGTACTCTTTCTTTAACCTCGGCGCGAGATGGGGGTGGGTGGTCAACGCCACGCCCCGGCCGCTTTACCCCCAGGAATGATCCGGTACCCATTGAATAGGAGGCTGGGTGGACCCCAGGGCCGCTCTGGACGTGTGCTGAAAATCTCGCCCCCACTTAACTTTAACATGTCTTTATTTGTTTCCACTATAGTTCCTGCTACATCCTTGTATGTTCAAGGTTGTCGTCAGGTGGAACAATCACGTCAACAAGAATGGAACTAATCAAAGGTTTTGCTATAAACATTAGAGAAATAATAGCTATATTCCTGGCAGACTTTTAGTAATAATAAATAAAAAGTAGGATATACGAAATTTCCAGAGTTAAATGTGATGGTGAAAATTTATTTCAGTTGCAACATATGCACGGTCTGAAAATTAATTACTTCAAAGTAAGAGTGTTGCCAATTATTACCTGTAAAATTAAAATAACATTTACAAGAATGTTTACCGTACCTTAGGAAAATAAAATATTTATGTTTAATGGCTTGCATTCTGATTTTAATGTACCATTGTGTAAATATAATGGCTAATGTCAGGTGCAAGGCTGCTGAAGATAAACTGCGTAGTTCGAAACATGTCGGGCTTCGTCGAGTAATATAAGATTTAATATTTTCCATTCTGATTTGTTGACATATATATATAATTTTAATTAAATTAATATCACGCACTTGACTCATGTTTGTAGTATGCCTTTGGAAACAATTGTGAGCTATTTATACGATTGTTTTATTTAAAACAAAAAGTCGTTCATATCACACATTCTGATATATTAACGCATTTTTCACCTACTATTTAATAAAAATTTATTGAAGCAATTCATTTAGATTACCGGATTTAGCTGACACAACGATCACGGTGAAGATGGCTTAAAAAAACGGCAGTGTGTGACCTCACAAACGCCAAATGTAGGGCTCTCCCTTTATTATAGGCCATTAATTTTCCTGCAGGAACTTAATCTTTTAAATTTCTTTCCATGTATTTAAACAAGATTTATTTTCTCAAGCACTTATGGGAAAATCTCGCTAAGGAAAGAAAGCATGCCCTTACAAAATATTGCCTGTAGTGAAGTTTTAAACATATGTGACGTTTTCGCAGAAATTTGCTTCCGAACATTTACTAAAAAACGTTCTTTTCATTTCGACAGCTAATGTGACTCTTCTCTTTTAAACGTTTTGTTATTGTTGTTGTTGTTGTTGGTGGTGGTGGTGGTGGTAATGGTTGTGGTGGTGGTGGTGATGTCGTTATTGTTGTTGTTGTTGTCTTCCGTAAAATTTTACTGCCATATATTATATCATTTCGTATTTTATTTAGATATGTTGTTTTACGTGAAACAGGAGAGACAAAGGCCACGCATGAGAGCGTTAATATATGTAAAAGACATTTTGGTAGAAAAATCTTAAAATAAGAAACCACTTGTAGACATAGGCTTATACATATGAAGTTAGCATTAAATGACTCTGAAAATAATAGGCTGTCTATTTGAAGAGTATGTTAAGCGGGCTCAAGATATGGTCCAATTGCAGACTTCGGTTAAATCTGTACTAAATGTCCTTGGTCAATAACAGAACGGATATTTTGACCAAGTCAGTAAATATCAGTTCGTTAAATAGGACCACCATGCACCCATTTCTCAGTGTATTAGGTTACATAACGTTGAGTGGAGTAAATTGCTCTGAATTATTATCTGAGAATGATGTGCAAACAAGAGATTCATTATATAAGATGAATTTCAGCACTTTTCTAAAGATAGAACTAATCACTAATATGACGGTCGACGTTTTATGACTTCTAATTCTCATTCTGAAGGTGCGACTTTTAAATCTTGTGCCGGATGCTACCCTACTGAAATCTCTCCTACAGCGTGGGCGAAAAGTACCTGTACACTTGTCAGAAGTAGGATACAGGTTAGAGTGTAAAGTCAGAGAGAATGAGGAGTTGGAGGTGATTGGGTTTACGTCACCGAGGCCACGTATTCCAGCACAGTGTATCATCTTTCTTGCACAGGTGCACAGGGACTTGCGCTCACCCTGCAGTTTTCGTGTCCTTGAAACGCTGATAAAATTATAATTCGACCACTTTTTTGCACATATTTTCAATTAATCCAATATTCATTAATCGTAACATCGTACTCTATATAGTTGGAAATACAACGTCAGTAAATAAACCTCAAAATAAACAAATCAACAAGTACAGGTGCCCTTCGAGGAAAGAAATTTAATCCGGTACAATCCGAACACGTTAGGGCCGATCAACAGGAAACGTTTCGTAAAATGCCAATGTAGTAGAGGTACAGGCAGGTTTATCCGATTTATGTACCCGATTCCTTTCGGATGTGTTGTGTAATTGGAGTCTGTGCCATACAGTTTCCTGAAGCATCACGGTTGTGCTTGCAGGTTTCGTGGATCCGACACCGAGACATCCACATCCTGACAGTGGGAGGTTACACGTACACAAGCGATCAGCGCTTTCAAGCGAATCATCACAGAGACAACGAAGAGTGGACGCTGCAGATCAAGTGGGCGCAGAAACGGGACGCGGGCATCTACGAGTGTCAAATCAGCACGCAACCAGTTCGAAGCTATTTCGTTAACCTCAATATTGTCGGTCAGTTTACATTAATTTATATTATATTTTATTTATGTAACGTATGTTGACCTGTATCTCTAGACGCAATCTACCCGCATATCACAAACTGAGGTAAAACACAGTGCAGACCGTAAAAGAAGTTTGCAGAAGTAAATGTTAGGAGGTTGCACGGGTTTCAGTTCGGTCGTGTTTTTCCTCCTTATCTAAATAACAAAGATATGATAGCTATGTTATATATAAATATGAAAGGGTTGTTTCTTTTGTTTCTTCTTCTCTACCGTGGACGAAACAGAGAAACCCCCCAAACATAAAATGTACCCCAAACTCTTTCCAATATTTGGAGCGGCCATGGCTATGAAGACGATGAGCAAGCACATTATTGCTGTAGAATATTGTGTGTGGTTCCAATGTTCGTTACTATTTATTATTTTGAGTATATGAGTAAACTTTAATCTTTTTATTTGAGTGTTATTCTTACCTTAATATTTTAGCTACTATTGAAGAGTCATCGAAAAATAACCGAAAAATTTTCAAATTTAATATCTCATTTATTTCGAGACACACAATCATGCGTTTTGTTGTGACGTATTAAAAAAACAAATTCTTCGTTTCCTACCTGTTGGGGGTGTGCACTCGCATGCGCACTCGAATCTATTATTTTCAGTAAAGTTTTATGCTCAACGCTGTTAGTAAGGCGGCGTTAGTTCGGGAGAAATTTCGGTGCATCCATTTATTTTTCCCATTTCCACTCCATAGGAACAGTTCAACGTAGTTGTCGATTTACATACAGAAGATAACTTCTAAGTGTCAAATTGATATGTGATTGACTTACTCAATTTAAGGAAACCAGAAGCTTGTTAAAAGAGTCAACGCACGTCGCAGTTTGTAAATTGGTATATCCCAGGCCGCGACGTGAATGTGATGCAAAGGCAGTTGAGCTTGCAAAATTTAACAGAGGCATGAAAACAAAGAAACCAATCCTCGGAAAAATTTCGAATGTGCAAATTGTATTATAAATGATATTTATGAAGATTAAGATATTCCTGAGCTGAATAACTTTCACAGACGAAGCTTCATTTGGCATTAATGGTCATGTTAATGGTTACAACTGTCGTAACTGGGGAGAAGAACAGCCATATTAATGGCGTAAATAATTTTCGATCTTAAAAGTAAAGTTCACTGTAGAACAGCCCATGAAGGCCCAGAGGGGGGAGCAGAGGTATAGCTATACTCTTGCTTTACCCCCGGGAAAGAGACCCGGTACCCATTTTACAGGGTTGGTCTGGATGGGTGCGGAAGATCTCACCCCCACCGGGATTCGATCCCCGGATCGTGTAGCCCGTAGCGAGTCGCTATACCTACTACGCTTTCTCGGCCCACAATTTTCCACCGTACTTTACATATTCCCGTTCCCACGTTGACGCAACTCAGTACAGAAGTTCACATGTAACGTCACTGAGCAAATATGACTTTCGTGAAAATAGTCTGAGGAAAAGCAATTTTTTACTTAATAGTGTACATAAAAATTATAACCTTACTTTCCACATTTCTAGACCCATTTGAGCGAAATTCGGTACAGCAGATTCACACACAGTGTAGCTAAACAATTTAATTTTCGTCAAGACCGGTGAATTGAAAGCTATACTTTACACACGGGAGTAAACGATTTTCTGGCCGTGATTTCCATATTCCTTGACTGACTTAAGTGCAATTAGGTATAGGAGAACTATTCATAATGCTGCTGAGTAAGCACAAGTTTCGAGAAAATAGGTGCAGGGAAAGGCATACTTTCCTTGAGAGTGTAAATGACGTCTTGCCAGTATTTTCTAATTTCTCGCCCCACTTGAACAAAACTTGGCATAGAAGATCTGTATATACATAATGTCGTTGAACTTCCGTGAGCTTTGCGAAAATGGGTTTGAGAATAGCCGTACTTTACTCAAGTCTCCGAGGATGTGCGTGAAAGCTCGAAACTTGTCGTACGGTTTTTGACACTACTTATTCCGTGCATTTTTATTGAATTAAATTGTTTATCCATGACACCAACAAATGCACTCATAATATATATAATTACTTTAATTGTATATATCATAGGTGCATTTGTTGGTATCATTATTGAAAAATTTAATTGACGTTCGGTGTCGACTTTTCTGTGAATGATTGGTAAGAGTATTAAATTTTTGCAGAAAACACTTTTAAAGGAAATGTTTAACTTGACAAAATAGGGCTCTTTGCTCTCCCACAAACTGAAGGCACTAAATGCCAAAAAACTGCAATTATTTTCCAACATTGCGGCACTGCACGCCACTTCAATTGCAGCGTCCGACAAGCTTTTAATGCCAGGTTTCCTAATCAAGCGACTCGAAGAAGTGAACCAATAATTTCCGTTTCCAATACGTCTAGACCTTACATTACTGGACATTGTGTATGGGGAGATGTGAAGGACATGGTCTACGCAAAGGATTCACGTTTTACATCGCCTGCGAGAGATAATTTACACTGCCATAGCTAAAATCACGTCAAACATGCTTCATCTAACGTGGAAAGAGATGCAATGCCGCTTGGATATCCAACGGGCTACAGACTCTGCTCACATCGGTACGCTGATGTCAGAAAGTATCGAGAATTGTCCCAGATACTAAATATTACAGTGTGCCATATCACGTTTCACATCTTGAATGTAGGTTGTTCTTTTCTAGTGACAATCTGTAATTAGATATTGACACGTAAGGCAGCCGTACTTCGGTGATAAATATTTACTTTGGCTTGTAGTATACAAATGAATCTTTCTGTTATATATTCTCGTTATGACAAAACCGCAGTGTTCCATTTAACAGTCTTGTGAATTCATTAGACTAGGAAGGAGGTCTCATTATCGAAGTTTCTAATCATCATGAAGCACGTTAGATACTCTGTTAGTCAATAGCACCGCCACTGCACTTGGAAACCACCTTCTTTATGGAGGGTACTAATCTATCCAAAAGCAACTTTATTCTACAGAATTTTAAGCGTTTGTAAGACAAGCACAATTATGCTGCCATTCTTATGGACCCACGATTTCGCAGGGCACATTGTGGGATTCGCTGGTTTAGGAGATAATTTCTTGTGTCAAGGTTACTCTCTCAATCCGAGAGCAAACTTATGGCCTTATTGTGGTATTTTTAGTTATGAGTTCCTGTAGGTCTGGTAGATTGGCACTAACGTTTCGGAAGACTATGTAGTCCCCAACCTCAGGATATGTGCCATGAAGTTTTCCTCTGAAAAGTTAGTACAAACCTATCAGACTGCCCGAAGTCGCAACTTAACAATAAGAACATTCAAAACCTTCAAAAACTAAATTCCTTCAACCCTGTTTCATCTAATGACGTGACAAAAAATTTGCATCCTATTCTGGACTTCACAGCTGTGTGAAACAGTTGGGAATCACCATACCAAGTAGTCAATCACTCGCGGAACTACGTCATATTCTGTAGCAAATAACATGATCACAAATTTGGTTCCCATTCTCTCCATTTGATCCTGAGTTTGTAGCTGCGGCTACACGTTGGTCCCTGCTTAATTTAATCAGTCCCAGATTCAAACATCCGCATGATTCATTAATTGGATCTGACCGGGGAGATGCAAGAAATGTTGCGATCTTGTAACAGAAGCCTTCCGCTCCGTAACTGTCATGTCAGTAACAAAGAAACATTATCACACGTTCTTTACATTCGAGTTTTTTTTTATGAAAATACATTACATTTTGGCGTTTTTCGGTCATGTAGTTTGAAATTAGAACATACATGTAGTTGAACAAGTTAAAATAATTTTAGTACAGGAAACTTCAGATAAAATTAGATTTTTTTACTAGCTGTGAATTCGGTCAACCAGAAACGTTCATAGATTGGTTCCAGTTCAGTCTGGTATGTAATTCATACAGCATTCACAAATTCTTCGCAGTGAACCATAAAATATACAGCTATGACAATGAACGAGAGAAATCGATTGTCTATGTATCCGCGAATGTGTAATCTGACTTCCCTCGTAACAAGCTGACGAATTAAAACATCCAATTTCACATAAACCGTGACATATTTTAATAAATACTGAATTTGACGTAAGCCTGCCTTTGTCTGTCTGTCACACGTATAATTTTTAGATCGCCTGATGTGAGCCCTTGTAAAGTACTGGACGTTTGCCATAAATGTCGCGTAATCTGATAGACAGAAATAACATTTACAGGTAGCATGTTCCCGAATTATAAGCTTACATGAGCTACATATGTATATGTATAATCATGCGCTTCTATTTCATATATATAATTCAAACTTTTACAGATTTAAAACTACTATAATTGCGAATTGTTTTCTTGGGAGAAAACTTGTTCTCTTACTTTAATAGAAGAGCGTGTATTGATCACATATTGATCACATTTAAGAACATTCTGCTGAGGAGAGTATTAGGATCTAAGGGGATGGAACGAAGTTGTGACTGGCGAAGTAATGCAGGGTTTTATAATAGGTTATTTACTGTTGGAAAAATAGTATGTAAGTGATAAATAAAGTATGAGGTGATTGATTGGGCATGTAGCACGCGTTGCATGGACGGGAAATCCACGCAAGTTTTTGTCTCGAAGACCTGAAGGGAAGATGCAGCTTTAAAGTTCTAGGCGTAGATGGAAGTCTAATATTAAAATGGATTTTAAAGAAATGAGGTGAGCTCAGTAAAGCGAACCTCGAGTTCCAAGAAAGGCGCAGAACTTCTGGACTGTCTCAGTGATGTTTAGCTTCTCAAGACAGGACTCAGTCCTATGGAATTAGATTGTTAGTTACATAATTTGTTATACAAATGCTTGTCTTTGAGAGAAATTATCAGTTTATGACTTGAGCATATTCATATTATTATTCCTGATAACAGTGAGAAGGAAAGGTTAATTCTATTCTCTGAAACACAGTTCCTTCTCGTCCTTCGCCTGATGTAGGGCGTATTTCAAAAGTAATGCAAACGTACCAAAATGATATTGTATTCTGACATTCGAAGGCAGCAAACTCCTTCCTTAAAGTGATGGGATTCATTCCCTGAGGGAGGAGAATCATAATCCGAGACTCAGATGTAAAAGAGGACGCGGGAAAACACAAAGGCCCTCCGATTGCTAGTACATTATGACCTGCACGTTGAAATTTTTATATTTCTGATATACACCTGCCCTTCTGAGTCTGGTATTTTGAATTTAAATAAAACCAGAATACATTATTTCATGTTGGAGTCTGGAAAGTTACATTGGCTTTGAAAAAGTTTCTCTTCGTCCCGTCTTTTGTCTGCAGATGTATTTATCTTTGCGGGTGGTTTAATATGACTTGGAGGTGTATCACTAACTCTGTGGAACTAATAAGAGTATTTCTTCCCAAAGTCAATGAAAGTTCATAAAAATATTTTATTTCGGTTCCATTTGCTGTTACTTACTGTAAATTTACTCATATTACTCTGAAGTCTAAAAGCATTCAAATTTATAACTTAGAAACCGTTGATTCTTAGAAGTTTACACAATATGCAGCTCTACATTTGTATATAGGAGCGTATGTAGCAATTTCTACTCCTCAGCCAATATCATTAGGAATATAAAATTAAGTAATTTTGAAAGGTCAGTAATGTAGCACGCACGTAAGAGAAAATAATATTCATCATGGGAAAGTTTCATATAAAACAAGTATGCAGTTGTTTGTTTTAATGGTATGGTTTGAATTTTGGAGTTGCACAAAATACATCAAGTGTAAATCTCATTATAAAAACAATACTACAGGAATCACATTGTATTTGATTATGTACACAGTAACATTTAACAATGACAATTTTTCTGTGGTCCTAATTGCTAGCGCTATGAAATCAAATACTCAGTCTGTACAACGTGTCTTTCTTTTACCTTCGCAACAAACTTTCCAGTAAACGCATTACACAATGTAAAAGCGTACATGCAACTAGACCTACAAACACTGGCTAAAATTGTTTGTATGAAAATATAGTCCATTGTATAATAAATAATTCTATTCCGAGGGAAAGGAAAGGCTGCGACAATAGGAAGATTTTCCGGCAGAAGTAGTTGCCTTAGCAACCGCTACTTCAGACGATGGCGCAACGTGCAGCGCGCTTTCAATGTCGTTCTTTTTAATGTCACATGCAGTGCAGAGTGGGCTACATACAATTTCCTATTTAATTTGGCGACCTTTTCTTCACTACGTGAATTACATACAAAGAGTACATACAGAAAAAACAAGACAGGCAGTTTACGCATAAACGTAACATTGAGGCGCGTTCGCGTAACTATAGTTGCCGTGAAAAAGCAATAAGTATTATATCTTACGACTGTGTGTCTGTAGCCTTAGTTTTCTAGCAC
Source organism: Reticulitermes speratus (assembly GCA_021186555.1). NCBI lineage: Eukaryota > Metazoa > Arthropoda > Insecta > Blattodea > Rhinotermitidae > Reticulitermes > Reticulitermes speratus. Next base: position 19,841,459 of record JAJKFL010000005.1, read on the forward strand.
GCAAAGCTCATGTGCCTTACTATATCGTCATCTGTAGCCTGTCTGGCTCTACCATATTTTTCCACATTATCTCATAAACGGCACGATTTTCGGGAAAAAGTTACTGAAATAAAACATTTGTTATTGTTTACACTATAAATTTTGTCTAAACATTTCTCATTCTAAGAATAATTTAGCAAGATGTCATAAATGTACATAGGTCTTAAGTAAAAAGTGCACCTTATTCTTGCCATATTTTAATAAAACTTTAATTTTTCGAAAGATTTTCTAAAAATACTTAAATATCAAATTTCATGAAAATCCGTCCAGTCGTAGCCGATTTGTTTCATGCGGACGGACAGACATGACGCAGCTAATAGTCGCTTTTCGCAATTTTGCGAATGTGCCTAAAAAGTTGGTGGGATGAACTTCTAAAAAATAAACTTAACATAGACTGGAGGAAAATATTAAATTTGGTGTTAGGTTTAGACTGCATTAAGCAGCCTTAGTGTAATATCGAAGGGCAAATGAGACCCGTCTTTGTATACACCCTGTTTTCATTCCTAGGATCATCCCCTCTTTTCTCGCTCCCACCCCATTATACTCGACTTTTTCCACTGCCATCTCTACCCTCACACCCGTTTTGGAACTCTGCATAGGCTAAGATTTGCCCCTGGTTACAATCAGAGTGAGCAATTTTACCGAAAAATGTTGAATATGTAGTTTTTCCTCCTAACAATCAACACGACGTTTTCGATTGTGTCTGATCAACAGAGAGTGCCATTTGATTACTTTCATGTTGATGCCGTAAACCAATTGCGATGAAAATCCAGCAGCACAGGAATACGTTTCCAGTTTATTAGATTACTGTGTCACTTTTGTATAACAGCTCAGTAACACAATTAAATCTTCCATTGAATATCCTTTGCCTATGAATAATATTTAACATGTAGTCTATAAGAAATAATTATGCTTTTTGGGGGGGAGGCGGAATCAGGGGACGTTTGTACTGAAAGATAAACAGATCGTGCCATTTCTCATGCGGTTAATAACCGGCCTTCCACCACGGAGGCCCGGATTCGATTCCGGGTCAGTCCATGTGGGATTTGTGGTGGACATAGTGAGATTAGGACAGGTTTTTCCCGGAGTACTTCGGTTTTCCCTTGTCAATTTCATTCCACCGGTGCTCCATTACACGGAAAAATGGAAAAAAGATAATCATCTTCATCACAAGGTTGCACAATAAGCATCAAGGCTGCGGTGCGTCCATAGCATCTGCTGCGGGGCCCTTCACAAAAGAGAAAGATAAACACATTTGTGACCATACAGTATTAACTGCAGTTACTACAGATAAACTGCTTGGTTTACCATTTATTTCTCATTTTCTAATATTTTTACCTCGTCGCTTGTTCTGCTTAACCGACGCTATTAGTAGTATTCGATACTGCCAGCGTTGCTAAATAACCAACAAAAATATTCTAGTTATTCGTTATAAGTGTTCTCCGTGTACCCATAATACTCCCACCCTCTGTTCACAGTTCTGTCAGTTTCATTTACTTGTGACTGAATTCATCTGCAAAATTTGTAATCGCCTGTTTCAGCTACAGCATATTTTCCATTAATAAATCCATTTCTATCAATTTCAGCGTTTTTCTGCCGTTATTCATTTGATATTAAAATATTTTCATGTTGTACAATACAGAGCAACTCTTGTTCCTTTACATGCGTTATTATGTTGATTTCAATTCGCCGCAAGTAATTTTCATACACTGCAAATAACATATGTGACGTAGCATTATTATAGTTCCCTTCTGCAGTTTCATTAAATGCAGCTTTTAAAAAAGTTCAGTACTGTTAATAAAAATTTAGCATATTATAATTTGAATGAATGTACTTTAAAGAGACAGGCGTTATGAATTAAGTCTGCTGAATCTGAATCAATAATAAATAAAATTAATCACGTTCAGAATTAGAATCTTAAGTATGATGTGTATAATTACATTCCAGCAGTAAGTGAGAGGCAGCCTCGTATGTTGGAATATGTAAACACTTTGAATTAAAACAAAAGTCAACTTATAAAATATTAGAGAGCTTTCATGTTCCTCAAATGATCCCGGCCCCAACGCTGCGATAGCGTATTTAGCTATCCTGTTTGATTTTCGCGACGCCCGTGTTCAGTTTCTGGACCGGAGACCGGCTATTCTGACTGAGGCGTCATGTGATTTTATTCAGTTCTTCCAGGAAAATGCAGTTCCACATACCTTCAGTCGACCACAAACATTCCTTCCAGTTCTTTTAGATTCATTTTTCAATGCCGGTTTTTTAGTCTTTCGCGCGATGCAGGTGATATATCCGTTCTTCTGAAATGTGGCGTCGTGTCACTGGCTGATTGGTGCCCGACGGTTTGAGACAGTGTGGTGGTCTGATCATCAAGGGTCGAAATATCCATGAAGAATTCTTGGTCCTAAGCATTCTTCTATTAGCATAGTATGGGAAAGAACAGCACGCATCTTAGAAATGAGAAATTTGTACATACGTTTCCTCGCTAAGAATGAAGATAAAAGAATATTTCGGGCTACATTGGCGCGTAATTTGTACATGTTTTGCGAGGATGCGGGCTGGATTCATGTGGCTCAGGTATAGGTCTATAAATGGTCATTCTGTAAACGTCAGTGACCTTGACTGAGCGCAGAGTCTGTCACTCTCGCTTCATACTCTTCATATGCTTGGAGTGCCGACGCCCCTTTTTCCATACCGTGGTGCGCCTCTTAGCGTTTCCTGCAGTCAGATCGAACGCCAGCACAGTGGTCGCTCTGTAATCAGAACCCCGATAATTCGTATCCCCCGATGTTCCGGACTATTTTGGGTCAAATATAGCCCAGTATTTACGAATGAAATTATTATTACAGTACATTATTATTATCATCATCATCATCATCATCATCCACTTTCCTTACTTCACAGCAGTTTTGCTGGTTCTCACAAGAGTACGAGTCTCACTGACGAGTGATCAGCCCGTCTCTAAAACTCTACCTGACAACACACTACACTCACAAGAGACATATCCATGCCCCTGGAGGGATTCGAACCCGCAATCCAGCAAGCGAACGGCCGCAGACCCATGCTTTAGACCGCGCGGCCACTTGGCTCGGCTGGTTATCTTCTATATCCTTTTTTATATACATGTGTTTAGGCTTACTTGCACATGAAATTACTCTTTCTCAGACTGTAGATCGCTGACTTGTTGCTTATTCTTATCTTTGTTTTGGACGTTTTAAATTAATTTTATATAAGTGCATATAGCTGTCGATGCTGACCCGCCTGTAACCCCTCCCCCTCAAACACTCACGCACTTCGCTGCGTACAACTGCAATTTTCTCACGAAGGGCTCAGATTCCTAGAATAATAGTCACATACTTACAATCATACTATTTTTTTTAATTAAAACCTTTATTTGACAATAGTACCTCATTGGTGTTTACATTTCTTATTGCTACATATCAATTGCGAAACATTGTTGATACTTTGTGGAAGGTTCATAGTGTATCTGATTTAAGTCATTTGTTCCATCGTGTGTGCAACGTCTCTTCTAATTGGAGGGGTGTGTATTTTTCCAATGCTGCTGGGATGTGTAGTTTTCCGTCCTTGGTTCTACGCTGCAAACAAGAGTCACCTATTGTGGTCGTGTTGTTGCTGTTCTGGTGCCTAGTTGAGTCCTTTTTGTTGAGAATTCTCCAAGTCTTTAAGAATCTAATACTTCTAGGTAGTTCCCACAGTTTTTTTGTGCACTGCGGAGCCTATTTTCCTTCCATCTGGCTCTACGCATAAAATCATGGTAGTCTTGCAGGGTTAGAGTCTTGTTGTTGTGTATGTACCCCAGCATATGGCCTATAATCCATATGGTGGCGTTTAGTTTTTTTTAGGGGGCGCATATCAAATTCAGGTAAACTTATCCAAGTGTCTTTTACCTCCCGTGTGTTTATATTCGCATATAACAGGCAATCCGTTCTCTTGTCCAGTCCCATATCGGTTGGGAGTTTATACATTCCGTATATCTGTGAGTTACGGTGTCGTATTTGTCACATTGTCTGCACTTGCGATTTCCGTGAAGGTTAATCTTCCATAATCGTACGTTAGTGGGTATGATATCATGAACGATCATGTACCATATTGTTCGTATGTAGCGGGGTAGGAATGGCTTATTTATGTTCCTCCACACGATTGGCCAATTAATATTAGGGAATTTGTTCTGTATTCGGAGTCCAATGGTCGTGTTTGTAGGCTGGTGCTGGTGTCGTTGTGTCTCGTAAATCTCGCGCTTGTATTTGGCGATGGTTTCATTACTTTGTTTGTCCCTCACATATGACCCTTCTTGTATGTAAATCCTTAAGTATTCTAATGTTGTGGGGAAGGTTCCCAATTAGGGGGGTTATTCTGTTGTCTCAAGGCTTCATATATTTGTAGCCATTGTGCCGTGAATGTGTCTTTGTTTTGTTTCTGTTGTGTAAGTCTTAGGTAGTATAGTGTGTCACACTTTGCCTTAACGTTGATCATTCCTAAGCCTCCTTCAGTTGTGTCTTTGTAGAGTGTTGTGATCGGGACGCGGAAAATTGATCCTCGCCATATATATTGTATTATGTTTGCCACTATGTGGTTTGCATGTACTTTTGTGATGGGGAGCAGTTGGGCTGTATACCATATTTTGGATAAGAGCCACACGTTACAAACTCTTAATCTTTGTTGTAAATCTAATTGTCGTATGTGAAAGTCGTTGATACCGATTCGTATCTTCTTGATTTTGTCAGTCCATGTATTGTTGATGGTTTGAGCGATTGTCTTCCCAAAGTTGACGCCCAATATTTTGGCATTGTCCGTGTATCGTATGCCACCCAGCTCTTGATTCATATTCCACTTCCCTATAGGGAGGCCTGTTGTCTTATCCCAGTTAATGCTGGCTCCTGTGGCTTTTGTGTATAGCGTAATTATCCGATTGAGTGCCTTTACTTTCTTGTTGGTTTTGAATCACGACTGTGACGTCGTCTGCGTACGCAATACTGGCTATGGAGTGGTTGTCTTGACCGATTTTAATTCCCGTTACGTGTTTGTTTACGAGGACTAGAAATGGGTTGAGGATGAGTGCGTACAGGATAGAACTGAGGGGGCATCCTTGTCTAATTGAGCAGAGTATTGGGATCTCACGAGTGAGGTGTCCATTTACGTCTATTCGGGAACTGGCGTTCGTATATAATGATAGTATTGCGTTTGTTATTCCTGGGCTATAATTGTATGTCATTAATAAGCCTTGTAAATACTGATGTGATACATTATCGAATGCCCTTTTAAAGTCCAATGTCACAAGGCAGATACCACTTTTCGTGTGTGTGCCTGCTGCAATTATATCTCGGAGAGCCGCTGTGGCATCCAGGATGTTTCGGCCTATTACAGCGCTTTATTATGTTTCGTGTAGAATGTCATTTAATGTTGGCTTAATACGGTTTGCTAATATGCGCGCATAGAGTTTGTAGTCTGTGTTTAGTAAGGTAAGCGGACGGTAATCTGTAACTTTTTGTGGGTTGTTCTGTTTCGGTATGCAAACTATGATTCCTCGTGTTTGTATCGGTGGGATGTGTCCTATTGTCAGAAAGCCATTATACATGTTTAGTAGGTCTTCTTGAAGTATGTCCTGTCCCCAGTTGTAAAATTCAGCTATTATTCCATCGTCACCTGGTGACTTTTTCTTTGGAGCTTGCGCTATAGCTGTAGCGAGCTCCTGTAGCGTGATCGACGTGTCCACGTGCTCTCCCATGTCTGATGGTATTTTCTTTGTGATCGTTGAATATATCGTGTCCATGTCTTCTTCACGTACCGTGATTGGGGCAAACCGTCCTTTAAGTTCCTTGTAAAATACATTCTGGATGTCTGTTTGTGTTGTTTTGGTTTCGTCTCCATCGCCTATGATCGTTTCAATATTTTTTTTTTGTCTTCGTTTGTGTCTATCAACAATGTGATAGAGGGACAGCTGTTCATCTTCTTGGATTGATGTTTCTCTTGTTTCGGCCTGAATGTTGTAGAATTGGGTTCTGTATGCTTCAATGATCTTGGCTTTGTAATATTTTAGTTTGATGTGTAGATCTGGGAAATCTGTTGGTTTGTTGAGTAGTTCATAAATGCAAGAGTAATAGAATTCTATTTGTTGTTTTTTGTCGTACGCTCGCTCCTTTCCTATGGTTTTGAAAAATTGTTTTATCCTACGTTTCGCGCATACGCTCCACCATCTTCCTATATTGTCATACCATGTCTGTTTTCGTTTCCATTGCAGCCATTGTTGTCGGAATTGTTCTTTTAAACCATCCATAGTGAGGAGTGTGGCGTTTAATTTCCAGTATCCTCGTCCGCGGTGATTGTAGGAGTGTTTCCCAGAGAGTGTAACTTGTACCGCGTTGTGGTCGGTGAAAGCCGCGGCCAATGTTGTCGTTTGGATTTTGAGTTCATTCACTGTGGGCGACATATATATCCTATCTATGCGTGACGCGCTAGTGTTTGTGTAATGCGTATATCCGGTGTTATTTGCTGTGCTGTTCCATGCGTCTATCAATTTGCATCTGTGTACTAATGTAGTTAACGGCCGGCTGATTGTGGGGGTACCTGTGCAATCTGACTTTTTAACTACACAATTAAAATCTCCTCCTATTACATAATCGTAAGACGCGTGTTGTAATAGGTGTGGTAGGTCAAGTGTATAATATTCGTCTCTCTCATGGCGTTTATTAGTTCCAGATGGCGCATATATGTTGACAATATATATGTTATGCCACCAACCAGCAATGCCTCTTCCAGAAGGGAGTTTGTTTATATTTGTCAGTGTTATGTAATCTTTTGTGAGTATCGCCGTCCCTCTCCGATCGGTGCCTACATTAATGTATTTATTTCTATGTAGTATGCAGTCAAAGTTTGTATGCGTGACCTCTTGAAGGAGTAAGATGTCAATATCATGCGTTATACAAAACTCATTCAACATTCTCATCCGTGTGCCGTGTTTCATACCATTGCCATTTAGAGTGACTATATTAAAGGTGGTTTGTGGGGGTATTAGTTCTTATGTGGAAAGTTTTTTGCTTCTCATAGTTCTTCCGCCCTTTCTTTCTTCTGATGTTTCGGCATCCGTGCGTGGTTTCCTTTTACGTATGTAGTGTGGGCGTGTCGACTCGAGATCCTCATCTGTGGGGGCTATTAGTATAGGGAAATCTTCTTGAGATCTCGTGAGTGGGTCTTTTTTCCCTGTACTTCCTGTAATAGTTCGCGTGTTGTTGTTGTCCTCACGTCTTCTATACGCGCCTTCTACCTTTGTTGGATGTGTGGTTGTTGTTGTTTCTCCGTGGATGTCCTCGGGTGTTACTGGCGCATTCTTTTCTGTTTCTCTTTGTTGTGGTGTCATCTCTGTGTCCTCGTTTTGCGTTTGTGTGACCGCTATATCCATTTGATCCGCGTTATATTCTATTATGGTGTCGGTACTTGGTATTATATTCCCTCCTTCCTGTATCATTGTGTTTGCTTCTGTCTCTGGTATTTGCGAGTTCTGTGGTGTGATGTTATTATCTCCTAGTTTTCCTGTCTGTTTGGGTTCTTCGGTCTCGTTGTTTGTATGTGTCCCATTGTGGAGGTCCGGTTGAGTTGTGTTTGGGTCGTTCTGCGCCCTTTTGTCAACTATGTGGGCCCACGTCTGTTTTGTGGGTGGCCGAGTGTCCGTACGTTTAGGTCTCCTCTTGTGGCACTCCTGTGCGATGTGGTCTGTGGCATTACATACGTAACACGTAACAGGTTGGCCGGTGTATGATATTAGGGCTCTATACCCATCTATATATAAGTGAGACGGAACGTGCACTTTTAGGTCCATCGTAACTATCCGGATTCCATTTCCCACACTGTATCGATATGTATTTGACCATTTTTCGTCTGAGATATTTTGTATCGTGCCGTATTTTGATAGATATGACCTAATGGCCTCGTTGGGCATTTCTGGTGGGAGGTTTGCGATTCTAATATTTCGCTTGCCTAGTCCCGCGAAACCTAATTTGACCTTCGATATCTCGCCATTATCGTGTTCGTAAGTTGTTTCCCCATTTGTACTATGTATCAAGTTTTCTACTGTTGTAGTCGTAATAGTCTTAATAAATACCTGCCTTGTAGGTCCTTCAATTTGAATGGCTACAACGTTCTCTTGTTCCAATTGTAACTTCTTGTGTATCCACTCATGAATCTCGTAGGCTGATATTCGTGGACTTTCCTTGTCGAACATACACACAAGGGTGTTCTTCCTTTCGTATCGCTGCATAGCCTCGTTAGTAGTTAACGTACTCACAGATTTTAGCTTCCGTCGCACACCGAAGTTGATTGAAGTTAGGAGCAACTCTCTAAATCGAACCTCTCTGTGCGCTCTCTCAAGCTGAACTGTGCTACTATTGAAAATGTCTCCACTTTTAATACCTTCGATGAATAAACGCCCAAATATTGAAATCATATTTTAGACGACCACTAACATTTAGTTTATAAAGGGTGGAACAGAATAGCATCGACAAACTTCCAGGGACGAAATTGAGGATTTTTAGGTAGGAACGTATGTCTGCAAACGGCTTGGTTCGACGCAGTGGAGCGTCACAGTCGCGCCAGATATTTGTCGGTTGTCGTACTTAATGCGACAGTCACGTTCCACTGCGTCGAACTAAGGCGTTTCCGGACATACGTTCCTGATCTCAGAATCCTTATTTTGGTCCCTTCTACCATCTCTAAAAATTTGTCCGTGTTACTTCTGTTATATCTTTCCACAACCAATGAATATCTGGCGCGAAACAAGGTGTTCCGGAACCAAGTACCTTATTGCAGAATTCTTAATTTGGCCCCCTGTACCATCCCTGAAAATGTCTCGGTGTTACTCTGTCCTGTCCTCTATAGTAGGTGAAATTTAGTAATAAAACGGAATTTTGACACCAAAATAGAGTTCTGATTATAATGCTATAAACCCAGTTTATATTATGGAACAGCAAAGTGGATTATGACAAAGGACGATAAAGGAATACTAGAAACTGCACACGTGAGAGTTGTTAGATCGACACTCGAGGTAGTTTTGAGAGGCTGAATACAAAATGAATAAGTGAGAAACAAACTACAATTTACGTAATTCTTTAGGTTACCACTACAGTTATCATGACGCATTCTCTTTTATGGTAGGGATTCGACGCCGTGTCGTCTGATGGGGACGTACCTAGGTTTTTTTAGGAAAATGCTTTCTCCATTTTTAGGGTGAAAATAGACGTAGCACATTCCACCGAAATATTTATACATTTCTACCAACGTACATGTTATGATACTACAGACAACAGTATTCTACATACGTGGTTAACAGTATTAAAATTGTTTGTTTCAAGTAAGACGTAATTAAGGCGGAATACAAGAAAACAGGATCTCGAAAATGTCGTGGACATATATATATAATATACGGTATATATAATAAATATGTAACGTATATTATACGTATATTGCCTCAGGAATGCCAGACGTTTGGAAACCTAAGAGTAAATACAAAACAAATTTCAATTCTGAACACTGATACATTCGTAGAACCGGGAGAGTCTCTCTCAATAGCACGGATTACTAAATTTAGAATGACTGCCATAATCGACAATCATAGGGAGGCACATGAGTGTAACAGTTTAAGGGATATATTAATGGGCGTGAAATAACTTCGTAACTTCACACTGGGTTTTGTTTGTCTTCTTCCTTGGTGGACTTTATTCCAAATGTGGATGCTGAACATAGCGCTGAGAATGGATGGGAACTTCGTGTGACCGGGTCTCAAAGAGATAGCGCATGGGGCTTTATCTATTCCATTCGTCTTATTCAATCGCAAGCAGACTGTAATCTGTTTGAATGTCGAATATGTCACGGAGAAATGCAATTGCGGAAGCAGCGCCATCTAAGAGAGAACATTGATCTGTTACTAGGCAGGTTGTTCACCTCAGGCGGGCAGGAAAGAAAAGTGGGAAAGATTAGGTTAAGGCCACCCGGGTGTCTTTTATCTGTCCTTGCGAGGACGCCAAAAGAGGCTCTAGTGACCTTATCTTTAGCCTTAGCTGTACCAAGGTGGCCGACCGTCCGTGTCTTTTTTCTGTAATTTATTGCCTTGTAGCTAAACTGACCAAAACCTGAGAGAGACTCAGGGTCCTCAACATGCCGGTATTTAATATCGGAATATTCTGTAACTAAGAACTCTTTCTCTCTTTCGTATTGGCCTGCACTTTACGAACATGTTACTGCGTGACTTCACGTTCATTATTTCACATACAGTGACAGCGGGAAACTGGCTGTTGCTAGCATCACTTCTAGAGTTCGTTTCTTTTACAGCTGACCTGAGCACCGCAGCAGTTACGAAATGACTCTGCGGATGCAGGCTTTCGGTGGGATAAAGCTGTCATGCTCGGTGCCGCGATAAAAGAAAACCCCCTCTATCCTCATAGTGCTTACATTCACTCCTGTACTCTGATCCATGGTACTTAGTAAATGTACAAACAATGTACCGATATTTTCCATTTACATAACTGTTAGCCGTTCCTAATTTTCTTTGTGAATGCACGAACGAGAATATTCTCACATTCAGAACAGCGTAGAAATGTTGGTACTGTGTGGTTGGCCATTTTTTAGTGTCGTGGATTTGTTATGTAAAAATAACTGTTAAAAGAGAAAACGTCTTTGTACTCAATTCAAGAATTTCCTGTAACTTACAACGGACACAATAATGTACCTTGCTGCAATATGGAAAAAATGTAAACCTAAAGTTCACCCTAGAACAGGCATTGAATGTCCAGAGGGGGAATAGAGGTATACCTGTACTCCTTCTTTAACCTCGGCGCTAGATGGGGGTGGGTTGTCAACGCCACGCCCCATCCACTTTACTCCCGGGAAAGAGACTCGGTACCCGTTGTACAGCAGTAAGTAAATAAAAGCATTATTGTTGTCGGTCAGCGGTCAGTTTCCTACATTTGCTTCACATAAAGCGTAATTGCTAGTAATTTCTGGTAACCGCCTACATTCCCTATTACAAGCGATAAGTGAATTTCCCACTTTCACTTAAATTATCAGTGATTTATAACAATCATTGATTTACCACATCAACTTAATTACATATCCGTATCCGTCGTTGCAGAATTAACACTACCATTTCATAGTTCCAAATATACGTTAAGTAATAAATAACTGATGAGAAACCACTAAAATCTTTGGGTAGGCTAGCAGATTTTGCAGCCATAATTTGGTCTCAGTACAACAGTAGTTTATGTTATACATTCTAAAAACTAATCTATTAAAAGCATTGCCCTTAAATTGCGGGTTTATGAAGCTTAGAATATAAAATAAAACACACAACGAGAGGTCTTCGCTCTTCTGGGTTGTTACACAGCTTAAGTTGGCTGTTGTTTGCGAACGTTTCGGAGCAGCCTATCAGTCCCATCCTTAGGACTTAAGCAGTCCAAGAATACAGGGAAAACGTGGAAGCGTCGTAGTTATACAGGAGATGGTGTGGGTGGTGCCTGGTCCTCAGGGAAAATAAGCGGGCCAGTCAGGTTGCAGCATGGGGAAAAAGAAAAGAGGAAGGGAGGACCCCAGAGTAATACCGGAAAAATGAAAAGAGGAGCCGGTAGGATAAGACATCAGAAACAAGGGAAGGGGGGGAATGAAGAACACAAGAGGAAGGAGAGCCGCCTGGACACGAGGCAGAAGTGAAGAGAGGAAAGAGAGCCGTCCGGGCAATGAGGGGATCAGGTGCCGGTGCGTGAATATCCCAGTAGGATGTGGGGAAAAGAACAGAGACTCTGGAACGGAGACACCAGAATAACTTCAGAACAATGAGGAATTGTAAAGAGGCGCAGGAAGATAGGCGGTTAGAAAACAAAGGGGATAAATGAAGCACAGAATATAGGATGTGGGAGAGCCTTCTTAGAAAGGGGAAAGTAACAGGGTAGGAGGATCGTCAGAGCAAGGGGAAAGTGGTGATAAACGAAAGAGGAAGGGGAGCCATAGAACAGCAGAAACGAAAGGGAACAAATGTAGAACTGGAGAAGTGAGGAGGGAGAGACGCCAGAGGAAGGAACCTAGGTAAATCTGGAGTAGCTTAAGGACAGAGCATAAGAGAAGAGATGACTTGAAGAGGAGGGAAAGGGAAAATATTTTGGTCTTGAAAAGGACGTGAGTATATCGGCCATTCGGTGGGGGTTGGGTCTGCGTTTTCTGAGGTGCTAATGAGAGGTTTCCATGACCCACTTAAAATCAGGCCGTCCTTCCTGTTAATACTCTGTCGCCTCCCTGAAAAGCCGGTCCATATACCCGGATTTGGTAGAGACGAGTTTGGTGTTCTGGAGATGTATGCGGTGGTCATGGTTAAATCTGCGTTCAGCCATCGCCGATTTGTCGGGCTCTCCGAGTCGGATGTGCCGGTAGTTCTCCTTCACCCTGGTCGCGATGTGCCGACTTCTCTGTCCGACATACACTTGGCCGCACTCACAGGGGGTGCTGTACGCACTCAGAGTCTTCAGTCCCAAGTCATCCGGGCGGAGGAAATTGAAGATCTTCCTCGGCGGCAAGCCAAGATTTTGACATGCTTGGCCAGCATTCTGCTACAGCGACTGTTCGTCGTCTGCAAATATGGCAGTAGAGCGACCGAAGTGGGCTTTTCGATGGTCTGAAAGATCCTCGCACGTGGATTGAGGGCATGTTGTATGTTCCTCTGGCTGTACCCACTTTCACCTGTTCCCGGCGTTTTTCTTGGACTGCTTGACCCTTGAAGGTGGAACCGAGAGGCTGTCCTGAAACATCCGTAAACAAGTGCCACAATATGCTGCGTAACAATCCAGAAGTACGAAAATCTCCTCTACACGGCGTCGGAAGCCTGAAATCTCTCAGATAACGAGAGGTGTATGAGGTATAATACTTGTACGATTTACTTTCCTTTCTTCCTTTCTCCGTCTTCCTCTTATTCTTCTAAGTTTCGTCCATTCCGTGTTTGTCTGTTTCCGCCGCAGCCTCTTCTTCCAGTTTCCATTTTCCAAATCTCGAAATGCCATGATCAACTTAATATGAGTTCTCCACTTATATGAAGGCTTCCATTTTCCCCACCAAACGCCATAATATTTATTTTCTCCCCCATACGTTCCAAATTCCCCGCCCACCTCATCGTTTTGGTTTGATCAACCGAATAATATTTGGTGAGCGGTAAAAATCATAAGCTTTCTTCACAAAACTTTCTCCAGTTTCCTATTTCTTCCACGAAGGCCCAAATATCTTCCTCAGCACCCTATTCTCGAACACATTCAGCCTGCTTTCCTCCCTTCGTGTGAGAGACCAATCTTCATTTCTTCCTCCCCCTTCCATTAAATAAGGCTGTACCATCTCAGCATGTAATGTCTCGGTTTATAGTCACAGCTAAAGTAAGGTCCATTTCTTTCCATTTCGTTTCATTTCTTGTTCAATATTCTCGTGTTATCTACAGAAAGCGTCTTAAATAAAAACAAATTCAACCGTTCTCATGTCACTTCTCGGTTTTCAGTCATTAGCCACAATTTACCTCCATATAACAAATACTTTTAACTATCCTATGAAACATACATATTTCTTTCTTGACTCCCTTGGACATATATTTCTTCCGTAAAATATCATGTGAATTTATCTACAATTTTTCCCATAGACATTTTGTTTTCAATATCCCTGTCCCATATATTTCCGTGTAAACTTAAGGTTTGGAGGCAGATAATTTGGCTAAAAATGGGTAGGGAAGAAACAAAACTGCCAGTAGTCATAAACAAAAGTCACTTCAGAGAAAAACAATACACAATGGAAATTTTTCTATCCATCGGGAAAGTACGTATGACCTAAAATGTCGTCCATATTCTCTGATCGGACTAGTACGATCTATACGAGTATAACTGACTCCGTGAAGCAGTGTCTTTCCTGATAAGCCAAAAGTTGCCTAAGCAGTCGAGAAATTACCCACTCTTTACGTGACCGGAAATTTCACTTTAGTGCTCATAAAAGCTCACCACTGTCCTCCATTCAAAGCCATATAAATCTAGTCCAGATTCGCATACCTGTTTCCTTAAGATTAGTTTTCCTTCCACGTCTAGTTCTAGCAAGTCTCTATTCTTCTCAGGTTTTCCGAATAAACTTTGATACACCTTTCTTACCTCACCCTTCCGTATTACATGCCTCACCAATTCATCCTCCCTGACTGGATGCTTTAATCATATCTGATGAGGAGTACATTTTATAACGATCCTCATTAGCCGGTTTTATCCATTTTTATTGTGTGTTTAAGTATGATGTTTAAAATAAAAGTCTTTTCGGACTTGAATATTTTGTAACTTTCACTTGTAACCAAAACTTCAGGTCTGATACGATCATGTCGTCTTATAATCAGATTTGTTCTATAATTGTTGGAGATGCAAGTTTGTTTCCTTGATCACAACATGCTAAGTTCAGCATAAATGTGCGTTATGCTGCTCCATTCATCACCATTCATAGAAGCTATTGATTTTGAGGGGAGCTGGTGATATCTGAACTTGGGTATTTTGCACAGTACCCAGAATCCTATTACACGTAAGTAGGGTGAGGGACATGTCTGCGTCCTTCATGAAGTCATTTACCCCTATCGTGGTACAGGAACAAAGTGGTAAATCCCTTTCTGATGTAGAGAGTATGCTAACGTAGGTCTGCGCTGAAAACCAATTTCCGGGAGACCGTGTCAGATTCACATGTAACTCGCGCCCTCATGCGGTGTGGACATGACTGTTACCCGTCTGGTTTCTGCGGTGCTGAGGAAGAAAGAGATGGCAGTACGGAGGTGTCGAAACCCGGCAAGCAATCGGTGCTCGTTAATTGATTCCAACTCACTCACTCACTCACCCACCCATCCATCCACCAAACTAATCGGGCCCACTCTTCATCCCTGCTGCGTGTCCTTTTCTTCCTCATTCAGGTTCCATTTATTGCATCTCTACTGCATTAACTACCTCAGCCCTGGTTCTTCCTTTCCTTATTTCCTCTCCATATCCAGCTAATGAAAGAATGTTGGGTAGGTTGTCAGATGAGTTACGATCTCGTGCTGTATGACACATTTATTTCTTTGCTTCTTTCTTTCTTCCTTTCCTTTTGCCTTCTTTTGTCATTTTTTTGTTCCTTCATTCTTGCTACTTTCCCTTCTCGCTTTCTTTCCATCTATTTTTTCACCGTCCCTTCTTTGTTCTCGCTTGTTTCCTTTTATATTCTTACCTTCACTCCTTTCTTTACTTTTTACTTTCTGCCTTTATTTCTTCTACCAGCTCCGACATGTTCTCTTCCTTGGCCTTCTTTCAGTTCTCTTTCCCACCTCCTTAAAACGGGAGCGCCTGTTAGTAAGAGACCTATGTAATAAAACCTCCTGCTCTCTACACTTGATATCTCTTTATAAACTTTAGTCTTTTCACGAGACCAACATGCTCTTTCATAATTGAAGAACAGTAGGTCCTCGGTCATCAGGATTACAGTGGGGAGAGGTGGTCCAGATGACCCAGGAATCAAGACCACCGAGGGGTAAGTCCATGGTGTGGGTAACGTACAAAAATTATGACTGAAAGCTACATTATACCTCCTGAAAGAGTAAATACTCTACCTAAAGTAATAATAATAATAATAATAATAATAATAATAATTGCTGTCTGCCTCTTCCCGCTTCACGCACGCCACGGGTCTCAAAGTCCGGATTATCTCAGGCTTCCGCCAGTGTATTCCGGGACTTTGACTGGAACATCCGGCGGAAGACCGGATTATTTTAGGTCCGAAATTGATCGGACCATCAGGGGATCCGAACCACCGAGATGTGTATGTGTGTGTGTGTGTGTGTGTGTGGCCGACCGAGGAGTTATTGTACCTATTATTTCCCGGCGAGTGTAACTTGAGCTTGCATTTCAAACTTGGATCTTAGCTTTTTCAGTACATTCATGGTAGAAGAAACGCTTATATGGTTTCTAGACAGAGGTAAAAGAAATATGTTATACTTCGGGGTTTCTTTTTCATATGAGGTCTTTCACTGAGAACACAGGAAGCAATCTTGGTAAAATATTTCTGTATTTGAGGTAGACGTTAAACGACGGTTGTATATTCGCTATTTTTTTAATGTCCTTGTACAACTCTGTGTTGATTTAATTCAGAACAAACACCGCTCTCAAAGAAAATAACATTCCTTTCAATTTATGCTCATCCACGGTGGATACATCATCATCATCATCATCATCAAGCTCTCTCTTTGGAAATGACAGAGTGCGTTTTAAGCTATCGTTACCTGCTTTGAGTGGGGCTCTCGAATGCTGACTTGCAATATTGAAAGGCCTAAAGTCTGATTTACATACAGTAACAATTGCACTTTATTACACTTGTATCTGTTGTCACGTATCAAATTCAGTTACGAAGTTACGGAGAGATTTCTTGCTGCAATACTTGTCATACAGTACTTTATGTTAAGATGTAGTATTGTGCGACTGAATGCAGAATGCAAAAGTGCACAATATTGGTTTAGTAAAGATAGCGGGACCAAAACAGAGAGATCAAGCAAAATATTCTGTATCTTAACAAACTAAAATGCCTTCTTCAAGTAAATGAATTAGTAGCATTAATTTTACTATTTTTACCTTTATACTGCATTTGCTTGATGCATTCCACAGTGTTTATTTCATACAAATCCTTAACTCTAAAAAATCCAGTTTCACAGCTGTTATATCAATAAGTGGGGTACGCAGTGGCGCAGTGGGCTGAGGCATTGCGCTACAAGCCGGAAGGTCGCGGGTTCGATTCCCGATGGGTTCGTTGGGATTTTTCATTGACTTAATCCTTCCGGCCGCACTTTGGCCCTGGGTCGACTCAGCCTCTAACAGAAATTAGGGTAAAGGCGGCCAGTGTGTAGGGCTGACAGCCTTGCCACCTTCATGTGCCGATTATCTAGAAATTTTGGCAGCTTCAACCTGCTAGGAACCTCAGGGCCTGTCCAGGCCTGTATAGGGATTACTTTACCTTTACCTTTACATCAATAAGTAAAATATAGTAACCTTTACTACATGTTTCGGCTAACATTATACATTACCAAGTCAGATTCAGACACACTGCTAGTTCCAGACACTCAGTATGTCATTTAAATTATCCAAACTTACATTTTACCTCTTTATGAATCAAAGTAACATGCTTATACCTTCTTCCAAATTCTGTGGTCATATAGTGCTCGCTAAGGTGCTTGTTCGCCAAATAATGATAATAATAATAATGTTATTTTGTTTATGTTTATGAAGAAACACCTTAGTGGAACATACAAATACAGAATTTGGACAAATGTAAAAACATGATGTGTAGATTCATACAGAGGGCATAAGGTGGATGTAATACTTTAAATGTGTTATGTGAGGTGTGTTTGGAGCTAGAAAACTATCTGGAATTGACTTCATAATGGCTAATTTTAACCGCAACACGTAGTCACAATTTATAGCAGTTAAAACAGTAACTTGATATTGTATTTGTCAATAAAATAGCTGCGAAAACTGGATTTTAGAATTATTAATACTGCTTTCATTTAATCCTCCCTATAATAATCTCACTAAAAGGCTTCATTGATTTAATTCCATCTTCAGGCCTATGTTTCTCATTACATTGGCAGATTTCTGTACTCCTTTGTTTAAACATTAGCGGTGTACGTACTAGCCTGATAGTAAACAATTTACTGGTTCGATTCCAGCTGGCAACGTCCAATCAAATGTTACAACATAACAGGAACTTACAATCGGTCACCTGAAGACAGGAGTGCATTACTCAAATCTGGTGCATATCAACTACAGGATCCTCATTTTATCTGACACATATCATTTGTCACTTTCTGTCAAATCACTTATCGCATAAAACAGCCTAATCGCCGGCCCGCCCACATTTGCATCATGGGAAATGCGCAAAGAAATGTGACGTTTGCAACCATGTATGACAACTGTATTTCATAAATATGACAACATAAATCCGAGTTTTGTGAACCGGTACCTTCATGGGGTTTATGCTAGAGAAACATACCATACACACATTTTCTTCATCCATGAAGCTTGCTATAATTGCAGTGCGTACGCGAATTTTCAGAACGAATGATATACTAGTCTCCAGAAAGTAGTCCCGTGTTAATCCGATAAGTGTCATTATGTAATGTTATTCTTTACGTGTGGTATGAAGTGAGTGCAACTAGGATTATTTGGCCCATTTATTTTCTGGGACCATGAATTCCCACCCATATATTAAACACATACTCTCATACCAATGTTTGAAAACTTCTCTGATTACGAGAAATTGTATGCCTTTTTTCACAAGACGGTGAAACTCTCACACCAAAAGCAATTTTATACTTTGTTTTGAGGGTTTCTTTTGGCGTCATAATAATAGGCAGCGGATTGCGGCCTATTCGTTTGCTATTTCAAAGCCCGTGCGATTTTTACTTGTCGAGTAAGTTAAATGACAAAACTTATAGTAATAGCCATCGCACTAAAGACGATCTAAAGAGAGGGTTCAGGATGTAACGTCTCCAATTTCACCAACAGAACTTCGACCTGAGATGTACAACGTGTTTGAGATGTGACTCGTTTCTGCAAACCGAAGGAAAACCTTTTCAGCCCCTTCTTTAAATGTGCTAACTATAATACGTTGTATGTATTAAAATGCATGTACCCCGACTGAAGGCAACTTGGAATGGTGGCTGTAAGTGATCAGCGATACAAGCCATAAAACAATGTCCTGACACTTTTCAGAAAATGAACAATGTCAAACCTAACTGCTGTAGGCCTACAGTTTTATATGTTCGCGATACTATTTGTATTTCTAGGAACATTATAGAATGGCAGTAGTCCTTCACATTAGCCTTATTTAATTTAAATATGAAATATTTTCCTAGGACTGTATATTCCCGCAGACACCAAATAACATAGGAAGCCAGCTTTACTAACTTCAACACTTTTTCCCATTGTATCTATGGAACTGGCAAAATAGCGATTGAATTCAAATATTATTCGAGGCATCTAGCTTACTTCAAGCACGGAAAATCAGCCATTCTGTGCGGAAAGTAAGTTCATAAAAGCTCGGGTTTTTTTAAATACAAAACATTATGGGCGTGAAGTTTAATTCATCGAATTTTCTTCGACTCTCCTAGTAAAATCACATTTATTTCCAGGTATTTCTGCTTTTCTTAAAGTTTAAATACTATGCAGTCTCAACAGTCACCTCGAAACGAGTACATAATATTACAGAGGTTTAAAATTTTCAGCTTTTACAGTGCGAAGATGTCAAACGCGCAGCAATGGTTTCATACACGTAAATAACAAGTCAGCTGCACGTGAAAGGCATTTAATAACGCTGACGTGAAATTAGAATCGCAAGGGGATCATTATTGAAAGCAGAGCGACAGTGGTTTCTGCAGGGAACGCCTGAAGTATAACAGTGTATAATTTTGAGAATTTACATACTGACAGCATACACAAGACTGAACTATACAAAGTTTGCTTTAAAGAAACCTTATTTCATTAATCAGGTAACAAATATGTCATTTGACATTGTATTCATTTTCTTCTTCTCCATTTTCCTCAAACTATAAGTTAAATCTTTCAGTTTTGCTGTCTGTCCACTTCCACTTCGGGCTCACAAAATTCCCTTTCGTCATTAGGTTTGTGTTTTAAGAATTCATAAGGTACATGATGTTTGTATACTTTAGAAACTAAGCACAATGGCATGGACTTCATCTTTAATAAAATATATGGGTTATGAAGTTGGTATCTCACTCTACGGGAATAAATTCCGTTGATAGTTTTTCAAAACAAAGTACCGAATAAAATCTTTAAATGTCAGAAATACAGGTTAGAAAAAAGTTACGTACGCTGGTGATTAAATTAAGTATAATGAAATATGGAAGCTGTAGAACGTAGTAGCTGCCCAAACTGTTGGACAAAAAAGGTAGTGTTCATGGAATTATTCAGCTATATAAAATTTGAGGTTTCAGTAGCGGTCTTCAGTGATGTAACGCCATGCAGTCTGTTAGATAGGTACCAATGTTTTGGGAACTTACTAACATTTTGAGGAACCTAGCAACGTTTTGGACAGCTTACCAAACATTGTGGGAATTTAAAAACGTTTTGTGACGAACGTACCAACTTTTTACGAAATTACCAACATTTTGAGGAACTTCTCTTCGTTTGTGAGGAACTTACCTACGTTTTGAGAAACGTACATTCCATTAAACGGCGTAACATCTTAAGTACCTAACGTACACTGGACTGCCTCAGAGAGGAGTCCAATTACGGACTTCCATGAAAACTGTATTAATTTCTTCGGTTCCAAAATATCAGGGAATTTCTTCACCTGGATATTAACTCTGAGCTCCAAGCAGCATTCTGTACCAAGGAGTTCCTTGAATATATAGCCATTTATTTGGTCAGGCGATGTAAATATAAGGACCTAATTACAGAATTAGTTACTGTGTAACGTGATGATAAATACAGGGAAAGGAGCAACACTGCCAATGAATAATATAGGTAATTAACACAATCACGCTGAAGATAGAATCTCAACACTTGCTGTTGCTGCACAACCTCCATGTTTTCTTATGCGTGATTCAGACAGCATGAAAATCAACACCGAAATTACTCCTTACTGAATGTTTTGATTTTATGAGCTACAAGTATAAAGCCTTTGTGGCTGTCGTCGCTTATGATTTGTAATCAAAATCTTACTGTTGGAGGCCCCAGGTCCGATTGACTTGCTACTCTGTCCTTCGTGGCGTATCTTCTGGAAGAGGAACATAAGCTACCAATGATTTCTTACAGGATTCCTCCATTCTAGTGTCCCTAATGACTCCTGCATTCGATGTTATACTATAGGCTATTCTCTTGTATGTTTTAATACCACTCTTAATGTCGACACTTTGAAGCACCGTGAATTTCCCGTGGCAAAACATAAAAGGTAGAAAAATGCTCTGTAGCCATATAACTTGAAACATAATAACCTTCTACATGTAAAGCCTTTAAAGAAGAATGTTATTTACAAATTAAAGCAGGTCGTGAGGAAGATGCGGGTACCTCAATTTATAGCACCTTACTAAGTGGGAACATGTTAATTGGACGTTGTTAGTCAGTCAACCGAAGAGCCGCAAAGCAGTATCACACATTTGGAAACCCACGCACAAAGGCTGCGTAGCACATACCCCCAACACCGGCGTAGAAATAGTCAATGAATTTACAAAAAAAATACGAAGAAAATCTGTGTCGTAAATGGGAGAAAGTATTTGACAAAAAGTTACTTATGAATCCTGAAAGTAGCTGGTGACCGAACTGAGTGTTCCTGATTTAAACTTCAGTATTAACTATATGTGTCACTTAAGCTACTTTAACATCTAACAACCTGAATTCTGCCCCGAGAGTGTAGTCGTGGATCTCTTTTGATTCTCAGAATAAGCAACGAGTATTTTCCTAAAACAGCATAACCACTTGATGTCTGTAATGAAGAAGCAAGAGTTCTGCCTAAAAGATTTTCGTCCTTCAAACGGTCAATCGCACGTCACGCCGGTATACAAGCGAGCGTTTATGGAGCTGGTCTTGTCAGCCCTCAGTAGCAGTCACTGGCTAAATCCTTTGCCTGCTTTCACCTAGATACTTTCTGTAACCTCTGAGTTCAATGTGAGTTTTCTCATTTTGCTCCCTTTGATACGCAGTTGAGCTGTCACACAATATTTGAAGCTTTCACAGCAACCGGAGGCAACATAAACAACTCAGTATGCCAGCCTTCTCAGTATGGAAGAATTAACGACGTTTCGGAGACTTCCTCTGCCTTCCTGAGCAAGGTTTGATGAAGGCAGTGTCAAAAACTTTGAAAATGTGTCCCGTAGTGACGGCTTGTCGCCCGACTAAGTTGATGCTGAGATACTGGTTGAATATTTAGACAAACGTGTCTATAACGTTTCATGGAGAGCTAATTTTTTGAATTCAAGTTTATGTGACAAATGATTTCAGAAAACTTCATTTCTCTGAAAGCTTAACAACAAGCAATATTTATTTCTTTGTAAAGGGGGGGGGTAAAGGTGTGAAGGCCGTCAATCACAACTGAGTTTTGTGTTCTATAATAATATAACATAAAGAAACTTAGTTGTGTTTGGCGGCCTTCACACCCTTACTCTGTGAATCTTTATCACAATGGGATGTTTCTCGTGAAGATTTAATTCTTTTCTTAGATTAAGCAGTTACTGCCTACCTTTTCTGTGAAGCAAAATACGTAAAGTAGCATAAAAATTATGCTTAACTTGATTTCTAAATTTATTGATTTATATCTGCTATTCATATCTTTATAAAGAAACAGTAATGGCGACACTGGAGAGGGTAAAGTTGCATAATATTTAAAAAATGGAAAGTGCAATAGATTTTATATTTGTAAATCCGCCTACACAGTATAATTACTAACTTTGATGTTGAAAATATGCGTCAATAAATATCAGATATATATATATATATATATTACGCAAATTAATCATAGGCTTATTCCATAGTATTCTAATGTATGGTTTTGAATTGAAACTGTGTTTAATTAAAACTGTTAATTGATAACGGACGATAAGTTAAAGAGTCAATTATACAATGAAAATTATTACTTTAAAACACAGAATGAATTAATTTTATTTGCAATATGGGCCTAAACATGTCCGATAAATTTGGCTGAGCGGTGTTTCTCAATATTGGTATTGGAGAAATATTCCGTTTGGATGTCTCTTGGACTTTCTACACCCCAGAGACAGGTGCTTCCTTTTTCTTCTTTGTCTTCATTGAAATGCGAAGACGGTACAACCGTATCTCTCCGACCCTGTATCTCAAACTTCATTTCGTTCGACACTGTAGGCTATATTTTTGTTGACAAACAGCGCCGTTAAATAAGAGTAGAAATGTAAACGGCATAGGTCGCAAGTGGAATCTTAGTAGAACTGACATTGAATATGTAAGTACACGTACATATTATTGTTATAATAATCAAGTCAGGGATATCACGCTTTGAAGATATATCTACTGTTACAATAATGGAAACAGTTTTGGGGTTATTATCTCTTGAGAAGCAGCCAGTTGGAAGACTGATGTTTGTAGGATGGCCTAAATATGGAGGTTGTGTGGTCTAGTAGGGGGCATCAACTTTTCTGAGGACTATGCTGAAGCAGTGAGTTCTTCCGAAACTTTGGCACTCACTACCAGACCACACAATGCTATGAAGAAGACTGCGGTATCAGTAGTGAGGGGGTTTGCGCCTATGAAGTGGAGAATCTCAGACACATCTGAACAGTTCACTGTAGGAACTTTATTAGCCACGGACTGAAACATGGAAATATGTAAATTTGAAATTAACTTACTAATTGATTTTTGCTTAGCTTATTGGCGTAAACTGATTATCAAATCAGAGTATTAAGTATAACTTACCCGTTGTGTCTTTTGTGTGTGACTCTTGGTTTTCGCCATTAGAAAAGCACGACGTTTGAAGGTGTTTCAGGAAAAAATGCTGAGGAGAATGATTTCATTCTTTCGCCGCGATGTGAGTTCTGCGCTCTTATGGGATTTTACGCAGCGTTGAATCCCAGAAGAGCGCAGAACTCATCTGCTGAGGATAATATTTGTATCAAGGAAGGAAAAGTAAGAGAGGAACGGGCGACGTTGCACAATAAAGAAGTGACTGCATTCATTGCACTTTTTGCCCAATAATATTAAGGGGCATAAACAAGGCGAATAATTTGTACAGGGCTTAGGGCGCACGGAGAGGACACGTAAAACACCTAGACGTATGTGGAAGGAAAATGTTAAAATTTTATTTTGGTCTTATGGGGTGTGATGTGTTGCACATCATCCTGATGATGGAGATAGCAGGATCCTCTGAAACGTCGGAAAATTTATACCAACCTGCAATATTGCTTTTAAACTGGATTTTAAGGAAACAACTATTTGACCATAAGACTAGTTTCATGTGGAACCAGTGGCGAAATCTTGTGAACACTATAGTTAGATGTCGACTATTGTCGAGTGGAGAATTTTTGACTACTTGAGACAATATTAACTTCTGAAGAAGGACCAGTAGTACGTTGTGTGTACGCAGCAGATCAGTAGTAGGTTGTGTGTACGCAGCAGATCAGTAGTAGGTTGTGTGTACGCCGTTACCAGTAGTCGGTTGACCCTCGCACACAACACAAGCTGGTATTAGAACAGGAAGGTAAAACAATCTAGAATTTCACCAGAACAAAAATATAAATAATATCTACTATCTAATAGGCCAGTTTGGTACTTAATCCGAGAAACTGTAGATAAAATAAGGAACAACTGAAAACTAAAAAGAGAGAAAAAAACAAAACAAAGCAATATGTAAAATACAATGTGAAATTAAATATAACATATGTACAAGGTTATGACATTCTACGCAATGTTGCTGCAAGGCAACCTACCTACATTAAAAGTAAATAACACGTGGATGAACGACAGAAGAAGTGGGTAAAAGAAGAATATAAACCTGTTCTAACACGTCTATCGAGAGTAATATTTTATTACAGTTTTAGTACAGTTTGTAATTGATTTTATTTTAAATGAGTTTCAGAATTAATTTATAATAATGTATGATAATACGCAAGTATTGATGCACTTTTTGCATCGGATTGGTGACAGTTAGCTGGATTTTAAATACAGTTACTAAACCTGTATAATAACTTCATTGTAAGGATTACGAGATGATTTGTGACTGTACAACTAGCCTCTACTTACACATTTTTGTTGGCCTGATGAGGACTTACGAAGTGCCGAAACGTTTAGCCATTTTATAGAAACAAGGATATTGTTTGTATAATAAATGTAATTGTGCTGACTGTTTTAATTATTATTACATTAATTGAAGCAACACAAAAGGATGGCTTCTATCAAGACTACATGGCTATATGGAATCAACGTACCAGTGGACTGTAATCGCCATTCGCCTGCTCGACAACATGCAAATTTGGGCCATGAGACTGTGACTAATACTTCTTTACCCTGTGCAGTGAGGGACATCAAATTGATATTTGACATTAACATCAACAGAATGGTAACCGTTTCAAAGGAACGTACCACCTCCGACTTCAATCCTGAAAGTTGAGGGTGTTTGTCCGAAAGATTGGTTATCATCAGCCAGACTGAACGGTTTCACGTTTCACAACAGTGCATTATTTGTTTTTACTGAGGATCCTAAATAAATATTAGGTATCCAGTAGGACAGTAAGCGATTTATCTCTTCTCCGAAACGTCCAGTCCGATTTTAGGGCCCAACCAACCTCCTACTCAGTGAGTACCGGGGGGCTCTTTCCCCAGCGGTAAAGCGGCCGCGGTGTGAAGCTGAAATTTAATTCCATCTAGTGCCGAAGTTAAGACTTGGAGCTGTACCTACACGGCCCCTTATACCTTCATGGTGTGCACAGGGATAGCTTTATATCTAAGAGTCTTGTAGATACAGAAAATATACACGTAATCAGTTTTGTGGGATTCTGTAACTTCTTAATCTCCAATGTCAGAATGCTGCAAGACAAGCCTATTTTCACGTGTAAGGCCATATATGGAAAAAATACTGACGGGAGCATTTCACATAAAAAGCGCTGTACTTACATCGTTCGCAAGTTGGGAAATGTTAAAGCCGCCAAATTACATACCTGTGTGCATTACTTATGTCTCGTCTCTTCAGGCAGAAACAACTTATCCACTTACTGACACGCTTTAAAAGATGTTTGCTTTCGAAAGCTGAAGGCGTTTATTTATACGTAAATAGATTGTAGCGTACAGTTTTGATGTAGGAGAAGACTCGCTTGTTTATGAAGTCTACTAAGATACACGCTTACGATGAAAGCTGCCATGCAAAAGGCCGTTCCTACACAGGCATTGAGACGTAATGGAAACTACTTCTGTCTTATGTCAACAATTTGTATGTGGTTTCAGTGTTAGTGTTGCTGAGGACAGGTATTCAGAAATTCAGAAACAGGGCGGCGGTATGATCTTCCATTGTGGTCGTTCAGCGACAGGATTACTTCTACTAGATCAAAGAAAGGCAGATGGATATACAGACGGACATGCGTCCACACAAAGCACTTGATCTTCCTCGCCTTGCTCAAAAAAGAGCCGTCAATTCAACAAAACATGTTCTTTGTAAAACAAGTGTCTAATAACCTTGGTTGAAACGTGTTTCAGATAAATACACGCACGCACACACGCACTCGCAATAACTGACTACGGCAATATCATAAATCCGTAGCCTATTCATTCTGTAGTCTGTCTTACGACAGGTCCGTAGCCTCTTCCAAAGCGAGTTCTCCATAGGGTGCGATCTAGTGCTTCCTCTTTCAATTTCCAGTATCTTTTCTTTTCATTAAGGTCATCCAGTAGCTGCTTACGTCTTCTCCCTCGTCGTCCCGTCATTTCTATCCTTCCTTCTAACTTTCCTTCAATCACGTGTTTCAGAAGGCAGTTCCTACGCAAGATGTGACCAATCCAGTTAGCCTTTCTTCTTTTTATTGTATGTAGGATATTCCTCTCCTCCTTGACTCTGTGTAATACTTCTTCATTTCTCACACGATCGGTCCAACTGATCTTCTCCATTCTTCTCCAGCACCAGCCTATTACGTTATAAAATAGTAACGTAAAGACAAAGATATAATTTTTATCTCTGCATGCCATGAAGTTTCATGGGTGCAGGAGGTATATAGCTCCACACATTCTTAACCTCGGAACTAGTGGAGACGAGCGGTCAGTTTCACACCCCATGCACTTCATTCTAGGGGAATGAAGTCACGGTATGCATCAATAGGAGTCTGGGTGGGCCACAGTGCCGGTATGAACGCTTTGGAAAAGAGACAAGCCTCTTATTCTTGCTTAGTGATGTGAGAACGTTTAGCATTTGTTGACTACATTCTTTTTGTTATAGAATCTCCAATTTTTACTCTCAATTTATCTTTGAGACAAAACATATGTGAGCTGTTTGACTGGGTCTAACAAAATCAATGATATTTCTCACAAATTTTCAGGATTAATCTTTCAAAATGTATGGAATATGTGATCTGTGTATGTGCATTTAAAAAGTAAGTGTTTAAGTTAAGTAACAGTATGATAAAATAAACGCCGCCATGTTACATCTGTTTGATACCGCTTAAATGAAAATTGCTATTCAAATTACTTCCGATGAGATTTTAGATACGTCTCGTTTTTAACAGAACTTGTAATGCATGGTGTCCGCGAGGTAACTCCGGGATTTGATAAGGTACCATCTATTGACACATGAAGGACAGATAACAGCGCAGTTGGGAAACCCGAATCGCATCAAATTTGATATAAAAATTAGTTTTATGCACGGATTTTGGTATGAAAAAAGGAACTTACTACGGCAAAATTGTAAATTAAAAAATGATAATTATGAATTACTGCGGGTCAACATTGGCTCTGTTTACTGGCCTGCAAGAGTTAAGACGCTGTTCTTGGTCACGGATATCCAATGTTTCTGGGCAAAGGGCCACAGCCGTTGTTGTGCGCTGGTTTGCAACCCGCACCTGCAAAAATCACAATAAGTGCTATACGTAACCGCCTAAATTATTGAGTAATTCTTAGAGTTTATGTGTAATTTACTTTTATGTGGTCGCGGGCCGCATGCAGCCCGCAGGCAGCAGGTTGTAACCCTTGTTCTAGCTCAATCCACTCTCCGATTAGCAGTGCATGTGTAATAGGCAACGTGCGAATGGCTTTTGCCTTTGGAAGTTGATGCACAAGAACTGGTAGTTCCGAATGAAAACAAAGCAAATGAAAATAGACGAAGAAGGAGAGAAGGAGAAAAGCACGTCCTTTTGAAGTGTTATAAGATCTGGTTTTGTTCCTTCCTCTTGAAATCAGAACAAAAACCAGTGAAATCAGAACCAAACTGAAGGACGTCACTCCGCCGTATTCAGTGTCTGTGAGTCTGCCAGCTGAACTGATGTGTATTGATAATGTAATAACTGAAGTGTTACCAAATATGAAATTCAGCGCCTTCATATACATTACTTATTAATCTTCTGATTTTCTTCTAGAGCCGCCTACGACAAAGCCACAGTGGAGATTAAATGAGGACTTCTACCAATCTCATCAGTCACATGATGATCTCGTTCACCAAATTAAAGGAGGTGTATAATATATTCTTCTATTATGAACCGATGCAAATATTAACACTAGGCTTGTATGACTGTAAACTAACAAATTTATGGTCACATCGTCTTGAATATTTCAGGATCAAACTAATAACAATATTGCATAAAATAACATTTAGGTTTTGGCCTCTATAACCTGCACGTCCTTTATTAACTGTAGCAAAAATAACATTGAAATTTCAACTTAAAAACAGCCCCTACCTTATGCGAAATTGTTGTCACAAAGACTGTCAGATATGCAAACTGTCCTCTCCTTTCGTACTTCCCCTTTTACGCAATTACCACTCTGTTCTCCAATCTTCGGTTGTCTTCACTCGATTCAGTTTTCATGCTTTTATGTCAGCGACAGCGCAAAACGAAGATAAGTGTAGTCGCGCACAGTGTCAGTATAGTTTATTTGTGGTGTGCAATTGTCGCAATATCTTAATGACTTTAAAACACTTTTAAGTAATTATAAATTTCTCAAGATAGTCTTTTAGATCTTGACACCGTGCGGGTTCGTAAATCGACACCTAACGTATAGGTGTTGAAAACTGGAGGGCACTCATTTAAACAATACACTCCATGAAAGCCTGACAATTTATAATGACTGGAAGATTACCTTCCATCGTAACAAGCGAAATTAAACGCGATACTCTCAGTAAATATTCTAAGGAAATACTCTCAGATTGTGTTAGTTGCAACGTTGGGCGAGTGATGAATAAGACTTGGCCAGGTCAAAGGATGTATCCGGCCGGGTCAAGGGCAACTGACTGTTTCCTATTAATTTTCTCCTTTGTAGATGATTACAGTATACTTGGAAAGAAGTTGGTTTCAGCTTCAGTAGAATTACCTGCTGCGATGACATGGCTTGTCATAGTTTCCTTCAGTATAAGCAGTGTAATTCTGGGATAGGATCTTAAAATAGGCCACGGCCATCATGTTCCAGATCATCACCTTTTTACCCTTCGTGATTATCTAACCATTTAATCACATAATATATGACATACAAATTTCCAAACACGTTTAAATTATTATTTATTCAAATCCAACTAAATACACTTATCTGATGTCACACATTCTACTCTGTATGTCATACTATTTCAAAATTGTTTCAGTCCCTTTCGAACCATCTTTAGTGAGATAAAATGCAAGTGAAGATATGTATATGTATAATCACATTAGAGTTCTAACCTTGATTTCAGGCTTCCGCCGCGATGTTGATGAGATCTGCAGTAAGCAGTTACCAAACGAAGCCGCTTAATATCCCAGAAGAGGGCAGATCACATTAGAGTTCGTTATACAGATGTTCCTTATGCAACTTACAATTGTAGCGACATTTACTATAGCTTTTGTTTAACTTTAACATATCTGTGCACATAAATAATTGTTTCTGAATAAAATATAAAAGACTGGGGTGCCAAATTGTCCTCAGTTATTGAAGGACCGGCCAAAGATATTCCAAATTCTGACGACATTAGAATTGTTTTTTGTTGCGTTGCGAAGCAAATCTTGTTTCAAAAGTGAAAAACGTGCGGGAGGAGAGCCGAAAGAGATCGACCCTTTTCTTCTGTGATTCATTGACTCGGGAAATTTGAAAACTCGTGAATATAGGGAAGACCGTTAAACCACGACGCTTTAAGTAATTTCACGTAAAGTAACATAACATCGTTTAGAAGTCTATAAAAAGCGCATATGACAGGAGGACATGGCTGACAGCGTTTAATGTTAGGATAAAAGACGAGTAACAAAATGCTCTCTCTCTCTGGACACTGCTACATGGCATCCCTCTATCTACTGTCCGACATTCGGCTGGCGTGGTCCCCACCCTCTATCAATAGTGCCCCTCAAACTGAAGGCCAAGGCGTCATAAATTGTGTAAATCTTGGATTATCGTAAATTGCTCGTCGTATCGCTGCTAGTCTATAAGAAACCCGTATCTTCTACCATCGAACTTGCTAACTTTATTACTGTTCTTAATGCGATCGCTTTAATACTACGAGCAGGTTCGTTGCAAGCAGTTCAACGGCGTTTCCTTAAGGAAAAAATTTACGAATGATTTCAGTGAAACAAACTAATTCCATGGAGCAAAGTACTTCCTGAAAAGTTAACAGGTCCTCAGCTAGTCATGAAATTCCCCGCATTGTATGGAACCCAAAGGTTCATTACCGCACTCACAAGTGCCCGCCATTTGTGCCTATCCTGAGCCAGATCAATCCAGTCCATGCCTCCCCATCCGACTTCTTGAAGATCCATTTTAATATTGTCCTACCATCTGCGCCTAGGTCTTCCAAGTGATCTCCTTCCCTCGGATCTTCCACCAAAACCCTGTATTCACCTCTCCTGTCTCCTGTACGTGCCATATGCCCCGCCGATCTCATTCTTCTTGATTTGATCACCCTAATGATATTTGGTGAGGAGTACAGAGCATAAAGCTCCTCGTTATGTAATCTCCGTCTGTCACCTCGTCCCTCTTAGACCCAAATATCTTGCTCAGCACCCTATTCTAAAACAGCATCAGCCTATGTTCCTCCCTCAGTGTGAGTGGCGAAGCCTCGCACCCATACAAAATAACAGACGAAATTACAGTGATTTCAGTAAAAAATAAATAGACAAAATAATATTTGATATCTGTCATATCGCTTAATCAGGCTGTAATGAAGAATAATGAGGCACAACATTTCCTCTCCAGAAAGCATACGGGTTCATTGGGAGTCACTAGCCAGCAGGTGTGTAGCGATGAGAAAGGCGAGGAGAATGAATAACAAGTAACTTCCAAAAAACTTCAGACGGCAGCCAAACAAAAATCTTTATTGGATGCTCTGGAAGCCTTAAAGGATCTCCAGTCATTCTAACTATATCGAAATGATTCTAAACTATGTGCCATAATTCGCAGAGCACGGATATTGATACAGGGTTATCCTTCCACACCAGAACACAGCACCACTGGCCAAATTTAAAAAAGAACTAAGATTTTCATGTAGTTAAGTCTGTGTCATTAATGTATACATCATGAATATACATATGAGTTATATTTATTTACTGATCCCTGTGTGAAATGTAGACCTCTTTACCACGGAAATCATCCGGGTCCCTTCGGGTTGCGTAATAGACAAATTTTGTCGTGCCAATATCCTTACTTAATTTGTTTAAACGTTTCTCTTCTAGAGATGCCTACTCCAAAGCCACGATGGATGTTAAATGTTGACCGATACCAGTCACACCAGTCGCATGGTGGCCCATTCCACCAAATTAAAGGAAGAGGTTGATATTACTGTATTTTGCCTTTATTATATCTGGCTGTAATTCAGCTACTAACACGAAGGTTTGATGCCGTGTCAGTCCTGTAACGACTGGTATGTGTTGTGCTTGTTGATTATTGCAGCAGGTGACTGTTCGCAATTTTGTACATGACCTTGCTTTTATAACCATCAGTCGCCTCACTCTCGTAACTGAAAATATCTCCTTCCGTACGAATTTACTTCCACCTGCCAGAACCTCTCCTACTGTTACAGTTGTATTTCCTTTCATTGAATTAGGAATTTCCTTAAAAAATATAATGTTTTCAGGACACGTAGTAAATGCAAGAGTGTTCCACACTGCCAGGTGCGCACCCAGAATTTTTTGTTGGTGGGGGGCCTGACCCTGATGCTATATATAATTTATGTCTGATTTTAAAAATTGTGTCATAAAAATCATGTCGTAAGTGTAACATAACACTGTTTGCAAGCATTTCTATAGATACAAATATTTAGTTTATTAATTTATTTTTCAAAATTCTAATGGACTAGTCCATCAGTCAATTTCAGTGGCTGATTTCGGCTGAGGGGTTAATCACATAAAACTTTTGATATCATAATACTTACAAAATATATGTTTTTTTAAATTTCGGTTTTCGGGGGTTTGGGGCCCCCTTGCGTGCGCCCCTGCACACTGCAGTACCCAGCTCTGCAGTAGAATTTTCTTCAATCCGAAATCTAAATAAAAATTTCTCACAGGCTTCATGGCGCGCTTCACATAGGAAAACACGTAAACTTTTCCCTGCCCAAGGCATGACGGCATATAGCAAGTAGAAGTATAGCGCCACACGTTCTTTAACTCTGCAATTAGTGGAGGTGAGTGATCACCTTCCCATTTCCGCTTTATCTTCTGAGATCCAGACCATGGTACCTCCTCAATAGGAGGCATGGTGGGCCCCTGGGACAATTTGGACGTTTAGGAGGAGAGATAATATCTTTTTGTTCCGGGAATTGAACCGTGAATCGTCCATTCCTTAGCCTAGTCATACTGACTACGCTATCCCATCTTGTGTGTTCTTCATAATCAAAGAATTTACCTTTAACGTATCCTCTTCTTCGAGGATGTAACGCCGAAAAAAAATTTAAATACCCTCCATTTAGTGGAGCTGCTGTTGTGAAAACATCAGGACAGTTCAGACCGTCATGTTAGTGTAAGTAAGTTGAAAGGAACAAAGGTGGGATAGACTCTAGCCACATACATTCATACCAAGTTACTGGCACTTCTTTGAAACCTGATTAGTGGGAACAGATGGAAGTGGTTACGCAACGAGGCTTTGCCTCGTCATCAAATAATAATAAAAAATCCAAAAATACATCCATACCATGCGATAGCATTGAGCTTATGCGAAGTGAATGTTTTATATTTCATCATAATCTTAGCCTAACTTATTTTACATAAACAAAGTAATGACTGTTCTTTCAGATGAGGTTGCGTCTTACATATAAATCCAGTTTGACGCATGCTTGTTTTTGCTGGCGTAGAACATAGTTGTTCTTAGTGTCTGACAGATGGCGATTGTCTTTAAACCGCTTCGATGTATTATTTCGTAACATAGGTACATTATTTAGCATTTTTTATCTAAAAGCCTGCTTGATATTAGATTTCTTGCACTCAGACAGGAACCGTGTCTCGAAGAGAACTTTGAAACAAGATCTTCTGTAGAATTTTTAATGCCCGTTACTGTAGTTTAGAATACTTTAACGTGAACAATTATTTTCAACTAATAACCGTTGTACATTTATACTAGATACTGTATAAATGAGTAACATCAATTATTAAATAAATCGGTGATTTAAGAGACATGTTACTTTAAAATCTATAATTAAATTCGTAAATTCGTTAATCTAGAGTACAATCAAATGTGTTATTCTAATCTGCATTGCAGTCCTTTGAGCAGGATTTACTGCCTTCACTATGATTATATCAAGATACGAAGATACTCATTGAGCGCTCTCCTGTCACCTAATATAGCACACGCTTTTCTTGTGAGCCTAATGACGTCAGAATGTAAGGCGTTGAGGAAGCGAAAATCAATCTCAGTCAACAAGCTACGAGCGTTGTAACTACCGCGACTTTCTGCATCGTGTCTGACACTGAATTCTGTGTCGCAGAGAGCAGAATAAGTGAAAGCAAGTACATAATGTCAATTTTAAACGAATTGTAAATTACAAGTAAAAACATTGACTCTATAGGACACAGAATGCAGAGTAAGGTTTTCATATGAATTAGCTGACTAATCAATTTTAAGCTTTTTGTGTGACCGATAAGTTCGCAAAACTGCGTCCAGCTTTCCTTCTCCCTTTCAAGTAAAGCCCAAACCCCTGCAACATTGAATTTCACATTATATTCACCGTGCAGTTTTGTACAGTAGAATAACTCACACCATCAAATGCACCAAAACAAGTTTTGTCATTGATTTCTTTATTAAAAGTTTACCCCAATACGCATTTCAGCACTTCTACATTGCCATCATCAGGGGGATCGTTGGAGTTTGTACATAGACCAATGTTCTTGAGTTACATCAGAACAGTTAAGGTTGTGTATGGTAACATTACAATATTCGTTGTTATATATAGTAATATTACCATACACAACCTTAACTGTTCTGATGTAACTCAAGAACATTGGTCTATGTACAAACTCCAACGATCCCCCTGATGATGGCAATGTAGACGTGCCGAAATGCGTATTGGGGTAATCTTTTAATAAAGAAATCAATGACAAAACTTGTTTTGGTGCATTTGATGGTGTGAGTTAATCCCTGCAACATTATTGTGCCAGTGTGCTACAAAACAACCCCCCCCCTGTCCTCCTTCCATATACGGTCTTCTAGACTCAACAAACTAAAAGCTCACCACCTCTTCAGTGTTCCGTGATGTATTCACGACTTTAAAATTGACTTGTGCTTCAAACTAAAAACTTGCTATGCTTTTGTGGTGGATGGAA
This sequence comes from Reticulitermes speratus, assembly GCA_021186555.1. Lineage (NCBI taxonomy): Eukaryota > Metazoa > Arthropoda > Insecta > Blattodea > Rhinotermitidae > Reticulitermes > Reticulitermes speratus. The sequence continues at coordinate 19,875,942 of JAJKFL010000005.1, forward strand.
AATTATTGTTTATTTTCTTATCTCAGACTAATGTTACGTTGAATAACATGAGTTGTTGTGTTACATTTTAAAATTTAACCCACGTGCATAATAAATAAAAAAGATTGTTCCTTGATGGCACGTAAGAATATAAAATATAAACCGCAAATGACGAGAACGGTTAAGTGCAACTACTTACTAGGCTACAATTAACTTTTTTCTCCACGGCGGAACAGCCCCTAGTGGGCCAGGGCCTCCTCATTATCGAGGCTTCACGATCACACTCAGACACACCACACTCGGTAGGGCTCCTCTGGACGAGTGGTCAGCTCGACGCAGAGACCTCTGCCTGACAACACACAACACTCACAAGAGACAGATATCCATGCCCTCGGCGGGACTGGAAACCGCAATCCCAGCAAGCGAGCAGCCGCAGACACACGTCTTAGACCGCACGGCTACTGGGAACGGCAAATTAAACATACTAAAAAGAAAATTATATGATAAATGCTCACACTCTTTGGAAATTGTTGACTATTATAATTGATGTACTTCATTTCATAAGATGTATGGCCGTATAGTGTATTTTAAATACTACTGCCCTCAACTTATTTTCTTTTATTAAACCAACCAAATGCACACGTAATATACATAATCGTACAGTGGTATTAAAACTCCGACATGCTCCGGTCCTATTTGTTTGGTATAATAAAACAAAATAAGTTACATTAAAAATGCACGGAATGAACAACTTTAAAATAACTACTGCCGTCATTAAAGTGAATTGCAGGAAATTTTTCATATTGATTTTAAAAGAACGGCTACTATTGTATCAACTGACTCCAATTAAGGATTTAAACTTGTTTTTACTCGTGGATAATCCTGCATTGGTGTGTTGGATTTCTGACATATCGCAGAGTCTCTAACTGCACACGAGTGTAAGTTTTCGATTGAACCTCCGACCATCAGAAAACTATTCAAAGCACAGCACTATCGCCGAAGAACTGGAAATCAGTAAGCTATAAAGTTGCGAAAATCTTACAAGACTTATTGAATTAAGAGTACTGTTTAAAGCGTTATCAGCTTATTGTCTACGCACACTCTATTAGGAATTAAATTTATCCGCACATACTTCAGCTTAGAAAGTATTATTCGGATAGTGTCTCCATACATTTTGAAGGCAAGAAATAAGTTTGGTTTAACTGTACAAGCACTGGAGTCACCAAGTTTCTTCATACTACATTTTCCATTGCGCAACAGCCCCTAGTGGGCCAGGGCATCTTTATTATCGAGGCTTCACGATTACACTCGGACACACCACACTCGGTAGGACTCCTCTGGACGAGTGATCAGTCTGACGCAGAGACCTCTGCCTGATAACACACAACACTCACAAGAGACATATATCCGTGCTCCTGGCGATATTCGAACCCGCAATCCCAGCAAGCGGACGGCCGTAGACCCACGCCTTAGACCGCACGGCCACTGGGATCGGCCACAATGATAGTAAACAATGAACTGCTTCGTAGTTTTCTTTCCATTTAGTGCAAGCTTCAACGCCCTTTAAACATTTAATAGTCCAATTCGTTTGTCGCAGTAGGCTACACTTGATTACAAAAAAATTATGTTATTTACTTCACTCGTACTCATTCGCCGTTCAAGACTGAAGTTCCGCACAGGTTTCTAGGAATCCTGTGGCTAAATTTTTGATTTAAAAAATTTTGTAAATGTTTCTTACAACAACAGATACAAATAAATAATTATAAGCCTTACGTTCTTTTTCATTTGTCGTAGACTCATTGCGTGTTGCAAAAGGAAGACATTAAAATGTCACAAACACATTTACATTTCATTAACTAATTTGTATATTTTGTATTATTTATTTATCACAATATCATATATTGGTGTTAAATCTTACAAGCCAGAATTTACATTGTAACATTTTAAAAGCACTTACGTGCAAATGACAGCTTTGTCGAAATCCTTTCTAATTTTCCGTACATTTGTTTACTTATTTCTTAATTTATTTACTTTGCATGTGAGTCTGTATTTTCCTCCGCATTATCTTTCTTCTTTTGAATTTCTTCTGTTTTCTCTGCTCCTTTTCTTAGTTAACATGCCCGTCACCTCTTTCTCTTTTGATTTATGTGTGTGTGTGTGTGCGTGTGTGTGCACACACTTGTATTATCTTTCGTATTGTTGTACCCATTCCTTCAGTGCATTACACAGACAGTCCTCCTGTCTAATATTCATCTGCTTGTGTTGTTACAGTACCGACCGCTACGATCTTGGGTGGTCCTGATTTGCACGTGGACAAGGGCAGTACCATTAACCTCACGTGCACAATTAAGTACAGCCCCGAGCCGCCAGCCTATATATTCTGGTATCACCACGACGAGGTACGTATGACACGTCACTACTGCACTTAGGAGTAGGGTGAGACCGAGTCCCTTGATACTGCATCTTCATATAAACGTGCTATACAAGCCGCAGATGACATACAAAATTTTTGGAATGACACGTAGTTAAAGAAAACTCTAGTACACAGAAAACACCCTGCCGTAGACCAATTTCTCCACTACAACTCCCACATAGACACTTGAAAATGAACCCGGGTCTCTGTAGTGGGAAGCAACCGTCTGAGCTACGGCACATCTGACCAGCAGAACCAGCAGAGCCAGTGGCAGAGGCATGAGAAATATAAAACCAGATGTGTGAGTGTTTGTTTTCATATGTATTTCGTGCAGTGCAGATCGCTCTGTTTGTTCGCTGCACGTACAAGCTAAAACCGTACTTTCTTTGCTCTTACGTTGTATGTTTTACTCGCCGTCTGCAGCTTCTTAATATGGTACAGTCAAGGATTGACGTAGATAAGTTACTCAGAGTGAAAATATAATTTTCCTTCATGAAGTCATTTTTCCATTATAAGTAGACGGTTTCAGAGACAGTCCACGTAGTCGATGTATTTATAGATGGTAACATAGAAACATCTTTTGCTGTGTATAAATGTGTGGCTTGCACCCACACATTTATATTGGCCTTTCTTCTCTTGCATATCTGCCAATACTCTTGCCAGGTGTTCTTGCGCGCATAGTTAAATCCTTAGCCCAATTTCCGTTCGCGGATCAGCCACCACTGCCTGTGACGAACGTCAGGACTTTGCAAAGACCCAACAGAACGGCTAGTGATCGTTGAGCAGAAATAGACAAAGCTATAAATTTTCGATATTGTGAGATTGATTTTATACGAACTTACGCGGATTCATACTAAGAAATTCGTACATCTGATCGTTAATTACGAGTAGGCACTTAAATTATATTTATTGAAGTATTAATACTGTGAACGTTTTACAATTAATTTTCCCCTAGCCGAAAAAAATATTTTACTATCACCAAAAACGACGTCAAACAAAAGTTCCGCGAAAGATACCATCGAGCAAGTATAGTTTGGCGCATAGAAAATTGTGACCGGTTGCTCTTAGTCCGTAATATGACCGCCAAGGATTAGTGAAAGTTGCAGTCTAGTTGAATCGGTTCATCTACAAGAGCACCGCGAGTAGGTTGTGTTTTATTTGATGTCGTATAGCAGCGAACGGACGCAAACCTTTATTTCATACTCGGGAAAACAGCTACAGAAACTCACGAAGTTCTTGAAACTCTTAAATGTGAGTGAAGCTGTATCTCGTACACGTGTCTTAAATTGATTTCAAATATTCAGAGAAGGACGCAAGAACCTTGAAAATTATCCAAGAAGTGGGAAGCCGTCAACTACCCGATATCTGGAAGCAGCTGAAAAAGTGCAAGCACTGGTGGCAAAAGACCGTCGAAAGACGCAAAATGAGGGGCGATTAACTGAACATTAAATTGGACGCTATTCCTCAGACTCTTCATGAAGATTTAGGAAAGAAGTTTTGCGCGACGTTTGTTCTACAGAGCCTCACGGGTGGGCAAAAGAAGAAAAGAGTCGCAAGTTCTGAGGGCTTCCTCCAGACCTGTCAAACCAAAGCACACATTCTCAGTTATACTGTTACTGGAGACGAGTTTTGGGTACGTCAGTTCCATCATAAAAACAACGTTAGAACATGGAGAGGAAAATAAATTTTCACTGTGTCCCACAAAGTTTCGGTTTCAGACGTCCAGGACGAAGAAGATGTTTACGCTTGCGATAAACAGAATATTATCTAGAAACAGCATGTGCATGAAGGAAAAAGTGAACGATGAATTCTGCGTACAGATGCTGGAAATGTTATTGAAGTAGATTTCGAGAGTGAGGCCGTAATATCAAGAGGAAGGCAGCTGGTCCTTTTTGAACGACAATGTCCCTGTACCGTCTGCCAGATAGTGAAGCTTTTACTGGCGAATCTGTGTGTGGTTGAGGTAAGCCACCAACTTCATTTATCTGATCTCGCGCCAGGAGATAATATTTTTTCCCTAAAATGAAAAACCACTTTCAAATGAGGAATATATCTAAACATCAGGATCATTAACAGAGTATAGCCGCTGAATTAAATGCAGTTTCTTAGGACGCCTTCAATAACTATTTGTGCAAATTTTCCAAGGATGTAATAAGTGTGTTGCAGTCAATGGAGATTACTTCGAGCAAAATATAACATTTTTCTCTTAAATCGTGTGTATCGGGGCTTATAGATCGAGTCGCGGAGATTTATTATTTGACCTCTTACATCACGGTTTAGTTTGGCCAATTAGAGTGTGTGCAGTACCGACACTCGTGACTTTAGCGCTTATCTCTGACAGGCCTTGCTATGATGTAACTGCCACTCGCCAGCTTGCTCACAGTACAGTTACTCTTATACCTAATTAACACACCACAAAGATTTATGGCTTAGTGGAAGTAATGTCCCATCAATTTTAGGTTCTTTTACGAAATGAAAATAAATTTTTTTGAGGTCATATTTGTCCGTTCACCTGCCCGCCACCCGCCCGCCTGCTTGTAAGCCTCTCTCTCTCACTGTCTGTTTGTCTATCTGCCTGTCTGTCTCTCTGTCTGTTTCCTAGCATCACGCGTAAAACGTTGGTACATATGTTTTGAAAACTCTATTCATTGTAAACAGTTGAGGAAATTCTGTGAAGCTCGATTCCAAAAATTTTTCAGTTCCGTCGATCACTCCGGTCTTGAGTCATATCCACCGATTACAGAGCCTATTTTAAACAAGGCCATAAAAGTCTGCTGTATTCCCTAGATACCGGCCGCATCTAAATGTAATGGAATGTAAGTAACTCCGCTGGGATTTCTGAGTAAGACATTATATAGTACGACCTTCCGCCCTTTTCAGATCTCCTTAACCTCGACATTAGATGGAGGTGAATGGTAAGCAACAGACCCCGCTGTCAATTGTATGTTTAGCTTGATGTGTCCTGAAGCTGATATATAAAAGTACCGACTTGTTAAATTGGCGTATCAATAATATGTGGCTGCAATTCCTCATTTTCTTTCGCTTGCCTAGACCTTTGTTTCTGTGATTTCTTACATATAATAATTATTTCATTTTTTGTAACCATGTGTTTAAGAGTATGTATTATTTGGCATTATTGTACCACAATTTATGCAAATTATTCCTCTTATAGGCTCAATGATGTATGTTTGACTTCCGGTTTGCAAATTCCTCTCCTGGGGGGACTATGAAACGCAATTTTCATTACCGTGCCATCAAGAGATCCTTCTCTCAACTATACTTTTAATCAATAACAATTCGACATGAACATGAATCAGTGTAGCTCTAAGGTGTGTTTTTAATTTAGTGGCAAATTTCGACTTTAACGGTGACGGTGGTTCATTATTTCAGTTAACGTCCTTGTGATGGCAAGTTCCAGTGACTTGTTTAAGAGTTATTTATGTGTGCGATAATTTCCAACATGGTTCGTTTCAGCCCACTTCCGTCGACTCTCTCTTTCTCTTCCCGAGTAGGAACATTGCGATGATGCTTGTTTTTCTCACCCACTTTTCCACCGATTGCCAAGAAACCCTGCCGCCAGTCCCTAGAGCAACATTCATTTTTGAAATGGCCACCAGGTCCCTGTGGGAGAGAATAAACACACAAGATCCCCCTTTTCTTTCTTTCTTTTTTTCTTTGCTCCTACAGACTCCATAGCATAGTCAGTTCAGAGTGCAGCCTCGACACTTTTCAGAACATATGATCATAAAAAAAAACAATTCTGACGACCGACCTCTTTCGAATGAGCGTGTGCTGGCAACGCATTTGCAATAAAGCTGTTCCTTCGGGACCAGTTTAGTAGGCGTGCCGAGCAATGCAAGTCTTGCATACATTTCAGTACTGCACTACTGGACCTACATAAAACTCAAGGACATGTAATGTAAAGTTGATATGACATTATGGATCCATCTGTGCCGTCTTGTACAGAATATTTCTTGAAAATTCTGTAGTCCCTCAATTGCTGAACATATTTTCGGTCTTTTTTAAAACCAGAAAGTACATCATTGATTCACGAAATTCTGTCATTCAACCACATTCTGAAGTTCTAAGAGAGTTGAGCCTGATATCCTGTGATGAATATTAAAAACCTGGGAATTAGAGGAACGTGCTTAGAGGACACATGTACAATTTTTACCCCCCTCTTCATCCTGAAATACTAGTAATAAGGATAAAGAAAGCTCAAACCAAAATTTAATTATGAAAAATAATTATATTTTGAGATGAATCTACCACATATTTTACTACGACTACAGTAAAAACAACTAGGCTCCTAGCAATTAAAATTATATTTCTGGGAAGTGCTACAGGACGGCGACATATGACTTGTTAACTGCAGAAAAAATGCACAATCCAGTTGTAGAGAAATCAATCATTATATCACGTACAAATGTCTATGAATTTTAAAGCAAATGACAAATTGGACACTAGTGACTCTAAACCCAACAAAAATTTAACGCACGAGAGGTGAGAAAGTGTACTTTGTTTACTGATTTTTGTAAACTAATTAGCGTTGCTGGATTTGATGTCCTCACAGCGTTCTTGCTGAAGGTTCAACTTTCTAAGAGTTTACACTGTGTAGACTGGTGAATAGTTAACGACATTTTAGAGGCATTACTATTCTTCGAAACGGCGATAACTAGTTACCAAATTAGTCGCCGAACAAGGTAAAGACCCATAACTAATAGTCGACACAGGGTAACATCCCAGAATAATTAAATCCTAGGTAGCCGCAGTTAAATGAGATTCAGAATACAATCTGGCATATTACTGATTAAATATAAATATTTTTACTACTAATGTTGAAACTAACAGGAAACTAAATGTGCAAGATTTTAGACTCTCACAGCGGTGTTGCTGAAGATTCAAGTCTTCTATGATGTGACGCTGTGTATTTGGGTAAGCAGTTCCCGACTTCAAGCACTCGAAGGGGAATATGTTTTTGGACTGCTTGGTCCTGAGGATGAAGACACTATTAGCCTTCGACGTCTGAAACTACTCGCCCAGTGACACAGTGTAAAATCCCGGCAGACTTCACTCTTCTAAAATAAATGTACTTCCGTATCACAATTACATTCCTGAAGACAAAAGTCTACTCGTATTTATATGTAGTGTATAAGAAATATATATACACACACACATACCTCAGACACTGGTAATGCCCAGCATAATTGCGGTGTAACGGAAGACCAGGACTCGCAGCTTGGTAATTTTTTTTCTGAAGGAGGAACAATATTCCATGCGTACAGAGATTTGTTTTTCACGAGAGTGTTTGATACTTGTGAGGAAGGTATGGGAAAAAGTTTAAGAGTGCACCATGAATACTCGCAAATTTATATGTCCGGGGGTTAACTTGACAGTCTCGCACTTACTTAAGGTTAATTATGGACCTGCAATCTGAACCAAACTTCTAGGCTTTACTCGTTAGACCCAGCGAGGAATTTAAGCGGATGGTATCCAAAGACACCCTTGGGAGTCAGAAGGGTTTGCTTGAGTACAGCGAAGGTGAAAAAGTGTATTGCATTATGAAGTATATGCAGAGTGATCCACAAGTTGTGAACATTAGTGTAGGAGATAATTTCCTATTCTTTGTGATCAAAGAAGTCCATATAAACAAGTGTCCGATTTTGAAAGGTTCCGGAGTTGCGACCGCTTGAAACTTAGAACAAAAGGTAAGGTTTTTTGAAAGTGTATGGAATAAAATAATAAACGCATTACCTGATGAATTTAACGTCTAAATTTTTAATTTTGCACTGAACAATTTGAGATCATCAGTGTTAGCTTGTTATAATTCCTCCTGCAAAAGGCGCCTGTTAAGTGCACAATATATGCTGTTATAAAATTTTTTCGGAAATCCTTTCAGTTTGAGTTTATTGTACAGAAGGAGTTTATTGAACTTTCGCGTCACTTGGTGACCGTGTTAGCTAGTGTATCGTGTGAACTGAGTGAATGATGTGAGTCAGTGAATGGGAGTGTGACTGGGTGAGTGAGTGTGTGGGTGAGTGAGTGAGTCAGTCAGTCAGTGAATGATGTGAGTCAGTGAGTGGGAGTGTGAACGAGTGATTGAGTGACTGGGTGAGTGAGTGTGTGGGTGAGTGAGTGAGTCAGTCAGTCAGGTAATGATGAGAGTTAGTGAGTGGGAGTGTGAATGAGTGATTGAGTGACTGGGTGAGTGAGTGTGTGGGTGAGCCAGTCATTCAGTCAGTCAGTCAGTGAATGATGTGAGTTAGTGAGTGGGAGTGTGAATGAGTGATTGAGTGACTGGGTGAGTGAGTGTGTGGGTGAGCCAGTCAGTCAGTCAGTCAGTCAGTGAATGATGTGAGTTAGTGAGTGGGAGTGTGAATGAGTGATTGAGTGACTGGGTGAGTGAGTGTGTGGGTGAGTGAGTGTGTGGGTGAGCCAGTCAGTCAGTCAGTCGGTCAGTCAGTCAGTCAGTGAATGATGTGAGTCAGCAAATGAGTGAAAGTGTGAGTGAATGAATGAGTTAGTGATTAGGTCATTGAGAGTGTGTGTGTGTGAATGAGCGTGTGAGTGTGAGAATTGGTAAAGGGGTGTATTTCTTTATTATTGGTTCACTTACTGACGATGTAAGTAGCCAGACTGCATAGCATCATATAAGGGGGCACGCTGTGGCGCAGTTGGTTGAGGCACTGCGCTACAAACCGGAACGTCGCGGGTTCGATTCCCGATGGTGTCACTGGAATTTTTCACTGACATAATCGTTTCGGTCGCACTATGGCCCTGGGGTCGACTCAGCCTTTAACAGAAATGAGTACCAGGAATCTTTCCTGGGGGGTAAAGGCGGCCGGTGAGTAGGGATGACAACCTTACCACCTTCATGTGCCGATTGTCTAAAAACCTGGGAGCCTCGACCTCCTGGAGCCCTAAGGACCGTTTTACATATGCAGTCAAGGCGCGTAGCACATTACTTATTATTTTATATTCACTAAACCTTCCGTAACGTATCAAATTACAACAGCTACAGGGTCACCCATTGCAATGCCAAAAGTAGCTGTCACCACGGGGAAGCATATAGTATCTCTTCCGCCGGTCACAGAAGGTATATATAATTTTCGAATTTTTCAGGCCCATCAGGGTGCCAAAGTGAATGATAACAGGTAAAATAGGTGAGCTGGGCAGTGTCGCCTAGTGGTCTCACAGGTTCAGAGTTGATGTTTATCGCTTCTGAAGTCCACTTGCTGGCACGATGTCCTGCTGAGAACAAAGTAGGACTTAGTTGCACGAAATGCAGTGAGGTAGTACAGGGGTATAAAAATCTTTACCAGCTTCAGAGAATGTGATTTGCAAGGAACTAAAAATCTTTATCTTCTCCAATGCAAAGTTTGTAAAAATATTACAAACGTTTGTGCCAATCTGTAATGTTTGTTTCCTGCGCCAGGCCTAATAGAGAGCACCATAAGTCATGATGACTTCTTTTCCATACTTCTGCCAGTATGTACAGTAGCTGCGGTTGATAAGAGACGTTCAAGGACTTCAGTACAAAAATATTTATTGGATGCGTTTAGAATATGCGTTCCCAGTCTCATTTTTAATTACACCAGAAAACTTTAATTTCTTGGTATGATTGTTACTCCTTCTTTAAAGATCCAGCTTCTAGATTTTAAGATAATGACCAGGAAACCCCATTTCCGGGCGACGATTGCCACTTCTACGTGTTTTTTGTATTACTCTCCCATCTACGTCTATGTATCTCGTGTGTCCTTTCCATTTTAGATTACAGAGATAAATACAATATGTAATTTTCTTGAATCCCACGCGTCTTACATGCCGTTTCTATTTCATATTCCTTGATTTGCTCACTCTATTATTATTGACACAACTTACGAAGCTCTTCGTTCTGTAATTTTCTCCAGACTTGTTGTGCCTTTCTTTCTAGATACCTAAAATAACGTGCTGAAGAAAATAATGTGGATTATTTTGTAATAAATGTTACCGAAGTACAAAAATTCATTTGTAATACCAGTAATTTGTTCTGTTAGAAGGCCTAGTTTGGTCACCTCTGACATTAGCATGACCTGCGAACATTTACAGCGGTACTGGGGGGACACATCCCCTTTGAATTGTAGTGGTCACCGTTTGGTTCCCAACCTGTCCCTGTGCGAGCACCAACATGCGGCATATTTCTTCTGTTCAAAATGGCGAGCAGCTCGACACTACATTAGCATGCGTCTTCCAAGCAACCCCCCATTCCCCTGTTCACGAGATCGTGTGGCTGCATGTGATGCTTAACAAAGAGGAACGATATGGATGTGCTATGTGTGACTCACAGTGTCGAATGCTCTCAGTGTCACAGGGGTCATTATGACCGACGAATAGAAAATAAGTGTTTCAAGGGAGGAGGGTCGTTCAAAATTATTCCAAATGGAGTTTTTATATCTTACAGCTGTGAATATAAGTTATCTAAAAGTTCGTGATGATGGCTCATCCATTATAGTAATGTTAATGTGGATATTCCTTATTGCCTAAAGTATATTTAAGATACACGATATTTAGACAGTTTTATCTACTTCCATCTTCAGGGAATTGCTTGATATCATACTGATATTTTACGTCTTGTTGTTACCGTACTGGTAGGAATCTAAGCAGAGCCCCTTCAAAACGTATGTTCATCTGAAGCTCTGTAATACTGAACTATCAGAAGCACGGTATCATAATCTGGAAGACCGAAATATGAAAGTTTACCGCAGTTAAATTCTCAATTGTCAGATACTGTCACTTACTACGATGTAGTGTGTCCATGTGAAACTATCATGTGTGTCAATGCATTAATGTCGTATAATTATGTTGATCGTGTCCAACTTCTTAAGTGCAGAGTTCTCACATTATAACCCTGCGAATATGCTTGTGAAAGCGAGCCAACCTAGCCTGATTCTTTCTTCAGGCCGGGTTTACGCCGTGTCATAAGGTGTTTGGCTATTAAATGAGATTGCGCGCGCAGCTCCTGGCCTTGACCGTTCATCACCAAAGTGAATACGCATATAACCATATATCTAGCGCTCCTGTTATAGAACCCGAAGGCTTTTGAAATATCCGATCACTGACACAACTCTAAGCTAGTTCCATTCTCATTACATGCTGACAAATGTAGCGATATGCTCTCATATCGCCGATATTTAAGTTGGCTGTTTTTCATTAAAGTTATGTATTTATTCCATGATTCTGTCCTTTGTGGCTATATATGCAGCCGATCCGAACAGCATACAAAGGAGTACCTTTGTACCTGACCAAATGATTTGTCGTGTACTGTACTAAACGTTCCACTGACTTTATTTACATCGAAATATTTTCCAGGGTTTCAGTTTACAATCACACACAATTTATTGTCTGCCTCCAAATTAAGAGAACATGTTCCACACTCTCAAGTAACAGGCAAAATACCTATTTTGTGTACGCTGTAATACTGAATAAGTTGTGAAAATCTAATTTTTCCAGTGGAAGCAATGAGGACACTTTGTTATTTGAGGTAGCAGATATTTAGTTTTTAAGGAGGCAGCAGACACTTACTGTTTAAGGAGGCAGTAGATACTTAGTGTTTAAGGAGGCAGCATATAGTTAGGTTGAAGGATTCCTTATTTACAATAATGTTCCCTAAAAGCAGTTACTTCCAGTAGCAAAAGGAACTCACATTTTACACAGCATTTCAGGAAACGATCGGTAATGGACGTCTAGTACGTAGCACCGAGGTTCTGCTGTGTGCAAATCCTGCGAAATTTCCTGCTCCAATTTAATTACATACAGTGATTACTTATTCAGATTGGCTTCAAGCTCCTAATGCCATAGTCTCTCCTCCCCCTTCCCACGAATTTAGCACGCTTTTGACCGTATTCTTTTACCTTCAACTTGTAGGATGAGTGAAAACATAAAGTTGCTTGTATGATGGAAAAATAATTTAAAATAAGTGGTAACCGTGAAAATCCTATCTGCTGCGGCTATATCGACACAAAAGTTTAGCTTCGCAACCGACTACCTGGAAAGTGAATTAGGGAGATAGTTTTTGAAGTCTTATAATAGGATGCAACAGTCGCTGTTAATAGAATTGTGTGTGTAATCAAATTTATTATTACATACAACGTGTAAGAACTGGTATGTGAAAATAAATAATAATCACGAGTCTGAATATAAACCTAGATCAGCCAATAAGACTAAATGGAAGGCGGTATGAAATTTAAAACAGTAGGAATTGTGCTGGACGAAGACAATTACGTAATTCCTAGTTGCGGATTCCAGTAGTAAACCTTTCGATATAATCTGCAGTCAGTTGTTGATATAGCAGGTTGTTTACGCGTCCTGCATGAAACATACATATACCCAGAGAAAAAAAAATCGTTGTTTTCATTTTTTGAAGGTGTTTTTATTATCAGGTTAAACAAACATCAAGGAATCCCCAGGGCACGTACAGATGGGTTACAGCTGTTTATTCCTACATGTTTTATTCAGAGCTACCTTCTCTATTTCCCATATAACCAGTCACTTAGGTAGTAGATACATTGCCGGACCAACCAACAATTGTGCACATAACCAACAATTAAACTGTAATATAATATAGTGAATATGAAAAATAATAATAATAACTCACTTAAATTCTTGTGTATGTGGTGACTCAACAGCTCAATGGCCATCACAGAACTAGCACGCCTACACAAATACAAGACACCTACATATAAAACAAAAATAAAAAACAACAAATAGCAAAACCAATGCAATATAAAGTAAAAAGCCAATAAAATAGGGTTAAGTGTTGCCTCAGAAGCCTATTTAAATTCAATCCTCTTGTAATCAGTTCGTTTGTATTAATGCGGTTACTCAAGAGCGTAATGGGAATTTTAAAATCGGCACTAATACACTAGTACTAGGTATGTTCAGCAAATAAGGTTTTCTAGCCTGTAGCTTTGTGTTAGTCGAGCATTTTAGGCGCGTTCGCAAAATTGCGAAAATCGACTATTAGCTTCGTCATGTCCGTCTGTCCGCATGGGACAACTACGCTTCCCCTGGACGGATTTTCATGAAATTTGATATTTGAAAATTTTTCGAAAATCTGTCGAAGAAAATTCAAATTTCGTTAAGATCTGACAAGAATAACCGGTACTTTACATGAAGACCTATACATTTACGATAATATCTCGCTCAATTCTTCTTAGAATGAGAAATGTTTCATACAAGAGCTGCAGATGAAATCAAAACATGTATTTCATGTTAAATAACATCTTCCTAAAATCGTGTCGTTTATGAAATAATGTGGAAAAATACGGTACAGCCAGAGAGGCCACAGATGACAATATAATACGGAGCATCGGCTTTGCGTGCCAGATAATTAAGGCTAAAGACACACATTCAGAATATGTAATACTTATTGCTTTTCCACGGAAACAACGGTTAGGCGAACGCACCTCAATATTACGTTATAAGTACATTGCCTGTCTTGTGTTTTCTGTATGAGGTAGCTCTTGTAGTGCGTGTAACATGCAATACATGATGCATAAGTCATACAAATGTTACTCAGGAGGTAAATTAACGTGCAGTGATAAATATATTAGGAACTTGATACCACGGAAAACTTCGTAGTATGATTTGGTTTTTATGGGCAAAACATTTTTCCGCACGAAAATTAACATCCATTCGATATCGGTGTATGGTGACGTTGTAGTGAGAGAGCATCATGTCAGAAAATGATGCACAACGTTCGAAAATAGCCTAACTGACATGCGTGATGGTAATCGCACCGGTCCGTCCAGCACATCAAGGACGGATATGAACACAGCAGAAGTGGAAGAACTCTTACGTGAAAATGAAGGAACACCTAGAATGTCTCCGATTCCGCAATGACGAAGTAAAACTGTTTCTTGGCGAATGGTTGCGAAAGTAAGAGCTCGAGTTTTACCACGACAGAATTTTTAAACTCGTGCCACGTTGTGACAAATGCAACGAGGTGTTTTATGTTGGTCATAGAGCGTTAGCCGTATCGGGTTTCATGAAATAGATGCACCAGTTCAATACCTCAGTGTTTTGACTTACATTGTTAGTATCTGTCACTCTGAGTAAATGACACAAACTTGATCTACAAATTAGGTACCGAGGAGAGTTTTCAATATTAGAGAGACAGTTAACAAACAAACATTACACATATACAATCTTTGTATAAAACTACGGACAGAAAGTTCTATGCCTCAGCTAAGGGGGGAGGCAGAGGAAGAGGGAATATGAATGGATTTGGGTGACAAATTAGTAATAAGTTGGTTTTCAATATCAGAGAGAGAGACAGCTTGGAAAAACAGAACGTAATTATGCGCTCACTACTACGAATAGTGCGTTTCGTGTTATGAATGTAACTTCATAGCCTACTTCATAAATGTGGCAAATATTTTCAAACAAAATAGAAAAAAGTGTTATATTTTCATTACAGTACCGTACATCGTAGTTGATATGTGACGCGATTAATATTTTAAAGTTGTCAGAATGTAAATAAATACCATAAAGTTTAAAAGACACGTGTTAAATGAGTTTCTTTGCTCATCCATCTTTCACTGTCTACGACATGATATAACCGGTTACATTGTGTGTACTAAATGTACGAGCTGAAGAGACCACCAGACACTTCGTATTGAAGAAACAGAAGAGTTATCTCCGCTATTTACTTCACGTACTCTAAATGTTCCTGGCCACGAAATGTGCGTGCAGATTGTATTGTTTGATATTAATTTCTTTACACAAAACAACCGCTTATGTTTTCTTGATATTTGGTAGAATGTTCTACTTTCAAAAGAAAGAACGTTTTTTATTCTGCTTTAAATTAACTTTGCCAGACTCACTCTGGAGAGACCAGTAAAACCGCGAAGCCTCAGTCAGACAGCTGGATAAGAATTCGGTCCCCTAATTGTATGTGGTCACGTTATCCATGAGAGAATTCCGACCTTCGCGCACATGCTGCATCAGTGGGCAGTGGTGGCTGGTGCAAATGTTTTCCATTCACACTTAGTGTACCGCCTAGAGACACCAAACCAGTTTCTATAACTGTTGAAATATTATGAAAGATATACACTAATTCCTAACGCGCATAACAAAATTCTTCTTCTATGATTTATATTCTTCTTTGACCTTCATGGTAATTGGCTACTTAATTATTACCTCAGAACAGAATCCACTGGCGAACTCTTCTATATAGGATGCATTTGCTATCTCTTTCTGTTTGTAATATTTTCGTTGCATGATATTTGGTTTGTAACGCTTGGTATTGTGTTGCAATTACTTCGCTTTCAGTTTCTGCTTTCAGATTTCCCCTCTATAGCCATGGGAACATACCTTCTTCATTAATATCTATACTTTTAATGTATTGTCCTATGCTTCACTTTGCCTTCCCATTTATAAGGACTCGCCTAATCTTGCTTTTATAAATTGCATACCTTCTCCTTTGTGGCACTGCTTTCAATTATTTGAGTTAATTCTTTGCTGCTTACGTTAATTGTTGAATTCATAGTTGGTTGATTGCTTCGTGGATTTTAATAATATTTACAAACTTGTTTTTTTTTATTTTTATTATTTAATTATTATTATTATTGTAAGATTATACTTTGTTTAATGTTGACCTTACACATCACAGCTATCCTTCCGCTAGATGCGCTTGGGGCGTCTGATGCCATCAGTAGAGATATTGGTGTGTTCAATGGAAAGTATGTTTTGTTTAGCAATTTCTTAAGTTAATTATGCTAATTATGTATATTACAACTTCGTTGTATTCGTATTGTTTTTTTCGTGTTTCTCATTTGTTATGTTCTTCGCTAATTGTTTCATTTATTTTTTATGTTCTTGTGCTCTCCTTTAATTGGCCTTTTGGCTGTTACGTCAGCAGGTTAATCATAAAGAACTGAATTTAATTATTTTATCTCTACTGACGCTAAAAACTCGAAAGCATTCGGCGAAAGTTTGTGGTTCTTTTTTGTAATCGATTCTTTTCCGCAGATATTAATGGTTTTATTTTGTTAATTTTCCTCAACTTCTTAATCCACATATGTTGATGAGCGAAGATACCAAATTGATGAAATTTTTGTTATTCGTGTTTTTCGTGGGGGGGGGGGGCGAGGGTTCAAAATCTTGTCCACATTCCATGTACAGTCTTGGTCTTCGAGTTCTCGCTAAAGATCTGTGAACTTTCCATTGTTTCCTGGCACTCTATTCTTTAACAACTGTCCCTCCGTCAGATGTGCCACTGCGGCAAATACAGTTCGTAGTAATTTTTATATCGTCAAAAGGAAAATTATCGCAAAGAGACTTACGTTATTTTCAATTTTTATATTATAAGATGTCCTACTGAAATGTTGAAGCATTGTTGTGTTTGACTTTTTGTGTTTGTTTCATATATGTCCCGTGTTAATTTTGTTTGTATATTGTGCCGTTTCTTTTATTGGCCACTAGACTGTCGATTCAGCACCTTAATAAACAAGAGCTGAACTGAACTGAACTGAACTGTCTTCATCAACAACACCGGTCCAAGAGCACTGTCGCTTATACACGTATAGTTAATGCTGCTGCCTCGTCACTCCACACCTGTTTCCATACATTACGACCTACCCCTTTCCGTTTTGCATGTCCTAAATCTGTACATGGCAACAGTCATGTGTTAAACGTAATGATTCTCACAGAAAAGTCAAATAACTCAACTTACTAACGTCAATCAGTCCCATCCTACATCCTTGTAGAATCGCCATATTGCCGTGAAGATGTTCTTACACTTCGTCTTTGTATTCTTCACGGCGACATCCCTGGAGAACATCATCATCCCTAGTCTATCGTTCTGGCGTTCGTTAATATTATAGTCGATGCCAAGTGTATGTAACAGTCAAGGTAGTATGTTATTTTTAAGACATTTTATGTGCTAATTACATTCCTGATTTTATTTTAAGGCCTTACATGCGGTCCATATACATCCTGACGTATTGTTATTCCCTTCTGACGCACCATTCGCCGTAGTTTAAACTTGCAGTTATAGCCCCCAATCTGTCTGTCAAACCTCATTCCAGTCAGACATTTTACTCAAGGCTACGTAATAAACACTTTTAACTTGAATTATTTCGGGTCCAAATAGCCTTCGGATTTTTATTCACGTCAAATAGCCTTCAAAACTAACGCAACCCTCCCCTCCACACAAGCACACAATAGCAAAAGTTTATGATATTATGAGAGCATAACTTAAAATACTTCCTCGGCTCTGAAGGTGAAGCACGTTCCATACGCGCAGTATTCTTTACGGTTCCAAATAATCGGTCCTTCTTACAGCTTTATATCCATCGTACTTAAACTAGCGTTGTTGTCACCATTGCAGTCCTTGTCTCCGCAGGTTATTGTTTAATATTTTCTTCAAAAAAGATACCTTAATTAAAGGTGCATTGATTTCACATATATGTCGAGTAGTTACATTTAATTTCTGGCTGTAGGATGACTCAATTTCAGTCCAACCTCAGAATCTTGTATGGTGATACTTTATAAAAAAAGAATATGTTTAAGACATCCAAGACATTCGGTGGCACGATTTTCGTGTCGATGTTCCAGAAAATATTTCTGCAGTTGTAATACTGACGTCGTGAAGTGAATCTGAAGAAGGGCCGTCAGAACACTGTCCACTCGACCTTCGCTAATGGTTACGAAACATTACACAGTATAGTGGTTAGTACCGGCGATTCCTGTTCGAATGGACCCGCTTGCAATATAGACTGTGCAACTGCCCAGTTTGACTGTGTGGTTTCTCCTAAAATATTCCATGACTCGGTCCATCTACATCGTTTCAAATTCACAATCCATAAACGTCTTCCCTTCGACGTTATACCTAAATAAACACTTACGGACTACCGTAATCATTCTTTTGGCCGTGCCATGGCTCAGGCGGTTAGTCGCCGGCCTCTCACACGGAGGCCCGGGTTCGATCCAGGTCAAGTCCATGTGAGATTGTGGTGGACAAAGTGGCACTGGACAGGTTTTTCTCCGAGTTGTCGGTTTTCCCTGTCAATTTCATTCCACTGGTTCTCCATTACTTGTAAAACTGGTAAAAAACTGCTCATCTTCATCACAGGGTTGCACAATAAGCCTTAAGGCTGCGGTGCGTCCGTAGCATCAGCTGCGGGGCCCCCTCACAAAAAAAAATCATTCTTTTTATATAATATCAAACTTATAAAACCATTTATATATAAATATGTATGGTGCAACTACAAAACAGAGTGTCCTTGTTCCCTGAGCCTTCATACGCCATTTTGATGAACTCGACTTGAAGTAGCGAATGAAATTTATTGGATGCATGGTTAGAGAATGGACCAAGCAATTACATTTGATTTTTCTGTACTTATCGAGCAGGTTGTGGCATTGGTAATGCAATAGATTTACATACGTTCGGTGCCCAGTTCGAATCTGAACACATGCGACGTATATTATAAGAGAAATTTCTAACATTTTTCCACGTTCTCTCCGAATGAATGCCACAAAAGTACTTTGAAATAAGTTGCGACTTCAGTATTCTAAAAGCAGACCTTACTAATAATTTACGATTATCTTTCCATATTATTCGACACTTTAATATCTGCACTTGGAAAACAGTCTTTAAATGACCAAAGAAACATTCAGTCTTTGCTACGGGTTAATAATGCCTGTTTGTCCCTGCAGCGTCCTTCAGCGGCAACTTCTGCGCCACGTATGCCGCCCATGTAGTCTAATTCGCTGTTTGAAGGCGTATACCGCTACTTAACATTTCAGCATCGCGGGACAACAAAACGCTAATTCGCACGCAGAATACATATCAAATATACATAACCTGTCATGTTGCTAACACTATATATGACGTTTCGTCACATTTATGCACATGGTTATTGTGCGTGATTTTAAGTTTCCGCCGTGTGACCCTTGAAGATGGAACCGATAAGATGTCCCGAAACGTAGGAATTAACTACCAATTAACGCTGCGTAACATCCCAGAAGAGGGTAAACCACACACTTACTGTTTATTGACGGTCGAGAGCGAGAAATAAAAATGTTTCATGTTTTGATAACTAGCCCTCTTAGGTCTGATGTGAATTAGCATTTTATTCACTTACCAGCATGGAATATTGAAATATGCTTTGTGACATGCACTGACGGGACGTCTTGTAGGCGAACACAGACTTACATGATAGTAAATTTAATATGGCTGTAAGCACTGCGCCGTTAAGTATATGGAACATGTTTAACCTCGACTCTGAATGAGGTGAGGGATAAACTTTACCCCGGAACACATCATGGGTAGTAGCCACTTGTGAGACTCAAACGTAGGTGCCGAGATAATATTAAAAGGGGTTTTAAACGACCAGGGTAGGGAGGTGAACTTGATTTTTCTCGGTCATGAGAGCATCCAATAACATGCTCTTGTGAGCATTGTAATGAACCTTTAAATGCCGTGTAATATCAAGCACTTCACCACTAAGGGTTGCTTCATACAGTTCTTTTTTAAACCCGGTTATTAACGAAGCTGCTTCAGTTCCAGAGGATTTAAACTGTCGTATGACATGTGAATGTAATGTTGAATGCTGAATAGATTAAGGTGTGAAAGGGGCAATCCCTACATTTCCTGGAGGAACTGAATAAAATCACAATAAACCTTACGATGACCAGTATTGCCTCCTAGCCCCGAACCTGGTTCTTAACGACCAAGAGTCTAAGCCGTTGCCGCTAACCCGGCAATCAAATGTAGAGTGAAATAAATAAGTTATCCAGTAACATACTAATATTAAGTAAGCAGTACTTAAAATTAGGTTAGATTATGGTTCTGTAGGTTACAACTAACTGTAAATTGGTAGGTTGGTACAAGAGATATGACGTAACACGTTGCCTCTATCTTCTGCCCTGAGGATGTAAACAGTACATACTGCCCGAAATGTGGTACACACACACACACCAGAAAACACGTTATTGTAATCCATTTAAGCCCACCATAAGAACCTTCGCCCTTATTAAGAACTCACGTCTCATAACGAATTTTGTTGCTATCTCCCATGCTGGCGGTGCACTGTACCTCGCTGTTTGTTACCAGGTGATCAGCTACGACTCCAGCAGGGGCGGGGTGAGCGTCATTACGGAGAAGGGAGACGTGACCACCAGCTACCTGCTCATACAACACGCTGAGGTAACAGACTCCGGGAAGTACTCCTGCAGCCCATCCAACGCAGACGTGGCAAGTGTCAAGGTGCATGTTCTGAACGGTACGTCTCCATTATTCAGAGCAGTAAAATAGCTATATTTGGAAACAGGCAAGAAGGCCCATGCTTCTCAATTATACAAGTGTTTTAGTCTGACCGTGTGCTCTAACGGAGAAGTACAAATTTCATCGAGGAAGTAGGTTTTTTCCCCCAACAGTCCCTAGTGGGCCAGGGCCTTGTAATTATCGAGACTTCACGATCACACTTAGAAACACCACACTCGGTATGTCTCCTCTGGACGAGGGACCAGCCCGACGCAGAGATCTCTACCTGACAACACACAACACTCACAAGAAACAGACATCCATGCACCCGACGGGATTCGAACCCACAGTTCCGGAAGCGAGCGGCCGCAGACCCACGCTTTAGATGGCGCGGCCACTGGGATCGGCCGAGGAAGTGTATATATATATGTATATATATATACATATATATATATATATATCCTTCTTGCCATTTCTTGGTTTATTTAAAGCCTTTCAGGTGCAAATGCTATAGGACGTCGTATGTTGCCTCTTCTTATTTTATTTAACGACACTTCATCAACTGTCGCGAACGTTGTAATGAACTGGTCCGCACTCCTGTTTTGAATTATTGAAGTCTGGGCGTCACACCCCGACCAAAACAACAGCTACTATGACTGACGTTTCTCCCATGGATTTCCGCAGTTCAACCAGGCAAAGGTTAGGAGAGTACCAGAGACTCTATCATTCCAGATTCTTTATAATTCATCATTTAAAAGTCATACAATTCACACTATATAAATTAGGCACGTGCGAAAGCGTCGTAATATAACCTACGAAATCAAATTATTGTCTCTTTCCATCAGATAATAACCACAATTTTTATGCATGCGTCACGTCTCCCATGTTATCTGTACTCCATGCTCTTTTTCAGCGTCCTTCAATCTATAACTTTATTATTACTTGAAAAAATGTAAAAATTACGGAGCCTATAATTGTGCAATTGTCTCCATTTTCCTCTTACTTCTCCTGAAATTTAAATAATATTCTAACCACTCTGTTTTCAGACACATTCAAACTGGCATGAAAATACGATGGAACAGTCAGAAATATAATGAACATTATAGCAGTAAGGAGACAGACGTTTGACTTACTAGCGCCAGGAATTTTGAAACTGAAAGAATGCATCGGGGTTTATGTTCTACTGCCGGGATCTAGAAGCTGCAAACACATTATATTTAATTGTAGGAAAAATTAAACTTTTTGAAGTAAAATTATATACAAGAAATTAGTAGACTATCATGAAAATTGCTTTTAGCAATATTTTTAAGTGTAGCATTATAATCCCCATTGCAATATGCGTTACATATTTTATAAAGTTAAATAAAATGTTACGGATGTCTATAATACATGGAAAGCATGGCTAAGTGGAGGGGAAACTAGGCCTACAAATTACTGAAAAAACGCTAACATAAACGCATAGTCCATGCCCACATAAAATATTGGTGTCCCTCAGTTTTTGTCAGAAACTACTAGACTTGAACCCTTTGAAATCTAAATTACACACTCTATATGTTCAGTGCGCATGTCACAGAGAACACAATGTGCTTCCATTAGAAAGACCAATCCGTGAATGTTGTGTAGGGAAACAATCGCTGTTTATTGTGAGAATTACAAGAAACATAAATAAAATATAGAAAAATAATTTAGTGTTAAACCTAGCGGTGCTTACAGTAAACACTAGGCTTTAACCTTTTAAGGACAAGTTTGTAAACGGCCCAGGGTGATATGCCACAACCAGTGTTACTAGTGCATGTTTTTGATAACGTCAGTCCACGTTGGGCCATTCACGATCACATTCAGTAAAGAGTAAGTCGTACTTGGGCCTTTACAAAGGTCGAAGTATTAAAATGTGATCTGCGCCTTCAACAAACGCATGACATTATGCCTGACTCATGCATTAGAGATGTTGCCTCATAAGCAAGGCGAATATGTATATTCCTTGGATACTTCAGGGACCAATCACCGTAACTCGGATATGTTTTACCAATAATAACGAATAACTATTCTTAGCTTACTTCAAGACGGAAGGATTCATCTAAATTATTACCACTTTTCTTCTATGCTGACTTTCGTATTAGAACGTAACTTTCCAACCGGCTGTCCGGTACACCACATGTCTGTAACACTTCTCACCACTTTCTCCGGTTTAGAATCTCTTAAAACTTGTGGTAATGGCTCGAATGTCTCAGCTGAGTCTCTCACTGGCCATTTAAAGACACAGAATTGCCACAAAGCGGCGTTACTAGCAGCAAGTGTTTCCCAGGGTGGCGCCGTAGAAACTTATTTTATCTCAACGACTTAAAATGATTACAGTTGGCGAGAGGAGGATGAAATTCTCCATTGTAAGGAAACCTCACACTCAGAGTTACCTTTATGAAACGTACAAGTAGTGCAGTGTTATTTGGCTTTAGGATCCTTGCTGTTTCAAATTTACATCTCTAGGTATGAGTAGTGCCTCTGGTCTCGTATTAGCAGCCATTTCGGGAGTATGATTCCGTCTTGACTGATCACTGACCGATAAAAGGCAAGCATCTTACATAAGAGGCAACTTGGCAGCCAAACTAGAGCCGTTCGTTTCGTGTAATAACTACATAAACTTGCAGCTGTTTATGTGTTGCTCTGGAGATATCAGAAGAATGAAATCCACGAATGTAAGTCAATTGTCTGGGATTCAAACAACATTAACAAATTTCTTATATTCGTGTATATTTGTTCCTATAATCTGGCTATGAATTATTATTTGAAAACCAACTTGAAAGGAAATAAACACTTTATCGCAGCTACGCAGTATAATATACAAAACAACTTTCAGTTTCGACAGTTAAGTGTGAGTGATAAGACAGGACGATAAGTGGAATTAGAAACCACCCACATGAGATGTCTTAAATAACTACTGGGAGTGAATTAAAGAGACAGATTACAAACTGAAGAAAATTATGTGACGAGAAAATAGAAGTATGGTTAGCGATATGAAAAATGGTTCGATAAATTTTATGTTGGAAGTACAGAATGCATGAGGAATGGCTCATTAGAACGACATGTACAAATGTTTTCAGAGGAAAATGCGGAGGCCTACTAGCAGGGCGATATAGGAGTAGATGGCATATAAAATTATACTTCGTCACTTGATTTTAGTCCCTTGTAATATCTTCAATACTATGTTTCTCGCTATTAACACAAATAATCATTTTCATCCAGATCTTACTGTCACTCTTCCTTCTTTTTCCTCACATATTAACCATTGCTTTCACGGCTCTTTCGCCTTAATTCTGATAAAAAAAACATGGGATACCGTTCTTCTGTGATATGACGCTTGTCACTGAGTAATCGGATCCCGAAGTTTCGAAGTAACATAGTGTCCTCATCTTCAAGAGTCGAAACAACCAAAAAGAAATTTCGACATTTCGACACTTGAAGGTGAGGACAATACGTTGCCTCGAAACGTCCGAATCCGTGTACCTGTAACGTAGTATCATATCCCAGAAGAAAGGAATCCTCAGCTACACCACTGCGAAATGATGAAAACTCTGATAAAAACTTGTTTGTAGATTTTATTCATTACAAAGCAGTTGGGCTTGAGATTAACCCACAACCACATCGAGAACCTTCTCGGCTCCAAGTACGGCAGCTCATTGTATTACAATCTGCTTTGTGGTTGCCTTGTCGGCGGTGTCTTATTTCCCTTGGTATTAATTCCACAAGGTTGCAAGTTATTCATTGGCCCCAGCACCACAGAGTTACGTCCATGATTTTATTCCACGTTCAAAAGCACTTTTTATGAAAGTGTGTTCATGACATTCGTATTCTAAAATAGTGTCTATCAAAATTCAGCCATGAATTGCGGCATATAGATAGTGTGTCACATTCTGAAGAAATTGTGCTCAAAATTACACGTTAAACCTGAGGTCGGTCATGATGATTTAAGGTATTCGTGATTTTCTTCACTATATCCAGGTCAATGTCCGTATATTCCCTGAAATAGGCTACTATGTATTCCTTCTTATTTTTTCCCAATTTTCCGTCTCTGCACATCAGACGGTCTTACAATCGTCGCGGTGTAGTGACTCACACAGTTGCTTCGTAGATGGAGGTTCCGGATTCGATTCTAATTCGACTATTCTAATTAACACTTTTCGTGGTTGTCCGCAGTCTTACAGGCAAATGCTAGGATTTCATTTTAATGTCTTTCCTAATCAGTCCTTCACACTCATCTTATTCTAAGCTCTATAACTTGTGTAGCTGAAAAGGTTTCGTGAAATGAACAAACAGCATTGTTTAATTCTTTCTTTCTTTTTTTAGTCTGACCACTTCTACCTACTCATTGTAGGTGTAGGGGGTTATTGTTGCACCTGATCACACTCAATAACACACACACTTGGTAGGACTCCTCTAGACGAGGGATCCGCCTGACGCAGAGACCTCTACCTGACAACACACGACACTCACAAGAGACAGACATCCATGCCCCCGGCAGACCCACGCCTTAGACCGTGCGGCCACAGGGATCGGCTAAAATACTTTATAGATGGATTTATACATGAGTTTATTGGTACTCGGATTTACTGCGGCCCTAGCAGTTGTATTATTTTTCTATTAGAATTGCTGAGTACAACAGAACTACTCATGAACCAGTCAAACGAAATCACGTACTACGCCCACCCAAGCATAAGTTAGTACTGTGCGGTGCTGCTGATGGTCTAGAAAAGGCACTGGTCCTGATCGATCTGTGACCTCTCTTGTAATAGTAACAGGGTGTTAAAGGTACTAAACGTAAAATTATTTAAACATTCGCCATTTCATACAACGCGCTACAATATATGTGACTGCTCGCAGTGAAGCTTTCTACTGCACTGAAATACAATGTAATTAGACTGCGCAACATAGTACATGTGTGTGGTCACGTGTGCCAAGGGTGCTTTACTACAGCTTATGAGACTAATGTTTAGCCATGGTCACAACAGGATTTATGAACTGAATAACACATGAACCAGCCAGAACTGTGGAATGTACAGAAACTTACTGACAAAAACGGGCAAAATATATGCGTTTTAGTTACCGTTAACATTCAGATAGAATATTTTTGTTTATGAAACTGTGAGTAGGAGGATGTAATAAACTACACAGTGATGGTCTACATGATTTGTATTGTAATAGGAACATTGTTATGGTGATGAAATCAGGATGTATTATTTGATGGGATAGTGGAAGTGATAGAGGTCAGAAATACTGCCGAATTTTAGTCAGGAGGCTTCAAGAGACCACTTGTAAGACTTAGGTGAAGATGGAAGAGTAATATTAAAACTTATCTTTAATAGACAGAACAATTGAAACTAAAGAACTGAAGTCATTCGCTTCACGATAGGCTTCCTTCTCACACTATTGCGAAGGCTGTCATTAATACGAGCACTGACACAGTAAGAGTGTTTCGTTATCGTTAGGACTGCGACCATCAGCAAAGTGTGTGATAACACGACATGTACTGCTGCTGTATACGGCTCGGCCTAACACAGTTTCAAGTTTGATATGTTTAGTTTCACCAAGACTGTGAGTGTGAGTAGTAGTGTCTGGGTTGTGATGTTGCATAGTTTGGACGATATGGTGCCTTTATCTTCAGCTTAGGAGAAGACAGAGGTAAAAAAGTTGCTCCGAAACGTCGGCAAATTTCTTTCACACTGCACGACCTGATATACCAGCGAACACTATTCTTTGTTTCTATATTTTATGCTACCAACGTATGAACTTTCCTTCGTATTTCTTCTCTGGTGCTTCCACATTCATTTCAGACTGAAAGTTAAGCAAGAATACTGAATGCTGCAGTTTAAAGTTTTAACTACACCCTCAGTCGTCTGTTTTGGTACGTGAAGGGTGGGGAAGTTTATCACGTAGTAAAATTTGTCTTTTAACCTCATCTCCTAAAACGTCTATGAACATAAGTGGTAATAATAATAAATAAATTCAATTCTTCATTATTAATGTGCTGGCACAACAGCCTTAATGCCAATTACAAGAGAGCATACGAACATACGAAAAATACACAAATAACAAACAAAAAAGCAAAACACGTAAGAAATAAATAATAAGAAATTATATCCAAACACGACAGTAATAATATTATAATTGTTAAAAAATCTTAAGACAGATCACTTGTCCCTGAATATATTAATAGTAACATTCCGTTTAGTTCAGTTTATTGACACGAGGGCTTAGCAGCGCAGGGCCGTTTGGAATGTTAACAATCTAATGCAACAACACACAATGACAAAGATACTGCACAATTACTTGACATAGGAAAAAGCAGCAGAAAAGTGTACAAAACATAAGCAAATTAATTAAAAATATTAAAACCACAATTTACATGAAACGTTAGTGACCGAACTACACGTAAAATCTGTTAATAATAATTTAATTCAATTCAATTATCATTTATTAAAGTGCTAGCTTAAGAGCGGAAAGGCCAGTTAACAAAACTAGCACAAAATAATTACGACGCAAATGGCACAAATAAACACACACAAACAACACAACAAAAATTAGGCTTATGGCTCAAATTGAAACACAAGTTAGCTAAATAATTAAAATCGTAACTCATATGAAAAGTGCTGCTAGCGTAAAATCTGTTTCAAAGATCTAATATACTTACTAAATACATCTATATCACTGCATACCAGTTTTCAGCTGTTGCACATCTAGCAGAAGCGAAATTCTTGCGTGCTACAGAAATCTGGATAAAGTTTCTAATATTACGAGACGGGACTCTGAGATTAATGTTATCAATCAAGGAAGGACAGTATATTAGGTCCTAAAAAAAGAAGACTGAAACAATATCACCAAGTTGATGCCTTCTAACTTGTGAAGTATATAACTTCACAAGCTCAAGTGCGCAAGCAGAATTGTAGGGAATATGAGGAAAGGGGCAACATAGAGCTGCAAACTTCCGCTGGATACTTTCTAACTTTTTGGCATCAGTAGTCGCAATATTATTCCAGACATGCGAGACATATTCTAATAATAATAATAATTATTATTATCATCATTATTTACGATATTGTGTTAAACATGTTGCTGTACTCCACTTTTCTCGTGATAAGATTGAATATATCTTTGCATCACAATCCATCATCCTAAATTTTATTAAGCACTTTTAACGCTTACTGCCCGTCAGATCTTCCCAGTTTCCCTTTATTATGCCTGTATGTATTTGAGATTCATCATAAAATACTTTCTTAGCGAAACTCAAGCACTCTTTCTACCGTACACAATACCTACTTGGCTTCCGATCACCGCATATTTACCAAAACCAAACGTAAATACACACAATTATGTTCGTATTCGCTGTTGTCATCGAAAACCGATGCACGATTATGCGAGTTATACACTCATATCGCCGTACAGCCTTGTGATCGAGTAAGTATATAATCCCTCTCTTGTAACTTTATTTAAGGCGTTCTTTGAAAGAAATAATAAATGGTACGAATAATGTATATGTCGTATCTGTCTGTCCATGTCCCTGCATGTTTCATATTTAAAAATATTCAGTGGATGTGAATAATAATTAATGGTTATTTGACGTCCACACGGTAAAGTATTTTGACAAAAGATTTTTAGATATAATCGATCAAACACACCTGCTTTACATGAAGCTCAGATTTAAGTTTACGAATTTTATGGTACAAAACTTGTCGGGCCCTATGCAACGTAAATAAATAATTTGCTAAAATATATAAATTCTTTGAAATAGTGTTAGGTTTCCGTTTTCATAACACTCTATTCCAACATTACATATACAGTTACGACAGGTTTCGACTGAAAATTGTCATGCAACATTCCGCTCATACAGTCACATAGAGACGAAAATGTTTAAGGATCAGTTGTGATTCGTTGCAAACTCATGAAACAAAGCGTTAAATAGGGAGTAAAATTTATTTTCTATCACCCAGTTAAGTATTTAATAAAAACTGAAATGTGCTCGTATTAGCATGAGAAAAATTACATAACATCATTTAAGCTTTGTTCGCTGAACTTGAATAACTCCGTAATGCGCTGGTGACAAGAGAGGCATTTTATATATGATATTATTAATCGGGGTATTGTGATGGACATTTTGGGCGGAAGGGTTAAACTACGACTGTATTTCATGCCTGCATTTATAATGTAATCCCCTTTATGATTTATTTTGCGTCGTCCTTCTTCTGTTTTCCGTACTAAGTCCGTAGCATGCAGCATAGTTATTATTGCGTTCTGTAGACAATAGAAACTCATAATATAAATAATGAGAGAAGAACAGCTGTGGCTTGCCCGTTGTGCAGCCAGAACTAACTTTGACAAGTGGAGCACGAAGATCGGTCGGTTGGTCGGAAAGATGTTAGAGTCACGCAAGTGACTGTGATGTCTCCAAACAAATGAAATAATTACGTTTCATATTGTTTTTGTTTTAAGCTTTTATAGCATATTTGCCCAATGATTAATGATGAAGGGTCTGAAAGAAAAGGATTTGCTTCTGTCGCACATGCGATAAGAACCAAAGCATTGTTTTGGGGTTGTGCTATCGTGCGGCTCCGGTAGCGTAACGACACGTGAAGACAGTACTTCAACGAACAGAACTCAGACCAGTTCTTACTCCTTGCGGCCTGTATGAACACTGAATGTTATCTGAAGACTTCATTTGCAGGCGGTAACCATTATTCGATTTTAGTTTTGCTGCAGAATACGAGCATGCCATCAGAGAGTCAGGGTAATTAGTAACGCCTGGAATTGAATCACATATTGATCAAGTACTTACTTTTGCTGATGGCTCTAATATGTTAAGGGGAGAACATGAACACTGTTAAGAATAACTCGTATATTGTCTGCAAGGTAGCAATGATTTAGTCTACAGGAACAAGTAAAAAGAAAATAAAAATGTGAATATGTCGCGAAAACAAAATCAGCCTGGAAATGTAAGTACACACAACTAATAAACAAGACGTGAAAGCACATACTATATAATGTAATGAACAACATGTGCAATTATTTTCAGATTATTAAGCTCAATTTCGGCTTGTTACAGGGGTTAAAGGAGACTCTTCCTTGTCTTATGTGAAGTAGACTTTCGTCATTATGACTAAAAGTCATTATGGCCAACAAAGGCTACGCACATTGAACTGCGAATATGGGCCTTATTTCTGTATATCCCACAGTAGAATCCAACGAGATGGGAAGATAATTATAAACTGTGTGTAGATAAATCTGTGGAAGGCAGCGATGGGAGCCTAATGCATGTCTTGAATATCATACTTTTATAATTTCATTTTATATTTTAATGTATCTAACCTTTGTATTTTATATCCCTGAAAATGGCCACATGGTTGGCCGAAACACGTACCAGCTCATTGTTTATATAAACTAATTTTAATATAAACTTTATTCTATTTTTACCGTGCATTTTTCGAGTATAGACAATGTTTTTCACCAACTAAATGCACTTGTTATAAAAACACTAAAATCCCCTGAGGATGGCTCATTGGTGAGCCGAAACATGTCGGGGCTTTTTATCAAACAGTTTTAGAATATTTTAGTGTTTTTATAACAAGTGCATTTAGTTGGTGAAAAACATTGTCTATAATTTTAATATAGTTATGTGCCTTTGTTGGTACCATTATTGTGTATACTACACAGAAATATTTACAAAAACAAAGAAAAATCTCGGCCAGGTGTGGGAGATTCGGAGAGGATACCTCGGTCTGTGCATAATAAACCGGTTTTTTAATATTTATTTTACGTCCCGCCGACAATGTCAGTACACACCTTTTACTTATGTAGCGATACTTTATAAACTGTAAAAGGCGAGTTGAGAAGGATGAAATATAGTAGTGCTGGTGAGTTTAAAGATACGGCGAGGTGAAGCTACCACATACTGAATATCAAGAAGCATGTTCGTTTTCCTTCGTACATTTTCATGACACATCGCAGTCGCCTGAGCAGCATTTCCGCTTCAGATCTCAGCGCGAATACCAGCGAACCTCACCGATATTATTCGTTGTTCTCTTCAGTGTATAAGACAGGTACCTACTTCCGCATCGTTTTAAATTCACTGGTTACTAATTATCTTATAAATACAATCCATAGCTATTCACAGCATCCTTAAAAACGTCATAAGCCAAATAAATAAATAAATTTATACAGGCTGCACTTTAACGTTTGTTTTCAGGAGTATAGAAGTAAAATTTCTGTGATAGGAAGGGTGGTCTGGATTAGGCGATTAGCTAGTGATAATCAGAAATATTATTGACCGTAACTCACTGAAGACTGGCGTTTATCTAGGTAGTACGTAAAATTTAGATTCTACCTCACAGAGAACCAGTCCGTGTTCATTAAAATCCAGTCGGTTAATATTGTTTAGGTAAATGTTCGGTGTTTATTTGCAGAATCACAAAAAACATATGAATAAAATATGTGACAAAATGCAGAGTTCCTTTCGTTACGTTAGATGATATATATATATATAGTTGAAACTGAGTATTAATAGGTTAATTCATTATTGAAAGTACCAACCTTGAACACTTGAGAGTCATTTAGGCTCACTTTCCATTATTTCCGAGTGTGGGTCAGTATATATTCTGTTTAAATTGGACACACTTCCAAAACTTGTATTTGAAAGTAGATGCCACATCTAGAAAGCGTACAGACCGAGCTAGGGCTGACCGGATTATCCTAATTAATGGGTCGTGTCTAACGAGATGTTACTGTATTCAACCGTAGGGTTTATGCTACTCGTAATGTCCTGTATTTATACAAAGTATACATTGACGCTACACACGTACCCTAAACGGCGCACATTGTCAGTGTTATTTCCATCTTCATTCTTCCTTTTCCTCTTCCCTTCCTGTCGTCCTTAAGCATTCCATTTTTCATTATTCTATTCAAGTGTTCTGTATTGCTGCATACTTTATTGACAGTCTGCTGGCTCAAGTGCTTCTCATCTGTGACAAGAATATTTCTTTTCAGATAAGATCCAAGAACGACACTACGGAACAAGTTTACGAACAAAAACACTATCCTAAAATTTTAACCCTTTATGACTAACTCGTAACCAAATGTACCACCTGCCGTAACCTGAAAAAATTGTACATTTTTCTCACCATGTGTTTGTAACTTTCGTAAGATTCTCAAAACAAACAGCAATTATTTCCCTAAAAAATTAATCGGCTGGTATGTTTATTGTAAAATAGGAAATTAAGTTATATATATGACGTGAATGGAAAATAAGCGGGCATAATAGGAAGTAAGTAAAGGAGATTGCATAATGAGAAGCTTCATTAATTCTATTCCTCACCAAATATTATTAGGGTGATCAAATCAAGGATGAAAAAAGCGAGGTGTGTGGAATGAATGGCGGGTGTAATAGCAAGTGATACGGGGTTTGGTTGGCAAACTTAAGGAAATTTATACCACTTGAAAGACCTAGGCGTAGATTGGAAGATAATATTAAGATTGAAATTACAGAACTATAATGGGATAACGAGGACTGGATGGAACTTAGAGAAGTAGGATGGGATAACGAGGACTGGATTCATCTGGCTCAGGATAGGAACACATGGTGGGCTGTTATAAACACTTTAGTGAAGGTTTGGTTTCCATAAAATTAAGGGAATTTGTCGAGAGACTAACTTAATTTTTAAAGGACTCTGCTCCATGGAGTAGTCCGTTAGACGATCTTCAAACGGTTAAGTGTATTTCCGTGCTATTATTCTTTCTGCTTCTTTGTTTCCACTTTAAAAGGTAACTGTTTATTGCAATTAAATATTGTGTTATTTTTCACTATGCATTGTGGAGACTGGACGTTTCTCTATAACCACAGGGTGGTGTTTAATCTTTTACCTTATCAGACTTTCTCTATATTATCTTGGTCGTCGCCTGGAGCGACAGGAGATCTTACAAACATTTATCCGCAAGCTATTAAACCAACGGAATTTCCTAATTCGGCTACGACCGCTGGCTTCCATTTTTAAATTTACTAATCAGACTGCGATTAAGGGTTTCATATCTTGAGCAGTTGGAGATATCGTTCAGGAGAGCATGAATAAAGCAATATCTACTGATTTCGAAGCCGTACATATCCCGAAAACAAGTCTAGAAAACAACCGCTACAGTAACCTGCTAGGTAGTGTTAGATGGATTTCAGATTATGGTCACATCAGTGTTTTGGCAGATATACATCTTAAGTTCGCAACGAACGCGCTGGTGGGTATTGCACAAATATAGTATAATGGAGATGATTGCACAAGCAATTTGTATAATTTTTAGTGATTAATTATCCTGCGCTTTCAGTCAGTGTATTTAATTGGATGTACACTAAAGTAATTTACTCGAAATTGTTTCTGTCCCTGGTTCGTTTTGACATGCTAATTAGAGTGGCACAGAATTAAATGGTGCATGCAAATTTGTTTTGGGGAGTAGTACTAATATCCAGTTCTCTGTTTCCTTTCGTATTATCAGCAGATAATAGTGATGCAGTATGAAAGATCCTTTTCAATACCAATTCCATAAACACCGAATGATTTCACAACACCCTGTTCTAATCATTTTTGTAACTGTTACACATTACACGAGTGACTTCATAGGAAATGATCTAATTTCGGAAGGCTGTAAGGAAAGTGACTTTTAGCAACATTTCATGTTGTTATCACGTGTCCCAGTCGCTGCAAGTGCGGAATTACGGATATCCGAAACCAAGAATTAGCTCAGCGATTTTCGCTCAAAATAATTTGACTAGTAACTTCCCGAAATTCGGTCAATTCGTACCAGAACATTCTGTATATATACTAAATTACTTTACAGCACCGATTGAGCAGGTTTATACGACGGTAATTTATTCAGGAGATTCATAATTCGAATCCCGGTCGGAAATTCGCTAATTTTGCGGATGGCTTTCATGGTTTTTCCAGCGTTTTCAGGCCTATGTCGTGATAGGAGCTCTAATAGGCTCTGAGTTGTTGGTGATATGTCCGTTATACGTCATCGTTCACCACTGATCCTACCTTGCGTCACTGTATAGTCTCAACCCGAGATCGTTATAAAATAAGCCATAAATAAGTTAATAAATAAAGTACATAGAAGTGTTTGGTATAGCGAAAATCCTTCATATTTTTATTCTTAGTGATACCCGTATCGAATTTCGGCCGAATTACTGGTTATTCTGACTGAAGACGTCCGTGGTTGTCCTCAGAGTCTCCAAATGACGACTACCCTTTTTAAAATTGCTATGGTATGATAATAGCGATTTTAAACATCGCTATTATCCTACCATTGTTCTGTACGCTGTGAAGCGTCTATAGATAAAATCATATCATAGAATAAGTTAATATCGCTGTCTTGCAACTTTACGCATTTCATTACTTTGTTTAATAAAGGTGATGTTTTAATAGTGCAGAGAACAGTCCTAATGCATCCCCAGTAGCTTCAGAGCAAACAGTATTTCCTCTCCCTCTTATTTACAAATATTTTTCTCAGCACCCTATTCTCTAACACCGTCAGCCCATATTCCTCCCTTTACGTGGTATACAAAGTTTAACCCCCGTATAAAACAGGCAGAATTATTATTTTCTACATTTTAATACTTGAGAGCAGGCGATGGTGCAGTTGGTTGAGGTACTGCGCTACAAGCCGAAGGTCGCGGTTTCGATTCCCGATAGCGTCATTAGAATTTTTCATCGACATAATCCTTCCGGCCGCACTATGGCCCTGGGGTCGACTCAGCCTCTAACAGAGATGAGTACCAGGAATGCTTCCTGGGGGGTGCGTAGGGCTGACAACCTTACCACCTTCATGTGCCGTTGTCTTAAAATCTGGGAGCCTCAACCTCCTGGCGCCCTCACGGCCTGTCCAGGCCTGTACAGGGATTGCTTTACCTTTGCTTTGCATTTGGTATTTAGCAAACGGGATGTTTCTTCTACAAGGGCATTAATCTGATAATAATAATAATAATAATAATAATAATGAACTCGTAGTTCTGCATCCCAGGTCGAGAGTGCAATAAAACTCAAAGCATAATTCCTTGTCGATTGTTTCATGGCGACAGATCTCTGACAATCACTGCCACCTAGCGTACGTATCCGTAGCTACTCGTGTAAGAATGATTTGCTGCATGAAGACACAAGGACAGACTTCTTGTTTTTAGCTTCCTGTAGCAGAGTTTTTGACAATCTAATAGTTTCTCGGCTAGTAAAAGAAATTTTCCGCATTTTATGGGACCCGGAATTCAATTACCGTCCACACAAGAGTCCGACACATGTTCTTATCCCGAGCCAGATGAATTCAGTCAACCCTCTCCCATCCTATTTCTTTAAGTATTATTTAACATCATCCTCCAATTTACGCCAGGCACTTCCAAGCAGTCTCTTTCTGTCAGTTTCCCTTTCCTTCTGGTTTTCCAAACAGAACTCTGATACACATTTCTCTCTTGTCACGTGCATGTCACATTCCCCGCTATATAACATTTCTTAACATGCTGGGTCTCTCTTTTCTTCTTCTTTTTTTTTCTTTTTTTTTCGGTGAGAAGTCGATAAGCCTTGAGTCAACCCTCAAGCTGGATGAACACCGCTTGTCGGATGCCCTCAAGTGCTTAGTAAATTCGCAGATACCCTCCAAATCTGCCCATCCGCAACCGCAGGAAGCGCCATGCCATGTTAAAGAGAAGACTCGTTTAACATGGTCTTCAACTGGTAGTCTTTTACATAGGAGTATGTATATAACATATGTGAATATAACACTGTAAAGCGAAGTACACTTGTGCTCGATGTAGAATTATGGAGCATGACGCAAAGCTTTCTTCCCACATGGGGACAGCCACTCTCACTGCCAGTACACCACAGCTCCTCCTTGGCGAAGCGTTGAAAGTCGATAACGAAGATACGTGAAACAAAACACTGAATATCTTATTAAAATTTTAACTCCAAATCGTATTACGTATATTCGAATTTATCTTACTTCTGTGCTTCAGTTTTCATATGAAACGGAATGTCATGAACTTTGCTCGTCACTGTTCGTTACGCTGTTCAGAACATCCTATCCCGCTGTCATATTCCATATCTGCTCAACGCTTTGCCGGGTTTTACGAGTGCGTAGATAATTAGGTTCATTATGTGGTATAAACAAACATAGCAAT
Source organism: Reticulitermes speratus (assembly GCA_021186555.1). Lineage (NCBI taxonomy): Eukaryota > Metazoa > Arthropoda > Insecta > Blattodea > Rhinotermitidae > Reticulitermes > Reticulitermes speratus. The sequence continues at coordinate 19,911,765 of JAJKFL010000005.1, forward strand.
TTGTGCCCTATGACAGATTCGAAATCGTGACAGAGGGAGATGAGACGGCACGAACGCACCTTGCTGCAGCAAACATATCCCTCGCGCTGTAGTTTTTAGGCGCGTTCGCAAAATTGCGAAAAGCGACTATTGGCTTCGTGATGTCTGTCTGTCCGTCCGTCTGTCTGCATGTAACAACCCGGGCCCACTCGATGTATTTTCATTACATGTAATAATTGAGGATTTTTTTTCGAAAAAAGTGTTGACAAAATTCAAGTTTAATTAAAATCTGACAAGAATTATGGTACATTAACGAAAATATCTAGTTGAATTATTCTCATAATGAGGAATGTTTCAGACGAAAGTTGTAGAGAAAATCAAAACACACATTTCATGTTACGTAAATTTTGTACGAAAATCGTGCAGTTTATGACATAATGTGGGAAAATGTGGAGAGCCAGACAGGACACAGATGACAATATAATGCGGTGAACAAAATACGCGATATGCATGCCGGATGACTAAGGCAAGAATACAGACACACAATCAGAATACGTAACATTTACTGCTTCATAATGAATTCTTTCCATCTAATCTCTTAAAATGTTTTGGGTAACACAAAAACTGACAAACTACGCAACGACTTATCTCTCGTTAGATCTGTTTAGCCAAATTTTGCGTCTAAAGAAGGCCGTGAGCAAATGTTATTTTGTTTCAGTGCATCATCTGGCACTTTACGTGAAGACCTACGTACGTCTTATTGTTGTGCAACACAGAGTATTTTTATATAGTTGACAGTGACATGTAGCTCAACAACACACACAGAATGCATTGTTGTGTTTCCACTGCAGCAGTGGTTACGGTCACCACGTTACGTTATACGTACATTGCCAATCTTCTTAAGGTTCTTGCTAAAGGACATTGTTGATTGCTAAGATCATATATCGTCGGTGGTAGATGAATGAATGAATGAATGAATGAATGAGTACGGAGCATTAGTGGAGTGGTACTGACAGGAGAAAACCAAAGTACTCGGAAAACCCCTACCTTTCTGCATGAACTACTTTTTTTTAGTTTTTCCGAGTAATGGAGCACCGGTGGAATGAAATTGACAGGGGACAAACCTGTCCCAGTGCCACTTTGTCCACCACAAATCCCACATGGACTGACCAGGGATCGAACCCGGGCCTCCGCGGTGAGAGGCCGGCGACTAACCGCCTGAGCCATGGCACGGCCATGAACTAGTCTTAGATCGAAGCCGGGTCTGCGCGGTGCTCATGGCGCAAAAACATAAAAGATGCAGGTAACAGTGTTTTCTGTTTCTGCTGTAATGTGGCTGATAGATAAAGGCGAGGAGCGTGTAGAACCAGAGCACTGTAAGGATAATAACATAACAGAGCAAACAGAACGTATGCGATATTGTAGGTTATCACGACGGTAATACTCAATGGTGGCTATTATTTTAAAGTGTGGACTTTTAAAGGCCGGGATTTTAAATCGTAAGATGTCATGTAAAAGTAACTTTTACCCCATAACATGCCATGGAGGCACAGAGGGTGTTGAAGTATAGCGGGACCTTTTCTTTAATGTCGGCGCTAAATAGGGGTGGGTAGTCAACGCTTCGCACCGGCCGCTTTACCTGCGGGAAAGAGCCCCATTACCGACTGTACGGAAGGCTAGGTGGGCCTTAGGGCTGGTCTGAAAGTGAGGAAAATCTCGTCGATACTGGGGTTTGAATCCCATACCGTCCAGCCCGTAGCAAGTCGCTATAGCGACTGCGCTATCCCGGGCGACGTAAAATTATAGACCTCAGGTTTTCCAGCTGAAATGTAATTCTCATTTCTCATCTATCACGCCTGACGTATGATCCGTCCATTTCATTACTCTAGATCTGACGACCACAGTACTACTCAAAAAACTGCAATAATCACAGATCTCCTCATTCTCCCTTTAAGGTCCTGTGTTTTCTTTATGTACCACCAGGTTTACAGTTCAGAAATTCTACCCACAACCTGTATTTATGTGATTTATATGTATCTAAGCACAAGCCGCTATTATTTTCGAATGCAGCATTAACTTATTCATTTTTATAACAGAGACGGAGAGAGTTTACTGCGCGGTACGAACTGAATCTTTAAATATGATTCAGGATAATTTTAGTTTTTAAAGGATTAAGCGTGTTCTTACTAGTCTGTCCTTACTAAACCCTTTGGTTTTTCTGAATAACAATTGTATTCAATCGTTCTTTCTCCATGCGTCCAACGTCTGCAGGCGCGTCCTGAAAGTAAGAAACGATCGCGCATAACGGCGGCGCAGGTAACGCGCGCACGTCCTATGAAAGTCAGCCGTCTTCTGTATGTCAAGGGAAATAAATATGTGTAGCGTAGTACGGTGTCATAATTTTTCCCCTATTCGCTTTAATCGTTAAAGATGAATAAGAAAATGGAAAATCCCGCTACCTGTGAAGTGCGGCCGGGGATAAGTTTTTTAAACGCTAAAAATATTCGTCCGGCGGAAATTCCCAGGCAGTTTGTTGAAGCTTATGGTGAAGGTGTAATTAGCAAAGGGAATGTGAGGAAATGGTGTCGATTGTTCAAAGTAGGCAAGACTAATGTGCTTGAAGAGGAACGAAGTGGGTGCCCGTCTTTGGTCACGGATGATTTTAAAGGAAAAGACCCGGCCTTGCACCAAGCGATTATCACTTGTTTCTCCACCTGAAAACATTTTTGACCGGCTAGAGTCTGAGGAGTGACCAAGAGACAAAAGACGTTGTGCAGGACTGGCTGAAAGGCTTGACGTGGACCTTTATCGACGAAGGCATACAAAACCTGGTCCCACAATATTATAAATGCCTTCATTTACATGGTGACCATGTGGATAAGTAGTATAATGTAGGTACCAACTTGTTGCAATAAAGACATTTTTTAAAAAATTATTTAAAAGCTTTTTACACCCAACCGGTTCTTAATTTCTGGACGCCCTACATATTTCAGATCTATCGTGTTCATAAAGTATTGTACATTTCCACCAACCATCGTTTGCAGAGATTTTATCACATTAACTAGTTGAAGGTACATGTGAATGAAAGATAAGTTTTGACAAATGATGTGTGAAGGTTGCTTAGTGCAGCTGTGTGCATATCTTGTGATTAATGGCGTTACTCCCGCCTGACATTGCTTGTGTCAGCAAACCTGCTCGTGCGTATCGTCATTATCACACAATCGATCTGACCAGTGAGTCAGATCAATTGTGTTTGTTCAGTGTAACGACAGTTGTCAGTATTACCAGATACGTTTAATTATCGAGGTGTTATTCTTTCCTTCAGACACATTATTTCCTACACGATAGAGCAAAGGTCACTTAATTCCAAGATAATTCATCCCGTTGTGCTTTTGAGCAATTAGAATCACGATACATCCAGTCACAACACAACAATTTATTCTGTTATTTTCAACTACATGTTTCGGTCCAAAAGGCCACCATCAGGTTGAACACAAGAATAAAAGAATACATATGTATATATACAGAGTTGTATATGGAATTGAGATCTCAAAACCTCACAATTTATATCGTTATGTGGTTATACATAACAATTCCAATTATAAGGTTATTTATTAATGTTCCTCAAATAACAGGCGAATTAGTTGCACTGTAATTTATGAAACATCATAGTATTCATAAATAAGCTGTATAACACATCACTGACTGCAAAAACATCATAACAAAGTACTTTCTGCCTCAGACTAATTTATGGAGCATAATCATATTCCTTTATGTGCAGCCTGGCGTGTTTTTCTTTTTGCTAGATTAAGAACTCCTGTACAATAGTTTGTCGTTTCTTAAAGTTGCTTACATTATTACCGTTTGCCTTCCCGTCTCCTATCCAGAACGGCACCAACATGTAATTTTACATGGTTAATTTGGGTCCAAACCTCGGTCAGTCTCACGGTGTGTGAGAACTAAAAGCTGTATAGTATATTTAGTACTATAAAGTGGAAGATTAAGATGATTTGTGTGTGGCGCAATAGCCCAACTCGGGGCTAGACCGCCTCATTTTGAGGTTTCTAGTTAACACACAATTAGACACACACATACACACACGGTAGAACTCCTCTTATTGAGTGATCAGTCCGTCGCAAAGGCTGCTACCTACACAACACACAACAAACACAAGAAACGAAGAGCCATGCCCTCAGCGGGATTCGAACCCGCGATCCCAGCAGTCAGGCGGGTTCAGACCTACGCCTTACACCGCACGGCCACCGGCATCGGCATATTACGATTAACTGAATTATCACAATATTCATAATTTGTACTTGGTACCACGTACGAATAAAATTAATTACAGTAAACTAGGATGAGATGAGTTTGGCATGTAGCACGTATGAGGTACATCAGACATTCACGCACTATTTTAGTAGAAATGTCTCAAGGGAAGAGACTACTAGGGAGACCCAGGTGTAGATGAGAGATAATACCAAAATGTATTTGTGAAATGCTGTGTGGGAGTATGACATAGCTTCTTTTAACACAGGATGGGGTGGAAAGTCGCAATTTTACCAGCAATGTCATGAAAGTTTTAGTTTGTATCCTAAAGACGAAGGCAGCACTTTCCTACGAAACTTTTGTAACCGTCTACTGGATTACGCGATAATTCTGTTGTAACCAACTCCAAATCCTCAAAATTGTGAAAGCTTCAGATGTCATATATAATAATATAAGCATGCAATTTCTTCACCAGCTGAGTAACCGTCAGCTTGAATATTCAAGGTTATAGGGTATCATTATATTACTGACTGTGAGTGCCCTCATCTGCAGCTTCAATCAGTCCAAGAAGATTTCACTTGGACTGCTTGAGCCTAACGATGAAGGCACTACGATCTTTCCAAATGGCAGTAACTATTCACCGGTCGACACGGCCTAACATCCCACAAGACCTGAATCTTCGTCACCACAGGTGTGAAAACCTAAAATCTCGCGTAACTATCAGCTTTTCGATGACCACCTTGCAGCATGGAGTTATGTATAGGCTTACAAATATAACTGAGGTACTGATGCCACGAACACCGAAATATATCCAGCGGGCACCAGCCTCTGAACACTGCGGTTTTGTTTTGCCAGGTGAGTACCCAGCAGCCATGCAGACCGGGTCGGCAGGACTATCCAATAGTTCCATCAGTATGGCGACGCTGGTGTTGCTGAACCTGCTGTACTCTCGGCAGCTGAACGGGATGTGACTGCTTCTTTTTGCCAGGTGAGCGAGATCCCCACCATCAGCAGAAACACCCTTTGCCCCATATTCAGAATGGAGATGATCCCATTTATGAAAAGCACCGTGTTTGTTGACAGGTGAGCGCCGCGCTGCAATGCAGACGGGTTCAGCGGTCCTGTCAAACAGTTCGCTGAGCGTCATGGCCCATATCGTCCTGTGTCTCCTCTACTCGATCGTCTTGGACCACGTTCAACTTAACGATGGTCGTCTTCGAGGGAGATAATGCCTGTATCGTGCAAGGAAATGCATATTGAAGTAATCGCGGATGAACTTCTTAATGGAGTGTAAAGGACATGAAAACGGTTGTTTCAATTTTTAAAATTCAATGTTGACGTGGAATCTTAGGCCTATCATTACGCATGTTAAGACCATGCCCTAACGAGTTGCTCATGCTTCTAAAAATCTAAAAAGGAAACAAATAACTGACAAACGTATTCTCTGAAACCCTGGGACAAAACACCACCGAAAGTATTTGAGTAGTTTATGAAAGAAAGGACTGAAGTTACGGATTTTGTCCGTCCGTGAGGGTGTGAGAAGGAAATCCCACATGTTGCGAGCTGTGAGTAATTGTTGTGTCACATTTCAGATCAGATAAAATGTCTATTCACATTGTTGGATCGTGGCGTCGTTGCAAATTAATTTACTAAATTTATAAATTAAATTACATAAGAAGAAAAATATGACAGAATAAAATTGTATATAGACACATTTGAGAGTGTCACATTGGAACATGCATTGCTTATGAATTAAGGTCACCAGGGTGCATATACGTTGCGTTAATATATTTTTATAAATATATCGTTTGTTTTGTCCACTTTGTCCGAGGTTTGCTGTAGTTTAATATCCGTTCAGTGAGTGGTCAATCCATGCGTAGTATGTCCCATTCTTGTGCCTCAATCGACTTGTCAATATCTCCCCCCCTCACTCCACCACGCACCCCAAATTTCTCCATACCATTTATGCGACTTAACGGAATAAGCCCGTAAAGAATAAAATGAGCATTCTGTCTAATTCGAATTAAAATATGTTTTTCGGAAAATTGTTTACTTGTTAATTATATGCTTTTAGCAACAGTTGATCATTTTAAATAAAACTTTCGTTTCTTTTATCAGGACAAATTTTCTCACCCCGTAAAATTCCGATAGGGAATATACATAAAGAAAACTATTAACCCCTTCAGTTAAGTTACCTATTATGTCCTTATGAAGAGCGTGGAAAGATATTGTACATATAGGAAGTGAATGAAATGAGCTAAGAAAAGAGAATTGTGTATATATATACTTAGGCAAAAGACTACATTTAATATTAAGAAAGGTTGTTACAAATATTCACTTTCGTCAGGCAGAATCCTACTTTCTCAGACGGTACTTGTGCCAGACACTCTTGTACACAGTGCTACTGAAAAGAAGGTCACACGGTGTCATACAAACAGGGCACTATGGTACAAGGATAAATAATTTTACGGACCAAGAAACAGAAAACCCGTCTTAACCATACAGTACTAATTTACTTAGTTTCAGTTCAATTATCCAGTACAGTGAATTTTCTAGACAGCGCTATCGTGAAGCGAAGTTATGCACTATTGGTCATCCCGAAATACCAGGATGGACATCCGACTTTTCCGCCTAAGTGCGCGCTCGCAGAAACCCCCACTGTACTTCTTAACTATCTCAATTTAAGCACTCATCATGGGCTCAGGCTCTACTTTGAAAGGTCAGAAGAACGAAGGAGGAATTTTTTGTCGTGATTTAAACTACACTTCCAGTCGAACTGCATTATGATCCAGTAGTGAAACCCTCCATAAACTCACATATCCCGTGTTGTAGAACATCGATCACTGCACATTTTTAGTGGCTTACTTTAATACCGCCATAATGTTTGGAATGTTGACGAAGTTCAAAAGGTGCCTCTTACAAAGTGTTTACTTTCCAAAAATAAACAGCACGTGGCAACGTTACAACTACGAAGTACAGTTAATCAGATCGTAAGAAAAACCTTTCCTGACGTCGGTATTCTTATATGTGCTACATACAAACAAACAAACAACGTATTTTAAAGTTTGTTTCCAAATATGAAGGGCCTAACTGGTCTAACAAGTGTTTTATACGTGACCTTAAAGTAACAAATCATGTGAGTGCCCTGAACCATACTATTTCGCAGTGTTTTATGATGCGGTGTGTACATGCAGGTAAAAAAGATAACGCTACGTTTATAATATGGAAGTGACAAAACATGTCAGATATTGATGTTAAAACAATTGTTGTTAAATAAAAATTTGTGTCTCAAAAGGAAACAATGGCATCTCTGAAGCGGAAATGAGGACGTTGAGAAGAAAGGTGATGAAGGTAAGATAAATGTATTTTATCAATTAAAATAATGTGAATTTATAATTAAAGAACTTGTTATAAAGATCTCGGGACTTTTTTCTCAGCAGCAATGTATTTAATTAATACAAGTAACCGATTGAATACCCAGTTTCTTACTTGCCTTGCAAGTAACATTAACATTTTATACAGACATGTATGAACGCCGTATCTTAGATCTGCTGTTCACTTACAAAGCAATACATTCGTCTCGTCACGTCACAGCTCTGAAATACATCAAGTGAAGTAGGACTGCACTGACGTGGCAGTCATTCAGAGTCTCCGCTGTATATGTTTATTCCCATGAAGCAGAATTGAGACGAACTTCACACCTTTAAGTGCCCTTTATGAATTCAACAAAACAAAACACCTCTCCAGGAATTTGTTACTCCATCAATAGACGTCGCACGCTAGCTCTTCTCTCCAAGATATGATGCCTTGCTTATAAAGACTTCAAGACACCATCTCAAACAAAACTGTAAGTATATAGACCCAAGTTCGAATAAACTGAAATATCCCTAATAAAATTAGAATGAAGGGGAGACAGCTGTCCGAGGTGCTTTGGCCGTATAGAAAGCGAAAACACAAACCTTACAGTCCATTAATTCGGAATTTGTTTCAATTACTTGTAATTTTTTTGTAAATTTACTTTAGTGTAGCGCACGCATGGCAGGTGCATTAATTCGCAACAGATACCTTGGCATCTGGCTCTAATTCGGTAAGCACATATTTCAAAACATTTTTGGCACCGGCTGTTCTCATTTATTTTTTCCTGATTACGAACTTGCCATAAAAACGTGACATTTTGGAAGCAAAGAACGGGTTGTTAAAAGTCAGTTTACTTCGTCACGACGTACGCCATTTGCAGTCTTATTATTAGGTCCAGTTCCAGAATCATATTTTCGACGCTGCACAATTTCAGAACTTCAAATACGACGTCGTAATGTAAGCAGTCTTAGTCTATAATAACTGTACACGAAGACTAAATTTATTCTTGTGTGGCAGGCATACACATATTTGTCAAAATTTAAACAATGGCAGGTCTACTTTTATTCGGAATAAAAAAACAACTTTCGCTGATTAAAAAATCCGAACACGAAGAAGTGTGAATTTATAGTTCATTAAATAAAACCTGGAATGGTGATTATATCCGGATGCATCTTTCTCTTTGTAGGAACCGATCGTCCCTGTCGATTGGCTAGCAATCCTGCTTTGTACTCGGGAGCCTTCGGTTCCGTGGGAACCGGATATCCTAATGAATATTTTGTAATCTTCATCAGCCGTCCAAAAGAATCCCTGGGAGAACCTCAAAGTAGGATATACTGCTTCCTTCCACGTGCTTTTCAGTTCATTAGTCAGTAATCATCCTGCCCCCGTCGCTGTTGACAGCTTCACTAATAAACATTAAATAAAATAAATAATATTAATATAATATATAAATAATAATATTAATACAAATTAATGTAAATTAAATAAATAAGATATGTTTAACTTCCACACATTAGAAAAGGGACTACAATTACTGCATCAAGGGTGATTTGCATTCCCTCTCTCGCTTCAGGGCTTTCAACTATTTATCAGTTGAACGTAATTATTATTCGACAAAGAAATTGCGCTATAGTTTTGCCTTAATATTTGGTATGTGTCCTGCTCCAATGTCCGCCGGATTCAGATTGTACTGATGTTTCTTGTGGTTACCCTTAGTCCTTCCGCGCAAATGCCTGAATATTGCCTTAAAAGAGGCTACGACCACTTTAAAATCATTGTCCACTTTGTTTTACACTAATCAGTTTCTGTTCGACGCTACATTGTTTGGATAATACTAATGAATTCACATAAACAACAAGCAAATATGCCAGAGTTTGGATTTCCACACCACTACCACGGTCTCAGCATAACAACCCAGAAGATCTACACCCACAAGTAAATACATTAATTAAATAAGAAATAAATATTTACACTTTTGTATTTATAGCATATTTATGTCTTTGTAATAAGCTATCAAGATTTATTTCTACAAACCACACAAACTTGAAATAAGTTTTACACTCAGAAGCATCATTCCTTCGTTCTGTAGTCTGTAGCCTCTTCCAAAGCAAGTTCTCCACAGAGTGCGACCTAATGCTTACGCTTTCATTTTCCAGTATCCTCTATTTTCCTTAAGGTCATCCAGTAGCTTCTCACGTCTTCGTCCTCGTCTTCCCGTCGCTTCTATCCTTCGCGCTATCGTTCCTTCAATAACATGCTTTACAAGGCAGTTCCTATGCAAGATGTGACCAATACAGTTAGCCTTCTTCTTTTTATTTTGTGTAGGAAATATTCCTCTCCTCCTTGACTTTGTAATACTTCTTCACTTCTCACGTGATCGGTCCAACTGATCTCCATTCTTCTCTAGTACCACATTTCAAAACTTTCCAGATACTTCTGATCTACTTTCTGCATTGTCCAAGTTTCAGCACCAGATATAGCACGTTACCAGTTTCTTCCTTAAATTTAAGCCAGACGTGCTCGTGAAAAGAGCCTTCTTCTTGCTGAATGCTGCTTTTGCCATGGCAATCCTGGATTTAATTTCACGTGTACATCTTGCAGCATTTGTTATCATGCTACGCAAATAATTGAAACATTCCACATTCTCCGGTTGGTTTTGACCTACCATAATCTGTATTATGCCGATCCCAGTGGCCGCGCGGTCTAAGGCGTAGGTCTGCGGCCGCTCGCTTACTGGGATTGTGAGTTCGAATCCCGCCGAGGGCATGGATGACTGTCTCTTGTGAGTGTTGTGTGTTGTTAGGTAGAGGTCTCTGCGACGGGCTGGTCCCTCGTCCAGAGGAGTCCTGCCGAGTGTGGTACGTCACAAAGTGTGATCGTGAAGCCTCGAACAATTAGGCGGCCTAGGTCGCCAAGGAGCTGTCGAGCCATTGAAAAAAAATAATAATAGTCATCTGTATTGTGGATGGTTTCCTTCAGATTCTCATTACCTTAGTTTTTTCCACATTCATTTCCATTCCAGAGCACCTTCCAATTTCAATTAGTCTAGTAATCATGCCCTGTAGCACCGTTTCTTCCTTAGCCAGTAGCACAAGGACATCTGCATATTTCACAGTGCCAATTACTTGTCCTCCTACTTTGAAGTCTCTAAACCCTTCAAGAGCTTCGTTGGTAAGTTATTCGTTGTATAAGTTGAATAGAATCCGTGAAAACAGCATCCCTTTCTAACTCCTCTTCCAATCTTCGTACTCCTCGTCTCCCCTTGGTTGACTCTTAGTTTAACACTCTGATCCATGTACAATTTGCTGATCAATTTTCTTTCGCGCCAGTCTATCCCAGTTCCCTTTAGGCTCTGCATTAATTTGGTCCAGTTTACAGGGTCAAATGCCTTCTGCCATTCTATGAAGCAAGCACACACTCCCTCATCTATGTCCAAAGTTCGTTCTAACATTATTCTCAGATTCCCAATTGCTTCTCTAGTTCCTTTTCCTCTTCTAAATCTAAACTGATCTTCTCCAAGAGCATCCCTCAGTCTTCTTTCAATCCTTCTTCTAAGTATCCTCGCTACTATCGTTGCTGTATGTGCGACGAGGCCGTTTGTGCGATGGTCGCTGCATTTTGTAGCTTTGGCGTCTTCTTTAAAGCAATAATTGTGACGTCGGTGAAATCTCTGGGCCACTCTCCAGTTACATATACTCGTATGCTGTTGATCAGCTGTGTCATTAGACTGAGACCATCTTCTTCCAACAGTTTGAGTACATCCTCAGGTGCTTCGTCATATCCTGTAGCCTTCTTATCCATCATCTTCTTCATAGCTTTTTCCACTTCAGATTGCAAAACATAAGGGCCTTTCTCGTCTGCATCTACTTCCTCTTCAGGTCGTAGAGCTCTGTAATAATAATTCTCCCGAATTTTCAGTACTTGTCTCTTATCTACTATTATATTCCCTTTAGAGTCTTCTATGCTTATGTTTTGAATCCCATGGTTTTCTTTCCAGCCTATTTCCTTCTTCTTCATGTACATTAAATCATGACGTTCTGTTCTTTTAAATTCCATAATCTCGTCCAGATGCTCTCCAGATACTCCTTCTTCGCCTTCTCTGTGGCTCTTTTAAATTCGTTCCTCAGTCTTCTGTAGTTCTTCCTTCCTTCTTCGTTCTTGAAATTCTTCCACTTCCTTCGTTCATCCATTTTGTTGATCACTTCATGTGTAATCCATGGTTTTATTGCTTTCCTGTTGACTTTACAAACCAAATCACTCATACTATCTAACATACATATCTTGATATTTTTCCACTACACTTCCACATTCCCACTTTCACATTTGATTGCACCGAGTTTTTTTTTTCTAGAGTATCTTGCACTTCCTGTCGTTGAACATAGAACTTCTCCAAATCCCATCTTGGTTTCCCGTTTTAGAACTTTATGATTTTCTTCAATCCAGTTCAGATTTTGGCGATCAAAAAATTGTGGTCAGGGTCAGTATCTGCTCAAAATCATCATAGGCGTATTAATTAAATCCTCTTAAAATGTTGCTGGCACAACGTTTTATCTTGAATTTGTTTTCTGCCTGTACCACGGATTGTTACAGATTTTTCAAGTTCTATATCTAGTAAGTGTCACTTCCTTTTAAAACTGCATCCATCATCTTGGCATCTCTTTAGTGAAACTGTCACAAGACATTGGCAGTAGATGTGTCACATAACCCACAATAAGTGGTTCAAGTTGCGTCACAATATCTGAGCTGAACAGCTTCTCAAGTGCAGGATCATGTAGCTAAATACGTGTCAGAGAGATATATTTCCGGGCTATCATTACGATACCTGTGTTACTACTATCGTGCATTCTTTACGCACAGTGTACAAAGTGAAATCGCATATGGCACATGGTGTCCCTCTATCCGTCTGCTCCTCCACCTTGTTCGTCTTAAACTGGTATTGTGAATATGAAGAACAAAATTTCGGAGGAATATATTGTCAGTTTTTTTATGCCTAAGACGCTGGGATATTTCAGTCCGTATAGTAACCAGGTTACGAACTGGACAACAGAGGAAGCGGGGTTCCATTTCAGGCAAGAGCAAGAGATTTTTCCTTTTTCCAAATTGTCCGTACCATGTCTAAGGCATTTCCCAAGGGGTTAAACCGGCTGCAATAAGAAGCTGGCCATTGCCTCCATCTGGTGTCGGAAGTTGAAAGTGAATGCAGCTGTACATCCACACCCCAATATGACTTCAGGAAGTATAAGGGCACAACTTTACCTTAACTTTAATTTACTTCTATTTATTTATTTCTAACTTCTGTAATTAAATCTTTGTGCGCTACTTTTGGCCTTTTCTCTTACCCACAAGTCCAAATGCACGTGCCTCCCTAAAATCTCCCATAGCATTTTTACATAGAACTGAACTGTGTTACATGAATTTGAAATGACATTGAAGGCCAGCGAGCCACCATACACGTAGAACAAACCGGTAGACAAGTCGTCATTGTTACTTCTGTCTGCTATCCGAAAGGCTTCTACGTACTTCAATTAAACAGAACCCGCATCAGACGTCTGGCGTCTGTCCAAATGTTTAGTAGAAAACCTGAAGAAGAGAGACCATTTTGAAGACATAGGCTTAATGGTAGGATAATATTAAAATGAGTCTCAAAGAAATAGGATTAGATGATATTAAAATAAGTCTCAAAGAAATAGGATTAGAATATGTGGACTGATTCATAAGACCCAGAATAAGGACAAGTGGCGGGCTCTTGTGAAGAAGGTAACGAACCTTCGCACCCCTAAGATGCGTGGAATTTCTTGACTATCTGAGTAGCTCTTACCTCTTCAAGAGAAGACTTGTTCCAATATAAATACTACCTTATAATAAGCCATATTTATAAATTATTATTTTTAGCAAAGCACTTATTGTACAAGAAATACGTAAGTTATAGAGGTCGTGAAAATCTGCAAAATTCACATTGTTATGTAGAATTTTACAACATACGATGACAGCCATATTCAGTGCGACATCAGTATTCCGATTGGCTCGAATCAGATCGTATCGAAAGAACGGGAACATACTAAAACGAATATATTTTCACTTAACTTCATAAAATTCAAAACATTTTGTATTTCCTTTCGAACCTCTCCCGCCTCTCATTAACCTGCTTCTAACAGACTGTATATTAAACGTAACCCTTCTGAACTTCCCTACACAATCAATAGAAGCAGTCGCCTTTATTCTGTGGCATTCAAAGCTGCCTCTTTTATATTTCGTTCAGTACTGAGTTTCCTTTTGTCATCACCGCTTTTCAATTTTTTATTAATTTCCCTTCTACGTTGTTGCTTTGTATTGCCGTCCGTCACCACTTCTTTTCTTCATTTTCCAAAACAGAATATTTATAAAGCAAGTCTTGCTTCGTTCTAAATACTGGCTGTAATGCAGTTAGTGGGTGGGTAAATGCCAACATCAGACAATGTTTTGTGGTGACATTTATTTTTAAATGTTCTTATGCTTTAAGCCTTTCTATCATGCGAAAGTTGTGAGCCTATGTGAACTTGAAACTGCTCTCTCCGCCTCTAATCATCATTTTATGTATGCCATATTGATATGTCTTCTGTCATTTGTGATATTTTAAGCAAATATTACTGCTGCAAATAATTCAGCCTAAAAACGACCATCTTTTCCGGATAAATGACTACTTATGAGAATAAATATCACTACCTATCGCAAATAAGTTTTCCTCAGCCATTCTCTGTAAATTCCCGCGTATTAATCTGCAGCAAGTCACGAATATTCCCTACCACACACACCCAAATTTACCTTATGTATTTCTTCTCATCTGTTATTTGATACTAAATAATCATTTGTAGTTTGGTGTTAAATAAACAGTGCAAGAAATATTCGTAATTAATTAACTACACTTATTTTGAATTCCTTTATATGTAAAAACGGTACAATGATGAGGTTAACCTAGTGGCAGGAAGTTGCTATGAAATAGACATTCAGAACACAAAGAGACTGAAGGAAATCTGTGTATGATTGGTAAGAAGATCATGCATCAGTATGGACTTAACTAGCAACAGTCTGGAATAAACTATCTCATGCAGCACAGTCCACTCTGGGAAGCTAATAGTCGCCCAAATATTAAATTTCCTCATTCTTCACGGAACCCAGAGATCCGCCACCGTGTTATCAGAAATCCACCACTGGTTTCCCCTCTTGAGCAGATAAATGGAGTTCATGTAGTCAAACACTACGTATTTATAAATATTTTACTAATATCCTCCCACGTAGGCCTAGATACAATAAATCAACGCCACGGTCAGTTAGCTATGCAGCTAGAAAGACTAATATTAGCCTATATCTTGCATAATTTATCACACAACTTACCGTTCTACAAAGTAAATTTACGAAGATGTAACTTTATATGAATCACTTGGATCACAGAACGTATGTTCACTTCGCAGTGCAGGCATACATCTCATGTTATTGATTGCGCCGAGTTGCATTGAGGCCGTCAGGACTGTTTGTGTCAGAATGTGATGGAGGCAGAACGGTGCGTGCAAGCCGCACCGCCACAACGGTGACAGACGCCATAAAGCAAATGGAGTTTTAACGCTTATTCACAGAGCATGGACATTTATTTGGTTGAAAAAAATATTTTGGAAACAGTCCAACCAAAATGAGTTTACTGTCTCTGTTTCTCTTATCTTTGCTGCTCACTAACTTTATCCATTCCGCCTTTCTTTTTGCCTCTACTCTTCCATCTCTTTCACACATTTCAAGTAATGGTGACATTATATATAAAGTCAGAACTTTACCAAACGTAGAAAAGATTCCTTAATGTTACACATATATCATAATTTTAAAAGAAAATGTCGATACAAACGTCCTCACATGGAAGATCAAGTAACTGCAGAAAAGAGAGGAAAAGTATGAAACAGGGAGATATACAAATTGAGTTTTTCCTTCCACCTACTTATATCGGATTTCTCGTATCAGCGTGACAGAATGCACCTATGCGTTTGTGTTACATACAGACCAACAGCAAGGCACAACACTCTGAACGTATCACTCACGATATAATGGAGTATTAAGTATATAAAATCTCTGGGCAATGCATCGTGTTACGTAAAATGTGGTTACACAATTTCAACGTTCTTTACACAGCACATATCTTTGTATACGTGAGGCACAGCGAGATTCATATTTAATGGGTACAGGGGAGTTCTTTACACGGAGGTAAAGCGGACGGAGCCTACAGCTGACCACTTACCTCCATTTACTACCGAATTTAAGAATGCGCACGCAGTGCTTTACCTTTACTCTTCCTTATGCCTTTATGGCATGATCCTTAATTAAAACCCAGAGACCTATATGTTACACATGTCAGAAATTTCATTCGCTGTGAATGTGTTAATTTAAGGCGGCGAAATGTTCAATGAGCGCAATCTACGAGAGGTTTCTTTCACGTAGGTGATTTCTATGTTACCTGTTAGTGCTGCCACGAAATAAGATGTATGTTGAACTGAGTATAGGTTTACAGGTGTTTCTGTATTATGTCTTAACAATTAATGAAGATCTTAAATTAAGAAGCTGACTGTTATGCACTTTTCTCCCATTCCCTTTAACATGATGTTTCGTGTCTGACTTACCCATTTCTTTCAATTTGCCTAGGACGTGTCAAATAATCCAAGTTCGAGACCGTTTATGACAATTCTGTCTATACCGATAATAATTCTTATTTTCGTAGGTTCAACCCATCGAATGATAGGATTATACCTCAGTGTAGGTCACGACCGCTTCTTTCTGCGTCCTTCTCTATGTTTATCAGCACACCATACTTCATTATACTCTTTTTTATCTACAGAATTTTTCATTTGTTAATTTCTTTTTTACAAAGAAAAGTCACAAAATTGTTCCTGTAACCAATTTAGCTAACTTGTGCGTGAAACAAAAGTTAGAGAGGGAAATATAAGTAACATTAGTGAAAGAAGACTAAAAAAACATTATGCATGATGGTGACCTGGTTACAGCAGGATATGTTTCGTTCGTTATGTTTGTAAGTTGTGTATAAAGAGTTCAGGTCGTCTAGAGTGCAATTTCCGATTTGTTGGACCAGGGGGTTAGGATGGGATGGACAGTTAGCAAACAATTTGGCCGTTAGTTGGTGGATGAAGTCTCGGATGGGTTCAGTATTAAGTGTGTCGTGCAAATGGGAGATGAGAGTTCCCCTGGGATAGGTACCGATCACTCGTAAGCTGTTGTTTTGGACGACTTTGAGTTTGAGGCAGTTTGAATTGCATGTGGTATTGCAGACGGGGGCGGCGTAGGTAAGAAGGGGTCCATTAGACTCTACACCTCCATAGCAACTGAGACAAAGCTGTTACCTGGCCGGTATAACTTCTGGAGCTGCCTCCTGTAACAAATGCCTGACATTAGTGACGACGTCTTTTGCTAAGGTTATGTACCATCAGTGATGGATGAATGACCGTGAAGTATCTGTGGAATCGTACTGACAGGGATAGTTCTTCTTGAGCAGCTGATAGTTGCTTAGCAAGCCAAGGAATTCGAAGTGTTTTATGGAGGTTTATGGTTATCTGTTTTCTTTTTCCTCTGAAGAAGTAACTCGTTTCAAATCACAAAGTTACTTAGACTACGGACAGATAAATTTGAATTGTCCCTAAGAGAATATCTATGTATAAAGACTGAAAGCTGCCGTTGGCGGCATTATCCCATGCAAAAGTGGGATCAGCAGACACTGAACAGAACCATCTAAAGAATGAAAGTTATTCTGTGAGTACCGCAGATGAAATGTGATAAAATAAAGTCACTGGATCTAGCGGAGAGAGCCTTACAGCGATTCAGAGATAATTACAGAGGCAAACGATCAAACGGAACTGGCTGCCTAACAGAATAGACATATATTGGCCTAGAAAATGTCAGGGAATTGAAAGAAACGAAGTAGAACAATCTACACAACTGGGCCAGGATGATGGCTAGAAACAATCTAATTAATGAATTAAAACACTCTGTATTTAGTGAGAGGTCGCACATGAATATTTTTGCAATGACAGAGTCGTTAGAACATTAAAGACGTTTCACATGAATTCGCAACCTGGCACTCTTCAATTCACCAACATTTCTGTCTCCTTCCAGTGTTCGCTTGAAAGGATTAATATATTTCAGTTTTCCATTCCTCCCATCTTCGCGTGGTGCTGGCGCGATTCGACCCTTTCCCTGGCACAGGCGTGGCTGAACACTTTGGTACATGATGTTAGTCCGCTGGGTCCCGCATTGCGATGAACGAACGTACGATTACAAAATCTGTATTACACATCGATCAATGTCTAGCCTTGAACATGAACCTCTTCTTTAGTAAGCTGCATGTTATAGTGTGGTAGAATAATAAATGATATCAGGGGTTCTTTGTGTTAGTTAGCCTTTTCAAGTACCGGATTTATATTTCACTGTATTTTGACTGCTCATGCAAATCAACAACACAGTGTAGGTCTGAGAATTCTCAGCTGTGCTGCACATGAATGAAAGACTATGCATGACTCTAAAACTCTTAGGGTTTTAAGTGGCTATGGGATCACGAGGAATAAGACCTCGTGATTAACAAGTTCTTCGATATGACTTCGCAGAAGAAAGCAGGACGTGTCAAGCCGAATTAATATCAAAATGTGATAAATTAAATTTTCTGCACAAGAATTTAGTAATGATTGAATTGAGAGTTTCTGAACTAGATGAAGTTGATGAAGTAGGAGATATAGGTATTGTAGACACACGGAGTGATCAGACTGAAAGTGATGAAAGAACTGCAACCACGTCCGCCGAAACAGCGACGCCCATTTCGTGGACTACGGACGATATTTCTCCAGTTAATATTTCATTTGCATGTGACTTTTGCTACAGATGGCTGTCCTAAATAGCGTCATATTTTTCTAAAAATACATGACAAACCAAAAGAAATTAGCAACGGCTATGCTTTCGAGGACTTCATACTTGACTGTGTTCAAAAAATGACAGATTCAGCACAAAGGTGAGAAGAGAATGACTGCGCAGACGACGAATCAGTAGCAGCAGCACTGACATAACAGCCAAGCAAACGACGGATGATGAAGGATCCAGTTAACCTTCTGCAGCAGGGGCTCGAAATCCACAAAATGGCTCATGTTCCACCAAGTGAGAGAAAGAAAGAAAGAAACAAACAAACAAAGGAGCGGCTATGAGAAACTGTGGAGTTTTCTGAGCACAAACACGAAGAAAGAGAACAATGTCGCCTTTTCGATTTGTGGTGTGGCACACTGTTAACTCCATGTCTCAGCGAATACCACACCAAGAAAAATTACTAAACATGTACGCAAAGTTCAGTATTATTCCTGACACAGCCTTTTAAAAATTGTTATAACTTACAATTTGCATCGACGTAAAAAAATAAATGTATATTGAATGCATTTCTGACTCATTTCTTTTAAAAATCCTGGCACACTGCTGGTGGCATTTAAATGCCCCGCCGCCGGGGAATGGGCCAAGATGCATAGAAAATCTAGATCGCAGTGTTTACATTGCCGTAGCCACAAACTGCAGCGAACGCAACCCTAGACGGTTGAACGATGTGTCACGTGTCATCCTACCTCGGAAAGGACTGAAGCACAGGAAAGAGAAATATACCTGCGAGAAGGGTACTAACATGTTCGAGGAGCAGACGGCCACCGAGAGCTGCACGCGGGGATGTTTGTGGCGATTCGAGTATTAATAGACGGTTTTATCGTGTAGTGGTTTCGTGTTATTACATGCTTGAATATACTGTGAGTTGTCAGGTTAGGAAGGTTTGAGTGGTTCGTCTTGCATTCAGGAACTGTAAAGAAAACCAAATTATATAACACGTGCATCGGTTTTATGTTTATAAAGATTATATCTTCTGTCAGTTTTTCTGCTTGAAGTTTGTTATTTCAGTTCAACAAATCACATAACTCTGAATACAAAGTTTCGTTTTTGAAGTGCTGTGTTGTGTCGTTTTGTGTTGTGTTCGGGAAATGTGGATGTTCTTTAATACTGTGTTATATTTGTAGTCAGTGAATTTAGCTGGTGCACTTTTCGGTGCTATAACCACGATGCAGTCATCGAACAGCATGGGGCATTTTGGTGAGTACAGAAGTAATTATCAATTTCCGCAAAGTATTCAGAGCCTTCCACATAAGGTGTGTTAATATAGCATTTTTTACTCAAAATAATACATGAAATAACATTCCGTAGTTTGGCGTACTTATGCGGAACACTATTTATTTGTATGCTGTGCAATGCGAGGAACAGTCAACTCGTTGTCGTCTTCACTCCGCCCCCCCCCCCCCCCCCCCCACCGGCTTTGGAAGTCGAATCTTACCAAACTCATCTAACCTGCATTTTCCATATTTGTCATTCCTAAGAAAAATAAGGGAAATTCATATCACATGTTTTAGGTCTTCGTACGAGACTTTCATTACTTTTACATAAATTGGGCTCACTCCTTGAAACATGAAGCTCATATAAATAACACGTAAAAATTTAGTGATTACCTCACAGAAAGCATTGCGTCTCCATCACAAAGACCAACAGGTTAATGCTTTATAGGGGAGGGGGATAATCGGTATAAGTACCGATTATCCCCTTATACGTAACACATAAAATTTCTATGCGGGAAAAATATGTATTAATTCAATATTAAATAATGTTATACATACAAGTAAGCCCACCACTCTTCTTTGGAGGCTGAAGGAAATTTAAAACAATGAAATGGGCCTTAGAAGCACGAAACTCATCAAAATAATATGCAAACATTCATTTTCTACCTCCCACATACCACACCACGTCTCCATCAAAGAACAACCTCTTAACGTTCTTTGGCGAAATAATCGTTGTTTGTTCTGAGAACCACACAAGAGACATAAGAATACACTGTGAACAAAATGCAGAACTTAATGTTCAGCTCAATGGTCCACATAGTTACCACTGTTCTTTAAAGTGTTAAGACGCGTTAATAATGTCTTTGTTCTGATGTAAGCAGAATAAATGTGGATTAACCAAATACGTATTAAGATAATGTTACAAATTTACCAACACATGCACTTTTTTCTATTAAAAATTAATAGTTCGTTAAAATGCCCTACATATGTTTCGGTCAGTAGGCAAACAGACCTCACCCACCAGGACACGGCATCACAACCAACATACACAGAGACGTGACACCATAGAAAAAAAGCCAATAAAGAAATATATGCTGAGTTCCACTGAAATTAACATTTCGACCATCGAAAACAGGACAGCTAGACATACTTCTGGTTTACAACATCGTGTACGCATCCTGATGTGCGGAGTAACTAACGAAAGGCTTCCAACATATCGTGCGTAACATACAATTTACAACAAGACGTAAAACACTGGTGAAAAGTGAACTTCAATACGCAGTGAATTTAGAACTTTATATTTTATTATGCTGTTTTTATAATACTCTCACTGGACTATTTTAATCTACACCTCTAGATGTGTATATACTAAGTAACTCTGGTCGCCCCTGATGATGGTCGGTTAACCGACCGAAACATATGTAGGGCATTTTAACGAACTATTCATTTTTAATAGAAAAAAGTGCATGTGTTGGTAAATTTGTAACATTATATTAAACATGCACGGTGTAAGCAATACTAAGTACGTATTAAGATATTATTAATAGTAGAGATCTCTGAAATTTACTGCTTTACTGTCTCCCGTTTCTGAATAAATGTGAAATTTATATCATATTTGTTGAAAATGTTATTAATTAATTTATCACTTTCAGTTTATTACTTTCCGGAATAATATTAAAATATTACAGTAAGCAAAACTATCTAGGAAATGAAGCAATACTTAAAATTAAAATTGCATCTCGTTATAGTATATTTATAAAATATTGTCATTTTCGTATTATGATACTAACATCCATTCCATTGCATCGCTCTCAAAACGCCCCCTTTGCATTAGGTGCTTAATTAAAATACATTTACCTGCAGGACATGTTTAGGTCATTAGCCCCTTCTGAGAGACCTTATCGGAACCAGAATCAAGCTACTTGATTTACATTAGAATCAGTCTAAAATTTTATATAGCATTTCAATCCACAAGTTATATTAATTTCCTGTTTTACATAATTTAACTTATTCGCCCATCCTTTATTGTCATTGCCATCTGTGTTGATTCTAGACAAGCAATCCGACCCTTGTCTATTCACTTATTCGGGGTATCTGCTTCAACAGCAGAACACGTCCTGCGGAATTTGGGACAAATTTTAATAACCCTTTAAAGAACAATTGTTACTGTAAGTACCAACTGTTTTAACATTCAAACATGCCGCATTTTGCTGACAGTTAATTATGTGTTTCATATAGTTCGTAAAGCAAACTACTAAATCCGTAAACAAATCAATGCATTGGTTTTTTGTAGTGGAGACCGTGTGTATTTACTGGGCGATAGAAATTCAGTTTTTAATATGTTACATTAATTTAATGATTCAAAGCAGTGATGAGATAAACTATTCTGTGATATCACTAGTGATCATTATAATTGTGAGCAATGAATACCTACGGTCTTAAGTTTTAATAAGTGCTAACGTTGGCCGCAGTGATTTCCGATTCGGCTGATATACGGCGGCTGAAAGTGAGCAATATACTGTCCTGTAGCAAGGTTTCCTTTTACAAGATGAAATCAGGTTATATGACGTGTGTACAGAATATCACTCTGAAAACGTACCATTTCCACCGTTCCGATAAGAGCAGTAATTTTTTGTTAGGCATCCTGTTGTGCTAATTACAAATTATTAAGCGCAGGAAGATATGTGTTTACTTCTTATGCTTATTTGTTACATAAAGTTCCCATCTAGAAGACGAAGTAAAGTTGTGTGTGTTGTTACAATACATGATTCTGAAGATTACAGCTCCCACCGTTCCGAAGAGACGAAATATTTGTGTTTATTTCTTATGCTTATTTGTTGCATAAATTTTGCACTACGGAAGTGGTAGGTCATTCTTAATCTGGTAAAAACAATATGTGCCCTTAACAATACGGAAGATTTACGATACGCCATGTCTTTTAAATACTTAACCTGGAAGCAGCTTAAGGGAGGAGAGATTAGAAAACTGGACCAGGGTAGGAAAGAAGTTGTATGAATATAGAAGCGAAATATCACATATATTGATATGATAAGTAATGTAAACATATGGATGGGCAGATGTGGGAAGGATATGAAATCTATTTTAAATGGCACACCAATGTAAAGCTGAGGAATACCAATGAGGATAGCTGCATTGATACAGAGGGAAGGGGGATGGGCATCACAATGCACGCGGCTATCATCAACAGGAGAGCAGCACAGAGAGACAGGACGTGTATGAACATCAAAATATAAACAGCCAACAACACAGGAGAGCATCACAGACGGGGGGGGGGGGGGGCGAACATCACAATACACGCAGTTAATGTGAACAGGATAGCAGCAGAGACAGGGAGGAACGGGTGAGCATCGCAGTGTAGACAGCCAACACAAACAGGATAGCAGTACAGTCAGACAGTAGAGGTTGAGCATCACAATATAGTGAGCTAACATAAACAGGATAGCAGAGCACAGGGGGAGGGGGAAATATCGCAATACATACAGCTAATTTGAACACACTCTGCACTGCAGACAGACTGTAAAAGACATGAAACAGGTCCTAGTTAAGGTAACACACTAAACTGTAAGGGATACAACAAAAATAATAGCGATGGAAGCAACATACGGGTAGTAGGAAGTCTGTCTACTGAATTGCATAGGAACACCGAGCAAGTTGACTTACACAGTAACGTTGTGACGTTTCTGGCTTGTATTCGGAATGTGCTCGTTCTATTCTCGGCTGGGTCACAGACTATCCTGAGGTTCTCTTTTGTTTTTCTCTGTCCCTCCTGGAGCATGCAAGGGTAGTACCTTAGAGTAGGCCACGACCGGTTCCTTCCACGGCCTTTCAATTTCATCAGTCATTAATCATCCTTACATTCTGTGCTATATAATATGGGCTACTAAGAACGTCGTTAAATAAACCAAAATGCATAAATAAAAACTAATAAGGACTCCGTCATTTATAAATATGATATAATCGTAGAAGAAAAGACAACAAATTGAAGACACGCCTTATGATTAGCCTAAACGTAGAAGGGATGAATTCAGGACAAAAAAGCTATGATTGCAAGACTCGTACAAACAGCAAACTTAGCTGTGTATATTGAAAACAAGACGTCAAAAAGCTATGTACATGGCAAAAATAATACATTGATATAGTAACAAAGTATGCATAAAGAACCAAAATAAAGCAAAAAATACGATGTTGACACAGTTTGAAGATTGTGTATTTTAATGTGAAAAAATTCTGGCGCCAACCTTTTCATGGAAGTCCAATAACTTGATGTTCAGTGTTTTGATGCCGCTAAGGATGACTGAATAGGCACGTGTATATGTTTTAGTTGTATTTATTGAGAAAATCAGCTGTAATGCATGACAGCAGAAATATTAATTTCTCTTCTGACACTTAACATTTTACAATTCTTTATTTAGTAACACTACGAAATATTATTATTTATTTAACCAAGGCAAGATTTGTGAGCAAGCAACTGTAATAATAACAATAATAACAATAATAATAATAATAATAGCATCATATATGCCTTCAGTTTCTGCCTTCGTTTCAACCCGCTTCTGTCATAATTCTCACTGTACTACATCACAGTCGCAGAAGCTCAGGTAACAGTTTTAAACGCTCACAAAACGAACAGAAACTGTAGTCCAGTAGCATTAGGGTTTCAAGTTACATATTACTAATAGAAACTAGCACATCGTTGTCAACATAAGTATAAAACAATCAGCACACTGTGCTTTGAATTTTTGTGTGTAAACTAAGGTTAAGCTTTGGGTTTCTGTGTGTGTGTGTGTGTGTGTGTGTAAACTAAGGCTCAGCTCTGGGTTAGGTTTGTGTGTTGCGAGCCATGAATTCTGGCAGCCGTGGCATCATTTATTGTTACCAATGGTGGCAAAGCATATTTAATATGGTTTCTATTAAATGCGAGAGGAATAACAGAGCACAAATACAGGTACATATATTGTGATTCAGTAGCATGTTCACTCGTAAATATTGCTTCTGTCACCTTTATGTTTATAATGAAAAAAGTTTAGACTCTTCGATAATAGGAGGGAAATGAACGTTGCCGTTCTTCTACATTTGTTCCTTATACGGTATACCTCCAGCCTCACTTTTTTCCCCTTCTCGGCAAAACCATTTTTGTGTGGTTCATGTCATACTCATGCGCTCTGCAATTATTCATTTTGTCAGTGCTTCATGCTGCCCGCGTCTGTTTCCTTCGGCTCCAAAAGTATGTCTTGCGACTTCGTCTTTACGCTGGGCTGCCACATATCGTATAGCAAAGACAAATTTCTCGCAGCCACACACGCAGCTATACACTCTCGACAACTGCTAAATTGCTTCCGTTAATCGATGTTCTATCTAAGGTATTGTACTCAGTGAATCTGTTTCTAATTATGCACTTATGTTTTGCCGGAGTCCTCAGAATTCTCGCTTCTTTTTGCCACACAATTAATGTATGTCTTCCGTATGATGCCTATAGTAAACAGTGATTTTTTTTCTAGTTGCCATTAATAGGTTGGTCCTTATAATGGGTACACATCATGTTTAATTTGAAGTAGGTTCTGAGTTTTATATGATATTTAGATGAAAATTCGTCTTAAAAATGTTAAAATGTTTCGTCTTCTCGAAATAAAGTAATGCACAGTAAGCAGAACGAAGATGAAACATAGAAAACATGATACTTTGGATATGCCAATGCTCAGAGTAACTGCAAAACTCTTTAAATTAATGTAAATACATTTATTAATGTTGATAAGAGAGAGTCTAGTAACTTGCATATGTATCGGACAGGAAACATGTCTTCCAAAACTATCAGCAGACAGGTAAAGACATTTATGGATATTCTAAATGAAGTCCTTTCCGAGTTTTCTTTAAAAAAAAAGTAATATAACGTTTCTTCTTAAAATTTACCAAAGTTACTAATCTATTACCAAAAGTAACATTTGTTGTTATAATTTTTATTACCATCACCATTGCCATTATCAAACTTATTGTATTAAAGTTTTCCATTATGAAATCAGTATTACAAAGACACAAAAGCAATTCAATTTAAGAACCATACGTTGACATAAAAATGAGAAGGAAGAGGCACCTAAAGTTACAGTTTAAAGTTTCTCCTACTTCCATTAGGATGTGTACTTTAATAATCTACCAACATCATCCATAACTCATAAGCTGAACCCTTTAAAACCTGAAATTCGTCTAAATAATGATTCCTTTTCCTACTTTACACAAAAACCCATTAGGAAGCGCGACAGGTTCATGCTGTTAGGCAGTTCGTCGCTCTTCATTCTGGGCAGGATGTGAAACACAGAATAACTACACTAAATGAACAAAAGGGTCAGCTTTTTTATTTTTAGTGAACAAGGTGACATACTAATCACTCTGTTTCATGACGTGTAAGAAACAAATCATTAACCTGTATAGAGATTGATAGGACTGTGCCATTATGTTTTAAGGTTGGTATGCTACGTAAGATATGATAACTCTTAGTCACCAATATGCTTTATATAAACCATTAATTACTAAATGTTTAAACTAAGTTTTCAATGTATATTTCCTATCAGACACTTTAATATGATAGTGATGAAAGGTCTGAGATCATTTATTGGCACTTCAATTCCATCTCGATTATTTTACAGTGAAATTCACTGTACAGTTGTAATAATATTAGTAATAAAGGGAAGTTTAATCCAGGCCTGTCGCCTAGAAATGATACCAAATTTTTAAATTCGCATGTTTTTTTTTACATCTATATGTCTACCATTTCCATAACTCAACAAGGGACTGGTAACGTAGTAACGTTAGACTTCCATTCAGGAGAAGAATATTTTATTTTGACACAATTGTCAGCGGTAGACCTACTTGCTAATTCTGTATTTTCATGATTATCTTCAGTCTGTCCAGTTATCTGTCCAGTTAAATACCACGAAGTAACTCTGAAATGGAACACGACCACCTCCTTTCAGATCCGTCCCTAAATACTGTTCATGGGCTCTTGCCAAAAAATTGAAAATTGTCTAAAATGCGTTGTTGAGGTATGTCGTTAAGTGGCCTAAGAATGAATTAGTAAAATACTGTGAATCTCTAATTGTGGTCAGTTTACTTTAGTTTTTAGTACAGTATTTGACATTACTGAGTTTCGCAGAACGGACGAGAATTTCTATTAGAGTGACATACTGCAGTGTAGGCAAGAACACACTGGCATTAGTGTGGCACGGTACAGTGTAGGGAAGAACACATTGGCACTAGTGTGACATGCTGCAGTGTATGGAAGAAGACAATGGCACTAGTGTGACATGCTGCAGTGTATGGAAGAAGACATTGGCACTAGTGTGACATGGTGCAGTGTAGGGAAGAACACATTGGCACTAGTGTGACACGGTGCAGTGTAGGGAAGAACATATTGGCACTAGTGTGACATGCTGCAGTGTATGGAAGAAGACATTGGTACTAGTGTGACATGCTGCAGTGTATGGAAGAAGACATTGGCACTAGTGTGACATGGTGCAGTGTATGGAAGAACAAATTGGCACTAGTGTGACAATCTGCAGTGTAGAGAAGAAGACATTGACACTATTGTGACACGGTGCAGTGTAAGGAAGAAAACATTGGCAGTAGTATGACACGATGCAGTGTATGGAAGAAGACATTGGCACTAGTGTGACACGCTGCAGTGTATGGAAGAAGACACTGGCACTAGTGTGACACGCTGCAGTGTATGGAAGAAGACATTGGTACTAGTATGACACGCTGCAGTGTATGGAAGAAGACATTGGCGCTAGTGTGACACGCTGCAATGTATGGAAGAAGACATTGGCACTAGTGTGACACGCTGCAGTGTATGGAAGAAGACATTGGTACTAGTGTGACACGCTGAAGTGTAGGGAAGAAGGCATTGGCACTAGTGTGACACGGTGCAATGTATGGAAGAAGACATTGGCACTAGTGTGACATGGTGCAGTTTATGGAAGAAGACATTGGCACTAGTGTGACAATCTGCAGTGAAGGGAAGAAGATATTCGCATTAGTGTGACAGGCTGCAGTGTAAGGAAGAAGACATTGGCACTAGTGTGACAATCTGCAGTGTAGGGAAGAAGGCATTGGCACTAGTGTGACACGGTGCAATGTATGGAAGAAGACATTGGCACTAGTGTGACATGGTGCAGTGTATGGAAGAAGACATTGGCACTAGTGTGACAATCTGCAGTGTAGGGAAGAAGACATTGGCACTAGTGTGACAGGCTGCAGTGTAGGGAAGAAGACATTGCCACTAGTGTGACATGCTGCAGTGTATGGAAGAAGACATTGGTACTAGTGTGACACGCTGCAGTGTATGGAAGAAGACATTGGCGCTAGTGTGACACGCTGCAGTGTATGGAAGAAGACATTGGAACCAGTGTGACACGGTGCAGTGTATGGAAGAAGACATTGGAACCAATGTGACATGGTGCAGTGTATGGAAGAAGACATTGGCACTAGGGTAACACGCTGAAGTGTATAGAAGAAGACATTGGCACTAGCGTGGCACGCTGCAGTGTAAGGAAGAAGACATTAGCACTAGTGTGACACTGCAGTGTAGGGAAGAAGACATTGGCACTAGTGTGACACTGCAGTGTAGAGAAGAAGAAATTGGCACTAGTGTGACACTGCAGCGTAGGGAAGAAAACAATTTTGAGAGTATTGTAAGACTGTTCCGTAAATAACATCTTAATTTTGGAAAAAGGAAGGAAATTAACTGAGGCTGGAGAAAATCGCATAGTGTGGTACTCCGTGAGTGGGTTGTGTAACACCAGCAGGGGCAGTGACAAACTTCATACACAATTTCAGCTGAAAACCCATAGGGGAGAAACCACTTGGAATATCTAAATAAAAATTGTAGGGCAATTTTGAAACGTCTTCGAGAAGTATGGTGTCAATATCCGGACTTAACGTCAGATGGCTAAGGTATCACCCACGGGCAGGACTTCCTAATGACTCCACTGACAATCTGGGTTCCATGAAAGCGGGGAATTCTTTACCATCTGAGAGACTATATGCTGAAACACTTAAGCCTGAAGTTCATTTTAGTAATATTAAAGAATCCAATTTTCTAAGTAAAAAGAACATACTACTCGTACATCAGCATTATAAAGGCCGGTTGGTACTTGCTGTTTAGGGACGTAAGTCGTATTTAGCAGGTAGTAGGCCTATATATTACACTAATCATTGTCCTCTTACAGTTTGAATTAGAGTGGTCACTATACACACCACTTACTTTAACATTCAGAAGTTGTGCATTTTGCCCACGCAGCGTGTATACGAGTTTTGTGTGATCCTCAGAGCAAACTGTAATTGTTTTCATAGGCAGCTTTAACGGACTGGTCTTTGTAACGGAGATGCTTGTATTTACTATGCGGTTGAACCTGAATTCGTATATTTACTTCAATAATTCAATCTGTTGACAGGATTGAAATACAGCTTTGCAGTAACACCTGATATTACGATTTTCGTACGTTCAGTTCCACACTGTCAGATAAATAGGCATTGTCAGAAGGATCGCGGAAATCAGCACATTCGCAATTTCTGTAATCCCCCGCCGACAGGCACTGTGACAGGCTACTTGAATCTACTAAATTTACCCTTCTCTCACAGCAGTGCTTATGCATTAAAGTCTTCACATTCCACGTCTACCGTCACTTCTGGGCATGTAATAGATTTATAGTTACAAGAGAACCATTCCTCATCTAACCCTCCCACCAAGCTCTCCCCTCTGTATGGGCACAAACACACAAACACCAGCGCACAGCCTAACACAGCTGCCTCCAGGGCAACCTGTAATTCGATTTTCGTCGAACACCAACACTTGTCAAGTTCATTTGCAGGGACGCAACTGCAAAAAACTTTATTGATGAATTATTACTCATATAGTTAGAAGCAAAACTTGAAATCTGCGACCAGCGACGCATAGAATGTTCACTGCAAACAGTTTCTTCTACCAGTGGTCTCAAATAAATCACCCTTTATAATTGGCCACTAGAGCTCTGCCAGCACATTTCAAGAAGTAACAGTCTGTTTCGTTTAAACATCACAAAAATCTACAGGCCTTCACGAAAGGACTGCTTTAATGTTGATTTGTTCTTCAATTTTTGTACAAGAATTTGGTCTGACGTCAGTAAGTCAGGATAGCGTAGTACGTATAGCGCCTAGTCTCCGGGCTGGACAACCAAGGAGTCGTGTTTCGATTCTCGGGAGGGGCAAGGGAGCTCTGTCTCCTCCAAATTGTGCAGACCAGTCCTGGGGTCGACCCATGCTCCTATTTAAAGGGTATATATTTTTCCTATATATTTTTCCTCGGGAGTTAAGCGGCCGGGACATGAAGCTAACCAACTACCCTCAATCTAGTGTCGAAGTTAAGAATGTGTTGATCTATACCTCCATTCTTCCTTATGCCTTCATGGAGTGGACAGGGAAGAGTTTAATTTCGTCTTTATTTTTACTTGTTCTGACGTCTGTACCACTGCGTAAACTAATGCCGGAGGGGGGGGGGGTTAGTTTGATGGTATTATTTGGGAAGATAGAGTCTTACTACAGAAGGAGGATCTTTATTGAGGAAAAACGTTCTAAATGGGAAAGTGTCGAGCACAGGCAAAGCAATTACCAGTAACCATATAATGTTTTAAATGTCTTTGGATAAATTTCGTAGTGAGTTTGTCAAAAATGTTGAAGAAAGATGCTCTGCGTTAAGCCGGGTCCAGACTCGATTATTCTGCTGCAATGTAATAGCGTTAGGTAATAAGGTGGAATTCTGTGAGTTCCGGGGTTCAGGTTTGGACGAGACCGTGCGAATGCTGGAGAAAGGTCTGTGCTCCTGTGGTCACCTACTGTTAGCTGCTTCTGGTGGAGAATGTCGTCTTTATAGGTATCTAGCTCAGGCTTCACATGCGTACACACATTTTGTCCAGGAGACGAAAGCAGCGAAGAAAAAAAGGGTGGCAAACGCACTTACGCAGAAGCTGATCTGTGTATAGTAGTTACCAGTTGTTAGCAGACTTGAAATTTCCAAGAAGATGATGGGCAGCACAAAAATTCTACTTTAATGGCACCAGCAGATTTTAAATTATCGCTCCGAAAATTGTGGAGCGGGATATCAGGTGCAGGGTATCTATTGCATTTTATGACGCGAAGATCACAGCGAGCACAGAACCACATCCACACTTGCTACCGTGATGTTACTTAACATACACTACTTTAGAATTCTCTGAAAAACCGACAGCAGAGTGGATTGGCCTCGCCGCGAATCGAATAGAAGCCAATGTTGCAATAACACAGTCAAGATCTGCGTAAGGTCTGCTCTTACATTACGTTGAGTTAGGCAGAATGCTGAAGTCTGAACGTGGCTTGAGACAGCCCAAAATATGTTGGATGTAAAGGGTCAGATGTGACTAAACCGTGCAATGTGTGGAGCTAGCAGTTCAGATTAGGAGATGGAAGACTCAAGGAAGATTCTAGCCGTGTTGACTAGTAAACAGACACAGATGTTTCGAATGCGCATGTTGTCTTCATCCTTGGGGTCAAGCAATCGAAGGTGGA
Organism: Reticulitermes speratus; assembly: GCA_021186555.1. NCBI lineage: Eukaryota > Metazoa > Arthropoda > Insecta > Blattodea > Rhinotermitidae > Reticulitermes > Reticulitermes speratus. The sequence goes on from JAJKFL010000005.1 coordinate 19,943,105, forward strand.
AATTCAGATTTGACCGGTCCAAGGATGTAAGTTTCTCGTTTAACTCAGCAGCTTGTCATCATATTGGAAGAACAACTAAAATTGTCAGCCAAGATTTAAATGTAACACCTTATAAACATGGAGTGATCACAATAACAACTGTGGATAGTATATATTAATCATCTTAAAAAAAAAAGATGTTGGATAGATTTATAGTCCAAGTCCTGATCTAAATGAAGCAAGTTCTGGTATCTGAATATGTTTCGAGATAAGGCATATTTTCTGAGTCAGGTCATTAAGCAGCAGAACGGTGGAATATGGCAAACAGAAAATCCAAGCGTCCACTTCAACCACAAGAGTGTGCAATCTGTTGTGCTTTGTGTGCTGTTATTGTGGGCCCAGCATTGGTAGAGGGTGGTGCGAACTGTGAAGGTTATGGGGCACTTCTGGAAGAGAACCTTTATTTCTTTTTGCCAGGTCTAGGTAATGACCTCAATGAAATGTAATTGCAGCAACTGGAGCACGGCCGTACTCTGTTAATACTGTTGCGGACATTTTAAACACTCATTAGGCGCGTTCGCATAGTCGCGAGAAGCTCCTATTAGTTTCGTCACGTCCGTCCGTCTGTCCTTCCGCACGTATCAGCGCGGCTCCCACTGGACGGCTTTATATGAAATTTGACATTTGGGACTTCTATGAAAATCTGTCGAGAAACCCCATATTCGGTTAAAATCGGGCACAAATATCAGTCACTTTACATGAAGAGTTAAAAAGTACGTTTTGTTGTTGCCGACGACATAAAATCACCATAAAAGCGCTCTATTCCAGTGAAATGGTATCCGGCTGTTAGCATGGCCGAGGAGGTATAAACATTACGCGAAAGCGCCACAATGTCATCTTACACGTACATTGCCTGTCTTGTTTTTATGATGGTATAATTCATAACCGCTACTCCGGTTCGTTTAAGATAGTGTGACCTTGGCAATCAGCCACTTCTGACATTAATTAATCCAGGTAATTATTGTTTCTTGGACTTGTTTAAGGATCGTAACTATAGCAGTCGTCCTCAAAATAATTCAAATCTGAAAAGTGAAACATGCACTGTCACAGAAAATATTGGTAATGATGTCAGGCGGAGAGTTCAAAAATTTCCTTCTCCTTATACGTGTTCAGTAGACGGTGAACATATTGAGCATATCAAGTAATGTCACGGTCAGTGAAGGACACACTGAACACCTACACTACTACTACTAATTTTCGCGTAAATGGCTGTTTTTTTAATTTATTAATTAAAATTCATGTGAAGTGTAAAATGATTTCCCCACTTGTGAAGGCCCTGAAGTATACATAAAACGTAACATTGCACTTTCCTCTTTCTGTCTTTTGCGTTTTCTGCTTCCTGATTTAGATCTAACAGCGAGCACGTACAGATCATGACATCAACTTTGAATTCTTGTCGCGATGTGCCGCAGCACAAAATGTCATGGCGACGTGGTACAATTCCTGGGAGCGACTCGAGTCTTCTTTCTTGTTCTCATGATCATTCTCTGAAGGGCCATTGTTACTCCACGACCAAAAACAATATCGCTACGTACCTTTATTGCATGATTTTCTGTAAAATGCTCAGCTAACATCTAAGAGTCAATTTGAATTTAATGAAATGCTTCTTGAAGCACTACATTTTTTATTTATTTTTATATGTTATTCTCTAAAGTAAATGCTAGGACCGTAAATAAATTTTTTCCATCTCCACACACAGCTTTTTCCAAAAACTTACATTCAGATCTACCAGAGACAAAGAACAATTCCAAACGCGCACACACACACATACACACACACACACACACACACAAGCGTGCAACACCCCACAAATAATAGTGATTACATTCGGAATTATACATTTGCATCTGTTACGGTAAGTGCACCGACTACCAACCAGCGTTGTGATAAACAGAACCCTTGACGCTAGCAAGTCAGAAACAGGCATTCTACTCTTTCGCGCACTCCTGCGCGAAATGCATGAACAACACAAGGTACCAACCACTGAACAAAGGAAGAAAACTCATATACAGAATGTTACGCGACGTAATGGCCAAACTTCAGAATCGTGTTCTACGGGCCATTCTGAGCAACAAAGTCTGGTAAACTACATTTGCAAGTCCCCCAACTGACCAATTGTTAGGATCACGAAGTACTATACCTTATTTTTTTCTGATACTGTAGCTCAAGTAGATAAGAAATTGAGGCGTAGAGAATGCTAGCAAGAAAACTTCATGGATAGCAGCATCTTTGAAGGCCGAGAGGGAGATGGGAGAACAATACATGGTGGTGCAGCGTTCTTTCGTCGTCTTAATTTACGTAGGATTCTGGCAGCCCCGAAGCGGGCATTAAACTACGTGCACTATTGCGTTCAGCCAGGGAAGCCATTCATACGTATGGATCACTGGTCGGCTATCCACCGTACATTCACGGTAGACACACTTCTGAGAAAATAATGATTCTGTGATTGGCGTTGGTGTTTAAGCATGGAAACTTCGGTTTCTAATATCAGGTAGTTGGTAATTTTTTTTGTGATGAAGGGCCCCGTAGCAGATGCACCGGACGCACCGCAGCCTTCAGGCTTATTGTGCAACCCTGTGATGAAGATGCTTAGTTTTTTCGTTTTTTCCGTGTAATGGAGCACCGGTGGAATGAAATTGACAGGGGAAAACCGAAGCACTCGGGGAAAAACCTGTCCCAGTGCTATTTGTCCACCACAAATCCCACATGGACTGACCCGAGATCGAACCCGGGCTCCGGGGTGAGAGGCCGGCGACTAACCGCCTGAGCCATGGCACGGCCACAGTGGGTTATTTACTTATTACTTGGTAAAATTTGTAATGCAAGGTTTTCAGTGCGTGTCCCTTTCTGTGTTCAAGCAACTCTCGAAGGAAAAAAAAATTGGATATTCAAAAGAATTTTCATTGTTTCTTTGGACGGGGAACGCAAGGTGTGGTGAACATAAAAATCGCAGTGTGAAAGTCAGTTGTACGCTTCCACCTTAATTCTCTGTCTGTCCAGCAATTTTCTGCGATTGACAGCCTTCGCAAAACACTCACCTACCCAAAATTTTCCTGAAATACTCGGAAATAGATTTATATCCTTCACTGCATCTTTGATACACAACAGACTGTATACGCGATATTAAATATATTCTTCCCCAGACAGTTGTATATCTGACTCGGTAAAAGAAATGCGAATGTAATGTGGGTTTCGTGCTTCTGCTTTTCTCAGACGCGAACGAGGGAGCGATTCAGTATAAAATGCTTGAAGCAGGTGGATTACTGATCGCTGTTTGTGTTGACATTCTCTCCTGGAAGATGAAAATTAGTCTGAGGACGATGCATAGGGATGAGATGTGCGAAGACTTCATATTTCGATGCAGATCCAAGAACTGCATTCATAAGTATGATTTTATGTACCATTTTTGAAAGGGCCACTTATAACATAAACTTCAGAAAGACACTAGAGTGGCATTCTTTTCTTAGACCCATTCTGCTCTTCATTATTTTGATTTTAGAAAAATGAATTATGTAAGATTCTTACAAGATTTCTAAGAATAATTTCTAACCACGATAATCATACAGATATTGAGAACTTGTTATAATTGAAAGTGGTATAACTTTGTTCTGTATTTTCCTTAAGTACCTTTAAGTGTATTGTACTCAATGGTCACTACGCTATGGTTGGTGCACCTCTGCGTCAACTTCCCGCCTTCGCAACTTATTTTGAAACACTTGTATAAAAATCTATTCCATTGCAGGCCTGGAGAGGCCCTTAGGGCTCCAGGAGGTTGAGGTTCCCAGAATTTATAGACGATCGGCACATGAAGATGGTAAGGTTGTCAACCCTATGCACAGGCTGCCTTTACCCCCAGGAGATACCCCTGGTACTCATTTCTGTTAGAGTCTGAGTTGACCCCAGTGTCGTAGTGTGGCTGAATACTTGTACTATCTTCATTAAATTTTCGATCAGAAATAAAATCTAATACGTGATCAAAACTTATGAAAGAGACTAAAAAAAAAGTAGAAATTCGTATGGCGTAAAATATAAGCCAATTACAAACACAGGGTTGCCACATTTGTGGAGTTATACTTCATGTTATTAGCCCAATAGCTTTATTCAACATCCAATGGGAAAATTCGTAGCCATTACAAAGCTGGCCAAAATCGTTGCTGGTTATGTTTGTAACTATTTAAAAAGCCTTTGAAGTAAATTTTGTCTCCCGGCGACTGAATTATTCATCAGATGACACTGTTATATAACCTCTGCCCAACTAGAATATGTATTAATTTTAATAATATTTAAATTCTTAATTGTGAAATAAAACACGTGACAGAAGCACAGATTATTTGTGGACCACAATTTTGAACACAATATAAAATGACACGATAATCACCACATTACAATCACATTTTACGATTACATGCATATGAAGTTACGTTAATCTCATACGTGTGATTTAAGGAGGCTGTCAGTTGCTAAGGTTGTATAGCGTCGGTGAAAAATGTATTGAAGAGTACGGAGCATTGGTAGAATGATACTGACAAGATAAATCTGAAGTACTCAGGAAAAACCCGGTTCTAATGTCAGTCTGTACTCCAAAAATCCCACATAAATTGCACTAATCTCGAGACTTGCAATTCTCAGAGCAAGGCTGATAAAAATTTCATCCTCTGGGATATGAGTCCGTGTATTCTAGTATACCCGACAGTCGCCTGGACTGCAGTTTGGTGACACCTGCAGCCAGTCTGTCCTCATCAGAAGAGACAGCGAAAGGCTCAGAGCATACATCCCCAATATCAAGTTTGCAGTCACAGCCGCTCCTTGATCAGGTTCATCGAAGGAGGAATGCTCGAGTAAGAGTGGGGTCTTTTCACACCCCCACTACTTCTCGCCACCGCCTTCTCTTACTTTAATGAGCTGCTTCCGCTGCGCTCCCTAGAGTCGCCTGGTCTGGAGTCTGGTCATAAAGACACCTGCAGCCAGTCTGTCCTCATCAGAAGAGATAGCAAAAGGCTCACAGGTTAATCGAAGGTGGAATACTCGAATAAGAGTAGAGTCTTTTCACACCCCCACTACTTCTCGCCACCACCTTCTCTTACTTTAAAGAGCTTCTTCCGCTGCACTCCTGTGAGTCGCCTGGACTGCAGTTTAGTCATATAGACACCTGCAGCCAGTCTGTCCTCATCACAAGAAACAGCAAAAGGCTCAGAGGCTACAGCCTCCGTATCAAGTTTGCAGCCACAGCCGCTCCTTGATCAGGTTCATCGAAGGCGGAATACTCGAGTAAGAGTGGGGTCTTTTCACACCCCCACTACTTCTCGCCACCGCCTTCTCTTACTTTAACGAGCTACTTCCGCTGCGCTCCCAAGAGTCGCCTGGTCTGCAGTCTGGTCATAATGACACCTGCAGCCAGTCTGTCCTCATCAGAAGAGATAGCAAAAGGCTCACAGGTTCATCGAAGGTGGAATACTCGAGTAAGAGTGGGGTCTTTTCACACCCCCACTATTTCTCGCCACCGCCTTCTCTTATTTTAATGAGCTGCTTCCGCTGCGCTCCCGACAGTCGCCTGGACTGCAGTTTGGTGGCACCTGCAGCCAGTCTGTCCTCATCAGAAGAGACAGCGAAAGGCTCAGGGCATACAGCCCCAATATCAAGTTTACAGTCACAGCCGCTCCTTGATCAGGTTCATCGAAGGAGGAATACTCGAGTAAGAGTGGGGTCTTTTCACACCCCCACTACTTCTCGCCACCGCCTTCTCCTACTTTAACGAGCTACTTCCGCTGCGCTCCCAAGAGTCGCCTGGTCTGTAGTCTGGTCATAATGACACCTGCAGCCAGTCTGTCCTCATCAGAAGAGTTAGCAAAAGGCTCACAGGTTCATCGAAGGTGGAATACTCGAGTAAGTGTGGGGTCTTCTCACACCCCCACTACTTCTCGCCACCGCCTTCTCTTACTTTAACGAGCTGCTTCCGCTACGCTCCCAAGAGTCGCCTGGTCTGCAGTCTAGTCATAATGACACCTGCAGCCAGTCTGTCCTCATCAGCAGAGATAGAAAAAGGCTCACAGGTTCATCGAAGGTGGAATACTCGAGTAAGAGTGGGGTCTTCTCACACCCCCACTACTTCTCGCCACCACCTTCTCTTACTTTAATGAGCTACTTCCGCTGCACTCCCGAGAGTCGCCTGGACTGCAGTCTAGTCGTATAGACACCTGCAGCCAGTCTGTCCTCATCAGAAGAAACAGCGAAAGGCTCAAAGCCTACAGCCTCAGTATCAAGTTTGCAGCCACAGCTGCTCCTTGATCAGGTTCATCAGAACTCAGCTCAGAACTTACTTGTATCAAGTCTACAGCCTCAGCCACTCCTTGATCAAGTCCATTAATTACTGTGTCCATTTTATTCCCACAAGTAATGGGGAAGTAAGTCACCACCCGCAGAGCCCCTTACGGGTGGAAGGCATAAATACAACGGGGTGCTGCCCGGTTCCCCGAGGGGATCGTAAATGCACTGCTGTTTTACCACCCCACTGCCATGCAGTCCTCGGCACGATACCTTACACCTTGACTTGGGTGAATAGGAAGGATGTTATGGAAAGGTTATTGGTTCAGACAGGTCGTTGTGGAACACACTTCGTCTGGCCCCTCAGCTGAGGCCTGCCCGTCTTGGGAGACCCTACCAGTAGCTAAGCTACCGCCGGTTTAGCCCCCAGCTTCTTTGGGGTACTCAAACCCTCTCCGCCCGCACGGACAGTGCTTCGTTAAGGCGGTGTCCCCTGGGAGGGAAGTTGTACCTTTGTGTACAGGCGGTTTTAATTTGACTAGTGGTTATAAATTTAATCTTTTGACGGCTAAAGCTATGTAAAGACTTGGTTCCTATGACATTTTTTTTATTATTTACTGCAATTGGGTTTTCACCCGGTGGCAGTAGTCCTTACACTAGTACACACAATACAAATGGAAGTATAATATACATAAAAGTAACAATACAAAACAAATTATACACAATTACCAAACAAAATACGTACATTAAGTACAAGTACACACATTAGAACACCTAGTACACATGTGGAAAGTGTCTCCATTTTAAAGACCAATTAGTCAAAGTTCCTTAGTCTATAAATCGCTTTTCTTGCGGGCATCGTAAGAAACACATAAATACAAGGTGTTGGCACAATATAGCCTTTTCAGTTTTAAATCTGGCAGTCCATGTAATGATCACTAAATTTTAAAGGGTTGAAACTTATTTAAAACTGAAGTTAACGATCTATTAGCAAAAGCATCTGTTCTAGATATAGATATGGATATGAATGATTTCGGCGGCATTACCACAATATGCAGCCAAGACCCAGAAGTTAAAATTTTTAAGACTGAAAACACTCAAATTAAAGTTTTCAGGTGTCTTTTTGTAATTAAGAAACGACTGAGAATGAGACCCAAACAGCCCACGGCAATTACAGCCACGGTTTCTGTAAATATTGAGGCGTCTAGGAAATGCATTTTGTAACTTAGTTGTACGTTTTCTACCAGGCCGACAGACGGAAATAGGAAAGAGACAGAAACCGACCGAGAAGTTACACTTTAATTTAATTCAGATCATTAAGTAGAAGTCATTATGGAGAATATTTCTGTCTACGAAGTTGTGCTTCAGTATATAAAATTTATGTTCACATATTGTAACAACTTTAAAAGCATCCTGAAATACGGTGCTTTGCTCTCTCACTGCCATGTTTATACAGCGTACTTATTGAATACGTCACACCGTAAACCTGTGCAGACTATTAAACTGCTTTGTTTCTCTGACAAATCGTTTAGCCATGTAATCGATACATCGATATGAAACAAAGTAATCAGCTGCATCTTGGTAGACCGTACTAGAGTCAACCTTCTATCATTTATCCTGACACCTGTTCTCCCTTAGGTATGTGATAAATTGTGTCCACACGGAAACACTGAGACAAAAATTGTGTCTTTTTCCCTTTGTTTTCCTCAATCTCCTAAAATAACTGTAGTGGTGTCGACAATCTTTTTTACAGCGACAATATAGGCTACCTAAATGCACGTTGTGCGTATTATATTTTGAATATTCAAGTAATGTTGGCGCGTTTTCAGAAACGGAACCTCTCCAAACTGCAGGTACAGCAAGATTTGGCTGTTTTCCGATTTAGGACCGGACACTTAGATTAAATTACGAGATTCTTTGATTTTCCCACATTATGAACTTCAAAATATTTTGTTTATATTCTATGTTGTTTAGTCGTTGGTAGGCAGATAATATTTAAATAAGTCTTAAATGATATAAGGTGGGAGGGTATTGAATAATTCAGATTGTCTCATAATACGCAACACTGAATAAGATATTGAACCTACGGGTTTCCTAAGAGGCGAGGAATTTCTTGAATAGCTGAGCTACTGTTTTGGCCCCATGAAAGCCTGTGCTCCACGAAGTTGAGTGGTTAGATTTACTTGTCACGGAGTAAGATCACGATCTCTTAATTTTTAATAAGCCTTATGAAGACCAACATTTTGCCTGCAGATCTTCAGAGTAATTAACTGCAGTCAGCAGAAGTGATAATGCACAACTCTAAACCGGAAAAACATTTATCTAACAACAACTGCTAATCCCTTCCCGTCGACTCGCTTGACTTTGATATGCATTACACAGCGGTTTTGTACATGACGCGTGTCTGCAAGCCGACTAAAAATAGTCCTTGTAGTTTTTTAAATGTTGTGAGCAAAAAACTAATATTGACTACAGTATTACACCGCATTAAAACGCGTAGATCTGCGTGAAGAGCGATGAGAGTTGTCAAATAAAATAACCATTAAAAACAAAAACAAGAGTTGAGGAATCTTGTAACACTAGCAGGAACAGTATCCAGATTTTTTCGATGATTTTTTTTTTAAATGAAGGTTCTAATAGAAAGTTCTCCATCGCCACTGTGTCTGAGGCCACAATTTTTGGCGCACGATCACTTCGGTGACGATAAAATATAACGAAGGTTATTTTTGTTTGTTACGTTACGTAACTGTAAGCAGTTTCAACATATTTTTCACATATTGTGAAACTAAAAGATAAAATTAATTTAAAAAATCATGCAGATGTAATTGTAAGTAAAGGTAAATTATTTTATCTCAAATTCCCAATATAGTTAACTCCAGATACTTTCGCGGCACTTGACATTTATTTATTCTTTGTTTACTTGGCGACGTTCTAAGTAACTGAGAATATATGACGTTCGGATGACAGAATTATAGCAGGTCTTCCGTTGTGGCACATCGACAACACACCAATGGTAGCACCTGATACTGGATTCCACGTGACGATAACATCTGTCGGGCGAGTCCAGTGTTTCTTTAATGTTTGCTAGGTCAGGGTATATAGCCAAAAGAATCTAGTCCACACCATCAAACACTAAGTACTTAAGATCCATTTTAACGTTATCATCCCATTTACGCCTAAGTCTGGACTCTTTGTATCCGTGTCAATACACAGTACACTTATCGAAAAAGAAAATAATTTAAGGTGAAATTCCTACATATATCTGCTTTCAAATTAATTTTAAACTGTTTGAATAAGAGGTGAACCGATAATAGTTTCTCAAACCAGCTAAAATTTTCATTTTACCTCATGCATTGCAAATCACAACTCGGATCAGGCGTGTTAATTTCATTCACGTAATCAACTTCACAGCAATAAAACCTTTGAGGAGTGCTGGCATTTGTCATTTTCACCAGCGCCATTTCGATTAAGTTGAGTAATTGAGATGTCAATTAAACTGTTCACAAATCAGAGAGACCCGATGATTTAATCATAATTGTGTGACACAATTTGTAAATGATGTTGACACAACTAAAACAATTACTGATATAATAAACTATCTTATAATAACCAACCAAGTGCATAATATATGCATTTGTTTCGTTATTGTAAGATAGTTATTAAATAAGGCACGGAATGAATAATATTATAGTTATTGATGCCCAACAGGCAAAATATATCCATCATTATAATAACATCAAAGAAAAACTGTATAAAACAAATGCCTTGATATGATATATATTGTGCATTTGGTTGGTTATTATAAGATAGTCTATTAAATGATGAACGGAATGAATAACAACATTATAGTTACCGATATAATGTTTCGTATGTACCTTCGGACTCCAATCCCTTCTGTGTTCCAGAGGTCATTATTCCGCATCTCGGCCAACGGATCGATTTTCACGGGATTTTTGCATTTTCCGCGGTCTTTGCAAACAAATACAACGCCTAAGTTAATATCAAGCGACCTACTGTAACCGTCCACTTGGAACTGCCACCGCTCACGGTTACGGATTTAAGCTGCTCGGTTGGTTTGTGTGAGACTTAGCAACAAAATAGAACATTTACAGATGAAAGTTAAGACGTTTCTAATCACCACAACTATAATTCTGTAATGTTCACAGAGCTTTTGTTTCATTCGTTTTTTTAAGAAGGTGTTTAATATATGAAGTTATATTCACCAGTCAATTGGAACACGATAATTATAAAGAATGACGTATCTTAACACTGCTGATGGGTTCAATACAAGACGTAGAATCAATTCTAGGCAAACAATAATTTAACCGTGACCGGCGGTTTCTATCTCCATACTTCTCGTCGCGAAGCCAAAAATGATCACGGTCCTAGGAATGTCCCGAGTGCTTTATTCTCTCTTTCAGTTGTTCAGAAATAGTCAGCCAGGCCGTGCCAGGGCTCAGGTGGTTAATCGGCTCTCACCACGGAGGCCCGGGGTAGATCCTGGGTCTGTCCATGTGGGATTTGTGGTGGACAAAGTGGCGCTGGGACACGTTTTTCCCCGAGTACTTCGGTTTTCCCCTGTAAATTTCATTCCACCGGTGCTCCATTACACAGAAATAGGAAAAAACTAATCATCTTCATCACACGGTTGCAAAATAAGCCTCAAGGCTGCGGTGCGTCCGTAGCATCTGCTGCGGGGACCTTCACAAAAAAATACAGTCAGCCAGCAGGCAAGCTTGTTCAAAAATAGATTTTAAAAGGTTCAATTGCATGCCTACACTTATCGTGTTATTAACAAGGGAAGAAACATCAAAGGCCTTTAATGGAAGTGAGGTTTGGTAGACTGCTGCTATCCATCCTTATGACATGCGCGTCTTAAGTGCTCACAGCAATGACAGCATTGAACTGCTAACACTCTCCGCAAATAGCACTATTTTGATCTAATTTTGGTGTTGCTATATAAACCGGACAATGGTCCAAATCACCACTTTATCGTCTCATCTTTGGAAGCTCAGTCGGAGACTTGAATTAGGGACCCTGGCTCGACACACTACCTTCAAGTAAACGCATCCCATCATCTTCGAAATGTTTTTCAAAACTGTTATCAAGCAAAATGTGCATCGTTTAATTTAAACTAAGAAGCCGACAGTACACGCAGTAACTGTTGTGCTGTGAGGATTGAACACTTTGTTACGTAACTGGCCTGTGATCCGAGAAAGATGGTGGGAAATACAACGTACTTCTTACTTTCTTTGTTCATTATCTGCCTCCTTCATTTCTCCTACTTTACCCCCATCCCTTTTACTCTCTGTTGTATCGTTACGTCTCTCTCCCTTATTTCCTCCCTCAATCTTCTGCTATTAAAACAGTTTCCTCATCCCCATTTTTCCGTGCCCTTAACACATTCGTACATCTATCTACTTCTCTCTTTCTCTATATTTCTTTTCCATACTTTCATTTGTTCATCATATCATAATTTCAATTCTCGTTTCCTGTCAATGACAGAATATAGTTTGCTACTTATCCGCACACTACCAACGGCAGAAAATAGTCTCGGATTTCCTCACATCCTGAAAAATTCGAGTTGGAAATTACCCCACGAATAGCGATGATTTTCTGTTACTTTGCGTGTATAGTACACTGGACTACATTTTTAGCACGTAAGGTTATACGTGTAAACTATGGGCTACATATGCATTAGGCCTTTATGATAAAAATATGTTCATAAATCTGTCAAGACATACAGCGCCTTTCCCTCCTGGCGTCCGTATAATCAGTTCTGTAATTTTGTTATACTTCGACAACATTCGATCGCCTCGATAAGCATGAAATTTCCAGAATTCGTTCACTTTATGCATTTTGTACGTAAATTCGTAGCAGCAGCAGCAGCAGCAGCAGCAGCAGCAGCAGTAGTAGTAGTAGTAGTAGTAGTAGTAGTAGTAGTAGTAGTAGTAGTAGCAGTAGCAGTAGTAGCAGCAGCAGCAGCAATGTTAGCTGGCGTAGTAATATACAATATTCGTCATCGTAACGTCTGGTCGCAGCTCTTAGTATTTCTGCTTCTTGTTGCAAATTCTTTGGTTCGAATCCCAGACTGGATACCGACCAAACAGACGTTCTTCGTAGTTTTCTTCAGTAACTGCGAGCAAATTCTAGGATAACTTAATACATAGCACGTTGCTACTTGCTGAATTCATCAATCACGCTCATTTTGTAGTACAGATAACATGCCTTGCCTTTATTAATGATTTTATGCAGTAAAAACACTGCTCAATGTATTAGAAGGTTCAATGGCGAAGGAACTAAAGACATATACCGCGCTCGTTGTCTGACAGCATAGAAACAAACATACAAACAAAGAGACAGAGGAACGAATCATCAGTATCAGTTCGACACAAAGCAATGCCTACTATGCACTCAAAGGACAACATCAAGCAATAAGCTGTCGTTTTATAAAGCCCGTAGATGTCCAGCATTTTAGTAACGATAGAAGAAAGTGCAAAATTTTTAATTAATTTTCGGAAAAAGAACACTCAAACTTGTATAATCAACTAATAAATTTCTATCATATCAAACGTATAATTTTAGTAGGGGGTTCAAGTCCAGTAGCTCTAAAGACCCCACAAGAATAGTATAATTTCCCCCTCACATGCCCCTCCCCATTCGACCTGAAGAAAACAATAGATCCAATTTTCGAAACGTTGTGGTACCAAAAGGGCCAGCGTGCAGAACACTAGAGAATCGTCTTACACTGCACCATCATGGCAGTCCTTAGGGTACATTACGTCTTTGTTAGTGTAAAATTTGGTCTGTTTTAAGAATGCTGAGGAGAATATTTGTACCTAGGAAACAGGAGGAGGAGGAGAGTGGATAATATCGTATTGTGAAGGGCTTCATAATTTGTATTCTTTTCCAGACATTAATAGGCCGATAAAATGATGGTGGATGAGATAGGAGGGTGTAGAGGGCATGGGAAACCAGAAATTCACATAAAAGTGTCATCTGAAAACATTGGGAGAAGATAGGTCTTGTAAGACGTAAGGCCTAATGCTCAAATGAGAGACAAATATGGATGATGGGTGTAGAATAACGCCATCTGGATCAGGATACAGACTAGTGACTGGCTCCTGTCAGCGCTGTCATGCACTTTCGAGTTTATTGGTTAGTTCGTTAATACGTTGATGGGTTGGATGGTCGGTTTGAGTATTGTTTTAGTTTAGTTTGTTTTGGTTTGGTTTTGTTGAATAATGTTCAATATTAAATATATCATGATCATCATTATCATCAATCAAGGAGTGGGTCACGTGACCTCTTCTGTTAAATTTAAAGTGATACCCGCTACATCTTTCTGAATAGAATGCCGTTTAAACTATCTATTCCATGTGAAACGTGAGGATGCATTACTCGTTGGTTATTCATTAATTAATAAAGCCGACTAAGCTTACCATATGGTTTAAATACTTGAATTACAGCCGGAGGTATACATGTAGAGTCTGTTAACCGCATAATATAGAAAGCAATGATTCAGAAAATAAAACGACGAAAAACCAGACATGTTACGTAAGGCAGAGATTTCGGTGTTCTGAGCTTATTCACCCGTTACGTTTAATGGAAATATTTTAACGCCAAATTAAGTTCAGAGGTAATGTAATAGCTAGCTAATTTCTAGTACGATGACGCCATGCTGTAATCCTGAGAGTCGATGAGCTATTCCGCCTCATCTTACAGTAATTTCACCCCTCCTCTCATTGGAAGTATTCACATGATGCTTCATGTAAGACTGCATCAAACCTGGGGTACACAAAGTACGGCTAATTGCTTGTAGAAACTCTGAGTACTTCCAATGTGAAAGAGCAGGTTAAAGACATAAAGTTAGAAAGTCCTCAGACAGATAAAGCAAACAACAGATGATCACACTTGAAGTGAATTTATCTTAATTTCAGAACGAAATAAAAGAGGCCTATCCAAAGTTTCCCGAAATCACCCCTAGGTCCGAGAACGGCAAGTTGTAGAGCTTCCTTATACCAGGTTTCATAGCATCACTCTTTTCCGAGTCAGTCTAGTGAGTTTTGCAGCAGTATCATTGGCTATGCCTCACAACGGGTGTTTATTGTTGTGAGTGTTAAGTGCTACCCGCGATTTGCTAACGATTGGATATAAGAAACGAGGCACTTGCATTAAAAGTTGCCTAAAACTCGGAAAAATTGCATCGGAAACGTGCTTTCTGTAGCAATGTCATGAACAGAACGCAGAATTTTAAGTGGATATCTGATTCCAAACGCGGGGAAATTTCGGTTGAAGATTGTAAGCTTTGTCCCTACAGGGGTCGCACAGACGGAAACGTGGAGAAAGTTCGCAAATTCATCAACGCAGACCAATGAAGTAGTATTTTGGACATCACTGGCAGGTTGGGCCTCTCGTATGGAACATACCAGCGAATTCTAAGGGAGAATTTGAACATGCGGCGAAACTCTACGAAGTTTGGGCCTAGGTTCCTCACCGATGAGCAGAAGCAGAGGTAATTTGTGGCCGCTAAAAATGGTTGTGGCCTCCCATCATCTTTACTCCCCTGAGTTGGCTCCTTGTGTTTTCCTCTTGCGTCCGTGAATTAAGTCTCAGTTACAAGGGCGTCGTTTCCACGACGTCCATGAAATTCAAGAACAAACTGTAAACGTCCTACACGCAATTCCAAAAAAAGGAATTTCGGCGGTGCTTCCAGCAGTAGTAGAAACGCTGGATCTATTGCACAAACTACAAAGAAAAGTACATTCAAGGGGACAACAGTAACTAAAAACAGTTAAGCTTATATCTCGTCATGGACTTAGTCCGGGAACGTTTGGATAGTTACGATGAATATAGAACCTGGCACCATACACAGCAAGGACCTTTGTAATTTGTGATCCTTGCCTAATATTGGTTATTCAGATCTTCGTTTTCCAACAATGGTAGTCATTTGTCTTTAATCTTTAGAGCATGATCTGAATCAGTTTTGTTTACACTGCGCTACGGCTGAGTCCATATGGAGTCGAAACTACTAGAGTAATGGGGAAGAAACAGGCCATTTACTGACATGGCTCAGAGGCCTGAAAAAGAAGGAGGCCCATGATTCATAAGGGAAATTTACACGTATGCAGAGTCACACATTCTTTATAAGCCATTCTGGGGAGAAATAATTACAGATTGCCAACTTTCTGGACGACAAAGCTGATGTTCATCCTATGTAAAAATGTGAAACAGATTAAACTGGAATAGTTTAGAATAGGTTCCATATACGGACTTCTGTGATAATGATGATGAACTCAGACTTAAATAAAGCCATTGTTTAATGGCTTCTTCATGTGAATTACTAATACTTTAATAAGGAGGGCTTCTAATGTTTTGGTCACTTAAACTGCTCAGTTACAAGTTAATTTCATTCTAATGAATTTGCATGCTGATTTTCTTTGAAAGTATGAAATTGTAAGGAAATAAGATCACAGTTAAAATAGGGAAGAAAACTGTATTGAATTATATCTACTAAAATGTTTCATGTGATTTTCATGGCGGCGACTAAACATGTTATAGCACCGTGTAGTCTGGTAGGCTGATAAGGCGGTTGATTCATACGGAGTCTGTCGCAGTATGGTTGTTAGAACTCCTCTAACCTACTAGATTTACGAATTATGATTTTCAACATAATTACGATTTCTGTGAAAATTCAGAACTCTTTCAATTCTTGATTTCAGGCTTCCGCCGCGATGTTGATGGGATCTGCGCTCTTCTGGGATATTACGCGGCGTCGAGTGGCAATCCTTTACCGACGTTTCGGGACAACGTATCGGTCCCATCTTCAAGGGTCAAGAAGTCCAAGAACTTAGACTTATTGACCCTTCAAGAAGGAATCGATACGTTCTCCCGAAAAGTCGGTGAAGGATTATCACTCGACGCTGCCTAATATTTCAATTCTTCTTTTATTTTAGTGTAATTATTTTGGATTTCTAGTTTAATAACTAGATAGATGTTGCAGGGTATTTCCTTATCAACAGGAAATTTCTTGGCTGAGTAAGACGAATTACGTGTTACTCTTTGATTTCACTTCTGCTATACTGAAAATTTAAATTACCTATAGTCTTATCGCAGAATTATTTTCCTGCACGAAGTTACTTCGTCTATCAGCACTAGACATTACTGCCCATTTCTAATATTCTACCTTCCCTTTACTAACGAATAGTATGTCATTGTAAGTATAGGATGGCTAACTGCTTTAGGTTAATGATAGTAGCTTCGAGAAAAAGTGAAAACCGATAGGGCGTCAACATGGTGGACCCGTATACGGCAGGTGCCTGTGTCTAACCTTTGTCGGCACACCGTCTGTACTGACTCAGAGACTTCGTAATAGTTTTCATTTCTTCCAGATAATTCGCAGACTTGTACGTTAGTGAGGCTACTTCCGACTCCTTCCAACTCCTCTCCAGTTCACCAGTCAACCTACCAATTTATAATCTGAGCTACTGAGAGTGCCGTAAAACGAAAATACAAAGAAGCCATAAAACACCCGCATAGATATTGCAAGGTTTCATCGAAATGAAGTTTTGGGCCACATGCAAGACGGGTCTCTGTTTTCTGTAAAATACATTACACATTAACAGAAAACATTATGCAAATTTGTTTTATTTCAAATTGATATCAAATTTATTCGTATTTTACGGGTATCCGTAAAAGACTTTAAAGTGAGATTCTTATGAATTCCGTAAACGTTAGTGAAACCGTATTTGCATTTATTATAAATTAACTTCGCCATTTTATAGTACCATATATACACATATATATAATAACTGATCTTTTTACTTCATTGTCAAATATATCACCAGCACACAATTAAATCCTACATAATTTACATTCGTTCTTTCGTCTTCCACACCAGTTATGAAATAAAACGAAATGAAACAATAGAAACAAAAGAAACAAAAAAACAGTGCTTAGGGGACTCAAAGGAGGTGTCTTTTCCATATAACGGATCGGTGCCAGATCGATATTGAATTTCCTGGCGGCATGCAGCAGAGAGCTTCAGATAACGTGATCTCCGATAGCTTATTACGATCCGTCGCTGCCGAAGATGGGGAATCGAATATCATCATCTCCCAGGTACGGAATTTATCCCAGACTTCGTTTCTCATAGCTGGAGAAACATTATACACCACGCAGGTCTTCCAGATACTGAGTACGAAAAGGGGTTAGTTGTAAGGGAAGGCAAATGCATTTGACCTGGAATTTTAAATGACGTAGAGGTGGAAAACCGGGTGCCTTGTGCCTCGACACGAATCACATAAAAGTATATGTGTTATATACAGGGCATCTGGAAGTAGCTACTAGAATCACTAGAGCTATCAATTACAGAATTACCTGTTGAAATAGGAAGAGTTATCTTGGTCACTAGGAACTGTAAATGAAGAGCAATGACGACATAAAAGTGCTTTAAATCTTGTCTTCCTTTAGAGCTCAGTTTATGGGTACTTTTTTTGGTAACAAATATTTCGAAAAAAGAAAATAAATCATGTGTTACTTAATAATAACACCACGTGGGACAGAGGTGCAATTATCCATTTTTGTATTCCAGGGAAAGTTAATAGACTTTCGACTCCTTACACCTGTTGGTACAGTGTTTATAAGAAATCAAGCGCCTGAAATTTTCTAAGTCCAAATCCGGAAATGATGTAACGGTAAAGCTGCCGTCACAGTCCCAGCCATTCATAATTTCCCTGCACCTGTCCGTGTCCGGCTTTTCTATGCCTTCCATTCTTTACAGATACACATACCAGACATCTGGGATGTTAAAGAACGACACTAGTACGTCTGCCTAATTTGAAGATAAGCGTGGATCAATGTTGACTAATTTTCCGACATGTGTGACTACATTCGCAGCAAAAATTTGCTGAAGATTACGCCGCAACTGAACATGCATATTCACTTGGTAGCTAAGTGGACAAGGCAGGACACTTAGCGTTCGTCAGGGCTAGATCGATTCTTGGTGCCGGCATGAGCTTTTCCTTTCCTTTAATATTAGACATCCCCTTTTCCTTTCCTATTCTCCTTATGTTATATTCGTACAAATATTTATGTAAACTGCGAAGTTATATTATTTAACAGTATGTTTGCGAAGTTATTTGTGCTGCATTGTGCTTTCTTTTCCGACAGATACTTTTTTTTGGCATAATTTGTTATGTCGTTGGTTTCAAAGACGTCGACTGCGAAGCTGCGACGGTTATTCCAAGGGCTCCGCAAGTTCACGTGCTTTACAAGTCTTCATCCTTCAGCCAACAATTGCGTTTCCGCTGTTACCTCCGCCGCTGCAAGCGACGCATTTCTGAAATAATTATGTGTGTTGTTGTCATGAACAAAATGTGAATTCCTTTTAAAACGATTACTTATTTTGTAACAGGATTTTGTCTTTATGTGTATTCTCAATTAGTGGAGCGTAGAAATACGATTATTATCTCGTGTGACTCTGAAGAATGTTTAGAAGCTAAGAAGGATTCCCCATATTCAGAAAGTTGAAAACCACTGGGCTATATACTTCGACACAAGTTTGTGCCATCGTCTGGCCATCATAAAACGTGAAGATGAGTGTCTCGTTATACTTACATGTGGCCCATCTGATTGTGACATATAACGTACAACACTACATATACACTTACAATAAGACACGCGTCCGTATTAACTTTGTTTAATGGTGTAATAATGTCACAAGCTTGTGCTGAAACGTGTAATAAATTACACCGAATAACAAGAGTTTTTGACGGACAAAAACCACGTTAGTATAGATATCAAGAGCGCAACGGTGGCCACAGTTACGTTATTATTTGTGCGTGTAACGCACATTGTCTGCAATGTTTGTGATTTATTACACAATTTTAGATTCAGAATTTCCGGTACAAAATGAGGACGCTGCCAAAATTTATATCGATTATCTTTCTCCCTGGCCATGCATGTGTTTTCTGCTAAATAATGCTGGGATGATGACAGGTGATCAAGTAAGCTAGCTGGTACAGTGCAAGTCGACCTAACTAATGATCTGAAGCTGCCATGTCTGTAGGAGATTGACGACTCAGCCGCTATCAAGGCACGCTCGTCGTCGGAGCATTTGCGACGAAAAGGAATAAAAAGCAGAAAGAATAAAGAGAAAACTTAACGTTCTAGGTCAGTGGTGGGCTCATGGACGCAGGAGCCAAAAATACTGCGAGGTCATTTGAGTGACAAATTCACTTCCGATGCGGCGACGCATTAATCAAAAACCCAGTAACTGGCAGCTGTCAAAGAATACGAGCCAATCTTTGGATGACTTTTCAGCTACGTCATCGAATTTTGACTGTCGTGAAGAGACACGACCTACCTGGATGCATCATATTGTACCAAAGCCCATGTTTCACTGCATAATTAGCTCACACAACACGATATACGAAGTGTGCATGTGGTATTGCTTCAGGTTCGTGTGAGCTCTTTAGAAACTGTGCACTAGAAGGAAAATTGTTTCTTTGTATAAATAAATGCGTTTATAGAGTACAAAAATTATACTAAGAAATAGCAATTGGATTATCTTGCGCCCTTGCGTAGCATGTGCACTGAGTTAACTTTCCATAAAGTAACACAATATAAAATACGTTGCTTAATGGGATTTGAGTCTGCTCACAAAGAATGGATATCAGACGACTGTCAACTTTTTAAATTTCAAAGGGAAACTTGAGGAGTGAAAACAGTAAGTTGTAATTGAGAATAAACCAGATTTCCATTCTTTGAGAGCTTTCATAATATCTTTGCTCATTTACTGCAGATATAAATCTCTTATTGTAAAGCTAATTACGCTATAAGTACTAATGAAAAGCAGTATTTCATTAAATACACACAGCAGGCCTATGGAAGTAATTTTCACATTAAACTTTTATATTTCACTGACATCAGAGACTCGCACAGTCTTGATATGATGCGAGCTTTATAAAAGTATAAAACTGTTTGAGATTCAATGGAACTAGAGGGTTCATACTGTGCTTAGAGGCACAGATACAACTGTTAATTTACCACCCCAGTTCAGAAGACCAGTTTACCAATACAGCCCACCATGCCAGTTTACCATACTGGTTTACTGAACCAGGCTACCAGGCTGCGCAGTAATGTAACCAAGAACACCACAATATATAAGGTTCGAAATATTTTGAATAGTTTCGAAAGCGAATCGTGTGGACCCATACAGACGCTTTTCTCATAATGGATTCATTTGATGCAAACTTAAAAAATAATACATATGCTAATATGATTTAGTACCATTATGAACCGCATTAAATAACTGCCATATAATACACGTTGGCTTATTTTAATATTGTTTGTCACAGTATAAATTCCTGACAGCGATAAGTGTAATTTTATACGGTAAAATGTCAATATCTGAATTATTAAGAAATGCGGGCCACTGTAATAGTCGTTTGAGTGTTACTTTCACAAAGTAGCCTGCAAAATAACTATAAGGCAGATGTTTGTCTATCAGTCCGCCCGCCTGTTCCGTCACTGAATCAACATGATGATTTATGTAATGTGCACGTAGGATTATCTCTGGTTGAGACATTACAGCAACACGCATGACACAGTCCAATTAACGCCGTGGATTACAGTTTATCGTAAGAGGCTAATAGCCTCCTAGCTAGTCAAAAAATCACACAGTTCAGTACCTTCTTCACAAGAGCCTGCGATTGGTCCCTACTGCGGGCCAGATTAACGAAATCCAATCATCTCGCTCTGGATCCTTAAGATTCATTTAAATTTTATCTCACCATCTACGCATATGTATTTCAGATGTTTCCTTCATTTAATGTTTTCCAACCACACAATTTTGTATGCATTTCTCATTTTTCCTATCCATGCTACATTCCCCGATCCTCCCACCAGTACTTATTTGGTGAAGAGTAAAAGTATAAAGCTTCTCATTGTGTATTTTTGCATCCTCATGTTACATCTTCCTTTTAGATCCACCTTTCAATGTGACACAAGAATATTGGCTGCACGTTTCGGAGTAAAATCCCTAAATATTAATCCCAAAGCTGACGTATAGGGCCTATGGTCCTTTCTAAAAGTCTCAGAACGTGGTAGAATTCCATGCTGTATAGTGCTCACACGACTGTCCGATTCTGTATAGTGCTCACAAACGACTGTATCCGATGCGTGCTGATAGTGCTCACACGACTATCCGATGCTGTATAGTGCTCACACGACTGTCCGATGCTGTATAGTGCTCATACGACTGCCGATGCTGTATAGTGCTCACACGACATCCGATGCTGTATAGTGCTCACACGACTATCCGATGCTGTATAGTGCTCACACGACTGTCCCGATGCTGTATAGTGCTCACACGACTGTCCGATGCTGTATAGTGCTACACACGACTGTCCGATGCTGTATAGTGCTCACAGACTGTCCGATGCTGTATAGTGCTCACACGACTGTCCGATGCTGTATAGTGCCTCACACGACTGTCCGATGCTGTATAGTGCTCATACGACTGTCCATGCTGTATAGTGCTCACACGACAGTCCGATGCTGTATAGTGCTCACACGACTATCCGATGCTGTATAGTGCTCACACGACTGTCCGATGCTGTATAGTGCTCCACGACTACCCGATGCTGTATAGTGCTCACACGACTGTCCGATGCTGTATAGTGCTCACAAGACTGTCCGATGCTGTATAGTGCTCACACGACTGTCCGCTGCTGTATAGTGCTCACACGACTGTCCGATGCTGTATAGTGTTCACACGACTGTCCCATGCTGTATAGTGCTCACACGACTGTCCCATGCTGTATAGTGCTCACACGACTGTCCGATGCTGTATAGTGCTCACACGACTGTCCGATGCTGTATAGTGCTCACACGACTGTCCGATGCTGTATAGTGCTCACACGACTGTCCGATGCTGTATAGTGCTCACACGACTGTCCGATGCTGTATAGTGCTCACATGACTGTCCGATGCTGTATACTGCTCACACGACTCTCCGATGCCATGATAAAAGACACAACTCCACGTTCTAACATTTTCTGTCTTGTCGCCGTTACTGGCTGACTACTGGGACTGACTAACCCCATAAACCCTTTCAGGCACAGTGGTAAATAGGCTACATGTACCCTAATACCTGCCCGAACACCCAGAAATTAGGTATTTTGCAGATGCACAACGGGTATTGTGATACTAAAAGCCTTTTATCATACAGAAGGGTAGTAGGTTGCACGCGCTACATAACACCTGCAACTGCAGCAACCTTTTCTTCATATAGTCTTCTAGTTTGTATTTCATTTGACGACGCTCTATCAGCTTAATGGGTCGAAATAATTATAACTTTTAGCGATGGACTGTGAATGATACAGAATAAAACCGACGATTCAAGTCTTCTTGAATGTGGCGACGTACCGGTTGATGAAAAGTTGCCGACCATGTAAGATGGCACAGCATGCTCCCCCCGACACATCGGTAACTATTCACCAATCGACCAAACCCCAGAATTCTTGAATCTTCACCAACATAGCCATCAGAACCTAAAATGTCGCATGGAATACAGCTGCCGACATTTTTATATTGCGGTGAGTCTATTATTCCACCACGTGCCTGGAGAGACTGGAAAATCACGAGGATTTTAGTAAGGATTCCTAGCTTCCGAATGGAAAATCGAAGTAAAGTCCTTCCGAACAATAAACAGTAAATCCATATTCATTCCGGTATAAAATATGCATAATGGCAAGGGACTAAAATACAAAATGAAGGGGAAAACCATGAAATGTAATAACATTTTGAAACGGGTATGAATGACATTATTCAGACCTTCGGTGAATGATCTCGCGTAAATTCGTCCGTTTCCTCCAACCGAACTGCTGACTGGCGAAGAAGTGGCTCAGCATATCGGCATGCCACAAAACCTTACAAGAGCCCAGCAGTGTCTGTCCAGGCAACAGCAATTCGGGCGTCGGTCTTACATCCATTATTTATAACCCAGGGTGAACTGATGGGACCCGCGCACCAGCTGAACATGTCGAAAGATCAAGATACACTGCAGCAATTCTATCAACATGACGCAGCTCTCTGTTCCTCTTCTAGCTTCTGCTGAGAGTATGTAAAGTAAGAGTACGTAAAATAAAATTCTATTTTACGTCAAGCACTTTTGTATGACGCACATTCTGAAGACTTTACACGATAGTGTGCAGCAGAATACTAGGTTTAGAGGCTATTCAACGCTTTCAAGGACGAAAATTAACTTGTGTTGCGTTTAAAGATCCAGTTCGTACCGCACGGTAAACATATTCCCCCGCGGCTACACAAACCAATCACTCAGTGTTGTATGTCGAAAAAATCGCTGTTTGTTCTAAGATCTATACAAAGTACAGAAATACACACTGTTGGCAGAACGCAGAATTTTTGAACGCTAAACCTGGTGGTGAGTAAAGTTACCACTAGGCTTTTAAGGATAGATGGATTGACTAAATATGCACAGCAAACAGTCAATTAAGCTTATCAGGAAATTTGAAGTTTTTACACAGTTGAAAATATACGTTCTGGTATTTTAGGTTTCAACACCTTATAGTCCGTAGGTGCTTATCCCCAACAGAAATGCACGATGCCATTAACCTTTTAAAGCCTAGCGGTTACTTTATACACCATCAGGTTTAACGTTCAAAAATTCAACATTCTGCCCACAGAGTGTAATAATGTTTTGTACATATCTCTGAACAAACAGCGATTATTTCCCATTACAGCATTAACATACTTGTTTTCATAACCGAGACGGAAAGTGTTTACTGCGCGGTACGAGCTAAATATTTAAATGTAGTTCATATTATTCTCAGTTTTTATAGGGTTGATTCATATTTAAATATGCACTCTTTGAATGGCACGAAACGAGATACACACTGACTCCAAACTGGCCCTCCTTCATATGATCGTACACTGAAATAACAGTTGCAGGTCTTAATTATACGCACCGATATCCTGTCACGTACTGGCTTTGTATAGAACGAGCTATTTTTGGGATTAGGCAGTTCAAACTGTCTTTAGTGCAAAACACGAATTATAGCTGACAGGTAACCATCCAAACTAAATTCGCTCTGCAAATTTTCAGTACACATAAAACATACCCATAAAGTTTCACGGCAATGTGTTGCTGAGTCCCGAGGATCAAACGCTCCGACAGACTTCCACAAGGACAAAGAGTATCTTCCTCTTATACGTTTGTTTCATATCCCTTGTACAAAGAATGTGTAACACAACCAAGTAGGTTTTAATATCTGAAGTTTCATGAGTTCTGGTTAACATCGTATTGAACCAGCGAGTTTCATAAAAGGCAGGGAATTTAATAATTCTTGAGCAGGTTTCTTGTTCTGAATACGAAAGATGTTCTGTGGCATTAATTTCCAATTACACCTGATTATTCGGAAGTGACAAGAACTCGTAGACACGTCCTACTGACGCTTTGTTAGCAGGCAGTCAATCGGGGGATGGCCTACGTTCTATGGCATTACTTTCCAATTACACTCGATTATTCGGAAGTGACAAGAACTCGTAGGCACGCTCTACATAGGCTTTGTCTGCAGGCAGTCAACTGGGGGTAATGGAGTTTATTTCCAAAGTAAAAGTGAACCGTTCGCTTTAAGAATTCCTTGTTAGGACAAACAGAAAGAATCCGCAAACATTCACTCACAGACATACTTTTACATATTCTTTGGCATACGTATATGTACGTGTGTTTCAAAAGATTCAACGCGATAATAACACTTATAATTTAATAGCTACTTCACACAGTGACCAACCCATCGCAGAGACCGCTACCTGACAACAGACAAAACTCACAAGAGACAGACATCCATGCGCCCGGTGGGATTCGAACCCACAATCCCAGCAACCGAACGGCCCTAGACCTACACCTTAGAAAGTGCGGCCACTGGGATCTGCTAATTATACTTATATCATCAACCAAATGCAAGTAGCCGTAAGGACTTATAAAATATTGTGCCCCTTGTCTGGATACCTGAGTCTCTAATGACTTTCTCCAGTGCTAAATTAGAAAGTAGGTAGGCTAAGGAATCTCCTTGTCATAATCCATGTATGACTTCTAAGGGATCGAACAAGGGAACTTCTACTTTACTTAACACTGGCTGTTTTCCACTTCTGCTTTTACAAACATCATCAGCTTATGAAGGATTCCAAAGTCTTTCATGACAGTTGTTAGTAGTTCTCTTGATATTACCGTATGCTGTTCTAAAATCGATCAGTAGATGATGGCTGTCATTGTTGTGTTCACCAGTCTTTTCAAGGATCTACGTACCTTACTGGAGCAATAGTTTATTTTTCCGCTGCGAAATGCACTCTGACATTTACAAATAATTTTTCTGCATAAGGGAATAATCTTGCATATATCATTTTGGAGAATACTTTATATGTAGTATTCAGCTGTGTTATACCCCTATAATTCGCACACTGTATTGGGTTACCTTTCTTAAGCAGTGGTAAGATTATACCAGTCCTGAAGGATTACTTACTCATTTCATTAATTACTCATTTTTTTCCTTTTTCCATATAAAATCAAGTAACTTCTGTAACAGTTAAATAAGTTCTTGACTGCCATGCTTCAGGGGGCTCTGCCCGAATACTCTCTATTCCAGGCGCCTTGGTATTTTCTAATTTCTCTATTTCTTCCTCAATTTGAGTTATCTTCAATTTCCTCAATAGGCTCGTCAACGGTTTGTTGGGTGTTAATATTTCTATTCAACAGGTGGTCAAAATGTTGGAGTCAACTTTTTATGATCCGTGGTTTGACGTTTTGATGTTACGATCAGCATCTCTACACAATGTGACTTTCCGGTCACTCTTAACAAACCTGTAAAGTGTTCTACTTTCATTTATGTATCTATAATCTTCTATATCTTTCATTCGTTAATTCTCGTACCCACTTTTCTTCCTTCTACGAACTTTCTTCTCTTCTCTCTTTTGGTTCTTACATTGCTCTGTCCATTGCCCTGTGCGTCCTCTTTGGAGCATGTGTAAGTAGACCCTATTTTTGTTTTTTGTTTTCTCTTCACTCTCTCCATCAAATCACTCGTTTACCATCACCTTGTCTTTCGTTTAATATTTCTTCAGGTGCTGTCGTAATTGCTTCCTTGATAGTGACCCACTGCTTTTTATGCTATCTGCTGATTACATGCCTAGTTTATCTAACTCAGGATTCAGTTTCTGCTTATACTGCAACGATATCTCAGCGTTTTCAAGTTTCTCAGTGCTGTACTTCTTAGTTTTGGTTCCAGGTTCTGTTTTTTAAGTTAGATATTCTTGCATGGATTCATATATTACGAGAAAATGATCAGAGTCCGTGTTTGCACCTTTAAAGGATCTCACATCAATTAAGTTGGATTTATGCCTCCTGTGTATTAGGATGTGGTCTATCTGACTTGTAGTTTGTCCATCCGGTGTCTTCCATGTGTGTGTATGCATGTCCTTGTTGCAGAACAAACTACTGCCAATAACATTCGTCTCGACGCTGCAAACTGATTAATCTCTGTCCATTATCGTTGCTGTATTCCTAACCTGTAGCCTAGCCTAAATATGCGAACTTGGGACGCCAAATAACTACAAATAATGTTTTATTATACAAACAAACAAACAACAAGAAGTACAGTCTTGATATAGAATAACAAAATAAGTCTTATAAACATTTAAGGCCTACATATGTGTCCGTAGCTTCCGCCACGTAACGAAGTTTAACGTATGTCGCGTAGGCCTAACTACGCCTAGATGGAGGGGATGTGACACTTGTGTGGGAGAAGACAAACATCTACAGGTCGTTGGTGTATAATAATTGTACAAGCTTCAATTTTCCTTAAAAAGTTATTTTAGGGCAACTAATTTATAACGCCTGAAAACAAGAAAAATTTAAAATTTGTATGATTTATGGTTTTGGAGTTTTCAGTTTAAAAAAGAAACAGTGTGACCTAGTTTCATGAAGCAGTCCTTATAAAAAGGACTGCGCTTATAGAAATATTTGAAAGCACACAAATGGGAATCTGAAGTGACAATAACAGCAGAATTCTATAAAAAAATATTCTTTGCTCTTTCTCAGAATTGCGAAAAATTAATTTGGCCTTCTTCCCTGTTCAACTGTGTGAGCCGAACTCCTAAAAGCCTACCATTGCTTATATAAAAGCATAAGTATACAGTTCTCATTATCAGGTTTTTGTTTCTCCAGAAAGTCTCGCATACCACGAAAGAAGGCAAGTTGTATTTCATTATCATATATAAGTGTTTTGCATTTCTCCTCATCTGATGGCATTATTTGTCTCAAATATTGGAATAAAAATAGTAGTTCTGCAATAACTAAATGCACTTGTCCAACCGTAAGTAAATTGCCACAGAGATGCCATGACCCGTAATGTTATAACGTTCTTGTAAGACCGACACAGGTTTTCCAGCCACATTACATAAGATACATAACGTTTACTGTGCAGAAATCTGCAGACCGTTGTCTCCTGGGGTGTGGTACCATGTCGTTTCGTAAGTGACACCAACATTTAGGAGGAGCATGCTGCCCTTTACTGTACTTCCACCCTGAAGATGGCACAGCATATTCCTCCGAAACGCTGGTGACCAGCTTACTAGAATTCACAATGAGAAATTCAAATTTCTCTTTCAGGGGTCGATTTCTTAAAGCTTCGTGCATTAAATTAATGTTAAAATTTGTACTTTCTTCTCGCAATAATTAAGTCTGCAGCTCTTTGGCAATACCTGTAACCCACAGTTTCAGGATCTTTAGTAACAAGCCTCGTTCCGACATTATCCTCAGTCACTTTAATCCTATTCCCACGCTCGTATTCTCACTATCTATAATCCTATGAAACGATTTCATTTCGTTCAATCTCCCAATCGGTCTTCACAGTGGCCACTTTCCTAGAGGCTGCCCCTCCACATGTATGAATACATACGTCTTCGTTTCTCCAGTTTTAGCCAGTGTATATGTTGATCCCTTCTGTAATCTAGACTTAATAAAGGTGACCATAATAGGTGACCAGGATGTTTAAACTTCTTGCTAGTAAGTTTATGGAACTCGCCTCGTTAGATAATGCACCACCTTCTTTACTTTAAGTGTTCTCCTCAAATACGTCATTTTATTATACCTTCAGCTTTATTCTACTTTCGTTTATGGGCTAAGCTTCACAAACGCACGCGGGAAAATGCCACAACCTTATCTCACTCTTCAGTTCACGAACCCCCAGTCAAACACATCAAACAGTTTTTGCTGAAAACAGGTAACACTGCATGTAAATGTCGTAATACCCATGAACTGATGAGGCATGTCATCCGGCGTCAACACTTCTACGAGTTTCTATTCATACGAAACGTGATGTTTTGTAACTTTATATAAATATGAATTTCTATCAGAGAAAGCAATGAAATTAAACAAGTTTACAGCTTTGATAAATAACCCCCTTACAAAACTGAATAGGCAAGTCGTGCGTAAAACTGTCATAAAATCAACAAGACAGATTTTTAGCTTTAATTGCACTATGTACCCACAAAAACTTTTCTGACGTATTGCTAGGATTTCCTAGCAAATGCAGCCCTCCTTACACAAAGTCCTACAGTTTGCTGTTTCCCCAGTATCTTCTCTGCATATTTGTCACATATAAAATATTTGTATATAATAAACTACAACAGGATATATGTGTAGGCCTACAATTACTTCCCAGAGGGTGTACTATTGGTTAACACATTTATTAATTCTCATGTGCTATAATATTTTCCCAAAATGAGATACATACGCTATGAACAGTAACAATTTAAGGCACTGCTTAAAAAGTTTACCAAATCTTGTTATTGTACAAGAAGGTCGCACCTTCATAGAATAAATTGAAGATCATACCAATAACCGTAATTCATGAATAAATATTTAATAGGATGTTACTTTTAATGAACAAATTTGCTGCGTTTCACGACAAAATGCTATATTCATAATATACATGGTTTTAATTTAAATAAAGCCCGTTTATAGATTGTTCTGGGCAAAGGAATACAGGCAGTTAAACAGAGCCCCAATTGTTGCTAATTCAGGAAACCCACTGACACACCTGCCAGTGGCTGCCCTTCGCAAAATAATATTCCTTGTGTTGACTGTTACAAGGAGCGCACAACTGCAGTTAGTACTACTTCGCCCAACGCAAATACGTCGCATTACACACTTTACACCATGTTATGTCCACCTGCATTATGTGAGCCCTGCTTTAAACACAGCCGCCTTTAACGACGGCACTATCGCTGGCAAGGGCATGGCTTGTTTCTGTGCTGCTTTTATCGCCTCGACTTATAATTCTGCTATTCAGATGAAACACGATTTAGCAATCCTAGGG
The DNA here is from genome assembly GCA_021186555.1 of Reticulitermes speratus. Classification (NCBI taxonomy): domain Eukaryota; kingdom Metazoa; phylum Arthropoda; class Insecta; order Blattodea; family Rhinotermitidae; genus Reticulitermes; species Reticulitermes speratus. The sequence goes on from JAJKFL010000005.1 coordinate 19,972,807, forward strand.
TGTCATTTCACAAAACATAGTAACTCGAGAAATTTGAAGATAATTCGCTGATAAAATATATCTATATAGCACAGCGTGGGGGAAAATTCATAACCTGGTACAATTGTGAGGAAGGATTTGCGTATAAATAACCTTGCCTATTTTATTATGTTTTCTTACCTTTAACCGCTAATTCTCCAGTATGGCTAGCACTGCGCCGCCACACCACTGAAATGGCAGAAATTACTTCCATTCTCTGTTAAAAGAAGAGAGAAAACTTGTAAATCTTTTCTTTCCAAAAATCATTACTTTGTATTATATGCAATTTGTACAGCGCATCTGCTAGAAGGCTAAGAATGCGGAGTATTCCGTGCTATACCTCGCCGTTGGAAGCGTGCGTGTGCGTGTGTGTGAGAGAGAGAGAGAGAGAGACACAGGGACAGGGAGACAAGCAGAAAGACAAGCCAATGTTTTATCTCAGCACCGTCCGTTTAAACTCCCTCATATCAGGTAACAATATTAGATGTCTCTCTTTTTCGGATAACAAAAAGGCTTTGTGTGTGTGTGTTCACATTTTCGTTTATTATTATTATTATTATTATTATTATTGTAACTTTGGACAATGCCAGATAACTGACAGGGTAAAAGGAAGCCATTCTGTACCCTTCCGCATTACTTGACCACCGGATCAGGATTCGCCACTGATAAATTAAATTTTGTCTCTGCGGTATGAGTTGTGGTTGTGATTGGATGGAGCTGGAGTAGGGCTGTGTCCAGTAATGGACTAAGTGTTTTACCTAAAGAAGTAGATTCTCAGTTTGCGTACCTACAGGGTATTTTATTGTGTCACCGAGCATGGCAGCTTTATCGCCTAGAAAGCCTGCATCCTTCGGGACACACCGTGTCAGCTGTGGTGCTCAGGGCAAATATAAAAGGGACGCTCTGTATGTGACAACACATCGACATGAAATGACTCCCACCAACCGAACGGCTGTACGTCGTATCGTGTCAACATCTTCATGTATCACCATGCAAGGTTTTTATATGCTTATGTGTAAACTAATGACAGCGGGAACTTGGAAACGCTGAAAACACTGTAGGGTCTTGTGAGAAGATTCTTCAAGTGTCAGAAATTTGGCAGATTCTGTATTAGAACGGAAGCAGCATATAAAGATATTAAGCATCAATAAATGTTAGTGTTCGCTTTCATGATTATAATACTGAATTGACAATACAACATATGAACAAGGTCATAGCAGGGAAATATTAAACTACAAAAACATGTTAGAATGTATTGTACCAAAGTTTTAAACATTAGTTCGTTTATTTGTGTTCTAAGAAGTAGGTAATTCTAAAAGTGCGAAGGCAAGATACAGAAAATAAATCCACAATTCTGGGTTTTCCATGATAACTTTTTTTACTCAAGGAAAGTTATGCTTTAACCCAGTCTTAAATATAAGACTTCTAAAAATACTCACTAAATACCGCTACTGTTCCCCCAGCCTAACACAAGTCAATTCAGTTTACACATTCACATCCGATTTCTAGAAGATAAATTTGATAGTACTCACATGTATTCGCAACATATGCCTGCTAAAGTCTAGGTAAATCCTCTCCGGGCGTGTGTAGTTTTCTGTCCCACCTTCAGCACCTTAATACTCATATCTTCAAGACACACGAAATAACACCTTTACAGATCTGAGGATTTTTAACAACCAGTAGCATTCTTAATATTCCCAGCTACGTGAACATAAGCAGTTATACTCTGGTCATTCTACATTGTCAGCTCGTTTTACAGTCCTGAACTATCAACAATTTTACCTTTTGCACATACGAACGTAAATAATACTCCTAACGAACGTAACTGTGATTCTGGCCGTAGTGCAAGCGGTAACCAGCAAACGCTCTGGCGTCTTGCACGAGACGGACCGAGGGAAGAAGGAACACGACCATTGGCATATAGAGTGTAAATAATAACGTCCAAGACTGGAAATAAATGAGAAATCAAACATGCCATACCATTATGCACAGCATGAGATTTTAATATTTATGACTGATATAAAGGTGGGCTGGGCCAAGTTTCCTAACTCCTGTAAATGCCGATTCAGCAATTCTACACCCGTTGAGTAGAGTGGCAAAACGTATTCCTTTGGGGCTGGGGGGGAAACAAAAGGTGGACTACTTTTTTTTTTTTTTTGATCCTCCGGTGCTTCCAGCTTCTCAACTTCGGTGGCTAGTGAGCTTCATGGTGGTGTCAACCGTTCGGGGCCACCACTATCACAGAACTCCACTGCGCGGATCTGTGCCTTAAGTATATGTAGGCTATCAGTTCGAATGCTATATATGTTCAACTCTGGAATAACTTTTTGTCTGTGGAAGTTAAGCTTGGAGATCATTTTAGTACCTATTTTTCTAATGTTCGTGTAAATAGAGATGTCTTGCTCGATAGACCGAATTTTCTTCCACATTATGGATTTACTTTTACCCCGAATTATTTCCAATACAAATTTTCCAGCGTAATTAATTATTATGATATTACGTAACAGTCTGTATCCGCACCTGCCGAACTTCATTCCTTCCTTACTTCGTAATGTCTTTGTGATTGATCTTTTTTTTAAATATTATGCACTTATTTTGCCCCCCCCCCCAATTTATAATAAAAGTTTTTCAAACATAATTAAAGGTAAAGCAGTCCCATTACAAGCCTGGACAGGCCCTTAGGGTTTCAGGAGGTTGAGGCTCCCAGATTTCTAGACAATCGGCACATGAAGGTGGTAAGTTTGTCGGCCCTACGCACCGGCCGCCTTTACCCCCAGGAAATACTCCTGGTACTCATTTCTGTTAGAGGCTGAGTCGACCCCAGGGCCACAGTGAGACCGAAAGGATTGTCAATGAAAAATTCCAGTGACACCATCGGGAATCGAACCCGCGAACTTTTGGCTTGTAGCACAGTGCCTCAAACAACTGCGTCACCGCGTGCCCTCAAACATAATTAACTATCAATTATTTTGTAACAGTTAATAGGATATCCTTACATGCCGGTAAGCAAGATTTTGAACAGGGTATGGAACTGCAAGACGCTGCATTTCCAGTATTTCCAATACATATTTGCCAAGCATAATTAGTTATTAATATTTAACGCTCAGTATCCTTACCTGCCGAAGGGCAGCTCTTCTTTAAGTTCTATGGAACTTTACTTTTTATTATATTGTAACAGTTCCTGTCTTTTATCTGTGGTTGACATATTCTGCCGATAGCAGCTTTTCGTTCGCTCAGTTTACAGAGTCAAAGTATTTTGACGTAAAAGTCTTACATTTCGGTACACATAGGTGGGTCGCCTCGGCGCTCGCGGTGTCAGACTTTCGCGTTACCTACGTTTCTTCACAGTGCTCCCCGCCTACTTCGACTACAGCAGTGAACGATACATAGTTTGAAAGGTAAGGAATATGCCTACACGCTGAAAAAAATAATCATCGAAAAATCTTGAAATCTGCCAAAATGGCGGCCATGTCAAAATCACCTACGATTTTCACACTCTCACCATCTAACGTCTTACATATCGGTACACATAGGTGGGTCACCTCGGCGCTGTTTTTTACAGGTTCACGATGCCGAGACTAACTAACGCACAAAAGCAAGAAAACTACCGAAAACGGAAGAAGGAGGCAGAGGAGGGTTCACAGAGGCCGAAAAAAAAGATCGCCAACATTCAACTTGTCGGCGTGACGTTTTACGTACAATTTGCGGTTCAGTCGTAGCTTGAAACACCGAAGATTTTTTTTTCAGAGGTTACTTTAAAATCAATATTTTAAATAATATACGGAAGTGCAAGACACTGCATTTTGTTGTGGCGTAAGAATTTGCACGATCTGCGCGTTATAGTTATATGGTAGGACTGTTTCGAATAAAGAGTGTGCGCAGTTTGTGCTGGTATTAGCTATGACAACTGCAATCATGTTGGTTAGTTAAACTTGGTTTATGTGTATCTTCTGTGTCACACCGTGAAGAAGGCAAGTGTTGCCATCAGAAATTTATTTCATTATTTAGTGCAAACCGCAGGTACTACCGAAGTGCAAGCAAGTTGAAAATTTCGTTACAACAGTACTTAGTGTACAGTTGATGTTCATTGCTTATTGCTGTACGGAAGTTGCATATGATTTCGTGTAATATTATACCCTCAAATGACACAACATTCTTTCACTCATTCGCGCTTCAGATAATTCATAAGGGAAAAAGAGCTTCGGAATTCTGTTTCTGAACTGTTTGAACAAACTTTAATGTAGTTCCTGCTGTTGCTACTGTCCATGCAGCGGTGTAAACCACGCTATAATCATAATTTTCTCTGAATCTACGCTATTACTTGTGATGGCATGTGGCGAATTCACCGGTATTGCTAGTAGGCCTACTGTGCTGCCATACCGCTGAAATGGAATAAATAACTTACTTTCACTATCTAAAAATAGAAAACTTATAGATCATCTTGTTTCGAAATTTATTGCTTTGTGTTATATACAATTTGATTAGCGCATTTGCTAAAAGGCTATGGATGCGGAGCATTCAGTGTCCTAGTCTGCCGCTGGAAGCGTGCGAGAGAGAGAGAGAGGGAGAGACGGCAGTGTTGTTTTCCTTCCCAGCGCCCTTTTAAATAGTAATGCGACATTCAGAACTAATTGTTTTCTGGATTTTGTCCATCGTCCAGATAAAATATAAAAATATATAAAATCACGACGTTTCGGAAGCTGGTTCTTCTTCCGTCTTCAGGTGAAGGGAGGGGAGACACCTACTCAGATTGGTCCTTTAGACCGAGCTAATCTCAATCAGGACAGTGATTGGGATTAGCTCGGCCTAAAGGACCAATCTGAGTGTCTCCCCTCCCTTCACCTGAAGACGGAAGAAGAACCAGCTTCCGAAACGTCGTAATTTTATGTATTTTTATATTTTATCCGGACGATGGGCAAAGTCCAGAAGACAATTAGTTCTCAATGTTGTACGCCATCGTCAGAATCTTTTAGAAGTAATGCGACGTTAATACAGATATACTTCCTCGTCGCTTGTGTAGCAAGCCAAAAAGAGAGGGAAGCCGAGACAGAAGGTAAGCTTGTCCCTACCCTAGTCATGAGGTACGCTTGCCGCACTACCCACTAGAAACGACACAAAGCTGATAGACATTGTTAGTTGTAAACCTGTTTTCATTATTCAAGAACCATGTCTTCTGGATTGTTCCGCCGTGTTGTTGGGTAGTTTCTTCCCGACGTTTCTAAGGAACGTACCGCCTTCATCTTCAGGGTTATGAGTCCGTGAAGTGACTCATAACCGCGAAAAAGGCGATACGTTTCTTTAAAACTGTGGTAACAAATTACCCAACACACGGCGGCACAGTCCAGTAAACTGCTTCCACAACAATCACGTTGTGTAAACCTCAAATAACTGTTTTCGTGTGGCTAAGAATATATTTATTTCTAATTGTTTTATCTTTCTCATTTATCGTGTCTTGTAGAGGCATGATTGATTTTCTACGAAAAAATGAAAACATAGAAGTTTTAATAATATCTGGACGTCCGTCTCCTTGAATACATAACGATATTACTTAAAAATTAAAGGGAAATCACAATATCGTTCAGTATTAAATGTTGGTATTAAGAATTCTAAGATTGACTATTTTCACAGCACGGTCTTGTAGTGCGGCCCAAGTACCGTCCAACATACGACAGAGTACCGCCGTATGCCGTTATTGCACGTCTTTGTAGAATTCATTCGTGTTTATTGTACTGAAACACTCCCAAAGTTTCCAAGTTGGAATTTCAGGGAAGGGTGCTGCCACGAAAATAGTGTACGATCTCACTTCTCTTGCAAATGGTCGCTGAAGTACAGACAAAGTGAGTTTCGTTTTGCGTTGTAAGTTTTTACACGACTGCAGTAGTATGATATAGAGAACTAATTTTACATTATTTTGTTGTTTAACAAGCGTGCCTCTGAAGAATGGATGTGTGCAAAATTGACACACGTGATTCAGAACTTATCAGAAATGCCATTCTGAAGAAGTGTAGCGGATAAACTTAAGATGTACGCCCCTGCCCCCTTTATCTAAACAAAAGAGTATACACAAGGAAAACAGGAGAGTGGAATTTCATTTTAAATGAAAGAAAATACCTAGGGTAAGAATTTTAGATTCTCTCTTTCGCAGATAATGAAAGAGTTGTGCGTGATCATATTTACATTCTCTATTATTATTATTATCATTATCATTGCTAAACTAATACAATGTTAAATGATATACTTTTAAATTTCTTCGTGGTTGAGAAACGGGGAGGGGTAAAAGAAAGGCATTCTGCACGCTTCCACCTGACCTGACCTCCGGATCAGGATTCACCACTGATCTTTACAAGTCGTAAGTTTCCTGCCAAGTCAATTGCAAGGCAACACCCTTATAACGAAATACTGTTGCTGAAGTCACTTTATAGATGGCAGAGTAAACTGAAACTGCGATATTTCCGAGGTCACTCTGTAGATGGCACACGTAACAGAGGTTGTCCTGACATCTGTTGCTATCCTACTGTGACTCAGCTCGGTTATTAAACCGCCCCTTCCTTCGAAACGCCTGCTTTAGGCCCGACATAATCATCATCATCATCATATCACCATCACCGTCGTCGTCGGTGCTGATTTTGTAATTGGCTATTAGGCTGTTCAGTTTCCATGTATATAATAATAAATTATTATTATTACTCCTTATACATGTGCAGTTGAGCTTATAAAGCTGTTCTACATAACTGATAAGAAAGAGCATCACCTTCGTGCTGTTTCATCGTCCATGTCTCATAGAATGAAAAATTTGTCCTTCTTCGATTTAACGAAACTTCGTGCAGTGGGAGCCGAGTTGATGCATGTGGATCAATGGACGGACAAACAAACATGACGAAGCTAATAAGCGCTTTTCGCGACTTTGCGAACGAGCCTAAAACGTAATTACTGTGGTGTTGGATTGTTACATTACGTCGTGCTTTTACGGAAACGAACAGCAGTTACGCTCGACGCCTTAAGATTTGGGCGGTACCGACAGAAATGCAGTCAGACGTCTAGGCAAAGTATGACATTCACTCAAGACGAATTTTACGAAGCTAACGACGATTTCTCAACGGCATTAGGTCTAGACGATATAAAACGATACGCAAGTTAGGTCTACACCAGATATAAAAGGACGCCTATCAAAGTCGGACAAAAATGCTGAAAGTCATTTATACCCTTACGTACAATGACATACACTGCACACGTTTAAAAGCAACTCACAACTGCTTAACAGCATCAAGTGCAGATTTACAAGGCCGAATGTGACTTAAATCGGTCAAGAAATGTGGAAACTACGGGCAGAATTTCATTTACAAACTTCCTTAAAGAATGGATATTTTACCCCAACTTCATCCACTTACTCCTTCGTAGGTGTGGAGGGTTACTGTTGCATTTGATCACACACAAAGCCCGACGGCATTCGAACCCGCCATGTTCATCAAACTCAATACTGCTTAACATAATAATGTGAAAAAAGGTAAAGATATCTGCTTCCGCACCATGAAGGCATATAGAGTGAGAGGAGGCACTGCCCCACTCATTCTCAAACTCAGCACTAGATGGAGATGAGTCGTCAACTTCACGTCCCGGCCACTTTACCCCAAGAAAGATAGGACACCGACTGAATAGGGGGCTGGGTTGGCCCCAGAGTCTGGCTGGGCGTTTTGGAAGAAAAAAATCCCCTGCTACTGCCGGTTTTCGAACGACGGACCGTCCAGCCCGCAGCCTAGTCGCTATACCGACTGCGCTGCCCCGCTTCCTCCGTCATCGTGATTTAGGTTTAAATATGGAATATCTGATCATATCTGTTATTTGGTCAGAAAGTAGTATGTTAACACATCAAAGATGAAGGACTGGGAAAAAAAATTATACTTTTATTCATAACCAAAAATATTTGACAATCATACAGTAAAACACATAGAGAGACAGACAGGCAGACATAACTTGAATTTTATTTATGAGAAGATTGTATGTTATTAATCCAGAAAGATTTCAGGATGAAAATATTTTGAATTACAATTCCACAATCGTTTAGATTTGTCTTCCGACTCCTTTCCCCTCACGAGGATTTTGATATCAACACCCTGACGACGCATATGGAGCCGACTCCGAAACTTCGGTTGGCACCGACAATCTAAGGCGACTTGATTACGCATTTGAATATGCTCCCTTCCCACGTTTACTTACACAACTACATACATAATACATCAGTATTATTGACCCTGATATTATAGTTCACATTTTGTTTTGTGTTTACAATTACTGTATCAAATAATCATCACATATGACTCAGATATTGAAATCAGTTCAATTATTTACAGAAACACTAACAAACTCAAGATTATATGCATGAAGAAATTAGGAACAATTCCAGTTCAGGACTTTTTCAGGCCCTTGACTAGGATAACCATCTGCTTGCCGATGGTTACATTCGAGGATGAGTTCCTTAATCTCACTTTCAATTAGGCTACCTTCAGGGCACCCCCCTATCACACCTTGCTCCTAATCTGCTGTTCAATGAGGCCATCTTCAGGGCCCCCACGATCACGCCTTGCTACTTAACATTCCGTAATATAAATGCAGAAATACATACACATGTAAACTCAACAGAAAGTGTGACTCCCTGATGGGTGACCACCTGACAAGAGTTCAGGATGCGAAGATCCGAACGCTCCTCAATGTTACGCTACACGTACCTTTACTATCGAGTTTGCATCTGCAGAAGATCAGAGGAGAATACTTTGAGATAAGTGATAAGGAGAAAAATTATTCTGCAAAAAATTGTGTACTAATAAGAAGACTCACTACCATCCTAGCCAACCACAAAGCAGGACCAGGAGGAGGGCGTACCTGACTGGGCTCACCAGCCCTCATGAGCTACCAGCTAGCTATAAGCTATGGGTTGGGCAGATGTATATGTCCAAGTTATTCACGGCGAAGCCTAACACAGGAAATATAAGAGGCTTAAGCTTTGGCGGCGGTCATGCTTACGGCCGTTCAAGTGTTCAAACTGTGGTTATACCAAAAGCTAAAGAAGTTAAGGCATGATGTGCTGTACAAGGCCTGGACTTGCAGTGGACGTGTGTGCTGTACAGTGTTTATAGTACATAGTTTTAAGCTTATACGCCAATGCAAACATGTGCATGTGTAAAATACGTATCTACACTACCGCGAGATACGTGTGTGTATGTTGTGTATGTATGTATGTATGTATGTATGTATGTATGTATGTATGTATGTATGTATGTATGTAACTCACCACCGACAAAGACGGTGGCCCACAACAAAGGACCGACCCGCATTCTCGTCACAAATGAAGTCCGACGACAGGCAGACCACACTGATTAAATCCGGCCATCAGCCCCAGGAGGGGCTCAAAACAAGACTGATTGACCGACCGATCGTCAGTCGTAAAGTGACTCTTGACTTCGGGGTGATTCAGTCCCCTGCTGGCGCACACAAAGCGGCATGGCCGTGCTCAGTAAAATCTGGCATGGAGGATGGCTGGAGCTTGAATGTATCACCGGTGACGTGCGGTACATCCACCCGTGTAGTCAGCCTGGCCAACAACTGCACAGTGCCGGGTCTCTTCGGACTGCGATCTCACGGATCCTGTATTCGTGTGGTGGACATCGTATGGACATCGACACCCCAAGCGGTCACAACATTGTACCTCCTGCCCGTGCAAGGGCCAGGGTCATGTTCTGAGGACTGCTATCGCGAATATCTGGCTTGTGTTGGAGGAGTACATGTAACCATGCAAAAAAAAAAAAAAAAAAAAAAAAGAAGAAGAAGAAGATGAAGAAGAAGAAGAAGAAGGAAGAAAGAAAGAAAGAAAGAAAGCTAACCTGTCTTGGCCGCGATGCATGGCCACACAGGACGGCCCTTTTCAGGGCCACCATATATTAAAGGAGTTCATTGTAGCGATTATTCCAGACGCAAGGTTCCACAATGACTGCGACACTGTTTACACTAAAATTACTCCCCGTATTGGCTGAGGGCCTACACGTCATTAGACTAAAGATGTGCGTCGCGAGAGGCAATATTTCCCTCTGGGGCGGGGGCGCAGAAGATATTCGGCTGCATGGTGCTCAGCAGAATATGTGGATCGAAGAAAGGAGATGTATCTGCAGAATATCGAAGAACTTTATACACCATCAGCTACGTAATTTGTATTCTTCGCTGCAAACTATTCGGGTAAAAAGAACGTAGTGAATTTTCAGCTCCAGGTATGCTTGTCCTCAACCTCAGACTGAGGTGGGTGCTTATTTTCACCGACTGTCCATTCTATTCCAGGGAAAAAGCCCCCGATACCCACTCAATGGGAGGCTTCTTGTGCCCCAGAGCTGGTATGCACGTTTTGGAGAAGAGAGAAATCTTCAACCCCTGTTGGCGGTATAATAAAATATACGTTAGATAAATAGGATAAATCATGTGTGTGTGTGGCCTATCTACACCCGATTCACGACAAGGATCAGCTGCGGAGTTTTGTATCCGATTTATTTGTTCCGTGGAGTTTAACTGATGGAAACGCCTGGACGGATGCAACTACACTGCATGACAGACAGCAGACTGGGAGAGGTTACCGCACTTAGCGCGGCGATCCTACACCGCCAAGTAACAGTTCACTTTGGACACACCTGTGCCACATGAATTCAGTCAACCTCCACACCTCATTTCTTTGAGATCCACTGCACTATCATCATATTTCAACGTATATCTTCCGGGTTGTCTAACTTTACAGGTTTTTCGGGTAGAATTTTGTGTGAAACCATCTGTTCCATGCGTGCCACATGGCCCGTCCATCTCATACTACGAGTCTTTACCAAGAAAGCAACACATTTATCAATGTGTCTTTCTCTTGGCCCTCAAAGGGGCCGTTTCAGCTCACTTCATGGTACAAGTGATCTTCTGGGCGAAGTAAAAGTAAAGGGTAAAGTTTTCCCTGTCCATGCCATGAGAGCATATAGGGGGAGCAGAGGTATAGCTCCAACCATTCTTAACCTCGGCACTAGATGGAGGTGAGTGGTTAACTTCACACCCCGACCGCTTTACTCACAGGAAAGAACCCCGGTACCCATTGAACAGAAGGCTGGGTAAGCCCAGAGCCAGTCTGTAGGTTTTGGAGAAGATATAGCCTGTACCGGTATTCGAACCCCGGACCGTCCAGCCCATAGCTTAGTCATTTGGGTGAAGTAGCCTAACCATAGACTGTGGTCTTTTTTGGATTGCAATTTCCAAGTACTCCACGAACTCGGGCCATATCTTCCCGATCAGAGTCCTCAGTTCTTGGCCTGATGCACACGCAGGGGACAGAAGGTACCATATAGTCACCGCTTGGGGTGTCAAGTTTCCTTAAAATGTTCACCGCGCGAGTAAAGACTCGGTGAGATGGCAATCCGCAGGGATCCAACTCTTAGTACTGGCAAGGCTGACTACATGCGTTTATACCACATGTCGAAGGCCAGCCATGCAAGCTCCATACCTCTTAATCTTGGTTCTCACACGAAGCGAGTTTATGTGCATGACCATGCCGCTGGGGTCTGCATTCCATTTCTTTTTACAGGAATACTTGTATTCATGTAGTTACGAGTACACTGTGACTGCCAAAGCTGAAGTAGCATTCTGTACCATAGCGTTAAACCATCCCTGGCCTGCAATACCGAATTTTACCCCCATGTTAACTGACAACCAGGCTTTGCCGCTCTTATGTGGGGATGGATGGACTTCATCAAATTATCACTATTATTGTTATTATTTAGTATCTTTGTAATTTATGCTCGCGACACTAGATTTCCCCATTTGCCCTCCAGTAAATTCAAATATTACAGCAGAAAGAAAATTATTCCTTTTGGTGATAAAAAAGGAAATGGAAAATAGGACTCTCTACAGCAAATACTTTTCAAACCACATGATAGCGAACTCAATTATGACTCGACACAACTTGATGCGTACACAGGACCACATGCAGAATTAAAAAGACCATAGTGTGTTTGGTTTGGGGAAACAATTCTTCGTTGTGATAACAATGCAAAGCACTGGAAACCAATAATATATGAGTATGGCAATTGTTGCAACCATTAAAGCACTCAGACATCAGGATAAAGGAAGGAGAATTAAGTTCTAAAACATCACTCTCTCATACGTCCAAGTGTTTTCAGTTTGCTGTCAAGCAATGGGCACGTTTGGCCCTTGGATGTGAGAACATTTTTCATTTCCTTCCTCCCTTACTTTCTTATATAATGCAAGATACTGATTGTCACTCTTTTCATACAGAAGTTATAAATTTTTACCCGACTGTTTACACGTTTTCTTTTTTTCTGTTTGGATAAGATTTGGTACAGTGGACTTAAACAAGGTACATTGTGCGACCATGTGTTTCTTGGAAATCAGCCCGATCTCTGTCTGCTTCTAGCAACACTGGTATTGATTGGACCTGGACTAGTGAGACTTTTTCTCTTGTTACTTCATTTCTCTGTAATAACATAACGATTAATTTATCTTAAATCAGTGGATAATGAACTATTTCACGAAGCCAGACAGTTTTGTAAATATATAGCCTATGTAATCAGGAAGAGCACAAACAGCCAAACCCAATTTCATATTCATTATATTCACATGAATACACCTGGTGAACCAGCTAGAGCCTTTTGTAAGTATTTTCAGCCCTTCTATTGGGCCTGTCTGCTCCAAAAAGTACCAGAATAGCTGAAAGAGTCCAAGATCACTTCCTTTCACATCCTTCCCATTTATAATTATCCTGACTTTTTTCAAGAACATTTGTTGCATTCCTAACTGCTACTGTGAAGCTACCGCTCTGTCGCTTGAACTCTGAAAGATGTAGGTGCTGCTGTGAACCCTGGAAGAGTGTCCGTTGTGGGATACGGATCTTCTTCTGGAGTTCTAAATGTGAACTCCTGCATGAGAGTTGTAAAGATCAGAAACAACATATTTCTTGCCAGAATTTCTCCAAGACACACTCGTTTTCCAACACCAAATGGAATCAACCATTCATCCTTAACAAACTTGCCATCTGTATCAAGGAATCGTTCTGGTCTGAAGACTTCAGGATCACTCCAATGTTCACGATCATGCAGAACACTCCAAATGTTCACAAGAATTGGTGTGTTTCTATCAAAACATGAATAGTCTGTTAGTTCTCTGAACATACATCACACATGACTCTATGCTTGTGCATGTCAGAACTGGAAATTGTAAATACTTGTCCAAAAGCATTACTCAATTTAATATGGTAGTTTGCTCTTTAAATCCTTTACATTATTACTGATATCAACTTCTTGCATGGCTAGGCACCTTCATTATAAACTATAAATTATAAAATTAACTGTGGCATAATAACTCCTTTACTCATTGTTCGTGGTATCACAGTTAACCACTCTGCCTACACCTCAACCACTTAAATTCAGACTGCCTTATTTAGAACCCATTTCACAACATTTAATTTAAACTCGTTATTTCTACCTAATCTTCAATTACCCAATTTTCAACAGAGGTGTAATCAGTGGCTTTTCCAAACTTCTTCAATAAATATATAGTTCAAACCACTTAATTTAGACCATTTGTCTGAGTTATAAATTACGGGATTACTCTGTTTGGCTTCTGTCAGTATACATATGTGGTGACTTAAGTCACATAGCACTGTCCTGACAGACTTGTGTGTATAAAATGCTTTATGCTCTCAGCACAAGACAGTATGCTTTCTAAAAGGTATTTATGTATTTTGGAGTCACACTGTTTAATATTTTGGAATACAGAGCTATAATTTATATATTTAAGCATCACTTCTTGCAAAATATTTATAACAGAAGTTAAAAAAAAAACATCTTAATGACTGACTTCTATGGGTTAAGTAGAAAAACCTCACAAAACTGTGACACAAATTTAGTATGCACAGTATGCTTCCAATATGGGTGGATAAGCAGAATTTGTATACCAGTGAAATGGCAGAATTTGAAAAAGGGCACCAGAATGATCGACAGGTACAGAGTTTGGGAATAGTAAATGTATGACAAAGGGAACTTCAATATGAGGAGGAGGAGGAGGAGGTGGAGGAGGAGGAGGAGGAGGAGGGAGGAGAAAGAAAGAAAGTGATGCTGAAAAGTTATCTTGTTGCAGAATCAACTGATGTTAGTTAACCTGCTATTGGGAATTATTCTACAAGTTGTCCTGAACATGGCACTATTACTCCCAGCCCACATTGATTCGGATTTTCATGATTTGTACTCCTCATGAAATGTGGTTAGGTTGAATGAATGAATCAAGCAGCATGAGATGGGTGGGGCATGTGGTGAACATGGAATAGAACAAACATGCATACAGGGTTTTTCATGGAATGCCTGGAAAAAAGAAACTGCTTGGAAGACCCAGGTGTAGTTGGAGGGCAATACTAAAACAGGCCTTAAAGAGTGAAACAGAAGGGTGTGGGCTGAATTCATCTGCCTTTGTATAGGGACTGGTGGGGAGCTGTTCTGAATACAGTAATCAACCTGAGAATGATTAGATGCTCAAGAATGACTCTGCTCAATGGAGTTAGTTACCACACAGGTCACTAGTAATATGGTAAGAATGTGAATTACCTTTTTAATATCGTAACCACCCAATTTAGTGTCCTTCAAAGCTGCATGTGGAAGAGCTATTGGAGCAATGGGATTGATTCGAGATATTTCAGCAATTGTTGCTTCCACATACGGTAACCTGCAATAAGGAAAGTTTCAAAGACAGAATAAATGCTTAAATCATGCATTCAATAAAATATGCAAATACAAATAATGCATAACTGATAAAGATAATGATACAGTAATATGGTCATGTATAAGGATTTGTTTCAGGAATTCAATAAAAAGGATATCAAATGAGCAAATATGGACAGGCAAAAAAAAGGTATGGCAGAGAAATGATGATGAGGAACATGTACAAAATGATATGGAAAGAGTGCACTCAGATGCAAGAGGAGTATGTAAAGGGAGGTGGAGGAGGAAGAGAGGGGGGGGGGGGGGGGAGAGTGAAATGAAGCAAGCTTTGTTATGGGACAGTGTAACCTGATACAAAAGTTAGTACACCATTGGTTAGCCTACGCATTGTCATAAAGTAAAGGACTTATACCTAGAAGATCACCAAGCTAACAGTGTGTATCACCCATTTGAACCTCTGAACCAGCAAACTACTTCTGACAAGAGTTGGTATAAACTCTGTGCCATTAAGTGCCACTTCAGTGCCACACTTTTCTGATTTTCTATAAATGTTCATAACAGCATGACAGATGGGCAAACTTTTGATTTTGGTACAACATTAGTAATCTCATTTAAGGTCATGAAATTACACATGGTAATAAATGTTCAAAGAACTTAATGATCTGTACTCATCACCAAATATTATTCGGGTGATCAAATCGAGAAGAATGAGGTGGGTGGGGCATGTAGCACGTATGGGTGAGGGGAGAGGTGCATACAGGGTTTTGGTGGGGAGACCTGAGGGAAGGAGACCACTTGGAAGACCCAGGCGTAGATGGGAGGATAATATTAAAATGGATCTTCAAGAAGTGGGATGGGGGGGCATGGACTGGATTGATATGGCTCAGGATAGGGACAGGTGGCGGGCTCTTGTGAGTGCGGTAATGAACCTTCGGGTTCCATAAAATGCGGGGAATTTCTTGACTAGCTGACGACCTGTTAGCTTCTCAAGAAGGACTCTGCTCCATGGAGTTAGTTAGTCCATGGAGTTAATAAATGTTCCAAATATAAGAAACCACTGTTCAGGTAATAGTCATAAGTAAAATGTAAAATAACAGGTCATCCATGCAAACATTTTATTTAGCTTCTGATCTGATGATGAACTAGAGTTCTTCACAGAAATAAAATAAAATAAAATTACAAAAATAACAAAAAGAGTTCTGTAGGATATGAAAAACTTGCAAAGGAAAGCTGATTCTAACAATTCTGTTTGAGAATTCTCAATTCCTTTTAGAATAAATTACTGAATTCTTCATCACCCTTCACAAACGTAAGTAATATTCATAATTTAATTCTGTATATGTTTTTACCTAGCTCTGTCTTCCAATGATGGCCTTCTGCTACGTCCAATAACTGTATCCAGTTCTTTCTGGACAGCTTCCTGTACTCTTGGATGCAGCACCATGTAAAGTAGACAGAAACTCAGGGCATTGCTTAATGTCTCTGCCCCCGCAGAAAAGAGATCCAGACAAAGGACAATGAGTCCCTCTTCTATGAAAAACATCATGAAGTGACAGTAAGAACCTACTGCATTATAACCCTATCTTGACTAAAAACAAGCACAATTAGTGTTGCATACTCACATCATATTTCACAACTTCTAATGCAACTGTAAATAAATGAAAATGTTTCAAGAACCTTGTACCATGACAGGACTATGTACAGTACTATAGAATAAAAGGTGGAAAGACTTGGTCATGCACCACATATAGAAGATTTTAGTCAGAAGACATGAGAGGAACAGACTACCTTCAAGATCATGGCACAGATAAAGGGATACTTTAGAAATAATCTTAAATAGGATAAGGACAATATGGACCAGTTTCACGTATCTCAGGATATGGCCCACTGGCACATGGTGAACACAGTAATCAACTTGTGAGTTCCATAAAAACAAGGAACTTCTTGTCCAGATGAGTGGCTTCTAGCTTCCCAAGAATAACCCTACTCCATGGAGTGAAACAGTTATGCCATAGTGTATGTACCCCAGTATTGGGGATTATACAGCTACCTGTGAAGGTGGAATTTTCATCAGCATATTCAGCTTCCATTTGCTGCAGGAAAACATCCATGAAGTCTCTTGGATTATTTTCTTCCAACATCAACTTGTGTTCATGAATCGTCTTCTGTTGAAACAAACAAACCATTCTGAAATTGCACTAAGACTTCATACAGCTGACAATTAGCGTGTTTTTATACATAGTTCAATAGGCAATTCACAGCCTATTGTAGAAATATCAGTGCAGTATATGTGAGACAGCAATGATACAGGTACAAGAATCTTTAGGATCTACAAATTCAAACTTATGGGTTGTAATAAAATATCAAATTTTTAGCATCTTGTTACACTTATTCAATCACTTACAACAGTAAGGGGTGTAAATATCTTCCAAAAATCTGGGAGCCACCTACAATTTCTAGATGCTGGAAGGGTGATATACAGCAAGTTCCATAATGTGGACCCACCAATAACAGTAACCCAGGTGACCTGGCACCCAGGATTTGTGCAGCCCTGTCATATCATTCAAGACTCTTCCAATGGCACACATTTTAACCATTCATAACCCAGTGATATGTACACGTACCATTTGTTATATGATAGGGAAACACAGCATTCTTTCACAACATATCTGTGTGTTTTGCATGACTGTTACAGCTAATACCAATTATTTCCCTAAATAGCACTGAATGGTTGGCCTTTATTATGGAAATGGACTGTATTCTCTATGAGATAGGAGCTGAAGTTTTATGTAACCATAAGTTCAATCAAAGTCTGTCATTGGAGGGCTAATTTTCTAGAGTCTGTAAAAATTAATTGCAGGATGCATGTACTTTTGCTGCAGAAATGATACTGGTGCCATCCATGTTACAGGAAGCATGCACACCGAAGAAATTGGCCTGAAGCAAGCAATTAGTTTCATACAACTCTAGTTTAAATTGCATGAAACTAATTTCTTAAAACCAATTTCTTTGGTGTGCACCACCATTTTCCTCCCCTTACCTTCCAGTCTGATAATGATAACCAGTGAAATGTCAGAACTATAAATTTGAAATTTTGTATACAGTTGATCACAAATGTCCCCCTGCATGTTGTATGAAATACTGTATGTAAGTGAACAGTCACAAACATGGACACAGTGTGAAACACTGAAGTTAACTAACTAACTAACTAACTAACTAACTAACTAACTAACTAACTCCATGGAGCAGAGTCCTTCTTGAGAAGCTAACAGGTCCTCAGCTAGTCAAGAAATTCCCCGCGTTTTATGGAACCCGAAGGTTCATTACCGCATTCACAAGAGCCCGCCACCTGAAGTTAACACAGGTCAAATCTACTACTGAAGTAGTTAACTTTTTTACAAAAATAAATAAAGGACATAAATTACAGTAAACATTCAGCAGGGAGAGAAATGTACGCAGTAGGAAGTGGGCCTTGAGTTTAGCTTGGAACTCACAGGCATGTGTAGCATCACAATTATACCTGATTTAAAAATTTAATTTTACTGTAACACAGGGGTATACAAATTTTCCAAAGACCTAGGAGCATCGTCAAAATTCTAGACACCAGAATGGTGATATTAAGCAAGTTCCACACTAAGGACCCACAAAGCCAAAAATATTAGGTGCCACAGTAAAAAATTAAGTCTCCCAGACGACGTGCCATCCGGGACTTGTGCAATCCTGACCCAACATATTCTGTATGGTGGCCATATTATTATTACTCATGTTCTTCTAGATACATTGGCTGGTTGTCCTGTAACATGTCAAACACTGGTAGAAGTATAACTCTACCCATACTCGACCTTGGCAATAGAGGGGGAGAGGTTGTCAATGGTACACCCCCAAAAAATAAACTGTACTGTGTATTAATTTAATAGTAGTTGCACATTCTTTTACAAAGAGTGAGTAATGTACAAAACATTTAGATCCTACAGTGAATACCAGTAATATCAAGCATTAAATGGTAAATGTATTTTCCCGACCTGTCAGGTTCACAAAACCGACTTATTGATATTGCTGACAGCTATAATGTACAGAGACTGGGTGGTGTTCATTGGTTTATTATCTTATGTAGTTCCATGAAAACCAATCAATTATCATCTACAGCAGTGATCAGCAATCCATGGCCTATGTATATATGTGACCAGCAAGGTTTTCAGACACATTTAAATTAAAATCCCTCATCAGAATAAAGGGCAAATTTTTAGTGACTTGGTCAACTTTGCATACACAGTTGAGTTTGGTAACAGTATTTAAGATGCAACAGTAATCATGCATATTGCAAGGGCAAGCACTGAGTTTTGGAAACTTTACAGTGGGAGAGTGAGAAAAATATGGAGTGTTAAGTTCCACCATCCGTCTTATTCTTTCAGTTTTATGTGTGATCTAATAATACTTAGTGTATGTGTATTTCAGTCATAATTTTGTTGAATGGAATTCTGTGTATTTCTTTAAAGAAATCTGTGACAAAGGAACAGGGAAAACTTCTCCTTCACAGATTCCATTCTGAAAAGTAGTGCATGTCATAAGATTAAATTATAATTAACTGCTATATAATGTTTACTACTAATTAATGGTAGTGTAAAAGAAAAATTTTCCCTGAAAAAATAAGGCTTTTACTATTAACAACTGGTTTGCAGTCTGCACAGGATTTGGAGATTTTCAAATGGCCCAGTTTGCCCTACAATGGGCTGCAGTATATGTAGATAGATGACAGGCAGGTTAACAGACATCTTACATTTACATTTACATTACATACATTTCATAGATCCATCATGTAGCCCAATGGCTCAGGATATGAAACATGTCATTATAATAATACATGATTGCACAGCAATCGTGTCATATTGGACACACACTATCACACATAACATAAAATGACACTGGAATACAAACATACATACAAATTTGATGTAATACAAAATAACAAAATGCAACACACTATATGATAAAATAATATAAATATTATACACTCATCGTAAAGCTATATTTCATATGGGCATGAAAGAAAAACAGTTTAAGATTTCATCATTAAAGTATAAATTAGTCAATAAAACTCTTAATAATCTACCACATTTCTAATCATTCAATGGTCAGTAGTAAACTGAAATACAGTTATTGCGTACACAGCCCAGCCCAGCATGCGCAGCCCCTTTGCAACAACCAAAACATAGACAAATAAAAGACCTAATGATTATACAATAAAGTTTATAATCCCTAGATAACATCACCAGCCCTCATCTCATGCATATAAGTGAAGTACTCTTCATTTGTATAGAGGGATTTATCAAGTGAAAATGCTTTTAGTTCATTTATAAAATACTTCCTATTTGTTACTTGGTTCGCAATGTATACAGGTAATGCATTAGATGTCTTTATACGGGCATAATATACACCTCTCTGATAAGATGTAAGATTAGCTATTGGTTTTTGCATCTGCACCCTTCCTCTTCTATTTATTTCATGAATTGAAGACTGAAAGTTATTTGCCAGAAAGGTCATTAAAGATAGTATGTACTGAGATGGCATAGTTAAAATTCCTAATGATTTGAATAAGGGTTTACATGATGCCCTAAATGTAGATCCTGTCACAGTTCATATAATTTTCTTTTGTAGTTGAAAAACTTTCCTACGCAATGGTGATTTTCCCCAAAATATGATACCATATTCCATTATGGCATGAAAATAAGCATAATGTATCACTTTATGTGTGGATATATCATTGAGAAAATACATGGATCTAATTACATAACAAGCCCTGCTAAGTTTTGGTAAAAGTAAATCTATATGTGTCTTCCATTTCATATGGTTGTCTAGATCTAATCCAAGAAATTTTGTATCTACTACTTCTTTAACCGTTTTCCCTTGACATGATATTTGAATTGCGCTGCTTTGAAGATAATTTGATTTGAAGTGCAATACATTTGTTTTATCTAGGTTACATGTTAATCCATTTGCTGTAAACCATACATTCATTTGTGTTAATGTATGTTCTGCTTTAGTTTGCAAGTCATTTAGATTACTGGCAGTAATTATTACACTCGTATCATCCGCATATAACACCAATTTAGAATCACTATTTATATGGAAAGGTAAATCATTAATGTAGATTATAAACATTAATGGCCCTAAAATTGATCCCATACTTTGACTCTTCTCATCTTGATGAGACCTTCTGCTGTTGACTTGGAGATATTATATCCACCCTTTGTTTCCTATCTGCTACATAGGATTCAAACCACTTTATATTTACACCACATACTCCATAGTGGTGTAGTTTATCAATAAGAATTTTGTGGTTAATACAGTCAAATGCCTTAGATATGTCACAAAATATTCCCCCTACTTGCTGCCGTGGATTTAATGCATTATGAATGGAATCTGTCAAGGTAAAAATAGCCTGTTGAATGGTAATATCCTTCCTGAATCCAAATTGTTCAGGCACCAAAATGCTGTTTGTTTGTAAATGCTGATTTAGCCTGTTCAACGTTATGGTTTCTAAAATTTTTGAGAAAGATATTAATAGTGATATTGGTCTATATTTTGTCATTCTGGTTTTGTCACCTTCTCTATATACAGGTCTAACTACTGAGTACTTGAACCTTTCAGGGCAGATGCCCACTTGTACTGAATAATTAAATATATACTAGGTACGCCCAGAAAGTAATGCAACGCATTTTTTTTCTCGGCCCAATTTTGTTGGATAAAAATGATATTTTGCGTGCTGTATCTTTAAAATGTCCCGCGTTTATGCACATAGGCGCAATGTTTCCCGCTGGATAGCAGCGCAGTAGTGAGCTTTCAAAATGGAGTCTGCAAGTGACGTGCGTTCTAAACAGAGCAGTAATTGAGTTTCTTTTGGCAGAAAACGAAACGAGTGAATCAATTCACAGGCGCTTAAGAAAGGTCTATGGAGACATGGCAGTGGATAAAAGCACCGTCAGCCGTTGGGCGAAGCGATTGGCGTTATCAGAACAAGGACGGGGCACTCTGTCTGATCTCCCGCGCTCGGGCCGCCCATCAACAGCTGTGACGCCTGCAACAGTGCAACGAGCCGACAGTCTTATTCGAGACGATCGGAGAATCACAACCAGGGAACTGGCCGCTGTACTCGGTATTGGTAAGGGAAGCGTAGACAAAATCATTCACCAGTTAGGATATTCAAAGGTCTGTGCCCGATGGGTCCCTCGAAACATAACCGAAGAGCACAAGCAACAAAGAAAAGCCATCTGCTCCGAGTTGCTTGCTCGTTACGAGGTTGAGGGTGACGATTTCTTGTCCACCATTGTCACGGGTGATGAGACATGGATTCATCACTTCGAGCCCGAGACGAAAAGGCAATCCATGGAGTGGCATCACACGACCTCTCCTCGGAAGAAAAAGTTTAAAGCAGTTCCCTCAGCCGGCAAGATCATGGCGACAGTCTTTTGGGACTGTGAAGGAGTCATTCTCATAGACGTGTTGCCCAGTGGCCAAACGATCAACTCGGACGTCTATGTGGAAACACTGAAGAAGCTGAAGAAGCGTTTCCAGAGAGTTCGTTCCCATAAAGATGCGACAAAAGTGCTTCTTCAACACGACAATGCGAGGCCACACACAAGTCTGCGTACCCGAGAGGCCATCACAAAACTTCAGTGGACTGTCCTGCCTCATCCACCGTACAGCCCGGATCTGGCTCCTTCCGACTACCATCTTTTCGGTCCCTTGAAAGGTGCAATCCGCGGAAAGAGGTTTGAGGACGACAAGGAAGTCATTGCTGAAGTAAAGAGGTGGTTGCGACAGAGACCTGCATGTACGTTGTACCGCGAAGGCATACAGGCTCTCGCATCTCGATGGCGTAAGGCCAAAGATTTAGATGGAGACTATGTTGAAAAATAGGTTTAGGTAGCCAAAGATTCATGTAATGATGTGACATATTTGAAGTTTTAATAAAATCAATTGTAAATGAGAAAAAAAATGTGTTGCATTACTTTCTGGGCGTACCTAGTACTTAAGTGGTTTACTTATTTCCATTGCACAGTATTTTATAATTTTGCTAGAAATATTATCATAACCTGTTGAGTTTTTATGTTTGAGAGATCTTATTGTATTGACTATTTCTCCTTCTGTTACCTGAATTGATTTCATCTCAGTAATTTTGTTCAGCCCATATTTTTCTTAATAGGGTTACAGCCATACTTCGATTTGAGTGATTTAGACTCAAAGTATCTACTGTTGATAGAAAGTATTTATTGAAGGCATAAGCTACTTCTCTGCTATCCTCTGCAATTTCATTCTCTAAGTTTATTTCAGCAATTCCATTTAGATCCTGTATCTTCCCAGTATTTTCTCTAATAATATTCCACATTGTTTTAATCTTACTCACAGATGTTTTTATTAGAGTATTATAATATAATTTTTTTGCTTCTTTTATTACTTTCTTGAGGATTGTGCAATATTTCTTATAATAATCTTTTTTTTGAGGATCACTAGTATTCCTATATTTAATATAGATATCTCTTTTATTCCTACATGATATTTGAATTCCTTTCCTTATCCAGTTATTTTTCTGCTCCGTAAGATTTTTATAACACGATTCTGTAGAAAGAAGAACTCAATTCTTTTGACTAAAGCCATGGAGTAGAGTTGTTTCTGACAAGCTAACAGTCACTCATCTAGTCAAGAAATTCCACTCCTTTACGAAACACAGACATTCTGTAAAGTGCTGTCAAAATAGTCCACCACACTACAAAAATATCCAATCAATATTACATCTAGTTATTGCTATCTCCAGTAGTAAAATTATAAGCTGTAAACCTACCCTGAAGAAATTCGTCAGCTCATTCAGGGCCTCCATCCTTTTCTTGTGGCCACACAATTCTGGAGCAATTTTCTTCAAAACTGGAAAAATGGTTGCCAAATTTCCAGCAGGTGAACCAGACCGAAAAAAGGAATTCAGCTTATGGAGTAATGATTTGAAATCATCATCATCATGTGCATACCTGGTGCCAGCAATCATTGACCACAAGACATTAATTGATGGTACATTAAAGAGTCCACAAACCTAAAACAAGGGATTTATTGTTAGCACACTGAAGAGTTCAGCGACCTAAAAAGACTTTACTGTTCACACAGTTAAGCGTCCATAAACTTAAATCAACACATTCATTGCTTACAAGCACTGAAGAATCCAACAACCTAAAACAGCATGTTTATTCTTGGAAACATCGAGAAGTCCAGCAACCAAAAGCATCTGGTCCTGCAACCCAATCAGCCACCTCACCAGTTCAGAAAGTACAACCTAAATTCACAGGATACTGAACTAAATTCAGTTAAATAACTGACTCCATTAATTCGTAAGGTACTTATCTAAATTCAATTAAATAACTAACTCCACTGAGAAAAGTCCTTCTGGAGAAGCTTACAGTATCTCAGCTAGTCTGTAAATTCCCCATCTTTTGTCAGATATTTAAGTATTATGTCCTTATTTTTAATTTACTGTTTTCAGTTACCATACTTAAATATGTATAGGAGGAAGTTGTATGGATGTCTCTCCATATTAGCTTCAATATGTACCTTTTACAGCTTTAAAAACTAAGAGTTCATAATGTACTTTCCTTGCAATACTACTGGATTCCCTAATATAACTATTAAATACCAATTATAATTTAATACAATATTAAAAAAAGCCCACATCTCTAACAAAATTTCTGTACAGGGTAATAAAATCTGCTTCACAACAAGCAAACTACTCTGACTTCCAACTGGTAACATTTCAGTGAGGTAAATCAACATCAGTTGAACATTTTACACCCCTTGGTCATCAAAGAAAGCCACTGTGTTAATTTTAATTAATGACGTTTTGTGTTTGTTTGTTCATCTGTCTACACGATCAGTGCAAACAATTTATCACTACTTAACACTTTGTTAGTAACAGAAGTTTTCTCATCAGCATCCTTTAAGTCCACTGTCACTTTGAAAAGGCCAACCTTGCTGCAAATACTATTAGTTGCCCACTTCCATCCTGAATGATCGACCCTCATAACAGGGGTTTTATTTCTCAGAATAAAATAATTTTCAAGGGAATGGTAACAAAATTGCAAACTATCTCGGTGTCATTTTAATGTATCTGAACTGGTTAGCAAAATACATATTTCAACTCATGTAACTCCCAAATTGATGGTTAAAGGAAAGCTACCTTCTGAGTGCACATTAAACTGTTAGTGCAAATACCCATGAACATTAACAACTATGTCAAAGCAATTAACAGCTTCAATGAACTGCACAGGAGCTTCAATAAAGAGGTTAGTCTTCCAAGGATAAACTTGCAATTACCCATGTTTTACACAAAAAGTCTATTTTCGTACTTCTTCCTAACAATTAAGAACATCCAAAACAATAATTTCACAACTTTTCACTAGCACATTGGCTAATTAATATTTTTGATATAAAATTTGTTTCTAAAGTAAAATAGGCTCTCTTTGGATCCCTGTATAACACTTCCAAGGAACTAAAGTGTCATATGGAGAAATGGAATACCTCACACAGGTAAATAAGATCCAAGTTTCTATTTCTAACAAGGGCAGAAGTTATTTCATTCAATACTGCATCCACACAGACTCTGCTGCCAACCCACCTTCCTATCCAGTAGGTACCGGAAGTCCTTCCCCTAGAGGGTGCAGCGGCTGAGATGTGAATCTCACCACCCAACTCCACGCAGTGTGGAGACAAAAACTGCTTGGCAACATACCACACCCAAACCTAATAGTAGCGTTTTGGTCAATTACATACAGACACAATTTTACTTCATTCTCTGATCAACAAATAAAGCAGGTTTCAGAAAACGAATTCCTGCAGAGACCATAAAACAGTATTAAATTATCTCACTGACATATACTGACAGTCACTAGCCAGACGACAATTGTGTCGATGGACATGAAAAGTCACCACATGAAATCTCTGATTTAAGGGTCCTGTGGCAGAGACTGCATTAATTACTGCCTTCTAGAATGTGCTCTCTACACTTGAAGACAGATACAGTACGCTGTTACGAAACGCTGGTACCTATATACTGACACATGACACCACATCCCAGAAAATCTTCGAATTTAAAATTATTTCATCATTTTATAACACTTTATATAAACACAACCTAAAGAAATTTTGTGACAGGCCCTAATTATCAGGTATTTATTTTGAAATCTACAAATTACTTGTGAATGGCCATGAGTTTTCTGTTTCAAATAAACAATTAGTGATTATATCAGTGGAGTAAACTCTGTAACAGCCACCTTCACAATTTTCCATGTACAGTTAAAGTATATCCCCCCTGCTCCAAGAACGTTAGCACAAAAATTGACACCCCTAACTTGTATTTGGAAAGTAATCATTTTGAAACTCAGAAAAGGTATAGGCTGCCGTGATTCTGATTGGCTCTTTCAGGTGAATGCCAGGACAGTACCATACAAAGGCCACAATCACTTCTTGTGTTCACTGTTCATTAACATTCTGGTTCAAGCTGCATGGCAAGTAATGATCATAATGATCCATCAGGATTTCACACAATGATATTGAAACAATTTAACGTGTAAAGTTACTACAATTAAAACCAGTTACTGACCTGAACTACTTTCTCCTCCTTCATTTCTTTCACCAATTGTTCTGTTTCTTCAAGAATTACTGCCTCGGCACTCTTCGTACCAAAACCAAAATCTTTCAGATGCCTGATTGTAAAGTGACGATGTTCAACCCATAAAGGTCCATCCGTTAAGACAATACCTGAACAGTAATTTGTTACGAAAATCTGGTTTGTTTCAGATTGGCTCATTTTGATTATACAGAGCATGTGAAAGGTCAATGTGCAGTTGTTACTACCATAGTGACTATGTAGTAATGTAATTCCTAGCAAAACTAGCAGAGTCTGGTGATGCAGCACCACCGCTAGAAGCACTGTCAACATGCAGATGGTAAACAAAATGACACTCGAATGTTGTGTGTAACTGTTATTAGTTGTGTGCACCATAGTATGAGGTATGTGTTTAACTGCTCAGTGACTTTTCGAACACTTGGTATTATTAGCAGGTTCCTTTTAGATATTAATGAGGTACAAGGTCAGAACCTGACAAAATCAATACTCAGCAAAACTCTAGTATTAGATAACATTTTCCTATAAGTACTGGAGCCTAACAGGCCCAACATCAACACACAGTTACCATTACTGAATTCATAACTAACTCCAATGAGTACAATCCTCCTCCAGTATATGATAACTATCAGCTCATCAAGAAATTGTGGAACTAAAGACACAATCATAAAGTCATGTCGTCAGACCGTATCCTGAGCTACTGGAGTCCAGCCCATATTCCCACATATTGTTTATTTAGGTTCTATCCGACAAATGTACACTTTTATTTTCTATTATTCAATAAATATATTTCATTAAAGATGGTCCAACATGTTTCTAATCTTATATGAGGTTCAACTTCAGGGTCATCTGTTTTAAATTACACCAGCCCTTCTTCAAAGGTACATGTTAGGTTACACACTTTAAAATGTTGTCTTTGTTGTCTTAGTTACTATATATCAGGTTGTATGTTCGCTTGTGGAACTGCCCAACCATTCACAAGTGAACATACAAACTGATATATAGTAACCAAGACAACAAAGACAACATTTTAAAGTGTATAACCTAACATGCAGCACCTTTGAAGAAGGGCTGGTGTAATTTAAAACAGATGTCCCTGAAGATGAACCTCATATAAGATTAGAAACATGTTGGACCATCTTTAATGAAATATGTGTATTGAATAATAGAAAATGAAAGTGTACATTTGTCAGATAGAATCTAAATAATCAAAAAATGTATGGTATGTAAAATATAAAAAACACATATTGTTTCTTTACAGTCAGTATTACTATCCTCATATTTGCACCTGTGCACCCCAGAAGTCTCTGTTCTACAGGTTCCAGATTACAGTGTCATAGACACATCTCATCTCCCACATGTGTGCTACAGGTCCCTCATTGATTTGAACACCATTAGTATTACTTGCTGAAGAGTATAAATCATAAAGCTCATGTTCATGTACTTTATCCATATTCATGTTACTTTCTTTCATACATATTCTTCCCAGGATGTTATTCTCAGGGGCCTTCTATCTATTTCCTTCTCTTGGTGTCACACCCATTTAAGACAAGAAATTTACAGCTGTGTATATTTATATTTGTACATTTTTATATAGCAGACAGGGAGATTAGTACTACACATATGGATTTGCCCAAATGTCATCTGCTCTTGACATGTTCATCAATGTAATTTTGACTTCCCAGATTTGAGGTCCCATGACAGTCACTATGAAGATTTCTGTCTCAATCTGACCCTGTATAGTTTGGTAGTTCAACATTCTGCAGAAATGTCAGTAAATTTCTATCAGAGAATACAGCTTTACAACTCAAAGTTTCGTGGACAAGCTACCAATTTAAGCCATGCCACATTCACCAATAACAAGTAACAAAAAGCGTTAAGGTTGAACCACACGCAAGACAAACTCACCAAGCCGTTTGTTAAAGCTCCTTTCACGGACTTCCTCGCTGTCAGGTCTTCCATGAAACTCATCCCTGCGCAAGACTTCCAGCACCTCATGGGGTCCACTAATGGCTATCAGAGGTGCTGAACCCAGCAGCAGACCTACGACAGGCCCGTACTTCTCCAACCAGCTTCCAGACATGGTCAAGTGGATATGCTTCGGAGGCATGAACGGGAACGAGCCAAGTAGGGGGATGCATGGTGGCCCTGATCAACACAAAGCATGATTGCAGTTGACTGATAATCTGCACCTTGGCCATTGTCTTCAATTTATTAACCCTACACCAGTTAGAAAAATGGGCCTGCTTTCATGCTCATGTGGAAAGGGCAGAGAGGAATCCTAGTGTGCTTGGTCAGTTTAAGAGCTAATCTATCACTGGACCAGTGTTCAAAAAGGACTCATGAGACTAGGATCCTTCTTACCTCCTCCCCACATGAAGGTGACAGCAGGCCCAGTTCCTGAAACATTGTTTGGTTACTCATACTAATGTTCAAACAATAGTTGAGTGAATGCATTGCATTGTTGGCAACAACAAATTGTGGGACCATACAAATAGTGGCTCATCAATGACAGTTGGTTTTAGCTTTAGCAGCCTGTGCTCCCTGAGGATGGTGCACTAGCGCCGAAACATGTCGGAGCTTTTATGTATAACACTTATATGTGAATATTAGAGTGCATTTGGTTGGTTTAATAATTTAACTGTATTGACTCCTACAAATAATTCTAATATCTGAGATTGCTTCTTTGTGTATAGTCTTAGAAGAGATAAAAATATTTCCTAATTGTTATTAGAACACAGCTGTTCGCAACACTTTGATTAATGAATGCCCCCGTTATCTAAAACTTAAAGAAACTGCAGGTAAATACTTTTAAAAATCAGTACTAACAAGAAAGACAGTAACTTCATATTCAGAAATTCTGAGGCATCATGTAATACGCACACTTCAATAGCTGCCATTTTTCTGTGTTCTTTGTAGTGGACAAAGTGGCAATGGGACCCTCAGTATCATGCCACCCATCAGTTTGTACCAACACTATATAATCTTAGCAATTTATAGCGTCATTAAATACAACACTTCTCCTCATAATGTTTGCCATTTATACAAATGGCACACTGCATATAAATTTAAAAACTCTGTCAATCACAGCTGTGTATTGTGTAAGTTATTTTCATCCCCCCCCCCATACTACTGGGAAAACATTTCCACAAATAAATAAAAACAGGTTGGAAAGAATGAACTACTACTGCCCACAACACAAATTCTTAAGTTACTTAAACACAGTGTTTCAGTGGAAAGGTCAAACGGCGTCCACTAAACTCACAAGACCAATGACTGGTCAGTAAGATTGCTTTTAGTTTCTTAGCCAGTGAGGTCTGGTTTGTTTAATGACACTTTAAGTAGCTCAGATTGCATAGTGTCGAATGATACCATTAGTGAAAAATTAATCAAAATGTATGTGGAAAGAAATTCCCATGGCCTAGTTTCTGGTATTATACCATACTTTGTGTTGATTAACTGAGGGATGGCATAAAATCTACAGGGCAGCCATAATCTGGGCCAGTTTTTGTACCTGGTACCTCCACAATACAAAATATGATATGTACCCCTTGACTACGATTTTTGGTGTCAACAGGTAAGAATTCAGGAGGCGGCAGTACTGCCTCGGCATTAGAGCATCACACAACAGTGTAGAAATAAATTTTCATCTCTAGTGTGTACCTCAAAGCAAAGTTTGCCCTATAACATGCCATCATGGCCCAGAGGGGAGTAGAAGCATAGCCCTACTCCTTCTTTAACCTTGGTGCCACAAGGGGGGTGGGTGGTTAATGCCATGCCCCAGCCGCTTTACCCCCTGGAAAGAGACACGTTACCCATTGTACTGGGGCTGGGTGGGTCCCAGGGCCGGTCTGGACGGTGCGGAAAATCTTAACCCTACAGGGGTTCGAACCCCGGACCGTCCATCCCGTAGCGAGTCGCTTCACTGACTACCTTACCGGGTGGAAAATTCTTCGGTTTCATGTTCATCCAGTAGTACAGCAGAAGTATGGCAAACAAAGCCACTACGATGTGGAGAATCATTGCGAAGTCTCACTTGCAGCTCTGCGAAGATCACGCAACAGTTTGTCTGCAACAGGTAAAAATCTTGTACTGAACGTGCCCGAAACCTGAACACTAAAAACAGCTGCATTCCCCCATTCAACTTTGTTCTCCAGACAAAGGCCGATCAAATCGGGCACAAATGTGTAAATATGATAATGTTAATGCAACTATTTGCACACATATAATGCATTTACACATCAGAGTTATGGACATAACACCACGAAACGTGGCTTCTCTCGGGAATTAAAACGCGGGTTTAATATATGGATTTTTTTTTATCCACAATAGTATAAAGGTGCAGGTTTAGAGAAACAAACAATGTAGGAAAAACAGACAAAGAAACGGGGGAAATGCGGCATGCATTCAGGTATTCTTTTATTCAAAGTTCGTGTCTCGGAGAAACATAAATTATTTTAAACGAAGAATACGTCCCTTGCTATTAACCTAACCTAGTTAACTTTCACACGAATTATTGACAAATAATCCAAACACAGCAACACCAGTCAGTAGTACTTTTATATCTCCGGCATGCTCGCCGTAGATAGAACGACATCGTTTGCAGAGTGAACAAAGGCATCCCCCAATCTGCAGTTATGAATCTGGCGGCAAAAAAAAAACACTCTTTCTGTTACTAGTGAGAGATAGGGAATCTATACTATCATTCCGAATTCCTTGTTTATTCAATAAAAAAATGGCAACCAATTCCCAAAATGTATACTTTTTTTTCGAAACTCATATATCATATAGAATATTATTACGCTAACGTCTGCTTGCGAAATCATGATCTACTGAACTACCGAATGGATCTTTTCAAGACACATTTTTAGAAAGCTTATGATTCGGCATTGATAGCAATCTCTTTGTTTTTATTAATCCCTTCTCAAAGATTGTTTTGTAACCAAAAAGGTTAATGTTAAAAATTGACAGTGCTGCCTCCAACGGAAGCCAAGGGAAGTATACGAAATACATTAGATTCCCTTGGCCTCCAGTGCTAGCAGCACTGTCAATTCTCAAACGGATTACATTAACGGAACTTTGTACACACAGTCTAACCAACATTGCAATTCTGATTCCGAATAAGGGAGACTGCACCGAAATAAATGACCGAATCATGAATACTTTAATCCAAGACGATTCTAGACTTACTATAGGGTAGACTTTGTAGATCACGACGTGAAGTCGGGCGAACAGCTCTATCCTACTGAGTTTCTGAACAGTTTGTCACCATTACATTTACCACCGCACAAACTAAATCTGAAAATTAACACGTCATTAGAAATTCAAACGCCAGTGAAGGGTTAGCTAACGGAACACGAATGATGGTAAAATGATCGCACGAGCACTGCACAGCGGCGGGCGTTACTGGCTCTAGACAAACTATCCTTATACCCACGATTCAGTCATGCACATCAGATGCTACCATTCCCTTCAAACTCTGCAGAAGACGATTTCTGATCAAAATCTCGCTTGCTATGACTATCAATATGGTTCAAGGGCAGATGCTTAAACGTGTTGGCATGATCTGCCATCGCCTGTTTTTTTGCACGGTCAGGTCTATGTGGCATTTTCCGGAGCCTCTTCATTTGACAACGTCGCTGTTGCAAATATTGAAAGGCATCGACAACTTACAGAAAGCGACAGACTGATAACGTGAGACACTGTATATCGAGAAGTGCTTTAAAGTTTCGAAAATATACATAAATTTTTGTTGATCAAATGTTTTATCTTTTCTACGTGCGAATTGTTCGCATGGGTAAAACTAGTATAAAAAGTTACAATTCCACATAATTCTACGTTCAGCACTGGTTCTTCACCCGTTCCAAAAAATCAACCCACAACTCCCCCCCCCCCCCCCCCCCGCGGGACGGGTGAAACGGCTATGTGTATTGAAAATACTGAGTCCAGGATAAGAACATCTATTTCATCCGCTTCTTACATAAAAATGGGGATATTATTAATTTCAGTCTGCCTGAAGGTATGTTTACATGAATTACATGTTCTTAACATTGCTCGGAAAATAAATGCCGCAACATTTGGCTCATTATTATTATTATTATTATTATTATTATTATTCGCAATTCCCATAAAAAGAAGCCAGGCAATGTACGCACAATGTAACACTGTAACAGTTTCGCCTAACTATTTTTGCCATGGAAACACAACAATGCCTTCCCTTCGTATTGTTGTTGAATTACATGTAGCTCTCAACAATATAAAACTGTTGAGTGCTGCATGGAAATGCAACAATGGGTTCTCTTTACATTGTTGTCGAACTTCAAAATATTTTGTACTGTTGTCAACAATACAAACATACTTAGGTCTTCATGTAAAGTGCCAGACATTTTTGTCAGATTTTAACCAAATTTGGACTTTCTCGGCAGATTTTCATAAGGGTCTCCGATACCAAAATTCATGAAGATCCGTCCAATGAGAGCCGAGGTGATACATGCGGGCGGGCGGACGAACACAACATGACGAAACTAAACGGCGCTTTTCGCGACTACACGAACGCGCCTAAGAACTGAGTTCTAAGCATTAGGCACAGGTGCTCAAAGTCGTTCGTAATTAACTAAATACCTACTAAATAAGGAACTACCTACCTACCTACCTACCTTCCTACCTACCTAACTAAACCCATGGAGCACAGCCCTTGAGAAGCTAACAGGTACCAGTTACGCAAGAAATTCCTCCCACTTTAGGGAACCTAGACGTTCGTCCCCGTGTTCACAAGAGCCAGACAATGGCCACTCTGAGCCACATGACTCCCCTTTACATCCTTCTATCCAGTCTGAATGCTCCCATCGTACTTCCTTAAGAATTTTACAAGCACTATTACACTATATTTGTTGTGCACAGGCTTACCTCCCGTTGCACTAGATCTGCGAGAAATTTACATGCACTCAATAATCTCATCAATGTATAATCTTAGAATATATTGTTCACATATAGTACTTTACATATGACCTGACTGTGCCGAAGTTAACGAGAATCCATGGTGTCACGCCATAACGATGTAGCACAAATGAAGGTTACGACCTAGCTGCATTAGATACGCACAGGTTCATCCACTGAATTTAAGCTTTAACACATGAGTATTATGTAGCACCGACCTTGAAGGGTGAATGGTTACAACTACTTGGATTCGATTCCCAGACCCGAAGTCCGGGTGGCATGGCTCAAGATTCTCATAGGCTTCAGCAGACCGTCTTGAAAGATGCTACAGCAATAGCTAAAATAAATTACGCAAGCATCTTCCTCGAAGCTTGCAATTTATCTTCACAACCATCCCATTATTCAGAGTTATATAACACGCGGAGTTGTAAAATAGTCTATAAATAGAAACCAAACAGAATATTCTTGCGTAAGGACACGTAGACCTACTGTGTGTATATCTTAAACGGCCTGTACTTTATTCGAACAGCAAATTATTCAACTGGGCGTAAATCACAATTCACAACAGCCGTAACATCTGCATATCCCAGTCAGTCCATGTGGGATTTGTGGTGGACAAACTGGCACTGGGACAGGTTTTTCCCCGGGTACTTCGGTTTCCCCTGTCAATTTCATTCCATCGGTGCTCCATTACACGGAAAAAGGAAAAAAACTAATCACCTTCATCACACAGGGTTGCACAATAAGCCTCAAGGCTGCGATGCGTCCGTAGCATCTGCTGCGGGGCACTTCAAGACAAAAAAAACCTTCTACATAATATAACGCCGTGGTAAAATGTTCCTTTGATAAATGGTCGACAAATTCCTAGTTTTCACACAATTTAAATTTCGTCATTCCGTTTCCAAAAGTCATCTTCTGAGCCACTTACATTGCATCTTCTCTCATTTAACATCACCGTCCCATCCACTCTGAGATGGCCCAATGGCCGCTTCCCTTAATACTTCGACACCTCCCACGCACGCAAAATGTTCCGCCTACCTCATTTTCCCAACTTAATCAGCGTAATAATGAAGGAAGAGGTCTTCTTGAGCAGCCACGTGGCACTCGGCTATCACATACTGTCCCACCTTTTATGGCACACGAAATTTTATAACTGCGTTCATAACAATCCGCCACGGGTCCCTATCTTGAGTCAAATGAATCCAGTCTGCACCTTCCAACCCTATTTTTGAAGATCAGTTTTAATATTATCCTCCAGCTATGCCCAGTCTTGACTTCCGGTTCTCCATCAGAAAGGTATAATTTTTCGTCTTTCCCATGCATGCTACATGCTCTACCATTCCATACCCCGAGCTGACCATTCTAATGAAATTTGGTGAATAATACAAATTATGGAACTTGTACAAAAATACAGGATAAGGAGCAGTCAGTCACAACTACCTTTAGCGCTATTTTACTGTATACTGCGACATGTTTCGGCTTTTATCAAAAGCCATCATCGGGCATCCCATTCTTTCTGCATCCTTTCAGTAAGTACTTTGTATATGTCTGATGATGGCTTTTGATAAAAGCCGAAACATGCGTAATATAATATACAGGAGAACACCAATGAACACAATTGTGACTGACTGCTCATTTCCCTCTATTTTTTACTTGCATATCACAACGGGATGTCACACGTAAAGATATCACGCAACTTCTCACCGGGCAGTTTCATTCACCCTGCTGTTACGTATCTACACTTCAATCTGTGTCCTCCTGCCAAGTTCACACACTCATAAAAAACAACAGGTAACATTACAGTTCTGCATACTTCCTACTTCTACAGTTATTAAATAGGAATAAATAGATTCCGTTAATAATAGGGGGAATTACTCGAAATAAATCTGCTCTTAATTACGAAGGTAACATTTTTATTTGTTACTGCTGTTCGCAACATGTGACCGCACAGAAAAGTAGGGCAGCGACTCAAAACTGTTCATCCTCTCACGGCCCAGTGGTAACTATTACCACTTGCTGTAACATTTCAAAACACCACAAGGTGTGTTGCCAGTTTAGGTCTATGGCAAGCTATGCGGCAGCATGGGGGTCCACCGTTCTGGAGGCTGGACATTTTTTAAGATTTTGTGTTAAACTTATTGTGCGTGTAAATTCTTACATTGCTCTATGTACATTGGCAGTGCAGGACCACGCGTAGTTTGGACCCCAAATTTATTTTTGGATTGGGACCAGAAATATCTGAAGCCTGCCCTGTTCCAGGATAACGAGTTGCGGGAAAACAATGCGATAGTAGCATATTGGTAATGTAACATTATGCACATACGTCAGGTCTGTACGGACAGCATACGTTAAACCTGTTTGTAACCGAATCCTTATGAATTATCAACATATTACGTTTTGAAACAGTTTTCTATATGAAACAAATACGCTATTTAAAACACTGCACACAACGTTTTCGTGTGTGTATATATATTCATACATATGATGACACAAAAGGCAGAAATTTAGGCAGTTACCGACCAGTAAAAAAATTACACATTTTTAGGCGTGTTCGCATAGTTGCGAAAAGCGCCCATTAGCTTTGTTATGTCTGTCCGTCCGCATTCATCAGTACAGCTCACACCTGACGGATTTCCGTGAAATTTGATATTGGGGATTTTTTTTACGAAAATCCGTCAAGAAAATACAAATTTGTTTCGAATCGGGAAAAAAATATCGGACACTTAACCTCAAAACATAAATACGTTTCGTTGTTGCCGGCGACACTAAATCGCCATAAAAGCGCGTCTTATGTGAAATGCTGTCAGGCTGTTAGAATGGCCGAGGAGGTATAAACATTAAGCGCACGCGCCGCAATGTTACGTTATGCGCATATTACCTGTCTTGTATTTTTTTTGTCTTCCGTCCTGTCATTAGTTTTCCTGACCTAACACGTCAGTGTATCAGCAACGCTTTGGTTCTTGTGTTTGGGAGATGGCTAATTCGAATCTCCGCCGGATCACCACCTTTACTGACATCTTCCGTGACACTCCTCAGTCCCTAGGAAAATGACGTTGAAACTTCATACAGCTGTGGCACAAGCAACGTCTTTATGAACACGACACATAAAATCGTGAACAAATTACAAATTCAGAAATGCGATCTTCCCTGCTGTTGTGTTGAGCAACCTTGCTCAAGCTTTAACCCTTCGGACTTGTATTTGGCAGCTTCCCGGTTCAAATATCGGCCGTGAAAAATCCTATCCTGAGATTTTCGTTGTTTTTCGTAGTCCCTCCAAACTAATTCTGGGACAGTGACCCCGACTGTGCCACTAAGGCCTTCTTCCGAATAATTTTCGTCATTCATGCATCACCTTGCCATAGGACGCCGTGCAACCTGAGCTACTGACAAGAGTCGATAAATAACCCCAAAACGGACATTTTTTCGTGTATACCCTTATATTACGTGTACTCTCTACTCTGCACAATTTTTGTGGTCAATCGGCTTGAATTCTCTCCCATGTTTGGAGCGTCCGCGAACGGGAGTTTCAGAAATGCGGTCATAACTCAGTCACGTCTGTCCGTCAGTCCACGCGTAAAATCTCGAGAAGTTCTGAGCAGATTTTCATGATTTTGACGCTGTAAAGTTTCACTAATTTTGTGGAAACCTAACACTTGTGGTCAAAGTCGGACAAAAGTAACAGGCACTTGGTGTGAAGAACTACTTGCGTTTGTGCCTCATGCCGAGCAAGCCTTATAATATTTATCGCGTCGGAAGATGATTCCTAAAGGCTACGCAGTAAACATGAGACACAAATACTAACTTCAGTACTTTTTTTTCGTAAGAATTAATGCCTTAAGCCCAACCTGAGTTTAAAATCCTGCTTTAATATACACATATATTTAATTGAAATATAATTAAAAGCTCTTCTACCAATCGATTCAGAACTCGCGCAACCGAAGCCTCTTCTTCTTCTTCCTTCTATGGGCCCGTCGGCATTAGCTCCGGATGCACTGCAGCCTTAGGCTTTATTGTGCTAAACCTTAGCCTTTCAATTATCAAGTCCGCAGCCACAGCCGCTCCTTGATCAGGTTCATCGAAGGTGGAGTGCTCGAGTAAGAGTGGGTCTTTTCACACTCCCACTACTTCTCGCCACCGCCTTCTCTTACTTTAATGAGCTTCTTCCGCTGCGCTCCCGAGTCACCTGGACTGGAGTCTAGTCATATAGACACCTGCAGCAAGTCTGTCCTCATCAGAAGCAACAGCGAAAGGCTCAGAGCCACAGCCCGCTCCTTGATCAGGTTCATCGAAGGTGGAGTGCTCGAGTAAGGGTGGGGTCTTTTCACACCCCCACTACTTCTCGCCACCGCCTTCTCTTACTTTCTTCCGCTACGCTCCAGAAAGTCGACTGGTCTACAGTCTAGCTGCAGACACCTGCAGCAAATCTGTCCTCATAAAAAAAAACCGCGGAAGGCTCAGAGCTTACGGCTTGTATCAAGTCTACAGCCACAGCCACTCCTTGATCAAGTCCATTAATTACTGTGTCCATTTTATTGCCACAAGTAATGGGGAAATAACAGTCACCACCCGCAGAGCCCCTTATGGGTGGAAGGCATAAATACAACGGGGTGCTGCCTGGTTCCCCGAGGGGATCGTAAATGCACTGCTGTTTTACCACCCCAGTGCCATGCAGTCCTCGGCACGATACCTCACACCTTGACTTGGGTGAACCATAGCCCCTGTTGGCCGCCTACAGACGTTACCCCCCTCCGCGACGGGGACGCCAGGGGTTGGATTTTGGAGGGGACCGAAGCCTCAGTATCCAAATTTACTATTTCTTCTCCACTACATGATGGTGCAATAAAATAATTATACGAGTAACACGTACTCATAAAATATTATAATAAATGTTGAAATACCCACCATCTTCTTGAGTGCATGCACGAACTCTTTTCGCCGTATTTGTTAACACCTTTTGTAACTTTTTTTTCGTGACGTATGAAAGTTTATGTTGGCAATTTCATTTGTAGCCCTATACCCGTAGACCCTCGAATTAACGGACCTCTTATGTACGGATTTCGGAAATAACGGACGAAATCTGTTGGTTCCGAAATTTTCGTCCGAAATGGGAATATTTTAAATTACAGGCCTTGACTGTTCATAAGCGAAGCGGCCGCTACGTGGCGCGCGCTGTCTTTGCCGACACTCGCGTGCAGGTAGTAGTGCATTGCTCTTTTCATAACCTCGATCGTGGATTTCTTAAATTTCATCTGCAATTTATTAAATCCTAATTAACGATGGCCTTCAAAGTGATAATGCTAACCGGGTAGTTGTGTGCAGTATTGTGTGTATGCATTAGTGTTATATATACAGTACTGTATTACTGTTTTGGCGACTCTTTAGGCTACATATACATATATATACACATACATAATTCGGAAGTACCGGACAATCGGCATTATCGGACCACCCACTCTCCCTGTTAGTCCGTTCATTCGGTCCTGCAGTGTGTGTGGGGGACTGACATTTATACACTTCGCTCTTCAACACCGCCCACAAAAACAATGTTTTTTGTTCATAAAATGTTTATGTTCGTGCATTGACTGTATACGAAGAGGATTTAGGCCTTAACTACTTAAGTCCGTTGTGTGCTTGAGTGAAAGGAGTCTTTTCGTGACATTTGGGGCCCCTGCAATAAACCCGATTCAAATCCTCCAAGTTTTTCTTCGGTTAGCAACGACAGGCGTCCAGTCTTTTTTCTTTTTTACTGTCAAAAACGCTACCTGATTCACGAAAATGGGTTACTCATCGCCACTTTCTTCTACTGGTAGACTCCAATATTTGTCTGCTATTTCTGGTTGGGCGTTTACACACGATTAAAAAAACCCGTACTGTTCAACTACAAACACAAGTTCGCAAAGCGAATATTTCATGATGTTACAGTCACGAACAAATGGATATGAATGAGTCTGTGTAAGTGAAATTCAAAAATCGCTGTTGTATATTTGGAAGTACACAGTATTGCAACGTACGTGATTTAGTTAAGAACTGCGTAACCTTAAAAGCACCACAGATATAGGGGCTAGTTCATCTTGGGTTCAGCGACTTTACAATCGCCCTCCATAACGATTACTTTATTCAAACGTAAAATGTTTCCTTCCAGACAATTCAACACACGGCGCGAGCTTGCCAGAACTGATATGTTATGCGAACACTTCGTAACGTGTTTACTGACATTGTGTTAATGCACAAAGAATCCAGAAAGCACAAACCAGTTATTCCGCCTTAAAAACGTTTGTCACGTTAACTTCTGTATTACTGTTACTTCATATTCTCTGGACGAAAAAACTTTTCCGTTACAGAGAGCTTTACTTTCAATCCCGGTTCCATAGCAACTTCTTACGGTACTCTCACACGCTTGTGCTTTTAGTGTTGTCACACGGTTGCAGTATTATGTCACGTAGCTGCATGTCTTTCACTCGGTCTCTTCAGCTTGAACCTACTCGTCATGTGCATTAGAACATCATAGACATCACAAATATTGCATGCAGCACTGATGCTGTACTTTACTTACGTACTTATTACTGATAAGAATTTTATGTGCAACTTACCTCCTTGTATGGTAGCCTCTCTATGTAACAGACGAACCACGCAGGCTGTAACCTCTACCGACTGTACACTTCCGAAATACGACGCTCCCACGACCAATATCCATATGCACGGAAATGTCGCAACACAGCACAATTCTGACTGAGGATACTAGCGTTCGGTGCAACATTGCGTTCCTACAGGAAAACGTCATAAGCGAGAATAGAGGTTTTGATAGGGATGTTCATCAGACTAATGTCGTCTGAAATATGACGTCGTGTTGATTATATACATCGCTAAGCCTGTGTAATTTACACCAAGTAAATACCGATATTTTAACGGGGCAAATGAGCTTCGGCATTACGGATTCCATCATCAACAGCAACAAGATACAAGGCATTTTGTTGTATGTTCAGTCTTAATTTCCAGATATTAAGCTCATACAGCCTTCGATATAAGACTGTTCTGACCACTTTGGATACAGGCCCTTCTTTTTTTGTACCTTTTAAGCATCTGCAACACATTGCTGGTACTACAACCAGGAAGAAAAAAGCTTTTTGTGCTGATCCACTTTGCCGCCACATTCTGATCGGTATTGCCTCTCTTTTTTTTGAGGTTTTGATAGCGATGTTGAAACTTCAGTGAAGTCCTAACTAAAGCAACAGATAATGCTATCTGTGGTCAGGAATATTAACTACGTTCTTTGGTTAGGCCCTGCATAAGCCACAGTAAAGAAAGTTTTAATATGTTTAAACCCGCTCTCTCTTATCATAAAAGCCATCAGATATTCCTGTGAAGCGATACGGTAGGATGTACATCTTACTATAATAATCACTGTATTTCTGATAAGGAATTTACAATAATCATACAGCACATGAAACAGACACCTCTCCCTATCCATTGCAGTGGGAATGGTGACTATTGCCCAATAAATGCGTTGCTTATTTCCGTCGCAATAGACCCCAAGATCGGAATAACCCACAGCCCCACCTCCACCGCTACAGTTTCTTTCAAATAGTCATGTCCGAGAAAGTGAATACAACGAAGAACTCACAGTACTGCCACTTTACATCTAGGAAATGTAACAAAGTGCTTACAAAATTATCTTGCGCCCTAGACCCAGTGCAACTAAATTACAATATTATCGTTTATGTAAAACTTCAGCCAGGGTCGACCCAGAGAAATGTGGGCGTCCCGGCAGGTTTATAATTTGACACCCCGGGTAGGCTAATAATTTTGCGCCCCTTAAAATCGACATTCTTTAAACTTTTTCGGCCTAGGAGAGTGCTGACGAATCTTTGAGGTCGCGTGCCTAAATTGCGGATAATTTTCGGAGAAATTCTTTAGCATGTAGAAACCTGAGTTTACTAGCACCATATTTTCGCTTATTCCAGTGACGTCTTAGTGCCCCTAGGTTTGCGCCCCGGGCAGCTGCCCGGCCGCCCCGTAGTCCGGCCCTTACTTCAGGAGATACTTAATTAAGAGACACATTTTCCGTTATAGTACGGACATATCCTAAGCGAGGTAAGGCCTAGTGACATTTAAAGCGTAAAACTTGTATATGAACATTATTTTACCTGGTAACTCCCATTACTCTGCCCCGAGGCGGGGGAGCGAAAGCCGCTATTCCGATTTGCAGCGACAAGGGCCTACGCATTTTAATTGAATGAACTGTAGTTACTATCATGTTTTTACTCGCCATGCTCGTATTTGAAGAATATGGCGAAAATGTTTCCCTTCGGCTTGCAGACACGTCGGTCATTTGCACGCTGAGCCGGCGGACGTGACGTGACTAGGGACAGTCGACAGATAAAATACTGCCCCTATATAAAGGTAGTTGAAAATTTAGGGGAAAGTCTTGGGAGCTTTATTGCTTCCAGATTAAGTAGGTTACACTTTAATTAGAGTAATTTATTTTTAGACTACAAAGAGAAGACAGCAATAATACACGCTTGTGATGAATCTCAGGACATTGCGTCATCCATTCGTGACGTTTCAGCGCATGCACAGGGACAGTAATTTCTTTTCTACACTTCCTACATTGTCTTTATCACTTTCGTACTGTCTACTTTTTACGAGTCGCGTAGCTAGGGTTCTTGATGCCTGGGGCAGGCAGTAACAATTGCCGCCCCTGGCAGAAATTACGAATTAAAAAAAATCACAATCATTTACTGAACTTCCTTTTATTTGTCTCAGTTATTTAAAATTTGTTGAGCGCAGAAAATCAAATTTATTCATTTAACATATTCATTTTGCCGCCCCTTGGACTCTGCTGCCCGGGACGGCCGCACCACTCGTCCCACCCTAGCTACGCCCCTGCTTCTTACTCCTGTATTCCTTTTCCAACTCTTTAATCTATATGTTCTGTTGTCTTTCCTCTACCCCTTCTTTCCTCCCACTCCTTTACATCAGAACACCTAAATACATACTGTTCAGGGGCTTTTATAATAAAAGACATTGTGAAAGTATATTATGTACTTAGTCTACATGTGTTATCGTTACTGCGTCGAGGGCAACAAGTAACGCCATCTGCCAGCACTGAAACCACATACTGTGTGAGTGCGCGCAACTATGAACGGGCCTTTATGAAAAGCTGCTTTCACTCTTTACTTTAGTCACACAGAATTTAGAGTGAACTGGAATTCGGGGCATTGCCTATGACGCTTTTGCTGATCTGAATGTCAGTGGAGCATATGTTTGAATTCTTCTGAAGATCTTCACTCTGAAGAGCTGCAAGGCCATCATTAGTTGTGGACCAGACAGCGTCTGAGGTATATCTTGCATCAGGCAAAATAACAAAAAACTAAATTCTACGAGAAATTTTAATTCTGAACGGCTGGGGGGCCACTATCATTCTCGAAACAGGTAAAGTCTCTGGTACAGGATCACCTTCAGGCACACTGAACACGAACTCTTGCAGAAGTGTCGTGAAGAACAGGAACACAGTATCGCGTGCCAAGACTTCGCCGAGGCACATTCGCGGACCGACTCCAAAGGAAATCATCCACTCATCCTTAATAAAAGCTTTGTCTTCATCGAGAAACCGTTGTGGTCTGAAAACGTCAGGATCACCCCAGTGTTCACGGTCGTGAAACAGGCTCCATAGGTTCACCAAAACTATTGCATCCTGAGCAAAAAGATTAAGATCAAACTTCTAAATACGTTATTTAAATCAATGCATTGATTCTTGCACAATCAAATCAATGGGAAAAATAATTTTAGTCTGTTTCTGACTGGGAATTAATTAATTCTTAATTAGATATAATTAGTTCAGATTCAGGTTAATATGACATAATGTATTATTTCACATGATATCATATTGACAGTTGAATAGGACTGACAACGATTGACTGATTGCTTGGTTGCTCGTTTGGCTGACTTGTTGATTGACTA
This sequence comes from Reticulitermes speratus, assembly GCA_021186555.1. Taxonomy (NCBI): domain Eukaryota; kingdom Metazoa; phylum Arthropoda; class Insecta; order Blattodea; family Rhinotermitidae; genus Reticulitermes; species Reticulitermes speratus. Next base: position 20,016,121 of record JAJKFL010000005.1, read on the forward strand.
CTTGGTAGGCTGGTCAGTAATTAATTTTATATTTTACCCAAAACAAATTGAACTCATTGATACAGTAGGCTTCTTTATCCTGACTACCCTAACGTAAAAATATTTAATGAATTTATAAATAAATGCCCCATATATGTAGTTCATCTTCAGATTATGCAGTCCCATAAGAAATCATTTTTTCTTCACACCAGTGATAATTCACACCCATAGAAGTGATGAACGCCACTAAGATATGCAACGACCATACCTTTGGAATTTCGTAGCCATTCAAAATAGTTCTCCTGACAGCACGGTGTGGAACAGTCATCGGTACAGCTGGATTAATGCGCATCACCTCAGTTATGACTGCATTCACATAGTGTAACCTGCGGAGTGACACACTGGCGTACAGCAGGATATAAAAACATTCTTGCAATCTCGGCAGTTATTTCCTATATTTTGTATGGAACGTTCGTACATACAGCTGTGCGACTATGATGACGTCCTTATAAACATATCGAGGAAATTGTAGTACAGTGCAAAACGTTTTATTGCCCTTGACAACATTTTTTAGTACAGGTACTCCGGGTTCTATAAGATCTGATTTGACGCAAATACATCTTTAAGTACAATCTCGGGAAGTAAACTTAAGTTGCGCGAGGAAGTTTACGATAGCGGGTAAGCGGACTACATGACTGTATGTGTGGGTACGCCGACTTTTCGCGTTCGCGCTTCTCGCATACTGTGAGTGCTGCTTCTGGTGTTTGTGCGTACCTCGTTTTTTCTGGCTCAAAAAATGTACATACTTACGACAGTTCCAGATAAACTCAGCTTTGGCTAACGACGGGGCTTGCGGATCCGAACCCTTTGATTACGTAAATCAGACACTGTACAGATGCAATTTCAATTATCAAATATACACATACATGGACGTGGGCGCGCCCGCGTTCACACAGACACAGTCTTGCAATCTGAAGATATTTCAGAACAGATCGATTATATAAACCTGAATAACTCTGCATTCAGATCGAATTTATATCGACTCCCGAGAGCTGAATAGAGGGTCCACTCATGCCCGTATCCAATACCTACCAGTAACGTCTCGCTTGCAATAAAGGAGACGGAGCCTGCGTCTGACCACTTACCATCATTTAGTGCCTGAAGTATTACCTCCACATCCTTGTGGCGTAATTCTTAGTCACAGGTGCAACTTTACTCTTACTTTCACTTGAACTCCCTCGTTGCAGAGACAAACCTGTGTTTGTCTTCAACAGATGGGCTTCTATTTCGTCCCACAACGGAATCCAGCTCTTTCTGAACCGCATTCTGCACGGTGGGGTGAAGTACCAAGTACAGGAGACAGAATGCGAGCGTATTGCTTGTTGACTCTTCTCCGGCAACAAATAAGTCCTGACAAGTGACAATGAGCCCTTCCTCTGTTGGAAACACAAGCATCAGTTTCTCACTGTAGTGACTGTTTAACAGCAAGATGCACAGGACTACATCTGGATACCAGGAACACACACAAACACGCACAATACACACACACACGCACAATACACACACACACACACACACACGAAAGAGTCGCCATTAAAGGACGGGATCCACTGTTAACTTTAATCGTAATTTGGCATGGGTAGGCGAGGGGCACTACGAAGCGATAAAAATAAAAAAATTCGAAAATCTGTCATATTGTTTCCTGTTATCACAACAAAAATGTCGGAGAAATCTGTTTAGGTCCGTTTTTACTTTTATTGATCTGATTTAACCGCGTTTTATGTAGTTCTTAGCTGAGCCCTTTCTTACTATGCTATTTTTACTATAAACCATATGAAAGATCTGTAATTAGTCTGTACATGTATTTTGGAAAGTTACGAGCCGTAATTTAAAATAAAAAAGAAATGTAGAAATTACACTCCTCCTGTTGCCATCATTGGACGACTTGTAATTCCTACGATTGAATGATCCATTGAAGGTGCCTTATATTTTACTAGTTTCCGACATTTTCAGAAATGGTTCACTAAATCTTATTTAACTTCTTTCTTTCTTAGTCTGACCAGTTCTGCCTACTCATTGTAGGTGTAGAGGGTTATTGTTGCACCTGACCACACTCAATGACACACACACACACTCGGTAGGACTCCTCTGGATGAGGAATTGGCCCGTCGCAGAGGTCTACACGAGTTACAACACACAACATTCACATGAGACATCCACGCCCCCGGCGGGATTCAAACCCGCAATCCCACAAGCCGCCGCAGCAGACCTATGCCTTAGACCGCGCGGTCACTGGGATCGGCATGTTTTTTAACGTTATTTTATCTCTAAAGACTCAGACACGTTAAATGTAAAGATAATTAAGAAAAAGAACTATACATGTATCTCAGGTCCGTTTAGAAGACAGAGTTCGGTTTTTAATTATTGCCGAAGTTTATAGGGTTGTAAAATTAGACCGCCTTTTCAAATACACTCATCAATATACTGTTTACTTCGACAATGAAACTGATTTTGAATTCATTAGTCCTACTTTAAATACAGTTCTGCACTGAATTTCAGTCAATTGTGTAGCAGCAGTTTCAATAAGGCTACAATATCTGTTCGTGCTTATTCAAATTGTTGTATTGTATAAAAATTTAAGTAATTAATTTACAGTCTAAAAGTATTAAATTTTAGATATACACCAACAAAATGCATAAATTTATAAAGGTGCAAATTAGCTCCTTATCATGATTTTAACCCTACACGCGTTTCAGCTCTTTATGAGCCATCATCAGGGGTTTTTCTTATAAAAAGTGCTTTTCAAATGCTGGATCTGTTGATGACACTTGTAAAATTATGCACTATTTTAGGGCATAAAAACACTCGTTCATAAGTTAAAAACATGAGTCATAAATTATAGTTAAAATGATGATTTGTTAAAAATGATAACTTGTTAAAAAACACTGTTCACTGCGTCTACTATATAGAGAGAGTTAATTAAAGTTTGGTAAGTATGTATGCACATTAAACAGCTGCATGTTTTAACCGACATGCGGTCCCTTAAAGCTGTACACGTTTTACAAGATAACAGTTTCCTTCTCTGCCAACATATATTCTTTTTTTGGAGATTGAAATCTCGATCTTTACACAAATGCGTACAAAAATATACGATTTTAAAATCTTATAAAAGAAGGTAAATATTAAATAAATAAATTCTCTGAAAATTCCTCCTAGATGATTAGAAAAATACTGATTAAAAACGAAGTCTGTCTATAAAATCGTATGTTGTGGAATATGAAAATACATCATTGAAAAATCGTGTCAGAACATATGTATCCGGAGTAATAAAATTATGGTTAAAATGGAATAATGTGATGTATTCACTTACTTGTTATTAGACGTAAAAATTCTTATTAGTAACATGGGCACAATTAGGAAATTATTTTTTAATGTGAATACATACTTTCCTAACTATATTTAAGTTTTGTAGAGGGTAATATTCATTACTTCAAACAATCTGAACTCTAAACACAACACGTTGCACAACATCAAAGTTGTTACACTGAGCCCTAAAGTAACAACAGTTGATCTTCTGAAGGCTCTTGTTACAACCCTCGTAAGTGTAACTGTAACTTCACTGTACCTTAAAATGCCGAAGAATGTCAATATGGGTCACTAGAGGAGGAAGATATGGAACGGGCTGCCGATGCGTTAGGGAAAGGGGCTTGTAACTGACATGCGGTAGCACGAATATATTCCATTTCCAGAACCACAATGAAGAGATTTCGATGGAAAGAACACATAATGCAGTTGATCTCAAAAAGTGACTGGGGCAGCATTAAAGACATACCTCAAGGTATTGAAGAAGAAGAAGAAAAGAAGAGAATCATATTTTCAAAGTTGCAATTACGCCTTTGTGTTAAAGTCCCTAGAATACAAATTTGCAGAAAGAAATTGCTCTCTCATTAAGTTGGAATAGTAAAAAAAACTTCAGGAAAGAAGTGGTGCTATTCATGTATGATGCAGACAACTGTGTGGGGCAACCAGAATTAAGTTCTTAAACACGAGCCAAAGGTTTCGATTAGACAAGAGTTCATGGATTTTTGGGGGAGTTCGCAAAATTGTGAAAAGCGACTATTAGCTTCGTCATGTCTGTCTGTCCGCATGAGCAACTCGATTCCCACCGGATGGATTTTCATTAAATTTGAAATTTGAGTATTTTTCGAACATTTGTCGAGATAGTTCGAGTTTCATTAAAATCCGACACGAATAACGGGTACTTTACATGAAGACCTATGTAAATTAATGATAATATTTCGCTGAATTCTACTTAAAATGAGAACTGTTTCAGATACATGTTGTAGAGAAAGTCAAAATACACATTTTATGTACGATAACGTTTTTCCGAAAATCGCGCCGTTCATGAGATAATGTTGGAAAAATGCGGCCGAGTCAGACAGACCACAGTTGACAATATAACGCGGCGCATGCGCTTTGCGTGCTGGATAACTAAGGCTACAGACACACACATTCGGAATATGTAATAGTTATTGCTTTTCCATGGCAACAGTGGTGACGCGAACGCCCCTCAGTATTGCGTTATACGTATACTGCCTGTCTTGTTAACACATTATAGGAAGTAGGAAGCGAGAATAATTTAAATACCACCATAGTCTCCAGTGTTGATGACGAGGTCTTTCTACAGTGTACAACAGGGCTAGCAAAGTCATCACACAGACAAGTTAACACAACGTTGGCTCAGTTTCAAGTGGAGAACGTGGTATCCTGACTACAACGGACTTGTGGGTGCGGTACGCCATTGCGTCTTGGCAATATTCTTCTTCAAACGCGCAATACGTAACGAGGAAATCAGAGACGGCGCTCCGTCAGGAAGCAGCCTTGAACTGAATTCTGACAAAGCTTATACCTGGAACTGTTCTTGGTTTGGACGACTCATTTCATTAATTTCACAAAGCCATTAAAGAAACGGGCACTGGACGGCCGCCCAACTAGTACTAAGAAGTCAGACGCTCAGGAACGGGCACATGGACACATATAATTCTCTCTCTTTTCCAGGATACTCGTATAACAGCGTGTTCCAAAAGTAGCTTTACCGAAAAAAAACGCTGCTGAAGAAATTTAAGGGTACTGTATCACAGCAGTTCGAAATGTCTGCCATTTTGTTCGATAAACCTTTGACTACGTTCATCTCCCAAACTGACAATGGCGGCGCATATATTTTTGTCCTCATCCACCTTCTCAATTTCTGCCCGGATGATCGCTCGTGGATGTTCCAAGTCCCTCGGCTTCTGGGAAGAAACGTTATACTGTATATCACACAAGCTCCAGCCGTTGGACGTATCGGTTTACAAACTCTTTAGACGCTATTATTTCGAAAAAATGGAGAAATGGTCACGTGCTTATGCTGAACGGTCTGTATCCATGTTCCAAGTGTCGGCTGTATTTAGGAAGGCCTACTGTAGGACAGCTGCAACTAGTAATGCTTTCAACAGCTTCGATCATGCTGGTGTGTGGTAAGTGGACAGAAATGTGACATAATATGTGGTTAGGATTTACTAAGTAAAATGTAACTAACCATTTATAATTATCCTAATGTTGCCCTAAAAATAATTTTAGTAACTCAAATTGTACCTGTAATTGTAAGAAACACTTGCTTTTACTAATATGTGAACACGTTTACGTTGTTCAGTTTACATTTTACGTTGAAGGAAACACACTGGTCCAACCGTGGAAATGGGTTGTTGCTTCGGATGTGCGATTAGATTATAAAGATTATTGTAAGTTATAAATGTGTACAACTCACTGTCGTAACGCAATATGGGACCATCAAGTTTCCAATTTTGAACAGATGAACAACCACACATGCAGTAAAATAACATAAATAGGAATTGCATAGCCAAATTTTCTTAGGAGTTCCAGTAATGGCGAATTTTACATATATAAGTTACACATAGACGTAGCTTACAATACACATATTCCACATGTAATGGCATGTAAATAGATACACATTTTGAATACATTGAACGTGCAAATGTTAGGCTATTCTAAAGTTCAGTTGTGATGCGCACTCACGCATTACAAGCATGCATTTTCATTTCTCTTGGTACGAAGAACAAGGAATGACGCATATTTAGACACGACGGAAAATTGTGCTGCTTTAGAGTTTAAAGGACGTGCTACAAGCGTCTACCAACCAAAACGGACGTCCTTGCATTTGTATGACATTGGGTGACTATCATGGAATATCCAGTTCCCACAGAAGTATATGGGCAGAGGAGGGCCCATTTACTCGCCTCCTCATTCACTCGATCTCAGCCGGATTTCCTTTTTATTTTTATTTTGTATTTCACCCAGTCCTCGGTCATTCCAGAAAAATGCTGGCAAATGACGGGGCACTTTGTCCTGCCTCCTTCCGATTTATAATTTCGACTCGCTCTCGCTTCATATTCAACGCATATTAAAACACGTTTCTCACAATTAACAACAAAGCTTGTTGTAAAATGATCAAAAGAATTAATAGTCCAATCGGCATATGAGTATTATGAATATAAAGCTGAATATCATTTTAACATTTAATTATTGATATACTGTGTACATACCTGTAAAAATGGACTCCTCTTTGGTATTTTGCTTCTTCATTTCAGTTAAATAAGTATCAATGAAATCTCGAGGGTTATTGTCATCCAGGCTCTGTTCATGTTCCGAGATCATTCTCTGCAAAAGTAAAACAGTTCAGTCAATATTACACTTGATGTTCAGGCCCTCACCTACAAATTGCGGTGCACTGCAACGGGAATGTCAAAACTGTATGAGGAAGGACATTATCGGAATAGATCTGAACCCCTATCGTGTTCTAAATGAGATAATTCGTTTAAAAGTAGCGGTCCTGCCCTATCCTGAGTGTGTTTAGGTCTTGACAGTCTTAGTGATAAAGAATTTTCTCCTATTATTTCCTCTTTTGTTCAAACTCCAAGTGAAATATGGGTTAGCTTACTGCAAGGAGTAGAGTCATTTTGAGGAGCTAATAGTCGCTCAGCTAGTTAATATATTCACTATCATTTACGGAGTCCAAGTGTTCATTATTTTTATTGCACAACAGTATGTCACTGACATATATTCTGAAGTCAATAAATCAAGTCCAGCACTTCCCAGCCCAGTTCCTTAAAACATATTTTAATATTGAATTTATTTTACACCAACTAATGCACACGTAAAGCAATTAGTGAAAATGCACGGTGATAGCAATATAAAAAATATTTTAATATTGTTTATCTACGGCTTAGTTTCCCCAAGTTGCCTCTTCCCTTCAGGTTTTCCAAAATGCTGCATGCATCTCTCCAATCTCTCCCATATCCTGCCCTGCCCAAACATGCCCTGCTTACTGCATCCTAATAATATTTGGTAGCGACTAGAAATTGTGAATATTTCTCCAGCCTCCCCCTCGTTTCTCCGTTCTAGTTAAAAATATTGTCATCAGCAACCTGTTGTCAAGTATCCTTGCTCTTTGTGCTTCATGTCATGTGACAAAGCCACACAAAAATTACAAGTGACTTTAGCTTGAATTTAACTAGTCTTACCTTCATAAATTCTGTGAAGTATGAGTTGTAATGTCAAAATATAGAAGGAAACAGCACTGAAAAGCTTAAGGAATTCAGTTATGTAGGTTGTATCGATGTGAACTGGATGAATCTGGGTCAGTTGAAATAATTTCTTGTCGATTTAAATGTTTCCATCGTCATAGTTGCAATTTAACAATAAGAATCACTACTTTACTAACATCACAGGCACTACTGTTATCATAACTACCATTTACGTCACCAGTACTGCTGCTATCGTTACTACTACTATTATTATTATTACCATCACTTCAATTCTTACTTCACCTACTTTCATGAACCTCTGAAGATTTTTGATGTTATCCATGTAGGATATGAATCCTGTACTGCGAGGGAAAACGCGTCTCAAGATAGGAAACAGGTCTGAGAGTCTTCCAGACTGGCGTCCAGAACGTGAGTTACTATCAATGCCCTGGAGAAGCGCCTGTAACTCTTCATTATCTCTTGCGTATCGGTTACCAGACATCATTCGCCAGAGGATATTCAGCGATGGTATCTTGAACAGATCGTATACCTGTATGTGAATAGAAGCAATTATTTGAAGCGGACTGTAAAATCTTGTTCCTAACTTGTGATGGAGTAATGTAAATGCATTCTAAACATTTATTATTACCGACACACACAGATAAATCGTTGGGATATAAACAATCTCTTAATCGTATAGTCTATTATGTTTATCTACTCTTCGTTTATCAGGGAAAGAAAATAGGCGAGATTTTTATCGACATTTCTATTTTGCGATTTATGTTTACCCACCAAAAATACCTTCCAGTCTTCAAGCCCAAGCTTTCGTCGTCAAGAAAAAAATGCATCTCATGACCGCAAACCTGATTTTACTCGCGACCTCAGTTTGGAAACCTCTGCCTGTAACAGTAATAACATTCTATATCTATCATAGGCGCTAACTTTGCTAATAACATTTTGGGGAGGGGGGGGGCAAAATCGACCATGGGTATTGGGAGCTCAGATGCCTCTACTCTGTGCCTCGTAAAAGCCAGGCTTTCATTTTTTTCTATCTTTACACCACCCAAATAATCGTTTTGAAAATAATTCAATTTCTAAATTTGCCCCTCTTTAACTCACTAGCCAAAAAAACTATTCTTACGTACAAAAATATTTGGGGGCATTTGCCCCCCCCCCCTGCACCCTACAAGTTACGCTTATGTCTACCATTGTGAACAAAAACAAAAAATGTGACGCCAGCAAATGAGCGTTAGGCCAGGATAAAACGTTACGTTATGGGAACATTTCAGAACTAATTATTTCGTCTCGGGTGGATACGACACTACGATGGCGTTACCTGAACAATGTCTTTGCTTCTCATTTCCTTCACCAAGTGATCAACCTCCTGCATGATCATGCCTTCCATGCTTATCTTCCCGAAACCGAAATTCCTCAAATGCCGCAGAGTGAAGCGACGCATTTTCTGCCAGTAAGGACCATCAGTGAATATCAAGCCTGCAACAGAAATCGTGAACTGAGGCTACTAACAACGCAATAGTCAGTCGGTTAATGTCCTAATCGACGAAAAACTATTCGGCACTATTCTGTACCATTTATTTATGTGAACTCTTTTAGGCTAAAAAATATTGACCGACAGCAACTAAAATCCACATAATTAAAAATGACACGGAAAAAAACAGTTTCTATATTGCACACAAGAGGAATGACAAACGAAATAACATTTAAGAGACATATTTTCGTGTGTGCACGAACCGCGTGAAATGAAAGCGAAAGATAGCGATGTGTAAACAGTGGCGTAACCAGGTGTTAACGGCAACCTGGGCGAGCAAACACACTAGCCGTCCCTAACAGAAATTGTGAATGTAAAAAGTCACATTCATTTACTGAAATTATTTTATTTGGCTGAGTAATTTAAATTATGTGAGGGTAGAAAAACAATTCCCCCCTCCCCCATTTCAGATAGTCATTTTGCGTCTGATTTTGCTACCCATTCTGCCGCCCCTTGGACTGAACCGCCTGGAGCGCCCGCACCACTACCCCCGCAGCTACGTCACTGTCCGTACGTATGCAGTTTTCCCTATACAGCTACTTGTTAAATAACGACTGCAGTGGCGAATATGTGACATACGTCAGTGAAAAAAACTACATACATAATAACTTTGGTTGGAAAACCTCACGTTTGACAGCGAAAACCTGGAAGTTGATGGTATAATAATGGAATGTTTTCTGTCATGTCGTGATTCACTCAACGTTTACAACGATTCTTTCATCTCATTCGACATTATATAACCCCTGCAATTTAATGAGATTCGTTAAATAATCTAAGTATAAAAAATCCAGAAAATGTTCCTAAAATGGAGTACAATATAAATCATATATATATATATAATATATTCAGTTGATGTATCACTTACCAAGACGCTTGTTGAATGACCTGTCCTTGAGTTTAGCATTCTCTGTACGTCCTTGGAACTCCTCTCTGCGCAGCACTTCCAGCACAGCTTTCGCACCGCTCACTGCCACTGCTTTCCTCGATCCAAACAGAAGTCCCACCACAGGGCCATACTTTTCCAGCCAGTTCCCAGCCATAATTACGTAGGGATACTTCCGGGGTAAGAAGAGAACTGAACCCACGAGGGGAAAACATGGCGGACCTGACACACACATCCATTCAGGGATGCAGGAAGTGTTTCAAAGACTTCGCCAGGAGGCGGCGAACATTATAAAAAGTGGGCAATTTTGCAGTAGTATTTCAGCTATCAGTTTGAAGTTGCCTTAGCGGAATTAACAATGTATCTTTGAAGAGAGGGGTGCTTGCATGAATATATATTATAAATAAATAAATATTACGGTGTGTTGTTATCCTTCTCTAACTCAGAAAACTAAAAATAAGCACTTTTTCCAAAACCAAATTAAAAATTTCAATGTGTTAAGATAAAATTTTGTAATAATAATTTAAAAATTGTAACTTTTTCTATGGTTTCAAACTAACATCTCCACTCTTCATACTGACATACGCCCCGATTTCCATAAGAAAATTAATGAGCTCATTAATAAACGACATTAATTAACGGACCTCTCCACAGGTCCGTCTCCCCTGGGCAGTGACTTTGCCAGTGTCCGAAACTGAAAATATCTGTGGGATTGGGAAGTAGTGTGTTCGCTTCTCTCTTGTACTGTGCTGGACACGAGTAGCGGATGCAATGAGAACAGCTGAGCTTGAGTATAGATCATTTAGCCGGATTCTTTGTTACAAAGGCCAGTGTAAAGATTCAAAATGGTTGTCAAAGTAAACGAAACATGCATAATAAATATCGTGTAACGAAAGTTACGTATGTTGCATTTCGTTAAAATCTGCCGCAAGACCCGAAACAACACACAAAGAGATCTGCGCTCTTCTGGGATATTACGCGGCGACGTGTGGTAATTGTTTACCAACGTTTCGGGACAACGTTTCGGTCCCATCTTCACGGTTCAAGAGTCCGAGTAGGAAAAACAGAACCCTGGTTCTACCCTATTGGCTCTCATCACTCCTACTGATTACTACCTCGCGCGCACTTTCTATAAATCTACGTTATAGGTTGATGGCTTTCTTTCTTCCCTATTCGGACTCTTGACCCGTGAAGATGGGACCGATACGTTGTCCCGAAACGTCGGTGAACAATAACCACACGACGCCGCGTAATATCCCAGTAGAGCGAACATCTCATCAATATCGAGGCGGAAGCCAGAAATCAGGGTTAACACATACAAAAATTTTATTCAGACAGCTAAGGAAAAGAGCCTTTAAAATTAATTACACCAAATAAACTGTAATATTATCAATATTTATAAATAACAGTGCTGTATATCAGGACTCGTGAAAGGCTGTCAGAGGACTTGGATATACCTAAAAGTTCATTTAGGAATAGAGCAAGGGTTACCTCAAAATGATCCAAATTATATAATAAACAAAATTACTGACCAAATTTAAAGTAGAACTACAATTACGAATTTGGTCGACATCGGTAACGTACCTGATGCCCTGTTACTAGAGAAGAGATTTATTTACAAGACGAAGCTTCCCGTAGTTGACACGTTTCGTTCCCCAAAATTGTCTAACTCAAAAAATATTAAACATAAATTGCGGAATGCCCGTTCAGAAACATAAATTTAAGGCATGGAATTCGCCTAAATAAAACGTAAAAAAATCCGGTTCTGCCTCTAAGAAAACGCACTGTTCCGATACAAAGACCAATCGGGTAATGATGTTTAGGCAATTTGGTCAGTAGTCTGTTCTGAGTGCGGGACACGCACATTGCGTGGACAAAATGTAAAAGTTTCTAAACACCGCAGTAATTGTGTTTACGGTTATCATTGGGATTACAGATGTTGATTTTTGAAAGAATGAAGAAATAAGAAGAAACTGGGGATGGTGTTGTGCATGATACTAGAGTACACCAACACAGAGAAATTTTACGGCTCTGAAAGTTCCTTCCACACAGTGCCCAATTGCCCTTGCAAGGTAAGGCTCTACGCAATGCAGAAAGTAAAGAAATAATATGAACAGTTAAATTAATGCACTAGATATATTGACAATAACACTGGAAGGGTTGAAGTATGATTTTCATCGAATAATAATTATATATAATTAATATATATATATATCTGCCTCGGTGGACTAGTGGTTAGCGTGCTCGCCACTGGACCCAAGGTTGCGGGTTCAATCCCGGCCGAGGTAGATGGATTTTTAAGGGTGATAAAAAGCACCACTTCCTTCGGAGGGAAGTAAAGCCGTCTGTCCCATGTCGTAGATTTACGGATGTAAAAGAACCTTACGGCATAGAGATGTTTCGTAAGCAAAAATTTAGCGGCCATTTCTCGCCCAATCCCTGATCGGCTGCTACAGGGCTCTAGCGGTCCTATCAGGATGAATAGAATCGTACACGGCGGAAGGCAACGGGAAACCACCGCTGGTAAATTCTCCCATGACAACCTATGGCTTCGTGCCAGTAGGGTCACGACACTCAGAAATGAGTGTAAACGACTCGGTATTAATACATATATAAATTAACTTCCTGCCGTTCACAAAACACGCCTCGTCTCCAATACAAAGCCAATCGTTGATGCCGTTCACGGTGACAATGGATATTTCTTCTGAGAATTGTTAGAAACACGCACATACATTATAGGCAAAATGCAGAGACCATTTGATATTAGAACAGGTGATAGAGATAGTCAAGTAGCTTAAAAAGCTTAATTAATATGACTTAATTTTCCTGTCTTACCGGGTGGAAAATTCTTCGGCTTCATGTTCATCCATGAATACAATAACACAATAACAATCACAGCTACTACAATGAGGAACGCCATCCTGTAAATGAATCAAAATGAACTTCGAATAGAATTTACAGTAGCAAACGTCTTAAAAACATGACGATGCGATCTTGAAATAAAGCCTGTCTCAAACGAAATCATCACTGTTACGTCGGGTGTCACTGCCATTAACCCTCTGAAGACTAAGACTAAACAAAGTGAATTTAAACAAGACAGGCAATGTACGTATAACGTAACATTCAGGCGCGTTCGCGTAACCATTGTCGCCGTGGAAAAGCACTAAGTATTACATATTGTGAGTGTGTGTTTGTAACCTTAGTTATCCAGCATGCACCGTGTTATATGGCCATCTGTGGCCTATCTGGCTATACGGCATTTTTGCACATTATCTCATAAACGGCACGATTTTCGAAAAGAAAAGTTATTGAACATAGAATGTGTATTCTGATTTTCTCTACAACTGTGAACATTTCTCATTTTAAGAAGAGTTGAGCGAGATATCATCATAAATGTACGTAGAGCTTCATCTAAAGTACCCGTTATTCTTTAAATTGTTTAGATTTTCATAAAATGTGTATTTTCTCGATAGATTTTCGGAATAAAACTCAAGTATCAATTAATGAAAATTCATTTAGTAGGAGCCGAGTTGTTCCATGCGGGCGGGCGGACGGACGGGCGGACAGACAGACATGACGAAGCTAATAGTCGCTTTTCGCGATTTTGCGAACGCGCCGAAAAAGGCCCATTGTTCATCTGACCCCTACCATTGGTAACATACTATCGCCTTCTGCATCACCTCGAACTTGGCCAAAAGTCGGCCGGCTGCACCCGCGCCGTCGTAGGGACGTTCTTTACTTTGTGCAGCGCTCGAGAATCAGTCTTCAGTCGCAATGGATACACGACTGGAAGGTCGTGTCACTCTGAACAACGTATGTAAGCGCCAAACACCGATCCTACAAGAAGCGTCATCGTAAATGAGACGAATGTTTCTTCCTGCGCTTGTTTCAGACAGGACAACGACTGCAAGTACGTGAAAACGTTCTGAGTAAAACATCCCGTTCTACACTGGAAGACAACATGCAGAAGACACGTGCTAACAGAGGAAAACTAGACGAAATTGCTGATACATTTTAGACATCTCTATGACAACTGTTGGTTAGAATTCGACAGTAGACGGGCGTGTCTGCATCATCAGCTTGAACTGCAACACAGCTGCTGCATTTACATCCGTGTAAGACAACTGTGGGTCACAAAGTCGATGACGCACAGACCGTGAAGTTAGAGTGAAGTGTGAACTGGTACGTACCTTCATGTGGTGGATGATGGAGGAAAAACCCCCACACTCGTTCTGTTCATCGACGAATTTGAGCTTCGCCTCAGTGGATACGAAAACTCAAGAGTATCAATTTTCCCACGTTAATCCACCAACTGCCATTAGATGACGCGACGGTTGGTGTGTGGTGTTCAAATACTCGTGTTTGGGAACGACAATAAGTGCAGTTGCGTGTGGGCCTAAAATCTGTCCTACCACGTGTGCAGGTGGAATAAGAGTAATATCCCAACACGTGTCACCATATGCACTGCCGTGTGTCGGTCAGTTCCCACCTGACAGACGAACGTGACAGTGGCTTTGCGGTAGCTCGGTCGAGCAGAAGGGTTATCAACCAACAATATTTCTATTTCCCAATAATTGTGGCCCCTGATTCTCGTATTGAAACACTACCCCATCCCGGGGTGAGATTGACGCCTACAAACCGGACTCAGGGGCAGCGACGTCGGCAGGGTAGGGTAGGCGCCCTAACATGCCTCGGGAGACTGCCACCAACGTAATCTTTTTCCGCAAAATACCGGGACGCGATTACAGACTTGCATGCTGACTAGCCTATCACTATTCCTAGGCTCACGCTTCAGAAGGCGTGGGACGGTGGAAGTGGAATGTGGAAATGAAAGGAATGTTGCTTTATGGTTAACTAAATACTTTTCAAATAAACCCCATGACCCTAATATATTCTAATGTACATATATACAAGATGTCTGATATTGAATTAAAGGTCTCCCATAGCGATAAATTACTATTGAATTACCTGTGGACCACCAATTAATTATCACCATCTCGACGCAGGAAAATTAATTCATATCCTAGACTCAGTACTCGGTACCAAACCATTCTGTCTGAACTATCAAACGATCGGCCAGTTCACAGTACACTTCAAACAGTATTATCCCTACCTTTGATGAAATGGATAATGAGTAAAAGTCGATCTTGGCACCTCGGGTTGACCATCGCGGCTAGTGACAGTCTAAAAATAGTTACATAGACGAGAGTAGATTCGTCAAGCAAGATTGCTATTGACGAATTTTCATCAGAATATTTAAATTTCATTAAACTCTGACAAGAATAACGGGCACTTTACATGAAGGTCTACGTGCACTTACGATAATATGTCGCTGAATTCTTCTTAAAATGAGAAATGTCTTATATAAAATTTGTAGAGAAATTCAAAGTACACATTTTATTTTCAATAACGTTTTTCCGAAAGTCGTGCCGTTTATTAGATAATGTGGAAAAACATGGTACAGCCAGACAGGCCACAGATGACAGTATAATATGAAGCATGAGCATTGCATGCTGGACAACTAAGACTACACACACTCAGAATAGGTAATATTTACTGTTTTTCTACGGCAAAAATGGTTACGTGAACGCGCCTTAATGTTTATACGTACATGGCCTGTCTTGTCAAACTGCAGAATTACCAGTAACCAGTTCTGCTTCCTAGATGTAGTTATTATTCTGAGGGGTCAATGCTCTGGCCTCTAATTGACTACTACCTGTCTACCTGGTTCATTGAGCATTCATAAGCATAATCTACTACGCTGCAAATATTTCCCGATCTAGAAACGTTCCTGGTGGGTGGCTTGGCATTACATTTCCATAACCCCATACATTTACATATTTTCAAAAGTAATAATTATACAATTACACTAACAAACTAAGGAATTAAGACGAATTACATACGGGGAATGCTTGTTACCATTCGATTCACAATGCGTCTCCCCATCTCTAAAAACGTAAAGATTAGAATACACAAAACTGTAACTTTGCCTGTAGTTTGTACGGATGTGAAGCTTTCGTCTCTTACAGTGCGGGAAGAACATACGCTGAGGGTGTTCGAGAACAGGTTCCTGAGGAAAGTGCTTCGACCTGATAAGGAGAAGGTAAAAGGAGGCGGAAGAAGCCTGCATAATGGGGAGCTTCACGATCTGTACCCCACATCAAATATTAGGATCATCAAGGAGGATGAGATGGGCAGGGCCGGAGACACGCACGGAACAGAAAATAAATACATAATTAGGGCATGAAAATGTAAAGGAAGATTTAGGCATAGATGGAAATATAATATAAAAATAAATCTTACAGAAACAGGATGGACAGGATTTATGAGGCTCAGAACACGGACGAATGAGTTCAATAAAGTGTGGAATAATTCTTGACTACCGGAGGAACTACTAGCTCTGCTTCATGTAGGTATAGACAGATTCCGCCCCCCCCCCCCCACAAAAAAAATTGCAGAACTTAAATTGGCGATTTAGAGAACCGCCCAGCTCGCTCACCCTTAAGCCTGCCCCTCGCAGTGGTTCACAATTTCTGCCACAGTTCAAGTATTTACTTACAATCACGTTCTGCACACCGATATCTGCGACCTCACAAATGCGCCACTCCTACATAGATCACTGCATGAAGTGGAAGACCTTGGGCGCCGACTGATCAACGCGTAGTTACAGCACAGCAACACTGTTGTGCTATCTCTACATTACACAATCACCGCCCATGCTAATGCCTGGTACAATGTTCCCGCTGCGCCAAGCTGGCATAAGCGCGCGTACTGTGTCAAGGATCTGGGTGGCATCACGTGCTAAGCAAACAGGACAAAGTTGAGTAGGGTGGCAGCATCGCGTCAGTCGGTGTCCGGACAGAGACCAAAATAAATGGTGCAATTCGAGTTGTCCGAGTATATAGATAGTTTGAAAGAAGTAATTTACATTTCAGTTACGGGAGTATGACGTTATGTTTCGTGGGTCGCGGTGTGGACGAATAATAATGTATCCACTTCACTTCCGGATTGATGACTCTCTCAGATGTCCCCGATATGCTGAACCCGGCAACTCGATCACCAGGTGTACCTGCAATGTACCAACACACATTTTTAATAATTACATTTCAGACTCGCTACATAAAATCCTTCACTTCAATAACTTTACTTACACGCAGGTTTCGCGTCGAATCCCTTCCGTTTTCAGGAACTCGAGCCGTGAATTCAGTACTTATCCCTGAAGCGACACAGTGACCTGAGTCATAATTTGATGTCAGGAGTCCTTCATTCACTGATTCCAAGTCACATTTTTTGTGGTGAAGGGCCCCGCAGCAGATGGTACAGACGCACCGCAGCCTTAAAGATTCTTGTGCAACTCTGTGATGAAGATGAAAGATGATCAGTTTTTCATTTTTACAAGTAATGGAGCACCGTGGAATGAAACTGACAAGGGAAAACCGAAGTACTCGAGGAAAACCCTGTCCCAGTTGCAATTTGTCCACCATAAATCTCACATTGACTGACCAGGGATCGAACCCGGGCTCCAAGTCGCATTAGTGACGACGCGAGTCACTCATTCCTTTTAGATGGCTACTAACTGCAACCAGTCGCTTCTCCTTTTGACTGTGTGAAGTTTCGTTCATAGTGCCACAACTTTCGGTAGAATTTAATCAACATCACGAAAAAGTCGGAATCACAAATTTGGTCTAATTTTATATCTGTAATTGGCATTCATGTCTACGGCCTTTCGCTTACTGGGATTGTGGGTTCGAATCCCGCCTAGGGCATGGATGTCGTCTCTTGTGATTGTTGTGTGTTGTCAGGTAGAGGTCTCTGCGACGAGCTGATCCCTCGTCCAGAGGAGCCCTACCGAGTGTTGTGTGTCTAAAAAGTGTGTGATCGTGAAGCCCCGAAAAATGAGGTGGCTTAGGCCCCCAAGGGGCTGTCGAGCCATTGGAAAAAGAAATTAGAATTCATTTTGGTTGCCAGACTTCGTATGTTTGTGGATTTTGTTCGTTCATGCATGAACTTCGTTATTCTGTAACTGTGTTGGACATCATCCACGGGCACTAAGTTTGTATTGCTGAAAGTACAGTCTCTTGAACACACACCTTAGAAATGAAGTGTTGCGCCGTTAGTGACGCGATGTGGGACAGTCGATGGCGCGACACGACTTAGCCTAAACACTTCGGACAGTACGGCTTCCGTGTAGTGTAACCCGCAAGAAAATTATACAGCTGTTGTGAAGGTCGCCATATTTGCTACTTTGTGTAGGTGTGAGATTTTAGGTTTTCATGGCGTTAAATGACACCGTGTAGTTTTGTGGTGGGTAGTAATGTGTCCGAGAACACTATCTTTAGGATGATCCCGATATCCTACCAAACATCGACCAAACTAAAATGGTGTCACACTGAGAAAGACCCGTTTGTTTCTGGATTTTAGTGTGAGCCACGTTATTGGGCCGCCTGTAGAAAATGACTTACCTTACCAGCGCGCCGCAAGTTCCCCTCCTCTTTTCACCAAACTACCTCGCTACTCAAGTAACACAGAACTACCACTACGTTATTCTGATTCCTGACGGTGACCTGACAGGTACTGAAGTTAAGTTTCAAGCTTGACTCCAAATTCCTTTACGGACTGGAGCCGCAGGTCAGTGTCCCTCGTATGTTGCCGTGGATAGCATATTATGTGTTGTACCCACGGCACCGACCCGGTATTTTGGTTGTATTTTTCTCTAGTTTAAATGGACATGATTACATAAGCTAGGATGGCATATCGTAAGTAATGCACTCGACCACGTGTATTGTTTGTTTATGCATTTTATTATTTATTTATTAAATTTTTAAACCGTGTTGTCTTTGTATACTGCGCATCCACTCGGCGCTTTCACGATATTCATGAAGGCGGGTGGGGAGGGGGGGTAAATTGCCTCACGATTATTTTAAATTCATAAAAATGGATTCGCATCATTCAATCAACAAAATGCACAATATTGTTCCTTAGATATTTATCTTATATTATCACACTGAATATTCCTACATGTTTCGATCCGCAAGGGATCATCATCAGGGAACCAAACCAAAGCAGTGCTACAAAAAACCAAATTAGCTACTTTTATATACTGCTGATTTGTTGTAAAAGAGTCAAATAGCTAAAATGTAGACAATTCTTTGTGGAATATTTGTATAGGTGTACTGGATCTTGATATACAGTATCTGGGAGGCAACC
This sequence comes from Reticulitermes speratus, assembly GCA_021186555.1. Taxonomy (NCBI): domain Eukaryota; kingdom Metazoa; phylum Arthropoda; class Insecta; order Blattodea; family Rhinotermitidae; genus Reticulitermes; species Reticulitermes speratus. Next base: position 20,035,322 of record JAJKFL010000005.1, read on the forward strand.
TACGTACTTAACGAAAGTCAACACATTACAGTACAATTTGACAGGCATTCTTTCTCACCGATCGTTATGGACTTAACTGCTTTCATCATCAGTTGAAGTTCTTGGGCGATCAGGTCTTGGTTTGTCCGAAATTTTCCTACTCTCCTGAAATCTAGAATAAATTCGACCAGCAATGCGCTGTCCAGCTTGTGGTCCGCTGGGATGACGTCGATGAAATTCTTCAGCTGCCTGTCGTAGGCCAAGGCCAGAGGCATGTAAAAGGAAAATTTCCGCCTTTTCTGAACAGCGTACATTTCAGTTTTATCACACATTATATATACGTATATATATTATTCTACCTGCAACAAAAAATGATATGTTTCTTGTGAGACTGGACTTACGGGGCAAACCTTATAGTCAGCAATTTCAATATAAAGAAAATGTGCTTACGGAACAACGGAAAGTAGGCTGCGGAAACTTGAATGTCACTGATTTAGAAAAATAAATTAAGCAACTAACTGTTAAATCACATTATTTGTTATATACGGTGTATATATATATATATATATATATAATATATATATATACCATCTACTGCAACTTGAAGGAACTGCTTTTTGTCAAATATTGTAGTTATGTGTTTCGGATTATTCCCACAAAGACAGCGAATAATACCGTAAATAGCACTAATGAGTTCGTATATTTTAATAGAGAAGGACTGTCTCCTTTGTAAGGTAGGAACTTCAGTTGTACAGGCCGATATAATTTAGATGACCACTACTGCTCTGTACCATGACCCGTGTGTTAAGTCCCCGGCGTCCCACTGCAGTTGCCCGAGTTCAAGCTAGGGCCAGTCCATGTGGAGTTTGCATTCGAAAAAGTGGCTCTGGGACAGACTTCTTTCCGAGCAGTTCGGCTTTGTTCTGTCAGTAACATTCCACCAATGATCCACACTCTCTTCGCCTTTGAAGTAATTTGTAATAGAAGCACAAACGGGCGAAGCCTGTTGGGATTTCCCAACAAAGGTTATGATCCCCAAAAATCGGGGTTCATGAAGAAAGAAAAGTATTTTCAGTAACACGAACTTACAAGAAGGTTAAAACTGAAAGACAGGCTTGGATTCAAAATATATTTTATGATGATGGTACAGCAAACTGTATTTATTTGCGTCACTCTTTCAGTATTACACAGTACAGAAGAGTCATGTTGCTACAATCATTGTTACTAGCTCAGTCAGATCAGAATCGTTTCGTAGCCTTTACTCTGAATGGCGCAGGAGCAATAGTAAATCCTGGAAGGGGCACCATTGACGGCTCAGGGTCACCTTCAGGCAGACTAAACCAGAACGCTTGAAGAAGTGACGTGAAGAATAAGAAAACAGTGTTGCGTGCCAGCACTTCACCAATGCACACTCTCTTCCCAGCACCAAACGGAATCATCCAATCATCTTTAACGTAATTTCCATCAGCATCCAGAAATCTTTCAGGCCTGAAGACCTCAGGATCACCCCAGTGTTCCTGATCTTGGAACAGACTGTACAGGTTGACCATTATCATCGAGTCCTGTTGAAAATGAAACAATATGAGAAAAATAGGCCTGCGCCTATCTAGTTACAGCAATATTTTGTGATACAACTAAATAATTCAAGAAGAACGATGAGATAAATATTTTTTATCAATCTAGAAAATGAAGAACCAATTGCACGTCGTCAGCATAGTTCATGAAGCTTTACTATGATGTAATTTTTAGCAGCCATTGATCAACTCTGGGGGTCTCCGACTTTACAAGCAAGGTTACTGACGACCGAATCGCACTGATGTACTTATTACATTATACAGTTTTTTGTATGGAAAAAATGTCACACCCTAATTCAGCAAGATGTATTAAAATCAGTGTAATATTCAAATTGATGTGAAAGGAATTCCACTAAGGAGCATTTGATAACATTGGCTGTTATTACATTTCTCATTTTTAATCAGATTACTTGATTTCTATCTTGATACTTGCCTACGAGTATAACCAAATTTATCAGCGACAGCTGTGCTGACATATCTCAGGTCAGTGTACACCTTCGCAATCTGCAGGAGCAATTTTATGCGCTTTAGCAAACAAATTGCCTAACACGACTGATAGCTTCGTCGTATTTGTCTCTCCGCATGTAACAACTCTGTTCCGATTGGACGGATTTTTGTGAAATTGTAAGATTCTACTAGGAATTATTACTAACGTCTGGAACCAAATTCAGTTTCGGTTATAATCGGACCAAAGTAACCGACACAGCAATTTGCGACATAAATGCAAGTACTGCATTTATGGTCTAAATATAATAGTGCCCCTCATAAATAAAAATTTCATGTCGGCTAAAGAGGAAAAAATACAAATAATTATTTCGTATCACTTTATGCTTGATTATAATTGCTTAATACGGTGCCACATAGCTCTGATGTATTGAGGAGTGATGTACTACTTCAGTGACGTAGCGGTTATCTTCTCAGTCAAGTTAAATAGCAGATATTGACTTTTCTCTTCATGCGATTTACATGATATACAACTAATGAAAGCACAGACGTACAAACGTAATATATGATGTGTATTACTTATATCTGGGAGTAAGAAATTTAGTGTGTATATACTGGAAATCAGTATTATTTCGACAGGTTGAAAATTGGAGATAATTTATGTCAAACTTAAGACACATACTTAAAATCGCTTCAACGATGTGACACCGTTTAGTCTGAGTAACTTCAAGTATGTTATGTAAGAAAGTGGCAATAATATGGCTTCAATATTGCTAGTACTTTGCCCATAAATGTGACATTATTGGCAGTACAAAATTAAATATTGCGAAAGCGAGAGACAATAGTGAATTAACGTTCACATACAAGTTCGTGAATAAAGAACTGTTAGTTAAAAATGTTTAAAATAGGATACCTTGGAGAAACTAGGCTAAAGGTCAAAACATGTCTTCTGGAACATGACGCCCTACAGTGTGGTAGATGGGTAAAAACTTTTCGGTTTAACCAGCTGCCTACACCCGAAGAGTAGAAGGTATGACCTGAAGCTGGAATCATCAGGTTGCCCAAAAACATTGTTACGTGCCTAAAAAACTAAAACGCTACACGTCCCAGAAGACCGTAAACTTAATACTCACATAAATCACCATAGGCCAAACTGCACGTTCCTGAAAGTACACTACCGTGAATACAAACCTTAGGGATGAAGTAGCCATTAAGTTTTGTGTCCTGAGTGGCACGATGCGGGGGTGTCACTGGTGCAACGGAACTTACTCGAATCAGTTCTGACAGTACAGCTTCTGTGTAGTGTAAGCTGAAAATGAATAATATAGCTACGGTGAATGTCATCTTTGTTACATTTTGTAAGAGTCAGTGTCACTTTTGAGGTAACCATTGCTGTAAACTTGAAGAGTATTTTCTGGTGTGTGACGCTTTGCTTTGGTAAATATGCAATAATGATTCGGCGGTATGTATCTTCTGAACCACCCCGATACGCTACTGAACATCTACCAATCTAAACGGCGTCACGGTCCTAAGATCCTATGTAGGTATCAATATACGCGAGCCACTTATTTCCTAAAATCAAATTCCAGCTGTCAGACAGTATCCCTATTTCAATCCTCACACCGCCTTTCATGGTTGTTAAGGCAACTGCACTGAGACTATAAGCTACTGTACAGCTCTGCGCCTTCAATTTTTGTTTAATTCTTTTAGTATCACCATAAAATGCACACATGCACTTCTGCCAGTAAATGGCAACACTGCCTTCGTAAGGCAGGTCGTGGTCACGGTCGAAAAAAACATCCATGTCAGGGTCGATGTGATCCCGGTTACCCATCCCTTTCTGACAGGTATTCGAAATAACATAACTCTGTTACCAAGCATCTTATTTTTTATGAGCATTATTGCGTTATGTTTTTCTTCGATTCCTCGAGTACGTGTAATACGCTCCACGTATATCGCTTAAACCGGGTTATTATTCGCCGGCATTCGAAAAAGGCAAGTATTGTTACGGTATGTTAGATGGCGTTACATTAGGTTAGGTTAAGCTGTACCGTGTTGTTACTTTAAGACAGGTTTGTAATATGTCAGAGTTTCATATTCCTCTTTGACTGCTGATCCCTGGAAGATTGGGGCACTGTCTTCGAAGTTTCGGGAAACACGCACCCAAAAACACAGCGTCACATCCCAGAATACCTAAATCTTCAGATCGGTTAATTTAGCTAAGGTTGTTACAAGATGTTGTTTTATCTGCACTTGATATTGCTTTTGCAATTGCACAATTTATAGCTGTCGTAATCGCTTACGCTCCAGCCAGTTAATTATCATAATTTTCCTTGTAACACATTACATACATGATCACCGTTGTAGCTCAGTAGACGATGGCTTCGGTTTAGACGTCTGCCTCAGTCTTCTTACTTGCATAATTGCTATTATCCCACTGTTCTGCAGCATATTCCACAAAGTGCATCTCGATTCAAAAATGTCTACGTTGGTATAGGCATCATATGGACCGTCCAATTTTTCGATTCCCCTTCGCATGCGCGACTATGAATTTACTACTAGTCCTCATTTGTGACATGGTTTCGACTTTATGTCTTTTATCAGGTTAATCTGACTTATAACTATATTTCGATACGGGTTCCAAAACTAATGACCAGGCTTCAGTTATATTTGGTATATAAGGTCGTACACTAAGAACTAACGTACGGGCAGATAAACACCATATATTATGATTTCAAATAAACAGCTAAATCTCAAGGCCAAATATGTAAGAGGAACAGCAGAGGATGCTTGTAGACAGCACGAAACCTTCAGCGCGAAATGGGTAAATACTTTCCAATCTACTTTTACTAGTACTGTCTCACCTTGCTCTGTCTTCAAGAGTGGGTCTTCTGTCCCTTCCCACAACTGCATCCAACTCTTCTGCACCGCCCTTTTGGACATTCGGGTGCACCAGCATGTACAGAAGGGAGAAGGCTAGAGACGTGGCCATGGTTTCTCCTCCGGCAGTGAACAAGTCCAGGCAGATCGTTATGAGCCCTTCTTCTGAAGGCGGCAACAGAAAAAAGCGTACATGTAATACACAGATTGTAATGTCTAGGTCTGAACAAACTGAACATATGGATGCGAAATAAGTGTATTTTGTGACCCCGTGAAGATGGTCTGTAAGTAGACCGAAACATATGCAGAGGAATTTAGGAGAATTTAATAAACTATAAAATAGTTTCAAGTGAATGTGCATTTAGTTGGTTGTTAAGTATTGATCCTTATTTTATATCAATGCCGCAGCAATGCAGTAATGGATGGGTTCCGCTCAGAGCCGTAGTAATGCAATAGTTCATAAACTTGTTGGTGGACATTTAGGGTATAGCGAGCCTCAACCCAAAACCGCTTGTCCATCGAAAATCCCACACTTGGAGCCCTTCAGACATTGCAGATTGTCGAGTGATATGTATGAGACTCGTTATAAATTGTGATTTTGGAGATACGTTGCACTAAGCTGTCGTGGCAGCTCTTAAGGGACTATGGCTGAATTTATGTAGCATTTATAAATAAGTAAACTTACAAACTTACAGAAACCAGGGTATTGCACTACAAAACAAAGCGTGATATCTTTCAGCCAAAGTGAATAATTTTGCTACTTGAAAGTTTACAAATTTCATTTTTCCAAATTATGGCTGCAGAGTGCTGTTCAAAGAGTTTGTTCTGAGAACCTAGGTCAAGAATTTAATTTTTTACAAGTAATAAAATTCCTCATATAGTTAAATTTATAACAATTTTGTGCTTTTGTAAAATATTGTAACAGATCTGATGTTCCCGTCAAGGTTAATTTTCATATTGTAGTCTTCTGAGTAACGACAGCATGCTTTCTGTACATTCTGGCGTTTCGAAAGAACAGTCGACTACAATCTTTACAGTAGGGTGAGTCCTACAGATCAAATATTTTTCCTGTTATAATCCTACCACTCCTGTTAAGGTATTCGCCTGATAGAGGCGTTGCAGCCGTGTGGCGGAGGGACATGTTGTGATAGAGAGAAACTAGCCCAACGTCTAACCTAAGCCCCTCTCGTGGTTGGTGTTAAAACAGGAAAGGTTCGTAAGATGTAATAACTAGACAGATCACCGTGTGAAGTTCAAATTCTCGAGTCAGCGACTTTATACAAAATCGCGTACGCCCAAACATACAAAACAAAATTTGAACTCTTAAAGAAAACTTTTATTTGAAGTTGAACTAAACAAAGAAGCAGTTTTTTTTCAGCAACTATGCTGCCATTTTGCGTTACAACACACGAGTGTTTATTTACCTGTGAATGTTGAGGCCGGATTATTGCCTTGTAATTTCATTTCCCTTAAGTACACATCAATTAAATCTCTTGCGTTATTCTCATCCATAGTTTTCTCGTGTTCTCTTATGGATTTCTGAAAATTATTAAGGAACTGAGTTAAGCTTTACTGTGTTCAATCATACAGATTATAATGCACCGTAGAGGTTATGCTGAAAAATGTTTCTATTTATTTCTAGACTCTATCATACATTTGGATTGGTTAAAACAAATAGGATGATTTGGAGTACACCGAGCATGCAGGGGGCAGAATGAAAGTGCAATTAGTATTTCGATCAGAATATCTGTTGAAAAGGGACGTAAAGACTTCAATGAGAGAATAATATGTAGATCTAAAATATGTGGTGTTAGAGCTCTTACTGAGTTCAAGTAACTCAGGATACGTTCTTAAAGCGAGAATGAATCTTCGAAGTTCATAATAGTTGGGGGATTTTTCGACTTTCTGTTGAAAACTGATCTATAAGATCATTTATAGAAACATGGAAGGTAATTACTAAAACCACGCTTAAGGAAATAAGATGTGAGTGTGTGAAGTGCCTCAGAATCCAAAGCCAATATTTCTTATTAGCAGTTCTTAAGTTTCAGATTCTATTGTGAGAGAACTTAAACGTTTCAGTGAAATTTGAAATGCCAACACTTACTCTGAAAAATTCCTGCAAATCTGAAGTGGTGGACAACATTAAGGCGTAACCAGAAAATACGGGTGCAATTTTCGTTAAGATGGGGAATACACCAGCAATACCTCCACCGGCACTTCCAGACCGGAACAGAAGTCTCAGTTTCTCTAGAAGCATCAGCAATTCAGCGTCGTCTCGCGCATATCGGGCACCAGCAATCATTCTCCATAGAACGTTCAGTGTGGCAATAGTGAACAATCCAGTGACCTGGATATCACAAGAGATAAGAGTGATAATAGTGCCCTATTATAATGACATATTTGTCTATTCAATTGCCCCATCCGTTGGTAAAACCTCTAGTTTCTGAAGTTTGATCTGTCCCCGTCGTCGGGTAAAATACAAAATCTTTTAACCTGCACTACAAACATAATTTCTCAGATATATATCATCTCAACAATAATTGTATTCATGCCTGTGTTTCTTACACGAATAACTGTGACCGGGCATGGACTCAAAGACCTGGGCTATTTAACACATTTGACCAGGTGCGCACCCAGATGTTTTCCTTGGGGGGAGATAGTTAATAGGGCAGCTATGGCTAGTCGACGCCTTAACGTATGTGTGAGAGTGTGTGTGTGTTAGGCGTCGCGACGCCTTAACTTAAGGAAGTGTGGGAGCGTTGTGTGTGGGGTATGTAGGTTATAAGTTGAATATGGCGACGACGCCCGGCCTCTCGACGCTCCTAACGTAAGGAAGTGTGTAAGGTAGTGTTGGTGGAGGTTGGGGGCGGTGGTGGTGGCGGCAGGGGTGTTTTAAGATGGGGTTTAACATACAGACAGCTGTGTTGCAGCAAGACGCCAAGCGAGACGTCGACGTCGTCGAGTGTGATGAGAGTGAACGGCGGCCCAATGTTTGTGAGGGTAATTAACGTCAAGTTTGCACTAATGCGAGGAACGTGATTCGCGTGTTGGTTTGAGAGACAGAGAGAGAGAGAGAGAGCTGTTTAGGATAAAAGATGCCAGTACAGTCTGTGTGCGAGTGAGATGCCGTTATAGGTAATTGGCGTGTTTGGAAGGAAGGTAGCTAGATATCACTGTTTTTTCTGTTCAGGTCAACGTACATTCGCGCGACGGTATATAAATATATATATATATTTATATACATACTGCATATTTCTTATCTGAGAATACAAGAAGTGATATGCACCCCTAGGTTACATGAAGTGGTTTTCAATAGGTACCCAATAGTAACTTTTCTTATTTTTTGTTTTATTAATATGCGTACATGAGAATACACGAAGTGATATGCAATACACACACACAACTGTCTATGAATCCTGGTTACATGAGAAATATGTACGAAGTGAAATGCATTACACAACTGTGTATGTTGCTTGGTACAATTGATAGTTTTTTCACACACACAGAGCAGTCACTATCGGCTTCACGTATATACACAACTTAAAAGGGGGGAAAAGTGATTTAATGGTTTCCTGTAATTTCCGCGAATAACACGTCATACTGCACGAACAAACAAGCGGTCTCCTTTGGCTCTACGAAAGCAGCGGAGCCTGCCGCACTCTGTACATATTAACCCACGTCTTTTTGACGTGAATACGTCTTTAAATTTGCTTCCGTAGTGGGAGCCAATTCAGAAAACTAATGATAACAAAATTGGGGGATACAGTTTGGCATTGCAGCTACATATCTATCATCTACATCCAAAATGTAATTACACCACTCGATAGTTAAAGGATCAAAGAATTCATAACGTTGAGTGGGGACTGTGACACCTCGCGCGCGGCGGAGGGGGAGGCGCCGCCATTTTCAGGTCGTTTCGTCGCGTCACATACTTTCGGTTTAGTATACATTTTCACTCGGAGAAGCTACGGCGCTCGTTTCAGTTTCAATTTACAGCTCTTCTCAATATTTATATATTGCGTACACAAAACATGAGTGTGGAATACTTATGGTGAATATATATGGTGTTAAATTTAAAAATTTAAAAAAAATTAATACAATGTCGGCCTATACTCGTCAAAAAGCCAATTCAAATATATACATCGTATACGGTTGGAAAACGCTTCTCAACAGCTATCCAGTGATACCCATAAAACACCATATCATACAGTGAGGCGGTGCCGGGAACGTAAAACAATGAGGGCGTCCGAGCGGATCAACGACTGCGCAGGTACATCTGACGCTGGGGCGGCCGGGCCTATGCAAGTCGATGATGTAATCGCTTGTGTATCACCGCCGGGCTGTATAGACGTCGGTTGTGTGCGATCGCCGAATATGACGACACATTCGGCAGCAGCTAGTGCACGTTTCACTACAACGTTTGTCAACAATCCATTCGGACATAAGTCTAACGTGTGTGACCGTCTATGGTTTCTGCCCTCCTTGAAGCCACCAACGGGAAAACACTTAACGCTGCTTAGTAATCTCGATGTATCCTGCATGCCATTTGTATCGTACTTTTCGTATCACAGACCTATCATTAATAACATTATAACACACTAATGATTTGTTTACTTCAATTGTTTCCTGAACCCGACTAAAGGAACATGTTGCCATCATCAATAAAACATGCAGATACGAAGGACTTCTTACTGTTAAGCAATGATTATGACATACATATAATACGCTTAAACGAAATATTACCCGTTAACGTACACGTATTCACGTTAAACACACGGCCGTGTCCCCGACACAGCCACACCCCGTTTTTCGGCCATTCTATATCGCTTCAGCTGATGGACCAAAGTCGGCAGGTTCAGGAGCAAGTAATTCAGTTCGCCGACTTTGACAGTTATGGACCTTCGGTCCATGGACATCTTGGCCGCCGCTTCGACTCCTGTCACGGTCTGAAGACAGAAAGACAATTCGTTGCACCTGTAGGGTCCCTGCTTTCAGAGATGCTCGCAGAGTTTAGGCAGGTGAAACGACAGGGTGGCCAGTAAAGACGGATTCAGCACTGCCGGCTCCTTCCTCGCTGCGACGAACTCGACGCAGGCCTGGTAATCGCGGTCGGGGTAGAAACCTACACTCACGTACTTGGTGTGCTCTGGATTTAGAAAGTAGAGATGACGTAGCAGGACCATCCGAGGCTGAAGTTTCGGCTGGCTGCTGCTACTGCCGCCGCCGACGGCCTGGCATTTAGCGCGTCGCCTGTGCTGCTGTCCCTTGACCAGCTTCAAGTTCTTTCCGGACGGCATTTTCTGTGTCGACCAGTGATAGTGCGGCTGCACGCCCTTTTTTCTAGCTTGATCACATGAGGCTGTATGGCGTTCAGATTCAGGCGGACGCTTCACGTTTTCTTTTGCCTGCAAGTGGTATACGAACCATTTGAACATGGCGTGCGCTTGTCTGCTTGCGCATTGGACGGAACTGAATTTGTGGCAGGAAAAGCAGCAGGAATATTTCTGTTTCAGCTGGTCGGGGCGGGGCAGTGGAAATCCTCCACATTCAATGAGGTCTGAGAGGAATGCGCACTTGTCTTCCCCGTAGGCGTACAGATGGTAGTATCCTGCAGTGACCTCCTCTAAGACTTTCTTTAGCTGATTATTGGCAGTTAGCGCGTGTTATGAGTCCACCGGACTGTGCAGTTGTGCCTGAGGAAATCCCGGATGGCCGGGACGTATGGGAAGAGTCCGTATCAGTCGAGAAAGTAGCCGGTTTGGGAACGTCGTTAGAGATAGAAGGCGAGCCAGTGAGTACCGGATTCGGTGTGAATATCCGTGATTTCGATCACGGCACCGCGGATCGCTGGATGCCGCTTGAAGTGTTGGTCGGAGGCGAAGACGCCCGTGACGGTGGGCAGATCGCGCAAATAGCAGTCTATCTGAAGTGTATTCATTCTTTTATAAAAATCTGTAGTCACGTTTCTCAGTCTGTCTGTATGCACGTTAGTGTATTCCAGATACAAGAGTACGGTCAAAGCGTCCGAGAGGGCTACGTCAAATTTAAGTTCTATGCGTATGTTCCCGTTATCTGCCAGACTGGTGTGTCCCTCAGAGGCGCTATGGTCGGGGGTGAGATCGAAGAGTAGCGTGAATTAAAACTTCATGTAGTGTTCGTACTTGATCTAGAGATCCCTGTTCGCGTGGCGTATGCCCAGACCCCTGAAGAGCTTCTCATAGGCCATGGTCGAGTTCTTGATATTTGCGGTGCTTAGAGACAGGCAACCGGAAGGGATCTGCCGACTATTCACGTACATTACGAAATTATTCAGTTTGAAGTAATAGAATACGTAGGGGGTTCGTGTTTTCAGATCCCGTGAAATCAGAGTTTTTCAATATCGAGAAGAGGAGACGTTTCTGCAGGGTTCCCAAGACCGCGTTATCAATGAATATGGATTTTGAGCCGTCGGCGAAAATAAACGACGTTTTTGCCACTTTTGTCATGTCGTACCGGAGGGTCACTATCTCGAGAGCCTTAGCGTGCGCGAGCTGGATGCTGGGTGACGGTTTCACGAGCTTCACGTAATTTAATTTAAAGACGGCCTTAGCGTCGGATTTCGTACTGAGGACGTAAAAGTCGCTCTTGGCCTTGGTGAATTTTATCTGTACCTGCATCCCTGGTAAGAGCAGCTGCGGCACGTTGAACAGGTCGCCTTGAATGCGACCGTGCAATTCAAATTCGTAACTCTACCTTGTCAGTTTCCAGCGGGCGTGGTATCCGCGGTTGGACGATTCTGAGGGCGGATCTTTCGCCAATCGATCCCCATCAACAACATACAAGAAAGCGTTGGTGAAGTGACTGCGCGAAGCGTCCTGCCAGCAGGTCAGTAAGGGTACGCGCACACTAGAGCGCAGCGGAAGGAACGGACGCATCGGACGAGTCGCAATATTTTTACTGAGTAAGCACACTGCATCGTATTTCCGCATACGGGCTGACGCATTTCATTAAAGTGCAGGCCGTTGATTGGCTTACAACATGAGCATTTTCCCCTCCGTGTCACGCCATGCAATACGATAACTTCAAATTCACCGCTGAGTTAGCCGGACGCGCCGGCCTGACGGAAAAAGATACCCCTCCCAGAATCCGAGACGGAATTGCTGCACTCCGTTGCGACCGGTGCGGATCAGTGTGCGATGGCACGTAACTAGTAAAGGAAAGAATATCTTATCTCCATGCGCTGCGTCCGTCCGTTCCGTCCGCTGCGCTCCAGTGTGCGCGTACCTTAACGCCTCTAGTTACGCCCTGTAGTTGTACAGATTTTTGGAGGCGGAGACGCTGACGCCATTGAGAGTGACGCTGCACTGACAGATTAGGGATAGTAGGAGGTTGTTCACCACCGACGTGCGGTCGTCGGAATCGAAGTTGGATCCGTCTGGATATACGAGTTTGCCTCTGATCATCATGTGTATGTTGAGATCGACATAGGTCTCGCTGTCACCCGTTATGACGTATTCGAGGTCCGACTGGTCTACCGGGGCTATGGGTATATTATGCGTGACCCTCGACCACAGGACAGCGCCCTGCAGAGGTTTCTTCGCGAAGATGTTGAAGTAGTCGTGAAGGATATGGTGACCGGCTGCGAAATGATCGCCTTCAGGAGAATGTGTCCGTTGTTATAACCGGCGGTCTCTTCGATTTAGATTTCGTAGTTTTCCTTTTTTCTTTGCAATTAAGTCTTTGTTGGCGCTGGTGGAATTCGTACGTTTCTTGCCCCGTCCTTTGAGGAGGAGTCGCTTGGCGAATTCGGCTAGGCGAGTGGCCACGATATCCTTGACCCGAGCGTCGGGTTTCTTGTCGTCTATGTCGGTGAGGATTTACGCCCCCGCGTGTAAGGCCTCTCGACCTAGCGCTCGCGCGCCGCCTAATGCGATCGGTTTCATGTAGTATTCCGCCAGAGAGCCCATTTTCGTCTGCGTTGGCGACGAAGTTGTGACGCTACTTTACACGTTTTCTAAAATGTACAACCAAAATGCTGTGTTCAGCGCCGCTCGCCAAAGAGACGCGGTCGCCCAGTCTGGTCAGTATCTCTACGGCCGCGGTGTTCTCCAGGGGCATGTAATAGGCGATTGAAAAACGTGATAGCCCGGATATCGCACGAAGCGGACACATCGCGTCTAAGAGTCACCTATGAATTGTGGTGATATCAGATCTCATTAGACGAATATGGGGAGATTGTCGCTAAACTCATTCTCCTTCTTACGGTATGTCACTTCGCATATTCTGACTTCCCAGGGCGTGCCGGTTTCGAAATCCAGAGGTCAAGCCAGCTGGATCTGGACATTCGATTTCGTATTGTAGGGATAGACGCCGTGAGAGCTGTCGCTTATGAGAGTGATGTAACACGACATCACATCTAAAGCATACTTATGCTGGATTCTGGAATCCAGTCGTTAAAAGAAGGGGATACCCAGACCAGCGCACTAGATGTTCGCAAATGCCCAGACTCCCCTTGTATCCATGATTTTATCTATACGATACTCGGTCCGCTTACTGATCGTCACGGGCGTGAGTTCTTCGTTGAAAAATTGACCCTCGTAGTTGTTCCCCTGAGATACTGCAACTTGTATAAGGACCGAGGCGACCTACGCACCACTTTTTAAATCTTTAATATCTCGACCGAATAATTCTGCTCGAATCCTTTAGCGAATTTCATCTTCTCCTTACTTATTCGTATCGTCTGTCCCACCCTGTATCCCGCGGGGGTTCTTCTTCAATTTGCTAGCTTTTCTGTTATGCTGTTCCATTACAGCGAGTAGCTACGCACTGGAGGATCGGGTCGTATCCTGGCAGGTGCAAGAGATTTTTATCTTCTGCAAAACTGACCAAAATGCTTTGGGTCCATCCAGCCTCCCATTTAATGTGTACTGTGGTTATTTCACGGGGGTAAAGCGGCCGAGGCCTGAAGTTGAACAATAACCTTCATTTAATGCCGAGGGTAAGAATGATAGAATCGTACTTCTACTCCCCCTACGTGCCTTTATGGCGTGGAGAGAGACAACGTTACATCTTTTCCTGTAATTGGCAAACATCAAACGACCAGAAGACTCTGATCCGGACCTACTGGACAATTTCCACCAGCACTGATACTAATCCCAAACCTATGTACATTGCTACTATGAGACTCTTCGACAGCGCACTTAAGTGAAAGAGTCGAACACTACTCCATCATATCTGACAGAGGCAGTAATTCGATTCACGAAAGCGATGACTAGAAAACGGTTCCATGACAAAAGCTCACACGAAGAAAGCCCACACGACAATTGCGCACAGACAAAACCCCACTGTCATAAATGCTCACAGGAAAAATACCCACACCGATAAGTGCTCACAATTAATAGTCATACGAATATCATTGTTATGAGTGTCCCACAGCGACACGATTTATGTGATTGGTCTTGTGTTAACCCTGAAGTGAAAACATTTAATAGAATTGAAATTAAAACCAACTTGATGCACACTCACTATTAAAAAACTTTAATAGTAGATTAATTAACCCGATATGTTTCGGTCAGGTACCTGACAGCAAGCAACCGATACACCTCAAAACACGCATAAAACACAGTCCACATAACAGGATACACACAAAACGGCAATGCAAAACCATGCATATGAAAATAACAATACGCCAATAATAACGCGCAGACATAATATCCGACTTCAGATCATAGCTGATCCACAATAAAAGGTAAACTACACAGCTTCGCTACGAGACATACTCCGATATGAAAAACAGGACGCATAAGTGAATATGCTAAAGTATTATACAATAACAGTGCTATAAGTTTTATAAAAGGTGGAACTATTGCAGGATTACAAGTGTTGACTATTTTTTAAAACTTTTAGTGATTTTTAGTGATTTGTGAAAAACTTGATATACGACGAGACCTTATAGGCTCATATCTTATGTGTGTTTAACATATGGACTAAGCAATTAAATGTAGTATACCCCTGAAGATGGTCAGGTACCTGACCGAAACATGTCGGGTTAATTAATCTACTATTAAAGTTTTTAATAGTGAGTGTGCATCAAGTTGGTTTTAATTTCAATTTTAATTTATACAAGATGGACGGTGAATACAATATTAAATTTAATAGAAATTTGGTGAAACTTATGAAGTCTTTTAAGCATGTTACAGTGACAAAGGTACAGCTACAGAATAAATTTTTTACTAACAATGTCTCACACACAATTACGCACATAGAAAAATTCTCACATTCCCAATACTATCAAGTAATGAACACTTAATAAAGCGTTATGTGAATGCTTTGAAGTAAAGTTCAGTTTAGGGTATCCGTGTCGACCGCTGTCGACACGGATACCCTAAACCCAACCACAGCCCAGACAGGCACCCACAGTAGTAGTAATCTGTGTCCACAGTTAAGCCCCTACACAACACGCCACAGCACGTCGGCTCCTGTATACACGACCGGACGCCAGCGGTATCGCACTAATCTTGTAATTTTATAATTCTGTAATTTTATAACTTCAACTACTACGTCTCAGCATCTACAGCAGCTAATAAATTCCACAAATTTCACTATGTCTTTTAATCCATCTTGGGAATTATTTTTACTAACGTCGTTAGTGCCTCCCCAAAAAACAATGATGTATTTCTTCGTTAAAGATTCAATGTCACCCGTTGCTGAAGAAGTTAGTGTGTCTGCGTTAGCTCCCGGTTTCACGCTGTTTTAAGACTGCATTACT
The DNA here is from genome assembly GCA_021186555.1 of Reticulitermes speratus. NCBI lineage: Eukaryota > Metazoa > Arthropoda > Insecta > Blattodea > Rhinotermitidae > Reticulitermes > Reticulitermes speratus. The sequence continues at coordinate 20,050,946 of JAJKFL010000005.1, forward strand.
TGATAGTAATGTGAAAATGAGAATTCTTCTATGTGCGTAATTTCCTGTGTGACAATTCGCCCGTGTGACATTTTCGTGTGAGCATTTATCAATGTGAGCATTTATCCGTGTGAGCATATACCGTGTGAGCATTCATCCGTGTGAGCATTCATCCGTGTGAGCATATATCCGTGTGAGCATTTATCGGTGTGGGTATTTTTCCTGTGAGTATTTATGACTGTGGGGTTTTATCTGTGCGCAATTGTTGTGTGGGCTTTCGTCGTGTGCGCATTTATCCGGTCACCCTAGAAAACTTACTGTAAAATACAATAATAATTATGATAGTCACAATAATTATAATTATAATTATAGTAAAAGAGAAGAATGATGGTGGTGATCCTAATAATGATATTGATGATGATAACGGTAATAAATCGTAACATCATTCCCACGTAACAGGTACTTTGAAGATATTTTTTCTTTCGCAGAAATTGAACAAATCAGGGAACTGCAATTACGTATCTTTCGTAAGCTGCTCACTGAAGTTGTAAGTTTTATAAAAGAAAGAGACTACCTTAAATAAATACCTGCATAATTTCTGTCTGTGTAATTTCCTTGATAGTGTCTTCTATTTCTTCCATGATGAACTCCTCCATTGAACGTTTTCCGAAACCGAAATCTCTCAAATGTCTGAGAGTAAATCTGCGCTGTTCTACCCAGAACGGGCCATCAGAGAAAAACACCCCTGCAGTCAATAAACCACTTTAATTATTTATGTACACAATCATTACTAGGGCCCAATAAGCTACTATGTCAATGAAGCATAGAACTTCTTGACAACGCTAGTAGTCTTTCAGTTAGTCAAAAGTTCTCCAACTTTAATGGAAACTGAAAATTTTTTCCGACATTTTCTAATTCCTACCCCGATTCACATGAATACATTATACACCCTCAAACGCTATTCGTTTAACCTTATGAAAATAATAATTGATGAATATCACATACTCATTTCTTACCTTACAGGAAAAAAGTATAATATGTGCCTATATATTAGCCTACATGTTGTATGAAGAATAGTCTTTGTTTATTTTAAAACTCGTAGTCGAACACATAAGTAAGCTTATAACATGTGAATAAAATACAGACATGTCAGTTTTACGCATGGTAGTATATCCAGTAACCACAAAACCTTAAAGGGCTAAGGCACATTTGAATTATGTCCTACCATATACTCCTAGATCATCCAAGTAACCACAGCGTTTCCGACTTCCCGTTTAAAATGTTACGTACATTTAACATTTCTGCTATATATGCAAACAATTCATACCCATCTCACGCACCTTAATTTTAACATCCTAATAGTTTTATGCAGTGCAAATTTTGCTGCTCCTTCTTAATGCAGTTTTCTTCATCCTTTCGTCTTCTATCAGTGTCATAAATTCAGTACTGATGTTATGTTTCTTATCCCGTTGTGTTCATTGTAACAAAGGAGGATTTTTAAGTACCGCCAACACATCCAAAGCATTTTAAAACTCTTACTTTATTGTGGCACCATGTTTCGACCTAATTAAGACATCTTCAGTTCATTAACGCAAAAATCGTAATAGTATTGTATGCAATTGTATTAGATGTTATTAATAATTAGATCTCGATTTTACAATTGAACTTAAAACAATACATGTTGCAATGTCAGATTTTGTTACAACAGTTAATTACATTTTGGGTTAGCCCGTTTAATGTTAAAGTGTTAAATCATCAGTTATTATTTGGTAGGACTCTTTTATTGCGCATTTATATCCGGTGTCTTAGGAGAGTTTGTGGTACAGAATATTAGGAACCATGGACCTTTGTATCTTACGTAGCCTTCGTGGTATTTTGCACGTAGCTCTTTGTCCATGTTTCGTTTTTATTCGTGCTTTTGTTTGGTGATTGAGGACGTTGAGTCCAGAATTTACGAAGGGTTTGAACCTGATGCACAAAGGTACTGTTTATATCTCGGAATGGAGACAAATACGAGTATATTTGCTCCTGTCAAAATGGTAAAAGCAAAATTTCAACTTACCGAGTCTTTTGCCGAAAGACCTATCATGAAAAAAATAAAGTAGGCCTTGCTTGGAATTCTTCTCTGTGTAGCACTTCAAGGACTTCACGGGGTCCACATATCGCTATGATCTTCCGAGAGGCCGTCACAAACCCCACAACAGGACCGTATTTCTGAAGCCATTCCCCTGCCATCGGAATGTGAAGATGTTTCCGTAGCAGGTAAAAGGTAAAATCCAAACAGCAGGCACATGTGGTGGACCTGAAATGACGTACCTATTCTTAATATCTTTCTTCTTGCTTTCTTTCTTTCTTTCTTACTTCTTACTCTGACCTCTTTCTACCTACTCACTGTAGGTTTAGAGGGATATTGTTGCACGTGATCACATTCAATGACAAACACACTCTCGGTAGGACTCCTCTGGACGAGGGATCGGCCCGTCGCAGAGAACTCTGCCTGACAACACACAACACTCATAAGACACCGACATCCATGCCCCCGGCGGGATTCGAGCCCACAATCCCAGCAAGCGAGCGGCGGCATTCCCACGCCTTAGACCGCACGGCCACGGGGATCGGCAGTATTGTTATGACGTCAGGAATATTTCAAGCATTCAATAGAGGACTTCTCTTTATTATTATTATTATCATCATCATCATTATTCACTTTCCTTACTTCACAACAGTTCAGCTGGTTCTCAAAAGAGCACGGGTCACACTGACCAAGCACTCTTTATTCACTGTTCTGCCAAAACCTCTCTGACGGTGCGGAATGGATTAAATATTACTGCTTTGTGCATTCGAATATAGAGAGCAGGGCGGAGGTAAAGCAGTTGTAAACTTTAGTGTAATTTGTATGGAATAATGCCTGTTGTGGGTGGTAATAATATTATTATATAGGCCGTTTTAAGTTCCCATATTATTATTACTAATTATTATTATTATTATTATTAGTAGTAGTAGTAGTAGTAGTAGATAGTAGTAAACAACTCCAGGTCGTTGTAGACCAGCGAGCCGTGATGGCGCTGTCGGTGTCGTGACGAATCTTCCAGCTGCTGGCTGTAATTCTACTTACTGTTACCTGCTATATTGTTAATTGTATATTAACTGAGATCATACTGTTTGTATAAATCCATAGGAATAACCAATAGTACATCATGTAGTTTGATGTATTTCAAATTAATCTCATATTATTAAATATATATATGCACGCAAGGCCAACTAACCAGAAACAATCCCCGTACAGGCCACAACAAACAAAGAAACAACAATAACCAAAAACACACACTAGTAACAACAAATTGCACCTACAAGCACCGTCGTGACGCAACGGTTAATATCAATAACTTCCCAAATCTATTAGAACAAATAATCCTAAACTTATCTTTTTTAAGACTTACAAGATAAGTTTAGGATGGTTGGTTTACTAGATTCAAATAATACATAACTTCTACTGTCAAATAAGAATTTATCCCTGACGATTACCCAGCGTGGCCGAAATATTTAGGAGTAATATTAAATTTATGGTTCTCTCCATGACGTATTATGTAATGTGTTGGTTTTTATTGAAGAAATTTGGTTATTTATTAATAGTAAAAAGTAGGGTTTCCAGTTTTAATATTATTATTAACTAAATTTGCCGGAATAAAAAACCAATTAAAAAACCTAAGCAAATTGTTACAGGTTAATGCAATTCCACGACAACAAAAATTACCTCAGCCATTAGTAAAAGATAAGAAAAATTTTTTTAGGAACACATCACTAACACCGCAGTAACTACTTATCAACCAGTACATAACCGACAAAATGTGTAGTTGTAAACACTGACATGAATGCGGGAGTGAAGTAAACTATAGAAACGCCTTGTACATTGAATATACGACACGCAATGGACATACAACATAACTGCATTGCAGTGGTTAGGCTGCTGTTAACTGCTTTTATAGGTCTAATGTCATTACAGATGTTAGTGGAATGAGTTCGTAATTATTTCTTGGTAATGCAGACTCACCTGGCGGAAAGTTCTTCGGCTTCATTGTTAGCCAGTAATATACCACATAGAAGAAGATGATCCACAAAACAAATGAGAAGAACATGGTACCCCACTGTATCCTGCAATAAAGGTAGGCCTAAATTGTGAAACATTTCGCTACCGTCCCATCTCGGGCTCAGAGCCCGATTTACTGTGCTGTGTCCTCGCCAGTATTTGGCGGTTTTGCCTTAATGTCGCTTAAGCCACTTTATGTCCTCAGGGGATCTACCTTCTGTCGAACAATGTTGAGGTAGGCCAAAACCGGATTCAACCTTCCCAGATTTTCTGCTGTCCAATAAATTGTGGTGAGGTTTGATAGGGATAATGATGATTGATTATGTTTGGTTGGATATTTGTTATGGCAAGTTACGGTAAGTTGAGGGCGCCAGCAATTGTAAATTTAATTGAGGGAGAGTAACAAGCGATGTGATGTGTTAAGTAGGTTCCTATACGGGAACGGATCAGGTAGGATCTAACTCAGACTCGGTAGAGTACGAAAGCTTTCTCACGGGCGTGTTATGCAAAAATAACTCAGCGCGTTCAAGGTAACGATTTTTTCAGCCAACACTTAGATTTAGCACACAGCTTCACTTTTAGGATACATATTTCCACTACGAAATTTGAGTGATGATTTCTGTAATGTTATTAACCAGTTGACACACGTGGGCACCTATAACACGGCACATGGTATAGCCACACTAGGTTCGCTCATCACATGTAGGCCCTAAGTGTATTTTCTGTGCGTTCATTGGTAAAGTGTTATAATACAAGTTATTACGTTTGAATTTCACACGTGAATTACCCTTAAAGTTATGTAATCACAAATTGGACACTTTAGTTATTAATTTAGAGTACTTAAATTGTATAAGTTATTGTTATAATTTGGTTGTAATGAACTGCGATACAAGACTGACCGCCATGACACATCTGACTGCTATGAAAACGAAAAGTAGAGTAACTTGCGTCTACAATGCCTCAAGCTCGCTGACTTTCCAAATTTCGAATTCTGTACCCAAACCAAAATTGCCCCTATTGCCTGAATATGAATTTAGAAAGTTCCTATAGGCTAAATGAAGATTAATGAAGACTCAAATCTGATTGCCCCAGTGTTTCGCGAAGGAAGACTGTGATGTACCTAACTGCGAAAACCACTACATTCGAGTGTAACCCAAATTTTAGGGATGGCCCGCTGGTACTCCTAGTCGACAAATTATGAGCGCATGGACCTGTCAAGTATACAATTTCATAACACATACCCTGACTTCGAAATTTTACAATTATGACGGCTAATTAATATCCTACCATTAACATCACTTTTACTGCAGCATTAAGCTGACTGTCTGCTAAGGTCCCCAGCTCCTACAGCGGTGACTGCTACTTGCTAGATGACTTAATTAACTTAGAAACGAAGAATCAAAAAATTTAAAGATTTGTCACACTCGTCAATTGCTTAGACTGGAGTCCAACCTATACCGATGAAAACAATTTATATTTAGATGTTCGCTTTCTTATCAGGCAAAATTATTTGCCTTCATACATCGAACAGAAGGGTGCGGCATGTATGAATTGAACTTGTATTCTATAGAGGTAAGCAGTTAGAATCTCGACTGGGTTGATATTTTCACCTCAGTTAAGTCAGTCTATCCTTGAAATTAACGAATAGACTCTTTTCTAATTCCTTATCACTCCCTATTCATACCCATATTTTCATCTCCTTCGTCGTATTTTCACATGTGCAGTTGCTAGAGCATCTTTAAATATCCTAAGCATAAACAACCAATTAAACTTATATAAAATTATATAAACTTAATTTCTCACAAACTAATACACATATTATAATGAAGAAGAAATTAAATACAGTCTTTCATTTCTGTAGTAAACGATGTGGAAATTGTGTTTGTCTGACTTTTAGAAATGATAAAATGGTTGTTATTGCGATCTTTTAATGGACTTTGCTTCAAATAAGTGATCTGCCAACATGAACTGTCACGTTGACGAAGCATGTGTAATCGCACTTGAAAACAGAAATGGCCCGGAGCGATAACCTTAGCAAACATTTCTAGACTGGGGGTTCTAATCCTATGGGTCGCAAGCCGTTTAAGATGGGTCGCCATGAGCCGTGTTAATAAATACTGGCTATATAAAATCGTGTTCCGACAAATGTACGCCCTTTATTATCTGTTATTTAATACAGTTTATATTAAAAATAGTCCAATATGTTTCGAACCATGTCACAGTTCATCCTCAGGGACTCAATTATTTATTACACCAGCTATCTACGTATGGTGTAATAAATTATTGAGTCCCTGAGGATGAACTGTGACATGGTTCGAAACATATTGCACTATTTTTAATATAAACTGTATTAAATAACAGATAATAAAGGTTAATAATGTAACTGTATTAAATAACAGATAATAAAGGGTGTACATTTGTCGGAACACGATTTTATATAATCAAGAAAGTGTACGCTACAAATAACATAAAAATACTGGCTAATGTCCTCCTGCACAAGGATATGTTTAGCACGCAGTGCTAGAGCAAAGACAAGGTTCACACTAATATACCGATAACTCTTTTAATTTTGTGTTCTTCTTATAAAGTTCTTACTTTTGCAAAATTGTTTTATAACACAGCCTAATAAAAATAATTATTAACCCATTATAATATTGTTATTTTGTACAAGTGCCAAATTGCTGAAATGCCAGTTATATTTTAACAACAATACTGTGCTTAATTTATTTGCAACAGTAAAGCAATAAAGACGAAATAATTATGAATTCAAAACTGACGCTACGGGTCGCGGATTTGGGCTCCCAATTTCAGTTTTGCTCCCTCCGAAAAAGTTACAGAAGCCCTGCTGCAGATTACTGGAAATCACAGGCTTAAGAGGTGTGTGGAGAAGGAATATTCTGTTGCAGCAGAGGTCGTAGCGATATCTGCAATATCTGAATTTGCTGGAAGTAATTTGCTGAACCTGATCAGCATAACTAAGTTTATAGTGCTGCAAACATTTAGAAGATAACTCGGTTACCTTTTGGGGAGACAATAAAAATACATGTGGATAACACAAACTAAATATTGCGTTGAGAAGAACAGACATGCTTCCCCACAAGAAGCATACGCTAATGTAATTCGGTTTCTCAACACAGAGGATGTTTGAAATGCATTTCTAAAAAATTATTTTATGTTCTTTACACTTTGCCTGAAACCTGTTGTTGTTTCATCTCGAATCGGAATTGATAACATTCTTATAATAATCAGTTTTCAGCTATTTTCTGCAGCTTAAATATAGGAGCGTGCGTCACAGAAGAACTGCTTAGTATGACCATCGAGCGAGTGACGTGTTAAGTACCTCTTCTGATACGTAATAATTACTTGCATTCGCAGATTGTAAATTAATATACCCGACTTACGTCGTCTCATCTTACGTACCGTTGGAACTTAAACATGTTTTATGCTGGTAGCAAAAAATGTGCTCGTGGGTCGGGATGACATACCATAGACTGACTTTAAGACAGTCTTGGAGGATATCTGGCCGACTGGCTGATTGGTTTTTGTTATTTAACAACATTTATTAGGCTTCTTAGGCTACATAGCATCGAATTATAAGATGACTATGAAATATGAAGTGAAAAATAATGTGGTCTACTTTAAAACAATATTCTAACGCACTGAAATTAATTAATGTGTGGGTGTTTTTTGTATTGTGCTTGTTTAATTTTTTTTTTTTTTTTTTTATTCTGTGTATGGGTGTTTTTGTAAGGTGTGGATGCTTTTGTAAGGTGTGGATGATTTGTAAGTTGTGGATGTTTTTGTAATGTGTGTACGGTGTTCTAATATGTGTACTTGTATTTACTGTATGTATTTTGTTTACTGTATGTATTTTGTTTTGTATGTGTAAGGGTGTTTTAGTAAGGTGCGTACGGTTTTCTAATATGTGTATTTGTATTTACTGTATGTATTTTGTTTTGTATGTGTATGGGTGTTTTTGTAAGGTATGGATGTATTTGTAAGGTGTGGATGCTTTTGTAAGGAGTGGATGCTTTTGTAAGGTGCAGATGTTTTTGTAATGTGTGTACGGTGTTCTAATGTGTGTACTTGTATTTACTGTATGTATTTAATTTTGTATGTGTATGGGTGTTTTTGTAAGGTGTGTACGGTGTTCTAATATGAATACTTGTATTTACTGTATGTATTTTGTTTTGTATTTTCATGGGTGTTTTTGTAAGGTGTGAACGGGGTTTTTTCTAAATGTGTACTTGTATTTACTGTATGTATTTTGTTTTGTATGTGTATGGGTGTTTTTGTAAGGTGTGGATGTATTTGTAAGGTATGGATGTTTTTGTAAGGTGTGGATGCTTTTGTAAGGAGTGGATGCTTTTGCAAGGTGTGGATGTTTTTATAATGTGTGTACAGTGTTATAATGTGTGTACTTGTATTTACTGTATGTATTTTGTTTTGTAATTGTGTATAGTTTGTTTTGTATTGTTAATTTTATGTATATTTATATGTCCATTTGTATTGTGTGTACTAGTGTAAGGACTACTGCCACCGGGTGAAAACCCAATTGCAGTAAATAATAATAATAATAATAATATAAAATAATAATACCCAATTAGGCATATCTGCCTGGAAAGATGAATGGCCTCAGTCAGGATAGCTAGTCTCCAAGCCGAGTGCGAAGTAAGAATACCTACGTAATCAGTAACGACTTTCTGTACATGCGCAATAAGATTTTTCATTGAGAGCGCACTCATGCGAAAGAGTCGGTCGCTGCTCCGTCAAGTCGGGCCGGCTGAACAAAGAAGTTAGTGTATGAGAGCTATACTATTATTTGTGATCCGTATTTTATAATGTTCATTTAATTTCCAATATATTGTGTACGGTAAATCTAATAGTATGCCAGGGGAATAAAAAATCACGTTCATGTTGTGGTCTTCTAGGTTATAATACAGCCGAGTCTGTTATGTGGCTACTAACGTTTGGGAGGAACAACCTGGACCCTTAAGAACGAGGAATTTTATTCCTTCAAAACGTTGGTATTCAGGTACCAGACAACACGGTGTTATAACTCAAACAGACCACAAATTATATATTCAGCTCTGTGAAAATCTCAGATCTTGTAAAGGGACATTACTTTTAATGTGAGTACATTGAAATTACAACTTTCGAAAAATAAATCTGTCGCGACACAATAAGCAAACTGAACAGTTCCGACTGCTACAACTCTCCAGCCCCTCCATCATTATAGTCGCTACACAGTCTGATTTTCGCCACGGTGCGGCTAACATTACATAACAATTCAAGTGACTGGGAAGTCCTCCTTCTGCATTGCTGATGTGACAGGGCTGCTTACAAGCACTGCAACGTGCACTGCAGTGTATCATTCGCACCTATAATGCGCCGTTAAGAATCTCCAGGGATGTTTCTTTCTGCATTTCATACATTTAAATATTGCTACCAGCAAGAAAACTCGAGGTAGCCTGTATGGCTAACCTGATAACTATAGTCCTACCTGTTTGCAAACATCAAGCACTCTACTCAAATACAGCATGTCATTGTACGTGTATTATTAGGTTTCAGTGTCAGTGGCTTATGAAAATATTATTAGTGTTACTATGATTTGGTAACGAAAAGTAATTTTTTCCACTCCTCCGACCTCTGCCTCTCACGTCAGCTCGCATATCGCAACACATTTACCTGGATCTGGCTAGAACACAAACAGACGGAGACACATACAAGTAACAACTTTCCTTTTTCTTAAGTGTCGATGAATACACACCAAGTACGTATATTTCACTGCTCAAACACTTTCGCCTTCTTCTCTGCACAATGATATAATAAATATCACTTCACACGGTTGCCTGTGATACTGTGCTCTGAGATTATATACTGTCAGCTTACGTAATACAAGGTTACAAGGTGCAATGCCCACAATGGACCGCTCCGCTCAACCAAGGATTTCAACTGAATTGCGTTATCGTGTAGTACATGTGACAGGCTGGCCTTCATCATCGATAGCGCACTGTCATCTCAAGCATAAAGTGTCAAAACATGCTATAGGGATGTCAGCAAACAACTAGCAACTTTGCTAGCTGTCTACTAACATTACGATGTGTCAGCAGACTAGGATGTAGCTTACATATTGTGACCACAACTACATGTATTACTTTTCAACCCTCATATGAACTAGCGCCTACCGTAACCGTATCACAAGCCCGATGTTTTGTTGCTACTATGTAGCAATGGCAAATTTGGGGGCTGCAAGCATCAGAATTTCGAAGTTAATAGTCTGTTCAAATCGGTAGAGGAAGTTTCTGGATAACACTCATAACACCTTAACTTCTATCTTAACCCCTTTGTGTAGATGAACTTTTATTTACGTTTTATCTCATACTCATATCTCTTCCTGACCGAATGAGATACAGACATCCCAAGACGCTGTTTGGAAAGCTGAACATGTACTTCATTCCAATAATTATCCTCGCTTACAGAGAAATAGCTATTATACGCGGTCGACAAAGTTTTTCAAAACCTTGCGAATTTAAAGATCTGCCTTACACTTCAACAGTCTTTAACAATCGAGATGATTCAAAAAAACGAGCAGAGTTCACAGAAGAAGAGAAACAGTTTCATTGCAACATGTCTATTTTAGTAGCAGTGAAATAACGCTACAGTGGACGTTTGCGGCAGTCATGTCCACCAAAAGTTTCAAATGTTGAAAACGAGAAAATCCATCTCAGCAAGCACTACATTGGCAGTGTCATACAGCACACCTTTATAAAAGGTTATTTCTTGTGATTTTTGTTCACCATAACTTTGAACGTCTATTCCAGTTTTACAAAGACAGTCGGTAATATTTATTCAAAATATTTAAACGTTGCAAAGGATTAAGTAGTGCCATAAACCGCTGCTTTGTTTCTACCAAATTTTGCGCGGAGGGTGTGCGCGGGGTATCAGCTTCGATGAAATAAATTGGTATAATTACAAGGGAAAAATAATGTTATATTTTTCGGGACTGAAATTAAAATGTTGATATAGACGCTTCTTGCCTGAAAATGTAGGCAGAACATCCCTCCTTTACCTCGGTAACCAAGTATGATGCTGTAAAGTGTCACGATCGGGATGATCAGAATGTAAAAGTCAATTTTTTTTCTCATAAGTTGAAAAGAATCTGATATCTTGTGACAATTTGAGGATTGAATTGATTTAAGACTTGATCACAATAAAAATTATACGTATAATTATATCATGTAATAAGAGACATGCGGCATAAATGCTGCATCCTTGCCTGCCCTGTTCGATCTACGTAGCGTGTATACACTCATCAAGCAAGTGTCCAATGTCTGTCCACTCTGCACGAAATCGATGAATTGCATCACTGATCCAGAACGTGATATATGTATACACCTACGGCTGTACAAACCGTCTGACGCAAGTAAAAATACACTTAAGATCATAATGCATGATGCAGAGGACCAACATCAGGTACCTGAACACTGGCTTTATAGGATCACAAGATACTCACTTAGTGAGATTGTTATTATTTAAAAAGTAATTTTGATGACCTTAGTCGTGAAAAAAAACAAAAAAGAGTTTTAATAAGAGTACTGATATACGTGCGCGTGTGTATAGGTGTATATACATACATATATGTGTATATATATATTCGGAGTTCGTTTCAACTTTTCCAAACTTGTAAAAATAATATGACTTCTCGATCCCCTTCTCAAACACCCCTCAAACCTCTATCACACAAACTGCTGATGCAATGGCTTACATGCAGACCTGAAATATTTCCTCCTCAGACAAATCTGGATTTAACAAAACACTTACTTGTGTTGCTACTACTTTATTCATACCATATATTTATGACTCTGAACGTCAGCCACAAGTGCCTCATTAGTACTACACTGCACTGTTGCTGATATTACTTTCGTTCTTTCTTTCTTCTGTTAATTTATCTTATATATTCTGCACGTATTTCGAAAGAGTTAAACTTCATTCTGTGTTACCCGTTCCCCTTCCCTAATAAATTCTTGGACGTACAGGAAGAAAAAATTTTATAATAAGAATCAATAAATATTCACACCATTCCTTGTTAAATTGTTTCCTTCATTTGTCTTTCTTCGTTAGAGTGTTCCTTCCTACATTATTACGAAAAACAATACTGTACAACAGTACATACCAAACTGGCCAGATTAGAGGTATGTGCAAAATTTGCTTTAATTGCTTATTTTAAAACCACAAACAAATGTTTACATCAAATATAACTAAAAACGTAATCCACACTAAATATATTCAGTCAAGACTTGTTTCTAATATGTATTCTGCAACCAAAGCAGATATCGTAACGGACAACAAACATTCATATATTCCACATCGTACAGGTTTAGAAATATTTAATTCATCTGAACTCTTCTTTGCACAGTAGTGTTACAGCTACGTTAGTCATAAATTGAGAGTAACGGTGGAGTAAACTAAGTAAATAAGTAATCATAAATTCGAATAATCTTGACCGATTCCGTTTCCGTTATATGCTTTGCCCTCTATACCTACTGTCCTTTAACTCTTTAAACCACAGTGGTTAATTGTAGTGCAACATTTTCCTTAACATTATAAGACTCCACATTTTCCTACAGAGTGCTATGTATTCGCATGATTTTCACAATTACAGCGATTATTTCCAAAACACCATTAACGGATTTATTTCCATACTGATAATCATCGTTTTGTAAGAACGGAATCACTACAGGGAATTCAATTCATGCTAATTTAATGTTGTTCGATTCTCAGCCAAAGAATGAAAAGGAAACAGACCAATGTAAAGTTAATATGTACATTTAGAATATAGAGCAGACCGTCAGGCTTTAGGTCCTGGAATGCCAAACAGCTGGGTAAAGACGGAATTTCCTGAGACCCGCAAACTCGATCAAGGCATTCTGTGGTCTTCACTCGTCTTACATCAAATACTAACTTGAATCACAAATAAAGCTTTTCATCTCATGCTTCTCATTCATCTTTCTTGATATTACCATCAAAACGTCGCAGTCAATTATCATTTTTACAAAATACCTCCATTATACAGGCCTACCAACGCAAGGATCAAAATCCGGCATGAACACAGTAACTGCCCAATTTCGAACCTCTGCTGCATACTCAAAACATTACACATTCCGTCACTCCACCTTCTTAATTCCCCCGTTTTCTACCTCGCCTCCAACATAATCGTACCAAATGGACGAGCGGGCACTGCCTCGGAACCTTTGTGGAATAAAATTTTCTGTTTGTCTGAAAAAACATAGTGTATTTCTCTGACGTCCCACTAACTATTTCCTTTTTCGTTTGCTTCGTTTTGTGTTTCAAATGGCTACAATGTCAGTGGCTTCGTTCTGTCGCATGCTGTTGTTGTGTGCCATATTTGCCATAATTTAATGCCCAATCAAATTTTGAAAGACTAGTGTGAAGCAAAATATACATACCCATTTACACGATTTACTTATTATTTCTAGATAGAATAAGAAGTTAATAATGTATTATTAACTTTTGAGAAAACGTAATAAAATTTTCTCGTATCAATTTAGAGCGTTCGGTTGTAACGCACGTTCACTTATTGCCAGTTGCTGGGAAGAAAAGTGATTGTTCATTATAATGGAGCAAATACGGTTATTAATATGTTGTCAGTACTTCACTCTCCAGCAACAGTGTTTTAGTTATGCAGCTACATTCGTTGTTTCAGCTTTATTCTGAAAGGGTAGGGAGCAGTCGTGAATCCAGTCTGCGGTATTTTGCTTGGTGGTGGGTCCCCTTCTGGAATGCTAATTGAGAATTCTTGAGAGGAAAGTAGCGAAGAATATGAAGAAAATATTCTTTGCGAGAGACACTCCAATGCAATATCTTTTTCCGCTTCCGAAATTGATCATCCACTCATCTTTGACAAACTTGCCGTTAGAATCGAGGAAACGCTCTGGTCGGAAAACTTCAGGGTCGCCCCAATGATCAGGATCGTTCAACACGCTCCATAGACTTATGATTACACTTGTTTCTTGTAACAATGAAGCCACCATGTCCACGATTAGAGAAATAAGTGGAAAGTCTATCTGAAGCTGGAATGAAACAAGACATGGACGAGTGACAGTTTGTCCCGCAGAGACACAATTATAACACTATGGTTTTGCGAGAGGTTTCCATTGTTGCTTGTCAACAGTTCTAGGACCATGAATATAGTGCAATTAACCTTATGAAGTGCAACAAATATAACGTTTGTTCAAGTCATCATATTATTTATTATTGTGTATTTTGTTGTATTCTTATGAGTACATACTTTTCACGAAACTCAAGTACTAAATATATACCTAGCAGTATGATGCGGTAAATTTTGAGTACGCGGAAGATGAAGCATGCAGTTAAGCCTAACTGAAAATAATTGGATTATTTGTTACCATGTAACAAGTAAAACCACGGCGCAACTTTCATTCAGTAATCATAAATTTTAGCGTACTTTCCCCTAACAAACGGGAAATAAATAGGCCTACGCAATCACCCTGCTTTTTATATTTTTGTCTCTCCACTTAAACTTTTGAATAATTTGACAGATTTTCACAAAACGTAGAATGAACAGTAAGCTACTAGAGTAAACCCCAATGCCGTTACTCCCATTTACTAAAATCTACAGTAACATACTTTACGCAAGCTTATGAGAGGGGTGCATGACTAAGCTCTTTTAACTTTAAGATGCTAGGTCCGTGCTAATAAATTGTGAAAATGCCTGCAACATCAGTTAAGTATTATTTTTGTTGAATGGAAAATACAACATGGCGCACGTGCAATTTTTTATTTACCTATCCCTACGTAGATGACGATAACTCAGCAATTATAAGCATGGCAACGATGGGAAACCTTGAGGTTACATGAGACTAATTTAACACAAACTAAATCTGCAATTAAGCTGTAATTCTTCATAAACATAGAAAGACAAATACTAATGTTAGACACTGCTGTGCGGTGTAAGGCGTAGGTCTGTGGCCGCTCGATTGCTGGTATTGACCGTCCAAATCCCGATGAGGGCATGGTATGTTTCTTGTGTGTTGTGTAGGTAGAGACCTCTGTGACGAGCTGATCACTCGTTCAGAGGAGTGTGTGTTCTTGGTTTTGGTTGTTGTTTAGTTTTTGTTTGTTATCTTGGGCACAAGACAGTTCATAAGCGCATTGGGAAACCGTGCCTCAATGAGAGTGTTACTATCTATTTATCTTTGTCTTTTATGTGTTATATGAAATTCACATGTTCTTTTAAGTCAAAATCAACCAAAAAATGCACAGGATTATTGGTAAGTATAAGATATATTTTTCCCAACTCCCCACCCTATTTCGGCAAATAGATTGCCATTTGCAGGGGTACGTATCAGAGAATTGCAAGTGCTATCTGCTTCCAAATATACAATATATCGTTTCATAGCAAAATTTTTTACACATGCAACAATTCAAGATATATGTAGCTAGTACACTTATGTATTATGACAATAAGTACACTTTGCCTCAATTAGTAGTTAAAAATAAATATGCCTTAAGATCTCTGGATACACAATATATAAAAATAATTTTCATAAATCGATGTTAAAGCATGAAACATTAAAAAGTTTCTAGTGGTTTTTAAAAATAATCATTGGCCATGCATACAAGCGTTGTGGTTGATCTGTTGTGAATCTCGTCCTGTACGTTCAGTATACCTGCACATTGAGGTATAGTGTACTAATATAGTATAGTATTAGTATAGTAGTCGATCCCAGTGGCCGTGCGGTCTAAGGCGTGGGTCTGCGGCCGCTCGCTTACTAGGATTTTGGGTTCGAATCCCACGGGGGCATGGATGTCTGTCTCTTGTGAGTGTTGTGTTGCCAGGTAGAGGTCTCTGCGACGAGCTGGTTTCTCGTCCAGAGGAGTCCTACCGAGTGTGGTGTGTCTAAAATATTTGATCGTGAAGCCTCGCAAAATGAGGCGGCCTAGGCCCCCAAGGGGCTGTCGAGCCATTGGAAAAATAAAATTAGTATAGTACCACTGGACAGGTATACCCAACGTACAGGACGAGATTCACAACAGATCAAGCACAAGGCCTTTATATATGGCCAATAACTATTTTTAAAACCTCTATGAAATTTTTACTGTTTAATGTTTTAACATCGATTCATGAGAACTATTTTTATATATTTTATACCATCAGATATTAAGTCATATTTATTTTTAAATACTAATTGAGGCAATGTGTATTACTTGTTTTTAATTCATAATTTTTCTAGCTATATATCTTGAATTGTGACATGTGTAATAACTTTTACTGTGAAACCACATATCGCATATTTGGATGCAGATAGCACTTGCAGTTCTCTGATACATACTGCCTTGAATATGGCAATCTATTTGCCGAAACAAACGTAGGGGTGGATAAAAATGTGTCATATACTTACCAATAATCTTGTTCATTTGTTGGTTGATTTAGGCTTACGATAAAATGCACGGCACCCACAGCATAAAAAATGTTCTTTTTAATTTCTTAATGCTTTGAGGAGAGAGTGAATCCATGTAAAATCGTGAATTCTACAGCCCTTAAAATTCAAACTAAAATCCTGTTCCATATAATTCATTACGCCATGTTGTAAGAACTAAATTTCGATAATGTTGCCGGCATAATTGTACATAATCCAACAGGTAACTTTGACGTACCACAAAATTTGCAAATGGCTGGAGTGAAGAAACGATGGAAGTAATGCCTCCTTCTAGAGCACGAGATCACTGAGCACGCTGACGTGGTGGTAAAGCTCCAGACTTTTAATCGGGGGATGTCTGCTTGACTGTTTCGAATTTCGCCCGAGTTCGGACACCCTAACATGCATTTTGTGGCTTTCCTCATTCCTCAAACAAAAGTCCAGGTGTTCGAACTAGGCCACGATAGCTTGAGCCCAAATATTTATATCATTAAACAGATCACACGATGCTCTATAATCTGTGTTACTGACAGAGTCGTAAATAAATCTCAAACACGCCAAAAAGGAGATGAAATTCAGAACTGCTGTCTAATAAGCTGCTAATACGTGTATGTCACTATTTAAATCTTTACAGGATAAACACCAGTTTTACGTCCTTATTTATTTTCTACAAAATATTTCGGCAGCTTACGCTAGCCGTCATCAGGTAGAAACACACAGAATTATAAAACGAATAATATGCGTAGAGGTGGACGCCTCCTCTATACAGTTAAAAATTAGAATTATAAATTTATAAAACTAAGAGGAATATAATAACTTTATTATTCTCTATAAGGAATAATATATATTTATGTATATATTCTCTGACTTAAGTTCGCTAAAACACAATTTCTACGTGATGATGGTCAGAGTATGCGGCCGAAACCTGTTGTAGAAAATAAATAAGAGCATGAAAATAGTGTTGTCTTTATTCTGAAAAGATTGAAATAGTAACTGTGTATATGCACAAGGGGATGATGATATCCCAAAATTTGCTAATTTGTCACATAAATTGCGTGGAGATTGCACTCTGGATTCTGTGTTTTAACTACACTCCAAGCTAATAAAAGGGAAGTTTGTTTATTGCTCGTGATTTCCGATGGGGTCGTGAAACTCGAAATATATCAAATAACGTGTCGATTATTTCAATCAATGATTTGTGGCAGACAGATTTGCATCCTTCCTTCTTTGTCTATCGGTGACAAAGTTAAAAAAATAACAGTGAAGTGGAACGGTATTGAAGCTACGTATATATATATATATATATATATATATATATTATATATATACATACATACATACATACATACATACGTACGTACGTACGTACAATACATACGTACGTACGTACGTACATGCATACATACATAATAACATACATACATACATACATACATAAATACATACATAATAACATACATACGTACATACATATATAATAATATACATACATAGAAACAAACACAAACTTGCATAAACACATACATACATATATACATACGAACATATATACACAGACACAGACACACGTACATGCGCGCCAGCTTACACGTACGGTGTGTCCGTGCAATGACTCAGGCACTTAGTTGACTCCCTCCCTCTGCGTAGGCCGGCTTCGATCTCCGGCCATTCCACCTGGAATTTGTGGTTTAAATAATAACACTGAGACAGTTCTTCTCTATGAGTTTTTCGGATTTACCCTATCCCATCATTCCATCAATGCTCTGTATTCATGCACTCATTTATCACCGACGCTATACAAGTGTAGCAATTAAGAGCGTTGTTAAATAAAAAGCTTTGAAAATCGTAGCAGTGTTTGACGCCCTTGTGACACACACACACAGCTATGTGATCTTTCAGAATAAGACCATATTATGTAGCATTCTTTGCTCACACTGAGCTCATAATCCTGAAATATTAATGTAAAGCCGTGAAATTATATAGGCCTAATGTTCCACCCACATATACATACATACATACATACATACATACATACATACATACATACATACATATATACATTCCATGGATCCATAATTTTGTCACAAGGCAAGGGGATGTGGAATAAGTCATAACATACAAAATCATACAAAATGTACATTGCAAAATGCTTTAAACATTCTATGTGCAGTCTTAGACGTCAGTATTATAGGTTAACAGTACTCATAAGAAATTCATCTACAGAGTAAAAGGAGTGTGAATTTAAGTCTCTTCTCAGTGCTGCTTTAAATTGTAAGTACGTGTATTTGCAAAGGGAAAGGAATGAACCTTGAATTCAGAATTTCTTATTTCTAAAATAAGATTTGGCACTTTCCCTACTAACAGTTCAACAGCCCACACATGTTACGTATTTTCGATGTAATGTGTGTACAATTAAACATATCAGTAGCTTCAATACTGGCACTTGAGTGACCACATTACACCGCAAAGGGCAAGACTGTTATTCATTCGTAACAAAACGTCGAAAAATGCACTTACCTTAGGAATGTCGTAGCCATTGAGCTTTGTGTCTGTCATAACCCTATGATGTGGGGTCAGTGGCGAAATTGGATTGATGCGAAGTGCTTCGGTGAGAGTAGCTTCCAAGTAAGGCAATCTGAATACGATAAGTACTTTTTAATATAAGCACCGTAGATGGAAATACATAAAAATGTAATTAATCATCGACTAGAAAAAATAATTACATACTTAGATTACATGTATATAATAATATGTACCATATGCACGGCAATCCAAAAATGGTGTGATGTTATGACATGTACTATTCAACTGGAGCCATTTCAGACTCACTCAATACTTCACCATAAACGTGTGAATGTTTTGCCACTTTTAATTACCCACTGTATGAACGTGACCAAAGTCAGTCAGCAAAAATTTCATAATGTACCAATATATAGTGTGCCATTTAATTGTGTTCCGGAATTTAAGTGGAAACTACACTAATAAATAGCGAAGACCTGGTGAAATTGGAAAATGGAAAAATTCTGCTTATATTATTAAAGCGTTCCAAAACATTCACTCTGTCTCGTGTCCTAAATACTGTAAATCGTAGTACTAATGTCATTAAATTGAATATTTTATATGATATTATAATCATGATTCCTTCAGTGTTTTGTTTGGAGAAGCCGTCAGTGTATAAAACACGTAACGTTGAGGACAGATAAAAGTATATGAGAATGGACCATTCAGAGAATTATACTGGGAGAGGAAAACGAAAACCCTTGGAGAAAGACCTCCTCCAGAACCACTTTTCCGCCATAAATCTTACATAGGGTACACTCGGATCGAACCCATGTCTATACGGTGGGAAGTGGATAAGGGAGTTTTAGGTGGAAAGCATAAACGAGAGACCATTTGTGAGATGTCACGAACTTAATTCACACATGTTGGACAATCGTAATAGGCCTGCAAAAAATAATGATATTAAAATGAAATTCTGAGAGTGTATCCAATTCTCTTGATTTGATTCTCAGAGAGGTAAGGCACGCATCAAACTAATTTTGGATTGCTCCCCAGTCGACTTTTTCATGCCCAGTTACAGGTACATACAGCACGGCAGGGTCTGCGTCATATGAAAGTATAAGAGTCTCAAAACCTCTCGTTTCCTTCAAAATCCCGATGTTCCTTGCGTATTTACAAGTAGATGTTTATCCATTATGATTTATCCTCCTTACTAAGAGTAAAGAAATCGATGAAGACTATAATCGAACACAGAACGTGTATCAAAAAATTGTCCCTATTCCACCAAACTTTCTTCGCGTGCTGTATTTTAGCTTGCCTACCAAGACTACTTTAATGCTGTAGTATAATGTAACTTCTACATAAATACTGTCTTGTGGTACCTGGATCTGTCATCGAGCGAAGGTCTTCTGCTGCGCCCAACGACAACATCCAGTTCTTCTTGTACCTTCCTCTGGATATGAGGGTGCAGTATCATGTAAAGCAGAGCGTAATCCAGGCTGTTAGGCACAGACTCCGCACCGGCAATAAACAAGTCTAGCAGGATCATGACGAGTCCGTCCTCTGAAAGGACACGAAGCTGAACATACTGCATCTCTTTTTGTCGTTCTTGGTGTGGTTACCCTTACAAGCCAAGACTTTATTACAGTGTCATCTATGTACAGACTTAACCAGCAACATACTTATTACCATTCGGATCAGAGCCTTGTCTCCCACATACGATTAAATTTCATGAAGTTTGAAGTACGTGTATACCTATATAAACTACAATATATGTTATTCAATTCTGCCTTAAAATTTAGAAATAAAGTCGGAAAGTAGAAAACTCTTCAGATGCATTAATTTAAGCAACATAAATGAAACATCAAGTTGTGACACGGCATTTCATTGTTACGATTTAAACAAGTTAATGTATTTTCAAGAATTATGCTCTTGGGTTTTAAACATCCAAATCCTCTCTACCAAAACCGGCTACGTAGACCGACTTATCAAGGAGGCGATCCAGTTGGAGCTCCACCCAAACAGTATGAACATGGAAGATGACCTGAATCTAAGCGGGTCATGGAAAACTTTCTTTCGCTCCTTAGAGAAAGTAGACGGCCTCCCACTAGTGGTGACTAGCCCACGGTTCTTTTGAGGACCACTTTCTCCCTCTTCCACGCTCTTCCATACCCAAAAGCCGCTTTTCGTCAAAGCTCCCGCTGTTCTAATCATTCTCTACTTACGCGCTGGTCAGGTGGTCTCTTTTCTCTCTTTCTTTCCCTCCATCTGCTTTTTGCTCCTTTCCTTTTTTATCCCTACTTTTTTATATTTCTCCCAATTCATTTATTTACTTATTTATCTTTATATTATCCTTCCTTTTTGTTACTTCCACGTTTTCCATCGTTCTCACCTTCTACTCCTAAGTACCGACTTAACCGCCGAGGTGCCGGTTTCAACTACTAGTAAATATACCCCTACAATTCCTAACGTTTTCTCTCTCAATCCACCCTCAAGCTGTCTCAACCCTATTGGCTGTCATCACGCTCAATGGGTACCAGTCCTTCTCACACCTTTCCTTTATAAACTGCAACCCTCCTCTAAGTCACCGCACTCCTCCTGGTCCTAACTGTGCCCCTGGTCACGCCGGGCAAAATTGCTCTCTCAGAAAGCTGAAACCTTGGCGGAAAGTCTTGAGGATCAGTTCCAGCCGGTAAACGACCCGTCGGATTCGGCAGTTATTGAGGTGGTTGACGAGGAGCTGCGAGCATAATTTTTCTTCTGCAAGCGAGCTCAAGTTAACAAACCCCACGGAGGTTTAAGATGTCATACGGAGTCTCAAGGTCTACAATGCGCCGGGCCCAAACTTATACTCAACACGGCATTGAAGCACTTTGCGCAGCGAACTCTACCCCTCCTCGTCGATATAATCAACGCTGCTCTTCTCAACCAGTACTTCCCTGTAGTATTAAAAACGCCCGTATTATCTCCATCCTCAAACCTGGGAAGTACCTGAAAATAACCTCGTCGTATCGTCCCATAAGTCTATTGGACTCAATTGGTAAATATTTGAAAAATTCGCACTTAGCAGGATTTTAAGTGAAGTAAGCAGCGCGGGCTTCTGTGTGACAAGCAGCTTAGATTCAGACCCAAACACAGCACCTCTCTTCAGCTAGCCCGCCTCGTTGAAAGGGTGACCAGAAAATTTGGCGAGAAGGGCTAACAGGCGCGGTTATTCTTGACGTGGCTAAGGCCTTCGATTTTGTTCGTGTCGATGGTTCGCTCTTTAAGCTAACGATCCTAAACATTCCCTCATAGCTTACAAAATCTATATCCTCCTACTCCAAACGGCCACATCTGCCCGTCGTGGAATGCGAGCTGGCGTGGCCAGGGCTGACTGCTCTCCCCTTTGCTTTTCACTCTGTTTGTCAACAACATGCCTGTGCCATCCCAACACGTCAAGATGGCCCTGTACGCGGATGACACGGCCATCATTGCTACGTCCCGCAAACCAGAGCTGATTGATAGTCTGCTTAGAAACATATCTTGGCGACCAAGAGCCATAGCTGGGAGAATGTAGGGATCGTCAAAAACGTCTCCAGGAGCAAAGCAATGCTCTGCGGGAAGGCCGGTTGGAGAGTCGCCAAGCCTTAACCGGTACAGTTGCTAGGGCAGCCAAACCAATGGGTTGATACAGCCCGCTATTTGGGAGTGATATTCGATTCACGGCTGACCTGGTCGCCTCATATCGTCCAGGTCAGATAAAGCTGCCCAAAACTGGGAATGCTTCGCTCTGTCCTAAACAGAAGGGCGGTCTGTCCAATAGGAAAGGTTTTCTCGTGTATACGTAGTTCATACGTCCCATTATAAACTATTCGTGCCCCATCTGAGGTCCGCCGCTCGCAGCAACGTAATGAACCCATTGCAAGGTTTTTAATCACTAAGTGTTATTTGGATTCTTCTGTGAACACGTGTACAAAATAACGGGAACAACAAAGTTATGTGGTTATGGCTTTTTGTGAACACATTACAACTCTAACGAGAGTTACGAACCAAGTTAGATGGTTTAATGAGCAACCCCTAATCGGCACACCCAAATCGTGCCCAGCACTGGTTAGCTTGCTACCTTTCAACTAATTTCACTGAGGGTTTTTCCGTGTTTTTTTCCTTATTTGTAAAGTAAATGCCAGGTACAATGCAATGTCAGGGCACGGCTCGCATCCCCCCTGCTCGGTCTCAGCTGCTGCATCATTCTGCCTGTTAGTTGAAGCAAGAACCCTAGGGAGCCAAACATCCAAATTATTCCCCCCTCGTATTTTGTAAAAACCTTCTCCTCCTACCTGCATGATCGGACGTTCGAGGCATCCTTCCTAGCAGCTGCGACTACTATTCGTGGCATTTGAGTGGAGTGGCGCCGGCAGATTGTCTTCGCCTGTGCTGCTCAGTCTGTATGCCATCCCACCACATCCATTTGGTTTTCTACCAGGATGACGCGACCATCATAGCCACGTCCCTAAAGCCAGAATTGCTTTTCAGCTACCTTGAATCATTTTTCAGCGACCTATGGCTGTAACTGAAAGATTGGATTATGGCCATCGAATCTGTAAGAGGTCTGCTGTGCTCTTCGCTAAAGCCGGTAGACCTATCCCCAAGCCGCGACAGATAACGCTGTTCAGGGAGCTAATCAATTGGGTCGATACAGCCCTTTATCTGAAGGTGAACCTTGATACACGGCTAACCTTGTCGCTTCATATCTATCAGGTCAATGAGAAATTTGTCCAGGGACTGGGAGTCTTGGGCCCTCTCCTAAAGAGGAGGAGAGGTCTCTCCATCAGGAACGGAATTCTGCTTTATAAGCAGATAAGCGTCCAATGATGGACTAAGCTTACCCTTTCTGGAGGACCACCGCTCGCGGCCATGCTAGGGTAGCTGCAAGAGCTTCAATCCAAGTGTCTTCGCATTGCTACCGGTGCACGTTCGTACATTAGTAACATGCAAATATACAAGAATTTGGTAGTTCCGTTCGTTCGCCGATCATATCATACCTAACGAGTTACACTAACATTTAGCGTGTGGACACTTAGTTCGTCAAATCGCGATGTTTACGCTGACAGAGGGTTGACCACGTGGCCTGACTTGGAAGCTAAGCGACTGGGTCATAGACGTCGAGGCGTCGTAAGTTTGTGACCAAATCGACACCGATCGCGTAGCATGTTTTTCTCAGCGCTTTGGGCTACTGGACTGAGGGTTTCTTTTTCCTCAGTTGTAAGGTTGATACTAGGTTATAAAGCGAAAGACGGAGCACGGCCCGCACTCTCCCCTTCACCTCGAACACAGCGGCTTCACCAATTTGCCTGCTCACAATCTTGCGTTTTTAGCATGCGAATACACCACTCTGGTTTCAAACCCCAGGGAGCCATCCAGCCAAAATATACCCGCCTTCAAATAAAAAGGCTATGTGTTTCTCTATCTGTAGACTCTTAGTACGCCCAAGTCAAGGTCTTCAACCGAGACTGAAAACGATTATGGAAATCCACATTTATAGTATTAGGTGACGGTTGTTGAGCCCAGCGATGTGCCAAACGCAGGAATGGCTAAACAGACTGTTATCGGCCATTCAGGTTCAAACCTGTAACAGAATGGTCGATTAGGCTTCAAACTCCTGAACAAGCCTTATTGAGAAAAATATTTTGGGTTACTCAATTAGGAAGGGACTTTCCTGTTAAATAAAGACAGCCAGCCAAGAGAGCGAGAAGGAGTGAGTGCGGCTAAAGCATTGAAAGAATTAGGCTGAGCAGAACACCCACCAACCGTCACGCTGAGTGGAATTTTGAAGTTCGGCTTTCCTTATTGAAACAGGACACTTGACACTTTTTAAGCCCATGAATTCCTTGAGTGGGAAGTACCAACGGGCAACAACCCAAAATATTCGTTTATCTTAGATTTGGGGTCTGCTGGCTTAAATTGACGTAACTAATCAGGTTTCGTTTTCCAGAAAGTTGAATTCGGCCTAAGAGATTTATCTAGATTTTTAAGTTTCGGTCAATAGAATCATTTTAGCATAAGGGAAGGGGAACGTGAACTTACGACTTGTAAGAGAAAGCATCTAATAAGGATAACACTCCGTTTTGGCCGTTGGAGCAGTTTGGTCGCTAAGTTTGAGTGCTCCGTTAGTTTCTGGCATTTATAAAAAATTTTATTTAGAAAGTGCGGAGTTATCCAAAGTGGCGTGTTCACACTTAGTGTACAACAGTAAGGGTAAATTGTTATAAATAAACCATGTGTTAACCTGTCAATTTGTAAATTGTGAATCGTGGGAGTTAGATAGCGGAAGCTGCAGGAACCTCCCATGTAGAATGCGCTGAGAGGAGGCCTCGTGTTACCGATCTAACTAGATATATTACCGGAACTTCCATCCGACTGCGCAGAGGAGGCCTCATGTTACCGACCTGACCAGATATATTACCGGAACTTCCATCCGATTGCGCTGAGAGGAGGCCTCGTGTTACCGACCTGACTAGATATATTACCGGAACTTCCATCCGATTGCGCTGAGAGGAGGCCTCATGTTACCGACCTGATATAATACCGGAACTTCCAAACCGACTGCGTAAAGGACGGTAACAAGACCGAGGGACGTATACTTGCGCCTCGCGTAAGTCTCCGTCCTTAGTTACCTTTTGGCTTGGCTTAGCTTGTCTTGGCCAGCTTTCTTCTCTTCTTGGACTTCTTGACCCTTGAAGATGGGACCGACAATTTTGTCCCGAAACTTTGGTAAAGGATTACCACTCGACGCTGCGTAATATCCAAGAAGAGTTCAGTTCTCAAGATTTATGTATTACTTTAATTACATACACCAATTCTGTAAGACGACCAACACTGAGAAGTGTCGTAAATTTGTCTATGCTATCGGAAGGAATTATGGTTATTTTTAAAATAATCACTTTACGCTCTAAATATAATATCACATTGCTTACCCGTATAGGTAACATTGTTGATGCCATCATTCTTTTTCATTTCCTTCAAGTACACATCTATAAAATCTCTAGGTTGATTTTCATCAAATGTTCTCATGTGTTCGCGGATGGTTTCCTGGATGGAAAGACAATTAGAAATTAAACAACAAAACATGCACCATTTAGCATAATTTCTGCTTTGTCTAAGCTGAGAGTCTGACTTACAGAGAAACGTCTGTTGCTTGCATGTTTCTTCATTTTACGCTGTTGTACAAAGTTTTCAGTCCAAATATGCATAAGCATATCTTGGCTAATAACATTCGGGGGACAAAATTGACCGTTGGTATTAGTAACTTTGATATATGAAGGAGTCAATTTAGAAAGAGGGAGAAGACTAGATTGAATCAGTCCTAAATATACATACACTCCTTTCTCCCACTGTCA
This sequence comes from Reticulitermes speratus, assembly GCA_021186555.1. Taxonomy (NCBI): domain Eukaryota; kingdom Metazoa; phylum Arthropoda; class Insecta; order Blattodea; family Rhinotermitidae; genus Reticulitermes; species Reticulitermes speratus. The sequence continues at coordinate 20,077,354 of JAJKFL010000005.1, forward strand.
CCCAAGTTCTTTAATTGCCCCTCTTCAACTTAGTAACCAAAAGAGTATTCTTAGGTAGAAAAGATTTTGGAATGGCATTCCCCTTCCCCCTTGCCACCTAAGTTACGCCTATTCTAATATCCTCAGTTACAATAAGTTAGGTGGGTTCTGAATGATTACCCTGGAAGAATATAGTCTTAATCTATTTTTTGTACGTCAGCATTCATTAGCATTCGACTGAGAAAAGCCACTGAAATATTCAGTACCTTTACCACCTAGTGTTAATGAATTTGAATCAGACACTTTGCTGATGTGCCAAAACATGGATCAAGAGATATATGATGGACGTGGAAAAGCTCAGTACACGCAAGTCTGATGTCAGTTGCCATGCTTTGGTCCTCTTGAGAAGGCGCTAAGTGAAGTTTATTCTAGTTGAACGCCTAAACGATTCCGTCTAGGTGGTAAGGTAAAAGGTAAACTTTTCCCTAGAACAGACCACGAAGGCCCAGAGGGGGAGTAGAGGTATAGCTTTACTCTTTCTTTAACCCTGGCGCTAGATGAGGGTGGGTGGTCAACTCCACGCCCCGGCCGCTTTACCCCCGGGAAAGAGACCCGGTACCCATTGCCGTCTAGGTGGAATTATGTTAAACCAAGGGACTGCGGTATTCCACGGGTAAGGAGTCAGTATTCTGTGACTTGGAGGAATGCTTTCATCAATGTTCAAGTGACTTCCAATGATCAATCAAGCAGTTCGCCTGTATTCGCTTTTTCATTTACTTACCCGAAAAAATTTATGTCCAAATTCGTGTCCACTTCTTTTTTCTCGAAAACCTGCTATCCCAGGGAAGATAAACCTCAGAAAAGGAAGTACGTCCAAGATATCGCCAGATGGATTTCCTGTCCGAAATAGTGTGCTTATTTTCTGCATAAGGGCCATAAATTCTCCATCGTTATGGGTATGCCGTGCGCCAGCCACAACTGACCACAGTATGTTTATGGCAGGAAGATCAAAAAATCCATTCCTCTGTTAAAAAAAGTTTTACATATTAACAAAAAGAAGACTCATTTCAGGGAGACAGAGCAGGAAGGTTAAATATATTAACATTAATTTAATGTGGCTGAGTCCTGGAAATAGCCTATAAGTTGTAATTTATCGTATTCCATTAACTTTATTTCGACTGTAATGAAAATATTTATTATGAGCGTATACTTGTGCGATTATTATGAATTTATATAAGAACAATTTCTGAGAAACTTCTTTAAACAGTCTCTTCCAAAAAGGCGTAATTTAATACTTCATGTTCATATTGTATTGTGATATTTTTTTAAAATGGACGTAAATTATAATAGACATAAATTTTACAGTTTATTAAAAATAATACAAAATCAACTGTAATTTCCAACCTGAAAAATTCTCACATTTTCGTACCAAATAATTACTTGAAAATAAATTAACTTGGACTTCAGATGTTCTAGCTTAGGACTCTCTCCCAATTCGAAGTTCATAAGATTAGGATGACGTCAGAAAATCCGAAAAGACTCACCTTAAAAAGTGCAGTTCTACTGTTCTCTTACTGACCATTCTCGACATCCTACCAACAGCCGGAATCTTCAAAGTACTAAGTTAAAGCGGAATATCAATTAACTCCTGATTTATTTCGTGAGATGTCACAAGAAGTTCTTAGAATAACTTTAAAGGCCTCCTGCTTATTAAACATTCTTTGATCTTGTATAACAAGACTATTAAACTATAAAGAGTTAAATGCAGAAGTAATCTGTCCTGACAATTATATAGGAATAACAGAAATGTGCACTTTTCAAGGATATTACTTGTTATAGATTCCACATATTTCGGCAAATTGCCACCATTAGGGATCATACAGATAAATATTGGAAGATTTCCAGTATCTATATCTTAAAAGTGACTAAAATATAATAGGTGATATATGAAAATTGATAAGAATAATGTAGACTACTAAATGTTGGAATTATATATATGTATATAAAGATTAACATATGTGCCAGTCAATTGTACTAACTTAGTGCAAGCCATGATTTCACAGATTGAGAAAATAATGTTGTAAATAAGTATTTTCATACTTGACAGTTTTGATAGTTGTTGCTCAACGCGACTTCAAATGCATGATAAGATATGTAGAAGATGATATAGCTTAGTCGAAGGTTTCTACCACTGTATTGATCAAGGTCTGCCAGACACCCGAAGATAAATGAAAATAAAATTCACACATTGTCATAATGATGAAGTAAGTCCGTCTTTTCCTATAACCATGCATGCTAATAAATGACAATGAGAATAGCACTCTGTATGATATAATCTGATGAAATACTATTAATCTGTTGAATGTACGTTGACTTGTATGAGGCAACATCACTCTTAGCAAGGCAATGAAATTTCGTGCTTCAGTCAAGATGACACTCCAACATTTAAATGTTCTAGCTGCGAAGGGTTATTTTCCGAGTGCAGTACCTCGGCACTTTCCTGTCACTGTCAACCCACCAGTTTCCCATGCCCATATCCATCCATTTACCTTCAACTCTAGGACCACAGTCTTGTAAGTTAACTACGTTGCTATACAAAACGCTAAAGCACATAACTGTTCCGAGATACACTTAATATTTTCTCTGCTAGGAATTTCCCTACGTGGGTCTGCAGATGCATTGACTTCGATATTATTATACTGCAGCTTTCCTGCGGGAGTCTGCAGATTTATTTACCTGGATATTATTACACTGTACCTTCCCTACCTGAGTCTGCACATGTATTGAATTGGATAATATTACATTGTAGCTTCCCTACGGGACTTTGCAAATATATTTACCTGGATATTATTACACTGTAGCTACCCTACGCGCTCTGCAGATGTTTTGACCTGGTTATTATTGCACTGTAGTTTCCCTACGGAAGTCTGCAGATGAATTGACCTGGATATTATTATACTGCAGTTTTCCTACGGGAGTCTGAAAATGTACACACCTGGATATTATTACTCTAGCTTCCCTACGAGGTTCTGCAGATTTAATGACATGGACGGTATTACACTGTAGCTTACCTACGGGACTCTGCAGATGTATTGACCTCGATATTATTACACTGTAGCTTCCTTACGGGACTCTGCAGATGAATTGACCTGGATATTACTATACTGCAGCTTTCCTACGGGAGTTTGAAGATGTACTTAACTGGATATTATTAAACTTTAGCTTCCCTACTAGACTACAGATATATTGACTTGGTTATTATTACACTGTAGCTTCCCTACGGGACTCTGCAGATGAACTGACCTGGATATTACTATACTGCGGCTTTCCTACAGGAGTCTGCAGATATACTCACCTGGATATTATTACACTTTAGCTTCCCTACGGGACTCTGCATATGTACTGACATCGATATTATTATTCTGCAGCTTCCCTAACAGAGCCGGCAGATTTATTGACCTCAGTACTATTATAGTGCAGCTCGCCTGCATGAATCTGCAGATGTACTAACCTCTAAATTATTATATTGCAGCTTCCCTGCGGGAGTCTGCAGATGTACTGACCTGTACGTCATTATACTGCAGTCCTTTGACCAGTTCCTCAGCTTCCTCTAAAATGATGCCCTCCAAACTCTTTTTGCCGAAACCAAGGTCTCGCAAGTGGCGCAGGCTGAAACGACGCTGCTCCGCCCAGAACGGGCCGTCGGTAAAGAAGAAACCTGTAAGAGGGTCTCTGGTTTTGTGACGTATGAAACGTTTGGAAATAAGTCATTTCTGGTCTCAACTAACAAATAATCACCACTACGTAAGCAGTTAAAATCCTCCTTGCCGATAACGTTTTGAAAGTATTGTCTTCAACGTGTTGTTGATTCATTCATTAATTCATTCATTCTTTCACTAATTAACTTTTCATTGCTCGGTCGGTCGGTCGGTCGGTCGTTTGACTGAGGAGATTAATCAGACTAAGATAATTGGTAATGTGGCCCCGTATAACCTCTAGCACGACTGTATATAGAAATGTGTATGCCACGACTTATCAGATGTGTGTTACTTGCGCCCAGTGTAGCATAATATGTGTAATACAGGTACTTAAAATTAATTCTGCTATTGCAGTTTGTGATAACACTTCTTTCTACAAATAATCGTGCTGTTACAATATTTCACACTCTAACAGTAGTACTTATGAAGACTTCCGTCTTCTAGGATATGACGCCCTCTAGATTTGTAACTGTGTAAAGTATGTACTCATTTTTCGGAAGAACTTGCTACATCCATCTTCGTGGTAACCCAATTGTTACTAAAGATTTAAAAACTATTTTAACCGCCTGACAAATATAGGAGTATTATTCAAATTTCAGAACGCACGAAGAGTTAAAGTCCATAATGCCTTTAATATGTGCATTACCTTCTTTCCTATGGCGCTTCGACCGCGTTCGTGCCATGGCTTCCCCATTGCCGGGGTTTCAAGACAATTGAATTTTACGAGGTAATGATGCCAGCTCCACGCCCGCCTCCAAAAACGAAGAACCATGTAGAATATATTTATGATATTTTACAGTTGTTGTATGTATGAGTTTAATGCCCTAAACATGTGCGAAATTAAATCTCACCATAATGCAGACAACACCAACCTATAAATCTTCCACACATTTCGTAACAAATATACGACTGTTTAAAAACTTATTACATGACGGAACTTAAAAATTTATATTCAGCTTTCGTTACACATTAAATTCTCAAGTCGACCAATAAATAACATATGATTCAGTACTCTGGCATAAAACGCTGTGCAACGTACTAATAACCTGAAGGCTTACTGCTGTGAGAACGTCATCTATTAATAAATGGTGTTCAGTATTTAATAGAGTGCATATAAATGTAGTTGTGTCCTTATGAACGCCGTAAGGGCATAATGGGAAGTGGAAACGTAGCCTCAGTTATTCATAACATCGGCCAACACTGAATGAGTGCAGCTTCAGGCTTCTGCCGCTTGAACCCCGTACAAAGACACCGGTACGCTTTAAATAGGAAGCTTGATGGGTCCCAGAGCCGACCTGGGCGCTTTGCAGAAGAGATAAATGTCTCTTTCCTGACAGAAATCTAACCACGTTTCCTGCGCTATTCCGACTCCCGTCCCGAATGACGTAATATATTATTTGTGTTGAAGTCGTTAAAATTAGTGCAGGGAACCAAGTCTTGTTTTACCTAGTCTTTTGTTGATAGCCCGGTCTCTTGTACTAAAACTGTCAGGCCTTCCTTGGAATTCATCTCGACGAAGGACTTCCAGAGTCGCTTCTGCGCCAATCACTGCTATTGCCGGTTGAGAACCATACATCAGTCCCACGACAGGCCCGTACTCTTTTAACCATTTCTTCTGCATGGTGAACTGCACATGCTGCGATGGTACGAATGGCATAGAACCAACCACGGGTAAACATGGAGGACCTGGTCAAAAGTCAAACATGTAGGGCTAAATGCGTGTATCTGAAACTGAACCTGCTGTCACACTGACGGGTTAGAGAGGGAATTGGCTGCGTATGTGAAAACGTGTCGTATGTAGTGTGGAAATTACTTATGCATCATATCCCTGCAAAAATAGCATTGTGAGAGTACAATGCACTTAATTTTATTTTACACTTAATATATATAGTGATTTCATTGTATTTTCGTTTTGTTTTTTCATGTTCCAAACAGAGCAGAAGGAAGGCTGCAACCTCCCCCCCCCCCCCCCCAAAAAAAAGCTTCTACCTGGCTACTCTGACGGTAGTACGCCCACACATATTGCAGCTTTTCTACGGACTTCATAACTCGGTCTCCGGCAGGGCTTAATCCCAGGAAATATTGGTGTAGTTACCAGCCGGCATCAGTAGAACTATTAATTCATTTAAAAATGCTGTCAACACTTTGAATCAATACAAAGTTACTGTCATTTTCTGAAACTTCATGTAATTTATTTTTTTATTTCTTTTTATTTTTTATTTTTTTTAAGGAAGAGCTTTATTATCATTTCATTTTGTATACAAGATTTACATGTTCACGACTGTACCATGCAACCAGCCGCTACCAGTCCGCCTAGGCCAAAGCCCTGCTTACCCAGTCTTACCCATATCCGGACCATGAACGTGGTGAGTAGTGAAAGGTTTATAAAAGCAGAAAAAACACTACCGACCTTCATGTAATTACTTTACACATGTGCTGTATCATAAAGCTGGCCGATCAAGGTTTAGCTGCAGTATGAATTACTACTTAAAGAGTTTAGGTCACAATGTATGTCTGTTCAACTCTCAAGCAACTCTCACAACACTAAGCTGCATAAAATGTTACTATGAGATGGGTATAAATAATATGAGCACACCTACATACAATTCGACTAAAATCCTACAAGCACAACTTAAAAAATATATTAAATCGAAAAAAGACAAATTACATGGCAGATTCTCTAACAGCAAATGTGCCATGTTTTTATAAATACGTTACCATTGAAATTGCTGCATGTTTGTAAATGTAATCTTTCAAATTTAACTTATATTCTTCCCTTAATGTGAGATACAAATATCCACAACACATGAAAAAACAGGCGCAATTGAATCTTTATTCTTTTAGTTATCTAAAGGAAAAACAAGAATATCTGAACTGAAAAATATTAGAAACTCTATATTGTACTGATTCAAACCAAAAATTAAATTTTCCAAGTAGATTTTATTCTACAACCCCAGTATCAAAATTACTTGGTTGAACTTTGCGTAATACACGCGAAAATTAAATATGTTGACAGTCATATTGAAGCGAAGTTAGTAGTGTGCTCCATTTTAGACGTTTCGGGCAAGAAACACGTAAAAATATAGGAAAGAATTTTCATTCCAGACGTGATGTAAAAATGTAAACTTATTCCATGCCCTATGTGTTAAGTATTCAAGTTCTTTAAATTATAAGTATTACTCGTCAGAAACACACAAACCTTTTAACATTGATTTTGTAATGAATGCTTCTAACAATTAAACCAGAATTGACACAGAGTGATTCGTGATAATGTGATATATGTGTGTATCATTTTCATGCCATCTATCACAAGATTCATTTTCATCGGAACTCATGAAATTTTTTAAACAATACATCCCGTTGTGTTCCTACATAATTAGAAATACAAAAATATGTTTAGTTCACAGATCAGTTACATGGTACTACCAAATATGTTCATCATCAAGCTGGCCACAAGAAATAAAAGATAAATCTCATTCCCAATACAACTGTGTACATAATTGACTTTTCTTTCTTGTAACAAGCCTGATGGTGACCATTTTTGGTCGAAAAATGAAGCTGATCTGCGAACTAAATACATTGTTTTGTTTTGACTGGATTTATTCTGCATCTCCGTGAACTCTTGTAGTTTTATCACTGATGATGGTCTCTTTGAGCTAAGTATGTCTGTGTACTACTAAAGAGCGTGACACGTTTACTCACCCATTCACTTTATGGGTTATTATTTAAAAAAATGCGTTGTGCGTATTTTGGATAACTTTAAGTTTCAATAAATGATATTTCCTTTTCTAATGCAGTGAGATAAAATAATATTTGATCCCTGTTTTCTTATGCATGAGTATTACAAATGGTGCGCGAACCTTCTAATGTCATAACACCGTAGGAATTAAGTAAACCGTTTTTGTAAGCCTCAGTTTCTACTCTTAAATATATTTCGCTGTGCTTCTCATCCAAATATTTGTTTAATTACTGTAGACACAAATAAATATTAATATGTATAAAACACTCATTGCCGTAATAATGATGCAATGTCCTATTACATGAAATATAACACTTACCAGGTGGGAAGTTTTTGGGTCTAAAAATTAGAACCCAATGCAAAATAAAAACGGCCAGTGCTAATAAAATCAAAATTATCATTGTTTCTTCTTCAATTTCCTTGTCAGAAGAAATCTGAAATACAAATAAGAACAAGGAAGGAGACTGAATTCACAGCTGTGATGTATATATATGTGTTACTGTAAGTAACTTACAGTATTACGGCAAAATACTAACTACTATTCTATGACATCCAGTTGAGCTACTTATAATAAACTCCCAGCGTCAGATTGATTTGGCGGGAACAAGGTCATGACTCTAACCGGAATGAAAAAAGCACGTTACTGTCAACACACTAATTAAATCTCTGAGGGTCAAATTATAATGAATGTCTGTTTCAGTCTGTTCAAAAATTCTAGCTTTAAGAACCGAGGCGGATTCCAGGCCTGCGAATCGAAACATTCGATTCGAATCTCGGTGGAGGACGGTCTATTCGGACTGCAGGTTCTCGAGACCTTTTCGGTATTTTCACACAAATTCCGGTAGAGGCCTTTAGCAAGAATTATATTTTTCTTAGACATAAGCCCCATAAAATGAAAAAATACAGGAGCCTGTAAATAATGCTCTACGAATTTTAGACTCCGGCACTATACGATATTATATGGCGTGTCACATCTCAGGCGTTTAATACTCGTAGCCATCTCTCCACCCAGGAGGACTGGATTCAATCCTCAGGTACTCAGTGTGGGATTTGTGATGGACAGAGTGGTATGGAGCACTTTTCCCTCCCATAATTTCGGTATTCTCCTACTAATCATCATTTGATTTATATTTTGTACTTGAACAAATGTAAAATCCAATTTGCACAGCTATTATATTGATAAGTAAAATAACAAGTTATCTTTATTAAATGATATGAATTGTGACTACATGTTTCGGTCAGTTACAGATATATTGAATATAGGGTATATAAGTATCCAGTCACCATTATAGATTTTCTGAATCAAAGTAACATGTTTATACTTACATCTAAATTCTGTAGTCATGTGATTCATTAAGATTTTTTCATTTATGTCAAATAAACACATCGGAATTCATTAAGCACATGTTCTATATTTATCTATCACTGGGGTTCGTACAGTAGGTAATAATAAAGGACCCAGTCTGACCCCACTTCTGTAAGTAAAAGAAGAAGTAAGTAGTCAACTCCACGCGTAGGTCTTTGTGCCCCCATCATCCCTTGTATAAGATCCTTAGTGGGCAGAGAAGCTGGACTTGACATCGTGGCGACAAAATAAATTCCTGCCGACGAGTTGAATCGAACTGCGAAATACCAGAGTGCAGTGAGCCACTTCACTGACAGGTGCCGTAATATACGACATTTTCCTCTCTGCAGATTCATCATTCACAATTACCTGCTTTTGTATGTAATTTATGTATGTATATATATGTATGTGTGTGTGTGTGATAATACATGAAACAAGTGGTCAACATAGCGTCGTAAAGTAACCGAAGTATCAGCCTTCCATTGGGTCTTGATGTCCTGGTGACTCCAAATAACAAGAGAATTATGCATTGTTTCAGACTTCCGCCGTGGTGTAAATGAGATCTGCTCTCTTGTGGGATTTTACGCAGCATAGAATGACAGTTTCTACCCAGGTTTCGGAACAACCAATCGGTCCCATATTCAAGGGTCAATCAGTTCAAGTCATGCACTGCTTCACCCTTAAAGATGGGATCGATGGATTGTCCCGAAACGTCGGTATGAAACTGCCATTCTATGTTGCATAAAATCCCAAAGGAACCCAGATTTCAACAAGAGGATTAGTTATTTTTAGCAAAATAGAAGAGACAAAAACATAAACTTAATGAGAGGGATTGATATTAGAAAAGATTTAGATGACCCAGAGCTTGAATGTAGACAAACCTAATGTTGATGATGCATTTCTGCTTATTTTGGATAAAAAACATAAATAAGATTTTTCATTTTGTCTTTCTGAAAGAAATAACTTCTTATTGAAAGAGTAGTAAAGACAACATTCCTAGGCATTATTATAATATTTGCTACCTCTGACAGAAATATTTTCTACTTATATGTCTACACAAAAATGAAACAAAATAATACAGCATTGCTTCCAAATTGCTAGCCATTATTTACAATTCTCACAATGATGAAGGAATGTTAATGGAATTGTGACAGACATCCCTTCTAATAGTTTATTTAGTGATATTGTTGAGAACATATCTGATGTAAAATGGTGACCTTTGTGGTCTTTTCTAATTTTTAGTAATGTAAAGATGGAGATACTGAGGTAGTGAATGGATCATTATCATCCAAAATTCTTGCATTGATTTTTTGTAGGCCTCAGCGTAGTATGAATATGTGTTAGCCTTATGTAATATCTATCCATTTTTAATGAAATAATGGCATAAATTGTCTTGTCAGCCTCTGTATTTTACAAGCTATATTCTTACCACAAATTTAGAGAATATGTGTGATTTTGTTATTTATAATCATGTCATGTAACAAACTACCTTTGCAAGGAGATTCTCACAGCAGTGTCGCTATGAATTTGAGTCTTCCTGGATGTGAGTCTGTGCTTTTAGGTAAGTTGTTCTCAGCGTTTTCAAGGATCATGTTGTCTCATTTCCAAGCATAATCAGTCCATGAGGAACAGGCAATGCAGCAGACTTCTCATGTGATGGTTATTCTTCATGGAAATACTGAAGTGTGTAGGAAGAGTGAAACTCAAGCATAAAGCATAATGTACAAAAGTAAGAAGAGAAAACAAGGGAAAGAGAAAGGTCATGATTTTAGTGTTACAGAAAAAAGTGGAGTTATGCGTGCTAAGTATGCAATCATAAAGGTTATGGGAAAATATAAACTGCCTTAAAAATTTGAATTGTGTGTGTATTATGTTATTACTTATTAGAATCCAAATACACATATTCATTTTTGTATATCTTATTATTTATTTTAAGCTCTTTCCAACATGTTGAAGTGTAGCACAGATGCATTTCCCAGTATCTAAGTCACAGCAGATATAGATATAATATTTCTTATACAGATTTTATTAACCCAATTATTATTAACGCATTTTTTAGTAGTTTTTCTCATACATTCTTGTAAATGTAAATTATTTTTGCCTGTTCGGCATTTACTATCTTAATATTTTGCATTGTCTGTGTATTTTTAGTTAAAATTACTAAAAAAAATAAAACACAAGAATATAAGGAAAAACTTACTAAACAAATGTGGCTATGTGGGTTAATAAAATCTGTATAACAAATATTATGTCTGTAGCTGCTGTCACTTAGATAATGTGATGCATTTGTGCTACTCTCAAATGTAATTGTGTACATGTATTCCCTGATAATGGTTTAATAGAAGCTGACAAGTGCTGGAGATAGATTAATGTAAATAATAAAATACATGAAAACTAATCAGTGTATTTAGTTGGATTCTAATAATTATAAATAGCCTTGTTCTGTGCCAATTACATACATTTAAAAATTTTCCTGGCTCTGAAATTTTCCAAAACATGTGGATGTGGAAATAAATGCAACTATTCCAACTGTGACAGTGATCAAGAAGTGGTGCTCCTTAATATGAACTGGTAAGCACATACTTTTACTGTGTATGGTAATTCAGTACCTGCAGTTCACCTACAGCTTACTGTACAGGTTTCCTCCAATTTAATCACTCCCAACCTAATCTCACTCAGAAAGCTTGCATTGAGATAAAGAAAATTGACCTGGCAGGGTATGAAGTAAAATCTAAACACTTTTGATGTACGAAAACATAACCGAAATTATGGCTACTGAGTCCTTTCGATGTGTAATCTCTGTACAGTCTTACTTTCCTCCATACATATAGAAACCGTAAAATGTCATGCAACTGTAGTTTTCTCCAGTATAAATTTATCCTAAAAGCCTCTAAAAGGCGCAGGACACAAGTAAATATGGTGATTTTGTGGCAATTAGACCATACCCTTCTTGTGCATGTCCAGACCAACCCGTTAGCGCTCAAATCCGTCACATGCTTCAAAATATGGGCGCGATGGGTTCCAGGTGAGTGGGGCCCATAGAAGTTTTGAAGTTGGGAAATTAATTGCCTCAGTCATTGGGCTAACATCCAGTTTTCTTAACCAAATCCATGAAGTGGACTTCTTGTTGAGGAAGTAATAGTCTCAGTCAGTATAGTGGCCCTGCTATGGGCTGGTCAACAAGGACATCAGGGTTGATTACTCGCAGGGGCAGAGAATTTTCTTTCCTACTCAGCGTCCAGATGCTCTGGATCCCATTTGGGCTTCTACACAGTAGGTATCCAGGGCTCTTGAAACGTGGTTAAAGTGGGTGCCAGCAGCTGACCACCCATCTCTATCAACAGCTGAATTTGAGAATGAATGAAGCCATAAATACACCTACTCATACATCATTATAGTATGATCTTAATTAAGTAGAGCGGCACTTTTACAGGTATCTGTACCTTTTAATAGTCACTCACAGAGTCAAAAAAAATTTCCCACATTTTATGCATTCCAGTCACTCGTTATCATGTTCATAAGAAATTGCAAGTTTGAGGTTATCTGCAGCTCAAAGACATTCATGAAAATCATTGCAGAATACATTTTGCAGTGAATCATCTGCAACATCATACACCAATAACAGTTTGGGGCAGATGCAGGAAATTGTACCCTCTGGTAATTTGTTAGACAGTAGAAGTGACAGCAAACAAGTCAATGTCTTCAGTATATAAAGCTGTAAACCTGAATGTCATTTGCCATTGCACTGAACTAAGTTTACTGCCACAGGAATAGTGCACTGATCACACAAGAACCAGCTTCAAATTCATCATTGTAGAAGGTGACAGACCAAATTTCATGAGCTTTGAGGTTCACATAACGCTCAATATTAAGAGTATGGTCTTCAGAGATATGACATTGCGTATTCTGTTAGAGAGGTACCAATGTTTCACAACACTCAGTCAAACAAAATGCACAATATTGTTTCTTAGACATTTATATTGTAACATTGCATAAAACATTCCTACATGTTTCGTTTTTCAAGGGATCATCATCAGGGAACCAACCAAAGCAATACTGCACAAAACCAAATTAGCAACCTTTGCACACAGTATGCATTATGTAAAGAGCCACTGATGATGATCCCTTTGGGATCGAAACATATAGGAATATTTTATGTGATATTAAAATATTAATATCTAATAAAGAATATTGTGCACTTTGTTGGCCTAAGTGTTGCGAATTAGTTATTGACAATGCACAGAATAAATAATATAAAGTGTATCAATGTATCTCAGGATACTGATGCTTCCATCTTCTATCCTAAAGGTTGAGGCAGCAGTTTCCTGCAGAACGTTGATATGTATCTGCAAAACTACATTATGTTATATGCCAGAAGACGTGACACATGAGGGGCTTTATTCGAAATGTATTAAGCTTCCACTTTATCTAAATATTTAACTTAATTTAAACATCAGATAATGATGTTTTTGTTACACAAAATGCATAAAATGAACTCATAATAAGTATATCATGTCCATTGATCTGAGTACTTTATCTCCAAAACTATGTTTTGATACTGATGAAATTTATTGTCAGCAGTCTACATTAAACTTTGTGAAATTTGTGATGAAAATTCAATTTTTATTCACATTAATCCAATATAATGCTGGCAATTTTATTTCTTCAGGTGGGATGAAATTACATCACTTAGAGATGTGGCCTATGATCAAACCATTTTCCTTCCATTAAATGATAAATGAATGCAAATGGAGAATTAGTGGAATGGTGACCGACAGGGAAAAGCTGATATACCAGAAGAAAATCCTGTCCCAGTGCCACTTTGTGCATTACAAATCAGAATTGCAGTATACTGGGAATGAAACCAAGCCTCCATAGTGAGAAACTGGTGACAAATCACTTGAATTATGGCGCAGCCAACCCTGTTATTATATGAAGCTTCAATCCAACGTCATAACTTTTGTAGAAAATGGCTGATTCCAAAAAATAACATTAATACAGACACACAGTACTCAAGTTGTACAACCATTTTATTTGAAAATTTTTTACATGGTTAATAAAGGGCCCCCATTCTTCCTGGTCATTCTATAACAGTCCCAGCTTTCAACAGCTATTTCCAGTGTCCCAACTACATTCAACCAGGATGCTAGTAGTCCTGATTTCAAAATTAATGCTAAAGGGTATTGTTTAAATTTCAAATAAAATTAACAAGGCATAGCCTTAAGAATGTTCTACCATGTGCACATCGCCAGTTTGGCAATAAATTTCACTTACTCTGTGGTTAACAAAAGAATGCTCACAGAGTCTGAGGAGAACAGGGTATTGTATCTTTGCTCCTTCCTTATTAATGTAATGAGGTCAAAGATTGCATTCCTCATACATTCTCTTATCTTAAAGCCACTGCACTTCATGTGTTTAGTAAAAGAAGCCAAGTTCTTTGCCTTGTACTTGTGATAATTAAGTATTGTGATCATAAACATTTAACAACAGTGCTTAACAGGAAATGCACTTTGAGTTTGAGTTTCAAAGAACAGCTCCCATTTATAACAGAACGTCATTAACAAACAGTTGTAGTAGCGTGCTTGAACTGTCACTCTGCATTCGGTATTTCACATGGCAGGAGGTCAGACATCCTTTGCCATGTCACAAGTATGAAACGCAAAACAGTAAAAACAGCAAAATTTCCAGATGCAATTAGATTCTTTTATCAGAAAAAAAGTTGATTTTTTAGAACAAGAAATGTTGGCTGATCAGCCCATATTCCCCCATTATAGTGAGAAAATTCTGCAGCTGCCAATCCATGGACTGCAACAAAAACTCACATGTGCCCAAACTAATTAAAAATTACCACTTTAAAGTTTTATCACCACATGCGAAACACAAGATTATGAAGGAGCTTGATAAAGAAACATTTATGTCCATATCTGTAGATCCTTTGAACCACAAAGACCTCGACTTTGTACTAATAATATCAGAGTTAGGTTTTTTCATCCAGAGAAAATTATCCTGACAAAAAGTTTGGAATTTTTCAGTGTCCCTAGAGAAAATTCTGATCACCTATTTGCACACTTTATTTTCTGCTTACAGAAATTCCAAACTTCTTGGGGGGAGAAGGGGGGGAGGAAATATGACATTATTTACTGACAACAATAATGCTGACTTTGGGGGGTGCAAAAAGGAAAGAAAAAATGTACTATTCACAAAATTCAGAGACAAACTAAATAGAAACGTAATAGGCATTGGTTGAGCACCACACGTAATCTGTAAGGTCTTGCACATTGCTGAAGACTGCTTTATGGCTGACATTAAGTCAGTACTTGGTAAACTGTAACATTATTTTCACTAGTACACAGTCAGGATGAAATTACTGAAATATCTTTTTGTAACTTTGTTCAAATAGGGCATGAAACTGTTTTAGGATACAGCAAAATAAAATGGCTGTCGCTCTTACCAGCACTAAGTCACAATTGAAATGTGTGATGGTCCTAAAGCCTACTTTTCATCACTGGAGGAGTGTCCCATAGTTTTACATTATTTCTTCGACGACAAGAAGCCTTCAATTTACTTTGTCTTTACAAATAAAACCATATATGGTACTGAGGATAATATTTGGGCCTAAGAGTGGATAAAATAGAAGGAGAGGACGAAATAGTATAATGAGGAGCTTCATGATTTGCATTAATCACAATGTACTATTTGGGTGATCAGATCACAGAGGATGAGAGGGATGGGGTATATGGCATGCATGGGGGCTATTAGAAATGCATACAGGGTTTTGGTGGGTAAATCTGAAGAACAGAAACCACTTTGAAGACCCAGACATAGGCCGGAGGATAATATTAAAATGGATCTTAAAGATATGGGGTTGGAGAACATGGACTGGATTCGTCTGGCTAAGGATAGGTATAGGTGACAGGGTCTTGTGAGCACGCAAAAGAAACTTCAGGTTTTTTAAATGTAGGGAATGATCTGAGAAAGTATTACCTTTTCAAGAAAGACACTGCTTCACTAAGTCGAATTTGAGGGTGGGTCAAGACAGCTGGAAGCTTCACACACATTAGTACCCAGATTCATGCCCCTCATGCTCTGGAGGATCGGGGTTTTAGAGTTCACACACCCAACGACAGATTACCGGAATGTAGCGATGTTGTTTCGATGTTTGGAGCCAGAAGCATGACGTTATTTCGTGAATTAAAAGTAATTTTGTGTGTCGCGTTCTAGAATGAAATTGCAAGAAATTAAAACACAATTTTGTGGAATAAAATATTTTTGGAGTAGCAGGTAAATGCGATTTGCGTGTTTCAACCTTTGACACATGTCGCAGCATGATATGAATTTGCGCACCTTGCGTCCCAAGTTGTTTACATGAAACGCATGCGCTGTCTCTGCCATGCACTTCTCAACTCCAAGGTGTCCTAAAGATATGTGAACAATACCTATTATTTTATTTTCTAGGATGTTGGGCAATACTGGACGCCAGTAAGGGTAGTGATTGGTTTTCAAACAGTATAGAATCCCTTGCCGATCCCAGTGGCCGTGCTGTCTAAGGCGTAGGTCTGCGGCCGCTCGCTTACTAGGATTGTGGGTTCGAATCCCACCCGGGGCATGGATGTCTGTCTGTTGAGAGTGTTGTGTGTTGCAAGGTAGACGTCTCTGCGCCTAACTGGTCCCTCGTCCAGGGGAGTCCTACCGAATGGGGTGTGTCTAAAGAAAAGTGTGATCGTGAAGCCTCGAAAAAATGAGGCGTCCTGGGCCCCCAAGGGGCTGTCGAGCCATTGGAAAAAAAATAGAATCCCTTCACTAGGTTTGTATTTCATGCCTGGTGGCAAGGGTTATTTAGCGAGGATTTTTTATACCTGATATCCACGGCTCTTCATTCTGAAGGGAAGCAATGTCTAGCAAATCTTGTCTAGCACTTTAATCGATATCAAGGTCAATGGCATACACCATAATATCCGTTGGTTGTTTCAGATCCCTATTTAGACCCGCCGGATTTCTGCTGATCACATCCGCTAGGTAGTTAGTTGCTGGCTCCCTTTATATGCTTAATTTCCAGGTCATATTCTTGAATCTGCAGAATCCATCGTGATATCATGTTCGAGGTTAAGGCACATTTATTTAAGTAGGTTAGTGATTTATTGTCGGTATAAAGGTGGATTTTATGGCCAAAGACGTACACTTTAATTTGTTTAAGACGTAGACGATTGAGAGTAGTTCCTGCTCGCATGTCGAATATCTCTGCTGCACTGGTGGCAGCACATGCGACGCAATCCAAACAGTATGAATTTCGCCTTCCTTATTGACTTGCAATAATAATCCACTATCGCCCTTTCACTAGCGTCAGTATTTATTACGCAGGGAAGGTCTTCGCCCGGATGGACTAGATATATGCTGTGCGCGAATTGTGCGCTCTGGGCCTCAAAGGCCGCCTGCTTTTCCGAAGTCCATTTACACTTGTTTTCTATCCTCAGTAAGGGCAGGAGGAATTCCACATAAGTAGCGTAATTAACAATGAACCGGCTGTAAAACCCGCATACCCCTAGCAACTGCTTAAGCTGTTTCTGATTTCTTGGTGCAGGTAACAGAGTATCGCAGCTATCTTTTGCTTGTCCAGTATTACCCGATCGCGGCTTATTTGGTGGCCCAGAAATTTTACTGCCGGCTTGCAGAAGCTGCATTTCTTCACGTTTACTGTGAATCCAGCTGAAGTGAGTTTTCTTATACCACGTCAAGATGCTTCATATGATCCTGGAAATTACTAAAGAAAAGTAAAATTTCGCCCCACGTAATTTACGATAAATTCACGGGTATCGCTGCCAAGTACATTCTGGAGTGCCCTTAAAAATGACGCTAAAAAATTTTTGAAGCCGTATGGGGTCCGTGTTTATTGGTAAATAGGCCTTCAAAATTGATTGCAGTGTAGGATCGCGAAGTTTCATGCAGCGGTATTTGCTGAAACGCGCTAGTCAGATCTAGCACCGTGATATATCGTGCCCCATGAAATCTTCGTAGCAATTCCTGAATCGACGGAGCCTTTGTCCTGTCTGGAAAAGTTAGTTGATTTATTTTCCCGGCATCCAAATAAATCCTAGGTGTCTTGTCCCCTCTCTGAACTATGGTAAATGTATTCACATTCGTTGCATGAGATACTTCGATAACGCCGTCTTTTAGCAATTTCTTTATTTGTTCCCGAACAGGTGATCTTAAGGCGAACGAAATGGGACTAGATACGTTATTAACAGGCAAAGGACCTTTTACTTGAAATTTGTATTGAAACTTTTTGCACTATCCCGGTCGCATAGTTAATTGCTCTCGGTATTGGATAACACCTCGAATAAATCATTTATTTGTGAAGGCCTTAGAGCCTTCTCTTCATTTAACACTTCCCGTAGTTGCTGTGACGTTATGGTCCTTTCACCTTCGTGGTTTTTTCCTTCTTCCGGCCACTGACTCGCTTCATTCACCCCTTCGTACCTGTTTATCATGCCACAGGCATGCACTCCATAAATCTTATTAAATTCATTATTATCAATGTCGTTATCGACGTCAATTATCGCCGTTTCGGGGCTCACATTTGGCCTGCACCTTTTGCATCCCCATTTAAATTTTTCGACTTTTCGTCATCATGTTTGTAAACATCAAGCCCCCTACTCGAATAGAGCATGTCATTAACAATTGTATTATTAGCTTTCAGTGACAGTGGCGTATGGAAATATTATTAGTGTTAGTACGATTTTGTAACGAAAAGTAATTTTTTCCACTTCTCCGAACTCTGCCTCTCACGCCAGCTTGCATATCGCGACAGATTTATCTGGATCGGGCTAGAACACAAACAGATGGAGACACATACAAGCAACAACTTTCCTTTATCTTAAGTGTCGATGAATACACACCAAGTATATTTCACTACTCAAACACTTTCGCTTTCTTCTCTGCACAACGATAGAATACATATCACTTCACACAATTCGGGTTTCGGAAAAGGCATTCTACCATAGCACAACTTACTCGCCTAACTGATTACATAACTCATGGCTACAATATTAACAAACACACGGGATTGGTTAGGCTGGATTTAGTAAAAGCTTTTGACTCAGTCTGGACGCAGGGACTGCTTTATAAACTAATAATCTTCAACTTTCCGTTCTACCTGATAAAGTTCCTACAGTCCTACCTTACTGGCCGGTCCTTCTCAGTGAACATTGCCGGGACAGCTTCCTCAAGCAAACCCCTAGTGGCGGGACTCCCGCAGGCTGCAGTTCTCTCCCCGATTCTTTTCATCCTCTACACTGCCGATATGCCACGACTCCCCCATGTACAATTGGCCCTGTGTTTTCAGATGACACTGCAGTATTCACTCAGTCATGGCGACCTGATACTATCTCCCGTCGACTCACCCATGCGGTGGGTCGACTCATCACATACTTTACCCGATGGCGACTCAAGGTAAACATACCAAAGACGGAAGCAATCATATTCACCCGGAGACGACCGCACCCCCCAGCGCATATCCGTCTCGACGGAATGGAGATACCGTGGTCGGCGGACGTCAAATACCTGGGACTCCGGTTAACCACCACTCTAAACTACTCAGCGCACGTCAAACGCGCGGCCCAAACCGCGCTCGGGAACCTCGTTCATCTTTTTCCACTACTGGCAAAGGACTCCACGCTCTCAGTGAACACGAAACTCCGCATTTATAAGGCCTCCATCCGGTCAGCCCTAACATACGCTGCTCCAGTATGGTGCTCCATCAGTAACTCGAACTACCAACATCTCCAAGTAGTGCAAAACAAGTGTTTACGTGTTATCTCTAACTCACCGCGTAACACGCCCATCCTCCATCTCCACACCTTATTAGGTGTTGACTAAATCCATACTTACGTCCGCCACCTCGCCGACCAGGTGTTTTACCCAATGCCAGTACCATCCCAATCCACTAATAGGAAACATAGGTCAATACACTCTTCCCGAGTTGAATACCATGTATAGACGTTACTAACACAAGCGGCCAAAACACATCTTGCTCTAACTACAGCAAGCTAGGAGGTAGTGTTTTTTGTTATTAATTTTTCACTACAGTTACTGGTTCTTCGTTTTCCCAACGCTGCGGACAGTGCGGGTGTTCTCTAAATCTCACGGAAGTTGGTGAATTTGGTACAACTTGCAATCTGTATAGCTGATTTATGTATACTGCCAATGGAAATAAAGCTTTAATTAAAAAAATCACTTCACACGGTTGCCTGTGTTACTGTGCTCCGAGACTACATAATATCAGCTTATGCAACCGAAGATTACACGGTGCAATGGCGACAATGGACCGCTCAAACAAGAATATCAGCTGAATTGCCTAATCGTGTAGTAGGGGAGAGGGGGGATAGTTGGCACACTTTTCACGTTATAATTTTTCACATTTTCCCTGTACGTGTTAAGTTGAATATAGCGGCACGTATGGCTAGCAACACTCTTGGGCTACAATCTGACCTACACAAATTTGAAGCTATTCATAAGGAATAGGAGGGAGACGCTTTTGCCCTAACCTCTGCACGTGTGCCAACCTGCCCCACGCACGGGGTAAGTTGGCATATGGTAAAATACTTGGAAAATCAAGATGCCAACTTTTCAAGGCCAAGACATAACAGACAGTGATTAATATAATGTTTTATGGAACAAACGTGTCAGATAGGGGCGCACCAAAGGGGGGGCTACCAAGCTGCAGCCCCCCAAACACCTCAAAACTGAAATTTAAAAAACACAGATTTTGTGAATACGATGATATCAAGGGTTTTACGTGATTTACCCTGCAGCCAAATTCAGCCACTGAAATCAGCTGATGACTAGTACATTAGAATTTTGAATAATAAATTAATAAAATTAAAAAACAATAAGATAGGGCACTGTGATTGAGTCACGGAACATGTAGTTATATTTGTATGTATATACATGCAGTTGCTGACAGTGTTATGTTATAATACTGATGACAAGATTTTCATAACACAATTTTTAAAATCAAACACAAATTATATTCAGCCTTAGGGTCAGCCCCCTCCCCCCCCCCCAATGAAAAATTCTGGTTGCGCACTGGGTGTCAGATACAAGTTGTGCGCAACAACGAGGGGTTATTATGGTAATAAAACAGTTGAGAAACAATAGAATTTCGGCGCAAATTTCAATACATTTACTTAAATTGAAAACGAAAATCAAAAGGAAAGGTAACTCAGTATGGCACTAGCCTACCACCAGCAATTCTAAATAAAGTATCCCAATCCCATGAGACTGGTAATTTAAGCAAACACAGTTGGGAGAGCCATAAGTGCATTATTCGAGTGACCGCAACTTGTATTCTGTGCACTGAATCCACATTTCTCTGGATGCGCCAAGACAGTAGAGGTAGGAAGTATCCTCGGAGTCTTCTTCGTCTGTGTCGCCTGCATTTTTCATTTTTTATTTTTTTGTATTTTTGCGTTCTGCTCTTGTAAATATCTCTTTAGATACGTGGCACGCTCCTCTTTCTTATATTTTAGGCCCAGTTCTTCTCTCATTTGCTCCGAGCCTTCTGTTGTACTGGTGTCAAAGCATTTTTGACAGAGATATCAGTCAAAATGAAAGTTATTTTCTTGTTCTTGTTTACATTCTTGCTCTTTTTGCGTACGGTTTAGGAAGGTTTCGAACGTCCTCTGGAGTAGCAGGATGTGTGCAACTTTTGAAGCAGAAGATGATCATTTGGGAGAATCATCAAAATCGCAGGAAGTTCACTGTTGCTACTGGAATCTGCTGCCTGCATAGGAGGGGCAGCTATATCTGCAACGTAATCTTCCATAAATTCCTCATTTTGAAAGATATCGCCGCTGAACAGGTTGTTGCATACATCTGTTATATTACGGATGTTCCTTACATTATATATATATATATATATTATAGAAACTGAGGCAACGACATTGCATTGATGCCGTACCTTCTGTACTTTGTCCGTAACATCGGACCTTATCACTTGCTGATTAGTACTTGCTCAGCATACGTCTCTTTGTATTCGCTTTGCCCAATGTTTGTAACTGCTTATCTGTTATTCTTCCTGGAATTATGAAGGTGACTCCTTGCAGATGCACAGTCACATGTGGAGGAGTAACGACTACTCCTACGCACAGATCACACACAAGCCTGTCTGATAAAAACCTCTGACGCCTGAAAGGACGCATTCCCGATCCTGCCGTTGATGCAGACAGTCTGTATAAGTTGCTGCGAGGCCTTCCCGGCCTGTTTTCTGTAAATACGGCCTATTGTAATTAAAGTGCCTGGAACCTGGTACAACGAGTTTGTTTCAAGCATCCCTCACAACCTATACGAACCCTATTCCGGTGGAGCAACAGCCACGATAAACCCCACCGACCTTCTCCGAAATTTCGGGGATACAACAAGGTAAATTCCAGAAAACTGGAAACCTGCTTTGGTATTTGCAGTAAAAAGAAGTCAGGTGCGAAGGTGTGTTGACGACACAAGGATTGTCATATACTGTCACTGTTGTGCCTGTATGGTTAGTTATGCAGGCATCATAAGCTCGGATCACGTACGTCGTAAGCGATCCGTTGACAGACCTGTCAAGAGGCTGGAGTTACGGCTGCAGTGTGGAGGAAAGTTGAGGACAGTCACGCCATTCTGCTTGCAGTAGTCTATTGCCCGTATGGCCAAATGCGAATCATGGTTGTCTACTACGTAGCAACAGAACTACTGATCTCTCTTTAGAAGGCTTAGCATGTGCCACGAAACGTTTTACATAGCTTACAAAATGCTCCTTCGTCATCTACCCAGAGAGATGGATAGTATGTTCAATGACAGTGTTGGTGAGGTGCTTTTACCACACCCTGCCTTACCCTTTTGCAGTATCTTGCCCAAATACGAAAATAAATCTGAAATCCTTCGCCGCTTTCCTTGTTGACCTTCCACGTTTTCGCAGAGCTCTCACAGCTTGTAGCAATAATCCAGACGTGTGTTGCTCCTATATGACCTCTTTTTGCAAGTACGCATTATTTAGCTTCTTAAACCGGACAGAAAAAATCACACTGCTAAACAATTAACCAATAAGATTCTGATCGACAGCGGGGCAAGTTGACACAGTGAGCCAACTTGCCCCACGTTGAGTGTGCCGACCTGCCCCGTCGCCACCTTCTTATGTTTTAGAGTGTATCATCCTCAAACAAAATGGAAGTCTACATTTCTCTCTAGCTCCAATGTTAGCCAAAAGGAGGTACCATTCATGGGTGACACAATGTCACATGTAGCTGTAACCAAACTTCAAACACAAAACATTTTATAAAGCGATAAAAAATTACTTCCTGCGGTGTACAAAATAAAACACTACACCACACTTCAGTCATAGCTCACAAAGCGCTGACGCTTCCTGGCCGCTCTCAAGAGAAGTCATTGAACGGTACAAATTGACAGGTGTTGCTATCCTGCGCCATCTTTGGGAGTTATGGCCATTTTGCCAACTTACCCCTGTAGCCAACTAGCCCCCCTCTCCCTACATGTGACAGATTGGCCTTGATAATCGACAAGGCACTGACATCTCAAACACAAACTGTCAAAATAAGCTGTAGGGATGTTAGTAAACAACTGGCATTTTTGCTAGCTGTTTACTAACATTACGATGTGTCAGCGGACTATGAAGTAGCTTACATATTGTGACCACAACTACACGCATTACCTTTCAACCCTCATATGACCCAGCGCCAACCGTAACCAAAGCAGAAGGCCGATGTTTTGTTGCTAACTACACTGGTCAACAGTGCAAATGTTACGGAGTTGAAACTAGTTAATCTTAACTAATTTGAGGTCGCTGAGAACGAATATGATGCTTAAAATTGTTTGTTAGCTCTTGTTTTGAAGTAACAGGCCTTTATTAATGTGACCGATTTTTATTATTTTCCTTACATTTTGTTTATACACGAAAGACTGAAATGGGTCTACATTTCCATTCCTAACCGTAATTTATACTATAGGCTTATACTTACACTAAGATTGTGTACTTGCATATTCACAAAATTATATAGGCCTATATATTGAGCCGGTTCTGGCGTAGCGCAACTGCAGTGACTTGGTGTCGGTCATCGTCGGATCTCGTCGGGTCGCGCTAGCTAATCGTCGGGGATTCCCGCGCCTTTTCCACGGTGTGCCACGTGGTATTTAGAGTTTCAGTGTGCTTTCTCGCTGCATCCGTGCTCGGTTACAATATCTTGTTTTTTAACGCGAAGAAAACTAAGATGCCTTGTAAATGTGTGAACCGTTCAGATAGTTTTTGTTATGTTTGTGGGAAAGTGACATTTGCTTCACCAAAGCGTGCTCTAACTCCAATTGTGAAAAAGGCGTACCATCTATACTTCGGTTGTAAAGTTGGGGATCAGGACAAGAGCTGGGCTCCACACATATGCTGCAACTCTTGTTCGGCAAATCTTTGCGGCTGGTTAAATCACAAGAAGCGTTCTATGCCTTTTGCTGTACCCATGGTGTGGCGTGAGCCAACAAACCACATTACTGACTGCTATTTCTGCATGGTTCCTCCACTGGAACATGGAACGTCGAAGAAGAAAAAGTGTAAACTGAGCTACCCAAATATACCATCTGCTATACTACCGGTGCTCCATGGAGACGATCTACCTATTCCAGAACCGCCTGACTCATTTGAAATCGAAGATGATGATGAAGATGAGGAATGCAGTAATACAAATGTCTCAAGTTCTAGCGATCCAGATTTTATATCTGATGAAGCATGTACTGAGCCACACAGAATAACACAGAACGAATTGAACGACCTTGTGCGAGATCTAGATTTGTCGAAAGGTAAAGCTGAACTCTTGGGCTCAAGATTGCAGCAGTGGAATCTACTTGGTGAGGGCGTCTGCGTGTCTACATTTCGTTCACGTCATAAAGACTTTGTTTCATTCTTTTCAATGAAAAGTAATCTCGTCACCTGCCATGACATTGATGGTCTGATGTCAGCTCTCAACATCAATCATAACCCTGATGAATGGAGACTTTTCATAGACTCCTCACAGTTGAGTTTGAAAGCAGTATTATTGCATAATGGCAACATTTTGCTATCGATTCCAATCGGTCATGCAGTTCACATGAAAGAAACATACAGCAACATGAAGCAACTGTTGGAGTGCATAAACTATGATAAATATAAATGGCAGCTTTGTTGTGACTTAAAGGTTGTTGCCATCTTACTCGGACTGCAGCAAGGATACACAAAATTCTGTTGTTTCATCTGTGAATGGGATAGCCGAGCAAGGGCCTCGCACTATGTGGTCAGGGACTGGCCTTTAAGACAACGTCTGGAGCCAGGTTCAAAGAATGTACTACATCCGTCTTTAGTGGAACCAAGCAAGATTCTATTGCCACCGCTGCACGTTAAGCTTGGCCTAATAAAGAATTTCGTCAAGGCAATGGATCGAGACGGCCAAGCATTCAAGTACCTTCGTGATAAATTTCCGAGGATGAGTGATGCAAAAGTCAAAGAAGGTGTTTTCGTCGGTCCACAAATCCGAGACATCTTCAGAGATGAACAATTTGACCGGCTTATCACTGGTGACGAGCAGTGTGCTTGGAATGCTTTCCGGTTGGTTGCTAATAACTTCCTCGGAAACACCAAGGTTGACAATTACAAGGAAATAGTGGAGGACCTGTTGGTTGCGTATCAGAAATTGGGCTGCAATATGTCGTTAAAGATTCACTTTCTGCATTCTCACCTGGATTTCTTCCCTGAAAACTGCGGTGCGGTCAGCGACGAACACGGTGAACGCTTTCACCAGACCATTGCGGAAATCGAAAATCGTTATCAGGGGAAATGGAGTCCAGTTATGTTAGCAGATTATTGCTGGACAGTAGTTAGAGACTCTCCAGAACTTGTATACAAAAGACAGGCTAAGAAAAGACGCCTTTAGCCGAAGTGATGACTGACAGCAGTGAATAGTAAGTATTATTGTGTTAAATATGCTACATGTTATTATAAAATTTCACAAATCTTGGAAACTATAGCTAACTCATCATTTTAAGGCCTATTTTCATGTTCAGCATACCCAATTACATAAAGGAAAGTGGATTTGATGCTCGTAACCGAAAAAAAGTTAAAATTTGTTGCCCAGTGCTATGGCTAATTTGAGGGCTGCAAGCATCAGGATTTCGAAGATAATTGTCTTTGCAAATCATGGTCTGTAACTTAATTTAACATTAGAGGAAGTTTCTGGATAACTCTCACAACTCCTTAACTTCTAACTTGATCGCTTTACTTTGTGAACCTTAAGTTTTATTTACGTTTTATCTCATATCCTGAAGACCGAAAGCAAGATATTGACAACTTTGTACTACGTAATTAGATAGTGACTGTGGAGTTTGCAGCTGACCTTTGCAGTGATTTGCACAGGAGAAAGTGACCTTTGCTTGTGAACAGTAACTGTTGCATTCCAGTTAAAAATACATTTGGCTGAAGTGCAATCTCTTGTAAGATAATACCGTTATCTTCTGCAGTGTTTTATCTAGTTAGCTGTTTAGAGGATAGTGATTGTGCTGGTAAGTTGGTATTTCTTACTGACGTCCTTATATGAAAACATTGTATTGACATGTACATACGGGGTGGGGGGGAATGATTTAGTTTATCATAACCTCAAAAGCTACAGTTTGCAAACAAAGGAGTAAAAAGTAACGTCAGCATCACATGGCGTTCCCAAGCGGTCAAACAACTTAGTAATCACCACTACCACATTTGCTTAATTGGGGTGATCGGAGGAAAACCTGTGTTTTTAGCATGGTGTGGCCGTTGGCATGGGACCCTAATTGCATTCATATTCAAACACGGATAGTCAGCAGGCCCGTAACCAGGGGGGTTCAAGTGGGGTGCACTGCACCCACTAGGAATTTACAAAATATCAAATGCAAACGTGCTGATCAGAAGGGATATCCGTGAAGAAAATATCACGGAGCCCATCCATGAAAAAAAGCAAAGTTGCAATTGGCAGATAGCGGAAGCAGCGAACGACAGATATGTAATACGTTCACACATAAACAATGCGGTACCATTCTAGAGTACTATAGTGAAAGCGTGGATGTGTTGGTTAGAGTGTTATAGTGCATTCCGCTTCAGGGAACCCTTTCGTCTGGAGTAATCCAGGAGCGTCCACTAACACAGTGACACCTCTATGTATTGTGGCATATGTCCGGCATATTCGGGTAAAATTTGGAAAGCTTGCGCCTCTTGTACACCACGAAGCATACAATTTAATGCTTCAGGTCGCTCATTCTCGAAAATGCATGTATATGCAACATGTTTTGTGTAATGCTAAACAGCTCATTACCTAAATGAAGTGTTGATTTTGTGGTCCTGACAAAGACACTTTTTAAGTTTATGCATACACAATATGCATAAACTGCACTATATACGTATATAAACGTGTGTACATATATGCACCCGCACTGGAAGCGCTGCACCCACTGTGCTCATGGTCTAGCTAGTCGAGCCCCGTTTGAGGCAACCTACTTGCTGCAACTGCAAGGCGCCGCATCCCAACAGCTAAGAGTGACAAGTAGCCTACGAGCAGCTGAGAAGAAAATAGTAGTCCGTTCATTGAGTATCAGCTGGTCTCAGCATGGCATTCAGATTGTCAGTCCAGGGAAGACGTAAGCTGTCAGTGCAATGACAGCAGCCGTCTATAAAGAGACCAAAGCGAGCTCATATACACCACAGGCCAACACCAACTAACAAGAGCACTAATCACCACTTTCCAGCAAATCAGGACGTGTCTACGGGCTGCAGCAACAGAAATCGACCGCTTCCGAGTCATCAGGGAAGTAGTAATTTTATTTGTCACGAAAAACTGAGGGCTTCCTGCCTTAGTAATTAATACAGTATATACACCTTTCACTCTGCTCCAAGCTGACGACTCTTCT
Source organism: Reticulitermes speratus (assembly GCA_021186555.1). Classification (NCBI taxonomy): domain Eukaryota; kingdom Metazoa; phylum Arthropoda; class Insecta; order Blattodea; family Rhinotermitidae; genus Reticulitermes; species Reticulitermes speratus. Next base: position 20,105,114 of record JAJKFL010000005.1, read on the forward strand.
TTTCAGAGACGAGAAACCTAAGTGACAGGATAGGCAATATACGTATGATGTAACAATATAGCTCGTTCGCGTAAATATTATTGCCATAAAAACGCAACAATGCATTCTGTGTTTATTGTAGAGCTAGGTATGTCAGTATCAAAAATATATAAATATTAGAAATGATGCCATGGATAGAAAACAATGCGTTCCCTTTGCATTTCAAATCCGATAAGTGGAAGACGTGTTGATACATGTTTACATACGGACGGACGGACATGACTAAGCTAAAAAACGCTTTTCGCGACTTATGCGAAAGCGCCTATTAATGTGTCTTGCTGGACATTACTGTATGGTGAGAAGCAATAACAGAAACCGACTCCATGTACAATACTTGTAAAGGGGACAGCCGGACTAAATCCCAACACTAACCCTTTCCCTGTATAAGTAAATTTAAGTTGTAAAATATGCTAATGATCCTGATTAATATACCTGCCTTCCTTAAGTAAAGGTAACGAACGGACATGTACTGAGGGTGTAGGGTAATACTGAGGGTTGGTAAATCATAAAGCGTGTCATAACGTCCAAAGTATTGTAACGGACGAGCAAACATTTACGTCAACATCTCCCGGTGTTCCAAAGCTGTGACCCATCGAATTACTATCTGCGCTCGAATTTGCTTAAATACGGTTAACGGGGGAGCACAGCTAGTATGGCTGTAGTCGTACTAAAATGTGACATATCATGTCCACTTTTCGCTGAATGTCATTCATTCAGTCAGTCACTGTATTTTCTTCCAGCCCCCATTGTGGGGTTTCTAAACACATATTCTGAAGTAGGAAGTCTTACCCATGCAGTCACATCAACTCCTACACACGTGTACCATCTACATATCTTTAACATCAAGCTTCCTGTCTTCCGACCGAATGAGAATCAGACAAATCAAGACGGGGGTTGGAAAGTTCAAAATGTCCTTCAATCCAATAATTATCCTCGTATAAGACGAATATCTATTATACGTGTTCGACAATGTTTCGCGATACCTTGCGAATGTGAAAACCTGCCTTACACTACAAGAGATTTCAACGCTCAAGAAATTTCACAAAAAAAAAAAAAACACACACACACAGAGTACACCGAAGAAGTCACACAGCTTCATTGCAACATGTCTATATTAGTAGCAGGCAAATAACGCTACAGTGGACGTTTGCGGCAGTCTTTCCACCAAAAGCTTCAAATGTTGAAAACGACAAAATCCATCTCAGCAACCACTACGTTGGCAGTGTCATACAGCATCCCCTTATAAAAGGTTATTTCTTGTGATTTCTTTCAATATAACAATGAACATCTATTCCAGTTTTACAAAGACAGTCGGTAATATTTATTCAAAATATTTTAATTCTGCAAAGAATTAATTAGTGTCATAAACCGCTGCTTTATTTGTACCAAAATTTGCGCGGAGGGTGTGGGCGGGGGATAATCTTAGATTAAATAAAGAGAATTATTTGCAAGGGAATAATAATGTTATATTTTTCGAGACTAAATTTAAAATATTGTTATTGATGCTTCTTCCGAGAAGATGTAGGCAGAACATTTCTCTGTTACCTCGGTAAATACGTATGGGGCTGTCAAGTGTCACGATCAGGATGATCAGAATGTAAAAGTCAATTTCTTTTCTCATAAGTTGAAAAGAATCTGATATCTTGTGACAATTTGAGGATTGAATTGATTTAAGACTTGATCACAATAAAAATTATACGTATAATTATATCATGTAATAAGAGACATGCGGCATAAAGGCTGCATCCTTGCCTGCCCTGTTCGATCTACGTAGCATGTATACACTCATCAAGCAAGTGTCCAATGTCTGTCCACTCTGCACGAAACCGATGAATTGCATCACCGATCCAGAACGTGATATATGTATACACCTACGGCTGTACAAACCGTCTGACGCAAGTAAAAATACACTTAAGATCATAATGCATAATACAGAGGACCAACATCAGTTACCTGAACACTGGCTTTATAGGATCACAAGATACTCAATTAGTGAGACTGTTATTATTTAAAAAGTAATTTTGATAAACTTAGTCGTGAAAAAGACAAATGAGTTTTAATAAGAGTACTGATATACGTGCGCGTGTGTATAGGTGTATATACATACATATATGTGTATATATATTTCGGAGTTGGTTTCAACTTTTTCTAATTTGTAAAATTAGTATGTCTTCTCGATCCGCTTCTCAAACACCCCTCAAACCTCCATCACACAAACTGCTGATAAAATGGCATCCAAAGAAACCTGAATATTTCTTCTTCAGACAAATTCCCATGTAACAAAACCACTTACTTGTGTTGCTACTACGTTATTCGTACCACATATTTATGACACTGAAAATCAGAAACCAGTGCCTCATAAGTACTACACTGCAATCTTATTGGTATAACTTCCGTTCTTTTTTTCAACTTAACCCATCTTAATATATTCTGCACGAATTTCGAAAGGGTGAATTTCATTCTGTGTTACCCGATTTCCTTCCCTATTAAATTCTTGGACTTAGAGAGAGAAAGAATACTTTATGATTAAGAAACAATAAATGTTCACACCATTCTTTGTTAAACTGTTGCCTTCATTTTTCTTTCTTCCTTAAGAGTGTTTATTTTTGCCAGTATAATGAAAAATGATAAGGTACAGGCCAAACTGGCCAGGTATTAGACGTTTGAGCCATATTTGTTTTAATATTTATTGCTTATTTTAGATCCATATACAAATGTTTACATCAAATGTAACTAAAAACTTAATCCGCAGTAACAAATATTCAGTCAAGAATTGCTTATAATATGTATTCTGTAACCAAGCAGATACCGTAAGGGACAGCAGATATTCATATGTTGCACATCGTACAGCATTTGCAATATTTAATTCATTTGAACTCTTCTTTGCACTGTATTTTTACAGCTACGTTATTCATAAATTGGGAGTAACGGTGGAATAAACTAAGAAACTGAGTAATCATAACTTCTAATATTGAGACCGATCCCCTTTCCGATTAATCTAAAGGTTGATATTATCATAGTTAATTCTGAATATAAACATGACTCAAAGCCTAAGAAATCAAAGCCAAAGGAAACGTTCTTTCGTCTCTTTATCTTCTCTAAGTAGAAGTTTTAATATATTGTGTGTAGCTAATACAAACGATATCGAAATACCAGTCTCTAAATTTTACTTTTCTTGCCAACATGAAGTCATCAGTAGAAGTTGTATGCATTGCCCTGTATATCAAGTGTCACTTAACCCTATAAACCACACTGGTTAATTGTAGTGCAACATTTTTCTTAAATCTATAACACTCCACATTTTACCACAGAGTGTATATATTTCCTACGACTTTTACAATAAACTGCGATTATTTCCAAAACGACATTAACGGATTTATTTCCATACTAGAGAACCATTGTGCCTACTGTGATGTACGAACGGAATCACTAAATGAAATTCATATTAATTTAATATTGTTCGAATTTCAGCCAAGAATAAACAGAAAACAGACAAATGTAAAGTAAATATGTACTTTTAGAAAATAGAGCAGACCGTCAGGCTTTGTGTACATGAATTCCGGACAGCTGGGTACAAGTCTGTGTTTGCTAGACCCGCTAACTCGATCAAGGTATTCTGTGGTCTTCACTCGTCTTAGATCAATTACTAACTTGATACACAAATTACGCGTTTCATGGCATGCTTCTGATGCATCTTTCTGGATATTACCATCAAAATGTCGCACTGTAAGTCAATTATCAAAATTATCAAAATACCTCAATAATGCAGCGCCGCCAATGCGAGGATCAAAATTCGGCTTGAACACAGTAACTGCTCAATTTCGAACCTCTGTTGCATACTCAAAACTTTACACTTTCCGTCACTCCACCTTCGTAATTTCCCCGTTTTCTACCTCGCCTCCAATATAATCGTACCAGATGGACGAGCGGGCACTGCCTCGGAACCTTTTGTGAAATAAACTTTTCTGTTTGTCTGTAAAAATATAATGCATTTCTCTGACGTCCCACTAACTAATTCCTTTTTGGTTTTCTTCTTCTTGTGCTTCAAATGGGTACAATGTCAGTGGCTTCGTTCTGTCGCATGCAGCTGATGTGTGCCAAATTTACCATAATTTAATACCCAATCAAATTTTGGAAGAGTAGTATGAAGCAAACTATACATAGCCGCTTACACAATTTACTAATTCTCAATAGAATAAGAAATTATTAATATGTTAATCACTTGTGGGAAACTATAATTAGAAATTTTCTCGTATCAATTTAGAGCTTTCGATTTTAAGGCATGGCCACTTATTGCCAGTTGCTTGGAAGAAAAACATTGTGCATTATAATGGAGCAAATACGGTTATTAATACGTTTTCAGTACTTCATTCTGCAGCGACAATGTTACAGTTATGGAACTACATTCGTTGTTTCAACTTTATTCTGAAAGGGTAGGGAGCAGTCGTGAATCCAGACTGCGGTGTTGTTTTCGGTCGTGGGTCACCTTCTGGACTGCTAATTGAGAATTCTTGGAGGAAAGTAGCGAAGAAAAGGAACAGAATATTCCTTGCAAGAGACTCTCCAATGCAATATCGTTTTCCGCTTCCGAAATTGATCATCCACTCATCTTTGACAAACTTGCCGTTAGAATCGAGGAAACGCTCTGGTCGGAAAACTTCAGGGTCGCCCCAGTGATCAGGATCGTTCAACACGCTCCACATACTTATGATTACACTTGTGTCCTGTAACAATAAAGCCATGTCCACGATTAGAGAAATAAGAGGCATGTCTAACTGAAGCTGGAATGAAACAAGACATGGACGAGTGACAGTTTGTCCGGCAGAGACACAATTATAACACTGTGGTTTTGCGAGAGGTTTCCATTGTTGCTTGCCAACAGTTCTAAGACCATGAATATCGTGCAATTAACATTATGGAGTGCAACAAATGTTAAGTTTTTTTCATGTTATCACATTATTTATTATTGTGTATTTTGTTGTCCCTTTAATTAGTATCTGCACCTTGCCGTGGTAGAAGGGTTAGTGAGTTCCAGTGACCCTGAGAGCTAAGCCGGCGGTAGCATTGCTACCAGTAGGGTCTCCCAAGCCGGACAATCAAGAGGGTAGGAACCAGACGAAGAGAGATGCCTAGGAGATGGGAAATCCAATAAAAACTCCCATGATGCCGGAAGCAGCGACATCAGTAGCGACTTGAAGCACAGAGCAAATGATGCTCGAGATGGTTCATGATCGTGTAGCAACAGGCGTGATCAGAGTGGTCTGAACGGCTGCTGTACTGCGATGTGGAAAGCAAATGGAAAAACTACCACATTATTACTTTTCCTGGATGGTCTCTTCCAGAAAATTTGGAAGAGGCTACGGACCTGTCGTAAGACAGACTACAGAATGAATGAATGAATGAATGAATTTTGTTGTATTCTTGTAGGTACATACGTTTCACAAATCTCAGGTACTAAATATATATACCTAGCAGTATGATGCGTTAAAGTTTGCGTACGCGGGAGATGAAGCATGCAGTTAAGCCTAACTGAAAGTAATGGGCTTATTTGTCACCACGTAACAAGTAAACCCACGGTGCAACTTTCATTCACTTTTAGCCTACTTTTCCTTAACAAACAGGAAATAAACAGGCTTCTGCAATCACCGTGGTTTTTGTATCTGTGTCTCTTCACTTAAACTTTTGAGTAGTTTGACAATTCTCAAAAAACGTAGAATGAACAGTATTCCACTAGAGGACACCCCAGTGCCGTAACTCCATTTCCTACAATCTACAGTAACAAAGTTTGCGCAAGCTTGTGAGAGGAGTGCATGACTATCTAAATTAAAATTAGGTTGCTAAGTCCGTGCTAATAAATTGTGAAAATGCATGCAACATCTGTTAAGTATTATTTTTGTTGAATGGAAGATATCAACATGGCGCTTGTGAGAATTTTTTCTTTAGCAATCCGTATGTAGATGACGATAACTCAGCAATTATAAGCATGGCAACGATGGGAAACTTTGAGGTTACATGCGACTAATTTAACACAAATTAAATCTGCAATTAAAGCTGTAAGTTCTTCATAAACATAGAAAGACAAATACTAATGTTAGATACTGCTGTGCGGTGTAAGACGTAGGTCTGTGGCCGCTCGATTGCTGACATTGACCGTCCAAATTCCGATGAGGGCATGGTGTGTTTCTTGTGTGTTGTGTAGGTAAAGACCTCTGTGACGAGCTGATCAGTCATTCAGAGGAGTCCTACCGGATGTGTGAGTCCAATTGTGTGTGATCTAGAGATCTCAACAATGAGGCGGCTTAGGTTCGATTTGGGGTGTTGCGCCACAAATATGTATATATATATGTATACACTAAGAGATGTACAGACATAGAATCCTATGCAGTAGCAAAGTACGCTTTTAGTTCTGCTGATAAATGCTGTTACTATGGTTTAAGCTAAAATGCTGATATACAGAACAATATTAAAATTTCTAGTTTTATATTTTAGGATGTATACACAGATTTTTCTTAATTTTTAAATCCGGTATATGAGCTGTGTTTCTTCTATAATAATGTCGAACAGTACCACGACCTAAATAATGATTTGGGGAGAACGCCGACTTAAGATATCCTTTTTCATTTTCAAGTTAATTTTATGCAAACATCTGAAGGGCCTGAGGAAGAAATCTCAAAAAAGGTAGGTATTCTCCAACCTGAGATTTAAAATTGGGGCCTTTGTAGCACGACGCCAACCGCTAAAAACTGAATTTAGGTCTGTAGCACATATTTCATAATGCGTGTTTTGGCTTTGTTTTTTGTTTAGTTGTTTGTTTGTTATCTTGGACACAAGACAGTTCATAAGCACATTGGGAAGCCGTGCCTCAATGAGAGTGTTACTATCTATTTATCTTTGTCTTTTATGTATTACATAAAATGCGGGCCGGAATAGCTCAGTCGGTATAGCGACTCCCTACGAGCTGGTGAGTCCGGGGATCGAATCCCGGTGGGGGCGAGATTTTCGGCACCCGTCCAGACCGGCCCTGGGGCCTGGGGCCTACCCAGCCTCCTGTACAATGGGTACCGGGTCAATCCCGGGGGTAAAGCGGTAGAGGCGTGGCTTTGACCACTCACCCCCATCTAGCGCCGAGGTTAAAGAAAGAGTAGAACCATATCTCTACTTCCCCTCTGGGCCTTCATGGCCCGTTCTAGGGGGAACTTTATTACATAAAATGCACATAATCTTTATTTTCTTTGTGCTTTGGGGGAAAGTGAATCAGTGTAAAATCGTGAATTCTACAGCCCTTAAAATTCAAACTAAAATCCTGTTCCATATAACTCATTAGGCCATGTTGTAAGAACTAAATTTCGGAAATGTTGCCGGCATAATCGGACCTAATCCAACAGGTAACTTTGACGTACTACAAAATTTGCAAATGGCTGGAGTGAAGAAAACAGATACATGACGGTGGAATTAATGCCTCCTTCTAGAGCACGAGATCACTGAGCACGCTGACGTGGTGGTAAAGCTCCAGGCTTTTAATCGGGGATGCCTGCTTGACTGTTTCGAATTTCGCCCGAGTCTCGGAGACCCTAACATGCATTTTGTGGCTTTTCTCATTCCCTCCAAACAAAATTCCAGGTGGTCAAACTAGGCCACGGTAGCTTAAGCCCAAAACCTTTTCAGTTTATCATTAATCTGACTACTCGACGCTCTGTAGCCTGAGTTACCGACAGAGTCGCCAAATAAACCTCAAACACACCAAACAATAAGATGAAAGTCAGAAATGTTCTTTAACAAGCTGCTAATTTGTCACATAAATTGAGTAGAGAAAGCTGTCTGGAGTCTGTGTTTTAACTACACTCCACGCTACTAAATGGGAAGTTTGTTTCTTGGTTGTGGTGAGTTCCGCTGAGGTCGTGAAGCCCACGATATATCAAATTACGTCTCGATTATTTCACTCAGAGATTTGGGGCAGACAGATTTACATCTTTCCTTCTGTGTCTATCAGTGATAAAATTAAAAAACTAACAGTGAAGTGCAAATATATTGAAGCGATATATACATATATACACATACATACATACATACATACACACACACACACACAGCTATGTGATCTTTCAGAATAAGACCATATTATGTAGCATTCGTCACTCACACTGACGTCATAATCCTGAAATATTAATGTAAAATCGTGAAATTATATAGGCCTACTGCTCCACCCACATATAAGTACGTGTATTTGCAAAGGGAAAGGAATGAACCTTGAATTCAGAATTTCTTGTTTCTAAAATAAGATTTTGCACTTTCCCTACCAACAGTTCAACAGCCCACAATTGTTACGTATTTTCGATATAACGTGTGTACAATTAAACATATCAGTAGCTTCAATACTGGCACTTGATTGACCACATTACAGCGCAAAGGGCAAGACTGGTATTCATCCGTAACAAAACGTCGAAAAATGCACTTACCTTAGGAATGTCGTAGCCATTGAGCTTTGTGTCTGTCATAACCCTATGATGTGGGGTCACTGGCGCAATTGGATTGATGCGAAGTGCTTCGGTGAGAGTAGCTTCCAAGTAAGGCAATCTGAATACGATAAGTACTTTTTAATATAAGCACCGTAGATGGAAATACATAAAAATGTAATTAATCATCGACTAGGAAAAATAATTATATACTTTGATTACATGTATATTATATATGAAATAAATGCACAAAATGGTGTGATGTTATGACATGTACCATTTAACTGAAGCCATTTCGGACTCACTCAATACTTCATCGTAAACGTGTGAAAGTTTTCATTTTTAATTATCCGGTTTATGAACGTGACCAAAGTCAGTCAGCAACAGTTTCGTAATGTACCAGATTGTGTATTGTGTGCCATTTAATTGTGTTCCGAATTTAAGTGGAAACAACATTAATAAATGGCGAAGACCTGGTGAAATTGGAAAAAGGAATAAATTCTGCTTATACTATTATTGCGTTCTAAAACATGTATTCTGTCTAGTTTCCAGAATACTGAAAATCATAGTACTAATGTCATTCTATTGAAGGAGGATGCCCTGGGCGAGATATTATAAACATGATTCCTTTAGTGTTTTGTTTGGAGAAGCGGTCAGAGTGTAAAATACATAACGCCGGGAGCAGACAAAAGAATATGAGTATGGAGCACTAGGGAATAATACTGAATGAAGAAAACTAAAGTACTCGGAGAAAAACCTGCTCCAGGACCACTTTTTCCGCCATAAATCCTACATAGGCTACACTCGGATCGAACCCAGGCCTATGAGGTGAGAAGTGGATAAGGGAGTTCAAGTGGAAAGCATAAGCTAGAAACCATTTGTGAGATGTCATGAACCTACTTCACACCTACATGGTCTATCTGAACAGTATACAGCGTGTTTCATAAGTCCATCCGGGATTTAGAGGCTTGGCCGTGCAGTAGCAAACCCACATATAAGAGATGAAAGCATGCCAACGGATAGAGGAAATATAAGAGTTTTTTCATTATATGCGATGGCGTAGTTACCCGTTTCTCCGCTAGGAGGCAGTGGTGTGCAAACATGGCGTTTTCAGGTAAACAGAAAGCTTTTTGTGTCCTGCAATTTGCTAAAACCCAGTCAATTGTAACAGTGCAACGTGGTTTTCGAACCAAGTATCTTACAGAACCACCAACGGATAAAACAGTAAGAGACTGGTATAGAAAATTCGAGGAAACTGGCTGTTTGTGTGTCGCAAAACGAACAGGTAGGCCGGGACCATCGCCTGGGACTGTGGACCTCGTACGAGAATCGTTTACCAGAAGTCCTCAAAAAAGAGGGACATATTGAACATTTGTAAGGTAGGTTCAAAACTTGGATATGTACTCTTTTCACTGACATGCTCTCATCCCCCGTGTGTGATTTGGCTCCTGAAATACAGACCTCCGAAATCCCGGAGGGATTTATGAAACATCCTGTGTATAAAATGATGCTATCAGAATGAAATTCAGGCAGAGTATCCAGTACTCTTCATTTTATTTTCAGATAGGTAAGACACCTATTAAACTAATTATGGATTGCTCTCCTGTCGCTTCTTTATGCCCAGTTCCAGGTACTTGTTCGAATCCCGCTGGGGGCGTGAATGTCTCTCTCTTATGAGTGTTGTGTGTTGTCAGGTAGAGGTCTCTGCGACGGGCTGGTCACTCGTCCAGAGGAGTCCTATCGAGTGTGGTGAGTCTAAAGTGTGTGATTGCGAAACCTCGAACAATGAGGAGGCCTAGGCCCCCTAGGGGCTGTCGAGCCATAGGAAAAAAATAGCACGTTAGGGTCGGGGTCGTATGAGAGTGTAAGAGGCTCAAAATCTCTCTTTGCCGTCAAAATCCCTATATTCCTTGCGTATTTAGATATTTCATTTTTTCTGATTTATCCTCCTTACTTAGGAGTAAAAATCAAACTTTTATCTTTAACGGAACGTAATATCTACAAATCGTCCCTATTCCACTAAATTTTCTTCGTGAGCTGTATTTTAGCTTGCCTACAGGGACTACTTTAATGCTGTAGTATACTGTAACTTCTACATAAGTACTGTCTTGTGGTACCTCGATCTGTCATCGAGCGAAGGTTTTCTGCTGCGCCCAACGACAGCATCCAGTTCTTCTTGTACCTTCCTCTGGATATGAGGGTGCAGTATCATGTAAAGCAGAGAATAATCCAGGCTGTTAGCCACAGACTCCGCACCGGCAGAAAACAAGTCTAGCAGGATCATGACGAGCCCATCCTCTGAAAGGACACGAAGCTGAACATACTGCGTCTCTTTTTGTCGTTCTTGGTGTGGTTACCGTTACAAGCCAAGACTTTATTACAGCGTTATCTGTTTACAGACGTAAAAAGCAACATACTTATTGCCATTCGGATCAGAGCCTTGTCTATTTCTGCCTCCCACATAGGATTAAATTTCATGAAGACTGAAATACGTGTATATAGAATTACACTTAAATATTATTCCATACAAGCTTAAAATTTAGAAAGAAATTCGGAAAGCAGAAAAATCTTCAGATGCACTAATTTAAGCAGCATGAATGACACCATTAAGCTGTGATATGGGCATTTCATCATTATGATTTGGATAAGTTAATGTACTTTCAAGAATTATGTCTCTTAGGCACTAATGACTTGTAGAGTTATATCTGATTAATCTTGACTATCTTTATATGTTGCCGATATAAATTCCTTTTTGTAAAGCTAATCAGACCTAAGATTTGCACTGCAGGATCAGAGATTGTTTCTTTGAATTTCTTTAAATGTTCACCACATTAAGAAACATTTCAAAATCAAATTTGCACTTTTTATCAAGATTTGTACATTACTTTAATTACATACACCAATTTTGAAAGACGACCAGTACTGAGAAATATTGTAAATTTCTGTATATTTTCTGAAGGAATTGTGGTTATTTTGAAAATAGTCGCTTTACTTTCTAAATAAAATATCACATTGCTTACCCGTATAGGTAACATTGTTGATGCCATCATTCTTTTTCATTTCCTTCACGTACACATCTATAAAATCTCTAGGTTCATTTTCATCAAGTGTTCTCATGTGTTCACGGATGGCTTCCTGGAAGGAAAGACAATTAGAAATTAAAAAACACAACATGCAGCATTTGGGGAAATTACTGCTTTATCTGAGCTGAGTGTCTGAGTGACAGAGAAACGTTTGTTACTCGTTCGTTTGTTCGTTTTACGCTGTTGTACAAAGTTCTCGGTCGTAATATATATAAGCGTAACTTGGCTAATAATACTCGGGGGGGGGGGGCAAAATCGACCGTGGGTATTAGGAAGTATTAGGAATTTAGAAAGATGGACCCCTCCAAAATCCAACCTCTGGCGTACCCGTCGCAGAGGGGGGTAACGTCTGTAGGCGACCAACAGGGGTTATGGTTCACCCAAGTCAAGGTGTGAGGTATCATGCCGAGGACTGCAAGACACTGGGGTGGTAAAACAGCAGTGCATTTACGATCCCCTCGGGGAACCAGGCAGCACCCCGTTGTATTTATGCCTTCCACCCGTAAGGGGCTCTGCGGGTGGTGACTGATATTTCCCCTATTACTTGTGGGAATAAAATGGACACAGTAATTAATGGACTTGATCAAGGAGTAGCTGTGGCTGTAGACTTCATACAAGCTGTAAGTTCTGAGCTACTCTTACTCGAGCACTCTGCTTTCGATGAACCTGATGAAGGAGCGGCTGTGGCTGCATACTTGATGCTGAGGCTGTAGGCTTTGAACCTTTCGCTGTTTCTTCTGATGAGGACAGACTGGCTGCAGGTGTCTATACGACTAGACTGCAGTCCAACGACTCTCGGGAGAGCAGCGGAAGCAGCTCATTAAAGTAAGAAGGAGTGGTGGCGAGAAGTAGTGGGGGTGTGAAAAGACCCCACTCTTACTCGAGTATTCCACCTTCGATGTACCTGATCAAGGATCGGCTGTTGCTGCATACTTGATATAGAGGCTGTAGGCTCTGAGCCTTTCGCTGTCTCTTCTGATGAGGACAGACTGTCTGCAGGTGTCTTTATGGCCAGAGTGCAGACCAGGCGACCCTAGGGATTGCAGGGGAAGAAGCTCATTAAAGAACCTGATCAAGGAGCGGCTGTGGCTGCATACTTGATATAGAGGCTGTAGGCTTTGAGCCTTTCGCTGTCTCTTCTGATGAGGACAGACTGGCTGCAGGTGTCTTTATGACCAGACTGCAGATCAGGCGACTCTCGGGAGCGCAGAGGAAGAAGCTCATTAAAGTAAGAGAAGGTGGTGGCGAGAAGCAGTGGGGGTGTGAAAAGACCCCACTCTTATCTTCGATGTACCTGATCAAGGAGCTGCTGTGGCTGCATACTTGTGTATATGGCCAGAGTGCAGACCAGGCGACCCTAGGGAGTGCAGGGGAAGAAGCTCATTAAAGAACCTGATCAAGGAGCGGCTGTGGCTGCATACTTGATAGAGGTTGTAGGCTTTGAGCCTTTTGCTGTCTCTTCTGATGAGGACAGACTGGCTGCAGGTGTCTTTATGACCAGACTGCAGATCAGGCGACTCTCGGGAGCGCAGCGGAAGAAGTTCATTAAAGTAAGAGAAGGTGGTGGCGATAAGTAGAGGGGGTGTGAAAAGACCCCACTCTTACGCGAGTATTCCACCTTCGATGTACTTGATCAAGGAGCAGCTGTGGCTGCATACTTGATATAGAGGCTGTAGGCTCCGAGCCTTTCGCTGTCTCTTCTGATGAGGACAGACTGGCTGCAGGTGTCTTTATGATCAGAATGCAGACCAGGCGACTCTCGGGAGCACAGCGGAAATAACTCATTAAAATAAGAGAAGGCGGTGGCGAGAAGTAGTGGGGATGTGAAAAGACCCCACTTTTACTCGAGTATTCCGCCTTCGATTAACCTGATCAAGGAGCGGCTGTGACTGCAGACTTGATAATTGACAGGCTAAGGGTTAGCACAATACGCCTAAGGCTGCAGTGCATCCGGAGCTAATGCCGACGGGCCCATAGAAGAATAAAAAGAAAAAGAAAAAGAAGAAGAAGAAAGAGGGAGAAGATTCGTTTGAGCCAGTCCTTAATATACATACACCCCTTTCCCCCACTCTCACCCAATCTTTCTTATTTGCACCTCTTCAACTCAGTAGCCAAAAATAAATTATTCTTATGTTGAAAAAATATTAGAGGGGCATTTGCCTCCCCCTCTTGTCCCCACGTTACGCGTATGTTAATATCCTCAGTTGCAATAGGTTAAGTTGGTTCTGAATAATTGACCGGGAAGAATATAGTCTTAATCTATTTTCCAGTACTTCGGCATTTATTCATATTGGACTGAGAAAAGCCACTGAAATATTCAGTGAATATACTACATAGTGCTTATGAATCTGAATCTGACACTTTACTTATGTGTCAAAACGTGGATCAGGAGAAAAATGAAGGACGTTGGAGAGGCTCAGTACACGCAGGTCTGATGCCAGTTGCCATGACGCTGGTCCTCTTGAGAAGTCGCTTAAGTGAGATTAATTCTAGTCGAACACCTAAACAAGTCCGTCTAGGTGGAATTATGTTTAACTAACAGACTGCGTTATTCTGCGGGTAAGGACTCGGTACTCTGTGACTCGGAGGAATGCTTTCAACAATGTTTAAGTGCCTTTCTGTGGTGGACCAAGCAGTTCGCCTGTATTCGCTTTTTCATTTACTTACCCGCAGGAATTTATGTCCATGTTCCGTTCCACTCTTTCTTTCCCGGTAGCCTGCTAGCCCAGGAAAGATGAACCTCAGAAAAGGAAAAACGTCCAAGATATCGCCAGATGGATTTCCTGTCCGAAACAGTCTGGTTATTTTCTGCAGAAGGGTCATAAATTCTCCATCGCTTTGAGAAAGCCGTAGGCCACCCAGAACTGACCACAGTATGTTTATGGCAGGAAGACCAAAAAATCCATTCCTCTGTTTAAAAAAAACGTTTTACATATTAACAAATAGAAGACTCATTTCAGGGAGACAGAGCAGGAAGGTTAAATATATTAACGTTAATTTAATGTGGCTGAGTCCTAAAAATAGCCTATAAGTTGTAATTTATCGTATTCCATTAACTTTATTTCGTCTGTAATGAAAATAATTATAATGAACATAGACATGTGCGATTATGATGAAATTTCCATAAGAAAAATTTCTGAGAAACTTCATTAACCAGTCTGTTCTACAAAAGGCTTAATTTAATACTTCATATACACACAGTATTCTGTAAAATGGACATAAATTATTATAGACATAAATTTCGAAATTTATTAAAAGTAGCACAAAACCAATTGTAATTTATAACCTGAAAAGTTCTTAAATTTTTCTACCAAACCATTACTTGGAAATAAATTAATTTAGAACTTCAGCTGTTCTAGCCCAGGACGGTCTCAGAATTCGCAGTTCAGAAGATTAGGATGACGTCAGAAAATCCCAACAGATTCAACTTTAGGATGCGCAGTTCTACTGTTCTGTTACTGACCATCCTCGACATCCTACCAACTGCCGGAATCTTCAAAGTACTGAGTTAAAGCGGACTGTCAACTCCTGATTTATTTCATGGGATGTTGCAAGAAGTTCATAGAATACTGCTTATTAAATTCTTTGATCTTGTATAGTAAGGTTATCAAAACTATAAATAGTTTATTGTAAAAGTAATCTGTCCTGACAAATATAGGTATACCAACAAAGTACACATTTCAAGGATACTATTTATTATGGATTCGAATTTTTCGGCAAATCGCCATCATTAGGGATCATGCAGATACATATGGAAAGATTTCCAGTCTGTATATCTTAAAATTAAGTAAAAGGTAATAGGTAAAACAAAATTTATAACAATAATGCAGACTTTTAAACGTTTAATTATTATATATAAAGATTAACATATGTGCCTGTCAATTTTCTTAACTTAGTGGAAGCCATTAATTCACAGACTGCATAAAAGGTTGTTGTATATAAGTATTGTCATACGTTGACAGTTTTGATAATTCTTTTTCCATGCGCCTTAAAATGCGTGATAAATGTGTAGCATATGACGTGGCGTAGTAGAAGATTTCTTCCACTGTATTCATCTAGGTCTGCCAAAAATGCGAAGATAAATTAAAATAAAATCCACACATTATCATTATGATGCAGCAAGTCTGTGTTTTCCTACAAGCATGCTTGCTAATTGACAAAGAGAATAGCACTCTGTATGATGTAATCTGATGAAATACTACTAATCTGTTGAAAGTGCGGTTACTTGTACAAGGGCAACATTACTCCTAGCACGTCAATGAAAATTTCGTGCTTCAGTCAAGATGACACTCCAACATTTAAATGTTCCAGCTGCGAAGGGTTATTTTCCGAGTGCAGTACCTCGGCACTTCCATATCGCTGTCAACCCACCAGTGTCCCATGCCCATATCCATCTATCTACCATGAACTCTAGGACTACACTCTTATCAGTTAACTACGTAGCTATACAAAACCCTAAAGCACATATCTGTTCCCAGATACACATACAAATTTCTCTGCCAAAAAATTCCCTGCGTGAGTCTGCAGATGTATTGACCTGAATATTGTATTACATTGTAGCTACCCTACGGGAGTCCTCAGATGTATTGAGCTGGATATTATTACACTGTAGCTTCCATACGGGACTCTGCAGATGTATTGACCTGCATGATATTAGAGTACAGCTTTCCTATGGGCGTCTGCAGATGTATCGACCTGGATATTTTCACACTGCAGCTTTTGTACAGGAGTCTGAAGAAGTATTAACCTCGATATTATTACACAACAGCTTGCGTATGGGAGTCTGCATATGTACTGACCTCGATATTATTATTCTGCAGCTTCCCTACCAGAACCGGCAGATTTATTGACCTCAGTACTATTATAGTGCAGCTCGTCTGCATGAATCTGCAGATGTACTAACCTCGATATTATTATACTGCGGCTTCGCTGCGGGAGTCTGCAGATGTACTGACCTGTACGTCATTATACTGCAACCCCTTGATCAGTTCCTCTACCTCCTCTAAAATGATGCCCTCCAAGCTCTTTTTGCCGAACCCAAAGTCTCGCAAGTGGCGCAGGCTGAAGCGACGCTGCTCCACCCAGAACGGGCCGTCGGTAAAGAAGAAACCTGTAAGAGGTCCTCTGGTTTTGTGACGTGTGAGACTTTTGGAAAGTAGTCATTTATGGTCTCAACTAACAAACAATCACCATTACATAACTAGTTAGAAATCCCGTTATCAATAACGTTTTGTATGTATTGTCATCAACATGTTATTGATTAATTAATTAATTCTTTCACCAGTTGACTTTTCATTGTTCGGTCGGTTGACTGAGGAGATGAATGACACTAATATAATTGGTAATGTGGCCCCGTATAGTCTCTGGCACGAGTGTATATAGAAATGTGTATTCCACGACTTATCAGATGTGTGTTACTTGCGCCCAGTGTAGCATAATATGTGTATTACAGGCACTTAAAATTAATTCTGCTATTGCAGTTTGTGATAATACTTCTTTCTACAAATAATCGTGCTGTTACAATATTTCACACTCTCACAGCAGTGCTTATGAAGACTTCCGTCTTCTAGGATATGA
This sequence comes from Reticulitermes speratus, assembly GCA_021186555.1. Taxonomy (NCBI): domain Eukaryota; kingdom Metazoa; phylum Arthropoda; class Insecta; order Blattodea; family Rhinotermitidae; genus Reticulitermes; species Reticulitermes speratus. Next base: position 20,122,266 of record JAJKFL010000005.1, read on the forward strand.
CGACCTCTAGATTTGTAACTACGTAAAGTATGTACTCATCTTTCGGATTATCTTGCTGCCTCCATCTTCGTGATAATCCAGTTGTCACTAACAATTTAAAAGTTGCTTTAACCCGTGTGCCAAATATATACGTATTATTATTTCAGTGTTTAGAAAGCACGCTGACTTAACGCCTATAATTCTTTGAACATGTATATCACCTTTTTCTCTATGGCGCTTCGCCCACGTTCGTGCCATGGCTTCCCAATTGCCGGGGTTTCAAGACAATTGACTTTTACGAGGTGAGGCTGTCAGCCCCAGGCCCAACACCCAAAATGAAGAACTATGTACATTTATGACAATTATAATTGTTGTTTGTGTGAATTTAACACGTTAACCATATGCGAAATTACATCGCACTGTAATGCAGACGACACCACATGTCTCGTAACAAATATAAGGCTTTTTAAAGACACGTAACTTATAACATAACGGAACCTAAAAATTTATATTCAGCACACGTTACACATTAAAGTCTGAAGGCTACCAATACATGCCTTAAAAGATTCAGTACTCTGGGATATAACGCCATGCAACTTACAAATAACCTAAAGGCTTACTACTGTGAGAATCTCATATGTTAGTAAAGGTGGTTAAATATTTAACACAATACATATAAATGTATTATTGTCCTTGTGCACGCCGTGAAGGCGTATTGGGAAGTGAAGATTTAGCCTCAGATGTTCTTAACATCGGCCTACATGGAATGAGTGCAGCTTCAGGCTTCTGCCGCTTGCCCCCACACATAAACACCGGTACGCCTTAAATAGGAGACTGAATGGGCTCCAGAGCCGATCTGGTCTCTTTGCAGAAGAGATACATTTCCCTTTCCTCACAGAAATCGAGCCACATTTCCTCGGACGTCTAGAAGCCTAGCCACTACACCGACTGCGCTATTCCGACTCCCGTCCCGAATGACATAATATGTGATTTGTATTGAAGGTGTTACAATTAGTGCAGGAAACTAATTCTTGTTTTACCTAGTCTTTTGTTGAAAGCCCGGTCTCTTGCATTAAATCTGTCAGGCCTTCCTTGGAATTCATCTCGACGAAGGACTTCCAGAGCCGCTTCTGCGCCAGTCACTGCTATTGCCGGATGAGAACCATACATCAGGCCCACGACAGGCCCGTACTCTTTTAACCATTTCTTCTGCATGGTGAACTGCACATTCTGCGATGGTACGAATGGCATAGAACCAACCACGGGTAAACATGGAGGACCTGGTCAAAAGTCAAACATGTAGGGCTAAATGCGTGTATCTGAAACTGAACCTGCTGTCACACTGACGGGTTAGAGAGGGAATTGGCTGCGTATGTGAAAACGTGTCGTATGTAGTGTGGAAATTACTTATGCATCATATCCCTGCAAAAATAGCATTGTGAGAGTACAATGCACTTAATTTTATTTTACATTTAATATATAATGATTTCAGTTGTATTTACATTTTGTTTTTCCTATCCTGGTTCCAAAGCAGATCAGAAGGAAGGCTGCAACCCCCCCCCCCCCCCACACTTCTACCTGGCTATTCTGACGGTAGTACGCCCAAACACCTTGCAGCTTTTCTACGGACGTTGTGACTCGGTCTCCGGCAGGGCTTGGTCCATTTTAGACGCTTTGGGCAAGAAACACTTAAAAATCGAGAAAATAATTTTCATTCCAGACATGATTTAAAAATATAAACTTATCGCATGCCCTTTAAAGTATTTAAAGTTCTTTAAATTTTCAGTATTAGCCGTCAGATAACAAAGAAACATTTTCACATTAATTTTTTAATGTATGCTTCCACCAATTAAGCCTGAACTAGCACAGAGTGATTCTTGAATATGTGATAGATGTGTGTATCTTTTTACTATCATCTGTCACAAGATATCAGCCTTCTATTTTAATAAATGTTCAGGAAAATTTAAAATTGGTTTGCAGTATAATGCAATTTCTAAACAACCTTGCAGCTTATCGCAGAAAGTTACGTAAACAAATAGCTTAACAATAGAAAGGTCTGTAACTTTTCATTCCAGACATGTTGTAAAAATATAAACTTATTGCATATCCTATGCGGTATATAAAGTTCTTAAAACTTTACATTACTAAGGCGCTGTGTGTAAAACCGCCTTTCCGGGTAAGACGGGCCTTTGCTGTTATTCTTTTGCTGGTTCTGCCATTGGCCGGGCTTGGAGCCCACGACATGTGCATTAGTGTAGTGAGAACAGACACGAAGAGTGGATGTAATTGTACGAAGGAACAAATTTCTTTGTGACAAAAACTTTTTTCGATGCCTATCTGTAACATGTGTACATTGTATTGTTCAGATTTTCATTTAGAACGTAATTATTGTAACACGTGCCATAATTAGGGAGTAGAGAGCAGGCAGCGAGCTAAAATATGTAGGTGTTTCAAACCAATCCAAGATAGCTGCATTGTTGTTATGCATGCTTCTCTCGGAATATGCCCTCAGGGTAAAAGGGCCACCTATAGTGCCGTGTTATCCTGTTTGATGACTTCTGATTTCGGTTTCAAGAGATGGGAAAAACACCCAAGAAAATCCAGTAGAAATTTCTGGACTCGGGAAAGCATGAGAAAAGCCCTTAAAAAATATATTTGGTTTAGTAGAACGAAAAGAAAGGGGTAAGTGGTAGATCCAGACCTAGTGGGAAAACAGGACGTGATGAGAAGGGCAGAGGCAAATCCAAAAAAACCCACTTGAAGAATACTGAAAAAATTAGAAGGTATAATAAAATGGATGTTTACAAGAAAAATGTCCAGAACACTGCAAATGAGCATGAAACAAGCAAAAGTGAAAATACAAATGAAGCGGAAGTTGCAGAATGCTTGTTATGCCAAGAAACCTATTTGAATTCTAGTAGAGGTGCGAGACGGTTTCGTTTTATATCGTGTTCGAAATGGGCACATGAAGAGAGTGCTAGAGTTGACACAGTAATCAATGATGACTGCATATGTGATTTCTGTTCTCGTTATATTTCAGTTCCATGATTAAGATAGACGACCAGTTTGGCATTTATGAAATTTTTTATAATTACTAAAAATCGGAAGTGTGAAATTTACTGTTAAGGTTTCCAAGTGGTAAAATTTATATCCTTGCAGTTATTTGTTACATTTTTAAACTGCTTTCTATTTCTTTAACAGAACATATAGGGGTGCGTTTTATCCAGTGGCCTGGGTAAAACGGCCATTTTGTAAGGTTTCAGAAAATCTTAAATTTCAGGAGAACAAAATGTTTAAAGAACATATTAAAAACTATGGTGTTCTCCTTAATAATCCCGCAACTACTACTGTTTAGTTTATATCATTAAAAGCAACCGAACTCCAGTTATATGATGATTTGTCTCAGGGGGGGCCGTTTTAAACACAATTCCTCTAATTGTCGGTTAAAACAGAATCCGTTTAGCAGTGATTTTTTTATGAACAATTCTGTCAATTAAAACTAGAACTGACAGAGAGTGATTCGTGAATTTGTGTTACTTGTATGTATCTTTTTTCTGTCATCTATGACAAGACGCTAGTCATTCTGTTTAATAAAGGTTCAGAATAACTGATATTCGATTTTATAGCATACAGTCAACATCTAAGCAACCTTGCAGCTTATCGCAGAAGGTTAAGTAGAGAAATAGCTTAAGAATTAGAATGGTCAGCAAATTGACAAAACAGTTACCGCTTATTGTATACACATACTGTATTTTAGAAGTGCAATTATGTCAACCTTGTACAATAATAGCATTGTTGCATACTTCGATTGAAAGTAAATTACCGGCATATATTTAAAACATTTAAAACCGCACGGAGTGCTTGAAATATCAATATTGTTTATTTAATTTATTACAGTTTCCCTAAAATATTTAACAATTTGACTAACTCTTCCTTCTATACCCTTCCCTATCCTTTATTTACCAATTATCTTAGCACTTTATGCTATATAATTTGAACTTTCAGCAGCGCCTGTAAATAAATCACAAAAGTATAAACACATTTGAACATAAATTTTAAATTATCCATAACCGTCCATTAAGCAATTAGATATAATAACAAAACCAAGAAATACACATTAGTGTATGACAGTATATTATACATACCGTATACCTCCTACATGTTTCGACCACTCATGTGGCTAGCAGGGAGTTACAGTACAAAGGATAGATACTCGTATATTGAAATATTATATAGTATTAGAACCAATTCACACACATAAAATATTAAATTTTAAAAACAAGACATGGTTTAAAATGCATATTAAAGATCTAAATACAAATAACAATGCACTTATGGTTTTGTTATCATATATTTGAACATAAATTTCCCCTCCTTTCTGCGAAACATCATCACGTAACCTGTCTTACGTCAAGTCCATAGCATTTTTCAAAAGTGACTTCTCCAGAGAGTGTGATCTCGTGCTTCCTATTTCAATTTCCAACATCTTCTCTTTTCCTTGATGTCATCCAGTAGCTACTTTCGTCTTCTACCTCGTCTTTTTGTACCATCTATGTTTTCTTCTATCTTTCCTTCAGTAACGTGTTCTGGATGGCAGTTCCTATGCACTATGTGACCAAACGACTTAACGTTCTTTTTTATTGTACATACGATATTCCTTTTCTGGTTAACTCTGTAATATTTCTTCATTGTTTACACGATCTGTCCAACTGATCTTGTTGAATGCTGCTTTTGCCATGAAAAGCTTCGATTTCATTTCAAGTGTACTTGTTCATTATTTGTTATCATGCTATCAAAATACTTGAAATATTCCATATTCTTCAATTGTTCTTGATTTATCACAAACTCTATTGGGGATGGTTGCCATGAGACCTCATTATGTTACTTCTTTTCACCTTCATTTCAATTCCATAGCATCTTCCAATTTCACAGTCTATCAATCTTCCTTCCTTAGCCAGTAGCAAAATGTCTTCTGCATATTTCACAGTACGAATTCCTTTTCCTCCTATTCTGAAGTCTGCAAACCCTTCAAGATCTTCCTTGGTAAGGTACTCGCTGTATAAGTTGAATAGAATCTGTAACACACAGCATCCATGTCTAACTCCTCTTCCAATCCCCACAATTCATGTGTCTCCTGGTCCAGTCGTACTTTAACACTCTGATACATGTACAATTTTCTTATCCTAAAAGGAAATATTACTTCAAATTGTGACCATCTGGGTTGTGAAATCATGTAGTCTTTAGATGGACATGTTCCTCCTGCAGCCATCTTGATGAACAAAGTCAGTAAGGTAAGGATGTAGTTAGTTGATGCAGGCAGGTTGCAAAGAAAGCGGCCAATCAAACCATACATAAATTAATCGCATCCTCATCCTATTCACTTTGACCCTGAAGATGGAGGAAGCGTGTTCCTCCAAAACGTTTGTAAACTCCGACAGTCAGAGTTTATTACATAAATATCCTCACACATCAAATACTTTAGGCGCGTTCGCAAAATTGTCAAAAGCGACTATTAGTTTCGTCACATCTGTCCGATTGCTTGGAACAGGTCGGCTTCTATTGTACGGATTTATTTAAGGATTTTTCGAAAATCTCTCGAGAAAATTCAAGTTTGATTATCAATTGACAGAAATAACGGGTACTTTACACGAAGACCTATGCAAATTTATGCAAATAGCTCGGTGAATTCTTCTTAGAATGACAAATATTTCGGAGAAATTTGTAGAAAAAATAAAAGCACACATTTTATGTTCAATAAATTGTTTTCCCGTTAATCGTGCCGTTTATGAGATAATGCGGAAAATCTGGAAGAACCCGACAGGCCATAGAAGAAAGTACAATACGGCGCAGAAAAGATGCAAGTATCATGCCGTATAACTAAGGTAAGGTTACAGACACACACTCAGTATTTAATACTTACTCTTTTACACGGCAACAGTAGTTACGCGAAAGCTCCTCAATATTACGATACACTTAACGTTACCTGTCTTGTAACTCTTGGCACAGTTTAGAAGTTCCTACAGCTAATATTGTTGAGGCGCGCTGTTGTTAATTTTTAAAGTAAAATTTCCTTTCAAAAATCAGCCTTTCAAGATAAAATTTTTTTTTCTGACTTACCTTTAAAAGATAATGCGTCTTAAATGTGTATGTGCGTGGGTATATATATATATGTTTAGATATGTGTATAAATAATAGTCTAACAACGGAAAACTTAATAAGATATATCAGCATCCTAAAACAAAAAGTGTCATATTACATGTCATTTGCCCAATACAAATCACCTACAACGTGAAACCATATAAAATTCTTACGTTTAATACCACACTTCATAGACAAAAATCAGTACAGCATCGTACAGTAAAAAGAAAATATTGTCACCGAAGTGCTGTGTACTAAACATTTGCTTATATATGAAATGTGTATATTTAAAGGTGATATAATAGTCATATTTAGTACACATCTTGAATATTTCTTCTAGTAAATAAGTAATTATTTGATAAATGTTTTAATATGTGCTAATTAGACATTTTAACTAGCGGAATATTTTTAACACAAATTGAAATTAAGCTACAGATTTACAAAAGAGATTTTTGTGGCGTAAATAACGAATGCTAATTCGAATATAAAACATGTTTAATTGGACCAAAAAATTGATATGTGACTTTAAACCTTTCATTAGAACTCGTGTAATTCCTAGATAATCAGAGATGCACAATAAATTCAGTCACAACAACAAAAAATATGTTTAATTCGCAGATCAGTTAAATGTTTCGACCAAACATGGTCATCATCAGAAGAAAGAAAAGACAAATCTCAATCCCAATGCAACTGTGTATACAGGTATACTTGTCTTTTCTTTCTTGTGGCAAGCCTGATGGTGACCATGTTTGGTCGAAACATGCAGCTGATCTGTGAACTGAATATATTGTATATACATACATATATAAACACATGCATACATATATACACACATATATACATAGATACATTACATACATACATGCATATGTGCATGCACACATACATACATTCATACAAACATGCATACATACACATACATACATACACACACATACATACATACATACATACATACATTCATACATACGTGCATACATACACATACATACTTACATACTACATACATTCATACATACATGCATACATACACATACATACATACATACATACATACATACACATATATACATACATGCATGCATGCATACGTAGTACATACATACATACATACATACATACATACACACACATACATACATACGTACGTACATACATACATATATACATACGTACGTACATACATACGTACATACATACATACATACATACATACATACATACATACGTACGTACGTACGTACATACATACATACGTACATACATACATACATACATACATACATACATACATACATACATACATACATACATACATACATACATACATACATACATACATACTTACACACATATATTCCGTGGATGCATTAAGTGTGTCACAAAGACAATAGAATGTGCAACAATTCATAAATGCACAAATGTACACAATTTTACAGTGTAAAGTACTATATACATTTTACCAAACAGCATTATAGAAAATCTATACATGTAGAAGAGTGATCTACAGCGTAAAAGGAGTGTGTATTTAAGTATTTTCTGAAATCTGATTTAAACTTTGCCTTTTCATTCTTAAAGGATTGTCAGACTAGGTGGTAAGTTGTTGAAAATTTTGATGACAGCATAAAATGTACTTTTTTGAAAACAAGATAATTTGTCATTTGGTCTGTGAAGATAGTGCTTATTCCTTGTATTAAAATTGTGTATAGATGAACTGTTTGAAAACTTTCTTTACTACTGACAATGAAGTTCATTACTGAAAATATGTATTGGCAATGAAACAGGTAAAATCTATAATTGTTTAAAGACATCTACGTGTGTTGTGCTTTGACTAGATTTATTCTGCATCTTTGTGAACTCTTGTAGTTTTCTCACTGATGATGGTCTTTTTTGAGCTAAGTATGTCTGAGTATTGCTAAAAGGAGTGCCACTTTTACACACGCATCCATTTCATGTGTTATTAATTGAAATATGCATTGTGAATATTCTGGATAAATTTAAGTTTAAAATAAATAATTTTCACTTTCTAATGCAGTGAGATAAAATAATATTTCATCCCTGTTTTCTTACGCGAGATTATTACATCCGGCGCGCGAAACTACTAATGTCGTAACACCGTAGGAATTTAGTAAACTCTTTTTTAAGCCTCAGCTTTTATTCTTAAATTTATTTTGCTCTACTTCTCATCCAAATATTTGTTAATAAATAATTAATATGTATAAAATAATTATTGCCACAATAATGATGCAATATCCTATTACATGCAACACAGGACTTACCAGGTGGGAAGTTTTTGGGTCTAAAAATTAGAACCGAATAAAATATCAAAACCACCAGTGCTAATAGAATTAAAATTATCATTGTTCCTTCTTTAATTTCCTTGTCACAAGAATTCTGGAATACAAAAAAGAACAAGGAAGGAGACTGAATTCACAGCTGTGATGTATATATATGTTTTACTGTACGTAACTTACAGTATTACGGCAACCTACTAACTACTATTCTATGACATCCAGTTGAGCTACTTATAAAATTAAACTGCTAGCGTCAGAATGATTTGGCGGGAACAAGGTCATGGCTCTGACCGCAATGAAGAAAGCGCGTTACTTTAAACACATCAATTAAATCTCTGACGGTCAGATTATAATGAATGTCTGTTTCAGTCTGTTCAAACATTCTAGCTTTACGGACCGCTCAGAGGCGGATTCCACGCTTGCGAATCGGCACACTCGATTCGAATCTCGGGGGAGGACGGTCTATTCGAACTGCAGATTCTCGAGATCTTTCCGGTCTCTTCATACAAAAGCCGGTTGAAGCTTGTGGCAAGAGTTACATTTTCCCTAAGCCTAAGCCCCATGCCATGAAAAACTTCAGGAGCCTGTAAATAATGCTCCACACATTTTAGACTTTGGCATTATATGATGTTATATGGCGTATCACATCTCAGGCGTTTAATAGCCATCTCTCCACCCCGGAGGCCTGGATTCAATCCTCGGGTATTTCATGTGGGATTTGTGACTTACAAAGTGGCATGGAACACTTTTTCCTTCCATAATTTCGGTATTTTCCTACTAATTATCATTTGATTTATATTTTGCATTTGAACAAATGTAAAATCAAATTTGCACAGCTACAATATAAAGTTATCTTTATTAACTGATATAAATTATGACTACATGTTTCGGCTGAAATTATCCACTCTTAAGTCAGTTACCGTTGTACTGAATATAGGGTATGTAAGTATCCAGTCCACCTTATAGTTTTCTGAATCAAAATAACATGTTTATACTTACATCTAAATTCTGTAGTCATGTGATTCATTAAGATTTTTTTTATTCGTGTCAAATAAACACATCAGAATTCATCAAGCACATGTTCTATATTTATCTATCACTGGGGCTGTTACAGTAGGTAATAATAAAGGACTCAGTCTGACCCCACTTCTGTAAGTAAAAGAAGAAGTAAGTAGTCAACTTCACGCGTAGGCCTTTGTGCCCCCATCATCCCTTGTATAAGATCCTTAGTGGGCAGAGAAGCTGGACTTGACATCGTGGCGACAAAATACATTCCTGCCGACGAGTTGAATCGAACTGCGAAATACCAGCGTGCAGTGAGCCACTTCACTGACAGGTAACGTACCCAGCTCTCTACAATCGGGGATATAGCGGCCGGAGCATGGCCTTGACCACCTGCCCCATCTAGCAAGTAGAGTTATATTTCTAGTACCACTGTGTGTCTCCTATGGCATGATTTGGGGTTAAACTTACCTTCACCTTTACCTTTACCATTCTTTTGAGGCACGTTCGAAAAATTGCTAAAAGCTACTATTAGCTTCGCCATATCTGCCTCTCGGTGTGTCTGTTAGTCTGCATGGAATAACTCGGCTTGTACTGGATGGATTTTTTTTTTAAGTTTGATATTTGAGAATTTCTTGAAAGTCTGTCAAGAAAATTCAAGTTTGATTAAAATCTGACTAGAATAACGGGTACTTTACAGGAAGACCTCAGGACGTTTATGATAATATCTCGCCGACTTCTTCTTAGAATGAGAAATGCCTGAGGCAAATTTGTAGAGAAAATCAAAACACATATTTCGCGCTGCTACTACAGTTGGGTGCTATTATTATTTTATTATTATTATTATTATTTGTCTTATCACCTCTATTCAGGGTATTTACAATTATATAACTTAAACTGTATTTCTAGGGTATTAAGTTTGCAGCCATTCTGTAGTTACAATTTATGGTACATGTAATATTATTTCGTATGTTGAATGTTCTGTACTTTTACATCAGTACTTTCCGCATTATGTATATAGTGCCCAATATGGCTGTTTTCTGTAGTTCCGTGATTTCGTCCTTTCCCGGTATGTTGTTTAGGTTATTATTATTATTATTATTATTATTATTATTTCGTTGTTTCTTGTCACAGGTATTTTCTTCCTGGCACGTCTCCTCTTGAATCAACGGCGATCCCCACCTCTCAGGCTTCAAGTTTCAAACTGCGGTACTTTCTATATTATATGCGATGTTCCAAGTATAGCTGTCTTTTGTAGGGAATCTATTGAGTTTTTTTCGGTATGACTTTCAAATTTCTCTTTAAAACTTTTGGTACTATTCCGGTGGCTCCAATTACTACTGGTATAATCATATATTCATGTTCCATATTTGTTGTATCTCTATATATAAACTCTTGTATTTTAGTATCTTTTCTGCTTCCTTTCTTCATCACATTCCTGTCCAATGATATTGCTACATCTATCAGTATATATGTTTTTTTTGCTTCGAATTATTAGAGCTCGCCTAATTTCCATAACGTCTCTATCTGTGTGTACCTCTTCATTATTATTATTATTATTATCCGTGATAAGTTGGTCCCTGTCACCACGGCATGGCGCGTCCTCAGGTTGCGGATGGAGGAACGGCCTCCGGATATGGAGGGTAGCTGCGAATACATTGAATAAGCAGTCGCGGACAGTTGACACGGGGTGGTCCTCCAGCTTGGGGGTTGGGCGAGGTGCTAACAATTCCTCACCGTAAAAATTATAACGTTAAGAATCATTTGACAAAGTCTCGGACGTGGACTGATTCTTCGTTACAAATTAAGCAACGGAAAAGGAATATGAGATTTGGGACATGGAACGTGAGGAGCCTGTATAGGTCAGGGTCACTTATGACAGTGGCCAGGGAATTAGCGAGGAGTAAATTAGATTTAGTGGGTGTACAGGAGGTTAGGTGGGACAAAGGAGGCACTGTAAGAGCAGGGGATTATACTTTTTTCTATGGAAAAGGAAATGAAAGTCACCAGTTGGGAACAGGTTTTTTGTACACCAGAGAATAGTATCAGCAATTAAGAGAGTAAAGTTTGTTAGTGATAGGATGTCGTATACGGTGCTGAGAGGTCGCTGATGTAATATCTTTGTTCTAAATGTGCATGCACCAACTGAGGAGAAAAGTGATGACATTTTCTATGAGGAATTAGAACAGGTTTCCACTCATTTTCTTATGCACCATATGAATATTCTGTTACGAGATTTTAATGCAAAATTGGGTAGGGAGGATACTTTCAAATCGATGATCGGGAATGGGAGTTTACATGAGGTTAGTAATGATAATGGTGTTAGAGTTGTAAACTTTGCCACATCAAAAAATCTAGTTGTTACGAGCACGATGTTCCCTCACCGAAACATTCATAAATACGCCTGGACCTGTCCTGATGGGAAGACTCATAATCAGATCGATCACCTATTGATAGACAGGAGATGGCATTCAAGTATACTCGATGTGCGATCTTTCAGGGAGCTGACTGTGATACTGATCACTGTCTGGTGGTTGCAAAAGTTAGGGAAATACTGGCGGTAAGTAAATAAGCAGCACAGAAGTTTGATGCGGAGAGATTTAATATCAAGAAACTAAGTGAACTAGAGGTTAGGAAACAGTATCAGATAAAGTTCTCAAACAGATTTGCAGCTTTGGAGAACTTCAATGTTAGTGATGACATAAATAGGTTTGGGAAAACATTAAAGAGAGTAATAAAAATCCCAGCTAAAGGGAGTCTAGGGCTTTATGGAAGGAAGCAGCATAAACCATGGTTTGACAAAGAATGTTCAAAATTTTTAGAACAAAGGAAGCAGGCTAAAATGCAGTGGTTACAGAATCCAAACCAAAGTAATGTAGATAATCTGAACAATGTAAGACGTGAAGCTAGTAGACATTTCAGGAACAAAAAATAGGAATATCTGAAAGCTAAAATTAATGAACTTGAAACAAACAGTAAGAACAAGGGTATCAGAAACTTGTATAGAGGCATCAATGACTTTAAGAAGAGTTACCGGCCTAAAACTAATGTAGTAAAGGATGAGAAGGGTGATCTGGTTGCAGAATCCTGCAGTATTTTGGCTAGGTGGAGGAATCATTTCTTTCAGTTATTGAATTACATTGTGTTAATGATGACAGACAGCAGAGCCACTGGTGCCTGAGCCCAGTGACTCTGAAGTTGAGATGGCTATTGAAAAGTTAAAAAGGCACAAATCACCAGGTGTTGATCAAATTCCAGCAGAACTGATTAAAGCAGGAGGTAGGACAATTCGTTCTGAGATCCATAAACTTATTAATTCTATTTGGAATAAAGAGGAATTGCCTGAGCAGTGGAAGGAGTTAATCATTGTAATTATTTGTAATAGGGGTGATAAAACGGATTGCAGTAATTACCGAGGCATATCACTTTTGTCTACCACATACAAAATTCTACCCAACATCCTTCTGTCAAGGTTAACTCCATATGCAGAGGAAATTACTGGGGAGCATCAGTGTGGATTTAGACGTAACAGGTCGACTACTGATCATATATTCTGCATTCGTCAAATACTTGAGAAAAATAGGAATTCAATAAGGCAGTGCATCAACTATTTATAGACTTCAAAAAGGACTATGATTCATTTAGGAGGGAGGTTTTGTATAATATTCTCATTGAGTTTGGTATCCCCATGAAACTTTTAAGGCTAGCAAAAATGTGTCTAAATGAAACCTACAGCAGTGTCCGGGTAGGCACACATTTGTCTGACACGTTTCCTATTAAGAATAATTTGAAACAAGGAGATGCATTATCGCCATTGCTTTTCAACTTTGTTTTGGAATATGCCATTAGGAGGGTTCAAGCAAACCAGGAGGGCTTGAAATTAAATGATACATATCAGCTTCTAGTTTATGCTGGTGATGTTAATATACTGGGCGGAAGCATACATGCTATGAAGAAAAACACAGAAGCTTTGTCAGTTCCTAGTAAGGAGATTGGTCTAGAAGTAAATGCTGAGAAAACTAAGTACATGGTCATGTCTCGCAATCAGAATGCAGGACAAAATCACAACATAAAGGTAAATAATAAATACTTTAAAAGAGTGGAACAGTTCAAATATTTGGTAACAACCCCAACAAGTCTAGAATCCATTCAGGAAGAAATTAAGGGCAGATTGAATTCGAGGAATGCTTGCTATCATTCGGTGCAGGATCTTTTGTCTTTCAGTTTGCTATCCAAAAATACAAAGATTAAGATATACAGAACTATAATTTTGCCTGTTGTTTTGTACGGGTGTGAGACTTGGTCTCTCACACTGAGGGAGGAACATATGCTGAGGGTGTTCGAGAATAGGGTGCTGAGGAGGATATTTGGGCCTAAGAGGGACGAGGTAACAGGGGAGTTGAGAAGACTACATAATGAGGAACTTAATGATCTGTACTCATCACCAAATATTATTCGGGTGATCAAATCAAGAAGAAGGAGGTGGGCGGGGCATATGGCACGTATGGGTTGAGGGGAGAGGTGCATACAGGATTTTGGTAGGGAGACCTGAGGGAAGGAGACCACTTGGAAGACCCACGCGTAGATGGGAAAATAATATTAAAATGGATCTTCAGGAAGTGGGATTGGGGGTCATGGACTGGATTAATATGGCTGAGGCTCTTGTGAATGCGGTAATGAACCTTCGGGTTCCATAAAACGCCTGGAATTTCTTGACTAGCTGACAGGAAGGACGCTGCTTCATGGAGTTATTATTATTATTATTATTGTTTGCGTATTTCATACAGGAAACATAGAGCCACTCAGCTATATTGCATATGACAATAACAACAGAGTGGTCACTACCCTACACAGAAATATACGCGTAGCGCTGACGGGCACTTTTACTTAACATATTTCTCGTTCTCTAGGCTGATTTATATTCCCTTCGTTTATGCGTCGAAAGTTATTGGCGAGGATTGCATAAATCAAAGGGGAATGACGCAAACGCTATTGCTTCATGTGCGGACAGTATGAATTTATCGAGCATTATCATTAGTTTTAATTGAGGCCAAATTATTCCGAGTGTTGCAGTTTACACCCAACGCGTCATGGATGATTTTATTCTAATGAATGGCTGATACCACGCCAAGGGCAAAAATATAATTGACTTCACGCTACAGCGGTTTTGTTAATGCTACATATCAATATATTTAAACAGGACAACTATTCCTTTTTTATACGAAACCGAAAAAGTTTTACCATTGACCCTATTGTAAACCAGCTTAAACCAATTTATATCCACCAACTAATTTCTCCACAATCAAATCTAATAGTACCTTTCAGTCTTCGCAGTACATTTATTTCCCATTTCTCCCATTCATACTCTACGTTCAGTCCGTCTTTTCTCTTAATAATATTACCTGAACAGTTAACGATATGAAGGTCTCTGTCGTGTGATATTCACCAACTCATAAGAGGAGTGCAATGTGTAGATGAGGACCTGTACATCTGTACTTAAGTAGTCCATATTCCAAAACAAAATGCCTTACTCTTCCTCAAAAAAACAAAATCGACTTAATATAAATTAAGGAAAAGAAGTAAAACAAGGTAAAGTTTTGTAAAATATAATATACGTGTTTTTTAAATGTGTTCTCTGCAACGTTTCATACCTCACTGTCCCTGATGCAGGTAAAATTCTGCAAACACTAGCACACTATAAACATAACACTTCATGGAATGAGAACAGTGATTCTTTGGGTTAAATATTCACCATGTCGAAAAATGTGTAGATGTTAATTAGATCTGCTATGTAATTTATGTCACAATAATGTTTTAGGAAGTGAATACTTTTGGGCGAAGTTTAATGCGAACCAAAATTAAATTCAACCTATTCCTCTTTCCTGATATATTTCATAGCGCTACTGAAATGTAATGATAATAATGCATCTCCTTGTCTCAGACCATTTCTACAGAAAATGCTTCAAAAAATGTATCTATAAATCTCCTTTAAGCGCACTTTAGTTAGGTAATTAGTTTGCTAGTCGTCTCTGTCCTTAGGAAAACTTGGAAGGCCTAGGCGTAAATAAGTATATCTTAAAGCAATAGGACTTGAGGGCGTGGACTCGATTCATCTGGCTCATGATAGGGACAAGTGGTGGACTGTTGTGAGCAAGGTAATGAACCTCCTGGTTCCACGAAATGCGGCGTATTTCATGACACAGCTGGAGAAATACTAGCGTCTCAAGGACTGCTCTGTGACGTTAGTTTGTTGGTTAGTTAGTTGGTTATGTAGCTAGCTAGGTAGTTACTTACTTAGCTAGTTACTTAGTTGGTTAGTTTATTAGTTAGTCAGCTATACAGATGTAGGGAAAGAAGCCGTCAATCACAATAACTCTTTTTACGTTGAAAAATGTTACTGCAACATGTTTCGGCTCATGTACTAGTTATAAGGAGTCATCATAAGGCTGACAAGGTACTAAAGGGAAGTTATCATGTAGAAAACCTTATATCATTTTACGCAGTGTATGTCTGTGGTTGAGATCTAAACCTACAGTATCAGAAAAATATATAAAAGTGGAAACCATTAAATTCAAAAATTATATCAAGTGTATATAAAACACTAACAGATTTAAAACGACGTTAAAATAATTATAAATAATGTATTTGTACCTCCAGATGAGAGAGCAGTTCTAGGTCAGTGATGTCGGCCTCGGGGGATGTTATGTTTTCTTTCCGTGATACATGTTCTGGACAGGAGGAATGTTCCAGTTGTCATCATTCCTGTGTTTTTCTTACTATTCTACTCAGTTATTTCTTTTTCTGTGAAAATATAACTGTAAAAAGATTGTATAATTACAATCGAAATAGATGGTAATAGATTTTATGTGTAAGAGTTATGCTGTTAAATTTGGTGAGAGGATATAGCTATTAGTACTTTCATGAATGTATTTAAACAGCGCAAATCCTCTGTTATAATATCGCCTTCATTATTTTCATTGTGTCATTTATTGATCCCATTGAGTGCCTATTATCAAGTAAGTGTGAAAATGTGTTTTAGAATTATTGTACCGAAAAACATGTGAAATCTTCTTGTGTCGGGTTTAAAGATTTCTACCAGCCTGGCCAACATATGCCACCTGACAGTCAGGGAAAGTCGATTGGTATACTCCTGAATATAAATATAAGTTTTCAGAAAATATTTTCTTCTTTTTTAGGTTGGATTTTACTGAATTTTTGTTTCGAAATGTTATTTTCAATTTAGTGTATTAGAATAATTTAGTAATAAACGTGGTTTCTTTACCCGTGTAAGAGAAAAATTCCCATTTGTTAGGTTCTGAAGATTTATTTTGAGAGGTGCGATTATAGGATTGCGTTAAGAAGTTTATAAAGTGCTGGTGAATAGGAGTTATTATGTAGAATATTTTGAATAATGAATATTTTTATCTGTCAGTAGAATTTAGAGGAATGGGATTTACACGGTGAATTAAAATCCTGGTGCGGCAAGTTTATATTCGAGGGGATGGCAGGAATCTTTCTGTATAATACAGTCGGTGGAGGTAAGTTTTCTACAAATGTAAAAACATTTGTGTGTGGGATATCTGGTCGAAGTTATATCTAGAAAGTTGAGAACATTTTTATTTTCAAATTCTAAAGTAAATTTTCAATTGGGATGGATGTTATTAAATTCCAATAGCATCTCATGTATGTTAGAAGAAATGTGATCGTAGATAATGATAATGTCGTCAACATATCTGGAATAATACATTAAGTTATTTCTTGTTACTACAGGTAAAATGTAGTTGAGTTGTTTGCTCTACTGTAAAAATATTTTAGAAAAAAAAAAGGCTGAGGTTGGAGCGCCTACCGCCAGGCCCTATTTATATATATATATATATATATATATATATTACGGTTATGAGAAAAGTAATTTTGATCCAAAACAGTCGTACATATGTTTAAAATGTCATATTTAATTCTTCCAGCTTGTCAGCTAGTTAGTATCTTGGATATAAGATAACTAAAAGTAACTGAGAATATCACACAATTACTGCACTCTTTAGTTTGAAGCTTTATTTGATCTATAAATAGTTCATGTACTGCCTGATTGTACTCTGGGACCTGGCGGTATTTACTGTCTTCCGTAGTCAGTATGTTAATTCGGAATACAAATTGATGAATCCTAGAAACTTCACGCACGCATGGAAGAAGAATTTTGGTTAAACTTTTCTTTGAAATTAGTAAGAGTGACATTCTCAAAGAAACGTGATTTCCGTCTTTATAGAATAAGAGTAGAATAATAGAAGTTTTCCATCATTCGTTTTACCATAACGTGTGATGACTAGAAGTCATTACACGAATTTTATTTTCCGTTAGAGCGGTCAAAGTAAGACCACGAATAACTTCAGGCAGATAACCCAGACACCCGGACTCTATTCGAATTCACGAGACAGGAGTTCTGTTCATGCGGAAACATTCAGTGCAGTTCTGCTAGAGTCTACAGGAGACAAAAAAACGTTATATTTAAGAGTGAAATAAAACAGTAAAGGCCCTTAATAAAGCATTACATAATGGAAAGGAACAGAGGACTGGAGATGCAACTCCACGCACGTGATGGAGGTGAGTAGTCAGCTTTATATCTAGCCATTTTACCAACTGAGTAAGACCCTCCGGTACCCAATGGCGTATGGATGCCGTAATCACCAACAGAAAGTGGCTATGAAAATTGTTTTCTTGCAAATCTAAAAAGCTCGTGAATGATTTGAAGTATGTGCATATGTCAAATTCTTCAGGGGGAAAAAAAAAACTTCTTGAAACCCGGCTTGTGAAAGGAATTCTTTTATTTTCCATGATGTAAAAGTTTTAAAATCGAAAATGAATCACCATTTCCAACAAATTTTTTTCTGACTGTAGTTTTTTATTTAAAATTACAGTGCCAAGATCGTTTCGGAGAAATCAGAGTGCATAGCAGAAAAATAAGCAACCCCCCCCCCCCCCCAAAGAAAACGCCAGAGCTTCAGATTGAATTAATTTATTTACATTTTAATGACACAAGGAAAGAAAAATTCAAGGAAGAACATTTTATAAATTGCTATAAATGTTTGCCACAGGAGCACTATCCCCAAATTATATACTTTGCTTTGGCTGTGTTTCGCTGTTTGCTACGACTTATAACTGTAAGAAAAAAAAATTCCGAAACAAAATTTTTGAAGTATAATTACGCGTCATCTTTATCAGATGAACATTTAAAGTCACTTTGAGGGATAGGCAACATAACGTGTGAACCCCAGTTGACTTACTTTTTTTAGCAGTTCTGCTCCCCCAACTAACAGTGGCCAGTAATGCCACAGAGCAAGAAGTTTAAAAAACCACTGTCTTAATTGTTCATTTTATGACGACCTATAAATTAATGACTTTGTGTGAATGTTATTATACAATTTTTCGAAAAAGATTCGCTTCTTATTGTAAGCCCTATTACTAAGTATGGTGCAGTGTGCTTTTACGAGACTTAATCGCCATTTTCAAGGTATCAGACTGCCATGTCTGTAGCTGTTTATTTAGATGTCAGATACAGTTAATTATGTAAGCTGTCTGAGGCACTAAATAATTTTATGAAACATACAAGGTTAAAGTACAGTATTTAATTTTCTTGCACGGTCTGGTCCTCGTGTAGGGAAGTAAATGCAGATTCGACCCGCAGGTGAACAAGTTTGGAGACCCTTGGTCTAATCCATCCACTCGTGTTTCAAGCCTAATTCCGTAGTAAGCAGTCATATTAATCAACGTTGAAAAATCGGACAATAATTAATGTATTAGCAGTAAATAACCAAGACCTTAATAATGAACACGACGATAGCAGTCAGTCGGCTACTCGGTTTATCTTGGTTCAGAGACATGTTTACTTCTTTGTTAGCTGTTGCGCAAGATCATAAGTTCAGTCTAGGCTTGTGTACACGAAATTTCCCAGTAGAACACGAGAAGGCAAATTAATGCTGCAGTGGAGATTATAAAGCCAACTGGCAGTGTATTTGAATTTACTATCAAGATATTCAACTTGATTTATTGGAGCTGTTTAGTCAAAGAACGCCACATTTGATGAAAAATTATGAATGTTGAGTAGCTGCAGTTTTAAAAAGCGATCGTGCTGTATTTGGTGGGAATATCCTGGAGAAATCAGGACAATTACGGAAATCCTCAGTCCGGATGATTGGTTATACAACTGATATTCAAACCGTGTGCTACCAGAATGAAAGAGCTCAGTCAACACATTCGAGCCGGGTATCCTCCAAGTGGTAGCTATCTACAGCATTAATTTAAAAAACACTTTTAAATTCAGAATTAAGGAAGTTTTTTTGGGCCACGTGATAGTTCAGATATATTCATTGCGGAGACCAGGGCAGTCAGTGTGGGATTTTTGGTGGACATAATGACACTGGGACTTTTCTCCGGGTACTTTGAATTTCGCTGTCAATATAACTCCACTAAATGCTCTATTTTCAGTTACGTACCATCAGAGGGATGGGCAAAGAGCCAGTTAGTGCCCTGATTTTCGCACCACGAAAATAAAGAAGAAGAGGAAGTCTGTTGCAACATATCATTGGGTTATAGTTTCAGATGGTCCACAATTACATTCATATTGATCATTTTAAAGAACAATAGTTATGAAATTTAAATTTATTCAGATTAATCAGCACAGATTTGTATGCACAAAGTACTTAGGTATAATCTCGTATTCTGTAGCAACTTTCAAAAAAATGTATTCAGTATGGTAATTTTTATATAGGTCCGAAAGGTAATGGTTCATAAGAATGTTCTTCTCCAATTCAATTTTCCCCTTATCTTAACCACGTGGAGAATAGTTCGTGAAAATCTATTGGTTGCTCAGCTTAACACGAAATTTTGTGCCTTTTATTGAACCCGAATATTAATGTCCTCCGTTAGAATAGTTGTCAATTCCGGGGCCGTGCGTTACAGTTTATAAGTTGATGGTTGTTTGCGCTGAGAAATTGATAGACCCCCGGCCAACACTCAGTCTATAGGACAACCTCTTGTCACGCGTCCATGACTCCTTATTCAAAATATTGGAAGCCACTCTGCATTTCTGGAGACCGTCTCTTCCATCTGCAAACTGATGACGTGTCATGTCTTCATGAAAACCGTCCCAATTAACACGGTTATTTGGCGAGGCTTCATGCATTGATGATATCACTTATCGCCGAATCATTACGGTAGGATGATTGTGACTAGTAGATGAGGAGTGATGGAGAAATGAGTTTTTACCTCCTTAGGATAATAACCTGGCATTTTTCATAGAGGTACTGTGAAAATCCATTTTAAAAAATCTTAGTCTTTTACTCCCCCTGCTTAGGATCCGAACCAGTACCTGCAGCTGGGAGTAAGATGAGTTATTACTACTAAACCAGGTTCATAATACAGGTCATTACTTTAATAGACAACCATCTTTTGCCATTTCCTCTCAGTTCATTTGTCGTATAAATATAGGCCACTCATCCGGCAGCCCACACGCGCAAAGAAGTCGCGGCTGGAAGTGGCAAACGGTACTTGTCAAATATAATAAGGACCCTCTACAACGTCTGAGTCTTGATGTATTGATGACCTCCAAATAAGAAGAGAGTCATGCGTGATTTCAGGCTTCCGCCGTGGTGTAAATGAGATCTGTGCTCTAGTGGGATTTTACGCAGCATAGAATGGTAGATTTACCGAGGTTTCGGACAACCTATAGGTCCCATATTCAAGGGTCAGTCAGTCCAAGTCATGCACTGCTTCACCCTTGGAGATGGGACCGATAGATTGTGCCGAAACGTCGGTATGAAATTGCCATTCTATGCTGTATAAAATCCCAAAAGAGCGCAGATTTCAACAAGAGGATTCGTTGTTTTTGAGCAGAACTGAAGAGAAAAAAATATAAACTTAATGAGATGGATTAATACTGGAAAAGATTTAGATGACCCAGACCTTGAATGTAGATAATGTTGATGATGCACATACAGAATTAAAAACATTCTGCATCATGCTGACCAGCAAAAAGTTTATATATATCTGCTTATTTTGGATAAAAGATATCAATAATATTTTTCATTTTTCTTTCTGAAACAAATAACTCGTCATCAAAAGTATACTAAAGGAAATTTTCTTAGGCACTATTGTAAAGTTTACTACCTCTGGCAGAAATATTTTCTACTTATACACCTACACCAATGCAAAATAATACAATTCAGTGTTGCTACCAAATTGCTAGTCATTATTTACAATTCTTACAATGATGAAGGAATATTAATGGAATTGTTACAAACATCCATTCTAATAGTTTATTTAGTGATATTGTTGAGAACATAACTGATGTAAAATGGTGACCTTTCTGGTTTTTTCTAATTTTTAGTAAGGTAAAGATGGAGATACTGAGGTAGTGAATGGATCATTATCATCCAAAATTCTTGCATTGATATTTTGTAGGTCTTAGAGTAGTATGCATATGTGTTAGCATTATTTAATATCTATCCATTTTTAATTAAATAATGGCATAAATTATCTTGTCAGTGTCTGTATTTTATAAGTTATATTCTTACCATAAGTTTGGAAAATATGTGTGATTTTGTTATTTATGACCATGTCATGTAACAAACTACCTTTGCAAGGAGATTCTCACAGCAGTGTCGCTATGAATTTGAGTCTTCCTAGATGTGAGTCTGTGCTTTTAGGTAAGTTGTTCTCAGCGTTTTCAAGGATCATGTTGTCTCATTTCCAAGCATAATCAGGCCATGAGGAACAGGCAATGCAGCAGACTTCTCATGTGATGGTTATTCTTCATGGAAATACTGAAGTGTGTAGGAAGAGCGAAACTCAAGCATAATGAATAATGTACAAAAGGAAGAAGAGAAAACAATGGGAAGAGAAAGGTCACGATTTTAGTGTTACAGAAAAAAGTGGAGTTATGCGTGCTAAGTATGTAATCACAAAGGTTATGGGAAAATATAAACTGCCTTAAAATTTTGAATTGTGTGTTTATTATATTATTACTTATTAGAATCCAAATACACATATTCATTTTTGTATATCTTATTATTTATTTTAAGCTATTTCCAACATGTAGAAGAGTAGCACAGATGCATTTCCCAGTATCTAAGTCACAGCAGCTATAGATATAATATTTGTTATATGGATTTTATTAACCCAATTTTTATTAACACATTTTTTAGTAGTTTTTCTCATACATTCTTGTAAATGTAAATAATTTTTGCCTGTTCGGCATTTACAATCTTAATGTTTTACATTGTCTGTGTATTATTAGTTAAAATTACTAAAAAAATAACACACAAGAATATAAGGAAATCTTACTAAACAAATGTGGCTATGTGGGTTAATAAAATCTGTATAACAAATATTATGTCTGTAGCTGCTGTCACTTAGATAATGTGATGCATTTGTACTACTCTCAAATGCAATTG
The DNA here is from genome assembly GCA_021186555.1 of Reticulitermes speratus. Taxonomy (NCBI): domain Eukaryota; kingdom Metazoa; phylum Arthropoda; class Insecta; order Blattodea; family Rhinotermitidae; genus Reticulitermes; species Reticulitermes speratus. The sequence continues at coordinate 20,145,124 of JAJKFL010000005.1, forward strand.
TGTACATATATTCCCTTATATGTATCTCCCTGATAATGGCTTAATAGAAGCCAAAAAGTGCTGGAGATAGATTAATGTAAATAATAAGATACATGAAAAATAATCAGTGTATTTAGTTGGATTCTAATAATTATAAATAGCCTTGTTCTGTACCAATTACGTACATTTAAAAACGTTTCCTGGCTCTGAAATTTCCAAAACATGTGGATGTGGAAATAAATGCAACTAGTCGAACTGTGACAATGATCAAGAAGTGGTGCTCCTTAATATGAACTGGTAAGCATATACTTTTACTGTGTATGCTAATTCAGTACCTGCAGTTCACCTACAGTTTGCTGTACAGGTTCCCTCCAGGTTAAACACTCCCAACCTAATCTCACTTAGAAAGCTTGCATTGAGATAAAGAAAATTGACCTGGCAGGGTATGAAGGTAAAATCTAAACACTTCTGATGTATGAAAACATAACCGAAATTGTGGCTACTGAGTCCTTTCGATGTGTAATCTCTGTACAGTCTTACTTTCCTCCACACATATAGAAACCGTAAAATGTCATGCAACTGTAGTTTTCTCCAGCATACATTTCTCCTAAAAGCCTCTAAAAGGCGCAGGACACAAGTAAATATGGTGATATTGTGGTAATTAGGCCAGATCCTTCTTTTGCATGTCTAAGTTGACCCGTACATCCTCAAATCATTCTCATGCAATTTCCTCCACAACATGGACAAGATGGGTTCCAGGCGAGTGAGGCATATAGATATTTTCAAGTTGGGAAATTAATTGCATCTGTCAGTGTTCTAACATCAAGTTTTCTTAACCAAATCTACGAGTATGAAGTGGACTCCGTGTTGAGGAAGTAATAGTCACAGTCAGTAGAGTGGCCCTGCTATGGGCTGGTCAACAAGGACATCAGGTTTGATTACTGGCAGGGGCAGAGAATTTTCTTTCCTACTCAGCATCCAGATGCTCTGGGGCCCACTCAGGCTCCTACACAGTAGGTATCCAGAGCTCTTGAAACGTGGTTAACGTGGGTGGGGGCCAGCAGCTGACCACCCACCTGTATCAACCTCTTAAGTTGAGAATGAATGAAGCTATAATTCTACCTACTCATACATTTTTATAATATGGTTCCTAATTAAGTAGAGGAGCACCTTCACCTTACATGAACCTTTTAATACTCACTCAGATAGTCAAATGATTCCTCACATTGTATGCAGCACAGTCAATCATTACCATGTTCATAAGAGGCTGCATGATTGAGGCTGTTTGTAACATCACAGGGTTAAGGACATTCATAATAACCAATGCAGAATAAGTTGTGCAGTGAATCATCTGCAACATCATACACCAGTAACAGTTTGGGGCAGATGCAGGAAATTGTACTCTCTGGTAATTTGTTAGACAGTAGATGTGACAGCAGACAAAATCAACACCTTCAGTAAGGCTGTAAAGCTGAATGGCATTAGCCATTGCTTTGTATCAATATTACTGCCACAGGAATAGTGCACTGATCACACGAGGACCAATTGCAAATTCATCATTGTAGAAGGTGACAGTACAAACTTCGTGAGATTTGAAGTTCTCACAATGGTGAATATGGATATTGTGATCATCTGATATATGCTACTGTGTACCAATGCTTTGCAACACTCAGACAAACAAACTGCACAATATTGTTTCTTAGATATTTATATAATAATATCACACAAAATATTCCTACATGTTTCAATCCACAAGGGATCATCATCATCAGGGAAACAACCAAAGCAATACTGCACAAAACCAAATTAGCAAACATTGCACACAGTACACATGATGTAAAAGAGGCCCTGATGATGATCCCTTTGGGATCGAAACATGTAGGAATATTTTAGGGGCTTTAGATGCAATGTATGAAGTTTCCACTATATCTAAGTATTTAACTTAATTTAAACATCAGGTTTTGATGTCTTCTTTACACAAAATGCATAAAATGAACTCATAATAAGAATATCATGCCCACTCATTTGAATACTTTATCTCAAAAACTATATTTTGGTATTGATAAAATTTAGTGTCAGGAGTTTACACTAAAATTTGTGAAGTTTATGATGCAAATTGAATTTTTATTCACATTAATCCATTATTTACATTTACATTACATACATTTCATAGATCCATCATGTAGCCCAACGGCTCAGGATATGAAACATGTCATTATAATAATATATAATTGCACAGCAATCGTGTCATATTGGATACACACAATATCACATGTAAAATAAAATGACATTGAAATAAAAACATACACACAAATTTGGTGTAATACAAAATAACAAAATGCAACACACTATATGATAAAATAATATAAATATTATACACTCATCGTAAAGCAATATTTCATATGGACACGAAAGACAAACAGGTTAAGATTTCATCATTATGTGGCATGCATGGGGGCTAACAGAAGTGCAAACAGGGCTTTGGTGGGTAAATCTGAAGGAGAAAGACCGCTTGGAAGACCTAGATATAGGTCGGAGGATAATATTAAAATGGATCTTAAAGAAATAGGATTGGAGGGCATGGACTGGATTTATCTAGCTAAGGACAGGGAGAGGTGGCAGGGTCATGTGACCACGCAAATGAAACTTAAGGTTTTATAAAATGTGGGCAATGATCTGAGGAAGTGTTACATTTTCAAGAAAGACCCTGCTTCACCGAATTTGAGGTTGGATCAAAACAGCAGTTACCCTTGGTACCCCTGATCCATGCTCATTGTACTCTGGAGGATCCGTGCTTTGGAGTTCGTACACCCAACCACAGACCAAAAAACCAGAATGTGACGATTTGTGTCCGTGTTTGGAGCGAAAAGTGTGACGTGATTTCGTGAATTTAATGTAAGTTTATGTGTCCCATTCTAGAATGAAATTGCAAGAAATTAAAACACAGTTTTGTGGAGTATAACATTTTTGGAGTAGCAGGTAAACGATAAGCTTATACTGTAATTCAGAAAGCTGAACTTTTGTATACACGTACGTTGAGGTTAGTATAATCCCGCCGATATTGGTAAGCATGTGCTTCGCGGAGTTTTGAGAGGCTGTTTCAAGCTCACTTATACTGTAATGCATAGATATCCACTCCTGATATGGTTCTTGTTGGCAGTGATTGTTGATGTTTAATGTTCGTATACTATTTATTCTTCTCAATTTAGAATTGTGATACATCTGTTGCGGCCATGCCTTTCATATGGAAAAGTAAATATAGGGAGAGGGGAAGCGACCAGCAGAATGGCTTTTCATAGATAAACAAATTCCAAACCTCTACCTCAAAACGTACAAAACAGGTGCACACACAGGCAAACCATGCTTATCTTTCAAGTCACGCTTTGTTACAGATTAGATGTATTCTGTTGAGGAAGTGATATTACTTGAATTGTACTTGAAAACTGCATCAAAATTACACTGTACAGACATCAAAACGAGCCCTCTATATGGTGTATTTATTTGCAGACATGTACAAATTATTCCAGATTCATGGAAGAAGTATAAAACAGCCTCTAACTTTTGTCCAGTCAGTTTACACATGCAAGATGGAGCATGTAGTTGGGCCCTTATGTTGGAACAAAAGAGGAGCAAAAAGACAGTATCATGCTGAACATTAAATTGCTTTCTTTCCAAGTAAATGATTTGTGAAATGGTCTCTTAAGCCCAAGAATACACTGGCTGCCTTAGTTTCATCAATTTGAAAAACTATTCCTTCTTCAATGCCAATATACTTCACAGTCAAGAATGGTTTCCATAGATACAGTGTTTATTACCAAGATATTTTGAGGCAAGGCAAGATGGTGAGTGCACAAACAAAGCATACTAGAATATTGTATGATTGTCTGTTCAGTGCCATACTTGTTGCATGTGACTTTTTGTGTGTTATCAGTTCTATTGCTGCAGTCAGACCTGTAGGACTCATGACATTCCAAGTTATGTGGCAGTTTTGTTATTATGTAATTCTTATTTGGTATTTTATAATATGGTACTTTTGTATGGTAAAGGATTGTTAGCCTCAACCCCAGCATATTTACTGAAGGACTACCTGTCACACTCTTTATTCAACATACATTTACCCTTAATATCTGAAGGTCATCTGAAGACAAGCCATGTTGTGGTTAACAGGGTCCTGCTTAACATGCAAATTTCACAAAATAATTTCTTCAGCAGGTGATAATCCAGCATCTGTTCATGCTGCATTTATACTAAAAATAACTCAGTAAATACTAAATATTGTACAGTGTCATGGTTTTGTAACACAACAAACTAAAAATTCTGAATTTTCTTACAGAATGAAGCCATTGTGAAGATATAGTCCTCTGGAAGGTGACACCATGTAGTTTGCAGACAGATACCAGGTTTAATAGGAGCCAGTTGTCTGCACATTCAGGGTACTACTATTACTATTCTACTCTGAAGATGGAAGTAGCAGTTACCTGTGAAACGTTAGTACTTTTTACCCAAGTGCATGATACCACATCACAGGCGGCAGTATCTTCAGGGCTAGACTGTCAGATCTCATGACGGAACCTTAGATAGAAGTGACATCATATTCGTATCAGGTACAAACTTTAATGGCAGAAGAATTGATGTAGTTCATAAGAAATTGTGGTCTATCATATCTTACTTTCTTTAATTTCCACATTACAGTTTATGTATAATATTAAAAATTCCTTTTCAGTTTCAACAAGATTCAGCTGTATAATGTTTTATTCAGACCTTGCCATGTTGAATTCTCTCCCAGGAAGTGTAGCCTATTTTCATAAAATTGCCCATACAACAGGGACTTCTACTGGCTCAGTTCAAGTCTAGATAAATCCATGTATAGAAAGGTTGGTTTGAGTTAAGTAGATTTTAGAAGAATTAATTCAAGTTCCATTAGGTATATATAAACCTGCATTTCTGTGCTGGCACAAATGAATAGGCATGAAACAGAGATCACTCTTGTGTAACAATTCACAGCAGGTAGAATACCAGAGGGTTTATTTGTAAAATATGCTAGTACAACGAAAAGATTATCCATCAAATTGAAGCCAACTATGTGACAGCAAAATGTCAGATTTTGATTGAGTTTAAACTTTGTGCTTATTGCCTGCTGTCACATGGTCTTTAAGCAGATCTCATTTAGCATGTTATGTCAGGCCTTTTACTTTTAATGCATCAGAATAATGCTTTGTGCTTAATTCTGTCAAATTTCAGGAAACAGATGTAACAGTTGAGGTTATAGAAGAATTAAAAATCAAAGCAAAAGAATTCTTTCGTTCCAACCAAACAGCAAGAGCAAGGATGGCAGCCGTAAGGTATTGAAGTCCAGGGTGATTGTATGGTCACATATAGAAAGACCCGGGGTGATGACAGTCAATTTGGTAAGTGGACAAACTGGTTTGATATAATGAGGCTAGCAGTTAGTTGGTACAGTATATGCTTTACATAAATAATATCGTGTATTCCATCTGACACAACCTGTATTCATTTTGATACTAAATTAATCCTGAATCTTTAAAAAATTTTTAGAAATTTTTGAATTTTAAGTTCTGGGTTGTGCACCACAGCATTCATATTCAATGACACACCACAAAGATTACAAGTCAATTGTAATTTATATTTCATATTTTATACGTTTTATGTCATTTGTGAGATCTCGCAGTATGTGTTTATTTTAATTCCCAGACAGAATTTATTTTTCTGGTAAGATTGTTGATGAGGTGCTAACATAGTGACCACACGTGGTATATTCAAAAGAGAGGTGGGAAAATACAGAAATATGAAGTTAATTTAGGAGCCTCATATTAAATTGTTAACATCACGTATAATATTGTGCTTGACAAAGTAATACGAGATGCAGAAATTAAATTATATGTGGTGATAGTTTAGGCAAGAATGACTGAAGTGGTACAATCATTTGTTCTTAAAGAGACTCTGACAGTGAAATGAGAATTCAATAGTGAGAAATAATAGCATTCAGAAGTTCAAGATACAAAGACAAACTTTCATTTTTTTCACATATTATGAATACAGGACGAATACCAGAACAATCCTTATTAAATGCACCAGCAATGGATTTAAAGACAAACAATCTCTAAAGTAATATAGTAAAACCCCTATATAATGAATTGCTGGGGGATTAGAATATATTTCACTAAATCGAGGTTTTCATTAAATGGAGATTTTCAATTAAAATGGAGCTATTGTCGGGACATGAAAAAATCATCACTAAATCCGGGATTTCACTAAGTGCGGGAACATTAAATCAGGGTTTTACTGTAATTAGCAGTTTTTCTGGTTTGTGAAGTGGCAGATGTTATGCGAGATGTAATGGTTATTGAATGAGCTTTAAAAGTGATGATCTTGTCTCCATGTAAAGATGAAAGTTTTAAGTAAAATATATTATTTAATTTTCAATGTAATTTGTTTCAGGTTTCGCAATGAATGACATGGCAGAGTAGAAGAAACAAGTGACAGATGTGAAGGATTCTGTGAATGACAATATAAAACAGAACTTGCCTTAAATGTCTACATCATCTGCAAACTAAGGATTTGAAAGAAGGTATGGTAAATTTAAATTTTAAATTGTATTCCATTATAATTTATATTTCTGTTGTTGTAGTATACTTGTGGTTCATTCTAAAGGAATATATTTCTAATTTTGAAGGTCTTGCAGTAATAGTGCCCATAGAATAGAATAGAATGCGGAAGTGCGGGCACTACAGTGACCCATGCACTTCAACCGTTATTGATCTTTTGTGCAGCCCTTTAGCTCATTCATTCAGAAGTCCCACACGTTGAACAAAGTGCAATATCATACTGACAGAGATGTCTTCAAAGTCACCTTATTTCATAAAATGATGACCCAGGTGCCTGAATCTTAGTGTGGCCAAAGCCTCACAGTCACATAGGATATGTGAGGCCATTTCAGATGCCTGCTTTCATCTATTACACTTGGGATTGTTTACCAGCCCCAATTTAAGTAGGTGTCCTTTTAAATGACATGTCCTGTCAGCAACCCTGTCATTATTCTTAGCTGGTTTCTGCTCAGATTGAGCAATTCACCAGCTTTTCTTGGAAAGGGTTTTTAAGAAAGCCCTTAGCCTGCCTTTGTTCACGTATGGACTGCCAATGCTCCTCGTGTTTCGTACTCGTCCAGCCCCTGATCACCCCCCTGAAATCTTTGCAGATATACCAAGTGCAGGCTCAGGTCCTGTGAGTGGATGTGAGGAGCCTTGTCTGGCTAACTCTATTTCATTTCCATCAATTCTCATGTGTCCCGGCACCCATACCAGTTGGATCCTGTTATGTTCTGCCAGTTTCACCAGGGATTGATGGCAGTCCCAGACTAATTTGGAATTTATCTGGAAGCTGTCAAGGGCCTTTATGGCTGCCTGACTGTCAGAAAGAATAGAGATGTTCCTACCTGTGTAGCCCTTTTCTATATTCTCCATTATACAAGCCTTAATGGCATATATTTCAGCCTGGAATAGCATGGTGTGCAGCCCAAGACTGAAGCTGTGCCCCCTTCTTGAGCCCCATCTAGCCACACCAGCACCAGTGCCTTTATTGGTCTTGGACCCGTCTGTGTACCAGACCAGGCCCCCTTTGTTGTCTGGGTTGAACCCGTTCTGCCATTCACACTTGTCAGGGAACTTGACTATGAATGACTTGTGGTATGCATATCTTGGAAGCATCCTGTCAGACTCCATCTGTAGAATGGGTTTGTGCTCCATATCCCAAGATTTTTTGGTGTGACCAAAGTTAGTGTATTTAGGTTTCCACTGTTGGTTACACATTAGCCTGTAGATCCCTGCCTGGGCCTCTGACTCAATCATCACTTGAAGAGGAGGAAGTTCCAGGAGGACCTCCATTGCAGCTGTTGGGGTCGTCTTCATCGCCCCTGTAATAGCCAGACAGGCTAATCTCTGTATCTTACTGAGCTCTGTCCTACTGACATTGTATCTGACCCTCGGCCACCAAACCATGGAGCCGTAGGTCAATGCAGGTCTGATCACCAAGGTGTAGATCCAATGTACCACCCTGGGTTTCAGACCCCAGGTTTTACCAAATGTGCCCTTACTGGTCCGAAAAGCCCTGTAGGCCTTATTCATCACATTTTCCAGCTGTGCCTTCCATGTCAATCGCTTGTCCAGAATAAGTCCAAGGTATTTGACCTCGGTAGTCAGCTTCAAAATATGTCCTGAAAGGGTTGGTTCTTTAGGTCCCTTAAATCTCTCTTCAGGGTGAATTGGTACTGTCACCATTTTTGTGGATTGATAGACAGCTGTGTCCTATCACACCATTATTATACCATACTCAAAGCATCCTGCAGAAGCTCTGACACAGTGTTTGGGAATTTTCAACGGATAAGTATAGCAATGTCATTGCATATCCCAGTGCATAGTAGCCATTCCCATTGAGTCCTCCTATGAGTTCGTCCACAACCAGGCTCCACAGCAGAGGCGATAGAACCCCTAGCGGATAGTTCCTGGCCACAGACCCCTACAGAGTTTCTCCTGCAAGCATGTCTCCAAGCCCATGCCGTTTGGCAGCCTTTGTTTGATGTCAGATGAGGTGCTATCAAAAGCTCCCTCAATATCTAGGAGAGCTCCAAGTGTAACTTCGCTGTTTTCCACTGCTTCCTCTATATGTGTGATCACATGATGCAGTGCTGTTTCAGTGGACTTCCCTGGTTGGTAGGCAAATTGGTATCGATGTAGGGGATGTAGCCCCAAAATCTCATCCCTAATATGCCTGTCCACAAATTTTTCCATCATTTTCAGCATGAAGGACAATAAACTAATAGGACGATATGCCTTAGCCTCGGTATAGTTGTTCTTCCTGTGTTTAGGGATAAACATCACCTTGACCTGCCTCCAAGCTTTGGGTGTATACTCTCTTGCTAGGCAGGCTCTAAAGATACAGCACAGATAAGTCTTTAAGTGCCCGACTCCTTGTTGCAAGAAAGCAGGTACAATTTCCTCAGTCCTTGCCGATTTAAATGGTCTGAATGTGCTAATCGCCCATCTTATTTTAACTGATCAATGACCTTTTTAGACAGTTCCCAGTTCTCCATGTGAACAGCATATGCTCTCAGGTTTGGCTGCCCCTGCCCTTCTAAGGTTACTTCTTTTCCACTGCCCCTGGAAAATGAACTCTGTATATTTCCCTTAGGGTCTCTGTTCCAGATTGTGTGTATTGGCCATCAAGTAGTTTAATAGATTCCACCCTGTTGGCTGACTGACTGGCCATGTTCCTCATGAGTCTGGCCCTGTCAGGTACATCCTCGATCTCCCAACAGTAGTCCCTCCAAGAGGACCGTTTGGCTTTTCTAATCTCTTTGTTGTAACAGGTGAGGGCCATCTTATATGATTCCCAGTCACCTGTCCTTCTTTATTAAAAAGCCGTCTTATTGAAGCTTTAAAGCAGCTCAACTCTTTGTTCCACCAAGGAACCGTCCTAGGCAAGAGAGCCACCCTGGTTGGCCAGCTTTGGTGATAGGACAAGAGGATGGCTTGTAGCAACATGTCAACAGCCAGCCCTACATCCTGCACCAAATGTACAACTCTTGGTACAACCCCTAGATTTACCTGTAGGTCTTCCCGATAGGATTCCCAGTTGGTTCTCTTGGGGTTGCGATATGTGAGCCTGGTAACTTCCAGGTCACCCACTTGAAACACTATGTATCTGTGGTCTCACAAAGAGATCTCATCAGATACATGCCAATTAGTCACTAGGTCCCCTATCTTGTCAGTCCCTAGTGTCAAATCTATAACCTCCTCCTTGTTACTAATTTCAAAAGTAGGCTCATTACCTTTATTAAGAATACTGAGATTTGTACTAACCAAATATTCCATTAAGCATTCTCCTCGTGGATTGATGTCCATGCTCCCCCATACAATGTGGTATGCATTGGCATCACATCCAACGATGACCTGCAATTTATTCCTACTGCAGTAGTCAGTGACTTCCCTTAACCCCTTTGACGTGGGTGGTTCATCTGAATTATAGGGGAGGTATGCTAAGGTAACAATAAGTTCCCTCTTGTTTCCTCCTCTAATGTAAGTCACCATTGTCACATCCCTAGAACAGAGCTCTGACAGTGGAAAGGCATGAACTGTGTTCCTGACAAATGCAGGATCTGGGAGCAATACCACGTCCAGCAGAAAACAGTGTCTCCCTTATGTTGCGTAACCCCCTTATTCAGTCCCCATAAACTCAGGGTTCCTGAATAAGTGCTATATCTATCTCCCATAGCAAGTTTTCGGCAAAAGAGTGCCGTTACCACCTTGCTATGGTGCAGATTAATTTGAATAAATTTACATTTTTAGGACATCTTGTGCCCATTTGACCTTGACTTTTGTCAGATGCTCAATATCCCTAGGTTTGCTGGGAATACCAGCTCCCTGGGGTGGTTCGCCAGACTGGCTGCCCCCTGTTGAGCACAACTAGGCAGGTCCTTCTGTACCACAGCATCTGTGCTTTTGATAGGTTTTTTATTTCGTATTTTCTCCATAAGAGTCCCACAAGTAATGGGGAAATAATAGTCACCACCCACAGAGCCCCTTACGAGTGGAAGGCGTAAATACAACGGGGTGCTGCCTTGTGCCCCGAGGGGATCGTAAACGGCACTGCTATCACCACCCCAGTGCCATGCAGTCCTCAGCACAACACCTCACACCTTGGCTTGCATGAACCATTGCCCCTGTTAGCAGCCTATAGACGTTACCCCCCTCCACAACAGGGATGCCAGAGGTTGGATTTTGGAGAGGAATAGGGCCCATACAATAAACTTTGTTTTAATAAAACTGACTGTTGTATACATCAAACATAAATTGTATTTAGTGGTATATGACGCAGCTACACGTACACATTATGGCTTTCAGTAAGCTATCATCAGGCTGTGTACTGAAAGCTGAAACATGTATATGTAGCTGGGTTATGTACCACAAAAAATACAAGTCTTACTGCTTTGTATACCAACCATAGAAGAATTTATGAACTGTCACATCTAGCACTGGGAATACCATACACTGTAATTTCCAACCTGTGGGCTGCAGACCCTTGGTGTGGGGAACTGCAGGACTCAGCAAATTAGGGGTCCAACTTTTTAAAAACCAAAAACAGGGGCATTTAGTAACAGGTGGGAGGGGGAGAGGTAGAAGACAAATATTTTTACCCTGTCATAAAATATAAAACAGGGTAATTTATTAATATTGCTATGAGGTAACTCGGATAAAAATCATTACATACAGATACACATATTTAATGGGAATGAGAAGAATACTACTCAACTCAAACACTCAGTTCACTTACTGATCTTTTTTTACATACCCGTTCCTTTTCTCTCACAGTCTCAGTCGAGACTCAATAAGTACTAATTTACACACCTCCACATCCCTCTCCCATTCCTTCCTGTTAGTGGGTGGTTGATTTAAACCGCCCAATTTTCGAATTTTATATTTTTAAAATGTTACGAGACACTATATTTGTATCCCGAGGCAATTTACAGTATTTGATAGACAATACGACGGCCTTGAGTAATACAGGTATTATTTTTATTGACTGAGTCAGTGACATCGGTTTTTAATATTTTTATATTATAGTGATGTTATCGTGCCTGTTTTAATTATATTTGTTTATATGTAGCTAAACTTGTGGTATTGTTTATTTCATATTTTTGTATTTGGCCGAACAGTGACGACAGTTATTTAGTATTAGTTTTATATTATAGCGGAGTTACAGGTACCTGTTTTAATATTAATTTTTATCTGTAGCTGTGTTAGCGGTGCTGTTTTATGTTATTTTTATTGACTGAGTCAGTGACATCGGTTTTGAATATTTTTATATTATAGCAATGTTATCGTACCAGTTTTAATTACATTTGTTTATATGTAGCGAAACTTGTGGTATTGTTTATTTAATATTTTTGTATTTGGCCGAACAGTGACGACATTTATTTAGTATTAGTTTTATATTATAGCGGAGTTACTGGTACCTGTTTTAGTGTTAATTTTTATATGTAGCTGTGTTAGCGGTGCTGTTTTAATGTTATTTTTATTGACTGAGTCAGCGACACCGATTTAGTTAATATATTTATATTCTAGTGGAATTATGGGTAACGGTTTTTATTTTATTTTTTATATGTAGCTGAACCAGCAGTGTCTTTATTTAATATTATTTTTGTATTTAGCCGACTGGTGATGCCAGTTTATTTAATAATTTTATATTATAATGGCGTTATTGGTACCAGTTTTAATATTAATTTTTTATATTATAGCTGAGTTGCCAATCCCAGTGGCCATGCGGTCTAAGACGTGGGTTTGCGGCTGCTCGCTTACTAGGATTGTGGGTTCGAATCCACCGGGGGGCATGGATGTCTGTCTTTTGTGAGTTGAGTGTTGTCAGGTAAGAGGTCTCTGCGATGAGCTGGTCCCTCGTCCAGAGGAGTCCTACCGAGTGTGGTGTGTCTAAAAAGTGTGATCGTGAAGCCTTGAAAAATGAGGCGGCCTAGGCCCCCAAGGGGCTGTCAAGCCATTGGGAAAGAATAGCTGAGGTACCGGTACTGGATTTTAATATTAATATTATATGTAGGTATGAATGAAGGTTTAAACCTGGGACCTTAGGGAAAATGATAATGTAGGAACTTACATTGTAAGCGGTAATTATTTTATTAAGCTGATCTTAATTTATCTGGTAGGATTATTTTTAAAATACTAGCTTTTAGTCATTAAATTGTTATTAGAATAAACTTGTTTGAAGTTGTATCCTAGAGTGGGACAAAATTTCCTGTTTCGAAGTGTTTTGGAATCCCTCCATTTATTATCATCAGCGACAACAGATGGAGCTACCTGTCACACAAAACACGTTCCTCTGTTGCTAATGGTTTACTTGCATTTCAACGTTGCTCACTAGTTTCAGTACAACCTTCGTACTTGAAGTTTTCATTTTGCAAGGAAGTGGAACGTTTATGAATCGAAATAATGGCTAAGAAAATGTTTCTCAACAGGCAGAAACCCATGCCAACAACTGAAGTCCCCTCTGTACGCACAGATCGGACTGAGAAGAAGTCAGAGACAGACTGGTCTGTTAGAAGCAACCAGGTGTTAGGGGACGCGGTATAGTTACCGTTTGATATAATTGCTGAATCATCAAAAACTTTTAGGAAATTTAGTATTACCGGGAGGAGTAAATTTAAATCCCCAACAGCCGATCAGAAACGGTCGTGTATCTTAAGGAATGCATTACTGCATTAACTGTGAGAAGGCCTGCTTCCTGTGTGTCACCACACCACCATGTTCCAAAGGTCAGCAGAGGCATTGTGATACATGCAGCAGGTCATTTCTTATTGACGAGTGTTACCAAAATTATCCAATTCTGGGAGTGAAAAGCAGGCTAGTATGTGAGTGGAAACAAGTATGCAGAAATTGCAGCTTCCTTGTGACATTGATTCTAAACATGAATGTTTCAAGGGATTCTGTAATATGTATGCAACAAGAAGTAGCCATCAGGCCACTTTTGCTACGTGGCTCTCCTCAAAACTAGCAAGCTTTCAGACGTATGTATGTTTTCTTTGATACAGAGTGTACGCAAGATCTTGAAGGATCTTTCAAACACACCGAACCTTATATGTTCTTGGCAAATGTGTTCAAAGTGTGAATCTTTTGAGGACTTGCATATTGATTGTAAGCAGTGTGGCAAACGTGTCCACATGTTCTGGCAGGACCCCATAGGAAAATGTATTGAATATCTCCGGCTGTCCAGACCATTCGCAGATACGAATTGTTATTTCACAATACTTACGGATACACGGATGCACGGTTTCTGTTAAGAAGGTTTTTGGGACACAGATGGGTACCGAAGTTGATAATGAATGGTACCACAATTCTTAGCATGTTTGTGGAAAAACTGTACCTTCTGGACTCGCTCATTTTTATCCCAATGAATTTGAAAAGCATGCCGAAATCATTTGATCTCACGTACAAGAAGGGGTAGTAGCCACTTCTTTAACATGGCCGAGAATTTGGATTATGCGAGTCCTTGTCCCGAACCCAAGTTTTATGGGGCAGACTTTGTCAGATGATGAGCGAACCCAATTTTTGACTTGGTACGAGGAAGAAGAACGCAAAATTTTCCATAATAAGGAAGAGCTCTTGACCTACTGCATGGATGACAGCACTGTATTGAGGAAGGCATGCTGTCCTCTTAGGACTTTGTTTCTGTTTGGTCAAAATAGTCCTTTTATTGAAGATTTGCTTTCGCTGCCCTGGATGTAAGATGTGCAATCCGCGGAATACCAAAACCATAGTAAGAAAGTTGAAGTCACTGGTTTGGTTCTGAGCCGTTATTGTTTCTGCTTCAGGGACACGAATCGAGAGGCAGTCGCAGTACAGATCATGCACAGGTAAGTTTCATATTCTGTATTACTTTTTTGTTTACAGTTTTGATCAAATCCATGGCTGACAAGTTTTCTGTACATATATATTGCCATGAAACCGATCCTTCGGTCGAAATAAACTATTCACGAAACTCGTTTCTTAAATTTTGTGCTGCATACAGTGACCTTCTTGGTACATTCTGCGAATTAGGAAATCATGTTTGTCTTCAGCTTCTGATCTCCAGGATCCAGGAGTGACTGCATGATTGTCCGTGTCTTCCAAATGAAATGTACCAGGCGGCGATTAGAAATTTCTTGAGGTAATATTCCTACATAGGAAATTATGTAAATAGATTCATGTCAAAACAACTGCTTCAACTTTGTTGGGATACAGGGCGACTGGTTTGGAAGAACCCTGAATTAGCTGACAGGATGCCAAACATTTTCTACAATTCTGCGTGCCCTGCTTAAGCTCTATTTAAAAACTCTCAGACGATGAATTTCCAGGGTTGTGTCCAGTATAATATTCACTGACAAGGCAAATGCATTATCAGCGACAAATACGAATGCAACTGCCAATGTTCTTCCGGGTAAAGGTAGACATAGATGCTTTAGTTCCGTTATTTTAAAATCTTGTTTGTTTGAAAGCACGACCATCAGAAGTGTGGCCTTGGCAACCAAAGTCTGGGAGCCTCAACCTCCTGAAGCCCAAAGGGCCTGTTGAGACCTGTAATTGGATAGCTTTATATGCGTCATAATGTGGAGGAGATTTCTTGGTAAAATAGTACATAAGAGTGGGAGGTCAGTGGAACTGACTCAGGGCCGTTTTTAAGAGTACAGCTGGCAATTCCTTACATCTAGCACTGAAGCAGGACCTGTGCAATGCATAGGGCGTAGAGCGGTATACACGTGTTAAAAAGGGTTACGGACGTCAAGGGTGTATAGCACCGGTCCTCACCGACATGAGCAAAAAGTCACAGTTAACGTATGTCCAAACATCAGTGCCTGCTGACATAAGGGCGATGTTTGTGTGATTTCCACAGCAGATGCTCTGTGTGATTCCTATGCTTGTCAGCACATTCAGCTCTTCGTTGCACAGAAGTGAATATACTTTTAAACAATTCCTTGTTTCACTCAAATCTGAGAATCCCTCATTTCTTTAATACGTCTACGTCATTGATCAGTCCTGAATACGCCAAAGTTGTTACGTGTTCCTACTGCCAAGAATCCAGACGATCAAGATCTTGCAGGCCAGTTGATTGGTCCTTCACGTCCTGTCCTCTGTCCACCACAAGACTGGTTCAGGTGCTGACAATGCGGAGAAAATGAGTTGGTGCTCCATCATGCATGAACCACGTTTGTTGTCGTTGTTGAAGAGGCACATCTTCGAAGAATACTGGTAAATCATTAAACAAAAACATATGGTACACCGCACCTGTTTGTCAGATGAAACAGCTGGTCCTATCATCTGCCCTTCTAAGATGACCACCTTCTCTTAAAGCTTCCTGCAGTGCTATCCCAGGATCCAGTCAAGTAAAATCATCGCCCACATCTTGGAAGGTGTTGGTGTTAGGACATCTATTGACTGGGACGCTTTTGCTCCTTTGAGTGAGAACTGAACCTCCTTAAAATCTATAGCCCTGTTTAACACTCTGTATAGTTATACTTGGCACGTTTCTTAGCCACAGAAGCAACTATGTTGTTATAGGAGTAGTCATTCCCTTTTCGTTACTCGGTCATGAAGGCCTCGTTTGTAGCAGCCGGTCGGAAGATAGTAATGCTTGTCAGTAGTAAACCGATCAGTTCATAAGTACGTATGATCCATCACCGTTACCGTTTTATCTGGTCGACATATTGTGAGCTAGAAGTTACGCCTGCTACACCGATATACAGAACGACAAAGGTAAAAGGTAATTTCTGCCTGTGCGTAGTGATGCACTACGGCATGAATCCGCATGGGTGAGTGGAGGTGTAGCTCCACATGTTCCTAACCTCAACTTCAGATGCGGGTAATCGGTGTGTTTCATTCCCTAGCCGCTTTACCCCTGGGAACAAACCCCTGGAATCCGGTGGATGGTACCGGATAGGTCCCAGAGTTGGTCTGGACTGTAGAGAAAAGAAAAGTGTCTGTCTGTGTCCGAAATCGAACTCCAGTTCCTCGGTCATCCATCCGTACCCTAGTTGATATAGTGATTGAGATAGCCCTGCTCCATAGGACACGAGCAAGAGGTAGTAGTAATAACAAAATAAGTTTCCAACTTCACAGACAACAAATCCGCAAAAGCGTGAAAAATGTGCCCTTCGTACGGCATTAAAAGGATGTCTACTTGCTGTGTGAGCATGTGCAGTGCATTGTAAATCGAGCAGACAATGGGTGGACAGCTGAAGAGGGAGAAAGTGTCCGGGGGTTGGTGGAAACTCCATAACGAAGAGCTTCATAATTGGTATTCTTCAGTAAACATTATTAAGCGTTTAAATCAAGATGAGCTGCGAAAATCGTGTAGCACACATACAAGAGATTAGAAATGCCTAAAATTGTAGTTGTAAAACCTGAACGGAAGAAACCCCTTGATGGGAGGATAACACGAAGCTGTTCTTGAAGAAATGGGGTGACAAGATATGGACTAGATTCTTCCGACTCAGGGTTGGACTTAGTGATGGGCTGCTGTGAACAAGGTCACAAATATAAGTTTTAAAACTTTCGCGGCGACATGATTCAATATAGTCTTCTCGGGCGCACAGCCGCGTCAATTCGTTTGAATACAACGTTTCGGGGACTAGCTCCGTCCCCATCCTCAGGCAAAACTGATTTTGTTTGATCAGTTTTGCCTGAGGATGGGGACGGAGCTAGTCCCGAAACGTTGTATTCAAACGAATTGACGCGGCTGTGCGCCCGAGAAGACTATATTGAAGGTCACAAATCTTCGGGCTGTTGATAAGGCGGGAGATTCTTCAGTAGCCTAGCTACTGTTCGTTTCTCAAGGATTCTGCTCCATATACTTAGTTATGCTACGTAACAAAGTATTCGTTCTGTTTTGCCGACAGCTGGCATGTTTTGAGACATCCAACGCAAGAAGGAAGCAACCGCTGGCCAGGTACGTGTATGTGGTGAACTTGGCTGGGTTGGTAAGGCAGTGGATGCATTGGCCTGGATTCAGTCTGAACTTGGCAGCGGAATCTTCAAGTGCGAGGCAGTGGTGCGTCGTGAAAACCTGTACTGGCATATATTGGACGCAGGTGTGGTGATATGGGCTCCGGTAATGCGATGTATCGACCGTCTTCAAGAACCAAAGCACCGGCTTCAGAAATTATGGATTTTAATATTGTCACAGTATGTATATAGCACTGCTGAGGAAAAATAGAATAAAGATAAACTAATTCAATAATAAAGAATGTAACTTAAAAGAGGTAATTTTGGGGAATGTTTTCAGAATTCAGTTAAGCTAAACGCATATTACATTTTATTACAAAGATTCAAAAATCGACCATTATTGTGGCATTAGTGTTTTACTTATCGTTTCGTATTGCTTATTTTAATATAGAAATTATTTATGTGACATGACGAGTACCGGGCGAATTGGCTTAAGTGATGATGCTTCTAACGTTTATGTAGGAGGTTCCCGTTTCGAAACTCGGATGGGACATCGACTTTCCTGGCTGAAATTTTTCTTGATTATTCTCTGTCCACACAGGCATGTGCTGGGATAGTACTGGAAAGTAAGCCACAATATTTTATCCGACGTCCTTCGCAATTTATTTGGTATCTTTCAACGCTGCGCAGTGTGAGCTACTGACAGTGTCTGTAAATAACCGTAAGTAAAGTACGTATGTCACGGGTATGAGTTATAAAACTTATGCGGCTCCTAACATTCTGCTTGCACTTTGATCGCGTTTGTGCAGCATCCATTGAACTTCGTGTTTGATTGAGCAGTAACGGTAGTATTGAGGCTTATTTTAATGTAAGCGTATTTCACGAAATCCTTAAAGCGAGCGCTCTATGGTTTGGCCATGTCTGTCTTTCTGGAAGCTTACGCGTTTCGTATCGGAAACTATTCAACCGATTTCTATTAACATTGTTATTTAGAGGGATATGCAAGTCAAAATTAATTGTTGCTCCAGTCAGCACAACTAATATACTGCACGTATATTACATACAAAGGATTCCCTGGTGATTGGTAGGGAATAGCCGAAATATGTAGCAAAAACACATACAATAATAAGTACATTAGTTTTACAGATTATGATTTGTATATTCCTATGCCTGTAGCAGAACAGGATGTACCAATTAAAAGATTGTTATTCTGGTGTGCGCTAAAATATGTTGCCTGAATTTTATGTTGGTTCGTGTCAGTCTAACAGAAGCCCTCTATTACTCGACGTAATATTTACCTAAATACGGTGGCGAACAATTGCATCGGGGCAAAGCATGAGGTTCTCGCAGCGCTGTCCATGAAACGGCGCAACATCTTCAATTGCATAAGTTTATGCAGGCTTATGTCTGCTTCTTATAAGGCTTCTCAGTACCATGATTTGTATTTGTACGTAGTGTAGTAAAAAGCAATCCTTGTGCAGGCCTGTACAGGCCCTAAGGGTTCCAGGAGGTTGAGGCTCCCAGAATTTCAAGACATTCGGCACAGGAAGGTGGTAAGTTTGTAAGCCATATGCACCAGCCACCTTTACCCCCCAGGAAATATTCCTGGTACTTATTTCTTTTAAAGGCTGAGTCGACCCCAGGGCCATAGTACGGCCGGAAGGAATCGAACCTGCGATCTTCCGGCTTGTAGCGCAGTGCTTCAACCAACTGCGCCACCGCGTGCCCCCATGTAGTGTGGTACCTGTATATAAATTTACCTCTGCAGTTTTGTATGGGTGCGGAACTCGGTCTCTCATACTGAGGGAAGAACATTGATTGAGGGTGCTGCAGAACAAAATACTAATGAAAATATTTGGGTCAAAGAGACTGGGAGCAACAGAAAGCTGCAGAAATATACACATTGAGGGACTTCATAAATTATACTTATTTCAAACATATTAGTATTAGGATAATAAAATCCAAGAGGATGAGATTGGCGGGACAGTAGAGAGATCAGACATGCGTGCAAAATTTTAGTCTGAAAACTTGATGGCATGATCCTTCGATGGGAGGATAATATTGAAATGGATCTTAAACAGACAGGGTGAGAGGATGTGGGCTGAATTCGCCTGGCTGAGGATGGGGTCCAATGACGTGATCGTATGTACACGGTAATGGAATTTCGGGTTCTACAAAGGCAGGAAATTTCTTGAGCAGCTAAAATGTAATTACCTTCTCAATGGCTGTCCAGCATGGATTTAGTAATATGTGTAGCGTGTCCCGGCTCCTGTCTGCTTATGAAAAGAGGAAATTTTATCTGCAATGCTTGATTTGTGTCTGCAGTAAATGAACGTATGGACCAATGATGCCGGACCGTGTGTACGTTTGTGGTGGCCAAAGTGATCCTGGGACAGAGTTTTCTTAGAGTGTTGGAATTTCCCCCTGTCTATTATCATTATAAATGCTCCATATTCATTTTCATCTACCATCGACACTATATAATATGGATCCTGAAAGCGTTGCTAATAAACAAAAATATTAATGCAAAATTACCAAAAAAGAAATCGAGTTTTAAGTTTTCTGCTACGAACTGAGCTATTCATATATCTTCTACCATCACTCTCTACTTCAGTTAGCTGTCCATACTTTTCATGTCTGCTATGTGCTACTGTCAGGGTTCACTGTTATCAGTACCAAGGCTGCACCATAGCTCAGTCGGTTATTCACCGTCTTTTCACCACCGAGGCACAGGTTCCATCCCAGCGGAGTTCTTGTCGGCTTTGTGGTGGACAAAGTGACACTGGTACAAGATGTTCTCATGGTAATTCGGTTTTCTCCTGTCCATTATCATTCTACCGATGTTCCATATTCATTTGTCTATCATCCAAGGGACGGCCAGTAGGCAGACTGGAGGCCACAATTCCAACATATATCGCATCATGTCATCCCAAGAAAAAAAATATGATCAGTACCATGTTACAGGATAATTTAAAAATTCCGAAATTGTGGTAAATATGCCTGAAGGCGGTTAACTCTAGGAAAGAATAAATAAATTTAATAGGCGAAATTTACAAGATTCTGAAGGTTATATATATATATATGCTAACTGGTAATTTTACTGATTTTTAAGTCGTTATGAATACGTTGCATGAAGATCTGTAGTTGATATTGCAATGGGTACAATTTATTGTTTAAACCCCAGTGGCAACTATATCTACCACCTGCTTTAACATTGGAAAGCTCTGCAGTTTCCCCACAGAGTGTGTGCATGTGACATTACTAGGAATAAACAGCTGTTATGTTCCTAAGCAGCCTGAAGCAGTTGGTCTTTACAATGGAGATGAAGGTTGTTTTCTGTGAAGTAGGAACTGAATTTTGTGTACACCTTAGGTTTCAGTTCTTAAAAGTGTTAAGTGTAGAAGTGTAAATAGACTTCGCCGAAATTTAGCTTTCGTGTTGTACTACATCATGTGAGGAAATTTGCTACAAATAACATAACTGAGCTACCGTATGCGGTCAAGCCCCTTTCAGATACAAGTTTTGCTGTTATTGACGATACTGCTGCACTAAATTATAATA
This sequence comes from Reticulitermes speratus, assembly GCA_021186555.1. Classification (NCBI taxonomy): domain Eukaryota; kingdom Metazoa; phylum Arthropoda; class Insecta; order Blattodea; family Rhinotermitidae; genus Reticulitermes; species Reticulitermes speratus. Next base: position 20,166,162 of record JAJKFL010000005.1, read on the forward strand.
TGTAGGCCTTCTGTACACACCCATGTATATCTCTACTTGGCCACCGGCCAAAAGTGCATTGAACCAGGGTCATCCAATTAGTGTAGACTTGAGATACAGGTCGTGTTATTTCATTGATCCACAGCGGAAAGCGCTTAGTTTGTAAACAGGCGGAGGAGAACCCAAACGAGTTAATATGCGAATCATAATTCATTGCCAGATATGGTGCTTAATGCCAGGAAAAGAGGCTTCCTGACCGGAAAGTTAGAACAGTGGTTCCAAACTGTGTTCCGACGAAAAAAAAAATTAAGAAAGAGAAAAGAATAAAGGAAACAGCAAGGAGTATATTTCGACGCACTGAATTACATTATTGAAAACCATTCCTGATTATTCTGAATTGCACTTGTCATGCTTTCAGATTTCAGAAATGTTCAAATGAAACTGTAAAACAACGTCATACAAGTCTTCGAATATTATCGTCCAGACATCAGTCAATCTGGACTGACCAACAAAAAAGTGAGGCTCATGGAACTGTTACCGATGGTTACGTCCAGATTTGCGGAAATGGCATATCGAGGTCAGATTTACGAGAATTGGCGTTCTCATTGTGGTCAATATGCCGATTTTATTCTTTTGGGATGTGACGCAATATAGTTTATAAACGTTTCTACTGTTGTCTCCATATTCAAGAGAGTCTACACCGAAATATGCGGATGACTATCAGTGGCAGTAATAGGGACGAGGATTCTTTGAATAAAGAGTTTTATTTATCATTACATTAGACCTAATTACGAGGGTTGCCCAAAACGTTTTGCAACACTTTCTGTACTTTACTCAAAATCTACAGGAAATACCTGCAATTTTTTTCTCACGGGGGTCGTGAAAATGGCGTGGTATGGTGATCTGCATTTTAAACAACGGGCTGTTACTGGATTTCTTGTGGCAGAGAAGGAATCAGTAATTAACTTTCACAAGAAATGTATACGGTGTCAGTGCTGTTGATAAAAGCGCTGTTAGTCGTTGGACTTCACGAATTGCTGGTTCCGAGAAAGGCCAAGTGGAGCTCAGTGACGCGCGTCGCTCTGGCCAGCCAGCCAACAGCAGTCACTCAGGTGTTGCTTCGACGTGCTGATAAGCTCATTCGAAATGACCGACGGCTTACAAACTTGCAACTGAGCGAGCTCTCACTATCCAAGGGAAGTGTGAACAACATTATTGATGCCTTCGGATATTCAAAAGTGTGTGCTCTTTGGGTTCCATGAATCCTAACCGACTATCACAACACTGTGTGGAAAGAGGTGTGTTCAGATTTCCTCTCTCGTTACGACGCTGATGGCGAAGGCTTCTTGTCACTCTCCCGTTACGACGCTGATGGCGAAGGCTTCTTGTCACAGATCGTCACTGGGGATGAAATATTGATCCATCACTTTGAACCGCAGACAAAAAGACAGCCAATGGAATGGCATCATGCAGCTTCTTCTCGAGGCTACCCCTTCAGCAGGGAAAGTCTATTGCCACTCTTTTTGGAGGGGGGATGCAGAAGGGATGATTTTGTTAGACATATGCCACGTGGTCAAACCATTAACTCAGATCTGAACATTAATGCCCTTAAAACCTTGCAGAAGTCTTTCAGGGGAGTTAGATTTACAAAAATGTTGCTGAAACCCTGCTTCAGCACGACAACACACAAGTTTGCAAGCACAGGAAGCAATCACAAAACTCGGATAGACTGTTCTGCCCCATCCACTATACAGCCCAGATCTTGCTCCTTCAGATCTCCACCTCTTTGGAGCCCTCAAAGATGGCATCCGTGGGAAAAGGTTTGGGAGTGATGATAAGGTTATTGAAGAAATGAAGAAGTGGCTGCGAGTACGATGCTCTTGTTTCTCGCTGGCGTTAAGGCTGTTGAAGTTGATGGAGAATATGTAGAAAAATTAGGTGTGTAATACATCCATCTAGTTATCCTATGAATATGTTCAACGAATTAAATAACAAAGTACTAGCAATTAAAAGAAGTGTGTTGAAAAACCTTTTTGGGCAAACTTCTTAAATTTTACCTTTTATGATCCAACAAATAATCAGAAATAAACACCTGAATCTGTGTTAAAAATGCTGAGTGATATAAGAGAACACGTGTCTACATCTGCTACGAGTAAGATTTTGCAGATATCATTGGCCAGAATCTATTTATTGCCTATTTAGACGTATTACTGCAAACACAATCTGTTTTCCCAAGAATACCAGAATTCTCCGTCTGCTATTTTTGAATAGGAATGCGATTTTGTTAGGTGACAAAAAGTGCGCTTGATATCAGTTGAAGCTATGAATGAAATTACTGATGGAATTCAATTCACGTTTCTGTTGCGGCCGTCGTCCATACAAAACTACTGTCACTGCAAAACAAAATTAAAATTTATTTTGCCTTTCTTTTGTTAACTCGCCATGTCGAATATTGTTAGAAAAATAATGTAGATATTAATGAACTCTAATATTTTGTGCCGTGTACGAATATGTTCTGCGATAAACCTTCTTCGAGAAGACTTATAATATCTATTTAAGGTACATGTAGCATGGGGAATGCTATACTCGTATTAGATTCATAACCATCGAAAGTAAATTCGCCCCATAAATTGTAGGGTATATCCAAATTATCAAACTTCATCGAAATCTAATTAGCAGTTTCGGGGATAAAACCTGTGGACAGACAGACAAGATCTCCCCATTTTGTAATATGTAGTGGTTTATCGTCCATTACAAATGTCATGTCTATAACTCCATAATTTGGTCTGCTGGGATTGCCCAGTTTCTATTTTCTGCCACAGAAGTAATATTTGAATGGGTTCCACGGAGCTTTCCGTGGGAGTAAAGTGACGGAAGCGTGAACCTGACAACTCGCCTCCATCTAGTGCCAGGGCTAAGAATGAGTTGATCTATACCTCCACACCCCCATATGCGTGTATCTTGTACAGGGGCAATTTTATCCGTTACGTTTACAGATCTCATGTTCGTGTATATGCTGTAATGGCTGGGCCATTAGTCTCATAAAGAGAAGCGCCTTGTGGAGGCAGGGATAGTCATTTAATACTGCAGACATTTAGACATAATAATATTCACGTAACTGATAAAACTGCTACAGATGTCGGAGGGAAATTCAGTTATTCTTGCACGAGGAGTTTAATGGATAGAAGATAATTTGGCATAGGATCCGACCCTCATCGGAGTCTGATATTTACCATAACTACAAAGCTTTAACAATGTCACAGGTGAGCTATAGTAATCAGATAATTTCGAGTTGAATTCAGGGGACTGCAGAATCACAAGAAAGGCTAGTGTCTAGTCTGTAATCACCGTGGATGCCTTGTCATGCTCCTGTGTTTACTAACACGCTTGAGATCCTGAAAGAGCCCTTCATTGGTGCAAGAAAAGTTACTGCTGCTTTTTGCCAGTTACTTGCGTCGTCTTTTGAAGTGTTCTTTATATGGAGAGGGTTTCAGTGGCAGCAGGACAGCTGATATGTATTCCGATGTTACCAGTTGGTATCTGGACTTCGATATTGGCTAATGTGGTTGTGGTTCTTCGCGTGTTCCCTCAGCTATTCCATCGTGTCTCACGCTGTCCAGTTCACCATAACCATCATTTTACTCGCACTCTTTTGACCAACACCAAGGCAGAGTATTTAACTTTACCGTTTCCAGCCTGTCTGGGAACCCTATAATACAGAAAGTACACCACCACCATCAGTCTAATCGACTTTAAAAGGTAAAGCAATCCCTACACAGCCCCTGGAGGTTGAGGCTCCCAAATTTCCAGACAATCGGCACATGAAGGTGGTACGGTTGTCAGCCCTAAGCACCGGCCGCCTTTACCCCCCAGGAGATATTCCTGTTACTCATTTCTGTTAGAGGCTGAGTCGACGCCAGGGCCATAGTGCGGCCGGAAGGATTAAGTCAATGAAAAAATCCAATGATCCCATCGGGAATAGAACCCGCGACCTTCCGGCTTGTAGCGTAGTGCCTCAATCAACTGCGCCACCGCGTGCCTCCTACAATCTCTATTATTATTATTATTATTATTATTATTATTATTATTTGCGTTTTCGGTATAGTGACTAGACTACAGGCTGGACCACCCAGGGATTGAATCCCAGCAGGAACAAGCGATTTTTCTCTTCTCCAAAATGTCCAGATCGGCTCTGGGGCCCACTCAGCCTCCTATCAATTGGGTGACGATGTGCTTTCCCTCGGGGATAAAGCGGCGTGATGTTGACAGTTCACCTAGGTCTAGTGTTGAGGTTACGAATGAAGCTGTAACTGTGCTGTGCTCCCTCTATTTTCCTCCATGGCGTGGACAGGGGCAGATTATTATTATATCATTATCATTATGATCATTCGCTTTACACATCAGTCACGAAAGTGGTTCAGTCCTTTAAAAGTTTCAAATAAAAGTTGAAATGTATGTATTGTTTTTCCTATATTTGATCCGTATTCTGCCAATCTCGTCGTTTTTAGTTATTCACAAATGTATTTTGTTTGTAGATTATTTAACGACGCTCCAAGCTTATCAGATTATCTTATGTAAGATAATGGATTGGATAGGACGTGAAAGCGGTCGCGGCCTAACTGAGCTACTATCCCGACATTTATCTGATGGTGCTGGGGAAAATCGCGAGAACTCTCAAGATAGTCCTTTTCCCAGCCAAAATTCGAAGCGGGCACCTCTCGAGTACAAGTTAGATGTGCTCCGGCTTGAGCCAAGGTTTTCTTGGTAAGCTGAATTATTATAAAGTTTTTGAGGAGGATCCTTTACTGAGAGGTTTACAGTTCTAAACGAGTAGTGTCAGTGATGAAGCTTCTCTATATAATCTTCTGTCCTTCGCAAATCAAAGTAATGGTTTGTATTTCCGATATTGGAAGACGAAAGGTGGTAGCAAGTAATTAGATGTAACAGCCGAGAGTCATGAAGCTGCACTGCGCATGCCTGGACAAAAGGTGGGTGACTGACCTCTGTAATCGTCGACAGCTGTTGTGCCGCGTCACAGATTATCCTAGTGGAGATCAGCTCCCGTTATTAACAGAAACTTTCCGGGTAAACGCTTAATAATTGACAGACAGATGATAAGAAATCTGACGCATCAGTAGTGGTTCTTCTTTCCTATCAGGACGTAACCGAAGTGGCTTGCAGTTGTGAGTTTACGTACATCTATTTATCTGAATTATTCATCTTCAAAACTAGTGAACAGATTTCCATCAAATTTGGTATGTGGAGTCTGCACCAACACTTCTAGAGCGAAGTTTATTTTAGTCTGCATACGTTCAGTATAAGCACTCCTTGACAGGAAAAGTAAACCTTATCAAATTTCTCAAAAACCGCTCCCTCAAAACCACTGGTACACAATAAAAAACATGGATTATATATATATATGTTGTATGTAGTACTTATATAGAGATTATATATATAGGGGCGTGGCTAGGGGATGCGTGTGGTGCCGCCTCATCGGGCAGCAGAGTGGGTGTTAAAATTATTATTATAAACGAAGAAATCTGATTTTCTGCGTTCCACAAATTTTAAATTATTGGGCCGAGACAAGGAAATTCAATAAATAATTGTGATTTTGTTTAAAGTTTGGAATTGCTGTTAGGGGCAGCGGTGAATCGACGTGCTGTGTAGTAGGCAGTGTCTGATCGTATGCTTTCATGGGCGCAACACAGGAGTGTGACTGTACTGTATATGCTTCTGTATATAAATTTCCCATCTTCTGTGGAACCCAGAGGTTCATTACCTTGTTTACAAGAGCTCGCCACTAGACCCTACCCTGAGCCATATCAGTTCAGTCTACATCCTCATGTTCTGCTGCTTTTGCGTTGTGTATTTAGTACGCTGTCGGTACCGAGAATATAAGGCGAGTGACTGTGAATGTAGAGCATTGGTGGATTGATATGGACCGAGGAAGACGAAGTACTCGGCGAAAATTCTGTCCCAGTGTCGTAATATTTAACGATGTGTTTCATGCTTCTCTTAGTTCACGTCATGAAGGCACAGTACAGGTATAGATCCTGACTTTTAACTTTATGGTAGATTTAGATGGGTTGTCAGATTCACGCCCCGGCTGCTTTACCCACGGAGAAGGCGCATCCGGCACCAATTGGAGTTTGGGTGGGCACCAGAGCCGGAATGGACACTTTGGAGAAGACAAATTCCTTGCCCCTACCGAGAATCGAACAACGGTTCCCTGATCATCAAGCCCTTAGCCTAGTTACTACATCCACTGAACTATATCGGCTCGACGTCAAGATTAATATGGGATACAAAAAAAAAAGCAAAGAAATTTTGTACTCTGTTGAAAACCTTTTCCCTTTTAAAGATTCCATTCTTCTGCGACACGACGCCTTACGAATCTACACGGCGTCATATACCAGACGTCTAGTATCTTCATCAATACCACTGGGAGAATCTCATAGCTTTCTACTCCTGTTTCCAAACTAATGTGGTACGCAAAGAAAAGAGTGACGAAACGTCAGAAACAGTCTTCGTCAGTGGCTAGTTGGTAAAGGTTCGTGGGTTATTTAATGATTCTCCATCAACTGGGGGAGATTATTTGGTGTCGAAGTAGACTAGAGCACGATTGCGTACTAACTGGAAAAACAGGCAATGAAGCAATTAGGCCTGTGATTTACTCCAATGTACTGTCTCAGAAATCGTCTGTTAGGCATGAGGAAAACCATGTAAAATTTTAGAATAGCCACTGCTTCTGTTAATCGATCAATGAGTTGTGAGATCTGAGGGTTATGACAGCGGTGAATATGAATGTCGCGGTCTTCCGTGGTGTGACACGGATATCTAGCAAGTTACACGACGTTATAAACCAGAAGACCGAAATCTTCGATCAATCAGTTAACCACTAATGTTTATTAAATTGAGTTTTGAGTCCTAATAAGAGAGCAGGTGATGAATAAGACCGAGTAAATCCATTTAAGGTGAATAAACGCTAGAGTCTGAAAATGAAATGGCAACGGCAGTGTGAGAGAATGACTTAAATTCATGCTGTTTTAAATTCCATACCTGACAATAAACATTAAAGCTGTACTTTACAGTCACTTAAGCAAAGTGGTTCTTGTAGGTCCGCCCCATTGTAGTGTGCAGAACATGGAATAAGGCAGCACACTTTAGCAGTGTGAACCCAGGTGAGCCTATTGTGCAATATTGTGATGAAACGGCCCTTATGAAGTGCTTTGAAAAGTATATGCTGTATTAAAGTGTTACCCAATATCCTGTTGAAACAGTCTGCAATAAAACCAACAATATGTAGACCTGTTTTCTTATCATACTGGAAAAATTATCCTACTGAGTTTTGACATCTTGCAGGATCGTGAATTCATACCGATGTTTCGGGAAAATACACTGCCTCCATCTTTAGGATGACAGAATTAGATGCTGATTGCTCCGATTGGCCACATTCCTTGCAGTCTTCCTATATAGTTCGACACATTTCCTCCTCCCAGTCACGTTAGTGCTTACCTGAACTTAATTCAGTCACCCAAAGATCACAGAAGCAGGTTCCTCAGAAACTTCGGTATCCTTTTTCGCATTGCTTATATCCTAAAACATGCACTGATTTATTTGAATTTCCGATTTAACATAACACGTATTTTGTCCATGGGTTGGCTTACGTTATGTTAATCTTGTATATGCATTTTTAATAAACTTCTTCACAATGTAAGCAGGAGCAGGAAACTTAACGTCTGAATTGACGCACGAATGGTAATTAATGTGCGCAATAACAGGACACTTTAACTTGGTAACTGACACATTAAATATGGTAGTCCACACACACCGAAGTCACGGTTGTGTGTTGGTACTTCTGCTTGTGTCCAGGAGCACCCGAGCTAAAATCTCCGCCCGGAGATCGGCTATCCTTCCTGAAGTGTTTCGTGGAGCTCCTCGGCCCCACTTGACAAATCCCGGGATAGTTCCTCAAATTAGGACACAGCAACATATCTCCACGTCTGTCTCCAGTTCTTTATTTACTAATCATCGTAACATTGAATGTCAGATATTAGCTGTTGACAGTGTCGTTAAATAAACCATAAATAAAGTAGTACTGTACAAGACACAAATATTGAACCGTTCATACTGTTCATTAAATTCAGACTGTAAAAGTACAAGAATGTAACATCAAACCTGTCTTATATCATTTGCTGCAAATACCTGATTGATCGTTTTATGCAGTGACGTGCATATGGTTGCTTCGCGACGAAAGGGCGGTTAGCGTAAATGTATTTACATTACCTTACGTCGTCTGCTATCAATAAGAAAAAACACCGGACACGTTATTGTAGCATTAACGCTCTAGACTCGTATTTGGGATGTGCCCGGTTCGAAAAATATCCTGTCAGAGGTATTTCATGGTTTTCCTCAGTCTCGCTGTGGCAGTGTTGGTAAGGGCTCCACGGGTTTAGTATATTCCACTCAATGGAAAATATTATTTTCTCCCTTTAGGCTTTTCATAGTCTTCGTTTTGTCTTCCCCTGTCCGGAGACTTATTGTTTTTGTAACAAATTTTAACATTGATATAATAAAGGTTTCGACAGTTTATTTCTTATATGTAAATGTACCAACTTTAAATGTACCGCGAGTTGCGCCTAAGGGGTCCGCGATTTGAGGTAATTTTGGCGACGGGAACTCTGTAAAATGTTCGTGGTACCAGAAAGGTTAAGAAGGAATATTTTAGGCAAATGTTATAATAGTTCCTCAAATATGCCACGACCACTTTCTTCCAACTCTTTTCCGGTTTATCATTCAGCAATAATCCTACTTATGGTGCTACATGAGGTGAGAAACTGCTGTCAGTCGTGGTAAAATAAACCACTGATGAAAAGAAGACCAAACGGAGAAGGTAGAAAGAAAGAAATTGAAGAGACAGAAAGAATGACCTTTAATGCATTATACGACGCTGTTTCAGCTGTAGAAGTTATATAGCTCGAAACGAGTGTAGAGCCAACAATGATGCAGAAGACAGTCGTAGCCTATTGAAAACCGTTAACGGGACATTCGCCTGGAGAGACTGACGAGACCTACGTAGGTTTCAGTCAGATTACCCGATAGTTCAGCCAAGAATCGAACTGGATACCTCCATCGCACAAAAGTTTCCCTGACACTAGTCTGCTCGGCAAAAGGAGCATCGCATAGTAAGTTGGACCTAACTGCAAATATGACGATTATTTCTTCGGTTAGACGTCCTTCAAGCTTCAGTAGGTTCGATCGCGGAGGGAGCTAGAAGCCATCATCCTGAACGGTACCGTTAGGTTTGAAAACCTGTAACGGGCCCTACTGACCTCGAGCTTGGCAGCCTGAAGCCTATTGAAAGACACAGGTGACGCAACTCCTCTACAGACATTCCACAGAGATGAATCCTATGAATTATGCATAGAAATTCTTTACAATTCAGGGTTGTTCAACCTATAGCCTGTGGCATGGATATGACCGTAAACTCTTCATTCAATGTCAGTTGAAATACGACTAGCAAAAACCGTCTGGTTTCTACTAGAATTTATGCGTCCAGATTACTTCGGATAGATATGAAAGTAACAGTTATCTACTGGTCTACAATGAAATAGAAACCAGCAAGATGAAGGATTATGGACATCTTCTGTGTGAGCCAGCGCTAATTATATTTTAAAAATAAATTTGCCATGCGGTGGTTAGCACAGTTATTTCGTATTCGCAAGTCAAGGACCCAAAACTACTCCAGAAGAACGACTACCCTTCCTGAGACTTTTCGTAATTTGTCCCAGTTCCTCCAAGTGACTACGAAACAAGGACGATCATGTCCTGTCACTTGGCGTTATATACCGTTACAGTTCACAAATATGTCGTTATGGAAGAAATAAAAGAAGGAAATAAAGTTCTGTTATTTTGACACTGTTTCTTCCGTGCCTCTTGACTAAATTATTCATTCACAGCATCAACAAATGCACATTTGGCACATAAGGCTCCCTAAAGATGGTGTTAATGACGCCGAAACATATAGGAGCAATATAAGATTATATTTTTATGTGTAAAATATGCATTCTTTGTTGTTAAGAATGAATAATTTAAACACAGTTCTCATGTTGCAATACTTTCTTTTGAAGTACATTTTCTTTACTATTTATACATTTATTTATGATTTACTTACGGATTCTGTCAGCAGCTTAGTCTTTATAGGTTAACATCAGATATTTGTGTGTTCAGAGAATAATAAATTGGAAATTATTCGGAAGGAAGCCGACGTACTCTAATTTGATTTACTGTATTATGATTTACATGAAGGGACTGAGGAAAACAACAAAAACCACAGGCACGGCAATCGGCGTCCTAGCTGATATTCGAACTCGCCATCTCCAGAATACAAATCAGAAGCGTTAGCTAGTGCGTGAGGCAACCTGCTCGCTTTACGCGTTGTAGGCACGCCCAGTGTCAGGCACACATTGCAGTACGTACGTACACCCCAGAGAGACTAAAGAAAGGTGCACCTGTCTAATACACTGCTGGTTACTCATATCCTTAGCAGTGAGAACAATTTATTTAATTGTAACTAACTCCATGGAGCAGAGTCCTTCTTGAGAAGCTAACAGTTCCTCAGCCAGTCAAGAAATTCTCCACGTTTTATTTAACCCGAAGGTTCACCACCGTGTTCACAAAAGCCCGCCACCTGTCCCTATAGTGAGCCAGATCAATCCAGTCCACGCCCCCATCCTGTTTCTTGAGCATCCATTTTAATATTATCCTCCCATCTACGCCTGGTCTTCCAAGTGAGTGGTCTCTTTCCCTCAGGTTTTCCCACAAAAACCGTGTATGCACATATTTCCCCATAAGTGCTACATGCTTCTCCCGTTTTATTTTTCTTGATATGATCACTCCAAGAATATTTGGTGAGGAGTACAGATCACGAAGCTCCTCATTATGAAATCTCTTTCATCCCCCTGTTACCTCGTCCCCCTTGGGCCCAAAAATCTTTCTTGGCACCCCATTCTCAAACATCCTCAGCCTATGTTCCTCCCTCGATGTGAGTAACGAATTGGTTAATGTATTCTGATGCTCAACCATATTGCTTTCGAAGTGGTGAACCTGGGCGTTTTGAAGAGCGCCTCAATTATAGCTGGACTGTTTTCTTCTTACCATTCATCGCTATTTAGTCCAAGAACTAACATCGTCGTAAGATAAACCATAAATAAGTTGTCCTTGCGCACGCCATGAAGGCATGTGGGGGACTGGTAGTTTAGCTCCACTCATTCTTAACCTCGGTGCTAGATGGAGGTGAGGGGTCAGCTCCACACCGGCCGCTTGACCACCGGGGAAATAGCCACCTTTAGCCGTTCATTAGGATACTGGGTGGGCCCCAGAGTCTGTCTGCACGCTTCCGAGAAGAGAAAAATTTCCTACCTCTGCCGGGAATTGAACCACGATTCCGTAGGCCTAGTCACTATCGCGGCTCCAGATGCACCACAGATAAATAAACAAACATATCTCAATATCTAGGTTGGATATAACTTACCATAATGATGCAAGGCAGTTAAAATACAGGAGCGTGTCGTATTGCAACAATGGGGACAGTTTTATTGTGCTAAGTTCAGATTACGTTACGTTAAATTTGGTAATTTAAGTTGGGATTAAGTTAGGTTGGCTGAGTTAGTAATGAAGTTAGCTGTCATGTTAGAAATGTGCCGATGTTACAGAGGAACCTCCTGTCTCCATTATCAAAGTAGATGAGAGCAGATTTCTCTGAAACGTCTATACATTCTTAGGAAAACACACGGAGTCACACCCCAGAAAACAGAAATCTTCATATTCATCGCTGTTATAAATTCAAATCTCACTGAGTCAGTCATGTGTATATTGCACCCAGATGTCTGAGTTATTTCTTAGCAGTGGGATACGCAGTACTCCATTCTGTATGGAGTGGGATCCACTATGGCCCTAAATTGGGTTTCCACTATGAATTCTGTATGTCCTGCATATATTAAGGTAAAAGTCAATTTTTCCCTGTCCACGCCACGAAGGCATGTAAGGGGTGGAGGTATAACTCCATTTATTCTTCACCTCGGTAGTATGTGGAGGTGAGTTATCATCTTAAGGCCCCGGCCGCTTTACTGCCGGGAAGAACACCGTACTCATCGAATAGGAGGTCTGGTGGGCCCCAGAGCCGGTCTGAACGTTTTGGAGAAGAGAAAAATTCCTTGCCCCTGCCGGTATTCGAACCCCTGATCATCCAGCAAATAGCCTAGTCGCTTCTTTATTCAGTAACTGTAAGACTGTTTGGTTATTTTCTGCATTCCGCTGTTAATTAATCTGTCCTGTTGTTCGTCCCCTTAACAATAAAAATAAATTGTTTGACGAGTAATCTTGACGGCTAAGCGGGCAGCAGGAAATGAAGGGACAGGTGTCCAATTTGGAACACTGCTTCCTCTTGTACCCATTCTTGCACAAGTCATATTTAGCTTGGTCAAGAAACGCTACATATTTCTGTTGTGCAGTTAGCCAACATTCCTGCATGACTATCACACCTTTGCATTAAAGCAGGGGTGTACAAATCCCGGGCGCCAGGTCGCCGTGGCTACAAAATTTTGTACGGCGGCGCCTATTATTTGTGGATCCTCAGTATGTAACTTGCTTTATGTCACCGTTCTGGTGCGTAGAATTTTGAGGTGGCTCCTAGAGTTTTGGAAAATTTGTTCACCCCTGCATTAACGTATTCCGACTGACAGTGCAACATGCATATCCCTTCTGATATCTACCATCCTGAGAAGCCCGTAACCTTCAGCTGCTTAGTAAAAGGATTACAGTGTATCTGGACTAGAACCTTTCCAGCGAACTACATGGCGTGGAATTCTTGTTAAGCAGCTGAGAACGTGTGTCGTAAATAAACCCTGCGGGTATGGTGCAGAGCTTTGGTTGCTAAACGTAGGTAACCTGCATCTTCGCCATTGTGCTTTAAAATTACCGAAATAGCAACAATCTGATAACATAAACAAGAGCACTGATCGTTGAGATGATAAAACCGGCGTCAATGCTATCACTATGCGAAGAAACAATGAATTGAAATGCCGCGGCAACTTAGATTCACGTCACGGTACTAAACTAACCGCATGGAGCAGGGTCCTTCTTGAGAAGCTAATAGTTTCTCAGCTGGGCAAGAAAGTCCTCGCATTTTATGGAAACCGAAGGTTCATTACCGCAGTCACAAGAGCCCGCCACCTGTCCCTATCCTGGGCCAGGTCAATCCAGTCCTTATCCCCCATCCCATTTCTTGAAGATCCATTTTAACATTATCCCCTCATCTATGCCTAGGTCTTCCAAGCAGCCTCTTTCCCTCGGGTTTCACCAGCAAACCTTTTCCCTCAGTTTTCACCACGAAAACCCTGTATGCACCTCTCCTCTCCTTTCCCCATGCGTGCCACATGCCCCGCCCATCTCATTCTTCTTGATTGGATCACCCGAATAATATTTGGTGATGAGTACAGATCATGAAGGTCCTCCAGTCTTCTCCACTTCCCTCGTAGGCCCATATATCTTCCTCAGCACCCTTATTCTCAAACACCCTCAGCCTATGTTCCTACTTCAAATTGACCGGCCAAGTTTTACACCAACATGAAACAACAGGCAAACTTATAGATATTTGTATTTTAATCCTTATATTTTTGGATGGCAAACTGGAAGACAAAAGATTCTGGACCGACTAGTAGTAGGCATTCCTCCAGTTCAGTCTGCTTTTAATTTCTTCATGGATGCAATTTTGGTTGTTAAGGTTGTTCCCAAATATTTGAACTGTTCCATAATTTCAAAGGATGTCTTACCTGTCTGTATGTAGTGATATTGTCCTGCATTCTGGTCATGAGTCATGACCATACAGACTACTTAGATTCACGTCACGGTACACGGGTTGATAAACAGTGACATAAGTAACGATGGCAAAATGTCTGCAAATACGAATATATTCAGTTTTCTGCTTTACGTTGTGGAGCAACATTGCCACTCAAGCAGATGTTAAGGCTGCTGTAATGCAAATAGCAGTATTGTCTAACGGTAAATAATAATGGGTTTTCTGTTAGTCTCACTGGCATATGTTGAGTTCAGTTTGTGGTCTTGTGTGGTATGACACCGTGTAGTCGTGCGGGTTGTTACGCTGATTTCGGAGGAACCTTCTGCCTTAATGGTACCATTGTTCTTTTCGTGGGGTAAAGCGACCGGGGCATGAAGTTGACCACTCACCTCCATTTAGTGCCGAAGTTAAGAATGAGTGGAACTTTGCCTCTGCGCCTCCTATATGCCTTCATGGCGTGGACAGGGGAAATTTTACCTACTCCTTTTCACCTTTATTATTGTTATAATCATCATCATCATCACTGATATGCAATCTCAGCGACCGACAGCGTCGTTAAGTAACATAACCAACATCGTCAACTGTCTTGTTGAGTGTTCCATTTTGTGACGCTGTCAGTTGATCATACGAATATGGCGTTCTTGGTAGTCGGATGAATATGCGTATGAAGCACTGGTGGAATGATAGTGACGTAATCATTGATGTTAATATTATGGTTGATGTTATATTATTGTTCTTGGTATTGTTGCTTCTAGACCATGCTTCTTTCAAACACCCTTACAGAGCAAAGCAACTCCATGAAGCAGAGTCCTTGAGAAAGCAACTCCATAGAGCAGAGTCTTTCTTGAAAAGCTAGAAGTTCCTCAGCTAGTCAAGGAATTTCCAGCATTTTATGGAACCCGAAGGTTCACTACCATGTTTACAACAGCCAGCCACTTGTCCCTGTCCTGAGCCAGCTCAGCCCAGTTTACACCATCCAACCCTATGTCTTTAAGACCCCTTTTAATATTATCCTCCCATCTACCCCTAGGTCTTCCAAGTGGTCTCTTTCTCCTACGTTTTCCACACCAGCAGCCTGTATACACCTCTCCTCTTGCCCATACATGCCACGTGCCCCGCCTGTCTCATACTGCTTGGTGTAGGGCAAAGCAACACCGATCACAAATGAGTGTGTGGTCAAGTAGTTAGTGTTCTTGTGTCATGTCATGTAGGTCCTGAGTTCAAACCTCGACTCAGATACAGGATAATAACTAAAATAGGCCGCAACCGCTTCCTTACACATCCCTGACAATTTACTGTTCTCTGATTACCCGTTGCTATACTGTATAATCATATGTACTACCTATTGAGGGTGTCAACAATTCTACTACTACTACTACTATTACTATTATTATTATTATTATTATTATTATTATTATTATTTACTGCAATTGGGTTTTCACCCGGTGGCAGTAGTCCTTACACTAGTACACACAATACAAATGGACATATAAATATACATGAAAATAACAATACAAAACAAACTATACACAATTACAAAACAAAATACATACAGTAAATACAAGTATACACATTAGAACACCGTACACACATTACAAAAATCGTCCACACCTTACAAAAGCATCCACTCCTTACAAAAACACCCATACACATACAAAACAAAATACATACAGTAAATTCAAGTACACACTTTAGAACACCGTACACACATTACAAACACATCCACACCTTACAAAAGCATCCACTCCTTACAAAAACATCCACACCTTACAAAAACACCCATACACATACAAAACAAAATACAATCAGTAAATACAAGTACACACATTAGAACACCATACACACATTACAAAAACATCCACACCTTACAAAAACACCCATACACAATACAAGAAAAAAAAACACACACGCACATTACAAAAAACACCCACACATTAATTAATTTCAGTGCGTTAGAATATCCTCAGTATAAAGTCAGACCAAAGTACACTAATGCTAATTCTAATTCAATACCACCACCACCGATGATGATGATGATGATGGTGATGATAAAATACTTTCCCTTGTTGTTTCAGGTTTGTGTGGTGTGTTCAGTGATGGTACTATGTGCCGGTGTAACCATCACCCACAGCTCTGAAGTGGTGCAGGAACCACCTGAAGGTTACTACGCCTTTGTCGAATCTCCAAATGCAGAGCCACCCAGAGTCAGGCGTCCGCCTTATCAACACTCAGACAAGGAGTGTCCAGGTTTGTCTCTGAGCCAGAGTGTGAAATTTGGCAAACAGTACTAAATTCAGTATCAGTTCCATTGATTTCATTGCTCATTACATAATGAAAATGCATACTCGTAAGTTGGAATCCATGTTGTTTATCTTTTCACGTAAGAGTCTGCATGTTTTACCCAAAAGGACCAAACATACAAGTTATTCCATTAATATTGGTATGAGGCTTATACATTGTAAGGTTTCAATCAAATTGAATTTTTCTCTGTTACTGTATATGTTAACACTATCTTGTACCTGACTTGGAACAAACAAGTATTTTGTTTTCCATATATGTTGCCATATATTTAAATTGTAACAATCTTTAATTAATTATTTTATTCTAACAAATGCACTACACTATTTTAGTGTTTGCTTGTCCCTACATATGTTTCGGCACTCCTTGTGCCATCCTCGGGTGTCGTCGAGAGTTCACAATTTTCAATGCATCCAATTCACTTTCACAGATATAATTCACTATCACTGAATATCACTTATCTTCTTGTTCATGGTGGTTAGCTTATCTTCTTGTTCTTGACCACAGGACGGCCAACAACACAGCAAAAGGACAGGATCAAATATGATCGCACAACTAATGTACATAGCCAGCTGTCAAACAAAATCTTAATAACTTTTAATATTTTATACTATGACTATCTTCATTTATAAAGTTTTAATTATTCAATTTTAATAAAACACCAAAGAAGATAAGCTAAACACCATGAACAAGAAGGTAAGTGATATTCAGTGATAGTGAATTATATGTTGTGAAAGTGAATTGGATGCATTGAAAATTGTAAACTCTTGATGACACCCCAGAGGATGGCACAAGGAGTGCCGAAACATATGTAGGGACAAGTAAACACAAAAATAGTGTAGTGCATTTGTTGGAATAAAATAATTTTTTAATTATTAAAATGCACGGTTTATATAATATAAAGTTTGTAACAATTTTATTTATTATACAATTTCTAAGTATGTTCTGTTGATAGTGTGTATGTGTTTCTATTGACATGTTCTGTATCCAGCATGTGACATTTTATGGATTTATGGAATGTTAAAATAAAATTTCAATTTCAATTGAATTTTGAATGAATGAATAAATGAATATGTGTGTACATGTATATGTGTTTGTGTATGCATGGGCACACATTTTAATTTGTATCTGTTTAATGTCAGAGCTTCCACAGATGTCTTACATTTAATTTTCTACTTCTTGACCAGGCACACATGGCTACAGCATACAGAATTCCCTTTACAACTTATGTGGAGATCTCAACAAGGGCTTCATCCCACAGAACCCCATGGGACAGAAAGTGTTGGGAGCAGTCTATCCTTTGTAAGTCACTGCATGATAGCCTGGAAGATAGGTTATAAGTTATTATGGGTGAAGCAAGATGCCTGATCTTCAAAATTTCCCTGACTTATGGCCTGTACCCTCATGCCAAGAGACATTGTTTATGGCACATGGCTGTAGTTCATATTTCTGATAAACATAAGAGAAAAACTAGGTAGAGCAGTATTAGTGATACTTACACCAAAATTTTCAGTTCCATACCTAATGCCATAGAATTCCTTTAATCCAGAAGCTGATACTCTGGAAGTCCTGATACTTAAGCAGTTGAGGCAAGTCTTGGGAACATGTTCAAAAATTGTCTGTACATCAATCATTGTAGCATGTCCTGACTTCATGTGTCTCCTGGTCCTTCAGCATCCCTGGTAGAAACTGAAGAGACTCCAGAAAACATAAAAGGAGACCCTGGTGCCCCTGAACCATCAGCTGAAGGAGATATCAGAATGCAATATTCCTCTGACTGGTTATGCAGCCCAAATATAGGAGCAGGAACAAAAATTGTTTGTAAGAACGTAGATCAGTATGAGTACTGTTTGCTAGTCCAGAATATTTGATAATCCGGCATGTGCATGGTCCCGTGGCTGCTAGATTAAAGGAATTCTACTATACTTCCCTAGTTAATTTACTTTATATTTGTCTGATCTGAAGTTGATATGCCAGTAGCAGTACCATAAAGTATAAAGCGTTTTCTGCCTTTTATCAGTGAGCTCATACGCAATAAGACTCTCGAGTACTTCAGCAAGACGCTACCTATCCTGAAGGCAGATGAAACTCTCCCCAGAGTTGCCAAGTACCACCAAAACCCAGCCCAGTGGAGTACCAGTTCTCTCACCCACAACTCGTAAGTATCTCATTGCATGACACAAGTGTCTTTCTATATAAGATGATAGTTGCTTATCTCTTCAAGAATTTTCCCACTGTTATGTAACCAGAAAGTTCATCACCTGATTCAAAAAAACCTGCCATTTGACCCTACACTGAACCACTTCAATCCACTACACACCTTCACATCTGTTTCTCTCTGACAGATTTTAATATTATCCTAGTTCTTCCATTTTGTGTGCACTCATGAGAGTTTGTAACTTTTTTTCTTTTTTTCTTTCTTTCTTTCTTTCTTTCTTTCTCCTTGCTTGATACATGTTGACCCAACTCATTCTTGATTCAATCATGCTAACGATATTAGTTGAGGAGCAAACCTGGTTATTCTCAAGGCTTCAAAATACTGTCACCCACTCACCTGATACCAACTGACTGTGCAACTTTGCAAGTAGACCTTCAGAACAGTCATTTATGTAATGGACTTTGTTTCAGTTTTTTCTAATCTGTTTTATTAATATGTTGGCAGTATTTTTGCAATTAATTCCCCTTGTATCAATAAAAGAGGGGCCAGGTAAATGAAAGTAAAAATTGTATAAACTTGTATATAGAGTAAGGGCAGGGATTGCCAGATAGGTCTGGTAATTCCAGATATCCCTCTATAGGCGATACTGGTGCTGCAATTTTGCAAGGAAGAGATGAATCCAAGTTTTGCTACCACAGAAAAGCTGTTGTGACGTGATAAATTCAGTTTCATCCAGTGTACAACCACTTTTGTGTATTTTCAAGAAACCAGAGTTTTCACAGGCAAGCAGAACTTCTTTAAGTACGCAGTTATTATTACATTTGTCGCAGGTCAGTATACTGTATTCGAATGAGCTTGATTTTAACTGTTAGATGCACTATGAGTGATATTGCTAGTGCCAATAGGTTTTGTGTAACAATGATTCAGATTGCGGACATGAGGTGGTGGTAAATGTCAGATAGCAGACAGCAGTAATGTCGGACAGTATCCGACATTACCTGCTACATGTCAGTTGGTCTTTCTTTTGGCAAATCAAAGGCGTCTGAAATTCAGCACCTTAAGAAGGCTTAAATAATTTCAGTAATGGAGGGCTCACTTGGTTTTGAAGACATTACAACCATAAATGCTCTGCGAATCCAGTGGTGTCTGGATAAATAACACATTGTTTGGAATTTTGCGGTATGATTCTCTCTTTTCAACATAAAGAGAGGATATCAGGGTTGATAGACTTGATATGTTGCTTGTTCCACACGTGCAAGACAAAGGATATGTGGTTTGAAGTCATGGGACAACAAAGACATGGTAAAAGCAATAGTGTCCGACATTACCCGCCACTTTTCTCAGAAGACTGTTTTGCACTTTTCTTACTCAAACCATTACATCTTTGATAATATTTATCTTAATATCTTGGGCCTTTTCAGGCTACTAATTAAAAAATATGAAATGATATTCTGGTACAAAAAACTTTAAAAAAATTGTTCTGACATACCAAAAACTTTGAAAAACAAAATGATATCCAGCAATCCCCACCCTTGCTCTACTTGTAGAAAAGTGAGGAGATTATTGATTACCCTGTGTGTGGACATATAACTTCACAGCTATTCTAACAACTTCATATAATCTTAACAGTTGACAACATCGTTAAATAGAACACACACCAGCAAAATATGCAGTAGATTCTCAGTGTTCATGATTAATTGTGGTTGATAAAACCATAATGAACATCAGAATCCATTTTCAATATAAATGTCGATTTTATTCCAGTTTGATTCCAAAAACTTATGAAATAATATGAAATAATAAAAATATAAAGCGACCTCAAAAAGCGTAAAAAGCATGAATGTTTATTTTTAGTAAAATAGAAATAATTTTTTAAACATAAACTGCATTAAATGATTCAAGGAGAGTCTCATTCCATAAAGAATGAAAGCAGTCAACCTCATTTAATGAAAGGCAGAGCTTGACTGAACCGAGAATGATCCACACAGTAGTAGGAGAATGAGGGAAGCTGATTTGCCAGCCATGTGGTCTCATTTCTATTTGTCAGGACCAGGCATGGAAGGCTCAAATACCAAACTTCAGTGTCCATGAACATCAAGATTCTACTGTAAGAGTGTGTTTACTTTCATCTCTTTTGAGAGGTTAAATTTTAATAATAATGATAATTGTGATGGTGTCGCTAGAATGCCTTGAGCTGCTAAATAATTTTTATTTTCTCAAGTGTGATGTGACAGCACTTTTAAGCCTCGGTTATTCTGTGTCAGTGACTCTCAAATTTTGTGTCCCATACCCTAAGTCACATTGCCTTTGTGAGAAAGTAGCACCAGCACTTACTCAGCACTCGAGCAAATCACTGCAGACTTATAGCATAATATTATTGTTACCTGGTGTTCGTCCTCTGGCGTAAAGCAGCCAGGGCATAAAGTTGATCACTAACTTCTACCTAATGCCAAGATTAAGAATAATTGGATCTGTACATTACTCCACCTGTGTGCCTTCACAGCATGGACATGGACAAATCTACATGGATAACATTTAGACAAAATTGTCCAACTTCTCGTAATTTAATATTATTCATTCTGTTCATTGTGACTACATTCACCCACATATACCAACAAATGCACACAATTTATATAAAATCACAGATGGTCCATATACGTGAACATGATGGTAATTTATCGCTGAGTCATACATGTGATTTTATATAAATTTTTATACATTTATATTTTATTATTTATTATATTATATTTTATTAGCATTTTATATAAATTGTGTGCATTTGTTGGTGATTCTTCTAATTTGATTTTTTCCTGACTACAGTTAAAATGCAGAATACAGAAACCTAGAAGCTTCATTACTTTTGGAGTTCATAACCCATTAGATGGTTTTCACAAATTATACTTGAGTCATGACCATGAGTTTGGAAATAGCTGGTCTGCACCGTGTTCCACATCTTTTTTGACATGGAATTAAAATTTATTATACTATTCGCCATTCTGACTGATGATTATTTTCTGTAGGATAGCACCAGATCACATACACCGCATAAGGAGAGACACAGAGGCACCTGAACCTGAAGGAAACAAGGAAAGCCTGAGACAAGCAGGAGACAAGACAATCATCAGCACCATCAAACGGGAAGCCAGGAAGTTCTGCGAGAATGGAGGAGGAATGTGAGTCAAGAATACAGTACACAGTAAATGCCATTAATCTAGCACCCATGGGACTGCATAGGTGCCAGATTATCAAATATTTTGTATTATCAGATAGTATGTGTACTGCCTTAAGTTCTTACAGGTTATTTTTTGTTACTGCTCCTATACTTGGGCTGCACAACTAATCAGAGGAGTATTCCATTTGAATATCTCCTTCATGTGTTGTTTGAGGGTCATCAGGGTCCTCTTCTGTGTTTTCTGGAGTCTTCATAACTGAAGAAGTTGATGGAGCAGGAGACATATGGTCAGGAGATACCACATCAGTTGATGTACAAACATTCTTGGAAGCCTTTTTGAGCATGTCCCTGAGATCTGCCTGTTTCACTGATGAAGCTTTTTGTTTGTTTGTTTGTTTGTTTGTTTGTTTGTTTGTTTGTTTGTTTGTTTGTGAAATGCAAAACTTCCCGTCTTGGGACTACTCTCCTCAAGTGCTGGATTATCAGGATTCCAAATTGTCAGATGACAAATTAAAGGAATTTTGCAATATTGAACTTTGAATGTTTTATCAAGTGTTCTTTGTATGGAATACACAAAATGGAGAAATTGTGAACATCTGCTCATCCTCATGTTCTGTCCCAAAACTACTGAAATTTTGTATTGGGGAACAGGGGTTATAAACTTACAGATGGTTGAATAAACGTTATTTTGAGTCACATTAATCCAAGAGGACCCATACTGCAGGCCTATATAAAGCATAAATGCAACTACCCGTTTATTATAAACATCTCATTGCATAAAAATTTGGTACATGTATGATATATCAGTCCTGATACAGTCTAACAATACAACAGCTGCTATCTCTGCAAATAGTTGGATTTGTATGAGAAATTTACTTGACTGGATGAAATAACTGCCTTCTTCAATACCTGTTAGTTGTGTAACGTGTAAAGACATTTTCCACCCTTTTTGGAGCCTGTTAGGTTAATTAGCATCCTCACAAGAGTCTGACATTGTCCCTCCCATAATGAATCCAGTCCACACCATCAGACATTATTTCGTTAGGTACCATTATATTGAATGCATGAGTTTCCATCCGTATAACACAGCTGTTGTACATTAATATAAAAATGATAATGACTACCTTACAAGCCTGGCTTTATAAACATGTCATAATTGTACCTTCACCTCTGTTGTCATCCTTACTGGATACTGTGATGAATCAGCCATGTTAGTTTTACAAGTTGTGTCTATCTGTTTTAAGATGGTATTGTTGTTTGTTATATATTGAATTGATGTAGATTGTGTTGTAACTGATTTTGTAAACTGAATTTGACATGTCCAATGTTGCATTTTTGGTGACTGAATGGATGACTAAATAAACAATAAACAACAAGCCATACTACATGTTCAATACATTTTCTGGTCATGCTTAGGTGATGCTAGTATTTCATTTTCTAGTTGTCTTGTTGCCCTTGCCTGGTCTTTCTCTGTTCAGAAAACAGTATTTATTTGTAAATACTTACCAAATAAGATCTAAAATTAAGATATGTCGTGTAACCATACTGCAGCAGCAGGGTCTTTCTGCCATTTGCATGTAGGTGCACATACAGGCTACATTCCATTTACATAAGTTTTAAAGGGATTTAATAATGTTCTTCTTGTTCAAAATGTGTATATGTGCTGCTTCAAGCAACTTTTATCTAAAATAATCTAAGGGCTGATCTACATTGGTCATCAGATTCTGCATGCTGTACCGAGCATTCAGTGGAGAACCTCTGGCTTCTGGAGTGGTTGAACGCAGAGATGACTTTGGTGGAGAAACCCCTGAGTATCGCAGGGGGGAAAGCGCATCTGTGGCTGCAGTGGGTGGGCACCATGACCCTTCTCTCCCTCCAACACCTTGTCCTGCCAAAGTGGACTATGCAACTCCTGTTTTCGCCAAGAACTACCAGGGTGTATGGCGCTATGTGGTGCAGATCCCATATGAAGGTTACTTCACTCAGACTGTGGAAGTAACTAGATGTCTGTGAGTACAAAGTGCCTCCTGTCATGTAATGTTAACAGTATCACTTTTCTGACAAGGTTATTACTTTGAAAGAACATTTACAATTTTTGCGTTAGTACCCAACTGAAATTTGAACACTAACACCTGTTAGATTTTTAGTGATTACTCACATGTTTAAGGCATTACAAGAACATTACAATTTAAAATTCACAATTGTAATAAACAATCTTGTGTTCAAGACAAACACGCTGTCATTACCTGGATGGTGGTTGCCTGTCTTCACCAAGATGGACAAGCCTGCTCGTTGCTGAAATTTATTACCCCGACACCTTCCTGCCAGCTGCACCAGGAGGAAGGTGGCCTTCACACAGAAATCCAGTGACTGGAGAAAATCCACCTCCAGTAAATGATTTCCAGAACTACCAGCAGTATTTACAAAAGAGAGCAGGTGTCCAAACACCAGTATCCACTGAAAGTCCAACCATAACAACACAGGCACCAAGCAAAAACCCCTCCCAATGTGATGGTGTTGATGATATAGGTTGTTTTCAGGTAGGATTTCTTTCCAATAAATACTAACTTTATGGTATGGGGTCCACCTTCAGTAGTTGACACTTACTGACCTGGTTCTTAAATTGTCAGCTTTGAAGAAGCCCAAACATTAATCACTGAATTCCAAAATCAAATAATTGCGTTTCACTCTCAATCAATTCATTTTATGTCTTCTCAAATTATTTCTTCAAAATGTCATTCCAATTTAATCCTCCCATTTTTTGTCAGCTGTCCACAGTAGTCTTTTTCTTGACCTTTGCAACCAAAATTTACACACATTTCTGGTCTCCCTGTGCATTCCTCCTGTTCCAGTCATCTTGTTACTTCAGATATGGTTGCCTAAAAGTAAAAATACGTGAAGGATATAAATTACAAAATTTCTCATTATATCACATGCATTCAACAATGCAGTCACTTTTCCTTTTAGCACAAGTATATTTTTATTGCAATATAGCAACGTATTACACATTTCAACCCTTTCTAGTCATCTGCAGGCAAGTTCTGTTATCAAAATGAAAATGTACACAAACAAGTAGCACCACACTGCCCTGGGATTCCAGGCTGTATCATGTATATAGATACTGTGAAGTTAAATATATTTAAAACTTATTTCAAGTTTAAAACCTGTGTCTAGATATCATTTTTGACAAACTCTTGGCCCTGCTTCAGCACCTATCCAACATTAGAATGACAAATCATTTGGAATCAATAACACTGCAAGATTTTATTAATATTAATCAGTGACAAGTTGTTTTAGTACTTAGAAGTTTTCATGGTGGGTGTTACTTAGATTACGGTCATCTGGGTTTTACACCATATACCACGTAGTTTGTTCTACCTCCATTTTCAAGGTTACTAAATTTGGTTCATTTTGTGAGGTGTCCACCTGAACCAAATTCCTTCACCCTGCAGATGGAGGCAGCATATTCCTGGAAAATGTCGGAGAAAATTTGTTATAATACATGATGTAAAGACCCAGAAGAATGTTATTTGGGATTTAATACTTATTCTATTTCAGGTCCGTTTGTACTATGACTGGTTCCTCATCCCTGGAAGCTGCAAGTGCTGGAGACCTGACTACTTCTCTCGCTACATCAGGCGGAAGGTTGTCACTTCTGATCTCTAACGCCACATGTCACAGGTCATCAGCTGATACCTGTACAATACCTTACTTAACACTGTCTATTATTATTCAACCAGGAATAATGAAGGACACATAAGGTGACACAATATTGTCAGTACAAGTTTCATCCTATTCAAAGAGATGTTCTTCTCATTTAAACATTTCCCAGTCTTGTACTTGATAACTGCCAATCATTCCAGTCCCCTCCCTTCAGTTTCCTTCCTTCAGTCATACTGTAAATTCCTTTCAGCCATTATCGTCTATGTTTCCTGCTACCACATTTTAAAGTTGACTTTGCAATGAGTTAAATGATTTCTTTATTTTGTAAACTTCCTACAAAAGTATTTTATTTGTATCCCTACAAAATGTATTTTTATATCCATATTCCTTTCAGACTCTGAATGCACAGTTGTACAAGTAAGGTCATTATTTGTTTGTTGTCACATTACAACACCCAAGTGTGTCAAGCTTACACTGCACAAACATGTAGACCTCAGTTTGTGTCAGTAAATTTTTAGTTCTCTCTTTTGAATTGCAATATAAGCCAGAGGATAAGAAATGAGTGAAGCTAAATTTCATATTTCTATCAGTCACATACTTTTAATTACCCTGTCAAAGATTGCATTCTCCTCATTACTTGGACCTGAGAGAAGTTCAATATAAACTCAAGGGTAGTACAGTGAGTTTCTGTGAACACTGACTCAGGTGGGAGACTTGGATGTCATGTCACGCTGACCCATCAGGCTTTAAGCTCATTTCATGTGTTGTGCTTTCTAGAAAAATCTTTGTAGAATGCATTACACAGTACTTATTATTTAGGTTCTATCCGACAAAGTGTACATTTGTTGGATAGAACCTAAATAATCAAAAAATGTAGGTATGAATAACATAAAAAACCAGTACTTATTATTTGAATAAAAAAAGTATATGTTTCAAATTAAATGCTGGTATTATGTGCATCATGGATAAAACAAACTCTGCTGATCTGTTGTGACTGGCAAGTGTTGCTGGTCTCAGGTGGCTGTAACACTGCCAATTTCATTTCATTCTTAACCTCCACAAGTGTGCTCCAAATGCAGTATGTCAGCATTTAGGCACAGATATTCCCACATAATAACATAGTTAACAGGTCAAAAAATGTCACATTCCAAGACTGACTTTCTCATACAAACATTTGCCTATAAAGATAAATGTAGCCATGTGTCCAAGCATCACATAATTTAGGCATGTAGCTGAACAGAGAACACACTAATACCCAATAAAGGAAGGTGAATTGTTCTAGCCTAAACACACTTAGGGTCAATATTGGGTTTCTAGAATACATCCCTCTGGTACTCACATAAAATTTTGGAAACTGGATCTGTTTATGTTCTCAGGTCAGAAGGTTGGGAGGGACATACTGAATTAAGTTCATTAGAAAGACCTATCTCAACCACTGGACCAGATCCAGTTTCCAAAACATTGTGTTCCATTCAGAATAGCAGACAATGGATATGGTCCCAATACCCAGTAATGCCAAGTGTAATATGCCTTCATCAAAACCCTTTGGAATGGATTTATGGAACCAAACTTCAATCACTAGAATGTTCAATGTTGGTAACCCATATATTTGAATATGGGTTAATTGTGTACATATAATTAATCTATTTATTGCTTATCATTATTTTGTTTGCAGATGTATGATTTATTCTGGTCAGAGTAAACTTATGAGTGGGGTTCCTGTTTTTCTGGGATATGATACCACATTACTGGGTAATTGGTTACCCAGTGAAGTGGCGTCATCCCTGAAGAATGTAAACCTAAAAACTGGCAACTTGTTACTGGCTTTAGGCCTAATTATTTTACTTAAGCACAGTATGTCAGCAGAGTAACATAAATAATTACAGAGTTATGATTTTGTAACTGCTGGATCATTTATGAAAATTGAATTTCTTTTAATTAATCTCTTTACATATATACTGTTATTTAACATAACAGTGTGCGATAAAACTCTCTTACAAACACAGATGAAAGACTGTGTCTTTCAATTTGCTTCTTGTGTTTACTGTCTCTTCAAAAAGGGACTCCCTTGGCTGTTCCAGTTCAAGTATTCAGATAAGTTCTCACATATTTATAGCTTCAGCGTGATACTGAATTTTAATTCTACATCCTCTGAGATATCCATTGCTTTATTGAAAAATGGCATGAAGTGTTCCTATCACAAATATGTACACATGTTGTAGTTTCTTGCAGAATTCTATTTTGTGAGCATAACTGTGATTTCTAATTCCTTAGAACAGCATACAGTATCTGAATTTCTAACTTCATGCATAATGGATTAAATATTAACATCATTGAAAATTTCAAATACTTTTATATTCATGTAGTATTGTGTATATTTGTACCATTAATGAAAAAGCAGAATTGTATTCTAGTGTAACAATTTTCATTCCGTACTGTGTACTCATGTATGACAGCACTGGATATGATTACAAAACCCAGTAAATTAACAATATTATAAAGTCTGTTGCATAGTTGTACTATAGATAATAAGCTGAAAAATGAAGTATTTTCTTTGGAAGAAAATAGATATAAAGTATATGCTATTTCTGACACGTTCACAGACAGGAATATATACACTGACGCGAACGTGCAGTCTGTTGGCAGTAAGTTTAAACTTAACCTATATTCAGGGTGTATGGAGTAGGTCTGAGGTCAAATAAATAACCTGCATATGGTTTGTTGAATAGCCTACTCATGTTTTGTGGAATATCCACTTTATAGAAAACCCCTGGTCATGGGATCACTCTGTGAAACTCTGTCCCTGCCAGCGCATAACAAACCAAACCATGACTGTGCATATATGTACTGTAATATGATAACTGTTATGAAAGCACTGTGTGAATTTGATTACATGGTACATAATGTGTATCATATTAATTTAAATAAAGTAAGACTGCCAGTATTTTATAATTCCTTATTGTTATCATTACTTAGAATAGAATAGAATACATAATGTGTTCGAGCCCTTAAAGACCTGATGCACGTAGGCCTTTATATGACAGGCCCATTGTTTCCCCTTTTTCTCTAGCATTTTCTCTCTAGGAAAGAACCTTATCCAAGTCCCACAGCCTTACTAAAGGCCAGGATTGATCTTGGATGAGTTCTCCTAATCCTACATGTGATATAATCACAAGTCCATCACATGCAGATGCTTTGGTAGAGTGTTGTGGCCAAACATAAGGTCACAAACCCTCAAAGTTATACATAACTGAAAAATATATCAAGTATAGGTTCCGGCCCAATAAACGTATTGGCCGAGCGCTCCCTTGCTAAATGCCTTTAGGTTCCCCTTGTGGAGCCCCTGTAAAACGACATGCTCTGTTTCCAGAGCCTTCTATTACTTCTCTTGGAGACCTCAGTATAGGAGCCGTCCTTCCAGGTTCACCTCACAGAGCCTCTATAAAGAGAGAGATGCTCCATTTCCAAAGCCTTCCTTGACATATCTCTTGGAGTCTCCAGTAAAGGAACCCCCTCCAGGTTCCCCCTGTGGAGCCCCTATACAGAGAGCCACTTCCGAGGCAGGCAACAGGCGCATGTCTGTGCACATGTCCGGGCCTCTGAGCAGCATGCCAGCTGGCACCACTGGGGCTGGGGCCGTTCCCCTCCAGGACGGCCCAACAAGACTCCTCTCTTCGTAACAGGAGCCACCGACACGCGCGGCTTTCTCACGTGGTTAATGACTTTGTCCCAGTAGTCTGTCCGCCCAGATGAAGGGTGAGAAAGTAATGATCGTGCCGGGGACTGCCGACGGTTTCAGAGCCACAGTCAGTGCCCTCCGATCCCTTGATGGGAGCAAGGGTGTGACTTTTCACACTTTCTCTCTCCCAGAGGATCGTTGTGTACATCTGCTGGTGAAAAACCTCGGCAGGCAGATGCCTGAGAGCGTCGTCCGGGAGGAACTTGAGGCCCTGGGAATCCGTGTCCAGGGCGTCATGCAGCTCCGCTCTGGGCGCCGCGATCAGGACGCTACGCGCGATTGACCTCGGACTCCACATTTTTTGGTGTCGGTGGCTAGAGGCCCAGACGTTCAGAAGGTGCGATCCCTGTCTGAACTCTGCGGCTTAAGAGTCTCTGTGGAGACGTACGTGGCCCCCAAGGCCACGCTTCAATGTAAGCGCTGCACACGCTTCGGCCACACGCAGCGTAACTGCGGATACACACCCCGGTGTGTTGCCTGTGGTGAGCCACACCACTCCGGGGAGTGCTCTACCCCAAGGCAGCAGCTTAATTGCTGCAGCTGCGGGGGTAACCACACAGCAAACTACCGGGGCTGTGCAAAGTGGAAGGAAGCTAAGGCTGCGCTTGCAAAGCGGACGCCAGCTCCTCGCGTCCTCACGAACGGTGCAACCGGTCGCTCGGCTTCAGTGCAAGCGACCTGCGCCGAGCCTTCTGCAAAGCAGAAGAGCTTAGGCCCTGAATGGTCTCATGTGGTGCGAGGGGAGCAGGTAGTGAAGCTCACCACCCCATCCCAACCTGAACCCACCCTCAAGCCGGCCGCGGACCCTAAACAGGGCAAAGCGTCCGCAAGCAGGAAAGAGGGTAAGGCTGCCCAACCTGCCGTTGAGGCCCCTCAACAGGTCCCAATGAAGAAAAAGGCGATGACTGGTAAATCATCGTCTCCACCTAATCCTGCTTCCATTCCACCTCCCAACCAGTCACCAATCGAGGAGATATCTGATCTGCTCGACAACCTACCCGTAAACGCGTGTGTGGAGCTGACACGGCGGCTCCTCACAGCGGTACCCACCCTCCCTTCACGTGCAGCAAGCTCGCGGGCTGTCCTGAAAATTGTTATCCTATTTGTAGCCGAGTATGGCAGCACACACTAAGGCACAAAGTACGAAGGCACTAGGGCTGGCCTGCTGGAACGCGGATGGCGTGCGCGGCAGAAAGATGGAGCTGGATCAATTCCTTGGTAAACACGAGGTTGATATATGCCTTCTGACTGAAACCCATCTCAGATCAGGGCAAGTCTTTCAGCTCGCAAACTATGTTTGCCACCGTACAGACCGGCCTAGGCGGGAGTGGACAGCGAGCAGAAGACGATCTGGCACCAAACGATGGAGCGCTCAGCGTAGGCGAATCTCAGCATTCGCCCACCACCAGGCAATAGGGGTTTATTCGTGTTTCAGGGAAGGGCGAAATGATCTCGGTTGGAGCAGCAGGGAACATACTCCGAATGCCGGGCCCGCACGGCAAGTATGTCCTACTAACACTTAATATATTCGGAAGCAGCCTTAGGTTTGTTCCCACTGCAACGCGCGGGCAACACTTGAAAAACTTTCCGAGGCAGTTATATCCTCCTACCACGAGCCAGCAACACATTGAAAATATTCCGAGCCAGGTATGTCCTCCTACCACGAGCCGGTATCTCTTTGAAAATATTCAGATGCAGGTATGTCCTCCTACCACTAGCCGGCAACACGAAAATATTCAGATGCTAGAATGTCCTCCTACCACTAGCCGGGATGAGTCTCAACAGATCGCAGCGTGGAAACTGCTCTACCGAGTACAATCACACAATCAGACGCAAGGCTCCTCTGACGATGGCCGTACGTTCGCGGCAGAGGCCGGCCGGGCCCCGGTCCCTCCCTGCATACCAGGCCGTGGGTGCACGAGCAACCCCGCGGCCTCGGTTGAGACGTGTCAGAACCTATATTGAGGGGGACACTCGCACGCTAGCACGACCACTCCGGACGCTGTCACAGCTCGAACCGAGGATCCCGCAGCTGCCTCGGTCCGGGCAGCGGGCTCTGGATACGCGAGTGCAAGAGTGGCACAAGTGACGCGAGGGAGTTTGAGTGCAAACATTCCCGCAAGTCTGCGATCCGCCGTTGTCTGATTGGCCGTGACAGGCAGGGAGCGGCGTACTGCAGTCGTGGCGGGTGGTTCCGACGCTTCGTGCTCCCTATCGGGGGAGGGATACTCTTATAACAGTATAGAAGGTGAATGAAAAAATTCGTGGCTTGTGTATGGGGACACAACAGCAATCGCAATTGCAAGCCGGCAACACATTGACAATATTCCGAAGCAGGTATGTCCTCCTACCACGAGCCGGCAACACTTTGAAAATACTCCGAGGCGGGTATGTCCTCCTACCACGAACCTGCATGTCTTTGAAAATATTCCGAGGCGGGTATGTCCTCCTACCACGTACCTGCATTTCTTTGAAGATATTCCGAGGCGGGTATGTCCTCCTACCATGAGCCGGCGTGTCTTTGAAAATATTCCGAGGCGGGTACATCCTCCTACCACTAGCCGGCATCTCTTTGAAAATACTCAGATGGTGGTATGTCCTCCTACCACTAGCCGGCAACACGAAAATATTCAGATGCTGGTATATCCTCCTACCACTAGCCGGGATGAGTCTCAACAGATCGCAGCGTTGCAACTGCGTGGTCCTACTACCACGCGTAGTTTCTGCACACAATCCGAGGTCTCGTCTCTCCGACAAGACTAATCCTCCAAGCGAGGGGATGTGTCACAACAGATCGCAGCGTGGCAACTGCTCTACCCAGTACAATCACGCAATCAGACACAAGGCTCCTCTGACGATGGCCGCACGTTTGCGGCAGAGGGCGGCCCGGGCCACCGGTCCCTCCACGCATACCAGGCCGTGGGTGAACGGGCAATCCCGCGGCATCGGTTGAGACCTGTCAGACCCTATATTGAGGGGGGACACTCGTACGCTAGCACGACGCCTCCGGACGCTGTCACAGCGCGAGCCGACAATTACGCAGCTGCCTCAGTCCGGGCAGCGGGCTTAGGATACGAAAGTGTAAGAGTGGCACAAGTGACGCGAGGGAGTTTGAGTGCACGATTCCCGCAAGTCTGCAACCCGCCGTAGCCTGATTGACCGTGGCAGGAAGGGAGCGACGGGCTGCAGGTGTGGCGGATTGTGACGACGCTTTGTGCTGCCCCTTGGGGGGAGGGATACTCTTAAAACAATACAGGAAGTGATTGATAAAGTCGGTTAAGGTTGTCGGCTTCAGGCGCGATTGAGAGGGCCGAAGTGCTACTACTACGCACAGTGGCACTGTGCAAAATCGCCATTGTTAGGTTAAGTTAGGACCCCGCCCTAAGGCAAATGTCCGCGACGTTGCTATAAGAGTGAACAACGTTGCCGGGCGGAGGACTTCCCGCTATTCTCCACTATCTCAGTCTCTCATCCTCCTGAAGTATCAAATAAAACTCGAACCAATTTGACGGGCGGAGGACTGCCCGGTCTTCTTCACTGTCTCAGTCTCTCGTCCTCCTCAAGTATAAATTGTAACTTGAAACATTTTACGGAGCGAATGACTGCTCGGTTTCTCCAATATCTCAGTTTCTCGTCCTCCTGAAATATCAAATGAACCGTCGTGAACATAGGCGGGAGTGGGCAGCGAACAGAGGCCGATCTGGCACCAAACGATGGAGCGCTGAACGGAGGAGAGTCTCAGCATTCGTCCACCACCAGGCAATAAGGGTTTATTCGTGTTTCAGGGATCACCGAAATGATCTCGGTTGGAGCAGCAGGGAACATACCCGGAATGCCGGGCCCGTACGTCCAGTATGTCCTACAAACACGAGACGACAACACTTAAAATATTCGGAAGCAGCTTAAGGTTGGTTCCACTACAACGCGCGGGCGACACTTGAAATACTTTCGAGGCAGTTATATCCTCCTACCACTAGCCGGCAACACATTGAAAATATTCACAGGCAGGTATGTCTTCCTACCACGAGCCGGCAAAATTTTCAAAATATTCCGAGACAGGGATGTCCTCCTACCACGAGCCTGCATGACTTTGAAAATATTCCGAGGCGGGTATATCCTCCTACCACGAGGCTCCATATTTTAACAATATTACGAGGCAGGTATGTCCTTCTACAACGAGCCGACATCTCCCTGAGCCCACGCCGACAAACCGAATAGAGGCGAGGGCAGCGCGCTCAGCTGTCGTGCCAGCCACCACAGTGGCTTGCTGAGCCCAAGCAGACAACGCGAACAGATGCCAGAGCAGCGCCCTCACTTGTCCTGTCCGCCACCACAGTGGCTGGCTGAGCCCACGACGACCAACCAAACAGAACGAGATCTGCGCAATCACCTGTCGTGCCCGCCAACACAGTGGCTGGCTGGGCCCACGCCGACCAAGCGAAAAGAGGCCAGATCAGCGCCCTTACTTGTCGTGCCCGCCAACTCTGTGAATGAGATCACGCCGACCAAGCGGTCATAGGTCAGACCAGCTCCCTAAACTGTCGTGCCCACCACATCAGTGGCTGGCTGATCCCACGTCGACCAAGCGAACAGAGGCCAGAGCAGCGCCGTTTACCTGTCGTAACCGCCAACACAGTGGCTGGCTGAGCCCACGCCGACGAAGCGAACAGAGGCCAGAGCAGCACTCTCAACTGTCATGACCGCCACCATAGTGGATGCCTGAGCCCACGCTGACCAAGCGAACAGAGGCCAGAGCAGCGCCCTCACCTGTCGTGACCGCCACCACTCTGGCTGGCTGAGCCCAAGCCGACCGAGGGAAAAAAGCTACAGCAGCGCCCTCAACTGTCGTTTCCCAGCACTACAGAGGCTGGCTGAGCCCATGCCGACAAAACGAAAAGAGGCCAGAGCAGCGCCATCATTTCTCGTTCCCGCCTCCACAGTGGCTGGCTGAGAACACGCCTCCTCACCTGTCGTGCACGCCAAATCTGTGACTGTCTGAGCGCATGCCGACCAACCGAATAGAGGCCAGAGCAGCGCCCTCACCTGACGTGACCGCCAACTGTGTTACTGTCTAACCACACGCCGAACAAGCGATCAGAGGCCAGAGAAGCGCTCTCACCTGTCGTGTCCGCCACCACTCTGGCTGGCTGAGCCCACGCGGACCGAGGGAACAAAGGCCAGAGCAGCGCCCTCAACTGTCGTTCCCACCACCACACAGGCTGGCTGGGCCCACGCCGACCAAGCTAACAGATGCCAGATTAGCGCCCTCAACCGTCGTACCGTTCACCATATTGCCTGGCTGAACCCACGACGAACAAGCGTACAGACGATAGAGCAACGCCTTCACATGTCTTGCCCGCTAGCACAGTGTCTGGCTGAGGCCACCACGACCAAGCGAACAGAGGCCAGAGCAGCGCACTCACCTGTCGTGCTCACCACCACATTCGCTAGCAGAGCCCATGTCAACCAATCAAAAAGAGCCCAGATCAGCGCCCACACCTCTCGTGCCCGCCAACTCAGTGGCCGGCTGAGCACACACCTACCGAGCGTCTAGAGGTCAGATCAGCGCCCTCACCTTTCGTGCCCGCCACCCCAATGGCTCGATGAACCCAGGCCAAAAATGTTAACATATGCCAGAGCAACGCACTCACCTCACTCACCACCAAAATGGCTGGTTGGGCCAACGCCGAACAAACGAACAGAGGACAGAGCAACACCCACATCTGTCGTGCCCCACACCACAGTGCCTGGCTGAGCTCACGCCGACTCATCAACCAGAATCCAGAGCAGCACCCTCACCTGTCGTGTCCGTCACCACTGTGGCTGGCTGATCCCACCTCGACAGAGCGAACAGAAGCCAAAGAAGCGCCCTCACCTGACGTAACCGCCATCACAGTGGCTGGCCGAGCCCACACCAACCTAAGAGTGGCAACAGCAGCCCTCTCACCTGTAGTCCCCGCCACCCCCGTAGCTGAATGAGAACAAGCCGACCAAGCGAACAGAGGTAGAGCAACACCCTATTCTGTCGTGCCCGCCACCACAACTAAGCGAACAGAGTCCAGGGCAGCGCCCCCGACTGTCGTCTCCGCCACCACAGTGGCTGCCTGAGCCCACACCGACAGAGTGATCAGAGGCCAGAGCAGCGCTATCAAATATTGTGCCCACCACCACAGGGGCTGTCTGATCCTACGACGACCAAGCGATTAGCGTCCAGAGCAGCGCCCTCATATTTCGCGCCCGCCACCACAGTGTCTTGCTGTTACCACGCCGACGAAGCAAAGATACCACAGCAGAGCCCTCACCTGTCGCGCCCGCCAACATAGTGGCTGGCTGATCCCACGCGGACCAAGCGAACAGAGGCCAGAACAGCGCCCTCACCTGCCGTGCGAGCCATTACAGTGCCTCGCTGAGCTCACACCAGCCAAGCGAACAGAGGCCAGACCAGCGCCCTCAACTGTCGTGCCCGCCAAAATATGTCTGGCTGAGCCCTGCCGAAAGAGCGAACAGAGGCCGTAACAGCACCCTACCTTGTCGTGGCCGCCACCGAGGCTTGCTAAGCCCACGCCGACAGACCGAACAGAGGCCAGATCATCGACCACAGCTCTCGTGCCTGCCACAACAATGTCTTCTGAGCCCACGCCGAACAATCGAACAGAGGCCAGAAAACCGCCATCATCTCTCGTGCCCGCCAACACAGTGGCTGGGTGAGCCCAAGCCGAACATGCGAACAGAGATCATAGCAGCGTCCTCACCTGTCGTGCCCGCCACCACAATTGCTGGTAGAGACCTCGGCGACCAAACGATCAGAGGCCAGAGCAGCGCACTCAACTCTTGTGCTCGTCAACACAGTGGCTGGCTGATCCTACGCCGACCGAGCGAACAGAGATCTGAGCAGAGCCCTCACCACTCTAGCCCGCCAACACAGTGACTTGCTCATTCCACACAGACCAAGCGAAGAGGCCAGAGCAGCGCCCTCACCTCTTGCGCCAGCCAACAAAGTGGCTGGCTGATACCACGCCAAACAAGCGAACAGAGGCCAGATCAGCGTTCTCACCTGTCGTGCCCGTCACCACCGTGACTGACTGAGCCCACGCCGAACTAGCAATCAGAGGCCACAGTAGCGCCCTCACATATAGTGCCCGCCAACATAGTGGAAGATTAAGCACACGACGACAAAACTAACAGTGTCCACACCAGAGTCCTCAACTTTCTTGCCCGCCACCACAGTGGCTTGTTGAGCCCACGCAGATAGAGCGACCAAGGCCACAGCAAAGCCCCCACCTGTCGCGTCCGCCAACAAAGTTGCTAGCTGAGCCCACGCTGATCAAACGAACAGAGGCCAGAAAAGCGCCCTCACCTGACGTGCCCGCCACCACAGTGGTTGGCTGAGTCCTTGCCGACCATACGAACACAGGGCAGATCAGCGCCCTCAACTGTCGTGCCCGCCAACACATTGACTGGCTGATCCCACGCCGACAAAGCGTACAGAAGCCAGGAGAAAGCCCTCAACAGACGTGGCCGCCACCACAGTGACTTTCTGTAACCACGACAACCAAGCGAACAGAGGTCAGAACAGCGCCCTCACCTGTCGTGCTCGCCACCACAGTGGCTCGATGAGCCCCACGCCTACCAACGAACAGAGGCCAGAGCAACACCCTCAACTGTTGTGCTCCCCACCACAGTGGATGGCTGAGCCCACGCCAACAGAGCGAAAAGAGGCAACAGAATCGCACTCACTTGTTGTGCCCGCCACCACAGTTGCAGGCTGAGCCTATGACGACCGAAAGAACAGAGGCCAGACCAGCGCCCTCGACTGTCGTGCCCTCCATTACAGTGACTGGCTGAAACCACACCGTCAGAGCTAAGAGAGGCCACAGCAGCGCCATCACCTGTCGTGTCCGCCAGCACATTGGCTGTCTGAGCTCACGCCGACCAAGCGAACAGAGACTAGATAAGCGCCCAAACCTAACGTGCTCACAAACACAGTGTTTGGCTGAGACCACGCCGACCAAGCAAACAGAGGCCAGAGAAGCGCCATCAAATGCCGTGACCGCCACCACAGTAGTTGACTGTGCCCACGCCGACCTAGCGAATGGAGACCAGACAAGCGCTCTCACCTCTCGTGCCCGCCACTAAAGAGGCTGGCGGATCCCAGGCCGACCAACCGAACACAGGCCAGAGCAGCGCCCTAAAATATCGTGCCCGCCAACACAGAGGCTGGCTAAGCCCACGCAGAATGAGCGAACAGATGCCAGAGCAGCGCCCTACCTGTGCCCTCGCCGAACAAGCAGTTAGAGGCCAGTGCAACGCCCTCACCCCTCTTGGCCGCCACCACAGTCGATTTCTGATCCCACGTCGACCAAGCGAAGAGGCCTGAGAAGCGCCCTCATTTTTCGTGCCCGCCAACATAGTGGCTGGCTGATCCTACGCCTACCAAGGGAACAGAGGCCAGAAATGCGCCCTCAATTATCATGCCAGCAAAAACAGTGATTGATTGATGCCACGGTGACCAAACGAACAGAGGCCTGAGCAGCTCCCTCACTTAGCATTCCCGCCTCCACAGTGGCTGGCTAAGCCCACGACGACAGAACGATCAGAGACCAGGATATTGCCCTCACCTGACATGCCAGCTACCACAGTGGCTTGCTGAGCCGACAAAGCGAACACAGGCCATTGCAGCGCCCTCACCTGTAGTGCCCGCCAACACAGTGGCTGGCTGAGCCCTCGCTGACCAAGCTAACAGAGGCCAGTCGAGCGCCCACACCTGGTGTGCCCGCCACCACAGTGAATGTCTGAGCCCACGCCGAAGAAATGAACAGAGGCTAGAGCAGCGCCCTCAACTGTCGTGCACACCATCATAGTGGCTGGCTGGGCACAGGCCGCCCAAGCGAACAAAGGCCAGAACAGCTTCATCACCTGTCGTGCCCCCAACCACAGAGGCTATCTGAGCCCACGCCGAACAATCGACCAGAGGCAAGAGCAGCGCCCTCACCACTCGAGACCGCCACCGCAGTGGCTGCCTCAGCCCACTCCCACCAAGCGAACAGAGGCCAGATCTGCGCCCTCAACTGTCGTGCCCGCAACCACTGTGGCTGGATGGTCCCACGCCAACCAAGAGAACCGAGGCCAGATCACCGCCCTCAAATGTCTTGCCCGCCAACACAGTGGCTCTCTGGGCCGACGGTGCCAAAGCGAACAGAGGCCATACCAGCGCCCTCACCTGTCGTTCAAGCCACCACAGTAGCTGGCTAAACCAACGACGATCAAGCGATCAGAGGCCAGAGCAGTACCTTCACGCATCATGCCCGCCACCAAATTACCTGGCTGAACCCAGGCCGACCAAGAGAACAGAGGCCAGAGCAACACCCCCAAAAGTCGTGTCCCCCACCACAGTGGCTGCTGAACCAACGCCGACCGAGCAAATTGAGGCCAGAGCAGCGCCCTTACCTATCATGCCCGACACTGAAGTTGCTGGCTGAGCCCACGACGACAGAACGATTAGAGGCCAGAGCAGTGCCCTTATATTTAGTGCACGCCACCAGTGTGTGGCTGCGCCCACGCCGACCGAGCGAACAGAGGCGGAGCAGCGCCTACATCTGTCGCGCCCGCCACAATGGTGGCTGGCTGAGCCCACGCCGATTGAGCGAACTCGGCCAAAGCAGCGCCCTCGCCTGTCGTGTCCACCACAATGGTTGGATTAGCCCACGCTTAACGAGCGAACTGATTCCAGAGCAGCGCCATCCCATGTCGTGCCTGCCAAAACAGTGAATGGCTAAGCCCACGCCGACCGGACGAACATACGCCAGAACAGCCGCCACAGCTGTCGTGCACGGCTCAACATTTGCTGGTTAAGCCGACGCCGATCGAGCGAACAGAGTCCAGATCAGGGCCCTGTCCGCCAACACATTGGATATATGAGCTTACGCCGACCAAGGGAACACAGGACAGAGCAGCGCCCTCACCTTTCTTGCCCGCCACCACATTGGCTGGCTAAGCCACCACCTAACGAGCGAACAGAAGCCGGGAGCAGCGCCCTCTCCTGTCTTACACGCCACCACAGTGGCTGGCTGAATCCACGCCGACCAAGCGAAAAGAGACCACAGCAGCTCCATCTCGTGTCGTTCCCGCCACCACAGTGGCTTGCTGAACCCACGCCGACCAAGGGATCAGAGGCCAGAGCAGCGACCTCACATGTCGTGCCCACCACCACAGTGGATTACTGAACCCAAGCAGATCAAGCGAACAGAGGCAAGATCAGCGGCCTCACCTGTCTTGCCCGCCACCACTGTGGGTGGCTGAGCCCACGCCGACCGAGCGAACAGAGTCCAGAGCAGCGCCCTCTCCTGTCGTGCCCCCCAACACAGGGGTGCCTGAGCCCACGCACAACGAGCGAGCAGAGGCCAGAGCAGAGTCCTCACATGTCGTGGCCGCCACCACAGTGGCTGGTTGAGCCCATGCCGACCGAGCGAACAGGGTCCAGAACAGCGAACTCACCGGGGCTCAGCCAGCCACCAAAGTGGTTGGCTGAGCCCACGCCGACCCAGCGAACAGAGGGCAGAACATCGCCTTCCCCTGTCGTGCACACCACCACAGTGGCTGGCTTAGAACTCGCCGAACAAGCGAAAGAGGCCAGGGCAACGCCCTCACCTGTTGCGCCCGCCAGCACAGTGGCTTGCTGAGCCCACTCCGAACGAGGAACAGAGTCCGGAGTAGCGCCCTCATATGTCGTGCCCGCCACACCATTGGCTGACTAAGCCCACGCCGACCGAGCGAACACAGGCCAGATCAGCGCCCTCAACTTACGTGCCTATCAACACAGAGGCTTGCTGAACCCACGCCGAGTAAGGGAACTGAAGCCAGTGCAGCGCCCTCAACTGTCGTGCCCGACACAACAGTGGCTGACTGATCCAACGCCGACCAAGTGAACAGAGGTCACAGGAGCGCCCTCACATTTCTAGCCTGCACCACAGTTTCTGGCTATTCCCTCGCCGAACAAGCGAACAGATGCGATAGCAGCGCCATCACCTGTCATTTCCGCCTCCACAGTGGCTGGCTGAGCCCACGCCGTCCAAGCGAACAGAGGCCAGAGCAGCGCCCTCAACTGTCGCGCCCGCCAAATTTCTGACAGTATGAGCCCTCGCGGACCAAGCAGTCAGAGTCCAGTGCAACGCCCTCGCCTCTCTTAGCTGCCACCACATGGACTGCCTGAGCCCACGCCGACCAAATGAACAGAGGCCATAGCTGCGTACTTAACTGTCGTGCTCTCCACCACAGTCGCTGGCTGGGCACTGCCCGACCAAGCGAAGAGGCCAGAGCAGCGCCCTCATTTATCGTGCCCACCAACATAGTGACTGACTGAGCCCACGCCGAAGATGCG
This sequence comes from Reticulitermes speratus, assembly GCA_021186555.1. Taxonomy (NCBI): domain Eukaryota; kingdom Metazoa; phylum Arthropoda; class Insecta; order Blattodea; family Rhinotermitidae; genus Reticulitermes; species Reticulitermes speratus. The sequence continues at coordinate 20,206,406 of JAJKFL010000005.1, forward strand.
AACAGAGGTATGAGCAGCTCCCTCACCTATCACGCCCGCCACCACAGTGGCTGGTTAAGCCCACGACGACTGAACGAACAGTGACCAGACCAGCGCCCTCACCTGTCTTGCCAGCCAACACAGTGGCTTGCTGAGCCCACGCGGACAGAGCGATCAGAGGCCACAGCAGCGAACTCAACCTTCGTGCCCACAAACACAGTGGCTGTCTGAGCCCACGCCGACCAAAGAACAGAGGCCAGAGAAGCGCCCTCATCTGACGTGCCCGCCACCACAGTGGCTGGCTGAGACCACGACCACAAAGAGAACAGAGGCCAGAGCGGCGCCTTCACCTGTCATGCCAGCTACCACAATGGCTGGCTGATCCCACGCCGACCAAGCGAACACAGGCCAGTGCTTCGACCGCACCTGTCGTGCCCGCCAAACAGTGACTGCCTGAGCGGTGAGGAGACTCCACCGTAGTACTCCTCACCGCACAACACGTAGTACACTTCGCTCCACGCAAAAACATTTCATATGCTTTTAATACCACACGCCAGCAGTTCCACAATCTACCATCTACAGTGCTTTTATAATTTTACAACTTTTAGAGAATCTTTTTACAAGATTTTAACTTATGTTTCAAAGTGCAGATAGAATATTTTAAATCATGTGTTGAAGTGACTGTAGCTTTTAGCAATAAACCCCCCTGACGATGATCCTAGGATCGAAACACGTGTAGGGGTACAATTTTAACAATTTTATAATAAAGCTACTTAAAAAATGGTTTTAGTGTGCATCGGTTGGTTTATAACTTAATTTAATATGACGAAGATGCACGGTGTCAACAGTGTGAAATCTGAAACATACTTAACCCGTTTATCTTTTCTTATACAACTTAAAGGTTTACATTCTTGAATGTTATACAACTTTCTTTTTAACCACAACTCTACTGAATTCACAACAATACTATTCCATAAATTTATAACTATCAGCAGCTTACTCTATTTGTAATCATTTGTTTGAAATTATCATTTCTTATACAGAATCAAAGTACATTTATTTCTATAACTACATGCATCATTCATTCACTATGCATTTTCACGTCTGAGTCAAACAAAGTGTTCCTAGTCTTATTAGTCACATTGGTCTGTATTTGTCGTCACGTCGGACCGTAATACTATTCCTGCAAGAATGGCTTCAACGCTCTTTTGTTAAACTGTCCTCGGATCTTACCATCTGAGCTGGATAGCTCAAACATAGACGGAGGGATTATTTGGGTAATGATGTAAGGTCCAATATAAGGTGACATAAACTTTGCTGTAACCCCTTGTAGAGCATCTGAAATAGGCTGGGACTTAACAAGGACCTTATCATTTAATTTTGGCTCCCATTTACCTAGGCCTAGTTTCCCTTTTCTTTGCCTTTCAAATGCCTTCCTTTTCATCTTCGCGTAAGCGCGAAACAACTTATCTTCTAGCCTTTCCACTACTGGCAACTGGTCTGGGGACTTAGATAACATTTCTCCAAACATATCTGGCATTGGCTCCCCAAACATCAGTTCCACGGGCGTATATACAGTTGAACCCCTATAGTGGTATTCAACCATCTCTCGATGAAAGGAATTAACTCAGCCCACCCCTTTTGTTTCTCATGGCAGTATATCTTACAGAACTTGCCAATCTCACGCATAACTCGCTCAGCTGGGTTACTTTGGGGGTTTCGGATTGGTGAAAACTTCACTGATATTTGATAATTGGTCAAGGTCCTTTTCCACATGGGAGAGGTGAACTGTGAACCATGGTCGGACAGGATGCACCTTGGAACTCGGATGTGAGGGAAGTAATTAGAAGTAAGTTTGAATAAGCAAGCCTTGGTAGTTGCCGATCTGAGTGGGTACAATTTCACATGCTTAGAAAACACGTCCAGGCATACCAGTAGGTATCTCAACCTTCCCTTGCTTGTTGGCAAAGGCCCATACAAATCTACAGCTAGTAGGTCCCCCGGGCTACTGGGTAAATGTGACCTGCTCTCAATAATATACCCGCGATTAGGGTGTTTAAAGCGCTGACAGACGTCACAACAAGAAATGAACTTTCTCACTTTCCGGCCCAGGTTCTTACAGTAAAACGTATGAGCTAAGTGCGCTATACACTTGTCAGTACCTTGGTGGCCTAAAGCCTTATGCACAAATTGAATGACTTGGCGCTCCAGGCTTGTGGGTAGAAACGGTCTCCAATATGGGTGCCCTTTGTCGCCTTTACAGTGCAATACATCATTTATTAACTTGTACTTGTCAGCTGTTGACAGCTGCACCGCCTCTAAATCACCCTTTATCTTCTGTACAACGGGGTCTTCCTTCTGATACCTAGCGAGGTTCTTCAATGTCTCCTTCACAGTAGGATCCAAGTTTAGATCTATGGCAGCTATCATAATTTCCTTAGGCCTGGTAACAGCCTTTATTTGTTGCTGCGTGAGTCCAACAGGGTTACGACTCAAAATGTCTGCCAGGAAGTTACTAGATCCACTGATATGTACTACTTCCAGGTCGTATTCCTGCAATTGCATCACCCAGCGGGCAATTCTGTCAGACGTTAAGACACACCTCTTAAGGAAAGAAAGTGATTTGTTATCAGTAAACACTTTAATTTGACGCCCGTACACATAAAGCCTGAATTTCTGCAAGGCGTATACTATTGCAAGTAGTTTTTGCTCGCACGTCGAATATCTTTGTTCAGTAGGGGACAGCACGCGTGAAGCGGTGGATACTATCTGTGTCACCCCAGCGTCGTCAACTTGCAACAATATAGCGCCAATAGCGATTTTACTAGCATCGGTGTATATGCAAAAGGGGATGTCTTCTTCAGGGTGGACCAGGCTGATGCTATTCGAGAATTTCCCGCGCAATGTTTCAAAAGCTTCCTGAAGTTCAGCTGTCCAGCGCCATTTTGTCCCCTTTTTCATCAGAGACACTAACGGAGCAACATACTGCGAATAGTTCACAATAAACCTGTGATGGAAGTTACAAGTCCCTAAAAACTGACGCAATTATCTTTGGTTTCTAGGCACGGGATAGTTCAAAATTGCAGCCGTCCGCTGCGGGTCAGCCGAAACGCCTGTTTGACTTATTTCATGGCCCAGAAACGAAATCTTCGTCTGACAAAACTTGCACTTACTTGCGTTAATGTTAAAGCCGGCTCTAGTGAGCCTTCCCAGTATGGTATCTAAATGTTGCATGTGTTCTCGGAAGTTCCTCGAGAAAACCACAAGGTCATCAACATACGAAACCGTGTATTCACAAGCATCTCCCCCCAGAACCATCTTCAGTGCTCTCATAAGGGCGGACAACGAATTTCTAAACCCATACGGGGTGCGTGTATATTGATACAAACTTGAATCAAATAAGAAGGCAGTGTGTAACGGCGAGATTCCCTTGTTAAGGGAATTTGTAAAAAAGCGGAGGATAAGTCCAAGTTAGTCATGTACCTAGCCCCATGGAAACGTTGTAGCAACTCCGATAAGGGTTGGGTTCGTTCTCGGTCAGGTACGGTGATACTATTAATCTTTCTGGCGTCAATACAGATTCGAGGCCTTTTTCCTTCCTTCAACACGACAGTCATAGGGTTTACATAAGGAGAAGTAGAAAGTTCTACGATTCCGTCCTCTAAGAGTTGTCTTATTTGTTTCCTCACTAATGGGCATAATGAAAAGGGGATAGGCCGGGAATGACCAACGACTGGAGCTGAGCTATTTACTTCGAATTTATATTCAAAACTATTACAGGTTCCTGGCTTGGTTGTCAAATTATTTAAGTACTTTAACAACAGCTGGACTAGTTGCCGTTTCTCATTAGATGTCAAATTTTCGTTTTCCTCAATCAGCGAAACTACTCCTTCCGCGGTCATACAACGTGGATCTGGCGACACAGGCTTAAGACTGTCCATTCGGGCTCCATTCATTTGTCTGCTTTGCATTTCATCGTAATCACTTCCAGTGCCCTTTGCATTTTCATTTAACTTAACGTCATTTTTATCATCCTCATCAACGTTATCATTTTCATCATCACTCAAACTTAGAGCATCCTCACTCATAAGGGTTCGTTTACCCTTTCCAATCCCTTTCTTCATAACTTCCACTAAGGGCATTATCATAATTTGAAATTTCTCGCCTAACTTCGCAGACTTCCTGTAGGTATACCGGTATGGAGCAACTCGATCTAGGCGTATCCTCTAGCGGCGGTGTCATATTTGTGTGGCCTGTATGCCGGACAACACAATCCTTAGCAAACCCTGTATTAGCGGCCTCGGAATTCGTTTCCTGAAATTTTTCAAAGGGGCGTTTCCTCACCTCTCCCCCCATGTCATAGCACAGGCATTGTTCCTTAAAATCAAGTACAATTCCATATTCGTTAAAGAAATTGGCACCCAAAATTACAGGCCCAATTAGTTGCGAACAAACCAGGAAATTCTGTTCAAACTTGTCAGTTTCTAATGAAAAATGCAACAACACTTGCTTTTTAATTCTTTTGGAGCGCGTCCCCAACGCGGTAATCAATATAGCTCCCTCAACTGGCAATTCCAAAGTAGGCCATCCTGCTAATTTTAATTCTTCATATATCCTTTCAGACATTAAGCAAACTTCTGCCCCACTGTCAACAACGGCGGTAACTTCCTTATTAGCAAACATCAACTTGACATGCGGACTAGCTGGCAATCTTAAATCATTTAAGTAATATATAGCCACTTCATCTGTTCGGGTTATACTTTCTTTTTCTTGGCCTTGAATATTCTTAACTTCTGGCTTTTTATCTTAGGGAACCAAATCATCCAATAAATTTTGACCTGGGGCACGGGTTTCATATGCGAGCGACGTATCCCCCACTACCTCGCTCATTTCTAGTTTAATGAAGCGCCGTCGCGGCACCTATTACTATTAACTTGTCGGTAATGTTCATTACTATCATCCTGCTGAGGATTTCGGCTGAACGCAGGAGCGTTAGGGTCTAAGTCCGGTAGAGCTACAGGTCGTGACGACTGTAAGGGCTGTCCATATCTTTCTGCACGGTTGCCAAAATTTGATCTGTTCCTCACATTTACATTTCGGGAATTAGACCCGTCCCTTGCGAAATTCGAAGCTCGTGAATAATAAGCCTGCCGCACAAAGCGACTATTATCCTCTGTTCTTTCATTCCCCCGAGACTGAAAGGAGCGTGAGGAATTATTTCTGAACGGAGGGACCGGGTTTGGTCTCGGAGCAGGGTTATGATCCTCCATCATTTCCAGTCTCTTTAAGATATCCACTGCATCCTGTACAGTCTGCAATGGCGCAGTTGCCAAAATTCTCTGAATAAAGAGAGGAAAGTGGAATTGCAGAGCGCTAATTAATTCACAGTCAGGAATGTTCGGCTCTAGATATGTGGCTAGTACTGCATACTTTAAAAGGTGAGCGGACATTTTATCACCTGATTGTTTCGAGTATTTATCTCTATAGATGGAACATCTTGCTAGGCTCTGAGCCTCTCTACTCCAGAAGTGATGGGTAAATGCTGATTTGAAATCTTCATAACATTTCAATGTGTGGGATATTGAAATCAGCCAGGAATGCGCCAATGGGTCTGTGATCGAACGTATGGCAATGGATAACTGCAGGTCCTTAGAACCGATTTCAGACGCAAATAATCGTCTAACTGTCTGAGATGAAAAATAGGGTTTATTTTAGAACAGTCACTGAAGTCAGGCAGCTTCACGTCGTTTGCAGTCAGGTAGTACACTGGTGCGCATTGGCGGTTAAATGTCTGGGAGAGGTTGGGAACAGTTGACTGTATAGCATGCGACCCAGAAGAACAATGCATATTACAATTCCTTTCACTCACACCATTCGCAATCCTTATGCTAGAGGACTCTGAAAGGTTAGTTTGGGCCAAAGTGTTCAAGTTAAACTGATCATTTCGGTCACCAGCAGCTTGCAACTCGCCAACGTCGCAAACAGCTGATCGACCTGTTACCTCACTGGCCGCCGCTAGCTTCACTTTCAAAGAGTTAATTTCTAAATTTGCGTTATGGAATTCTGATTTATTTCTTTCTACCGCTACTTGAAAATCTGCAACCTTTTCTTCCATCCCTTTCATGCTACTACTAACTTTCTCAATATCTGTCCCTGCTCTAAGTTGCCATCTAGCGTGATCTGCGGTTATCTCTTCACTGAACTTGCTGAAATCCTGCCTCACGCTTATTACCTCACCCTCAGTGTCATATTTGTATTTTTGAATCTCTTCAATTTGGGATTTGGATCTAGCGTTCACTTCATGGGCAATTCTTTCAACTCCCTTTCTGGTATCTACAATGTGAGCATTAATTTTCTCAAGCAAATTATCACTTATACCTTCTATTGTTACTTTGACTTGTTGCAGTTCCTTATCAGTATCATTACGCAAGGCAGAAAAATCCTGCGACATGTTAGTTACCTCATTCTGAAATTTCTGCGATAATTCTTCTCTCAGATTAACTGCTTCGGACTGAAATTTCACTGTCAATTCCTCTGCTCGTTTTTGGTTCTCTGCCCGGAATTTAGAAGTTAATTGTGAGGTCAAATTAGAAGTAATATCTGCCGCCAATTTAACATTCTCAGCCTTGAAATTGGAATTCATTGTCTCAACTACTGTAGCAATATCCGCTTTCAGACTGCTTACAACATCTAACAATAACACATGTAATTGCATAGTTGACATGGTTGCTTTTTCCGGTTCTATGACTGCACTATGTTCAATGCTGCCTTCCTGCCTTGTTAACAGAGTTGGAGCCGTTACTACTACGCCTTCGTCAGTTGAAGTTTCATCTTCAACACCTACCTCACTTACTTCTGCTAAACTATTTACTTGATTTTCACTCTCATCAGTCTCTGATGCTGGAACTGTTCGGTTTCTCAAATTTCGCTCAGCCATTTTGTTTCAATTCTTTACACAAAGATTTACACAAATTTTTACACTGTATACCTGGTGACTTTCTGTAGGATCAGGCTGCACGATGTACGCCGTGTGGGCAGGATCGCTGATCCTTGATGGAGGCTCGGCTGCCGATGTAAGCTGCCAGGGAGGTCGGACGTGAGGTTGCTCGCTAACTTCACACCATCGTTAGTAGCTAGTCGGAGGCTGGCTAATACTGGTGTACACAGATCCGTTTTTCTTTCTTTGGTGCCGTGGTAACTGAAGGTTTTCTTCTTTATCCGGGCCCCAACGTTGAAGTGCCACTTCTTGTAACCGAACTTTGCTGGTTACTATTTTATTAATTTGATATACATCAAATTAATAGACTGTTCTCTCCAAAGGTTTAACTTTATTTATTTTATTACAATACAAACGTTAGCACAATGCCATCCGTCTACTCCTTTCCTTTACTGCCGCCAACTGACTCGGGACACCTGGTCTCTTGTCGTTGGCTATATTTAGAAGAGTGGAAGGGGAGAGCCGAACTGCTCCAACAATACTAGTATTTAATAATGTTTCAATAATGTTCGGCTACAACCTGTCATGCCCTACACCACAGTGTCTGGCTGAGCCCACGCCGACCGAGCGAACAGAGACCAGAGCAGCGCCATCAACTATCGTGCCCGCCACAACAGTGGCTAGCTCAGTCCACGCCGACCTACCGAACAGAGGCAAGAAAAGCGCCTTCACCTGTCGTGCCCGCCACCACAGTGGCTGGTTGAGCCCACGACGACCGAGCGAACAGAGGCCAGATCAGCGCCTTCACCTGTCGTGCCTGCCACCACAAAGGCTGGCTGAGCCCACGCTGACCGAGCGAACAGGGGCCAGACCAGCTCACTCAACTGTCGTGCCCGCCAACACAGTGGCTGGCTGATCCCACGACGACCGAGCGAACAGAGGCCAGAGCAGCCCCCGTAACTTTCGTGTACGCCAACACAGTGGCTGGCTGAGCCCACGCCCACCAAGCGAACAGAGGCCAGAGCAGCGCCCTCACCTGTTGTGCCCGCCACCACAGTGGCTGCCTGAGCCCACGCCGACAAAGCGAATAGATGCCAGGGCAGCGCGCTCAGCGGTCGTGCCCGGCCAACACAGTGGCTTGATGAGAAGGGAACAGAAGCCAGAGCAGCGCCCTCACCTGTCGTGCCCGTCACCACAGTGACTGTCTGTGCCCACGCCGAAAAAGCGAACAGAGGCAAAATCAGCGCCCTCACCTGTCGTGCCCGATACCACAGTGGCTGGATGGGCCCACGCCAATTAAGCGAACAGAGGCCAGATCAGCGACCTCACCTGTCGTGCCAGCCACAACATTGGCTGGCTGGGCCCACGCCGAACATCGAAAAGAAGCCAGAACAGAGCCCTCACCTGTCGTGCCCGCCACCACAGTGGATAGCTGAGCCCACGCCGTCCAAGCGACCTGAGGCCATCCACTGTGGTGGCGGGCACGACAGGTGAGGGCGCTGGTCTGGCCTCTGTTCGCTTGGTCGGCGAGGGCTCAGACAGCCACTGTGTTGGTGGGCACGAAAGTTGAGGGAGCTGGTCTGGCCTCTGTTCGTTTTGTCGGAGAGGGCTCAGCCATTCACTGTTGTGGCGACCACGACAGGTGAGGGCGCTGGTCAGGCATCTTTTCGCTCGGTCGGTGTGGACACAACCAGCCACTGTGGTGGCGGGCACGACAGGTTAGGGCGCTGCTGTGGCCTCTGTTCGCTCGGTAGGAGTGGGATCAGCAAGCCACTGAGTTGGCGGGCACGACAGTTGAGGGTGCTGCTCTGGTCTCTTTTCGCTCAGTCGGCGAGGGAATCAGCCAGCCTCTGTGGTTCCTGGCACGACAGGTGAGGGCGCTCCTCTGGCCTCTGTTCGCTCGGGCGGCGTGGGCTCAGCAAGCCACTGTGTTGGCGGGCACGACAGTTGAGGGTGCTGCTCTGGTTTCTGTTCGCTCAGTCGGCGAGGGGACCAGCCAGCCTCTGTGGTTCCTGGCACGACAGGTGAGGGCGCTCCTCTGGCCTCTGTTCGCTCGGACGGCGTGGGCTCAGCAAGCCACTGTGTTCGCTGGCACGAAATATGAGTGCGCTGCTCTGGCATCTGTTCATTCTGTCGGCGTGGGCACAGACAGCCATTGTTTTTGCGTTCACGACAGGTGTGGGCGCTGTAGTAGTTACGAGGTTATAATACCTAGCTACCACCACATACATACATAACAAACAACAAATGAAAACGCGTAGAAAATAGATAATAAGAAATAACATCTAAAAACAGTTGTTATATTAAACATGGTTAGGAGAGATCATTTGTTCCTGAATATTGTTACAGCTGGATGGGGTTCGAGACTTAATGATGTTAGACAATACCCTTACATGCCATTTTAAATTACGAGTAGCCTAGCTTGTCACATAAGTGGTAGGAATTAGTCAAGTTTGGCACTTGCTCACGGCGTGAATTCGAAAGTTAAAAGTTTTTACAGCACGTAAAGTATGTCCTACTGTAACATTTTCTTCAGTGAAACCTTTTCGTAAATTTTAGGACGGGATGGACGCAAAGAACACATACTGCAATTGGGGTTTGTTCTATTGTGTACAGATGGCTTCAAACCACCCGTTACTGACGGCTAGCAATCTTATTGTCTTGCAACAAAACGTACCCTGAATAATGTCCGGCTATAATATTAGGCCAGTGGACAGATATTCAAAATTAGTGGGGGGGGTTTTGTTTTCGTGAGAGAAAGTTGGAAGTTTGATGAAGAGGCAAGTAGCAGCGTTTCCGGCTTTAAACGAGTTAGACGCATCACATGCATACTGCACATTTGAACAGTCTAAAGTGAAAAATTTGAAATTTAAAATAAAAATTGGTGATGCAACAGCTTGTCATTCTGCAAAGTGTGTAAACGGGCAATAATGTTATTGTTAATAATGCTTTCCACACTACCCTTAAAATATAGTGAATTAAAATGAACCTGTGTTTTGTTGTATGAGTACCTGAACTGATGGGTAGGCCTACTCTAAGTCCGACTAAAGTAGCCTACATACATACATGACTATACGTTTTACAGATCAAAAGCCCGTTAATACGGCAGAATATGAAACATGTCAACACGATAAGCACTTCCTGAGTAAAGCTTATGTGAACCGATATTGAGCTACTTTGTTTTTTCTCTCACGAAAGAAACCCGTGTAGCTGAGGAACGGTAAGACGGCTGTAATATATTGATAGTAGGGAGAGGGGAATAGTTGGCACACTTTTCACGTTATAATTTTTCACATTTTCTCTGTACGTGTTAGGCTGAATGTAACGGCACGTATGGCTAGCAACATTCATAAGTAATGGGAGAGGCTTTTGCCCTAACCTCTGCATGTGTCCCAACCTGCCCCGTGGACGGGGTAAGTTGGCGTATGGTAAAAATACGTGGAAAATCAAGACGCCAACTTTTCAAGGTAAAAAGTAACAGACAGTGATTAATATAATGTTTTATGGAACAAATCTGTCAGATGGGGGCACACCCAAAATTATCCATCCATACGGCATAGCCTGTATGGTATATTGCTGCCGTTTTTGGTGTCTTTTGAAATGAGGGGTGACTCCAAAATTGTCTCCTTTCCAGTATAAATTATGGACCACAAATAACCACAATTTGATTCATACGATTCAAATGTCTGTATTCTGAACTGTGACAATTTCAGTGGAAGGTACTGTTGGAAGTATAGGTGGCCCTGCCATAAGGTGACGGATTCATCAATTGAAATGTCTTGTTAGGGTATGTACTAAGGTCTGGAAATTGAGTTTGGGTGTAATGATAGGATGGATTCTGACTAGTTTTTGTGGTTCTTCAAATGTGTCCTTGGAGGTGTTGTCGATAAAATGCGGAGATCTGTAGATGCTTTCACATCTGTCAAAGGAAATAACACAACCAAAATTGGGTGTGGCTGCCATCTGGATTCATGAGAAATAATGTCTCAGACTGGACTTCTGCACAATACCTGTAAGCATGAGAAGTGCCAGTACAGTATATATTTCTTCTGCAGCCTCAGGTTGCAACTCATTTATCCTTGAATGCTTGGAAAAAATATTGCTCCTGGGATTTTCTTGAATTACTTTGCATAGTGATTGGTCTCATTCACAATTTCCTGTACATCCTTATCAAAACATTGTTCGGATATATCTACAATGTTAGTCAGACCCTTAGCACTGTCTTGAGGTCCACTTAGTCCAGCAAAAACCTCTCTTTTCCTAATCTTACCAAATAGTTAACTACACGGCCATTACAACAAAGCTACTAATTAGTGATCCTTTTCAAAGTCACAGAATAAGTGACTGGCAGAAACTAGTATTTTAAAAGTGATAGAATCCATAAACCAAAAGCTCCCTATCACTGACGACACCTTATTGTTTAAATCTAAAACAGCATGCCAGCCACCACCTGCCACACAGGAACAACTCTGAGATCATTACTGCCTCCATGTAATAACGTCCATTTTTTCATACAGCACGTTTTCACTCCTGAAAAGCAGTATAATATATATCTGAATTACAGGCCTTTGCCAATGGAAGTACAAACAGATTTGCTTTGTAATAAAGATATTGTATATTTTTCACATAACTAAGATTACATGCAATTGTTTTGACTATTACTATATGATACAGAATGGAAGGAAATTTTATATTTCAAAAACATCTGTAGGAATGTAAAATTCCATTAATCTGACTTGCACAACACCAGAAATGTGCTGAATTATCAAGTATTCCGGATTATAAGACAGTATACATAGTTACCTAAGTTCTTATAGGTAATTGTTTGTTACTGCTCCTATACTTGGGTTGTACAACTAATCAGAGATATCTTTCATGTCTGCTGGTTCAGGGTCATCCACGTCCTGTTCTGTTTTCTGGAGTCTTAATAGCTGGCGAAGTTTATGGAGTAGGAGAAAGGCATCGAGAGATACCACAACGGTTGATGTACAGACATTCTTGGAGGCCTTTTTGAACATGTCTCTGAGATCTGCCTGTTTCACTTTTTTTCTGATAAAAAGCAAAACTTCCAGTCTTGGGACTATTCTCCTCAAGTGCTGGATTATCAGGATTTACGAATTATGGGACATCAGGTTAAAGGAATTTTGCTGTATATAACCAGGATGATCCTTCCAAAATTACAGAAGTGTACCACATATAATACTGACAAATCTAAGTTCCATGCTAATCTGAAACACCATAACTCAAACAATGAATACATCATCATAATAAATAAACACAAATTAATATCACAAACAATATAAAGAGAAACTTATGCCATAATCTGGCTACACAAAGATCTCTTTGTAAAACAGTTTTTCTTACCCCGCATCACATATTGTACCATGAAATTGCTTTTGACATGCCTGAAATCTTTTTTTTTTTTTTTTACTTGACTGACAAAATTGTTATTGAATAAGTACTCAGGTTCCTTCTGTTCAAAGTTCAAACATACACATATACAGGAGATTAATACTTCATTATGTAGAAACATTGTACGTGCACATGCCTCTTCAGCTTCCATAAAATACTGGTAGTGTGAGGCTCTAGTCAAAATGCCACATAGCACTGCTATGTTTAATTGCTCTGCACTTAAAAAGTTCTGTAAATAAATAAACTACTTCCTTAGTACAATCTATTACCTACATTTTTGTTTCGTTGTGCTGGTATACAACACTGCCTCTTCCAATACCACACATATATATAAATAAGCATGTTCATAAAAATTAAGGCATAATGAGTTTGAGATTATTTATGTTAATGAATGTTACAGAAGTTCCTAATTTTAATTGAATTTGGATAAACTGTTAGCTGGAACTTATGCATGTGTGCACTCCACACACCCCCCCCCCCCCCACACACACACACACACACACACAGAGAAAGGTTGTTTCAGTACATATAAATGCTTGACATGTGTAAGAATGTTTCATAAGTACATAATTGAAATGACTATTTTACAGGTACTAACACTGTAAATTTCATTTACATAAGAAATATATGGCCAGTTACATACTTGTAACAACAGAAATGTGTACAGAACTACAAAAATATGTATAAAAGAATCATCTGTCTGCCCACAATGGTCTGGGGATTACAGGAATACAGTATTTGTGGAAAGGCGTGGAGTACCCAATGTGAAACCAAGTCCAAGTACAGCCACAACCCCTGGTACTGTATCCTGTAAAGATGAAGAATCAGATGCAAAGGAACCTCTCTTCATACAGCAACTCACACTGCCCGGCATAAAAGGTTTTCAGACATTGGATTCTCTTTCACCCGTATATGTTACACCAGGCTGGAACTCTGCTTTTGTGTTATGGTCTCCATATAGGCCACACAATACTTCACCAATTTACTCTAGAAAATGTGTTCATTAACTAGTGAATGATCACAGTAAAAATTACATTTAGAATTTTCAGGATCTCTGTTATGGAATACCAAAGCAAATTATGCTCTGGAATATAATTTTAAGTGAAGCAGGTCATCAGTGTTGGTGGTACAAATTCACTTCTGTACACATACATGCACAAAGCACTTTGCCTACACCAGTACTTTCATGCTCTCCTCTAGTTCAGCGAACATTTCACTGAGATAACTCTCATTCTGTTACTAGGAACTCAAAAACACCTTGCTGACAAAAAGGAAGAAGGTAGCTCATAATAGCAAATATAGATATAATTAAGATCTACAACTTTTATGCAAAACATCTGCACTGTGTGTATCAAGCTTGTGGTCTCAAGGCTGATTACCAGCAGTCAAGGAATGATATGTGGATGTCCCCATTGCATATGTGCAGCCTTCCTTATTTACCGCCTACCTGCACCTCTGTACCGGTACTGCCTCTCTCAGTCTCAAACTGAAGTCACTGGCGGGGCTTTAGAGTATGCTTGGAATCCTTTCTAAAATAAGCATTGTTTGAGATCTTCATTTCACATGTAGTGGCAGTGGAACAAGGTCCCATCCAACCTGGGCAAGTTTTTTAGTTTTTTGTATGTGTCAGAAGGGGTTTCCCCTCCACAATACGGGTGATGCAAACTCTGTTAGGAGGGGAGCTTCTGGTTTAGTTGTGAGGGTAGTTCACTTTTGAAGAATGGCCGATTATTGTACTGCATACCGCAAATTTAATAATACATACGTATCATTAATGTTTGTGTTTCATGCCCCTGGATAACTTCTTAGGCACAGCTGCAAAATTGCAAAAAGTGATTATTAGCTTTGGCATGTCTGTCTGTCTGCATGGACCTACTTGGCTCCCACTGGACGGATTTTCATGAAATTTGATATATGAGTATTTTTCGAAACTCTGTCAAGAAAATTCAAGTTTCATTAAAATCTGACAATTATAATGGGTACTTCACATGAAGATGTATGTACATTTATGACAATATCTCGCTGAATTCTTCTTAGAATGAGAAATGTTTCAGACAAGGGTTGTAGAGAAAATCAGAATACACATTTTATGTTCAATAACTTTTTTCAGAACATTGTGACATTTATGAGATAATGTGAAAAATTGTTCTAGAGCCAGACAGGCCACAGATTACTATAATACAGTGCAAGCACTTTGCATGCTGGATAACTGAGGCTACAAACACACACTCAGAATATGTAATAATTACTGCTGTTATATGGCAACAATGGTTATGCGAACGTGCCTCAATGTTACGTAATACATACGTTCCCTGTCTTGTTGATCTGTGTTCCAATCAAAATGCAATAGTGAAACTCATTTGTCGATATGGTACAAACTGAAAACAATCCACATCATGTTTTCAGGTAAATATTGTACAGTGGAACCTCGTTGCATCGTTCCCGTTACCTTCGTTTTCCCGCATATAGTGTCTGCCTTATTTGGTCCCGGAACTAGCCACATATAAATAACACTATTTTTTCCCGCCTCCATCAGTCCTCGACTGTCGTTTTATCACATCGATCATTGAAAAATAACGGTCCTGACGCAACATTTTCCCTACATGGATAGTTCTTTTTAAAATTTTAAACAATGATTTAGTTCGCTGCGAGTGCATATTGCTTTCTTAGTGCCGCCTGGATTGCCTGCTGCATGTTGAATCAAATACCAGAATGAGAAAGTTGCCTTAATTTCTATCATTTTGGTTTTCCACCAGATTGAGATGCATGTATATTCTTATACAAGATCTTCAAAAGATCCCCTAAAAAACAATGCATCAAGGTTTTACTGTATATGTGTGGTGTAACATGAATGAGTAACTATGTCACAGATCGAAGGTATTAACTGAAAATACATACAACTGGCACATTCAGTATTTCATAACAGTCTAATCTTAAGAGCTGCTTATGTTATGTCTATTGTCAAACCAGTCTACTTACCTTTAAATCAATTCTATGAGTCTTGTCTTTATAAATGTTTAACACATAATTAACTCTCAATGCAAAGAGTTAAACCTACTAAACAGCATGCATTAAAATCCTGCAATGGAGACTGTGTTAAATCTTCCCTAGGCGATGGACAGACGAACTCCGAAATATTTTCCGTGACTGCTTTTTAAGTTCCCTGCTGTGAGCAATCTCAACTTCTAGTGATGCACCATTATTAAGAGCCAACCATGTATGGACTTCATTTGTGTCTGGAGATGCAGCTGAAAGGCATACAGACTGTATAATACTCGGGCATAATTTCGATCAGTATATACAACTATCATAAGATGACTTTGTGAACTGTTTCCTCTCTCTACATGTATGCAGGCATGCGTGTGTATATATATATACAGGATGTTTGATGTAATGACCAAACTTAAGGAGCGTGTTCTTCAGGTCATATGGAGCAAAAAATTCTAATAAACCATAGTTTGTTTCAACACCATTATCAAGTTACATGCTATGAAGAGAGCTAGCACTGCTGTAACTTGATTAAGTACTTGCTTGTACACTGCCTTGGCTAGTGGCTGTTTTGTGTTCTAGTCAAAATGCCTAACACTTGTAGAAATGAAGAATATGCCAACGTGCATTTGGTATATAATTTTTGCAATGGAAATGATAGGGCTGCTGGAAACATTATGCACATTGCAAAACAGTTCAAACTGTACACAGTATTCTGAGGGTTCCTTCCCATAAGTGAATGCAGAACATGAACAATAACAGTGTGGAGGTGATGTTCTGGAAGCAGTGCAATGAAGCCCAAGGACATATATATGCAGAATTTCCAGGATGACTAATGTAACACAGTCACAGGTATGGGGAATTTTGCACAATGATGGTTTCTATCTGTATCACCTTCAAAGAGTACAACACTTTCTACCAGGAGATGTGTACAGATGTGTACAATTTTTTGAATGGCTGCAAAAACAGCTACAAATTCTGCCTGTCTTCTTATTCACGGATGAGGCCAAATTTACCTGGGACAGTATTACCAACACAAGGAGTTTGCACTCATTGGCACAGGAAAATCCACATCAGGTAATACAGTTTTTCAACAGCAATTTTCAGTTAACATGTGGTGTGGAGTATTAGGCAATAAATAACCTGTTTAGACCACATGTTTATCAAGGGATGTTTAACAGCTTCATATTACAGAAAGTTTCTGGAAAATGAATTACCTCTATATTTAGAGGATGTGCATCGTGCAACACAAGGACAAACTGTGGCTACAAAATGATAGGGCACTTCCACATTTCGGCACAGATGTAATGGGATTTCTGAATGAAAATTATGAAGAAAGGTGGGTTGGAAGAAATGAACTGGTGGCTTGGCCTGCTGGGTCACCCGACTTGAACCCATTACATCTTTGTCTTTTGGGTCGCATGAAGTCGAGTGTATCACAGTGGTAAGCCAGAAGGAAGGTGTCAGTTAGTAGACACCACAAATGAAGTTTCTGTTGGTATCAGAAACAAACTGAGACGCATGCAATGACAACACTGAATGGCATAGTGACTGGCAGCATGCATACAGTGTGATGGCAGGCATTTCATGGAAGTGTTGTAATCAGCTTTAAACTTCAAAACTGTTGTTAACATTTAAAATTATAATAATAAAGGCAAGTTGAAAAGACAATTTTTTATTCAGTGGTACATGAAGCATGTGTGTAACTTGATAACTGTTGAAACAAACTGTAGTTTAAACTTTGGAGAGGGCAATCCCATTGTGTTATGTAATTATACAGTAACAAATTAAAGTCAGTCAAACACAACACCTTATTGTAAGCAAAATTATATTACTTACATGAAGTTGCCACATGTTTCAGCCTATAATAAGGCCATCTCCAGGCGAGACTGATACAAAATATGTAAAGGAAGGTAATATTAAAAAGATGAGGCCCCTCTCTTACCTAAAAAGATTTAACTTTTAATGGAAGTGGTGTATTACAATGCCTCCTAGAGTAGTTGTATTATTGGCAAAGAAATATTAAAATCTTGATATATGAAAATATAAAAATATAAGATGTCTCTTAATATTCAATAATGATGTGGGCAGGCATGCTGAATTTGATTTGTTAGTTATGTACCAAGATGTCAACTCCTAGGAAGTTGACGCTTTGATATAATATTCTTTGTATGAAGAACACATATACAGATGAAACTATATTGAAGCACCCTCTTCATATGAACTGACATCTTGGAATAAACGTGACAAATCAAATTCAGCGTGCCTACTTACCACCCACATTGACACTGAATATTTAGAGACACTTTATATTTTTATATTTTAATATATCAACATTTCAGTATTTCTCTAATAATAATACAACTACTTGAGGAGGTATTGTAGTACACTACTTCTATTAAAAATGAATTCTATTTTTTATGTAATACAGAGGCACCTTTCATTTTAATACTACCTTCCTTTTGCATTTGTCTCACCTGAAGATGGCCTTATTGTGGGCTGCAACATGCAGCTACTTCATATATGTAATATAATTTTGCTTACAATAAAGTGTTGTGTTTGACATTGTTACCACATAGGAACTACAGTTTATAACATTTTGCAGGTCCAAACGACCTGTAAAACACCTTCCTCAAGTCCAGCCATTATGTCGCAGGACACACAGTATATATATACACATACACAGGGTGATTCACCACCTTGTACATTCACTGCAGCATCTTATTCCTGAAGTCATTCCCAGCCAGAAATATCATATACACCAGAGTCAATTCTCAAGGCTTACAGGGCCATGGATTTTTGCAGCAATGCATTTTGTCATGTGTCTGTCGTCATAAGTGATACCCCATGTACTATGGAAAGCAATTTGCAACATAAGTTCTGTGTAAATGTGTGGTGTGGCATTCTTCACAATCAGTTGATTGGTCTGCTTATCTTTTGAGGTAATCTTACAGCTTATACTTAACTACACTTTCTACATAACAAATAGCTGCACATCTCAGAAGATATACCTTTGGAAATATGATCGTGTTTATAGTTGCAACATGACAGGTGTCTCCCAATTTCAGTTACGCAGCAAAAATGTATCTCAATGATCGTTTCCCTAGTTAATGGATCAGTCACGGTAGTCCATAACATTGAACACCCAGTTCTCCCGAAGTCAAACCTGTAGATTTTTATCGGTGGGGACACATGAAAGATCTGGTGTACCGGCACGAATTGGAAAAACAAGATGAACTTCTCTGTCACATTTTGGTTTCTGTACCCGTAGAAAGAACAGTCCTAATGAACAGATGTGACAGCTACAAGCTGGATTCACAGACATGCCAGGATGTGTATTGGTGGCAACTGTGGACGCTGTTAACATTTACTGTAAATTAAGCAATGAAACCTTTATTTAAGTACTTGTTTACTTATGCATATTCTATAACATTCAGATAATGATAATCTGTAACTGGATCTATGATTATATGACACTTCTGGCTGAGAATGACCTCAGAAATAAGCTCCTGAAGTTCAGACATTAAGTCATGAATCACCATACACACGCATACACACACACACATACAAGTCATGCACATTATTTGGAAATATTATCTAAGTACTTGTTTGCTTATGCTTATTCTTTAACATTCAGAAAATGGTAATCAGTAACCTTGAGAACTTGACCTATAGTTATATGACATTTCTGGCTGGGAATAACCTCAGAAATAAGCTCCTGAAGTTAAAGACATCAAGTCATGAATCGCCAAATGCATATATATACTCGTATCTAGCCCTGCACATTATTTGGATATATTATCAAATAAGAAGTTTCTGATGCACAGTCACAGAGTAATAAAAGTTTACACATTCTTTTTGTACTTTGCTTCATAAGGAGAGGAAGGCTTAAATGGTATTGTCATACGAGCATGGACATGGGCGCAGAAAAGCATGTGTGTGTGTGTGTGTGTGTGTTGCACACACCCACCTCATTCTTGTATTTCTCAGTTCAGTATTAACACATCAACGCTGATATTTGTGTCTGTTTACATTTCATCTAATTATGGTCTTTGACTTTTGTGGCAAGGAATCCACTTCTGAGATGGGAGCAGCAATGGGGTCAAATGACAGGGTGGTGATGGTGATAAGGATGATGGCTGGAAGAGCAGACTTAAAAGCTTAATGTAAATTGAAACCACCAACTAAGATTTATAATTGCATGAATCATCCTACCTGAAAGCATATCCTGAAGTGTAATCCTGAATGCTGCCACCACTTTCTTTACAGAACTACGAATCTCAAACACCAAAGCTGCCTGTCGATGGACATTTTCAGGATTATCAAGCTGAAAACTGAGGTCAAATTGAGGATTTGGCATAGCTGGAAGTAGACGAGATTTTGCAAGAGTTTTACCAACTGCATTGCTTCCCACTCGTACATGTCTATCTAGGCTTGTCGCACTGAAAGCAACAAACAAGAACTCATTATTAGTTTGTACCTGATATCAACCTTGAACTTTCTGTTATTCAGTTGAAGGGACAAATTTAGCAATGTTCAATAACTTCATAACTATCAAGAATGTATAAGGACAATTACTTTTAACATGTGTCACCCTATTAAATCCAATTTATTGAGTTTTTAATTTTAAAACACTTATAATGGGGAACCATAATCAGTACAATGTTCATTTCCACACCCCACAGCCTAGAACTATAATACTACAATTTGAACACCATTTCATTTGTATTTGAGTTGCAAAATGGATGGGTTACAGGGACTTGCAAGCTTCATGATGCTGTATCTCAATATGTTAAAAGCTATCGAACCAGAGACAGACTGGAATGCTAACTTGCAACTGTTAAGACTGCACTGACAGGTTTGAACAAATGACACACCATTTGTCAAATTTCAGTTTATTTTGTTTGAATCTGAAATCTGGCACATTCATTTCAACACTGGGCAAAAGAGTAATTACCCTAAATGTGAGACCAAGTGTGGACATCAAGGAGTATGGATGAATATATTCAATAGGACTCGTATGTTCTAGTGCTCTGGCAGAGCTGCTGCTGAGTAATGATTGGGAGAAGTCATAGAAGTGATTATACTGTTCAAGAACATGACCAATTTCATGGGTGTAAATGTGTGTTCTTGTGTAAGTTCATTAACATAAAATAGTTATAATTTGGTTAATCATTTGGCTAGACAAAAACACACATATGTAACGTCCACTGCTGCAGTGACTAGAAAAGAAGGTATAACACTGACACATGCATTAATGCATGCCTGTTTGTAACAGCCACCACACTGACACATGTGTGTGTGTGTGTGTGTGTGTGCATGCAGACACACACACACACTATATGTACATTTTGGCCATATTTTGTATTTTTAAGATTAATTTTTATTTCACATATGAAGCATTCACACACTAACTGAATTTTACAAATGAGACATTTGAAAAATTTTCTCTTCAGCACCAGTGAAAGTTTGTTTACTTTGGCTTCAGATTCAATATTGTTCATTACCGCTGTGAACTCTTCCCATTTACTTTGGTAATAAAATACGGATATAGCTCCATTTCTCATAAAACTATGATCAGCACATCATATGATTCAAGCACTTCTTAGTGAACTCCTTCACTAGTCTGGATACAGACTTTGGCAAAGATCACATGCACATATCACACTTCACAGATCACTGCAGTAAATTGCGTGTAGATGCATTCATATGTATGTAACATTGTCTTAATGTCTCATCATTTCCTCATCCAAAGAGTTATTATTTGTACACATTCTTAAGCTTTCATGTTTTAAGCTCCTAATATTCTTTCAAATCTTAGATATTTCTAGCATGAATTCTTGATTTAATTTGTAGTAGTTAATTGAAGTACTGAGGTATTGTAACAGGTAAAGCAACCCCATTACAGGCCTAGACAGGCCCTGAGGTGTCCAGGAGGTTGAGGCTCCCAGATTTGTAGACAATCGGCACATGAAGGTGGTAAGGTTGTCAGCCCTACGTACCGGCCGCCTTTACCCCCAGGAAAGATTCCTGGTACTCATTTCTGTTAGAGGCTGAGTCGACCCCAGGGCCATAGTGCGACCGAAACAATTATATCAAGGAATTAATTCCAATGACACCATCGGGAATCGAAACCGCGACGTTCCGGTTTGTAGCGTAGTGCCTCAACCAACTACGCCACCGCGCGCCCCACTGAGGTATTGTATTAACACATAATTCCTTCCCTGAAGATCCTGGTTGAATTTTATGTCGAGGCCTTTGCAAAACATGAAGTTAAAGTCACCTAATGCTGCCACCTGCATCTTCACAGGAGACTAATATGTCTAAAATAGTATTTGGGGCAATTATGTGCATTTAGTTTAACTGGGTTCCCTTTTTTTGTAAAAGGTAGTTACCCCTGTGAATGCCATGAAGGCATACAGGAGGGGTAGGCACAGCTCCACTCATTCTTAACCTCAGCATTAGACAAATTGAGTGGTGAACTTCATGCCCTAACTGCTATACCCCCTGGCAAAAACCCTGGTACCCACTGTCAATGATATATTTTTCTTATGTGTTAAATTATTTTTGTCACAGTGCTTTTGTAATTTCTGTAATCACAATGAATATTGATTATTCAAAATACAGAAGGGTCTTGAGATATTTGTTCTTCTGGGGGATGATGCTGTGTCTGTGGGTATTTCGTTTCTGACGTTTAGAGACCACTGTTGTCTCAAAATGTCAGGAGTGAAATACCAGTAATGCAGCACCATATCCCAGAACAAATACCTCATACACACTGCTGCAAAACCTTAAAAATTTGCAGACAGGCCTCATGGTCATGTCTCTGAGCATGGCGGATGTCACAGGAGCTTTTCGTCTATGAAGCCTGCATCAGCTGGGAATTTAGAGTCCATATTTTCCCAGCAGATAAATTTCCTGCATTTCACAGCAGTGTTAAAGTGCTGATGTCCGGCTTCTAAGCAGGCTTTGTACCTTCTGAAAATACAGCACATCTGGACATATGACAAAGCTCTTGGGTTCAAATGGCAGCAACTTATCTTCCAATATTGTCTCTCATTTTTTCCAAAGAATGTGGGTTGTTCATGTAAAATGTATCTTGCAATGTCTTCCACAAATATTAACTGCACAGATTAGAATCCGGTGATCCAGGGGACCAAAATTGATAAATTACCAGCTATTCAGTATTTAGTGACCTCTATGGCAGACATTGGTAGTTTACTGTGTGGGTCATGGCATTGTCCTGCATGAAGTAACTGCACAATTTTCTCCTTCTGTTAATTCTTTTACCAAACACAGTGTGGGAATTCACCATTTCTTCACAAAATATGAGCCCTGTGATTTTATGCACATTCAGTGCACACCAAACTCTGATGTTAAGGCCATGCAAAGGAACTTCATTAATTGCATGGCGATTTTCAGAACACCTGCATGTTTTATTCCGGCAACGGTTTTTCTGAGGTGCATATTTTGCAAAAGTACTCCACACTTTGCTCAACAGAATATATTCTCACACACACACTTATTACCTTCTCTGTATGACTTATTACCTTCTCTCTATGACTTATAACACATGACTGACCACAGTTTCATGTTCCAGCAATGATATCATGATGACTGCTTTGGCTGAGTCCATTAATTTACTTGGCATACTATAGGTTGTAATGTATAAGATGAACCCAAAGAACAGACATTTATAAATACTGAAACAAATACATAAGAAGCTGCCCCTCCACTGTAATGAACACTTCCAAGATTTGCAGTCTTTCAGCACAAATTGCTTCAGTTTTGTTGGCTACCAATTGTGTGGTAATTCTGTAATAGATAACATGAGTTTTTTACAAGAAGATATTCATGTGTTGGACACTTTGTTTTGTCAAGATGAAGCATGGTTCCACTTGAGTGGATATATTTAATAGTCAAAATAGAAGAATATGGTGTGCTGAAAACACACACAAACTGCATGAAAATCCTCTGCGATCATTAAAATCTGTTTTCAGTTCAGTGTCTCGAAAATGAATTGTGGGACCATTGTTTTTCGCAGAGACAGGGGCATGGGGTGGAGTGAAGACATTTTCAGCATCTGCTGTAATTACACATTGTTTATGACATTCTTGGGATCTTTTAAGAAATAAAAATAAAAGGTTTACAGTACTGGGTAGTGTTTTATACTGTACACCCTCTACTTTCCTATGCTTGGAGGCACAATGACAAGACCTGTCTCTATGTTGGGAAAAATTTTAATTATTTACATTGTACCTAAATGCCTGGATATAATATATAAAATAAATAATCCATCTATTATTTCTCTGTATTCAGTGCATTTTGATTTAGTAAAATTTTCAAATTCCCAGAACTCATACCTTAAATTAACAAGATTGTGGTTGTAAATACAACAGATATTCATGGTTTCTCTTTGTTGGAAATATCCAGACATACAGAAATTTAGTATTTCTTGCTCTTTCATGTGATGTTCACTAATGCATATAAGATGAGAACTGAGATACCCTTATTTAAAAATATCACTTAATTCATCCTTTTTACTGCTTAAACTCCTTATATTTTGATGATAAATAACTATCATTTTTCCTAACTTCTTCACTCACACATGAAGAATCATCCAAATCAAATCTGAGAAGCTTTTTTTTTCAGTCGTCGTCCTCTTCTACCTACTCCGGTTTCCCGTTTCAGTGTCGAGGAGCATTTTTTAATATGATCTTAATATGCTGATTCCTCATAAAAAACTTAATTATCTGGATAAGTTTCTTACCAGAAACATTTCAAGTGACATCATTTGTGCCTCCCCCAAAAATTAACACACCCTCCTTAGTTAATTTGTAAATTTCTTCCTTAGCTGTGCCCACCAGCTTTAACATTCCTGCACTGGTTTCACAAAACCAATCACTTTATACGATTCGTCTAAGTTTTATGTCAGTTCACTTGCACATCCTCTTACATGAATGTTACAAATAAATATGATTTTGTGCTTTCCATCTTTACTTCAAAGCTCAATTTCACAGTTTTACGTTAATGCAGAAATGCTTCCACATACCATGCATGCATCCATCCTTCTATCAACATTCCCCATTTGAGAGATCTGTGTGGTTACAATTGTTGGTATTTTTTGTATTTAAGAGTGTTCCCTTTTTTCCGTGTATCACTTCCATTTGCTACTATATCAGACAACTTCGGTTTTTGTGTTAGAGCTTCTTCATATTCGTACTTTATAGCTGCAAATTAATGTGTTAGTTTGGTAATTAAGGCTGACATAACCTCCCTAACATGGGGAAAAACAGCCTTATTACAAAAATCATTAAAGCTTTTTTTTAAAAAATCGTGACATTTATGAGATAATGTGGAGAAATATGGTAGACCCAAACAGGCCACACATGACAATATTGTAGTGTAGATGTTACTTTATTCTGTGTTTGTTCTAAGATGCAAGGCCTAGCCACTGCTGACTTCGTGCATGGTAACAGATAAATGAGTTTGCATTTTGTTGCTGACCGGAAGTTTGTATAGCCAAAGCAGGGGTAAATTCTGTAGATTTTACATCATTCTGATTGTAGCTGCCGTGGGTGATGCTTGGTTAGAGAGAGATCGGCCGAGACAAGACAGTTTAAGAAGAGATGTTCTACATTTTAATTTTGATTTTACTTACCCCAGGTAAGCGTTGTTATACAAATTGATCACCAAAAGTGATTAATGGCAGGAATTTGGAGATTTGTGTATTTTTCGTGTGTGTTTGAAATTCCGTATGGGGGGAAGGTTAGAATACGCATTCATTTCCTGTGCCCGCCCTAAAGTCAGCAGTGACTAGACCTCCTTTTAGTAGTAATCACATTCATCTTTCCTATTGAATTCATTGTTTGTAGTCAAATAGAATAAAACATAGTAATGATTAATATTTGTACTATGTGTGTACACGCCAGGCAGGGTGACGGTGAGAACACTCGAATCAGCAAATTCCTAGTGTCCAGAGACCATAGTCGTCATTAACCAGTGATCTAATTAAATTCAGAAGAATAAACCAGAGCACCAATCTTCATATACCGCTCAGGGCCCTCCTCCCAGAAACCCCCCCCCCCTTTGGGGAGCACGCGCTACCTAACCACGAGCGCAGCCAGTGTGGAAAACTAGTAAAATTTATGGCAGGGGTAGCAGGCCGGAATCTCGCACCCACAAACCCCGCCATTACAATATAATACTGCGTAGAAAAGATGCGCTCTGCGTGCTGGATAACAAAAGCAAGAATACAGACACGCTCATAATATTTAATAGTACTTATTGCTTCACAATTGATTAATTCTACCTGATCTGGTAAAATGTTTTTACGGCAACACTTACAAAAATTGAGAAACTATGCAACAACTTTATGTTATTAAAATCTGTTTAGCCAAATTTTACATCTACGTGAGCAAGTGAACATTCTTTTGTTTCAATGCAGTGTTTATATGTAACGTATGACTAGAGTGCTAATTAGTTGGAATGTGATTTCTTAAAAACTGGGACATATAATGTGCACTGTTGATTATCACATAAATTTACCATAAAAGCATTGTTGTGCAGCAACACTCAATACTTTTATATAGTTGACAGAGACATGCAACCCAACAACAAACACAGAATGCATTGTTGTCTTTCCACTGTGAAATGGTTAAGCAAACATGCCACAATGTTGTGTTATATGTACATTGCCTATCTTGTTAAAATGAAACACAAATTATATATAGCCTCAGGGTCCCCCCCCCCCACTCCCTCAAGCAACATTCTGGGCATGCCCATTATCCAGAACTTGTTGCAGTTGTTTCATTTCAGTGCAAATAGTGAACTGGATGCTTCAATGAATTCAGCTTAAAGCTGAATTCAATTTGTCATTACATTTTTTCGTTGGTTTTATAAAACACCTTGTTGAACATGGCCACATAAAGATCGGGCATAAAAAGCAAGCCACTCTCAATATCTGAAAAGCTGAACATGACAAAAAAGTGGATGGTGTTGTGAATATCCCTCGAACCAAAATGACTGAAGAACTAGGCATTCCTGTGAAAAAGGTTACTGACAAAATACTGGGACAGTCAAATACAGGTGAGAATGTGTTAAGATTGTAGAACTCTTCAGTCCTATCCTTTTAAAAGGTTTTCCCAATCAATAAGTCAGATTTCTTTGGCTTTTTCAAAAAGTCTTAAAGAGAGTTTCAATGTAATTGTTTTATATGGAACTGAAGTTTTAACCTGCTTCAATTAGCTTGAATTTCCACCAAATGAAAAAGAGCTGCAAAACCATGATGTAATGGCCTCTCAAACTAGGGTGGATGTAATGTTTCAGAGAAAGGGTTAATAGTTCCATATTTGTAATTATTTATGTTACTGAGTACTTGATTACTAATTGTTATTTCTGCAATCAAATTCCATGGTGTAATTTGACCTGTGGACACTTTATAACAATGCTGATCATGTAATTAAATAAGAGACTGTGATATGGTCACCTTTGTAATTTAATATGACAGTACAGCTGTGCCACATGTGCTACATGCAGTCCTTGTGCTTGGATCACTTTTCCCTCAATTCCAAAATACTTGTCAGGTCGAACAGGGGCAGAAACTTTCGGATCTGTACATACAAGCATGAGAATAAAACACTACTCCAATATAATATTAATAAATAATTTCTCCTGACACAAGGGTCTGTGAGGATGGCATGACCCCAAGTCAGTAACAGCAAAATTTATAGGACAATCAATCAGACAGTAGGTTTTTATATTAGTCACTTTAATACGAAAATGGAGACTGCCAATTTCTCTAAACCAATGGCAAACCACACCACCACAATACAGTTGTTGCCATAGATTTAAAAAATTGGAGTCTGATATCAACAACAACACCAAGAGAAAATCTGTTTTGTTATTGGAAGTGAAGAACAGAGATTGCTGGTATCTGAGAACAGAGTGTCAAGACAGATGCAGTAACAAGACGATGAAGAAAATTAGAAAACAGGAGCGCTGTAAATTCTATAATATAATAAAACCATGGCTCGACAGCCCTATATGGGCTTGGGCCTCCTCTTTCCGAGGTTATGAGGTCTTTTTGTGCATTTGCAGCAGTGAGGAACCGGCTCACTGGCCGCACTTTTCAACTTGATCCTGATGTGACTGCCAGAGCCATCTGGCAGTCAGTCAGGAGACTTGGGTGAGAAATGGCCTCTTAATTTTGCTTACAAGCACTACTAGTTCTATTCATGCCGTAAGGTTCTTTTACATGCCGTAAATCTACGACATGGGACTGACGGCTTTACTTCCCCTCCGAAGGAAGTGGTGCTCCGGATTTTTATCACTCTTAAAAATCCATCGACCTCGGTCGGGATCGAACCCGCGAACCTTGGGTCCAGTGGCGAGCACGCTAACCACTAGTCCACCAAGGTCGACGCTGTAAATTCTATACTTGGCCTAATATTGTGCAGGTAAGATGATCAAAAAGTTCGCAGAACTTACACTTAATTTGTATAAAAAAGGACATATAATATTGGAGCTGGGGATGGTTGAAGTGTAGTTCTTCACCAAAAACTGCTGCACTGTGAGGGAGGTGTGACAAAGCACATTGTTGTGGTGCAAGATCCAATTCTTTCTCCACTGTTTGGACATTTTTTGCTGAATGGCACCCTTAAAAAGCATTAGAACTTCAACATAAAACAGAAAGCACTGTTTGTTCTAAGGGATAAAGTTGTGGTGCATCACACCCAAGCCATAGAAAAAAGTGATCAGTATGGCCTTCTGCTGAGATTTTGTGACCTGTGACTTTTTCTTTCAGGTTAATGTGTTGGTGTGCCATTTGGAGGACTGAAGTTTTGTCTCAGAATCGTAGGCAAGGATCCAAAATTCATCCCCAGCAATAATCTTCAACAGAAGGTCTGCTTCTTGTGTTGATCATTCAAATCAGAAGCAATCAACTTCCTGGTCTCCACCTGGTCCTCCATTAGGTACAAATTTCACACAGACATGGCCAGATCAACAATTCTTCTTCAGAATATTCTGAAATGATCCATATGAGATGCCAGTTTCGTTTGATATCTGTTCAACTGTAACACACTGATTTAATGTCATGATTGCAGAAATTTTGCCCACATTTTCATTATTCCTTGAAGGTGAAGGGCCTGCCACTGCGCTTATCATCAAACTGTGATTCTTGATCATTTTTAAATCAGTTGTATCAGTTTGTACACAGTGAATTTCTCAGAACTTCAGCTCCATACACTACATTGAGGCTTACAAGTGCTTCTGCTGCTGATTTCCACAAGAACTTGATGGTTGTTCAGTAATAAAATTGAGACATTGTGACTGGCGACACACTTCCACTTCGTGGCTGACTGTGGCATACCAAGATGTCTCAACCAATTCCAGCTTACTTTACAGATAGCACACAAACTACACCTACGACCTCCTCCCCCTCTGCTTTAACAGGAAGCTCCATTATCTTAATATGACTGCATTCCAAGAACTTTTTGATCCACATGTGTACAAATTTTCAGTCAGGATAACTGAAGGAAGGAGACTGCTTGTGTTATACAGATGATATTAAAATGCAGTCAGAGAAATAGTGTGCGTGTGTGGACTGGAATAAACCAACTCAGGATAAGGAGCAATGGCTAGCAAGTTTTGGCTGATGGCAATATACTAGTGTTCTAAATGGATTAGGTACTGGGTTAAACCAGTTATTAACCCTATAGTAGTGATTTAATGGTGCCGTGTGCAGGTCTTATATATTCTAAGTGTGACGGAAAAGTCACGAGTATTATTTGTGTCAAAAGTTCACTATAGTTGGGGCACAGTGTGATGCTGAGAAAAATGAATGTCCACTACATTAAGCTTCAACTAATTATTTGTTGTCTTCAGAAACTTTATTACTATATTTCTCACAAATGTGGAGCTCTTGTAGGATTTTACAATGCCACGTCATTGAATGTAAATAATTTGTACCTGTGCCAAAGTGGTTTGAATGAATGAATGAATGAATGAAGGACACAGAATATGTGCACAGCAAGATACATGTATGGCTGAAATGAAGGGCATGTGAACTCTCTCTAATCCACATGTAAGTACATACTTTCCTCCTGCTAGTCCACTTGTGCACAGATTTTGCCCAGGACTAAGATCATTTCATTTGCATTCATTGCTTTACAATCAGTATTCAACAGATTCACTTAGTAAAAGACAAATATTAGGATTGCAGGTGTGACATACAGCAATTCACAAATAATACATGAAAATAAACATGTCTCAGTTATACTACAGAAAAGTTCGGTGACCCTATTTTAAAAATTATGTTCATAAAAAATATTGGACAGTGTACTTAATAAAATATTACATAAGAATTCTATGTGTATTATTTACTGTACTCCTTCATTGTTCAATGAAAATATGTTACATATTATAGGGAAAACTGACAGTGTGTGCGACAAGCATACGTGTAAACACTAGCTAGTGAAACAGAATGAAATGCCTTACCTGCGGGTCTTTTATGCTTAAGATGAAGGGAGGGCTGTTTAATGTGAAGTATGTTTGGCTGTGAGACAGCATGGGGGAGTCCCTCCATTTGAAGAAGTTCAGTTGCATCAGATTCTCCACCTCCGATAGGTTCAATACCAAGTGCTGTGGTTGAACTTGGTTTCGCACTGATTACTCCACTCTTTTCTTCACGTACACTGACTTCAGATTTAAAACGCCGTAAATTAAAACCCCTTTTCATCTGTAAAATGTAAGGAAAGGACATACTGTTAATATAGTGTGCCACTTTGTATCAAACCCTTTAAATGCATGTGATTCTTATGTATACCGTATATTCTCGAATCTAATCCGCACCCGAATCTAATCCGCACCAGTTTTTGGCAACTTCTTAACGAAAAAAGTTAGTTCGCGATTCTAATCCGCACCTTTCCTTCAACCACCCCTTGCCCACGGGGCGACTGATTGAATAATATTGGATGTTACCAATGCGTTAAATCCGACGCTACGCCTGTGGCCGATGAGTCATACCGATAGAGGCGGGGCCTTTCTCAACAGACGTGCGCAATCTCGTCTGAAGCCAGCTGATCTTTAGTTGTTGAAACGTGGGAGGTGCTTGTTCCAATTTGTCGTGTACCGTAGTTATGGAAGAGGGACACCTGAAATCTAAACGACTCTCATATACGGCGAAGTTCAAACGTGAAGTTATTCGGTGCGCAGAGGACAATGGAAACCGCAAAGCCGCTGCAATATTTGGAGTTGATGAAAGCAAAGTTCGACTATGGCGGAAACACAAGGCAGCGATGACATTGTATGGGAGGACGATGTTGAAGATAAAGATGATAGTGACTGGGTGGAGAGCACGGATAACGATTCAGTTATGAGTGATGACGGCGAGTCTGATGAATAATAAATTAAAATAATAAATAATAAAATAATAGATTATTGTATTGTATTGTTCTTACGTTGTTTATTAATTACGTTATTGTTATATTGTACAGCAGCTCAATCATTTTTCCAAAATCCAGCTCTAGACCGCGAATCTAATCCGCACGCGAATCTAATCCGCATCTGATTTTTTAGCCCTCTAAAACTGTAAAAAAGGTGTGGATTAGATTCGAGAATATACGGTATATTCAATTTAGTCTCATTTTTCATTTTATTTATGTCTATGTGTGTGTTTCCATAAATTCCCTGTATGTACGAACTGACCTGGCTTTAGTACCTGCACATTAGTCATTTAAGCCTGTAGACATATGAGCAAGAATTAATATGTGCTGATCTACCAATATGATTGTGTGTGTGTGTGTGTGTATGTGTGTGTGTACATACGAAATACTTAAAATCAGATTCCAGCTACAGTGACAAAACAATGCTCACATGCATATACACATAAAATGCAACCTGGTTTTCACAAATACCAGGTCAAAGACATAAATTACTGCCATCATGTTATAAACAGGACTGGTATTTTGGTGATTATTTTCAGTATAAATATACGGCCTCATTAAAAAGTATCTGGACTGATGCTGTGAAACAGTACTAAACTTACCTTGATGACAACCTAATCCTGTTTGAAACAGGCCACTTCTGCTTGGATACACTTATTCCAGAGGCTCGTCCACTGCTGAACGTACCACCTCTAATACTCTGTTTTGGGGATCTATAGAGGTTTCTGCATTGTGTAAAGTTTAATTGTTTCCACATCTTCAAATCCACTGCCTTTCAAGCTGTTCTTAGTTTCGGGGAAGAGGAAAAAGTCACTTGCGGCCACGTCTGGGGTGTATGGGGGTTGACACACATGTGGAATGTGGTGTTTGGCTAAAATTTGCCATATGAGTTGGGTTGAGTGCACCAGTGTGTTGTGATAAATCTGCCACTTGCCAGTCTGCCCCTCTCTTGGTCATTTATGGCAAACTGCATCACAGAGCCATCTTAATACTTCCAAATAAAATTGCTGGTATATAATTTAAGGCTTTCACAGCAACTAAATTCAATAAAATATTCTCAGGCTAGCAACAGCGTCATGTGGTTGAATGGCGAGTAAACCAAAGCTTCAAGGACCATCTCTGTCTTTGTCATCAGTTCCCTGATGACAAGGACGGAGGTGGTCCTTGAGGCGTTGGTTTATTCCCCATTCAACCACATGATGTGGTTGGTAGTCCAAGAATATTTTACTGAAAATTGTTGGCATAAAGTTTGGTTTCATGAAGCATATTCATGGTTAATAATGTCTTGATTGAAAAAAGCGATGAGCATCACTTTGTCTTCCAGCAAACTTGGAACACTTTCTTCGGTCATGGTGATGAAGATGTTTTTCATTGTGCTGATTTGTTCAGTTTCGGGGTCATAACAATACAGCCACGTTTCATCAAAAGTTATAAGTTTTACAAAGAAATTTTCATCTGCTTCTCCACAATCAAGAAAATAAGAGACTACAGAAAGGCAGTGTTCCTTCTGCTCTGCTGTCAGCAGCTGTGGATTGAACTTCACCAACATATACTATATCCGATGTCCAAATCTTAGAGTTAAAATCACCTCACATCAGCCAAAAGAAATTGCTAGTTCCTCGGCTACTTCCCTAGTAGTTAGTCAATGATCTACTCTCACGAAATCATTCAATTATGCTATGAATTCATCACTTCTGCTTGATGAAGGACGTCAGAATGCTCGTCACTTTCTATGGATGTGTGCCCATCTTTAAAGAGGCAGAACCCATCAAAAACTTGCATATGGCTCATGGCCTCCTCACAAAAGGTAGTTTTGGTCATTTTGTAAGTTTTGGTTCCTATTTTCTCAAGTTTACACAAAATTTTATACACAGGTGTTATTCTGTACTCTCTGGCATGACAAATACAAGGCACAACACAAACACTAATATTTACTTCCAATGATTGCGTCACCCTGAATAGCTGCAGTGAGGTCTTGATGACTGAAGACATACAGGAATAAGTCGAGACCCACCCTGTCACAATGTGATGTAAGGTACTAGGGAAATGAACTCAGTCCAGGTATGTTTTGATCATGCCTTATATATTACAGTAAAGAAATCAACAGTCTCATGAGGTATTCAGCAGGTACAAATGCTTCACTATCACACCTGCTTTATTAATTCTACAAATGAGTTAAAAGAGACAATAAAGGGTTGCAGATTCTCTCAGCAGCAGTTTCAAGAGGCAACACAGATACAGACTTATGCACATGCATATATATGTGCACAAATGCATACAAGTATAGATAATGGAAAAGTTAGATCATGACTTAATTCAGTACAGTCATTCTTTCCGACAGTCAGGCAGCCATCAAGGCCCTTGACAGCTTCCAGATAAATTTCAAATTAGTCTGGAACTGCCATCAATCCCTGGTGAAACTGGCAGAACATAAAAGGATCCAACTGGTATGGGTGCTAGGACACATGGGAATTGATGGAAATGAAATAGCCAATCAGTTAGCCAGACAAGGCTCCTCACATCCACACAAAGGACCTGAGCCTGCACTTGGTATATGTGCAAAGGTTGCCAGGGGGGTGATCAGGGACTGAACGAGTGGGGAAATACGAGGAGCATTGGCAGTCCACACGTGGACAAAGGCAGGCTAAGTGCTTTCTTAAAAAACCCTCTGCAAAAGAGCTCATGAATTGCTCAATCTGAGCAGAAAACAGCTAAGAATAATGACAGGGTTGCTAACAGGACACCGTCATTTAAAAGGACACCTACTTAATCTGGGGCTGGTAAACAGTCCCGAGTGTGATAGATGCAAGCAAGAATCTCAAACGGCTTCACACGTTCTTTGTGACTGTGAGGCTTTGGCCACGCTAAGATTCAGACACCTGGGTCGTCATTTTATGAAACCTGGTGACTTTGAAGACATCTCTGTCAGTAACATACTGCACTTTGTTCAAGGTGCAGGACTGCTGAATGAATGAGCTAAAGGGTTGCACAAAAGATTGATAATGGTCGAAGTGCATGGGTCACTGTGGTGCTCACCTTTCTGTACTCTATTCTATGTTTGTTTCCAAAAATGAAGGCCTTACAGAGTGCATGCCATTTTCCTTCCCACTAACATAATTCATAAACATTCCTGTATCATTTCACTCAGTTCCAAACACAGCACACAAATCCAATCCTGGTATATATTTCAATCAATTTGTAGTCCAAACTGTTCAATGAGAACCAAATTTAGGTTCACAGATCATCAAAATCAGTTACAAGTTGTATTTAATATGAACCCAATTTATTATGTTTCTTTGTTGTAGCCAGAAAGACATTATAACTGGAATGGAGTCAGAAGGACAGGAGGACATATGACTCAGTAACCAAAGCCAGAAATCTGAATTTCCCAATGATATATAAAGGTTGTACGAGGAGGAATCTGCCATACTTCGTGAGAATGTTCCTTTTTTCCAATGGTGCAACAGCCCTTAGTGGGCCAGGGCGTCCTCATTATCGAGGCTTCATGATCACACTCAGACAAACCACACTCGGTAGGACTCCTCTCGACGACTGATCAGCCTGACGCAGTGACCTCTACTTGATAACACACAGCATGCACAGGAGACAGACATCTATGCCCCCGGCGGGATTCAAACCCACAATCCCAGCAAGCGAACGGCCACAGATCCACGCCTTAGACCACATGGCCACTAGGATGTTCCTTAGTTTACTTTATATCAATACAACAAAACATGCTTACATCTGAAGTTGAACAGAGATAGAGATAATGGCTCAAGAAAAATGTGATCTTCTTTTGGTTCCACATAATGTACCTGTTTAACATGATGTGTTATCCATACCCTGCACAGGTCCATCCCTCAGCCAGCAGCCAAACCAAGCCCACCCAAGCCAGACACATGCCAGCAAAGTACTTGAAAACCTGAGGCCGATTTTTTAAAAATGGTATGAGTTTTTCCAGCTTAATTAACATCTTTTATGTCACTCAAATGTTAATTAGATTTTAAATGCAGGTGTTTAAATTACAGAAACAACAAATTCCTCCTTGTTTTAATAGGTATCTTGTAATCAATAGGTGTATAACAGCTCCCAATCTTTAAAATTATCTCATCACTATCTACACAACCGTTCAACTTCGGATATAGGTACGCTTGGTTACATCAATGTAATTTAACCAAAGGAATATTCTCTCAAAATATGGCAAATTCCTCAAATGTACATCCTGTATAATACTGCTGTTATCTAAGAGGGTGTAAGAGAGTTGGCTGTGTTTGCCATAGTATGACTTTTTTTTACTTTGTAAATTGTACTTTTAACTTACTTTAATATCCAAGACAGGCCTTCATGAGATTCAAACACAATCGTTCTACACCATCTGACTTCCGGTCCTTTTTGTGTTTCTTGGAGGACTTGTGCTTATGTGCTTTACTGTTTGTTCCTTCTCTACCCTCCTGAGGTGTGTCATAAGAACAGGTTGAATCTCGGTCCCAATCATCTTTGCCATCTGCACTATGAGTAAGCACATCTGCTTCATTTGTTTCATCATTTTTGTTCCTTCTGGCAATGTACTGCTCTCCATCACTTGTGTCAGACACAAGGGTTGAGATACTGTTCTCATCTTGTATGGCTATTTCAGGAAGGATGCACTGCCCCGCTAAACGTCCTGGTGAATGTGACTGCACAATAAGGTCACGAGGTAACTGCAATGGACTTGAAGTAATGGTTTCATTTGGTTCAATACTAACCTTAGGCACTTGCGCCTCAGCACTTGAAATACATCCAAGAGGATCTTGCAGGCTACTGCAGCCCTCTACTTCATTAAGTTCTGTATCAACCACTTCCTTGAAGACCAATCTATAAGGATCATCTAATTTGTGTATTAGATCCTGTCTTTTTGACTCAGTTCCTTTTTTCACCCTTTTCATAAACTCTGTCACAGAAAGTTCACATGAAGACCTGGAAGATCTTCGAATTATCTGCTTATTTAGACTATCTGTAGTAGTGAGTTCTTCTTGTGGTTTATTAAAGTTATCAATTTCTTCTACAGTTAGTGGTTTTACCATAACAAAACAGTTTGGTAAATTCCATTGCAGTGGGTTTGGTTTTGGATCAAGATGCTGGACCTTACTGGGTGGGCCTTCTGTTTCATGTGATTTTCTCTTCTGTACACCATCAATATATTGCCTAGTCCTTGATGGAAGACCAGAAGGTAGAATTTCAGGAGATGACTGTACTTGGCGGTTATTTCTCTTTTCCATATATCCTGAGTTAGAAATCACTGTTTTCTTCAGTTGTCTAGCAGGCAATGTACTTTCATCAACTGCATCTGTCTGCTCTATTTTCACTCTCCCCTTCCTTATTGTACTCATTTTAGCTGCATTTTCATCCATGACACCTGGCTGTATCTCCTGAAAGTCAGATGTCTTTCTAGAAAGTGATCGTCTGCTCCTGCATTCTGTGGGTTCTTCTTGAGAACCTACAACACACTCATCACCAACAATGTCTGTTTTTGCTGTAAGCTTCCTTTTACGGGTAATTCTACTTACACAATCAGGTGCCTCTGATTCATCAAAACTTATCAAAATTTTTCCTTTAGGTGACTGCATTTTTTCCCTGCTACAAACTGTGTCTACAACACCTTCAAGCTGAATTTCCACATCCTTATGAGACCTTGTTTTTGCATCTCCTCTGTATCTAAAAACACCATTACATGTCTGAGAAGACAACTGTTCAATGGATTTACTAACACTTGGGTTTCTTGGGGAATGTCTTGTTGATCTGTTACATGAAGTCACACTGTCAGTTTCAAACTGTTTATTGCTTTTTGTCAAAACTCTGGTCCTGACTGGTGAAACTGTCTCTTTACTGTCTTCTACCATAATGTTACTGTCAGACTGTGAAATTTCCTGTTCACCCTTTATGTTTCCCACTCTCTGCATGGTATGTTTGTTCCTGCTTCTCAGTTCCTTTACTGCAGTTCTGATTAAGGAATCTGAACAAACAGGTTTCTTTACAGTGGATTCACAGCTACTTCCAATCCCGACTTTCCCTCGATTACCAACAGGTCTACAGGACTTATTTCTCATGGCAATATCAGTCTTGTGCTGTTCATTGGATTGCTTCTTTTTATCACATGAGTAGCCCTCCTTAACAACATTATGTTTTGGTTTTAAAATCTGTTTCTTCCTTTCAGACTGATGAGATTCTCTCTGATAACCTGAAAGATGGGCAGCCAAATACCTTCTGACCTTATTAGCACCATCACTGTCTACTTGATCTAATTTTGATTTCAAAGAGGGTGCTTCATCATCACCACCTAATATCTCACTCTGGTCACTGTGACCTGAATAATGAATCACAGTAGAACCTTCCCCTCTATGACAGTTGGCCTCTATGACAGCAATGTCAATAGTTTTCACACTGTCATTTTGCTTATGTTTTGGCAATGAGAAACGAGTATTTTGCAGATCAGCTGAGGACCCCATTGGCAACATTACCATAGGAGTTGAGGCAGATGTGGCAGTATCACTTGTACATGAACTCTCTGTTGACTTGTTGTTGCTAGCTGTTACAAAACCCATATGCTTTTGCTGAGTATTAGAATTATTGCCCAATTTCATTCTGTTACAAAGAGCATGAGATGACACCACTTCCGTTGAACTTGCACACTGCAAACCTGCCGATTTTGGTGAATGTCTGCTATTCATATTAGTGCAAGCAGCATCGGTTGTTAAACTCAGCTGCAACTTTGTGTACAATTTAAGTTTCATTTCCATCAGTTTCTGGATTTCTTTGTCTATTTCTAACATTTTCAAAAACACATATTTATTGTTTGAACTTACTGCAGATTTTTGAACATCTTTCTCTGTGTTCAGATGGTTAATGCCATCATCATTCAGATCACCATCAATACAAGTGGATCTGGCAATGCCTGCACTAGGGTCGCTTGTGTCAGCTATACCAAGGTCACCAACACAAGATGATTCCTCACTGTCCTTGCTGCTTCCTCCAACTCTCTGCAGTCTATCTAATTCTAGATTTATGTCATCAGGCTTGGCTAGTTTTATTTGTTTTTTGCTATTCTTCTCTTCCTTATTAACATGTGAGGGTCCTTGGAAACTGGGCCCCATTCCATCCATGGGATATAAAAGTTTTGAAGTATGCTGCAATGGTCTAGTTGCTACAACTGAATCCAGGTCATGAATTTTGGAAATATGAATATGTGAACTTTGTAGAACTTCAGAGTTGAGAGGCTGAATTATTAAATATGGTGGAGACTTTTCCTTTGAGACAGATGTTGTACCAAATTTTTTTGCACCAACAGACTCAATGTTATTTGACAACTTTGATAATTCACACCTTCTGGTTACTTTGCTTGATGAAAAGTGATCTTTCAGTGATTTTAATAGTTGTGGTGACAGCTGGCATGATTTTTCTAGAAGCTGTAAAATTTTCTGAACATCATAAGAATCAAGCTCTTCAAAGAGCTGAGCCTGTGTGCCTACTTCTACTGTAGTCACTTCTTTTGTTGGATTACAAATGACAGGTGAGTGAGTCTGAGACAAGCTATCCACATTTTGAGGTTCTGGAAATACTGTGGATGCATCTGAAATAAAACCATAGTAAATGATCACATCATAATTCTTACACCAATACTGTGAGCAAACAATTGCAAGCAAATACAATGCATATCCAACAAGCAAAGTTCCCAAGACTGTAACTTATGTGTTAATCAAGCACTTTATTTTTTGGGAGGAGGTAGTACCTGTAGGAGTAACACACAGCAGATGCCACCAAGTCAGTCAGTCAGTCACACAGTCGGTCAGTCAGTCAGTCAGATGGTATTCAGGGATAAGATGATGTGCAATGACAACTGCACCTAAAACTTGGCCCTGCAAATAAGTAAGTAGTGTGATGTGACCTTGATGCTTCCCCATCAGACTGCACTGTCAAACTGATAGAGATGTATGAGTGCAAAATGTCAGAAAAAGGCACACAGTTTGAATAGGAACATTGATGATGATGATGATTATGACGACAACAATGACACTGATAACGATAAAGACGATGGTTATTGCACCAGCCACCCCAACACATCAAGGACAAATGTGAACATAGCAAGAGTGGAGGAACTGATTTTGGAAAACTGGAGCAACATTTGAGGGAGGGCTCTCATTGCACAATGAGAAGTGGAAATGGCCATTTGTGAGTGTCTGTGAATGCAAGAGCCCAATTGCTAAAAGCAACAGAATTTTTAGACTCATGCCAAAATGGTACAAATGCATAAATTTGCTTGGAGATTACGATAAAAAATAGTGATACTTCATTGGAATAAACAAGCTACAATCAACATTGAAATGTCTTCTCATTTCATTTTTAATACCTAGAAAACTTTGTTTGCTGAATATTCTTTGTAATTCTTCTGTGTATGCTCAGTGTAGTATGCATTTAACAATAAAAACCCTATACTGCATCACATCATTTTGCTCATCACGTTTATTTTGGAAAATGTTAAAAAATTCAAATGTTTGAAAACAACAGTAAAAGGTAAAGCAATTCCTGTACAGGCCTAGACAGGCCCTGAGGGTTCTAGGTGGCTGAGGCTACCAGATTTCCAGACAATCGGCACATGAAGGTGGTAAGGTTCTCAGCCCTACGCACCAGCCGCCTTTACCCCCAGGAAATATTCCTGGTACTCATTTCTGTTAGAGGCTGAATCAACCCAAGGGCCATAGTGCGGCCGCAAGGATTATGTCAATGAAAAATTCCAATGACACCATCGGGAATCAAACCCGCGACCTTCCGGCTTGTAGCACAGTGCCTCAACCAACTGCGCCACCGTGTGCCACTCAAAAACAACAGTAACATATCGAATTCTATTCATAAAGAAATTAAGATCAGATTAAAGCTAAAGAACAACTGCTAACAATGACATGAGTTTGGGATCTTTTGTCTTTTGCCTGTTACCTACCTAGAAATGTAAAGAAGTAAATGCTGCATATAAAACTAAAATTTATACATTGTTTTGTGTGGGTATGAAACTTTATCTCTCATTTGAAGACAAAAACACAGATGGAGGGTGTTCTAGAACAGGGTGCTCAGCAGAATATTTGACATAAGAGAGAGGAAGTGACAAGAAGCTGGAGAAAGATTCACAATGAGGAGCTTCATACTTCGCACTCTTCCCTCAAATATAATTCTCATGTTCAAAATCAAGAAGAATGAGTGTGACATGGCATGTAACATGCATGGCCTGTTTCATGCAGTTAGTTCTCACCAGTGACACAAGAAAGCAAGAATTCTGAAGTACTTTGCCACTGTAACAGTCAATTACTTGAGTGAATTAATTAGTTGATGACGTGGCTGGGGCAGTAAAAGAAAAATTGACAAAAATTACACACAACAGAATTAGTACAAAAAACACAACAATACTGCACTGTATGCAGGGCTCCAGAAATAGAATTATCCATTCAGGTTCTGGGAGAATAGTGACAGTGCTTTAGCACAATAAGCCTAAGGCTGCGGTGCGTCCGGAGCTAATGCCGACGGGCCCATAGAAAGAAGAAGAAGAAGACAGTGCTTTATACTCAACGTGTGGACAAGTGAATTATTTGTTGGTTAACAGATTTACATAGCATCTGTAAACCCCCATTGTGATTTTTTTGTTCCCACCTAACTTCACATCCTTTATGCTGACAGTGTGTCCTTGATCCTAAATGTATAAGCATGGCACCCAAATGGAGCATAGGTTAGGATTTGCAACAATTACCCTTCAACAAAGCAATGTGTTTGAATGGAAATATATAGTATTACTTTGAATTTAAAACACACCTTTTTTCACGCTTTTCTGAACTGAAAATTAGGATGCACCTTAAATTCAAGGTATAATTTTTCACTCTTCAAAAATCTCAAAAACATCATTTTCCTCGAAGAACAAGTAGCCTCACTAAAAGACTAGTAAATTTTACAGACACTGAAATGTATTTGCTTGCAAAAACTGTTGACATTTTAAATTCATTAACCTTTAAAGTATAAGAGACTTAAAAGCCACTGACAGCCAGGGTTCTTTTTGCTTTAAATCCCCGTTTTTGCACCTCTTGATATTATCCGTTGTATTTCATACAATTTTAAGGATAAAAACTTCAAATAAAAAGTACACGCTTAATAATGAAATCATCTATCCCAAATTTCAGGAAAATCCACCTATTTTTAAGCAATTTAGTTGCAGGTAATTTTTTATTTTGTTTATTCTTCACTTTAAGCTTAATTTTATAGATTTATTCTTTTCAAATAGCTCTTGCTGTAAGTGGAGACACTGTGCAATAAAATTTGGAGCTGACTGTACATGTCACCATATTTCCTCAGACGTTGTTTAGCTTTCAATCCTATAAAGATGTTTTGGTTTCATGGTAGTGCTGGCTTATATGGGTGCTGAGATGAATGAGTTCATACCCAATCAGTGGGAGAAGAAAGGAATGCATACAGGCATTCATTGCACTGGTTAGTGCAATATGGGACCAGAGGCATATGTCCTTCATTCTGCTGTAAGGATTTCTTCACAGCTTTTTTTTAATTTTAGGTTCATACTTATGTGTATCTTCAACTCAAGGTTCAGTTCATTCCCTGTCCCAGCAATAACATGCGACAGGCCGGGCAGTGCAGACGCTTGTATCACGCTAAGGCAGTCTAGACACTGGCTTATGCAGTGTAAGATAATTAGATGTGGTGTGTGTTCCGCAATAAAAAAAGAAAAAAGAACGGAATTTAAGTGTCAAGAATACAACATAGGGTTGTGCGCTACCCCATGTTTCGAGGTATATCACACCAAACAGCATTTCTGAGGACCAACTGACACTACACTGGAAATGTGGAACACACAAATGTAAGTAAATATTACTACTGTAATTACTGAACTGATACTTTTCAGTAGCATTATCTTGATGAAATAATAGGGGTGAAGGGGTGTGGATTTTACAGATGGGGCTGTATGAAGGAACAGAGACTTATCAGAAGGTCCTTTATGTGTGTGTATTTGCTTCACTTCACCAATATGAGGAAAAAAATAAGAACTACTGCCTGGAGACATCTGTAAATAATTCATGACTGCTGAAAAAATCATACGGCTGTTAGTAAGAAAAATTAAACCTCATTAGTGATAATTTTAACTACAATTAAATTTCACACAATCTTTTATGCCTATACAAGCCTTTTAGCAAACATTGTGAAAAAGAGACATGTAATTAGACACAGAAAATTTAAAAAACTACACAGAATTGTGGGACGTTTTCCCATTCGGCTGTTGAGGGCATTTAAATTATTGGGACAGTGTTTTCCCGTTCGGCCGTAAAGGGCTAATAAACTCCTGTAAAATATATCTACTCCTCTCTAATTATCATCAAAAATTTTTTCCTGAAAATCCCTTTGTAAAAGTGGGATGCGCCTTAAATTAC
The DNA here is from genome assembly GCA_021186555.1 of Reticulitermes speratus. NCBI lineage: Eukaryota > Metazoa > Arthropoda > Insecta > Blattodea > Rhinotermitidae > Reticulitermes > Reticulitermes speratus. The sequence continues at coordinate 20,248,618 of JAJKFL010000005.1, forward strand.
TGGGTGTATTAAATTCGAAGTCATGTGGTAATACAACGGAACTTATCATTATTACCTTCATGTTGTGCTTGTTCTTTAATTTGTGAAGTCTCATCCTTGGCATCATCATCAACCTTCTCAGTCTCAACCACCACATTACCATGGCATATTTCCAGAATGTCATCATGGGTTTCATGGTTGCTAGCAACATGACTACTGGGTAACTCGAACTGCACACTTACTTCAGCAGCAAGACTGCAGTTTTCTGTGCAACCATCTTCATCTGGTACATGACTTTTCACTATACCCAAACCATTTCCATCGACCTTCTCAGCTTCCTTAAAGACAGCTATGTGAGTCACAACCTTGATGTCATTATCAGCAGAATCAGCAACTTGGGTTTCACCCACAGCAGAATTATCTTCTGCAACAGAAATATTACACAGAACACCAGGCAGGCCATCAACAATAACAGTACCTTCAATCCCTCTGGATGGAACAATTTCAGCTTCATTAGAGAAGCCACTTTTGACAATTTCTGCAGTGTCATTTGAATTAATATTGTGTTCTGCTGTAGCAAAGTGAATACTTTTTTTATTTGACATGAACTCTTCATCAAAATTTGTATTTTCTGCATTATCACCACTAAGAAAAAGACTTGTACCCACTACTTTACTTGACACATCACCTACTGCATAAACATCACTACCAACACTTTCATTCCGATTTTTGTCTCTTTCCTTGTTCAATGTTTCATCTTCAACACTACAACTATTCTCTTCATTCCTATTTTTCTGTAAATTTAAGTTCTTATCACGGTAAGAAGTGTTCAAACTTTTCTGTAGATTTTCAGTATGTTTCCCTACAAAGTTAGAATCACGGTTCAGTCTCTCAGATGGTACACTTGTTCTGTCAATGATGGAGGTAACACACTTTTCTTTAGACGAACTGAAGTCTTCAGCTTTAATTTCATTTTCATCAAGGTCAGCATCATCAGTTGCAATAGTCATTCCTCCAGTGATACCATTTACCAAAGCATTCAAATTATTAACCCCATCTGTAAATAAAGTATAGGGTTTGTCAGCAGCTGCAGGACCTTGTAATGGTTCTTCATTAACTGCCAATAGTTCACAGGAATATTCAGAGCCTTCAACATGTCCATTAGTAATAAAAGAACCTTGTGATGGTTCAACAGCATCTCTAGAACCTTCTAACACGTCTTTAGCTTCACCAACAGTTATATTATGAAGGCTACCAAACCCTTCTTGGTCAGAAGCATTAATCCATTTCTCTTCACTACAGGATTCCACTATGTCACAGATGGTTGAACAGTTAGTAGCAAATCCTTTCACGCCAGATTTTTCTGTTGACGTATTACTTAAATGTTTATTAGAATTGACATCAGCCTCGCTATTCAAAATTTCACTGGGCATCACATATACCTCCTGAGAAAAGTTGCAATTGGTCATCTCCTGTGTTGGTCTAACATGTGTTTCACTTGCTTCTAAAGCTACCTCTGGATTCAGTGGTTTGTCTGATATTGTAGCAGGATTCTGATCTCTTTCTAGCTTAAGGTGGTTATCTGCTTCTCCATCTGTTTGTCTGGTGCATGGAATAGCTGTCATATTTCTGTTCTTTCCAGCTGCACCTTCAGATGCAGTTGATCCCATGCCCATGAAATCAGGACATCCAAGAAACATGTTCCCAAATTCAACACTCCTGTTCATGAATCCTTTTCCCAGTGGTATGTAATTTGGCCACTTATCACATTCCTGTCTAGGCTTCTTGGCTGCTGCACTTTCTTCAAGTCTTACCTCTCGTTCACATTCCATTTCCCTTCTCAGTACACCCTCAGTTTGTCCTGTTCCTGCACCAATCAATGACCTACTCAGTTGGCAATCTGGTCCATGCTGGCCTTCCACCAAGTTTCTTTCATATCCACCTTCATCCACTGCATTACCACAAACTTCACTTCTAACCAACGGCTTAATTTCACTTTCTATAGCATCTCTCTTGATATTTTCTTCTGACAATAAAGCAACCTGGAGAGCTTGAATGTTCTGCAGATCATGAACAATGCTCTCAGTGTCAACAGTTATGGGTTGAAAATCTATGGATTCTGCATTATCCAGGAGATCCAACTGCAAGAGGCTCCCAAGCTGCTCAATAACTTCCTGAGGAAGGTGGGACAAACTGATTTCAATGTCAGTATCTAACAAGGAATTTGTTTCATGTATTGGCTCACTATGGCCCTGATTGTCTACATGCTGACCTCTAATTCTTGATTGAGCCAAGCCCCTTAGCTCCCTAGACAACAAAAGTCGGTGCTCTTTCATAAGATGATTCATTGCAAATTCAAATTTTCGGGATCTGGGATTATTTATTAAGTCCTTCAAATTATTCTTCCCCATTTTTAAAAATTGCTGGATGATACGCTGCTTCAAATTTTTAAGAGTTTCTTTTGGCTCATTCTGATTGTTATGGAAGAGATGTTCATAAGAGATCTTTTTGTTTGTACCATCCTTGGGCTGGTTAGAATCATCTACTGCAACTGAAATGCCTAGTGATGCTGATCGTGACTGGGCATATGGATAAGAGTGTGATGCCTGATCTTCACCAACTGCTGGCTGCCTCTGGTTATTTTCAGAGGTGTATCTGCTCTGATCATAAATGTAGTGAGGTTCTGGTCCAATTGATTTGGAAGAATCTTTCAATCCTGTTTCCCTTTCAAGGCTGCTACACATATTTACCTTGTCCACATTATCTAGCAATTCTGTATTATGAGTACTAAATGTACAAAACACATCCCCTGAACTAGGTACTACTATTTCTGTTGTACTTGATGACCCTATGAATTCATTTGTGGAAATGGTTTCAACTGTATAATTTCCAGTTTCATCCATTTCTGATGAAGGACCAGTTCCAGATGTGGTCACCATTCCAATTACTTTTAAATCACTCGGTGTTAATCGCAGTTCAGCATAATCTGACTTTTCCAACCTAACAGGGTTGGTTTTGGTAAGTTCTACCACGTCTTGTTCTTTGTTGGAAAGAAGATTTTCTAAAACCTCTGATTTTTCACTTTGGAATGAAAGCAAAGAGCTCTTTATTTTGTCAGTAGCTTGAGCAAGGGTTTTCTTGCGAGCCTCCTCAGAGCCTAGAGGTGGGCTAGTAATTTTTGACCGTAAAGATAACTTATTTCTTGACAATGAGGAATGTCCTTCTCGCTTTCTGTTTCTTGGTACTGACTGTGAAGTTTTCATTTTAACAGATGATGATAAATGTCCAGTAGCTTTGTTATGCCCCTGACTGGGACTGAATGGATTTCGTGGAGCACACTTATTATGGGCAACTTGTTCTCTTCCATATGTGCCACTATATTGATCTGGATTATTCCAATGAACAGGATTCCACTGCTGTGGATATGTTAACTGAGGGTAAGGGTACTGGTTATAATTCTCATACTTGTTATAGTGACTGTTCCAGTAGCCTGAATTGTGGTTACCTCCACCTCCTTGTGACCCATAATCTCTGCCTCTTCTCCCCCAGTTATTGTAGTTGTAGCCACTCATTTCAAATCTATTGTTATAGCTTCACAGGCCACACATTAGATGTCGTAACTTCCAACTTCAGAACTCACAGACATCGGTTTTTGGGTAACTTCAGTGTCCAGATGCCATGTTTACAGTCCACCTAAACAGATGAGCACAAGTATATTAGAAGCCATTACACACATTTTTTATATTATTTTCACCGTGCATTTTCATTTAATGTTTTGCAAACCAACTAAATGCACATTCAATGTCACTATTTATTATAGTTAATAACTACCCCTACATATGTTTCAGTCCTTCACAGACCATCATCAGGGGGCCTTTCTAACAAACTACACTTTTATACATCCATAAGTTCAGGCATTATCGTCTGCAGTCAGGTCACTTTATGTTGTTGTACCTGGGTTGTAGTTGTTCAGTTCTGCAGACTTTGTTAAACCATATGGATGCATTTGTCTTTAGTAGTTTCTCCTTGGTGTTTCGGTATCCGTAGACTAATCTTGCCTGTTGGGTGTTTACAAATTTTATATTATTTTCACCGTGCATTTTCATTTAATGTTTTGCAAACCAACTAAATGCACATTCAATGTCACTATTTATTATAGTTAACAACTACCCCTACATATGTTTCAGTCCTTCACGGACCATCATCAGGGGGCCTTTCTAACAAACTACACTTTTATACATCCATAAGTTCAGGCATTATCGTCTGTAGTCAGGTACTATTGGTGCTAAGGAACACAGAGCACATGGATGTAAATTCCATTCTTATCTGCAATCAGATACAGTAGAACCCGGATAAGAAGTTCCCGCATAAGAAATTTTCCCCTGTAAGAAGTCTGATTTTTAAAGTCCCAAAATCCTATTGCTTTTAATAAGCTTCCCTCTTAATAAGTCTTTCCACTTAAGGAGTCCCTAATCCTCTGGTCCCTTGAAAGACTTCTTAACAGGGTTCTACTGTAAGATGGTGTGACAGTTGAAAGGCAGATGAAAGAAGAAGAATGTACTGAAAATAGATTCCCCACTACCTCTAGTCCCATCATAAATCGTATGACTCAAAGACAGTATCTAAGCCAAACCAAAGACATGGAAACAGAGGATGTGCCACAGCTCAAGAAGTAATTTACTAGCGTCTCATTGCCGACACTCAGATATGATCCCCCAGCAGTCCACACAACACCCTGTGGTGGACAAAATGGATTCAGATAAGCTTTTGTCCAAGTACTTTGGTTTACTCATGTCAATAAATTCCACCAGTGCTCCATTTCATAATCATCGTACATCAATGCTGTATAGTCATAAGATACAGCATTAATAAGTAAACCACATACAGAAAAAAATACAGGAAAATGCAGTTCTTTATGTTATCTAAGCATCTGATGAGTGTGAAACGTATATCTGCTGATGTCGGTGGCCTGTTTATGAAATGTGAAGTCAAAGGATGTAATTTTATAATAAAATTAATATGAATCATTCTGCAGCATAACATAAAAATAGCTCCCAGAAGTTAACTACAGACAAACCCCTACTTATGAAACAGGTAGGCTCCCAAAGGTCTGCTGCTCGTAAAATTCTCCGCAAGTTTGAACTGGTATATGGTCAACAACATATGCATATCATGTACGCACACACACGCTTGCACACATGCACACATACCGTACATACTATACACATAGCCACACACACACAGTACTGCTATCGGTCACCCTAAATTTAGACAATAAAACATTCACTATAAGAAAATGCATTTACCTAAATGATGATGATAAAACAAAATGTCACTTTGATTAATCCAAGTGTCAGTCCTTTACTGAAGGAAACATTTTTTGTGGTGGGTGACAAAACTGAATCTGAAGATGACAAAGGAGAAGACAGGCATCACATCATTGGGATCAACATCATCTGAATATACAATGGCAATAAAGGGAGCAGAGGTAGTGGAAGAGGTGGGTGGTTGAGATGTGGAACGTAGAGGACTTTCAGCCTTCCATACAAACTTGTCGAGAATTGACAGGACAATGGATCTTTCTCCTTTCTTTATAAAGCTTTGTATAACATGCCAACATTTCATCAATCTCTCTCTGCACTTTTAAAATTGCAATTAATTTGGGGTCCATCTTCTCAAGTCTTGCCAGTGCTGAGGAAATATCATGAATATCATGATATACAGTTGCCATCGCCTTGACAATAAACTGTTGTAGCTCTTCTACTGGCTTACCTTCGGCTTCTTCATGTTCGGTAACTTTTGTTTCCTCTAAGTACATGAATTCTTCATTTGTTAGTTCAGGTTCACGAGTATGCAAAAGTTCAACATCAGCAGCACCAACCTCCAGTTCAAACTGCTCCACAAGCTTCACAATTTTACAAGCCATGTCCTCTAAAATTTCATCTTTTTTTGAAACCCTTAAAGTTGTGTACAAGCTTTGGGCACATTTTCTTCCATGCTGCATTCATACAAACTTTGCTTTCTGCCCATGCTTCAGAAATGTTTAGGATGGATTTGTAAATGTTACATAAATTCCAAAACTCTTGTAAAGTTTGGTCACTGTCGGTTTCTTCAGCTGCCTGTACAAATGTTCTCATTAGATGCTAGTTGTTAAAACTGGAAATGACCCCCAAGATCCATAGGCTGGAGGACTGATGTGATGTTTGCATGAGAAAAACATGACTTTTACATGTGGAGTAAAGTCATCTACATTTCCAGGATGACCATGACCATTATCAACAAATACCAAAACCTTGAATGCACTGTGATTTTCTCAGCAATATTTTTCCACTATGGAAAGGGATAATTCATGAACAAGTCATCAAAGAAGGGCTACCGTGATGGTTTCAACCTGTAACCTACCTCTGCACTGCTCCCAAGAAAAAGTATTAGCCTATCTTTTCTGTGACCTCCCTCTGTGTTACTTCCAACCAACAGCATTGTGGTTTGAATCCTGCCACTGTCTTTTCTTCTTTGGAAATGTAGCTTATATCAGGAATTATTTTCAGAATAATCCATCTGCATCCACGTTATAGATCTTCTGTGCCACATTAATTATCTTCTTCCATAATTTTTCCTACAGTTTCAGGATATGATGCTGCTGCTTTTAAATATGCACTTACAGCCTCTCCACTAACATCCATGTTCCAGACATTTTCCTAGGCTTTAAATACATGAAACTACCCATTAGTCACGACCTTTGCTTCTGGATCACTGAACCTGATGTTTACATTCAAAAAAACAGTTTTCATCTGAATCTTCATTAGGCTAAGTGACCAACGGACCAAAAGAAACCCCAACAGTAGAGAAAAATGGCATAAACCACATAGACCCAGAAAATGAAGAAACCCCATAACAATACATAGAAAGCAAATAATCACCAAAACTAAAACTAGCCATCTCATAACCAATTAAACCACCCAAACAAATAAAAAAGAAAGTAAGAAACCTTAAATAATAAGGTAAACAAATGACTGAAGGGGTAGGACAAATCAATCACATCAAAACACTACCTCCAAAAACCGATAAAACCAACAAGCCAACCATGCCCATAACTATACTATAATTAGTCTCAATTATAGAATAAAATGAAATTATATTAAAACCACCACACAAAACAAAATAAAATAAACGAAAAGAATAACAGACCGTCAAACCAGTAGAGACAAATAATAAAAAAAAAAGCCAAACACATTTACATATCTCATAGAAACCATCTCCAAAATAAAATCCCTAGAATAAAACCCAGCCAAAAACGGCATACCACAAAGAGCAAAACTAGAAACCATCAAACAAGAAGAAGTAAAAGGCATATAAACAGATAACCCCCCCATAAAACGGATATCCTGATAGTCCCCCATCGAATAAATAACCCCCCCAGCACACATAAACAACAAAGCCCTAAACAACGCACGAGTTAACAAATGAAAAAAAGCCAGGCCGGAAAGGCCAACAGAAACAGTCATAATCATAAGACCCAGCTGTCTAAGGGTAGACAAAGCAATAATCCTCCTTAAATCATATTCAAAATTAGCCCCAAGACCAGCCATAAACATAGTCAAACCAGAAACCAACAACAAAATAGTATTTAACAAACAACCACATGAGGGGCTAAAACGAATTAACAGATAAACACCAGCCGTAACCAAAGTAGAAGAATGAACCATGGCAGAAACAGGGGTAGGGGCTGCCATTGCCGCCGGCAACCAAGAAGAAAACAGAATCTGAGCACTCCTAGTCATAGCCGCCAAGACAACAAGAAAAGAGACCAGCTCCTTCTCAACAGAACCCGCCAAAACTCTAAATAACAGACAAAATTTCAACTACCAAAATTAATCATTCAAGCAATTACAATCAACAAGGCCACATCCCCAATAGGATTAGACAAAACAGTCAACATACCAGCACCATAAGACCTTACATTCTGATAATAAATTACCAAACAATAAGACACCAAACCCAAACCATCCCAGCCCAACAAAATACTAACCATATTAGGACTAACAATCAAAAACAGCATAGAAACAACAAACATTAAAACCAACAAAATAAAACGAAAAATATTCAGATCACCAGACATATAATTGTCACTATACAGAATAACCAAAGAAGAAATAATAAAAACAAAACCCAGAAACAACAAAGACATTCAATCAAGCAAAAAAGTCATAACAACTGATCTTCCATTCAATCTAACAACCTCCCAATCAACAAAATAAACCAAATCACACAGAACAAAATAAACCCCCCAAAAACAACAGAATCACCCCAAAACAAACAAAAAAACAAATCTAGCAAAACAAATAGAAATAGGCATCACAATCTAAAATAAAACTATATCATTGGCACCACAAACCAACATTTTACATTAAACTATTTAGATCAGCCACGCTAAATAAACAGCTATACCCAAAAGACAGTTAAATCAACCCTAAGAACAACCAAATTCAGCAGAAACCAATGCAAAAACAACACAAACTTGCGAACATATCCCAGAGAACAAGAATCAAGACCAGAAAAAGGGATACCATGCTGACTATAAGAATACAGTGATATCTCGGCTAACGAGTGACCCTGCTAACGAATTTTTCGGCTAACGAAGATTTTTTCGCTGTTTTTTCGGACTCGGCTAACGAATATGGATTCGGCTAACGAATGTTTTAGTGGATGCTCACGCTAACATAAAGCAGCAAACATGAACGGTCGGGTATATTTTCAGTATAATAGTGTAAAGATCGTCAGTTTTTCATTCTACTTTCCATTCTCCTTCATCCAATTGGGTAGCTGTTCATCTCAGCCTTTGGTGAGTTTTTGCCCTTTTATAGTGTGCTTTTTACTATTTTATAAAACTTATCTTTAAATAGTGGGCAGCATCCAGAACGAATTAAACGATTTTCTATAGAAACCTACGGGAAATCACGTTTCGGCTAACGAATGTGATTCCGGAACGAATTATCTTCGTTAGCCGAGGTATCACTGTATATATAAAGTGTATACACTGTCCCAAAAAAAAGACAAAAAACCAAAACAAATATGAGATACCAAGACCAAGAAACCAAATCACTCATAAACCAACCTCCCCAAGAAGATTAAGAGAAGGAGGAGCGGCTATATTTCAAGCACTCAACAAAAACCATCACATAGCCATTCTAGGCATCATATTAACTAAACCCCTATTAATCAACAAACTGCGTCTACCAAACCGTTCATAAGAAATATTAGAAAGACAAAAAAGACCAGAAGAACACAAGCCATGAGTAATCATTAAAGCAAAAGAACTACAAACCCCCCAATAACTCATCATCACGATACCACCAATGACCATGCTCGTATGAGCCACAGAAGAATAAGCAATCAACGACCTCAAATCAGTCTGTCGTATACAAAACAAACTAACTAACAAACCACTGACCAAGCTGAAAACAACCCAAACAAAACTAATACTAAACCCAAACTTAAACAAAACAGGAAAAACCTGAAGAAGACCATAACCACCAAGCTTCAACAAGACACCAGCCAAAATAATTGAGCCAGAAACAGGAGCTTCTACATGTGCCCTAGAAAGCCACATATGAACTAAAAACATAGGCATCCTAACCAAAAAGGCCAAAACCATACAAACATAAAACAAACCACTAACAGAAACACCATCCCACAACCAATACAGAAACAATGAACCCAACGAACCATAAATAAACAATATACAAACCAACAAAGGAAGAGATGCCAGCAAAGTATAAAACAATAAATAAATACCGGCCTGAACACGCTCTGGTTGGTAGCCCCAACCCAAAATAAGGAACAAGGTAGGAATCAATCTACTTTCAAAGAAAACATAAAATGAAAGTAAACTAATTCTTCTGAAAGTACAATACAACATGACAACAAGAAAAATAACAACAAAAAGAAAAAGGCCAGAAAAATAGCCTGAGCGAAAAACAGACTCTCTAGCCAAAACCATAAGAACACAAATCCATAAACTCAAAAGAACAAGACCATAAGAAATCACATCACACCCAAAAAAATAACTCAAATTACCCCAACAAAAAAAAAAATAAGGAAAGGAAAAAATAAACAAAAGAAACACCAAACAATAAAGAACAAACCAATCACCAAGAACCCGGAAAAACACACAGGGGGATTAAAAAGAACAAAAAGCAAAGAAACCTTAACATTGAAGAACACTATAAGAACGAAAATAATCATTACCATGACTACGAATTATAGAAACCAAAATTGATAAACCCAATGAACCTTCACAAACAGAAAAAAACAAAAAATAAACAACAAAAAATAAACTATAATTGAACCCGCAAAAATAAAAATAAATTGAAAGATAAAGAACCAAAACAATAAACTTAATTAACAATCTTAATAACTGGGCTTGTGTACTTTTAAGTGTTCAGTGTTCGGTGTGTTTCCCTGAAGATGGTCTGTTTAGCACACCGAAATATGTCGGGACTCTTGTGAAGTTTTCTATACATTTTCTACGAGTTGGTGAAAATACATGTTGTTCACATAGTATACATTCTCTGTATATTTCGTCTCACTTTAATGAATTGCACTTACACTTACTTCTTCAATGTTACGTAAAGTTATATCACTCTTGAACTATCACAGTTACGTCCACTTTGCTTAAGTGCACACACAATGAAAAGCTGTCGACTTCCTCAACGATTTTATACGTTCAAAATACGAACGTCGTCCGCCATTTGCTATTCTCGTAGCCTTCTAAAATCAACACGATGTATGCACTTCGTCTGATGACTGCCTACAATGACCTAAAAAATAAATCTTATAACGGGATGTAAGACATTTTATGATAACGTACTGTAGTCCAATAAAAATATAAAATGATTACTATAAAATTTGAAACAAGAATTACAAATGAGGCTTCCAATTAAAATTAGCTCATCTATCACAGATTGCAAGGCTGTGAAGTGTAACAGTGTCATGAGATAACCGTCTTGTGCGCACCCAGAATTTTTCCTTGGGGAAGGGGGGGGGGGGTGCTGACCCTGAGGCTATATATAATTTATGTTTGATGTTAAAAATTATCTTATAAAAATCATGTTGTAAGTACAACATAACACTCTCTGCAACTGCATTCATATACATACGAATATAACTACATGTTCCATGACTCAATCACATTGTTCTATCTCAAGTCTTTTTTAATTTTATTAATTTATTTTTGAAAATCACAATGGGCTCTGATGTAATACAGTGATACATCGGCTAACGAGTGAACCTGCTAACGAATTTTTCGGGTAACGAAGATTTTTTTCGCTGTTTTTCGGACTCGGCTAACGAATATGGTTTCGGCTAACGAATGTTTTAGTGGATGCTCGCGCTAACATAAAGCAGCAAACATGAACGGTCGGGCCATTCCAGGAGCTTATCTTTTCCGTCTGTATGTGTGTGACAAAGAAATGAGCTGACCACATCACATAGAGTAGAACCACCAACCCGACTGGGTTGTTTACGTTCGAGACAGCGAGAAGTGAGACGCCTGATAACATAACATAAAAAGGGAAGAATGCTAACAGGTGACATTAAAAAAATGCTGCACAAAGTTCGTAAGTGGCAGCCGTAGAGGAAGGTTGTGTGTGTTACGCGCTGTGTACAAAGAGCGATAGTTGTTGTGTTGAATAGCGACCTTGCCGGCAGCAAGCTGGTGATTGCTGGCCGGGAAGGGTTACATAGTTAGGTAAAACCAGTGAGTGAGTGATAAACAAACATGAATCTTACGGGAGTGCAACCACAAGACTTTCGTATGGACTCCAGAACAAAACGAAAACGACTTCAACCACGAGAGGAAAATAAGGCAAGTACGTCCTTTGAATCTCACAATTATTTCTCCGTTCTATCGGACACCGATTCAGAAACGGAAACTGCTGAACCTACACCGCCCCCCGCGACGCAAAAGGAACGCATACCGCCAATAGTGCTTTACAGTTACTTATCAAATCATTCCCAAACCCTCAAAGGATTAAATGACAAACTGTCCAGCCCGGTCGTTGTCAAAACCAAACCAAATAGGCTACTGTTATATACGAAAACAGTAACGGACTATGAACTGCTATTGAGGGAAATAAAAACGGCCAACTTGGCCTATCATACATATCCCCTTCCGAACAAACATCAACCGAGAGTCACATTAAAGGGGATCCCTCCCAATGTATCACTAGAAGAAATCACTGAAGAACTAACTCAGCGAAAATTGCAGGTGATAAACATCAGACAGATTACCCGGCGAGACAAAACAACAGACCAGATCATCCAGAAATACCCAATATTTATCATAACATTCCGAGAAGGTACCAACCTTCGAGAAGTATATAAGATCAGCAACCTATGCCACTGCATGATTCGGTGGGAAAAATACAGAACTACACGACCGATACAGCAATGTTTCAATTGTCAGCAATTTGGTCACTCCTCTGCGTTTTGCGGTCGGCCAGCACAGTGTGTCAAATGTGACAAACCCCACCAGACACAACAATGTCCTAAGCGACCAACGGATCCGCCAATGTGTGTAAACTGTGGGGGGGAACACCCGGCAAATTACTCGGGGTGCCCCACCATCAAGAAGATTCTTGACAGTAGAAAGCATAAACAACCCACCCACCACCATCCAACCCCACAACAACCTCCCACGCGGGCACAATTTCCGCCCCTGCGACAACCTAGGAAAGTACAGCAACACGAACGTACCTGGGCACACTTAGCGGCCCATACTACGGGACCCTCAGAAGATACATCGTTACCCTCATTGCTCGGATCCATAAAATCTATCTTGGCATCTCTTAACCTACAAAATATCGGCGGCGCCTTAAGAACGTTAGCAACGCAACTAACTGCAACGAGAGCTCCAATGGATAAGCTGATGCTTATATTTGAAACCTTACTTACTTGCTTTGTAACATCGCCGTAAGGAAAAACATGCGTCTCTTGCAATGGAATGCGAATTCCATTACCCTACGGAAAAATGAATTAGTGCACTTCATACAGGCCAACAGGATTGACATAGCCGCGATATGTGAAACTAAACTGTCCCCCCGCCGTAAATTTACGGTCCAGGGGTATTCCATATACCGGACGGATCGTAACCACCATGGAGGTGGGGTCCTACTACTCATCCGTAATGAAATCCGGCATGACAGCATCCACATAACCGGAACATCAGAAATGGAATTGGTATCAGTCATCGTTCACTCCACACAGCAGAAGAGGATCTTGATCGTCGCCGGATACAATCCACCGAATAATACTCTGAGTGCAAATGACCTCGACCCTATCTTTGGACAACAATTACCGACAATAGTACTAGGAGACTTCAATAGTAAACATATTGCGTGGAACTGTACACACTCAGACAGAAATGGTCTCTTTCTTCTGGAATACTGTACCGATCACTACGTTTCCATACACGCACCCATATATCCCACCCACTTCCCTGCTCGGGGTCAGCCCAGTGTTCTTGATATATCCCTGGTAAGAGGATGTTCCCTCTCTTCTCCACAGTCTCTACCGATATTATCCTCTGATCATAACCCGGTGGTGTTTAAACTACGTTGTAACCCTGCATTGGCAAGCCAACGCCTCCAGTACGATTACGACTCTGCTAACTGGGACCAATATCATCTTATGCTAGACCACGCGCTACGTAGTCTACCACGGATCCAAGACACAAAAGATATCGACAGGGCAATCCACTATTTCACGGCAGCGGTTCAAACGGCTGCTGACACGTCGATACCGAAACGAAACACAACCATACGCCGACTCAAATTTCCTCCAGAGATTTGTACATTAATGAAGACTCGTAACTACTTTCGTCGGCGTTACCAACGAACACGGCATATAGTGTATTATGGAGGACTAACTCTCCTAAACAGAGTGATTGCCAACCTCATAGCGAACTACCGCCACACAAAGTGGACAGCATTTTTACGGACGCTGCACCCCAACCATAACCATCTATGGCTATTGACTCGGTATTACAAAAAATCGCGAGACCCAATTCCGCCATTATTGCTCCAGGGTCGACAATTCTATATGGCAGAGGAAAAAGCAAGCCTTCTAGCCGAGCGCTTTGAGTCAAACCATAGGCTGACCATCCCTCCGACGAAAACGCATCATGCAAGGATAGTGGACAGGCAAGTGAACACCTTCGTAAAGCGGAAGGGACAAGAAGGGGATGAACCGACTGCTATCACCCAATCAGAAATCATTAGTCTCATTAAGAAACTTAAACGACGAACGGCACCTGGTGAGGACGGGATCCCAAATATACTCATACGAAGATTCACAGCTACTACGATCACTCATTTGACTACTATATTTAACGCAGCACTACGCCTTGGGTATTTTCCGGCACAATGGAAGCACGCGATAGTCTTGGCCATCCCTAAACCAAAGAAACAGCAAAACGACCCGGGTTCTTATAGACCAATTAGCCTTCTACCGGCATTAAGCAAACTGCTAGAGAGAGCGGTGGCAACCCGTATTAAAAGCTTCACCCACCAGATTAGGTTAGTCCCAAATGAACAGTTTGGATTCAGGAAACGACATTCCACGATAGCGCAACTAGCCAGAATTACGGACACCATAACGCATGGTTACAACAAAAATCAACATACGGGAATGGTCTTGCTTGACATCGAAAAGGCATACGACACCGTCTGGGTGCGGGGTTTGATATACAAACTAATCACCTTCAAATTTCCGGGTTATCTCATATACTTCCTACATTCCTATCTCACCGACAGGTCTTTTGCAGTAAATATTTCCGGAAGTTATTCCCCTACAAAACTCCTCCCGGCTGGCCTCCCACAAGGGGCGGTACTGTCGCCGATCCTATTTACCATCTATACAGCAGATATGCCACGACCCCCACATATACACTTAGCCCTATTCGCAGATGACACGGCCATATACGCTCAATCATGGCGTATCGATACTATATCACGCCGACTCGCCGACGCAGTGGATCGTCTCAACGCCTACTTTTGTCGATGGCGCCTACAAGTCAACATCTCGAAAACGGACGCAATTTTATTCACTAAGCGACGACCGCGAAACCCGACACCAATCCATCTAGACGGAATGGACATACCGTGGTCTTCAGAAGTAACCTATTTGGGTCTCCGACTGACTTCTACCCTTAACTACACAGCATACATCAGGTCTGCAGCTCATAAGGCGATTGGAAACCTGGTACAACTCTTTCCCCTCCTGGCCAACGACTCTACTCTCTCAGTGGCCACAAAAATGCATATATATAAGGCAGCGATCCGTTCAACCATGACGTATGCGGCACCGGTATGGTGCTCGATTAGTGACTCGACGTACCAACAACTTGAAATAGTGCAAAACAAATGTTTGTGAGTCATCACATCCTCTCCGAGATACACGCCCTTAATCCGCCTTCGCACAGGCTTGGGTATCGAAACTGTCAAGGCATTCGTCCGACGACTGGCTATCCGGTTCTATTCAAACTGTCACTTGCATCCAAATCCCCTCATCGGGGCCATCGGACAATATACACTCCTAGATTTGAACCAGATGTATAAACGATACAAGCATAAACGTCCGAAGCACAGCTTGCTCTAAGTAGAGCAGTTCGATAGGTAGTGTTTTTTTCTGCTTTTCATATTTTTCACTACTCGTACGAAGAAATGTTTATCGAGGCCACAAGTGCAGACTGGGAGGGAATCCCGAAGATATGAACAGTACAGAAGCTGGTATAGGGCACAGCTGAACTACAGATCATTGACATGTAATGTATGTAATGTAAATAGATAATAAAGCATTCTCGTTTTAAAAATGCTGCACTACTGGGAAGAGTTTCAGTCTTTGGCTACAAAGTGGCATCCCAACAAAGCTGAAATGAACAAACTTTGTGCCTTGGTTGAAGACAAGTGTCTGAATCACTTTTAAAAACATTCTGAAAAAAAGAGAAGTTCAATCAACTTTGCACAGATTTTTGACTTCTCCTTTAGCAAAGAGACAGAGGCCAGCTACTGAAGAAGAGGAGACTTACCTTGAATAAACTTTGAAAATTTGGAAAAAGAATAGTAAAAACGTTGCGTACATATTTTCAGTTTAATAGTATCAAGATCGTCAGTTTTTCATTCTACTTTCCATTCTCCTTCATCCAATTGGGTAGCTGTTCATCTCAGCCTTTGGTGAGTTTTTGCCCTTTTATATTGTGCTTTTTACTATTTTATAAAACTTATCTTTAAATAGTGGGCAGCATCCAGAACGAATTAAACGATTTTCTATAGAAACCTACGGGAAATCACGTTTCGGCTAACGAAGATTTCGGCTAACGAATGTGATTCCGGAACGAATTATCTTCGTTAGCCGAGGTATCACTGTATAGCCCGACAGACAGCACGAAAATTTTCAGTACCAAGTAAGGCAGAGTGCGTCTAGAAGACCGTGTGTGGTAGGGGCGAAGGAGCTATGTTGCGTACGTTTTTGATTGATTGGAGGGCGCGGAGCTGCGTGCGCAGGCCGAAGCTACCATTCCACATCTCTATCATCTATGGTCTTTGAAGGGGTCCATGTTACGTGCGCGGCAACGAGATCCGAACATGTATTTGGCAAGACAATAGATGTAGTTTTTCTGACGGCAGTATGCGTTGAGGAAAACCGTAACATGTTTCCAGGTTGCAACGAATAGTGTTTGTATGGGCGCCAATCCGTCCAGGACGAGGTTGAAATTTTTTGCCGACTGTAAGAGAGACAGCCTACACCCTAACAGCCTGGTTTCAAGATTTGGTATAGAAACTTGGGGAGTAGAGAAATTATTTTCTAATTTATTCAACAGACTGTTCTCAGTGACGAAGGTTATAATGAATTAACTAGGACTGTGAATGACGAAAATGGAAGATGTGGAAGGAAATTCTGTGGCCCATTTCAAGCAGCAATCCTGGAATTTCATTGGGGGGGGACTACAAAACAACAGTCTTTATAACGCAACCTGTAAGACCTTATGTAATTGGATGTTCTAAGCCAAGCAGTACAGTAGGCGCAACAGAAAGAATACATCGTAATAATTGGACATTATGTTCCAATGTTTACTGGGGATATAGGGTCTGGTCACCATCAACAACACACACCATACCACCCACCCCCAAACATAAAAGTTCTATTATTTCAAAGAAAATTTATATAGCATGTTTGCTGAAGTTTTGGTTCCAAGAAATGAGCCAGAATTTTTAACTATAAAATACTATAGGGAATGAATTTAATTATCCTGCCAGGGCCATTGCTTTCTGTCTCTTGTCAATGTTGTGTGTTGTCAGGTAGAGGTCTTTGTGACCGGCCAATCCCTCGACCAGCGTCCTACCAAGTGTTTGTGTCACTGAGTGTGATCCGGTGCAACAGTATCCCTTTACACCTACAATGAGTAGGTAGAAGAGGTCAGATCAAGAAAGAAAGAAAGAAAGACTTTAATGGTAGAGAAAGGACGGTGCAGTAGCATTTCCCTTGGTGACTAAGGAAAATTATGAAACACTCCAGTGAGGATAGTCTTTATGCACGTTTGAATAATACATAAATACAGACCAATGATCTCTAGCCTGCCTTCACCACAGTTGTTATTAATTCTTAAGAAGCTTACAGTCACTCAGCTGGCCAAAAAATTCCCACCTTTCATGGAATTTTGCATCTGTGATAGCACCACAGAGCTGTACATTGTGCTGCCAGTGCTTCAGAGATCCTTGCTATCTCCATACTCAAGGTAACATGGCTATCCCCTGCCAATACTTAACAGCACAGGTTCTCATTTGGGATGCTCTAAAATATCTAATGTCAGATGTCATATGATTGTCATTATTTTTTCATTGCATGATTCTGTGGTCATAAGTAAATGTGAATACACTTGCTGTGTTCATTCTGTAGCTATAGCATATGTCAGTCTTACAGCTTTAAAGTTGATGAACTCACAGCTGTTTCTGTAAAGAAGCCATTTCAATTGTAGCCAGTAAAATGGCTGAAACAAAAGTTAGGTACAGCTACTTAAAATTTGCACACAGGCCTATAGCTTCACAAAAATTTTCTACAATAATATAATTCTGATATTGACATAAAAGAAGTCCAACAACTATACAAGACTTGAGATTATAATGGAGAGAATATCAAGATTATGAAAAATCTGAGATGTAGTGCAGTTTAGTTCAATAGACACCAATATTTTGGAGTAATCTACAGTGTCACATCGCAGAAGTCCATAATTAATGAATCAATTAATAATGTTAGACACATAATTTTATGGCCACTGAGACAGACAACTATGCATGAAACTTATTGAGTTGCTGAATATTTCTCAACCACACACTCTGTGACTCTCACAATGAATGAGATATTCAACTTTAAAAATAGGGAGCTCTTTGTCAACAACCCTGTATGACTAAAGTCTCCGATAACACAACAGAGGTGTTCAACACTCTTCTTACAGAACTCAACACTGGACATAATCCTGAGCAAATTTAATTCATACTCTCACAACTCATATCCAAGACATTCTGTATATTATCCACTCATCTCCTTTTTTGTCTTATAAGTGAGGGTTTAATAGACATTTCTCCACCAAAATTCATTTTGCTTCAGTCTGAGCTACATATCCAGCACATCATAGGGTATGTACATACACACAATAAGATACATTATGTATTAAAATGTGCACAACAATAAAACAATTATTTTTTTTTTATTTTGTTCATATAAACAGCAATATAAAATCTGAAGAACGCTTCACAATGCGCACCTCATTGCCAAACTGCTTCTCTCTTTTTATTTGTAGAAAACAAAAGGGCAGTTACCAGTATAACCCTATTATTTATATGTTCCAGGTTTCATTTAAGATGTTTGCATTTTTATTTTATGTTCTCTTTTAAAAGCATCTTGATTTAAAGACCTATTGAACTAACTTATCCAATATGTAACATTAATTTCTTTCTTTCACTTTCTTTCTGACATAATTCTATGTTAACAGTTCTGGTTAACTGTACTTTATTTAAACTGTAGGACATTTTGAGTGGGGGCAGGTAAGCTGACTACACAAGACAGAAAAGAAAAATGCAAGTAAATGACCATACCACGGGTCAACTGAAGCTGAACTTCTGTGTTACAGTGGCCCAATATAATGAGCACAGTGATATCAATATTCAATTCAGTTAGTTGAAACAGTTAATTCAGAGTTTTGAAAAAAGAACCATTCTTATGTATAACTCACATATAAAGAAATGTTTACAAGTCCCCCACTTACTTCACCAGTTTTACTGATGTAAAATTGTGACATAACATATAACAAGGTCAGAACAAGTACCTGGACAGTTCATATTGTCATGGAAAATAAATATTATATACCAGTTAAACATTAATAGAAGGAGAGGAAATTGAGCATCTCAACAAATTTTAGAACAAGAAACAATGTTCATTCACACTTGATACACAGTCAAAAAGTGCTGAAATTTTAGACTTTCACAGATTATGTTCGAACACAGGCAACATTATAAGGATTAGCTGGCTTCGATGGACACTGATTCTTT
The DNA here is from genome assembly GCA_021186555.1 of Reticulitermes speratus. Classification (NCBI taxonomy): domain Eukaryota; kingdom Metazoa; phylum Arthropoda; class Insecta; order Blattodea; family Rhinotermitidae; genus Reticulitermes; species Reticulitermes speratus. Next base: position 20,268,201 of record JAJKFL010000005.1, read on the forward strand.
CTCTGGATCATCTTTGGTTCCAGACGGAAGATTAGATGTTGAGTCTTTAGAGGAAGCTGGATCAGATTCTGGTTTCTTGACTTGACTCAAAGGTAGGCCTCCATACAGATTAAACAATCCAGGATATGTAAATGGAGCTGTAAACAAGAATGTGGCAGGTGACACTGATGAATAGGAGTAAGGCCAAAGGTTATGGTAATAAGTAATGGAATTATAATATGCTACCGGGAGGGAAAAGGGTGTGATTTCAGGTGTGATGCTGGATGTGGCATTCTTTTCACCTTCTGGGCTCTTATCACTTTCGTTTTCAGGACTAGTTGCAGTCTCTTTCTTGTTAGGCTTAGCTACAGAGTCATCAACAGTGATGTAAGGACTGGTCACAACCACTGCTGGAACTGCAGGAGCTAATCCAACTGGATGCAGCACAGGTGCAGAAACTTGAATTGCTTCACTAGGAACCAACTTCTCGTTGGTGGTAATGAGAGCGTTGTATACTTTTGGTACTCGGAGGAGGCCTGCTGTTGCGACACCTGCCAGCAACGTCACCATCACACATGCCAGGACCATTGATAGCTGCATGTTAAAGCATGTCTTATAAGTTTGTTGATTATTTGGTTATCTTACAATGCTGAATAAACTCTCTCATTAATGATATATGGTAGATGGACTGTGAATGAGAATCTGAAAGGGAGTAACAGCAAGAGATCACGGTTAATGGTATTATTAGGTATTTTATTTTATAACACTGAATTCGTTGTTCGGATTACATAGCACTGAATGTTATATGGAATAATGATTATCAATTACCGAAACTGGAAGGGATGTGTCAGGACAATATCTGGGCTAATGTTACCATCAGGTATTTAGCTTGTGTAGTCCTGGTGGACGATTGTGATTATCAAAACTGAGGAAATGTGGAAATAAATGGTTGTACCGTACAGTAGTACCTCGTTAGTTTATGACAAACTGATGTGGTGCCACAACAAATATAAAGAGTGCCAGATTTGTGTCACAAATTCTCCCGCATCAAATTTTCTTTCAATGCCATGTTTCATTGTCAGATGATTCCGAGTACGTTTAAAATCTGACAAGGTAAAGGGTATTTGCATGTGCATAAACATCTCATTCACTTCTGCATCTGGAGCTTAATTACAAGAGCAAAAAAAAAAAAATATATATATATATATATATATTTAAAACTATACTTCCAAGTGAAATGAAACACAGGCTTTATACCCAGTACACTCTTCATTCTTACGGCTATGCATGTCAGCAGTTCCCAACATTTAAGTACAGGAACTCCAAAAATACCGTGCAACATCTAGATTTCGTTAACTGGAAAAAATAGGCAATGAAAAAATGTGAAATCAGTAACCGTCGTAGATGTAGTCACATTTTATTCTCACAACAAACAGCATTATATGTGCAAGGCATATTTTTTAGTCAGTCTACAGAATTTACGTTTTCAGATCCTTTCGAATAACCCCCGAAGCCCACGGAGGTTCGCGGCCCACAATTTAAGAACCACTGCTCTGAATAAATCAACCATTTATTTGCAGTGTCATCTCGTAACTCGAGAACTGCTGAACTGGTTGTCATAGAGGCTTATATTGGAGGTCCTTGCACAGACTTATCGAAGACAGTGTCTTTTCATCTGTTTCTGCTTGTCTCTCTGTCCGTCCATCCGTCCGCCTGTCTATACCCAGTATCAACGCACAAGTCGTGGGAAGTTTTTTTTTTAATTCTATAGGTCTAAGGGACTTACTACGTTGCAGGGAAATTCGAATTATCAACCTCTTAGTTTCTGTGGCGCGACAGTCCAACTCGGACCTAAGCCGCCTCATTGTTGAGGTTTCTAGATCACACACAATAAGACACACATCCGGTAGGATTCCTCTGAATGAGTGATCAGCTCGTCGCACAGGCCGCTACGTACACAACACACAAGAAACACAAGAGGCAAGCGTCCATACCCTCGGCGAGATTCAAACCAGCAATGCCAGCAATCAAGCGGCTGCAGATCTACACGTCAGATAGCACGGCCACCGGGATTGGCTCAGTCTTTACTTAAAGCTACAAATTAACTGTTTCGTGTGTACTATGCACTATTAATCCGATCTTATAAACCAGGGGTGGCCAAACTTGCTTAACGTAAGAGTCACACACGATAAACTTCAGATGTTTGAGAGCCGCAAGACATAAACAAATAAAGCACACACGTTTTCATTGTTACATGCACATTTTGTTACAAAAGTTCTTAAATACATTTACTCACCATGAACATTAAACTTACGTTTTAATCCAGTGGACACTCAGTTTATACCCGGTAAATAATTATAAAGCTTGAAAATTTTTTATTTACCTTTTGTATGAATTGTAATGCAAAAAGGAGTTCAGCCAACATATTTCCGCGAGCCGCACATTATATGTCAAACAGCCGCATGTGGCTCGCGAGCCACGGTTTGGTCACCCCTGTTATGAACAGATGGCAAATAAATGCGTGATTTCAGGCTTCCGCCGCGATGTACATGGGATGTGCGCTCTTCTGGGATATAACGCAGCGTGGAGTGGTAATTCTGTACAGACGTTTCGGGACAACCTATCGGTCCCGTCTTCAAGGGTCAAGAAGTCGACTTCTTGAGCCTTGAAGATGGGAGCGATAGGTTGTCCCGAAACGTCTGCACAAAATTACCACTCTACGCTGAGTAATATGAAATCAAGATTTCTTGAACCTTGAAGATGGGGCCAATAGGTTGTCCCGAAACGTCTGTACAGAATTACCACTGTAGGCCGTGTAATATCCCACAAGAGCACAGATCTTAGACGGCAAATAGAGTTAGGGCTAATAAACTGCCGCGAAGGCTTCCCGTAATTTTGTGCAGTACTGCATTACATAGTACATCCTTTCCAATCTGGCTATTTTTACACCGAGCTTTTTACGTAAGACAGCTTATTCATTCACCTTTACACCCGTTACTGCTGTCGTGTCTGTTCCTTTCTTTCCAGTGCCACTCCCTTTATGTCGTCGGAATAACAAGCCTGCAGGATCAGGGCTTGTTCTAAGTGGGTACTGCAATAACAGTTGTTGGCTGTTACGCCAGTTTTATTTGATTCAGAATAACGGAGCTAGGCCACCGGGATTTACGAGTATACAGTTGGAATATATCGTGATCATGCTGACAAAGTGATTGTCATTTCAACTACAAATGGGAGTTCCAGGGGACAGAATGAAATAAAGACAATAACAGCGGTAGAAAAGGTAAGTGTGAAGCTTACCCTGTGAATTAAACAAAACACCATAAAGACGTAAGGAGGAGTGGAGCTTGAACACCACGTATTCTTCATATCGGCACGAGTTGGAAGAATAAGAAGTATGCATACACGTATGCATGTATGTATGTATGTATGAAAGTATGTATTATGTTCAACTCTGAATACAGATTTTATGGAAATGCCCAGAGATGAACGCCTTGTTGCCGTAGTACGCCACTCCCTCTGTGTTTTTAACTTCTGTTTTTATATTCATTTACTTTATTTTGCCACTTACAACTTAAGTCTAAGCACCGTCCTAAATTTCTTAGTTGTGTTTTATTTATACAGTTTATCATTTTAAGCGCTGTCGCAAAATTGCGAAAAGCGACTATCAGATTCGTCATGTCTCTCTGCCTGTCTGTCCGCATGGAACACCTCGGCTCCCACTGGACCGATTTTCAAGAAATTTGGTATTTGAGTACTTTTCGAAAATCTGTCGAGAAAATTCAAGTTTCATTAAAATCTGACAAGAATAACGGGTACTTTACATGAAGACCTATGTACATTTATAATAATAACTCGCTCAATTCTTCTTAGAATGAGAAATGTTTCAGACAAAAATTGTAGCGAAAATCAAAAAACACGTTTATGTTCAATAGATTTCTCCGAAAATCGTGCTGTTTGTGAGATAATGTACGAGTAGAAAAATATGGTAGAGCCAGACAGGCCACACATGACAATATAATACGGCGCATGCGCTTTGCATGCTTGATAACTAAGGCAACAGACACACTCGGAATATGTAATACTTATTGCTTTTCCACGGCAACAATGGTTACGCGAACGCGCCTCAACATTACGTTACACGTACATTGCCTGCCTTATTGAGCTGGAAGTGTTTACTTTGGGGAGAAGAAATTTCCAGGCTCATCTCATTCACCTTCCCACTTTACCCGATTCCTAGATTCTGATATTTAAAGTATGGTTCCATTAACACAGATACAATCTTTATTTATACCACTGCGTGGGTATTCTGGAAACCTGGGTTTGAATCTTGTTGCAGGGGTTGGCTTAGGCCTAAATCTTTGATGTTTTGTTTCGTTCATCGAGGCAAATTAATTATGATCATGACGAAATTAAGACCAGATTAAATCCCAGGATCCTCCCCCCCCCCCCCCCCCCGCCAAGGCGCAACAGCCCCTATCGGGCCAGGGCCTCCTCATTATCGAGGCTTCACGATCACACTCGGACACACCACACTCGGTAGGACTCCTCTGGACGAGGGACCAGCTCGTCGCAGAGACCTCTACCTGACAACACCCAACACCCACAAGAGACAGACATCCATGCCCCACGGCGGGATTCGAAACCACAATCCTAGTAAGCGAGGGTCCGCAGACCCATGCCCCTTAGATCGCGCGGCCACAAATCCCAGGATTGCTTACTACTATTTGGTTCAAAATATTTTTTCTACTTTTCTAACTAAATACAAAAATTAAAACACAGGGAACTGTATAATTCAAACTCGTATACAGTGCTGATGTCAAACTGCTCTCTCCCAACAGGAAGGGCGTAGTTTGATATATTTATAAAGTGTACTGAGCAAAATACTTAATGGAAAAGGAACTGCTAGATAGATTGGAGAAAATTGCATACTAAGGAACTTTAAAACTTGTACTCTTTACCATAGCATATTATTGGGGTGATCAAATAGAAGAGTATGGTAAGTAAAGCATGTAGCATAAATTGGAAATGAGAAATGTGTAAAAATTTTAGTTGTATAACCTGCAGGGAAGACATTACTTGTAACCCCCTCCCCTCCCGGTAGATATAATAATAAATAACTCTGAATAATAATGCGAGTATTTGACAATCCTAGCTCCAGTGGTTAATTTGTTATCGCAATCAAACCGAAATTAGAAAGAAAATTTGACGGCTGCCATATTTTTACTGTACGCGTACTTTCTACAAAAAAATATTACCTCAACAGAGTTGGGTATTTTATTAAGGTCTGTTATCATATAAATTCTTACCATCCTCAACTTCGTGGCGCTAATTTCGCTCTTCCCTCACAATTTCGCGTCTACTGTATTTTTATTACTAATTACAGGGAATTTAAGAAACATGCATGACACAGGTATCCTACAGTGACACAACGCTCAAAAGTTTCGTGAAAACTGGCCACTTGGTTCAAGAATTAATGTGGGACATACAAGCTATCAAACCACGCTTTATTTCCTTATTAGGAAGAAAGTGGACATGTTGTGAGGATAGGGATTGGATTCATTTGGCTCTGAATACAGATCAGTGGTAGGCTACTGTGAACACGGCAATGAACATGTTTGATAAAAAACGGGGAATTCTTGACTAGCTAAACGACTATTAGTTTTTCCAAGCAGCGCCTCCAGAAACATACCGAAATAATTTCTTGAAACTGCAATACAGACGCTTTCGTCGCAGTTCATGGTTTTCAATTACCCTGTTATTCGACGCCATATAAAAGCGTTTGTACGGCGTTCTTAACGCTGAGACACACGCAGATCCCGCCTGTGATGTCAACATCACATGCGCCTGATCAGCATCCAAACAATCTGAACCGAATTGAGCCCTAAAGGATAAGGGTAGCCACTTTTTCTCCAAACATGCTTTAGGCCTACATCTCTCCTTTCTCTAGTTTCAGGCCTCCATTTAACCCCTGATCGTACGTCTTAATCCAGTCTTTCACGAAACGTATGCTGTAAACACGTCTCAGCTATGAAACTGGAACAGGTAAAAAAGGCATTTAATAAACATATATATAAACCGTGTTTGTGGATTCGAATGAAACTAATATTGGAAAAGAGATATATGTGGCATTACGATTTCTTTTCATGCAGTTTCCCTCAAACAGTTCCTCTCCACCAAACGAGTTTCGAGAACAGCAATTGTGAAAAGACAGACTACACACAATATAATCGATTTTTCTTAATTTACCTTCAAGTAATATTTTAACACGAACATATCCGCCATATTTCCTCGCGAACACCTTTGCATGTTTCACGGATCTTGAGCAGGGTCTGCAGCCACAGTCTGCTCACCACTGGTCCAGATCGCGACCGTGCAAGACAATGTAAACTCGCTGGATTGGCATGCAAGGTGTAGCTTACCTTCATCTTTGGTCGGACTTCCTCACCTTCTCCTGCCCACTCACGGTGGAAATAGAGAGCTAATGGCGCACGGGAAACCTGTGCGGTGCTTTATATACATCGCCAAGCCTGCCTCTCCGTGTCTCACATCGCAGGACATTTATGCTTACTGCGCTTGCCACTGCAGTTGCTGCTACCTCAACACTTGCTCCCCTTCACTGATATTGCGACGTCATGTCGGTGGAGCGCCCAATTGTCGCCCCTCCAACCAGACAGGGAACCACCATCTGTCCTAACCTTGATTCTAACACAGAAACTTACTATGAAGGAGTTTATCTTGTTCAATCTTCGGTTATGCTCTGATTCCATTAGTTATGTGCGTGGTCAGTTTCAAATGATATCGAAATATAGTCATGTGTTATGCTCCTATTTCACTCGTCTTACGGTGAACCGATCTGTGTTACTACATACATTGGTTTAGCTCCTCCCTTTCGGGGCACCGCTTAGAGGTAGTACAGGGTCTCTAAGAAAGTGCCAGCATCGCTTTCGCATTGTTTAATCTTTGGTTTTATTCCTACTCCATTCATTTACTGCATAGGCGAAACTTGGGGGGTGCAAAGGGGGTGGGGGCAAATGCCCCTCCAATATTTTTTCTACCTACGAATAGTTTTTTGGGCTACTGTTTTGAAGTGAAAATATTGTCAAAACAATTATTTGGGTGGTGTAATGACAGAAAAAATGAGAAACCTGTGTTTTACGCGACGCACAATAGAGGCATCTGAGTTCCTAATACCCATGATTGATTTTGCCCCCCCCCCCCCAGTGTTATTAGCCAAGTTATGCCTATGATTTACTGTATATCGTGCCTTTCTCTGACAACAGACCTAAACAGATATTTGGACAAAGTTAAATATAAATGAGTTAACCAGATAAAATTCTTGCATCTAATGGCACAGGTCTACCGCCGTGAGAGCCCGGTGTTAGGCGGTAGGTAGCTGCAAGAATTGCAGGGAACTGAAGTCATTATTAGTAGTAGCAGTAGTAGTAGCAGTAGTAGTAGTATTTGGGGGTCGGGATAGCGTAGAGGGCATAGCGACTCGCTATGGGGTGGACGGCCCGGAGTTCGGACCCCGGTGGGGCCAGATTCTCTGTACCCGTCCTGACTGACTTTGGGGCCAACTCAGCCTCCTGTACAATGGGCACAGTGTCTCTTTCCCGGGGGTAAAGCGGCCGGGTCGTGGCATTAACCACCCGTCTCCATGTAGAGCCGAGGTTAAAGAAAGTTGAGTTATATTTCTACTCCCCATCTGGACCTTCTTGGCCTGTCACAGGGCGAACTTCGACCTTCAATATTATCATTATTTCCTGTCTTTCATTGCGAAATTTCAAGTTCATATACCGAATCTCCAAGCTAACGCAGGGCAGTGTTTAATCACTGGTTATGCTCTGCTTCAACTCGTGTCACTTCTGTTTTTGGTACATCGCTGTCAATACTGGATTTGTGTAAGCTGTACAGCCGAAGCATCCTTTTCAGTGATTAGTTTTTGTACCAATGGCTCGACAGCCCCTTGGGGGCCTAGGCCACCTCATTTTTCGAGGCTTCACGATCACACACTTTTTAGACATACCACACTCGGTAGGACTCCTCTGGACGAGGGACCAGCTCGTCGCAGAGACCTCTACCTGACAACACACAACATTCACAAGAGACAGACGTCCATGCCGTAGGCGGGATTCGAAACCACAATCCCAGTAAGCGAGTGGACGTAGACCCACGCCTTAGACCGCGCGGCCACTGGGATCGGCGTGATTAGTTATACTCTGATTTAATTTGACTAAATTTTCTATTTGAGTGATACTTATAATTTGAGTTGACACTGGAATTTTCTGAACTAGCATTAGTCAGTAATTTATTGTCTTTAGCCATCAGTTATTCTCTGATTTCATGCGATTAAACCTTGCCTTTCGGTGCGTCAGAGTCGATATTGACTATTTCTAAGCTAGCATAAACTGATTAAGTATACACTCTTCCCTTGATTTTCGAGGGGGTTAAGTTCCAAGACCCCCCCCCCCCCGCGAAAAGCGAAAATCCGCGAATAATTGACAGCTTCTCCCCCCCCCCCAAACAATGTTTTAGTATTTTTTACTGTTTTTCTTTTCTTTTCTTTGCAGAACATTGTGATTTGAATTGCTTCTTTTTTCCCTTCAACTCCTTGTGCATCATGCGGTGTGGCTCGAAGACCTGTTATAGTTCTCGAACAGTTTTGATGCTCCTATCTGTTGAAGTGTCCCGAGTGATTTATTTTTATTCTTGGCGTGACCAAGCGAATTTGCGAAACCGCGAAAAGCGAGGGGTCGGCATATTTTTCAGTCAGCGTTTATTCTCTGATTTCACTCAGTTGCTTCGTGTCTTCTGGTCCAGCGGTTTGAGTAGATACTGAAATTCTCTAATGTAGCTTAAATCGATATTTTATCTTCTGCAATCACCGATTATTCTCTGATCAGTCTTCATTAAATATCTCCCTTGTCTCCTGAAGCATCAGTTGAAGATGATATTGAAATTCTCTGACTGATATAAGTCAGTAATTTATCTCTTTGTTCGTTGAATTTTCTCTAATTTCTCTCCATTAACTCGTGTCCTCCTGTGAATCTCATACGGCGCAGCCACCGTGATTAATACTAAAGGAAATTTACTGTAATGCAACTTGGTTAAAATATCTCTGCCGAGAACTGAAAAAACGGAGGGCCTACAAGCAGAGCTCCATATCAGGCGAAAAAGGGAAGAGCCAGAAAAAGACAAACGTTTATCAATGGTTACAGTATAATACTTCGCTACCAAAATTCCAATTTTTCGCTTGCCACAAAGCAGTCCTACTCTTACGGTAATGTAGACAGCAATGTCACTCTCCAGTGGGCGAATCCCTAAAACATTCTTATCAGTAAAAGGTAAAGTTTTCTGTGCACATGTCATGACGATTTATAGGGGCGTGGAGGTATAGATCCACTTGTTCTTAAATTCGGCACTAGATGGAAGACAGCGGGGCAGCGTCATGCCCCGCCCGCTTTACCCCGGGGAAAGAGCCTACGATATCCATCAAATAGGAGGCTGGGTGGTCCCCAGGGCCGGTGTGGTGGTTTTGGAGAAGAGAGAAAACTCTTGCCCCTCTCTAGAATCGAACCGCAGTTCCTCGGTTGTCCAGCCCGCAGCCTAATCACTACACCGACTACGACATTCCGGCTCCAGCCTCGTCAGTACCGTGGTTAAGAAAAGTCTGACGACAGAGTAAATCTTCTAATATAAAAATGGACGCAGTTCTTCCCAAATATTGGCACCCATCTACCGCACTACACAACGTCACATCCCAGATGCCCATAAGTCTGATGTGTGTGCTGGATGAATACGGAAGAAAAGTGAGTGCACTATGCAAGCAGTGGTGTGATTTTATGTACTACGGCACGGCAGTTACTTGTCACTATTTACACGTATACTTAATACTGCATACCGAGTTCACTTCTTCTGCCAAATTTCCTTCAAATTTTAGCCTACTTTACTTCCTAAAAAGGAAAAACTATAGGATTCTTACAACGCCATGATGTCGGTGTGGCTTTCTCAACACATGGGCTTTTGCCAGGTTTTCACGAAATTTTGTGTGAACATAATGCCACTGGAGGACACCCGACGCAGTACTCCTTTCATTTCCCCATAATCACTACTAACAACATGGCGGACGCGTGAAATTTTGAGGCGGGAGCGACACTGGCGTCAGTTACTTTCCGTCCTAAAATGACGTATGGTAACATAACTTGGAAACCTTTTATTAAGGCAATGGATATTCTTGAAATATATGAAATACTCTAATAATATGGTGGCCATGCTACAGTTTTCTTTGGCTTCTGATTTATTGGAGATAACTAACCAATCATTGGAGGTAAGTATGTGAAATTTGGTAGGGAGGTGGTCATAAACATACCTACACAAAGCACATAAATTGTTATACTTTCACAGCTACAAATAGACCAATTAAAAACATGGCAACGATGTCAAACTTTAATGGCACACTTGACAAATTCAAGGTGTATAGACTCTGTAGTTAAATAATCAATTCATGACAAACGCAGAAATAAAGCGAAAATAATAAGACTAAGAAATAGCATGGCTAGGAAGTCACACAACAAAGCAGCTGGCATTTTAAGTTGTAATCGGAAATGCGTGTTTTAATTTCTCACTTCACCTTGAACGGGAGCAAATATGCCGATATTTCAGTTAATTACGTTCTGGTTAGCATTGGCACAACCAGTTTCGGAAGCGTATCTATATATCAGATATAAACCTGACACTGGTTTTAGAAAGAGCTTAATTCCATTTTCGATCCCCTGACAACGATATCATTAAAAATTGCATGCCAATTTACAATTCAATCAGTTAGTTGGAAAATGACAAATGGCCGAGACGCGGACCCGCTCCCTGTTCCAAGTAAAAATTCAACTGTAATTGAAGTCATTCATTGCCTGTTGCTACAGAGTAGAGATGTTCCTTGTTATCTTTATGCGTACCCAAACAGGCAGTTTGGTGTTATTAATAACCGCAATTTAAAGGTTTTTTTCTCTAAATAATATGATTCATCAAAGTTAGGCCGATATGATAATGATTAATTAATTTTTCTGGTCATTATCTATTGTTTGATGTGTATTTAGCGTTGATATATAAGATTTTTTCGTAATCTGACACTATTCCTGTCTTAAAGGGGTTAGATGACAGATGTTTCGTGACTTTTCTTCATTTTAGACCAATACTGTACTAGCGGTGAGAAGGTCTGTGTTCCATAAAAGGTGGATCGCTATTTAACCAGCAGGATGACTGCTTGCTTCTGAAGAAGGACTCTGTTCCGTGGATGGAGTTAAAATTAATAACGACCTTTGGAATCGAACCTGGGTCCTTTTCAATAAAAGGCTGTTGACCTACCTTAGTTTTAGTTGTTAGCATAGTATTCATGACATAAAAGTCACATTATCATGATCATCTTTATCATATTCAACTTCATCTTCCACATTACCAAGAGGGCCGGTAGAATTCTTTGCAAGGTGGTGCACATTACTTATAGGAAAAGTTTTTTTAATGATCAATGCTGGACAATATAGTTAACATATAAATAAGCCTAATTAATCCCATGAGGGCGACAGCCTCCTGGTGGAACCAGGGAAAGTTCGAATGTTTTATCACTAGTTGAGCTGTTCTTAAGATGTCGCACTGACACTTGGATTATGTAGTACTCGTACAAGTTCACTTCGACCTGGCAGGTTGGCACTCCCGTCTCTACATACACTGGTGTAGCCCTTTGTGCTTACGTCTGCGGAGTTTGTGACATTTATAGTAACACAGCTGGCGTTTAATTGGAATCCTTAATTAATCCTGAGACTAAAATTGTACGAGCTGTACGAAATTACGTTTGTTTTTTTTTGTAAATTTTGTATTGCTTGATTTAATAAATTGGGGCAAGCGGTGGCGTAGTTGGTTGAGGCACTGCGCTACAAGCCGGAACGTCGCGGGTTCGATTCCCGATGGTGTCATTGGAATTTTTCATTGACATAATCGTTTCGGTCGCACTATTGGCCCTGGGGTCGACTCAGCCTCTAACAGAAATGAGTACCAGGAATCTTTCCTGGGGGGTAAAGGCGGCCGGTGCGTAAGGCTTACAACCTTACCACCTTCATGTGCCGATTGTCTAGAAATCTGGGAGCCTCAAACTCCTGGAACACTAGGGGCCTGTCCAGACCTGTAATGGGATTGCTTTACCTTTTTTTTGCTTTTTGATTTAATAAATTATTAAGTGTCAAACTCTCACCATTACCTTGTACCTCGCTGCCAGTACCCCTGCACGTTACCCTCTCATTTTATTTCGTGGTCCCTCACATAAAAAAATCCACACACATTTCTTACCTTCCCATCTTATCTACAAGCTCTGCTAGTCGAAAATTATTCTCCTAGATTCAGTGAAACTAAAATTAATTGATTATAGCCCAATGCACAACGTTCCTCTGACTTTAAAGATGCGAGACTTTAAGTCTTCACAGCTGTGCCAATAAAAATCGAAAGCTTTCTGGGATATGGCGCAAACTTCTATGAGACTTTGGTAGCTATGTACTAATTTACTCGGCTTCATGCCCCAGAACACTTAAATCTTCAGCTTTAAAGTGCTTGACGATAGTGTAACAAAGGTTACATCATTATCTTGCACTTAATCCATCGCCCTAAGTTTTTACATATAGCCAATATCCTTTCGAAAATGTTTTCACTTTCTGCCTACAGATTGATTCGACATGAAGGAATTTCTAATCCGTTTCACTGGCCTCTAGGTAACTGCTCTCTTAATACAAACTTTTGAGTACCGAAGGTATAAGGGTAGCTCTATGTAGCAGCTCAACAGATTAGGAATTTCTTCTTATCCTTTCAACCCGAAGACGGAAATACAACCCATTTCCGAAAGGAAGTCCTAAGAAAATTAGCCTTAAGTTAATGTTTGTCTTTCGGTCGCATTATGGCCCTGGGGTCGACTCAGCCTCTAACAGAAATGAGTAACAGGAATCCTTCCTGGGGGGTAAAGGCGGCCGGTGAGTAGGGCTGACAACCTTACCACCTTCATGTGCTGATTGTCTAGAAATATGGGAGCCTCAACCTCCTGGAACCCTAAGGGCCTGTCCAGGCCTGTAATGGGATTGCTGCTTTTTTAAATGTTTGTCTCTCTGTAAGATTAAGTTACGCAGTCCCATTATTTTGACAATGGCTTCTCCAAAAAGAAAAATGTTTTGCTTCCCTGTTTAGGCAATTATTCTTCTTAGCTATTCGGATCAAGGTCAAGGACTAGTTTCAGTGCTATTGGCCAGTAAACTGCTAAGCTTTCTCTTCTACATTTGTCAACAGAGTAGCAGGCACTCAACAGCTGCAAGAATTATGCAACAACACAGTACAGCACTCTCTTCTGTGTAATACACTTATTTTGCTTTGAAGTGGACGAAGTTATGGCGAAAGTTACATGTAACCGGGGAAAAGTAATTTGCCATGTTATAATGAATGTTTACATTATTTACTGTGTATTACGGACCTATGTTAGTTATGTGAATATGGGTTTCGTGAATATTAAACAATTTATCATTCAAAATAATGGGTTTTGGCGTCCATTAACCGTTCCATTATCAGTATAGGTAGCGTAAATGTATTAGTAACTAAGAGAGGAGATACTTTTACTCTTACGGAAACGTCACCGTCAAGCCATGCGCTTATTATCCGGATGACCTCGCCTTATTACTAAACCGTTCCGCATACTCTACTTTTGCAAAGGTCCTTCTGTATATATTTAATGCTTTCGGTGTCTGCATACGCGTGTATTTGTTATGATAGAATATCATATCTTATTTTGTTGAGATTAATTTATTTATTTGCTTGGCTGCTTTTTCTCATGTCTCCGTCAAGAAATGTGAAAATTATGACGGACGAGTCTTGCAATAACCAACTTATCTGAACACGGAGACATAGGCAGCCTCTAAAACGTCGTGTACACATTTTCACCCAGATAAAGGTAAAAGTCCAAATGTAATGTAATAAAATTTTAATTACAGACATGACATGCTATCGTTATCATAACAATAATCATCATAATTATCGTGTCTGCCGTCGTCATTGGCACTGCAACTAAATGTGAGTCTTGGACTTATGCAAGTCTTTGCCCTTCTTTATTTATACGGATTTCCAAGTTCCTTCCCCTACAATCTTCAGGGGTTTCAAAAATAATCCGCTTCAAATATGTCTTTATTTCAATGTAAAATTTCACGGTTACTGACTAATCAATATATACATAACGCTTACAAATTCAAATATATTCGAACTCATTTATAACGTGGTGAAGGGACTGAATATTTTGTGTCGTTATAAACGAGTGTCTTTATACCCGAGGAGTGTAATGTTATGGTTAACAGTGACGGATTAATTTGTACCAAATATCTGACTCTATAAGCGAGATATCGTATAAACAGATGTCGTTATAACCGGGTTCGACTGTATTGCCAAGATTTTTCTGAAGACAACACAAAAATTATTTTGGCACGTTTACAATACATTTCTGAAGAAAATATCAGCCAGACATATAAATTAATTCATATGAGGCCTACACTATCTTCATTGCTAATAAAACTTAAGGATTTTAACAACTGAGGATACAAACCTTTGGTCAAAGAGATCCAACGTTTCGAACCAGTCTGATGCTGCATATTCTATTTGGTAAATACACTCTAACATCAAATGGACTCCATAGGGATGGAGGAAATTCTCCTGAGCAAAAGAAGTGGTAAATGGCCTGGGATAAGCACCACTATAAGCAGAACAAATGGACTGAAGATCACCAACAAAGTCGTGTAGAACAGAAGAAGCCAAACGGAGACAGAGACTGTCGGAAAGATCACGAGTGTCATGGCAGCAGCCTAGCAAATCCGCCACTGCCACTGCTGAACTCACTCGCTCCTGAAAAAAAAAACAACAAGAAGTTTGTTGTACAGCAATGTTATTACCAACAAGACAGACTACGTACGTATAAACGCAACAGCGAAACGCGTTCGCGAAAATATTTTTGCCGTGGAAAAGCAGTATCACATATTCTGAATGTGTGTGTTTGTAGCCTTATTTATCCAGCATGAAAAGCACATGCGCCGTATTATAGTGTCATCTGTGGCCTGTCTGGTTCTATCATATTTTTCCACATTATTTCATAAAGGGCACGACTTTCGAAAAAAAAAGTTATTGAAAAGAAAATATGTGTTTTCATTTTCTCTACAATCTTTGTCTGAAACACTTCTCATTCTAAGAAGAAATGAGCGAGATAACATCATAAATGTACATTGGTCTTCATGTACAGTCACCGTTAGGCTTGTCAGAATTTAATGAAACTTGAATTGACTCGACAGATTTTTGAAAAATACTCAGATATCAAATTTCATGAAAATGCGTCCAGTCGGAAACGCGTTGTTCCGTGCGAACGGACAGGCGGACAGACATGGCGAAGCTAATAGTCGCTCTACACAATTTTGTGAACGCATATAAAAATAGTCATTTTCTAGGCTTACACGTCATTCCAAAAACTGCACGCAATGAATGACTCGCAGAATGATGAAGGGTCTGGCGTTCTTTCAGGGGGTAACTGATTCGAATCCCGAAACGACACCAACTAATTGGATTAAAGTGTTCGGCTTTTTCCCTCTATGCCTGCACACGAATGCAAATGTAGTATTTAAAGGAGACCATGGAGAATTTCTCCCACTTTCCTCTCCATTCGTTACACACAGTCATAATACTAGTATCTTTGTGCAGCTGGAATATCGCAGTTGCTACAGCTACTAGACAAAGTTTGGGGAATCGGGTTCCATTCCCGACAAGGGAAGAGATTTGTTTCCGGCCCGCAAGGTCTAGATTCCCCTCGACGCCAAGCCTCCTACCTAATGCGTTATCATTCAATCGCATCTAGCACTGAGAAGAAGAATGCAAGGTGCTCCCCACATACTTCATGTTGTGGTGTTGAATCTATTAAAGCCCAGTTTTAATTATGTGTGCCAACTGCTGTAATATTAAGAAACTGGGAATTTCGACACACACTGCACTAAGGCCCTACGTGTTTCGTTTCACTCTCAGAAGAAACAGCAGCTAGGTACCTACAAAGACTTAAAGGGTTAGTCTTTATAATGTGCGATAGAAACTGAATTTTATGCTATATGTAACTGGGATATGCCGATCCCAGTGGCCGCGCGGTCTAAGGCGTGGGTCTTCGGCCGCTCGCTTACTAGGATCGTGGGTTCGAATCCCACCGGGGGCATGGATGTCTGTCTCTTGTGAGTGTTGTGTGTTGTCAGGTAGAGGTCTCTGCGACGAGCTGGTCCCTCGTCCAGAGGAGTCCTACCGACTGTGGTGTGTCTAAAATGTGTGTGATCATGAAACCTCGACGAAACGAGGAGGCCCAGGCCCATATAGGGCTGTCGAGCCATAGGGGAAGAAAAAAAAAAGTAACTGGGATATAAATGAGTCTTCAAAGGGTACCCCGCCCATCGTTCCGCAGGCTATCTCCGTTAGGCGGCTAAATCACGCTGAGGGCATCGAGAAGAGTGACCTGGTGGATAATGAATGGCGGTCTATAAACCCCAAAAAAATACTTAAATACTATCACTCATGTGGGTACCGACCTGAAATCTCATCATATCTATCACCTAGCTGACGACAGGTAGCCCGGGTAAAAACCCGCATCAGGGCTGACAAATAACATTTCATGTCATATAATGCTTGTGCGATTTGTGCCTTGAAAATAAATGCAATCAAATATTACTAACTACATGCTACAGTCTTCTGGGATATTACGCGGAGTCGTGTGTTAATTTTAACCGACGTTTCGGGACAAAGTAACGGTCGGATACGTTGTCCTAAAACGTCGGTAAACAATTACCACCAACGCCGCGTAATATCCCAGAAGAGCGCAGATCTCATCAAAATCGCGGCGGAAGTCTGAAATCAAGGTCACATGCTACAGGATCTTCATGAAAATTGGCAGGCGTTTATATTTAATTACTGATAATTTTGTTACCTAACTACGCTATTCAGCTATCTAAATTATGTAGCGTAGATTTTATGTCATTCATACCGTGCATCTTCTTACAGTTATTACATCAACCAACTCATGCACTGAATAAAATACATTCGTAAGCTATTATAAAAAAACCCTACATGTTTCAGAACCGAGGTGCCATCATCATGGGGTCGTTCAATATATACAACTAGATTGGTGTGCTGGATCTACATTCCTTTGTATTGAAAGGCCCTCTTGGTGCTGAAATATGTAGGGGTTTTTTATAATAGCTTACGAATGTATTTTATTCAGTTCATGGTTTGGCTGATGTAATAATATGTAGCGTAGATTGATAAGTTTATTGAGTGGATGGTGACTGCACTCATTATTTATGGTTCACTTCACTACGCTGTCAGTAGATCAGCTTCTGTAGCGTCGAATAATAGAAAGGTTGGTGAACATTACTTTTGGACAGGGTAGAGAAGGAAGCAATCGTCAGCCTGTTTGTGGTAATATCTTGGTATTTGCCTGAAAATCTCAGAGCAGCTGCTCTCCTAGCCGAGATTTGAAGGTGGAGCAGTCGGAATAAGATGCATGAGTGCTGCCCAGCTGACAGCGGCTTTTGGTGTGACTAACTGAACACTGTATGAAATAAACCTGTCGTTGACTATTTCAATGTTCTATTACAGCGCTTAATGCAGACACTGAGGGAAACTACAAAACACATTGGCCAGGGTAGCCGACGTCCGGACCAATATTCACAACTGAGAACTCAAGTATACAAATCAGCGTGCGGAATGCCCGTTCGCCACTTTTCAGTAGTTATACAGTTTACAAACAACAGTTCATCGCCACATTTTGTAGACACTTACACAGCTTAACATAAAAGTTCTTGCCACTTTTTTATCTGTAGTTAAACAGCGAATGAATAACAGTTAATCTCCATAATTGATCAGTAGTTACACACATCATCACTTTTCTCAGGAAGGCTTGCGACTGAATCCTGTATTGAGGCATCTGAAACCTGTACAAATCTTCACGAGAAAATATCTTCAGTGTTTCAATTTTAATAGCGCAGCTACGTAACTCTATACTTTCTACTATTCAAATTACATTCCAGAGATGATTTCTTACCCAGTAGTTATACAGACTGCAAGGAGCTGTTGACAAGTTCCATAGGCCCACTTCAAATATCCCGTAAGAAACAATATAAATGAAAAATCAGCTATAGCGCCTCCCCCTGCATATAGCTCCACCTTCACTTAGTGCCCAAGGAACTCTATGAACAGAAATTTCCTATTATATAGTACTTCGATTTACTACCTTGACATGCCGCCAAAAATTGCGGTGAAAAACAGTGGCGCTCAATGAGGGTTTGACTGTACTTTCTTCCTTATAGAAAAAAGTAAAATCTGGAATGGCTGGCTGTAAACTACTATGACACACACGTATTTATGAACTAACACAGCCGGGATAAGACAGTTGGTATAATAGGCTATGGTTGGACGACAAGGGCACTGGGTTCAATTCATGCAGAGAAAAAAAGAATGTTCTCTTCTCCACAACGTTCAGACTGGACCTAGGGACCATCCAGACTCATATTCAGTTGGTACCAGGGGCTCTTCACCTTGGGGTAAAGCGACCGAATCGCCAAGGTTAAGAAGACGTGAAACTATTTCTCAAATCCCATAAGTCTTCAGCGTGCGATGCTTAACTAAGCACAGGTACAACTGTGCCGTTTATGTAATTAAAATTATAAAATTACTGATTTTGAAAAGTTTGTAATTAAAAAACAAACACGGTATTTGATGAATACATGTCGTATTTTACACAAAAGAATAACTTGAGTGCCTCCTAGTAACATTCTGAGTAGTCTCCTTGAAGATAGGAGTGTGGTCAAAAACGTGTAGGACAATAATTAAAGGATAGTTGTGTTCGGCCAACTGTGTCGACTTTGTTGTTCATACTCACAGTAGCCAGTAAAAATGTAATATAAACTTTCTATTACAATATTCAAGTAGCCCATCTTCCTATCCTATCCCAGGTAAATTTAGTCTGCCCACATCGTCATGTAATATCTCTGTCAGGTCAATTTTTAGGGGCGTTCGCAAAATTATAACAGCGAATATTAGTTTCATCAAGCCTGTCTGTCTCTCTGTCGGCATGGAACAATTAGGCTCCCATTGACCGGATTTTCACGAAATTTGATATTTGAGTATTTTTCGAAAATTGTCGAGAAAAGTCAAATTTCATTAAAATATGACAAGAATAACGGGTACTTTACATGAAAACCTATGTACTCGTACATTAGTGATAATATCTCGCTGCAGTCTTCTTAGAATGGGAAATGTTCCAGGCAAACGTTATATGAGAAAATCAAACTCACATTTTATACTCAGTAGCTTCTTTCTGAAAATGGTGCCGTTCATGAGATAATGTGGAAAAATATAGTAGAGCCAGACAGGACACAGATGACAAAATAGTACGGCGCAAGCGCTTTGCACGCCGGATAACTAGGGCGAGAATACAGACACACAATCAGAATATTTAATACTTCTTTCTTTTCCACGGCAAAAATGGCTACGCTCTTGCCTGTTGGGTGGTGAGAACAGTTCTCACCACCCAACAGGCAACTTACTTCGATAAACAGGATATCAAAACAGCATAGATTGTTCAACTTTTATACAATTTTTAACCAATGTAATACTGAAATAACCAACAACCACAATTTTTAACACGTATTTGTTTTAAACAGTGTATGTGAGCAATTGTAAAAAATTCATGTAAATAGTTGTGCCAGTTGGTGTAACTAGTGTGCGATTTTAGATGATGTGTCCCTGAAGATGAACCCAAATTAAGGGTTCGAAACATGTAGGACAGTGAAAGTGCACAATGAATGTGATTTAATTGTACATTTGTCGGGCTTTAAATATAAAGTTAAAATGTATGGAATGAATAATATTAAACTTATTATAATGTTACCTACGCCTAGGTTCATGTTCAAATTGCATGCATTTTTCATCTCTCCAATTCGAGCTATATGGCCTGCATACCTCATCACTTGCTCATCTTAAACATTTGCTGATGTATACAAGCCACTCTTGTGTATCTGCCTCATCTGCCTCTTCCTTTTGTCATTTGTTCGAACCGGTCGTTCTTCCTCTCGTTTACATCTAAATATTCACCGCAACAACTTGTTCTCTCACAGCCTCGTTATTCCTAAGTTTCTCACCCATAAATCAACAACAAACAGAACTAAAAATCTTTCCTAAATTCGTGAGTCTTTAGGCTTTCGCAGCGATGCTGTTGAAATATCCGTTCTTTTGGGATTTTTCATTGGACTTTCGAGATGTGAAGATGAGACCAATACCCCGTCTCGAAAATTGGGGCACCACTAATTCAACGCCGCGGTGCCTAATCCCGAAAGAAAGGAGCCCTTTCTTCTCTTCATGACTACATTCGAACACCCCATGTGAATAAAGGACTATACACATACATGCGCGCGCACACACACACACGTGCGCATATATATACATGCTGATATGTCGAAGCATAAAATACTTAATTTCGAAACATCGCAGTATCACTACGAAACATAGATTGTCCAGATAGCAAGTAAAGCAATAAAATGTAACCCGAGACAAGGAGTCGATGCCAGGAGCCTCAGGACAGAAGCCTAACAAGTAAGATTGCTGTCCTCTGGGATGTCGAAGGTACCCGTCTACGATGGTGTAACCCACATGACAAACTGCATAGTAATCGCAGTGAGAACCTCTAATCTGAAATATGTTGGTAGCAGGTGAATGCTTGGTGCTAGAAATGAGGTCAGTCGTGTTCTAAATTACGAATAATCGAATTGCACAATACGTTGTGAAGGAAATACAATCCATCGGACTGTACTGTCCCAGGTCTTCTCATACTATTTTCACGGGAAAAGTAACTGGACAGTGCACCAGCATTTTCCAAATTTGTTCTTTGCGTCAACTTTTCCAGTACATTGCCCTGGATGGTCAATTATTGGACATAGACATACTTGGCTTTAAGCTTTAAGTATTACCCACAAAAGCATTTATTTTACGGCTAGAAATGTATCGCAAGACCGAGAAATTTGACCCAAACGGTAATGCTTCTAACTAACATTCGAATTTCGGCCGGGACGTAGGCTATCTTGATTTAGGTTTATCATAGCTTTCGTCAGTTCTTCCGGACAAATGCCGGAACAATATCTCAAACAAAGCCAAGATATTTTTCTTCTACTTTCCTTCCAGGTTATTACTTCCTATTCACCATAATTTGGGCGCTATACATTCTGATCTACTGAGCATGTCGTCAAATAAAGCGTAAATATGTTTCTTAAGATCCTGATATATTTAAATTATTATTGTTATTGTCTTTTGTTTTGTTCTTCGTGTTACTTGCTGTGCATGTATGTCATTTTGTGCTGAGTTTGTAATTTGTCTTTACGCTGTTGAATCAGCACGTTAATCAAGAAGAAGTTCTTACGATTAGAAATTCCTTAAACACGGAATTTTCCAATTACGACGCTGCTAATGTGCTTGTAAAAGCGAACAGACATAGACTAGTTCAGCGCTTAGGACAGGCTTATGCAGTGTCATATAATAAGAACCCAACATACCTATTTTTATACATGTATTCTGTGATTTTACTACCTCATATAATTGCACTACTACTATGATCCTGCCATTACAAATTTTCCTTTTCTCTGCAATATTTTCTTAGTTTTTCATTCTATTTTCCGGTAGACTCCAACAAAGGCTGCATCTCACAAACTTTATTTTCCAATCTGCAGCTAATTTACAAAAAGTATTTTCTAATATTTCTTTATGTCCGCTATATTTCTATAGTTTAATATCTTATTATACGCTACATTTTCATTCATGCTCAACTGTTTCTTCTTTTCACTTCTTCGTTTGTGAGCATGTAGCTTTCACAATTTTCTAATGTACTGATGTTGCTTTAAGCCGTAAATTTTACGAAAGAATTAGATTTAAGTGCTTTATAACAGAGCAGCTTTCGGGGGCACCGGCAGAAGGCCTTGCGAAAGCATCGACGATTACCTGTAAATGTGAGAAATTTGTATACATGTATAACAAAACTTTCACTTTATTTCTGATTTGGGAATGTGAAGGTAAGTTACTCCTTTTGCCACAAGAGTTCCACGTCTATGAATGGTAAGAGAATTTAACTGGATTTCCAGATGGTCCTATTCCCAGCCCGCAGATATTAATTTCTCTCGCCTTATTCACACGGTGGTCGGATAAATTCTGACACCGTATAGTCTGATAATGTTTCATCTTAGGTGGAAGCAACATGCGCCCTCGTAATGTGGATAAAGGCCTACAAGACTGTAGGTTGTCACAGGGCAGATTGAGCACGTACCGCGCAGTGAACACACTCCGTCTCAATTATGAAAGCCAATCAGTTAATGCTGTATAGGGAAAGAGTCGCTGTTTTTTTCTGAGATCCATAAACCTACAAAAATGCACTCTGTAGGCCGAATGAGGAATTTTTAATACTAAACCTGGTGGTACAGAGTTACTACTATGCTTTAAAGGGTTAAAAATAACAACTGCATTACCCAAGTATGTGCCTCTTTTTTTACAAAAAAGTATTCATTAATAATTAATTTATCAAAGACGCTATGTAATAAATACCATTGTTTTAGTACAAGATTACTGGAAGCTAACGCATTTTAAATATTTAATTTAACCAACTGTGTAAAACCTGGGTAAATTTAATACTTCCAAAACTTGTGACATCTGAACTAGAAGCTGTTACACTGGTAACAGATCCGCAATGGACTTCTATTCTGAACCCGTTCCATCGGCCGCTGATCTTCATAAAGTATCTCCGTATGATCCAATTTAATATTACACTCCCATCTACTTCTCTGTCTTCCAAGAGACGCTGTTCAAAAAGCCTCCCCACCAAAGTATCGCATGCAATTCTTGTTTCTTCAGTGGCCTTTTAATACCAGGTGACCTAAGTTACTCATTATGTAATATCCCAACATATTTGTCCTCAGGTCTAAACGCTTTCCTAATAACCTTCTCACGAAACTTTTCCAAAGAGACGTAGGGCTAATAGATTATACAATTCATTTATTAATAATATCGTATGTGTTTAACACAATCGAGGTGGAACACTTTTGCAAGCACAGCACACTACGTACGTATTAGTGCTACTAAAATCATTTCAACCTACTAAGGCGCCTGGTAATATTTCATTAACCGCTTGTACTCCGTATTTGAATCTCTCAGGACAGAAGAATCGAACCTAACCTGAACATACCTTTCATATCTCCGGTATATAAGATACACAACACCACATATTGTTTTCTTTCTAGTTAATTATACTATTAATTCACAACACTTCACTGAATATTCCTAATACAGGGCACAGTACGCAATATGGAGTACCGTACACTAGCTAACTCTTCAGATGACTGGTTAGAATCTAAACAAAATGCGAGAGAGAGAATATCAAACCGTAACTTAGTTTACCCCACGCCCCCTGGACTATGGTGTAATGAAGCAAGTATGCCGTAACTTGTATTGCGTCATTTCACCACAAGTAAGAGAGTTTCACTTTCCATTTCTAAGTAGTCGTCTCTGGTTTCTTTGTGTTATTTTGATCTACATCGGAATGCACGCGTATAGACTTCGTTAATTTAGCGTGACACACTGAACTACATACAAACTCAAGCTTTACTTACGTTATTGGTGTTAGTAACTAGTTATCACCAGCTACTCGCACTGTGGAATGTTCTTTTCGGTTCCCTTTGTGTACGTTCCCTTCGAAACGTCGCCACCACAGCAAGACCCACAAGCGTGCTTCACCACGTCACATGACCTGTTCTTCAATGACGTTTACGTTCAAGGTAATCCTCTTCAGCTTTTATTCCGACTTCCCTCTTTCCTTAGCCTATGGACAGAATATAGAAAATGCAACATATCAGACTTAGATGTAGAAAATTAGTCTTAAAATCTCCCTGATGTTTGTGAGTAAGTTTTACAAGTTTTGCAAGTAAACGTAAATGTAAAATTACTGTGTGACTAAGAATCAGAACCTCAAGACGTGGACAGGGCTTGTAGTTAAAATCCCACTCATTCTGTCTTCTAAGAAGAGGGAAGATGCTGGATCGACCGTAAAACTTACATGTATATGGCAAAGAAGTTTCCAGTATCTGCGGTGAATCAAGACAGAGCGTTAAAGCAACGCAGTGCGTGCATCGTCCAATAGGTCTACACGCGTTACTATTCCTTCCTGGAATGTAATAAGAAGTATATATTTTCATTCAGAAATATTGGGCTAAATAGTTAAAAAATTGTGAGTACCTGAAGATGTGACAATATTTGTTTTAATACGCTGCAATTATGTTAAAAGTATCTAAAGCACAGAAGGCACCAGAGTTAGGCAAAAGTTGTATTCCACAAAAAAATATTTGTTGCTCCTTTAGTTTTACTGCCTGGAATTTTTCTGAAACAGTAAGAAATAACCTCCATTTTAGCCACTTACAAATCCGTGATTTCAGGCTTCCGCCGAGATGTTGATGAGATCTACGATCTTCTGAGTTATTACGCAGCGTCGAATGGTAATCCTTTACAGATGTTACGGGACAACGTATCGGACTCATCTTCAAGGGTCAAGAAGTATTCTTAGACTTTATTGTGATTACTTCGTCTTTTAGTGAGTGATGTGATTTATTTTTAGGTTAGTCTGATATTCTTTTTCATTTTTGGTAAGTGGATTCAAATGGCTGTGTTTAATTAAGGCTTGTAATCGTTGTACTTATTAATTTTGATATTTAAAATTTATCTTTGATTGCAAGCGTGAGTAGTTAGTTTGGTTTGGGGGATTTTGTTAAAACAGGACATGGTAGGTCAATAGTAACATCTGGACGCCAGAAGTGTGGACAGTGGACAGGCAGGGCAAAGCGAAGGGGGGCCAGTACATGTCGCATTTTGTCACTGTCAAAATTAATGGGATTTCAGCAAACTTCAGAGTCTTAGAAATTCGAGACTCTGACAGATTTTGACCCTCATATTTCAACATGTGGGTGTTGACTACAGAAAAATCCAGTTGGTTCTTTAGGGATGCGACAGGGTCCACACAGGCATATTTTTAGATTATAGAATTAGGGCAGAGTCAGCCAATGGGAAGAAGTAGGAAAATCTAAGGGGGGATGAATTTCGAACCAGGGTGCTAGAGAGTGCGTGCCCAAGCCGAGAGTAGCGTCCTAGCTTCAGACACGGGCAGTGCGATAAACTGAGCTAAGGGAATGCAGTGCCGTGTTCATAAAGATCAAACAATACTCTGTTGTACTTAAACAAATAATAATAGTAAAGAATATGTATTCGATTTCAATTAGCAATTTTATCACTTGGACCACTTATATTCCCTGAAACCAAGAGTTTGCTCTACTGACTGAGTAGGAGAGAGTCGGCCGGTTATAGGCTGTAAAGAACTTTCCGTGTAAACAAAGGAAAGGAATTTCTTTACCAGCTGAGAGAACCTTCATATCTTTGTATTACAACCTGTTTCCCCATTACGATTTTGGCTATGATGACCCACATCAGCGTCTATATATTCATACCATCCAGGTCAGAAGGCATTACCTTGCTGCTTTTAAATTAACGTTCTACCGGTTTGAACACTCTTCGTCGATTTTCGGCGTCAGTGTTCTCCTGACTTCTTACTCGTAATGATGGAGATTCTCCATGTTTTCTGTTACCCGCAAAAACTGCCCGCCGAGTTTCATAAGATTAGCAGCAAACTTGGCCTACAGACATGCAGACATATGTAGAAAACCAGTAACTGTTTAAAACTATTTTATCTTAATTGACTCATTTTTGTCACAAACCACACACTCTTGTTTTTGTTCTAATTTAATTTGGAAAGATCTTTCTCTGCGTGTAAAATGGGCATATAAACTCGCCTCATTTTTTTTCACTTTTCCCTCCTTTTTCCCTTCCGATTCGTCGTACAATTATTTTGCTTTAGTTTACTTGTTTTTCGTCTCGACGGATTGAAGAGTTTGGAACTTGACTATATTTTAATAGCTTGTGGAGAAAGCAATCACACTTGCCTTATTTTTCGTTTTTTTGTTCGTTTGTGTAATTGTGCTCTAACTGTACATTTGTGTATTTATGTGTTCGTGTTGGTTTCATAAATTCTGCGCCCGTAATAAATTGAGTGGAATTGAAATAAATTGAACCAATTTGTTCTATGTGTTATTTACGTAATATTTTTTTTGTGGAGAAGGGCCCCGCAGCAGATGCTATGGACGCACCGCAGCCTTAAGGCTTATTGTGCAACCCTTGTAATGAAGATGAAGAGAAAGATGATCAGTTTTTTTAATTTTTCCAAGTAATGGAGCACCGGTGGAATGAGACGGGGGGAAAACCGAATTACTCGGTGAAACACCTGTCCCAGTGCCACTTTGTCCACACAAATCCCACATGAATTGACGTGGGATCGAACCCGGGCCTCCGCGGTGGGAGGCCGGCGACTAACCGCCTGAGCCATGGCACGACCTTATGTAATCTTCATTTTTTGTTTTCTCTTTTTTGAGCCTTCCTTTATCATTGTTTTATATTTCCATGTTATTCGTTTATTGTCATTGTTTTGTATCGTTTGTGCTACTGCTTTTATTGGCCGCTACGCCCTTGACTTGACGTTTTAATAAAAACAGTTGATTTTAATGAAATAATAATTGTTTTTATTGACTCTACCGTGTTGCAGTTTACTTCAGCATGCATCCCGACCACAGTTCCGAATCAATAGTGTGAAAGAAGAAGAATCCTGGTCGTTTACCGTTTACTGAACTTTCACTCTCATGTCACTTGATTTAATCTTTTGTATCATGATAAAAGAAAAGAAAAAAGTAAAGAAAGAAAGAAAAAAGAGGGGATGTGGTGAGAGGCAATAACTCGTATTACAAGGGGAAAAAAGAAAATTTATTGCTCTGAAATTTCCCATGCAGTGCCCGCTCCTCCTTATAATAAAGGTAGGTTTGAGGCAAGGCATTTAGATGAATTTTTAATTTCATACTGGGAGGGATGCATTACGACAAAATTTTGGTATCGTTAGTACAGTTGACTTGGGTAGGAAGTTTTGTTATAAATATTGGCAGGGCTGCATGAAACCCATAGAGTGTAACAGGAAACTTTTGTATGTACCTACTCAGCACTGACTATAGGACCGAAAGAAACTACAGAAAGTCTTGATCAATTTGGCCAGTCGCAGGACCTTCCGTATGCAAACTGACTTTGAAGCATGAAGTTCAGCTAAATATTATGTTAAAAATTAAATTTTCACATTATAGGAAACATACTTGATCTAGACTACAGGGATCAGCCTGTCAGCTCTGTTGAGGGCATTAAGTACTGTTTGTTCTCAGAATCATTCGAATTGGAAGTACAATCTGAGTGCAAAATGCAGAGTATCCTGAGTGTCAAGTGGGTTGTATATGAAAGTTACCACTGGAATTTTAAATAGTTTATTTCAGAATATAACAAACATAATAAAAATGACAATAACATATTCATAATTTACAAAAAATAACAAAATGATGAATGTGCTGTAGTAAGTATGAAAATGAGATGTGATATTTGAAAATCTGTACGCTTTAAAACCGCATATAACATCTTCAACCAATCCACATTCTGATACTCTGGTTTATAACACCATGTTGAGCGCCAACGTATGTCTCCATCCTTACGCGTTGATGTCAATTCTGAAAACTGAGGCAGTATATTCCTCCGAAAAGACGGTACACACCTGCCAGGCTATAACAATGTCGTATCCCAGACGACGACGGTAGGAGTCCTCACAATCGCAAGGGCTTACAAACTGAAAAAAAGAACATTTTGCAAGGCAAGGCCAATATCCAATAGTGTGTGAGAGAAAGTGCAAATAACACCAAGGTCGTACACTTGAGGTGTCAACAGACTCTCGACTTGACGTAAGCACAATATACGTCAGTTACTTTGCCTCCCATTTATATGTTATTCTCTGGAATTCCATGAAATTAACTCGTTATAGGCAGGCCGCATATTTTCACCCGTCCATAAAATTCACCTCAGAAATTATAAAACAGATTATTCAGCTCTTCCGTTTGCTGTCTCCGTGAAAAGCTGCTGGGCAATTTTAATTTGGGTTATCATCAGTCCAATAAGAGGATGAGTTTTATTCTAATAAAACTACCCATAGCACAAAATATGTATGGCATAATTTAAGTTGAAACTAAAAACTTTCATTTCATTTGCCTCCGTATGTACCTTGGTATTGTCCTTTATTAATCGTCAGCAGGAACAGAATGCAGGAAGAAACACGAAGACAGTTAATAGATCTTTTTATGTCATTTATACCGTACAGTTAATAAATCTCTTGGAAGTGTGGAAAATTTCAAATAGTTGGGAACAATCCAAACGAATCAAAATGTTATTCGTGAAAAAATGAAGAGCAGATTGAACTCAGGAAGTACCTGGTACCATTCGGTCCAGAATCTTTTGCCTTCCAGCTCGCTATCAAAAATATAAAGACTAAAATATTTAAAACTAAAATTTTGCCGGCAGTTTTATGTCAATGTAAAAATTTATCTCCCACATCGAGGGAGGAACGTAGGTTGAGGGTGTTGAGGAAGATATTTGGGTCTATGAGGGAGGAGGGAACGGCGAACTGCAGGATATTGCATAATGAGGAGCTTCATGATCTGAACACCTCACAAATTGATGAAATAAAGAAGAATGAGATTGGTGAGGCATGTGGCACGTATGGGGGAGAGAAGAGGTGCGTACAGGTTTTGGTGGAAAAATGTGAGGGAAAGAGACCACTTGGAAAACCTAGGTAAAGTTTGGAGAAAATATTAAAATGGATCTTCAAGAAATAAAATGGGGCATTGGACTGGATTGATCTGGATCAGGATAGGAGGAGAGAAACGGGCTCTTGTGAACACGGTACTGAACATTAGGGTTACATAAAACGTGGAAAATTTCTTGAATAGCTGAGGAAATATTAGCTTCTCAAAGAGAACTATGCTCCATAGAGCTGGTTATCAACTCTTACCTTTGCCGATGGAATAATTTATGACATGGATTTGGCTTCTGCATTGTTCACAATTTTCGGAACAATAAATTTTAGATTCTCACAGCGGTGCTGTTGAAGATTCAAGTCTTCTGGATTATGACGCTGTATACTTGGGTGAGTATTTCCCGACGTTTAGGAGGATCGTATCACCTTCACTTTCGCCTTCATCTCAATCTTACTGGACTGCTTGATCCTGAAGAAGAAGCCAGTGCGATGCTTCGACGAGGCAGGAAGTACTGGCTCAATGACACAGCGTCACATCCCGGAAGACTTCCAGCATCAACAATAAATTTATTTATGATATAAATAAACATCAAGACCAATGAAGTAATCAGATCCGCACAAAATTCATTTAGAAATCGGAATTCACTTTTCACTCTTATTTCAAATGCAACATTACAAAATTCACCTCGGTATGGTACACCCTTCACCTCATTTACAAACGAGTTCTGTATTATTTCTTGAAATCCCACATTCATATGCTACGAATGTAGAGAAACCACTTTTAATTATATTGTAAAACTAAATAGATTTAGTTATGGTGCATTGAAACATATACCAATTCGCAAAAATTTGTAAAACTTGTGGGGACAGTTTAGAAAAGTTTCACTCATAATAGAAGCACTCCTTCCCACCTAAGTGATGGCAGTACTCATAGTTTTATATGGAAATGAGGCATTTGTTAAAACGAATAAAAATATTACTAACATTTCGGCACCAAAAATGGGTATTTTGAAGACAAAAGGACGTTGACGTCAACAAATTAAATGTAAAATTAAAATTTCCCCAGTTCTGAATTAGCAATAAGCCATGAAGTGAACATATATTCACGCATCATTAACCCGTGTGCTATATGGAGAGAAAATATCAGCTTTACGCTCCTGCCGTTTTAATTCCCCGTTCCTGTATCACTGGCTAGCCTCCTGAATGGGTCTGAAAGTGAAGTTAAATACAAATGCCTGCCTCTTATCCTGCCTCTGCTCTTGCAGAAAATCAAACCCTGGCTGTGCAGTCCGTAGCCAGTCAGCGTACTGACGTAAGTATCCCAGTTTACGATGTACTTTATTTTCTGTTGTGCAACAGCCCAACTCAGGCCTAGGCCGCTTCTTTTTGAGGTATCTAGATCAGCGGTCGCCAACCATTCGGACCTCACGGACCACTAAACTCACAATTTTGAATCCCGCGGACCACTAACATGAGTTTTTTTTAAGAAGGTACAAACATCTATAAAATAATGATCATAAAAGTTCCATTTTATTAATATGAATATATATGATATATAATATGAATATAATGAAACAGTATAATAAACATAAAAATTGCAAATAATGTCCAAATTTCTCCACGGACCACCAAAATTTTCTCGCGGACCATCAGTGGTCCGCGGACCACCGGTTGGCGACCGCTGATCTAGATCACACACACTTAGACACACATACACACACACCACACTCTGTAGGACTCCTCTGAACGAATGACCAACTTTCGCAGAGGCCGCTACCTACACAACACACAACAGACAAACGAGACGAACATCCATGCCCTCAGCGGGATTCGAACACGCCATCCCATCAATCGAGCGGCACGAGACCTAAGCCTTATACAGCGCGGCCACCGGGATCGGCTTACGATGTACTAGCTTAGACAAAACTGTGCACCAAGGAATACAGATGCAACTGTGCACTCCGTCATATAAGAGCAGGTGATAGCAGATCCATTACCGCTTTTACAAAAACCGGCCAATGGTCCGTATCTTGACTCACGTGCGACCAGTCAACACTTGACCACCCTTCACGTATGTATTATCAATTTTAATACAGTCCTGACCAGACATTCCTAGTGGCTTTTGACGTACAGGTTTTGCGACTGCATTTTATATCACATGCCCCTCCCTTCTCATTCCATTTGATTTGATCACTCTAATGATGTCAGGCAAACAACAGATCCGCAAAGTATGAAGACCCTTATTGTGCAGTTTTCTATTCTCCAGATACTCCCCTCCTGTGTCCATGGATTCTCCTCAGCACTCTGTTCTCAAAGGCCTATTCATAACATGACAGACCAATTTTCACACCGATAAAAAGCATCAGGAAAAATCAAATTTCTGTACCTATATATTAATCTTCACGTCCGTATATAGTAAGGCAACACTAAATATTTGCGCTGAAATGTAATAGCTTTACCGGGAATTAACTTCCTTCTACATTCTTCGTGCACAAAATTTTGAATAACACCGAATTTACATGAAAGTGTCTAGAAGGTTCATTTTTAAAATTATACCACATTGTAACAATCTATGGGGAAATGTGCTGTGTTTAAACTGATATTCGAGGGTGCTTAGAGAAGGGTATCTGATCGTAATAGAAGGCACCCTGTTGTGTTTTATAAATTCAATAATAAGTGTAATGCAGCAAACACAAAAATTGTTATGATAAAATTAACATTTGTTTTTGTAAAACGTTACAAATTTCGACACATGGGGGTCATCATCAGGCGTAAATGTTGAAAAGGATGGTTGTTAAACATTTATAATTCTTATTCCTAGGAAAGAGATGTCTTCCTTACAATTACCATCCATTACAAATATTTTATTGTATTACGAATCCAAATAACGCAGCCTTAATTACACATAATGCAATTCTTTGTACATCTAATTTATTGCTTTCCAATAAGATATCAGTGTTTATCCCAATTGTTGGCTGCATTTAAATGAAAATTGTTACATTATTTATAATTAAGGTTGCGTTACGTGAATTTTGAATATGATGATGTAATTGTAATACGAGTAGATTACAAATTTAAGGAAAACATTTCTTGTTAAGAATGAGAATTCTAAATATAACAACTACCCTTCTTAGGCGTTTTCCGACTATTAGTTTCGTCATATCTGCCTGTCCGTCCGCATGGAACAACTAAGCTCTCTTTTGATATTAGAGTATTTTTCGAAATAATTTGAGAAAATTCACGTTTGATTAATATCTGACAAGAATAACAGGTACTTTACATGAAGACGTATGTACATTTATGATAATATCTCACTCAGTTCTTCATAGAATGAGAAATCTTTCAGACAAAGATTGTAGAGAAAATCAAAACACACATTTTATGTTCAATAACTTTTTTCCGAAAATCATGCCGTTTATGAGGTAATGTGGAAAATTATGGTAGAGCCAGACAGGCCACATGACAGTATAATACGGCGCATGCACTTTGCGTGGTGGATAACTAAGGCTATAGACCCACACTCAGAATATGTGATACTTATTGCTTTTCCACGGCAAAATTGGTTTCGCGAACGCGCCTCAATGTTACGTCTATGCGTATATTGCCTGTTTTGTTTACATGTTCGGCCGATAATGACCCCCCTTGAGTCGAAACATGTAGCTTTTTTTCAAAACAAGCACTGTTTTTGTAATGAAAAGCAGCTGTGTTTACTGGATTATCCTTGCTGTTTGACATGTAATTGTGGTTCTCACAACAGTGACAATAAGATTTATGTTTCATGGGACGTAAGACCATGTAGTTTGGTGTACATATACCAACTTCTCAGACAAATAGTCCGCCTTCATATTCAGGGTAGAATATAAATAAGGCAGCACTTTCCTCCGAAACGTTGGTACCTTTCAATCAAACTACACAACATCACATCTCGGAAGACAGTGATCTGTAAAGGTGGCATGTTCAGAAACACTCCAGCTAACGCAGAACTGAGCATAAGGAAACGTTCAGCTCTGTCCGGGAAGCTGAAATAGTGGTGGGAAGGTCGCACAGTAAGGCCACTCCCGACAGATCAAAGTGGGGTTTTTGATATCGGGCGTGGTCCAGATCCGCGTGGCAATTGTCCCCGTGTGCAAGCACGTGTCTATATAAGGTCAGGGTTCTGCTCCGCGTAGTAAGTGTTTCTCTGGTTCTCAAGAGCAGAACGAAATCTTCGATATGAAGTTACGTTGGCCACCCGGTGCCATTAATTAACATTAATTTTAATTATCATAAGGACTGGGATAGCGCAGTCGGTATAGCAACTTTCTACGGGCTGGACAGTCCGGGGATCGAACTGCAGTGGGGACAAGAGGGTTTCTCTTTTTCCATACCCGTCCAGATCGGCCCTGGGGCCCACCCAGCCTCCTCTGCAATGGGTAGCGCGGTTCTTTGCTGAGGGTAAAACGGCCGGGGCTTGGCGTTGACCATCCACCCCTCCTAGCGTAGAGGTTAAGAATGAGTAGACCTGTACCTCTACTCCTCCAATATTCCTCCTATGGTACTTTATGGGGTGACCAATACCTTTAATTATCGTAGACACATATATACAGTATATACATATATGTATATACTGTATATATGCAGGCCCTGTATTTTTTTTTTAGTATTTTTTTTAGTGTCTGTCTTCGAAAACACAAAAATTAAACTTCTTAAAACTACAACTTGTGCCTAATTTTTGCATGGCATAAAACATGTTTTGCACTTTTAGGTGAGAATGTGTAAGGTCTAACGTGCGCACACTTGGGACTAAGAGTCGAGATAGCGGGTTCGAATCCCACGCACGGATTTGATCAGGACCATATGTCGTCTTTACCACCCCCATAAACCCGCGCCAAATTTTAAGGATTCTCGCATGAATTAGCCTCCCGCAACCTAAAAGTTCTCGGTAATTATTCAGGTTATTTAGCAAGTTAGCATCATAAACACAATAAGGATATCAGAGAATAGTTGTAAATAACAAATATCAGTAAAATGATAAAGATAATTACAAAAATAAATAAGTACATCAAAAGTAAACAATGACTGATGACCGAGCGTCTATGCAGCTCTATGAATATAGGCCTAAATCGAAGACTATAAGACGCGACGCAAGCATGACAAAAGGCTGGAACAAACACTTGTAACCACTGTAACAGGAATAGTTCAGTATCGTAGATTGTGATGTGTTGTTTACGATGAGCATGAAGGGCCTGCTTTGGGAAACAACAAAAAATGTTTTGAGAAATAATCCATTGAGTTAAATTGCTTATGGTTTGCTTTTAGTGTATTAATACCAAATAAATACGAATTATTCATTAAGAGAATTTGCAAAAGTCATTATATGCCTATTTCTTGTTAAAATTAGTCCTCCCTCTACTTGCCTTATGTCTTGCATTATTATTTTTCAGCGCTACATAAACTCATCAGCTGATAGTCAAGTAACCTGCTTTATAACCTTTGCAGGTGGTGCTGTGTTTAGCTGCTGTCCTGTGTGCAGTGAGTGGCGGTTATGTGGCTGGACCCGCAGCCTTGGTCCGCGCTCCCAGTTTCGACAGTGCCATCATCAAATCTGACCGTCTGGGAGGCAACTTCGCCTACAGCACTGCAGAGAGCCACGCTTACGCCGCTATCAGCCCTGTGGTTCAGAATGTTGTGAGCCCAGTTGGAGTGTCCTACACTGCCAGCCACATTGCCTCCCCTGCTGTCGCTTATGCTGCCCCCCTGGCCGCCCCCGCTGTCGCATATGGCGCTCCTTATTTGTATCGTTAGATTTTATGGATATCGCATGTTAGCATCACATTAAATTATTTTATTCATGCAGCTAGTTTTTTTTTTTTTGTATATATGGGAAGCAATCGCTATTGTAAATGTAACATTTCTTCTGTTGTAAGTACATAAAATATGTTACGTTCATTCACACACCAGTTTATAAAAATCTTGTGAATATTTATTTGTAATTTACAAATAAATAAAATATTCCCATCCCATTAAATAAGACATCTCAACTGATGCTCTCCCGATTACCCTATCTTCAAGAGCCCAGACGTGAACAACGCATGGGAGCAATGATATCATATTCAAATTACTGCATTCCCTTACGGCGAGAAAATAAATTTCACACAAATATAAGAGAAATTTGGAAATTAAATCATAGAGCAACAGTTCTGGCGCGTTCGCTCTGTTCTTACCTCTGGATTTTCACAATTTCGATGCTAAATTTGCGGGAAAAGTTAGCATCCACGATGTGAAAAATACATATCTCGAACAAACAAGATCGCCACATTATCATGAGCCAAAATGATTCATTTCAAAACCTCAAAAGCTGCCTCGTTTGTCACCATTTACTACTGACACTTATTAGTATTCATAAACTGCATTTCCAGACGATCGGAATGTTTTTCTTAGTCTACATTAACTTTATCGGGCGACCTGTTAAAATATTATTAACTTAGTGTTAGTAAATTTTCAGGCCTTGGAAATACCTTTTAATTTCTCTCTTGGTAATATTTCGACTTGTCATGCAGTCACCTTATTATGTCAAATTTCTCACTTTGCTGATACAGACACATGAGATTCTTGGTTCTGGAACGGGTGAAACTACATGTGGGGATCATGAAAGGTTATTATGAGAGACTCTTAATGTAAAATTCAGCAACATCAAAAAGAATATACAATATTCCCTATCAGTCTATACTAAGACACAAATCTACGCTGACACAGACAAAAGGTTCAGTTCGAAATGTTCTTGAACACAGCGATATGAAGACGTATTGAGGGTATTAAGATAAAGACCCATGTATTAGAAACTTCAGTATTATGAATCTCAGCCATCTTACCTCCGAAGGAAGAACACCCGGTACTCACTTAATACGAGAGTGGGCGGATCTTGGAGCCGACCTGGACTTGGTGGCGAAAAATAAAACCCTATTCTCTCAGGGCACAAATATCCAGTGGTACTGACGAACATTTCTAATAACCTATTATTTTACGCAGAGTATGATGAAATTGGTGGGACATACAGCACGCATGGGAACGATGCAAAATACAGTGACTCCTCGGTCATCAAGACTATACACCCAACCCTTGTTTTAAGCCCGTTTGTTTTACGCCCTTTTACTTCATTGTCCCTTGCCAGTTTACATCTCTTCTTAATTTTCGGTCTCTTATTTTCGGTGTAACGCCCTTTGGCTGGCTGTATTCTATAATGTTACCCCCTTATTTCTGATGGGAAAATCATTTTTGATTTACGAGTCTTTCATTTCCGTTCACTGTTTCAGGAACGAAACTAGGGCGTCAAACAAGGGCTAGGTATGGGGGGGGGGGGGAGAGTTGGTCCGGATTACCCGGGAACCTGGACCAGCGAGGGGAAACGCCGTGTTATAGGTAACTTGCAAAAAATCATCACTCAGTGCTTCAATAAAACTCCTTAAAGTTGGAATACTGCACATAAGAGTATATATATAATAATAATAATAATAATAAATAACAGTTTCAATGGGAAATACTGGACTACAGCTGGACCAAAAAGGTCCGGACCATCCGGTGGTCCAGATTATCGAGGAACCACTCTATACACGAAATTTTGATAGAAACTTCTGAGAGGGAGACACTTCTTGCTTTACCTCGGTATAAGGACAAGAGAATCTTAAAGAAATATGCCGATGAGTGTGGACTGAATTAATTTGACTAGGGGTAGTGTTAAGTGGCGAACTCTTGTACACACGGTTATTAACCACCGTGTTCCATAAAAGGCAGGGAATTTCTTCAGTAAACTAGCAACATTAGACTACCTTCCCAAGAAGGGCAGTACGCCGTGGAGTTAGTTTACAAGAGTAGAGACATTCCTGTTATCATACACGCGACATGAAACATTTGTGAAAATATCAGGGAGGGGAAAACTCGAAGTACCTAAAGGAGAGTGTCACCACTTTTTGTGATGTGAATGTTTTTATTTACTCATAAACTACACAAGGTTACTTTATATAGGCTAACAGAAACAATTAACAGGTGTATCTCCTGGGGGTAACGGCGGCCGCTGCGTAGGGCTGAAAACCCCGCCGCCTTCACATGCAGATTGTCTAGAAATTCTGGAAGCCTCAACCTCCTGGAGCTCCAAGGGCCTGTCCAGGCCTGTATAGGGATTGCTTTACATTTCTTACTTTATGTAGGTGTGAAACTTGGTTTGCAACCATGAAGGAATGACATAGATTGACGTTAAAATCTTCCATGTTTTCAAGGCGATGATCGCTAAATGTTGATGTTCTGAAATGTGACACCATCTAGTCTTGTAAGCAGTTATGTTTCAGAGGGAGTCACTGACCAAGATACTTGCAACCTGCACATATAACCGCATCCTAACCCCACACTCTTCAACCATGAAGATGGACCTAACGGGTTCCTCTAAAACATGTTTTTTCAACTTATCAGACTCCACGATGTCACAGCCCATAAGACCACAGTCGGAATACGTGGAGGAAGTGTGAGAACAGAGAGCTGAAGGGAATGTATGGACCGACAGGAGAGGAAGTAAGAGAAAAGCTGAAAAAAAAATATGTCGCAAGGAAATTCATAACTTTTACCCATCCACCAACTTTTATTGCAGTGTGACCAATCAAACTTAGGAACAGAATATTGGAAAAAATTCCTGGAAAGAGGATGATGAAGCAGACATAATGTTCATGTCACTTGTTCGAATGCGAAAATTTTATTTCTTTATAAATTACAATTTACCAACGGATAATAACACATATTCACACCATTTTTATAAATTGGTGTGTGGACGAATGTAACGTATTTTGTGTCCTTATAGCAGAAGAAATATTATGTTTACAATAGCGATTGCTGTCCATATATGCAAAATAAAACAACTAGCTACATGAGTAAAATAATTTAATGTGATGCTAACGTGTGATGTCCGTAAACTCTAACCATACAAATAAGGAGAGCCATATGCGACAGCGGGGGCGGCCAGGGGGGCAGCATAAGCGACAGCAGGGGAGGCAATGTGGCTGGCAGTGTAGGACACTCCAACTGGGCTCACAACATTCTGAACCACAGGGCTGATAGCGGCGTAAGCGTGGCTCTCTGCAGTGCTGTAGGCGAAGTTGCCTCCCAGACGGTCAGATTTGATGATGGCACTGTCGAAACTGGGAGCGCGGACCAAGGCTGCGGGTCCAGCCACATAACCGCCACTCACTGCACACAGGACAGCAGCTAAACACAGCACCACCTGCAAATCACGATAAATCAGTAAATGTAGAAGGGTAAGACGAATGGCGGAGTGGGGTAAAAACCCACCCATTCCTAAACTCTGCACTAGATAGAGGCAAGTGTTGCGGCATACCACGTACGTCAGAAAAGAAGCTAGGTGGATTCAACAGCCGGTCTGAACGTTTTGGCAGAGAGAGAAATCCGTGTCACCTGCAGGAATTGAACACGATATTTCATCCCACAACCAGTCACTTTACTGACTAAGCAATCCGGCCCCTCGTGGTGAATCAGTAGACGTAAAATTACAAGAAATGCCAGAAATATGATTAAAACTTTTGTCTGATATTTTAATTTACATTATATTGATACATTGAAGAATGAAGGAATCCTACTCCTTCTTGACCGCACTTTCACATGAGAGCTTCATATTCACTGTTGCAGCTGTTTAACGTGGCAATAAATGACAAATATCAGACGAAGGCGACCAACAGATATAATTATCATTACTATATGTAAATCAATCTAAATATTTTGGTTGGAACAAATGTTGATTGAGAAGTATTACTTTATACTTACAATATGTTGAAGTGCAATAAATACGTCACTTACACCTGTGTTCAATAGAAGAAATACTAAATCTTAAATATCAAACACTTAATGAGTTACATCAAATTATTGATAATATCATTCCTGATTGTAATCCAATCAAATTGCCGCTAGGCTTAAACACCACGGTGTGTAGCAATAATGGAGGTAAAGGTCCACAAATTTTTATCTCGAAACTAAACGGGCGTAGTCACGTTCGCTGTCTTCGTCAACTGAAGGGTCGCCTACAGGCCAGGAGGCCGATCGACTCCAGCAAAGGTCTGAACGCTGGGCATGGAAGAAATAACCCGCTTACCCCAAGGACTACAATTAACCACTCAATTTCGGAGCGAGCTCTCATGTTTTGGGTAATTATAACAATTAAATTTAATTTGATTTTTACTTATAACGTAGAAAATAAATCGTAACGCTGAATTCAACATCCACGAGTATATAATAGACGTTTGACTGCGCATGAGAGGAAAATGCGTAGACACGGTCACTACTGTGTGTGAATCCAAGAACAACGTTCAACACACCAAACAACACGCTCGCACAAAACTGGAAGAAATTTGTCACTGGAAAGGAGAATTTCGCATGGGTTGAGATTTGAAATTCTCACGGCGGTTGCTATGCCTACTGGGATGTGACGTCATCTTTACCAAAGTTTCGGAGGAACTTTTATCCTCAAAATATAAGAATAAGACATGCTGGAGAAAACGGTGCAGGATTACCAGAATATAAGGCGTCACATCCCACAAAATATTAATATTCGCATTAATTATTTATCTCCTTGGAGACACCAAAACTAATTGGAAACTTTCGAGAAAACGTACCTTCATGATGAAGAAATCGCTTTTGTCTTGTTCGACAAGAAAACACTGCAGCATACGGTTCGTTGAGCACGGTCTTATATATTCTTGAGCTACTGTGTTGAGCATACGAATTGAGACCACGCCCGGCAATCGTATGTCCGGCTTGAAGCCTGGCCATGGCCTTCCAGAGACCTCGACAATGGTGTTTGAACCTCCTGTTACCGCTAATAAAACATAGGTAAGTCAGGTGGTATTGGTCACAGTAGAAAAATTCCGATATAATAGACAGAGTAGGCGGGATAAGTGGTGACGTGACAAAATGCGGCTACCCTGCTTATTTGGAATGCCACTTCTCTTCGTTCGCTACTATTTGATATTATTCCCAGACACTGGTTACTAAAAGAATTGTTCTTCTTAATTGTTTAACACATAACGGTCTCTCAAAATCTTGTCCCTATCCATTACGGTTAACTTGGTAGCGCATATGATACTAATAACAAATAAAGGCAAATTCTTCCATTGTGCATGCCAAGAAAGCATATGGGGGAGTGGATGTATAGTTTCAGTCATCCTTAATCTCAGCACCAGATGGGGATGAGTGGTCAGCCTCATTATCCGGTCACTTTACGTCTGGCAAAAGAGTCCTCGGTACCCATTAACAGAAGTCTTCTTAAGTCTGAGAGCTAACTGGGACATTATTTTATGGAACCAGGGGACTCTAAGGATATTTCTGTAAGCAGGTTACTGCACTTTGTTCAAAGTGCGGGGC
Source organism: Reticulitermes speratus (assembly GCA_021186555.1). Lineage (NCBI taxonomy): Eukaryota > Metazoa > Arthropoda > Insecta > Blattodea > Rhinotermitidae > Reticulitermes > Reticulitermes speratus. The sequence goes on from JAJKFL010000005.1 coordinate 20,308,402, forward strand.
TGCTAAACACATGAATATAAGGGCTGCACAAAGGATCAAGAATAGTCGATGTGCATGGGATGCTGTGGTGCCCGCCCTATTTCTATTCTATTCTATTCTAGGTCCAAGAACCGTCTGGACGTTTTGGAGAAGAGAAAAACCTCTCGCCCCTGCTAGGAATCGAACCACAATTTTTCGGTTGTCCCTCCCCTAGCCTAATCACTACACCGGCCGCTATACACTATTAACAACAATCCCTAATTTCTGTTTGTATTTAATAGACCTAATATTCCCCTAAGACTAAACAACGCGTCTAAAAATTTCTGATGCCATTTTTTTGCTTAAGAAATTCTAGTCGATAAGCATGAAAGGAGGAGACCAAGTAGAAGGCCTAGGCGGAGAGGAGAGAATAATAGTAAAATATATTAAAGAAATAGGGTAGAAGGGTGTAAATTAAGCTAGATGGTCGAATAGCATATTTAGAGAAAGAATAATACAATATAACTCAATAATACATGAAGCAAGTGTCCTTGAGAAAATAACAGTAGCTCAAGTGGTCAATAAATTCTCAGCCGAAGCTTTCTTAGCGTCTCATGGTCCACAGAAATTTAAATGTCGATATCGGCTATCATAACTGAGGTTTTTGTGATTTTCTCAGTTTTTCTATTAAAATGCTTACTTTAAGCAGGAATTCACAACCTTCACCTTCGACGTCCTGCCCAATTGATCAACCTGCAATCCGACATTGTAATTACATCCGGTGCACATGATAAAAGAGCACCTAAGCAAATAAACAGGCAGTAGAATCTGAAAGAGGCGTTGGCATTTTGTAAGACGTGAAAACCTTATCAGAAACTCTGTGCCACAGGGCGCTGGAAGAGTTCTACTAATCTGCAAAACTGGAAAAATAAACCAATTCTTAAATAAAAAATCCCGAATTGTAATATAAAATAATTGAAAGATGTGTTGGTATTTTTTAAGACGTGTAAACCGTAATCAGAAATCCTGTGCCTGGAAAATAAATCAAATCATAAATATAAAAATTCCAAAGTGTAACAAGTAAAATCTCCACAAGTTCGCGGAACACAACAGGAAACTAAAAATCACTAATTGCCAGTAATATTATTCAGCCATTTAAAGCCAGTGTTAACTACGTGTACAACCTGCTGTGACATTACGCAACTCCGCATTTTGCCCACAGAATATATTTACGTGTTCCGTGTGATTGTCGCAATAAAAGAAGAAAATTTCCCTACTGAGTGATTTTTTTTTTTCCTATGGCTCGACAGCCCTATTTGGGCCTGGGCCTCCTCGTTTCGTCGAGGTTTTATGGTCACACACATTTGAGACACACCACAGTCGGTAGGACTCCTCTGGACGAGGGACCAGCTCGTCGCAGAGACCTCTACCTGACAACACACAACACTCACAAGAGACAGACATCCATGCCCCCGGTGGGGATTTTTTTTTTCTTTGATCCATTTTGTACTTTTAAATCCTTCCGTCCTTCATGTTACTTTATATTCCATACTACTGTCCTTATACATCAAACACAACACAAACATCCATGCCCCCGGCGGTTTTTTTTTGTCCGGGGTTTTTCCCCTTTGATCCATTTTTGTACTGTATTAAATCATTTTCGTCCTTCATGTCACTTATGTTCCATACTACCGTATAACACAACACAAACATCCATGCCCCCGGTGGGATTCGAACCCACGATCCCAGTGAGCGAGCGGCCGAAGACCCACGCCTTAGACCGCACGGCCACTGGGATCGGCTACTGAGTGATTAGCCTATGTAAATAACATGGAGTTTATTTACCGTGCGATAGAAACTGAAATTTATACACAATTTAGAAAAATTTCGGACTTCAAAGTTTGCCATGGGACAGGCGGTTAGTCGCCGGCCTCTAACCGTGGAGGTCTTGGCTCAATCCCGGCCAGCTATGTGTGATTTGTGACAGACAAAGTGCCGCTGAGACTGCTTTTCCTCCAAGTACTTCTGTTTACCCCTGTTAGTATCATTCTATCAGTGCTCCGTACTCATCTTCGTTTTAATACCAACCCGTATTAGAAGGACAAACGAGTGAAGTCTGGTAACCTTCAAACAAAACATTCTTTTCCTGATATCAGGGAGCACTGGATAGAAAATGCTGTCAAGTTGTATCAGATTTCAAAGCGTTAAATTCCAAATTATGGCTCTGGTGGATATGGTAATGAAATTTCGGGTTCTGTAAAATGCGGGAAATTTCTTGACCAGCTCAGAACAGATTAACGTATTGTGAAGAAATCTACTCCATGGAGTTAGGTATTATTGCTGGTGTTATTACCCGACAAATGTTCCATAAACCTGCAGAACAAAAGGGGTCCTTTTGTTACCAGCACAAATGTGCAAGTAGACTCCTGTACAACTTCGAGGCCCCAAACTTTGAACGTGTTTCAATGATTCTGTACTCAGACACTCTATTATGTTTCGTAATTGCCTATACTAAGGCCACAAAAAGAAGTTCCGCGGATGGTGGGAATGACGGAGCTTGAGGTTCCCCCTTTCTGCCTACTGTTGTATTCCTCTCCATCTCCCTGTAGCCTTTATCGGTCAACCCAAAGCTAAGAGAGATTACCATGTGTTTAGCAACACCGATACTGTGTGCTAGTGGAATACATTGGAAAGCATAACAGCTCGATGGAGATGTGGAGGTGGTCGAGCCATGGGACTTCTTTCTGTGACCTTAGTGCAGTTGCGAAATACAGGCCCATAACATCTGGCTTTATATTAATTGGTGTTGAAATCAAGTTTAAGTAACCGGTCTCGAGCGATGGCTTGGAATCAGACTTCGTACATGTTATGTTTGTTCCCGTCTTCCTGCACAGCACTGTAGTGACATGTTTTACCTTTTAAAGCAACGGTTTTCCCCCTAACGGTCCACGAGGCTTGGCCATGGGGACTGAGACATTATATTTGCCTTCTTACTATAAACTTAATAAACAATATTGTATTAAATATTTTTAATATTTTACAAAGCCTGTTTATGTGAGACAATGGTATAATAAAATGTTTCTCAACAAGGGGTCCTTAAGTTGAGTAGATTCTGCTCGGTAGAAGACAAACTGTTTCATAAGTTTTACGTGTACTGTCATTACTTCTAGGAAAATAATTTTTGTAACGAATTTTTACGTTGACTCAATACGATTGTTAGAGTTTAAGTACTTTTCTTCTTTGAAATTATTCTAGCTTTGAATGTTTCCGTGAGCTGTGCCTTAGGTGTTCGCGGTACTAGATAGTCTCTGAACCACTGCTTTGAAGCGCAGTGGTTACTATATGTACCAGCTGCTTTATCATAAAAAAAGGAAATCTGAATTTTGTCCATGGAGTGTATTTACGTGTTTCATATGATCCTCAAAAACAAGTGACTGTTTCCCTAAACAACATTACTCGAAGACGCAGTGTATTTACTGCGAAGTACGTGCTAAACTTTGAAGTACTACTTAGATGGAATTCCTGCTTCCACCAACGCTCCGTACTCAGCCTCATCTTCCTGCTACTCATGTCAAAAGGACAAGCGGGCGACACGAATGAACCTTTTGAACAAAGCAGTGCTCTTTCGGGGCGGGGGGAAGAGAAACAGTTCTTTCTTCCCAGCTAACCTTATGCCTAAACTTGCACTGTCTCCGAAGCACGTCTTAGACAAAACATGGCATAATGAAGTGATAACTGCTCAGTAGGCGTGGTATACGATATCTCAACTATGCAACCATGAGATTGTACTTTAACTAGCGACTTTCTTCTGACAGTACGCAGTACAACACTTTTTCAGGACGGAAAGTAAGCTAAAAATGGGCTTATATCATTCATTTTGCTTCGCGAGTACCGCCTAATTTTATTCCAGCAATAAACCACTGCTTTAAACGTAAAAAATTAAAAGCGTAAAATTCTTCTGCTTCGGCTATTGTGGATTAGGAACGCTGCTCTGTTTCAATAGGGAGCACGCGGTGGCACAGTTGGTTGAGGCACTGCGCTACAGGCCGAAATGTCGCGGGTTCGATTCCCGATGAGGTCATTGAGAGTTTTCATTGACTTAATCCTTCAGGCTGCACTATGGCCCTGGGATCGACTCAGTCTTTAACAGAAATAAGTACGAGGAATATCTCCTGGGGGTAAAGGCGGCCAGTGCGTAGAGCTGACAACTTTGCCACCTTCATGTGCCGATTGTCTAGACATCCTGGGGCCTCAACCTCCTGGAACCCTAGCGGCCTGTACAGGGTCAGCTTCTGTTTCAACACAACTCACTGGACACGAGAGCGGATGATCGTAAGGGTCCCACCAACACAGGGAATGCCTCGACAGGAATTAGAATCCACCGCACAGGTACGTGTCTTGGGACGTGCAGCCGCTGTAATGGCGATATTTTGAACGCGTGAATAATTGGTTTCGAATAAAATCAAATATTATAAAAGATATATGAGCCCAGGGTAATTGCATTACATATAAACTGGTCCTACATCGTAAAAAAAAGTTCTGTACCAAGCCGATGGGAAGGGTGTGTCCAAGGTTTCTGCAGACTATAGTCGGTTTCCGGTATTACATTTTATGACCTTGTTATGAGCCTTCTGGGTATGTACACATATCTTTACATGGCCATATGTAAGTTCCGCCACGCCACAATACTCCATGTTCAAACAAGCTCAATATACATCCTACTGTAGACCCATAAAAGCATAATCGTGGTTTTACTAACACGTTTTAGAAATCACTTGCAGTCAATACTCTTAATTTTGTGCTTCAGACCTCGCAGTGCCAGCCTTAGCAAACGTGGGGCCCGATTGCAATCCTTGTGGCGGGCCCCTAAAAGTTATTGTGCAGAGCAAAGAAAAGGACTAATATTTTGAATATTACCGTACGTTTGGATTAAAAATTAAAATGTTCCATTTTTATCTTTCTTTAATTACTTCAAACATTATTTACTTAATTTACCCCATGAGCGCGGGGCCGATTGCGTCAAATCGATCCAATCAGCCTAAGGCCGGCCCTGAGACCTCGTAGGATTCAATGTGTGAAATTTTATCTCTTGACTCCAAGGGAAGCACTTGAAGGTGCTTGAGGTCTAGCTACTGAGGACAGAATGTGGATCTAGGAGAAATGAAATAATGAACCACGGAAGAAAATTACACATCTATGAGCTTCATACCTCGTATTCTTCACCAAATATTAGTAAGGTAATAAAATCCAGGAGGGTAAATGGGTAAGGCATGTAGCGCATAGTACATACAATATTTTAGTAGGAAAACCTGATGACAAACATTGCTTGGAAGATCCATGCATGGATGGGACAGTAATATAAAAAATGAAGTAGTGGGCCGATTTCAACTTTCTCAGAGGACAGGGATGTTTTATTTAATGACGCTGTCAACTGCTAAAATTATATAGCATCCACAGTGCAAGAATGAAATATGAGTGCTGAGCATTGGTAGAAAGATATTGCCAGGGGACAACGGAAGTACTAGGAGAAAAACCTGCCCAGTGGCACTTTGCCTACCACAAATGCCACACGAGCTGGCCTGAAATCGAACTCGGGCCTCTATGGTGACAGACATGCAACTATCTCGAGTCAGAGTCCAGTGGTGGACTTTTCAAAGGGCTCGTACACTGAGTTGGATAAAGGAGTGGAACTGGCTCTTTAGAACCAGGTGGACATGAGATCAGTAGAAAGGCCCATGGGCAAGAACACCACTACTAACACACATACACACACAAACACACATACAGTTTATATATACATATATAATTACTCGTACAATGCAGGTTTGGAAATTCGTTTCTATGCATTTCACTGTCGGGGCATTCAAAAACAGCTCACCAAAATTTAGCTCTCTGGAACTACAGAGATGGTGTCTACCCATCTACCCAAGTATCCATTTTGACACCATTAGTTGGAAGACATCATCTGAAACTGAGACCATTAGTTTTGGAGACACCAGCAGAAAGTGACACCATTAGTTGGGAGACACCAGCAGAAACTGACACCATTAGTTGGGAGACACCAGTAGAAACTGACACCATTAGTTGGGAGACACCAGCAGAAACTGACACCATCAGTTGGAAAACACTGGTAGAAACTGACACCATTATTTTGGAGACACCACCAGAAACTGACATCATTATTTTGGAGACACCAGCAGAAACTGACACCATCAGTTGGTAGACACCATCAGAAACTGACACCATTATTTTGGAAACACCAGCAGAAACTTACACCATTAATTGCAAGACACCACAAGAATTTGTATGCACAATGTAATCATTATTATTTTCTTCACCACAGTTTGTGCCAGAAAACCGGTGTAACAAGTATAATGACAAACACCTGATATCCTTGGAATGACATTATAACTCTGGCAAACAGATAACAGTAGCAGTAGATGAAGAAACTATTGAGCATGCACAACTTTAATGAAGAAAACTGCTAAAAATGTTCACAGCCATTAGCAGCATTGTACAAAACACAGGTCTTACAAGTGCAAAACTAACTGCACCAAATGGTTGGTAAGAAGGACATTACCTTAGTTTGACCACCTGGATGTTCCCCTTTCCAAAAAGGGATTCAATTATAACCTTGCTCAGTCTGTACAGTCATAGACAACAAGTGCTCAATTCCTGGCAGGAGCTGGTATTTTTCTCCTCACTGTAACATTCAGACCAACTAGGAAGACCACTCACCCTTCTATCCAAAGGGTACCTGTAGTGTTTCTGCAGGACAAAAAGCTAATTGCTCACCTTGATCTAAAATCAGATCAGGGAAAGAATAAACAGAGGTAACACCTTCATATGCTTAGCAGCCTTCTCCCTTACAAATGCCTGCCTCCACTCCCACCAGTTGATATTACATTCTGGCTACCATTCCATCTCTCTCTTTGTATTCTCAGTTTGTTATTGGTGTTGATCAAGGAGAGGTGTACAATATAGGTAGAGTGGGGGAGAAGGCAGTCAACATTTATCCACACTATCCACATTAATTCTCTCCCACAGAGCATGGCATGGTGCTGAACCTTTAACCACCATGCATCCTATGTATAGGACGGGCATACTGCTACCCTCCAGACACCACATTTTATGTATTTAGTCAACAAATATACTTCCTGAATTTGAGACATGCTGCACTCTCTCAGTTTTCCCCTCCATAAAATGCTGTGTATTTCATGTTATCTTTTTTGGTTCATAAAATATTCACATTTTACATAAAGGATGCACTAAAATTTAAATGTCCAAATCCATTGTCAAAAGGTTAATTAACCACAGAGACTATTTCATGTGTCCTTTAACTGACGGTGCAACAGAATCCTTCAAGAATTATTTCACCAATATATATATATAGGGTTATCAAATATTTTATTCAAAAGTATGGGACAAATTGGTGGTTGGAAGAGTAACTAATTAACTCTACAGTAACAGAAAAAATGTCAACTTGAACAAAAATCAGCAAAGCACACAGTCATAAGTCCCTTTAATCAGTTCACATTCTCAAATCTTTAGGTCTACAATCAAACTTAATATGCATTATCCTCCCACCCCTTCTCAATCATCTATGCTGCTGCCTTCCAAGTTGTTTCCTAATCAAAATTCTGAATGCACACAATAGCTTTTACGATCAACCATATGCACTTCTCAAACTAACATGACGTTTTGGTCCCAAGACCATTATCAATCCCATGCACCTACTCTATAAGCTTTACATTTCGCAAAGAAACAAAAAAACTTATTTCAAAATTGTATTAAACTATTCTGTACATAGTTTAGTATTACTGAAATAACATCTTATATTTCTCAATATCAGTGCTAATATGTAGCAGGTAAAACTTAAACTGTTGTACACAACTTGTGTTAAAATCATATAATCATGTTAAAATATTTCAGTCTTTTGTATGTTAGGGTTTTTAAATTCCAGTTTCTCAGTCTTTTAATCCATGAATTCTGACCCATGGCAGCTGCTTTGTAATAATGTGCACCCACTTTGCCTGTGATATCAACTTACTTTACCTAATATCAAGCTCTGAGTGTACATTGTATCTTGCTTTAACTTGTGAATTAAAAGGTTTGGATAGCACAGTCAGTATAGCGACTCGCTACAGGCTGGACGGTCTGGGGATCGAATCCTGGTGGGGGCGAGATTTTTCGCAGCCATCCAGACCAGCTCTGGGGTCCAACCAGCCTCCTATACAATGGGTACCGGGTCTCTTTCCCGGGGGTAAAGCGGCCGCCGGGGCGTGGAGTTGACCACCCACCCCCATCTAGCGCCAAGGTTAAAGAAAGAGTAGAGCTATACCTCTACTCCCCCTCTGGGCCTTCATGGCCTGTTCTAGGAAGAACTTTACCTTTAACTTTATTAAAAGGTTTGGCCCATCCCTTGTTAATTTAAGTAACCAGAAAATATCAAATGAAGAGTCCAGCCTTAGCCGAGTCTTGGACTACCTTGAAAATGGACGCAGCAAGCTCCTCTAAAGAGTTAGTAATTATACACCAATCTAACATGGCATCATAGCTCAGAGCATTGGACTCTCCATCAGCACTAATGTTAGAAAGTCAAATTCTGTGATACAAGATGCACTATATACTTCTCCTTATGTAATGTTCTTGACTACCCACTCAGTCACTCCAAGCACAAAAATATCAGAAGAAAATCTGAAGTATACAAATTTTCCAAACTGCATTCTTTGTGAGTCTGCATATCTCGAGACAAATTTTATCTATTTCTGATGCAGTGCTTGTAGCTGTATAGTTAAAAAGACAATTTCAGAGACTTAGGCACAGATGGGAGAAGATATAAAAATGAATCTTAAAAAGACAATAGGCTGGTGTGGGATGGATTCATCTGTCTCAGGCAGGGAGTACTAGTTTTCTCAGTGAATCGAAAACTGTAATGAGACTGCTTATTTATCACTTAACACACTGTATAAATAATGCATAACTGTTTCCCTGTTACCTGTGTCCCATCACAATGCCAATTCCTCAACCCTTGCCCAACCCAAGTCAGACTGACTTAAATCCCAAATTTTACAATTATGTTTCACGAGACTGTTATTTTACGGTATTTCATATTAAGACAACTGAAAGATGAAGCCAGTATACTACAAAAACATAACTCTTACATACAGTGTGGTTCCACAAGAGTCTATCAGAACATTAATCAAGTGCAGATCAGCATGAAACTGAACCTGCAATACATGCAACTTCAAAATTATGTTGTAAGTTCCACATGGATGGTACAGTGCAAGATGGGCAAGATGGTAAACCATACCCACCAGTTAGTGAAGACAGTGGCACCTGAATGTGACAAATTTTAACAGTCATTGAAATGTCTTGTTTGAAGGTGGATTCAACCCAAAAAAATTGAGCATAACTGCCATTCTTATCAGTTATTCCTAATTATGGTAATCTTCATGTTCTTTGACAAAGAACCTGCACTACTGGTACCAGTCTTCAAAACCAATAATGGGTCCTGAAAGCTGAATATACCAAGATTAATTCCAAGCCCTAGAATGCAGTGTGTTCTCAAAAATGGATCGAAGCTGATGGTAAATATCTCCACAATCTGTTTCTTTAATCTACATGTTTTACTCTCTTAACCCTTCCCATGTTGCAAAAATTTAATGAAATTCCTAGGTTCTGTTAACTTCTTATGCGAGAATTTCAAATTTCACTCATATCAGTCCAGTACAGCAAAAGGGCCATTCCTGCCATCTAGTATGAGGCACAGAAACTAATATCAGAGCAATGTAAATGACTCGCAGATATCTGTATCTTATACAGCAGAGGGGCAGGAAAGCAACCTTAGAATGTATGGGAAATAACACACAAAGAAAATCTCACATGCAGAATACATAACACGTGGGATATGATCATAATTCTCATTGCAAATTAACATATTAGTTACCAAAAGATACATACAGATAATAAATCACAAATTAAAAAACCAACAAATGCACTGTATTTCACATGTATAGTCCAATGCCCCTGTATTTCACATGTATAGTCCAATGCCCCATATTTCACATGTATAGTCCAATGGCCATGGATTACACAGGAGATGATCAGTAAAATGGATGAACGAAGGAAATGGAAGAATGTCAACAATGAAGAAGGAAGGAAGAACTACAGAAGACTGAGGAACGAATTGAAAAGAGCCACGGACAACGCCAAGAAGGAATATCTGGAGAGCATATGCGACGAGATCATAGAATTTCAAAGAATAGGACGTTATGATTTAATGTACATGAAGACAAAGGAACTAGGTTGGAAAGAAAACCATGGGATTCAAAACATTGGCATCGAAGACTCTCAAGGCAATATAATAATAAATCAGAGACGAGTATTGCAAATTTGGGAGAATTATATCACAGAGCTCTACGATCGAGCTAATCGACCAGAACATCTAGACGTCGAACCTGAAGATGAAGTAGATGAAGACGAGAAAGGCCCTTATATTTTGCAAAGTGAAGTGGAAAAAGCTATCAAGGAGATGAGGGATAAGAAGGCTACAGGAGATGATGATGTACCTGGGGATGTACTCAAATTGTTGGGAGAAGGTGGTCTAAGGCTAATGACACAAATGATCAACAGCATGTATGTAACTGGAGAATGGCCCAGAGATTTTATTGAAGTTACAATGATTGCCTTAAAGAAGAAGCCCAAAGCTACAAAATGCAGCGACCATCGCACAATCAGCATCATCGCACATGCAGCAAAGATAGTAGCGAGGATACTTAGAAGAAGAATTGAGAGGAAAATTGAAGATGCACTTGGAGAAGATCAGTTTGGATTTAGAAGAGGAAAAGGAACTAGGGATGCAGAGAATAATATCAGAACGAACCTTGGTCATAGATGAGGAATTGTGTGCTTGCTTCATAGACTGGCAGAAGGCATTTGACCGTGTCAACTGGACCAAATTAATGCAAATCCTAAAAGGAATTGGGATAGACTGGCGCGAAAGAAGATTAGTCAGCAAATTGTACATGGAACAAAGTGTCAAAATACGACTGGACCAAGGGGAGACGAGAAGTGTGAAGATTGGAAGAGGAGTTAGACAAGGTTGCTGTTTGTCACCGATTCTGTTCAACTTATACAGCGAGTACCTTACCAAGGAAGCTCTTGAAGGGTTTGGAGACTTCAAAATAGGAGGACAAGTAATTCGCACTGTGAAATATGCAGATGACCTTGTGCTACTGGCTAGGGAAGAAAACGTGCTACAGGGCATGATTGATAGACTAATTGAAATTGGAAGACGCTATGGAATGGAAATGAATGTGGGAAAAACTAAAGTAATGAAAATCTCAAGGCAACCATCCCCAATGAAAATTATGATAGATCAAAAACAATTGGAGAATGTGGAATATTTCAATTATTTGGGTAGCATGATAACAAGTGATGCAAGGTGTACACGTGAAATTAAATCCAGAATTGCCATGGCAAAAACAGCATTCAACAAGAAGAAAAATCTTTTCACCAGCAAACTGAAATTAAATTTAAGGAAGAAACTAGTAAAGTGCTACATTTGGAGCATAGCTTTGTATGGTGCTGAAACGTGGACACTTCGGAAAGTAGATCAGAAGTATCTGGAAAGTTTTGAAATGTGGTGCTGGAGAAGAATGGAGAAGATCAGTTGGACCGATCGTGTGAGAAATGAAGAAGTATTACACAGAGTCAAGGAGGAGAGGAATATACTACATACAATAAAAAGAAGAAAGGCTAACTGGATTGGTCACATCTTGCGTAGAAACTGCCTTCTGAAACACGTGATTGAAGGAAAGTTAGAAGGAAGGATAGAAATGACGGGACGACGAGGGAGAAGACGTAAGCAGCTACTGGATGACCTTAAGGAAAAGAAAAGATACTGGAAATTGAAAGAGGAAGCACTAGATCGCACCCTGTGGAGAACTCGCTTTGGAAGAGGCTACAGACCTGTCGTAAGACAGACTACAGAATGAATGAATAGTCCAATGCCCCATATCTGCTATTTTAGCATATAAAAACTTGGGTATGGGATGCATATCTTCCACATATGTTAGTTACAAATTCTTGGCAGTTTTTTGTACAGATTATCCAATTAGAGTTGAACATATCCTGTATTATGTTGTTATGTGTCCTGTGTTGTGATTTGGCATCAGAATGCACGGACAGTATAATGTGAAATACATACAGATACTTCTCTGAAACACCCAGTTTATTGTCCTTGTCTTACATCTGGTTAATTATACCCTAATCTCATCTACCAAATGAAAATCAAGGCATTTTAGCTAGCCAGTAATGACTTCCTATCTAAGCAGTCAAATTCTGAACTAAAGTCATAGGAAGCTAAACATTAAACATTAATTTGAAGCTGTGTAATAGCATAATTGGTCTGTTACAGAATGCACAATCAACACAGCCAAATGGTTAGCTCTGCTGCTATGTTACTCTTGAAGTCCCAGACTCATATCAGCCTTGAGACAGGTTATCCTGAAAATGCCTTTTCACATTTTCCTTAGTTCGCGAGGCAAACGCCTGAACCATACCTTAAAACAGGCCATGATCATTTCAGTCTACTTGTTTTGCAATTCATCATTCACAATCATCCCAACGCTTCACTGCATAAAGTACTTATCTGAACAAATGTCATTAAATAACTAAGAATCACCACCTCACATATACACAGCATATGCATGTCTGCATATGTGACATAATTTCATAACATGTTTCTTGAGAAGCTGCCAGTCATTCAGCTAGTCAAGAAATTCCTTACCTTCGATGGAAACTGAAAGATTACTGCTGCAGTTACAGGAACTGAATGCATGTGATACAGTATTGTCAGCTGTGGAATTAAATGTTCACCACTTGAACAACGAAGTTTACTATCTGAATGGTAATTCATGGACTGGAGGTTACAAGGTAAAGGTACAATTTTCCCTGTCTGAGCCATAAAGGCACAATGGGGGAATAAAGCTCCACCCATTCTTAATGTCGGCACTACATGGAGATGAGTGGTCGACTTCATGTCCAAGCTGCTGTACACCTGGGAAAGAACCCTGGTACCCACTGTGGGCCCCAGAGCAAATCTAGACGTGTGGAGGACACAAAAATCTCTTGCTCTTCGAGGACTGGAACCCCAGATTGTCCAAACTGCAGTCGAGCCACCATACTAACTACAATCCTGCTTAACAAAAAGTAAAGTCTCTATTGGATAAGGAGTTACAGTGAACAGGAAGTAACACTATAAATTCTTCTTCTAACATGACAGTCCTTGGTGAACCTTACCCTCTTCCAAAATTGTCATCCAGTTTCCAATTAGCCAAAGAGCCAGCATAGCTCTCAGGATCATTTGACAACACAAGCCCCACCACTGTCAAAGTATGGATACCTTCTGGGGGGGAGGGGGGGACACTGTAAATAAAATACTTTAAAAATTTATTGAAGATGTACATATGAAACTGGTATTAAAGCTGTACATATCAAATTGATACTGAAGCTGTACATATCAAATTTATATTACGCTATATTACAGAAATGCAGTATTATAAATGTATTTTTCCTCTTTCAATTATAACATATGTATAAGAATGTAACAAAATATTATCAGCTTAAATTCATAAGCACAAACATATTGTGCGCATGTAACAACCTCTAAAGCTTGTCTGTGAGCTCTGGTACTGCCTTGAACAAGTCTTGTACTAGCCCATAGTCTGCAACTTGGAAGATGGGTGCCTCAGGGTCCTTGTTGATAGCAACAATGGTCTTTGAATCTTTCATCCCTGCAAGGTGCTGGATGGCTCCAGAAATGCCTACTGCTATATACAATTCCTACGGAGGAAAAAGAAGAAAAAATTTTACCATAGACAATTTTCATTTACAATGAACTGCAGCACCACAAATAAACACTGCTACGAAATCATTGAAGCCAACGTACAAACCAAGGCAGTTATCCTTTCACAACCTATTCCTTTACCAAACTACCCTATACATCAGTCTTTCTCACGCAGTGGTCCATAAACTGCAGCCAATTCCATTATTATTCTTAGTTTACTTAACACACCTTTCAATTGTCAGTATTATAAATAATGAATAATGGATGGGGAAAAATGCTGGAGGCAGATGTGGTCGACTGTAAGGTTCTGTCCCAGCATGTACCTAAAGGGACTGAGGAAAAAACAAAAAACTTCAACCAGGACAGCCGCTTCCTGGCTGAGCTTCAAAATCAGGAACTCCCACATATGCAGGAGTGTCAGCCACTCGCAACATCTGATGCTGCTGGTGCAGGGCCGAATTTATGCCAGTCCACAAACTCTAGTTTCCATTTTGTTACAGGTGGGAGTGAATGGCATGCTGTGGAATAAGAGTATTGGACCTCTGGGTTCTAATACTGCAGTCAGTTTAACACTCAGAGGGCATAACAGAAAGAATGGAAAATGAAGAACTTTAGTAGTAGTAGTAGTAGTAGTAGTAGTAGTAGTAGTAGTAGTAGTAGTAGTAGTAGTAGTAGTAGTAGTAGTAGTAGTAGTAGCAGCAGCAGCAGCAATAGCAGCAGCACCATGGCAGCTGCAGCAACAGCAGCAGCACCAGTAATAATAATGCCAGTGGAACTACAAACAATTCATGCCATGTCCCTGCCACATCAAAGGGCTCTTTTAACTAATGTGACAAGTATCCTGCTGCAGCCACTGTGAACCTTATTCTTACCGGAGCTACAATCTTTCCTGTTTGCCCAACTTGTAAATCATTCGGGACAAATCCTGCATCCACAGCTGCTCGAGATGCACCCACTGCTGCGTTCAGTTTGTCTGCCAGGTCATACAGCAACTTGAAATTTTCACCAGACTTCATACCACGCCCTGAAATAGAGCATAAACAGAAGCAGCAAGGTATATTTGATTGATGTGGCACATACTTGCCAAATGACATATTTGGTATTATAAAGACTACATGCTTTGATGATCATTACTATGCATACAAATCTATTACTCCAAAACTAATCACATGTGTATTGTTTTAAATATTCAACACATTAAAAAACTGAATAGTTGTAACTTTTAAGAGTAAAATCTATATTTCATGTTGCATATCAATTTCTGTACAATCAATATTTTTGGGGATCTGATAAAATTCAATTTGGGTTTCATGTAATGTAAGGGTTAGACTGACCGATAACAAATTTCACTGAAATATATCAAGGAATGACACAGATGACATGTGAATAAGCAGACACAACCTTCCCGTTATGCATTCATTTACACACTTTATGCAAAGTGTCAGTAATACGACATCCACTGTCACATAAAAATGAATAGAGTGGTACTAAAAATTATTGCACATCATTATATACCTCTATTACAAGAGATCACAATCAAAAGCATTAAATTTGAGATGCATAAAGTTTTATCACATCATCTTGACAGCAGCCTAAAAGAAATATCACTGCACAGTGAAAATTTCATTAGGACATGTAGTCCATGAAACAGATAACAAAATTTTCACTTGTATATCTTGTACGAGGTCTGTTCAAAAACTTTCAGAACTTATATCATAAAACTTTATATATTTCACCTAGGTGTTAATTGCACCCATTTCTTCCACTTTTCAAAGCAGTCCTGGAACGCTTGTTTCTGTATCGCCTTCAGGTCCCTCAGCAAATTTTCTCTTATCTCTTCCATGGTGTCTAATCTTCATCCTTTCAAGGTGGATTTCAGCTTGGGGAACAGGAAAAAGTCTGTAGGTGCTAGATACGGCGAGTAGGGTGGTTCTGAAATGACTGTAGTTCCCATTTTTGTGAGACAATCCTGCTCGCTGGTCAGCAGCCGCGGAACGATTTTGCTGTGACGCGATGCATGTCTAATTTTTCCGTTAAACTGGTATGACACGACCCCACTGATATTCCACATTCATCTGCCACCTCCCGCACTGTTAACCGTCAATTTGAATGAATGACAGCTTGAACTCACTCAATGGAATCATTGTCAGTTAAGGTTGAAGGCCACCCTGAACGTGGACCATCTTTGTTCGAAGTTCGACCGTCCTTGAATCTTCTATACCACCCAGGGTCTGCAAACGACTCGCAGTTTCATCACCAAACACTTTTGCAACATCTCAAAAGTCTCAGTAAAAGTTTTTCACAGTTTAAAACAAAATTTAACACACACACGCTGTTCGGTTAAAGTCAACAATCCAAGGTATCGCTCAATGTAACAAACACGTGTTTACATAAAGATGTGCAGCACGTGGACTGAACTATATACGGCAATGATTCAGCTACCATTCGACAGACAAGGAAACCCTCTATCACCCACAACTTGCATGTTATTGATGTGCAGTATCATTTGCGTGTAATACAAAAAGTTCTGAAACTTTTTGAACAGACCTCATATGTCTTATAAAATAAAAATAGGACACGCCACTTTCTAAACTCATCCTCATATCATCATCATATCATCATCATCGTGACACTATAATGAGGCAGAAAAAATAAATGCCACAGGTGATGGGGATTATGGTGCTTGAGGTTTCCCCCTTTCTTCTTACTACTGTGTTCACCTCCAGCCCCTTGTGGCCTATTTCAAGCAGCCCAAAGCATTCATCAGTACCACAGGTTATAACATCCTACAGTTGGGTGAACAACTAGAAGGGAAAGCAAACAGCTTAAGAGAGATCTGGAATGGTTGAATCAATGGATTTCCTTTGGCACCGAACATTACGTATATATAAAACATGCTACGCGATGCTCAAAACACCAAACATCATACAAATGTACGTGCTCTCATACGGCCCCAATTTAAATTCCGGTCTCTTGCAAATCACTATGGGCATGTAATTCTGGCACCCTAGTGATAATATATCATGGTGAAAACCAACAGTATCCACAGCCCAAAAAATCAGGGTCATTTTAAAGATTGCCACTGTATATTCTGTTTGTTACAAACCATAAAATAGTATTCCCCAGAGGTAAAGTGGCCACAGCATGGATGTGACCATATAACTCCATCTAAACCGAAGGTCTCTAACACATGGAAATTTACCTAACATTATAAAAAAACAATTCACAATACAGCACTTTACTCCATAATATAGGCTACTCACCTCCACTAATAACAACTTTGGCACTGGTAAGGTCTGGTCGGTCACTCTTGCTTAGCACCTGGCTTAAAAATTGAGACAACCCAGTTTTATACTCTCCTGCTGGTGCAGCCTCAGTGACAGTGCTGCTCCCTTCCAATGGGGCTGGTTCAAAGTTTGTTCCACGCACAGTAATTACTTTCACAGGATCTTTTGATTTTAATGTTAAAATTGCATTACCTGGAAAAAGTCAATACATCATACATATATTAATACGGTAAAGTCTGTTTGCGACAACATGATCTACTGAACTACCGAACAAATCTTTTCAAGACAGACATTTTCAGAAAGCTTATGATTTGGCACTAATGGCAATCTCCTTTGTTTTCATTAATTCCTTCTAAAAAATTGTTTTTTAACAAAGAGGCTATTGTAAAAACCTGACAATGCTACCTCTACAGGAAGCCATGGGAAGCACATGAAATAGGTTAGCTTTCTTTGGCCTCTGGTGGTGGCAGCACATTATCATAAGTGGCTTGCACAAGCACTGCATAGCAGCAGAAGTTACTGGCTCTAGAAAACTATCATTATACCCAGGATTCAGTTATGTCCATCATGTACTACCATTCCCTTCAAACTGTGCAGAAGACAATTTACAATCAAGATTGTGTTTGCTACAACAATCAATAAGCCTCAAGGACAGATGCTTAAACATGTTGGAATACATCCATCACTGCCTGTCTTTTTCCCCATCGCCAGCTCTATGTGGCATCTTCTCGATCCTCGCCACTTGACATCGCTGTTGCAATTGTTGACAGGCATCAACAACACATAAAAAATTATTCATAACATCAAACATTTTATATCAAGAAGTGCTTTAAAGTTTCAAATATATATAGAAATCTTTGTTGATTAAATATTTTACTGTTTCTACATGCACAATATTTGCATGGGTACAACTAA
The DNA here is from genome assembly GCA_021186555.1 of Reticulitermes speratus. Classification (NCBI taxonomy): domain Eukaryota; kingdom Metazoa; phylum Arthropoda; class Insecta; order Blattodea; family Rhinotermitidae; genus Reticulitermes; species Reticulitermes speratus. The sequence goes on from JAJKFL010000005.1 coordinate 20,326,414, forward strand.
TAACAGTAAATTCAGAAAATGTTTTCTTAATACAGTAGCACAATTCTGACATGTGTCAGTTACTTTGGGAAAAGAAAACTGGGAATATTTTAATTGCCTATCCATTCAGTATTTCCATACTTATCACTTATTCTGGTTAACTTGCCCATGAGAAATGAGCAGACATTTCTGAAGCCTGTCATACAACAACAACAACAACAAAACACCATATTTTAAACTGAAGCAGTATCTTACACTCTAGCACTACTGTGTGAATTTTTTATATTAAACAGAAACATTCACTGATAATTGCAAGAATATACAAAAACATTAAATTTCCCTCTATCAAATAAGCTCCACAGGCAAGCAGTTTGGAACACACACATATACAAACAACATTCCAAATAACATTTCAATTTTCGTTTAACTTTAGCAGCGTACACTTCAGCCATTATATCAAGACCAACAGCAAATAATGTCACAATGCTGAGATGATGATCAAAGCCATAACAACAAAACAACTGCAAAGAACAGAAACAATATTGCTACTGCTACTTCTACCTCTACTGTTTACTACTACTACTACTACTACTACTACTACTACTACTACTACTACTACTACCACCAATACTACTACAAAATGATGATGACAGTGACACTGATAATAAAAATGACTCACTAAATTATATAAGAAGGCACTGCATGCATCTTACAAAGTTGCCTCTTTTTTGCATTAATGCAGAATTCAGCTACTGTTACCCCATGTGAAATCCAGCTGTCAGACCCACAGTAGTGTGGGATTTAAAATCTCCCATTCCTGAATGAAAAAGTCTAAGAATAGCCTGACAAAGATTCTACACATCTAAGATAAAATAATTTTGTACCATATCTGTGATGCTAAGTGCTGCTGCATGTTGATATAAATATTAACAGTACAACAGCTGCTAAGATGTTTACCTGCATAAATTGTTCTAACAAATGTGTCTGGACTCTTTATGCCTATAATATCTGAAATGGGGGACACATCCAACTTTGCTGCAATGCGAGGCAGGAGGGATTTGGTAAGAGCAGTAGATCCAGCCAAAATATGTGTAAAGTTAAACTGCTTCTGTGTAGCTAGCACCAATGGTGTCACATTTTCTGGGAGGAAACCATGAAAAGCTTCATTTTCAGCCACCAATATACGTGCTAAGCCAGGTGCCTTTGATACTTGTTCAGCAACCTGAAAGAGAATTGACACTGTTTGTATGTCAAAATAACAAACCGTATGAACATATTTTTACACAAAACTAAATCAGCAGTTGAATTGATGTGTGATGACTATGCTTCTATAAACAATCATGTTTAGCTCTGATTTCTATTTGGGTTTCAAATTATGATGCTGCAACCACACTTCTAAAAGTAAGCAGGCCTAGACTGGTTCAGTGCTTATGCCAGCACTAGGCAGCATCATATAATGTAAACCCCATGTCACACAAGTGGAATTTGTGAGATAGGCAACAGGTTTCTCTTATCTGGATTCTCTGTCTATACTTCCACAACACTACCTAACAAAGAGTAATCTATGAGCAGCACCTGCATTTTAATGTTTTCACTGCTTTGCACAATATCTGTGAAAGTTCCACAAGACAGCCATTTATGGAGCACACAAAATGTGGCGCAATCTTAGTACTACATGCAATTAATGTGTTGGGAACCTAAGAAAGTAAATATCTTGGTTGAAGAGATATCCTGCTACAGTACCAATTACATGTAAACACTACCTTTTCTTTCACACAATTTAGAATTTGGGGGAGAGATCTGATTTATAAGGACAGTCATGTTCAATATACAATGTGAACAATCCCTGGATAAGTGATTGGGTCTAGTTTTTCCAACAGACCCATCAGATTTGGTTCCCTCTTTTGTATGGAGATAGAAGTAGAACAAGCTTCCAAACATGTTTTTGGTATAAAACCTAGATATATGATGTCCAGGGTACTGAAAATAACCAAGAGTACAACATTTATTTTAACGAAGCAAATCAAGAATAATTATGAAAATTACAAAATTTATGATGTGCCTATTTTTAAAGAACACCACCACATGTTTGCAGGCCAGAAAGATAAAACGCATAGGTCATGCAATGCTCACAACTATCTCAGTTCCTAGACCAACAGTGAATGACATAAGTCAATCACTTTATTAAGCAAATATTCACAATCATATGTCTTTGTGCCTCTTACAGACAGGAATAGACATAACAGTTAAAACCACATGTTATAAAATTATGTGCGTGATGACAGCCAGTTTTTGAGAATCGAGGTTCTCACACCAGTCCTGATGAAAATTCAAGTCTTCCAGGATATGACATCATGTCAATTTGTACCAATGTTTTGGAGGAGCTTACTGCCTCCACCTTCAGAGTCTATCCAGCCTTAGGCCCAAAATTCTTGAATCTTCAAGCTAATTTCTTTATTTTAATTGCTGAGTGTTCTACTTAATACTTCAGAATTATGACATTGTGCCTACACAAAAAAATCAAATTCTGTAGCATGCACATACATACGTTTAGTACACTCAAGAATACTAAAAACAACGAAGCAGCTATCAAGCATCCAGGTAAAACAAACAGGCTACTGCAGGAGAAAGACAAAACTGAAAACTGACACAAAAAAAAAACTTGTAACATTAATTTGAGCAGAGACAGTTGAGCTAAGTACTTACATCACCACATTTAGTGCCAAAAACAAGAACAGATATATCTCCACCAAGCTTTTTGGCAGCTGTTATTGCATTCTGTGTTATTGGTAATAATTTCTCATTGTTGTGTTCAGCAATCACCAAAGTGCTCTGAAATCTTTGCAGGTGTTTACAAAACTGGAAAAGTAAAATAAACAGAAGACTGCTATAAAAGAAAACTACAAAATTAAGTACAATTAAACATCAGGAACAAACATGAACATATATGAAACCTGTGACACTCACTATACCAAAATCTGAGTTGGAAATGTGTCTGTGTTTGCACGTGCCTTCCTTTCCTCTTGTCTCATAGAATACACACCATATTACACCAGGGTTCATAACATGGTTAGAAAAACCCAAGTCATAATTACCAACATAGATAAAAACACACAAAATATAATAAGCGAAGGCTTTGCATTTTCATATTAATGATGGAAACTCAAATCACAGTTGCCAACATACATAACGGTCAGGTTTTGCGATTTAATTTTAGTTACAGAAATTCCGGTCACATCTGTCAAGATACATAAGGTTAGGCTTTGAGGCTTCATTTTAGGCAAGAACCAAAAGTCACAGCTGTCATTTAGTGAAGACACAATATATATATATATTGTATATATATCTCTGTGTGTGCGCGCGCGCGCGTGTGTGTGTGTGTGTGTGTGTGTGTGTGGTGTGTGTGTGTGGAATTTGTGGCCTGGAATTCTTGTTTGAGGGCTGCCAACTTTTATAGTGACTAGAATGTACATTACATTTGCAAAGGTACGGAGACAGGATATCCAGGAAGATTAGGCACAGTAAACCCATCTCCAACAGTAAAACCAAGCTCCTTGACTTTCTGTCAGCAAAATAAAACATACAAGCCTAACTTGTCTCTAATATGAATTTGAAGACCTAATCTTATACATAACATAAAGACCAGCATTATTGGGATACACTAAAATGAAACCTGAAATAATAACCTTGGTGTAATATTTTCTTTAACAGATTACCAAACACTGACCCAAGCTACAGCACACACCGGGAGGACCTGCACCATGTACGTGCTACAGAGCAAGCTCTCTACCTAACATATCCCAAGTCAAATGACATAAAGAAATGGCAGTATAGCTCTGATCACTTGGCCATGAAACAGTGAGTATTCCCTTCTACCAGAGCACTTTTCCATCCACAATTAACACCCAGACATTGTCCAAAAGTGTACAGCCAACCCACAACTTAAACCCACTGGATAAACCCTCGTACCTGCGGTGATTTTGATGCATGTCTTATTGACGATGAAAACATGTTGCACACAAAAACCTGCTCGTTACTAGATAGAGCTTTATACGGACAACAAAACGACACACATTCCACAGACTTCTAACAGAACTTCAATGTTGACTGAATTACAATGAATGACTCCTAAATAGCGAGACATGAACTATTCCTCAGTCTTGCACTTACGTTCAAGACTACTGTCAGGCTGATTTCCATTACTACCCATTTCAAATCAAAACATAGATACTGCTGTTATTTAGCATCGAAGAATTTAGAATTTACACGTAATCCGTGCAAAGAACAACATTGCTGTACGTATGCAGCTTGAAGAGTGCGGTATATATTGTTTACGCGCTTGAAGTATTTTATAATGTCAAAGGGCCCTGTTGCGTATTTGGTACGGAAAGAAACTTTTAGTGCTTGTCATCGCTTGCATAGGTAACAGACATGGCTTACTCGCATATGTCATATTTACATCTGCTACTATGTTAATATGACAAGTGTTGACAAAATTAGGATACCCATAAATACTTATATGAACTCGTGTTTTATACTTCATTTTACTCTGTCTTGTTAGATGTTTCGTAAATAGTTTAAACCAGGGACGAACAAAACAAGTGTCAATAAGGGCCATAATAAACAGTAACGACGCTGGCCACTAATGATTAGTGACGTAGGGATAATTACAATCTGCAGGGAATTGTACACATTAAATATTCTCCCAGTGCTATGTATGTATTTATTATGTATGTATGTAATTTAAATTGTGTACATCAAATGAAATATACGTAGGTTGGAACAAAATTCAGGCGTGATTATAGTACACGTCAAAGATCAGACTTTCAGTCTCTGTTCTGTAGAACTGATATTAAAATATATAACGTGGGGATAAAACTATATAATAATTTACCCAAGTTATTTAAAGAATTTAAAGAATATGCAACTTTTTACAAGGAACCTAAAGTCGTTTTTATTGCAACAGACCTACTCTGTAGATGAATATTTGTCATACGAATTTTTGTCATGGAAGGTGTAATTGTATATGGTATAAAGACTCGTTTTAAAGAAATGGAACTTGTAAATCTATGGAACTGTTAACATGTTGAATCTTTATAATATGATATGTTAGTGACAAGTATGGTGATTCAGATGAACCAGTTGTGTGTATAGATGTTGTATTGATGTGTCATATACAAATTTTGTCAAGAAAGATGAATAAAAGATACAATACTATTTTGAATCGATAATGTACAATATGCAGTATATGTCAGTCTCTTATTTTGTGAATATAAGTAGTTTGCTACTATCTTGTGTAAAATTTTGCTGGCATTATTATACTGCACGTGTTTTGAGAATTGGGTTTTCATCAAATTGAAATGAATGTGACTGGGGCAGGTGTGCCTTCATTTCTAATGCTGATGCTCTGAAAAAACATGGTCCACTATGACATGATGATAGCACATACAGTTTAATAATGTCAGGGCCAATTTAAGACATTTCTGGGCCCAGTGCAAAGTACATTTGGGTGCCCTACCTGTGCATAGTTCTGAACTGACAGTGTGGTAGAGCAGTGTAAGAATTTATGTACAAAATATTTTTGACACACAATCTGAAATACAGTCAGCATGCAGCCACACAGATTTTGTTATACTTAAATCATCTGTACATAATGTTCATTCATTGTGTAGTCTGTCTTACGACAGGTCCGTAGCCTGTTCCAAGGCGAGTTCTCCATAGGGTGCGATCTAGTGCTTCCTCTTTCAGTTTCCAGTATCTTCTCTTTTCCTTAAGGTCGTCCAGTAGCTGCTTATGTCTTCTCCCTCGTCTTCACGTCATTTCTATCCTTCCTTCTAACTTTCCTTTAATCACGTGTTTCAGAAGGCAGTTTCTACGCAAGATGTGACCAATCCAGTTAGCCTTTCTTCTTTTTTATTGTATGTAGGATATTCCTCTCCTCCTTGACTCTGTGTAATACTTCTTCATTTTCACACGATCGGTCCAACTGATCTCCATTTTTCTCCAGCACCACATTTCAAAACTTTCCAGATACTTTTGATGTGCTTTCCGAAGTGTACACGTTTCAGCACCATACAAAGCTGCGCTCCAAATGTAGCACTTTACTAGTTTCTTCCTTAAATTTAAGTTCAGTTTGCTGGTGAAAAGAGTCTTCTTGTTGAATGCTGCTTTTGCCATGGCAATTCTGGATTTAATTTCACGTGTACACCTTGCATCATTTGTTATAAGAGGAAATATGGTTTGTGCCATATGTGATCCACATTACAATAATGGGTTAAGGTTAAGTAGGTTATGGTTTTGGCCATGTATTTGAACTTAAGGTTATAAGAGATAGTGTATTAGCTTGACTGTAATGATAACTGTGTATCATTAAGAAACAACTTTTAATGCGTCTCTTGACATCTGAAGATGATTGTTAGGCAGCATGAGTTGGAATTGTTTCTGTCTCCTCATGTTATATAAAGTAACAGTAAAGATAATTTTCTTCTTCTACACACCATGAAGGTGTATAGGAGGGGTGGAGGTAGAGCTACATTCATTCTTAACCTTGGCACCAGATGGGGGTGAGTAGTCAACCTCACAGGTGAGTGAGTGTCCTGTACCCACTGAGTAGGAGGATGGGTGGGCCCAAAAGTCAGTCTGTACTTTTTGGGAAAGAGAAAAATCTGTTTCCCAAGCCTGGATTCAAACCAAGATTTTCCAGCCCATAGCCTAGTCACTATACCAACTACACTATCCTGGTTGCACATGTGTTATAGCTTTTGCATACCGTACATTTTGCCATTTATTTGCTTCTGTTTGGAGATTTGTGTTTCTTTTTACAGCCCAAAATTAAGTGATGAAGAGAATGTGCATGTTTACGGAAAATGCAATAATGTTAATGGGCATGGACATAATTATGTTGGTGAGTTCATTATTACAAATTTAGATACATTTTCTAATAAATCTGAGATTAAACAGAATAATCAAGTTAATTAAAATTGCAATAAACTTAATAAAATTAGTCCCTACATTCAGACCTTATCTTCAGAAAAGTTACATGTATTGATGAATGATACAAAAATTGTCCTCATTATTTCCTGGATAGTACTTGACTAGTACCTTATTGCACTAGCATAGTTATGGGGGAGCATGTGAAGTTTGTACTGAGGGAAATTTAAAGGGTTAAAGTCTGAATTGGTTTTAGAGTGATTAACAGATTTTATATTCAAAAGTTTCATTTTGTGTGGAAATAAGAAGTGCTTAGTAATTAACGTAATGTCAGTACTTGTGTGTAGTGTTTTGTTCATTTCACAGTTGAAGTAACATTACGTGGACCAGTAGATTCAAATACAGGCATGGTCATGAACATAAGTGATCTGAAGAAGTACATGAACAGTGCAATTATGGAGCCAATGGATCACAAGAACCTGGATAAAGATGTTCCTTACTTCACTAATGTTGTTAGCACTACTGAGAATGTGGCTGTGTTCATCTGGAATAATTTGAAGGCAGTGTTGCCCAATCCAGCAATTTTGTATGAGGTAAAAATTTATGAAACAGAAAAGAATATAGTTACATTTCGGGGGGAAATTGACTAATTTAAAGTACAGTAAGTCCTTATTTAATGTTGGGTTACATTCCTGAAAATCATAACATAGAGTAGTACAATACAGAGCAATTGCAGTTTTCCCCTAAGTTAATTAAAATACCCAAGCAGACAATAATAATCCAGTACATACAAACATTAAATTTTTAAAAAATATTAATCCAAGTCTGGGCAACATACATTAAATCTTTGGTCACTAAAATTTGTCACTATTGAAGCAAAACAATGCTCTTTAGAGTAACATTAAATGAGGACATGGGTATATAAAGTTTCTAGCTCAGGGGTTCTCAGATTTTTTTGCTGTTGTACCATTAAATGAAATCTAACAATTCCAGTGTACCACCAGTATGTTTTTTTTAATTAAATAAAAAAGCTGAAATTGGAAACATTGGCTAGCAGCGGGAATGAGTTATGTAATGTTGTTTGTGGAGAAGACAGAGTCACAGATACATGTTCCCTGTTTTTTAAGTACATGCTTGGAGATTCAGAATGTAAGTGCCATTAGATTCTCTCAAAACATGTGAACAGTTTCGTTAGCTTCTATTTCAGTTGCCATGATCATTGCTTGTCTTATTCGCTAGTCATCTTCATGTATGTTTTCTTTGTTTCAATAAAACTGAACTTCATTTCTTATATTAAGGTTTATATTTTTTATACCTGGCCTTATGTGGACAAGGTGTCCCTAATAAGGCCAGATTATACATTTTTGCTATTTTAATTGTAGACTTTTGATCAGGAAGATATTTTTGAAATTAAAGAATTCCAGCAAATGTCACCAAACACCCAGAAATTTAAATGTGTTGCTCCCAACACAATAGAAACATAGAAGAATCACAAACTGTAATGTGTGTTTCATTTATGTACGTTCTGTATAATGATTAATTTACAGCTTTTGCTAGCCAAAACTTATAAATCGAAGGACTTAAAATTAGGCATCAATACTATCTTAACCAGGGCTGGTTAAGTAGAGAAACATGGTTATAATTGTTAAGAGATAATTCAACATTTCATGGCTGAGGGCATGACAGATTTTTCTTTTATCTAGGGGCCAGCTCACAAATTTAGGAGCCAGACTTTTTTTTTTCTTCCATTGATTTCTGTTGCAGTGTAGTAGTAGTAGTTTATTCTTGTTCCATCCATCCTCATAGGTCACAAGTACCAAGGATACAGAAATTGTCATTCAATTACACAGTCAGTGTCAAATGAACTTGAACCTTGCATTGTAGCTGTTGCTGGTATTGTGTGTGTGTGTGTGTGTGTGTGTGTATTTACCAAGTCACAAGATACACACTGAGGATGTTCATCCAAAATACCATAGTTTGCAAATTTTTTATGAAAGACACCCTAAAAATCATATAAAATCAAAATACAAATATAATAGACAAAGCAAGCCACATGAAGAAGTGATTTCAAGAGATGAAACGTATTTTTCCTCCATTTCATTATATTCAAAGTCTGATCTTAAATATGGCGAAAGGAAGCACATAGCTTACAGCTTCCTATGTCAGTGTTCTAATTGAATTTAAGAAAAGATGGTTCCTTTCACACGTCTTCCTTAAATTCTCTTTGTCTTGATTTTAGAGGAATGCATGTTTTAGATGAACCTTGTGCCAATTTATAAGCCAGTCACACTTCGGTTTTAGTTTAGAATGCTTTATTCTCAATGAAACCTCTGAATTCACTGCCCCATAAAGATTGTTTTTCTTGTCTTTGTAATTGTGTTATAAAAAATTGTTGTTCTTCTCTGTTTTGAATATTCTTTACTCCCGGTTTTCCCACGTTCCATTCAGATCCTTTTTAATAGGAAAAACTATTTAAAAAGTGATTTAAGAGAAAAATAATTTGACTGAAGCAACACTACACTGAAACTGAACAATTTCTTCCATCATATAGAAACTGAAGCAAAAATGTTTCAAATTTCAACATGGGCACAGCAGTCTGGAGGATTGGGAAGGCATGAGAAAAAGACATTGGGCATTTGTTTGCAAATTGGATCCCACTTTCAGTGTTCATTATTACACCACCTTCACAGCAAATCACCTGGCTGGCTAAATGGCATTCTTTTATCCTGCCCACATGAATGGACTTAACAGAGTGGGGTGGGAAAGGACCCAAGCATTTTACCACAGCTGGGCAGCAAAACCTGATATTTTGGTCAGCTGTGTATTCCAGGCCTGCAAGTCATGACTGTTTGAATGACTTGAACTTATTGAGCATATGTGACATAATTACCAATACTCGCCTAACAGAAGGGCAGGCTTATTGATTAATATATGCATCAACTATCGAGGGGGGAGGGGATGGAAACTTTAAGAACAAAAATCTTGTGAGAGCAGTCAGTGAATGAACAGTTTAAGGGCTGGCCAGAACATGCTGGTTTACTGTAAGATGCCCACGACCTGTCTTTTCCAACAATATACGTGGAAATGCAAAACCACCTATCTCCTCAAGTCCATCTCCCTTTATCTCTCACTCTGTCTTCCACAACAGTTTCAGCAAAGATACTTAAGAGTTCTTCCATGCATTTTCATATTACACAACTGATTTTTGCAGTTAAGACTGGTGGCAATGAGCTAGCTGTTGAGTAACAAAGTGTGTGTGTTGAACTAGGATTTTCAAGTACAGAAGAAAACAGATATTACAATACATGCTTCTGAAATTCTGTGTGCCATAACAGATTATCTAGGTGTCAAGATGAACCACCAGCCAGTATTTGTTGAACCCTGAAATAGAATATTATTTATATTTTACAACGGGAAATTCCAAAGCATGAGATGAGAGTTTGCCTACAGGAACAAAAAAAAACTTGAAAACCCCTCGTTTACTAGAGTATTTGTGAAAAAATAAAGCTTGACCTCCCAAGTACACTTTACATTGTAGCAATCAGAAGTTTCTACTTATAAAGGTTGAGCCTCTCCATGTCAGGGTTAATTATTTCACACATTAAATATCACTCAAAGGAGGTGAATCCTCTACCATCACATGATAACACTGAAAAATGTAAGCAAACATCACTGCTCAAAGCTGGGTTTGAATTCATGTTCCCAGTGTGCAAGAGTTGTGAAAACACACTTGCCTTAAACTGCACAGTTACCAAGGCCTTGGTCATATAAAATATCTAGCCACTTTATTTGGAGTCATCCACATGTAAGTTCTGACCAATAATGACAACAAGAGATTTGTCTTTGTCACTTTATTCAGTAATATTGTGATTAGGTATATAGTACATGCATTACCAGTGCAATGATATAAATAAAATATACAACGACAAATGATTGTATACTATTCGTCTGCACTCATATCAAAAGGAGTCACAATATAGATATATAGAAAGCACCATCTTTGGCTTATCTGAATAAATCAGACATCAATTTAAAAATCTCTAAATGTTTTTATAACCCTGTTCTGCTTGTTAAATCAGGATATTTGAAGATATTAATGGAAATTAAACATTTTACAACAGTAAATTGTAAAACCATCTAACACCAAAAGTATGTTTGGTGTATACTAAAGCATATGTTTTCAATCCAGAGAGGGATTGGGGGGGAGGGGAGGCATGTCTTGCATGTGTTCTGTGTTAGTTATCTGTACATGGCAATAGTACTTCATGTAAGAGTAGATATGTTAGCAGTTTATAAAGGTATAGCAAAATGTTATTGCCTTTCAGTACATAAGCATACACAAAAGCAGTCTGAAAAATGCACACAACTATATCACATAGAATACTGTATGCTTACATTAGAATTTGAAACAAAACATGTTATCAGTTACAGAAATGGTAACTTAAAAAATATATATATACGTACATTTCTATATTGTAATGGTATACATCACATACATAAGGAGTTAGTAATGATATACAAATCAAGAGAAATTTTCATATACAGTGTCAGCTGATGCCTGGTGCAGTTTTAAAGCTTTGCTGTTTCTTGAAGTGTAAGGCAGGGACATGCAACAAACACAAAATGAAAGTTTAGCTGCATAACTAGTGCCTGACAAGCTTAGCATAACCATAGCTGCTGCACAGCTGAACACACCTTACATCCCACCAAATGCCTGTATATATGCTCCTGCAGAGCACCATGAACAGTGACTAATATATAAGGAATATATAATACTGGCTTAAAGGAGATTTCCTTATGAGAAAATGAGAGGTATTGTACGTATAATGTAACATTGTGGCACATTCATATCTTTATTAAAGCAAAATGGCTCAACTGATAAATGCGCTAAAGAGAGCAAAGATCCAAATGTGCCACAGTGTTAAGTTAGACATATATTACCTATCGTGTTGGGCGCTTTTTGTGACTGAATGTGCCTAAATCTTCCAATGACAATGAATAGTCTCACCACCAGGGAGCTGATTATCTCATGTACCTCTGTGTTAAGACAGAGCAAGCATTTGACTACCCACCAGCCCTTATTGGCTAGCAGCTAGCTATGAGCTTTGGGTTCCAACAGGTTTGTACATGACACAGACTGACAGCCTAGATTTGCATGTTTATCCAGTGAAACAGTAAATTTGAATATCTACACATCCAGTACAATACAGCAATTGAAGGTGACAAATGTTTCACCTCTGTCTCTCCAAATGAGAAAGACTATGACGAAAACTTTTTAACATTACCATCAATTATATCTACTATGTTTAAAGAAAATCTTAAATTACTTGTTAAGTGCCAGTATATGCTGTTTAAATTTTATTTTATATACCATGTTTGTACTTATTTCAGATAACTGAACTTTTGAATCTTTAGTTGTCAGAACAGACACCTACAAGTAAGACCATAAGGAACAAATGTCGATTTATACCACTCAGAGACCTTGCACACACAGAGTGTGTCTGGGAGCATTATTTAACATGAGTCTATAATAACTGGATATTTAAATATTATTTTGTTTACAAAATATAAAATAAATGGCAAAACTCAATTTTCTCTTGTAAATTTGTAACATCTGCATACCTGGTATAGGTTCAAGAAAGAATTACACCCACACTTCCTTTCTTCACTGCATTGGCTATGGAATGAATTTAACTTTCATTCTTCATATCACCAGAGTGGGAAACAAAAAATGCATACAGAATTTTGATTAAGAAATGTCTTGGAGAGTGGTCACTTGGAAAAACAAGGAGATTGGAGAACAACATAAAGTTGGAATTTAGGAAGGTGGGCTGTAAGGATAGGAGGTGAATGGAACTGGCCAAAGACTGGGTCCAGTGGTGGAGTTTTGACATTAATGGTGCTGAACTTTCGGGTTATATTATTTGCGGTTTAGATCTACTTTGTTCATCACAGGCTCCTACACAGTCTATTTTTAAATGAAACACAAATTGTAAACATTGAAGGTTGTGGTTAAATCCAAAATGTTGAAACAGCTCTTCACTGATTTCTATGAAACAGCACATGGAAGACTGTCTAGAAATGTCACTTCATTTTCATGTTGGAATTTATTGTATCCATTACTTTAGGAAATCACATTCAAGTTAATTGTAAGGGTTTTCTTGATGGTATATTACAGTTAGCATTACCCAGTTTCCGGGTGTAATAGAAAGAGCTGCTCTTCAGCACTGTCCAGTAACTGAATCTTATCTCTCCCTACTGGACACAGCTGAATAGGTACTTCCCCCCCTTTTTTACCTGAGGACAGGAACAGATCCAACTTCCAAAACATTGTGTTCTGTTTAGAATACTGTGTGAAAAAGTCCACACACCAAGTAGTCCTAAACACACACATTCTTTTTGTTCCAAGTGTTCTATGGGAAAAAGATAAAAAGATGGAGGTCAGGCAAATACAAATTTTAAAAGAATGTATTACATGCACAGCTGGTATACCAAAGTCACAAGTAGAATTTTAATTTGTGGGTTGGAATCTGAACCCTAGATATGGGAGATGACAATTTTTTGGTAGCTAATATAATTCCAAGACTGGAGGATTTTAAGCTAACAAAGAATATTTTGAACGATGAGCTGAATGAAAAGCGAAAAATTGGTGGACCTAAATTACGATGGTTTGAGGACAGAATTAAGAGATGGATGCATAAAGCTAAAGATAGATACGAATGGCCGTGAATCACCAGGGAGGCTAAGGTTAAACTCAATGGACTGTAATGCCACAAAAGAAGAAGATAACTCCAAGAGCGGCCAACATTTTGTCAGTACAGTACTACCAGTTTACTGATATTTTGATACCTTCGTCTATTTTAAAAAAAGCAACAATAACATTTTCATGAGTTGAGAGTATTTTTCAGTTTATTTTCTAAGAAAGAAATCACTCTTCTCTGAAAATAGGAATTTTTAGAATAAGTGACACAAATCAATTTTGCAAAAACCAGATGTTTTGATCACTATAACCTCTTTTTTATAATGTATTCAGAGAAAAACTAACTTTTCATGCATCTTAGCGCTAAGGAGTGGGAGCTGCCTGTAACCCAGCTATCTATTTAACCTTGTTACACACAATCACAACAGTATGCTTATTTATACAAGGCTACTGTGGTGAAATATCAACTCCACCATTGCATTACTTGCATTATGCAATATCAAGCACTCTGCTAAATGGTAGAGGCAACTTGAAACACTTGAATGAAGCAGAACACCATGTTAAATCAAGACCTTCAAACTGAAGGCCATTCAGTGTTCCGAGATGAAATGCTAGCAGCTAAAAATACCTCACTATTACATAAATGTATGACTTCATTGACATGCCAGTATTAGTCTTGAAACAAACATGTATACATACATACAAACTGAAGGGAAATGAACATCCTATAAATCACAGGTAAAAAATACTCGATGTGGCTCATTTTATGTAGTTCATCCACTATAAGTGACGGATAAATTAAACAAATATTTAATATATAGTTTCTGTTTTCATTTACAGTAATTGTATAACAAAACCCCTGATTCTTTTATGTGCCTTAAACTTTATATCAAATCCATAAATGGCCTTCATTGTCACTTCACAGTGCAATAATGGATATTTGCATCCTGTGTTTTTGTGTTACAAAAGATCTACCATTGTTTGAGAAACATTTCAAGTGTTACACATAACAAATTGTGTATACAGTATTCTGAATGTAAAGAGAAATTCACGAACAGTATTAAATTGAAAAAAATATGCTTTCAAGAATGCCCCAGAAGTCAGTGCAAGTCACCTTCCACACTGAAGACACACTCCTTGAGATATGAACTTCCTTGTATTATACCGAGTTGTCATTACTAATCTTTATAAAATATATCTCATAAAAATTAATAAAGTTCAAGGTAACAGTAGCTTTTGTCAGTGCCTTATCAGCCTACTTAGAAACAGTTAAAATAAGAGTATTATACCTTGCACTTCTGGTAGCTGGGAGTAAATGAACGTTAATGATGATTCATAAATATCATACCACTGCTCTTGCCTACAAAATATATATGACCAACATATCACAGTTCAACACTAGTAATCCCTCACACTGTATTTTATATATAAATATATCAAGTTGAAACATATTCATATTATATTACACATATATCTTAAGCAAATACATGGGAACAAAGATAGGGGTTTCTTTTTATTTTCTACAGTGGTAACCCTTTGCAACCCATCATCAGATGTCATGCACAAATTAAAATTCCCAGCCCACACTGGAAATTTACAGAGACATATTACAAATCACTAAACATGCTTATCATAATGTCGAGACAGATAGTAGGAAAGCAGATGTGTGTTCATTTGAATTAAAATTAAAATGGACATATGTATTTATATATTTAAAACCTTAAAAAGACCAAAGTTATTAAATAATAGCAGAATTTAAACTCTAGAGAGATTAAAAAAGAATGGTAAAATATCAGGAAGCACTAACTATTTTAACACTACAAATCACACTACAAATTGTATCATAATTCACTGGATTTTAAATATTGGTATGGCTCCCTGAAGATGGCTGTTAGCCACTGAAACATGTAGAGGTGCAAGTTGGTGGTCTTATAAAATGAACCAGGGAGCACTTTTTGAAGGGCTGCAAAGCGTTAAATAAACTAACATTATGTCCATATATGTTCTGGGTTATGACACTGTAATCTGATGGATGGATACCAAAGTCTCAGAGGAACATACTACCTCATCTTCATTTGTACCCTGAAGCCGCAGGCAGTAGGTTCTTCCTAAACGCTACTGTCCACCTAACAAAAAAATGCAGTGACATAACCAGAAGATCACAATATGAATGCTGGCTGCTGTGAAGACCTCAGACCTTATATCACAATATATCATCTACAGTACTTTACTATTCTGATTATTATATGACTAAAGCATAAAATAATACATAACATACATAACTACTGTAAACATTGTAATAAACACAATAAAATTAACAGATCTCTTAAAGCAGGCATGTCAGACTCATTGCATAAGGGCCATGGTCCAGGCAGTCCACAATTTTTCTGTATCTAACCAGTGACTGGGGCTACTAAAATCTGTAGAATGGATAGGAGTAACAGTTTTTAAATAATATATGCACCTCTACTGTAACAGTTACAGTTACAGCTTACTGAAATGTACATTTTGTAACACTTCTGATGTCACCATTTGTTCTTACATGCAACACTAAAGTTATCATTTCAGTTTTTTCATTTATTCTGTCACTCATATACCATATTTTACCCACAGACTTGACATGTTTTACTTGCACTTACAGTAAAAATGTCGGGTTTCAATCCCTGTACTAATATTGCTTTCATCACTGATGGCAAGAGTGACTACTAGCTGTTTGAGGTCTAGTGGTTACTATACATACCATCAGGTTTAATACTTAAAATTTCTACATTCTGCCCACACAGTACATATATGTGTTTTGTATGAGTCTGAGAACAAACAGCATTTATTTCCCTATACAGCATTAACCCTTCTGTGACTGAGCGGGGTAACTTTTGTACCCCACTATACATTTTTTGTTGTTGTTACTGTTAATATTCCTTTGTTTTGATGCTTACTTCAGGTATTCCTTCTCAACTGAATTAAGTTTAAAGTACTCTATAATATCTCCATGTTTCTCTTGTGTAGAAAGAGCTATGTTTAATTATTTACTAGGGTCCAAGAAATACTCTGCTCAGTCAATGGCACATGCATAAAATGATAAAGTTCACCCTAGAACAAGCCATGAAGGCCCAGTGGGGGAGTAGATGCTTAGCTCTACTCTTTCTTTAACCTCGGCTAGAGATGAGGGTGGGCGGTCAATGCCATGCCCTGGCCGCTTTACTCCCGGGGAAGAGATTCAGTATCCATTTTACAGGAGGGTGGGTGGGCCCCAGGGCCAGTCTGGATGGGTGCAGAAAATCTCGCCCCCGCGGGGATTCAATCCCTGGATCGTCCAGCCCATAGAAAGTCACTATACCAACTACACTATCCCAACCCACAACCGTGCATGGATTTAGACATGAATCAGCCTGCCATAACAGGCAACTTTATGGGTTGTCTACCAATAATTTAGCACTGTCCATCCAGTGCAGACATACTGTACCATTTTTGTGTATTATGTGCCCTGTGTATGGTGTATTGTGAGTGAAACACTTCCATCATAGGTGTGTAATTATGGCAAAAAAATATTTTATGGGTGAAGAGCTGCGTGAAATTCTACAAAACAGCAGCGATCAAGAATATCTAGAAGATTAAGGGGAGGAAGACAATGAAGAAAATAATGTACAAATAGACAAGAAAATTCATGATGAGATTGAAGCAAGTGCACTTCAGAGGGAAGAAGAGTCAGAAAAAGTAGAAGTTGCTACTGCTTCACATACAACTAATAACAATTTTTCATCTAAGTCAGGAATGGAGTGGAGGTCTAAAGCACCTGTGGTTATGAAAAGGAAAACCTGTAACATTGTTTCTGCTAAAACAGGTCTACAAAATGATGCAAAAAATATTTCATCAGTTTCAGAAGCATTCCCAATATTTATCATTAATAGTGGATGAAACGCGCACTGAATCAAATAAGAAAGCAAAAGATCTTTTCAATAGTTCAAGTAACAAACAGAAAGAAAACTGGAAGGATATGATACCCAAGGAAATGTATGCTTTTACAGGGATTCTGATAGCAGTGGGACGAAATCGTGGAAAAAAAGAGTACGTTCAGACAAAGTGTGGACAAGTAATAAACTCTTTGCACAATTCTTTTTACAGCAACAATGTCAAGGGATGGGTACAAATCAAACTTTCGATTCATAAGATTTGATGCTATTGAAACAATGCAAAATTGTATAAGAGACAAGAAGAACAAATTCGAGGCAATGGGTTGCATTTTTGACCAGTTTTCTCAAGCCTGTACTGAAAACTATTCACCAGGCTGTAATTTAAATGTAGACGAGAGATCAGCTTCTTATATGGGAATAAGGTCATTTAGAGTGTACATAAAAAGCAAGCCAGGGCATTATGGTTTGAAAATATGGGTGTGTGCAGATACCGAGACAGCGTAAGTTCTAAAATTGCAAGCACACACTAGCATGACTGATGGTAAAAGGGAAGTCATTCAAGGAAACTGGGTGGTAATAGTCCTAGTGGAACCCTATTTTGATTCTTGGAGGGTGTTACTGTTGACAAATTTTTCACATCAGTAGCATTGGCTGAAGAAATATTCAAAAAAGGCATAACAGTAACAGGCACAATGCATTCCAACAAATGAGAGATCTCACAAGAATTTCTTCTGCACTCCAACAGGGAAGAGTATTGAAACATTTCTGGAGGAAAAAAAGGTAAAATTTTGGGTTCACTGATAACATGGCTCTTGTTCCCTACATGCCGAAAAAGAAAGCGTAATCCTGCTATCCACAGAGGTTTATAGTAATAACATAGCTGGCTCAGAACAGAATTATAAACCAGAAGCAGGCCTGCATTACAACAGAATAAGAGGCACTGTAGATACAGGAGACCAAATGAGAAGAGAGTACTCATAAATAACAAGAATACTTTATCTGAAGTGGGTTCAATTTCAAAGACACAACCCTACTTACAGCTTCTGAACATTGTTTTACTCATCTTGATTGCTTGTGAAATTTACAGGACAGACGGAATGAAAAATTTCTGTTCTTGGTCAGAATTTCACAGCCATTGATAAAACCAGTTTGAGTGAACCTATGAAGAAGAAAGTCAGGTGGCTGACACCAAGTAAGATATCTGAACAGAATGTGGACAGCAACAGTGATGAGTCAGAAAGTGAATTAGTGACTGCAGAGGAGGAGGAAGGTTATGAAGAAGTTGGAACTGAGCCATTGTTACAAGAGGAGGGGTGTACACCCTTGCAGAGTTGTTATATAGGATGTTCCAGTGCTCAAGTGACACACAGACCCAGTTCAACCAGTGCCTCTGATGATTATGAACACAGTAGGCCAAATCAACAGACACTACAACAACCAGCAACTTCATGGTGGACATGGCTCTGTTACCCTGCAAACAGTATGGTACACATCTATAAGAGTGTGGGGAGGGGGGGGGGGGAGGCAGAGGAAAGGTCAGCAAAGCACTACACATAAATGACAGATCCATTCTGCTTAGCCTTTTCTTGTTGTGTTTCCTTGACATTATCGCACTGCTGGTGATGGAGACTAACCGCTACTATCACTATTACTTAGGCAATCTTGATGAGGGATTTCATACATATGTTTTAAGTAGGCAAACATTAAAGAGAAGTGACAGTAAAAGGGACAGTTTTAAAAATTAACCCATCACATACATGGCTATAAAGGTAAAGGTAATGTTTTCCCTGTTCACACCATGAAGACATACAGGGAGAGTAGAGGTATAGTTCCACTCATTCCTAACTTCTGCATTAGATGGAGATGAGTGCTTAACATTATGCCCTGGACATTGTACCCCCAGGGCAGGAGCCCCAGTACACATTGAACAAGGGGCTGGCTGGGCCCTGAAGGCCGTCAGTTTTGGAGAAGAGAAAATCTTGTCCCTACCGGGATTGGTGCCCTGGACCAGATGGGCCACAGCTTACCCTCTATACTGGTTTAGAAACCATCTTCGCTGCCCATATATGGCCATTAAAATCTCATATATGGCTATGGAATATAAATAATACTAATTTTACTCTGGGGTACAAAAAGTACCCCACTCAGTCAACCATGGAAGTTTCTTTAGCTTTGCCACAGAAGGGTAAACTGACTGGTTCTTATACCTCAGACAGAGTGTGTTTACTGCATAGAACAACCTGAACCTTTAAATATAATTCAGGTTAATTTTGTCCTTAAGAAGATTAATATTGATCTCACAGGAGTCAAGCTTCTTGACATGCGCAAAATATGTTGTTCACACACACATATATGCACTGCCATGTATCACACATATCTGGCGTGCATATTAAATCATTAGCATCCACCACGCCACAGAAAAATAAAAGTCTGACATGCCATCATCAATAATCTTCCGTTTTTAAGCCCAAATCACACTCGACTTAAATGAGCTCTGCTTGTAGATCTTCATGTGTTCTTTCACCATCAAAATTTTGACAGGGCTCAAAATGTTGACATTTACTGTCAAATTCACTTTGTAACAGTCCAGTATTCTGCACAAGTAACTGAACATCAAATGTACACTGAAAAGATTAAGATTATAAAAAGTTTATGAGTTTGAAAGTTTTAAAGTAGAGTACACACCAGTGCTTAAATGTAGCTAAATATGATGTAACTTGTTTTTTTTTTTTCAGATCTTTCAAGATGGTCTTTCTTTTTATCTATTATGCTTAAGGCTGACATAAGGTCATGTAACCTGAAATAATATATAAACCATTCTACTTGCTTTTGTCCAGTTTAAAGCAAAGTAGCACTATCACATACACACCAACTCCTCATCTCACAAAAGGAATACATTTCTTAAAAGATAAAAATTTCTGTTAAATTAAAGTTATATAAATACAGTACTCTACAATGACACAGATATATATAGACAGTACTGTAACATAAATACAGAAGATCCAAAAGTCATGCAACCTGAACTACTGTCACACTTTCCTTATAAAGAAAATACAAATATTTATTCAAGTATGTACATATGTTAACACTAGAACATGGTAAATATGCAGGTACCATAAGCTGTCCACAAGCTGCAACATTGTTTCCAGTATTCAGAGTGGAGATGGGTATTGTTTACTAGTGGAAGCTGTGTTCATATACAGTATTGTATCATATTGAGACCATATGCAGACTACCCAAATTCATGTAAGTATGCTTTTCCAAATTCTAGAGTTCCCAGTAAATCAACAGCATGCCATCTCATCAGTAATTTCTATAAAACAGGCAGCATAAAAGACAAGAAGCAATATGGTTGTCCTTCTATCCTGAGTGGAAAAACATTGAACAGAGTTCAATAACATTTTCTGCAATCATCAATAGAAAATCAATTATAAAAACTGTCAGCAAGCTGGATTATGTTACAAAAGTGCACAATGGGATACAAAGTGTTCGAAGTTTTGGGCACACTACGTTCACAGAGTGCATGACCATAAAGGCCTCAGCAAAGCAAAAGCAGTATGCTCTAGTCATTAGTTTCAATATTTTGTTTCAAATGGATCACCATTTTGGACAAGGCTTTATTGACCTACATGGATATATTATGTGTGAAAACAATTACTAAGCAATGACCATCCACATGTTTTCCATAAAGAAAATGTATATTGTGCTGTTTTATATTGCCATATTTTTGGTCCCCTTTCCTTTTAAACACACTGTGAACACTAAATATGACCAGGAACTGATTATGCATTTCGTCGTTTGACACTGGGTGGAAATGACAGAGACTGCTGGTCACTGCACAATGGTGCACACTGCACAGCAAACACCATAACAGCAACTTTGTAAGAGTCCTTTGGTGACTGTATAATGTCAAAGAATTTATGGACACCAAAATCTTCAGATTTTTTATGCTAAACTTCTTTCCATTGGATTATTTGAAACATAATGCACACACAAACAATCCCCACACCATAAAACAATTCCAGCAACATAGTGGAAAGTGCATATGTGCTATAACTAAGGATACTATTCATTGTGTCTCAGTAAACATGATAAGGTGCATGAGTATCTATTACAATGAAGAAGGATGTAACATCTGACAAGTATAAATATTCAGTCCCAGATAGTGAGATAAAAATACAAGCTGAGACATCCTTGTGGGTTGCACATTTGACTCAACCTGTTTATACAGAGTCCTTATTTTATCTGACAGCTATTGTCACTTTGTCACTTCTTGCTGCTACACCACTGCAAGTGTGGGTGGTTGGCTCAGTGGGCTAAATGAGCCAACAGGAAGTAGTAACTAACAGTTGTGCGATAAAATAATGACCCTACAGTGTGCGCACCTATACATACAATAAACATTAATTTATTTTAAATAAACAATACCAATTAAAACAAGCAAAGTATAAAAAAGGAAAAAAAAATGTAGAAAAAAAGTGGCACTATTCAATGGCGGGCAAGGCTGGCAACAGAAAAAAGCATGTTCTTATTATACCAAAAATTGACTGTCAGGAAAGGAATACAAACTTTTCAACTATGTTAACATGAAAATCTGTTAACTGAACATTCATGAAACAAGTAGTTGCTGTGTTTTAAATGTTCTGGTATTCTTCCAATTGCTATGATGCTAACCTGAAAGTTAGTACTGTTGGACAAATCTGTTACACAGGTTTCAGTAATAACCTCTTTCAGTAATAACCCATTTCTGGAACACTGTTAGCATCATAAGGAGCAACTAAAAGATACTAAAATGCATTCCCCTCCATTACCTCTTCAGTGTGACAATAACCAAATATTCCTTAAGAAATCATAGTGAATTTTCCTTTCTTGCTTTTTGTCCTTGTATATCACATGTACAGTTTAAAAAATGCATTAGTTTTTATTCCAGTTGAAGGATATTCATTAATTCAGATCACAAATACAAATGTGTTAAAGCAGTATGCAAGTTCCAAAATTTAGAATGGTGGAAACTAAAATCTCTAGTATGACACTGAAATTAAACTGATTGCAGAGATTCCAAAAAAATTAAATCTGTAACTGGCAAACAAGAAACTGCCATACTATATGTATATGCCCTTGTGTCCCTTATAAGGCTCACAGTACATAAGCATATGACCAGTACTTCGATAAACATGTACAAAATAATTTCAGAAAATAAGGTAACAAACACTCTGATGCTAAGAATTTTAGCCTGACATTGATGTACACACAGCACATGGATAGGAGGTAGTACATATCATACCTCCCATATAATCACCACTAACATTTAAGCATTCATCCTACCATGGCACCAAGTCTTGTATCCTAATGTAGAAGAAACTAGTGCCAAATGCTGTGGCCAGGAGGTGACAGCTTGCTTCATGTCAGCATCTATCACAAATCACTTGCCAGCCAGGTGCTTCTTAAGGGGTCCACAGAGATGGAAATCACTGGACATGAGACGGGGACTCGGTAAGTGTGGTCCACAACCTCCCAGCCATATCACTGTAGCCAGTCACAAGTGTGGTTGGCAATGTGGGGTCCAGTGATTTCGATCTCTTTGGACCCTTTAATAAAGCACCTGGCTGGAAAGCAATTTGCAACATATGCTCACGTGAAGCAAGCTGTTACCTCACAGATACAGACATGTGACACCAATTTCTTCTATGCCAGGAAAGAAGCCTTGGTGCCATGGTGGGACAAATCCTTAAATGTCAATTGTGACTATGTGGAGGTCTGAAGTGTACCATCTGCTACCCATGTGCCATGTACACATCGAAAGTCAGAATAAAGTTATTTGCATCACAGTGTTTGTTACATATTTTCTGAAACTTCCTTGCATAAAATAATTCTAATGTGCCATATATTTAATGCCTTTACTTTAAACATTATAATTTCTTTATTTTTTTCACGGAAGCTGGTGTATACCTATTAGGGAAGTGTTTAAAATAAGCCACTTCCTTACCTACCCCAATTTCCAAACACTAAATGTGGCACATAAACTACTTCACAAAGTCGATGTACCTAAATATATTTTTATGCTATAGAATTGCAAAATTAACCCTTTGCCCATTCCATTAAAACACCCCTAACTAGCACTAACAGCCCAGTTTCTCCTGGGTATTTAACACTGAAATTAGATTCTGAAAGGACAGGTCCCTTTTTATATTAATGTGCTACAATATAGTAGGAGGGGGGCATGCAGTGACGCAGTTGGTTGAGGCTCTAAGCTACAAGCCGGCAGGTCGTGGGTTCAATTCCCGATGGTGTCATTGGGATTTTTTCACTGACATAATCCTTCCGGCTGCACTATGACCCTGGGGTCGACTCAGCCTCTAACAGAAATGAGTACCAGGAATATTTCCTGGGGGGTTAAGGTGGCAGGTGCGTAGGGCTGACAACCTTACCAACTTCATGTGCCAATTGTCTAGAAATCTGGGAGCCTCAACCTCCTAGAATCCTAAGGGCCTGTCCAGGCCTCTAATGGGATTGCTTTACCTTTTCACCTTTTACTATATTAGGAGGAGCAAAGGGTTAAATGAAATAAATGTCTTTCTATATCACAAATACAATTAAATATGGAGAACATACATTCAAACCAGAATGCTCATGCACCTGATCACATTTTGAAATTATATCTGGCTACTGTCAGATTTGTAGTAGCTGCGTATTGTTACATATGGAATCCCCAGCTCAAAGTTATCACGAGGCCAATATTTGAGAACTGGTGTTTGATGTGGTTGTTCATCCTTAACAGAGAAGTATGCAAACAGTACGCAGGCTGTATATGAGGCAATAAAGATGAACACATGCCAAAATGCATGCAGGTATGGGAAGTTTATGGCTGACCACGCATCACAGAACAAACGATCATTGATCCAACAGGTTACAGCCAAGAGCCAAATGGCAGCACAACGAATTCCAAGACGGTACACACGGCTGCATCGACACCTGTTAACAAGCATTTAGTTTCTCAGTGTTGTATCTTCTATTCATATTGTACTTCAAATCCATTATTCAATTTAGCCTAAACAGCACGTGTTGAATTTTTGTAGTGTATTACAAAGAAAGGAAGAAATTAAGAGAAAGAAGGAAAGAGTAATACCTTCAAATGTTGATTAAATTTTAACACAACCTGGCAAGTATTTAACAAAAAATGGTAATAAATTCATATGGAAATACTATTATGTGTACAGAAACTCTAGTAATTTTACATCAAGGAAATAACTAATAAGACAGGCAATGTACACATAATGTAACATTAAGTCTCATTCGTGCAACCATTGTTGCCATGGAAAAGCAGTAAGTATTACATATTCTGAGTGTGTGTCTGTAGTCTTAGTTATCCAGCATGCATAGTGCATGCACCATATTACAATGTCATCTGTGGCCTGTCCAGCTCTATCATATTTTCCCCACATTATCTCATAACACAATTTTCGGAAAACATTTACTGAACATAATATGTGTGTTCTGATTCTCTCTACAACTTTTGTCTGAAATATCTCTCAATCTAAGAAGAATTCAGTGAGATATTATCATGAATGTACATAGGTCTTAATGTAAAATACCCCTTATTCTTGTCAGATTTTAATTAAACTTGAATTTTCTCCACAAATTTCGAAAAATCCTCAAATATCAAATTTCATAAAAATCCGTCCAGTGGGAGCCAAGTTGTTCCATGCAGACAGACAGATACGACAAAGCTAATAGCTGCTTTACACAATTTTGTGAAAATGCCTAATAATACATAACACAGTGTTCCAGCTACACATCACAGTGACTTCCTTTAAGAAAATGAGTTGACAAAAGCTCTGAATTAGCAACTTAAAACGTGCCAAAAAGAAATGGCAAGATTTATTGTTTACTTCACCACTACATGCCACAGGACAGGTGTGAAATATCTTTTATTCCTAGTCAACAACTGTCATCTGCATGTTTATATGAAAGACATATCGTAACCAGATGGAGTGGTCTGCTGTATAGCTGGCAAAGAGTTAAGGGGATCATGAACTATGGGTTCAAAGTAAACCAAAATTTTTGATTGAAAAAAAAATAACCACAGGACATATGTATTCACTGTCTGTCTAGCTCATGGCCAATTTACTTAACACTTTAACGCCTAGTGGTTACTATATGTCAGGGGTGGCCGCAACGTGGCTTGCACATCACTAGTTTGGCTCATACAAGTTGCGTGTAAAAAACTTATAACCAGAATTTCTTATAAAGAACACTCTAGAACAGGCCAATAGCACATCTAATGGATTCCCCAACAAGCAGTAGTTCCCAGTGTTATTAACAGAAAGTGCCCACTGCATTCTCTGAAGTAGTGAGCAATGTTGTTATGGAAACTTGTCTTGGTGAATAAAGATACGGCTCTTGCCTAAGCTGCCTCCTAAAGTGTGGTTACCAAAGCTCATCTAGCTGGCCACCCCTGCTATATGCACTGCCAGGTTTAACACTATAAATTCTGCATTTTTTCCACACAGTTTGTGTGTCCACAGATTCCTACAATAAGCAACCACCAAGCCCCTAAATAGCTTTCACTGAATGGTCTTCCTAATAGAAGCACATTGCATTTCTCTGTGAGATATGAACTAAATCTTTATATATAACGTGGATTAATCTTAGTCTGAAAAGGGTTAAATACATTACAACAGTAGCATATCTACCGTTGTCAATTTTTGGGTGGAAGTAGGTTTCAAAACTTAAAAAACTAATTTACAACACACTTGCAAATAATATTGGGTTTTCAGCAACAAATCCTCCCTTTGCAACTAAATTTTATTGGAAAATAGTAGTTTTAATGTATCCCCAGACATCTGAGTCCAATCCTGAACCTGTAGCCTGCTGTCCTTCTCATAAGTATAACTCTGGCTACAATTAAACTTTCTTCATACTTGAACATTGTACAGTTTTATCCTCACATACTTACAACATTACCTAACCACCTCACTAACTAATGAACTAACTAAACTAACTAACTAACTAACTAACTCAATGGAAACTAATAAGTCCTCAGCTAGTCAAGAAATTCCCCACTTTTTATGGAACCTAGAGGTTCATTACCGCATGAACAACAGCCTGCCATCTGTCCCTATCCTGAGCCAGATCAGTCTAGTCCATGCCCCCCCCCCCCATCCCACTTCTTGAAGATACATTTCAATATTATCCTCCCATCGACACCTAGGTCTTCCAAGTGGTCTCTTTCCCTCAGGTTTCCCTACCAAAATCCTGTATGAATCTCTCCTCGCCCCAGTGCATGCCACATGCCCCTCCAATCTCATTCTTCCTTATTTGATCACCTGAATAATATTTGGTGAGGATTAGCGATCATAAAGCTCCTCATTATGCAGTATTCTCCACTTCCCTCTTACCTCATCCCTCTTAGGCCCAAATATCTTCCTCAGGGCGCTATTCTCAAACACCCTTGGCCTATGTTCCTCCCTCAATGTGAGAGACCAAGTTTCAGACCCATATAAAATGACAAAATTACAGTTCTGTATATTTTAATCTTTGTATTTTTGGATAGCAAACTGGTAGACAAGAGATTCTGCATTGAATGAGAGCAGGTATTCCCTGAATTCAAAGTTTTAAGTCCAATGTACATTCGAGTAACATAACACATGAAAGTCAATTTAAAATCCTAGTAATTTTATGCAGTCAACCCCCAATATAACACCATCATCTCTTAGCACCCATGAAAGTCTGTGAACAAGAATTTCCTATTATAAAGTATTTTAATTTATCGCCACCCTCAATATACGACCACAAATTGTGGTGAACAAAGGCTGACGTTATATTAGGGGTTTCACTGTATATAAACAATTCAGTATGATGGGGCACAACCAGCTGAACAACTTTTCAAGGCAGAACCTGTACCATATAGGGGCCATCAAACATATGAACATTTCACCTCATATAAAGACATTCTACAATTTAAGAGTAGTAATATTTAATTACTAAAATCCAAGTCCCAATCTTAAATATGGAACCAAAGTAAAACTGTTGAGATCTTACCGTTTAAGCTCATGAATTAAAAGAAAGAATGCAGGCAGTCCCAAAGTCATTAGAGCAAATGCATTGGCAGCTGGATGTAAGACAGCCAACCCTGTAGCAAAAATTGCTAAAACTATGGCAGCCATGCTGAAGAGCTTCCTGAAATTCAAACAGATGTCTATAACCTCTCACAGCAGAATGAAGTAGTGAAGCAACAGTATATTGTGCCATGTGACAATAACCACTTACTGAAATGCAAAACCTTTAGGACAAGGCACAGTATACGAGAATATTAATGTCTCTGAATTTTACGTGTCTTCAATACAAACATTCATTCTGTGTTGAGCCATGCAAGCACAATACAATATCTTCTCCCGTGACTTACCGATCATTTTGAAAACAGTATGGAAAGAATCTTCTTGGGAAAAACATGGAGAAGGCTGCCATGAACACCCACAGTATAGCTAATTCATCTAGCAGTTGACCAATGAGGCTCAGTGTAGCATGAAAATAGGCAGAACTCATCCCCACCACCATCAGCAAGATCCAGATCACATGGATGGCTGGATTCACAAAACGGCCATATTCTCGGAACAGATGCATCAACACAGGAGGCAACAGGAAGAACAGAACATTGCTGAACTGCATAATCAGAATGGTAAAATAATTAAACTTCAAATTTCATTATTTTGTTTGAATGCCTACACTGTAAATACCAAAAACCATAATAATGAGATCATTATTAAGAAATTAACTGAGGCATGATATTGTACATTCTGACTGGTGTTCTCAAGGTGTCAAAATGGTGCTGTCCCAAAACTGCAGTAAGTTTTGCTCCCCCCTCCCCCACATCCCAATTGTCTCATGCCCAGCTGTAAATAAAGTATAATTGAAAATAATAAATAATAAACAACTATGAGCCCAAAACCTGGCATAACTCTTTCCCCTCCTTCTGTGATCTTGACCTATACAGGGTCCTCACATCCAAGTGCCAAATCTCATGTCAGTTTTCCATTGCTTATGTAATTCCAAAGGATATGTCTGGGTCCAAGGCTCTATATTCCATTTCATAACATGTTACATTTTTATGGTGAGGAGTCATTAGATCCTCACTCAACCCAAGCTAGAGGACCACCCCTTGTTAACTGCCCATGACTGCTTATTCAATATATTTGCAGTTACCCTTCATATCTAGAGACCATCTTCTCCATTTGCTGAGGACACACCATGCCACAGCAACAGATACCTATTTATCATGGTGTCAATGCTATTATATGATGAAAGTCAGACATACGAGGATTTTTAAGAAACCTGATGATATATGCTTCACAATTTCTTGATTTTAAGACCTCCACTACCTTCTTCTATCTTTGTGTATTAAGTGAAAGTAACTGAGATAGTATAGTCTTAGGTATTTTGGTCATGAAATATATGAAACAACCAGCCAGCATCACCAAGTCACTTCCTTCGCAATGCCATTGTAAAGAAGTGTGTACACCTTAGTCCTAAAAGATATGTGGAATTTTTAACAACTTAGAAGTGCGTGATGATGACAGTCATTCTGATAAACTTGATACCATGTTGTGGACTGAACTGTATAAGTTTGCTAGTTAGTAAAATGTTTTGGAGAAAGATAACCCTCCATCCTGAGAGTCTATTAGATGGCTACGAACCTTAAAAATGAAGAAATTTTAAGAATATAGGGACAAAATAATGCTGCCTCCCTTGTTTCTCCAACTTGTTGACGGCTTATTTAGCTCGGTGAGTGAACACGCATGCACAAGTGAACTATAAAGCTATGCCAGTGGCAGCCTACCTGCTGGTAGAGCCACCAATACCGGACAAGTTTCGAGCAAGGTGTCAGACAAAGAGAGATATCTTGGCCTTCCAGGTTAGAAGCAGGACATGGGACTACCAACCTCACCTTGCAAAAACTAAACTGTCTCTAAACCCCAGCAATGGGGAGGCCATGTTCAAAAATGGGCCAAAGTGCCATAGAAGAATAAGAAAATAATGCTGGGCCACATAAACAGCCCATAGTTCTGCCACAAATTATGGAACTTACTGTATTAACAAACTCAGCAATAAGAGGAGAAATCAAGTAGTTTCCCTCACACCAGTCCACTGGGGAGCTTCCTGGTTCTAGGTGTTTCCACATAGTTTTTGCTGCAACTTATCTACCTCCACAGTGTTCAACAATTTTGGCACCCTGAAAATATGAAAAGAAAAGTATGCTTTTAAATGTGAAACGAAACATGTGTGTGCACACAGGTTCTCATGCCTTATCTTTGACATGTACTTTATTTAAAAAATACTGTACTGTATATTATACTGCACTGAAAATAAAATCAAATGAAGATTACTGTCTACTCGGATGTAACACCGTGTATTCTGGTTACTAACTACTCAGAGGAACCTGCTATCTTCACTGTTAAGGTAGATGAATTTCCACAAGAAGGCAGCAATCTTCATAGTCATCAATAACAGCACCTCAAATCTCTTAAAATCTGATGCTTCACAGACAGTAGTTTCTGAATTTCATCAAAACACATCTCTGAGTTTCCAAACCTTGAAGTCACACATTCTTCATAAAATATTCAGTGTTCCTTTCATTAGATCATATTATTTTTATGACATAACCTACACACTATAATTAATAGACTCCTGTCTGATTATGCCAAGTGTTCTGTCTTGGTAACCAGCTTCAGCCTTGTTTTCTTGCAGCATACTGTAGACAGTTTCACTGACGCCCTATTTATTTAAGAATAAAATGATTTATAGGTGTTGTTTTTGGAACAGCAACTTTCCCTTTTCTAAGATAATCTTGAAATTCCAAGAAATAACCTTCAGTGGCAGTGCTTCACTGACACAGACCTTGGACAAGGTCCACCAACACCTTACTGTTAGATAACACTTAACCATGAATTTGTATCTGGAAAAAAACTATATTTCAGGCTAAAATTTCAAGGTTTATAGAAACTGTTTAATATTTATTGCAACAAACACCTACCCATGTTGAACTGTCTGTTGACTGGTTTATTTAACACTTTCTGTACTGCCTAGGTTACACAAACATGAATGACCAAATGATTATATGATAAATTGGTGATGTCATGGAAAGAAAGTGGTTCCTGCACCTTTTAGGCTGACAGGAAATGACCAACAATATGGGCCAAATAAACTAAGTACCCTACAACAAAAACAACAAGAGCAGCAGCAGCAGTAAAAACAACAAAAACAAAACTCATTGAATTTATGGACTTTCAATTGTCTAACGTAATTAATACAACACAATACAAAACAGTAACACAACAACAACAGAACTCATTATCTTTATGGACTTTTTCCATCATCTAATGCATTAAAATTAATATAATTAATAGAACATAAACATATACACAGTACGTCTACTAAGTTTTAGGACTGATTGTGCAGATCGAATACTACGCGCGCCATCAGGCGGTCACCCACAGAAACACGTAGGAACAAGTCTCGACACGTTGTGTGCTTAGTGTTGTCTGAGTTGAGCAGTATTTGTGGTTTGTGGCGTGAAACGAAGCTGTGTGTGAAAGCCTCGTCATGGATTTCAGTATCGAGCAACGATTAGCGATAAAGTTCTGTTTTAAAGCTGGAAAAAGTGCGACGGAAACTCTCCAAATGGTAAATGCAGCTTATGGGGACCAAGCACTATCCCGGTCGAATGTTTTCCGATGGTATGGGCGATTTCGTGATGGACGAGAAGACACTGAAGACGACCCCAGGAGTGGCCGGCCTACGGAGTGTCGCAATGACAACAATGTCGAGAAGATTTCTCAATTGTTGCTTCAAAACCGTCACCTTTCGCTAAGAATGCTAGCAGACGAGGTGAACATTGGCAAGGACACAGTGAGAAAGATTGTAGTTGAAGATTTGCGAAAACGGAAGATTTGTTCGCGCTTTGTTCCACACTCTTTGCCTCCAGAGCAGAAAGACCGGAGAATTGCAGCTTGCCGAGATTTGATTTCCACAGCAGACAGTGATCCAGACTTCTTTAAGAAGAAAGTAACTGTTGATGAGACGTGGTGTTTTGCATGGGTCGGAGCAAACTCTCACGGCCGAAAAAATTGCGATTTCAGAAGTCTCGTGTGAAGACCATGTTGGTGATTTTCTTCGATTGGCAAGGCGTAATCCACAAAGAATTTGTTCCGGAGGGTCAAACTATCAATGCAGTGTACTACAAAGGTGTAATGGAAAGGCTCCTAAACAGAATTCGACGTGTTAGACCGGGCATGTGTGAATCTGGTGACTGGTTCCTTTTGCACGACAACGCCCCGTCCCACAACGCGACAATCGTCAAACAGGTTTTGGCCAAACGAGAAGTGACTGTGCTCGACCACCCTCCGTATTCGCCAGATTTAGCACCTGCTGATTACTTTTTGTTCCCAAAAGTGAAATCCCACTTGAAGGGGCGTCTTTTTGACTCGATTTCGGACATCCAGAAAGCCGTGACAAGTACATTAAACACCATTGCAAAGGACGACTTCTACAAAGGCATCCAGAAGCTGTATGACCGTGCAAATCAGTGTGTACAGTTAGAAGAGATGTATGTCGAAAACTAAGCAATAAAAGTGTAATTTCTTTCACGCAACTACTTTTTATAATGTCAGTCCTAAAACTTAGTAGACGCACTGTGTACTACTACTACTACTACTACT
This sequence comes from Reticulitermes speratus, assembly GCA_021186555.1. Lineage (NCBI taxonomy): Eukaryota > Metazoa > Arthropoda > Insecta > Blattodea > Rhinotermitidae > Reticulitermes > Reticulitermes speratus. The sequence goes on from JAJKFL010000005.1 coordinate 20,358,648, forward strand.
ACTATGACCACCACCACCAGGAAGCAGTAATAAAGTAGCCACCGTTGTAGAGAAGAAAACTTCTGAACTGTATTTTATGTGACAATTACAGTCTTCTGCGACATTATGCTGTACTGATTAGTAATATGTTACCAATATTTTGGATGAGCTTGCTGCCTCCATCTTCAGGGTAGTCCAAAAAACTAATAACACTTTTCTTGGACTACCCAGAAGATGGAAGCAGAAAATCATCTGAAATGTCGGTAACAAATTACCATCAATAGAGTGTCATATCCCAGAAGACCATAATCTTCATCAAGTGCTGTGAAAACCCCAAATTATTCATATAATTTATGTGTTAAATTCACAAAATGACTTTGTAATGCATGAATAAAGTTCAGGAATTAGATTTACCATACGCAAAAGTCCCAGTATAAAATTACATGACTCCACTCTTTTTCCCTTTATTAACTAGCTCCATGGAGCAAAGTCATTCTTACATCCAGAATCTTTTGTATTCCCACTTACTATCTACAAACATAAAGATTAAAATGTACAAAACTATAATTTGGCCTGTTGTTTCATATGCGTGTGCAATTTGGTCTCTCATATTAAGAGATGTACGTAGATTGAAGAGTGTATGCAAACAGTGTGCTGAGGAAGATATTTGCACCTAAGAGGGAGGAAGTAATAGGAGGCTGGGGAAAACTGCACGAGGAGCTTCATGATTCATACTCCTTGGCAAGTATTATGGTGATAAAATCAAGGAGGATGATATAGGCATTGCACGTGACATACATAGAGAGAAGAGAAATGTATACAAAAGTCCACTTAGAAGACGTAGGCAAAGATGAGAGGATATTATTAAAATTTATCTTAAATAAATAGGACTGACTCCTAGCTTCTCAAGGACTCTGCTCCATGGAGTTAGTCCAGCCAAACTTTCTCCTCAAATATTTCTGTTTGCCTGGTGGTACCGTCAGAATGAGAGAGAGGGGGGGGGGGGGGGGGGGGGAGAAACAGACAGGGATACATCACTAATGAGACTCTGTGTGTGTGTGTGTGGGCGCGCGCACGTGCACGCATGCATAAATGTGTGTGTAATTTACAAACACAATAAAAATGGTGTTTCTGGCACTGGATGATATAGAGAGCTTTACTGACTAGAAATTTACAGAGGCCCATTACATGTCACTACTCCATCTACCAGCAGCATCCAGTACTGATTCTAAGAGTTCAGCAAGATGGGCAATGTACCTGTAACTAACAGTGATGCACATTTGCATAACCACTGTTGCAGTGGAAAAGCAATAAGTATTAAATATTCTGAGTGTGTGTACTCTTGCCTTAGTTACCTGGCATGCAAAGTGCATGCACCATATTATATTATCATCTGTGGCCTGCCTGGCTCTATCACATTTTTCCACATTATCTCATAAACAGCACGATTTTCTGAAAAAAAAAAGTTATTGAACATAAAATGGGTGTTTTAATTTTCTCTACAGCTTTGGCTGAAACATTTTTTGATCTAAGAAAAATTCAGTGAGATATTACCATAAATGTATATATGTCTTCATGTAAAGAACCTGTTATTCTTGTCAGGTATTAGTCAAACTTAAATTTTTGTAACAGATTTTCAAAAAATACTCAAATGTCAAATTTAATGAAAATCCATCCAGTGGGAGCCGAGTTGTTCCATGCAGACAGACACACAGTCAGACGGACAGACATGACAAAGCTAATAGTTGCTTTTCGCAATTTTGTAATGTGCCTAGAAAGCAAAAGCTGATAGATAAAGACTATTTACAGGGTAAATGTATGTAAACAAACAGTTAAGGTAGTGACAGCAAAATGTGTATTTTGGTGTCCTAGTTTGTTCCTTAGATTATACATACACCACGTTATGTATGTAGTGAAGAAATTGGAACAGAACATGTGGCAGGGAAAACAGAACAGGACTTCAGTGACAAATTAAATGGTTATGTCTGTCCATGAGGTTGCCAGGTTGTACTAACATATTCATTTGGTATAACATTCTAATAGCAGAAGTGCTGAACCTTCAACATTCTGTGACTACAAAGTTACAGAGTTAAGAAGACTACCACAAAACCAGGTTTAAAATGCATGGTCTTCAAAACAAGTGTAATGTTGGGTGGCAAAAGCAATTATAAATATGACATTACTAAATGTAAACATGTGAGGTGAGATCCTTCAGCAACAATGCATGACTGAAGAACATAGTATAACAGAGCTTAGTTTTCAGCCACCAATGTTGCTATTAACTTCTTATGTTTTGAAGCACTGCGTTATATTTTGTGGCGATTAAAGTCTGTCAAGGGCTTCTAAATGTTTAGTACAGAATACAAACACATTAACATATAGATACCAGTACTGATTAGTTCCTCATAAAAGTAAAAAAAAAAAAATGCTTACTTCTTAAATTAAATATGTGGCTATACGACCAAACGCATATTTAGAATATAAAGTGTCAGTCTGAGGCTGAGAACTGCAGGTGTTTAACATAATGTGATATACTTACTCCAAATTTGTCACGTTACGTTTGCATTATATTTTCGTTTCTCTCCAGTTCTTTCTTTCACTTCAAATATTACTCTAGTCTCTTATGCCCCACCGTCTCCCTTTGCGGCAAAAACTGACCACTTGTTACTGGAATCACTCTATCCTTTTTTTTACCCTACGGCCCTAACTGTCTCCCGTGAAATACAAATTTAGAACATACAGATTTAAAGGCATCTGACTGGGTCAGAATGAAAATAAATTCCTTTTCGAACGCTTCATCAAGCATTTTTCAAATCCCGAAGAATAAACACATTTACACGTTCATCAAACAGAAAACAGCCGATAGCTAATTTTCAAATTCGTATAATGTATGGACACTGCCAAGTCACCTACCTCACTTTTCACCTTCAAAACGTCATTCTAAAACCTCTCAGTTAATTTGAAATTTAGCATATACAACGCACACACCTATAAAACTACTTGATTTAAACCAATAGTTAGCAATTTTACAATTAACACCGGTTTAATAAATACCAGTATTTGATCATACCTTCCGAATAAGCATTTGAACAATACCAGACACTACTACATTATTGTCTTCCGTCACTTCACGCTTCCTTTGTGTTTCTCAGCTGTGAGCAGGCTACACACGGAGAGTTCATAGACACTACACGCAGCCACGACGTTACAGCGTAATAGCAGCAACAGCTGATTCACAACAACAACCCAAGCATGGATCACCCAAGCCAAGAGCGTATTTTCTCTCAGCCAACTGGTATGTGCCAATTAGCATGCGATTCCTGTTAATTTGAAAATTCCTCTCTAGATGGCAGTGCTATACAGATTGGTGGTTACTATCGATCTACGACCTGCGCGATATATATTCTGAACGATGAATGCTTCCATAGAATCCGACATTGTAGCACATTGGCGTACAACCTTTCGATAGCAAAGGGCCACCCGCACCCGTTATTGTGGGCCGCACGTTAAAAATAACAATACGTGGTGTAAACAACCGCCTAAATGATTGTGTCATATTTACAAATTTACAATGTGGCGGCAGTTTGGGGACCCATGTTGTAGCACGATCCGGGTCGGCTCGATGCATGCAACTGCCCCGGCAGGGTAATAATTTGGCGCCCCTTCAAATAGATAGTCTAGCAACTTTTTCGGCCTTGCGCAGGGTTGGCGAAACCTTTTGAGGGCGCGTTCCCAAACTACCGATAATTTTCGTAGAAATTCTTTCACGTGACCATGGGGATTTTGAGCAGCAAATAATGTCTAGAAGTCTTCCATCCTCATTAATTATTATACAGTATATTATATTTATTATAGGTCGCTTCTGCTATTACGCGATAGTTGCGTTCGTGTGAGACCTCGTGTTGTAGAAAATCGCGTAGAGGTTTGATGTGGTATCTTTTCACTGGTCGCTGAAAACGCCTAATAGCCAACACGTGTATGCGAAAAGTTCGCGTTATAGAAACAGTGTTCACCTATTCATCAATCACATTAGAGCCAATTCGCGTTAACAAAACTCGCGTAATAACAGCACTGGCTGTATTGTATATTATAATAAGAGAATCCTCATTCAATGCGATATGAAGGAAAATAGGGAAGCAGCTGAGGCTGTTACTACTCCATATTTCAAAAGAATAACGTAATAAATACAATTACTTAATTATTATAATCATTATATTATTATTCTTATTGTAAAAATTATTAAAGACAGAGAGAATAAAATACTTGAAAGCATTCCTAGGACGCCTGTTTAGGCAAACAATAACGCTTCTAAATTATTTTAAATGAGACCGTTTTAGAAATTAAATGTTGTTCATAGCTATTACTTTACAAGAGATAAAATTAATAGCTGTATGACAACAATAAGGGCTCAATGATACGCTTGTAAGAAACTGAAAGAATTATTAATTTTTGTTTTATTTTATGCTTTATTTATTTTGTTTCAGTAAGAGTAAATTATAACGGGGAGAGATTAAAATTAATGGAAGCGTTTTAGGAAGCCTTTTTAAAATAATTAGTAACAAATTTGTATTGCTTTCAATTGTATAATTAAAAATATAAGTAATTCCTTATAAGCAACCTAAGAAATGTCACTGTGCAGGAATAAATAAAAATGATAAACATTGGTTCATATTATACTACACAAGAAGGCAAGGAGAAGCAAGTAAACATATTTTGCTATCAGCGACACTTTTACTTTTTCACCAAGACTGACAGATATTTTATACCAGGTTTTACATGGTTGTTTTGGGAGCTATATTCATTCATGCAGCGTTAATTTCTTCATCAAGATTACTCTTACAGTAAGATGTGATAAAGTTGTTTACTAAGACAATGAACCACTTGAATATGTAGACGAAAATACTGATAATACTGCCATTGCTACACTTTTCATTCAGTCAACATTTCAGGAATGGAATTCCAGACTTTCATAACTCCATTTTCCGCAATTTTCAGTGTTGAACCAACTAACCAGTTTCTTCAATAATTTCTAGTTCAGCTCTTAAATCGACAAACTTGTGTCTCTAAATTCATCTGCTCTCTAAATCAAATGCATCTCAGAATTATTCAAATCAATCAAATGCAACCTTCCCCAGTTCAGTTCCTCTGATGTTACAGTGCACATTTCATGATTTCTGTACTTTCTTCATATGACCTGAATGGCGTAAACCTGGAGGAGAATGGTTCGATTCCATACGTTACATAATTCTTGCAATGACAATTTTCATTCGTCAAAATTAAACGAATTTCATCAAAAAACTCAACAAATTGACGAAAACCAGAAACTCGACAAAGCCAAAGAACATGATTTACATAAGTAGACGTTTGTACGCCCAACTCACCTTGATCAGCAAACTCTGAATTTGTTTTTTTTTAAGCACGCACAGGAATAATATCGGCTACTTTGGTTACCGTACCCCTATTTAAGATATTTTAAAATCTGACAAAGTGTCAGTCGAAAAGCACTTTTTATAAGAAAACCCCTAATGATGGCTCATAAAGAGCCGAAACGTGTGTAGGGTTAAATTATGATAAGGAGCTAATTTGCACCTTTATTAATTTGTGCATTTTGTTGGTGTATATTTAAAATAAAAAAAACCTGACAAAGCTCTTTCTTGGAATCTAGGAAATACGGTAATCCAATTAATAATAATGTAAATACTCATCTCTAAATCTTTACTTGTCTATGTCATCCCTTGTGATTTTTTAAAGGTCTATGTCAGTGGTGAGCAACCTTGTTTAACAGCGGGTCGCTCAGAGATGAGTGATTTGGTGAAGTGTCACAAAGGCTTTTAAAACATGATGTTAACATCTAAAATATAAATTTATTTGTTTCATTCATATTTGTATTAGACTATTATGTACTGTACAGCTTCTTTATTAAGAAATGCTAATACGTTTATGCCCATTTTGAGCAGAATTTCTGCCTAAGATTAAAAAAAATGCTCTCCAACGCCCTATTTCCCTTTATACAACTTATGATTTCTCTGAAGTCTGTTCGTTTAATAATTTTGATAAACGTTACATTTTACTGGCTACAAATGTAATGGAACTTGTGTTGGAAACTCATATTAGTACATCAGGCGCACACTAAGGACTTTCTGATAGGGAATGATGATATAAAATGTTAGATAAAATTTAAAAAACTCAACCTTTCATGCCGTAATTTTAGCGCTGTTTCTTTCAAGCTAAGCTGTTGGTTTCCCGTGTCAAGTCAGTTGTTGCAAGAAAAAGAAGATTCTGGATATTACTAATTTTTAAAACGTGATTTCTGCTAGTTTTTAATAACTTTCATGGCCGAAAATGCTTGTTCGCAGATGTACGTAGTTGCAAACCGACATAAATATTTCTGAGCGAAGTTTCGCAAATTAGGAAAATTTTCTCGTGCTGGATGCACCAAAAATTGAATCATTTCTTTCCCACTTGGTGCTGCAGAAAGTTGATCAAACTTGCTTTTCGTGTGGAATTATATTTTCTTCTTCTTCTTAGTCGTCCTCTTCTACCTTCCGGTGTCGAGGTAGAATTATATTTTAAGTGCGTAATTTCGTACCACATGTCATCATTTACCCTTCAATCTGACCCTTATATTTTGTACCATAATGCCTCTTCACATCATATTTTTAAAGATATTGCACTAGAACACATCAGGCAAACAGTTTCACCATCCAACTCCAAAGCAAAAAGAATTTCTCCTTTCCACTCACCATTAAACTCACGGTTTGGATCACACTCGGCTTTCCCTTTAAGCGATCTGCTAAAACTCATTTAGTGACGTCTTAGAGCCCCTTAAAGGTTGGTGCCCAGGCTGCTGCCCGGCTTGATCCGGCCCTGAGCAAGATGGCCAGATTTGTCGAATTTCGCCGTCGTCCGCTGTTTACTATCACAGTACACGGCCCGGTAAATGAATACGTTGTACAATTTAAGTCATTCTCTAGAGCAGGGCTGGCCAACTACAACCCATAGGAGGGCCACACAATTCGTTAAGGATTCGCCTGAGGGCCGCACGTGTGTACATAGGGATGGGATATTCGAATCCTACAATCCCGCGAATCTTGAATAATATTCGAGATTCGAAAACTCGAATCTTTGCGCTTTTTTCGTCTTTCGAATCCTAACCTAGCGAAATTCTGCCACCTAGCGGAACCTTGAGGAACTTAAACTACTTAGTGCTAACCTTGATTTCAGGCTTCTGCCGCGATATTGATGTAATGTGGTCTTTTGGGTGATTACACGGCGTCGTGAGGTAATTATTTACGGACGTTTCGGGACAACGTGTCGGTCCCATCTTCACGGGTCGAGATTCCACGAAGAATCTCGACCCGTGAAGATGGGACCGACACGTTGTCCCGAAACGTCGGTAAATAATTACCTCACGACGCCGTGCAATCGCCCAAAAGACCACAGATTACTTAGTGCTACTCACTCTATAGCTCAGCGTTTCTAGTTCTACTAAACTGTCCGCAGCGTCTCACTTGTACACGCTATCAGTCTACGCTCGGCGTTATCCGGACTGTATTTTTGTCTCACTCTTAGCGTTTCTCACGCTTCATTGATTATTCCTACGTGGTTTCTATCGCTAACCACAGCATTTATGCTTACTTGGGAGCGATTTATCTTGTGCCTCTGGCATAACTTCTTATTTCCTATAACCTACAACCAATGTCACCTATAACCTACAACCCATGAGATGGCACCTTCTGATATCTGGAACTATTTCCAAATTTCGGATAATGAAAATTATACGAATTGCAATCTGTGTTCTGCAAAAATATCCAGAGGAAAAGGGTCACATACTACTTCAGCAATGTGGAAACATTTGAAAGGCAAACATTTATCCAAATTTCAAGAACTGAAAGGTAGAAGTTCACCATCCCCATTACTGACTCCAGCTTCAACCTTAAGCTCTTTGACTGTCAGAGTTGACTTTCCATTCAAAGACAATAATGACCCAGATGATCCAGCTGTTGTTGGGAGTCCTCCATCAGTTAGTTCAACTTCTACTCCACGTTCAGCAGCTTCTTCCTATGGAGAACAAAGCCCTTTCAAAACACCCCAATAAAACGCAAAGCAGTATCGTCTAACCAACCGACTCTGAAAGAATTTGTTGATAAGATGCAACATTTTAAGCCTGGAGACAAAAGAGCTAAAACAATTACAAGATTACTCGCCGAAATGATCTGCAAAGATAACCAACCATTGTCCATAGTGGAAGATAAAGGTTTTAAAAAGTTGATAAATCACCTTCAGCCAAGATATATCATCCCAAGCAGGAATATTTTGCCCATAAGGTAATTCCAGAGATGTATGAAGAAGAAAAAATAAAAGTTGAGAAACTTTTAGAAAAAACCGAGTTTATTGGAGTCATAACAGACATGTGGACATCAACGTCTTCTGACGATTACCTCAGTTTGACAGTTCACTTCGTAGATGAAAACTTTGAGTATCACCTTTGCAGAAGTTTCACATACAGCATCTTCAATAGAGACTTTCATAACCGACACTATGAAAGAATGGAATCTCTTAGAAAAAGTTGTGTTTCATGAGAGATAATGGTCCGAATATGGTTGCAGCTTTAAAACGCAGTACCTTTGACCACTTGCCATGCCTGGCTCATACTTTTCAATTAGTTATCAAAGATGGTCTACTTAACAAGAGTGAACTTAAGGAAATAATGTCAGCCTGCCGGAGTATTGTGGGATATTTCAAGCACTCTTCTAAAGCCATGAAAGTCTTACGAGCTTTTCAAGCTAAATTAAGTCTTAAACCTCATCGTTTGATACAAGACGAACCGACAAGATTGAATTCTCAGCTTCACTTGCTCACTCGTCTCATGGAACAAAAGCAAGCTGTTTTATTATCTGCTTCAGACTTAAATTTTCAGGTAACTCTTAGTGCTCGACAGTGGACAACTATAGAAGAAGTGATACGAATCCTAGATGTGTTCGATAGAGCTACATTTGTGGCCAGTTCCAGTCAAGTAACAATCTCAGAAATAATTCCTTTAGTGAACAGCACCATTAATGCTCTACAAAACTTCAAATCAACTTTAGGTTCCATACAGCTGTTTCGAAATGACTTGCTTACATCTCTAAAAAGGCGCTATGAGTCTGTTGAAACAGAAAACTTGTATGCTCTTGGTACTATACTGGATCCCCGATTCAAAGGAAGTGTATTTTTGAGCAAAGAAAACCTTGAGCAAGCTAAATCAACACTGACCATGGAAATTTCTGATATTAGTATTTTGCAAGCAGATGACACTGATCTGCAGCCATCAGAACAAAGTCAAAGAGATACCACTCAAAAATCGCCAACTGAACAACAAGGAGTTCATAGCATGTGGAGTTACTATTCTCAATTGATGATACCATCTACCAGCACTGAGCAAAGTTATAGTTTGTCTCCTGAAGAAGAAATAAATGCTTACTTAGCAGAAACACTGCTTCCACCATCTGTGGACATCTTCAAATACTGGAAGGACAACAAAAAATATCAAAATTTAAAGAAACTCTCTAAAAAGTTTTTAATCACACCACCATCGACAGTAATATCAGAAAGACTATTCAGTACAGCAGGTATCACAGCTGATAAAAAACGAAGTAGACTAGACCCAGAGCGAGTTCGAATGCTAGTGTTCTTAAATAAAAATCTCTATTAAAGGTTTCTGATTCTTTTAGATTGCCCTGAAAGAGTTCAGTGTTTAGTGTTTTTAATTTTTATTAACTCTTAAAATAAACACGTTTTTTATTTTTCTTCATTTTCTGGAAAGAATTTAGTATTCCATGTTTAGCGTTTACTGTTTATCTACGATATATTAACTCTTGAAATAATCCCCTCCCTCTATACAAATGTCAAAAATGTGAACTGTTACTCAAATATTATTTGTATTATTATTATTAGTAATATAATTAATATTTATTATTATTTCATTTATTTGTATCTTCTTAATGAATAATATAGGTATATTTTTGAAAACTGTATTCTTAAATGTGTTTTTTCCTTAAACACAGATTTTAAATTTTGCTTCAAATAAAAACTTTTAATTTTAAAATAAATACTAAATGGTATAGAGCTAAGTCTTTTTCCCTTTAGTTTTATCTTATTATTATTATTTTTATATGAAGGATTCGAGAGATTCGAGGGATTCGAGAACCTTTTAGGATTCGGATTCGGATTTGGATTCGAGTAAATTTAGGATTCGTCCCACCTCTAATTAAAACCCACTGTAAGGGTAGGAGCACCATCTTCATTTTCACAGCCTGGGGAGGCTCCTTCTGTTACACTGAGCTGCCTGACTGTTAACATTGGTTTTAGTATGTGCTACAAATTTATCATCACCACTATGTCTTTCATAGAGCAGGAGACTGCCAGTGGTGGGAGGATGGAGGGAGAGAGGAGGGTGACTCAGCACAGGCAGAAGGCATTCCTCCCACAAGCAGTTCACACATTGTCTGGGGTTTTCGACATGTGGGTCACAGTATACATGCCAGAAGACTTAACAGTTTTAATTTTGTTGTTCCACTGTGGTGATAAAGAAATCAGAAATGGCTATGCTCATTTTGTAAAGCAAAAAACTTATATATGGTGGTTTAATACCAATAAATATATTAAATTATCTTGGACAATTGGCCATATGACTTGACCAGAAAACCAGAAGTTATGAAGACACAGTCGATACCTTAAACACCAGTTTTCTGCTCAATTATAGCTCAACGGGCTTTGTATACTGTGACATTATTACAACTGATCTTGTAGAACTAGACTGTCGGGATTTCAAATGTACTGTACTAGCTCAGAATGGGATCAAACAGCACACCTCTGCAAATGCACACAAACTTCTGATTCCATAATTGCAGGGACTGTCATTATCAGTTGAATAATTGCTACCATAACTTCCTGTAAAATTAAATTTCAAGAAGTGCACTACACTCCACAAGCAAGTACAGCCACTCCCCGACTTACGACCATCTCACTTACAAACAAACGAAGTTATGACCGAAATTTCCTTAAGAAAACTTCAATTCAAAGTCATTAAAATTTCATTTCACACTACCTTTCGAATAGTGTGCACAAAGTGCCCGTTATTGGGACAACAGAAAGACTATTTATTTGATTCCCCCTTGACTTGGAGGGTGTATATTACACCTCATTTCATTTTCAACTTACGAAAAGGTGTTCAAAACTAATCTCATTCAGAAGTTAAGAAGTACCTTTAATGTATGAAATAACAGTGCATGGGTGTACCTGTTAACGTGTGTCCTGTATTGTGCCTGAGTTCTCTACAACAAAATGTGCCTGCTCACATTTACGTTCCAGACACATCTGGGCACTGATGCGTTTCTTGGCCTTGGCTTCTGACATGGAGTTCCGTTCCATCAGTCGCTGCAGCTCTTGGTCTTCCTCGCTGCAAGCATCATGCCCACGCCCCATTACAACACTGTCAATCTATAGCAGTAAGTGAAATCAGAACTCAAGATTTCTCCCATGCTTCAGCTGCAAAAGAAACTACAGTGCTCCCCGGATATAACGCCGTCGTTTATACCGCAGGTCTTTCCTGTTCCCCGTGCCTTTGAATGAGATTCTGAGAAAAATATGGATGTTGCTGCTGCAAACCTCACACTGCAGGAGGCTTTCCCACTCAAATAAACCAGTCTTGACGAGCAATACAGCGAGGGGGGTTTCTCGGAAATCCCAGGGCACTATACCGCCAGTGAAACAAAAAGGATGCTTACTGGGTAAAGTAATTAAGTCTTCTTTGAGTTTTCTAGTCATGCGATGGTCTCCTCTCCTACCTTGCACTTTCAATTATAGGCAGGGTTTGCTTATCTCCTTCAAGGTCACTAACCACTACATTTATCTTGCAAATGCTACAAAAGAAATGGATTGGGCTTTCCCCAACGCGCGCGAGAGATAGAGTGAGAGAGAGAGTAGCAGCACATTTCGCAATGCATAGTGGTTTTAATCACTGCAGTTAGTATCAAAAGTTGCTTGCTAGAGTAAGGGTTGTCAGAGTGATTGCTTGAGTAAGGGTTATCAGAGCAAATGGAAAAAGTTGATCCGCAGTGTGAGAAGGTATCTGTTAATTTATTTAATGGGCAATGGCAAACATTAATAAGAAAGTCGTTTACCATTAAGGAGAAACTGAGTATTATAGAAAAACAACAAAAAATTACTGACTTTTTAAAGAAGTGATTACATCAATTTTGAATATTTTTATGGTGACTTATTGTATGTATTGTTTTACGTGAAAATATAGGAATTTTTGAAAATTCACACCACTTCACATCGGTTTCCTTTTGATTGTTAAAAAATACCAAATGCACAGCTATGTTTATCGTGCTCAACAGTGTAAAATTAGAAGCGTTTTTAGACCATTAGAGAATAACTGTAGCCGTCGGTTATAGCGCAGTTATTTTATAATGCGGGTCGGATCCCTTCCCCACAAACCCACTTTATAACCAGGAAGCGGTGTATTTCAAACGGGACAGTTTTCAGGAAGCAACAAGAGGCCAAAACTGACAGTCTTCTTCAAACTCAACATGCTGTTTAATGCACACTGATACTGTAAAACATGGCTACAGTGGTTTGAGCAGCTACGCTGAGAACTCATCAGTGATGTACATATATCCATGTGCTGACTTTTACTCCATTCTAGAAGATTTTGTTCATAGATGTGTACTCCGTGGAACAGAGTCTTTCTTGAGAAGCCATTACATCCTCAGGTAGTCAAGAAATTCCCTGAATTTTATGGAACCTGAAGGTTTATTACCATGCTCAAACCATCCTGCCACTTGTCTATATCCTGAGCTAGATAATCCAGCCCGCACCCTCCCATTACATTTCATAAAGATCCATTTTAATATTCTCCTCCCATCTATGCCTAGGGCTTCCCCAAGTGGTCTCTTCTGTTTACAGATGATATTCATACACTCACCATGTTACAAATATTATCTTTTACAGATAATCCAACATGCTTCCTGATTCAAACAGGAGTGGTAGATCCATCACAATGAACTGATGACCTGGAATATCACAAAGAAATACAAATGTTTACTTGTTATGTCTGTGTTTTACATCTGACATAGAACTTGAAGCAGACAACAATCCGCACACAAATGTCAGTACGGTCCACGTTGCATTCTGCAAGAGACAAAAAGGATATTCTCTTCCACAAAACTTTGTTTGCCCCAACAGAACCTCAGGACTTATAACCATAAGTAGAAAGGTGACACTGGAACACATCCTGAGTCAAGTTCAGTCATTGATTCAGACAATATTTGTACTATCATCCTTTCTACACCTAAATCTAAGGGACCTCTTCCTTTGGCATTTTCTTAGCAGATGTAAGAAGTACCTTCTTGTTTCCCTCATTTGTGCTATACTTATTGCACATTCTATTCTCTTTATACAAGCAGCATAAAATATTAGGCAAAGATCACAAATTGTGAAGCTTTTCATTTTGCAATACTCTCAATTCTTCTATTAGAATTTTTTTAACACGACCGAGTACTGCAGAGTGGGGGTTTTCATTGGCCGTTGTGCGGCAATTGATGTTGTCCAGTCTATGGCATGCAGTTCTGAATTATGTGAGACTTGGCATTGTACCTCTGTGGGCCATCTGGACTGAGTTTCTTTGTTGAAAATTAGAACCAGGTTTTTAATCATTTTATGATGGTGTTTACAAATACTTTGAAAAGAAAATTAAATTAAGAAGACAGAGAATAGAATACTGAATTCCAATAGTAGTTCATGAGCTCATAAAAGATACCAAAACATGGTGGGAAAAAACTACGAATAACTTCATTTCAAAACATCATAGATATCAGCCTGCTATTTGTTTGATGGATGGATGTGACGATACGGTAGTACAGCTTCAGTTTAAACTTTAAGATCATAATTATATGGCAGTATTCCTGTCAGCCAGGTGTCTGCAACCATAAATGTATGACATTAATGATCCAAGTGTTAGCAGTAATCACGCATTTGTATATGAAGTATATGAAGAATAAGCATATGTAACACGTATAATTCAGTTAGTGTCTATTCTTGACAATGAGATCTGCACTCCTGGCATATTATATGGCATCGTGTGGTAATTGTTTACCGATGTTTGGAACAATGTACATTTCACATATTTCATAATATTTATTTCAACAACTGAAAAAAATAAACAATAGTTTATAAATATATGACACTACTCCTACATGTTTTGGCCTACAATGGTCATCTTCAGGGAGGTTATCATCAAAGGGAAGAGTAGTTGTGGCTAATTATATTAGACACGTGCAGACATAAAGCTAAAATAGGTGTTAAACAAATGATGTGGTAAAATGTTTGTAACTTGGAACAAATGACATGTATTCATATGAAGCTTGAGTAATGAAGTGAAACTATTTAAACCGGCATTAAAAAGATTTCTTCTTTCCAATTCGTTTTATTCCTTGGATGAATATTTTAACTGTAAATTTAATTAATGATCATGGGTTTTTAATCCTTTACTAAGTAACCTTTTGTAATGATATTATTTGCTACAGCTCACATATATATAATAATCACATCATAGAATATTTATTACAATAGTTTTATTCATTTTGAATGTAATATACGGACTATGATTTGTTATTCTAAGCTTGAATTGTTTTACTATTGTGTTTTATGTCATGTCTGTTTTTACAAATTGCTTGTATTTATTTTACAATGTATATATTATATAACTTATTAATTCATATGATGACCAAATCCACATCCTGTTTTTGTCTTTGTGACTGTATATTGGATCTATGGATTGTAAATAAATGATGATGATGATGATGAATCATGATACTTTGTTGTTGTTCAAATGCAAACAAACATCTATGTCAGAAGTATCCATATTGTAGTTCAGGGTTTGTCCTGAAAATAGTTAACTGAAAAGTATTAATTTGTGAATAAAGTTTTTATATGTTTAATGGTTTAATAGTATAATATAACGTTAAATATCATACATATTTTCCACAGTAACAGTAGTACAGATTAGAGTACTTTCCAATACGCTAATCCAAGCAAGAGTAACCTCATACAGAAGTAGCAGTAATATACATTCAGTATATTTAATATAAGTATATTAAATGCCTGCTGCACCCTCAATGTATGTGGAAAAGAAGTACGTGAGTACCTCATTATAGCTATCTTCGTCTGGAAACGTGGTGGCAAGCTCATCAAAGACACTCCTCACATCATGGACTGGGACAAAGGTTAATGCAGCAAGAGACTTCAGCTTCAGTTTTATATTTATATCAGTTTCAAATTCAGTCTTCAAGCCAACATTGCTGATTTTCCTGATGAGTCTGACACAGATGGAAATAGCACCCTTTGACCTCAGCGTGTGGAAAGGCAATCCTCACTGCATTCATGCAGGCCTTCTCAAAATCTACTAAAACCTTTTGAGGCACCAGATTTGGAACCAACAGCTTCATGATTTCAAACATTCTATTATAAGTATCCAAGTTATTTTTCTGTAACAAAATGTACATACATGAATGAGTTACCCACCTTGGCATGCCACATATACAGCTGGTAAAACATGTTTGGAACTTTATCAAAAGTGCCATCTCCATAGATTGTATCTTTGTTCAATTCAACCAAGAGTTCTTTATCACCTAAAACCAGAATTCTGTCTGGATCATCCACACTTGAATCATGAAGTACCAGTTGACTGTACTTCTCAGGAATGTCAAAATTTATTGATGTTGGATTAGGCAAATGACCGTCTTTTCTGTGATTGAGAAGATTTCTCGCAAGGGATGATTGTTTGGGCATATGGACCAGTACATCGTTACTCAACTCTGACAACACATTCCCCATCACATCGCGAGGGGTAGCACTAACTACTCTCATGTCTTGCCTCATTTTGCTTCTGGCAACGTTGGCTTCTGCTTTTTGAGGACAAGAATCATGACAGTGTTTGTTTGGTTGTTGAACTATGTTGCCATCTTTTGTCTTCATAATTGAATGACACTTTACAGAGCGATTCTGCCTGCATTGCCAAGTCAGCACTCCATTTATATTACGAAAATACAGATATTCAAAACCCAAGTAAGTCAACACTTGACTGCCCTTCTGGCTGTTTGAAAACTCCATTGTTGGCACTACCAAAAAAAAATAATAAAACGATAGAAATCACTCGTCTACCAACAACTGCACTATTAAAATAAATTGTCACTCAATGGTACCCTACTATGTTTCGGTCACTACATGACTATCATCAGGGGTATATATATATGTATGCACTTCACTGCGCGCTGTCCACTTTTGTTGTTTAATTTATGGCTGTATTATCGATGTTGTTATGCACTAGGAATTTTTTGTGTACACTGCACTTCTATAGGGTATGACGTTGGTTGTCTATTGAGATCGTCGTGTGTTAAACTATTTCACTGTTAAATTATCTGAACTTTGGTTGTCTTGTCGTAGTCGATGTTCTATGATGTGGTGAGGTGTAGTTGAGCTGATGTTACGCCCGTTGATTATTCGTTGTAGATTGTTGCACAATTAGTAGCTGTTGTAAATGTTGAGATGTAGTGGTTAAAAAGTTAATAAAATTATAAGGTTATAAAATTATAAAATTAGTGCGATACTGCTGGCGTCCGGTCGTGTATACAGGAGCCAACGTGCTGTACTCGTCCCACTTATGTTGTTATGCACTTCTATGGATATGACGTTGGTTGTCTCTTGAGTCGTCGTGTATTAAACTATTGCACTGTTAAAATTATTAATACATTGTTTGTTTAGTCGTAGTCGATGTTCTACGTTGTGATGAGGTGTAGTGGAGCTGATGTTACGCCCGTTGATTATTCGTTGTAAAAATGTTGCACAATTAGACGCTTATCTAGACGTAGTAGTTGAAGTTATAAAATACAAGATTAGTGCAATACCGCTGGCGTCCTGTCGTGTATACAGCAGCGACGTGCTACGTCGTGTTGTGTAGGGCCTTAACTGTGGCCACAGATTACTACTACTGTGGGTGCATGTCTGTGCTGTGGTTGGGTTTAGGGTATCCGTGTCGACAGCTGTCGACACGGATACCCTAAAACTGAACCGTACTTCATAGCATTCACATAACGCTTTATTAAGAGTTCATTACTTGATAGTATTGGGAATGTGAGAATTTTTCTATGTGCGTACGTTTGTGTGTGAGACATTGTCTAATAAAAAATTTCTTCTGTAGCTGTACCTTTGTCACTGTAACATGCTTAAAAGACTTCATAAGTTTCACCAAATATCTATTAAATGTTTTCACTTCAGGGTTAACACAAGACCAATCACATAAATCGTGTAGCTGTGGGACACTCATTACAATGATGTTCGTATGACTATTAATTTCCACAAATTTTACTGTGTGTTTAAACGCATCTCGGGAATTATTTTTCCTAACGTCGTTAGTGCCTCCCCAAAAAACAATGATGTCTTTCTTCATTAAAGATTCAATGTCACCCGTTGCGGAAGAGGTTATTGTGTCTGCGTTAGCTCCCGGTTTCACGCTCTTTTAAGACTGCATTACTTGATAGTATTGTGAAAATGAGAATTCTTCTATGTGCGTACTTTCCTGTGTGACAATTCGCCCGTATGAGCATTTATCAATGTCAGCATTTATCCGTGTGAGATCTATCAATGTGAGCAATTATCCGTGAGATCATATATCCGTGTGAGCATTAATCGGTGTGGGTATTTTTCCTTTTAGCATTTATGACAGTGGGGTTTTATCTGTGTGCAATTATCCGGTCTCCAAGCTCTTCGCTTCCTTTCAGAACGCGCCTAAACAACGTTTACTTTGCAAGTTTCGAGAACGCACACAAACTGCGCAGCTACCGCTATAAACACTTTATTACGTATTTAATATTGTATTCACCGTGCGTCTTGTATAAATTAAAATTGAATAGTGAAGGTGCATCAAGTTGGTTTTAATTTCAATTGTAACTTGATTACGTCTTCAACTGTTCCTCGTAAACAGAGGGCGTGGCTAGTGTTGCTAAGCAACGTCAGCAGTAAACGGCGTGTGATTGGTGGAGCTAAGTGACGTCACAGTTCCCTGAACCTATATAAGAGACTGCTGCAGAACGGACGTTGTGGTGCGCAACAGAAAGCATTTAGAAGTGCAGGAGTAAAGGCGTACACACTGCTGTCAGATACGTGTTTTAAGGGAAACATTGTACAGATATATACGATACGGAAATGGGTTGGTGGAAGAAGTTCAAGTTTTGGAGAAGAAGACGCAACACATCATTAAAGGACCAGAAGGTAAGTACAAAGTATAGAAATATTAACTTCAAAATGGGGATATGTTACTGGTTGCGTGACAAGCCGCTGTACAAGATGGCGTCGGATGATGTTTTGCTGAATATTAGCACTCGTTACTTGGATCAAAATAACAGTGAGAACGATGTAAATTCGTGTGAAAAGTGTTTTAAAATGAAGGATGATCTAAAAGTGATTTTAATTGAACTGAAATCTGCTCAATTAATAGTGAAGATATTGCAGGATGAAATTAAAACCAAACCTAGAGACTCTGTGAATGCAGTTAACCTATCAAACTGTGTAGATAACAAATCCGTATTGATGGATGTACTATTAAGAGGGAGGGCTAACAATTCCAGACTTAGCTACAACATTGTGTTATTGAACGGAAAGGGACGCAATGAAATAGAAATATAAAGTAATAATTAGAATAATTACATAACATTAATATTAAAACATTGCCACTGATAAAGGCACAAACTTACACACGATGTGATCAATGTTACAGCACGCTGCTAACATCTTCCAAGGATCATTTTCTACAGATACCCTGAGTAGCAGTTTCAGTTTCAGCAATCTGGTTGGATCAGAGGTCTCGAGTTGCGATGTCAGCATTTGGGATGAGTGGCAGGACTTTTTTAACCAGAGTTGCGATGCCAGCACTCAGGTTGAGTCACAGGACTTCAACCTGAGTTGCGATGGCAGCACTCAGGTTGAGTCACAGGACTTTAACCTGAGTTGCAATGCCAGCACTCAGGTTGAGTCACAGGACTTTAACCTGAGTTGTGATGCCAGCACTGAGGTTGAAGAGAACCTCAGTGGCGACGCTGTTGTCCAAACGGAGAACAGGTAAGTTACAACATATAAAATCAATGTAGGTTATCAAGTGCGGTTATTTTGACACGCTCTTATTTCAAGACGATATTTGTGTTTCCACTCAGTTGTTCACACTGTGTTGAGGTAACCAGAGAAATGCCCACTGTACATCGGCAAGTTGCTGGCCTTAGCTGGCTCAGTTTGCAGAAACTGGCAGTTCTGGAATAACGAACCGTAGAAATGGAATTCTAAATCACTTGATCAGTCTATAAAAACATTTTCTGTGATTTATGTTCATTAGCAGGACTGTACATAAATCACAGAAAATGTTTTTATAGACTGATCAAGATTATGTTCATTAGCAGGACTGTACAATGAAGGAAGTGGGTTTAGACTGGAAGGATAGACGACTGATTTTGGCCCTATATAGGTCCCAAAACACGATAATTGAGATAAATGGAAATAAAGAAGCAATTACTATGATGAAACAGAAGACAAAAGGTATCCACATAAATGGGAAGCAGATACATAGTATACGATTTGCAGATGACATTGCGATCCTTGCGGATTCAGAGAAAGATATGAATAATATGTTACAGATACTAGAAAAAGTTTTAAGCAAATACAAACTTAGGATCAACAAAGCAAAGACTAAGGTTATGAAAATATGTAACAGGATAACGAGTGTTTGGGTTCCATAAAATGTGGGAAAATTGTGGAACAGGTGAATGACTGTCGGCTTGTCAACAAGTTCTGTGTTTCAGAGAGTTAGTTTAACCTTATAACTGTAATACTGTAAATCAGAATAACAAACTAACATTTTTGTTCTGTCATTTTTTGTTTCAGCTATGAACCTGAGATTACGCCAGCATCTTCAACGTGGCAGAAGGTCTGCCTCATCATGGTAAGTTAATGCACAGACTGATATTTGAGTAGGGTTTATTGCTTGTCTGTAATCTTAGGTCTTGTAAACGTGTATGTTTATGCACAATTGCACACATGCATGATGTTTGTCAGACAAAGTTACTGACATGGTAACTGTGTGAAACTGAGGTTATGTCTGACACATAATGCACTGAATAATTTGATCACAGAAATAAAATAAAGTGATAATGTAAATATCTAAGACAATGCAGACCTAGAAATATGAGCAGTAGCGAGGTAGGGTTTCATTTCTGCAGAAACTCCTTGTCATATAATTGTATTGCTTACTGTCTAAGGAAACCATGTCAAAAGTGTGGTGTGTTTTGGGTGTAATATTAAAGGTGATTTGTCTTATATTGCAGTGTGGAGTTGGAATCTATGTTGCTGCTAGTGTACTGATGAACTTCTCTCCGATAGGTAAGTAGTATTTTAGGTTAGCAAGTCAGTACTTAGTGCCCCACTAAATCACCTAGTTGAATCACACAGCAATAGTACTACTGTAAATATATGTTAACAGGACATCACAATGAGCCAGGTCATCACAGTCCACACAGTTAAACACTGTTTGTTTAATATCCATGCACTATTTTCTTACATCTCTGCTTAGGTTTCCCAAATTATTCCCATTTAAAACTAACACAACATTACTCTGTTTCTGTTGCAGAAGTGGTCGTCGACATCGACTATTGTTAGGACAGCGATGGTGAATTATTCTACGACGTTGGTATGTATTTAAGATAAAACACCAACAAATGCACAAATTATAAGGTGCAAATTTGCTCCCTATATCATGATTACCCTACGCGTTTCAGCTCCTCGTGAGCCATCATCAGGGGTTATTTTCTCTATTATAAAAGGTGCTTTACAAATGCTGCATCTGTGGTTGGCACTTTTGATTATGCACTATTTTGGGCATAAGACACTTGTTCATAAGTTAAAAAAAAACACACGAGTCATAAATCAAAGTTGAAATTATGGTTTGTTAAAAAAATCTTGTTAAAAGCACTGTTCACTGCGTCTATTGTATAAAAAATTGTTTGCACTTCTAAAAGTTACAGTAGATCACACACTGCACCGTGCTGGTTGCGATGGACTCTGACGTGTACCGGCAATAGCTTTCCGTTGTTGTCATCCTGCTTAATATGTCGTAGTACAGTCCTCTCGATGTTGTGGTATTAATTAGTAGGAAGAAGAAGTGATTCTGGTGCTAGTATGGTGTGGGGTTGTGTCTTGAAGTATACCCGGTGAAAGTGAACTGTGTTATCACTGTGATAACACAGTTCACTTTCACCGCGTATACTTCAAGACACAACCCCACACCATACTAGCACCAGAACCACTTCTTGTTGTCATCCTGCTTAATATGTCGTAGTACAGTCCTCTCGATGTTGTGGTATTAATTAGTAGGAAGAAGAAGTGGTTCTGGTGCTAGTATGGTGTGGGGTTGTGTCTTGAAGTATACCCGGTGAAAGTGAACTGTGTTATCACAGTGATAACACAGTTCACTTTCACCGGGTATACTTCAAGACACAACCCCACACCATACTAGCACCAGAACCACTTCTTCTTCCTACTAATTAATACCACAACATCGAGAGGACTGTACTACGACATATTAAGCAGGATGACAACAACGGAAAGCTATTGCCGGTACACGTCAGAGTCCATCGCAACCAGCACGGTGCAGTGTGTGATCTACTGTAACTGTTAGCAGTGCAAACAATTTTCTATACAATAGACGCAGTGAACAGTGCTTTTAACAAGATTTTTTAACAAACCATAATTTTAACTTTGATTTATGACTCGTGTGTTTTTTTTTAACTTATGAACAAGTGTCTTATGCCCAAAATAGTGCATAATCAAAAGTGCCAACCACAGATGCAGCATTTGTAAAGCACCTTTTATAATAGAGAAAATAACCCCGATGATGGCTCATGAGGAGCTGAAACGCGTAGGGTAATCATGATATAGGGAGCAAATTTGCACCTTCTAATTTGTGCATTTGTTGGTGTTTTATCTTAAACAATAAAATGCACGGTGAATTAAAACTTAAAATTGTTAGTATGTATGTTAGTAAGTAAGTTTAGGAAAACATCGGTCCTCTTTAGGGCCACACCAGTGCTTTTTAGTAAGTAAGCTAGAAAATAAGTTAGAAAGTAAGATAGTAAGTAAGTTAGTATATAAGTTAGTAAATACGTAAGTAAATTAGTAAGTAAGATTTTTTTTTTTTTAAATATTAAGCTTTATTTTCTTTGTTGGTTTAATACATCGAGACTCTTCTTACAGGTATCAAGTTGTTCCTTACACCAACTTCCTTTGAATTAAAAAATGGTACACTCAAGTGACTGTGATGTATACAATACCTAGATGTGTAGCTGTAGTGAAAAGTAGGTTGTAGCACCCAAAAAAAACACTACCATCAAAGTCGCTCTATTTAGAGCAGCATATGTTTAGTCCGTTTGTGTTTATATCGCCTATACATGTCCATAAGGTCATGGAGAGAGTAGTTTCCTATGTCGCCAATCAATGGATTCGGATGATACAGGCAGTGGGTATAAAACCTCTCTGCAAGATGATGGACACATGTTTGAAGAACGTCAACTCCTAAGGTACTATGGAGGAGGGGGATTGGAGTGTTACGAGGAGAGTTCGAGATAACCCGTAAACATTTGTTTTGTACTGTTTGAAGGGTGCGAAAGTTTGTAGCGCTGGTTGAACACCAGACTGGGGCCGCGTATGTTAGTGTAGATCTGATAGAAGCCCGGTACAGCTGAAGCTTTGTGTTCACTGTTAGCGTGGAATCCCTGGCTAGGAGGGGAAATATGTTCGCCAAGTAGCCTAGCGCAGTGTGAGACGTTCTCCTGATGTGCGTTGTGAAGGTAAGAGTAGGAGTTAAATGTAGTCCCAAGTACTTGACTTCAGTTGACCATGGGATCTCCTGTTCATCTATACAGAGTCTTGCAGGGGGTAGTGGCCTTCTCTTGGTGAAAATGATAGCTTCCGTCTTGGTGGTTTACCCGGAGCCGCCATCTCGTAAAGTACTTTATGATCCGGTCCACTGCTATGTTGAGCCTGCGAGTGATAGTATCCGTGCGCCAGGACTGCGTGAGTAGTGCTGTATCGTCTGCATAGAGAGCCAGTTGGACATGTGGGATGCGTGGAATATCAGATATGTATAACGTAAAAAGAATGGGAGATAGGACAGCTCCCTGCGGGAGCCCGGCTAGTTGTATTCTACTGGAAGAAGGTGCTCCGTCTACGACCACCACAAATGATCGGTCTGTGAGGTATGAATGGAGAAAGGCGATTAGATATGCCGGGAAGTTGTATTTGATGAGTTTGTGGAGCAGACCCCGGGTCCATACTGTATCGTACGCCTTTTCTATATCCAACAGTACCATACCCGTATGTTTGTTGATATTATACCCATGCGTGATGTGGTCAACAATTCGTGCCAGTTGCGCAACGGTTGAATGACGTTTTCGGAAACCGAATTGCTCATTCGGAATAAGACTATTCCTACGTGCATATCCGTCCAGGCGTTTTAATATCACCCGTTCCAGTAGTTTGCTCAGTGCGCTAAGGAGGCTGATTGGTCTGTATGAGGCTGGGTTAGCTGGAGGCTTCTGATGCTTCCGGATGGCTATAACTTTGGCCTGTTTCCATGTCCTCGGGAAATGGCCGAGGGTCAATGCGGAGTTAAATAATGAGGCCAGATGACTTATTGTGGCTGTAGGAAAGTGACGCATCAAGTTGGGTGTTATTCCGTCCTCACCCGGGGCCGTGCGGCGTTTAAGGGATGAGATATATCTTCGTATTTCCGTGATGCTGACGTGAGGAAAGTCTGAGACGCCGAGCCTATGTCGTTTGATAAACGTATGAAGCACACGATCCACTCCTCTAGAGTGGGGCGTAGATTCCATCGGTATTGTTTGACTGTGAATGCGCTCAAACCTGTCGGCGAGTATTTCTGCTTTGTCTGCAGCTGTGTATATCTGCACTCCGTTGTCGAACAAGGGCGGGATGGGGGCGGGTGGTTTTTGAAAGTATCTCACTATTTTCCATAATGTCGCTTTTTGTGGATGTAGTGTTCCCAGAAAAGTGGTCCACTTTTCATTTTGATACCTTTGAAGGAGGGCTGCGACCAGCCGGTTGATGATGGAGAGAAGTATAGCAAACACCTGTAGTCGAGATCTCTGAAATCGCCGGCGGATGTAGTTTCGGAACTTCACAATCGCTCCGATGGACGGTGGGAAACAGATATGCTGCCGTTTGATTTCTTTCCTCGGTATAGCTGCAGCCGCCGCCTGTAATACCGATGCCGTAAAGTAGTGTACTGCCCTGTCGAGATCTGTATCATTGCGGATGTGGGGGCGTTGAGCGAGAAAGTGGTTTAACCGTGAGCGGTAAAGAGGCCAGTTTGCTTGTCCATAATCCAGGACCGTTCGATTCTCTTTTGTCCTATGATGGGACACGTAGTTTACACACTACCGGGTTGTGATCTGATGATAATGCCGGTATGGAGTGGGGTGTCGACATGTGGCACCCTCGTGATAGGGCAATATCAAGGACACTGCTCTGCCCCCGTGGATGCACATATGTAGGGAGTTCCGGGGGATAGATTGTCACCGATCGTTCTATACTGTAGTCCAGCAGTACTCTACCGTTCCTGTTTGTTGTGGTACAGTTCCAAGCCGGGTGTTTACTATTGAAATCGCCAAGGAGGACGACCGGGCTTTCGTTGGAGAAAACTGTCTCCAGATCTTCGCGGCAGAGCGTATTGCCTGGAGGATTGTACCCCGAGACGATCAGTATCCGCTGTCGCTGTGGAAGATGGATATATACCGCCACCGTTTCTAGTGTTGTTGTGTCAGGTAGAATAAAGTGGTCGTGCCTTACGCAGTGTTTTACGAGTAGCATGACTCCTCCCCCGTGTTGATTCCTATCTGTCCGATAGATGTTGAATCCAGGGGCAGAGAATTTGCGTTTTGTATTGAGTTTTGTTTCACAGACGGCTGCCACATCGATATTATGGAGATTTAAGAAGTGCAATAACTCTGTTTTTCTCAGTGCGATGGAATTTGCGTTCCAGTGTAGTAGTCTTAGATTTCGGCTTACGGAGATTGCGTAAAGAACCCCATTATGGTGTCTACGATGATCAGTGTTTTATCCATCGGGTTTTGTGCGGCCTGAAGTTGATTTGCCAGCGTTCGCAGAGCTACACATACCCGTTGTAGATTCAGTGTGGAGAGAATCGATTTGAGAGATTCGATTATCGAAGGTAATGTTTGGGTGTCCTGTGGACTAGGTTGTTTTGATGTCACTTGAGCCCAAGTTGGAGCTTGGCGTTTTGCCTCGGGTGGAAGTCGAAGCGGCGGAAACTGCGATTGCGTCAGTGGTTGGTGATTGGTTCTGGTCGATGGACGAGGCAGTCGGCGGTTTCGCGATTCCAGTTGTTTAATGTACACCGGACATCCCGTATGATTTGCCGGATGTTCCCCTCCGCAGTTCACGCATTTGGGTGGGGCTGTAGCTGGCTTCTGGCAGTCCTGCGTTGAATGTGATTTGTCGCATTTGACGCATCTGGTTGGACGGCCACAGTATGCAGAAGAATGACCAAACTGTTGACACTTAAAGCATTGTTGGATCGGTCTCGGATTTTTGTACTTATCCCATTGGACGATACAGTGACATACGTTTGTGATCTTATACACTTCACGGAGGTCCGTGCCGGTCTGGAAAGTGACTATAAACACAGGATATTTATGTTGAACCTGCGCCGTTGACTTATCCGTTCGGACAATTTGCCTTATTTTTTCCACTTTTAGGTTTTTAAGTTCCAGCTCTTGCTGAATTTCCTCCACTTCGACTGTAGGCGGCACCCCCTTCAGGGCCACTCTCGGTTGTACCTCCGTTGGAAGTGGGTACGTGTGATATGCTAAATTAGCCTTTTTAATTTCTTGAAGTAGGATGTTATAGTCTCCTTCTGTTTTCGTGTATAGTAATAACCTATTTAACTTGGCTTTTACTTCTACAGGTGCTGTTAGTTTTTCATTTAATGTTTTGAGTGTGGTTGTATGATGGGTCAGATAACTATACAGGACTATTGGAGGAATCCTGGACTTACGTTTTGGGGTTGAAGTCACTGAGTCGGTGTTCTCTGTTTCGGAGGCACTGTCTGATAAAACTTCGAAGTAGTTAGGGGATTCAAATGAAGTCCCTGCTTCGTCCTCATGTTGTCGTCTGCCTCGTTTCCTTTTGGATCCCTGGTCGGGACGGTAGTCTGGAGGCATTACTCCCGTTAGCCTCATGTTGCCCACTTCACTTGCCCTATCTATCACTAGGTACTGGTCCCGGCGTACAATCACTCGATTGCCGCCGGCACTAGGAAACACAACACACCACTCCCACTAGCACTCGTCAAGCACAGCGTATCGTACGTCCTACCAGTTACACTGCTACCGACGAACTGCTGAGTAAGTAAGATAGTAAGTTAATAAGTAAGTTAGTAAATAAGTTAATAAGTAACTTAGTAAATAAGTTAGTATGTAAGTTATTAAGTAAGTTAGGTAGTAAATAAGTTAGTATGTAAGTTATTAACTAAGATAGGTAGTAAGTAAGTTATTAAGTAAGTAAGTTAGTAAGTAAGTAAGATAGTAAGTTAGTAAATAAGTTAGTAAGTTAATAAGTAACTTAGTAAATAAGTTAGTAAGTTAATAAGTAAGTTAGGTAGTAAATAAGTTAGTAAGTTAATAAGTAAGTTAGGTAGTAAATAAGTTAGTAAGTTAATAAGTAACCTAGTAAATAAGTTAGTATGTAAGTTATTAAGTAAGTTAGGTAGCAAATAAGTTAGTATGTAAGTTATTAACTAAGTTAGGTAGTAAATAAGTTAGTAAGTTAGTTAGTAAATAAGTTAGTAAGTAAGTTAGTTAACATCATGACATATTTTTGTAGTAATTACTTAGAGTTCTTGTAAGTAATTCTGTGTGCCGGCACTATGACATTACTTTCGCTCAAAAACACGAATTCCAGATAGCATCACATCCCTATCTGGACTAGTGTCTCGGATGTGGATATGAAATCCTGTGCATGACGCAGGGTTACATATCCCCCCTCCAGGTCCTGTGCCTCATCGTGGCGAGGGGGTGTAACAGTGAATGGTGTCTGCTTCTATGTGAGGCTGCTGTAAAATTTATATTACTGGATTTTGAAATGACTTTTAAATTCCCTGTCATGTTCCACAATTTTCTGGATATCTGTTTGTTAAAACACGTTATTACCCGCCATATTTACGTAGAAACTTGTATTAAAACTTTATACTATTAGGTCACCAAATCAACTAATAATTTCAGTACAACTGATCATAAACTGGTATAGGTTTGTACTGTATCTGACACAAAAGGTGTCACTGCATACAGCAGCCATATTAACTGGCATCATTCACTGGCCAAAGCAGGACACGATAAAAGCTCAAACTATCTGATATCCGAATTGTCACCACACACCCACACAAACAACCACTCACTTGCGACTTCTGTTAGGCGCCAGTACGTAAATATCCTATAAGGTAATACCGTATATTCTCGAATCTAATGCGCACCCTTTTTACAGTTTTAGAGGGCTAAAAAATCAGATGCGTATTAGATTCGTGTGCGGATTAGATTCGCGGTCTAGAGCTGGATTTTGGAAAAATGATTGAGCTGCTGTACGTGCCGTAAGAACAATACAATACAATAATCTATTATTTTATTATTTATTATTATAATTTATTATTCATCAGACTCGCCGTCATCACTCATAACTGAATCGTTATCCGTGCTCTCCACCCAGTCACTATCATCTTCATCTTCAACATCGTCCTCCCATACAATGTCATCGCTGCCTTGTGTTTCCGCCATAGTCGAACGTTACTTTCATCAACTCCAAAAATTGCAGCGGCTTTGCGGTTTCCATTCTCCTCTGCGCACCGAATAACTTCACGTTTGAACTTTGCCGTATATGAGAGTCGTTTAGATTTCAGGCGTCCCTCTTCCATAACTACGGTACACGACAAATTGGAACAAGCACCTCCCACGTTTCAACAACTAAGGCTCAGCTGGCTTCAGACGAGATTGCGCACGTCTGTTGAGAAAGGCCCCGCCTCTATCGATATGACTCATCGGCCACAGGCGTAGCGTCGGATTTTAACGCATTGGTAACATCCAATATTATTCAATCAGTCGCCCCGTGGGCAAGGGGTGGTTGAAGGAAAGGTGCGGATTAGAATCGCGAACTAACTTTTTTTCGTTTAAGAAGTCGCCAAAAACTGGGTGCGTATTAGATTCGGATGAGCATTAGATTCGAGAATATACGGTATTAATATAGTTAAAGGAAAAGTTCACAGATCATTTACTAATTACTATTATACTTATTTAATATACTTCAGTAGCAGAGGAAGGCAGCATTAAGTGATGTACATTATATCTTGAATAGGAGGGTCATAGTTGTATTGTGAGCAAAGTAACGAACTTTGAGTCATGAGTAGTGTTCCATGGTGCAGAATCACATCTCTTGTGTTAAGTGTTTCATGAACTCCCTACAAAAGTGATTGTCACTTTAATTGTTTGTTGCCATGTGGATATGTCATTTATCTTCAACAGTAGGTTCACTAGTTTAAATATCTTCACTCTGTGATTGGTGAACCATTTTGTTATTACAAACCTGTACTAAGTTAGAACATAGGCTGTCAATTATTTTAACATTTGGGGAACATTTGTGCTTGCAGATGAGTTATTTATAAAGAGCTGTGAGAGATGATACAATACAACCCCTCTAAAAACACCTTGGTTAAAACTGAAACATGTCATTTTGGGACACTAAGTCCAAACATATAATGTGAAAACTACTGTAAAATGAACTTCTGAAAATGGGAATAAAAAACATGGAAGATGGTCAGTATTCCAGTGTTCTGTAATATAGTACGATGTACAATGGTATATAGATATGATGCCAGTCACATCACAGACAACTGGAATCATTATCCACTGTGAGAACTTCAATTCTCACATTGAAAAAGGTCAACTGAAATATTTTTTAACGTTTGTATAATTTTTTGTGTCCTCTGCAGTCTGGGATTCAGCTCTGAAGCAATAGTCCCGTAAGACTTGGGGTTCTGCCACAGTGCCATTGTGGTTTTCACTGTTCTGGGATGTTGTGTCGCATTGGTTCGCAGGTGGTAACAAACTACTAACAGCACCACGCAACATCCCAGAAGAGTTAAGACCTATAGGACTATTCGTGTCACAAATGAGAAAGAATTGTGCCTACAAACAAAATATGTGCTGAATACAATACATACACTATACAAACAATGTATTTCCAATAATAATAATAGTCATCCTTTTGTGTTTGCAACATTTGTAGATGTTAATGTGTTTGAAATACAGCTTGCCTGACAAATTTTACTGAAACAATATGCAGTTTTATCACATAGATGGTCTAGAAGGTCAACAATGACAGCAGAATATTTTATCATTACATCCATTGTTCATACTCATCCACTGTCCAAGGTGTACAACCAACCCATGTGATGTTACAGTACCATGGGACTCAGTCTCATCACACTACTTTGATTAAAACAAATACCCAGCACATTATGGACTAATTTACCAGTAATTTTAATCTCAAACATTATAGTGTCAACTGCCGTGGGCACCATACTCTCTAGGCACCAAAACATGGGAGTAATGTGCTACACATTTGTTTAGAGCTCCGTAATGTACCAGGTATCATTTGCAAATTCCACTTTGTAATTTTTACAAATGTGTGTCACATAAAACAGTGTACAGGGTCATCGAAAAAGAATGCCGGGATTATAAAAACCCATCACTCAAAAACTCTTAAACATGTCAAAATGATTCAAGTGTTAAAATGTGGCAAAAGAACGTAAGTTTTGGACATGCTGAGTTAATGGGTTGGGGTGGCGGGCGGGCGAGCGAGCTTGAGATGCGCTCTGTAATCGTGTTGTAGGCCCTTTCTTTTTTATGGAGAGCACCATTACTGGAGACATTTACCTGGACTTGCTTCAACTTTATGTTTTCCCACAAATTGAAGACTTGGAAAGAGAAACTGGGTCATTTTCATGCAGGACGGAGCACCTCCCCATTTCAGCCTGCCTGTGCGCGGAGCCTTGAATGAGAAGTTCCCCAACGCCTAGATCGGGAGGGGGGACCAATTCCCTGGCCTCCCAGAAGCCCTGATCTTACCCCGATGGACCTTTTTTTTTTTTTTTTTGGGGGGGGGGATATGTCAAGAACTCTGTGTATGGTGAAAAGATTGGGGATCTCCAGCACCTACGGGATAGGATCGCAACAGCTATCACAATGGTAACTCCGGACATAATTCAGCGGACTTGGCACAAGATCGAAACATACTAAGGTAAGACAAAAACTAAAGACATTCCTTAGCATCTTAACACTTGAATCATTTCGATATGTTCAACAGTTTTTGAGTGACACGTTTTTATAATCCTGGCATTCTTTTTCGATGACCCTGTACATTAGTGTTAGTACTTCAACCGAGTCCCCCAACACCTGTATTATGTTGGGTTTTACTATAATTATTCTTGCAGTCAAGTGCATAATAGGAATGCACGCCGTATATCAGGTCTGACTATATGTGATTACACGTTGCTGCCCCGAGCACAAAATATGCAACTAGGTAACAATATCGTACTACTGATTATGAGAGACAGCTGCCTGTTGGGAGTAAACGAGCTTGAAGCCAAGCCAGACTATTAATGACACTAGTCCAGCGAAGCACAGTCCTGCAATCGCTCTCAGCTTCCAGTGGGCACTACAGCTGCGAAGGATAGACAATATCCGCAGAACCTAGCAACAGAGTACAATATATTGC
This sequence comes from Reticulitermes speratus, assembly GCA_021186555.1. Classification (NCBI taxonomy): domain Eukaryota; kingdom Metazoa; phylum Arthropoda; class Insecta; order Blattodea; family Rhinotermitidae; genus Reticulitermes; species Reticulitermes speratus. The sequence continues at coordinate 20,389,569 of JAJKFL010000005.1, forward strand.
AACATTACATACAAGTCATTTAGTAGGAACAATTTTCTCACCTGTATTTTCCTTAAAAGAATGCAGTGCCATGACAGTGCTCTAAATAGAAAATAAAAGGCATGGGTTTGGAAATGTAACAGTAAAGAATGAAAAAAGGAAGGGTCCACAATGCCAGAAAAGCTATATGTGAGAGCAAACTGTTCAGACATTGGTCTTGATACTATGGTGAATTGTGTTAAGAATACAGTAATGAGTTTCACATGCAAATGCACGAGTATTTTCCATATCTGTTTTCTCGCATTGGATTGTAAAGTACTGGTAGTCAAGTTTCTTTTATAAGGTGGTAGTGAAAACAATTCATAGTTTCATGACATAGAGGAAAGTTATTATTATTATTATTATTAGAGTAGCAGCAGCTTCCTGTCTTTTTAGATTATCATAAATCTCTTTGTTATGTGCAACAGCCCTCTATGAAACCATCTCTTTATGCACTAAGTCTAGTATGGCAGGAGCAAGATTAAAACTAGGGATGGGATATTCGAATCTTCGAATCCCGCGAATCTTGAATAATATTCGAGATTCGAAAACTCGAATCTTTGCGCTTTTTTCGTCTTTCGAATCCTAACCTAGCGAAATTCTGCCACCTAGCGGAATCTTGAGGAACTTAAACTACTTAGTGCTAACCTTGATTTCAGGCTTCTGCCGCGATGTTGATGTAATCTGTGGTCTTTTGGGTGATTACACGGCGTCGTGAGGTAATTATTTACGGACGTTTTGGGACAACGTGTCGGTCCCATCTTCACGGGTCGAGATTCCACGAAGAATCTCGACCCGTGAAGATGGGACCGACACGTTGTCCCGAAACGTCGGTAAATAATTACCTCACGACGCCGTGTAATCACCCAAAAGACCACAGATTACTTAGTGCTACTCACTCTATAGCTCAGCGTTTCTAGTTCTACTCAACTGTCCGCAGCGTCTCACTTGTACACGCTATCAGTCTACGCTCGGCGTTATCCGGACTGTATTTTTGTCTCACTCTTAGCGTTTCTCACGCTTTTATTGATTATTCCTACGTGGTTTCTATCGCTAACCACAGCATTTATGCTTACTTGGGAGCGATTTATCTTGTGCCTCTGGCATAACTTCTTATTTCCTATAACCTACAACCAATGTCACCTATAAACTACAACCCATGAGATGGCACCTTCTGATATCTGGAACTATTTCCAAATTTCGGATAATGAAAATTATACGAATTGCAATCTGTGTTCTGCAAAAATATCCAGAGGAAAAGGGTCACATACTACTTCAGCAATGTGGAAACATTTGAAAGGCAAACATTTATCCAAATTTCAAGAACTGAAAGGTAGAAGTTCACCATCCCCATTACTGACTCCAGCTTCAACCTTAAGCTCTTTGACTGTCAGAGTTGACTCTCCATTCAAAGACAATAATGACCCAGATGATCCAGCTGTTGTTGGGAGTCCTCCATCAGTTAGTTCAACTTCTACTCCACGTTCAGCAGCTTCTTCCTATGGAGAACAAAGCCCTTTCAAAACACCCCCAATAAAACGCAAAGCAGTATCGTCTAACCAACCCGACTCTGAAAGAATTTGTTGATAAAATGCAACATTTTAAGCCTGGAGATGAAAAGAGCTAAAACAATTACCAGATTACTCGCCGAAATGATCTGCAAAGATAACCAACCATTGTCCATAGTGGAAGATAAAGGTTTTAAAAAGTTGTTAAATCACCTTCAGCCAAGATACTAGGTGCGCCCAGAAAGTAATGCAACGCATTTTTTTTCTCGGCCCAATTTTGTTGGATAAAAATGATATTTTGCGTGCTGTATCTTTGAAGTGTCCCGCGTTTATGCACATAGGTGCAATGTTTCCCGCTGGATAGCAGCGCAGTAGTGAGCTTTCAAAATGGAGTCTGCAAGTGACGTGCGTTCTAAACAGAGAGCAGTAATTGAGTTTCTTTTGGCAGAAAACGAAACGAGTGAATCAATTCACAGGCGCTTAAGAAAGGTCTATGGAGACATGGCAGTGGATAAAAGCACCGTCAGCCGTTGGGCGAAGCGATTGGCGTTATCAGAACAAGGACGGGGCACACTGTCTGATCTCCCGCGCTCGGGCCGCCCATCAACAGCTGTGACGCCTGCAACAGTGCAACGAGCCGACAGTCTTATTCGAGACGATCGGAGAATCACAACCAGGGAACTCGCCGCTGTACTCGGTATTGGTAAGGGAAGCGTCGACAAAATCATTCACCAGTTAGGATATTCAAAGGTCTGTGCCCGATGGGTCCCTCAAAACCTAACCGAAGAGCACAAGCAACAAAGAAAAGCCATCTGCTCCGAGTTGCTTGCTCGTTACGAGGTTGAGGGTGACGATTTCTTGTCCACCATTGTCACGGGTGATGAGACATGGATTCATCACTTCGAGCCCGAGACGAAAAGGCAATCCATGGAGTGGCATCACACGACCTCTCCTCGGAAGAAAAAGTTTAAAGCAGTTCCCTCAGCCGGCAAGATCATGGCGACAGACTTTTGGTACCGCGAAGGCATACATGCTCTCGCATCTCGGTGGCGTAAGGCCAAAGATTTAGAAGGAGACTATGTCGAAAAATAGGGTCAGGTAGCCAAAGATTCATGTAATGATGTGACATATTTGAAGTTTTGATAAAATCAATTGTGAATGAGAAAAAAAATGTGTTGCATTACTTTCTGGGCGTACCTAGTATATCATCCCAAGCAGGAAACATTTTGCCCATAAGGTAATTCCAGAGATGTATGAAGAAGAAAAAATAAAAGTTGAGAAACTTTTAGAAAAAACCGAGTTTATTGGAGTCATAACAGACATGTGGACATCAACATCTTCTGACGATTACCTCAGTTTGACAGTTCACTTCGTAGATGAAAACTTTGAGTATCACCTTTGCAGAAGTTTCACATACAGCATCTTCAATAGAGACTTTCATAACCGACACTATGAAAGAATGGAATCTCTTAGAAAAAGTTGTGTTTCATGAGAGATAATGGTCCGAATATGGTTGCAGCTTTAAAACGCAGTACCTTTGACCACTTGCCATGCCTGGCTCATACTTTTCAATTAGTTATCAAAGATGGTCTACTTAACAAGAGTGAACTTAAGGAAATAATGTCAGCCTGCCGGAGTATTGTGGGATATTTCAAGCACTCTTCTAAAGCCATGAAAGTCTTACGAGCTTTTCAAGCTAAATTAAGTCTTAAACCTCATCGTTTGATACAAGACGAACCGACAAGATGGAATTCTCAGCTTCACTTGCTCACTCGTCTCATGGAACAAAAGCAAGCTGTTTTATTATCTGCTTCAGACTTAAATTTTCAGGTAAATCTTAGTGCTCGACAGTGGACAACTATAGAAGAAGTGATACGAATCCTAGATGTGTTCGATAGAGCTACATTTGTGGCCAGTTCCAGTCAAGTAACAATCTCAGAAATAATTCCTTTAGTGGATAGCACCATTAATGCTCTACAAAACTTCAAATCAACTTTAGGTTCCATACAGCGTTTTCGAAATGACTTGCTTACATCTCTAAAAAGGCGCTATCAGTCTGTTGAAACAGAAAAATTGTATGCTCTTGGTACTATACTGGATCCCCGATTCAAAGGAAGTGTATTTTTGAGCAAAGAAAACCTTGAGCAAGCTAAATCAACACTGACCATGGAAATTTCTGATATTAGTATTTTGCAAGCAGATGACACTGATCTGCAGTCATCAGAACAAAGTCAAAGAGATACCACTCAAAATCACCAACTGAACAACAAGGAGTTCATAGCATGTGTAGTTACTATTCTCAATTGATGATACCATCTACCAGCACTGAGCAAAGTTATAGTTTGTCTCCTGAAGAAGAAATAAATGCTTACTTAGCAGAAACACTGCTTCCACCATCTGTGGACATCTTTAAATACTGGAAGGACAACAAAAAATATCAAAATTTAAAGAAACTCTCTAAAAAGTTTTTAATCACACCACCATCGACAGTAATATCAGAAAGCAGGTATCATAGCTGATAAAAAACGAAGTAGGCTAGACCCAGAGCGAGTTCGAATGCTAGTGTTCTTAAATAAAAATCTCTATTAAAGGTTTCTGATTCTTTTAGATTGCCCTGAAAGAGTTCAGTGTTTAGTGTTTTTAATTTTTATTAACTCTTAAAATAAACACGTTTTTTATTTTTCTTCATTTTCTGGAAAGAATTTAGTATTCCATGTTTAGCGTTTACTGTTTATCTACGATATATTAACTCTTGAAATAATCCCCTCCCTCTACACAAATGTCAAAAATGTGAACTGTTACTCAAATATTATTTGTATTATTATTATTATTAATATAATTAATATTTATTATTATTTCATTTATTTGTATCTTCTTAATGAATAATATAGGTATATTTTTGAAAACTATTCTTAAATGTGTTTTTTCCTTAAACACAGATTTTAAATTTTGCTTCAAATAAAAACTTTTAATTTTAAAATAAATACTAAATGGTATAGAACTAAGTCTTTTTCCCTTTAGTTTTATCTTATTATTATTATTTTTATATGAAGGATTCGAGAGATTCGAGATTCGAGGGATTCGAGAACCTTTTAGGATTCGGATTCGGATTTGGATTCGAGCAAATTTAGGATTCGTCCCACCTCTATGTGTACATATTCTATATATCGAAAATAGGGAGGGGATTGAACTAACTAGAAGGCCGTTATTTACAAACAACAATTTACGCTAAAAGCCGATGCCAGTGGCGGTGCAGTGTAAGACATGGGCCTGCGGCCGCTAGCTTGGTGGGATTGTGGGTTCGAATCCCGCCGGGGGCATGGATGTCTGTCTCTTATGAGTGTTGTGTGTTGTCAGGTAGAGGTCTATGCGTCGGCCTGATCACTCGTCCAGAGGAGTCCTACCGAGTGTGGTTGTCTGAGTGTGATTGTGAAGCCTCGACAATAAGGAGGCCCTGGCCCAGTAGGGGCTGCCGCGCTATGGGGGCAAAAAGTTACGCCAAAAGTACAATTGAATGACTAGATAGTAGGCCGTACTAAACCCGGTAAGACACAAAGAATGATTGGTTTACTGTGTGCTGTCTTAAAGTGATGAGTTATAGTTTGTAAACATTTTCTCTGCTAATAAAGTTACCACATTATATTCTGTAGACCTATTAGATTATGTTTGTTAAACTGTATTACTGCAACTATTCAGGTGACTGAAGGTCGCAGGTTGGCCAGCCCTGCTCTAGAGCAGTGGTTCCCAATGTGTGCTCCGCGGATCCGAAGGGATCCACGGTCAGTTCCCAGGGGATCCGTGAGTACAGTTCTGCAATGGCTAGTTTGAAGTTTACTTATTCTTTAATCAAAGAAACAATGTTTTGTTAAAAATAATCGCGGAACTTCTTTAATTGGCATGTGTTCACTTCGTATGGTCGTTAGAATATCTAATTAAGAAACCCCTATACCCACGAAGCGAGCGACAATCAGTTTAATGAAGTTCAAGTCATGTTATTCATTGTTACGTATGCTATTGTTATGTATTCTTAGCTATCTAAAATCAGTTCTGATATATACATTTTTAATTTTGGGTACTATCATCCGGACACTCCATATTTACGTGACCAAAGATGTGAGGGTCCGGGGTTATTTTTCGAAGCCAAAAGGGGTCCGCGAGCAAAAAGGTTTGAGAAACACTGCTCTAGAGAATGGCATACATACCGCACTACAGGTAGTCCTTGCTTTACGCCTTTTAGCTGTAACGCCCCTTGACAAGTTACGTTCGTTTCAACACCCTCTGGCTCACAGCGCACTAGATACGGCCGAGGACGTCCGCAATTCACGGCTAACAAGAAGGACTGGGAGGCAGTTGCAAGCAGAGCGCTGATAGTGCTGCACATCAAATTTCGTGCGTTCATCGTGTAGTTTGCAGCGATCTTTTGTGGTTTGTTTCTTTACCATTACTAAAGAGCATCAAAAGGAGTGAGAAATGTAAATATATATCCCGTAGAGCAAGCACAATTAAGAAACAGGCAAAGGCAATCAGTACTGAAGAGCAGGGCCACCGACAGCGGGTTCGGGCCCCGGGGGAAAAAAAAATTTGTGGTCCCCCCAGCAAGGGCGGACCGGCTAAAAATCTTTACTCTAAATCGAAAAGACGGACTCTCAGTTGCAGAGTGACTTGGGCTTGGTCTGAAAGGCTTAATTTGTACAATCGACAAATAATGGTACTACCGAGATAGACAAAAAATATGCAACATAGTTGGGCCCCGGGCCCCCTTCCGGACAACCGGATCCCGGTAATTTGTACCGGCTTCCCGCCTCCTCCCTCTCGTCGGTACTGCTGAAGAGAAATTGTGCGTAATAAATCGGCTTCAAAACGGTGAACGCAGTGCTAATACGTGCCGTGCTCGTGGCTTGACCAAGAACAGAGTACCTAAAATTCGTAACAATCCTGAAAAAGAAATTAGAGGAATTGCCAAGTCAGGAACTAAAGTGAGAATTACAAGAATGTCCTTTTCGAGAAGTTAGACTGTGGAATGTATGGTAAATACGTTGAATACATGGATCGAGGATCAACATCACCGATACGTCGTATCATTCTTTATTATTATCAGCAACACAATAACAATATAATAAGTAAATAAATAAATATCGTATATGGAGACGTTGTCATTGATATGATTTTTCCTAACCCGTAAGTGTTCCATCATTTCTTGTGGGAATATCGTACATAATTCACGACCGCTTGCTCAGGAACACAAATGGGGCGTAAAACAAGGACTACCTGTACCAACTGTGCATAAATGACACGGCAGCTGAGGGCGGGTTCGGTCCCCGGTGACAAACTTTCTTCGGCCCCCCCAGCAAGGGCGGACCAGCTAAAATCTTTACACTAAATCGGAAAGAATGTTGATTACAGAGTGACATGGGCTTGGTGTGAAAGGGTTGATTTGTACAATCGACAAATAATGATACTACCGAAGAAGACAAAAACATATGCAACACAGTCGGGTCCCGGGCCCCTTTCGAATCAGCTGACCCCGGTAATTTGTACCGGCTTCCCCCCCCCCCCCCCCCCCCCTCGTCGACACTGTACATGATTGCTCGTTAAGCATTGAATGCTGGAAGAATACACTCACTCAAAAAAACGATAGCGTGATATAGGGGAATTCCTATCCAAAATGCTTCAGGACTTTATGAAGGTTTAAATAATTTATTCAAAGTGACTAGCTTAAAGTGTGTGAAAAGCAGGTCCAGCTGCCAAGTTAGCATTCGTGCAAACGGAAGTAAAGTTAATTTTTTGTCCCGAAAGTAGCTTAAATGGAAGAAAAACGAAGACAGTTGTTAAGTAAAATCATAACTGAATACATAAAATTATTTTTCAACAAATTGTACAATACGATAACCAGCCGGGATAGCGCAGTTGGTATAGTGACTAGGCGCACGCTGGACAAACGACAGCTTCTGTTCAGAACCAGAAACTAATTTTAGAATTTTGGAGTGGTCCTCCAAGCTTTTCAGACCTCCAAAACTCAGAATTTTCAAAATAAAGCGAATTTATTTATATTAATTTGTAAAGGGGGCAACGAGTGTAAAGATATAAACTAAAATAAAATACAAAGAATCTGAAACGCTTTACTTTTAAGTAAGTTTTTTTTTAAGTCATACGTCTTTGCTTTGGAATTGCTTATATACCAAGGTTCCCGAATCCAAGAATTTCATTGCCACTTTTACACGTCCTCTGACAATGTAACAAAATTTGAATCACACACTAAACACAGTAAAATGAATCTGAATTTTTCACAAAGATTCATTAAAAATGTGCTACCATTAGTAGGACTCGGTTAATCCAGCAAGAAAGAAAGAATGACTGTTTATTCTGATAATCCTATGGAATACATAAATGCAATTTGTGGAAAAAATTCAGTCTGTAATGTTAAATTTGGCGGTATATATATAGTAACGAGATAGGCCTTAAAGGGTTAATTTCCCCTGAAGTACGAAATAACATTGAAAACTTCTAAGTGTACGGTAGGCCTATGTTGTAATAAGACACTTTGTTCCTACAATTTTCTAATTTAGATTTAGTATACAATTATGAAAACCAAAAAGATTCAATACCTCTTGTAATTCAATGGAATACATTAACAGCTAGTTAGTGTTGATAAAACTCTAGTAGCAAGTGATATACGTTTCAACATAGAATTAAGCAGCAGGAAATAAAACATATTTATTTTCGTCACCAGAATACAACGATAGACATGTGTTTTAAGAAATGCAAATATATTATTATAAAATCCTACCACACGTACTGCAAAAATTATGTTCGCCCTTAAACCATAAATCAACAGAACACAAATGATAATCATTTTCTAATCCACTCCCTGCTGGTTTTTACTTACTTCTCTGAAAAGCACTTGACAAATCAAACATATTTCTTCTTCACTAATATGTTAGTTTGCTTTATTTTGCATGAAAGAGCGAAATGCAGTGCCATGCAGTGACTCTTTTACACAGAAAGATTGTACCGGTACATGACCATGGTGTTTACAATGGTCCTTAGCGATTTTGTAAAAAAACGGTTATTTAAGATTCAAGTCTGCTGGCATGTCCGGAACTACTTACCCAACGACAAAGCACAACATCTCAGAAGAATTGAACCTTTAGCAACATTGCTGTGACAACCTCAAATGAAAAATAATTGCTATTTGGCAGAAGGTCATAATGACACTTAAATTCGAAAGCTCCGAAAGAAGACTGGTAGCCATGTCTGTGTAAGTTCTGCACACAAAAGTGTCCCAAAAGTCAACATACATACACGACTGCCATTATATACTCAGAGGAAAACATTTTCGAAATAACTAAAATGTACCACAACATTAGACAGGAGATACTATGTAAAATATAAGGTACAGAACAAAAGCGGTCAGTAAAACTACACTCAGGCCAATCACGATTCAAACGCAATATTTGAATGTTCCAGGGTAATATACTAACTCCATAGAGCAGAGTCGTTCTTGAAAATCTACGGTCCTCAGCTAGTCAAGAAATTCCCCTCATGCTATGGAATCCGGAGTTTCATTACCGTGTTCAGAAGAGCTCGCCACCTATCCCTATTCTGAGCCACATGAATCCAATCCACGCCCTCCCACCCTACTAATTTAACAACCATTTTAGGTGCGTTCGCAAAATTGTAAAAAGGAACTCTTAGCTTCGACATGTCTGTCCGTCCGTCTGTCTGTCCGCATGGAACAACTCGGCTCCCACTGAAGGGATTTTCACGAAATTTGGCATTTCAGACTTTTTCGAAAATCTGTCGAGAAAATCCAAGTTTTATTACATGAAGACCTATGCACACTTATTATAAAATGTCGCCGAACTCTTCCTAGAATGAGAAATATTTCAGATAAAAGTTGTTGAGAAAATCAAAACACACATTTTATGTTCAATAACTTTTTTTTCCGAAAATCGTACTCTTTATGAAACAATGTGGGAAAATATGGTATAGCCAGACAGGCCACAGATGACAATGTAATACGGTACAGAAAAGATGGGATTTGCATGCCGAATAACTAAGGCAGGAATACAGACACACACTCATAATATTTAATACTTATTACTTCATAATTGATTAATTCTGTCTGATCTCGTAAAATGTTTACGGCAACACTTACAAAAACTGAGAAACTGCCCAACGACTTATCTGCCATTATGATCTGTTTAGCCAAACTGTGCGTCTAAAGAAGGCCACTGGCAAAGGAACCTTCTTTTGTTTCAATGCAGCATCGTGTACTTTACATGAAGACCTACGTAAGTTTTATTGTTGCCGGCGACATAAATTTGCTATAAAAACATTGTTATGCAACACTCCATATTTTTATATAGTTGACAGTGTCGTGTAGCTCAACAACACACACACACACACACAATGCACTATTGCGTTTCCACGGCAACAACAGTTATGCGAACGCGCCACCACGTTACGTTAAACGTACATTGCCTATCTTGTAATATTTTTCTCCATCCACGTCACGTTTTCCAAGTGACCCCTTTACTTCAGGCCTTCCTGTATGCATTTCTGTTCTCCACCATACGTGCTACATGCCGCGCCCATTTCATCTTCTTTGATTTGATCGCCCGAATAGAATTTATGAAGCGTACGAATTGTGATTCTCCTCAATACGTAATTTTCTCTCGTCTCCTGTTACTACTTACCCCATTTAGCACCGACGATAAGAATGTGTGGAGCTATAAGTTCACTCCTTCCTGTATATCTATAGGTTATGGAGTTTATAGGGACAAATACCTTTTTACTGTACTTTCAACCTCTTAGACATAAATACCTTCCTTAGCACCCCATTCTCAAACATCATCAGCCTATGCTGTTGTGACTTACTGATTTTACCTGTCCTATGCCCGTATCTTAATGTGAAAGACAAAGTTTCACACCCGTACAAAGGACGGGCAAAATTATAGTTCTGTACATTTTAACCATTATATGCTTAGACAGTAAACGGGAAGAAAAAAGATTCTGGACCGAACGGTAGCAAGTATTCCCTGTATTTAATCTGCTTTTAATTTTTACTGTTATGCAATTCTGATTCGTGTCGCTCGAAAATATTTAAACTCTGCACATTTTCGAACATTTATTAGCCCTCTTTGTGTTGTGATTTTGCCCTGCATTCTGTTCACGAAACATGAACTTGTAGTTAGTTTAGTTTACGCAGTATTTACGTCTCGACCAACCTCCTTACTAGCGGCTGATAAATCTTGCGGGTTTTGTTTTGTATTGTTTGTTTGTAGTACGTATTCCTCCAATACATCCAAGACCAAACCGTTACGCACATGTTTTTCTAAATTCGATATGTCGATTGTCATTAATTCCACTATTTCCAATTTCTTGCTATACTCACCCAATTAAGGCTGTAAATACATTGTTCCTGTACGTACTAAACAAACAAACCATTCTTCATACTTCATAAACACCCCACAAAATGAAAAAAAAAGTTGGGAATTTTATTTAGTACTTTGTGGAGTACATCGATTCCAAACTTTCCGAAATGTAAGACATATTACATACATTTATAATATTGATTGAAATTTCTGACTTGCTTATATGCTTCAGTAGGACCGTTCAGACGAAAGGAAGCGGCACAAGTCATATTGTTGTAAATACGTCTGTTGGTATTGTCATCTACTACAATGCACAGATTAAATTCCTGTCTGCAGGGAGATTTCGTACCTTAAAGTTTATCCTAAATTCGATGCCCTTTTGTTTTTGCTTGTTGATAACAATTGAAATAACAATTGTGTTGAGTAGTAAGCAAACGTCAGATAAGGAGGTTAATATAACATTTAACGAATTCTAGAGAAAAGATTGTACCAGTTTAAGTAAGATGGTCTATTTTAAAGATTGTTTTCAGCGACTTTTACTGTGGAAGCATAAAATAAGTACAAGGAAGGTAAGTGAAAAGTAATTTCGTGAGCCAATCACCACATTTAATGCTGCATGTTTATTCCCAAGTGCACAAAATTACAGAGATGCAACACAACTTGACATTCCAGATTTGCAACACTTTGTACTAAGACATGAGGTTAAATGTATATACGATATTATTTAAAGTTGAAAATATATACCTAGATCTGACTAATATTTGTAAAATTTTGGAGTGTTGTTATTGAGTTGTGTTAGGAATTAATGTAGGTTAAGGTTTTAATTTACTTACTTGCAGGCATTATCCAGCAAGTAAATTAGAAACGTAACGCAGGTTGCTATACCGATTACGTTATCCCAGCCGCCCAAACTAAGACACACATATATATATATATATATATATATATACGCATATATAGAACATTAATACCCCATATTTATATTGCGGAACGGGTTACATATAAAGGGCACTATTAAAATGACGAAGTACGTGGTCCAGTACAGATCCAACTTAAGAATGACAAATCATTTGCAATGAACACTCTGCAAGGTTTTAAAAATATTAATGCGATTTAGACACATATTTTTGGTGGGGAAACCTGACGGAAAGACACCACTTAGGAGACATAGGCGTAGATGGAAGGATAATATTAAAATGAATCTTAAAGAAGTAAGATGGGGGGCGTGGACTGGATTGATGTGGTTCAGGGTATGGACGAGTGGTGGGCTGTTGTGAACACGGTAATGAACCTTCAGGTTATGTAACATCTGGGAAATGTATTGGTTAGCTGAGGAACTATTTGCTTCTCAGGAAGGACTCTGCTCAATGGGGTTAGACACAAATTTTAAACTGTAAATGTTACTTTAAATATATTCTACCTCATAATATCTAAATACATGATATTTAAAACCTGGGATTCCAAGGTAATGTGTCACTGTTTTTTTGTGTACTTTGTGATTTTGATAATTGAAATTGCCCGAACATGACCGGAAAGTGTTGAAACATGTAAGAAGTTATTATATTGTAATTAATCAATGTCGATTTATTATCCAGACAAACACAACCCTAGAACACTCTACGTTCTTTTATTTACTTTTCTACAACATGTTTAGGCCGTTTTATTCGGCCATCATCAGGCAGATACACAAGTACATAATTAGAAAAGTATGCTAGGGAAGAGGCCTCTCCTTCATATTAGTGTGATAAAAATACTCGTACATAAATTGGATATCATTCCTAATAAAGGAATAATAAACACATAAAATAGGAGTTAAAGTTTAATAAAAATCCAGAAGTGGTGTAGATTTTGAGGATGAAAGAGAATCCTATATGTTATTACGTCAATGTGTGACAGGCATGAACCACGCAACTGACTACACAGTATGTTTGACGCGACCTTGGGTGGTAGTATGGTGCTGTAAGAAGTAATCAATTTGTAAATCCATACTACTACCCAAGGTCTCGTCAAACAAAGCCAGTTGCGTGGTTCATACCTGTGACATGTTGACGTAATGACATGTAGGAATTTCTTTCATCCTTAAAATCCACAACACTTCTGGATTTTAATTAATTTTAACTCCTATTTTTATGTGTTTATTATTCCTTTATTGGAAATAATAGCTAATTTATGTATTTTTGTCACGCTAATTGTCAAGGAGAGGCCTCTTCCATAGCATACTTTTCCAATTATGTACTTGTGTTTCTGCCCGATGATGGCCGAAATATGTTGTAGAAAAGTAAATAAATGAACGTACAGTGTTCAAGTGTTGTGTTTGCCTGGATAATAAATTGATATTGATTGACTAGCGCAACGGGATGATTTTACCTAAATTTTAACTAAAACCGTGATTGTACTTTATTGCATATTTGATAGTATTGCGATACTGAGTTGACATTATATCTTTAAAGAAAAGAAATACAAGGCCTTAGAAACAGACTGTGTAAGCAACGCACCTAAAAAAAAAGTATCTTCATATTCTAGCCAGGGCTACATTTACTGTATTTCAGACTTACCGGATCGTGAATGATAGACACACTGACGGAATTTTGAATGAACAATGCGCGGCTTGCAGTGTTTACTTGGCAATTCCGTTCCTTCCAGCACTGTAAATGGGCCTAAATATCTGCAAATTACGCCGAACACAATAGCAAAAACTGGCCCCATTTGAGATTATTTTTCTTAATTATTAACCCTAACAATATTAGGTAAAAAAGGCCGGGGTAGATCAGTCAGCGCAGCGATTGGCTTTGGGCCAAGTAACCAAATAGATTTCCAGCAGACAAAGACATTTTTCCACTTATACTACTGTGCCTAGACTGGCTTGCGGGCCGACCGTTGGTGAAGCAGCGCGGCGCGATGGTGACTATTTACTGCCATCATCTGCTAAGTGTTAGAAAGCGTGGAGCTATTCCTCCACTCCCCGTATAGGTAAAGGGAGGGAATCTGGACCTCACAATGACTCTGACAGAATTAGTCACGGCAGGTTTTGCTATGTTCTCTGCGCGATTTCAATAAATATTTTTTGGCTGATAAAATATCCTCCGTTGAGTGCTTAATGTGACGAACGTACCCTCCGAATTGCGTAAAAGGGGTCTGTGGAGCCAACCACACCTGCAGATCCAAACAGTCGTGTCAAACAGGGCAGTGTAAATCAGCCGTATTGGAGGCTCCGCCTCTATAAGATGAGCCTCATAGTCTGTGTCATAGATCAGAGGTCATGTGTGTCCCAAGATTCAGTTTCGACAAAAGCTGTGAAAAGTAATCATTTATATTGCGGGGAAAGCTAAGTCGCCAGTGTTCAAAAGCGCCCGGCCGAAAAGCGGTGGTGGACGGGTCTGTGCATTGCACAGAATGCGCGTTGCCAACTCGACACAAATTCGTCCGAGTGCATTCCGCACGTTTGATCGACATGAACAGTCTGACGTCTGGAGGCAGACTGACCATGTCGCGACCATGATGCCAGAGTCTCCTCCCATTGCAATCAGCCGAGCAGTCTGTTGAATGCGGACATTTCTAGAAGCATTGTGACCTCAGCTTGCAGGGACGTAGGCATCTGCACATATCGTGTGTGTTACGTTGCTATAAAGTGCCTTTATGTTTTTGTGATTGCTAGTACCGTAGTTGCTCATCCTCCCCTTGGCGGTCAATTACACTATATCTCGGGGATGTTGCGGCACATTTATATTGCGACCAATTAACTAAATCATATTCACAACATCGTGGCCAGGAGCAGAGTCAGCCCTTGTGAGTGATGTATAAAATGAGCGACAAGTGCGTCTGCACCTGCCGCGAGTAGGGTATAGGTTAGAGCAGAAGTCACAGTGACTGACTGGGTACCAAGGGCTTTTGTCCTGGAGGAAAAGCATATCAAAGCTTGAACTTGCAGATGGAGCAGTGGCTAATGCACAATACCTGTACATACATGACTTACCCACTTCCGGCACAGTGCAGCATCCTTCTTACCCAGGCAGACTGGCACTTAGCGCTCATTCTATAGCACTCTGATCCACAGATTACTATCCCATCCACCTCCTATTGCGGCTATTGCAGGAGGGAGGTGTGGGGGTTACTCAGTAGTGGGAACAGAACAACTGCAGTTGAGCGTTGTAAGGGATGTGTTGTGTACACGTGCGTGATGTGTTTCGTATTATACAGTTCCAGTTTACATGTGATCAATGGCTCCAATCAGCCCGCATGATTCCGGTTACCGCCATGGCCCGTAATTGTTTTGTAAATTAGTACGTGACAAGCAGGGCTTCTTATCCTCGAACAGATCTCCACTTATTACATCGAGAAACTGCGATGTTTCGCGGAAGTCTCGACCACTCCTATCCACGTGACTGATGTAATATCACACATTAATGTGTACGTTAGAGGCCGTTCACCCTTCAATAGAACAGTAAATGTGGTAGAGCGGTTGTGACGGCAGACTTCATTTCTGATTCCTGAAGAGGAGAGCAGGTTCGACTTCTGCACCCGATAAAGTATCTAGGTTAAAAAAAGACACAGTTACAAAAAACAGTTACCAATAATTAACATTTATCACGCATTTTTGTGTAATAAACAAATGTAATTGCAACAGTTAATATAATCTTTAGTTTTATAATGAGTAAAAATGTAATATTAGGAGTTACACAAAACATTGAAAGTCAAGGACAGATATTCCTATAAAATAATTTAAGGACTTGTCTGTTTGTACAACCATTCAGCTTTATTTACATTAATTTATTTAGCGTGACTTTAAATCAGCATCCAGTGTAGATAGAGTACAGCCCATGTCGCTGAGTTTGTGTTGCCACTGTGAAGGCAGAATATGCAAGCCTGTCATACAGGGATATAGAATACCATTTAGCTACAAAATACTAACTATAGAGACTGAAAGCATAGTGTGTTTCTGGGGGTTTATAATCTCAGAATACTGTACATATCTACCATTCCAATCAGTGCCATATGCACGATCAGAATGTTGTTCTCTTTGAGATGACTGAAGATTTCGGGTTCTGCTGTAGTAGGTGGAGGCAGAATGTGCCTCCAAACTGTTTGTAAGTATTTTAGTATCCAAAAAGACAGCAGTCTTCTGAACTGAAGTGGACATCTGAGTCACATTGTAGCCAGGATCATGGCAAGAGAACTCTAAAAGTCATAAGACTGAGATGTGTTGAGTTTAACAGCTGAGGAGAATGAGTAAATGAATAATGTGAAGATTTTGAAAATTATGTAATGAAGGGCACTAAAATTTCAGGCAACTGAAGTTTAACTATCTGTGTTATATTGTCCATATATCCTCTACATCCACAGCAAGAAGGATACAGTCCAATAAATACAAAATAAATGTGTAAACTATTATAAGTCAGTGACCTGTACTGATCCAAAATTTCCACCATTTAACTTCTCAGTTCCCACACTTTCCAGTTTTTGTTTTGCATGTATGATTGTGTATTCCAGTGGAGTACACTTTTTTACTCTTCTTCTGTAATTACTATTGAGTCTTTGTGATGTTCATATGTAATTAATCCTATATTCTGCTTTTATCAAACTATGGAATTTGTGAAGACTGTGCTAGGTTGGGGACCAAACTTTACGCAGCCTTTACAGAAATTAGGTGTTATTTACGTCAGTTGAAAAATATAAGTGATCTGAAGTTAACAAACAATGTGTATGCTCTTTTTTGGCAGCTATACCAAAAATGTGACTTACCTCCCATTCCGTCACACCGGCATACAACCTACAGGTTCTTGTCTGGAGGATGGGAAGAATACAGAACCTCACAGGGTAGGACATTCTATTACAACCCCATCACCAATGCCAGGAATTGGAAGTGGCCCCTGCAAGCATGTCAAAAGTACCATAGGTGTTCAGTTCCTGTAGGTGGCATGGGCAGAACTTGTGACATGAAGTAAGAAATGGTTATGAAATTTTAGTAGGAAAACCTCAATGGAAGAGACCATGAATTTGACATGCCTGCTCTAGAGCATATCTTCTGTTGCCGTTTATTGCTGCCACCTTCTGCTGATTTTCACAACTACTACAACCTCTGTCAAATTCTGCTGTCAGCTCATAATAAACATAAATTATGACAGAATATGAATGTTTGCTGCCACATTCTGGTTGTGTTCATAACTGTTACCATAATGGTAGAATAAGAAGCATGAGCCTCATATATGTACAGTATATGGATGTTCATCTGTTTTACAGACCAAAGGAATTGTAATGATGAAGATGATTATGATTTTGATGACCCATGCTTAAATTGTGCAGTCATATTATTACAGGGCTACATATACTGGGTCACATATTTCAGTTGAAATGAGTTGCAAAGAAAAGGAATCTGATAAAAAAAAGGATGATGAAAGAGGCTAAGAAGCTTACAGGAAAGCATAAATAAGAATTTGACCTCATATGGCATATGGGGTCAAATTGGCGTATGCCAACATTATTTTTTAAGAGTGTGAGTTAGGGGCATTAGACATTAGATGCAATCTGTGAGACACCTAAGGGCAAGACTGTTAGCATAAATGACAGAATTTGCTGCACTTGTATGCCTTTGTATATACCTCCCTGGTGATGACTTTATAGAGGTCAAAACATGTAGGACGGATATAAGTGACATATTATTATTTCTTATTGATTGTGCATTTTTTCGATTAGATAGTGTATATTTATAGTCTTTATTTATCCCACTTAGTGTAAATATTCATACATTTTGCTGCAGAAATAGTAATGTGTTTGATTACGGGGTACTGCCCCAGACCCTGCTGGGGATTTTATGGAATATATGGTGTATGTACCATATTACCTTTCTAAATTCTGAAAAATTCTAAATTCTGAAACACATTGGCCCCAAGAGTTTCGGATAAGGGATTGTAGACCTGTATTATGCTATATAATATTTTCTTTGCTATCACCAGTTAAATGTAAATATGTACAAAACTGTTGTAATAAAATCATGGAATTAATAAACTGATTTTTAAATGAAAATTGGGAGATATATGTTCATACTTTAAAGACAAATAATTCACTTACAAAAGAGGCTACATTTTGAACAGCATTTCCTGTCAACCAGTTGCCTGCACATTTGTTGATTTATTGTTTCACTTTTGTGGATTTGGCCCTATGGCCTGTTCCAATTTACATTTAACTTTTGAAGTTATGAATCCATTACACATTTGTTAGCATTCAATGAATGCAGATCAGCCCACCAGAAGGCCTGTATTTACACTGGACAACATAAACACAGAAAAACATGGACAAATGTCCATTCCACATGCAGAATTTGAACCCTCAATCTCACCTCTGGTTATGTCCAGCTTGTTGATTTGTTAAGTTGAAGAAGCATACAGGTAATTCTCAATATGTGTGGTTAAATCATGAGGTGTTGACCATAGGACAAGACAAACAGAGGTGTCCACAACCACAACCCAGATTAAAGTTACGATGAGGTGGTGGTGATTCCATACAAGATATGAACATGTTGTACAAGAAAATAGGCATTAATTTAAAACATTTGTGTTTAGCTTTAACATGTTCAGAGAAGTAATTTTGGAACTCAACTCTACCACCTAAAACGTTCAGCATGCCAAGAGTTCTCATCAATTAAAAAATGAGGGCACTTTTAATTCTGCAAATAGCTACTATCCAACAAAATGCCGGCCTAATATGTGACACAGTGTGACTACTGGCAAGATACAACTCAAATCCAAACTCTGATCCTCCTTTGTATTTCAAAGGGATTTTTCTTCAATCTGTGTAGGCACCTAACAAGACAGGGTGCATTCACACCTGTTCCATTTTCTCAACCTTATAACCTAGCAACTGAGACACAAACACACAGTGATTGCTGGAATGTTACATGACTCCTGAGTCATCTTGGTACCAAACAAAAACACATCATTAATTTATGAGATTTGAAGTCATCACAGTTGTGAATGTTAAGGCTGCAGTTTTCTTGGATGTGACATGCAGTTTGCTAGATAGCAAACATCTTGGAGTCACATCTCAGAAAATTGCAGTCTCAAAGCATATGTGTAGTAGTGCAGTCTTTTGCTGCAAGGTTGATTGATTTAAAATTACAAACAGAGCCATAGTACCAACATTTCAAAAACTGATAAGTCCTGGCACTACAAACTTCTAACATTACCAGTAATCAGACCCTCTTATGGCCACTTCCTTCTCGATACACACATTGCCAGCAATGGGACACTTTTATGGCCACTCCCTTCTTGATACACACACATTATAGCAAATACTTTCAAAGCATTAGGAACACTGGCAAGGCTTTAGAATATCTACACCAAATTGCAGTTTGCAGTATAAACCTTCATTCCAGCCTTGGCATAGACAAATCCTGCTGTGTTTGCATACACTCACAAAGAGTTATGACAGTTAACACAAGTTTAATTTGTACAAGTTATTAGTTTCAGCCACATGTTTCGACTCACAAATTACTTTGAATCTTCAAGCCAACACATATTTTGAATTACTGTCAATGGAATTTTTTATATAGGCCTAATGATGGCTTAATTTATTAGCTGAAACATGTAGCCGATACTAATAAATTGTATCAATTAAAGTTGTGTTAGCTGAAGTAATTCTTTAAGATTTCATACTAGCAATTTGCATGGATAATTTCAATAAAAGTCAGTCTACAATGCACTGTGTAATTGACTACACAATTCCTAATTGGCAAAGATGTCACAGTTTTTTAATGGCAAGATTAACACATTTCCTTACAACCACCACAGCTACAGCAAGTATAGTGCCCCACATAATGGTATTTATGTCATAATTGAGATAATATTAACATTTATTGGCTGTATGTTGTGCTATCACGGTCTAGCTGGCCCAGCACTTCACTTTCTCAATACAGATACAATTACCCACAACTGAAAATCCAGCTGCCAGTACCTGCCATAATGGGGAATTTAAGTCCTCTATTCATGGATGATAAAGGTTAATAATAATATATAAGTGGCATGTGTGCTAAACTAATGCAAAAGTAAGCACCTGTTCATTCCACTTTCATTTACATGCATGCTCAACACTCTGAAGTTCATACTGTTGCAGAATGAATGCTTGCTTTGAAGTTACATCTGTCCATATTGCTTCTACACTATATTACTTTCAAATGAGTTGATGACGAGAACATTAATTTTGTGATACTATTTTATTACATACATGTGTACATACTTATGCATTCTATTGATCCAAAATTTAGTCAAAGTGACAACAAGATGTGGAATAAGCCATAAAAATGCACAAATGTTCAGCTTATAATGCACTGTGGCATCATACAGTACAGTAGGCTGTAAATGATGTTTATAAACTGTGGGTTTAAGCTTTAATTTTAAATTTTACATACTTTGTATAAGAAAGGATAGGATTATGTGTTTAAATGTTTAATATTACCATATTTGATTTGTGTCCCATTAGTGAAATGAAATCAAAGTATCATAGGTTGAAGGTACATTTGCCCACATATTTTCCTTCTGACTTGCAGGGCCATAGCTTAAGTCTGGATAAGTTTCTAATGGTTCCCTCTTTCTGAAGAAAGATGAAGTATTTCTTTTCACCAAAGAACTGGAAAACCATTTAAAAGAGCTGAAAAAAAATGTGAAGCGACTAGAGGTTATTCCTTTTCATTGTCACAATATGGCAAAAAAATGACTGTGCATGTACCAAGATGAAAGGGTTGGTCAATAGCACCAATATGTGTGCTCATGGTAAACCATTCTTTCAATCACACAACTGTCTATTAGTCAGCCTAACAGGACCACAAACTATGGACCCTCACAAACACACAGTCATACATCTTGACTGTTAAGTTACATGTCTGCTTCTGCAGTACACAAACATAAACATACCAAATTATTCATGCACATTGCAGTAAGGTGTGAATATAAGTTATGAAAGTTGCTTACTAAAATGAAATTGAAAAAATGGCAGCAACACCTTGAGCCAGAAGCACCAAAAATTTGAATAGTAGAGGATGGGGATATGGGGGAAGAACTCTACAGCACAACACTGTAGTGTACGTAGATAAGCAGAATGTGGTGGGGTGAGGGATGGCATCTCCCTGTGGTCATCTCTACTCCCTTCAATCTGGCATTTCTTTCTTCAGAGAAATGGCATATTCAAATGGATTAGGAAAAAACAGGTATAACTCAGCAAAACCTTCTTGGGCTAGCAGCCGCATCAGTGGTTGAACGGTGATTAAACCACCTGACACGGTTACTAGCCTGAGAAAGTTCTACTGAATTCAGTCACTGTGAAAGCTTTATATTCTTGAAAATATATAACCACTTAACATCCATATCTCACCTTATTCTCTCCCTCCTCACCCTTAAACTGTCTAATAAAAGTTTATATATTTATTAATTAAGCAAACCATTCAACAACTTTCTCTTAGTAACTACAACCCAATGCAATTCACACAAGTACTGTTATCCCACAAATTATTTCTCACAGTTTCACAACTGTTTTATTACACGGTGAATAGTTTCAGAACATAAATGACATTCAATTTACATTATTATATACAACCAACATACATTTATACATTCTGTATTACATTATGTATGTCATTAGAACTGGGATATTGCTACAAACAATTTTACAACATATTTCATAACTACAGTTAAGAGTATTGCCATATGTTACAAGATTACTTACACAATGAGTTTAATTTAAAAAGATCCCCTTAATGCACTGTCTTTCAAATCATACGTTCAAGGTACTGGATATGTTTTTGGGAGTCTTCCAAGGAGAATGCATAATAGCATATAGTGTGTATCACTAACAAAACAATAATATGGAGGCTGTTGTTTGCTATGTTTTTATGTTTCACAAAAGAATATTATTTTTGTGGAGAGTATGAATCATAAAAATGAAATGAATAAATACTCTACCTTCCTTTCTTCTCAGCAAGTACTTATAGAACACCATGCATAGGAACAGATCAGGTCTATAACAAGCTGAAACATTTTTGGATATAATTAAAAGATGGATGTTCACATACTTTTTGATTTTTCAAATAAATATGGCTCATGAAATAATCACACACTTGCAGAGGAAGTTCATTGACTTCAAATGCAATATGAAACATTTATGCTTTCTTCTTACATTTCTTTTCATGTTTTTGTAGATTACTTTTCTGGGTATATGATTTATGACAACTCCTACAAGAAAATGGTTTCTCTTTGGAATGAACAGCTTCATGCTTTGTCAAGTTGCTCTGCTGTGTAAACTTCTTTAAACACTGCTTACAGGAATATGGCTTAATGCCTGTATGCACACGCTCGTGCTTATCTAGATTACTCTGCTGAGCAAATGCTTTGCAACAGAACCGACAGCAAAATGGTCTCTCACCTGTATGTGTACGTTCATGTTTAAGTAAATTGGCTCGTTGTGAGAATGCCTTGGAGCAATAATTACAGCTGTATGGTCGTTCCCCTGTGTGTATACGCTGATGCTTTGATAGATTAGCCTGTTGAGCAAATGCTTTGGAACACAGAGCACACTGAAAAGGACGTTCACCTGTATGTGTACGCACATGTTTCCACAAGTTAGACTGCTGAGTAAATGTCTTACGACAGATTTCACATCGGAATGGACGCTCACCTGTATGAATTCGTTCATGTGTTGCTAAGTTTACTTGTTGTGTAAACCTCCTGAAACAAATTCGGCAATAAAACTGTCCTCTACCCTTGCTAGGAGGGGCCTGATGTTTTAGAAAGTCTTCAATGTTACTTTCTAAGGCAATACTTGTTGAGTGAGTTGAACTGTCATCTATCAGATCGCCTCTTGAAGTGTCACTACTGATATCAACATCTACATCAACTTCAACTTCTTCAATGTTACCATTTTCACTATTTTGTCCTACTATTTTAACAGTATCCAAGATTCTTCCATTATTGCCATTTGCAGAAAAATTACTTGTTTGACAACCTCCATCAGTACATCGATACAGTCCCTCATCCTTAAGAACACAAGCCTGAAAAGAAGTATTTTATTCTGTAATACTGCAGATTCAAAAGCTATAGCAATTACAGTAAAATTTTTGTTTCCCCAAGAATATATTTTAATACCTATGTGTATATGAAATTTATATTTAAAATTACAGTAGTCCCCCCGTATCCGTGGGTGATACGTTCCAAGACCTACCGCGGATGCCTGAAACCGCGGATAGTAGCGAACCCTATACAAGTAAACCTTAGATCAACTAAAGTCGACGCTGGCAAATTAAAATGTAAATACTTAAATCGACCATGGTCGACTTTGGCAGTGAATGTGTTAACATTTTTGGTCCGCAGTAAACCGCGGATAACTGAAACCGCGGATACGGGGGTTCTACTGTATATTTATTATTTACAGAGAAGGCACACATACCACTCTTAAAACATGTCAATGACTGCATCAAAACAGAAATCATTTGCAATTTAATTTCAACGGACATACGCCAGGGATGAACATGGCACTTCAGAACTACATAGATATTCAAGCATCAGTTGAAAAGCCCAGGGAATGATAAACACATACGTATTATCAAAGAAACTATTACAATGCAGGTTTGTGAAAATGTGTCACTCAGGTCTACACATATTGTTGTTGAGAATGACTTTCTACACGAGCTATAACAGACCAGGTAGATGGTACCTGGCACATTCCCATCCCCAATAAACACCAAGCACTGTGAGGAAGACAGAGTGGGGGTGCAAGGATATGATGCGTAAGGGAAAGACAACCTGAGTTTCACATAATTACCCAGTTTCTTCAAACACAACTCTGGTGGGTGAATAACAATGCTGGAATCAGTACATCTGGTGAAGCCGAAATCTCAGTGCCTAATTTGAGAAGACAGAAGGCATGGTAGTTCCAACTATTACTTCTAATGTGAAGGAAATTTCATACCAATATCTAGAGGGAGTTGAAAGTTTTGGTGTGATTTGTAGATATTCACTGATATCACAAATAATCAGTTAAATCACATTAACTTTAGAGTTATTCAGTTAACTTTAGAGTTATTCGGGGATTATCATCTTGCCCCCACAACATTTTTTTTATCCAGGGCTGGCCTTAGGCCGATTGGGCCGATGTGACGCAATCAGGCCCCGCGCTCATGGGGTATTTGCTCATTAGTATTTTTAAAAATGATACAAATGGACCATTTTAATTTTCCATCCTAACTAAGATTGCATACCAAAATGCCAGTCCTTTTTTTTCTTAGCAGCCCGCCACAAGGATCACAATAAGGCCCCGTGTTTGCTACAGTCCAGCACTGTTTCTACCAATACACCAGCCATTGTTTGCCATACATATTTACATTGTCTATGACTTCAAACAGAGTTGATTTTCTTAATTTGGTTACAGTGTCCATCTGAACATACATGACTTCAAAAACAATATTGTTTCATTTAGTGCAGGGCAGCATTACTCACATGAAGTGACTTCGAACAGAACTAAGCAGGTTAAATAAAATCTATCTGCAGTGAAACATGCAGGCCTAACCATGCCCAAACTTGTTTCCTGATTTTTAGTTTTTATACTGGTAAATCGTAACACCATTATAAGTTTTTGGTCAGAGTGTTAATAATTTACAAAATACAAATATAAAGCAAGAGTGGTAAACACTATACCTGATGTTTAATGGTGTAACATGAAATATTCACTGGAAATTGAGAACACGTTTCATAAATTCATTAATTTGCTTTATTCACTAACATGACTGTCACACAGCATTTATAGTCTCTATGTTAAGATATCCTTGGCAGGTTAGTAATGTGTTCCATGGCTCCCCCGCCCAAAAAAAACTTTTGCATTGGAACCTAAACACGCAGGCAAATCAAACAGCATGAAATCAGACACCATCAGGAATCTTGAAGAGATTATTTTTAAATAATCCTCAATGGTCTGAACATTGCCAACATTTACAAATTCTTCATTGATTTATATTGCCTTAAACCTGCTCTCCAGTAGGTATCAGTGACATCCTCTACATGTAAAGAGAGGTAGAGAGGAAAAATGACCACTCATCTCTATACAGTACTGAGATTAAGGATTGATAATTTTAATTCAGATCTCCTCTACTGGTTTTATTTCTGCCTTTTACCAACAGTTTAAATGCTGTATAAGCATAAAATTCTGACACAACAATAAAGATATTGTCTTTCATTAACAAACTGTGATACCAGTGGAAGTATTTTAATGTCAAGAAAAGCTTAAATGAAATTATGGCATCTTAGTACACAAAATTCATATGATGCTGGCCAAAGCAAACGTTATGCTTTGTGAAGAACTTTCAACACAGGGAACAAGTTTAAATTATCTATTTTAAGTTTCCACATTCAACAATTTCACATTATTCAAAGAAAAATCCAAAAAATAATAGATGCATGTATGAATTCATGATTGTGTTTTACACAGAGATGAACGGCAACTTTCATCTAACAAACATTTAAGCCAAAGAAGGTGGTGCAACCAAGTACATGACTCTCTTCAGTAGGCACTCTCATGACCTCAAATAGCCTATTGTCAAAATTGTCATTGGATTTGTTTCATTTATGCTTGCCAGTCCCAAAACAAACCTAACACTTAGACTCAAAAGGTGGTCTCAACCTTCATTACTACTTACCTCCACAGTATTTGCTATTTTGGTTGGGATAAGGCTCAAGTAATACATGGGTAGATGAACAGGAATTTCAGTTTTGCTGTTCATTGTACTACTGTAGTAATTTACATTTATCAATCACACAAACCTGCGAATAAAAAAATTATCTTTCATTCAGCTCTGCACTAAATATTAAAAGGACTAGCATTATGAGTAACATATACTAAATTCTGTTTTTGTCACACTACAAACAGATTTCAAAATCTCATGTCAATTTCATATTACAGCAAATCAAGCAGCTACAAGACTGTCTACCCAAAGATAACTTTTCTCTGTTCTGCAGGTATATAAAAATTTATCATCACTTGTTGCACTTTTTTTCATGCAACAGTGTCTATGAACCTCATTTTGGATGATGAGCCCACACACTTCATACATTTTGCCAACCTAGTTAAGAAGAGCCTGCAAACATGGTTTTTCAGCAAAGTGGATGTAAGAAGTCAGCATTCAATTTTCCATGTTTATTGCTACTGGTCATAAGTATAAAGGTCATGGACAATAACAAAGCTTATTAAGCAGAAATGAACCAACAAATTCCAAGGGCGTGGTTGCGACAAAAGGTGTATTTCATACTACAGGGTGAGCGAAGAGTCTCTGTATATGTCAATGTAGGATGTAGGTTAGAAAGAACTTACACTGAATGTACAGTATTCGCGGTTACAATATGTGTTGGAAGAGATCTCCACAGGCATGTGACAGAGGTCACATATGCCACTTCAACCGTTTTATGCACGAGACTTTCCAACTTCCAGTACAGTGTACACGAACTTTTCGCTCATTCTGTATTCATACAAACGATTTTGTACTAATGACTTTTCTTTGATACTGCAGAATGATTAACGACCTGTCCAGAGCATTTCTTCGTATTCAAGCGTGAAGTTAAGTCTTGTATATGTATTGACAATACCGAGAGGTACAAAGAGTAATTAAAAATTACATGTGCATCGTTTTGTATGAACTTCTACAGTTTACAATTGGCCACCAGCAGTGCATCGCCTACTTCTTCTTCTGCTTCTTGCTGGCCTTATCCTCTGGCGGTTATCATGAGCACAGAGTACAGCGAGAATGTCAAAATGGTAGACTTACCGAAATACAAAAAAATTACGTACAGTATCAATATAACACAGAAGGAATATCTAACATCAGTCAACGTTCAATGCACTTACAACATTCATTACAGTGTATATTTTAATGTTACGATGTTAGAAATGTATGAATTATGAAAAACACTCAAATATGATAACACAATTTTCCATAGACTGTGAATTAGACGTGAGTTTGAATAATCGCAATTGTAGGTAATCGGAATAATGGCGGGCAGTGCTACTCACTCTGACAGAATATAGTGCGCGAAGTGTAACCATGAGTTGTTGTTACCGGCTACAAGTTCGCCATGAGTTGTTACTACTGGTCACACTTTCGTGTCAAAGGGTGGAAATCGTGTCGCCTTTCTGCCAAAAACTGAATAAAAAAACGAGATGACGTGAAATCTTGTTTGAACGTTCAACGCTCGCTGTAAACTCAGTTGTTCATTATATTTTATTGTTGCTTTGTAATTGATACCATAAATGAAATTCGTTTGGTAGTGGGAATGAGAGAGTTTGAGTTCTTGTTTTCGTCAGAAATACGCAGTGTGTTGCGGTACAACGCACTGGAGCGTGATGGTATTTTTGATGGATGGCTTTGATCACCAATGCATGTGACTTTATACTTCTTGTGTCCGTGTGGTTATACTTTGACGCATATACACCTTGGCATCTGCTGTTCATATTGCATTACTTCAGTTTTAAGCCAGTTTACCTTACTGCCTGACGTGTTCAGTGTCCTGTTCTTAACAACAGTTACAGCGAAATTTCCAGGTTAACAATGTGAGTGTAGTTCAGTTCTGTTTTGTAAGCATCTTGTTTCTTAGTCTCTTGGAACATGCCAGATAAAAGATGTTCAGCAAGTCATTCATTGTGTACACAGACACAACTGTACTATACATGGAGTCTTTTTCCATGTATGCATAACCTTTCTCCATGAATTCAGGCTATACCACATGCAAATATGTGTCCTCTACATCATACAAGAAAGAGGCTGCAGTGTACTGATTTTGGTACTGGCAGCTAAACTATCAGAAAAAAGTGAGATTTTCACATGTTTGAGAAGTTGCATTATTCAGTGCAACAAACTATCATTTTCACAGCTTTCTTGTTGACCATTGATTCATGGACCATGCATGACAAAATGCTTTGTGAAGTGGAGCAGATTCATAGACCATAAGATTACAGGTAGTGTTCTACTGTATATGCATGAGACACTTCAGAAGAAGGTATGTGTAGCATGCTTTGCAAAACAAATGTTACACTCAACTTGGATACATTTTGACAGAATTTTTATCATTATTTGCTGCATCTGTTCTCTGATATGACAAAAACAAGACGGAAATAAAACTGAACTGAACTGAACATTAGACAACATATGTGTATTTCTAGCACTTTCTTTAAATATGGTGTGTAAAACACTAATATTAACTGCAGTGCGTTGAACTGAAATGAATGAACCCCCACTCATGGCAAATTGGAATAGTGGTAGGAAATGAACAACAGTATTGTTCAAATAAAATAATGACCCTATTTATGCATGTTTGTACATATGTAATAAAATGTATATCCCAATAACTCCATGGAGAAGGGTCCTTGAGAAATTAATAGTTTCTCAGCTGGCCAAGAAATACCCCTCCTTTTATGGAGCTACAAAGCTTATTGCCATGTCCACATGAGCCTGCCACTGGTCCCAATCCCGAGTCAGATTAATGCATTTCACATCAGGTAATGGTGAAAAAAAAAGGTACATTTTACCCTGCCCACACCATGGAGGCATATAGAGAAAGTAGAGGTATAGCTTTACTCATTCTTAACCTTCGCACTAGATGGAGATGCAGTCCACATCATTACACACTGGTTTTCCAAAGCTTGTTTTCATGTTATACTCTAATCTTTGTCTACGTCCCCAGGTTTTCTTCTCCCAACGGATTTTCTGACTCATAATACTACAGTATGTACTGTATATGTAGAACAGAACCTTTTCATCCTAGTCAACAAAATTTTGCATTTTAATGGTGTGCATTCTCATTTCATAATTGGGAGGCCCCACATTTGAATATTAATCCAGAAATGGGCTATCCTGATGTTTTTTGTGGTTTACTTTGTTGCTGTATGAATTGCCACATAGTAAGCTTAAATTGACAGACAAAATGGTCACTTTCTCCTACACACATTCTGAATCAAGAACAATTTTGTCCTTTTATTGGACTTTGTATAAACTCAGTTTGAGTAAACTGTTGTTGTATATGCTCAGTTTAATTAAACTGTTGTTCAATGACTCAGATCTACGCAAAGCCACGGTTAAGAATGTGTGGAGCTATGCATTCACTGTCCTATCTGACTTCATGGCATGGTGCTTAATGAAGCACAGGAACAATTTTATGTTAAGTAAATCGGAAAATGAGATGGGTTGAGAATGTAGCACACATGAGGGAAATGAGAAATGCATGTAAAATTTTAGCTGCAAAACCTCTAGGGAAAAGAACAATTGCAGGACTTAAGCATTGATGGGAGAATAATATTAAAATGTGTCTTGGATAAAGAAATAACTTTTGAGGACATGAACTGGATTCATTTGGCTCAAGACTGGTTGCAGGTGTATACTCCTATGAACACACTCATGAGCCTTCAGGTTTTTTGAAAGGGATTCTTACATTAAATCAGCACTTTTCTTTAGAGTTAATTAAATGAAGAGCCAAAATGAGAATTGCACGTACTGACATGATGAAGGTATGGTAAAAAAGGTTCTGAAAAGTGTTTAAAATCCTTAGTCTTTTTAAGCACAAGGGATAGGCATTTTTACTGGCTTCAATCAAAAATCCAAGCAGTTAGTTTATATTTAAGGTGTCATGCTTTTTTGTCAGACATTTGAAAGGCCAGTTCAACTTTTTTCAGAAAGTTTGTTTTTTTATGCAAACATTATTACTTTGAGTTACAACAGCATGTAGACTTGTAGATAGTTACCAGTGTTTCAGAGGAATGTACTGTCCCAGTCTTCAGGTGGTTAAGAAACTGTGCCAAGGAATCTGCTGTCTCCATCTTCCAGGTGTAATTATTTTCTGCAGATGGAGTAGATTTCTCTGCAGCATCAGTAACCACCTACAAGTTAATGCAGTGCCATAACCCACAAGGCTACAATATAGCTTTTCATTGCCATGAAAACCTCGGATGTGGTACATTTCACTTTTACTGTGCAAGAGTTGTGATTATTGATTGGTGTTTTTGTTTCAGTATATTCCAGAAACCATAGGAACTTCTGAGGATTGCTGTGATTGCAGAAGTACCTTAGTGTGCAGATATCTGACCTGCTATAATTAACGTTTGTAATTATAGCAATGTATACTACTATGACAGAGAGCATGAGCACATCAGTTTTTAAGCCGGCTTACAAAAATACATGTAAGGGTTATGAAGGGAATGCAACGACTTTTATTGCTCAAGCTGCAAGATTAAAAATTCAACAAGACTATCTTGATAAGGAACAAGCTATCACAATTAAGAGTGTGAAGCGTTTAGATCATGCAGCAAATGATATAGCAGCTACTCATAAAGAGATGGAATATCAAAGGTAAATGGCAGCTAATATTAGTGTATGGTTGTCATGTTATGTATAAAAGAACTGGCAAGGTTTCTTATTGTTCGTGAATACTTTTTATGCCTAAAGGTAAACCCAAGGCCCTAGTGAGGTTTATTAATGAGAATCGTATGAAGGCTTATGTAGAAAATATTGATCATTATTTAATTGTGTGTTACAATGTCTTAACGAAAATTTTCTTCTTCTTAAAAGTGCAGATGCAAATGCCTTACAAATAGTCAAGTTTGTGAATTTACTCCTGTGTTCAGAAAACATTCTGAATTGTTTATGTATGCATTTGGATTTGGCTTAATGTCAGTTTGATTAGTTCTTTCATCCAGGAGGACTAAAAATAACAGCACTAATTAGTAACATGGGGTTTTATCATTTAAGGGTGTGTTACAGTCATATTTATTACCTCAACAGAACTGGGAAATAATGGGCAAACTCTCCAGTTTTCTATATGATTGCCATACTGATAAGAGACATTTGTCCCAGCAATACCCAGCCTGTTTGATTCTGGCAGGGAAGAAACTGGAGCCCAGTGTTCGCACCCACAAGTGTTCCTTGGCTTTTCTGTCGTTATTATATCAGAATTATTTTCTCCATGCTTGAGAAACTATAGGAGAATTCACTGTGTGTTCCAAAGTGTCATTAACAACAGCTTTCCCATAAAGTTTCTGGAACGTTTTGCCCATCCACCATTCAGCCTAGGCCTTGTGCTTAGTGATATCCATTTCTGTTGATCACTGAAGAAACATTTTAGAGGAAAACACATTTGATATTATGATAAGATGAAAACTGAGGTGTACTGAGTCCTAACTTATTGTCTTTGAAACTCAAACATATGGTGTATTGCTGGGACAAATTTTTTATTTGGTCTGGTGACTATGTGGAGAAATAGAGGGTCTGTCTATTTTACCTTGTTGTTTTGGACATCTGCGTGAAAATAATAATTACAAGTCCAAAATATCTTTCAACAATACTGAACTGTTTATGTGCATTGTAGTTTGTGGAAGCTTATTTATGTAAGTCCTGTTAGGCCTCTTTCACACAGGAGACTGAGTCACCTGCAGTTGGTCTCCTGGCGACCGAGAGTATGTGGTAAGCAATAATGGTTTCCACATGCTAAACTGTCTGCCTGAGATCTACCAGTGACGGAATTACTGTTGCCATTCTTCTTTTGTTACTTCAAGACTGGGGACTGCTGGGAGATTGCAGAACCATGCAGTTTTGTGTGAGCTTTCAGAGAAGAGACAGCCTCCATGGTGACTCAAAGCCAAATATTTGTCATGGAACTATGTATTAATTTTATGCTTCCTTGGGTGGTATAGATTTCCTCATACTTGTGTTTGCATTTGTGGGTGATACTTAATAGTCTCCTGCAGTTCTTCAGAAGAGTTCATAGACATTCTAAAATAGTCCAAAATACCAGTCTGTTTCACGTGTCACATACTATGGGGTGCACCTACTTTTTTTTTCCCCTCTCCTTTTTGTTTCTTCCCCCCCCCCCCCCAAATCCCATAGGGGCCACGTAACATAATCTCTTCCAGTTGTAGCATTGCACTGAGCATTCATTTTTAGAAATGGTAAGGATAGTCTCTTTGAAGTTACAGCGACTGGGTTGTAGTTGCTGGGCTCAAGAAGGCCAGTCGCTGGCAAATCAGTCTCCTGTGTGAGAGGGCTTGAAGCTGTTTGATGACACAGATACACTTCTGTATCTTACAATGAGAAGATTACTGTGATTGTAGGTTTGTCACAGTGGTTAATTTACTACGCTGCAGTTATGTTGGGTATTGCCCATTGTTTGAGGTACCATATATAATAGTTAAGGAGATGTCTGTACTTCATGTTCAAGAGATTGACATCATTGTGACAGATATTTAACTTTTGATGTTAGCCACAGTGGTGAGAATAGAACCCAGATCTCCCTGACTATTAATCTTTTCTGTTATCTGTCAGTGCTCAACCAATCCTGGGCACCAGTTTGCCATGATGCCTAGATAATTTGTCATGGCACCTAGTGTTTCAGAAGCGTACTGTAAAGTAAAGTAAAGTAAAGTGAAGTAAAGTATTTTTTTTTAAATCCCAGTTTAACAAGTACTTCATTACTAAATGGCTTCCTCATCGCCACCAATGAATAGTCTAACAGCCAAAATTGGTTTAGCATAATGTGAAAATGCATGTAAGGATGTCTTTATTTATGTGGCCTAGTATGATAAGAAGCATCTATTATTCAAAATTTCAAGCACTATTGAGATATGGTATAATGTTTTGGGGGGCAGATAATGAAAGTATACCTATATTTAAGCTACAGAAGAGGGTTATTCAGATAATGGGTGGTGTTGGTACAGGTACATCTTGTAGACAGCTGTTCAAGGACTATAAGATACTCGCAGTGACTTCCCTATATGTACTTGAAGTGATATGTTTCATAAAGAAATATAAATCCTCAGTAGAGCAAAATGTTCATGTACATGATTATAATACAAAAAAAATGGATATACTGTACATGTTTTGCCATGTAATACAAATCTCTTTAAAAGAAGTGTGATTAACATGGGTATTCAATTATATAATAAGGTGCTGGTCAGTATAAACAAGTTGAATAGTTATAAATCCTTTAAGAGATAATTAAAATATTTTTTAATGAGTCAAGTATTCTACTCCATAGATGAATTTTTATGTTACTTATTAGGTGACCTGCAACTGCATGTTTTAAAATTTTGTATGATTTATAGTATTTATTGGTTATTTGAGTTTAGGTATAATATTGATATTATTAAACATTATGTGATTATAGCAATGTGTTGATGTATAAATATTGATATTATTAATAACATTATGTTATTATAGCTATGGTTATATTTGAGGTGTCTAGAATCACAGGCATGACTATTACATGATGTTATAGTACTTATTTGTTAGTGTTGAAGTTGTAAAATATAGATGTAATTATGATATTGTGCTGAATATATGGCTATGTTGTACTTGACATGTCCTGAGCCACATGTATGGCCAGTTGGATTGAATAAAGAATTGAATTGAATTGAATCTTTGCCGTGGTGATTGTGGAAGAGGAAGCAAAAGGTGAAGGGAGCAGGACTTGTGGGGGTGGATGGTTTGTGATACTTCTCAGGTTAGTTTTATTTGTATTTTAATGTACAAGAAGTATATTCATTATATGACTTTTTATTTCAGTGTATTTCTAACACTTCTTAGTTTTTAATTTTGATGTTGTGTGTTTTTCAAGGTCTTTTTTGATAAAAAAAAGTCTGCAAGAAATGATGTCATTTTGGAAGAATGCCCTGATTGTGTATGAATGTCTTGTGATTTATTAGAGATGCACACAATTTAAGCAATAGTAGTAGTGGAATTTTTAACTTTGTTAGTTGTTACAACATAACTAATGTCTGGCTCTTACTTTTTTGAGCTGGCACCCAGATTTATAGAAACTTTATCATGCGCTGCCTATCCGTTGTGACATCCATAGTGAACGTCAGCCATCCCAGGATTAATATATTTGCAACATGTCATCTGACAAAATATCTAGGCATGACACTAGATGCTAAACTGCGCTGGAAAGTGCATGTCAAAAAGAAAAGAGAGGAACTTAAACAAAAGTTCAGAAAAATGTATTTGCTTCTCAGCAGACATTCCGAGTTGTCAATACACAACAAAATATTGCTCTATAAACAAGTCCTGAAACCGGTGTGGACATATGGTGCGCAACTTTGGGGTTGCACCAAGAAAAGTAACAACAACTTTTCAAACATTTCAAAACAAAGTACTGAGGTGCATTGTCAATGCCCCTTTGTATATACGAAATCAGGACATCTACAAGGATTTGAAAATTGCTTCGGTTGATGGAAGAGATTCAGTGAATTGCCAAGAAGCACGAGAGAAGACTGCATCAACATCAAAACATCAAGATGCTACAACTTTTCGACAATGCTGAACTAGTGCAATGGTTGGACAGACTAAAACCGTTTGAATTAGTTTAAGTGAAATGTGCCAAGTGACAGTTATCACAAGAATAAGTGATTAAGTAATTTTGTGGAGTACTCCAATGGGAGTATGTCCACCACACATATAGTACTTTATTGAAGAAAATTTGTTAGATGGGCATAGCCCAGTTACAATAGCCAATGTCGGCACAGGCGAAAAAAAAAAGTCATCTGACAGCTGGTTGAACCAATTTTTGGAACTTGTAAATGGAATGTACCTTAGACAATGGTTGACTTACAAAATAATTGCAATTTAGAGTGTGTAATCAGTAGGCATTTTTAACACTTCCTTGAACACCAAAGTTATTTATAGTATGGATATGAAATGCCTTCTTCAGGGTTCGAATGCTGGCCGAGGTAAGAGATTTTTATCTTCTCCAAATTGTCCAGACCAGCTCTGGGACCAACCCAGCCTCATATTCAGTGGGTATCGGGGGTCCTTTTCCAGGAGTAAAGTGGTCAGGGCATGATGTTGGCAACTCACTACCATCTAATGCCGAGGTTATGAATGAATGGAGCTGTACCTCTGCTCCCTCTATATGCCTTCATGGTGTGGATAGGGAAAACTTTACCTTTTTCTGTTTAATTGTCACTATAATATCAATTTCTTTTTTGTTTGTTTAAACAGAACTCAAGAGGGTGAGAGACTACGTCATTTGTCGTTGTCAATTTTACAGTCTTTGAAACAACTGAGAGCTGATGTAATGAATGAAGACAAACTTAGACATTCAGGTAAATTTTGACTTAACTAGTGAGATGCTTTACTGTTTTGTTGTAGGGCTGTCATAACATAATGGGCAAAATTAAAACCTGTGGTATGGAGTTCAGTAGTTAGTAAACACTTACCTATGTGAGCTTACCTGTTTTGTTTCACTGTAACCCAACTTTGAAGTTGATCCCTGTCTCTGACACATGCTTCTGCCAGCAGTCATATTATTGTTGGAAGCATTCATGTAGGCCTTTTATAGCAACTTTCTTCAGTGCCAACGTATTTTCATGGCTTCTGCTGACTGAAACATGTGTCCCTTTAGGAGGTTCTTCATTCTTGACAACAGTAATCAGGAGCTAGAGTGAAGAAGAGGAAGCTGTGGAAGCCCACTGATACCAGTATGATCACATACATTTGTAGCAAAAGAAGTGGTTACTACCTGATTTCAAAAGTGAATGGTTTCTTGAGGGATAGGTGTTCCAAACAGCAGAAGAGGTGAAAGAAACTATAATGACAGCACTTATAAATGTTGTGGGCAACTGTCTGCAGGATTGCTTCTAGGAGTAGCAGAAATGTGTAATAGAAGGGAACTGCTTAAAGGTGAACTGTACCAAAGGTGAAAGGTTAAACTGTACCATGACACCATCAAGCTTGCTCGCTCGCTGTGGCCTGTTTTACATTTCTAGATTGATGTCGGAGATGCCAATCTCTTCAAGCCTTCATCCTTTTATACCATCTTTTCACATTCAGAACCTGTAAATCATCAGTATTAACCAGCTGCCTCTTTCTTTAGTCTGCTTGATGTTATCCCTCTGGATATCCCCCAGAACGTTTCTTCACCATTTTATCATCCTTCGTTCTTGGATCATGTTCCAACCTATGCAATCTGCAGTAACATCTAGTTGCATATATAATTCTGCCAGTTTACTGTTTGTTCTTATTGTTCATTCACTATCTCTGTTGGGACCAAATGTTCTTTGCAGTGTTTTTCTTTTGCATGTAACTAACATTCTTTCTTCATAGATGCCATGTTTGTGCAGCATATATATATAGTATAATGCATTCTAATAGAGAGATAAGCATACCCATGCAGGGTTGTCATTGTTTTTACTTTGCCGTGTGGAATGAAGGTGACACAGTACCTAGCTTTGGCTTTTTGTACAACTAAATCCTATACTACATTAAATACTGTAACTAAAAAGCTATTGATTGAAAGAGAACAGTCCCCTCCTTTCCCTTTGTATTAAAAAGCAGCACAACAAGAAACAGTAGAAATTATAGGTCTTCTGGGATGTGATTCTATCTTCAGCTTCGTGGTGAAGTTGGGGGAGGGGGGGGGGGGAGCAGCAGGTTCCTTGGAAAGTACAAGGGATCAGTTTTAGAAGATGGTAATCTGCATTCATCACTGTAAGAATTTCACATCTCACAATGGCAAATTTGATTCAGAATAGTCCTTTTGGATGGCTTTATGATAAGTAAGGGGTTCTGATTTGACAGTGTTATTGGATGTATAGTTATGTGGGACACTGTATTGTGTGACGACTAACATTGCTGTCCTTATAATATGAGGTGATTTTAATAAAATAGAATTATGAAGCCTATTCTCCCTTTATAGCAAACTCACTTTTACATTGTACATCTGTTTTCATACATTTTCTAAAAGTAAAAGCATGTTATCTAATGTGGAGGATGTCACTACCAAAAATTAGATTGTTGTTGATTTAAAATTGGATATGAATTGTTTGGTGCATTGATAGTCACTAATAGCCAGTGCCTTTGAATTGATTCTGACAGTGCGTTTACTGGTGATTTGAAGATCAATCATTGTATTTTCTTGCTTTTGCTGTTTGTGATATCAATAATGTTCTGGTTATTAGACAAAATATGGTTTTCATCTGTGAGAAACATTTAACTTGCATATTTGTTGCTTTGTGAATGTTCTTGCATTTCTGGATTCATCACAGGAATAACTTATAAAACTTAGCTAGGCATATAACACTTGGCTTGAAGAGAATTAATCTAAAAATTTAGTATGATTTTTGTTTGTGTGTTACAAATAAGGATGTGGTTATGTATAAACTTCTGAAGGGTCCTCCAGATATCTATGAATCAGGAATTAAATACAGTACTTGAATGAGGCTGAAAATGAACATAGATTTTTCCTTGCCCATCTGCCTAACATTTTTCTCCCCTGTGTGTGTCATTGCGCATTCCCACCAATTGTTGCTTGTAATGTCACTCAGTTTGCATACCCTGTTACTGGTGTTGGTGGAAGGTAGGTGTCCATTGTAGGTAGCATGTGGGAGCAGGTGCTAGCAGGAACTTCTGTAGGTAATGTGGAAGAGCAGGCATGTGAGTTAAACTCTGTAGATAGTGTGGGGACCAGATGGCTGAGTTAAACACCCATTACATGTGTTCATTCTTTACTGACCTGAGAATAGGTCAGGCTCACCCTGTAAGCAAATTCTGGAATGATATCAGTCCTCAACTGTTTCATTCCATATTCTTCCTAACTTGTGACTCATGGTTATTATATCACATCTCATATCTAATACTTATGTAAAAAAGTACCTATAACTGAACATACTACATTATCTCCCTAGATTTCAGGTCACAGTTTGCCTGTTGGAACCATTTTTGTTTTGTCAGTTATAAAATGAATGTTGACATCTATGTGCAGCAGTCATTCCGTATTGTAAAATGTATGCATTCATGTTTCTTTCAGAAATTGAATATTACCAGAAATGTGTATATGATCTTGAAACAACAATAAGGAATTTCAGTAAGGCCAATGATAAAAGGTGAGCTTTGAATTGATAATGTGTATTTAGCAACTACTAAATTGATTACAATTTATGTATAAGACTGTACTTTCTTCAGTTTAATCTCTGTGAATTGAGGTTCATGTGTTATATTTGTACAGCATTAAATTTGGATAAACACAAATTTTCTCATTGACTCCAGTCAAAATACTGTTACATTATCTTAAAATATTCTATGCCTCCTTCTTTCCACATCCTTTCCAAGTCATGTGTGCAGTCAACATCTGATAATATATAGACAGTAGTGTCATTCTGTAATTAATTATAGCAATGAAGAGCTGTGTAAACTGTCGAGAAATTTTGTTATGTAATCTGTGTAGCTGGAAAAGCGTTTTCCAGTTCTTGGACTACATGGCCCTGAAGATGAAGGCACTGTCATCCTTAAAGGCATTAGTAACTATCTACCAATCAAAATGGTATAACAACATCCCAGGAGACTTGAGTCATTAGCACTGCCACTGCAAAAACCTCATGCCTCAAATGAAAATTCTACTTTGTGATTCACTTTGATGCAATAAATTGCTCACAGTGACAATATTAAGAGGACAAAAGTCTTTCAATGTAGTACATTCAGATGCAGTCACCTAGAGGGTTTTGAATTGTGTGTGATGATATGGCTGTAAATAATGCATCAGCTTAATTTATCATTTTTATCAAGAAAAAAGTAACATTTTAACAGCATGAATAATATATTTGTTTTACAATTTTATATGCCAAAGTACTTTGTCTTTGCCCAGAATATAGTTGCTTTTCTTGTCAGTGTCACAGCTAAGATCATCAAGACGACATAACATGGATTAAGAAATTGAAGTTTATTCTTTAATATAAAAAGATGGAGAATAAGCACTCAAATCACAAATTCATCACAATACTTGCATATCACTTTAACAGCCATGGCTTTTATACGTACTGGCAGAGGTATATATATTTCGTTTCTGTTCTCTGTTAGGTCCGCTGCAGGAAGCAGAACATTATATTTTGATATACATTATATAATAACATTTGTGTTTTTTATATAAATTTGGAACAGTGCAAAGTCATGAATATTGTTACAAAATTTGTATGAAATGTTTACATTGAAAATTACTGGTTTGAGAGATTTAAGCTTAACAAACTTCAGTACTGTATCTACACGATGACATCAAGAAGTAAGGCAATGGTATAAGACAATTGCATGCTGTTTGTTTAGTTCTTCATTTAATTTGGTTTGTATTTTGTCTTTTCTGCAGATTTCAGAAACTGTTAGAAGAAGAGTATGCCTTGTCTAATGAACTGAAGAGTCTGGAAAATAAATATGATGATTGGAATCAGGCTGTAAGCCCATCTCTGCCAAAACCTCCAGTGAGAAGGGTTTCAAATTTATATATTTCAAACACTGACAGTACAAAGGAGGTAAGTTAAAAACCCTTTACTTTCAGATGTTAAGAATACAGCATAATTTTACATGTGCAACTTATCCTTCCATAGTCATTACCATTACCATCTTTCTCCTGAGCTTTCCAGCATTAGGAATGGTTGGCCAGTTATGAGTATTCTTATCAAAGGTCACGGTGTCATGGCAAGTACTTTTGCTTCATATGTGGCAAATCCCAAGTTTAAGTCTTGGCCCATAGGCTGGCCTTCCTGTCTAAGGATTTTGTGTTCTTTCTCAGTCCCTCCAGGCAAGTGATTATAAATATGTATACTGCAGTTCAGACTTGTTTAAAATGAGCACGAGTGTAAAGAGGTCTCAGCTGTAGTGAGCAAATGGTATCTCTGAGTTAAGTTTACAAACACTAGTACAAATATTTCATGTATGTAATAAGCACACTTCATGGATATATTGAGCAAACATTGTTCGCTCAGCGTTGTCTCATTTGTGGCAGTCAACCCCTTCAACACTGAGTGGGGCCTGAGCTCCCTCTGTTCCCACGTCGTCTGATCGGTTATTTTCCTGGGTTAAGAAGCCCATACTCCCCTGCAGGGAGACTTCTGAACACTGCATTGTTGGACAAAGATCTCTTTGTTTAAACCAGGAATTTGTGTGCAGAAGTTTGTTTGTCGTCACCTCCCCTAACCACTCCCAGTCATCACTTTTACAGCTGCTAGGTAGTTTTGAATAGATGGGGGCTGGGGGAAAGGACACTGCTGGCACTTTCTACCTTCTCTGAACCAAAGACACCCATTCTCACATAAAGGTTGGGAGCACACTTCCTGGAACTTGTGTTCACAATTTGAAAATAAATTTTGTGGCTTTGGTCACAACATCGGGTAGGAATTTTGCTCTTCAATAAGCAAAATATTCTTAAGTAAAGGAAGTATCTGTATATTTACAAAAGATTGAGGGAAATCTGTGGAACAGCCCCCAATTTCAAATTATTTTCTTAAAGAGGGGAGTGATTAATGATGAGCTGCATGTAACTTTTTGTTTGTTTACTTTAAATTTTTTTAGTTTGTGTTCCTTTTTATGTTTTCCATAAAAACCTTAAACATGATCTCTGTGCGTGCTTTTACATGTTATATTGTTACGTCTACTATTTTACTTTTACTGTATAATATGTGCAGGTTTATACATTCATAGGTTTGAATAAGGACAGTATGAAGCAGAACTATCCAGTCTAATGGCACTTGTTATAATCAAGTTCAGTGTTACAGAGTCTGTTCAAAGTTCTGGGTCTGTGCGTGCAACTTTCCTTTAAAATCATGACAGCCACGTGGTGATTGGGCATGGTTTAGTAGATTATCTGTGTTCTGTTGCTGTTTTCCATCCTGTATTAACATGTTTGTTGTTGATTTAAAGAAAGAGTGCATCAGCAAAAGTTTTAAAATGAGTTGTTAATGCAAAAATAAATTTGTATGAAATTTTGTTACAAAATGGAGAAAACTGGTAAGGAAATTTACTGTTTGTTAAAAGAGGCATTCCGCATTGTTCTTGCTGCTTATTCACATCACTAACTGATAAGAAGTCAATGAAGTCAGTGCCTTGGTGCATTCAGGTCAACAATTAGTAGTACAAGAAATGGGGGAAAATGTAGGAATATCTTAGGATTGTGTTTAACAATGTTGACTGA
Organism: Reticulitermes speratus; assembly: GCA_021186555.1. NCBI lineage: Eukaryota > Metazoa > Arthropoda > Insecta > Blattodea > Rhinotermitidae > Reticulitermes > Reticulitermes speratus. The sequence continues at coordinate 20,430,426 of JAJKFL010000005.1, forward strand.
AAATTTGGGCATGTAGCTGGTCTCTGCAAAATTTGTCCATGACTTTTCATGGTTGAACAAAAGGAGAACTGACGGAATATTTGCACAGACCTTTTGCTACAACTTGAAGTAGACAAGAACTTAATGCAGTTAATTATTATTGGTGATGGGTCTGCTGGTGTGATGTCAAAAAAAAAAAAAAAAAGCAGAAATCTTCATAATAGATGTCAAAATCATGCCCCAAGAATGAAAAAAGTGCAACAGAGCAGATCAAGTTTGAAGGCAATGCTCATTATTTTCTTTTACTACTGAGGTGTGGTGCATTATTAATTTATTCCTAGAAGTCAAAAAGTGAATCAAGAATTTTCCGTGACCATTTTACAGCATCTGTGACAAGCAGTGTGAAAGACATGACTGGAACTTTGGTGGAAACACAGCTGGTTTCTTCACTGTAACAACACTGCCATGTGCGTGGTGCTATCTGTCCAGAAGTTCCTCACAAAAGACAAAATGCCAGTGGTTTCACAGTCATCCTGCTGTCCTGATCTCTTTCCAGGAGACTTTTTCCTATTCCCAGTCTTGAAAGTTAGTTTAAAAGGATGTCATTTGGAATCAGCAGAGGAAATATAAGAAAAATTGCTAGAATTCCGAACCTAAATTTTTCAAAATTGTGTCTGGAATGCTTGAAATAATGGAAACATTCACTGTTTACACCGACGAAATGCACTTCACTTTACCACTTTTTTATTTCACTAGACCCCTACATATGTTTCAGTTTATGCAAAAACCATTAACAGGGGGTTCTCAAAACTACATATATTTACATCCAATGGTACTTCTGTCCTTACTGTTATGCAATATCTTAGTGTTTAATTGCCATTCACTTATAAAATCAGTTTAAAATCATTTGTTTGAAAAACGTGTATAGACACACCAAGTATAAAATCGTTGAGAGTTCGATAAAATTCGTGTCGAGAAGATAAAATGTAAAATGGTAAAATGCTGCAGTACGGATACTGTGTTACATCTGGTTATTATTTGTTCTTGGTTTTGTATGTCCTGTAAGATAATGAGTAAGTATCAGTACTATAATATTCGGATATTAAAGTTTATATAATTTTGTACGTTGACACTTTTGATTCGAATGACATACCTGCTGTTGTCTGTTGTCTATTTCATGTTGTGGTGTGTGCTGTCGGGCTGTCTATGTACTTAGTGTCTGTATAGCTGTATATCACCCCACCAACCTCACTTAATATGCATGCGCCAAACCCCACACAGCTATACGTTTTTCAAACAACTCTGATTTTAAACTGATTTTATAAGTGAATGGCAATTAAACACTAAGATATTGCATAACAGTAAGGACAGAAGTACCATTGGATGTAAATATATGCAGTTTTGAGAATCCCCTGATGATGGTTTTTGCATAAACCGAAACATATGTGGGGGTTTAGTGAAATAAAAGAGTGGTAAAGTGAAGTGCATTTCGTCGGTGTTTTATAAACAGTGAATTGTGAAATATGCACGATGAGACTAATATAAAATGGAAACATTGTTGGAATTGTTATACAGGTTGTACAGTCTAAAGCAGAGCCTGCTCATAGAATACAAATGTGCTGCACATCAACCAATAATGCTGTGTGCTCTGCAGTACTCAGTCCTGCAAGTCCAATGTTAATGCGGGACTGTGCGCCATAGAGCAGACAACATCAGTTGTTGCAGAGTAACTAATCCCAGTACCTGCTCTGCAGTACTCAGTTCCATGTTTAAAAGACTCTATATAGTAACACATGAACATACTATTTCAAAGGGGATAATGTTTAATAAAATTTGTCTGGTGCATATTGCATTTTGTTTAATCAATCCATGAACTTTTTGAACAGACCTTATATTTGATAAGAGCTTCCATTTTCATCACTTTCAGTTGACCATTCATAATCATCACTATTTATAACCTGTGCAGTTAATAAGGCAGTCTTAAATAAACACGTAAAATAACTATAATTGTTTCTCTGTATTACAGCCCAAGCTGAACTTGGTCATTCCTACATCCAAGGTTTTCTAACTTGTACAAGAATTCAGGTTGTCACAGTAGTGCTGATGAAGATTCCAGTTTTCTGACATATGATGCCATGTGCACTGGTATGTGCGAACGAATGAAGATAGAGGCATCAGCTTCCTCCAGAATGTTGGAATCTATATGTCAGTCTACATGGCATCATATGTTAGAAGACAGGAGTCATCATTTTCCATATTCTTATTGAGACAAGTGGTAGGGCTTCTGGAGTGGAGGATCATATCATCACAAGATCTCTGCTGTGACAAGCCAATACAAAAGCAGACAAGTAGCTGTGTTGCAAGTGGAATTTGAATTCATCAGTCCAGTGTTGAAGTGGCATCATAAAAAGTATGTCTTAAACCTTGTGGCCATGGGCATTGACTGTGATATTACTATCAGGGTCTCATAACAACTTTAAGAAATCTTTGTTTTTTATTTTGAAACTTGCACAGAATGAAAAATACTAACAGTGAAACTAAAGATAAAGAAGGATTTTCATATCGTAGTGGGATCAGTGTATTTGAGTCATACCGTGTTTTTCCCCTTCTTGTTTAGGAGGTGTCAGCTTTCCAGAGATTCCTTCAAGAGACTGGAGGGCACACTGGAGGTTGGGCTGAAGAAGACCATCTATTATTTCTGCAGTTTCGTAAGAAACATAAAGGAAAAATAACATTTCTCAGCTTGTTGAAGCAGCATCTCCCAGGTAAGTTACAGTATGGAATATTTAATGGTGTGAGTAGTGTTATAAACTAATGTAATGTAGGTGAGATATTCACTCTTCTGAGATTTTACGCAGAATAGATTGGTAGTTAGTAATATAATATAATGTTATATAATGTGAGATTTGAGCTTCTCACAGTGGTGTTGATGAAGCTTTAAGTCATCTGGGATGTTATGCCATGTTGACTGGTAAGTAGTTACCAACATTTTCAAGGAGCATAGGGCCTTTGAAATGAGGCATGATTTTCAACTAAACTGTCATTTGTAGGTTTTAAAATGTCTTTCATTTTTTCTCTGTATGTATGGGTAATGTGGAGAAGGGTAATAATTATATATAAGCTTTACAGATCTAAGGTTTTAAAACATAGTATTTTTAGACCCTTAAAAAATATTGTAACATTAAATTGTCAGTGTAACATCAATTCACTGTCGGCAGAAGTAGTGCAGTCTTCTAAAATGCTGGTGGGGACTCACAATATTGCAAAAGCACTATTTTATTCTGTTCTGCATTATTATTATTTTGGGCATGTGCAGTGTCTGAGCTGTATTTGATATGCACAGTGTTCCAGAAGTTGGCTTTGTTTCTGTCTTCGGATACTTCTGTTGCTTTTGACGTCAGTAGCTATGGTGAAGGTTAGACACAAAACATTAAACTTATATGATAAAATTAAAGGACTGCTAGGTGAATCCTGTTTTACTGGCTGCTCCACATGAAGTTAAGAAATATATGTTAAGAATTAGAACTTTCTACTAGTATGGTCACATAAACCCCAGTTGTGTCTGTGGAAATTAGCTGTGTCCATTTTTAGGAATGACTATTTTCTTGTCATATGTGGAATGCAATGAGTTAGAAACTTAAAACTTTATATCTTTCTAACTTCCTTTTAGCAGTTTGTATGTGAAGTGGTTTTGAGGCAAATTACTGGTGTTACTACTGGAATTGGACATTAGTAGTTATGGGTAGATTCCATATACATAGTTGAAGAATGTTTTTCTTAAGAAACTGTTTGCAGTGGCTAGAGGTGTTTCCAGCAGTGATACATGTAGCTGTAAACCTCCTGGAGAAAAATTCAGTATGTATTATGTACGTGGCAATTACTTTGATGATTGTTTGCTCCTAGAAAGATGAGCCTGACAGCGAGTGCTCACCTGTGCTATGTATACTGTGCACAGTAAGACCACTGAAACATGGTAGCTGAGCTGCACTAAAGGGGAGTTAAGCCTTTGAGCTGGGACCATGTCACCACCACAAGTTTGGTTTTATGTGCATCATGTAAACATCTGTCAGGTTTGAGTGATGGGCCTTTAATTTGCCTTCAGTACCTTGATGTAACTTGTGACCTATGAGAGCAGGACAACTATTTCAACTGGTGTGTTTTAATTTCTCCATCAGTTGAATAAAAAGATTACTTTTTTATTTAAATTGGCGAACATTTTCAAGATAAAAGTACAGTATTGTATTTTAATACCATAAATTTTAATTGCTGTACTAGGATTTAAATAGGAACCTGCGCTGAAATTGTAACTGGAAATTGTACAGAACATTAAAATAGCAACGCAAGATACTTTAAAATGTTTATGGTATATTTTAAGCAGTGTATATTTGTTATAGATATCTCAGCAGATGATATGTTGCTACATGAAGATTGGTTTCAACAGTATGAAATTCTAAAAGCCAAACAAAAGAAAGCTATTCAAGAATGGAGAATTTCAAAGGATAAAAACAGCCAAAAAAATAATAATACAAAGTCTGAACCATTGGAATTGCAGCAAAGAAGTAAAGCAAAGTACTATGAGGACTCAGCAGAGAAGAAGCAGAAAATTGAAGAATGGAAGGTAATATGTATTTGATGAAGTGTGTGTGTTTGAGAAAGCACAGTAAGAATTTGATATTACAGTACATGGAGGTCTATGAGTTGTAACATACTGCCCTATTGTACACTTGGAGGTTCGTGCTTGTAAGTGTTTAGTGGATAATTGAGAATCATTGTGATTGGCTGTTGATGTTAACATGTTTGCTCCTGTACTTGAGTGTGGTCATTTCTTACCATCCTAGATTAGATAGTAACACATCATGACATGTTAAAATACTTCACATTTAGAATTAAGTTTTTGCACATAGCTTTTTTCCCTCTGTCGCTGCTTTGTGTATCTACATAGCTACATTTTGCAGTTCCTGTATGTTCTGTTACTATATAACATCCTGCCTAAATTTTAGTTGGGTCATTCTTGTGTTCCATACACTGGTTGATGTGGGTTAACTCGGTACTGAACTTCAGAAAATGTAGCAAAATAGATCTTGACTGTTATGTACCTGCCTGGTGAGATGTTTTGTAATTCTGAAACCTCACATCACCTGTTGCTACCACATCATACCTCAGATTTAGTGGGGTATCTTCAAAACACTCACAGTAAATTAAAAGTTTTATTACCAAAATGTGGGAGATTGTAGGAATTAAACACTTATTGTGTGGAGTGGCAAGACTTTCTCAATATGGTAGAGATATGATCAGTGACGAGTGTGTTGCTTTCACCATTGTGATGTTACAAGTCTCTGTCAATAATGGTAGAGTTATGATGAGTGTCAAGTGTGTTGCCTTCACCATTGTGATGTTATATCATCAATGTCTGACCACAAGGTTATTGTAAGAAATCCTCTCTGAAATATGTATTTGGTGACTTTTATAATTTTGTGGATTCTGTCATGATGTGATGGGAACAACAGAAATTGTCCAACATGACGTTGTGACCTTATCAACAGCCTGTCAAAATTAACATAAAGAATGTGTTTGCTTGTACAGGACATGGACTTAGTGACTAGCGCTAGTGTTAATGGGTAACAAATTCCAAATAGTTGCGGATTTCAATAAAGAATGCATCTACCAAGTAAAAAGTGAGTGTGAATGACTTTGAACAATAAAGGTGAAAGGTATGATAGTCATTCTAGTAAGAGTTGTGCTTTAAAGGATCAATAAAATGTTGTTCCAATAAGTTAAACAGGAACATTTGAACATTTGATATGTCATGCCTGTCCAGCAAGTCGACGAGGTTAGTAAACCTCCCCCACCCCCCCACCCCCTTTCCTCAGGTAGAGTAGAACAAGTAACAAAATTATTAAAACCTAAAATATTAATTTAAGTATTTGCAAAATAATTTGATAGGGGGAGGGGGGTTATGCCTGTAGTTGAAAAGGTGGAGACAATGAAATTGTTAAAAGAGACAATGTCATACCACCTTCCTGGGCATTATGAACCGTAGTAGAACAGTTTTATGCATGTAAAGGAGAGTGTTACACATAATCTTACTCTCTGATGTACATGTTGCAAGATGGCAACTGGAAATGTGAACCAGTGCTGACAGATACATTGCTTGGTATTGGTACAGTAGCTTAAGAAATGCATGGAGATGTTGGTCTTTTGGGATGTAACACCATTCAGTTTCAGAGATAATGTTGGTACGTGTCTACCAAATTGCCTAGCATTACATTTCAGAAGACCAAAATCTTCACCACAATGAGAACTTCATCTCTTATACAGAAATACACAGTTCAGTGTGTATTGCTGGGTACTGGTCAGTTGTAGCTGGTAAGCAAGTAGGTGTGGCTGTATTAAATGAGAAATGTGCTGTCAGAGAGATACTTTCCGCACATATGCGTTGATCAGTTGTTATCAGCATTTAAGGCCTGTAATAACTGTGTTTATGAAATCAACATGTGCTGTATTATACTGTTCCTCATTTAGCATTATATGATGCAGAATAGAGACTGAATGGTGTGCTATTATGTGATCAGATGTCAGTTGTGTAATTTTGTCTTTAAGAAAGTGTTGCAGTTGAAGAAAGAAATGGAAGTGAAGAAACAGTGGGAGGATAAAAAAAAGGAATTAGAGTGTGAACAAAAAAGAAGAGAGAGGCAGGTATGCTCTTTTCTTCATATTGAATGATATAGGTGTAGATAATTGATTTTGAGGTTATATGCAACAAACCCTAATTTCATTCCACCAAATGGTGTAATCAATGTGTAAGTGTTATTTTAATTTGACCTGACAGTTTCCAAATTTTCAGAAACCACAAATCCCAGGTATGAGTACAGTTATGTGACTTTGACAGGCATGAAAGTTTGCATCCACAAAAATGTTCAGATATGCTCTAACTTACATGATAGTTCCATTTCAAAGGGAGGTTTCTAACTCAGAATTGTGTAATTCAAAATTTTGTTACTTCTTTGCTTATACTGCCTTTATTTTTCATTGAGAATTTTGTAATTCAAGTAAATTAATACCATTCAGTTTATCTGTTTATGTATCATATTGTTTTTGTTTTAGGCATACAACTTTGATATTTTTTTATTCATTAAAAAAAGAGTGAATTAGAAAGGAACATGAGTTTGCACAGGGCAAAATTCAGGTTGGGTGGGAGATACCTGTTTAAGTATATTCCTTTTTGTACACTTCCACTATATGACGGGTGAGGAAATAGAGGACCAAGTTTGTCTCTTGAGATACCTGTGCAAGTGTGGTGCTATTTGTGCATTCCCACTCTATGAGGAATGAAGAAGGAGTAAGAGGACCAAATTTGACTCTTCAGAGTCAGTCCAGATTGTTCTGCAAGTCATAATCTGTTACAGCATGTCTGAAACAGGTTCATTTCTGTATGTGCATTTCTGCATAGATGTAATTGTTACATTTTATTTCAATTTGGTTGCCCTTGAGTCAGTTTGTTCCAGAAATGAATGGTATTAAAATTATTGAAACACTGCTATACTGTAGATTTTAAGTTACAGCACTGAAACTCCTCCCGGTAATAAAATTACAGAATGGCAGTCCAGTAAGGGCATGTTAAATAAATGAAAGTTTGTGCTGAAACTTGTACTCTATCATTGCTAGAAAATAAATTCTTCAGGAAGCTTACTTTCTTTAAATTTTTAATGGGTTAACATTTATGATGAAATGTGCAAGGAGGGTAAGGAAATTTGTTCATTGAATCCTCAGACTTCTAGGGAACACAGGCAAATTCCTGTCTTATTTCATCCCCCAGAATTTATGAATTTTAAATCTGGGAATTATATTCTCTAGTATTAATATGGATGTGTGTGTGTGTGGTGTGTGTGCACGCAAGTACGCTGGTGAGAGAGAGTTATGACTTAAACAGGAAGGATCTGTCATAAATGCTATTACTGCTACTTATTAAGTCTACTGTATAAATAAAACAACTCATATTACAACTTACTGATATTTAGTTATGTACATACATATTAGTATATGCCAGCTACATATGTATTAGCATATACCAGTATATGTATTAGTGTATATCAGCTACATGATAAATTTTGCTGACCTTTTAATATTTAAAATCCTTTTGCATAAAGCAGTAATAATGATTATACTTGCACTGTGAGATCTGTGCTCTTCTGAGATATTGCATGGCGTCGTGTGGTAATTGTTTACCGACATTTTGGGACAACATATCGGTCCCTTCTTCAAGGGTCAAGAAGTCCAAGAAGAAAAGAAGGCAAGCCATAACACAGTTAAATAGGGGAAGGTGTGGGGTGGTGACTGGTAATCAGTAAGCATGATGTCATCACACTGATTTTCAGTCACTGCCCTACACCTTCCCCTATATGACTGTGTTACGGCTTGCCGGCTTTCTTTTCTTCTTGGACTTCTTGCCCCTTGAAGATGGGACCAAACGACACCACTCAGTATCCCAGAAGAATGCAGATCTCATCAACATCATGGCAGAACACTGCAATCAAGGATACTTGCACTGTGTTTGACATCCAGCAATTTTGGGACTGGCAAAGTAACAAAAAAGTCATTATCAAGAGCATTGTGAGTAAGGTTATTTGAGCCTCTGCCTTTTGGGGGATTTCCCAAATCTTGTTTTCCTTTTATGTATATTTCAGTGTATATTTTACATACATCTCATCTTCCAGTCTTTCAGTATAGTTAATCAGTCTGCCTTTTTATTCTTGTATTTAATTGAAAAATGTGAGCTGTGTTTACAAAGGGCAATATTATTAAATGTGAACGTTAATGCATTTCTCCATTTCTTTAAGGCTCAGAAGAAAGTTGAAGTTGAACGCTATAAGGAAGAGAAGCTTATTGAACAACAGTCTAAAATATTAAGTAAGCAGTTTAAAGAGTTGCATGAGGTGGAGGAACGTGCTGCTCAAGCAAACATTCTGCAAAAAGCTTTCAGGTAGTGATCTTGCATGCTTCAGAGGAAATGTGTGTGTGTGTGTGCGTGCGTGCAAATACAGGGACATCTTTTTCAATAGCCCCATGCATCACTCTACACTAAGGCTGTGTGTCAGCAGGCAGATCAGTGATTCATGCTATTCCAATTTCCTGTGAGTGAGGATTCAAGCATTTTAATATGATACACTGCAGTTAATATTAGGAATTTATTCACCATATTTAAAAAACGGTGGAAATGGTTTGTGGTGCTAGCTGGTGCATTATCTTGATGAAAAAATCTAAGTGTTTCCTTGTAATCTGACAGGTTTTTAAAAAAAATGGCATTAACATGTGTGTTACATATTGGTACTAAGTTACAATTTCAGGAAAAAATTGGCCCAGTAATTTTAGTTACACACATCACACACCACAAACAAATTTTAGTGTCATGTATTGGAAATCCATGAATTTATGTGGGATTTTATGCAGACCAGTCTCTTTTATTCTGGAAATACACATATCTGCTGAGATGAAACCAAGTTATGCTGTTAAGCAGACTGAGTGATCGGTCAGTTTTTTCAGCATTTACCTCCTGTAGATACCAGTTCACAAAGTTCAGTCTTGCTTCACGATCTGCAGCATAGAATTTGTGAACCACAGGAGTCATGTATGGATGCAAATGCAACCGCTTTCTTGCATTTTTTGATGATGACACACATCTGTTTGATATGCAGGTTGCACCAACAATTTCGTAGGAGATACCTCCAGTCTAGCACCAATTTTTTTCAGTTTATCCTCAGCGTGTGTCTTGTGTGTTTTCTTACTGTCTAAAATGGAAGCCATTGCTTGAAACCTTTTCACTTACTTGTAAAGTGTTTTCCCATGTGGAAGTGGCACATCTGAAAATTTTTTGTGAACTTATGACATGTCTTGTAGAGACTGTACTTAGCATATATATGGTATATATCTGTACAGTGACTGCAGTTGCATCACAAGATCATTGCAACCTGACCAGTAAGCTTTGTGGGTATGAGCTGGTGTGTAGGCTTGGTGTAACGACCCAATGGGCAGTGACTAGTGGTTGGGATCATATAAAATAATGAGAACGTATAAGCTTGCTTCCAGTGATTTTATGATTTTTTAAGTTTTTTCAAGGAGTTCGAAATTCTTTTGCACATTACATGCACAAATTACCATTTAACTTAACATGTAGTTAAATTCTTTACTTCTTGGGCTGAAGAACTGCCAGAGACATGTTTCTTTTTCGTTAATCATTAAATTATTAAATATTGAGCCATTGAAAACATGGGCTAGTGAATCCAAGTTACTGCTACATGTGATGAATTATGCATTTATATGTAGAAGATACCTGGTAGAGGAGAAACATTGCACCCTATGTTTTGGATAGACTTTGCCTCATTTATTTTATGGATTTAACCCTCATGATCATCATGTTTCAGGGAGCAGGATCAGTTATTTGTCACTCGTCAGCTGTCACGACGTAAGCAGCAAACACTGAAGATAGAGCAGAGGAACAAACAGCTTCAGACTCTAAAGCAGGAAGTGACTGTAGACAGGGATCCTAAACGTCTGGTGAGACCTACAGCTGCTTGGCGTGAACATTGCAATCAGAAGCCTGAAGCCAGCACGTTTAGTCCTGCAGTGCCAGTTCTTCATCTCCGGAACATGCCTCACTTGTAGGTGGTAATTTGTGAAACGAAGATATAGAAAAGTCTGTGAAAGTAATACTTTGAGTGGGCTGTAAGTTGGATCTAAATCTGTGTTTTGTGAGGGTGTAAAAATATTGGAAACATACTCTTGGTCTTCATGAGCTGTCACACACACAGTGCTGTTCATTATTATAAGAAAATATTTACCTTTAAATCAATATACAGTGGAATTTTCATTTAATGCTTGCCTGCAAGACAAGGTGTTTGAAGCCTTTTATCAGGGTTATGTAAATTTGAAACACTTGGCATGGTAGAATTAGTATTACTGGGTTTCTGGTTTTTTGTTTGTTGGTGGCTGAGATTAGCTTTGTGTAGTGGAGCCACTTGAACAGGTAATTCCCCACCTTTATGTTTGTGGACAGGAACAAATCCAGTTTCAAAAAATGATACTTTCTGTGCCAGTCCCAGTTTCTGCGATGTCTTAAGGTGTGGGTCTGCAGCCACTTGCTTGCTGAGATTGCGGGTTGAATCCCACTGGGGGCATGGATGTCTGTCTGTTGTGAGTGTTGTGTGTTGTGCAGGTAGAGGTCTCTGCGAGGGGCCGATCCCTTTCCCAGAGGAGTCTTACGGAGTGTGTGTGTGTGTCATTGAGTTTGATAAAGTGCAAAATAACCCTCTGCACCTACAGTGAGTAGGTAGAAAGAGATCAACATTAAGGAAGAAAGAAAGAATGAAAGAAAGAGGGAAAGAAAGAACGAAAGATATTTCTGTTCAGAATACTAAGATGACGGGACAGTGTCCAGAAACCCTGTGATACTGATTAGCAATTCAGTTCTATTGCACATACATGTGCACACATGTAACATCCTTTCTAATTATGCTACACAATTTATTTGACATTGACAAACATGGAGGTATAAAAGGTTTTACATTTTTTTCCTCCCCCATCAATATTGCAGTGAAACGTTATTGTTTACATCACTTCAGGTAATGTTCGCTGTCACATCTCTGTACAGAATTGTGTAAAGGAAACATTGCGTGCAGTTGTTGCTACTACAAGTGTTTCTGTGTGGGCACTGAAAAATCGTGTTACCCCTGACTCTATGGAGGTAGTGCTACAGGTGGCAGCAACTTTCACTGTTCTGTGTAGTGGGTTGTGATAAAGTTACCAGAAGTCTGAATTCCAGGCTGCATTCACTGATCAGGTTAATGTAGCTAAGGTAGACAGTAAACTATTACTACACTAGTATTTGTTATAATCTCAGGTATAATGGTAGTTAGTAAGGATAGAAAAGGTTAACTTCTATCTTCTTTTGAGCATCATATCACACTGTGAAGTTAAAGTTGAAATTCCACACATTCTAGATCTTGGTAATAAATGAAAATGAGTGGCGAGGTCTGTGCTCCATCCACTTTAAACCATTGGGAATAGAAGTCATGGTGCTTTGTTAAAATGGAGGCTGGGTGAACAATGTAACTAGCTTCATCATGGCATCAAGAGTCACTGTACCTATTGATAATTGAACCATCAGAGCTTATGTTGTAATAACTGTTTAATTATTTTTTTTTTATTTCAGAAAAGTGCCTAGTTGGAGGAGAGGCTTGACATGACTGTTTTCATCTTTAATGTCAGTTAGTTTTCATCGTAAACTACATGCCTTAAAATGGTATAAATGGTAACATATCTTTGTACTCAATCATTTGGAATCCAATGTATACATAAATCTAGAGTTTGTATTTTTGTAAGCAGCATATATGTTTTCTATTTCACTTTTTCTAATGTGTAAATTATTTTCCTGTTTTTAAATTAAATTAAATTAAATTAAATTAGAGCATTCCAGTGTACCAGTCTTTTCTCTTACAGATCTGCAATATTGCTCTCCAAACTGTGTGAAGTCCACTTTCTCCCAGTGGATACTTGATTTAATCCATACCATTAGTGCTTATCTTAAGGATGACAGTGGACAGGAAAGGTCAGTTTGAGAGGATATTAACAAAAGTAAAGGTGTTGTGCTTATTTAAGCACCATGTCATGAAAATATAGGTGGTGAACATACAGCCTTGTACATGTGTAACCTCAGCCCTAGATGGGGGTGAATGGGCCCATCTGCTTTGTCCCCGGGGGGAAGATTCCCCAGTCCTTTGTACAGGAGGCAGGGTGAACCCCAGATCCAGTTAGGGACCTGTGAAGAAGAATACTGTCTTCTGGAATGTGATGCCATATGGTGTGGCAGGAATTTACCATTGCTTCAGTGGAACCTACAGCTCTTCAATGTAGATGAGTACAACTTCTGTGGATGTGGTTTGCCATTTTTCATGTGCCACAGGTGTGCAGTTGAGATTGCCAGAACTCCAAAGTCCTATTCCGCAAGGCTGCCAAGGAAATTGGTTGCTATCCAAAATATTTGTGTCACCACAGGTGATCAGGTAATCATTTCCTCACCTCCTGCTTCCAAATACATAATATAAATTGTATATAACCCTAAAGTGTGTATCATCATAGGACAATGCAATTGAGTGGTAGCACCACTGCTTTATATGTAGATGATTACAGTTTTGATTTTGAGGTTGGCTATTCTGACTAAAGTTTTATCATGTTTTTCCTCAGTCTTTCAAGGCAGTTGCTGGTGGAGTGCCTGCACTGTTTCAGATCCTGAATGCACAGTTGTGCAGGTCAGGACAATATTTATCACCACACAACATCTAGGCAGCTGAATTTAACGTGCCCATACAAGAATGGAAATAAATACATGGCATCACCACATTGAGAGTTGACTGGTTATCAGTTGCTTGTGTGTGAATAACATACAGTGGGTGATAACTGCTTTACATTAGTCATTCACAGTCATCATCCCTTTCAGTACTGTGCATTCTAAGTAACTGAGATAGCATTATTAATAAGCTGTTTTAGCTAAAATGATATTTCTAATGCATGAAATGGGTTTTGAAAAATCAGGTCCTTTATCTGTGCTAAGAAGAGCGAAAGGAATTTTATTTGCATACATTCATGCTGTCATTGACTATGAAAATGCCATTAAAGTTAGCTGATATGTCTTATGGAAAGTTTATAAGAACATAAGTTTCTGTACTCTCCAGTAATCACAATGCAACGTTTTAAAGAACTCTGACCCGATGTCTCGCAAAATTTGGTTCGGGACGCCAAAGGTCCCAGGTTTATTCCAAGTCATGAAATTGCCATATTTCTGACAATGTGTAAGAAAATTTTGACTTTTCTGCTGTGGGAGGAAATATCTGTAGGAACAGGACATGCAATCAACCAGCCACAATAGAGGGAGAGGGAGATGTGTAGATTGGTGATATTTAGTCTGGACAGAGACTGTGCAGGATGAGGAATGGATCTGCAAAGAAAATCAGTAAATGAAGTTAGTGTCTGAGTTGAGTAGTATTCCTGTTATTGGTATTTCATTTTTTATGTCTGTATGTTATAACTTTTATCTGCGTTATCCCATTGTAATATTAATAAATTCCTCTGCCTTTAACATTGTGTAGTGGGTTAAAAATTTTATTTTCTGCCCCTCCACCATGCCACCTAAATGTTAATAAGCATCCTGGCTTTTAGTTTTTAAAAAATGGGTTTCATAGTTCTAGTGTTTTTCCAGCTCCTATGTCCATAGTTTTGGAGCTGTGATGTGCCAGCCCTTCTTGGGGCATTTGAAATATTTAAGGGCAAATGCCAGAAAAATTCATAATTTATAGTTATTCATAGTGATACCAATAGTTTTGAAACACAGTTTAATAAATTAAGAAGGTATGTGGTGGTTGTCTGTTGTAGAACAACTTTTATATAAGGGCCTGTACACACACACACACACACACACAACACTTGTATGTACTCTTTTATTTTGAAAATTGCATCCTTGAGATGTGTAGATACATTTCTTTCTTTCTTCCTTTCTTTCTTTCTTTCTTTCAGAGGGGCATTGTCTTATAAAACACCTTGTCAAACCTGTGTCTGGCAGGAAACAGGGGTTCTAAAGGGAGACATCCTCGGGAAATAAATACATAATTTTAGTCCGCAGTTCGCCATTCCTGATTCTTTACGTGGAAGTACTACTGGTTTAGAAAACCATGCGCTGTGCAAATGGCCGGTGAATGCAGGGAACTTCTGTCTGACGTGACATTTCGCGCTAAAGCGGTTTCGTAAAAGTTTCAAATTAAAGTTTGGTGAGGAATAACAAACAATGACGTTATTTGTCTGAAAGAACAGGATTTAGAATGACCAAATTTAGTGGTGTTAAAGTTAGTCGACTTACATATCTTTAAACGAAAATGGAAGCGTGTGAAATTAAATGGACAACAAAGATACGTAACCTTTTGAGTTTCGTGACCCTCACCGGAAGGAAGTGTCACGGCAGTCTGCGGTTATCCGTACCTCGAAGTACGCTTACTCACACCTCCTTAACTTCTTACTCCGTCGTCATGACGTCACTGACAGTCCCTGATTGTCGTGCCAAAAAGCTGGTCATCCTACTGCACGGCCTAGGTTCCAGCCTGCATTTGTGATGTGCCTCCAGCATGTGATGCATAAATCGCAGTCCCTGCTCTCTACATTAGTGCTTATTGCAGTGTTTGCCGCAGAATGCGACGACTGTAGCCTCACCGTTAGGCTCTCCTTCAGAACGAGGACTGCAAGCTACACGGCCGCACGATTTGTGCTCCTAATTGAATACAGAACTAGATGCAGGCTAAGATACAAATCGAATTGGTGTTTAGTTTGACAGGTGCTTATTTATGTATTGTGCTTATAGTTTATTTAAAGGCGGCGGCCGGGATGGCGTAGTCGGTATAACGACTCGCTACATGACCGACGTTCCGGGGTTGGTATCTCGGTGTGGCGAGATTTTCCATACCCGTCCAGACCGATCCTGAGGCCCACCTAGCCTGCTGTACCATCGGTACCGGGTATCTTTCCCAGGGGTAAAGCGGCTGGAGCTTGGTATTGACCACCCACCCCTCTCTAGCGCCGAGGTTGTGTGTGGGTAGAGCTATACTTCTATATCCCCTCTGTGCTTTCGTGGCTTGTTATAGGTTGACCTTTACTTTTTTATTTACAGACTTTTCAATAACTCAGCTTATATAGCGTCCAATGTATGATGATTAATGAATAATGAATAGGAAAAAGGAAAGTGTGTTGGCCTAATTTGATGTACGGCGCAACAACCCAAAAATACCTGGTTACTCAATATGGAAACAGGTTTCCAGCTAATAATGTCTTTCAGCTTTGTGTCTTTTCCAGTGGGTAGTGCGGCAAGCGTCCCCGCATGTCTAGGCATCCCAATCTTTGGTGTAATTTCTCACGAACTAACTTCTGAAAGTCTGTTTTCAAACATGAAGGAACCAAGTATCTACAGTACTGTGTAGTGAGTCATTGTTATTTTGGTCTAATTTGGTTTGTTTTAAGAGTCACTGAACTTGAAGACATATATGCTATTTTACTTGTACGTTTGAGTCCTTTGACTGGTTTTGATACATGTGTATTAATGTTTTTGATTTTGATTCACTTTAATTCATTTGAAAAACGATTTATATGACGCTGAAGTTGAAGGTTTTCTTCTATGTTCAGTTCATTGATAGTTTGATGTGACTTAGTACGTAGGACTTGAGTCATAGTCTATTAAGCTTCTAACGCATGTCATTGTACTTTAAGAGCCACTCTACTCGACATCTCGAGATATTTTTCGACACGTCTGTTGACCTGAGGGAGACAGAGATATGTATGTCTTGAATTTTCGCTAAGGCCTACTTTTTGGTTTATTTTTTTACTGATTAAGTTTTTGTTTTCCTTGATAATTTTTGTTTGCTAATGCCACTCCTAGGGTTACATTAGCAGAACTTTATGCGCGTTTGCCAAGGAATTGCCAAACGCGACCAATAACTTCGTCGTTTCTGTCCGTTTGTCTGTCCGCATGGAATAACTGGACTCCCACCAGATGGATTTGAGTGAAAATTTATCTTGGAGATTTTTACCATCATTTGTTAACACATCCCAGTTTTGGTTAAAATCGACCATAAATAAAAGACAGTGTGCTTGTTGACATACGTACATTTATGACTACTGTGATTACTGACGTACCATCATTGTTTACCAAAGCTACTTTTTTTTAAAGGCCCCGCAGCAGATGCTACGGACGCACCGCAGCCTTGAAGGTTATTGTGCAACCCTGTGATGAAGATGATTAATTAATTTTTTTCTATTTTCCGTGCAATGGAGCACCGCGGAATGAAATTTACAGGGGAAAACCGAAGTACTAGGGAAAAACCTGTCCCAGTGCCACTTTGTCCTCCACAAATCCCACATGGACTGACCCGGGATCGAACCCGGGCGTCCGCGGTGAGAGGCCGGAGACTAACCGCCTGAGCCATGGCACGGCCTAAGTTACCATGTTGCTATCGTTTTTGTTACCTTGTTTACTGAATTTCTTGTTACCAAATTACCAAGGTCTTCAATTTTCTATGGTTAGTGGTTACCTTTATTACCATGATTACATTGGTTACCATGGTTATCTTTATTACCAACAGTCTCAGTGTTTTTACCGTTGCTATGGTTACCCTTGCTACCGTGGTTACCTTGTTGACCATGCTCCTTGCTTGCTATATTACGCGAACACGCCAGAAGCTATTCGCTCTGCGGGTATTTCCTATCTTGTTTATTGCAGTCCCGTGACATTCTAAATATGGCGACAGCCTCTTAGATGACTTCCCCTTACAGGCCTGTTTCCTTTGTACATTAGGGATACTGTTTTCTGCGTATGACCCTCCCCACGTATTTTTACACATCGTCCGGAAAATGTTTTATTTACGATCGGGTGGCGTTGCTTTGTAAATGAGTGGACCTCTTTGTTCTGACTGAGAAGAAGGATGTTTTTTATTTATACTGATTCATACCCCGATCAGCAGCTGATCGGAAGATACGTCAGGAAGAGAACCTCCCTCCCACTCAATATGCTGAACAGTGCTTTAATAGGAACAAGTCTCAAAGCCCCGGGCGTCTGATATCAATCTACAGACGATAAATAATTGATTATAAAATGGCTGACACCTAGCTTCTGTTTATGCCGCGAGCACTCGTCAGCTTACATTATTGGTGTCTATTGCTGAGTTACTTAATGAAATATTCATGTGCGTATACTTTGTGGACTTGGGGAGTTCGCCATTAGGACGATGCAGAAGGGCACAACGAGAACCAGAGACTTCCAAACTGTGTTCCGTGGAACGACATTTTCCTCTCGAGAGTTTCTCATCATTTCTAGCGGATTTATTGAAATGCTAAGAGTTTTATATTGCTTAAGGAATGTCCTGCTTTTATTGCTGCCCGAATTTGAACGCTGTGGTCACAGAAGCTAGCCATTGCATTTTATCCTGAGCCAATTAAACCCAGCCCATCCTCTCACTCCCAATTTTTCTGACATCCATTTTAAGATTATTTTTCTATTTATGCGAAGATCTCAGGTGGTTCCCTCTTGGGGGCTTTCCTACCGAAAATATTTTTATATAAATTATAATGATAAAAGGAAAGCAACTCCAGCGACTGAACACTACACAAGAAAGCTTAGGATCGAAAGTCGTGGTCGAGTGGGTGGCACTCTAGCTTAATGTTTGGGAGGTTCCTGGTTCAAAATCTCGGTCCAGAGACCGGATATCCTGACTGAAGATTTATTTGGTTTTACTCAGTACCTAAAATTGGGCCACTTCCGCTTTCTTTCACATCATTTCCATTTAATTTTTCACTCATCGTCTGACTCTTCTAAGCTATGCAGTAGTCTGACCTACAGACAGCGTCTTTAAATAAACAAAATTCTGTCTATATAAAACTGAGTTTGGTTCAGTGCTTGGTTCCTTGGTTGGTTGCTTAGTTGTTCAGGTTATCTCCCGCAGGGATGCAGGTGCAGCGCTTGTTATCCACCCGCCAGCGTCGAGGGCTCTGTCGGCCCAGTGCTGGATATTGTGGCATGACCAACACGTAGACTTACATGGTGAACGTAAGAAGTAATTATTATGTAGTGCCACAGTTGATCATGGACACTGTGACGACCGTTAGGGGAGCAAACATGATCTAACGGACATGGAAGTAAGATTCACACACCTTTAGGCATTGACAGTGGGTGAACATCAATAATCATCTTCATGATCCAGCCGCTTTACAGACAGGGAAATCGTTCTGGTGTGCCTATTGTTGTACTGTATAGACTATAACTTTGTAGCTGCAAAGCTTCGATAAATAAACGAGAAATAACCAAGGTATGGAGTAAGATACACTTGTGGACGGGAGGTTCAATAAAATCTTGGCTGAGGGTGGTTATCAGACGTCAAACGTAAATAGAAATTCACCCGCTTATATCACTACGATGAAACAGAACGTAAAATAACTCAATATGCAGTGGATATATGCAGTATTTCATGAGCAAAGTAATAAAATACACAAGTACTGCTGACAGGGTTTGCTTCGATCAGCACAGTCCATAATTCTGTAGTTGTAATATCTTCGGAACTCTTAAACTGTACTCAAGAAATCCGACCGCATTGCGCGATTGGTTCTACCAGCCATTACAGTATTATGCGAGAGATATATCCAACACTTGATGATTCAATGAGCCTGCACGTCTCGTTGCATACCGGTAAATGTGTGAGTAGGCTAAACAGAATTCTCATTATAATCACCCTCAGGAAGTTGTGTACTAACTCTGTTTTGTATAAATAACAATCTGTAATGGTTTTAATTAATGGTACAGTCAAAACGTTCCACATAAACGGCACGCCTCTTACTGTGTCGGTGAGTGTTCTCTTGACCGTGATATATAATGTCGACGAAGACCATTTACGGTAGGTAGCTGGCAGTAGTTCGAAAGTCGGAATTTCTTTCCTTTCGTTTTCTTTTTAGTTCAAGTGTTTTAGATGACATAGGAAGCGCGCCGACTGCGTGCCTGCTATTATTTCCGCTTTAACATCATCAAGGAGATAAAACACATTTGGAATGTAGTCCTGCTACACCTCTTTTCTTTTTACTGAAAGGTAAGGTAAAGCAGTCCCATACAGGCCTAGGAAGGCCCTTAGGGCTCCAGGAGGTCGAGGCTCCCAGGGTTTTAGACAATCGGCACATGAAGGTGGTAAGGTTGTCAGCCCTACGCACCGGCCGCCTTTACCGCCCAGGAAAGATTCCCGGTACTCATTTCTGTTAGAGGCTGAGTCGACCCCAGGGCCATAGTGCGACCGAAAAGTGAAAAATTCCAGAAACACCATCGGGAATCGAACCCGCGAAGTTCCGGTTTGTAGCGCAGTGCCTCAACCAACTGCGCCACCGCGTGCCCCTTTTACTGAAACGACAATTCATAATTCATCATTGCATCAAAATGTCATCCTGCCATTTACTCTTCTAAAACATAAACAGTAAAACCACTCCAGTGACAGGAGCTAACTCTTTCTAAAGTTTAAACGGAGTAAATTACCATTATCTTCTTTCTACCCGAAGAAGGAGACGGATCCGATCTCCAAAACTTTCTGTTTTAATGAACTAAGCAATCTTTATATGTGACAACCCGTTGTGTTATGCAGATACACAGATTAAATCACTGCAAGGCGTATTTTTGATTGCCTGCCCCCATTCCTCTCTTTAAACGTACACGTGTAGCTGATGTTCAGTGTCGAACACACTGGTCAAGTTTATTACAAAACTCTAAATGCGGGTGGTTTCCACATTTGGTAATTAAAGCTCTGCGAATGCTGTGGAAGCAAACTTTCGTTGCAGATTTTAAAATACTGCCTTATCATATTCAATGACACGCTGACGACAGCAACCAAAATCTCAGTAAATATAGTCGGTCTGTGGACTGTTTATAGAAACCGCAACCTACCAAATATGGAACACTGGTAGTTTACTAACCAGTACCAGATATGGAGCTTTAGTAATAACCCGTACTAAGAAGGGCAGCGTTTGAAATATAAGCAAATGTATAATTACAAAGCCATCCACTGCAAACACCAGAATATACTCTACGGTTTGGACAAGAAAAAATATCATCTTCATGCGGAGATCAACTAGAGAGGACGCGTCACTAAATGTCTCTATTTTTAACATGCCTCTGCTTTCATATTGGCGCTACTAAAAGAGTAAAATCGTTTAGAATTTAAGAAACGCAAACTTTGCTGTTGATATTTATGTATTTATTCGTTTACTTTTTCGATAATATAGCAATTCTCAAGTACACAGTTTCTTCAGATTCTGTCTAACAGAATAATTGAAATAAACGTTCTTTCAAATAACAGGAATTCTACAAATATGATTCTGCTGAACGTTGAATACAAACTGCAAAATCGTTTTGGAATATCTTATTTGACGAATTGTTTTTGAATGTTTAAACTGGAAAGAGAGGGAGAAAGAGCGTGCACGCACGCACATCCTATATTATGCAGTTGAATAATATTCTCATTATATTTACCAACAATATTTTCAGGCATATCTACGAACTTAACATAAATTATATATATTTTTGAATCGGAAGACATCGAAGAGCTTTTTCACAAAACGTACACTAAGGATACTTAACTTCATGTTCAATCAGAAATGACATGAGTAGACTGCGCTATTTTATTTTCACAATCTGCATCATAATTTATAATTCTGTTCATTGAATCATTGTAGTGGTGAAGAAGATATATTGGATGAGCTGTTATCTCGTTTCCTGGTCATGTGTTTACCATGAAGAAGTCCTGATAGAATAAGGTGTCCACAAAGTTTCATATAATGTGCTTCATACACACCAGTTTCACTCGGATAAAGCTTAAAATCTGCTGCCAGCAAGGGCTGAACAGCACAATTTTCAGAGGATCCGGAAAGCAACCAGACTACTACGTAAGGAGTATCGATGATATTCTCAGAGGGAGAAGGTAAACTGGTCGAACGGTGAATGTCGAGGGATTAATTGGAATGATGGATTGAGAAGGACGGAAGACGGAGGTGTTCCGGTTTATTTCAAAGTAATGTACGGATATCTGGCTAGGGATACTGAAGAAACCCACGAAATATCTCAGCGAGGATACGAAGTATTTGTGAGAGTTTTGACTCTGATAGCGATGACTGTGACTCGGTGTCACCTGGTTGATATTTAGCGACGTTTCAGAGCACACACAGACCTTTTCAGTTAATCCAAGCCATTCTTCTCTAGGTATTAAACCGTTTGGGAAATGTATTTGTAGTCCGAGATTCAGGTCTGCCACCGCAGAAGCTGCGGAAATGTAGGGAAACTGTGTGTTAGGTAAGCTGGCTCGCAATCCTTAGAGGGTCGCAAAGCTGAGTCCCGAAATATATACTGCATACACAGAATTTAAAGTCATGAAACGAAATTACTTGTCACATTTTACACCCGTGGTTCTCAAAATTTTATTGTCCACGACCCAACATCTTAAACCAGACTGACCTTAAGACCAAAATATTACCAATACCTACCCACCACCGAATTAAAAACGTCAGATTTGCTTGCTTATTTTTGGAGTTCACGAACCATCAGAAATCTCTCGTGACCCAACATTTGAGTCGCAACTCTGTATTTGAGAAGGCATATTTAAAAAAAAAACAATTGCCGTAGTCACCGTCTATTGTTGTAGTCAGTTACCAACGTTTCGGAGAAACATGCTGCCTCCATCGACAGGTAATATTCTACGTGGCTACGCTTTGGTGTAGCCTGGAAGACCACATTATAAGTTGTTCCCATTGAACTGCTTGCAATTATTGACGCTGTATGTCATAGGTGGTCTGATATTTGGACTCAACGATCTACTCAAAAGACAGAAAATCTTTCACAATCTACCACAGTACATTCATTCATTCATTCTGTAGTCTGTCTTACGACAGGTCCGTAGCCTCTTCCAAAGCGAGTTCTCCACAGGGTGCGATCTAGTGCTTCCTCTTTCAATTTCCAGTATCTTTTCTTTTCCTTAAGGTCATCCAGTAGCTGCTTACGTCTTCTCCCTCGTCGTCCCGTCATTTCTATCCTTCCTTCTAACTTTCCTTCAATCACGTGTTTCAGAAGGCAGTTTCTACGCAAGATGTGACCAATCCAGTTAGCCTTTCTTCTTTTTATTGTATGTAGGATATTCCTCTCCTCCTTGACTCTGTGTAATACTTCTTCATTTCTCACACGATCGGTCCAACTGATCTTCTCCATTCTTCTCCAGCACCACATTTCAAAACTTTCCAGATACTTCTGATCTACTTTCCGAAGTGTCCACGTTTCAGCACCATATAAAGCTATGCTCCAAATGTAGCACTTTACTAGTTTCTTCCTTAAATTTAATTCCAGTTTGCTGGTGAAAAGATTTTTCTTCTTGTTGAATGCTGTTTTTGCCATGGCAATTCTGGATTTAATTTCACGTGTACACCTTGCATCACTTGTTATCATGCTACCCAAATAATTGAAATATTCCACATTCTCCAATTGTTTTTGATCTATCATAATTTTCATTGGGGATGGTTGCCTTGAGAGTTTCATTACTTTAGTTTTTCCCACATTCATTTCCATTCCATAGTGTCTTCCAATTTCAATTAGTCTATCAATCATGCCCTGTAGCACCTTTTCTTCTCTAGCCAGTAGCACAAGGTCATCTGCATATTTCACAGTGCGAATTACTTGTCCTCCTATTTTGAAGTCTCCAAACCCTTCAAGAGCTTCCTTGGTAAGGTACTCGCTGTATAAGTTGAACAGAATCGGTGACAAGCAGCAACCTTGTCTAACTCCTCTTCCAATCTTCACACTTCTCGTCTCCCCTTGGTCCAGTCGTATTTTGACACTCTGTTCCATGTACAATTTGCTGATCAATCTTCTTTCGCGCCAGTCTATCCCAATTCCTTTTAGGATTTGCATTAATTTGGTCCAGTTGACACGGTCAAATGCCTTCTGCCAGTCTATGAAGCAAGCACACAATTCCTCATCTATGACCAAGGTTTGTTCTGATATTATTCTCAGCATCCCAATTGCATCCCTAGTTCCTTTTCCTCTTCTAAATCCAAACTGATCTTCTCCAAGTGCATCTTCAATTTTCCTCTCAATCCTTCTTCTAAGTATCCTCGCTACTATCTTTGCTGCATGAGCGATGATGCTGATTGTGCGATGGTCGCTGCATTTTGTAGCCTTGGGCTTCTTCTTTAAGGCAATCATTGTAACTTCAATAAAATCTCTGGGCCATTCTCCAGTTACATACATGCTGTTGATCATCTGTGTCATTAGCCTTAGACCACCTTCTCCCAACAATTTGAGTACATCCCCAGGTATATCATCATCTCCTGTAGCCTTCTTATCCCTCATCTCCTTGATAGCTTTTTCCACTTCACTTTGCAAAATATAAGGGCCTTTCTCATCTTCATCTACTTCATCTTCAGGTTCGACGTCTAGATGTTCTGGTCGATTAGCTCGATCGTAGAGCTCTGTGATATAATTCTCCCAAATTTGCAATACTCGTCTCTGATTTATTATTATATTGCCTTGAGAGTCTTCGATGCCAATGTTTTGAATCCCATGGTTTTCTTTCCAACCTAGTTCCTTTGTCTTCATGTACATTAAATCATAACGTCCTATTCTTTGAAATTCTATGATCTCGTCGCATATGCTCTCCAGATATTCCTTCTTGGCGTTGTCCGTGGCTCTTTTCAATTCGTTCCTCAGTCTTCTGTAGTTCTTCCTTCCTTCTTCATTGTTGACATTCTTCCATTTCCTTCTTTCATCCATTTTACTGATCATCTCCTGTGTAATCCATGGCTTTCTTGCTCTCCTCTCGACTTTTCCAACCAAATCACTCATAGTATCTAACACACATTTCTTGATATTGTTCCACTGCACTTCCACATTCCCACTTTCACATTTGATTGCACCAAGCTGTTCTTCTAGTCTATCGTGTACTACCTGTCGTTGAGCATATAGCTTCTCCAAATCCCATCTTGGTTTTTTCTTGTGGAACCTCATGATCTTCTTCAATCTGGTGCAGATCTTTGCAACCAGTAAATTGTGGTCAGAGTCAATATCTGCTCCAGGCAGTGTCTGCACATCCTTCTCACTGTTCCTGAATCGCTGTTTCACTAGTACATAGTCCAGCTGATATCGATTCCTATCTCCTGGTGATTTCCACGTGTACAATCTTCTTTTAGGTTTTTTGAACCATGTGTTTGTTATAACAAGTCCATTTCTTTCACAGAAGTCAATAAACATTTGACCTCTCTAATTCCTCCTTCCCAGGCCATATGGTCCAACAGTGTTGTGATGTGCTTTATCTCCAACCACACTGTTCCAATCTCCCATTATAATCGTGTTTGTCGCACCCTTTCCATCCTCTTCAAGAATTTCTTCAATTATATCATACAACTCTTCCACTTTGTCATCTTCATAGTCCAATGTTGGCATGTACACTTGCACTATCAAAATACTTACCGGTTCTGCCTGCAATTTAATAGCAATGATTCTGTCACTATACACACTCTTCTTAACAACACTTTTCACTACGCTTTTATGCACTACTATAGCTACGCCTCTTTCAGCACTGTCACCCCCAGAATAATACACTGTATAATCACCACTTTTTATTTCACCTTGACCCTTCCACCGCACTTCACTAACACCTAGCACAGACACTGCGTTCTTCTGCATCTCTTTCTTCAAATTTTCGAGTTTTCCTCCTTGATTCAAGGTCCTTACGTTCCAAGTGCCTATCTTGAAGCTGTTATGTTCATTCTGTGTCTTCTGCTTTTGTCTGTAGTCATTACCGCGTGGTGTCTCCCCTAGAAACACTCCCCCCCGGAGATCCGAATGGGGGAGTAGTTTACCTCCGGAATGTTTTGTCTCCAGAGGAAGCATCTCGCATTTGGCATTTGTCTCTGTTTCTGGAAGAGACTATCCAGGAAAAGTAATAATGTGGTAGTTTTTCCATTTGCTTTCCACATCGCAGTACAGCAGCCGTTCAGACCACTCTGGTCACGCCTGTTGCTACACGATCATGAACCATCTCGAGCATCATTTGCTCTGTGCTTCATGTCGCTACTAATGTATTAATATTAGGTAAAGTGACAAAGACATGTAAAATAGTATAATGACATCAAACATATAAAAGTACAATTTTTGCACTTATTAAAAACTGATTTTATCAAATTAAACAATTTACCATAATTAAAAGGTGTTTTTCATTAACCTTCCTATTGCGAAGTTGATGCATGACGCAGCATATCTTGCGATAGCTTACTGAAAGATTACTTAGGCGCAAATGAAGGCAATATTTTAAATGTCCATCAGGAAGACGGTTTCGGTATCTTGATTGAATTATCTTCATCTGCGAGAGGCGTCTTCGCAGAGGTAGGCTGATACAAAAAATGCTGTAAGACGAAGAACTATTGATTGTACTGAGGCGGCAAATAACTTTTGAGATAGACCAAAAAGCGGCCGCAATCGACCAACCGCCTGACCGCGATCGACTCTTTGACCACCCCTGCTATATGCTTATAAATCCAGAAAAGAATTTTGTAATAGTTCTTTTATATAATTCAATGTATTTTATCAGTATCTTAATTTCGCGATTTTCTTAATTCGTTTGGCTCAGGATATGGACTAGTTTTTAGCTCTTTTGAAAATTGAAATTAACCTTTAAATTCCATGTAAGGCTGGAATTTCTTTTTTGAAGAACGTGAGAGACTATTAGCTTTTCAAGAAGGACTCTGCTACGTGGAATTATTGTTCTCATAAAGTATTACAATTATTAGTTTTTTAATACTTTTTACTGAAATTCTGTTTTCTTCGGTCATTGTTACAATGTTGTTCTGCCTGTTTCTTTGTCTTTCTGTTTGTTACTTTGCTCTGTTTATATTAATCCTCGTGCAAGTCACTTTGTCCTAGAGTTTAGATTCCTTTCACGTGGAACTTGGACGATGAATACTTTTCACCCATTTCTACAATTAGGTTATATCTGTCTGGTTTGTCTTTCCTTTGCAAATATTTGAATTAATTCTTGTGTTAGTCGCTGCTTCCTTTAGTTTCTGTCTCTTTCACATTGGACTTCGGAGAGAAATATACACTATATATAACCTTTTTAAAACGAAAGCAATGATCATGCCATAAAATCATTTTGTCACAAATAAAATAAGCGACTCAAATCCCGCGAAAGTACAAATCTAAATTTGCCTTAGTTATCTTCTTCTACAGAGGTGTCAATTGACGACATGGAGTTCTGCCGGGCACTGTTCTACGTTTCATCTTAATACTACATAAATTGTATTGCATGGAGATTAATGTATTGCTTGTCTAGACCTCCCATCTGTTTGAATTATCACAAAGTGAGTGGCAAATGTTGATCTCTTCAAGGAGACTGTGACACTTTGTTCATCGACCCTTATACCAATTTCAAGGTTATATCAGGACAAGCGAATAAACTTGTGGAATATTTGACATCATTTGAATTCAGAATTTCATATTTTCCATATCGTATCATTATTAGTAGTTGGTACATAAAGGTGACTGTAAAGCAAATAAATTTGTAAATACGTAATTTTAAATGGCTTTCTGTCGTAAACGGAATGTTATAATGTTACAACTCTGCACGATTTGAGACTAATATTTTATAACGCCTGTGAATGAAATTTCAAAGATTACAGAAATCATTTAGGCATTACTTTTTCCCCACGGGTTATTACAATGGATGTGCTGTACATCCTTCATATGTTGCACGTATGTCTTCTTGATAAGACTGTACATAAGCATAGCCTCATCACGTTAGGTAAGACGTCGTTACGGAAGGAAGGCTTTTGTAATTTAATATCGCCCAAAGCAAAGAGGCGAGAGATTACAGCTCATTATAACCTACGGAACACACTACCATTCATTCCTACATCATTCGGAATTCACTAGTCAGAATATGAACCACCGTGAATTCTGTACAATGCAATACCGAAGTACATTTTTTAAAGTAGGGAGAATCTAGGAAAATTCAATTGTTACGACAATAATTTTGTTGGAAAGTCCGAAAGGAAAAGATCTCTTTGGAGATGTCATTGTAGATGAGGAAACAATATTAAAATAGACAGTAAGTAATTAAAGGGAGATTTATCTTGTACGGCCACAAGCTATTTTCATGACCAATAATTGTGTTTAATTGGGAAAGTTTTACCAGTTTTGAGACGAATTTTCATCATACCTTGTATACTTAAATTGACTGTAATAAAGTGGGCGTTGTGGGTCTGTCCTCACGGTTTTGCTTTCAAAAGTGCGTAGGTTGCCACGTGTGTAACACTATATTTGGATCTTCTGCTAAATGTGGGATTACGTCCAGTAAGCATGGAGCAAATTATTAGCTTCACATCCTTGTCATGCCCTCACGATTTGCTTTATGCTTCGTATTAATAATATCTTTTTACAAGACAGATTTCGCGTGTAAATTTACGTGTTCTGGGTCAAGTCACGACAGAATATGTTTCTAATTTCCAAATGCAGCCACACGAAACTTTTGCTTGAGAGCCTCTCTCTTTAAAGCACCATATATACAGGGCATAGACAAAATAATGGTGCGGTTTCAATGGTGAATAAAGGGAAACCGCACCATTCTTTTGTGTATACCCTGTATTAACATTCAGTGACTTCGCATTTATCACAAAATGTATCACATGTTTGCGTTGCATGGCATTCTCATAATGCACAGCTGTTATTTCCCTGCACATAATTAATCGATTGGTCTTGTAACGGAGATGTAACGTATTCCCTGTGAGGTACAAACTGAATTTTTAAATTTTATTTGAATTAACTTCATGCTTGTAAGGGCTAGCAGGTGGTTGTATGAACAAATGTACCAGAGGAGGAGGCGGATGTAAGGAACGCAACGAGAAAAGAGAAACACGTAGACAACCAATAAATATAAGCATATAAGGACTTGTAGAAGTATGTTTTATGTATTTATGTTTCATTTAAGACGGCTGTCACTGCCTCCGTCTACATAGTGTAGAATAATAGGATGACTAAGTGAATAATGACTTGTAAAGAATGAGGAAGGAAGCTGCCGTGGCCTATTTTAAGGTACTCTCCCAGCACTTGCCTAGAGATACTGAGAAAAATCAAAATCTTAATAAGGATAGACGATTCCCGAACCCAGGTTTGAAGCTGAGATATTTTGAATACAAATCAGGAGGGGTTACACACTCAAACACTTTACTGCGAGTTACGCATTGATTATACTTTGTAATACAATTCGCTTATTCGTATAATGAAAGAACGGTTTGTAACAAATTCCACAGAGCAGCGTCCTCTTTGAGAAGTCACGTGATCAAAAAATTCCTTTTGGGAAGGTTCATTACCGTGACTACAAGAGCCGGCCACTAATCCGTCTTGCGTCAGATTATCACAGCCCACAACCTCAGGCCCTATTATTTAAGGTATAGTTCAGTATTATTCAATTTACTTCTAACTGTCCCAAGCGGTTTCTTCTTTTTAGGTTTCCCGCCTGCACTTCATACGTGTTTTCCCCTCCCTGCACGTGCGCTACGCGGTCGGCTCATGGAGTCCTACTTGATTCTATTTCCATAATTTTATCTATCCTCCTTGGCCGTGCCATGGCTCAGGTGGTTAGTCGCCGACCTCTGATTGCGGAGGCCCGGGTTCGATCCCGGGTCGGTCCATGTGGGATTTGTGGTCGACGAAGTGGCACTGGGACAGGTTTTTCTCTCGAGTACTTCGGGTTTCCCCTGTCAGTTTCATTCCACCGCTGCTTCATTACACGGAAAAACGAAACAACTTATCATCTTCATCACAGTGTTGCACAATAAGCCTTAAGGCTGCGTTGCGTCCGTAGCATCTGCTGCGGGGCTCTTCACCACACAACAGAATTTTATATATCCTCCTTTCACGTCTTTCTTAGCTTCAGATGTTCTTGTCAGCACTGTATTTTCAGCCACTCTGAATTTCTTTTCTTCTCTTAGGTTGAGAGATCGATATTCACATCCATAGAGGACAAGTAAAATTAAGTCTATAATTTGCACTTTTAATATCAGGTATTAGATAGGAAGCAAAAGATTCTTAACGGAATAACTGGAAGCCATCCCAGCAAAATAAAATTGTACGAGCGTGTTGATACGATGCCGGTTTGTGTGTATGTCCGTCCATCCATCTGTGAGTTCCTCTTACCTACCCTCTCTTATCAATTTTAAATTGATTCAACTGGTTTTACTTAATCTTGTTCTGAGAAAAATAATATTGGATGCTAGCACACCGTCGTAATTTTAAATTACCTGTCCTTGATAATGTAAACGTGCTGTTCACGTAGCTGCTGATGTAAGAGCAATAGTAGCTCAACGTAATGTAGATTAAAACAGATTTTTTTTGTGAATATAAGCCATTTTAATGTAGCGTGTTGTAAATAATAATTACTGTAATATGTTGACCGCGTGATTTTTTTGATAGTGACAATTATTGAATCACTGCAGCATGGCAGGCAAGATGTACAGCGTATTCACCAAAAGACTGAACTTTGTTTTGTAGGAGAACCTCTTATTTTGATAAGGTTACGTAAATTAATATTGTGATTTCAGTCTTCCTTTTTTTTCTTTCTTTCTTTTTTCTTTCTTAGTTTGACCTCTGTCTATCTAATCATTTTTGCTGTAGAGGGTTATTATTTCACTCGATCACACTTTAGACACAGCACACTCGGTAAGACTCCTGTGGAGGAGGGATCGGCCCGTCGCAGAGGCGTCTATCTGGCAACACACAACAATCACAAGAGACAGACATCCATGCCCCCGGCAGTATCCGAACCCGCATTCCCAAGAAGTGAGCGGCCGCAGAACTATGCCTTAGTTCCCGCGACCGCGCCTGTGATTTTAGTACGAGAGCATTAATTGTGAGGATGGCTCATGTCACTGCAGAAGAGTGGATGTTTATGCTGAAGACGTTGTGTGAAGTGAAAGTATCGGGGGACTGCAGAGTAATTACTGATAATCTTATGATGTTCGTGAAGCTTCTTCAAGAAACTGTGTAACTAGAGCAATGCGAGAATTTTAAGACACTAATTCTGTTTTAGATAATCTCAAAGTGTTGCTGTTGATGGACGGATGGAAGTGTGAATGGAATAGACGCGAGGGGGCGGAGGGGGACTGGCAAATGCAATAAATTCAATCCTCATACAAAATTGTTACATAATTTCGGTTACAATCTCCGGTGAGACACCGACTATCATGACTGAATTCTTCGGATTTTCTTCAGTAATTCCAAGAATAGACCGTGATAGTACCATAACTTACGCCACTAACTCTCTTTTCCACATTCTCTCAAATCATTATTCACTATCATCTAACAATTCGAAGTTAAGTAGTCGTTAAATAAGCTGCAAGTAAGTGAACACATAAGTAATTATATATGGATATTAATACAAAAAATTTGAAGTTACAAACGAGCAACCTTTGGCATCTCTAACAAAAACTGAGCTCCGCATACTCCACGGAGTCATGTGCTACGTCGACAGGAAAAAAAGGACAGACCTTCAGGAATTTATAAAGGTAAATTTTACCCTAGAAGAAGACATGAAAGCCCAGAGGGGGAGTAGAGGTATAGTTCTACTCTTTCTGTAACCTCGGCGCTAGATGTGGGCGTGTGGTCAGCGCCACGCCCCGGCCGCTTTACTCCCGGGAAAGAGAAACGGTACCCATTTTACAGGAGGCTGGGTGGGCCCCAGGGTCGGTCTGGACGGGTGCGGAGAAGGTCGCCTCCCCCGGGATTCGATCCCCGGACTGTCCAGCCCTTAGTGAGTCGCTTATCGACTACGCTATCCCGGCCCACCTCTAGAGATTTATTCGATTGACAATTTCTCTGTTTCTAAATTGTCCACCAACGTCTTTGAAGTAAGATTGTGCCTATAAAGGGGCTATTGCCAAGGAAACGAATAAACACAAAGGTAATAATAAACCACATAAATTTAGTCTGGTATATTGAACTCCCGCCAAGTCATATATGTCAGAGAGCAGGATATTTGTTAATAATTAAATAAGAGTACGGTATCAGAACTGGAATGTTGAACAACATTGATAGCTAATTTCTTTTTGTGGAGAAGGGCCCCGCAGCAGAAGCTACGGACGCACCACAGCCTTAAAGCTTATTGTACAACCTTTGTGATGACGATGAAGAGAAATATCAGTATTTTCATTTTTCCAAGTAGTGGAGCACCGGTGGAATGAAATTGACAGGGGAAAACCGAAGTACTGGGGAAAATACCTGTCCCAGTGCCACTTTGTCCACCACAAATCCCACATGGACTGATCCAGGATCGAACCAGGACCTCCGCGGAGGGAGGCCGGCGACTAACCGCCTGAGCCATGGCACGGCCACTTTGATAGCTAATTCCGCCAACGAAAATCAACCTGGGGCAGTTCCATTAATTTAGCGTGCTCACTACTATCTTTAAGAGGTCCTTGAGTGTATTCTGTTTCCCAAGAGGCTACTGTACCACGTACTGTACATATATACATATGGATATTACTCAAACAATGTTAAATAGGTAACGGAAAAGTCATGTAGCCCATTTGTTCAATTTGTCAAATAGTAAATTAAAAAAGAAAACAAACGCAATCTTATGTTATTAAGGGCTGTAGAAGTCCATCTCTATTGGGAACGCATGCTTTCATTTTTTTTTGTGTTTGATTAAACACGGTGAATAGTTTCTTCTTTTATGGTTGAAATACACAATTGAAAATTTTGTTTCGGTTCTTCTAGCATTTCTTTAAAAACTCGCAAAATATAAATCCAGTGGTGTTACATCCGGAGGCGACAAGTTTCGAGCAATAACACTATCACCAAAGGAACCGCGCATCCTTAGCATTGTTGAGTTTGCTACGTGTTCCTTAGTTTTATATTACTGGAACGAGCAGAGTTGTTTGCAAACGTCCAACAAAGATATGAAATTCGTAATTAGGGCTCTGTAAAATTATGTTGTTACCGTTTCTCTGAAGCCGATTTTTCTCCGCCGTGAGCCACGACATTCTACTCACACATTTAAAGAGTGCAACAATGTTTCATATTAGGTGTGGGGATTTTCAGCACTGCATATTTTGTTATTATGGATGTTAATGTGTGCACTAAAGTGAGGTTATATTTCATGTCTTTACCTCCCTTGCGTGAAATGTGTCAATCCTCTGCAGTGCTAAAGTCGTAGTTCCCTATCAGGACTCTTGAGTTCGTGCATGACCTACACGATATGTGCATATTTTTAAAATTTTTGTGCCCTTCTGATGATAAAGTCTTCTCAGTGACTTTTTGGAGAACGTAACGAAGCTTGGCCAATGTTGCCCACATTGTTGCCACTTAACGCCGAAGGATGACTGGAAAGTTTTCTGTCCTGCACGCTCACTGTGTAAAGTAAACGGTTCAACAAACGAGATTTGTCGATTTGTTTGGCGCAGAAAAATCGCGAAATGCGTCCCTGAACTCATTCTCGCAATGAGATGCCAAGTAGTTTTGAACAATAAACACTCGTTGCGTGTGTGAAAAACGCATACTTATACTTCGACATTTCAAAGGCAACTGGCGCGAGTCTGTTACAAAGTCACGTGACATGCGCCGTTTATGCGATTTTTTTAGCCATCTATATGCGTGTAATGAATCTGGATAAATTTAATCGTTTTCAGCTATCAATAAATATTTAAATATATCTTGCCTGACTTTTCGATCGCACTGTACACTGTTTGCGTGAACAGGTACTGTTCACCGCCTAATAAAACAAGTATACTCGTATTTGTTGTAGTCTGTTACACTACGCCCGACATGTTTCGAAATCTTTGATTCGACATCAGGCTCTTCCTTGTGTTTCTTTTCTTATGGTGTACGATAATTGACCGTTATTTTATATCGTACGTATTAGCAGTGTGTCCGTGCAAGTAGCTGTATGTATCAGCACATTTCTTAGTCTGTAATGGTTCTAGGTACGGTGCGATCTTTCTTTACACTAGGCAGTTCTTTTGTTATGTCCGACCATTTATCCCAACCCTTAAAGTGCGCTTTAAACGAATGCCTTGGATTTTTTATATTTGCCCTCTGAATTGTCCGTTTATTCAATTAGCCTTTGTTTTGAGATTCATGTTTATCCTGTCCCTGGACCCGTGTTGCATGTGATATTTTACTACGTATTTATCTTGTTTGTATGTGCACATAACCCATATTGGTCACATTATGTTGTAACATATGTGGACCTTCTTCAATTCACTGTGTAGGTATTTGTTCCCATTACTGTTGTTTACACAAAGTTTTATTAGACGCCAACAGTGTGATTTATTCAGCAAAACAACGTTGTGTCAGTAGAGATAAACATTACTTCCTTACTTCATCGTTCAT
Source organism: Reticulitermes speratus (assembly GCA_021186555.1). Taxonomy (NCBI): domain Eukaryota; kingdom Metazoa; phylum Arthropoda; class Insecta; order Blattodea; family Rhinotermitidae; genus Reticulitermes; species Reticulitermes speratus. The sequence goes on from JAJKFL010000005.1 coordinate 20,464,378, forward strand.
ATTGTGGTACTCTGGGTTGTGACAGCATGCAACTTGGAAGTCATTATCAACGTTCCGAGCTAAAGCAATGCCATCAATTTCAGAGTAGAATGATTACATGTCATTAAAATGTAACGCGAATTGTCATCGGCTTGAACATTTTGTTAAGTCCAAGTATTTTCCTGCGCACTTTATTATAAAATGTTCTTCTCCGAAGTAAGAAACAATTGCAAATACAGTATATCACTATCTTCAACACAATTGTCCTTCTTCAAAATTTAATACATCCTTAGCTAGTCCAAAATTTTTTCGGATTTTATGGAACACGAAGACTCTACCTATCCTGATGAAATTGAATGCAATCTACCCCCTCCAGTCCTATTCATACCAGAAAATTTGCTTTTAATTTCTAACAGAGTGCTTGAGGAGAATATTTGAATAAGGCGGGAGGAAGCATTATGATGCTGAAGGAGTTTCATAATCTGTACCCCTAACCAGACATTATTAGGATGATCAAATCATGAAGCGAATAAAAATTTCAGAACTTGCAGCGTAATTGGGAAAGAAGAGGCATACATACATATGTTTGAAGTTCTGAAACTAGGAGACCACTTTAAAAACGTTGGCGTAGATGGGAGGATAATATTAAAATTTATCTGAATAAATGTGGCACAGGAGAGGAATTTGGAATAGATTTATTTTTCTCATAATGTTGAGCAATGTAGGCTGTTGTGAACATGGTAATGAATATGAGAGCATAAAATTCGGAGAATTTATTGATTAGCTGAGCAACTACTAGTTTTTCAATACTGGCTATACTTCTTGAAATTAGTTGTTAATGTCTGTCACCATAAGCCGGAAAACGAAGAGAAAAGTGTAATTTTGTAATATTTTTCTGTCATATCTCTTTTGTATTGATCAGGACGTACTTCTTCCTCGTTAGTTTGGCGTGAGAGGGATAATGTGCTTGGTGACAAAGCGTCTTTAACCATTTAAAGTCTAAGATTATCCTGTAATAAATTTAAACATTTAAGTCGTACCGCGCAGTAAAACACTTTCTATATCGGTTATGACAACAAGCATTTAATATATAGGAAACTGATATTTGTTTCTTCTGAGATCCATAAAACATATAAGTACACTGTGTGGGCAGAATGTAGAATTCTTTATGTTAAACCTGATGGTATATGAAATGACCACTAGGCTTCAGAAGGTTAATTACAGTAAGAAACAGAATTAATTACATATACCCTCCAAATTGTCCTTCTCCTACCACCCATTAAACCACAATGGTCTACTGTCTGTTCCAAATGACAGCCTTAAATGTTGTGGTTCATGAAGTTAATTAAGTAATGAAATTGTGACAAAATTTTACCTTGGTGACTTGGCGTCACTGCTTAAAAAATGTAGTCAGCACGTCATTTATATTTTGGGTTTGTGTAGCTGTTGTAGTTACGTCATTTGCTCATTTTATATGGTCTTCGCACGAAGTGTGTAAATGAAGTGTAATGCGATAACAATGTATGTCTGTTTGCCGATTCCTTTATCTCATAAAGTACTCAAAGGTTTTATACCGAATTTGGCGTTGATTTTGTTGGACTAATCTTATGTTGGTCAATATCAGTCTAGTTCAATGCATGTTGTATAGCACGTCGAACATCATGCTTTCCTTTGACAGAAGACTCCATCATATGGTCGGTAAATAATATATGTTAGATCTCATAAATTTTGTTTGGAACACTTTTTCGAAGTGGCTTATATTTAAAGAAAGACGAGAAAATTGTTTTCCCTTGCGAAATTTGTTAAACTGAACCAGACTGGAATGGATAATATTTTGGATAGTAGTATATCCGTAACTAATTGGTTCTGTCAACACTAGATTTATATCCAAAATAAACTACTAAAATCAAAAAGATAAAAATAACTCATTTGAATCTCGATTAAAATTATATTGGGAATCCACATTAAAACATAATGGTGATTTAAATTTTGGGTCAAATACAAGTCTAAATTACGTGAAAGTCCAAGCGTTATGAACTTTCTTAAAATCAGTTTAATTAAAAAGGCATTGGCACATGACCTTAGCTGCCGAGATGCCATACTCGGTATAGTGGAGACGCTACGGGCTGGGCGTCCGAGGAATCGTGGTTCGATCCCAGTAGGCCCATTGGATTTAGTTCTTCTCCAAATCGTCTTATAAGTGGGTAACGCAGGCTGTTTTCCCGAGAGTAAATCGGCCGGCGCTTAAGACTGACCACTCACCCCATCTAATGCCAAGATTAAAAATGTGTGGGGCTATGCATCCACTCCTCCATATGTTTTTCTGGCGTGCACAGGGATAATATTATCTCTCCACCCATTCTTACCCTACACTAGATAAACTTGTTTGGTCAGTGTCACGTCCCAGCCGCTTTATTCTCCGGGAAAGGGTCCCGGTACCCATTGCATAGGAGGCCGACTGGACCCCATTGCTAACCTAGATGTTTTGGGGAAGAGATAACACTCTTGTGACTGCCAGGGATCGAAACCCGGCTCGTTCAGCCCGTAGCTTAGTCACAATACTGACGAAAATTGAAATAAATATATTACGAATCTGGCAGCTGATTACTTATTTTCATTCCACACTTATTGATTTTAATACTAATATCGATGCGCCTTTCGCATTTCTTGTTATAATTACGTCATGTGCGTGCGTAGACCTAGTAATATTAAGCAAAGTGAAGCTTAGTATTTCACGGAGTTGTGGCTTTTGTAAAATAAATAAATTAACAAGTTTTGTACAATTAAAATTAGTGATAACGGAAGTGTGAACCTTTATGCTGTTTTTAATGTTGTTATGGGTGGAGTGAGCGGATGTGCGGCTATGAGGGTGTGAGGTATAAATGTAAAGGGGAGTCTAAACTGCATCCGGGCACAACGAAACGTCGCTACGCTAGTGACTGAAAAAGCTACCGAGAAAATTAGAATATTGACAACTTTGTAAGCGTAAAAGCGCGAAACATAGGCATCTTGGGCAGTAGGATTACATTAGCTTAGCTGTATTTGGGATAAAAACGTAGACGTATCGTTAAATTACTTTAAATCTCTTCAGGAAACAAATAAGCATTTCTCTGAAGATTTGTTCTAGTTAGTGGGACATCTGATACTGAACGACGGAGGAGTACTGAAGTATAAGATGCTTCTATTTTTTTTCTGTTTCTAAGAGTCTGAGAAATTTGACCAAGCGGGACTCGAGCGGTAAAAAAGATTTTGTTTGCGTCATATCCGTAGCATGATTTGTTCGCAATGGGCATCTTTCGTTTCACTGTGACAAGCTTCTGTTCTGTTGCATAGTTTCGTGGCCATGCTTATGAACTGGAGCAGCGTGGGGCTGGGCGTTGAGGTCTTTGTGTCCGAAACCGCCCCATTTAATTTAACGCTTCTTTCTCTTCAAGGGAGGGCGGAGGATTTGTCATGGTTGGTTAGGCATCGATCAAACGGGGGTTCAACCTCAAATTTTCGCCTGTAAACAATGCATTTTCATCACATAAGTGACTTGAGGGTGGAGGGGGGCTGTCGGTGGGAGGAGGTGACAATGTATTCAGCATACCAGGTCGCGGAGTCCGGACGTAGGGAACTATGTGTGTTTGTTGCTGCATGAATCCATCTTACTGAAAGTTTTAGTTGCCACTAATATTTTATATAAGTATTTATTTATTCGTGGTTTACTTAACGACACTTTCAGGTGCTATGGCCTCTAAAAATTGGAAGACTATTTGATGATAAACTGGAAAAATGTGAAAAAAAAACAATCTTGACCTAAATTAATGTCCTACTACTGCGTTGGGAAGACGGACTGAGGAAAACCACGATAATCCTCGTCAGAAGAATCGATCTGTGGGTGGGGATTTGAACTCAGGACATCCCGGCTAAAAACCAGCGGTACTACCACCTCGACCTCTACGTTAGATAATTCACATGAATGGTTGCAAATCTATATTAGCACATACATTAATATTCCACATATTACCTCAGTATAAAGGAACTGCCCTGTGCAAGAAACTACGCCCTGAATACACATTCAGAACAGAGATAAAGCTCTACACTTTCTTAATTTTGGTTCTGGGTAAAATTGAGTGATCAGTTACGGGCTGTTCCTATAGGGAGATTTTCCCCCCTTCAAGCACTGATACTTACAATACCCAGTGGTAGTGGGGCTGAGTGAATTCTATAGGCAATTCCTCCTTCTGACGGGAAACCAACTGTGGGCACCAAGATCGTCGCCACTGAATCCAGACCACAAAATAACAATAAAAGAGGACTGATTACTTTTCGTCTTTGCTTTAGAGCAGGCCATTAGGAAAGTTTACGAAAAGTGGGACGGACTGGAATTCAATTGAACTTATCAGTTTGTGGTCCATGATGATGATGATGATGATGATGATGGTTACATTATTATTATTATCATCATCATCCTCATAATATTAATTTACTGGAAACAACACAAATAACACGAAAGATCAATACAGAAATTTTATTAACCTTATTGTGGAGGTTGGTTTAAAAATAAACACAGTTTAAACAACGTGCACATTCACGTCTTCTCACCAGAATATAGGACAAGGAGGAATATAGATAAGGACATAGATATATAGAAATCTATTTTTATCAACGTGGCTGATAGACCTTCAAGAATGTGAAGATTTACCAACAGGCCTACTTGAGGACAGTAAGAAATCTGTTCTATACACCAAGAAATTAAGCGCAGACGAATTCCAGTAATGATTGTCGCCCTTTTTTTAGGTCTGTTACTTCTCGCCTCTTATCTAAGGAACTACAGTGTAAAACGTATGCCTAAAATGTAACTTTATCTGTTGTTTTGTATGCTTGGGGACCTTCGTCTTACCAGAGGCCAAACAAATTGCATACTGACGAGCTTCGTAAACCGTACTACACGCTGGATATTACCGTGATCATATCTAGGAATATGAGGTGGGTAGAACATGCAGCACACATAAGGCAATTAGAAATACGTACACAAATTCAGTATCAAAAATTCCAGGGAAGAGGCCAAACAGAAACGAAAGGATAATATTGAAGTTGATCCTTAAATAGTGCGTTAAGAGAATGTAGATTGAATTCTTCTGACTAAAGAAAGTTCCTAGACTATTTTATGAATATGACATAATTCTTAAGCTTTATAAAATTTCAGAGAATTTCTAAACTAATTGGTGGTTGTTAGTTTCCCAAGAAGACTGTGCCCCATGTAGATTGTTAACTAGTTAATAATTAAGAATTTCAATGAGACGTAAAATTTTGAATGAGTCAGTTAATCTGTTATTTTGCAGTAAACAGAAGAATTGGTGGATCTTTTGTGGAAAGATGCAAAATATCTCTTTCTGGTAAGCAGAGAGAGTGCAGGCTCTGAGATCAAGACTATCGAAGACTGGTAACTGAAGTCTCATTTATTAATTTTTGTCCATGATAATTATCTATATACACAACTTACATAATTTGAAAGAATGGCCGATTGTGGGGTGAGTATTTTTTTCTGCTTTTGTCTGTTATTACGATTATTTTAAAAGTGAATTTCTAGGACACATACACGGCTTTGAAGGTATTCGTATTTGTATGTTTCAGCAAGATTTATGTCAGTATTTTATTGGTCATGGTCCATTTTCTGAAGTGTTTTTCATATACACGACTTTTCCGATGATTGCACTAACCCCTGTCTTCAGAGGTTTTATTGTCATTATGTTGATATGTTTGTTATTTTCATGTTAAAATGAAAGAAGTGAATAATTAACAAGTATGTATCAGTATAATAACAAACAAATACCTACAGACGGGAGTACAGCCATCTTTCAAAATGTCAAATATATGTAACAAATCTTAGACAATGGAAAGCAATCAACATAAATTTTTAGAATTGAGTAGTCGTTGTCCCAAGCTTAAAGAAAAGTGGCCTTAATACTGATAGGAACATTTTACCCAAATTTCGTATTTCGCCAAAGGCTTTACCGTAACTTATACGAAGTGGCCTTGTGATTAACAGCAATAAAACACATTTCGGCTTTTCCGTGCCAAAAATGTTTTAAGACAATTTCACAGATGGATACGTTATCGGCTGTCTTGCTCCAGTGGTAAGTTTTAAAGAATCTTATATTTTTTAGTCCGTTACAGTGTTTCTTAGCCATTTCTGGGTAAAACTTCTTTATTGAAGTAGCACATAATATAATTGCGTGGAGTCATAGCGTTTCAGAACCACCGTGGTAGAACTAGGCAAGTGGGGAATAAATGTACACGATGGACCTCTTAATATCCGCATTAAAACAAGAATTAAAAATAGCCTACTTAGAAACATTTGTATATTTATGCTAATGAAATTATTTCGAAGTTACAGAATCTGTAAATGCTATCCAAAAATATAAATATTAAGATATACAGAACTATAATTTTGCCTGTTGTTTTGTGTGGGTGTGAAAATTGGTCTCTCACACTGAGGGAGGCACATAGGCTGAGGGTGTTAGAGAATAGGGTGCTGAGGAGGATATGGGCCTAAGAGGGGCGAGATAACAGGGGAGTGGAGAAGACTACATAACGAGGAACTTAATGATCTGTACTCATCACCAAATATTATTCTGGTGATCAAATCAAGGAGAATGAGGTGGGTTGGGCATGTAGCACGTATGGGAGAGGGGAGAGGTTCATACAGGAATTTGGTGGGGAGACCTGAGGGAAGAAACACGTGGAAGTCCCAGGCGTAACTGGGAGAATAATATTAAAATGGATCTTCAAGAAGTGGGATGGGGGGTATGGACTGGATTGATATGTCTCAGGATAGGGACAGGTGGCGGGCTCTTGTGGATGCGGTAATGAACCTTCGGGTTCTATAAAATGCGGGGAATTTCTTGACTAGCTGAGGACCTGCTAGCTTCTCAAGAAGGACTCTGCTGATGGAGTTAATTACTTAGTTACATACGTAATCTGTAATCTCGTAATCTGTAAATGCTTCGCCGGCGATTGCTCCTGTCTGGCCAATAAATTACCGCTAGTATGTTAAAACTGGAGAAGTATAAAGGCATCATGTCTTCTCCACTCATTTAAGGCCCCTAGTGACAGCTGTATGCGTTGTGTAGCTGAAGGCGCAGCACATGAGCTAATCCACGAAAGCGGATACCTTCGCGCTCGACTGAGGGCAAAAAATGCCCTTTCGTTCATACGTCGCTGCAGAGTAGAGAGAGGACTGTTGTCAGTAGCTACTGTCAGTTCGCACTAATACATTTCCCTACGACCTGACTTCTAAACCACGTTTCGCCAGTCGTTAGTCTTCCTGCCTCTTGGTCAACATGTCTCTTCCTAGTTCCTTTATTTGAAGCACTTGGCTTTATACTGTATGAGTGATCTTTTGTCTATAACACTAACACCTTCCGCTTCGTTACAGAGTTGATTGTTCTGTGAAGCGAGGAAGTGGTGATGTCGAAATATCTATTTCTTGAGTCAAATTCAAAGAGCAGAGGCCAAGCATATGGTCTGCCTCAAGTAACAGTCCGGATTGTACTTCACGTAACGTAACATAACCAACGATTACTGAAAGTTCGCAATCTTGGGTTCTGACTCGTGACAAATGTGTTTTACTGCGCGAAGGTGTTGTTGATGTTAATGTAGGAGAGACTTTATATTGCACGTTGTTTTATCTGTATATGTTGTAGTAAATAGTAGCTGACAAGTGTGACGTCTGTGACGTCTGTTGCTGCAGTCCTTCGGGTAACATGTAAGAGAACAATATGGCGGCAGGGCGAAATGTATATTCATATTTCAGTTTTAAGGCAGAAATCATTTAAGATTTGTAGAATGTCTTAAGGATTTACGTCAAAGAGCTAAACGTGCAGATTATATAGCGTCGGGGATTTTGCAGGCATAGCAGTGGTGGACCTAGATTTTAGAATCCAGTCATTCAAATGTAATGTAGTAGCAATTTGAAAATACATATAGATCTGTACCGTTGCGTTTTATAATTATTTATTTATAATTTTTTCTTCTGATATCACTTGTAGATGTGATGTGAGGATGAGTTCCTTGGTACTGCGGCCTCAAATGCGTCTATTGTGCCATCGCCCATAACAGAGGAGAACGGAGCATTGCTGGAGTAACTGGCTACAGAATACCGCAGTGCGCGGACAGAAACTTGTTCCAGGGCAATATTGCCCACCACTAATAACATATGGACCCCCTGCTTAATTTCTGTTAGCCCCACCATGTAAACTAAAGCATCTGAAAAACAGCGGACATTGTAACTTCTTCTGGAACATATTTACACATTTAAGACAATGTAAATGTCCACGTTGAACAGATATGGCTATCGCTGCTCGACATCACCGACTTTGGGAAAATGGATATGGTCCTTTTCCTAGGGTACATCTGTCTTTATGCTTCCCTAGGCTTCTTCTCATTGTTAGGGAGCGCCTGTTAAAATTGCTCGTCTGGCCGTCCATCCGCCTAACAGCATAAAACACATCAAGAATCTTCCCAATATTGAAAGTGTGTGCACAGGATACAAATTTTTTCTGAAAAGGATATGTAGTGTAATACAGAATAAAATATTTCGAGATTTCTTGATATTCAAGACGGATGTTACATCTGTTTCATCTTATGAAATTTAAAAGGAATAGTCCACCTTATATAACCATAACTATAAAATCTTACGACTGAGAACACAGCCTTGTACATCATCGAATATTTCATAATAAACACACTCAACTCGTAAAATGGAAGAATAGCCATAAGGGAACATTTTAGTTTTTATTTTTCAAATATAACTACTAATTAAGAAACAATAAAATGTTAAGACCTAACAATGTCTGTGCAACTAAATAAAAACAAAAACGAAAACAAATTATGTTATAATAATTTGGTAAGAACGAGATCTCATTGCAAACGGACACACAACGTTTCGTAATTTTATACATATTTAATATGGTTACATTCTTATACTGTCACCCAGCCTTAAGACGATCTACTGTAGTGGGAACATGTTGCTATAAGATTAATTATTATTATCAGTCACAATAAAGTCGTGTTGATTGCGTGAAAATACGGCTTATTGTCTCAAGAATCGTGACCATATTTTTGTGAAATAGTATATTATGGAATTTAACTGCAATTTAGCGATAAATTTTATATTTTTTTTTAAATCGGAAGACGCATACGGACACTTCGCATGAAGAAGTACCCACATTTCTAGGCGCATCTCTAACTTAGGGTATAACTCGCTATATATTTATCAGGTCGAACAATATTTGGGACAGAATTGTAACCGAAAATGAAAAATACACGTTGTATGTGGAATACACTTTTTACACCTATCTTGCTCTTTTCGAAATAATCAGAAAAGGAAATTAATATACCATAATTATTAAACTCTATCCACGTATATCGACTAATAGCCCGGCTTCATTCCCTGGCCAGTTCAGGTGGGAATTATTGTGGGCAAAGTGGCAGTGGGGCAGATTTTCATCCCGGTATTTCCTTTTGGCTGTCACTCCACCAGTGCTCTACACTCAATTTCAGGCACCTACCATCAACGCTATATAATATGTGTATTTGACAGCGCCGTTATATACAGCATTGCTCTCTTTCTTTTCGGAGAATTTGGGCTTTCTTTTATTACCATAACTGCTATTTTACAAGTATTGTGAACCAGACTTCCAAACTAACCAAAGAGCCGGGCTTCTTAAGGTGCAGTACCTATCAGGTGTTGAGCGAGTGAGATCTTTATTAATTCTTATGCTTTGACGTCGTGACGTGGCCATTAGGCAGGTAGCAGCGGCCGCGGGCCATGATGTAATGCTTGTCGGCAGTTACTATGATTCAATGGTTAACGATTGACATGCACATACAGACGCTTAAGTCAAGGTTCACCATTCACGAGGGAAACTTCGAATCAAACCTGAAGATTGCTAAAGCAACAGGCGAAACATGAAATAACATGAAGAGTGATGTACGAATCGTTGTATGGATAACTGAAACACAGAAAATAAATATTTTTTGCAAAGATGAAGTTGCACAATTTTGTTAAAATTGTGAGACGTGAAATATGTGTTTGGCTTCATTATGTTATTTATGTAGGGACTTGTTCAACGACTAGCTGGTTTTAAATTGCATTTTATTCAGAAAATCTTGCTCATTTACTGCCGTCTTATTGTAACGGAGGTGGCATATAGGACTGTACTCGGAGACTCGGAAGGGAAGGTCACTTAAGACAGCTGAGTCTGGATGGCGGTGTATCTGAAACAAATGGGTAATGAGGATTTGGAGCGGATTTATCGGGCTCATAACGTAGTCCACTAGCAAGCTCTTGTGGATAAGGCCGTGAACGTTTTTCATGTTCCATAAAAGACGAGAACTTTCTTGGCTAGCTGTGCGACCGTCACTTTCAAAATAAGGTTTATGCTTAATGTGGTGGTTAGTTCTATCTAGTTTCAAAACTATTTACACGTGTGCGATAAATTCCATTCAGCCTTTTCGAAGAGTTCTCTTCTGATATGTGACGCCGTGTAGTATGGTAGAGAGTTACGGATGTTTCGGAGGATCCTTCTGGTCCTGTTTTCCATGGGGCATCAGGTTGCCCCGAATCGCTGGCAACTTTGATCCAAACTACACGGTGTCACGTACCAGCATATATGAATCGTCATATTCACCACCGTGAGAACCTCAGATCTACTTTCTGTGTTGATATTTGAAGATTTTTTCGAAAATCTGTCGAGAAAATTAAAGCTTGATTAAAATCTGCCAAGAATAACGGGTACTTTACATGAAGACCTAAGTACATTTATGATATCTTGCTGAACTCTTCTTAGAATGAGAAATGTTTCAGACAAAAGTTTTAGAGAAAATCAAAACACATTTTGTGTTGAATAACTTTTTTTCCGAAAATCGTGCCGTTTATGAGAAAAGGTGAAAAAATATGGTAGAGCCAGAGAGACCACAGATGAAAATATGATACGGCGCATGCCCTGTGCATGCTGCATAACTAAGGCTACAAACACACACTCGGAATGTGTAACACTTATTGTTTGTCTACTGAAACTATGGTTATGCGAAAGTGCCTCAATGTTACGTTTATACGGATATTGCCTTTCTTGTCACTGTCTTGACAGACTGTACAATTCGAATTAATGTTAGCATTTAACTGAAGCTCTGAAATCAGATTCAGATAATTGTCGTTGCACATAATTAGGAAATTGCTGCAGTAGAAAACGGAATACGCCCAGATACGTGAAAAAAGTAAGCTGGGTGTGACGTCATTACGGCACACGGCGGCGGTTGGTGCTCGCTTCGCCTCACAGATGTCTCTGACCGCGTGCGCGCAAGAGACCGCGCTACACAGCACATGGACATGAAGCAGTCCTTCAGTCACCTTGGGTAACTACTTGTGTGTGTATGTGTGAAAAGTGAGAGAACGGGGCAAAGTTGACGGGTCAAAAGTGGCCAAAACGAGTGGGGCACGATGGTGGCGGCGACTGAATTCGGTCTGCCCACCAGCCCGGCACACGTAACATCCAACTTATCGGTAGTGAATATTTGCAAATTCGTATAAACACGTTTCCGGTAACCTATATTCAAGTACATTGCCTTATATGCTCGTTGTTAAATGTTAAAAATCCGTTTTTAGTGCACGATACTATATTGGCAGGTTAAAATACCTTGTACATCAGTACTGAATTATTTGTGTAGTAACAGCTTCTTTTAACCATGTGTGATTTTACAGACTCGATCATCCATGACTGTATGAAGCATGCGTTTTAGACCTACAGGTAGCTGGGATTTTTTTCTGTGCAGAGCCAAGTGTTTAATTATTCGTACACATCACTGTATTCTGATGAGGTACAGAGAAGGAAATTTGTAGCTTTCTTAAGAAATTTTCAGTATTATACATACTTTTATAAGTGCTACCTCAAGCGATTGCACTGTGACATTTTTTTTTAAATATGTCTTTAACTAAGGTGTAATTTAGTAGCTGAAAGACCCATTAAACATTTGAAATGACTTGTGTTACGCTGAGAATTAAAGCATTTTGTGTTTTCGTGCGTTAGGCTTCTGCATTATTTCCTCCAAAAACCAGTGAATAAACCCATGAAAAGTACGTGTGATAAAGACAAAAGATCATCACTTTGTGTCGTTGTTATGAGAGATCAAATTTCCCTTTATTTTGTGATGTGCGGGAGCGTGGGGTATTGGAATGTATGTTGTGCTTCTACATCAGTTTTTTGTGGTTATTATTATTAGTATAAATAATTGTGCTGTGCTACTGGAATAAGAGATGGAAATAAACGGCAAGATATGATTCACCACATAACGTGTTAAGTGACGGAAAGGCAGTGAAATTTGTTTTTGTAACGGTTCTTGCGTCACTACTTGTTGCGTCGCGACGTGCGTTGGAATATCGTCGGGGAAGAGAAGGCTATTTAAACTGGTCTAGACGCGTTCAAGAACTGTTGCTTTACTCGTGAAGCAAAGCCGCAAAGTCACTGGGCCCTCCGTAATTCTTAACCCCTCGTTCCTCCTACTGTGGGTCTTGGTCAAGGACTTAACCGAGAAAACAGAAGAAATAAAAAATAATCACAAACCTAATCATAAAGAAGATCGAAACATGAGGCGAGTAATCAGCTGGTCGCTGAGGTAAAGTACTGCACTAAACATTGTATGTTAGAGGAATAGTTTTTTTATGTACCAAACCACGAATGGAAAGAAAATTGCTTGTTATTATACTCCGATTTCAAATTAATTGTGATAACCATGGACGTGGTTAAAGTTTGTGAGTATGACAGACTGTAGCAATTTTACGATCTTTTTTGTGGAGAAGGGCCCCGCAGCAGAAGCTACGGACGCACCGCAGCCTTAAGGCTTATTGTGTAACCATTTTGATGAGGATGAAGAAAAAGATAAAGAGTTTTTTTCATTTTTCCAATTAATGGAGCACCGGTGGAAAGAAAATTGCAGAGGAAAACCGAAGTACTCGGGAAAATCCTGTCCCAGTGCCACTTTGTCCACCACAAATCCCACATGGACCGACCCGGGATCGAACCCGGGCCTCCGCGGAGGGAATTTTACGATTTACTCTAATAATGTCTTAAGAAAGAAATATATAATTAAAATTTCTGAATAGCGTTTTGTGGATTGGTACGTAATGTGTCTGATATGTATATTTTTGTAGAATTATTTAAGCTGTGTAGCAGTAGCTATATCAAAGCATATATCAAGGTTTCTTGGAAAAGTGCATGATTAGGCTCGTTACTCCTACAGCATGATTGCAGTGTACTATGTTGTAACTAATTATTTCTATAATATAAGTTTAGATTGGATATTAGCAGTTGTTGCTGCAAAATTTTAAACTTCGAATTTACTGTGCACATACCGACCAAGTGTATACATATCCTCCAGGATCAACCGCGTTCCGCATTCGCTATACAAACAGAAGAGAGAGAGAGAGAGAGAAATAAATTTAATTCAGCTAATAAAACTGAAAATAAAGCAATGCAATTCAACTGTCGGTGTAATGTCTGTGTGGTAAATGAGATTTGACGGATCCTGACGGTACAGATACATTCCTAATTATTTAACTTACGTGCCGGGAGAAGATGGTGTTCATAAAAAGCATATGAGTCAACACTAGATTTTATTGTACAGTTTTCGAGAGCCTACGATGGACTAAGCTTGTAGCTTTGATGTGCGAGACAAGGAATTTTAAGAGAATTTTAATGGGGAAACCTGCAGTATAACTGAGGAGATGGGAGGATAAGAGTAAGATGGAGGAGATTTTGAGGATATGAGATAAATGGAAACAACTCCGTATCGTATCCAATGGCGGATTTTTAAATAACCTTTTACACCACAGTAATTACTGTACACACCACCTGCTCATTAAGAAATTTTGCATTTTGTTCATTGTATTTATGTGTTTTACAATGAAGAATACAAAATTCTTAAAGTGCATTAGCAGATTGCTCTTTGTAATGGAGATGTGGTGCTTTCTGTTTGAAGTACGAACTGAGTGTGTATTATTTAGATAGATTTTGTATTTCGAAATGTTAACGGTTTTGGCCTTAGGATTCATTGCATTTGAACACCTCTAGGTGGCTACATTAGTATGGAACACCCGACTTACCAACGTACGTAGGCATAGACACCACGATTCCTGTAGCCCGTAACACGATATAGGTCAGTAGCATGATTCACGTCTTCTCCCCTCTTTTGCTGTGGACGTGCAGTGAAAGCCTCTACCAATTGACCCGCGTTGAAAGACGACAGACTTTATATATAGACCGCCTTTTGTGAAATCGCACAATGTAGATGACTGTTACTTCTTCATTTACGTTATTATGAAGTTAGAAAATGATACAGTGGTTCAACAAGTTAAATTACTCTTTGAGATCATACCTTCGATCTTAACTGCTTATGTCTGTATGGTAACAACTTTGTTTAACACTTTTGCTTGTGACGGTACAAAATCGATACAGATGGGAAAGAATTACTAAATAATCGAACAAAAGACAGTCGAGACCAGTGGTATTCAACCTTTTTTGTTCGCGTACCCCCAGATATAATTTATCTTCAACTTTGTACCCCCAAAGTTGTTGGTGCATAATTCAAGTTATACATAGTCTATAATCTACATCTAAAATAAGTTAAATAAATTACATCCAAAATAATATATTAAATAATAAGTTTTAAATGAGAAAAAGGAGAGTCAAGCTATTAAATAAAAAATTTATTATATGCACTATGTGGAATAAATTGAAACTTGCCGCCCAGATAAGAATCGCATAAAGGAGAGAGGGAGATAGAAAAAATGGCGCTCCCAAATCGCATGTCCTTACGTCCGGGTCTCTTGTGGCTAACCCTAAATCTGGCCCTGATTATTCAGTGTTTATCATGAAATAATATATTTATTTTTTTTAATTTTACGTACCCCCTAAAATGTCGCATACCCCCGGGAGTACGCGTACCCTAGGTTGAATACCACTGGTCTAGACTATAACAGGGACACAAGATGAAGGTTTGTGTTCGGGGTGTAGATGAGTTTGAAGGAAAAATATTCTTGAAGTGATATTTTATCTAGATTCGAACAAATTTAATTAGCTGGACAGATTCTAGGAGGACCAGCAGGTGCATCCGAGTACGATGTAAAAAGTACGTAGCCTACGAATGTGAGGAAATCAAATTAGCTTGTGTGGTTCAAAGACATTTACTTCTCCTGAGGGGTCCGTGAATAGCAAAGGTGACGTGGCTGGCAGACTGTTGTTTGTGGACATCTGTGGGGTACACGGAATGTTTTAACACGGCAGGAAGTTAAATGTGAAATTTTCAGGATGTAGGTTGCGTAACGTTTTATTAAGATGACAGAACGCGAAATGTTTTAATATGTAAGGATTTTAAGTGTCGCATGATGGAAGTTGTCGAATGTTCGCGGAGGACATACTGCGAAATGCTCCGATATGTCAGGATAACGTGATGGATTTTAAATGGGCCAATGTAGACGGAGCCGACCCCGCTGGCCGCACGGTCTAAGACGTGGGTCTACGGCCGCTTGCTTGCTGGAATTGCGGGTTCAAATCCCGCCGGGGGCATATATGTCTGTCTGTTGTGCATGTTGTGTTTTGTCAGGTAGAGGTCTTTGCGACGGGCCGATCCTTCGTCCAGAGGAGTCCCATCGAATTTGGTGAGTCTGTGTATGATCTCGAAACCTCAACAATAAGGCTGTCTAGGCCCGAGCAGGGCTGTTGCCCCACAAAAAAATTTAGACGGAAGTGTACTTTAAGTTCTTGTCCTAGAATTTACCGGAGGGGACAGAGGAAAACCAAGAAAAATGAGGCAATAAATATTATAATAATGGTGACAACAGTACTAAAAGGAATAATGTTGAAGGTGTCAGTGATAATGTGTTCGCTCTTACGTCGGTGTTTTTTCTACATATAAAGCTTGCTATTCTTGGTTATGTGTCAAGCTTCGTCGTTTGACATCACCGTGCACTTATGCCCCGCACGAGCCTAAACACATTCACTCTCGCACTCATGATTTTCCTCCTGGCTTTTCGTAATCGTGAGGTCTAGCAGTAAGTAAATAACGTGCCTGTGACACCCTCAAAATGCGTCCCCGCAGCCGGTGATACATAAACCTCGTAAAATACTTTACAGCATTCTCTCAGCTCTATCCGTATCATTGGAACTTCGGGTTACTGAACTGTACAGAAAATTGTGGTGTGTTATAGACGAATTGAGCGTGTATTCATGCCGTATCTCGATTTGTTCCGTAGTCAGACGTTGATGCGAAGTGAATGAGTGTAAGTTCCAATCCAATTAGTTCGTGAAGAAATTCATGGTAATCGCCACATATATTGGTTCTTCTTTATTGGAAAGCAAATACAGAAGTATAAAGGTACATTCCAGTTTGGAGACCACAGTTCCAAAATTGAGTTCTTACGGTTTTGTATCCTATATTATTAAGTTTCGACTTTGTATATTTTACTGCCTGGTCATGTGTTTGATCAGCAGTGACATAGGGCACAAGTGGTAGAGTAAGAAAAGAGACTTTTGAGACATTTGGCTCTTCCCACATTGCTGTAGAGATCAGTGTGCTTCACTCTAACAAAACTACAGGAGAGCTGAACTGAAGTCAGCTGAAATGAGATTATAGAAGACTATACCGTTTAAGACACCAAGCAAGAAGATAAAAAGAAACTCTACTGAACATACGGTCCAGGAACCAGTTCGTTTGACAGTCAAATAGGCCTATTTCGTCAGAATGTCAGATGAATTGGTTTCATCGCCTGGAAGGCAAGAATGAAAGTAGATTTACCAAAAGATTTTATCTGCAAAATAACCCAGAAGGTGGGCAAGAAGTGAATCGTTCAAAAATGGAAGAAACATTGGATGATCTGAACCTTGGAGCCGAAAGAATCTCGTAATATTAGCCCTTGCAGATGGCGATGATAATAATGACAATGATGATCAGAGGTGGGACCTGCACTAAGGACCGTGGTTGTGTTAACGTGAAATCGATTAGGGTCGTCTTCACAACTCAAGGTTAGTGATAAATGAGGATGGTGCGTTGAAAGAACGATGGTCATCAGGAAAAGAAAAGTACTGAGACGAAAACTTGTCCCGATGCCACTTTGTAAACCAAAAGTCCTCCAGGGACTCCCGCATCTGCCTTAACATGAGTATTAATTTATTGCAGTTAAGACTGTTGACTGAGTTTACCAAGAAAGAGACATTCTTTTCCAGAGTCATGGAAGTCGCGATAACGTAGTCGGTATAGTAAATGGCACGACGCGAGGTTCGAACCCAGTGGAAAAAGGGTTTTCTCTTCAACATGTTCTGTGACCTGCTTTGGGCCCACACAGCTTCCTGTTCAATGGGCACAGGAAATGTTTTTTGGGGGTAAAGTGACCGGGGTATGAACGTAACAACTCATCTCCATATTTTGCCAATGTTAAGAATGAGTGGAGCTATAGCCCTACTCCACTCATATGCCTTCATGGCGTGGAGAGGGACAGTTTCATTTTTTTACACTTTTCTTATTTTACATTATCATAAATTCTACGGTTTGCTGTTAGTACTGTTGTAACACAGACATTGGTCTGCAGAGAGCCATTAATTAAAATTAATGGCTCTCTGCATAAAAATAATAGCCTAATCATGTGCATTTCTTTAAGTACAAACTATTTCGGGAAACATTCAAAATAAGAGAATTAGGGACAGGTTTAACAAGATGCACATGCACGCAAGTGCTTTTCGGTTGTGCATCGTGTAGCCTAATATAAGGGTTATCCCGATAAGAAGCAACATGATGACCACCGGCAAATTTGTTGTAGATCCACCTTATCTAATTTTATACGTATCAATCTGTGTTTTGTGAGATACGGGTGGACGGACGAACGGATAGAAGGGTAGGGCTTTCATATTATGAGTTCACTTCCTACATTTCACGCAAAAACGCTAAAAGATCTATTTAAATCCTTCCTCTAGCCGCTTTAATCCCTCTGCTACCGGTCGTATGTTATTCGGGCGAGGGTATTCCCGTTAAGCAAGTGAATGAGGTGTATACTTTACTGCGAATCTGGACCATCGACTGACGCGGTTAGGGACATGAAACGTGGCCACACCCAGAGCTTCAGCACAAAGAAACAAAAGAGTTTTGTTGGTGGTATGCTGTATCGTAACAACATGTGGTCTGGTAGGTGGCTACCGAAGTTTCGGATGAAATTTTTGTCTACATTTTCGGGGTAGTGGGGGCAGCAACTTCCTCCGAAACGCCCGTAACCATCTCCTAGACAACACGGTGTCACGACAGGGAAGACCACAATCTAAATCTTCACCGTCGTTAAGAGATCCAAATTAAAATATAATTTTTGATCCGACGGCCTTCAACGAGCTAGTTCTGATAAAGTTATTTATTTATGATTTTACCTTTTACGTGACGACGATTCTGTACCAACTGCAACACCTAGCTATAAATTTGGAAGGTTTTTTGGTAATATGTATAAATTAAGTTCAGTCTATGTCCCTTACAAATATGTCATAATGCGCGTTGAATGCTTCCGAAGCGTGAATGCAGATTCATGACTTCTGACACACTCGTGCTTCAATAACGATACATATTTTCTTTTCAGTTGGCACTGACATGAACATCCTAACAGCTGTGTCTGTGAGGTCGGCGGTTATACGAGTTGTATCGTAGGTCATACTTCTATGTCTAACTGCTGTTTACCGAACATCCAATGTGACTTGCGCTGACGTCACGATTTTCAATAAGGGGACTGATATTTAGAGCGCTTTTCGAATTACGGGCGTGTTGTGATCGGCGTTGAAAACTTAATTATATCCTGTACAACAAGGCAATCGGAAAGCGATGTGACGCTTAGAGAATTCCCTTTGTTTGTGTAAATTGAATTTTCTCTTTAAAAGTTGTTTCCTTTCGACTGCTGTGTTAGCGTAGTCAGTGTAGTGATTAGGCTAGGGGCTGGATAAACCGGGGTTGGATCCTGGCAGGGGCAAGAGGTTTTTCTCCACTTCAATACATCCAGATTGGGTCTGGGGTCCAATCAGCCTCCTATTGAATGGGTAAAGGTATTCCTTCCCGGGGGTAAAGAAGCCGGAGCTTGAATTTCAGCACCTACCTCCATCTAGTGCCAAGGTTAAGAAAGGGTGGAGGTACACCTTCAGTTCCCCTGCATGCCTTCATGACGTGTACGGGGTAACAATACCTTTACCTTTCTCCCTGGAAGCTACCTACGTCGCCTGACTGTGGCTCACCTTACCGTGTATAATAACGATAAAACGTCTCTCACAATCAGTATTCTCGCTTTATTAATAGTGATAAAATATTTTGTTTGTACGACCCGATGACGTTTTTACCACCGAAACATGTAGCCCATAATAACGAAGTAATTTTGTTTCCGCTCATTATTAATAAAGCACCTCTGTTGATTGTGTGCGATGTTTTATCGACACTGACCTCCTGCACTGTGTATGATTGTCATCCTGCTTCATTCTTTAGAATACGGCACGGTAACAAATGTTTTGCAACTGGACGAAGCGGTTGTGATTTGGCACATCTGCTTCGCGTTCTGAAGGCTACGACTTCAATATGCGGTAAGGTTAACGACGTTCCTGATGGGATTTTCGTGTTCTGTATTCTGATTTACAACAGCGACTTTTTAATGCACACGGGGTTGACTGAATTTTCGGTTGTGTAACGGCTTTCAAACGCGAGTGCTTAGTAAATAGTGCTAACGTCAGAATATTATAAAAGAACAAGTTAATTTCAGACATTTACACCAATGAGACATCGTTAGGCCTATTTCAGGCTGAAGGCCTAGGTACTGTCCTTGTAACATACGTTGTGTGGGGATTGGACTTAAATTACTGTAAAAGTTTTCCCTAGAACAGGCCATGAAGGTTCAGAGGGGCAGTAGAGGTATAGTTCTACTCTTTCTTTAACCCTGGCACTAAAAGGGGGTGGGTGGTCAACTCCACGCCCCGGCCGCTTTACCCCCGGGAAAGATACCCGGTACCCATTGTATAGGAGGCTGGGTGGGCTCCAGGGTCGGTCTAGACGGCTGCAAAACATCTCACCCCCACCGGGATTCGATCCCCGAACCGTCCAGCCCGTAGCGAGTGGCTATACCGACTACGCTATCCCGGCCCACTCTTAAATTATTGTAATACCTTTAAAATATGCATGTGTACATTATATGGCTCACCGTTGTAAATAAGTCAGAATTGATAGAAGGCTACACGTATTTCTTAAGGCACATTAAAGACAAGGCATCGAATGAATGGGAAGAAAATTCTGAATGACTAGGAAGAGTTTGAAAGGAGGTGGTTGCGGCCTATTTCAAGACATTACAATGTAATGAGTAAAGTAATGAAATATAATCGCAATCAGTGGTAATGTGATGGCAAAATATACTGCTTACTTGTACTGCTGCACCAGTAAACTGCGCTTAATGGAGGCTACATGTGAGAATCTGTAAAGACAAGTAGAGTGTCATATTCACAAAGTGAACTCTATTGTACCTCAAAGGCTGTCCCATAAAACTAATGGTTTGTCAGTTTTTGCATTGAGCATGTACGTATCAATATTCAAGCTAACTTATACTATAAAATGCCCTGAAAGAAAGCTCTGTGTCCTGTGGATTATTTGGTTGTAACCGATAAACTGGGTACATATGGGGAGTACATTCATTGAGAGCCAGTCTGTATATTTGATACCCACACCACAGAACGAGTTTAAATTAAATTTTGTACGGGAAAGAGACCACTTGGAAGTCTTGGGCGTAGATGGGAGGATAATATTAAAAAGGATATTTAGAAAATGAAGTAGGAGGCTGTGGATTGTATTTATTTGGGTCAGGATAGGAGCCAGTGACAGACATTTAAATGCGGCACTCTTATCTTCGGGTTCTATAAACTACAGGGCATTATTTCTCCTGCCTACCGACTGTTAGCTTCTTAAGATGGACTGTGCTCTAGAAAGTTAGGCAGAGTCCATGTACATACTATAGCCTAAAGTCCTTATATACATCTCTGTGTCTCCAAAATGGGACACCGTCGAAAAAATGGTAAATGAAAACATTTTTTAAAGAGCAACCCCAAGAAATTTATTAATATTCTCAGTTTAGAAAATTAGGCACTAGATGTCCAAGAAACTTATGTCAGATATACGAGCATCGTGGTTTTTCCCACACAGTACCTCGTAGGAAAATGGCATAGATGTAGCCATGCTTCTTGAATTTTTTAAAAAATTTTCTTTATTCTTATCCAAGTTTGGTTTGCGTGTAAGTAAAAATGTTTCTTAGCTTATAAAACTTAACTCCTGATTGACCAGTTCAAGTGTGTCTGTGGGCTAATTCCTATCGTGTTCGCACCTGAAAATTTTATTCTCGTCTCGGGGTCATAAGTGAACTACCTCATACAGAAAACATTGTTCCTGAAATTGCAATTCAGATATTTCTGCATGTGAATATTTCTGTAGTATATTTAAAATTAATTTGCGAGCTTCAAGTTACTTGCATTGTCCTATGTTTAGTTTGTTTTACGACGCTGATTCTAATTTTACCAAATTTTTAAAATTACTTTCTCTAACAAATATCCAGTAAAGTTCATAATTTTTATTTAAAATGTTTTTTTCCTTGCAGTATGTGCAATGAGACAAAACGAAAAGTAGTTTATTCCTGTTTGGAAAGTAGGGCGTGTTGTATGGACTGGATGCAAGTGGTTTAGGAGAGGAGCCGGTGGTGGACTCCAAAGACAGCTGCTCAAGGAGGATTCTTCTCCGTTGGATTAGAAGGCTTATGATGCGTACACAATGCTAGGACCAGCCACGTCCACATCTTCCTTCAGCCGTTATGTTTCCGCTTCCAGCGCACTTCCCTGTAGTCTCCTTCAGTCCTTAGCCATTCTGTTGACAGGAATGACGGCAGTGTTAACCACTTGGTGAACTTCGCTAATGACAGGCTGTTTGGGCTGTAGGCCAGAGGGAGTTTTAGGGGAATGCAAGAATAGGCTCACCTATGTGATTTCTTTCCATGGTACCAGCGTAGTTGGTTACCGTGCAATGTTATCAGATCTGAAGAGCCGCATCTTTTCATCTAATTAACGTATGGTGAAGCATGGTTAGTACAATGCATATAACTGGACCCCCGTATAATTTAAGTAGTTTCGTTAGCTGTAGATCCCTCTATTATACTGTGATCTTAGCATATTCATGCGGGTTCTGGGTAGGTTGTGTTGCACGATCCTTTGTGATGTTCATTACTGCAAATAACATTAAATCTAATTAATGTACAAGTACTTGAAAATATAGTTGTTGAAGTCTGTAAAAACTAAGGGTGTATGTAATACGGGCTAGATAATCCGGAACGGATTGAGCGTACATAGATATCTCCTAACAAACAAACACACAAGCAAGCAAAAAAAAAAAAAAAAAAAAAACTAAACTAATCAATTAGCTAACCAATCAAAAAAATGTAGGACTATTTCCATGAAACACAGCCCTTCCTAAGGATTTCACAACCTCTTACAATTAGTGAAGAAATTTTCTGTCTCTTATAGAAACTGAAGGTTCATACCCATATTTATATGACCACGAAACACATCCCCATCCAGAACGAAATTAATCCAGTCCACATCTTGCCACATTTTTAAATTATGATCCACTTTAATATTATTCTGTCATTTACATCTATGTCTTTCAGATTGTCTCTTGCATTCAGGGCTTCGGATCAAAATTTGGTATGCATTTTTGTATCTTCCACTCATGCTATACCCATCTTTCCTTTCGTGAAAATATTTTATTTCCTGTGATATGGAGAAAATTAATAATGGCGAGGTGAGGGCAGGTATTTACCCTTATAGACGGTTTATCTTCATTGATATCATAAGTAGCAGGATCAGCAGCGTTAGCGAATTCCTTGTAGTTTCGACTACGTACCTAATATTCGCGTCCGAGTGTATTTACAACAGCCATAATGTTTGACTTTAAAACATATAAGCCGTAATTATACTCGTATAACGTGTTATAATTAGAAATAAAAACGAACGTTGAACTATCCTTCCTCTGAGTTGGTATTCATGGAGCATTTTCGGGATAAGGTTTTTAATTTTTCATGGTTTTTCCAATGGTATTATTTTATGTGTTCTCTTTTCTGTCAAATTATTGTAAAAGTTAAACTCAGTACAGTAACAGGCTACTGACTACGGGGTCCGATTCCATGCAGCTTTACGCTTCTGTACTTGTTGAAATTATGGTTGTCTTATGGGTTTCTATAGAATGCAGTGATTTAATGTTCCGACACTTCGGAGAAACGTCGGAACATTGAATCACTACACGGTGCAAAAACTCAAAAGATAACCATCATTTAAAGACTCCTATGCAGTGGGTACTGGACATTATTTAAAATGAGGAAAAGCGGCCGAAACATGCAGCTAACAGTTCACTTTTATCTGGTGCGAGATTCAGTATGCATGAATATTACCTCCACGCAATACAGTAGAATGATGTAAGACGGCTTAGCGATTGACTGTGTTACGTCTTTCTTACGCCGTTTGCATGAAAACATAATAGTCGCTTACTTACACAGGCTGCAGCTCTGTGTTGGCAACTGTGCTGAATGAAAGGTAGAGAAGTACCGTAATCGACTCTCCCACCGCGGAGGCTCGGGTTCGATCCCGGGTCAGTCCATGTGGGATTTGTGGTGGACAAAGTGGCACTGGGACAGGTTTTTCCCCGAGTACTTCAGTTTTCCCCTGTCAATTTCATTCCACCTGTGCTCCATTACTTGTAAAAATAAAAAAAAACTGATCATCTTTTATCTTCATCACAGGGTTGCACAAGAAGCCTTAAGGCTGCGGTGCGTCCGTAGCATCTGCTGCGGGGACCTTCACCACAAAAAAAAACCCGTAATCGGCTCCTTTAATTAAACACAGATAAGAGTTCCTAAGGAAGGGGGAGGGGTAGATATGGATAAAGGAAAGGAAAAGAGATGGTAAAGGACGACGTTATGAAAGAAATTATTCCGTACCGAGCTTCAACGGGCCTTTTCACTAGTGTGTAATCGGGTCTGTAATAGTAAGTTACCTGAGATTATTTTATAACAATTTTCCTGACGTAGTCTATTTTTCATAGCCCTGTTTTGTTAAAATGTTAGTGATGTGCTTTGAAATAGGCTGTATGCTGTGAATTGGAAAGGATGTAACAAGAAGTGGTCGAGATCTTTCAGGGGACTAAAAACCTATCATTAAATCAGCAACCGTTGTAAATGAACTCTCATTTTATTCATCACAACATTACATAACCTACACATGTCTGGGTCGCAACCGTGACAATAACGGAGGAAACCAAATGCTGGCTGGAGGAGGAGGAGGACTAGGCGAATGTCTCGTAATTTGCAGAACCCTTGGAATAACCGCCGCGGCCCTCCGGATCCGCAGCCCGCAGGTTGGGAATTTTATTTATTTAGAGAAGAACCGGGTTTTGTGTCCCATGTCATCACGGCATGGCTCGTCCTGAAGTTGCAGCTAGAGAAGTTGGCCTCCAGATTTCATGGAGGTCGCTGCTGACCTACTGAGTAAGCGGTATGTCTAACTTACAAGGGGTGGTTGTTTGACGTGGGGGCTAGGCAGAGACTAAAAGGAGTGCCACTGTAATTTATGTAATATCACACAAGGCCTCGGACTTAGATGAATTTTTGTATTCATCTGACTCAGTGTTAGGGTCAAGCGGTGGGTTATTTAACCCCCAGTAATAAATATTTGGCTCCCTTAGGTAACGAAGAAATTCGTGACCAATTAGGCGTTTATCATTATCTCAAGAAGGGCTGCTTCATGGAGTTTTTTTTGAAGGGCCCCGCAGCATGTGCTATGGAAGCACCGCAGCCTTGAGGCTTATTGTGCAACCCTGTGATGAAGATGATTTGTTTTTTTCGTTTCTCCTTGTAATGGAGCACCGGTGGAATGAAAGTGACAGGGGAAAACCAAAGTACTCGGGGAAAAACCTGTCCGAGGGATCGAACCCGGGCCTCCGCGGTGAGAGGCCGACGACTAACCGCCTGAGCCATGGTACGGCCCTTCGTGGAGTTACGTTAGATTGAATAACAGTGTGGGATTGCATAGTTGGAATGGTATTCACAAGCAACTTTACTGTCTTCTGTGATGTGGTGTGTATTGTGGTAAATAAGTACCATCCTTTCGAGGAATGTTCTCGCCTCTGACTTCGAAGGTCGATCGTGAAGGTGGAAGCAGCAAATTCCTCCGCAGTGTTGGTGCTTGCCTATCACAGTACAGGGAATCACATAACAGAAGACGGCAATTTTAATATTACCCATCACTTTGAAAAACACATGTCTTCTGCATTAATTAAATAAGCCTGCTATACTGAGGCCAGGGAAAGCAGTCCCTCCTTCGATCTGTTACACTTTCTCCTCCAGCATACCTTCCCCAGTGTACCCCTTCATTCTTCCGGTCATTTCCTTCACACGATGCCGATAGCGATATCGACATAAACTTCAGTATTGTTACGCACCTTGGTCTTGCTAAATTAAGGCTAAGAAGGCTGGAGAAGATGACATCAGTAAGGCACAGAGCAGTAGACCTCGAGTGCCTCTATCCCCACCATTCATGGTTTTCTTCCCGTGGCCTTGGTATAGTGTCAATAAAGGTAAAGGTAAACTTCACCCTAGAACAGACCATGAAGGCCCAGAGGGGGAGAAGAGGTATAGCTCTACTTTTTCTTTAACCTGGGCGCTAGATGGGCGTGGTGGTCAATGCCACGTCCCGGCCGCTTTACCCCCGGGAATGACCCGGTACCCATTGTACAGGAGGCTGGATAGGCCCGAGGGCCGGTTTGGACGGGTGCTAAAAATTTCGCCTCCACCGGGATTCGATCCCCGGACCGTCCAGCTCGTAGCTTAGTGTCAATAACAGATTTTAATTAAAGTGAATTCTAGGCTTAAAGAAAAGTTGTGAGTGCAATTTGCTTGTAATAGTTTAAGATACAGTTGTTGTTTAGGGAAGAACCCATACATTTGACTATGCTTGTTCCTTTACGGGATAAGTGTACGGGAAATTCAAGACAGACTTCTTGGCTCCTTTATTTCGTAAATTAAAAGTTTTGTAAAACTCTGCTACATTCTTTTTGTTTTTGTATTGATGACTTTGCTTTAAGTGTTAAACACTGCATCGTTTAAACACTTGTATCACACAACAGCAAAACGTGTGTTTGTATTGAGTTCCTCGGGACTTGTTTAGTACTTGTTAACCTGGGTCAATAAAACGACAGTAGGCCTGTAGCAATAAACAATGGCAAGTACTAATATACTACTCTCTTAGAAAACATCAGTTTTAATGCTGTTTTTTAAATAACGTTTACAGTCTCAGTATATTTAAGACTTTTCGGCAGGCATAAACAATGACGACAGAGAAGTTAAGCAATATTATTTCAATACTGGACGGATGACAATAATTGTATTCATTCCGTAATTTGTCGTCGTGGCAGCGATTTCTCTGGAATATTCAGTAGGCTTACTTTTTGTACCCAAATAAGATTTTATAGCAAATATAAGCACTAATTTGCTGTAATTACACAGAAGTAGGCTATTATGAATTATTTATACGTGTGGCCGGAGTAGCTCAGTCAGTATAGTGACTATGCCACGGGCTTGATTATTTGGGGTTCGAATCCTGGAAGGAGCAAGAGACTTATCTCTTCTCCAAAACCTGCAGATCCTACTAGGGCCCAACCAGCCCCTAATACATTGTTACCGGGACCGCTTTCCCGGAGATAGTAGGCCGGAGCGTGAGATTGACCACTTATTTCCATCTAGTGCCTAGGTTAAGAAAGAGTGGTGGTGTACCACCACTCCCTTATACGCCCTCGTGGGGTGTATAAGGGAAACGTTACTTTTACTGTTTTATTTGTTTATGAGCTGACCCTAAGAACAGTCTGTTTCAGCTGACATTGCAAACGGAAACATTTTATTGAAATTTTATGACATATGTTAGCTTTTATTTTGATGCGAATAGACTGGCCCAAAGAAATTTATTGACTATATTACATATTGTAGTTACTAAACGGAACAACTAAGAACTAAGTTGTCAGGGTGTGAAATTTTATAGGAAATTTCAGAATGCATTTGGTTATTCGGTTATGTAGTAGCGCTGTGAAGAGCAACACGTTATGAGAGCACATTACGAAACAACGGTAATACGCGGAAGGTTCAAATTTAATAAAAGGTTTCATTATCTGACGTTCTAACTGGCTTTATTTTATTAAAAAATTGTCAAACTTTCTCGCCTGCAGATTCTTTCTACTCTTTAAAAATACTTGCTTGCTTTAGATGAAGCTGACATTGAACTTAGGGCATTTTTTAATAAATTAATATCTTAAAAAGTGTTAGGTCCAGTAAATGTTAAGGGATTGGCATATTGGCGTACATAAGGCCCCTGCAGACCCCGTGGTGTGGGGACCTCGTTGGTCAGGGGGCCCACAAACGTACACAATACTATAAGTTTTGTGTGTTATCTCGGACTGGATTCCTTTCTTCTGGCACAAGGCAGTATTCTGGATCCCTGTTATGAGATCTAGGAGTAACTTCGACAGTAATTACTGAGCGGTTACCAACCGCCTGTCTTCGCCACGGAATTGGCACTGTATCACACTATGTAAGTATTGACCTTCCTGTGGGGCCATAGTTTCAACGTTTCTGAAACTTCGGAAATAGGCGGTGGTGAGCAGTTACTGTCCTCGTCAGATAACTTGATCCCTGTTAGCGCGGGGGTGGGGGGAAGCACAGCGCACGCAGCTCCAACCTTTTTCTCTCCGTTTCAAAAACATTGTCTGATAACTAGCAGGACTGCAGTGTCGTTTAAGCAATGGAGCGAACTGGAATGCCAAAAATTTCTAACAATGTAATTCATAGCAAAGACAGAGACATTATTAGCACGGCAATCGAACGTTGCGATGAAAACAATGTACTCCTACTCCCAACACAGCAGATGTTTTTGGAACAGGTATATCATTGCTTTCCTCTTTCAATTTCCGGTATCTTTAGGTTTCTGGAAGAGACTTTCCAGGAAAAGTAATAATGTGGTCGTTTTTCCATTTGCTTTCCACATCGCAGTACAGCAGCACGCCTGTTGCTACACGATCATGAACCATCTCGAGCAACATTGAAAGAGGAAGCACTAGATCGCACCCTATGGAGAACTCGCTTTGGAAGAGGCTACGGACCTGTCGTAAGACAGACTACAGAATGAAATGAAATATAATTGCCTGGCCGTGCCGACGTGAGCCTAGCAGCGGCCGGACCGTGCCGACTAAAGCTGTGTGCAGTGTTTAAGGGAACTAAGGTACCAAGTATCAGATATCAAGTATCAAGTTTTGTAACGCTATGGCCCGGCCTCTTTGCATGTGGGAAAGAACCCATTGTGCTTATTGGATAGCAGGTGAAGTTCGGCCTAGAGCCAGTCTGCACGAGACAACGAAGATAAAGTATCCGCCCATGCAGGAATTGTAACACCAAGGCACTCGTCCTCCAGCCATTGGCGTTGTTACTATGGTGACTGAGCTAACCGAATTATATTAGGCCTGGCAATGACTTAAATGTAGACACGATTTAACTGTACAACATATGTATGGAAGTATCATCGATGTAATGAATATTTAAAGAAAAAGAGTTAGTAGAAAAATACGTGATTATCTAAGAAAGGAATCGTTAAACAAACGTGTAATTTCCAAGTGTGTCTTCAAATAAGATTGCAGAACTAAGAGTGGCAGACAATAAATTATGTCGTTGACAAATTGCCATAACCTCTTTCAAGGGTTCAACTGTAATTACAAAGGACTTCAGTGATGTACTGCGGTATAGAAGCTAGGATTCGAAGCACACGCCTGCCGAATCGAAGTGTGCGACTTTGCAACTCGATGAAGCGACGTGGTATGAAGCGGTCGTAACTCATTTCTTGTTACTGTCCCAGCATTTGCCTGCAAGGAGTGACAAAGCCATGAAAACATCACTCAAGGTAACTGGTCTCTTGACTGTACGCTAAATACACAAAAGGTATATTTAATTTAAGCTGCTTCTTACATTTTCTGGAATTGGAATGGTGTCGTGATGATCAGGACTTCTTAAAGGTAAGAAAAGCATGCGATTCGTGCCCCAGGCGTTGAGGTTTTCCCCCTTAAACAGGAGCCATACAATACGAAACTGATAGGAGATCTTGTTGACACATCCGGTAAAAACCGGTTCGGCACGCTTTTTGTACTCTTGTGAGTGATTCTTCAATCCTTCCTTTAGTTTCTGTTCCTGGCCGCATTAGATGGACACAAATCGTGCTGTGTACACACAAAACTGTGGTACATTACGTAGTCGTCATCAGTTATTTCTTCCACAGACTTTTACTAGTTAAAACATTATGGTACTTGGGCATGAAATCCTTGTTTATAATGCAAAATGTTACAGCTGGAACAAATACCTGTATGTCAGTCCATTAAGCGCTGCTCGGAACAGCTTAAAGAGACAAGCAGTGCCTTGCATAAGAATGGCACAAGCTGGTCTGCCGCAGGTGCTGACGCAGTCAACGGAGTTTTTCTTTTCAAAGCAGTCCTGGGAAATCCATCCATCATTGTAGCAAAGAACTTCGAATTCTCTTGATGACTGATTGTGTCGAAAATTTTGCACCGCTTTTAAAGCTACGTGCCTAGAATATCAAGGTAATACAAGTGCTGAAACTGGACTGTCGTCCTCGTCGGAAAGAATTTATAAAAATTTGGCTTCTTATTTCAAACCCAACATACCGTTTCAAGGTGTCTTTCTATGTTGTGTTTATATGCGCTTGTAATTTTATTAAGTTATGACCGCCCTGGGTTTCATTCATTCATTCTGTAGTCTGTCTTACGACAGGTCCGTAGCCTCTTCCAAAGCGAGTTCTCCACAGGGTGCGATCTAGTGCTTCCTCTTTCAATTTCCAGTATCGCTTCTTTTCCTTAAGGTCATCCAGTACCTGCTTACGTCTTCTCCCTCGTCGTCCCGTCATTTCTATCCTTCCTTCTAACTTTCCTTCAATCACGTGTTTCAGAAGGCAGTTTCTACGCAAGATGTGACCAATCCAGTTAGCCTTTCTTCTTTTTATTGTATGTAGGATATTCCTCTCCTCCTTGACTCTGTGTAATACTTCTTCATTTCTCACACGATCGGTCCAACTGATCTTCTCCATTCTTCTCCAGCACCACATTTCAAAACTTTCCAGATACTTCTGATCTGCTTTCCGAAGTGTCCACGTTTCAGCACCATACAAAGCTATGCTCCAAACGTAGCACTTTACTAGTTTCTTCCTTAAATTTAATTCCAGTTTGCTGGTGAAAAGATTTTTCTTCTTGTTGAATGCTGCTTTTGCCATGGCAATTCTGGATTTAATTTCACGTGTACACCTTGCATCACTTGTTATCATGCTACCCAAATAATTGAAATATTCCACATTCTCCAATTGTTTTTGATCTATCATAATTTTCATTGGGGATGGTTGCCTTGAGATTTTCATTACTTTAGTTTTTCCCACATTCATTTCCATTCCATAGCGTCTTCCAATTTCAATTAGTCTATCAATCATGCCCTGTAGCACCTTTTCTTCCCTAGCCAGTAGCACAAGGTCATCTGCATATTTCACAGTGCGAATTACTTGTCCTCCTATTTTGAAGTCTCCAAACCCTTCAAGAGCTTCCTTGGTAAGGTATTCGCTGTATAAGTTGAACAGA
The DNA here is from genome assembly GCA_021186555.1 of Reticulitermes speratus. NCBI lineage: Eukaryota > Metazoa > Arthropoda > Insecta > Blattodea > Rhinotermitidae > Reticulitermes > Reticulitermes speratus. The sequence continues at coordinate 20,495,152 of JAJKFL010000005.1, forward strand.
ATCGGTGACAAGCAGCAACCTTGTCTAACTCCTCTTCCAATCTTCACACTTCTCGTCTCCCCTTGGTCCAGTCGTATTTTGACACTCTGTTCCATGTACAATTTGCTGATCAATCTTCTTTCGCGCCAGTCTATCCCAATTCCTTTTAGGATTTGCATTAATTTGGTCCAGTTGACACGGTCAAATGCCTTCTGCCAGTCTATGAAGCAAGCACACAATTCCTCATCTATGACCAAGGTTCGTTCTGATATTATTCTCAGCATCCCAATTGCATCCCTAGTTCCTTTTCCTCTTCTAAATCCAAACTGATCTTCTCCAAGTGCATCTTCAATTTTCCTCTCAATCCTTCTTCTAAGTATCCTCGCTACTATCTTTGCTGCATGAGCGATGATGCTGATTGTGCGATGGTCGCTGCATTTTGTAGCTTTGGGCTTCTTCTTTAAGGCAATCATTGTAACTTCAATAAAATCTCTGGGCCATTCTCCAGTTACATACATGCTGTTGATCATCTGTGTCATTAGCCTTAGACCACCTTCTCCCAACAATTTGAGTACATCCCCAGGTACATCATCATCTCCTGTAGCCTTCTTATCCCTCATCTCCTTGATAGCTTTTTCCACTTCACTTTGCAAAATATGAGGGCCTCTCTCATCTTCATCTACTTCATCTTCAGGTTCGACGTCTAGATGTTCTGGTCGATTAGCTCGATCGTAGAGCTCTGTGATATAATTCTCCCAAATTTGCAGTACTCTTCTCTGATTTATTATTATATGCCTTGAGAGTCTTCGATGCCAATGTTTTGAATCCCATGGTTTTCTTTCCAACCTAGTTCCTTTGTCTTCATGTACATTAAATCATAACGTCCTATTCTTTGAAATTCTATGATCTCGTCGCATATGCTCTCCAGATATTCCTTCTTGGCGTTGTCCGTGGCTCTTTTCAACTCATTCCTCAGTCTTCTGTAGTTCTTCCGTCCTTCTTCATTGTTGATATTCTTCCATTTCCTTCGTTCATCCATTTTACTGATCATCTCCTGTGTAATCCATGGCTTTCTTGCTCTCCTCTCGACTTTTCCAACCAAACCACTCATAGTATCTAACACACATTTCTTGATATTGTTCCACTGCACTTCCACATTCCCACTTTCACATTTGATTGCACCAAGCTGTTCTTCTAGTCTATCGTGTACTACCTGTCGTTGAGCATATAGCTTCTCCAAATCCCATCTTGGTTTTTTCGTGTGGAACCTCATGATCTTCTTCAATCTGGTGCAGATCTTTGCAACCAGTAAATTGTGGTCAGAGTCAATATCTGCTCCAGGCAGTGTCTGCACATCCTTCACACTGTTCCTGAATCGTTGTTTCACTAGTACATAGTCCAGCTGATATCGATTCCTATCTCCTGGTGATTTCCACGTGTACAATCTTCTTTTAGGTTTTTTGAACCATGTGTTTGTTATAATAAGTCCATTTCTTTCACAGAAGTCAATAAGCATTTGACCTCTCTGATTCCTCCTTCCCAGTCCATATGGTCCAACAGTGTTGTGATGTGCTTTATCTCCAACCACACTGTTCCAATCTCCCATTATAATCGTGTTTTTCAGGACAATTTAAATAAATAGTGTGGTCAAGGAGAGTTTTAAGAGCAAAGTATGATAAAATGCATACAGATGTACATAGCTTGAACAGACAGACAGACACACACACACACACACACACATGTAGACACACACATATACACTTACACACATACAAAATGTATACAGTAAACTACCGTGTTCGTAGTCTCGTAAGTAGAACTGAAAATAATTTTAAATCTCCGCTGATAATAGATTATTTTTAAACGACTCTTTTTTCATTCTGGCCCCAAAAGAGTAAAGTAATACAAACCGGTCACTGTGCATAAGCGTATTGCTTGTAGGGGTACCTGAGGCAAGGATAGAAACGCTCCATGCTTTTGTATCCTCGGCATTAGAAGTAAGATTAGTGGTTAGGTGCAAATATCATTCAGTTTTTTTCGCCGGGTAAAGAGGCTTCCTTTCAGTCAGGAATCTGCTGAGCCCCATGGGCGCTTTTTTACACAGATTGAGCAGGAATAGGCCTATTATAATTTCCCTACGAACAGTCCAACTGCGTATTTATGCCGGAAGTTCCGCACTAGATCAAAGTGTGTGATGTCCGTCATCTATCGGCTTTCGGACAAATCTGAATTTCTGCTAAGTTTCGAGATCAGCTGTTCGTTTGTTTGAAGCCACGAGCGGTTGTGAGGCAATATAATGTACTTGGCTAGTACAAATATTGTTCGTCAAACAACCAAGCGCCTAAGGTATAAGTTTACGACTGATGTTATTTAAGAAAAGCAAACACTTTCCGAAAGTTTCAAAGAAACTATGTTACAGACTTGAGTAAAAGTTTTACGGCTTTGTTGGTTTGCATGGCTTTACAGTGTATACATTGGTCTGTCGCTTGTAAATCTGAGACACAGGACACACTACACTTCATTCTCAATGTCCGTAGAGTAGGTATAAATGCGGTTAAGGCAAAAAAAAAAAAAAAAAAAAGAAAAGAACATTGCAAACCTAATTCACAGTGAACTCTCGGTTGTAATAAAACGCTTGACAAAGTTAATTTGATTGAGATTATCTCGTTGTGTTTCTAGAAGATTCAGTGAAAAGTATTTTAGTATTCCATCCAACACAGCTACATGTATTTTATTTAAGAACAACTACATATTTTCGGTCTTAATAAACCGTCATCAGGCCATCAATACAATATTTAAAAATCATAATACATTTTTACCTTGTTTTTAAATATTGATGGCTTGATGATGGTCTGTTAAGAACTAAACATGTAGCTGTTCTTAAACAAAAGACATGTAGATCTGTGCTCTCCTGGGATATTACGCGGTGCCGTGTGGTAATTTTTTTACCGACGTTTCGGGACAACGTTTCGGTCCCATCTTCACGGGTCAAGAGACCAAACTTGGACTCTTGACCCGTGAAGATTTGACCGATATGCTGCTCCGAAACGTCGGTAAATTATTACCACACGGCACCGCGTAATATCCCAGAAGAACGCAGATCTTATCAACATCTCGGCGGAAGCCTCAAATAAAAGAGACTTTGTTGTGTTGGACGGAATATTAAAATATTTGTCACTGCAACTTGACAAAATTCCGAACGCCACTTAATCATATTAACTACCAATCTCTGACATAATGACACTAAAACACTTAAACAGTATCGCTGTATGTGACTGAGGCTCCCACGAAGGGGAATATATACAGTTTGCGGTAATCTGGATTTGACACCTTCACGAGGCATATTCAGTAATTAAGGTTTCCTAGCCGGTAACTTTTGTGTTAAATCAAGCATCTTGTTTTTCGGTAGGAAGCATAGTAGTGGTGAGCTGTAACAGATGGAGCAATAGTCGGTCAGTCAGGTGCTGATCAGGGATGAAGTTGAAGTGCAATGACATCGACAATTGCAATCTTGGTCCCACGAATCATTCGGTATTGGTGGGCGTTTTATTTTTTGCATCATCGAAATTCGCAGCCATTTAACATAATTATATTATGATGGGGCAATCAGAGCGCAGCATGTCAGAAATGGCGCAATGAGTTCGCAAATTGTCGAATGGATTTTCAAGACGATGATTAAACCTGTCAGCCCAGAACACGGATGAAGGGCTTGAATACAGCACAAGTGGAGGAACTAATTTTGGGAAAACGAAGGCTCACAATGCGACATTTATTCGCTGCATTGGAGTTGTCCGGTGGAACTTTACGCATTAGCCATGAAGAACTGGATAACGCAAAATTTGTGCATCCTGCATACAAAGATGTCTGACGAAATAGCATAAAAATCGAAGTGTTGAAGATGCGTTGAGATTGTCTTTTCACATCTTCTACGATACAAATAAGAAGGGAACAAGTTCATGTAATCCATAGTGGGAGGCACATGCACACGGTGTCACTGCTCAAGAATAAGCCGCAATGCAGTTGAAACCCTAAAATTTTCCGATACTCAAAATTTTGATGTGCTTTAAGTCTGCTGTTATAGTTACGGGATATGTATTTGATGATGCAGAAGAGTCATGCACGTTGAATTCGTGTTTCGGGTACAACAATGATCGCGAAAGCCTACTGCGACATGCTGCGATGAATGTGTGAAGTAATTCGCAGAAAGGGAACTCGACGTCTCTCTCGACGTGTGTTCTTTCAGCACAACAATGCAGCCCCACACAGCGGACGTCGGACACAGTATTTGTTGCAGTCGCTTTGTAGGGAGCTTTTGAAAGACGCACCCTAGAGTCCTTACTTTGCACCATCGGACTTATTTGTTCGAACCGGTGAAGCCACACTTGGGATTTCACCGATTCAACAATAATGAGGAAGAGGAAATAACTCTTCGTGATTGGTTTCAAACGCAGAAGCTTGATTTGTAGTTCGACGAAATGTTTAAACTCGTGCCAAGGTGGATAAATATATCACTGTGCTCAGGGAATTCTCTTGAGAAATAACAATACTCAATGGAATTCGTAGCTATGTTTAACGTTGTAATGGCTTCTTATTCAATGTTTTTTACCTAGGGCATCTTACTTGTTGAACATTCTTGGTAGGTTTGTATATTTTCCTCCGAAGCATTTGTATATGTCAAATAACACGGCGTCATATTCTAGAATGCCTTAGGCTGTATAAATATTCTAATCGCATTTTGTTAAGTTACCGAGCCTAAGACGGCTTTTTGTTTTGCTCTCAGCAATGGAGCTGCGTGTTCGCTGATTCGCTGTAACAGGTACTGCGACTAGTGGTGCTTTAGGACAAATTCGCGAAACAGCAGTTGTGTAGGTGGTAGTTGTACTATATACATACTTGCCTTAGAACTTTGTAATTTTTAGCCTTCACTAGTGGCATGATAAAGATTTATAGCAGTGTTTAATCTATATGAGCTCGCAAAATCAGGAACTACGGGTGTAAAACAATTTCGCTTGTACTCAATCTGTTTCGTCTTTCCGCTTGACGTCAAAATGTGATCAATCAGAGATATATTATAAAAACAAGCACGGAAGAAGTGCGTTGTTGTCGTCCCACCTGTGTTATGATTGCACTAGCTCGACAGACAGACAAAGACCTCACGTTTATCGTAATGTTCACCGCATGAAGTAATACTTGTGATACACGTGAGTCCGCCTCTGTGTTCCAATTACAACGCTGTAAATATTTCGAAGCAGGGACAAGAGACTGTCTCGTCTCCAAAACCGTCCAGACCGGATGGTGGGCTCACTCCTCCTATTTAATGCGTCCCGGGGTTCTTTCGTTGGGGTAAAGCGGTCGGGGTATGAAGTTGTCAACTCGCCTCCATCTAACATTTACGTTAAGAATGAGTGGAGCTATGCCTCTGATTCCCTTGCACCGAGTTCGAAAACATCTGTAGCGTCATTTATTTTAAAGCTAGCTAGTAAAAGTTACAGCTGCGTGGGAATTGGCTACATCCAGACGATGTCCAAACAGAGGGGAAGGGGCCCACCTGTGAGAAATCTTGGGTAGAAACACAATTTTGGGGTGGGCATTCGTGTACTTTTTTATGACGGAACGGGCCCATTGTGTGACAAGTATGGAATTTGTTGAAACAGTACATATTTTGTCATTAGATAAACTAGTAGGCCTATCCTGTATTCAACCAGTGTCTTTGATGAGGCTTATTAATAGAAGGAAACGCCGTTGGTGGAGAGGTAAAATGTGGCATTTCCTGTGTCTACGCCATGCAGGCATATATAGGAAGATTAGATGTACAGCTACATTCATTCTTAATGTCGGCACTAAATGGGGATGAGCAGGCCGTGCTATGGCTCAGGCGGTTAGTCGCCGGCCTCTCACCGCCGAGGCCCGGGTTCGATCCCATAATGCCGATCCAGTGGCCGTGCGGTCTAAGGCGTGGGTCTTCGGCCGCTCGCTTGCTAGGATCGTGGGTTCGAATCCCACCGGGGGCATGGATGTTTGTGTTGTATTTGTTGAAAGGACGGTAGCATGGAACGTAAAAAGTGACATGAAGGACGAAAGGATATAAAACAGTTAAAAAAAAAAAAAAAAAAAAAAAAAAAAAACGATCCCAGTGGCCGTGCGGTCTAAGGCGTGGGTCTTCGGCCGCTCGCTTACTAGGATCGTGGGTTCGAATCCCACCGGGGGCATGGATGTTTGTGTTGTGTTAGATGTATCGACGGTAGCATGAACCGTAAAGTGACATGCAGGACAAAAAGGACTTCAACAGTACAAATGGATCAAAGGGGAAACCCCAGGAATTAATTAAAAAAAAAAAAAAAAAAAAAAAAAAAAAAAAAAAAAAAAAAAATCCCGGGTCAGTCCATGTGGGATTTGGGGTGGACAAAGTGGCACTGGGACAGGTTTTTCCCCAAGTACTTCGGTTTTCCCCTGTAAATTTCTTTCTATCGGTGCTCCATTAGTTGGAAAAATAAAAAAAACTAATCATCTTTATCACAGGGTGCGTCCGTAACATCTGCTGAGAGGCCCTTCACCACAAAAAGAAATGGAGATGCGTTATTATCTTTATGCCTCGTCAGCTTTACCCCCGTGAAAGAATCCCAGCAGCCATTGAACAGTCGACTGGGTGGGTCCTATAGCCTGTCTGGACGGTCTGGAAAAAGAAAAATTTCTTTCTCCTTCTGGGGTTTGAACATGTGGTCTCCAGTCCGTAGCCTAGTCACTATACCGGCTACGCCGTCCTGTCTGTATTGTTGGATAAGTTCTTTCTGCTATTATTTGCAGTGAAGGAAACCAAAAGTTTGTAAATGCATGTTTAAATTTTAACGTTTCCTTCATACCAGAAGTTTAATTAATGAAAAGATGTGACTGATTGTAGCTACTTAGGTACATCTAAATTGAACTTTTGAACGATCTATAATTTAATGAAAGAAACACGACTTTTAAATTTTGTTCTCCATTACAGCGATTGAATTACACCAGAGTATTATGAATATCAAGTATTGAAATGCGAGAAATTAGATTGCTAGGCTACATATATTTTGTATTCTGAAGTTATGAAACCCCTCATTTTATTCTTATGGCTTATGACACCTTGTAGTCTGGTAGGAGGTTACTTACGTCTTGAACGTAGAAGATGAAGTATAAATTCTCAGAAAGATTGATAAGGCTCTACCAGACTACACGGTGTTTTAACACAACACAGTAGGAGTCTAAACTTACTGCGTGATCTCTAACAAACTTCTAGCACTTTTTAATGTACTCTGGCAATAAGCAAGTACAGTGTGGTGCTGAATTCACAAAGACTGACATTAAAACTACCATTTGGTCGAAAATTATCCTTTATCCTTTCCGGAACCGGAATTTCAATATGAAGTAAACTGTACGCTTATAGTTCTTTGTTGAGGCAGTTTTATGTTTAGCAGGCTTCGTAGTAAATTTTTATTGAAGCTACGGTATTTTTATTTTCTTCGTAGCAACCAGCTTCAGAAATGTGTCTGTTTCACCATGTCGACCTCTCCGTTTGTGCGGATTTAACAATTCGAGAACAGCTGAACAGATGTTTAATGAAATCTGATACTGGGAAGCTTTACTCAGGTTTGTCAACACAGTTCGTTTCTGGCTAAAATTGGACAACAATGACGGGCACTTTACATGAGGATGTACATGCTATTTTGAGTACATCTTCAGAACTAATTGTTAAGTTTTTGTAAAGTTGTAAAGAAAAAAAACTTTTCGTTATGTTTTGTGTTTCTAGATCTCATTAATAAAAAAGTAGGGAACGATATGCCTACGTGACTAACTTGTTCATCATAATGAGGCTGGCCGTCGCGGTATTGTAGGGAGTTTTCTTTGGGCGATAGCAAGAGGAGAAGTTTGTATCTTCCAGGACAGCTCCATCGCTGGTGAGTTAAAAAATAGCGATGTGCAGCTGTAGGGTCACACGGGCATTGTTTGGTTAATAGGCCGAGAAATTGGTGAAGAACATAGCATGCTTCTGGCATAATACCAAGAATGTCCAGAGAAGAACTGCGGCTGCCTCCTGTCACCGGCGGGATGATGTAAGTTCATTGGAAGTTTCATATGCTTACTAATTAACCAACACTGCTGGAGCGGAACCTGAGGTAAACTTTACTAATTACAGAGTGCGCCGTTGGACAGATCCTGAGCCAGTTCTAATCACTTCGCATGCTCACCTTTGTCCTTACATGTCTGAAGTACAAGCCTAGTTACTGTAACAATAAGAAACTCTGTACCTTATCACAGTGTATTTATGTGTTTTGTATGGCGGCCAGATCTTAGCGGTTATTGTTTCAAACAGCAATGATGATTGTCCTTTACAATGAATAGGGAGTGTGTTCCCTGTGACGCAGGAACTGAATTTTTATGTGTAATTTAAATGAACGTTAGCCCTCATTTCCCCTATTGGAGCTACCAAAGGGAAGATTTCAAAGAGGATTTTCTATGAAAATTTTGTATAAAATCTTTACCTACCTCACATATACAGCCTTATTCGTTTCGTTACCGCAGTAATACTAGTTGGCTTATACAAATCACGAATTTATTAGTGCGAAATATCATAACTTTTTCACTTACTTCATCCTTCTTATTTTAAGGTGTTCTCGTGAGCGTTTTCTTTACAAAGAACGTGTAATCTGTGTTGTTACATCGTAGTAAGAGGCCCCATTTCACATTCATACAAAATAACTGAAATTATTATTTTCGTATCCTAATCTTCAACATTTTCGGCATGACGTCATACATGTGTCGGTTATTCAATTATTTTATGACACCATATCAACTGCTGTCAATATGCAACCGATTCTTTGGTTATTTTAAGACGCCCTTTCCATTCCGAAGATTCTATAACTCAGAATGAGATAAGATGAAGACAGCCGCTTCCTGTCTAGTCCTTTCTAGATCACGGAATATGGTCATCGTCTCATACTATTTCACAGTAAACAACCCTATCCAATTTATGAATCGTAGTTATATAACTGCCATCCATCCACCGGCGCTGCGTGTGTTACCAAATCTCATCTTAACTCCCTCCAGTATTTGTTTGCACTTATTTCGAATACCGGGATAATTAGTGACTTAAAATAAGTCACTGCTTATTCCTCCTATCGTTTCAACATACTCATACTTTCACGCCATTTGGCTCTATATAATATGTGCAGTTGATACACCGTCACGAAATAACTTCTCCACCATTGACAGTTGTTTATCATATGTCATCTAAGCTCCTTGTAATTATTTCTTAATAGGTTTTACTACTAAATATTGATGCAGGTTTAGGCCTATTAGACGCTATATCTATAATCAAGAATTAAGGCGTCAGTAACCACAGCCGATAGCGTGCCATTATGTATATCTCGTTCATTTCGTAGTCTGTCTGACGACAGATCCATGGGCCCATCCAAAGCAGTTTCTGCACAGTGTGCGATCAAGTGTTTCTTCTTTCAATTTACAGTACCCCCCCCCCTCGTTTCCTTAAGGTTATCTAGTAGCTGCTTACGTCTTCTTACTCAACTTCCCATCACTTCTATCTTTCCTTCTATTGTGTAGATCTATCCAGACTTTATTTTTGTAGCAGATTTTAAGAAAATCATGCTTCTCTGTTTAATCTATCGTCACAAATATTCATCAAAGTTCAGCCTCAATATCTTTGTTTACATTGAAGCCAAATGGATTTGATACCGGACCGCGATTTCACAGTCATTGTTATTAATATGTACGAAATATACCTTGTTTCTATGATAGCGCCTCTTTCCCCAGACGGCCAGGGCCACTAAATTCTGAATATTCTGTTTGTCTCACTTGTTTTATCAGTCTATCGGAATTTGTAAGCACAGGTATTTCCTTCTGCCAAGTTTAAACCGGAAGTTTCTAGTTTTCTTTGCACGTACCTTGTGGGCGTACATGGCTAGTCATAACGAGACAACGAGGAACATTGAAACATCATATGCTTAGCTGAGTTGTAACACGTAACTGTCACCTTCTTCGTAAATATTTGTAAGAGTTCTGCGAGTGACACTCCGTCATTTTTTTCAGATTCTTCAGCAGACATGACAGGTGGTTTTTGAAAAGGAGGTTCGAACATAAATCATAAAACGTTACATCCTTTTTTGCATAGGTGTCTACTCCAGCAGATCTGCCGTCCTATTATTATTGTTATTGGTCTTTATTTTATTTCATTTTATTTCACTTTTTTGTGAATAAAAACTTAACAACAATAAAACTCTTTCAGGCTGCCCGGCCGCGTCAGGTGGTTGAAAGGCGAATAAACCAACGTTTCGAGAACCATCTCTGTTTTCGTCGTCAGGAAACTAATGACGAGAAAAGAAATGGTTCTCGAAATGTTGGTTTATTCGCTTTTCAACCACCTGGCGTAGCTGGTAGACCGAGAGAGTTTTTTATTTGCAATATTCGCCGTGAAAGCTTCAGACAAACAACTTAACGAACTTGACTACTTAACTACATATTCTGTAGATGTTAGATTTGTCGGACATAACATACAACTTTCGCGCTGTCGCCATGTTTGTAATTGTTCAATTACAAACTATTTCATGCATATGCTTACGTAGCCCCAGTTGTTCATTATTTATTACCATTAAACCGAAAGTCAAATAAAAATTTTACATGACTGCCAGGTTGATGATTGCGTCATGGGGTAAAAAGTTTCTTTAGCCATACGTTAATATTTCTTCAAGGTCCATTACCATATGTCATTTTAGGACCCTAAAGCAAATGGCGCAATGTCACTTTCGCCCCACACATTCGCGCTCCTGCCATGTTGCTCTTACTGAATATTGGATATTACGAGGCACAGTGCTGGGGTGGCCTGCAATGGATTAACGCTTATACCAACTTTAATGAAAACCTGTCACCTAGTTTAAAAGTTGAAAGCCCGATCCAACTCACACACTAAGCATGGTGATCTATAAGATTATTTCTTTTAAAGAAGGAAAGTTGCATAAAATATAAGGGATACCAGTGACGATTAGGCTTATACCTAACCACAAGCACAGTACATGCACAGGAACGAGGCTGCGAATACGTAGTTGACATGAATGCAACTGTTATCAAAACCAAATATAAAAATCTAGTTCCTGTATACCCTATCTCACTTTCTTGCCACTCTTTTTCCTGTTTTCAATCTATAAGGGAAAAAAGAGAGAAAGAAAAAAGAATGTAGGTTCATGGTTATGGGATTATCACGCTGTGTATATTTCCTCTTTCCGCCCTTCAAAAGTTTTTGATTTTCACGAAACTTGATACGAACGTTATTCCCCTGGAGGCCACACATTACATTTTCATACAATTAGAATAAATTATGTTATGAGTGTCACGTAAATGGAAGCGCTAAACAACTTACGACACTAGATCTGATAGAAGGTAATATAATTTTACAGCCTATGATGTTTTATCCTTGGGTCTTTTGTCAATAACAAATTAATCAATGGAAGCAGGAATGTGGAAAATTTGGTATGGAGCTAAATCATAGACGTACCTACATTGTATGAGATGTTTTATACGTCGACAATTACAAGCTTGGAAACGTTACAAAACTTTCACATTATGGTATATTTGACAAAATCAGCGTAGGCGGAATCTGTAAGTAGCTAATAAGTTATTAATAAGACCGAAATAAAGAAATATTAGCATTATAATTCTGTGAAAACTGCCTATAACGTAACCGCAAGGGACCGAAATTTTTTCCTCTGCAGGCAGGTTCCTTTTCACACAGATGCTTGAAGTTTGGATCCTCGGGACTCCAGATCATCGGCACTGTAAAACGTTTCCGCTAAAGACTGGTTGGGCTGTAGTAAGGTCTAATAGATCTGTAAAACTGCAGATATATGCAGTAGGACAGCAGGCTTTGTGTGTTTGCCTGGAATATTTGATAATGATAGAATGTATGTATTTCACAGTCAACTTTTGCGTAAAGTTTCCAAGTCATCAGCATTTTTTACATTATCAAGGAAAACATTTTCTTTTAATTTTCGTCTCTTTTAAAACTTCGGACATGGATACAAAGAACGAAGCACCGCATCCTGGAGGTCTGGCATGCAGAACGGATGGAGTGTGGCGTATTAACGTGGGTAAAAATAAAGTTATTAAAGTAGTAAAGTACATTATGTGTTATTTGCACCTGTAAATATTTGGAATTTTAGATTTTAAGTCACAGGACATTTCTGTTTCTCGTTATGGTGTTTGTTACATTGCTACGTTATATGCGCTTGGAGCGTAAAGTAAAAGCTGATGGAACGCCCTACACGCACGCACGCACGCGAATATAATGCCAGTTATTTTGTTTTATTATACCGCACACGACGCCAAAAGAAAAGAAAAGAAAAGGTCTTGCCTTTTCCGAAGACTTTTCAATTGCTGCTTCCTGTACTGGAATACCTACTACTGTGTAGAGCTGCAAATACATATATATATATATATATGTATTTCACTGTCTCACTTTATTTTATGTTAGGTATGTGGCCCTCTAGCAGCGAAGTACGCTTAGAGACATCGTAAGTTTTAGTTTTGAATTGTCATGTCCCTTGCATAGAATGAACACATATCTGTCCAGTTAATCTTAACTGCCCTGATGTTATGGACCTGCAAATTTTCAACATCTTTGTTTGCTGTCATCAGGAAATTTACTGTACTACTTTAACAAGCCTGGAAGGGTGTACTCTATGTTTAGAGTAAATATTTTCGCATTCTTCTTCAATCGTTATGGATTACACCCTCTGGCCATTTTGCAACTCGAGGTGAACGTTTGGAAGTATGGATGTTTTAGACCAAAATTTCTTAAACTTTTTCGCTGGCCTGCCACTAAATTAAATTTAACAATTTCAATGTACCATCAGTTGTTTTTGCATTAAAATAAAAGACTGACAGCGAAGATGAGTTACATCATGTTTCCAACAACACTTTGTATTAGCAAATATTTTGGATTGTGTTTTATTTACTTTAAATATTTCTATCAGTTTTTGTATTGCGATTTTTTTTATTAAGGTTACGTACCAGTAAACAATGATTGGCGTACCAGTCCTGGTACTCATACCACAATTTGAGAAACAATGTTGCAGAGCCCTACGAACTACGAGTAATATATAAGACCCGCGCAATATTTACAAACTTTGTATTAGTAACTGGCTATTTTTTGTAACACTGTGTCAGTATCCGTTACGCATTATTTCAAGACTACTGTTTTAGATCCGTTTTTAGGCGCGTTCGCAAAGTTGTGAAAAGCGACTATTAGCTTCATTATGTCTGTCTGTCTGTCCGTCTGTCCGTCGTCCTTATGTGTGTCTGTCCTTCTGCATGGAGCAACTCTGCTCCCACTGTACGGATTTTCATGTTATTTGATATTTGGTTGTTTTTCGAAAATCTGTCGAGAAAATCCAAATTTTATTAAAGTCTGACAAAAATAACGGGTACTTTACAAGAAGACATATGTACATTTATAATAATATCTTGCTGATTTCTTCTTAGAATGAGAAATATTTCAGACATAAGTTGTAGGGAAAATCACAACACATTTTATATTCAGTAACTTTTTTCCGAAGACCGTGCCATTTATGAGGTAATGTGGAAAAATATGGCAGAGACAGACAGACCACGGATAACAATATAATGCGGCGCATGCGCTTTGCATGCTAGATAACTAAGGCTACAGACACACAATCAGAATTAATAATACTTATTGCTTTTCCACGGCAACAATGGTTTCGCGAACGCGCCTCAATATTACGTAATACGTATATTGCCTGTCTTGTATATATTAACGGTATATGCGGTGCTACTTACAAAGGGGCAGGGAGCCTTCTGCACAAAAATGGGTCAAAATACTTAAAAAGATGATCATGTTTGTTTGTGCAGGTATGTTTATTAATCGGTAATGAAATGCGTTAGTTTACTTTAGGCCTATGTTGGAATAACCTACGTTAGTTTACTTAAATTTTATATGTGACGAAGCTATACATGCAGGCTTAAAATATGCGGAAATGTGACGAAAATAACTTACGGTAATAAGCATTTTGTACCTGTCTGAAGTCTTTGAAATACAACACGCTTGGCAGGGGAGTTAACAAAGCTAAAAGGCAAAAACCATCGATCTTCTTTTGTTGTTATAGAGCAAGTTTCTGACACAGTCTTCAGTTTATGTTCATCATACATCGCTTTAAGGCACAGTACTTGCTTATAAACCCAAAGTAATAAGGTACAGAACCGTAGAGAGTCAAGACAGTTTAACGGTAGACTCTTTAGGAGAGTAACGTTCAATTCTTTTGTCTGGCGGACCATGTCACGTGCCTTACAGCCACGTATTTCTATGGATATAAGTTTGTAAAATTTCGTTTTATGTCTTATATTGGTACACGTAGGCAGTTAATGGTAGGTGGTTAATGCGAGTCAAAAAATGTTTAGTCTCAACAAAACAAAATATTACATGAGATTTGAGGTTTGTTCCGCGTTGAAGATTCTTGCTTTGGTTCTCTGTATCATAATTCTCTGTAGATAGTTGCAGTATACTCAGCGATTTGCCATACATCCTTGCTGATATCTATTTATTGTACACTGGCATAAAACCCGGTTAAATCTCAAAGGGAAATTTTGAAAAATTTTAATCATATGTATCCACTCTAGTACATTAAGGGTCCATGAGGGACGCTATACAATTAGCAGTAGCCTAGCGCGTGATGAAAATTTACACAGTTCGTTTTGTGCTTCATACAAAAAATATTGAACCAGTAAAGAGAAAAATGAAAATTTTCCTTCAGCTATTTTTGTAGAATACAAATTTCATTGAATGCGTTAAGTATTTTCAGTGACGAACTACAGCGGGCTAATGAACAAATAAGATCTCCCATTTACCAAAAATTCTGAAACGTAGGATCTCCTTCTGATGGGCCGTGAACTCCCGAAATTTTCAATATTACAGCTTTTTCTCATCAACATTTGAATTTTATTCAGGAAAAAAATAAAATGTTATGTAGCTGAGCAGTTGTGTCTTCACTGTACCTTAAATGTCCTTTTGAATAGTAAGAAAGAAATATGCGGTTATTTGCTGGGATGCTGGTTTGGTACCGGTAATATTTATGTCGCAAATTTAGTGTGATTGACAGTTCTGGGTCGTGGACTAAAGGACTGGAAATCACTGATATATATATATATATATATATATATATATATATGAAAAGTTAAATTTTCTCCTGTGCACATCATCAGGCATAAACTAAAGTGAAGGTACGGTATCATTCATTCTTAATCTTGGCGCTAGATATAGGTGAGTAGTGAGCTTTGCGCCCCGGTCTCACTATGCCCAGGGAAAGAGCCTCCTGTACCCATTGAATTTGAGGCTGCTTAGAAAAAAGAACCGGTCTGGACGCTTTGGAGAAGAGAAAAGAAAGTGAACCACGATTCATTGGTCGTCTATCCCATAGCCTGACCATTTTAAGGACTAAGAAATTCCTCCTCCGTCACTGATATTTACGTTCATTTATGTACTTAGGGAAAATTAAGCATAAATACCTGAATATAGCATTTTTTGTTTTACAATGAGTGTGGATTAGAAAATGAGGCATAATTAATGCATAAATTAATATTCTTAGCATCATTCTCTTTTACGGAAACACGACAGTCGAGGTTGCATGCCAGAACATAGCGTGTCAGGGGCTAGTCAATAATGAGCCCGAGGAACCAGACAGCTTTTTAACTGAAACGTGTGTTGAGATGAGCCAATCCTTGGTACGTCTCAATCAACCGCACAGACTGAGCGGACTTAACTGAACCATGTCTCTTACTGCTTTGTGCACTAAAACACAGTTGTTTAATGGGATGTGTACACACTGCTGTGACTTTATCCTTAATAGCTTCTGTAGATATAGACCCGTCTTTTACTGGATAATGAATCGCCACACAAGAAGAGCTCAAGTAGCACCGTAGTGCCATAAACTTAAACCTGACTGACAACCTTCGGCCGCAGACCTCTCAAAGTCACAAATCGCTGGCCTTTGTCGGTTCAATTACCACAGATAAACTATATCTTGATTAATGTCACAGACACTTTTCATCGTTCCCTAAACCTATAAGACAAATGAGGAGCATTTCCTTCTAAGTATATTTTAAATACTCTGTCCCCAGGCCAATCTAGGTCTCCATCAAGATTGTACCTGCTTTCTAGACATCTTACTTTATTAGAATATATTTTATTTTTTATACTGTACAAATGTCCCGGCTATCTGCTCTGCGCTTTGCCACATTTTCACGTGGTGTTTCAATACAGTAACGTTTTATACTTTTAGGCGGTGTTTTGTTGTGTAAATATTACCGATTTACTCACATACAACCTCGCGTTACGTGAATATTATTTCACAAAACATATTCGATGCATTATTCCTTATAACATACCATGTTATGGCGAATGTCTTATTAAAACTTTGTAATTTTAAATGCATAATTTTTTCTTAAAATTTATAAGATCAAATTAGGCATTGCACATATAATACACGTAGTTTATAATAAGATAATCTTCTGAAGATTATAGGCTACACCGAAACATGTAGCGAATATGTAACGTGAAATAGTAGACTATTTATAAACGTAATGCACAACTGTATCTGAAACGTATAGCAATAACCACAAACGTACTTGTAATTATGAATAAAACGGTAAGAAACATTGTGGATAGTTAGAGTGGGGGCTTCTTGGACTTGGCACAGTGTAGCACAATGAACTCAGGGAATGCCTGTTACGTTTCGGTACAGAATTTTTGGCTTCCACTTTGCTATCAAAAACTATAAAGATATAAAGATTATATATATAATTTTTCCTGCCATTTCTTATAGTGTGCAGCTTGGTCTCTCATACTGGGGAAAGATCAGAGACTGAGGGTGTTCGAGAATGGGGTGTTGAGGTTATTTGGGCCTAAGAGGCAGGAAGTAATGAGACTGGAATAAATTGCATAAAGATGAACTCCGTGATTTTTATTGGTCACCAAACATTATTCGGGTGAACAAATCAAGGAAGATGAAATAGGCTGTGCAAAGGCACATGTCGGGGAGAAGGAAGATGAATACAGAGTTTCCATGGGAAGCCTGAAGAAAAGAGACCACCTGGAACACATAGGCGTAGATGTGAGGATAATATTAAAATGGATCTTAAATAAATAGAATGGGACGGTGTTGACTGGATTCATCTGGCTCGCAATAGAGACAAGTGGTAGGCACTTCAGAAAAAGATAATGGACTTTGGGCGTGCATTAAATGCGGCAAATTTCTTGACTGGCTGAGCAAGTGTTGGCTTCTCGAGAAGGATTCCGCTCCATGGAATTAGTAGCCTTATGGGTAGCTACTGACGTTTCGGAGGAACCTTCTTTCTTAATCCTCAGCATAGTGTAACCGTACGGACAGGGTTCGAGTTTTAGAGAAATAGGGAATGTAAATTAATTTAGAGAATTTTATTTTGTTGTGGATAAGTAAGATAAACCGCACCATATGTAATGTTTAGAGAGAAGGCAAGTGACTAGCAGCCAGTGACCGGACAGGAAATGGGGGGAGAAAGGACTTTTTGAAACTGCAAGACAGATGTAACTTGAGAAATTAATAGGTCGGGTAGCCATAACTGTGGTGTAGGAGCATGGGGACTGCAGTCGCTGTGTTTGAAGTAGTCTGTGAGGAGTTCTTCATATCATTGTAACCAATAGGAAAATTCGTAAGTTGTTCGAAATTAGGACGCGTACGGGAAACCGACGTAGGCAGCTCTCTCTATCGTTTGGTCCAGCAGTCGAAGAGGACGCAAAAATTGCATCTTCTAAACAAATATTAATAAAAATAGTCAAAGGTAGAAATTGTTATGTGTTGAGTGCTGCAATTAGACCACAGTGAAATGTAGTGTCATCAAAATTACTTATAAGTAAATTGCTACTGTGTTTTGCAAAATTTAACACCATTATAAGAATATTTTACGTGTGTTGCTCATACCTATTTATACACGGAGGCGGTTGACCAGGTGATAAGGTGCCTCAGTGCCGCGAGAAAATCAGTAAAAGCATGTGTAACGCAAAACAGTTTTTATTCAATTAAAGTAATATAAACTTTATCATTTCGAGTATTTATTCAACCCCAAAAGAAATCAAAGGACTGGGTACAGATGCCTCTGGACACACAACACGTAGATTCCCTCGAGTGGAGGTCGTGAATCTACCGATCTCAGCTAGTAGGGACGTAATCGGTCTACCGGAGAAAAAGGGAAAGACAACAAGAAGTAGGTCGGTTATGGTAGAAGTCTAGAAACAGAAGCAGCAATTCCACCGAAATTTCTATAGACAGTCATAACAGAAAATATCAACGTCGAAAAGCTTAGTGCCATGACAACCTGTTATGGGTGTTTATTGCTTGATATTGTTTGCCTGCATTATACTGCTTTCTTCGTAGTCTAATGACGCTGTAATTGAGAATAGTGAAGTGAATAGGATATGGAAGGCGGTGGCAGTGGCCTGATTTCAGCTAGGGGGTGGTACGAAAGTAAGTTCCCCTATTTTCATCTCAGAAACTATTACTACAATTGTAATGAAGTTTACATACATCATGGGTACAATCTTTACAAAGTTGAGATTACTTTTCCACAAAATCTCCTTCATTATCAACACATTTTTTTTCCACCTTGCGTGAGAGACTCTATGCCAGTCGCGTACAACTATTTGCTCAAGCATCGGAGCTTTTCACGCACGTTGTGTTTCAGTTCATCGTCTTCCGCTAAAGGGCGTCCTAGGAGAACATACTTCTGGGGGCCAAAAAGATGGAAGTCGGAGGGTACTAAATCGGGACTGTAAGGAGAATGACAGAGAACAGTTCACCTCATATTTGAAATTTCCTTCTTTGTGCGCAGACTGATGCGCGGTCTGGAGTTGTCATGCAGGAGGAGAACTTGGTTCGTCTTTCTGTTTGGCCGAACCCTTCGACTTCCTTGTTTGAACTTCTTTAATGCCTGCACATGTCGCTGTGAATTGATTGTGGCACCTCTCTCCAAGAATTCCACTAACAAGGTTCCTTCACTCTCCCAGAAGTCGCTGCCGTGGCTGGTCGGCCGCTGCGGGGCCTGTCACCAATATCAATTTCACCGCTCTTTAAACGTTGGACTCATCGTCTAACTGAGCTAACATCTATGGTATCCCCACCATACATGCTTCTCAGATGTCTTTGAATCTCTATCGGACTGGGGCCTTCCGCGGTAAGAAATTAAATCAGCACTCTCGGCCTAGTACTTACATCCACAACATCCGCCATTTTGCACTGTTACTGTGTTGAACGCACGTGACTGACTCGAGCGTCGATGATCCTGGTAGAGGTGGAATTGCAGTTTCCGGTGGTTGAGGCAAGAGACTGTACCAGCTGCCACATTAAAAAAAGATAGGCATTACTTTCGTACTGACCTTCGTACTGTCTCGACTCACACCTGGATGGAGTAAGAAGCACGAAAACCTCATTCAGGCGTCTCCATGACCCAGCCGAAATTTGAACCAGTCACACGCGTTACCCTTTGAGCTTACTTGCTTGGTATTTTGCATGTACGTGATTTATGGCGTCGAATATATTTGGAAGATCATAATTGTCAGTTACTATTTGTGAGACTGAAGAAGGAGATGGCAAGGTTTGTGGTAGTTACAAATGGGAATAGAAGATGGTAACAATAAACGACCCTAGAAATTTAGCAACTTTCGCGTGTTGTTATAGATTTAGGTCGCAGAATTTTTCCGTGGGCAGAAGTGTTGCACATACGTAGAAATTATTTTCTGTCTGTAGCCTATGTTATGCTTAAAACTTTTCCGTTCAAGTGTGAACGGAGTTTATATTAGAGCTTCCCTGTACCTGACTATAGTTATTTTAAAGTAGTTCTTATCCAAGCGTTGCCCTTAAAACTCCCATGCCCGCTCTCTTCTTTTCCTCCTTTTTGACGGAAAGGAATGCTTTTGTTGAACGAAGTTCATCTCCCTGAGTACTGCAGCATAACAGACTTTTCAAATGTCTAAAATGTTGTCGTTACTTTATAATAATGGGATGAGAGAAGGTATCATGTGACTTTTGTGGCATACGTGCTCATCTGTGTTTGTAACATTGTGGCTGTGATAGTGAGGATGTGTACCGGAAATACTTTGTACTTTCATGCATTCTGATTGTGTAATATTATCGTCTGAGGGATGGGGCTGTTGACTAGAATCTAAATATACTGAGTCCCTCACTAAAGAGCTACACATCTGTGTTGATTACGTGATCGTGAACCGGATATTAAGGCTAATTTATCCGATATTCTTATCATGGATACTTCTTTATCATCATGCTGTTCGCGCCGTTTTAAACACACACAGTAGAACAATCGTTGGTGTATTAGGCCTCGTTGGCTGAATATTCGCATTGGCTTGCGCTGGTAAAGGTAAATATGACCCACAGAAGAGGCTGATAATGCTTCGCGGGGAAATATACTTGTTTATTTATTCGTAGTTAGCTGTCAGTAAATAAAGACTGCGAGTATGTAGCATCGAATGTTTGGATGACGATGAATAATTAATTGGAATGACTGTGGAAGGAAGCGGGTGTGTTATAATATCAAGTGCTGTCCCGAAATTTACCTGGTAGGATTGAGGAAACACGAGAAATACCTCAGAATAATCATGTCTAGGGTGAGATTCCAACCGGCCAAAACCTGTCCCTTTCCGAAAGCAATTCAGAAGCCTTACAGCTTGAGCAAACTGTACTTGGTGGGAATAACGACATTGTCGTTTGGCTGTGCGTAATAAATATAAGTGGGAGTAATGTATTACAATGACGCCGCTGAAAGAAGTATGACGGATGGTGGGGACAAGAGCGTTTGAGGTTTCCACTTTACTATGTACGGTTTTATTTTCTTCCAGCCCCCTCTGGACTCTGTCAACCAGCCCGCAATTCTTGTCACTAACGAATGTTTTCATCACAAACATTAGCGTGAACGTAATGGTTACACGACTAGAGGGGAATATACGAAAATAAGCTGGAGAGAGAAGCGTAGCAGCTAGAGGGAGACGTGCAGGGCGTCGAAATATGGGACTTTTGTCTGCGGTCTGAGGAGGGCACTTTCGAGAATTTTAATTTAGGGGTTGGCAGTACATAGGTTTTCGATTAAATATTATTATATTCTCTTTTTAGGATTCCGTTACTACACTGTTCAGGAAATGGGGTAGTTGGTGTAGTGACTAGGCTACAGGCTGGAGGATCTGTTGTTCCAGTCCTGTCAGGGGCAAGAAATTCTCTTCTCCAATTTGTCCAGACCGGCTCCGGTGACCACGCAGCCTCATATGCAATGGGGAAATTTCGTACTTCCCAGGGAGTAAACAGGCCGGGGAATAATGTTGATCAGTAACCTCCATTTAGTGCCAAGGTTAAGAATGAGTACAGCTGTACTTATATTCTCCCTATATGCCTTCATGGCCCGGAGAGGCACATCTATACCTTTTTTACTGCACTGTTAATTTCATCTTTTCAAGGACTGACCGTCATGTGGGGAATAGAAATTTGCGATTCGTGTTGGGTGCGTCGTTGTTGAAAGGCCATTTCTGCAAAAAGTATAACATTTATCGTAAGGATACGAGGCTGCCAATGATAAAAATGGAGCTTAACCTGAGCCCATTGTTTTATTTAATTCATATTTTTAGGGCTTATTTAACGACGCCGCTATCTCTAGTTCATATAATTTGGCATCAAATGGTAACATGATTACAGAATAATAAACTGCAAAGGCTGGGGAAGGAATATGTTTTGGCCCAAACTGATTTAATGTCCTAAAAATTATAATTAAAGGCGAAGCTTGAAACGAGTAAGAAAATTAATCTTCTGGAAAATTTATCTCTTGTGTTATAAAATTTTTCTTCTTTACTGTGAAGTTGCGGTCAAAGGACAGTCATCGTTGACAAGATAATCGTACACTATATAGTGACTTTTACGACTAAGACGACTTGTTACGTAGGTGGAAAAGCATGACGTCACGCATGGGATCTTCTAGCGTACCTGAGAAGAATAGGCTTATGGCATTCCCATCATCACATATCAATGTGTGTTTGTAGAGTGCCATAACACGTCCTGAAGAAGGAGCAAGTGGGTATAGCGATAAGGCAATAGAATTGGATCTGGGATGTAACCGGTCCGAATAAATACCGAGATATATTTTATCCCACACGTTTCGTGTGTTTAACTGACGTTTGCAGGGATCCGTGTATTGATGTTAAATACTCTTTGGAGAGGTCATCCCATTGTGTTAATGAACTATATATGCACAGTTGAAGCCAGTCAAAACGAAAGTGTTGTGTTTTGACTGACTTTATCCGTGTATGTCCAGATGATATTAAATAAGTGACAGAGGTAATTTGTAAAATGTTAGTAAAAATGTGCACTGTGCACTTAACAGGTGCGTCCGGCAGAAGGAATTATGCTAGCAGTCGCAGTTTCGCGTTTATCGTAATAAAAGAGAAATATATTTCGTTTATTTCATTGCGCATCTCTGAACAAAAGAACTAAGATGATTGAAACATTATTCACTTAGTGGTTATGCTGAACAGAATATAAACAATGTATTGTTTAATATAGGAGTATTCTTGAAAGTAGTATTCTGTTAAGAGCAACGCATTAGAAGTTTTAAAAGTACGAGTATTCTAAACTCAGCAAAGACCTTGTTTTTATGTGTCGAGGTGTGTATATTTGGTTAAGATGAGTACTGCGTTTTCCATATCCGACAAGTTCGGTAATGCATGTACGCTTATGTTTAATGACTTTCTTTGTGAAGGGCCCCGCAGCAGATGCTACGACGCACCGCAGCCTTGAAGCTTATTGTACAACCCTGTGATGAAGATGATTAGTTTTTTCGTTTTTTCTTATAATGGAGCCCCGGTGGAATGAAATTGACAGGGGAAAACCGAAGTACTCCTGGAAAAACCTGTCCCAGTGCCACTTTGTCCACCACAAATCCAACATGGACTGACCCGGAATCGAACCCGGTCCTCCGCCGTGAGAGGCCGGCGACTAACCGCCTGAGCCATGGCTCGGCCCTAATGACGTTTACTTATTTTGCAAACACGACTTCCGGAAACGTGTGCAGAATTCAAGATGTTTGATTCATTCTCTTCTACAACGTTCTTTCGAAACATGTTTTGCTTTGATAAACACTTAAGGAGTTGGGCTCGAGATGCGTGCAGGAAAGCATGTACGTACAGCGGCCTAACCCTTTAAAGCCTAGTGGTTGCTTTACACACCACCAGATTTAATATTAAAAAAGTTTACCTTCAGCTCACAGAATGCGTTTATGTGTTCTGTATGGATCTCAAAATAAACAGAGTTTATTTCCGTATACAGCACTAACCGATTGGTTTTTACTTGCACGAGAATAACGCAGACGGAGCCTCTTTACTACGCGATACGAACTGAATCTTTAAACATAATTCAGGTTCATCTCAGACTTTATGGTGTCAAACTTGTTCCACTCAAAAGCAAATTTAAACGACCCGACAGTGTTTCGTAAAATGCTCCAATGTGTACTTTGTTAAAAACCAGTTTAGCCTATCTCGAGTTGTTAAAACTGTAGAGAAGGACGAACAGAGCGATTTTAATAGGACCTCAGCAGGGATGTGAGCACACCTAAAATGTAACTTTGCTCTATTATCATAACACGGACCTATCACGGAGCACTTGTTACGAAATTTACTCCCTGATCTTGCTGTATGTTGTGGTCAGGGCTCTTAAGCTATAGGTTATTGCATCAATCGCAGTGGAATTTTGGATGCGGTTTGATTTTCATTCCAACTTTATTTTTAGTTACAGGCCAACCAGAAAACTTCAGTTCTTTAACTTTAGTTTTATTACTCTTTAAAGTGGTTTCTACCGTATGCTGTATCGCGATATTAACAAGGAAAGGAAACATATCAAGAGAGCAAACTGGTACTCGTGCTTGTCTGCGTAAACTAAGGTAAACTTATTTAAAAAATAAGGGTTTGAAGTTAGAAACGTCTTGGAATCCTTATCACATGAAGCTTTGTATATGTAAAACAGAGAAGACATGCACGATGAAGTAAACACACCGAAGGTTTTAAATATATTAGTAGCTGGTGACATTTAAACGTCATAGCAATGTAACGTGTCATACTATATCGTAAGAGCTGTTAATAAAATGTTGTTTTATGTGCCTCCAAAATTTATGAGGTAGTATATTCACACGTGGGTCTAATTTTATGTGCTTTTTACTTGTAGCGCCTTAAGTCTGTAGACATCTGCACGTTTCAGCTTCAAATCATATAATACACTTGAAGAAAATTAGTATTTTGGATCGGGACCTACATTAAAAGTTTTGAATGGAATTTTCTTTAGTTTGTACAGGTCAAACGTAATGTTGCTTTACCTGACAATGAAGTCGACATATCCCATATTTCTCAACGTCGCAGAAAAACTAGTAAAGGCCGTGAAGCCCCAGAGGGGGTGGGGTAGATGTATAGCTCTACCATTTCTTTAATCTCGGCGCTAGATGGGGGTGGGTGGTTGAAGCCAGGATCCGGCCGCTTTACCCCCGGGGGAGACGCGGTACCCATTTTACAGGAGGCTGGGTGGGCCCCAGAGCCGGTCTGGACAGGCACGGAAAACCTCGCCCACACCGGGATTCAATCCCCGAAACGTCTACGCCGTAGCAAGTCGATATACCTACTGAGCTATCCCGGCCCACAGAAAAATTAGTACATTGGATAAAGTACAGGTCTCATTAACGTCTTTAAATTTTGTTTAAGAATATCTGGATACAATAAGGTTACGGTTAACGAAATACGCAAACAAATAATGTATACCTGTGCAGTCGATTATTGGCACTGCTGCTAAACTCTGTGATCTCGTGAATGATGTTCCGAAACTAAGAAGGAATTATTAGGAAGCTGAGATAAGCTGGACAAATTCAGAAACACGGCGATGGATAGTCACTTTCATGCCCGGACAAATTTACTTCCGTTGAAAGGGATCGTTTTGTACACAGTATATGGGGTTGCATGGGCCCCATATGGACGTGGTGGTCAAGAGAATACTGCTTGCCTTTCCGGGAATCGAATCATGGTAATCCAGCTCCTAGTCGTCAATCAGACCTGACTTATAGATTTGTAGGCCCAGCCGTATCTTACCAAGAGCAAGGTTTGTACAAGATTTGAGGTTTTCACACTAGTGAACATTTATATTGTGTTTTTGTGAGTTATGACACAGTGTGGCCTGTTAACATTGGTACAAATATTTCGGACAAACACAGTGCCTACGTTTTAAAAGTGAAAGTAACATATATGCTGTAGAAGGAGAGAGTAGATTTTTCAAAACTTTGGAACTACGTACAAGGTTATATGGTATCATGGACTAGAATGCAACATGTACATTTCGGGACTGAGTTCGGCGGCTGTCTTTCTCTTTCCTTTCCCCAGCTTCTGTGGCGACAAAACGGAGTCCTGGAATGTAGGCATTACATCAAGACTATTAAGGACGCAAAGTCTCCAAGAACCACAAAGTCACAGACCACGGTTTGGAAGCATGGCTCTAGTGTGACTGTGTTGCTCTCAGGACCTCCAGCTGCGGTTGTAACCCTTATATGAAAAACGTAAGCTACGAACTTAAGTGCTAGGCCGGAAGCCTCACTTAAGCATTTATCCCATATGATGTATTTATTAATCCTGACACTTTGATAAACAAAATGCAAAAACACTTTATGAATTTACCTTCTGTTAGAATGGATAACGCCGGATTTTAACTCCTAGCCGAAATTGTAGGGTCTGAGTGAGCCATAAAATTTTGAAGCTCCTTACACTTTTTTTAAAATTGCTAGACTGAGTGATTCATTTCTGTGTGGGGAGCACCGTAAACTGTATTCGTGTCGAAAGCACACTATCTTTGTAAGTGAGCTAAAATTGTTCGAAGAGCAAGCGGTTACAAGTTTAGCCAAAAATATTTTTCGTGGCTACATAATTTGTTTTGCTTTTATTGTCAGTTACTGTAAAAATGAAATGCAAAAAGATAAGTGTACACGAAACATTTCTCCGCGTGTGTGTAGAAATCTTACAAAAGAATGAATTCCTCTCCTGCTCATAAACGTTTTGAGTAATAGACGTATATGTTCCTGACGATCCTAATCTTGTGCAAAGTTACGCCATAGTCGACTGGTAAGTAGGTACTGCAGTCTGCTAGACATGAAGAAGGATACAACAAGGTTATCCGAAACGTCGGTAATTATTTAACTATCGACAAGGACTAACATTCCTGAATGCTTGAATCTTCATCAGTCTCGGAGTGATAATCCCAAATCTCGTATGTCTTCCAGCACCTTACGCATTTTTTGGTCTTATTTCTGCCACAAGATTTTCAGTAAAAAGACTGATGGAAAAGCAGAAATGAGGGAAGTAACTTGTATTTGTAGCGAGCGAATGTGGGAAAGAAAATTCGCAAGCATCTTATATGTAAAATAATTCATTAAGTCAGAATAAAATTATGTATACAAAACATTTATTTTAATATACTAAATTTGGTTTGCAGTCAGACCATAATATCTTAAAACAAATAATATGCTGGCACGTGTCTGCCGCAGAGCTGCTCAAATGGAATGGCAATTTATGAAGAAAACACGTTCATTATTTTACTCAACAGCTATTATCGTGTGGTTCTGTAAGATATGTGTAATTTGTCATTAAAACTTAGAAGTGTTTGCCTCGAAGAAGTCAGAGTTTGGACACCTAAGGACTTACTTTGCATTAAAGAGCAGTTCATGTATGACTTGGTGCAGCGGTACTGATTATTGTTCAGATTAGGGATGGCGTTTGTATAAATAGTCTCCCACTTTCTTCTTCTCTCCGACCGTTTCTTCTCCTCTCTCCCTCTCTCTCGCCTCCTTTCCTCTCTTTTCTTCGCTTGTGTTGTACCACATACAACGATAGAGTGGTTAAAACTCCTTCATATCTGGGACGTCCGGATTTCGATTCTCGGTAAAGAGTCCTCCGTCGTTTTGGGATTTTCGTGATTTTCAACATTTCGTCCTGGAAAATGCTGGAATGTTATCTAAATTAAGCTACGACTGGTTCCATATTCTTCTCAGTTCATAATTCACAGCCTTCTTTCCATTCGACGGTATATGCTGATGTGTGTATGCAGCTGACTCATTGTCACGAAATAAAGCAAAAAAAAAAAAAACTTGACTTCTTAGGTCGTGGCGCTACTGCCAAGTTAGAGTCCTCCTGTAATTATAGCAGTTTCCAAAGTTGTGGTCAGACAGTCGGCACGACGCCTTGACTATGAGCTCAATCCTTCATATGGCCCTTATCGCCATAAGACAACACAGCAACCATACGGACCAACACCCATTTTCGAAATATAGTTCGAGCACGCAACCACATATGTAAGAGGACTTCATGTGGACACTGGTGTCGACCATCGTAAATTCGGGAAAGCTTACAGTTTTGGTGAGTTCGCAAAGAAGTTGCAAAAATCCTGATATTACCTTTGCCATGTCTGTCTGTCTATTTATCTGTTCGCATGTGACAACTGCAGAACCACAGAACAGAATTTTGTGAAATTTTATGTTAGGGAGGTTTACGAAGCACAATCGAGGTATAGTGCTTTCCACTTTTCGTTAATGTAACAATAATAAAGGACCCTTCATGTGAAGATCTGCGTGTGTTTTTGTGTCCATCTCGAACATATAACGTGCTAAATATATACATAACAAAATACATTTCGAAGAAAGAGAAAATGAAATATATTTGGTGCAAATTTCAATCTTTCCCTATATAATAAGGGTTTCGTAACGCCTGAAAAAAAGGTAACAAACTTGCCAGAATTGATAATGCTATGCTTAATGTTTCCTAACTTGTTGTTCACATTATGGCACAAACTTTAATAAATTTCTTGGCCCAGACGCAGAGATGAATGTATCCTTCCTTGTGTCTGACTTTATAAAGGCGGATGAGTCTGTACTTTAATTTCCGTTGGTATCGCAGTTTATATCATGAATTACGGTAGGAACGATTGCACTTAAGGGACCGTAATGAAATGTGTGCTCTGCAGCCCCACACGATAAGACAGTCGGGCTCATTGACTCATTCATTGCTGCTTGTAATTTGATTTATGTGATGAACTACAACATACGTACGTAATGTAACCGTTATTTTCTGCTCTGAGAAGTCGAAGGGGTGGCTGCAGTTATATGAGTTTAAAGTGATTATTTCCCACAATAGAAAGTCAGAGGCGGCCAGTGTCTGAGTCTCAGAGTCGTACAGTTTTACTGTGGCACAAGAGGAATCGGCTAAATGATTCAATGAAATATTTGCTCGGGCAATTTTTCATGTGTCCCTTTATTTTAGGACACTTGCTCATGTTGATGTATTTTAGTTAGACAAGACACATAACTTGCTCATGTGTTATTTGCATATTTTTGAGAACGAAGATCTTGGATAGGGTGTTTGAACCTAAGACAGTAAAAACAGGATAATGGAGAAAATTGCGTAAAATGGAAATTTAGGCTATGTGTGTGGCAAGGTTTCCTCCCGACGGTGAGTGTAAGGTCCATTGTATTTTGCAATGTGACGCCTTCCAGTTCGTTGGGTAGGCCTACGTGTCAAAGTACTGGAGGAATCTGCTTCCTCTCTGTTCTGTGTAGAAGGTGGGGACGACACGTTTTTCCGAGACATTGGTAGCTACATATGTACCAAAGTAAACAGATTTGTACTTTGGTAAGATTTAGGAGGTTTATAATTTGTTCTCTCCACCAGATATCGTTACGAATATCATGTAACGGTGAATGTAATAGGAGAAACTTAGGCCACGCATGGGGGAGCTGATAAATGCATAACCAGAACACTTGATATCTGGAGACCTCTGGAATACTTAGATGTAGAAGGGAACGTTAATTAAAATGGATGTTAAAGAAACTGGGCGTGATAGTGTGGACTGTATCCAGTGACGGAATCTTATGAACACGATAATAAACTTGGGGTTCCAATAAAGGTGTGGCGTTTCTGGTCATGTAAGCGAATGTCATCTCAGAAGGTATATCTTCTCCGTAGAGTTAGTTCTTGGTTTTTAGAGGTCGCATGTCAGGTTAGCTGAAACATTGTTTGGGAGGGAAGTGTAATGAAGATCTATTCTATTGTTTAAGATGTTATTCCACGAGTTTCTGCTTAGGGATTTAGGAAAACCATGGAAATTGTTAGAGTATTCAACCTGAAATTGTGACGTCCTCTATGTGAAAGAATACCCCCAAAATTTTGGTACTCATGAGTAATGATTTATTTCGTAAGAATAAGTTTTAAATCCTGCGTTCCTACGTGTATAATACATATAAGTTTTGAAAACAGTCATATCTATTACGCAGTGATGTGTGATACTTTTTCAGCATACTACAATAATCCAACGCTTTCGAATTTCAGACAGTTTGAATTCCTTTATAGACAATACGTAGCCACTGCAATACAGTGGCATTAACTAACGTAAAGAGAATTGTTTAGTGAAATATAAGTTTATAAATCTAGAAGTGTAAATACAAATGAAGAAGGTAAGGAGCCAATAACAAACACATATAAATAAGTACGTAATGGCATAAATTAAATAGAAAGGTAACGTGAATAATTAAAGTAACAAATGATTGACTGTAAGAGGAACTAAATTCTAATTTTGCTTAGGATTTCTATTCCCTGAGAATACATCAAAGTCATAGTCCCTGACAGCATGGAGAGAGCCATCTAGCGCTTATAACATGTAACTGAAACACAGTGAAGTCTTTATAATAGGAATCATCGAAATACCGTAGATTATAACAGAATTAATGATGACGAATCGCTGCACAAAACATATGTGTTATGTGTAATTGATATAGTCTCTATAAGCTGGAATATTCTTGAACATTTTAGGGCGTATAATACATTTGTGGTGGGATAAAACTGAATATCTTAATGTGCATGTAGCCAGTTTTAGAAAGGGTAACGTCATAATCATACCAAGCTTTGGGTTAAGGGTCAGCAGTCATTAAAACTTCAGGGTGATTTCTGACGTGACTTATGTACTCCTCAAATAGACAAAACTGCAGGATTTGAGTTCTTTGTTTTTACAACTCCTGACGTACCATATAAAGTTTGGATTATGACACGCATTAGATTCAAACTGAGGGAGTTACTGTTTCTTATCATGATAATGGGCATCTTTAAGCACATATGAACACTGTTTGGAGCTTGTTGTCTGTAATGTGTAATATTTGATTTCACACCAATACGCGAAGTTGTTGTGATAACCTTACTTCTGACCCTTGTTAATAATAAAATATTTAACAAGAATTTTTGTGTCTTATGTCACCCACTTTATTTTGTTTACTTAAAGCTCCCTAATACTGCTTGCTGAATCTTCCCAAAACTGCGAACAGAAATTACAAAGTGGTAACTATAGAGTTTAGGAAAAGTTTTTGAACACGGGATGAAATCTTAGGGTTTCGTAACAGACGAGTAAATTCTTGACAGGCTGAGCGACCGTTAGATTCTTGAGAAGGGCTGTCTATCGTAGAGTTGAAGCCAGCATTCATAAACGTGGTGACGTTGGGAAATTTCGAGACTATATCAGATTTAATGTAGAGAGAGTCTATAGTTAAATAAAGAAATTCAATTCCATTCTCATTTAGTAATAATAATAATAATAATAATAATAATAATAATAGTAAAGTGGTATATGTCAAAGGAGAAATCCAGGCGACAGGAAAGAAGGTTTTGGCGGAATACTCGTATTTGTGTGTTCTTAATGTGTTTGTTGTTTGTGTTCCCTCAGTGCTGATGAAAGCCACACATTCTAGAACACCGGATACAGAACATTCACACAGTAACAGTTTAATGTAGTTCTAAGTTAGTGCGAAGAGCATAGACCTCTTAAAAATAACGAAATGTTATGAGATATTTAAGCATTTTACTTGATGTGTGTGTGTCATGCCTGAGACTATGCGTCATGTGCACAAATACATTGAGCAGAAGAGAGAGCGACATACCAAGCACTGTTTTATTATAGCAGACAAAAAGTATCAAGTAATTTCCTATACCGATTCTGTTTCCACATCTGACGAAAAATGTAGAGAAGAAGGGCGAAAGTTCCTTTACGCCCTTATGTAAATTATGGCTGCAAGACTGTACATGGAATTCTCTACAAACTGTCACTCAGATCGGTCAGTAAAGGTGGACGTTCGAGGTAAAAATTTATTTACGACTTTAAGGGAAGTTGCTGTAAGCTGTCTTAGCCAACACGTCAAATGTAAGTAAGAAATTCTAAAAGTTAACCAGTAAGGGATTAACGAGAATTGAATGGAATATTAAAGTTAAATCATTAGGATAAAAGTGTTGAAAGTAAAGTTATTTCGCAGCCAACAAATTAACAAGTTGTTTAGCAGATAAAATACAAGAAATAAAGTTGTCATTAAAGTTATTCGCAGAGGGAAAGCCGGTGTTATTCATTTCTAGCCTATTAGGTGGGTATAGTCAGTCATTTAAAAATATTACTGTAAAATATAACACATTAAATCTACAAGACGGTGAAATAAAGTAGAAACGCTTAGCTTTCTTCTTCATATAAAATAAGGAATATTTACTTTTCAGTGATAAGCAAGTCTCTTAGTCGTCAATCTACCAGAATCATGAGATCTTCGCTCTTCTGGGATATTACGCGGCGTCGTGTGGTAATTGCTACCCCGCACGTACTTTCCAGAATCTACGTTATTGGTTGCTGGCTTTCTTTCTTTCCTACTCGGACTCTTGATCCCTGAAGATGAGACCGAAACGTTGTCCCGAAACGTCGGTAAACAATTACCAAACGAAGCCGCGTAATATCCCAGAAGAACGCAGATCTCATCATCATCGCGGCGGAAGCCTGAAATCAATACCAGAGTCATCTTTTTACCAGCTGAAATTATGTGACTTGTTTAATGAACAGATTTTGAGTATCATACGGGACTAAACGTTAACTTAGCTGTAATTAAAATTATTAATTAATTACTGGTTTTGTGGATGCCTTTGTTTATTGACTATACATTGAAGTTTGATTCTTTTGAATAGGTTTATTATTAGGATGCTGAGTTTGCGATTGCTGAATCCTGCTTTGGCGCAGTTTTAGTGTTTGTAGACTTAAAGGAAGCAAAGGAGCTATTAAATATTTGTGTTCCCGCCTTGGGAGCTCAGGTCATAATGAAACTGCAGATGGGGAGCTAATGTGATGCAACAGAAAGTTGACTGAGTATCACAAAATTTTAGGGCGATGAAAACAAGGAGAATTAGACTGGCTTCACACGTAGTAAGCATTTGTAAGGTAAGCAAACTTACTATTCATAGATCAAGGCAACCAATATGGGTAAATGGACGTGGGTAAGAGAATGATATTAAACATGTAATGAAACTAGAAGTGGGAGAGTGGATTGAACATGAGTCACGTGAATACGGCAATCAACCTTCGGGTTCTGTTATACGCCCTGGATTTCTTGACTTCCTGGATGACTGGCAGCTTGTCGAAGAGAACTTTGCTCTATAGAGTTCGTTATTGGTCCTCTGTAACCCCCACTTTCTACGAAATTGGTGTTGGACTTTATAAGATTCGTCAAGGGAAATTATCGAAGAAAGGATACATTTTATGTAGGTCAAAATATGAGACTCATTGTGTCGCCAGTTGTTACTTTTAACACTTCCATGAGTTTAATACGAAATGAAACGCAACCTTTTTTTTCAATCTTCCGTTTCTTAATATCTTATTGTTTTTCTTTATGAAAATTACTAATGGTTAAGATTAGTCCCAATGCCTTTTAGGATGTGACGCCGTGTAGTTTAATATGTGGGAATCAAGTTTTCGGATGAAGTGCCTGCTTCCATTTGCAGGGTAGGAAAGGCCCAGACGATTGAGGCAGCGTGTTCTTCCGAAACTTTCATCTCACCCTACCAGACTACACGGCGTCTCCTTCCAGAAAAACGTAATCTTAAATTCACTAAACACTTTCGTTCTTGTTCTACATTTATATTATTTCGAGTTTAAAAAGTAGTAATTTACAAGACGATGATGGCACGAAAGTTCATGTCCTTGGCTTGAAAATGCACAGGTGTATCGAAATATGTCGTGTAGGAAGTGGACACACAACTTTACCCACGCTTCTGCACAAGTTCAATACAAACGTGACCTATTTCGAGCGGCCGGATTCTGCCTCCTGTTTCAGCGAACAGACTGAATCAAAAACTAGGACACTTATTTTGCTTTGCAGTAACTTTTGACATAAAATACAAATAAATTGTCTTCATTCATGTCATTTGCAGTACAACTGCGCTAGTGTTCTACTCGAGGGCATGTGGCGTGAGACTCAGTGGTGCTGATCGGTAGCATATGCCATGCGCGGAAGAAGGTCGGCAACAGATTTAGTGTATGCCACATGGAATATACCAACTTTTGGCAAGTCCACAAATAGACTAACTTCCACTAAAAGCTTACAGTATACATTAGTGACTGGTTCTTACGTCATGTGTGAAACATCTCGGCTCGATAAGACATATAGCGAGGGGTCGTTCATAATCCACTTAGATTAAATCTTATTAATTTTATGATTTAATCGTCGACAAATTCAAAACTACACGTACTCAAATTGTAGGATATTATTAAATTGCACTTTTAAATGACGTACAAGTAAGCGGCAGTGTTACAATTTTAATGTTGTGTCCAAACATTTACATGAAATGAATGAGGAAATCTACGGAAACTTCACTCAGGTTAGTTGGCTTCTTAACTGAAAATCGATTTTTGAAATTCTGACTATACTGTGTCATTGTCCAGGAGACTGCAGTCTAAAGTGCCTTCGTATTATGTCCTTATTTGCATTTAATTATCTGTATTGCATACCTTATATGCCTTGGACTGTAATTACGTTTTAAAATGTATCATCATAATCATTCTGATCCTCAGTATATTGATACGGTAACGTTTGTTTGCGACATCATGATCTACTGAACTACCGAACAGATATTTTCGAAATAGATAGTTTTAGAAAGCTTATGATTCGGAAGTGATGGAAATCTCTTTTTTTGTGTTTAATCCGTCCTCAAAAATTGCTTTTCAACAGAAAATCTAACATCAAAAATAGATAGAGCTGCCTGTACCGGAAATTGTGGGAAGTACATGAAATATGTTAGCTTCCCTTGGCCTCCGGGTGGTGGCAGCACATCGTAAGAGGCTTGCACGAGCACTGCATAGGAGTGGAAGCTTAAGAAAACCATCTTCATACCCTGAATCTAGGTATGTCTATCAGATCCTACCATTTGCTTCAAACTGTTCAAAAGGCGATTTTCGACAAGAACCGCTTTTGTTATGACAATTAATAAGGCTCAAGGACATAAGCTTAAACGTGTCGGCATGATCTACCATCGCCTGTTTTTTTCCCATGGCCAGCTCTGTGTGGCATTTTCCCCATCCTATTCATTGGACAACGTCGCTGTTGCAAATATTAAAGGGCATCGACAGCGTATAAAAATAATAGATTCGTAACATCAAATATTTTGTATCGAGAAGTGCTTTAATTTTCAAATGCTGATTAAATATTTTATTGTTTCTACGTGCAAATTATTCGAATGGCTAGTTAATAAAGTGTTTGTGCCCTGTTTTAACAAATTATCACACTATTTTACTGGAAGGACTGAGAAACAGAACAAGAAATATCAGTTATGAAAGCCATCGTCTGGACCTTGAATTGAAAGTGGAATGTCCCAATGCAAAGCGGAATTTCTGATTACACGTTAGGTTTAAAAATGCTGAAGTACGTAGCGGTTGAAACAGGATTTCTAAATACGTAGGACCCAATGAATATATCATATTTTTCTTTTTATCTCTCTTTCTTTCTTGGAAGGAGCCGATAGAGAGAGAAAGAGACAGACTCAGAAAAAAAAGTATTTAATTTAAGGGTCCTGTCAACCGCTAAGATTATGTAGCGCCTGTGATAGACAAGTCAAATGTTAGCACGAAGCATTGGTGGGAAAGTACTAACAGGGAAGACTGAAATACTCAGAGAAGAATCTATCCTGGTACCCGTTTTCTCCATCATAAAACCCACATTGACTGGTCTGGGATCGAACTGGGGCCCCCGTGGTAAGAGGCAAGGAGTCCATCCCAGTCGTTCGATTCCCAACAAAAGAGAGTTCTCTCTTCTTCAAAGGGTTCGGACCGGCTCCGGAGCCCACCTACCCTGTTACTGGCTCTTAAACCGAGGGCAAAGCGGCCGGGCCTTGAAGCCGACCATTTATCTACATCTAGTGCCGAAGTTAAGAATGCGTGAAGTATACCTCCATATGACTTTATGTGAAGCACAGCGACAAATTACTTTATTTTACTTTTTTGTTATGAAAATGTGCACTAAGCAATGTAGTTTTTGACCTAATTTGGATAGGGCGTTTTTATAGGCTATAGAAGTAACTACTTTAAACAGAAACCTTTCTGAAACAGAAACTTGTTTTTGAAGCAGGTTTTATTGTCCTACATGTGCGTAGTATGTATGGGAAGGTTTAGGAAACAGATCGTTAGTTGCTGCCACTAGCCTGTACGAATTCTGTAGCGTCAGCAGGCTTGCCCGCTCCTTCCAGATTTAGCAACCATTTACAACCAACAGCAGCGTAACCCGTAATAATATTGGAAGTGCAGTTTTATTGAATTAATAAAACCAGGACTGTATCAAGTAGCTGAATAACCTCAGAACATTTTAATATACGTACTTGACTTCTACAACTTTCGCCTTGTTTTTCAAATTATTGTGTTATATTTTCTGTCTCTTCAAAATTTTACTGAGCCAAAGCGCCACCGATTTGTAACTTGTAAGTTTTTTTTAATAAAAATGGCTCTGTCAGCAGATTGACGAGACTACTGTCTTGACGACAGGATGATCGGGATTTGATTTCTGGCCGAGGTAGGTATTTTTCTCTCTGTTATCACACCTAGTTCGGCTCTGTGGCCCACCATGTCTCCTGCAACCCCGTGGGCTACCGGAGGTTATTTCACCGGTGGTAAAACGGCCGGGGCATGTCACCAGCTACTTGCCACTGCCTAATTTTAAAGGATAGAAAGGTGGAGTTGTACCTTCACAAGCAGGAGAGTTCTAATGCTGGCATTTAGTGCCAAACTTTTACCTTCTTATTGAGAAAAGTTCTGGGAATAACTTCCGTGTTTACTCTCCTTAAGTTGCTTCATCATAAGCGTATATGATGAAGCTACCTATATTTATAAACAGTATAAAGTAGGGATATAGCTAGTTGTAAATCTCATGAAAGACACGAATATATTTCTTCTGCTGAGATCACCCCCGCCCCCGCAAACAACCGTATATACCGCACAATAACTGCATATATATATATCTTAAAGTTTTACAGTTCTCGGACTGATTAAGTGAAACACACTATCTAACCAGACAAAAATTGTTTTGAATGTTATCATTCTCGAAATACTCTCGTCCTGTATTAATATGATTCCAATGATGCTTCCATTTTATCAGCACTTTATACGCGATTTTGAAGAAATCGGGTTTAGCTGCTCCAGCGTTCTTCCCGTATTTTATTTGCTGATTCCAATATACGTCGTTTTAAAGTAACTTCCAGTTTTGGGAACAGGAAAGATTCTGCTAGAAAGAGATCAGAGCTGCAGGGTGGATGTGGAACTACTGGAAGTTTGTCTGTCGCGACAAACATCAGCAGGGAGTGCGTCGTTTGCGCGGGAGTGTTGTCGTGGCAGAGATATCAAGAGTTTTACCGCCAAATTTCCCCTCCTTTCTCTCGCATCGCTTTCCGTAGATGCCTAAAACGGCCAGGCAGAATCTTTTATTCACTGTTTCTTTTGAAGACATTTAAAAAAGACGACGCAGACTTTTTTTGAATCAAATAAGTGTCTTATTTTTGACAGGAAAACACTTAACGCGGCAATAGGCGAACCTGAATAGAATAATGAAGACATTTCACGCCTTACGTCACAAAAAAAGGAATACGTCTTTTGTAAAGATAGTTCACCTCATGAAGTTCAGTAAAATTTGATCATCTTTCTCTATTCTGAGACCCAGATGAAACTACTAACACTTTGTATGGCCAAATGTTCAGTTCTTTAATGCTGAACCAGACTGCTCTTCATTAAATTGTTAAGTACTGTACATTGAAGAGTGGTTTAGTGCACCTTCAGTTCACCGAACTTTATCAGAGCGATCAAATCGAGAAGGGTGTCACGGGCGGATCATGGAGCCTGCATGGGACAGGTAAGAAATACGTGCAAAATTTTAGTAGGAAGATCTGAAGTAAATGCAGAGATCTAGGTGGGCATAAAAATGTAATAATTAAAATAAAACCTAAAGAGGTAGTGGACTGGTTTCATTTAACGAACTTGTGGTAGTCAAGTGAACTATTGATAAAACATCCCGGCACCATATAAAAAGCGGGAAATGTCTTGAAGAGCCGAGAAACTATCGGCGTCTCTGTGATTGTGCTGCATGATGGTTTGGCAGAAACAGAGCTTGTAGGGTTAATCTGAAAATACAGTAAGTAAGCTACTTGTTTTCTCTACGCCGAGTTGTTGAATTTCTGATCTAGATTTATCGAAGCATGTGTACACCTGCTGCGGTCCCAAACCTGTTGCTTTATACGACTCCTTGTTTGACTGTTTTACGCTTGTCTGGATTCGGCAGTCGCGTATAATCTTGACGATACGTCAGAATTTTTTCAAGCCCACATGTAGTCCACTCATGGGTGTGTTCTTGTGCGTGAAGCCGGTCAGGCCATCTGTGAGTCAACACCTCACTGCTATACGTCGCAGTGTAACGGTTAGTCTTTTTGCTTCCTGTGCAGTGGGCTTAGGGTTTGTGACCTCGGCCCGAAAATCATGATTCTGTGATTTCTTTACTCCATTTAGACTAACACTTGCACATTTACAGGGCTGGATAATTGCCTTGCTCTACTTTACCAGGTGATCATTCGTAGTCATTAGAGGATATACTGTCGCCCGTCTCCGCATACACTATGCTATGCAGCGATACATATGTGCATAAAATATTTTGGGCATGTTTGCACTGTGTAATGCCAAAAATAGCATAAAGAACTTTGAAATATCAAAGGCAGATTTTAAAAAAAGGACAGAAAATACGCAATAAAAGTGATGTCAGTCTAATATTTATCCGAAGTCACTGAACGTTATAAGATCAGTGTTCACTAAACAGACGCTAGAGGATTTTGCGTCATATATGGACGTTGTAATGCGGGCTGTACCGTACGTTACATTCGTGCCATCTTCTGCTCCTGCTCTTAATTTTGTGCTGACATATATTGCGAAATATTTACGACTGACGAGCAAGAGCCTTACGTTCGCTCTTGGGTGACACCGAGCATAAAGCAATGAATGGACAGTATCCGACAGTGGTCTTTTGTAAACACGGTAATGAATATTTGTGTTATGTAAAGCAGAAAATTTCTTGACCAGCTGTGTAACTGTAATCGCTTGTCAAGAAATTCCTAGAACACTGGAGTTAGATGGCTTACGTAGATGGAAGGATGGTATTAACAGAGATCTTAAGGAGACTGGATGTAGGCAAACGTCCTGGATTCAATACGCTCAATATGGGATCTAACGGTGAGCTTTTGTGAAAAGTGAAGTGAATATTTCTGTCACGTAAAGAGTAGTTATTTATTCATGAGTTTAGTGACAAATCGTTTCTTCATGTCTCGGTTTGGTGGAGTTACTTAGTTTAGTTTCTTACATGTTTTATGTTATTGATTGTGCACAGTGCTGGATTGATTGGTAAGGTCTTCGCTACGCTTTGTAACTTACTTCATTTGGTCTAGGCTTGCAGATTTTTTCCAGTTACGATGTTGGCACACTTCAGAGTCCTAGATATTCGTGTAGTGCACATAAAAACTTACGCTAACACCTACCATAAAAGAACAGGCAAGTTTTCTGTGATATGGCGCCGTGTAGGTGGCGGCAACAATGTCCTATGAAACATCAGTAACTATTTCCAATAACACGGCCTCACACCCTAGAAGCCTTGAATCTTCATCAAAACCGCCGTGAGAACCTAAGACCTCTTATCTAGATGGTAGCTTTGTGCGTTGTGACATCGTGTAATTTTGAGGTAAGCCACTTACCAGATTACACGTTGTCATAAGTTGGACGAGCGTAATATAAATTTTACCACCTTCAAAATATCAGATATCATACAGCTCTCAAGTCGTATCCACAAGTTCTGTTAAGTGACAAAATTAGATAAAGACACTTCCCACTTACGCAGTAGTTAAATTTCCGGAAAGCTGGCGCAAGTACAAGTTTGTGCAAGGCGGAATTGGGTATAGGTCCCTACGTAAGGTAAAATATATATATATATATATATACATATATATATATATATGTATACAAGGCAGTCCAGTTGAAATCCAAATCGAACACACTTGAATCTGATCGGCCGCAGCATGACTGCCCCGCCGCTTGTATTATCGGCCAGCAGTATTCTTCCGCCACCTTCATCGCACTGTGCTTTCATTCCCGCAAAGAAAAATTCGGTGCGTTTCAGAAATGTTATTTTTTATTTTTTAATTTTTGAAAATTGTGTTAAATCTGAAATTGCATAAGGCGGCGAATGCCTGTACACTGATTGACGTCTTCAGGATGCCACGTCCTGTCGACTACTAAATAGTTACCGAGGTTCCGACGGATCACAATCAGAGAACTGCTAACTTCCTGACTTTTAGAAGGAGAGTAGCGCCTTCATTGTCAGGGTCAAGCAGTAGGCAACTTGACCCTGGAAAGCATACTTCAAGGAGTGATTGATATACGCTTTTTTGAAACGTCGGGAAATCTTTACCAGTCGGTACGGGGAAACATCCCAGAACACTTTAATCTTTATCATCATTGCTGTTAGAACCTAGTTACCGAAGTTTCGATGCAGTGCCCGAGTCCGAAGAATGATGAATTTTATTAATTCTAAACGTTTGTAAATATTTACCAGTCTAGATGGCGTAATATTCTAAATTCTTTATTCTTCAGCTACAACATTGTAAGAAACTCGAATTTCGCGTAGCTAAACTGCTTACAAGCATCCTGCTTTCATCCTACATGATGGCCTACGTGGTATATTGGTATGTCGAAGTGGAGAGCAGTTTCCTTCCCTTTGAAGGTCGTTACGAGGTCTGGCAGTTTATTAACCTGTACTCGTAGGCCTCTTTTTCCTCTGGGAAGTATATATATGTGTCATCCTGTCTTCAGCATTTTCTCCGAGTTAATTATTTTTTGTCGTAAACTAGTTTGTAGGTTGGCGTCCTTTTATTATGGCGTCATTTTGCAATTTATCTCTTTTAAGCAACGATTTAATAAATCTTACCATCAATTTTGTTTACTATTCTTGCTTTCATTTTATTATTTGTTTTTTCTTTTCTATTGTCCCTCCTTAAAAGTGAGCGTGACGAATAAACTGTCACGAAATGTTCGTGATTCTACTGTAACATTTACGCCCATTACCGTGTAATTATGGGCCAAATAACATAAACGTCTAACGCCACACGAAGATCAGCTCGGGTGCTTACCTGTACGGTTTCGAGTTGACATCTCTGGGGCTTTTGTCCGGACTCTGTAAGATATGTTTAGAATTTCGAAATATCGATTTTCATACACCTCAGATTTTGTTTGTCGAAAATATGGTCAACATATCTTAGACTTTATGCATTTTTATTTAATTAAAAATATTATATTTTTTATGTGTTATTGAAATTGTTGTATGTAAGTTATGTGTGCATAAGCCCAGCGCATAACATGGGTTCACCATGGACGTGAAGCAAAACAAAGTAGATTATATTAAGAGTACCTTTGCTGGGTTTGTCAGTGAACAATTTCATGGTCGTATTATTTGTGTTCTTTTTCCATGGCGTAACAGCCCCTAGAGGGCCATTGCCTCCTCATTATCAAGGCTTTACAATCACACTCAGACTCACCACACTCGGTAGGACTCCTATGGACGAGTGATCGGCCCGACGCAGAGAACTCTACCTGACAAAACACAACATTCACAAGAGACAGATGTCCATGCCCGCGGCGGGATTCGAACCCGCAATCCCAGCAACCGAGTGTCCGCAGACCCACGCCTTTGACAGCGTGGCCAATGGGAGCGGCCGTTTTATTCGTTGGTAGAAGTTAATAATAAAACAATTTTTTCAACAAAGATCTAATTTTATTTTAAAAACTATCGTTATATTTTGGATGTCAGCAAAAGAAAAAGAAAGTTTTAAGAGGCCCTAGGAAGAGGTGATACTGCCACGTTTTGTCATTAATTTATAACTGACTTTATAATATTGCAGGTACATATTTTTTCATAACAAATTATTTCAGTGACAGAATCAGTAACGAGAAAGTCCTTGGTCTTGTAACTTTCCGAGGACATGAGTCTCGCAGGAAAAGTTTCCGGGCCAGAGCATTTTCTAATGTGAGAACCCTGAGAACACCCCTGCTCGGTTGCATAGTACAAGAACGAGGGGTTCACGGGCGTGTATATATATATGAGCGGTTGGTCTTACAAGGGACAAATTACCAGCATGGTTGGTGGGCAATGGGGCTGTATGACCCCTGGTGTGATCAAAGATGAATAGCAATATCTTCCGTTTTGTTACAGCTATCGGATAGCTTATGTAAAACTGTTGGATATTGAAGACTATCGTTAGTAACTGCTGCTGTCCTATTGTTCTTTATCAGCGGTGTCCAGCCTTCATGTAGCTGTGGGAACACCGACACAGGAAGAGTATTTGGTCAGTACGTTTCAGATGTTACTAATAGATAGGTTTTCTGAAAACCTTTCCCATCTTCCTGGTTTATAGGGTTACCGGGTGTTGTTAGGATCGTAAATTATAGATTACGGTGAGTTCGGCATTTGAGTTGGATAGGAAATTTTTTGGGGATCCCTTTTGGGCAGAGGCTACTTTGAGGACCAAGAAATGGTCGTGAGATTAAGATGGGTCTTACGGATATGAAGATCTTTCTTAGGGTTTAAGGGGCTCCGATGTAAAGCCAAATGTTTCCACCTAGTGTCGAAATTAAGACTTCGTGGAACTGTACGTATACTTTCTCCACGTCTTCAAGACTTGGCGCTTAATTAATTAAAGGCCAGGGACAGCGTTAATTTTATCTCGGATTGGAGATGAAACTGATTCAGGATCGTGTCCAGCGGCAGCCTTTACTGTTAACTATTCAAGGCCCAGTGTTATTTACGTACAATCGGATTTAACATTAAAAAATTCTACATATTTTTTATGCGTTTTGCATGGATCACAGAGCAAACAGCGATTATTTCCCTAAATGACTTTGAGTGTGTTTACTGCACGGTACGAACTGAATATTAAATACAATTAGGATAATCTTAGTCTTTGAAGGAGACTGCCTAATTAGTTTACTGGTTTTCTTATTACGGGATTTTGGTTCTGGTTTCGATTGATTCGGTAAGATTCTTGTTTCACTATTGAGAGTTTGGCTGAAATTATTGTCACAATTGCGGCGAGATAAAATAATCACTATTGGATAGTTGTTTTAAGTAGTGATTTTTCATTGACATACATGACTGACATGTAACACGGAACATGGTGTGGACGTGGTAGTTAATAATCCACTTTACGGTTCTGCGGGCCCTATATTGGCACGTGACAGTGCATAAGTTATCAAAGAAAAACTTTTCGATCAGTAAAATCAATTGAGAACCAATTGTCTTTTGTTCATCGTCCGGATAAAATATAAAAATATAAAATCAGGACGTGATTTTATATTTTTATATTTTCTCAACGTTATACACCATCGTCAGAACCTTTTAGAATTTATCAGTAAAATCAAGCTCATTGGCTTCTTTCTTTCAACCAGTAAAGTTGAAATTTCGGTTGAAGGCGAAACATACACGCGTAGAGAAGTACAAACTGGGGTACCTGAAGACTTTCTCCTATCCCCCACCTTGTACAATCTGCATTGTGCCCAAGCATAAGGGGCATATCCAGCCCTCTTTGCGGATAATCCCTGAGTACACGACATCGATTGGGAAAAGGGTTTCTGTTCTCAGTAAGCTGCGTCGCTCTCTCTGGCAATGGTTTCGTGGTGTGAGCTCGAAGAAGTTTAGACCCCGGGCCCACCGTGTCTCTCGTGGACATCGTCCGGCGGAGTCTCACGTTGCATTGAAACAACTAACCATTGCCCTTGTAAACATTATAACATTTCTGGGCGTAATCTGCAACAGAAGAATTAACCCTCCATAGAGCACTCATTCGGTATATAACGACATGTGCTTGCCCCTCCTGGGAATGTGCAGCGCCTGCAAAACGAGGTTTCCCGCAAAATTGGCATATTTCCAAGCCCCAAACCGACACCCGAAATTCACGTGGCTTGCAAAATTAGGTACGTGTATGATCTTATCACATAATTATGCAGGTAGCAAGCAGAAATCTTGCAGAATCATGGGAATAATGTTGGAAGCCTGGAAAAGGAAATGCCAAACGCAGAAGATATAAGAGGTTGAAACTTGGCTGCGGTCAAGCATGTGACCTTTCTAGTGACTAAGCCTCCGCTAGGGCAAAAGATAAGTAAGATGAGGCATGATCTGCTGTACAAGGCCATGTATGTACTGTATATTTTTGATAGTTTTCAACGCTGTAGATATGTACATACACAACAAAACTGTAAATATGTAAATGTGTATAATTTACACAAAACTTCTCTTACATTAAGGCGAAACCATAGTATAAGAAGTTTATAGTATATACATTATGAAGATAGTATAAGGAGGTTCAAGAAAAGGGTGCTGAGGAAGATATTTGAGTCTAAGAGTCCGGAAGTAATACAAGAATGGAGAATATTGCATAATGATAAGCTTCATGATTTACAATCCTCACGAATCATTATTGTTCAATCAAGGAAGATGAGACGGGCGGGGCATGTGGCACGTGTGGGAAGACGATAAATGCATACAGTATTTTATAGGAAAACCTGTAGGAAAAAGATCAATTACAAAATCTAGGCGTATATGGAAAACGAATATTAAAATGGATCTTAAATAAATAGGTTTGGAGGGAATAGACTGGATTTATCTATTTTAGAACAAGGAAAGGCGGCAGGCTGTTGTGAACACGGTAATGAACTTTCGGGTGCCATAAAATGTGGGGAATATCTCGACTATCTGCGGAACTATAATTCTTTTAAAGAGGGATTCAACTCCGTACAGTTAGTTAGCTGGTCTCATGGGGTTTTTCGAGATAAGATCTCATTCTTCTTGATTTGATCTGAATAAAATGGATGAGGAGTACAAATCATGAAGCTGTCTATTGTGTAATTTTCTCCACTCTTCTGCTACTCCCTCCCTCTTAGGCCCAAATGTATTCGTTACTATCCTTTTTCCAAACACCTTCAGCCTATATTCTAACCCCCAATATAAAAGTCAAGTTTTACACTCATATAAAACAGCAATCAAAAGTATAGTCATGCATCTTCTTCCCAAAGGGCCCGTCAGCAGAAACTCCGAATGCACTGCAGACTTAGGTTTGTTGTGCGGTATAGTCATGCATACTGTAGTGTTCGTATTTATGACAACAAACGGGAAGACAAAAGATTCGGGACGGAATGGTAGCAGG
Source organism: Reticulitermes speratus (assembly GCA_021186555.1). Lineage (NCBI taxonomy): Eukaryota > Metazoa > Arthropoda > Insecta > Blattodea > Rhinotermitidae > Reticulitermes > Reticulitermes speratus. The sequence goes on from JAJKFL010000005.1 coordinate 20,539,826, forward strand.
AAGCTCCTGAATTTAATATTCTTCTTGATACCTTAGTAGATGCAATTTTTATTTGTTAATGTATTTCCAAAATATTTTAAGTTTGTCACATTTTCAAAGGCTATATTAGCTATCTTTGTGTTGTTATTTTGTCCTTCATTCTTTTCAATAGACTTAGATTTCTCAACATTTACTGCAAGACTAGCGACTAATAAAGCTTTTATAATTTTTTCAAATGGCTATTTTCGCCCAATAAATAAACATGATCAAAAAAGACTTGAAGCTGATGTGTTCCAGTCAGTGTGAATCCCTCATGGCTTGCTTGGTCGTTCCCAATGGCATACTCTAAAGAAAAGCTGAAATTCAGTGGCTTTACCAATATCAGGATAGGGACACTTTTAGTTTATTTGCCCGTTTGCATGTAGGAAAGCAATAGCATTGAAGTGGTTCAGACTGATTCCAATATTCCTTACGTCTTCGCAAATTGTTTTCTGAAAAAATCTATAAAATGTATTATTTATTCCTTGCATTACCAGCTGAGCAGCCCGCCTGCGGTCATTGGCTACTCCTCTGGCAGTAGCTTCTTCTTCTTCTTTAGCAGCCCGCATCGGGCCCTGGTCTCTTCAATAATTTGCCCCCAGATATCCATATTTTCCTATTTACCCGAGGTTTCCCTTGAATTTTCTAAACAATTCCCTTTTTACGGAGTGGGGATGTTAGCCCCACGTCCAACCCTCCTCCTTTTAATGGGCTTGGGACCAGGTAGGAATCAACAACTTGGACCTAAGCAGAGTTCTGGCTGTAGCTACTGTGTGAAATAGTTATTCAGTGTTAGACGTCCAGTTAGAGGGTCTATAAACCACATGGACATACTGCTTTGCTTATCGTGATAATGTTTCATGCTTGTAAAACTGAAGGTCATCTACTAATCATATCTCAGAAGTAAGCAAGTTAGCTGCTTCAAGATTCTGCTCTGAATTATGTCTTCCTGAAACACGTCCATTCTCGCTTGACTGGTCCAATGGAACGTCTTCATGTCTATGATAAAACGCACAGTACGCTTAAAAGATAACTAGTTAAGTAAAAATTTCTGATAAAAGTCCATTAATTTTTGTTGTATTTAAAATGTGTGTGTGTGGAAAGATGTAGTATAGATGGATATGTGAAGTGGAATTCATGCAAACGTCACTTATCAATAAATCCAGGTAAACCTTTCATATCCACCTTACTCGCTAAGTACTCGCTTTGGTACTCCACAGTAAAGAAATATTGTCTTTCAAACAACCTCTCTATTTATATTATTACACTGAAGCAGATGTTCGATGTCTTTGCATTTAGACACACTGTTAAGTGCCATGTTTGAAAGATTTTCTTATACACAAAAAATTCCTGACACTCTGCCGTGTTTCTGTGACTGGTGTTTGCTTTTGTTTCAGGAAACGTATTCGTAAAACGCCTCCAAAAGCCAGGCTTTTGAGCTGAGGCATGCAGTGCCTTCCACTTTCACATTCCTTTATGCATATACAGTACGCATATATATATATACATATATATATAGGCCGTATATATATATATATATATTTATAGATATACAGCAAAACCTGGACATCCTCCTCCATCCATGACTAATTTCTCAAATAGTCCTTTCTTTTCAGGGTTTTCAACCAAACGTTTTATCTAGTACTTACGTCTTCATGCGTGCTACACTTTCCGCCCACTTAGTTGTCATTGATTGTGATTACTATAATGATAGTCAGTGAGGAGTACAAATTATGAGGTTCTGTTTGCATAATTGCTCCCCACTACTAATACGTCCTCTGTCTTGGTTCCACATATATTTTTCTTGAAGTACCTTCATTTATGTTCTTTGCTTAGAGTGGCAGACCAAGTCTCACACTCTTGCAATGAGCAGAAGATAAAAATGCAAGTGATAATATTTTGATTTTAATATAGAAGATATGAAAATAAAAAACCGTGAAAATGTTAACTAAGTATCTCATGTGAGTTACTCAGTCACTGATCTGAGATGTGACGCCGTGTAGTTTGGCAGATAGGCACTAACGTTTTGGCTTAACCCGTGCCTGCAGTTTCAGAGTAGAATGTTGTTGTGTTACAGCTGCATGATCCTGCTCCGTGTTGTGGTTTTAACTCGGGCGTTAATTCAATGCATTCTTTATTTCTGAACTCAGCCATTCAAAGCACCCTGGTAACTACATACACCAGATGCTGTAACATTGAAACCATCTTCACTTTGCTCAAAGGCTGTATGTATGTGTTTCGTATGATTAACAGAATAAACAAGGATTAATTCCGTAAACTCAATTACCCGGCAAGTCTTTGTAATGGAGACAATGTGTTTTCTGTGACGAAGGCTCTAGATTTTTAAATGTCCTTTACATGAGGTTTATGCTTGAAGTGGTAAAAGAACAAACAGTATGGGCCTTGATTTTCTGGCAACGCCTTGTCACATGCAAAAGTTTTATATTTTTGAATGAGGTATGGAAGAATGGTAGTGATGAATGAAGAGGACAGGACGTGGAAGCAAGCGGTCATTAACTGTTTCAAGTGAATAATATCCCGGTGTTATCCTAAGGATAAAGCAGGAACGCCCTGCGCCAGAGGTAACCTGTCTGGACGAAGATTCCAATGCGACATCAAATACGAAGTAACAGTGATTAAGAGTGTGCCGCAACGTCCAGTGAAGTGCTGTGCCATGTGCACAAGGTGTTAGCGTGTGATGACAGGTTGATCGTCACTGAGCAAGTTGGCTCACGCAGTAATGTTTCTGATTTTATTCAGGAGATTCTCTATTAGAACCTCGGCTGAGACACCGATAAGCATTTTCTAAGAAAAAAAAAGTCTGTTGTATCTCAGAGCAGGCCACCATCGCTCCCTTCCACATAAGTCGAGAAGAAGAGATCGTGTTGTATGTTTTTTAAATTACTGCCTCGATATTTCCAAGGAAGGACTAAACGTAACCGTCAAATTCATGACAGGGTTGCCTGTATCCGATTACGGTTTCCAAAACGTGACCTTCGCAATATGATGCAGGCGTGCTGACCATTACGCACGACACGCTACAGGCGACTACCATTAACTACCACGTTTCTCTTTATGCTTGACCACTACTGCCACAAATGCACACAGTGAAACAGAAACATTCCACATAAGTTAATCTGCTTGTGAGCATGGCATTAGCTTCAATGAATATGGCCATTCCACGTCATGTGCCAAACATTCAGTCACACACTAATGAATGGGTCTTTTTATGGTAAATTTTATCTTTCTAGAGCGTTGCCATTTTGCTCATTCTGTATTCATGTTTTGTGGGAGGTTTAATTCTTACAGCTTTTTTTATTGTTCGTGCTCTGCCCCAGCACCCCCCCCCCCCCCCCCCCCGCCACAGCCACACCTAGCATTCATGTGAGAAATGGCTGACGACGGACGGGATATTGAGAAGTGTGCTGGAGCTTGTAGTAACAATTTGAAGGAGCTGTGGAGGGGGTCGATCCGTGGGACTTCGTTCCGTGGAATTTTTGTTAGAGAAATACAATTATATGGCAGTGGAGGCAATAGCATACCAAGAAAGAGATTTGAGGTTTGAATTTTGCAGCCACGATACAGTGCTTTCTGAGCAACATGCCATCTGCCTGCTCTTGCCAGGACACTACAGTCCAACACAACGGGAAGCTCCGTAATTTTCACTTGCAGGGAACATCGTTTCAAGATCTTTAGTCTGGAAATTTTTCGATTTTCTATTCTGACTTGTTTTCATCAATATATTATCTTATTTTGCCTCAGGCTCTCGCTGCTGAGGTTTTGCGTCGTACTCCGCAGTATTCTGATTAGAATGCTGGGATAGTAGGCTACGCCTTCCCGTATCCTCCCAGTTCATCATTAAAAATATCCTTCCGGCTCTCTGTTATGAGGCCAAACTTTGTAACTTATATCTCTGCACGTGTCTAAGGGAACGCTTGGGTAGGTCGTCCTGAATTATCCAGAGTGTTCTGGAAATAAGTAAACGACATTTGAGGTTCTTACAAGATGTTGATGATCTGTTTCTTCTGAGATGTTACACCTTTTCAACTAGTAAATATTTGCCACCTTTTTGAAGGAGCATAGTGCCTTCATCTTCGTCCGAAACTTCGGTAACTGTGTACCAGTCGACAAGGCGTAACATCTCAGAAGACTTGAATCTTCAGAAGAAAGACGATTCAGGCGAAATATTATGATGCCTTAGGACAGGTTACGTTTAACATTTTTGCGCTCTTCATTGGTGGTTTTATGTGAAAATGATTGGTCTGTGTGCCTCTTTCTGTGTTAATACAATAATGTGGTGCGAAGAGATTCGTAAGCTTCTAAACTCGCTTCACTTTCCATTCATTCGAGTATCCGTCTGCAGACGTTATCCTCTGACCGACTGACCTTCATGGGTCAAGGCCATTTTTGTTCCATTCTGCAGAATGAGAATTACGTCACAAAAACAGAAGCTCCGAGTTAAATTTAGTCATGACGAGAGAGTTTCTCCGGAATTGTATTCATAATCCATGTTAATCATGATGGACGCAACAGTAGGCCTACGGATAAATCACACAGAAATGATTACAGTACGAAGTTTGATAAGTTTCCACGCACGCTGTGTTCGTGCTTTGTTGTGTGTGTGGCCCGTGTTTGCTCAGCCAATATCCTGTCCGACAAGAGGTTCCCTTCCGTCAGGACTGTTTGTGCAAAGAAGCAAAATAAGAGCAGTAAACATGTCGTCTGTGAGTAGTGGCGGCATATCGTCAGTTTTATCGCGGAAGGGTTTACAGTGCTGCCGAATGTTGGTAACTAAAAATTTCTGATTGACGCCACAGAGCAGGTTTCTTCGCGAGAAACTTAATTTATTCAGCTGATCAAGAAATTCACCAGCTATTATGGAATTCTAACGCTCTAAAGCGTCACCCTTGTCCCAGCTGACATGTACTCCAATATATGTAACGTAGGTTCTTCTAATTCCGTGCAAATTCTTTCGTTGAAACTGACCTACAGAGATTCCCGAAATTCAAGTTTCGACATTTAATTTCCGTTTTCCTTTGCGTAGGCCCTTCGAAACTGCCGTCTGAAATTCCTTCACACGCTGACGTTTACAGGGAGGAATTCGTTCTTAAGAGAGATTAAATCTAATAATAATAATAATAATAATTATTATTATTATTATTATTATTCTCTAGGACTAGAAACATGTGCCACAGGAAAGTAGGATTAATGAGTTCTGCCGGAACTCCTAGATTTCTTTTGTATTTTGCTCCAGAACACCTTGTTTGCTGCTTTGCTGTGACAGTTTTGTTTGTTTATATTCCCTTAATTTCGCCGGAAACTCAGTTACTAATAATGTAACGTTTGTGAAAGAAATGTAATTTCTGTTAAAGTAAGTACATGAATCTGAAAAAAGTCAACATTGTGTAACTGGGTAGTTGTAGAAGAGTATGTAGGGCGGAGTGCTGTCTCATTCCTTATGATTCCTTTTCTATTTCTGTCGAAGGTCATGGTAAGCAGAAAACTGGACCATTGGAAGCAATGAAGCTCCAATTGATGTACGAAAAAAGTAAGAAGTTTGGTTGCTATATAGGCTAATAACTGAGCATCGAGTACAGTAGCACGCGTTCTCTCCTCTCACACACACTTAACGCGTTAAGATCGGATCTCTGGCTTCTCTAAGCGATGAAGCTATTCGTGAGTGGCTTTTAAAGCCCATTGAAGCATATCCGTGCTCCAGCGGTACCCATGATCGAGTTTCTAACTGCAAAATCAGGCTTCATTTTAACACAGTTCCAGCCGGAGTACATCAGATTGCAGTGTTTGGCTACAAGATGAATTACTGGTGTTCGATTATGTGTAGTGACATGGATTCTCTTCCTTGCAGCCAGGTCCGAACCTGCTCTTGGGCCCACCTATCGTACTGTGGAGTGGGTGCCAGCGTGTAGAATGCGTAGAAGTTCATAATGAGGACACGGAAAGAACTTCGGTGGATGGTGGGGATGACAAAACTCGAGACTTCCGACTCCCTTCTTAATGTTGCATTAAGCTCCAAACGTCTCTTGTCTCTTACAACCAACACAGAGAATTTTTCTACCGCAAGTTTTATCACGTGATTGTAACTATCAACATTCTTCTGAACAGAAGGGTTGGACATCTAGAGGGGAATAAGTGAGTGGAAAGTAGGTGTATGTGGAAGTGTAATAGCTGGATGGAGAAGTTGAGGTCTTCTAACACGGAACTTTTCTGTGTCGCCTCAGTGCAACTCCATCAGTTATTTACCAGAATGCATGGAGTTATAGTAGGATTACTTGCATAAAGTTTCTGTCATTTTATATCACGACCTACAGAGCGAATCTCACCAGCTACCAAGACATTACAGATTATGCATTAAAAATGAGAAATAGTAGATCTCATTGTGGCGACAGTGCGAAAGACAACTGCTCGTCAACTTTGTAACAGTGTAGCCTGAGTTTATGGTCCTCCTGCATCGGTCGCGTGATTACGGCTGTTGTGTAAGCTGCGATGTTGACTGTCGTGACGTCAGACCAGGCCTGATGGTCTAACGCCAGGGACCTTATGGTAGCAATTACATTATAATTCAGTGCTTCCTATACGCCTTAATAACAGCGGGGTTAGGCGTGTAGGTAATTTAGCTTTCCTTTTAAAGTCTGGCCAAGCGACATGTTTGAACAGAAAAGTAAACATAGTAAACACGTATTTGAATGGCGAAAGAAGTCGCCGTCAGTCTTTACTCTTTGGGTGAATATTGTCAGCACTAATGAATGTGTCAAGGCAATAGATTCCCAACGTCTTTCTGCTGCTACTGTAAATTGGCCACAAACAGGACTTACAAACACTTGGTTTATCTTCTTGGGCGCTTCTCAGCTCTACAGGAATTATACGAGAAGGAGATCCGAGCAGAACTCGGAAAGACTGGTTGATGTTATTTAGAGTTATGGTCCTACGATGCGTGTGCATCGCGAGACCGGAGAAAACCACGGTAAGCTTTATTTCGGATAGACATCAAAGATGTGGAAGTCGGAGGAAAAGGAAAGGCGTAGGAAGGTGAAAAATACGTAACTAGTACGATGTCGAAGAAGTGGAGAAAGAGTTATAACTTGTGTTTGATTGAAGCAAATGCGTAATACTGATCGTATTGACTGTACTGTACAGGATAAAACTAGGTGTTCAGAGTTTTATGTTTCAAACCAACATGCTTCAATTCCGTAATCCTTCACCAGTGGTTGCATAGGAAGATTAAAGATGCTAACAAACTGTAGACCTCTAACCCTTTAAGGCCCAGTAGTCATTTATTCACCCCCCACTTTAGCATTCTGAAGTTCTATGCTCTGCCCACAGACTGCATTTTTGTGTTTGGTATGGGTTTCTGAAAAAGCAATTATTTCACTATACAGCAGTATCTTTTTGGTATTTATAATCGAGACGGCTTATGTTTACTGCGCGTTACAAACTTAATCTTTATAACGCAGTTTAATTTTCATCTTAAAATTATATAGTTTTCTCCTGGTTACATTAACGTTATTATGAAATCTAATTCGCCCACACACATACACAAAGGCGTATGTCATAAATCAGGCTAGCACAATATCAAGCAACTTACTGTGTGTTTTAATCAAAACACTATACAAAGTACCTAATACCTTGTTGGTCTTCATTAGTTTGGGGCGCGCGGTGGCGTAGTTGGTTGAGGCACTACGCTACAAACCGGAACGTCGCGGGTTCGATTCTGGAATTTTTCATTGACATAATCATTCCGGTCGCACTATGGCCCTGGGGTCGACTCAGCCTCGAACAGAAATGAGTACCAGGAATCTTTCCTGGGGGGTAAAGGCGGCCTGTGCGTAGGGCTGACAACCTTACCACCTTCATGTGCCGATTGTCTGAAAAATCTGGGAGCCTCATCCTCCTGGATCCCTAAGGGCCTGCCAAGGCCTGTCATGGGATTGCTTTTTGTTGCTTGTGCTTCATTAGTTGCCCTGTTTATCTGTCAGTGTAGAAGATGGAAGAAATAACACCGAGAAACCTTTAGGGACGGTAAAGGGGACCAAAACAAGAATTTAGAGTTAAGGTTTATGCTCGGAAACGCCTTGGTTCGAAGCAGTGGAGCGTCAAAATCGCGCCAGACACGCCGGTTGTGGAAATAAATGACATAAATAACACCGACAAAATTTCAGGGACGGTGGAGTGGACCAAAGTAAAGTTTTAGAGGTAAGGAGCTTACGTTCGGAAACGCCTTCTTTGGACGCAGTGGAGCGTCAAATTCGCGCTAGAGACCCGTTCTTTGTCGTACTCCCCCCCCCCCCCCCACCCCATTGACGCTCTGCTGCGTCGAACCAAGGTACTATTGGAATTGAGTTCCTTATCTCAAAATTCTTATTACGGTCACCTCTACCATCCCTAAACTTTTGTGGGTGTTATTTCTTTCCACTCTTTATAAGCAATAAGTTTTGTTCTGATACTTGTGCCGAAGCATGTAAAACTGTCAATAGCCTACAGTTGTTATGTGTGTGTTCTTAATCTTCCTGTGTAACCTCTGATGTTGGCTCTGGAACCAAATCATGTTGGATGAAAGTGCAAAGTTATATTGACTTTATATTTCGGATTGTATTCTTGATGTTTTCAGTTATAAGTAGTTCAATTTCTGACAAGTTGAATATCATAAAGAGCAGGGGGCCTTGTATTGCTCGGCCTTGAATCGCAGACTTCTGTTGTTGTGGCCAGTGGATTATGCAACATGTCGGTACACTTTACGTCTCCAGTTTCATTAGCAACTTTTTCCCATGATGAATAATGCAGGATGTTAATATAAGATTTATATGCACATTTTTTGTATGCTGTCAACCAAAAGACCTCACATTGATTCTTCACAGTGCCGGTAACCTTGTGGCTAGAGGTACTACTGGCATTCCATGTAACAGCAACAGAAGTATTCCTGGCTGTCTTGACGATCACGTTTCTGACGATGACAGTTCAGAAACATGCCGCAAGACGAAGTGACAGAGCTATCAATAGGCGTTCGTATGAAGTCAACTGCCATCGAGGGCCACAATAAATCAACGTTTGACTGTCACCTGAGCATCCGAAGGGTGACAATGAGGTGGAGCATTCCATTCAACCTGTATGTCGCGCTTTCATATCTCATGTAAGATACAGTGCTGATGTAAACACTAAAAGTGTTGGTGACGTGGTTCTCGGTCATACAGGGTTATTCAAAAAGAACTGAACACTTTCAAAAATTTAGTACTCAGTAACTAAGTATCATATGAAAATCTCGTATGCACCTAATTGTGGAACTACCCTTAATTTTTTCCCAGAGTTTGGTGCTTGAACGTTGTACGCATTTGCGCCACCAATGGGCACCAGTGTTCATCATGGCGACTCTGGTATTCAATTTTTTTAATCACCTTGTATTTTGTATTCAGGAGATAATGTTTTCCCTTATTACCCGGGGAATGGATTGTTTTGAACTATGACTTTATGTGGGGAATTTAAGTAGTCCTTTAATTAAATTTCTGGGGAAGTAATAATATATTGAATGGTCAACGTACATTCCCTTCTTATTCGATTTTTATCCACAGATCGAATTTCGAAAGGAAGCTGGCCTATTCTGAGTGACGTTTCTTGTACTTTTAACAGGCTGTTTCAAGCAAACTGTGCAATACGTTAAATGGGCCACTTATTTAATATTGTCTACATTCCTGGCTCAGGAACAGCCGCAGTACGGAATAGTCTGGTCAATATTTTTCGTGGTTTTATTCCGTCCTTCAAAGTAAGTGCTGTTATTTTCACGACGCCTTATTCCACATCTCACCTCATGTTTACACGAACATTTATACAATTTTTCGCTTAATGTTTTAGAAAATACTACACCTATATTTAAACCCAGATCATCTCCTAGGGTCGACTCAGCATCTTTTCTCTGAAGTAAAGCGACCGGCGCATGAAGCTGTGGTGTTGACACAGTCCCAGAAGAGGAATGGGTACGTTTTCTTGTACTTGATAAAGACGATTTATAGAATTTAACGTCTTTACTGGACACTATGTTGTGAGCGGTCTTCTTCACTCTGATTTCGCTTTATTCCCAAGAAACGAACTTGTGGACGTAACTAGGTGGACGTTTTTGCCGTTAAAGACCCTGTGGCGAAGGGATGGTTCTAGGACAGAACCCTTTAACGACCCTGTCTGCTGATGTAATAGTCAGTCACTGAAATAGGACGTGACTTGATACACTATTAGAGGCATTTCACTTATTTAAAATTAGATTTGAATATTCAAGTCTTCTGTGGTGTTGTGTCTTTTCGACTGGTAAGTAACATAAAGGCAATATGCTTTCTTTAAACGTCAGTAACTGCTTACCAGTCAACACGGCCCAACATTCCAGAAGACTTAAATCTTCATAAAACCGCCGTGAGAACCTCACATTTCACAAAGTGATGTTATAATTAAAATTACTTTTAATATTCCAACTTTCACTAACAGGTCCAAGTAGTTTGTACCTATAAGATAAGTAATATTGATTGTTTAGACGTGATTGTTTATAACAAGACAGGCAACGTACGTGTAACTTAAAATTGAAGCACGTTCGCGTAACCATTATTGCCGTAGAAAAGCAATAATTATCAAAGTTATGAGTGTGCATCTGTATTTGATTTTATTTAACCGGCATGCAAATCGTATGCTTTCTACGCAGCATTATATTGTTATCTGCAGCCTGTCTGGCTGTGTCATATTTTTTCACATTACCTCCTAAACTGTACGATTTTCGGAAAGAAAGTTATCGAATACAGAAGTGTGTTTTTATTTTCACTACAAATTTTGTCTGAAATATTTCTCATTCTAAGAAGAATTCAGCGAGATATTATCATAAATATACGTAAGTCGTCCTGTAAAGTACCCGTTATTCTTGTCATATTTTAATGAGACTTGAACTTGCCCATCAGATTTTCGAAAAATTCTAAAATACCAAATTTTATGAAAATCCGTCTAGTGGGAGCCGAGTTGTTCCGTGCGGACAGACGGACGAAAGGACACACACACACATGACGGAGCTAATAGTCCCTTTGTGCAATTTTGTTGACGTGTCTAAAAAGTGATCATTTTGTTTGTTAATACTTACTTACAGTCTACTTTGAGATGTGCGTTTCGGAAGGCGGTGAATACTTATACTACGTTCTTCTGGGACGTGACGCTGTGTATTCTGGTAGGTAGGCATCAAAGCTTTGGGTGGAATTTCGTGCCTACCTTTTCCATCTGCTATGATGATGGAGGCAGCAAGTTCTTTCGAAAAGTCGATACATGTCTACTAGACTACATGATTTCACGACCCAGAACACTGTTAGTCTCTTTTCTTTCTGACCGGTCTGCGAGCATTTAGTCCGGAGCATTATCATCTTCAGTTATTTTGAAGCGCTGACACAACAATCAGTCAAAACCATACGGCGTGTAGGTCGACGGGTTTGATGGAACTGGACCATCACCTCCTGAACCTAACTTGTACAGAATTAACATCAATCAATTATCTTTAACTGTAAATCATATTACTCTATCGAGAATGGAATGACAGATTGACAGCTGCGTCCAAGCAAGGAAATTGATGTAAACTGGAGAGCCGTTTTAATTGATACCTTTTTACTCTTGTGGCCTCATTTGAATTTACCATACAGGCTAGCTCAGTGACTCTATTGGTGAAGTACCCTGTTCGAATCATAACCGAAAAACGTTTTGTGACAAGTGTTACATGAAGATTACAGCGTTCTAGGTCGTGAAAGGCTTGTAAACACCATGCGAAATTTTTGGTTTTCATAGCAACGTTGCTCAAGATACATATCTTTCGGATTGTAACGCTGTGTCGTTGAGTATGTAGTTCCCGACGTTTCGAAGGATTATTTTGACTTTATCTTCAGGGACAAAAAGTGAATCTTCAGATAGATACCAACGTTTCAGACCAACTGCTGTTTCCAGCTTCAGAATATAAACCAGAAGATGGAGGCAGCCAGAAGACTTCTCCAACGCGTTAGTACCCATCTTCCAAACTGCGTTTTGGAGAAACCTGTCGCTTGGAACTTCGAAACTTTGGAATTTATCTAACAACATTCATGGCGTCACATCCGTCATGACCTATTCTGCATATTTATTAACACTTTATTCTTCTTGAATATAACCAACATATTGCATGATGAAATAATTGAAGTCGTGGATTAAAATAAATGTATTACATGTATTTCTTGTTAACCCCAAGAGAATGCTTATGGAAGTCTCTTCGATTGTCATTTGGAAGCTGGTTATTACTTTGATGTTTATTGATGATTCGTACTGTCAGACTAACAATCAGTAAGGATCTGTAGTTCAGAAGGGCATCTGCACCATGCCTTGATGCAAATTCCACATAAACAAGTGGAAAGAAGGGAGCACAGGGGAAGCTTTTTAAAAATGTGGTTATCTTAATTTACAGACGTTCTTGCATTCATTCATTCTGTAGTCTGTCTTACGACAGGTCCGTAGCCTCTTCCAAAGCGAGTTCTCCACAGGGTGCGATCTAGTGCTTCCTCTTTCAATTTACAGTATCTTTTCTTTTCCTTAAGGTCATCCAGTAGCTGCTTACGTCTTCTCCCTCGTCGTCCCGTCATTTCTATCCTTCCTTCTAACTTTCCTTCAATCACGTGTTTCAGAAGGCAGTTTCTACGCAAGATGTGACCAATCCAGTTAGCCTTTCTTCTTTTTATTGTATGTAGTATATTCCTCTCCTCCTTGACTCTGTGTAATACTTCTTCATTTCTCACACGATTGGTCCAACTGATCTTCTCCATTCTTCTCCAGCACCACATTTCAAAACTTTCCAGATACTTCTGATCTACTTTCCGAAGTGTCCACGTTTCAGCACCATACAAAGCTATGCTCCAAATGTAGCACTTTACTAGTTTCTTCCTTAAATTTAATTCCAGTTTGCTGGTGAAAAGATTTTTCTTCTTGTTGAATGCTCTTTTTGCCATGGCAATTCTGGATTTAATTTCACGTGTACACCTTGCATCACTTGTTATGATGCTACCCAAATAATTGAAATATTCCACATTCTCCAATTGTTTTTGATCTATCATAATTTTCATTGGGGATGGTTGCCTTGAGATTTTCATTACTTTAGTTTTTCCCACATTCATTTCCATTCCATAGCGTCTTCCAATTTCAATTAGTCTATCAATCATGCCCTGTAGCACGTTTTCTTCCCTAGCCAGTAGCACAAGGTCATCTGCATATTTCACAGTGCGAATTACTTGTCCTCCTATTTTGAAGTCTCCAAACCCTTCAAGAGTTTCCTTGGTAAGGTACTCGCTGTATAAGTTGAACAGAATCGGTGACAAACAGCAACCTTGTCTAACTCCTCTTCCAATCTTCACACTTCTCGTCTCCCCTTGGTCCAGTCGTATTTTGACATTTTGTTCCATGTACAATTTGCTGACCAATCTTCTTTCGCGCCAGTCTATCCCAATTCCTTTTAGGATTTGCATTAATTTGGTCCAGTTGACACGGTCAAATGCCTTCTGCCAGTCTATGAAGCAAGCACACAATTCCTCATCTATGACCAAGGTTCGTTCTGATATTATTCTCAGCATCCCAATTGCATCCCTAGTTCCTTTTCCTCTTCTAAATCCAAACTGATCTTCTCCAAGTGCATCTTCAATTTTCCTCTCAATTCTTCTTCTAAGTATCCTCGCTACTATCTTTGCTGCATGAGCGATGATGCTGATTGTGCGATGGTCGCTGCATTTTGTAGCTTTGGGCTTCTTCTTTAAGGCAATCATTGTAACTTCAATAAAATCTCTGGGCCATTCTCCAGTTACATACATGCTGTTGATCATCTGTGTCATTAGCCTTAGACCACCTTCTCCCAACAATTTGAGTACATCCCCAGGTACATCATCATCTCCTGTAGTCTTCTTATCCCTCATAACCTTGATAGCTTTTTCCACTTCACTTTGCAAAATATAAGGGCCTTTCTCGTCTTCATCTACTTCATCTTCAGGTTCGACGTCTAGATGTTCTGGTCGATTAGCTCGATCGTAGAGCTCTGTGATATAATTCTCCCAAATTTGCAATACTCGTCTCTGATTTATTATTATATTGCCTTGAGAGTCTTCGATGCCAATGTTTTGAATCCCATGGTTTTCTTTCCAACCTAGTTCCTTTGTCTTCATGTACATTAAATCATAACGTCCTATTCTTTGAAATTCTATGATCTCGTCGCATATGCTCTCCAGATATTCCTTCTTGGCGTTGTCCGTGGCTCTTTTCAATTCGTTCCTCAGTCTTCTGTAGTTCTTCCTTCCTTCTTCATTGTTGACATTCTTCCATTTCCTTCGTTCATTCATTTTACTGATCATCTCCTGTGTAATCTATGGCTTTCTTGCTCTCCTCTCGACTTTTCCAACCAAACCACTCATAGTATCTAACACACATTTCTTGATATTGTTCCACTGCACTTCCACATTCCCACTTTCACATTTGATTGCACCAAGCTGTTCTTCTAGTCTATTGTGTACTACCTGTCGTTGAGCATATAGCTTCTCCAAATCCCATCTTGGTTTTTTCTTGTGGAACCTCATGATCTTCTTCAATCTGGTGCAGATCTTTGCAACCAGTAAATTGTGGTCAGAGTCAATATCTGCTCCAGGCAGTGTCTGCACATCCTTCACACTGTTCCTGAATCGCTGTTTCACTAGTACATAGTCCAGCTGATATCGATTCCTATCTCCTGGTGATTTCCACGTGTACAATCTTCTTTTAGGTTTTTTGAACCATGTGTTTGTTATAACAAGTCCATTTCTTTCACAGAAGTCAATAAGCATTTGACCTCTCTGATTCCTCCTTCCCAGTCCATATGGTCCAACAGTGTTGTGATGTGCTTTATCTCCAACCACACTGTTCCAATCTCCCATTATAATCGTGTTTGTCGCGCCCTTTCCATCCTCTTCAAGAATTTCTTCAATTATATCATACAACTCTTCCACTTTGTCATCTTCATAGTCCGATGTTGGCATGTACACTTGCACTATCAAAATACTTACCGGTTCTGCCTGCAATTTAATAGCAATGATTCTGTCACTATACACACTCTTCTTAACAACACTTTTCACTACGCTTTTATGCACTACTATTGCTACGCCTCTTTCAGCACTGTCACCCCCGGAATAATACACTGTATAATCACCACTTTTTATTTCACCTTGACCCTTCCACCGCACTTCACTAACACCTAGCACAGACACTGCGTTCTTCTGCATCTCTTTCTTCAAATTTTCGAGTTTTCCTCCTTGATTCAAGGTCCTTACGTTCCAAGTGCCTATCTTGAAGCTGTTATGTTCATTCTGTGTCTTCTGCTTTTGTCTGTAGTCATTACCGCGTGGTGTCTCCCCTAGAAACACTCCCCCCCGGAGATCCGAATGGGGGAGTAGTTTACCTCCGGAATGTTTTGTCTCCAGAGGAAGCATCTCGCCTTTGGCATTTGTCTCTGTTTCTGGAAGAGACTATCCAGGAAAAGTAATAATGTGGTAGTTTTTCCATTTGCTTTCCACATCGCAGTACAGCAGCCGTTCAGACCACTCTGGTCACGCCTGTTGCTACACGATCATGAACCATCTCGAGCATCATTTGCTCTGTGCTTCATGTCGCTACTGATGTCGCTGCTTCCGGCATCAGGGGAGTTTTTATTCGGTTTCCCATCTCCTAGGCATCTCTCTTTGTCTGGTTCCTACCCTTTTGATCTGTCCGGCTTGGGAGACCCTACTGGTAGCAATGCTACCGCCGGCTTAGCTCTCAGGGTCACTGGAACTCACAAGCCCCTCTACCACGGCAAGGTGAAGATACCAACAAAGGGGATTCTTCTTGCATTATTGTTGCAAATAATTATATTGCTGCAAAACTATTTAGAACCACATTTAATATTGTATTAATACAAATTTTTTCCTTATATTTCATTTGTATATATTGAACACATATTCATTTTTATTTCGCAAAGTTGTCATTAAGCTTGCCTCAGACTATATAGCGTACATGGTAGGATGGCTGGTGGAAGATAATAGGAAATGATTGGGAAGCAACGGTCATGGCATAATCGAGGTACTGTCCCAGCAAGTACCCGGATGAACAGAGGGAGACCATTAAATTTCTCGTTTAGGATAGCTGGAGTTCAGGCCGAAATTCGAAGCGGGCATTTACCGAATACAATCATGGACGTTATCGCTACACCAGTTAGCTAAGTTAACAGTGCTTCAAATAAGATTCGATATACTTAACCGATAGCACCTAGATTATGGTATGTGTTGTGTCTTAAAATATGCTGTTTTCCCTTGGGAATCCGGATCCCGGTAATTTGGATCCAGGATGTTCTGGACAATTTTGGGCCAATTAAAACCCATTATTTCCTATCGAAATTACTATTACAGTATATTATTATTATTATTATTATTATTATTATTATTAGTATCATCATTATCATCATCATATACATACTGTTAGGTACAGTACTTTCGCTTTAAGGAGATCTACTTTAGCACTGAGTGAGGCTTTTTATGTTACCTATATCATGGATTTTCCCATCGGCGGTCCGGATTCCCGGGTAATCCTACCACGCCACTGCCTATGTAGTTCGGATGACCGAGGGACTACTCATTCATTCATTCATTCATTCATTCTGTAGTCTGTCTTACGACAGGTCCGTAGTCGCTTCCAAAGCGAGATCTGCGCAGGTTGCGATCTAGTGCTTCCTCTTTCAATTTCCAGTATCTTCTCTTTTCCTTAAGGTCATCCAGTAGCTGCTTACGTCTTTTTCCTCGTCTTTCCGTTATTTCTATCCTTCCCTCTAACTGTCTTTCAATCACGTGTTTTAGAAGGCAGTTCCTACGCAAGATGTGACCAATCCAGTTAGCGTTTCTTCTTTTTATTGTATGTAGGTTCTGGAAGAGACTACCCAGGAAAAATAATAATGTGGTAGTTTTTTCCATTTGCTTTCCACATCGCAGTACAGCAGCCGTTCAGACCACTCTGCTCACGCCTGTTGCTACACGATCACGAACCATCTCGAGCATCATTTGCCCGTGCTTCAAGTCGCTACTAATGTCGCTGTTTCCGGCATCAGAGGAATTTTTTATTGGATTTCCCTTCTCCTAGGCAACTCTCTTCGTCTGATTTCTACCCTCTTGATCTGTCCGGCTTGAGAGACCCTACTGGTAGCAATGCTACCGCCGGCTTAGCTCCCAGGTCACGTGAACCCCCAAGCCCCTTCACCATGGCAAGTTGGAAAAACCAATGGAGCGGGAGGGGCTATTTTTTTGTTGGAAAGCTACTAAACCTTGTGGCAGACTACGTTTCTTATATTTGATTGTATACATATTACATGGAAATTATTTAAAATAAGAGTTATGTATGTATGAATAAGATTTATATTTTATATCTTATATACACATAACATTATGTCTAGTGGGCTATTATTTAAGGAAGTGGATAACACTATTTTGAGGTTAATATAAGTTAGATTTAATAGTAGACATTTTCGGACCAAAATATAAAGTTGAATACAATTCTGACGGTGACTATAACCTCAAGAATATATTCCACTGACATACGTCGAGTCGTTTTGTGAGTGGAGTATGCAGACACACAGATGCTACCCTTGATTAGTACTTTAGTTTTAAACTAAGAACTATGGCACTTACACATATGGTCGTAAGCAACGTTGCCTCTAATTTTTGTTTACAGCTGCGAGGAACTGCTACTGCTCTGAGCAGAAAATGTTTACACGACCTGACGACTGTGCGGCGCTTTACAACTTTTTTTTGTAATATGCATAATAAGAAAACTGTAGTTGCGCGGAAAAAATTCGGTGTGCGCGGGAGCATTTCAGTTACTGCGCCGCCGAGCACCCGCGCAGCTTAAAGGGAACATTGGTCCTAAATTTAATTTCAAAATAATGCTGCATGATACAGAATTTTGGAACTAAATGGCCTACAGACTGTTTGATGTAGACACCATTTTTAATTTCATTTTGTCACCTTTTGTATTATCAGTAAATGTTTAGGCACATGCAACATATATGTCAGCGTTTCACAAACTGTGGTCCGCGAAATATTTGTGGGTTGTCTGTGGTGGTGCAGTAAATGCTTTCTTTTATAGACCAGGTATTATTATCTTTTTATATTTTCTACCAGCTTTTCTTCTAGGCATTGTCGCGTGCTGTCGGCAACTACATCGAACAAACGAAAACGTGTGTCCTATAAGTAATGCATATTAAAAAGCTGCTAATTTAAACACGTAGTCTAGTAAACATTTGCGCACCTGAAGAGAAAAGCATAGGCTGAGGGTTTTATGTTGCTCATACCGTGCGTATTTTTACAATTAATACATCATCATTGTTAATGTCGGTCCGTTTCTTCCTTGTGAAGGTTTTGTGAGTAGGTTAGGATGTCCCCTGCATAGGTCACCGGCCTTTGGCAGGGGAAGTCTAGTGGTGGGGCTGCCACCTTCATGCCTCTAGACCGGCAAGGTTTTCTGTTGGGGTGTGCTCATCTAGCTGATGGGGCTCAATTTTAAGGCGCTGGACATTCGCCTGCACTCTCTCCCGTCTGCTGCAGTGTATTGCATTACCCAGGGTCACGCGGCTTAGCCTTCGTGAACGCGGGAGTAGGATTTGTCGACAGAGCCGCAGATGTTTTTGCGGTTGGTTTTCTCAGGAGTTATGAGTTTTACGTATCAACATCTGAATAACCCCTGAGACCATATGAGACCGCAATTAATACATCAACCAACAAATGCTCTTAATAAAATATAATTAATATGAAGTATTAAACTCCTACACGTTTCGGCACCGAGGTGACGTCCTCAGAGATTTTTTAAAACAAATGAATATAAGCCCAACACGTTAATCTAGGGCAATGCAATACCTAGATTAACGTGTTGGGCTTATATTCCTTTGTTTTACAAAACTCCTTGAGAATGGCACCCCGGTGCCGAAACATGTAGGTTTTTAATGCCTGTCGTTAATTGTATTTCATTAAGTGCATTTTGGTTGCTATATTAATAGGTTGAGGGTGTTCGAGACGAGGGTGCTGAGGGTGATGTTAGAACCGAGAGGGAAGAAGTAACAGGAGGCTATATCATATTGGATATTGAGGAAATATGATTGCCACACTTCCACCAAACATTAGTAGAATTATGAAATCAAGGAGAATGATAGGGCGGGTCATATAGCACGCGTGGGGTGAAGAGAAATGCATACAGAGTTTTGATGGGAAAACCTTAAGGATATAACCAATTGGAAGATCTAGACGTGGATAGAAGCATAATATTAAAATGGATCTTAAAGAAATAGTATTGCGGGGCGTGGACTCTATTAATTTGGCTCATATTTCGGACGAGTAGCTGGCTGTTGTAAACACGGTAATGGACCTTTAGATTTTATAAGATTCGAGAAAGCTTTTAGTAGCTTCTCAAGAAGGACTCAGCGCCATGGGGTTAGGTAGCAAACACATTTTCTTTATAATGCCGAAGGCATGAGTAGGTGAGTGCAGTCAAAAAGATAGTCTGCAGGGCCATAATGGTTTGTTCAGGTTGTCCACGGTGTTTAATTATTTGGGCAACTCTAATATATCTTGCTCCCCTTATGCGCAACCAAGTGGTCATGACTAAAGTATCAGACTGTACACAACATCGGTCAGGCATAGCATGTTGAAGGGAATTATATGCTTCACTTCTGTCTGATTACACACATAAAAATTAGATAAGTGCGATCGTTATGTGCGACGCATAAACTTCAGAACTACACTACATGTTCGGGAGTGTAATAATTAGATTTAACTGCTATAATTATTCGTATACTGTAACCAAAATAATTTACATCCACAAGCGTATTTGACTTCCAGGAACGTATTCTTGGAACTACTTTGAGGCATGTATAATAAAATCAAATTAAAGTTCAGTTTTACCGCTCACGTGGGCGTTACGACTGGCGTAGTTTGCTTTTATAAACACAGACACACACCCAGCGTTTGTGTGAAATTGGCTGAAAGGAAAGATGGTGGAGGTCACTATTCCATTTGGCAGAAATTAGATCGGATAACTGCACGTTATATAACCTTTAAAGGACAAATTTGTTCATTCCTCTAATATCCGCAGTGTAAGGTGTTCTCGCTTTTACGACATAACATGGAAAACCGTCGCAAGTCATATGTCTCTCCTTCGCACATTAGTTTAATTTATGGTCGCTTTCCCAGCCGCGGTGTGGAACCAAGGTTTTACTTCACCAAAAGAAAGATGAGATATATGGAACAATAAACGTGCTATTAAAATAATCCCATAGAGCAAAGTCCCTCAGAAGCTGATGGTCGCTCAGCTGGCCAAAATTTTTATCATCTTTTATGTGACTCGAATTTTATTGCCGTGTTTACAAGAGCCTACTTCTCATCTGTCTCTTAAAACAGTTGAATCTAGTCCACACCTTAAAATTTATTTATTTAAGCTCCACGTTAATATTATTTTCCCATCCATGCTAAGGTTTTTTTAATTTGTTACAGCACATCATTCTTCTTTATCAAATTTCCGTAAACACTTTTATCGCTGCCATGCGTGTTACATGCCCATTCCATCTCAGGCTCCTTGATATTATCACCTTATTGATATCTGTTGAAGAATGAAAATTATAAAGCTTTATATTATGTAAGTTTCGACCTTCCTTTCACTTCCTACCTCTTTGTTCCAAATATTCTCTTCTGCTTCCTAATCGTGAACTTCTTCAAGCTATGCTCTTCCCTTATGAGACTAATCTTCATTGCCTAGCAAAACAACACCAATTATAGATTTCTTTATGGTAATCTATAAGTGACGGTCCCTCGTCCAGAGGAGTCCTACCGACTGTGGTGTGTCTAATGTGTGTGACCATGAAACCTCGACGAAACGAGGAGGCCCAGGCCCATATAGGGCTGTCGAGCCATAGAAAAAAATCTATGTGACCCATACAGACCTGCTGGTAAGTAGCTGCATCATTAACTTCTGCGGTTATTGAAAGGAAATAAAATGAACTATTCACATAGACTTAATAATGAATGCAGACTGTACCACATGACAAGTCATTTGCAGCGAGTGTGTTGCCATTGTGCTAAGTAATTTGAGACTTTATACCTCTGAGAAGTAAATAATTTTGATTAAATTTGCGTAAGTAATGAATAGAAATTGTAGAAACAAACATTGTTTAAATTCTTTTATCCATATTGTCATAAAAGTTGTATTTTAGTATCTATCTATATATATATAGTGTTTATATCTGTCTTTTGATGTGTTTGGAAACGATATCCATTGTTAACTGACGCTGTGATCAAGAGAGTATGGAATGACACAGTTTAGATTTTTGTTGAGGAATTCGAATTAGTGACAGACAGTGAGCAGTTTGATGTCAAAATTAGATCACTTGAAAGTGCAGGTTTTCAATAACAACATAAATGATAATAATAATAATAATAATTTGTGACATTGACGGGGCTAATTTTAGTAACAGTAACACCAAGGTAGTTGCTTAAAACGTTATCTGTAGGCTACGTAGATTTCTTCCTTGCAGAATTAAAAAAATAAGTGTCTTGTGAAGTTACATTTACCCGATAATTGCTACTTGACACATTACTTCCGTTCCCTTTGTCCTTGGAGTTTCTAGCTTGATCACACACCTGCGGACTCTTTTATAAAGTATTTATGTTCTGAAAATATATAAAAGTAGTTTGTCAAAGCTCAGACATTGCACAATGTGATTGGTGCGGAGAAAGACTGTAACATTTCTATAAATATTCACATACAACAATGTCATCAGTTCAGTGTTTCGTGAATTTTTCATAAAATAACAAGACAGGCAATGTACATGTAACGTAACGTTGAGACGCCATCGCGTAACCATTGTTGCCGTGGAGAAGGAACAAGTATTAAATAATCTGAGTGTGTGTCTGTACTTTGCCTTAGTTATCCGGCATGTAAAGTGCATGCGCTGTATTACATTGTCATGTGTGGCCTGTCAGGATCTATTTTTTTTTTCACATTATCTCATAAAAGGTACGAATTTCGGAAAAACGTTATTGAACGTAAAATATGTGATTTGATTTTCTCTACAACTTTTGTCTGAAAAGTTTCTCATTCTAAGGAGAATTCAGCAAGATATCATAAATTTCTGTACGTAAATTATCCGCTATTCTTGTCAGATTTTAATAATACTTGAATTATCTCGCCAGATTTTTGAAAAATCTTCGATTATCAAATTTAATGAAAATCCTTCCAGTGGGAGCCGAGTTGTTCCATGCGGACAGACGGACAGAAAGAGAGACGGACGCACAGAGAGAAATGACGAAGCTAATAGTCGCTTGTCGCAATTTTGCGAACGCGCCTAAAATTATTTCTGCATAAAACCCAACTGTTTATGCTTTTTTCCCTGAGGAACATCTTTAAACATTTTACATAATACCAAGGTAGTAAAAGTGTAGGTCCGTATCTTTGAAGTATGATACCGAATAATTTAAATTTAAGGTCATAAAGCGAGAGTTTAGTCTGCGAAATTTATGTTTACCTCATGCATACAGAACAATCAAAGTGGCAGTTAATGTATAATATATTGAACTATTTTGGGTTACAATACTGTGTTGACTGTACGGTAGCAACGTATGGTGCATAATAAGGTGAAAATAAACTTACTCGTTGAAATTGTAACCGTCATATTAACATCGGACGACAGCTGTTTGGACCATGATTGATTTACTGAACTCTCTGCTACGGAATTTTTTTCTTGGATAATAACACCATTCCGATAGCATCTGTTCCATTCCCTCGGCACTTCGAATTGAAGCAGTCGCAGTTGGAGAACAGAGCTTTAAGGTCAGTTCTGTTTATTTCATTGTAGAGATGCATCAGTTCACTGCCCGGACATCATGACGCCTCCTGATGCTGTAACTTTATGCCGTTTTAAAAGCTTCACAGTTTTCCTAACCAATTTGGAGTGCTGTTTCAAAAGGAAGATATATTTGAAGTTGAAGGGTTGAAGAGACTTAAATAGGGATTGCCACATAGAATGATACAACTTAATTCTTACGCGTCTTTTGCACGAATCTAACAAACAGATTTTGATGACGTCTGGGACTGTGGGACCGAGATTCAGCATTAAAATTTCCCTCGTGGGGAATTTTACTTTCTTTCATATCTACCCAGTATAAGCAACTTCATATGAAGATGAAATCTAACTACGGATATTCAATATTGGATTGTCTTATAAAGGTTAGCACATAATATATATTATACGTGTGAAATTGTATTTGAAATGTTTTTGTGTGGAGAATATTTAAAGGAATATAACTTAACAGTTAACATTTACATCAGTGCCACGAGAATCAAACGAAAACGAAGAATACATTCCACTGTCATTTCAGTATCAGACAACCATCTTTTTCTTCTTCTGTGTCTCCACTATCATAGAAGGATAAGCGCCTCCCCGGTTGCTCTCCTCCATTCATCTCTCTCCTGCTCTACTTGTTTCCAATTAACATTTCCCATCTTTCTTACGTCATTCTGTACATCATTTTTCCATCTAGCCTTTGGTCTCCCCTTAGGTCGTTTTTGGTATAAGTTGGCTTGATATATTTTCTTGGTGTTTCTTGCATCATCCATCCTTCAGGACATCATGCTTTCCTAAAATGTAATTTTCTGTGTGTCTTGGCTCTGAATGTACTTAAAATCAATCCTTTGAAGCCTGAAATTAGTATAAACGACTTTTTTAAAGCAGGCTGAACTTCAGACAAAACACACATTCCCACTACAGGGAAAGATCAGTTAATGTCGTTTAGGGAGATAACAACTGCACGTTCTAAGGATTGACCGAACCAATAAATACACCACATGGACAAAATACTGAATTCAGTTAATGTTAAATCTGCCCTTTATACTGCGCTGTGCTTTAAGGATCAAGTACAAGGACAGATAATTAATCCGTTTGTTATCGATTAGTCTTTTCAAAAATAGACTTCTATGTTAGTCTACGTGGCGAATTTTTGAAACTAGACGAAAGATGTACACTGTTCGTTGCATCTGTCTTGCTGCAATGACATGTCAGGGTCATGCTATAGCAGTGCGAATATAAGATGTTTATACGTTGCAGTTGGACAGTAGGCTTAAGTGGAATCATTTTGTTTATTATCCTGCACTCTGCGTCTGCGTGTCTTGCATGTTACATACCTGGTGCCGGGCTGATCGTGATGTCAGTGATTAGCACCCATCACAAGCAAGCTGGTTGACGAGTAGTCTTTGATTGTTCAATCTGTTACTGAACAATTTTTATAACACTTGTCGTAAGGCAGAAGAGACAGCGAAATGTGGCGTCTAAATTTTCGCTGTCCGCGTCTTATTCTGGAGGTCGCGCTTTCTAAACTCGATCCCTAAATCGGCTATCGTGACTGCAGTTTATGTGATTTTGCGCTGGCGTGATGCCTAAAAAGTCTAGTGCCGCTTTCTTACACATCCTCTTTAATTTGAAATATTTCATTTACAGTCTGGTCATAGTTTTACGCTGTATAATGTAACTGATTGGAATAGGGTCGATAATGTACCAAGAATCAATTTATTTCTATATGGGCATATACAAATAATAACAGGATAGGTATTAACTGTGCTAATGAATGTTCCAGTTTTATGGCATATAACGCCTCTTAGATTTATGCATCAGTACAAAGCTTCGGAGGATCTTCCTGCCTACATATTCAGCATCATCCAGAAAGGACCCTCCGACATGTCGGTAAATGGCGACATATCGCAAAAGACTGAATTCCTTATTCCACTTCACTTGGGCTCTGACGATGGTCTGTTGTATTCAGAAGCACACTTGTTTTTTTTTTACTTTGTCCATTGTTTCGGAAGCAAGCTCGGCTTCTCTCTTCAGACGCAAACCCCTCTGGTGGACCCTCACATAGAACTATTCTTAGCCACTTGGCCAGGCTGTGTCTAAGAGGCCCAACAGAGAGGTGTTGCACCTGAGGACGGAAGCAGAGCTGGCTTCCGCAACGTGGTGTTTTAATTGTATAACAGATGATGGACACAGTCCAAAGAAGGAAGGGAGTTTGTAGATTCTTTGAGAGTTGTTTCGTTTGTGTAAATAGTCCGAGGGCCTACTGACAGTCGCGGTTGTGGATTGTTGCACTAGAGGATGGTAACTAAAGAATGATTAACACCGTGAAGCAGAGTCCTCCTTGACAGGCTGATAATAGCTCAGGTAGCGAAGAACTTTGTCGCATTTTATGGAACCCGAATATTCATTGCTACGTCAGAGTTGCGGTTCTCACAGCGGTGACAGCACTATCTTCTTCGGGAATATGACGCCATGTAGATACACTTTCGGAGGAACCTGCTGCCTCCATTGTCAGCATTGATAATTTTTTGCCTTTCCTGTAGCCTGTGTCTGTAATATTATTATGTGTATTGCCATCAAACACAACACAACTTATGAAATTCATCAGTGAATGCTACATGTTTCTGTTTTAGAGACCATTATCAGGCAATAAAATACATGACTTAAAAGATAAGTATATTTGCATGGAAATGTTTAGAAATTTTCGAGAGCCCACAAATTGTTACTTTTCTTAAATTGACGTAGAATTAAACTGTACATATCTAATAATTATCATATATACAATTGTTTTTTAAAAAATTTTTCATATAATTCTTAAGCTTATTAAAGTTGTGTTGATTCTTTATTGTTTGGTTGGCTTGAATATTCATTTGCCTGGTGTAATGTGTTCTTGAGGCGAACGTGATTTTTCTGGAACCCAATATGTAGTTGTTATATTTGTAATAAATAATAAAATTGTTTCAATTCTTGGGAATTTTATGTATGTAAGATCTGGAAGTGATGATGTTGTTGCTTACTTACGGTTTTTTTTTACATATTTGTTGACATTTGGTGTTCGTTAGGTTGCATTTATGACCAGGGTCACTGTGTCTTTAAGGTAACACTCTTCTACTCTGAACATGGAGTCTGCGGGTTTCTCCCAAATTTTGACAACCATCTACTAAACTACATGTCGTCGTATCCAAAAATACAGTAATCACTGTTCCTTGCCACGTCCACCACAGCCCGACTTTGGTCGTATTGTGAATAGGGCTGACAACATAAACCGTTGAGAGTGGTGGGTTGAGAATTACATAAAGTCATCTTATTCCGTCATCCGGCCAGTATTTATACCGAACGCCTAAGGGATATACGAGTAATCCAGAGCGTTTCCACTACACCACACTTCCAAGTACGGTCCTGTGGAACTCTAAAATGTGGGTGCCCCTCGTGATAGAATGGTGGCATGGGTGCTGCAGCTTTGTGTTGAAACAAGGCAGTCAGAGAGAACATGGAAACTGTACGGACAGGGGCCCTTTCTGTGTTCCCCAAGTGGGGGGCCGACACACACGCGCGAGTAATAAAACGAAACCCATGAGTAAGTAACTTACGCTATCCTTGAACCTTCTCCTAACATGATCTTCTCAGATACTTAAAATCACAATTTGGCTTCTCAAGCGTCTGGAACTGTCAGTATTGACAAATTCAGAGATGCTGAAATGTCGGAAACGATATTTCCTTCCCACAAGTTTCCAGCATTATCATGCGATATGTATATAGGCCTACATCTACAGTTAAAAGTGTTAATTATAGTTTTCAGAACCAATTAAGTGGTCTGTAGTGCAAGAACTGTCACGGTACAAATTACTCACGGCTACCTGCCTTGAACCAAGAAGCAAACAGGCACTGTGGAACGGGACGTCGCAGTACGTCTTGGGAATGAAACTGCTTCAGCTTACAATTTATTTTATTTGTTATGGAATGTATTAGAAATGAAGCCCCATTGCTTTTTACTGAACTCCCTCCCTCCCTCCCTCCCATCCTACCAACCTACATACATACCTGACTCACAGACAGACAGACAGACAGACAGACAGACTCACTGACAAACGAACAAACACACTAAGTGGCTGATTGACTGGCTAAGTGGGGCTGACTGATTAGCTAAGTGACTCAACAACTGACTCATTACGCGTCTCCCTAACTGACTGACTGAAGTGGTACTGTGTAGGTTTTCTGCGAGAATTTCCCTCTCTCCCCCCCCACCAATTCCCCATACTCACCCACCAATAAACGTGGGTACAGTAGGCTCATTTGAGTCCGCGCTGCCAAGGGACTCAATCTGAAGCAATATCGGCATCTACAATTAAAAGTAACTAACTAACCAAGCAACCAACCAACCAAGGAAGCAACCAACCAATCAAGCAAGCAACCAACCCTATAGTGAGGGTCCTCATGCCGAGAACTAAGAATCGCACAGTTTTTTTTCCCAAGAACTGGCAAACTAAGTTTCATAAATCCTACTACTACACTCTATTTTGAATCCTTTAAGCCAATCTATGCCGTCACAGTGTAGTTGTTTAAAATCCTCTTCTTCTTCTTCTTATGCTCCTCAAGGGGTTTTTTTTTGCAATGCTACGGACGTATCGCAGCCTTGAGGGTTATTTTGCAACCCTGTGATGAAGATGATTAGTTTTTTTTTGCTTGCAATGGAGCACAAGTGGATTGAAATTGACCGGGGAAAACCGAAGTACCCGGGAAAAAACCTGTCCCAGTGCCACTTTGTCCACCACAAATCCAACATAGACTGACACGGGATCGAACCCGGGCCTCCGCCTCCTCAAGGCTTACACTCGCGCCTCTCCCAATTTCATAGTCGTCATCTGTTAGCTTGACTACCCACATCTTTATGTCATTTTATACTCTACCAAGTTCATCACTTATCGTTTTCCCGAACATATGGAAATAGGATCTGTCTTAGGCAAGGCGAGTCGGACGAATGTGACGCCACTTTATTTGCGCTGAAATACGGTACAAATGCTCCGTCGTGCTGTGAGTCATGGAGAGAAGGTCATTAGTGCGTGTAAGAAATGTATTGTGTTGGTCAAAGAGAGCTATTTTTGGAACAATTTGTATAATATATATGTATCATGGTAAATATGTCGCTGAAGTCTTGTAATAAATACCCCTCGTCAACAGTGTCATGTAACGGAAAAATATACTGAATTGTGGAAGAATTTAGAGCAACATGTTTGGTGCTGAGCAAAAAAAAAAGTATAAACCTTGTGTTTTCTCAGATGAACGCTGCTTTGCACTAAGCAGGCACGCAAACAACAACTCTTGGTGTTAATGAAAACCGCATGCAGTTCGTGAAGTTTCCTTTACGTGACCTTAAATTTCAGTGAGGGCGCGCAAATCATACGTACCGTGTCTTTGGAAGAAACAAATTTTGACAATGGCGTTGATTTACTCCCTGTACCATTATTCGGGGAATTAATAGCACGAGGGTAAAAGTAGGGCAATCCACTTTTTTTTTTGTAGAAATTTAAAACAATTTTCGAAGTAAACCGTTAATCTTCGAAGACAATCGCTTCGTTGTGTGTCGAGAAATACTTTCAGAATGTGTGAGGCCTGCTTAGATGTTGGAGGTAGGCACTTCGAGACTCGTCAGTGAGTTAAGATATATCGAACAGCACGCCGAAAACGGACTATATGCACGGCAAATGCATCCTTTGGTATGCGGTAAAGCTGCCGTGACAGCTGACGTGATAGGGAAGATACTAAATATAAACACTTTAATTAAATGCAAACCTCGGGACTACGTCATTCTGCATTCTACGAGTATAAAGATAAGTTAACCATCTATTTTATTGTAATTACTAAAGCAATAGTTAAGTTATCCCGTTGTCTTCAGTTTTAATTTTATTAATTTAGTATATCGCTCATGAAACAACAATTTGTCGTAACCCACCGATAAACGATTTTACAGGAGACAGAAAAAATTTGACAGGTCCTTAATAGACAACACTTAAGCTTCTTATGTTTTTACGAAAATATAAGGAAAAATAATTTTTTGTCGACACATTTTGACAGAAGGTGTTTTTTGTAACCGAAACTGTCTAGTAATGCGGGAATCTCAGTTTGACAAATTGTGTGGGTTACAACAAATTGCTGTTTCATGAGCCATATACTTTTCATATTTCTTAAAATTTCATTTCCGCTGCCTGAAGTTTGCCAGACTTGTTCGTTACTCCAAGGTTTACTGCAACATAAAACTGGGGAACTGACATTGCTTTACACGGTTTAACTGTTTCTCTTCTTGCAGTCCTGTTTAGTGTTCTGTATATCATCCCTCATATTGCTTGAAATTGATGTGTTTGATATTTACTCCATCGTCTGTTTCGTAAGAGATGTCACATCCTAGATATCTGAGGCGCGAAACTTATTTTTGAGTTTTAAGTAATTATTTTTCACCTGATTGTTTTGTTTTATTTCAAGTCCATTTTAATATTATGCTTCCTTCTACGGTAGGAGTTATAAATTGTGTCTCCCTTTCAGCAGAGCTTCTGTTTTCTTTTCACTGTCTGGTACAAAGACAACAACATTGCCTTGAGTTTGTCAGTGACTCGGTGAGCTTGGTCTCCTTCAGTCGCATTCATGACTCGAGCCACTTCTGTGATTATACTAAGTTACTAATACTGATCACACTGCAAACTGCCGACGATTTCCGAAGTCTTAGTCAGTGAGACAAACTCATACAGTCACGTTTTATTAGCTTCATACTGCTCACAGGGGATTAAACTCTGGGCGTAATGGGCCTAATAGTGTACTGCCTAGAGAACAAGTTTCTTTTTTTGTGCCACCACGTAAAATGTTGTTCCTGACGGCAGGTTGAGGATTTTAAAAATAATTTTAGCACGAAAAACATTTAAATATTTTTTAAGAATTGTGACAAGAATTTCGCGGGAGAACAGCTAACACGATATGGCATATTTCTCCGTGACAAACTGATTGTCACTCACCAGGTTAATAAATTCCCTAATTTTTCATAAAGCTCGCTAGGAATATTATCTTTTGCCAGTTGAATCCATTTCAGGTACTCATACTAGATTTATTTGGGACTCATTTTAGTATAATCTTTTCACTTGTACCTCTTTCCTTCCAGTCTCTGGAACGACGTACTAAAATAATATTTGGATCTAAAAAGATTGAAGTAATTGAGCAGTTTAGGACATTTTATGTTTGGGAAGCTGGTTATTTGTATAGATAATTGTTATTGTTAAGGTAGTAAAATACAAGAATCTGGGTGTATAGTTGCAATAGATACTGCTGGGAATGTTCAGAAAATTATGGTTTTGAAACTTCTCGGAAAAGGGCGCTTAGATTCTTAGATTATTTTCCGGCTGTGTTAGTACCAGACTACATAGCGTCGGGGCTTGTTTGAAGATCCAGGATGCGAAGTGAATGTAAAAGTAATGTGACCTATTTAGAATCACATTTTATCATGGACTCACGTAAGTAGCAATAAAATAAATGGTGTTTATGTTTACGATGATGAAGACGACAACGACGTGGTTTTTGGTGGTGTTTAAGAACTATCCTCTATATATTATTGTACTTAAATGATACTGTCTTATTTATAATTTAGGGTTCATTATATAGTGTGTTAATACTACATGGTCTTGTTTCTTTGCAGGTAATTATCACTTTATCAACTCCCGTGCCTTCAGTGCTGCGCTATCCTCTTCAGTGGTAAAGTACATAATGTCTTTCGACTTTGGCACCGTGTGTATAACCACAAATGTGTGAGTTCGGCAGATGCATGAGTTAGACTGAACTGTTGAATTCAGTGTTGGCGTGTTCAGCCGTTTCTGATGTCATGAGCATAGATCAGAAGTCGGCCTGTCCTATGCATTTTCAAACCATCCTGATTCTCTTGGACCTTCCTAACGGCGTTTTTTAACAGTGCTACAGATCGGTCAATCATTTTAATTTGGTATTTTGATTATCCGGACTCAAAATCCTTCAGTGACCTCATAACTAAATTTATCACCGTTGAAATAGTTCTGGAGCGTCTTTCAAATATACCTTCTCTCCCTGTGTGCAATAACTTTAAAAGTTTTAATTCGGAGTAAGGAACTGTGAACAGTCTACATGTTAACGCCACAGTGACAGTATCCTTTCTACTGCGTGACGTCATGCGGTTCTCACACAAGGACATTATTGTTTCGTATCAGCCGTTTTACTGCCAGCATCCCCACTAACTACAATTTATTGCTGGAGGTTTTAGAGGGTAATTGAACAAAGACGACATTATTACAACCTATCATCTTTTTGACATTAGCGCCAGTAACATTAAGATGACGAAAATATCTCTGTAAAGCTGTAGTAAAATTGACAAATTATTTAATAATTGTTTCTTATTAGAAGATTATATTCTTTCATACGAACGTTCTGAATACTTGTGTTATTTTGCAAGAGCAATGAACTTGACAAAAATAGGCCTCTGACATTCCTATTTTATGATTGGAAGATAATTTCTTCCTTGGGTGTGTTCTGTGACATTGAGGTAAATTACTATGGGTGTGCTTGTGATGACATACAACACTATTCCTTGTTAGTGGGTGTGTTCATTGATATTTCGATATGTGCTCGGAGGCATGTGGGTACTGCAAGGACTGTTCACTGTACATGTATGCGTAAGTAAGTTATTAAGTTTTGGCCATTACTTGCAGCATTTTCAACTCCCCCCTCTGTGCACACGCGTGTCCCCCGTCACACTATTAGGAATAACAATAGATACATTTCTTCAAGGGTACTTATCATCCATCCCATCTAGGACTGGGTTTATATTTGTTCACTCTTCCTCTGTAGACTTATATATGAATTATCGTTACGTAGTCTCTCTTTCTTGGTGTGTTTGTACGTTTTTATGATGTACATACCTTTGAAGACTTTGATGATAGATCATAAACATGGGTAGGTAAAGAAATTTCAAGGTCCCTCTCGATGTTATTGTTCTTATTCACTGCTGTGCTAGACAAGAAAGTGAAGACATGAAGCCATTCATCTTGATGTGTCTCTAGTAATTGTTTTCCTGTCGATTTAATTTTTTATGCCAGTGTAAATTTCGAAGGTAAAATGTGCGTATGTACTTTTACAGTGTTTCTTCTTATATAAATTATCAGGTTTTCACGACGATTATTATTCAGGTTGTGGTCTTGTGACTTGTAACATTTTTGTTGGCCCTTCTTGTCCCCAATTCCCATAAACTCTGGAGTTACAAAGGGCCGTCTTTTATCACTGTTTTGTATCTTTCCACTGATGATACCTTGTGGTCCTTTAAGATCCAAGTGTTTTGGGCTCTTACGCCGTATCGACTGGTATTTATTACCTGGCACGTCATGTCGTCCCTGAACACTTCAATCTTCAGCAACACCGCTGTTGGAACTCCAAATTTGGCAAGGAATGTGTTTTCTTCGTGGTTGCTCCCATTTCCTATTGTACCGGACCGGGGCCTGTGTCCTGTCGCCTTCTTTTGTATTGAATTGGCCATCTTCCTTGCTCCTTGAAATTTTAATTCCTCTTAATTTAGGTTAGCAACTTTTAATTTACACGATTGGTCCTTTAGGGAGACACAAGTATCCCTTTTAAAATAGGCCGGCCCATTCACTCCCCATTTTAGGCTTATCGTGGGCCAAAATAAAAACATTTTCATGTGTCATTCGAAGTCCAATACTTCTAACAACTAATATACTTTTGTTAAATATTAAACAACCTGAAACTTATGCTGGTATTTTGTTTTTGTCAGTCTCATACGTCTCTAATCCCTGCCTTTCCTTAGAATATTCAACCAGCCTCGCTACATGTTTCGGCAAATTATTTTTCCTTCATGAGGGAAGTTTCAGGCAAGTGGCCTCATCTTTAGGCCTGGCTTCTCCAGGATTGTTGTGTGTACATTCCACAGTACATTGCAGACTTACTGCCCTGCGTGGCCATTACACAGTACACTGTAACCATTGATAAACCTTCTGTAAAATACGGTATTATGTGAAAGGTATAAATATGTCCAACAATATACAGGCAACATAGCTCGTGCTTAAGTGAAATTACTGGTGAGTGTCAGTGTGGATTCCGACGTAGTAGATCAGCTGTCTGTCTGTTTTTGTATTTACCCGATCAGAGACGAATGAGTAGAAAAGCACAATACTTCATTACTCGCAAACATGAAAGCGAATTGTGATGGCCCAATTACGAAATTAATACGACAGTACACAGGCCTACGCAAGAGCACGAAATACACAGGACTTTTTATAAAGCTTACCTGGAATTACTGCGTGCTGTGTTTCCAGAGTTAGACGCTGGACATGCTGTTACAATAAGACAGCTCCCAAACACGCGGGTACCCTTTCATGATGAAGACTAAACTTATTCCTGACTTATTTAACGACGCCTTCGCAAATGCATGTACCATGTAACGTAGAAAGGAAACTTGCGGTCAATGATCAAGGGAATTTGAAAGCAATCGTAATGCATTTTGAATTACTGCCATGGATTTCATCTGGAATGAGTAAAAGAAATCACTAAATCCCTTGGAAATTTTGGCACAGGGCCGAGAATTGAACCAAGACCCCACTAATATAAACCAGCAGTCCCAACAACCATTCTTCTGCTACTTTCAGTGTGACTTTAATGAGTCAGTGAAAATTTCTTTGCAATTTGAAAAGTAAATCTGTAGGTATTATGCCAATGAAAGTTTAGTATTAATAACGTTACCACTTAAAATATCAGGCATGATGTTAGGTTCCTAGAGCAGTGTTGATGAAGATTGAAGTCTTCCGGTATGTTACACCGTGTCTACTGGTAATCGTTTATCAACGTTTCGGAGGATTTAGTGCCTCCGTCTCGAGGCTCGACATGGCATAACTTTATAGAAGACCTGAATATTTAAAATATTGTGCATTTAAAAAGTGGAAAGTTAATAGATTTGTAATATGTAAGTTAGTAGTGTAAGGAAATTTGGTTCTTGGTAGGGGGTACAACTTCGCTGTTCGCCACCGTGTAGAAGCATGCATCATCCTTTGAGTATCGGCTCATTCCAGTGTGGTTAACACAAGTGT
Organism: Reticulitermes speratus; assembly: GCA_021186555.1. Lineage (NCBI taxonomy): Eukaryota > Metazoa > Arthropoda > Insecta > Blattodea > Rhinotermitidae > Reticulitermes > Reticulitermes speratus. The sequence goes on from JAJKFL010000005.1 coordinate 20,573,852, forward strand.
AGCGTGACACTAACCACATATCTCTACGTAATCCCAAGGTCTAGAAAGAGTGAGAATTTACTTCCACACTCCATATAAGCCGTCATGAGGTAGTATATGAATTCAGGGCAGACTTCTCCTTACTTTTATACATTCAAGTTTGATTACCTGTCAGTTCCATATCTCTTATCTTCTCATCCAATAGTATGTGAATCAGCTGTATGGGAGTCCGTCTGAGAGAACAAGGTCCCTTCGTATTTTCAATATTGCTTGTTATTGTGTTGTGTTCAATGCAGTCAGCATCTCTGAATTATTGACGATACCCGTCTTCCACGTAGTGTCACTTTGTCTGCTTTGTGATGTGAAAGTATGCGCCCTGATAAAAGTCATGCTGGGCTGTATGGACGTGGGGAATGGCATCAAGTGGGTTCCTGGGTGTCTTGTGAAAAGTAACTGATGTGTGGCAAGATCAGATCAAACGTCTTTTATGCGAATGTGTGTGAGGCACTTAAAAGGCTTATGTATGTACACTATAACGATGGTACGCACTACCGGTATCCTGCTCCTCCTTGCGCCTTAATTATTAACTGCACTTTATGGGATTATATATTATAGCTTTTAGCTTATATTTCTATTTTATAAGATAAGGTTGAACTTCTGATATTCTTCCCTGATAGTTTTAACCAGGTGCTGGATATTTATGAAGCATGGTATAAACGTCATGCAGTTACAGGCTAGCCAAACGTTGTTGTTTCTCGTCTTGTACCATTAATAATACCAACATGACGATCATGGGAACTCCCAAAGTGAGAGCGACAGTAGTGCTATCGGATGCATTTTCTGATGTTTTGTGTGAATTTAGATCTTTGTAAAATATGCACATGTTAATGAAGTAATATTTTGTTGTATGTAAAACAAAACAGCAAGCGAGCCAAATCTCTATATAGCTTTCGACTCCAAGGAATCACGCGAATATTTTATGGTGATAAATCATAAAATTACCTTCAATATTTAGATGAAATATTTTATATTGACAATTACAAATATAATGGTGTCTCATGTCTTGGTTTTGTGTTTGACAAATCTAACGAACTCTGAAACTACATTAATGGCAATTATTGTATACATGTTTGGACAACAAAGTTTCCTGCTGCAGACTTCCCGCAGTACTGCTGTGCAATAAATGTTTGGATGCATATGTGGAGCACTGTTACGTAAGCAACTGACTGATACTGTCATTCTTTTCAAAACTTTTATCTGAGTATTCTTTCGAGTTTCATAACTGAAAGTTGTTTTTGTGGTACTGCTATGCCCTGAAGAGCTTCTGGAGAAGTTTCATAGGGAAATACTTAATTTGCAGCGGCCATATCCTCTTCTTTTGTATGGGGTGAAACGTGGTCTTGGAGGATCATACATTAAGGGTGTCTGAGAAAAGAGTATCTAGGAGAATGTTTGGAATTAAGAGGGGGCAATAAAGTGAGGCTGGGACGTTTCATAATGAGGAGCTCGCAATTTATGAGCTTTATCATGTATTTTTAGAATAATAGAATCAAGAGGGATGACATAGGCGGACCTGCAAAACAGATGGGAAATGTGAGAAATGCGTACATAATTTTGGTCCAAAAAGTCAGAAGGGAAGGGACCATTTGCAGAAATTAGGCGTAGGTGGATGCTGTGTAAACCGTAAAAACAAACTTCGGTTTTCTTAAAAGGCGGAAGATTTCTTGCCTAGCTGAGCGACTAGTAGATTTTCAAGAAAAACTGTGAGTGCTGAGAATTAGTAGCAGCGCATCAGGTTTAGGCTCCACTGAAACAAATATCACCAGTGAAGGATAATGTACTTTTTACAGAACCCGGTACCAGTATGGGAGGAATGGAATGTGACAAGTCATATGAGGCCAGCATCCTTGATCGTACCCCTGGAATGATCTCAGAAGGAGTGTTGTTGCTCTAGTTATCGCAATACAATGGAGCCGTTCAATTATAACTTATTGTATCATCTCTTCACAGTCTGATCACTGAAGCCTGCTACCTGTCGGCATGGTTACCGATCATTAATCACCCAGTTTCTTGCTTTCCTAACTACTGTAATGAAAGCCGACTCTGCCGCAGTGTTTCTGTCATCACTCAGCCGTGGATCAATTCATTCTCTTAGTAAATGCAGTACAAATGGAATAATTTATATACTAATCCATTCTCTGGTAGTAGTGCCGAAAGGTTCAAAATGACTAATATCAAAGTCGACCCTGAAAGGACTCTGACGATGATACAGTGTATGCAATAAACCTGAGGAGCCTTTTGGAAGTATACTTCGCCTGGGTTTTCTTTAAACTAAACCATCGAATAGGAGGGGGGGGGGGGGGAGAAGGATCCTTTTTCTGGGGAGCCAGTTGTCCAGAAGTAGCGTCTATTGCTGGAAATCGAAGGCTACCTATGCCAAGTACACCACGTACATATTCGTAAAGTCGCGTTTGAACTGCGAGATACAGATTAATAAAAATAATATTTTTAAATGAACTGTTTCACGCCTCAGAACGCCGTAATATTCATATTCTTCGGCCTAAGAAACAAAGCCTAATTTCTTAACCTCACTCTTCTTTCTGCACTCTTTTCCCAGCAGCCACTTATCAAGGGATTTCCTGCGTTAACTTCTTGTGTATTTTACTTTCCTCTTCCACCCCCGCTACATACCCAACCCGTTACAGTTTCGCAACTTGTATTATTCCAGCAGTAGTGTATGTCATGTAGGCAAAGTCACGACTTGTCTCCTTCTGTGGTATCCTAAATTTGTGACATGCACTACATCGTCGCCATAACGCGAGAATATTGAGACAGCTTTAACATCCGCCTTCTAAGTGAAAACAATATGTATCTTATTTCTGTTTTGGGCGGGGGGGGGTGCAGTATCTTACCAGGAATATATCCGATTCCGCTGTATAATGGGATTTTGCTGTGCTTGTTCTTTTTAGGTCGAAACATTTCTCCGATCTCTGTAGTTTTATGTTCCGGCCGCACTATGGCCGCGGGTCGACTCAGCCTGTAACAGAAATGAGTACCAGGGGTATCTCCTGTGAGGGGGGGGGGGGTTCAAGGCGGCCGGTGCGTAGGGCTAACAAACGTACCAGCTTCATGTGCCGATTGTGTAGAGATTCTGGGAGCCTCAACCTCCTGGAGCCTTAAGGGCCTGTCCAAGCCTGTAATGGGATAGCTTTACTTTTAGCTCCATGACACGTGTAACTGAGGTTCTGATGGCGCATTTCATGCCATGTGCCAGGTTTGTGTATATTACAAGTAATTTATATCATTATTCTACAAACTTATTAATAATATATGCATGTTTATTTACGAGAGTTTCCAACATATTTCGATCAATCGACCATTGTCATTGACGGTCGATTGACCGAAACCTGTGGAAAAACGTATTGTAAATAAAGAATAATGTTTTATTCTTATGCTTCTGCTACGATGGTATAAATTAATAAAACATGAAATGTTTAACTGATGATAGTCTTTCAAAGTGAGGGACCACGGGTTACCCCGTTACAAAAGGACTGACAATATTAAAAATCATGCATAAATCTTTATCCTTGATGCTCTGAATGCATACCATACACAGAACGTTTTTGCTTTAGTGCTCTTATATATTGCTATCGCAAAATAATATTCAGGAATATGTGTTTTAAATTGCAAAATATACCCTTCAAATCTGCAGTAAACACAGTAGTAAATAGGGCTATATTTTGGACACTATCTCTCGTAAATTTTTTTCGAGCACGACACGTCGCAAACTAAATCTGATTTGTCAACAGGTATGAATGTTCCTGCTTAGCTGAGCCTTTTAGAAAGACGCAATTTCAGTCATTGGACCACAGAGAGAGAAGTCTTTGGTCTTAAAGATCTATGAGGATGGATAATGTAGAAAATATTATTGGCGTTTTTTGTAGCATTCCTTTGAAAGTAACCTTTAAACGTAGCTTAGATACGGTCGTGAGGTAAAAGATACATAGAAAGTTTGTCTATACAGGGTGTACCAGGAGGAATCTGCCACACTTCGTGAGAACGTTCGATGTAACCAAACATATCTGCTTCCAAGTTTAACGGCTAGGGAGATACTAATGCGAGAAAAATGTGGTCTTCTTGCCTACTGCATTTGTTTCATATGATGTGGTCTGCTTGCCTACTGTATTTGTTTCATATGATGTGGTCTGCTTGCCTACTGTATTTGTTTCATATGATGTGGTATTTTTGCCTACTGTATTTGTTTCACATGATGTGGTCTTCTTGCCTACTGTATTTGTTTCACATGATGTGGTCTTCTTGCCTGCTGTATTTGTTTCACATGATGTGGTCTTCTTGCCTACTGTATTTGTTTCACATGATGTGGTCTTCTTGCCTACTGTATTTGTTTCACATGATGTGGTCTTCTTGCCTACTGTATTTGTTTCACATGATGTGGTCTTCTTGCCTACTGTATTTGTTTCACATGATGTGGTCTTCTTGCCTACTGTATTTGTTTCACATGATGTGGTCTTCTTGCCTACTGTATTTGTTTCACATGATGTGGTCTTCTTGTCTACTGTATTTGTTTCACATGATGTGGTCTTCTTGCCTACTGTATTTGTTTCACATGATGTGGTCTTCTTGCCTACTGTATTTGTTTCACATGGTGTGGTCTTCTTGCCTACTGTATTTGTTTCACATGATGTGGTCTTCTTGCCTACTGTATTTGTTTCACATGATGTGGTCTTCTTGCCTACTGTATTTGTTTCACATGGTGTGGTCTTCTTGCCTACTGTATTTGTTTCACATGATGTGGTCTTCTTGCCTACTGTATTTGTTTCACATGATGTGGTCTTCTTGCCTACTGTATTTGTTTCACACGGTGTGGTCTTCTTGCCTACTGTATTTGTTTCACATGATGTGGTCTTCTTGCCTACTGTATTTGTTTCATATGATGTGGTCTTCTTGCCTACTGTATTTGTTTCACATGATGTGGTCTTCTTGCCTACTGTATTTGTTTCACATGATGTGTTAACCGTACACTGCTCAGGCCCGTCCTTAAGCCTAAGCCAAGCCGAGGAATACGCAGGCCAGATAATTTTATGTAAAGTTCTTAGAACCATAAGATCGATTTTTATGGAAATATTACGAGTTATTTTACATTAATTAATGTTTTATATTACTCAAATCTTAATTAAATGTTACGTACACGTGTTCAAATTACTGAAACTACAAATTCCTCCTCGCTTTAACATGTATTTGGTAATAAATAAACGTATAACATCTCTCGTTCTTTAAAACTCATCCCGTCATTATGTCCGCACTAATTAAACTTCGTATATTGGCTTGTTTTAGCTATACCGATGTAATTTACCTCAAGGAACTTTATCCAGAAGTATGGCAGTTTCCTCCTGGTACACCCTATAGAGGCCAATGTTAGCCTACAAATGCAATTTTTAAACTTGTTGATGTATATATATATTTTCATATTTATGTGTTTAAAAATCTTAGCATAATCAAAAAAATAAAAATCTTACCCAAATCATAGACAGGAGAATGGTCGAAGGTACAGTGTTACTACTGTGAGGAAGCAGAAGACTATGTTGATGTTGGCAAAAAGATTCCAGGCGCAATTTTAAGAGAGGAAGAAGAATACAACATGTGCAAATTCAGTTCTCAAGGAATACATAATCACTGAGGCCTTTTAGGGACATTGGTGTCCGGTCTTGCCAGGTCTAATATTCGATGCCTCTATTAGAATGGAATTGTCGTAAGATGTACGTAGGTGACTTGCTCAGTAAGAGAGGTTTCCATATTGTCCCAGCCCTAATTTTCTTTAATTCGTAATTACCTGAATGAAATGTGCATTCATGTTATATATTTATGGATGGAAGACACTAATTATAAGGAGGGGTGGAAGTGAGCCATTTTCCACCTGGAAAGAGCCACATATTCTCCCCGCCCCATAACAGACAATGAAAGTACGAAGAGGGTTGGTCTAATAATGTTGCTTTCCACAAATTGATCTTAACTCATCTTTAATTGTACTAGTACAAGTACACAAACACACACAGGAAATTATGCTGAAGAACATCCGCTGGACGTTTTAGTATGTTGCAGGCTACGTAGCTTTATTGTGTACATTTTACGTCCTACAAAATTATGTATGTCTGACTCAACCTTCCTTTCTTTCTTATTTGACCTCTTCTTATTTGCTCATTGCAGGTGTACATTGTTATTTTTGCACTTGATCGCACTCAATGACATACACACACACATATACACATACACATACACATACACACTCGGTAGGACTCCTCTGAACGAGGAATCGGCCCGTCGCAAAGACCTCTACCTGGCAACACACAATAGTCACAAGAGACAGACATCCATCCCCCGGCGGGATACGTAACTGCAATCCCAACAAACGAGGACCGCAAATCCCACGCCTTAGACCGCGCGGCCACCGGGATCGACCAGACTTAACTTGTCTCTGTAGATAAGAATGTCACGCATCTCTCTGTTTCCAGTTTTCTGTTAATAACCTAATAATGAACAACAGTAGGTATTTTGATATTTCCTACGTAATTTTTCCAATATATGTGGTTGCCACGGCTGTGAAATCTATGAGCGAGTATTGCGGTACGAGTTTTTGGAATAATCTTGTAATCGTATTTTACAAACCAGTTAAAATATTCACCCGAATATATATTGTCATTTCTTTATTTCGTCGCTCAGTCTTATTTTTTTATAAATATCCAGGGTCGAAGAAGGGATACTCCTGCTTGTAAATAAATATACACTCTTACTAAAGTAGGAGAATATTGTAACTGCTTTCAAGTTAAACTGTAAATCTAGATGCAGTGTTACTATCTCACACGAAGGACTGACTTAAAACGCGAAAAACGAAAAGATGGTCGGCTTGTAAGGGCGGAACAAAGGAGAGGCCGAAAGGAAATGTTTGAAATCGGAATGTGTCTTAAGCTTAGTAATTCGTAAAAACTACAGGAAGAAGAGGATGAAGACTTATTTGTTACGGCCGTCTTTACTTTGTTTGTATATTCCTTTGGTTACATAAATGCTAGTGTGAACAGCAGTAAATTTCAGCACAAAGAATGTCAAAAGAAGTCCTAATAGGCCATGCGTGAATAACAAATATTTATGTGTATTTGTCCCCTACTGCACTACTGCTGAAAGAAGCAATGTAAATGCGACAGACCGGTGTTACACATTATGCAATGTCACACAAAGTCAGTTCAGTGGCTGTTACGTTCGGTATGGTAGTATCAGGTGCTGAAGTTTTCAGTCTACAGTATTAACTCGGATGGTGGTACTTAGTGTAAGACTCTGCAGGAACACCGAATAAGATTTTGCGTGATTTTCCTACAGTCATAAATAACTAATCCATGGAAAATTTTCCTTCAGTAGAGCAGCTATAAAAAATTGCCACATACTTTTTGGAACTTGGATGTTCACCAGAGCTCCCTACGCTTTGTCACTCTATATCTTTGCGACACATTCTCTTACTATCCATTCTTCTACGTCTAGGTCTTCCAAGTTGTCTCGTCCCTTATGTTTCCCGAACGGAAATCTGTATGCATTTGTCATTTTCCCCATGCCTGCTGTATGTTCCACGCATCTGATATTTTTTATTTTAACATCCTAATGTACAAATTACGAACTTCAATATGCAATTTTATATTGCTGTCACCGTGCATTTTCACTAATTCAATTTATTTTATATATTTCTCTAATATCACTCTCCTATCATCTCAATTCTTGGCCTGACATGTGGTCTGTTTCATTTGAAATTTCTTACCAAAATTTTGATTGCATTTCTAATTTCAACCATACATACTTCGTATCATACCTATCTGGTCTTTCTTAGTTGAAACAGCAACAATATTTGATAATGAATATAGATTGTAAAGTTAGTAGTTAAGTATTTATCTCTGGTACTTGTTTTTTTGTTATGAGTAATTCTCAAGCATTCAGATGTACAAACATTTCATTCTAGGTAGTTAGAAAATCTGGCAGCCGCTCAGCTAGTGGACTTGTTTTAAGGAGTTTGAAGGTTCGTTATCGTGTTCAAAAGATCCTTCTACGAGACCCATACCTTATCAATGCAGTCCAAATTCACGCATCATATTTTTAAAATCCGTTTTATTATCATCCGCTTATAGGCCCAGGTCTCCTAAATGTTCTCCTTCCTTTATCATTTTAGGCTACAAATTTGAATTTGTTACTGCTCCCACGCATGCTACATGCCAAATTTCTTGATTTGATCATCCTAATATTGTTTGATGCAGAATAGAATCTATGAAGCTACCCACTGTAAGCTCATCTCCAGCCGTCGGTTACTCTCTTTGCCAAAGTAACAAACATTCTGCTCAGCAGTTTGTTTATACATCCTCAATTATGAGTAACTAGATTTGTACGATGTTTGCAGTGTTCGGGACATTGACGATATGGATTATAGTTTTATAGACTATGACAATTCGCAATATTATTGTTATTGGTTACTATCATTTCTGAGGTAATTATTGCCTCCGTCTTCATGGTCGGAATATAACGTTTTACACCGAAGACGTAGGCAACAAGTTCTTCAAGAACCTCTATAACCACGTGCAGAACCAGAAAGTGTCATGACAAAGAAAACCACAGTGCAACTTCTTCAGTTAAATAATTTGAATATGAACCTGCGAAGAAAAATAGGTGTGTTGGAGTGATGGATAACACAGAAATCACACATTCAAATTTATTTCAATGTGGGCGTTGAAGTGTCCAAATACGGATAGTGTGTATTCTCCGTATGGCGTCCCGCCAAGACATCTGGGAGTGCCGTGGTTTCACTGTACAAACGTTCAGTTACTTCTGTTCAGCTTGTTGTCAAGTATAGGACATCCCGAAAATTTCGCGTCAGTTCAAATAAATAAGAGGCTGTCATGTCTTAACAACAATAGAACACTGTCAGTAAGATCTACTTAAGGCACGCCATTCAGAAGTAATTGTAAAGGAGTCATATAGAACACATCCTGACCTTCTTATTTCTCGCCACACAGTTCCTGTCCTTGTAAGGACATATGAGCACCACAGTAAGGCTCCTTATCTGCATTTGAAATATCAAAATTTGGGGTAAGCTTTTCTGTGGTTTTTGCTAGTCATCCCAGTCGAATACTGGAAACATACATTTAAATGGGCCATGGCGCCCTCCGCCGCTGTATCTTTTAGGTCAATATACCTAATGTTTATCGAATTTCCTTAGACGCTATTAAACATTATTTGAAGCAGATTTGATAAAGACTTACAACTCCGAAATGTTGGTGTCTATCTGCCAAGCTACACGGCTCCATATTCCAGAAGCCACTGCTGTCGGAACTTCGGATCAGATGATACGATCAGGCGCAAGCACTCTTGCACACACCCATTTCTTCTTCTTTTATAATATAACAGTTCTAATTCTGAATAGCCATATTAATTAAATTTTCGCTGTTACGTACGTGTTTACATGCATCAGTTAATATAACTGTACATTTTGCCGTACTCACACAGTGTATGTATATATGTGTTTTTCATGGTAACGAAATCCATGGAAGAAAGTGCTTCTTGAAAGGCTCATAGTTCCTCAGCTAGGAAAGAAATTCTTCACATTTATGGAAGCCGAAAGTTTATCAACGTGCATTTTTCTCCAGTCTTTTCGTACTTCTACCGCTTAGGCCAAAATATCTTCTTCAGCCTATGCTCTTACCTCCTTTGAGAGGTCCAGCTTCACACAGATATAAAAACAAAAGATAAAATTGTAGTTCTGTTTATTCTAATATATGTTTTTTTATATCACACGGGAAAAGATTTTGGACCGAATGATTTCATGCATTTCCCTGAATTTAATATGCCCTTAATTTCTAATTTCTTTGTTCATGCATTTCTTTGTTAGTGTCGTTTCCAAATATTTGAACTTTGCCACACCCTCAAATGTTTTATTACCTATGGTTATGGCGTGATTTTGTCTTGCATTCTTTTCACGAGACTTGAAAATGTACTCCGTTTTCTCAGTATTTATTTCTATATCAGTCTCATTACTAGCAATCAATAAAACTTCTGTGCTGATTCCAGTGGCCGCACGGCCTTAGGCATGGGCCTGCGGCCTCTCGCTTGCTGGGATCGTGGCTTCGAATCCCACCGGGGGCATGGATGTCTGTCTGTTGTGTTGTAAAAAAGACGGTTGTGGACCGTAAGTGACATGAAAGGACGAAAAAGGATTAATACAGAACAAAAAATGGATCAAAGGGGAAAACCCAGGAATTAGTAAAAAAAAAAAAAAAATCCCGCCGGGGTCACGGATGTCTGTCTCCTGTGAGTGTTGTGAGTTGTCAGGTAGAGGTCTCTGTGTCGGACTGATCACTCGTCCAGAGGAGTCCTACCGAGTGTGGTGTGTCTGAGTGTGATCGTGAAGCCTCGATAATGAGGAGGCCTTGACCCACTAGCAGCTGTTGAGCCATGGAAAAATAAATAAACTTTTTGTGTTTTTCTTTATAGTATTATATTTTCACCTAATATACTGTCTTAAGCATAGACCATAATGTGATGTTTGAATGAATGACACATTCTGAAGCAAACTTTGAAAAAAATGGTGATAAAGAACATCCTTTTTTGAGACCATTCTGAATAGGAAGTGTATTTGATAAAGTTTGTGCATCAGGGCTTTATCATAGAGTTCCTTTAAACACGTTTTCATAAACCTATCTAGTTTTATTTGTTCATCAAACTCAGTTTAGAATATTATAGAAAATTCCCTCCCAACTGAATCATAGACCTTACTGAAGGACATAAGAAGTGATGTACTGCTGCATGTATTTCCATTTCTTTCAACGATGTGGCGAATGCAAGATATATGATAGAGGGCTGGTCTTTTACATTGATGATCACCAGTAAATTCTCCTACATTTGGAGTTGAATACAATTTTGTATGTAGTCCCGTGCATAGAAGTGATACGCTCGATAATTACTACAGTGTTTTATCACCTTTATAAATAGGTAAAGTGATTGAATTCTTCCACTGTGGAGACATTTCTTTCATACTTCAGATAAAATTATTGATGATGATGACTTGTAATATGGCAGATGGTTACCAGCCTTTCAGAGGCACATCTCCAATACTTCTACTCTGAAGACATAGGAATATGTTTCTGTCAAACGTTTGTACCCTTCTAGGAGACTACACGGCATCACATCGCAGAATGTTTGCCCCGTACGTCCCTCCGTTTTTATGTTTTATCTCTAGAACTACAGAATGAGTATTAATGAAATATTTAATTGGTCATCAGAGCAAAACTTTTTCTGTTGAATTTCATTACGGTACCTAATGTTCCGATAGTGGGGCTAACAAAACACGCGCCACGTAACTTCTACGTGCGGCTTACCTGATGCTACACGGGATGGATCCACGTAATGCAATAAAGCACACCTCAGTAGTTAAATATATACGACACGCCTGACATGCTGAGCCTAAATGCATTTTACCTGATTAGGTATTACACATGACCTAACAGGCAAGTCATCTGCTTGTCGCTGCAATTGTGTGACTGGCGCCATATGTGACTGACTTAAAGTTTATATTAGTCACAAAATTCGCCTGTTTTAATATTTTACAGGCTGTAATTTAACAATTTTTTTCAATACAATAAACTCAAAGGACCCTCACAAATACGGACTTCTAATCACCCGACCAACTTTGATGCTCCCTGTTCTAATTTTTTTTCGATGGCTTGACAGCCCCTTGGGGGCCTAGGCCGCCTCACTTTTTCGAGGTCTCACGATTACACTTTTTATACACACCACATTCGGTAAGACTCTATGGCTGTACAGCCCTATATGGGCCTGGGCCTCCCGTTTCGTCGAGGTTTCATGATCACACACATTTGAGACACACCACAGTCGGTAGGACTCCTCTGGACGAGGGACCAGATCGTCGCAGAGACCTCTACCTGACATCACACAACACTCACAAGAGACAGACATCCATGCCCCCGGTGGGATTTGAACCCACAATCCTAGTAAGTGATAGGCCTCAGACCCACGCCTTAAACCGCACGGCCACTGGGATCGGCCCCTGTTCTAATACAATTCCTAATTTGCATGTTACAGAGCAATCAAACTTTTCAGTATTTTCAAAGGCAGCTCAGTGTATGGAAGATCGGCACTATCATAACGTACTTACGTACACTGTGTATGCCATTAAAAGTAACGACATTTAGTTGAAAGAGTTGTAGAGTGCAGAATATAACACGAAATACAAAAACGAATTTCTGATAGAGGATACGGCTTGTGATAGACTACATGCGTGTTATGCAGGGATGTGAGTCACTGGTAATATTTGGGAACAGGAATAGAAGATGGTAGCAATATTATTGGTATTGGTATTAACACGTCTTTAAATATAACCAGAGAGGCAACGTACGTAGCCATAAACGTAACATTGAGGCGCTTTCGCATAACCATTGTTGCCGTGGAAAAGCAATGACTATTATATATTCTGTGTGTCCGTCTGTGGCCTTAGTTATCCAGCATGCAATGCGCATGCGCCGTATTATATTGTCATCCATGGCCTGACCGCGTGTACCATCTTTTTCCACATTATCTCATAAACGGCACGAGAAAACGGAGAAAAGTTTTTGAACTTAAAGAATGCGTTTTGATTTTCTATGCAACTTTTGTCTGAAAATTCTCATTCTAAGAAGAATTGAGCGAGATATCATGAATGTCTTTAGGTCTTCATGTAAAGTACCCGTTATTCTTGCCATATTTCAATGAAACTTGAATTTTCTAGACATATTTTCGAAAAATACTTCAATATAAAAATTCACGAATATTCGTCCAGTGGGAGCCGGGTTCTTCGATGCAGATTGGCGGACGGACAGACGGATGTATAGAAGAGAGATATGACGAAGCTAATAGTCGCTTTTCGTAATTTTGCAAACGCGCCTAAAATCTAGTGGATAAACTGCTTATCTGTGGAAACTGATGGGAGTACCACTTTTTCCGTTGGAATTTTAATGGGCAAAATGGCTACTACTACTGTGTGATCATTATTTACATTGTAATTAAACCCGGATTAGCGTCAAATTTGTAAATACCACATAGTCCAAGAACAGTGTAGAAAACGTGGTTATGAAAATTTCACTAGATAACAAATAGAATGACCAGTTATGTATTTTGTGTATTTGGTGTCTAGTGAAATTTGCATAAGCATATTTTCTAAACTGTTTTTGGACTATGTGGTATTTACTAATTTTACGCTAATCCGGGTTTAATTACAATGTAAATAATCATTATGCAGTGACAGTTGTTTCGGAAGAAGTAAGCCAGAAGATAGGGACCGATCCTGTCCCCGAAAGCAGGGTATTATATTTTAGTACATACGAAGAAAAAAGTCCTAAGTCTATAAGTTCAAATGCTGTGCAGTTCCTTAAAAAGGAAACAACCGCTACCTTCCAAGTCCTTTCCAACACGTCACAATATGTCGGCTATTCGACACTGAGTAACGCGAAACTGCTTGAAAAGCCTAATTACTAATTATCCGTTGTATTTAACTCTGTTAGCTTCGTCATGTCCATCCATTCGCCTGTCCCTATCTCACTTTCCGTCTGTCTCTCTGTCCGTCTGTCCGCGCGGCTCCCACTTGAAGGTTATTCGTAAATTTAATATTTGGGACATTTTTGAAAATCTCTGGACAAACTCCAAATTTAGTTAAAGCCGGCAAAATATATCGGACACTTTGCATGAAAGCCTAAGTAGGTTTTACTGTTGCCGGCGACATGAAGTCGCCATAAAAGTGCTTTGTTCGCGTGAAGTATTATCAGGCTGTTAGGATAGCCGAGGAGGTTTAAAGATTACGCGAAGGCGCCATAATGTTATGTTGTACGTACATTGCCTGTATTGTTCAGTGATAATTTTTTTATGTGTGCTGTTAATCGACTTTGTTATGGAACTAAGTGTGTTGCTCGCCACCCTTAGCACCTTCTCCAGTTACCCATAGTTACATTTCAGATTGGTTAGAAATGAGAAAATTAAGGGTGACGGTGCTGAAGGGCAGTAGAATACACGATTCCAGCCGGATACGTTCCCATAGCTGTTAAGTCTTGTTACAACTCTGACACGTGACTAGGTGTAACGTATCTTAAGCATGTTCTAGTTTCCTTGCGTCACTAGAGCAGTTTGCTGTTACGGTTCTAGAGACCTCCCATAATTTGAAGTAAACAAACATAAAACAGCGTCTTCATTAGCACGCAGCAATTGTGATCGTTAAATAAAACAATAAAGCAAACATATGCATAATGTTGTTTGTGCTTGTACGTCGCACCGCCCTCGGTCTCTTCTGTCAAGTTGAGATCTGTGTGCGAAGTTGTTTGTACTTCGTTTGACATTAAACCTTTCAGAAATGTGCCCACGTTAAATTGAACATAGCAAAGGAAAATAAAGTAGGTCATTGACAAAATTATGAGCAGAATAATCTTAGAAATTTCGTGGTCTTATTTTATTTACACTTTTTCTGGAGACTCTTTAAATTTGTTATTAATGATTGTGACTGATATTGATGGGCCCAAACACTAGGCTACGAAGAAGAATAGGAGGCGCAGATGTAAGTTTGAACATCTTCCACCTCCGCAGAAGAAGCAAGAGAGCCACCAGTTTTACCTTACGAAAAATATCGCCCATGAAACAGCACTTTTTCATAGCCCACCGATACACAATTTTAGAGGAGACAGAAAAAACTTGACAGACTCTTAACACACCAACATTTAAGAGCGTTATGTTTTTACGAATACGTAAGGAGAAGCAATTTCTTTGTGGACACAACATTTTGACAGAAAGTGGTTTTTAACCCAACTGTCTAGTAATGCGGTAATCTCAGTTTGAAGAATTCTGTGGTTACTGACAAATTGCTGTTTCATGTGCGCTATATTTTAACACCGAAGAAAGGTTTCTCAGTACCCTATGGAAATTTCCAAAACTGGTCTGGATTTGGTAGTGAATTAGCATTTCTGCCCCTGCCGGAAATTGAGTTGTATAATTCTCCTGCATGAAATGTCCATACATGTTATCTGTTTGAGTTAATTTACTGATAGACGGCAGGATCATCTAACATTATCTTATATACACGCCGTTTCAGCTAGTAGGCCATCACATCGCACACGAAACCTCCAGTTTCAGGACAGGCCAGTAATGTCATAAACTGCTTATGATTTTCTCTACTACAGTACCCACCACTCAAACTGCGCGTCACGAGAGAGAAGCCTTGCCTCAAGGAATGCATTGTTTCCTAAAATCACCCGCAATGCGGTTTATTGTTCTCCAAGTTTATGCTGCTTTAGTTTTGTAAGGCCGTAGCTTTAAATGTGTTTTACGTGGTTCTGAATGCGTTTATTGACAAGAAAACACTAAACGATGTTTTGGGGACCAGCGTCTGTCAGGCGCCAAAGTCATCCAATATCGTTCTGAAAAATGTGGTTTCTTTTTACCAATACTGAGCGGTACAGCGCCTTGTACAATATTATTTTAGACTGCTGTCCTGAAGCAAGTTGTTTTAGTTGACACGTACATAGACAAAGACGTAAGATGGTTAACTAATAATGTATATTCGGGTTATCCATTTCTACCCTGACGATGGTAGCGGTGTGTTACTCCGAAACGCGAGAATAAACATCCAGAATACACACTGTGATGACCCAGAAGATTACACTGTACATATTGATCGCCGAGAAAATTTCGAGGCTCGCTGGCGATTGGGGAAGGAAATAGGCGGCTAGAAATAGCTGTTTGTAGAACAGTAGAAATTATAAGAGGTGGAGATATGCTATTTACTTGGAACACGAGTAGTAATCTACAGGTGACCATAGCTTTATAAAGAGCAGACAAGATAACGTGCATTAGGCATTAAGAATATGGTGTACCGTTTTAGGGAGCAATAATTTTTTGAAGCACTTCAAATAAAATAACGTGGAGATGATGATGATGATAATGATGTAAGAATAATAATAATAAATACTAAATACGAATTTACTGAGTTATGTTTCTGTTCATTATCTATGTGTGTCTTCATAACAGTAGGCTCTTGCTGTGCATACAATCTTTACACAGCCTATAAATATGTCTTTTTCCTTTGGGTCTGTATTTTCTTTGCAGAATTTATTATTTGTACCATATATTTGTTGTGTCTCTGTTAAATTTTATCTGTCATAAATACCCTCAAATTTTCACCTACTCTAAATTTTTAAGTGCCGACTTAAAAACGGTATTTCTTACCAAAATTGTCGGTATATTCGTAATCTAGATAATAAATTTTATATTCCTAAGCATAATCAATAAGCGTTAAACTTTATAATTGCATGCTTATTTTTCCTTAATTATACGTCATTAAAATCGCATAACGAAATAAAGGCGGATTGTTATGAATTATTTATCGATTAATATCAATTATCGGTGATTACTGTTATCGATTACTATTGAAGGCAAAGACAAACATGGTGGCGTTAGTGACCAAAGTAATCATAAATGTACGTAGGTATTCTTGTTCAGTGCCTGTTATTTTTCCCCGATTTTAACCAAACGTAGATTTTCTGGACGTCTTGTAGTTAGATGCCAAAGATAAAATTCCGCGAGAATCCCTTCTGCGGGAGCCGGGTTGTTCCTTGCGAAAGGACGGGCGGACAGACATGACAAAGCTAGTAGTCGTATTTCGTAGCACTGCGAAAGATTTAAAAAACTGAGATCTGCGCTCTTCTGTGATATTTCGCAGCGTTGAATGGTAGTCCTGTACCGACGTTTCGGGACAACCTATCGGTCCAATCTTCAAGGGTCAAGGTCTTCATATTATGTTAAAATTTCAAGTCTTCTGGGATGTCACGCCATGTTAATTGGTAAACAATTTGCGACGTTTCGTAAAATCGTGAAGCGTCCATCTTCAGGTTTTAAATAGTGTTGCTAACGTTTTATTTAGAATGTTATACAATCGATAGTAATTAATCACACTAAATTGAACGCTACGCATTTTCGAATAATTCTAAACCGTGCAAGACGAAACTAAAAGGATCGAAAAAATTCTAAATAAAAAAGGAATACCATAAGTCCCACAAACCCAGGAAAATAAATCACACTTTTTCCTACCGTAACTTCAGAGTTAATGAAAATTAGAAAAAAAATTTATACTAGAAAACGATAATTAAAAATTACGCCCTTTCGGTTCAGATGCATCAACTTCTCGCAACATTTGGGTGCTGTGCTCCCATACTCAAGAGATATGTTTCTATGCGAATGGATGTACCTCAGCCATTGGCAGTTATCCAACGTAAATGCAGTGTAATCCATCAAACACTGTCACAGAATTTTGAATATCAATCCTCTTTCCTGGGGCATAAGCACATCGCGAAGCATCCAGCTACGTACAGAAATCTTGGCTAGGAGACAGGCTATCCTGACTGACATTATCAAATAGTTTATTCAGTGCTTCCAGGCAAGCGTCGGAATAATAATTTAAATTAAGTTAGAGGCGATTAGTCTCACTCGCTTTTCAATTCTTTATTCGCTGAGATTCACTAAAATCTCTGGAATTTCTATACACAGTGTGTTTAAGTATTTGTATGATTCTCAGGAAAGTCAACGATACTTTCCCTATACATAAGTAAGACAATTTTCTTCATAAGTGTGTGCTGTGAGACAGGAACTCAATGATTAAATGTTTGCAACAAGAAATCTGTGCATCAGTGGACAAGGTGGCAAAGTGACAGGTTTTTCTCCGTGTACTTACGTTTTTCTCCGTTAGTATCATTCCACCAATGCTCCGAACTTATCTCCTTCTACACTTTTCTCTTACCAGATGGACGAAGGGGAGAGGCGTGGGAATGTTCTTAAATTGAAACGCAGTTTACATAAAATGGCGTCTCTTTCACATTTTTAATGATAGTGATTAGATTGAGGTTTGTAACGAAGAAAGGGTTTAATTTACCCTGTCACCAAATGTTGATGTGACTGAATAGGAAGGAGGGTAAGATTGTTGAAATGTTAAAACACACCGGGAGATTACAATAAATCTGAGTAAACGAACACCAAGTGCAATGATGATATAAAAACGCAAGGATAATAGACATTTGAGGAAGGTATTTTTTTCCAAATTTCAGTCGTCTGATGTTCAGCTTTATGTCTTTAGTAGAAATTTATCACAATTTTATTGCGAGCAGAACTTATTATTTTTTGCTTCGTTAAGGAATAACAACAGGAAATTAATTCACGCTCATATTTTCCTCTTTTGCCATCTACCCTCAGGCGGAAATACTGGGCTTCTTCTGGGGTTATGATAAAACGGGCGTGGGAAAAAAAGAGAGGTTAGGGGGAGAAAATATAAAAAAAATGGAATTGATGTTGATTGTCAGGGCTACTTGTGAACTGAAGTTATACATTTTGTATTTTATTTTTCTTGGGGGTTAATTCAGTTCGAAGCATACTTTCGAAAGGAATGGCAGAGTAATTAGTGAGAAATATGTTGTAAAGGATTTAGACGGAAGCGATCCTGGACTAATATGAGTTCTCATCCCGGTATTTGCCTGCAGGAAAACCACAAAAACCTCAGTCAGGATATCCGATTTCCCGGCCGAGGTTTGAAGGGTCACCTCCCGAACACGAGTCAGGCAAAGAAATCTGAACAAATGTCCTCAGTATTTTGATATAACCTCGGCACTCTATGGAAGCAAGTGGCCAGATGCAAAGTGCGGCTGCTTTATCCTCGGAAGAAGAACCTCCGGTGCACGTTTTATTGGAAGCTGGGTGGGTCCCAGCGCCTGTCGTCACTTGGTGGCAGAGAAAGGAATTACATATCCTACCGTGAATCAAACAGGAGTCTGCCAGCCCATAGCCAGTCACTACTCTGACATCTGATGAATGGCAAGGGACGTAAGCTAGTTAGGACAACATATGTGCTTCTACTTAGAGCACCGCCTTTAACCTGGTTTTGTTATGTGCTGTGTAACATAGCTTCTTTTACATATAATAAAGCAGTTATTTAGACTGTGCCAGAATAATTTTTAAGCCTTAAATTCAAGTAGCTAAATAATACTTAAAAATTCATTCGGTATCTGACGGAAATCATACTGCGTCTTCGTTATTAAGAGAAGTGCGTTAATGGTCGTCAGGGGCAGAATCCGTCTTCATGCTATCATATACAACTCATGCATACACTCCGTTAGGAAATGTCCACAAATTTTAATATTAAAACACGCGTTACAATAGTAACCTATAACGACAATTATCTTCGTTCATGGTTCTCTGTGATATTAAATTTAATCCAATAACATAAGAAGTATTGACTAATATAAACAGGAGCAGTGGTTTAGAGAGAAAATTGTGAAAATTTAGTGTGCCTCGCGGGGTATTTCAGTTTTGGAGGCTAAGTTATGTTTTCGTCATAAAACATAATGTAAAACTTCTACGCCTGAAGTCCTATTAGAAGTTGCTGAAGTATTAATGTGACGGGTAGCTCAGTTGATTTAGTGACTAGGCTATGGCCTGGACGACCGAGGAATCGTGGTTAATATTCAGGGAAAGGCAAGAGATTTTTATTTTCTCCAAATTGTCCAGATCGGAAGTGGGATCCATTCAGCGTCGTATTCAATGGGTATCAGACGCTCTTTATATGGAAGAAAAGTGGCCGAGGCGTAAAATTCATCCGAAGTAATGCGGACGTTAGAAATATGTGGAGATCCCATTGCGCCATATGCTTTCGTGGCTTGGTGCATAATGGAGCAAAGGGACAATACCTTACCTTTAGACATATAGATGTATATCAGATATCTCTCAAACCTTTGAATGTGTGTGACGGATATTATAGATGTAGAAGTACAGATAAGTTGTCTTGTGCACGTCGTGAAGGCGTATGGGGGAGGAAAGGCACAGCTTCACCCATTCTTAATCTCTACATAATGAATGTGGGTGAGTGATCAAATTCACGCCTCTGCCACTTCACCCCCCGGGGAATGGTCCCCTGGTTCTCACTGAAGGGGAGGGTGGGTGGACCAGAGAGTCTGTCTGGATACTTTGGGGAGGAAATAAATCGCTTGTTTTTGTCGGGAGTAGAACCACAATTCCTCGGTCGTCCAACCCGTAGTGTAGTCACTATACTGACTACGCCTTCCCGGCTGTCAGATATTACATATATAACACTAACCAAACATGTGAGGTTTAAAGGGATAATAGAGAGACCACATGACAAAACGGTCCTTACAGAATGTATTCATACATTTTAAGTGCTGTGTGGCCATGCTCAAGTACAAATATCCTTGTTTTATATAAGATCAAAACAAACATATTAGACAGAAAAACAAAGAGGCTTAATTACTCGTAGTCGCTAGTAAAGATGTCATTTAAAATATTTGGGAAAGTCACTAAAAAAATAAAATTGCTTTCGAGAAGAATTCAAGATTAAATTCAAGGCATGTTTGCTACCATTCGGTCCAGAATATTTTGTCTTTTCTTTTGCTATACAAAAATGTAAATATTAAAACATAGAGAATTATAATTTTGCCTGTTGTTTTATATGGGTGTAAATTTGGTCTCTCATACTAAGGGAAGAACATAAGCCGAAGATATGTGCCAGTAGGGTGCTGAGGGACGACGGTAGATACTTGGGCCTAAGGGAGAAGAAGGGCCAGGAGACTGGCGGGGTCCCGTGATTTTTACTCCACACCAAGTAGTAATCAGGTGATTAAGTCAAGGAGGATAAGATGGGCGTGACTTATGGCACGTATGGGGGAGAAGGGAAGTGCCTACGGAATTTTGATAAAGACATCTGAAGAAAAGGGGCAACTTGCAAGATCGAGGAGTAGATGGGACAATGATGTTAAAATTTATTTTACAGAAACAGGATAGGAAAACGTGGACTGGATTAGTTTTTCTGGGGACAGGGACAGTTGATATGCTGTTGTTAACAGGGTGATGAACCTTGGAGTCTCATGAAATGCAGGCCATTTCTTGGATAGCTAAGAATATATTAGATTCTCGAGAAGGACACTGCTCTATGGAGTCAGTTGTCTTGTGTAAGGTGTTTTATGGGAAGTATAATAGTGATGTGAATGCCTTTGGCACGCGAGGATCTGTAAACAGGTCACGTGGGTGACCGAGTTATCAATGGACAGAGCCCATCTCCGGAGGATCCATTATAAACAAGTTTACCGATGTCCACTGAATAAGAGTACACCACTTTGCTGCCTCTTTACTTGTCCACGTGGCTATAGAGCTATTTTATAACTGCCCAACTTCATAAGACAGAAGAAAACTCTAGGAAAATGTGAAATTATTTCTCTTTTGTTTATTTTTATATTTTTGTTTATTTTTATTGATCCTTTGCACCTGTGCTAACTTTGTAATAGGTAAAGCTTTTGAGTAAGCACGTAAATGAATTAAAATGAAGAACTTAAGTCAGTTATTTGTTTATTTTATTTAAATAGCTCAGATTATGCAGCGCACAGTGATACGCTGCTTAGTCAAATATGAGTTAGAAACTATGTGAAAGGAAGCGCACATTTTTATAATTTGTGGCTGTAATAAAAATTTGTTTAAATATTTTTATTGGTGATATCTGTTGAGGAGCATGTCAGTTTTCGTCCACGGTTAATCTCCAACCATTCGGGAGGAAAAAGATTATACCCTTTTTCGTCCATGGCTCTTAACTCGTAAATGAGCATAAGGCATTTGCCGAAGACATTTGTTTCGGGTACGAGAAGGTAGTTTAAAACAAAGTTGACCTAATTTAATGAGATATCCTTTGCTAAAACGAAGTAATAAAATATTATAATATTTTTTTTATCAAGCAATGTAGCCTTAGTTTAATGAAGTTCTTAAATAAGTATAATTACAACAAGCACTACAATACAGGATGGGACAGAACTCATTCATCATTTTGATTTACGTAGTAATCTGGTGGCCCGGCGAGGAGATTGAACTAATTGTTTTATAGAGTTTATCTAGGGACGCCATTTAGTAAACGTTGATCAGTGATTGACTGTACACCGTGCGTTCGCCGTAGAGATGTTTTTAAAAAATAGCTACTCTGTGATAACAAAGCAACAAATATTCAGACGGCATTTTAACATTAGGAGACACGGAACGGTTCGTGATCGCAACACCATCAAGAAATGGGCACAGAAGTTTCGAACCACGGCTTCTGCAACAAATAAAAAACCTGAAGGCAGAGTCAAAACTGTGCGGACACCGGAAACATTGAAAGAGCACGAGTCGCCATAGTTCGGAGTCCCAAACGATCAGCACATAGACATTCAGTTGCCCTCAACATATCTAGCAGATCGCTCCGACGGATACTTCATTCTGGTTTACCTTTTCATCCCTACCAATTACACATTGTGCGAGAACTGTCAGACTGTGATTTTGCTTCAAGAAGTGCATTTTGTGAGCAATTTGTTACCTTAGTGAACGAAAGTTCAGAGCTATTCGTCAGGTGATAATGTCAGATGAAGCTCGCTTTGAACTGCCTGGTTGTGTGAATAAACAAAACAGGAGTGCAGCTAATCCGAATGAATTTCTTGTGAAACCACTTCACAGTCAGAGAGGAACAGTATGGTCTGGGATATTAGCGTTCGGTATCATTGGTCCTTATTTTTTCGAGGATGAAACTGGCAATGCGATTACTGTGACATCTGACCGGCATGTGCATATGGTGAATTAGTTCTCGCTTCCAAAGTTACGCCGTCGTAATATAGACCTTGCCATCTTCTGGTTCCAACAAGACGGAGCAACAGCACATACTGCTCGGCAGTCGATGAACAACTTATGAACTGTGTTCGAACATCACACAATCTCCCGCTATGGCGACATTTCTTGGCCAGCCCGTTCGCCCGATCTGTTGGCTTGTGATTTCTTTTCGTGGGCTACTTGTAAAGCAAAGTGTTTCAAACACGTCCGACAGACTTACATAACCTCAAACAGAAAATTTCTGATGAAAAAAATGCCATCCCACCGGCCATGTTACTTCGCGTAATGGAAAGTGTTCTGAACCGATTTCACCAGTGCATTAATCTTGATAGGAGACATCTGACGGGTGTTACGTTTAAGAAGTAACTCTGTTATAGTGTTCCTAAATAATGGAAGACATCTTTCATTTCACAATACTTTGAATAAAATTTATTATAATGCGGTTGATTAGTGTATCTTTAAAAATGGTGAATGAACGCTACCTTCTTTTAATGAAATCCTTAAGTTAAGGATAATTACATCAATGAGGCGCTTAACTATTCGTTTTAGCACAGTTTGTTCATACTTATATCACATGTAATTTTCTTTATCTGTAACTAACTTTGGGAACAAATTCTAACCTAGAAATTTCTCCTCTTTCGCATTCTTGAGTTGAATCTACCAATCCTATAGCAACGTGACTTCTTTTGTTGGTCACTCTAGCAGGCAAATTAACACTTCGTAATTTTACGTAAATCATATTTTGATATTCTGTTAACTTAATTATGACTAAATTGTTGTCGAGGTGAGGATGGTACAAGTATGTGGATAAGTGTGAGTGAAGAGACTCACAGGCGTTCGCTGTCAGCTTACACTACTGATGACAAAATATGCAGTTAGTTAAACATTACGTGATAGCAGTGATCTCGTTGGCGCCCAGACCGGGACATGAAGTGGTGACGTCAGAACACCTACGACACAGTGCATGAACAAGTGCAGGGCCAGCTGATCCTCTTACATATCTGCATATCGCTCTCAGAATAAGAACAATGACAGCTACAAACTGCGAGCGGAGAAGGTAAGAGCAGGGATCAGTTAGAAACAGTAATCGAAATTGATTGGCTGAAAAAAATATTAGGTGACATGTTAATCGAAACTAATTGGCTAAATATGTTGGTCGATGGGGCTGAAAACAAAGGTTACGTCATTCAAGCTGACCAAGTATGATTTGGCAGCCACATACCTGGACACCTTGGTATTGTTTTCATTGACGGGGATATTTTATTCCATAGCGCGACAGCCCATAGTGGGCCAAATCCTCCTCATTGTCAAGGCTTCACGATCACACTCAGACACACCTCATTCGGTAGGACTCCTCTGGACGAGTGATCAGGCAGACGCAGACATCTCTACCTGACAATACACAACACTCACAAGAAACAGACATCCATGCCCCGGCGGGATTAGAACCCGCACTCCCAGCAAGCGAGCGGCCGCAGACCCACGCCTTGGACCGCACGGCCACTGGGATCGGCACCGTTGACGGGGATGCGAATATAAACAATAGCGGTGGACGAAAACGAATATACCCTTCGACTGGCTTGAGAGCTACCTGCTTTTCTCGTGTACGAAAACGGATATGATTTTGAAGCCTTAGACTGACCGTGGACGAAAACTGACATCCCCCCTTATGATGGCCTTTGCAGCAGAAACATGTGGTATGTATAGATAATGTTATGTACAGCTAAATAGGCGTGTTGTGATAGACGGGTTATATAGTACATTCTTCAGCATGTAAAAGACAGGGAAACTGATGTGAATTGAATTGTTGAACATTTGTTGTAAAGACAGCCGTGTTTTTAGCACAGGATGTAGGATTCTTGTTGACTAATATGGACAGGAAATGAATGATGTGCAAGGGATAGGGTGCAGGTGACACAGAATTAATTCACTGAAATATATTGCATTCATAACACCACCATAACAGTGAACACCAAATGAATGGTTTCGACAGAAGCCATGCAATGTGTGCAGATCTTATCTTTGCCTCTTGGTCATTTACACATAATTTCGTCATTGTGAGCATGGCAGCATAGCTAATTTGCGAATGGTGTCAGGAACACACGCTGAGGTCTACCGTGATCAGATTTGTTCCATTTCATTTCTCTGTAATGTATTCACTTAAAACCTAGTAGTTACCATATGTATCACTAGGTTTAACAGTAAAAAATTCTGCATTCCGCCCACTGTGTGTTGTGTGTGGTTCTGAGAACAATCAGCTATTATTTCTGTAACAACATTAGCTGACTGTCAGAGTGCGTTTACCGCGCGTTACAAACTGAGCCTTTAAATAATTTTTAATTGGTTAATATGCCGTGACTTACTGAACGGCTTCTTGTGTAATTAGCAAATATGTTAGTTGCATCTTAAAAATGTATTTTGTTTTGACGTTTCTCTCCTCATTTATTTCAATTATACTGCCCCAAGTCGATCCCAGTGGCCATGCGGTCTAAGGCGTGGGTCTTCGGCCGCTCGCTTACTAGGATCGTGGGTTCGAATCCCACCGGGGGCATGGATGTCTGTCTCTTGTGAGTGTTGTGTACTGTCAGGTAGAGGTCTCTGCAACGAGCTGGTCCCTCGTCCAGAGGAGTCCTACCGACTGTGGTGTGTCTCAAATGTGTGATCATGAAACCTCGACGAAACGAGGAGGCCCAGGCTCATATAGGGCTTTCGAGCCATAGAAAAAAAAATACTGCCCCAAAGTACAGTGTTAAAAACTGATAATTACTTAGTTGTTCAAGAAATTACCCGTTTAGAAAACTGAAAGGCCCATCACAATGTTAACAAAATCCACCTTAATCCTGCTCATACCTTGACGTCCTACTTTTTCACAATGCATTTTATATTGTCCATCACTCTCGATTTATCAGCTGCGTAGGTTAATTAGTGTGGAATGCAAGGATGTTATTGAATTATGAATTGGAAATAATATGGAAGTGGTCGCCTCATGCCATTCCTCTATTTGCTCAGGAGGAATAAGAAAAATTACAATTACGTTAGTGGTGGTAATTTGCACATTCGTGCGGTGGCAAGCTCAAGACTTGGCTTCGGGAGATAACCGGTTCTTATCTCAGCCACGTTACCCCTAACTACCCTCACTGATAATTCTCATGTGTGCGTATTTTCTTAGCCTCTTCAGGCAGGCTGCAAATATTTTCTAGTTCTCTCTATTTTCCATTCATAAACATCTCTCTTTTGTTCGACCTTTTTAAATCTCTGTAGCTGAAGCAGTATTCCCTAAATAACCCATTATCGATAAACATTCCTGTTATTTATTTATACGTTCTTCAAAAGATGACCTTGGAACAGGGACTCGCATTCCAACTTGGTGTATCCTTTCTGCTATTGCTTCTGTTGTCGCCAGCACTAATGAGAATGAATTATTAATGTATGCAGTACACATAATTATAGTCCTGCTAATGGTGCTGTCCTTGGCTGTGTAAACTTTCTGGTTAATATCTCAACTGTTTTAAGCCTCAAGTTCACCTAAATAATATAGAAATATTCAGTTC
This sequence comes from Reticulitermes speratus, assembly GCA_021186555.1. Classification (NCBI taxonomy): domain Eukaryota; kingdom Metazoa; phylum Arthropoda; class Insecta; order Blattodea; family Rhinotermitidae; genus Reticulitermes; species Reticulitermes speratus. The sequence goes on from JAJKFL010000005.1 coordinate 20,600,134, forward strand.
ATACATCGCAAAAACACACTGTCTCCATTACAAAGTCCAAATTTTTGACGGAAAACGTCTTACACCGCGGGTCCGGTATGGGGGGAAACTATGCGAAAGTAGATGTTACGATTTTGTGTATACCACACAAATCTTAATAACTTTAAAACTATAACGCATATCCAAATAAGCAATACACGGTTTAAAAGAGCAAGGATGAAAGAATGTTACGCGACATTAACCTTGAGCGCGTAACGTCACACGCCGCCACAAGATGGTCGCCAAGTTGGAGTGGAAAATTACCGGTTCGCCGCGCGGCAAAATTAGTATAGCTCGGGAACGCGTATGCGTAGGACGTTGTGTTAGGTGTCGTTTAACAGAGATCGACGAGTACTATAAAATAAAACACTAATAGTGACAATAGTGAAAGAACGTGAAAAAATATACAGTGAGAAAATGTTGAACTTGGACAAATTTTCCCTAAACTTTCAGAAATGTCGAAATATCTTGAAAACAAGAAGGTAAATGCCTATCGTAAACGCTTACAAAGTGAAAGAAGAATAAATGAGGAATCCAAAAACGCCCCTGTGACAGCAGCAGAACGAATGCGGAGGATGAGGCAGCGTCGACAAGTTGAGGCGAGCACCAGTCGCTAGACCCGTTCCACGACGGCCGATACCCAAGTATTCTGGATTCAATTGTCTACAGGATGTTCATGTCAGCGAACGTGTACTAGTGGAAGTTGAGATGCCCAACCAATTCAAATTCGTTCTAGTGTCAGTCTATATTCATCCACAGGCACCACTCAACTACATCGAGATGTTTCTCTTTCACCTAATGCTTTACTACACAGAGCATGTCAGAACAATAGTTAGCGACTGGCCCTGCGATCCCAACATACCGCTTCTGCTCACCGGGGACTTTAACATTGAGGCGTCGAGCGATCGTCTGAAACAGTTTCTGAACGACAAGTTCAGATTGGTATTGGCCATGGATCCAACTGACTTCACAACTTTAAAGAATACCACGATAGACTTAACGTTCTCTAGAGATATGAGTGTAGCATGTAAGTCTTATATATCGTACTACTCGTACCATTGTCCTGTCTTGAACAAAATTTTACAAATTAGTCAGCATTGTCATAAATAAATAAAATAAAACAAATGCAAGTTCCTTGCGCTCATTTCTTTCTTACCAAACCTACAAACACCCCGCCCCGATAACACCGCCTGGGTAAGACGTTTTCCGCCAAAAACCTCAGCGGTAGTGACTCCGACACTACCTACCCCTATTTTTTAAGGACGTTGAAGGACGCAAGTGATTTTTATTACGAGAACTGCACAAGACACATAAAGTAGACTGTTTAGGCATAATGCAGTTGTTAGTTTGATTAGCAAAACATTGCGAAAAGCGACTATTAGCTTTGTCATGCCCGTCCGTCTATCCCTTCATCCATCCCTCCATCCGTCCCTTCGCCTCTCCGAATGTAAGGGCCCGGTTCCCACTGGACGGATTTTCTTAAAATTGTATGTTGGGGACTCTTACTGATATCAGTGGAACTAAAATAACAGAAATTTTGCATAAAGTGCTACTTATATTTATGTTAGTATCTCGCCTTCTACAAAATAAGTAAGACAGAACCAGCGAGACCGAAGAAACAGTTTTCGTTCTGAGAATAATATGGCACTACAGAGATGCCGGTTAAGCACGGCAGAGATCTGAACGCGCCTCATTGCTTTATACCTTCATTTCTCCTCATGTTTAATGTCAAAACAGGTGATACAAAGACTTACATGATCCACCATGCTGTAAAGCTTTATAAAAGTTGATATGTAGCGAGTCATTAGGATTGAAAACTGAAAGCCTGATATTCCTTTAGCAATAGTGATGGGAGTGTTGGCATAATTTCTTTGTTTAATGACTCTTTCTGAATATCGTGGATTTTAAGAGTCAAAATAACTTCTCGCCCAAACTGTCCAAAGTGTGATTTATTATTTACAAAAAATATCCTGAAATTTTATAACGCATTTTCACCGTGTACCATAAATTTATCTGACAATGTAATCAACGAAGAACACAAGTTGTCCATAGCAACTAAACTTTATTGTTTGGCTCTTACATGTCTCTGTCTATATGGCAAGCTTCAGGGAGACTGCTTTGAATAAAACACGGAAGTACTCAAGTCTTTATTTTTTCAATGGCTCGACAGCCACTTGGGGGCCTAGGCCGCCTCATTGTTCGAGGCTTCACGATCACATTTGAGACACATCACACTCGGTAGGACTCCTCTGGACAAGGGACCAGCTCGTCGCAGAGACCTCTACCTGACAACACACAACACTCACAAGGGACAGACATCCATGCCCTCGGCGGGATTCGAACCCACAATCCTAGTAAGCGAGCGGCCGCAGATCCATGCTTTAGACCGCGTGACTACTGGAATCGGCACTCAAAAGTCTTTTATTAGTCTAAAATATATTAAAGTATATCTTCTTGTAAGAATATTACTTTGTGCACACGTGTTTATAGGTCTAAAATTTATTTCAATTCCTTATTACATAATATTAAAAAACTAGGGCTTTTAAAATAAAGTAGCATGTAGGACAATATGCATTTTCTGTTACGTATTATATAACAATTGTATGTACAACGTATTTTAAATATGTCGTCATTTTTGTGTGGTCCGCAGTATTCAGTAACATGCAGACGAAGACGCAACCACGACCAATGGAGGCGAGTAGACAGTCTACTCATGTACCATCCCCCCCCCCCCCCAAAAAAAACCACAAATATGTTATTAACCGCAAGCTAATTCACCCAGAAAAATAACCACGACTGTGATACGCGGAATGATGTCTTTATTTTGTTGGCACCACGGCAAAAGAGACTGTAATATATTGGTTGAACTCATAATAGATAGACGTTTTACTATGACATACTGCAGTTAAGACGAATGGCTGTATGTACGCAGATCATATACCATTCGCAAAGTGGGTGCTGAGAGGAATGCCATCTGGAAAGGGATGTGCACTTCGCAAATAGTGGCGTGGATTCAATTCATCGTCACGAAGTGCTTAGAAAACCGTCGGGTGCGATACTTCCAATTTTCGTTCGATATCGCCTTAGCTTCTACCCGGCTGTCCTTCCACGCCTATAATTTTGGCAACTACGGTTCATGGGGGACCTGTCTTTACAAGTGCCGTAGGTTTTGAACTTCCCGCGCCAAGGAGGAGCTGCTCCAGTCGTCGAAACACATTTCGTCTGGACGTCTGGATGATTTCGACCAGGATAACAGAGAGCGTACGTCCGTGCTTCGTTATCATTGTGACTATATAAGGCGCCGAAGGTTAACGCCATGTCGCAGTATTCGTAGTATGTCTTTCATAATCATTCGATTACATTTCAGCTTTTCTGTCCACTCTGTGCCTTGAGTAAACACACGTAACAGCGCGTCGAATCGTCATGAAAGTAACAGTGCTGAGAAGTGTTGTACCCCATTTAACAGCGGCGTGTATCTCGAAAACGAACGTCACAGGATATACGTTGTATAATATTTTCCACCAATTTTCTTTTTGAACAGTAAACTGCCCTTCTTAGAGTTAGTGGGCGAATTTTTTCACCCGGTGTGCAGTTGAGTGAGATGACGCGTATGAATGGAGATGGTCGGGGCAGTCGTGACAGTGTCCCGGCATATATATGTCTGGGAGAAATGAAGGTCATTGCTGAACATCTCTGACGGCCCTTGGGTTTGACTCGAACAAGGTACTTGCTGATACCAGGACATCCAAATACCCAATAACAAGTTCCAGTTGAGTAAAATTCAAGTCTAATTGAAGCTGTGGGGAGAGTATCTGTTTTGTGGGTGGTCTTGTCTCTAAGAGTTAAAACTGAGCCTGGTCCCTTTCATTTTGGCTGCTTTCCGTATTTTCTGCGGGCAGCAAGAGATGCCTGACATAAGTTACGACACATAACTTACTTTTAGTCAGACCTGTCAAACTAGTACGTAACATTTTATGCACGAAGATGATCTATAGTTTTTCCGCTCTTGTTCGTGCTACACGTATTTCATGCTCTTCGTAGCATGTGCGTAACAATTTTTACCACTTACCTAAAGTATCTATTTAGAGTTACGTAATACTGGGTTGAAGGGATAGCTCGTGCTTGAATATATTAGTTTCATTTTTTATTCGCTCCACAACCGTCCCTTGTACACAATGCAGGAGGTAAATGTCCTGAAGACGAATTCAGTTACAGTAACTTCTGATTACTCACTTAATACTTCTGGATCTGCAGTTATCCAAAGTTGCCACTAGGAGCGACTGGCTAAAACAAATAATTCACCGCATACCTACTGGAGAACGCGATGGGTAGTGACCAAAGGGCACAGTTGTTACAAGACACCTGTAAAACGATGGGACAAAGGGAATTAATGAAGGTAGACGTGCACTGCCAACTTCTTTGAAGTACATACTGAGAACTTCTTGAAAAGGGGAAATGCAAGCAGAATAAGGAAAAGAAAGAGAAGCATGTCCATACAATTTTCTCGCCGCTCGGAATGATGTTTGGTAATTAAAATTATGGTCTTCTGGATTGTGACGCCGTGTAGTCTGGTACACAAAATACTACCAGCCTTATTGAGGAACTGGCCACCTCCACAATCAGGGAAACTTCAATACTGAAGATACAAACAACTGCTGCTCAGAAACGTTTGCATCTATCGTAACATAGTACACGACGTAACATTTCACAATACCGCAATCCTCATATAACATATGACAAGAGGCAGATAGGCTAGTTTGGAAGCAAGGCAGACCTGTCATCGAAGGTAACGTGCTGAGGTTACGGACAGTATAAATCAACGTATCACGGACAACCGCAGAATCAGTGTCAGAAATGAGCACGTAACAGACTAAGTACTATAAGAGTGCCTAAGTCCCAGTCAAAGGCCCTTTGTTCTGATGGACTGAGCCTGTCAGCCCTTACACCAAATGCATGGACACTCCAAGTTTCCGAAACGTAGTAGATGTTAAGGGTGTTCTCTTTTATGTTAGGCAGTGGATTAACTCTAATTGCCTCAATGATATTGTGTGATTATTTTGTCGGAGCTTACAGCACAATTGCCTTTAATTTATTCGTTTACCTTTACAGACCTCAATAAAATTTCTAGCGGGATTTATTCTTGCACGATCCACATTTTTTTACCAATCCAATACCGCCTTCGCCTTAGACCGCTTTGCCTTTTGTTTTTGTGCTATGTATTTATATCTTTGCGGCATGTAAATGCACTTTCAAACACATCATGAAGACAGTCCTTCGTTTGTCGCTAATAGCATATTATGAAACTGCCAGAACATTTAAATCAGTCAGTGAGCCTGCAAATAAAAAGCGTGTATAAATCAGGACGATCAGTGAGTTGGCACCAACAGGAGGGGGTTGAACCAGTTCCTGGGCCATGCTGGTCTTATCAGCTGCACCGAAGTGTCTCACTAAGAACCGCACTGGCGAAATACATGTAGCAGCAGTGAAAAGAAAAAGAGTAGCGTGTAGGCTGTGGATGCCAGCTAATGGCCGTTTCAACGCACTCTGTGTCAAAAAACGTAAATGTCTCTCCGTTATTCTGTAACGCTGTATCGACATTGTGAACTGGTCAAGAAAGAGGGATGTAATTATCTGTACTTTTAGTGTACTGCGTAAGAATTTTGTTTATCTGTGTCTGTCTCAAGGTGTCTTCGCTTGAGGTTTTCCCAATAAAATTTCGTATGCATTTTTCACCTCTCACACGTGTTTTTTTTTTTTTTTTTGGTGAAGGGCCCCGCAGCAGATGATATGGATGCACCGCAGCCTTGAGGCTTATTGTGCAACCCTCTGATGAAGATGATTAGTTTTTTTTTTTAGTTTTTCCGTGTAATGGGACACCGGTGAACTTCTGTTAGTGCCCACACTTTGTCTGAGTTTCAGCTAGTATCATCCTTTAGAAGGAATTCATAATATATTGAGAAATCATATTTTCTCCTGAGGACATTCGAATAGGGTGCAAAAGGGTATGTGCACTGGATTACAAATATCGCTCATGAAACGGCAGTTTGTCGTAACCCACAGAATTCGTCAAACTGAGATTCCCTCATGACTAGACAGTGGGGTTACAAGCATACGTTCTATCAAAACATGTGTCCACAAAAAAATGCTTCTCCTTGTATTTTCGTAAAAACATAACAAGTTAAGAGCTGCCTATTGAGGATCAGTGAAGTTTTCTCTGTCTCCTGTAAAATCATGTATCCATGGGTTACAACAAATTGCTGTTTCATGAGCGACATGTGTTCGGACTACTTGCTCTTGGGCCTCTGATCGTGCTCCGACTTGTATGTTTCCGTAGATGTGGACGGTTTAACGAGCCCTAGCCCCAGCTACGCGATCCACAGGAGTACTGGGCTTTTTTTTTTTTTTTAAATTTACAAAGCTTTATTTCCTTGACATGTACATACAACAGTATACAGAATATGGGCTAAATTGTTCCTATCACCAATTTGGAGGTTCGTGCATTTTATACTCTGGAACATAATAGGTACAGTGCACCAATAAAAAGTATTTGTAGTGAAAACTAGGACACCAGCTCCCTTAAAAACACTACCACACCAGAGGCTCTACTTAGAGCAACACGTGTCTAATTCTCTTGTGCTTGTAACAACCGTACATCTCGTGTAGGTCCTTGAGAGTGTAGCTTCCGATGTCACAGATCAGAGGATTGGGATTATGCTTACATTGTTCATAAAAGGAGGTGGCTAAACGATGGATATATGTTTGGATGAGGTCGATACCCAAGGAGCTATGTAAGAGTGAGATGGGAGTGTTCTTTGGAGAGTCCGAAATGACCCGAAGACATTTAATCTGGACTATTTGTAGTGTTTTAATGTTCGTGGCACTGGTAGAGCACCATACTGGCGCTCCGTACGTAAGAGTACTGGACTTGAGTGGCTGGGCGCTGTGGCAAAACTTCAAAGCCAGTCGCGCCAAGGATCATTGCGGTTTGTATATTGCACGCCGCTGAAAGAGCCGTCTGAACACTGTCAACAAGTGCCCCGAGCATTACGAACACTGAAGGCTAGTCTGAACACACTTTTAAAGCAATAGTACTTGTAGTGAATTCACATATTCAGAAAACTGCTAAGCTCAGAGGACAAGAAACGTTTTGGAAATAAAAAGGCTGTAAGATGTGCGTAACGACGTGCAAGTAGAATAAGTTGCACACAGTATGATAAATAGTGTTCAGGAGTAGCCTGAATTTTATTTTGCTGCGACTGTACAGCCCGAAGTGGGCCTTGGCCACCTCTTTAGAGGTTTATAGTTCACACAGACACACAGACACACACACACACAGTAGGACTTATCTGAACGAGTGATCAGCTAGTTACAGAGGCCGCTACCTACACAACGCACAAAAACACAAAAGGAGCGTTCGTGCCCTCAGCGGGATTCGAACCCGTGATCTCAGCTGTAGACCTACGCCTTAGATCGCACGGTCACCGGGATCGGCAGCCTGAGATTTTAAGTCATAGAGGTATTAATTGAATCAATAGTAAAACGTCAGTAAGGCACGTGAACGTCAGGTGTAAGGGGCACAGCAGTAACGTAAGTCGTAGAAACGACAAAGACTTTAGCTAGCTATGTGTAGGCTTCATAGACACAGAAGAGAGTATTCACAGTGATAAGTTTGACATCGATAATATATAGTTGAGGACTTAATAACTTAATGTCGAAGTATTCCTGGACATGACGTCGTGTATATTTGTAGTTATCAAAGCTTCGGAGGAGCTTACCACCTCCCTCTGCAGGATCCGAGTCAACGAAAGTGAGAATTTTTATTAGCTACATAGACCCTGAAGATGGAGACAGGAAGCTCTTTCTAAACTTTGGTGTTAACCAGTCCACACGGCGTCACATCCAGTAACACGCCAGATCTTATGAACACCGCTGTGAGAACCTCAAACCTTGAATTAATAGGTCTGCATACAGTTAGAGGTAGAAAGACTAGGCAAAGAAAACCATGCTGAATGCAAGTGGCTAAAGAAACAATTGACGGAAAGAGATGTGCGAACAGAGTTAGGAAAGGGATGGAAAGAGGATTTTGAGACCAGCACCAACTAAGATGCTTAAGCTGTACAGACGATGAGGGGAAAAGGGGGAGGAGCAGGAGAAGAAGAAAAAGAATTCGGTATGTCTCCAAGAAAACAGTCTGAGTGCCTGCTATATAGATAAGTCGATTATAGCTGTTCATGAAATGCAGTTAATCCATTTAAAGACGAAAATTGACTTGACTTAAAGAGTCAGTTGGTGCCTCGCAATAACGCACTCCGTCTCAGTTATAATGAGTCATTCAGTTAATGCTGTGTAGGGAAATAAACGATATTTGTTCTTCTGAGGCCCATAATAATTACAGAAGTGCACTGTGTGGGCATAATGTAGAATGTTTAATGTTAAACTCGATGGCACGTGAGGTAACCACTGGATCTTAAATCAGTTATTCTGAAATCTAAGCACGAGACTGATTTGTGAGCGAATATAAAAGCACTGGAGTTAATTTCTCACAGATCTAAGAAGGAATGAAGTTTCTGCAATATGAAAAGTAGTAATGGCGAGGGCAGCAGACGGACAATCCGCGCATTGTGCTGTCTGCCGCCATGTGTGTTGACCCACGTGGCAAGAAGCGAATGGGTGTGCCGCGGAGAGTCCAACCGTGACCAAGGTCACAGACGGCAATCCGTTAAAGTGATCTCATTTCCAGGAGTCGTGTGCAGCAAGCAGCGGAAATTATTAGTCTAGTATCGTGTTCTTTATAGGAGAAACTCTGTAATTTATAACGCGCTGTCGTCTTCCCAAGTATGGTTTGTTTATCGAATAGCACTTTAAATATCTCAATGTGAATACCCGACCTCTAGTAAACCTACAATCCCGGTTAGTAACGTAGGTCCTGGATATGACGTAATGTCTAATTCGAACGAAAAATCCGAGTAGGTAATTTAGAATAAGCTTAGGAAACAATCTTCGAGACTCAAGTTTTTTTTTGTGCCTAAGCCTATATTACGTAACTGTCACTAACAGAAGGGGCAGTAGTGCGGGTCCCACCTTTGCGGCACTAGAAGCAGTGCAAATGAATGTGAAGTAGTGCCGCAGAACTGTCCCGAACTACAAAGTACTCCCCCCCCCCCCAGAGCAGGGAATGATAACCTTTTGCATGTTGCATCGTAACAAAACAAAATGTCTGCTTTCCTGAAAAGTTTATTTCTACAATTACGAAAATTTTAGGGTTAATTGAAGTTTATATTTTTGAGACTTAACATACCAGTCAGCCGATCATTTCTCGCCAAGGGATGAAGCCCATCGATTGAGAAACGCTGCTCTTAAGTGTAAGAAATGCATTTATTACGATCTGAAGGTTTGTGTACAGTAAAATGTGGCTGCACTGTGACATATTCCTTCTACACTTGCAAGGGCCGCAAGCATTTCCTTGTCACTTCTCTCCATCCTTCCTTTTTCAGTGCTCCAGTTTTCCACAGTTGGAGCAAATTATTGCTTTTCGCAATTGTTTTGTGAGCCCACCTAAAATGGTGTGAGAATTTGGCCACTGTTTTTTCCCCATGGCGCAACAGCCCCTAGTGGGCCAGGGCCTCCTCATTGTGGAGGCTTCACGATTATACTCAGACACACCACACATTCGGTAGGACTTCTCTGGACGAGTGATCAGCCCAACGCAGAGACCTCTACCTGACAAAACACAACATTCACAAGAGACAGACGTCCATGTTCCCGGCGGGATTCGAACCCACAATTTCAGCTAGCGATCGGCCGAAGACGCACGGGACCGGCAGTTGGCCGCTACACGTTTCTGAATTTATTGTATCCGAAAACAAGCTGGTTCAGGTTGTCCTTCCTGCATTGAGAGCACACCGCAACTCACCTTTGATGCCATGTAATGCCATCTTGTGTATTGGTCTGCGATTATCTGGCGAGTGTTATGTGTTATTTTTAGTACTTGCGTGGTCGGTTAAGTACATGAGACCTCATTGCCCTGCGCTTATACGTAATTAATTCCTGGAATTCAGTCGTAAATCAAGACGTCTGAAGCCACAGTGTTCTTTATAACGGAAATTTCTTTTTTCCAACTCAAAAATTAGGTGTCCGTGATTTGTAATTTGTGCTGTTTGTTTTGCCCTGTCATTCTTAACTTTCTGTGCGTGTGTATTTTTTCTTTTAAATTTTTGCTTCAAGTTGAATATGACAAATGGACTTCATTAGCAAGTTTGTACTCTTTTACACCCGAGTCGTGTAACTTAAAAATCTCATTTTGGTTATCGAGAATGGTAAGAATGGAAACAAACTTTGAAGATGGAACAAAGACTTAAAAAGTCGGAAGTACTTTTCACACTTCAAACACGCTATATCCATCACACAGTTCAAGCGGCAGATATAGATTGACGCCGGCAACGATGTTGTCCTTTCCGTGTCTTGACACACCTCTGACACTTCTGATCGCTGGCCTACGTCAGTCTGCCTTGTGTGATAGTAATGGAAGTTTGTCGGGCAGCCGTGAGTCGGCAGTAGGTTATAATGTCATCCGTAAAATAAGTTAACATTGGATCGACTGCACTACTACATACGGTTTCACGAAACCAGTTATAAAACCGTACTCTCGCAACAAAGATTGTCATGGCCATGCTTCTAAACGCTGTTCATGTTAAATAACGTAATTTTGAAATACTATGTTTTCGGTCTCATTTCTTCTCTAACAAAGACCTATTCGAAATTTGTTAATCAGTCCATGTATTGTTCATTTTGAAGAAACTAAAACTCTGGGAAAGCGAGTTACAAATTTGCTAATAATCTATCTATAGGTTTTTTTCCTTGTATAGTTTTCAACAATAGTACCCGTGTTACACTGTAATTCATATTAATGAACAAACATTTACATCTCTTACGCGTAATGTGAAACTCAACTGTTTTAAAGTCTTACCGATATGTGTGTGAATGAGCCTGTAGTTGATATACAATAGTTAAGAGGGGCAATGAATTTACAAGGAAATGAGCCAGACGCAACCAAAACCTGGCCGTTTGAGTGGGTTCCACGTTGAGTGGGATTTCCTGTCTATGAAGTTCTTTACTTTTTTTCTAATTCTTTTTCTTCACGTTTAGTCAACAGCCATGTTTTTATAAATTTTTGCATGGAAGGAATATTTGTACACCATTCAAAATCAACCGGCTTTATGTTACTATGGAAAAAAAAATCTTATTTTTTCTGAGAACCGCACAAAAAACATGAATTATCTTTGCAGGCACAACGTAGAATTTTCGAATGTTAAACCTGGTGGTACATAAAGTAACCATTAGACTTTGAAGCATGTCCAGCCTTTTTTGACAAAGGGCCACAACTGTTATTGTGGGTTGGTTCGCGGGCCGCACATGTAAAAATCACAATACGTGGTACACTTAACTGTTTCAATTATTGTGTAATTTTATAGTATTTTATAGTAAATTACAAATGTGGCCATGGGCCGCATAACACAACCTGGCGAGCCGCATGCCGCCCGCGGGCCGAGGGTTAAAAACCAATGCTTTAAAGGGTTAATTGCTAAAGGAAGTTGAGATAACTGATTCGCCATGTACACAAAATCACATCCCTGTTTATGACTGAGAGATGCGGTTGCTTTTCACAAATCTAATGACGTAACAAGGCAATGAGAAGGGCTGCAAACCCACTTATTTTCATGGTGAGGTGCTGGTGACAGGTAGTGGTGATAACAGTGCAACAGGAACAAACGAAATGGAACCAAACAATGTATGCTTGGAACCTATGACACCCACACCCACCTATCGGGTCGTATCCTTTCAGCCCAGCAAGTAGCCTACGTAATGGCTGAATGAGGTGTGTACGCGGTTAGGACATAACGAGGTCTTTGTTACAAAATACGGGAAGTTCCGACAGGGTCATGCAACCTTCAGTTTCAATGTCACGTATTATACGTAGAACGGCGGCAAGCGGCGCTCTTTAGAGAGGTGCGGGGCCCAGGACGAAACAGTCTCTGTGGAGGTTACCTCCAGTTTGTCCAAGTACAAACAAAATAACTGCCAGTAATCAGTACGTTAATTAGACTCTATTGATGATGCGAACTTGCATATTTATTCAAGAGTATACTCTGATAAACATTTCCAAGTAATGAACTTTTCTGTTCTTTCTTTTCTCTCTTTCTGGTCTTTAGTTTTATCCGCTGTTATTAATCCATCCAGTCTATTGCGTGAAGATTACAAACTTCGAACTCTTCGTAATATAGTGTCCGTTTGAGTGCTTGCGGCCAATGGTAGCTTTCTCCGCTTACCTAGCAACATATCTACAATTGTATAAAATCCACTATCACCCTTCTCCAGTTATGAGTCAAAAAAGTTAACATTTCTTCTGAATATTCTCTTGGGCATTAATTTCCTTTATTTAAATGGGAAAGAGAGATATTCATACGAAAGGGCTGGATTAATCTGGCTCAGGATAGGGAAGAGTGGCACCCCCTTGTAGAAAAGGAAACGAACCTTCGGGTTCCGTGAAACACGGGTAAATAGTAGTAAGACTATTGGTTTCTCAAGAAGGACTCTACTTCATGCAGTTATTCAATTAATGAGTTTAAACATTCTTATCAAAAGTAAGAATACTCATTGGAAGGAAGATTAGGCCAGTACAAGACCTCTGTTATCGTAGAAATAAAAGCAGACACACTCTCGACCCTAGCGGGGTTAAAATTAAAATTTATTGTTTTAGGTGAAAAATGTGCCTTTTATATTTAAGTGTTATCGAAATGAACTTAATTCAAACTAGAACATAACGGAATGTATCAAATATTTATGTAATTGTTGGGAATTTATATAAAAACGCTATCAGTTTATAAGACTATGTATAGTCGAGTAGATGTTTCAGCTAGCATGAAAAGAGACAGGTTTTTGCTGCGAATTGGGTCCAAGCCTTCCAAAGCTTATAGTCCTTGCTCATCATCTTTCATTCAGTGCTATTTCAGATGTCCTTCACTGACCATCCAGCAAAGAATGTTTGTTTAGTGTGTTCGGTCCGTGGAATTGTGCGTCGGGGTGTCTTGTCTAGACATACACAGCCATTCTTCCATTCCAAATTTCTCTTTTTTGGTTATAGATTCAAAAAGTCACAACAAAAGCATGCACTAACAAAGTAGTACTTTGTTATCTGTAGCGGGACGACAAGGTTTGTCCCCTACCAGTTAACTCCATACAGAAGACTCGTTATTGATAATCATCCTGTGGAACCCATACTCTGATTACATGAATGAATGAGTGAATGTAGGGGAAATTCGAACAAAATTTTAGAAAGATGTTTATGTTAATCAGTAAATAGTCCAACACAAGTTTGATTATCTATTTAACTGCAGGTGATCGACAATCTGCTACATGTTTCGACCTTTCTTGCGGCCATCTTCAGGCCGTGTTTTTACAAGGAAAAATTTATACGGGTTTCACTGGTGTGTGCATGCGGAGATTGAGATCTCAGTCGTTTATATACCGATTCTCTACCGCCTGCAATAGAGAAATAAATAATCAAAGTTATGTTTGACTATCTGTTGACTAATTTATCTCATAGACAAAGGGATGAAAACCATACTTATGTTTAAAGTTCTGATACATTTTAAAACTTTGCAGACCAGTTGTAAGTGTGGGACCCCATGTGAACAGAATTACTAGAGGAGTGATAGTGGAGACGTAACAACTCCAGGAAGGTGTGCATTTGGTCGTAGCATGCGATTTGTTTCTGTTACCTCACTACAGACTGTACCGGCAGTTATCTTAATAGGGTACCTCCAAACTACATGTCACAGTTGTTACTGATATGTCGCCCTGACGCCAAACAATGAATAAATTAACATCTTATAGAGTTTGACTTCTTTACAAAGCAGAGGACGTGTTTATTATGTCCGTATGGTTCAATTTGTTTACTGCGTGATTAAACCTTTATATCCTGGTTGTAACTCCTCGTGTCAACTGCTGTAACATTCAGAAGCCCTACGTTTTGTCACAGTTTATTTATGTGTTTCGTATGATTCTTATAATATACAGAGATATTTCCCTAAACAGAATTATCCAGTTGATCTTTGTAAAGGAGAAGGTATGAACTGCATTTTTATATGTAATTCAAATATATGTCTGGATCGACTCCGGAGCCCATTCGGCCTCCTATACAGTGCATACCACATAATGTTGCTGCGGCGTGATTCAGGCCAGTAACGAAGGATAAGAACACGTAGAACCGTATTTCAGCGCTTCCATAAGTATTCATGGCGTGCTGCTTGATTACATAACGAACTCAATTGTTTTGGGAACAAATATTAATATTTTATTTGCAGACAGTTAACTGGTGCTAAAGCAAATAGGGACACGTTGGAGAGAGCTTTTTATCATGTAAATCTGAGGTCACTTATTAAAAAGTATTATTAGCTAATTACATGCTTATTGTTCAACCAATATATTGTACTTTGTAACTGTATGGCTTTTAACTAACTGCATAGGACTAAGTCTTTGACAAGCTGATACACTCAGGTGATCAACAAATTTCCTTTGCTTGCTGGAGCTCAAAGATTCTTTGCCGTGTCCTGAGCCATGCTAATCCAAATCACACTTCCCAAACTGTTTCTTCAAGATCTGTTTTAATTTGTTTTTCCCACATAAGCTTAGGTCTCCCAAATTGTCTTTTTCCCTCACGTGTTGGATGGAAAGATATTGTGTTAGCGCACGTTCTGCTCATTTCGTCCTCAGTAATATAAGCACGTATACTAACGAAACTGTGCACAACTTTACGTCATTCATAAAGTTTCCGATTACACAGGGTTTGACCTGAACTTTCAACATAGGAAAGATGCAATTTAGTAAAGTTTTTATTATCTTCCGTTGCTCAAAACATGTCACTAAAACGTTGCATCGCTTTTGTATTTTCGTCCTACATAGAAAACAGTAGATACTATAATATTTACAAACCTTATAATATGTTATTAAACCCCCTGTACTGGAAGCAACACATCGTGCAGTAATGTTACTTGGGTTGAGAGAAGTGTATGATTAAGATACAGATTTGTTCGAACTGCAGGATGTTACACTAGGTTTGTGTGTCTTGCAAGAATGTAATAAACAAAGAAATAGGTAGGTAAATACATAATAGATAAATAAGTAAATGGAAAGGAAAATATATAAATGAACAAAGAAGAGACAGGAAGGAAGAAAGATGGAACGAAGAGACACAGAAAGGTGGAAGTTGATATGAAAGGAAAACAGACATGGAAAAATGGGAAACAAAGCAAAAAAGAAGTAATGATCATCATGTGCAGATATAAAAACCTTTATATGCCGCTCGTCAATTGAAGTATTAATAAACTCTTCCCGCATTTCGCCTAAGCTCGTTGCTGTGACGAGTGTTATCACTACTCCATTGGTGGTGGTGGTAGTAGTAGTAGTAGTAGTAGTAATGGTGGTAGTAGTGGTGGTAGTATTCTGCTTAATAGCCGCAGATTAAGAAGCGCACTACTCGGATTTTGCCCAGTGGCCAGCATCCTATTGGGTACGATGTGCAATGTGACAATAAGCTGAAGCTTCCCCTGTGCTGGTTGCAGTTCTATTCCTCTCAAGTCCTCAGAGTCAAGTAGCCCAGCGCATTTGTGGCTAGCAAAGTTACTTTCACTACCGCATTTCCTGTGAATAGAAGAGCTAGCAACGGGAGGGAAATATAATTGGAAGACGAAGTTAGATGGAGGGTTAGCGTAGTCCCATCCCTGTGACTACTTTCTCTAATCTCAGTATGTATACCATTAATCTGATGGTCTGCTGATAGTAGTAATAGAAGGGGCAGGTAAAAAAGGCGAGTTCATATCTATGAACTTGAAAACTTCCATGTTTTGATATGAGGCTGTCAAACGTGGTCCTTCGGTGAGGTACATAATACAGATTATCTGATAGCGCGCTTGACACACAAGATGAAGTTACTTGTAACAGATATTGAAATAATACATTTTAGACGCGTTCGCAAAATTGCGAAAAAACGACTATTAGCTTCATCAAATGTGTCTGTCTGTCTGTTTGTCTGCCTGCCTGTCCTTCTGTCCTCGGCACTGGACGAATTTTCATAAAATTCGATATTTGATCATTTTTCGAAAATTTGCCGAGAAAAGTCACGTTTGATTAAAATCTGACAAGTATAACAGGTACTTTAAATGAAAGCGTATGTACTTTTATGATAACATCTTACTGAAGTCTTCTTAGAATAAGAAATGTTCCAGACCAAAGTTGTAGGGAAAATCAGAACAAACATTTTATGTTCAGTAACTTTTTTCCGAAGACCGTGCCGTTTATGAGATAATGTGGAAAAATATGACTATTTCTCACAGAGTGTATTCTGTATTTCACATGATCCTCACGATAAGCAGCCAATTAACCGGTTGGTCCTCATAATGGAAACACATCGTGTTTTCTGTGACATAGGAACTGCTATTTTGAAGGTGATTTACGTTAACTTCATGCTTAAAACTTTAATGCGATGTTATGGAGGTTCTGATTGCGGAAACTTGTGGCTTCCAAGTTGCAAGTTTGGACAAGCCTGATAGAGATAGACCTTTAACTGAAATGAGACTTTTCTTCGGGGTAAAAGGAGGTGCATCACCTGTAATTCCGAATGCGGTGCAGAGGGCGTGTCGTGGTTCAGCTGACACGGAGCATCCTCAGCGCTCTGGAGATGCTATGCCATCCAGCGGGGCGATTCTTCTGGTGGTTTTAGTGATGTAGTTTTCATCGGGATCCGCTAATGAAAGTTTTGCTTAGTAAAATGGATGTAAGGTTCCGCTTGACATTTGACAACGTAGAGGAGATCCAGGCCGAATCGCAGAAGGTACTCAAGACGCTGACACAAAAGGACTTCCAGGACAGCTTCCGATCGTGGCAGAAACGTTGGGAACGTTGTGTACGCTCCCAAGGGGACTACCTTGAAGGGGACGGTGACGATTAGGAATTTGAGTGTGTCTGCTTTTTTGTTCTGATACATTTCGGGAACTTTTGAATAGCACCTCGTAGATCTGTGTCTCTCTCTTCATCCATTTCTGGGTTTCTGATTAACCTCGCAGTGTGTCTGTAGCACACTCAAAATGTCCACGCAGATTTGGAAAGTCTGTATTACCTTTAGTAATTCACTAATTAAAGGAGTAATGTTGGCAACAGCATCTTGAAGATCAAGAGGAAGAGGCCTTGAAACTTAAAAGCTCACGATGATGACTAATGACGTTTTCATAGCCGAATCAACTACACTGCTTGTCTTGTAGTATCGACAAATATGTTAATGTCCAAATGTCCAAAATAAACCCGAAGCTTAAACAATTTAAGCGTACATTTTAAAGTTACGTTATGGACGACATTACAGCTATAGCCCTGTCGCCCAACCCCGTTTAAGAAGAAAGAGTGCACCACAAATTAACGGTCATGATAAAGCATCTGAATCTTCCGAAGTCGCGGCATTCAGTTGTGTGTAAATGAATACTGAGTGGTTCTTGGTCTTACAACCAAAGGATGATGCAGAATGTTGAATTTAAAAAAAATGCGGAAAGAAACTGCTGTGTTGTGTTTCAAGTACGCCGTATTCCGTAATTTTTTTGAGAGGGACTGAAAAAATCACGAATGACATCGTTCAGGAAAGCCGGCCTGTCTGCTTATCAGTGAACATTACCAGAAATCTCCCTTCTTTAGACACGATGTTCTGTAATTTGCTATTGCCAGTGGAAAGATTTTGAAATATATAAACACCTTCCATATTCACAAAGGACTTTGTACTATTTAGGTGTTAGGATATCTCTGATAGAAAGAAGTGTGGTGTTTGTTATTACGCGACGCTGTCACTTGTTAAGATTACATACCTGTAACTGGAATTGAAGATGTCCCATAGGTGTAATAAGTGCTAGACCATAATCCACTAAGTACCATTAAATTACACGTCTCATCCTTTTCAGGTTTTATTATGCGTGTCACATGCCAATCGCCTAATCTTTAGTGTGATCAGATGAGAGTGTACAGTTCTAATTGAGTTATTACGTCTCATAGCTAGTTTCTGGTATGAGATGTTAATGAAGCGCAAATTTTGCGCGAAGCAGAGGCATCTTTAACGCTTTGAAGACTGGCGTTTATCTGAATTCTATACAAAACTTCAGTTCCTACCTCGCAGAGAACACAGTCTGCGTCCATTATAAAGGAAAAATGATTAATTACCTTTAAGGAAACAGTCGGTATTTACAGGGCATACACAAAAGAATGGTGCGGTTTCAAAAGTGAATAAAAAATTTATGTCTAACATTACACGGGCACAACATACACCGTCAGCGGCGGCAACTGTCCAAGTTTCTCATGCGCTACCAGCAGTTCGCTTCTCATGCTTACTGCGTGGCCGCGGGGCCAGTTTCAAAGATGGCGTTGCAGCAGGAGAAGGCTTTCTGTGTGCTCTGTTTTGAGGTGTCCAGATCTGTGATTACAGTGCAGCGTGAGTTTCGTGCACGGTTTAAGATGTGCGATTTCTTTCTTTGGGGGTTCGTTAAAGACAGCGTTTATGTACCACCATTGCCCACGTCCATCCATGAAATTCGTGATCGGATAACGCATGCACTGCAGGCCATTACAGCGGACATGCTACACCGGGTCTGGGATGAGTTTGATTACCGTGTGGATGTGTGTCGTGTGACCCAGGGTGCACACATTGAAGGATTGTAATTACCAAATGAGAAACTTGGACAGTTTCCGCCGCTGACGGTGTATGTTGTGCCCGTGTGAGGTGAGAAATAAATTTGTATTCACTTTTGAAACCGCACCATTCTTTTGTGTATGCCCTGTATTTTGAGAATTACATGGAGCACATAAATACAATATATGACAAAGGCAGTTTCTTCATATTACAACAGGTGCTACCTAAAGTTGTCATTGGGCGTTAAACGGTTAATATTTAACGGAACACAAATACGAGTGTAATCCGAGAAAAGGAAAAAAGTCAACCAATATTGTCCTTGTGCCTGGTTACAGCTAAATTACTTTCTGAAAACTTGAACAGCGGTTAAAATCTTTAACTGAGTATTCGTTTGTTTTTGGATATAAATTAATATTAATGAATCTTAATGACACAACCTAAACACCGCTTTACAAAACCGATAAAAATGCTTACTTAGCTCTCCAACATTCAGAGATGATTATGAAGAAAACAAAACTTCTTTAAAGAAATTTTCCAGCTGCTGTTATTTATACATTACGTACAAAAATATTACTAATACACGTATTATTTTCCTGATATCTACGGCTCCCCGTACATTCACAGGTATCATCCTCTTCTTTTAGGGATTTTCACTGTGTTTTATTTCGACTTGAAATTAATTTCGAAAGCAAACTCTATTTGACATTTTGTAGGACTCTGAATGCGTGTCATCCATTGCAGAACTTATACTATCATCATAGGCATTGTCCAGCGGATTTGTAACTATTGCGAAACTGAGAATGTGAGATAATTTTATTTCTTGTTTCTGTAATGACTCTTTGTCAGCTGGATGGGTTGCATAAACGAACCGTAGGATTTTTGTGAATAATGACCTGAATTGGACGTGGAACGAAACGGTTGTGGCCAGTTTTAATCTGGTACGAATGTTTTTAAGCGTACTAATTACTGCCAACCGCATCGAAACTTTGGATATTTGAAAAGTAGAAATACAATTCCTTAACTCGTTTAGGATGTCCCGGTAATATTTCACGTGTGAGGAGCCTAGGATTGTGGCTGATCAGATGGCAGTCTTATGATATGTGGTTACCAACATTTCGGAGGAGTTTCCACCGAAACGTTGGTACCCATCTACCAAAGTAGACAGACAGCTTCACATCCCACATGACATTAAGTCTAAATCCCTATGATGTATTCTGACAGCAAGGTAGTAATTCAATTCGTTCAGTACAAAGAATGGATGCCTGACTGACTACTGCCTTCGAGCAGAACGCAGTATAATATGCCGGGTGAAAATTTCAGAGCATAACAACTCTAAAACTGTCTGCCGTAATTGGTTGTGACGTTCCAGGCGTCTGGTGTTTTTATCTGACACTTAGGCGGGTGGAAATGAAAGCAGATTTTCAACTGGAGCTCAAGGTACTGACTAGTCTTTTGTCTACACTCGACACTGCTCTGTACTGCATTGGACTTACAACTGCTTTGTTAATATCCAATACTGCAATCGTTAAACGTTGTAATGGGGACTATAGGAAGAAATGAAACAACAGTATAATCCATATGCATATTTTAACATGGTAGTGGGTGTGGAGACTTTACAGTGTGATTTAGGAAGGGATGAAATGGCTTGAAGTTTTTCTCCTAACCAGTCCTTCCATACTGTTGATATTATAGGTTCCTTTTGCTTGTACAGATCGACGTTTGAAGGGATTATGCGATTATCTGGAAGGGTTTGAAGTCTGTAAATTCTGTCAGAATAAACAAAGTGTTTAAAAGTTTCAGAATTTTACATGAACAGCTGATATTTTCTCATCTCCTGTAGAAATTCTCCACCTTCGCATTTCTGCTTACTGACACCAATTTATTTTCTGGATAATCTTTAAAATGCGCTGCTATTGCCTCCTTATGTTGACAATTTAAAATTTATTAATCATCGTAACATTCAGTTCTGTGGTTCAAAACGCTTTGTTTAATAAATAATCAAGAGTACCTACAATTTTGAAGGGGAGACACTGCTGTTCATTTCAAGGTTCTACCTCGACATTTGTCTAAAGCAGCGTTTCCAAGACTATGTTCCGTGGAACTCTGGTGTTTCGCGAGATATTAATAGGTGTTCCGTGAAAAAAGCGAGAAACCAAGAATCCCAGATTTCTTTATTAAATCTGAATTTAGCATATTTGATCATAGTTTAAGATACTGTTCATATAAGAATTTTTATAAGAACCTTTCATTTGGTTACTAGCAGATCTCGTTGCGCTGACTGTTGTTTGAAAAATGAGGGACCACAAAATGTAATTGTTCCGTAAATATCTGCTAATTTAGAAAGTGACCAAAAATTTGGGAACCCCTAGTGTAGAGGTACAGAAAGAACCATGAATGTAGCCTCCAGGATGCCAGGTATTCCAGCAGAGGTTTGAACGAGCTGTCTGTCGAATTTAGCGTGAGGTCAGACTTTTCGGTTAAATTTATTCTAAATTTTCCCATTTGGATTGTTTAGTTATTTATATTCATACGAAGTAAAGTTCACACTTACTTGAAAATTTATGTAAAGTTGAACTGTATAAAATGGAGATATAGCACTTTAAATATTCAGCAAGCCGCCTGTTCAGATCGGAACGTCTTGTTGCGATACGCATTTAGATTTGCGTAGTTAATACTGCAGCCGACATTTATGAGCGCAGAGGAGAGATGAAATGAACCATGCCTGCGCACACTGTTGGACGCAGAGGAAGATTCAGCGAAGTCCATCCGGCGTATTGCTCCAGTTGACTGTCGTGAAATCGCATTCGTTCTGTCTTTAAGAAGTTTTCCGTATTATATGTAGTGTCATGATACAAAGACGGGGCCGCGGGTTTTGCTGCAATTTTCTTGATAAGACGACAAGAGATCGTGGTGTTTGGAAGTGCATGGTGCGCTGTGTATGGCATGAAATACAGAATTTTGTGTCTCTAAGTAATATGACACTCTATCCACATCATACTAAAGGTATATTTTTGTATTCACCTCTGTATAATCCGTCTTCGAAATACGATATCGACACATATTGAAATATTTCGTGCTTTTCCTCACTTGCTCCATTGCATTGTTGAGATGCCTTGCACACCCCACAAATTATTCTTGTTGTACACTTTCCCCTTCATCATTCACGGTAATTTGACCAGTTCCGGCCACAGATATCTTCAACTTGGTCCTTTTTAGGGACGTTTTCTTTCCTACGGCGCTCCTATTAAAATGTCTGTGCGTCTGTCGGTCAGCATTGAACAACTCAAAAATCGGTAAACGGATCTTCACGAAATTTTATAGTGGAGATTTTACAAAACTTTTCGAGCCCTTTCAATATTTATTTAGATGAGGCATTTTAAGAAACGCTGTAGGTGAAGAATTTTTTTTTTCGGTTAAAATTTCGAATATTTATTCTGGTGCGCAGACGCTGATAAGCTTTGAACCAACACAAAAGTTAAGAAAGTACAATTTTAAGTGTTATTATCGTGCGCCAAAATTGAAAATATTATGTTCCAGATAGTGATTTTTCTGTGTCGTAGTAATAGTGCTACAGTCGAACGTAATATGAAATACACACCAAATATAGCGCTCTTGCTAGGATTTGTAGAGGAGTGAATGTGCCATGAGAGTTACGCTGTGCGTTCATTTTCTAAATTTTTTTTTCCAGTCAGTTTGGATTTCATAAATATTTTGGATTTTGGTCTTGTCGAATTCTGTCGGCCTGGAAACATGTGTATTTATGTTTGAATGTGGGCCTATTCATTGTATACCATGTAAAAACTATACAACATTATTCAGTAATATACCATTACTATACAAAAAATTTCTTGTAAGTCCATCATTTATTTACAGAGAATATTTATTTCCGTAATCCAAAATATTTGTCATTAGAGTTTCTGAGTGAAGTTTACTGAAAGGTGTCTTGGTTTCTTTTGCAGTATTTCTATCCGCATATAATTTTGGTCTGCATAACGATCTTTATTTGATCGGTATTAAAGGATTTTGTAAAAATATTCCTTGTCTAAGGCATGTGTAACATGCACTTTCGGGAAGTAGACTTCTTGCCATTTCAAGTTGTCTTTTTATTGTGTGTCCAAGACCTTTTTGGTGTAATTGTTATTGCCGTTTGTGGTGCGAGTGCCCTTCGTACTCCATACTCCAATTTCTTCTCCCGATTCTGTTATTCTTTTGTAATACACCCCAGAAGTATGGTAGGTACTCTCACAGCATGTTTGGTGGCTTGCAGCCGACCAGTCAGGCAGTCGCAATGTGCGGAACAGTAGTGATACTCAATCAGTTATTCTTACAGACCAATAGGCAATGTCACCGAACGTCGTCCGATAATTAGTACTCCTGCGTCATATCCAGATGGCAGGGCTCAAATATAGTCCCGGATATTTCTCGAATGATGTTTTCAGTAGTATTTCTCAGTCTCACCAGATAAATATTTGAATAGTAAGTTAAATTATGCCACAACTACTGCCTTCCACAACCTTCCATTAGTCATCCTATAATCTGAGTAGCTGGAAGTGTCGTTAAATAAAACAAATGGAGAATAAATATCAGAAGGATCAGTAAGTGGTTTGTCTTTGTTTTGTTCAGACAATGTGTTTTGTGTTTGAGGCATCTTCTTATGGACTTATCAGATACGGAACGTGGCCAGTGCCGGTATTTGCCGCCTCTCTTAGGCTGTCCCGTTGGAATGGACGCTGTGCATCTAACGGCCTCCCTGTCTTGTCAGACTGATGGAATCGTGCTAGCGAGAAAATAGTGTTGCTTGAAGTAAGGGCGTTGTCCGGTTTGTCCTCGTCATTACAAATTGTATAGGCCTCGTACAATGTTAACTGGTGCAATACCGCGGTTACAGAACGGAGACCAGATTCTGATTTCTGCAGACGTGGCGATGCCCTATAATAAAATGTCAGCTTGACATTAATTTGTAGGGAAAGACCTTTTCCTAGTGCTACATCCACGTGAATGCAAACACCTAGCAGTGTTTTGTTGAAGTGTGGCTGGAAGGGACAAAAGGGTAGCGAAATGTCTCTCCATTGACTGGTAATAAAACTAAATTTGTGTTGAGCCTAACAGTCACTGTTCAAGTTACTGATAATATAATTTAACTAATCCCACGGAATATACTACTTCTTGAAAAGGTGGTAGTCACTTAGATGCTTAAGTAATTATTTCTACTTCCAGTTGTTCATTATCACGTATAAAAGAGCCCGTTTATATTCCCTAATTTTAGTCATTTAAATCTAGGTGGTCTGCCTCGTTAGGTTTTTCAAAGAAATATTTCATTTTCTCCACGCGTGCTGCATGCCCCACCAATATAATTTTTTTGGCTTTATCTTGCTATCATTATTGGATAAGGAGTTCAAATCATAAAGCTTTTACTTACATGATCATCTCCATCCTCCTGATACTCCCTCTACTTATCGGAATATTCTGCTGAGGACTTTGCTATCAAGCGTCCTCAATCAACGTGTCGTTCCGTAAGGTGAGCGACAGTGTCACACTCGTAATTACACCTCGTTCTACCAGATTTCTCAACTTTGTGTTTTGTCTTCTATTTACAAAAAGGACACAAGCTTCGGGAAGTGCAGCTCTTCCTATCCTCAGGTAAAACGAACGTAAGACACCTACTGAGTTGGGTCCGACACAGTGCTCTCCTAGTTCCGTCACTGCACACCACGTTTCCGTTACCTTTATGCATGTGCATCTAGGCTAAAGTTTTTTCCACGGGAGATTGTACGTAGAAAATAGGGATGAAGTTATGGGAATAGGAATGAAGATCTAAAACTAAGACAGAAAGTGAAGTCGAAATTACCACCACCTAATCAAGCCAATAAAGCAATTTAACAGTGATGGTAGAGTTATGTTGGTTCCATTTCTGCGCTGGTAGTAAAAAAGAATTTATTGCAGTGCAGTACCAATTAAGGAACGGAAGTTACGAATCAATAACGAATCGTTTACATTCCCATCTCCAGTCTAAGAACTAAGAATAAGATATGTTAAACAGTTGTGCAAAGGTCTTGTGTGGGCATGAAACGTGATTCGTCATGTCACTGCATCTCTCTCTCGCTGCGGGGAAGGGAGTTTCGGGTTTATTTTAGAAGGAAGTGTTAAGAAGAATATTTGTGTCTTACAGAGATAGAGTATCGCTAAAATGCAGAGAATTTCATTCATTTAATACACGCATTATTAAAATTCACAAATGAAAATGAGACAGGTCAGACATATCTCACGCATAAGGATACAATAAATGTGTATTAAGTAAAATTAAGACTGTAAATAGGCCATGCCAGGGCTCAGGCGGTTATTCGCCAGCCTCTCACCGCGGAGGCCCGGGTTTGATCCCGGGTCGGTCCGTGTGGGATTTGTGGTGGACAAAGTGGCACTGGTACAGGTTTATCTCCGAGTACTTCGGTTTTCTCCTGTCAATTTCATTCCACCAGTGGTCCATTAGTATAGACATTGTAAAGACACTCATTTATAATGACACAAAGCATTCAGTCTCTTTGATGACGTTATAACCGAGTTCGACTGTAATTGCGCACTGGATGGAGCCCTTGGAATTGAGTATAACAGTGATTTTTTAGTAAAGGTGATAATACACGTGATGTAAGCAGTTCTCACTTAGCTGAATTCTGAGATTGCGGTTTTACGGTGTGTGATGTCTTGTTGCCCGAGGCTTTGTATAGTAGTTCGTAACATGGTAATTTTTTTACGGTGAGCAGATTTTAGCACCTTGTTGTTTGGTACATTGTTACCAACGTTTCAATCGAAACTGCTGCCTCCATGTCCAGAGAAGAAGAGTAAGCCGCATGCAGAAATGGTACGAATATAAAGAAGGGAATCCCGCGACTGGGTCTACGATGACCAGTGGCTCCTATTGGTTCATTCATGACCCGTCTCGGAATTCTCTCGTCTGGTTCCGAACGGCTTCCTCTCACGTGGTTGACTTCTCTCCTGAAGAGAGGGAATGGGTTTCTTGAAAGCTCTCATGTTTGTCCACAGCATCTACCACATATCACACGTTCTGTTGCCATAAGACTATTTATTTACCAAGACAGAAAGTCAACCAGGTTTTGCTATGAGGTAAGAATCGGTTACTCAGGGAGATTAATGTTAAAAAAGTATTAAACGAAGTGTTCCGAGATATCTCTTCGTGACACAGTTAGCACTGTTTTAAAACAATTAAAATTACTTTACTAGAAACCTAGAAGCACATTCCATTACGTGTCGCAGTTTGAATCCCTTGGATAGGTCACAGCGGTTCAGAAAAACGCATACGTGTTTCATGAAGGCCTGCTATTTGCATCGCCTTGTGTTCACCAGAGCTAAGATAGCCACCACTGAAAGCAGTTGCTGTGTACCAAATATGGCTGCATATTAACAGCGTCGTTACAGTGCCACGTCTTATGCCTTCCTACGCGCAGTATCATATCATTTATTTTTCCTAAGGCTCGACAGCTCCCAGGGGCTTAGGCCTCCTCGTTTTCCGAGGCTTCACGATCACACTTAAGCCGGGATTAGACGGCGCGTGGCTCGGCTCGTTTTACGTCATAACTGACGTCATTGACAAAGAATCGTATTCAAACGCGCCGTGTATCCGGCCTGGCGCGGCGCGGCGCGGCTTGTGTTTGGGGGAGCGAGGCTCGTTGGATCGCCGCAGAAGCGGTTTTTTCACGATCCTCAAAGGTACTCGGCGCGGGCAGCTGTTGCGGCTACACGGGGCTTGCAGTCTACGCGCCAAGCCAGTCTCGTCCAAGTCTCTATACACTTAGGTCTGGTCTTTGTTTTCTGCTGTCGGGGTGCGCGAAGAGTGAAATTTTCTGTCCCACAATTGGTATTGGCTAGAATGGAGTGGTCAAACGAGGACATTTTTAAGTTCATAAAACAACACGACTTATTCCACAAGCCGAGCCGAACCTACCCGAGCAAGGCCGCTGGTCCGCCATTTGCGGAGCTGCGCCACGTCGTGTAGCCAGATTGTCTTTTCTGTTCCGATCTGCTGGCCGAGCAAATGACGTCACGTCACTCGACGAACAGCTCGCCGTCTAATCCCGGCTTTAGACACACCACACTCGGTAGGACTCCTCTGGACGAGGGACCAGCTCGTCGCAGAGACCTCTACCTGACAACACACAACACTGTCAAGAGACAGACATCCATGCCCCCGGTGGGATTCGAACCCACAATCCTAGTAAGCGAACGGCCGCAGACCCACGCCTTAGACCGCACGGCCACTGGGATCGGCAGTATCATATCATATGGACCCATAATTCTGCAGGAAGTAATCTATGAGGTTGGTGTAGGGGTAACGGCCTGCACCTGTATTCGGGACATATCCGATTTGTATCTCTTCCCTGCCGACCGGCTGTTTGAATATCCTTTTCTTGTTTTTCTCAATTCCTCGGGAAAGCTTCAGGTTAATTCTTGGATGGTATGAGGAAAGATTCCTTCCGAATCCATTACAGTTTATCGCTCACCAGTCATCCTACTATCGACACTATATAGCCTGATAAAATAACATCATATTAAAATAAACCAGTAGAATGTGACGATTTTCAGATCGCTGGTGTGATAAATCGGGTTGAATGTAATAACGACAAAGATTAAGGAAAATCAGTAGTAAATGCCATTTAGTGTAACATTTTTACTTTTTAAATATGACATCTCGTATGTGGTCTCTGGCATGCGGTAATGGCAACTGCACAGTGGCCGTAACATCAACACAATTCTGAGCAATGCTGGAGACATTAGTATTGGGTGCTGGCGACGTTGATGGTGAAATCTCTCGGCAACAAGACGCTGCCACAGCACACAGAACAAGTGAATTAGTGGATTGTTTGACAGCCATGTTTCCCGGAAGCATTGTTATAGGTTTTGGTGACATCGTCTGGCCAGTCAGACCGCCTGACCTCCGTGCACCCGACTAGTTGCTATGGGGACCCTTGAGAGTCTAAGTGCACGCAAAAAAGCCTCGCAATTTTAGGGCGTTGAAAGAGCACATCAGGGACGAAATTAGAGCCACTGATATACTTCTGTTGCGAAAAGTTATGGATAATTTGCTATTACGATTAGGGAAATATTGCATGTCAGCGAGAGCACTTTCAAGATGTAATTTTTAAAAAGCAAAGTACGTGTATTAAATGGCAGTTTACTACAGATTCGCCATAACTTTTGTTTCTTACATTCAACCCAGTTTATCAAAATAGCGATCTGAAAATCTTTTTATTCTATTGGCGCGTTGTGTGTAAAATACGAAACAAAAAATATGGAGCAGGTTAATGTTGTCCTGCATTTGGGTTATTGGGTTTGAACCTCGACCAGATAAATGTTGTAATTTTCCTGTCTTTCTTCATCTCATATCTCAGAATTAGAAAAATAGGGCCAGAATTGAAATAAACAAGGAAGAATACTTTGTTGCATAGTTTGGAAGCCGAAGTGACGTCCAGGATAGTGTAATAAGACCACTTCTGTACTTGATCTTTATATTACTTATGTCCGTAATTAATATACAAACAGGTGTACAAATATTCGCAAAACCTTCTTGCAAAGTTTTAGTTTTTTTTAACTTGTGGCCGTTTATTTTACTCTCGCGAAAAATAGGCCATTAAATTTTTCCGACGATGTCTTGAGCGTCATGTATAACGTATCGTTTGTACTGAGCAGATTTTTTTTTTTAGTCGTCCTCTTCTACCTACTCCGGTTTCCCGTTTCAGTGTCGAGGTTGTTAATTCCTTTTGATCACACTGAAAGACACACCGCAGTCGGTAGGACTCCTCTGGACGAGGGATCGGCTCGTCGCAGAGGCCTCTACCTGACAACAACACACCACTCACAAGAGACAAACATCCATGCCCCCGGTGGGATTCGAACCCACGATCCTATCCTTTATTAGTTTCGGAGATAAATATATCAATATCTCCGTTGTATATTAGTCTTATGCAGTTTGTACAAGCAAAATATGGAAAAGAGAAAGCAACGCAGCCCCTTTTCAGGCATTGATTTGTTTTGGTCTTGAGATGAAATAAAAGGTTTCAATATGCCGGGATACGTAAGTATTCACTCAGCTGGAAGACATCACTTGTAGCGGGTTCTAAATCACGTGCAGGTAGTACTGCAATTATTCCATTTGTCTAATGAAGCAACGTGGCCCGGAGGTCTCACTGTATGTGTAGGTATTCAGTAAAGAATTCCTTGGTCTCGTGGTAATTACTCCAATAGCAAACCTTGATGGCACGCACGATCTCATTTGTCAGGATTCCAACAGGTAGCTGCAGGGTGCCGATTTTTGGGCGTGGCTGCTTTTCCGAGCTGCCGCTAACGTAATCCAAATCTCTTCTTATAACTAATCTGACATGCGATTTATGCTAACGTTCTGGAGTTGGCCTGTTGTTTCGTGACTTGTGACAACAAAGGAACCTGTGTTTGAAATCCTAAACGGTTTATAAATGAAGAAGTGACGTATTTCAAAATTGTTTTGATAAGAAGCCGATCTCATATTGTCGATGACTTCTGTAGTATTTGTTATAAGTTCGACACATTGACAGTAAGATTTTCAGCCTGTCTGTTTTCTGTATAGCTTCCTTGTTCGTCTCTGACCCTTTCCTCTTCTTGGCGGTAAATCGATGCAGCTGGTAGATGGGGCTTGTGTTCTAAACAAGACGTTCTGAGAATTGTGAGGTCTAATCTTCTTCAGTATACTTGTATATGTTGAGACTGAAAGAAGCTATATGGTAACAATAACAGGAATCAGAAGTCCAGTTCTGTGCGATATGTTCATTAGGACAGTTTGCTAATACGTTAAATTTGTTTGATATAACATCAAGATTGCGCTCTGTTGCCATGTTTGTATTTCGTAACGGCTGCAAAATTTTTCACACGGAAGTTGTCAGGAGCCTCTCGATTTATCATGTTTATCCATACAGACTATTGCATGCCTAGTTTCAATGGTTCATTAGTTCCCATCATCACATCAGATGACGTGCGGGCGACAGGGCTTGACATTCTATAAAATGTACCATGTAACTTCATAATCGAAACTTAGTAGCCACTAACTTTGAAACTTTACGTCTGCCATATTGGTATCACTCAACGTATGACTTTTGAAAGTGAAATGTGTGTTGACCTTTAATAACTTGATATTCGTAACAAGCCTTGTAACACATCGTCAGTTCTTTTTTGTAATTAGGAAGGCGGGTTATCAGGTTAACAAAATTATAAAAGAGAGTACCTAAGACAGAAGAATCAAATCAGAAGCGCAGAATACTTGGGGAATTATGCTAGGTCTTGGCGCAGTTGGTTGAGGCACTGTGCTACAAGCCGGAAGGTCGCGGGTTCGATGGTGTCATTGTAATTTTTCATTGACTCGATTCCTTCCGGCCGTACTATGGCTCTGGGGTCGACTCAGCCTTTAACAGAAATTAATACCAGGAATATTTCCTAAACCTCCTGGAACCCTCAGGGCCTGTCCGAGCCTGTGCAAGGATTGCTTTACCTTTCGTTGTGCTGAGATAGTGTGTGTGACTTTGCGACTTTATGTTCGTATCTACAATAACATGTGCATTAACATAAATGAAATATGAAATATTCAAAGAAAGCATCTTCAAAATATGTGCCATTTAAAGTGGAGACTGAAATACACGCGTTTCGCTCTTGTTGAATGTCATTTACGTAAGCTTCAACCTTCCAAGGGCCAAGAGATCTTTCAGAAGAAATGCCGGAAACATTCTTAGACATGTCGGTGGAGGGAGATGCCAGAATTCAGCTGATCAAATATTCGATAGCGAATTACATGTTCTGGTTGTTCCTGCGACACACAAGACTCTGCACCATACTTTATACAAACCGTCTTTATTCCATAATCCTAGTACGCACGTTTCAGACGTGTTCCATGCAACAGCATCACACAGAAAGTACCGACCTAAGTTCTCTTAAAACTGACGTATTTTTATATCACTTTTATTTGTTGCAGGATTCTGATCACAGCCTGGTTTGTTGCAGTCCTTGTAGCTACAGAGTCAAATGGGAACAAGAAGTACCCATTAGAGGTGAGTTTTTTTTACAAATTTCCAAATAGTTCAATACCTGCTAATTTAAAATTTAGCATAAGCAACATTATTTTCATGGTAAAAACATGTGGAGAAAAGAATTAAATACAAGGCGCTAAACACTAATATTTAAATTTTATATTATGACACCGTGTAGTCTGGTAGTTGTGTACCGCTTTCCACGTTGTTCAGTTACCTTCTATGAGCATGCTTATTTTGGCAGTGAAAGGGTTCATTACACTGTTATTCTTGTGTTTGGAAACGAAGTCCGGGTGCAAATATTTGGGCCTAAAGAGAAGAAGTAATAGGAGGCTGGAGAAGTAGAGAAACTGCGTAATGATAAGGTCTACAGTTTTTGCCCTGATCTCTAAGCTTTTAGGATGTTCAAAGTAAGGAGAATGACTAAGGTACGCATGGGAGAGATATGTGTATAAAATATTAGTCAGAACATCAAGTTACCACAAGTTTCTCGTCCGCACGTAAAACAATACAGCCGAGATCCAATCGGTACCTCTGTAATAGAAATCTAGGGCATTACTGTTTCTAGAGTGCATGTTGTATGTATATGACACTTTAAATCACAATGGTTGCTATGTGTACAGCCTGCTTTAACATTAAAGGAACCCTACCATTTGCGCACAGGGTTTATTTATTAATTTTATATTTTGCTCAGGTTTATCAGTGATTATTTCTTACACCGTGTTCATTGATTTTTTTGTGGTGGAGACGCAGTGTGTTCCCTGTAAGATAGGAACTGAGTTTTAAAACATTATTTTACGGATTTCAACCTTTAAAGAGGTAAAGTGGGGCCATTCCTATTCCATCAAACTGTAGTAGCCAACAAATCACTGTAACCCTGGGTTGTTGTATAATGAATTTTCGGATATTTCTACCTGTTGTAATTACAGGCTCACAATTTAACTCCAGGTGAGTTATAGCATATGATTTGCATTCACATAAGTCTACTGCAGTATAGTGGCTTGAATAATGCACGATATTTCTTTTCATGTTTTATAAAAAGGAAAGTCGCTTGTTCCTTTGAAAGTTAGGAAACTTGTTAATCGGAATGATCTATCGATGTGCTGAATGCATATAAAAGGAACTGTTAAATGGATTATTTCAGAGTGCCTTTGCTCAGGTTGAAGGATACGTTGGATTACATGCTTTCAAATCGGCTGTCTTTCAGTCTTTCATTTATGATAATACACCTTGTTTCCCTATTCTTTCTTTGCTTTACATATATGAATACATACATGGTGAAGGAGATGAATCTATGATAATATATTTCATTCGACAATGGATTAGCATCTGAATGCAAGAATCTGTCTTATGACGACACATCACAATGAGAACGCAAACTATGTAACTGAGGAGGAATGACATAATCATGAAATGTGGGCTCGATGCGTCATTTCCTATCCAGAGTATAAAGTAGAAATTACGACGCGTTTTGGTACAGCGATGTATAGTTGTAAAGAATAGTGACATTTCCTTTTCGACGAAAACTATCCTTGGCATTTCGGAGCATATGTGTTAGAAATGAGAGAATATTTTAAATAATTGGTTAAAACTTACTTTCTTTCTTCTAAACCTGAATATCTAATGCCACCAAAGTGCGCCAACCATTGGACGTGATTCTGAGCCAATTTCACCCATCGTCCATTCCTTGCAATCTATTTGCCAAACACACCTGCCTCTTTCTCCACCTGACAGGAGGCAGTCTCACTAAGGTGTTGTAGCTCATTCTTGTTGTTTCGTTTCCAGCAGATATTAACCTGTTATCCGTAAACAGAATCAGTGTCATATGTAACTACAAAGGAAGAAAGAGGAATTTACTGGAAAATGGATAAAGGTAATTTCCGTACTCACGAAGTTATGCCCGACTCCTTATTATAAACTATTTAAATTTAGTACAGAATTTCTCACAGTGTTTCTCTAAAGTAAATTTTAAGCGCGTGTGCAATTTGCGAATATCGACTATTGGCTTTTTCATGTCGGTCTGTCTGTTCATCAGTCCGCATCAAAACAACGCGCCTCCCACTGGAGGGATTTTTACGGTATTTTATAGTGGAGATTTTTTTTACTAAAATATTTATCCAAATTCAAGTTTTATTGAAATCACAAACATAACACCCATTTTACGTGAAGACGTAAGTACATTTACAATAGTATCCCGCTGAATTTTTTGGGTTAAGAATATTTCCAGATAACATTTGTAGGGCAAATCAAAATACACGTTTCATATTAAAAACGTTTCTCCAAAAATCCTCCCATTTATGAAAAAAATACAGGATTACAACGGAGCCAGATAGGTCAAAGAAAATATGGCGCCACATACTCGTAGATGCAGTTTGCGCCTCGTGTAGTTAAGGCAAAATTACAAAGAGGCAGTCACAGTATTTAAGTACTGTTGCTTCTTTCTTGACTATTTCCTTCTGAAATGTTAATATCAGGTTGGGTCTCAGGTTTAGGAAAATTGGTAAATTACGCAATGACTAATGTCATTACGTGTGTTCAGCGGCGTTGTACGTTTGCATCAGGCGATAAGGAGCGAATAGGTTTTTGTTTCAATTCATTTCTTCTTCCTTATCGTGAATGTTACTAAACTGTAAAGTAAATGTGTGAAGAGAGTGTGAATTATTTCAAATATAAGATATTTCTAAAACTGGGATGTGTAATTTGCAAAATTCTCTTTGATGCTAATTGAAATTGTGAGTGAACTGAGATACTTAGTTAAACCCGAGTATAAACCTATAAATTCGACTTGACGAGTGCAGTTTCACTAATAAAATCACCTTTATGTTGACAGAAAATCGAGAGGGAAACATTCCTTATGTCTGGAAAGCTTGTTTTTATTAATCAATGTGAAATTTCATAAGACAAATATATTTTGATAGAGTGATTATGAATACTCCTGAAAATTATATAAGAAATGTTATTTGTAAGTCAACAGTTACTAAATATTTAAAAAGGCTGAAAATTTGAAGTTATGACTGTTAAGGTTAAAACATACAAAATGAAGGTAGATGCATAAATAACACATTTTCAAAAAATGTAACAAATAACAACGGGCCTTATTAATAATGACGTTTTACTGCATATCTAAAATTTTGAACAATAAAGAAACCTGTGACCTACATTGATTTAAATATCGTAACCTGATGCGTGTCCAGAAAAGCGTCTCAGCGTCACGTTATACATACATTTCCTGCTTTGTAATGTTATATGTTATATTTTCTACAAAGTTTCCCAAGTGGTATTTTACCTTGATCTTTTCTGCTAGAATGTGTGTGTCCGTCGCTTTCTGCAAGCGTCGTGTATGAGTAAAATTGCAAAGAAATAATTACTGCATAGGAAGAAGTAGCCACTGTAGTTTTGGCTCCTGGAGTTCTGCTTTTCTCGTCCCCGGCCTCCTCCTCCTCGTCCTGATCCTCCTCCTCCTCCTCGTCCTGATCCTCCTCCTCCTCCTCGTCCTGATCCTCCTCCTCCTCTTCCTACGACTTCTACTACTACTGATACCACCACCACCCCCACCACCACCATCACAACCACCACCATCACTACTTGACTGCTGATATATTTAATTCTTCTCAGTCATTAGCTGATGATATTTGAAGTGAACGAATTTTATAATACTGCAGTGTGCATCCCGATATTGACATCCACAAATTAATATATATCGTTCGGCCTTCAAAGTCCAGGAACTCCGTTGTTACTTATGTTTACATAGTGTGCTGATATTCAGTAGCTGCTTATTGTATTAATTAAAGTTGTTACAGCTGCGTTCCATTAGCTACAGCTCTGTCCTCTCCTGTAGCCTGCTGCTCTTTGCTGGATTATAATATCTCTCAGTTTTCTGTTTCCTCCTGTTTGGTCTGCAAATCCCCTGCTGTTCCTCCACTTCTTTCAGATCTGACGTGCACTTCTGTATTAATGTTGCTGTGGACGTGACTTGTGATCTCCTGCTGGTTTCCTGCTCTTTCTTCGTACGTACTGTTTCAGAAACTTCATTGTTCGCTTAACCTTTCTATCATTGTCTTCTTTCACTTATTTACCAATTTGTTGGTTTCCTTCACCCTCAACAAACAACAAGTAGCAATGATACGAAGTAATCAATTTTTTATGTTGCACATATGAGAGAAACAAAATTTATCTTTAAAGAACAGCGCTTACTGTGGTATCTGACTTAACTATAAAAACACCAAAATTTCACCCATACAGTGTAGTCATGAATTTTGTTTATGAATCCTAGAATAAAGATCGATTAGTTCCTTAAATAATGTAAGGGATTATTTATCGTAATAAAATCGCTCCATGTTTTCGGTGAGGCAGGAACTGAGTTCTTAAACGCAGTAGCCTATAGATTTATTTCAGGCTTGACACTTTTCAGTAGGCATAAGAATATAATATAAACAGAAACATTAGATCTAACTTCGTTACATTTTATGTTATTCATACAGTGCATTGTCACTGATCAAACACAAAATACTCAACCAACAAAGCACTCTTATTATTTTTTTGGATATTATATACTACAATCTCTGTAAACTATTGTAACATGTTTCGATCCCCTCCTGGGATCATCATCAGGGACTCTTGTGAGACTTTGAATTACACAAACAGAACTAACAATATAAGTACACGCTAAAAATATAAAATGTATAAAAGATGGTTAACTTGTAGGCGATCTTTCGTGGTGGATCTCTGGTCTGCTGTGTACAGGAAATTGGTTGTTTATATGCGGAAGGATAAGACTTCGTTGCAATTAATAACTACTTAGCTGGTTAAGAAGTTCTTGATATTGGGCTACGTAACCTGAGCCGACATCATCGTGTTCATCTAAATCCTCTTTGATAACAGCTATGAGCCAGTTCCACTCAGTTAATACCTTGACTCATTAAAATAAATTTTTGTCGTCACGGTCAACATCAGGCATTAAATAAGCCCTCGGCCTTTTCCAGATTACAACGAAGTGCAGGACAGGTAATGTAAGCATAGCGTAACTGTTCTCGAACGTTCGCTCATTTTTGTTCAGTCACATCGAAAACTGCAAGGAGTACGGGAAAAGTATATGGAGCATAATATTTGAATCTTTGTTCCCTACATTTTTTGTGATAAATATTTAAAAATTTACGCGCTATTTGTTTTTCGAGATGCAGGCAGAGAAGCCGGTAGATTGCTGCTTGTAAAGCTTTTGTTATTCTTGAAAAGTTGTAATCAAGTTTGAAATTAACGGACAGTTTTATGTGAAATCCACGCTATTAGACTTCATAAAATGTATTTCATCCTTCCCTGTGTTGTTTCTTGCATAAAGACTGACGGAAGCTGCGTCGCAAAGATGCAACTGCCCTTAAAAGCTGTTCCATCCATATTTCTGTCCACCGTCCTTGGCATATTTTAATTGGTTTTATGTGAATGTAACAGCTGCGGAAATCAGTTTCGGGCAGTTTTTTTTTACAAAGTTATAAACATTTCTTTCGATAGGTTTTTATTATTTTAATGATATCAGTTTTTCTCATTTATTGTCTGATTTATGATCCTTCTTTCTTAGTCCACGATATTTCTGAAAGAAACCCATTTGATTCTTCTTGGACTGCTTGACCCTTGAAAATGGGACCAATGAGTTGTCCCAAAACGTCGGCAACGGCCAATCAATGCTGCGTAACTTCTCAGAAGAGCAAAGATTTCATTTACACCGTGGCGCAAGCCAGAAATCAAACCAATTTCTTCTTTCAGTAACATCCAACATTTTAATCGATATCAGATTATGCTATATGTCTGTATAATTTTGGTAAGGTCGGCTTTTAGAATTTTTCCCGTGTAGTAAAGTCTGTAGTCAGACAGAAATATTATACTTCTGTTACCTCCAGACACAGGTACCTTAAATTAGGTTACGTGTTTCCTTCCACGTCCATACAAATTTATTAACCACTAATTCGACGCTGTATGATCTAATATATTGAAAGCAATGTAAATAAAAACGTATATTTCTTACATACATGTAATTTCTTCTTGCCAGGATCTCTCCCATTATTATATTTTGGGGAATGAGTTTCGATGTTTAACATAAAACTGCGGTTTCTTTTTAACTTTTAAAGCCTGGCGGTTACTTTATGTATAATCAGGTTTAACATACAAAAATTCTACATGGTGCTCACATTTCGTTTACGTGTTTTGTATGGATCTCAGAACAAACAGCGACTTTTACGTCATTCAACATTAAGAGATTGGTTTCGTACATTCGAGGTGGAGAGTGTTTACTGCGCGGTACGCACTTATACAAAACATACACTTTTCGTCTTTAAAGGGTTAAAGTGCCTGAAGAATTGTGGCTTCTGTTAGAGAATTGATGTCAAAAGTGCCGACAACCTGCAAGCGTACAATGTATAAAGGTAAATGGTTTCAATATGATTAGGTTTCTTTCAGTGTAATTGACCGATTTATTGCAGGCCCACTTGAGTGTGTAAACTTCGTTAAATGCCCTAAGCAAAATGATTCTCCAGTCATGTTCTGCTTGCAAATATCAGGAGCTTGTATATGACGTAAGCTTAGCTTTATTGTGGACTAGCACAGGATTCTTTTTTCCAATGGCTCGACAGCCCCTTGGGGCCTACGCCGCCTCATTATTCGAGGCTTCACGATCACACTTGAAACACACCACACTCGGTAGGACTCCACTGGACTAGGGACCAGCTCGTCGCAAAGACAAAAAACACAACACTCACAAGAGACAGACATCCATGCCCTCGGCGGGATTTTATTTTCCTTTCTTCCATTTTTGTACTTTTAAATCCTTCCGTCCTTCATATCACTTTATGTTCCATACTACTGTCCATATACAACAAACACAACACAAACATCCATGCCCCCGGCGGGATTTTTTTTTTCCCCTGTCCCGTTTTTTCCCTTTGATCCATTTTGTACTTTTAAATCCTTCCGTCCTTCTTCATGTCACTTTATGTTCTATACTAGTCCTTATACAACAAACACAACACAAATTTCCATGCCCCCGGCAGGATTCAAACCCACAATCCCAGCAAGCGAACGGCCGAAGACTCATGCCTTAGACCGCGTGGCCACTGTGATCGGCTCGGGATTGGAACTCACAATCCTAGTAAGAGCGGCCGCAGACTCATGCCTTAGACCGCGCGGCTACTGGGATCGGCCTAGTATAGGAATAGTGATTGTTTATTGGTTAGGAGGCTAACGCCTTTTCTTTTACATGGTGAAGGGCCCCGTAGCAGATGCTACGGACGCACCGCAGCCTTAAGGCTTTTTGTGCAACCCTGTGATGAAGATGAGCAGTTTTTTACCAAGTTTTACAAGTAATGGAGCACCAGTGGAATGAAATTGACAGGGGAAAACCGACAACTAAGAGAAAAACCTGTCCCAGTGCCACTTTATCCACCACAAACCCCACATGGACTGACCCGGGATCGAAACCGGGCCTCCGCAGTGGAAGGCCGGCGACTAACCGCCTGATCCATGGCACGGCCATAGGCTAACGCCTTACCCTTACTTATAAACTACTTTTATTTTTGGTTTGTATAAGGACCGTGGCAGTGGCTGCTACTGTACATAGTGAACCCATAAAGCTATTGCAGAGCAATGAATTGGAAAAAAATTGAATGAAGGGGGTTTTGATCTGCGTTGATAACAGTCTGGCATTTACCTTGAATGACGTAGGGTAATGAGGCAAACACAAGCAGATTAGCCAGTTTGCGTGCTGAAGTTTGAACCCATTACCTCGCGAATAAGAAGAAGGAGTGCTATTCATTCATCTGCGAATTTAGGTCTCATTGTGTCCCTAACTCTGTTCATTACTTCATCTAGCTAAAAAAACTAGTTGATTCCTTATCTGTTTATCGATTTTTGGCTGAGTAATTTAAGAACACATAAAGTGGAACAACATGACAACATAAAGCATTTGGCTAATTCACGGCGGTCAATAGTGAGATTTAGTGGATTGTGATATTCTGTTGCTTTTTTAAACTTTGCTAACCCTCTCCTATGGACGGTTCTTCGTCGATGTCTCGAGCGGAGATCCGGGTTGGAATTCAGTGCCCTACATGTAGGATCTTTGGTTCAAAAAGTGGCATTGGGACATGATTTTCTCAGAGTACTTCTTTTCTGTATTATCATTTTCATTGCACTAATATTCTATACTCATTCTTGTCTTCTCCTATGGCTGTACAATCGACCCATTAGAGGCTGCACTTCAACGAGGCACAGTTTCTTCACCACTATCCAAGAATAAAAATCATATGTATAAGATTCAGTATCACACAGCGGCAGATCACAGTCTGAAAATTGTGGCAGGTAAAGACTTAAACGGATACCGTCATCGGCTGTTTCAGCGTAATCTCTCAGCACTCACATTGAAATACTAAGGAATGTCACATAAATCTGAGTCAGCACTGTCGAAGGCTCGTCCGAGGCGCGAAATGTGTACCACCCGCAAAAGAGTTTGGAATTTTGAGTCTATTCCAGCCTGCTTGGTAAAGACGCAGTTTGAAAGAATGTCTGAAGTAGTATACAACTTGTAAACACGATGAAAAAACAAGAATGAATTAGGAAAGCTGCGATTCTACATTCTCTAGTTATCGATATTATGATGGTTATTGACATAAAAAAATAGCTTGAAGAATTTTGTAAAAATTAATCTTAAATACATTCGTAGTTTATGAATATGTAATTTGGACGAAGTCGAATGAGGACTGGATTATATAATAGCTTTGGGGATGTCACTACTAAAACTTCTTGTGCCGTAACGTGGAGTATTTCGATCAGTGTAATATCTGTATCTACTGAAAGAATGCTTTGTTAGCAACAATGGATACCGAATAAGAATTTTTTATGGAGAAGGGCCACCACAGGAGATGCTACGGACGCACTGTAGCCATAAGGCTTATTGTGCAACCCTATGATGAGGATGAAGAGAAAGATGACTAGTTTTTTTCCTTTTTAAAAGTAATTGAGCACCGGTGGAAAGAAATTGACAGGGACAACAGAAGTACTCGGGGGGGAAAAAACCTGTCCCAGTGACACTTTGTCCACCAAAAATCCCATATGGGCTGACGCCGGGATCGAACCCGGGCCTCCGCGGTGGGAGGCCGACGACTAACCGCCTGAGCCATGGCAAGGTCAAAGAACTGAGAAATTTAGGTACCCTCGCCAAAAAGATAGGATGTAAATGGGAAAACAAGGTGAAGAATGGAGTATTGAAGTTGGGTGGAGGGGAAGAACTAGATTTTATGTAGGATCGAAAGGATATGAATAACTTAGACGAGACCTGAAACTTTCTAAACACCATAAATAGTATAGTTAATCTGTAATTATTGCGTTTGTTTTATGTGACGTAGGTCAATCTACCAAATCTCGTGACGTGCCTTACTTTATGTTATCACGCCTTAAATTCGACAAGAAATTTGGTGTGTTTCACAGATAATTTTAGTTATTCACAGATAGCCCTTCTATGGAAATTTAGACCCTCATACTGCAAAATAAGAAACGTTATGAAAGTAGGTACAGTTGCCTTATACTGTATGTGTGACAAGCCATCCTTGTAAAGCGATAAATTTAGATTTAAGCTTCTAGGAAATTAAAGCTTATAATAGTTTTACATGGATCTGGGATAACAGAGTCGGCATAGCGAATATGTTACGGGCTGGACGACCGACAAATCGTGGCTCCATTCCCGGCAGAGGCGTGAAACTGACCATTCACTTACAGCTATTGATGAGGTGAAGAGCGCGTGGATCTTTACCTCCTCTTGCCCATATACTTTCATGGCTTGCACATTGACAACTTGATCCCTCGAAGGTGGAGGACGCTCCTTGGAAACGTTGAGAACCACTAACCCAGCGACGCAGCGTAACATCACAGAATACACCACCAGTGTATACACCTCAAAACACGCTACAGTTCTTTACATTGTTAGCTTTATGTGGACAAAATTTAATTTATCGGATAACTGCTTATGTAAGTCTCAATACCAGACTTTATTGAAATTTGTTGAATGATTTACGCTTTCGATGGATTCATTTAAAGCAGCTTCAAACGGATGTGGAAGGAAGAGATTGCTATCTAATTAAGGACACTATCCCGGGATTTGCATGGATGGACTGAGAAAAATCGCAAATAACTGAGAATAGATGACCGCCGGGGTGTGATATGAACTCCTGAACTGCAGGATGTGAAGCAGTACTGATATCTACTGAACCACAATAACAGGTCTGATATCTGATACGACTGGCAGAGACGGACAGCAACTTCTCCAGTGTGCGTTCATTTTAAGTCACTTCGTGTAAATAATTCTTAACACGGTAGCAGACTACTGAGTAATGAAGAATCAGGCAGAACTAGACAGCCGTGTCGCTGAAGCACGTCAGGACACTTGTAGTGGGGACAGTTCTGATACTCGTAGCAGGTGCGTCGCGTCCGGACGATTGAAATGGGCGATCATCACCTGCCTCGTGCTAGGGCTTGGTGATGCTATAGTTGCCTCATAAGTCTCTGGTGTCAGACTTTGGCGGCCGGCCGAGTCACAAGGCTTGGCTTTTTAATGGCCTAGAACAAGACTGGTGAACTGTTTCGCTGCCTGGTGCCAGATTTACAAGAAAAGAAATCTGTAGTCTTCTGGGTTATTACACGGCGTCTTGTGGTAATTGTTTACCGACGTTTCGGGACAACGTATCGGTCCCACCTCACGGGTCAAGAGTCCTACTCGGACTCGTGGTAATTGTTTACCGACGTTTCGGGGACAACGTATCGGTCCCATCCTCACGGGTCAAGAGTCCGACTCTTGACCTGTGAGGATGGGACCAATACGTTGTCCCGAAACGTCGGTAAACAATTACCACACGACGCCGTGTAATAATCCAGAAGACCACAGATTTCATCAACATCGCGGCGGAAGCCTGAAATCAAGGTTACAAGAAACGTTTCGTAACAATAAGCGGTACCAACAATGTGTTGTACCAGTACATCCTGGTGAGCATAATGAGATAGTTCTGCAGTATACATATTTGTCAGGTAGTTCTTCAGCGAGTTTGGCAGCGACGCAAGCTTTACTGACGCCATTTGTGAGGCAGCTGATGAGAGGATGAAGAGGTTTTTTCTGCTTTTCCATTTTAATGACAGGGGAAACCCGAAGTACTCGGAGAAATTTGTCCACCACAAATCCCACATGGACCGACCCGGGATCGAACCCGGGCCTCCGCGGTGAGAGGCCGGCGAATAACCGCCTGAGCCATGGCACGGCCTTTGAATGAATACTTAAAATATTTATTAGGTGATCTGCATTGAGGCGTCCGCAGTATTTTACGTATATTCTTCAAGCGATTGCTATAAATTGGCCACACATTTACGGAACGAAAAAAATTATATTAGGCTTGTATATTGCTGATCCTCTTTTAACTTGGCACCTCGTTATATCGTGTCTGGTTCACTGCCTTTTATTTCATACTTGGGTCTGTAAATATTCTGAAAGTTTCTTCACAGAAAGGAGTAAATTAGGTTTATGAGGAAACCCCAGATTGAAATCTGGACCAGCCGACTAATTTTTACGGAAGTTGATACGGACAGTTCCAGCGCTGTGCTTTCTGACTTTCTATGACATATTTCTGATTTTGTACGTCTGTAATAACACTAGGGACCGCGCGAACGTTTGTAGGGGCAACGACACTAACGACACCGACTATTGGGTCCTGAATTGATGGATGGTAATAGACCAAAGGAAAGTATAAAACCATGCTAGAGAAATATTGTTGAAAATTGTCAGATAATAAGATGATTACCGTGTGAGTTTTTCTATACTTTTTAGCTTGATAGCCGTAACTACTAAATCACTGGGAGCTAGGTGCGAGAAACTCGGTATGGATAATTGTGTATTACGTAGAAATTACTCAGTCAACAGTTAAAATATGGCAACGACGCAAAACGTTGAGCTTATATCCGAAATATTTAACGTACACAGAATCTGTACCTCAGCAAAAGAACTCTTTATCAAAACGTAGTGGAACTTTAATAATGACACTAATAGATCTGTCAGACAAGAACAATATGCAGTAAGAAATCTGGCTGTAAGAATTATGCTCGTAACTATTTGTGTTATTCTTTAACCAGTAGAGCATCTTCACCGATTTGTCGCGCCCGTCTACCTGCTAAAATTTCTTTACGCTCTCTTCGATCGATAGATAAATAATTGCAAGGTACTTCACTACTTAGTCTCTTGTTATTCGTTTTAATAATAATAATAATAAAACTTTATTAACTACAACAGCAAGTACAGCAATGGAGATATACATCGTTATTGAATCGTTGTTCCTTTAACCAACATCCAGGAACAATTTGAAACAGGGCATGGTCCTGACCGTCATGTAAGAGGCACATATAATTGTAATTGTAGTGAAAAAACAGAGTAACCGTTATTCGTTTTACAACACAGTACCAGCATTTGCACTTCTTACCGGTCATTAAATTTCATGAGCAGACATATCTGTTCCTTACTGACTTCAGGTCCCTAGTTTTGGTATTACGTATGAAGTCTGCCCGGTAGCCAGAGGGTCACGAACGGAGTACAGTGCTTCAAAAAGCTTCACATTGAAGAAACAGTAACATGGTAGCTTATAACTAATGTAGTAACAGCAGACATAAGGTCTGGGAAAATTTAAGTCTTTTTTATTTAAGTTGACCACCTGCTTAAATTGTCCACGTTTGAGTAAAACCGCATGTGGCCCACGTTGGTCTCGCTTTAATACCATAGAATTCTCATCCACAGGTAAGAGCCCACTGTAATGATGGCTTAAATTGTTTGAATTGGTTAAACCCTAAAGTTATGGATCCTGTTGTCAAAGTTGTATGTAATGAATCCCGGGTTTCACTTTGTTGGGCGAGACGATGTGGTCGATGAAAGCGCGGCAGATAAAAAGAAGCTGCTATAAATAAGGCACTTTAGACGCGGTATAGGAATAGTGAACTTAAGTTCATTCGTGTGTATATTTTCTAATGTGTGTTCATTGTAAACTATAAAAACAAACTAATTCGCAGTCAACAAGAACAGTGTTTATCGTAACGATAGTTATAAATAACAGACAAGTGTCTACATTTCCTCTGTATAAGCTGTAACCCAAATAAGCCATGTTCAAGGACCACGCGAACCTCCTACTCCTATATGCTGGATGTAAGATGCAATTCTAACAGTGGCGTATGTAACTAATCGCCCCCTCCCCCTCAGCGACTGGATAATCGGGGCCCCCTATAATTATTATCAAAGTACTTCCAAATATCGTAACAGAGTTTCATAACACTGCCTTTTGTCGGAAGAAAGTAATTGAGTCTGAAAAAAAACCACAACAAATTTTAGTATTCTGTACGTCTGGGGGAACGCTGACTTTCGGGGCCCCGCAGGGTGGGATTTGCTGGCACTTATCTACGCCACCGACTGTCAATGACTAATAAAATTACATCTTGTTGAATCTGTAAATCTGTAATTATATATCTCGTGCATTAAAACTGTAAAATTCTACGTTTTTCCACAGGCAGTGGATATTGTACGATTCCCAGAGTGAACAGTGACACTTTCCCTAGACAGAATTAAACAACTGACATTTACGACGGGGACGCAGTGTTTTCTTTGAGATAGAGCGGAAATTTTTTTTTACTTCGAGTAATATTTAGATGAGCTTCATGTTTCATATGATTAAATTGCTTTTAAATTCCTTGTTGT
Organism: Reticulitermes speratus; assembly: GCA_021186555.1. Lineage (NCBI taxonomy): Eukaryota > Metazoa > Arthropoda > Insecta > Blattodea > Rhinotermitidae > Reticulitermes > Reticulitermes speratus. The sequence goes on from JAJKFL010000005.1 coordinate 20,644,679, forward strand.
GGCACTTAAATAAGCTAACTAACTAACTAACTAACTAACTAACTAACTCCATGGAGTAGAGTCCTTCTTGAGAAGCTAACAGGTCCTCATCTAGTCAAGAAATTCCCCGCATTTTATGGAACCCGAAGGATCGTTATCGCATTCACAAGAGCCCGGCACCTGTCCCTATCCTGAGCCATATCAATCCAGTCCATGCCCCCTCCCCCCTCAAATTCCAAGTGCCAAATCTCATATCCCTTTTCCGCTGTTTAAGTTGTACCGATAAATTAGTCCAAGTCCGAGGCCTTGTGAAATGTTTCGTAACATGGTCATCTTTTACGGCGATGATTTGTTAGTACCTCGCCCAACCCCCAAACTGGAGGACCACCCCTTGTCGGCTCTCCGCGACTGCTTATTCAATATATTCGCAGCTACCCCCATATCTGGAGCCGTACCTCCATCCGCAACCTGAGGACGCGCCATGTCGTAGTAACAGATACCTACTTATCATTGCACTTAAATAAGTAGGATATCAATTCTCAAGTTTTATTTCACTTTTCAAAGCCTAGCAGTTACTTTATATACCACCTGGTTTAACTTTAAAAAATTCAACTTTCTGCCAACAGAATATATTTATGTGTTTATATGTATCTGAGAACCAACTACGACTTTGGCCGTACCCACTTCTAACTGATTGATTTTTATGCCCGAGATGGAGAGTGTTTACTGCGCGGTACGAACGGATTCTTTAAATAAACCAAATTATGTTTCGTCCTTAAAGGGTTAAACTATTTAGCTGTGACAATCACTAACCAAATAGCTAATTCATTAATTAATTTCGTGGTGAAATGTGGGAAATATATCTCATTCCAGAAATTAAAATGTTGCCAACTAACTGACTATATAACAAAGTACTGTAAACGATAAACTATCGAAATAATCATCATCATCATCATTCTCTAAAGGCTAAGCCTTGTCGCTGCAACCATAGATGTCTGTCTTGTGCCAGTCTCTTCATTTCGGCGTAGGAGTTGCAAAAGAGTTCCTTCATCAGATTCTTGATGTAAGAGAGCCTTGGTCGTCCTCTACTTTCCTTCCCCAACACTCTACCTTCCATGATGTTGGTAACAAAACCATTATGTCTCAACAAATGCCCAACTTTCTTCATTCCTACCACTCTTAATATTGTTCTCTTTTCATTGATTTCCTTCAGCACTTCTTCGTTGCTTTTTCTATCCATCCAACTAGTTCTATTAACTCTTCTCCACAACCACATTTCAGCTGCTTCCAGCCTCTTTTTCTCTTGCCTTCCCAATGTCCATGTTTCACTCCTCGGCTACTTCCCTGGGGTTGGTGAGGACCATTGTTGAGTCGACCTCAACCAAAGGTACTACCACTCCCAACCCCTTGACCCCTATCGATATAACTGGAAATTAATTGTCTACTTAAATAATTCTCTGCAGATAGGTAACTGAAATTTTACTGTCCGTAAGACTATAACATTTGGAGTTTCATAAAAAAGTGGAATTTCTTGGCCACTTCCCATGCAGATAGTTCATGGCGAATTGTCATACTTTGCGTATTGTATTTCTATAGTAATTGATGAGTCTTCCTTAAGGACGCCAGGTGCTGTAATTTTATGACTAATACAAAAAGTCAGAAATAACAGCGTTTAAGGAGAAGAAATATTGGATTATCTTAGGAGATTTTAGATTTTTAGGGGGATGAAATTTAGTTTATGATTTTATGGATTATGTCATCGTGCTTTCTAGTTGACGGTAGCAGCACTTTGGAAACTTATACCACATCCACTTTCAGGGTAGACGATTCCCCGAAATATTGTTTGCTTCCAAGGAGAGCATATGCTGTCACGACTGAGAAGAACACAATCGAAAGTTTGAGATTTTGGGGGATTCTTGAACTTGTTTATTCTTCACATTATATTCACCGTACATTCTGTCTTATATAATAGCTTTTATTTTAACCAACATACGCACTACACCTTTGTCGTCTTATATACCCCTACATAGTTCATCTTATTTTAACATTGAATGTGAACCAACTATTATAGTGGATGTGTAGTCTGTGTTTATATACTTTGATCCCCCTGATGATGACTAATAAGTAGTCGAAACATATGTAGGGGTATATATGACGACAGAATTGTAGTGCATGTGTTGGTTAAAATAAAAGCTATTGTTTATTCTTATTTTATACTTTGGTAACGATACAGGAAACTGACTAGTACCAAATTTTGTTTACGAAGGCGGCCATTACGATAGTTGGCTGTCCTTTCAGCGCATGTTCAGAAAGGTATCGGCTATGTGAAAAGAGAGATACGACACACTGTAACATAACTAACATATTGCACGTAGTTACATTAAACCATATATATTTCTGTTCTTCAAATATTCAATCCGTGTACTTTTCTGAAAGTAATCGACGTGAGCTGATTTATGTCATAAAACTTATTTGCTCGATTGTTGTGCTTGAGTTTGGCAGTTGATTTGCTCCAGACTATATTACACTTTGGATGGAGAGAAGCAGTAGAAAATATATTTATCACTGGATGTTGTTGGTGGCCTTGGATTCTGTGGGTGCTGGTTCTAATTTCGCTCGGTGCGTAAAACTTTAAATTTTTCTACCTTTATTTGGTGGGTAACTTTCTCTTCTTTACTTGTTTATTTGTGGGGTCGTTTCTTTTTAAGACAGTGGATCCAGCAACTGTAAGGGGTCAAAACATAATAGTTCAAGGCATTGGTTTGAAATTCAGACATTTGAAGGCCAAAGTAGACTTACTTTTTTGCTAAATATTGTAGTGTTACGGGTTGTAATACATAGCAGCCTTGTAGGTTAATTATCAAAGAATGGAAGAATATTCTGTTTTAAATTTCAGGATTGAAGTTTGAGATAAGGTGTCTTTCGTTTACGATAGTGGCCAGCTACGATGCTACAGGGTAATACAAACCACCAATCAAAATCGTAACCTTCACTGCCAAAGAAAACTGAAAAAAGTTTCAATTATTGAGTAATATTACGGCATTTTGACTGGCAAATATTTGCCGACGTTTCGTGGGAGCGTAGCTACTGCTTCCATATGCAAGTCTAGCAGGCCAAGAACTGACACGTAGTTACTAACGTTTCGGTTGCCCGTATTACCTACATCTTTAGCATCAAGAAGTCTTAAGCTCTTCTTGGTCTGCTTGAACCAGAAACACAATACTTCTCCGAAAAATCGGTAACTATTTGCCAGTCGACGGAGTAACATCCTAGAAGATTTGAATTGTGTCAGTAGTTTGTAACTGAAAACAAAGTGGAATTCAGATGCATTATGCCTTCTAGCCTTTACGCCTTACCTCCTCACTGTTATGACTTTTGTGCACGAAATATGGATAATTCGTGTCTTTTGGCATGCATGTTTTATATCTTGAATGAATGAGAGTGAAGCGAGAGTCGGGTTTCTTAACGGTATTGAAGATTAGAGTTCTGTCTTAAGTAACACCATGTCGACTCGTAAATATTTACCGGTTAACACATGTAACATCCCAAGAGACTTCAACTTTTAACTTCAGAGGAATATGATATTTTGTCCTCTAACAATAGTCGTCAGGCGAATTTATTTTTTGGATTACTATAATTTTTACTTGCCGATATCAGTGGCCCGCGCAGTCTAAGGCTTGGGTTGCGGTCGCTCGCTTGCTGGGATTCCGGGTTCGAATTTCGCCTGGGGCATAAATGTCTCTCGCTTGTGAGTGTTGTGTATTGTCAGGAAGAGGTCTCTGCGCCGGGCTGATCACTCTTCCAGGGGAGTCCTACCCAGTGTGGTGTGTCTTGAGTGTGATCGTGAAACCTCGATAATGAGGAGGCCCTGGCCCACTAGGGCTGTCGAGCCATAAAAAAGATAATATTTACTTTGTCCAAAATGGGAGTCCAAGTGTAACACGTAATTGCAAAATAAGATTTCAGAAGTCCAGTTATCCTTTAAAAATGTTAGGATGTGACAGATATTTAGCAAACCAAAAGAAAACATACTTGCTGACTGCAAAGTGTGCGGTTAGCTTTAATTAAGACAATTGATATGTATCGGCAATAAACGAACATCAGGGCCAGTGAAGTAGGACACCGCGTTACGAAGAATGTTATATAATGCGTAAAACTTTCCATTATTTCTACCTAGCTCTTGTTTTTATTATTTTATTAAGGGTTAATTTAACGACTCTGATAGAATAGAAGGGTGACTGGTGAATACTAACCTTAACACCCTTAAGGCTGCCGAAAGGGATAGATGCCTAGACACGCGCTACAAACCGTTTCATTTATAGCTTATTTAACGACGCTACCCCTCCAATGATATCTCCACCTTGCTGTGGTGGGGAGGCTTGTGATTTCCTGTGACCCTGAGAGCTAAGTTTGTGGTAGCGTTGTTACCTGTAGGGTTTCCCAAGCCGGACAGATCAAGAGGGTAGGAACCAGAAGAAGAGAGATGCCTAGGAGAAGGGAATTCCAAATTTATCTAATGCCGGAAGCAGTGACATCAGTGGCAACTTGAAGCACAGAGCAATGATGCTCGAGATGGTTTATGATCGTGTAGCAACAGGCGTGACCAGAGTGGTCTGAACGGCTGCTGTACTGCGATGTGGAAAGCAAATGGAAAAACTACCACCTTATTACGTTTCCTGGATAGTCTCTTTCCAAAAATAGAGACAAATGCGAGATGCTTCCTCTGGAGACAAAACAATCCTGAGGTAAACTACTCCCCATTCGGATCTCCGGCGGAGGGGAGGGGAAGTTTTTGTAGAGGACATACCACTCAGTAGGAATTAAGCTTTTAGTAGCTCAGTGTGTATAGTTTCGAAGAGAAGGATAATTAATTAATTAGTAAGACTGTGTGGAAGGAAGCACATCTTGTCTAAATAGAGGTTTGGAGGGATGAAGGAAAAACACGAAAATCTACGATGAACGCCTTTTGGTCCAAGAATTGAAACTACGACCTTCAGAATGCGAATCAAAACTACTGCTCACTCGCCTGCGACATTTTTTCACGCTGCCAGATATACAACTTTCTCAATAAAACTTAGGTAGCCACTTACCCGTTTTGTTACTGATTTTGTTTAAATATAACCTGGACGCAAGTGTTAAGCGGAAGTGCTGTTAACGCAAAGGTCTATGTGAAATGAAATTGTATCGTTTCTTAAGTTGCTTGTACGATAACGAGGATCAACATGTGAATTGCCTCTTGCCTGGGCGCCCTTTCTAATTAAGTCGATTTAAAGTAGCCTGGCTGCCTCGTAGCTCTGCTCTTTTCAAAGTGACATTTCTTCCCGAGAACGGGAGCTCTTAAGCGTATCTCTTCACCCACAACGGGAGAAGCAACGATACCTTAAAAAAGCACTCTGACTAGCCGGATGAGTGAGGTCATTTGTTGGGGACATAAACACTCTAGCAGCCACTAACGCGTTATCGTCACTCGTGAAAAATATCTTGTTGATGCCGACAAAGTGGCAGCCTTAGGAAGCCTCATCAAGTTTGGTTAAACAATTAAGAACGCCCAGGAATTAAACATTTACAGTATCTATCTCTTATATCTTCAACACATATTCCGTCCCCTTTCTGTATCTGTCGTAATATCAATCCATACACGGAAAGAAACCATAAAAATATGTATACACTTTATTTGACTTTATTAGGTAGACGTTTGTCTTCGTGTTATTCGTGTAATATACTCGCACTATATCTTACAAAAGCATGAAGACTGAAATTCATCTAAATTATATATAAAAATTGAGCTCCTACCTCACTGAGAACAAATTCTGTTTCTGCTACGAAAACTAAACGGTCAATGCTCGATCGATATTTACTGTGAGAAATATCAGAAACGCATAATTTTACTGCGTGTGTATGTGTGCGCGCCCGCGCTATCTCGTGTAAATTGCAGGAGTTCTACAAGTTACATTATTTGGTACATACAGTCATCACAGCGCTTTAAACGGTTGAATTCACTTTAAAGTGCGGGGTTTCTCATTGGAAAATTTAATTAGTTGACCGAGCAAGAGATCCTTTGTTTGCAAGGAGCCAGCAAGTTCATTACCATAATTGCACCGAATCCTCAGGCAATTTAATACAATTATCATCATATTTTTCCGAAGATGCGTTTTGTTACTTTCCTCCTATTAAGCCTGTAACTTGGCCTTTTCTCATCACTTTTCCCGACCACACTTTTATAAGAATTTTACATTTTTCACGCATGTGTTACACATTTCGCCTCTTTTATTTTCCTTAATGCATTAATCCTAAGTGTTTCTAGGTGTTCTATACACAGACTGTTTTGCGTTATTTGTATGGGTGTGAGTTAGATCATTTAGGTATTTAGCTCCAAGCATTCATACAACTTACTCTCTGTTCTCTGGCGCTCCCATTTGAAGGATTATTTGTCTTGATACTTACATCAGACTACTCAGTTCATAGTGGAAATGTAGCCTAATCATAATTATAAATATTAATAAGACACTGCCCATTCTCTGAGGCATGAACAATATACACTACCTTTCGGAAACAGCGCGATCTTTTGCAGCGTCGTGGGTATTACTGCTGCTTCAGACAACAGAAAAGGCCCCAACGTAATATTATTATAATTAATGACGATTTTCACATTTATTTATAGAGGTTTTTTTAAATTTCCAACAGCCTTTCTACTCCTTATAACCATTTACCAGTCATACGCTTTTCGACGCTTAATTCACTTTACCACCACTGACTACTTTAACCTTTTAACATGTGCTTGGCGCTATAACATTGCCAAGCACACGTTAACTAGGGTATAGTAGGTGGTCGCTGATGACAACGCGAATTAATTGTTCAAGGCTTATGACCATTGAAGTATTATAAGGTGTAGAAAGGCCGTTGGCAATTCCAATAATCTTGCATTATTCAAAACCAAACGGTATGCATACCATAAATTACATTAATAGTCACTACGCACGGACTCTTAGCTTTTCGGTTTCAAGACGCTGTCGGTATTTCGAGGTTTCAACACACCTTAAACCTACAGTAGCGGGAAATTTTTACATTCGTATGCGCTAGCTAACAGGTTGAAATATCGACCGTATCAACTAAAAACGTAATGAAAGTATCATTTATGTTTTCCGCCGTTATTTGCTATTCTTAAATCTCATAGGTTTTCTCTTGTCTTCAATTACTCAACCAATCTTTTAGATACATGTCATCTACCCTTGTCTACAGAATGCATCATCCATCTTAAATAAGTTTATTGATCACCCTTACAATTTTAATCACTATTTCAATCTATACAGAATAAACACAACACTATCTTCGTGCTCCATTTTTAATTATCCTACAAAAGGTTTCGGCTACTTACGCTGGCCATCACCAGGTAGAAACTCACAAGATCATAAAAGAAACGTGGATGCTGAAATGGAGGCCTCCCCATTACAGTTAAAATTATAATTATAGAATTATGATATTAGGAAGACACATAATTACTTATTATTCCGTATAAGGACTAATGTGCTTTTTGCATATGTTCTCGAGGTTTAAAATCGCCCAAGTACAGTCATTAAATATATAAAGATGAAAGGGATCTCTGTATTATACTTAAAAAGTGAGTAGTGGATCAGTGCAATGGTGTGTTCTCAGTTTTATTGCAGACGTTATACTTACAGACACTGTATAGCTTCTGCTGAAAGGGACGTTCCTAGAAGACTTCCTTTTAGAACATCCTGTGAAAGTTTGACAGCTCTATGGTACTTTTTAATACAGGAGTTAGTGTTTTACATATTCTTCACAGCTTGTAAAGTATACGATGCGTTGGTATGTGTGCATATAGCGTGCACTCTCGTAGATGTTAGGCCTATTTGTTTCGAGCGCAGTACAATACTCACGTTTTAAGTATAATATAGGGATCTCGTTCATCTATTTATATTTCAATGGCTGTACTTGGGCGATTTTAAACCACGAGAACATAAGCAAAAAGCATATTATTCCTTGTACGGAATAATAAGTAATTATATGTCTTCCTAACATTAAATTTTATAATTCTAATTTTAACTCTACAGGGGAGGGCTCCACCTCAACATCTACTTTTCTTTTACGATTTTGTGAGCTTCTGCCTGATGATGGTCAGCGTACGTAGCCGAAACATGTTGTAGGATAATAAAAAAGGAGCATGAAGATAGTGTTGTGTTTATTCTGTATAGATTGAAATAGTGATTATATATACGCACAATGGGATGATAATTCCAAAAATTGCTTACTATTTTATGTTAAGCATGGGATATTTTAAGTCAGGTATTACGTGATTTTAAAATTATTTTATAAATTTCTCCTCTCTTGATAAAAACAGGGTTCTCAAATGCATTCTGCTATGTTTTTATTTCAAAATGATAAATCACTTTTCAAACCTGTTAAATTCATAGTTGCAGTTATTTTAATATTCCGGTCATTACCTAATAATATTTTCCATACATTCCGTATTGTATCCAAAGTAAATTATACCCTTTAAATACGTGCCTGTTACTGAGAATTTCAATCCAGTACGAAGCTGTGGGCCTTCCTGCGCTCGTGATTCAGTCACGCAAGCAAGTCAGTATTAGCGTGCCAAGCAGCGTGGCACTTTCCTTCCACTCTGGCAGTAGTCAATGTAAATTGATTGGCCAATCTGTGTTCCTTCTTTACCACGAACAATGTTTAGTGCTGCTTATCTTGTAGACTACACATCTTTTAATTAGTCATTACCCTCCTGCTGAGTTGATGAGCTGGTAGTGATGTCAGCATCATCCAGCATCTCGTGGATGTAATTTGCGAACGGAAGTCACTCTGGTGTCGGATGTGGGCGACGCCCTTTGAGTTTTGTGACCTTGGGAAGCAGAAGAGAGGCACAAGGCTTGTACAAAAGGAACCAAAAATTGTTATGGGACCTGAAGGATTGGATAAACGTGCTTGTAATTTTTACGGCGTTCTTTTAATTTCCCATATTTTACTTTATGTTAAGTTCATCTGGATTCGATTTTTAGGAAACCTTTACGTTTATTACGCATAGGTTTCATGTTGGACGCCAGACGAGACATTCACTGCTAAGATGTCATGTTTTATTTCGAAAATCTGTAGTAATTTCCTTATATTTCTATTTATATCTTCACATTTTTTTGCATTTAAATTTTGTTCACATCACTAATTCTCACCTGAAAAACGTTTGTCATTCTTCTTTCTACCTTCCCTTCTATCGTCCTTTTTATTTGACTTTCTTCCGGTTCACTCATTTTTTCCTTCTTTCTTTATCTCTTTTTATTTCGACTTTAAGTTCCTTTTTTGCGTTTCGTATTCCTGTATTTCTTTCTGTCTGCCTTTTTTAGTAGGCCAGTCAATCTGAAATTTGTGGCGACACAGTGGCATTGACACACGTTTACTACGAGTATTTCGGTTTTCCCCCGTTATTATTATTTCACCGGTACTCCATGCAATGACTCATCGATCACTGACGCTGTATAATCTTAGCAATTGTCAACGTGTTTAAATAAAACACTTCTCTCTATTTTCTTCTGGCACGCATTGAAAACGACAGATTGAATTATGAACGATCAGTGGATAACAGCTTAGATGTCAGAAAATAATTTAAATGCAGTATGCGTTTATCTTGCCAAATCTTCAATCCTGTATGTATCAGTCATGGCTCTGTTAAGTCTTGGCAGCGGAAATGCGGACTGAGAGCCCATTATTTATGGTAGTACATATTCCGAGCTGATTTGCAACGCTCTACGTACCTCGACATGTCTTAGTTACAGCCTTCCATAAGGTTGCCCTTTTACCGTCTACGGCATAACTCATAGGAATAGCATGTCATTAAGGCCTTAAGACTTTATCCACTTTTATGTAGTTCTGTAAATCTCAACAAGCTATCAAACAAGAGTTACTCGACAGTTTGTACAGTGCCACGACTAGGAGTAACTAACCGCACGGTGGAGGCCTTCCTTGAAAAGTAAGCCAATCAAGAAGTTTTCTTATGTTATGAGACACTAAAGAACACATCGTGTTCAGAAAATGCCTGCTATTAGACTCTGCCCTGAGCAAGCTGAATTCAGTTCATACCCCGACTATCTAGGCTATTTCTCCACGATCCGTTTTCGCGTTATCCTCCATCTACGCCCGGGTGATCCAACCGTCTGTTCCTCTGGAGGTTTGCCGCTGTAATTTTACACGCACTTCCCATTTCCCCCATGCGTGCTACATGACTCATTCATCGCGTGCTCCTTTATTTAAGTAATCTAACTTCACATGAAACGTACCAAAAAGTAACGGCATGTGAATTTGACAGTAGATTTCAGACTACTCACTACAGGAAGGTTTGTGAGATTAATCAGGCTGAAGCCCAAAGGAGGAAAATAGATGTTTTGCAAGACATTTTTGAAGTAGGGTTGGCCTGGAAAACCATTTCGAGAGTGCAGAGAAATTCTTTCGCATGTGGAAACCTGGGTTTACTAGCACAATATTTCCGATTATTCCACTGACGTCTTAGCGTCCCTTATAGGTTGGTGTCCCGGGCAGCTTCCCGGCTGGCCCGCTCCCTATTCTGGCCCTGTTTATGCATATACAGGCCTACAGATGGACGGACAGAGCGATTTCAGTACTCGGTCCATAAGATGCGAACGCTCCTTAGAGGGAGAAGAAAATTATTTTAAAGGAGAAATGATAAAGACTAGGAAGTATGCGAGAAGAAGCCTTCATACCTGAAAGTAATAGAAGACTATTATGCTGAAGATCGGAGATTGAAGGGGAAAGAAGAGCGAATGGAGAAAGTAATGAAGGTATGAGATTATAGAGAAACAAGTTCGGCCATGTACGTATAACGTAACATTGTGGCGCGTTTTCGTAACCATTGTTGTAGTGGAAGAACAACAATGCAGTCCGTATTTGTTGTTGAGCTACGCGTCACCGTCAACTATATACAATATTGAGTGGTGCACAACAATGCTTTTGCGGCAAATTTATGTCGCCGGCAACAATAAAACTTACGCATGTCTTCACGTAAAATGTCAGATGCTGCATTGAAACAAAAGAAGGATCGTTTGCTCATGGCCTTCCTTAGATCTACAATCTTGGCTAAACATATCCTAATGACGTATAAGTCGTTACGCAGTTTCTCACTTTTTGTAAGTGTTGCCGTCAACCATTTTACGAGATCAAACGGAATTAATCAGTCATGAAGCAATAAATATTAAATATTATGGGTGTGTCTGTATTCTTGCCTTAGTTATCCGGCATATCCTCTACAAAATATGTCTGAAATATTTCTCATTCTAAGGAAAATTCGGCATGCTATTGTTATAAATTTGCGTAGGTCTTTATGTAACGTACCCGTTATTCTCGTCATATTTTAATGGCACTTGAATTTTCTTGATGGGTTTTCGAAAAATCGTGAAATATATAATTTAATTAAAATCGAGTGGGAGCCGAGGTCTTCCATGCGGACAGACACACAGACAGACGGATGGACAGATATAATGAAGCTGATAATCGCGTTTCGCAATTTTTTGAACGCGCCTAAAGATTTTGGTGGCAGCAAAAAAAAAAAGAATTTAAAAATTAGCGTTAGCTTTAATAAATGCTTGGGCTGTATTGAGACAGGGGTAGTTTGGTGGGGAAAGAGAGAGAATGGAAATGGAGGTAGGGACGTAAGGAACATGATATTAAATAATAGAAAGGAAAGAAAATGCCCGCGCACTTTATCTTTATGCTGCCTCATTTTCAAAACGGAATCTAACAAGCTGGGTCCACCACTGATGAATGCTAGTATTGGGCACGTGTGTTTTGCTAATGTTCCATTCACCTCAGTAAATGAGATTTTGAAATCCGTTGATTATCAGTTGTTGTCGTCATGGTTGTATGTATACGGACGTACTTGTCTGTAGATTCGCTAACCGAAGAGTAGTCTGAAGGCCCCTCATCTAGCTGTTGCTGATGCTCGCGGATACTAGGGGCATGTCAAGCGCGAATTGTCTACTGGTTCTCTTCTTAGGGTGTGGCTGGACACAGCCAAGAGCTTTGGAACTAGCCTACCACATTCTCGGTATGAAATTATCTCCAACAACTCACCAGTGCAAAGTACATTATTTTGAGCCTCCTAACTTGCTGTTACACAAACTAAGCAGCTTATATTATAATGAAACCTGTTTAAAACCAACTGGTGGTTTATTCTTATATTTTACAACTCCGAACGTATTGCTAAGTTTATGCAGCCTCGATTGATCAACATGATTGTATATTTGTAACTGAGTACTGCTGTGACGACAGCGGTGTTCAGTTCAGCAATATAGGATATATACGAGATCTGCGCTGTTCTGGGATATTACGCAGCGTCGAGTGGTAAATTTTACCGACGTTTCGGGACGAACTATCGGTCCCATCTTCAAGGATCAAGCATTCCAAAAAATTCTTGGACTGCTTGGCCCTTGAAGATGGGACCGATACGTTGTCCCGAAACGTCGGTAAAGGATTACCACTCGACGCTGCATAATATCCCAGAAGAGCGCAGATCTCCTCAATATTGCGGTGGAAGCCTGAAATCAAGGATATTATGTTAATGGAAGTTACTTCGAAATAGTTAATTCTCATTACGTGTATCATTCTGTGTGCAAGAAATTTTATTTTATGTCAATTCGCATAACGTTTATGATATTTATTTAAATTAAAGTTTTCTCCTACATGATTTAATAGCAAGGTTTATCTTGAGAGAGATGATTACACAACCACAAATGTGAACCTACCACTGGTTTTACAACTACAGATTGGTCTGCTGTAAAGGTTTTAAGGTTGTGATGTTGTTGTAAAACCGTTGGCGGGTCTCGATTTGTGGTTGTTGAAAGATCACCCTAAAGAAGATCCTCGAGATCGAAACATGTAGGAGAAAAATATGATAAACAGAAGTCATGTGTACTAAGATGACATAAAAATTATTGTATATAGATTAATGGTGTTATAGAACATGGTGATGATTGAAGGGTATGTTTGGATATAGGAGAGAGGAAGTAACAGTATGAAAACAACTACACAATGAGGAGCCTAATAATGTTTACTCTTTTCCGGATATTGTTTGGATAACATTATTGAGAAGGATAAAGTAGGCAGGACTGCTGCCACGCCTCTGAGAGATGAGAAATTTATACATGTGCAAATTTAATCCGATGGCCCGAAGGGAGGAGACCAGTTGGAAGTCGAGGGCGAAAGTGTAAATGTAACATTAAAAGTATCTTAAAGAAAAGGTGTGAGTGGATGTCTGCTGGATTAGTTTGATTCATTGGCTCATCATAATTTCCAGTAGTTTGTTTTGTGAGCAGACTAATAAACCTGTGATTTCGATAAAGGGAGATGGGTTTCATGAGCACCTGAGTGAGTAGCAGAAGCTGATGGACTGCTCTATGGCGATAAGTTTATTATTTATGAATGTATGTATGTTCTTCAGCTACGTACAACATTTTTTTCTATAATATGGGCGGGGAAGTAGACAAGACGGTGTTATTAATGTCTGGCAATTACCTACTACTGAGTTTTGCCTACCTATTTGCGACTTATATTTATTGCGGCCCGATTTTTTGCCATAGTTTGGAGTTTGTTCTGTCGTTGCTTGTGAAATAATAACATATTCAAATTTCGCACATTTTTATTCTGTTTAGTCTTGTTTGTTTTCTGCCTTACAGCACGATTCAAGCCGTTGCTGCCTCTAATTCCCCACGTTGGCGTACTTTAACAGAAAACTCCTTAGAAAAAACTGCAGTCCACCTCTGGCGTTTGATTTTACAACAGAACACAGAAAAACGAGGATAAGTATTTATTCGGCTATTAAGTTGCGAAATCCTTAATCCAGTGTTTACGCATCCTACCACCGTGCGCATTTGAAACTATGTGGTTTCCGGTTTAAGCACAAAGGCAGACACGTGCATCACAAATCGTACAAAGTCTTTTAGAGCTCCTTTATGTCGTTGTGAAGCCGGAGTAGCGTGGGCGTTATATTGAATAGGCTATGGGGTGGACAGCCCGGTGTTCGATTCTCGGTATGATCTTCTTCAAAATATCCATAACGTCTCTGGGTCCCACCGGGCCTCCTAATATGTAACGCCGAGTTATTTCCCCGGGGCAAAGCGGCAAGGGCCTGAAGCTGACCATTATCATCCACCTAATGCCGAGGTTAAGAACTGTATTTCTAAACTTAATATTATTCATACCGTACATTTTAACTTTATATTCACAGTCCGACAAATGTACAATTCAATCGCATTAACTGTGTAATTTCACTGTCCTACATGTTTCGAACCCTTAATTTGGGTTCATCTTCAGGGACTCATTATCTCAAATCACACACTATTTACACCAACTGGTACAATTGTTTACATGTAATTATTTACCAGTTGGTGTAAATAGTGTGTGATTTGAGATAATGAGTCCCTGAAGATGAACCCAAATTAAGGGTTCGAAACATGTAGGACAGTGAAATTACACAATTAATGTGATTAAGTTGTACATTTGTCGGACTGTGAATATAACTGTATTTCTGTTTCCCCGTACAGAACGTAGCGTCCTGGCGTGGGGCAGGGGGGGTATTATCTTCTTTTGATAGGCATATCGATGAGCTCATAATTAGGTGATTAACAAATTAGAAGCATTTATCAATTCTGACGAAATAATTACAAGGGAGCCACGAATATTTTATTTTTATATAAAATAACTCCAGCGTGCCACAATTTTTCTCAGGATTTTTACTAGGCCTTTAGAAATGCATAGCATATGCATCAAGGTACACGTTGAGTGATTTTGGCATCAGGAGAGGGTCCTATGTCCGAATCATGCCATTGGCGTGTGGTCCTCAGCCGACTAAAACCTTTATTTTGGGCCTTAAACCAATCTTCCACACTTTCTTCTCATCACTGATGTTTATTTCATTAATGCAGATCTTTTGATTGTACATAGTGCGCTGAAACATCTGTTCTTAACATCAGCATGTTACCACTCAGTGGCTGTTAATTTCAGCAACACGTCTACATTGTTTAAAACGTTTCACCAATTTGTAAACCTTTCTCTTCTCCATACAGTTAGCGCTAAACTGAATTGCCATTATTCCGTAAATTTCACTAGCTTCTAAACGCACAGATCATCCTTAATATATGGTGCATTCTATCAGTAAGGCGGCCATGTTGCCCATGTCACGGAACAGCCACTACGCTGAAAAGAGATGTGAATGTGTCGGAAAGTTCTGCTGTGGTTTTCTAGGTCGTGAAGATACACAGTCAGGTCTGTGGGCTGTCACACCATTTCGTAGTCTGGTGTCAGCTTTTCTACAGAATAAACTGCCTTCATCTTTACGCTGAACTTATCTTTCTTCCCTCCTGTCCTGCAGTATGTACTGTTGTTCAAATCCCGTATTTTATACAGAAAGATTTCTAGGATCATCAAGCCTTTTGTATGTCCCATAAAAATAATAGAGTCAACGCAGAATTGTCATGTAACTTGATATTACCACTAAGATATCACATGCCTTTTATGTTCTTTAATTTGCTACCCTAATTTATCCCTGTGAAGGCCATGAAGGCGTATGGGGAAGTGGAGTTACGAATCCACTCATTTATAACCTCGGCATCAAAAGAAGCTGAAATAAAACAAACTACTTTATATGTTCCGTTCAGCACAACCTGTATGCACTAAATATTCAAACACTACATGTTTCGATCTTTCGACCATCATCAGGTGTTTAATAAAAAATTCAATACAAGGCAAAAACATGAAATTATTTTTTGTGAGATCTCACAGAATAGTAATATATTATTATTATTATTATATTACACACCTGATGATGTTAGCATGACCGAAACATAGTAGTGTTTAAATATTTAGTGAATACACATTGTGCCGAAAGAACACATAAAATACTTTGTTGTATTCTATATTCACAGCAGGATGGATCATGTTAAAAGATGCTGAACCAAATACTTTGGCTTATGAAGTGAAGGTTTAAAGCCATTTAAAATAATATCCTGAAATTTGTATGAAGTAAATCTTTAACAATAACGCAAAAAATAACAATTCACAGTTTGTGAGTATTATTATTATTATTTTAAAAGGTGAAACATTATTTACACGAAAGGTCCCCGAATTGAAACACGCGAACACAGAACTTCATATGTCTATCGCTTCGTGCGCTTTGGACTAAGAATATGTAATTATCTGATTTAAAACTTGCTTCGCCTTACAGAAGTTGCTCGCTTCTGTTGAGATATGTGATACAGTTCTTTAACCTTGCGTTCTGGAACCTGATGGAAGTGAGTGCCCTGACTGACATCACATACCGTCAAACAGCGCCCTATAATTTGGTCGCTGAATGAACTGAAACTAAGTACAATCGTTGTGTGACATCTCGCTTCCGGAGTATTGTGAAACCTGCCATTTTCATCTTCCGTGGTTGAGCAATCGAGCGGCCGCCTTCGGGTAGGTGCAAGTCTGTCATGCTTGGGTTCAGCGGAGGTTCCACCCAGCATTTTAAGATTCTGCCGCTGCAGTTTCAAATATAAATACTACCTTCATGGTGAAGGGTCTTCTGTAAGAAAGTGGTTTCTTTTCATTAAACCACAAAGTTTTGCGGCTTCACAGACATCGACACTTGTAGCAGGCCTACTGCTTGGCTGTCAAGGTGAAGGCACTCCGATCCTTCGAAACGTCGTTACCTCTTTGCCGGTGGACACGGCGTAACATCCCAGAAGACTTGAATCTTCAGCAGCACCGCTGTGAGAAAGTCAGATATCGCCTTCTTAATTGTGTTCACGCAAGCTTGTCACTGGATCCTCGCAGTGCCATGCCTTAGGCGGTTAGACACAGGATTCTCAACACTCAGGCCTATATTCGAAGCCAGGGCAGTCTGTGTGGGGGTTTGTACACAGAGTAAGTGTTGACTGGTTTGGTCTGAAAACATCGGCTTTTTCCTGTTAATATCAATCCAGCAATACCCTGTACCCATAATTCCATTATCTACCGCCGACATTATATAATTTTAGCAATAAGATTTCGTTAAATGGAACACTTTTCTCTCTCTATTGCTTTCCATTGTTTTCGTTGGATATATTTGTAATTGGCCATGGTTTAGAGAACGGTGCAGGAAAATTTTGTGTTTTAAGCGTTTAAAGCCTAGTATTAAATATACATATATGTACCACATTCTATAACATTTAAAATTCTGAATTTTGCCCACATACTCCGTATAAGTTTATTTGCCTGGCACCATTCTCAAAACGGCGAATATTTTCCACACAGCCTCAACTGATTTGTCTTGATTCCTCTGTGGCTTAGGAACTGAAGTCTTATACATGACTTAAATGAAGGTAAGTATTCAAAGTGTTAAAGAAACTGTTGTGCATGACACACGGATACTAATGCTGAGCACTTGAAAGTATCGGCAGTAATTAATTTATTATCAGTATTAATTCCAAATCCGTAAACGTAGATACTCTAAATAATGTGAGCGTGTTCTGTTGTCTCCGTTTTATAATAGAAACACAGTGTTTCGGAGGCGAGTGCAGTTACCAAAATGTGTAATTTAGTATAAAACATAGAATATGAGTATGCTCAGTGAACTGATGGTGTCTGTGACACATCTTTGTGTAAAGCATTCAGAAATGAATGTAGACATGTTCTTTTAGTTTCTTTGATATTCAGGTGAAAACAGTAACATGTTTAAAGAATTTGAAGCCTACTCATAAAACTGGAGTGAAACCAATAAATCGTATTGTACGTTTCAGAAAAGCACAAGTACTGTAGGCATGTTTATGTTTTATTTATAATACGAAGAGTCAGGAACTTGAAATTCTGACGTGGGCCCACTCTGAATTTTTATGCCCTATCTTATGTATAGTGAGTGAAATGTCTTGTACTGGACTTTACACTTCTATCAGTTTGTCGATTATTGTTTGTGTCCATCGACTTATTTGTCACACCGCTTGACTGTGTAAATGTTACCAATTCCTATTTCAGGTGCATCAGATGTTTCAGCAGAGGATGAACAAGAATTCTGTTATCGTAGGAACATGGTCTTCATGGTCACACTGGAGTCCTTGCACGAGGTCCTGCGGAGGCGGAGTTGCCATGCAGACCAGAGATTGTCAAAATGGAGAAAAAGGGTGAGTACTTCTCTGAGATGCTCACTGCCATCAATATGAAGATTACACTTTTTTGTGGTGAAGGGCCCCACAGCAGATGCTACGGACGCACCGCAGCCTTGAGGCTTATTGTGCATCCCTCTGATGAAGATGATTAGTTTTTTTTTTTCGTTTTTCCTGGTAATGGAGCACCGGTGGAATGAAATTGACAGGGGAAAGCCAAGGTACTCGGGGAAAAACCTATTTCAGTGCCAATTTGTCCACCACAAATCCCACATGTACTGACCGGGGATCGAAACCGGGCCTCCTCGGAGAGAGGCCGGCGACTAACCGCCTGAGCCATGGTACGGCCTCTCGTCTTGCATTTACTTTACAGTCATAACATTGTGTGTTTCTGTTTCGTTTCTCTGCTACCATTACAAGTAGAGATTTAAACGGTAAGTCAAAAGTAGTTTATAACATGAAATATTCCACGATATTTTATTGCATGCCCTAAAGAAGCCATTGACTTTTTGTAATGTTCTTATTTTATTTTTGTTTAGGAGGCGGTTAAATAAGTATCTTTGAACGTTTTTCAACTGCAACTTAAAATAGAACAAATGATTATTGTCACATCCTGAAATGCGATTTTGGAAGACATAATTATGTAGAACTTAGAGGAGAATTTATTGAAATTACGCAACAAATTGTGAAAAATTTCTCTCCAGTAATATCTTAGTGTCAACTTCCTCTACGGTAAGAAATATCACATGCTGAGAAGTTGTAATTTTTATAATTTGTATAAATGGTATCATGCCATTTATATATAAACCTACGAGGTTTTATCTTGCGATGCGATTTTCGGTCAGAATATTTTATGCAATTTAAATTTTTGTCTTATGGTCTACGCAGACACCTTAGCCTTCTTTTCATTGCTGTGACAATAACTGGTCATAACTACTTAACTTCGTCCTCCTTAAGTCCAAATATATTTCTTGGTACCCTATTTTTTATATTCTGTACTAAAACAGCCTCAATACATGTGCTTTCCCTTTTGACGAGTATCAAAGCTGAAACGACCATGAAATAATATTTTAATTTTTGAATGGGGTACTGAAAAATGAGCTGATTGTCTCCTGAATTTTATATGCTTCTAACTTCGCCATGATTATGTAAGCGAACTTGACCACACTATCAAGGATTTATTAATTACTTTAATACTTTTTTGTATTATGGCGCTGAGACATGAACATACGAGACATTGAATGGCAAAGTCGTGGAAGTCAGTCTGCCATGAAAAATTAGGTAATGCTTGTAAGATGTTACAACACTAAGACCAATGAACAGGCAAAATTATGTGACTTACAGGGATTAATTTGCCTCTAAGAACGCAACTTATATCAAGGAAGGTCAGTGATAATCCCATTACGTTGACAGGCAAAGTTGTCTAATTTCTCCAATTGAAGAAAAAATGACTGACGCCACTTTGCTTTTCAGTGGCTTATACGAACTGCTTGGTTTATCTACACAACAACAAACGAGTACTCCACTAGCCTGTGATATATTTTATTGTGGTATTCCAGTTTTCGTTTCATAAAATAATATCGTGAAAATAGACCATAGCTAATGTGGTACCCTGTGCTTAAGCACTTCGCTATGAAGAAGTAAGAAAATGGAGGTTGCACTCCACGTGCTGTTCATCTCTGTACTCGATAGAGATGAATTGTCAGTTTCACACTCTGACTACTTACCTCCCGTTACATGTTGTTAAGAGCCCGGTTAAGCTCAGAGCCAGTCTGGACACGGTAGCGGAAATACTCGTATATCCTACACGCGCCGCAAATTGAATCTCAGTTGTCGAAGTCAGTAGCCAGTTATGGCATACCCGCTGAGCTACCCTAATCGTGTTAATGTATTGGGAGGATGTTGAAGAAAGTGTGGTCCGTATGCCTCGAAAGGCTTAGGGAAAAATGGTATTCTTGAGATCTGCGCTCTACTGGGATTTTAGGCGGCGTCGTGTGGTAATTTTTTACCGACGTTTGGTGACAAGGTATTAGTCCCATCTTCATGGGTCAAGAGTCCAAACTTGAAATCTTGACCCATGAAGATGGGAGCGATACGTTGTCCCGAAACGTCGGTAAACAATTACCACACGACGCCGCGTAATATCCCAGAAGAGCGCAGATCTCATCAACATCGCTGCGGAAGCATGAAGTCATTATATTCTTAGCAAAACAACTCACTTCGGCAAAGATATTGGGTTGGGAACTTCGTGAAAGACCGCTAACCACTCAACCTTCAAAGTCAGCTAAACATGTTGTGTTAGGACGAAGGCCGCTTGAGGCTCTACAACACAGCAGCTCATATGTTTGGAATTAGGAATTTTCTCTCGAACACGGAACGTGGTAGCTGAGTCCATCCAACCGTATTACGCACATGCTGCAGACAATCCACAGCTCATGGCTTGGGGATGCAGACCACCGGATTCCATTTCACATTAAAGGGGACGAACTATGGTGAAGAATTTAGTAACATGTTTCTCTACTACAGGATTCCTTGTACCTTTTCACAGTTTTCATTTAGCACAACAGTCATATTTTCACTTTCGATATCAGTGGAGGTCTAGTCTTCCGAACACAGGAATCCTGAAATTGAGCCTCTCTCGGCGCGTGTATGTCTGTTCACATTTCTCTTTTTTGTCTTATGATGGTACATAAAAACTTGTGAAACTTGTTTACATGTGTAATTTAGAAAACTTCCACGACCGAGGGTTCACGGTGTGTACGGGGTGTACGGACCACTGCCACCGGGCGACAACCCAATCGCAGTTAATAAATATCATATCATATCATAAGAGCTCGAAGTAGGCTGTAACGTTACGAAAAATTTAATATCATTAATATCTAACTAACTGAAATCCACTACAGAAGGGGTTTTTTTAAAGAAAATTTACAGTTGTTCCGCTGGTAAAGGCTTTCCTGCTTTCACACTACCAGAGTGATTGTCATCGTGTTTATATAAGCTCGCCATTAGATACTTTCCAAAGGTAGTTCAGTCAGTTTTCAATGCCGATACTCCACTTCCTTTATTGCATTTTAAAGTTATCAAAACCTAGTGTACATAATCCTTTTCTTTCACACTTTCCGACCAAAGGTTTGTAGCCATGTCTCATTTCTCCCATGCGTGCTGAATTCATATCCAGTGTCACCATTGGTTTTGTCCCATAATAATATTTATTGATTTGCAAATATTGCTGATTTTTTCTTTATGCAGTTTTATCTAGTCTCCTTTTAACTTTCTTTATGTTAGATTCAATAATTTTATTCAGCAGCATATTCTGCTATTAGATATATAGATATAAGTACTATTATAATGTTTATTATAAATAAATGGGGTAAAATAACGTGAACTGGTTTCAGCTGGCTCAGGATAGGATCCAGTAACAGGCTTTTGTTAACACGATTATGAACCCTCACTTTGCGACAAGGGCAGAATATGACCAGCAACGCCTAAACTAGGATGTGGTCTGTAGTGGTTCTGTGAGAGCATGTGACACTTGCTAATTGGTTACACCAAATTCATATTGCCTGCTGTCCATTTTATCTTCTTTATTATATACGCCGTGTTTCTATACCAGTTTCAGGTAATTCATAACTATTAAACTGATAACATGATTAACTTATATAGCTGAACCAACGTCATTAAATATTTTAGGAATTAGTTAGTCGTTATTTCAAGATATTCATCAGCAGATCGACACAAATTTCGTTAGCTGTTATGCCCATTTATGTCCAAGCTCTCCACAATAAAATTCGAATTCTTTCCCAAGGCTTCTGTAAGTCTTAATGTACTGATATGCCCTGCAGAGATCGTAAAGCTTGTAATGCGATTTGGACATCACTAGTAATAATTAGCCTATCCTGCTGCCTACTATGCAGACCAATAGAGGAAAGAATCAGGATTCTGGCAGTGGAAAATCTGTTCTCCTCGTTCAGAATGACAATGCAGATATTTTGTACATAATAACAAAATAAGCTGCTCTAACTGTGCGTGCGTGTCGATTTTTTCCCTCGTGAGATGAAGTAGCTTCTGTCATCGCGCGTGTCAGAACTGTTAAACGCAACATATTAAGGTTATCCGCGTGTCATCGTTAACTGGGATGCTGCCTGTCCTGTTGCCTCGGTGCTAGAAGCCACTTTGTAGCGAGACAAAACGCATTTAAGGCCTCGTAATTACTTTTGTCTGTTTAAGAACCGTAAACACTCTTTGCTGGTATCACACACATCGACACGTCCTCGGTCTTCTTTTAGCTGGAGCTGGGTTTTGTAGACATTGTAATGAGCAGTCGCACTAAATAGGAGCGGCGAATTTCATGGATTGCTGAGGGACTGTTAGTTTCTCAAGGACTGTCCTCCATGGAATTAACTGTCCAATCCATTCGGAACTTCAAGTTACCGGACATTTACTAGAATACCATACATAATATCTTGTTGTCAAAAACAGGTAAGTCTGAACTTGATTCTGTCTATCCATTGCTAAGGATACAAATAATAAATAAAATATGGATTATCGTTTCAAAATGAGTCCCCTGCGATTTTGCATACGTCATTGGCTTTTATGTTCCTTGATTTCGGGTACAGAACTGTGTGATGTTTCAGGCTTCAGAGGCTGTGTAGTTGAGATCTTCACTTTTAGAGCTGTTGCTTATCGTCTTCCGCTGACAGAAGCTGTTGCTAGGTGCACAGAATCAGTTATCTGTTGTGCACTAATAGAGAATAGCTCTCTTTGTCGCAAAACATTCAATAGACCTGTCCCCATTCTTTCACCTCAATATGAGAAGATGCTGAGTTTCCTAAACAATGTGTTTTTTTATGTTTAGTATAAAGCGACGGACGAAGTCCACAACAGGATAATTGTAAGTGTAAAGTAACATTTTCAGAACCCTCTTAAACTGACTTATCTGACGGTGTTTTCTAAACTACATACGTCGCACAACGCCGAAAAGGGAGGGTGGGTGACCTACACGTAAGGTGCCGTCACATCATTTGGCTGGAAAAGTGAAAGGAATCCTCGTGGGATATTAGTCAAGATAGCCGGTATTTAGTCCGAGAATTGATGACGTAGCCCTCGGAATGTAAGACAACAGTCATAATTTTATGTTGTTCCTTCCGTGTGTCGATAACCAATTCACAACACTCAACAAATGAGTGTTGTGAATTTGTGCATTTTGTTGGTTGAGTGTTGTGAATAGGTGACGAACAATACAAAGTTTTTCAGTGCCCAAAAAGCAAGAGAAATTTATCATTATAAAAGAACACTGTGCATTTTTTTGGTTGCATATTGTGAGAGCAGTCATCAGTAGCCTATTGCGAACTTATTTTCTTTTGTGTTGGGAGCAGGAAGAAAGGTTTTCATATCGGTCCTTTATTAATATATGAACTTGTGGATACGAAGTGAGAATGTATGATCTCTAGATAGTCTTCTTTCTTTTCTAACTTCGGCTTTTCTTCTTTTTTAGTTTCACATTTGTTTCCACAATGACGCTTAGTGAAGCGTGAGATTTCTTCAGTTTTGAACAGCCGATATACTTGACAGTGGTTTATTCTACTCAGTTTTTAAACGTCAACAGAACATAAGATTAACCAGATCAGTGCGGTGTTTAGCCATGCACTCTTCCACAGCACTGTTGATGTCGGTGTTGAAAGACGTACCATTTTGCCATTAAACACAGCATGGACCTGAATATTGGAGGATATCAATATGATTACAGAATGAGGCCAAACACAAACACGATTTCTTACTGTTTATTGCTGTTGCATTGACATTTAATCGGTAATTCCAGAAACCTCTTAAATAATCAGCTGCTCACTGTACGTTCATTATTGAATTGACACATCGAAAATTGTGTGTCTGTAAATCGACTATCTTATTCATTCGTTTCAAGCACTGCTTAAGATGAAATTGTAATACGGACATCGTGTTCATAGGTCTTTCGTCCGTATTTATGACAGATATTTAGCAATTTTTATCCTACTGTTACTAAGAAACCAATGTAGGGCTATGATATCATGCCGTCTGTATGTTCCGCCATTTAAAATTTTGAACTACGGTTCCGATTTCTACGAAACTTGGTACGAACATTATGCCACTAAATGCCGCCCAAGTTTCGTAAGTTTTAGTTTTCTACAATCAGTAATAACGATATGGAGACCAATTTGTGAGGTGCTACTTTAATTAATTTTTTTTTTTGAAATGTAAAATAAAGAAATGGCGGCTGTACGGACATTATACTTGTCTGCAGGTTTGATGGTGATACTTTGTGAAACATTGGAATTTGGCATGTGACGTCTTACACGGAAGGAGATCACACACATACCTGCAAATATTGAGTGAAATATTGGTTATTGATAAAACCACAAATACAGTAACGGTGCGGAACTTCGATGTTCATGCATTCTGCTGTTCAGGACGCCTTGCTTAACTAGATGACATTTCTTTTAGGGCTGACAAGACTGCCGTCACTTGACAGTGGCCATATTTGACCCCCGGATAAAAATAATTGTTTACATTCTGTTTCTTTGAATACAACATTTCTGGAGTCGTTTGAAACAGTCCTTGTCTAACATAGACATAAAATTGTATAGACTAAAACTAATCTACTAGGGTAGCAGGTCACATGAATACAGGTCACTTCTAACGAGTTCTTAGAGGTGACGAAATTTGTGATTCTCACAGCTACCATGGAACACTGAAAATAAAATATTATATACAAACTACAAAAGTGTATGGGCTGTTATTTTTTTTCAAATGGCTCGACAGCCCCTTGGGGGCCTAGGCCGCCTCATTTTCGAGGCTTCACGATCACACTTTTTAGATACACAACACTCGGTAGGACTCCTCTGGACGAGAGACCAGCTCTTCGCAGAGACCTCTACCTGACAAAACACAACACTCACAACAGACAGACATCCATGTCCCCGGTGGGATTCGAACCCACAATCCTAGTAAGCGAGCGGCCTCAGACCCATGCCTTAGACTGCACGGCCACTCGGATCGGCATGGGCTGTTATACCCTAACATAATGTAATCATATTAATTTAATTCGAGAACAAATTTTGTAACGATTTATAAGTTGGTAGCTTGTTATTTTGTTGTGGTTGGAATGTGATGAATTAATACAGCACAAATAAGTGTTGGATTGTAAATGTAAGTCGTGATTATACTGTAATGGACCACCCAAAGTCCAATTACTTTGACCAAGAAGGGTGTAGTACCAGTGGGACCCACTCGCTTCATTGGTTCAATTGCCTCGCTGCTAACAGACAAAACCGCAATATGCCTTTAGGCAGCGAATCTTTCGCTCCTTCCTGACCGACTGTTTTGTCGACGCTATTTAATCGCTCAGGCGATACAGCGTCGAATGAAATTGGAATGTGGCGCCGAATGTTGAATGGACAGGGACATGAAAGGATGAGGAACTTACGGCATGCCCCTGTTCAGACTGAGAAACCCATGCGTAACTTCAATTAATAGGCTATACATCTAAAACTTTACCCCTCTAGCAATCTGCTTAGTGATGCTCCCTCGACTGCAGAGAAATCGGGAATGATTCCGAATTTTGCATTTGGAAGATCTAACATTGAGTGTTTGTGGTTTGTTTTAAGGTAATATTTCAAAATTTTCCTAGAGGGACTGAGGAAGCCACGGAAGCACATCACCTGATTAGCCGGAATTCCGATCGAATATTGAACTTGGTATCTTCCAAATTCAGTACAGGCCTATTAACCAAGACATGGAGTTCAGTCCGTTTGATACTACAATTTTTTTTTTCCAACGGCTCGACAGCCCCTTGGGGGCCTAGGCCCCTTCATTGTTCGAGGCTTCACGGTCACACTTTTTAGACACACCACACTCGGTAGGACTCCTCTGAACGAGGGACCAGCTCTTCGCAGAGACCTCTACCTGACAACACACAATAGTCACAAGAGACAGACATCCATGCCCCCCGTGGGATTCGAACCCACAATCCTATTAAGCGAGCGGCCGCAGACCCACGCCTTAGACCGCACCGCCACTGCGATCGGCTTTGATACTACGTACTTAGTGAAATATGTTTAATGTGTGTGTGTGTGTGAGTGTGTGTGTAGGGCGTGTAATAAGATGTGACCCCTAGAAAAAGGTAAGCGGTGTAAAATAGAAGTACGACCACAAGCAGTAGTCCTACTTCCGTAAATATAAGGCACGTGTTTCTTCAAAAATTACTTATTTTTTGCGCTGACGGGTCGCTGTCTGTTAAGTTAAACCTAAATATTACCTTTACCTTTTGTTGGCAACCTTGTAAATTGGGGCTAGTCCTCGTCACTGGCCTGTTACGAACCGTTCGACCTACCCTTTACCAGTAGACGGAAAAATGTTGGCCTCCAGAAAGTTCTACATCACTTTCGTCAACACAATTATACAACGTCCAAGTAAACTACTCTCATGAGAACTGATTGATGTTGGGCTACCTGTTTCTGGAAAATAATTTATTTGCGAGTGTGGATTTTTCTACTGTCAACAAACAGACAAGGAATATTAATAATCCATGGCTGCGTTTGAAATACTCATAGTTTATCCACGTTGTTCACTAGCATATGTATAGTAGAACTCGACTCTCTAATACCGCTAATATCAAAGCCTGATTTTGCAGTGTCATTCAGGTTCCATCCTGACAGTCTCTTTCCCTAACATTCATATTATTATTATTATTATTATTATTACTCTCCTATCTCTTTCGCCAACTTCCACACGACAGATTTGCAAGACCTGTCCGTAAATTATTCTGCCTACTTTTCTTGTCTTTCTTATTAAAGCCGTATTACCACTACACTTTGACCTAATTTATTTGGCTGCCTTAACGTGATTAGGAAATTATATGAATAGCGATGAACTACCTTATATAATATCCTAAATTAGCCATTTCAAATTCACTCCACTCAAGTTTAAATATTTTCTTGAGCACTTGTCTTCAAAACCTCGTAATTTCTATTTTTTTCGCCAGGTAAGAGACCACAACCGCAACAAAGCAAGTGGAAACAATTGTCCTTACTCTCTATGGATCTGGAAAATAAATGGGGTTATGTCAGATATTTGAACTGAGTATCTCCTGAATATATTCTTGTCCTAGTAGTGTCATGAAACTCATTATTTAATTACGAGATAGGAATAGTTATTTTTTAACACGCCATAGGTCTCCTTGCATGGGAGATTATCCCTACGAAAGATGAGCGCTGTTAGAAGAACATAGATAGCTTCAAGCGTGATCCAGCCCGCTTCAGCGGCAGCTTCTGAACTCGGCATTTGGTTCTCAATGAATGTTTAAATGAATTTTTTACAGTGATTACGAGTAAAACATAAGAGTACCAAATGATATCCTTGTGCTCTGTTCTTGTTTACTGTCGTGAAAGCATTGCAAAGGAGCTTAAGGGGATCCCTTACCTACTGCCTGACTGATTTCATCGCTTTAGCTGTAAATAATTCGCAGACTAGCTTTGGCTACTGCAATATGCAAGCAGGTTTTTAACCAGTAAAATGCCGGTACTGGTAGCGACATCTTCACATACCAGCTTTAATTAGACCTAATTCTGCTGTACACTATGAGACATTGAAATATTTTTATACCTATTATTGGTGTGTAGGATGATGATGATGATGATGACAGAGGGAAAGAGATAGAGGTGGGTGTTCCGCTGTAGACATAAACAAACACAAACGTTACAGTTAATCCTGACGTCAGTATTTGTCTTTCTTCCTCTCTCTCTAAAGGCGTCAACCAAACGTCGCGGTTGAGTGGCTGGCACGCCTGCTTCGTAAATGGAAGGTCGTATGTTCGAAACTGAGACTACGGATCGGTAATTGTGACCAAGGTGTTTCGTGGTTTGATTTAGCACATCCGGCCAAATTCTGAGATAGTATTTTCAAATAAGTCATCGATTGCTTCTGTCTACGTAATTCTATTGTCATATTGAGTCTTTCTTTTCATATTCTGCGGTACTAATACATTCATACAGCAGTCTGGTGGGGATACCTAGGGAAGGGACCATTTTCAAGACCGAGGTGCAGATGTATGATAATATTAAAATGGAGCTTGAAGAAATAGGATGAGAATGCGTGGACTGGATTAAATTGAGTCAGGATGGGGACAAGTGGGGGCTCCTCTGAACACGGTAATGAGTCATCAGGTTCCATAAATTTCGGGAAATTTCTTGACCCGGTGAGACTTCTTAGCTTCTCGAGAAGGACTCTGCTGCATGAAGTCAGTTAGTTACTTTCGTAGTTATTAATACCTACATTACTTTGTTTGGAATGGGGTTTATTACGTTAGGTGAATGAACAGGGTAAAAACAGATTACTTTATATTTTTTCGGTTTTTCTATTACGTTCTAAATATAGGTGATTGATGATGGGTGGATGACTGCTGGATATTTTGTGACTTGTGGGTGTTTGGTGGTGGATGTGTGGTGCGTGGTTGATGGGTTGGTGGTGGACGGATTGTGCTTGGTCTGTGGGTGACAGTTAACTGGTGGCAGTGGCAGTAGTGGCTGTAGCATACGCAGTAATTGCACTTCCTGCACAGAACGCGCAAAGCAAATATTTTGAAGCGAACTTCCCTGTTTTCAGTATCTCAATGACGCATATTTGTTCAGGATTTTACGGTAGTGTTGCTCTAAATTTCTTCCTGATTTTTATACTGCTTTTTTTTTACATTTCGTAAGAACATGCTGCGCCCATTTTCAGCGTAACTTAATTTAGTTTACAAGAGTGCTGAAACATCACGTTTTTCCAAAATGTCAGGAAGAACAAATTACACTGCACAGTGTATAAACCTATATGATTATCATTCTTGATTAGTTGTTCTAGACAGACAGTATGAAATTGTAGTATTTTCTTACTAATCAATCGTACATGAAACATGTAGTAATTATGTACTATAGAACAATCGCAATAGAGTAACATTTCCTTTTCGTAACTCCATTAAATATATTTTATTCGGTTTCTACAATGTTTCAGCTTTTAAATTTCCCAAACCTAACCTCTGAGTTTCGTTGCTTTAATTAGGCATGACCTGCTATGCCACCTACAGTAAGAGCGGTCAGTCAAACATTTCGTACAGATTATAATTACGTGGCATTGACAAGTCACGCGGCTCACCAGGTAAAATGCCTCCTGGGCAGACCACAGGC
Organism: Reticulitermes speratus; assembly: GCA_021186555.1. Lineage (NCBI taxonomy): Eukaryota > Metazoa > Arthropoda > Insecta > Blattodea > Rhinotermitidae > Reticulitermes > Reticulitermes speratus. The sequence goes on from JAJKFL010000005.1 coordinate 20,674,005, forward strand.
CACCCTTGGCCGTTACAGTGAACGTTTCCACAGTGCAACTCTGAAACGAAGTTAGGGTCAGCCCGAGTTGACGGAAAAGCTTCCGAATCTTGCGCCTGAGACCGCTGTCGCAATAAAGGGCCTTACTGTTCTTTATGCACATGTGGAAGTTTTTGTATTATTAGAATAATTAAATCAAGACGACTGAGATGGGCGGAAAAGCAGCACGTATCGGATAGGTGAGAAAATCTTACAATACTAAGTAGTGCTATCTGCATATTTTGGCAGATATGACTATAATAAATTTATGTAGATATCCTTCGGACAATACATAGTGACAATGACTCTCGCGTCCCACTCTATTTCATCTGAGGGATTTCTTGTCTTCTCTTTAACGTCGTGGATTGGGCTTCTTAACTCTGTAAAGCTTAAGTGCAAACACGTAGGCCTACAGACTGATTCATCGGAGAAAGTACGTGCATTTTTCCAACATGGCATATTTATATGTTCGGTGCCATTCTGAGGATAAAGAGCTATTATTTGACGGAGAAAGTATGTTCATTTTTCCAGCATAGCATATTTATATGTTCGGTGCCATTCTGAGGATAAAGAGCTATTATTTGACGGAGAAAGTACGTGCATTTTTTCAGCATGGCATATTTACATGTTCGGTGCCATTCTGAGGATAAAGAGCTATTATTTGACGGAGAAAGTACGTTCATTTTTCCAGCATGGCATATTTACATGTTCGGTGCCATTCTGAGGATAAAGAGCTATTATTTGACGGAGAAAGTACTTTCATTTTTCCAGCATGGCATATTTACATGTTCGGTGCCATTCTGAGGATAAGGAGCTATTATTTGACGGAGAAAGTTCGTTCATTTTTCCAGCATGACATATTTACATGTTCGGTGCCATTCTGAAAATAAGGAGCTATTATTTGACGGAGAAAGTACGTTCATTTTTCCAGCACGGCATATGTATTTGTTCGGTGCCATTCTGAGGATAAAGAGCTATTATTTTCCTTCCAAAGAGTCCAGGCCAGGTATGGGGCATACTGAGCCCCTATTAAATTCATACTCGGAGCTCTTTCCCGGGGTAAAGTGCCAGAGGCGTGAAGCTGACTACTCGCCCCATCTAAAGTCGAAGTTATGGAGAGTGTAACTCAACCTCCACTCCTCCTACTCCTTCATGGCCTGCGCAAGGACAACTTTACCGCAACAATATTAACCGTTTGGCCTTTCAATGGAGACACAGAGTGTATCTGAGAGGTAGGAACTGAATTTGTGTGTGTTATTTAGCTGACATTCATACTTCAATGTCGGACTGCTAACTTGAAGTCAGTATGCATTGAGAAGGTCCTGCAACCGTGGTTTTGCCTGGTTCTAGAGAAAATGCTGATTTAGGCACAAACTGGGCTTTACACTACATGTTTTCACGCGGCCTTACGAGTATTGACGTCAAAATCCACTCCCCCCCCCCCACCGGCAGCCACCCCAACATCACCATCATAATTCCACCATAATGCAGCCCTACAAAAGCAAATGTCAAAATTGACCCCCTGTACAGTAACTGCCCAACTTTTGTCCTCTGCTCACTCAAAATACTCCGCATGCCACCATTACTTTACCTTATTCGTTCCTCAACGCTTTGCTTCCTTCAATCTGCCTTTATCATTAGGACGAGCGGCTATGTCTGGGAAATCCCAGGACACTGAAACTTTTCCGTTTCTGTGTAATGAATGTAATATCTCTCACTTCACTTTCTTCTTCCCTCCGTATACTTCATGCTACAACAAATCTCCTTGCTCGCTTCTCCTTCGTCATTAATTCTCTGCCTTTGGTTTTATGATTCCACGCTACCCCCGGCCACCTGTCTTCACCTAATTTATCTGGCGTTTCTGCCTTTCCTTACACGTAGTAATCTTTTTGACTTCGTGTATTATCATTATTGTGTTTCTCACGCCTTTATAGCTTATAATTATACGCATTTTTCGCATTAAATTTTTAATTCTTTACTCCATCTGTCACATTTTATGGCTCGAATACAAAATCCATCCCTTTTTCCCGTTACGGTGTAATATTTGCGGAGTTTTACCACCCTCTCCCCTTCCGTCTCATATCAAATCGCCGCACAGATTTTCGGACTTTGCCACGAAGTATTAGTTTGAGTGTTCTCTAAATCTCTGCAGGGTAATGTGATCCCACAGTCACAGAACTAACTACAAACGGGTCCGAAGAGGAATGTAACATATGAATGTTTCGCTGAGAAAGAGAGGAGATATGATGCTTGTATGAGATGCCATGCTTCTGGGTGACAAGTCCTGTTAGACGGCTGAAGGCACAGCACTGTGAGGGAGAGGGAGGATAGAGCTGCAGCCCTGTGATGATTTATTAGGGTGTGGTGAAAGACGCCTTAATTTTGTTGCATAACATGTGGCCAGTGTAGGCTTGTAGAAGGGTAGTCTACCTTAATGGGTTCATTTCATGATGCGAGTAAAATGCTAGTTACCAAAACGCTGTAGGCTGTCGGTTTCTGGAATTAAATGTTTTATGCACAATATTAACTGTGTAAAATCAGGCTATATAAATATCTGTTTATCACAGAAAAACATGTAAATTTCTGTCTTTCTTTACTTAATATATATTCACAGTTATAAACACTTGACCTAATTTTTTTTGATCACGAAGTTTCATTACAAAATGCTAAGAAAGCGAAACCTATTTTACCTGCCACGAAATGTATTAATGTTATCCCTCCTTTCACGCCTTTGTCTCTACGTGATATTTTTTCGTGTGAGGTTTTCCAACGAGAATATTGTACGAATTTTTTATTTTGTCCCCTTGTACTTGCGTGTACTAAAATTATGAGAACCTTTTTCTGTCGTATGCTGCAGTGATGATGGAACAATGTAATTAAAAATCCAATAGCTCTTAGCACTTTTCTAATTTTGAAGCCATTTACTACTTTAATCAAGTGAAATTTTAGTTATGAAAGTATTTAGTAACAAATTACATGAGGTATGCTTGGTGTAGCGCTAATTAAGGCTTCTAAAACTTCTATCGGGACACCACGTGCGCCGACTGAGGTTTCAGCAGTCTTCCATATTCCTTCTAGGAGACTTGTAGGATTGTATCTTTATCTGGCCATGCAAGCTTCTGTCCAAAGTTTTGTTTCTTCTAAATTCTTCATTCACCATTTATCCCACCATGTACGCACTTTAATCTGAGATACTGACAGAGTCGTAAAATGGAACATAAAAACCAATTAAAATTGGTTAGGTTGTGTGTATAATACCGTGCGTGTTTAATGCTGTAAAGGAGCTTGCTGGTGTCAAAGGAATGCATACTCTACACCGCGCATTGAACCACTAAATGGTTGAACTTAAGTTTCAGCGGTTCAGTGTTAGTAACGGATAAGCCTGCCCATAGCTAAGAGACCTTCCCTGTTATTTCGTTCATTATAACAGGTATTTGGTGGTGTGAAGGCAGTTTAGTGTGGAATGGGGTGTGGAAAATTGCTAAGGAGCACTGAAATGAAGCAAACGGCAGGAGAATGAAATACAAACAAAAAACTTAAAGTAAAATCATGTGTAGGCTTAAGAGGTTAAAAGCATAGCCTTCAGCCGCAGTGTTATAGCACGACAGAAAGTGGTGTAGACGTGGGGTGGGAACCCAAAAACCCGAATTTAACGGCGGCTTGTTATGATTTGTAGGCCTGTGCGCTAACGTGATAGTTGAGGGGCTGTTCGCTACGTTATTGCATCAAATTCACATGACGCTTTGTCAGAAGTTAATTACTCTACTGAGAAGATAGAGCTCCAGAACGTAGGCAGAGCTCGTTTATGTACTCGTATTTAACCCCTTAAAGCTTAGTGGTTACTGTGTGTACCGGTAGGTTTAACGCTAAAAAGTGTGTATTATCCCTACATCTCTCTGTTTGTGCACTTCTATTATCTCGCAATAACAAACAATTATTTCCCTACAAAATATTAAAATATTGTTCTTTCTAATGGAAGCGCACGTGTTCTTTGTAAATCTGGAACTGATCATTTGTATTTAATAGAGATTAATTTAGTCTTCATTGTTTTTATTTTCTGAGGAGCAACAGCCTAACTTGGGCCTAGTCCACGTCATGGCTGACGTATCTGAACCACACGCATTTAGACTCACAAACTGGGTAAGACTTTTAAGAACGAGTAATCAGCTCGTCGCAGAGACCGCTACCTACACAACACAACAAACACAAGAGACGAACATCCATACCCTCAGTGGGATTCGAACCAGCGATCCCAGCAATCAAGAGGCTTCATACCTATGCCTTAGACCACACAGCCACCGGGATCAGCTCCTCAGTGGGTTATTGACTGTAATTCGGTTCCGTTTGTGTTCATCTTTAAGAAATTAATACGGCCACACAAGTTTGTGCATCGGTGTAACTCGGCATACAAACGGGTTAGGGACTGGAAGACTGGGGCTACATTCCGACAGGAGCAGGGATTTGTATTCTTCACCATGAGTGGACAGGCACTGTGGCTCAACTATTATGCCATTCAATACGTATCATGGGCTCATACTCGCCGGTGAATATCAAAACTGACAACTCTGTTACATCTAGCACCCAGATAGAGAAGGTGCAGATGTTTACCTCCATGTACCCTGTATGACTTCATGATGTGGTGCTAAGACATGGCGTACATTTTAATCTAAATGTGACTGACAAAGTAACAGATTAACTAAGTAATCCTCTTGTAATAAAACCTGACATACGAGGTTTCTGACAACCTTCGAAGACCAAGGCGTACTTCAAGTGGTAATCTAGCATAATAAAATATTCAAAAACTTTTTACTGAATGGCACTTCTGTCACTCTCGCTTCACGAGTTTGCAGTGCTGCTGTGATTGCATTGTTGACTGAAATAGAAAAATTTGGGTCTGCAGTATTACTGTCGAAAGGATCAGTCCAAGTCCGACATCTTGTGAAATGTTTCATAACATCATTCGTTTTATCGGCGAGGAGTTGTTAGCACCTCGCCCAACCCCCAACCTGGAGGCACACACCCTGTCGCCGTCTGCGATTGCTTATTCAATATATTTGCAGCTACCCTCCATACCTGGAAGACGTTCCTTCATCTGCAAACTGAGCGGGGCATGTGGCACGTGTGGGAGGCAGGAGAGCTGAATTCAGGGTTTTGACGGGGAGATCCGATGGAAACTGATCACTTGGAGAACCTAGACGTAGATGGGAGGATAATATTAAAATTGAATTTTATGAAGTCTGATGGGGAAGCTTGGACTGGACTGATTTGTTTCAGGATAGGGACAGCTGGCAGGCGTTTGTGAATGCGGTAAGGAACCCTTCGGGTTCCATAAAATGTGGGGAATTTCTTGACTAGCTAAGAACCTGTTAGCTTCTCAGGAAGGACTCTGCTGCGTGGAGTTAGTTAGTTATTATTAATGTCCAGAACTGAATCAGGGCACTGATAGACGAACAAAAATATTAAAACACGTAAATGTGTTATGAAGAATAGATAAAGCTCCCTTCCGGGACCCAGCTCCATTGTGTATCTTTCTGTAACTGGAATTAAAATAATGATGACTGAAAGGCGCCATACAATTTAACAACGAAGCTATACAAAATTAATCTCTATATCTTGAAGCTTTCAAGGCGACAGAATTCAATAAAATCTGATATCAGAAATCTGATCAGAAGGCCCTGATGTGGCTCTCGGCCGGAGGAGGTTTTATTGGAAAATTCAGATCGTGCACTTTATGTTAATGGCCAAAATGCCTGTGTACAAAAGTACAAAAAACTGTTTGCAAGAGGTGTAAATTGCTGAATCTACAAGACACCTCTTTGGAAGATACAGAATATTCGTCTAATAAGTAAGTTAAGTCAAACCCTATCGTTATGTTTCTCATTACAACAGTTAAGTTGCGGCGATTAGGCAGGGATGAAGCTATTATGACGGTTCCTGTAACCTGCTACAAAATCGTGCTGCAAGATTATTCTAACTATGAGCACGAAGTTACCTGTGCTTTCTGAAATTGTTCCGAGAATAATGCGGAGTGAAATTGGAGGAAAACTAATTAAAATTGGTGACTAACATTTTTGTATTGTTGGTTTTCGTATTGTGATGGTTATTTATCTCACAGTTGTACAGTATATGCCACGAAACCTCTGCCAAATTTTAAGTGGTTATTCACTGGCTTGTGTGTTCAGTGTCTTGCTGTTAATAAAAAGAAACGACTGCGTCGTGAGCGGCAATGAATTCACATTTTACAAAAGAAGAATGGGCACAAATTAATTTCTTTTATGGATTTTCTAATGGATGTTCACCGACAGCAATGTGAGAATAGCAGGCGTCGATATCACAATCGTTGCCACCCAAGCAAAGTGGTACTCAGCTGCATAGGTTTCAGCGACTGCAAGGCACGGAATCATTCACCAGAAGTACCACGTAGCGTAGCGCAAGTCAACGCGCCAGTGACCCAGAAGAAATACTGCGAAGAATGCCTTGCAGTATGACAGTAAATTTTCATTGTATCGCCTGTGGAATAGCGTCGGCTTGTGACGCTCCTTTTATTTTAAGGCCCAATTTGAGGGATTCGATAATCAGCTTACACAGCACCGGCGTATGATCCTCCAACAGTATTCACAATTTCATTACAGTTTATTACTGCTTGCCTTTCTTACAAGCTTCATCTCACTAAAAACATTGGTGCAAAACCGCGACGCTGCAAATCACAGCCTACCTGAATGGATATTATGGAAGTAATTGGATTGGTCGTGAACATCCTAATGTTTGACCACCCTGTTCACCTAACTTGACACCATTTGATCTATACTTGTGGTGTATCGGAAATTTTCGCAGGCACATGTTGGTGCGTTATGGATATCAAGTACAGTACTGCACTTGTTTGGAACAATAATCAAAGCATATAGAAAGCAACACAGAATGTTTTAAAAAGTGGTCGCTTTTAAGTAGGCACGGAAGAAAGTCATTTCGTACAAGTTGCGTAAGTGCATATGTTACGCCACAAATTAGGTTAAACATGACCATCATGCATCTGCATAACGGTTGAGATTAGATCATTGTTGCTATAATATTCTATACTCATAATGGGCTCAAGAATACCTAGCTGCAGTTTAGCAGCCGTGCTTGGGACTCTATGTAACGGACAAATGCCGGAACCAATTATATCGCGACATAGGCTACGCAAATAAATTGCGCAAGTAAAAAACTCCGTGTTAAAACTGGCCGGTTTTTTATGCAGTGTCTGACGTTAGGTTATTGTAACCTTCAGAATCTATATTCGTGTTTTCAGAATTGAATCGGTGGTAATTCTTTTACATGAAATTGCATCAACGCTTAATACTGGGTTGGTAAATAAATTATTACAGTTTTGGACTTCTTACTGCAATCCCAAAGCTTTGCAGTACGTTACCATCACACTTATTTGATAGTGAAAGCCGCCCATACAAGTATTTTGAAAAATCTCAAGGCGTCTACAAGTTTTGTTAACAGTCCTGTGAGAGTATACAATTTACACTCAACGGGCGCTTTCAGCGGAAGGAAGTATGCATGGTCGTCTAATATCCACGCTGAAGTATTTATTTCGATAATCTCAAAAATTTGTATATTTCTTCAGATGAGCTTCAAAATTATTATTCTCGCATGTAAATTGCATTGTAATTAAATTAATTGTCGAACTTGAAATTCAGGTGGAAGGTATCTGTGTTTATTTATCTGTATGGAGTAAGAGACTTCGGTAATCTTCACGCGTAGTCGGGATTTTTGATTCTTGTTTGTTCAATTTAGAAAACATGCACATCGCCTAACACTCTTTTTAGTTATCTCTAAAATCGTAAGACTTACGGAAAGAAGTATTGAAAATAAAAAAGTACGATATTTTCATCTACGGCATTTGTCCGAAACATTTTTCGGCGTATTTAACAAAATAGGCTCGCGATACGCGCAAAGGCATTTATGTCTTCCTAAAGTTTTCTTTGCTTTGTCAAATTTTTCGAAACATTTTAGTAAAATCCTCAATATCAAAATTTGTGCAAATGCAATAATCAGTTCTAAACATCTTTCGTGCGCAAAAACGTGTAGATGGAAGCACGGAGCGACTTTATTAGGCGTTTCGCAGGGTTGCGGAAGCACTTGAAAACGACTGGACAGCGATCTTCTTTGGGAGAAGCGTAACAACTAGACAGGTTTTCTGGCTAATGTATGGGCCCGGGACCTCTCGATTACAAACCAGCAGCGTTACACCACTCAACCATGGCGTGTAACGTGTTAGAACGAAGTCCTTTAGGATCTGTCTTTATTTTAATAAGTTGGTAACTACGTGGATCGAAATGATCGTAGCATAATTTGAGGTATAAATATTCTCCCGGTATTTGCCTGTAGCGACTGAGGAAAACAATGAAAAAACTCAATCAGGAGAGCCAGTCTCTGGGCGTACATTTCAGACTGCGACATTGTATTGTGTTAACACGGAGTACTCTTAGAAGTGCCAGTGACTTTAGTGAATTGAAAACCTTGTGGAAGGAAGCTGTCGCTACTTAATCTGAAGCAATATCCCGGAATTGGCATAGTGGAGGGGGGGGCCTCGCTGCCTGGCTTCAGTTCCTGTGACCGTGACTGCAAACGTTTCGTTCTGTCCACGTGTCATCAATGAACAGCGCCGTAAGTTTCGATTGATATACACAGTAGGTGACATTCGGTATAGTAATATTACACCAAATTTTGGTCTGGATTTTAGCTTTGTTTTATGATAACTTTGCTTAAGGGTCTTCAGGAAGAGAGCTAGGTGGTAACCCTGTAACATGCCATTAAGGCACAAGAAGGGGAGTAGAGGTACAGCTCTGCTGTTTCTTAACCTGGGCGCAAGATGGTGGTGGATGGTCAACGCCACGCTCTGGCCCCTTTACCCCTGGGAAAGAACCCTGGTACCCGTTGAGGAAGCTGGGTGGGCCCCAGAGACTTTCTGGGCGGGTGCTAAAGAAATTTCAGCAGATATTTCTTGATCTTTCATGGCATTTTGTTGAAAGTACACGTAGGCCAGTTATTTTATACACTTCACTTAGGTGTCACTATGAGTTGTGTGTGTGTGTGCGCACATGTGTGAATGTGTGCTTTGGCGCGGGTATGTAACATTTTCAGTACTACCGTGTGTAAATTTAATTCCCTCTAATTAATTTTAATTTGAATTTCATTAATGACCTTTTTGCGTTTTAGGGTATGCCTGAGTAAGTGATCATACATGACATAAATATCATGAACAAATTTATCCAACTCCATATATGCGTCCTTCAGAAGTTGATGTTTGCTATGTTGGTCAAACATTTTCCCACCAATTGTGGAAAATACACATGTTTTATGTTATAAAATATTTACATACATTTCGATGACTTTGAGAAAATCACTGGTATATTCAGAGTATCTACTAAGTACGCACCGTCATATTCTTTGTTCACGTTCCTCTTTAAGCAGTGTTGTCTAATCAAAGCAAACAGGATTTACAATGCATTGCTGATAACCAACCCAGAAACATATCGTTATACGTAATTAAACCAAGTTCTCTAGTGCCACATATCCAGGTTGCACTTTCTATTCTTAGTGTACTTTTTCCTCCATTTAGCCAACTTTTCTTCCTAGAAAGGAAATGGGTACACTTTTGGCATCAATATACTGTCTATGTGTGTGTTTGTGCGTTTTCTCTATCAAATGTTTAATAATTTGACAGAATTTCGTGAAATGTGTATGAATGTTGCGCCACTGGGCGATATTCCTACGGCGTAATTTTAATTTCAATCAGTAATAATGTCATGGCAGATGCTTTGGTGATCAGTGACGATTACAGTGGAAGTGCATATATTGGTAACGATATCATCATATTGAGATCTACGTACATACTCAAAATAAACAAAAACTAGATAAACTAAAAACGGGGAAAAGTGTGAATAGCTTACAATGAAGCCATGGCTGTGCAAGTGCATGCCTACCGATATTAACGCAAAATGCCAACAGAAACTACTTTAGAATGTTTGTGTAAAATAAATGACATTTCATGGGAACTGCATAGGCTTAAGATAATGTGATAACGTCTAGATAAACCAGTCGGTACTGTCAATTGTCTAATAACATAGACATATTTTGACAGCGAAGATAAAAGAGAGATAAGTAGAATATGATAAACAAGGAAACTACTGGATCTGAGGCAGAAAAATTTAGATAATTTTTATGCTCGTTTATTATTGAGGAGCTATTCATGGATAAATAAAACTGAAACGAATAGTTAACGCTGTTAATATTGGCTGGGAGTTCTTGTAATCCTTGTACGGTGACACTGATTATGGCTTCATAAACCGAAATGCAATGTTGTAATACTCGCGTATGACACTTGTGATAAAAGGCTTGTTTTGTTGATTTATGGTGGTTACTGTTTAGCGGTGATAATTAGTGAGCAACAGTGGCTAAGCGTATGAAATCTGGTACAGAGACAGAACACAATCATGATTACCAGTACATGTAGTATATAAAGTTGGTTGTAAGGAAATAATCTAAAAATTTGTGACCATGCAGAATTTTGAGGTTGTATCCAACATAAGTCCCGTATCAAGAATCTCTATTTAAATAATGTGTCCCTAAGAAAAATTAAATATAATAGGAAATAAATAAATAAATGTTTATAACTATAAATCTATGTACTAGCAAAGTAAGCCTGGATTCATTCTTGTCATAACCGGAATAGTTAGCAATACTTTAGGCACATTACTAAAAGTTGAGTAGTTACTTATTCCAAAATGTGTATTAATTCAGATTGTAAAAGTGTATACATAAATAGCTTATGCAAGCTTTCCACCACGAAGATTGCGCAGGAGGAACAGAGTTCTGTAGATGGACCGCGGAAGAGCATCGGCTTGTGGAAGGCATTTTGCATTGTGGCGAGGTCCAGTTTGCACGAGGTGTGAAAACCAACCGCCAAAACACAGTTTATGAACCCGCAACAGTCTTCACTAATTTATTGCAAGCAAATTCCATTGTTGCTCTTCGGTGAACCTTTCCTGCTCTTTGATCGACAAAGAGAGTAACAGGCTTATTCGTTCTTGAGGGACGTTTAACAGCAGTCCGCTAACTGCAGTTCCTACAGGACGAAGTACAGTACTTCTATTGGAAGACGTCCCGCTCCGTATGTATACTGTACACACACACACACACACACACACACACACACATATTTGGTCTTCCTTTACATAACGCATATTTTCATGTTATTATTATTATATCATCATCATCATTTATTTTTAATACTCACGTGGACTAGAGAGAATCTAAAATTCTTAGAATTCAGATTGACGTTTCTCTTAAATTCTGCGTTGTTCTATGTACAATTCTGTTCTGCAGGGTGACCAGCATTTCTCGCCCTGTCATGAAATCCGAATTTTTTTCGACAACTTCTGTCGTGGCAGTGAAAATTGGTACAATGTAACACAGCGTATTCTCCCTTATTACTGCCGCTACTACTACTACTACTAACACTACTACTACTACTACTACTAACTACACTACCACTACTACCAACTACTACCACTACTCACCTACTACTACTACTACTACTACTACTACTAACTACTACTACTACTACTACTACTACTACTACTACTACTACTACTACTACTACTACTACTACTACATACTACATACTACTACTACTACTACTACTACTACTACTACTACTACTACTACACTACTACTAAATACTACTACTAACTACTACTACGTTTATACAACTGTAAGACAGTTTGAGCACGTAGATTTTTGCACTAATATTCTCTACGCATTTACTATCTTACCCAGACCTCCATATTTCCTACAGCTTACTTTTTTAATGTCTTGGTCTTCTAATAAGTTTTGATAAAGGGTAAAAATCACGAAAATTCTCATTATGCATTTTTCTACAGCTGGCTTTTAGTTATGTCATTAGCGATGGTAAATACATCGCTTTGGAATTCCCAGGCAGGCTTAAATTTGAATAATATGTACATGTAGAGGGCCTAATATACTACATGACTGCCTTGAATGAGTTTGTGCCGCCTTTCCGTTGTCTTCCGGCGAACGCAAGTAGCAGCTATATGTAACTTTCAAGTAACAAGTTTTTAATATTTTAATCTTCTGTTTCCATCTATTCAGCCTGTCATGTAATGGAAAATATCATGAACCTCTTATTGAATGCAGTACGTAATGGTCCATAAGCAGTTACATTGCACTTCTGTTTGTTCATGCTTAAAGTGCATGTCTTTAATGCAACAAATGAGGAAAGTAGTGGGCTTACTCCAAACTGGACTAGACGTATTTTCCAAATGCATTCCTCCCTATTGTACTTCTTTCAAAAGGTTTGAAATAAAAAAGAGCGAGGTGGAAGGGAAATAAGAAATGCCTACATCATTTTAGGTGGAAAGAAGAGAAGAAAGAGATAATTTTGGAAGGGCATTTTGAATTATGTATTAAAAAGTTGGGTTCCAATATGTTGAGGGAATTAAGCTACCTCAGATTAGTTCTTTTGAGCACGACAATTAGCCTTTGGATTCCAAAGAAGGCGGTATGTTTATTATGTAAGTGAGAGAGTATCAGGTTCCAAAGAAAAATTTTTCTCTGTGAAGTTAAGTGCAATAATGGTCTGAGCCTTGTCACTTGTGTCCCTTTCATTCTCGTTTTGTTCCTGTCGCTGCAAATCCATATCTCATAACTCGCTTCACCAGTATTTTATAACATTTATAGCATGTGCTTTTGGACTTCATTTCAACATTGTGTCTGTAAATTATTCCCCTAAATAATCTCCTCATTTAATACATCTTCGCTAAATAAACAACAAAAAGCTTCATTACTTAGCCCCATCTCATTCAGCAATGACTTCCTTTTGCACCTGCACGAAGTGTTTCGAAATGAAAGCTATTGATTTCCAGTTTTAAGCATTAAGGGACTCAACAAATCTCCCTGCCTTTAAAGAGCAGAGTGCCCTTTGAACATGCCAATTAGCCATAATAAAGTTGTGGGAGACACCCATCAGCTGTCACACCAGATGGCTACCGGCGAGTACGTTTAGCAATCGAGGATCCTTCAGGAGCCAAATGGATTCATGGGACTAAGATGTAAATTACGGCGATAGCATCGAAATATATTGGGGTAGGTTACGGTGGTGGTTATAATTCCTGTAATAAATGACTACTTTGATCATTAGACCGCTCCATCAGTTGTTTTCTACTACGTCTGAAGTTTGCCTACCTTTAGGGTCAGTAATTATACAAAGCAGACGAATTACTATTAATCATTTGAAGCTAATTAATAGTTGCTTTGTTCTTGTGCGGTTAGTTCCAACGGCGAAGGACACCATGTTAAACTGCTTAGCAAGGTGCTTTAAAAACAGGAGGAGTATTTTGAAATTTGTTAATACTACATCGAACAACAGGGCTGGTGGTTCACTCCTTGTTGACCTTCTCTGGTTTTTGCATCTCACCTTCGGGCAAATATTGCTAGCGTAGTCAAACCATTGTGTTGAAATTGACTGGGCTTGTAGGTTGGACTCTTAGAGAAAACGCTTATCTCTGCTAGAACTCGTAGGAAGCGATCTTTGGAAGATCAAGAAAGATGGGGCGAAGTAGAATTAAATTAACTTAGGAAAATTAGTTCTGATGACTTACCCGAGCTGTTTCAGGTTTAAGTATAAAGGTTGATTTTGGCATTGAATGTGTTGAATATTCTAGTGTTATTTGAAGAGTTACGTAAGGGCGGGATTACACGTGAGAGTAAACTGTCGGGAGTCCTGTCGAGCGTATCTAGCGAAGATGTTTAGAGGAGAGAGTAAATTCTGGCGAGCTGGCTGGCAGCGAGTGCGCTTCAGAGTGGCGGACTGGCGAGAACTCTCAGACTACGAAATTTTCGTTTACACGTGCGAGTATACTGCTGCTAGTTATGAGCGCAACAACATGGCGGCGGTCGAATCAGCTGTTTGTGAACATGCTGAAGTGAACTGAGGAAGTTCAGTACCGTTCAGCCATTGACAAGACATTGCTCGCTTTCGGGAAGCAAAGCTAGCGGCTGCCGTGTATGTAATTATAGCTATTAATAAGAGAAAGAAAGTGAAAGAAGGTGCTGAAGGACTGGGCAAAAAGACGTTACCAACTGGGGGCACACAAGCAGCTGATAAGCAAACTGCAGCTGGAAGACGCTCAGCAGTTTAGAAATTTTACAAGAATATCTGCTATGGAAGTTCAGAGCCTTGTGAACTTGCTGGGGCTGTGATAGGCAAGCAGGATACAGCGATGAGAAAGGCAATTTCAGTGGAGGAAAGGGTGATAGTAACGTTTCGCTTTCTGGCAGGTGCGCACGCACCTTCCTTCGGGGGGGGGGGGGGGGGGGGGGGAGCTGAGGCTATATATATTTTATGTTTGATTTTTAAAATCATGTTATAAAATCATGTTGTAAGTACAACATAACACTGTTTGCAACTACATTTATATAGATACAAATATAAGTACATGTTCCATGACCCAATCACAGTGTCCTGTCGTCTTGCTTTTTTAATTTTATTAATTTATTTTTCAAAATTCTAATGTACTAGTCATCAGCCAATTTCCATGGCTGATTTCGGCTGAAGGGGGAAGTCACGTAAAACGTTTGATATCATAATATCTACAAAATCTGTGTTTTTTAAATCTCTGTTTTGGGGGGTTTGGGGAGTGCAGCCCTCCCCCGTTTGGATGAGCGCCTGCTTTCTGGCAACAGGCAAATAACAAACTGACTCTTTATTTGCAGAAAGTTATAATTCCGTGTTGGCTTCACTGATTTAAGTTTTTAATAGATTAATTATATTTTCCAGGTGATTCGTACCGCAGTCTGCAGTATTTATTTTGCATACCCGAATGTACGATTGGAATTATAATAAAGGAAGTATGCAGAGCCTTTTTGGGTGTTCTGAAGGATGAATATCTGAACGTAGCAGAAATATAAATGCAGCAATTTCATGATTGCACCTCTTATTAAACCAGTGTTTTCAGTAGAAATTTTCAGGTGGAACACAATAACAGAAAATTACATTGTAAGGAGACAGGAAAAGTAGGCCTACATTCAACCAAAGAGGTGCACCCTGTACTTCTAAATGAACAATTAAAGAATGCTGTGCAGAGCCTCTCCCATTGATTGCCAACACATGCTTCTTTTTCCTCTGTCTTTACAATGCACGTGCCGGCTGTCCCAAATCTCCGGACAAGACTCGTACAAACTGATAAGCTGCATGTTTCCCACACCTTCCGAGACGCCATGCTTGCAGTTCCACTCTCAGCTATACCGATTTTCCTGGTCTAGTTGAGATTGCAGCTGAGAGGAAACGTGGCGCCAGTTTACACGGACAAAGGAAGAGCTCTCAAGCCGGCTGTCCGCAAGTTGCCATCACCTTGGATATTAGGCTTTCGAAGGCGGTTAATTGTGAGAGGGCGCCTCTGTAGAGCAGCTGAGAGAGACTAGCGCGAGTTTTACTCTCACACGTAACCCCAGCTGAAAGTAATATAAAAATTTTACCCTTAATTTTGACCTCCGTGTTTGTCATTGTTTGTGGAATAGGCCTATCTTTTTTTGAAGCTTAACAACTTCATAACTACATCTGAAGTTTTAACGACCCCGAAGGCTCTTGTTTCTACCAGTGAGACTGGAGAAGCTCTTTCCTCGTGCGGGAAGCTCTTGCGTCCCTGCGGGCACTAGACGTGCAGCTGAAAGAGTTTACAGCCAAAGTAGTTGTCGCGAAGCAGTCTGCCGCTGGCTTTAGGCTATGGCCCATCGGCAGGTATCTTATTGGAACTGAGAGTTCCATGCGTGGCTGCTTATGCTTCAATCTCTGATTTCAGTACTTATGTTTATAGTGAAGCTCATAACCTGCAGGGAACAACCCTAAACATTACAACTACCGTGGAACAGGTGGTGTTATTTGCATGTCATCCAGCTCTTCACTGACAAGAAACTGATTTCCAGTGACTGTTTGCAAGATCAGCACGTCCTTTGCACTGTAGGTGTTGTGATTTTGATTTTGTCTCACTTTTAATCCGATGTAGTTTTCCGTTTTAGATAAGGGAGTATTGGTCTGTGTTTCATTTAAACTGTGAACATTCTGCTCGGCTCAGTAAACAGGGAGACTGGCCTCTTGAAAGGCTTCTGCCTGCACACTACAACGTAGACAAACGCAGATGTAAGGTCTGTGATCCATGTTGTTAGATTTCTTCGTATCTTTTCTTTATCGTTTCATTTACTGTACTGTGTATCCTTTCTTCCTTCCTAGCTTCATTTTCCTGCCGGTTTCCTTCATCTCCTTTCTTCCATTCTTACGCACATGTGTGCACAGAATTTTTCCTGCCTGATTACAGAATTATTTCCCTTTCAATCCCATTACACACTCAGTAGTTCGGAATATCGAAATCTCGGTAATCATGTTTGTAGTGCAGCTCATGCATCCCATCGTTACTACGAGATTACTTGTCTGCACGTTCACTGTCCATTGTTCGACACAGTTATTTGACTTAGTCTGATGAAAGAGTGGAATCAGGCCTGACTCCAGAGATGGTCATTAGACAGACCCAGAACGCTCAGAAGAAGCCTAGTAACATACTCCTAAGTGACAATAGATTGGATGAGCGGTAGCCAGGAATTTCTAATTAAGAGGACCGAAATATGTTCTTCACTACAGGGAAGAAAAGAAAAAGTAACCGGCTTTATTATTGCCTCTCTGACAGGGTTTCCTTATTCTCTTAGGCAAAAGAGGAATTCCAGGAAGATGCTCGGTTTTGAACCTATTTATATAACAGGATAGCTTCAGGCGGTACAAGTAAATACCAGGCAAACGGAACGCTATCCGCTTTGAGATTTAGTGAGTAACAGGAAAGAGTCAGGGTAGCTCAGAAAGTAATCACATATGTCTGGGTCTGGAATACCGAGGTTCGATTTTTGGCAAGAGCTAGGAATTTTCTCTTCACTGTCCTTTCCGTTGGAGCTACTTGTCTAGAGATAAAGGCGACCTGAACATGAAGCTGACTACCAATCTCCATGTTGTGCTATAATCAGAAATTACTGGGGCCTTACCTCCACTCTCTCACTTTGCCTTTCAGTGAAGCATATACGTACATTAAGAACCTGAATGAGGGTACGCGGTACCCTAGTACCACTTTAATACGGTCCTAAAGTTTTGCAGTTGCGCTATCATGTTCAGCTCATCAATGCTATATCAAACACTAAAGTTATGTAGCTCTTAATGAGGTACGGAAATATGTGAATTGTGTACTGGAAGGAAATACACCATAATTTCCCTACAAAAAGCTCTCTCTGGATTAAAACCTTGTACCCTCCGATGCGAGAGACACAGCGGACTAGGATTATGTTGAGTACGAGGTGATTGTTCCTTCACTCATGTAGACATCTTCAGAATGGGAGTCACATGTCTGTTGTCTAAGATATGATTTGTAAGCTTCGTCTCACACTACAAGTACTGGGTGCTGTAATCCCTCCCGATGTTCAGAAGTTGAAAACTTATTTTGCCGCCTTTCTATGTCTGGGTTTGTCCGCTTCACTCTGTCTATTTGAATTATGTAAACTTCCTAATTTTGGTAATATATTTTCTAGCAGTTTGAATGATTCAATGCAGTTACGAGAGTAGGCAGTCAGTGCAAACTTATGTATATAGCAGGGCGGGGCTATTCCGATCATTGCAACTTCAAACACAGAAAGATATTACTAATAGTAATATTTATTACTTTCTGAAACGCCGTAAAAAAGACAGACATCAGTGTAAATTATGAAATGGTTTAAAACAATATGGCGTTTCTGTAAAATTATACTTAAAGCAAAGTGCCGTAATTGGAATTACAACAAAAAGGTAGGGTAACTGCGATCACCAGGAGGGACAATTCCGATCACAGACATTTTCCACAAATGAACTGTTCGTGCTCGAACACGTAACTCGTGTTACCCTTTTTAACATATCTGGCCCTTAATCCAATCACCCCTACTGGAAGACAGGCCCCACTTTATTCCACAAAACCCGCAAGGAGCACCTTCATCAACATCCACCTCTTCTCTTTCTTTATCTTTGGAACTGTCCACTTGGTACAGCATGAGTCTCTTTGCGATATTAATTCTACTTCACTCTTTTGGAGAATTTTCTCTTTCGGCTTTTATGCTTCTTTTCCTAGAAGTTTTATTATTCTCCTCTGAAGCAAGGTGACGTCTTGCTGCTTCTTCCTCTTCTGCGTTTCTGCTTTATGGACCGCTTTGGCTGGAGATGGAATGTTCTCTGCAAAAGAAGACAATTGAAGATGGTGTGGTGATTCGGAAGCTGCTGATTGTGAACTGGGAATTCCAGATGTTTCAGCAATCGTCCGGGTTCCAGCAACGGACACAGGTCCAGCGGTCAATGAATATGGACCGAATTAAAAAACTACTAATGTCAGAAACTTATACAATGAAATAACACCATTGTTGTAGGGAAAAATACCTGCGCATTTAAATCCTTTTGCAGCATTCCCATAAGTTGCTGGTTTGTTCCATGCCTGCTAATTTGTCAGGATTTTATCAAGGAACACCACTTCTTTGTCTCTACTCAAAAATGTAAGCTCCTTTACACACTTGCGAAGGAGTCAGACCACAGTCCCTCTTTTTTGAGACTCGTCAGGCTCCTACATACTCCGTCTTCGATGTCAGCACCCAGTACAGTCGGATGCCGTACATTTGTCAGATTAATGTCCTCAGATGCCCATAAAGATTGTCTAAGGCGGATGTTTGCAATTATATTCTGGAGCACTGTGTAGAGCATTTTGAAAACATCAGCAACCCATCGAATCCACACATATCCAAATATTACGATCCTTGTAATATCGCGCATTGAAATTTCTGACAGTTTGGGGCTAGGAATTTTCTTTTCATACCTTCTGACCATTTACAACAAATTGCGGCATTAAAAAACAAACAAGGAACTTCTTTTACTGACCGACTTTACGCCGTCAGTGTGATCGGAATAGCATCACTTGACGTTGTGGAAGCGCTGAATAAACTGCCAGTGCAGGCGGAAGTAAAGCAAGAAAACAGTGCTGTCTTTGGTTAGGACTGCTAACTACGTGTCTTGAGTCACATGTGACATAGAAAAGTAAGTTCTGATAGGTATTAATTAACCCACAATGTCTTATTTCACAAGTATCAGGCGTTATTCGGAAGCACTAAGACAGAAGTTGCAATTTATCTTTCTGTAATGAACACTGAATTGCTGATAAGAAAATTACAATGAAGGAACAATTACCGAAGACAGGAAACATAAAAACAACTGCTCTTATACTGGCGCCAAAATGGCAACTGTATTGGGCAGTGGGGCTGTGCAGTAACAGCATTTTTTACTGTGACAGCAATAGCCCTGTGATTGGAATAGCCCCACCCTACCATAGTTTTGACCATCTGCACACATTTGGGCCTATTCGTCTTCTGGTACCTGACTGCGGCCTCGATGTTTATGTCTGTATGTACGAATGTATATAGGTCTTTGCTCGAAGAAGATCTAGATGGAAACGCAGGATTGGGACGTGCAAATAATTTTATATTTGATGGTACCTTAAGGAGCGCATTCTGTAAATTCACGAAATGAAGAAAAAGCAATGGCTCAGTTACCTCGCCTTTTCATATTTGAAATTATTTCTTTTTTCTATGAGAAACTGAACGTGGTATCATCAAGTAATGCTTGCAGGAGTAGCACGTGCGTGACTCAACCCTTAAAACGTGCCTGATATTTCATAAACTTTGTGCCACAATCGTATCGGTAAAATTCAATTCAAGTAGTACGGACTCACGATGCGCTGAATTTTGGCACGAATAAGAGCCATTGTTATAGAGCAGCTGAATGTTCTTCATTAAGTAGCCAAAATAATAATACAGCGTGTAGTTTATGTAAGTAAACTTACATAAAATCTATTTATTGCAATTTCCACTGCGCTGTGTTAGTGTCTGCCGTGTTCTTTTTCAGCCACAGGCTAAACAAAACTCGTATTTGTTTAAGCAATGTTTGGTGTGATTTATTTGCACAACTGTTTGAGGGTAATATAGACAGAATATTTTCGCAGTATTACACCGAAATTATCTTTCTTAAGTGTGTTATATACACCACGAGTCTTCAGTTGCTTATTTATTGTTCTTAGGCTATTTAACAACGCCTCTATAAGTTCAGAGGTTATACAACGTCGATTGAGAAGGAAAGAAAATTGTAAACGGCTGTAAATAAGGATTTTAAAAAAGGCAGTCGCAGACTAAGTGAAATGACCATCCCAGTAGGTCGAATGGAGAAACAAGGAATGCGCACCGAATTTTGGTTGAGTAACCTCTTAGAGAACAAGCGCTTGAAAGACTGAGGAGAAAGTGGAGGATAATATTAAAATGGGTATCAGATATGTATATTGTGAAGATAGAATGTGGAAGGAACTGTCTCAGGATCGTGTCCAATGGAGATATTTGGAAATTATTGGCCATGCTGAAAATTGTAATTCTGCTATCGACACATTTTTAACATCAACATTGTATGCGCTTGGAAATGCTAAGGTAAACTAGGAAGAAGCTTTAAAAGACTCTGCCATTCGACAAGCTATTATATGTACGTAAGAGAAAGCTGGGGCATCAACAGTAAGTATGTGTTTGTTGGAGAGGGGATGCTGATGCAGTAATGTCTTTAGTTGTAACCCTTTAAATACTGAAAGTAACATGAATTATATTTAAATTCAACTCATACCGCGCAGTAAACACTTCTTGGTTATAAAAGCTAATCAGTTAAGGGTGTACAGGAAAAAATCGCTGTTTATTCTGCGAGTCACAGAAAGCACATGAATGCACTCTGTTTACAGAACGTAAAATTGTTTAATGTTGAATCTGATGATACATAAGTAAGCACTAGGATATAAATGGTTAATGATTAAAAAGAGGTAGAGCTGGAACTCTAGAATAGGAAATATATTTCCTTGTTTTAGGACGGTAGGATGTAGTTTAAAAGGCCTGATACAATTATAACGTTACACAGTAGTGGTCGATATTGTGTGTTCGCCCAGCGAATTCGGTCGTATCAATAATAGAGAAATGTTAAAAGGGGTTGTGTAAGTCTAATGGGAGATGAGGGTATGGTGTGCCATCCTCCTCCTTGTAAGTACATGAAGTACTTTATTCAAACAGACGTCACACAACCCCTTTCGGTCTCATTCCCACGCCATTTTCCCCTCCGGCGCTACCCAGCGGCTGAGACTAAAAGACATAGGATGCATTTAGCTTATGGGAGGTCAGTACATTAGGCGGGTAGATGTTTTCATTCCGAGAATGTTTCTAGCTCTTTCGATATCTGAGAACTCAATTTTCTGTTATGAAGTAGAGACGACACCATGTCGCTTGCAGTGCTGCAGACGATGAAACAGGCGTGTCAGAGTAGATAAGGTGTTTTAAACTGGTGATGTTGTTTATAAATCACATCCAATTGGACTTCTCAGCCATATGGTTGTAATTTTTCTTTCGTGTGGAACAAAACGAACTACTAATCCAATCTTGGTATCAACATTTTTCTTTTGCCTTCTATTTTCTCTTTTGCCGTTTGGTAAGCTGTCTTCTGCATCTTAAACAATGATAAGTAAGTGCAGCTATTCCAACATTGTATAGTCCTCGCCTCTCTTTGCTATCTTAGAGCAATCTACAAGCAGTCGCAGTAAAATATGCAGCGTTATAAGCGGGAGAAATTTTCTCCTCGAACTAATTATCTGAAGGTTTTCTATGTGTCATTCTTGACAGTTACACCGAGACCGCTGAATTACCTCTCTCCTCTCGTAGACGCACACTGGAATTGAAAATTAATTTATTAAAATTCCAAATAATTATTGATTTATGAAAATAGTGTGCTGAAGGTGTGGAGAGTAACCGACAGTGGGCAGGGGCTTAAGAATCACGTACAGTATAATGTCTAGTAGTTGTGATGAAATGTTACACACATTAATTGAAGGTGCTGGAGAAAAACGTTGTGGGGAAGATGTTTGTACAGAAGAGAAACAAACTAACGCAAGACTGCAGAAACATATTGGGGAACTGCATAATATGCGGTCTTCACGTAGAAGTATTGGGATTCTTCGAAGCCGAAAGTGAGGATCGAGTGGGTAGGAGACTATGGTTAGGCCTACCACCCCCCCCCCCCCCTTCATATTCGAGAGGACGCTTCCAGGAAACAGGCTATTGTGAGTGAGGTCTTTGTTAGCCCTGCCAGGCACATGCCGGTATATTACCATGAATTAGGCTAAGAACAGCTCCTACCGCAATCTTTGCAATTCACTAGTCATATCGGCCCCCATATAATGTGAGCTATATGTAGTTTCATTAACTTTTAGCTAGATAGATAGATAGATAGATAGAATGATGGCTGTATGGATGGATGGATGGACGGATGGATGGATAGATGGCTGGATAGATAGACAAATAGATATACATATAGACAGGTAGACAGATATATATATATATATATACGTACATAAATACATACATGTTAGTTGTGCGTGTGTATACCCTGAAGGCATACAGGGGGAGTAAGGTATGGTTCCACTCATTCTTAACCTCGACACTAAATGAAGGTGAGTTGTCAACTTCACGCCTCGGCCGCTTTATCCTCGGGAGAGGTCACCGGTACCCGTTGAATAGGAGCATGGGTGGGCCCCAGAGTCGGTCTGGAGGTTTCGGAGAAAAAGACCCTCTTTCCTTAGCTGTGATTCGAGCCTAGCCTCTAGAGTAAATAAATAAATAAATAAGTAAATAAATAAACGAATAAATATATAATTATAAATAAATACAATTATGTGTTCTACTTAAATAAGGAACTACATATTCTGCTGCATAGTGGAATTGCGCATAACTGCTTCAATAATTAGAGCAGATGGGCAAATTGTGGGCAGTGGTCCGATCTCGCAATTTACGGTATTACAGTAGCACTACGTGACAGTCCTTTCGTGCATGTGAATTTATACTAATGGGCTTGACTAGCATTTTTAATATTTCCCATCGTCTTAGGTTATGGTACCACCAAATTTCGATATATGGGCGTTTTTATTCTTCAGGTGGAAATGAGGGACAAGGATCCTAATCTGGTGAGCTAGTCACTATCTCTGAGAATACGGCTGAGACGTTGTGGTGTAACAAACCCAAGGTGAGGGCAATGTCCAAAAGTCTATAATCAGGCCTATTGTAATAGACCATTGTCAGAATCCTATCAGTCGTCATACCGGTTCTCATGCATGCTTGAAAACATGACACTTGTTGTGTGTCTGGATACTTGATGATTGCTACTGTTAGTTGTCTGTCGCTACCGTCGTCCTCTGAGGAACCGGAAGCGAGGTGCGCCAACTGCTGCCAGCACACTGTTGTCTCAGTTGCTTTCTTGAATCTGAAAACGCCATATTGTCAACGATTAGTGGCCAAATGGAGTTAAACATCACTTCACCACATATAAAAAAAAATTTGCTGTTAAATTTCAACAAAAGATAGTAGCTCGGGCTTGAATTGTTGCCGAATATTGGCACAGAAATAGAGCAGAAGTAGCAATAATGCATAAAGTAGAAGACACACTTCTTTCCTAAAAATTTTTACCTAAATCTAGAATGTGCCTTACACTCCAAAGTTGTAACATGTTTCTTTATATAAATATCCACGTGAAATCTGAAAACATCTTGCAAGGCCTGTCGATTAGAGACTAGTCCGGAAGACACAGCGTGTAGACCTGCTTAAAACTCCCCTAAGATTTTCCGCCCTTTTTCGTAATTACCTGGTTATTACTGTCACATTTTTAGTGACGTAATGTAACGTTAGGCTATGTAACATTAGAGACAAACGCAAAGAGAGTAATCGGTATGGACGACAGGAAATACCGAGTGTGCAGAAGTTCAAATATTTTGATACAGCAGTAAATAAATAATTATTTCTACCAGTAATTAAAGAGTATGTTAAACTGAGGGAACGTTTTCTAGCATGAAGTACAGAATATTTTCTTCTCATCTGTTATCTAGAAACGTGGATATACTGTGTATTATACAAAACTATTATTTACCAGTTCCTTTATATGGAGGGGGATTTTTGTCTCTAATCCAAAGAAGAAAATGATTTGAAAACGAGAATCTCAAATTCGCCGACTGAAGGAACTGGAGAAAATGTGTAGATTGAATTACATGGACCCAAGGAAAAAATTGCACAATGGGCTTTATAATTTACATTCCACACGTGTTATTAATAGCGTGATCAAACCACAGTGCATGAGATGGTCAAGGCATGCAGCACGCACATGGACGATGAGATATTCATAAAACCCTTACTCGGCAAACGTGCTATAATATCAATTGTCATTACGATTTTAAACAATGAACTGTGAAGGAATAAGTCAGAACTCATGTCTGTTATATACCAATATTCGTATAGGCGAGCAACTTAGGAAACCTGCAAAATACCTTAGTCAGATTAGTCTATATCCAGGCCGAGTGTCGAATCCGAGATCTCCCGAGTACCAAGCAGGAGTGCTGACCAGAACCTACAAGAACACGTGTGCCGTAAAAATGGACACAGCCTGTACCTGTTCTGCCTATTTCATTGCTGTGCGTATTTCTTCTTTTGCCAGCTACAGATGTTTTATTATCGTTTTAATGAAACATACTGTACTCTAAAATTGCTAAGCGACATCAGCGTCTTACATGACAGTATGCACTTTACTAGTTTAATGGATCTGCACGAACACCATTGTCTTTCAGCCACGAAATAATTCCCCGCCGTGTTTGTGAGGCTAACCGACAAAGCCAAGCTTGTGTTATCTACGGACAAAACAACAACTCATCCATTCTGTAGTATCGGGAAGTGTTTGATGTATGATGTTATCAACGCTGCCGCATCCACGAGTAGAGGACCATGGTGACGGTTCAGGAAGGAAGATGCTTAAATACAGACTCAAAAGTCAGAGAATTCCATGTCGTATTTTCAGTTTTAAATTGTAAAGGGATAAAATTCACAGAACGAGTTTTGCTGGCATTGTTACCTCCACTACCCAAGAAGGAAAATTTATTTGACCCTTAAAATTTGGCGAGATCAGTCTAATGCCTTCATTTCGTAAGCTTCTGATTTTACAACCGTCTTGTGTAAAGCCAAAGGAACTATCTAATTTATGAAGAATTTAGTTTCTTAGGGTATTTGAGAGAGCGGGAATTATGTTGTTAAGGCCATGAGGAGAGTCAAATATTGTCGGAATTTCGCTTTCAAAAAAGTAGTATCTGTTATGGTAAAATGGACCTACGCCAAGTTTAGTGGAATCAAAAGCAGAGTTTGTTGCATTATTTCCGAAGTCTATCCATTGTGTCTTATCATTGAATCCTATATCAGATAGCGCGATGGACAAAAGCCAGTAACAAGACTTTGTACTAACAGAAGGACAGAGTAATATGAACTGTAATTTTCATTCACTTTAAAATTGTTCACGCCGTGCAATATTTTGATCAACGTAGTAAATTTATTATACCAAAAAAATGCACTCTAATTTTCACATAAATTCACGTATTTTCACTATGTGAAAATAAGAGTACATTTGGTTGGTGTAATAAATTGACTCTGTTGTCATTTTCATTGTTTCTCTGACACTAAACTACAGAAAGTCCAAGATTTTTCTGCATGAAATGAATTCACAGTATTTTAGGTAAATAACGTGACACAATGTTAGGTGGCTTAACCTTTATATACTTTAAAGTTTCGTAGAAAATTTGCAAGCGATAAGACATTTTGTGGAAGCTAAAAAGCAAAACTGCTATCAAGTATATGACCACAAATTCTTTACAGCCTTAACTTTCTTTTCTGATTTCCCTGTCCACCTTAATGAAATCAGCAACAGACTTCCATATCGTTGAATGACTGTGAAGAATATAGCAGATTCTTCAAATGCGTTTGAAAGAGAAAGTAACAGATTTATATATATTATCTGAATTTACGCAACTCTGAAGTGTTTTCCTGTAATGAAATAACATTAAGAGGGTAAAGAATTTGACAAACATAGTGTTGAAGAACATCGAGCCACTCCACCGTTTCATGTACTCCTATAATGGCCTTTCAATAGTAGTATTTTATTGGATGTTTAAATAAGTTCCGAAATATTGACAAAATATTCCGAATGTTGCCACAGGCCTAAAACGTTGAGTATGAAGATACAGATGGCTGAATTTCAAGACAGTTTCGTTTCGACGGCTAAACTGCAAACGTTGGAGCACATTCAAGAAAGAGAAAACTCATCTTAAATGTTTGGAAGTAATTGAAGAATTTTCGTCAAACAATAAAAGGACTGGCGTTGGTAGTGTTGTCACTCCTTATATCAATACTCTTACATTCTTGTTGGCGATATTCTGAAGAATGAAACATAGGTAATCAGACCTAAGCAACCGCCTTACAGATGAAAATGTTGCTGATTATGTCGCCTTCAAAACACTACGTAAACATACGACGAGAATTCGTGAGAAGTGTAAAAATACACAGCAGCAAGTATCATTACGAAATCCTTCAGCATATAAATTGACTGCTGGAAACATCAATATCGTCTGGCGCCACTTAATATTGCTAAGCAACGTTGAGGAAAAATTTGGCACCAGGTAAAAAATAAGTCCAACCTTTTGGTCTTATACCATACGTGGATAAGGTAAGGTAAGATTTGTGAAGGTGGTTCAAT
This sequence comes from Reticulitermes speratus, assembly GCA_021186555.1. Lineage (NCBI taxonomy): Eukaryota > Metazoa > Arthropoda > Insecta > Blattodea > Rhinotermitidae > Reticulitermes > Reticulitermes speratus. The sequence goes on from JAJKFL010000005.1 coordinate 20,700,763, forward strand.
GCACTATTGAGGTATCATTAATACTTTTAAAACACAATGGTTACTGTAGTACCACCCGATGCAACACTGAAATCTTCATCATTAATCCTGCCCCCACCCCACCGCTCACAATCACACTGTATTTAAGTTAGGAGTTTTATATAATTCTTACATAAAATAGCTATCTTCTCATTACACATTTTTTCCAGTCTCTTATTGCCCCTTGTCACTGGTCCAAATGTTATGGCAGGATTCACCTGCAACTAGGTACGAAAGTATTGATTGTGACAACTGCAGACTTTAAAGCCACTTTCATAGCGGATTTCCTTAGTTTGGTGTCAATTTGAATTTGTATTTACGTTAAAAATTGGCCCTTTTTTAAGAAATCGAATTAAGCTTTGCCAACTTTGCGCCCTTTTAACATTCATACTTTTACAGTGACACTCATTATTGATTACTGAAATTTTATTGTACGCATTTTGTTTGCGTGAGTAGGCCAAATTTGTAGTTATTTAATAATCCTTGAAAAATTGGTTTTTGGTTACGATTGTTAAAGCTAGCTCCAAATCCAAGAGTACAAATAGTGGCCCACCCATGGGCTACGATCTCTGTCTATGGTAATTTATTATCACTTAATCGTTTCCAGTATGCCCTTACCAGCTTACACAACCACACTATTTGCTGTGCGTAAGGTCAATACTGGAGACGAGTCCAACTTCACTTCTTCACCCGCACACAATACTTAGCTTCTCCGTCATAAAAACGTATTTTACAATGCTAATCTCAAATTTATGTGTCAACCCACGTGTTCATATTTTGCAAGGACCTCTGACTACCAACAAGAAAATGTGAAGAAAGTCTGTAAACATCTTTCAATAACTTCCCAATATCTCGTTACCATAACAATAGAATTATCCTTTCTCAAAACTTTAAGTGTTAGAAAGGCACATATCGACTTGAAGCAGGCATTTTCTACTTCGATTGTTTACGATACATGGTATTATCCTTGAAGCCTTTTCGCTATGAAGTTAGGCCTCTAAAGTAATGAACAAAAGCGAACAAAAATTCCCACATTGAAATCTGATATTTTTCCTGCATATATGTGGTATATACTCAATTTATCATTAAACAAATCCTTACTTCCTTCTCTTGATAGAGCAAGGGGTCCAGTTCTTTACACAATACATTTGTCCCTGTACACGTTATTGTTTTCATTTATTGAAGGGCACCGCAGCCTTTAAGACTTATTGTGCAACCCTGTGTGATGAAGACGAAGTTTGTTCTGCTTTTCCATTTTAATGGAGCACCGGTGGATGAAATTGACAGGGGAAAACCCAAGTACTCGGAGAAAAACCTGTCCCAGTGTCACTTTGTCCACCACAAATTCCATATTTACCGACCCGGGATCGAACCCTGTACACGTCATGGTTTGAAGGCTTAGGCACGTAGGAGGGAGAGGACTTACAGCTCCAACCATTCATAACTGGGTCACTAAATGGAGGATAGTGGTCATTACCCCTGGAGAAAGAACTCCCAATCCCCATTGAATAGGAGGCTGGGTGGGCCCCAGAACCCGTCTTGTTCCTTCGGAGAACCCAATTCTTAACAAATGAAACTTAGAAATTTTATAGATGATTGTGTAATATTTTAAGTCAAATGCAACAAATCTTACATTATTTATCGCTTGTAGACATGATCAATAGACGAACATATTTTCTACGTGGAATTCTAAATACTTACCTGCGTACATACACATACACACACACATATATATATATATATATATATATATACAAGCATAAACACGCGCGTGCACAGTGATATTTTTGGATGTGTAATCTGAAGGTAACAAGTGTAGAACCATTGCACGCGGTGGCGCAGTTGGTTGAGGCACTGCGCTACAAGCCGGAACGTCGCGGGTTCGATTCCCGATGGTGTCACTGGAAATTTTCATTGACATAATCGTTCCGGTCGCACTATGGTCCTGGGGTCGACTCAGCCTCTAACAGAAATGAGTACCAGGAATCTTTCCTGGGGGTAAAGGCGGCCGGTGCGTAGGGCTGGCAACCTTACCACCTTCATGTGCCGATTGTCTAAAAAATCTGGGAGCCTCAACCTCCTGGATCCCTAAGGGCCTGTCAAGGCCTGTAATGGGATTGCTTTACTTTACATAAGAAATTCTTGAAATTTTTGAAAACAAGACATTTCAATTTGTGGTCAAACAGAACTGTCTACAATATCTCAAAATATAAGTCGCGATATTGTGCAGTAGGAAGTTATTCTAACAGTTCCTTCAAATGGCACATCCGAAGAAGTCCTTGCTCTTAGCATAAGAAGTACTGCCTTATGTAAATAAATGAAACCTAACCTGACGTCATTTAAACCTTACTAAATCCTATGTCAAGGAATTCAACTTAAGGTGCCAGAATCCAAACTTAAGCTACATACGAGATGGTTCATGCAGGGGCGCATGCGCAGAAGGAGTTGACGCATGCGCAGAAGGAGTTCAGAGCTCTCATGTGACCGACAATGTGTCTCCTACATCGATAGAGGCGTTTGGAAGAGAAGAATGTTTAACGAACATATTACAAAATATAATGAATAAGTTGAAATCATGTAGAACTCGAGCTTTCACAAACATAAAGCTTCGCCACGTGTGTGACTGTCATTTCATTTACATCACGAGCTTGAGCTAATTAAATTTAATACATTTGTTGTAATATTACTGACTCGATGGATAAAGAAACCGGAACATGGTATGACACGTCTTGAAATGTTTACAGTAATAAGGATTTAAAGTTTACACCGCAGTTTACTATTGCTTTCCGCTTTCTTATAATTTGTAAAGGAATAATAGGGTTGAACTCTTTTATTATGTCACCATTTGAAATCTGGCTACTGCGCGGTCTCGAAAGTTTGGAATAAAAACAGCCAGTGACGGAGGGCAATATCGCACAAGAACAAAGATCTCTCTCCGCTGTATTTCATGCCAATGAATGTAACTGGGTTTGGTGCGATATTTTATTATTTACTTTCTATTCTTACCAAGAATCGTATTTGAATACCGCCTCTTTACGTGCGGTTACTCTCCGTCACGCTCTGCACACCAAAGCGCTTTTGTGTTATTTTTAAAGTAGCAATGAACACATTAGGTGAACTGGGGTTATTCGTTTTATTTGTGTGTTTTACACTCATGGGAATGATTGCTTTCATTGTTTAAGAATTATTTATATTTGATGAAATTTAATGTGGGAAATTGAATACGCTGTTAGATTTGTATGTAAGTCGCTCATGACAATTTCTGCCCCGGAGCCAATGGTTGGCCATTTATGGTAGAGGGCGTGTAAGTTATTGTGGTGTTTAATCCATATGAATTATATAAGCCATATCTGTATGTCAACAGTCTCTAATCATTTTGTCTATCAATATCCAAAGTCACTTAATGTACGATATTTACCCGATAACTTTGCAATGTATACAGGGAGATTCAGGAGGAAAGGTCAATATTTGGTAGGTGATAGTATCGGTCATTGTGCGAAAAGATATTCATATAAACATGCCGCTAATTCTGAATAGTTTTCGAGGTAGAGGTTTTTGAATCTAAAAATCAAAAGCATTGTGATTAGTAATAAAGAACGAAAAATTACTTATTGTTAATTTAATTTTAATTGAATGTTTAAATGAAAAATTTGTTACATGGAAATGACAAATTTGTTACAATTAACAATAACTTTTCGAAAATCCCACCGCCAACCTGAATGCGCTTTGCAGCTCGTTTTGGAAGATGGCGTGTTTTTCGTCTGAGTTGATCACGTTTCTTTATGGTCAGCTGCATCCAAAATGCGAAAGAGGAAATTCGTCTCGTTTATCCAGTTTTTTTCTAATGTTCGTTCTTCATCCAATCCCCACAGAAAATCTAACGAAGAGTGCGCGCCAGATTAAATAGCACCCTATCTCGGTAATCGTTCAGAATTAGACACATGATGATATGAACTTTATTCTCACAATTATCGTTAAAATCACCTCCCAAAATATTCACCTTTCTTCGTGAATCACCCTGTATGTTTTTGCATAAGACTGATGACGTAGCCATTTTATGATGCCTTTTATGAACGCCCCCCTTTGGGATGAGAGACACAGATCCAACATTGGAAGCCCGTTGTTTTTCATGGGTCATGTCTTCATGCAACACACATAATCCACATCTAAATCCACCCTGTATGCCTTGCCCCGTCAAGCCACGAGATTTAAGAACAATGGCATACGCGAGTGAAAATGTTTTGTGTATCAAAAAATTGCAAGTAGTTATATGTTACAAATCAATTTCCCAAGAATACATACATGTACAGCGTATTTTAACCATACTTCTTGCACGCAGGCACGTAATTACAGCCGACACACAGGATTATTCACAGATGGGTCTCGTGAAAATAAGTGGATATTCTGCTTGTTTCAAATGGATTAATTGGTTCTGCCCGTACCGGCATCTGTGTCCTCCACCTGGCTTTTGCTCATGAGCTCATTTCCTGCTGTGTACCTTTATATTTCCACACCATCTTCGACCATCTGCCTTCACTCATTCTAGATACATGGTACTGTATGTTTAATTCTTTTAAGCAACTATTATATAGACCTTAACTTTCTACACATCGATATTTATTTTAAGAAATTTGATTTCAATAAATCTTCATGAACTTTCTAAAAACTTGTAAATACAGAATTATTAATTTATAATCATCAGGTATCATAAATGAAAGAACGCGGAATTCCATAAAATATAATATCACGTTTAACAGGGAACAACAGTGGAAAGAAGTGATTCTTGCGAACGTATGCTAAACACGGTCAAGAACCTGAAAGAGTAAGTGTTCTATTCAAGTTCTAGAATAATTTATATGTATATAGTATAAGTAATAGAAGACGATTTATGACTGACTCTGTGTTATGTCCTTATCCCCCCCCCCCCTTTTCAACACAAACTGGAATTGTGTCGTATTTATACAGGTGGCAGCTCTATATTCAAAACAGGGCCATCTGAAAGTTTACGATGTAACTCAATACACTCTTTTAATGTAACATATTCCGAGCTACAAAGGAAATCGGAGAGGTAAGAAAGGGTAAGGAAGGGGAAGATGGGGTTTAGGGATAAAGATGTGAAAGCGAAGATTACCGACTCAAAGAGATTTTTTCTACTTTATATCTTTTACGTCGCGTTAAAGGTCCTTGAGGCTCAATGCCTTCCATTTTCAGGATTTCTGAATCTATTCCTCTAGTCCTGTCTAATAGGTTACAGTATTCATAGGTTAATTTGTGACTCAATACAGTGAAATATTTGTAATGTGGTAAGATTTGTAGACGACAACATTTGAAATTTCAACAACCATTAACGGTTCTTCATAGATATAAAGGACCCAATTTTCGTGGCGAATTTCATATGTATAACAAAATAAGGTATGTGATGAAGTAGGGTAATTGTGCCCTGCAAAGGTACTTGAGGGTTGAAAAATAGTGAAGAAAGTGCCTAGAAAACGCGCTTTAGATTAGAATTTCCCTCTCCATGGTTGTTTAAGCAGAGTCGGCTATTCGTGACTGTAAACAAAATAGGTAAAGGTCACCCCGTAACATACCAATGAAGGAACAGAAGGGAGGCAGAGGTATAGATCTACCCATTTTCAAACTTGGCTCTAGAATAGGATGGTCAGTAAATACCACGCTCCAGCCGCTTTACCCCTGGGAAAGAGACCCGGTACCGATGGTACAGCAGGCTAGGTGGGCCTCGAGATCGGTCTGGACGGGTACGGAAAATCTCGCCACACCGAGATACCAACCCCGGAACGTCGGTCATGTAGCGAGTCGCTATACAGACTACGCCATCCCGGCCGCCGCCTTTAAATAAACTATAAGCACAATACATAAATAAGCACCTGTCAAACTAAACACCAATTCGATTTGTATCTTAGCCTGCATCTAGTTCTGTATTCAATTAGGAGCACAAATCGTGCGGCCGTGTAGCTTGCAGTCCTCGTTCTGAAGGACAGACTAACGGTGAGGCTACAGTCGTCGCATTCTGCGGCAAACACTGCAATAAGCACTAATGTAGAGGGCAGGGACTACGATTTATGCATCACATGCTGGAGGCACATCACAAATGCAGGCTGGAACCTAGGCCGTGCAGTAGGATGACCAGCTTTTTGGCGCGACAATTAGGGACTGTCAGTGACGTCATGACGACGGAGTAAGAAGTTAAGAAGGTGTGAGTAAGCGTACTTCGAGGTATGGATAACCGCAGACTGCCGTGACGCTTCCTTCCGGTGAAGGTCACGAAACTCAAAAGGTTACGTATCTTTGTTGTCCATTTAATTTCACACGCTTCCATTTTCATTTAAAGATATGTAAGTCGACTAACTTTAACACCACTAAATTTGGTCATTCTAAATCCTGTTCTTTCAGACAAATAACGTCATTGTTTGTTATTCCTCACCAAACTTTAATTTGAAACTTTTACGAAACCGCTTTAGCGCGAAATGTCACGTTAGACAGAAGTTCCCTGCATTCGCCGGCCACCTACACAACGCATGGTTTTCTAAACCATTCTACCTAAAGAATCAGAAATGGCGAACTGCCGCCTAAAATTATGTATTTATATCCGAGGATGTCTCCCCTTGGAATCTCTGTCTCCTGCCAGACACATAATGACCCATTCAGACACAGGTTCGACAATGTGTTTTATAAGACAATGCCCCTCCGAAAGAAAGAAATTAATGTATCTACACATCTCAAGTATGGAATTTAAAAATAAAATAGTACATACCAGTGCTGTGTGTGTGTGTGTGTGTGTGTGTACAGGCCTTTATATAAAAGATTTTCTAAAACAGACAAGCACCATGTACTTTCTTAATTGACGAAATTGCCTTTCAAAAATATTGGTATAAATAAAAAAACAATCCGCCATTATGAGTTATTCTGGCGTTCGCCTATAAATATTTCGCATGTCCCCAGAAGGGCTAGCACATCACAGTTCAAAAACGACGGAAGTAGGAGCTGGAAAACTCTGGAACTACGAAACCCATTTTTTAAAAACCAAACATTTGGAAGCTTATAAAAATTTAGGAGTGGGGGGGGGGGGGGAAGGCGATAGAAAACAAAATAAGTAACGCGCCACGCAATTTTAAAGGGAGAGAAATTCTTTAATATCACAAGAACGAGATAACTCAGATAAAAGTTTGGATATACAGACACAAAAATGAAATAGCAATAGGAGGGATGCTACTCAAACTCAGACACTCCGATCGCTTACTAACTTTTCTTTACACATATATTCCTCATCCTTTGCAGTCTCTGTCCAGATTAAATAATCATCAATCTACACATCTTCCTCTCCCTCTCCCTCTCTTGTGGCTGGATGATAGCACGTCCTACTCCTACAGATATTTCCTGCCACAGTGGAAAAGTCAAAATTTTCTTAAGCCTTTTCAGAAATGTCATATTTTTATGACTTGGAATTAACCCGGAAACTTTGTGCATCCCGAACCGAATTTTGCGGCCACCCGGTCATAGCTCTTTAAAACCCATTAAACCGGGACTGTCCCGGTATAACTGTAATGAATATGATGCCTAACTAGAACCGTCAAGATATTTGAGCCTTGTAATTTGAAGCGTGTTCCTCCATAACATGTCGCAGTCATAAACACGTTTTGTAGGAAGCAAAGTGTTGTGTGGATTGTCACGGCTCACTATTACCGACCTCTCCTCCCCTTATAAGGAAGCTATTTATGGTATCATATCCACGCATCCGCCCGATTGTTTCCCATTATCATTATATTCTGAACCAATTGATAAATATTCATGAAACTTTGTCAGAACTTTTTGCCACTAGTGTAGGGATGACAGTTACTTCTATCTAGGGGGCAGGACAGTCGGTTTTGTAATGGCGGCGTGTCGGTTAGCTTGACGAGACAAATGTTACCCTAAAAGATGTCAAAGATGCATCAGTCATTCGCTGTCAATGAACAAAATGTGTAAATATATCAAGGCGTAAGAACCGTTATATCTTTTGATACACGAGAAGTCAAGTGCGGCCACACATAATACAGGTCTAGGTCATGGGAGCACCGATCAGAATTCACAATATCATGTTAGTATTAGTTACTAGAAATGCTACGTTGTTAGAATAGCATTATTGATAATTAATTCGGACTTAATACTCTAAAACCGGGTGCATACGTGAATTAAACCCAGTCCGGTGTAAGCCACATCCGACTTTCCACATCTAGCTGCAGACGAAACAAATCACAAAGAAAGGTAAAGTTTTCCCTACACAAGCCATAAAGGCAAATAGAAGAGTGGAGATACAGCTCCTTTCATTTTTCACCTCGGCATGGAAGTGACTGGTCAGCCACATGCCTCAGCCGTTTCACCCCCAGAAAGAACCCGGTTACGCAATGACTAGGAGGCTGGATGGGCCCCAGGGTTTTTCTTGACGTTTTGTAGACCAGATAAATCTTTTGTTCCTGTCTGGATTCGAATTCCGGATTGTCCAGCACGTAGAATAGCCATTGTTTCTGAATCAGTGTGATAGGACTCCAAAGTTTTCATTCCCCTAAACGCAAAATTAAATTTGTCCCTTGCCACACCATGAAGGCACACAGAGTATTCAAATCTGGAACAACTTTTTGTCTGTGGACGTGAAGCTCGGAGACCATTTCCAGTTTCCTTTGTTTATTAATGTTGGTGTGTACAGCTAGATGTGTGGCATGGTAGACCGAATTCTTTTCCACGTGTAAATTTATTTCGACGCTGAATTATTTCCAATACAAATTTTCCAGGCATAATTAATTATTAATTTTTAATTAATTATTTTTTAACATTTTGTATCCTTACCTGCCGAATTTCATTATTTTTCTTACTTTTTTATATATTTTGTGATAGACCGATTTTGTAGACTTTATTGATTTATTTTTAGCCGGAATTATTTCCAATACAAGTTTTCCGAGCAAAATTAATTGTTAATTAATCATTTTATAAAAGTTAATATCCTTACCTTCTTATGGGCAAAGCTTCGATTAGTTTTTCCGAAATTCGTTCTATTATTATGTTACAGAAGTTGACATCTTCTGACAACATTCGCGTTTCTTTCCTTTAGATTCCTGTCTTTACATCTGTTTTCACATCTGTTTTCAGAAATTACTTTCAGAGCAAGATTTTGAAGAATGTATGGAACCGCAAGACGCTGCATTTCCCGTATTTCCAATACATATTTGCCAAACATAATTAGTTATTAATATTTAACGCTCAGTATCCTTACCTGCCGAAGGACAGCTCTTCTTTAAGTTCTATGGAACTTCACTTTTTATTATATTGTAAGAGTTCCTGACTTTTATCTGTGGTTGACATATTCTGCCGATAGCAGCTATTCGTTCGCTCAGTTTACAGTGTTAGAAAGTTTTTTTCAGAAGTTACTTTAAAATCAATATTTTAAATAGTATACGGAAGTGCAAGACACTGCATTTTGTTGTGGCGTAAGAATTTGCACGATCTGCGCGTTATAGTTATATGGTAGGACTGTTTCGAATAAAGAGTGTGCGCAGTTTGTGCTGGTATTAGCTATGACAACTGCAATCATGTTGTTAGTTAAACTTGGTTTATGTGTATCTTCTGTGTCACACCGTGAAGAAGGCAAGTGTTGCCATCAGAAGTTTATTTCATTATTTAGTGCAAACCACAGTTACTACCGAAGTGCAAGCAAGTTGAACATGTCGTTACAACAGTACTTCGTGTACAGTTGATGTTCATTGCTTATTGCTGTGTGGAAGTTGCTTATGATTTCGTGCAATATTTTACTCTCAAATGACCAACACCGTTTCACTCATTCACGCTTTAAAAGGAAAAAGAGCTTCGGAATTCTGTTTCTGAACTGTTTGAACAAACTTTAATGTAGTTGCTGCTGTTGCTACTGTCCATGCAGTGGTGTAAACCCCGCTATAATCATAATTTTCTCTGAATCTACGCTATTACTTGTGATGGCATGTGGCGAATTCACCGGTATTGCTAGTAGACCTACTGTGCTGCCATACCGCTGAAATGGAATAAATAACTTACTTTCACTATCTAAAAATAGAAAACTTGTAATTTTGTAGGTTCGAAACTTATTACATCACGTTAAATACAATCTGCATAGCGAATTTTTAAAAGTATAGGGAAACGGTGTATTCCCTGCCATACCTTGCCGCTGGAAGCGTGTGTGTGAGGCAGAGAGAGAGAGGAGGCAGTGTTGTTTTTCTCCCCAGCGTCCTTTTAAATAATAATGCGACGATAATACCGATATACCTCCTCGTCGCTTGTGTAACAAGCGAGGAAGAGAGGGAGGGCAAGACAGAAGATAGGCTTGCCCCTACTCTTGTCATGCGGGACGCTTGCCGCACTACCCACTGGAAAAGACACAAAGCTGAAAGACATTAGCTGCAAACCTGTTTTCGTATTGAGTAAACAGATCTTCTGGGTTGTTGCGCCGAGTGTTTGGGTAATTTCTTCCCGACGTTTTGAAGAAACGTACCGTCTTAATCTTCAGGATTATGAATTAATTTATGGATTCATAACCCTGAAGATAAAGACGGTACTTTCCTTCGAAACGTCGGGAAGAAATTACCCAGCCACACGACGCAACAACCCAGACGACCTGCTTACTCAACAAACACTCAAAATAAAAAAGATATATCGGATAAGATTTTTAGATTTGATTTCTCTCTTCTGCAGGCAAAGAAAGATTTGCGTGTCATCACACACTTTTATTTTCTACTACTACTACTACTACTACTACTGTTATTACTACTTCTGCTGTTACCTTGGACAATGCTGGATAATTGACTCTTTACTTTCTTGGTTGGGGGGCGGGGAGTTGTAAGTGGTTGGCATTCTGCACTTCTCCACATGACCTGACCTCCGGATTAGGATTCACCACTGTCAGTCAAGTACACTCAAGTTACGTGTAAGATGAACACTCCTCTTGCTTTCTAAATGCCCTGTAGTCCAAGTAGCTTTTGATGGATTTGTTACTTCACACCCATCGCCACGGTCGATAGGATTGCACTGCGTTTCCCTATGCTGGACGTCCTCGATCACAATTTCTGCAAGAAGACCGGCTGGTCGTGCTGAGTTTTGTCGTGGATATTGTCAGTACCTCCAGGCAAGTTCCGAGATAGTACGTACATCAAATTAGGCCAACACACTTTCCTTTCTCCTATTCATTATTCATGAATCATCATACATTGGACGCTACATATTCTGAGTTATTTAAAACGTCTTTGATTAAAAAGGTAAAGGTCAACCTATAATATGCCATGAACGCAAAGAAGGAAGATAGAAGTATAGCTGTACCCACACACAACCTCGGTGCTAGAGGGGGGTGGGTGGTCAATGTCAAGCTCTAGCCGCTTTACCCCCAGAATAAGAACCGGTACCCATGGTACAGCAGGCTTGGCGGGCCTCGGGGACGGTCTGGACGGGTACGGAAAATCTCGCTTCCACCGGGATTCGAACCCCTGACCTTCTAGCCCGTAGAGAGTCGCTATACCGACTGCGATATCCCAGCCGTCTTTCGTTATGCTAGTCGTAGAGCAGAACGCACCGAAAGAGTATGTTGGACGCATATAATAAAAATGATTACTCATTCATGAAGCGTGCCAGAAATATCTTGTTTAGCCTACCGCTGAGTGAAAGCCCACGAAACCATTGACTTTGTAGGAATGTAGTACGTAGTGCTGTCTAATTAATTGTTGGGCTGTCGTGGAGAATGAACAAGTACTGTTTACACTTCATCCTTTAGGAATGCGGAATGCATAGAACTACAGCAACTGTAATTATTGCAGTGTGTAACATTTTTACAATATAATCAATGTTTTTTGCACCCGGATTTCATTCCCACAAACACGTGATTATAACAAAATAAAGAGTTAACTCAAGAAGCTAACATTCCCGATTCACGGGCTTTCAGTCACACAAACATCGTGTTGTTAGTGTTGTGTTTGTGTTATGTATGTTTACAACCTCAAAACAACTCGTGGGTTTGAATTCTACTGGTTTCGGATTTGTTTCTGCTTGCAGTTGTAAATATGTAACAGAGCTTTTTGTTGTTGTTATCGTTGCTGTCGTCGTTGTCGTCGTCTATTCTGTTATCATAATAATTATAAACGTAATCATCATTATGACTATTATTTATGAAGAATTTACAAGGTAAATAAAGACTCTACACATTAAATTCCTTAGATGTAGGCTAAAATCAAAATTTTGCATTGCTACCATGTGTCTGATTTGTAGCGTATGAACATTACAATTAACTGCATGCAGCAATTTCTCTCTCAATAAGCTAATAATTCCTCAGCTACTAAAACTCCCTTAATCTCATTGAACTTAACGTTTTATTGTCACGTTCACAGTCTGCTACTTGCACTATCCTGAGCCAGATGAATCCAGTCCAATCCACACTCTCTTATGTCAGATACATTTCATATTATCCTCGCATCTACATCTAGGTCGTCCAAGTGGTCTCATTTTTTCGGGTTCCACTACGACAACCCACTATGCCTTTTTATAAACATTATCGCATACACAATTTGTAGAAAGGTACGTAATACTGCATGTCTCCTACCAAGTTCCATTCTTAACTGTAGTGATTCATGCAGATAATTTCATGATAATAAAAGGTGAATCAATTTCTTTACATGGCCAGATATGTTGTTGATTTATGTTCTTCAAACATTACCATAACGGGTTTGTATATTTTTCGAATAGCTGTTACAAAACATATGCGCTGATTTTGCTCTCCTGTCACACATCTGCCCATTCATCTTTATGTTGTATCTGATTGTACGAATTTAAGTGAGAGATTGTAGTTGCCTGAACGATTCTGAAATTCAACACTTTTATTCAAAAGTTGTACAAACACAGCGTGATGATCTCATTAGCACACTGATTTCTTAAGGAAGGCAAGCAGTCTAAAATATCCAAACAAGTCTTTGGCAGTTTTCAGACAGTAGACCCGCGCTTATAAACTTAAAATATGTGAAGTAATAATTTAAATGAATATGGAGTATATAAACATTTTGCTCTCACACATGTGCATCGGAGGGTAATATTGAAGTTGTAATTAGAATAGGCTTTATTGTTACAAAGAGGTCCAAATAAAATTCACATCAGAATCGTCGCGTAAGCCGGTATGGCTTTCACATCGGGCGGTTCATGTTACCATGTGTATTACCTTGCCAGACGAATAATTTATGGTAGAGAATTTAGATGCTGGGCTATTATCTATCTGATGAAATGTGAAATTCTTTTGCAGATTTGAGGGCGTTCGAAGACGCCGTGTAGTGATAGACGCAGGGGAAAATGCGTATTACAGTTCCGGGAACAATACGCCTCAAACGAAGAGCCAGTGTGTTGGAGTCTATAAAAGATTTCACATCTGTAACGACCAGGTAGGTGGATACAATATTTAAATGCTGCCCCAGAATTTAGTGCCATGTAACAGTTCCTATCGAACTGTGTACAGTAGGCGTACTTAATAGTTTTTACGTTATTGAGTACATGATAGTTCTTTAACTACTCAGTGAATCTATTTTTTATATGAAAATCAAAATTTCGTTATCACATTTTGTAAATGCCCACTGGACCAACTCTGTTGGTTTCATACTTTCACGGCTTGTGTCCTTCAAATCTGTTTAATACGATCCTCTTTTCTACGTCCAGTTTTTCCTGTGGGGGTTTCCATTAATTTTCGAAACAAAATATTATAAGAATATTCTGTTTACCTGTCCGTGTGCTGTATGCTCTGATCATCCCATCCTTCTTCCTTGCAAGGGCGCAAATTTTGAAGCTTCTTCATATATAAATTTCGTATTTGTTAGTCATTTCATTGCCGTTTAATTTGCGGAATTGGAAAAGCACTGTTAAATAACAATAAATAAATAAATAAATACTAAATAGATAAACAAATAAATATCCCTTACTACAATTAGCTCGTAAGCATCTAAGGGTGAGTAGTGTATCGTGGCGAAGATCTGTTAAAAATATGTAAATCCAGATTGTAGTTTTCTATTGTTACTGTTCAACTAAAAGGTATGCGCTCAAGGTCTGGTCTGATTGGGCGACATATTGTCGTATTTATTCGCCCTTTATGATTGTAGGACATAGGATTAAATATTGGTATTTGGAACTTGGAAAACTCTGCAGGGTCAAAAACCCAATTAGGACATTTCAATAAGAACGAAGTCACTAAATCAGATGTTTTTCTAGGTTAAATTAAATGTCTTAATTTTGTAGGCACATGATTATAGCAGAATGGACCTGCTGGAATCAGAGAGTTTAAATCATATAATGTTTCTCTTATGTATTTTAATGTAAATGACATAACTGGCTCAGTGTGTGATCATCTTAATTTGAAGGTTTGCGTTAAACATGGAGGTAAAGCTCTGCGCATTCTATATAAGGCAGTATATGGGGATGAGCTTCAAGCTTCTGCTGTTTTTTCACGGAGAAAAATCTTGCGACGCCCACAAGATAGGAGTTTGTGTTCTTTTTGAAATGGTCTATCGGGATCTGAACCCCGCCGTTCAGCCTGAATATATTACGGCATTGTTATGACGTCCGTCAGTATGAAACTCATACTTTACACGACTGTGAAAAATGGATCTTATCCGACTTCATGAAAATGTTTAGTCGTACAAAGTAATGTTACTTGCTGTAAAAATACGAAACTTTAATTAAGTTATAGACATTTCGTATCAGACACGTTTCAATACGTTGTGCGCCGAATTCAAAATAAACTCGGCCCTGAAATGTACCAGCGGCCAACGCAGCTGCATAGTTTCCTTTGACACACTCTGTACTTTAAGGAATAAAAGTGGAATGATTTGTGAGGTACCTGTATGCATAATCCGAAGGAATAATTTGGAAAATGTTTACATTGCTTACTGGAATACAGATTTCCACGTATTTCAAGACGAAATGTGGGAGATTATGATAAGGAATATGCTGTACTTATAGGCTTCCATCCTCCTCCTTTCGCAAAACGTGCGGTTGCCCTTTGTGCAACTGTAATTATTCTAATGGGATGATGTGCAAGATGATGAAAGGAAGGAACCTGAGTAACGCCTTTCCAATTCCTTGGCGGTCAATGTCAGCAGAGTGCTTGTCAAGCCACACCACGTGGTCTTCCCGTACAACAGGCAGGTCAAGGAAATGCAGTAAATACTCATCCCAGTGACATTTCTAACAGGACGTAATCTCTGTGTTAGATTGTTGTGTCTGCCCAGCCATCTGAATCTATGCTGCTGAATGCTGGTTCTGTATTAAGTTCAATGAGCGTGACCCTTACATACCCTTATTCCGTGAATTCCTAACCACAGGAAAATTATAGTATACAAATTTATCCTGTCTTCTTTCGGAAGAAAACCGTAACTTTGCTGCAAATGTGGACCCATAAACCTCTCATGTGTTACATACATTTCGAGTGACATGGAGAGGGCGAGTACCTTACCACTGTGTTCTGGACCCAGTCAGTGGGCAATCTCGGAAGGATGTGAGTATACAGTGCAGAAATAATGGAGAAGTTGTTTTCTGATTAAAAATTTTTCACTTACACTTGATTTTCTGCCTGTATGTCTGTCTGTCTATCTGTCTGTCTGTGTGTCTATCTGTCTGCCTGTTTGTGTGTGTGCCTGCCTGTCTGTCCGTCCGTCAGTCCGCCCATCCATCCATCCATCCATGGATGTATGGATGGATGGATATGAAGTTTGAGGTTTACATGGTTGTATTCAGATCACGGTGTATTGGTATATGACGTCGTATATTTTCGTACTTATCTAACAAACTGCATGACGCCACATTCAATAAGACACTGATCTGAAGAATCATTACGTATTTACTGACTGAAAATTCGCGTGTAGAGTAAAGTGTCCTTGTGCTTTCTACCCCCAGGCCTGTCCGCCTGGCTCCATGGATTTCCGAAGGGCACAGTGTGAAACGTTCAATGGAAAGAAGTTTATGGGCCGTACCTACCTCTGGGAGCCGTTTCTTGAAGGCAAGTTGTTTGAAATGTTGTTTATTATTCACCACATAAGTATACTCTGACTTACATGACTTTTCCTTCGTCCGTTACACAGGTTTCATTCCCTTTTTAAGCTCCGTGGTGGTCGCATCTTACTTTTATGCTTCTTCGTTCATCACTTGAAAAAGTACTAGGAAAGGAGAGATGTTGCAGGTAACTTTTAAGGAGAAAAATGAAAGATTAACCCAATATATTTCATTTGTTGCCCAAGAATCTGCTGATAACTCTACTTCGTCTGTTTCTTCCAATTAACAAAAATAAATTTCCAAATTCCTTAATTTATGCCCATTAAGTAATGCTCAAAGTATTATTTGTTTCTATAGCATTTTTAGCATATAAATAATAAATATTTGTTCCTTATATTATACCTATGTTACAGCAACGTACAGTGCATTTTAATTGTATTATAATATTATTACCTTCTTAAGTGACAAATGTGACCAGATTCATTAAGTTTACTTTTGAAATATTCACTCAGAAAGGTGAGGTTAATGTGAAATATTGGACTATGAGAAAGTACTTTTGTGCACTCAATTTTGCATTATACTGTGTCTTCTAGGAAGCCACCACAGCGCAAATTGTCTCTCGCTCGATTTAAATTCTGGTAGCAGCTTCTCTTTGTAATCTTAAATATACCTATCTGGTGATTATACCAAAACGTCTTCTGTAGCAAAATTCTCTTCTTATTTTCTACTTATAAAAGCTAAAATTATGCTCTCATTTATGAAGGCTGGAAATATTTTCGGTATTTTAGGAAGTAAACACTGACATAACCTGCATTAACATTTGTGTACATAAAATGAAATGAAATGAAAAGTAAACAAGCCTTAATTCCATTTTCTTAAGCTATGTGCACTGTTGATTACTTCTCTACAGAATACACTTTAGTTATAAGTACATAAACCACACCAATTGAATGTGAAAATCCGACAAATTTTTATGTTCTTTGTACTTAGAGTAGGTGGATTTAGCTTACAATTCCAGTCGAGTCTTGATGGAGCAATCATCAAGAACAACTGGGTTTTCCGAATCTTAATTTCATGAACCTTCTTCATTTCTACTTTCGCGCGTTAGGAATGTTTCTTCTTCTGTCTCTCTTTTTTTTTTGTTTTTCCTCCCAGTCTTTTACTTTCACTATATTCCTTTTTTGCACATGTCTTTCCTTCTTTCTCCCAATAGAAATCCTCTTAAAAAATAAATCATTACAATATGTGAAGTGCATTTATTCAGTTAACACAATTTATCTCTCCTTTCTGATTCCTTGATTCCTGTATCGTTAAACTGGTATAAAATTCTTTGTGGCAGTCGTGCAAAGATTAGTTTTACCATTTCTTAAATTATAATATGCTTTTAATTGATATCGCAATGCTCTGCTGGAACACAACAACTTATCGACTTCTCGCGCATTTGCTGGGCGTCACCTGTTCTTTTAACGACATGTTATTGAAGAGAAACAACTCTGATTCTACAGTACACTTTTCTTCATATTTGGTATAATGACATCGCGTAGTCTTTAATGACAAACATCTGCTTCGTCTCGTTGTGGTCTATTTTTAATCTACGTAACATGAAATTGCCAACAACATCAATCACATGTTATACCCGTCATTAATCATTTACTGTCCAACGTGTGACCTTCAGAGTAACCTCGTCTGTAAGCGGGATACTGTGTATGAATTTGGTGACTTCAGGAAGCTACTGTACCACTCATTAACAAAATACTTGTGCTTAATAAATTTTTGGTTTTTACATAGTTTATTGTCGCATTGTCAAATCCTGAGATTACTTAGATTACATGGGTCTATGTGACATAAAGTAGCTGATTAACTGTTACTAAATGTACCAAACTAATTCTGATATTATTACATAAAATTTGGACACCAAAGTCTGCAACTGAGTAAGATCGTGAATTAGATTTACTCGTAAAAGCTATTTCCCTAAAATATACAGGGTGTTTCATAAATCCCTCCGGGATTTCGGAGGTCTGTAGCTCAGGAGCCAAATCACACACGGGGGATGAAAGCATGTCAGTGAAAAGAGTACATATCCATGTTTTGAACCTACCTTACAAATGTTTAATATGTCCCCCTTTGGTGACTCGACAGACGTCAATCCTGTAATCTAGCTCCACAGTCCCAGGCGATGGTCCCGGCCTACCTGTTCGTTTTGCGACACACAAACAGCCAGTTTCCTCGAATTTTCTATACCAGTCTTACTGTTTTGTCAGTTGGTGGTTCTGTAGGATACTTGGTTCGAAAACCACGCTGCACTGTTACAATTGACTGGGTTTTAGCAAATTGCAGGACACAAAAAGCTTTCTGTTCACCTGAAAACGCCATGTTTGCACACCACTGCCTCCTAGCGGAGAAACGGGTAACTACGCCATCGCATCTGTCACGAAAAAACCTTTACATTTCCTCTATCCGTTGGCATGCTTTTATCTCTTATATGTGGGTTTGCTACTTCACGGCCAAGCCTCTAAATCCCGGATGGACTTATGAAACACGCTGTGTATTAATGCTAGTTCCCCATATCTTTCTCCTTTATGAAAGTTACTTCTTTACAAGAATTTAGTACGGATATCTTGTATCCCCATCCAAAACGTATGTAACACTTCCTTTTCTAGTTCATAGATTTAAGTATCATTACCGAGAATATAAATGTATTTTTAATTTTCTTTAGGAGAAAAATTAAAACTGCCATGCATAAAGAATTTTACACATGTAAACATAAAATCTAAATTACTTGACACTAGCACTGTAGTTGGTCTCCTATATACCATACGCACTAATTTCATTACACAGTGTGGGAACTAAATCCGTTTAAATTGTTTTACACTTCTACATTTTCTAATAACAAAGCCAGTCTTGGTGTCTACAGCAACGGCAAGCCCCTTAATCTATAGACATCCCACACAACAATTATACAGAGTGAGTAGAGAACTATTCAGGAAAACGAGGGAGTGGTTTAGGGTTCCTACGCATCGCCGTCTGTGATCGTATCGAACAATGAAGTGTTTAAAAACATGCCAAGCCCGTGTAGCCAATTTGCCGGCCAGCCCATATCAAAGGGAGATTCAGTCGATTGATCTTCATTGTCGTACAGAATTAATCACGTACGAAGTTATTTTCACCTGTCAGGACACTGTGTTTTTCATGAACTTCTATTTTACTAAGGGCGAAATGCACCGGTTGTGGGATAAAATGTAAAACAGACTGCAGTTTTAGTTGGAGGTGAATTGAACACGTTGATTAATAATTTTTACGTATCTGAGAGTAGATTCATTTAGGTTGTTTATTTGTTACACTGCGCTTTGCATATAATTTTGAAGAGATTACTTTTCACAGCTATGACAAGCCACTGGAAAGAATTGTCTTGTATCGGCTGTTCTTCAGACCAGTGTCAAGTAGGCGAATTCTCTAACTGAAAAATAAGAAAGGTGTCCATAAGCCATTCATCCCCTCATTTTACAGTGAATCTTTTTGGTATAAGAAATTCTAGGTTCTCACCGTGATTTGCGGAGTGTGACGTCATGTAGTTTACTTTATATGTAGGAACGTTCCTTACAAAAGTAAGATCTTCACCTTCAGAGTAGAACAGTCGAAACGGAGGTAGCAGATTTCTCCGAAGCGTTAAAACTAAATCTTTTAGTCTCAATTTTGATACTGATTATTATTGGCACTTGACGTGTATTACACCCTTATCTTTTAGTTTTATGCGTCTGTCAATATCGCATACATTTGACGAAACACGTACATACAACAACAAGAACTTTCTTCTCTATGACGTAACCTCTAAGTTTTTAATTGAATTTGTTGGAAATAACATTTGTAACACTCTGCAGCGTTGTTTTAGAGATTAGTTAACGTGCGAATTTGATAAAAATTAAGGTCAAAGAGGATTGCATGATCACAGAGAACGCATTTGGAAACGTCACCTAAATAACCCTAGTCCTAATTTACCTCTCCACTCTGTTGAATACTGCAGTCTCAACATCTTTCTCTGGGCTGAAATTTAGTACCTTAAGCAAAATGCCATTGTCTTTTATGTTTGGAATGTTGGCCCTATTTTAAAATCGAGTTTTATTTTCGGCAAGGTTTGGAGTTTTTGCTTCGAATCCATTTCCAAACGTTGGTCCGAATGTTGCTGGACACTCACCCCTTTTCTACTACGACCGTTAAGAATGCGTGTAGACCAGACGTTTCTTATAAGCCTTTGTGAAATAAGGATAGATACTGTGACAAGTTTACCTTCATAACCTGCTTGGAAAAGTGCCCAGTCTTCTTCCGGAATATGTATGTGTTCCTTGACAACATATTGTAAACAGTGAAGTAATAATAATACTAAAGTTAAGCAGTCAAAACATTATTAAAGTGGGATTGGAAATGAGGATTCTCCTTACCTCCAAACTCTACTAGAGTTCTTACACGTTGTTTTAACAGCAAGTGAGTAGTCTGAACAAGGTCGAAGTTGGAAAGAGAAAAATTTCATATTTAGGCAACGGACAGTTAGTTGCACATCGATAATTGTATTTTGTGTTTTAATTTTAATTGCATTTCCATCCAGCACCCAACAAATGTGAGCTGAACTGCCGGGCTGTCGGCTTCCGGTTCTATGCGACACTGAACAAGACGGCAGCCGATGGGACGCCATGCAACGGTGCAGGCGGCGAGCGATGGGTGTGCGTCAGTGGCCTGTGTAAGGTAGGATCCGGCATGTGACTTTATCTTGAATGCAGCAATGTGTTTTCATGACTTGACGCCACACCACAACACAGAATCACGTGACGATAATGGCTGGATTATAAGAGAATCTCAGTGTGCTTTAACATTTCCACTTAACACAGACACTGAATTATGCTGAGAAGTTTGTAGGTCTATATATGATATAAAAAGCAGGAGAGCTGGCCGGGGTTAGTGCTTACTACCAGACTCTTTTAAACACAGTAGGGAACTACTCGCATAACGACATAGGGTTACACTGAGTTCTTGGCAAAACCGCTGTGAGAACCACAAATGTAGCAAAGTAATAAAAATTTGAGATCTGTAAAAGGGGGAAAGTTTCTTCAGTAGGTGAACGACTTTCAGCTTCTAAGGAAGGACTGTGTTCTATGTACAGTCATTCCTCTAAGTTACGTCATAGATGGATCCGAGACCGGCGACGTTAGTCGAGCCGACGTGATTCAAGATCTTTCCCCATGAACGCTATGTTACAATGGGGAGCGTAGATCCAGACAATCTCTTTTGACCAAGAAAAAAGATATATTCATACTTAAGACAAGTTACAAAAACATGAATTGACATAAAAGTGACAATTTAAGGGGGAGACACTTTATCTTGAAATGCAGGTGGGTCACTTGGATCATCATCGCCAATAATTATTGGCGATGATGATCCAAGTGATCAAGTTGGTTATAACCAACAACAGGCGAACAAGTGTCGGTGCGAGGGTCTCTGAAGATGATTTAAAGAAATCAAGTACTGACGTCGGGACGAATTTTCGTGAAATATCACATTTGCTTTTTCAATAAAGGTTCTCTAAAAGTTCCAATTTTGTTAAAATCGGACATAAACAGCAGGGACTTGACATGAAGACCTACATACATTTCTTACATGTCGTCGTGATTCGTCTTTGTACTTGAGACAGACTTGTGTTCTGTGTGCGTAAATAGCTGACGATAGCGATATCTCGCCTTTTATGAGAATCGATTATGAACGACTGCAAAACTTTTTTTTAAGATGCACAGAACTGTTATCATGTGGAGTGTGTAAAATGTGGAAAGACACGTTTAATATTCTTGCATCTTCAAGGTCCTTCTTGAAGACAGTTACGAATTTAAAAATCTATGGACAATAAAAAGCAAACACACCAGAAGTGCTATGCTCTGCGGACATTTCCGTTATAACAGATTTTCAATAATGTCAATATATGACATTGTTTTTACTCCTCGAATGTTGCTGCCGTAAATTTTTGTACATTAATTTTGGTGAAAGTATTGTATTTCCCAATTAATGCCCGAAAGATTTTGCGATTATGAATTTCTACGCGAAGCGTGTTTATCAGGCTCAACTTTGTGTAACCACTAGCAAATTATCTTGTCAGTGCCTGTCCGAAGACGGCCACAGCACATGAAAATATTTTCAGATCTGTTTAGATGTGAAAGCTGACACGCCATTTGCTAACCGAGGGACATGTAATCACTGTCGGCGTGGTACCTCCCTTCTCACACACCTCTGTAACACGTCGGTTTCGGCTCTTTGATCGTACAAGGAGTTTAAGAAGATATAAAAGCTGAAGGCGGCCACGTCGTTTCTTGTAACCAAAAGCGAAACCATTCCTGATTCAGAGAGTATAATTGCACCACGATAGTCTCTATGCGAAAGACATATATCAATCGGCTCCACTACGGATCAGGGTTTCGTTTACGGTAACCTAATATATACGTCTGTCAGTCCCAAGATTAAATGCAAACATCTGCGTGATTATTCATTGTAGTGGAGCTAATAGTCGCTGAAATGGTGAAGAAATTCTACACCTTCTACGCAACCCGAAGATTCATTTTTATGTTTGTCGGAGCCCAACCTTGTCCCCTGTCCTAGTCCAGAAGGTTCCAGGCCACATCTTTGTATCCACGTTATTTAGAATGTGTTTTGGTATTATATCTGTATCCACATCTGCCTCTCGCAAACATACTTTCCCTTCTAGATTTCCCATCCAAAATTCTGTACTAATTTGTGGTCTCTGCTGTGCCTGCTGCATACCTGCGCTTCACATTCGCCACAAAGATCAGTGCCGTAGATATAAATAAAGGATTTTCGTGACTCTGTGCGCAAATTTTAACCCTAACATTGGACACTTTCTTAGGACTTTGCAAATTAATATTACAAAAAATATTAGCATGTTGACCTTGCAGCCTTGTAAGATGTGACAACATTCAGTGCTGAGCTTGAAGCTCGTACTGTGATGGATTCATGAGATGTACGTGACTCTTATTGAGGTACTTCTTACCACTAAATGGGAAAGAACAACGTGTGGGACACCCGAAGTACCTCTGGATAGACAAATCTTTGTGACTTGTTTCTGGTCTCGGGAATCGAAATGATGACTAGAAATTAAAAATTTAAATGTAACACACAACTGTAGTAAATTCTTATTTGCATGGCATTGATTGCTTTCCCTCTGGTTTAAAATGTTAAAATTCAATTCTTTACAATGCTTTGTTCATTTACGTGCTGACTTAACAGCCTGGTGGCCAGTTACAAATACAGCACAAGTACAACGAGATGTCAACAAACCAAGACACGAAAAAAACAAAAGGAAAGACAAAACATTAAATTACTTTAATTAAAAGTTAAATCGGAAGAAAGAAGAAAGGATGAACATATTTATAATAACTATATCGTAACTCATGAAAGAATATTAAATGTATAGTAAAGTGCTACGGCATCATGAACTAATAACTGTTATAATTATAATAATAAATTGCTTTGCAAACTTGTACGGGTGTGGAACTTTATTTCCTGTTGTCAGGGAATAACGTAATTTGAGAGCGTTTGCGAAGAAATTGCTGAGTGTAATATTTGGACTTACGACAGAGGAAGTGAGCGAGGGAGGGTGTCAAACGCAAGTAATGAGACGCCTCATAACTGCTACTTCAATTAACCACAGAATAGACGTCTATTTACCTGTGTTACTAACGTGCTGCTCTATAGAAACCCTCGTCGTTTTCTTTTCCTTTTCAGTGGGCAAAGCTTTGTCTGTTCTTTCTTTTTAACATTTCTGTGCTATTGGAGACGAATACAATATGGATACAAACAATTCAGAACAATAACAGTATTGCACTTACAGTTTTGTGTACTGTTTATACAGACATTGAATCGTGATTGGCGGCACACGTGAACTCTGGTATTTCATACAGCTTGACAACACGCCAAGCAGCTTCTCCAGGACTCTCCTTATTACGGTTCAGACATATCACGATTATCGCAAAAATAAAGAAGAAAATAAGTGATTTAGGCCTTCTCTTATTTGATAGAGTATACAACCAGCGTTACTAACATTGGTTTCTTAGAAGCACGACTCTGACATTTGTAGTGGTTTCGCAGTGGGAACGCAGGCCGTTTGCTGTTTATGACCACTAACCGAAGTTTTCCAGTTAAAAATACATTTGTGAAAGGTAGAGTCATTTCGTGTGAGGGCGAGTTGATTTTAATACGCAAGATATAATTTTCTTTTATGCTACATGTGGTAGAGTTGTGCATAAATTTGGCTTTAGGCTTCTGATAACCTGATCATTAACGAAATGACGACCAGTGGACACTGATAGAGACTTAGGTTTTTGACAGGCTCTGTATATTTTCTCTACAAAAACGCCCGGAGATAAAGGATCCTCGACCACGTTCTCAAGGCCACAACTTTACTCCTGAGTAGACTACAGCATCAGTGTCGGTGCTGTAGGAATCCCAAGCATATCTTACTTCTGAAGCATCAGCGTGGAAGACACATCACGTCTGCCCGTATCAAGGTCATGCACTAACAGGAGATTTCACACACGCATGGCTCATGCGCATTGC
This sequence comes from Reticulitermes speratus, assembly GCA_021186555.1. Lineage (NCBI taxonomy): Eukaryota > Metazoa > Arthropoda > Insecta > Blattodea > Rhinotermitidae > Reticulitermes > Reticulitermes speratus. The sequence continues at coordinate 20,725,414 of JAJKFL010000005.1, forward strand.
TGTCTTTAATTTTTTTTTCCAATGCCTCGACAGCCCCTTGGGGGCCTAGGCCGCCTCATTTTTCGAGGCTTCACAATCACACTTTGTAGACACACCACACTCGGCAGAACTCCTCTGGACGAGGGACCAGCTCGTCGCAGAGGCCTCTACCTGACAACACACAACACTCACAAGAGACAGACATCCATGCCCCCAGCGGGATTTTTTTTTTTTGCCTGTCCGGGGTTTTTCCCCTTTGATCCATTTTTGTACTGTTTAAATCCTTTCGTCCTTCATGTCACTTTACGTTCCATGCTACCGTCCTTATACAACAAACACAACACAAACATCCATGCCCCCGGTGGGATTCGAACCCACGATCCTAGTAAGCGAGCGGCCGAGGACCCAACGCCTTAGACCGCACGGCCACTGGGATCGGCTGGATTCGAACCCACAAGCCCAGCAAGTGAGCGGCAGCAGACCCACGCCTTAGACCGCGCGGCCACTGGGATCGGCTGTCTTTTTAATACCGACTAGAAATATGTCTAGGGTGTTGTAATAACCCCGTGAGACTTCTAGTGTTAATATTATTAGGGAATTTAAATCAAGGGGGTTGAAGGCGGGCGACACGTGCAGCACTCATGTCGGCGATGAGAATTGTATACACAACTGCAATAGACAAACATAAACCAAAGGTCCACTTACGCGACCTGGGCGTAGATGGGGGATAATAATAAAATGTACCTTTGGTGAGTACAGTATGACGATCTGGACTGCTGTGAAGTGGTTCAGGATAGACACTTGTGGCAGTGTTTTATTTAGATGGTGATAAACTTTGCGATATCCTGAAAAGGAGATAATTTCTTGAATAGCCGGGGAGCTACCAGCTTTCAATACATAACTTCACCTTGGAGTTAGCTAGTTAATAACTGGTTGTTGTCATTACCGTGAGCATGACCCTAACATGAACATGAAAGTATAATTTGTTTCAATTTCAAACACAAAGATTTCTTTCGGTACCAGTTTTTGGAGCGTTTAATGAATTGCTGCTTCTAGTACGCCTTAGTTTTTGCATTCTTATGATAATTTGTTGTATGTCGAAGAAGCTGAAAGAATACTTCCTTCTTTTGATATATGATTATACTCCAGAAGGAAACTTGTCGTCCTTATTTAGGTGTCTTCGAACAGGAGTGTCTGACCACTCGCCCACTATTTGTAGCTGGATGTTTACGTTTCTCACGGCTTTCTCAGTTTAGGTGTTGGTTCATTTGGAATAATAATATTATCATGTAAATAGGTGGGTACGTTGGTATATGCATGCCTGCCTGTCGGTCTCAAGTGGTTTATACCTTTTGTTAATCCAATCTTAAGCAGAGCATCACTTGTTGCTACACGAGTACCAGTGAGATGCATATCGAAATGACGGCCATATATAGAACTTGTTGTATTGTATTTCCCTGTGGGAGAGCTGAAAGGTAACAATGGGTCAACTAATGTAAATGCTCATGCCTATAAAAAGTACAATACTTAAAGCAAGATGAGTAAGGTATAGACAGGAAGTCCTCTTTATTTATGGTTGAGTTCGGAAAGTTCGGAAGTCTTTTTTTTCACATCTCCATCTGATCACCCTGTCTTGTTCCTATTTGACTCTCTGTAACCTGTTTAATTGAGAAATCTTTGAATAAACTACGAGCAATGAACAAGATGAACTCGTTTTGAAGTTACAAACATGGGCGAATTTGTGCTAGTTGTGTTAGAACTTTATTTAGAAGTAACAGAAGTGAAGAAATGTTTTCCTTTTGTACGTTCTCAAAGGAATGTTAGAAAAAGTGGGCCTAAGCATGTTACCAATGTCCGTCCGTTTATCTTCCTCTTGCTCCCCATATAATGACTTGGGCATCGCTGAAGGGCTTTGTGTTGTTTTATTCTGGGAAGTTCCGCTAAAATTTGTTGGCACATTCCTGTTTTGGTTGAAATCGGTTGAAAGGATCGGCAGATGTATCTGCGCATTTGTACCGTAACTTGCAAAACGTTAATCGGACCTAAAAATATTTCGAAAAAATTGCTCCAGCTTCGATATAAAAACGAGATAATTTTTAACATTCGAGGTTTGTCGAACAGATACAAGATGTTAAGCGTGCCACAGTTCTTACGCTGTGCATAGGGCAGTACATAAACTTATGGCGCGCTTCTTTTTGAAAAATGTAGCCTTGAAGTTTGTTTGGTAGCGGAAAACCTTTTTGCACTTCTGGAATCTCATCATTTCTGCACCAAAATCGAATCGTTGGCCTAAGAACGCAGACCACAGGTTTTGATACGGTATTGGTAACCTTTGGTTTACTATTCACGTAGGATTCTTTATGGCTACGTTCTACGCCATTACGATTTGTGAATGGAAAAGTCGAACAGTTTTGCCGTAGAAAGCACATGTATTTTATTGGATACTTCCAACACTACATTCAGTTCTCCCATGTGCTTTTATGTCGTGCTGCTTAATGAAGCGCAACGACAGCAGTAATTTACTTTACATTCAAATGCAAATTGCCCACAACATTTTTTTCGCTGTGTCCGGATATGGATAGCTCGTTGATGTGTATCCAACGTAACTCTGTGCATTTGTAATGGCTGCAGAAACTTCATATTAGGTAAAAGGTGAGTGTATATGACTCTTGTCCTTTTTCGATTTGTGGGCCTGTCTCCAAACACAGGCCTCTCTTGCTATGGCTGAGTGCTTAGCAGGCAAGTAGCGCGGGTTCTACATTCTGTGTGGCCAATATAGTGACAGCATTACAGCAGTGATACAAAGCTGAACGTGCCGTCCGAAAGTGATCTTAAACACCGAGATTTGACCCACTTGACCAAGCCTTTAACGATCCTAAATGTATTTTGAGAAAAACATTGGCATGAATCTCGGCCAATCTGACATGACTTTTATTGTACCCCTCTTTCCTTCTTTCTTTCTCTCTACACTTTCTCTTCATTATTCATACTTATTCTTTACATTTCTTTATTGTCTCCTTTTTTGTCTTTCTTCAGACCTTTCTTCTTTCTTTCTTTCTCTCTACACTTTATCTTCATTATTCATAATTCTTCTTTACATTTCTTTATTGTCTCCTTTTGTATCTTTCTTCAGACCATTCTTCTTTCTTTCTTTCTCTCTACACTCTCTCTTCATTATTCGTACTTCTTCTTTACATTTCTTTATTGTCTCCTTTTTTATCTTTCTTCAGACCTTTCTATGCGCATGTCAGTGTGGTACCTTCAAACTTGTGCACAACAGCACTTACCATTTGCCTTAACAGAAATTACCGTCCTTTGCTGATGTAAAAGTTTCAGTTCTAACAGCTGCTTGTCTAATAATTAGCCAATCATTTGTCTGAAATTTGATGTAACTGAGGCTCTGGCCTGTACTTCATACCCGATCCAGTTTAATCCTGGGGCTTAGGGAATAAATTTTCTTTTAATGAAGTAAGATGTCTGAACATCCCACTATTCCGTGTTGTACAATTCATTTTTTACAGCAGCTAATAGCCGTGCCCGAAAATACATTTATTAGTAGCTCGACAGCCTTAGTGAGCCTAGACCTTCTCATTGTTGAGGTTTCGAGCTCACACTCAGACACACCACCCTCGGTAGGGCTCCTCTGGAAGAGGGATCGGCCCGTCGCAAAGACCTCTACCCGACAACACACAACACTCACAAGAGAGAGATATCCATGCCCCCGGCGGGATTCGAACCCGAAATCCCAGCAATCGAGCGGCCGCAGACCCACGCTTTAGACTGCGCGGCCACCGGAATCTGCAAAATAAAAAATATATAAACAAATTCTGATCTGTTATATTTATACGCCAGGATAATAAATTAATATTTACGAGCCGCTAAAACTGGCATGTACGGAAAAACGAAGAAGAAAAATCTATACTTGCCAACAAAAAAAAGAGAAAATTATTAAAGACTGTAACAAACCATAACCTCCGCCATTTTAAATATACTCTTATGCTAGCCACATAGAAGCAATTAGCAATTAACGCGTCACCATACGTAATGACGGTCATTACTTTGTAACAGCTCTTACCTAAAGATGATCAAGATAGGTGGAAACATGTTGTAAGCAAATAAAAAATAAATGACTGAGGTCCAGTAACGATTATTGTTGTGTCGACTGAAAACAACCTGGTATATTTTACACCAGAGAACTTTTCCACTGGAACCCGCTCTCTCGGAAGTTTTATGAATCTGATGCAATATGAAGACTTTTCCTTACCTGAACTCGGAACAAGTATGGTGATCGTTCTGACCTTTTCATTGTCCCTTGTCCTGATTTCTGTCTACATTTTCCTGAACGTTTCAAAATCGCGACTTTCTTTGACAGTTTTTACGATCTGACAATCCTTGAACGTGACTTCTGTTGGTTCGTAGGTCCTTCAAACTTTCTGTCTCTTAAATTAGAGGAGGTCAGTCCACGCCCGAGGCTGTTTGTTAAGTTTTTAGGGTGAGGAGTTGTTAACCCCTCTTCGAATCCCCAAGCTGGAAGACCACCCCTTATAGACTGTCCGCGACTGCCTAGTCAATATATTCGAAACTTTCCCCTATCCGCAACTTGAGGACGCGCCACGCTCTGTTGCAATGGCCCCAATTATCAAGGGACACGGTAATGAATTCGGTGTCAGTAAAATATGAGTAGTTTATTGACTAGCTGAGGAACTATTAGCTTCTGAAGAAGGACTCTGTTCCTTGGAGTTAATTAATTTAAAGAGTAACATTAATAGTAATATTTGTAAAAATACACCACGAAATATGGGAATAAGGAGGGTATGCATCAAGGAAGGAGGGTTGTTGTGTATTGCTAGGGTCAATCAAACGTAGAAAAGTAGCTGAACCATGCTTTTAACGTGAAATAGGGAGCCAAGTTACGCTTACAGGGGTGGAGTGCTCTACGAAAATATCCAGTGAAGATCTTGCTACCATAACATTTGTTAGTTGTCATCGTGCAGGATTTCCCAGAAACACTGACAATTACTCTACTGGTTACGCAGTTCCCTGCAATTACGGAACCTGAAGGTTCTTAACAATGCCCATAAAGGATCACAGATGGCTTTTACTTAAGATGGACCACGCTGCCTGCGAAACCTCTTCAGTGTCCAGCCTTCTCATCCATTTCAGGCTTATACACCATTCTCAGTAAACAAGCAGCGTTTTTAAGCGACCTAAAAATCAGTTCTTTAGGGAAATGGATGGAACTGACTCAGGATCGTGTTCAACGGCGCACTCTAATGTTGGCAAATATTGAATCTTCCAGTTATGTTATCAGACAGTCATTTATTGGTCACCAAAAAGAATTCCTTTTGTTTCCTTACTTACGAAACATGGAACGCTTAAGCAGACAACACGTTGCCGTAGCAGCATTACTTGTGCCGTGCTCTGTCTTAAATGAGTTGTGCAGTAGTGGTTCCACTTACATCGTGTCTTGTCGAGGCTACTTGTAACTCAATACTTAACGTAGGCATTGTCTTTCTAATCGTGATCGTGCAGGATGACGTTTGAATAGATAACATGTTATTTATCTTTGCAGATGTTTATTTCATGCTTCCATTGTTTTACTGTCTTATTCAGCTTCAGCTGTATTAACACCTCCGCCACCTTGTTACAGTGTTGACAACTGGTCACTCCTAAACGCTACGGGTTTTTTTTAGGAAGTGTCAGACAAGGTGTTGAAAACATTTCGTATATAGACAAAAAGGCTAATGTATAAAATAATTGAAATTACACGGTAAATTTTAAAGGTTCTGAGACAAAATACTTACCTTTGTGTTTGAGCCTCATGTTGTTAGGTTTTCTTTTAACACACCATATTCTTGCAATTTAAAACACGGTTAAATATATCTACAATTAAACGTAGACAAAGCAAAGTTGTGTGTGTGTGTTTAAATTAGCACTACGCTATGAAGGTATCTGTAGGAGTAGACTTACAACTACCCACATTCTCAACCTCAGCACTAGATGGAGTTGAGCAGACGGCATCAAGCCGTGGCAGGTGGTTTACTGCCCGTGAATGAGCCGCTGGTACCCGTCCGATAGGAAGCTCGGTGTTCTCCACCCTAAGGAGAAGAGGTTAATCTCTGCCGTTGCTTCGAATCTATTCTCGCCTCATGGGTCTTCCAGCCCGTACTTTAGTCAGTGTGCTGAACGGGCTACCTAAGATCACGATCGGGATACTTTTGTCACATTGCTTTATTAGTATTTCAAAATTATATTATCAAGCAGCCACGTGGTTTGACTTTAAAATTCCAAGCCTACGGAATATGATGCCTTGTGTATGCGTATATGTATATATAACAGCGTTTCGGAGGAATTTTCTGCCTTATATATATATATTATATATATATATATATACTATTAAACCTTTACAGTTGACTCTTTATCCCACTTTTTAGATTATTTTTTAAAATAATTTCTAAAATAATTTTTTATTGTTTATAACAAAATTGGTATTTTTAACATTTACTTCAAAGGTTAATAATTTGCTCAGGCCATATATAGCATATATCGTATATATACAATATACCAATTGCTTTTGTATATACATTTATAATGTATCCTTGATGCTTAAATTATGGAAAGATCTCCTTCATATACCACATAGGGTTTCCATTTTTATAGTTTTTGTTAATAGCCTGATGATGGCTCTTTACTGAGCCGAAAAGAGTTGCCAAAAAAACGTGTATAATACACTCTGTGGAGTGTGACTGATGAACTAATAAAGTATACACTCATAGTTCGACTTTAGTTGAACAGATGGGCCAAATTTGCTTCTTATAGATATGTTAATTTTGTGATTCCCAACATTCTGTTTCAGATTTTAAAGATATTCATTTTTTTTCTATCACTGGCATACTTGCAGTATATATTTCATTTTCTTGCCACATAAAATGTATATGTAGTGTTTCCATAGCGTCCCGTTTAACATTGAGATTATTATAATTTATGGCGGAATAAAACACTAGTTATTATTTTCTTTCCGCAAATCATACTAAATAATTACGGCATTACATATTCTCGTATCAGAATTCATGCGTTTAATTAAGTTTCACTGCTGATATTTCGTGAGTTACATATATTTAGTACGTGCATATACACAGGAAATGATGGTATTAAAATGAACATAGGTGGTTACTGTTTGCTGTAATCAACTTTTGCACAGTGAGGTCCATTAGATAATTTGTGTGATGACGATCGTGTGCTTAGGGAGTTTCTCGCTTATTTCTTAAAGAGGACTCTGTAATACACGTAGTGTATATTGAGGTCTGATGTATACCTCACATGATTGAACCGAATTTCAAGGAAAACTGTCCAGCCATTGTTACTCCTGATATAAATGCTTAAAGAGCAGGCACCCTCAAGGGCATTGCCAAGTTAACAGCTGTGCCATTAATGGATTTTTGTCAGCAGAGAGCCGAATTATTTAAGATAACTGAAGACATTGTTTCCATTCTCTGGGTAATAGAAAGTTTTTGTCTGTTGCCCATAGTAAATTCTTTTTGACATTCACTAATTAAAAGAATTAGCGACGTCAATTATCATTTATTTCTACAGCTGTCTGTGTTCCTTCAGAAATGTTTAGACGCTACTGTGTACTAATATCACAAAGTGGAAATTGGGCTGTGTCTTTTTCATTGATGCTCGCGGAATATACGTACATTAAAACAGGCCTAAGCGATGTGTCTTCAGTACCTTCATACAAAAGTGTAATTTGGATAAAAGTCAAATAAGGCGAAACGTAATTAAAACGTAATTACCCCCACAGAGAATTCTCAATATGGTGACCAATAGAAGTACTATTATAGACCCTAATTTTTAACGCTTTAAGATTACGGCTGTCGGATTCACCAACAAGTTATAACGTGCAGATGGTATCGCATGTGTGCGTCGTATTCATCAGGTACCAGATTTGTTTCTCGGAAGAAAAGTCTGCTATCGTGAGTTATCCGTGATACGCGTAAGAAAATCCTGGGATGAGTTAAAACATATTTTGAAGAATTTCTTCCACATTATCCTCAAGTTAACACTCACCATTGTCCTCCCATTTGACGCTGCATATTGTATAACATTGAGAGAATATTGAGTGCAAAAAGGACACAAACAAAATAAGTTACTGCTTGTTAAATCTTTTGTGTTTTTGAAGTGTGGTGTATGGTTACAGGTCACTTAAAGAGTTCTCTCACTGCGCCTGCATTTTTGTAATACTAAGAATAATTCTTTCAGTAGTCGTGTAACAGTGCACTAATGTATTGTAAATGAATTTGTTATACGGTACTTACTTAAGTACAGGGACCAGCTTCTAGTTGTGTGGGAGACGACTGCATTTTGCGGCAAGCTCGCCTTCAAAATGTGATCGGAATATCAATGTACTGTTTTGAAAGCTGTATAACACAACCATCCCGCCAGCCCTGAGGACCTGCATTTAGATACGCCCACTGAGCCCAAAATTTAAGTACCGGAACATGCTTAATCATGCTGTTCTCTTAAGAAAGGTTAAGTTTCCTTTAGGAAATTTCAAAAGCCAACACCGCCATAACCACAGTTTATAAACAGCCGTACGAAGAATATGAAAGTTGGATGAGAAGTACGATAGTAGGTTGAAAGCTACGAGTACTTGCATGTGTGGTTGATTGGTTAATGGCGTTAGGTTCTACTTACTAGCACTGGTTAATCATATTTGTCAACAAACACAAATAGAATGGAAAAGTAAAAACCGAGCTACGTATTGGTAATTCCATTTTTTCAAGTCAGGTTTGAGATTTAAATTACAGTAGTCGATATATGTACCGTCTAACATAGCACTCTAGCGGCTGCATTACAATAGTCGATATATGTACCGTCTAACATAGCAATCTAGCGGCTGCACTTTGCTATAGTCGATATATGTACCGTCTAACATAGCACTCTAGCGGCTGCATTTTGCTATAGTCGATATATGTACCGTCTAACATAGCACTCTAGCGGCTGCATTTTGCAATAGTCGATATATGTACTGTCTAACATAACACTCTAGCGGCCGCATTTTGCTCACAAAATTTATGTGTTTAATATCATTATTTTCATATACAAAATTAAGACTCATTTGCAATAGGCACCGTGTTTTCTGTGACGTAAGAAGTGAATTGTAAATATTATTTATGAGAAATTTCAGGCTTCAAAGAGATAATCGCACTGCTGTCATTACACCGTTCGTTTTCCATTAGGTAGCCGCATTTCCTTCATACAGATTGTAATAGTTATGCCGCGTGACTCGCATCTTTTGGGATTATCAGTGGCGTATCCTCCACATATGCTGTCGCCGTAGTGAATCGAGCCCAACACTACTGTAGGCCCAAATTAATTAAGATAGGTTCTTTATCATTTTCCCCAAATTTGTGAAAGTTCTGTTTCATTTAATGAGTCGGTCGCTTTAACTCTCTTGATAGAAGACATCCCGCCGTGTTACTTGACTTAATAATATGATAACAACTACAACAGTCAATACAACTGTAGTTACTACAAGAATAGTATACATGTTTCTATCATATGCCTGCATGTTTCGTCTCGTCCTGCGTCACCATTAGGCCTACAAAAATATGTAACAACGGCTAGTTTTATAGTCATGAATTGCCATTCCATGGATATTTATATTTTATTTATATTTGTTATTTTTAGTAATTTTATTACAGTGCAGGTAATTGTGGCCGAACCGATACAAAAATTGCATTCACAGTTATGTATAACCATATATTAACCCTTTTGAGACGATAATTAACCTACATTATGGAACTTATGAGGTTTCACGTCGGCTTATTTGAGGATGCCTGTGTTGTTTGATAGACACTGCTTGCAAGGAAAGTGATTCCCGAAGTTTTGAAGGAACTAACCTTGAAATACTGTGAACCTCGTAACCAGGGAAGACGTGTCAGGTCTCAGAAGACTGCAGTCAACCTGAATTACGTCTAAAGACTAAGTTCTTACGGGGCAGTATACACACGGCATCTGGGTTATGAAAACCGATGAGAAATACAATGTGTGGGAAGAATGTATAATGCCCAAAGATAGAATATTTTTGTACATAAACTAAAGACTGGCCTTTAAAGAGTAGTGCGTTGACCCTCGCTCACAACACAAGTTAGCATTAGAAGGGTAAGATAATGGAGCAGGGGTTATCAAAATTTTCACTGACCAACCAGTACACAAATTTTTACAATTTTAATGTACCACCAATTAATTTTGTGCTGAACTAAATAAGCTGAAGTTTTAAAGACTGGCTGACAGCGGGGCTAAATTGTATTAAGTTTTCAGCTATGCTTCGTATTAGCAAACATAAGTGGCTGATGTTGTATATACTTTTTAAAGTTTGTGTCCCTTTCGTATTTCGATTTTCTATTAAGGCCGTAAGGGTAAACAATTGTTGGCGCACCCGTGGTAGTGCGCCTACCACAATTTAAGAAACTATGCTTTAGAGTTTCATCTAAACAAAAATATAAACAATATTTACTCTCTAGTAAATTAAGTTTGATCTTCTTTCTAGAAAATATAAATACGCAGGAAGAAGCTGAAGGCTTAACAGAGAGGAAAACTAGGCAATATCTAAAGTACAACGTAACAATAAATATGGCTTCTGGATAAGTGTATGATAACCTACGCAATGGTAATGCAAAGCAACGTAACGACGTGAAAAATAGATAACTCGAGCATGAATAACAGAAGAATATTAACCTGCTCTAACACATCGAGGCAAGATAATATTTAATTACTATAATTTTAGGACAGTTTCTTAATTCACTTTATTTTAAGTACGTGTACTCGTATATATCAGAATTAACTTACATTAAATTACTAGTCGCAATATGGCTGTGTTTAAAACTTAAGGGAAGTAATCCTTTAAAATTATATAGTTAAAAAACTATTTTTCAACAGTATTTGTGCTGTGGGGGCCAGTCGTTTTCCCTTGCACCGTGGCCCATCCTTTCCAAGACACGCCACTGTGATTTCTGTGTAAACATTAAGAGTAATTCGTCTTAAGTCGGAACTCAAAGCCCCTTTCGTGGGAAAGGTGCAGCACATGAGTGTTAGATGATATGAGAATAGAAGAGACCCTGAGAGAAGCATCCTATGTGGGTGTTACAGAAAGGTCTAGCGATAAAAACAGAAATCAATTAAAACATTAACTAGTAACGTAGGCAGTTTTGTCGATCATCGCCTTCATCATCATCATCATCATCATCATTATCATCATCATCAACAACAACAACAGAGTTGGTCTTAAGGCTCGCCCTGGTTACGTAAGGGTCTACCTAATTCGTGCCCTCGTCTCGGAATCCGACGTCTCTGCATCTCACCTGCCTGTAAGTCATAATTTGTCCAGCTACATGCAAGCTTTGATTTCAAGCTTCCGCCGCGATGTTGACGAGATCTGCTCTCTTCTGGGATATTACGCCTCGTCGTGTGGTAATTTTTTACTGACGTTTTGGGACAACGTGTCGGTCCCATCTTCACGGGTCAAGAGTCCGAGTAAGAAAGAAAGAAAGCCAGCCAACTAAGTACGAATCCGCGTAATATCCCAGAAGAGCGCAAATACTTGCAAGCTACTTGTGCCCATACCTCTTTCATTCTGCAGTCTCTAAATACTCGTATTTATAGCCCTCTTCGAAAGTGTTATTGCTGATTTATTCTCTTAAAGTATGAACTGCACCTATTCTTATGATGCCATTTTATCAATATGTTAATTACTGCATTACAGACAATTTTCTTGTAACTACTAAGGCATCTCATGAAATCTAAACTAGCCTCATCATTAATTTCAATTTAGAATAGCTGAAATGAGTTTAAGGGCTAATTTAACGTAATATAAGAGTGCTGCGTAATAAATGAAGAAAATTAACACTTTCCTTACCAGGTAAGGAAGATGACTTGCACTGCCGGAGCGAAACCCGAACCCCTGGTGTACATGATGTGTCACGAATAATAGGTAGCGCTTCCGAACATCCTACTGAGTAGCAATGCTTCCTTAAAACGCTGCGGAGAACAATTTATTAATCCATCTGCACGTTTAACCTCTGAAACTATCGGAAAGTTTTCGGTGAAATACCTACTGTTCTTTTCGTGTTACACGATGCTTGATAAATTATTCCACATATAATTATAACGTATCTACATAATCCTGTGGCACAGATTCCTTCTTCAGAAGCTGACAATGTATTGAGAATCTCTCCAGAAACTCCTTGCCCTTTATCTTATGTACAGGAACAGGCCGCTGAACTCTATTCGGAGTCAGATGACCCTGTCTTACACTCTCACGCCTTATGTGTCAAATAATTCGTACAACTGCAATACATCCAAGTAACCGTAGTCTACGTCTGTAAAATCAACGAATCTTAAAACTGGAGCTACTGAGCTTGTTGAAGTCCTGCAAGACCATGCTTCTTTCATTTATAACCATTTCATTTCAAATTCAGTCTTTAGGTCCTTTCATAAGTAATTGAATGACACAAGAGAATTCGGTACACAATAAAAGCAGCAGAGCGTACGTACCAAGAAAGTGCTTTTCAAAATTCCGGTACACAAGAGTAGTTAAATCTGTAGAGCAGAGTCATTTTTACAAACTTTTAATCACTCAGGTAATATTTACACGATATAGTCACTGGACCCTCTAGTGCAAACAGAGATCCAAACCACATTCTCACATCCCAGCTCTAAAAAATGTATTTTAAATATTCTTCGTCCATCGACACCTAGCTTCCCCTAGTGGTCTCTTTCTTTCAAGTTTTACGGCTTGCGTGTTCTGCGTACTTGTAATCTCTGCCATGCTTGCTGTTCTGCGATCTTCCTATACACACAGGCTTGTGAATTACATCGAATAAGAATGCAGACCCCATTTCTTCGGCTCACTCAGTTCAGTTACTGCTATCCGTCAGCTAGGAACCACCTGACGATTCACCCCACTCGTCAGCCTGTAAAGTGTTAAGTAAAAGATGCGGCTGAAGCCCAGAACTAAAAGGAGCTAAAAGTGACTTTAATGTGACTGACAGTTCTTCTTTCCCTCAATTGACTGATGAATGCTATTTTTATTCAACTCAGCAATGAGTAGAGTGTTCTGTATTTGACACGTGCAGCAGAAGCATCATTTATTGTGGGAAGAATATATCCCATTAGATAAGTTAGAGCTAAGGCTTTTCTGTTATTTATGTAACTGTACATAGCGCAGCTGTAAAAGATGACCGAAAGTAACATGATATTTTAAGTGATGACCACAGAAATCTTAACAGAAGAGATTGTAATGAGGGAATGTGGTAGGGAATAGGCAAGTAATAAATAAAAAGGATCGCTGCTCATCTGTCAGAAGTTGTCCGCGCTGTGGTGACGATGAAGGCAATTCAAGAAGTCTTCCCCCCACACAGACACTGCACACGTTTGTTGTGTCTCGTAACTGCCAGTCGTCATTATTACACTGAAAATGCGCTGTTAAATATAGTACAAGTTTTGCAAGCATGGTGGTCGACGATAGCTCACTAATATTTGGTGTGTTCATGATATGTTCCCAATGCAACTGCAGAAAATGAAAAAGAAAAATTTTACGTAAGCTGGTAATTAGGAAAGTTTAATTTGCTTGATCTCATCTCGAGCGTAAGTGTCTAAACATTATTGTGTGAAAGGTGTTTGTAACAAATGTAAACTTAGACAAGTAAGAAACTCACATTGTATGTCCAACAATCCCCTTAAGTCTTAATGTCTTCGACATTCACAAAAACAGCGCCTTGCACACTTCTCCCAATTTGTGTGTTGAACAGCCAACAACAACAACAACAACAACAACATTCAACATACGAATCTTGAGTTTAGACCATTTAAATAAGATTTATTTATTTATTTATTTATTTATTTATAGGACAGTGAATCGTGTATTAAAAAGATTAAAAGTATTACATTTTCTTTTACGTTTATGTAGCAACAATAAATTCAGAATTTTTAATATTAATAACTCATTCATTCTACATATTGGTGTCTTCTCGCAAATTTAAATACGCCTACTTCTGAAGTAACACCGAATTGTTGCGCTTACTTTAGCTAAATTGAATAGACCTACATATCAAGTAACATTGATTTGCTGCGTTTACTTTTTTGTGCTATCAGGGAAGTGTTAATCGTGATAGAACCACGAAGAATTTTACTTCGGGGCATAATCTCAAAATGAACAATTTTTATGTCAGTTACAGAATGTCTCTTCCCTTTGGCACATTACCTGCCTTTAATTTTTTTCGGAGTCATTTCATTGACACGAATGTCAGCTTGTTGTACGTAATTCCTCCAACAGAACCAGCATGATAAGAATACGCTTTCTACCCTTCGGTTCTGCCTTCGGCTATATTATCACAACTTTCTGTTTCCTTTCCTTTCGATTGATGAAATCTTCAGGAGTTGAAGAAAACTACGCAGATGTATCAACAGATTGACTGACATATTACCACTATTTTTAAAGGTAACAATCTACCAGATTACACGGCATCACATCCGAGAACGCCGCAGTCTTATGTTGCAAGCAGTTTTGACAATTTTCACAGGGAACTCAACTTTTCTTAACTTTAATCTTAACTTTATTCATATCGTTGTGATAATAAACATCAATAGAGTATACTAATATTGATCACAAATAAGAGGGTTTATTCTATGTAAAAGCATTTGGTTACCACATATTTCACCGGAATTTAGGCCATCGTCAGGTAATACAGCATACCAAGAAACTACTAAGAAGGTTAAATGTAATTTTACGTGTTTTGAACCTAAATGAAATCATTTTACAATTAGAGTTGTCGTTTTAAGTGTTATATAGTCTTAAATTTATAGAAAACTACTTGGGAATAAGAATTGGGAAGATATAGTATATATCTGGATTAGTTATGTTGAGTTTTGTTATAGCATAAACATTCTATTATAAAGGATAATTTAGGGCGTACATAGATATAGGTTATATTGTAGTTCTGGATGGAAAGTAGTTCAGGGATCTTATCTTTGAGCATTCTGTAGGCTTTGAACTGTGATAATTAGGATAAGTGCTGATTGGATGATGGGTATAGTGGAGGAAGTTTGAGTTCTATATAGTCTTGAACGGAGATTAGTTGAGGCTTCCTATTTTGTGAGGAATTTGTATATAAGAGCCGTGGTATTTAGGTTAAGTGTTGTCTGGAGGGTGATTCTGGGAAATCGAAATTTGTTCTATACCACACAAGGTCAGCTCATGAGACTATGGTTTTCTTTGCAACTAGTTTGGACACGTAATTAATACTGTCATTTATAGAGTGTTTCGTTGTCGTGTATAGTAATTTCAATTTAGATCAGAGAGTTTCTTAGATATTCAATCATGAAAGCTACTTGCTCTGTGACCAGTTGGTCACAGTCACATCCATCATATCTGATGAAGGCGCAAGTATGCAGAAGTAACGGTTCGACTAACGTGTGTACAATTTAAATTTAATTGCTTAATTGTTTCTTCGTTAGTTACACGCTTCATGTTGTTTTATAGGAGGTTCTTATAGCATTGTTTTCATCCCTGTAACATATCACCCTGGAGAGCATCATGGGCGGTAGTGGTGTTGAATGGGAGTAATGAAAAAGCGTGTCTAACCCTGCGGCCGAGCCTTCTGTATAGCAGGGGAACTAATTCCTTCCTTTTTTATTCCTTTTTGCTTTTCGTTTACCCGCTGTTATTGTAAAACGCCGCATTATCGATAAAGCGGATTAATTTTTTCCTTTCTCTATTTCCTGTCAAGCAACAAATTACCGATACATCAATTTATTTTTCTTTGTTTCTGTCTTTCATGTATCCCATTTTCTTTCTTTACTTTTTCACCGTTGTTTTAAAAGTCGATATTATTTCTGTGTAGCAATTCTTCATTATTATGCATTTGCAAATTTTTGCTGTCACATCAATGTCTTACGTGATATATGTATATATATATACATACACACACATTCACATATATATTGAGTCTCGGTTGGACCCTGGTATCATAACTTAAGATTTTCGCTGTTTTACTCAGCCAACACTGGAAAACGTCGATATAACGCCTTAAAATAGGCTACGAATATTTCTTCTCAAAACCAACGAGATCTGTCACACAGCCCGTACCTCTCGGATTTCAGCTATTCTGAGTGAACATCTGCGTCGTGTTCCTCTGTCCTCTGTTACTTTTAAGTAGACGACAAATCTTACATCCACACCCTTTTCAATCAAATTCGCAAATCGCATAACATTCGACGTTATGTAATTTAAATTAAAGTCTTCAATAAATAAGCCATGAATAAATTGGCCTGTTAACTTGATTAGACGTATATACCATATTGGGTAGAAAATTTCTACCATCTGCTGGTTTCTCACCCCTTCGTCACACCTTGGCTGACCTCCACCCTCTATTGATTGTGCCTGTTTATTCGCACCCTTAAGCAGACGATCCATCAAACCTTTGTATTTGTAACGTAGCTGGCCACCCAGAGGCAATTGGGGGTCACTTCAGGGCCCGGCCTCTTGGAGGGTGCTGAGGGCCAGAACGTGTGAAATCTTCACAGCTTCGGATGAATATTTTTTATAATCTGTGACATGTCATGAGCGCTAGACGTTAACTAATGGTCTTTTCAATCTATAATATTTCATCTCGTTTCTTGACAGGATAACAGATTGCTTATCTATACAAACGTTAATGAAAAAAGTTGTATTTTTATCACTTCATTACAAAGAGGATTCATCCACAGAGAAATTAAATTCCTTATTATTCAAAAGATCAACAAAATGAATGTGCAATTTCCGTACTAAGAAGCACATAGTGAGAAACTTTATAATCCTGTTTACAACATTCAATATGGTTAGAGAGATTAGTTAATGAAAGACGAGATTTGTGGGTATTGAATCACGGATGAAAGAAACGAGGAATATATGGACAATTTTGCTCTACAAAAGTGCCGGAAATAAATCACTTAGGTATTTTGAGACATTATATTACAATTAATTTCTGAAACATAAGGTAAGGAGGTGTGGATTGGATTAAACCGGCCATCATGTATCCGCTTCTCTAAACATGACGATGTACCTGCAGTTATTAAAAACGGTATGGTGTTATTGAAGAAGTGAATAAATAAATTGTGTTCCAGGAAGGCCGTGCATCATTGGACCAGTTCAGAAGGCCTGTATGTGAAGTTGCATCTTGATTGTGGCTAAAGAAATCTCATTTTTCAGGGTCCATATACATATTCATTAGGAAACTAAATTGTATTTCAGATTATGCTAAGTCAGCACCTGACCGTACCATGGTTCAGGCCGTTAGTCGCCGGCCTCCCACCGCGGATGCCCGTTTTCGATCCCGGGTCAGTCCATATGTAATTTGTGGTGGACAAAGTGGCACTAGGACAGGTTTTTCCCCGAGTACTTCGGTTTTCCCCTGTCAATTTCATTCCACCGGTGCTCCATTACTTGGAAAAATGAAAAAAATGATCATCATTCTCTACATCTTCATCACAAGGTTTGCACAATGAGCCTTAACTCTGCGGTGCGTCCGTAGCTTCTGCTGCGGGACCCTTCACCATAAAAAAAAGTCAGCGCATCTATTGTGACAAAATTAGCCTCTGTTATTTTATATTTAGGACAGAAAATTGGATCAAGTTTAAATCAAAGGAAGGTAAAATGAATACTGTGCCTAAGTACCGCACCATGAAGTGGAAAGTGGGTGTAAAAATCCATGCATTAGAGGTATCTGCACTAGATGGATGTGCGCGGTCAGCTAGGTCGCGTTTGCACATTGGTTACGAGAATGACTGGACCCTGGAGCCTAATGGTTTTGATAATGAAGTGGTTGGCTAATTCTCTCAGGGACATGATAAAAATTGAGGAAAATAATTTATTCTAGGGTTTTATTTTGTAAATACATTAAAAGCTGTGATATCAGGCATTTACGGGATCAAGGGTTGCCGGATATTACAGTTTTCCGGACATTAGAATGCTATATATAACACTATCTTAGTGTACTTAGCAGCATCATAACGGTTTAATTTGTCACTTGACTTTCTCCTGTTTTCCTTGCCGCACTTTCCATTCTCTTGACGTGACTACTTGGGTGACATGGTGTAGGTACATATATATATATATATATATATATATATATATATATACGTACAATTATAAACCAACAAATCTGCTGTAATTAATGGCAAAAGTCTTGAAATATGTGCTGAGCGCTGTCGGTTGATAGAATAGTGAAAGTTAATGGGTCTCTTAGTTTCCGGTTAATAGAGAGCTTTCCGGATTATCCACTGCCGGATATCGCAGCTTTTACTGTAATCAGCTACTCCTATTGTAGCACCATTTCTATGACAGACTGCAGCTGATAGCCTATATGAAATTACGATAAAATTGGATACAAATGTGATTCCGACTTACAAGATACTTGCTTTCCCAAGATGGGTAAGTCGGTTTCTGTTTGTTGCTGTGTGTTCACTGCCATGAATTTCCATTGAAACGTACACAGTTTACTTCAGTTTAAATAGGTTCATTATTTATTTTAGCAGTCTTAGTAGTCCCGATTTGTTGTTTTAGACATGATTTCATCGTTTGTGTTTAGTCCTTACTAAAATAATAAGTTAAAAAATAGTCAGTATGAAATTGGCTTAGCGTAAAGTTCTTGTACGTGAGGGACAGCTGTGTATCGGTGCAGTATTCTAGAGCAGCACTTCTCAAATTATGCCCGTGGAGCCCCGCACAACTTTACCTCGGGGTGCTGCTTGGGCACAAAGAACAAAATTATCTTTACTTCATAGAATCATAAAATCCTTTGTACACGTCCAAAAACTAAGATTCAACTCCTTTTGAGAAATGTCGCTGCTGCAGAGTTGTCCATATGTGAGGGGTCTCACACTTTCTGCATTACCCTGGAACAACCAAACACGTGAGACTGTACTTTCTTTGTACATGGTTTGCTTCACAAACAAGTAGGCTTCAAAGATTTTTTTTAGGTTGGCTTCACCTTTGAGTTGAGGCATAAGGAAAGGTAGGCAAACTGCTTTACACAGGCAGACAAGTCTTGAATTAAATTAATATTATTGACTTTCCTAATCGTTTCAAATCTTTCCGAAAGTCCTCTGGACTGTCAGGCCGCATGTTTGGTAGGTGATGCCTTAGGCTTATTAGAAGAGGAACTTGAAAGGTAGAGGTAGCAGTTTCGTCCGAAACATTGATAGATGCCTAGCCACCATTAAGTGCTCACATCCTATGTTCGTATTTTACTGTCGCGTGAACCTAAAGTCTCATTCGTAGAGGATGTAGTATATTTGTAAACTCTGTACTCCAAAAGTGAAAATTTTCTACTTATTTTTTTAGACGCGTTCGCAAAATTGCAAAAAGCTACTATTAGCTTCGTCATGTCTGTCTCTCCGCATGGATCAACTCTGCTTCCACTAGACGGATTTTCATGAAATTTGATATTTGAGAATTTTTCGAAAATCTGTCGAGAAAATTCAAGTTTCATTAAAATCTGACAAGAATAACGGGCATTTTACATGAAGACCTATGTACACTTATGATAATACCTCGCTGAATTCTTCTTAGAATAACAAATAATTGAGACAAAAGTTGTAGAGAAGATCAAAACACACGTTTTTATGTTCAAGAACTTTTTTTCCGAAAATCGTACCGTTTATGAGATAATGTGGAAAAATATGGTAGAGCCGAACAGGCGACAGATGGCAATATAATAAGGCCCATGCGCTTTGCATTGTGGGTAACTAAGGCTACAAAAACACACCCAGAATATGTAACACTTATTGCTTTACCACGACAACAATGGTTAAGCGAACTGTCCTCTATGTTACTTTTAAACGTACATTGTCTGTCTTGTTTCAATTATCACATTATTTGCACCGAACTGTTTGAAGACGATTGAGAATGCAGAAAATGGCCAGTCACCTTCACATGAAGATGGTTCTGTTTAATTTAAGAAAGCCTTAATTATAATCAGCTAGAAATCGTGTTGCTAACACAGTAGAAATAATATACATTACAGCTGCAAAGACCATAAATTTTCTATGACCCCCATTATATCCGCCCTCTTGTATAATGATGTCTCTCACTTCAATAATATGTAGCTATAAACTTTGTTGGAGCTAAACACCGTGTGTGAGACTAAAAAACACAGTAAGTGTGCTGGGCATATGAGCAGAATATCTGAAGTTAGAACGTCTAATGGAATGGAACAAGCTAGAATAATCATAATAATTTTAGCGTTGCAATAAATCTTTCGGCGACATAAATTGCAGGTAGTTTTGAAATATGGTGCCGCATGGGGTAGGAACCTGCATCAGTCGACTGGCTTCTAATATGACAGACATACATTTGCGGAGTATTACTGAACGCGCTATAACTCAAGAAAAGGCCAGAAGGTTAAATATGTCCTGATAGGGCACTAAATATTGTCCCGTGTTTGAGGATTTCCATCTTCGGCCTGAATCTCTTTTCGTGTCCAACTTAACTTCTTGATAGTTGTGATAATGTTTCTTTCATTTTTCTTTCCTCCTTTCATGTACTTTATTAATTAGTTGCTTGGAATGATATAAACCTTCTAAGGCTAACACTAACCTGAATTATATTTAAAGATTAAGTTCGTACCTCGCAGTAAACACACTCCGTCTCGGTTATAAAAACCAGTCAGTTAATTCTACAGTGCCTTGTTCTGGGTTCTGTGAGATCCAGCATATAAACTCTTTGGACAGAATGTAAACATTTTGAAAGTTAAATGTGATGGTAAGTAAAGTAACCACTCTCAGTTAAAGGGTTAAAACACAGTGTGTACTATGTGGACCACATGCTTTAACGTAAAAAATATATCAATTTTGCGCATATATATATTTCAGGCTCGTGTTCTTGAGAGTGTCGTATGATTCTCGTAATAGAGCATTAAGAGACCTGGCTTTATTCTGGACAGCCAGTGTTCTCTGTGGCCTATTAAATACAGTTTATTATTTAAAAGCACTTCATGCTTCTAAAGGTAAAGCAATCCCATTACAGGCCTGGACAGGCCCTTAGGGTTCCAGAAGGTTGAGCTCCCAGATTTCTAGACAATCGGCACATGAAGGTGGAAAGGTTGTCAGCCCTACGCATCGGCCGCCTTTACCCCCTAGGAAATATTTCTGGTACTCATTTCTGTTAGGGGATGAGTTGACCCCAGGGCCATAGTGCGACCGAAAGGATTACATCAATAAAAAATTTCAATGACACCATCGGGAATTGAACCCGCGACCTTCCGGCTAGGAGTTAATAGTGAAAAAGAAACGTTTTATTCTGTCACATGTATTTACAAATCAGGAATCAGGATCTTGCCTGTTTACAGCAATTATAAACCTTCCATGATGCAAAGGAGAAAAATGATTTAAGACTGAATTTTTCTGCCCTGACTGGCTTGTGGAGAGAGCTTGTAAAAACACTTGCAAATTTTGTACAGAACTATTTGTGCATTAAATATATAAATATAATGATGATGTAAATGTTGCTGTTCTGTCTGGCAAATGTAACGAATTCGGAACCTATAACAGGGATATTAAGAACAGAGATTGAATAATAAATGTGTTTGCAATTGAATTATATTTATTTATAGCCTAGCAGTAAAGTTCAGGTAAATTTGTCCTTGTACATATCATAAAGGCATGTGGGAGTGCGGAGGTATAGCTCCATTCATTCGTAACCTCGACACTAGATGGAGGTGAGTGATCAGCTTCACTTCCTTGCTGGGTGAGCCCAAGAGTTGGTCTAGATAATTCGGAGTAGAGAAAAATCTCTTCTTACCCTTGCCATGAATCGAACTACGATTCCTCCATTGTACAGCTCAAAGCCAAGTCAGGTGACCATCTACGGTATCCCGGATTCCGCTAGCCTCTCTTTATGCATGAAATCATTTGAAAGTAGTCTTTAGAATACCTGGTCAGAACTTATTGTATTGACGTATTCTTTATGATTTGTTACACATGCATTTCTGTGTTTGAGTTTCGTCTTATAAAACAGTTGGCTTCACCAAAAAGCGTTGCTTTATGCCATGATCTTGGGTTTACCTATTCCTTCTTCTCCTTTCATTCCTTTAGTTTCATATGTTGTGGCTATAACATAAATTGTAGTCTTCCAAATCCCAAGCCCCTTTAATACTTCATATTTTCCGTGGCATGTTATCTGCTATACTACTCAGAACGGCCTGCTTTTTACAGAACTGAAACTGTCATCCTTATGTCGGATTGTACAGTGTCGTCCACAACCTTGGATTAGCAAGAATGCAAATTGAAACCAGTCGCTTGACACTGCTTTGGCAAACCGGTTTTGCAGCACATCATCATCATACGGTTTTCAAATCAATGAACACTGACGCACATGGAACGTCACATAATAAGAATCCCATTCACCGATACGCCAGGTCAAGTAACTCGTGCTGCCATCTGTGCAACATTCAACAAACTGTGTTCCTTGTACCGTTGATTGCGTCAGTTTTAACTCTCCAAATATTTGTATAATTAAGGCGTAATGATTAGCTTCACGATTTTTATTTTCAATGGCTCCACAGCCCCTTGGGCTTCGAGGCTTCACGATCACACTTTTTAGACACACCACGTTCGGTAGAACTCCTCTGGACGAGGGACCAGCCCGTCGCAGAGACCTCTACCTGACAATATACAACACTCACAAGAGACAGACATCCATGCCCCCGGTGGATTTCGAACCCACAATCCTAGTAAGCGAGCGGCCGCAGACCCACGCCTTAGACCGCACGGCCACTGGGATCGGCTTCACGATTTTTATCTTCCTCAAATATTACGATGATTGAAGCATGGATGATGAGATGAGCGAGGCATGTAGAACGCAGACAAGAAATTCATATATTTTAGTCAGAAAAGCGAAGGTGAAGAGATTTTGAGAGACTACGGTGTAGACGCATGATAATATTAGATTACATCTTACTGGCACACGATGTGAGGGTTAAACCGGCTCAGGTTAGGATTGGCGGGTTCTTCTGAGAATGTTGATGAGCATTCGAGTTCCAAAAAGGAAGCCCACTTGCTTGTCAGCTCCTCGAGAACGAATTTACTCCTTGCTGTTACTGAGCCCTTTAAAGTCTCGGCGAACTTCAACTGTAAAACTCTTCCATTTTCTAGTTGCGATTGCAAAATTGCGAAAAGCGACTATCGATTTCGTCATGTCTGACCGTCCGTCAGTCTGTCCGCATGGAAGTTCTCGGCTCCCACTGACGAATTTTCATGAACTTAGATATTTGAGTATTTTTCTAAGATATTTCGAGAAAATTCAAGTTTCATTACAAAATGACAATAATAACGGGCACTTTACATGAAAACATACGTAAGTTTTATTTAGCTAGCGACATAATTTTGCCATAAAAGCATTTTTATTCAACACTCTATATTTTTATATAGTTTACAGTGTCGTATATACAACAACACACACAGAATCCATTGTCGTGTTTTCTCTGCTACAATGGTTACGTGAAAGCGCCACAATGTTATGTTATACGTGCATTGCCTATCTTGTTTTCACAAAGGTTGTTTATGTGTGCCACATAATTCTTGCAATAAGAAATTATGATCTGCCTATACGTCATGCACCGACTGCTCTTGCTGATGGGAGCACACTGTGGCCTCTGTGAAGTACGAACTGAATCTTTATCTGCAGTGCAAGATAGATTCATTTTAGTCTTCAAAGATGTGGTTCCGTAATGCAGAAATTAAAACAAATTTCTCTATGCCAGTTTGATTAAAGACCCCCGAGCTATTGCCAACGTCTGACGACTCACCATTTCTTTTCCAGTTCTGTGTTTATATGGTAGTGAATGGGTGAAGAAAAGGAGACCTTTAAAAGTTCTTCACTTAAATAGTGACACAAAAATGTTTTATCTGTTCTCTTTTTTTACTGCACTATCAGTCAAGTTTTTTTGTTCTTCGCTTGTAATATTTTTTTTTGTGGAGAGCCTGAGCCATAGGCACGGCCGTAATAGTACGTTGACTGGCGGCAAGCCACACTCAGCCATCATTTAGTTTCCTTAAGCTGACTAAAGCAATACGGCTTGTGACTTACAGGACTTACTTATAGGTGCTAAGCTCGAGTATCGGCCTAATACCAACTACCCTAATTGATGTTTTCATGGTTTTTTCTGAGTCCATCCAGACGAACAGTGAGAAGGTGCTTTGAAATAAGCCACGACAGCTTCCTCCGCAATCGTTTTGATTTCACCGAAATTAATTATCTGTCTCATAATCATTCAATAAGTAACCGCTGCAACTGGAATAGCGTCGTTAATATATCAACTTTACACACGCGTTTATTCCTTTTCAGATCCGTGTTACAATAACGTTACGTATAAGTACACAAGAGACGCCTTCCTCCAAAACGTCCATACCGTCTCTGGGGCCCAAACAGCCTTCTATTCAGCGGACTATGGGGGCTCTTTTTCCAGAGGTAAAGTGATCGGGCCCGATCCCATTGGCCACGCGGTGTAAGGCGTGGGTCTACGGCCGCTTGCTTGCTGGGATTTCCGGTTCGAATCCCGCCAGGGACATGCATGTCTGTCTCTTGAGAGTGTTGTGTGTTGTCGGGTAGAGGTCTGTGCGACGGGCCGATCACTCATCTAGAGGAGTCCTACCGAGTGTGGTGTGTCTAATTGTGATCGAGAAACCTCATAGCGGAGGCCTAGGCCCATAAGGCTGTCGAGCTACGCGAAAATAAGTGACCAGGACGTGAAGCTGACCACTTACCTCCACCTGGTGTCGAGGTTAAGAACGCTTGGAGCTATACCTCTTCTCTGAAATATGCTTTCCTAGCGCACACAGAGATGATTTTTCCTTTACTCCTATATTTTTTGGAACCGGATTTAAGATTCTTATTCCTTCTATGGTGTATTTTCTGTTTATGAAGATCGTGACAAGCGGCATATTTTTTTAATACGCGGGGACATTGTTTAACCGATCGTTGGAAATAACGAATGTGTGCTTGTAGTTGCAGCATTACTTGTGAGATGGCGTCAAGTGCTTCCGTTCGCGTTGGCCGCATTCGGCGAAGGGCGTGCGTGGCAGACCGTCGGTGCTGCTGTACGTTTAAAAGGAACTTAGGTGTCATTTTGGAATACATGTTTTATGGGGTGATTTTCTTACTCCTTTGTTCATTTCCATTCATTTTATATTACTTTTAGCACTTTAGAATTACTAAAATCTTCTCAGTACCCCTCTAAACGTTCTGTAAAGCATAACTCACTCTCGTCAGTTACTTGTCGCCCCTCACAGCGGCATTGATGAAAATGCAAGAGTCCTAGGATGTTCCTGTTGTTACGAGGAGTGTTAATGTCTTCATCTTCAAGGTGAGACTTAACCCTGAAGATGAAGTCACTGCTGTCCTTCGAAACACCGGGAATACTCGCCCAACCACAGGCCGTAACATCACAAAAGATTTAAATCTTTATGTGCTGCGTCTTAAATATTTTCAACACCTGCACAAGTTTCTAATTTATAAGATTATGTATGAAGTTTAGTTTTATGTGGAAGAATTGTGTATGTGTCGTTTAACATGACGGAAATTTTTCTACAAAACATTCGCATTTTATACAAGATAATATAATTATTTTGTAAATCCAAATTAATGTAATGCAAAATAGAAAAAATTACAGCCTAGAAATTGAGGTCACCGTGTTTGCTGATATTCAAGACTGACAAGTTTATGTCGTTATCTTCCAAAGAGTCCCAAACTGTCCGTAAGCAGACAAATCTTGTACATACAGATAGGAGGCTTTCCACCATCAACGTAGAACCTCAGTTAAATTCATGGATAGCAGTTGCAGGCATATTAGCTCTTGTTTTAACAAATATGACTTATTGCCTTTGTAAGCCTCTTTTAGATCGCTGTTCTGCTGCATATTTTACAGCCATATATAGAAATGTTCAATAAGTTTTGGTATTAAGTTTTTTTTATAGTTTCGTTGTTATTCCTTGTTGTCAATTCAAGCATACGTAACTCGCTGCGCCCGCCAGGGGATTTGATGCAAGGTGTTGACCTTTGCTGTGGCTCTGTGTGTACCTAGGCTCTGAAATGACGTTGACAGTAATATTATTGTACTTAGGACGCAATATGTGGATACAGAAGCAAATGAAAAGAGGTTATGTTAGATAAAGTAAGTCCGTCAGAAAATATATCAAGATCTCAGATGCCTTCTAGCTTTCAGAGCCATAAAAAGTTCTAATAAAAGAAAGTAGTCCGAACATGAAACGGCCAGAATAAAACAGAAACGTTTTTAACATTTCTTGTTGGATACGAATCTATTCTATAACTTCAATGACAGTGAAATTACAACAGATGAAATTGTGAGATAAATTCTAAGTTAAATGGCCTTTTAAGTGTAAATCCATGGCTAAGGAGTGTAACGCATGTGTAATGTATACTAGGTTTAGAATGCAGTAAGAGTGCTGAGTCAGGCTCTTAAGCATTGGAAGCAGATGAATAAATCGGAAAACACAGGACCGGATGGGAAATTGGTGTAAAAGGGGCTTAGGTGTAGAAAGTACATATGTTTGATGCAGAGATTCGATTTCGAAAACCGCTTCGAAGTTTTGACACCAAAATAATATGAATGTATTCTATGTAATTTCTGCAACTGTAGATTCTTCTCAAGAATGGAATTAGCAAACATTACCGGAAGCTTTTGTGCAAACATTACCGGAATCTTTTATGCAAACAATACCGGAAGCTTTTGTGTAAACAATACCGGAAGATTTTGTGAAAATAATATCGGAAGCTTTTGTGCAAGCAATACCGGAAGCTTGTGTGCAAACAATACCAGAAGCTTGTGTCAAACAATACCGGAAGCTTTTGCGCAAATAATACCGGAAGCTTTTGTGCAAACAATACCGGAAGCTTGTGTGCAAACAATACCAGAAGCTTGTGTCAAACAATACCGGAAGCTTTTGCGCAAATAATACCGGAAGCTTTTGTGCAAACAATACCGGAAGCTTTTGTGCAAACAATACCGGAAGTTTGTGTGCAAACGATACCGGAAACTTTTGTGCAAACAATACCGGAAGATTTCGTGCAAACAATACCGGAGGCTTTTGTGAAAATAATATCGGAAGCTTTTGTGCAAGCAATACCGGAAGCTTTTGTGCAAATAATACCGGAAGCTTTTGTGCAAATAATACCAGAAACTTTTCTGCAAACAATACAGGAAAGTTTTGTGCAAATAATAACGGAAGCTTTTGTGCAAACAATACCGGAAGCTTTTCTGCAAAGATATTGTCATATTTGTAGCATCTGTGAACGCAGTTTCCACTCAAATTTTGTTTAAAAAACAATGACATGCTTTAGTTCAAAATAAGATGAGTTCAACTATTTCTAAACCGTGCGCAATTTTGTTGAAATTTTGTTTGCTAATCAAGCCGAACATTTTCGTGCAGAAGTAATACACACCCACTTACTCGTTGCGCATATGAACGTTTTAAACACATTTGCACATTGTACACAATTTTGATTTATCCCCCCCAAGTTATTCTATAAAATGGAGGTGCATCCTTCTTGCACCAAATCCTTCAATTGTTGAGAGCAAGATTGCTTTTATTGGTGTCACAATACGAGTATTCAATGTAAAAATAATCAAATAAGAAGGTCATGGAATGAGACCCTATACAGTGACAATAGAAAAAATTTGTATTATCATTATGTATATTGACTGCTTTGAATTTTTAAACATGTGAAAGAGGAAGTTTTCCTACATGCCAGAACATCGATCATTGTCAGCAGTCATTTGGATTACATGTTGTGTCGTTAGCATGGAATTAATACTTCCTATTTTATGTTCATTATCGTTTAATGCTTTAGGGTGGCTGTGACAGACTCAATTCGTGCTTATCACGTGGATTTGTTAACGATATCAAATGATTGCTAAGCGTCGTACGGAAGGAACTGCCATGCTGCACACTTATAAAGATTCTATAGAGAAGGCAGGAAAACATAAACGATTTGATTGTATTTATTTTTTGTTTATTTAACTATGTTGTCGATAGTTCAGACTATATGGCTTTGATGTATTAGACGGCTAGTCGCCGGCCTGTCACCTGGGAGACCTGTGTTGAATCCCTTGTAAAGTCCTTGTCGGATTTGTTTTGAACAAATTGGCACTGGGACGGGTTTTCCTCCGAGTACTTCTTATTTTCTCTTTCATCATTATTCCATCAATGCTTCATACTCGTTTATTCATCCATCCCAGACGCTATATCATCCATCCCCGAAGCTATATCATCTCCGCAATTGACAGCGTCCTTATATATAAGTAGCACACTTAAAAATTGTATAGCGTTGGGGGACCAAGTGATTGGTACATGAGAAATTGTAAATTTTATGGAAGGAAATGCTAAGGAGTAATCTGGCTTTCACTGGAAGGACCGTGTAAAACCACGAAAAATCCCAATCAGCATATATGGTTTTCGGGTAAGGACTAACACACGAGACTTTCGGAGCACAAATAGGAGTGTTACCTACTATATCTGTCATTTAGCTTACGTAATCTATTAGAAAACGTTTTCTGATATCATTAAAAATTTTTGTAATGGGATAATAAACATTTTGGGGAAAGGCGTAGGACATTACCTGTGATCTGTGGAAATTAACTTTTAGAAAAATTTAAAGCTATAAAATAAGCACAGTCTAAGAAATAAATTCTTGGAGAATTTCCGGAATGCCACAAAATACGTGTGTTTTTAGTGGACGAATTAAAAAATAGCTCGACTTTCAAATAAACAAAGTGTGTATCTATCGATTTGCGACACGGATTTTTTTTTACATTTTGGGGAAAGGCGTAGGACATTACCTGTGATCTGTGGAAATTAACTTTTAGAAAAATTTAAAGCTCTAAAATAAGCACAGTCTAAGAAATAAGTTCTTGGAGAATTTCCGGAATGCCATAAAATACGTGTGTTTTTAGTGGACGAATTAAAAATTAGCTCGACTTTCAAATGAACAAAGTGTGTATCTATCGATTTGCGACACGGATTTTCTTTTACAAGTTAGAGTTTCAGAGGTTTCTGACATACTACAGAAAATATGATAAATTATTCTACGGAGGCATAGAAGTTACGTCGTGGTATGTCACATGCAACTCGTGGATTTAGATAAAGTTACTGGTCTACTCTCATGTGCCAAAGTTCCGTGTATATATATGTTAATTGCGTGGTTAATTCTGAATAAATGTTGTGTGTACGTATGCCTATAATCAGCAGTAATATCATTCAAATTATAAATTAGTTTTTTTCCTTCTTGATCAATTTTAAGGTCTTGCGATATGTATCCTGCAACTGACCTCAAGAACTTCAACTCCCATCTTTCAGTTCTTCTTTCGTGTTGCTTCGTCACAAAAGTCCAATTCTCCCAGCTATATAAGAACTCTGGTACCACCATTATCACATATAATTTTAGTAATGTTTCCTTATTACTTGTTTCGAATGCACGTAGAATTGTTCCACATATTAGTTACATTGTAACATTTGTAGTAATTCATATACATCTATAGTATTTATACTCGTATGTGATAGCTAGAACCAAAAAATGAAACCATTTAATATGTCTAATTACGCACTTTATTACTGTTATTAAATGTTTTTTTTTGCGTTCTCAATTCCTGTAAATATCGTAACCTTTTTTTAATAGTTGTAATTTTAAAGTTTCTTCCTTACAAATTATATTTATAGTTATTATTCCCGCTGAAGGTCATCATCTGTTTCAGTAATTATTATCTGATTGTCAGTAAGGAGAATGGTATCAGGTATCTCCTAATATCCTAAATTGTTTCCTTAGTACATCCCTCCTATTTCTGTATATCTTCCGGGACAATTTGTTTTCAAATCAAGTAATTTATTATCTTCCCTGAAACCAAGAGACCACGTTCCAGACGTACACATCTCCACACTTACGTACACACAGAAACACACATAAAAAGGTAATGTATATAGAGTTGAATGCTTTAAGCGTGCTAATGTTTGTGTTGCTATAGCGAAGCAATCTAGATTTCATTTCAGAGCTATAAGCCTACTTCTGCTGACAGCAGTGTATTCTTGTCAGTCGCGAACTCTTCATCCATGGGCTATAAAATGGGCCAGTATCTGCGACTGATCATGTGTGTGTCTGTACATTGTTTGATGGAGAGGTTAATCCTTCTTATACCACGATCACTCGTTCTCACAGGACTGCCCAGCAACTCTGTGTGGCAGGCAGACTGATCAGTATTTCACATTTCAGCCGTATGTAGAGAAGGAGTTTCATGTAACAGAAGCTAGTAGTCGCACAGCTACTCAAATTCCCTGCATTTTAACGGCCGTGTTCTTAAGGGTCCTCGAATACATTCTGTCGTGTGTCATATGGAAGAGGCCACATCCTAAAACCGTTTTTTCCTTTGGTTCTTTTTCTAATATCTCACCTATTCCATCAACTATGTGTACCATGTAGTCAGTATCCTTCTGATTTCCTGAATAGCAAGTATTCTATACCCCCCTCGTCTCATTTTTCATCTCCCCCATGTGTTCTACCTGCCTAGTTGTGTCATTCATGGATTTAATTATAATACCACGTCACGTTACAGATCTGACAAAACGTTTATTTTCCTATATCTGCAATTCGCTTCATACAGGTATTTATGCGCATTTATAATCACTATGTCGAAATTGCAGGAGTTAATGTAGCATCTTTAACCATTTAACAACGAAACGCAATCCATTTTATTTAAAGACCCAGTGCCTAGCGCGCAGTAAACACTTGTTTCTTCGGTTATAAAAACCAGTCGTTCAGTCTTGTATAGGGAAAACGTCGATGATTTTTTCTGAGATGCATAAAAAACATATAAATACTCTGTGGGCAGAATGTAGAATTTTTTAATGTTAAGACAAGTGGTACGTACACTAACCGCTAGGCTTTAAAATGTTAATTGCTGGCTGCTCCTTGAAATTAAAGTGTAATTTGTTTATTGTATTTTGAACGTGTACAAATAGAAATGAGGCGTGTAATGTCCTCCGGGCACCGCAAACTCTCCCGTGATGATCAGAGGAATGTAATAATGGAGCCTGATGCAAAATATGATTTGCCGTAGTAAAGTTGTCAAATTTATTATCTTTTTCGAAAACCTTCAAATGCGAAGCATATTATACGCTTACATTGTTCTTTTAATAGTGTGCACAACAAGCAGGTTAAAATTTCCCATCGCTGTAGAATTCTTTACTTGTGCACTGTTAAGCGAGCACTAAAAAGCTATTGGATTCGCAGGCATTTCATTGGACTCGACTCGGTTGTTGTGTTCCCCCTCCCCCTTCCAACTCTAAGAGTCCGACTCGACTCGATTCTACTCGACTCGACTCTGTTGTTGATTACGTACTCTCATGTGCGGCAGGACTCAGTAGAAGATAAATTATACTTACACAGCTTCCATCATAAAGGGAAAACAAAGCTTACATTCTGCTCCGAGGAAGATTCGAACCGTTGATTTTTGGTTCTGAGTGTGTCACATCGTTCACCTGACAATATTTTTAGCCATATGAATAGGTCAAATGTAGAACCAAGACGAATTGCCTTATTCCAGTCTAATGGCAGTGCAGTTTTTAGTGCTGGATTGGGGATGGGTGTTTGCTGTATGGGGTGGCAACCCACGCTCATATGACAGTAACGCATAATAAATAATTTTGTTAGGTCTCAAAGAACACAGCTTTGAGGTCTTCACCGCGGTGTGATCGAGGATTCCGAGCTTCTGGGATGTAACTGCGTCGCTGAGTAAGTGCTTCCACATTTTTCGAAGAAACATGGCACCTTCATCTTCAAGTGCTCGAGATTAGTGTTTTCTTCGATTTACAGCCGTGCAGCTTGATAGATAATTACTACAGTTACAGTTAGCTCTAACATATTTTCTTGACTGCCTGAAGATGGAGGCAGCTGGTTTCTTCAAAAGTTTCGTACTTTCCTAACAAGTAACACACAGTTACAAGTTTCACTACCTCAGTCTCCAGTCTGCAAGTAACCATTGTAATATGTCTGCTGTGAAACAAACGTGACCCATTTTCAGACAGAAAAATAGTGCCAAAATATTCTTGACCGTGGAATCATTTTAACATCAAATTTTACTAAAGGCCCTTCCCTCCCCTTGCGTGTTACCTATAAATATGAGAGAAAGGCAGATATGGGGCACAAAGTGGAAGAAGTGCTTTATTTGTTGGCCACAATTCAAAATAACTAGCACATAGTTTTCTTCGACTTAAGTAACTAAACTAACAAACCAATTAACTAAACGATTATTTGAATAATTAATTAATTATTTCACTTCAGTATTGAAAAGACGCCTCCAAGTATTGTATACAAAATACCATTTAAAATTTCATAAAATAATTAAATACATCCTTATCTTATGTATAATATTTACGTATTGCCTTTGTTCCATTTTATTCTGTTCTATTAATCTTGTTAATAAAATTTAATATTTGTCATATTCAATGAAAAGGAAAAATATCCTAATAATCTTTAAGTTGTGTAAATAATTACATTTTAATATCTTATTTAAGCTGTTGTCATATCATTAATTAAGGAACCTGTTAATTTTATTTTATTCTTAGATTTCCTTTGCCCTAGCCTATCGCTGCTTCAATCTTTTATAAAGACGGTGTACCTATATAATTTCAGTGTCTATTCTTACTAAACGGTGTGAACGTGAAGACCGTTGACAGCGATCTGAATAGCAAATAAAAGATGGAGCATTATGCCATACAAGTTTCAGAATCAGGTAGCCAGCTTCCTTTGTTTGTTTCTAAGGCTGCGTACCGCTCTTTTCCCATTATGTCTTCAGGTAACGTGACAGTTGACGGTTTGTGAGAAAGTAACTGGGCTATACGTGGTTTGAAAACAAGTTAGACGTGATAACCTTGAAACGTATCATGTAAGAACCCTTAAGTTCATTTCTGTCAAGAGAAACACGATGATTATTAAAAACGCAGTTCGAATATTTCCTTGTAACCGTTGTCCGAGGCTTAAGGAGTGGGAATATAATGTACAGGGAGAAAATAAATAAGAGAGTTGGAGGTTAGTAGGGCAGGGAGAAGTAGAAGCCAAATAGCTGCTGGGATATTTTAACCGTAGTTATCAACATGATTTCACGTCAGACTTTACTGTTGCATCACCAGACATTTCACTTGCCACCCTCTCGTTTCTTTGGTTGTGGACAGTCATGTCTTTTGGCAGGCGGAATGCAAAAGACAGGCATCCTTCTGTAGACAAGCATTCCAATTACTGACATTTGATTTTACACAGAACAGTAATTAATAACTTTCTTTCCAAAAAAGTAGAAATATCCGCGCAAGGAAGGAAAGAGTTCAGTATGCAAACACGCGCAACAAAGGTTCGTTTAAGATTTCATTAAAGAGTTGTTTTCGTATTACTGTGTTTAATGTTTGTCATTCTTTTCTTAATAAAAATAAAGCTACAAACTAATACGAAGGCTTTTAACTATAAGCAGCTACTTTGGAAACACATACCCTGTAAGTAATTCGGCAGTTTATACATGTAATTATGAAGCACATGCGATGTTGATTTACAGCTGGCAGAAAATACTGTGGCCAGATTGTCTTGGTTTGATTGATCACTTCATATTTTGTAGTATTTTGGGGTAAAATAGGTGACATTATTGGGCTCAGGAACTAGTTATAATTTTTCCCATTCAAATGAATGGGAAGTGTTTGCAAGGTACCAATTGCCTTCGTTACCGGAAGGATGTCACTTCAGGTATTTTATGTGAGCTAATAATCTATTACTACACCAAGCTCCTCGTTTTTTAATTCGCATGTATCTATGAGCGGACTGACCCAGTATCAATTTCCAGAAGCGTTCTTGTGAAATTTTGCGCACACAAATGTTTATGATATTCGGATGGTTGTAAACGCAAGTACCAGTACTTTGCCGCAGAAATAATAAAGGCTTAGTTGACCATATTTCATACACTTAAAACTTTTTTGTTGACAAAGTAAATAACTATCGCGTTGCATGGGAACATAAATGCTGTTTCTTGGATTTTGTTAACATGCATCATG
This sequence comes from Reticulitermes speratus, assembly GCA_021186555.1. Classification (NCBI taxonomy): domain Eukaryota; kingdom Metazoa; phylum Arthropoda; class Insecta; order Blattodea; family Rhinotermitidae; genus Reticulitermes; species Reticulitermes speratus. The sequence goes on from JAJKFL010000005.1 coordinate 20,759,530, forward strand.
TGAAGAAGGGGTTTACAGACCTGTCGTTTACGTTATACAAATGACAGGATGTCGTTCCTAAGGACACTCGTATTTGTGTGATAATTTAATTTTTGTCAAAAGTGTGATGTTCGATTTGAATGTTGTCGCAAGTAGGACTTCTGGAGAACAAATACTGACCACAATGAAGCTTCCTTATTGAAGGTTCAATGCCAAGTATAATAGAATTACGCCTATAGACGATTTTAAAGCCGACGGTTTTATGATGTACAATATCACAACGTTAAAATTTCTGCACTTGACATCACTCTGCGCAGTTGTCAGCAAATTCAAACAGGAACAGCTGCAGCCATAGAGGAAGGTATGCGCCATATTGAGGCCACCGAAAGAGGTCGCAAAAATGGTGATTTTGACGGCGGTCGAGTCTTCCCCCTATCGGCTAATTTTTGCGATCCATTCCAAATATCTCTGGCTGGCTTTAATTTGTTCGAAGGGCTAGTCGCCAGGGTATCTGTAATAGCAATCCTGTGGACAGAATGACTGAATGACTTGAGGGGAGAAAGAGAAGTAGGCTGGTGCAAGAAACGTAACGCGAACAGGATGTAAATACAGGTGACCTCTTTCCATGGCCTGAATATAGTGGAGTTAATTAAGATACCTGAGCCACGAAAACTCGTCGGGCTCCCTAAAATATAAAGCCTGTACAGTACTGAATACAGTCGTGATGGTATCTAGAAACAACGTAAAATTCAGCGTGTGTAAGACTGTATTTCCCATACCGGCTAGTGACGACTACTGAAAGCCTTTTAAATATTCTATCAGCTTCGATTAAAGCATACAATAAAATTTGTGGTTTCAACAGCCGTAGGCTTGTGAGCTGGAAGCTTTTAATATTTTAACTCTGCAAATGGCGATGCTAACCCAGACATTGAAAACCTCATATCGATAATGCAAAATTGGTCTATTTAATGTGCTGCATGAATAGCAGACAAGTATCGACTGGACTGATAGATCCTGTGGTGCGAATTTGCATTATTTAGCAGTACATAAATGCAGACAAGGCGTATTTACCTATAGAAATGAGGATAGAGTTGAGACCGCCCATCAACAAGGCACTGTTCAGGACATCATTTTTGAGTGGCTATACTACTTAACTGGTACAAAAAAGAGAATATGTTTAGAGTTATTATTATTATTGTGCTGTTAAGGCTGCATGTTCATAAATACCAATTGAATTGAATTATTGTATAACATTGGTATTACTATTAGTATGTGTGGAGCACCGAAAGGGAACCAGAAATTCTTAAAAAAGCTGGTTTCAAAATCCTCCAGTGAAGAGACTGCTTGGGAGAGCTTGTCGTAGATGGTATTATGGTGTTAGATTGCATCTCATAAAAACAGATCCTGAAGGAGTTATTTGACTTCAGGTGGCTCAGACTAGTCATAAGTTGTGGGATCGTATAAACATGATGATTGTCATTTATGTCCGTAAAAGTATGGATTTTCTTGAGCAGCTGAGGAAGTACAAATTTACTAAGGGAGGTGCTGTAACATAGAGTTCAATTAGATCGTTTTGCATGATTTCTCTTGAAAGAATCACGGATTTTAATTATATCGACGTTCCAAAAAGCCCTGTGCAGTCGTCGCATCTCACCATGCCCTGTGCAATGCCTTGATTTGCGTTTGCATTTGCCTTCACGCCCTCTAATTACACACAACAAGAATGATGTGCACATGTTTTATCCTTGCCTTTAATTACTACTTTGTAATATTAATTTCTTATTCGTAATTTAATGACTGCACATGCCTATCAAAGTCCAAACCTATTTTACTTCCAGCAACTACTTGTACTCGCATTCCTTTACTCAAATACGCCTTTCAGGTCTTCATTGTCGGAATATTTATCATGTGACCTGTTGGGCGAGGTTCTGAGTTAAACAGATGCAGTAGAAGGCGCCACAATCATGACGCAAACCATTTGACTTTACAATATAAATTCAGATAAAAAGGGAATAAGAAAAATTTACGAGACATAGTAAGAACATATTCACAGACACTGCACATGCAAATTACGATAAAATTGCCCTGTTTCATAAAACATATTCTTTATTGATATACATTTTAATTTCAAAGTTACAATGTCGTACCTCGAAATAAGATGCCAGGAGACTGAATAAGTTTGCCTTGTATAGGCCTGCAATTTGATCACAAGCCCCACGGAATAAGAAGAGAAGCTAACTGCAATATGAAATTTTTAAGCATTTCAAATCTTCTCTCAGCAATTTTCATGTTTCCTCGGCGGATTTTACCCAAATAATGGTCTGGGATTTTTTAACTGTCAGGTATAATATCTGTTTCAGCGTTTCGGAGAAATGTGCTGCGTCCATATTAAGAGTGGCTGGACTTGGTTCAGGTGAATTCCATCTACCAGAGATATATTTATTTATCCCCAACGTGGGAAGAAAAGTCGCAGTTACGGTGTTTGATAGCCTGGCTATAATTTGAATAGGTACCTCCGGATTACAAGCGCAGGGCTGTGCTGCTATATCAAATTTTCATGGTCAGAGTTTTAACTGAGCAGTTGTTAGCTAACTGTAACATGGACAATTATCCGCGCTACCGTGAAAGCTGAGACGGTTTGCATAAATAACATTGCTGTATTCCGTCTGACACGATCTGTATGTATTATTATTTTTCCAATCACCACATGTTTCGATCAAGCCGATCATCATTAGGTGATCGGCTTTTCGAAACATGTGGTGTTTGGAAAAATAATAGTAGGTACAGATCGTGTCAGACGGAATACAGCAATGTTATTTATGTAAGTCTACGTACACAACGGGGTGGACAGCGGTTGTTTGGGGTGGTTTGACGGAAATCACAAGAGAAAGAACGGAGTTCGACTATTCTAAATTGGTGTAATTAAATTCGCGAACTCTTTCATTTTAGGATGCATATTAATATGATCCTCATTGTTCGTGTAAGTCGTGTAAGACAGGCATACATGAGATAAAGAATTTATGCCTTGACCAGGTTACGGAAGTGACGCATTCGATCGCTCACATCCAACAGCTCAGTAAAGACTATTTGACAGAATTTTCTCCCTCTCCTCTTAGTTTATTCCTTATTTTTCTGTCATAATTTTTATTCCATATTCCTTTCGAGCCGTTCGTGTCCTTTCTGTCATTCTTCATTCTTGGTCCTATTCTGTCAAGCATATTGATGTAGAGGGAGTTGCAAACACTTTAATCCGGAACACATCCGGTTTCAGTCTTAACCTGGATATCTTGTACACTGACCGAAAAACGTGTAAGCAAGAATTTTTTAGGAGTTGGTTGTGGCCTGTTTGTAGGTACTATCCCAGTCTTCAGAAGATGTGTGCAGCAAGCAAATGTGAACATGGATGGTGGAGAGATAAAATGTGCTTAACGAAGTGCTGTTTGTTTGAAGCCACAAGATATAAATGCATAACGTAGATGATATTTGAACGTAAGAAATTAGTGCGCTTTTGAAGTAAAAATTTGCTGAAATTCTCCTCTTACTGTATGTGCACGCGAAGACTGATTGTCTGTAAAGGAGTTTTCATGAAATTTCGTACTCGTAATCAGCAATAAGTCACCAACAAATGCACAAACCGTCAATAAAGGTATAAATTAACCTTCCATCGTTAATAAAATACCCTACATACGTTTCGGCTTGCAAGAAGCCATCATCAGGGGTTTACAGTTGTATTTAACAAATGCTGTGCTACGGTCTGCCATCGACACTCGCAATATAACTTCACTGTTCGTTACAGGTGGTCGTAAAACAGCTGTTTTACGACCACCTGAAACGAACAGTGAAGCACAGCATTTGATAAGTACAACTGTAAACCCCTGATGATGGCTTCTTGCAAGCCGAAACGTATGTAGGTTATTTTAGTAATGATAAAAGGTTAATTTATACCTTTATTGACGGTTTGTGCATTTGTTGGTGACTTATTGCTGATTACAGAAATGCACGGTGAATTAAGATTAAAGTTCGTACTCGTAAGTTCTGTTGCGGACATTTTGCATGAAACTTGCCTTTCTGCGGATATGTAGAGTGTAACTCTGTAAACATGTATCGCAGCTAAAGCGTATTGAACAAATGATGTAGATCAGGATCGTACATGTCATTCATTCATTGCACTTACTAAGTAAGCACTACAATTTCCTAGGTAATTAAGCAGAACCGACATTTATGCTTACAAAGCCAAAGTATTACAGTTGTTAAGCTGTGCTTGTATTGTCTAAACTGTCCTTTCTTTGTGGGGCCATCTACTTCTTGCATCATTCTCAATTCACATCTCTCTAACAGCCACGCGCCTTCTCTGCGTGCGCACTGATTGCTATGCCGCAGAGGAACTCGGGTCAGTCTATCAAAGCTACGGGCCTATATGATATTATTCATGAATTATGAAATAAGAAGAACTTTACACTCATTCTTCCACTCCCTTATGGAAGAACGAAGCCAATTCTAAAGCCGGAATATGTTACAAGTGACAGTTTCGACACGTGCAGTCATAGACAGATAGTAAGTTATTAAATGTTGCAGAGCAGTGTTTCGTATTGTGGGTGCACCCGGTTTGAACCGCTGCCAAAAGATGTACGTATTCTTGTAAGGCTATTCTTGATGTTATTTAGTTTCGTCTGCGGAATATAAGACAATAAGTTGAAATGGCCGATCCCAGTGGCCGCGCAGTCTAAGATGTGGGTCTGCGGCCGCTCGCTTACTGGGATTGTGGGTTCGAATCCCGCCGGGGGCATGGATGTCTGTCTCTTGTAAGTGTTGTATGTTGTCAGGTAGAGGTCTCTGCAACGCGCCGATTCCTCGTCCAGAGGAGTGCTACCGCGCGTGTGTGTGTGTGTGCGTGTATGTGATGTGTATGTGTGTGATCTAGAAACCTAGCGGCCTAGGCCCGAGTTGGGCTGTAGAGCCACAGAAACAAATCTTGAAATTCGTAATTGCCTCTTTCTTCCAAATGTTTCCTTGTTCGCTAGAATTTTCTTCCTTCTGAATTCCTTTATTAGTGGAATAACATTGCTAACAAGTCTAAACATCCATTAATAATGCTACAGTATTGCGGTGTTGCCATGTTTATGATTTCCAGTGCAAAAATAAAATGTTAAATGCAAAATGTATATGAAGGGCCTACCCTTGTAATTTAACACCATCCTAAATTTCACGTACTTAGCTTCTGAATGCACATATAAAAGAACTAGGTATAATGAGGGAGTACAGATTCATAAAATAATGTGCTATTGATTGTGACCGATCACTATTGTCATTAAAATAAGCAAAATAAAATTCTGACTCTTTAAGATGATTGCTGTCATTGTCGTTGGAAGTGGTAGGTAGTTGATGGCCACTAAATGTATCGAGGACTAATTCTGCTACTGGAGATTGCAGACTACTCTTTTCTGAGCTGCGGACCAGTCAGGTGGTTTCTAAACGAGCGGCACGCACTTGGTGGGTGTTGAAATAGGTTTGAACATTGCAGAGCGCTGATGTCATTTCCTCTTCCTGAATGGAACAGACCTGCCTGCTCTGTCTGCTGTCTGGAAGCCTCCCGACTGGCGGCCCCAGTACGGACACTGATAGTGACACGCTATTAGCCTTAATCATACATAAGTAAAATATATAGATGTTATTTATAATGCGACCCTGTAACATTTTTCCTCTTGATTTGGCCCTCGTGCCCCTCAGCACTGGCTTTGCAGATAATGCAAAGTGAAAATTGTTGATTTTACGTTTCCTATAGAATGGACGCAATCAGAAAGTAAGAGAGTTCTCCATAGCCTTTAAGGTCTATTAGAAACAAGGACTGTATTAAATCTCGTTTTGTATGACACTGTTATCGTATGTGTGCAATGCAAATCATGTTTCTCGTGAGGTCGAGAAATGCCGACGTTTTGACGTGTATGATGTTTTGGCCTGTCAGGTCTGTCGAATATTATTAAAATGTTATCTGGCCTTGCGAATAGCAGGTTTACTCTTTCGAGGTGAAAAAGGATTTAAGCGGACATGAAGATAAAATAAGAATGAAAGATGGCGAAATATCATATGTAAGTTTTGCAGAGTTTCGTAAGCAAATTATGTTACTCAAGAAGATTTAAGAATCGTTTAGATAAAAAACTAAATAATCCATTGCATAAATGCATTGTTAGATCGCGTGAAAATAATGAAAGCCACGAAGTATGTCTTAATTGTGCACGGAGTGCCAATATAAAATTTGGGTATTTTAAAAATTATAGCGAAGTCTGCTGTAGGCGCAACACCTAATGCTCTTATGAGGACAGGATGCAAATCTAAGATTGTAATTTTTATATTACAGAAGCTTAATGATGCAGTACTGCGTATTTGATATATATGTTCTGTTGGGAATTTAAAAAAAATCCTGCCATCGTATTACTGTAAACGTTCAGAGACAAATACAGAATATCTAACTTTCGAGCAGATTAGTTTCAGGAAGCTTGCCGCAGCGGTGCTGTAGGTTCCATACTTGCCATCACAGCTTACGCAAACCAGTCTGCTCTTAAATTAGGTATCCTGTATTTTATAGCCACAACCATTTCTGTTGAATGACTCCTCACAGTTGTAAGCCTGTCCATCTATCTTTTTAACGTGTTCGATGAGTCACAGCACTATATGGCAGGTGGTTGTATTCATTAACCGCGGAGGGATACAGTATTTGTCTTTTCTTTCTCCTTCGCGCTACAAAATGAATTATTAGAGATTAGGTTTCACAACCTCAGGAAATGTCGTTGTTATTGAAAACGTGGTGTCAAGAGGTAGCAACATAGATGATAAATTACTAAGAAGCAATGTAATTTCGTGGAAACACAGACGGGATACAATGAAGGCATTTAGAGATTCACTGAACGACGCACCAGGTTACTTCTGATGCACCTTCTTGCCACGTCAACACTGCCTAGAGCCCACTTTCTATTTCTAGCGTCTCTCCGATTTCTAAAAATAGACAACTGCTTTTATGGTAACAGCGTTGCAATATATATATATATATATATATATATATATATAGGAATTTCACCCATACATAAGCTTTACATCATTTGGCAGCCCTCCTTTGACACACATTACACTCCACCACAAGCAGGTCTTTAGCTAGGCCACCACAGTTAGTTTCGAAGCCTAGACATTGCTGCGTAATGAAATAAGACTGAACTTAACCTCAGCACTAGATGGAGGTGAGTGATTAGCTTCAGGCCCTAGCCTCTTTATCACCGGAGAAATTGCCCCCGTAAACGCTATAGCCGTTGTGAACATTAAAAAAATATTACTTTCCCTGCAAGGAGTCGAACCACGAATTTTTGGACGTGTGAACGTCCAGCCCTATATCCTAGTCACTACATAGATTACACTACGTTTGGTTATTACAATTGTTAGCGTATTTTGTCGTCATTTTGTACATATAAAGTCTTACTAAAAGTTACCTTCAACTGCAACTAGTACATTGAAGTTACTATTACTTTACATCACAAAATCGCAATATGTTTGGCTGCCATCACCAGACTATATTCTGAAACCGACTGTGGTAGTAATGCATATTGGGTACTGATTGAATCAAATATTATAAAAAAATAAAAAATAAAACTTATAAAATGCCATTCTGATTGCCTTTTTTTTGTGTGGATTTTTCTATGCCTGTCCCTTACATATATATTTCACATCGGGTCCACTTATTTTACGTAGAGGTGGTCCACACTGATTACACTGTTGAATGTTGTGGCGTCTGCTGTTTTTTTGTGTTATCACTCTGGTATGTAGTGTAAGGCGTGAACATTTTTCAATATAAACCATGTGTTTGATTTTTCTGTGACCCAGGTTATTGTATTTTGCGTTCGAATACTGTTGTTGTTGGTGTCTGGTGTAATGGAATGCGAAATGGAAACTACACCCCTTTGAAGAGTGGATTTAACCTGAATTATATTTGTAGATTAATTTCGTACAGATAAATAAACACAATCCCTTTCCATTAAAAAAACAGTCTGTTAATTCCAAGCAATGCAATAATTTCAGTTTGTTGTATGTCACACGAAACACGTAACACATTCTGTGAGCAGGGTGTAGGGTTTTTAAATGTGAAACCTGGTGGTACATGTAGTATATTATGTGATTTTAAGGGTTAAATCTAAACTCTTTCAACGTTTTCAGCTTACTCTTATACTCTCTAATTCTGCTTGCATCATCTGGCCCCTGTAATGAAGATGATGATGATGATACTGATGATAAACGAAAATGTAAATGTGGTCACACAACACGTCAAAGGAGAAAAATCAAATATAAAACCCTTACGTGATATAATTACATGGTCGTTTGAGATAAAATTTCTTTTGTCTATTGAATTGATGCAAATATTTCAATAACCACGTCCTAGAAGAGGGGGGGGGGGGCTTTTCTTGAGCTGTGTAACGAAGGCCTTCCCTAATGGCAGGAGTGAAAGCAGACTCAGTCTCTCTTGCCTTTGAGTGGAGCGAAGGTAGGTCTTGTTTCCCCTGTGGAATGAAAAACTCTTTCAACTGAGCCAGTTGCAGCTGGGATCGTGGAAAGTAGATTTTATAATTCGTACGTTTGTTCAAATGTGGTGGTCATATTGCTGCCTTGTAACCATTACAGAACTTCATATGGGGAGTTCCTTCTTAAGTATTTTGAACCATAGCGCACTATCAATTCGTCCTTCAACAAAGCACTCTCGAATTATGCCGCATATTCTTTTATCAGTTTGCGTAGAAGGTAATGAGGACAGTTGCACTTAAGTTTATACGCATAATTCCTTAAAATTCAGTAGGCCAAAAATTCAATTTTCTTAATGTTCGAAAATAGATCGATTAGTTTGTCAGTATTTCGTAAAAGATAATACTGTACTTTCTGTCCTCTGAATCTACTGCTTCCAAATATTGTGAAAACTGTCCTTTCATTCTTTCATAGAAAATGAATCATGCATCAACAAAAAGCAAATAATGAGAAAGATAAAATAATCAGAAAGAAATGTATTCTTAGCAATACGAAAAAAGTGATTTGAGTTGTAAACCGCGTGATTGTTCAGGAAGCAGTCTTTTGTGTTGTTGCATCGTGTGGTTGAGTATTTGCTTCCCGGCGTTTTGAAGAAACGTACGGCCTCCATACTCTGGGTTATGAGTCAATTCACGTACTCATAACCCTGAAGATGAAGGCGGCATGTTTCTTCGAAACCTCGGGAAGTAATTACCCAGCCACACGGCACAACAACCTAGAAGACTGCTTCCTCAATACGGCGACATATTTGCGTTAATAAAATCGGCGCTGCTGTCATTTTCGTTGGATAAAGCTGCAACCTTCACGCTACACTAGTCATATCTTTCGCTGCAGTTGTCTTTCTCTCTCTCTCTCTCTCTCTCTCTCTCTCTCTCTCTCTGACTTGTTACACAAGCAACAAGAACGTTAGATGTTTTTATAAAGCTGTATAGGGGTAAAGGAGGTAGAGCTTCATCCACTCTTAAACTGTACACTAAATGAAGGTGGATCTTCAGCCTCTAGCTCCCGTCGCTTTACCTCTGGCGAAAAATTTCGTGGTACCCATTAAATAGGAGGCAGGGTGGGTCCCAGATCGAGGCTGGACGTTTGGGAGAAAGGAAAAATATCTTGCCAAGGCTGGGATTCGAACTCAGATCGTCCATCACATAACCCAGGTGTGTATATTAAATGAAGTTGCTAAACTTATGGCCATTCTGTTGTGCGTGTGGGTTTGTGTGTAGGTACGTACGTATGTACGCATGCATGTATGTATATATGTATGTATGTATGTATGTATGTACGTACGTATGTTTGTATGTAGGTAGGTAGGTAGGTAGGTAGGTGTGCATATATATATATGGATGGATGTATATATATGTATGATGTATGTAATTATGGATGTATTTATTATATGTGTATGTATGTGTATAGGTAGGTAGGTATGTACGATTGTATATGTAGGTAGGTAGGTAGATGCCTACATGAGTACGTGTGTAGTCCCTCTTAAACCATAGTCGTATAGCTTCGTTAAATAGACCAATAGACCAGTACTGTGGGAGCTGGCGAACTTGCGGATTTAACTAACTGACGTTTTATAATCGATAGTTTAAATATTTGGAATTCCATCTGGTAACAGCATTCTGATTCTATTCTCTAACGCCGCCCACTTCTCAGCCAACAGTGGCCTTCTAATGAACATTTGAGTGATGTTTTTTAGATTCGTGAAATAAACGGGACGATCCTGTTTATGGAACGTTCAACATTTCTGGCAAGCGACCTGCTGAGGAAATGCCAACGGCTCATCAATGAAAGCACGCGGGCGCCCTCTTCTAAAAATATCCCTCCCAATTTCTGTGTACAGTTTTATGACTGAGCTGTAACATAGATCTCATTTGTTTACTGGTAATATAATTGCCTTGCCAAAGGCTTTTTACACGTAGGAAGAAGATGGGCAACTATCCATCACTACGGAGATTAGCTTTGCTCATTTGAAGCCGTATTTTTTGAGCTTTGTCATTAACAGAAGCTACTTCCCCACATCACAATGCCGGGCACCAAGCCACCGTTCCCAAGCCTTGCATTTTACAACATTCTATCTGACCCTGCTCTCCTTACAGAGTCCGACCTCCCGCCTGAAGGGAAGAACAAGCAATGAGAGTACTTGCGAACAGGATGCTGAGCATATATGGCAGAAAGTGACAACAGAATATTGAAAATTTCGAAATTAAGAGCTTCACAATTTGAACTTTTCACATAATAATTTTAGAGTGATTACTTTAAGGGGGATTAAATGTGTGGGACACGTAGCACGATTGAGGGAATTAAGAAATGCATACAAAATATTTATTCCAGGTTTTCGGTTGTCCTGACCCGAATGAGGGTTGGAAAATATTTAGGTACCGAAACCATTCAAATTTACATTATTCGCCTAATATTTTGGGGAGTTTAAAATAATTTTGTAAGGTAAAAGGTGTGTGTACAATCATACAGGATATTAGAGATTTTGAAGAAATTCTGGTAGGAGAACACTGTGGCGGAAGACCACTTGTGAAATCTAGGGCTAGATGGAAAACAATATAAACAGGTTAGAAAATGTCGGCAGAATGTAAGACTTATGTTGCTTTCGCTCTGGTAACTTCCGTAGATTTCTAACGCAGTGATCATTTTCAAGAAAAGTAGTGAAGGTGCGAGTATTTGAATCGTGTTTCTCCATGTTTTACACGGCACATACTATGCTTTTATGTACATTAGCAACAAATTTAAAATATAATTAAAATCAACATCTCGACAAAGGCAATTATTAATCACGCTCGATTTTCATCTTTAGATCCTTAAGGTTTTCTTCGTTGTCAACAGGTACCTCACAAAGGTCACAAATTTTCTCAATTATAAAATCCAATCACGGGGAGATGTTATAAATGTACATAAGTCTTCATATAAAGTGTCTGTTTTTTTTGTTCAATTTGAACCAAAATCGGAATGGGTCAACACATTTTAGTAAATATTCAAAATACAAGGTTCATGGAAATCAGTCCGGTGGGATTTTCTCTCTACTGACGGAAGTGCCTGTGGTAATGCTGATATTTAACTTTCAGCTTACCTAACTGGCAGCAGTAATGCCGCCATTCTTTTATGTACCAACAAACTGCCTTCAGCAGTACTGTCTGTCTAAAGATCCAACTGCCTGTAGTAATGCCACCGTTTTCTTTCTACTGACGTAGATTCCTGCAGTAATGCCACAATTGAATGCCACCATTTTTGTGCATTCCCCCACTTGCCTTACTTTTAATTTTATTTTCCGATAACATCAAGTTACTGGTAACATTAACACAAGGGATTATGAGAGTTGCTAGATAATAATGTTATAATAATCGACAATGAACTATGTCGTACTGCGGGAACTATCCATGTCATGGGAGATATCTTTTCAATATTTCATGCATGTCATGTGACTAACACTGTGATACGAATGGACGGATATAAGAGAAATCAATAAGGGTTTCTTGATATGAATAAAACTCACTTATTTAATACGTGTTCCACACCACGTGATAGAAAATCTTATTTCAGTATAATGGCTTTTAAAAATGTGACGTGTGTGTGTCACACATAACAGTTCGTCCGTGTAACATAAGTCACGTAATTGAAGTGAAAGCCAGACGAACTGATGCCATCAACAGACCGCAGAGTGACACCCTTTTAAATATCAATTGGCTCCAGACCGTGACCTGCATTTGCTTGGCTGTCCGTTCCAGTACCGTAATAATGTGTTTTTTACACTTCGAATAGTTTATTTGTAATTGTCCAGTGCCTGTGATTGTTAAGTGTATGTGGTGTAAATGAAATTATATTAACTAAATTAAATTGTACAGTTCATTTAAATTTACAATAGATCATGATTGAATTTCCCTCACTGCTTACAGAATCAGTGCTTTGATTTGTCTTTTGAAGTGTAAAACGCAGAGATTCTATCGCCTGTCCAACCATATTATTCATAATGAAAATTTCACTTTTTTTCAGCCAAATCGAAAATAAGTGGAAGATTATAATTGGTTTGCGAGAAGCAGGCTGTTATAAGGATCACTTTAGTTTTCGAAATGTGGCTTTATTTGACGTGACACCGTGTAGTCTCTAAACGGACGGCAACTTTCAGGCGGATCAAGCCTTCTCCATCCGTCGATCCTGAAAACATAAGCAGCGTGTTCCTTGAAACTTTTGTGTCCGTTCTCAACATTACAAGATGTCAACACCCAGAAGAGGTTAAGCTAAACTATCTGCTCTGCAAGAACCCAAAACCTTGTACGTTGAATTTTATTCAGAACAATAATATCGCACAAGCCACCATTTACCGTCACACAGAGAATCCAATCACTAACAGAACATAATACCTTAAATGCTGTCATGATTCCCTTATGTACAAAGGCTCTTGATTGATGATTTTTCATTCCCTGTTGTTAATTTATTCATGCTTGCCAAGAATATTTGCACGCATGAAGAAACTAAGAACAAATTAAATTCCGAGAATGTCTGCTGCCATTCGATTCGAAATCTTTCTCCTCCCACTTTGCTATCTAAACACTTAAAGATGAAAGGATAGAGAAATGTGATTTTGCTTTTATTTTTTATTGGTTTGAAACTTGATATCTTATATTAATGGTAGAATATAGGCTCAGGTTATTCGACAGTAGGATGCTGAGGAAGATGTTTGGGCCTACAAGGGAGAAAGTAAGATTATGATGAAGAAAATTGCATAAGGAAGGACTTCATATTTTTGCTCCTCACCAAATATTATTCGGGTGATAAATCAAGGGTGATGAGATGGGCTGGGCATGTGGCACGTATAGAGGAAACAGAAATGCATACAGGGTTTGTGGTAGGGGACCTGAAGGAAAGAAGCCAGTTGGAATGCCTAGATGGAGATAAACGAATAATATTAAAATATATCAAATGGTAATAGGATGGAAGGACATAGACTGGATTAATGTGAATCAGAATATGGACAAGTGGCGGGCTGTTGTAAACGCTGTCATGAACCCTAGTCTTTAATACATTATCAGGAATTACTTGACGAGGTGAGGAAAAGTTAGCCTCTCAAGAAGGACCCTACGCTACGGAGTTGTTTAACATTTGCCACTTATAAAGACGTATTCGGTGTCCTGTATATCTAGTTGGGTACTACACTGGACATAGATCACACTTATACCATGCCTGTCACTTTAGCCGGGATCCCCATCTTTATTCCACCGTGAGTGTATTGTACAAGTATTTGTTATGATAGTACCCATTTTATAAATTTTATTATTAATTTGTTGAAAGGCGAATTTAGTGCACTTATTAAGTATTTGCGACCGTTTATGAAATTCAGAAATCAAATGCCATCTTTAATTAATTCAGGTATTCCAAGTTTTGCCGATCCCAGTGGCCGCGCGGTCTAAAGCGTGGGACTACGGCCGCTCGCTTGCTGGGATTGTGGGTTCGAATCCCGCCGGAGGCATGGATGTCTCTCTCTTGTGAGTGTTATGTGTTGTCAGGTAGAGGTTCCTGCGACGGGCTGGTCACTCGTCCAGAGGAGTCCTACCGACTGTGGTGTGTCTAAAGTGTGTGATCGCGAAACCTCGAAAAATGAGGAGGCCTAGGCCCCCTAGGGGCTGTCGAGCCATAGGAAAAAAAATTCCAAGTTTCAGTGTTCATATTCAGTAGACAACAGAACTTAGATATACCGAGGTTACTTGGCGACTTGTCCTCATTTATGACAATGATTATACTGCCTGAAGTTGTTGCTGGGTTAAGGTACAAGAGAGATTAAGTCGTAAACCTACATTCATGATAATAACACTGGACGAAAGGTAGGCCTGTTTTCGTGGCTGTGTCATATCTTACACAAAGTCATTTTTTTACCTGATTAGCAAACTGATTACTGGGTTTGAAGCCCATTCAATTACTGTGGCAATTCACGAATGTCAGAGCACTGAAGGAAGCAAATGTAAATTAGAGAAAATAAGTGTAACTTACTTTTCTGGAGAAAAAATGTTAGTAAGACAAGTACAAATAGTCGCTGTGGAGTTTGCATTTGACCTTTGTAGTGGTTTACGCAGGGGAAAGCAGAACATCCTTTGCTTGTGACCAGTAACTGATGTATTCCAGTTAAAAATACATTGGGCTGAAGTGCAGTAGCGTTTTGTGCGCGTGAGATAAGATAGTTTGTGTAGCGTTCTGTGTGGTTAGAGCTGTGCATAAATTTAGCTTTAGGCTTGTTGTAAACGAAACACCTAACAAAGCGCGACCAGTGGGAAAACGGTTATTCAGTGATAAGGGAATCATGTCTTTGACAGGATCTGTATGTTTTCCCCCCGACCGTCGTCGTGAGTGTCAAGGGACTCTATCCATGCTGTGCAGGTCAACTGCATTCTCTTGAGTAAAAAATGGTATGTGTTAGAGTCTTACAGAGAACTTATGAGAATATTCGCATTTTGTTTGTTAATCCCACCAAATTAGATAGCCAAATTAAAAGATTTTTAAATAAATCTGCTTTAAAATCCTTGGAGGTAAATACGTACCTGTCCCTTGCGCTTTTTTTTCCCGAATGTTCCAAAACAGGAATATTCTTTATTGCCATTGCTTTCCAAATTTGTTTTCTCATTATATACCTCGTGTGCCAATGAGAACTCATCGTTAAAAAGACTAGGAAAATGTGAAAGCCTTTCGTTCTTTGCCTCCGTAAATCTCGCGGAATGTCTGCAGAACGAATCAATTAGCGTCTGATACTGTGTACCGTCAACTGCAGTGTTTGTCACAGGCCCTACCCAGCCTATCTAGCTAACCATTAGATGGCTTCGTGCAGCAATGTGCCGTCTTTCAGCAAATGCTTGACAAATTGCTACATCAAAAGACAATCGTTAGCCTGTCAAGTCTCCACACAGGGGCGCTGAGTGTATTGTGTTTCGTGGGTCATCGGGCAGGACAGCCATTTCTGGGGCTCTAAAAGTGAATGTTATAAATTACTCTTATATTATGAAGAATTGCATTTACGACGACTTATAGTGAACCGGCATATTTGTTGCTGGCTTCATTGACAGGCTTTGTTGTTTGATTCTCGTGTGTATAACGACGTTGTTTCAAGTGTGTATGACTTAATAGTATTGAATAATATTTTAAGAAGAAGTGAAGGATTTTATGGGGCCGATTGTGTTCTATTTTCAGCTAATGCCATAACATTTGCGTGTAGTTATTGAGCCAAGCCAGGAAAACATACAATGGCCCATATTTGAATCTTGTATTAATCGAATAAAATATCACAGTGTTACAGTTACAGTAACCCGCTGATTTATCTCCATCGGTGGTACCAGTCTTCCTGAAACAAGCCTAGCCGCAAAATCGAACCTGTGGGTGTGTCTGCTGTTGTACAGGCTAAACAAGGAGCTGAATGAACAGAATTTTCGAAAGCAGCGTTATAGGAAAAAGGATACCATACCACGCGAACACAAGGAAATAGATCGGAAGTAGGTGAGATTTACAGTATTTTCGTGTGGGCGAAGTTGTGAAGATTATTGTACTGAATGTTGGAAAAGCAAACAGTTTTCTTATGAAAACTCTGCTAATTGGACGGGTGACTATTATGATTTATGTGAACAGGTGTGCACGTTTATGTTATGGGTTATTAATAAGTATTCTTGACCTTTATCGGTCCAATGTCGAGGGAGACTCGATAGCGCTTTTCATTGTACCAGGTCCAATGTCGAACTCAAATTGACACGTTATTTTTACAGTGTTTTGTGTTGGTTTCTCCTAAGCTCGTGCCGTTTAATGGCTGATTTTGAACTTTGAAGGTTAGAGATTCTCTGGAAAATTAATTTGGATCAGACTGTTGGAATTCGAAATAATAATTTGGACTGAAAATTGTTAATATTGTGTTCCTTATATACAATGCAATAAAGGATAGAATATTATGTAATAATACACATCATTGTATTCTTTTGAAAAGTTCAATTTCCACGATACGTCGGACCAAATTACAAGATTTTAAAGCCCTTTTAAACTTTCTTTTTAAAGTTCGTACTTTGAACAGTATGAAAAATTATTCGTTTTCGGATATAATAGTGTATTTGCTACAAATTTCCACCCAAAAGATTCCTTTAATCTTATGGTGCTCCAATGCTGATTTCCATTTATTTATTGTGTATCAACACTGCACAGCTAAGTGTGCCAACACAAAATAATAACTAAATTTGTGTTTCTATGGAGAATTATTCTGTCATTCGGTCAGCTGGTTTATTTAATTAACCCAGTGGTGGAGTGTAGAATTCTTGGAAATTTATATCGATGTCCCCTATAGATCTGCATGGCTTTGTTTGCAGACACGTGGACTTTACCGTTACTGTTGAGGAACAGTTAACTACCTAACTACCTACCTATCTACCTAAGTAACTAACAGCTAACTAACCAACCAACCAACCAACCAAACAAGCAAGCAACCAAATGATTTAACTCCATAGTGCACGACGCTCCTTTAAAGTAGATAATTACTCATACTACGTATAATGAAAAAAATTCTGGCTTTTATGAAAAAAAATATCCGTCACCACATTCAAAAACCCCCGCTATTAGATCATAAGCCGACAGAGTTTATTCTCTAGACCCCCCCCCGGGGTATTCGTGTTGCCATGTTCTGTGACATCGTATAGCCTGATAAATGGCTGCCAGCCTTGCGGAAGGGCCTACTGCCTGCACTTTTATACTGAATTTATTTATTTGCGTCGTATATGGCCTAATGACTTGTATACGTAATACTTTCCTTCAAACCTTAAAAGTACGAATCGACAAGACTACGTGGAAGTAATAACCTGGAATACCAAAATATAACCGGTTCAGTAAAGTCTATTATTTTACTATCTGTTCTCCTTATCCACATAAAAATCTGAATTTTCCAAATGGTATATTTTTTAGATTTTCTTCTAAAATTTTGTATGCATCTCTGAACTTCCCCATGTTAAATATTCCAATCGTCTCACGTTCTTAGGATTTTGTTTTCCTGATAATATTTGGTGTTAGGTACGTACATCATCCCCTTTATTGGTATCTCCACCTTGCCGTGGCAGAGGGGCTTGTGAGTTCCTGTGACCCTGAAAGCTAAGCCGGCGGTAGCATTGCTACCAGTAGGGTCTCCCAAGCCGGACAGATCAAGAGGTTAGGAACCACACGAAGAGAAATGCCTAGGAGATGGGAAATCCAATAAAAACTCCCCCGATGCGGGAAGCAGCGACATCAGTAGCGACTTGAAGCACAGAGCAAATGATGCTCCGATGTTTCACGATCGTGTAGCAATAGGCGTGACCACAGTGGTTTGAACGGCTGCTGTACTGCGATGTGGAAAGAAAATGGAAAAACTACCACATTATTACGTTTCCTGGATAGTCTCTTTCCAAAAACAGAGACAAATGCGAGATGCTTCCTCTGGAGACAAAACAATCCGGAGGTAAACTACTCCCCATTCGGATCTCCGGGGAGGGGAGTGTTTCTAGGGAGACACCACGCAGTAGGGGTTACAGCGAGGAATACAGACAAAAGCAAAAGAAGCAGAAGGAAAATCACAGCTTCACGATAGGCACTTGGAACTTAAGGACCTTGAATCAAGGAGGAAAACTCGAAAATTTGAAGAAGGAGATGCAGAAGAACTCAGTATCTATGCTAGGTGTTAGTGAAGTGCGGTGGAAGGGTCAAGGAGAAATAAGAAGTGGTGATTATACAGTGTATTATTCCGGGGGTGACAGGGCTGAAAGAGGCGTAGCAATAGTGGTGCATAAAAGTATAGTGAAAAGTGTTGTTAAGAAGAGTGTGTATAGTGACAGAATCATTGCTGTTAAGTTGAAGGCAGAACCGGTAATATTTTTATAGTGCAAGTGTACATGCTAACATCGGACTATGAAGATGACGAAGTGGAAGAGTTGTATGATATAATTGAAGAAATTATTGAAGAGGATGAAAAGGGCGAGACAAATACTATTATAATGGGAGATTGGAAGAGTGCGGTTGGAGATAGAGCACATCACAACACTGTTGGACCATAGGGACTGGGAAGGAGGAATCATAGAGGTCAAACACCTATTCACTTGTGTGAAAGAGATGGACTGGTTATAACTAACACGTGGTTCAAGAAACCTAAAAGAATACTGTACACCTGAAAATCACCAGGGAATAGGAGTCGATTTCAAATGGACTATGTACTAGTGAATAAGCGATTCAGGAACGGTGTGAAGGAAGAGCAGACACTGCCTGGAGCAGATATTGACTCTGACCACAATTTACTGGTTGCAAAGATCTGCACCAGATTGAAGAAAATCATAAGGTTCCACAAGCGAAAACCAAGATGGGATTTGGAGAAGCTATATGCTCAACGACAGGAAGTACATAATAGTCTAGAAGAAAAACTTGGTGCAATGAAATGTGAAAGTGGAAATGTGGAAGTGCAGTGGAACAATATCAAGAAATTTGTGTCAGATACTATGAG
The DNA here is from genome assembly GCA_021186555.1 of Reticulitermes speratus. Taxonomy (NCBI): domain Eukaryota; kingdom Metazoa; phylum Arthropoda; class Insecta; order Blattodea; family Rhinotermitidae; genus Reticulitermes; species Reticulitermes speratus. The sequence continues at coordinate 20,778,548 of JAJKFL010000005.1, forward strand.
TGATTGGGTTGGAAAAGTCGAGAGGAGAGCAAGAAAGCCATGGATTACACAGGGGACGATCAGTAAAATGGATGAATGAAGGAAAAGGAAGAATGTCAGCAACGATGAAGGAAGGAAGAACCACAGAAGAATGAGAAACGAATTGAAAAGTGAGATGGACAACGCCAAGAAGGAATATCTGGAGAGCATATGCGACTAGCTCATAGAATATCAAAGAACAGGACGTTATGATCTAATGTACATGAAGAAAAAGGAACTAGGTTGGAAAGAAAACCATGGGATTCAAAACATTGGCATCGAAGACTCTCAAGGGAATATAATAATAAATCAGAGACGAGTACTGCAAATTTGGGAGATTTATATCACAGATCGAGCTAATCGATCAGAACAACTAGAAGTCGAACCTGAAGCTGAAGTAGACGAACGCACATGCAGCAAAGATAGTAGCGAGGATACTTAGAAGAAGGATTGAAAGGAAGACTGAGGATGTGCTTGGAGAAGATGAGTTTGGATTTAGAAGAGGAAAAGGAACTAGGGATGCAATTGGGATGCAGAGAATAATATCAGAACGAACCTTGGTCATAGATGAGGAATTGTGTGCTTGCTTCATAGACTGGCAGAAGGCATTTGACCGTATCAACTGGACCAAATTAATGGAGATCCTAAAGGAAATTGGGATAGACTGGCGCGAAAGAAGATTTATCAGCAAATTGTACATGGAACAGAGTGTCAAAATACGACTGGACCAAGGGGAGACGAGGAGTGTGAAAGATTGGAAGAGGAGTTATACAGGCTTGCTGTTTGTCGCTGGTTCTGTTGAACTTATACAGCGAGTACTTTATCAAGGAAGCTCTTGAAGGGTTTGGAGACTTCACAATAGGAGGACAAGTAATTCGCACTGTGAAATATACAGATAACTTGTGCTACTGGCTAGGGAGGAAAAGGTGTTACAGGGGCATGGTTGATAGACTAATTGAAATTGGAAGACGCTATGGAATGGAAATGAATGTGGAAAAAACTAAGGTAATGAAAATCTCAAGGCAACCATCCCCAATAAAAATTTTGATAGATCAAAAACAATTGGAGAATGTGGGATATTTCAATTATTTGGGTAGCATGATAACAAATGATGCAAGGTGTACACGTGAAATTAATTCCAGAATTGCCATGGCTAAAGCAGCGTTCAACAAGAAGAAGACTCTTTTCACCAGCAAACTGGACTTAAATTTAAGAAAGAAACTAGTGAAGTGCTACATTTGAAGAATAGCTTTATATGGTGCTGAAAGGTGGACACTTCGGAAAGTAGATCAGAAGTAACTGGAAAATTTTGAAATGTGGTGCTGGAGAAGAATGGAGATCAGTTGGACCGATCGTGTGAGAAATGAAGAAGTATTACACAGAGTCAAGGAGGAGAGGAATATCCTACATACAATACAAAGAAGAAAGGCTAACTGGATTGGTCACATCTTGCGTAGAAATTGCCTTCTGAAACACGTGATTGAAGGAAAGTTAGAAGGAAGGATAGAAATGACGGGAAGACGAGGTAGAAGGCGTAAGCAGCTACTGGATGACCTTGAAGGAAAAGAGAAGATACTGGAAATTGAAAGAGGAAGCACTAGATCGCACCCTGTGGAGAACTTGATGTGGAAGATGCTACGGACCTGTCGTAAGACAGACTACAAATGAACATACATCATACATACATATATGCATACATGCTTACATGCATGCATGCATGCTTGCATACACACGTATATAATATATACATACATACATACATGAATAAATACATATACATATAGGTGGATACGAATAGCCCGTATCGAGGCTGATTATACTACCTACTGTATTGGTGTATCCATGAGCAGTTGATCATTCTTTAATTGGTAAAAATTTCTCCTATGGCTGCAATATTGGTCTCTTTTCGTCAGGGAAGAACATAACACTGTTTGAGATTTAGGTACTCAGAAGCATATTTGTTCATAGGAGACAAGAAGTAACTGGAACCTGGAAAATATGCGTACTGAGAAACTTCATAATGCGCATTCTTGTGCAGTAAGGAGAATGATGATGAGAGGATATGTAGCACGCAAGGAGAGGTGAGAAGTGTTTACACAAATTTAGTTGGAAAATCTGCACTGAAGAGGCCATTAGGGATATTTACGTGACTGAATGGCAATGTGTTTTTCAAATTGACGTGATTGTTCACGAAGTTGTCGAATCGATGCAAGTAAATCATAATATGGTAAAATTAAGGGCATACGTGAAATAATTTGTTAAGACCACGGCCTTTTTACCACCTAAGGAATATTTGCCTTTAAGGAAGATTTTTGTTGTGTGAAACTACAGAGTGTGCTTTCTTCTTTATCCCTCAGCACGGTAGTGTTGTCAGACAGGAAGTCAGTACCCATTGGACATCTTCCTTGCTCAGGGACATGATAAAATTGATACGATGTAATTAACGCCACATAGATCTGCAGGCCTAACATTTGTTAGGAGCAAAGGCAGGTGCTGTGGAGTGTCATCGTGCATCCACTGACACCAGTCGTCGATCAGTAAAACGGATGGACATCGTCAAGCCGTGGTACTTGACACAGGAGTGGGGCTGCAGGCTGATATGTTACCTGCATTCCGTAGACACTTGTCTTAGTTATCTTGTCATCTGACATGTGGGTCATAGTCAGCATCACCGCCGCCATCTCCATCATCATAAGTCACCACCACTATAATCAGAAGAAACGCCGGCGTCATCTCTGTTTCTAACACGATGTCCACTATCATCTCTATCATTATCATATTCAAATATTATTACAGTTTATCTCAGGACTCATTACCGTCTTGAAGTTTAAATTCGATACCCGGCAGGGTCAAGAAACTTCTCTTCTTTAAAGCCTTCAGGCCGGCTCTGGGACTCACCCAGTCTCCTATTAAATGGTTAGCGGGTTTTCTTTCCCCAGGATTAAAGCGGCCGGGTGTGTGATGCTGACCTCTCATCACTATCTAGTTCCAACTTTAAGAATGTGTGGAGCTATAATTTCACTCCTGCATATACCTTCATGACATGAACAGGGACTAATTTTATAGAATATACGAATAGTAATTCAGCAGATAGGGATGTAGAAATGCAAACTTATTAATGAAGTTCTATTAATTTCATTATTTCATGGTTCTCTGTCGACTACTTAACTCGGTTCGCCTTGACAAAAATTGTAAAATCACTGAATGAAGGAAAGTGTGAGGAAGCAGTATTTTCCTGTTTAAGTTATTCTTACAAATTTCCGTCATTTTCCAACTACTGATGAAAATCAGCGGAAACTATATTGAACTTATCTGCTATGACGCCTGTAATCGAACCACGTGTATGAAGAATGCGTGTTGTGTCAATCTATGTATTGGAGATATCTCAGAAACACACAAACAGCTTATAAAATTTATTAATTAAAGGACACGCATAATAGGATTCAGTGTACTCAAGATGAGATATGTAGAAGGGAGTGTCTTCTAAACATATAAAGAAGGGAATTAACCTGAATTATATTTGAAGAATCAGTTCGTACTGCACAGTAAACACACACCTTCTAGGTTATAAAAGCTGGTCAGTTAATGCTGTATAAAGAAAAAATCGCTAATTGTTACTAGATTCATTCGGAACATTTTAATACCCTTTGTTGGCAGAATTGAGGAATGTTGAACTTTAAACCTGGTGACACGTAGAGTAACTGCTGAAGCTTAAAGTGTCAACGCACGAGTCTCTTACACTAGGAAATAACAAGGAACTTGTTACGTTGCAATTGTAAAGAAGAAGAAATTACTTTAGGATTAAAAAATAGGAGACTTTTCATTGTTCGTGGCATTACCTAGAATTTTCCTGAAGAGACTGAGGAAAATCATAAAGTTTGTCGGTCCGTGTAGCGGATAACGTAGCCCCGAATGGAAAGGGGTGCGTATTAAATACAAGGACATAACAATCTGCTGGTTGTTACTAACGAATACATTTCACTTCACACAGTCGTTTGTCACTGTACAATAACAGCACAGTAATCAAATAAATAATGATTGCCTGACAGCAGTGAGCACTTACGCGAAATGAAGCGGAAAAATTGGCGTGAATGGGAAATCATATCATTAAGCAAATAACGTTGAATATACATGAGTATCGATTTTAAATTTTAAATTTTAATTTGATAGGATTATAGATTCTCTTTATTAATATTTATATTGTCTCTGGGAATCGATTATTCCAGTGTTAGTACTTCCAGTTGCTTCTACATTTTGGTGTCAAAGCGGAGAGAGAAACGGAGATAGGTGTTTTATTTAACGACACTGTTAATCGGTAAAAATGTAGTGTCAGTTGTAGACGAATGAACAATGCGTACGGAGCATTGGTGAAATAAAGCTGAACGTCAGTTATGAAGTTCCCTCGACCTCGACCGCGATCTCAAATTCCATATTCAAAGTGTTAAGCTACTGTACTTCTTGTTATCTGCTTTGTGTGTTTCTACAGCTTCCCGCCATTTTTGTTCCAGTATTACCGAATATCGTGTCAGTTATTCTTACGCCTGTTATCAGTGTGAGGCCGCGTTCGCGCAGTCGGTGTAATGCCTGGGCTACTTGCTGGACAAGAGGGTAATCAAGTTTCGATTCACGTCAGGGCAAGAGAGGTTTAGCTTCTCGAAGTAGACCACACTATGTCTGTGGCTCCACCCACCCTCCTACTCATGGATACCGGGGGAAATTTCCCCGGAGCATGAAGCCAACCACTCACATGCATCTAGTGCCGAGATTAAGAATGAGCGGAGTTGTATCTGTACTCCCCACATATTTCTTCATGTCGTGCACAGTGTCTAATTTGCCTTATTCTGTTAGTGTTTTTACTGACAGCTGTCACAGTGTTGACTGTGGCACGTTTCGCGAAGTGAAGTTGAAAAATGGGTCCAGTAATTCCTCCGAACCTTTCTGTATTCTGTCCTTCCTTGACAAAACGAGAACTGCTTCAAATGTTTTCGTGAAATTGCATATTCGTGAGTTTCATAAAAAATTGTCGCCCCATTACAATTTTGTTCAAAACGTGACGATGCAGAATACTGTATGTGACTACGTACGTGCGTTTCTGCTTGCGTATCGAGAGCAAATTCCTAAATATTTTTTTTTCCATGGTTCGACAGCCCCTAGTGGGCCTAGGCCTCCTCACTGTTGAGGTTTCGAGTTCACTCGGTAGGACTCCTCTGGACGAGTGATTGGCCCGTCGCAGAGACCTCTACCTGACAACACACAACACTCACAAAAGACAGACATCCACGCCCCCGGGGGGATTCGAACCCGCAATCCCAGCAAGCTAGAGGCCGCAGACGCCTTAGACCGTGCGGTCACTGGCATCAGCTAAATATTTATGGACGTCAAAAATACTTAGAACAGAATTGTTGGAGGACATCGAAACACAAGTGTTTTACTATTAAAAGTTTCCATAAGTCTTACTATTTTTTGAGACAATTACACAAAACGGAGCGCTTACACCAGAAATGTTAAGCCGTGAGCACATGTCCGTAACTAATTTCCAGTCACAAATAACATGGAAGCGGTTTAAAATTCCTGGGTTGAAAGGCCACTAGAACCAATAATTTGATCTTTATCCAAGCCTACTTTACAAGCATTATAGGCATACACCTACGTAACGAGAGGGAATTTTCGTCACAGAATCTGCGGTAGTGACCTGTGTCTGCAGACTGTACACGCCGGTCACAGGGCGTGGAATTACATTGAGGCGGCACAAGCTGGCTGTGCGCATGTATTATTATCCTGAGAAGGAGCGGGACAAATAAGTAATAAATGCCAAGGATATGTCCTGTCTCCTTGTCAGACCCGGCCAGGTCCGTTTTTTATGCCACACCGCGGATTATATCTGTAACCACGCTTTGTTTCTCCATTTTTTCATTTTGCAGTAAGTGTAGTCTACCATCAAAGCTTAAATTTCGAGCAGTGTAAAACACAGATAAAAAGACTGGAACCCATTCTTCCCTCCACGTTATGTGTCTGCGTATTAAACTTCTTAAATAGAAAGAATCTTTGGTAATACAGAAGATATATCGCACCTAAAACCTATGTACGTTTAGGTATTTCAATAGTATCTTGTTTTCCTGCTCCCATAATTACTCGGGTATTACGCTTCAGATTAATGCAAAAGTGCATGTAGGTCTCCATATAGGCTTTAAAGTTGTCTGATTTAAGTGAAAATTGAAATGATTTGGTATATTTTCGTACTATTGTCAAGTGTGAGGTTTTATTACAACCCATTCAGCTTTTCTCGAGTTTTTTGACAAGTGTACATAGAGATACAGACGGGCAGGGCGATTTGAACATTTTAACACGTAGCGATAACTATATGTACCATCTGCTTTATCATTCGAAAGCTGTAAATTTTATCCATATTGTATGTATGTATATATGTATACATGTATGTATGTATATATGTATATATGTATGTATGTATATATGTATATATGTATATATGTATATATGTATATATGTATATATGTGTATATGTATATATGTATGTATATATGTATGTATGTATGTATGTATGTATGTATGTATGTATGTATGTATGTGCTTCGAATGATTCGCACAGTAAATGCTGATTATCTCCCTAAACGATATCAACAGGCGCGGTCTTTGTAATTGAGCAGCAGTATGTTTACTTTAAGGTAGGAACTGAATTTTTAAATATTTATTACACAAGATTTGTGCACTGAAGAACTAATAGTTGCTGCAATTTACTGTGCTGTAAAGTCAGTTCAGTTAATATATTTTCCGTTTTTCAGGAACGCGTTAGGTAACATTCAACTGCTTTAGTGTAAAAAATTCATACATAAAACATTTGTGGAACTTGATGTAAAAACATGTTTTCCTCACGCCGGATTCCGTATGGTCTGTTTAAGCCAGTTTTACAGCTAAGACAATTCTGAAACTGGACCTATTTTCTTAGTTGTCAATTTATGTGTTTGTGAGCGTATATTTTAGTACTTGATGGTTTTCGTATAAGTTCAGAAGATATAGCAAGTGGTTTTGTATGCTTATTTGTCCATCGGTCTCCTGTTGTCAGAGACGGTGGATCCCTTACACGGACCACACGCATGTTATGTGTCTGGAACCTAACTCGTTAACCCGAGGCGAGGAAAGAAAAATCGCACGTCGTGACACTTAAAACACCATCTTTCATCTGTACAGCTAGTTCCTGCAATGTACGGATCTGTAGTTTCTTGTTCGCATTGTGTTTTTGTGGTAGAGTCCTTGACATCTACATGACGTGACTTACTGAAAGTGATATACTGAATTTAGAAGAGTATGTTGTGCTTCACAATATGTGGCCTGCGAGCCATATCCAAAGTATGTGAATTATACGTCTACAAAATAATATCCAGCGACATATTTTGGTATTAACAGTGCCGACCTACAGGACTGCTTAAAAGTAATTAGGGACATATGTTTTGCTTTGCCTGATTAGTTATTTACAGAGATGCTGTTTGCTTATTTGATTGCAGAGTTTCTGAGTTGTCATGTCGTTAAGGGTTAAGAAGATGTTTACTTATTAGGTTGATCTGCTAGCTGGTTGGTGTCTCCTCACCTGTCGTCGATATTTTATTGTGATATTGCAAACAGAGCCCTTCTCCCCTTGCGTTAGCTCTGGTGGGGTCCATCATAAAAAGTACAGTACTGGGAGGCAACAAGTCAGGTTGTTATTACATTTGTTTTTTAATAAGTTATTTCGTATGTAACAGAATTTATGAGATACTAAGTTATTTGTTTAGTCATTTAAAGTCTGAGTTGGTTGCGTTGTTTAGTCTGTGCAGTGTAAAAGAAACACTTAATAACTCGTAACAAGTTTGTTGAATTTGTTAGTTGAATATTTCATTGTTACTCAGTTTGTTGGTATGTTACGGGTTTGGTTAGTGAGTTATTTGCTCAGACAGTAATTTGCAGGTTAGATAGCTAATTAGTTACAGGGTTAATAAGAGGGCAACAAGTTCAATCACAAAGCTGGAATAAGTGTTTTCCTAATTATGATTCTGTAAATATGCTTGTAAAAGCTAACATTCCTAGACTAGTTTCAGCACTTACGCCGGCCTTACCTACGTCATATATTGAAAACTTTGTACATGTATGTACCACGTGCTGTAACATTACGCAACTCCGTATTTTGCCCCCTTAGTTTGTTTATTTCTTATGATTTCTAACAATAAACAATTATATTTGCCCTCAACAGTAACAGCGTTTTGGTTAATGGGATTATTAATTATTTGATGTTATTTAAGGGGAACCTATTTTCATTAAAGAATAATAAGGGGAGTAGAATAAACAGAGATTTCTCCTTTAGAGAACTTCAAAAGTTTAGTCTTCATAATGGAGGCAAAGATTTTTCTGTTAGGTATTAAATAATTTTTAATGTGAATTATATTCTACTTGTTCTTGATACGTGTGCTAGTACCTTTTGCCACTGTCTTATTCCAGTACTTATTGTTCAATAAGGATTGATTATAATCAGTTCAATTTTAATACTACTCAGTCCAATTAATTGACCTAGTGTTTAATTGTTGATTATTTTATTTAGTCTTGTAATCTTTTAAGGCAAACAGAAATGCCTTATTAATGAATAATACAATTGTGCACAATTTTGCCTCAGTTTCTAATTTCTATTACAGTGTTTATATTTTGCACGTTTATTGCTGAGATTCTTTACTTTTCTCTATTTTTAAACATCATCCAGTGTCTGGCTTTGCTGTCAGTCTCCGTACTGCTAAATCGTCTGTACACTGTAACATTAAATATTATATTTATTGTTAATTAACTTGTATAACATTGAAATCTGCTTATGACGGAATCCTATGTACCATAAACTTAACACTTTGTCCTTTGACAGGTTTACCTGTAACACATTTATACTTCGAAGTGTGTACTTCGTATATTTGTGCCAAACCACAAATCAGGAATTCTTTATACGGATCTAAGTTGCTGAGCTGCAGACATTTTCTCTTTAACACTTAACTTATCCGTTTATAATGGGAAGTCTGAAAAGTAGAAATATATTCCAATTACAGTCGCCTTTCATCGGGACCAACTGTGCGGTGTGAGGACGCTCCGCAGCGCTGTCTCGGTGTTCGGTGTAACGTCACTCGGAACATGAGCAGAGACATGCCTTCAGCAGTCTTCCACTTATAGAGTAATAACAACATATGCATTGCTGTCATGCGTCTTACTAGGCAGATTATCACTGAATAATCAGCACGTTGTTACAGCTTCCTAACTCGGGGCTGAGGCAATTACGGAACTCCGCAGGTGTGCTTCAGTTGTGCATGGTATATACCAGCGATGGCAACACGGACATTGCTATGGTTTCGATTGTCCTCAGCGCGAGATTCTACACAATACAGATCCTTTTTTAATTCTGAGCACTGATTATTTTGCTCAGAACACTGGTAACATTTTCTGAACGTAAGGGAAATTTCGGATTTTCAAGGCGCTGAAGATATTATAGTCTGCTATGTTGACACTGTGTGGTCTGGTAGGTCATGTTTTACTATGAAGATGTTGGTAACTACTTACCAGACTGCACGGTGTCAAACCGCATGATCACAATATGGATTTGAGACATACCAGTCGCACAAACCACTGCAGATAATTAGATAACGAAGTGGAGCTTATCGTCATGTGGGATGTAACGCCGTGTGATTTGGTAGAAGTATGCTGACCTTACCGCCATGATAATCACAGGTTTCTCACAGCGAGGTACTTCATAATTCACGTTCTTGTAATGTTGTTAGATATATGATATAATGAAGAATGAGGTGGGTCGGAAATACAGCGCGCATGAAATAAATGTGAAATGCATAGAAAGTATTCGTCTAAAGGGGAGAGGCTACTTGGAAAATTCAAGCATATATATATATATATATATATATATATATATATATATATATATATATAGAATGACGATAAACTGGAGTTTGGTGTAAATGGGGTAGGAAGGGTAGACTGACTGAGGAAGGTGGTTTTTGCTCACAACGATGAACTTCTGACGTAATGAATTTCTTGAGAATCTGAACATCTCTTAAATTATTACTAGTATGAAAGATTTTAATTATAAAAGAAGCTACAAATTCTACGGCCAATCATAATGTCCCGTAGTTCACCTCAACTGAGGGGTCGAAAAAGCTTCGGTTTGTGTTTCTTATCTCACAATTTTCAGTGTCACCCCTTCTAAATAGAGACCTCCCACTTGTAAAGCCCAGGCTTATCTAATAGAATTTCGAAAACCTGCGTAGTCGAAGAGACTAAGTGTTCGAATCGGGTGAAATGTAGCAAAAAAGGGATTAGAGAGCGAACTCTAATTTATTTAAAAACACACGCTGCAGGTGAGCGTTATTTAAATCACGCTTCTAAAAGTAATTTTTTTTCAAGGCTCGACAGCCCTAGTGTGCCTAGGCCTCGCATTCTTGAGGTTCCGAGATCACACTCAGACACACCACACTGGGTAGGACTCCTCTGGACGAGTGATCGGCCGTCGCAAAAACCTCTACCTTGACAATACACAACATGTACTAGAGACAGGCATCCATGACCCAGGCGGGATTCGAACACGTAAGGTCAGCAAGGGAGCGGCCGTAGACCCACGCCTTCGACCACATGGTCACTGGTATCAACCAAGTGTGTTTGTGCTTTATCTAATTCATTTTCTTTACCCTCGATACGAAAGTTAGGCCACCAGAGCTGCTCCACATCTATCTGCTACGAATAGTAATAATGCCACAATTACCGCCTTTCGATCTGCCAGGTTGAAACGCCACTAGCGACACTTCGTGCATAGTCTTGATACTTTCTGTAGTATCAAAACCTCGGTAAAGAAGAAACATTTGTAACATGTAAAAGAATATGCACAGTGTTTTTACAGACCAGTTTTCTATATATTCAAAATGTTTAACATTAAAAATTTTAAGCATAACTTCATTGTAAAGTATGGAGTTCATAACTTGTGAATTTAATGAAGCCGATATTTCTACGAGCTGAATTACATATAGAAATTGATTAATACTTTAGAAGAGCATTGGCTTACATTTCTTTCTAGTCTATGTCCATTCAGGCAGAACGATTTAAACGAACGTAGACATCAGAATTGTACAAGGGGTGTGGCAGGTAGGGCACATGCCCTGGTCTACTGTATGTAGCGATAACTATAGGTAGGAAGTCAAAATAGGCTATAGGAAATATACATAACATGATATGAAAGGTGTCAAATATTGTACGTAATATAAAATATATTAACATACGTATTTTAAAGTAAACATGTGAGCACAAAACGTGTTCCTATGCGACATGCGACAATGCCCTCGATCGACCGCACAACTAGACATAACCATTGCACACTTCATAGTCAACAGTGTCAACACAACACGTAATTTCGAAGGCGAGGCATCTTCCGTGTGTTCGCGCACCTTGTTATCTAGTGTGTGTTCAGTGTTCAGATAATATTCATTATGTTCAGCAATTATGTCCGCAATATTATCTTATTTGTATAGGCTATTTAATATCACATATTTTCAGTCTCAGTATACGTGCAGTTAACAAGCTGTACAATGAATGAAATTAATGTAGCAATCCAGAAAAGTTAATTTTTGTGGAGATGCGCAGTGTAGTAACTTGCTCCCGGCGCAGAAAACCTTAGCTACATCTCTGGTAGACTTAGAAAATTCTCTCTAGGATTTCGTATTTTTATTACGTGGAATAATTCTGTGGTGTAAACTCCTTATTGACAAGGCATAGTGGTCACTCATCCATCAACAATATGTTTCTTCTTCTATTCGGTATTTGAGTCACTATCTAGAAACAACACATTTTTCAACAAAATAACAGTTATCTTGTGTGATATCAGGCTTCCGCCGTAGTGTAAATGAGATCTTCGCTCTTCTGGGATGTTACGCAGCGTAGAATCGTAGTTAGTTACCAACGTTTCGGGACTACCTATCGGTGTCATCTTCAAGGGTCAAGCAGTCAATGGCCCTTGAAGATGGGACCGATAGGTTGTCCCGAAACGTCGGCAACCAACTACCAATCTACGCTGTATAACATCCCAGAAGAGCGAGGATCTCAACGGACATCTTATTCTCTGTTTTATCCTGATTATGGACTTCTGCTTTCGTAAAATTTCTGGGAAGAAATTTATTTATTAATTTCGTGTTAGCCTTCAAAGGTGAATCGAAGTAAGTCATCTGTCATTAAAACAGCTCAGATACCTATATGGTACTATTTTATTGAGTATTTTACGACGCTGTCCGTATCTGAGACTCTATAGTGTCGATGAATAATAAATTATAATATACTTAGAAGGAAGCGGTCGTGGCATATTCGGGATTCTGTCGCGGAATTTTTGTGGAGGAATATAGAACTACCCATGAAAGACCTTGGTTACAATAGTCGGTGTTTAGCCGAAATGCTAACCGAATACACATCATCCTGGATAGTAGTCCCTATCCAATTATATGCATTCTGTACCGGAAAGAATTTAGGCATGTTAGACGTTTAAATGTGCAAAATAACAAAATTTTCACAATTAAGAACGGTTTCACAGCCACTTGTGAAGTGCGGAAACTATATGGCTTGTTGACTTTGACTATTACTTTAAATTGCCACGTCTTACGCACTCAGTTCTGGCAAAATTTGTTTATGTTGTCATACTTACAAGTGAACATTTTTCAGGCATCTTGATTGTGAAGGTTATAGCAATGATACCAAAACTCTGCATATTCTCTGAGGATTTCGCGAGGAATAACAGAATTGATTCTACGCGTTAGCCGAAACAACAAAACGTTAATCTGAAACAATTTTTTTAAACATCATTAAGGTAAAGCTATCCCTATATAGGCCTGGTCAGTCTCCTAGGTTTTTAGGAGGTTGAGGCTCCCAGATTTCAAGACAGTCCACATGAAGGTGGTAAGGTTGTCAGCCCTACGCGCCAGCCACCTTTACCCCACCTGGAAATATTTCTGGTACTTATTTCTGTTAGATGCTGAGACGACACCAGGGCCACAGTATGACCGGAAGGAATAAGTCAATGAAAAATTTCAATGACTCCATCAGGAATTTTTTTTTTTTTTTTACTAATTCCTGAGTTTTTTCCCTTTGATCCATTTTTGTTCTGTATTAATCCTTTTTCGTCCTTTCATATCACTTACGGTCCACAACCGTCTTTTCACAACACAACACAAACATCCATGCCCCCGGTGGGATTCGAACCCACGATCCCAGTAAACGAGCGGCCGTAGACCAACGCCTTAGACCGCACGGCCACTGGGATCGGCATCAGGAATCGAACCCGCGAACTCCCGGCTTGTAGCGCAGTGCCTCAACCAATTGTGCCAAAGCGCGCCCCTTATAAACACCTTAATAATCCGTAATTATTGCGTGAGTTCAACGCTGAGGCGTCAGAGATGCGTTGGCAACGTTTGGGGAATCTGTGACAAGGAAATCAGCGCTTATTGTATGTGTCGTGCTATGTTCACTAGATCACACCCTATGGAGAACTCGCTTTGGAAGAGTCTACGGACCTGTCGTAAGACAGAGTACAAAATGAATGAATGTTCATTTGCCCCCAGTTTTATTGATTGGTTGTAGGGTTCTTCCACGATTCTGTGTTTGTGCGGGAGTCGTGTGAGGTATGGGAGATTCCGAAGTCAATAACCAGGAAGCCAGAATTTGAGAAGCCCGAAACCCTACAACATGCCATGAAGGCACAGAGGAGGGAGGCAGAGGTAGCCTATAGCTCTACCGTTTCTTGAAACTCGGTGCTGTATGGGAGCAAGTGGCCGACGCCACGCCCCGCCCGCATTACCTCCGGTAAAGAGCCCCGTACCCATTTTACAAGAGGCTAAATACGGCTATTGGAGTACGCAGTGGCGCAGTTGGTTGAGGCAGTTGGGTTTGATTCCTGATGTGGTCATTAAAATTCTTCATTGACTTAACCCTTCCAGCCTCGCTATGGCCCTTGAGTCCAGTCATCCTCCAACAGAAATGAATGCCAAGGTAAAGGCGGCCGGTCATAGGGCTTGCCACTTTTATGCGCCGATTGTCTAGAAATCCTGGGAGTCTCAACCTCTTGGAGCCCTAAGTTCCTGTCCAGTCCTGTACACGGATGGCTTTAAATATGGCTACTAAGAACAGTAAATTAATAATTATGGTACATAACTTTATCTCTTTGTCTATAGGCCCACAGAGCACACTTCAGTTACAGTAACATTGCCAGATAAGACCTCAAAACTTTGTGCCGTCGTCATGCTTGTAATTGCTGGCGTCTGACGTCGCCTAGACAAAAACTTTTATGTCAAGTATTTACTTTTATTTCTGCTGTACTTTCTTGCAAATTTTACGTGCTTGATTCCAGTCATTCCTTACTCAATGTTCCACATATCGGCCGCCACATTGCTTTATGTTTTATCAAAAATCACATTGAGAGAATTTGCATATTTTTCGTAGAGGTATCACTGCAAAGGTTGTCGAGACCAGTTGAATTTCTGCTAGTTTCTCTAGAAGAATTGTGTTGCGTAGAACTGGATTAGTTTCAAAGTTAACGTTCTTTCCAGGGTTCTTTTTAGACAGGTACACATATTTCTGTCTGGACAAGCGTGTAAAGAGTCGTGTGGCCGGTCAGCCGGCGACTGGACTACGTGCTGTTAGAACCTTGTGTATAATTAGCATAGACTTCAACCGACGATTGGTCTGAAGGATACGGCTTTATGGTAAAGCAAAGGCGGCAGGTCAGACCATGAGTAAGGCGAAAATGCCATCAAGGCGCCAGCTTTCTAGACCCACACTAGGAAGTTGTGTAATTGACGCTTGCGAAGCTTCTGACTTCATGTCATTTCTGTCAGTCGGTTATGACGTGCGATGCTTTATCTCTTTCCAACGATCCCATGCAAGTTACTCTTGTTTATACCTCACATCTGCTGTCAGTAGCAAGCTAATTTTATAGAATATAGGGAAATGTTTGCTGTCTTTCTTTTCAGAACCTTTTATATTATTGCCTTTGGGCCGGGGTAGACTCGCTACGGCCTGGACGTTCTGTGGTTCGAATCCCGGTGAGGGCAAGATTTTCCGCACCCGTCAAGACCAGCCCTGGGACCCAACCAGCGTCCTGTACAATGGGTATCGTGTCTCTTTCCTTGGGATAAAGCACTTGGGGCGTTGCTTTGGCCATCCACCCCCATTTAGCACCAAGGTTAAAGAAGGAGTAGAGCTATACCTCTACTCCCCATCTGGACTTTATGGCCTGTTATAGGGTGAATTTTAACTTTTTTTTACCTAACCTTTATATTATTGCCTAGTATCTAGAAACCTAAAGAAGAAAACGCGCGAATTTATAATTGTGCCTTTTTTATAGGGCGTCAAACGTTGCCCCTTATCCTAAGGGAAGGACATAGTGTTTAAGAACAGAGTACTAAGAGAATATTTGTTCCTTTCCTATCTAAGAGCAGTGGCATTAAGTAAAGAAAATTACATGGAGACGAGCTTTATAATTCGTAAACATCATCAAGTGTTATCAGGGAGGATGATAGATGGCTGACGTGCAGCATGCCTGGCTGTTAAAGATAAACACACGCAATTTTATTCGTACAGTCTTAAGCTACAGAACATTTTGGAAACTTGTTTGTAGATGAAAGTGTAATATTGAAATTGATCTTAGAAGTGGGGCCGTGGATTCAGCTGGCTACGGATACTGTCTGTTTGAGGCTTCTTGTAGAACTGCAATGAATCTTTTGATTTCGTAAAGACGAGGGAGTTCTTGACCAGTGGTACTACAATCGACTGCTCGAGAAGGACTCTGCTCCATGGAGTGTGTTAACTTACCTTTTAGGATGCAGTGCCCGAGCACAACACTACAGAGTCGTAACGCTTAGAGCTCTACTGTAACTCAAGTGGTCCACTTACCAGAGGTCTGCACGAACCCGGTCCTGGGCGTGGCAGCACAGATAAAATTTTGGTTCAGGGTACGTTCAAATAACCCTAAATGTAATTTGGGGAAATTAGCATTTAGCGTGGGGAGATGTGATGCTACTAGTTTGTTGCGGGTTGACTAGCAAGTTAAGCTGGTACTACATGTACACGGAACATATGGAGTTGGAGAGTTATATGATGAATGTACTTGGAAAAATTGGTAAGATCGGGCACAAAGCCAGACTTGGTTCTGTCGGAGGTTTTTGCAACCGTCCCCACACAGAAGCAGATCGAAGCAAGACCTTCTACATTTGGCATCCGATGAGTCTAGTCTTTATGAAACGCCAAGACAGTATCTGACGTTCTTATGTGCTCATTAAATACATAATGCGAGAATTATTGACACTTATTCATTAAACGCAACATGTATTAGAGACACGAGATTTAAGACGGTTTGTAAATAGTTCGTGCTTCTTTTGCGATAGGGTAAAGGAATTTGTGTTTCGGCAGGTAAATAATGTGAAGGTAAATTTCTTGGTGTGGTCGAATCTTTCTCGGGCAAGGCCGGTTAGGTTAAATTTCTAAAACTCAAGTCATGCAGACCCCTACGACGTAGCGTATCTTCCTTAACATGTACCCGAGCACCCACCACTAAAATTCGGGCTTTACAAATGACAGATAAAAGTGTTTGTCTTATTAAGGTACAAACAATGACAAGAAGAAGGAAATTCACTGTTGAAAGTATCAGACGCATGTACTGCGCATCAGCATCGGGTAAAAGAACATGAATGTTTCGCCTCATACCCTTTTTCATGTATGAACCAGAACAAGCAGTAACTCATTTTGTCGAACCAAATATCCAGCAAATTATGAATATTTAATATAACGCTGCTTTATATTGCTTCTTAATTATACCCGTATTGATAACGGCCTTGAAACTTTGGCATTCTCCATTTTGACCACATAAACCGGGATCATGTTTGTTCATGTTACATACAAACTTTGAGCCAATATTGCATATCCGTAAGGACCCTCAGCATGCTAGAGCTATGTGTAGCGATATTACAGTCCTTACGGTGGACGGGTGAATTTACACGAGGAACCAACAAGCAGGTTGTTGCGGGATCAACAATGGGGATAACAGAAACTGAAGGGCGTTAGTATCTGCACACATACAAATTCTTCTGGCTTTAATGGGCCATACGTGAGTGTGTATGTGTTCTTAATGGCCACTCGGACTGTTATTCAATGGATACTGAGGGCATTTCCTGGGAGTAAAGTGGTGGGGTGCTGAAGCTTCCACTCGGCTGTATCTAGTTCCAAGGTTAAGGATGCGTGGATCTCCATATGCCTCCACAATGTCCACAGGGACTTTGTCGTTTAATATATAATGCCTTGCCACCCCTCGACTTTGGCTACAGATTAATCCCGTTATTCGTATTTAACGAGTTTTTGTGTTCGAATCCCTGTACCAATTATTCAGAAGGATTTTCATATCTTCGTGTCTACGTGTGTGTGTACTCTAATATTTCATATTTTGCTTCGTGTTCGAAAAGATCTGCCATCTCACTTTCGATTTTCCGCCTGACTGTTCTTCCTCATTTCCCCTTCAACTGTTGTCATTGTGGGACTTAACCGTTTCAGTAAAAGGTAAAGTTTTTCCTGCCCTTAAGCATGGCGATATTAAAACGTATGGGGGGAGTGTATTCTTTTTCTTTTGTGGTGAAGGGCCCCGCAGCAGATGCTACGGACGCACCGCAGCCTTAAGGCTTATTGTGCAACCGTTTGATGAAGATGAAGAGAAAGAAGATTAGTTTTTTCATTTTTCCAAGTAATGGAGCACCGGTGGAATGAAATTGACAGGGGAAAACCGAAGTACTCAGGAAAAAACCTGTCCCAGTGCCATTTTGTCCACCACAAATCCCACATGGACTGACCTGGGATCGAACCTGGGCCTCCGAGGTGGGAGGCTGGCAACTAACCGCCTGGGCCATGGCACGGCCTGTGTGTATTTTTCACTTCTACCGGCTTATCTTCATGGAAAGAACACCGTGCCTGTTTGATAAGAGGTTCTGTTGGCCCCACAGAAGGTCTGGAGAACAAAAAATCTCTGTTTCTGCTGGGAGCAGACCCTGCCTTCACTTTTCGTCCAGTCCATAGTCAAGTTAGATTTTATTTAAAGAAGAGTTTCTATTTTAGTATACTTTTATTCCGACTGTGAAACGCCATCATTGGCACTCGTTATCTGTAACAGTACAATGACACTGAGACAGGGTTTTTCCGATCACCTTAAACACAGAACACTTAAATAGAGATCACAGTTCCAGTGCCTTCTAAAGGATACATATCTTGGTTAATGTGAAAAGTTTTAAAGTAGGTTATGACAAATTTCTCTTTACGCGTCTTCCAAGTTATGATTTATGGTTAAGTTGGCGTTCCCTATTCGATGGTACATAAATAATGTAACTGACAGAGTGTCGTTAAATATAAGATGAAGCACATTCCATTAACGCATCAGATCTCGTTAACTTCACGTCCTTCATTAGCGTGCAGTTTCAAAGTCCAAAACTAAACTGCCTATTTAATAATTCCATTGGACACTCGCATATGTTATTCAGTTTTATTTCATTTTTATTGTCACTATCCAGCGTCTTCAGCTCACATGTTCTTAAGCAGACCGCCGT
Organism: Reticulitermes speratus; assembly: GCA_021186555.1. Lineage (NCBI taxonomy): Eukaryota > Metazoa > Arthropoda > Insecta > Blattodea > Rhinotermitidae > Reticulitermes > Reticulitermes speratus. The sequence continues at coordinate 20,797,207 of JAJKFL010000005.1, forward strand.
AATAGACCACCTTGCTTAATCTGTTCTTGAACATGGCTCACGGATACGGTTGTACTCGTCTGTTTAGTGTTTCTTTTTAAATATGGTTTTGTACATGCGGCGCCAAGAAAATTGTTTGTGTGTTGCTCTGTGTGTTACCTAATTAACCGCACTGGCGTGAAGCAAGGTGGCATAATGCAGGTGTACTTACAAGACAACAATGGTAGGTGCACATTATTTCTGTATGTTTCAAGGAAATGGTTTTCTCCGTGCCAACTTAAAAAACTTCAAATCAAGCGAAGTAGCAGCTGCATACGATTGCAGACAATGGTTCTTTTGTTAAAAGGCTTGGTGTTTCGTTTCTACAGTAACTGTTTCTTTAGCTGGCGACAGTGGTACTGTATACTAGACGGAGGTAGTCAGCAACTCATGTCCACGTAAATATTCTGTTTATAAAAAAGACATTAGCTCAGTACTAAGCGTTATTTCTTCTTTACATTTTATTCTTTCTTTGTGCAATATTCATGAACAAATGAACTCAAATGAACCTATAATAAGGAGGTCATGTTTCATTTGCGGAACTACTCAACTGACTTAGACGGAATTCTGTCAAATGAAGAATCAACGATAACTTGTGAGAAGAATGTGACTGTGCCTTGTTTCAGTCCAATGTGACGCCTACATTCATGGTGCTGAAATGAAACTATCGATTTCCTAAAAAACCGGTCCTTGAAATACACAAATTATGTTTTGGTAGTTGTTTGATGTGGAGAAGGTGTAACGAAATACAAAAGAAGGATTTTTGACTCTGTGCAATGATACTTCTAGCGCGCAGCTGTGGTGACGTTGAAGATCACTGTCTTCTGGGATGTGACTCCGTGTAGCCTGGTAAAGGTGACTGTGACGGTTACTGTCTTCTGGAATTTGACAACACGTAGCCTGGTAAAGGTGACTGTGACTGTTGCTGTCTTCTGGAATATGACAACACGTAGCCTGGTAAAGGTGACTGTGACTGTTACTGTCATCTGGAATATGACAACACGTAGCCTGGTAAAGGTGACTGTGACTGTTACTGTCTTCTGGAATATGACAACACGTAGCCTGGTAAAGGTGACTGTGACTGTTACTGTCTTCTGGAATATGACAACACGTAGCCTGGTAAAGGTGACTGAGACTGAGACTGTGACTGTCTTCTGGAATATGACAACACGTAGCCTGGTAAACGTGACTGTGACTGTTACTGTCTTCTGGAATATGACAACACGTAGCCTGGTAAACGTGACTGTGACTGTTACTGTCTTCTGGAATGTGACAACACGTAGCCTGGTAAAGGTGACTGTGACTGTTACTGTCATCTGGAATATGACAACACGTAGCCTGGTAAAGGTGAATGTGACGGTTGCTGTCTTCTGGGATGTGACACCACGTAGCCTGGTAAAGGTGACTGTGACGGTTGCTGTCTTCTGGGATATGACAACACGTAGCCTGGTAAAGGTGACTGAGACTGAGACTGTGACTGTCTTCTGGAATATGACAACACGTAGCCTGGTAAACGTGACTGTGACTGTTACTGTCTTCTGGAATATGACAACACGTAGCCTGGTAAAGGTGACTGTGACGGTTGCTGTCTTCTGGAATATGACAACACGTAGCCTGGTAAAGGTGACTGAGACTGTTACTGTCTTCTGGAATATAACAACACGTAGCCTGGTAAAGGTGACTGTGACGGTTGCTGTCTTCTGGAATATGACAACACGTAGCCTGGTAAAGATGACTGTGACTGTTACTGTCTTCTGGAATATGACAACACGTAGCCTGGTAAAGGTGACTGTGACGGTTGCTGTCTTCTGGAATATGACAACACGTAGCCTGATAAAGGTGACTGAGACTGTGACTGTCTTCTGGAATATGACAACACGTAGCCTGGTAAAGTTGACTGTGACGGTTGCTCTCTTCTAGAATATGACAACACGTAGCCTTGTCAAGTTCCATCAACATTTACGAGGAACCTGCTGTCTTCATCTTCTGGTTAGGTCTAAGAGATGAAGACAGCAGGTTTCTCCGAAACGCTGGTAAACTTTAGCAGGCTACACGGCCTGGCATTCCAGAAGAGAGTGAGGCCTACAGATCCTAAGTTTACAGCACTTGCATTCAGACTTTAAGCATAATAATATTGAACAAGATTCTAAAATGGTGTAATTTTAATGCTTATGGGCGTCAGAAAAATTTACGTGTCTCGAGAATGTTGAAAGAGGGAAATTTGAGATATGGCACTTCTGGAGTGTTTCCAATAACTCTTGCCTCTGTCGAACTTTGCAATTAGTGCTTATTTGGGAGTCAATTCGCTAGAACGGGGGTTAGCTCATATATGTGAGGTTTGTGTGGGTTTCCCTCAGTTTCTCCAAGAAAGTTGTATGAATTTCACTAAATAAACTACGATCCATTTTTAAACATTATCCCCAGTTAATTTATTCCACAACCGACGCTATTCGAGAAGTCGTTGTTAAATAAACCATTCAATATTTAAAGAGATGCACTGAGAGTAAGTCTTCCGTGAGGTGTTCGCTGTTTCGAGATGTTGCACAGCGTCGATTGGCAGAATGTTACCGCCTTTCGGGACCCCTTTTCGATCGCATATTTAAGGGTAAAGATGTCCAAATTTTCCTTTTCTAACCTGCACTTTCACAACGTGACCAACATACCAAACTCACTGGTCAAGTCTATGAAAATTACTGATAAAATATTATGTAGTACATAATTTGGGCCTGTCAATCTAATGATGTACATAGGCCTACGTGACGCTTTCATTTGATGCACTGCATGAAAGTATATGAAACTTCCTTATGGAATACAGATTGAAAAAAAGAAGAAAAACATTAACACAGGAAACATGTACATCTATATTCTGAAACTGGGAAAATGTGAACTGAAAAAGGCGATTGGAAATTTCAGAATTTTTTCAAGAAGATATTCCAGCTTTCCTTTCTTACCAGGAAATTCTGATTGAAGCATTCAACATTCGAGTATCAACAAACCCTTTCTTGCGCATTTATAAAGGGAAGCTGTAAAGATACGGCTATTAATTTCCTCTGTCTCTCCTTCCGTTTTTCCGCAAATAACACGATAGGGGCTGAATTAATTTAATGAAATTTGATATTTGGAAGTTCACTAGAATGCACGAATGCGTTGGAATTGGTTAGAGCCAGAGAAGAATAACAGAGACTTTATAAGAAGACCTACATGCGTTGTTGAATTCTTTTTGAAGTCTATGCAGCTAAATATGAGTTGTTTATCAGAGAGAAAAACCTTTCGAACAAACATTATAGAAGAAACGAAGCATACATTTTATACCTAATACAATTTTTGCATGAGCCTTTTGGGTTCTCTTGATAATTAAATCAAACTTGTATACAGCGTCATATCTCTTCTCCATAAACTTTAGACTGACTTCTATGAATTTGTGAGGTCCTCATTTGCCCATCCCGCCTATTTTAACGCTATTTATGAGTGAAAATATAACTTAGTAATCAGTAATTGAAATCTAGAAGCAATAACAGAGGGAAGGCGCCAGATCTGTTACGCTGAGCTTAACATTCCTAATTTCTTTCAGCTAATCCTTTCCAGTATGCATCAAGTTGCAGCTGAAGCAGTGTGATTTCGAGGTGGACTTATAACTAGCAATGAATAGTATCAGATAAACGAATACTGATTAGACTTGTTCGCTTTTAACACGCCTTTATGACACGCAAGGAGAAGACTGTGTGCTGTGGGTCAGAATTAGGATAGAAATCAAGGTACATTTAAATGCAAGTGATTTATTTATCATACCTGTTTTTCTACTGCTGGAGTGTGAAACGTCAAATGAACTGGACTGTCGCTTGAAGTATGCATATTTTACAGGCACGGAGACAACGAGGTCTTCGACACCAATCGCTTCGGGGAAATTGTGTTTGTTTCCATGTTTATTTGTCCTAGCATTAAATGCTTAAAATAAAATCATATATATATATATACATATACAAGGCTGTGTCCGTGTTTACAGTTAATTACCGAAACTTCCTAACAGGTTTTGATAGAATTGGTATGGGCTATAGGATTACATTAACACGGTCTGATGCATTATATTTAGGTTAGTAGTCACAGGTACATATAACACCTTATCTGGCTTACATGACTATTGAATTTGGTTTTTCAATGTCCTTAGCTACAGCTCATTTATAAAAATATACGTATTCCTAATGGACTATCGGTTTCCACATAATTAAGACGTACTACTTTTGTTTGAACAGATTTTTAATATGGTGAATATTTTAACTAAATAGTTTCTCACACTGATCAATGTGATACATGCATAGTGTTTAGTTTTTCAGTTACGGACTGGCATCTACGTACATTAAATGGCAAAAGGGGGGCCACTGGACTATGCAAAGACTGAATCAAATAATATATGTAGAAAATATATACACTACAATTTTTTATCCAGTTTTCTTACGAGTATTATTTTGTAAAGGTAGAGGCGTTACGTTCGACTCTTTACACTCTCTGCGTATTCTGCTACCATAACAGGATGCAAGAAACGTGTTTCGGTTTCGAAGGTCAAGACTAGATTCGGACAGTAGCGCCGAGAATTAGAAGGGGAATAAAACATGGATCAGTAAGGCACAGAATCGAGTGTGATGCTTGTTTTTGCCTGTGTGGATATGTGTTTGTTTCACGCTATGCCAACTGTAGGTTTTAGTTTTGTATTAGGCACGAGGAAATTACAACTTTAGATATTAAAGTAGATCTTAAAGAGACAGGACTGGTTTATGTGGACTGGACACTCTTATCTCAGGACAGGAACCAGTGACAGAATTGTGTGAATATGTTACTGTGTCTTAGGGTTCCATAAAGAGCGAGCAATATTCTCACAGTTGAGCAATTCTTGACGAAAGAGTGTCAGCAAATAGCTTTATGAACTATGTTTTAGAACTGCTATTATCTGCGGGGCCAATTCTTTAGTTGGGTTGAAATTTAGAAGGAAACGGACTGGACATTCTCGAAAGTATTTTCTAGTTATTTCTAGGAAACAGATGAAACACCACAGTAAAGCATTCTCATCATAACCGAATTCAAATTTTGCTCCAACCGCTTTAGTAAAGCATTTTGTTTTCAGCATTATATTGTACTGATCCTGCACACTAATTATAGGTACAGAATGTGCATAAATATTTTGTGCTGCAATGCGTTGACGTGAATGAACAAGTAAGTTTCAATATCCCTGCTTCAATTATAGTAATTACCGCGAGAGTTTAAATGTGCAGAGGGTTTTACGATAAACTAAGAACTTGTTAAGCTTATGGCTGTTTTCATGAGGAACCGATTGCCTTTCGTAACTTCTAGGTAAAGTGCTCCTGTCAACTACAGGGTCTGTTATTGAAAATAGCAGTATATAGTGCATAGAAAATGCTGTCATAAAATGAACGTAAATTACTGATGACTGAACTTCCCTTCCGTGATCTAATCTGATCCATTGTGCACTGAACATGAATACCTGTCTGATGCACTGTGATCTTGAGTGAAATCCTGCTAGAGACATGTGTATTTCTAGAATTTTTGGTGAAGTCAGGTGAATGTGGTGGTCTTAACATGGACTGATCTCCCAATCAGAGTTCCATAGTGTGTATGTGTGTAGACATAAATGTTTGTAATTTACAGAACAGCCTAGAAATAGTAGCTTTGCGGTTTATCAGATGAAGAATTTCAGAGGTTTGAAGCTTCTGCATTGTGTCCAATGTCAACAATTCCTATTATAAACTGAAAATTTCAGCTCTTTTCCTGTGCTTGTATTATAACTTTCATTAATACCGTAAATAAGGTGGCGGTAACTACACTTTCCGATGTAACTTCACAACATTCAACGTACAACACCACCTAAAATTTTCGAGACATCATCAATAAACGTCTCCTTTACAATTTAATGAAAAACCATTAATATGTCTGGTTGATTAGAAATACTTAGTTGAAGCCTAAATGAGAACTTATAATTTTTCTCAACAGCTGATAGCACAGCCTCTGGATACATTGCACAAAATGTAAATCTCTGAAGCTCTGCAGTTTATACATTAAACATATCTAGATATTTCTTGACACTGAACAAAATATAAACATAATAATGACAGTTTATTCCGGTGCCTCTAATTTGACTGGCTTTGATGCAGTTAATTAATCTCTGAAGTAGCAGTTATAAATTAACTGCTGTAAATGGGCTAAGAGATCACTGGTTTATTCAGACTTGAAAAATAAGGTATTTGGAAAATACGTGAAGTTTAAGCTAAATCTAAAATCATTTTCTCACGCTTGTTTATACGGATTTTCGAGTTCGCGAAAATATTCCAGAATTCACAGCCACCTCTGTTTAATTTTCCTTGAGCGCTAGTGACCTGTTTAGGGTCCTCAAGAGAACGACATCCGACAGAAATGACTCTATTAACGCCACTACCACGATTTCTGTTTTTATACGCGCTGTGGTACTCACTATAACACTCTGGTCAATTTCTACTAAATTTGTTTGAACTCAAGCTTGATCCATTCTATTGCATGTCATCACATGTCATATATTTTCCGAGTAACACACAAATCCTTGTCCAGTCCCTGGTAATGAAAAAGCTTCTGGCTTTCCTCTACTATTGACCTTTCGAAGAATAAAATTAATGTACACTATATGTCAGGCTTCAGTTCGTACCTCGCAGAGAATACACTGTGCTTCCATTAGAGAGATAAACGAGGCAATTCTGTACAGGAAAATAATTGCTGTGTATTTTAATAAACAATCATAAGAAACACATTAATACATTGTTTGGACCAAATGCAATGTTTTTAGTGTTAAAAGCGGTGGCATATACAGGCTTTGAAGTTTTAACTAAAAGTCGATTTGTTTACACTGGATATATACGAGTATTTCATAATAGCCGATCCCAGTGGCCGTGCGGTCTAAGGTGTGGGTCTGCGGTCGCTTGCTTACTAGGATTGTGGGTTCGAATCCCACCGGGGGCATGGATGTCTGTTTCTTGTGAGTGTTGTGTGTTGTCATGTAGAGGCCTCTGCGACGGGCTGGTCACTCGTCCAGAGGAGTCCTACCGAGTGTGATGTGTCTAAAGTGTTTGATCGTGAAGCGTCGAAAAATGAGGAGGCCTAGGCCCACTAGGGGCTGTCGAGCCATAGGGAAAAAAATATATATAGTTCATAGAAAAACTTTATCATGGCGGAGTTGAGCAAAATCTTTTGGAATTAGGAAGTGGTCTTCTTACTCGACAAGACTGGGGATCACTGCATTAAATTAACTATTTAAGAAATGGGGCATAAAACTGTGGAGTTGACTGAGTGCCCTAGTGGCGAACTCGCACGAACTGCTGGCGAATCGGCTCCTCTACACAAACTATGCTCTTTGGAGATAGTTTAGTCACTTGTGTACTTAATTAATTAATTTAATAAACAAGGTGCCAAGATAATTTCCCTGCCTTTGTAACGAGCTGTCTCATCGCTTGCCGCTTGACTAAACTTAATAACGTCAGAAATTAACACGTGTTGATGGATTTCGACAAGCCACGTAGCTGACGAACACAGAAATAGTAGTCGCCTGGCTCGTGGGGCTAATTAACCAGACTGATGAGAGGGGACGGAGAACAGAAACTGTGGGTATATTGTCTGCCGTGAGAGGTACTTAGAAGACACGTTCTGTGGTGTGTCGTCGGTGAAAGATATGCATTATAAAATGCACTTGTACATTCAGTTGTGGTAACACCAAATATTGAATTTGTATCGATAATATATACATATTTTTTTTCCTATGGCTCGACAGCCCTTAGGGGGCCTAGGCCTCGTCATTTTACGACGCTTCACGATCACACACATTAGACACACCACACTCGGTAGGACTCCTCTGGACGAGGGACCAGCCCGTCGCAGAGACCTCTACCTGACAACACACAACACTCACAAGAGACAGACATCCATGCCCCCGGTGGGATTTTTTTTTTGCCTGTCCGGGATTTTTCCCCTTTGATTCATTTTTGTACTGTTTAAATCCTTTCGTCCTTCGTGTCACTTTACGTTCCATGCTATTGTCCGTACAACAAACACAACACAAACATCCATGCCCCCGGTGGGATTCGAACCCACAATCCCAGCAAGCGAGCGGCCGCTGACCCACGCCTTAGACCGCACGGCCACTGGGATCGGCAATTTAACCACATAATCGCTATTAATTTCACTGACACTACAGTCCTTACATTGGTATAAGATGATATTCAAAAAGGTTGAAGAACATATTTGAGTCTAAGGGGAAGGAATACGTACGTAGATGGTTGGAGAAACTTGCATAGTGAGGGGATTCGTAATTTTTACTGCTCACCACATATTATTCGGGTGATCAGATCAAGGAGGTTAAAATGGGAGGGACGTTTAACACGAATGGGGTAGAAGAGTAATCTATTATACAGGATTTTGTGGGGAAACCGGAATGGAATAAGCCACTTGGGAAACCTAGGCATAGGTGGAGAATAATATTAAAATGGATCTTAAAGAAATAGGATGGGAGGTCGCGGACTGGACTTATCACGGTAATGAGTCTTCGGGTTCTATAAATTGCTTGACTGGCTGAGGAACTATTAGCTTTTCAAGAAGAATTGTGCTGCATGTTGTTAGGTAGCCCAGAGACATGTTCGACATGGAGTCATTTTCGTGGCTTTTAAAATGGACTGTCAACTTATTTATAAGATTTTTACGTTAAGAAAAAGAATATTAATTTAATGGTGCTTAAGTAAATATATGTCCGTATTTTGTTAATAATAAATACGTTTATACAAAGAACTTGATAAACACTAAGCTCTTATACCCTATAAGTAATACAGATTCATTCATGTAAAATATTCCTGTAGAACATATTAATGTAAGGTAATCTAATGTATTGCCGATTACCAGTGGCCGCGCGGTCTAAGGCGTGGGTCTTCGGCCGCTCGCTTACTAGGATTGTGGGTTCGAATCCCACCGGGGCATGGATGTCTGTCTGTTGTGAGTGTTGTGTGATGTCAGGTAGAGGTCTCTGCGACGAGCTGGTCCCTCGTCCAGAGGAGTCCTACCGACTGTGGTGTGTCTCAAATGTGTGTGACCATGAAACCTCGACGAAACGAGAAGGCCCAGGCTCATATAGGGCTGTCGAGCCATACAAAAAAAATCTAATGTATTATTTTCCATGGCGGAACAGCCCCTCGTGGGCCAGGACTCATTATCGAGGCTTCACGATCACACTCAGATACACTCCACTCGGTAGGACTCCTCTGGACGAGTGATCAGCCCCGACGCAGAAAACTTTAATGTATATATATATACGTACATATATGTAAAATTTATAAACAATTATTTTCTTTCTAAGATTTAATTTTTTTTCTATGGCTCGACAGCCTTATATGGACCTGGGCCTCCTCGTTTCGTCGAGGTTTTATGATCACACATATTAGACACACCACACTCGGTAGGACTCCCCTGGACGAGGGACCAGCTCGTCGCAGAGACCTCTACCTGACAACACACAACACTCACAAGAGACAGACATCCATGAGCCTAGTGGGATTCGAACCCACGATCCTAGTAAGCGAGCGGCCGAAGACCCACGCCTTTTTTTTTTTTTTTTTTTTTGCCTGTCCGGGGTTTTTCCCCTTTGATCCATTTTTGTACTGTTTAAATCCTTTCGTCCTTCATGTCATTTTACGTTCTATATTACCGTTCTTACAACAAACACAACACAGACATCCATGCCCCCGGTGGGATTCGAACCCACGATCCTAGTAAGCGAGCGGCCGAAGACCCACGCCTTAGACCGCACGGCCACTGGGATCAGCCTAAGATTTAATAAGCCTGACAAAAGGCTGGTGAAACAAATAGTTGTGTGTACTAACGGTTACTGAAATTACAGCGTCTGTATTTCGTTGTGAGTACTGCATTATGTAAAAGAGTGTCGCAGATCTCAATACTCTCATTTTTTTGTCTGAGGTTTGTTAACCTTTCTGTCAAGACCTCAGATTATGTAGCGTCCACGTGATGGAATGATTAGTGAAAGCCGTATAGCTAATGACATGGAAGGAAGCTGTCATGGCTGAGGTACTCTCCAATTTCCTGAAGGATTCAGAGAAGCCGTGAGACACCACAGTTAATATTGCTGCTGTCCGGGATAAAATTTGCTTTCGGAACCTCTCGATAACAAAGCACAGGAGCTTGACACTCATTCACCTAGCAAATAGTTATACTAGCGAATAAGTTTCATCAGTGTTATATGACTAAACCTTTTTTGTGTCAGCTTCCTGAAGTCTTGAAACATTATGTCATTTGGTCTACTTAGTAACACCGTGTCAAATGTTCGGGTTACACAGCATCAAGTTATGAATTCTTAGATTAGTTAGCGACATGGTCTTAACTCCAGAAGTCATATCGGTTCAAAATAAATTCCAGAATGATTGTTAACGGTAAGTGTGAAAGAATGTGGTAGGAATTTTTCGCGGCCTATTTCAGAGTTGTTTTGTGCCATTCATCTGGAGAGGTCGGAGAGATTTCCTACTTGGGAACCACAGAATCGGGGGAGGGGGACTGTGGGCTGTAGAATATTTGTCACATATTAAATAGAATTTATCCCGTATGATAATAGAGTTCTAGGCTAACCAAAAATTCGTAAAATGTGCAAAAAGTATCTAACTATTCACTCAAGAGATCATTTCGACCCCTAGGTATGTTAATTTTTAAGATGAGCCACATTAGACCACAAAAACTTTGGGTGACAACATTTAGTGTAAATTAAATTACGACCTTCTATGATATTACACCGAGTAAATGGACACGTAAATACGAGCGTTTCGGAGAAACTACCTCCATATCCGACCCTGAAGACAGAACTTCAAGTCTCAACTAATTTTTGTCAAATTTATCCTCGTACACCGTGTTGTTACTTGAGAGCAAACATGACCCAAGTACTGAGATTCATCCAAACACAGCACTGATCAGGAATACTCACTTGTGAATTTATTGACAGCTTTAGATGTATCTGAAAACCGGAGTGGTGAAGGTAGAGCTCTTGGCACCAGCAGCCACTATGATGAAGTAATTGTACTGAACAATAAGTTACTCACGAGTTTCAAATAAATTGCGGTACGTTTAACAGGAAATGATATAATCAAAGGATATTATATCGTACCTTTTTACAATCTCCTTCGAGTTAGTAATCTTCAGTTAAATTAACATGCTTTGACTTCATTTCTATCGCTTTTGAACGCCCTAGTGTTAAGTATGTGTTTTTTAACACCGTTCTGATCTGTTTGGAAATCTTTAACGATTCTAATTGAAGGGTTGAGGGCGTCAATTGAGATTTCATCTCTGTGAAGATTAAAAGGTTGAATGTCTTCTATATGATTTTAGAGTGTAATACAACTATAAGTGCGAGAATTATGTGAACAAATAGAAGCTATTATTTCCCATATTTAAGTTGTAATTTATCGTTTTACGTATTATTTAAGGATGAAAGGTGTTAATGCTTCTACTTGTAAAGATAGTCGTCTTTAAAAACCGTACCAGAAGTGTCTATAATTTATAAGCAATCTGAAGACCTTAACACATGTATTTCCTACTAGAAGAAAATAATGCAGACCCATGGAATGCATGTCACCGTGTTTAGAATATTAAAAAAGGCCTATTTTGTGGTTGGATATGTTTTCTTCTGGGGTACGCGGTGGCGTAGTTGGTTAAGGCACTGCCCTACAAGCCGGAAGGTCACGGGTTCTATTCCCGACTTAATCCTTCCGGCCACACCATGGCCGGGGTCGACTCAAGCTCTGACAGAAATGTTTAACGAAAATGTCTCCTGGGGGTAAATGCGGCTGGTGCGTAGGGTTGACAACCTTATCACCTTCATGTGCCGATTATCTAGAAATTCAGGGAGCCTCAACCTCCTGGAACCCTCAAGGCCTGTCCAGGCCTTTAATGGGATAGCTTCTTATGTTTTTCTCTACTGCTTCCTCTCAGTATATCTGGGTTGGATACACTCTAGTCCCACCAAGCACTATGACGATGCAGAGGTAACTCCCTAGACTAGTACTTCGGAAGAAGCAGAGACTACCATGATTGAGATTGAGATTTTAGGATTTTTTGCGGTGTACATCCGAAAGCCGACGACTTTGTCTTTCAAAATGATTATGTAATCGTACATGCTGGCCATGTATGATCACACTTTTGTCTCGTTGAAAGCTATGCAAGCTCCTAAGTTCAAGTTACAACGTTTAATAATGTTGTTCATTGTGATGGAAAAATGGCGGGCTATTCTGAAAAAGATAGTGACCGTTGCATAAAAAGCGGGAAATTCTTTGGTCCTAGTGAGAATAAGGAAATAAATACCGCTGAGGGTAGGGATGACGACGTTCTACATTTAGCACTCTTTGCCTTCTTGTTTTATTCCTGATCAGCACCTCCTCCCCCCCGCTCTTGTCAGCCCATAATACAGTCCCTAACGAAGGTAATCACGTGTTTGTCACAATTTGTGTGTACAAAACGACAAGGGAGAATATAAATACGTACGTGTGTATTAGCTGGGACAGTGTGACAGGTTGATAGTGGGTCAGGGCACAGACTACTTGCTCCAGGGAGTAGGGGAAGTAATCTAGGAATAAATCAACATTCCGACTCAAATTCGTTAATCTGCAAGGGTTTGAGACTTTTTTTCTCACCGTAATAGTGCAGCTATAACGTCGTAACGACACAAGTCATTGTTTTTTAAAGACTCCAGCCCGCCCTTCAAAGCCTACCTGCTGCACTGTTCAAGAGCAGAACGAATCCAGTGAACAGAATATTTCGTTATTTTGGACATCCCCGTTTTTATGATTCTGCTCCCCTCTGGAGGTGGCTGGTTCTTCTTAAGGTGGCAGACATTTGAATTTTCCATTTTCCTATATAGACAACAAATAACTCATCAGGTGACGTACAGGCCAACTGGAACAAGAACACAAGGACGAATGTTGGGCAGATTGTTAGACGACTGTTCCTGGAACGGGTCAACACACAGTCCATCGTATAGACGATTTATTTAGTAACAATGTCGAGATGGCAGAAATGTTAACTGAAAGACTTGCTGCAACTCGTGTGTTGGTCCTACAGCAGAGTGACTGCTGCTTCTGGCCTGTCAGATTGTGACGTGTTTCACTTCCACGCAGGAACCACATCGTGAACTGCACAATTAGTTGAATCCACAGGGGTTTTGTTGTTTTCTGCCTGCTTTGGGTGGAATGGGGGTGGGGCTTTTGTACACACAGAGTCGTCACCGGGGGCCCGGAACACGGAAATGAGTGCGTGAATGACGAGAATTACATTGCTTGCAAAGAGACTCGTGCTCTTATCGACGGAGATTAAGCCACAGGATCGCCATCTGCTCTGAAGTTTCAACATAACTATTGTACCATTCGGTCCAGAATTTTCTGTCTTCCCCTTTGCTGCCTAGAATCATAAAGATTAGCATACACTATTGTTTTTTTTTGTCTGGAAATATGGTCCCTCGCATTGAGGGAACAACCTAGGTTGAGCCTGTTTGACAACAGCTTGCTGAGGAAGATATTTGTGGGGTTGAAGAAAATTATATAGTGAGGAGCTTCATGACTTGTATTCCTTACCACATATTTTAGGGTGATCAAACGGACTGTGAGATGGATAGGACAAGTGTCACGTAAGGAGAAGAAACAACATGCCACAAGGATTTGGTTGGGAAACCAGAAGGAAAGAAGCCTCTCTGAAGACCTAGGTGTAAATCGGAGGGTAACATTAAAATAGACCTTAAAAGAATAATGTGCGATGGCGTGCACATGATTCATCTGGCTCAGGATAGGGACAACAGGCGGGTTCTTATAGACACGGTAATGAAAACCAGGCTTCATAAAATCTGAGGAATTTCTTGAGTAGCTGAAGAACTACTTGGATTCTCAAGAAGAACTCTGCTACATGGAGTTATTTATTTCTACATTATATGTAAGTAAGTAAATTTGTTTCCTTTCTAGTTACGTACCATGCTAAGAAAACGTATAGAGAAGTGGATATGTAAGGCCATGCATTCTTAATCTTGGTACTAGATGGACGCGAGTGGTCAGCTTCACAACTCGGCCCTCTTATCAACGGGGAAATTGCTCCCTCTGTGCACAGAACTGGACGCTAGATGGGTTTGTAGGGTCGGTTTCAATGCAGTGTTCTTTTCGGGAATTGAGCTCCGGCTGTCCAAAATACTACCTGGCCACTAAAATGACTGAGCAATCCCGGCTCCCTGTATTGTTATATGTGGAAATTAAATTTGGAAGTGGGATAAAATGAACGTAAGCAGATTAAACTATTTGTATGCATCAGATATGTTTTCAGAGTAGCTATCATGCCTACTCGTGATATGCACTTCAGTTTTTTACATCTCTAGTATTTTATCAGACGTTCTAAATTAGGGATTATCCTTCCATATAATAAATTCCCAATTCCCATCAGTCATGAACAAATCTCTCCGTCACGCTCTGTGTCTACCGAGTGTGTCTGGGACATAGTTTCTTTGTGCGCATTAATTGTGGTAAAGTAGTCTAAATGTATTTTACATCCAAAATACGATATCAGCGTCGCCTGAACGCTCAGACAGAAAGGTATCAAATAAGAAGAGCATTTGTTTTAGCGAGAATACACTACGTAAATTTCGAAAAAATTATTGGAGTGTATCTTATACCTTAAACGGCATGTCGGGAAGAAATTAGGTCTGCAATGAAACTTCACATACTTTTGGTGAATATACGGACTTATCTGGGTAGAAAAGTAGCTTTGTTTCTGCAGATGCCGACGCAGCTCAGTTAGTGTAGTAAATATGTGGCTGAACGACCGCGGTTCTGTTCCTAGCGGGGGCGAAGGTTCTTCTGTACTGCGTTCAGAAAGGCTTCTGGCCCAACCAGTTCCATATCCAGACGTATCAGAAGGAAGTTTCCCTGAAAGTTCCCAGGGATAAAGCTTTAAGGACGTGAAGATCATTGTCTTAAATCTAGTACCTAGATTACGAATTGGTGGAGTTATAGCTCAGCTCGTCCCATATGGTTTTTTGGTGAATGGAAGAGCGTAATCACTCGCTGTTAACTATTTATTCACTGGAACACGAATGATGGTAAGATATTTCAATTTGTGGTCATGTTTTATAGCCTTCTGGTTGGCGGACGGCACGGGCTGATGGGAGGCGCCACTGACTCACTGCTTGCGTAACCTTGTCTGGCAAAGTGTGGAAGGCTTCTTCAAAGTCTGGTGTCCGTCACGATGCAATTCCATCGTTTGCACATTCGGTGTAAACAAATGATACTAGAAGAGGGTTAACCATTTCTGCAGCCGTGCTGGAATAGCTTAATCGATGTAGAGAGTACACGTAGATTAAAGGTTGTGGGACTCAGGCGGTTAGTCGCCGGCCTCTCACCGCGGAGGCCCGTGTTCAATCCCGGGTCAGTCCTTGTGGGATTTGTGGTGGACAAAATGGCACTGGGACAGGCTTTTCCTCGAGTACTTTGGTTTTCCCGTGTCAGTTTCATTCCACTGGTGCTCCATTACTCGGACAAACGAAAAAACTAATCATATTCATGATCATCATCACAGGGTTGCACATTAAGCCTCAAGGCTGCGGTGTGTCCGTGGCATTTGCTGCGGGGCCTTTCACAAAAAAAAAGTTGTGGAACCGACGAATCGGGGTTCTATTGCACGCAGAAACAAGATGTTTTTCCTTTCTTCCTAACGCCCAGACCGGCTCTTGGAGTCACCCAGTCGTCTATCAAATGGGTACTGGAGCGTTTTCACTCGCAGCTGTCCCCTCACCTCTGTCTAGTGCTGAGGTTAAGAAAGTATTTAGCTGCACGTACACATCCCCATAAATCTTCATGGCTTGATCTTTAATTAATCACAGAGACTACTTTTACCTCTTAACTTTATCCCATTTCCGTAGAGTTACCGTTTACAACCGCAATATAATAGCTTGACCCTTGAAAATATTACCGATAGGTTGTCCCGAAACGTCGATACGGAATTACCATCCTACGCTGCGTAAAATTCCAGAAGAACGCAGATCTCATTTACTTCGCGGCGGAAGCCTGAAATCACGCATAGATGCTTAGAGATAAGATATGAAGTTATAAATGAAGTTCAAATGTTTCACCATACCGCTAGTGATGGGTTTTGTGGAAACACGAATGAACATCGGATCTATAAAGTGACGATATTTCTTTACCAAGTTAGTGTCAGTTTTTTCAGAGGAAATTCTGTACCATGTAATTAAGTGTACACATATTTAGATCGATAAAAGGATAATTGCATAGGTTTTCCATTTCGTACTCACAAATTGTCAATCATGTCTGTGTCTATTCTTCAACAGTGCATGTTTCTGTGTTGGTTTAACAATAGGGTGTCAACTGCAATCGCTACATTCTGTGAACTAAAAATGACAAAGATGGTTATCAAATATAAAGAGCATGATGCAATTTAATCGCGACACAATTCAAATCATGTCTTGATGTTGTAGGATTTACTAAGGAAACCCTTGGAACATCTCGAGTAGGATACCCCGTTTGTGGGCGCAGATTCGAATCTGAGGCCTTACGAGAGCTAATTGTACTGGCGTCAGAGAAAAAGTCTCATGGTTGTTGGGGCTGCGAAGATGGAGGCTTCCGCTTTTCTACTATCACCTTCTTTCAGGACTCGGTAGAACACTACGAACATTCCTGCGAGCAGAATGGCTGGATGAATCGATGGAAATGAAGGGGAAGTACGCTATGGGTGAAGCATTAAAGCTAGAAGGATATGTGGAGAGTGTCGATCCATGGGATATCTTGCCGTGGAGTCTTCTATCTATCTATACGAGTTTCTCAGTGTTACATCGGTTTCTGGTTCTCAATAACCCCTTAGTAGTGCATAAAATTGCTAACACTCATCACATCACTGTTCACTTAATTTCCCATTCTCTTTCATCACCTTAATTTCCTGTAACCACTACCTCTCTGGTCTCCAGTGTCCACATTCTCCAGCAGGTGTCTGTACAGTCTCCCGTTCGTTCTGCAAGTGTATGGCCCTTGCACGAAAATGTTGCTTTACTGCCTCTATAAAATTTAATTCCACTCACGAATAATTCTGCTCTGTAATGATTACTATTACTTCAGTAGCTGCAGGCTTGCATTACTCCTTACCGACCTTCGATTCAGAAGTTACACCGACCGTGTAGGCACACTATATTTCCCATAAAGTTACCTTACTGAGGCCATGAAAAGAAGTCCTATGGATGATGGGGACAACGGCTGTCGAGGCTTTCCCCTTCCTTTAATTGTGTTTCCTTCCAGACATCTCCGGCCTTTTCCAACCAGTCCAAAGCGCTTGCTGCTAGCGACGGTTATCGCACCGCTATTACTACCAGAATCTCTGTGCACACATTAGCTAGATGACAGGTGGAAATATAGCGAAGTAAGCTGAAGGGAGAAGTGTAACTTCTTGAGGGAGATGTGAAGGGGATCCGTCCATGGGACTTGTGACCGTGGCATGAACGTACTTGTTCCAACCGATAAACTCAACTTACGTAACCGAATTTTTCGTAATGATAACTTGTAATATATTTGTGCCATGTGGCGAAAAATTATGTGACAACATCTTTGAAAGTATCTGCGGCATTAAATGTGACAGTGCGGGCTACGTGTACTTTTCTTCGGAAGACACTTGTTTCAAATATCAGCCGATGTTCTATATAATCAATGAGTTTTCGTCTTTTTCAATAATCTTCCTAAGCAAATTCCGAGTGACTCGTTTGACATTTGAAAGCGAATGCAAATAATGAATCGGGAGGAGTGTGACGCACACTGGCGGCGTTCACATGTAGCATTTAGCCTTCTCAACATACTTGTGCAATAATGGTTCCACAGCTGTGGTTCTCGAACTCGATAAGGGAGGGCAACATGGCTCGTCGTGAAACGATGATACGTGTGATTTTCTTCTAGTTTCTTTCCTCATGTTAGTTTTTCTAATCGTAACCATAACTGAGTTTGTTCTCCCATACTTGCTTTACGTCTGCCCATTCTGCATTTCTTGCTTCATCCACACCAGCCCACTTACTAACGGTTACCATCTAACACTGGAAAGAACACATATTAGAAAACACGTTTATTCCATTTTTAAATTGTTTCAAACATCTCTGTTTTGGCTGGTGTTGAATTATTAATTTCATCGAGTTTTGAGGTTTTCAATGAGGTGTAATCGAGGCTTCTGGTCTTCAGGGATGTAACGCTTGGTCGTTAGTTAAGTGGTTCCCGAAGTTTCGAAGGAACATGTCGCCTTCTTCTCAAAGTTTACAAGATTCACTGAAGAGTAAACCGTTCTTCAAAACGTCGGGCAGTTCTTATCCAGCGGCGCAGCGCCACATTCCAGAAGACCGGAACTCATAATAGTTATATCATTAACGTACTCTCAAAATAAAAAGCGGAGTTGCAGCATGTCAGTATGTATGTTGTCAGTGGCGTTACAAGGCAGTGAATCATGCAGAAAAGGAAAAAATTTAAGTTCCTTTGGTGCCTTTTATAATGTTTTGTTCATTCAGTTATTTTGCGAAGCCGTATCGGATGAAGAAGCTTCGTAATATCGAATGATGTCAGTGATTATTTCGGTGAATTGAAAACGACTGGTTATGAAAAGTTCATAGTTTTTTTTGGAGGTATTATTTGTTCCATTCGTCTGAAAAGCATTGAAGATGTAAAGGAAGAAAAAAAAATTACCCCGGAGAAAGAAATGAGAGGAATGGTGTGGGGCAACTACGAGACGAATTGAACAACCCTTTACAACCCCGTGAAGATGAAAGAGTTGATAGCAAAGATGTAGCCTAATGAAATTTTTGGGCTTCTCACGCCGCTCAATATTAAGATTAAGGTTTTCTTAGACGTGATGCCGTGTAGTTTTGCACATAGGTAGCCTAATATTCTTTCAGCAGAATCTTCTTCATGGATTAAAAAATTGGAAAGTTGAAGATATCAGGTTCTTCCGAAATGTTGGTGCCTTGATACGAAATTACATGGCCGTAAATTTGTAATCTTACCGAAGTAAGCTCTTATGCGGGACACAGATAGAGGAGAGACAGGTGTTTTATTGAAAGACGCTGTCAGTTGCTAAGAATATGTACCGTCGGTGGTAGATGAATGAAATATGAATCTAGAGCATTTGTGGAATGATACGACCAGGGGAAGACCGAAGTACCCGGAGAAAAACCTATGTCATTTTCCCTTTGTCTACCACATCCCATATGGACTAGCCTGGGATGGAATGTGAGCCTATATGAGACACAGACAAAACTTAATTTTCGTATGCCCCTGTACTGAGCATATAATGTAGTGTTATGGAGCTGTAGGCAAACGTTCAGTCAACTTAAATGGCGCCACATGGAGGAAAAACCAATGCATGAATAAGACATGAGAGTAGGGATGTGGTCCAGCTCGTTTGTTGCTCCGCAAACTTCTGTTACTTGTGCTAAGTACACAGATGCGTCACTTAAAACATAATATTGCCGGAGGCTCTAAAGTCCTGCAATGATTTGACCTTCGGTTCTTGTCCGATGTTAAATGCATGCACACATTTTACAAGTTTATTGCATACACGTCCGTCTGTGAGGAAAGACCAAAGTTATGTAAAAGTTACAGATACAGTGAAGCAAATAGGAGCTGCCTCCAGCTGTATTTAAGCACGTCACAATCAAGAGGTATTGGGGCATATGTTTCAGGTTCCACACATTCTTAACGTCTGTTCTAGTTGGAAGTAAGTAGTCAGATTTACGCTCTGACTATCTTTACCCCTCATACGCGCATTAAATAATTTTCGATCACCCCAATCCCTTGTGTTTCTTTCCGTTATATTCTTCTAAATATCACATTTTGGGTTTTCTTTCTGAACATTTATTGTAACCTTGTAGTTTACTTTTTTAACTCTACAAGGTCTGAAATTAATAATTGAATGCGATCTGGATTCGTTTATTTATATAAAAAATAATTAGAGGCGACAGATGGAATTAAAAGTGGAAACTTCTAATACTATGATACCCACAATGGTATCTAAATACAAAAATGGCAATAGAGCCAAGTAAGCCTCTCGAAACATCCTGTACAAGTAAGTCCTATTTACGCAACAGTCACTTTCACAGGAGCGGTTGCTTAACTCGAATTTTTTTACGCCTTGCTTTAACTGCCTTCAATTTTCATTGAAACGTATTTGATTTGATCAACTTTAATACTATTTATTGCTGCCGTTTTAAAATCCGGAATTTTGATTCGCAAAAATTAATGTTATTATTTTTAAATCCTCTCTATAAAAGTAATGCACATGGCGTTATCTATAAATTCGCATGCGAGTCCAAATCATGGAAATAGGGGGGGGGGGGACCTGGAGGCATATTGCCACTACAGGTGATTTAGTGAATAATGTTCAAGTGATAATAATTAATATCACCAGTTGCACTGAGTAGAGTTCTTTATGAGAAGCAAGTAGTTCCTCAGCTGGCAGTTATTCTCCGAACTTTACGAAACTCAGAATTCATTACCGTGTTTACAAGAACCTATCATTGGATAGTAACCTGAGCCGGAGGAATCCCGTCCATACCTTGCCATCATCTTCCTATAGATCTATGTTAGTATTATCCTTCCACGCACATCAGTGTTTTCAAGTGTTTGTAATTTTATGGAAATTCTTGTTTCCAATAATTATTGACAGTTCTAAAGTACATTTCCTGTCTAATATTTCATTCAGATCTTCTAGACGGTTTCTATATGGTTCTTAAGGAATTGATTTAATACCTGTTATATTCTCACGCAATCCCGAATCTGGAAGACCGCCCCTTGTTGGCTGTGTCTGGATGCAATACCCTTCTTCCGCAACCCGAGGACGCGTCATACTGCTGTGATAGCGGCCCCACTTAACATGGACAATCAATACATCAAGCTAGGAAATGCAAGCATAACATGAGTTAGGGCTTATTCGCTGCACTACAATCAGTATTCTTCGCCGAATGCCCATTGTGACGAAAAGGGGGAAGCAGATCCCCAACATATATTGTGTTTCCCCAATATTCTAGCAAAGCTCCTACAATAGAATGTGTTCATGACGTATTTCTCGTAGCGTGATGGCAGTTGTGTTTTAGGGCCTTGACCGAACTTTGGTTTAATTGTCTCGAAATTCATACGACTTGCGGAAAAAAATGAGCTGGATATAAAACGTGTGTGCTGTTCATCTGTGCCAATTTTGTAGGAAAGAGTTTCCTCCGTAATAAGCATATAAATATATAAGATTGAGATGTACGTGGAAATGCAAGTGAATCGTAACGTAAAGGGAATATTGAAATTGTTCAACCTAGGTGAAGAGTTATCTGGTGGCACCATTTTTCGTAACATCCTCCAATATAAAATTTTATGAAAATTCGTTTCGCTAATACTCAGTTATCATTAGCGCAGAGGTTGACGCATGGACGCCAAGACACGTAAAATATGTCGTCATTTGTTTAGGGACTAGCAAGTGGAATACGTTGTAGAAAGTGAAGGTCAAATACGTAGTGAAAGTAAATGTCTCTGTGCGTGCAGCAGAGGTATAGCTGCACTCATTCTTAACCTCGGCACTAGGTGGACATGGGTGGTCAGCTTCAGGCCACGGCTGCTTTACTCACGGGAAACGCGCCTCAGGAATGGAACAGGAATGTTGTGTGGACCCCAGATCCTGTCTGGACAATTTGGATAAGAGGAATTTCTCTTGGCCGATCCAGTGGCCGTGCGGTCTAAGGCGTGGGTCAGCGGCCGCTCGCTTGCTAGGATCGTGGGTTCGAATCCCACCGGGGGCATGGATGTTTGTGTTGTGTTGTATAAGGACAGTAGTATGAAGGACAAAAAAAAAAAGGATTACACAGTACAAAAAATGGATCAAAGGGGAAAACCCAGGAATAAAAAAAAAAAAAAAAAAAATCCCACCGCGGGCATGGATGTTTGTGTTGTGTTGTAAGGACGGTAGCATGGAACGTAAAGTGACATGAAAGGCGAAAGGATTTGAACAGTACAAAAATGGATCAAAGGGGAAAAACCCGGGACAGGGGGAAAAAAAAAAAAAATTCCCACCGGGGGCATGGATGTTTGTCTCTTGTGAGTGTTGTGTGTTGTTGTCAGGTAGAGGCCTCTGCGACGAGCCGATCCCTCGTCCAGAGGAGTCCTACCGACTGTGGGGTGTCTCTCAGTGTGATCAAAAGAAATTACAACCTCGACACTGAAACGGGAAAACCGGAGTAGGTAGAAGAGGACGACTAAAAAAAAAAATTCTCTTACCCCTGCCGGGAATTGAACCAATTTTCTTCGGTTGTCCAACCAACAGCTTGCTTGCTACATTGACTGTGCTATTCCAGCACCTAGATACAGTGAAAAAGAATAAAACGTGCAGAGATGTAGGAACTGAACCGAGTCTGGAGCAGAGGATGGGCGAGGGGGTTATTGGTAGAAGGAATAATTTATACAGGTGATAGAAACGGTTGCACATGCTATCTGGTCCTGTGATCTCGGCAGAGTGAGAGGGACAACAAGTGTCGTAAATTTGACCACATTTTGTACTGTAACATCTTGCTTCACTTCTTTGGTGCCAGAGACGCGCAGTGGCGGAGATGTGGTGGTATGTACGTACGTCAGTTTTATGAATTTAATATTCCTTGGGTTTTTGTGTGTGATATTTATTTATAGCCTTATTAGAAGACACCCGAGATGAGTGGCATGTTAAGGACGGCGTTTTACATTTTATTGGTCACCAGTCGTCTGACGGCTTTGTTTTTCTTGCAGTAAAATCCATGTTAAGTAAGATATAAAACCTTGACAAATCGCAAGATATAAAGAATGCCTTGCAATATTGAAGTCCTACACAAAAATTGATCATCATCATGGGACAGATTGCAACCCCGATTCATGCCCAAGACAGCCTAGGCCCGACTTTTCTTCCTTAAGTTTGCGTATTGAAGATCTGAAATAACCTAAGAGATGTTTTTGGAAAAGTGTATCATGTAGTACATTTAGGCCGGATTTATCACTGCATCCAGAGAGTCTTAAACAACAAAAACAAGTAGTTATGGGTACACTGCTGTCGGCTACAACTAAAACAATGACAGTTTTTAAAGGTCATCCCTTGCGGCCGTGCCATGGCTCAGGCGGTTAATCGCCGGCCTCTCACCGCAGAGGCCCGGTTTCGATTCCATGTCGGTCCTTGTAGGATTTGTGGCGGACAAAGTGCTACTGGGATAGGTTTCTCTCCGAGTACTTCGGTTTTCCCCTCTCAATTTTATTCCACCGATGCTCCATTAAAATGGAAAAGCAGAAAAAAAAACTCCATGATGTTCAACACAGGGTTGCATAATAAGCCTTCCAGGATGCGTTGCTTCCGTAGCATCTGCTGCGGTGCCCTTTAATAAAAACAGTTCATCCCTTTAGACTATGATTTTATAAACTGCAGTAGCTTAGTACAACTGGGTTAGCTGAAAAATTTTTATTTAAATGTAGCCCTGAAAGATAAAGTGCAAGGAATGGACTTCAGTGGAATTACTAACATACATTATATTTGTTAGATATAATATCAAAGTCACCATGTAAAAAATATTCGTGTACAATCTGTACACGTGTTTGTTTTTCTTGTAGTTTGGTCTTGTGGGTTATTGGTACCGTGCAGTGTTAAAAAGTATGGTCCTCAAACTTGTTTTTATTCAAGACACAGTATTGAGATTTGCGCTCTTCTGGGATTTTACGCTGTGTAAAATCCCAGAAGAGTGCAAATCTCATTTACACCTCGGCGGAAGCCTGAAATCACGCAAGGCACAGTATTTTTTGCCGCCGGGAATCGTGCCGCACTGAAAGTTTAATTTCGCAACATTGCGGGAGAATACTATACTTACTGTATACTGTATACTGTATACTGTATACTTAGAGTAAGTAAGATTTATTTTAGACAAAATTATTTATAAATTTTATTTTATCTGCAATATAACACCCAAAATTTCGCGGCAAAATACTGTGCCTCGGCCCATCAATCGAAAACTACTGTCACAGAGAGTCACCATAATTTTCGACACGATCTTCTGCCTCAATCTTTGCTTATTCTCCGCAAATGGCTGAAGGACCAATCGCCGAAACGCTGTTAACCACCTGACAGGCTAGAGGAGGTCATAACCAGGAACCGCAATCTAAAAATTTTCACTTCTGTGAAAACCTCAATTTCCGTATTCCTGTTTTACTTCCATACAAAACTTTATGTGCCTGATTACTTCGAAATCCATTAAATAAATGTAATTTCTCTCGTCAGTTTTATTATTTTATACCTTACAAGAACATTTACCTTGTCAATATTAGATACGCATTGAAGATAAACCGTTTCGATTCCAGGGCAGACGATGTGGAGTTTGAGGTGAACAAAGTGGCCTGAGATAGGTTTCTCCCAAATTACTTCGTAACATTACACCATTGCTTCATACTCATTCATCTATCGCCGACGCTACGTAAAATTAGCAGTTGACAGCGCCGGTAAATCTGTAAACACGAAACGTGTAACGATTCTGCCTTCCGTAGCAGTTCTGTCTCTCAACTTATCACTGCCTTCATGGTGGTATTATTAATAAAATGAAATTAAATAACACAAACATTTTGTCACCTCTAGTGGCACGGTGTTAAGTTCCTTTCACAAAAGTCAAGACGGCACCATAAGCCTCTCCTTCATTACTAAGATTGCAGAAACCATTGCAAATCGTTGGACGTGTTACCGTTAAAGTAACTTTCTTCATGAAGCCCGCCACTGTGGCTCTTCGTTGTGTTTGGAGGCGGAGGTCGTTGGGGTGCCTCTCTGGCAAGGTGGAAGTAGCGCAGTGAAAATATGCAGGCTATTTCTTAGTAGCCAGTACTATCGTGTGTAACATGTAGGTAAAAATGTAATTTTAAAAACTTCAAATTGCTGGTATTTGGAATTTATACCCTATACCAAAACAACATGAATATCAGTAATTGTGGTCCCTCTCATAGGCTGATATCCGACATTGCTACACTGCACTACAAGACGGAAGGTCACCGGTTCGATTCCTGACGTGGTCTTTGGGATTTTTCATTGATTCAATCCTTCCGGTCGCGATATGGCCCTGCGTTCGACTCAGTTTCTAACAGAAATGAGAACCAGGGAAATCTCCTGGGGAGTAAAGGCAGCCGGTGCATAGGGCTGACAACATTAAGACATTAATGTGCCGATAGGCTGGAAATTCTGGGAGCCTCAACCTCCTGGAGCCCTAAGGGGCCTGTCCAGGCCTGTGTACGGATTGCTTGATTGCTTGCACTGAAAGTTGCTCTACGTGTCTGAACGCTTGGCCACATGCCAAGTTTGGGTACTTGGCATATCGTTTACAGCAGAAGATTTTGCATGAGGCAGGAACTGTATTATTAGGGACTGGGTACTCACCTTGGTGTTCAGTATTGTAAAGTAACAACAGTTCCATTTAGCGGGTTTACTTTGTTGTAGCGTGCTAGAGATACCTACTTAGATTACCGGATAACCAGATTAATAAAATTTTCGTAGCTTCCTCCTGCATCACTGAATATGCGTGCATTTACAACCGTCCTGTCGCATTCCACACGATATTTTACTGCTTTACCTTGGCAGTGCGTCAATTAGGCCAGTTAAGAAAGAGAAATTTCCCACGTCTAAAGCGACCGTGTCGTGGCCTTAACCACTCATCTACATCTAGAGTCGAGGTTAAAGAAAGAGTAGAACTATAGACTACCTCTGCACCCCCTCTGGAGTTTCATGGCCCGTTACAGGGCAAACTTTACCCTTACCTTTACCTTAATAAAGCAATATTTATTCTTGGTTGATTCAAAATACTGTTACTGTTACCGGATGCTTTTATCAGAAACTGGTCTATAACCCATAAACTGCATATGACGCGAACGAATACTTCTCCCTCTTTAGCTGTACACAGTGTTGATTTTAAGTTGTACGAGTATAAGGCACTTTTGTGTTCTCATAAGCCATAGAGCTTCGAATTTAAAGCAATCCCTGCACAGGCCTGGACAGGTCCTGAGGGTTCCAGGAGGTTAAAGCTCCCAGATTTCCAGACAATTGACAAATGAAGGTGGTAAGTTTGTCAGCCCTAAGCACCGGCCGCATTTATCCCCCAGGAAATATTCCTAGTACTTATTTCTGTTAGAGGCTAAGTCGACCCCAGGGTCATAGTGCGACCGAAAGGATTAAGTCATTGAAAAATTCCAATAACACCATCGGGCATTGAATCGGCGATCTTCCGGCTTGTAGCCAGAGCCTCAACCACCGCGTATCTCCGACAATGGAAGTAGGCGGTCGTTATTTGTATTGACCCTTTAAAGCCCAGAGATTATTTTACATAACTCCAGGATTAACACTACAATTCTGAATTTTGCTCGCAGAGTATATTTATATTTCTCGTATGATTCGTATAGTAAACATTTAGTATTTTCCTGCAGAGCATTAACGATTTCTATTTCTAATGGAATTACACTGTGTTTTCTATGAGGTAGGACCTGAATCTTTATCATGTAGATTAATTATAGTCTTAAGAAGGTTAAGGTACAATATGTAGCAGCTGTTTGTTTGAAGACACCAAGCGAGGTTAAACAAATTTTAAGACAGCCTTGATTAGCGAAATATTGGAACTGGGTACTTCTGGAATACAGGTGTTAAGCGTTGCGGCTGTAAAATGTTGCTCGATCACTGCATCCCAGATGAGAGAAATTAATTCACTGAAACTAAATCTCCCCGATGTAAGAAAGATACTGGAAACTGTTCAGGATAAATATTAAAAAAAAACGTATCGAGCTACTCGGATACGTTACCTTGTAAAGTGATAGTGCGTGTTGAACATCTTAGGTAGAACTAATTATTTAAAGACTAAATTGAATCGGAATTGTATTTAAATGCTTCACCTCGTACCGCGCAGTAAACACACTCTATCCCGCATATAAAAACAAATCATTTGATGCTGTGTAGGGAAATAATCGCTGTTTGGTCTGAGATACACACAAAACACATAAACGCACTGTGTTGGCGGAATGTAGAACCTTTGAATGTTCGACCTGGTGGTACATATAGTGACCATTAATAATTAAAGAGGGCGCAGATTTCTACATCTGTCGTTGCTCCCCAAAAGAGCAAGCAGGCCACCCTCATATCAGTTTGAACAAGTGTCTGGGTGTGGCCGGACCAGCCTCCGGTACTTTCTCATCGCTGGCAATCCCATTTATTACTGTCGAGCGCTCCTGGCGCGCTGCCTCAAATCCAACCGAGGCCGGCGGTGAAGCGTAGGTAATTAGTTTATCTCTTGTTACTTCACACATTGTCAAATTTGTACGGATTTCACCACAGTCAAAAGCTTTACTATTAATTATCGTTTGGCAATGATTTTCTAATTGTTTTTAAAAATGGTTGCCTCGTAATAAGATTATGATATATATGTTGCACTGCGGCTTACTTAACACCACTTGCAGAAGCTGGCTCAACTCTTTATCAGATAAAATAAATATTATAAAACCTACTGTGTGGTGCACATTAGATGACCTAACCCTCTCTCGGGAGCAGTGCCCAACATATTATTCTTATACGTGGCAGTTTTTCAAAATGAAATATGAATCATTAAAATATAATGTAACAAAAAAAGAATAATTTAAAAAATCCAGATTTGTTTCTATACATGCCGTGAAGGCATGTAGGGGGAATAGAGATATATTTCCATTTATTCTTAACCTCGGCACTGGTTTCGGCCGCTTTACACTGGGAGAGAAAACCTCCAGTACCTATTGTGTGGGGAGGTGGGTGGGCCCCAGAGTCAGTCTGGCGTTTTGTACAAGAGAAAATATCTTGCGTCTGCCGGGCATCTAACCCCTAATCGTCCATCCCACATGACTACTTGCTATACCCTCTCTACTTAGGAGCCATAAGGTTGAACACATCTCATATCCGTGTTTTTTTTTTATTCTGTACAGAAAGAGGCCCGTCCGTGGTCTTATTTATTCATTTACGAAAATTTATAAAAGTCCAATACATTAAATAATTTGGAGGATGCTGTTCCGGTAATTAAAATATTATAAGAATAGCTTCTAAATTTATACTAAAAGCAGATGAGAAGGAAGGCGAGTCAGGGGAGAGGAAGAAGAAGTATTAGTTAAATTAAAGGAATACCGTCAAATGGAATCCGATGCCTTTCTGAAACACGTTGTCTTGTCATGAGGCAGTTACTTAGATTCAAATTGTTTGAAAACCAAATACTAAAGTAATTATTAAGGTGAATAGTAAATTAAAAAACCCTTAGGTAGGGTAACTCACGCCAGGAACTACAGGTGCTGTGCTTTTGTTCTAAAGGGGTGAAATGAAGGAAGTTTGTTGTGATCATGGAACTAGGAAGGAGAAAGCAAAATGTGTAATTTCTGTGGGAAATATCTTAAAGAGCCGTCCGTTTAAGATCTCGAAGGAGGTGTGGAAATAACACATAAATTAAATTGTGAAATGAGATTTGGGTTGAACTTACAAGATAAATTACACGAGCATATAGTCATTCACAATTTTAATGAATGATGATTGCTCATAATAATTCTTTGATCTAGGCAATAAAAAATAACTATAAAATAACTTCATAACAGTACATTGTCACAAACCACGTGGCATGATTATGGATACATTACATCCTACATTAATGTGAACTACAGTGTGAACGAGCGGAGAAAATCCAACACGAAGCAAAGTAAAATAAAGTATAAACCTGTCCTCTTTCGGAGAATATTATCCGGCAAGCAGTGATTGGCCCTATTGTGGTGTCACGCCTCATTATACTAAACAGACTATACAAAGACCATTCTTAGTTAATACAATAGCGGTATATATTAATCTGCTAAGAAAACAGCTTGTACTGCTGCAGGAAAATTAGGGTCGCTTCTAAAATTATAGGCCTGCAACACTACTTTGCATCTAAACGGAGGGTTGTCTGATGGCAGCAACAGGGTGGTTGTTTTCCACTAACATTATACAACCGACACCTTTACAGGATAATTTATCTGTCCCACGATCTTGTTTAACATCTGAATTATGCTGCATATAAATTTTTCTTCAGAGAAGACGTCTCTTCTGACAACGTAGTGGTTTATGTGTGACAAAACTGGATAAGAAAGAACTGCTGTCCACACCAATCAGTAAAGTTACAGATAAACGTGTTCATGCGGTACATTGAAAACTGCACTAAAAGCGACAAACGAACGTGTATGACAGAGTGGGCTGCAGTTTGAAGTAGCCTGTCAGTATCTTATGAATGACGTATTTGAAATTTCACAACCCAAATTGGTCCTGGTGTTTGCTTGTTATTATAATTGTACATCTAAATACATAGATATAAGCTGTAAAGTAATTAACAAGAGTGAACTGTACAAATAAAACACAAGTTAGAAATTTATGAAGGTATGTAGATAAAGCAAGTTGTAGATGGCAAAGTAAAGTTAAAGGAATGTAGAAATATAAGTTTATATACGGAGGGGTCTGTGCACCATGACAACCAGGTGTTAAACGGTGAGCAGTTCCAACAACAGTTTATTTAGCACTGAACTTAGTTTTTGTTGTTGTTATTATTATTACGATAATTAACGTTAAGCCCTGCTGCTCTAGATATTAGAAATTTAGGAAATTCATGTTATTATTTATTTTAGAAATTGTTACCATACGTACACTTCCCAAAATACTACACCTGGTATCTCAAGTGTTACTTTAGACATCCAGTTATGTTAATGTAATATTAAAATTAGTGTTTTATTAACGTCAACACAACTGTTTATTGGCATTTTAACAGATCAAATTATAGGGCAAAATGTTTCGACCAAGATTATGTCATCTTCAGGCCATTTCACAACATAAAAATAAACTACAGTTGCATACTAATCTGTATGTACGTAGAGTGAGATATCTATTGTTATTCCATAATACTCATTGCCTATCGGCGTAAAATCTTAAAACTATTAAAATGTGTGGCACATCGAAAGAAAATAATATTAGGAACGGAGATTTTCGAATTATTTATCTTCCCTGGAGATTTCTTATTGATCTTTACCAACACGTGCTATAGTTTATTTAACTGAGCTTTCTCAACTACATCGGTTCGACTCAGCCTCTAACAGAAATGAGTACCAGAATATTTCCTGGGGGGGGGGGGGGGGGGGAAGGCGGTCGGTGCGTATGGTTGAAACTTTACCACCTTCATGTGCCGATGGTCTGACAATCTGGGAGCCTCGACTTTCGGGAACCCTCAGGGTCTGTCCAAGCTTGTACAGGGATTGGTTTAGCTTTTGCTTTCTCAACTGCATAGGCTTTATAGCATCAAATGACAGGAAGAGTGTTAATAATAAATTTGTAAGGAAATGAATGGAAGTGGCTTGGTACATACGGACGCCATTTATAAAACATTCCTGGTTGGATGCGGAAATACCTCTCTGAGACGGGAATCGAAAATCACACATGCCGATTTGAAGCAGGAGATATAACCAGCTTGTAGTGAATTCTTGTGATAGAAAATGTGAACGGAAATGCCTTAAAATATATGATAGTGCACTAGTTCACATTGAATCCGAAAAGATTAATATGTTTCTTAAGAAAACTTGGCATAGAACATGCGAAACGACCTTAAACATTTAAATTGTACTTAATGCGAGTCTCGCTCGACGCATGCTTCAAGGCGTATATAACGTGTCCAATCGTGAGAGAGTGCCAATTCATCCTGCTACCCTAATAGGACATTTGATTAGATGGTTTGGTTATGAACACATGAATAAGTAATGAGGGGATAATGTGCGCAACTCTTCCAGGAAGCGTGGGCGAAACGATTTGTTGAGATCAGATGCAGACTAAAGTGCCATAGACTGCTGGAGTGCAGCCCTAAATTGGAATAATGTTAGTCTTATACAAAAAGTTGTTCCTGACTGTAGAAAGTTTTCCACGAAACGTGAGAGCTGCAGATGTACTTTGTGAACATTAACAAAGTGTGTGACACAGTGCTTTCTGGTGACCTGTGAACATGAAGTGATTATTTATTCAGCTGGTATGTAAATAAACGTAACTTGTTGTGGAAACTGAAATTTCATTACTTCTTCAAAAATCATCACCGGAGACCCTAATCTTAGCCAGTTAAGTAAGCTCATATCTTCACAATCTATAGAAATCACCTCTCTTGTAACAGAACCTCTACTTGTTCGAACAGATTTCATGTGTTATAAGGAGCAAAGAGGGGTAACCGTTTTCGCCCAGGATATGTTTGCTTTTCGTCACCAGTTTTACAGTTTACGGTATCTAAAACTGTAATGAAGGAATAACGCTGAAATTAAGAAGTTAGAGTTTATGCAAGTAGTTAAGGGAAAGATTGTGAATGAAGGTTCGAATCACATTCAAAGACCTTACGGCAGTTCGTGCAAATCGCTTTAACAGCCGTATTTATCGTCTGTATTGGCAAGTGTATGGATTAAATGTCTTAATGCCTTTGGATGTTGTCTGTTACATCTGCGGTACGATAGAAGGAACTGACAGGCAACATAGATGATAATTATGGATCAGCTAGCCTATGAATAATTTATTTGACAAAGAAAAAGTTCATAAATGTTAAGTACAGTTTCTTTAAAGAGTTTGAAGCTACATTTAAACTTGAGTCAGGCCAAATCACGTTTCAAACATTTGCAAATTGCCTTCATGTGACTATAGGTCTACCTGTTCTTAGCGATCGCAACAGATTGTGGTTTGAGGCGGAACATGATACCTGGATGGCTCTTACACTCTACTGTGATCACATTTCATTCCTCAAGGTTATATTCAAGCAATTGCGGGCAGAGCACAGTTAATAAAGTAAAGTAAAGTAAAGACAGTATGGAACATGAAGCTTGACCACTATTGTGAAGTTGTTCTCGGCACGCAAAATGAAGTTTTCTGTGTAGAATTCTAATTATTCATCAACAACAAATTAATTAACACATGCGTCGCCTTTTCTACTTTGGTTGTTTTTCTTCCGAGATACGACGTCAAAAGAAAATGCATTTCTGGAATAAAAATGAGTAATAACAGAAGAATAGTGAACCAACATCGGAATGCGCTGGTAAGAACATACCGTAAATGTACATTAATACGCAGCCAATCCCTCTGGGTCTCGGCCTTTTCTGACTGTTGGGCCGGTAAACAGTGAAGTCTTTCCGCAAAAGGGTAATGTGACTTCCCTTATACAAACCAAATATCAGTCTACAAATTCAAGTAGTGCATCTAAACATATTTATTTAAGATTCAGGAATGTATGCCTCTATGTTTAATTAAAGATATTCTTAATGCTGCCATGCGGTTTAGGGCGAAACTCAGTGACTTAAATTTGCGTATCGGTGTGCTTATGTAGCACCCGAGTAACAGTTTTAAGCGTTCCTTGTTTTCGAGGTCTTGACAGGCGCCCCTTGCCTCTTCATCCTCCGATAATGATGATCCAGTTGTTGCCATTAACATTCACATTTGAAGAAACTCGACAAGCCTTCACGTTGTTATAAGGCGTTGCAATTGTCATGTCTACACTAGCTTTACCTCTGGAGATTCAGCAACGGTATTAGAAAGCACTGCATGTACCAAGTCTACACTGGCTTTACCTCTGAAGATTTAATACGATATTAGAAAGCACTGCACGTACCAAGTCTACACTGGCTTTACCTCTGAAGATTTAACACGATATTAGAAAACACTGCATGTACCAAGTCTACACTAACGTTAATTCTGAAGGTTTAACACGATATTAGAAAGCACTGAACCTACCAATTCTACACTGGCTTTATCTCTGAAGATTTAATAAGATATTAGAAAGCACTGCACGTACCAAGTCTACAGTAACGTTAATTCTGAAGATTTAATAAGATATTAGAAAGCACTGCACCTACCAAGTCTACAATGGCTTTACCTCTGAAGATTTAATACGATATTAGAAAGCACTGCACGTACCAAGTCTACACTGGCCTTACCTGTGAAGATTTAACAAGATATTAGAAAGCACTGCACCTACGAAGTCTACACTGGCTTTACCTCTGAAGATTTAACACGATATTAGGAAGACTGCACGTACCAAGTCTACACTGGCCTTACCTGTGAAGATTTAACACGATATTAGAAAGCACTGGACCTACTAAGTCTACACTGGCTTTGCCTCTCGAGATTCAACCACGAAAGAATGTTGTTTATCCAGCTTTTTGAATACTTGGCTCAGCAGCAGTACCGTCCTCCTTTACCATCATGCACTGATATAAAAGAACTGAATCAATCAAAAATGGAAAAATTAATCTGAATAAATGACAGTCGATAAGATACCCAGTATCCGCTGAGTAAATTTTTTTCTCTTTCTTACTTAGAACCAAATATTCTCGAAAGTACCGCATTGTTAAACACTCACTCAACCTGTGTTCTTATCCCAGAGAAACGAAAAACTTTTCGCATCCATGTACTGTGCCCTAAAGTAGCTGAATGCACAACCAATCAACCAACGAATTTATGAAAGTTGTCCACGACCAGATGCTGGATATACAAAGACATCAACAAGCACTGAAACATTCCTCTTAGTTCTTGTAACGTGGAAGGAAATCGCATATGGTTGGATACTGTTATAAAACACTAAGGTAACTTATTACAAATGCAAAGTTTATTCACTAAGTTAAACGCGGTGAATTATGTAAAAGTAAATAGAGGATCAGGTTGCATTGTCTATTTGTCTTGGTCCTTCGATACATGTATACATATTACGATACTCCGATAATAAATGTAATTTTAACGTCATTAATATTTATGAAGAGACACTATGGACCGTATGCCTGTCATAAGATCCTTCACCTGAAGTTCATACAATGGATTCGTAAAGCTGCATTTGCTTCTATGTGTGTCTGTGTCTATATACATACATACATATATATGTATTTTGTTCCTTACTTTACTTATATAAACCCTATTCTCTTATGTATCCTCTTGTATTAGTTATGGAAGGCAGAAAGTCATTTTGCTGTTAAATAAACGGCAAGGTGCCTTGAAATTTTTAATAGGTCTAGTTGTGAAAAGTGTTGTCTTAATTTGAGGGAAGAATTTTAATTACAAGTTTATAAACCCAGCCCTTGTTTTACGCCTCATTGCTTTAACCCCCCTTGTAGATTTACAACACTTCTTAATTTGCACCCTCTCATTTTCTGTTTAACGCCCCTTGGCTGGCTGCTTTGTTTTAAACTAAGCCCATCTTTTCTAATAGGAATATTATTTTTTATTTACGCCCACTTTTTCAGGAACGCAATAGGGGCGTATAACAAGGGCTGGGTGTGTTGTTGTCAGGGTTATGACACGGCATATTCTGGTAAGTGGGTGTCAACGTTTTGGAGTAAGATAATTTTTTCATCTTGCACCTTCCGTATTTATCTTGAAATGGGAGGCAATGTTTTACTCCGAAACGTTGGCACCCACTTGCCAGAATGCACGGTATCATAACCCCGAAGATCACCGCCTTACAAACCTTAAATATTATAAATTACAATTGCTTGAAAATGTATTTCGCATGACAGTGGAGCAAAGGAAACTTTCAATTTAGAATATTATGGTAAAGTGTAAGTCTTTGGATACGGTAAACCTTATCGACAATAACAGGAAAGTTATTGCGCATAAGAAAGAACAAGTATTACTTAAATGTCTTATGCTGTTCTCTGTGGCTCAATTAAATTTAGAAAATGTGACTAATTGAGATCTGTTCGAAAATTTAATTTGGTAATTAGTTTAGTCCTAGCAATGGTGTTAATTGGGTAGACCACACTCTTTCCGTCAATGCACCGTAATCATAGTATGGGGAACTGTAATTGTACACTGTAAAATAAGTTTATTTTGTAACATTTTATCGCATAATAACCGTTTAAACAAAAGCTACAAAAAATAATACTGTAATAAAATATCTATTTGAGTGTACAATTGCTGTTTGTTGTCATTTGTGACACAGAAAAATATGTAACTAATATCTAGATAATAAATATTTGTAGGATACATTGTTGGCTAAATATAAACGTAATTTGAAGATAAAAATATCTTTACATTAGCTTTGACATAACTATAAAATATAGGCCATGTTTTATGTGAAAATTGTTGAATTGCTAGGACCTAGGTAACCAAGATGTTCGATAAACATACACACATTAATTCGCAAACTTATTCATTGAGTGAATAGAGTAGAAAAATATGTCACACGAGAGAAATTACTTCAGTTACAGTTGAAGAAAAACCTATATTTCTGCCGTTTTTCTTACAAGCACAATACTTTTGAATCGATTTATCGTTACACATCCATTGAATTTTGTTCCCTGTCACGTCTTCACATATTTCACACAATCATGATTTCTTCGGAATATCAGACGGCCTTTTGCTCTCTTCTCATGGTTAAATTTGAAATTGTTATGGGCTGTTTGGAAATCTCGTTTTATCGTAGCTCCTTCATGTGCAGGTTTTTAAGGAGAGGATGTTACTTCAGTTGCCTTCTGAGACACTTTGGCCTCACGTTTCTTGGTATTATTGAAACTAACATTGGCTTTTGGAAGGGGTAATAGTGTATTTTGCACGGGAACTTTCTGCGACATATATCCATATCTCATTGTTCTAATTACAGGAAGAGGCTGGACTTATTCCTGCTTCATCTTGTAGCTAAGCCTGAACTTGTTATACGAAGTAGCTTTAGAGCCGTTCTGAATACCTGTCTGTTTACCGGCCATATCCATGTAGATCGGATGGCACAGATTGCTATTGTCACAAAGCCGCTTTCTCGTATGCCTAACCAGAAAGCCTTACCACTTTTCCTGAGTGCTGCGGGCTTAGCTTCTAACGACTTCTCAGTTTCTTCTATGTTGTAGGAGCTCAAAGATTTAAGGAGATCCTTAACCAGTTGTTGAAGCTGAGATGTGTGAACTTGCAACAATGATTTTGTGACTCGACTGTCCCTGTTCTCATGGCAGAAGTTCGATGTCTTTGATGTGTGTGGAATGACCATCCAAAACGAGAAGAATTTTTTCGACACTCATAGTTTATAGAGTAAAGGTAAAGT
This sequence comes from Reticulitermes speratus, assembly GCA_021186555.1. Taxonomy (NCBI): domain Eukaryota; kingdom Metazoa; phylum Arthropoda; class Insecta; order Blattodea; family Rhinotermitidae; genus Reticulitermes; species Reticulitermes speratus. Next base: position 20,833,376 of record JAJKFL010000005.1, read on the forward strand.
TCTCCCTAGAACAGGCCACGAAGGCCCAGAGGGGGAGTAGAGGTATAGCTCTACTCTTTCTTTAACCTCGGCGCTAGATGAGGGTGGGTGGTCAACTCCACGCCCCGGCCGCTTTACCCCCGGGAATGAGACCCGGTAGCTATTGTACAGGAGGCTGGGTAGGCCCCAGGGCCGGTCTGGACGGCTGCGAAAAATCTCGCCCCCACCGGGATTCGATCCCTGGACCGTCCAGCCCATAGCCAGTTGCTATACCGACTGAGCTATCTCGGCCCACTTGTATAGAGTTCCAATAAAATATGTCAGCCGTTTTAAGAACAGTGCTTTGTTAGTAAAATTGCCCTCTGAGACGAAAACAAAAACACTGCCTTACAGCTACCCATCTTTGGAACATTCATATGTACTTGCCCTTTTGAATGTCAACGTATAAAATACATACATAGAATCCAGCAGCGCTGACACGTCAGACAGCAGTTTATACAGCTTCCTTTTCTCCCAATTGAAATACAACTAATCTGCGACATGACTTTTCTCTATATATATTGTATAAGTTTATTCTAAAATAGTGTTAAGACAGCTTTCTATACGTCATAGTTTCTTGTAGCACCAATTTTGTTACAGCACACATTTTCTTCAAGCACTTCGAAGAATTGCTTACTTTGTCCTTTTTGAGCCTGTTAAGAAAACGGTTTAATTCAGCAACTTGAAATGCCAGCTGTCGTAAATGAGGACGGTTATATGTACAAATATGCACAGATATGTGTTGCTCTTGATGTAAAATATGATCAGGGGCTTCCTCATCGACATGTAGAGAAATATCTCCCACGCTCTCAGTTACGTGAGTGTGTCTTCCACTGCAAAATTTTTCGTCTGATTTAAGTGTTTATTTCAAGACAGCGTATGGAAGAGTGTATTCACGATACGCTGTATTTAAATCAGTGTCGTGTTTCTAAGTGTTTTATTAGTCTTCTCTATATCTTGCAGGCTTTCATCTTCCATACTTCACATCGCTATCATCTTGCAAAACAAGATGAACCTTAATTCACACATAGGCGTAGAGGACTTTACCCATTTTACTTGATAATCCGTACCTACTGCACATAGTTGTAGAACCTGTGATTACTGGTCTAGACTCAATAGCATTTTCATAACAACCAGATAAAGTGTACAATACTAGCACTCAGTAACAGAATGTTATGGTTCCATTAATAGACCACTGGTCCATCCACAGAGCAAACTGATGGTACACGGACGGCATCTCTTCCGTCTTCTTTTGTCGAAACTCCGAAGTTTCGTGTAAGCTAACAAGGACAAAAGCCCCTACAGTAAATTATACAGTAGAGAGCACACTTTTACCTAGTAGAGGTAAAAGCCAGTTGCTCGCTTTGTGAGGCGATAAATTAACATAGAAGAATACGCCAGATATACGAATAGAAAAGTTCAAAGTTTATGTAGCTAATTTTCTAAGTTCCCTGTTCATGCATCACACAGAAACAACGGCACAAAATGGCAAGTCACTCGCCGCCCTTTCCAATACCATGAACGTGCATGCGATATCGACATTATTTTAAATATCATGGTGGTCCATCGGTGCACCCGTTCAACGATGTCGGATTTACCACATAAAATAATGCGAAATTTCGTGATTTACTCGTGATCATGTATATATATATGCATGTGTATATAACTCAGTATTCTTAGGGTGCAAAATAATCTAGGATATTTATGGGCTGACGTTTAGCTAGGCGAAATGAAAGAAAGAAATGGGGAAAAGTACTGGAGCAGTCGCTGTGCTCTTTTTTGTAGAAATAAGCAGGAATTTGACCGGAGGGTCTGGTGTAAACCACGGAAAATAACTATAGAATAGATAGTCACAGGGCACGAGTCCAACCTATGTGTGGAAATGCACAAATGTTTCAAAAATGTGGGAGCCACTTTAAAATTCTAGACGTCAGAAGTGCAACGTGAAGTAAATCCATACTGAGGACCGACAGTTTTTATGCCACCCTAGAGAATTTAGTCGCAATGGCGACCTGGCGCCCAGGATTTGTGCACACCTTTCCTTATGTATATGTTAATAAGTGTGCAAATGGGTGTTAACAGATACGTTTTACACAGAAACAATGTTTTAGGATGTTTGTCAACAACAGCACCAAAGTCAGTAATAATAGTGCCGTGTTAATCTCGTCGTTTCAAGCCCTGCAAAATCGTGTCCTGTTAAAGTAACCGATCCGTTACAGTCGGATTTCACTCACAACAGGAGAATTCCTGTAAAGGAGTTACCTGGATCGGGAGGTTGGGACTACATACGGGTCTGGGACCTGCTTCACAAGGTGGGATCACACCCACGAGACTGGGCGACCCTGTGACAAATTGGACACAGATTATAAAGAATGTACAATGACTGCAACTAGAAAATACGATGCAAAGTGCGTAATTCCGTGGAACAGTCTTTCTTGAGAAGTTGGTAGTAGCTCAGTTTGTAAATCAGTTTCCTGCCTTTCACGGAATTTGTCTTTTGATTGCCATGTCCACAGGAACCCGCCATACGTTTCTGTATTAATTGACAGGTGAATGTGGGCTGTAGGGAGAAGGGGGGATTTTATTGACTATACCTTTAGCCATTTAAAGTGGAGAGGTTACTGTACGTAACACCTACTTTAACTTCAAGAAAACGTTAATTTCTCCCTCAGTATATTTATATGTTTCATGCGGTTCGCAAAATTAATATCGATTATTTCCCTCAAGAGATTTAACCGCTTGGTCCTTATGATGAAGGTGGAGTAGGTTCTCTGTGAAGTAGGAACAGAATTTCATGTGCAGTTTAAATAAACGCCAGTCTTTAAATGGTTGATTCTAATTTTTTTGTGAACAGATAAGACTCATTAATACAAACGCGATTAGCTGCAGCCGAAAGTGCCAACCACTTTGATGGCCTGTAGGGTCTAAAGAGTCTATTTTTTCCTGTGGCGCAACAGCCCTACTCGGGCCTAGGCCGCCTCATTGTTGAGATTTCTAGACCACACACAGTTACAAACACCGCACTCGTTAGGACTCCTCTGGAGGAGGGATCGTAGCAGAGATCTACCTGACAACACACGACATTCACAAGTGACAGATATCCATGCATCCGACGGAATTCGAACCCGCAATCACAGCAAGCAAGCGGCCGCAGACCCACGCCTTAGACCGCGCGGCCACCGGGATCGTTTCTAATGAGTCTACACTTCCTTTTAAAGTGGAATGCGGTACGTTTCCTCAAATATAAACCTAAGTGTACCTTTCAAGTACACCGAACGTAAGCGTTTAAGTGGTAAATATTTTATTAAAAAGGCTGATATTTGACAACTGTCGGCTCTGGCAACATAAAGAGTCACTTACCTTAAATGGATATAAAGCGTGTCCATAAAAATCAGTTACCCGATTAGTAAAATACGATGCAAATTCCTATGTTGCCTACTGAATTCACAAAAGTTGTTGGAAATGAGATTATCCATGTTTAGTGCGCAACTTGCAAAGCTATATGAACGTTTTACAAATCGACTGGCATAACTAAGCCTTCCTAATCTACACAGCACATAGCTTAATTTCGATTAACTAGCTTTTGGGTCTTTCTGTAGTATTTAAAAGCCTCCATGGTAAAGCATGTAATGATAACTGTTATAATTAAAACTAGTATTTCGAGAACATTCTAGAAGTTAGATCAAATCTAAAAACATAACTGTTCTTTGTATGTTGGATAAATTCAGTTGTCAGTCGGCTGATTAAGAGATCCGAGTGTAGGAAATATAATCCTGTACGCCTACATTGCATTCAAATCACGCATTGAAGAAAGGAGGTCATTCATTAATATCTAAACATAGATTACATTTGAATCGCTTCCGGTTGTAAACGCTGTTAAGTGATGGAGTGTTACGTGGCTGACAGTCTTCTTTCTCTGCCTGATCCTACTTAATTAACTTGTTCACCATACATATATTTCCATCATTTTTCACCCACAATGTTTCATTTACTCAACGTTTGCTAACTTCTGCAGTTTTATGCGATTTATTAACAAAATAATAAACTCTAAAAAAATGCACTCCTTTGAATTCAAAATTTCCTGGATTCTATTAACAGTCTCGGATACAGGATACTATGAGTTATTTTCGTATGGTACCTTTCCTTCTCCAAGATTATGCTGGGATGTCGTCTTCAAATACAGCACTGCTCTCTTCCGTAATTTTCGCCTGCAATCGTAATAACACTCCATGCGATTTAAATTATATAAATGAATGACCGTCGCTGAAAAGCCAGGGAAAAAACACCGTCTGTAAACCAGCGTGTCGCACGAAGTTGCTCGACTGCAGCTTTGAATTTCATTGCCAAGGCTTCACTCATGGCCGGATTGCATTTGAGTAAAGACTGGGGAAAAATTCTCTTCATTAAAGAAGTTTCAAACCAAATGAAACAAAATTAAACCAACTGATGCACAAATTGAGCCACCTTTATTGTAGTGTCCTTATTATATGCTCCTATATATAATATATATAGTATAGAATATATATAATAAGGACGCTACAATAAAGGTGGCTCAATTTGTGCATCAGTTGGTTTAATTTTGTTTCATTTGATTCGTGAAGATGCACGGTGATAATAATGTGAAATTTATAAGTGCCCAACAGGCAAAGACAGTATACCAACATCAAAACATCAGAAAAAAGCTGCTGAAGACAAACGCCTCAATATGGTTTAATAAAGTCTGCCACGCAGAGCACCTTCAACCAAAATACATCGACTTCAAAACCAACACCTTCAACACGAGGAACCACAGCACAAAAACAAATTGCAGTCAAACACCGGATAAACCTAGGGGCATATAATAAGGACGCTACAATAAAGGTGGCTCAATTTGTGCATCAGTTGGTTTAATTTTGTTTTATTTGATTCGTGAAGATGCACGGTGATAAATGTGAAAGTTTCAAACCAGTTTGTTTACAACGCTGAGATTGGCATGCTGTAAATGCTGTATTAGCCATCACAACAGACTGTATTGCACAGCGATAATGATATTATTTACTACAATAAAGAGTGTTTACTGTGCACTGTAATTGTGGTGTATGAATTATGAATGTATGCAAGCTTATCCAACACTTGTCATTCAGTTAACTCCACGAGATGAGAGTTTCTTTAGCAGTTTAACACGGTGTTGTTTGTTCTCCTGTAATCCGATAGTTCATCTAAGTGTGCTGAATTGGACCAAATTCTGAAGCACTTTACTTCACTTCTCTTCTTAATGACCTATAACTTTAAGATTGCTTTAAATATTACAATTAGTTTCTCAAGAAGGATTCTGCTCCAAGGAGTTAGTAGGTTAGTTAGTTAGTTGGTTAGTTAGTTAGATTTAAATATTACTTTTCCAAACCGTCATAGGCATTCGAATTGAAATTTTCTCTTGAATTTGAAGTCTTAATTATTTTTTCATTTACTTGAAAGTTGTCGTAACAAAGGTCAATACAGTGTGTTTAAAGAACTACTTCCTAAAGGTGTCGGCTCATAGGGCAGTGCAGGTAAAGCTCCACGCCTTCTAGACCTGTATACAAATGGAAGTGGTCAATTTTTTGCTGGAGAAAGAGCTGTTGGCAACAACTCAGAAGGGAGCCAGGTGGGTTGTGCAGATGTGTTGGCGGACATAAAATCCCTGTACTTGCCGGAAATCGAACACCGGTCTTCCAACACAGGGCTGGTTCCTTCAGTCTTATTCATTTAGATAAATAGTTTTTTTCTTTAATTCAAAACAATTTAAATTATATTTAGAGTTTTGTATTTAGAAGCTTAAATTCTTTTCTGAACCCATCGAAAAAATTTTTGTAGTAAAAATGCTTCGACGAGCCAAGCATTAAACAGCTCGTTTCATGTTTTGAGAAAAAAGGCACTGTGATGGTTTCTTTCGTGGTTGTCACCGGCTCAGTACGTCTGCCTTTCGCGTTGTGATATTAACTGGTCATCCATCACCCTTAGAGGCCTGACTGCTTCCGTTTACCCCTTATGTATGTATGTATGTAATCTGCGTCACACGCCTCTACGATGAAGACATCGTCACTGTAAATAAAATGAACTTCGAACTTTTTGTAATAGAATCCATGTTTAACTATGCGTCCGCTTCAAGCTGTTGGGCTATTCAGCTGAATTCACAAGTTGGCCATTAGAACACCTGAAATGATATAAGAGCAGAATTCATTAGGCCTGAAAATATTTGTAAGTAGCTCATGGCAGTTAATACTCAATTTTACGGAAGCGAAACGTCGAACTTAACTGAGATACGAAAGCATAAGAAACTGTTAAAATTAAACAGTGTCCCTTGATGGTCTTGAAACTTTGATCCTACATTGCTCAGACGACTTTTAATGTAGATCTAAAATTTGTACCGCCTGGGAAGATCAACTCAAAATATTTCAATTTGGAGCCCAGTTTATGTCCTACATACACCAACATTCTTTAGTGTCAAAAAAAGTTTCTCCAGACCAGAGAAAGCCTTTCGTGTGCTAGCTTTCCAGGAAACAAAATCCTTTTTGAAAATGCAAAGACATATTTGGCGAAATTACGGAACGTTTCTACCACGTAAGTCGTCGATTCTTGGGTGGCAGAAGCCCTTTGCAGTAGTTGAAACCCAAGCAGGGTGGAACTGAGAGTTTTTTCAGAGTTTCTCCCAAAACTGAATAAATCGGTCTTCATTGGAGAGACCATGCCTTTGTCTGGACGAGAGTCTAGGTACAATTTTCTCCTTTGCTGGAGTGAAAACCCCACGATTCCTGTGTAACATGAAAGGAATATTTCCGAAAGTTAGTGTCCTTGCAGCTATGTCGGAAAGGTGAAACGTCACCGACAGTTCTTTTTTTTTTTTTTTTGAAAAATCGACAGTGACAGGAATTGTCTCTTTCGACGTGCTTCAGAACTGGTTAATGCCACGGCTGCAGGAAGACATTCCAAATTTACTCTTAAAGCAAACCAACTCTGTACACTGAGGTTGAGATACCTTAATAATTTGGCTGTATCTGGGGTATCCATACCCCATGGTCAATCGTTGGTTTGCTTCAGTGAGAGATAAATATATACGGTAGAAACGCAGTGTTATGGAGCAACAAATTTGACTAGCTACAAAGACGGTCCCACCGTACTTCCATGCCGAAGTTATGTGTTGCCTGGATGAACTTATTTCTGAAAATTTGACTCTGCCTGTAAATCATGAAATGGTTCCCGAGATCATCAGATCTTATTCCCATGGACGTTTCCTTCTCTGCTTTGTTGAGGAGAATATTTGTGTCCGTCCGTTGCCTACGCTACTAGAAGAGCTCAAGATGCGAGCCACAGTTGTCTGTGCTAAAACGTGACGACAATGTTCTCCGAAACGTGTGGCAGGAAACTGAATGTCCGTTTGGCACTGCTCAGCCAGTCGTGGCACTGACAATAAAGTCGATTAGTTTTTCATGACCCATTATGAGTTTACCTTCACATACTTATTTCTCTTAGCTTCACCTTAAATGTGCTGTGACTGACACAAGGCTAAAATCGTAAAGAGCTTTTATTGACCGCCTACAGCACTTGTAGGAACTGTCGCTTTGTTTGTTAGGAAAATCTACTTCGTATCCTGGAGATTCTGGGCTTGTAAATCTGTCCAGAGGCTGGCTGTCCTACTGACGTTTACGTAGTTTCCCTATACAACGCCAGTGAGTGCTGGGATAGTACTTTAAAACAGTAATTGTTGTAAAGTATTCTGCCTTTCTGTGAGACATAATTAGTGTAGCTGGAAGAGCGGAACTAAATAACTAAAGCTTTTAGAATTGTCAGATGTTTTCTTTTGATTAGGACGAAATTTTATGAAATTAGGTAATGTTTTGCGTAAGAGACAGAATATATCCACGCAAGCAGAAATAACAGAAGTGGAAACAGCATGCCAGAACAAACTTTTAAAATTGGAATCTCCGAAGGAGAAAGAGGCAGAGTAGAGCCTTCAAACGCCGGAATAAAACCGGAACAAAGAGGCAAGCCTCATCTTCAAAGGTAGTAGAACGATATAAATTTGTGAATCCAGGAGAACAAACAACGGATAAATATGAACTTGTTTGTCACCCCCTTCCATTAGGCTTATGTTATACTTATATCTCTGATCTTTTATTTGTGTGCGTGTGTGTGTGTGTGTTGTGTGTATGTGTGTGTACGTGTGTTTGCGCGCGCGCGCCTCTCTGGTGTCTGCTGTAATATTTGAACTTAGCTATTTTATGGATCTTAAGACGATCCTAATCTCATTTCAAACTACCTGACTTTCCTATATATTAACTGCCTACGACAGAACCCTACGAAGTATTTAGGCAGTAGATGTATCAGCACTGCTTAGTAGAGACAGGATCCTGAAACTTGTGTGGTGAAGGCAACATTTTGTAAAACGCAAATTAACAGTAGATCCTACGTTCATTCAGGATATTTTGCTGTCGAAACAATAAATTTCGCTATAAAACCTACAAGGATTTCGAATCAAATTCCTCTACAGATCACCTAGCGGTTAATAACTGAAAGCCCATAAGTAGGCAAAGCTGAGTCCGTCTCGGTTTACCATGTAGTCATGCAATGGTCAATATCCCATGGCGCGCAACCAAATACCTGATAAATGATTTTAAATCTGCAAAATAAACGTATAGTTTTCTGCTGCTTCTACATACAAAGTCGCTGTTTAGTGATTAGCACCCGTGGTGCGTGTTCGGTAGGTCCTCACTTCCAATCTCTTTTTGGAGGCCTCCTATTCAGACGGAGATTGTTATAGACTCTCTCACTCCATGCGAGAAAGTCTAGACATATCCTTAAAATACGTCATGTTTCCAGCAACCTTCTCAGATCAGCAACTATGGTGAAATGCTTCGATACACTTGATACTGGTAACGTTAAAAATTTGTTTTGGTAAATTTTGTATTGTGACTGATCGGTATAAGCTACTTCCGCTTACGCAAGTAGTTAATTAGGGCTTTACGCTGTGCACCACGAGGTTAGTGTTAACAAGTCGCTCTCGAGCCGTATGCTCACATTTTCTTGACCCTATGTTAAAACGTGAATTCAAACGCCTCACTGTAAAAACGTAATTTTTTTTGATTCCGTCCCTTGCTTGACTCACTGCTCCACTGTGAATGTAATCCAATGAAGGAGAGAGAAACAAAAAAGGAAGAAAGAAAATACTCTTAGAAGAGGAAGGTGCGACCTGTCATGTTGAAGATGTCTAAATGAGTGAGCGGCGTGAAAGTTATTCACTGTATCAGATACAGCGAAACATCCCTTAGTCTTAGCAACGCCACTTAATCATTTTACCGTTCATTCGGTTTCACAAGCTATAACTTCGAAAATTACTCATCACTGCCAACACCCGGACGATGAGTCGAAGTTGAGTTATCAGCTGGAGAGAAGCATTGATGCTCTCACTCCGGACAGGCGTATGAAAGTGTGACACATGCTTAGACACGATACAAGAATGGCAAAGAGTGCCGCGCGCTTTCGGAAAGCCGCCCCCAACAAGATCAATAACAGATTCGTCTTTGTGATGGAGAAGCAGTGTGTTCTGTGCGAGGTAGGCAATTAATGTTTTAAATTATTTCGTATTTAGACGAAGTTCAGGAGTAAAAGGTGTAATGAAAATATCTTAGGCTGAAGATAAACCGTAAAGCAACAAATTCGGAATGTGTGAACGCATGTATGTATGTCAGGTTTCTTCGATGTCCCCTTAAGGAAGCGGTATCAAACGAGGGCTTAAGTGTCCATTGCATTATTATGCTAATGTTATCGAAGGAAGTGTTTATATCCTTTGGCGACGTACGACCAGACGAAATCTGAGAAAAATAAAGATGTCTTGAATAATATCTAACATTTCTTGAATTTTAACTGCAGCACATATAAAACGGAATCTTTACCGTTGGTTGAAAGTGCTCCATAAAGTAATAAAGTAAAATAATATAATTGTCGGCTTATGATTAGGGTGTTTCCTTCTTCGGATGTGAATCCTGCTTCTCATAAAGGAAAATACTAAAATAATGCGACCCAAACATTTGTCCACATGCGATAACACTTAAGAAAATGCAGCTCTTTTCTGTAGCTGATTATAAAAGGAATCCGTTTACAGATTCTGTAAACTCTATCAGAATTTCTTCCTGAACACAATTAAAACATATGTGTTAACGCATGTTAAACACGTTTATCTTCCAATCATCCAAAACGTAGAACAGATGGACGTGGATCGTGTATAATAAATTAGCAGCATTTGAAACAATAGTGTTTTGTGTCAACATGTCTACTCTGATGGATTGCAAACTTGACGAGAAATTGACTCGTTGTTTTCATTCCAAAAGCTCCTCGTCTAAACAGATTTGTGACACTACACAAGTGGCCTCAGTAGTTCACGTCAAACACTTCCAAAGATCAGGGACCTCCCAGGGTTCAGACGAACTGTGGCAGAGTCTGAAGGCGCTTTACGCAGTTTATAATTAGTCTGCGGCGGATTCCAGCAGCCCTGATTTATCAAACAGCTGATTTATATATCATCATAATTATTGCCATCACCACCACCGTCATCACCTTCGAATAGACTGTCTCGTTCAAAATGCAATTTTTAAGATTCCTTTCTAAAATATTTAAAACAAGATTATAAGCGTGTTGAAATACTCATATTTCAGACTAGTAATATTGCTAGGCTGAATAAATCACGTAGTGTTTGATGGAAGAAACATATGAGACGCATGAAGTAGGTGAGAAGGCATATAAGAATTTACATGGAAAACCTGAAGCCGTAGATGGGAATAGAATATTAAAATGGATCTTAAAGAACCAGAGTATGAGGACATAAGCTAGATTCAACTGTGTGAATTCTGAGGTTTCATGGACTTAGAGCCCTTGAAGTTGAACGTGTCGTTCCTTCGAAACGTCGGGAAGCATTTAGCCAGCGATGTAGACTCTCATCTCAGAAGCTCGGGAGCCTGAATAGGGCCCAATATCAGGCTGGTGGGAACATTGTAATGAAAATTCGGATTTCGAAGGGGACGAGGAATATCTTGATTAGCCAAGTGAACATTCTGTTCCATGCAGTTAATTGCCTTGTACATGGTACGTCCACAAGCCTCTCCTACACGGTTTTTCTTCCTTAAAATTAAAATTTCAAATCGTGAAAATAATCTATTAATTGCGACGTTCTTAATTTTGTTAATATTATTGACACGTGTTTAGTTGAAAAGATAAAACTTCATAAAACAAGATATGAATGTAAGAGAGTTTAGATTCTCACAGCTTTCTTAATAAAGATTTAAGCCTTATATGATCATTATGCACTCTTAACGGTAACTGGCCACGCGGTGGCGCACTTCGTTGAGGAACTGCGCTACAAGCCGAAACGTCGCGGTTTCGATTCCCGATGGTGTCATTGGAATTTTTCATTGACATAATCCTTTCGGTCGCACTATGGCCCTGAGGTCGACTCATCCTCTAAAAGAAATAAGTACCAGGACTATTTCCTGGGGGTAAAGGCGGCCGGTGCGTAGGGCTGACAACCTTACCACCTTCAGGTGCCGATTGTCTAGAAATCTGGGAGCCTCAACCTCCTGGAATGCTCAGGGCCTATAATGGGATTGCTTTTAACTAGTAACTCTTTACCACAAGACTTAAATCTTCGGAATATTAGTGTTATTTTTAATCTGTAGCTTCTGCCAGTTCAGGTATTTAAGTTTGTATATTGGCGTCGTACTCTACACGACTAATTTTAGACTGGTAAATGTAAAGGTCATCCCATGACATGCCTATACAGGCACAGAGGGGAGGTGGACTTAATAGTTCCTACCCACTCGTAACCCGGCACTAGAAGGAGGTGGGCATTTAACACCACACTTCCGCCGCTTTACACCCGAGAAAGACCGCATACCCATTTTTCAGAAGGCTGGAAAATCTCGGGGCCAGTCTGGACGACACGGAAAGTCTTGGCCTCACCGGATTCGAACCCCGGACTGTCCAGCACGTAGCGAGTCGCTATACTGACTGCGCCATCCAGGCTGGAGAGCTTCGAATTATTAAGACAAGACTGAGAAGAACGTTAAATTATGTTCCTTTATGTACAGGGTCTGAGACATTTTCCAGTTGCATTGCTTCCTGTTACCTTTAAACCATTTGAATTTATTTATAATTGTTACGACAAAAATCAGTTGCTGCAAATACATATATATTTATATATAAAGTAATTTAATCATCATCATTATCATCATCATGAATGTGATGGTTTAGTTTCTACTGGTCGTTGTCGGTTCCAAACTCTGCTCCCATTGTTCCTCCAAGACCCCTGTTTCCACACGACTGTTACTACCAATCGTGTAGAGTTATTGCATGGTCTTCCATTCTTTGTAATCCTGCAGCGATCTAGTGTCATTATAGATATGGCACTGCATACAGGCATGCAGTTTGTTGGATGTCGGCAGACAATATACAACACTATGTTGGTGTAAATCTTACTTAGTACAATAAAATACATATTATATGCCAGTGTTCCAGTATTTTAGGATTAGCAGTTTACTGGACCTTTTCCAGACGAATGATGATGTCCAGAGGCCCAGTAATCCTAATTGTAAGTAACATATCATCATCATAACCTACTTACCAATAACTTGTACTGTAAACCTTTTTTTAAAATTAAATTTCAACTTCAGATACACCATCAGGAAGAAGTTAAATTTGCCAGAAATGTTTTCGAAATCCGTTAATAATTTAGACACTGTTGCCCCGCACAGCTTTCGCATGTGGACAGTCCTAGAGTGACATTTGCATGTGACGTTTGTTAGGTAGTGTAACAGGACTTGATTGTATTGTGTCTTCTGTCATGCACGCTATAATGTTTCTCAAATTTCCACTAAATACAGGCTCTAAAAACTGTACGGGGATTTGAGCTTAAGATAAGACACAAATAAATAATTTATGCCACTTTTATTTTAATAGTAACTGTTTATAAATTTGGTTAGCTGCGATGTATTAACATAACGTTTAACGCTAAACGATAGAAAGACTGTGACTGATGGTCTTGGAGAGACTTAAAATGCAGTGGCCATTAATCCGAAGACCTTGCGACTGTTAAACGAGCAACCGCTTGAATCGGCTGTTTGAAAGTACAGTGTTCATTATCAGTGATGCTTGAACGCGGACAGGATCTGCCTGAAGTAAATATTCGCTCTAATATTAAATTATTGATTTCAAGGGATTAAGACGAACGGACTTACTGCCTCCAGCTTTTGACAGTAGTTTGAAAACTCCGAAATGAAAACTGCAGATTTTCAGAGACGGTATCCCATTGTGTTATTGTAACTCAGTTATTACAGACAAGTCAGTCAAACCTAACTATTTTTATTATAAACCAATGCCTTTTCTTACAAAACAATTCTAGATGTTATAGTTAATAATAATTTTGCCTGTTGTTTTGTACGGCTGTGTAACTGGGTCTCTCACATTGAGGGAGGAACATTGGCTGATGGCGTTCGAGAATAGGGTGCTGAGGAACATATTTGGGCCTAACAGGAACGACGTAATAGGGGACTGGAGAAGACTAAATAACGCGGAGCTTTATGGGTTGCACTACTCGCCAAATATTATTCGGGTGATCAAATCAAGAAGAATAGATAGGCGGGGAATGTAGCACGTATGGGAGACATGAGAGGCAAATACAGGGTTTTGATGGGGAAACACGAGAGAAAGAGACTACTTAGAAAACCTAGGCATAAATTAGAGGATAATATTAAAATGTATCTTCAAGACGTGGGACGAGAGGCATAAACTGAAGTGATCTGGCTCAGGATAGGGACAGGTGGCGGGCACTTGTGAATGTGGTGATCAACCTTCAGTTTCGAAAAAATGCGGGGAATTACGGAAATTAACTAGTCAGGAAGGACTCACTGTTCCATTGAGTTATTTAGTTAGTAGTTAGTCAGTTAGTTAGTTAGTCTGTTCCAGCAGGTTTCGACCTAGAAGGTCATCATCAGTTACAGCCATTCTCTCATTTAGCATTCAGCCTTATGTTAATACATAGGAGCTAACCAAATTTATAAACAGTTACTACTGAAATAAATATTTTGTAACTATTTCGCCTGATAATGATCATCTAGGTCGAAACATGTAGCGAGCTATTATATAAACAGACATTGTTTTTATAATACGAATAGTTGTGTTTGACTGAGTTGTAGTGATCGAAACTGCAGAGTTAGAGGAGGCTGATAGACACTTACCCGAAAGAGACAAAGGAAAGTAAAGTACAGTTTCTACTGAAATTACAGTTACGAGTGCCATTACTAAGCGTGTCTCAGACATTGTTCTGTAATTACGAAGTCATTCAGCGTAATGATGACGAAAATTTCTAAAAGGCCAGCAGCCACTTGTTTATACAAATGCTCAGAAATGTAAGTAGGCGAGTACAAATGGACACCGCACTTGACGCCTGTACAGCATAACGGCACAGGGGATATAGAGGCTGGAATTTGAAGGTGTCCACTCATAACCCCCTAGTGGCGATATAAGAATTTGTGGCTTTATACTTTCTTTCCTCCATACTTCATCGCGGCATGCTGATAAATTAGGTTAAGGAACAAGGTTACCTTCGCTTGAACGGTACTTTGCATTTCCCTTAGTGAATTTCAACGACACGTTCTTAAATGCAGACGTTACATACCATCGTACGAAAGGATGATTACAAGTGACAACTTTGAAATAATGTAACAGAACCGGTGACTCTGTAGAGCAGTGTTCTTCTTGAGAGCTAACGGACACTCAGCTGCTTAAGAAATTGAGCGCTTTTAATGGAAACTGATGTTTCATTACTATGTTCACAAAAAAGAGCCACTGAACCCCGTCCTGATCCACTGGATTTAAATCCACACCCTCATACCCTGCTGATTTTAAAATTCATCTTTATATGAGATTATAATATTGAAGTCTTTTCCCTTGAGGTCTCCCGACTAAACTTTCCTGTGCATTTCTAATACTGCCAGGACATGCTACATGTTTTCCCAACCTCTCTTTCTTGGATTGAATCAGATTAACAACATCATCACAAGTGCTTGAATTATGAAGGTTTGCTATTATGTAAGTATGCTCAGCCGACTGTTATGTCGACATATTCTCCGTTATCACCCTTTTCTTTCTAGACGAATGAAATGGGTAGGGCGTCTGGCACATGTGGATGAGAAGTGAAATGAGTACAAAGTTTTCGTGGGGTAACCTGGAGGTAGAAATCATTTGGAAAACCTAGGCACATTTTTTTTTATGGCTCGACAGCCCTATATGGGCCTGGGCCTCCTCGTTTCGTCGAGGCTTCACGATCACACTTTTTAGACCCACCACAGTCGGTAGGACTCCTATGGATGAGGGACCAGCCCGTCGCAGAGACCTCTACCTGACATCACACAACACTCACAACAGACAGACATCCATGCCCCGGTGGGATTCGAACCCACGATCCTAGTAAGCAAGCGGCCGAAGACCCACGCCTTAGACCGCACGGCCACTGGGTCGGCGAACCTAGGCACATATGGAAGAATAATATTAAACTGGACCTTAAAAAATAGGCTGGGATGCATGGACTGGATTCATCTGGCCCGGGATGGGGCGAGTAGCAGGATATGAATACGGTACTAATTCTTCTCTTTCCTAAAATGACCGCTCATTCGTAGTTTTACAAGAAGGATTCTGCTCCATGGATTTAATAATCCGTTTCTTAATACCTGCAGTGTGTTTATTACCTAAGGTAAGAGATTCAGTTACACTATAACGCGAAACTTGATGCATTTATTCGTATAATCCAATATTGAGGGCGATCCCGGTGGACTCGAGGTCTAAGGCGTGGGTGTGAGGCCGCTCGATTGCTGGGATTGCTGTTTCGAATCCCGCCGGAGGCATGGATGTGTGTTGTGTGTTGTGTATTGCCAGGTAGAGGTCTCTGCGACTTGCCGATCACTCGTCCAAAGGAGTCCTACCGAGTATAGTGTGTCTGAGTGTGGTCTCAGAACCTCAACAATGAGGAGGCCTAGGACCACTAGGACTGTCGAATCATAAAAAGATATTTTGAGGACGTTACATGATAACATGAAAGATATGCGAGGGAGTTTCGTGAGTTTAGTCTTTTTTTGTCGTCTTTAAGAGTTTAATTCAGATAAATTCTTGGGCATTCAGAATTCCAATTTTACTACCATTTGGTTCATGACATGAATTTAATTTTATTCGATACATATTTATGTTTTCGGTCATACTGATTTCCGCAAACCGAAAGTGTCATTTTGTGCGGAGCATAGTTTGAGAGTCACTGTTTTATAAGAATAAAAGAGCAGATAAAGGGGGGGGGGGTTCCTCGATGCTTGGGATTAAGCCGGTTCTCACCCTAGGTTGCTGGAAGTTTTTGTCTTGCTAAGAAGAAAACAAAATTATGTGTTCCATACTTGCATAATGCTGATACCCCGTGGCATTTTTTCGTATAGACATAAGACTTTCATTTACTTTCACGGTGTAATAGGTTAGTAAATAAGTCCGTATTTTGTAAATTTAGTTTTGTATACTTTGAAACATGAATTGTGATTCAAATTACGGTGACTCGAACATCCGCATCACAAGCCCCTTCCGGTAACACTAATTTGAAGATGCTTTGCATTTGAAATTACGCTTTAATCATTCTCATTTCTCATTGAGTCAGATATTAATATCTTGAATGACTGCTGTTTACATGACAGGTTTGATGTATCTCGCCACCCGATATATGACCTACAAATAGGACTATATATGTTTGTAAGTCTGCCAAAGGCAGGGGAGGGACTTTCAATTTTATGGAGATACACTGCACACCTGCAGCACTATATGGTCACAAACATGCATTACAATTTAACCCTTCGTAGATTTAAATTAATCCTGGGCAGAAATACTTAAACGGTTAGTATCTACCTCACAGAATATATATGCTTGTTTATTACAAGAACTAAGCGGCCAGTTCTGTTTATGTAAATAATCGCTGTTTACTCTGGGAATATTACGGAGGCCAGTAACACACTCTGTAGGCAAAGTGAACTGATATTTTGCTTTCAAGTAGCTTGTACTTATAGTAACTACTCTGCCTTACAGGTTTAAATGCGTTAATACAGGACGAGGATGTAGGTAAGACTACTCAAGCGCTTAAATTTGGAACGCGGTTTTGAAAAATGTTAATAGCATTTTGAAGGAATAACATTGAATGAGCAGGCGTAGTCTACCGATAAGTAAATCTGTGTACGTTGTAGTGCCTTGGGTGAGTGTGTTACTGTCTTTGACGGCATATGATGTCTGTCTTGAGATTCAGGCAGTCGATCAGGTCTTCAACAATATCGCCGCTTTTTTGTGTAGTCTGAATTTTCGTTATCTTATTCCAACCAGCCGCCAATGCATGAAGAATTTACCCCACATCTTCACTGGTGTCTTCCTTTAGGATCTCTTTCAGTATTGTCCTCTTAACAATGCTAAATTTTTGCCAATATTTCCTTCCCGTCAGATTTCTGACTAAGTATTTTTCACATTTTTTATCTTCCGTTAAACGACAGATCTCAGCCTTGATTTTATCTCCGAAAAACTACTTGGTGAAGAACACTGATTATAATATTACTAAATATGTAATTATCCAAGTCATTCTGGTACTTCCTGTCTATTTAGGATCAGATATTCCCGTCAACGCTGTTTTCAAACTAGTCTTAGCAACGTAAGAATTCAACAGATCTGTTTGGCTGAGAGAATGGATTAAATCAAAATTATTCCGCACAAAATTTCTGTTAGATTTTTCTTCCTCTCTGGAATGCATAGCGGTCGGCAACACTTTGGCCGCTTTGTCCCTGGGATAAGATAGAATTTCCAGTGACCATTGGATGGAAGGATGGATGTTAGCCACAACCATATTGGACGTAGCTTGCAGGGCAGGTGCTGCTGCTACTGGAATCGACTGTCGCTTGTCCAGTCCATAGCCTCTCGCTCATTGCGTGAGTTTCAAGTACAACCGCATTAATTGCAAGCATGTAATTAAATGTTTACAACCTTGTGTACGTTTTATAGTTCTGGTCTATATTCGGTTACTTCACGCGCTCCATAACATTTCGAAGACGTTTCCTATCATACGACATCCGGATTTTTATGTTATATGTTATTCTAATATGCTGCATGTTCTTGTAAATGGCACTGACTAGTGTGCTATAAAATCTCAGTTTATGGATGTTTTTTCACTGGTTGTTAGCCAACTAATTTTTGGGGCTCTTTTCTTTAGACAGTTCTGCAGTATCTTACCCATTACAAAGTTACAGCCGCTAAGCTCTGGAATACAGTCGAAGAGACTAGAAGCTTTAAGCAAAGAGGAAACACATAATAGCGACGTTTAATATTTATTTTAAAATTCGTCCATGCAAATGCACCTTAAAATTTGACAGTAATCAATTTTAGAAGGTAATGTTGTTTTTTCTTGTAAGTGAACAGGAATAGCGCCATTAATATTTTCATGTGTATAAACTAACTGAAAGATTATTTGATCGTAAATCAAACCGATTGCGAAGCTGTCTTGTAGTATTTTATATTTTAATGTAGCACATCTGTTGAATCGCTGTTTTTCTCTGTTTTCTCTATGTCGGTTCATTATTGATGAAGCTCCAAAGAAAACACGAATTTGAGCACGATTTTATTTGGATGGTCTCCAGAATGCAAGAAGGGAATTTGAACGTCACGGGAAAGGTTTCACGGCAACCAGCAGATATTTTTTCACAGACGTAGTTCCGTGTTACGTTTCTTTACCGCGTAAGCCACACAAGAACCCGCAGAAAAGAGCGCAAGATTAAGCTTTTCATATTTTGAACCCTTAATTTTATTAGATTAAGGAAACTAAATCAAGAATCGTAAGACAGGATTTGTAGTACTCATGGCAGTGAATATTAAAATTAGGGTCTTCTGTAATGTAACGCCATACAAAAGTTTTAGGAACAACTGTTACTTCAGTTTTTAGCGTCAAAGAAATTACTTGGAGAAATGAATGTGTTGGTCGAAATGTCTTGAGGGAATGTTCTAGTCCGACATAGCATAAATATACTTAGTGAAGGGAGGTCGACTACACTGAACTGGATTAACGGAGGAGAAATCAAGAGGTTTTTTGATAATAAAATGAATGCTTCCATAAAACAGGGCTCTTTGGGTCTAGGAGAGGAAGTGACAACTGACCCTGCGCCAAGAAATCATGGAGTTCGCCTGATCCATATTAAAATACATAATACGTTATAATTTTGTTTCAGAATGGGACATAGATTAAAAGTAAAAAATGTTTACAAAAAAAACCTTTGGTCTTTAAAATACAAATTGAGAGTTAACTGAAAAACTTCTCTAATAAGCTAAAAGCAGTTGACATGGAAACGGAAAGAGAATAAAATAATTTAACCGAAAATAGTGTGCTAAAGGGGTACATGTTGGAAAGGAGAAGTGATTTGATTAAAGTTCTTAAAATGAAAGATTCACGGACATGCCGCATTCATCTACAAGTTTTATCTCCAAAGCATCTTAAAAACTTATGATAAAATTTGGTATTTTAAATCAGGAATAGGTTCTAACTTCTTTTGATTCTTTTCGGTCCATCACAAATCATACTTTACATGAATACCAGATCTAACTATATACAGCCTATGCACAACACATCATCCTGAGCAGAGAGAGGGTGTGTGTGTGGGTGAGAAAGAAGGGAGTCAATTGCCACGATTCTTACGATGCAAATGATGAATGGTAGCGACAGGGGAAAACAGAAGAACTTGAAGGAAATGCTGTCCCAATGCCACTTTGTCCACCACAAATCTGGGATAAACCCCGGGCCTCTGGGATGAGTTGCCGGCGATTAACCACATGAGTGATCTAAAAGATTAATACGCGACAAAATATAGCTCTCATTAAAATGTACTGTTTTTGCCGGAAGCATTTTACAATGTTGAATACTTTTAACCCTGCAGATTGTTCAAAAAGTTGTTTATTAACAGGATAATGTATGTCGGTGCTGGTTGGAATCTGCACTGCTGATTGATTACTTTAACAACAAACTGCATGAGAAATAATGAATAGCAAGGCAACCACAGTACAAAATTCAAAGCAACTTACGTCTACTAGCTTTCTGTCAGGAAAACGTGCGCCGCAGACGAAAAATGTCTAGGGCCCCCCCCCTCCAATTCACATAGACTAGTTTGGTTAGATTAACAAAACAGGTGGTAGTGGTGGTGGCGGTAGTAGTATTAGTAGTAGTATTAGTAGTAGTAATAGTAGTAGTAACTTTCTTGCTTTTTATCCATTTGTGGAGCTGTCTGGAATATGTTACATTCTTACTACGACTGATTTCTTAAAAACGATTGTACGGATGATTGAGAGATTTAGAGAAACAAATTGCGAATTAAGGAACCATAATGATGAAATACTAGGACATTTATTTCAGAGCGGACAGTTGCAAGAAATAATTCTAATGTAACTGACGTTATCAAAGATGCAAAAAGAATTTTATGCATAGCAAGTTTTAACATAAGCCTGTAGTGGTAAGTAGTCTTGTCTTTTAGCTTTTTGCCTGGGATTCTTGATTACAGAATGAAGCTTGAGTCGCGATCTGGTTGATTGAAAGTATAAGAGGTGGTGGTAATGGTAACGTAATTGCTGTTGTTAATAAAGAAAATTTTAGTGGGAGTCGTAACGACGTACGGCTATATTTAACTATTTGAAAACTGACGCATATCTGCTTTGTATATGAAACTTAAGACCTTACCTCACAGAGAACACATTCCATCTACATTAGAAAGACCAATCAGTTAATGCTCTTTAGGGAAATAACCAGTATATTCTGCGAGAATTATACGAAACTCACAAGTAAGCTACTGACTGGAAGGCGAATCTCCTTAACTGCTTAAGACCCTGAGACGAACCTGAATTACGTATAAATAAAGATATATTTCGTACCGCGCACTAAACACACTATGTCTAAAAATCAGTCAGTTAATGCTATGTAGGGAAGTGATTACTGTTTATTCTGAGATCCGTATGAAACATAAGCGCACTTTGTGGGCAAAATGCAGAATTGTTGAATGTTGAACCTGGACCTTAAGGACGAATTTTACAGCATGCGGTACATATGTTTACCACATGGTTTTAAATGGTTTAGCAATCACTTTGTGTATGTCTGCGCGAATTGTAAGTTTCACTTTGTACATAGAATGTAAACATTGGTACAACACAATTATTAAATGAGCTGCAACACTTGCGTCTGGAGTGACGAAATAATCGTATAATTTGAAATATCGCAGGCGGTCTCCAGCACTTTCTTTTACTAGGGAGCGCGACCTCCAATTCTTAGATAATAACGCTAAATCGTATTTTGCTTTTGCCAAACTAAAATACTATTATACGTTCTTACTGGCCTCCTTATAATTCTTTTGAAGAAGGGTGAACATGCCGGATATTTTAGTGACCTAAAGCATATTTTATACGCGACAATTAAAAGTTGACTTCCGTTCACGTAAACGTCTGTTTGGCTTTGAAAGTGCCGGCAGGCACTGCTGGGTTTTTGATGTCTCTGTGCCTTCCTTTACTTCAACCAGCAGAATGCTGTATATTCTACGGCAGAGCAAGCGGAGATATTAAACACGAACTGTGTCCTTTCCATCGAAAACGGCACTGTTGGAAACTCGAACCACTAGCAAGTGTGTAAAATTACGCAAAGTAAAAATTTATCCCTGTGTACGCTTTGAAGGTCTATGGGGGGAGGGGGGGGAGGAACAGTTACAGTTCAACATATTCATAACCAAGGCCATAATTGCAGGTGAGTGGCCAGCTTCACGCTTCCGTCGATTTAGGTCCCGGAGAAAGAGCCGCCGTTAACCGTTGAATAGAGAGCTATGCGAGTTCCAGATCTGATCTGGAAGCACAGCAGAAGAGAAAAATCCCTTGTCCCTGTCGGGAATCGAGCCACGATTTTTCGACCGAATGAGCTAATTCCATTGTGATGATACCGATATGTGACAGGAACTAGGAATTCTGGAAGAAAACTGGAGGGAACTTTAGGATTTATTCGTTTATTTAACGATGCATTTTCATTTCATGTAGAGTCCAGTAATAAAATGCAATAAAATCTTAGTGCTAAAATTTTAAACTGGGGCTTGCTGCATATGAAGGAGCAGAACTAACAATTAAACGGTGAAGAAGAGAAGAAAGAAAAGTAAAGAAGTGAAAGGAACACTGAAGGAGAGAAAAGGGAACATTGAAATAAAGAAAAGTTAGAAATAATTGAATAAATAACCCAAACAATAAAGAGAAAAAGAAAGTAAGAAAGGTAAACATAACCATAAAGATAACATGTTAGAAATAAAGAAAACAGAAAATTGCGTGATATACAGGTGTAAACTATTCATAACACTAGTGTTCTCGATATATGCTTCTGCGTTAAACATCGGATAAAAATACCACTATGAGAGTGTTCACTCTCTAGCGTAACTTTGATTTATTGCACTTTCCCCGTAAGCAACACGCCTGTTAATGCGTATAAACAAGCTTGATTGACGGCATGTAGTGAGAACTGCCTCGATGCAAAGGTGTGGCTCAACCTGAGAGAAGTGGTTTCCACGGTAAGACCAAGACATAGATAGAAGTGTGTTACATTAACTAAACAGTTTCTGCGGTAATAGAACCGCTGATGCCAAGGCGACCCGTGTACATTATCGTCTTCGAGATTCCTCTGCCTCTCTCTTCCGCTAGGTGAGTAAATATTTTTTCTTCCTCACTTTCTGCAGTTGTTTTCAAAGGCGTTGGACTTGGAATGAACTGATCAACGAAATACGGAGCCTTGCTACAGACCGAATATTATATAGTTCCATGATTAGAGCCGGCCAAGTCTCAAATTAAACCACAGTGCTAAGAATGTATTATCAGGGGCAACGGAAGATATAAAATCCAAATTCTGATGCGACTGATTGCCCGAAAAGATCTTAACCTATTCATTCGCCGTGAAACTGTCAAATATTGACAACTATCTTTAGATTAGAATCCTGTGAGTTAGTGCGCTTGCAGTCCTGTTGTTGATAACGGACGTTTCGGAGGAATCTAGAGACTCCATTATCAAACCTGAGAAGATGTGTCATAATCCAGACGATTACACTCAACCTTTACCGCCGTGAACACCTCAAATGTTGCACAAGGAAACCATCGTTTGCGTGTACCGAACAAAACCGTCTTAAGCAGCGTTTCTGAGTACTATGACGGGACAGATTCATGTAACGCTCTAGACCAACCAGGATTCAGCGGAGGGTTCCTTCGAGAAATATTGGAATAAAAAATAACAAATTTTGGAAAATCGCGAAAAATTCAAAATATACCTCGTAGTATGGAGGAAATGTTTCTCTGTCAATTAGCAATAGACCTGCCGAAGTAATATCCGTGTTGTGGTATTTTGATACTAAAATAAATTAGATATATGAAGAGACGGGAAATGCGTCAGTTTTTTCCTTGCAATATAAGTTAATTTCATTATGTGTATGCATACACACACACACACACACACATACAGGAGTGCACAAGTCCCGAGTGCCGGGTCGCCTGAGGGACTAAATTTTGTAAGGTGGCGCCTAATATTTGTGAGTCCTTTGTATTTAACTTACTTCATGTCATCCATCTGGCGCCTAGAATTTTGAGGTGGCGTCTAGATTTTTTGGAAAATCTGCGCACCCCTGTGTTTATATATATCTAGCCTGTAAATATTTTCATAAGTGGGGTTCCTCAGAGAATTAAAAATTATTTTAGGGGTTCCTCCATGGGGAAAAGGTTGGGAAACACTAATTTAGACCTCTTTACGGGACAAACTAGGTTGCATTTCATACAATTATTGGGAAATTGTGACAGTGTGTACATAGTTTTTCTTTGGAATTTCCATGAGATTAGGGGGTAGTGGCTTAAAGTATCCCACGACTACTTTTATAAAATTCTTATTTCCTCTTCATGAAATGTCTATTAAATAACGTAAGTTTATTAAAGTTTAATGCAGTGAGATTGGGCAGTGTGGGAAACACTTGTTGGAACTTAGTGTTTGTTTTCTTCACTCCATCTGACTCGCTTATTTCACTCGATGTTCACTTAACACGACTATAATTATAGAACCTGCTTCCAGTGGATTTACATTCCGATCCCTCTGCATCAATTTGATTCGTTATAACAGGTATGTAGTTGCTCAATGTAACAAATTTCCTGGAAATTTACATTCACAAAGTGAACTTAAATTTACAGTAGATACAACGTAAACATTTGATACGAAAATACAACATTTAACGCTTTTTAAATAACACCTTTGCCTGTTAGCCTTGAAATAACCGCTTGTTTGAATATACGTACTGTCTGCATTACAACGCCTGCCGTCAAGCACTTCTCTATAAAATAAAATGTGATCATAAAATGTTAACGTATAAAGAAAATTCCTTCCCAGCTACATATATAGTAATTTTACATACAGGTAAGGTAAATGTAAGCAGGTTGCAAGTGACCGCCTCTGTGCTCTGCTCAAGTACGGACACTCCGTCCTCTGCAACACTTGAATTAAATTTATGATAGACCATCGATTTCTTATTTTAGAGTTGTCCATTACGTGCATTTTTTAGATCACTGTATTCAACTTGTTGTACCAACTTGCCACTAGCAATTGGTTTTGAACCTGGCATGTTGTGCTCCCTGAAGATGGTACGCCTGTACCGAAACATGTCGGAGCTACGTGTTTGACACTCATATGTAACTAATAATGTGCATTTAGTTGGTACAATAAATTAAATACATGGATTTCTCGTTCGCCTTTGCCTTAATATGCATAGTATACATTACAATGTGGGGGCACGCGGTGGAATGTCGCGGGTTCGATTCCCGATGGTGTCACTGGAATTTTTCATTGACAAACGTTTCGGTCGCACTATGGCCCTGGGATCGACTCAGCCTCTAACAGAAATGAGTACCAGGAATCTTTCCTGGGGAGGTAAAGGCGGCCGGTGCGTAGGGCTGACAACTTTACCACCTTCATGTGCCGATTGTCTAGAAATCTGCGAGCCTCAACCTCCTGGACCCTAAGGGCCTGTCAAGGCCTGTAATGGGATTGCTTTACCTTTTTACATTACAATGTGACTATGTTATGAATGAGAAGACAAAAGTAATCTCACCATGAGAGTTTCAGCCCCTGCAGACCAATGGCTACTGGGGCAACGTCTTGAATTAAGCCATGCCCTTCTATATTCTCGAGTCATATACTGATCCTGTAACGTAACTTGAAATAGTGTACACAGTTGGTAAACTAACTATAAAATTATGAACATGATTGTCTGAGTACATAACAAGGAATTCTGTCTTCTGGGATGCGATACCTTGTAATGTTGCGAAAATTTAGAGATGTTTCAGAAGAATCTACTGCCTTGAGGATGGGGTAACAGAATTTTTTCAACAAGAAATGCAAGTATATTCAGTCTAAACAAAACTTTATTTGACAGATATAACCAAGTAAATATTTCGGCTATTGACGGTAGCCATCATCGGCTTGACCAAAAAATCGTAAAAAGGACATTTTTACGGCTGCTTTTATGGTTAGAGGTCTCGACCCTTACAGCGTTGTGATCAGCTTTATTGATAATGGCTACCGTCACTAGCAGAAGTATCTAGGTGGTTTTATCTGTAAAATGAAGTTGTGTATAGACTGAGTGTACTTGCCTTTCTTATGATATTGTAAACACAACGGGATGAATCACCTTAAGAATCCTTTTAACCTTAGCTAAATTTATACCAGACTACACGACGTCATACCTAAAAATAGTAGCATTCGTGATCACCGTCCTGAAGACATAATCTCGCAAGGTATATAGTAATTGTTACAGCAGTTCTGTTCTAGAAATGTATATGTTTATTATAAAAATGTGTTTACTTATGGGCCTGTGTCTAATTCTATGATGCATGGTTTTCCATGCAACCCTTCTTAACTGATAAAGAAATCCCTGATTTTTTGGAGCCAAACTTTTCATTGTCGTGTTCAAAAAGCATATTGTCATCCACTTGAACACAGTCCACATCATTACGAGTAGAGACTCTTTCCTTAAGCTTTCTTTTAATATCATCTTATCCCCATCGATGACTCTTAAATGTTTTCCGACCGAAATTTTGTTCTCATTTCCCGAAAATTTCAATAGTTTATGCATGAAATAATAGCAAACGTAATTAATGTACCTGGGAAAGAATCCAGTGGAAGGGGTAGAGAAGTCACTGAATAAAGAGCTTTCACGTGTTTAGTTTTGGCCATCACAATTTGAATGCGTCCTTGAGCCAGCAATAATTCTTTCGCCTTTTTAATACTAAAATTCGAACAGCTAGTTCGAATGGGTAGCACACCTACTTCGTATTTTGGAGAACCACCTTTCAAATCTCGGCCTGCAAACGGACTAGGCTGGTGGGTTTTTCGTGTTTTTCCTCAGTCGGTCCAGATACATCCGGTTGGACACGATGGCTTGTTTTCCATTTAATATTTCATATTATTTGTCTGTGTATAATCGAAACTACTGACAGCGTCGTTAAACAAGAGTGTAATGAAGTCGGACTTGTTAGCGTCTCAGAGCTGTATTAATTATGTAATATATGTTTCAATAATATGGAGATTTCAATACTACGAAGTCGTCAAAATCTTGTCAAAGGAAACCGAAAGAAATGTTTTGTAACTTTGTTGTTATGTCTGTGTAATGGATGTACAAAAGAGTAGCGAAAAGTGATGAGTAGCGTTGAGAAGGGGTACATGTACGTAGGAGGAGGAGGAGCTGTATGACTGCGCCGGCGCAGAGTCCCACTGGAGCAGAGATTTGGATGTAGTCGCCGCGTTTACTATCTGGCAGCGGCTAACTGCAAAGGTAGCAAGGCGAGAAGGTACATTTCTCTCTCACTGGCTGATCACCTGTGGCGAAAATCTTTCGTTCGTGCGTGCATGCATAACCACAAACACCTCAGTGCAAGCCATAGTTAATTATTTATGACCTGCTACAGAAGCTAAGTCTGTAAACTGTGAATTAATGTTATTAGTACTTAAACGTTAGCTTGATTGCGTTATGAATGAACTAATTTAATTTGAATGCTTTAGTGACATAGTTTGTACTGTGAATGTTCTCTGTGTTTGTACTGTTATATGACGTTCAGAAAGACGTAAATGGTTTATACAGCTGTTGCAGCAAACTTAACTATTATAAATGCTGTGCGCATTGAACTTGTACAACACTGTGGATAAAACGAACAACTAAATCATATCTCTGAATCGTCTTATTCTGTTCTCAACCGATGTACGTGATTCCGCTATTAAACGATTTATAATACGTGGTGTAATGAAACGTAAGATAATGCGTAATATAATTATACTATGAACTGGTAAATACGTGTGTCAGCGAGTGGCTTTTTTATTGGTTAGTATCGAGATAAACCGCCATTTTATAAATTTATCATTTTTAGAACCACGTATGTTGGACAGAAAACTGCCAGTGAAATTCTAAGTTAGCAGTGAGCTTCTCGGTGTCTTGTTACTTGTAAAGTTTTTTCAAGGTTGTTACTAATTTCACGTTTTTGAAGAACTTGTCACTTCACATTCCGCTTCTGTGAAATAATGAAGGCGATGTCATCTTGTGCCCATATATTAGCCGTAATAGGCTTTCTATTGGTGAGTACTGCATTTTATTTAAATAGTATCCTTTGCTAATGCAGAATAATTAATTGTTTTGTATTTTCATTTTCAGTGTCAGTATGAACAGTACTTTCAGTTTCGTAAAATTGTCACGTGAAGTAGTGATAAAGCCTGAATTAAGGCGGATAATATTGTGAACCATGTACATAATATGATTCTTAAGGAATGCCTAATGCAGGTTTAAAGAATTGTAAGAGATAAAGTAACAGGTAAAATTACGTGATAGAAATCTTCACAGCCTTTAACTATGACACAATATTCTTCTATTACAATAAAAATAAAAAAGCGTAGAGTATATAAACAGAAAATTCATCCATATTCTGGCTGTAAAAACTGAAATGGAACTTGAAGAAATAGTTTGCGAAGATGTGAGCTGGTTTGAACTGGCTCAGGTAGGGCCCAATGGCGAAAGTTGTAAACCCTTTCCAGCCTAGTGATACCATGTGACATATTTATGAAGCTTCGTGTTTCGTTACAGAAGATTCTTGTCCACTTGAATCAATATCACCTGCTCGGTAGTATCCAGTGTCACGCATTTACGCAGTCGATACCTCACTTTTGAAGTTTTTGAATGTAATAAGTAATTTCGAGATTCGATAGGGAAGAAACTCGGACGCAGTGACTAGGCTACGGGCCGGACGATCCGGGGTTTGAATTCCTGCGCGAACAAGAGATGTTTCTCTCCTCCAAAACGTCCAGACCGGCCCTGGGGCCCACCTAGATTCCTATTCTGTGTTCACCGGGGTTCTTTCTCGGGGAGGAAAGCGGCCATGGTGTGACTTTGATCACTCACCTCCATCTAGTGCCGAGGTTAAGAATCAGTGGAGCTATACCTCTAGACCTTTATGCTTTCATGGATTGGACAGAGATAACTTTAAAATAATTCGTATAATGCCATGAATGTAGTGGAATCAGCTGCTCAGAATCAAGAAAGTTAATTGGCCATGTATTTGAGAGGCAGTAAGGTTTGTATCAGCAGCGTTAATTGTCAGGTACATTCAGCGACAAATTTAATGACTACGCAGAATAAAGTAGATGTGACTGAGTTTTCTTATTATTTTTTCTCCTTGTCAGATACAGTCTTTTATGCTAAACTGTCAAGATTGTGGAGATGGATCTGTTAAGCTAAATAGGTTTCTCTCTTGTAGCATCAAATGAAGCTATCATTCTAAACGCGAATCTATTGGAGACAAGCCATGGCCTACTGAAGTTATCATTCCCGCAATTTACCTTGTAAAAATATCACCTGTAGACCTTATAACAAAGCCAGTAATAATGAGATTGTTGTCACGTTGCATTTAGAGCCACGGTACGATGTTTTATTCGTAGCTTTTGGCTTACGAATAAAGGGGAAGGAAAGCCGGATTAGAGAGAACTCTGTAATGGCATCTTTGATTTGTATCTATGTTTCTGCATTTTGGATTTAGCCAACTTAACTGATGAAGCGTTAGGGTTAGACAGGGTTTAAGCGAAACAGGATTCGTGAGCGGACAAAATTCTTTAGTTGCAGTGAGGTATCTGCTTCTTTTCGGGTGCATATGTAAATTTTTCCGCGCACTTTTCCTCAAAATACTTGCATGTGGTAAGGAATGAAATATCTGAGAGTGGTTCTTTAATTGTTTAAATAGCAGTGGTAATGATGCGTACCACGTTTTATGAATGGTTCAGTGACTCTAAGTTAACACAGGGTCTAGAACATCACTCGTAACTTCGTGATGGCCTCTACTCTGCGTGAGAGGAGAGGAAATATAAAGAGAGTGGGAAAAGCGGAAAGTAACTTCTGGTATCGGCAACGGAAGGACAGGCACTGACAGCTCACTATAAATATGATAGGGGATATTACCCGTTTATCAGCGTTACGTTAATTGACGCAATGTGAGGAAGTATTACTGATTGGTTCTGGTCAGTTTTACCCTGCAGCTTAGTTGGTACAGGCGTCATGCTAAAAGAATTTTATTTATTCTCCGTTGTATTAGTAAACGCCAGAGGCCTCTCGTACTCAGTATCAATTAGCAAAGTAACCCTTTTTACGGTGAAGGGCCTCGCAGCAGGTGATACGGACGCACCGCAGCCTTGAGGCTTATAGTGCAACCCTGTGATGATGAAGATGTTTAGTTTTTTTCCATTTTTTTAAGTAACGGAACACCGGTGGAATGAAATTGACAGGGAAAAACCGAAGTACTCAGGAAAAAACCTGTCCCAGTGTCACTTTTTCCACCACAAATCCCACATGGACTGACCCGGGATCGAACCCGGGCCTCCGCGGTGAAAGAAAGTAACCCTACCCTCCCAGAATTTCTGAGATCTTACTTATCCAAGTTTTCTATGCATACAAAGCTTATCGGCTTCCACGCAATAATGGAAATGTGTTTATTTTATTTGTTTTTTTAATGCACAGCTATTGTATTATTAAATAGCATTATTCAACTGATCTACGCAATAGACGTGGGACGTGTTTTCTAGCAGAAAGAAATATGAAGCCTTCGTAGGTGATCTTGGCACTCTAAAGGATTAACTTATCATCTGATGTGACATTGAGTTTCGTTTATAATCACAGTAGTGTTCTGATGGATGAAGATTCCTTGGCGAAGGAAAGCGGTGATGAAGGTGTATTGTAAATGGAACAATGGCCTTAGTGTGGTATTCGCATTGAAATAAATGAAAAACCTGGATCCATCCACGTTACGCGGGACACAATTTGCTATCTCTGGTCTACGCGAATATATTACGGTGCATCAGGTCAGTCTTTTGCTCAAAGTTCTTTCAGTCAAGGTAAGTGAAATGTGCTAGTCATGATTTAAGACAGCATCTGCTTGCTTAACGCACTTTGATATTGCTACATGGGGAAGCTCCAGTAGAATTGTCTCGAGATAAGATCTTACGTATGGGCTGCCTGTTCTTAATCCTTATGTAGGCCTACAAGAAGATTTGTCGTTGTAGACATTCAGATATATTAAGTGTTGATGTGATTGTTGCTTGAAACTCGAAGATATAATGGCTTCAATTGTGACGTACTTTGAAGGAAATAAATTTTCCGGGTGTCGGTCTTATCAGTGGGTCAGATATAATTACAAGTTTAAGAAGTTTTTACTATGACGCAGAAACTAATATTTCGTCTTTTTCCACCGAGGGGATATTTCGTGTGGCCACTTGGTCTTGACTGTCTTTGATGTGAAACCCGTAACCAAGTTACAAACAATGAAACAGGAGCAGGAGTTTCAACCTTGAAAGACTGACAACAGGGAACCTACACTGGGGTAGGCGCAGAATACGGTGTTGTAAAGCGTCGGAAAGAGGGAACACAATCTTCATACAATAATGCACATGTTAAATTATCGAAGAGGTGTGGTTGCGCATGAAGTGAGTTTATCACAACAGAACTTTTAATGGTGACAAAATTTTCTCACCAGAATTCCTACACTTCTTTGTGTGTGGTGACAACGCCCGGCCTGACCGCTTCATAACCTGCCTAAGGTCCCTCCTTTAACACAGGTCGCTGGAAACGTCTGTGGAAATGTTTGTGTGTGTCTGTTCGAGGTGACTGGTAAGCAAGTAAGCGCTGCTGTGCACCTCAACTACTACAATGTTTGTGTGTGTGTGTGTGTGTTCGAAGTGACTGGTAAGCAAGTAAGCGCTGCTGTGCACCTCAACTACTACAAAGTTTGTGTGTGTCTGTTCGAAGTGACTGGTAAGCAAGTAAGCGCTGCTGTGCACCTCAACTACTACAATGTTTGTGTGTGTGTGTGTGTGTTCGAAGTGACTGGTAAGCAAGTAAGCGCTGCTGTGCACCTCAACTACTACAATGTTTGTGTGTGTCTGTTCGAAGTGACTGGTAAGCAAGTAAGCGCTGCTGTGCACCTCAACTACTACAATGTTTGTGTGTGTGTGTGTGTGTTCGAAGTGACTGGTAAGCAAGTAAGCGCTGCTGTGCACCTCAACTACTACAATGTTTGTGTGTGTCTGTTCGAGGTGACTGGTAAGCAAGTAAGCGCTGCTGTGCACCTCAACTACTACAATGTTTGTGTGTGTGTGTGTGTGTTCGAAGTGACTGGTAAGCAAGTAAGCGCTGCTGTGCACCTCAACTACTACAATGTTTGTGTGTGTCTGTTCGAAGTGACTGGTAAGCAAGTAAGCGCTGCTGTGCACCTCAACTACTACAATGTTTGTGTGTGTGTGTTTCGAAGTGACTGGTAAGCAAGTAAGCGCTGTTATACACCTCAACTACTACAATTGTGCAGGTCTGTGCTTTTCTCTTCTGCCAGTGCGCGATACCTTCCCTGATTATGACGACGATGATGGTGATTCAGTTCTGATTTATTAATCTGTCTCGTGTGCAGTGGACTGATGAGACGGAAACTAAAATAACGGTAAATAACGTAAACACAGCCAGTTTGTTGGCTTTCACGGACTGTTTACTCTGAAGAAGAAGGCATAGGATCAGTCGAAACATAGGAAAATGTATACCAGTCAACACGGCGATAATAAAACAGGATTACTGAATCTCCAGCAGCACCGCTGTGAGAACCTCAGATTTCGTAAACAAGACCTCTCCATAATGAGTTCATTTTATGTAC
The DNA here is from genome assembly GCA_021186555.1 of Reticulitermes speratus. Taxonomy (NCBI): domain Eukaryota; kingdom Metazoa; phylum Arthropoda; class Insecta; order Blattodea; family Rhinotermitidae; genus Reticulitermes; species Reticulitermes speratus. The sequence goes on from JAJKFL010000005.1 coordinate 20,865,707, forward strand.
GAGTATTTGTCATTAACCTCGCCATTACAGTTTATATGCGAGCCGTGTAATAAATTTTAAGCTCTATTTCTTCTCTTCGGAAAGGTTTTTTTTCCAATGGCCCAACACCTCCTAGTGGGCTAGGGCCTCCTCATTATCGTGGCTCCACGATCACACTGAAACACACCATAATAGGTACGACTCCTCTGGACGAGTGATCAGCCTGACGCAGAGACCTCTACCTGACAACACACAACACTCACAAGAGACAGACATCCATGCCCCCGGCGGGATTCGAACCCACAATCCCAGCAAGCGAGCGGGCGCAGACCCACGCCTTAGACCGCACGGCCACTGCAATCGGCCCTTCGGAAAAATAGATATTCTATTAGTGGAAGCAGGAAGTCGATACTACTCTATTATAAATAACAATATTACGACCACAGTTATCATAATACCGAGAATCAAGACTGGAATATAACTTCAGGCAACAAATAATTATATAATAACAAAGCAAGAGATATAAAGTATTTATCGTGATTTAATTCCTTAAGTCGTAATTCTCTAGAAGTCGTAATGTTCTTATTTATAACATTTATTGAAGTCTACAAAGCACAATTCATAAACACAAAGACTACGAGTGGAAGTCGAAAATGTCTTAAGGCTCTGCACACACACACACACACACACACACACACAAATGGGTAATGTTGTAACTACAGGAAAATTGAATTCTAAAAGGTTCTGACGATGGTATGTAACATTGAGAACTAATGGGCAAAGTCCAGAAACCAATTAGTTCTCAATACAGGAAAATTGTCGGTAAAGTACACAATGTGTAGGTATGAGTATTGGTGCGTGAAGGTAAAGCAGAAAAACGCTGCGTGTGGTTAAATATTAAACTGTAATTGTGTAGGTGAAATTTGGTTTCTTGCTCTAATGAGACGCATAAGAAGGTTGCTGAAGAGAACGTCTGGATCTCAGAGAGAAAGTAAAAAGACTTGGAAAAAAATACACAATGAGGAGCTTCAAGATTATTATCCTAAAAAATTATTATAAGTTTTATAGTCTTTCATGGCTTCTGCATCTTTAATCCAGCACTTTTAAATAGTAATTTAGAGGTTTCATAATACACGCTTGTCGTTCAGAGAAATGACACTTGATATATACAATACAAATTTTATTTCATTATGTGAAACATGTTCCGCAAAGTTTATATTTATCTGACTACAAGAAAAGAAGTCTGTGTTTCGTTTGCTGTGCTGCATAGATTTTTATCTTCATTAATTATATGATAACAAGACAAATGACGAATGACAGAGAAAGCTTCTGTCAAATGCACGCACACATATCCCTGTATAGAACGTATACTCATATGTATGCTTAGTCGAAACCACGGGTACGCCTTTTCATTCTTATTGCTGACTACTCCGTTGAATTGTTCAGAGCAGGTTAGCAAACCAGTTCCACGCCCATTTAATATGTAATTGATTAACTTCAATTTTAGAAATGTATTTGAAGGTGGGCCCAACTTGTTCTTGGCAATTATAAGACACGAATTTTATTCGGCACTTAGGGATGCTTTATTGCCACACACATCATGCGTAATCTTTGGCAATTTGTACTGCCTTCATACTTCGTTTTCTCCAGACAGTTCGAGCATCTTAATCATGGACTGGCAGAATTTTACTGTGATATGAACCGTTTGAGGCAGTGCAGAGTAGCATAGAGCGACATGTTTAAATTAAATAAATAAATAAACTTTGTTAATTATTGGTTTAGTTTTCGGTAGACATAAAACACTGAGTTCTATCCAGTACGTATATTTAATACGCGGAACATGCTACCTTCAAATGACATAAACCACCCAAGTTAGGTCACATTCCGGTTGATCTTTTGTAGGCTAGATTACTAAGATAAAGGCATTTGGTGAACTCTAAAGCAAGGGGTTAATTTCGATTAATTTAAATCGGGACGGCTGCATGTGAAACGGCATTTCCTTAATGACAGTTGAAAAGAGCAAAAAAATCTGTGCGACAATCGCCGGTCGCAGGACATCCCGGAAAATGATTGCTAGCCACTAGTCTGGCAAACACAAGATGGAAATCCGCTGACTTTTCCCTAAGACTGTACTGTTGCTTTACTAGTAATTTAAATTGCATGTATAAATTTACAATGCAGTGATAATTGCAATTTCATTAGAAAAAACAAAGGTACATTTGTTACATAGGATATTTAATTTCATTGTCCCAATTTTGGTCCATTGCCTTAGCAGTTGTCAGCGCAATTGCGAAAATAGACTATTAGCTACGTCATGTCTGTCAGTCCGTCTGTCCGCATGGAATACCTCGGCTCCCACTAAACAGATTGCCATGAAATTTGATATTTGAGGATGTTTCGAAGGTCTGACGACAAAATTCAAGTTTGATTAAAATCTGACAATCATAACGGTACTTTATACAAACCCTACGTACATTTGTGATAATATCTTGCTTAATTCTTGTTAGTTTGAGAAATATTTCAGACAGAGTTGTAGAGAAAATTAAAACACACATTTTATGTTCAATAACATTATTACGAAAATTTTGTCATTTATGAAATAATGTGGAAAAATATGGTAGAACCAGAGAGACAGCCAGAGATGACAATAAAACACGGCTCAGAAAAGACGTGATTTGCATGTCGGATAACTAGGGAGAGAATACAGACCCAAACTCATAATATTTAATACTTATTGCTTTATAATTAATTAATTCCTTCTCATCTCGTAAAGCGTTTTACGGCAACACTTACAAAAACTGAGAAACTGCGCAACGACGTGTCTGTCATTACGATCTGTTTAGCCAAATTGTACGTCTAAAGAAGGCCATGAGCAAACGAATATTCTTTTGTTTCCATGAAGCTTCGGGCACTTTACATGAAGACCAATGTACGTTTCACTGTTGCCGGCGACATAAATTTGTCATAAAAACATTGTTATGCAACTCTTGATACTGTTATGTAGTTGACAGTGACACGTAGCCCAACCACACACACAGAACGCGTTGCTGTGCTTCCACTGCAACAACAGTTGTGCGAATGCGCCACAATAATAAGTTATACTGGTTCGTACATTGCATATCTTATCGAATTATTTGAACAGTCTGTTATCATTGTATAGCTAGTAGGGCGCGATGCAGTTGAAGGCTAAAATTAATGCAAATTATACATAAAGACTGTTCGTACCCCACAGAGAACAAGGTGTGTTTCCGCTAGAACGATTAATCCGTGAATGCTGTAGGGAAATAATCGCCTTTTTATTGTAACAATAATAAGGAACACATGAATTCACGCTGAGAAAAATTCAGAGGTTTTAGTGTTAAACTTAGCTGCACGTACGGTGACCCCTAGTCTTTAGACATATGCCTGCCATTGTGGGAGTACCCGCGCACAAAGAATGGACCAAGAAGCTAAATAAAGTAAGACTATTGGCAATACCTACATAGCAAGCTGAAAACTGAAACAGAATCTTCCTTATTAATAGCATTTCGATTCGAATAATGGTGTGAATTCGCTACACCGTGCGACTTCTCTCGCTGATTTCCTTAGAAATAGTCGGATGCTGGGGCGGTATCTCAGAACAGAGTGGGACCCTTCCCGTAACCTACCAATTCATTGCTCGTTGGACCCTTCATGTAAACTGCCGATTCATTACTCACAATGGTTTTTATTACCTCATTAAGTGCCTCATTATCTCAACAATTCGTGAAGTACCTAGCAGCAATAGGGGCACGCGGTGGCGTATTTGGTTGAGGCACTGCGCTATAAGCCGGAAGGTCGTGGGTTCGATTCCCGATTCCGACTCTTTCCCCAGTGGTAAAACAGCTGGGGTGTGAAGCTGGCCACATACCTCTATCTAGTGCCAAGATTGAGTCTGAGAGGAGCTATACCTCCACTCTTCTATGTCTTCTTGGCGTATACTCGGAAAACTGCACTTTTAACTTTGAACCACTGAAACTAATAATCCAATCCGCCATCGAAACGTGCAGGCCTACAGTATATAATTTGTACTCTTATCTTTGATCCGAGTAAAAAAAATTGCAGCGGTTGACTAAGGAGTACAGTGTTGTTTATTTCCCTCAGGTCAAATGTGGACGAGTCTTGCACACAAATTCGCACTCATTGTGCAGATCGGGCAAGATTCAAAACTTCCCCAGGACTTGGTATACATTACTGTAGTTCTAAGATCATATCATGCTGAGCACAATCCATTTAAGAGTGCCAATTTCATGTTACTCTACCGACGAGCTCAATAATTTTAAAGAACTTCCAGAAAATAAAGACAAAGGAATTGAAGTATGAAGTTTCTTTGTATGGACGAAAGTAACCAACATTTGCAGTACTCCTCAAATCCTCCTACACTTACACTCAAATCCTTCTACACTCACACTCAAATCCTCCTACACTCACACTCAAATCCTCCTACACTCACACTCAAATTCTCCTACATTCACACTCAAATCCTCCTACACTCACACTCAAATCCTCCTACACTCACACTCAAATCCTCCTGCACTCACACTCAAATCCTCCTACACTCACATTCAAATCCTCCTACACTCACACTCAAATCCTCCTACACTCACATTTCGAAAACATGAACAACAACTAACTACTTAAGCACTTACAAAAATTTTGGAATGTTTGGCCATACAACGGTATTAGGTTACATAAGATATGTACAGTGTTATGTATATATATTTCTATTAAACATGTTTGAGCATGTCTTGTAATGGCTCCGGATTGGAAGGAGCTAGCTGTGTTTGTTGATACTGTGCAAGAGTTGTTTGTATAAGTGTGTGGGACAGTGCGAGCAGCAACACGGGTACCATTAACATCGCCAACCCCACACCTCTTATCTGTCTTCTTGCATATAATAGTACACACAGAGCATGGCTGCAGATAAGACCAGGCGTCTTGCTCCACGCACATAAAATGACCCAGCTTTTTGTTTCCTTCTTGTTACCAAACATGTGAGATTTCCTTCATATTTCCTCCCTGTTTCTCTTTCCGCCTTCCTGCACTTTCGTTATTCCTTGCTTTCTACTATTCAGTCCTCTCTACTTTTCTTTACATCAGCCTACGTTTCTGTTTTCCTTATTCTTTTCCTGACTTCTTTTATTCCTTATAACTGACACCATGGAGCAGAGTCCTTCCTGAGAAGCTAACAGGCCCTCAGCTAGTCAAGAAATTCCCCGCATTGTATGGAACCCGAAAGTACATTGCCGCATTCACAAGAGCCTGCCACCGGTCCCTATCCTGAGCCAGATCAATCCAGTCCGTACACTCCCATCCCACTTCATGAAGGTCAATTTTAATATTATTGTCCCATCTACGCCTAGGTCTTCCAAGTGGTAAAAAAAGTCCTTTTTCCACTGCTTGTGTTGTGCCAAAGGATCAGTCCAAGTCCGTGGCCTTGAGAAATGTTTCGTAACATGGTAAGTTTTTACGGCGAAGATTTGTTAGCACCTCGCCCAACCCAAGCTGGAGGACCACCATTTGTCGGCTATCCGCGACTGCTTATTCAATATATTCGCAGCTACCCTTCCTATCTAGAGGCCGTTTTTTCCATCCGTAACCTGAGGTCTAGAAACTTTAAATTAAAAACATATGTAACTTACATGTGCTGATATCTAAACAAAAAACACGACTGACTATTAAGCTATTCAAATGAACTTACACGTAAACCTTCCAAGGCACCATATCGACATCGGAATGCAGCACTCAAGGGCAGAGTAACGTCCGTTACGCGACCCAATTTCAGTGAAGATTTCTTAAACAAACTACGCAGAACATATTACGCATACAGTTTAAAGCCCATTGCACCGGCTCATTTTAAAGAGACGTCCCATTACTTGCCTTGACGGACTAAGGGGAACAATAAAACTTCAGGCGAGTCGCTCTACGAGTCGATAATGGAATCGGAAATACGAAGCAGGAACTCTACCTTCGGAACCTGTTCTTCCATCATAATCGCGCTATCGTAACGTTCTACACGTACATTACAAAATAAAAGACTGAAAAATCAGGCAGACGCTGAAACGCTGAAGTAAGAGACCAGGCAAGTTTAACGACACCTATCAGCAGAACGGTTCGGGCAGCAAGTGACTGTTGATTGCTTGGTTAGATTGCGCACTGGGCAGTTATGCCCCGTCGACTTGATGTCTGTTCCAGTTTTGGACCGTTTTGTTACGCCACCGGTAACCTGTAGTACAGCCGTTATGGTTCAGTCGGTATGGCCACTAGCTTAAGGGCTCGACAATCGAAGAATCGTACTTCAATTCCTGGCAACGGCAGGAGATCTTTCTGTTCTCCGAAGTGTCCAAATGGGCAGAGGTCCCCAACAGCCTCATATTCAACAGGTCCCGGAAGATATTAACCCGGAGGTAAAGCGTCTGTCTTTCTTAGGTCTGGTACCGGAGTCAATTGTTAAACTCCGCATCCATTCCAACAGGTACCTTTCAGTTGCGCATAGCGATAACCTTACCTTTAGTTTACCTGTAATTTGTGATCAGAACATGCTGCAGCGTTAAGACTAGGACCTACTCTGAGGTACCTGATGTGAATTTCGACTAACCTGTCGTCTGTCATGAGATATTTGCGAAATTTACTCGTGCTCTGCGAACAAGTACGAACGTTGTACACTCAAGCAGACCACAATCACATCCTTCAGAATCTTTCTGTGCCTACCCACTTACGATCTTCTTCACGCCACTTTTTTCATTTGCAAAAGACTCATTTGGAACAGTCTCATTAAATAACCTAACAGCCAATAAAGAATATGCAATAAATTAACACTAAAAGTCATTAACAAACTTTGACTTTTGTTGCTGTTTTTCATGGATGAAGTTATTTTTGTTAGGACATGTTGTCGGGCTTTGTATACACCGCTGTGAGAACTTAATAAAAGTTATACATATTAAATTCCCAGTAGAGTAACAGTTTTGCCTTTGATGATAAATTCACTCTTAAAATATGTCTGCTTTTGAAAGATACAACACAGATGTAGCAGAATATATATTTAAGATATGGGGCTAACTCGGTGGAAGTTCGAAGTATCACTTTGAGGTATTAAAATTTAATTACCTTTAACAAAATTGCAACAAATATCTACAAATTAAAAGTTTTTCGTAAAAGTTTCATTAGAATTCTAGTTAATATAATTTGAAGTTTTTAAATTAGAAATATGTCATTGAGTGTTACAGAATTTCATAGAAATGAGCGCAGTTAGGCTAATTGAGTGACGTGGAGTCTCTTGGACCATGATTTGCCCGAAGGAGCCGGTCATATCATCTAGAAAGCATTCCTTTCCCTCGTATGCCTTTTATGTCAGTCACAAGATATTACATTTATTGGCTCCGTTATGCGCCCCATAACAATTTTATCATCAGTGAAAGGGACTCGCCGTTGTGAGAAAAGTCCTTTTCCTATTTCTATTGAAAAGCTCTTCATGCAGAACAACAAGCAAAAAAGAACATGAACCACGAAACTCAAAGAGCAATTATTTATTACAGCATCGATGGAAATATAATGCATGCAACTATCTTACACCTTTTCTGAGAAGCTAAAGTGAATGAAACGTGATTTACCTACATTTCAGTCCTATTTCAAGTCGTGCGTAAAACAATTCAGACAAGTTTAATTTTGCGGGGTTTGAGATTCTCACATGAGTGAACTTGAGGATTAAAGTCTTTTGGGATGTGACCCTGTGTCATTGGGTGAATGGTTCCTGGCGTTTCTAAGGCACTGTGTTTCTCCAAAACGTCGGGAACCACTAACATAACGACACATCGTCATATTCCAAAAAGCCCGAGCCCTCAATTTTAATTCTTGTTTCGGAACAAAATGACCAAACATTTGTTCCTCTCATTTAAGTGTGACCGTTCAGGTCGTCTCTAAATAACCCCATGGCGTAGACGTGTTCCTGAAAAGTTGATAGTTGCTCACCTAGTCTAGATACTTCCCACCTTTTGTGGAAATCGAAGGATAATTACCGTGGGTCTAACCTGACCATACGCAAGACATTAGTGTGGATATAAGCATTTTTTCCTATGGCTCGACAGCCCCTTGGGGGCCTAGGTCGCCTCATTTTTCGAGGCTTCACGATCACACTCAGACACACCACACTCGGTAGGGCTCCTCTGGACGGGTGATCAGCCCGACCTAGAGACCTCTACCTGACAACACACAACACTCACAAGAGACAGACATCAATGCCCCCCGATGGGATTCGAACCCACAATCCTAGTAAGCGAGCGGCCGGGATATAAGCATAATACAACGTATTAATAAATAAACATATTAATACAATTGATTAAAAATTGTGTTGAATAAGTATTGTATGGAAATGTGTACCACATTCAGCTGGTTCAGAATAGGGCTCAGAGAAGAGATCTTGTCGAAACAGTAATCAACTTCCATATTTCATAAGAGGTGACAAATTTCTTTACTGCATGAGCAAACGTCAGCTTCTAAATACGGCATTTGTTTTGTATAGTTAGAGAAGAAAGTGTGATTGGTCAGAAGTTGAAGCCGAGATTGTAAGGTTTTGAAATCTGTCCTTTCTATCAGAGAGAAAATCACTTGTGAAACACCGTGTAACGACGGGGGTGGAAGAACAGCAAGCACAGGTAGAGTCTTTAGCCCCACCCCCTTTTCGATTATAAGTTTGTGTCGAACAAGCAGATTGGCCGATTTGTTACAGTTCTTCCTCGGTTTCAGTAGCAACATGTTGCTGTGTTTCTAATTTCTGTACGCTTGTGTTTGACTTAGCTGTATTAAGATTCAGTGTACGTGGTGTGTAATGTTTCCTGATGTTAAAATTTATTAGCACAAGGAATATTACGAAGAGATATTACCTAAGAAGTAAACAACCGGATACTACAGCCAGGGGTCTCCACACTACAAAACCTGGAATTGGTTGAGAGACATGTTTGAGACAGATTTTATGTAATAACATAACTGCATTTTAAGGTACGTATTTTAAACCGTAAAATCAGTGACTACGACATTTACTTTTCAGAGACACGATATACGCTGCAGATGTACGCTGACTCCCTGATGATGGCTGAAATAGTCAGCCGAAATATGTAGGAGTGTAAAAATAAATTTATTGTGCAGTAGTTGGTGGTAAAATCTTACATATACAGTCTTTCCCAGTTAAGTTTGTTCATGGAAAACTTTCTCACTCTTAATATTTTGCGGATCCCACATTACAATTCTGACATACGAAGTTACGTACGTAAAATCTATATTACAAATAAGTAAATATAACAAAATGTTCATGTGAAGAACATGAGACAACATTATTTAATTCCACTCATTTACAAATGAGGACACATTAATGTGCATGAAAAATGAAGCCTAAAGACTGATGTTCATCCTATTTGCAATTTGAAATGCGAACTGATTTCCTTTTTACTTAACACATCTTTTTATATGTCTTGCTAGTAGAAAGTTGAATTCTCAAATATGGTGCCGCATTTAGTCTGTTAATTTATTTTGTGTTTGTTGATGCCTCATTTTCGAATACATTATACATTTCAAGGTATACTTGTCAGCTTTAAGTTTTTAAATTCAAGGAATCACGTGACTGTACGGCAGTAAAATATTCACGTGTACGAGGATTTACTGTGATGTGTATGAAACTGCTATTGTGAAAAACACTACTGCCTGCTGACCTGCGTGTATTTGTCTCCGCTCTCTGAAAAATTTGGCCCTGCCATGACTTGCCATTCTCTCACCAAGAAATACCGGGTTCAGTCCCAGGCCATATCCTTGAGGTTTGTGGCGGAACAAGTGGCATCGGGAACGGGTTTTCTCCAAGTATTTCTGTGTTCCTCTCTTAGTATTTCGACCCTTATCACCGACACGACATATGTTAGTATTTTACAGCGTCGTTAAATAAAACATCATTCTGAATATGCTGCTATTGTGGTATCGGAGCAATAACTGTCTGGCGGGCAACTCTTGGCATTATAAGAGATCTGTTTCGAAGCAAAAAGGAAACTCATTTGCAAAATATGGCTGTTTTGTGTATTCTAGTATTACAACTATCCGAAAATATTTGAACGAATGAACACTGTCAAAAATTAGAAACCGTTTTCAGTTAAGTTTATAATAAGAGTATATACACTTGCAATTTTTATATTTAAATGGAATTTTGTTACGGGACCCGTATTTTCACTTCGCGGAACCCTGGGGTTCCGCGGACCAGCGTCTGGGAAACAAAATTCTAAATCGTATATAGCAATTTGTCAAGATATTTTAACTCTATATATTATCTTTTTTACTTTTGACATTAAATTGTAATTTTTGAACATTATAAGTCCCTTGCAAAATATTTTCATTACAATACCTAATCTGCTGAGAGAATATGATACACGTTTTCTCCTATGTCACTTCCAACCGATTACAGAGAGCTGTTCAAAACACTGCAAATGAAGACACGAATTATACAGGGTGAGGCAAATGTCCCAGTGCAAAAATGGCGCTGTACTCTTTTGGAAGTAGGTTGGTCCCTGACATGAAACAATTTAGGTGGCATATGTGACCTTAGTCACATGCACTTGGGGGTCGCTTCCAACATTTTTTGTAGCAGTAAGTACTGTACATTCACTGAGCCTTTATCTTTAACCTATATCCTACCACTGACAGGTGCACAGGGATATTTCGCTCACTCTGTATTATCCCCCAGCCGGTTTATTCAGACGGCATCAGTATGGCTTGAAGGCCGCAGTATTTGGATAAATGTCAAACTTTGGTCTTTCGGATTCATGTAATAATTATCCAGAAAATAAACGTCCAAAAGTGTCATGAGATGATCATATGCCCTCAGAGACGTTACACCCTCTTCTGTACATATGAAATGGAAATTGCTGTGGCTCCTGGCCTTTTACGACTCTATTAGGGAGGGCCTACATTATGTCGGCACAGTGCCTAATACTCACAGTAACCATTTATAGGGTTCATAAAATTCTGTGGGCTTCTGTATGGCATTATGCTAAATGTCAAAACGCTGGCGATTTGTGGGTACTTCTTTTTCAATCCCACCTGTAAAATCATATGTCGGCAGCATGGTGTCATGATTTTCCTCAGACATTCGATATGATTATCGGTTTCTTACATTGAAACTCGCCACAACCAATTCGCCATCTTTATTACAGTTAACAAAATCTAAACAACTATACACCAACTTCCTTTTCACCATCCATAAATTTTATTATCTTCTTACCTATTCCACAAGTAACTCTTATGTACCATCTACTTTAATAGGCAAAACTTTGCATATTGTAATGCATTCACAATAAAGAGCGACATATTTCTAAGCGGCATCCGCTGATTTTTTTCATGTTTCGACAGCCCCTAGATGGCTTAATCTTCGTCGTTGTTGATATTCCGAGATCACATTCAATTAAGACACACCACACGCGATAAGACTCCTCCGGAGGAGCGATCGGCCCGTCCCAGAGACTTCTACCCGATATAACACACAACAATCACAAGGGACAGACATCTATGCCCTGGCGGGATTCGAGCCCGAAATCCCAGCAATTGAAAGGCCGCAGGCCCACGCCTTAGACCACACGGCCACTGGGATCGGCATCCGCTGATTAATCTTTCTAATACAGAGGCAATGTGTGTTCTGTGAGGTAGGAATTAAATTTTTAAATAATATTTAAACTTGAGATCTGCGCTCTTCTGGGATATTACGCAGCGTCGTGTGTGACCTTTGAAGATGGGACCGATACGTTTTCCCGAAACGTCGGAAAACAATTACCACACGACGCCGCGTAATATCACAGAAGAGCGCAGATCTCATCAACATCGCGGCGGAAGCCTGAAATCAATATTTAAACTTCATTATTAAAAGGTTCAAAGAAGTCTGAAAGTATGAGATATAAACTTAATGACAGAAACAGGCATAATGCAGATATTTATAATACTCAGTTCTCCTTTCTAAATAATAGGCTAGATGCCTACTAAGCAGATTTGGACAGCCATAAAGTGTAGCTTTATTTTGGACCTATTCTCTTTGAATCTTGAACAGAAAATCTGTTACACTGAAATTCTAGTTGCTTTACTCAAGTCATTCCATTCAGATTTTCTGCACAGTGTTTGCAGTGGGACAAGAATATCTCCTCCAAATCCTACACTACTTACCACTGATGGTAATCTCACTCAACGCTCTTTTACTTTGGCAGTACGAGGAGGTGGAACTAGCCATTTTTTACTAGGGCTTTGTTTAAAAGTTCGCTTCTCATTAGGGCTTGATTAAGACATTTATGGGCCCAAGACAAAGTAAATTTGTGGGCCCTAACTACGCGTAGTCTGCAATTCACAGTGCAGGTAGAGCAGTGTAAGAACTTGACTCAAAATGTGGAATCCAGCCAGGTTTTTCGCGCCCCCCCCCCCCCCAGAATAATGGATCTCCATTCAGCCGCATGGATTGCGATAGCCTTAACCTGGCCCTGACTTCCATCCGGAATTTGTTGAATCAAGACCAAATTTGGGACAGAAAATTTTAAAACAAATATAATTCCAAAAGAATTAACGAACGCCCAGGCCTCGGTTCGAGTTCATTCACATTGATAAACTACAGTGACGTGTTCTTAAATGCAATAATATTTCTCTTCGTGTAGCGGATACTTGCTTCTATCTGGTACCTGGAAAAAGTGTCGCTCTTGATATTATTTTCACAGTGCATGTTTATTAACACTAGTAAACAGTTTAGTTTACGTTAGTAGTTTTTTTTTAAAACTATTAATGTTTTAATAGGAAGTGCATGTGTTGGTATAGTGTTTACTAGTGTCGCTCTTGAATTTAACTACTTCAGCTTCTGAACCCCCGAGTGTAACCGACGTCCTTATTTTAGTGAAAAAGAAATAGGAGTAAATCCGAGAAAAGATTGTTCATGTAGAAGCTTCATAAGAATTTACAGCATGGAAGGCAAATAAAAGATGGAATGTTAGAAGGTCGGAAATTTTTTTCTGTTTTCTTAATTCGGCTATATAGTACACGGTCTGGTGAGCGGTATGGAGTATGGCCGACAGCTGCAGATTGCTCAACTGTCATCAACAGCCAAACGGCGGAGACATCATTGAGTTCTTCAAGTGCTTTCAAACTATTTTTTGTTGGTTTCATTCAAGAACGTACCTTTTTACAACGAGGCCAATGGCTCTGTTTCAGATGACTAATATGAAATATGAATAGGGCTGGATTAGAAAGGAGGCGTGTGTAGTTTATCGTAAGCATTGTGCTAGGAACAGCTTCTCGGCAACAAAGAAATTTTGTGACAAATTGTCACTTGTCTTGAACACTTGATGTATACTTTTATAGTCTTGCTAAGTCATATGCCTACAATGTTCTTTGTTAATTGAATGATACTTGTTTATTTAGCGATGCTTCAAATACTGTATACGTTACACACGCCTCTTTTTTGATGTAGTAGGAAGTATATGGAAGAAAGTTGTCGTAAATTGCTGTAAGATTCAGGATGGCCTGGATTTGAACCCGGGACATCCAGAATGCTAATGTGCTGACCGCTGCATTCGGTATATTTTCTAGTACAAGACGCAATACTGTCATGGTGGGTGTTATGAAAATTGGCGATGAAATTATCTGCATTGCAGAGCCCAGTATATTAATCACACCGTTATGTCACTGTCTTTGTAACCTCTTTTGTGCAGCAGCGATGCGCCAGTTATGGCGGTATGAACTAATTTATGAGACATTTTACAAGACCTATTCTGTTCCTAACACTTTATATGGATAGGTAGAACTAAAAGGGAGATGGTGCAAACTCGCAGTTTCAATGAATGCGTTCCGCATATGTGTAAAAACAAAACGTAATTATTCCGTAACTGGTGTTATCTGACATTTCGGTTACCGAGTGTGTCCTACCTCTTCCTTTAACTGGAAAACTGGAAGCTGTACTAATCTTGCACTCGAATCACCACGTTTGAATAAACGGAGAAAGAGGTATTGATATTCCTTGCGAGCTTCGTCTGTCGAAGGGATATAGCAAAGATTTGTAGCAAATTCTCCAACCAAATTTATGTGGCAGTACGTTATGACTTTGCTGGAAACATTGATGTGCCTTCACGTATCAATAAAACATTGATGTGCCTTCACGTATCAATAAAACATTGATGTGCCTTCACGTATCAATAAAACATTGATGTGCCTTCACGTATCAATAATTCAGGAAAAACTTGCCCATTTTTCTTCGGTACATGAATATGCTTTTACATAATTGCAATATAAAATTAAGTAGGTGTTTCCGATACGTTTTAGAGAACGTATTTGCTCTATTCAATTTGCTATATCGGCAAAGAAACTCCCCGTATTAACGTTCACTTTACTCGGGTATATTTCAAACAAATTCATTCAGTTTAGATTTGATTTTGATTTCCAAAGGACTTGATTGTGTAGGTCTGTCACTTTTCCCAATGTCGTCCCCTTGTAAGTCACTAGCACATTACAGTTCTGAGGTAAATCTCCTTAATTACTACTTCATAACATGTACTTAAATTCACATAATTTCCTACCTATCAGGGAGTGTAGGTGGGTCGGGTCGGCGTAGTCGATGAGTTCAGGGCCAAATACTTTTCTAGTTTCCAAAGCGTGAAACTGACCCATCCGTCTAGTGTCTAGGTTAAAAAGTGGAATGATTGGAGGCTGGAGCTATGCAACTCCCCCCTGTGTTTGCATAGCGTGCACAAGGACAAAGTTAGCTGTAATTTTATCAGGGAATGGATGGCCTGCACCTTCTAAGGACTAGGCCTATCAGAACCAGCCCTTTGGCCGTCTGGACTCAATCAGTTTTCTAAAACAAGTCAGTAATAACCAGGCCTCACTCAGGGCACATATTAGAATGCGGGAAAACGAGTGCTAGACTGAATCGCTAAGGATTACACTTGGATATTCACTGTTTATTTAGTTGGTCAGTTGGCAGTTATGAATACGAATATGACTTCGGATAATTTTCATTCCCTGAGATTACTAATGTAGAAAATGAGTCGAAAGCGCCCGTGTAATTGTTGTCGAAGTTACTCCTAGATCTCCTAGCAGGGATCCAGAATACTGCCTTCTCTCAGAAGAATGAAATCCAATCCGAAAGAACCGAAAACAAATTTTATTTTAGTATTGTTTGTGTTTGTGGGCCCCCTGACCCCGCAGCCCCCGCGCCATGGTTTCTGTGGGGGCCTTATGTAGGCCGTTGCCTAAGATATATTAATTTGTGTAAGTGTCGATCAATCAAATGTATCCAAGGAAACGGAAAGTTCAGAATTAAATATATTATACCATAGCATAGTTTCGTACAGCGATAAGACCTTGGATAAAAAAAACCCAATATAATATTGGCATAAAAAGGTCTTCTTAGTTTAAAAATCCTGAAGCCTTATTTCATTGGAACCAATCCTTAGGATGTCTGACGGACACGTTACGGATATTACATACAGTAAATAAAATTATTAACCTACTGAAATAGGAAGAATCGTTTTTATTTGGAGGTATGTTTGTGTACTTATTTATTGTCTTGAGTGTCATATGAGGTTTAAGGTTTCTGCAGTGGTGCTGACGAAGTTTCCAGTCTTGTGGAATATTACGCCATGTCGACTGATACATTGTTACTGACGTTTCGGAGAAGGGTAATGCCTCCATTTTCATGCTTCTTCAACTGCTTTACCTTGATTATGGAGGCATTACTCTTCTCCAGAACATCTGTATTTATAAAGGTGACAAGTTGTAACATCTCATGGCACTGAATCTTCCCCTGTCGTTTTCCAGTACTATATTTGAGTTAGAACCCCCGTCTTCCATATTCCCTTCGTAATGACAGTCACTGTCCTTCTCCTTCAATTCGTAGAGGGGCAATTGCGGAAATGCTAGCTGTCAAATACCACATTCGCAGCGACATTTTATTTTTCTGCTCTTCTTTCTGATAGCCTCAAATACCAGAATTGGTAATAGCAAATGCATATCTGTCTCAGAGTTATGCCGCACATACTCAGTAGCTCTGTAGGCCTCCCAGTGTCATTAGTAACTTATTCCAAGGACAATTATATTACGTAAATTTAGCGTCTGTGCAAAACACACGACACTGCTCTGTAAACATAAGTCCTGTGATGTGATGTAAAGGTCAAACGAATGTTATGTGTCATATAAATATTTCTGAGAACCGTGTCTCATGTCCCGAACCGTTTTCACAATTAATACTAAATTTAAATTAGTTTTAAAAAATATTTAAAGAAGGAAAATCAATACTTTTGTTCTCAAGTAATTTCCTTCATAAGAAGTTTTCATCCAGTCTTCAAAAGCTTGAGTTTTTAAAATAATTTCAGTTATGTGTGATCTTTTCAGCCCGTGATTTTGAGAAAACTATCAAACATAATATCAAGTGCTTACGTGATTTAGATTATGAAAACTGCGGACACTAAATATTTTGCACGTAGAAACATAACTCGTATTTATTACTTTGTATTGATTATTGTGAGCTGTGACCTGGTTTCATCTGGCTCATTGGTGGGCTGGTGTGAAGAAGGCAGTAAATTTTCCAGGTAAATTACTTGACCAGCTTAGCTAGTTTAGTATTTGCCCAGTGGGAATTTTGAAAATGACGTCAGTAACCCTTGCTATCTCATATTCGGTAATATCCGGTTCTAATTTCGGCTGGGAGACGGACTATCTTTAAAGGATTATCATGGCTCTTCTCAGTCCCTCCAGGTAATTTCCAGGATGACACATTAATTTGTTCATGATCAGTTCTTTCGACGTCCTTACGAATACACTGCTCACTATTGCCTGTCGTTTCCCATCGGATGCTGTGTAACAGCTTTGTTAAATAAACACACAAAGAACGAGCTATCGTTACACCTTGACTTATTATAGTAATGATGTCAATAAAGGGACAAAATGTCAACCACTTAACAGTAACTGCATGTCCGGGAAACGTACCAATCAATCACAATTCGCATTCAAATTACAGAGTCTGCAATGCAAGTGTTTGAGGTCTTTGTCTCCCGACTACTGGCAACTGGCCCACCCCAGAGTTAATATGGAACACACAATGAAATGATTGCCGCCCATTGGATTGATGGCTAGGTGGGAGCGATCTGTCCCTTTGACTCCAGTCCAGAAGTATTCTGCAGACATATCCGACAGTGATAGCTGGAGAGCTAAACCGAGATTTTATTCATAAATACAGCCTTTATTATATGCATTGTTAACCGTTATCCTGTGATTGTGGTCTACGGGTTTAGGACACCTTATATTTTTGGATAGCGTTACTGTCTGCTACGTTCTCGTGATGTGTCATAAAGACCACAATTTAAATCTTCATAGTTCTAAATATCTCAAATTTCGTTGTTATTACCTCTTTTCCATATTTTTTGTAAGACTGCGCGACAAACTTTAAAGAAATGCCGATTGAGAAACAATCTATTTAGCGTATACATGAACCTACACTTAAAATCTTACACCTGCCCTGGAGTTTTTTAAGTATGTGCCCCGTGCTAACTCTACAATACATGATTTTTTCTGCCACATACAATTATGCCTGTTGCTTCCTCACAGATGCCAGCTTAGTCTAATCCTTCCACAGTCTCAGTTGCTGTCCTTGCAATTCCAGCTTCGTCTGTTTCTGCTCTACACCTGAACCTTGTTTTCCTTGCTAATGTTGGCTTACGCTCGGTCTTCCACTTGTTTTTTTAACGATACCAACCTGTCCTTTTTTATATCCTCGTCATTTGCTCTGTTGAAATGATACCGACTTAATCTGCTTTTTCACACGTGTCTCTCGCTCTCTTAAAAAGATATCGATTTAACATTTTGTACAATATATACATAGTAGTACTGAATTATTGGCACTGTCTGAGGATACTTTGTAATCACAGATAAACCAAAAGACATAAAAATAACTTTACTAACAACTAATGCGGACCCAAGACTCCAAACTCGGCTGTGAAGTTGCCAAAACACGTAATGGAGAATAGTGGCTTGACTTTCTCACGCGTACCGAGTTGCAGGTACGGTGAAGCCTGTGCTTATGGTAAATTTTTGGAGGGAGGGCACGAGTTTTGTCTTTAACGTTTTTATTTACATGCCTGTTCATTTTTGAATTAGTTTATTTTGTGTCTGAGCTCAACCACTGATCTCCGTTAAAATCTTTGATTTTTGTGTGTTTTTGCTTCTTGCTATTATTCCACTGTTTTTTCAACATTATGTATGACAAACTAATAATATAAATTATATTACTTTTGTAGCAATATCGCGGACAGGACTGATTTTTTCGTATGTCTCAGTTTCTTCCGGCTTGGTTTAAACGCCTTTTCGCAATCGGCCGGCTAACTGAAAATAGTGCAGTTTTTTTGCAAACACTTATGCGACTCAGACAGCTCAGCTAATAAACATTCCTGACACAAATAAATAAACCGCACCATCATACGTTATATATTTCAGTTTTAATTTTTCACGGCTAAACGCGGGCACATTAAATACATATATACCTACTGAGGGCTTGTTAAAAATAGCAGTGTTCCTAAACGGCCGATAGCACGTTTGTGAACATAATATAGGAAAACATAAAAAATTAACGAGCCATGTCAGTATGTATTATGATTAGACAGTTTTAACGATCATTTCGCACGAATGCGTAATTGCCTTTCTGGGTGCTTGAGCGTCGCATACCTGCTTTGTACATGCGCAATTGCTGTCTCATACGAAAGTAAGGAAAATAAAATTAGACTTCGTATGGTTTAAAATATTTTTCCCAATATGTAATTATGCTTTTTCAGACAGTTTGGGATTTCAGCTTATCCTAACAACAAGCTAAAATGGAGCGCGATAGAAACTGAGAATCGATTGAACGTTGTTGCTAGGATACGGGGAAGCCACAGCTGTCCGAAGTATCAAGATTTGCGTAAGAGCGAATGCGCAATCATGGTTGGACTATTAGTAACTTTTTTTTTTTCTGGCGAACCATCTGAAAGAACTCGTGTACACGGAAGTGGTTCGTGAATCACAGTTCAAGTATCCTTGCTCCAACCAGCAAGTTTCTTGTAAGTCTGGCTGCCATTTGCTACATACATCTCATTCATAACTGCTGTTTAACCTCGCGTAACTTTCGTATACCTGTTCCTTTTCTTATGTGAGATTGTTCGTCCTAAAGCCCAGTTGAAAGCCACAAGCTACGTCAGTACGACTTTACATCGAGTCCTGCCCAAAGGGGTGGATTGACGCCAAGTATAATGAGCTGTGCAAAGTGCTTTCTCCTGGGATATGACGCCGTGTTAATTCGTGGGTAGGTACCAACGTTGCAGAGAAAGGTAATTTGCCAATCCACACAGTATCACATCCCAGAACAAAAAGCGTTCATGATCAGTTCTTGAGAGCCCGAAAACTCAAATCTAAGTATAGCCCACTTTAATTCCAGTCGTGTTCCAGTTCGAGACCAGGAGAGACCTCTCCACATGTCCATATCTGAAATCAATACTTCAGTTCTCTTCTTATTCTTACGCAATTTCTAGGTACGCAGTTCCAGACTTACGCAATTAACGCAACTTAAAAAAGTAAAAGATAAGTGAAATAACCTTTTTAAACGCACTGAATGTTTCCTTGCGGAATGATAGCGCAGTGGGACAAAGATAGAGGAAGGAAGTATGCTGCTGGGCGATAACAGAGGCTGCGGGCGGTTACACTGTAGCCGAAAAAGTGCCGGTGTGTTGGGATTTGGATTTCAAATTGACTCCCTTATATACATATATATATATTGGTGTTTGGATTTTAACTTTACTTCCTAGTATATACAAATACATATTACCATATGTGTGCTCAATTCCGACTTGCGCGGATTCTTCAGGATCGGAACTATAGCTGAAGTCGGAGAGTGTAACTATATATAACGTGAGTCAAATGTGCTTAAGTTGTAGAAAACGATTCTGTTGATGGACCATTGCACTTCTTCCTCGTTTCCGTCACAAGCAGAATTTCATAATCCCCAGCCAGTTTTCTTACCGTTCTGTTCGCACAAATGTTAACTGTAACAAACCCGTCATGTTCTTAGCCAGCAACACGCAATTCGGCTGGCTGTTAAAGGTCAGCAAGGCCTAGAAAGGATTAAGAACAGGAGGCAGTGGGGTGTCTGGAGTGCCGACGTCCCAATCATCCATGCATGATGCTTCTTTCCGTGGCCTGATAATAGGTACGATCATCGACGCGAATTCACACGTGATGGATTTGATACAGACCACGTGTTTTCTTTCACGGAGGTTTCCCACAGGAAAACGAAACCAAATTTATCTCTACCGTTCTCACTTTCTTTTTTATTTCTTTTTTCACTTCTTTTTTTCCTTTCCTTCGGTCACGCACTCATCCATTCATTCAATTATTAATCTATTTTAATTTAATTTTAATTAAATGTTTTTCGGATTTTTGATAAGTAGACATATATTCATTTCCTCCGCCACGTTTTAAATAGGAGGAACTGAATGGACTCCATTGTTCTCTGCATATGCCGCCATTACTTTTATCAACAGACTTAATTTTTCCCTCATGGAGTAGTAAAGCAAGATCCCTCACCTCAAGGTAAAAAGTAAATATTTTAAGTTTAAGAATCATTTTTTTGGATTTGATTTCGCGTAAAGTCTCATAATTCTTGTTTTGTATTTAATATTGCAATGATGGATGTTAAAGTGGCTTCCCCATTCTGCTTGTTATCATTTCAATGCTACAGATCCTGGACCGCGAAAAAAAATTATCTCTGCTTGAGAAGTGAATATTTTACAGTTATATACTTGTGCAGGAATTTAAAGTATTTTAATGTATTGTGGATCGCATAAATTCGTTATATATAATGCTAAGTACACTAGTTTTGCTACACACAGTTTTATATTCGGACCAGTAATTGCTAGGTTTAAGAGTAACCGTTTCCAGGATAAAAAGTAAATTATTGGCTGTCATGTTTCACTGTGCACAATATTTAACAAATACCCACAGAGGTATTAAAGGGACGACAAGCGTGGAATGTACGAATTTAGTAGAAAGGCAGCTGTGCTGATATTGGGCTACTGTTATGCAAGTCGTTATTGCATTTTAAAATTAAATCCGATTAATTCAAAACCGGCTGCGAAGATAAAATATCGTCTTAAACAGTCCGCATCTATAAATGTAGGCATAATGTTTTTACCACATTTGATTCAAATAGGCGTCTCATAGAGCGGCAGGGACAATAAAATAAACTAGTCTTTGTGTTGTAAGTAAAAATGTAATATATAAAATAAATTCAACACATGATCAGTTTAAGCAGTGTGGGTAATTTGATCTGTGATATAAGAGGGTGTCCAGTGTACATAATGTGGACAGGACCTATGTGACCGTTCAAAGCACAGTGGTAATTAGATGTATCACCTGCTGCAACCTTACAGAAATTCAGTTTGTCACACTGTGTATTTATATGTTTCTTATGAGTCGCATATTTAAAACACATTATTTCCTTAACAACGTGAATTGGCTGGCCTTTTTAATGGAGGCGGACAATTTTCTGTGAGGTAGGAACTAATTTATAATTTAGAAGAAGGTAAGTCTTCGGTGGTTTAGGTAGATGACTAAGGTTAAGTATTTTCAAAATTCTAGTTAGGCCAGATATTCTGAAGTGACTACCAGCTACCTGTAAGAATAACACAAAGCATTATGTAAAGGTAGTGCTGTACAAGGTGGTATATAAAATTCTCATCAAAGTTCTTAGCGATTTCTTAAGCTTCCCTACGGCCTGTGAATACTGTATATTAAATTTCAGCATGTATTGAACAGAACGGAACGCGTGGTGGGAAGACCGCACATCTCTGTCATTTTCAGCGGGAGAATAACACACAATACCGAATTTTAACAGTGTGAGAAAATCTTCAGGAAAACACTCAAAATTAATTTGTGGCCATGTATAAATTATATTTAAAATTCAAAACGGCAGACAAACTTATTATAAAATCCCTCATATGTACTTTCATCAAAATATTCGTCACCATTTGCTATATACATGAACATTGCATCTATGGCCTTATTTAATATAGACTGTGTAATACGTAAATATGGTTGAATATCAGGTTTGATCGACGATTTTTAATTAAAGTCTCCAATATGGAATTTGAACAAAATTTGTGCAGTGCTTTCTGTTATACATGGACAATTCTGTGGTTCCAGTTATGCATTGATAAGGCTGAAAACTGAATTACCTGGCAACTTTCATTGGATATTTCCATATAAAATTTTAAAAAATCCTACTGATTTAGGCGGTCATACTAGGTCACAGACGGGTATGAGATCAGTGTATGGAGCTCCCTGTTTTTTAGAATGCCTAGAACACATGAATGACCAATGCCTAGCGATTTTCTTCGTACCTTATTATAAACACTTAAAATGTGTGAAGAGTGTGCACGTACTAGGCGAGCTGTAATTCAGCCTCTTAACATAAAATTTTTCTCTATAGCCCGGCTAATACGTGCTATTTTTTAACCGTGTGCTACCAACTTACTTTACCATCAGCTTACTACCTAGAACTGTGAGTTTACTTTTCAGCTAAAGTAATTAAGAATGCTGTCAATTTTTCTTTCACTGCTAACTGTTCCGAACTTTTTGATTAATTGTTTAGTTTCCACATTATCTCTACCCTGTCTCTCAGAATACGCCGATTTAATTTCGATGTGTAAAGTCCAGCAATTAGCCGATCGCAGCGGCCGCGCGGTCTAAGGCGTGGATCTGCGGCCTTTCGCTTGTGGGTTCGAATAGCGCCTGGGACATGGATATGTGTCTCTTGTGAGTGTTGTCAGGTACAGTTCTTTGCGTCTGGCTGTTTACTCGTCCAGAGGAGTCCTACCGAGTGTGTTGTGTCTGAGTGTGATCGTGGAACCTCGATAATGAGGAGACCCTTGCCCATTAAGGGCTGTTGCGCCATTGGAAAAAACGTCCAGCAGTTAATTAAAGTATGTGTCAGATGAACACACCGTATTTCTACTCCAAGACGAAGCCCAAAATAACGGTGCAATTTATAATAGTGGCTTGGTCTGTGGCTAGAATTTCTAAAGAGCTAGACAAGAAGATACAAAACACCCTTGAGCGTGGCCATTTTAAAATCCTTAGGTCTTTTCCCTTTTTAGGAAGGAAAATTAGACTGAAAGGACAATGACCTCTGTAATGCAGTGCCTGATTTCGTCTCCTAATGTAGTATTCTATCCCTCATTGAAATTTAGAAAGTTTACCAGCAGGGTCAAAGAAACTGATCACTTTGATAAATGATACAATCTAAAAAAACTTTTATTCCACGTCAGTACTTTTTGATTTGTGGTCCTCATTAGAATTGGCATTTAAATCACGTATCGAAACATGTCTCAAGTTTCTCAAGTAAACCTCATTATAATTCTGAATTCGTAATTCAGGAACGAAATGTAGAGCCTCAAGATGTCTATCGAGCAGGATGCCTTGATGCAGCAGGAATTCTGCATGAAAGTGCTGCACATTTGCATCTACAGGAGTGGGAGCAAGGAAATTCTTAACACGAGTAAATCCAAAATTTCTTTCATGCTTTACTATTAATCATTTACCTAGTAACAAGCATTTAAAATTTCAACCGGAAAATTTTATAAATTTGAATTTCTGATAAGGATTTCGTGATAATCCTTCCATTTATCTACACGTTTACATTACAAACGTTGAGGGATATTATCGGACCGCATTTTATGTGAATACGCACACCATGAACTGGAAAAGGTCTTGATAGAGAGTCTGTTAGAATAAGTGTTGCTACAAGCTAGCGGTAAATGTTTGCTTATGTGGAGGTTGCAATATCAGCAAAGCATAGTAACCTCTCTACTGCTGCACAATGACAATCGTTTCAGTACTCGCCTAGCGCACGTATCCGTTTTTAAAAGTGGCTTGCTGCATGGCAAAGGAAAAGGACAAACTTTCAACTCATAGTGTTATATGTAGGCCTAGACCCCACAACATTAAAGGGTATATTGCTCTTACTACCGCAGTTTATCTTAGATGTGAGACTCTGACAGCAGTCTGAAGAAGGTCTTCATATTTTCCAGTATTACGCCATGTAAGATGGTGTATGGATGCCATCGTTTTAGAGGAGCTTGCTGCGTCCATATTCAGTGTAGGTTTCTGAAGACTGACGCAACAATAGACTCTAAAACGTTGGTACCTTTATACCAAAATACATGGCGTAATATGCGAGAAAGCCTAACTCTTCATTAGTTGTGTTTTTGCTTTTGTTTTGAAATTTTTGTGGCTCCTATATGTAATAAATCCTAATGTTTAGAAGTACTGAAATTTTTAGTAAGGAATATTTTTCGCTTTATAGTATGAGTATAATGTAGGGTGTCTATTTTAGGTTTTATGTTCAGCGTTTGGACCTCGTTTTTCATTTATTGATTTTTCTTTTTTAAATACCGGCTCTCCTAAGTTTTTGCGCTTTCTTGTTTTATTTGGATTTTATATTTTTTCCTTGTAAATGACTTTGTTGCTGTTGTCTAACTAACTAACTAACTAACTAATTCCATGGAGCATAGTCCTTCTTGAGAAGCTAACAGGTCGTCAGCTAGTCAAGAAATTCCCCGCGTTTTATGGAACCCGAAGGTTCATTACCGCACTCACAAGAGCCCGCCACCTGTCCGTATCCTGAGCCATATTAATCCAGTCTATGCCCCCATCCCACTTCTTGAAGATCCATTTTAATATTATCCTCCCATCTACGCCTGGGTCTTCCAAGTGGTCTCCTTCCCTCAGGTCTCCCCACCAAAATCCTGTATACACCTCTCCCTTCACCCATACGTGCTACATGCCCCGCCCACCTCATTCTTCTTGATTTGATCACCCGAATAATATTTGCTGTTATCAACTCTCTAACAAATTAATTATACTGTTATACGTGTAGGCCTACTATACAGAGTGTATCTCAAATGCTTGTACAAACTTCATGAGGGAGTTTCCCACACCAAAAACCAAATAGTTGTCCACAAATACCTAGCCTCAAGGTTCAGTCCCCATGTTTACCCGACTTCAATCCTTTAGATTTCTGTCTGTGGGGCACTTAATACTCCTAATGTATTCAGCTCCAATTTAAAATTAACAGATACTTTAACAATGCGTTTTTTATGCCTGTCAAACCATTCGCAATCGCTCCGGGACGTTTGAAGTGGCAAGACAGTCAATGATCACACGCGTCCATGAGTGCATTATTCAGGTGGAGGATGTTTCGAGCTTTTGTTGTGAATTGGGACTTGATAAATAGTAAGGACTCAAACGTTATTAAATTTTGATCTTGTGTTGTAAATATATTATGTCAGTTGTAAGTACACTATTACGTATTTAAAGTATTTATTTTTTAATGTAATCTTACAATTAAATTTAAAAAAAAAACACTCATTTCCGGGCATATGTTTATGCGAAGCTTTTTTATTTGTTTGATGCGAAGAACTCACTCTTGGAAGTTTGCCCAAGTATTTTAGATACACCCTGTGTAATTACGATATTTTATATTCTAATGTAGGCTCCACGGATAACATTACTAACTTGAATATTTTTATGTAGCGTCGTTACGTCGACTGGGTATAATAGATTGCACAGTTGAATACTATTAATTCTGTTCTACATATTAAGTACTCTAAATAAATTGGACTATTTCATCTCCCATGTTGTTGAAAGCAGCAGGATCATTTAAAAGGTCGGTACGATATCTATATCCCCAGACCCAGAAATATACGTTCACAATTATGTCACTTTAATTCCGTACGTTTCGTTTTAGATATTGGACTCTGTCATCGTTTTTCATGAACACAGTTCAGCGAACAAAATCGCTAACACGTGGAATGTTGCATTAAGTAAAGTGTTCAGATTTGAGGAGTGCTTTTAGGAACTTGTCAATAAAGCCCTGAAGTACATCTCATGAACATCTCCCAGTTAAGTGCATTATTGTGAAAGCAGTTAAGCCCATGTTGAAAGCTAAGACAAATGGCTTGTCAGACTTTCTTTTGTGCTTGTCACCAATCGCCTGTCAATATTTAAGTTCGACACAGTGCCATAAGTGATCACACTAAATATAGTGACCTTGCAGTCTAAACAGGCAGTCGCAGGGTTAATTGAGTCACAGTCTTATTAACCTTTCAACTCGTCTTCCTCTGTGGAAGAGAAGAAGTGTCTGCACTTACAAACACTACCATTTATAGGATCTACTAATTATAACTAGGTTCTCCTTTGTTTTCTCACGAGAATAATGGTATAGTTGCTGTAATAGATAAAATTGTCAGACGAGTAAGCAATAAAATGTTGAGCGTCTGTTGAGCAGACCAAGATATTTCATAGAAAGAACCGAAATATCTACTCCATTTGTTTGATTCACTTCGAGGATAAATGCGTATTTTTCATGTGTTTTATTTGCGAGTTGTTAAGCCAGGATAATTTCATATGCCTAATTACTACAGCCTGGACGACGGGAGAGTTAGGTTGCAATTCGTGGCAAGGCAGAGATTTTGCTCTACAGAACTCCGGTAACGAGACTAAGCAGCCTCCTGTGCAAACGATACCGGGGCTGACGTTTCGGAGATGGAGCTGCCGGGCACTTGAAACTGACCACTCATCTCCATTCACTGCAGAGGTGAATTCGCGTGTAACTATAGCCACGTCCACTTCTCTTTCGTTTGATGGCTTTGTACTTAAGGAAGCACAAGCCCATTGGCACCGTCTCTTCTACAGCTGCTACTTTGCTAATATAACTAGCCTCATATTGCTCACCTGTTGCAAATGAAGACCTGTTGTTATGAAGCTAGTGACAATTCAGATATATATATGTATATATATTTCACAAATCTGTTAGGCCTAATTAGGTTTATTTTATTTTATTTGTAAAATACACTCAAAAACAAAAAGAGTTTTAAATAAATTTGGAGGACTTAATGCAATGAAAATTAACGTGAAGTTAGAAGTGTTAAGATTCACGCTCTGGCCTTTTTATACAGCGGAGAATATTTCTCAGTAGCCATTGAATAGGAGGCTGGGTGGGCCTCAATACCATTCTGGACACTATGGAGAGAGAGAGAGAGAGAGAGAGAGAGAGAGATAGCAGTTCTAAAATGAAATAGGAAGAGATGAGTAGAATGGTTTCAGAGAGATATCTCAGAGGGGATAAGAGGAAGGCGGAACTAGCTCAAGGTCGTGAAAAATGGCAGTATTTGTTATTACCTGTTTCACTCTGCTGGTAATAAAAATGTAGGTAAATTAAGCCCTGCCAAATTTTCAATCCATCTATCATGTAGGATTAAATTTTTACGGGTTTTCCTGTATGCTTGAATGTAAATATTTCGAGTTGAAATGCGTCATAAGCAGATAGGTGAATTGAACTACAGTGTATTGTGCAGACTGTTAGAAGTCAGAACGGTAAGGAAATTAGCGGTGGAACGTCTCAGCATTACTTCTTCGGATTCGGAAATTTTCCGGCTGAATCGTGAATTTGGTTTCAATTATTTTTGACTAAAATTGTATCGTGGATTTTCTTAGCGCTTTCAAGTGTATTATTGGACAGCCTTCGACAGTGTTCGATCCCACACACTTCCTAAATCCCTATTCGTTTTCGTCTGTTTATTGCTCATTCAATGCGATATAAAATTTGCAGTTGACACAGTATCGTTACATAGACTTTACCGATATCGGTAAAGCAGATTGTGTATTCGGGTACGCTATTGTCCACTTCTTTTTCCTTGTGATACCTCCAGAGATAGGTGGAACCATGCAGAAGTAGCAGTCATTTGCGTGATTGCTTGGCTCTCTCCAAACCATAGGAACAGCAAACGGCATCGCCACTTTTTTGCCTTTTAGCCACTTCGGAAGATACATGACCATCTCTGTATCTCCTAAACAAGAGCCAATCGACAAATTTTATTGTCATTTTCGTGTTCAGCACCTCGAAATCAGTAAAGATTTGCTATTTTAATTTCAAAGGCATTTTGTGTGTTGTCCAGTGTAATCGGAAATATTTGTAATGAAAGGTCGGACCGTATTCCTGTTTGCCACGTCTTGCGAGTCCCTATTTTATGTAGCTGTTTTTGTAGGTATTTCTTTCTTAGGACTTTGCCTTTTTTCTTTCTTTTCCAGATTTGTTTGTTCTTTGTCCCTTTCTTTCACCACCTCGGTTCTCTTGTCCAATTTACTTGACACCGTAAAGACTTTTATTGCAGTTAACCCGTGGAATATTCCGCAGGTTGATTAGTGAGGGCTGGTGTACAGTAATTTCTCATTTAACATCGAGGTTACCTACTTGAAAATTGCAACATACAATGATACAACGTAGGAGGGAGCACTTCTTCTAAAGGAATTCATTAAATGTAATTCATTAAATAACCAAGGAAACATTATTCCAAATCTGGGCAACGTTCGTCGAGTCTTTGGCCACCAAAACTTGTCATCATTAAAAGGAACATGATTTTTCGGGCACCGATAAAAGAGGACTGACTGCAGTATAGCTAGCCACAAATGACAGTGTAGAACATGCTGGATATAGAGACATACATGTCCCTAGCGGGATTCAAACCTGCGATGCAAATATTCGGTGCACCCTAGAATGTAAGTGCCTCAGTGCCTTACATCTGACGGCTAGCTTCTGACCCCTCCCACATTTGTCAGTGAATTCCATTCAGTTAAGGTGTGAGGTATGCGCCTGCAGAGTTTGGAATGTTGTTTGATGATTAATTACTCGAATTCCCACAAGATACTTCTGCGAAAGTGTACACATGTTTTTGCTTCAGTGATCGCCACTGGCATTCTTCCACATTGCCAGCAGGCAGGCAGACTCACTGGGACACAGCTGCCTGTCATCTGGCACAGCAGTAGTGGCTACTGGTCCAAATCTTAAAGCTGGCTTCATGCCATTAGTGTTCATTCCAACTTCTGTGGCAAGGTTACATAACATCAAGAAATTATTAAGAAAGCCATTGGGCAAACGTGCTCCCTTACTATAAGAATTACATTTACAGCTGAAAATGTTGGTGAAAAAATTACATAGGCGAAGATAGAGCTTTATGTATTTGTTGGAAGTTGGTAAATCTCAACAGTTTGTGCAACTTTTTTTTCACAGGTGCTGTAAAATATTAAATCCAATGTATTTATATAACAAGGCTAAGAAACTTATTTTGCAGCTAAAACTCTTTTTGAAAAAAGACTATTTAAACTAAAGACGTACGTAATAAATAAGCTAAACAACTGTGACTTACGCTGTTTGTGACTTCACTTGTTGTATATAATTAAACTTTCATGTTATATTATGCATTCCATTACTTACAACCTTAAAGAGTGTCCGTGAATGTTTGTTGCAGAGGATCATCATTATTAATCTGTAAAATTTAAGAAGATAAAATCTAATCCTACTAAATTAGTGCTAATTTTACACTGTGTTCCTTGCATGCCACAAGTGCAACAAGAACGTTAAGTTACCTGTTTTATTGAAGTTACATCGTCGTGCTTTGTAAGGACATGTTAAGGCTTCGGAATGCACAATCCAAAGCCGGAATATACCGCGTCATTTAGCGGCACCGATTGGCTGCATGGTATTCATGTGTCTTAAGTTGAGTACAAATGTACATCTATGACCGTAAACAGAAGCTGCCGTATAGACTCGCTTTACGGAAGCAATTGTGTGACAACAGTCGTAAATTAAGCAGGCAAAAACACTGTCTTGCAGCGAAGATGACACTTGTTTCGATTGTTTATGAACAAAATTCCTGTCCTTAGTCGGCATTGATTATGCAGCTTAGCCTTTTTCTGTTCAGAATCAATTTGGAAAGCTTTAACCTTTCAGATATTCCATAGTATCTTCATACGACGTTCGAAACATCACAAAAATTCTGCCTACAAAGGATAACACAAAAAACAATATAGGTGTACCGAGCAGGATTTTAACTCATGACAACACTGTTCGAGCTATCCAGAATGTCACTGTGATTATGTATAGAGTGTATCTAAAATTCTTGGATAAACTTCAGGAGTAAGTTCCCCACAACAAAGAGGGAAAAGAAGTTCATATCCACATATGTCCACAAACAGTTTTCGAGGTACAACCCAACAACGTGTTGACTTCAGTCCTTTAGATTTTGTCTGTAGGGACACTTAAAAACTCTAGTGTAGCTCCAGTGTAAATGAAGAGACACTTCGCCAGTGCATTTTTGGTGCCTGCAAACCATTCCAACCGGCCCGGTCCCTTTGAAATTGTGTGACAGTCAATGATCAGAAGTGTCCATATGTACATTAATTTAGGTGGAGAATATTTTGAACATTTGTTATGAATTGTGACTTAATAAACAATAAGAACTGAACATTTATTAAACTGGAAACATATACTGTAAATATCTGATGTCAGTTGTAAATAAAATGATACATATTTAAGGTATTTATTGTTGAACGTAATCCTTTAATTAAACAAAAAAAAAAAACACACGTTTCCGGGCATATGTTTGTGTGAACTTCTTCCTTTGTTTTGATGTGAAGAACTCGTTCTTGAAGTTTGTCCAAGAATTTTAGATATACCCTGTAAATAAATTATCTACTGTACTAGCATTCTTGGCAATGATTTGCTGCGGACACAAACCACTTTAACACCTAAATAAAATACTTAACTACCGCTACGAAATTGAATATTAGAATTTTGCCTTCAGTGCAGCAGGAAACATACTGTTCACGTACTGTTCCTCTCTCATGATGAGTAATGGGCTTACGTCTTAGTTGTAACAAAAACGCAACAAAGTGAACTTCAGTCTTTAAATTATATCTATAATTGTCTCCCATTGATTCCAAATAAAGCTGATTCACACTACGTACTTAGGCGCTTTTGTAATAACTAGCCTCGTCATATCTGTCCGCCCGTCCGTCTGTCTGTCAGAATGAAATAACGCAACTACTACCGGAAGGATTTTCTTGAATTTTCATATTTTGGATTTTTAGTATTACTTGCCGAGACATTCTGATTTTGTTTAAAAATCACACAAAAAACACTCTTACATGAAGTCATATGTACTCGTACGTATATGTGATTGGTCATTATAAAGGAAACACACTAGTTCTCTGTGAGGTACGCACTGAAATCTCAATGTGTTATTTAACGACGCACGTTAACAAGAAACAAATATAGCATGTTTTATGTTACACACCTTTCTTTCTAAAACAACAGTTCCGATACTGCTGCTACGCTTTGATTTAAAGAAATGTGATAATAAGAATACATTCAGTCCCAAGGAATATGGCGATAAACATAATTAGAAGCTTATCTGTCTAATAAATAAGGTAATTAACACTTATGCATCTGCGTAATAAATATGTGTTAATGCATATGACAGGTAAGGGAGTTGTGAAAGCTCTGAAACATGTAATTGTAAGGAACAGCAGAGCACTTGCCCAATTGTTCATTGTCCAGGTAGAGAGGTGTAAGAAGAATAGAGCAGCCCATTGAAGACGGATGTTCAGCTAAATTGTCCATAATCTCGCACGTCACAGTGAAGAAGCTCCTTGTTCTTTGTACGAACTAATCTGCTATTGGCCTAATATAGTCCTATTGGTCTGCAGACTAGTCCATGTTTATTCTAGGAATCACACGAAAAACACAAGTACACAGAGTAGCAAAATGTTACAACAGGTGGTATGTATGATTGCCACTGACATATAAAGGGTTAACATGCTTCATGAAATATTGAATACATAGATATCTATGTGAATTTTAAATATCGCTGGCAACACGTCGTAAGACAATATGTCGCAGACATAAATAGAAGTCTAATGAATACAGATATATAAAACGGATACAGTCCCATTTTTTGTCACGGAACATTCATAAAATAACTAATTTTAATAGAATGGTAAAATTTCATCTCATAGTCTATGTGTGTTGGAATATAACATTCTCTTATAAAGAATAAAGGAGTGGCTGCATGATAAGTTGCGTTCTTTCGACGTATGTGCTGGAATCCTGTTTCTGCCATTACTCTGTGCTCTTTATCTACAAGGCAGTATTCAGATTCAAGATTCGAACGTGTTATTCCGTTAACTCTATAAGAGCCGCAAAAGGGAGACATAAAACGCAGACTACTTTAAATCGAAGTTTAAGTGCACATGTCTTTATATTGTAAGTAACAAGAAATTTATTAGGAATTTGTTTCAATATTTTTTTCTGGTAATCATCATATGCTTATGTTCCATTTTCTGAACACTAAATGCATTTAGATGCCGATCCCAGTGGCCGTGCGGTCTAAGGCGTGGGTCTTCGGCCGCTCGCTTACTAGGATCGTGGGTTCGAATCCCACCGGGGGCATGGATGTCTGTCTCTTGTGAGTGTTGTGTGTTGTCAGGTAGAGGTCTCTGCGACGAGCTGGTCCCTCGTCCAGAGGAGTCCTACCGACTGTGGTGTGTCTAATTGTGTGTGACCATGAAACTTCGACGAAACGAGGAGGCCCAGGCCCATATAGGGCTGTCGAGCCATAGAAAGAAGAAGAAGAAGAAGAAATGCATTTAGATAGTACCGGTATTAAATTTGTACACTGAAACTTCCTTGTCGGTCCTAATGTTTGCCCAAGTGAATCCTGCATGTTGTCTGAAGTTGAAATATATTGTCATTTATCTAGAATGATAACGTTCCTCGGATATGACTTTCTATATTACGTTTCAGCCTCTTCAACATCGTTCATCTAAGGGTCACAAGAGTTAAAGTTCTCAGTCCACACAGGATAATTTTATTTTGTAACAACTTGCAAGACTTTGTGAATAAATACCAAGAATGTTTGTATTATTGTGCGTGGGATCTTTAGATATTTGCCGTTTGTGTGTGTAATAGTGATGTATGAGAGCGGCTGTCTTATACAGTGAATAACTTCGTTGAGTACTACAGAACTGTTTGGTTGGGCAAGGGATGAGCCTGGAAAAATAAAGGCCTATAAGTTTATTTCTCCAAAATCCATGGAAAGTGCATGAAATGAATTTCGTAACAGTTGAACGGCTCTAAAATATTTACTGATTTTGTAGAGTTTTTATGGCTAAGAATCTTGAATGAATAAATATCAATCATTTTAAAAATAAAATTAATGAAAAGAATTAAAAATTTACTTCCTACCTCATAGAAAACAGTCTTCATTACAAAAAGCAATCAGTTAATATTATTTAGGGAAAGAGTCGTTTATTCTTAGACTCACACAAAATACAGCAGGCCTAACGACGCTGTGGGGTAAAATATACAGTTCCTTCAGTTTAGAACGAGTAGTGCATATGGCAAACGGTTTGCTTTAAGAGCCGAAAAGAACTGCGAAAAAGGCTTTCCAAATTCATAAATACTCTGATTTTGTGCATGAATTTTCCTTCTTCTAAGATTCTAGACTGGCTCGGGGGCCCAACCAACCTCCTATTTGGTGGGTACTTTTCCCAGCTGTAAAACGGCCGAGGGATGAAGTGCCGAGTTTAAGAATGAAAGTAACTATGCCTCCACTCCCCCATACGCCGCCGTGGTTAGCGAAGAACAGCTTTGCCTTTACCAGTCTGGCGCGTACTCTTCCACTTCTTTGCTGTTCTATGAAGTTAGTTTCAGACCCTCGGTAATTGTATGTAGTAAAACACTGAGCTTATAATTTTCCATCTAATTACTTTGAAAGAAATTCTTCAGTTTGTGTCATATGTTAAATTGTCACTCTCCTCTTCATTAAGTCACATTCCCATATCTTAACGTCCTTGACAGAAAAAATAGACTTGTTTTACTTGCTGGAGGCTTAAGGTCAGCTTCTGCTTCTGGGGGAGCTTGAAAGAAACTTCACTGACTGCATTCATAGTACCTGCAGTAATCTACAGCCAAACAATACTCTCACATCTCATGTTTACAGTTTGTGTGTTTGACAAAGATTTGTTTGCTGTTGAGCGTTATAACGCCGATCGACTGTTGTGGTTGAGTGGATATGAATACTGCTTTGGGTTATCTTGTCTTCGATTCTTGGCCTGGAAAGCGGCTGTATCGAGGTAGATTCGTGGTTCTCCTCAGTCACTCGATACAAAGACTGGGGTAGGTTCTTGAAATAAACTGCGAATATTTCCTTCAAAGCCGTTCCTTTCATCATTCACAATGTTCTTCCCATTTGAATCTTTAAAATTTACGCAGGTGGAAATAATTTGATAAATAAATATAAGGAATATTTTGTCGATAAATGTAACAGCTGTTCATGAATGGTGAGTAGGCAGGCTATATAAGGAAGTGATTGTGGGACACATTTCGTCGTGTCCTGTCCGAGGTTGAAACCGGGCACATTCAGAATCAAATCAGTAGTGTTCACTGCTGCACCTAAAACTTCTGAAGTTACTGAGTGACACTCTTTAACTGCGTAGGTGATGTTATATGGAATAGAATCAGAATCTGATAATAAACGTTGGCCAGGTAGAAGAGCCCAAAAATGCAGTCTTGAATTATTTGGGATTGCTATTTCTTCATTTGCCTGAAGAATAGGAAAACAGCTACGTCTTTTGATTACTCAGTAATGCGACCGGATTTTTAACTGGCACCTCTCAAATGCAAGCTACTTTTTTACTGTTGTACTAAATGCTTCATGCCTTGTTTGTCTTAGTATTCGTATTGCCCTAATTAACCCTCTCCCCCACTTTTAGGTATTTATTAGCGAACTTTATGACTCTGCGTTCCACAAAAATTTGAAATTCTTTATTGAATAGGAATGATAATTTTTTCGTTTTCAACACTTAGTTGCCCATCTAGTGGTAAATACTGACGTAATGAAGTATTTTAACTCATTAAAGCCTGAAATTTCTCTATATAGTACTTAAAACTACTGTCACTATTTCACAGATAAAATCTTCCTCCATCTGCATTACAAGGGCCAACAAGGGAAGTAACAGCTGTTCATTCTGAGTATTATGCAGAGCTTATAATTAAGAAATTTTGTTAGAAAAGGTGTTTATAATTTGGATTCTTTATCTCTAGCTTCAGCACATACAGTTCAGGTTTAATTGCACTGCTATTCCGCTACTTTTCCATATAGTTCCAGTCACAGTTGAGGCATGGACCCTGTAGTGGGATCAGCTTTGCTACTTCCTGCTGATATCGGTCCATGTCACAACTTATTTCACCTCGCAATCAACTTTAAATTTGTAGCCGCCAAGATTTTGCTTCAGTGGTGGAGACAGGATAATGGCTCGGTAACGAATTCCCCAGATATAATCACAATTAAATTAAGTTATAAACTAACTGATGCACACTAAAACCACTTTTTAAGTAGCTTTATTATAAAATTGTTAAAATTGTACCCCTACACGTGTTTCGATCCTAGGATCATCGTCAGGGGGTTTTAACAATTTTATAATAAAGCTACTTAAAAAGTAGTTTTAGTGTGCATCAGTTGGTTTATAACTTAATTTAATATGACAAAGATGCACGGTGTCAACAGTGTGAAAAAATAATCACAATTAGTTTAGATTCTTTAGTCACGAAATTGTACGACATACAGACGTATTTTGACCTCCCATCTTACATTCTGTGAGTATAATACAGTTTTAAATGTTATGACAAGTGATATGGTAAGTTTATTAACCACCCAGCTGTAAATAGTTAATCACATCCGATGGGTACAGAAATCAAACTGTTACTAGTCGGGTTCTAGAAATTGTTGTTTCAATCAAACTAAAGCTTCTAAAAGGAAGATTAATTTAAGAGACGCTTTGAGTTCCATGTAATATTTGTAGTTCAGCTGTACATGTCCAATTAGTGCCAACCAAATGTTAACCAACTATGAATGGAATCATATTTGACGGACCGTACTAAAGCTGGAGATATGTAATATGAAATCTGTTTTGATGTATGGAGTACTGCTCATCTGTAATAAAACGCGGTGAGCGAAAAATGTAATTTATCTTGACATTATGACGATATTTTTTCATCAGCATTACTTCTGATATAACAAAATAGTTTAGGACGGTGGCTTCTAATAAATAGTATAAAGAATTACGCAATGCTCTGTGGCATGTAACTTGGCCAGTTAATATTTTAAGCACGTTAGGTACCGCACCTTGCATCAGCAACAACATTAAATACCTTTGCATTTCACCTACGCAATCTATACATGCCTTTTTTATTGTTCACGCAATAAACAGCGACTCTTTCCCTAAAAATAGCGCTAAGTAATTGACGTTTGTAATGGAGACAGAGTGTTTTGTATGGGATAAGAACTGAAGTTCTAGATATTTTGTGAACTTAAATCTTCCAAGGGTTAATTTTCCGTCGAGTGTCGCAATGTATTTGCCATTTATAGTATGTAAACAGGTTTCTGGTGACTGTTCAACACAAGAGAGCTGATTTGTTTACTGTAGTCCTAAGTATTTGTAAATCTACTTTAGAAGGCATGATGTAGATAACAATGATGTATGTCATCTATACAAGGCAGCTGCAATTGTGGCACGTTAATCTTTTTGGAAGATACCCGGTTCGAATCTGAGACACGAACAATCGATCCTTATGAGAGTTCCCATAGGCAAATTCTGGGATGCTAATTTGAAACACGCTACGACATCTGTATGGTGCATATTTGCACGACGCTGCATAGCGTCGATAAGTGATGCAGCAACATAAGTTCATCGTACTACAAAACATCAATTTCAGGAATTGAAGTAACCTTCTATGATGTGGGTAACAGAATTTCGACTTTTAAATTAAAAGTACAAAGGTAAAGTTTAACCTATAACATGCCACGAAGGTACAGAGGGAGAGAAGAGGTATAGTTCTACTCTTCCTTTCTTTAACCTCGGCGCTAAATGGGATGGGTGGTCAAGTCCACGCGACGGCCGGTTTACCCCGGTGAAGGATCCGGTACCCACTGTAGAGGAGAATGGGTGGGCCTCGGGGCCGGTCTGGATGGGTGCGAAAAATCTCACCTCCACCGGGATTCGAGCCCTGAATGGCCCAGTACGTAGCGAGTCGCTATACCGACTAGTTATAAATTAAAATTATAACTAGATCGTTCATGTAAATGGACAGAACACGAACGAACTAAATATCACGAAAAATGAACCTCAGTCCGTCAGAGCACACTTAAGCCTACAGATAGCCAAATACAGAATTTAGAAAGGTATTTGCCGCTCCTATTCGAATCTCCGACACACAATGTAATCTATCTAACGGTCGTAATTTTTCTCAGTTCCTTCAGGCAAGTACCTACACAGCGCCTTAATTATCCCTTCTTCCACATTATTTAAAAGTGATTTTTTCACACGTTTTCCTACCATTCGACGCTATAAGTCTGGTAAGCTGGCAGAGTCGTTAAATAAGGTACGCACAAATAAAATTTACGAATAACAACGAAACGAAAAACACAACAAGTGTAAACCATTCAGGAGAGCTATTAAGAACATATTCATGACGTATTCTGTTTTTTATTTAAAACCCGTTTATCTTACTGTTTATTTCCAAAATGTAAGCATCAAAATTCACTCTACAAATAACCAATACTTTGCAGTATTTTGTATAATTATTAACTATGGCATCTTAAAGTGAGAACCGAAAACAATATTTGGACCTAAGGCAGTGGAACTGATGTGAGGATGGACAAAATTGTATAACGCTAAGCTTAATGGTTGTTATTTCTCACCAAATATTTCTTTGTGTGATGAAATCAAAAGATGGTGAGGTGAACGGGAAAGGGCAGGATGCATGGTCGAGCGATTGAGAAATGAGTACCCAATCATTAGTCAGAAAATCAAGACTAGGCATTAAGATTTTTAAAGTATCTCCAAGATGTATAATATTAGTGCCTGTGTGGATTTAAGTGGCTAAAGGTAGGATCATGTTAGTGGCTCATATGAAGAGGGAAAT
Organism: Reticulitermes speratus; assembly: GCA_021186555.1. NCBI lineage: Eukaryota > Metazoa > Arthropoda > Insecta > Blattodea > Rhinotermitidae > Reticulitermes > Reticulitermes speratus. Next base: position 20,903,601 of record JAJKFL010000005.1, read on the forward strand.
GAAATAGAAGTTGCTTAAAGAACAGAGAAATTTTTGACGAGCTGCGAGGTTGTCACATTGTAATATAAAATCCTGTTTCATTGTTTTTGTTTCATTCAACGACGCTGTCATTTGCCGAGATTATATAACGTCGGTCATAGATAATGTATGATTGAATATTGATGGAATGACATTGACAAGGAAAAACTGAAACAATCGGAAGAAAATCTGTTCCACCTCCACTTTGTCCATCGCGAAATCGTCCATGGGCTTTGAAAGTAGTAATAACAGTAGTGGAGGTCGTAGTCGTGATGATGGCAGTGATGCAGGTGGCGGCGGCGGCGGCGGCGGCATCGGCGGTGGTCGCGTAACCTTCCTCGTTGCTGCTCTTCCCCTGCTACGTGGAATGCCGTAATCACTGAACTGAATTGTTCAGGCATCTTGTAAGTTTATAGGCTTCTTGTGTTCCTTGTAATTAATTAATCCTCAGCTTCTGCCATGAATGTTTTGTGATCTGGTTGCCCTATGTATTAAGACTTCTCCGCTTGTTTAGACAACATGCAATACATCAGTGTCAGAGAAGTTGCCCGCAAGCTAATAGGCGCGTCAACTAGCTCATAGCCTTCCCGCATGTCACTTATTTATCTGATTGTCATTTATACTTAATTACTAAGTCTTCCTCGTATTCCTATTTTCTTAAAATATCATGTTTTTATAAAATTTTTGGGCAATTTTATAAATACATTTTATATGTTTTTTATTTCTTTACAATATTACGCTTGAGGTTTATTGAACTCACACAATGAATTATTTGTTGGATATTAAAAGACATTTAAAGAAAGCTATTATACTTCAGATATTACTAAAATTAAGTATTGCAACGCATTAGCTTGCCATCCTTTGCAGTCTCTGAAAGAGGAACCTCAATCAACCACATTGCAGTCGCTTTAAAACTGGTTGTACCTTTCTGTGTGATGGTTATAATTAACTAACCACTGGGGCTAGGAATGTGTGTTTTGTATGGAGAGGGATCATAAACACGGATGCAAATTTTACGTCAGATACTGTTTACAAGTTCACTTTTGCAAACATGGTGACGGCGCAAAACTCTTGTTATATCTGGCAATATGTGTAACATGTCGGAACCTGTATAACAGGAAATTATGCAGAGACATGGGTCACTAAATATTCTGCATATGCAGAGGCACGGGTCACTACGTACCCTCAATATCCAGAGTGAAACATTTGAAGGCGGGTAAACATGTTTCGGTTTGAATTCAGTGCACAGATATGTTCAGATGTGACGTATCGGTGAATTTATAACACTATTTCTAAATTTCTGAAGATGACACGTGACACCTATATCCTTTAACTTCGTGACATTTTCTGTCGCCTGGTGTATTAACATGATGTATTATTATATTAATTTTAATACATTAGACCAATGTTCCCAAACCTTTTGCTCGCGGAACCCTTTTGACTTCGAAAGATAACGACGCATCCTCACATCCATGCTCACCCAAATATAGGGTGTCCGGACGACAGGTATTCAAAATTAAAAACTGATATCTCAGAACTGATTTTAGATAGCTACGAAAACATACAAGTAGCATACGTAATAAATCGTTGCATGATTTGATCTTAAACTGATTGTTGCTCGCTTTGTGGGTACAGGGGCTTTATTAATTAGATGTTATGTCATACGAAATAAACATTTGGCCAATTAAAGAAGCTCTGCGATTATTTTTAACAAAACATTATTCCTTTAATTAAATAATAAGTGAACTTCAAAGTAGCCATTACAGAATGTATCCACAGATCCCTGAGAACTGGTCGCGGATCCCTTTGGGATCCGCATGGCACATTTTGGGAACCACTGCATTAGACGATGAAAAAAGCCCATAAAACTAATGAGTTCAGACGAATTTGTGGTTCGTTCATATTTTTCCGTTAACACCTGCTGACTGCTACAGTTAGTATGAAGCTGGGGATGGAAGTGAAGTGCTGTGAAAGTTGCTATAACTAAACTTCACGTACATATGATGATATTAGAGAGCCGAATAAACATGTACCAGTATCACGAGTAATGAAGTTTTATGAACCTGCGCCATTGTGTTTCCAAAAACTGAATTAAAGGAAACAGAAAAATTCTTTCTTATGATGTAACCAAAAGGTGTAAGGTCAGTGTTTAAATGCATATTTTCCAATTCTCCTTTTTTATAAACTGTACGCATATTCCCCAAAGTATATAAAACTTCTCTTGAAAGTATTCACTTGGAGAAATAATGAACTTTGGTTGTTGTTTGTGGAGGGAAGGAAATTTGTCATTATTAAATACCGCCCATTTGTAAATAATTTTGCGGTTTAATAATGTAATTTCCAGAAAGGAATCTCCTTCCTCTTGACTTCTTTACTTATTTTTACGAGGGCCAGGACGTAAAGAGTTAATGACCCAAAATTTCACTGTACGTGTGTTGCTTTCTGTCAGGCCACTTACACTTTACTTGGCTACATACGTAAAACTAATTCTTCACAAACCCAATGTCAAAGTCAGATGATTAAAATTTCCAGTTAGTGCTTCGGTGGTTACAGGTTCGATACAGGGTCCAAAGTCCGGACTGGTGTTATGTGGTTTCTCAAAATTACCCCCAATAATAACGACGATAATAACTTAAGACAGGCAGCAACATATTCTCTCCACAGTTATCCTAACTAAACCTAGGCCCCTACTCACTCTGGTTTCCATTTGCCACTATGTAGATATACCTAATTTAGTAGATGAACTGTTGACAACCTACTGTAAGAAAAATATTAAAAAAACACGTATATTTATATATATATGATATTCCAGAGGGGGGACGTTTCTATCACTTTACAATTTATGCTATTATAAAATTCATTAAGAAGTCGACACTTTGTTTTCTCACTTCCTGAGCGTGTAACGAATTACATTTATTATATTAAATAATAATTTATATTAATACTAATTTGCACAGTAACTTATCCCGCCATGTAATTTGTCAATTCCTTGGTTGTCTGATTTATAATGTTCAGTTCATTCGCGTGCTCTTTTTTTACAAGGTCAGGCATTAAGTCTCTTTCTTCCTTCCATCGCGTAATTCGTACACTTATATTGTCCTTTCTCTCGTCTTGTATTTCATTCACTTATTGGTAGGTGTCCTTATTTAATTGATGATACAAGTTATTATTGTTTACCCCATTTTGAAATAATAGATTAATGAAAACTCTATTGCGCCGATTCCAGTGGCTACGTGGTCTAAGGCGTAGTCCTGTGGCCGCTCGCTTGCTGGGATTGCGGGTTCAAATTCCTCTTGGCGCATGAATGTCTCTTGTGAATGTTGTGTTTTGTTAGGTAGAGGTCTCTGTGACCGGCCGATCCCTCGTCCAGAGGAGTCCTACCGATTGTGTGTGTGTGTGTCATTGAGTGTTATCAGGCGCGACAATACCTCTTTACACCTACAATGAGTAGATAAAGACCTCAGACTAAGAAAGGAAGAAAAAAAATGTATTATCGTGATTTACCCATATATGTAACGTCTGCTATGACGCAAGGCCATTGCATTATTCATTTTACTTATTGTTTACACCGTTGTACACACAGACTCTTTACTTCAATCAAATTTACGTCTCTATCTTCGTTCCTAAAGTCTCACTGTCTCTGGAAGTTTAAGTCATTGACTAATAGAAACTGTTCGACAAAACAAGTCCAGTATCCACGATCCTGCGACTGTACGTTTTCCCAAAGGCATATCGAGGTGACCGGCTGGCAGTCTGCAGGCCTCAATTTGCGCAGCAAACAGCACTAGACCCGATAATGTAGTTGTAATCATAATGAAGCCTCTCCCGCTTCTGAAGCTACGTTAAGGCCACTTAAGGAGTCAAGTAGGGCCCGTATTACTTCAGACACTGCTGTATAATTAAGTCTTATTAGGTACTTCTAACATATACGGTGAAGCTGTGTCACGTGATCAAGTTCTGCTCCATTGGTCTTCACGACCTCCTCTCATGGAACGTCGGTATTAAATGAAAGCAACCTGATATTGAATGCCTTTTTCTTGAGATTAAAGTGACCGGAGCTTGAATCTTACCACTTAGCTCCTATCTACTGCTGAGATCACATTTCCTGATCTGGTTCTTAGGAAAAAACAAATATTTTCGAGTATGTTGAATATAAAGGCGATTCTAGTTATATTTCATTAACTTAGTTAAAAAGGTAATAGCAACTACTATGACGAATCTATCAAATTTTTACGTGCATAATTTTTATTATTACAATATTTACAAAGTTGCTTTTTTTTATTAAAATCTCAGAATTATATAAGACAGCATTTCATTTTAATGTGTTATAAAATCCACATAAGGAGCCTAAGGAGCTACCAGCCTTTCCAGTCAGCCATTTGATATTACATTGCTATCAATAGTGTATATGCCTAGAAGACGCTTGTGTGATTATTGGCTGTTGTTTGAGGCCTGGCCACTACTTGTTATTGGTGCTAGTATTAGGCTTCAGCTCGGACTAGACCACTGAGTTGTTCCAGGCGTATAATCGAAAATTTAACGGTACGTCCTTCACATACGCCCACACACAATCTCCATGATGTACATTACATGCGCCACTCCTAGTTCAACAACCCACAGGCGGTATGTATCTTGCAATTGTGACAGAGAAAGTACGTCTTATTGTGAATATCATAATTACCCTTGTCACCACAGCCTTCCATGTCTTCCTCGTCGTCAATATCCATGGTTGGTCCTTAAGGTATATTTTTCGAACTTTTGATATTGAGCCCAGCTTCAGTAATCTGAAACATTGCAGCATTATACCGGTACAATTGTGGGCTTCCTTCGTGCAGGTACGTGACAATGCAGTTATTGGTTACGGTCTCTTAGTGTAACGCAAAACCCTTTACCTTCCTCTCACATACCGAGGTTAACACCACTGTGCCTTTCCTCCAGCTACTGCAAAGTCACCATGAAACATCATTCGATCTAAAAGAACAGTGAAGTTATAATTCATTTTGATATTCTGTACAATTGTTCGGAATTATGTCTTCGGGTGTGTAAGAACGATTGAAGCAACGGTTCAGTACCCTACGTTTGACACCAGATATGAACAGTTCATCGACATTTCTGATGTCTGGGAGAGGTGCATGTTTCGTGAAAAACATATGGGAGACCACTGATAAGACCGTGTTTATCTCTAGAGAGTTCAGCACCCACCTAATAGGCGAGTCTTGTATAGGCCATAAACGTGGTTTCACAGCGACCGTTGAAGTTACAAGAGTGGATAAGGTATAGAAACAGGAAGGATCTATTTACCGTAGCTGCTGTAGTCTCGTCTTTTAACGTTTTTGGCGTTAGCTAGAATACAGATGGCACAAGAAGTAAGAATCTCGACCGTTATCGGCAGACTCATCCACTGTGACCCTGATCTGGCGTGAGGAACGAGATATACGCACTGTTATTTGAGTTATGATGTAGTTCGATAAAGAAATTATGTACATTTTCCGTAACAAAACAATCGGCTATATGTCTATTCAGAAGCCGCTAATTCCCATTTCTTATTTCGTGGCATATTTTCTACGGTAAAATTCATTTTTGACGCCAAGCAGTTTATCAGTCGAACTCTCCATCATAACAGCAAAATGTGTCGCTTGGGATTGATAAGTCGCACGAAATTTTTCTTGCATAAGGTATACCCACTGAAGAGCAGAAGGAAAAAAAGATCGCAATTTAGTGTGGAAATCGTATCAGGGCACCCGTTCAAGTCGGTTGTAATCGTAGATGGAAATAAATTTGTTCCGAGGAGGGCATTCTGATTCTCTCCCATTATGCATTGGTCAGTTAAGATTGTGTCGATTAAAGATCATCGCAACGATCATGGTAGTAAGGAAAGAGTGTGTGTATTTGCAGTGTGGCTTTCCCTGCAGATGAGCCACATCCACTCCAAATTGTCAATGGATTTCCCATATTTTCTCGCGCCAGGACTAATGCTTTCACGTCTCTATACTTCTGCCCTACCTTCAGACCTTTTTTAGAAAATTCTGCTTATTGAAAAATGTTAGGTTGCATCATGAGATTTCTTAAAGCAACAACAGATTCGCAGGACTTCTTCCCAGTGTCATGTGCGGTGATGTTTCAGAGAGTATAAAAGTGTAACTTTTTTTTTATGAAGGCAGTATTCAACCAACTATAGTGCAACAGCCATGGCGCCGAGTGTTAGGGTAAGAACCCACTTCCGCCCAGGTACATGAACTGCAAGTTCTTCTGATATAGAGACAACTATTGTTCTCCATTACTGATGTTTACCAAGCACTTCAGCATGTCGAGTTCTGCAGCTGGGAATAAAAGCATTGTGGCACCGCCACCGCGACGGACACGAATAAGTTTGAGATATTCATAATGCAGCGTTACGCCTGCAAAAGTGCCGCAGGTAGCATTCCATACGTCACATTTTGTTCTGTCGGGACGTCTGTCGCTGGCCTCGTAAACTACGGATTATCTTTTACAATACTAATCACAATTTTAAATGGCATCACAGCGTAACAGAACGGGAGAAATTTGCAGTAACATACCAACATACTAAAAATTGCTTGTTCGATTTTTCACAGACTATTCTGACTGCCTTCTTTCGCCGCGCTCTTCCAAATCCTAAAGTATTCTGTGCTACGGACTTTAAATTTGTGGAACTCTAAAGATCAAATTACCTAAGGTCTAATCCCATACTAATAGGTATAACGGAAGTGTGGAAATATAACACCACAAACTTACTGAGCTGCAAATTGTGGTTTGCGAAAACTCTGAACGCAGTCAAAATGTTTCAAGAATTCGCCTCAAAATGCGTGTTTGCAGGTTTTTGATACCGGTGTTATTTTACTACACATTTATAGGAGAATATGCATGTGGTTCCACTACTTATTTTAGCTAAATGTTATTTTTTCGTAATTAGTGCATAAGTTTGCATTATCTGCACTTTCTTTATGGAGGAAAATATTTCATAAAACTTCATGCAAATGTAGCTGTGTAGGCATTAATTAGGATTTGTGGTTGTTAAGCGGGGAAGGAAAGGGCGTAGGGGTGAATATCACTAAAACTCGTGTTTCAAACTTCCCTAAACACAAATCTAACATATTTTAAATGAAATATGGATGGTAAAGTATTGATACTACCCAAAATGCCACAAAATTCGACGCATTTCCTGCGCCTATCTATTTCAAGCAAGCAAATCATTGTAACATGAAACTCACGCAATTTTGAAAACACATTCGCTGTGTCGCCGTGTCATATATCAGCGGCTGAATGCTGGCTTCTAGCCGCGGACGCTTTGATTCAATCCCTGCTGAATTCACGTAAGATTTTAGGTGTAAACGTGGCACCTGAGAAGGGTTTTCTTCGAGTTTCTTTGGTTTTGTCTGCTAATATTATACAATTACTCTAACTTATGAATTACCACACCTTTGTCTATGCGATATTCCTGAGCAGACGGCACATTACCCGCGTCTTCGGTAAATTTGGAGGCTTCTTGACCTGGTGGTTAGCTGGTTACAGACTTAGGAAATCAAGCTCTAGGCTTAATTTGCATGCATAAGGTGATGTTTCCTTAAAGTTTAAAAAATAAAACACGGACATTTTATTTGTCGCTAACTAATAGCTGTTCTGCTTATCTTAGTAAAGGGACATGCCACAATATAGATGTAATTAGTGTCCAAATGGTGGCGTCATACACATTTGGCAATAAAATTCAGAAAACAAAATTTGGCACGTTGAAGTACATAAAAGTTTATACCTGAAAGAGTAAAACTGAAGTACCATTTAGATAATTAGAAAAGTTTTTTTTTTCACCGGAATACATCAGTGTCGAAAAAACTTCTACCGTGAATGCTTACATGATATATTTGATCTGAGCAGTGACTCTGTGCGATGCAGACTGAATTGTGTCACGTATAAGATTGTGCGACCAATAAATATTAGGATTCACACATGAGTGACTCTGTAGCATTTCCGTACGAGTACATCATTTTGTGTGCCGGAAGTTGTGATTGGGTTCTGAGCCCTGTCCTTGATATTTGGGATCTGTGATTGGAATTGAGTTCCATAAGCCAGCTGTCATGATTAGAATTTTCGCTTTATTTTCTTCATTTTTTCTTGATGTACTATAATAGTGTTTTTAAGTAGGCCATGACGGCCTCTTCAAATAAGCTTTCTAGTTATCACAGTCATCCTAACATTTTACCCTATAAAATCTCTGCAGTTGAAACAGCGTTGCTCAGGAAGTCGTGAATGGAAATGTATGTATGTGACGATGCAGGTGTTTCTTATGACAGTCAACCCGAAATGCAGATGTAATACCGACATGATTCCTACAATGATTAAGCTGACATTGTAAAATGATTGATTAGCCTTTTGGTTCAGTGGTCTCACTGGTCTAGTTAATTACATACTGATCTAATTGTTTTAATTAACAGATTATTTAAATAAGTAGTTATGTAGGCTGAAATATCTTAGGCATTTGTGTAAAAAAGAGCTGCATATTCGATTTTATTTTCTTGCTTTGGAATCGTATGTTTTTTTTTCTGTGACGCAGGACCAGAGAAAGGCTTAACGGTGGCATCTGTTCCACTGCGCTAGGGCTTTGTATAAAATAACAGGACATATACAGAGACTAGATACAGAGGCTCTAGGTTTCGCAACGACTGTTCGTGATGGATTTGTGAAACGAAATGCAGTGACGCAAAACTGAACCCACCTGAACTCTATAGTGCAGAACAAATCACTTTGCAGCTTAGGCTAGAGCAAGTGACGATATAAAATTCAATTTCATAGCATACTGTAGTGAAATTTACGAATAACCTTGAGGACTAAAATTTAGGCGCGTTGGCAAAGCTGTGAAAAGCCTCTGTTAGCTTCGTGATGTCTGTCCGTCCGCATGGACTACCTCAGCTCCCGCTGGAAGAATTTTCGTGAAATGATATACTGGGCAGTTTTACTAAAGCCTGTCGAGAATATTCAAATTTGGCTAAAGCCCGAAAAATTACAGGCACTTTACCTGAATACTTACGTACATTACAGTTCTTCTGGTTACTAACTTTACCACTGTTAACCATAGTGTGTTGTGGATTGTACGGTAAACAACACTATACTGTACAATCCACAATACAACAATTTCTCTCGGATGATGAATTGCTAACTGAAACTTGACGTACACCATCCAACCAATGTCAACACATTCTTATTGCAATAACTCATATTTATGTAACTTTTAAACCATTGGCTCACATGATTGTAATTAAACCTTTGCTTTGGTTCTGTTATGTTTTATATTTTTATAATTTTATTTTTGTACTTTTAATGTGTCTAACCTTGGTATTTTAAATCCCTGAAGATGGCCACTTGGTTGGCCGAAACATGTAGGAGCTCACTGTATATATATAACGTAATTTAGTATACATGTGCCATTATTGTCTACAAATTCGATTAACGGACAGATCATGGATTATATAAACTTCACGGTGTCTTTAAATTAAACACAAAGTTTACGTCCTTTTTTGTTTGTTTGTTTGTTTGTTTGTTCAGTTGTTCGTTTGTTTACTTGCTTGCTGCTTTTTATTCTCCCTGCCTTGTGATCGACGCTGTATAATCTGAGTCAATGGCGGCGTTTTTCAATAAACTGCAAATAATAAATACCTAATTTTCTCACATGTTCTTTTCTTTCTTTGCTTCGCTCCTTCTTCCTATTCTGCTCTCTTGGTTTTCCCCTTACGTTCTTTTCCTCATCATACCCCTTCATTAACACGGCATTATTACCAGTATAATTCATATTTCGCCATTCATATAATCTGTCACGTTCGAGTTATTATTATTAACATGTTTTTATTCCTTTCAGGTAAGTGATGTCCGTAACAACAACACCACAATATCCTTGCGAGTATTAATGTAAGTACATGTTTCTCGGAAGTCCTAAAAGCAATATAAACTTGTACACGATGAGGTTTGAGGAGCATAAAGCCATAATGAAATCACATTTCCTTGTAATTGCTTATTCAGTGGTAGGTGACTTGTGTTTCATTTATTGAAGTTGCATTAACTAAATAGAACAACAGAAGGGAAACATAACTTCTCCATTGTTACTCCAGGCATGTCGGACGCCCCAGCTGTATTAAATGTTAAATTGAAGTAGCCAGCACTGAAACCTTGTTCCTGAAACGTAACTACAGGTTTGTACAACATCTGTGCTTTATGTTGGCAGCGCCGATGTCACTAATAATACAAATGTCAGAGGTCATGTATGTATTCCTCCTGGATGTTCTCTGGATAAAATATAGGCGTTTGCAACGTTTCGGATCTTCGCTTCGTCTTTAGACACATTTTTGAAAGTACAAACATTTTTATGTGGATTTCAGTTATATCTTGAGATGGTAAAGTTTATGGACTAGAAAGTAATTTTTTCCTCTTGAAGTTAGTCATTTAAAAATTATATTTTTCACTTCGTACATTAGTTTCTCGATCAAAAAGTATATTACTTTTCTAACTGCATTATTTTACAGAAAATATGGGAGGGGTAGAATTTAACTCTGAAACCTTTACCTTCATGTGGGCGTGTAATAACCCCATACAGTAGATCTACGTTTTCAGTTTCTTCTAGTCATTGCAGATTTGTTATGTCAGTCGTTCCAAATACAGAGCATTCCGTGCTGCAGAATGCAGTATGTAACTCTCTGCTAATCGAAACCGAAAATTTAAGACCGTCAACACCAAATCTCACCACTGTATAAAATTGTAGCCTAGCATAATCAACATATTCGGTATATGTTAATATGAAACACGTTTCAGCTTTGTTTTCACATCTCCTTCATGGTTATATGTTTTTCAAGATATTTCTTGTCAAATTCATTTGCGCATTTTATATTTCCCCCGTTTTAGTTAGGCATATCGCCTATAATAAGCTCATTCGTTCTCGAACAATATTTGTTGATTTGTATAAATGTCGCATTTTCTCCTTACGTAGTCGTCCGTTCTTAGTTTCATTTCTTCTTGGTACAAAAATAATATTAACTTAGTTGAACAATTTATCCGAGTTTTTGTTAACACGGCAATGAAATTTCGAGTCTCATAAGAGGCGGGGAATTTCTGGTCTAACCGACGGGCTGTCAATTTCGCAAGGACTCTTGGAATTTCTAGGAAAATTGATAAGGCTTAGTTATTTTGGTTATGCACATATCACAGCTACTCATGTACAACACGTCCGATAAACACTCGGGCATGAACATTCGTGTATGTAACGGCTCTATGATATCTGACGTTTCCATGACAGTGAATATTAAGACTACAGCCTTCTAGGATATGACGCCATATAGTCTGTTAGGTGGTTACCAGCGTTTCGAAGGAACCTGCCGCCTCCGTCTTCAGGGTTGCTTACGTTTTAAACTCATAACTAACTACACGGCATCAGAAGGCAGAAGGCCACGGGGTCAGTCTCGTAAGTGCGGGACGCCTGGCAATATGCCTTTATGGTGACCTTGTTCAAAGTTAATGAATTTTCCGCTGGGTTTTCTACCCAACGTTGTATTTCCTCTTATCTCACACGTCCGTCAGTTGCACAAAAAGATAACAAAGGGCGCAGAATCAAGTTAAATGTATGTAATATGCTGATATTTAATTACTCGTGGAATGTTTTCAACTCGGAATGGAACTTGATAAAGTTCAATTGTAAGTCTGCAATATCTCATCTCTAATGTATGTTTAGCGCATTCCACAAATGATAAAAGGAATTTTCGTGTATTGTTTTATGGCAGTGGCTCCAACATTCCAAGGTATTTTTCATTGCCATTGTGGCAGCATTCCTACAGCTAATTTATACGTGTGTCGCAAATACGAACCTCCGTCTTGAAAGCACAGCGCTATGGGAAAAACTTAGTCTCCGACGCGAGAATATTTACGGATACAGTGCGTGGTACTGGCATTAAATTAGCAATTACAGAGCTGATAACAACTTAAGATTGACCTGCAAATGCATGATCTACCACATGATGCTGCACACGTGTGACATCAGGCTCATGCCTTAAGTTATGTGTCTTTTTAGACGCGTTCGCAATATTGCGAAAAGCGACTATTGTTTTCGTCGTGTCTGTCTGTCTATCCGTCCGCTTGGAACAGTTCGGCTCCCACAGGACGGATTTTCGTGAAATTTGATATTTAGGTATTTTTCGAAAATATGTCGAGAAAATTCGTTTCATCAAAATCTGACAAGAAAAACGTGTACTTTATATGAAGACGTATGTGCATTTATAATATCTCTCTCAGTTCTTCTTAGAATGAAAAATGTTTCAGACAAAATTTGCGGAGAAAGTCAAAACACATTTTACGTTCAATAACATTTTTCCGAAAATTGTGCCATTTATGAAATAATGTGGAAAAATATGGTAGAGACAGACAACCCACAAATGACAATATAATACAGCGCATGCGCTATGCATACTGGATAACTAAGGCTACAGACACACACTCAGAATTCAAATACCTATTGCTTTTCCACGGCAAAAATGGTTAAGCGAAAGCGCCTCAGTGTTACGTTTATATGTTCATTGTGTGTCTTTTTAGAACTATTCTACACCCGTTCTCTTGAGATGTATCGCTAAGCTAACGATGCTGATCAACGCACAAAAGCAAGAAGCAGTTTGTCATAAGCGGATAATTTACTGAAGTCAGTAAAGTTGTGTACCTGGAGGTGTCGTTTTTCTCTGATCTTCTTCACGATAGTATAACAACGCCTAACATTTATTATTTAAGTACATGAGCATGCCATCCATTATTTACAATAATTACAGTAGGTAGTTACATAAAATAGTGTATGTGGTACTCGAAGGACATTATCTTTCCTATTTCAAAGACACCGATGAAAATTATCTGTAATCGTCTGCTTGAAGAATTAACATACAAGAGACTGGCATAGGCTACATGTATAGGCTACATGCAGTGTGTAGTGCGTCTTTCTACTGTTACGTCCTCAAATGTATGCACTTCCTTTCCATCTCAGTCTTTTTCAACTTTTATCGTATCTCCCGCTTGGTCTATCTGTGCGTCCGAGATGAACATATTAACCACCTGCTCCTGTTTGTTAGATCAACATGCATATGCTAATTGGAATGTAGTGTGAATTTAGAATAATTATATAAGTAAGTTTTTCTGTTATGCAAACTGACCATTGTGTCAGTTGCTTACTAATCAATATTTTCAAGTAGGGTTTTGTAATATTAACATAATATTTTTAGTTATGGTAGTAGTTATTTTCAGTCCTGTACGAGAAGAAGTAGAAAGTGTTATAAATAAGATGAAGAATAATAGAGCACCAGGAGATGATGATGTGATAGCTGAACTAATTAAGTATGGCGTATCCACCATAGTGGAAGCGATATATAAACTCATAGTAATGGTCTGGGAAAATGAAATTATGCCGGAAGGTTGGAAGACAGGCATTATGTGCCCCATTTTTAAAAAAGGTGATAACCTAGTGTGTGAAAATTATAGGGGTATGACACTATTAAGTGTTACCTATAAGATCCTCTCCGGTGTACTGAATGAGAGATCGAAAGGATATGTTGAGAACGTATTTGGAGAATATCAATGTGGATTCCGCCCATGAGGAAATGCAATAGAGCAGATTTTCGTTACTCGACAGATGCTTGAAAACTTTTATGAACATGACATATATATATATACATACGGTATGTTGTTTAATGATTATAAACAAGCCTTTTATAGCATTAGTAGAGGCGAATTTTACGAAGTGTTGTTGATAATGGGAATTCCCTTTAAGATCATAAACTTTGCACGGATGTCTATGGACACTGTTAGTGAAACGGTTAAAGTTAAACGGACCTGCTCTACTGAGTGGTAAAATGATTCGTTCTATCCGAGTAATATCTTATTTCGAACTTCATCAGCGAATTTGGTGTCCTCTGTACAGAAGAGACAGAAATGTTGGTAGTGTTATGTAGTGTCAGTAGCATCCTAGTTGGCTAGGTCGTGCGACATTTAAGGTTTAGAGCGATAGTAATGAAGGCATCTTACTTATACAGGTGACAAAGTTTCGGAGGATCTTGCTGCCTCTATTTTCATAGTAAAGCAAGAATACCTGCCCGGATATAATTGATTATTATAAAGTGGAAGGACAGGAAGTGCGGTAGTAAGTTGGGCAGCAATGTACACGTCCTCATATCCCAAAGACACCTAACTTCATGGGCTGTGCCTTGATTTTCCGTAGTCGTTCCAAAAAAATTCGGATAGCACGTCGAAGTATAGTATAATGACCACTTTCTTCCGCGCTTTGTATTTCGTAATGACACAATTCATCTTTCCGTCTGCAATCTAAAGACACGAAGATTAAAATATACAGAATACGGCCAATTTTGCCTGATGCAAGTTCTCCGGCTTTCAAGGCGGGTGGTGCTCGAATGATGGTCACCTTTTAGGTTTTTAAATTTATATTATTTTCGGTGGTTCTGACGTTTCGGAGGAAGGTACTGCCTCCACTTTCAGGGTGACTATTTCTTTCAGATATATGCTGAAGTGATTGTGAGTAGGGAGAATGTTTCAAGTATACCGAAATGTTTGAGGGATTTTGCCTATTCAAAGTCACGGAAAGGGGAAGAAGAGATGGGACTTCCATCGAGCCAATGGGAATTGAGATTTCCAAGTGAGATTTATGTCACCATAATATTGGCTGCTGTTTTATATACGCGTGAAAATTGGTCTCTCATATTAAGGGAAGAATAGGCTGAGAATATTCAAGAATAGGGTGCTGAGGAAGGTGGTAAGGCCTGAGCTGAAGGACGTAAGAGGAGGCTGGAGAAAAATGTTTAAAGAGGAGCTTCATGATTTGTACTCCTCATCAAACATTGTTCGAGGGTGATCGTATCAAGGAGGACGAGATGGGTGGGGAATGTGGCGCTCTTGGGCGAAAAGACAAGCATATACGGCTTTGGTGGGGAAACCTGAAGGCAAGAGGCGACTTGAAAGATCTAGATTTGAACTTGATATTAAAACGGATCTAAAAGGTATAGGAGAGGAGTGCATGGATTGGATTTTTTTTGGTTGTAATAGGGACAAATCTGGGCTGTTCTTAAGACGTAATGAACTTACACGTTACGTAAAGTGTGTGAATTTATTGACTGAGGAAATAGTAGCTTTTGAAAATGGACAGACTCTGTTGCATGGAGTGAGTTAGTGAGTAAAATGGGAAGATGACGATCACTAGTGGACTCCTGACATTTGAGATATACAGATAAATCATTACTTAAAGTACCGAACATTGTATATTAAATATTGTTTGTACTCGTAAGTCAGCATGTATTTTGACATTGCGAAACTTAGATCCCATGTTAGACAAGTATAGCATTGTAAAGCACTTCTTAAATATTGAATTATCCAGGTAACAAAATAACCAAGAACACTGATAATAATATACCTAGTTTTGTAATGCTGTGTATTTATAGAGTAGGAAAGTAAGAGACGAGAGTTTTGATCGCAACTCATTGTTAGCGGTTAACACATTACACACCCATCCAGTATTTCGCCGTACATTACTGCGTCTTGCCACGGATGGTTAAAGCAAATGTGTGCTATATGAAGGTCCCAGTCTAATGAGTTATCGCTGTTTGCGGTGCGTGCAGCAAGGAGTAATTGTCTCTCTTTTTAGGACAGATTTATTAGGCTGCGTTGTTGTTCACAATAATCAAAGTAATAAATAACAAGATAAAGAAGTGTTGTTAAGTCACATTCTCTCAGTTGACACGGACAGTACCTGCGAATGTATTGACTAAGCAGTCGCCAACAGACAATAACGAGGAGTCCTTCGGCTTGGATACGACTGCGATTTACTTCACAAAGCGTCCTACTTGGATTAAATATTTTGAGTAATTGTATTCGGAAAACATGAAAGGAATGGACAATTGTAAAGATCAGGTACAGGTAGAAGGATAATATTAAAACAGATCTTAAATTCGAAATGAAATTTTGAACTTTGTTAACCTGGCTCAGGATAAGGACCATTGGCGGGCTCTTCTGGATACGGCAATGAACCTTATTAAAACTTGCGTAAATAGTAAAACGATGAAAATGATTTCGCCAGTTTTATTAATACTAATACACTAGTAAAGGAACGAGAACCGTGCAATACATATCGTACAACAATATAGACGCTAATACTAAAGGTGTGTCGCACATGATTAGCAGTTTTCTCCCACGCGAAGATCAGTTTTCAAACCGAAGTATTTGTGCTTAGTATGAAGGAGTTGTGTCCTTATTAAATTCATTTATTCTACTGTTAACGGCCAAACACAACTTATCGAATGCTATTTTCGGCACACTTTCAACCAATATGTGATTCAATAGTTTTCTTGTTACTTGAAGGAAACCGCTGAAAATGAAATAGTGGTGTTCAAACATGTTGCCTACACAGCCCCATATAAACTATATGGTCAGCCATTTTTAATAACACTTCATATAGCCTTGAACCTACTAAGATCAAATTCCCATGTAAACGAATTTTACTAAAAATATTTTGTATTTTATTTTACATTTTCAGCCACTTCAAGACATCATATTAATATGTTGTATAGCTCCCTTTAATAATTTTGGTATCACATAAAAATGGTTAGTGTACATTTTTCAAGACCTCGACATGAATATATATAATATTACAGTTGTTCAGTTCTATCCTTTTAATTCTCGTATACAGCCTGATGATGGTTAACTGCGAGCCAAAACATGTAGCTGAATGCGTGCTTTATGTACACACAAACACATACACACACACACACACACACACATATATATATATAGAGAGAGAGATTTGTGTTGGGCCGTTTATTATTGGCCTTAATGTCACTAAAACAAAAGGGGATGAATCTCGTCGAAAATATTATTTGCCTGTACGGAAATGCATCTGGTCGTACGGATGGTCACGCTCATATAGGCCTAAATGTCCACACAGGTTTTCGCGAGGTTTCTTCCAAGGACCATTTTTTACAAAGTACTGCAATTACTGTCAGTCTTCGTTGATTAAGTTTTTTTCTGACGTCTTTAAAGGAAAATTAAATGCGCCGCAGTGCCGCAGGAGCGTTCAGGGTGAGTATCCTACCGTGGGCTTACCTTGAGTCGAGAGTCGTCGTATGCATACTGTGAAACAGTCTCTCAGTTTTTGTTGATATCGTAGGCGGAAGGAGCGCTTGTGATAAGCTTTGCGCATAGCATCAGGGACTTAATAATACACAACGCTAAATCAATTACATCACTTGTTTAATTTTGCTGATACCGTAGGCGGAAGGAGCGCTTGTGATAAGCTTTGCGCATAGCATCAGGGACTTAATAATACACCACGCTAAATCAATTACATCAGTTGTTTAATTTTGTTGATACCGTAGGCGGAAGGAGCGCTTGTGATAAGCTTTGCGCATAGCATCAGGGACTTAATAATACACCACGCTAAATCAATTACATCAGTTTTTTTAATTTTGTTGATACCGTAGGCAGAAGGAGCGCTTGTGATAAGCTTTGCGCATAGCATCAGGGACTTAATAATACACAACGCTAAATCAATTACATCACTTGTTTTATTTTTGTTGATACCGTAGGCGGAAGGAGCGCTTGTGATAAGCTTTGTGCATAGCATCAGGGACTTAATAATACGCCACGCTAAATCAATTACATAACTTGTTTTATTTTCCCTTATATTTGAAGTGAGACTTTAGCATATTAAACTATTTTTTAGAGCAAGCATTGAACGTTGTGGTGCGGTGGTATACTTCATGTTTCGTAGTCGCGAGGTCCCAATTTAAATTTCCACACGGATGCCGACTGACAAGTTTAAAGATTTTTTCACTGTTTATCTCTTTTCTGACTGTACACTAAAATAGGCCATGGCCGCTTTTACATCGTTCCCGATTCATACTTACACTTACCCTAGGTTTTGACGTTTTATAAAGTATGCAGTTGACAAAACTTCGATAAATAAGCCAAGAACGTGTTCTTCAGAATCAAGTTCATTATCCTTGTAAGAAGTGAATTTGGGGAAGGGTTTTGAAATGCTACGTCCATTAACTTCGCTGCACGGCTATTTAAACATTGTTTATGTCTTGTGATAATGATGATGGATTACGTTAATTACAGTCATCATTATTTTACTAGCAAATGTAGAGAGACAGAAGAGTATGTCGTAGTTTTTATTCAATTAAGTTCATCACTATAAAAACCTGGATAAGATACCGTCACTTGTTGAAGTGCCAGAAGTTGTAGAGACGGTAATAGATGATCTCACACCAAGAAATGATGATGAAGGCAACTTGTAGACAGGTATATAGTTACTAAAAGTAAATTCCTACAGAGTAAAAGTCTCTTTCAGAGTTCCACAGATCATGTCTTCAGTATTTTAACAGTTGATTCAGACTTGTATAGCACTTCGAAGTCTAACATTCGCCTAAATATTATTTTAAAACACAACTGCGTGTATTAATGTATAGGAGGTCTGCACATAATGATGTTCAGCAGTTCTGGTTTTCGCAAAAACCAGTGTAGAAGAAATCTGTGTTTTAATTAGGGGCGTAAATAAATTTTGCCTTTATTTGCTACATTCTTCTTCCTGCTTGGTTGATATTCGATATAAAAATGTCCAAATATCTATTGGCGAATATGAGATTCGTGATATTAGGAACAGCGCAGGCCATACTTTGCTTGTGGGGGTAAATAATTTTCTGTCAGTAATTTTCCGATTTTTTTACGGTTTGGGCGAAAATTTATGTGAGGTATCTGCAACTAATGCTGCTCAGCATTTGCGTGTTTCATGAAAATTGTCGGGTGGAGGGCCGTACTTTACGTAATGGGTTTTATGATATTATATTCACGCACGTATCGTGGAACCGTACAACATTCTGCAAGTGAAGAACGCACCGTAAAGTCTGCGTAGAACTTTAGGTCTGTCGATAGCAGACGGAAAGATAGAATATTTTGAATGCGTTTCAAGAAACGTTCAGTGAAATTAGTCTGCTCTTACCTACTTCTGTGCTGTAATTTGTAATTATTGTAGAGAGCCAATAAAGATAAATTAAAATTCGTGCGACAACTTTGAATACTGCATTTAATCGAAAATTTATTGACTTAAGAAAAGAAGAGCACGGACCCACAAAAGGAGGGATAAGATTTTCCCCTCAGACATTCATTTTACGCAATTCCTGCAAGTATCTTACAATAATTTACAAGACAGAATGAGTTACGATAAGACTTCAGAAGGGAAAACTGTAATCACTACTTTTCTCGTAAAATGCTAAGTGTATCATCATATCTTGCATGCCTTAGGGGCAGAAGGCAGGGGCGACCGTATTCCTAACGTTTTTAGCAGCAGCACCAAAGCTAACTTATGTAAATGAAGATGTTATCTGTCTTGAAATACACGAGCCGTGACTACTGAGCTAGTCCCGACTTGCTCTACTTGTCCTTCGTATAAAACAGCAACGTACCAGCCACTGTGCAGTGTCAATATTTGCAGACACGTAACGCGAGGCAAGAAGAGTAGTTCGTTCTCAAGAATGTTGTAACGTGCTCCAGAACTGTTCACTTGTTCTTTGTAGTTGGCCTGTGTGTCAGTAACATAGCATGAATGTTACTGAAACAAGGAAAAACAGAGTTACAGGCCTTTTCCGCTACTTTTTCTGTGTATTGGGCTCTGATAAGTGGTAGACATACATGTGACCTGTCTGTTCATTTTAAAGTGCTGAGTATGTTTTTAAAAAATCTATTTACATTTAAAATATATATTATTAGGCGTTTTTTACAAAGGGAGGACGAGCGTCTTACGTTGTATTTGCCTATCTGTGATCCAGTATCCGTGGGCAAATCTTTGCACACACACTGTTAATTCCGTCTGAGGGATTTTCACTAAATGCTTTTCCGGCAACTCGATTTTCAGCTATATTGACCTTCTAATAATCTACAGTACTTCGGGCTGTTGGGGAAGAGCAATGAACCTTTGGATTATATAAAATGCGGGGAATTTTGCGACTCCAAGAAGGTCTCTGCTGCATGGAGTTAATTAGTTAAAGTACTTACAGTTTAATTAAGGCCAAAGTATATGTAAATAGGGGAAAAGAGAAGATTCAAACCTTCTGGGATGTTGGTAAATATTTAATGACATTTCGAAAGATCGTAGTGTCTCACAAACTTGGATAGCTATCGATAAATTGACACGGGGAACACATCCCAGAAGACCTGAATCTTCAGCAACGCTACAGTGAGAACTTCAGAGCCGTCAGGTGGCAAGCAAACTTACTAAACTGATTACGAGTACGCTCGTATACTTTACAGTCTTGTAACAGCCATTCCCTTGACATGGTCTGGCGTCGCACCTAAAGCCACGGTCAGGAAGGTAGGAACCCAATTCTGTATTTGGGAAATTCCAGTTTCAGTTCCAGGACTGGTGACCGGATATTCTTAACTTCTTGTTACCTTGTTCTCCTCGGTTTTTCCAGGTTATTTTGTGGACAATACTAGTAAATCAAGACAGGTTACAGCTACGTCCTTCAGAAGCATTATCCCTTGCGACATCATACAAGGACTTTATTTTATCTGGCCAATAGCGTTTCTCCCTTGCTGACGGCTCGCTTATCCTATGAATCCTAGCCGCTGAGTAATCCGCCAACATACGCATCGGAATACCGGCGGAAAGTGACAAGTCATATTGGTCAGTCTAAGTAAAGGCTGTATAACGTACACAGATGATAGAGCGTCATCCGACTAGGAAAAAGATATAATATTTCAATGCATGATTATGTAGCAGCTATGCTGACAAGTGGGAATTCAAGTAAATGTAGAGACACAATTAATTTGGACACATTGATCTATTTTTAATATTTTCATAGTGCGTCACCGTTAGTCAGTGTGCTTTTACGTTACGCATCAATTCTTTAGAACTGTCTGTACATGTCACCCGAATGAAGAGGGAAAGTGTACTTAAATTACCAGTCATAATTTTTTCAACTCGCCCTCCTGTCTACTTTACCTCGAGTGCAGCTGAACTTATGTTTGTGTTGAGGCATGTAAAGCCCGTGTACCATTTCTTCCATGCATCTGTTCCCGGACACATCAGCAAATTGCAACTGACATGTAAGATAATGCATGTGGTATAAATTTCCTTTTCGGCGTGGATTGTTCTGCTACGGGAACTTCCACCATGCTACTCCCTCCACAAACAGCGGATCCCCGTTGCACGCTGTTGTGACGATGGGTACCAGGGGTGTCAAAAACGGAAATGTTTTGACTTAAGTCGATAAGTATTATCACCATCATTCTAATTCTCCGCAAAGTCAAGTATTATTTACCCATATGTTCTGTTCCCATTGCAAGTGGTAGAATCAACTTATCGACATTTTTCTTACCCTGCTGTACTCTGAGTCCTCACTAGGTGCCCGGTTGGAGGTGAAGCCCAACCTGATGTCTAAAGTATGACGAATTGATGGCTAATTTGCCGCAGACAAAGGGTTAAAATTTCCGAAGTTTTATACCAGTTCATAGGATGAGTTTGCTGGTAATTAGTGTAAGATTAATAATAATTAATAACACTGTATCTTACGTTATCCTGTCTACATAAGAATTATTTTCTTACAAACTTTCGAGTTTTTATACTAAACGGTTAATAATACTATAATAATAATATTGTTATTCAGGTTTTATTTATGGAAACTGGTCTGTTTTTATGAATCCATTAACGCTGAAGTGATTTCAATTGAAACGTGGTACGTAAGGTGTAAGTCAGCAAGTTATAGAGCAAATATTACTTTATTGGCGTTATTTCACTGCAGCTCTGACTTTATGTGAGGCTGAAATCTAACCTTTACTTTCAAAATGGAATCACCAAGAAAGCAAATGGTAATCACTTTGAAACTGAAGAGCAGTGTCTTTTGGGATGTGATCTCGTTCGGAGAAAGCTGCCGCTTCTCTCTTCAGGGAAGAAGAGGCGAACTTTTACCCTGAAGATGACGTAGATTCTTCCAAAATCTTCGGTAACTGTGTGTCAAATTATAATCCTTTACATCTGCAAACACTGTCTTCCATCACTGCCTTGAGAGGCTCCAATCACATATTTAAGGATATTAGCTTCCCAAAAGCTTATATCAGCGATAAATAATAATAAATCCATGGCAGATGCAAACTAGCGGAACGCGTATGGAAATATTGTACATTTGCACCGGAATAAAAGTTGCCACTTTTTTATTCACTGTACAAAGTTTATTTTAGAGTTATTTGCCGTATTGTATAGATGACACTAATCATAAAACAAACAACTTCTATGCGAACAAACAAAATGTACGGAAGCAGAGTCATCTGACAGCAATTTTTAGTGTTTCTTCTTATTGCAGTTAGGCTTATATGACAGCTTAGGTGTGGTAAAAACACGGATCCACCATATTCAGCTATACTCACTTTAATACAAATTGCAAGAACAAACTGGCCACGGTATTTCGAATGACCTATAGGAAACTGTGAGCAAGGTAAACAGGTAAACCTAACATTACATTGGATGTAACTGGGGAGGGGGGAGTAATAACTACCTCTCAACTGTGTTTGTGGAAGAGAGTAATGTGGCGCCCGTATTTGACTCTGAAGCTGTTTTGCGTTTTGGAATACAGGTTAAATATGTGGTTTATTTTTTCCCACATTCTGCGAGGAAAAGGCGGTTAAGCTCAAACAAAAGAATAAATTAATATGTATGTACCGTAAATGATGCCAAGTCCTTAGAAGAATGATAATTTGCAAAGAACGCGTTAGAAAAATGAAAATAATAACAATAAATTGCACACAACTGGAATGGTTGTGTAATAAAATTTAGTGTCGATCTTGTTGCTTTGCGTAAATCAGTTTCACAGTGAGCTGGCTTAAGTCTAGTGTTTTCATCGAACAAGTTCGGATTCAATAGATTTCTGCAAGTTTAAGTTAATGATATTATCGTAATTCTGTAGTTTCAAATTCAAATGCAATATATCTTCAAAGTCTCTTGTCAAAATATTGCTTCAAATTGAATGACCGGACAGCATCAGTACCAATAATCAGTGTGATGTTATTGATGTGACACCGTGTAGTCTGGTTCATGTATAGCTGTATACTGACGATTCAGAGGAACGTACTGCCTCCATTTTCAGGGTAATTGAAAATGACTTTAGTAGGTTCCCTTTTTTCAGATTTGTGTAGTTTTAATGCAAGCTGCCTGAGCCGGTGGTGGGTTGAAAAGTGTGAAAGCGAAGGGGTGCCATATCCATTAAGGATTATTTATTAGGGACATTTAGTATGAAGGCACTTCACAAAGATGCGTCTTCAGGAACAGATGTGTAGATCCGTCACATAACTAGCTTCTTTGCATGGGAAAAACTTTTCAGTAGACATTCGGATTGGCTGTACATTTGACGTCATGAGATGATGCTTGCTGAAAAAAGTAAGTAATATCTTCTAACCTCAAGATATAGATTTCTCCTACGGCTGTACAAGGTTTCGTAAACTAGAAGCAATCAAAGTTTCCATCACCGTCACAGCCTAGATTGAAAAGTGTTTTGTTCGTGAATGCAAACATGGCGAATTATTGCTGGAGGACAGCTGTCAAAAAATATCGTTAAATATTTGTTTAAAAGTCTGATGCACTTTGTCAAGTACCCATGTTAAGAAAAGCATCATAGTTATTCCTAGAATTCGAAATTAAACACCTCATTGGACACTGAACGCTTATGGGCAGTGTATTCAACACTGCCAAAGACACCGTCTTGGTCTAATTCAGATTCAAGCCCGAGGTTTTTCCTCCTACCATAAAACTGCGTTTTGATGTTCTGAGAACCGACTGAACATAATGATATTTTGAGTCGTACAGACTGCTAATACTAAAGGTCGTAGGAGTTAAATCCACAAGCTGAATTCATTTCTCGCCTCACATTACTCTTCTTGTTTTTTTTATATAATAAGGTGAGATGCAGCTCCTAGGCACTGACTTGATTTAATTTAAATTTTTCATTACATCTTCGCAGCCAAAGTTACATGTTCAAATTCGATATGAGAAGAATAACAGAAGAAAGGCGCTTTAGCGTGTTCTGTCTTATTAGTTACAATAAAACCAATTTAGTTGGCAGTAAAATATAAAATACATATAAGAATATTAATATTGTCCTTACTTTTTTTTGCCAATCCTGGTCATCCTCAGGGGAAAAATCTATACTTCGTGGAAGGTACAGAATCTTTGATATTGCTGGCTATAGTTAGGTGTGATATACTTCATTATAATTAAATATTGACGGACAGTAAATGATTTTGTTTAAGTTAATTTCATGAAATAATCA
The DNA here is from genome assembly GCA_021186555.1 of Reticulitermes speratus. NCBI lineage: Eukaryota > Metazoa > Arthropoda > Insecta > Blattodea > Rhinotermitidae > Reticulitermes > Reticulitermes speratus. The sequence continues at coordinate 20,927,963 of JAJKFL010000005.1, forward strand.
TGCCTTAATCCCCTCTGTGTGTATTCACATATATCTACACTCCTTACCGTAAGTAATATCGTCACCTTTTGTATCTAAATGAGTTGTTACGTGTCTAGATACACGCGAAAAATGACGATATTACTAAGGTATGGAGTGTGAATTTATACGTATATACACAAGGTGGTTTAAGACATAATTACGTATTTTAAGATATTTATATGAATAACATCTTTCATTTACCGTAAATATTTAATCGTAATGAAGTGTATTAAACTCAGCTATAATCAGCAATTGAAAGGCTTCTGCACCTTCCAGGACGGGTAGAGTTTTCCCCTCAAGTTGACTAGAATTTGCCGAAACATGTAGGCATAATATTAATACTCTTTTATCTTATTTTTTATCATTTTGTAGTATGTTGGTTTTATTGTAATAAATCAGTAGGTACACGATTAAAATGTACTAGAAAAATTTTCTCTGTATTTAGAAAATCAACGCCTCGCTTCTGAAATTTAAATAGTCTCGACTCCAAGGTATTCAGATTAATATGATGACCTTAAATGTTTTAACTATCATTTTTCCGCGCAGATTTATGATTAGCGTAGTTCACGGTACGTCTTTCATGCACTCATGTAAGTTTAAATAACATTATGTAATGAAAAACTCAAAGTTGCATACATTGTACTAATGTCATTTATAGAATTCAGCACTACTGAAACGTTGTAAGGTACATAATTGAATGGCCAAATAACTTTATGTCCTCAAATATTCCTCGCCATACATTATCAATACAGAGTAATTTTACGAATTACAGAAGTCAAATATATAGGTCTCCCTATAAATACATTATTTACAGTGTACTTTCATGTAGTGTGTAATATTTCAAGATTTTTTTTTAACTTCCATATTACGAACATAAATGTATTTGTGTTCTGTTCGTCTTCAGTTAAAGCTACTTTATTACAATGACTTTCAGTTTGGTATTGACGTTCAGAAACAATCACGTAATCGGCATGCAGTTATTGTAAGTTTATATTGCAAAGTGCGGTAGAACTAATATAAACAAGTATCGTGCTGGTACATTCACTGGAAAATCAGTTAAAGTGCAATGGTGAAATACTCCTAATGCATATAAAATAACATTTGCTCAGAATCAGCAAATTATACTACACAATCAGTGTTACGAATTTACTAATCTACTCGTGTTAGAATATTTCACACATCTCTGTCACACACCACCAACTACAGATTAACTGTTTAAACGTGATAATATGTACGGATATTATAAATAAATATAAATAAAAACTTTTTTCAAATAACAGTAATATAAATAAATTTACGTATTTTATTTATTTATTTATTTACTAAAGCTAACGAAATCTTTTCAGTGTTTCTTTGAGGAACTAGGGAAGATAATTCAAGCCTTGCTTGTATTTTAGTGTCTGTTTTTAATTAAAAGACACACGGCAGTTCAACTTAAAGCACTTCCCTAAAGGAACACGTCTGACAAGCCAGTGCCTAGACGGCCTGGTGGATGAAGCCTTGCACCAACAAATTCCCGAACGGAGGGCATGGCGAATTCTAGCGAACGGAAGGCTACAAACACCGAAAAAGAGAAAAGTCAATTAATTCCTGGATATTTGACATTATCCATAACTTTATCGACAACACGCCCCTCACGCTGCCTGGCGGCGTCACCCAGTGGTTCCTCATGCATGTCTGTCTCTACGCCTGTCTCTCTCTCTTTCTCTCTGTCTCTCCACGATATGGTAAGTGGTTCCTCACATTGTGCCGTGATATATGGGCACAGAAACACATCAACGAAAATATACGGCTCTATAGGGCCAACGACCTAAACCTCTGAACAGTGTCGACAGACGAGTCTGGTGCACCGCTAAAATCGCTTGTGAGACGAGCTGTAAAATGAACACATTTCGACTGACCTATGTTTTAGGTCATTGTCATCATATATCTGTACATATGTAATAAGGCTTATAAAAATATTTTAAACAAAATATTTGGAAACAACAACAAATGAATGATGTGGCGTTTATTATTATATTAGGAAAAGTACAGTATGGTTGTTATTCCAGTCATCATTCTTTTCAGCAACAGTCCGTGTGCCGTCTACAAACCAAAATATTTAATATCACACTTTTATAGGCCTATGGACGCCTGTGTATATGTGCCTGGTGCCTGGCTGTCGCTTTTAGTAAAGCATGAATCAAGCGATGGGTTTTAATACAATTTTATACAAAATAAATTATTAGAGGCCACAGCACCTTCGTAATTTTCTGTTACCAATCACCAGTGATACTGCCATGATGAAGGTAGGTCTACCTATTTGTGTGGTGGGAACAACTGCCTGAAATTCTGTATAGTAATAGTAATTGAATAAGCTGGATTTGTTTTCAAATTTGACATTTCATTTACTTGTAGTCAGCAATAATAATTTTTCGGGGGAATATCAGAAAAAAATTGTAGAATATTGGCTGTAATTTCTTCTTATAAGCAAGAAAAATAATATTGAGCTTTTTCAGTAAGTTTAATGAAACAATGTAACAGTACAAATGGTCGTATGTTTATTTCTCATTGTGACGAATGGAGATTCTTTGATGAACACATCATTTTTAAATCTACTATAAGGGGCAACATTTTCAATCTGAGAGCTGCCTCAGCGTAGATTTTATTTTTATATTTCTTGTTGTCATAATATATTGGGAAATTCCAGGTTTGTAAACGTGTCAGGACACAACAGCAGTTTTCTAAGAGTATGCTTCGAGATCTCAGAATTCTGTTCAATTAGGCTGGCCCAAAAACTTGAGAGAGAAACAATGGGACCCTTTTTTATAGCCGAATCACCTGCAATAAGTATCAAATTTTCGTATTCCCTGTCTGGAAAATCTTCTATCTGGAATGAACCATGATCGGATTTCTCAGCCAATTATTTTCATTTTTGATGGGGGGAAAAATATTCTTGAAACAAATTCTGCGCTCACTTAATATGTTCAGATATGCCACGTCTTACACTTTCTGATACCGCTTTACCAAATTCTTCAAGATATTCTTACACTTTCTGATACCGCTTTATCAAATTCTTCAAGATATTCTTTCATTTCACGGAAACAATAAAATTTATTTCGTTGCGCATGTTGGTTACAAGATTTGAGTTTTAATTTCGTGGAAACCACTTTCCTCAGCTGTGAGAACGTTTATGCTGACGCCCTGCATTTACAAGCTGAATTACTTCAAATTATTCACAATAACAGCGGGGTAAGCCAAATGTTGTAACGAAGAGAAATCTGAGAAATGGTTGGTTATTGATGTTCCTTTTTAAAGACAGAAAGAACTGTAGTTTCTTCACTCAGCTGAACACCCTCATACGAAACTTACTACGAGTTGGCCAATGAACGTCTTTATGAAAAATTAAAAATTATAGTTTCAAACTGCCCATGCCAGTGGAGAAAAATTTAAATATCTGTAACGTAAAGGTCGTGCGTTAATAAATTTAACAACTTGTTTTGCATCGCCGTGTACAGATTTCAATGGATCTAGCATTCTCATAACTGCCAATGTATGTCTGTGCAATATGCAATGCCTGAATCTTTTATAGGGTCTTTATACAAACCTCGACACCTGCAGTTTTTTTCTCTCATCGACTTTGCATCGTCTAAGCAAACATCAATGCATTTGTGCCAATCATGCTGGTTGTTTATAAAAAAAAATATCTAAAATCTGGAAAATGTCTTCGCTTGTTGTTTTGGCGTCATTTAACTTGCAGAATAACACATTTTCCTGACATTCATCCTTTCGGAAAAAAACAAGCAGAAAAGCGTTATTAACAATACCAGTGCTCTCCTGTAGATGAATTGCGAACGATTCACTTTACCTGAGACTTTGAGCCAATTCATCCAGTATATTCGCTGCACAAGGTTGAACTGCACTGACTGGCATTGTCGGGTAGCGGTAATAATTGAATTTTTTCGACAGCGTCCTCTTCTAACACACATGCAGTCAAATCAGTTGCTGAGAACTTAACCAACATTTCACCCACTGTATGCTTTCACTTTCGTGTGTAATGCGGTAAATGAATTTCGTAGAAGCCATAAATGCATTTTAATTTTTAATTTGAATTTTGTATGCTTATGTGCTTTCATTAACAATAAGTTGTTCAACATACCTTGGAAAAAACTTGGAGGCTTACCTCTATGTTCACTGTGTTGTATTTCAGAAGGATGCTTTAACTTGGAAGGCACCAAAAAAGTACTTTGCAGAACTTCATTACATAAAACACACACTGGGCGTGGAGAGGTTTCATCACTGCCTCGAGCAAAGCCCATTGATAAACAACTATTGAAGTATTTTCTTTTCTTCGCACTGTTCAGAGTTTTTGCTTACGACGCATTACACCTGGTTTGTGTGCCGTCGGCTCCACTACTAGCAGAAACATTTTATGGTAGAGTTTCAGAGGGCTGCCTGTTCTGAGAAATGTTCAGTGTTGCAGCATGATCAAATTTCTGTTTTAAATTTTCTTTAAAATGCTTCTGTTTGTTGAAACCGATTCATTCGTATCTATACCTAAAAAGAAGGTAATTTGTTTTTGTCACTTATTTTGGTCATTTTCGTTCATAAACACACATGTTAAGAATCCGAATATACAACTACGTAACACGCCGGCACAACATGTGTATCATATTGAGTCTTTAAACTAGATGGTGAAAAGTTGAAAAGCATAATGCCTCTCCTGTTCTTCTGAGAACTTTATTCTTCTCTGCATATGCTGTCTCCACCCTGGAATGGTCATGTGGGGGTAGGAGGCAAGTTTTACGCTGTCACTTAGATTATTCCTCTTGTGAAAGCACTTCTCAGAGAGGCTGAAGCATTCCGAAATTGTGCATCTATTTCTTTCCAAAGTCTTCTTTTTCGAAATTTGATTTATTTCTTTAGACATTGCTTGGTGTTTAGCCTTTGATATTATAATTGGAAGTATGTTAAAATGATCACGACAACATACAAAATGCCCAAGTTTCATCAAAGTTTCGCGGAGCAGATAATTCTTCACGGGACACACTGAAGGTTGCAGGCGAGCGGTTGTCACTTTTGCGTCATATTCAGGAGAGCCAGACGTCGCTTCCCGATCTGGAGGCCTGTATATTGCCTGGACTTTGTCGTGGATTTGTTCCGCCCCCAGAAAAATGCGGCACAAATTGTTTTCTTCTTTCCCAGATTCATATACTCCTATGTCCATTCAACATGATACGTATATAACTTATACAGTTGAGGACGCGTTGTTGAATAAAATGAGAAAAAGAGATTTATCACGATTATGACAGAGGAAGTGTGTTACATAGACAACTGCTACGGTATTGTGTAACTTCCAAATTGGCTGAGTGTCGTTATAGGTAGGGTGGTGAGAAGAGTAATGTCTGCAGTCTAGATACAAGAGGAATTCGAGCTTTCAGTCTACGATTTGTCGCTCCTTTCCGCACCTTATATCCCAGTCCCGAGTTTTGTATGTGAGACCATGCTTGAACTGCACAATGGCTATGCAGTTGCTTCTGAATGAAGTGTTTGTAACAAAGGAAACTGAACAGGAGGTACGAGTCGTGTTGCAATTCTGTCGTCTTGTGATGCCTTTGTTAAGGTGACTGTCAGTATTGCAGCTGTTACGTAAGATTCGGATGTGCTTGAGAACGGGTTGCCATGGAGGCGTTGAGGCGCCGCGGCCATGAACGTTTAGATGTACAGTCATTTCAAATGCTCACTACTCTACGCTCTGCCTTCTTTCTTCACTATTGAAATTGCAGCTGCATTATGTGAGAGATCCGCGGCATTCCCCTTTATTATCTGTTATTATAATAATGTTATAAGTACGGTGATTTTCCATTAAGACTGATATTAGTAATATGTACGGCTTAGAGTCGTATGTGGAAATTACAGCAGAAATTTTAAATCATGACATATCTCAGAGAAAAGCCGTAAATGAACACAGAATTTGTAATTGAAATTTAGGGAGTTTAAGCTTTAAGTGTTACAGCACCAGCATTCAAGAATATTCCTCTGTTATATTTAAATTGCAGTGATAACTTCACAGAAGTAACGCCGTCAGCAGAATGCAGCAGGTAAATTCTTCGAAAATATAAAAAATTAAAATAATTTGGAAGTACGAGTATAGTAACTCATCAAAACTACATGCACAGAGGAACCCGATTTCAGCTCTAAGTATTAATTAAACTGTACAAAACGTAAGTTTCGCCGTTATTTTAACTCTGTCTCTCTCTCTCTCTCTCTCTACATTGTATCCTCCTCGCACTCTGACCCTTAAGTGAGGTACTATATCCTACATAAATGTGTTATAAAAGCAGCAGTTGAAAGAATTGTCTGAAGGGAAGAAACTACTTGGGAGATGTAGACGTAGATGGAAGTATAATATTAGGTGTGAATTTTAAAGCTGTCACTGTGCATTCCTTGAAGGCACATGAGGGAGTGAAGGCATTGTTCCCCTCATTCTTAACCTCTTCACTTGATGGGGGTAATGACCCGCGTCTCATCCCCAGGAATACAAGTTCGCTGTGCACTTTGAATGGGAGTTGGGTTGGGACCCAGACAGAATATGGACGTTTTGGAGAAGAGAAGAATCTCTTTTCCCTGCCAGGAATCGAAAGTTGATACCTCGGACGTCCAGCCCGTTGCCTAGTCACTATACCGACTACGCTATCCCGGATCCTTTTAGAAGTGAGTACGGTGTCAGAATGTTAACTGTATTCGTGTGGTACAGAACAGAGTTCAGTGACGGCACCTGTCCGTATGTGAACTAATCTGTCGGTTGCGTAAAAGGTGGCTGATATCCTGACTTGACTAAGTAAAAGAATGACTCTGCTGAAGCGTGGAATTACATTGAATTTTATTGTATGGCGTGGAGGATATTGATTGTTACGTTTCGCTATTAATATTTGTACAAAAATCAGTTCTGGAAGCTTACTCCTGCTGCTGCTGATGGTACGTGCTCATCGCATGACTGATCGGTGATCAGTTGCGAAGCAATGCCTGTAGCAGTAGTGTAATACTGATACAAGGAGGCAGAGGCATGGATGAAACAGATTTTTCACTCACCTGAGGACTAGTCACGCAGAAAGTTGTTGCTTACCTGATGACATTGTAATTGCTATACCTCAGTTCTTTTGTTTATTGTGAGATGTAATCGTTAACAAATCTGACTCCAATCTAGATTTTATTTAGTTCTTCTTATGCCCCTGGTATGCTCAGGTGTGATTCGCTTTCAACATCCGGTATTTCGCATTTGACGGTAAATAAAATTACCCTGTGTATAGCGGCTCTTTATTTCGTTTTATGGTACAGAATTTCAGCATTGTTTTCAGTCTGTGGCCACTTTCCACTCATCCTCCAGTCGTGCTTGTTAAGCGTTCTGTTTATCACATTTGTCATTCTTTGTACGCAACCATCTTATTACGAACGTTTCACTAAATATAGCTATCACTCTGTCGACCAGTCGCGGTTGTGTCCTGCATTTCTCATGTTGAAACCCCCATGCTATCATTTCATCTCCTTAATTTTTTCTTTGTTTCTTTATTACCTTCTATGCTTCCTCTTTCTCTTGTTCCTTTCTGTCCTTACTTTTGTTCACTCTATCATGATATATTCATACCTTTTCTTTCCCTCTGTGTTTCGCTTCCTTAGTGACTTCTTTTCATCTGTACTTCCTTTCGTATATTTTTGTCTGTTTTTTCCTTACTTTTATTTATTCTCCTTTCACTTTCTCTGTTTCTTTGCTCTTTCTTCCTTTTTATTCCCTCACTCTTAAGGGTATGGAATTGGTGCCCGATTTATAGGGTACTTAAATAACTTCTTCGTGATTGCTATGGAATTACTTTATCAGTACTTTTTTAAAGTCTGCAATTTTATCCGTGAATTTTATGAAAGCGAAACTGGCACGTGATCGCCTGCACTTGAACTGTCGGTTCAGCGAGTTCCTCTCATCCCAGAATCCAAACAACTGAATTTAACACCTTTATATGCTATTGGGCTTTGTGATCGTTAGTGGAGCGCAGCTTGTATTTTGGAGTTGTCGGAACTATAAGCGAATACGTGTCGCAAGGAGAAAAATATTATGAGAAAGAATATAGAAACGTGTGGAGGAAAAATTACTTTTGCATCCTTTATGGACTGTTTTGATGAAATTCAGGAGGGTAAAGTCCAAAATGAAATCTATTTGTAACTGATTAAGAGTAGCAATGAAAATATTCCACTATTCATGACTTTCTGAATTCCTTTCTTAATACGTTACCTGACTCGAACACGTAAACGCTATTTACCTGGCTGTCTGTAGCTCACAGTGTTGATACGTTACATTCCTGAACATTCCTGTTTGTGTTTACATTTCGTACATTTTCTTTACTTTCATTTCCAAACCTCTTGATAGTTTATATTCACAGTCCGACAAAATGTACAATTCAATCACTTTAATTGTGCAATTCCACTGTCCTACATGTTTCGAACCCTTAATTTGGGTTCATCTTCAGGGACTCATTAAGTTTAACTCTTGATAGTTGTTTTGTTTCTATGCTTTCTTTCATACATTTGATTTAATAATTTCTTGCATCCGTTTCTCAATAAACTCGAACAATAATTTTGTTACTATTCTCGTGTTCTGTGTCCATACAAATGACATGTCCTTTGTCATCTTAAGATCCACGATTCCTCTTTTCTTACAAACGAGTAAAATTTACCCCCCCCCCCCCCGAGTTCCCTTTTAATCTGCTTGTAACTCTTTAAATGTTAGTCATGAAATACGTCTTTTATAAAAAATTGCTCTTTCCATTGTGAGGACTTTTACTGTTGAGTGACCAATTGAAAGGATTCCCTGATACCAGCTGGCAACAATTCATTATTAGTGGCTTTTCAGCAGAAGGAATGGTACTTGCTATTGAGATACACATATACAAACAGACAGAGGTTCTTGTTTGCTAGTACCTTAAAATGAAATGGTTAAACATAAATGAATTTCTTTCTTTGCATAAGTCCTTGTCTGTTTACATACGACCCTTCTTATCTTTGTACATTACATGTTTCATTGTGTCACCAATTTTATCTGTATTGCTATGTGCGTGTCCACTTCACAAATGTTTAAGGAGGTGATTAAAAAATTGTTTTTCTCGGTAATCAGAGGTTCTGCGAAATTCTTTCTGGGGATCCGAGGATAAATTTATCAGGTGGTGGATTCTATTGTAACACAAGCTGATTAGCATGCCTAAGTCGTATATTAACTAACTCCATGGAGCAGATTTGTTTCTTGAGAAGCTAATGCTTTCTCTTTTTAGTCAAGAAATTCCCCACATTTTATGGAACCCAGAGGGTCATTACCGCATTCACAGGAACCCACCACCTGTTTCTATCCTGAGCCAGATCAATCCAGTCCATAACCCCCCCCCCCCACAGTTTACTTCTTGAAGATCGATTTTAATATTATCTTCCAGTATATGCTTAGGTCTTCCAAGTGGTCTCTGTCCCGCAGTTTTCCACCAAAACCCTGTATGCAACTGTCCACTCCCCCATTCGTGAATTAAGTTGTATATTAACACTATAAATACATAAATGTTCGTGCAAAGCGATATTTTACTGTTAACAACAACGAGGACGTGTAGGTACCTTAAACACCGACCGTAAACAGTGCGCCTCACTCTTACTCAAAGAAGTAAAATAGTGCTTCTGTTTATTGCTTATTTTCTTGTTTTGTGATATTTAGTTCCGTCACTTAATGCCATAAATGCCACTGATAAAGTAAACAATAATAGTTAGAATTCTACTCTATTTTATGTCCTTTTATACGTGTTCTCTTATTTTAATTTATGTTTCATTACTATTTTGAAAGTGAAAGGGGTCTTATCGCTAACAAAGTTTAGGAAGTGTTGCATTGTATCAGGCCCACGAGTTTCAATTTCATTAGCTCTCCGTATTCGTGTTCTACTCTCGAGGAATTCAACAGGAAATCAAAATGTAACACTACATGAAACAGTGGATACTAGGTACTCCAGGTTTTTAAAGTAGGTGTTACAGAATGTTAAAAGTATCTACGTTTCCTATATGAATAGAATTTGTACTGTGATTTTTAACTACCAAGTATTGATCCAATTTTATCGGGTAAATGTGTATGAGGACAAATACTCGCTGTAATGTTGAGTTGTGGTCTAATTTAACCTATGCAATTGTAAATTTATTGCAGTACGTTTATGTACACGTGTAGCATTTCTCAACATGAAAAGGCAGCTGAGTTACAGTACCGCTTTCATGAATAACAAAGCATCCACTATAAACATTGAAAATTGCCAGCTCACCGAGCCTTCGTCTTCCATGGCATTGACATTTTTTCTTCTTGTTTCAATCAGTCTCCCCTTGTTGTGCACACTGTCCTTCTCTTTTCTGTTGTCCAACACTTATTTTCCTCTTTCTTTTTCGGGTATCCTGGAAATCCTTTTCGGATTCATGCAGCTTATGTGCCTCTCATTCGTATTTTCTCTTCATCTCTTTAGAATATTTGTTTCTACTTATGTACATAATGCCTAATAAGAGAATATAAATATGTAGAATATCTTATGAATCCTTTATGCGCTAGACAGAGAGGCGGACAGAAAAAATTCTATTTTCAAACACAAATAACATAATGTAAATAAGGGAATCGATTATGCGACAAAGTTGATTATACCTGACAAAGGGTTTGGAATGAAAGCGTGACCCTATCGTGTAGCAACTGTAACATAGAGCTGCTGTTGCTTGGTTTGAATCTGTTTAATGACGTTCATTGTTTTTAAGTATAGAACTAGTACCAATAGAAGCTCATCACTCTGGTACTAGAGCGCCCACGTATATTATTAAGCCCAAAACCTTATTTTATTCTGGGTCATTTATAATTTCATTATATTGATGTTATTTCTTAAGAAATTTATCATTAAGTCTATCGAATATTGGCTAACCTTTCACTGACATCGTCATTAACAATTTAAAAATAATTTCTTATTTTACAAACGATTATAAACCGTTTAGACATAAAAGGATTCCGTCAGTATAAATCAGCACAAAGTAACAATATGGAGCTAAAATCAATCTACATGAATCAAGACATACAGTCGTGCTCATAAATTATTAGTCAACCTCTGTGGTCACAAGAAATTTGGACCTGGCAAAAACGTCCACGACATTTATATTCCATTAATATTAAATCTATAATTTGTAAACAGGTAACACAAGATAACATGAATACGAAGGTGAAATTTGATTGAAAGACATCTGATATGGATATAAAGTGTTAAATTTTCGGCGGCCTTAAATCTGCTGATTGATCTGAATCAACCTTTAAGTACTCATAATTTATTTTCCAGTCTAGAGATTGCAGCATAAAGGAACATGTATTGTGTATACAAATATATTTTGTATCTGAAACTTAAGTCATGGTTTATTTGTTGTCTGCTGTATTTGGTTTGAACCACGGAGTTTTTCTAGGATGAAATATCAGGATGAGATGAAGCACAGATAAACTTTTTGCTTCAAATATCATGGATCCTAACACAAGCTTAGGCTTGCTTCGAAATTTCAAACCCAAGTACCAATTTATTTACGTAAGGTTTACTTCATAACTCTCTTTCCTTTTAACTTAATCTGTAGAGCTTCATTTCAGGATAGTTGTGAATTTTGACATGGGTAAAATCTAATACGAGTGTAGTGGTGTGATGGCTTACTGACAGTGCTTACACCATTGGACTATATGGCGCTGACAACAAAGGAAACATGGTTTTATCACAGGACATCCCGTTGTGTTTCCGTAGTTCAGTATATTAAAGGGGATGCAGTCAACTAAAATAGGCTTTACATAAAAACATATTTGTTTTTAGGCGTTTTTGAGAAATTGTGAAATGCGACTATTACTTACGTCATGTCTGTCTGTCTGTCTCTCCGTCCGTCTGTCCGTTCGCATGGAACATCTCGGCTTCCACTGGACGGGTTTTCATTAAATTTGATATTTGAAGATTTTTTGAAAATCTGTCAAGAAAATTCATGTTTTATTAAAATTTGACAAGCATAACGGGTGCTTTACATGAAGACCTATGTACATTTATGATATCTTGCTGAACTCTTCTTAGAATGAGAAATGTTTCAGGCAACAGTTGTAGAGAAAATCAAAATATACTTTATGTTCAATAATTTTTTTTTCGAAAATCATGCCGTTTATGAGATAATGTGGAAAAATGTGGTACAGCCAGTCGGGCCACAGATCAAAATATAATACAGCGTGTGAGCTTTGCATACTGGATAACTAACGCTACAAACACACTCAGAAAACGTAATACTTATTGCTTTTCCACGGCAACAATGGTTACGCGAACGCGCCTTAATGTTAGGTTATACGTACACTGCCTCTCTTGTTATAATAAAGGAGAGTTGTATTGACTTATCTCCTTTAATATATTGATTTCGTATGAATTTGGATCACTGCTGGAATGATACTAACAAAGGAAATCAAATTACTCGGACAAAAACCTGTTCCTTTGCCACATTGTTCCCCACTAAACCCACATGGAGTGGTAATTACATCCACGCAGTAAACCACTTGTATATGAAATAAGATAGCATCGCTGAAAACACGACAAAATTGTAAACGTACTGGCATATTCAACCGCTGGTTGCTTCTTGGTTATTTAGCTTCGCTTTTTCAGCTGTGTGTTCGGACTCTAATACTGTTGCTAACGATTAATTGGAAATGGCGTGGAAGAAAGCCATATCGCCCTTTCAAGGTAGATTCCAAACGTACCAATATTAATGGAGGTATTTAGGAAAAACGGCCAGTGAGCCGGTCCCGCACTGCTGCAAATGCACAAAAAAGACCTCGTAACCTCGGAAAGAGGAGGCCCAAGCCCATATAGGGCTGTCGAGCCATGATTATTATTATTATATTATTTAGGAAAAACACTAAAATGTTTAGACAGTGCACCCGATCTACTAAGTGATATCCCGTGCAAAGCAGTGGTTCCAACCTTTATAACATGTCCTGTAGGCCTATATGAGAAGCCGTGTTGGATATAAATTGGACATTTTTGAAGAAAGCCGGCACTTAGATATGTCGTCCCGTAATGAGGTGAAGACGGAACCAAGTGGGGTCTGACAACACTGAGATATTTCTGGCTGGTGGGGAACAAGCAGAGGCTAGATTAAAACTTCATGTTGAATGCAGGGTGGCATCTGCCTGTCATACTGCTGTTATACTGCATATTACGGAAACAGTACAGTCGTTGCATGGAAAAATATTCCTACAGGAAAAATAATTCCCGTATTCCCGTCTTTTACGATGTGACGTCATATTTATAGGTATATAGGTACCAATGTTTCGGAGTAGGTTGATGCCTCCTTCTGTAAGATAATCCAAGAATAGTTAAACTGGTACTTTTACCACGACTCCCATTGCCGGCTACCCCATCCGCCTCTTTTTTTTTTTCGTTCAGTTATTTCTTAAACTAGCCTGTCTATGGAGGCAGTAATTTTCTCCGAAACGTTGTGTGATCTATACCAATTTACTTTCGTCCGATCCCAATACTCTGGCGTCTTAATCAGCACCGCTTTGATAACCTGATAGCTTCACGTTTTAGGCGAGGAATTTTCAAGTTTTTAAAAAATATGCTTTTATTTATAACTCTTTAGTAATCCAATTTGTATACTTCTTGTTTGAGGTATCTGCGTTTTAACTTAAACTCTCAATGAAGCTTTTTTACGCGTTGGCAACGAGAAGTTGTTAAACATGTGCCCATTTGCTTCGCCATGTCTCTGACGTTCATCTCTTCGCATTTAACAACTCAGACAACGTCTTAAAATATCTGGGTGTAATTTGATAATAGTGAGTGTAATGAACGTGTGGCGATATATTCCAATTTCAGTTAAAGCTGGACAGTAGGCCTATCGGTCACTCTACGTGAAGACAGTCTCTGCGCCCATCCCTAGCTTCATTCACTGAATATTTAACAGAGCGAAACGTATTTCAAACATACGTAGACAAAAACGAAACGTGAATATTATGCCAAATACACACGTGTCCCTAAGTCTTACGCTTTCTGAAAATAGTAAACAGAACTCAGCATCTCGCCATGCATATGATTTCCTGACTTGTACAATCAAATTGATAAAAGCCTTTACAGATTCTGAACTCACATGAATAATCACGGCGTATGTGTAAGTTACTGTACGTTCCTGCCCTAATAATGGACCACAAGCTGTGAAAGACAAAGATGGGAGAGTACGAAGAGGAGGAAACAGATGTAGCGAGAGAGAGAAATCAAGTAAATTACATATATTTTATATCTGGTCTTAGGCTGTTAAAGAAACTTTAACACCGTAAAATATGATGTGTGGTGCTTTCTTGGGATTTGAAACGGATAGAGATGTTTTTGATGGTTTGCACAAAGTGTTTCATAAGTCCTGACTGACAGTCACACATAAGTTAAATATAATTCAAGCCCAACCAGCATTACAAGGTAAACTTGGCAACACTGATACAAGTACAGGTTGTTATAATCATAGCGTTTGTTACAGTACTCTCTTCCACAAAAAAAAAAAACAAAAGATAAAGGGAGAGCAATGCACCGCCTAGAAGGACATGATAACACTGTAGAGGAAAAATGGGGCGTAGTGTAACAAATGTTCCGGTAATTGGCAATGTGATGGTCGCCAATTTTGGTAAAAGGGCCTTGACACATGCTGTGAGATCTTACAAGTTTTGAACGAAGATTCTGCATGTTACTGGTTTTTAAAAGAATAGAATTTATTGTTAAACTCTGTCTCTGTGTCGCAGTTTATTGACATTATTCCTTTAAGCGCCTCGTGTCCCAGTCTAAGGAATTTTAACTTCCTTTACAAAGAATACGAAGACGGGGACTGTACAATTCTTGAGTGGGAACATCACCATTTACTATTAATTTAGCGCCTTGAAACTGGGTGTGAATATATGTATGTATGTATGTACGTAGTATGATGTTTGTGTATGTTTTATGTGTGTATGTGTGTGCGCGAGTGTGCGCGCGTGTGCGCGCGCATGTGTATCTATACGTACGTACGCACGCACGCACGCACGCCTCTGACGTTTATTATTAGTATCATTATCATTATTATTACGTTATCTCCTTTTACTTGTCCTGTCTTTGTAACTGGTCAGTAAGCTGTTAAGTCAGCACGTAAATGAACAAAGCCTGAATTGAATTATTTTAAAATTGTGAGCTGTGAAATACCTCTCTTTGTCAACTAATTTTCACCATTGTTACGTCACATTACCTTTCATAGATTCAGATGTTCTGTCAAATACAAAATTGATAATCCTCTGGATATTATTAGTCTTAGTTTTCCATTCAGATATAAACTGAGACTAATGGATGCTGAACGCGCGTAACACAATCATTCCTCGTGTGATAAATGTTGTTATATTTATTAAATCTTCTACAACACTTGGGGAAGAATCCGTAGGTACACTGCAAAATGTTCGTGATATGTAAGGCACAGTACACTGGCTAACACCGCGAGGAATCCCACTCAGGTTCTATCCGCGAGGAATTCTGCTATGTCATTTGGCATGCAGTTTATTTTCGGACTGGAGAGGCGCAGCAGTTACATTCCTCTGTAGAACAAACATTGAAGCGTATTCCATTTCAGGTCTAATCGCTACCCTAAGCCGCCTATTCTCATTCTATTCTCGATCTTCCTCTACCAACATATAACAGTTTAGATTCAACGTGAGGAACAACGTGGGCTACTGAAAGCCAATTGGTCACAGCAGACTACGTCAACATATCACATGACTCTCTGCATTTTATTCCTTATTTTCCCATTGACAGTGAGCAACAAATATCATTTGTAATGGTATAATGGTAGGCCGTGCCACGGCTCAGGCGGCTAGTCGCCGGCCTCCCACCGCGGAGGGCCGGGTCAGTCCATGTGGAATTTGTGGTGGACAAAGTGGCACTGGGAGAGGTTTTTTCCCAGAGTACTTCGGTTTTTCCCTGTCAATTTCATTCCACCGGTGCTCCATTAGTTGGAAAAGTGGAAAAAACTGATCATCTTCATCACAGGGTTACACAATAAGTCTTATGGCTGCGGTGCGTCCGTAGCATCTGCTGCGGGGCCCTTCACCAAAACAAAATGGTATAATGGTAAACCATTTAAGAATACTGGTGATCACCTATGATGTTCTACATTGTTATTATCACGTATACAGTTTAGCGACTCAGGGACATTGTATATTTTTCCTAATTATTAATGTTTAAGAGCAGCGGAATTAATCATTATTAATGATCTGGATTATAGTGACTGAATATTCCCTTTCCTGATGCGTTCCTAAACCTTGCATCAACGTAGCATTGATGGATATGGAAATGTAATAGTGATGAGTTCAAGATTTGGAAAGAGGAGACGTATACGCTTTCGTAAACTTGCGAAAAGCGACTATTGGCTTCGTCGTGTTTTCCATGCCTCTGCCTATCCGCATAAAACAACACGGCTTTTAAAATCTCTCGAGAAAATTCGAGTTTGCTCAAAATGGGACAGAAATGCCAGGCACATTTATGAAGACCTAAGCACGGTTTTGATAATACCTCCCCGAATTCTTCGTGGAAGAAGAAGAGCTTTAGATAAAATTTGTAGAGAAAATCAGTAAAAGTAAATCAGAGAAAAGTAGTAGTAGTAGTAGTAGTAGTAGTAGTAGTAGTAGTAGTAGTAGTAGTAGTAGTAGTATAGTAGTAGTAGTAGTAGTAGTAGTAGTAGTGTAGTGGTAGTGGTAGTGGCAGTGGCAGTGGCAGTGGCAGTGGCAGTGGCAGTGGCAGTGCAGTGGCAGTGGAGTGGTAGTGGTAGTGGTAGTGGTAGTGGTATGGTAGTGGTAGTGTAGTGGTAGTGGTAGTGGTAGTGGTAGTGGTAGTGGTGAGTGGTAGTGGTAGTGGTAGTGGTAGTGGTAGTGGTAGTGGTAGTGGTAGTGGTAGTGGTATGGTAGTGGTTAGTGGTAGTGTAGTGGTAGTGGTAGTGGTAGTGGTAGTGGTAGTGGTAGTGGTAGTGGTAGTAGTAGTGGTAGTAGTAGTGGTAGTAGTAGTGGTATAGTAGTGGTAGTAGTAGTGGTAGTAGTAGTGGTATGTAGTAGTAGTGTGTAGTAGTGTGTAGTAGTGTGGTAGTAGTGGTGGTATAGTAGTGGTGGTAGTAGTGGTGGTAGTAGTGGTGGTAGTAGTGGTGGTAGTAGTGGTAGTAGTAGTGGTAGTAGTAGTGGTAGTTAGTAGTAGGTAGTAGTAGTAGTAGTGTACCAATAAAATGCACACAAGTATATTGTAATTAATTTATATACACAACGACCTCCTACATATTTCAGCCACTCACGTGCTCATCTACCTCCCTGAAGCTGTTTAGCTGAAACATATAGGTCATTGTGTATATAAATTAATTTCAATAGACTTGTGTGAATTTGTTGGGTACTACTACTATTACTACTATCTTCTTCTTCTCATGTACCTCACATGTACCATGTGCAGGTTTTATTATTACTAAGCCTCACATGTACCATGCACAGGTTGTATTGTCATTAAGATTCACGTGTAAAAGGTGGCGGTTGTATTAACTTGAAGACTCACAACTACTCATTTATAAGCGCGTTCGTAAAGCAGTTGTGAAAAGCGAGTATTAACCTAGTCATGTCTGTCCTCCTGTCCACAGTTAACAGTGCAACTGGACGGATTTTCGTGAAACTTCATATTATGGGGCTGTTCAGTAAATTTTTTTCAAGAGATTACTGTTTTTTGAAAGTGGGACAAAAATCAGACAACTTATATGAAGGCCTGCTTACATTTGTGACATCTCACTGTGATTGGTCTTTATGCGCGAGTCATTTTTCTTTGTAAGGTACGAGCTGAGGCCGTAGAAATTGTGACAATCTGAACACAACAATCGAGCAGTATCTGAAGTAAATCTATCCGTTTATGAGATAAATACAAGAAATACGACACCTCGTCTTGTCCGCGATGTCGATCATGAGCGACTGTAAACCTCCAATATAGTTTTCTCGGGCGCACAGCCGCGTCAATTCGTTTGAATACAAAAGAATTGACGCGGCTGTGCGCCCGAGAAAACTATGTTGAATCATGTCGCCGCGAAAGTTTTAAAACTTATATATGACTGTAAACCTGTTTCTAAGGTACAAAGAAAACTTATAACATGTTGTGTAAGATGTATGAAGGCACATTTTAAATCCTCCTAACTTTGACGTTTTTCTTGAAAATAATCATAAAAACAGAGCAACTGCGCCTGAAGTTTATAAGTTCTGCGGATATTTGCTAACTTCTTTCATATATTCACGTTAATTTTCGTAACCAATAAATCGTTAAGTCTGACGAGAAAAGAGATGTATACGAGTAATTATGACGTAATAGTTCATGCATTTATGTACCTACATTTTGTGTTGATGCTTATCTACAACTTATCAAACATCAATCTTGTTCATATAAATCCCATTATTGTTGAATTGCTAAAGAAATAACTCCTGTGTTTTACGTGCTTGCTACCACGTTTTTCTTGTTATGTGCTTTAAAAGTTGCAACCTTGAAGCTCAGTTTAAAAACCAGTCACTTCTTCATGTTCAAATCTTGCTACGTCTCGTAACAAAATAATCTAACATTATGGTTAAGTTCGTTTCTGCACCTCAAGATGAAAATGTCTCTTTGACTTGGTCAAGTAAGGCATATGATTATTATTACAGCACAATGATGAGACGTGTCCTCATTATGTGGTCCGAAACACATGAATAGCACGCACAGAGGAACAAAAACTTACCTTGGACCGAGATCTGACATTGGAATGTTATAAGTGGGCTCACCAAATTGTCTGCGCCCAAATGCTTGTTAGACTGCTGCAATAAAAATTGCACCATAAGAACTTTAAATTAAATTGGAGTGTAGAAGGTCCTTAGCCCACATCACCTTTCCTCAGCAGAAGAGATCAGGTAGACATTCAATTCAATATTTGCAATTATTTTTGGTAATTATGTACAAAGTAAAATCAGGCAGAATTGCAGTATTAATTATCAATTAATTAATTGCAAATTCGTTGCTTTCCTCCGTAACTCAAAAATGGATATGCTTAAAATATTTTCATAATATTGCTAAAACTACATGTTATATTTCTTTCTTCTGCACTGACTGTGAGTGAGAAACTTGTATGTGTTCAACAACTAATACAGTAATATTGATGACATTTTTAACTTTATCCTGAGAAACTTTTTTTCTGTGTTACAATTTCGTACGTTAAATTTTATGGGCTTGTACTTCGAAAGCATTCCTTACACTTTGATTTTTTTTTTAATTTGTTGTAACCCTCGAACATCGTAGTAGTACTTCAGTTTTACTGGTCCAGTCACTCAGACTAGCTGTTTCTAACGCACACAACTACGATGTCGTCCCATCCTACCACCTGAGGACGGAAACTGAAACATTTTGAGCAGTTGTGTTCTTTCGAAATATTAAGTCGGTGAACAAAAAGGATATTAATAACAATGTTCAGGGGGTACTTCTTACCATGCGGTTTATAATCTTCTTTCTTTACGTGTGCTACTTAAATGCGAAAAGATCAAAACATGCAATTTTGCGTACTATTTTGCACAGGTGTGAAATTTGCTATTTCACTTAAAAAAATAATATAGAGTGAGGGTTTTCGAGAAAATGGTGTCGGATGTGAGATGGAGGACGTAAAAAGATACGGGGGATAGCTTCATAATTAAGTTTCTTCGTTTTATTCCTTAGCAAATGTTACGAAGATAATCAAATTAACTAGGATAAACGTGGTGGGACAAGCAATATGTATGGGATAGAAGTGATGTGCATACAAATTATTGGTTCTAAACCTGCAGGAAAGAGACTACTTGGAAGACGTACACTTAAAAGGAATAGTAATATGGAAACTGATCTTGTACGAAAATAATGGTGGTTGAGGATTAGATTCATTTGGTTTGTAATCGATGTCAATGACAGACTCTTGTGGACACGGCACTGAGAATTCATTTTCTATAAGATGCAGTGAACAAACTAACTCTATTCAACAGTCCTTCTTAAGAATAAACTGCCTCCATTCAACTCTATTCAACGGTCCTTCTTAAGAATGATTCTTGAATAGGGTTAATTTGTTATGTCTAGATGTTAATATTGTAATGTTTCCGATTCTTTTAGCATTTTATCGGTAGATTATTTTCGTCCATTTTGATTCTTCGCTCCCTTCCAGTTACTAAAGATGTCACTATCCGTTTAAGGATATTGTTTAAGTAAATGCGACTTGAAATATAGTTAAAAATGCTTTTTCTTTTCCCGCTTTGGGAATTAGGGTCAATTTTCATTGCCCTTTGACGGACCGTAAGTTCTTACAGTCCTGGTGTCTGGCTTGAAATTACACGGTGATAAAAAAGTTCTACGTTCAACTCCAATCTTTATACCATTGCTTATCGCCTATACAAAAAGTGTCTGTCTAATGTAGTGGTAATTCCGAGTTTGTTAATTGAAATACCAGTGCACTATGGCATTGTTTCTTTGCTCTTACTCTTTCTCATTCTGTTTGCTGGCGTAAATCATAACATGATGAGGAAAAAGTACAGCTTGAACAAATGTTTATTATAATTTACACATAACTGAGATAAACTGCTGTTTTATCTGTTGCCTAAGAGCGAGTAACTTCGTCTTTCACACTAAGGGCAAAAACGTACGAGGTGCGAGCCAAAGGTTCCGGACTGGTGCAATATAACAATTTTAGAGTTGCCTTAGTTGCAGGCCGGTATTCTATACGGGCCAAAGAAAAGAGCATTTAGATCTAAGAGGGAGGAAGTGAGAGGAGAATGGATAAATATTTGTTATGAGGAGCTTCGTTATTTTGCACTCAGAACCAAACATCATTAAAGTGATAAAATAAAGGAAAGCGAGTCCATCAGTTCTTATGATTGCATTTATAATTAGAACAATAGTGCTCAGAAAATGTCTGCGGCTTGTAACTTCTGCAGGGACAATATTTATTAATGAAGGGACAGAAAGAAATTATTTTAGGTCAAGGGGCAGCACTTCTGACTTCTAATCTTTAGCAGGCCAGGAGACAGATTACACTGATTGAGGTGTAGTCGTGGTTTTAATCAACCAATCCAGGAAAATTCTAGGACAATATCCTAAATTATACTACTGCTGTTTCTTTCCAATTAATTCATTCATTTACACAGATAAAATCATTTGATGCTGTCTATACTTTGAGTAGCTGACAGCACCATTAAGTAAATTGCAAATAAATAAATAAATCTATTGCAAAGACTCTAGTTTTGTGAGATGTGATGCCTTGTGGAATTGTAGGTGAAGTAAAAGTGAAGCTACATTTTTCCCTGCCTATGAAGGCATAGGGAGGGGTACAGATATTCATTCATTCATTCTGTAGTCTGTCTTACGACAGGTCCGTAGCCTCTTCCAAAGCGAGATCTCCACAAGGTGCGATCTAGTGCTTCCTCTTTCAATTTCCAGTATCTTCTCTTTTCCTTAAGGTCGTCCAGTAGCTGCTTACGTCTTCTCCCTCGTCTTCCCGTCATTTCTATCCTTCCCTCTAACTTTCCTTCAATCACGTGTTTCAGAAGGCAGTTTCTACGCAAGATGTGACCAATCCAGTTAGCTTTTCTTCTTTTTATTGTATGTAGGATATTCCTCTCCTGCTTGACTCTGTGCAATACTTCTTCATTTCTCACACGATCGGTCCAACTGATCTCCAATCTTCTCCAGCACCACATTTCAAAACTTTTCAGTTACTTCTGATCTACTTTCCGAAGTGTCCACCTTTCAGCACCATATAAAGCTATTCTTCAAATGTAGCACTTCACTAGTTTCTTTCTTAAATTTAAGTCCAGTTTGCTGGCGAAAAGAGTCTTCTTCTTGTTGAATGCTGCTTTTGCCATGGCAATTCTGGATTTAATTTCACGTGTACACCTTGCATCATTTGTTATCATGCTACCCAAATAATTAAATATTCCACATTCTCCAATTGCTTTTGATCTATCATAATTTTCATTGGGGATGGTTGCCTTGACATTCTCATTACCTTAGTTTTTTCCACATTCATTTCCATTCCATAGCGTCTTCCAATTTCACTTAGTCTATCAACCATGCCGTGTAGCACCTTTTCTTCCCTAGCCAGTAGCACAAGGTCATCTGCATATTTCACAGTGCGAGTTACTTGTCCTCCTATTTTGAAGTCTCCAAACCCTTCAAGAGCTTCCTTGGTAAGGTATTCGCTGTGTAAGTTGAACAGCATCGGCGATAAACAGCGACCTTGTATAGCACCAATCATAATGATCTTGACATTAGATGGAGGTGATTGGTCAGCTTCACACCCCAGCCGTTTTAATCCCGGGAAAGAACCACTGGTGCCCATTGAATAAGAAGCTGGATGGGATTCAGAGCTGCCTGGACTCTATGTAGACGAGAAGAATCTCTTATCCTTGTCCTTGTCGGGAAAGTAAGCCTGGTTCTCGGACGTCAGCCCGTACCTAAGTCACTGTAGCGACTCAGTTGCCCGGCTGTTGCATGGTACATACTGGTCAGCATTTCAGCAGCCCTGGGAATGGAGAGAGCAGACCTCCTAAACCTTGTTACATATGTAACACACACGTAAAACATGGCGTCACCCTCTAAGGGACGCTTAAATTAATAATAGCCACTGCCCTAACTCGGATTTTATACATGTTATTACAGTTGCTTAAAGGTTAGTCATTAATCGTGATAGTCGAATAACAATAAACAAACAACAGGAAAATTAAACGGATAATCTCAATTCACAGTGTTTATTCCAACTGCACAACAAGAAAAACACAATAGTTTATAAATATATAACACTCCTCCTACATGTTTCGGCCTACATTGGAGGTGGTTATCAAATGAAGAAACAGTTATGGCTAATTATATTAGAGATTTGCAGATATGCAGCTAAAATTCGTGTGTTAAATAAATTACATGGTAAAATGTTTGTAGGAAGAGTGTTATATAGTTAAGAATTATTGTCTTTTTATTGTTGTGCAGCTGTTGGAATAAATATTGTGAACTAGTTTACTGCGCGGAACAGGGATGGTTCATCTCAAATCGGCCTCTGCTCGCTCCTGCTGCCTGATGCTGCTGACGCCTGGCTTCAGCGTAGCTCGTCAATGCATGTGGCGTGGTGAGACTGCTGCCTTTCGACGTCAGGAAATGCATGAAGTGTGACGTCACCCCAGTGCTCGTGGCCATGGCCGTGAGAATCATTACTGCAAAGTCTTGATCGCTTTATCACCTTACACGATTATCTATAAAGTAGAACCAAGGTACAGATTTTGTGTTTGTCTTCTGCTCTGTAAAAAAAACGTCGAATGGTCAACCCAGCTTCAAAGAAACTGGGAAGCATATTGTGTCAAGCTTTAAATTTGTACTTTTTATGACCACAGTTTAATGTGGCTAAACCAGAAGTTGCGATGTAGTGGTTGTTCCGCATGCAGGAGTTAAATAAATTCGAGACTAGTTGGAATGCCTATAAATTGATTGAAATTTTTCCTCAATTTTTTTTCTGACACACAGTACCTTAAACCTTGACACAGTGACTTCCGTCCACAGTATCCTTGGCTTTGTGTTTACAATCGCATTCTCATTCTTCGTACTAGAATATTTATAGCACATATAATTGTAGTCAAGGATTAGTCAAATGTTCTACGTGTACATTTTTTCGTCCCCTTTACAATATTATACTGAAATTGACATGAAGAATTAAGAAACTTTGCCGAATATGTCAGTCAGAAATACCTACCGCAGATATGCAGTTATTTCAGTCAGTAACTCTTTCCACAGATATTCAGTTATTTCAGTCAGCAGTACCTACCACAGATATGCAGTTATTTCAGTCAGCAGTACTTTCCACAGATAATCAGTTATTTCAATCAGCAGTATCTACCACAGATATTCAGTTATTTCAGTCAGCAGCACGTACCACAGATGTGCTATTATTTCAGTCAGCAGCACGTACCACAGATGTGCAGTTATTTCAGTCGTCAGTACGTACCACAGACGTGCAGTTATTTCAGTCAGCAGTACGTACCACAGATGTGCAGTTATTTCAGTCGGTAGTACCTACTACAGATGTGCTGTTATTTCAGTCAGCAGCACATAACACAGATATGCTGTTATTTCAGTCAGCAGCACATACCACAGATATGTTGTTATTTCAGTCAGCAGCACCTAACACAAATGTGCAGTTATTTCAGTCAGCATCACCTAACACAGATGTGCAGTTATTTCAGTCAGCAGTACCTATCACAGGTGTGCATTTGTTTCCTGTAATATGGGAGACACAGATATTTTAATTCAGAAATTATCTTTCCTGTAAATATTATCTCATATTCTGCAGAAATCTGCAAAACGTTACAACCAATGGCTTTAAAGCTTACTTTCTTATTACGTCGATTTATAATCTACATTTATTGCCACCACTGGTTGTTTTAATTTTGTGAAAAACTTAAGTTAACCTGTAACCTGCAGATGAATTCCATTGATATTACCTCGAAGATTCGCACCACCGCCACTTTTGTATTTGTTCACTTACAAACAATCGACCTACTTTGCATGTAGTACACAAGTAGGTGCATGGTCTACCTCCACATGAAGTTTTACTTGCCTGGCTGCAATGCCGATTGTTTAACTCAATCAGACTCACAGATAAAGAAAATATCCATATGATCGCCATATTGTTTTTATATTTCACGTAAATTTGCCTTAATAAAATCGCGTGCATTACCAAAATCTACTATTATTTGTCATTTCGGGGCCTTAAAGCAGGTTTCATTATTACCACTTCAATCTAACAAGTTCGCATATCCGCCATGTTTTATTGCTCTCGTACGAAGAACAAATGCAGCTTGATAGTGGTCTCCATCTCATAGTTTGTACCAAGTTTCACGAAAATCGGTCATCTTCAGAAGATGAAGTGGACATACACGGGCTCACGCGCCCGCGCACTCAGCATGGTTGTTAATAAGCCTGATCTTTAAGCCTATATAGGCTAAAATTTATCTTAAATTATTTTGAAATTTGTTTCGTTTAACAAACATAAAGGTATATTTTAGTGATCTCTAAGTCCATAAACTGCTTCGAACATGTAGTCCTATCATAAGAAGGCCTATCTTTGAAGGCATCATGTCCGTTGGTACCAAGCAAGAGCATTTTGTTTATGAGATTTTTCATACTTTGTAGGCAGTAGTATTTATTGTTACGTGAATGTTATTAATATTGCTTCAAATTATGATGTGAAAACAACTATTCAGCAAATTCTCCATGACTATTTCTAGAAAAGGCAGTAAAAAATTACGTGTGTCGAAATATAAAGGTAAATTTGCTTATGGGCAACAGGTTTCATAGCAAGCTGAAAAGAAGGCCCATCGACTGATTTTAAAATATGATACAAGAATGTATCGCTTCCAGTATTCGTAGAACTTTCGGCAAGGAAACGCACACTTTCCTTTCGCTAAATTCCATTTAAATTATGGATGCTTATTAAAATTTTAATTTCACTAACGTTCCTTTATGTATGCACACAAACCTAATTTTACGCCTTCTTATTTAAAGCCCCTTGCCAATTTATACTACTTCTTAATTTGCGCCCTCTCATTTTCGGTTTAACATCCTTTGGCTGGCTGACCACTTTGACATTGCCGGGAGAGTAAGAGTCTCACGGCACAGAACAAAACTGGGAGGCTGCGCGCTCACTGCAGACTACGTCAGTCACCGTGCGCTAGCCATTTAGTTCAGACCACGTGGTTTATTTGCGTTTATTTACGTCTTTTTTGTTCTGTCTACAAATGCCACGATGACACACCAAATCGAGAGACAGGAAAAAAAAAAAGAACTGACACGATGAATAATCGCAGCAATAACTTTAACGGTAGTAATGTGTGTGATCTGCGGGTACCAAACCAGTTGTTTACGTACTAAAGACTGTGAGATTGAATTTGATAATCCGTGACAGAACATCTGTGACACCGACGATATGAAAAAATCTACCATCCGTGACAAACCTAATATCGACAAACTAGGTTGGAACTGAAAACTGAGACGAAGACGAATGAGATATTCCCTAACCTAATCATCATCATACCTACCTATACTAAATTAGCACAACCAAAATCCTGACCTAACCGCAACAAGAATCCTAACTCTGCTAATAAAGTGACTGAGTTTTAGAGACTGTGAGAATGAATTTAGTCATCCGTGGCTGCGACGATATGGAACATCTACCATCCGTGACTAGTGTACGCAAGTTGTTTCCCAATTCCTTTTGATTATATATAGGCTAAAATTAATGTCAATAGTTTGTTTATACATTAATATCAGTAACACAATAATAATATAATAAATACATACAAAGCATGTGAACAGGTTATCGTTGGTATGATTGTTCCTAACCCCTACCTATTGCGTTATTTGTATGAAAATGTCATCTTTGATTTACGCCCACTATTTGAGGAACACCTAGGGCATAAAGCAAGGGTAGAGTGTACTCTAAACATATCGCCATTTTTATGTTATGTTATTTTTGTGCTGTAAAATTCTAACAGAATTTTTCGTGGAGAAAATTTTCTTCTTTCATAGACCTAGGAAAAATACTAGACCCTACTCTATTGCATTCAGAGTTCTTTGAAGGATAAGAGGATAAATGCGCTGACAAAATACATACCCTCATCACATTCACAAGTGCACAGACATTACGTCATTCTCTGCAGACCCATCTTACAGCCCTTCGGCCTGATTTGCCAAATATCTGTACCCATGACAGAAATATCTCACACTCGTAGAAGTTTACTTTAGCTTCCAGCTGGTTAACCGTCGCCGGATATGCGAAGAAGAAGTGTGAATAAACTAAGTGCAGATTTCGGAGGTCAAATATCTGTTCATTCATCTTTGGAAGCAGACCTTTGCCATCTACCAAGAAGATGGCAATAAATAGCATTACGATCTCTGAGAGACACAGCAGTAAATGTATTTCAGCTTACCGAACAATAAAATTTGTCTTCGTCGAGAAATGCAGAAGTACCCTTAACAACTGCAAGAAATAATCCCCAAAAATATACATACGCAAATTCAGTGAAATTTTCATTAAGGAAAACATCTACATAAAAACCTTAATTAGTATTGTATTTGTAATTGATTAGAATATTTAGGGATTTACTGCACAAATTAATTTTCCAACAACCAATTTGATAGCTAACAACTTCAAATTTTTTAAAAAACGTGAAAACAAATAACTGTTCTGTTTAACTACAATTTGTGATGAATTCGCGTAATGTGTTCTGCGTCTCTGCGAATATAAAATTTCCGTCCACTGCCAAAGATTGAGCGATAACCTACAGTTGTTAACGGTTGTTAAAATATGTTCTACATGTAATTTATATACCGTTAATGAGGCGAAGCGATGTTAAGGGTTTTTCAGTTGCTATAAACTAGTGTTAATCTTCATGATTTTTGCAACTGCTTCTTCATTACATTCGACTGGGTTGTTTGAGCACCAGTAGCAAGTTGCAATCAATTCTGTGGCATACTTATGGAAAGTAATCTCTCCTACCTTCAAAAGCTCGTGTCTCCTTCAAATCTTCCCGCTCCACGGATAGAGATTGGCTCGGTCTAATGGATCCAAGAGAGTGGCTTCATGTTTTTATAGTTTTATCTGATGACGAAAGCAGAGCCAGCTTTCAGAACGTTGTTTTTTTTAATTAAAAACGAGTTGGTGGCTGAAGCCCAGTATATGTGTGCGATGGTAATCATGCGCCTTCTGCAGACGTAACACAAGGCTACAGACTCGTGCAGTTACAAGTATTTTCTTATCTGCAGAGGATTTTACCGGATTTTCAACATTCCCTAAACTTCTGATTTTGTATTCTATCTGCAACGGGACTAGTCTGTGGGGGAATTTCCATTTCTGTGCGGTAGAAGGATCTCACTACCATCCGTGCTCAATTTACGGAATTTTGGGGATGAAAAAGTAACATTGGGAGAGGTTTTTTCTCTTGTCACCATCATTCCACCAGTGCTCCGTGCTGATATTTCATTCATCTACCATCGATGCTATCTAATCCTAGCAACTGATAGCGTCGTTAAACAAAACATAGTCATGTTCTAAGCCCGCCAACCTGCATTTGCTTGTCTAGAAAGCACGGGCACCTTAAACAAGCGAGATCATTTGGATTAGTGTACACAGGTCTACCATCTTTAAATCACTGCACACACACACTAACATGAGCTGTGATAACCAGATATTTCTTCAATTTAATGTAATAAGCACCCACAATTTATTCTGTCTTGCTTAAAGTCTTCAGCTTTACGGAAAAGCCAACCATAATATTCCACACACAAGGTTTAAAAATTGTAAGCTGTGTTCCCACATTAGGTGAGGGTATGGTTTTGTATGTAGTGATGTAGCATCTTCAGACAGATGAGTCACGTTGTATCTGTAGATAAATGTAACCCTCCATGAACATCGTTTTGCTTCGGCAACAAAGGAAACAACAAATGTCATCCATTATGAATGTCTCACTGTTGGGTCACAAAACACAGCCATGACGCTGATGTCTCTTATACTCGAGGGTGTAATTCAACACTGTAGGTCACTGCTGTTTGTGTTGCGATAATCCAGCAACCTGAGACAAACAAATTTGTTATGCTACCAGAATACAGCGAGCAGAGTTTCAGTTTTTTCATTCCTTATGGTTGCAAAATATTTAATAACAGTTAAGGGATTATTCTGTGTGTTCCAAGAGTTTTACGTCATTACTCCGTGATTTGGACTCCAGTGTACAGACATTTGCAATTTAAACGGGAAGTTATTGGGAATAAATTTAACTAAAGCCACGATTTCTTTGCAAGAACAACCGTCTTTTGCGTATAAAAAAACCTTCGTCAAAAATATGTGACCTCTGTAAAAAGTTTGTATTCCACTTTAATGCCAAACATAAACATTTAATAATGTACATATATTCATGTACTTGCTACACCACTACATTTATTACACTACAGATTATTCAAGCAGAATTTCAGTGCCTTTTATTACTCTCAGCCTATCTTCCTGCCACCTAACGATACGACCTCAAACTAACATACATAAAGAACTGTAAGCTTTTGCTGCGATTATCTGGTCATATTCGTAACTACCACCAAGTATGACCGATAATAAACATGCATAAGCACAGAGAGGAAGCCTCAGACTTTTACTTGTGTGTAATCTTACGCATATGGATTAACTCATTTTGTTTGAAATGTTCTGTAATATTCAAGCTATATATTCATATTCTGTTGCCGCATGCAGAATGACATCATAAGAAATCATGTTGTAGCTGATTTAGTAGTTCATTATATATATATATATATATATATATATATATGTGTGTGTGTGTCTGTGTGTTTGTGTGTATGCAACCCTTACTGAACTATAGGAGCGTGTTAGCAAGCGCTGGTTGTTCTTAGTGTACATCCCGTATGGCTGTGAATAATACAAGTTCATTGGAATTGCCAACGGTTTTTTAACACCAATGTTACGCGTTTCGACACTTAATTCATGTCATCACCAGTAACTCTGTTACTCTAGTTAACACGTTATTGGCTTTATTCTAGTTACGTTATTATTTTAACCCTATTTTAGCACTGTTGTTTTATTTAATTTTTCATGCCTGTGTTTTAATTTAATTTTGAAAATATACAAATAAAATATTTATTCTCAAAATTTAGTTAAGAGGTCTGACAGATCAAAGATGATGATACCAGAAAGGGGGGAAAATAATAATATAAATATGGCCAAGCCCATGTTAGTGTGGGTAAAATATTCACTGATGATAATGCAAATTGAGCGTCGAAATGCGACTGACTGGTAAATAATTATAAGGTATAGAAAGGTTGTTGGTAACTTAAATAAAGTTGGTCGTAGTTTATTGTTAATATAGTCATATTAAAAGAGTTCTGCGCGTGGACTTCATCTTACGTAATGAAGCGTATTTAGTTATTAAATGCTGTAAAAATCGTCTCTTTTACATTCCTGCATGGGCACTGCATCATTATTAAAGTTGCAATGTCAATAACTAAAGTTATGAGCCGAGATAGCTCAGTCAATGTAGTCACTAGGGTACGTGCTAGACATCCGACGAAACTTGGTTCGATTCCCGGTAAGAGCAATAGTTTTTCTCTTCACCAAAACGTCTAGAAAAACTATGGGGCCCAAACAGCCGCTTATTCAGTTCGGTAACGGGGAATCAATCCCCGGGGGTAAAGCGGTTTGGGCGTTAAGCTGACTCAGCTCCATCTATTACAGAGGTTACGAATGAGTGGAGTTATAACTTCACTGCCCTGTATGCCTTCATGACTTTCACAGGGTAAATTTTCAGAAGTAATAGTGCCTCTTTTCTTCTTCTTCCCTTCTTTTTCTGTTTCTGTCTTTCGTCTTTTCTCTGCTTCTATCTACGTAGTGTCTCCTGTAAAATAATGAGGAGATAGTGGATAATGAATCGGGGGATAAATAGAACGAGCGGGCGGGCATGTTTTAAGATGGGCTGTGTCTGCAAGTGCCGTGGAGGAACTGCATACAAGTTACTGGAACTGGGACATAAAGGATCTGGTTTTGAAATGGCAAACTTCCAACTGTGAAAAGGATGTTTCCCCTCGGAACGCATTCTGTTGTTGGCGTCCAGAATTTCAAGGTATGTCAAAATAAAAGATTAGGCTACACTGATATTATACATGTGAACCGGAAATTAACATCCCTTCTTTATTTGGTATGGAACCGAACTCCCATTTGATCCCAGCTAAAACAAGATCGTGAATGTGATCTGACTTTAACATGGAATGCTCAAATTACGCATGAGGCAAATAAGCAATTTTCAGAAGCTGTTGGCAGGGAAGTGACACCATCGCCTCGCCCACAATGCGATTAGCATAACAAGTTTCGGTGTTCACCAAAACACACATAAGCTAGCAACGTATCAATATCGTCTGGATGACGACAGTTGGTGTTTGAAAGCTAGCCGCCGCTGCCGCCGCTTCCTCCTAGCTGTGAAAAAGAACACTGGTAAGACTTGTAAGGCTACATGATACCATTAGCTTTGGAAAGTATTACCGCAGCCCTGGTTTTGGCAGTTGCCGCGAGCAGTAGATAAATAGAAGCATGTGTACTAAAGAAAACTTGTGTAGTAACATTATGCCTCGCTTCGAATTAGTAACAGCTATCATGTGTATGTTTTTCAAGCAGGGCTTTACAAAATGTGTAATTGATTTTGTACAAAATCCCATTGCAGAAAGAATACTGGCGACTGTCAAGAGGTATTTTTCAAGGAAACATTTCCCTTAATTTTTAGAACTTATTTTCGTGCAACAAATATATAAATATTTGGTTTCAAAATAAAAGTATTTACTTGCTGTTGTGGAAAGCATTGTTATTCAGTTTTTTTTATAATATAGACGATTCAGTTTCAGAGAACTTGAAAAGGCATGCGTAAATAATAAATTTCATTTTATATATATGCAAATTAAGTGTTCATGTCGTCAGTGATTGTTTCTTTATAATCTTGTCTTTCTCTTGTGATTAAATTGTTAGATATGGTTAGAAATGAAGTATCGATCTGCAGGTAATAGTGGAAAGTTTAACAATAAGGACTTCCCGTAACTTCTGATAGTGCTGATAAGTTTTCTTATTAACCACAAACTCATTCTTCAGTGCCTATCGTAACATCAGTATATTTTAACCCAAAAATCTGCTATCCCTTTTGAGCGCAAGAAAGTCAGCCAGCAACCAAAGTGTTTACATACTAGTAGTACAAAATGAATAATGTTTCAGAAAGTGCCTTACGAAATAAATATCAGTGTGAGGACAGCGAAAGAGCGGAGTCTTCTAGACGAGCAAAAAATAAGCAGAATTCTCTGATGACGTTATCCATGGAATGTGAAATAGCTGAGGAGGGTCTGGAAATGATAATGAATGGGTTTATGGGCGCCACAATTTCCAAGGTTGTATCTTTAGATACATTATATAGCTGTAACAATATTTAAGTTTTCAACAACAAGCGTACACGAATAAAGAAAGAAGCAAGTCCGCACTGTATTGTAAGGGGGCCTAAAATTAAACATTATATAAAGGTAGTGTAGAATAATCTTCTCCACAAGCAACAAAATACCGAATGCCCACAACAGTAACAATGAAACAAAACATCAGTTAAAATGCCCGAGTCATCCTAAGTGTATATCGGAGAACGTTTAAACAGTTGCTGATAAAATTGGAACAACAAGCAAAGAGTAAAGCTCAAGAATTTTCAGCGTCAGAACTTATTTGCTGATAACGTAACTTGATGTTTACCGGTACGGATTTCGTATTTATTGTGGCCAGTTTAAGTGAAGTTTTCTGTTTCTTCTTGGTACACAGAGCTACAACAAGAAAAATATGTGAAGGTAGCTGGGTAGTCGTTATTACATTTAGAACTCCTATACATGTAATTGGGTTGGTAATTATTTGGGCTGGTGGACCATACCACCATTTTGTATAAGGCATGATGGTTGTACGTCCTCATGGATGTGAAATTGTGAATCCGAAAGCTATTTCTCTAGTTTTGTTCATAAAGAGAATTAAGGCTACATGAAAAATATAATCCTAAAATGATTTAAAATCATGGGTATAAAATATGATCTGAAAGTGTTCCTTTTCATAATAATTTAACCTTGTGATTAATTAATAGATATTTATAAGTATACACAGAAAATTCATAATGGCAATAATGTCTTTTTCAGCCTTGTTATAGTGTCATGGGCCGGCTTTCCATTAGCATAACCCGATATTATACGTTTGATTGCTAGATATCTACCCGTTAACGTAACACATAAATTCCTGCAATGATTGTTGCTGAATTCATTGAAAAGCTGTTCACAATTTTGATATCCAATAACTTTATTAAGCCGGTTATGAAAGTTTGCTTCTGCGAATTTATTTGTTGTAAATTCACTGTAAATTAAACTTGAATTTGTGTCAGGGCTGTTCCCTTCCCTCTTAAATTTTTGACGTCATAGTATGTTTTTATGCACTACGTATTCCAGCATTAAGATGCATTTTTCAAACGCAAGTGTGATGGTTACAGTGAGAAATATAGTTCCTAATTACTCTGACAGGCTAAAATCCTTCGATATATTTTTAACTCAATCTGGATTAGATTTTGTGAAAATTAAGGCCCCAGTAACCATCAGAGGATTAAATTATACGACAGTTCTTTGACATCTTTTCGCGCCAGTGTTATCTGTGCACAAATATTTTAAGTTCTTGACACATTACTTTTTCCCTGTGATGATAATTCATCAACAATTTCCAGTATAATTCGTCTGATGGCTATATGTAAACCTGCACTTAAACTTACTCTTGTATAATATAACGCTAATGAAAAGGCAATTTGTCGTAACCCACACAATTCCTCAAACTGAGACTCCCACATTACTAGACAGTTTGGTTACAAACACACCTTCTGTCAAAATGTTGTGTCCACAAAATAATTGCTTCTCCTTATATTGTCGTAACATGCTTACATGTTGGTGTATTGAGGATCGGTCAAGTTTTTTCTGTCTCCTGTAAAATTGTGTATCGGTGGGTTACGACAAATTGCTGTTTCATGAGCGATAATGGGAATTGCGCAAGAGTGTAATTTACATTACATTCAGACTCATGCCTCCGCAGAACACTTCTCTGCATAAAGCTCAGTAAGTAGGTTTTACATGTAAATTGCACCTTTTGATGCTTTACGTGTATGAAGCGCTTCGGGCCTTGAATGTCCTCAATGCAGATTTTCTAAAAATGTGAACCGCACTTAACAAGACTATTTCTTTTGCTTTAAACTGAATATTGGGCTTCAATTTACATACTTCAAGCTCTTCACTTATTTTCCGCATTTTACTTCCTTCTTCTCATTTACCTCTATGTCTTCTTATTTGTGATTGTAGCAGAGTCAGCTGATTAACTACGTGTACACACAACACGAATAAATAACCTCTGCCATACATACATTATTGACCTAGTAACATAAGTGTCAGTTCTTGTTCAGAGGGCACTACATGAAGACAATCTACGTAGGCCTCATTTCATTTTCGATGGGTGCCTAGCGTACACGAAAACACCGTACACATGCCAACATTTTTTTTTAGTGAGGGCCTAGTTTACTGGAAAACACTTTACACAGCGTTACATTTATTTTTCTGTGGACACTGTACCCAGGCCAACGTTTCATTAATCGTGGAGACTGTTAAACGTTTGGTAGTCAAGATTCTTGCATTCTCCTTCCATTCCACATGTGTAACACACTGGTAATGCCTCATGTCGTTCCTTGAAACTCGAATCTTGCCGGGTAACGTAACTGTATGGATCTGCTTATAGTATATGCCTTTATCTTCTGTTCAGCTCCTCGATTTCTTAGATACTGATACAGACGCGTCACATTTTGTTCTGCAAACCCTGGATAATTTGCGAGATTTCAGGCTTCCGCCACGGTGCAGTTGATGTCTTCGCTCTTCTAGGTTGTTTATGCAGCTTTGTTTGGTTGTAGTTTACCGGTGTTACTGGGCAGCCATTCTGTCCCATCTTAAAAGTCATGCATTCAAAGGAGAATGGACCGCTTGACCGTTAAAAATGGGGCTGATATGCTATTCCGAAACGTCAGTAAACAATTACCAAACAATGTTGTGTAACACCCAGAAGATCGAAGACCTCGGCTAGAGAGAATTTAAATTACTTGTAAATCCACTCTATTTCTCTGCGATTAAAGCTGCATTTTCTTCCCTTTAGATCTAAGAAACTGCGGGTTTATTTTCAGTCTGAATTAAGGGGTAGTTGATTACGACAGTTTTCTTATTATCTTTGATTGCTATCTTCTGGATTGTGACGTGTGTAATCTGAGAGTTTGTTCCCAACACTTCGAAGGAAAATTCTTTTTACATCCTTATGGTAAAAGTTAAGTCTTTTGCCCTGAATATTAAAACAGCATGTTCCTCTGTAACCGTTATAACCATGGTCTCATAAGCTCCGAATACAAGAGTGAAAACTTGAGATTCCTTATTCCTAGTCAAAATTCAATGATGACGGGTACCGTGTTTGTTATATTCTTTAGGATAAGAGGGTTTCCTTTTCCTTTAAGGCGCCTTCCTTTTTGTGCCTAGGTAGTCACGCTGTCTCTCTCCGTAAGGTATTCCAACAAAAATCGCGCACTGATTTATCATTTCTTGCATGCTTCTTCGTAGCCTACAAGATACGTAATTTACACCACATAAGTGAAGTAATAATGGTGTAAGAATCTCTCTTGCACTCAGTTTGGCGAAAAGCATCATATTCTGTGGCTATCGTTGCAGTCATGACGAAGTTAACCGACACAGGAAAATAATTAAAGCATAATAACGCAAGTCACGTGACTGGAGACCTTAGTTTATAGCAAAGTGAGACCGAAGAAGGCCGATTAAAGAGAACAATTTCACATGAGCTATATTCGAAGGGGACCGTGATAATGCTGCACGGTGCCGGCCTGTTTTAATGTGTCATCAAAATTGGAAAACAGTTTTTAGTGGATTATTGTGTTGTGTGACAACTTGAATTTGTAACTCGTCTCGCCAAGTGAACTGTGAAAACATGTCGGGGAGCACACCACTGTCTCTGTAGTTCACCGGCCTTTCCAGTATGATATGGCAAGTAATGGAACTAACAGAGAGAAGAAACGAAAGTTTTACTATTTATGAATTGTCAGATATCGAGATATTCGCATAGACTCATTCCCTGTACCATCCATCCGTAACATTCAAAATAAGTAAGTCATCAAGTATTTTATAACAACTTTATTTCTTGAAGTATTATCAGTAATTTTGAACAATTAAAATATGTGATATATTTAAAAATGTACGTGTTAGGCGGTCAAGGTTTTGAGCTTTCTAAATTGCTGCATGTAAGAAAGAATAGAATGTTTGATCGCCCCATTTTCGGAGTGGAGATGTTTGTAATTTTTTTTTTTGCCTTCGTGTGAAGTTTTTACTTGGATTTATGCTTAGAAAAATAAGTTCAACCGGCTACATGGACGAGCGTTTTGACCATTACGATTATAGGTGGCAAAATAATAAAAAATACGAGGAAAAGTAAGAAGGAGACAAGAAGATAGCAAGAGGAGGAGAATAACAATAAAAAGGAAACTATACAGAAAAATAACGATATTTACAGAGAAAATATAGTGAAATAAGTAAATACCAGGACATGGAGAATGTGCTGTATGCAGCAATACTGAGGTTGGGCTTTTAATTTAGATCTTAGAAGTGTAGTTACAATTACTGGAAACGTGAGTGTGGAATGATGACTCGTTGTCATGTGATAAACATTGAAGTTATGAAAACAGAATTCCATTAAAAGACTGCGGAAGGATAAGCTGAGTATTAATTGTTTTTCTTGTAATTGTGTAGAGGTATAAATAACATTATAACTACCTACTGACCACAAAATTAACATAAAGTTAAAAGCTCTGCTGTATGTTGCACTGCATAAGTAACATTATGTCGTCATTCGTGTTGTGTTCATGAAATTTAGTAGGAGATGCATTTGTTGTGGATGGTTTAAATAATTTGAGTAAATTAAGGTTAATTTATTGGAACCTTATGCAATTATGGACTTGTATTAGTACGGTGTTCAATGATGCATTTTAATGTAACGGAAATTTATTTTCATTTCTCTTTTGTAGTCTGCAAGTATGTAAATATATCAACTTAGCCATATTGTAATGATGGATTGCGAGCTTTCGTAAATTATTTAACGACGCTGCATAAATTTTAGAGTTTTCTTCAACGTGGAATGCGATAAGAAGTTATGTCTATATAAGGACAAAGGATAATGCAGGAAATTTCTGCTTTATCCGTCCTTTGAGTCGTTGCTTAGTGTGCTCATCACCTGAGTAACTCAAACAGCACCGCTAAGTAAGTACTGAATCGTGTCACGTATTCACGTTGCTTCCAGCCATGTAATTCACGTGTCCTTCACGTTGTCCGTGTTAAGTCCCCTTGCTGGAAATATGAGAAGTTCAGCTCCAGTGGTTTATATCTCTCTATCCCTTGACTAAAAAGCTTATGTCAAGGGAACATGAAAATGCTCTCAAAAATTATCCTAACTGTTCAGTCTAGAACGTCTGCATATTTTTATTTCCAGGTAAAAGTCATCATTATTCATATACTCCTACAGTGCAAATTTCTCAACTGTAGATCATGATGTGGTACTAGGACTTCAACTTTTCCTTCGTAGGAAAGAACTGTCTTTCTTCCTTCCTCTGTTCCGTTTTCTCGTCGGCAGTCAATGTCTCTGTAGGCTGACGTTTCTTCCAATAAAACGCAATTAAGAGAAGACGCCACATTACATACAGATAGCCATGAAAACGTATACTATTATAAGACTGCTTTTCATGTAGTCCACCAAGAAACCTTAATCCTTGTGTCCACAAACTCCATATTTAAATAATTTTATTATGGTTATAAAACGTACGGTATTCGGAATTTTCTTCTTAATCAGTATGGACTTTTATACCTTTGCGACGTGCATAAAATGAAGAAGTAATTTAGGGGATTCATGTTTTTCTGTCGGTTTACGTGTATTTCATATCCAAAACAACTAAATCGATTCTAAAACTTTTATACTGCTGTATTTACACTTAACATATTGGATAACTTATATATTGATTTATATAGACAGGTCCACTATAACCCCAACTGATATTCGTATAGCTGAAATCAAGCAACATGATATGTCTTCCAAAAGTTTGAACTTCGTATAAAATGTCGATATGAAGTTTGCAAGATCGATGATACATATCTATGTTGTGACGTAAGCTAGGCAAAGAAAAGAATTTGTGCCTCTTCTACTTCAGCTTAGTGAATTGGGGTTTCTGACATATTTATCCACAAATTAATTTGGAAAAATAAACTATTTCAGACGTTTGTTAAAATCTTTGACAAGTGACTGAATCATTGTAGTCTCAACATATTTATGACAACATAGGTGATACAGGAAATGCAGACATGCAGACATGCATCCATTCCTCCAGCTTAATTGTAACCTTCGTTCTTACTGCTCAAGCTTTTCAAGATCATACGTGACTAAGACTTCTCGAATTTATTTGTGTGTACGGTGCAATATCTAGTTTGTTGGTAAACAGTTTTCTTTCTTTCTTTCTTTCTTTCTTAGTCTGACCTCTTCTACCTACTCACTGTAGGTGTAGAGGGTTACTGTTGCACCTGATCACACTCAGTGACACACTCACATTCGGTAGGACTCCTCTGGATGAGTGATCAGCCTGTCGCAGAGGCCTCTACCTGCACAACGCACAGCATTCACTAGAAACAAACATCCATGCCTCCAGGCAGGATTCGAACCCGCAATCCCAGCACGCGAGCGGCCGCAAACCCACGCCTTAGACCGTGCAGACACCAGGATCTTCATGAGCGTTTTTAACACTATAATTTACGATTCTGTATTACCATCTGCTTTGTTTATAGGCTTAAATCAGAACGAATCTCTATATACAACACAAAAAACAAAGCCAGTGTGAGATGTGAAACAGCAAATACCTGTAACCTAATGTTCGAACATATACTTCCAAGTCTTTCGTATAGCTTCACTTCTGCATGGCAGAACATTTTAAGGACCAGTCACACCTAGACATACCTCTACAGCTACACACGTTTGCGTATGTAACTCGTATAATAAGGCTAGGAAATCTGCACTTGTGCATACAGTGGCCATGTCTCTAGAATGCCTTATTACGGTCAAACGTATTCTCACAGAGAACTGGAGGCAGAATCACGAGGCCGGTAACAAAACAGACTCTACTACATCCTCTCTACAATTTAATGTATGTCCGTGGTACTGCTTTGTAAAGAGAAGTACAAAGTGATAGGAAAAGAGCTGTAGTGAGAATGTCGTGGAGTTGTAAGATGAGGAAGAACTTTAATCTTCTTACTTCTTTCTCAACCCCTCGTTTCTTCCCTTTGTGCACAGTACGTGGAAATTGTATACATGATTTACTAAGAAACGCTTAGACCTAATAGCAGATGTTTAGCTCTCGCGTTCCCTTGAAGCGGCGATTTAGTAAAATTATTCGTAAATAAGAACATACATTTTAGTAAAGAATGGAGACAAAAAGGAATTCATTTGATAACCTCGTAATTCACCTTTAGTTCCTTTTATCCCATACAAGGACCGGTTTTATTCAACTGGGTGTAGGATAAAAAGAGATCTTACTTTCCTATTTTGGTGAGATTGTAGATTCATAAAAGCTCGAAAATCTGGCGTTAAAAGAGACGTAGTTACTAAATGATAGTCTGTAAGTATGTAGACTCACATATGTACAGTCTGTTCAACAAACATTCGTCGCATAAAATTATCTACTTTCGAGACCGGCCTGAAACTCGCGTCATAATTTAATCATATTTAGTGTTCTTGTATTTTCTTTATGTGACTTTCTGTACCTTCATTTAATTAAAACTATTTTTGTCAGATACCTCTTAAGCAAAGGCACCACCGATACGCTTAACATATTTGCTTATTTTAGAAAGGCATAGACTATTAAGGTGTGTGACTAAGTTTCAAAGCAAAGTAAATGTGAAGGTTAAATTTTCCTTGGACATCCACATTCGTTGATAGAAAGAAGGCAGAAAGTTAAATTCTCCTTTTGGCATCCTGGAATCGGCATAAATGTTTTGCCGTTTTCATGTGTTTTATTCGCACAAACAGTAATTTAAACTACGCAGTTATTTTATCCAACTGTGTATTTAAGAAGCTGCTTCTGCTGCACTGGCGATGTTAGAAATGCGAGTGAAAGAGATATTTCTCTAATTTTTCCGTGATTTTATGTTCTTTGGGATTGTGCTTTGAATTTATCGTGATTGAATGTGAATAGACAATTTTATTTGCAAGAAACACATACATTACAGGCTTGTTGTTCAGTACACCATGTCGTTACGCATAATATATATTAGCATGTTAAATATGCAACGGCCTCTTCATTGCATTGCATTGCATTGCATTCTTCTCACCACGATGTACTTAAAAAGAACACTTGTGTAGAGTATATGTTGTTTCACAAACAAAATTATGTACATTCTACAGAAATATTGCCCAAAAATCAAACTACTGATACATTAACTTAAAATAAATTTCTAGTTTTATGTTCTAATAATACGTTGAATGAATTACGATGATAAGTTTCGTTGAACTTCCTGCAGGCGTATTCAGAGTAGACTTACACGAAGCAAGATTTGTTTGGACGTAATCCCAGTAAGCGAGCGGCCGCAGACCCAAGATTCAGACGGCGCGGTCACTGGGTTCGCCAATATTAAGATATACAGACCTATAATTTGCCTGTTGTTTTGTATGGGTATGAAACTTGGTCTCTCATATTGAGGAAGGAACATAGGCTGAGGGTGTTCAAGAATAGGGTGCTAAGGAAGATATCTAAGCTTAAGAGGGAAGAGATAACAGGGGACGGGAGAAGACTACATAACGAGGAGCTTTATGATCTGTACTCTTCACCAAATATTATTCGGGTGATCAAATC
Source organism: Reticulitermes speratus (assembly GCA_021186555.1). Lineage (NCBI taxonomy): Eukaryota > Metazoa > Arthropoda > Insecta > Blattodea > Rhinotermitidae > Reticulitermes > Reticulitermes speratus. Next base: position 20,968,614 of record JAJKFL010000005.1, read on the forward strand.
AAGGAGAATGAGGTGGGCGGGGCATGTTACACGTATAGGGAGAGGAGAGGTGCACACACGGTTATGATAGGGAGACCTGAATGGAAAACACTTTGAAGACCTAGGTGTAGATGGGAGGATAATATTAAAATGGATCTTCAAGAAGGGGATGGGGAAGCATGGACTAGTTTGGTCTGGCTCAGGATAGGGACAGATGGTTGACGTCTGTGCATGCGGTAATGAACCTTCGGGATCCATAAAATGCGGGGAATTTATTGACTAGCTGATGACCTGTTAGCTTCTTAAGAAGAACTCTTCTCCATGGAGTTTGTTTAGTTACACGGCGTCTTATTTTCGACGCTATAAATTTTTGCGTGATTTACATCGAAGTTCTTATCCATTAAATAAAACACTGTTATAACGTTATGAAATAGAATGCTAGCTTCACACATTTGGATATTATGGAGGACATTTATTACTTCTTTTGCTGTATACGAGTATTGAACATGAGACTCGGTGAGGTCTGTAGAGAGCTTGGAAGTGGTGACGAAGAACAATTAAATAAACTACGAATAACAGTTCCTTTCAGACAAATTTTCTGTGTCAAAATCTTCCCATAATGACCACTTACTGAACTGCCCTTTTCTTTTTCACCATCCTCATTACGAAAGTTGAGGGAGAAGCAAGAAACTCTCCACGAGACCAGCTGTTAAGGCTGAGGGTGTTTATAGATGCGGTCAACTGTTACCTAGATTTGAACATGAACCAATTGCTACGTGAACAGTGTCTCGCCTTTGGCAGACGGTACTGGCAAATTACCTGATAGTAAGCAAGCTGTAGCGCGTCGTGTGCGTGGTGCGACTTCGCACGTGTCATCTGCCAGAACACTCAGGCATATCTTGCTGATGGGCGGTACTCTCGGACAGTAGAAGACAAGAGCAGAAGTTGCCAGTCAGTCTTTCGCAACTTTACCCTCAAATGGTAAATTCTGAAGCTTCCGAAATTTTCGAGCATAACGAGCAGAAATGCAGAAGGGACAGAACTTCTGTAAAATGGAATCAGCAGGTTCCTGCAAAACGTTGGTGTCTATCTATCTAACTACACGGCGTTCATTCTAGAAAATCGTACCTAAGAACTTAACGCAGCGAGTACACAGCCTTCACACACAGTACTTACGCACTCCCGTCAGGAGAGGCTAATTAGCATTACTCGCAGGCTAGGTGGGGCTACTTGACCGTGGCAATGGATCGGAGAACCTTGCGAAGTAATGATATATTATACATTCTTAAACATTTTAATTATCCAATAATGTTCGCATCTGAGCGTATATAATAATAATAAAATTAGCGATTATTATTGAAGCGAAGTGCTAAACTATAGAATTCTGTAGATGTTAGAAACACAAAACCGAGGGGGCACTCACTATTCGTCTTACTTATTTCCAGCTGTAGTTACAGTAAAATGAAAAAGATAATTGTCTGTAATAGGACCGGAATCCTTGAAACTTTGTTAATTTCTCTAATTTATTTATTTGGGATTACAGCTGTCTCTAGGCTGCTATGCATTAAAATACAAACATACTCAGAGTATTATTATTATCTGGATTTATTCAGCGTCGAAATGTTTTCCAAAGTCGTATAACCCTTTCCTCGTCTATGTCATTGTGTGTTATTCGATGCCACGGCCCAGAGGTTTTTTAATAAATGTTGACGAATATATTTAAATCTACGAGATACAGAAAATAAAATAAATGTTGTACTCTTCTTATTATGCTGTCAGTATTGGTGCAAGAATTATACGGGTTGCTTTGTAACAAGCATGGAAGAATGACACTTTAGCATAGAACTTATATTGAGAAGTGTCTGAGCAAGTGATGTTTGGATCTACGTAGTTCTGACGTGAAGAAACCATTGAAAGATTATGAAAGGAAAATCGAGCCCATTCTACTTCTTTTAACCACATAGCCAAGTGAGGGTTTTATTTAAAACTGTAGGCTGTGACTTATTACATAGTCCAGACTGCCAATCCAACAGAGTTATCTCAATTAATTGTTATTTTTTAAAATTACAACCCGTTTCTATCCCGGTGTTCATGTTTATATCGGTAAATGCACATCTGTTTCCATTTCCATTAATTTTCCTATTCGCTCGAGCAGTGAGAAGTTGAAAACGTAATGTTTGTCAAATTGCTGATTAAATCGCTGAATTGACGTGTAACATTATTGAACGTTCTGTTTTGACACCTTTCTACAGCAATATTAGTATGTGTTTTGTTCCTTCGAATTAATGTGCAATTCAACGTGATGCATGATTTCGAATTTGGCATTTTAGGTATTTTCTTTTTTATATGGAAACGCCATATCAATATATCGTGTCGTAGGTAAAAATTGTTAACAATGCGATAATAAATGAAACAGCTGGATTTTGTGTATTATCCTGTCCGCTACTGAATAATGAACTCTGCCTTAAACAATAAACTCTGCTGATGATGTTACAGTATATAGCCCGTGGTGATTTGTTTAAAAGCAATTATATTGTAGCTGAGGATGCAGACTTGCGTCATAATTCAGGGGCTCACAATTAACATAAGGATCGGACCTCAGGTTGCCTGCGGTCTGATTAACATGCGTATGTTTGAGCATTTCGTGCATCAACTCATGTTTCTCATTTATGACTTCATTCATAACCGTAATAGTTATAAATTATGTTCTGTATAATAAGGGATGTCATGTAATTACAAATTGGCTCTGACTAGGCTGGTACAACGCACTGCTCAGAACAAATAGCTTCCTATGAAAGGTTGACTCAAAACTTCACTTGGGGGGGGGGGGGGGGGGGGGGGTGGAATGCGCCGTGATGGTCGCTTACAGCAGCAGCAGCATATGTACTTATATATAAAGCACTTTTGTTTGCTTTTGCTGAAGGCATTTTCGTGTAAATTTACATATGTTTTATCCTTTTAATGTGTTTTAATAATAAGTAAATACTTTAATGAACCTTTCCGGTTACTTTACTTTTTTGTTAATTTATCTTTACATTAAATTCCTTCTGATACAAAGAGATCAATAATGTTTGTTTTGTACTGGGGAAGGTTACAGTTAACTCTTAGATTTAATATATTACTGTGGAAAAAACTAAAGTAATGAGAATTTCAAGGCAACCATCCCCAATACAGATCAAAAACAGCCGAACAATGTGGAATATTTCAACTGTTTGGGTAGCATGATATCAAATGATGCAGGATGTAGGCGTGAATTTAAATCCAGGATTGCCATGGCGAAAGAAGCATTCAACAAGATGAAGGCTCTTTTCACCAGCAAACTGGACTTAAATTTAAGGAAGACACTAGCAGAGTGCTACATTTGGAGCATAGCTTTGTATGGTGTTGAAACTTTAGAAAGTAGATCAGAAGAACTAGAAAAGTTTTGAAATGTGGTACTGGAGAAGGATGGAGAAGATCAGTTGGACTGATCGTGTGAAAGAAGAAGAATAAAGAGTCAAGGAGCATGGAAATGTCCTACAAATAATAGAAAGAAAGAAGGCTAACTAGATTGGTCACATCTTGCGTAGGAACTGCTTTCTATAACGCGTTATTGAAGTAATTATAGGAGGCAGGATAGAAGTGACGAGAAAACCAGGAAGAAGGCGTAAGCAGCTACTGGGTGACCTTAAGGAAAACTGAGGAAACTGGAAATTAAAAGAGGAAACACTAGATTGCACCGGATGGAGAACTCGCTTTGGAAGAGGCTGTGGAGCTGTCGTAAGACAACGACGTAAATTAATGGGCTTTTTTTATTTGTTCTAAATATATTTTTGTTATATTTTTGTACATTTTCTAATTCGCTTTCAGTAATTTATATTTTATACGAAATTACTTTGGCTTACCTTCCCTTTATTTGTGTTTGTACCATTAAGCCCATAGCCCACTATCGTTGCAGGTCAAGATATTTTTGTTCCGCAGATTTTATTCATCTACCACTAAGATTCATTTTTCTTTTAAGTGTAAAGACTCCAGAATATTTAAATTTCTTCCGTATGTTCGTGAAGTATTTACGTATAATAAGCCTCTACATGGTGTATCGGGTATCCAATTTTTGTGTTAGACTAACGAAATTTATCATGGAGCGCGCGGGGTCACAGGTTGATAAGCATGTGCCTGTCTGATTGTATCGCTATTCTAGAGAAAGGTTTTCGTTAATATGGAGAGACGTTTGACTGTAAAATGAGCCAGAAAAGCCAAATTGCTTTCATTGTTTTACACTGACGAATTCAGGGTATGGTATTGCTGTGTGTGTGCATTTTTAATGACGACTAACAATGTTACTGAAATCCACAGTCACTTCAACTACTTCTGCTGTGGGCTGGCCTCATCTTCAGTGCACATACAACCCCGAATACGTTCGGAATTCAAAGGTTTCTGGACTTAGTCCTTCAAATCTGCAATATGTATACAACTGATCGACCGAAAGTTGGATTAGAGTCATCTCCCGAAACGTCGTATACGTCAAGTAGGATTATATTTGAAGGGTGGACAGGAGGAATCGACGAGGAGTTATGAACATGAATCTGACAAGTCAATTGTGTTATGTGTGAGCACTCATTAAATGGCAGAGTGATGCGAAATTTATTCATCGACGATTAGAGAAGTATAAACCGCCGTCAGTTCAAACATTTTCTGGAAGAAGCTGGCTCAAATTATGTTGGCGTTTTCTACTACTCGCCAGTGAGGTGCTGGAATAGAGGCACAGTGTTAAGTTGATTTTTCATTTGCGAACTGACATAGATATTGTCATGACTGGAGCAGGCAAAACTGTATTACATTTATCTGACGAGTCATGGCAGTTGCATTTATCGTGAGCAAAACAACGTGGTATGAAATTTCAAGGAAATGGTAAATTACCGTGTGACATGTTTTCTGATGTGAAGAGGACCTTTGAAGTAAAACTTATCGCGTAAAATATCTCAGCAACTTTGCATCGTACACAGCTGCTTTTGAATGTTCTAACCCACAAGATGATCTGCAGACTTTGAAGTGCAAGTTATTTGGCATCATTCTTCCGCTCCCAGATTGTTTCTTATTGTTTGAAGATTTTGTACGAAGATACATGGAATCCAAACGTTACAAAATACTTTTGTTATTGGCGCAGATCAGGTTCAGTGTAGACGAAAATTGAGATATTTGAATTACAAAACCCTGACGCTCGGACATACCTTCGTCGATAGAAATATACAGTAGTTTTATGAGAACCTACCTGAAAATTCAAGCTCCAGCATTACTTTCGCGGAGAAATTATAAGAGAATTTGGCAGCAAATATATTATGGGAACAAATGTGCTCCGTCATAATTAAATTTTGTTTCCGGCGTAGCGATGAAAGTTAGGCATTTTTTCTCCAGTTCGAGAACAAATTTTTACAAGTTGGCCAGGGACACAGGACCTCAAAAATCCACTGAAGGTTGTACTGATTTTTCTATAATAATACGATCGAATAAATAAGTGCATAATTTCTTATGTTTGCGAAAACGTATGCTACTTGTCTGTATATCTGCTACGTCATTGTGTCGCTTATTTCTATCACAAGAAGTCCTTATTTATCTCTCTATCAACATGTCCCACGCATGGGTCTCAATTGTGAAGTTGAAAGTCGAATGCGGCCCGCAAGTGCTGAAAGGTTGCTGACCTTTACTTATTATTTTCTGCAGTATTTCCATTTTATATTAACACGAAGACATGAAGCGGATTCGTACTTGGAAAAGTGTTTGCAGCAGGAAATCTCGCTGGCTGTTTGCACGTAGTGTCATTTTGCAGTATTTTATGTCGTTGTGGTGTACTGTCTACATTACTTCAGCCTGTCTTTACTAATTCAACGACTTTACCCCAAATATATCTGTACAGTGACAACGCCCCAGACAATTCGGAATGTATCCACTTCGAAAATTGACCCTGTGACAGCTTATCCAACTTTTTCATTATTACTTTAAACTAGCTTTATCTGTTACGATTTTCTACTGAATTTTCTATTCGCTTTTGGTTTTCTACGTTCATCTCATCCTCTTTCCTCTATTTATCATAATGATAATGAGCGCGTTGTAAACGTTACGAAACTTCACATTATACATATAATTTTTCCCTCCTGCTATAAATTTGTCTTTATTAGTGTCAAAGTTTTGCACCAGCTCCCCGTTTTGAAATACCCTGAGACGACTTACGTTAATAGAAAAGTAAATGTAAAGAAACGTTTACAGAATTCAGCGTGCCCTTGCTTTCGTCATAAATATAATTCTGGTTTTGTTTCTGTCATTCCCAGCTACCAGAACTGTTCCATATTTTCAAGAAGCTCAGAACGTATCGTTGAAAGTACTAGTAACAAACTTGCTTAATTTACTGCTTCGTCTTAAAAAGAAAAGACATGTCCCGGAAAGGAGGCGTGTATATTAAAATATGTTTAATAGAAAAGGATCAAGGAAAGTCCACAAATATTATATTTACCCTAAATTATCGTAAGTGCTTGAATGTTTGGGCAGAATGTATAGAAGACCTTCGAATTATCTAAAATTCAGAGTGGAGTAGTTTTTAAGAACAGCCTTCGTCCTTATTACATTTTAAGTACCCACTGACCTGAGTAATTTCTGAAATATAGATGACATTATATCACGCTGAACACGGCTCCTGCCTCGCAAACTTCACGCATGCTGTTTTCGTTGGCACGGTGCTCAAGACAGAGTTGGAGTCATTATAATTAGAGTTATATGTGACGTTTAAAAATCGTCTACAAAGGAGCCGGTAATAACCGTGCTGTTTTTTACTTAGTGAAACTGTTTTTCACAATGATTAATGGACAGATGGAACTACTACGCCAAGTTTTTACGTTCATTATGTTATACTAAACCTTCGTACAAGCTTTTGTAAAATACCTACGTTAAGGAAGAAAATACATAATAAAAACCCGTAAATGTAAAACTGTAATTTTTTAAACATTTAATGTTACACATCCCCATGTTTTTAAGATTATAGCTAACATGTCACATTTTATCAGCAGTCTCTGTTAGCAGTAATAGAATGAAAAGCAACATGTACTACATAAATTGTAAGATTGAGACCTCGGTGCGTTAACACATATTTGATGCAACTGTACACACTTTTATGGCTATAGATGGCCTGAACATGACCAAGATTGGTTGAAACGTATTGCTTTATTAAGATGACTAATTGACACCAACATCACTAAAGTTGTCTTGAAGGTAAACATGTGTTTCTATGTAGTAAAATTGTAATCTCGCTGATTTAAATAATGTATGAGATGTTACACGACTTTGGTTTCTATATCATATCGCTTCTTAATATGACGTAATAATTTAACTTTCAAACATGGTATTATTGTATGTGACCCTGGATAAATCAGTCACACGAGTAACGGGCTACGGGCCGAAAGATCATTCCTGCCAGCGATATTTCCTTTTGTCGCCGCGACCTGGTCGGCGCAGGGAACCCATGGAAGATGTGTTCAGTGGGTATCTGGGTATACAGCCCGAAGCGCGAAGCTGATCTTCACAGTGCTGACGTTAAACACCAGCATCTCTTTATGGAGTAGTGCAGATTTATTATGTGCATTCGTTTATGAACATTGGGACTTTCGATTCAGTCGGTCCACATTACTTCTCAGTATTTTCCAAAAAGAAGCTTACTTTATTTGTTTGTCATTGTTCATTTTCTTCCATTAATTTATTTATCACGTCCGTGCTGTAATATTCTATATTGCGTCTATGTATTTTCTCCAGCAACAGTAAGCGAAAACCTGCAAGTAACTACTCCTTTGCGTGAATTTGACGAATTTTCGCAAAACACTGCTAAATTATTCTATTTTTCTTTTCGTTAAAAGTGTACTATATCAGGCCTGCGGGCCGCATGCGTCACACTGGGGCTCATTGTGCTGCCCGTGACGACTTCTGAAAATAGCATTTTATTTAAAAAAAAATTGTCATTGCTTGAAAGTTGCAAATTAAATATTGCCGTTGACATTTAATTTTTGAACAGTGCTACGCTCTCATTCTCGCTCTAATTAAAAATGAAATTGATTAAATAGTATTTGTTTTATTTAATTAGACACTATTTGCAAACTGTGTTTGATGATTTCCATCCCGTTGTGCTTGTATTGTTATTCAATACCATACAAGGTCAACCTAAATACAATTTTTTATATCGAATTACTAAGCAGCTACATGTTTCGATCTATACCCGGATCATCATCAGGTTTGCATAAAAACAATAAGTGAAAGGTAAAAAGTGCATATCATATTATACACTATATTATGAAATCTCATAATTTACTTTGGAAACTAAAACTGTAAATTATGATATCTCATAAATAGTGTATAGTCGACCGGTGGACTAGGGTTAGCGTGCTCGCCACTGGACCCAAGGTTCGCGGGTTCGATCCCGACCGAGGTCGATGGATTTTTAAGGCGTAAAAATCCGGAGCACCACTTCTTCGGAGGGAGTAAAGCCGTCGGTCCCATGTCGTATATGTAACGCATGTTACGTAAGCTAATTCAAAGCTCCATTTCTCACCCAAGTCTCCTGACTGCTGTAGATGGCTCTGGCGGACACATCAGGATCGATAGAATAGTAGCGCGGCAGTTTGCCAGTCACACTGCCACGATGCAGAGGAGGCAAGAGGAGGCCGAGCCATATAGGGCTGTTGAGCATGGTAAAAAAAATAGTATAACATAACATGCACTTTTTACCTTTACTCATTGTTTTTATGCAAGCCTAATGTCCGGTATGGATCGAAACATGTAGCTGTTTAACAATTCGATGTGTAACAAAGTTTTTTTAGACTGACGTTGAATGTATTGAATGATTAAAATATTACCCCACACCTCCTTCATGTGTCCATTGTCTAGAAATTCCTGGAGCTTCAACCTCCTGGGCTGTGCAGGCAAATTGGATAGCTTTATCTCTTACTTTTACCCTACCCCGGAATCTACCCCTGGGGCCCGCAGCTCTTTTCTTTGGAGAAATATAGCACTCACCGCTTTCCGAGTCGTGCAGGCCTGGTCTATTGCAAGAGAATGCTGGGCATATTCCTACTTGCCTGCTCTTTAGACTTTTATTCCCACAAATTTTGTGTGTTTAATATTACTCGTGTATTGAGTAATGCAAGTTTATAATCCAACAATTTACACGTAGGCTCACTCTCGTGTTGAAATGAAGCCATAAAAATTAACCCTGTGGTTATCATCAGGCGGTTCCGCTAACAAACTGCTTAATAATTAAGTAAGTTGAAATGTGTAGTGTGCAGTACAGATGAAACGCAAAGTGTTAATTTTACCTGCAATGAACACTAAACTTTTCAACTTAGTAAATATAGAGCAATTTGATAAGCAGTCCCTTGATTATGACTACTTGTTAGTAGAAACGTTTTGAGCTATTAAAGATTTTTAATAAATTTACGTCTTAGTGTTGTGTTTGATGGTTTTATTTGTTTTAAAAATATCTGTAAACATCAACAGCATGGCAGCCAAGTTTGATGCACCTAGTCTGTCTACCTTATGATTTCACGTGGTGGACTTTAAAGTACTTGGTCATAGGATCCACCTTTCTTGGAGCCAATTTCTTTATTGCACGCAGGCGTTCCAATTTCAAGTGACCACCATTCATTCAGCTAACATTTAACACTCTTCTACTAATTGTTATTTATAACAGAAAATATCAATCAGTCTAATTTGTGTTTTGTGTTCAGTTTGTATTCACACACGACAACCATAACCCTCATTAGAAATCATAGGATTGACTGCAATGAATAAATTACTGTCCCATTTTACATGATCGGTAGAGCTTATACAACAGATGTCAACATGTTGAAACATGAACGGGATTAGCACTCATGTCACGTATGGCATTACAATGGAAAGTCAACTGGCAATCTCATGTTGGGAGTTGTGAATGTTAATTCGGTATCAGATCATAATCGCAGCTATTCAGTGTCTGCTGTTGTTAAATATGGAACGATATTGTCAGTCAGTGAAGTTAATTGTCCCTCATAACCAACACAGCATCACCATTATTATCATCGCCGCCGCCAACTTCACCACCACCACTACCACCACAACAACAACAACAACCACCACCTGTATCTAGACTCATGTTAGTTAGCCTGTTCCTTGTCCATTAAAATCGACTTTGCACACGCCGACGTACCTACAGACTTTCCGCACGTAATTCTAGCTCAAATCTCCCCCTATCGTATGATTCTCTTCCATATTTGTATGTGTTTCCACAACTATTATATGTATTTGTATATAGTTTATTTAACGACCCTTCAGATAGCTCAGATTTAAAACCTTGAATAATTTTTTTCCCAATGGCGCAATAGCCCCTAGTGGGCCAGGGCCTCCTTATTATCGAGGCTTCACGATCACACTCAGACACACCACACTCGGTAGGACTCCTCTGGGCGAGTTATCAGGCCGACGCAGATACCTCTACCTCACAACTGACAAGAGACAGACAGACATATCCATGCCCCCGGCGCCGGGATTCGAACCCACAATTCCAGCAAGCGAGCCGCCGCAGACCCACGCCTTAGACCGCGCGGCCACTGGGATCGGCATAACCTTGAATAATAGGACGATTAATTAATGAATTGGGAAGGGTGTGCAGGAAGAGGTCGTGGCTGTGTTAATCCCATACGACTAGGCCTGTTGTCTGAAATTCTGTTGGTAACACTATTCGTCTGTTACTTCTCTCTAATCTTGTACGATAACTACTAATACATCTCCCAAAAACGATAATGCAAACCCGTCATTTCTTTGCTCTATGTTAGTGTGATAAAGACAGCTCTTTCATTTTCTGTGTGAATTTTACTGATATTCTGTGTCGGTAGAGCTGTATTTCAAAACGCACTTGCCTTATTATTCTGATGAATGTTACATTCGAATAAAGTAATTATTGAATAATAGAGAAGTGATTACAACTGTGAGCAGCTTTCGTCTTACACTTCAGACAAACTTGGATATATTTATATTTCGACAGTCACGGAACTAGGTTCTTTCAGCCACTGGACTAAGAGATTTGTGTTTCTTCACAACCAAACCAAGCCTTTAATTTTTTTTTACCAATAACAAGAAGTTATAGGAAGAACGTAGGACGCTTCTTTTCCCTTGAGAAAACCCCACTAAGAAGAGCAAAGCGGGGATGTAAACATTAATTGGATCTTTGTACTGGCAGTGAGAATGTAAGGTGGGTGGGACTGGATCAGGCAAGTTTACGGTTACCTGCAGCTCTTTGAAATCGCCCTGCATCGTTGGATAGCATTAAACGTAAAACAGAACTAAAAGTTCCTTTAATAAATGCTGTAAAAGTGCTTCGAGGTGCATATCTTCGGTATATTGATTTAAACTTTGCTTTAACAATTACGTTTCTTCACTAACCTTAGAACTGAATTGTGGGCGATGATTACTAACCCTGTTGTTACATCGATCTGAACAAGACACACAAAAATTATCAGCTACGTCTGTTACTGCAGCGTAGAGTAGAAAGACAGCCAGTAATCTTCTCGTCTGTCTAGAAAATTACGTGTTTGTTTTTGTAACAAAGCTCGCTTCGGTATCAGTCATATACTTTCCGTCATCTTCTGAAGTGAGACAAAATAGGATAATCCTCTCTGATGTCTGCAAGCTCCAACATACTTTATTTTTGACTGGTTTGAGATGTTGATGTAAGGGACCGATTATCTTTCCCTTCAGTCTTTCACCCCCGAATCTAATGTGATCTTAATGCTCCTTCTAAGCCCAACTCCTGCTGAGACATTTCGTGCAAAAGGTCAATCAATCCGTGAGAAGAGGTCAGAGGTATCTGCATTTCTCTGTGAGATGGAGCCAGGTGATTAATATTGCATAGTATTTGTAATCCGTGGATCGAAACCCACCATTGGCCATCGTGAACAGGTTTAGTTTACTCAGTATTTCCGCAGAAACGGGTATTAGATTAGGCTACAAGCGGTAGACAGGCGCATATTTCTGATCAATTGAAGCTTCCGATGTAACAGATTGTCAGTACCAAGATCTTAAATATTTATTGTGTTACATTCACATTTAACTCAGCTAAGTGTAGGAATATTTCTGGTGCAAATGTAATGTGTATAGCTTATGAAAATAAGTTTCGAAACAAGCGTGCGCAAGTTAAAAGATTGGAGTAGTCACGGTTCGCATGTCATCCAAATTTATATCCATATTGCAACATGAACACTAGTAATTAATTAAGCCTTCGTACTAACAGCCATAGGTAACAAATTTAAATATTTTTTATTTATTTTTGACGTTTATTTATCCTGATGATTCTAATTATTCTTGAGGTTGCGCCTGTGGTTGTGCTTCAGATAGGTTAAATCTCCAGGGATTGAGATTGGCTCTTTCTAACTGGTACATCAGCATATGTTCTCCCACTTTCGCCGTTTTATCAGAAATGGAGGCAGATCCAAGCTCCGAAACATTGTGGATTTTTAGCCTGGGACGTTGGATAGTGTTCAGAACTTCTGTGATGACTATAATTTTTCCATATTTTGCAATTAACGTGTAAAGTTTTTAAAGTACAAAAATAGGAACTATCTGGTTTTGAAACGACGTAAAATTACTTATAATTTTTGGCATATCACTTAAATGTAAAATAATTGGTGAGAAGGGAAGTAGTGTTAAAATTGCAATCAAGAGTCGTAAGACAGAATTAGTGCTGCAAACTGACTGGCGCAATTTTTACACTAATAACTGCACGTGATCTAAACTCTTGTTATCTACGGTTTTTTTCAGTAGCGGAAACCTAGCAAATTCGTAGAGCTGAACTGAGAAGTAATTATTGATATGAGTGTACTTTTACGGACATAATGTGATGGGGGGCCATCCAGACCGCTGCTGTCCGGCTAACACGGACACAATAAGTCAATGCGTGAGATTTTGGTGTCGATAAACGATAATTAACCTGGACTAACTCGCTTCCCATTGTTCGTATCTCGCCGGGTGGGCATCAGCGTCACGTCTTCGGCTGACCTTTCCGCTACATACAGTACAGTCGCTGCAGGACGTGTGGTGTTCTGTACGTCTACACTGGAATTTACTTCAAGTACCCACCTGGCTGTGCACTGCGCCACAAGACGGGAGGTTCCGGGTTTGATTCCCAGTAGGATTCTTGGAAATTTTCAAGTGACCTGTCCACATTCAGTAGCCCTAGGGTCCACTCCGCCTCTAACAGAAATGAGTACCAAGGAATTTCCCTCGGGGTAATAAAGTGCAGCCGTTGCGTAGGGCTGACAACTCTGCCGTGCTATTTGTGCTGAATGTCTAAGGATGGAAGCCCGACATTCCATCCCCCTTTTGAGTCTTCATGACTTGTTACGGGAAAGCTTTACCTTTACTCACTTGGCTGTGTAGTAGCCTACAGAGTCAACTAGAAAAACTGAAAACTTGTTCGACTCATCAAGAAAATCCGTGAAGGTTTAACACCATGTTAACGCAAGCTCACCATTGGGTCTTCACTCGACCAGTTGAATGCAGTCCGCGCTTTCGTATCACATTCCTTTGTTATAATTACGTTATATTTCCATTTATGGCTACATTTTTCCTTCAAGTTTGCTGGCCATAATGTGAGATTGAGCTTCTTACAGCAATATTGCTGGACATTCAACTCTTCTGGAACGTTTAGCTGTGTTCAGGAATGAGGAGTTGACTGAAGATTCCAAGGATCGTAGTGCCTTTATCTTCAGAATCAAGCAGTCCAAGCAGAGTGCTCTTCTTATAAGGCTTGACCTTGAACAAGATGGCATTAAAACCCTTCCGCAGAGCAGAAGTATTTTTTCAGAACCTGATAGTGGTTTAGCGGATGAAGAAATCCTCCTTTTACATAACCCAAAGCCTCCTCTTGATAAGAGTCAGATTTGAGTTTGTCTCTGCGATTATTGTGAATATTACTGTCTTCTGGGATATGATTCCGTCTGGTCTGGTAGATACAGACGTTTCGTGTAAACATTCTACCTCCCTATCAAGTACAATTTCCAGACAATCCTACACTGCAGTTACTCGGCAAGAATGCTTCAGTCGAAGTTTCAGTGTTGCGTTCACAAATCCTTCGACAGGTCTTGATCGTGGAGTATATGAATCCAGGGCACCCCTGTCACCGTACTTTCTTCAAGATCCATTGCGAAATTGTCCTCACATGTACACCTAGGTTTCATAAGTGGTATCTTCTTTTAGGGCTTGTGAGAGAAATGTTGCCTGCCTTTATCATACCATCCGTCTTCATTTCAGCACAATAATAATACAGTATTGTGTGAACAGTAAAATATGAAGCTTCTGATCATTTATTTTTTGCTTCATCTTTGATGCCCATTTACTCTCCCCGGCATCTTTTTCTCAAACAGTTCAATATCCAACTCCCAGTTTTTGTGTTTAAACACCATTAATTGTTTAAATGTACATGTCATTTCGCTTGCGAACAGTACATTACCTAAACCGAATCACAGTTGGTTTAGGTAGCAGCACAGCATTTCGAAGTGTCCTGAAATCCGTAAACTTGTTTTGCAAATATGGAAATAGCTATTTCAGAATCCAGTAGCTTTTGCTTTATAGAGTAATTGCTTATTACAAGGATACAAGAACAAGCATTACTGGAAGCACGTCTCTGCATAATCTTTGCATATGTTCACATGCACCCCCAAGTGCTCTTGTCTTTCAAATTATTTTACCTACCATAATTTGGAGCCTAGCTTGGTATGGTGCTGCAACTTGGACACTTCGGAAAGTAGATCAGAAGTGTCTGGAAAATTTTGATACAGGGAATTGAAAGAGGAAGCACTAGATACCACTCTGTGAAGAACTCGCTTTGGAAGAGGCTATGGACCTGTTGTAAGACAGATTACAGAATGAATGAATGTGTATGCAAATTTCATAGGCCATCCCAGATGCCGTGCGGTCCTAGGCCTTTCAGACATCGAGGTCACTGGACGTAGATCTGTATCTGCTTTTGTGTCAGCTTGTAAGGGACTTCCTGATACATGTGTATTCGTAAACGTCTGCGATCTTCTCTTAATTATGACTGAGAAAACCTCCTTGTTAAAAAGGCTACGGCCCATACTCGGCGTAGCACAAAAAAGAGGAGCGGAATGGAAGAAGAAGTGGAATTTTAAGACGAAATACGAGAAAAATTCATACCACGCTGGACCAGTTGCTTTTAAAATTGGACTCGCTCTTGGCTGAAAATAAATAAACACATCAATCATGTCACAAATTCACACATCGTTAATGATTTTTGAAAGATCATTTTAGCAAATGCATATCATACACACACGACGTGAAGACATAAATATAATTAGGCATATGTGACCTAAAAGTAAATATTACATATGAGATATGTAAAATTCTAAGAATTAAGTTCCATGACTGTTTACAGCGAGAGACTATTTTAAGAAGCTCCAGGAAGTTAAAGACGGCGGAAGCGTGGTTTCTAACGATGTGTGCCAAGTACAGGCAGTGGACAAGGCAGAGATTACAAACTAATTGTTGCTGTTATCTGAGACGTTCTTGATATAAAACACAATCTGTGATGTAAAGCTTTGTGTTCAAAATGAGCTTAAAAACAGGGAATTCGGTTTAAGTTAAGGACAAGATAGGTCTGTACACAGAAATATATTATCACACTTCCCTGTCTAACGAAATTTAGGTTTCTTGATCCTATGCATGTCTGTACTTATAGCTTTTGAAACACATGACGGATTGTCTAAATGTTCCGTGCAGAATTGTGAGATGTATTAGACCCATTAAAAGTAAGGTTCTGATAGAGTGGTCCTTCGGTGATCCGGGCCCCTGTAATCCGGATCCCCGGGTGGTCCGGACAATTTTGGGTCAAATACAGCCCAGGTTTCCCATTTAAATTATTATTACATAACATTATTATTACATACTTTTATGTAGAGTATTTCCACTTTAAGGAGCTTTACTTTAGCACTGAGTGATAATTTCTTGTATGTTACCTATACCACGAATTTTCCCATCAGTTGTCCGGACTCCCGGATGATCCGTACCAACCCTCCCCCCATATAATCCGCTTGACCGAGGGTCTACTCTGTTTATGTAACATTAAATAACATGAAACCTATTTAGCTTTGACTTTTATGTTACTAACTTAAAACGCGACGAATATGGGGTTTGCCGTCGACAGGTCTATACTTATGATTTTTGTGTGCTAAAGAAATTACAACCACAGAGACAGGGACAATTTTGATACTTCGTGGAAAATTTCCATGTCAGGTAAACTGTACGCACAAATATTTATACACAGAAGCACATAAAAACGTTGTGCAAAAGTGCCTTCATAATTCTTAAGAGCCTACCTCTGTTCGTGTGTAAAGAAATGAAAGTTTTTAGACGTGGTCGTTCACAGGCAGACTAAATACTAATTGATTTTATGGAGATGTGTGAAAGTAGCGATCTTCTGATGTGCTGAGCCCCGATGTTTTTATACCCCTATTTTAAGGAGTCCTAATGCATATTTCAATAAGATTAAACAGTTCGTAAGATTACAGGCGGCTAAGGAATGAAAGTGTTGTATTTCGAAGTAGGCCAAACTGTTTCGTCTCTAACCTAAATTTCAAGATTTCGCACATTTTACCCTGCTCCACATACCTTTAAACAAACTAACGCGTCAGAGACAGATAATATATGAGGTGACAATTATTCAGATGGTCCGGAAAATAGTTTAGTTCATCCTTCAGTCCATCATAACTTTAAACTGTCGCAGCGTTTTAGCTTTCTATGTGCAAAGTACATAAAATACACGCTACGGCAAGACCCCGTAGGCTGCCTTCATATTTCATTTCGAAAATTATTCAGCATTTTTCAGGGAAACTTGGAATTAGAGATTCATGCTAACACTTTATCTGGTGGTCTATAATACAATATCCAACAAATGCACACTATTGCAATATACGAGCATAATTTACAGTTCTATCTATAAGTTTTCCAGTGGCCCACCGATTACTGGTTTTCAGCCGCCATATTTGCCGGTTTATTGCATCGTCAGGTGTTAAATTCCTCTGCTTTATAACCCTCTGCACTTCCTTTTCTCACTTTACTTCGGGTCGTCCTCGTCGTCGTCTTCCTTCCGGTGACCAAGTCATTCGCTTAGGCCATCGGTTAACCTCCATGCATACTACGTGTCCATACCATTTCAACATATTGTTTTCCATTCTTTCCAAAATTATTTGTGTTACCCCCATTTTTTTCTAATTGCTTCGTTTCTTAATTTTAGTAATCTGGAGGTCCTTGCAACTCTTCTCCAGAAATCCATTTCTGTATTTAACATAATTTACAATTAAAACGTTAAAACTTAGACATGTTTCGATCCGTTAAGGATCTTCTTCAGGAAAGACTAACTTTAAGTTTCTGTAGATATCCAAATGAGCGCTGATATTGTTGGCGTGTAGGGTAGATTGCGAGGAGATTTATTGGGCTGGTCCTCTTGCTGTTCACAGCATGTAGGGTGCGACGGAGTTGTGGGCTCTCCAAGCGGGTGGATGCTTGTGGGGTGTGCGGCGGCGACAACAGCACCTGCCGCGTCGTGTCAGGGCTCTTCACGCGTCCTCAGCTGCCCGTGGGCTACAACCTCATCGCACAGATCCCGCGTGGTGCTTGCAACATCACCATCTCGGAGCTCAAACAGAGCCGCAACTACTTGGGTGAGTCCTGCTACAATTCCTATGCTACTATCAGGCTTCTGTTTGACCTTAAATGTGACTTCTGTTTGCCTCCCGGCTACTATTGCATGTACAGTTTCTGTGCCAGAACCCTCCTGAAGCGAGATTTGAGGTTCTAATGTCTTCAAAGACGCTACGCCGCGTCGACTGGTAAATAGTTACTGACGTTTCGGAAGAATGTAACGGCTTCGTTGTCAGGGTCAAGCAGTCCAACAAATCGGACTGCTTGATCCATCGAAACGTCAGTGAATATCAGTCGACGCGGCATAACATCCCCAACCACTTTAATTTTAAGCCGGTCACAATTTAAAATTTCAGTGCTAGTGGTTGCTATAGGATATGTGGCCATTACTTTATAATACCTCTAATCTCTGTCGTAGTTCCCGCATAAAATTTGCACTTCTGAGCTAGTATCTGCTGCATGAATGTAATAAATTATCTAAAGATGACTAGGAATGAATTGGGACTTATTAAATGAATTGGTGGTCCTCTTCATAGAGGCAACCCAAGAAGAAACTTTTCAATAAATCTGTCCCTCTATGCACATTCACTCCATAAATACAGATCTTCTGGCCACAAATGGTTATCTGGCTGTAAAGAATGTCTCTTTATTGTGTCTCTGATCATGACTGATGTCGAGGGAATTCCCGGCGGGTGCAGGATTTGCTTGCGATAAATTCTTGTGCCGAATTCTCAAAAATCGGACAGTAAATGTGGAAAATATGGATAGAGGTTTCATTTACGCCCTAAGCAAAGGATGAGTTTTATTGCCGCGTTTTATAGCAAAATTTACAGTTCCGAATTTTCATTTATGAAAAAAATGTATACGTTCCGTCGATCATTATTAATTTCCGAGATACAGTGTGTGATTGACGAACAGACGGACGGACGCTCCGAATTATTTACATGGCTGTTCTTCGTCACAATGAGACTAGAAACTATCTTCTCGAACAGAAGCCAACCGTGAGATTACGTGAGAAATGTGGCTCGGCGTTCCGTGGTTAGCTGATTCGTTGTATTAGCTACGTCTTGTAATCACAAGCGCAGCTGTTAAGGCTTATACTTGTATCTCCGAATACGGTTGTGCCGGCTGTGTGGTCCACAGTGTTTCGTTGATGGACAGTCCGTTGCTGGGAGCAGAAGAGCTCATTATCGAACAGTTAAATGTTTATGTGCTCCGCTTGCTGTAGGCTTTGCTCGTGTAGATCTCTCGTTAAGCCTGATTCTACAATCAGCTTGGTCGCATATATCTCGTCTGACCCATAAACACTCTACCCATGGTCTCCATGTACGCTTTGAAACCTCGGTTATCAGATCGAAATGGGGAGGAGTGTATGTTAGGTCGGGAAAGCCGATAAATCGATTTTCAGGTTTCGCTTCCTAGCCTACAGATGCGAAGTTAGGAAGTCAACTAACCAAACTTAGTATTTTAGCACAAAACGAAACGTATATAGTATAATTTCCATATAAAATAATAAAATAAGTCCTAAATGTTGTAAGGTCCAAACGCGTCAGGATCTTCCGCCACTTAACGAAGTTTGACCTGTGCCATGTAGGCCCAACTGGACCTAGACAAGCCTAAGCACGTCGTCGGTTTGAAGCTGTAGTTCTGTAGGCTACAATATTGGCTCCCTTCAAAAATACAGTATAGTACCTTATCTAAATACTAAATTCAAGTTCTTATACACACGTAATTTCGCAATGGCTCTCCAATAATTGTTCTTGGGGTTCGGAAAAGCGGGTCGGTTAATAAGAAGTCGGATGACCGAGGGTTTACTCTACGCGTAGTGGCACGACTTAAAGATTTCACCCACACTCACTGTAAACCCTTCTTCGATAAACACCTGTTTAGTGGTTGATATTAACTGCCATCTTTTAACCAATCTTCTTGCCAAAAATTGAAAAAAATAGAGTTTTTTTGAGACCACTATGCTGTCTGCGCGCGTGGGCTTGCGTATACGTGTGTAGTTACGTGTATTTGTCTTTATGTTTTAAGTTTTTCTTTTTCGGTCATGTTTGCCAGCCTGGTGTGCACTCTTCACTAAATATTAGTAACCAACTAAGTAACTCCACGCAGTAGATTTAGTTGCTCAACTAATAAACATTTGCATGCATTGTATGAACTGGAAGATCCCAAAACTCTTCCCTATTCTGAGACGAATAAATCTGGACCCCACTCCCCGTTCTTTAAGATGCATGCTTAGGTGCGTTTTAAACATGTGGAGTACCCATTAAAACCAGTGCATTCGTCCGTCCGCCTGCACACATGTAACAAATCCTGAACCGCTTAACTGATTTTTATATAATTTTAAATTGGAGAATTCACTAAATATGTCAAGTTTTTTTTTTTAATTTTTATTCAGATCTGACACTTTTAACGAATATTTTTAGTGTCGGCGTACCTGTCATTAACCCAAAGTTCGAGAAATTGTAGGCAATTACAGCCACGTTGAGGAAAACTTACTCTGGCGACTGTGAAGGGATACGGAGATGGCCCACACATGCAATTCCGATCACCATGGGTTGTAGCGTTATTGCTAGGACAGAGGAGAAAACAAGTCATGTGATGGACCTGATTTATTTTTAGGCACACAAACTGGTGAGCGACGGTAAGAGATGTTGCTGAAGAGTGTGGATATTTATGTGTCATTCGTAATTCCTTCTGCCGAACTGTCCTGTTGAGTTTGCACTACGGTATACTGTAGATGTCCTTCATTAATTCGGACCAACAAAACCTTTACGAATATCGGAGACCATTTTTAATGTAAACCGCCCATTTGTTTCCAAGAACTTAATAAATAACATTAATAAAAATTTAAACCAATATCAAAAGCATATGAAACATCAGCTTTTACTTTTAATAACGTACAAACACATTCTGGATGCACAAAACGCGTTAATTATTCAAACGGAATATCCTTCCATAAAGCAAGAAAGCAGTGAAGCTCGCTCCATGAAAGACGGAACTTGACTGAGCTAAGAGCGATCTGAACAATAGCAGGAGGATAAGTGAAGGCGATTCGCCAGAGAAGTGGCCTCTTCTCCATTCGTTAGAACCAGTCACGAAAGGTCGAAAATATTGTATTAAAATTGGTGAACAGGAATTGTCGGAATTCCTTACATCAAGGATCACGAATGTTGATACTCTGCTTATACAGTTCTACAACCCTCTTATGTCGTTCTCCCGTCTCTACGTACTAAGTGGTGTTGCGGTGATCAAGTCAAGGATGATGGTATGGTCTGGGGGCACTACGCATAGGAAAGGCGAGAAATGAATATCGAAATTCAGCCGGGATCCCCGAACTGAAACACTTGGGAGATCTAGGCGTAGATGGAATTATGATACAAGCATTGAATTTTTCAAGAAAGATGTAGGATATAAAGTTGTTACCGGACTCGTGTCTGTGGATACGACCCAGTGGCAGGCTGTTGTTACAAAGGTAATAATTATTCGATATACTTAACAGAAGAATACAATGATTAGCTTAGCAGCTATTAGCTTCTCAAGAAGAATTTTACTTCACAGAATTGAGTTAAATTCCTTTCTCAGTTTCTTCTAAGATTTGTCTTTTTTCTCCTACCCTTTTTCTTTCTATATTTGCGTGCTTCGTATCAGGAAGATACAAGGTTTAAAATCGCATAAAACCTGCGATTCAGTACATCGAAATATTTGTAATAGGAGGGTGGGACTGTATTTCCCGGGAGCACGATGGGTTTCTATTTAAAATTTATCGTGGGAACTTTTCCATGTAGAAAGTACGCCATCCGCTCAAAGAGGCCACCTGAGTAGCATCGGAATATAATTTTTGTTTTGCTCGCTGGGCTAAGTGGGCAAGTGGCTTTAGAGGCGCCATGCAGTATCCCTAGCTTAAGTGCCTTGAATTAAACTAATAAACCTGCTTCGGCTTCACAGATAAATGTCATTGATAGTACACACAGGTGCTAACTAAGGTCTGGGGAAGCAGGTTCACTGTTTATTTTCTAAAATAGCTCCTATTACCTGTGATGCAGTGTGAATATGCCAACCAAATCTCTGTTAAATCTAATTTACAGCCGGTATTAAAACAGGTTTTATGGGCCGACGTCTAACGTAAGTTAAGCTAGCCATTCCACGTCTTAGTATGTAAGATATGTTAAAAGTGTTGATATTAGAGAGCAGGTCTCTACTCGTGTGTCCGTAAGACAGAAATGAACTTCCTAAATGTTGTGATAGGCTACTTGATATACAGCGGCCAGTGAAGTGCATATTGTTCAGCCTCCTGTATTTAAATTAGTTGTGCCTCTCACACCCTTCAGTTCATGTAATAAAATATCCCCTTATAAGCTGAAACGTAATTTGCCTTTTAAGTTTAGATTTCAGGAGTTTTTAAAAAGAGTTCTGATGTCAATAATAGATGAAATTATAACAGGAGTGGAGAAAGTTGGACAAAGAAAAAATGTGAAATGGGTTTTCTGCTCGGCCCTTTAAGGACCAGTGATTGTTACATATTCCATCTACTTAGACATCGAAAATCTCTGAATTTTTTTCCTCACAGTGTAGTTTTATGTTTGATGTAGTTTTCAGAAAACAATGATTATTTACATAAACAGCATTAAAAAATTGTATTTTGTAACGGAGAGGCAATGCAGGACGAAATCATAACATAACGTTAGATAATAAATCATTTGCATGGGTCGAACATTTCAAATATTTGGGAACAACCCTAACAAATCGAAATTCCATTCAGGAAGAAATTAAGAGCAGATTAAAGTCGGGGAATGCTTGTTATCATTCGGTGCAGCATCTTCTGTCTTCCAGTTTGCTATCCAAAAATACAAAGATTAAAATATACAGAACTATAATTTTGCCTGTTGATTTGTATGGGTGTGAGACTTGGTCTCTCACACTGAGGAAGGAACATAGGCCGAGGGTGTTCGAGAATAGGGTGCTGAGGAGGATATTTGGGCCTAAGAGGGACGAGGTAACAGGGGAGTGGAGAAGACTACATAACGAGGAACTTAATGATCTGTACCCATCACCAAATATTATTCGGGTGATCAAATGAAGAAGAATGAGGTGGGCGGGGAATGTAGCACGCATGGGTAAGGGGAGAGTTGCATACAGGATTTTGGTGGGGAGACCTGAGGGAAGGAGACCACCTGGAAGACCCAGGCGTAGATGGGAGGATAATATTAAAAAGGATCTTCAAGAAGTGAGATGGGGGGAATGGGCTGGATTGATATGGCTCAGGATAGGGACAGGTGGCGGGATCTTGTGAGTGCGGTAATGAACCTTCGGGTTCCACAAAACGCTGGGGATTTCTTGACTAGCTAATGACCTGTTAGCTTCTCCTCTGCTTCATGGAGTTAGTTAGTTAGTTAACGGAGAGGCAGAATGTTTTCTATGAGGTGCACAGTCAATCTCTAAATGTGTTCGCTTCACACAGTTAATATTACAGTCTTCTGACGTGTGAGGCCGTGTAGTTTGGTAGACAGTTATCTTCTCACTACCCAACCGCCGTGAGAACCTCAAATCTTATACAAGTTTTTACGATGTGGTTACTGGCATCGTTCATCTTTTCGGAGAAGCTAGGTTCCATCTGGCCCACAAGCCGAACTATTATACATTTATTACCGAGAGACTGAACTGATACGTTTTTCACAGGCATTTCTTTCGAAGAATTAAGTAAAACAGTGGCATTATCTCTTACTGCCACTTTTTAAGGTGGTAACATATTTGTGATAGCGGATGATATAATCCTACCTACCACTTTAAGGCTAACTAAATTGTACTTCACATGGCATTTTTGGCGTTATGTAATAAGCATGCATTTTGCATAAAGCTGGTACTGAAAGAACGCTGCTCTAAAACAAAACCTTCAAGAACCCATGTTTATGTGCATTCTTTTCGTTATTTCGTGCATATAACACGCACCCACACTGGTGCCTATCTAAATCACCGTTAGAATGATCTCTTCTGTACAATAGTTCCACAATTAAGTCTATTAAATGCTGAAATGAATGATATTGCTGCAGTTATTTTCTCGTCTTTGTTTATGAAAACGAGTCTCTCTTTTAAATGCTCAAAGCACCATGGTTAGTTAATATAGGCAGCAGTAAACAACAGGCTGTAATATTATAAACTGCGTTCCGTCAACGTATTGTGTTTGTGGGCTTGGTATGATTCTCGCAATAGAAAGTAATTATGTCCCTAAACAGCATTAAACGATTCGTTTTTGTGAGAGATGTTTTCTGTGGTATAGCAACTGAATGTTTAAATATTTAGATACCTTTTTGGTTTTATAATATAAAGATATCTTCGGTCAAATAAAAATTTGTGGAGCATTTTCAGATTCCTTATCTCTCCAACTCTCTGTCTCTCGGTCTGTCTCCCATAGGTTATGTAACATCAATGAGGGTGAGATTACAGATGACGATGAAACTGGCATTGCCAATTTTAACAGACTATTCAGATATTTTCCTGAACGGAAAGGGAAAGCAACTGTGAATCTTTTATGATGGCCTGCCGTTGTACGTTTTTTTAATTGGTTGTAACCCGTACAGTGTGTATTCTTTAAGTAGACTTGAAAATTGCTGTTGTGAATAAGCACAGAAGTTTTGCAGGAACCGGCTGCCTCTGTCTTCAGGGTGCAAGAAATCATGTACCTACCATCTTCAGGATAGAAGCGGTGAACATTGAAGATGGTGTCAGTGGGTTCATCGAAAATGTTGATACTATGTACCAGACACGGCCTCACATCCCAGAAGACAGTAATTTTCATTATCAACGTCGCAAGAACCTTAAATCTCACTATTCGTATACTATATGCTATTAGTGTATCTTGTGTAGGCCCATAATATAGAGTGTATTGTCACGACTGCTTCTTTAGTATAATAATTATATTAAAATTGACTTATTCTATCAACCCTATGGTGAAACTTCCAACAGAGGGATATGCTTTTACTTTGCATTTTCGTGTTAACTTGCGTATGGTTCAGTTTAAATGGAAAATATGGTATTTTCGCATTTCTTATGCAAGAAAGCAAAGTTGTGTTACCAAAATAAATCCTCCAATACTGTACCTGTTTCTAATCACCAAAACTGTACTAAACAATAATGACTTCAAAACATTCTTCCCAATCACATACACGTATGTTTAACCTTATCAGTTTTTTACGCAACTGAAGTCACAAGACTGTTGAGTGGAGAAGTGTACAGCCTGCATACCTTAGAGGCACTTACAGTTTCCGTTTAGAGGAATAATTAGTGGCAACGATACAGCTTAATGTGTCCATAGATGGCAAGACTGATTCTACTCATAGGACCGGTTTCAAAGAGATGTATCTCTTTTGCAGCATTGAAAATGTTAAGTAGCAATTTATTACCCATAGAGAATCGAAAAGGGTATCTATGGAATAGGAAACTGGAGCGCTGAGCACTACACAACTATGCTAAGGCCACAGAAACAAGTCTTGTTAACCGCCTCTCTGCACATCTCTTTCAGACAATCTTCTCCTTGCAGCGTACTTTCCCATATTCCCCTCCAGTCGTCTGCTCCACATGCATGCTGGTCGCGGTAACCGCTTCATAACCCTTATCACCTCTTTGAGCTAGTTGATATACGCCAGAACCCGGAGGGGGATAGTAGAATAAGCTAAAAGCGAAAGCCTCATGCGCTGTCGTCTTCGCCATACATGCTGCTTACTTCCGTGGCCTCAGCATAGAGACTTCAGACATAATTTGTTACACTTAGCTTACATTATCAGCACCACTGTCTCTCGTCTTCTTTGTGCTGTGTAATATATCTTTGGAGCTCGTGTTTTGTGCTACAGCTCTGAGGCGTTCCGATGGCAACTACGTGATCAACGGGAACTGGGCCATTAATTGGTCTGGAGAATACGAGGCCGTGGGGACACGCTTCACCTATCGACGTCAGGATGCTAACAACGGCGAACTTATCGAGGCACCGGGACCGCTGTTGGAACCTGTCGATCTCATGGTAGGTGTAATGTTGCTGACTATTCGATTTACATGAGGGACAGGGAAGGTTTGTTTTCACTACCGCGTACAGTCTGGCTGCGGGAGGAATACAACGTGAAAAAGGGAGTCTCTCCGAGAACTGTACCTCAGACCGTTCTTCCTATAACCTTTATGTTGTACTGCTTATGTTCAGAAACAACTTTCGCTTTTATAACTAGCATAAAGCCAGCTGAAATCAAAATGGTAAATTATTGTTGTTATTAGCACCACTATTGAACTGGAGTATAAACTCTGCTACAAGAACCATTTTTGTACACATGCAACATTTTTGGCGATAAAAACTGATGTTTTTGTGTCTAACCTCAGTAACTTTACAAGTGCTGGAAAGGCAACTACATTTATGTGAAGATACAAAGGTCAGTACAATTAGATCCACGAGCACAACAACATACGCGGATACTGCACGCCAACAAGAAGATGCAGTAAGTGATAAGGAGTGACATCAGAAAAAAAGTGTTATGGAAAACCGCAATAGAAACCTAAGGAAGTCCATGCTTATGAACCAAAAAGCTCAAAACATGTACTAAACGATATTGCTAGACAGTGGTACACTTTGAGCGTTTTTTCGGTAAAGGTGTACATTGCAATACGAAGTCATGCGTTACATACATTGACTGACATTTGTTACTACTATGTTCTGCTTTTATACCGAATTTTACCAGGCCTGACTGCTAAAATACGTAACAGAATAGCAAGTGTTAGCCTTTGTAAGGTACCTTTATAATAATTGTGCTTTCCAAACGAACTCGCTGCTTCAGTTCCACGTTCTTCTGTTGTGTGGGGCCGCGTCACTAGGTGATTGGTGTCCGACGTTTCGAAAAAACTTTGTGTCCCAGTAACTTTGTGATTGGACTGCACATCCCACAAGAACGGAGAGAGGTGCACCGCTGGGAAAGCCTAAAACCTCGCAACCCGCTCCTACTTAGACTACATTTCTTTGCCGATTTTTGCGAAATACGATGTGAACCTTATTTAATTGAATGCCACCATAAGGCTGTACATTTTAATTTCCTATAATTAATAATAAGAATATGGTGGACGTGGGAACTTGTACGGCGAGATTGACAACGCCGCTTTCCTTAGGGGCGTGGCATGATGTATGCTGACAGATCTTTGACAAATATTTTAGTTTTGGTTATAACTCATAAATTTCCTACGTAAACAGAATTGTTGCTTAAGGGAATTCTATACAAAAATGAACTAAAATGTTGATAATGATGATATCAATAATAATAATAATAATAATAATAATAATAAATGATAATAGAATCTGTGCAGTAAGCAAACAGGCTTTTTTGTTTTGCTCGTAACACCTTACTAAGTAAGCCTAGCCGTGCTGGCACACGTACACTTAAACTACGTACATGCTGAACGATAGTATTCCGATTATGGCAAGGAAAATGTTTTTCTCTTCGTCACCACGCACAAACCGCCAATTCGATCTTGGATTCACACAGTCTGTTATCTAGATGGAAAGGGGAGCCCTTTGTGTAGAGATCAAGGTGGCCGAGACGTGAGAGATAGACATCTCCATTTTGTTCCAAGTTTCTGTGACTGCAGCAGTGGTAGCCAATTATGTATTATTTACTCGGTGTTCAGACATACAGGTCACACACTGTAGCGATGTAAAGTTGCATATGATCCAGTTGTGTTTTCATCTTGTAAATGGAAGAAATCGAGGGTTCATAAAGAGGTTGTTTTATTCTTACAAATAATTTTACTAAAATGCATTTATATTGTATGTGTACATAGAAAGCATGTAGTTCGGATACGAAGACTGCAGTCATCTAGGATGTGACGCAATTTACCTTCTGGTTTGGCAGCAAGGTATCTTTGTCATGCTACACAACGCCACATGCATTAGACCTGTAATCTTAACATTGATCCAGTCTTAATACTTATGTAGCTGAGCCGGTTTGGAAGTTCTGTCGGGCAGGATCTGGTCTATGGCCAGACCTTGGCTTTGGCCTTACAGGATAGTCAAATAGACTGAAAGACTTCAGATTGTATAATGTCGGCTTTACATGCAGACGTGGAGCGTATAAACTTTCCTTTTCTGTCAATATCAGAATTCAAAACAGGAATCCCATATGAGAAGAACGGTGGGAATTCAAATTTAAATTTGCATTCCATCATAAACGAGCATTCGAGCTTTTATTTGTCATGATATGGACCAACTGGCAAACGTGTCCGTCGGTCAAAGCAATGAAATATGTGATTCAGTCAGTGGACATCCAACAGTGTACTTCTCCTGTAGTTTTGTGTGTCTGCCTCGAGTGTGTTTTACGTTTGACACACAAACACTTTTATATTCAGCATAGTGACTAGGCTACAAGCGGGACGAGTCGGTGTTTGATTCTCAGTAGACGGATAGATTTTCCTCCCTCCGCAGAATAAAGACCAGCAATGGGGCTCACCCTGTCCTCCTGTCCTGTGGATATCGGCTGTTTCCCCTGGGGTATAGCGGCCTGGGCATGGAGCTATGCCTCCACTCCCAATACACTTTTATAACATGCTGCTTAATCAAGCATCGGGATAACTTTTATCTTTTACGGGTGTTGTGTTTCCAGGTGATCTACCAGCAGCCAAATCCGGGTATTAAGTACGAGTATATGCTACCGATGAAGCTGGGGGATTTGACTCCAGCCATGATGTCCGTCCCATCAGTGTCCAGGACCGTTGCAGATAACGGGGTCATCGCACCACCCCTGCTCCTGCCACCAGGTACTCGTCCGCCCGGTACACGATCACGGAAAGGAAATATTAGTGATGTTCTAAAGAGCTTATGGTTTGGGCCACAGACGCTAGGGAAACGTAGGGAAAGTGTGTGGGAGGATTAGAGGAATGAACAGGTCTTACCGGGGCTGCGAGAACTATTGGATGTGGTGGGTATACTGTGTGATAACATATGTTGCAGGAGCCGGTGTGAGAGCACAGCGATCGCTAGGTACAGTTGTCTGTTGAGCAAATGTCTTTTATATTTCTAGTAGCGAGAACGACACCAGGTATAAGAGGAGATGCGTTTTGAAATTCCTTCCTTAGACGCAGAGCTTAGTCCCTAGCTATAAGTCTGCATGTAGCTCACCTGTCGATCTGAGCGGTTCGTATTCCCCTGTGGGGTCTGCTGCGTAGTTTTACATGCAGTCGGCATGGTCAGGCATGTCTAATAAACTCTCCATCTAATAATTTTTTGTTGTTTCTTCGTCCTTAATCTTCTTTCTCCTGTCAGTTTCTTCTTGTCCTTCCTCCTCCCTCTTATCCCTCCACATTTCTATATCCATATCACCCACCTTCTTTTTATTCTTCCTCACTGTCTGGGCCGAATCAAGCCTTCAAGTGCAGTGGCTTTCTAAATGCTTCTTCATGAAATCTTTAGGAAACTTTGGATTGGGTATCAAACGGTTCCAAAAGTTTTATTTTGCTTTTGATATTTTACATGTTTACTGACGGTTTCAGTTTCTCATATTTTGTAATGTCGACTGTTATGGTGTATGGTGAACACTCAACGGCTGAGTTATGTAAGGGAACGGTCGTTCCGTAATATACGTTTTATTCCGGAACTGTTCTGGAGTATTGAGAAAAATCACGAAAAGCTGTCAGTGATATAGCTTGCCTACCGAGATATTTGGTTTAGCAGTGACGCTCTACACTTTTTTCGGGAAGTGGTCAATTTAAATCTAGCCCAAGTATGCTGACAGGTTTTCTAAGCTTTCCTTAATACCTCCAGGAAAATGCCGAGATAGTCTCGATTACGCCTCGAGCGCTTACTCCTTAATCCTTTCCATTCATCATTAACCATTCATCCCCATCGATGCTATTTTTTTCCCTATGGCTCGACAGCCTTATATGGGGTCTGGGCCTCCTCGTTTCGTCGAGGTTTCATGGTCACACACATTAGACACACCACAGTCGGTAGGACTCCTCTGGATGAGTGACCAGCTCGTCGCAGAGACGTCTACCTGACAACACACAACACTCACAAGAGACAGACATCCATGCCCCCGGTGGGATTCTAACCCACGATCCTAGTAAGCGAGCGGCCGAAAACCCACGCCTTAGACCGCACGGCCACTGGGATCGGCCCATCGATGCTATGTACTCCGAAATACTGCAAGCATCATAAAATAAAAATAAAGAATGACTCATATCTGGAGCGACGTTTTAATCCGGGACCTCCCAAATACGAAGCACGAGTGCTAGTAACGCGCTTTTGACTTCCGGTGAACATTGTTGCCATTGCCTGAGGTGGACTTTAACCCGATATTATAAGGTGTAAGCGGTTTATGACCAGACTAAGAGGCTGCGTTGCCATGCGGATCGGATCGGTAAGTCTGACGCATATCAGGGAAAACTTTTTGAAGTTTCCTTAGTGTTCGAATATCATGATTAGTAGATGCTCATGTATGAAATTACTGAACTAATTGCTTGTTACCCAAATTACAAGGAGAGTGTTAATTAGATTTACTGTCGCCTAGAAGCATCACTCTGTTAGGAAGAATAAACGTTATAGGCCCAGGCAACTGAATAACAAATAATGTGATGGTCCGACTTTGGTTGTTTACATTTTAAAGCCAATAAAATACAGGGCATACACAAAAGAATGGTGCGGTTTTAATAGTGTTCACTATTAAAACCGCACCATTCTTTTGTGTATGCCCTGTATAATGTTTAGAACTTACAGGTTACATTAGGACAGCTAGGTAATATGTTGAAGTTCATTTTATTTTGTCAAGAACACAAATAATATTAAAACACTGAAAATATGTAGTGTTTTTATAATATATATTTAAAGCAGGGTGATCTATGACTTTATGTTTTTAAGTTTAGGATCTTTTCCTGAGGTCATTCTCAGTCAGAAATGTCGTATACACATACGCATTATTTTCCAGCCTTTCAGGCTTATCAGTGCTTGAATGGTAAAAAGTAAAAAAAATGTGTAAAATTGATTACATGACGTTCTTATTGCTGATTTTAAAATAAATGTTCAAAATGAACCCATCAACCGCAGTACACATCCTGGCATGTTCGTAATTCAGTATGCTGTTTAAACATTTTTAATCTTGGGGATAATTTAATTCCTCGCCTCATTTATGTGTTCGTATAATCACGATGCTTGTAAGTGGTCGTATTTGCCACTGGACTTATATCCGGGTGGTATTAATGCTGTATGTACCAACACCCGACACTTGTGATGTCCTGTTAAAGGACAAAATATCTTAAGCTGATTCATCCCGTTGTATTGCAACATTAAGTCAATAAAACAAATTAGGCCTATTACATCCGTCCAACACAGCTTATATATTTAACGTATAATACAGTTGCGTGTTTCCGCTTTCAACAGGCCGTTGTCAGGCTGTACTTAAGAAAAAGATAAAACTTATAGCTGCAAACGATATTCTCTCAAGGCTGAGATCTCAATCTTGGTACATGTATCCATAGTACCGGCTCTAAATGCGCCTATCAAACACAAAAGTAGTATATTATCCTATATATGTATCAAAGATGGCTGGGGTTTAAGCTGTACATCGTATAAGTGAAGAAATGTTTGGTTTTATTAACTAAAAGACACAGGCTTTGCGATGTTACTGCATCGTGTCAGTGTCTCCTAATCTAGTACAGTAGTCCCCCCGTATCCGCGGGTGATACGTTCCAAGACCTACCGCGGATGCCCGAAACCGCGGATAGTAGCGAACCCTATATATAAAAGTGGAGTAAACTTTAGATCGACTAAAGTCGACGCTGGCAAATTAAAACGTAAATACTGAAATCGACCATGGTCGACTTTGGTAGTGAAAGTGTTACTATTTTCGGGCCGCGGTAAACCGCGGATACGGGGGTTCTACTATATACTGTTTACACGAGCAGGCCTTTCTGTGTATATGGGGAAGTTCCCTGTCGATGAGATCGGCGTTGTTTCGGGATTTTACGCACCGTAGAATGGTAGTTTCTTACCGACGTTTCGGGAACACCTATCGGTTCCATTTTCTAGGGACATGCAAACTGCTTGACCCTTGAAGATGGGACCGAAGGTTGTCCCAAAACTTGGGTAATAAACTACCATTCTACGCTGCGTGAAATTCCAAAAGAGCGCAGATCTAATTTCCCCGCGGCGGAAGCCCGAAATTACGCGTTTCCTGTCTTTCTTTATTGCGCTCTGTGCACCAGGGGTTGTGTCGCCTTTTTCCACTTTTTGTACCCTTTGTACACGCGATTGCATCATATTATTACACTTGCATTTGTGTCCGATCTTGATTAACCTGTTCCCGCGTGGCTGCTGCGATATTGTGTCAAGGTTACAGCCGTATTGTGCTGGTACATACATCACTTTTGTACACTAACCACACGGCATATGTCGTAACAAACTCCGGACAGTGGATAGCCCACTGTATGGTTACATTTATCGCTTCTTTTTAAGGTTTCAGTAATCCGACGGATGACATTGCTGTCAGGAACGGACCCACATTTGACGGGATTGATACCAGAAGGTAAGATATTATCATCATGATAACTAGTGTCATCCTCACCTTTTATTGTCGTTATTATTACTTAATAATTATACTTTTTGTTCACATGTTAAATAACTAGCTACATGGAGAACAGTCGTTCTTCAGAAGCTCAGTTAGTCAAATGCCTTGCATCTTATGGCACTTGCAGGTGGATTATTATTTTCGCAAGAATTCACCAGGTGCCCCTATCCTGAGCCTAAGCAATCTCTTTTCTCTGGTTAGTTCATAATTAACAGATTTTACCAAAATATGTGCAGATATTGTTAGCACTTATCATTGGAGACAAAAATGTGAAGACAGTGTGGAATGTTCCAAGCATTGCCGTATTTTGGTCTCTGCCTTCTTTAAGGTTTACAGATTTTAAACCTTGTGCATGGTCTTCGGCGCCACACCAGCTGTTGACAGAATTATTGATACTATCCTTATCTGTTTTACGAGCCATTGCTGTATGTTTTTTATGGTAATTTGGTAAACCTCTTCATTATATTGTTGTATACAATTTCAGTATTCTCGGTATGAGGGACAACTGAATCAGTTTCATAATTTTTTGGTATTGTTGTCTAACTTAACACCAGGTCTAGAGTGTTGTATTTCTTTATAAGATATCAATATTCGGGCCCAGTAAACTTTGTACTATTTATCTTCTTCAGTACTTTCTGGTATGTATCATTACTGGTATTGTTACTGTTATCATCATTATCATCACCACCACAAATGTTGTTACTGTTATGGTCAAGACCATCATTGTCATCATCATTAATGTTGGTGATTAAACTTACACAAGAAGAGCGTTATGATTTGTGGGCTTAGTCCAGATAGTTAAACCAAGGCTTGAAAATTATTTATGTATTTTTGCTTTATTTACTGGCGCTATCGGTATTTCGAAATACGTAGTGTGGATGCTGGAGTGATTAGTAAACAATGGAATGGAAAGGATTTAGAAGGAAGTGTTCGTGGTTTAATGATATGAAGGAGCCGATAAAACAGGTGAAACATCCACTAGAAGAGCTGGTCTCCAGGATGGGGTTTTAAGCCGGGACTACCAGAATACTAAGCAGGAGTACTACCCACTTCAACGTGAGGAAGAACGTGTGAAAGAAGTGTGTTTACGGAGCATTAGTGAAAGGACTTCTTACAAAGGTTTTATAGGAAAGTCTCAAGGGAAGATACAGTTTGAGGGAAAGAACATGTGTGGAATGATAACAGTAGAACGAATCTTGGAGATACGGTTTGTGGTAATGGGTATCGCATGAGAGGCAACTGCATGGATCTGAAATGTAGATTTCCTGTTTTTCATTTATCTTGCTTTCTGTTCCAGATCCGACGAACAATTATATCCGTATGGTAGCGGTGTTCAAGGTACTGAATCTCAGAATCGAGGAAATCACCACCCCGGCCACCAGAATGCGACACCAGTCGGAGACGAAGCCCACAAACAACCCAGAACTCGTGGCCGGAAAAGAAGATTTGTATGGAAAGTAACCGGATATACAGAGTGCACTAAAACGTGCGGGGGAGGTGAGTCTATGTGCGTGCTCTCCTTCTTTGTTGCCTTTGCTTAATATGGGAGAAGTATTTGAAACACCAAGATACTGTGACGCATCGTTAACTTCACGTGAAAGGTCTGATTATTTGATATTGAGCCAGTATTTTTCTTCTCTCTGCTTTACCTACTTCGCATTTTATAGCGTTTTCATCTCTGCCTCTTTCGTACCTTGCAGTTTTGCAACCTCGGGTGTTTCATAAGAATATAACTGTAAGAGATGCTACCAGCTGATATGAAATTTCTGGAGAACACTGATAGATGTGGCATGGAAATGCCAGTATGACTTTCTCACGGCACGTAGCACGCCGAACGTTGTATGTTCTGACACGTTCTTAACGTTATCCCACGCTATTTGAAGAGGAAATTTGTAGGGCAGAAAACTGGAATTTATCAGACTATTTTGTCCCTGATGTCAGTTGGGGGAAAGGGATGAAATCAAGTTAAACAATCGCAGAATCCTCCACCCCGCGTGAAAATGGCTTTAAATGAGTTCTCGTTGAACACTACTTCAAACTGTTGTGGAGTTACTGTGTCCGAAAGAGTCGCGTGCGGTATGCCTTTGACAAAATTATAAAAAGTCTGAAATTCAGTATCTGGAATTTGTAACGAGAGTAACTGCAATATGTACTGCAGGGTAAAGCGTATTTATCAAACCTACTATATAAATGCTGCGTACTGCAAAAACCTGGTTTTTGTGGTCGTAGTCCTCTGTATTTTTGACTCAACTAAGAAATAGTTACAAATCTGGAATGCTAATCGACCAAAGTGGGCCGGGATAACGTAGTCGGCATAGCGACTCGCTACGAGCTGGACGGTTCGGTAATCGAATTCCGGTGGGGGCGAGATTCTCAGCACCCGTTCAGACCGGCCCTGGGGCCTACCCAGCCTTCTATACAATCGGTACCGTGTCATTCCCGGAGGTAAAGCTGCAGGGGGCGTGGTGTTGACCACCCACCCCCATCTAGCGCCGAGGTTAAAGAAAGAGTAGAGCTGTACCTCTACTCCCCCTCTGGGCCTTCATGGCCTGTTCTAGAGTGAACTTTACCTCTACCTTTAATCGACCGAAAGGTCTCAAATTTCATGCCAATTGGTTTCGCCAGATACCAAACGAGTACACAGACTTTAAAAGAAATTATAAAGTACCGAGTTTTGCTGTGCGATTTCACGTGGAATTGCAGCGAGTCTCGAGTTGAAAGATGCGGACAGGCAGATCAGCGGACATATAGAGTGAAATACGGATGGAAAAAAAGTCCTTAAATACGTCCTTTTCTTTAACGTAATGCAAAGAAGCCATAATAAAAACCCTGACTAATCAAAAACATGAGCAGAACAGTGCGTTTCAGAAGAAAAAGACAAAGGAAACAGAAAATTAAACTTTGTGTAGCGTACTTGATATTATCTGAAGTGGCACTTTGGGTTTCCTTATCACAAATTCTCTAGTTTTTAAAGTAATGGTGGCTGTAGTTCTGGTTTCTCATGGTAGGTGACAATATATGCAGTTTAGTAAGGTAATGCTCTATCAAAGTTGCTTGCAATGTGTACGGTTCAATTCCAAGTGCCCTAGAATAAAATTTTCTTTTTTTTTCTTTCTTCGTCTTGACCTCTGTCTACCTACTCATTGTAGGTGTAGAGGTTATTGTTGCCCTTGATCACACTCAATGACACATACACACACTCGGTAGGACTCCTCTGGACGAGGGATCGGCCCGTCGCAGAGACCTCTACCTGACAACACACAACACTCACAAGACACGGATACCCATTCCCCCGGCGGGATTCAAACCCACAATCCCAGCAAGCGAGCGGCCACAGACCCACGCCTTAGACCGCTCGGCCACCGGCATCAGCTATAAAACTTACTAACAAATAAAGTGTCGTTCAATCACTAATTGCGCCCATAATCATAAATAATATCTGACAAATTGAAGTGATTTTAAATGACCGTTGTATTTTTATACATATAACATGTACTTAAAAGAGATTACGGCAGCAAGGAGTAAGTAAGTGGCTTGAGGAACAAATGGCGTACTACAGGAAGACACTGTTATTGCTGACAGGACCAGGACAGCATCGCATATTAAGCCCGCATCTGCAGGGACATACCGTAACAGCTGCAGTGCTCAGGTCAGCGATAAAGGGACTGTCTGTATGAGATGGTCTCGCCAGCTTCTCAGTACGACAACTAGTTTGGCAGACCATTAAGGCGGATCAGTCTTAATTTACGTAACCTGGCAATGTCCGACGGGGTGTAAAACTGACATAGCGACTACGTTTGGTAACTTTAACGCTTGGGTAGGCCAATGTGCTTAGTTTCATGCACTGATACACTACTCGCATGTGGGAAATTCTGAACATAATCCCTTGACTTGACGTGCTGTTATGTGAGAAATGTGCAAAGCAGGCCTGTCCAACCCGTGGTTTGTGGGCAAAATGTGTTACGCTGCCCACGACTACATTTGCAATGAGTAAACATCTTTCACCCTTCCCTGAAAAAGCAGCCAAGATAGAACACTGTAGTAAATTTTGAAAACTTACAAGTTTTTTATTTATGGAGACATACATGACATTACTAATTCATTTTGTGAAATGCACTAAAAATAGCAACATCCAAGCCTACATCATGAATTGTATTTTTAATACATTTTTATTATTGTTATCAGTATATTTTTTATTGCATATGATGTATAGAAAATTAAGCAGGTAAAATTATACACATAATTGTATGTAGGTATACTTATTCTTTCTTCATTCTCTGTATTGAATTTCATGCAGACCAAATTTTGCCGAAGTTGCCCGCACCACATAGAACGAAGAAGCCTGGTGTAAAGCATAACTACAACACAGTCCTTATTCCTACCCAACCTTGCCTAAGTAACTAACCTTCAGTAGGCACATGTCATTCACACTTTTATACTGAAGCTTGTACATGTACACAACATCCCAAACAACAGCATACTCAATACACACTTTATTTAGTTATTTGAAGTGTTTTAACTAGACTTCTGACTGTACACTGTAACCTGTACAACTTTCTAGGCTCACAGATGACAGTGGTGAAGTGCGTGAGGGACCACAATCAACAAGTCGTGTTAGACAAACGGTGTTCACACCATGATAAACCTCTTCCTCAAACAATTCGCTGCAGCACTAAGCCATGTCCTGCAGAGTAAGTATGTTAAATGCTATGCAGTTTGATAGCCGTAGCCTACAACAGTGGTTGCTGAAACGTAGAATATGTCAGTTGTTATACCAGTAACCTTCATTAGGTTCTGTTGTTGGTAATGGAGAGAAAGTGAACTATCTTTACATATTATTTTCTTTGACCTGGCATTTAAAGTACATTTCATTTCTAAAGTAAAACGTTCACAGTGTGATATCATTGCATGCAGAACTGAAGTTACGAACAAAATTAACCGTTGAAGTCCAAGTGACAACTGCATTTCACTAACGTTTGTATCTCTTACAACTCTTTTCCCACAGTGTATTTACATATTGCTTGACAGGATTTCACAGTCAACAATGATTATTTATATGAACAGCATTTAAGTTATCGGTCTTTGTAGTGGAGTCGAAGTTTGTTCTTTATGAGGTAGGAATTGACTTTTACATAGGAAGTGATGAATTTCAGTCTTCATTCAAAATTCCTACCCAAATGCAGCCCTCCCAGCTTTATCAAAATGCCTTCATAATGCATCCCTCCAAATAAGAAAATTCATTCCCTGTACTTAAAATATCACAGAGTGACACCTACCTCTACCTTTACCTGTGAAATGTCCATTATGTTTAGCAAATCTTAACCAAAACTGAAGTGGCTGGACAATGTCTTGTGAAGTTCTCAAATACCAAATTTAATGTAAACCCATTCAGCAGTTCTCCATTATTTTTATATGTGGCATCCCATTGTGTGTCGATGATATGAATAAACAAGTCAATATCAGTCTCAACACAACTATCTTTATTAGACAATAGAGTCTATATGTCTAATTGAGCAAAATGTTTTGACAAAAATTAGGTCATCTTCAGGCTCTTAAACAACTTTAAAAACATATTAAGGAAGATAATATACAATTAATCACTTCTCATTCATAAATGTTATGGGGTGAGTAGAACAAATTAAAATAATTCAACATAGAGTAACATAAAATAGAATAACATAGAATAGTACATACATACATACATACATACATACATACATACATACATACATTCCATGGATCCATAAGTCTGTCGGTGACAACTGGATGTGGAATAAGTCATAATATACAAATATACAGCTATAGAGACTATAGAATTTTACATTCGAACACTATAAACTAAAACACTATAAATGTGTTGCATACCTCACTATGAACCATCTTTATACATAAAAAATTCATCTACTGAGTAAAAGGAGTGTGTATTTAAAAGGAGTGTGTATTTAACTATTTTCTTAATGCTACTTTAAATTGTGTCTTTTCATTCTTAAGATTTATGAGACTCAGAGGGAGTCTGTTGAAAATTCTGATACCGGCATAGAATGAACTAGGTGGTGTTTATTCCTGTTGTCTATACTGTGTATAGATAAATTTGTTTGAAAATTTTCTTGATTGTTTAAAATAAATTTCGTTAATGAAAATATATATTGACATGGAATAGGTAAAATCTCTAATTTTTTAAACAGACTTCTGCATGGAGTTCTTGGTTGTGCACCGACCATAATTCTGATAATTTTCTTTTGTAAGGTGAATATCTTCTTACTTTTGGAGGAATTACCCCAAAAAATTATTCCATACTTTATAATAGAATGTTAATCGGAGGTATTACATCAATTATTTACAACTTACATTCCATTCCTTAATCCAAGGTTGACAAGCATCAATATCAGTCCAAGTGTTTATGTGGGAATTCATAAGTTTTTTTCATTCATTCATTCATTTATTTACCTTCCATAAATCTACAGATATGGAAAAAGTCATACAACATACGAGGAATACAAACACCAAATTGAAGACATATCTACATATACATACTATAGAATGCAAAGCACTTGTCATATCATCACAATGTTATCATGCAAACACACCAAGTACAACAAAATAATATACAGCAGTATACAACCTATCACGTCCAAAGAACTCAAATCATTCATCAATACAATACATTTTCTATAAACAGTCTGGATACAATTATATGAGTAAGAAAAGCAAAATATTAAATAAAATAATGTAAAATGTCAAATGTTTAATAAAATAATAAATCCCTGGTCATTAATATGTTTGTTGAAAAAACTCTTCAACACTATAAAAAGAATTTTCTAAAAGATAATTTTTTAATGTAGATTTAAAATGCTTCACATCATTTGATAATGGTTTAATATTCAATGGTAAGTGGTTATAAATTCTACTTCCGGAGTATAGAACCCCTCTTTGAAACAGGGTCAAATTCGCTGAAGGTAAGTGCAAATCATAATTATAGCGTGTATTTATGTTATGAATTTGTGAATTGGATTGGAAAAGATCTCTATTATTTACAACAAATAAGAGTAGTGAAAAAATGTATTGAGATTTAAGTGGTAATATTTGTAATTGTTTATACAATTGATGACATTAATCACACCTGTTAGAATTTGTAATAATTCTTATTATTCTTTTTTGAATTTTAAAAATGAGTTTGCTATGGACTGAATCTCCCCAAAATATAATACCGTATGACATTAATGAGTGCACATAAGAAAAGTAGGTCATTTTTAATACATCCAAATACACAAATGGTTTAATTGCCCTGATGGCATAACATGCCTTATTCAATTTAGAAGTTAATGTAATAATATGTTCCTACCATGTCAATGTATTATCAATAATTAATCCTAAAAATCTAATGCTACAAATATCAGTAATGACATTTTTATTTGAAATTTCCGGAATTATTAATTCACTTTGGTTTTTTGTTAAGAACTGTAGAAAATATGTTTTATCATAATTCAGTCTCAATAAATTACTATGAAACCAATTATTTGTTAAGGTAAGAACTGCATCAGTATTGTTTTTAAATCCATTTGGATTTAGGTTTGAAATAATCACACTTGTATCTTCAGCAAACAATATCGGATTAGCTAATGTACGTATAGTTGTAGAGAAATCATTTATATATATTAAAAACAATAGAGGTCCCAGCACTGAACCCTGGGGAACTCCATGCTTCACATGTACCCAATTTGAAAAATATTTATTTGAATTATTATCTTTCATTGATACTCTCTGATACCTATCATTTAGATAAGATGCCATTAATTTTTTTGCAGTACCTGAAATCCCATAAAACTCCATTTTAGATAATAGGATGTCATGGTTAACGGAATCAAACGCCTTTTGCAAATCACAAAATAAACCACCAACCAAAATTTTATTGTTTAGTGATGAAAGTACCTTATTTAAAAAAGTAAAGATTGCTGTTTCAGCAGATAAATTTTCCCTAAATCCAAACTGTTCATCAACTAGTATGTTATTTGTATTTAAGTGGTCATACAATCTTCTGTAAATAATTTTTTCAAGTATTATAGAGAAAGATGAAATAAGTGAGATAGGTCTATAGTTAGAAAATTCAATTTTTTCACCCTTCTTATATAATGGTTTAACTTGTGCGAATTTTAGTCGCTCAGGAAACACACCTGTAGAAAGAACTCTATTGAATATATATGTTAAAGGGGATAAAACATAAGGGGCACTAACTTTTAAAATTCTTGTAGATATTTCATCATAACCATAGGAGTTCTTATTTTTCAAAGATTTGATTATTTTCTCAATTTCATACGTAGTAGTATTTCTCAGTTTCATCTTTGAAAAGGGCTGTCCAAATGCTTGATATAAATAAGACATTGGATTCTTTTTACTAGCATTGTTCCCTTCAATAGAATTGTTTAAAAAATTGTCTGCTACTGATGTAAAGTAAGTATTAAAAGCATTTACCATAGTTAGTAAGTCACTAGATATTTTATCGTTTATTTTCATTGATGGTATATTAATAGGAATCTTTTTATTACTAATGATATTATTTACTATATTCCATGTTGTTTTTGACCTGTTATTAGATTTCAATAAGAGTTTATTAAAATATTGTTTTTTTTTGCTGCTATAATAACCATAGTCAAAATTTTACAGTATTTTTTACAATAATTTTTTAAATAAAGATTATTACTATTTCTGTAACATAGGTATAGTTTTCTTTTATTAGCACATGAAATTCTAATACCTGTAGTTAGCCAAGGTTTTATATTACGTTGATACTTTACTTTTTTTAGAGGAAAACTCGTATAGAAAATTCTAAGGTAAGTATTTACAAAATTATTAAAAATAGTATTAACATTTTTATCACTAAAAACTTCTTCCCAATTTTCATAGCTTAATAAAAATTTAAATTGATTAATTGAGTTGTCATCTATTTTTCTACTCATAATAGTTTCATGTTAAGAGCTGTAATAAAAATGTTTGATAAAGTAATGATCTGTCCATCATGGTCCGACAGACCATTTATAAGGGGAAATACAAAAAATTTATGCTTATAAGTATTAATAAAAATATTATCTATTAAAGAGACAGAATTATTAAAAATTCTAGTAGGAAATTTCACTGTACTATGAAGACCAAAAGATACAAGAAGAGAGTCTAAAAGGTGTTTTCTATAATTATCATCAAGGTAATTTACATTAAAATGCCCGCATAAAATTACTTCAGTTGATAAATTATAAATTTGATTCAAAACAGATTCCAATTGATTCAAAACAGATTCCAATTGATTCAGAAAATGGGTAAAATTTCCAGTTGGAGATTTATAAATACAAATTATAATAAAACTATGTGATGAGATATACAATTTCAAGGCACATATTTCAATATCTTTCTCTTTACAATATTGATCCAAATTTATAACAGAAAATTGGATATTAATTGGAACAAAAATACATATGCCTCCATGACTATACATTTGTCTGCAAAATTTAGTTCCTAATGTATACTGACTTAAATTAATATTTTCTATTTCTTCTATTCTTAGATGATGTTCAGTTAAACAGATAACTTGTGGTGCATTTGGTGATAATGAATGTAAAAGCTCTTCAATCTTATTAGACATTCCTCGTATATTTTGATGAAATATCATAAATGTATCTGTGTTATCACAAGCATATGACTCACTTATTTTTCTATTTAAGTTTAGATTTGCCATAAAAAATCATCTGTTCTATTTATGGATACCTTTTTTTGTCTATTAGATGTTGTATTTTTAATCCAGATATCAGAATGGTTTTCTTTTGTGCATAACTCCTGTTCCTAATAAGTAGAATTTTCAACTGGGATGACTTATTATGATGTATGATTTTGTTCCTGGTTGTAGTATTATTACGCTTTTCAATACTGCACTTCTGTATCCTATGCAGGTCAACCTTGGACTGATCATGGGATGTTAGCAATCTGTTTACAAGGTGAAGACTGAAGATGACCTAATTTAGGTCAAAACATGTTGCTCAATTATACACATAGACTCTGTTATCTAATAAAGCTAGTTGGGTTGAGACTGATATTGGTTTGTTTATTCATATCAGTTCTCCAGTTGTTATGTGGGTATGGATGAACAGACAGAACAATTAAATAGGTGCTTTGCAGGATTCATATGCCTCCAATGATATAAAGTTTCTCTTATGATTAACTGAACACTATACCTTGAAGATATAGATATGCATTCTTGATCATGATACTAGATGGACATGAGTGTAATCTTTATGCCCTGACTCCTTTAGCCTCAAAGAAAAACCCAGGTACTACTTCAATAAGAGGCTGGTTGAACTCCTTGAGCCAGTCTGAACACTGAGAAGAAGAAAATAGTAACTGCCTGTGCCGGGAACCTAACTTCGATTCTCCGGCAGTCCAGCTCATAGCCTAGTTGTTATACTGACTGTAACATGCTGATACAGAATTATATTTTAAAATGAAGAACCATATGTGTAACATGTATTAACTATTACAAATGGCTTTGTAGGTGGGTGGGTGGTGAGTGGAGTGAGTGTTCTGTTACTTGTGGAGAAGGAATCCAGAAGAGAGATCTGATGTGCAAGCAGGAAATCAGCCCCACACTGACTATGAAGGTACTGGAAGGGGCATGCCTCACTCCACCAGTTCTGCCTAGAACACAGAAATGTGTACTTCCTCCATGCTTGCAGCATACTCCACACTCTCCACAACAGCAGGAGGAACCATGGAAGTCTAGATGGCAGGCTGGCCAATGGGGAAAGGTGAGAGCTGGGGTCAGATTACTTAGCAATATGTCCAACCGTATGTTGCAGGGTCCTCATTGACAAGTTAATATTGCATAAGAGGTGATCAAGAAATTCACTGCATTATGGGACTCAAAAGGTTTACATTGTTTACACAAGCATATTATTGGACCACACCCTGAGCCAGTTCAATCTAGTCTTACCCTAACACACTGTTTATTCAAGGTTCAATTTGATATCATCCATCTATGTCTAGGTCTCCCACATGGCTTGTTCCCTTGAGGTTTTTGACCAAAATTATGTCTGCATTTATTATTTCCCCATAGTATGTTAATGTGTTATGCCCACCTATCTTCCTTCATTTAATCATCCTAGTACTATTAAATAAAAGATAAAAACTGTGTAGCTTTCTCAGTCTTTTGTTATTTTATCCTTCTTAGATCCATATGATCTCCTCTCTACCATTCTCATGCACACTCAATCCATGTCCTTCTCCTAGAAAGAGAGAGTGGGGGGTCTAGTGTCAAGCCTTAACAAAAAAAGATATTTATAATGTAAAGGAAGCTGTCCCTGTGCTTGCTGTGAAGGCAAACCGGGAGTGGATATGTAGTTGCATTCATTCCGAATTTTGGATCCAGATCGAGGTCAATGGTCTTTTTCACACCCCAGCCGCTTTAATCTGAGCAAAAGAGTGCCTTGTATCTTTTGAATAGAAGCATTGGTGGATCCCAGACACAGTTGGGTGTTTTAGAGGAGAGAAAGATTTTTTGTCCCTGCCAGAAGTCAAATCACAATTCCTCAGTCATCCAACCCAAATCCAGGATGTAACCGATTTTGCTACCCTTGTTCCCATAATTTAATTTATAAAATATGAAAATAGAATCCAGTGTTTAAAGGACATTAAATTGAAGTCAGAGACATTTAGGTCTATGGTTGCTTTAATTGGTACAGTAAAGATCCCTTAGTCTGGCCCTTTCCTCTGCAGTGTTCAGTAGCATGTGGACAGGGTATCCGCACCCGATCAGTGAAATGTCTGGGCCCAGGCAATGGAGATTCAGATGCCTGCCCACAGGATGAAAAACCAGCACATGAGGAAATTTGTGATATGGGCCAGTGTGCCACTGGTGTCTCCGGGTCATGGTTCTTCACAGAGTGGACTCAACATGTGAGTAACATTGTGCTGATGTATTCGTTGATTTAAGTCACACCAACTTCAATGGCTATTCATGACTCTCAGTAAATTAAACAAATTGTTCAAAGATCTTTACCCTCATCATATCAGAATACTACACAT
Organism: Reticulitermes speratus; assembly: GCA_021186555.1. Classification (NCBI taxonomy): domain Eukaryota; kingdom Metazoa; phylum Arthropoda; class Insecta; order Blattodea; family Rhinotermitidae; genus Reticulitermes; species Reticulitermes speratus. The sequence continues at coordinate 21,012,941 of JAJKFL010000005.1, forward strand.
GGATATTTCTTTGTTTAACCTCAGGACTTTCTTGCCAACCAGTGTCATTTACTCAGGCAACCCATCCCTGATTCCATTACTGTAATGCTTTGGAGACAACATTCATCCAGCATGATATCGCTGGGCAGATTCCTATTAAAGATGTTAGTGTAGGAAGCACTTTATGAACTTCAAATGTTATTCTTTAAAGCACTTTGCTTTGGCACTATTAGTATCAAAGTAGGTGACACATACAGTTGTATTTTCTTCATGAAGTGTATTTGTTATGATTCTCAGAAAAAACAGCAGTCATTTCCATAAACAGCATTATCCATTTTGCCTTTGCACTGAAGAAGAAGTTAATTTTCTGTGGAGCTGGAAATGTTTTTAACACCCTCGCTGCTATTGTAATTTTTGAGGCTGTGTCATGGCTCAGGCAGTTAGTTGTCAGCCTTTTACGTTGGATGCCCAGGTTCAATCCTTGGTCAGTCTACATGAGATTTGTGATAGAAAAAGTGATACTAGGACAGATTTTTCTTGTGAGTACTTCTTTGAGCACTTTGGTGTTACCCTGTCAGTATTATTCCACCAGTGCCCCATACTTATCTTCATCTTAATATTAATCATATCAGAAGCACACTTGAGTGAGGCCTGGTAACCTTCAAACAAAAGAGAGCTCTTTCAGATATTTGGGAGCAATGGACAATTGGACAGAAAAGTATTTTCACATTGCTTTTGTGACTTTTAATGTTGTTTGTCCTAGCCTACTCTTTTGAGGCATATGTGCCATCCTTGCACTACTGAAAATTGTCTTGGACACTAGCGAGTTGATATTGTGGTTTGAACTAGCAATGACAGACACAACACACACACACACACACACTTTTAAAGCTTGCATACAACCAACAGATACATGGTGGTAACATCAAGATTTATGGAAGCATAATACAACAGACACCAGTGACTCTTCAGAGCAAATTAAAGGGTGTCAACATGTTGAAAAATTAAGATTAACTTCAAGCTTCAAATGATTAAAAGTGAAATTTGGAAAAGTTATAAAGTTCAGTGTCGGATTGCAGTGCTCTGAAGAGTGTGGAACAGGCGTTCAGACCCGGAAGGTTCACTGTTCAGGACCTGGAGTAGAGTCATGTGATGCAAGGTCTAAGCCTGATGAAAGTCGTGCCTGTTCAAGTGACAAGCAGTGCAGTGGCAAATGGTTCACTGGGCCTTGGGGACAGGTAATATATACAGCACATTCTTAGCATTGCCATTATACTTTTCAGTTAGGGGTCTGTTTCACAGCATCTGCTTCACATGTTAGGAGCTGTACTGATTTCACAATTGAGAATCAACAAAACTCTTTTTATATTAAGATTATTCTTTGCAATCGACATATCATTAGGCATTATTAGCAACTAATTGCACTTGATACAACACACAAACCTGTTATTAAATGCATTTACTTAGAAATAAATGTCTAAGAACTCTTTTTATTTATTTATAATTTTGGATATGTTAGTATTAACATATACATTTTAAATGTGGAAAAAACTGATATAGTAAAATTTACTCTTATAAAGTCACTTTGTTATCCATTGGCTATTGAATATGTAGGTAAACTTCTTACTGAAGTAACTAACATAAGATTTTTTTGGTATGAAAATTGATGATTGTCTTAATTGGAAGATTCCTATTTAGTTGATACTTCCAAAATTGTGCTACTTGTTTTGCAGTTAGAAGATTATTTTAGGTTCTAAATATTGATGCTCTTCAGATTGTATACTTCACTTATTTTCATTCTGTACTTAAGTACAGTATAATTTTTTGGGGGAAATCTATTAACATAGGGCGGGCATTTGTGCTCCAAAAGAGAATAATTAGAGCCATGGTGGGAGTAGGGTCTAGGTGCTTGTGTAGAAGCTTATTTAAGAAACTTGATATTTTGCCTTTTCCATGTATATATCTGTATTAACTGATGATGTTTGTTGTTAGTAATCTTGAGAGTTTTCAGACTAACTTTTCAGTACATTGAATGAATATGAGGAATAAAACTTATTTACATAGGCCTCTTGCGAATCTTGCATGTTTTCAGAAAGGTGTTTCTTACTCTGGTATAAAGATTTTAATAGTCTATCTACTAACATCTTGGAAATCAAAATGTTAAATTATGCTTTAAGGTAGCGTTACGAAAGTATCTAATTGCTCATTCCTTTTATTCAATTGAAGAATTTTTATACTCAGCTGATATCTAGAGCTCTCAATACCTTTTACACCTTTTATATCAATAATCTACATTTTAAGTATGATGTAAAGGCAATATTATTGTTAACATTGCTTTGAATTATCACTGTATTTTATCTTTTATTGTATTTATATTATACCATTTGGTGTTTTGTCATATGTTTTAATTTGTCTATATATGTTGTCTATTGTATAATCATGATATATTTCATATTCGGCTGTCCTATGACAGGTATTGGATCTGTGAAATGTATATGTGTGTATGTGTGTGTGTGTGTATGTATGTATGTATGTATGTATGTACAGTATTTACACTGAGAGTAGGAACTTCCATATACTCCCTGATATGTGAGTTATGAGGTCATGACAGCAGTTCTGTATAGATCATTTTCTCCTGGGATGTGATGCCATGTAGTATGCAGTCACTAGTGTTTTGTAGGAGATTGCTGCCTCCATCCTCAGCGTAATTTCTGATTTTTCAAAAACTGTAACATGTGATAGCTCTAAAGTAGTTGACTACAGAAATATACAACACTTTTCTCTGCATTATGTGAAACATCTTCAGGCCCTCTACACTGTTTCTGTCACAGATGACAGCTTAATTCCTTTTACAGAATAAAAGCATGTGTTACTGGTAATGGCACATGCTGTTCTATATGTTTCTTGCAGTGTTCTTCTAGTTGTGGACATGGCCGCCAAACTAGGGATGTCATCTGCGCCACATTCCTTCGAGGGCAGTACAGGGTAGCTCTTGACATGAATTGTGCAAGTGGACTAAAACCAGAGACTGAAAGACCATGTGAATTGAAATCCTGTGGTCCTGAATGGTTCCTCACTGACTGGACGCATGTATGTTACCCAGAGTAATTCTCATACTTCAACTAGTACAAGTACATTTATGGATGATGTGATGCCACTGAAACTGGCAGACATGTGATACTGGTGATACCTAATAATGTATTAAACCTGTTACTAAAAAAATCTAAAGTTATTTTGTGATGGCTGTCATTTAGGCATCAGAATTTTGACATCTATGCTATATTTCAATCAGTACATCTATAAATTACGCAATGCAATGTAAAGTTTCTCCTGTGCCCAAGTACTCTGTTATGATGATGAGTGATCCAGGTGCTGAATTCCTAATGAAAAAGCCCTTAGTGCCCACTGAATAGGAGGCTGTGTGGGCCTCCATTCTGTACTTGTTTCCAGACAGCCAAGTCCTTCTACAGAGTGGAAACTGAACCTCAGTCTCAGTCTACAGTCCAGCAGTTATATTAAAACTCAATTTCATGTGCTGGAAACAGTTGACATATTTTTTCCAAATACTTTATTATGTGCAATAAGGCTAGTAACAACTACAGATTAATGTTCAATATTTTGAAGTAGCTCAATTTCAGACTGTGTACTAGTTACTAGTCAAAGAAATTTTATACCATCATAGTACATTTAAAGTGTACTATGATCGATAAAATTTCGTTTAATACTTACACTATAGTAATCTATTTCTGTATTACGCTAAATCCATCAGTATAGTGACTGGCCAAAGGCTGGATGATTGGTGTACCATGCCTAGTAGAGGCAGGGATTGTTCATTTTTTCAGCACATTCAGACCAGCTTTTCATCCCCTATGGATAATTTGCACCTAATCAGAAACCTGCTGTATCTCTTAGACATAGCCACAAAATTTTGCACTGTTACCATATTTGTAATTTTTAAAACATAAAGGATACACTTTATACAAAATCTGTAGGTATGTGTATATTCTGTTTTTACTTGATGTTTCATGTGTCTGGCTTCAGTGGCTTATTACTTGCCAGCATCAAGCAAGAAGCTACAAACAACTAGCTCACCCACCAAATTGCTGCTTTACATTCTACCAAAAAAAAAAAATACTTTAAAAAATATCACATAATTTTCAAATAGCTGTTACCATACTTTTTAAGTCAGGTTCCTTCATTAATGCAGTGTCTCTTCACCTGATAGGTTTACAAGTCCAGCATATTTGTTTTGTTTATGATAGAGAAATAGTACAAAATTGAGGCAGCATTCAATAGCAGGGATGTGCATATGAAATTTCACAAAAATATGTGAAATAGTTCTAAAGTATTTATTTAAAAATAAACACCAACAAAATGCACAACTTTCAAGGCGCAGAACAGCTCCTTATATCATGATACTATCCAACGCGTTTCGGCTCTTTGCGAGCCATCATCAGGGATCCTTTACTCTTATAAAAGTGCTTCACAAATGCAGCATCTGTTTGATTATTTAAAAATATTCACTATCTGGAGCATGAGTTAAAAACACACGAGTCATAAACAAAGTTAAAAAGATGATTTGTTAAATAACTTATTAACAACACTGTTCACTACGTCTATTGTGTAAAGGATGTTCGCACTTCTAAGGGTTTCATGAGATCGCGCACTACACTGTACTGTTTACGATGGATTTTTGTAGCACGGCGATAGACACTCGCGCTGTATGTAGTGTTGTCGTTTGTTGTCGTTTGTTTACTTCACGTTGCAGTGCGGTCCTCCTGATGTTGTAGTATATATAAATATAAATTTGATATGAAGAAGAAGTGGCTCTGGTACTGTAAATTCAAAGCTTATTACTTATTAAAGGTGGAATAAATAGATAATAACAGATAATAAAGTAAATGAAATATAATAATAATAGAAATTAAAAGTATAAAATTATGAAATTAAGAAATTAATAATAAAAAATGACATACCAAGTATATTGTGGGGGTTGCGTCTTGAAGTGTATTCGGTGAGAGTGAACTGTGTTATGAGGGATTATTCCTGTCGAGTTTGCGTAATGCTGGGGGAGCGGGGGTAGGGTGATGAGTTTAAGAGGAGGGGGGTTCTCTTCTGTCGGCATCTGTTCCTTAACTAATATATTGTGTTTGTGATATAGGTATATGTAGTAATTCTCTATTATATTCATGTGGCTACCTTTATTGCATGGTTTTATTAATCTCATGCTATTTTGTATTGTGGAATATTCATGTTGATTATTTAAAATATGGAGGGCATAGGCTGATTTGGGGTCGTTGGTTTTGATGTACCTGTTATGTTCGGAGAATCTAGTGGATAGGCTACGTCCGGTTTGTCCTATATAGTGCTTATTGCATGTGTTACACTTAAAGTGTAAATTATTAATTTCTTAATTTCATAATTTTATACTTTTAATTTCTATTATTATTATATTTCATTTACTTTATTATCTGTTATTATCTATTTATTCCACCTTTAATAAGTAATAAACTTTGAATTTACAGTACCAGAGCCACTTCTTCTTCATATCAAATTTATATTTATATATACTACAACATCAGGAGGACCGCACTGCAACGTGAAGTAAACAAACGACAACAAACGACAACACTACATACAGCGCGAGTGTCTATTGCCGTGCTACAAAAATCCATCGTAAACAGTACAGTGTAGTGCGCGATCTCATGAAACCCTTAGAAGTGCGAACATCCTTTACACAATAGACGTAGTGAACAGTGTTGTTAATAAGTTATTTAACAAATCATCTTTTTAACTTTGTTTATGACTCGTGTGTTTTTAACTCATGCTCCAGATAGTGAATATTTTTAAATAATCAAACAGATGCTGCATTTGTGAAGCACTTTTATAAGAGTAAAGGATCCCTGATGATGGCTCGCAAAGAGCCGAAACGCGTTGGATAGTATCATGATATAAGGAGCTGTTCTGCGCTTTGAAAGTTGTGCATTTTGTTGATGTTTATTTTTAAATAATGAAAATGCACGGTGAATTAAGATTAAAGTTCTAAAGTAGTTAAGAAAGTACAGGAACATGCACCAGTATCAACATACCATACACTTCTGTCCTTATGAGGACAGCAGGTTAAATTTATTACACACTGAAATGTAATCTGCATGCTCAGTGTTCCAGGGAATGTGGCACAGGTGTTCAGAAGAGAGAAGTGAAATGCTTGGATGAAAAGCAGCAGATATCTGTTGGTTGTCCAGAAGACAAACGACCGCATAATAAACGGATATGTAACACTCATGAGTGCACCAGCAGTCACACAGGTATCTTGTCATCAATAGGCATTAACTAATTACTCCATTGTACAGAACACTGAAGAAGTCAGTAGTTGATCAACTAGTCAATATTTCATGTCTTTCATTGGTCTCATGGGGTTGTTGTCATCTTCATAAGAGCCTGCTGCAGGAACCCTGTCTTCATCTAAATAAATCCAGTCCACATGCTCACCCCATATTTATTTAAGATCTACTTTAATACTATTTTTGATTTACATCAAGATCTCCCAAGTGATCTTTTTCCTTCAGAGATATTGCTTCTGACAAGAGGGAAAGAGTAGGTGAAGTCATTAGTGCAATTGTCATCAGGTCAAATGGAGTAGACTGAAAAGTTATTTAACAAACTCTTTTCCTACATTCAGTACCATATCATGGCAAATTAAGTGTTTGCATATATCAATCATTTTTACCTCTACAGGTCACTCTCAGTCTAAACCAGAAGGTTATCCTGAATTTAAGAATGGTGCAGGGACCAGGCACTTCCAGGAGAACAGGATGAAGGTTCACAAAAAGGTACAGTATGTCCTAAACATTTAAAACTCAGGTTAGGGGTCAGAGCATTGTGTTGATGTCTGTACCATGCAGGATCTCTCCCCACCTTTCTCCAGTAAGGAAATAACAGTATTATTAGGAAGAGCTGAGTTATCAGGTTATGCACACATTGCATGATTGTACTGTACACCACAAAATTATTATGCCCATCATGTATTTTGACAACACTACAACCTGCAAGGGCTGAGTTATCAGGTTATGCACACATTGTGTGATTGTACTGTACACCACAAAATTATTATGCCCATTGTGTATTTTGACAACACTACCACCTGCAAGGGTACAGCCAGTACAGGAGTGAGAGATGGGCAGCTTAGCAGAAGGGAAGAGATTTCTACCAAAAAAGCAGAGATGGAAGTGGAATCTCCGCTTGTATTTCATATATCTTCCAGGACTTTAGATCCATGACTACAATATAATCAAATCTTTATACTTCAGTATTTTCATGTTAAGCCTTGCAGTCTAATTCTGGTTTTGAATATATGTTCTGTCCATGCTAGTTGGGCATATATATGTATTAATGAAGGACACATCCCATTGTGTCACAGTATTATATGTATATGAAATCTATCATGAAGGATTGCTATTTATATTGCAGCATTCTGTTTTCTTGTTTACTTTAACTGTGATGCTGTGGGGAGGGGGCGGGGTGGATTTTATGTAAAAAGTTATCAAACAAATTTTATTTTGGGTAGTTCTGGTCCAACATAATCCTTTTGAAGTATGTCTTGAATCAATTACATTAAAATAGCTTTCTTTTTAAATTTCTTGCCTGGACTTTTTTCTTATTACCTTATTAGATAGAGATTCTTAATTGCAGGTGGTGACTGTGATGATAAGTTCCGCAACTGTCATCTGGTAGTCCAAGCAAGACTCTGCAAATACAAGTATTATCGAAACTCCTGTTGCCATTCCTGTCATAAGAAATCATAAATATCCCATTTCATCGCATCTCATTTTTAACATAAGCTGTCACATAAGACACACAGTCAATCTTATCACTACCAGATGCAACTTTTCTTACTGCCATTCTTGCCATGAGAATCTTTTTAAGTTAAGTCATTAGATGGACTTCATCCTCCTGTAGAAAGATGTTTATTAGAGGCAGATAAATAACACAGTTTAGAAGATCCAAAGTTGTTGCTTAATAGTTCATGTTGCAATTTTAAATTCCATGTGCATTACAGTATAATTCCAAACTGTATTGCTTCCATTGCACCTTGGTAATTTACAGTCCAAACTGGGTGATTCCGCTTACAGTACTAAGTGTGATACTTTTCTTAAATAACTAACATGTTGTGGTTTTAGAGCATATTCTGATTATGTATTTGTGTACAGTATGTGTTTGAGGAGAGAGGACTGATCCAATTTTCCATAGTTATCAGTCAAGGAAAAAAGTTTCCCATCTTGTCACAAAAGTAAATAAAACTTGGCTAAATAATATATCCAACTGGTAGATTTTGAGTATAGTAACTCGTTTTCTACAAGTGAAGTATTGTCTGAAGTGTGAAGTTTCATAAAAATATACAGGTTGAAGGGAAGCAGTATTGTCTTCATCGTCATCGTCATAGTCATTATCATCATCATCATCATCATTATCATTATCATTGTTGTCGTTCTGTTAGTTATTATTCCGTGTGACCTGCTAACAGTTTCATGCCATGGAAACATGTTATTGCTAAATAAATAAATTAATTAATTAGGGTATACTTGAGGAATTGAAAGCAAGAAGTTTATAAAGGGAGGCAAGCAGTTCATAGAAACTACAGAGGAATACATCTTCAAACTACTCTGCTAAAAGTAACAACAAACTTAATACATAAAAAAATTACTGCAACCACATTATTATCTGAAAAACAGCAGAGTTTATGAGTGAGTTTGCCTTAAACAGATGTAATATTTACCACAGAATAGGGTTACCATATATCCATCAAAAGAAAGGGGGACATTTGCCACTTATCAGCCATAATATAGAGGACATATCACTGAACAAGGCGATTTAAAAAAAATGACGTATAAGTAGTCAGTTTTATTAAATAAAATTAGCATTGTAATTTCAAAGCAAATATACAAGATTGAAAACAAGAATTAATCAAATTTGTATGCAGTATACACACAATGTATATCCTGTCGCCAGTTCTCTAAGTTGTCTTCCTTCTCATGTGTCCATTCGTACTTCTGTCTAGGGCAGATTTTGTTCAGCAGTGGCATATCCACGTGAAAGAAAAAAAATCTTCCATAGATTACATTCATTTGTCCAAATATTCTATACACATGCTGTACACACAGTTTATTCAAGAAGAGAAGTTGTGACACTCTTTATCATGCCCCTTTCTGCATTTCTCTGCTTGTAGTTCTTTAACAAGCATGGGTATGAATTTCTGAATGAGACATTTTGTAAGCATGTTTTTCACTGAGTTGAAGGTACGAGTAATCAGAATTTTCACACTGAAGTTTCCCAAGACATTCTGAAGGTCAGCTGCTGAATACATGTTTTTAGTTTTTGACTTGGACAGTGATAATAAAATATTATGTATTTATTTAAAAAGTAGTAGAAGTTCTTTCATTTGCATACCATTAAAAATGGTAAAAGCTTTAAGAAATAACAAATAATAAAAATCTGGACATTTCTACAAATTTTAAAAATTTGTCCAGACAGAAATATTTGGTTTGGGAAAGAGGACATGTCCCAGTTAGAGGACATATGGTAGCCCTACCATAGAAGAAGTTTTAGAAAAGGCACTTGACTACAATTACCTACCTTTCTACTGTTTTGTAACATAGAGTAAAAGTATATTGTAGATGTTTTAGAACAAAGTAACCTTCAAATGGGCCTCCTTGTTGAGCAGACGTGTATATTAATGAGTCCACAAAAATCAAGGAATAGTGTGAGCAGATCTGGTCCCCACACCCCTTTTCCTCTTTATATGACATGACAAAGCTTACCTTTTTTTTAAGTCTGTATTGTTTTTCCTCCCTCTCTCTTTCCACTCTTAACCTTAGTTAAGTTATGGTATTGGCTCACGTGACATTTCTGTTCCTTTTGAATATATTCGTGTGGGAAATAGATAGAGAACACCACCAAACATGTAAATTAAAAAAGTAAAAAAACCAGTGCAGCAAGGAGGCTCTTGAAACACCATTTCTTTTTAATGTGGTAATGACTGAAATTGTTCAAGATATAAGGAGAAAACAAGGATATAAATTGGAAAGAAGAGGCATAAATATAGGCTGCTGTGCAGATGTGCACTATTGCTAACAGATATGAAGAAAACTGGCAGAGGCTATTGTATCAGTTAAGTCTCAAAGGTTTAAAATGAGAAATTCTACAACTCAGAAGAAAAGCAACAACAACAAACAAATAACCATTAAACTATAAGCAGAAAATCCAAAATAAAGTTCATGATCAAATAGTGGTTTTTCAATATTTGGGAGTTAAATAAACATAGAAAAGTCACAACAGGCAACTAAAGTTACCAGAATATTCAGATAATTAAAGGATACTAGGCCTATATGGGAAATACAAAAATAAATAAAAATATCAGGCCCATTCTGACGTGCAGCTGAAACAGGAGCAGATGCCGTGAGAACGATACTAATGAAAACTGGAGATGGTGGAATGCATGTATGGAGAAAGACAGAGGAAAAAATGAGTTTTGACTAAGTGAAAAGCCAAGACATCTGGCATCAATGCACTATCAAAGAAACAGAAGAAAGAAGTAAGGGTAGTAGCTGTCAATCACAATTCTTTACGTGTTGTAAAGTTTTACTGTTGTGATTGATGGCTGCTACCCTTACTTTTATATATCTTTTTCACAACAGAATGTCCCCCTTAAACGTGGAAGAAGGGGTGAATAGAGGAAGTACCAAATGGAATGAGCATTATCATTAGTGACACCCAGTTGAATCTTACGAATAGCAACAGATACTTCTACTGAAGAAAGGGGTCCTGACAGATCATAAAGAAGATGGCAATTTTCACACTCTGAAGGAAAGAGGCCCATGTCCTAAGGAAGAGAAACAGACTAAGGGTGATTAGAATCATCAGTATTATTACACTTAAAGATGTTACTGCAGTTACAAGTGTCCTAGCAGCATGTAAATCTCAGTTCAGTTTCTCATTTAGCCACAAGAGGATAGATGACTCATGTTTCTGAACACACAAAATCATACAAACAATTTTGTTATGTCCCTAACACTTATATAATCCAGAGAAGTACTAGTTGAGGGAGACACCACAGGGGAGGATACTGACTTCACCCTTCTACCTAAATTTACCTTGTTGGAATGTAATGCCAGTAGACAAACTTTAGTAAGCACAATGCCTAATAAATTTTCTTTGAGATAATTTATTCCAAGACTCTGTATGTAAAATTTAAGTTGAATTTTATGGATGAAAATGTTACTTACATCAGGTAAGAAAGCAAATATGAAGATGCAGTAATTAGGGGAAAATGCATTTCAACATGTGTTAGTAACCGTGATTTGCATGCTTTCTGACTGTGTGCTTCAGTGACAGGTATGGCTAGATGGTTTATTAAGTTTAGGCATCCCCACTATAGTGCACTTCACTTAGTGCTTTATCACTATAGTGTTCTTGTCCCCCACTTCTTTTTTTTTTTTTTTTTAACTTCTGCACATAGATGTTAGTTCACCTACTTTCGGAGTGCTTGCATTTATATTTACCCCCACCAGCTCGTTAACTGACAGCCAGTCAGCATTAGCAACTTGTGCTGTTGTGTGTCTGCGTGGGGAGGGGATTACCTCACCTCTCAAGGAAAAACCAAGAGAAATCAAAGAAGCGGGTAACCATACTCTGGTTTTTTGCTTTAAGTGGTACAGTGTGGTATAAGTTACAACTCTAGTGTTTAGTGTGCTGTGATTAATTTCTGGAACCAATTAAGAACGGTAAGTGAGGTATACCTGCGCATATATTTTTCCAGTCCTCTTGTATAAAACCAGGAAGTTTATACAAAGAGATATAGCATACTGAGAAATGAAGTTATGTCCTAAACAATTCTAAATATTTATCAGTGATAAAATATTATATCGCCTATGATGCTTATGCATTGTTTTACATATTTTGTCCCTTTGGGTTGGTTTTCATTATACAAGGAATAATTATCAGCTGAAGCTGTACCATGTTAAAGAATCCGTATGATGACTAAAACTAATGAAAACATTAGTACTGATTCCAACTTCAGGATGTTTAATTGATGCCATCAGTTAGAATGAGACTGGAATTTTATACATATCTAATAAATAAAATTCAAATGTTTAGAAATACCCACACAAGAACAACCATGGCACGATATGACAATGTACTTTTCAAATATGCAGTTACATAAGAAGATTTACAGTATCAATTTCTGTATGAGATCTAAAGTTTTAAGATGTGGTGTTCTGGGATGTGGTGCCATGTTGTTGGTAGATTGTAATAGTATTTTGAGGTACCTCATGCCTCCAGCAGCAAAAGGTCCTTCCAAAATGTTGGTAATAGACTACCAAACTACAGAGCATCACATCCCACAAGATCTGAAGTCTTAAGCGAATTATGTAAGATTTTGTAAGTGTAATTCAACGTCAGATCAGTGCCCTGAAACATACCCACATCATAGGCTTGTTTACTGAGTATACAGAACTAATCAATCAATATTTATTTCTTTATTTTTCTTAAGTGTTGGTTCTTCTTTTATTTTTTCTTTCCCTACAAAATTTTTTAAGTTTATTTTGACACATTGTAAATTTTTGTCATTACATATATCATATCGCTTGTAATTTCACTTTGTAAATGCCAACAACATATTATGTGTATGTGCATGCATGTGTGTGTGCGTGCAATTTTCACACATGCACCTGTGTGGTGAGAGGAGGCATGAATAACACGAGTTGCAGAATCGAGTATATCATCATCATCATCATCATCAACACCATCACTACCACCATCATTATCATCATATTTATCTAAATATGTTGTTGGTCAAATTCTAAGGTACTCATATTATTTTTGTACAGAACAAACATAAATGATGATGTTACATCATCCTTCCCAGTATTAGGCCTAATACATGCTGGTATTATGACACCATCTTTCTATATTCTTTTAGGTCTCTTAAATATCTGCTTTGACAAGGCTAATAATTTATAAACTTTTTTAAGATTATGAAAAATGGCATTCCTCATATAGTCTTTCCACCCTCTTCTGTGCACTGTAAAGTATGTGTTGTTGATGAAATTTCTGATTCTGTGACTGTTAATTAATTTCTATAACAGTGAAGAGGGAAAAGATTTGCTGTTTGTCTCATTAAAGAGGGTGAGCCGGGATAGCATAGTCGGTTAGCGACTCGCTACGGGCTGGACGGTCCGGGGATCGAATCCCGGTGGGGGCAAGATTTTTCACAGCCGTCCAGACCGGCCCTGGGGCCCACCCAGCCTCCTATACAATGGGTACCGAGCCTCTTTCCCGGGAGTAAAGCGGCCGGGGCGTGGATTTGACCACCCAACCTCATCTAGTGCCAGGGTGAAAAAAGAGTAGGGCTATACCTCTACTCCTCCTCTGGGCCTTAATGGCCTGTTCTAGGGAGAACTTTACCTTAACCTCATTAAAGAGATTTCTTGTTTTATGCCTCAGTTCAGCAGTACTTGGCACTTGTATGAAACGACAGTAATAAGAATTACTTTATTAATGTTAATTAAAGATCATCTTCAAATTAGTATAAATAATGTAAATATAAATCATATATATATATGCCAAACCTAAGTGCACATTGTGTTATTAATATCTCAATATTACGATGAACAACACCTGTGTTATGAGGAATCAGCTTCAGACGGTATAAGTAAGGTGTTTTGCTGCTTTAAATAGTGTTTGTGCCAAATATATGTCTTCAGATTCAACAGAGATGTAGAGTACCTAGCCAGTCTTTCTGGAAATATGTTGTGAATGTAACATACATATTCCTTCTGTAAATGTGAGTTGTGTATGGATGAAACATTTGTATGGTACAGTTTTCAGTGAATTGTCATGGTTGTGAAATGAATTTAAAAACGTGTGATTTAAACGAGTTTCCTTAATGGCAATGTTCATGAATTATTAACATACATGTAGTTATGTGAAGGTGATAGGTCACAGGTGATATCACCTAGTAATTATGGGTGATGCTCAGTTATATACTGACAATTCAGATTCAAGAAATTTTTAGACCCCATGTGGAGATTTGAGTCATGTAGGTGGTCAATGTGTTACAGCCTGTCTTCTTCTTATTTTGATTCTGAGAGTGTATGAACAGCTTTTGACTACATGTATGTGTGTGAATGTGAATGCACCTGCAACGTTGTAAATACATTAATAAATTAATTTTTATATTACAATTATGTTATAACTCTGTACATATTTAACTCTCTATTTCTTTCATTAACTTAATAATTCCAGCAGTAGAGAAACAGTTCATAATGTCAGTGAAGTCATCAGATCAATACTGTCCCACCTTTTAAATTATAACAAACTTGTTCTGTACACACACTTTCATGTGAATAGTAGTGTGTAAAACATGACTATATCATAATTTATCTCATAAGGCAGTGAAGTTTTTAACTATCCTATACCTATCCAATTAATCATTATGAAAAACACAGACTGGTATCTATCATGTAACACTCATATTCTTTCCAAAAATCAGAGTTTTTACTCTAATTAATATCTGAAGCCTGCTGAGCGTCATTATAATGGCATTTGGTTAGTGGTGTTATAAGGCAGTATTTACACATTTGTTGTTAATCTTGTTGAACATGATGATCCTTTTAAGGTCGTCTATGAAGATGTTTTACTCAGAGTGCCATATGATGGTTGTTCAAATTAAACATGTTTGAGGCTTGTTACAGGCCAAGGAGTAGTGGCCATAAAAATAGTCCCCATGGACAGTGAAGCAGGCATCATCTTGACACACCAGCTGATGTGTTCTGTCCTGAAAGGACTTCTGGTCTGCTGCTGAAACAACTGCATCACCATTGGCTTAGATATATTTATCCAACCCAAATCTATGGTCCTCAAACATTAGTATTCAAGAGCCCTGACATCACCATCAACTCAAAGGGCTATTGTGGAACCCTCAGAATCCTTCATACTGCCATCAATAGGAAGTACCCTGGCATGCTCATAATAGGTGTCTGTGTTATCACACCCATCCCCATGTGGCCCACATTGTCCAGTAGATGCTGCATTCTATGTACTGCAGGATGTTTTACCATCTCCTATACAGTCCAGACCTTTCATTGTGTGATTTCCACATGTTCAGCCCCCTTAAGTAAAGTGCTAAGGTGCTGTATATTCAGGTAGGACATAGGCATCAAGGCTGCAGTGGTTCTAGAGCAGCAGCCCAGGGAGTTATCTGTAAAGGAGATCCATTAGCTGATGTGCCGATTATGTCTATCTTAGCGCCTATGACCACTATTTTTAATGGTCTCGACTGCTTTTGCCAGAACAACTGAACAGTTTTCATCTGAACAAACCTGATGAAACAAACTGCTTGCATCATCTTCTTTTGGGGAAATATGAATATTCAAAATCCGTTTTTAAAAAGTGGCATTCCTGATTTTGGAATGTTCTGTCAACTGTAGCAACTTATTTACGGACTGCAAGGCTAAAACAATAAGATGAATGACACAGTAATAACTTGCACATTATATTATTGCTTTCAGTTATTGTAACCTTTTATTTCATAACTGTTCTATAGTAGTTCTGTTTTAGTGCAGAATTATGTTTCTGAAAAAAAACTATATTCAATAAACCTTAATTACACAGGTGAGAAACAGTTACACCACTTCTACAAATGTATGATGTGTTTCCTTAAGTTTTGTTACTATTGAAATTTATTATTCACTTATCATCTTACCTTTCAGTGTTGTCCAGTCTAAACCAATGACAGCATTATTAAGTATCCCACAAGTCAATATAATTGATGACTTGTTCAAAATTATCTTGCTCTCTGTACTTTTCAGGTCTAGTAATAAATAACACCTGATTTTTTGTATATTACCAGAATATGATCCTGCTCATATTTTCAATATAGACAAATGTTCAGGAAATGTGTCATCATTAGGGTTCGGATGTTTATGACATGTCATATTTTTATTTGGGCTTCTATTTTTATTCTAAACTGAAATTGAACACTAATTGGGTTATTCTAATCACAATCAGACTGTATTTATTTTGCATATAAATGCATATTTAGGTAATTTTTATGTTTTAGGTCATATTTGTAGTTAAGATGCATATTTTGGTTATATTTTGAGGATAAATTCATATTTTGGTTATATTTTGGGGATAAAATTCATATTTTGGTTATATTTTGGGGATAAAATTCTTATGCGTCATGTTTTAAAATTATATTTTGGGATGACTGTACTTCCAAGAAAGAGTCACTGTTATTTTGACATAGCTGTAATTGGTATGTATAAAAGGAGACAATGAAGTAGCGGTATGTTTCAACCCTTGGTGGCTACATTAAATGTAGGTAGCTCCCACCCCTTCTAAGGATAATATTATGGAAGTAGGAATGCAGTTGCCCTAATCCTATACCCTTTCTTACTTGTATTTATAACTACATTTCTCAGGCATTTACAAGGAATCCTTCAGTTAGTTACGATGCCGAAAGTGAAGTGTTCTGAAAGTGCGAAGTTAAGAGGTTTCGTTAAACATTTTGGCGAGGAATATTTTAGTTCTGATGGAAGAATTCTGTTCTGTAAACTTTGTGAAGTTAAAGTTACAGCTGGTAAGCGATTTAATGTGCAACAACACTGTGATACGGCAAAACATAAAAATAGTTTGAGCAGACAAACCAGTCATCAAAGCAGGCAACGACTTCTGTTCGATAACACTGCAACACCTTCACCATCAAACAAAACATCGGAATTTTCAAAGGACCTGTGTGAAATGATGGTGTCTGCCAACATACCACTAAACAAAGTGAACAATGAGCAGTTCAAAACTTTCTTGGAGAAATACACGACTCATTTAGTTCCAGACGAATCAACACTACGAAAAAACTATGTTCTTGCCTGTTCTGAAGATGTTCTAAACAGAATTAGATGTACTGTGGGCGACAATAAGGTTTGGGTTTCGATTGATGAAACAACGGATGTCTGCGGCAGAAGTGTAGCGAATGTCGTCATTGGCGCGCTCTTTGCTGACCGTCCTGGTGACATATTCCTTCTTCATTCCGAAGTTCTTGATACAGTAAACCACTCCTCTATCGCTGTACTTTTCGATAACGCCTTGAAACTCTTGTGGAAAGGTGACATTAAGCGAGACAATATCCTCCTTTTTGTAACGGACGCTGCACCGTATATGGTAAAATCTGCCAAGGGCCTCAAAATGCTTTATCCAAAAATGGTCCATTTAACATGTCTGGCTCATGCCCTGCACAGAGTTGCCGAAGAAATTAGACATAGTTATATTGAAGTCGACAAGTTGATCTCGAACGTTAAGAAAATGTTCGTTAAAGCTCCATTGAGGGTGCAGAAATTCAAACAACTCGCACGTTCATTGCCTCTTCCTCCTCCGCCGGTACTCACTCGATGGGGTACCTGGCTCGATGCTGCTGAGTACTACTGCGAAAACTACGCAGTTATTGAAGAAATTGTTAATACTTTTGACAGCAGTGACGCATCTTCTATCACAATTGTTAAAGAACTATCTAACTATGGAGGCATAGCTACAATTTCTCGCCTAGAGGCAGTTGGTACAGATCTACATGAAAGTTTGGAGCTGATCAAGGGAGTAAGGTGCGATATAGGGCGAGCAAGCGGCAAAATAGGTGATGCTGTGAAATCAAAACTTAATACAGTGCTGCGTCGAAACGATGGTTATGCGACAATGTGCAAAATAAGCGACATTCTAAGCGGAAATGAAGCTACACTGGGAGTAGATGAACCAGCGTTAAACAGCAATGATTTAACCCTCTTCAAATATGCTCCGGTGACGTCGTGCGATGTCGAAAGGAGCTTCTCAAGTTACAAGACCTTATTGAGCGACAATCGAAGAAGATTTTCATTGGAGGCATTGAAAATGCACATCGTTGTAAATTGTAATGCTGCCAAGAAAGCAGAATGAAGAAAGGTACGTAATATTTTGAAATTTGTTTATTTATTTATTTGTAATTAATGAATTTGATATGCTTGAAAGGTTCTTCTTTTAATTTATCTCCTTTTTTATAGGAACACGTATTCTCAACATCTGATGCTGATCCAAAACGAGGCATTTACAACTTAAAGCGACAGAGGCTTTTGATTAAAATTGCTAGGATATCAAGTAATGTAATAGTTGTACATGCATATGGAAATAAATAACATGATTTAAATACAAAACAATTTTTAATTTTAGCAAATAGTTTTTCATAAAAAATTAGGTCATATTTTGCCTTTTTTAGGTCATATTTAGCTATTTTTGGGGCATATTTGCATGCATATTTCTCGGTTTTTTAGGTCATGAACATCCGAACCCTAGTCATCATACATCTATAATACCTGTTTGACTGCTGTTTCTCATCTGTGTAATTTAGAAGGGCCACATAGGCTATGAAATGTAAGCAATCACAATAAGCAAAATGACCAATTCAAGCTGCAGACCTCCCTGATGTTAACATTATTACACTGACAGTGCATTAAATTCTCATTACATTGGAATTATTATTACAGTCTGTACTCATAATTGCAGACTTTCACTGTTCTTCAAATGACATTGGAGTCTTATTAAGTCTAAGGACTGAAACCTACGCATTTCAAGGACTGGCAGTTTGCATGTTAAGGTTAAGTGCTGGACTTGGACCTAAGTGTTATCCACTACCTCTAGAACTATTATACAAATGGATTCCACAAAGCAAAGGCCTTCTTGAAAAGGTATTATTAATTTGGCTCATCAAGCAATTTCCTGTACTGTAGAGAAATGGAAGATTCACTACCATGTTCACAAAAGCCTGCTACAGGATTCTTTCCTGTCAGATCAGTATAATCTCCATTCTCATGCCCTATTTCTGTAATATCCATCTAACATTAATCTCTCATCCAAAGAATAAATTCTTCATAATGTCCCTGAGGATTGCCACGAGTGGCCAAAAGATATAAGAGGTATTACTACATTTATAATATAGTTTCATAAACTTGTGTGCATTTGTTGGTTTTAATCGCCATATCTAACAGTGTTAATAGGTTTAAACTTGAACATTCCTGTTAGTACAAGAGGATGTTTTCGGTTCACAGACTTTTGGGCTGCATTGTATATATGTTTTCTGTTGATGTCCAGTGAGTTTGAGTCATACTGAGTGCAGTGGTGTAGCTAGGATTTTTGGCACGTTGGCCAAGTAAACAAAATTGCTGTCCATAACATAAATTATGTACTTTAAAAAGCCAGGCAAGTGGTGGCGCAGTTGGTTGAGGCACTGTACCACAAGACAGGAATTTCCAGGTTCCGCATTTAGTAGCACTGGGGTCCATTCAGCCTCTAACAGAAATGAGTACCAAGGAATTTCCTTGGAGGTAAAGTGTGACTGGCGTGTACAGCCAACAACTCTTCCGTC
Organism: Reticulitermes speratus; assembly: GCA_021186555.1. Classification (NCBI taxonomy): domain Eukaryota; kingdom Metazoa; phylum Arthropoda; class Insecta; order Blattodea; family Rhinotermitidae; genus Reticulitermes; species Reticulitermes speratus. The sequence continues at coordinate 21,032,364 of JAJKFL010000005.1, forward strand.
CTAGTTGTGCCAAACATGAAAGTAAGGATGGAAGCCCAACATTCCATCCCCCCTCTGAGTCATTACGTCTTACAGGAAACCTTTACCTTTACCTTCAAAAACACAAGGATTTATTAAGTTTTGTTATATTTGGCTCAGTATTTTAAAATTTGTTGAGTGCTGAAAATGTAAACTTTTTCATCTAAAGTATCCATTTTGCTGCCCCTTGGACTCTGTCACCCTGGGCGGCTGCACCACTCACCCCACAGCTATGTCCCTGATTCAGTGGTCACTCATCTTATTTCCTTCCCAGTCTTTCATGGTTTAACCTTGGACTGTGGTCCTCTTCTACTAATATTGTTCCTTCTTATTGTCCTTGCTGTGTCCATACTCTTTCTTCAGTTGTTGTATCAGTCTGATTTTTTGGTTCCATGCTGAACTCAATTTGAACAGTCTTTCTCCATTGAAATCATTCAGGTGTAGCCTCATTTCTACAGCTTCTCTAACCTTCTGGTCTCTGTAGCCTGACATCTTGGCTAGTAATATAATGTCCTGAAACCTGATCCATGCTGTTTTTTGCTATCACCGATTTTTCTGGATAATGCAAGAGTAGGTGTCAGTCATGTTCTTACCACTTTGTCTCTACAGATGGCCTGTCTGTCTCTACACATACCTTCCCACATTCACATGATATGCTGAAGACAGCTGTTCTAAGTCATCTTTAGTGATCTCAGCATAGGTGAACTCTTTCTGGCTGGTATGTTTTCCATCTTTACATTGAATTTGGTCAGAATCTTGTCACTGCACATTTAATGCAACTCTACTATAATAATTCACAATATACCAACTACAACTTTTTATTCCACACCCTTATGTAGGCTATGCATTTAAACTTATTTTAAGCAATCATCAGGGTCTACATATCCTATTTATATTTACATGTAATTGAATCCGTGCTAGTATTTTTGGGAAATTCAACAGTTGAAATAAAATTGCTATAAAAATGTATACTGATACTTAATTAACAAAACTTAAAATACTGCATCTATCTAGGAATCAGTAAGGAGTCAAAGAACTGAGTGGGGTTATAACAGTGTCATAATTCTGCAGTGTATGTTAAAGTTGCAAGATTGTTTAAAGTTGTGTAAAGTAATGCATAAATGATAATAAAATTATGGCCAATCATACGACAGTCTTAATATTCGTGTCCATAGTGAGTCAGAATATTAAAACATATGGCATAATTGCCATGTTTATTAAAATATGTAGAGAAATGTATAAAAGGTAATAAAATATTAAAATTGGTTAATCATTCAACGTGTACCTCATGTGATTAAAATCCAATAAGAGACTGTCATAGTACACAATTCAATAAAAAAATTGTGTACAAGGGGCAGTCAAAAAGAATTGAATCCTACTTTTATCTCATGTTCCTTACAAGCTTAACAATTGAAAATTTCACAGAACTTCACTACAGCATTGCTGAAGGCAGTCATTTTTCAATGTAGTCTCCATCTTTGCCAACAGTCTTCTGCCACCTTAGAGCAAGAGCATGTATTCCCACATAGTAAAAGTTGCTCTCCCACCTCTGAAGCCACTGCCGCATAGCATTCTGCAGTGCCTTGTCATTGGCATAATAGAGTCCTTGCAGGCTTGTTTTTAAAGGACCAAAACAGGTGATAATCTGATGGTGCGAGGTCAGGATTGTAGGGTGGATGTGGAAACACTGCTGAAGCAAGATTTGTGAATGCATGGCAGCTTGTCACTTCAGCAACCAAAAACTCTTTATCACTAGTGATTTTTTGAACAGCACATCAATCTCTGTCATTTTAGAATCAACTGCAGTGCTATCATCTATCAAGCAAAACAGTTGTAACTAGTAGAATATGATCGAGAATGTACAAGGACTCCACTGATGTAGTGGTTATTCCCATAAGACCATGCATGGAGATAAAAAATAGGATACATTACTTTCCAACTGCCTCTTGTACTGTGATAGGCCCTTACTGAATTATAATTTAAATGTCTCATTTACACATATTTTAATATTTTAAGTACTAAATTTTATTTGGTTAATTAAGGATAAATGCTTTATAGTAGTTTTATTTCTACATCTGAATTGTCTACAAATACTGGCATTGATTCAATGTAAATAGGATACATAGACACTGACGATGACTTATTTTCAGTTGAAATGTGTATGCTGTACATATTATGATGTGCAGTAAAAAGCTATAGCTAGTATACTGTCAGGTATTTCCAGATGCCCACTGGTCCTGTATGATGTAGTGTCTTGAAGTTGTAGTGTGGTCACTATTGGTCTCCTGCACTGTCCTTTCTCCCCTTTTGGTGTAAAGATTTGCAACAATTTGCTTTCTTGTATATGTTCTGTTTGAATGTTTTTTTCAGATACTGAATTTCTTCATTAAGACTTGCTGCATCACACAGTTTTCACCCAGCTGATTACTGTGATCAATACTGCATGTGTTTTTGATGGGTGATGGTGTGACTTCACAAGAAGGGTGCGTAAGTTTCCTACTACTGTGTGCCCTTGTATTTTTGCCATCTGATTTGTTGCCAGTATGCCCAGAAGTGGCAGCAAGCCATTTGTTGTTGCTGTTAATCTAATGTCCAGATGTATGATGTTCAGACACTCCAAAAACCATTTAGTTCTTCCTTTCCATGTGACCAGATAACAAATTTATCATCCATCTACCTGTACCAGCTGTTTTTTAGTTGGTACTGGTGGTTCCTAACCCAATCAACTGTGAAGGAGACATGACAGGTCTCCTTAATGTTGGACTTCAGCCTATGTATGACACAGCTGATAGACCAGGCATGTTTTAGTGAATACATGTACTGTGAAAACTTCATCTTAAATATTTATGTTTATAGAGAAAGTCCCTGAATTATGTAAGTGGATCGTTCTGCAACCCTATGCGTAAGTCGATTTTTACGTAACTCGGAGCCATGTTTTATTATATACCTTATACACAATAATAATAGTTGATATAATAATAATTAATAATTTTCATAACAATTAATAAAAAACATAATAATTAATCATCGATACTGGAGTCACTGTCGTATTCAATTGAGGCAGAGGCAGGGGTGGGTGTGGTGGTGGTAGTGGCACAAGAAGTTTTGTACGCAAGTGTCAGAGCTATGTAAGTCGGGGTCCGTCTGTACTTCAAGATTTAAAAGATTATATCTCTTCTGATGAGAACATGAGGAAAAGGGCCAAGAACTGTGCAGTATCTTAAATAACATTTCCATACAATCAAAATATCACAATTTTAAACAATATTTAATATCCCTCTATGAAACATACTCATACATATTTTAACATTTTTACATCAGCATAAGTAGTTATTTTAAGAACACTGCTTAATATATCATTTAGGTACCGAATGGTTTCACAAGATTGGCAGAAAACTCCTTTACTTGCTCTGCACCCCGCACTTCATGATCCAAAAGTGGTAGCTTTGTAACATGAAAATCCTCATATAGATCTGCAATCTGTAAATACAAAAAATATGTCAACATATTTAAGAAGTGTAGCATATTTTTTACCTGAATTTATGACCATATTCTTATTTCTTTCAGCATCTGAAAAATGAGAGGGCCATCTTATAGGTATAAACAAAGCATTCAACAGTGTAAATACGGTTATCAACCACAGCATAGAATATACCCCCCCCCCCCCCCCCATGTGAACTTTATCATATTTTTATGAGAACACCTTTTGGATAATATATCTACATTAAATACCTTTCTATTTTCGTTCAATATGTAAAATAAGGAATTACTTTAACACAACTGACCTGGTCCAAATATTTCTCCTGCACACGATGCCTTGAAGCACACATTCGACAAGGTTGTTCACCTTTTGCAGGAAACAGCAACTGGTTCACAACAATGTTATGTGTGTCTATACCACACTTTGTGAGCTCTTGTACTAATCTCTCTGTCTCATACAGTGACAGAAATTCAGCAATACACACACATACAAATGTTGTCTGCTCCTGTAAAGCAAAGAACCTCTTGTTGGTCTGCTCCTCTCTTTCTTCCAGTTCTGATAAATTACACCACCAATAACGGATCCAACCACTTCACAACAAACAGCCTGAATTCATACATTCTTCAGTTATTTTTAACACTTTCCATCCTGACTTCCAGTAAATAAACCTTTCATTATAAAGCAGGTAGAGAGTTAAGTAACCCTACCAATTCTGTAATTATACACACATACGCATGCATATTATTATATGCTTACAATCCAGCATAAAGCAGTACATATTAAATATTCTGACCATATTTTCCTTAATTATCAGTCATGCAAAAAGCATCTTAACCTGAATGTTTCACCCACTCAAAAGCAGTAAGTATTAAATATTATGATTCAATATCTAATACCTGGCAAGCAAAACATCTCTTTCTTTTTACCATATTATGTTACATCATCTAGGGTCTATCTAGCTCCAATGTATTTTTAGGCACATTTGCACAGTCATGAAATGCACCTGTTAGCTTTGTCACGTCTGTCCATCTATCTGTTCTTCTGTCTGCATGTATCAGCATGGCTCCCACTGTACAGATTTCCATTAAATTTCATATAGGGAACTTTTATGAAAATCTATCACGAAAACCCAAACTTGGTTAAAATCGGCAGAAAATACTTGGCACTTTAAATGAAGACCCAAATACATTTCACTGTTGCTGGAGATATTAAATCACCTTCAAAGCAAGACTGGCAATACTGAATTGGGAGCATAAAAAGTGAACCTATGATCAGACAAAACCAAAAACCAAAGAACCTTAAATTGATACCTCACTGTAACAATACTTACTGGGTCACGAAACTGTTCATTCACTTGACGAATTACAGCAAGCATCTCCTCCATTTTAGCAGAAAAAGAATCAGGATTAAAGTCTGTCAAACCCATTATAGAACACATCTAAAGAAGGAAACATAACATTAAAATAAAACAAGCTCTTGCTTGAAACCAAAAGGTCAATAAAAACTTGCACCAAAGAAATTAGAAAGTGATACATAGTACACACAAAGCAAATGTTTAATTAGTACATAACCTGCGTGATGAACGGACTAATCTTCATTTTAAGCCGAAGCAATTTTCCAAGGCCTTTCTCCACCACTTGAGGAAAGGAGAGTAATCTGAGAGTATGACCAGTTGGGGCTGTGTCAAACACCACTGCTGAGAAGTTCATGCCCTTCACTAACCTGAAGATAATGAACAGCACAAATTGTATTGTCCCTGTACTTAAGCACTGTATCAAGATGGTGTGTTAGAGGAGATGTATACACTCATGTTTCCTTAACCTCAACACTGGATGATGGTGAGTGGCAGCCGACATGTTCTGGCTTCTTTGTCCAAATAAAAGGGCTCCTCTTACCCACTGGACAGGAACTACGTGGGCCGCAGAAAAATTCTGGACATTGTACCAAAAAAATAAGCCCAATTTCCCTGCCAGGAATCTAACCCAGAACTATGAGGATCCTCCACTCATCTAGGGATGGAGCACTAAAGTTTTGTGGTAAAGGTCTAAAGTTTGAGACCTTCCCTCAACAACAGACAGCATGAATTTTGTATTTTCCCCATATCATGTCTATTTTTTCTGGCACAAATTAATTTCTGCCTGGTAGGCATGAGATCACAAATGATATGAAGAGGAAAGAAGAGTTAAACCAGCTATCACATAACCACCACCACAACCACCACCACCATCCTACTACCAGCCTGCCTCACAGGGGTTCCCACTTCAGATGTGAAGTCTTTCACCACTGCCAAAAAGGGCAGGATCAAGGCCAGGAGGTCAATAAAAAGCATATCTGGTGGCAACAGCCATAACACCAGTGAGAAGCCTGACTGATTTACTGCTTTCAAAGACAGTGTACAAGAGTCAGTCAAATAAGGGACAACAGTGCCCCCTGACACATTTCAGAGACAAGTCAAGGTCATAAAATACTGGGAATGTTTCACAACAGTACCCGACTCAGTAAAATCGCTGTATGACTTTAGAAGACGACTGATCATATATCCTGTTGTTTCAGTATGCTTTAACAGTACTTACTTCATGACTTCCGCATAACTCATGGCCTCATCTATTCCTGGGAATGCACCAACTATTTCTTGCATTATTCCTTTACTGAGTTTCATGGCTTCATTTTCTCCTTCAAAATATTCTTCTGGCAGTTCATTGAAACCAACATTTGGATCTATTTCCTACAATAATATTTACAAACAAATTATATAAGTTATTTTGGAAGCTGAACTGCCTTAAGTCTCTACAGGTCAGGTTCACTGAAAAAAGGGTGCATGAGAATAAGCAAAGTATGAGTCCAATTTAGTAGAAGCAGAAATTTGATGGAACAAAGGTTGCACAGAAACAGCAGTCAATTATCCATTTTCCTATGGTAAAGGGAATAAGAAACATTCATTCGGGACAGGATTTTTCACATATAAGGGAATCGTATCAGCAGTTAAAACAGCAGAGTTTGACACTGATAGCATGTTGTATATAACACCAAGAGGTCACTGGTGTAATACTATTATTGTTCGAATGTGTTTTCCGCAGATGAGAAAAAAAGTGATGATATGAAAGCCACCTTCAGTGAGGAACTACAGCAGATATTTGAGCCTGCTTAAGCCCCTCCAAAACTTGTTAAATACATGGCATCATATCCCACAAAACTTGAATTTTCATGCCTTCATCTTCAAGAACCACCATGACAAGCTCCTCTGAAACGTAAATACTTACCAATCTACACGGTGCCATATCCCAGAATATTCGAATCTCCATCAGCACTACTGTCAGAACCTCTAATTACACAAGAAATAAACAGTAAATTTTGATACTTGAACCTCAAAGAAAAAATCATGGCACAGGTGAAAGGAAAATAAAGAAACTGATCTTACTAAAATGGGCTGTGGTGATATAAAATACAATTACAGTAAAAGCTGTGATATCTGACACCTATGGCACTAAACAGTTGCCAGATATTGTAATTTTCCAGATGTGCATTTCAGTGTATCTAGCAACTTCATAGACAGGCTCAATTAATTTGTCACTTGATATCCTGTCCTGTTTTCCCTGCCACATTTCCCATTCCCTTTTCATCCTACTTATGTAACAGGATATTTAAATAACTTAAAAAACTAAGACACCAATAATTAATGGCCAAACTCTTGCAATTGGTGCTGGGTGCTGCCCATAGATGGAATAGTGAAATGTAATGGGCCTCTTTGTCAATTTCCAGTTAACAAAAGTTTCTGGACCATCCAATGCCAGATATTGCACCTATTACTATACCTGGATTAGGTTCACGGGTACAGTTTTCATGACAATACCACAATGATGTTTTAAAACAGAATACACTCTGTGGGTTTAACTGGCATGACAAAGGAAGCAAGTAAACCCATATGCAAATCAGAATATAAGTCGTCAACATCAGGGCCTCCTCGAAATACAACCCTATCTTTTAGCCCATCAGCAACCCTCAACCTTAAATTGGATTACCCTGCTCATTATGACTTTATGACAATCATCAGGATTCAACAAACAGTATGGAGATTCTGCTCTAAAAATCAAAAGGTTGAATCATAACTAAATAGTCACAATGGTGTTATAACACAAATATAATCTTCAAATTCAGACCAGTTATGTAACTTACAATTTTCACAACAAGAAAGCATGAACTCTGTTAGACTTACCATAGCATAAAGATTTTCAAAACCTTTCACTTTTGTTGGTATTTTGGAAAATTTCTGATCAAAAGCATCTGAAATATTATGTGCAGGATCTGTAGATATAATCAAAACACTTTCCCGCACTTTGCACAGTTGCACAGCTAAACTACAACTGAAACAAAAGTAACATATAAATGAAACAGCCTCAGTAAGCAATATACACAGCATGAACAACTTAAAGGGATTATGAAGAAATAGTCAGCTTCATGGCCCAGCCATTTCAGGCCTTCACAGGAAATTTGGTGGCTGCCAAAGATTGCCTGGGCACAACACAGCCCACTCACTACACTGACTGAGTTTTTTCTCTCATGAAGGCACTCTGAAATTACCATAAATGTGAAAACAGCATTGACTCATTAATCAAGTAACAATGCTTTTTGTGTACCATCAAATGGGAAGATGATTGTGGATAGATAATAAAATGACACCCATGGAAGAACAACAAGGAGACAGTATCATGTATAATAGATGGAGTTCTTATTTTTCATAACCTCACAACACTTTGTGTGCAAAAGGATATTTATTTCTCATACATTCTATAAATCCATGAAAGGTTAAAAACCCATTGGATACAGAATAAGTCAGTACAATAAATCAAAAATACATAGTAATAAATAGATTAAGAAGAGATTTTAATGAATATAGTTTTAAGTTTCACCCTTTCTTTTAAAAAAATATAAATTTCACCTAAAAGGCCTTGGTAAAATCACAAATCAAATGCCCAGTTATAGCTCAGTCACTATAGTGAGTTGACTATGGGCTGGACAACAGAGAAATATGGGTTCAATTCCTGGCAGGGGCAAGATATTTTGTTTTCTCTTTTCCAAAGTGCCCAGGTCACTTATCGGGCCTACCTAGCCTCCCATCGGAGGTGACACGGCCGCGTCATGAAGCTGACTACTCAACTACATCCAATACAGAGGTTAAGACTGCGTGGAGTTCTACCTCCACTCCCCTATATGTCTTCATGGCAGTGCTTACTAAGAACACGGTACCTTTATTTTTAACCTACGTAATGCCTCAGCGACCGATGCTCAAACTACTCGGAATACAAGTCAGTCTCGTTAGCAGTGAATTACGAAAATCTGGGATCAAAAGAACATTGTCCACTTCTAAATTCCATTACAGATAAACTAGCACCATACAGAACTCGTATTGCCCCAGTATGTTAACCATATTCACGAAATGTTTAAGACAGGGAAGTCACTACGGCATCTCAAATGAAATAAACATCTTACAAAAGTGAATAAGACTACTTAAAGTCAGTAAGCATCAAAATATGCAGGCCAATGACGAAAAACTATAGTCGACCTTCGCAACAATGGCTGCATGCCTGCACTAACCTTAAGTGCGCACTAGAGTACACTGTTTCTCATTATACAAACCTGCAAGTAGTTTTTCCTACACCACCTTTCCCTCCGACAAATATCCAACGAAGTGACCGCTGGTCAATTATATTTTTGAGAGACGGTTCTAATGGTACAAAATCTTCTCGACTCATGTTAACATCAGCTGGCCCTGTCGACGTCATTTCACCTCATTCACAATCCACGGCCACCTGGAATCTTTTGACTACTGTTATTTCTACAAACGTGAATTTGTGTTGAAAGATTCTCAGTGTGTTTTCAGCATACAAACATGGGCTTGATGATAACACGCTTATGTTTCGTGACTATAAACAGTCTGTAGTGCTTAGTTTGCAGTATGTTTTAGCGTATGTATTGTAGTGTTTCTCTTTGCTGCCTTCCTGTAACTGAAGACAAACTGATACTCTTGCATTGCTAAGAAGTGCAGTAATTTGTGCGTTTTGTCGAATGGTTTGTTGGCACTAATGCAGTTTATGTCCACCACAGCAGGAAAATTTTCTATAGGAAGGACGACAGAGCGAGTCTAGAAGGCTATGTGTGGTAGGGGGTATGGAAAGAGGAGGAGCAACGTTAAAGTGGAGAGGGCGGTGATGCGCGCGCAGCCTGTTGCGACCAGTCCACATGTGTGATATTAGAAGCGATGAGGCCTAGGTCTTTCAGGAACTGCAACGCATCGTCTTCGACGAGAAGAGATAGAGAAGGTAGGCCGTTGTCACGACACCGTCTTCGCGGATGAATGATGCCCCTTGACGTAGGCCCTGCACGTGCGGCATACGCGCGACTGGTAGGCCTTAATAGTGTCCGTGATATGAGATGTCATAGTTATATGGCACAACACTTTCACAAAAACAGGAAGACTGCGACACTGTACTGTACTACACAGAGCGATAGCCGTTACTGAATTGAGCGGGACGAGGTTGAAATATCGCGCCAAATGTAACAGACACACAGCCGAACACGTAATGGAACGTCCTATCGACAGATCCGTTAACTTGTTAGGGAGGGAAGGAGGGTAGGGTGCATTCGGCCACACCGTGAACAGGTACTGTAATGAGGCGTACGAGGTTGAAATATCGCGCTGACTGTAACAGAGACATAGCCTACACGCTAACCTAAGTTTGTGTCCAGTGGCCATTCCCTTCATATACAAAACAGAGACATAGCCTGAACGCTAACCTAAGTTTGTGTCCAGTGGCCATTCCCTTCATATACAAAACAGAGACATAGCCTGAACGCTAACCTAAGTTTGTGTCCAGTGGCCATTCACTTAATATACAAAACAGAGACATAGCCTGAACGCTAACCTAAGTTTGTGTCAAGTGGCCATTCACTTAATATACAAAACAGAGACATAGCCTGAACGCTAACCTAAGTTTGTGTCCAGTGGCCATTCACTTAATATACAAAACAGAGACATAGCCTACACGCTAACCTAAGTTTGTGTCCAGTGGCCATTCCCTTCATATACAGAACAGAGACATAGCCTGAACGCTAACCTAAGTTTGTGTCCAGTGGCCATTCACTTAATATACAAAACAGAGACATAGCCTGAACGCTAACCTAAGTTTGTGTCCAGTGGCCATTCACTTAATATACAAAACAGAGACATAGCCTACACGCTAACCTACGTTTGTGTCCATTCCCTTCACATACAGAACACAGACATAGCCTACACGCTAACCTAAGTTTCTTTGTTTGAAATGAGCGCTGCAAGTTGAAGTAGGGAGAGAGGGGCGAGGCCACAACGCGCCACGCAAACCACGCCCCTCAGCGTACAGGAACATCGTCACTGCACACTGGATACACAGTGGTGGACCTAAACTGCATTAGTGCCGGTTTGTTTTCGTTATCATGTCAGATTTTCGTTGAGTGAACAGTTGTTAACAGGTCTCATCCATAAAGAAATTAATGCACCGCATATGCATTTAATACGACAATCGTCACCCTAAAATAATTCACGAAATTGGGCTGGAAGGCAACATAATGTCAATGCCGGTGAAAGATATCGATGGTAGCATGCTTGAAGGTGTAAGTATAGGCGGTGGTGCCTTGATGTGAACCCTGTTAACAAGGATATAGTTTGCTTTACTAACTAGATCTCCTAAATGCTGTGTAGACTGACTGCTTGTAATAATGTGTCTGGCTCTAATATGCATCTGATTGTAAATGCACTGCATACACTATGTGTATGTAATTTCACATAGTCATAGCTGCCTAAGTATACGGTAAAATATCCTTGCAACTGTAAGTTATATAATGTTGTATGCAAATTATTATTATTTCGTAGCGTATTTTGTTCTTGAAAATGCCCAGCATCTGTATTGTATTTCCAGGTATTTGTATAGGATGGAATGTTGCATTAATCTACCTACCTACTAACCTTGATTTCAGGCTTCCGCCTCGATGTTGATGAAATCTGCGGTCTTCTGGGGTATTACGCGGCGTCGTGTGGCAACTTTTTACCGACGTTTCGGGACAACGTATCGGTCCCATCCTCAGGCAACATTTTAGTGAAGACATTCTGGCCTTATTGAGGCATGTCCTCATTTCCACATACTTCTCCTTTCATGGACAATTCTACGAGCAGACTGATGGTGTGGCTATGGGTTCCCCGCTCTCCCCGGTCATCTCTAATTTCTTTATGGATGACTTTGAGGGGAGGGCCTTGAAACAGGCTACCCACAAACCGCTGTGCTGGTTTCGATATGTGGATGACACTTTTGTCATCTGGCCACACGGACCAGAAAAGCTGAAGGGATTCCTTGATCATCTGAATGGCCTTCACAGGAATATTCAATTTACCATGGAGATGGGGAAGGATGGCCACCTTCCTTTCCTGGACATTGACATCTATTGGAGATCGGATGGCTCCTTGGGCCATAAAGTATACCAAAAACCTACCCTTAGAAACCCTATCTGAACCCTGGGTCACATCACCACCCTTCCGATAAATAGGCCGTTTTTGCAACCTTGGTGCACATGGCCAGGGCTCTGTGTGACAAGGAGAGCCTCCATGGTGAGTTGGAGTTCCTTAAGACCACTTTCAAAGAAAATGGGTACAATCATCAGCAGATACAACCTTAACCCTAAGGTGAGAACCTCCAAGCCTAAAGATAAGCCCACCTCAGTCGCCCTCCTGCCATATGTCCAGACTACATAAACCCGCCTCAGCAGAATGGTGGCCAGGCACAACATTAACAGTGTGGGCTTGCCACCGAGGAAGATCTCCAGCTTTCTCCATCCTGTGAAGGATGATCTGGGGCTGAGGACTCCAGGCATGTACAGTATCCCCTGTGAGTGCGGCTGGTTGTACATCGGACAGACTGGTCGGTCCATTGCCACCAGGATTAAAGAGCAAAGCCGGCACATATGGCTTGGGCATCCAGAAAAATCGGCGGTGGTGGAACATAGTGTCACCCATGATCACCTCATTAGATTCCAAGACACCCAAATCCTCTCTACCAAATCCGGCTACATGGACCGAATCATCAGGGAGGCGATCAAGTTGGAGCTCCACCCAAACAATATGAACAGGGAGGATGGCCTGACTAAGCAGGTCATGGAAACCTCTCTTTCGCCTCCTTACAGAGAGTAGACGGCACCCCCCCCCCCCCCCCCCCCCCCATTAGTGGTGACTAGCCCACGGTCCTTTTGATGACCACATTCTCCCTCTTCCTGTTCCGCATTACCCCATTTCCCAGTGCTGCTTTTCCTTTAGCTGCATCTGTTTCTATCATTTCCTCTGGTTCTAGCTGCTCATCCCCCCACCCCCCATTCTCTTCCTCCATCTGTGATCTGGTTCCTTTTTATTCCAACTTTTTGGTTCTTGTTTTTTATCGATTGATTTATTTTGATACATTTTACATTCTGTATTTTTAATTTTTCTTTACTTTTTATACTTTTATTATCCATTATTTTTATTTTTATTTCCTATTTTTGTTTTTATTCTATTTTTCTTGTTTGTTTAATTTGATTTATTTTTATACTTTTTAGTTATGATTTTTATTTTATTTTATTTGTACTTCATTTTTCATTTTCAATTGTAATATTTTTTAATTTTTTCAATTTAAGTAGTTCTTTATTCTTATTTTAATTTTTTACCCTTTTTTCCTTTCTTTTATGATTATTATTCTTATATTTTATTTTTTTTATTCCTCATTTTTTTTACTTCTACTTTTATTAGTTTAATTTTTCCTTAGTTATTTTACAATTCCCTCTTTTATTAATACATTCGTATGTTTGGTTTACTTCCCTTCCCTGTTATTGCTGCATTCCATACATTTTTTCCCATTATGCTCACCCTGCCCCAAGGGCAGCACTTGGCCATACTGAGACCGGTTCTTGCACAGGTATCCGAGTAGCCACTTTTCGTGTCTCTCTTCCCCCCCCCCCCCCCCCCCCCCCCCCTCCTCACGCTGTTGTGATTCTTCATTCTAATTTATTCATTTGCATTTTTAATTTTTACTGTTGGTTTATTTGTATGTTATTTATCTAGTTTTATCCTTATATTTTCCTCCTTTACTGTTACTCTATTCCATATGTTTTTCCAGCAGTCTTAGCTGTTTGCATTCTCGGTACCCCCAGCAACTTTAAGTTGTTTGTATCCACTCCTCTCTCACCCTGGTTCTACCCTGTTGGCTGTCATCACATCATACGTATTGCTACCCCGCCATACTTTTCAGAATCTACGTTATAGGCTGGCTTTCTTTCCTACTCAGACTCTTGACCTGTGAGGGTGGGACCGATACGTTTTCCCAAAACGTCGGTAAACAATTGCCACACGATGCCATGTAATACCCCAGAAGACCACAGATTTCATTTACCTATCTACTACCTGCCTGTTTTCCTACCCCTCTCATTCCTTCAACATAAGATGTTTATTGGTGGCTTTATGAATATTCTGTATTCATTCATCAGCTACAGGAATTTTTCCAGACACACATTTTACTAAATGGTCAATTGTAAAACCCATACAACAAGTGGTTAAGTCAAACATAGCAAATTATGGACCAGTTTTTGTTGTAACTCAATTTTCAAAAATATTTGAGAAAGTTATGCAGAAAAGAGTAATGCATCATTTAAATGCTGACATTTTGATAAATGATCAATTTTGTGCTTAGAAAAGGTCTGTTGATAAAGCTTTATGCAGACTTATCCATGAATTTAAAGGCAGTTAGCAATAGAAGTAATGTATTTTGTCATCTTGCTAAGGCCTCTGACTGTGTTATTCATAGCATGTTACTTACTAAATTAGATTATTACAGAATAAATGGAAATGCCAGTAAGTAGTTTACTTCATATCTTATAAAGGGAAGACAAACAATTGCAATGAAATGTCCAAATACCCATGAAAATCTATATTCTAATTGGGATAAAGTTCAACAAGGAGTTCTTCAGGGCTTTGTTGTTGGTCTGCTTTTGTGCGTGTTGTATGTTAATGACCAACTTCCCAATATGAACTTAGTCACGATACCTGTTCTATTCACTGATGATGCTGGTATAATAATCTGTGAAGCAGGTGCAAACCGACCTACAGAGTTATCAAACTGTGTGTGTACAGTGATGAACGAATGTTTCATAGCCATCAGGCTTATTTGAACTGTGACAAAACAAACTTCATATATTCTCTTACTAATAGCAAATCAGTAACTAATATGCAGATAAGGTATACTGATCAATATATACAATAAGAAGAACTAACAAAGTTCCTAGGTCTTCAAATTGATATTCATCTGAACTCGAAGAGTCATGTAGAATTAATTCTGCCAAAATTATATGCCATAAATATCACAGCAAGGTGCTCTGTTTTGTGTCTTTCTCCTCAATTATGACATATGGTAATAACATTCTAGGGTAACTCTTATGACTAATAAAATACTGCTGCTACAAAAGAAAGTTGCTAGAATCATGGCAAGTACTTAGAAAAGAGAATCATGTAGAGGATTGGTTATAAAGTTTCATGAACTTTCTTTATCCAGTGAATATATTGGCACTACTAACATTTGCAACTGAGAACACTGAAATGCTTGAGACAACTTAGAGGTTCATGCAGTCAGTACGAGGCATGACAGGATCATCATAGACAAGTAGCAAATCTTGCAGTCTGTCAGAAGGGAGTTTACTATGTTGGGATAGGATTATGTAAGGTTATATATGTCCACAATTAAAAACAGCATTGAAAGAGTTCCTTATGACACACTTCTGTTCTGTTAAAGAAGTTATATTACTAGAAAATGACAGACTGACTAATATTATGTGGCTGACCATAAATTTTGTATGTAGATTGGTGTTGTATTTGTATATGTGTGTGTTTATTCTTGTGTGTGTCTTTTACTTGGTATGTTTTATAATGTTTCTTGTTATATGCCCTATGACTGTATGGTATGTCTGAGTGTTCTCTTCAATGTGTGTATTTTACTCTGGCTTCTTGCACATCCTCCTTTGCTGGCGTCTGTGGAGTGTAATTATATCTATCTATATATCTATCAATCACCAGGCATTCACAGGAGCCTAAGCAGTTGTAATGGTAAATTGATGACATATAACTAAAAGAATGTTGTATAACTGTGCACAGACCAAATTTATACAAAATATATAGTTGGTTCTGTATTGCTTGTTACAGGGAGGCCAGATCCTTCGGATGGCATTAGCTTTTAGTGTTCTTAAGCAGATACCTGTTCGAGTATTTAATATTCGTGCTGGGCGAAGTAATCCTGGATTAAGAGCACAACATTTGAAGGGTAACTTTTATATAATGACAATAAAATTTGTAAAATAAACCTTCTGCACCAAACCTTGTGTTTTAGTTTGTTGAAAGGGGAGGGGGACATTTATTGTAATTTATGAGGGTACAGTTAATGTTGGACTGTGTACATGTGTCACGTTGTATTCACCGTGCATCTTGTTAACTAATTAAAAGTTTTATTAGACCAACATGTGCACTATATTCTTATAACCAAGTCAATCACAATTTACAGTTCAATGGAAAGTTTTACCAACCTAATAAAAGTGTTGCAATGGGCTCACCCATATCCGGCTTAATAGCAGAAATATTCTTACAACACTATGAAAACCACATCATAAAGAGCATCCTTGACATTAATAAGATCAACTTTTATAATAGATATGTAGATGATATTATAATCATCTTTGACAGTACAAACACTAATGTAGATGAAATCTCAAGTTACATGAAAACCTACATAAACACCTACAATTTAAGTCAACAGAAGAAGAAAACAACACAATAAGCTTCCTGGATTTACTCATCAATAAGAATCATAATGGCTTGTCGATAAACATATCGAAAACCCACAACACCTGACACGACTATACACTTCAATTCAAATCATCCCATACAACATAAGTTGGCAGCATACAGATACCTCCTGAATAGACTACACCAATTACTGCTTTCACAAGATCAAAAACAACAAGAAATGAACACTATTCACCAAATAGCTAAGAAAAATGGATATCCAATAACCATCATCGAAAACCTAAACAAACAGATTATAAATAAGAATTTAAACAAAACACAAAACAACTCACAGACAAAACAAAACAACAAAAAATTGGTAACATTCGAATACCATAGCCCCATAGTACGAAAAGTAACCAATATTTTCAGAAAAACTAATCTACAAATTACATACCAAGTTAGAAATACAACACAAAACTTACTAAAGACTCACAAAAAGAACCCTGACATATACGCAAACAGTGGCATATATAGCTTACGTTGCAACAGTTGTAATATGCAATATATTGGCCAAACCGGACAAAGCTTGAAAGCACGCTACATAGAACACCATAGATATATAAAAACTAATGAACCAAAATCGGCTTATGCTCTGCATATCTTGACTAACAAACATGAATATGGCCCATTACAATCTACAATGGAATTATTAAAAACCTGTAAAAAAGGTTGGCACATGAACATTTTGGAGAATTTTTATATACAACAACACTATCAAAAAGGAACATTGATGAACGAACAACATCCAGGAGAGGAAAACCCCCTGTTTAAGATCATTAACCCCTCCACACACAACACGCATGCGTGCAACCCTATGCAGGTAACTATGACATAACCACAGTAAAAGGAAACAACACTAGTCACAACGCAACCAGACGGTGCAGTACACAACGCTGAACTCGTAACAACAAAACACAGGTATGTCTCAATATGTAACTAATGCTCCCTTAAACATAACTTTATGATACCAGGTTTGGGACAATAATGCTGATATCCGTTTATGTTTCTACAGGAAAACTTCAACATCCTTGTGATAACTGCATACATGACTAGACTGCCTTTAATTTTTATATATACCAACAGATATTTAATTTTAACCTTTTATATAAACACATTCCTTAGGATTTTACAGCTGAAAGAAATAATACCTAAATCCATTGGGAACTGAGATTAATTTTACTTTTATATGGATGTACTAACTTTTTTAAAAATTGAACAACAGATGTAAAGTCTATGTAAAAAACTTTGACCCCCTGAGGATGACCTGTTATAGGCCGAAACATATGTAGGGGTGATTGACTTGGTTATAAGAATATAGTGCACATGTTGGTCTAATAAAACCTTTAAATGTGTGCATGTGTTGTGTCACTTATGCTGTTTCCAAGGAAACGTACAGTAGAATTCCTTTAATCCAGCACCCACAGGACTGGACAGGTGCCGGATTCTCAAATATTCCAGGTTATCAGACGGGACCTAAATTTTGCAGCCAGTTCTCAGAGAATATGCACTTGTTACTTATTTCCATTTCATCATAAAAATACTGAGCTGTAAAGATTATCATACACCCAGTCACGGGGTGTCCTTCGGAACGCATTGCTGTAGACCACTTGTGCAGCACCTTGTCCAATTGTGCTAATTTAGGTGGTTTCACTGTCTGTCACTTGAGACAGCCCTTCACACTTTCACTTGATGCCACAAACAATTGTAATTGGTCCTTCTGTTTCCTTATATCATAAATAGTTGATGATCCAATGTTGTATGCAGCCTGAACTACACTTTCAGCTTTCGCCACTTTCAAGCCTCCTAATTATTTCAAGTTTGTGAGGAATCATTGAAGTTATGTGTTTTCACTTTTCAGTAGTACATTGTTGGATCATCTTATGATCTTTTGAAGCCACTATAATAGCCTGATTGGCTTAATAAATTCACATAACACAATATAAAGTTACGGAATCAGGTATCAATGGCAAAACGTCCAGTCACAGATCACAAATATCCAGTCTTGGGACTATTTTTCTCAGGTGCCGAAGTATCAGGATTTCCAGATTTTCAGTAGTGGGATTAAAGGAATTTTACTTGTATTGTTTTCATACAGTTGGCAGCTCTGTGTTCAGAAGTGTGCCATCTGAAGGGTAAATATGTTTTAACAAAGGAAGAGAAGGAGATAATGGTTATGAAAAGAATAAAAAAGGAAAGAAAGGGGTGAAGGATGAATTTCTATGGGCCTGCTCCACTAGCATGTTACATACAATCAGGTAAGGGGTAACAAGTTTGAGTGGTTATTGTAACCTGTTGATAGTGTTTCTCATTTTAAGGAACATGAATGAATTTAGTTTTTTATTTGTTTGATGAATAGTCTGTTGTGACATAAATTGGAAATGTTTGAGAGCAAAATGCTTAGGAAAATACTAGGATCTGAGGATGATGTAAGTAATGAATGGAAAATGTCAGACAGTGAAGAACCTTACAAGTAATTAATTTAAGCTGCTATTGATCATCATCATCATCATCATTGAATTAATTACTCATATTTGTATGTAAGGAATGTGTTGATTTATTTAGGAGTGGAGATTGTACGTGATATAAGTGGAGGAAAGCTGAAAGGAGGAGAAATTGGCTCCACAGAAATTGTTTTACATCCAGGAAAAGTAAAGTGTGGAGAATACTCAGCTGATACAGGGACAGCTGGGTGAGTGTTTCTGTTGATAGAATGAAGTATGTGCCTTTTAAACTTTAGTAAGTACTTGTTCAAATCCTGGCTGAGGCTGCTGTCCTTAATGAAGTTTTCCTTTAGTTCTTGCAGGTTTTTCAAACATGTTATATATTCCTTGACCACATTCCCCACCATCTGTTTGTATTTCCCGTTCTTGGTCATCACAACATCTCTCACTTTTTTGCCATGTAACAGAATGTTTGATAGCTGCACATGTTAAGATGTGTCAGACTTTTACCATGACTCCTGTCCCCAACTCAGCAGTTATGTGATTCTGTATACATCATTTTATATTCCTGGTTTATTTAACTACATTTTCGTTTGCTCATGTTACATACTCATAGTATTGAATAACTTGATGATGAATGAATAAGGAGCTGGAAAGTGCATAGGTTTTTATTTTATTGTATTCTGTTCTATACTGTTGTGTTTATTTTTAAATGGGGGACTGAGTGCTACTGAACACTGCAGAGTGGATGGTGTCAACAGTTGCCATATCTTGTCATTGTTGTCCACTGTATAGGACACGCTCCCATGATTAAAAATTTCCCTGTATTTGGAAGTGGGAAAGGCATAATTAAAAGCACTATTTGCCTGGAGAGTTTGAGGAGAACCATGAAAGATCTTCATTGAGTAGCCGGTCTCTGGACAAAGATTTGAACCTGGGACCTGCTGAATACGAAGTAGGAATGCTGACGACAACTGTGGTGTTTTAGTACACAAGTTGGAAATTGGAATAGTCAGTGACTGTTACAGCACTAATTTAAAGCCATATATTAGGACTCATAAGGTTTTAATTTTGAAGGTTTAAGGGTCTGTGTTAATATAACCTGTAATGAATGTAGTTTGCTGTTTTGTGTGACCATGGCATAGTTACAGAGTTTTGTTCACAGGCTTTTTGGGGTATGGTTACAGTACAAAGAACATTAGACCCACCACATAAATGTACACTCTGCGACATAGAACATCAATAACTATATTAAATGGCAGAAGAATGTATCAGTTGACTATAATTCCCTTAATTCTTCAGTGACTATTGAAAGACTGATTGGTGATACTGTGTTTAGGAGTATTGGTTTGCTGATCCAAGTTGCTCTTCCCTGTATTCTCTTCAGCAATGGAGTTACCATACTCAAATTAAGAGGAGGAACAAATGCAGAAATGGCCCCTCAAATCGACTACACAACTGAGGTATGCTGATTTTATGTTCTTACCATTCATTTTTGTTCTGAAACATCCTTTTATTAATCCCATACTGAGTATGTATGTGTAAATACGCATTTAAATGAGATTTAACTGATCACATACAAGTGCATACTGTAACATTACTTCAGCTAATATAAACAGACATATATCTGCTTTGTATTAGGACAGTTGTCATGTGCTTCTGTTTCAATATTCAGTGAAACTAGTTTAAGAATGTATACTCCTAGAATTTTCTGTTTATGAAATAATGTATGAAGGGGTAAAAATGGCTATCTAAAACTACACAGGCATTCAAGCATCAGTTGAAAGGCCGGAGGAATGATGAATATATTTTGTAAAGGGGATTATTACAGTGCAGGTTTGCAATAATTTGTATTTCACAGGTCTGCAAATGCATTAACTTTTGAAGTTACTGGGCACAGTGAAACAAACAAACATTGGTGGAAAATGTTATGTTTTTCTTCCTGCATTATGTAGACACAAACTTAATGTTTAATGCAACAAAGAGACTGCTGGTGCAAAACTTTTGTGAAACATTGTATGAATGTAAAAGCTGCAAGACTAACAGTGATAATCTGTAATGTGTTCCACAGTGAATTGTTTTCAGCATTTTATTCTTATGCACTCCTTTTTTCTACACATGGTCTCTTCATCACACCTTCTGCTAATTTTATGAGCAGTAAAGTTGATAGATGATCAGTTTGAGGTGACTTCCATACAATATTAACTAGTCAGTCTAACACAACTGTTTTTTCCTTTAAAAGCTACGTGTGTCAGTCTAGATATCGATCATCATCAGGCTAAAAAGTACACAATCATTAAAAGGTAGGTAAAAAATTCAATATACAAAACAGCATCGTGTTTTACATGGGATCCCACAGTTTTACCATAATTTTGTTTTACAGTAACATTGTAAAATTGTATATGGTTGATGGTAGCTGAACAGTAATAGTGGGAATTTAATATTAATATTTTTTGTTATTAGCTCCTAAAAACAAATGGGTGAAGGGGGTAATGTAATATTTATAGATATTAAAATATTAAAGTAGGTGGAGTGTTAGGTGGTGGTTGTAAGATGTGGATTGGTTGATTTATTGTATATGTTACACCAAGTTTGGAAAGTATATAGCAGAATGTTGTATTTTTTAGTTGTGCCTGTCACTCATGTTTTGTTAGTTTTCCAAGTTTACCAATATTCAGTAATCTTAAAAGTATTATTTTATAAAATGTTGAGTGAGTAATTTGGTCTTCAATGTTGCATTTTTTTTATTTTGGTGTATCCACTTGTTTTCAGGTGTTGTCAGGTGTAATGAAAACAAGTGTATATGCCAAGATCGAAAAGATACAATGTTGAAGACAAACCTTCCATCAAATTATTCACTCAGCATTTTATAAAATGTACTTAGATTAATGAATGTTGGTGAAGCTTGGACTAACAAACCCAAGTGACAAGAACAACTAAAAAATACAACATTCTGCTATATACTTTCCAAACTCGGCGTGACATGTATAGTAAATCAACCAATCCACATCTTACAACCAGCAACTAAGACTCCACCTATTTTAATATTTTAGAATCTATAAATTACTGCCTTCACCCATTTGTTTTTAGGAGCTAATAACAAAAAAGAATATTAATATTATATTCCCACTATTACTGTTCGCTACCATTGACCATGCATGATTTTACAATGTTATTGTAAAACAAAAATATTGTTAAACTGTGGGATCCCACATAAAACATAATGTTTTGTATATTGCATTTTTTATCTGCCTTTTAGTGAGCATATATTTTTTAGCCTGATGATGGTCAGTATCTAGACCGAAACATGTAGCTTTTAAATAAAAAAAAACTCTGTTGTGTTAGACTGACTATTTAATATTGTTTTGAATATTTTTCTGAAGACACAACAGATAAATTCTATTAAGTGACTTACATACATTTATTCCGTTAAATCTTTGTTCACCTTTGGCCGTTGACATGCTGGGATTGTTTTTACAGCAGTTAAGACTGCTTAAATATGTGCAGAATCTGGCTTCCTTTATGGGTTTTTGAATTCACGATATGCTTTCACACACTGCTTACCACTTGAACTAGATTTTCCTGCAGTTTCCTTGATTCAGCTATGTTCATAATTAAAATTAATTTTGTCTGGCCAATTGCAAATTTTCAGGTATTGCAACAGCTTCATTAAAACAGTCCTGACTAGTGTATCTAATCTGGTGGTCCCATTAGAAAGAGATAGTCTGTCTCACCTGAAGATGAAAACAGAACTATGTTTTAAAATGTCCAGTAAGGTGGAGGGCTATCAGGTACAAATGATATCAAGTTTTTTAATGTAGTCCGTGGAAAAATCTGATTTCTGTAAACTGTTCGAAAGACCAGCTTAAAAAAGCTGTGCATTAACACTGCATTTTACATGTTCCAAGTCAAAGTAAAAAGACTGTGGGTCCCTAGGCTTGCCTGCTGCAGTTCTCAAGCAGACCACAAGAAGGGTTGTTACCATTAACATTCCTGTTGATTCATCAGTTGTGACTGACATTTTGTTTTGTTTTAATACAGTATTTTTCACCACAACCTTTCTAATTTCATTCAGTATGTGATATGCAGTGTTTCCACATGATCTTTATGAATGTAGACCATGCCCTAAGTGAAGACTTTAGGTCAAGCAACTCAGTGTCATGTGCCGTGTCTGTATTTGGCCTGCCTTTCATGACAGTGTTGATAACAGTTCGTAGAAGATGACCCATATTTGTTTTGTGTTTTTATTTCACTTTTAAACACTGCACTTGTAACACTTTCGCCATAGCTTGCATTTTATCTTTTGGTATGCATTAAGAGTTTCACACCTCCGCATTGATGAATTGTTCCAGTCATACCAAGTGTTTTGACCTGTCACTGCATTCACCACACACACTCACTTCATTGTTGCACCACTTATGAGGTACATGATTTCCACAAGTTCATTCACGTCCAAAATGGTCCCTACATACACTGAATTGTAGTTTTCTGTTTTTCAGTAATATCAACAAATATTTTACTTTTTTTGCAAAAACATATCAAGACACCAACATTCTGGAATGTGTCTTTCTGTAGGGGCTACAATACTTTTCAT
Organism: Reticulitermes speratus; assembly: GCA_021186555.1. NCBI lineage: Eukaryota > Metazoa > Arthropoda > Insecta > Blattodea > Rhinotermitidae > Reticulitermes > Reticulitermes speratus. The sequence continues at coordinate 21,055,775 of JAJKFL010000005.1, forward strand.
GTTTGGTTATTGCATTACCTGCTGAAGTTAAAGGGTAAATGCATTTTTGCACAATTATTTTGTTGTTATTTTCTGCCTGCCTTATTCAATCCATTTTTATGTCATGTTTCTCTAAGAGGACTCTATCTTCTCATGTATTTCAAAATGATCATTTTAACAGGGCAGCACATTACATTACGTAGTTTATGCCAGAGGTAAAATAGGTACCATAGCACCTCCAAAACTTAGCAGTTGACAGAGGAGTGCTTCCTAAATGGTGATAAGAGTACAGAGGCCAGTGTAGCAACAGGGGACTTAGAAAATCTATCCACACTTATTTCATCTGTATGGAGAAAGACCAACAAGAAAATAAATAAAACATGTACATATACCTACACACACACCAACAACATACAATTTTCAAAAGTATGTATATAGAGATAAAAAGACATAACATCCCCTTGGCCACCATTACTGATTAATTTCTACAATTCTATTGGGAAGCACCATTTTTAATCAATTTAATAATTCTAACAATTTTAATAATGTATAATTCATATTATTGTTATAATTGTCGATCCCAGTGGCCGTGCGTTGTAAGGCATGGGTCTGCAGCCGATCGCTTGCTGGGATTGTGGATTCAAATTCTGCTGGGGACCTGGATGTCTGTCTTGTGAGCGTTGTGTGTTGTCAGGTAGAGGTCTCTGCGTTAGGCTGATCACTCGTCCAGAGAAGTTCTACCGAGTGTGGTGTGTATAACTGAGGGTGATTGTGAAGCCTCGATAACGAGGAGGCCCTGGCCTACCACAAGCTGTTGTGCCATGGGAAAAAAATTGTTGTTATGATTATATCTAATAATTCTTAACGTTTTAACTGATTGCTCTTATATACATTTGTCTTGTATGCAATAATTTTCAGCTCGTCGTGTATCATATATATATCTTATGATATACAAGTTGAGATCTCAACGCCAGTAATTTTAAAACTAGATAAGGTGTAACATATGTATAATTTTCCTTTTTTATCTTACTGCCTGATGATGGCTCTTTTGTAGGTGAGCCAAAACATGTAGCTTGATAAATTTCAACTTATTATACGAAGTTTTTGTGAGTGACGATACTCTCCTTACCTCTGTTTAGTTGACAGAGGGATGATGTGATTTATTTAGCCTTCTTAAGGATTAGCTGGTACTGCTTACCCTTTGCCATTCATGAGCATTTGTGGTGATGGCATATCTAAAATCGTAATGGAAGATAAGATGAAGATGTAGGCCCAAGGCATTTGCACTTGTGTCATAACTGTTACCCTGTTTCCTGTACAGTAAAACAAAAGCCTCTTTTATTTTTGAAATTCTAAGACAATATACCTAACCCTCATAGGTCATGTCAGTGTAGGTAGCCACAGATTATTACATTATTTGTGGTTAATTTACATACACATAATATAGATGAGCAGTGGGTGTTAGGTCTGTTGCCCTAGGAGATGTCAATTGTCAGAGGTGTTGCCACATAATGTAGTGCATCCATTTCTTATCGCTAGCTATAAGGGATGCATTGCTGCACATCTTAGAAATAACTTCTTAAACACAGCTCTGAAACTAGGTTGGTGGCATCGGCCATTGTGTAACTTCATTTCCAGCCTTGAATATAAGTGTCACATCACACACACTTTTAAAATATGTCACAACAAATCTTTTAAATTAAGTTGGCATTTATGTCCTTAAAATTTAGTTTCCCTACATGTGTTGTGACTTGCAAAGGGTTGGGAACCTCCGACATAAAAGAATTATCCCCTTTTTTTTTTATCTTATTCAATAGTCTTGTCAGTTTATGAGCCATGTAATAGTTTAATTAGATGCTTCACATTTTATCAGTTCCATCTTCTTCCATCATGTGAATAAATCAGTTCACAGTTTGCAGTTTATAAGTGGCAGGTGTAAATTTATTTTATGAGTAGGGGACAATATCAGTAGCTCTGTTCCTCTTCAAATTTTTGCAAATGTCTTTTATTGTTTTTCAGATATTCAGGCCCCTTCTGGAGAGATTTGGAGGTTCCTTGATTATAGGATTATCTCAAGGTCAGTAAATGCATTACATCATGGAGAGAACATGAGAATAAGAAAGGCTGTGTACTGTAGACATTTCCAGAGCAAGAAATATTACATTCTATTATTCATTTTAAGGCAAAGTAAAGTAAATTTGCCCCTGTTTAGGCTGTGAAGGTGTATATGGGAGTGGAGGTGTCACTCCTTTCATTCATAAACTCAGCAGTAGATGGGGGTGAATGGTCAGCTTCATGCCCTGGCTGCTTTACTCCTAGGGAAAGAGCTGCTGGTACCCATTGAACAGGAGGCTGGGTGGGCCCCGGACCTAGTCTGGACACTCTGAAGAAGAAAAAAATTTCTTGCCCCTGACAGAATTGAATCCACAATTCCTCAGTTGTTCAGCCTGTAGCCTAGTCACTACCAACTGTACTGTCCATGTTTACCTAAGTCATTTTAATTTGTGTATCACAATAGTCATGTTGATTAATGTGTTATGTGTGAAATTGTATCCATTATGCAATAATAATGAGTATGTACATTGTGGTGAAGTGAAAGACCATTGTTACATTTTCTGTATTTCTTATCCTGGGTTGAAAGAACTGCAATTTTTTTTTGCTTTTACATGCAATAGTTCATGCCACATTTTCCATTTCTGTTTTCTCGCACTGGATTGTAATGTAGTTACATTTCTTCTGTAAGGTGGCAGTGAAAGCAGTTTATAATTTTATGTGTTTAGATGAAAGTTTTAACTTTTCCTCATCAAATCAGTCTACCTTCTTCTGAAAGATTAATAGGTTTAGTTTTTCTGTGTTATCATAATGATACAAAGCGTTTGTTGCTAGAGAGTGGCTAATGATGGTTTTGAGATGTGTAAAAGTAAGTAGACCCTTAAAAGCAAAACTCACAAATTGTTTTGAATGTTTTCAACTATATTAAGCTATAAGGCAAGTGTGTACTAAATTAAATAATGTTTATTCATTTCAGGGGTTACTATCCACGAGGTGGAGGGGAGGTACATATAAGGGTGAACCCTGTCAAAGAATTAAAGGCTGTCACTCTCACTGAGAATGGTCATGTTGTACGAATAAGGGGATGGGCATTTGTGGCAGGTTCTCTTCCCATTAAGGTAAACAAAGTAAATAAGTAACATTCTCATGGAACAGAACTATCTGAGTTGAAATTATAACATGGTATGCATTGGATAGGAGGTTGTGTGAGCTCAAGTGCCAGTTTTGATGTGGTAGTGAAGGAAGAAATCTCAACCTAGCCAGGAATTTAACCTCGTTCATCCTGACAGGAGCCATTTGCCACGCCCTCTCACCTCCATTACTGTGTTGTGTAGGATTAAGGACTTGTAAATGTTTCTTACAGCAACAGTTATTTTCAGCTGTTGTGATAGTTGTTTCAGTGTGTAGAGCAGCAGTGTAGTGTGGGAATGAATATGTTAATGTAATTAAGGTTTCTAATTTGGAATCCTTAAAGGAACTATGAAATTGCGTTTAAAAAGGAATATTGAAAATTTTAAAGAGTGCATTTTACTTATTTAACAGGGAACTATAGGCTTGTTGACAAGAGAAACAAAATTATGAGTACATAAAAATAAATGCTGTTTGAATGTTACAAATAAGTGGATGTTTTCAAGGAACAGAGTTTTGATTTGTCCCGTAAACACTGTCATGATGGTAATAAAGAAAGGTGTTTCCTTACCGTCTTTGACTGAGGTAGATTGGATTTTAAAATCCCAACATAATCTATGTTCAGGTGTCTATAAGTGTTAGCTGAGTTCACCAGTCAGATGAAACTGCAGGTAGCTCCAATGTTTTGCAAATACTGGTGATGAAGATATACAAACTGTGAAATTTGTAGTAAATTTTCAAAAGAACTGATTTGTTGCTGTCATTAGTAGGCCTAACTAATTTTGAAACTGTCCCCCATATTGGAAACAAATCTTATTTCTCTCATTTCATCATCAACACTAATAATACTTCGGATATAATTTTAGGTATAATTTTAATTAATTAGTGCTCCACAAGGGACTTAACACAGCATTGTGTTGGATAAGTGTCCAGTACATATTATAAATTATTCACATGAATCCCATGATGTGGATTCAGGTTGTCACACTTGTGACACACTGAGTGCTGAGATAAGTGATTGACTGGTAAGCACATTTCATCAGTTGCTGTTTTAAAAGATCTCAGAACATTATAGAAAAGTCTAAATTTGTTGAAGATATAAGACTTTGTGAATTAGAGCAATAGTAGCTGACCAGGGCCTGGACATTAAAAAACTGTGCTGCACATGCTGTGCACAAAATCAGTGGGCTAGGTAAGAACCTTGATTTTGAAAAGCAGTTACCTTTTCTTGCACAAATAAATGTTGGGGGTGTACTGTCAGTCACTGGAAGACATTTAACATCCTGGTAGCTTTAAGGGAGTGCCACACATTACTGTTCTGCAAACATCAATATCATGGAGTCAGACAGCAGTGTTAAACAGACTGAATGGCATAAAATAATACGTACCTAGACCAGGCAAGTAATTTACGTTGTATACAATTTCATGAAGCAGGAGACAAAGCAGGGATTTCCTGTTCAAAATTAGGTCTTCAGCTGTGGGTATTGCAGCAGCATGCAAAGAATTCAGAAAGAAGGGGAATATAGTGTTTTGGGAGTAAATATTCAGTATACCACAAAGGCATGCAAAGAAAACAAGAACTGGAGTAGGCAGACATGATAAGTATGTAATTTGTAGGATAATTAATGAATGTCAAATCAATGAAGTCATCGTCTATCACTAAAACTGTTACTTTAAATTCTGAACAATAAAGTAATCTTGCAGGAAAATATGAGTACTCTGTGACATTTTGTTAGAAAATTGGTATTTGGATGCAAGAAATGGACAGTCAATGCTGTTAGAACAGTTATACATGCTCAGATTGTGGTTATCCTATTTGACAAGTATTAAGAATTACAAAGAACTGGGTTGGCCAATAATTTACAAGGGATAAGACAACATGCGTGCTTCTCACACATGGGCACATGTCTTGAGTGACAGTCTAGTCAGGTCTTCTTGCAGGTGTTTGAAGAGTGAGCAAGCTGCAACTTCCTGCACTGGAATGTAATGTAAAGCATACATCAGTGAAAATAAATTAACATGGAGCTAAATTAACTACAGTCAGGGTGATTCCCATGAATTTATTTTGTAGTAGCTACAGTATTTACTTGTTCAGTGATGAAGTTGAATAAGTTTTACATCAAACTGTTCAATTATTAAAGAGTATAAAATGTGCTGAAGACAGTTTTGAAATGATTGCAGTTAGCGCACCTTATGGCGGATAGTGCTGTTGAAACTCTGAGTAAAACCTTGAAGAATATAGATGTGAGAATTGGAAGGCACAAAGAGGATCCAGGTGTAGCAGTTGGCAATGGTTCAGGAATCAAGTAAGTGTTCTAAAAACTTTTTTTAATGGATTGCATAATATTTCATCAGTTGTCCAACACTTCATGGAATGCCATATTTTCTCCACATTTATTGACAGGCAGACTGTCTTTTGTGATATAATGCCATGTAGTCTGCTGGATGTACTGCTGTTTCTGAGAAACCTACCGTCTATGTAATGGCAGCAGCTGGTTCCTCTGGAACGTCAGAGCATATCTCCATGATCTAGACAGCTGGTTCTTCTGAAATGTTTGTACATATGTCAGGTGACATGGCGTCACATCCCAGACAACAGTTGTCTGCATTGTCACCACCATGAGAACCTCAAATCTCACTCATTTTTGCGGGTCTCGTTTTTAGTTTGTCTCAGCGTCACTATTCTGTAAAAGGGCCTCTTGTTAATGGATGAGACACTTGGCTGATTTCCAGTCAGATCTGCATACAAATTTCTCTGCTTACAGATATACCGTATATTCTCGAATCTAATCCGCATCCGAATCTAATCCGCACCCAGTTTTTGGCGACTTCTTAAACGAAAAAAAAAGTTAGTTCGCGATTCTAATCCGCACCTTTCCTTCAACCACCCCTTGCCCACGGGGCGACTGATTGAATAATATTGGATGTTACCAATGCGTTAAAATCCGACGCTACGCCTGTGGCCGATGAGTCATACCAATAGAGGCGGGGCCTTTCTCAACAGACGTGCGCAATCTCGTCGGAAGCCAGCTGAGCCTTAGTTGTTGAAACGTGGGAGGTGCTTGTTCCAATTTGTCATGTACCGTAGTTATGGAAGAGGGACACCTGAAATCTAAACGACTCTCATATACGGCAAAGTTCAAACGTGAAGTTATTCGGTGCGCAGAGGAGAATGGAAACCGCAAAGCCGCTGCAATTTTTGGAGTTGATGAAAGCAACGTTCGACTATGGCGGAAACACAAGGCAGCGATCAACGGGTATGAGGCGTCACGAAGGAAATTCACTGGACCCAATTATTATATTATTATAATAATAAATAATAAAATAATAGATTATTGTATTGTATTGTTCTTACGGCACGTACAGCAGCTCAATCATTTTTCCAAAATCCAGCTCTAGACCGCGAATCTAATCTGCATCTGATTTTTTAGCCCTCTAAAACTGTAAAAAGGGTGCGGATTAGATTCGAGAATATACGGTAAGTCTGTATCTCAGCCTGCCAAAGATAAAAAATTGAGAATGTTGAGAATATCACAACTCCCCCTTCTCCTATTCTTGGTTTAGAGGAACTTGAAGCTATATGTTCTCTTTGTTGATCATCACTCTTGTGATCATCCTATCATTGGAGATGACAGAATCCACACTGGGTGTGTTTCCACCTCAGAAATGGATTCTGTGTTCCTGTGTAGGTAGGCAGAAGCCATAAAAGTACACTGTCCACATCTGGAGGCATTAGACAAACAACAACATTAGGCACATGGGTATAATATTGTATGTAGCATGTCTGTAATATTTAGTTGTTTTAAATGTACTTACAGCAGTTGAATGTGTTAACTTATTGTTTTAATGTCTGGGATACATTTCATTTAACCTGGTTTGAATCATGACTATGGGAACCAGCTACAGTAACAGGTTTTTTCATGGTATTTTCCATTTTATTTGGGGGAATTCTGTGTTGGTATCTTGGTGTAGATTAATATTGTTTCATTTGACTCTCTAATCACCATAGTTGTTACAGTGTCATTATACTACCTATGAACTGACTAACGGCTCAGCCCCTTAGAACACTTTATTTTTTTTTTTCAGTCTTTTTGCTGAAACCAGTACAGGTTGCCTCCTGGGTGGCTCTGCTCTAGGCAAACGAGAGCTGAAAGCTGAAGAAGTTGGACATAAAGCTGCAGATGAGCTGCTTCAGTCCATTAATATAGGAGCCTGTGTAGACTCCTATTCTCAAGATCAGGTAACAGTTAAACTTTTTCCCTTGAACGTCACTAAGCTTCTTCTCCAGATGCCTGGGGTAGTTAGCTCATCTGGTTCTTAAGTTTTCAAACCAGCCTTTAGTGACATGGAAGCTGATATTCTCGTCACCCCCAGACTTGCATAGTGGTTGTGTAATTGCATGGCCTTCTCCATCCCCACAGCACCCACTGATTGACAGCATTTTCTATGCCCCATCTTCCAGCAATACACAGAAGACCTTTTCATCTCTTCAAAGTTGAGCTTGTGACTACTTACACAAGGAATATTTTTACTCGAACACTGGCCTCAGAGTTTGTCCTGATCTTGTCTCCATTTTTCATGATGGAATACATGGTCGATTTTGTGTGTACCATAATGGTGTCAAATGGCAACGTTTCTTATTCCGTTCCCGCAACTTATCCAACACCTCTACTTTTGTAACAGCGGTATTACTTTTGTTTTCTTTTTATCTTCAAGCTCATTATCAGCACATGCATCAACCCTTCCAGACATAATTAAAACATGAGGGCAACAATTAGTTCTAAAAATTGCGCAATGTACAGTCAAAGTGCATTTCATATCGACAGTGTATAGGTAGCTATTGAGTGAGGCATGTGCACAGAAGTGGCTTCATGTGTGTTACTACACAAGCATGACTGTGAACTGGCAAAACGACAGAGCACAAGCCCACAAACAAGACCGGTCTGCTCTGCAGTTCTGCAAGAGATTGGTAAATGTGTATGAGCCTATGTGAAATCACATCCCAAAACTGAGTCATCTTCAAAATGTGATAAGTAGTGACCATCTGTTCTCTGCTGGATCAATTTGTAATGAATTGTTTCCTAGAATTTATGAAAAGTTTGTCACTTTCCATTGTGGACATAGTTGTTTTCATTACATTTGTAACAAACGTACAAAGTACAGAATAAGAATTATAACGTGTGGTCTGTAATGAAATCACATGCATAAATACCTTCTTACTGTGAGAAACAAGAAGATTGTTGATGTGTAGCAAATAAGCCAGAAGAAGGTGTGGATAGATTGAAATGAGAAAATGTAGTAAGAAACAAAAACCTTACTGTTGTAGCCAAATATATATACATATATATATAAAGTAGCTTTCCTTGGCATTCTGAGGAACAAAACAGAGGCATATATGTGGAGTCTGAGGCAAATAGAAAGTTGAGGCACCACCCTTTTGAGTTTCTTGTATGTTGCAAAAGACAGAGTCTATAATAGCTTTCTCAATAGTTTGTCAGCACAATTAATGGATGGCTTTCTCATAATCCACAGATCATAACTGACCAGAGTCTGACCATCTTTATCTTGTGTCACATGGTGGTGGCTAGTGTGGCAATGTCACTAATAAATGTGGTTGGAATCAGTGCACAATTTCTTACTAATCCAATGCAAAAAAAAATCCAAACTACCTAGAGGAACATTTCTGACAAATTTATTGTTATCACATTTAACCCTTTGCTCCCAAAAATCATATAACTATATCTGGTCTCCTGCAGCCCAGTAACTTATAATTTTATCGTATAAGTTAAAGTCAAAATTTAAAATAGCAGCGTTGTCACTTGATGCACAGAATCATGGTATTGTATATGCTGGTGATTATAAGCGTATTGGTACTCGTGCTGTTGTGTGGAGTGGTACAAGCTGAATCAGCTTGTACCACTCCACACAACAGCACAACAGTTACTATACAGTTTTACATATTTTACAAATTCAAATGTTTTATAACTTACTTCAGAGACAAGTGTGTTCTTCGGCACACTAAGCATGTGTTGTGAAGTGTAGTAGCTTGTTACCCCCCTGAAGATGGTCTACGGACCGAAACACATGTAAAAACATTGATAAACTTCAGATAAAACCCCTCCAACTCATTAACCACTGCCTCACACATAATTATCCAACCTCAGATAGGTAGCAATGCTGTAGAACATGTTTCTGTAGACAACATTTTTAAGATATATCACCAGAATATCAGGGGAATAAGGAATAAAACAACTGAAATAATAAACTCGCTACTTCCAGAACTCCCCCAAATTCTATGTATAACAGAACATCATCTAAAGGAACACGAATTGGAAAGAACATCGATAGAATACTATAATTTAGGGGCTAAATTTTGTAGGAAAAACTTAAAAGATGGTGGAGTAAGTATCTTTGTTCATGAATCATTAAACTTTTTTAATATTAACATACAAGAATTTGGCAAAGAACAAGATATTGAAGTATGCGCAATTAAAATACATTTACCAACCATAACTATTTGTATAATATCTATTTACAGGTCTCCTAATGGGAATTTCATACACTTTATAAGGAGCTTAGAAGCTATCATGAATAAACTATATAGTACTAATATACATTTCATCATCTGTGGGGATATAAACATAAACTATCTTGATAACAGCTGTAAAAAAAAGCAACAGTTAGATACCCTACTAGCCACATACAATTTAACCAGTACTGTCTATTTCCCAACAAGAATACAAAACGGCGCAGCATCAGCACTAGACAACATTTTTATCGATGTAGGTAAAAATGAAAACTATACCATATATGCTCTTATTAACGGGCTATCGGATCACGATGCCCAAATTATCAAGTTAAACAATCTCAATACACAAGGGCAATACAATGAAACACAAATCATGAGAAACTTTAATAAACACTCTATAACTAACTTTAAGATTAAACTGAGCTGTGAAACCTGGGATGATATCTTTGGAGGAAATGATGTTAACATAATATTTAATAACTTTCTGAATACATATCTAAGGATTTTTTATTCTAGCTTCACTAAAAGAATAATAAAGAGTAAACCTAAAGGCAACACATGGATAACAACAGGGATAAAGATCGCATGTATAAATAAAAGAAATCTTTATTTACAGTGTAGGAACAGTAAAGACACAAATCTTAAAGAGCATTATAAACAATACTGTAAAACTCTAACTAAGGTCATTAATGCGGCTAAAAAACTTTACTATGTTAGAAGAATTTTAAATTCTAAAAATAAAATGAAAACTACTTGGAATGTAGTTAAAACTGAAACAGGGAAAAAAGAAAGAAAGGAAGAAATACAGTACCTCGATATTAATGGTAATACAACATACAACCAACAAATTATAGCAAATACATTTAATGATTACTTTTTAACAATAGCAGATAAAATCACAGATAGTAGTAGAGATAGTAAAACAGGACATCCAAATAATAACAATTTTCTAAAGTACATGTTACAAACATTTAAGCGCCCTCTGCCAAGTATTAGATTTAGACATACGTCAACTCATGAGATAGAAGAAATTATTAAATCCCTAAAAACAACACACTCACATGGATATGATGAAATACCAACTAAAATATTAAAAGTAAGTGCCCCTTTTATTAGCTCTCCTTTAACATATATCTGTAATAAAACCCTTTCCTCAAGTATCTTTCCATCTAGATTAAAATTCTCAGTAGTAAAACCAATATTTAAAAATGGTGACAAACATAATATTGCTAATTATAGACCTATATCTTTGCTAACTGCTTTCTCCAAAGTTTTTGAAAAAGTAATATATACAAGACTCTACCAACACTTAAATCAAAACAACATACTCATAAACGATCAATATGGGTTCAGGAGTAACTCTTCAACTGATATGGCTTCCTTCAAGCTAATAAATGAAATCTTACTAGCCATGAACAATAAATTAACTGTTGGTGGTATATTTTGTGACCTGGAGAAAGCTTTCGACTGTGTCAACCATAATATTCTACTATCAAAACTGGAACTTTATGGGATAGTAGGAAAATTCAATGCATTAATTACATCATACCTGAATGACAGATATCAGAAAGTGGTAATAGATAACATAAAAACTCATAATAGTACTTCTTCCAGATGGGAGATCATCAAGCATGGTGTTCCGCAAGGCTCAATCCTTGGTCCGCTATTCTTCCTTTTGTATGTCAATGATTTGCCTGAAGTAATAACTAATAACGCTAAAATCATCTTATATGCCGATGACACTAGTGTTATAATACCTAATCCTAGCCTTCAGGATCTTGCAATTAACATGAACAAACAATTTGTAGCCATAAATGAATGGTTCAAAACCAATTTGTTATCCTTAAATTTCAAGAAAACTCATTACCTACTATTTAGGACAAAAAATAGTTTGGAAACCAATATAAGTATATGCTGTGGAAACAAGCATATTACTAACACGTCAAATACTAAGTTTCTTGGTTTACACATTGATGAAACATTATCGTGGAAATCTCACATTGACCAATTAGTAACTAAACTGAGTTCGGCCTGTTATGCAATTAGGACTGTAAAAGATTTTATGTCACAAGAAACTCTAAAGATGATTTATTTCTCCTATGTGCATTCCATCATAGCATACGGTATAATTTTCTGGGGTAATTCGCCCTACAGTATTAATATCTTCAGGATACAAAAGCGTATAATCAGAGTTATTATGAATGCAAAAACTAGAGACTCTTGTAGGGAACTATTTAAAAATTTTGCCCATGTATTCACAATATATATTTTCGTTAATACTGTTTGTCGTAAATAATAAAGATCAGTACAAATCAAACCACGAGATTCATAGCTTCAATACTAGACATAGCACGAATTTGCACCTTCCAACATCACGTCTGACAGTTTTTCAAAGAGGACCCTACTACTTTGGTATTAGAGCTTTTAATCATCTCCCACCTAGCATAAAAAGCTTGAGTAATGAAGTGAAACTATTTAAACCGGCACTAAAAAGATTTCTTCTTTCCAATTCGTTTTATTCCTTGGATGAATATTTTAACTGTAAATTTAATTAATGATCATGGGTTTTTAATCCTTTACTAAGTAACCTTTTGTAATGATATTATTTGCTACAGCTCACATATATATAATAATCACATCATAGAATATTTATTACAATAGTTTTATTCATTTTGAATGTAATATACGGACTATGATTTGTTATTCTAAGCTTGAATTGTTTTATTATTGTGTTTTATGTCATGTCTGTTTTTACAAATTGCTTGTATTTATTTTACAATGTATATATTATATAACTTATTAATTCATATGATGACCAAATCCACATCCTGTTTTTGTCTTTGTGACTGTATATTGGATCTATGGATTGTAAATAAATGATGATGATGATGAGGGAATGCATCGATATTAATAAAAACTAAAAAGTAGTTTATGTTTGTGCATTTGTTGGTTACTGAATAATAAGTGAAAATGCACGGTGAAAGCAATGTAAAATTCACAGCTTATATTGTTTTGCTTATAGCATCATATTTGTTGTATATTTTCAGATGATCATACTCATGGCTGTTGCACATGGGAAGTCTCGTGTGAAATGTGGACCAGTAACTTTACATACACAGACAGCTATTCACATAGCACACCAGCTGACAGAGGTAAAATTAATCACATATTAAGTATATGCCATAGTTTCTTGTTTCAGGAACTGTTGGGAAACTTTATCACTTATAATTGCTAGCTTACATTTTTAATATATGCACCTGTACATCTTGCTGCCTGCCTGCACCAGATGACAATTTACAGCAGTACACACTGCAGTTTATGTCTATAGGGTGTTTCTTACATACATACGTACATACATACATACATACAAACATACATACATACAGACATACATACATACACACACACACACACACACACATTCCATAGATCCATCATTCATTCAAGATGGCATGAATATGAAATTGTTCACAAAGAAGAAAGGAAAGAAAGAAAAGAAAGAAGAGGGGAATGATATAGGTTGTGATAACAACCTCGTTATGATAAAAGCATACAAGTAATACAAAGTTAACCACACAAATACAGACAGTAAAATATGTTGGATACAATATCATTGAAGTACAAATCAAAACACACACAAAATTATTACGATATACAATTGACAACAAAATATGAAAACCAAAAAATGAGTCAATACAATTAATGAACATAAAAGATAACATAGTCAAAATATAACCAACTAATCAACATCATGATTACCAGATATTTACTCATCAATTGAGTAGAAGGTGTTCTTAAAAAGGAATTTTCTTAATTCTGACCTGAAAGCCGTTCTATCAGTATAATGTTTCAATAAATATGGTGGTAAGTTCTTAAATATTTTTATGGACGCGTAAATGACACCTTTTTGTATGGAGGAAAATTTTACTGTTGGTAAGTGCAATTGCTTTCTTGTCTCGTACTTATACAATGTATCATGGAATTAGACTAGAAACTATCTGGATTATTAACAACAAACATCATTAATGCATAAATATACAGACTTGGAACTGTTAGTATGTCTAATTTCCTAAACACACCTCTACAAGAGCTAGGACTGAAACCTAGCATAATTCTAATAATTCTTTTTTGCATCAAGAAAACGTGCATGGTTGATGAGGAACCCCAAAAAATGATGCCATAATTCACTAGTGATTGAAAGTACGCAAAATAAACTATTCTCAATGTAACAATATTTAAAATGTTAGATAATTTTCTCATGACATAACAGACAGAACTCAGTTTCCTTACTAATACATTTCTTTTCCTCCTTGACCAGTAAGCACCAGCCAGAACACTCTAGTGAGATTTTGTTAGACTTTCTAAAGGCTTATGTAAGTTTTTATTACCAACTACTGCACAGTAAGTTTGTACACTCTCACATGTTTCGGCTGACTATCTCAACCATCATCTGGGAGTAATCGTACACAGACATAAGCAGCGTACATCGTGTCTCTGAATGATAATTGCCCATCCATCACAGCCGCAGTCACTGATTTCATAGTTCAAATTACAAATGGTAAAATGCAGTATGTTATTACATGTATAATATTAAGTTTCTAAAGGCCATTATCACTGTGATCGTTTGTCTAGCTCCTGTCATTGACTGTTAAACTTCCCCAAGATGTGGCATACAGTGTAACACTGACAGAGTATTGGGCAGAGCATTGGACTGGCAGTTATTGGTCAAGCAGGAAAATAAAAACTTCCTATATTAAAGTAACATAATGCACGATTTGTCTGGTAGATATTCTGATTTTTAGTTATTATTGTACAATATGTCTATTAGTCTTTAAAATAATAGTATATTAAGTTTAGATACACTTGTTTTTTTTTTAGCCATAATGCTCAGAAAGGTGAAGAGACTTTTGTCCTTTTGAAATTTTCTTTTGTGTTTTTTATCTTCAGCTCATTAAAATACACATGTATGTGTTTCATCGTGTTGCCTGAAATGTCAGCTTTCTGTAGGGCCATCAGATACTGACATCTGTTAGGAAGTAAATGAACCTTAATCCTTCAGATTTATTGTAGTATGAAAGTGTAAGTTTCCTGTCCTGGCTATTGCGAGAGCCATGGTAGTTGCTGTGCTGAGACCAAAGATTAAATATGTGCTCTGCATTGGTGTAAGTTGTCTGTGAGTTTTGTGTTTCCTACCACAACCATAATTGAGAACACCCAAAAGGATACTGTTAAATTTACTCCATACCCATTTCAGTTATGTATGGTAACCACAGCTGGTAAAGCCATGTGCAAGGATTGTAGTCTAGATTTAAGATGCAATATGAATCCTCATTCCCTGCCCCCCCCCCCCCTTTTTTTTTTTAATTACATGCCTAAACCTGAATTTTTTAATCTGAGTGTGATTCCTTGTCTAAAGTTATAGCTACACACACACACACACACACACACACACACACACACACAGGGCAAATATGTGCATGTCTGTGTGTCTTCAGTGAAGAAAGTGTTCTTCCTCTTTTACTGTACATAGTCAAGGATGAACTGTATTTGTGTAAAGTGGACATATTGCTATTGTTTTCTTTTGTTTTACAGGCTAAATTCACTGTGATAAATGATGGGCCTGATTCCAACATTATTGAGTGTGAAGGTATTGGTCTTAAAAACAGTGCCTAAATCCATGGCCTATGAAGTGCGTCCTGAGAATTACAGTTCTGTGGTGATGAATGAAATGCATGTATTGTTTATTTTGAAATTCAGGAGATAGTGGAGCGAAAAGAAAACGGAAGAATTTCTGAGTATTAACTTGGTAAGTTTAATTTTTTAAATCATTTTGCTTGGTATGGTTTCTTGTCATCAGCCGCATCTGAAGGAGCGAGACTTTTTTGTTTTTAAAGCATTAATAAACATAATTCAGTTTTCTTTACAGCATACTACTTCATTGCAATTACTGTCCAGCATTGAATTAGTAAGAATTTTTCAAACTTTGTCAGTAGTAAAGTTTCTGCATTTCCTATTTGCTGTCATGGCTGTAGCAGGTAGGAAGGCCAGCTTCATTTTATTTGTTCTATAACCAGAAACTTCTGAAGTTATATCGTTTCAGAATCATTATGAATAATCTAAAGTAGTAAAAACATGCTGGCTTTGTCCAATCTAAATCCAAGTAAGCTGTGTGTACAGTCTCTTAGTATAGAAACTTGAGTGACATCACAGTGACTGCTGTATACATTTGCAGTTTTATTCCACCCACATTTGAGCAAGGTAGTTTGATGGTTCTTGTGCTTGTGATTATAGTTAGCCCAGTGTACATGTGTACTGTGTGCACCCAAGTTACACAGTGTTTGTATACACTGGACGGTATGAACTACTAATGCATTAATTATGGTTAGCTCTTTATGATGGACTCACATGAGGTGCTTCCCCCATCTTCTCACCTGCAAATGGTTGAGCTCAATGACTGGGCCAGTAGTCCAGTCATTGAGGTTAACTGTTTTGAATGGACCCACCTGCATAAGTGCCTCCCCACCCTTCCACTTTAGAATAGAAAAGATCCAGTATTCAACACATTGTGTTCTGTTTCAAATGCTAGATGATGGACAGAGTGCAGAAAACCCATAATATGTAATGTAATACACCACTTTCAGAGGCATGTTGAACGTTCCTATTACGTATTCTAACCAGACCTCTTTTATTGAAGTTCAAATCTTTTGGGATGTGCTGCTTTGTCGCTGGGTGAGTAGTTCTTAACATTTCAAAGGATTATGATGTCTTCACCTTCAGGCTCAAGCAGACTGAGAGAATAATTAATTTTTCATTGTTATTCTTGGATTACTTGATACTGAAAGTGAAGACACTATGATCCTTTAAAACACTAAGAACCACTCATGCAACAGCACAGCATCACTCTCCAGAAGACTTGGATCTTCAGCAGCACTGCTGTGAGAACTTAAGGTGTCACAATTTTATGAACATATGTACTCAAAAAGGTTCTCGTAGAATTCTGACCACTTCGTGGTACATGTCCGTTGTTGTGGTTTGTTATTTTGGTTGAAATTTGATTTGCGTCAGAGGTATGTTTTTGCATAAAACATTGCCCTACTTGAGAGAGTTTGGTGGCACTTAGATGACATCTGTTTAAATCAAGGTGAAATAGCGTGATGCTGTCTAATGACACTCAGAGTCTGTAATTCCATTCTGGATTATTTTATGAATGAAAAATATACATGGCATTTATATTAAAATTGTAAATTGTGTGGCATATTTCTGAAATGAGAAGAAGCAAAAACTATGTATATTTGGTTTGCATAATCTTAGGCATGTGAGCATTTCAAAAATGTATACTTTGTTACAGAAACTTAGGAGTTATTCGTAATTTTGCTGCTTTTATATTTATTTTTATGTGAAATACACATTGTCTTTTCTAAAATTTGTAGTACTAATTTCTTTCGCATTATTGACTGAGGGTTATTAACCATTTGAGGACTGAAATTCATGTCAGTTATATATAAAACTTTAGTTTCTACCTCACAGATACCACAGTCTTTCAACATTATAAAGACTAACCAGTAAATGCTGTACATGGAAGTAATTACTGAGAACAATATGAAACACATAAGTAGACTGTGTTGGCAAAATGCAGAGTTTCATAATGTTACAGCAGCTAATGAATACTGTATTTACTCAAATGCAAGATGAGGTTTTTTCTTAAATTTGGTGCTTAAGTATGTGAGGTCATCTTAAATTCCCGCATGAAGTGCCAAACTGTATCACCAAACCAAGGCCTGTGTTGATAATCGTCATGTATAGACAAAAGAGAGAACAGAGGATGACTAAAGTTAACTGACACAACCTTCTTTTTTTGGACTTTGTCTATTGTGTAATTCTTTAAAGAAGCACCTAACTTGGTGGACCCCTTAGATCAAGCTATTCTCAGTCACTGGGCACAGTAGAAAGAGTAAACTTGTTAAGGTATGCACCTGAGAACAGATCTAGTGCAAGGGTAGTAACAGGAAAACAGCTATTGAAAAATTAAAAATTAACTGCAACAGTAAAAAATAAAACCTGGACCAACCCACAAATTAAAAATCATAAAAAGAGCCATGAACTGAGACTCATTAGACCACAGACACAACACAAAAATCTAGAACACACATATTTAAAATTTTTAACACCACCAACACCGTATGTGGAGAAAAGTGTGAATCTTCATTGGTTCAAGTAAGTTTATGAACCAAGAAATATAAATGTATTATTTAGTCACTGTGGGTTGTAATGACATGGCAGCGCATCTCACCAGATGTGATTGTGAAGGGTTTTAGGAAATGCTGTATATCCAATGTAATGAGACTGATGGTGATACGTTGTGGAATAGCGGTAAAGAGGATGGAAATATTAGGGGTGTGAGGAAGTTGAAGGCACTGACTGTGAAGATGGAGACAGTGACACTGATTGGTAAAGGTAGATATAATCTGACATGCTTTGTGTATTAAGTGTATGAAATTAATAGTAAAATATTTTTTTCTTATCAGACGTTTTATTTTTGGGGGGTTTTCTTACATTTGGATAAATACATTTTTCCCTCGGCAGACGTGTTTTATTTGGAGGGTCATCTTAGATTAGAGTCGTCATGCATTTGGGTAAATATGTTATTAATATGGGCTTTAAATGCTCAAGATGCTGAAATCAAGGAGTTGATAATGGAGTGTAAACATAATTTAGAAGCTGAAAACAAGAATGTCACTCAGAATTTTGTTGGGGAAACCTCTCTGAAATTAGCCTGATGGAAGACTGTGAAGGAGGATTGAGAATAGCATTATTACAGATCTTAGGAATGAGATTATGAGGATGTGAAGTGAAGTATCTCAGCATCAACCAGGCTTTGTTACCAGTGGTGTTGACTCTTTGCATTCTGTCACCAGTAAGTTAGTGAATGTGCTTTGTTTAACCTGTTCAGTTAAGGGTTTCTTGTAGAAAGTGCCTTCATTGTGATTCATTCTTAATGCAATTTTATAAAGAACTTGTTCTGTTGGAAGTCGTACGTCATGTATTTCTTTGTACTAATATTAGATGGTGTTCCATAAAAGGTTATAACAGTATGGACATGCAAAGCATAAGAGAACGTGAGGTTCAATTTGTTGGGTATTTGACTGGGAAGAACTGAAAGGGAGACCAAAAATACAATGAATAAAATAAAGTCATAAAGAGATGAAAAGAAAGAGTGTGGTGAGGGAAGGTGATCGGAATGATTGATATTTAAGTACAAAAATGGGGAACCAGTGAAAGTGACAAAACTGCTAGAGCAGGAAGAATCACTCAGCAACTGCTGGAGTTTCATTGTGCTCTCTTCAATGGAATTGTCAAATTTTCTCAGTCTGAAAGAAAACTTTTTTGTGGCTACCAGTGAAGGCCAGACATTATCATCTTATCTTTTTGCATTCCTGTTTGAATGTTTTTGTGAGAATTTTCACTGGTTAGTTTCAGTTTTCATTGTCTCCTATTAATGGCACTATAATCATGCAGTGGGTGTTTTCTGAGTGGAAATGTCTTTTTAGTATGAACAACTTTTGTAGTTACACTTTTCTGCTATCTGTATTAGTTTCTGTGATACAAAGAAGTTTATTGTGCTGCTCAGCAGTGATGAACATTATTGTTGGTTTCAGCAAAACTTGGGTTGTGTGACTTTTGAATAATCCTCTCATAGTGATGATTGTTAGGGTTTTCCCTGAGCAATGTCTATGTACAACACAGCAATATGCTCAGTTTGGGTCTCACCAAAGTGATAAATTCATACTACGTAAAACAGTGGGTTTTCTCTGCTTTCCAGCCATGGTGCTGGTTTTCTTTTTCCCTGAGACTGTTGCATTGTGCGTCTAATTTTCGAAAGAGTTTGAGTTTTCCCCAAGTTAAGGATTCCTATGGCACAGAAAATGCACCACCTCAAGGTTTCCTGTATCCTAGTTGTTTGAGTTTTTGCCACAGAAAACACGCACTGTGCGTATATCCACCACGTGATGGGCTTTCCCCATATTCTAATAATGGCTAACAGTAGTGCTAATTTTTGGTTTTCTGTGAACAGTGCACTCTGTGCATAATTTTGAAGAAAAATCAATAATTTTCCTAATGTTGTCTCTCTAAGAGGAACATCTTTTGTGGTCTTTGCTCTTCTAGGATGTTACACAGTGTTGATTGGTAGTTAGTTACCGATATTTCAGGACAGCCTATCTGTCCCTTCTGCAAGGGTGAAGCAGTCCAAGAAGAAACTACCTACTAATCACTGCTGTGTAACATCTCAGAAGAGCAAAGACCTTATTTACACCCTGGTAGAAGCCTGAAATCAAACATCTTTTGTGTTTACAATTTTTTTTTATACATCTCACCACATAGAGGAAGAGGGCGGATGGACAGACAGACGGACCAATGGACGGACATGACATACAGTACATTGTTCAGTGCTCTTATCATTCTTTCTGATGTGTGAAGGGCATCATTATCAGTATGGAGTGAGACACGAAACTAACAAAGGAAGATATTTAATGATTTAATAAAAACAACTAAAAATGTTGCAATAAATAACACCTGCTGAAACTTTTGTAGGAAAGTGGACCAAAGGAGGTAATGTGGTAGGCAGAAATTTCTATTGGCACAGGTAATCTGGCAAAAAAGAGATTTGAACACTTAGTTATCGCTGTGAAGTATGACGCAATATAGTGTGCAACTTTTTGAATAGTTGTTATTATTAAGGAGTGTAATGACTGTGCAGTGTAAATATGCTAAGAAGTGCAGCATGTATGTATTACAGGACTTCAGTGTCAGTGGTTGGCTAGTTGGGTGGATGCTTCGTTGCTGTTTTTGGTTTCAGGGATGGACCTGTAAGCAGACACTTTGATAAACTGCTTAAGATTATCTGTATTGCAGAAATCACCAATTAAAATAAGAAAAAGAAAACATGTAGAGGCCTAGCACTTGGTTGTATATGTTAGGCAAACATTGAAGGAATATTTTACCACAGGACAACAACAAAAAGAACAAAAATTATTCCAAAGCCAACTGAAATTTTTACTGCATTTGAATTAATAAAACATTGTATCAGATAAGTTAATCTGCCTGTACCAATAAATGGGTGTCAGACTTGGTCTGTCACATTGAAGGAGGAGCATATTCGGGGTAAGAGGGATGAGGTAGCAGTGATCTGGAGGAGATTGAATAATGAGGAGCTGCGTGATCTGTACTCCTCACTAAATATTGTTTGAGCAATTCTATTCAGATGGGCAGGGCGTGTAACACATATGGGGGAGAGGAGAGGTGCATATAGGGTTTTGGTGGGATCCTGAGGGAAAGAGGCCACTTTGAAGACCTAGGCTTACATGGGAGGATAATATTAAAATGGATCTTCAAGTGATACTATGGCGGAGAGGGGGCTTGGACTGCATTTATCTGGCTCAGGATAGGCACAGATGGTGGGCTCTTTTGAAGGCAGTAATGAACATTCAGGTTGCATAAAATGTGAGGAATTTCTTGACTAGTTCAGGAACTATTAGCTTCTCAAGGACTCTGCTCCATGAAGTTAGTACATATCTTTCATGTTGCAGTTTAAGTTAGTATCAGTTTTGTGTGGTGGTACATTGTTGACACAGGCCATTTTGATGCTTTAATTTTAATTGTTGACATTAAAAGTTGGAGGTCACAGGCCCTTATCAAGTGTACCTGAACACATGTACCTAAGTGTGCTGCACTGTGATGGTCTGTATGACACCTGCTCTGGCTATAAAGATGAATAAGCCGCCACGTGGTGTTCTATTTGTCAGCCACTATTTAATCTGCTCTCGTTGCATAATACAGTGTAAATCTTTAACATTTACTCAGCCAACTTTCAGTGCAGGAACTCTTGTTGCCAGGTACGGTTTCTGCCATTCTAACCCCAATTACATATATCTGTTTTCAGTTCAGTTTTATTCAGGCTACCCCCAAAACTCTTGTATTATAATACTTTGTAAAATTTTAATTATGGCACCGCATTTACATAATATTAATTTAAAAGATAGTAGACTTGTAAATACAAAAATCGGGAACATTCTGTCCAAAATAAGAAATGAAATATACAGACAAGGGTTTATTCCAGCTGATTGCACTGATATATATCTATATAAAAGATACATATATAGATATATGCGAGCATAGGCATAACTTGGCCAATAACATTGGGGGGGGGGGGGGGCGCAAAATCGACCATGCCTCTCTTCCTGTACAACATGGGTTTCTCGTTGTTTTCTGTCTTTACTCTGCCCAAATATTCGTTTGGACAATACTGCTATTTTTATTTGCCCCTCTTCAACTCAGTAGCCAAAAAAACTTCTTAGGTAGAAAAAATATTGGAGGGGCATTTTCCCCACCCCTCACACCCCCCAAGTTATACCTATGTATGCCAGTGCAATAAGTTGGAATAAACTCTTGTGTCTATATTTCCAGTTGTACAGAATGTGTATAATATTAAGTTTAAGAAATTAAATATTGATTTTAATCCTCTCCATGCTGAATTATTTGCAGAACGACATAATTTTTGTGTGTGTGTGTGTCCGTGCATGCGTGCGTACATATGTGTGTGTACATATGTATGTATGTCTATGTATGTGCATATGTGTGTGTATGTATGTATTTATGTATGTACGTATATCCACATTTCCTTGTAGGGCTGTGTAGGTGTTTAGATTGCAGTGTTAAGAGGTGGCAGTATAGGTTTCAAGCCACTGATAGTGCTTCTCTGTAGAGACGTAAGGAATACTGCACAATCCCAAAAAACAATTCTTGTTCCCAGCGTGGACGGTGTTGACATTAAACAGTCTGGGTGAGAGGACGTTACTGCTTGGACTACATGTCAGTAAAATGGTCAGTGTGTTTGTAAAGTCTGATTCTCCCAGGGTGTCTAGTATCCAGGAAGAAGTAACAATCAGACACTGTCTAAGTATCAGAAGTAGCATTGATGCAACAGTGACGCACACCTCCCGACCTCTTGAGATCAAACGAGAAAGTGAGAGGAGTTAACACACACATAAAGAGAAAGCACAGCGACTCATCATGTTCCGTTCACTGTCTTTGTTTGCCCATGTTATTTATTGCACTTTCAGTACTGTTTAAAAGCACCTCGTGCTCCTGCAAAGACGGTTGAATGACTTATTGACTCTTCAGAAGCTACCTAAGATGTTTTTCATGCATTTTGAGACGCGCTGCAACTCAAAGTGGCCCTTACATCTCGGCATGCGGTTTTTAGGTGTGTTCGCAAAATTGCGAAAAGCGACTTTTAGTTTCATGTCTGTCTGTCTGTCCATCCATCCCCATGGGATAACTCGGTCCTCGATGGACGGATTTTCATGAAATTTGATATTTGAGTATTCGAAAATCGGCCGAGAAAAATAAAGTTTCATGAAAATCCGACAAGAATAACTGGTACTTTCATGAAGACGTGTGTACATTTATGATAATAGCTTGCTGAATTCTTCTTAGAATGAGGAATGTTTCAGACAAAAGTTGTAGGGAAAATCAAAACACCCATTTTATTTTCAGTAACTTTTTTTCCGAAAACCGTGCCGTTTATGAGATAATGTGGAAAAATATGTCAGAGCCAGACAGGCCACAGATGACAATAAAATGCGGCGAATGCGCTTTGCATCCTGGATAACTAAGGCTGCAGACACACACTCAGAATATGTAATACTTATTGCTTTTCCACAGCAACAATGGTTACGCGAACGCGCCTCAGTGTTACGTTATACGTACATTGCCTGTCTTGTTGAAAGTGCAGGTTGAGAGGCACTGTGACGTTGAGTGACTCGACCCAACGGGCATCTTGTTACATTCTTCATTAAGTCGAAAGATATATTCGTCACTTTGGCCTTCAGAGTAGCATTCATTTTAGTGGCAATAGTGAAATTCAACAAAACGTGCAGGGCGACCGTGGAGACGTGATTGCGTGATTTACTGTAGTAATATCATCTGTTGGTGCGTGGAGACGTGATTGCGTGATTTACTGTAGTAATATCATCTGTTGGTACGTGGAGACGTGATTGCGTGATTTACTGTAGTAATATCATCTGTTGGTACGTGGAGACGTGATTGCGTGATGTACTGTAGTAATATCATCTGTTGGTACGTGGAGACGTGATTGCGTGATGTACTGTAGTAATATCGTCTGTTGGTACGTGGAGACGTGATTGCGTGATGTACTGTAGTAATATCATCTGTTGGTACGTGGAGACGTGATTGCGTGATGTACTGTAGTAATATCATCTGTTGGTACGTGGAGACGTGATTGCGTGATGTACTGTAGTAATATCATCTGTTGGTACGTGGAGACGTGATTGCGTGGTTTACTGTAGTAATATCATCTGTTGTTACGTAAGGTAGTTGGAAAGAATGTGGTAGGAAGCATAACCTTGCCTGAGAAGCTGACAGTTCCTCAGTTGGTCAAGAAATTATCCGTCTTTTAAGGAACGTACCTGTTCACAAAAGCCCGCTCCCGCCCTGAGCCAAACGAAACTGTTCCACACCTTCACATCCTGTCTGTTTAAGATCCACTGTAATTTTAGATGTTAAGGTTTCGCCACTGTATAGTTGAGGTCTTCGATCTTCTGGGATACTACCTAGTATCCCAGAAGATCGAAGACTTTATCCAGTTTAATATTATCTATTCTGTCTCGGTATTTTTCTGAAGGGAATGAGAGAACACTAAGATATGTGCCTGTCTCCCGACCTACATCCCAACCGCAGTGCTCCCTACTGTAATATGTGTGAACTATTAATGGAGTATTATCAGTTCCCACAGATATACGTAAAACGAGTTTATTTCGCGTGTGCTTCTGCAGTTTATCTCCACACTCTGATAATAATCATTCACCACCTTGTGCGCATATTGGGTGTGTTTACAGTAGACTTCATTTTCATGTCCGTGTTCCTTCATTGCGACTTGTTTGCATTTCTTGCACGCATTACATAGAATGAAGTCATAATCGAGGGTTCGTTTGTTTGCCTCTCTGTATATTTTACCTTCGAAACTACGTATTTGATAATAAATTTCTATCCGACTTCAAGTCGCGTAGTGTCTGTATTGGATCAATACGGCTTAACGTTAAACTTGGTGTCAGTAAAGAAACCGTCACTGAGGAAGTAAGCATTCTTTTCACACTCCGACAGAAGAGTTTAGAGTTTCCAACCGTAACACATACGTCTAAACTCTTAAGTAAATAAGACTGGAAAGTATGTACTCCATAATGTAGTACACGAATTGACCAGTGGCGTTCTTCGCATTTCATTAAGTTTACTAAAAAATGAGAATACTCAAACGAAAATTAGTGAAAATCTACCACATAGAGTTTCAGTAGAATCTGCGGAATGTGTGGACTACGCGAGAAGTACTTTGAAGGCTTTACACAATCAGGGCCTTACTGTGAATCATTATGGTCGAAAATGAAAATCGGAATTGCCTCATAGCTTTTAGTGAAATTTTCCCATGTCGAATTTGAGCCAAATCTGTGAAATGGCTTGTAGGATTTATCGAAAAGTCCGTTTACAGCCTTGTTGTGGAGCAATGTGGCAGAAAATCGGAATTTCGCGGTAACTGTTAGTGGAAGCTCCTGTATAGAATTTCGACAATATTTGTGATACGAAAAACCGCATTTAGAGACTTGTGTGACTAACTTCATGGAGCAAATCCCTTATTCAGAAGCTAATAGGCCCACAACTAGCCTACAAATTCCCCGAACTTCACGGAACCCGCAGGCTTATTATCGTATCACAAGAGCTCGCCACTAGTCCCTATCCTGAATCAGATGAATCCAGGTTACGCCCTCCCATTCTGTTTCTTTAAAATCCCTTTTAATATTATCCTCCCGTATCTTGCCTTCATATTTCCCCACCGAAACCCTCTATGTATGTTTTGTTCCATGCTTGCTGCGTGTACGTACAAATGATAAAGAATTCGTTGAAGTACTGGATATAGGCTACACATGGTGTTGAGTACATCAGTATTTAAAAATCACAGTTTGATAAATATTAATTCCAGTATTTTTTGCTAAATGTTTTAGACAAGTACAGCCTTATAATAATAAACACGTGTGAAAAAACTAACGACTCACATTACCAGGTGATGAGGTTTTGGGAATAACTTTATCGTTTTGATGACATTTGAAAGTACAGGGAAATGTAATCGAATAAAGAATTGCTCATATTAATACGAGGGTTTCAACTGTGAAATCTCCAATTTTTCTTGTTTTGGTAAACAATTTAGGTCATGCATCCGGAAGTACCCCCCTCCATGCTCCTTCAGCGCACTCTACACACTACATGTGCTAATGTGAAGGAAGGGGAGCTGGCGAAGCATGGAATTAATGGCAGCTATGTGTAAGTTAACCACCATTTTTCAAATTTAAATAAGCTAGTAAAAGTCTTTAGTTCTTTTATTACGCTAAAATGCTTCCTTGTTTTCAAGTATTCATGAATCTGTATTCTAACTTATGTACAATATTTGTATTCTCATGCCGGACGAATATGCTGGATTTTATGCGTGGAGCGTGGAATTCCTGATATTTTGTTTCGAATACATTATAAACCAATTTTAAAATGCAATATTTAATAATCAATGCCATTTATGGACGTCATATGTGTAGGAAAGTTAATTTTCAACAAATATGTCAAATACGTGAACTATTTCGTAGTACATAACATCAAGATACGGTGTCCGGTATCATTTGGTCTAAGTGCGTGTCTCCCTATCAAACCGTTCGAAGCAACTGACCGATTTCTACCAAATTTTGTATAAATGTTATGCTATTTAACGTCTCCCCAGTCTCGTGCACTCCAATGGCATCGTTAATAACAGCATGGCGGACGCACGAACTTGCGAGGCGGTAGCGATACTGGCGACACTTAATTTAGGATCCTGCAGTGGTATCTAGTAACATATATTCGAAAAATATGTTATTCTCTAAATGTAGCTTTTGTGCCACATAAAAGAACAACATGGTGGCCACATTAAGTGTGTAAGGTTCCTGTTAGAGGGCGATAACTAATTGAAATTGGAGCTAGGCATCTGAAATTTCCTTTCCCGAGGTAGGTTGTACATACACGTACAAGTTCTGTGTGATTGATCAGTCAGTTGTAAGAACGGCTCCGGCGTGAAGCTTTGTGGGTATGTCCGATAAATTTGACATAGAAAAAATCTGTACTTAAGTTATTACAAGATAGAACACAAACAGCAATAGCATAGGCCTATTTAATTTTTCAAGTACTGACACGTGAAATTAAATCCAGAATTGCCATGGCAAAAGCAGCGTTCAACAAGAATAAGACTCTTTTCACCAGCAAAATGGACTTAAATTTAAGGAAGAAACTAGTAAAGTGCTACATTTGGAGCATAGCATTGTATGGTGCTGAAACGTGGACACATCGGAAAGTAGATCAGAAATACCTGGAAAGTTTTGAAATGTGGTGGTGGAGAAGAATGGAGATCAGTTGGACCGATCGTGTGAGAAATGAAGAAGTATTACGTAGAGTCAAGGAGGAGAGGAATATCCTACCTACAATAACAAGAAGAAAGGCTACCTGGATTGGTCACATCTTGCGTAGAAACTGCCTTCTAAAACACGTGATTGAAGGAAAGTTAGAGGGAAGGATAGAAATGAAGAGAAGACGAGGGAGAAGACGTAAGCAGGTACTGAATGGCCTTAAGGAAAAGAGAAGATACTGGAAACTGAAAGAGGAAGCACTAGATCGCACCCTGTGGAGAACTCGCTTTGGAAGAGGCTACGTACCTGTCGTGAGACAGACTACAGAATGAATGAACATAATCATCATACGACAACGATTCTACTCGTATCTACGACCATCTGCGCACGAGTCCAGCACGGTAGCCCATGCGCCAAATTGTACTGTGTTATAAATTTACGTTAGCACCGGTACTTATATGCTACTTTAACAATAAAAAATTTGTAGGACTAGAAGTCTTTGTAATAGAAAGGTAAGCTTCATGGGTTCAGTCCTGAGCTCGTGTTACACACTTATCTTAGCATATACTAGTGTTTATATTTTAACACAGTTTCTAGTGGCGGAGGACAGTGCGTTTTATATCCAGCGGTGGCAGCAGTCGGTTCTCATAATGACTGGTAAATGCCAAATAGACGCTGACCAAAATGGGCAATATTTGTGTCTAATATCGCCTGCAAAAGAAATCACTTACACCGCAAAATTTCTTACGAATGAAAGGAGCGAAAGGGTTCAGCGGCAATATACGATTACAAGATGGTAAGCTTACAAGGAATATCATTAAGCCAATTCTCTTCATTTCCCTTTTAATTTCGATATTAGAGCAGATGACTCTTCGCCGCTCGCCTGTGTCAGGCAACTGTTTGTTGTATCTAGAAATACACAGTTGCCACTGTACAGTGTGTATATTCGAAACTTGTGAATTACTTCGTCGGTTCAATTTTTGACGTCCCAATGTCGAAAATTGAAGTATAGAAGGGCCCTCCCGACATTCTATGAACTGTTTGGCATGCTTTCCCCACTAGCAAACGGATGTGTAAAATAGAATAGAGTAGAATATTTATTAATTTATCAGCAGTGTATCATTACAAAGTGTAAAATACAAAATACAGAATGCAGGGAGCTGCGGTCCCCAGCGTCTAAATTTATGTATCCAGTGCAGCTGAAAAATCTCATTTTTTAAAATAGTCATAAGTAGGTTTACTGTGTCAGCACAGATCAGATGAAAAATGGCTGCACTTCATTGAGGTGTAAACTTCGTTGCACAATCGCAACACAGTAGCTTCGGATGATCATACTGCGACTGGCAGTGGAGGCTAGCTGAGAGATGCCCTGAAACAATAGAAACATACGGGTATTATGCGGAAGAGTTGCGGACTCCTGAGGGGGCAGTTTTGTAAGAGCAAACGACCCGAACCTACTTACAGAACTTATCACGCGCTGTACTAACGTCGTCCGTGTTGTAGACATGCATGTTGCGTGGCTAATTACATCTGTAATTTGGTGTTCATTATGCGAAACGTCCAGTTGCAGTCTCCTCTTTCTGAAACTTAGTAACTTTTTAAATAAGGCCAACGCCACATGAAAACAATGAAATAAAATTTTGACATGTACCCAGAAAATTCTAAACTCCTCTGGGTACAGGTCAAAAATAAATTTGAGAGCCATGCCTACACGTAGCCCTTGAACTGACACTGCAGGGACAACAGCGTGAGAATTTACATGAAGAATATGTTTTGACACAAAATCTGAAATACAGCCAGCTTTTTCGGGGCTTCCCGGACTCTGGGGTCCCCGTGCAGCCACATAAACGAGCCATTTCTCCAGACTCAAGTAACTAACAGGGAAATATCGGATTTGTACGTTCTATCCAGAACAGGAAACACAAATCGAGTACTGTCAAGCACTACCCGAGGCAGTCGGGAGTCATAGGCAAAACTTGGGGGGGGGGGGGGGGCAAATGCTCCCCAATATTTTTTTTACCTAACAATATTTCGCAACTGAGTTGAAGGAGGCAAATAAAAAAATTGGGGTGAGAGTGGGAGAAAGGGGTGTATGTATATTAGGGACTGGTTCAAACCACTTTTCCCCCCTCTTTCTAAGGTGACTTCTTCGTAAATTGAAGTTCATAACATCCATGGTCGATTTTGGCCCCCCCCCCCCCCCCGAGTGGTATTAGCCAAGTTACGCCTATGGTCGGAGTGGTAGCGACAATGTGTTCCTGAAATTGGAGTTCCCTGAGCGAATAGAATTTGGGCTAGCGCCCATTTTCATTGGTTGTGCCCACAGGCGGTGAAAATAACGCCAATCTTGTCGTTTTGTTCTCAGCTGGGAGTTAGATCTTTATGGAGATAGCTAGTAGGTATTCTATACTGTCAACTTGAAGCATGGATTTTGCTGAGCCCGCTGCTGCTGCATTATTCTGCTAACAGTTAGGGCAAAGCGCAGAAAGAAATTCTGGGTCCATGTATCCAAATTCTTCGCACGACGTGACAAGTATCCACAGGTGAAAAATATTTGTCATCTGTACCGGTCGTGGGAACGTGGCTTAATAAATGGAGAATTTTTATCATCGTCCCGTTAACACTCAGATGTTTGCGATGTTGTACGAGAGTTAAAATCTGTTGTATACTACACTATTTCGTTCGTAAAGAAGACGGGGTTTTGTTTCAGTATGCTCTGTATGAATGCCCCGTTGAGAGCGTCAGTCTGGAACCAGAGGTTATCTTAAGGCAATGTTCCTCAACGTTTTTTCCATGGACGAACCCAAAAATAATTTTTTATATCCCGAGGAACCCCTGCGTATGAAAACGACAACAAAAGGAAGAGGTAGTTGGTAACGCACGGAGATTACTCCAGTATTACCAATTAAAGGACAAAAATTCCCGTGATATTTCGAGATATATTTGAAATTTTTCGCTATATTTCAAAATTTATATTCTATTTGTTCCATGATTTTTCTCGAAACCAGGAACTACGAGTATGTTCCGCGGAACGCGAGGGTTCCGCGGAACCCTGGTTGGGAAACACTGTGTTAAGGAATGGCTGTGAGAGAATAGAATATTACACAAAATGTTTCACCTCCTACTCGGGTTCCTTCCGTGACTACATGAAAGGGTTTAAAATGATTTAGGCTATTTTGCAATTAGAGAAAATATATTTGAAGGACAAACATGACCTGACTACAAATATGCATTACTTACATTATACTTTAATTAAAGTTTACTTTTACGTGCTAACTTCAATTATCTTCCGTTCTGTTTTGTCATTTACTTTTATTCAAAGTGAATAACGAGACCTATTTTTATACAAATAAAATCTAACACATCACACACATTTATCCACAGTTTTTGTCACTGCATATGGATGACACCTTACTTTACCGTGTGCGGTTTTCAGTAGTTTACGTTACAAATCTGTCACTATTGACAAGTGTCAAGTTGCATGATGCGCACACACTACTTGAAGGACACACTGGCCACTGCGTGTTGTTTCGCCGCTCTGTTGCCCACGCTGTTTGGCCGTTTGAATTCCATTGCCACCGCCAACCGCCCTGAAACTGAATGTCGTGTTAGAAAGGACGCGATGAAACAATCGCATGAGCGAACGCATCGTATGAAAACCATTCTGTAAAGAAATTGCTAGTGCCCGCTGGGACGTATTGTCAAAAGTTTTCTTCCTCAGGAAATAGGCTATAATCTCTGAGTTTTCAGTGCCTTGTTCTATGACCTGTACGTCGCTCTTTGTTTACCGCGTTGCCCTGTTGCTGGTAGACGTTATCTTTAACCTGCACTTTCTGTGAGAAATAAAGGTAATGTACTTCGTATATACGGTAGTAGATAAAAATTGGTGATTAAATAGCCTAAATACAGAACTACATAACTCCTTCGTAAAAACATTTCAGAGATGTCAAAAGCATGCTTTGCATATGAGATTTATGTGAAATTACTGCGCATTATGATATTTTATTACTATCAAGTATTTTTCTTTCCGTATCATGATAGAATTGTGCACCTTCAATATTTATCCTGTGATATTTCTATGTTTATTTATTGTTTATTCGATACAACTGTTTAAAGTCAATAAATCTATAGGCAACATTCCTAGAAATCAGTTTATTAGTGTATAAAAGGGGGCGCGCGGTGGCGTAGGTGGTTGAGGCACTACGCTACAAACCAGAACGTCGCGGGTTCGATTCCCGATGGTGTCACTGGAATTTTTTATTGACATAATCGTTTCGGTCGCACTATGGCCCTGGGGTCGACTCAGCCTCTAACAGAAATGAGTACCAGGAATCTTTCCTGGGGGGTAAAGGCGGCCGGTGCGTAGGGCTGACAACCTTACCACCTTCATGTGCCGATTGTCTAAAAACCTGGGAGCCTCGACCTCCTGGAGCCTGCCAAGGCCTGTATGGGACCACTTTACCTTTAGTGTATAAAATACTATGACTTGGTGACGGTAATTTGCCCGGCTTTGTTTGCTGTTTCGTAATGCACAGTTTCGTCTCGTCATATCCCACGATCTAATTAGCTTAGTACAGTTTGAAGTGGTACGGAGTTGTTGATTCATGCGGAAATTATGTTGCAAACATTTCTAGCTATTTTATTTCAACACAGTATTTTAAGACCATGCCACTTTCGACCTGCTTTAAATTTTCGTTACATAAATGCAATGAATAACACCTAGCAGATGACAGGTTGCAGGTCTGAATGGTGCTGCTTTATACTAAATCTCACTTCTCGGCGGATGGTTTATGAGACTGCATAATATACCGCGAGAGAAAAGTTGACTTCGTAAGGATCCTTTAGGAATTGCACAGCAATAGGTGTGGTATATGATGCATGTTTTGTCTGGCGTCAGTTGTACTGTTTATGCAGGGTTGATGGACTTCATGAGTGAGGATGGGTTTTGAGATGAAGTGAAAGGACTTGGCTCAGCACTGACTAGCGGGCATCTTACAGAAATGACGGGTGAGTCGATACTTGGCTCTGCCTTTCACTTACTGTCTTACCCAAGTCAGTGAGATTTCCTTCCATTCATTTGTCAAATGTCGACTGGACGAAAGCACTGTTGCTTTTTGAAAAAATTTTTTTAATTGAAAACCTGGGTCCTGTTCTCACATTTTATCCAAGGTCATTGCACTTTTGACACCTGTTATTCGTTATGTGAAAATATAACCTTGTATAAGGCGGAGACATTTTTCCCGAAAGATTTTTCGCGTAATGTTAATGTATGTGGTTACTCACATACCCATAGATTGTGTTCCGGTTTGTATTCATTTTCGATCTGACAGTCAGCGAGTGGCTAAACCTATCTTTCGTAGGTGAGAGGTAGTAGGGGAAATAAGAGAGAAGGGGTTGGGTTGAAGTTGTGTAATGTTCTGCTCAGTTTGTACCACAATGTAGACGATTCTATTGGGGGAGATCGCGTGCTTCTCATTTAGTTTAGTGTCATTTTTTTCCCTTATAAATTCGAAATGTTTCTGTTGTAGCTATGTAATATCTCTTGTTTGCAATTGCAACATTTTCATATCATTTTGCAATTTTACTTCCCATTTTCGAGAAGGTGTTGTGCAAACTGTGAGTTATTGCGGTTTCGGAAGGAATGCTTATGTTTTTTCAACCTGATTTAAAGACTAGCTTTTTATCTACCCATCTGAGTGCTAGGTTTGAGGTTGTCACACCGGTTCTGCTTAACGGAGCTCCTTGTCCAAAAACACAGCGCCACATCGCAGAAGACTTGCATCCTTATCGAACTTAGCTTCTGAGCTTAGCTTAGCTTCGCTTCCGAGAGCTTGATGTATGTGGGATTGTTAGATGTTTACAATGTAGGAAAGTAGGAAGGAGTGTGTCCGATTTCTGTTCGGCACATCTGTCAAATTGCAGGCTATCGAGTCGTCAGGAAAAATATGACACCATAACAGAGAAGACCGATCACACTGGCTTAAGTCGTAACGCTTCTGACCTGTATTAAGGCGGTGACCGGTTCGAATTTCGGCGGGTAGCCGACTATCGTGTGTCTTCCGCAATTTTCCTCGTGTCCTGCAGGCAAATGTGGTTGTTGTAACTTAAATTAGGGCAGGCATCTATATAGTTTCAGGCAATGACACCGGCATTAAATAAACCAAATATAATTCCGAAAATCGCACTAACTCCAGAAGAACCATGATATGCCGCTGCGGTATGTGGTGTGCAGTAAATGCGACTATCCAAGACTATTTTAGGTTTGTTTTTCTGTAAGTACGATGTAGAAATACGACCTGGATTCAAGTACATCGGACCATACGTGGTTATCGAATGATTAACACGCCTAGTTCATATCCGGGAGGTCCGTGGCTCGTGTCTCAGTCCGGAGGCCGCCTATCCTGACAGAGTTTTCATGGTTTTCCCAAATCCCTCCGGACAGTGCAGGTTAATTAGACCACAATCCCTTGCTTCCACGCCCTTTCCAACCCGTTATTCATTTTTCAACCTATCATTAGCCATGGCGTAATCTGAGCTACTGATAAGAGTCGTTAAATAAGACATAAGTAGATAAACTATTTCAAAAATAGGGTCCTATGACGGTCTATTGTAGACACGATGATGATTCCGGAGTTCTATACGAGCAGTGAATTTCTTTACATGTTGAATATTTCACCGGCTGTTCAAGGCACAGTTTTACTTCGTTGGTCAGTTGGCTGGTAGTATTGTTTGCGGTTTTAACAGTCGCAATAACCAGTGCATTTGAGGCAATTAAAAACCAGCAGTCTTTGTTTTATGTTCCGACATACTCATTTAAGAATCTCTGGTCCCTATTTCATTACGAATGTTACTATACCTTTTCAGTACCAAAGACGTAATACAGGCCAACATGATACGGCACTTAGTTTAAAATCATAAATTTTGAATACTGATAAGGAAAATTCCTTTACCGTCTTATGACGTCTGTTTTAAAATGAAGGTAGCGTGAGGGATAGAGAGCACAGATACAGATCGTAACCTGTTTTAGAGCGAGCGAGCGCTTTCTTGCGCAGCATTTGATGATATGTTCTTAGGGCTTGAAGAATGTGTATGGGCTTTCTTATCTTTTTTAAGTCTAAGTCCCAACCCTGTGATTTTAATGCTGGTAGTCTGAGATCGAATATTTTCAAAATAACGAGAAGTTGCATCATCACTTACGGAGGACGGACCGTGTCGTAGCAAAGTCCTGTTCACCGTGTTGTGAATCTTCGGTAAAACTTGGAGAAACTTGATTATTTAATTAAAATTCAATTAAGTCTGTCGAAAGACCTCTCAAAAATGCAAATACATGCCTCACACGCATGTAAAGGTCCCACGCGAGTTACCTTCTGATAAACAAAACGTGAAGCTGTCCCTATACAGGCCTGGACAGGCCCTGAGGGCTCTAGGAGGTTGAGGCTCCCAGATTTCTAGACAGTCGGCACGTAAAGGTGGCAAGGTTGTCAGCCCTACGCACCGGCCGCCTTTACCCCCAGGAGAGATCCCTGGTACTTATTTATGTTAGAGGCTGAGTCGAGCCCAGGGCCATAGTGCGGTCAGAAGGATTAAGTCAATGAAAAATCCCACGACACCATCGGGAATCGAACCCGCGACCTTCGTCTTGTAGCCCAGTGCCTCAAAAGTACCTTCTGATATAGATGTGTAATTAAGAGGTATGGCTATTAAGTAACGAGACCGCTTTCAAAAAAGTATTAATTTTGTATCTGCATGTTATCCCTTTCAAATCAGTTTCCTTGGAAGGTACACACCGCTCCACACAAGCTTTCCAGTCCTCGAGGCATTTTGTGAGAATGCTTTCAGTAACCCTGCCGTCTTCTCTACACACCTCACGTAACAAACTCAAGGTTTTAGTGGCAATTTGCTTCAGTTTCACAAGAAATTTGATGTTTACTCATTGCTCAATTTGTTATCGAGCATTATCACGGCAAGTTAAAATACCGTTACAAAATATTGTTACTCCACACTACGTCAACGTAAAGGAGCGTAGTTGGGGGAAGGTTCAGCGGTAACTAGTATGTATTTATTTTGGTGATTAAAGATCAAGGTCAGGAGCTGCGCTCGCAGTCTCGTTGTTTAATAGCCACATACCTTGTATGTTTATCTTAAATATACTCAGTAATGATTGCTGTTAAAGAAAACACAAACACACGTCCGAAGGTTGCGGTTGACTGTATAGCACTCCTGTTCCAAATCTCGGCCGTGACATCGGCTATTCCAACTCGAGATTTGCGTGGTCTTATCCTCAGCACCACCAGGCAAATTCTTGGACAGTATGTCACATTATTTAACGGTCGCTTATTTCCACATCCTTCAAAATTTATAATTCATTATGAATAATCCTGTCCTTAAAATGGTGGACAATCCTCGTTCAGCGGTGGGCCGGGATAGCGTACTCGGTATAGCGACTCATTACGGGTTGGACGGTCCGGAGATCGCATACCGGTGAGGGCGAGATTTTCCGCACCCATCCACACCGGCCCTGGGGCCCACCCAGACCCCTATTCAATAGGTACCGGGTCTTTCCCGATGGTAACGCGGCCGGGGCATGGCATTGACCACCCACCCACATCTAGCGCCGAGGTTAAAGAAGGAGTATAGCTATACCTTTACTTTCCTTCTGCGCTTTCATGGCCTGTTCTAGGGGAATTTACCCTTTTTTCGTCATTCAACAAACCAAATATGAACGAATAAATGCATAATAACAATAATATAATAATGTGAACCGTAAGTACAGACTTCGCTCAGTAGTCACGCTCTTATTCTGCATGTTGTACAGTACAGTCAGTTCTGCTATAACGCGGTAGTTGCGTTCTTGTTAGACCTCGCGTTATAGAAAATCGCGTGATAAAAAAATTTGGCTCGACTTCCAAACTTAGATCTTCACGTTGGTCGCTGAAATCGCGAAAGAACCAAAACGCATTTGCGAAAGTTCGCGTTATACAAACAGCATTCACCTATTAATCAATCGTGTTATAGCCAATTCGCGTTGACGAAAGACGCGTAATAGCAGAACTGACTCTATTGATAAAACCTACATTTTTGGTGTAGGAATAAGGGGTACTTACGCACCCGGCCAAACCGAAGTTTCGGCTCATAAATACGGACACTCGAAATGTTGTGTTTTTGGGTTCTGCCATTGCAACGTTTTTTCCCTTTTATGCAGTCATCTGCATATATTTCATATTCCTGAACACGGCCGTCGTAAATTGTTCTTGTAAACCACTGATTTAAGGTGCTGAATTCGAATCTAGGGAATTTATTTTTATAGTTCTTTTTGTCGCTTTTGAAATACATTTTCGCTAACAAACACATGTACACGATTACAGTCAAGGAAATGAAGCAACTGCACAAGCACAAATCCGGTAAATGTTGCGTTACTGAATTCTCGTGTGAGATCTACAGAGTTCCCAAGTAGCTGGCTGAAACTTTGGACAATTCACTCAGTTAAATGCCACGAGTTACATCGTGTTTCCTCAAAGCTTGCAAGTAAGATTGCAAGCCGAGTGGACTTGAAGAATGAAGCAATGAACTAATGCCTCTGTATGTACCTGTGCTTTGTTATGTAATTGCTTTACCATTTCTTAAGCTTGTTCACTTTCAAGGAAAGGAAGACAGTGGTGTACTTCCTGGGTCATCAGTTGGACTTAGGTACGTGGTTGCTATCTCTGGTGCTGTTTATGCTCGAGACTCATGGGAGTTGCGCTTGATTCAGTGCAGGCTGCTGTCTACCTCATGTGTAGGGACCCCATTCGTCCCATTTTTCCCGGGACAGTCCCGCATTTTCCAATGTTACAAAAAAAATACATTTCTGACAACACGTACAAACGTGACTTCCACGCGGTAGGAGAAAACATGTATAGGAGTAGGCCCGCCATCAGCCAGCCACTAACGGGAAGGAACAGGTGAGGGAGAGGTAGATGTGTAGATTGGTGTTTATAGAGTGTGGACTGAGACTGTGAAGGTAGATGTGTAGATTGGTGTTTATAGAGTGTGGACTGAGACTGTGAAGGTAGATGTGTAGATTGGTGTTTATAGAGTGTGGACTGAGACTGTGAAGGTAGATGTGTAGATTGGTGTTTATAGAGTGTGGACTGAGACTGTGAAGGTAGATGTGTAGATTGGTGTTTATAGAGTGTGGACTGAGACTGTGAAGGTAGATGTGTAGATTGGTGTTTATAGAGTGTGGACTGAGACTGTGAAGGTAGATGTGTAGATTGGTGTTTATAGAGTGTGGACTGAGACTGTGAAGGTAGATGTGTAGATTGGTGTTTATAGAGTGTGGACTGAGACTGTGAAGGTAGATGTGTAGATTGGTGTTTATAGAGTGTGGACTGAGACTGTGAAGGGTGAGAAACGAATATATATAAAGAAAGTCAACTGACTGAATTTATTATTATTATTATTATTATTATTATTATTATTATTATTATTAAAAACATAGAAGTTTTCTAAGTCGCTAGTAAGGAGATTGGTCTAGAGGTTTTTTTTTCAATGGCTCGACAGCCCCTTGGGGGCCTAGGCCGTCTCGTTGTTCGAGGCTTCACGATCACACACTTTAGACACACCACAGTCAGTAGGACTCCTCTGGACGAGGGACCAGCTCGTCGCAGACACCTCTACCTGACAACACACAACACTCACAAGAGACAGACATCCATGCCCTCGGCGGGATTCGAACCCACAATCCCAGTAAGCGACTGGCCGCAGACGGTGTAGAGGTATATGCTGAGAAAACTAAATACATGTTCGAGTCTCGAGATCAGAATGCAGTACAAAGTCACAACGTAAAAATAGGCAATACATTTTTTAAAGGGTAGAGCATTTCAGATGTTTGGGAACAAAACTAACCAATCACGATTGCATTCATGAAGAAATCAAGAGCATGGTGAAGTCAGCGAATCATTGCTATAATTTGGTGCAGAATCTTTTATCTTCCATTTGCTATCCAAAAATATAAAGACAAATATACAGAACTTAATTTTGCCTGTTTTGAATGGGTGTGAAACTGGGTTTCTCACACTGAGGGAGGAACATATGCTGAGGGTGTTCGAGAATATGATGCTGAGGAAGATATTTGGGCCAAAGAGGGACGAGTTAACAGGGGAGTGGAGAAGACTACATAACGAGGAGCTTTATGATCTGTACTTCTCACCAAATATTCGAGTAATCAAATCAAGAAGAATGACATAGGCAGGGCATGTGGCACGTATGGGGAGATGAGAGATGCGTACAGGGCTTTGGTCGGGAAACCTGAAAGAGACCACTTGGAAGACCTAGGCATAGATGGGCGGATAATATTAAAATGGGGCTTCAAGAAGTGGGATGGGGGCATGGACTGGATTGATCTGCCTGAGGATAGGGATAAGTGGCGGGCTCTTGTGAATGCGGTAATGGACCTTCGGGTTCAATAAAATGCGGGGAATTTCTTGACTAGCTGAGAAACTGTTAGCGTCTGAAGAAGGATCTTGCTCCATGGAGTTATTATTATTATTATTATCATCGTTCTTGTGTAATAATGTTGTTACTTGAGTTACCTAATTCTGTTATTCTTAATAAATTACCCTGCTTTTGTCATTGCGTGACGAGTTGAACGTTTTGTCTTCCACGCACTTCCTGCCACCTAAATATTATTAAGCTTCCCGATTTTTTGTTTTTTTTTATATAATGGTATCCCTACTTATTTGCTAGGAGACAGGGGATTACTCTGTGGCATATTGCATTCCGACTGAGAGCTTTCTGCAGACGCATGTTTGTTGCAATGCCGTGGTCGTTGATTCCGGACGGTATGTGTAATCCAGGGATGGTCAACA
Organism: Reticulitermes speratus; assembly: GCA_021186555.1. Taxonomy (NCBI): domain Eukaryota; kingdom Metazoa; phylum Arthropoda; class Insecta; order Blattodea; family Rhinotermitidae; genus Reticulitermes; species Reticulitermes speratus. Next base: position 21,094,801 of record JAJKFL010000005.1, read on the forward strand.
TTATTTCGGCGCAAGTTTTCATACCAACCCGTTGCGATGTTAATATTACCCTTTGTGCATAAGGTCACTTATCCACTGAGCTAAGCACTTCCACGGTTGCATTTGACGGCATATTTAATGATTACTGAAGTGAAATGCAAGGATAAAGCCTGAACTTCAAAACCTCTCTTAATCGGTTATAAATTCTAAGGGTGATGATTCAGGTTGCCCTTCGCTTCCCCTGCTAAATAATAAATAAGTTTATTCACAGAAAGGGGAAGATTTGAATCAAAATATCCGCTTTTTGCATTCCAAGGATAAGCAAATTTGCATTCTTTATGTTCATATTTGTTTTTGTACCCTTCCCTAATTTCCGTTTTGTGAAGTCCGGCCTTGGACCTGCTAATATACTTATGATTTTTGTGGTACAGTGAAACCTGTCTTAAACGGAATCCTGTCCTTAGGGGAAGCCTTTTGCAGTCCCGAGGATTTTTAACTTCAAGTATATGTACTGCACGGAACCTGCTTGCGACGGAAAAAATCCGGTCCCTTGCGATACCGTTATAGACATGTTTCACTGTATTTTATAGACTAATTCTGGGATATACCATAAAATATAATTCACCGCCCCTTTCTTCCACATCCTCTATCTCCTTTGTAATTACTGTACCAGGTCAGGTAAATTTAAAAGCCTTCCAGCAGTTAAATTCCGACGTTCTGAGCACTCTTCATCTCTTATTACTGCCTTTTATCATTATCTCTAGATGGTGCGTCAGGTCCTTTTAGGTTGCGTTGGAATGCGGATGTGCGTGTAGAGCTGAGTACTGAAATTTTAAAGTGCGTCGCTCTGGAAGCGCTTTTCCACGGGCGAACGGAGTTGAGGGACGGTTTCGTAAATTAAGGTGCCGTGTTTCTTATTTTAAATTGTATTCACTCATTTTCAGTGACGCTTGTCGAAATGCAAAGTAACACAACGTACATAATTCCCCAAAAGTCCAACACGTTGTTTCAGAGATGCCACGTGCGGTAGACGTACACGGCTTTGCATTATGCAGTGCCAGTTTAATACTATCACAATCTATGCGGTTGCATGGGTCACCACCTTTCGAGACGCTCCGAATGGCTGGTTATATTTCAGATTTTGTGCCAACCGCATTTAAATGTAAATTCTTACAGTTTCCTATATGCGTTGTCACTTCGGGATTATGAATAGGGATTATGAATAGGTATGGACTTCAAATTTGTTTTAGCACTGGGCCCAGAAGTGCCTTAAAACGTCCCTGACATTATGCGTCTCTTTTATGCACCTTTTGAAACAACGCAAACTACGTATGAAGAAACATATTCCTTATCAAGATACAAGAAATAATTTAAATAGACCGTAATTAATCACCCGACAGTGTAATTAAGACTTGATGGAAAAAGGAATGCGAAAAGGCCCAAATGCAAAACATAGCTTTTTTGGCGAGATTTTAGGTGCTGCACTTTTTTTAAATAATGTCCTACACGAAGAGTAAAGAGAGTGTATACATTCTGTATGGTTCGCAAATGGAAAGTTGTTTATAAAGTTGAAGACTCCAAAGTTTGTAAAAACAGTTATAATAATAAACATATCTTCAAATTAATAAGCTATAGAGAATTAAGAGGCAATAAAAGTGAAAGATTTGGAAAGAAAGGGGAAAGGTATGTAATATACGGAATGTAGTTCAGCTGCGTACAAGAACTGATGTAAGAGCATTTTTACTGCATGACGACCGAGTATACAAGAGTGCATCCTCTTCACTTCCTGAGGAACAGCTAGAGCGACCTCGACCTAATGGTAGGAGAGAAAGCTGGGATGCATGCAGGGAGAATGAACTTACGTTCACTGCGCCCTTGAGAACACCGTGGCTGGAATATTAATTTCTAGAACAATAGACGTCTGTCCGCTGAACATAAGAAGAACACACATAAGCCTACTGATATCACCAGTCTTGGGTCTCGAATTACTTCCTAACCGGATGTGAAAATTGGAAATGTTTTAAGTAGATCCTGTCCGCTCATCCGCATTTTTTACTTCGGAAACTATCGAATGAATTTCAACGAATTGCATTAAAAATTAAGCTTATGTGAGGCAAAGGCTTAATCATAATTACAATAGGGAGAAAAAATGCACAGAAACGCATACTTTTAATGTTTGTGTTAATTACATACGGTACTGGATAAAAGGTGGTTGTTCAAAATTATTTCCAGTACAAAACAAAGTTTTTTGTGGCTTGCAAATAAAGTCAAACGTTTTAGTTACATTATGCCCTGTTAGTCGTGACGGATAGAAGGATTTAATTAGTGAAACTTGAAAATGATACACAATGTTCTAGGAAGGACTGAGGAAAACTACAAAACGCATCAGTTAGGACGGACGGTTTCCATTCCGATGTTCGAAAATGAAACCGAAATGTAATCTGGAATACTAACCGAGACAGTTGCTGGGTATAAACATATATAGGGTAAAGTGGATACTTTGCGTCAACTTAACAAACTCGTAAGTATAACAGGAATTATATTAAACAAAGTTTCTGTCAGAATTTTAAAATTTTAGGCTTACATATATGTCCAGAAATAAAATGAATTAGTAAATTACATTGTAACCAAACATTCACTATAAAGAATCAGAAATGCGTCTGATTTGAACACACAAGAGCAATAATTAATGATTGACATTATCAACCATTTGAAGGCTGAAATTCATATTGATAAGCCAGTACTTAAAAATTTCAGTCTTTTCGGAGACAGTACATCTCCATGACAAAAACCAATCGGTCAGTGCTGTTAGGTAAATAATCACTCTTTGTTTTGAAAATCGTACGGAACATATAATTTCGCTGTGTGGGTAAAATGCAGAATTTTTAACGCTAAGCACCGTGGTTCATGTGGTAACAAACTTCCCGCGTTGTTATCGAATGCCTTTCCTTCCGTGTTCATGCGCAGTGTATTTCATAGCTAAGTGCGGTGCCTTGCATGCAGAGCAGATCTCGCTTTATCATTTTTACACACGCCATTTTGCACATCTTCAAAGCAGCTTACCTAATGTCCAGATTTCCTTTCCTGCCCCCGAGGTAAAGAGGTACAAGGTTCCGCTTTAGAGAAAGCCCGTCTCTGACGAACAAGTTTTACACACTTTGCATCCTAAGCTTATGTATGAATGTATTATACGCTATCTAATGAAGTCCTCTTTAAATCGTCATTTCCGCGTTGTGATGAATAAATGTATGTAGCTTCTGTCACGTGACTAAAACGTTACATTACAACGCAGTTATGTTGGACATCGTCCATTTATGTCACTAAAGGACGGTTAATTGTTATGTATTGTACAGGGTGTTCGTCAGTGATCTTAATTCTGTATTACCCAGATGCGTACAATATACATTTAAAAATACAAATTATCTGAAAGAGAACTCAAAAAGTGTTACGAAAAGCCAGTCGAGTTTAATGTGAGCACCACGAGCGACATGGGCAACGTCAAACCGATGTTCAGTTTACTGCCACACATTTTGAAGAATATCGTAGTCATTTTTTGCACTGGCCTCTGTGGTCCATGTCTTGAGATCTTCTATCATCGTCAGCATCGGAACGACACGTGCATCGCCCTATGAAGTTCCCAGAAGAAGGGGTGTGTGGGTGTGAGATCAGGTTATCTTAAGGGCCATTCCATAATGTCATTTGCCGTTTTGTCGAGGCACGCTGAACAAGATTTGTGCAGTTTATTTGAGCTGCTGCACAGTCTGTAATCGATATGCGCGGAGACGAAGACCGTTTCGAACGACTTGCCAAAGGATTGTTTTAAGAACTGTACGTCGCCTAATGGCAGACTTTTGCGGACTACTCGAAAACAATTGCCTGTCTTCAACACGTTTTTCACTCACAGGTCAGCGGGAAATTTTTTCCCTTACAAACGCAAATACTGTTCACAAAATTATGCCGAGTAAGAATCTGTGGTTTCCTTGCTGGGTCCTTCCTATATGCCGAAACTGTCGTCCGTCCGTCCGTCCGTCCGTCAGTCACAGCCCCCCCCCCCCCCCCAATCTTTGCATGACGACATTTTGCAATTTTCACTAATGTAGCTCCATTTTCTCCCAGAATGTGCAGTAGGTTGCAAGCCAGGCAAAACATTTTGATTCGATCTTTCCCACTGATGTATATTTCAAGTGTACATTAAGCAGGCCCTGAGTAAAACCAAATTGAAGTGCTAATGATCATTTGTGGGCATTCTGTGTACGAAATTCTAAACCTGGCCATTTTGTCCTTATGTAACAGAGTTATTAGTAGTTACAAGTAAGACCACCAAGGGGCAATGAGAGGTGCCTATGTTTCAGTCAGCTTTGCTTTTGTTTTGGTACGTTTGCCGAAAACAAATTTCCGTATTTGATGACGTGCATATTCAGTGTTACGGTGATTAAAACTGTTACGACCGGATGAAAGGGGAGGTAACCAATTTTTGAAACCTGTAGCTAGGGATGGGAATTATTTCTTTCGAAGCGTCTGCCAATTTTTTACATTTGAGATTACTGAGAATAATTTCTCGCTGCGTATTATTACAAGGGAAGCTTACAAGTTGTGCGTGGGATAAACTGGAGTGTAACATCGAAGTAGTAGCTATTGGTGAAATACATGACGTATGTGTTTCTTTATTTTGCATCTGAGGGCCAAATCACTGCACCATGGTCTGTTAGCCCTGTAGTTGCTGAAGCTGTGACTGAAAGGAATATCAGAGTTCAATGATGAACTAGACATTGCTATTACAGTGGTTTGTTGATAGCTGAAGAAAAAGAGAGATTAGGTATTCTTGAAGCAGTTACAATATATTTCTCTTGTCGGTCTTTGCCGAAGGCATTTTCTGTAGATTAGCAGCGTCACTTTGTGCATATTATAGTACATTATTATATTATGTATTATTATATACTATATAATTAGTATATTATTATAGTATTGCACATAAAGTACCTATTCTTCGCCCGAGTCTCTTTTTTTCAAAGTAAACTGTATTGAAACAATGATATTACGAATTTCTTATGTTATACGAGTACATTTCTAAATTTCTTAACTGGTACATAACAGTTGATGCACTGCAAGAACTTACAATTGTATATATAGCAGTGCATTTAGATCCCAAAAACAAGAGGATGCGACGTCGCTCATGTCTTCTATTGTTTGCCTAGCTTAGCATTGTGACATCGTGCCAATATCATAGACATTTCTGTATTAATTAAACAGCCTTATGGTTTCGCAGCGATAATAGAGGGATTATTAACTTGTATAATTTCCTGCATTAGGTTATCTCTGTCAGGTATGGTCTTGTAACAGCCAGGCAGAAATGACGGAAGAGAAGGGAATATGAGAGGATTTTGTACTGTAGTAGACCCCTTGGTGTAGATAACAAAGCAGCACAGACACTGAGGCTGTTGATGCAAGTGTTCTTGTCAATGAGTAAGTGTAATTGAGAATGCGGGAGGTGCTTGGGCGTTGGTGCAAATGTAACAGAATCGTGATGGAAGCCTTCCGGGGAAAAGCGGTTACAGATGCCTTTACAGTGTAGTCCGTGTTTGGCTTATTGTGAGCGGTCAGGACGCGGTTTCCGCTGGTTCCGGCTACTAGTCACGGATTTTCCGGAAATCGTGCTCTAGAGATCACGTCCTTTGCCACCTTCGCCGTGACCGTGTAATTAAAGTTATTTTCTTTTGAGGTCGAAATTCTAACCTCTCGTCAATTGTCTGGCTTTGAGCCCTTTCTTTTGGAAGGAAAACTTGAGGAGCGCTATTAATGTTCACAGAGTGTAACAATCACAGTCTGAAGGAAGTGAAGAAAACACGAAACTTATTTTGAGATGTATTTCTTACACATCACATGTCGACAGTAGTCTCCATCCCATAGAAGACGGTTTATCATTATGGAGCAGGTCCGCACAATTCGTAGCTCGCGGGCAACATGTCTGAAATGAGAAAATTTCTGTTAATCCTTTCTCTGGAAAAGCCGAGATGGAACGCCGAAGCAACTGTGAAAACTAACGAGCTGTTTATTGCTGAAGACACACACTACGTACCAATTAGTTTCCTAAAAATATCCTCAAAATAGCTACGTTGTGAATTGCGTCTTTATTTGTTCATGTTATCATCACTTGATGTATAGAAAAACGCAGGTAAATTGTACTATAATTATATGTGCATTTATTCATTCTTTATTCTGTGTATTGAATTTCATGTTGCCCGCATGCAGACCAAGTTTTGTTGGAGTTTTCTGCATCACGTAAAAGGCTGAGCGAATCTGTTATAGAGGGAGTTTTTAGGCGCTTTCGCAAAATTGCGAAAAGCGACTATTGGCTTCGTCATGTCTGTCTGTCCGACCGCATGGAACAACTCGGCTCCCACTGGATGGATTTTCATTAAATTTTATATCTGAGTATTTTTCGAAAGTCTCTCGAGATATTTCAAGTTTCGTTAAAATGTGACAAGAATAGCGGGTACTTTACATGAATGCCTATTTACATGTATGACATCTCGCTGAATTCTTGTTAGAATGAGAACTGTTTCAGGCAAACGTTATAAGAGAAAATCAAAACACACATTTTATGTTCAGTAACTTTTTTTTTTTTTCGAAAATTGTGCCGTTTATGAGATAATGTGCAAAAATGCTGTAGAGCCGGAGAGGCCACAGATGACAATATAACAAGGCGCATGCGCTTTGCATGCTGGATAACTATGGTTACAAACACACACTCACAATATGTAATACTTATTGCTTTTCCACGGCAACAATGGTTACACGAACATGCCTCAATGTTACGTTATACATTGCCTGCCTTGTGTCATTCTTATTTAGCTTGGATACTGGTTGAGAACCGGTCACCATTTACAGATCCATGGCTTGTTTCTTTGTCACGTACCGTAAGACCAAGGATGAAAATTTGTGTAATTGTAATGTCTTCTTTTATGATGTTTTAAGGAGCTCTGAGTTTGCTGAGATTAAGGCGCTAGCTGAGATAGTGAAAGTAGAATAGTGGATGAGATTGTGTGTTTAGGAACTTCACATTTTTGCTTTCCGCCATATATTAATATAGTGATAAAAAATGACGATATCGTCTGTCCTTGCTTCCAAACAGAGGCAAGTGGACCAAAATCGTTAACTGACAAAAAAAGCGGCGATTAATCCGACAGTTGGTGTAGAAAGGAGTGAGTCTGGCAAGAAATAAATTGTGGCTCTCGTGGCAGGTTATGTTCAGCAATTTGTTTCGTAGTTTCATTCAATAATTAAGGAGATTGTTACTTTCGCATTAATTACCTTAAGTCTTATTTATAACAGTGTGCCTTTGCGTTATTGATTTACTGTGACAAATTTGATTTCGGGTGTTTACAAAACACTGTCAAACTGAATCCTCATCCCCCCCACCCCCACAGTGCCGTGACCGCAGTCACTTTTAACATTAGGATCTTTTCAATAGTTGAGGGTGTAAAGAAATTAGACACGGCGTATTGTCACAGAATGCGGAAGAAAGGGAATCCTAACATTCGAAAGAAAGCTGATAGTAATAAACGAATCGGTTTATTATCTGCATTTTTCTTTCTTTCTTCCTTTCTTTCTTAATCTTCACCTCTGTCTACCTACTCATTGTAGACGTAGAAGTTATTATTGCATTTGATCACACTCAATGACACATACACACATGAAATAGGACTCCCCTGGACGAGAGATCGGCCCGTCCCGTGAGATCTCTACCTGACAACACCCCACAATCACAAGAGACGGACATCCAGCACCTAGTGAGCCAGGGCCTCCTCGTTGTCGAAGCTTCACAATCACACTCAGACACACCACACACGGTAGGACTCCTCTGGACGAGTGTTCAGTCAGACGCAGAGACCTCTACCTGATAACACACAACACTCACAAGAGACAGACATCCATGGCTGCGGCGGGATTCGAACCCACAATCCCAGCAAGCGAGGGGCCGCAGACCCACGCCTTAGACCGCGCGGCCACTGGGATCGGCCGTCACGACGTTACTCGTACGTGATCTGTCCTCACGCACTCATGATAAACAGCAATTTGGACTTAACGAGGACCTTGTGTAATAGACTGCACACCAATTAACCTTTCATATTTCTGTGTGTGCCCTTTTGTTCTCCTTTTGGTCGAAGTATATAAAATGAAAGACTTACGGAAAGTTCTTGTCTCTCTGGCTATATATTTCATTTCCAAGATTTTATATATTCCGCTTTTGTTAAGGTTTGGTATTTGTGGTCTAAATGAAAAGTTCTCAGGAGTATTTAATTTTGATTTTTAGTCCGATAGATATATGTGGAGCCAGGACAGCGGTGCCAGTATAGTGACGTGGTTGGACGACCGAGGAATCGCGTTTCAATTCCTGGTATAAACAACAGATTTTTCTCTATTTCTAAGCATTCAGTGAGGCTCTGGGGCCAACCAAGTCTCGTATTCAATGGTTACTGGAGTTCCTTCGCCGAGAGTAAAGCGGCCGGGACATGAAGCTGACCACTCACCTCCATCTACGACCAGAGTGCACAATGAGTAGAGCTATACCTGCACTCCCTCCTATGCCTCATGGCATGCACATGAATAACTTTACTTTTAATTTCCTTCAGGATTCTACAAATTTTCCAAAAATCCACGAGCCGTCTCAAAACTCTTGGCTCCAGAAGGGTGACGAAGGAAGTTCCATACTCAGGAGCCACAAATGTTAGGCGCTACCGTACAAAATTTCAGTCGCCACGGCGACCTGGCGCCCGGGATTTGTGCACCCCTGCTTTACTTTACCATTAGCACAGTATATGAGACGATCCTATTAAAGAACTGATAACGAGTTCTCGAGCCAATAAACGCGTTCCACGAACCGCCCATTTGTACGACATATCTGCTCTGTACCACGGGGTTAGTTGAAAATGTAATTAAGTGTTATAGATGAGCAGGTTTCATATTTCCTTCATTACGCGTGGAGGGAAATTTGTAATTTAGTAGCCTAATTGAGTACGGCTTTATGAGAAATATGGGGCCGTATGGTAAATGCTGCCTTAAGGTGTAGTTCACAATTTCTCCTCAGGAGCGTGACATTGCTTTCTCAGTCCCCTAATTAGGCTCGCTGACTAATAGAACATTTTTGTCTCCTTCGGCTTGACTCTACAGCCCAACTCAGTTCTCGGTCTCGTCTGTTGCAGACGTTTTATAAATACGATTAAAACAGCAGACTTTTTGGTTGTTGTTTTGTATGTGTTTGAACCTTGGTCTTTTACATTAAGCGAGGATCATAGAACTAGAGTGACGATTACTGAAGCCTGTGGTGTGATGCCGTATATTCTGGTAGATATGTACTGACTTTTCGGAGGAACATGCTGCCTCTTTGATCAATGTACGTTATAGATAAAGCAGGTTCCTTTGAAGCATCGACCCATATATGCCGGATTATACGTCGTCACATCACAGAAGACAGTAAGCTTCACGGTTACCGCAATGAGAACTAAATTGTCACGTATGTTGAGGACCTCAGAACAGGTTACACAGCTCAATGTTTTGACGTAAGAGAGAATGGGGACTATAATGATGGAGAAATGTGCAGTATGAGCTGCATAATATGCAGTCTTCCCTCTATATTATTAGGACGATTGACGCAAGGAAGGTGATACTCTTCGGCGTGTATATAGCATGGAAGAGAAGAAACATGCGTGCAGTTGTAGTCGGAAAATCTGGAGGGAAGAAACGACTTTGAATACCCAGATAAAGATGGGAGGATAATATTAAAATGGGCCTTGGGGAAATAGGGTGGGAGAGTGTAGACAAGATTGATTCGGCTCGGGATACAAACCAGTGGCGGGCTCTTGTGAACACGATAATGAACAGCTGGTTCCCTGAAAGGCGAGGAATATGTGGCTAATTAATCTATTGTTAGCTTCTCAAAAAGGAGTCTGATCCACAGAATTAGGTAGGTGGAATTCCTTGGATTCTTGATCCTATGGGCATCTGACATTTTTAAAAATGTGGACAAACTTCATAACTAGATCAAGATTCTTCCTTCGCTGTTAGTTTGTAAGCTGTACAAGTTCGATGGTTGGATGATGACAAATTGGAGAGAATTTGAAAGGAAGTGGCCGTAATGTCATCGCAGACTTGTCTGGCATTTACCTGGAGGAAGTGAGCAAACCCACGAAAAGTGCAGTTAGGATAGTCGGTGTATCGGCCGTTATTGGAACACGGCATCTTCAGGACATTCATTCATTCTGTAGTCTGTCTTACGACAGGTCCGTAGCCTCTTCCAAAGCGAGTTCTCCACAGGGTGCGATCTATTGCTTCCTCTTTCAATTTCCAGTATCTTTTCTTTTCCTTAAGGTCATCCAGTAGCTGCTTACGTCTTCTCCCTCGTCGTCCCGTCATTTCTATCCTTCCTTCTAACTTTCCTTCAATCACGTGTTTCAGAAGGCAGTTTCTACGCAAGATGTGACCAATCCAGTTAGCCTTTCTTCTTTTTATTGTATGTAGGATGTTCCTCTCCTCCTTGACTCTGTGTAATACTTCTTCATTTCTCACACGATCGGTCCAACTGATCTTCTCCATTCTTCTCCAGCACCACATTTCAAAACTTTCCAGATACTTCTGATCTACTTTCCGAAGTGTCCACGTTTCAGCACCATACAAAGCTATGCTCCAAATGTAGCACTTTACTAGTTTCTTCCTTAAATTTAAGTCCAGTTTGCTGGTGAAAATATTCTTCTTCTTGTTGAATGCTGCTTTTGCCATGGCAATTCTGGATTTAATTTCACGTGTACACCTTGCATCACTTGTTATGACGGTACCCAAATAATTGAAATATTCCACATTCTCCACTTGTTTTTGATCTATCATAATTTTCATTGGGGATGGTTGCCTTGAGATTTTCATTACTTTAGTTTTTCCAACATTCATTTCCATTCCATAGCGTCTTCCAATTTCAAGTAGTCTATCAATCATGCCCTGTAGCACCTTTTCTTCCCTAGCCAGTAGCACAAGGTCATTGCATATTTCACAGTGCGAATTTCTTGTCCTCCTATTTTGAAGTCTCCAAACCCTTCAAGAGCTTCCTTGGTAAGGTACTCGCTGTATAAGTTGAACAGAATCGGTGACAAGGAGCAACCTTGTCTAACTCCTCTTCCAATCTTCACACTTCTCGTCTCCCCTTGGTCCAGTCGTATTTTGACCCTCTGCTCCATGTACAATTTGCTGATCAATCTTCTTTCGCGCCAGTCTATCCCAATTCCTTTTAGGATTTGCATTAATTTGGTCCAGTTGACACGGTCAAATGCCTTCTGCCAGTCTATGAAGCAAGCACACAATTCCTCATCTATGACCAAGGTTCGTTCTGATATTATTCTCAGCATCCCAATTGCATCCCTAGTTCCTTTTCCTCTTCTAAATCCAAACTGATCTTCTCCAAGTGCATCTTCAATTTTCCTCTCAATCCTTCTTCTAAGTATCCTCGCTACTATCTTTGCTGCATGAGCGATGATGCTGATTGTGCGATGGTCGCTGCATTTTGTAGCTTTGGGCTTCTTCTTTAAGGCAATCATTGTAACTTCAATAAAATCTCTGGGCCATTCTCCAGTTACATACATGCTGTTGATCATCTGTGTCATTAGCCTTAGACCACCTTCTCCCAACAATTTGAGTACATCCCCAGGTACATCATCATCTCCTGTAGCCTTTTTATCCCTCATCTCCTTAATAGCTTTTTCCACTTCACTTTGCAAAATATAAGGGCCTTTCTCATCTTCATACACTTCATCTTCAGGTTCGACTTCTAGGTGTTCTGGTCGATTAGCTCGATCGTAGAGCTCTGTGATATACTTCTCCCAAATTTGCAGTACTCGTCTCTGATTTATTATTATATTGCCTTGAGAGTCTTCGATGCCAATGTTTTGAATCCCATGGTTTTCTTTCCAACCTAGTTCCTTTGCCTTCATGTACATTAAATCATAACGTCCTGTTCTTTGAAATTCTATGATCTCGTCGCATATGCTCTCCAGATATTCCTTCTTGGCATTGTCCGTGGCTCTTTTCAATTCATTCCTCAGTCTTCTGTAGTTCTTCCTTCCTTCTTCATTGTTGACATTCTTCCATTTCCTTCGTTCATCCATTTTACTGATTATCTCCTGTGTAATCCATGGCTTTCTTGCTCTCCTCTCGACTTTTCCAACTAAATCACTCATAGTATCTTACACACATTTCTTGATATTGTTCCACTGCACTTCCACATTCCCACTTTCACATTTGATTGCACCAAGTTTTTCATCTAGACTATCGTGTACTTCCTATCGTTGAGCATATAGCTTCTCCAAATCCCATCTTGGTTTCTTCTTGTGGAACCTCATGATCTTCTTCAATCTGGTGCAGATCGTTGCAACCAGTAAGTTGTGGTCAGAGTCAATATCTGCTCCAGGCAGTGTCTGCACATCCTTCACACTGTTCCTGAATCGCTGTTTCACTAGTACGTAGTCCAATTGATATCGACACCTATCCCCTGGTGATTTCCACGTGTACAATCTTCTTTTAGGTTTCTTGAACCATGTGTTTGTTACAACAAGTCCATTTCTTTCACAGAAGTCAATAAGCATTTGACCTCTCTGATTCCTCCTTCCCAATCCATATGGTCCAACAGTGTTGTGATGTGCTTTATCTCCAACCACACTGTTCCAATCTCCCTTTATAATCGTGTTTGTCGCGCCCTTTCCATCCTCTTCAAGAATTTCTTCAATTACATCATACAACTCTTCCTTCAGGACATACGTCACGAAATTTACCGCTACACCATTGTCGTCGGTTGAGCGACATTCGAATCCGCGATTTTGTTCAGACGGACAAAGCCTTGAGGTACAAGGATTTTCGCAGTCATACAAATAAAGTGACGGTATTTTGTGAATTTACATAAAATTGGAGACAAAATCAAAATTTTTGTAACATATTCGTATAAAATCGTCTTTGAAGGCGAATTGCTTGTGAATTGAAGGAGGAAATTTGCACATAATATTATAATGGGTCTCAGATAATAATCTATAGGGGTGTGAACAGTCAACTATATTTAGCGAAATATTCTGAGAATTGTACGAAGCCCATAATTACACTCTGTGAACAAAATGCGGAGCTTTGGATGTCAACACAACTGGTTCTGAGACCAGTAATAACCACTGTGCTTTAAAGCAGTGTTTCGCAATATTTCTCGTACCACGGACTCCCTTACAAAGTCTAACAATTTTGCGGACCCCTCCCCGAAATTATCTCAACTTGCGGACCACTTAGGCTCAACTCGCAGTAACATTTAAATTTTGAATATTTACAAATATGAAATACACTAAAACTGTAAAAGTCTTTATTGTAACTGTAAAAATTTATCACAAAAACAACAATTGACTATAATCCCAAGATTAGGAAACCCCCATAGGAAAGAAAAAAATTGTTCTGCTGAGCTGAATCTATTCAAAGTGCGGACCCCCCGGTTGAAGAGCACTGCTTTAAAGGGGTAAGTTATTCTGTAGACGTCGCAGAGTAATTTTTCACTCCATTACCCGTGAAAGGAACGGCTCATTGATGTCAACTATGGCCTACATCACTCAGGGAACAGTATCAGCTATTCCGGGCAACACAGAAATCAGGCAGACACAATTTAGAAATCTTCCCACAGATTTCTGTCTTCAAAAGTCCAAGATGGTAGCAAAGCGTTAACATTGTTCCATATGCATCGGGAAATTAGATAAGGTATGGGAATATTTTTGAAACAATCGTTTTATATACTGCCTGGTGTCTTAACCCCTGCATATAAATAATGAGTCACTGTGAAACAGGCAACAGTTTTTTCCTTCCGCGTGCTTTTCAATTCAATTCAGATGCAGTAACTGTATGCTATTTAACAAGAACAAATGACGAATTGCTCGTAGACACGTGTTTATAGTACTTACTAGTTTTATCCTTCCATACAGAATTTATAGTAGGCTATGTGTAAAGTGCGGACGTACTCCGAATGTGATTTCGAACTTGATCCCAGTGTTCGACGGGATCAAGACTTCACACAATTTCGGCCATAATGGGGGTCATTCTAAGGGCTGGGCGACTGTGACTGCCGCCCGGGAGGGGGGGGGGGCTGCTCTTCAACATTCCCATGCATGATACATTCGTGTACAACGTCACTTAAGCGCAAGTAGTAAAATGTTAATAAAGGAACAAAAGTGCAACAGATATAAAACACGATTGAAGATGCGGGTGTTTTGTATTTTTAAAGTACATTAACCTTGTTATAGTACCGTAACAAAAATTAGAATAGATTTGAGTTGCTCGCAGTGGTATTGATCAAGATTCATTTCTTCTGGGATACGACGCCATGTCGACTTGTAAATAGGTATCAGCGTTTTTGAGGAGCTTGCTGTCGCAGTCTTCAGGGTGGTTTCTGAACCTGAAGGCAGCAAGCTCTTCCGAAACGCTGATACCTACTTACCAGTCGACATGGCGTCGTATCCCAGAAGACGTGAATCTTCAAAAATACACTCATTATATATATATGTGTATATATGTACGTATATACTGTTCGTCGCCATTCACGTACAGGTCACTGGCTGTGACGTCGTTTCCGCCCGTGCAGATGCAAGGGATGCTCCGCATTGTCTGCTGCACCCTGTGCCCTGGCGATACGGCGACTGTAGCGATTACGAAACGTGGCATAATTCACTTTAACTTTTGGTGCATGAGTTTCGTCAGTCCACAGACTAGGCCTACACTGCAAACATGAATAAAGACATGTTACTTTCACCCACAGAGGACATGTTGCAATAGCATCGCCCAAATTCTGCTCGCGTACTTTGTGGGATGTGTATTGCTTCTCCTCTCCCCACCTTTCCATCTCGTTTGCCTTTTACTTTACGTGTTAGGTGAGACACGGACGATTTCTACTTATTATGATTTCTCAGAAGGCCGACGGTATCGTCTTTGCGGCTTTATGGCACTGAGAATCGGGCAGAGAAAGTTCTTTGATCGTTTAACTAGGTCGGGCATGCCGACCCATGAACCATGAAGGAGCTGGTTTAGTACTGTTGCAAGTGGAGATGTGGTCAGTTACAGGTAGATGAAGCATGTCCAGGTGATGTAACACGACGGTCCGAAGCTTCCCTGAATCGCTGAATAATGTAAAAAATGTTTTAATTTGTTTTAGTAAGGATGTTTCTTTGCTTGATTTCAGGCTTCCGCCGCGGTGTAAATGAGGTCTTCGCTATTCTGGGATGTTACGTAGGGTTGATTGGTTGTTAGTTACCGACGTTTCGGGACAGCTTATCCGTCCCATTTTCAAGGGTCAAGCAGTCAAAGGAGCAGTCTTCTTCGACCGCTTAACCCTTGAAGATGGGACTGATAGGCTGTCCCGAAACGTCGATAACTAACTACCAATCAACGCTGCGAAATATCCCAGAAAAGCGAAACCCTCAGGATATTTATTGTATGCGGGCTTATTATGCAGCGCTATATGAATAAGACAGCCTGAGTAGCTGATGAACTGAGGGATGACTGCATGAATGAATGAGTGAATGAATCAATCACTCAACTAATCAATGATTGGCAGATGCCCGGGGCGCCAACCTGCAAGGAGCGCTAAGACGTCACTGGAATAATGGGGAAATATGGTGCTGGTACACTCAGGTTTTCCACACGCGAAAGAATTTCTCCGAAAATTATCCGGAATTTTGTTACGCGCCCTCAAAAATATTCGCCAGCCCTGTCCTAGGCCGAAAAGTTAGAAGAATATGGGTTTAAAGGTCATTAAATTATTAGTCTGCCCGGGGTGCCAAATAATTAGCCTGCCCGGGGCGCCCATGTTTCTTGGGCCGGCCCTGTGTTGGATCGTAATTGTGATTACTTCAGTCCTGATGATATTTTGACAATCTATTTCACGAACATTAGATTTAGTATCATTGTAATATCCTCCAATTTACATATAAGTACATACTGGAGAGTTTTAAACAGAATTTTGTGTACATTTATTTCTTCTTATCATAAATAAACCTCATGATGGTATTAGGCGGAGGAAGATAATAAGTGCTGTACGTGAAGCTAACGTGCAGTCACTGCCGTGTCTACTTTCGCATCGTAAAGGCCAGGATACAAGACAGTTTCACCAGCTTTAGCAGGCCTTGCTGAATCATGATGACGATGACAACCCGGAATGATACTAAGCAATTTAGTGAGCTCGTTTTTGCCTCTAAAAGGGACTCCAACATAACACGGACTAAGCTTATGTCAAATATTTAATTTATTACCATATTTGTTCTACGCTTTTTTCCTTCGACGAAACGTAGCTCTTACGCTAAAAGTATGTAACGATTAGCTTCATGAAGAGTATTTGGCAAGGGAAGGCATTAATATGGCCGATATCTAGACGGAATTCCTGTAATACTGTAGGAATAAGGGACATACGTCACCCGAAAGAGGAAGGTAGTTTCTTCAGGGAATCGGACAGCCTTTTGTCCTATACCGTATGGCTTAGGATGAAGCTGCCTGAGCAGGATTCGATTCCTGACAGAGATAAGTTTTTCTTACGCCCCCCGGACCCAGGACGGTGCTGAGGTTTACCCGGCTTTCTATTGAATGGATACCGGGGAATCTTCCCCTGGGCGTAGCAGTCGGTGTGAATCTGGCTACTCATCTCCACTTAATGCGTAGCGCTTTACTTTTCCTAACTGCGGTGTAACTAGGATCGTTTCACTGTTTATAAAACACCGACGAAATGCACTTCACTTTATCACTTTTTTATTTCAATAGACTCCTACACTCCTAGACCTCAACGATTTTATACTTGGTGCGTCTATATACGTTTTTCAATAAACTCTGATTTTAAACTGATTTTATAAGTGAATGGCAATTGAACACTAAGATATTGCATAACTATAAGGACAGAAATACCATTGGATGTAAATGTATGTAGTTTTGAAACCCCCTGATGATGGTGTTTGCATAAACCGAAACATACGTAGGGTCTATTGAAATAAAAAAGTGATAAAGTGAAGTGCATTTCGTCGGTGTTTTATAAACAGTGAATTGTGAAATATGCACGGTGAGACTAATATAAAATAGGATCGTTTCATTTGTCGCATAAAGTAAACCTCTCCCTGTATACGCCGTGAAGACATATGCGGAAGTAGAGGTTTATCTCGACTCATTCTACCACGGCACGAGATGGACGTGAGTGGTCAGCTCCATACCTCGGCCGCTTTACTCCCGGTGCAAGGGCCCCCAGAAGCCATTGAATAAGATACTTGGGTGAATAGCAGTGCAGGTCTGGACGCTTTGGGAAGAGAAGAAATCTCTTGCCCCTGCCAACAATCAGAGAAGGATTTGTCGGTCTCTCAGCCTAGTAGTTATTCAGTTACCGTATGCAGCATTTAATTTGGGGGTTGGGGACAGGGTGTTCTGAAAAGCTGTATTTTGTAACAGCCAGAAATCTAGCTATGTCATTGTCAATAATGTTAGTCAAAACTTTCATTAGCCTACTTCTCTTCCTACAGACGAACAAGTAGGCTTTGAGATCACCATTCTGTCTCGGTATCCTCCCATTTAAACGTTTAAATCACTTGACCGATTTTTACGAAACTTGGTGTGAACATTATACTATTAAAGGACATCCCAACATTGTAATTCCTGATTTCTCGTAATTAGTATGACAGTATGACGGACATGGCTACTTCTGAGCCGACAACGATATTAACGCCACTTAATTTAGGTCCTTAACCTTTCAAAGTTTTTAACTAGACGTACCATCTGCTGTAATGTTAAGAAACTTTGCATTTTGCCACACAATGTATTTATTCGTTACCTACGGTTCTCACATTAAACACCGAACACTTACCTAAAGAACATCAACTGACTGCTTTGTGTATTGGTTACAGACTTTGTCCTTTGTTAGGTACGAGCCGGATTTTTATATGTAATGCAATAAACTTCAGTTTTCAAAGGTGTAAATGATGTTTTGTCGAAACGTAGTAAAAATATGCAGCCTCTTGAGATAATACTCTTGTAGAATGTAAAGCAAACGTACGGTGACAGTGCGAACGTTTTGTTTGGCTTTTGGTTTGACGACGATAACAAATAAACCATTTTAGAACCAGATATTTGATATTTGGTACGGAGTTAGATTGTAAACATACCTGTATATTAAATTTCTACACATTTGTAAACTAATAATTACAAAAAAAAAAAAAGACGAAGATGCGATATTTTGAAGTTATATCCTGTCCGAAAAATTTAATGTATACAGAACATTCAAAACCTACTTAAGTGATAAGGTTTTCACGAAAATAAAATAAAATTACAATACTAATGCGTAGAACTCAAAATATATGCAGTAATAATAGTTATTATCGAGTTTAGTCCGTCTGCATTTTCTTGGGACTACCTTGCGATTTACCCCGGGCTGTCACTGTGATACCCCCTCTCCATTAAATGCATGTAGTATTATTTTCAATTTGTTATCTTATTCAACAACTTATACTGAGCTTTGTCTCTGTATCAACCTGAATCTGTAACAAAAACTTCATATTTTATTCATAGCGCAACAGCCCCTAGTGGGCCAGGGCTTCCACATTATCAAAGCATCACGATCACATTCAGACACACCACACTCGGTAGGACTTCCCTGGACGAATGATCAGCCCGTCGCAGAGATCTCTACCTGACAACACACAACACTCACAAGAGACAGACAGACATCCATGCCCCCGGCAGGATTCGAACACGCAATCCCAGCAAGCGGTCGGCCGCAGACCCACGCCTTACACCGCGTGACTTACCGAGTATGGTGTGTCTGAGTGTGATCGTAAAACCTCAATAATGAGGCCCTGGCCCACTAGGGGCTGTTGCGCCATGAAAAAAAAATAGAGCGCTAATAAACTCCTTTCAGACATTTTTACTACCATTTTGTGCCTTTCGATAGTCATAGTATGCAGTAGAAAAGTCGAGTTTGTGTTATGTTGTGAACTCCCTGTCTGTTTAACTAATTTTTTCAGTAGAATAAGAATTATTTTCTATTCATTTCAGTTTGCTTGTGATTGTTAAGTTTAATATGTTGTTACAGCATAAACTCCCAGTAGCAGGGCTGTACCTATGTGTGCCCTTTGTTTACTCCCCTTTCTTCGTTTTCTGAGGTTCCACCATGTAAAATAAAGTTAAGTTGTGCCCGTTGAAACCATGACGGCATATGGCGGGGGGGGGGGGGGGGAGGTATAGCTGCACTCATTCTTAATCTTGGCAGGAAATGGAGTGAGTGGTCAGCTTCATTCCTCAGTCGTTTTATCCTCGGGAAAACAGACACCGCTAACCCTTGACCAGGAGTTTGGATGGGCCCCAGTTCCGATCTGGAGGTTTTGAAGATGAAAGACTTTTATTGCCCGCGATGGGAATCGAACCACAATTTCTCCAACGTCACTGCACTGAGTGAGCTGTCAAGGCTTCGCCGTTCGACCATGCGCAGCCTAGCTGGGTCAATAAAGCCTTAATAAAACATTGGGCTTGTGATTGGTTTAAATTCATTTAGGGAGGCATGTTAGCCATCCTGACGTAGGTCTGTCGTGCTTCTCCTTAGTCTGTGCCGGTAAGTAGCGAGATAGTGGCTACCTTCAAACGGCAGGACCTCCTCTTTTCTATTGCATAGTAACTTAATGTTTATTTGCCATGTCTTTTGACGTTCCATAACCCTGCAGTTGAAATGGGTCCCTTACATAACCTAAGGATCAATAAAACACTTTAGTATTTGTATGTGCTGGAATCTTTTCTTCACTTTCATTTATGAAGACGCCTGTAAAATTGGCAAGGTATCAACGGCTTTGTTTTCCCTATCGTTAGCATGACTTTACAGTTATACTGTGAGAATGCAGTCCAATTAAACAACTGTCATTTGTTGTACAGTTTTACCTAACAGATTACTTGGTAGGCCTATACTTGTTGTATTGCTTTAGAATCCACTTGTACATATACAAATCTACTTTAAATCCACAGACCTGCATTATTCAGGTTTTCATGCTGACTGCTTACATAACACGACATTTCATGGGTTCCGCGTGAATTACTTGTCCGTTTCTTAAGTTCACTTTTACTCGACGGGTGGGTTGAATTGCTACTTAACACCGAAACTTTGCTGTCTGATTACTATCACTGTAATTTTAGAAAGGATGAATCAGTGGCGTAGATAAAACCCCCCCAGACTCCACTCTACGCGAAACCCGTGGGTTAGGGGGGGGGGGCCAAAAGTACACAACTTTTAAATTTGTTCTCAGTTCTTTCAAACTGAATTCCTTTTTTTTTTTACACCGTGATAGATTTTGGAGTAACTGCGTTAATAATTATAGGTGGCTCTCGTTTATCGACTTTCAGAAGTCTTCCAGTTGTTACTACGCCACTGGCATGAATGGTGAATACGTGGTAGGCTACCTAACCAAATGGCCTGCGCTGTTCATAGTGAATAAGGTCTTAGACCGAGATAACCCTTGGGTCGCAGATTCGAATCCCGCCTAGTTTGTGGATATTTTTTATGCTCGTTTCATTAATATCTTATCCACCGTCACAATTAGGAACAGTAAGAATAGTCCCCAACCTGCGAGTACTGCCACGTGCTATCTTTCTTGTAAACAGAACACTTTGGGGCTAAGGAGTCAGTAAATGATTTCAAAAGTTGACTGTGTCTGGGAAATAAAAAAACAGTTGCGTGATTTCAGGCTTCCGCCGTAGTGTAAATGAGATCTACGCTCTTTTGGGATTTCACGCAGCGTAGAATGACAGTATCTTACCGACGTTTCGGGACAACCTATCTATCCCATCTTCAAGGGTCAAGGACCAAGACTGCCTGACCCTTGAAGATAGGGCTGATAGATTGTCCCGAAACGTCGGTAAGAAACTACCACTGTACGCTGCGTAAGATCCAAAAGAATAGCAGATCTCAATAAGACGTTCCGTTAGCACTCCAGCAAAGGATTACGTATTTCTTTTTAATGATTGATACATATGATGGAAAGTAGTTTCAAAAAGGATGCACTCGGATCATTTGCCTGAACGAATTGGAGAAAGTTGCTAATAAGTTAAGATAGCAGGCCTCCGGGCTGAAAGTCCAGCTCGGCACCGCGAATAGTCACACTCGTGTAATAATAAGAATTCATTACTTTCCATTGTATGAAATTTATTTTAATGTTTCAGGGACTTGCGATTTTCTGCTGTGACATATCTTGAAAGAAAGTAGCCCAAGGAACACAGTGTATTTTCGTTTCTGTCATTTTCTGCCACGTTACATAAGCTTATATTGTAATATTTCTATACGCATCGTTAAATTGGTTCATATGCTCACTTTCGCAATTATTTTACGTCCTGAAGTATACATGCTGTTTATTTGTGACTTACAGATATTTTGGAATAGGCCGGACGGCCTTCATTCGAATTTCTATATGACGATGAAATTGTCTCTTCATCTTCACTTCCATACCGAACCTCAAGACACCCAGCCTCTAACCCAACTAACACAGGAGGGCCATTTACCAGAAGTTTAAGTGGCAAGATTTTGAGGCTGTCCAATCACTTTCATGTAGTCCCGCGGTTTAAAATATGCGGAACGTTGACTCCACGCCCTTAAAATAAATTGTTTTAAATGAGTCTAGAGAACACGAATTAACATTCCTTCAAACGTTGCCAAAATTAATGGTTGTAATAACCTATATATAACTAATAATAAGTTTTTAAACTTTGGTCTACCCCTTAACCTGTCCTGAATGTGCAAAACGATATGTCGGACAAACCGGTAGTAACTTTGTAACTCGATTTGGCGAATATGTGCAAGAATTTCTTATTAACACTTGTAATTCAAATTTTTCTCAATACTTACTCGAAAACCAACATTCTATATGCACAATTGATAATACTGTGGAAGTCTTGTACACCGCAAAAAGGGGGGGGGGGCTCGCCTTAACACTGTCGATAAGTTTTATATTTATAAAGAAATTGGAACAACAACCAACTCAACGATCAATACACGGTTCAGTCCAATGCTATTTTCAAGGCCATACTACAACATGATTCATATGACAACCGCCTTCAAACTTCAAATAATTCAGTACGCCTTTGATCTGTGTACGGTGCGCATGCACCATGTTACCTGCGTAACATTATCCGCCGAAAGCATGTAAGTCTTGCTACGTAACTATCCTCTAATCATTTCACTAACCTTATAAAAATCTGATATTTTCTACTCAGAATTTTTAATTCCGGTCCGATTTTATATATTTTTTCTTTTCATTAGATTCTGTTACTCATATCCAATTTAATGCGTTTCAGAGAATCGTTTTGTGCTTAATTTTGAGTAACCCAACATATTTATCATCGCCAAAGAAATTTGAAAAATGCATTTAGGTCTACATAAAATAGAGACTGAAAAACCAGCGTGATTTTTAAAAGAAGTATCAATTCTAAATGGTCGTTTGCATCACATTTCAGTAACAGTTTTATCTCATGTTCCGGCAAAAACTGGGTTCAAAATATTCTTTAAGCTTTACTTATGCATTTTGTAAAAGAATGATATCTCAGTCGCACTAACATAGTTTTATTGTTAAGTGAAATTGGAAGGCGCTATGGAATGGAAATGAATGTGGAAGAAACTAAGGTAATGAGAATCTGAAGGCAACCAACCCCAATTAAAATTATGATAGATCAAAAGCAATTGGAGAATGTGGAATATTTCAGTTATTTGGGTAGCATGATAACAAATGATGCAAGGTGTACACGTGAAATTAAATCCAGAATTGCCATTGCTAAAGCAGCATTCAACAAGAAGAAGAAATTTTTCACCAGCAAACTGGACTTAAATTTAAGAAACTAGTAAAGTGCTACATTTGGAGCATAGCTTTGTATGGTGCTGAAACGTGGACACCTCGGAAAATAGATCAGAAGTATGTGGAAAGTTTTGAAATGTGGTGCTGGAGAAGAATGGAGAAGATCAGTTGGACCGATCGTGTGAGAAATGAAGAAGTATTACGTAGAGTCAAGGAGGAGAGGAATATCCTACCTACAATAACAAGGAGAAAGGCTAACTGGATTGGTCACATCTTGCGTAGGAGCTGCCTTCTAAAACACGTGATTGAAGGAAAGTTAGAGGGAAGGATAGAAATGAAGGGAAGACGAGGGATAAGACGTAAGCGCTACTGAATGGCCTTAAGGAAAAGAGAAGATACTGGAAATTGAAAGAGGAAGCACTAGATCGCACCCTGTGGAGAACTCGCTTTGGAAGAGGCTACGGACCTGTCGTAAGACAGACTACAGAATGAATGAATACATCATATTCTCAATATGTTATTAGTAAGAGTATCTGATGATGGCCACGTAAGGCAGAAACGTGTAGTACAGTCGACATTAAATAATTTTGTCAACGTTTAGTTGTGACTGACGGTTTCCTTTCTCCTTATTTATAAGAATAATTTAATTAAAAGTTTCCGAATTCGAGCAGAAGCGTTTAAGTAATATTAAAATAAACTATGATATTAAGTATGATATCTGAAATTGTCTGTTCTTATATCCGACGCTGCTTGGTATCCTTATAAAACCTTCTGTGGTTCCATTTTTAAGTGAAGACAATTTATGATGAAACTCGCTTGACTAGCTCTTTAGAGATGTCTACGAAATACAGCCGTCGGCACTTCGGTACGCTGCAGCCTACGAAATGTCCATCGTGGTGCAGTATATGTAAAAACATGGCTGTCGGCTAAGAAATATTTGAAGCCTTTCACTTCTCAACGATGGCCGTCTTGAGACGGACAGGTACTCCTTTGATGATGTAGTGTTCCTTTATTTGCCCTGGTTCTGACTGTACGCTGTACACCTGTTCCCAGTTAGCCTTGTAAATATTGCGAGATTGAGGGTCGGGCAGCGACGCTGGTGAAGATTCTGGTCTTCTGGGATATGACGCCGTATAGATTATAAGTAGGTACGAATATGCACGGCGTCAAATGCCACAAGACTGGAATCTCATGAATGTTGCTTCTGCTTGCATTACAGTTTTCAGTTACAGGCAACATTCACTTGATTGTCGTCATTCCACGTTCTGGATTACAGAAGAGTTTACGTCACATTCACATAATGCTGCATATTAGGGCATTTAATACGGGTGAATTTCTGAACCTTGTCTATCGTCTTATTTTTCCGAACTGAACACATTGTTTCTGGAGCTAGATTTGTTTCCCACCTCAGTTCAATAGATAGGGATGTGCCTATTCAGCTGAGTCCTACAGACCGAGTTAATATCGATCATTGGACCAGCGTACGTATGTACGTGTTTGCTTGTATATAAAAATGGTGTTTATCAGTCCTTCCATGTTGTAATGTTTTTCATTTTACGACTTCGCATTGTGGGCTGCTCAGTCAGTACAGTGATTGCCTCACCGATATACTGGGTTCCGTTTCCGTCAGGACCAGAGTTCTTTCACTTCACCACAATATCCAGGCCGTCTCAGGCGCACATATCTTCCTATCTAGCGGGTACATGAGGTTCTCTTCTGGCTGTGACATAGCCGGACGTGAAGCTGACCGCTCTTCTCTATCCATTGCCGAAGTTAAGAATACGTGGGGCTGTACCTCCTCTTTCCATAAGTCTTATGATATGCTGTTTAATTATGCAAAAGAAAACTTTACCATTTATACAGAACGAAATAACTCACTGTCGTTGCATAAGCCAAAGGTTCAGCAAGCTAAAGGACACGATCCTGCTGAAATTTTATTCACCTCCGTTTCCCTGTGATCAATCTTAAATTTTTCCTCTCATTTTCTTGATGATTTTCTAAGAAGAATCATTATACTCGTAGATGCGTTCTTTGTTTCCCCCCATTGCATCTTCAGTCCCAGTCCATCGCAGGCTCCTATATTTCTTTACCGTAAGTATGCGATGTGACTTGTACATATCATGTTTCTTTTTGTGTATCCAATGACATAACTGACTCCCTTTCTTTGCACTTAGGCCCAAATATTTTTCTGAGCAGTTCTTTCTTAATTGCAAACCGAAAGGGAACGTTACACAAGCTTGCAAAATGACCAACGGTGTATCCTTCTCTGAATTTCGCCACGAGACTTGTAGTTTGTACGGAACTTCAGCAAGTTAGCAAAACTGTACATAACCATTAATAAGTGGCCATTGACAATATGGTACAGAGATATTAAAATTACTTACGCAAAATTAATGTAGGTGTATGTAACAAATGCAGTGAGATATGAAAAAGAATGATTTAGCAGCAATGTAGGGAACAAACAGCAGCACAAGCACACGAGATGACAAAACAGGCCTTAGCATTATCTCTGTGTTGTTACTACACATCTTGAACTGCTCTTACGTCATTTTTAGAAAAGCATTTTATTTCAAACTGTTGCGACATAGACACTTAATGGCTTACTGGTTGAGAACCATTTTGTTAAATAAAGAATGCACATGAAATATTTTGCTGCACAATTGTGGAGGTTTGGGGGAAATATGTGTAATTCATACGCCATTGTCTGAGAATCGTGAATTTCCCATGCTCTGTGTTCTCTGATTGCCTGCGCAAGCTGCAACTTGTGCCGTGATTTCAACTACGTTCCCAGACATTAATTTTTGGCATGTAGGCGCGCTCCATATTCGATGCCTTTTAACGTAGTTCGTGTTTAGTTCTTGTATGGCCTGTTCTTAATGTTTCAGATCGAGATGGTTTTTGTGATAGATATAAAGTGTGACCCAAAATTCTGTCAACCGATTAGTAAAATATACACTAAAATACTCACAACACTCAGTCCAACAAAATAACGCTATATTTTTCCCAGAGGTTTTGTATTACAATATCACGTTGAACATTCCTATAAGTTTCGATCCCTTATGGGATCATCATCAGGAAATCACATTAAAGTAACACTTTACAAAACCGAACTAGCAATCCATGTACACAATAAAGAGATGTAAATATGTCAACCAGTTAAAATGTAAGCGTTTGTTCATAGTGAATGGATCCTGGTATACAGTGTTTTTGAGACAGCCTACGTATTAAAGGAAGGATAAGACCTTACGGGCTTATTCTTGTAGATATAAAAGCCATAACTGGAGTCACAATACTAAACTCAGGCTCATACAGAGGTATATAAATGTATATGTGTTTATCTCCTTTTCATTAAATCATTCAAATGTCAAATTCCTTATGCCGTTTCATGTTTGTTATTTGACACCCGTCTTTATTTCCGACTCCTGGGGATCGCGAAACAAATCTATTGGCCTAATCTGGGTCGCGGCTCAAGAAGGGTAGACAACACTTCTCTAGTCTCTATGTTTGCTCCAGTCAGGGCTTCCTAAAGTACTGTGTCTTGTTGAAAATTGTCGTCTTCTGAGATATGATGCTGTATAGATTGGTGTACAATGGGCACCGGGTCTGTTTCCCGGGGGTAAAGCGGCCGGGGCGTGGCGTTAACCACCCACCCCCATCTAACGCCGAGATTAAAGATAGAGTAGAGCTATACCTCTACTCCCCCGATGTTTCGGAGAAGCATATTACCTGAGAAGAGTGTTTTATTGGCCTGTTTTGAAGATAAAGGCAACACTATCGTCCGCAACGTTGGTACTTACATATACCAATCTTCCCGACGTCATATCCCAGGAGACGGCGACCTGCATTGACAGCTGTAAGAACCTCACCTCATTTCTTTGGATTGTTGTAGCTTATGTTTGTAATGACCAACAGTACGGACAGCTGCTAACTGCTGCGAAGACGCCTTTTGACTGGGGGATTTCACGAATTATATTCGGGAGCATGTACCGTAGCTGAACTCACCAGTCAATTGGGACTTGAGACGCAGTGTTAAGGAATAATGTATTCCACAATCAGGTATCGGACTCTGTTGAATAGGTATTATGAGTGGACGCAGTGCTGAAGGAGTAGCAGATCAGTACCCTAGAGTAATTTTTGATTAGTTAAGCGAACCGAATTTATCACGTGCATTAAAATTACAATTATACAGTGTTTTGCTAGACACAAATATACAGTTGTTAAGTGGTCTTGAGTCGTGTGCATGTCACATTCCGCTGTAGAATTATAATAGTGGTGGTAATATCCGGGCGGCCGATCCCAGTGGCCGTGCGGTCTAAGGCGTGGGTCTTCGGCCGTTCGCTTACTAGGATCGTGGGTTCGAATCCCACCGGGGGGCATGGATGTCTGTCTCTTGTGAGTGTTGTGTGTTGTCAGGTAGAGGTCTCTGCGACGAGCTGGTCCCTCGTCCAGAGGAGTCCTACCGACTGTGGTGTGTCTCAAATGTGTGTGATCATGAAACCTCGACGAAACGAGGAGGCCCAGGCCCATATAGGGCTGTCGAGCCATAGAAAAAAAGATATCCGGGCGAGGTAGTAGTAGTAGTAGTAGTAGTAGTAATGTTTTCATAGTGATTCATAGTTAATCTTTCTTATTCCTAGGTATTTTTACGACCACCCTATAAGGGTCATTAAAAAAGAAACGCTGCCCTACTCCTTGCCCAGAATGTCACGAATTTTCTACACTAGGAGCCGTGTGGTTTCTCAGTAGATCCTACTAGGTTCCATGGCTAAATTCACCAATTGCTGATTTTATTACCGGCGCTAAATTTTCTATTAAATTTATGAGTCTGGTAAAGAAACCTGTCTTAAACGGAACCTAGGCATAACGGAAACCTGTCATTAGCGGAAACAGTTTTACAGTCCTTGGGATCCAACTTCAAGTACCTGTATAAAATTGAACCTGTCTGCAACGGAAAAATTTCGGTCCCTTGCCGTTCCGTAATAGGCAGGTTTCACTGTTTTTAAACATTATTCTGCAGAGGCTGAGGACAACAACAACATATCTGTACGTATAGCCGACCTCCGGTTCAAGACTCGAACCTAGTCCTTTTGCATATGAAGCACTCAACCGCAGTATCTTATAATTTTGAAGAGTTTTATTTAACGACGCTCTCAGTTGCTAAGGTTATATGGTTATGGCCATAGATGACTTAATGAGTGTGGAACATTGGTGGAATGATGATGACAGGGGAAAACCAAAATACTTTGAGGAAAACCTATCCCTGTGCCAATTTGTCCATCACAGATCCCACACGGACAGGTATGGAATTTAACGCAGGACTTTACGGTGACAGGCCTGCGATTAACCGCCTGAGCCATCTCAAGGCCAAATGTCCGATAATTCATTCATTCTGTAGTCTGTTTTACGACAGATCCGCAGCCTCTTCCAAGGCTAGTTGTCCACTGACTGTGATTTAGTTCTTCCTCAGATAGTAAATAATTTAAATTATCAATATATTTAATGATTTTAGAGTAGTAGTGTACAAGCAAAAATATGTCTGGTTTCTCTTGTGTTTGTTTTATGATTCTGGAAGAACTGTCTGTATTATTTGAATTTATAATAGCAATCACTGCCTGTTTGTCTCATGGCTTCTTTTAATTTCGGACAACGAAATTCCCCAGTTTTCTATAAAGCACTAGGGCTGCCGTAAATCGAAATTACGCATTATAAATGGGCCTGAATTTACGGGAAGAGCGCCCGAGTCTTCCGCTTAAGTGCACACTTTCAAGAAAACCCACTGTGTAAACTAAGTGACCAATTTGCGTGGAAGGCAGTATGAACAGCATGCCACAAGAGAGTTGTACGTGTTGACGCTTCTTAATTCCCTGACGTCAGTAATACTAACAGGGCGGGAGTGTCATGAAAGCCATTCAGTATGAAGTTATGCATGTTTGCACATTTGTCAAGTAATATATCAGTTATTTACAATAATGTAAAATGCAAACATGGCGACAATGCGAAATTTGTTTATTTTGATAAATCATTGTATTTAGGAACTTGATTGTGACGCGTTATAAACAAATTTACAGATTTTGTACGAAATGTTTGGTTTACATCGTCATGATTGCGTAATAACCTTGCAGGAGGTGATTTGCTTTAGCGTTTCTTCGTTTCGTGACTCTGTATTTCGTGGACGGTCGGTTACAAAGATGACGGCAACCAACTGCATGGAGAAGACTGAGACGCTGAAGTATGCAAGGAGGAGAAGTAGAAAGATACAAATATAAACAGGTTAGATAAGGAATGCGAGAGAGTAAGATAGAAAGGCGTAAAGAATAAAAAGAAAAGAAAGAATGAAAGGATTTGTGTAAGGGACGAAAGAATAGAGACTGTCCCCTGATGAGTGTAATTTAAGGCTTTGTATGTCGAGTGAATGCGGCCAGCTTATTGGTATGCATACTTCAATTAACGGTTTTGTGGGGCGGAATTAATTATTTTAACTATGGGTGAGTGAAATCGTTGACAAAACATGGAGTGAGAGGAGGTAGCAAAGAAAGTGAATATAAATGTCATATGCGTTGTTAACATTACTCATGGATAAATCTCTGATCTCTTTATTTAATTTCATCATTTTACGACGTTGTATCAATAATGACATTACTTTTGGGGTAGGATGATTACGAAATATGAGTTTGCGAAGTTGTAAGAGGAGGGTAACAACTCGTATTTCTTTGGAGGGACTGAGGAAAATAATGTAAAGTAATATCGGGCGCAAGATCAGTGTGATCACCGAAGTTACAAGTAGGTATCTGTTATTTGCTTCACTAAATCTCGAACGTCGCATCAGTTCGTGTCACCCAGTCCGTTTCTGCCCACTTTCTCAGTAAGGCAGTCTTGTTTACGAAGCTGTTTTGCGTTTTAATTAAGTGTCTTAAGGCCGGGCGTGTGTGAGAGGCTTTATGTGTTTGTGTGAACTCGTGGCTACCATATGTTGCGAACAAGTACATGGAAAGCTTAATGCAGTATTTACGACAGGAGTTGTCCTAAATTTTATACACAACTGCCACAGACAGGCTTCATTTGATCCCAGTTATCGACTATTTACTTATTCATATTTGGTGTTGCTTTTTCAATTTCACAAGTTATAATAACGTCGAATGGGACGCGAAGAACATCCGGATTGGTGAATGGGAAAGGATTTCAACGAAGAATGTCGTGGCCTATGTGTAGATATTATTCCGGCATGCATATGGAGAGATAAAGGAAAATCACTGAACCATTCATCCCGGAAAGACTGTAATTCGATCTAGACCCAAATCTTGTACCCCCAAATACGCGTCGCACGTGTGAAGGGTGCATTTGTGTCATGGTAGAATTCGTTATCAGATCCCTGTGTTTTGTGTACTGCATTAGAATACTGTAATTTCGGGGGTTCTCCGTGTTGCAGGGTTCAGAATTCGACATGTTTGATAGGTCTCCTCTTTCTTTTATGTTTAAAAGCTGTGCCAAAATTTGACATGTATTGAATATTATTGCTTCTTTTTGAACAACGTGGACGTGCCTGTCTATACCAAATGCTTTCATATGTTATCTAACTAATGAGCTACTACACCAGTCGAAGTTAAAATGGTTGACACTCTCATTTTATCTTAAGTATATTGCTACGTATATAAAGAGGTCTACGTTGTGGTTTGTGGATTTATATATTGAGGCTTCTTAAATGTTGCAATTAATTTGCGTGACCCTGAAGATGAAGGCGCCACGGCTGTTCGAAACACCGGGAACTCTTTACCCAACGACACAGTGCAATAGCCCAGAAGACTTGACTTCTCTCGGATATGTGTTCCCTACGCATGTCAATCTACTGCTATTACAGCCACCACCATTAGTGCTAATGCCACTGCCACTAGTGCTGTTAGTCTTGAATGGTTCAGTTAATTCGAGTTGATGGTGCCCATCATACTGTCTTTAAGATGAACCAGATGAACCAGTGATTGATAAAAGTGTCACACGATCACTGCGAAAGATGACACATTTGAACGCAGTGAAATATATTGCAATTTTAATAAATATTTTCAAGTGTTATTAAAGCTGGATATAGCAGTAACCACGAAAATACGTACTTTTTTATCTTTTCCATAAAATGTTTAAATTTGTTGTAAGTCTAGTGCCTGTGTTATTTGCTGACTGTGTTAATTCCGTTATCATATATCTTATTCATAAGTGGAACAGGCGTTGATATTTTGTATGCTACTTGTTCTTATTCCCAACAAGTACCATATCAAGTTTGTTGTCGTTTATGGATCTGTCAGTGAGAAGAGACTGAAATTCGCGACAATACCCTTTTTATCAGGAATCTTATGTCGCTGTACATCTGGATGTCACAGGTCTTCCTAGAGTGCTTGGTCAGTGACAACTTCTGCTTTTCCTCAAGTGACATGTTACTCTTGTTTTGACAGGAATAAGTGTTCTATTTAGACCCCACATTCCTTTGTTAAGTGTCAGTCACCAGATTGTGTCATTGTTCTTGTCATTATTATTATTTACTTACGAAGAATTTGGACATGCTGATTGTTGTAGCAGGATTGGAGACAATTCTTACAATAACAATATGAGGTCAGTAGCGCAAGTCACCTTCGTTGATTACTTCGCCGTGCTCTGCTCATGCGCACTAAGAAGTGGGTGAACAAGATGTTCGTGTGATTCCAATCTGTCTTGTTCCATTCAGTCCTCATCCCCTCTTTGTTTCTCAACGTTTTGTAACTTGGTTCACCAGTCCGTGGTTCGCGGACCTTTGGAGATGGGTTAAAAGTCGTGAAAAAATGTTTAATAGTAGATATCTGTATGTTAACATTATTTGAAAGTTAATTCAAAAATAAATTTTACATTGTCCCCTACTGTTGTATTTGTTGTAGAAAAAGAAATGTTTTAATAGCAAGCATACGCTCTTGTACATCCACATGCAATAGCTCCCTAGTATTTCAGAAGTGTCATGGTTCGTGAAACAGAATGTAAATATTTAGTTGCGGACGGCTGGATCACGTAAAGGGGGGAAGAGAAAGAGGCGCGTAGTGGGGATTTATCGAAGGAACGTTGGTATACTCGTAAAGTGTAGGATGAGTCTCTTAACACCTACCTTAAGATTACCTTCATCTGGTGCAGTCTATTTTTATAAATGAGTCTCTAGCGATAGAGTCATGGCAACATAAAAGTTACGTCAGGTATGGACGAAATGACGTCACTACATGGTAAGTTTGGTGTGTGTTTTTTAGGTCAAGTATGATTTATTGTCTGTATTAACGGTCGCGTATAATTAGTGGTGTTGATTGAATTATAACATTGTCAATCAGTCTTTTTTTATTTGAAGACTCTTTATACAACTACTTAACATACTGCAAGTCAAATGACCTTAACATGAAAATAATTAAATAGATGTGTGTATGTCTGGTGTTTAAAAGGAGCTTTTTAGGCCTTTTCCGGCAGTTACGTTACCTGCATAGAAGCATGCTGTAAAGATAGCTAATGAGGGTTCTGTTCTTTACATCCTCATTCTTTGCCTTACTATTAAAATACTGGCAGGCTGTTGAAGGTTGATATCTCGGGATTAATAATAACTTTTCTAAGAAATTCTTACCTTTTTCAAAATGACTTCAGTTTTTTGTCTTTTTAGGGTTTGGGTAGGAATTTCAGGTCAGATAAAACAAGTAATACTCAGCCATGCGACAGGAGAAAGGGGATGAGTTGTTGATTGCAAAGTCGCACTCTAAACTGTGATCTTCCTGACATGACAACGGACCAAATGCATTTAACTTATCTCCCGAAAATCCAACTACCGTTAACCATTTCGTTGCAGGTAAAAATTTTCTATATGAAGGATTCTAACGTTATGTAGTGAATTTAAAACAATTCAATTAATTTCCTGTTTATTTACTCCTGAATTCACAGCCTAATAGCCAATTACAAAATCAGAACAAATATTCGAGTGGGCTATAAACATACATGTATGCACACAGACAAAAACAAGTAAAAAGTAAGCAAAAGGCACAGGACAGAATGGCACAACACAGCTCTCTTAACTAATAATAAGAGTTAAAATTAAATTTAATTCCCGTTTATTAACGTGTCAGTTCAAGAACGAAATGGTCAATCATAAAACTATCACAAAATAATAAATGCAATATAAATATAATAATTATAATTATTTCTATTATTATTATTATTATTAATTCGATGCTGTAGTTCGGTCACTGCGACATTTTTAAATCAAGTCATCTATGTTCTGTCAGGGTGCTGGATTCTGCCCCAGTACTTCTTTTATATTGTTTTACTTCATAACTGTTTTGTTTCTTTAGTGTTTTGTCTTGTGTATTTGTACTGTTTTGTATTTTATTTGTGCTTTTGTGCTGGCTTTGTAATTGGCACTTGTGCTGTTAAGTCTGCACGTTAATAAATAACCATTGAATTGAATTGAATTATTATTATTTACTGACATGGACGACCTAGAGGGGGCCTTTTCGGCACCATGTGCGTACCATATCTTGGACTCATTCAGTATCTAATGGTTAGCAATGCTCTGTCCGTAGGGTACAGCAGTCAAGAGTGCGAAACTTACAAGCGACGATCAGGTAGTGTTGAAGTTGAGGAATCGTGTAGCGTCTGTGCGCTTTTACCGACGGCGGCGACGACGACAACAGCAATAACAATTTATTGAAATGTAGAAATAAATTTCGAAAACGTAAATACGGCAAAAATGTAATTTCTTCAAAGGACGTATATTGAAATTTGGCGGCCGGGATAGCGTACTCGGTATAGCGATTCGCTGCCGTCTGGACCGTCCGGGGATCGAATCCCGGTGAAGGCGAGACTTCCCATGCTGTCCAGACCGGCCCTGAGGCCCACCCAGCCTCCTGTACAATGGGTACCGGGTCTTTCCCGAGGGTAAAGCGGCTGGATTCTGATGCTGACCTCCCACCTCTTTCTAGTGCCGGGTTACGAATTCGTAGGATCTGTACCTTCACCTGTCCTCTGTGCCTGCATAGACATGTCATGGGGTGACCTTTGTCTTTTATGTTGAAATTCATATGTGTTTGTACGCAATCTCTCCATCGTAAAAATTAGTCAGTCATATGTGTGTGTGTGTGGTATCAAAGATTTATTAAGAAAAGCTGACAATTCTGACGTTACCTTCAGCAATTAACATCGAGGTAGAGGAGACTGTCATTGTCTAAATGTTTTTGAATTCCTAGAAATATTAATATAATATTTGTCATTAAAATTTTGAACCGTGAAATTTGAGTAATATAGGGAATAGCTTAGAGAACTCAAAGCTCATTTTCGTGCTATATAGGTTTCTACATACACGTGTCTCGTGATGTTTTATTTTTGTGAACTTACTACTTATGTACGTACGCTGTATACTTTAAGTTTGTCGGATATAACTTCAAATTTTCGCCTCTTCGTCATGTTTGCAGTCATTACAACAATTTATAATTGCGTAACGTGTAGGAATGTCTCAATCCAACTCCATACCAAATATCGTGTGCCAACATCCAGTGTTAATTACTTTCTGCCGTGAAGCCGAAAGCTAAATATAATGTTTGCTCCTCTGTGTTGTGATTTCAAACTCTAAAAATATTACCTTAGCAACAGTTGCATATTTTTCCAAGGCTTATTGCCATGCATCATTTCAGGGCCTAAAAGTAAGTGGCGCTAGTGATGCTCCCACCTCACAATTTCGTGCATACGTCATTCTCAGATTAGCTTAACTTAACTGTCAAAGTGCGGAGCGTACACTTAACTGACGCGTTCGACAAGAGGAATTATGAAACGCCAACATTAATGCTATTCATTCTACTTATGTGGAAAGTAATTGGAGCCAATATTAAAAGAATAAGTGCTGTTCTGAAGATGAAGATTTGCCTTCTCCTAGGTCAACCTCCTGGTTCAATTCACGAACGAAATCATGCTAATCAAAACTATGCCGCATAAATCACTGCCGTTCTGTTTTATGCTACAATTACATAAACTGAACTCGGCGTTTAGAAACTGGTTCACTTTAAAATTGACATGCTAACGACGTGAAGAGTTCTGTTCTCTCGTGTCTAGACTGGCTTTGGAATCCGCCGAGTGTCCTGCTCAATGGATCCAATATATCAAAAGTTGAGAGGACGCATGCACGCACCCACACACGCACATGGTGATCTCATAAGCTTATTTTATTCCTTTTGGGAAAGAAAATAGACTAAGAATTTGGTTTCTACCTCCAGGAAACACTGCATCTCCATTACAAAGACCGACCGCTTAATGCTGTGTAAAAAACTAATGACCTTTAATTCTAGGAATCATAAATGCACGTTGAACAAAATGCAGAGATGTTTAATGCAAAAAAATTGGTACGTCCAGATTATCTTTACACTTTGTAGGTCGAAGTGGACTATAGAGTACGCATAGAATAAGCCCTGTTGATTCTAGTCTTCTTCATAATTATCATCTGTATTGAGAATTTATAGGTCAGTCTTATTTTGTTCCACTATAGATCATTACATCATTGCTTCTTTTCTAAGCTTCCCATTGATCACAAATTTTCAGCAGCCTCGTAAGTCAGCTCAGCAGAAGACTTCTCGAGAAGCTGTAAGTCTTTAAACTAGTCAATAAATTAACGGACTTCTATGATCAAATTTCGTTAAAATTTTTCAAATTTTTCACGTATTTATTAGATGTGAACAGGAAATCTGGCGGACTTATGGTGAAGCCGATAAACATAATTTTGCACTTTCATTGTTAATGCGCTAAAACATACTAATATCATTGCTAGATATAAAAATGTTTTGAAATAAATTAGAAGAATGTATTTCTATTACTTCGTATAAATGAGCAACATTCATTTCAATGACGGTAGACGTTCTGTTAATTTGCTCTTATTATATCGAAAAAAAATGATATTGCGGTTAAGACGAAACGTCAGTAACGTTTTTATTTATAAAAGTCTATGAAGCTTTCCGGAGATACTGCTTTATATTTATCGCACGTTGAATTTTTTCGATCGATGTTATGCAAAACCAGTCTACCTTTATTTTTATCCAATATGAGCTTGAATTTGGCACGCAGTGTAAAATGTATTTTTTCATAAAATCATATTATAATTTCAACGTGAGAAGTGTAGGCCTCGTTTACTGTGTTAAGTTAAAAAAGAACTTTTCATACGCCAGATTTA
This sequence comes from Reticulitermes speratus, assembly GCA_021186555.1. Taxonomy (NCBI): domain Eukaryota; kingdom Metazoa; phylum Arthropoda; class Insecta; order Blattodea; family Rhinotermitidae; genus Reticulitermes; species Reticulitermes speratus. The sequence continues at coordinate 21,130,819 of JAJKFL010000005.1, forward strand.
TTCCGTAGACGTTAAAATGCTCCTCTATCCACGAGAGGCGGAAATGAAACATTTACGTCTGCTAAAGGTGAAAGTTAAGAACTTTTGCAGGAATAATTTTACAAGATTTCATAATTTACAGTTACGACTCTAATATCTTAAAGATAAGTATCGGTTTTAAGCAAATTGTGCCACATTAAGACCAATAGGCGAAAAAAAAAGCTTTTTGTTTTATAAATTTTGTCTACTTCAGAACCAGGGAACTCTTATGATACAAATTCGCAGAAGTGAAAGAAGAGTTTTCTGCTCTGAAATTTTACATTATATGGTTCGTAAATAGACAAGACAGGCAATGTACATATAAACGTAACCATTGCTGCAGTGGAGAAGCGATAAGTATTAAATATTCTGAGTGTGTGTCTGTAGCCTTGGTTATCCAGCACGAAAAGCGCATGCGCCGTATAATATTTATCTCATAATCGGAACGTTTTTTGGAAAAAAGTTATTGAACATAAAATGTGCCTTTTGATTTTCTGTTACAACTTTTGTCTGAAACATTTCTCATCCTACGAAGAATTCAGCGAGGTATTATCATAAATGTGCATAGGTCTTCATGTAAAGTACCCGTTATTCTTCTCAAATTTTAATTAAACTTTAATTTTCTCAACAGATTTTCGAAAAATACTCATATACCAATTTTCATGAATATCCGTCCCGTGGGAGCAGAGTTGATGTTCCATGCGGACGGACAGACAGACATGACGAAGCTAGTAGTTGCTTTTGACAATTCTGCGAACGCCCTTAAAAATGGGAATTATGTTAAAAGGCTTTTTGACATCTACGGATTGCTAATAGTGAGAGTTAAAATGACAGAGTTCCGTGAGTTGACTTGTAAAATATGCCTTATCTCTGGGTAACTTTTCTTCTACTTATCCTCTTCCTTCTCCTTCTCCTCCTTCTCCTTTTCTTCTTCTTTTTGTTTTATGGATTCACTCTCTGTCCTCCTCTCAGTTAGAATTACTTCAGAAACAATTATCCTTTCGAGGATGGTGGCCTATCATTACGCCTTTACGTACACAGACCAGTAAAACACAGAAAAGTGCAGGCATACATCCACTCTTCGAGGGTAATTGGAACTCAAGTTCCGGTATTCGAAGAAGACCGCTGTGCCAATGGAAATACAAATCTTATAACTCTCTAGCTAGAGTATTCTTTACACCAGATGACTTAATTTTTTTTTAAATAAAACTTTATTTACTACATCAGTAACTACATCAATGGAGATATACATCAGTTGACTCGTTGTACCTATTACCAACTTACAGGTTGCCATTGACACAGGTAATGGACCTGACTATCTTGTAAGAGCCACTCTAATCTTACCTGTAGTGAAAAATACAGCGTAACCGCATAAAAAACACTACCCAACCAGATGAACGTATAATACAGAAGCAGGGGCTAGGAATTCGAATAATGTGATGACACTACGTCCGGTTAACCCCTCTTAATGCTTGTATTATGGGAGGGAGGCAGTCCGTAGTGTGGTAATGGAGGACGGAGAAGAAGGCGAGGCACAGCGAGTTGTTAGAAGAAAGTTGTCTGCCCATTTCAGTAGTTGCTGACCTGCATGACGGCTGTATTTCATGTGGTGCTGCTGCTTCTTCATCCAAGACACCCCTATCTCACATAGGTTCTGGTTCTGGTTTGGTGTCCTCCGCTAGCTGGGCCGAGAAGGCCGAGAGAATATCTCAGCAGCAGCAGCAAGTGGTGTGGTGTGCGTGTGTGTGTGTGTGTGTGTGTGGATAATCAAATGCGGTAGTGCTTATTGGTGAACGCTTTGCAAATCTTAGAGAAGTGAACTATGGGATATCACATAACGGTATGTACACAGTGATTGTATTAAGATATGTGATCTTAATGGCGGCGAATATTAATGTGGCGGTCTTCTGGGATGTCCCACCGTGTAGTTTTGTAGATAACTAACAACATTTCTGAGTAACCTGCTGCTTCCGTCTTCAGTGTAGAAGATTAAGGCGGCAGTATTTTTCGAAACATTGGGATATTTATTTACCAAAGTACGCGCTATTTCATCCAGCGAAACCGTAATATGTGTGATTATGTTGTTAGCATTCCATCTATTGATACTTTACATAAAAATATGACGCAATTTATACATTTTTCGTATAACTTCGGAGTTATGTGGGGCTGACTTCGATGTTTGTAGTGTTCTAAGGCCTATGTTATGGTGAGAAAGTTTTCTGATTCGTCAGCTGTTACAAATTACACCCTCTGGCCTTTCCCAAATCAGAATTAATTCTCAAAGACTGAGTAATTTGACTGCATACGATCAAGATGTGCCTAATTTAATTCACTTGCTAGTAACATCTGACAAATTTTTCGTAATTATTTCAGTTGTCTACAACCAGTCTGCAATGCATCCATTAATATTGCTTAGAATTGCATATATTTTTATTTATTTATTTATTCTTGATTTATTTAGCGTTGATTTCAATCGCTTAGATTGTGTAACATCAAATGATACGATTGTTAAGGAGTAATGACATCGTAAAGGACGGGGAAGGAATCGAGTGTGATCTAATTTGGAGGAAGTGAGGAACATTACCGTGGCTTCAGTCAGTGAAGCCAATCACTGGACCGAGGTTAAAGCCGGAATCTTCAGAATACAAAGAATGTATGCTGCCAATGGGCCGCCACTTATGGTGAAATGCGGTTGTCAATTACTGGGAGTCTCTTCGACCCCACTGATTCTGAACGACTTTCAGCACATTAGGGGAATTCCAACAGATATTCAAACTTCAACTAATCGAACCTGAATGTTGTCAGTGGCGTTCTCTGTACTTCAGGCGTAAGACGACCATCGATACTGATGATCAAGAATTCTCCCAGAAGATCCGGGTTCGATTCGTCATCAGCTATTCTGACATTGTTTCGTGGCTGTCATTTCAAGGGCTTTACCATCACGTTGTAGGCTAAGTACTATCTCCCTAGAAAGATTTAAACTCTCGACCCCGGCGTCTTAACTGTCCCGAACATACACGGAATTAATCACAATTTTTCATCAATTCATTGTTATTTCTATTATTACCTTATTAACTAGCAGCCAGTGGTATAAATTCTCCTTCAGCTTTCGCAGATTAGATCCTCTCATGTCTTCCAGTTATAATTCATTCTTAAAGCCTGAATCCTTCAGATATTTTGTGGGAATCGTTGAAAGGTGGATAGGCCAGTCGCAGCGCCATACCCTTACAGGACAGCATAATATAACTAGAAGCGTAAATCCATGCCCGGAAATGTAATGGAATATACGAGCCCACCTTTCGATTTATCCATGACCGAACAAACCTTCGACATGTATAACTACCTATTGATAAACAGGCGTGTTATATTATAAAAAAATTATAATAATACAGTGACTAGACTTCATTCACAATATTATAATGTGAATATTAATATACGTGTACCTTGCAGGTAGAGATAATGCGCTGATGCATTAAACTTTTCTTTTCTACTTACATTATTTACAGAAAGTGTTACCGTGTTTTCCCACATATTTTATGGAAAGAGGAGAATTAATCCCCTAAATTCCCTTGTAAATTGGATCTTTAATTCGATGTTTCATAGGTAGTGAGATTACACTTAATTGAAGTATACCGAAAGCTCCGTATTTTGTTATTACAAAGGGTTTTTATTGATACGTCACTTAGAAACAAAGGACGATTTTGCTGCATCACAATTGTTAGGCATTCGTTACGAAGTAAAAAAGGAATGCCTTATTTGAAGACAGGGCCCATTCTTCCGTCTGTGTGCCCATGACATATTATGAGCGACTTAACGATTTGTCGGACTTTCATGAAATTTGGTGTAGATGTTTGTGACAAGACTTTGTCGAGCGAGCATGATATTTTGTGAAAATTGGCGCAGTGAAAGCCACACTTTACTTGGGGATGTAAATGAATTTCAAATCCTAGTTTCCATATTTTTTGACACATTTGAGTGAAATTCAATACAGAAGATCTATCTCCACGTCATGCCGTTCATGAATTACACTTTCGTGAAAATCGGTACTTTGAAAAACATACCTTACTTAATGTCGACAATGAAATTTTGCGCTAATATTTACAGGTTTCTTCAGATTTGGATAAAATCCGATCCGGAATGTGTCCGGAAAGGTTTGAGTGTTCGTGAGTTTCGTGAAAATCAGCTCAATTGAAGCCATACTTTACTTGCGGGCGTAAATTATTGTCTCTCCATACTTGTCACATTTATTTACGATTTGGATGAAATTCTGTGCAAGAAATCTGTACATAATTCTGTTGAGCATTTATGAATTTTGTGAAAATCGACGCTGGGAAGATTATACTTTTCTTACGATCGTAGGTGAAATTACATTTAAGCGTGTACCATAAAATTTATAGTGTAAAGAACGCCTTGGCAAAGTCTGTGTACTAGGGCACATCATTCGCAATCATGCTTATTTATTTAAACACGATGCAATGGAATGATGTAGGGTCATGGAGAGGAATGCCCAGTTATTCTAGACCTCGATAGTGGCTGAAGGCGAACGGTCAACTTCACTCTGCCACGACACACTGTCACTGGAGAAGGACCTTTCCGACAACCGTTGGATGCTTGTGAGGCTGAGTGAGTCGTAGAGTCCATATGGTGTAGTGACGAAGCGAAACAACTGTCACAAGCGGGAATCATCAGACTTATCCAGCCACTCTTTAGGAAATGAACAATTCCGGTTCGCACATCAACAGTCAAATGTTTAACGTTGAGTGGTAACTGTGTGTACCACCTGCTGTAACACGTCAGAATATTTTACCTGCACATATGCTTCGTAATATTCTCGGAACAAACAGCTTTTATTTCCCTAAACAACATAGACTCTTTGGTCTTTATACTGGTGACGGAATTTGTTCACTGTGAGGTATGAACTGAATATTATGTATAACTAAATGAATTTCAGTCTTCAGAGGGTTAAAGGAATAAGATTAATAAATTTGAAAACGTACATGTATACAAACATTATGAAAATAATATCTTCCCCTGAAGACAGAAGGTTGCGAGCTAACATCTGTTCGCTAACCACAGCTTTATAAACACTAGTTATTATAGCAGTTTGTTGGATGAGTTTTAGGTAGGTCAGATGAAGCGTTCTTTCTATAAGCTACAGTACACCAAGCCTCCTTCGATGTAAAGTTTCTAATTCTCTTGCCTAGAGGGGAGACAACATCACACGTCTGGTATCGGATATGCATGGTAATGGGATGAGCTTTCGTGAAAGAATTCTTGTACTCCAAGAAAGCTGGCTCTGCTTAGTTTACGTTCCAACAAATAAATAGTGTCTTTTATAGTGAAACAATACGCAGAATATTTGGGAATTATTACGAACTTAAAACTTAATGGACACCCATTATTCTTACAGTTACGTAAAGAAACTAGGAACACAGGAATAGGAATGTAACGGTACCTGAGCGCCACACAGTAAAAGCATGTGGGGGTGGGGGTGAAAGAAACCTTCACGTCTTCCAAATTATACAGGTTGAGTGGGTTTGTCTCTCGCGCCGCCCCAGGGAAGGAGCCCATTATCATTGGACAGGGGACTCGATGGGCGCTAGAGCTGGTATCAGCTTCATTATACTCGCATGCCTTCGAAATGGGGGCTGTTAATTTTTTGGTGGAAAAATAAATTTACTAAACACATTAAATTAAGTTATATAACTTAATTTACTATGACGAAGATGCACGGTGTCAACAGTGTGAAATTTACTAAACACACTTTATCGTGCTAGGTCGGTCTTAAGCAACTGGTAGTAGTTGAAGTGTTCAATTCCCCCACCTCCTATGACACCAGGATTTCCAAAACCGTTTTTACAAGAGTCCACCACTGGACCCCGATGAAACCAGTTCACATCGCCGTTTCATATTTCTTTATCCCTTCAATAACGCTGGGATTTAATTCCAACTACTGCCCATTACGGGCGGGGGGGTGCGGTGGTGGTAAATTTATAATGGACTACCCTTAAATGCAGTCATATGTGTGCGATGCATCGAGGTCGGAGGCGCGTGAAAAATTCAAGGCCAGTACAGTACACCGAAGACGGCATTGAAAGGTTAACGTTCGTTTCACTAGTAGCAGTACTCTTCCGTATGGCTTTTGGCCTCCAAAGTGGTCTCGTACGTTCACGTTGTCGCCTAAAATTGCTATTGGCATTTTCCCCTTCTTTACACACGATGCGTGTTTCTAAGTTTCTAACCTAGGTTTCATCACCGTAATAACATTTAGGTCAAATATAAATGCTTCTGAAATCTCGACATTTTAGAATGAATAAAATCCCAGATGAGTTCCAAACAGTTGCTTGCTGAGATCACCAGATTTGACACCCCAGTACTGCTTCTTGTAGGTTTTCCTGGAAATGGAAGAACACAAAGTTGAAATTTTTAAATCAAGACTGAATACCGCCTCATTTCAGCAGTGCTGTTTGTCAATGCTTTGCGTAGAGGAAAGGAAGACCCGATCGCGTAACCTCTTAGGTTAGCAGATGTAGCACTCCACAGCTATGTGTTACAAGTCTGTGGCAGAAGATCTGGGCAGATGACCAGCTTGGATGATCACGAACAGCTAGCTGTCACTGCTGCTGTTGGAGCAGTAACTCACTAATGACAAGGCGCATGTGGGCTGAAATCAGGTATCGGCTAGACATCTACCTTGCCATGAAAGGTGTACAAGTGAGAATTTTATGACAGAAAATGTCATAATTAACTTTTCCTTCATTCTTTTGCGTTCTTCATTATGTTTAATGGCTACGAAATTATGGCTTCTGAATTCTGACCGGACTTTCTGTATCAGATTGGTTTACTTAATATAGATAGATTTGTGTCACTCATCGCATCTGCCTTTGACGATGGAACTAGACAGCCTCGAAATCGTCAGGTTTATTCCGTAACCGATCGCCCGAGAAGACTTCATTTTATTTTTTTTATTGAAGGGCCCCACAGCAGATGCTACGAACGCACCGCAGCCTTGAAGGAAGATGAAGATGATGAGTTTTTTTTCTGCTTTTCAATTGTAATGCAGCACCGGTGGAATGAAACTGACAGGGGAAAACCGAAGTATTCGGAGAAAACCCTGTCCCAGTGCCACTTTGTCTACCACAAATCCCACATGGACCGACCCGGGATCGAACCCGGGCCTCCGCGGTGAGAAGCCGGCAACTAACCGCCTGAGCCATGGCACGACCCCTCATTGTATTTAGTTACCCTCTTTGGTTTAACACGATGTGGGCCATGGGTAGTAACCTGAGTGATGCCAAAGTGTCAGCTTTGGGCACGAATTTATTTTATTCGTAATGCGAAATGGGAATGGAGGTAATCTTTGTCTTTCCACGTGTATTTCGTCTCTCAAACCATTTAACTGTTATTCACAAACTTTGTTACGGGGAATCGTTGCCCAGAAATGTCTAGCAACTTTTTATATTGACCATATATCGTAATTATAGGCCCCACTTAATAATTACGGTTAGTTTATAAAATGTTACAATGTTACGACTTTTATTTCTCGTATTTTAAATTAATTGTTCTTATAAAATGGTTGATGTTGGTCCAGTCTTTATTATTTTTGGTTTCTTTTTGTTCATTTTCTTTATATATATATATTATATATATATATATATATATTACTTTTATAATAGGCCTACTCCCATATTAATTCTACCAGAAACAATTCATAGGGCAGTAAATGGACATGTGGCTAAAAACATCAAATATAAAAATATAAACCCCAACACAGGGACGCACAAATCCCGTGCGCCAGATCGCCGTGACGACTAAATTTTGTACAGTGGCGCCTAATATTTGTGGGTCCTCAGTATGGAACTTGCTTCCTGTCACAACTTCTGATGCCTAGAATTTTTAGGTGACTGTTAGATTTCTGGATGATTTGTGCACCCCTGCCCTAACCTAAAACTTCCATTTGCAACATTTTTCTTTATGGACAGAATTTAAAGAAGCCAAACGAAAGATATATTATACCGCTGTGCGGAGTGCTGATTAGTGTAGTGCATAGTAGTATTGTACTTAAGCCTTGGTTTGTAACAACCACGCAATGACGCTTACGTGAGCGTGATGCGGCACGCAGAAGTCAAAGCTGTAGTTTTGAAGGGGACAGGTTTTTAAACGTCGGGCACATGAGTGTCGCATAGGGACACTGCGCAGATCCCGCTGCGTCGTGCGGCAGCGGCATCCGAACCTTGAGTTCTGCGCGACACGCAGTAGCCTTGTGAAAACAAGCTGGAGGATTTGGTGTTTGTTGTCGTGTTTTGTATTTTTGTATTAGTTCTTCCATGAGCTATAGTGAAGAATTAGAAGAAAAATTAACGGACTGGAAAATGTCTCTCGAAACTCCGAAAAATTTCCTGAATTTCATCTCACTGTCCATCAAACACCTTCCTAACAAACTGGAGTAGTTTTTACTGAAAATGCCCTTTGCACCGTCACTCATACAGAAAACCAGTAACTTATCATCTTCCTCTTCTTCAAGTAGTATGGCTGCTATGAGTTCATCCATCTTCACTCTTTAACAACCACGCAATGACTTTCTACATCCCGTCCTTACAAACCATCATCTGTGCGTCACGCAGGCATCATTTCACGTTGTAATGCATCACGCTCACGCAAGCGTCATTGCTTGGTTGTTAAAACCCACGGCTTTACGCAGCCGATCGCCGTAGTCCTGTAGTCATAGGACTGCAAGATCGAATCCCGCTCGAGTCACGAAGGTATGCCGCATTTTCGGTGTTTTATACTGCAGTGTACAAACGAACCTTGCATTTAGCCGACCCTTCCTCAAGGGAGTCCCACAAAATTTCTGAAGTTTCATAGTTTCAGTATTATTTCTAAATCGTAACCATTCAGATGGTCCATCTGAAGAATTTACCTCAGGCAGAGCAGAATGTATGTAACTTACTGTTTATTTCTGTCAACAGTACATGTGTGTGTACAATAAATGAATTGACAGAGTGAATTAAACAATAAAGAAGACACTCGGAAACTGCAGTTCAACCTGAAGTTCAAATTTTAGCTGTTGTTAATTTCGCGAGAGAATGGTTCTATGACCTCTAGATGTGGGTGACGGTCTGAACAGAGGAATGCGCATGTGAACATACTTCTCTGTCAGTCGCTGCCACAGAGCTGTCTTCCGGTAAGACCAGTCCAAGTTACGAGGCTGTGCTTGCGATTCGGGTCAGGCAACATCGAAACTTGTAACAACTTGGTTGCGTAAGTAAACGGTCTCCTCTTATTACGTCTTATCGCCACGAATGTAGAACTAATATTTGATCTGGAGTGATAACGAGTTCAAGGATCCACACAATAACACGTGTTGTTAGATATGAGGTCTTTCATGGCGATGGGAATTCGGATTGTGGTCTGGGTAGTGTCGTGTAGTTCTGCCGGTAGGCCGTACCATGGCTCAGGCGGTTAGTCGCCGGTCTGGCAGCGGATGTCCCGGTTCACTCTCAGGCCTGTCTGTATGGTATTTGTGGTGGGTGAAATGGCATTAGGGCAGGTTTCTCTCCCAGTACTTCAGTTATCCCCTGTATGCATCCTTCCACCAATGCTCCGTACTCGTTCATTCTACTATCCCTGACGCTATGTAATCTCAGCATTGACAGGGTCGTTAAATGACACACTTGTAATAGATGTCTGCCAACGTTTCGGTAGGAACTGCTGGCTGCATCTTCAGTGCAGAAGTCCGCCAGATTGAGGAAGTGGCATGTTACATGCAGAATGGTGGAGACTTGATTACGATGATCATGAGGATTACCGAGTCATCTTCGGAGTAGCAGGTTCCGCCGAAACGTTGGTAACAACCTGCGATGCTACACGGTTTCATAATTCAAAGGATCACAACCAGAAAGAACTTTATATTTGATCAAAAATAAATTGTCGCACATTCTTCACTTGAGAATAGTGAAAAACTCTCACAATTATAAGGAATAGGCAAATATAACCATGTAGCTGCATATGAACAGGGCACACTTGTCGACAGAAAGTTCCGTTTTGGATTAATTATTCTGTTGCAGTTTTGCCTTTGCTTGAAAAGATGAGTATTACTCAGCTGGTCAAGAAATTTCCTGCTTTTATGGAGCCCCGGGATTCATTACTGTTTCCACAAAATCCCACCGTTGAAACATATCATGAGCCAGTTGAATTCAACAAACAACTACACATATTATTCCTCCAATTTTTCGTTTTAATATTATATCAATATCTACGCGTAAATCTACCAAGTGGTGTCGATCATGAGATTTTCCGACCAAAATTTTTATGCATTTCTTACCTCACCGCGCGCACACATGTACACGAGAAAACATGGTATAATAAATTTAATACGCTTTGCTGTTTCTGAAGTTTGCCTCGCAACGTTAAGGTAAATAGATGAAACTATCGCTGTTGGAGTAAAAAATTGAGATAGCGCTAATATGGCCAAACTGTATATCACAATGGACACATATTTTCTCGTCTTTACTAATGTGACCCACCGAAATACCGCAAAGAAGTGAGATTTCCTTTGTATAAAATTCCTATTTCCTGTCACGCCGCATGTGTCGTGTCGAGTGAAGCTCACACATGCCTATGCACACTTTAGTGACGGAGATTCGATTAGACTCGACTGGACTCGATGTGTCTAGTTTGGTGTCCACAGTCTAATAAATGAAACCGATCCCAGCGGCCGCACGTTCTAAGGTGTAGATCTGCTGCTGCTCACTTGCTGTTATTGTGGGATCGAATCCTGCCGGGGTCATGGATGTCTGTCTCTTGTGAGTGTTGTGTGTTGTCAGGTAGACGTCTCTGCGACGGCCCGATCCCTCGTCCAGAGGAGTCCTACCGAGTGTGTGTGTGTGTGTGTGTGTGTGTGTCAGTGAATGTGATCAAAAAGAAGAAAGAAATTTTAAACATTTTCACTGTTAAATTCTAAAGGGTTCTGACGACGGTATATAATATTGAGAACTAATTGTCTTTTGGACTTTGTCCATCGTCCGGATAAAATATAAGAATATAAAATCACGACGTTTCGGAAGCTGGTTCTTCTTCCGTCTTCAGGTGAAGGGAGGGGAGACACCTACTCAGATGGGTCCCTTTGTATTTTGTATGTCTGATTTACTGCTAGTGGGTACGGATTTTACTGGGCAGCAGCAAATCATGCCGTTGGAAATTCGGTTGTAGGACCCGTATGGGATTTAAAGACTGAAGCTGGTGGAATTGGAAAGGTTCTGTGACTAATATAAGCGGAGGAATTCACTTCTTTGAAGAAAAAAAATTAAATTATTTTAAGACTGCCACAAAAAGATACAACTCACCCACGTTTCTTAACACACAACATCTCATTGCATCCAGTTTAATTTGAATTTCGAAATTATCTGTCTCATACTCAGCCTGACATTTAGCCGATACGTTACCTTATGGTCATAGGACACCCTGACTAAATAACCTCAGTAAGGGTCAGAGTTGCTTGAATACGTGTTAAGTCACAAGGGTAGATGTCAATTTCTTTTGCTCTATTTTAATATGTCGAGGGATTTGAAGTCACTCAGACACAATACCGAAATGTAGTTGCTGCGCATGTCAGTCGAAAACCAACATACTGCCACAGGGTACAACGCCTTTGAAATGTTCAAAAAGGAAGTTTTAATTTACTAAATCAGGATCTTCTCTTGGCGTCTAGGTAAAATTCTGATTTGAAGTTTTCGCTGTTGATCCTTCGTCCCTTCTCAATTTACGGTACATAGAAACACAATATGATTTTCATCACAAAATAGAGACGCGAAATGCACTGATGAATTTAATTGTAGCGTGCAATTATTATCATTGTAGTTGTGTAAATACTGTGAAGTCTTAATGGTTAGCGGACTATTGTATGAGTAATAGCAAGCAGCAGACTGACGTCTGCGAGTGAGGAGCCTTTCTCTTAGTTGTGCGGAGAAACGGAATAGTTTCACGTTGTGAGCAAGGTTCAGTGACGGATGTGACGTTACATTCTACATTAGATGTGACCTAGGTGAAGATGTGATGAGGATATTGGAATGGATATTACAGAAATTGAATGAGAGTTCTTGAACCCTGTAGTGAACATTGCGGTTTTATAAAATGCGGGGAATTTCTTGACTGGCTGAGAACCTATTAGCTCCTCATGAAGGATCCTACTTCTTAGAGTTGTTTATTGATGTATTTTTTAAATTAATGGTTTTCTAAGAATGGGGAAGGAGATTTGTAAAGGAAGGCACGTCAAATTCTAATAAGGTCTGGCGATTGTGAAGAACCTCTCCGTGCCGTTCGGCCTTCTGATTGAAAGGGGTAATATCAGAATTAGAAGTGAGATGTACCGTATTCATAAGATCTGCTTACACGTGTACCTCTTCACAAAGGCGTAGCTGGAAAGAGGCGACGAATGGTGCCGTCGCCCCTTGCGGCAGAGTCAAATGGGCGGCAAATAAATATTATGAATAAAAACCCAAATTTTCTACGCTCAATAAATTTTAGATTATTGAGTCAAATACAAGGAAATTCAATAAAACTCTGATTATTTTAAAGTTTATAACTTTTGTTACGGGCGACCATTATGATTACTCGCTCCGGGCGCCAAAAACCTACTTGCACCACTGCCTCTTCTTTATAGTCAAGTTTATATTTTGATCGCTATGCACACTTTGACATGCTTGTAAAACGTATCCTTTTGTAGTAGCGTATGTGTATTGTAGGCTCGTGTTTGACATATTTTACAAACTGACGAACTCTTCAAGTGACGGTGCTTACTGAATGACACACTGACCAGCTGGCCAACCGACTGAGAGAGCCACTGCCTGACGCTCTAGCTGGCGAAGTAATTTTATTGCTTGTAATGAGAATTATTTTGAGGGGACAGCGTGACTGAATGGCTGACAAACTAACATAAATACTGACATATTGATGACTAAGTGTGCCTAAATGACTGACTGTAACCAGGTCCCTAGCACATCATCTTCCGTGAGAGATACACAGATATTCGACTATTCAAGAAATCAAGACATTACGTATTGTTATGATACCACAGCCACCAAGAAGTTTTCTGTCTGAATTTATTAAGAGCCGGTTCAGTCCAGTTCACGTCGTCACAACCTATTATTTAACGCCCATTTTATTGTTACTCGCTCTTGTTCGTCTTGATTTCCCAAGTGATATATATATATATATATTTTGTGTGTGTGTGTGTGTGTGTGTGTGCGTAAGTGAAAGGCGTGGAGTCAGAGTGTTAGATAACAAAATGCTGGGAGCGATATTTGGATATAAGAGGGCACAGTAATATAAAGATGTACAAAATCACATAATAATGTGTCACTTATTATGATTGGTTTCCTTCAGTAGATTTTATTCGTACGATTAAACGAAGGAGTATAATGCGAGCGGTGTATGCAGTATGCATAAAGGAGATGAGAGCGGTATACAAAAAGAGTTGTAGGGAAATTAAGAGAGAAGAGACTACATGCATGACTAGAGCATAGATGATACAAAATAGGCTATCTATTGTAATTGATAGCAGCCAAATGAGATATGAAGATGTGGACAGTTTTCAGCTGGCTTATGTTGAGATATAGTGCTGTTTTCTTGCGAAATTTGAAGTGTGTTAGTTATGTTTGTGTATATAAGTGTGGAATCGGTCGTGCGAAAGACTGTTTAAGTATTTCATGTACGAGTATGTACAAGGAGCATAATCATCCGCATTTCGGCCGGGATTTGGTTGCGTTGTCATGTCATGTCAAGTCATGTCATGTCATGTCATGTCATGTAACCGAAACCTCAAATAAGCAACAACACTTAACATTAGCAAACTACATTATACCCATCTATTTGAAAATATTTTGCTTTCATAGTGTGCACTAATGTTCAATTTGGCAACGCCCTTGTTTATCATCAGAGTGTAAAAATGTGTTGTATGTCTTATTTAGTCTTATATACCTCGTACGTTGGGACATACAAAAAATGTAAGTATCTTTGACGACACAAAAAGATTTTGTGAAATACGACGACACATTTTTCAAAAATGGATATGAGTATTCTAGCCGTGTTCAGAAACTCTTTAGCAGTGCTTACGCAGTGCTCTAACAGCTGTGTCTATCCTACATGCTGTCAAGGGTCTGGAATAAATGTCATGATATGTTTGGGTGTTGTGCATATGTTGGCAGTAGGAGACATGAAGTTGACAGGAAAGTTACATTTGTGTAGAATTAAATTAATGAAACCCTAATTAGCATGTAAAACGTTCGAGGGTGGAAACTGGTAATATTGAAATAAATTATTTTCTTTGGTGAAAGTGTAAAAGAAAGGGAAATCCTTGACCTGGCCCTGCCGACGCTTTTTTTGCAGATGATTTTCTTCCCTTGAAGCGTGACTTTTGTTTTAACGGGGTTTATAACAGCCGAGGCATGTCTGCCTCATAATTCCGAGATGACAGTGACTAATACGTTAACTCAGCTTTAGATCCGCCACTGCGTGAAGAGTAAATTGTGTCTTGACCGACTGAGTAGCTAGCCACAACCACTGTAGTTCTAATGACCGTATTTTCTTGCGGTAGCCTTGACATCGACTGCTGTTATCCTTGCCATATCCTCACACTATATGTCGTTAACGGATAACCAAGACAGAGTTGATGAATTCGAATTTATTTCGAGGACAACTTTTTCTTTTGGTGTTTTGTAAAGCGTTTATAAATACTTCTTGTTAAGAACTGAAATCTATGGAAGGATATAACAAAATCCTTATGATACGTGCGCTAGTATTTATTTACAGATTATGCAAAAAATTGCGTTTGATATGTCTAAATTTGAGGATGTGATAGCTTGACAAGAGATCCCACTTATTACAACGTTCGTAATTATTATCGACAAATGTGATCAGGGGCGATGTAACGAGATAAAGGGTGCCCTATTTGTCTTTGCCGTGCTAAGACTGAACTTCATCTAAATTGTATTCAAACAAGACAGGCAACGTACTATGACGTAACATTGAGGCGTTTCGCTTAAGCATTGTTGCCGTGGAAAAGCAATAAGTGTTACATATTCTGGGTGTGTGTCTGTAGCCTTAGTTATCCAGAATGCAAAGCGCGTGCGCCGTATTACATTGTCATCTGTGGCCTGTCTGGCTCTACCACATTTTTCCAAATTATCTCATAAACGCCATGATTTTCGGAAACAAAGTTATTGAATTGAAATGTGTGTTTTAATTTTCTCTACAACTTTTGTTCGAAACATTTCTCATTCTAAGAAGAATTCAGCGAGATATCATAAATACACATATTTCATCATGTAAGCATCCTTTATCAGATTTTAATGAAAGTTGAACTTTCGCGACAGATTTTCGAAAAATACTCAAATATAAAATTTCATGAAAATCCGCATAGTGGGAGCCGAGTTATTTCATGCGGATAGACGGACAGAGAGACTTGACGAAGCTAGTAGTCGATTTTCGCAATTTTGCGAAAGCGCCCTAAACATAATTTTCTACTTCACAGAACACAAAGTTTGTCTCCCTTGCAAAGACAGAACTGCTAATGCTGTCTAGGTAAATAATCGTAGGTTAATGTGAAGTACACTGTGTGACAAATATAAGAGTTCTTAATGTTAGGCAGGTACAATATGTAGTTACAGTGGGATTTATATGGTTAAGCAGGCGTGAACAGTAATGATTCTTTTCTCTCATTAAAAGGTAGTTCCCCTTATGATGAAGAACCTTTCCTTGCAGTAATCTAGAAGCCATGGAAATAAGGCTCCATTCTTTTTGGTTGAGTTTGTTGTAAAGTCATCAAGGCTCCATTCATTCTAAATCTTGGCGGCAGAGATAGGCTGTGAGCGTCACGCTTTCCTGATAAATGTAGATATAAATGACAGACGGAATTTTATGTGATCTTAAGGTAGGTCATCCCAGTTTTGTTATTAATATGTATTTCGTTGTAGTACAGTCACACACAATACCACAATACAAACAGGCGACACGTTTCGGCTTATGCCAAGCCATTTTAGGTTTTATCTCTTCAAGAACTCTCAATAAAATTTCGCAACAAGGCATGAAATCTTATCCTTTTACAAAAATTGTCATAAAATAATAATAAAAATACAGTAGTTATTAAAATATAAAACTAATATGAAGATGTAAGTGAATAAAATCTAAATATGAGTTTTTTGTTTTTGTAGGCAGCGACAAATTTTTTATCCTGTGGTACACACAAAGGTCGTGATCTTTTGAGGCATGTGACTAGTTTTTAGATAAGATGTGGCACTGGGACAGGTTTTCCTCCGAGCACTTAATTTTTGTCCGGTCAGTGTCATTCCACCAATGTTTCATTCTCGTATTTCATTCATTTACCATCGACGCTGTATAATCTTCGGGATTGACAGCATCGTAAAGTGAAACACCTCTCTCTCTCTCTCATTCACACACTCACACAAACACACGATATTTTATTGTTGTACACTTTACTTCTAACATTCATAAATATTTATTCTGTAACTAAGTTTATCAGAGAAGCGTGAAGCTGACAGCTTCCTGTGTGATAAAAAGTCAATTTTTTTGATTAACATTTCTTAAAAACACCTTCGAACTGAAATTCTAGATCACGTATTCGCCGTGGTTAGAAACAGAATGACAAAGGGGTTGCACAATTTTGTACTTGAGTAAATTATTACCTTTCTTAATGTTCGTTGGTAAAACGTTGCTTCTCATTTGGAGCATACGAACTACGTATATCGTACATATTATCTGTATGTAAGGAAAAAGTTTAAAAAGGCATGTTTTATCAATATGCTGGGCAGAAGACTTAGTCATAATTTCAGTTACTGGATTGTCATGTGAAGTATTCGTCCCGTGGACGATGGGCCCGATAGTATCACATACTGTGTTCAGAGTTATGTAGAATGAATGAGAAACTTGAACACACTACTGCAGAGAGAAAGTGTCCCTTCCTTTTATTACCTAGACGCTGTCCGAAACATGACTCTTCGTTACAGATAGTTTTGGTTGACAATTTTTGCGATTTATTTTTCCTCTTGTTTTGTAATGTTATACATAAGGCTGCAGATGTTTTAGATAATATCGCAGGATACATAGGCAGCGTAACAGCTACAGATCATACATACTCATTGATTGAATCTCAGTTTGTCTAACTATTCTTCTATAATTGCATAAGTTATATATCGTCGAATGGTAGGACAACCTGTGACTGATGAACCTGATAGAATGTGGAGGAAATCAATTGTGTTGTATTTTAAAATATTACGTTGCCATTTCTCTCATTGGACTGAGCAAAACGACGAAAACCCTCAGTCAGATGAGCCAGTCTTTGGGCCTAAATTTTAGCCTGGTACTTCTCTAGTACGAAACGTAATTTCTCACCGCTTAACGTGACATCCGATGTATACGTCTTTTCCAAATGTGTTGTTCTTTACAGACGTTGCGGTCTTAAGTGTATTTTGATATTGCAGATACAGATGTATGAATCTTGAAGGCAATTACCACTGCAGACTTTACACTCCGTATCAAAACTCATGTTTTCCATGCATTTATATCAATATGCACTATATCAAGTGTTTCACATAAGCATTAATAAAGTCATTTATATTGTACACAATATCTGAGGTTTTTACGGCCGTGGCTATGACGATGCTGTCTTCGGGGATGCTGCGTCGCCTTGTATTCTTGTATAATTTACTAATTTTTCGGAGGAAACTCGTGCCTGCTTCTCTACAGGGTATCCGTCTACTCTGAAGACGGAGGTTCTCGAAATACGCAGGCAGTACTTCTCCGAAACTTTGGAGAAGTACTGCCTGGCTACACGGCTTGACATCCAAGGAACCGTAAATGCTTATTTTATAAACAGATTTTTAAACGAGAAATATATTTTGAGAAATATGATTAATTTTGTTTTTAGTTGCATATAAGACAGAAGCGATATGTATTAGACACGGAATAAAATTAAATAGCACCTCATTTAATGTAAATTCATAAGCCTAAATTTAATCTAAATTCTTCAAGTATTTATGAGGATGAATCTTTCGAAAAGGTAGAAAGAAGGACGAACACAATCTCTCTATTATGTACTCATTTCATTAATTTCGTACAAACTACAAATAAACTATTTAATTTTCAATTTATTCTATATTTTTAATTGTTTAGGATTCTGTGAGGGTTTTTCGACTTGATGTGTCGACAACTTTTGTCTAGGATATAAATTAATTTCTATTTCAGATTTGTCTTCAGGCATTTATACAGTTGACCAAGTTATGGCCCTTGCAGTTGTCAACAACAGTAATTTCTTTTTTCTTAATTTTAATTTTAATTTTAATGTGACTGTCATGCATCCGTCGTATATCTGTAAGAACTACAATAAGGATCTCACGTGCAACATGTCGTATGTAGACGCTGGGAATAAGTGCAAGTGAAAGTAATATGCCATTGTGAACTTCAAGCTCATGGCAGAGAATTATAATGTAGAACATGCCTCGTCAGACATAATATAACGTATTTAGGGACTGCAATTTCTGCATCAGTTCAAAGACATTTTAAAGTCTTGTGAACCATAGTCCGATACAACAAAAATGAGTTATTTTTTTCACAAGAACATAAATTGAGAGATAATTAAAATATAGGCTTAACGTACTAGAAACAGTAGGGCCTATACATAATAGACGTCCATGAACTATTCTCTCTACTCCCCGTAAAACTGGCATTTCACATAAACCAGTCTATTTAATTCGTTATGAATTTTACTAGAGTCGTATTGGGCACTTCACACTCTATGAAGTGTATATTTCCCTCCCCCCAATGACTCGACAGCCCCTTGGGGGCCTAGGCCGCCTCATTTTTCGAGGCTTCACGGTCACACTTTTTAGACACACCACGTTCGGTAGGACTCCTCTGGACGAGGGACCAGCTCATCGCAGAGACCTCTACCTGACAACACACAACACTCACAAGAGACAGACATCCGTGCTCCCGATGGGATTCGAACCCACGATCCTAGTAAGCGAGCGGCCGCAGGTCCACGCCTTAGACCGCACGACCACTGGGATCGGCCTATGAAGTATATGCAATTCTAAACAAATGTTTCAGAAGTCTGCACCATCCCACATTCAAGTTATTGGTTGTCACTGTTTGTGGTGACAAAAATAATGACAACCAATGGGAATTTTGTCTTTAAAAGTTCCTGGTTTTCTCACGATGACTGTAATGTCAGAAACAAAACATTGTACATAGCAGGAAAATACTAGGAGATAATTCGTAATGTAGTATAGAAATGTAACATCCAGTTACTGAGAAGTTACAGTATGATATTTGTATCTTGTGTTACCAGGCCTTCCATGATGAACTTTATTATCAAATGCAATTATTTTTCAGGTTTTTCTGTTTGTCACCGCCGCTACTATGGCGGCAGCCTTGGAGTCGGCTGACGTTCAGGTGAAAGAATTGACCCATGTGTCTAGTGGCACCAGAGGCAAGAGGACGCTAGAAATCTTTCCACACTTGTCAAGATCGTATGGTTCTGCTGATCGCCGAATATCAACAGGTTCAACTGCAACCTCTAGGGTAGCCATATCAACACATTATTTCGATCGTGGCACTCCGCCGATTACTATCCGCCACCAGACACGTGTGCCAGCCCATCATTCTGGAACGTCGATACGTCGACAACGTCCTCATTCTGTCCCAGCACCTCCCTACGCAGTCCAAATGGAACCTCTAGTGCAATACTCTCAACGCGATCCGTTGTACCATCAACAGCAGAAAGAAGTATCGTCCGAAAAGGCGCCAGAGCAGGCTAGTTTCAATGCTCTTCAGCAGGTAAAGAAAACTTCGACAACTCCTAGCCTTCCAGTCGATCGCGCAAGCAAGAACCAACATGTCAGCTCAAATGAAGTATCTTCTGCGGATTTAGTGTTACCAAACAACGAAGAAAATGTCATTCAGGCTTCTAGAAAGGATCACGATGTTGCTGAAAGTAACCAGATTTTACGTGTCCCTGATCCTTCTTCCCTTCTGGACAACGAACCCCAGGCTGGTCACCTCAGCAGTGAGCATTTGTATCCCTATGACGCTAGTTCGTTCTACCTACAAGAGCCAGAGCCTATTATAGAAATAATTGTAAAGGAGTCAAATGAGTCCCTGCCACCCCCTCCGACACCACCAAGTCCACCGCCACGTCCCCCTACCAAGGAACCTGTTCAAGTATTTTATGTCAAATACAAGAAGGATCCTACTCAATACGGCAAGGAAGGAAGTGTTATATATGACCCTCCTGTACCAGCTGTTACTCCAGCTAGTAATAGTGACACAGAAGAACATTATCCACCGCCATCGGAAGTGCCCACATATTCTGCAACACCGCCACCTTCACCGCCGCAAACTACAACACTTAGAACAATTATTCGCCCGGATTCGGAAACGTATCATGGCACTGGTCTCCACGTGACATTTGGAGAACCACGTGATGAAGATTCACATGAGGATTATCTGCAACAATCTGCCCCTCACCCTTCTGTAGTATTTCCTCATCAGAATTTCGGTGCACAGTACCATCATAGGCCTAGTTTTGTTCCTCATGAGCACCAGAAGAGACAACCAGAATCTTTCCACCAGCAGCCACCTGCCCCTTTGCAACCTTCTCAATCACCGTTCCACCAACAAGGGCCGTTCTCTTCCCACCAGCCAGCTTTTCAGAGACCATTTAACTCGCCACCATTTTTTCAACAAAGACAACCTCAGTTTCAACAACCACCTCCATTGTCTCAACACGTGCCTTTGTC
The DNA here is from genome assembly GCA_021186555.1 of Reticulitermes speratus. Classification (NCBI taxonomy): domain Eukaryota; kingdom Metazoa; phylum Arthropoda; class Insecta; order Blattodea; family Rhinotermitidae; genus Reticulitermes; species Reticulitermes speratus. The sequence goes on from JAJKFL010000005.1 coordinate 21,151,650, forward strand.
CCACCAACCTCCCCCGTTTCGGCACTTATCGCCGTCACAGCCACCACCGCCGCAGCTACAACCACAAAAACCACAATTTTCACAACAGCCTCCATTCCAGTTTCAACAACGTCCCCTACAGTCACCAGTATCTCACAATCAACGCCCATTTCCTCTACAGATCCAACAGTCTCATCAAATCCCTCTGCCCCAGGGACCTTCTTTCCAAGAACCGCTACAAATATCTTCTTTTCAGCAACCCCAAAATGTCCAACAGAGACCTAATTTTGCTGAACCATCCTCAACCCTGGAAAATAGGAAACCTATATTCCCAGTGCAACCGGGTGCAGGATTCATTCACCAACCTGACCAGCAGCGTAATAATCCTCAGCCTCCAGCTGCTCTACAGCAACAGCTTCAGCTGCAGCAACAGCAGCAATTTCAGCTGCAACAGCAACAGCATTTATTTCAACAGCAACAACGAGAGCAACAACTTTTGCTGCAGCAACAGCAACGACCAAATGTACAGCAACATCATCAATTACCTCTCCAGCAGCAGCAACAGCAACAACAACCGCAACAGCAACAACAACCGCAACAGCAAAATTTATTCACACAGCAAGTGCAACCGCATTTCCAGCCGGACAAACAACAGAATCCTTTCGGTGCAGAAATAGTGAAATCTATTTCACAGCAACTTCGCCTTAATCAAAATGGCCAGTCAAATCAGCAACAAACTGGAACTTCGAATATCAAATTCAATCATAACGTTCAGCAACAAATATTACCAACGCCATCTCCATTATTCCAACACCAAATACAAAATCAGCAACCTCTGTTCAGTCACCAAACCGTAAATCGCCAACAACCCCCAACAGTCCTACCAATACCTGCTGCTAACAACTACTCAACTCCTCAAAAACTATTTTCTGGAGTGGCATCAAGTACCAGTTCCCCATTGACTGTGACCACGCCGAAGCAACAGGAGAGCAAAACGGAAATAACAGGTAATAAAGAAGACGACAGCTATAAGAATGCTCTGAATTCCAGTGCCTTAGCTGCACTTCCGGATGAAGTTCCTGAAGATTTACGCCAGCAGCTGCTATCTTCCGGGATCCTCAGCAATGCAGACATCCAAATATTAGATTACGATAAAGTTGGAGATATTCCGATTGAAAATTTGCCTCCTGAAGCGCTAGAAAACTTCTATGGGGCTGCGGGTGCTGCTAGCGCTCCTGTTCCATCCATCATTGCTGCTAATGGGTCAGAGGCCCAAGTTGAGATGAAAGTTATCCGCTACGATCCTGCTACAGCTGAAGGACAGAAAGTAGCACAGGATTATGTGAGGAAAGACGCAACTCAGGTGGACCCCGTGGTACTTAACGACTCCAAATATAACCGCTACTTGCCACTGAAAATAAATGGGGCCCAGTTTCCACTACCTGATGTTCCCGAACTCAGAGGTCGAAATGTAACCAGTGTTGTTGTACTTGCTCCGGTTGATTACGACTTCCAGCAGAAGAGTAACTACCCTACAGATGAAGACTCTGATAGAACAAGCCGGTCGGCTCCTACTGAAGTGCGAGGTGTACAGTTTGTCGCTGGGGATACTCTCAAGGAAGTGGTGAAGGAACCTACGTCAGAGAACTTTAAAAGATGGCTGGACAGAGAGAATGCAACAGATGCTGATCGACAGTCAATCGTTTTGTTGGTCACCAGGTGGGTCACATAAATTGTATTTTGGTTAATTGAGTGTATTGGATGAAGAGACACTTTCATGAAGCATTGTAATTTATTATTATAAACTAATTTTCAGCAGATTTATACTTTTTAAGGCAGTTTATCTCCGTTGCGTTCTTATTACAAGTAAAGGTATAGTATTTTCAGTCTAAACACAACTGTTTATTTACTTCACAAAAACAGCTACATGTTTCGGCTACGGGGCAGAGCCATCATCATTCTTACTTTTAAGATCGCAAGCTATTTAAGAATTACTTTCTCCCTTCTTTAGCCATGTCCTTGTTTCTATTTGCTCCTTCTTTTCTGAACGTGTCCGCCTAAAGGCAAGGTTAGAGGAATTAATTCCACAGTGAAGTTAGTAATTTATGTCCCATTTTATTGTCGTTAAGATGCCTGAAATACTTTGCATAAATGACAGAGAATGAATATTTAGATTTATGAGTAGTTCAATGTTAAGCGATGTGTTTGGGTAACTATATATTCGAGATGCAGGTTTTCTAAGTGCAATGCTTAAAACAAAATTATCCTGAGATCATGACATATAGGTGTAAGTCAAATTGAAAAGATAAGTCAATATGATTTGACACACGTACTCTATTACTCACCCGATACCAGAAACTAGGCGGTAGGTATTGTAATATTATATATCAATCAGAAGGTAAATATAGGGCATTGCATTTGGTATAGATATTTCCTGTATAATATTCAAATCAGTGTAATTGAGAATTTATTTATATGAAGAAGCTGGTAACCAACTACCAACTTACGCCGTGTAACATCGCAGAAGAGCGAAGGTCTCTACACCGTGGCAGAAGCCTGAAATCTCGCAAGTAAATTTCAGCTGCCTCACTACAAAATAGCCATCTGCGGTTTATGAATCTAAAAGACAACGAGGCACTTGAATAAAACAAAACAGCTAGTAAATATCTATTCTTTAAACTGAAGTACAGGTTGTCTGGCGAAAGTGGGCTATGTCCATGAGTTCCATTCATGGTTATATGATGAGCCGCTTTGAGAATGTCGATAAGGTGTGGTGCAGACTGCATGTAAAGTAGGGGTTATATTGGACGAACCAAAATTAAATTCGTGCCACAAATTTTGTGCTGATCTCCCACATATGACATTTAATCACAGTATATTTAACGTATTCTATAATTAACATTTCGGACTGGCAGAGAGACAGATCTCTTTATGCGGAATCCGAAACCTCCTGCGCCTTGAGTTTAAGTATTCCTGTTTCTGCTTGTAGGATCTGTTCTGTGCACAGATTTCATGAATGGGGTTGTGAGGCTGTTGGTTCTCCGACCGTAACGTTGAAGTTGATGAGAATACAATGTCATGTATGTTCAAAGGTTTAGAAAGGAAAACTGGCATTCGAAAACCGTACCAACACAGAGAGCTTGGAAAGTGCTCACGACAAAAATTACAAACTGTGTTATTAAAGGACAACTCAAAATTTTACTCGCGTCGAATTATAATATTATTATTAGTAGCAGTCGTATTATTATTATTATTAGTAGTAGTAGTAGTATTAGTAGTAGTAGTAGTGCTAGTAACAATAGTAATATTGCTCCTGTTTTTGTTGTTGGTGTAGTTATTTTATTTCTCCCGGTGGTCACGCAGCTTAAACGTGCAGGCTTAGGCAGCTCAAACAGTGGACAGTTTTATTCGATTCCCACCCGGTGAATGGGTGTTTATTCTCATTTTCATTGTCGGGTCGTTTTCTACAGAGTTCTGTGATTATTATTGATTGGATTGTTTTCGACACAGACCACTGCCGGAAGTGTATTGAATATACATACGATCATAATACGCATATCGACTACAGTGTAGCATGAATGTCGGAATGAACAGTAGTCATAGGCCTGTATACCAGAGTTCGGTTATGAAACTTCAGGGGAAAAGCATTAGGGAGAAATCAGATTTAAAGCTGCGAACTGGTTTGGACAGACTCAGGACTGGAACTTGTGAAACCCTCTGATTCCGTAAGGGTAGAGAATTTCTTGATATGTTGTATACTTACCAGTTACCTGTACCTTGTTGGTCCGTTAATCAGCTGGTTCGTGTAGTTGTACAGCTGCTTTATAATCCGTTTCGGACTAACCAATTATGTACTTAAGTAATTACGAGTAACTACCTACAGAAATAGTACTGTAAGCTGCAACAACGTCCACTACTAACTCGACCCTGAGCCAGCTGATACACCTTCCAACCTCAAAACCTATTTCCTTCTTAATGTTATCCTACAGCCTGCTTTGCATCTTCCAAATTATTGCTGTAAAACAGGCGTTGCGACATAACCTCTGATTGCATTTTATTCCCCACTCGAGCTATAGGTACAGCCCATCGTAATCATCTACGTAGTATATTTAGCTACCCTGATAGCGCTATGCAACCTCTATAAATCAGGAAGGTCCTCGTTACGTGACATAAATTCCCTTTTAATTCATCCCTATTAGGCCCACATATTTCCCTGATCATTTTCTTGCCATTATTGCTGCTTCATAAAGTAAAACTCTATCTCTGTTTCATTTATTCAGCCCAATGAATGGGACCAACACCAAGGATATCTTCATGTATGATGTTGCAACCCAGATGGTAAGCAAGCTTCGCGGAGAACTTAGCTCTGCTTTCGTGGAAGTGGCTGAATCCAATGCAAACAGCCAAGAACTGGACAGTCTCGCAGCTGCTTCGGACATCGTGGAGCAATGGAAACAGAGTCCGTTTGAGGTTGAATCAGGGGAAGAACCCTTAGCTGATGCTTCCGAAATGTATGAAGATAGAGTCCTGCCACGTGAAGTAGTTGACATATCTTCGCCTGCATCAGACCAGGAACTCATTTACGATGAAATCAAGGAACAAAAGAAGAGTCCAGTTCAAAGTTATCTTGTAACTGCAGCCTCAGAACTGGACCGTGAATCAAAAAATGATAAAGCAAGCAACATGATATTAGTTTCTTCTGGGTATAGTAAAACGAGTGATTTTACAGGTCCCGCCATTTAACACGATTGCCAACGAGAAAGACAAATCTGATGATATTTAGTTTAAAAAAAATTGCGTTATTCACGGATTTAAGAATGAGGGTTGTTGTAATGAAAATCATTCGGGGATTGTTCTGGGCGAAGGAGTAGAAACCATTACTAATCTAATCCCCATGGGCTTTGAGGCAGGCATCCCACTGACACCGGCCGGTGGATCATCTCCGTAATGAACTACAAGAGCTACTGCTAAATCACTTCACCACGGCCTTGACGCAGCTCGCGAACGGGTTTCTTTTGAGCACCCCTCGAGTTCTGTACTAGGTCAGTGAATAGCATATGGAGTAAAATCAGTAGCCCTCTCCTTCACAGTTATTAGACCCATCTAAATGGCTGTGTAAACTATGTACACCTCATACAAGCTGCCAGTGTCTATATACATAGACGTGTATGAAAATGTCCAGCTTCTTTTACAAACTTTCTTTGAAATAAATTCAAGTATAAAGTCTTCCATAGTATATTGAAATCTGGTATTCGCTTTGTGCAAAATTTACGAAGTATGAATGTGACGTGTGTTACATATATAAAATTTAATTTTGAAACGAATATACGCGTCTTCAAATCGTGTATTTATCTGCACACTCTCGAAAACTAAGAACATACACAAGGAAATCGCATTATTCTCTAGTTAAAGTTTAATTATATTTGAAAGATTGAACATTTACAAGGCGAAGCTGTCTACGTACAATTTGAAAATTCAGCTGTCTTTAAGAGAAAACAGCTCTTATCTGTGAGAACTGCAAGTTAAATGGTGTTTACGAAAGCAATCGCCCTTTGTTGTGATAGATGACTAGGAGAAACTACCTTACAATTATGATGCATAGTTACTGCAAATTACAACATGTGGCATTCCATATGCTGTGTAATATTCAGGATAAATACGAAGTTGAATTGGGGTTGTATCAGTTACAGCTGAGCTCAGGCGAATCGTAATAGTTACTAGCTAGACTTTAAACATCCAATCCATAAAACATTTGGTGCTTTTGATGCATTTTCATTGTAGCAGATGACTTTGAGAAAGTTGTAAAGGAACTGAACCTAAGGAACCTTGAATGCATGCCGGAATGTTCAGAATTATTTGTATGCGTTATTGACTCAGTTCTGGGTCAACGCCCCATATAAATCTCGAGATGATGGGTTCTCAGTCGACCGATTGTCTGTCTGACAGGTAGACTGCTGATGGTTTCCTGGTCATGTCCGTTGCAGCAGCGGACTTGAAAATCCGGAAGGGGGACCTCCTTACTGAATGTTACTTAAACTAGAACATTACTCTTCCATATTAACGGAGAACATAACCTCATTGCAATCAAACTACGGACCATAAATAATATTAATCCGGTAAAGTTTTATCCAAAAAATCACTTTGAGGAGATTGGCAGGTAATTAATGCAGGATCAGACAGGAAGAAAAAGAGTGCAGTTATAGGAAACCGTAATTATTTCTTGGTCTATTTAAATGTATTTTGTCAACTACGTCGTTTTTACGCCTATAATATCAAATAACGGAATGATTATAGGTGATGAATTCCTGCAACTCATATTTGTAAAAGTCGTGCAACGCGGCATAAAAACTTGTAACTTTTGTCCGTAACGTCTACTAAAATAATTGGTTTTAACGAAAGCGGATTTGATGTTAACAAAAATGGCACTTAAAAGTTGTTGGATGCAAGGTTTCTTTGCTATATTCTGTTTTTTTTTAATTTGTATGCAAGACATACGGACGTACATGACACGTATTAAGCAGTTTGCATAATGATGTTATTTAGAGGAGAATTCACGTATGTTCACGAATGAAACATATTATCGAATTATTGTTAACAGAAATTATAACAACACTGATGTAAAAGACATGAATGAAAATTCACTGTTCTGGCTCAAATTAGAGTACATGTAGCATAAATCAGTGATGTGGTGCAGCTTTTTCTTGCAGATTTGGAATCAATAAATCAGAATTAATTTTAAGCTAGTTTTTTAGCTTACACCTTTGTTGGTCTTTGTAATTTGTAGTCATATTTTGTTACAAGCAGTATATTAAGAACTCGGCACCACAATCCATTGGCCTTCGTAGTGAATATGCAAAAGTTTAAACTAACTGTAGCTTACTCCCAGCATTTCATACGTGTCTAATCTCTGAATGGAGTTTTAATTTTTTGGATAAATCCATTGACCCAAACATTTTTCCAATGTGATATATTATTCCTTGTACAGAGTATGTATGCATGCATGCATGTATGTGTGATTTTATACTTTTCCTAAGTTTTGTACGAGTAAAAGTGTTTCATATACAAAAGAGAATTTCTGGTACTTGTATCCATCCTGTGAGCCCACCTTATCCTCTCCAGTATTTACTTCTGATTAAACTTACATTAGCAGAGGGAAAGTAAAATTGTAGCCCCATCATAGGCCTCAGCTGTGTGTGTACCTGCTTGCTGGTTTAGACAGGAATTACACGTAATTAAATTGATATCATGTAAATTGCCTGTTGTGGAAAGCCAATATGATATCATAGTGGCCTTCTAACAATTTGTACCAAGTTTGAAAGTTTAATCCTGGGTGATTCCTAGGGCGATTGAAGACAGGAAGATACAAGAAGGAAATAAGCGTAGGTATCGCTTTAAAACAGATGAAAATCTGTTAGGTAATTGCTTGCCTTTCTTTTGTTCTTAAAAATTAATTACTTTGTTGTTGTAGCATTTGATACACATTCAACTTCGGTTATTAGCAGCGCCGAAATTTAGCTTTAATGCAAATTCACAAACATTACTACAGAATGTACATCATTGTGATAATGGGCCTTAATTATGTTAACAAAAAGTATTTGTTGTGGCTGTTTAATTGTGAATTTGTTATTAACAAATACCAGAAGAAGAGCCTCTTAGCGTGTTAAATTGCATGTCAAGTGCAGCTCATCTTTTGGCATGTACACACGGAGGCAGAAATGACCAGACCAGACCAGACCAGACTAGACCAGACTAGAAGAAACCCCCCTGACTATTTGGAACAGATTTAAATGTCGGAGATTACACTGCATAAAGTCACGGCCACACGCAATGAGACTTGTTTTGTTTTGTTTTGTCTGGAGCATAATGCCTCATGTGCCATTGTTTGCCATTCAGCAGAGCAACTGAAGAGGAATGTCTGATTTGGACACAATGTACGGAACAAGTCCTTCCTTTATCAAGTAAAGGCTAGCAAAAGGAACATTTTCCAGGAGGCATGGGAAGATATCTGACAGGATATGGAATGTGAAGGTAATTATTAGTGCGAGATTTGAGGTTCTCACAGAGATGTGATGAACATGCACTTTTCTGGAATGTTATGTCCTGTCGACTGGTAGATGGTTACCGACTTTCGAGGAAGTGTAATGCCACCATTTCAGAGTAAAACACTCAACATGACGTCATCTCGCAGAAGACTTGAATCTTAATCAATATCACTGTAATCAAATCCCGTCTGTTAAATAGTTACCGATGTTTCGGCGAAGCGTACTGTCCCCATCTTCAGGAATCAATACAACAAGAGTGTTAGTCCTGATTATTGGGGCGGTAGGCTTATCCGAAACGTTGGTAGTTATTTACTTCTTGACAGGGCGCAACATCCCCGAAAACATGAATTGTAATAATTAAGATTTAATTACACAATTACTTATAATTTGTAAATATATCCTCATGTTGAAACAAATCGATTTGAAAATGTGACAAAAAATCCCGTCCTTTTTTTCGTTTGTATAATGGGTCTTTGTCGTCGCCGTCGCCATATGACTGTTGCACTTGGTCCAGCTGATACATGTCCATGCCGAAAGAAACGCAGCACAAGATTTTTCTGCGTGACTGCTAGTACTGGATCACGTTGACTCGGTTTCTGTGTTGTCTGCATTAGTGGCCTAGTATGGCCTGATCTGGTCTGCTTCAAGAGGTAGGCCACAATTTAAAGTAAGCATACAACAAAGATACTGGAAATTGAAAGAGGAAGCACTAGATCGCACCCTGTGGAGAACTCGCTTTGGAAGAGGCTACGGACCTGTCGTAAGACAGACTACAGAATGAAATGACAACAATAAACCTTACATGTATTAGATTTACCTCTACTTGCATCTATCTAAACAATCTTAACTACGTTATATTCAATCATTCGCGTTTTCATTCATGTGGCCACACCTGCTGCTGTTACTGGTATTGATGAATTCTTGTTGAAAAGAAGAAAAATATTTATTACTGTTCTGTACCAGAAATTCCATGCTTCCAGTACCGGAAATCACCGACCTATTTCTGGGATACACTAAAAAATACCTCACTAAGAACTGTTGTTTACCGCCCGAAAATCGAAGGACTTACCTAGTGAGTATGTGTTAGACATATAACATTTGAGCCAATCCGCTCGGATTTCGTATTTAGTGGGCAAGTACCTTTTCTTTTCGAAATGCGTCTATAAATTATCACATTGAAATCTGTAGGATTTTAGCCAGAATGTGTTGTGAAGTGACGGATTTTAAATCTTTTAGTCTGTTCATTGGTTAGTGTTACTGACAAATTTCAAAAATATGCACTGAAAGCACTTGATAAAACAACAGCATGGATAGTCGGAAAACAAATTTCAGTCGTTTTTAATGCTCAGTACACTTCACGATAAGTTTAGTTTATAAAACAAATGCTTTTTTTCAATTTATTCCATAGTAAGTGACTTTTAGGAAAGAAACTGACTTGAAATTCAAAAGAAGACAAGATAGTTTATTTTACTTATACTGTACAAGACAAGGCTTTTGAAGACTCTTGGACGGTATTTATTTTACACTTTGAAGACTGACATTTATTTACACTGCATAAAGCTTCAGTTCTTTCCCCACAGAAAAACTTTCTGCATCAGAAATACAAAACAGTTGGTGCTCTATAGGTAAGTGGTCGGTGTTTTATGTAAGAATTACATGAAACATATATAAATGCATATAAATAAGCTGTGTTGTCAAAACGCAGATCATGTCGTACATATAGTTACCACGGGGCTTTAAATGGTTAAGTAAGTACATGTGTATTTATAACAATTTAAGTGGTAATTCAAGACCTTTTTTTAGGGCACCTTAAGTTAAATATTGACTGCATCATATTCTGTTACATTTATATTAATAAAAGTAGAGAGTGTTTCAAAAGAAACTATGCAAGTACTATGGCTGTTGACAAGATTCACTGCATAATTACTTGTGAAAACTCTTTGCTTAACCTAATGTAACTGAAAATCTATCGTATATGTATCGGTGGAAAATTCCTATATAAATTTTTATAATGAGGAACAACTTTAAAAATTATACTGACGAAACCCTCGGGAAAATTATGGGCTCCTTTTTAGTGATATTGGCCCTTATGCTTTTATACCATTTATCACACACTGGCGAATTTCCTAGCGCCAACAACACGACAAAACGTAAGAACACAAAAGGAAAGGAATTTGGAGACGTCATTATCAGTATTAGCCGAAAATGTAGGATGAACTGAACATTTTATTACAGGGGTGTAAAGTATATTTCTTTGCTTGTTTTGTTGGATTAATATAGACAAATTTCACTAAAGAAATGTGGGACTAAAATAACTTGTGAATTTATGTACAAATAAATATTTAAAAATCACGCTTTTAACTGACTGCTTAAAGCATAGCTGAGTAAGGAAATGAAGGAATCTTCTTGAAAGTTTCTGCCACTCATTGACTACATATACTTATAACGTCACTCTTTTCCTTTAGTCACATCAAGTCACACGTCCGTTTTCCTTACATAGCGACTATAAATTTTCTTCAGAAGAATGAATAAAATATTTATGCGCTAAGTGAAGTTACTTCTACAAGTTGTAGGAATAATATATTGTACGTAATTTCATAAATAATTTAACTCCACTGGCAACGTTTTTCCGCAAATGACGTTTTTCTGTACGTGTTAATTTAGTGTACTTCCGTTCATGTAACTTTGTGATGTAGCTCAGGTTTCCTTCCCTTGGATGCAGTAGCATTCCTGTGCTGTTCGAGACAGCTGCTCAGCCATGATGTGGCCCGTCTCTTGAACCATACTATAGAAGTGACCATCTTTGTTCTGCAGCAGAATATGAGGATGATCAAATTCCACCATAATTCCTGCTTCCATGACTAGAACCCTGTCAGAGTCCATGATGGTATTGAGGCGATGAGCCACAGTGAGCACTGTGCAGTCAACGAATTTAGTGCGTATAGTTTTCTGGATCAGCGAGTCAGTGTGTGGGTCCACATTGGCCGTCGCTTCATCTAGCATTAGGATCCTGTTTCTGCGAAGGATTGCTCGAGCCAAACACACTAGCTGCCTCTGGCCAACACTGAAGTTACTCCCACCTTCCGCTACATGACTGTCTAGTCCATGAGTTTCATTTATCGAATCCTTCAGCTCAACGTCATCAAGAACTCGCCATAGCATATAATCTGGATACATACCAAATGGGTCTATGTTTCGACGGAGAGTCCCAGAGAAAAGAACTGGGTCCTGTGGAATGATTGAAATATGTTTGCGCAATTCATGGAGACCTATTTTTCCTGTGTCGACTCCATCAATTCTAATAGTCCCCTGTACGTTTGCGAGGCGAAAAAGTGCGGCTATCAGGGAGGACTTTCCTGCACCTGTTCTTCCTACGATTCCGATCTTTTCCTTGGGCTCAATGGTGAGGTTAAGATTCTTTAATACAGAAGGCTCATCACTGTCTCCATAGCGCAGGTATACATTCTCGAATTTTATTTGTCCTTCAAATGGCCACATTCTGGGAATCTTTATATCTGGAGGCGTCTCGAGGAGAGGCTCTTCTGGAGCGTATTTATATTCAACAACTCGTTCAACTGACATCAGTTGGTTTGCGACTTCAGCTGACTGGCGCATTCCCCACTGCATCATTCCAACTAGAGCCATGGACTGGGTAATGGCGAGCCCTACGCTACCACCAAGCTTGTCTTCAATTAGCAGGAAACTGAAGGTAACAAATCCAATGAAAATGAGGCACATAATATCAAGAGAGAATCCGAAGGCCTGGCTAGTAGTAATAAACATGTACCACGCAGATGAGTGCAGATCTTGATGTTTGTCGAACTCCTTGCGTAAGATGTCCTGTGCTCCATAGGCTCGGATAGTAGTCAGACCTCGCAGAGTGGCGTTTAGGTGCGTGAAAACTGGGCTTTTAGTGATGCCCTCAAGACGTTTCACATTCTTGGAAGTTTTCAAATAGATTTTACGGATGAACCAGAAGAGAAAACTCATGATGACAATAGGAATTAGGAAATACACATTCACAGAAACTGCAACTATTAGACTACCTGCCATCATCAAGACGATCTGCGAAGCGTCCATAATTGCTTTAGGCAATAGTTCGTCGATGGAGCCCATATCTTTTGAAAATCTGTTCATAATTCGACCTGAAGGATTAGTATGAAAAAAGTGCATATTGGTACGGATAATGCTGTTGAACATGGAGTTATGGAGATTGGAGGAGCAACGCATGCAGTACCTGTAGAAAGCGAAAGAACGGATAATGGTAACGACGAATAGCGTCGTCACGATGCTTGTATATATATACAAGTAAGTGTTTGTGCTAAGAATTTGTTCAAGCCTAAAATGGTCTTCGTCTCCCAGCGCTGAATTATTTTTTCCGTCATAAAATACTCGAAGTTCCTCTTGTGTGGTCCAATAAGCCATCCACCAGTCAATGACACTTGCAGCAATTTGGGCCAGTAAAAACAAAACACCGATGACAAACACAACACACAAATTTGCACCAGATCTAAAATATTCAATATATACTGACTGCTTTAGCTTTCCCTTTGAAGAAGCCTCGACATTGACCGGCAATTTTACCTCATCAGATTCTCTTCCTGTAACTTTTTCATCCGACGATTCATTCCTTGTTGATATTCGTGAGATCCGTCGGAACAAATTGTTTACTGGTCCATTATCACATCGTTCTGCTTCTGGCTTCTCTTCGACAGAGGAGGAATTGGATTCTTCCGAACCCAGTAACCCAGCATAGTCCTCGTGACTCTCCAGTAACTTTTCAAAGGAACCTTGCGCTTCAATTGCGCCGTCGTTGAGAATAACTATATGATCTGCGTCCCGGAGGTACTGAATCTGGTGTGTGACTAATATACGGGTTTTGTTTGCTAAATATGAAATGATACAATCGTTGAAGAGGTGTTTTCCTACATTTGTGTCCACTGCGGACAAGGGATCATCTAACAGGTAAACGTCGGCTTCGTTGTACACGGCTCTGGCAAGACTGATTCTCGCCTTCTGTCCCCCAGATAGTGAAGATCCCCTCTCTCCTACCAACGTAAGATCACCATACTGGAACTGTTTGAAATCTCGTTCCAAAGCACAAACACGAACCACTTCGCTATATCGTTTTCTATCAAATGGACGACCAAACACAATGTTTTGTCGAAGAGTAGATGCAAATACCCAAGGTTCCTGGCATGCATAAGATATCTTACCACTTATATTTATAGAGCCACTAGATAAGACTAGTTCACCTAGAATTGCTTGCAATAGCGAACTTTTTCCCGAGCCTACCTGTCCGATAATTGCTATCAGCGTCCCACGCTTAGCTCGCAGGTCTATATGTTTTAGCGTATCCTCTTTAACATCGGCATTCCACTTCGCTGTGATGCGGTCGACAGTCACACCGTCTTTAACACTCACAAGTATGTTTGCATTTCTTTCTTGTGAAATGCTTTCTTGGAACTCTTCTAGGATCAGAAACTCCTCTAAACGCTTGATTGACACTAGTGTCTCGGCGATCTCAGCTACGCCACGTACAAACTGCATTGACATGCTGAACGCCAGTGCTGTGAAATACGATTGGAATACGAAAACTTTATCAGCTGATAACTTGTCACCAAACAGCACTAGAGCGGTAAGAGTGCCGAACATAGCTATGCGAGTTGTCGTAATTTGAAAAGTCATAAATAAGCCACGGATATATGATGTCTTTATTACTACGCCCAGTTCTGCTTTGCGGGCGAGACTTACCATTTGAGCGAAGGGTCGTTCCCAGACATACATCTTAATCACCTGAATGCCTGAAATAATTTCATCCATGAGTCTCACCCGTTCATCCGTCCTGATTGCTGTCCGTCGTCGGTAGATGGACGTTAGTTTCCCTGTGTACACTTGCACTGGAACGATTAAAAATACAATCCCTATACCAATAAGACCAGCGTAACCAGCGCTCACGAACAAAAAGTAAGTAATTATAATGGCGGATAGCGGAGCAGTCCACATAGAATGCAAAAATATGGAGACCATATCAAAACGACTGACGTCATTGGACAGCAGATTGACTACTTTTCCAGCAGCCGTCTCGCCAAGAGCAGTACGGCTTAAGCGTAGTGATTTCCTGTAGATGAGAGAGCAGCAAGCCGCGCGCACCCTCATGCCGATATGAAAAGCTCCAACAGTGAAATGGTTGAACATCAACATGCTTAACATCGTGAGCAGAAATAATCCGCCTGCAAATAAATAGGCATCTTCTTTTGTAGTCGTGCTGCCTGGTTTGAAGTATCCCAACAGCCAGCCCAGAAGTATTGGTTGAAACAGTCGTATTCCTAGGTCATTAGCCACATGGAATATACCAAGTTTTGTGTATTCCCATGAGAATGCCAGTGCGATTGCCTTCAGCAAACTCGGTTTCTTCCTTTTTGATTGTTGCGTAACTTTTAACTGCCTCTCCCATTGCGTCTCTAGTTTGTTACCCAGGTATTCAGAAGCATCAGTCCTCAGAGGACTGTATAGATCTTCCTCAGCCAAATCCTTATGATATCCCTTCTTGAACAAGCCAACAGTCCACCAAAATAGAATTACTGAAATCAGATTAGCCTTCTCTCTGGGATTAGGGTTGTGCACCTTTCTCCCGGCGTCCATGATATTTTGTGTTCTTCAAGCACACCAACACACTCACGCACAATGACGGAAACTTGCAATTAGATAATATCACTTTCTTGGTTACTGTAAGAAGCTACTTTATGCGTTGCTGTAATTCTTCATCATTCCGAAACACATGTTCAACTGAAAAACGAGAGGTCTGGATCTAGTTATAAAAAGGTTCTTGAATCAGGAAGGCAGATGACACTGAATTACTTGAGCAGCTTTCTTATCTTTACAGTCTTCAAGAACAATAGTGCTATAAACATAGAATGACATGCAAAAACTACAATCACACTCCGGTTACATCTAAGTACTGGTAAAATTGCAATAAGTTGTTGTTACTGTGCTTTATTACATAACATGTATCCGTCCACTTCCAATATCGCAACCACTGACGTGACACAATTTCCTTATTTGCAGTAAGATAACCTTTGTACATAGAGTAGTTTTCAGAGTAAGCGTGATGTCTTAAAATGATATTTTTGCACGATGTAACATAACGTGTTACATCAGAAGATATACTTCTTATTTTAAATGTAGGTATTTTATTAATTAGTAGAGAAAAATACCGTCGATCACGAATAAGAATGTTTATTATATATATGAGAAATTTGCTTACAACAAGTTTCGGTAGAAATATGCCACCGTCAGGTAATACATAACACCAAAAAATACCAAGCAGAATTATGCTGTATAGGTTTTTTGAATTTAAATGAGAACTTATTTTATAATGAAGATATGATATTAAGAGGTTTATATAGTAATATAATATTAAGATTATATAAAAATAAGTGAGAGTAATGTCTAGGAGATATATATATATATGTATACATGTATGTACATAAGTTGAGTTCTGATATAGTATAACCATTTTATATTCAATGATAATTTAGGGCGTATATATAGGCTATATATAGATTATATTGTAGGTTTGGATGGAAAGTAGTTAATGGATTTTGTCTTTGGGCATTCTGTAGATGTTTAACCGTGATAATTAGGATAAGTACTGGTCAGTCCCGGCGCGCGGTGGCGTAGTTGGTTGAGGCACTAGACAAACCGGAACGTCGCGGGTTCGATTCTGCCGATCCCAGTGGCCGCGCGGTCTAAGGCGTGGTTCTACGGCCGCTCGCTTACTGGGATTGTGGGTTCGAATCCCACCGGGGGCATGGATGTTTGTGTTGTGTTTTTGTTGAAAGGACGAGATAACGTACAATGATAGGGAAAAGGATTAATAAAAAAAAAAAAAAAAAAAAAAAAAAAAAAATCCCATGGATGTTTGGTTTTTTGTGAAAACGTTCGGACGAATGGCCCGGGCGAAGGATTTAAAACAGTACAAAAATGGATCAAAGGGGAAAACCGGACAGGCAAAAAAAAAAATAAAATTCCCTGGTCATTGGGATTAATTTCTGACTATCGTTCGGTCGCACTAGCCTTGGTCGACTCGCCTCTAACAGAAATGAGTACCAGGAATATTTCCTGGGGGGTAAAGGCGGCCGGTGTGTAGGGCTGACAACCTTACCACCTTCATGTGCCGATTGTCTACAAATCTGGGAGCCTCAACCTCCTGGACCCCTCAGGGCCTGTCTAGGCCTGTAATGGGGTTGCTTTACCTTTACTGGTCAGTCCCGTAACCAAACCATGAAAAGAGCGGGTGCAGCGGCTTCCAGTGCTGGTGCATATACGTATATACACTTATATACATACATAGTGCTCTATTATACACATACTTTATATATATTATGTATGCATAAGTGTGAAAAGCGCCTTTGTCAGGACCACAAAATGAACACTTTAATTACATAATGCGTTCTATAACATTGCACGAAACATCTTGCATATAAATACATTTTCTGAAAATGAGTTCTTTACAACCACGGCGGTTCAACAGAGGCAAAACGTGGATGCGGTACGGTGTCGCACTTTTCTTAGCGGGCTGATCAGCATATTTGTATTTGATATTTTGAAAATTTCTATTGAGTGCCTCCAGAATTGTAGTGGGTGCATTGCACCCCGCTGGCTATAGGCCTGGTACTGGTTAGATGAAAGTGTATTGGAGGAGGGAATTTAGTTCACAGATATGCCTGGTCGATATTTAATTCTACGCATTCATTGTATGGAACATACAGCAAACCTACAATTATTAGCGGCCCAACGCCAGTGACCTTCTCTATAAGGACCTAAAAAGAAGTTCGTTATACCTTGAAATTAGTAGGATCACAGAAATCTTGGTATATATCTACCTAAAAGCATGAATGCTAACACAAAAACAACCAAAAATTAAAGCAACTTCTGTTCTGAAATTGTTATTATTATGGATGGATAATATTAGTGAACGACGTTGTATCCACTACTGCAGTTCGTTAAGGTCCGGTCATGTAAAAGGATGATAGTCGCGTTCTGTAAATTTTAAAGGATTACGAAGGAAAAGAATGTGGCTTATGTCAACGTACTCTGCCGACATTCGCTTGAAGGACACAAGAACCTCATAAAGCCTAAATCAATATAGTTTGTATTCAGGCGGAAACTGGGACAGATTTCCTCCCGAATAAAATTCAGAATATTTACCACTTTAAAGCCTAGGGTTTACTATATGTACCACCAGATGTAACATTCAAAAATTCTACGTTTTTCCCACAGAGATTAAAATGTGTTTTATACAGTTCTCGGTAGAACAGCCATTATTTCCTTATAATGCATTAACTGATTGGTTCTTACAACCGAGAAGGTGTGTGTTTGCTTCGCGCCACGAACTGAATCTTTATTTATAATTCAAGTTAATGTTGGGGTTGGTCTGTGTTACTTTCGTTGATACTAATACTACTACAACTAGCACCAGTTACATCGAATGTAATAACGCTGTCGGAACATCGAAGCTTAAGGTTGAGGATTCGGAAATATGCACTTTCTTTGTTATTATAGCTACTGATTAATAAGAACACCTTAAAAGAATTTGTAATTTTTAAAACAGTGTCTTGTTTGCAGCATAATATATTATACAAATTTAAGAATAATTGTTTACAATTACCACACGAAAATATATTGAAAATTGATGCTATTCGCTACACATAAAATAACTAATCTTTTCATTCTTAAAAAATCCACCTTCTGACTGGTGATTGCATATGTAAATTCAATTCCACAGGTTTTCTTTTCGAACCCCGGCCGGGAAATGTTAATAAGGTTTTGCCAGAAATTTACCTCAAACCAGGACACTTTCTTTGCTTTTACACTCCAAACTCATCAGGGCGAAAAACCTAATAATGTTATTCGACACTACGTAACTTACTGTTTGGAGAAGCGACAAATACTTATAAAAATCGAGACTTTTAGAGTGGTGAAGTTTCCTTCTGAATCGTGACGTTGTGAAGTCTGACAGGTGGGAGGGACATACTGTCTTCATAATCAGACTCTACCCTGACACCGTGTCATAGCCCAGGAGACCACAATCTATCTTCGTAAATAGTAAAAGAAAGCGCCTGTGTGTCTCTCTGTCTGCCTGCCTGCCTGTGTGTGGCAGCCGTCACGCATCGGAAACTAAAGTTAGGAGCTTGATATATTGGTAGTAGTTTTAGAATAATTTTGGTATGTGCCGTGTCAAATATAATAAAAATCGTGGTAACTGTGCTTTAGTCGGCATTGCAGCGTCTTACCTGGCCGATAACATTTATCAACCTAACTCTTAAGAATATTTCAAATTCAGTGAAACTGTGATTTTATAGTATATCTCTGTGGCTTTTCCAGGGGTGCACAAATACCTGGCGAGGAGTGCATAAATTTTGCCTGGTGGCACCTAATATTTTCAGCATAATTACTGCAGTTTTCCTTGCATACAAGAATGTGTACCACTTCATACGCATCGAGTAGAAAGCGCCAGATAACAGCTTTACAGGTCACTCCAGAATTGCTAGTCCTCAGCACTGAAGAGTTTGTCACGTTCTGGCGACTGCTAGTTGGAGGTGGCTCCTATACTTTTTGAAAATTTGTGGACCCCTGGCTATGATATATACGTACAGTTCAATTAAAATCGTACCTTGAGACGGGAATTTTTAAAATTTCCCCTTAAAATATCAACGGGCCTTTTATTAGGATGATACAACATTTTTAACGTATATTCAAAATGAACGCCATTTGCAATTAAAACGGATGTCTGTAGATGGCACTAGTGTCCACTATTCGCCGTAGGCAAGGTATTCGAGCACGGATGTCTGTCTCATGTTCGTGGTGCTGTGTTGTGTGTTGCTGCCTTTGATCTATGGCGAGTATTTCGTCTGCTAGCTACGTGCGATTGGCAGATTGAGGCCACTAGAAATTTGCTTGTTTGAAACGGTTTACCATAGTTATTCTGACAAAAATGGCTGCGATGGAGGGTTCATTGAGCAAGTGGACAAATGTTATGAAAGGATGGCAGTATCGGTGGTTTGTTTTGGATGATAACGCAGGTTTGCTGTCATACTACACAGTGAGTAATTACCTATTGTGTTTGAAACATATACTCATGTTGAGGTTAGGGAAGTCGTTGTTCTTCGCAGTGCGGTTAGAAAGAGAATACGATGTACAGGTGCCATCGATTAATTCGGAATTGTTTATTCTGAAACACTGAAACATACTAAACAAGCTTATTTTGTCAAATCTGTCTCAGAAGCGAATTTGTCATATGAAAGAGGTTATTGTGACAATATCTGCACCTAGGTATGCAAACATTAGTCATTTAAAAACGTTTTGCAGTTTCATAAACGTTACTTAATTGTATTCGAAACCTGGATGTTTATTTGTTATTTGGGAAATGATGAGTGAATAACTGTTTAGAAAGAGTTTGGAAGGAAGTGACCCTGTCTGATTTGAGGTACTGTACTAGCGTTTAGTTAGTTGCCAGCCTGTCACTGTGTAGGCCTTGGTTTGGTCCCAGGACAGTCTGTGTGGGATTTGTTGTGGACAAAGTGGCACTGGGGAAGCTTTTTCTCCAAATACTTTGGTTTTCCTCTGTCATTATTAACCCACCAGTGCTCCATATTGTTATTTCATTTATCTGCTACCAAACCTACATAATCATAGGAACTGACAGTGTTGTTAAATGGAACATTTCTCTCTCACTTCCCAAAAGAGTGCACTTCAGTCCCTGTGATGTTCATTTGTTGTAACAGAAGTCACAATGTACAGTTAAGCCCCCCTCATTTCTCTCTTTCTTTCTCTTTTTAATATTCATCATACTAAAGAGTGTTGCATATGAAGGTTGTATATCTTAATGAGACCCATATTTTATGTTGTATACCACTTCTTCATAAGAAGAGTAATTATTTAACAAACTCATGTGGTTAGATTTGAGATTCATTGGACTAGTATGAACCAAATTCAGATTCTCCTGCCAATGCAAGATTTGACTCACAGTGATGTTGCTGAGAATTCATGTCTCATTTGGAACATGGTAGCTATTTACCAGTCGACATATCATAAGAATTGAACCTTCTGCCAAGTTGAAATACCAAGTGAAATGAAAGTTCATTCATTGGCTTAGGATACAGTGTACACAGACATGTGAAAAAACACACCACCTCTCCATTATGCGTTCACATTTTGCACACCATAGGGGAAGAAAGTGGGTGCTTAAATACGTGGGACATTTCAGACGTTTTGTGTATGATTTTATTGGAACAACAAAATACTAGATAAAACACTATTGATATCCCTGAATGTTTACACATATGTCCTCTACTCAATGTAATCACCAGCACTGTCCACACGCTTTTCCCATCTACATGGTAAACGATCAATTACAGCTCTGTATTTGTCCTTGCTCAGATGCTTTAAAGAGGCAGTGACAACAGTGTTGATATTGTCTTCTGACTGAAATTGTTTTCCCCAAAGATGTTCTTTCACACGTGAAAACAACCAATAATCACATTGGGTGAGATCTGGAGAGTAGGGAGGATGTGCCAACACCTCCCAGCCCCAACGTTTCACCAGATTTTGCACATCACGATGATGATGAGGTGTTGCGTTGTCCTGGAGCAAAAGGCACCACGCTCCAGCAGTTCTGGTTGTTTACGGCGAAGAGCCGGCCTCAACTTATCCTGCAAGAGTGAGCAGTAATATGAGCAATTGACCATGGTACCACCTGGCACGGGATGGTCAACCACAAGCCCATTTCGGCTGAAGAACATGACAAGCATGACTTTCAGAGCGCCCTGAATGCGCCGTGCAATTTTCTTCCACGGTGACGTTGGGGCGCACCTTTCAGCATTCTGTCGTTTCAGCTGAGGGTCAAATCAATGCATCCATAACTTGTCAACCGTTAAAATGCAATTGAGGAATGCATTGCCTTCATTTCTCCAATGCTTCAGATGGGTGTTGGCGAGAAGAACACACATGGCTCTTTGGTCATCATTGAGCACGTGTGGAATCCACTTTGCACATATTTTTCTTTTCCCCAAGCTGTTAGTGAGGATACGGTAAACACTTGCTGGTGAGATTCCTACTTCTGTAGCAATTGCCGTGCATGAAGTACTGCATGTACCTTTAAGGACAGATTTCACTTGTTTCACGTGGTGTTCATCCGTCACCATCATTGGGGCTCCACTGCAAGGAGTGTCATCTGTCTGTTCCCGGCCATTCTTAAGGGAATTTACCCATCAGTGAACAGTTTCATATGAAGGAGCATGTGTCCCTAAACCTTCCTTCAACGACTTGTATCACTCTATAGCACTTTTACCCAACAGAACATTAAATTTTAGTAATGTTCTCATGTCTGTCCACGAGAAACTTCCTTGTAGTCTTTCCCGATCCACAGCTAAACAGCAACTGATGTCACAAAGACAGTGCACCTTTGTGACAGTAGCAATAGTACCACTAGCACCACATACATGATTTGAGTTCAGTCATATGAAGCACTGCACAGTGCAGCCACCATACACAAAACTTCTGAAATGACCTACGTATATGGAAATAACATTTGGGATATAAGAGGATGCTGGAGAAAATTGTTTAATGAGAAGCTCTATAATTTGTACTCGTCACAAAATATTATTGAGCTTGTGAAGTCAAGTAAGCATAAATGAGTGTAGTATATTAAAGTGGATCATAAATAACCTATGTATGGGGATTTAAGTATGATTTAACTGGCTTGTGATAGGGTCCAGTGGTGGCCTGTTGTGAATTCAGTAATGACGTCTTGGGTTGTACTGACTATTTCTTGACTAACCAAACAAGTACTAGCTTTGCAAGGACTGATGTAGTTAATTAGCTAAGAGGTCAGTCATGATGTGTGAATACCAGAAGCTTGGAAGAATGTGCTGTTGCAACACATGACTGGAAATGGTTTCACCCTTTTCTGTACATCTGACTTGTACCTCCTGGATTAATGCAAGTTTCCAGTTTTTGTTATGATCCAACACATCTTCAAAGGTTAAGCAGTCCAAGAACTGCTTGACCTTTGAAGATGGGATCGATAGGTTGTCCCGAAACGTCGGTAAGAAACTACCATTGTACACTGTGTAAAATCCCAAAAGAGTGCAGATCTCAGGACTTTGAGTTCTGTTACTACAGTTTGTCACCAGTATACTTCATTCATTCTGTAGCCTGTCTTATGACAGGTCCGTAGCCTCTTCCGCAGCTAGTTCTCCACAGGGTGCTATCTAGTGCTTCCTCTTTCAATTTCCAGTATCTTCCCTTTTCCTTAAGGTCATCCAGTAACTGCTTGCATCTTCTCCCTCGTCTTCCCATAATTTCTATCCTTCCTTCTAACTTTCCTTCAATCACGTGTTTTAGAAGGCACTTTCTATGCAAGATGTGACCAATCCAGTTAGCCTTTCTTCTTTTTATTGTACGAGTATGTAGGATATTCCTCTCCTCCTTGACTCTGTGTAATACTTCTTCATTTCTCACACGATCAGTCCAACTGATCTTCTCCATTCTTCTCCAGCACCACATTTTAAAACTTTCCAGGTATTCCTTATCTACTTTCCGAAGTGTCCATGTTTCAGCACCATACAAAGCTATGCTCCAAATGTAGCACTTTACTAGTTTCTTTCTTAAATTTAAGTCCAATTTGCTGGTGAAAAGAGTCTTCTTCTTGTTGAATGCTGCTTTTGCCATGGCAATTCTGGATGTAATTTCACGTGTACACCTTGCATCTTTTGTTATGATGCTACCCAAATAATTTAAATATTCCACGTTCTCCAATTGCTTTTGATCTATCATAATTTTATTTGGGATGGTTGCCTTGAGATTCTCATTACCTTAGTTTTTTCCACATTCTTTTCCATTCCATAGTGTCATCCATGCCCTGTAGCACCTTTTCTTCCCTAGCCAGTAGAACAAGGTCATCTGCATATTTCACAGTGCGAATTACTTGTCCTCCTATTTTGAAGTCTCCAAACCCTTCAACAGCTTCCTTGGTAAGGCACTTGCTGTATAAGTTGAACAGAATCAGCGACAAACAGCAACCTTGTCTAACTCCTCTTCCAATCTTCAAACTCCTTGCCTCCCCTTGATCCAGTCGTATTTTGATGCTTTGTTCCATGTACAATTTGCTGATCAATCTTCTTTCGCCCCAGTCTATCCCAATTCCCTTTAGGATCTGCATTAATTTGGTCCAGTTAACATGGTCGAGAGTTTGAATTATGTTATATAGCATATTCTTGTCAATAATGACATTATTACTTGATACATTTTGCATTGCATATGCAAGTACATTTTATTGCATCCGTGTTACAACTGCATTAAATACACATCTTTGCTTGTGTAGTTTTCCCTCCTAACATTTGTTTAGCTGAGTGCATTTTTTATTTCCATACCATATTTTAACCTTCACTTCTTTGCATCTTGGAGTTTTCGGTTTTGCTGTTTTGCAGTCCAGTGTAGTTATTTGGATCATCCCTTTGCAGTCCTGATGTTCTAGATTGCTCCAGACTTTAAATTTGCTCATAAACACTCAATCTCGTATGAAGCCATTATTTAATATTTGAGGAATTTATCAGAAAACAGTCCAACAGTCTTGGGCAATGCCAATACAGACAAAAATAGCAAATGTTTGATTATGACAGGATATCTCCCATATGTGACGAAGTTTAGCTAATCTTTCTGTGCTAGTCACAAATAGCAGTGTGCAACTGAAGTTCATTGTAGGCCAGGCCTGGCAGACAGGCAGCCTGCAGAGCTTTATGATGCAGTGTGCTTACGTTTTGTTAATCATAAAGTTTTATTGTCCTTTCAGAACACAGCAGCAAATATGCCTGTGGCATAGTTAGAACATTTTTTGCTTGTCAGAGAGCACTCTGTCCTACTTTGAAGCTTTGTATATGTGTGTGTACATACAGTTACCAACCCGAAGGTTGCTTTGATCCCCAGTCAGTGCTCTAATCCAGTGGTATTCAACCTGGGGTACGTGTACCCCCAGGGGTACGCGAAGACATCTTAGGGGGTACGTAAAATTAAAAAAAAAAAAATAAATATATTATTTCGTGATAAACACTGAATAATCAGGTCCAGATTTAGGGTTAACCACAAGAGACCCGGACGTAACGACATGTGATTTGGGAGCGCCATTTTTTGTTTCTCTCTCTCTCCTTTATGCGATTCTTATCTGGGCGGCTAGTTTCATTTTATTCCACATAGTGCATATAATTTTGCTTTGCTAAAATACCTTCGTTCCTTTATTAATTTTTATGTGACAGGCAATAATACGAGTATATGTTATTTAATAGCTTGACTTTCCTTTTTCTCATTTAAAACTTATTATTTAATACATTATTTTGGATGTAATTTATTTAACTTATTTTAGATATAGATTATAGACTAGGTATAACTTGAATTATGCACCAGCAACTTTGGGGGTACAGAGTTGAAGAGAAATTATATTTGGGGGTACGTGAGCAAAAAAGGTGAATACCACTGCTGTAATCAACAAAACGTAGGATGGTATAGGAGTCAAGGTATCTTTCCTAAGATGTACGACTCCGTAGATATCTTAAATACCTTTCATGATGAGTGTGTGTAGCACCAGGCTTACTGTATTGTTATTCATCAAATTAAATAAACCAATACTTGTAAGTAAATTTTATGCGCACAAGTTTAATGTTTATGTGGTACACTGATGTGATTTATTCACCACATCCTTGCTTGTGAAAATGGTGTGAGCTGTAACCCACAGCGGATACTTGAGACAAGCATGGGACAAAATATATTCCAGAGACCACATGCAATCTGTAGTATGATCTAACTTTCAATAGCAAAATGAAAGCACTTTCACAGTAATTACGTTTATGCATACATAAACCGGAATGTGTAACTGTTACACTTTTTTGTTGCAGTCAAGGGATAAAATGATGCGAGGAGTTCGTCGTGGTTGCGTGAGGCTGAAAGGTGCTGTCATAGGGATAGACGACGAAGATGATAGTACTTTTACTATAACCGTGGATGGAAAAACTTTCCATTTTCAAGCACTAGGTGCTGAAGAGAGGGAGAAATGGATTCGTGCCCTCGAAGACACCATTCTCAGACATGCCCACAGAGTAAGTTAGTATGTTATGATCATACAGCCAGTAATGGAATGGGGTCATAAAGTATGTGATTGTGGTAAGCAGTACCAAATTTTCAGTGGCACTTACAGACCTGGGCTTCAAAATTTTAAATTCTTTACATGTACAATTACACAAAAATTTGTCATTTGAACACTATAAGTAGCAAATCTTTTGAACCTGAAAAATGGTATTTTCATCCTTCAGAGTATCAGTAACCTAGGAAGCTAAGTTGTAGGTGTGAAGAATGGTGTTTATTTTTCAGGGGCTTGTGTTGAAAAACCAAAAGTGCCTGCTATTCAGAAATGTATTTAGTCACTCCTTCCCCTGCTTTTCCAAAGCTGATGCACATAAAACCAAAGCAGTTATTTTATTATTAATGGATCAACATTTACATCAGTAGTATAACTGATCTGTGTAAAACAAGACTGGATAGATGTACTTTCCAAATTTATTCCTTAACATTTTCAGTGGCATTTGTATCTGTAAATCCTGCTGTATTCGATGCTCCACTGGGAAGCCAGAGATCCTGGTTTCCAGAATATGACTAATTTTCAACTCAGGGATAGGTGAGCTGTCAAAATACAGTAATTGTTATTAGTATGAGAATATTATTTCTATAACTACAGGAACCTGAGCGATATTACAGTGATGCTTTTGTTCTGGCAGTGTTCAGTGGTATGGTGGAATGGCACTTTCCTTTGTAAATACAGAAGTAAGAAAAGTTTGTTACTGAATTGTTACAAGAAATACCTACAAAGTACAGACCTTGATTTCAGGCTTCCGCCGCGATGTTGATGAAATCTGTGGTCTTTTGGATAATTACACGGCGGCACACGATGCCGTGTAATTACCCAAAAGACCACAGATTTCAACAAAGTACAGTATTGAAAAATGTATTTATTGATTCAAGATCCAGCATGTTTCAGTGGGCTGCCATCATCAGGTCTTATATGAATATATGTTGAAAGTTTTATAGACCATACAGTTTAGCTTGTAATAAAAGATAAAATAGATAAAGCTATAAAATATTATATATGCAAGTTTTTAGAAAGGTAAGTCAGTTAATATCAAACTGCTTACACAAGAGTCATACACCTGTATATCAAGGTTGTATATGTATATAGGGTGTTTCAGGGGGAATCTGCCATACTTTGGAAAAACTTTCCTTAAATTGTATCGATATAATCGAAAACACCTATGTCTGAGGTTGAATGGTACAGAGATAATGGCGAGATAAGTCTTAAAGAATAAGAGCTGTTACGCCTTTATTTATTGATTACCAAGTACATGTTCGAATGAGAAGAAATTCTTATTTCCTGCAATGTTAACACCTGTACTTCACATATAAGTGACATAAAGACTTTGATTAAGTAAGAAAAACGTGAACTAGTTTAATAAAAATAATCATCAGGATTCCAAGTACATAGACACATGCCATTGCATGGCTTGGCTTCGGTATCGATTCAAGGACAGACCTGTGCAGTGTATGGATAATGCATCATGCTAAACAGGTACAGTATGTGGAATCGCAAAAAAGACCACATATTTCTCACGTCAATGTCTCTGTAACCGTTCAACTTGGAATAAGCTTATGGGTATTTTTGTTTATATTGAAATACTCTAACTTAAAAGAATGTTCTCCTGAAGTATGGTAGATTCCCCTGAAGCACCCATATATATATCACAGTATTGATAGTTATTTTACAATCGCCTTAAAATGCATGATGAGATATATAGCATATGAGAAGTTGCAATGGAAGCTTGTCTTCAAAGATATTGATCTCCTCCTATAGGATCAGTGGATAAGTATGTGGTGTATGGCAGCTGTTTTCATTCATGAAACAAAGCAAGAGCTCTGAGAGTTTGCAATAGACAGAGACATATTTGTCATCAATAATGAAATAGTATCAACGCAGAATTTTGAACCTAATATTAATAAGCTAACTGCCAATAAAGATGCCAAGTTTCTGTAAAATCTTCTGATAAGAGGTGAGAACTCTTAGTATAGTAGTACCTCATTGGATAATCTAATTTAGATTTTTTTTTACATTTAGATTTGGAATTAACAAAAGATTACTTTATTTACTACACAGAAGGTTTATTAGTCAATAGTAAGGGGCTTGGCCTAGAAGTAAATGTTGATAAATCTAAGTACATATTCATGTTTCAAGAACAGAATGCAGGATGAAGTCACAACATAAAGACAGGTAATAAATGCTTTGAAAGGGTGGAAGAGTTCAAATATTTGGGAACAAGCCTAAGAAATCAAAATTGCATTATTGAAGAAATTAAGAGCAGATTGAACTCAGGGAATGCTTGCTATCATTCAATGCAGAATCTTTTTTCTTCTGGTTTGCTGTCAAAATATATGAAGATTAAAATATACAAAACTGTAATTTTGCCTGTTGTTTTGTACTGTATTCGTGTGAAACTTGGTCTCTCACATTAAGGGAGGAACATGGGCTGAGGGTGTTTGAGAACAGGGGACTGGAGAAGACTACATAACGAGGAGTTTTATGATCTGTACTCCTCACCAAATATTATTCAGATAATGAAATCAAGAAGAATGTGATGGGCGGGGCATGTAGCATGTTTGGGGAGAGGAGAGGTGTATACAGGGTTTTGGTGTGGAAAGCTGAGGGTAAGAGACCACGTTGAAGACCTAGGGTAGATGGGAAGATAATATTAAAATTTATCTTCAAGAAGTGATATGGGGGGGTGGGGGCATGGACTGAATTGGTCTGGTTCAGGACGGACAGGTGGCGGGCTCTTGTGAATGCGGTACTGAACCTTTGGGTTCCATAAAATGCCGGTGATTTCTTGACAAGCTGAGAACCTGTTAGCTTCCCAAGAAGGACTCTGCTCCATGGAGCCCATGCAGTTGGTTTATTTACTCACCTCCATCTAGTGCCGAGATTTAAGAATGAGTGGACTTATACGTCGACCCCTCCAATACGCCTTCATGGTACAACTTTACCGTTACATTTTTATTCACTGTATTTATGATGTCGTGGTATTTTTATGGTGTTAATGCCTTTCCATTTATTTGTAAAATTTGCGGCCCAACTTCAAATATCTTAGCTTACTGCGGCCCTCACTCACCGAGTTTTACATGCCTGGAGTAAGAAGTTGCCATTTAAAGGTGCCAAGTAGGTGGATCCTGAGATATACTTCAGTTCTTGATCTGACACTGTACAGATATGATTTCATATTTGTGTGCTCTGGAGTTTAGGTCACGGAATTAATCCCGCTGTAATGTGTCTGTGTTTACGATTTGAGTCTCGACTCTCCCTGTATCGCTTGGGCGCGCCACGAGAAGTCGTCAAGGCTTCATGGGCGGGGCGAGAGACGCTTGGCGCCACGCTCTGTCCCGACAATAGACCACTTACATGTACTACAGGAGAACGAGATGAGACATAAATGCTGTCAGACAGGAATAGTGGTCAGTACAGTTACCGTGCAGTGTATGCTCATGGTTACCCTCCCGTCCTGCTTACATAAAACTCCGCGCTTTCTCGTGGCGTGCCTTTAACAGTATCGAGAGGAAGATTGGGGGAGGATTTGGAAGCAACTGGTCATTGCCTAATGGAAGTACTATTTCGTGATTTTCTTGGAGGGACCGAGGAAAACTATGAAGTCTCTCTGCCAGGGTAACAAATGGCGTGGCCTAGATCCGAACCGGGCACGCGAATACGAGGCAGAAGCGTATTTTAGAATGTTTTCAGGTCTGTAGTGTCTTGACTGCTGATGTTAAAGTGTTCACTGCACCTCTTCCTGCCTTTTACCCAGTTTCTTCTTAAATTCGATCTTCGTTGTATAGGGATGCAACTGCTCCGCGCCATTGACTTGTTACTCTGTCGATTAACTATTCCAATTTATTGTACATTAGACTCAGATACAAATTAAGTTATTTTGTTACTATTCTTTTCTTTGTTTATGCATATGGAGTGGAGTTTTCTTATTGCATTTTCAGATGCGATGGGATCCCAGCAAGCCTGCACCCACGGTCCACGAGTTCGACAAGAAACTTGCTGAAGCAGATGCATATCTACAAATTCTTATCGATCAAATCAAGGTGAGAACACTTTGCATTCAGTAAGTTTCCTGGTGTATTTAAACCAGTCTGTAGGCCTGAGTTTGTGAGTCGTGATGTTACACTGACTAATGAATCTGTTATGAGTTCCCAAACGATTGTGCAGACTCATGGCGTAGTTTATAGTGCCGTCGGATATGGGCTGTACTGCCTGCAGGGGCAAGAGGTTTTGCTCTTCAAAAAGTCCAGACTGGCTCTGGGTCCTATACAGCCCCCCCCCCCCCATGTAATGGGTACCGGGGATGAAGCGGCCGGGTCGTGAGGCTGACCACTCGCCTCCGTCTAGTGCTGAAGTTAATGTGTGGACCTACACCTCCACCTCCAGCCCTCCCTGTCTTCATTGCATGCACAGGGACAACTTACCTTCCTGTAACTCTGATTTCAAATTCAACACTTTCTTCAGGGAGTATAAAATATAGCCATTCCTATTTTTAGCTAGTCATTTTTTGCATGAAGCTCATAATTTGGAGTTTGTGTTTGTCCGTCCGTGATGTCGTAGATTACCTCCAAAATTACCGTACTGATGTTTGGTAGTTAGTATATACACTTAAACTTCCGCGAATTTAATTATTGCTCTAACCGATGCACTCCAACCAGCACTTTAAGCGAAACTTGGTGTGAACGTCGTCGTTCTTCTTAAAACGTTTCATCACATGAAAGCCTCTAGGCCTACATTACAACAAAATATAAATCGCAATGCGGTCTACAATCTTCATGTGAAACTTTATCTTTTCCCGACAGACTGAATAGCCCTATGTATCTAAACATATAAGGAAGATTTTATATTGCTTTCACCGTGCATTTTTCTCACTAATTCAGTTTTTTACCAACAAATGCACACACAAAAAACCACTCTTTTATAGTTTTATTAATATAGATTTATACCCCTACACGTGTTTCAATCCTTGGATCATCTTCAGGGGGTTAATAAGCTACTACACTTCAACTTGCATGCTAGAAGGGCCTAATGGGCACACTTGTGTGCCCATTAGGCTGAATTATATAAGGAAGAATAACTTGCACCCATTCTCGGTATCTGTGATATAACTAGCTTTGTCTCAGTATATTCGTATCAGCAATAAATAAACATCAAATCTTATGACATAAAGCATACGATATTTCGCATATGGAGAATGTGTAAATGTAATTCATTCTTTCACTCTTGTTAAGACGTAGTTCAGAAACTTCTGAACTCTCTTAAAATTACAGTCCTATGTACGAGTGGTAACTAATTAATACTGTTTGACCCTTTGAAGGCTGAAGTTCTTATGAATAGTAGTGTATGTAAAAGTCATACCTCATAGAAACCATACCGCGTTTAATTAGAACCAGGGAGGCAATGTACGTATAAACGTTAACATTCAAGCGCGTTCGTGTAACTATTGTTACCGTGGAAAAGCAATAAGTATTACATATTCTGAGTGTGTCTGTAGCCTTAGTTATCCAGCATGCAAGGCGCATGCGCCGTATTATATTGTCATCTGTGGCATGTCCGGCTCTACCATATTTTTCCACATTATCTCATAAACGGCACGATTTTCGGAGAAGCGTCGAACATAAAATGAGTGTTTTCATTTTCTCTATAATTTTTGTCTGAAACATTTTTCATTCTAAGAGAATTCAGCGAGATATTATCATAAATGTACATAGGTCTCCATGTAAAGTATCCGTTATTGTTGTCAGAATTTAATCAAACTTGAATTTTCTCGACAGATTTTCAAGAAATCCTCAAATATCAAATTTCATTAAAATCCGTCCAATGGGAGCCGAGTTGTTCCATGGAGACGGACGGACAGACAGAAGACAGACATGACGAAGCTAATAGTCGCTTTTCGAAATTTTGTGAACGCGCCTAAACCGACCGGATGATGCTCTTTCAACCAACCCAAAAGCTCTCTTTTGCGGCCCTCTCTACATTAAACCATTTCTGCTTACGGGAGGCGTAGTTCTGTAATACTGCTCTAGCTTTATAGGAAACCCATAAATGCACTCTAGGCAAAACGTATAATTTTTAATGTCAAAGCAGATGGTACGCTGGTCATTAAAGAGTTCTAATACGTACCCTAAGCAAGGAGTTACGATTGGTAATAGGAGTGTGTCGAGGTGTTCGAAGATATTCTTGGAGGCATAAGCACAGCAGTAACACAAGAGCAAATATAAACAGATTGTGTATGATGCTGATGTAAATAAAAATGTCATGTGTCCATTGCTTGGATACCATGAATAGTATTTTGTTAAAAGTCATGTTCTTATCTGGGAGTATGGGCGATTTAGTAGTTGTAGACTTGCCATATTCAAGAGAGTGGCAGGGCAATGGTCACGAACAGCCAGAAACCGGAGCGAATAGAGCAGATAACATGTCATTCGTAAAACTGCGTAATGTCACGAACTCCGCAGACGTAAGCAGAAAGGGCTACAACAGTGTGCTTAGAGATGCAAGTGCCAACCTGCCGCCCCGAAGTGAAATTGTATTAAATGATCCAAGTGTCAATGCGACATCTCTAGGAATAGCTCACCTAGTGATAAGACACTCGAGCTCTCCCTGGTTCTACCAGCAGGCCGTTGCTCTCATGTGATTAATTAGGCTTATTTATTTATGTACGAGGGTTATCCAGAAAGTAAAGATACATACGCAATAAAATTTTTTAAAAATAGTTATTAACAAAATTGAGTGAAAAAACTCTTAACACATACCTTTAGCTATTTTTCAACATAATCACCACCTTTGTCACGGCATTTGTTTAGCCTGGGTACGAGGTTTTGTATTCCGATGTCATAGAGCTCCGCCGCCAGTGCACGCAACCATGCAGTGACTTCGTTTTTCACCTCTTCGTCTTCGTGAAACTTCTGGCCGGCCAGATGTTTCTTTAAATGCAAAAACAAATGGAAATCCCTGGGAGCGAGGTCTGGGCTGTGAGCGGGATGGTCTAAAACTTCCTAGTTGAAACTCTGCAACAACTGCTGCGTTGCTCTAGCGGTGTGCGGCCTTGCGTTGTCGTGCAGTAAGGTGACGCCGCGTGTCAGCATCCCTCGTCTTCTGTTCTGAATTGCACGAAAGGGGGTTCTTCTGGTTGATTTTATGCCTCACGGGACCACCATAAACTCTGCGGCATATTGTGAAACACTGAAAAGGCTTAGACGTGCATTTCAGAACAGAAGACGAGGGATGCTGACACGCGGCGTCACCTTACTGCACGACAACGCAAGGCCACCCACCGCTAGAGCAACGCAGCAGTTGTTGCAGAGTTTCAACTGGGAAGTTTTAGACCATCCCGCTCACAGCCCAGACCTCGCTCCCAGGGATTTCCATTTGTTTTTGCATTTAAAGAAACATCTGGCCGGCCAGAAGTTTCACGAAGACAAAGAGGTGAAAAACGAAGTCACTGCATGGTTGCGTGCACTGGCGGCGGAGCTCTATGACATCGGAATACAAAACCTCGTACCCAGGCTAAACAAATGCCGTGACAAAGGTGGTGATTATGTTGAAAAATAGCTAAAGGTATGTGTTAAAAGTTTTTTTCACTCAATTTTGTTAATAACAATTTAAAAAAAAATTTTGTTGCGTCTGTATCTTTACTGTCTGGATAACCCTCGTATGTATGTATTTATTTATTATACTTGCTATGACGTTTCTCCAGTCCAGATTTGTTAACCGAAATACCTTCATCCCAGTGCAACAGAATTTGTAACACCTGGTCATGTTAGAACGTAGACTGTTTTGTAATACGTTATGGTACAATGGTGAAAAACACGTTTTTCTTTTTAAAAAAGGTTATGTTTTATATTGAATATATCCATCAGTGCTTGGGATTACTTTATTTTTGCTTCATGCTTTTTTTCTGTCCAGTTGTAACTTTGTGTATACTCGTGCATTACGCTGCATTTTCGGCAATCACTGCCATCATACACTCAGCGCACACAAGTGCCAAATTGTAATGCATCTGTCATAAAATATCAGCAGCACAGAATGCAGTATGACGAAAGTTTTAAAAGCTGTCAGTTGAATAAACGTTTATATGAGTACTAAAAGGGATTCATTGTGTAGTTATTGAACGAAGCACTCGTAGTTAACGTTTATTCACTTTCACCATTTGCACTGGAACACCTAAATATTTGGCGAGGCAATGATATCACAAAATGTTCTTGTTTTTTCCCCCCCAATGTGTATTGTAATAGTGTCGGAGTTCCCGTCTGCAGTCTTGTTATTTGTAGGCGCAGTGGTGCAGAGTTAAAGAAATTGTTCTTATTTCCGTATACATACGTTGATTGTTGGGAGACTGAACGGCCAGTTTTAGGTACACGGTGTTATGGGCGTAACAAACCAGCTTTTAACATCACCATTCTCCGTGTGTGTGATCCCCCTGTTTCAATGTCACAATAAGTTAAGCGATTTTCACGAAACTTTTTCATACACTGAGTAACAAAAGGCGACGGACGCGTAAAATTCTGAGATAGGAGTGGCAGTGGCGCCACTTATTTTTAGTTCCCGAAATGGTAAGTGATAATAGATTTCAGAAAAAATGTGCAGCTCTTGTTAAGGTAATATTTGTTTTATAATACAAACTAATATGGCGGCAGTGCGAACATTTTCTTTAGCCTTCAGTTTAATGGCTATAACTAATGAACAATTGGAGCTAGGGATGCGAAATCTGCTTTGTGGTCTGTGTCGATTTTTGAACCACAGTTGTGTTATATGGATGCAAATGCATCAGTTTTGTTGAATTTCATCCTTATGACGCAGACACGCCCGTTTGCTGCGCGAGTTGGGCCAGTGCCATTTCTGGAGGAGTCTCCAGTGTAGCACCATTTCCGTTCAGTTCTCGTATGTCTAAAGTGAAACCCCTTTCTCGAAACAATTTACTTATTTGAAAATTGTTTTCATCCGGCGCTTCCCTACATTTTTGTCTGAATTTATGGGCACTTACTAACATCAACTGTATTTAGTGTATGTATCACGCAGAGATCTGCATAGCGATTACCGTGAGTCCCAGCGACCTCACATCGCCGATAAGCAAGGATATGCAGGCACCAGCAGCGATGGTAGAGACAGTCTTTAGCTTGTAGTGTTTTATGATCTTCGAACTGGGAGCCCTGTCGTCAACTGCAGGGTTTGCTGTATAGGTCCGACCAGCCCTGGCTTGTAGTATGCCAATACAAATGTTTATGTGGTTACCTTGTGGTTTTAATGTTGGGCACTAAAATGTTTATGGAGCCGGAATGCCGTAATCGGTAGAGGGACTAGGCTGTGGGCTGGGCGGTCCTGGTTTCGAATCCTAGTAGGGACAAGGGATTTTCCTCTTCTCCAAAACGTTGACCATTCGCCTGCATATAGTGCCGAGGTTAAGAATTCGTGGAGCTATATCTCTGCTCCCCCTATATACCTTCATGGCATGGACAGGGAAAACTTTACCTTTACCTTATTAAAATTTTTATATTTTGAGTGTTTTTGTCTCAGGAAAAGAAAATGACTTCTCAGTGCAGTGGTAATAAAAATAAGCCAAGATTGTTTGTGTATAATTTTAATGAAAAGTGGGACAATCAATGTTTCTTCGTCAATGTTAAAAACAAGTGTGTGAGTTTAATATACAATGCCAGCAATGATGTAATGTTGAACCACATTTCATTACCATGCATAAAGATAAGAAGTAAATATCGCGACAAGAGCCAAGTGAGTACAAACTAAGCTGATGATTTGAAACGTGATTGACGATCGCGTCCAGCAATATTGGCTGGGCCTGTTACCGAAGGCAAGGCGTCTAGTGTTGCTTCGTATAAAATCACAGAAGTCTTGGCAAAGAAGAAGAACCCCTTTGAAGATGGCAGTGTGATTTAAGAAAGTTTAGTTGATGCTCATTATGGAGACTTGGTATTACGTACATGAAGTCTGTTGGATGAGTAGAGGGAACATTTTATTCAGGTTTAAGAAGCTTCTTCCAGCACTTGTGGAGTTTCTTCAGGGCAGAGGTGATTTACCTCCACAATTTAAAGACTCTCGATGATTGCTGCATCTTGCTTTCCTCGCAGATCTTACTGCAAAACTAAATTAGTTAAGTACTGCGCTCCAAGGTGAAAAAAACTATTAAAATAATTAGCATCGTTGATTCTTTCAAAGGAAAAGTGAAGTTACGGAAGACTCGGGTGACGAAAAGTGTGCAAACCCAGTTTGCAAGCGTTCAGAGTTGCGCCGATGGTGCACTTGATGCGTCTGTCTCTATTCTTTGTATTCATGACCTATTAAAGGGGCTGTAAGAACATCATCTGCTCTGATTGCATGAAATTCACTGTGTGTTTCGTTAATAATCGACTTTAAGAGAGGGATGTAAGTCAGAGTTCTGAACTATCTTCTATGTTAAGGGTAGTGCGAGTCAACTAGAACTTAGATTTGCAAACAGACTTATTATTGACAAGACAGTTAATGTACAATACTTATAAACGTAACATTGAGGTGCGTTTGCGTAACCACTGATGTCGTGGAAAAGCAATAAGTGTCACACATTCTGAGTGTGTGTCTGTAGCGTTACTTATCCACCATGCAAAGCGCATGCGCCATATTATAATGTCATCTTTGATCTGTCTGGCTGTATGATATTTTTTCACATTATTTCACAAACAACAAGATTTTCGGGAAAAAATGTTATTGCACATGTGTGTTTTGATATGCTTTACAAATTTGTCTGAAACATTTCTCATTCTAAGAAGAATTCAGCGAGAAAGTATCATAAATGTACATAGGTGTTCATGTAAATTACCCGTTATTCTTGTCAGATTTTAATGAAACTTGAATTTTCTCGACAGATTTTCAAAAAATACTCAACTATCAAATTTCATGAAAATCCGTCCAGTGGGAGCCGAGTTACATGCGGACAGACAGACATGACGAAGCTAATAGTCGCTTTTCGCAATTTTGCGGACGCACCTAAAACGTGTGAATGACAAACACCTGGGATTCTTGTCGTTTGCAGAGGCCCTGTTCTGAAACGAGTGTCATTAAAGTTGAATGTATGTTTCGGTTCTGCTTGCTTAAACCAGGGTTTTCAGCAATCAACGGACTAAAGCCGAAATGCAGATCATCATTAACATACAAATTTAAATGACTGCTTTAGAGTGGCTGTTACCACATACACGCGTGACTATAATAAGCTAAAAATTCAAGTCTTCTGAATGTTACGCCATGTCGTTGGGTAAATAATTACCGAAGTTTTGAAGGATCGTGGTGCCTTCATCTTCAGGGTTTAGAAGTCCAAGAAGAGTAGTTCTTGGACTGCTTCACCCTGAAAATGAAGGTACTACGCTGTTTCGAAACGTCGGTAACTACTTTCCGAACAACACGGTGTAACGTCTCAGAAGACTTGAATCTTCAGCAACACCACGTGATAACTTCAAGTCTCGCGTCTGATGTTCTAGTTGAAGAGGTGAAGTGTCACGTGTCGTATTTAATTCCGCAACTTTGTTCGGATGGACTACTGTATTTTCCTAAAACTATATATATATATATTATATATATACCCATATTGCATCTTTTGAATAAAACGAAACAAACCGCACGATTTACACGATGTAAATTCGTTTGATGTCTGTTAATCTGTGGCTTTTAGGCACGTTCGCAAAGCTGCGAAAAGTGACTATCAGCTTCGTCGTGCCTGTTCGTCCCCATGGAACAACTCGGTTCCCAGTGGACGGATTTTTGTGGAATTTTGTGTTGGGGACTTTTATCAAAGCCTGTCGAAAAAAAATTAAGTTTGGTTAAAATCGGAAAAAACTTTACACGAAGACCTGCGTATGTTTGTGATTGTATCTCGCTGAATTCTTCCTGGATGAAGGAACGCTTCATACAAAAGTTGTAGTGAAAATCAAAACACATTTCGTATCAAATGCATTTTTCTTCGAAAATCGTGCCTTGACGAGATAATTACGAAAAATACGGCAGAGGTAAACAGGCCACGGATGATCGAAAATAATGAGGAGCGAAGAGTTTTCGATTTGCATGCCGATTAATTAAGGAAAAGAAATACGTAAAAGAGCAGTAATATGTAAGTATTGTTGCTTTCAACCGGATGTAACTTTTTTCATGTCGGATAATTAAGGCAAACGTCCATACTGTAGAAATATTTGATACTTATTGCTTTATCATTTGTTATAATTGTATAATAATATAGCGCCACATTGGTAGATTTTAATTTGTTGTGTTGTGATATAATAACTTGACTTCATAAACTGCGTGTTGTCTCGTATGTTTCTGTGCCATCAAAATATTTAATATTTGTTGCTTTTTGGTGTGTACACAGATTAGGAATATGCCTATAAACTATGTATGAAATATTGTTTTTAAGTTAGAAATTACAAGATATTTCGACGGGCTGTAACTTTGAGGTTATTCATGACCTATGAAAACAAAATCAACTCTGCTCGTGCCCCACCTCCTTGTCTTCTTTTCCATGCCCTCCGTGACTTCTCAGGATGAAGTTCGACGATATGGGCGCCAGTAAGTTTGACCTTACGAAGTGTTACTGGATGATGATTGCCGGATGTGGTGAATTAAGTTTGTAAGATTAAGACAAGAGGCGTCTAGGTGGATCAGTCTGGAGATGAGTCTGCACTTCTGGAATATGGCGTGAGAAGCACCTGTCGCTGAAACAGCGTCACCTCGCGGGATGACGTCGAGCGTTCTGTTGCTTTGTCGATGAAACTGTCATATAATTTGCAGTCTTACTTCACATAGTGCCCTTATTCATTGAAACGCTTTTATGTAATGCTGACTTGTGAATTGATGTTTGTGGTTATCACAGTAACTTGCACTTATCGCTGTTCAGTTAATTATCGTTTATACACGCAGAACGAAATTTCTTAACGCCAACTTTTAGCAGTTTCACTAAATTAACTTTGACAGTTCGCGTAATCGAAGTTTTGCGGCTTCTAGCTTTGAAGCGCATTCGAAAAGTTGCTGAAAACGACTAGTAGCTTTGTCATGATTGTCCGTCTGTCTATCCTTCTGGTCGTCTGCATGGAAGAACTCCCACTGAACGGATTTTCGTTGGAATTTTAAATGGGAGCCTTTTATTAAAATCTGTCGAGAAGATTAAAGTTCGATTGAAATCGGAGAGACATGTCAGACGTAAGTACCTTTGTGAGAATATTTCGATGAATTCTTCCTGAGCGGAGAAAATTTTCAGATAAAAGTTGTAGAGAAAATCAAAACACACATTTCATGTCAAATACGTTCTTTTCCCGAAAGTCATGCCGGGATAATTACGAAAAATACAGCAGTGCCAGACAGGCCACAGATGATCGAACATGATACGACGCAAAGATCATTCTATTTGCTTTCCAACTAATTAAGGCAAAAATACGTAAAATACTAATAATATTTAATGCTTTTTTCTTTCGACTTGCTGAAACTTTGAGGTTAAGATGAGTTTTATATGACGGATAATTGAGGCAAAAATACATACTGTCAAATTTTATCTTACATTCACCGTGCATTTTCATTCAATATTTAACAACCAACTAAATGCACATTTTATTTAAAACTATTTTATAGTTTTATTAATTTCTCTAAATTCCCCTACGTATGTTTCGGTCTGAAGATGGTCTGAAATCAGACCGAAACATATGTAGGGGAATTTAGAGAAATTAATAAAACTATAAAATAGTTTTAAATAAAATGTGCATTTAGTTGGTTGTTACATACTGTCAGTTTGTAATATCTACCTATTGCTGTGTGCTTGATAATAATTACGTAATAATATGGCTCCACATCTCCTAGACTGAAATTTGTTGCGAAATGACGTTATAATCAGTGACGTCGATTGCGTCTGACGACGTCACTTTCCCGTACAGTTATCGATTTTGTCTTGCCATTTACGTGATACATAGGGAAAATCAAAACGTGCGATGATTATAACCCTTAGTATTTATTGCTTATATATAGGAATATGAAATTTTGTGTGCTGGTAGATTATGAACATAGGCCTACCTATAAATTGTGTACGAAATGTTGTTTGAAGTTAGATATTACAAAAACGTTTCTTCGTCTGAAATTTTGATGTTATGTACGACCGATAAATTTAACAAAACAAAATCAGTGGGGACAAATTTTTTAAAATAAATATGTAACGTGTCCTACTAATAGTAATATAATTCTATAATATAGGCCTGTGTATAACCTGTGAACGATGAAATTGCGACCGCAGTGGATTAAATGGTATGACCATCTGAGAATGGTCCAGGATGCAAGGATCCGAACGCGTCTGAATGTTACGTCATACGTACATTGCCTGTCTTGTTACAAGTTTGATCCGTGATGCAAGCAATAACTTAAGTGCGTAAATTTGTGCGTCGTTAATCTTTAATTGAATTTATCCTGTCTGATACGAACTCCTCTTGTTAGTAATACAGTCAGTTCTGCTATAACGCTGTAGTTGCGTTTTGTGAGACCTGGAGTTACAGAAAATCTCGTAAAAGATAAGATCAGATCAGAAAAAAATGGCCTGTCTTCCAGCGTTATATCTGCACACTGGTCGCGGAATCGCCTAACAGCCAACATGCTATGCGAAATTTCGCCTTATAAAAGCAGCGTTTACCTATCCATCAATCGTGTTATAGCCAATTCGCGTTAACGAAACACGCGTAATAGCCAGACTGTCTGTATTATTAATGTGGCTTATAATGCGAAACGATTTTTTAAGTTTTTGATGGAATTTTTTAGTGTCACCATGAACACATCTTTCTAGTGTGATGCCACAACAGAGACTGTTGTTCGCTATGCAGTTTACATGTCTGTCCCGCGTTGGATTTTCTCTCTCTCCAAGGAATTCAAACTTAATCCTACGTTGTGATTGAATGGTTTTACTGCAGTTTTTTCCTATTCTGAGACTGACTGTTCTATCGGAAGTTCTTCACATTGATCGCGTCTGAATGATTGAATGAAACCCGCTCTGTCAGGTCTATGAACCTTACTCTAAAAACGAACTTTCAGTTGTGTAGCCGCAGTTAACCACCCACGCCTTTATTTACGATCACTTGCGACTTACAAAGAGCCAGCGTTTGATTTTCTTTAACATCGGAATACCATGCTTGTGTCTGAGAATGACAAATGCCTTTCTTCGCTTTGTGTGTCGGGCCGCGAAGCTAGAATTGGTACCACAGTTCCCCCGTGGAAAGTAACACCGCTTTTCTAAATAACACTGTACGATTAGTGAAACAATGGATAAAGGAGTTTGCTCGGTTAAGTCTTCTTGTTATGTGACACGTCTGGGAATTTAACGGAGGACTGTTCTGTTATGCCGGCCACACACGTTCAGGTAGGCCTGTCAGTTTTGCCTGCGCAGGCCGCCTGAAGAGAGGCGGCCGGATAAACTGAAGTCCCCACACACGTTCAGGTAGGCCTGTCAGTTTTGCCTGCGCAGGCCGCCTGAAGAGAGGCGGCCGGATAAACTGAAGTCCCCACACACGTTCAGGCGAATCCCGCTAGTCTTGATCATGGCCTCAACAGACGACGACACGCTCGCTATTGTTGGCTTGCTAATAGCTATGAAGAGTAAAAGTAAGCGCAAAAATAAGCGTAAAATGTGGTGTAAAGAGTGGTTACAAAAAAGAAACACGTATTCCCATGTAAATTTCTTGACTGAGTTGAAGCTGGCCCCTAAAGACTGGCATAATTATTTGCGAATGGATGAAGAAACATACTTACAACTCCTTTCATTAGTGGCGCCATTAATTGAAAAGAAAAATACAGTGATGAGGAGGTTCTGACTGGCTTCAACACGTGCCCTGAATTGACGCCGTTCCGGCCGGCCGGAACCTACACACGCTCCGGTACGCCTGCGCAGTCCTCCGGCCTGCCGGTTGGTCGAACGAGTTTTCGTATTTGCTCCGGCCGCCTGTACAGTTATAACTGAAAGGTGTGCCGGACCCTACACACGCTCCGGCGGCCTGTCGCAGGCATAACTGTGCAGGCAGAACTGACAGGCCGCCGGAGCGTGTGTGGCCGGCATTACACAACGTGGACATATAACAATAAGTTATTCAAATACTCCAGTAATAGTAATGACTTTCTGTAACATGTGTACAAACTGTGAACTAGAACAAAAGGCGTGACTGCTGTGGATTAAATGATAAGACCATCTGAAAAGAGTTGAGGATGCAAAGAGCAGAACGCGACTCATTACGTTATACGTACATTTCCTATGCTGCTAATGTTTATTGTGACTATTTGATGGGTTCTGTTGTCAGGTTTATGATTAAAAAAACTAACACGTGAATTAGCTTATATTTTTTCCTTGAGGTTTTACCATACGAAAATGTGTGTAATATTTTAAGAAAGTTTGTAAAACTTTTGCAGAAAATAGACACCCTAACCTAGGTTGTGAATTGCATTTTTTGTAAATTTTACGTATTACCGGTATGCTTTATTGTGTATGTAAGTATGTATGTACGTGCGTGTGTGTGTGCGCGCGCGTGTTTGTGTAATTATACATATACATTCTACATTTCATATACTGGACTTCATGTTGCCCGCATGCAGACCAAATTTTGCCGAAATTTCCAGCAAAGCAAAGAAGGTTGTCCAGGCCTCGATTGGGCTAAGTGGGCCTTAGAACTGGTGTGGATGTGGTGACACAGGTAAAAGTTTCTACCCCTTCCTGGAATCGAACCCCAGTCTTTTAACTCTTTTGGAGTAACTGAAGT
Organism: Reticulitermes speratus; assembly: GCA_021186555.1. Lineage (NCBI taxonomy): Eukaryota > Metazoa > Arthropoda > Insecta > Blattodea > Rhinotermitidae > Reticulitermes > Reticulitermes speratus. The sequence goes on from JAJKFL010000005.1 coordinate 21,193,613, forward strand.
AACCAAGCTGCCGTGACTCAGTAGTCAGGAATATAAGGAACTGTATCAGTTCTGACTCAGACTAAGAATACCCGTTTTTGTAAATTATTTTCTTTGGTTGTCCAAAGAACAAGTCCCCTTACCGCTGCCAAGAATGGTACCACAGTTGGTTATCCTGTGTCCGGTCCTTTGACTGACAGAATTGTCGTGACTTATTCATACAAAATAAGAACGCGCGATTTCAGACATGGTACAAACAAAGGTTCTCATTTCCGTCAATTGTTTTTATGATGTCTGTTGCAAAGGACATGTTAATGAAGATGCGGGGTAAGCTTCATATTTTTCGTTTCGTGCACTGTTGATAACCAGTTCACAGCACTCAACCTTATTGGTTGAGTGCTGTGAACTGGTTAATATTTAAGGAAGAACACTGTGCATTTTATTAATGCACAGTGTTCTTCCTTAAATATTTATATTACATTATATATAACATCGAGTATTCGTACATTTTTCAGTTCACAAGGGATCATCATTATCATCATCATCAGGGAACTAATATCAAATAGTAGTGCATAAAACTAAATTAGCTATTTTTATGCATAATTAACATGGCATAAAAGAGTCAAGAAGTAAAATGTGGTTAGTCTACATTTTACTGCTTGACGCTTTTACACCATGTTAATTATGCATAAAAAAAGCTAATTTAGTTTTATGCAATATTATTTGATATTCCCTGATGATGATCCCTTGTGGAATGGCAGATGTAGGAATACTCAACATTATATTATAAATATCTAAGGCAGAACACTGTGCATTTTGTTGGTTGTGTGTTGTGAACTGAATGCGGGGTAAGGTTACTTCTCGCCGTATGTCTTGCATAGTCTTTTTATTTTATCAACGTCGATGAGTTTTGACTGCGTATGAAATTTGTTTGATTGCTCTCACAAACTTGTCTCTGTGAGGAGTTGTTGGTCTTTTTCATGTTGGTTGTACAATAGATCGAATGTGAACAGTTGAGCATTGTGATACTATCCTATGGCCGTGCGAAGAATTCCGATGAGAGGTGAGGTGACGCTGCTGGAGTCTTATTCCGCTCTGTGTACTGTTTTTCAGGGCCCTGAAATGCTATATATAGATCTTTGAAGAATGTACAACGTATGTTAAAGTTATTCTGGTGTGAAGGATTTGTAATATCTCAGTCAGTATAGTGGCAGTGTACATGCAGGATGAACATCCTTCGACTCTTGGGAGTTTCACTACGATTTTTATGTTCAAGATGGCAGTAATAAACATGAGGTGATTTTGGTGCTGAATATGTGGCAGATAAGTTATTTAATTAATTTACTGCCATAATCTGTCTGTCTATTTCTCTATTGCTGCAAATGTATCTGTGAACTGATACTATTTATTTGTTTAATTTAGGCATTAGAAGTCCGAATGGAGGGTATGTCAGATCTTGCAGAGAAAGCTAGGTGTGAGGTTATCCATAATCATGCTAATGTGAGTATACAAGACATAGACTGTCATATTTTGAAACAATAGTATGGTTATTGTTAATGCTAAATGCATGAATGCAAGAAAATTAATGGTAATTTCATTGTAATTTTTGACAGAATAATCACAGAGTAATATTTCTATGTAGTCAGTTTTGCTATAACGCAATAGTTGCGTTCTAGTGAGACCTCGCGTTGTAGTAATTGTCGTAAAAAAATAAGGTCAGATCGTAAAAAATTTGGCCCGTCTTCCAAACTTATATCATCACAGTGATCGCTGAAATCGCGTAATAGCCAACACGCGTACGCGAAAGTTCTCTGTGTACAAAGTTGTCTCCTATCCATCAATTGCGTTATAGCGAATTGGCGTTGACGAAACAGAACGTGCCGTAGTTACCCTGCTCTGCGCTGCATTTGATCCACCAGAGGCTTACAAGTTTGTTGAGTCATTAAGAACTGGGTTCTAAGCCATTCTTTCACATTTATTTGCATGATTCATGCTTACATGTATTTCACATGCAGTCCCATCAGCGCTCATTCTTTGGTTGTTCTGTTCCATTATCTTAACTTCATATTATCTTAACACACATTACAGTCAATGGACACCGAGAATTTGCATCATCAGTAACAGCAGGCTACCATCCTTAGAGAGTCTCTTTCCATCTGTGAAATTTGAAGTTCTTGGCAGTAGTGTTGCCGAAGATTCAAGACATCTGGGATGTTATGCTTTGTTGGCTGGTAAATAGTGACATTTTGAAGGAACGTTGTATCTTCATCTTCAGCGTCAAGCTGTTCAAGAAGAATATAATCCTATGTAACTACTTACCATTCGACATAGCATAAACTCCCCAGAAGACTTGAATCTGCTAACTTTCCGCCTGTTTACACACTTCTTTGTAGCTCAGACAGTTACTGCCACACTTACCTGCCGTTCTTCTGTAAATGTTACAAGGTTTTACACTGTTTTACCGCAAAAACTGGCTGACAGATTATTGTTTTTTGTGGTGAATTCTGTTGACGGCGCAGCCATGGTAACCATGTTACAGTAGATGTATATAGAGAAAGTTCATAGTTCACCATAACTGTAGGTGCTAACACCATCACCTCCAAGGAGAAGTAAATAGATTTTACGCTTTTACTTTACCTTTTACTTTCATTACAGGTTTTTTGTTTTTGTTTGTTTGTTTGTTTGTCTGTTTTTGTTGGTGGTGGTGGTCGTGGTGGCAGTGGTTGTGATTGTGGGGGTGGTGGTGGTAGTAGTAGTAATAGAAGTAGTAGTATTTATTTATTTTTTATTATTTGACTTGTTAATTTGATTGTGATTTTTTAACCCAACTGGTGTTTTGTTATTTCTGATTGTGTTTTAATTCTCTTTCGCAGGATATGTTGGAGGCCATAAAGCACTCTATTGTTATGCTTCAGATAGCTAAGGTGAGTTCTTTATAACTATGTACATCACTACAGGGACAACTTACAGATGTATTAGTTTTGTAGTACAAGGTTTGAGTTGCATACATTCTGTAACTTTGCCATTAGTGAGATAGAAATCAGCTGCGGGGACCCACAACGAACGCCTCGAAGCAGGGTGATTCTTGAAATTTCCCCCATTTTATGGATTATTTTTGGCCCATCCTGTCATGAGCCTTCAACGTGCCTTCTTTCCTTTAGGATTGCTCAATAACATTTTTGCATGCACTTTTCATGTCTATATACTACGTGTCCTGTGCATCATAACCTGTTAGTTACACTACCAGTACTTGGTGGGAACTTCAGTTTGTGGAGACTTCAGTACTAATAATGCTGTAAGAAAGTTGTGGCTATTGACTGTGTTTGAATGACTTACTGACGACTGTTTCAACTACAGAAGTCATTGTCTCAAGTTATATATGGATATCAATAATATTAAAGTACTAATGTCAAATTATAATTATATTTCGTGGTGGTTACGTTTAGGTAGTGTCACTCAAACGAATAGCTCCGGTTAAAAATGACCTTCCAGATAAAGGAAAACGTAGAGGACAAAATTATAAGATCCGCGATTTTTGTTCCGTCGTTGGAGCAAGCCCGTGGAAAGTAGAGATGTTCCCTTTGCAAGTGATGTAAGCCGGAGAGTGCTGCGTCATGCCATTTGCACAGCCTCAGCTCGACCTGGCTGTACACTACACTCCCGTCATCACAAAACGCGCTGTCAGAGACCTCTTCTTCTTATAGTTGGTGAACACTCTTGGTGTGGGGGGGGGGGGGGAGAATGGCCCCGCAGCACATGCTACGGACGCGCCGCAGCCTTGAGGCTTATTGCACAACCCTTATGATGAAGATGGAGAGAAAGATGATCAGTTTTTTCGTTTTTCCAAGTAATGGAGCACCGGTGGAATGGAATTGACAGGGGAAAACCGAAGTATTCGGGGAAAAGCCTGTCCCAGTGCGACTTTGTCCACCACAAATCCCACATGGTAGTGAACATTACTTGATCCTCTCCGTTTGAATAGAAATGGGTACAAGATCTAAACCATACCAGTTTGAACGGCTTGCTAGTGTGTCAGGCTTGGTCGTGGGAACGGTAGAATATTACTGGAAAATCGTCGCATTTAGATCGGTTTAAATGCGATTATTTCAGATAGCATTCTTATTCAGGATGCGTGTGTTATGATATAAGTGAAATCGTAAATAGTTTAAGGGAACGCATTGACTTTATAACAATGCATGACAACTTTGCTCGCGTAATTGTGAATGTGGACATTTGCAACACAGCCAGACGATGTGACTATGTCTGCTGCCTACAAAGAGACTGAACCGCAATTGAAGAAACACACGAAAGTGGCGTGAAGTTGCTTGGAAATAATTTGTTTGGTGGCTAAATTTATGGAATGCACCAGGGAATGCAATTCCTATGTGTGTGGCGACAAAAATGCGGGGTTTTCAAAATATGACGCGCGAACATGTTTCCTAAAACGAGCCGGCCTCGACAACACTCACGCTTACGCAACGTCCGTGTAATAAAAACCCTGTCCAACGCGCGTTTTCCTTGCTGAAAGTGAGACAGGCAATAGTTTTACCGGCTTTAAGCGAAGTACAGCAGGAGAATTGTCCTATTTCGATTCAAGACACTGTATCTCTCTCATGCTGTAATAAGTCTCGGAAAATGCCTGTGAAATAAAATTAAAATATTTTGTTTCTTAATTTCGGTATTTATTTACACAATTTTAACCTTGCGTTTGTAACAGGGACCGAAAGAAGTTAAGGGTGTATATCTTCATGAATAATGCTTGAAACAGATCTCTTCCTCATCCTGTGGAAGGTCATACTTGAAGCAATATTCTGAGGAACTGCGACCAAATAGCAGTCCTCAAAACGCAGTAAGGGCGACTCTCGGCAACTTCCATGTGTGCCTCTGCCGGTCTTCTTGACAGGTTTTACGCTTCAGTGTGCAACTCTGTTCGAAGATTTCCTTAAACTGAACTTGGCATCCGTTACCTCGCGATTGATGTTGCCGTTGTGATGCAGAACGGCTAACATTGTTCTTGGAGTGTACTTCAAACGTTCTTTGTGATGTGGCTGTAATGCGCGTATGGCAAAACTGGTTTGTTTGTTTTTTGTTTGTTTGAAGTCCAGGAGTCGGGGCGATTTACGATATTTTTAGAACGTGGAAAGGGAGCCGGGACAGCGTAGTTGGTATAGTGACTAGGTTATAGGCTGGAGCAGTATTTCCCAAACGTTTTTGCTCACGGGCCCCTTTTGGCTTCGAAAATTGACCACGGATCCTCACATCCTTGCTCACGTAAATAGTGTCCGGATGATTTTCTTTTCCATGGTGCAACAGCCCCTAGTGGGCTAGGGCCTCCTCATTATCGAGGCTTTACAATCACACTCAGTCACACCACACTCGGTAGGACTGCTCTGAACGGGTGATCAGCCCGACGCAGAGACCTCTGCCTGACAACACCTGCAATCCCAGCAAGCGAGTGGCCGCAGACCCACGCCTTAGACCGCGCGGCCACTGGAATCGGCTGTCCGGATGATAGGTATCCAAAATTAAAAATGTATATCTGAGAACTCATTTTAGATAGCTACGAATGCATACCCGTAGCATACTTAACAATGCATTGCATGATTTGACTTTAATTAAGCTGATTGTCGCTCGCTGTGTGGGTACAGGGTGTTTCTTAATGAGATATTATAATGATCGTACGAAATACATCGCCAATTAAAGAAGTTCCGCTATTATTTTAGCACATTATTCCTTTAATTAAAAAAAGTAAGTAAACTTCCAAGTAGCCATTACAGAAATGTTTCCACGGATCCCCTCGGAACTGGTCGCGGATCCCTTGATCTCTTTGGGAACCACTGGGCTGGACGATTGAGGAATCGTGGTTGGACTCCTGGTAGGGGCAAGATATTTTTTTTCCCCCTTCACCAGAGTGTTCGAACAGGCTTTGGGGCCCCACCAACCTCGTATCCAAGGAGTACTGGAGACTCCTTCATTGGGACTAAAGCGGTCGGGGCGTTAAGGTGACCAACCCCATCTAGTGCTGAGATTAAGGATGAGTGAAGCCATATATCCACTCCCCTTTGTGCCTTCATGACATGCACAGGGACACATTTACCTTTAACTTTAATTTATTCACTTTCGAATAAGGTAAAAGCATTCACTTAGTTTCTCTTGCTGACAAATCCAAAAAAAAAAAGATACTTCAAAACAAACCATGGTCTCTTGCAGCAACGTCCTTCCAGATGTAGTGTTCGTAGTCGTCCTGCCGTCTCACATTTTGTGTTTTATCTAACTTAGTGCAGCATTGTTTTTGTGAGAAGCAGATAGTCGCTCAGCCGTGGTTAAGAAATGTCCTGTCATTTGTGCATTCGTAATGTTTATTACGGCATTCACAAGATCTCACATCTAGACCCTGACTAAGCTAGATGAATCCAAATCACATCCCCAAATGGTGTTTCTTTAAGATATGTTTTAATATTATCCTTTCATCCTCCAAGCTGTCTCTTCGCTTCAGGTCTTCCGACTAAAATTTATATATATACACGGTGTCAGGGATGCACAAATTTTCAAAAATCTAGGAGCCACCTCACAATTTAAGCTGTCTAACGCTGATATGAAACAAGTTCCATATTGAGGACCCACAAATATTATGCGCCACCGTAAAAATTTAGTCGCCACGGCGAACTGGCGCCCGGGATTTGTGTGCCCCTGCACTCTATGTGTGTGTGGTGTGTGTGTGTGTGTGTGTGTGTGTGTGTATGTGTGTAGTCTGAGTGCTGCACGTCTCGTCAGTTGTTACTCCCTTGGTATGATTACGCTAATGATATTTGATGAAAAAGATTACTATTCATGAAGCTGTTCGTTATGCAGTTTTCTCCAGCCCCCTTCCTCCTGTTACTTCTCCGTCTTGCGTCATCATCATCATCCTCTAGGTTCTCCGTCATTATATAAAATTAGGTATCAGTGGCAGACATATCGGTACCTGTGTTTGTATAATGATGCAAGTCAGAATTCTTTTATCCTTGACCCTCAGTCTTTGCCTTCAGGAATGTTGGGGGAGGGGGGTGCTTTTACTGCGGGTATGTATCGATCAGTATGCGTCGTACAATAGTAGTTGACCCTTGTGATCTACAATACCTGCTACAGCGTAATCTTTACTGTTACAGAGTACCGCACATCCAGTGAATGAGATTTACCAAACTCCAGACACTTCTCCAGTGCCTATGGACAATAGCCAAGTATCTGGCAAAAATGTCATGCAACAAGGTAGGTGTTGCCCTGAATATTGTAGCATGGTTGGTGCACAGTAGCACTGTCACGTGCCGGCGTACTTTACGCATTGTTCCCCTACACTTTGTTGTTACCACTTTTGGAAACAGTGTCAGTGCCGTGACGTGGCTGGTTATGTAGAAGGGAAATTTAATTAACTGTTCAAATGTTTACTAAGTTACTCCTAAACCACAGTTCGTAAGCATTTCAAATGATACGTTTACATGACCCTGCCTCAGGATATCATACAATTTATATATTTTTTTTCCTATGGCTCGACAGCCTTATATGGGCCTGGGCCTCCTCGTTTCGTCGAGGTTTCATGGTCACACACATTGGAGACACACCACAGTCGGTAGGACTCCTCTGGACGAGGGACCAGCTCGTCGCAGAGACCTCTACCTGACAACACACAACACTCACAAGAGACAGACATCCATGCCCCCGGTGGGAATTTTTTTTTTTTTTGTATTCTAAAAATTTTATTTGTCTATTTCTTTACATTCTGTAGAATCATAAATGGGAACACTGCACTATATATACAGAGATATTACAATGATCACATAGCACCTGTCGTCTTGCTTTACGTATTATCACAGACTCGTAACTTCAAACTTGGTAGCAAAAAAAAAAAAAAAAACCCCACGATCCTAGTAAGCGAGCGGCCGAAGACCCACGCCTTAGACCGCACGGCCACTGGGATCGGCATACAATTTATATACGGACATTAAAATAAGTGCTATGGTGACATGTAAACAAAGATGAGCCCACATGACATTTCATTTCTGTAATGGCTTCGTAACCTGTCTGAGCTTTGAATTTCCTGAAAAGTCCCGAATACAAAAATTAGAATGATCGATATTGAGCTTCTAGTGAGTAAAGTGGTGTACATTTCCTATTATTGCCATTTCATGCGAGTATTTGCTCAGTTCACATGGCAAAGTAACGTCTTATACTCAAGAGACTGCAGGTGACATGCACAGCTTGGATAGAACAGTTGCGACAACGGTCGGGGGAAAAAAATACAGATCCTGTAAAAGACATGAGTCTCTATCACTGCATGACCTTTCCACTGGTCGCACTTTGCTAGGTGCTTCGTTTACAACAAGCCTAAAGCCAAATTTACGCACAGCTCTAACCACACAGAACGCTACAGAAACTATCTTATCTCACGCGCACAAAACTCGACTGCACTTCAGCCCAGTGTATTTTTAACTGGAATACATCAGTCACTGGTTACAAAGGGCGATTGGCTTTCCCCAGCGCAAACCACTGCCAAGGTCAACTGCAAACTCCACAGTCACTATGTGTACATGGAATATCAGCGTGCGTACACACGCCTGCATATTGTAGTTGTGTTGCCATGAATACGTCTGCGCTTTGTTTTACATCTTCGCATACGTTTATGAATGCCAGTGGGAGCCGGGATGGCGTAGTACGTATAGGACTAGGCTACGGGTTGGACGATCCGGGAATGGAATGCCGGCACGTCCAAAACGTCCAGATAGGCTCTGGGAATCACCAGCCTCCTATTCAATGCGTACCGGGGATAAAGCGACCAGGTCATGAGGCTGATCACTCACCTCCATGTAGTGCCGAGGTTAAGAATGAGTGGAGATATACATCGACTCCCCCTATAGTCCTGTATATGCCAAACTGTACTTCTTTTATGATGTCAGTACGGTATTTGAGGTATTACTTCGAGCCAAAAAATGAAGTTAGGGACGATAAGCGTAGTTTGAACTTAAAGAGGTCCAAGTGGTCGATATGTTTTGTGGTTTATCTTATAATGTCACAATGTGTCCCGCGTATGGATATGAAAATTACTCGTAGTATTTGTTGTTATGTTATTGAGTGAACTTATGTCAGCTAATGAATTATCGTCCTTCGGGTCGAAAGGAATGACCGATCCATAGGTCTGGTGTGGAAGTCACCGCAGCCTGTTGCTCGAGCCCGGAGAGGTCGAGGAAAATCACGAAATTGTCTATTTGGGTACCCCCTTCCCCGAATGTAAAGCGCGTTCCCCTTAGCTAATGCGCTGTATTGAAATCAGTTTTAATTTTGGTCAGTTATAGCCGCAAACGGACAGATAATGCAGGTTTGGAGTATAGAGGACGTTCGGTGAATGTGGACGTCTGTTTTGTAAAATTTTGTAAACCTTGCTCTTGGAAGGATCTTATGTTGTAGCCTTTGGTATGTCAGCTATTGTGCAAGAGTGGCAAATGAAACTGAAATTTGCCAAACGACTGAGAAGTCCACATTAGCCGCACTGGTTTGGTGAAGTGAATCCTGTGTCTGTTTTGCTCTTCCTTGTCAGTGTTAAACCAATCGCATGTGTGTGGCAGCTAGACTTGTTTATTACAGCTGCGACAGTAAGGATGCAAAAGAAATCTGTGAATTTAGGAGGAAAAACGAGACTCACTTTCATTCTAGAAGTTCTGGATTCGACAATTTTAAGCAGACACAAATTACAGCCGTCTTTCTTGTCATAACTCGCCAAACTGTCGTTCTCAGCTTCAAGATGAACACATGGAATGGAATGCAAATATTCCGAAAAAAGGCAGCACTCTACAGTGGAAATATTAACAGGGCCCAAATTAGCCGCAGGGTCCTCTTCACCAACCCTACTCCACAGGTCGTACTACAGAAGTCACCCAACGTCCCAGTTGAGTGGTTAGCACTCATTACCTTCAGGAAGTCCTGCGTTCAGTTCTCGACGTGGCTGAGAGGAAAATAGAGTTATCCCTATGCTGTAATAACCACAACGCGACGAAGACATATGAGAGAATAGGTCCACAGATTTATAATCAAGACACGGAATGGAGGAGAGTGGGTGGCTTCACGTTCATGCCGGATTACCCCTGGGGAGAGATCTTTCGTTACCAGAGCCGGTCTGAACGCGGTGTCGAAGATGCGAACCCCTACCGTGAATCGAATCCCGATCCGACTGGACTGAAATAGTACCCTAAAATAGGCCACAACCACTCTCAATCCTTCCATTCCAATTCATTTATATTTCCTTCCCTGCAGCGCTGTTTATCTGTCTGTCTGTCTGTGGTGTATATTTGTACCTATGGTGCATATGGGGCACGAGTATGGGAATGTCCAATTTCATTCCCCGTGAACTATTTAGTCTTTTTCTCTCATATATAACTTTACCGACTTTGCCCACTTCGTTTCGGAAGATAAGGCGGTACATTTGTCCTACTCGTTGGACCTATCTACCAAACAACACGGTGTAACATTCCATAAGACCGTAATCTTCATCCTGTTCAATTTCGTACAGCCTTTAATAACAACATGGCGAACGCACAAACTTACGATTCGTGAACTACACAAGCGCCACTTAATTTAGTGGCCTGAAATGATATATGATAATAGATTTTCGGAGAACGTGCAACTTTTGCTGAGGTACTTTTTAAGCAAGAGAATATAATGCAGGTAATCAGTAGACCTATTTAGCTTTCGGTGTGATGGCGTTAACGAAGCATTAGAACTGGGATTGTGAAATGTATTGAGATCATAAATGTGCTCGTAAATTTTGTATGAAATACTTTCTGCTGTTTCTAGTTATACAGTTGTGAATATGGTGATGGTGCAAAACTTTGGCTTATGGCCTACCTACTATTTTTTAATGTAACAATCTGTGCTTGTGTGAAGAAGTTCGTCACGGTCTTCAGTGTGAAACACCTCTGGCGCTACTTTGCTCTCTTACTATTCCTGCTACTGCTGTCATGTAGTACTTTTCTTGTAAATGACAAGATATCGGGCTTCCTGTACTTATCTCATAAACGGCGAGACGTTCAAGTCGTCGCTTGTTTCTTTGGCCTCAGTTCGCACCTCAGAAAAAAACAAGTCTTCATTTTAAAAAACAATCTCATAAATGGACATAGGTCTTCATGTAATGTGTGTTATTTTTAACCAGTTTTAACCGAAATGGGAATGTCTGGACAAATTTCAGTGAAAATCCCAAATATGAAATGACACGAAATTCGTCCGGTGGAAGTCGCGTTGTTTTCTTCGGACAGACGAACGGACGGACATGAAGAGGCTTGTAGTCGTTATCCGCTTTGCGAATGCGCCTCAGAAGTTTTCTGCCAATATATAATAATAATAATAATAATAATGTAAATACTCCATAACATACAATTAGCAAATACATGAATAGGATTCGATAGTGTCACCAACTACTCTAGTCCATCTCCACAATCCATGAGCTGAATCCCATTCGTTATTGGATTACAACTCTACGTAAATATGACATTAACAAAATTTCTGGTTCAGACTGTGCAATATGTAAGTAGGTTGTTTGAGTTCTGTTTGAAATTCCTAGTTTCTACACATTTTGATTATTGTTTTTTGTTTCTCGTATTCCCAGTTATTTGTACCAACTTTGTCTGGTGGTAAAGTGAACGCATTCTTACGCCTCTCTTGGCTAGAAGAAAAGTTTAATGTTGTATTATTAGGGGTGAATGTGTCATCAGTGAACTGTGCTGTGTTCCATGAAGAGGAGGAAGCGGAGAATGGTCTTCAGACGGGAATTGAAGTGGGGGCCGAGTGTACGGAGACGAGGCGGCAAGTTCACGGAGCGACCGCTGGGTCCCGATCGTCCCTGTCAAGTGAGTGTCAGTATGTTGAATGCTGCATGTTGCGCACTCGCTGTCCCCTCCTTGTTTGATCCTAATAGTTCCGAGAAGCCTAAGGTAGGATTCAGTTTCTTTGATATAAATGCTTACTTAATAATAATATGATAATCGTGATAATTCATTTCATTTATGTTTCGCCTTTTCTTACTTTAAAAGTGTCAAACATTGGCTTTCCTCTGGCTTACTACGTTTTGAACTTTTGGTTGTTAAATGTTGTTTATTGGGTGACGTAATTTGTTAAGGCCTAGAACAACATAGGCACTAAAGTGCTTATGCTGTGATCAGGGCGGTCGTATTTCGATTTCCGTCACGGGAAGGTACTTTCAGTTTCGTCGCTATATAATCGTAATCTCGTAATCGAGAGGTACCTGATGAAAGTCTCGACCCGGAGACCGGCCGATTTTTTCCCGTGGTTTCCGTCAGTCCAGTCACTCGCCTTTTGTGGTATCCATCAGTCCAGTCACTCGAATGCCTTCCATGGTACCTTCTGTTTGGCTACCCGTTTTCACATTATTTCCGCTTCAGTGTTCACTTATGCTGTGATTCAACGATTACCGATTGAAAACTTCATTTTGTAAACAAAGAATGGCTAAAATAGAACACAGACCAATTCTGGGACCCACGCAACCGCCTTTCCAATAGGTACCGGAGGCTTTCTCCGGAGGTAAAGCGTCCGGAACGTGAAGGTAACCCATAATAAGAATTTCTGCAGCTATGCCAGCACTCCGCCATCTTAGTGCCTAATGCAATTTTGTTTGTCGTAAAATTACTTTATATCAGAATTGCTTGTGTGAAGTTCGCGTTCTCAGAGTCGTGACTATGAAGAACACTTTCGTCTTGAATGTGTAGTCTGGTAGAAATTTACCGACATTTCGGAGGAATAGAAGTGATATACCCTGAAAACGGAGACAGCACGTTTCTCTGAAACGATAAATTTGTGTCAGATTACACGGCGTCACATCCCAGTAGACAGTACTCTTTAAAGCTACTCTTATTCATTCGTCTTCTACCTACATTCTTATCGACGTTTCAGACGCTAATGCGTATGGTAATAAGTATATCAGCATTTGTGTTCGTCATTTGTACGAAGTGCTTGCTGACCGTGATCTTTCAGATCTCTTGTTTCGTTTCATAGTTACAGTATAAATATGGCACAGGTTAATTCCTAAGATATTTCGTTAAAAGTCGCGGGAAGTTCCTTTATTCGCCAAGGTTTTAATTAAAATAAAATTGAATGTCTGCTGAAGTGATTAAATTGCCATTGTTAATATTTGTGCTGTAGCGTTTAATTACATGTATTTTATGTTGATCACTTGTTTCAAACACCTTACCGAACGTCGCGGCAGAGTGGTTAACAGTTCCTGACTCCTGTAGGGAATGCCTTGGGTTCAGACCGGATATCTGTTATCCTGAGGTTTTGCATAGTTTTTCGCAGTCCATCCGGATAAACAGCGCCTCGATTTGGGCCTTCCATCTCTTTTGTAATCCATTGTTCCGTGACGGTCATACCATTCGACATTATAAATATAGTACGTGATACCGACAGCATCATTAAATAAGCCATAAAACGTAATCAAACATCTGCATGTCGTAAGGTAACGCTGTTGCTGGTGTGTACGACTTGCATATGTAACAGACGGAGAGCGATGCACTGCCTGTAAGCAGTCTTCTGCTGAAGTTCGAACAGACGGGATGCACGTTACCATTATCAGGGCGTGACGTTTTTCCTGCTCTTATTCTATCTAACGTTCTTGCTTCATCTGCCATTTCTCCACTATCAACGTGCAGCAGTAACAGCAGATAGTGCTGATATCATGTGCGAAGTTTGCTGTTCCTTCTTTAAACTGCGAGCTGTTTTGAGTAGTTTTCTATGAATGCTGTGAAATGTGTCGTGAGAACATTGTGATGATTATTGATATATGTTGAAGTAGTGAGTGTGTTACTTTCCCTTGTGAAACTGTTTCTGTTAACACCGATTTGGGCTTTCCGTGCGATATTGTGTATCTTCATGGCCAAAACATACCATTTCTGTATGTACGGGTAGGCCTAATTGGTTTGCAATTTGGTGCACCCGTGGTTTCAAATTGTGGTGTATCTGCCGATAAACGCCATCGTGTAACAGGTAAGTAACACTTTCGTATGACTCCTCCCCTCTTAAGTTTTGTGCATTGTTAGCTAAATCTTATTCATATTTCTTATTTGAAATTAGTTCTGGGCAACGACCCTGACCTGTTTTGAAAGGAGAGGAGAATGTGTGGCAGGAAAAATTGCAAGTTAACGCGTTCGTCGCATAGTGAACATTACAACTGGGTTTTTTTTAATAATGAAAATTTCTGGTATCAGTATCTACTACTGATGCTCGGAAGGGAGCTAAAAGGTTATTGAATTCCCATCCGATGCAGGATAACTTTATATCTTTGAAACTCTTTTGTGCCAACTTTCAGGTTGTGCGCGCAGCCAAACGCACATGTTAGGACACTTTCGAATCTAGTCCCGGCTTCACTGGATGTTGGAAAGAAACTGCGACGCGTGTTTCCTTTTTTCCATCACTGAACTTTTCGAAATTTTTTGCCACTGTTCTCTACATTCTGTTATTCCCTTACACGACACTGTTGACGCGGGATGCTTTTTAGAAAACTTTCAGCGACATTTTTTCCGTGACGCTGCAAAAGTATCGAAAATGAACCCTCTTTATTCCACATAATACGTTTCTTATACGCACTGTCCGCCTACTTGCTGCATGGTTCTTTTTATTATGCCTTTAGAAATGCATAGCATATGCATCAAGGTACATGTTGAGTGATTTTGGCATCAGGAGAGGGTCCTATGTCCGAATCTCGCCATTGGCGTGTGGTCATTATTTTTTCAAGGTGCGCGACATGCTGTGTGGACCGTTGGTAAGTCATCGTCCAGACGCTTCGATAGTCGTGTTCGCAGTCGTAGACATGTGGAGGATGTGAAGGCGTCCGCTATAGTCGGACGTCGGTAGGACCCGGAGGAATCCGGGGCCCAGGCTCAGGTGCACATATCTAAGTAATTCCCGAAGACTGAGCGGCCGTCTTATTTTCCAAAGCTGATAAGACGAGGGTAGCTCGGCAGTTTCGCGTTGTCATGAGCAGGTATTTTTCTACCAACGGGGGCAAGAATAAAGTTAATCTTTGTATAACCGTGTATGAATAGACTGAGCCCCAGATGCCTGGACTGAAACAAAGTTTACGTCGAGAGGAATTTGCCCGTCGCAACTGTACCCTCTTTTTGTTCTCGTGAAGTTTGTGTGAAAAACAATTAGAACAAAATTACAAAGCAGGGTGGGGTGTGTACCGTGGTCCAGCTGTAATCTTCTGCTTTATGGAAAGCTCCGGTCGGATCACATCGTACAGAGCGGAACTCACAAGTCTTGCCAAGTGTTGGTCCGTCGCAACACTCCTTTCACTTGGTTAGACTAAAAGTATTGCAAGGCTGCAATGCCCTGACTGCTCGAGACAAAGTTTTCGCACAACTACTAACCGGTAACTAAAAATCTGCTTTCACACGGGCCACTCGGTGGCCGGATATGCAGTTGCCGGCGACTGCCAGGCCATTCCTTTTTAATGGAACCTTTCGCCCAGCCACTTATTGCCTCGTCTGAAAGGCCCAATGGCCTGGCAGTCGCCTGCAACTATGTGTCCGGCCACTGAGTGGCCCGTGTGGAAGCAGTCTAAAGGCTTCTGATGAAGGCTGCCTCGACTCCCTTTTATGATTTCATATTGTGTTTTCCATTCAAATTCAACCTTCATGAGCAATGGAAACTCTGAAGACCCACCAGTCTTGCTACCTATGTACATGTAAGATAATTGAGCATATGGTAAACAGCCAACATAGTAGAAACTTCCTTTCCAATACTCAAGAGTGAATGTAGACGTCATAGATCCATTATCGACCACTTGGTGAATCTGGAAAACCGTATCCAGAATTTCTTTTCACTATGCTAAACAACTGATCGCAGAATTTTTCAATCTGGAGAAAACGTATGCCACCACGTGACGTTGCTGTATTCTAAGGACCTGCCACCGCTGGATTTTTAGGGATCGTTTCCAACTGTTTCTTTCTTCCTTTCTGCAGGACCATCCCGTCTCGAAAATGTTCTGTCCACATTACACGCAAGAGCGTTACTGCCGCGTAAATCAGTTCAAATTAGGCTTTGTTTGCAGTTGACTTTGGTGGTATAGTTAGCGCCGATGGATCGTCTGTATAAGCGTCATTTTACGAGTATTTTGACGACGTCGCCATCTTTTATGGATCCCTGATCACTGCTAACCGAACTTCTATGCAGGTTGGTATAAATGTCTTACCGTGGGCTTTGGATAGCCTGTTCTTTTCCTCCACTGCGAGCCATTGTGTACACTTCACACTATTACGTGTCATACATCCTGCTCCAGTCTGTTTCTTAACAACATTACCTTTCTTTGCCCCACCTGTCAAGTTTCTGGTCCTTATCTTGAGAGTAAACTATTCAGAGAACCTGACTTGAAATGTCTGCATGTGAAATGCCGTCACTTAATATTTTAACTCAGCAGATCTTAGGTTGGAGATTGATGGTAATGCTCCGCCTTTACCTTACCCCTCTCCAGCCTAGGAGACTGCGGAAGCTTCGTTTATGCTCTGCAACGAAGTAAAAAGTGATAGTCACAGATTCAGTCCACAACATTAGGGTTTCGTCTTTTTCACTGGTACGACTGATGGTCTTGAGGACTGTACGTTGAATGCGGAGATGCCCCACTTTCCTGGTCAAGGAATGTTCTTTGTAGCTATGAAGCGGTGTTGGCGACACCGCTTTGTTGCCCTTGTTAAGGTGCTGTATTTTACCCGATCCACCGCAACAGGCACGAATTCAAACATCAGCACTGTTCGACCTACAGGTCTGCACTTTCTTAGCCTCGTTAGTGTCTTTACGCGCACAGCTGCCGCGTATTATTCACGATAGTGTCTCACCTATTCCACCGCGGCATATTCTACGTTCCACTTGTGTGTCGTGGGATTCACGAAAGGCTTCTGTCGCGGGTGTTTTGCCGAATTCCTTCCCGATTATCCGGACTACTCGACTGCTTTTAGACAGACGGCTCATTTGTTCAAAGGTCGACTGGTCATGCGTTCGTTTGTGAAAACCAATTATTTTGCCTGCCGTCTTATAACGTCATCCATACGGCCGAAATATGCCATTTTTCCATCCCTTCTTTTCGTTCAGAAGTAACTTCAGCAGTGGCACATCACCACAGACTCTGTAAGCGTCTTACATAATCTTGGATAGAAGCCAGATTACCCGCTAGTCCTCGAGATTCTGCAGCAAGTGGCCGATGTTGATAAGTCGAGGAAATTGATTATATTCTGCTTGGTGCCTGGCGATATGGGCCTGTCTCGCAGTGGTACCACTGGTAGAGCCGCCAAGGAAGCCTCTTTGCGCGATCTGTCGCCCGATTGTATTGTAGGCGATGAATTTCGCGCCGCTCCTATTCACGCTATTTTCTCATCTTGGCAAGACGCGTAGTCACATACACGGCACCGAATGTTTCGAGCTGTGAGACCGTCCGTGGCCTGCTCAACTGCATTAGGAAGGAGGAAGTCGTTCTCACGCACCTCCCGTTTGGTCACACTTGCTTACTACATCTGCCTATATTGCACGTTGATCCTGTATCTGTTTGTACGTACTGTGAGGACGCTCTTACTGTCTTGCATGTTCTTATCCGATGCCAATTTCATGACAGCAACGCCACATCTTCCATGTCTGTGCATGCTGCATGACGTCATTCAAAATGATTGTTATAACGTGTCAGTTGTCTTGGCATTCGTGAACAGCACTGGTTTACCAGTTCGATTTCGCTAATCTTTTATGCCATTTCATAAGTTTCATCTTTTATTTCCTTGTCGTGAATTTTAACCTCAGTATCAGGGTTCTATATAACGTGGCAATTTAACACCGTTTATCAATGTGTTATCTTGTATGTATAGCCATATTTACCTCGAATTTTACCGTCAGACCAATTTAAAGCCAGGCGTGGTTTTATACTTAAATTTTATTCTTCTGTGAGTTACCGAGATGCCTCTGCGGTGATATGTTGATTTTACACGTAATATGTCAATCAAGTGCTTGTAGACTTAGAAGCTGACGCGCTCCTGAACCTACTAATGCATGCGCGCACGTGCGCACAAAAGCCTAACAGGGATGATGATAAAGTTATTATGCTGTATTTATTAATTATATTATTTATGATGTTTGTTCTGGACGTGGCCTTTTTCGAACAGCGGCCGAATTAAAGACTATGGTGATAAGGTTTTTTCGTGTGCTTCCTCAGTTCCTCCAGGCGGTTGCTTGAAATGTGTTACGACTGTCATCTTCGAAGTTTCTTCTCTTTCAGATTTCATGATTCTTTAAGCTTATTTAGAGTTACATAATTGCTGTATAAGTAGGGACATTTAGTACCCTTAATATCGCTGTTGCGTAAGAAAAGTACGTTTGCGGGTGACGTGATCATATATGAAGTTAGTGAATTTGGTAATTACTGTATTAATTATATTTACCGTAATAACAATTACTCGTATTTGAACTTTACATCTCATACTTTCCATTTTTGCTGCATCGCAGGACGTGGCAATTTGGTAACATTCAAAAGTATTTCAGTTACAGCGCCGTCTTAATGTTCGTGTAAACTGTGCATGAACGCCACTGTTCAATTCCGTGCACTGTGTAATATGTATTGATTTAGGAACTGTACTCAAGTCGTCTCTTAACCCTGAAATTACTTACCTGGTTTCTTTTCTGCATTGGGGTCAGCACTTATGTAGAGGGAAAGTATTGGTAATGCGCGTCTGAACTGCGAATATGTAAAACACATTCATCCATTCTCTAGAATGAATGGCAAAATCCGTTGACACAACTGTAATTCATGTGACCTGTATACTTGAGGCATCTGCTTTGAATCTTTGCTAGAGAACAGGCTGTCCTGCCTTTTAAATAATCCACAGGCGAATCGGTTCCGGGAGCCGCGAACACGATGGACTCATCTTTGAGTTTTGTTGAACGATAGTGAAAACCACACCGGGATGACAACCATTAAAGTAAAAAAATAAATAAAGTACAACCTTACTTGGTATAGTGGTATTTCGCTATCGTCATTGCATTAAATAAGTCGAAACCAAACACAGTTGTTAGTCCCATTACGTTGCAAGAGATTAGTGGTTATACTCTCATTACCCTATTTATTGTATAGGGACATTATTTTATCTGACAACTGTCACTAGTCACTTTCCATCGGCTACCTAAACTTATAAACCTTCGACGGACCATGAGCAAAGTGTTCGTTTTATGTGACGCATGTTTGCGAGCCAAAGTATAATATTTGCAGCGCCTTCTTTGAATGCGATGAACACAAACCTAATATATATTAACTGCAGTACATTGAACTAAGACGCGTGAACCCCGGCCTTCAGCAGATTGGAATAGCAGCGAACGCTGCGCTTCCTGCTGTCACGCGACGCAGTTTGGGTGAGGTACTTATACTGAGTTGTTAGCTAAAATGTTGGCGACCTTTCCTTTATACCAGATATAGCGTGCTAGAGATAAGCCATGTCACGGTTACCAGACTGTCGTTTATATAACGGAAGTTAGGATAGGTTTGGCATGGAACTGCAGATCGTACCGCAAGAATTGTAATCGAGTTGGGATACCTGACACCGTCGAGTCTTATTTGTTACTCACTGACATGACAATCGTGACGGATCCTGGGGGCTCTTTCCATTGGGATAAAACAGCAGGGCATGAGGCTGGTTACTCCTCACCGTCTAGTGGGGAGGTTAATATGAATGTATACTTGGACTTCTCCTCGTGTCTTCATGGCGTGGTGCTTGTTAAGTACAGGGACAATTTACCTCTACCCTGAATTTTTCCGATGCCATATTTTCGTCAAAATGAAAGGCATATTTTTTTGGCGCGTTCGCAAAATTGCGAAAAGCGACTATTAGCTTCGTCATGTCTGTCTGTCTCTTCGTCCGTCCGTCATGTCTGTCCGTCCACATGGAACAACTCGGCTCCCGCTGGACGGATTTTCATGAAATTTGATATTTGAGTATTTTTCGAAAATCTGTCGAGAAAAAAAAATTCAAGTTTCATTAAAATCTGACAAGAGTAACGGGTACTTTACATGAAGACCTAAATACATATATGATAATATCTCACTGAATTATTCTTATAATGAGAAGTGTTTCAGACAAAAGATCTAGAGACAGTCAAAACACGCATTTTATGTTCAATAACTTTTTCCCGAAAGCCTTGCTCTTTGTGAGATAATGTGGAAATGTAGAGCCGGACAGGCCACAGATGACATTATAATATGGCGCATGCGCTTTGCGTGCTGGATAACTAAGGCTACAGACACAACTCAGAATGTGTAATAGTACTTATTGCTTTTCCACGGCAACAGTGGTTTTGCGAACGCACCTCAATGTTACGTGTATACGTACACTGCCTGTCTTGGTTTCGTTACTATGTTTGTTAGAAGTTTGGGACAGTAAGACATATGAACTTACTAAGTTATTGTAATATTTTGCTGCTGAGGAAGATATTTTGCCCAAGATGGAGGCAGTAAGGGAAGGATGGAGAAAATTGCATAGAAAGAAGCTTCATGATTTGTATATCTTTCCGAATATTATTAGGGATATCAAGGATATCGAGTCAAGGAGGATGATATGAGCGGGGCTTATTGCGTATACGGGATAGAAGAGAGATGCACACTTGGTTTTGATGAGGAAACTTGAAGGATGCAGACAACTTGGAGACCTAGGCATAGATAGGAGAATAATATTAACGTGTGTCTTAAAGAAACGGACAAATGGCGGGCTGTTGTGAACGCGGTAATGAACCTTCGGGTTCATTAAAGTGCTGGGATATATTGACTAGCTGCGGACTTGTTACCATTTGAAGAAGGACTGTGCTCCATCTAATTGGCTTGTTGGTTAGCAATACAGTGAACCTGTCTTAAACGGAACCTGGGCATAACGGAAACCTATCTTCAGCGGAAGTATTTTACAGTAACGAGGGTCCAGACTTAAAGTACCTATGTGAAACGGAACCCGCCTGAGATGAAAAAAAATTTCGGTCCCTTGCGGTTCCGTTGTAGGCATGCTTCACTTTATTTTACTTATTTAGTTTGTAGTTTTGGAGGTGTTATTATCATCGTTGTGTCTTCGTTGGTACGTGGTGTCCTGTTCAGTATTTGTAAATACATTTTATGCATTTTTTTGCCTGCTTGTATGAACTCAGCAATACATTCCTGATATCTGTTTTGAGTAAATATTAGCAGCTGCTTGCTTGCTTCGCTGCTGCTTTTTCCTGCTCGGTTATTGCTTTTGCGTGCTTGCTGCTATGATTTCTTCTCCAATAACAGTCAAGTATTTTCTGTTTATGCGTCCTTCTGTCGTGGACATACCTCCTATGCAAATATAATATGACTTCAGTGTCTTTGAAAGTAATGTTTCAGTCTTGAACGAAACTCTCGGAAATCGAGAAGTAAGCGTATTTCGTTGTGCAGTTGGTACTTCCTTAGATGTGATGATGTACGTTGCAGGTCTAAATGCGGCGGGCGCGAGCCACAGACCAAGCATGACTCTGATTGTGCCTGCGACCTCTTACTCTAGTTCGGAGGAAGAAGATTTTTATGACGCCAATGAGTACAATGACACTCCTAGCAGCTCGACCAGCCCAACAATGTAAGTTAAAGCATTACATTCCTGATTTATGTATACTTAGGCTATCGCTACCAAACCGAAAGCTAAGGAAATTTTTCCACGGTCGCCATCTTGTTACTTTACGTTCTACAAACATATTACCTTAACAAAAATTGCATATTTTCCAAGGTCTCTTGTCGTATGTAATTTCAGAAACTAAAAGTAGGTGGCGCTAGTGTAACTGCCGCCGTACAATTGTACGCGCCTACCGTTGTTACTACTCATTGCGGGAAACGAAGATGTTGAGAAGTATGTATTTCGTGACAACTTGGGTGCCTTCGCTGTCCCTCTCCCTCTCTAGATTTTATATTCGTGAATGCTAACTTCTGATTATCAGTTATAAATAGCGTTAAACTGGATATATCGAGAAAAGCACCGATAAGTTTGTTTTAAATGTGTCTTTCCTTGTTTTACCCAAAACACACAGTTTTCTCCTGATCCAAGCGACAGATTTACAGTCGGCCTAGTGCATGTCACAGAACATTGAAGCATTAAACGCATGTTTTGATAGAATGCTGTGTAAAATAAATGAAAGAAACCTCGGTTAAATGCAGTCGAAGCGTAATTAGTGCTTTCTTTTGTTTTTCGCGTGGGATGATTGGTAGGCCTGTGTACCCTGGGCATGCAGTGTCCGTTATGTTTGGCCGATTTTATCCAAAATTTAAAGGCTGGACAGTTTATTTTAAACATTTCCAGTATGAAACTTCATGAAGTACCTATCAGCCGTTCTCGAGTTGTTATATGCGTATAGACGGACGGACATAGCGGTTTTGATGGGTGCTCCGCTGGGAGACAAACGCGTCAAAATGTACGGCATTGTGGGTATATCCCTTCGGCCTACTTTCTTGCCAAGTACTGTGAAAATTCGTCAGCTGGTTGAAAGTTGAAGGCTGAGGAAACAGAGACACACGGACAGTATAGCGATCACAGAAACCTACTATTTTCTTCGTTAGAAGTAGTCTAAAAACGCGGGCACACACTGGTGCTCCGAGTATGATTTGAGCCCATAATCACATTGTTCCGGCGGTCGAAGGTCGAACACATTCCGTATGATCGGTAATTAATACAGTTAGGAGTCAAAAGGGTTGATTTAACAATTAATTTAATTGCGAATTTAAATCTCGTCATCATTATTATTATTATATTATTATACTATTATTATGCAATACTGACAAATTACCCCGACCTAGATTAAGGTGGATGGATGATGTCGAATTGAACTTGAGGGATATGGGTGTAAAACGATGGAGAATAAGAGCTTTGGACAGAACAGAATGGGCATCTGTTGTGAGAGAAGCCAAGACCAGACTTAAAGGGCTGTAGTGCTAAAGAAGAAGAAAAGGAAGATAAATTAGCCCAAAATATAATTGTTTGGAAGCTAAAATAAAATTTGCCAAACGACTGAGAAGTCCACATTAGCCGCACTGGTTTGGTGAAGTGAATCCTGTGTCTGTTTTGCTCTCCTTGTCAGTGTTAAACCAATCGCATGTGTGTGGCAGCTAGACTTGTTTATTACAGCTGCAACAGTAAGGATGCAAAAGAAAACTGTGTGAATTTAGGAGGAGGAGTATTTCTACGTTTCATCGCAGAAGTTTTGGATACGGCGATTTTGAACAAACAAAATACGACCACCTTCCTAGTCACAACTCAGTAACTGTCGTTCTACGCATCAAGTTAAACACGCGGAACAGAATACAAAAATGATCGACAGACTGCGATACTATACAGTAGAAATATTAAGAGGGTCCAGATTTACCGACCGTACTGTATTGGTCTTCATATGCAGTATAAACTTTCTTCAAATGACAAAGTGTTTGTTGCGCGTGTTAGGTAATAACCTATTATGAATCAGCCTGTGTGCTGTCATGACCAGCTAGTAACATTTCCGTTTTATTGTAGTCAGGCTATTTCCGTTAAGAAGTAGGGGAACTGATAAATCTTAATATGTGGTTTCTCATTTCTTCTGGGCGCACTCTTGGCCAAGTAGCCAAATACTAAATCGCTTGTACTGTCAGATAAACTGACTTCCATGATGAACTCTGTTCATAATATCAAAATAGCTTTCCTAGTATGAAGTATTTGAGTATTACACGAAAACTATATATATATATATATATATATATATATAATCTCTCTAACTTTGGTGTTCTCTTGCATGCCTCAAAGTATGATATCGCTCATGAAACTGCAATTTTTCATAACCCACACAAATCGTCAAGCTGATATCCCCGCATTACTAGACAGCTGGGTTACAAACACACCTTCTGTCAAAATTTCGTTTCCACAAAAAAAATTCCTTCTGCTTATATTTTCGGATAACATGCTTAAGTCTTGGTCTATTAAGGATCTGTCAAGTTTTTTCTGTCTCCTGTAAATTTGTATATCGGTGGGTTACGACAAATTGCTGTTTCATGAGCGATGTTTAACCACCCTGGCGAACCTTCCTTTTATTACCATTGTGGGATGTGACTATGTCTCTGTGGACGTGGACGGCATTGGGGTTAAAGCCGGTGGCTAACCGCCTCAGCTGTGGCACGATCTACTACAAAGCAGCTCCGTGATGCAGGGTCGCACCGTTTAAAGCTTCATGCACTGCCTCCTTTAATATTAAAGGAATGCGTTGTCTCCAGAGTGCATTTATGGGTTTTATGTGGCTCTTGATAAACAACGATTGTTTTCCTTAAACAAAATTATCCGAGTAGTCTTTATAATGAACGCAGCTTGTTTTCTGTGAGGTAGGAAATTTTTGTGTATTATTTAGACGAGCTTCAGCCTTCAAAGTCTTAAACATTAGGTCAGTTATTCCAAAAGGGCTGTAATATTAAGGTATTCTGCAGTTCCTAAGAGAGACCTAAGTATGTCTTAACAAGAGTAAAAAAGTGTGTGTGTAAATTAGCTGCACATTTTCTCTATCTGAAGGATGAACTGTAGTGGACTTAATAATGTACAGGTCAACAGTCACCAACACGAGTCCCGAAGTCGTTCGCGCAACAGACCGTCTGTAGCACTTGCTTCTTATACGGGAAGTCCCATGTTCAAATCTCGGCCCGGTAACCGGTTATCCTGAAGTTTTTCTTGGTTTTCCTCGATCTTTGAATCTACCTGTTGTTGCTTTTCGTTGTTGTATTTGACCTTAATTGGTCCCAAACTTGAGTACGCTTTATTTTTTAATTATGTTACGTCTACTGACGCCAGAAAGCTCTAACGCATCCAGCGTAGATTTGTATCTTAGAGTCATAACGTCCGCCGCCTTCAAGATTTCAGCTATGACTCACTTCAATGTCTACAGCTTCATACCCTCCAGATCAGAAGACAACTTGATGCTCTTTTTTCACTGGTCTGACAAACTGGACATGACAGGTCTCCGAATTCTCACTTGTAGTTTGAGAATCCCTGCGTTCTCTTCACACAGGAACTGTTCTTCGGCTAGACGCTTAAAAGAGCTGGTCTGTAGAGATGTAGACGTGTTCAGAAAATCGGTCACTTTATTAAAACACAATTTATATTAATTGACTACGTTTGATCACAAACCGTACATTCTTTTTTTTTAATTCGATAAACTTTTTGTTTGAGTGTCCGGGCTGCACCTAAACTCACGTCATTTTTCCCCTTTTTTCCTCCTTTTTTTTTCTTTTCTTATTCATTGTGTAGTTTTTATTAGTTTGTTTTATGTATTGAAGAATTGGAAGTGTACTGGAACCAGACATTTGTTTCTCTTTGTTTGTGTAATTGTGATATACCTGCGTATTTGTGTATTTATGTACGAATATTAATGCGCACTGCATACCTGGCCCTGCACTGTTAAGCCTGTACGTTAATAAACTAAATTCGGTTGATCAAAGACTTCACTTTACCAACACATGCACTATATTCTTACAAAGTTATAAAAATTATAAAACTTTTATAATTTTATAATTGATGTATAGTCTTTGGTAACAATCTTTGACCCCCTGAGGATGGCCGGTAACCGCCCGAAACATATGTAGGGGTGTACGATATTATTCTAAGAATATAGTGCATGTGTTGGTAAAGTGAAGTCTTTGATTGACAATATGATGCACGGTGAATATAACGTAAAATAAATTCGGTTGATTTATTATTTTATGTAATTGGATAGTCTGGGCAATGCTGCTTGGACAGCATGCTGTTAAGCATGAATTGGCATCATGTAATTAGCTCCGTGAGTCAGCTTTTAATCAAACTGTTTTGTTGTTTTGTTGGTGTGTTTGTGTTATGTAATTAAAGTTGTAATGTGTTTTTGTGCTAGGTTTGTAATTGGTCATTTTGTTGTTAAACTTGCGCGTTGATAAATAAGAACTGAATTGTATTGAATTACTACTACTACTATAATATTACTATACTATTACTATTACTATTACTACTACCACCACCACTACTACATACATTTAAAGATTATTTTATGGTGGTGTGAATCGTTGTTACACTTACTACAGCGCCAGTAACGATTTCTTACGCTGCTGCATTTGTTGTTCTATTGTTTCGCCATATTAACCAGTTTTTAGGTATTCGCCTTGCTATTCGGTCTCGTTTACGCCGATTAAGCGGAATCCGCTGTATTCTGATCTGCGTATTTACTTCATCCGTTCGAAGTCCAAATGTGTTCGTGAAAGCTTTGTTCCAGTCACTTGTTATTTATGTGCTTCCCTCAAAATAAGGGATCACATTTCACATCCATATAAAAGAAGCAGCAAAAGTCATGTTTTGTATATTCTGATCTTCAGTGTTCTGGAAAGCAGACAACATGATAACAGTTACTGTATTGCGAATATTTCGTTCTCATGATTTCCCATGTGCCTGAAGTTTTGAAAACCCCGTAACGATATTTTTACTTGTATTTGCGTTAAAATTTTGTTGATTATTTTGGTTTCGCCTCAATTTTTTGGACGTGTATGAGCCTAAATTAAATTTATGTAATGACTGTAGCGTCGATTGTCAGTACCAGATCCCGTTAAATTTATTAGTAGTTTTAGGACTGAAACATGGCCTACCAATTATACATTCATGTTAAGTACTTCCTGAACAAAAATACATGTAATTTCCAAGTTTAATCCATTCGAGCGCGCTAATGGACGCGTCACAGAGGAATCGATATAGCGGTGCCAGATTTCGGTTCGTAACCAGCTAGCCCAGTGCAAATGTCACATGCCACAAGTGAGCACTGCCCACGCGTTGTTGCACGCTGAATAATTCTGAGGAAATGCCCCAGCATGTAGCGTATATTCAGAGGCCTCAGTCCTGCGACGGTTCGCGATGAAACCTTGCTCTCATGCATCAATAAAAGTTTGCTGTATTGAGCCAGAAGGTACTTATCAACAGTAGTGTCGTGCTACAGTTTTTACCAAATTTCTTACAACATTTTGGTCTGAAAGCCTGAAGGGAAGAGATTGGTTGATGACTTAGATGTATATGAAGGAGTAATAGTAAAATTAATCTGAAAGAAATGGGGTAGGAGGGTATGGACTGGATCCAACTGGCGCAGTACAGTTTGCATTGGTGGGCAATTGTGAGCACGGTAATGAACATTCATGCTGCGTAAAGGGCGGGGACTCTGTTACTTAACCGAGTGACTGTTATCTTCTCAAGAAGGACTTTGCTCCTTCGACTCAGTTCGTAGAAATCCGTTTAGTGTACTTCGTGGGTGTGGACGGACAGACATATCCGCGTCCATCTTGTGCGCTTCGAAGAACGCTACAGGCCTGAATCAAAATTTTCATGTAAAACTCGTGATAAAATGTCGAACTGAAATGCATCCTTAACACAGTTTCCAAAGCGGAAGTTGCTAGTCAGATTCTGCGTAGTTCGTAATTTCGGTAATGCTTGAACCTTTTTATTATTTTCATTGTTGACTTTTCTTTCGGTATTACGAGTATGTATGCTTTTAAATTTCGGGATTTTAAAGCTCAGACAGTGGATAATCTACAGATGAAATGCAGTAATGTTTATATGTTTATCCGTCTGTCTGCTGTTATTCTAAACTGCCTTCAGAACGTCACAGAACTACTCGAACTGTGTACAGTTTGTGACCTACCCGAAATGCTTTGTGCTGCCGAACGTCACTGTAGAATGGTAGAACTGCTGCTTCGTATTCGGAACGTTCGCAATATCAATCGTGCCAGTTGAGCGCGTCGTTAAACATGACAAGAATCAATGAATAATAAACGTGGATTCAAATCCAACTGCTTCAAAAGGTTAACCAATTTCCGTCAAAGGAACGTGCATGACTTTACTTGAATTGTGTTGCAAGGTTAGTAAGGAAACTGTAGTGGGTCTTCACGTGACATCTGTGTGCATTACGTATAAGAGTCCTTTGATGTCAAGAGACCGACAGATTTTACTCTAACTCAGTGGCGTAAGTGGGGGGCGGGGGGGGGGGCGAGTGGTGTAGCCACCCCCGGCGGCGAAGTGCAGGGAGGGGAAGACAGGGGAGGCAAAATTAATATTTTAAATGGGAAAAAAAAACCTCTTCCCTCAACAAATTTTAATTTATTAAGCCAAATAGATGAAAATTCAGTACATCATTATGATTATTTTAGATTTATAATTCCTGTTAGGGGCGGCCATTATGATTCCTCTCCCCTGCGGCAAAAATCCTAGATACGCAACTGCTTTAAGTGAATATTCTTTACGTATAATTTGAGCGACAGGTACTAGTTACAGCGGGTGTTAAGCGGAGGATTGAAACTAAAAAAAAAACTTATCTTTCCCATTGCACTGCATTTTTACAAACGAGGCTCTGGTGATCCAGTCATGTCAGTCAAACCCCGATGTACGAGTAGCACCACTGTTTGTTCACCGCACCTTGTGGCGGTATATCTAAATACTATATAACAGGGAATTTCTGTTCGCAGACTTATATGGTCGATAAGTTATCGGGCTTTGACTGTATTGTATGTTTTATCTGGATCGATGAAATTTTACTACCAAATATGGGGTCTGGTTAAAGTTGGGTTGATTGCTTGTTTTAGGCTTAGTTTTGCGTTTATATAGTTACGTTTACTTAACGATACTGTCAGTAGTTAAGGCTGTATATCATCCAATGTCACGGTGGTTAATAAGTGGCGAATTTGAAACGACGACCTCATCGTCTAATTCGTGGTACTGTCCCGGTATTTGTCTCGAAAGATTGAGGAAAATCACGTAACTCCGGTGAAGATAGTCTGTTTTCGGGACGAGATTTATACCCAAGGCCTCCGAAATATGAAGATTAAGACGTCAGCGTTCAGTGATTATACATAGGTTGTGTTGACAACCTCGATTAAGCACTGTACGAGTTTATGACTGTAAAATTTCAGTCTGGAATACAAAATTGAGTTTTCGGTTTATTAGAAAGTGTCTCTGTGGTGTACAGATAAATCCAGTAAGTTGGATGTGTGTATTTAAAGGCTGAGATAAACCTGAATTATATTTAAAATTCCAGTTCATATCGCGCAGTAAATGCTGCTCTCGGTTATGAAAACCAGTCAGTTAATGCCGTGTAGGGAAATAATCGCCGTTTGTTCTGAGGTCCTCACAAATCATATAAATGCATTCTGTGGGCAGAGCATATAATTTTTTAATGTTAAACTTAGTAGTACATGAAGTAACCGCTAGGCTTGAGAGGTTTAACCTTGTAAAGCCTAACGGTTACTTTATATACCACCAGCTTTAACATTCAGAAATTCTATATTCTGCCGACAATGCATTTGTCTTTGTATGGATCTCAGAACAAACAGCGATTATTTCCCTATACGGCATGAACTGACTGGTTTTCATAACCGAGGTGGAGAGTGTTTACTGCGCGGTACGAGCTGAGTCTTCAACTCAGACAGGTCCATTTTCGTTCTTAAAAGGTCAGTTCAGTTTCATTGTAGGTTGTGTGAAACTTCATTATAGTGGAAACATGCAAGAGAGAATACTGTGAAGCTTAACTAAACTTTCCGTAGGATGTTATATTAACAGGGAACCACACCCATGTAAGAGAGCTTGGAGAGGTATACTGTGAGCATACAAAGATTGTAACAAACCCACCCTACTTTGTTTTCATAAACAATGATGTGACCTACTTTGTCCACGGCAAAGGATAGGCAAATACTGAGTAGTCTTTTAGGCCAGAACTCACAACAGGACACTATCTGGAAATTGTTTCTTAATATCTAAGTATCTGGCAGTGCGAAAGACGCTCCAAAAATTTTCCGCCACACTTTTTCTTATCAGTAAATTATCAAAAAGAACCGAAATTCGGCGTATGATATTGTTTAACTTACCACCTTAGATCTGGAATTTTTCGCCAGGTGTCGTGGGTGTACTCGGTTTTGAAAATGGCGTCTGATTGCGAAATTCGTAAATATATTAACAGCTGAGGACGAAACGATGGTGAATGTAGCGTCAGTATAGATGAATGAGTATGGAGCATACATGAAATGGCACCTACAGACGAGAAACGAACTACCCGGGGAACAACCTGTCGCACTGTCAGTATAACCACCACAGATCAGTAATGAATGATCACAACAAGTTTACGTAACGTACGTGTTAATGTTGTGCTCTCAAATCCTTCTAAGGAGCTTCGATTTTACTACCCAACAGTACTGGTGTAGTATGCTTTGATTTTAACCCATTTAAAGCATAGTGGTTACTACATGTACCACCTGCTTGGACAGTAAAGGCGTGCATTTTGCCCACAGAGTAGTTACGTGTTTTACGTGGTTACGAGAATAAACTGCGACTAGACTACGTCCCTAAACGACAGTAAGTGGTTGATTTTATAATAGACGCAGCGGATTTTCTGTGAAGTAGGAACTGATTTTTAAAATATTGTTTAGGTTAATTCAGGGCTTCAAATTGTTAACTATGCAGGTTCAAGACCCGCTTCGGTCTAAAATACATAGATGCAAGCTAGGTTTTTCTCTGTGTCATGGCGCATATGTGCACCATATATCGCAAACATTCAGGCTTTGAGATGTGTGGTACAGTTGTGAAGAACAGACATGAAATAATAACAGTCTGTGAAGCAGAGTTC
This sequence comes from Reticulitermes speratus, assembly GCA_021186555.1. Taxonomy (NCBI): domain Eukaryota; kingdom Metazoa; phylum Arthropoda; class Insecta; order Blattodea; family Rhinotermitidae; genus Reticulitermes; species Reticulitermes speratus. The sequence continues at coordinate 21,224,264 of JAJKFL010000005.1, forward strand.
TTATTGTGAAACTAAAAGTAGCTCAGCTGATAAAAATTCCCGCTCTTTTATGAAATCTGAAGCTTCATTACCGCTGTCACAACAGTCCATTGCTGGTCTATCCGGCACCAGATGAATACAGTACACACCGTCATGTCTTCCTTTAATGTCATGCCCCCAGTGTACTACGTCTCCAACTGACGTTTTCTCCTTCAGACTTCCGTACCAACTCTGAATGCATGTCCTCCGTCTGCCGTCAATTTCATCCCCCTTGATTTGGTCCCCATAATAATATTTGGTGATGAGTTCTGATTATGAAACGTCTGATTTTTGTAATTTTATCCAACTGCCTGTTACTTTCTCGCGCTTATTTCCAAATATTCTCAGTACTTTTTTCACAGACGTCCGTATACTATGCTACGTTTGACGTTCTCACTGCGGTATGAAGTACCGCCTTTTGGGATGTGTCGACGTGTAGTCAGGTAGGAATTTACCTTACTTAAGCAACTTACTACCTCCATCTTCAGAGTGGAAGATGGAAGCAGTGGCCTACATTCCTCCCAGACATCGCGAACTAAACTGCGTCACATACCGGAAGACGGTAATCTTCGCCCTTATAAAACGGCTATGTTCTTAACCTTGGAGTGAGAGACCAGGTTATACACTCGTACAATGTATGTACTTCTCCACTGGCTCTTCAGTCCATGCAGGACCTTGGCCTCCTTTAGGATCAATTTCCAGGCGCCGCTATCCCTAGCTATTTTTCTCCAGCCTCTAACACCTATTTCCTTCAGAACATTTTCAACATCGTCCAAATATCTCTTTCTTGGCCTTCCAACGAATCTTTTTCCTTCTGGGATACAATGTATGTACTGCATCGTTATGTCAGTTTCTTTAGAAATGTGATTGCCCTTGATTTAGCTCTGTAATAAACGTTATCGCAACAGAGGAACGTAATGTGGCATTTGTGAAACTTATTAGCCTTCGTTGTTCACGGCAACACAAGTAAGCAAGCGCAAAGTGATTTGTAGCAATGTGGAAGTCACTTCGATCAATGTTTCCGCGCTTACTTCATTAAATACTCTGCCCTTGTCTTCTTTGTAGCAGACCTTATTAATGTATTATTAAGGTGTACTTTATGATATTGCTGCTTTGAAACTTAGAAAGTTCCGGATACCTTCTTTATTTTCCACGGCACAACAGCCCCTAGTGGGCCAGGGCCTCCTTGTTATCGAGGTTTCACAACCTCACTCAGTTAGGCACACCACACGCGGTAGGACTGCACTGGACGAATGATCAGCCTGACGCAGAGACCGCTACCTGACAACACACAACACTCACAAGAGACAGATATCCATGCCCCCGGCAGGATTCGAACCCACAGTCCAACAAGCGAACGGCCGCAGACCCACGCCTTAGATCGCGTGGCCACTGGGATCGGCGTTCCGGATACTTTATCATTGTGAAGTACTGAGGACCCGAGATATACGATTAGGCCGTGGGTTGGAGACCGGAGAATCGGAGTTCGATTTCCTTAGGCGGTTAGGTACACCACTAGGGTAAGATTGCTTTCGATGGACCAGTTAAGAATTATCGACAAAAATAAAGGAATGTTGCGCATAGAAAGACAACAAATATTATTTTAAATACCTTACTGTCTTTTCTATTACCCAACCAAGTTTCGCGAATCTAACTCGTCGATAACTGTTCGAAAAATAAATATTTTATTTAACCTTGCAACTGGTCCATTCATATTAATAGCACTAGGGTCCCATGAATGGACCACACTGTTTCCATTACTGGATCGTAAGCATAATATAGGAAAATATACGTTTATACATGCAGTAATGTTTATATTTTGGTGAAATTATATTCTTTGCTGACATAACTGCTCTCTGAGTTGAATCCAAAAAAATTCTAGAGGTGCCCCACGTGTTAAGTCTTCACATGCTCTTGCCGTTTTGTATATCATCTTAGGAGGTGCACAGCAGCCAGCAGCGCTGACACGTCAGACATTTGCTGTAATGGTTTTTCCTTTCGCATTTCAGATTGACCAAATCTGCGAATTTACATTTCTCCACATCACTTTTCCGGGTTTTTAAAAATGCTGTGAAGGCAGTTTCATCTACGTTATACGCATAGATTTTAATAGCTTTAACTTTACGTTCAACAGTTCTTTCAAGCAAATTGAAGAGTTCACGTACTCTGTCCTTAATGAAAAATGCTGCCTGGGACTTCATTTAGCATGTGGCTGCCTCAGACTTAGTTGTGGGTGTCGTCTTGTGAATCCATAGTACCGTTTCCTTCCAGAGGGATCTGTCTTTATTGGGTGTGTGAGACAAATGATTTAGTTTAGCGACTTTATTAAATGCCAGGCTTCGTAAATCAGTGACGGTTATTTCAAAACACATATTGCTGCAACTGTAAGAAATGATTAACCAATTCCCCTTCGGCAATAACTTGAATGTTTTCCACTGCACAATATTTTTTCCCATCTAAGTGTCTCTTCTGGTATATTTTCGAAGAGTATAGGCACGTGATGCTGCATTTAAACAAATGTCGCCTTTTCTAAGGGTTTCAAGACCTATGTCCATATTTTCATGCTCACACCTTCCGTATTTCACAACTTTTGGCATCTTACAATAGAAGCTGGAAATTTATTCCTCGGTGGGCTTGCATGACTACAAGATTTTCGCTTGAAACTCCGTGCTAGTTGCATGTACTTATAGAATAAGACGTAAAGACTGACGTAGAATCATTAACATTTAAGTAACAGCCTGCAGCGTTTGTACAATACCGGCAATCTGTAACAGAATGCACGGTTACATGAATGGTGCACCGGTCCATTCGCGGAGCCCTGTGGTGGTCCATCGATTGCAACTCCGCCACTTTTTTTTTCGAAGCTCTGAAGTTCCATGAAAACTAAAAACTAAGAAAACTGGTACAGTAAAGTATACAGTAGAGAACACACTGTCACCGCGTATACAGAACACACTTTCACCACGTATATACAAAAAGGCAGTCCTTACTTTCTATGATGATAAGTAAACGTTGAGGCATAAGCCCAAAATAAGAACAAAGGTCGAAAATTTTTGTAGCCAATTTTCTCTTTGGCCTTCTCACGTAGCAAACTCAGAAAACTGAACAAGATGACACGTCAGTAATTGCTGCTCCCGCAGCCCTGACCGCGCCTGTGCAATCAACAGTATTTGAAATGTCGCGGGTGGTCCATCGGTTGCTACGTTCAATGATGGCAACCTTACTATAATTATTTTTCCACGTACGGCCCACGAACCAGCCCACATAAACGGGTGTGGCCCTTTGCCATAAAAATGTCGGACGCCCCTGCTGTACGGCGTTTATGCAGTAGATTGAAACCGATTATCTTATGTAACGGTAAAGGTAAAGTTCACCCTGGAACAGGCCATGAAGGCCCAGAGAGGGAGTAGAGGTATAGCTCTATTCTTTCGTTAACCTCGGCGCTAGATGGGGGTGGGTGCTCAACGCCACGCCCCGGCCGCTTTATCCCCGGGAATGACCCGGTACCCATTGTACAGGAGGCCGGTCTGGACGGGTGCTGAAAATCTCGCCTCCGCCGGGATTAGATCCCCGGACCGTCCAACTCGTAGCGAGTCGCTATACCGACTGAGCTATCGCGGCCCACATTTTTTGTAATGAGCGTAACGCCGGTACGTTTATGAATAGCGCACCTACCACAACACGCTTCGTACAAAGCAGTTGTGAGTCTGTAAGCTGTGTACGTATTTAATTTCGTGCAGTGGCTAAGAAATACAATTTGTATTTCTAGAGCATGATAAGTGAGTCCCTGTCACCCCAGTATGGCGCGTCCTCAGGTTGCGGATGGAGGAACGGCTTCCCATATAGAGGGTAGCCGCGAAAATATTCGATCAGCAGTCGCGGGCAGCCGACAAGGGTGGTCCTCTAGCTTGGGGGTTGGGCGTGGTGCTAACAACTCCACAGCGTAAAAACTTAAGACGTTACGAAACATTTCACAGGGCCTTAGTCATTTCTAGAGCATGCACGGGAGAGATGAGACATGGTTACACAAATTAGTCAGCAAACCTGAAGCGAAGAAACCACTTGGACGACCGAGGCATAGATGGAAGGTGAGTATTATAATGGATCTTAAAGGAACAGGATGCGAGAGTATGGACTACACTTATCTTTGCAGGTGATAGTCTTCTGGCTTTTGACGCCGTGTAGGTTCGTAGGATGACAGCCTACGAACCTACACGGCGTCAGAACCCACAAGAATATAATCTGAACAATATCCGTCATGGTAGCCTGAAAACGTACAGTACATTGAGCCATGGGGCTCAGAATACAGGTCATCGGCAGGCGCGTCGGATTTTATAACAGACGGGCAATGTGTTAAGTAGCTGAACAACTGTTAGCTTCTCATGGAGGACTGTGCGCCATGAACTTCGTTATCTCTGGAGCTGTAGGTTCTTAATGTTGATTATTATTATTATTATTATTTTATTGTGGGCCGGGATACCGTAGTCGGTATAGCGACTCGCTAGTGGCTGGACGGTCCGGGGATCGAATACCGGTGGGGGCGAGATTTTCCGCACCCATTCAGACGGGCCCTGGGGCCCACCCAGCCTCCTGTACAATGGGGACCGGGTCTCTTTCCCGGGGGTAAAGCGGCCGGGGCGTGGCGTTAACCACCCACCCACATCTAGCGCCGAAGTTAAAGAAAGAGTAGAGCTATGCCTCTACTTTCCCTCTGGGCTTTTATGGCCTGTTCTAGGGTCAACTTTACCTTGTATTATTATTATTATTATATTATTATTTGTATATTGTTATTTTTAAATTATTTGAATTAAACTTTTCCTGGTTCGTATAACTATTATGGTGAATATTGTTAGGAAACCATAAACGCCGGAAGAGGCGACAAGCCGTGCATTCCTCCCCCGCCACTACCGTATTTTTTGGGTAAAATTAAAATTAAAAAACGAAACAAGCATTAAGTATAGAAACCACAGCTTTAGTGCGGTCCTTAAAACCATTATTATTAAACGACTTAAAACGTAAGCATGTAGGTCTAAGTTAAATGTCTGGCTCCCGTCCCGAACCCCCCCCCCCCTCCTGGAAAATCATCCTGGTTGCGCCCTTGCTTGAAACTAACTAAACTGTAAACGCACAGTGCCGCGTGATCACACATGCCACGTTTTTGTGCCAGTGATAGGTTCACTACCAAACATAATATCTGGCCATGATGTCCTTATTGTAAGAAATCGACCGCAAGCTAGTTGCACTGCCGTCTCGGTGCCATGCGTCGCCCCCTCCATGGGTTCCCGGAGAGACGTCGTTAGTCGATCACGTGACCCATGCCGATAATTCTCTCGCCACTGCCATAGTAGTATGGCAGTGAGCGTCGCTACGCGTCCCGATAAAGTGGAGCGTATTCGTTGGAAGGAAAGTAAAAACAGCTGATTTAATGTGTGCGAGTCAAGTAGGCGCCAGTATGTAACAAAACATAACACCTATGTCGTGTGCAATTGCGTGAAGTTAACAGGCGCATGACATTTGCATTCTACCACAGTGCGTCTAATGTCATGTGTTTGTGAAGTGGTTGTGAAACGTTTGTGCTACAGCCTGGTTTGCGTATCCTGCATTTTTTATTCACTTGTAGTGGAAAAGTGCATCGTTAACTAGGATTGCCAGGTATCTCGTATACACGATACTATCCAGAGAAGTCAATTTTGTCACATGTTTGTGCAGGTTTGATGCGTTTAAGTTGGGGAATGATCGCATAGAGAAACGTTTCTTGCAAATTCGCTCGCTTTTCTTTAATTATGCCGAAAATCGCAAGGGTGCCGTAAAAGATGTATTGGGGAAAAAAATGCATGTGTTTCGTTTTTCTGCGCAACTTTTGTTCGAAACATTTTTCATTGCAAATATTTATCGAGTTAAGCGCAAGACCTCATGTGGCTTTTAACGTGACGTGTCTTTATTGTTACGTAACTGTAACTGGAATTGGAATGTGTCGACATAGTTTTACTCAAACTCTCCAGTATCAAATTTTACGAAAATATTTTCGGTGGTTCTCACGATGTTACATGTGGACAAACATACATACATACATACATACATACATACATACCTACATACGTACATACATATATATATACATACATACACGGCTAAGTTAATAGACGATTTTTTGCATGTTTTCGTTGTGAACGTGCTAAATTAACAAAAAATATTTCGCTCTCATCTTTGTGATGATCCCTGTTTGGTCGTTTGTAATACGGAATTAGGAAACGTACACAATTATGAGAGAATAGTGCGGAGTTTTTAAATTATGTCGCTGCGAACATGCTTGGAAAAGTGAGCCGGCCTAGTCTATTTCAGCATTTACGTTGGGTTAACGCAGTATCATGTAATGAAAACCCTGTATATTCTAAAACTGATTCCTACTGGAAACAGGTCTGAGAATGTTAACTGGATTGAACTAAGATTCTGATTGTTCCCAGTGATGACTTTGGCTGTACCGGTTTTAAATCTTCGGGTCTTTTATCAGAGATTTAGTCCCTTCCAAAGTGTGCCCAATGTAACATAGTAAAGAAATCTAACAACCCTTAAGGTGTTGAACGTATGAACCGGGTTCTCATTGCTTAGAATAATGTCTGGATCCACACCGGCTTCATTGCCGGTCCTGTCTCCTGTTCATTGCATATTGTGAGCTTTTTATCAGGGGTTAAAGCCAGCAGAACTTAAAGCTGGCCACTTTTCCGTCTGGTGTCGAGGTCTACAATACGTGCCCCGACCGCTTCCTTCCGCATCTTGTTCAATTCATTATTCATTTGTCACTTACATTGGACGGTGTATAGTGCGCTACTGACGGCTTTGTTAACTAAGCTACAAATAAATAAATAAAATTAAGTACAGGGAGTGGGAGTTACATCCATTCCACCTTTACGTCTTTATGGTGTGATGTTTGAGCGTATGGTAGCTTTGTTTATTGGTTTATTTAAAGACACTTGGTTACTGCGTGGGTTACGTAGCATTTAATGGCTAGATAGTTGTGATTTATTAATGGAAATATGTTGAAGGAAGTTCTAGCTCAGCTTTTTAGCACGGTGAAGATGATAAATTCACAACAAAATTTTAATTAAAATCCTGAAGAAAACAGACTGCATGAGACACCGGAGTGTAGAGAGCATTTCAAGAAGAATATGCGTCATGGAGCAGTTAACGCTGGTGTATGGCACTACATGCAGGCACACTGTTTTTATCTGACAACTCGTATTACTTCACTTAGACCGTTTCGCGTGACTACAGGCGCCGTAGCAATCGCCGCTATTCTAGTTTGCCGTTTGTCGGGGTCCACGCGTTTTATTTAAATGTATTGCAATTAATATGAGGTTTTCACTCACGATTTTTAAAGAAGGTGCTGGGAATCGGTTCCTTCGGCTTGCACACGCGTCATACATAACAAAAATGTTAATTGCGCGTCGAAGTTCTGCTGATGAAACTGAAAGCAGTTTATTCTGTATGTTTTCCTTTATATCATGGGTCTCCAACCCGCGGCTCTCGGGTCGCATGCGGCCCGCGGCCACATTTTTAAATTATGTCTATACCATAAAACTTGCACAGTAATTTAGGCGGTTAGGTACACCACTAATTATTTTTTCCACGTGCGGCCCGCGAACCAGCCCATAATAACGGGCGTGGCCCTGTGCCATATAAAGGTTGCACGCCCATGCTTTAGATTGTCTTCACTGCTAGGATCATTACTATACACTTTATACTTTAACATTTTCCACACGTAAAAAAATCTGACGGGTTCATATCTTCCGAACGAGCGGGCCACAATCTCCTGCCTGTTATTCTGTCGCAAAAATACCCGGTAATCAACACATACTCGTATAATCTAATTGACAATCGTACCATCATAGCGCAAATTGTGTCACAATTTGTGTAACAATCGGTGTGGTTTTGTGAGCTCAAAATGAATGGGACCGATAATCCTATAATCCAATTTTTTAGTTATGGAGCGTGTTTAAGAATATCGTGTATAGTAATATTCTTCGCACTGAAAACGACCTGGAAGAAATCCCTCAGAATGATGTTTTGTGCTAAGATTGTAATATTTTTTTAACTAAAATATGTTTGCCGATCCCAGTGGCCGTGCGGTCTAAGGCGTGGGTCTGCGGCCGCTCGCTTACTAGGATTTTGGGTTTGAATCCCACCGGGGGCACGGATGTCTGTCTCTTGTGACTGTTGTGTGTTGTCAGGTAGAGGTCTCTGCGACGAGCTGGTCCCTCGTCCAGAGGAGTCCTACCGAATGTGGCGTGTCTAAAATGTGTGATCGTGAAGCCTCGAAAAATGAGGCGTCCTAGGCCCCCAAGGGGCTGTCGAACCATTGGAAAAAAAAAATGTTTTGCTGTGATTGTATAATTTTCAGTTGAGTTAAAAACTTAGCACGTTGTAGGCCTAAATAATGAATACATTTTAAGAACGAATGGAATTGTTTGCGGTGTGCGCTGATACACTGTCGTGCTGATAAATTGCATAGGCTCTTTCGTCATCGAACAGGTGTTCAAAAATGGTGCAATAATTTGTAAACACATCGTTGTTAATTTATTTTCTCAGAAAAAGAAGTATTATCTTATTAATCCTACTTGCACTCATAGCACACCACACACGAACCAACCTTAACAACGTCTAAAAGTAGTTGGTGGATTAACATGGGAGACCTGCTATTCTGAAAATTCAAGTATCCCTTGAGGTGGCACGAAGCTTCGCCGCTGAACAGAACGAGTGCATGGTCTTTTTCTCCAGCAATGCACACCTTGAAGGTGCGAGTTCACAAAATTCAGTCTTGCTTCATTATCTGTGTCGTAGTTTGTGACTCGCAGCTGTCTTTGACGCAGTACACACGTCTTTTGCGTGTGCGTGTTCTCTTAATGTCTAGAATGGAACCTGTTGCTCGAAAAAAAAATCACGAAATTTTAAATTATTTAGCCAATTTACACGACACTTCATTTAGCCGTTCTGTTCTGTGCATGTACTCTCGTATTATACGAGAGCGTATAGCCACTGGCACATGACACCGGCTGTCCGTTAAGCAGCGGGGAATGTAGCCGTGTTTTGGCATTTGTGTGTAACACTCGAGCCGACTGGAAGTGATTGGTGATGGTTGTCAGGTGAAAGCTCAGCTGTGATACATTATGCGATCTTTACGAAGAATGTTGAAATTAGTTTGCTAGCCAGCAGTTTCTGTTGATTATTAGTTTAGTTCAAGTATATGACGGAAGAAACAATCTTGTTTTTGTCTGGTTTCTTTTTCTGAACATTCGACGTTTATAAATAAAATGAAGACCAACTTCGCAGCTGTGAAAACGCAATGAACCCCAATAAAACAAGTTTTACGGTCAGAATGTTGTTATCTGTGTGTGAGTTAACAGCACTATATCAACTTAGAATGTTGCCAGCTGTGAATAACAACGTAATAGGTTTCACTTCAGAATAGCGAACAACGAAAATTACGTAACGTTTATCTTCGTGCTGTCCTTTCACGTCATTAATGATCTTACAAGTGGCCGTTTGACAAGAGATTTTCCCACAAAATTTTTGTGTGTATTTTTTGTATCTCCAATTTAGCCATTCTTAGCATTCTAGATTTCATAATCGTTGCCGCAAGTAGGTAGGGACTGCTACGTAGATTGAAATATTCTCTCTGCCTTCTTCCAGATATTTAACCAAATCATTTTCTTTTGAAGCTCGTGTGTACAGTAAACATTTCAGTAAAGTTAACACAAGCACGTGCCTTATCCACACGGATTTGCTTCTGTCAATACTTAAACCGTCATTTGCATATTCACAAATGTCAGTGCTGCATCTTTCGAGTACTCGGGAACTTTTGTAACGCGTATATGTCCTTCACAGCAAAGACATGGGAACGCTCTGTTTGCCACATATGTTCGACTTCTGTTCCGTACGTTCTTTCCACGTAATGCCTGAAATTGACTTAACAGTAAACAAATTGTCTTGATCAGTCCGTATGTTTTATTTCTAGGACTACTAAACAGATTTGGATGGAATTTGGTAGTCGATATTTAATATTTGGCCAATTGAATTTTTGTATAAATTAGTTTATCCCAATCTCGACTATTAGGATGTACAAATCAACAAGAAACTAGTGACATGACCTTGAAAGTTTATCAGTAAAATTAGGCAATTTTCGTTCCCGGGAATGCGGCTTGATGGTGTAAGAGGTATAGCTCAATATATCGTACATTAACATACATTCTTCCAGTGCCGTGAAATAGTAAATATATTATTTCCCACAAATATTTTGGTGGTCTAAGGAAATATTATCGACGTTTTTAGTTCCACATTAAGTGTACTAAAAGGCCTACTTGTGATTGTGACTAAATTTAAGAACTTGGATTCCACACTTAAACTAGTTGTGCTGATTATTAATCTTAACTTCTTAAATTATTACGAATTCAGATTAATGTCCGCAACAGCCAATTGTTAGATCAAGAACCGTGTTGTCTAATTCGTCACATCGTTAACTTACGCTTCCACTAATCATAGTGTGCTGGAGACATGTATAAATACCGACAGCGTTAATCGTCTTCAGTTACAGTACTTCATTTGTATGTTTCCTTGTATAGGCCTATATCTTTTGAAAGTTAATTAATGTCACAAACTCCGTCGTGAAGCTGTGGGACCATTGTACTTTTATACATTGCGTGACAGATCCTATTTACCTCAGTTGCATCGTGCAATTATCTTTGAAGATCTTTTTTAATTCTCATCGCCACTTACCTTTCGTAGTACAGACTTTGTTATTACATTCTCAAATGCAACAAATATTCAAGTACTTCCATTTATTTGTCTGAAGGAACAGGATTTTGTTTCGCAGTTTACGATTTTTGCCGCTTCCGTTGGCCTTGCGATTTAAAGAGCGGATCTTCAACCGCTTTATCACTGGGACTGCGGGTTAGAATCAGCTTGAGTATGGGGTTAATATAGTCCTCTCGGGCCATAAGTTTTAAAATTTATTGAGTATGGGTGTCGTTTGTTGTGTAGTATATATAGAGACCTTGCAGTGAAATTGTTGCCACGTAAGAAATCATTCGGCATGTCTGAATAGGATTTAAAAAAACAGGATTATTACATGTAATGTAGACGTTTATAATTTATTCATTCTGTAGTCTGTCTTACGACAGGTCTGTAGCCTCTTCCAAAGCGAGTTCTCCACAGGGTGCGATATAGTGCTTCCTCTTTCAATTTCCAGTATCTTCTCTTTTCCTTAAGGTCATCCAGCAGCTGCTTACGCCTTATTCCTTGTCTTCCCGTCATTTCTATCCTTCCTTCTAACTTTCCTTCAATCACGTGTTTTAGAAGGCAGTTTCTACGCAAAATGTGACCAATCCAGTTATTGCACAAAATGGGACATAGGAATGAACGTTAAACGTATTTTGGTAGGTTATATGATTAAGTTTTTGATACCTACGCTTAACAGTTTACAGGATTTCAGTGAGGGCACCATGAGTGGCCGGGCATATGCATATCTGTATTCAGGTTCATTTTACACATCTCGTACCCTCCCAGCAAGTTCCAGCACCTTTGTGAACAGTGGCAGAACTAAGCAGCATCCCTTGCGTACCTCCCGAAAGAAGGAATCAGGTGGTGTAAATAGAGGAGAACAAGGTGGCCAAGTTATAAGGCCGCCTGTGCCAGTCCATTTCCATGGAAACTTCGATCCACGAAGTCTCAAACTGCACTTCGAAAATGTTGATGCGCCCCGTCTTGTAATGGCATGTCATTATGGCCCTCTGCTTCCAAAATCGGCATGAAAACTTCGTGTAACATATCTGGGGACACTACACCAGTCAAATTGTGTTGGGGGGAGGGGGGGGCAGACCTTTTTTTTTTTGATACAGCACAAAAGACCCTGACTATGGTAATGTCCCTTGTACCTAGAAGAACTTACTGCTTGCGAATCGTTCCTCGCCGCAAATTCTAACGTTATGTCGGTTACAGATCGAAAGTGGCTTCGTCACTAAGCACAATTTTGGCTGTAAAGAGTTCCTTCGTCACCCTCAGGTACCGAAAGTACGTCACAGAAAAACGTTTATTGAAGTTTTGTATCTTGTGCTGTTACATATTGCAGCAACCAGTATTTGTAATTGTAAATTTCCAATCAGTTCGCTGAATTTTATGCACTGTGGATTTGGCGTACTTAATTTTCAAGCAACTACTCGTTTTTAAATTCTTGGACTGCGAAACAAATACGCTCGAACTTCACCTTAGCAGCTTCAGTGAGTGGTCGTTTACCGGGGGGTTTCCCTCTACAAATGCAGCCAGCAAGATTGAACAACTTATACCTACCACTTGTACTAGTAGCTAGACATTTTCGTTGGTAGTTCCCCACCAAACTCCGTACTAAATCTCCTTTGCACTGCAACCACGGATTTCGATTTGTGGGTATCAGAGCACACTCTTCGCTTCCGTCACCCGAGACGCCATTTTCACAACTGTGGTATAATACCACTGGTGGCAACACTTGGAAACTCAAGTGGCGCGATTTCAAAACTTCGATCATATTGCCTTCCGGAGTATGTTTAATTTTCATACCTGTGCCTTTTATTTCATTAGCAAAATATCATTAAAATCGTCTGCATTTTATGTGCTCATCCTGTATTTTCGATTAGAGGAAATCAAGGTTTGAATAAGTCTCCTGTTTGATGTCCAAAAGAATTATGTGCCCTGTGCAGTACTTTACATGTACATATCCGTGATTGTAACGCATTCAAAATAATTTGTACAGGAAGGACATGCACCTCAGACCCTAAATTATCGTTGCTGCTGGTGGGTTTAGCGCGCACTGACTCAACATCTGTATTTCGTTGCTATGTGTTCCTGTTGGTGAGTACGGTGACCAATACGAAGAGTTGTTATGATGTATTGTTTTTTTGTTTGTGTGCTGTGTGGCTGAATTTGATGCTAAAATGTTATGTATTCCATCCACGCCAGTAAATTTAAGTTATAGAATTTGTATTTGGAACACATTTTGATTAAAATTGTCATCTTGACACCCCCCATCACTTAACTTTTCAAGCACTTTTGTCGGAGTGTACTAATAATTATAATTTAATGTAACTTTGTATATGACGGAGATGCGTGCTGTAGATTCATCTGGCTCAGAATAGGGGCAAGTGATGGGCTCTTGTGAACGCCGTAATGAGCCCGCGGGTTCCTCAGAATGAGAGGAATTTCTTTAATAGCCGAGGAACTGTCAGGTTCTCAATACGAGTATACTATATATGCACATGTGTGTAACTCCACTTCCTACCTCGGACCTAATAATAACACCAAACGACGCGAAATTTACTGCTTTTTGTCAACATTACTTTAGACACGGCTGCTGAAGTTCTGTATTGAAGTTTTTGGATACATATCGAATCCTCAGTCCCAATATTTGTTTTAGTTATGCCTCCAAACTTTAACTTCCTTATGTTTTGTGGTGGACGTAGTGACACTGGCATAGGCTTTTCTTCGGCCACTTTAAGTTTCCCCCAACCAGTATCATTCCACCAATGCTTCGTACTCAAGCCATTCGTCTAAACCCCGACGCTATATACTCCTAGCAATCGAGCGCTTTTAAATAACTTCCCTAATTTTTTAAAATTGGGATTAATTTAATTTTAGCTAGTATGTACTTCGCGTGGGCCGGAATAGCATAGTCGGTATAGCGACTTGCTACGGGCTAGACGATCCGGGATCGAATTCCGGTGGGGGGCGAGATTTTCCGCATCCGTCCAGGCCGGCCCTTGGGCCCACTCAGCGTCCTATACAATGAGTACTGGGTCATTTCCGAGGATGAGGCGGTCGGAACGTGGCGTTAACCACCCACCCCCATCTAGCGCCGAGTTTAATGAAAGAGTAGAGCTATACCTCTAATTCCCCTCCCCCCCTTTTTGTTCCTGGTATGTACTTCCATGCCGGTTCTAGTGGCCGCGCGGTCTAAGACGGGTCTGCGGCCGCTCGCTTGCTGGGATTGCGGATTCGAATCCCGCCAGGGGCATGGATGCCTGTCTGTTGTGAGTGTTGTTTGTTGTCAGGTAGGGGTCTGTGCGTCGGGTTGATTACTCGTCCAGAGAGTCCTACCGGGTGTGGTGTGCCTAACTGATTGTGATCGTGAAGCCTCGATAACGAGGAGGCCCTGGCCGACTAGGTGCTGTTGCACCATGGAAAAAAATGTACTTCCATATCTGCAAGAAAAGCAACTATGTCCCGGAATGAATGAGTAGTATTTCTGTGTGTGTGTTTATAAACGTCTGTCTTAAGTTTCGTAACATTTAGCGTGTGGATTCCTGCATCACGATTTAAACGTGTGTTAATATATACTAAAAATATTTGCAAGAACTTGTTACGTGTTGGTACATGTCCTTGTTGTGATGCGTGTAGTGACATAGATAAAGACGAAAGAAAATGTACACAGCATGTTTTGACAACGCTTTTATCAAAGCTGTTAACAAGTTTCCATATAATGACAAAGTAATCCACAAGTTGTAAAAGCTATGGACAGACTCTTAGCGCTCCAGGAGGTTGAGGCTCCCAGAATTTCTAAACAATCAGCACATGAAGGTGGTAAGGTTGTCAGCCGTACGCGCCGGCCGCCTTTACCCTCTAGAAGTTAATCCACAAGTTATAACAGGCTTTAAAAAATGAGTACTTACGAGGTGCGAGCCAAAGGTTTCAGGCCTGGCCGCGTGGAGCGCTAACCGGACATAATGCAGCTGTGTGCCGCTAGTTACGGCTTAGTTAATTTATTGTAAATTAGTAGGGTGAGTGTCGCTGTTACAAAACGTTGCGTTTTCGTGCAGTTGACGTTTAAATGTGTTTGTTTCGAGTGATTCAACGATGGATGTAGCCCAGTGAAATGGCAGACCTTAAGGCACAGAGAATTTGCATCGCTTTGTTTCAACTTTGAGAAAACAGCTTCTGAGAGTTACAAAGTGCTTTAACTTTCTTGATGACGCCGTGAGTAGAACACAAACCTGTGAGTGGTATTCACCTTTCAACTGTGATCAGACTTCGGTTGAAGATTTTGAACGTTTAGGTCGCCCGTCATCACGTCGGACTGATGAAAACGAAAAAGGCGCGTCAAAGGCATCCATGAGGATGGCATAGTGTTAGCGGTGTTGGTAAATTTCTAGCCCAATAATACGGTATATTCCGGCACATTTTAACTGAAGATTTAAATATTAGGTGGATTGCTGCAAAATGTTTGCCACCTCTGCTAAATGACAACAAGAAACAAAACCGATTTTCTGTGTATAGGGATCTGCAATATCAGGCCAGTAAGGACACGAACATCCTTTCTAAGGTCATAACAGCAGATTAAAGCTGCGTTTGTGGTCGTGACGAAAATTCAAGGACATCGCGGAAATTCAAGCTGAATCGCGGGCGGTGCTGGACAGCATCAGGAAGCGGGAGTTCCAGAAAGACTGCAGCAGTGGGAGAGGCGCTGTTCTCTGTGTATAAACTCCAGAGGGGACTACTTTGAAGCGGACAATATCGACCTTCAACTAAGTTAACCTAACTAACTAACTAACTAACTCCATGGAGCAGAGTCCTTCTCGAGAAGCTAACAGGTCGTCAGCTAGTCAAGAAATTCCCCGCGTTTTATGGAACCCGAAGGTTCATTACCGCACTCACAAGAGCCCTCCACCTGTCCCTATCCTGAGCCATATCAATCCAGTCCATGCCCCCCCATCCCACTTCTTGAAGATCCATTTTAATATTATCCTCCCATCTACGCCTGGGTCTTTCAAGTGGTCTCCTTCCTTCAGGCCTCCCCACCAAAATCCTGTATGCACCTCTCTCCTCACCCATACGTGCTACATGCCCCGCCCACCTCATTTTTCTTGATTTGATCATCTGAAAAAAAGTTGGTGATGAGTACAGATCATTAAGTTCCTCGTTATGTAGTCTTCTCCACTCCCCTGTTACCTCGTCTCTCTTAGGCCCAAATATCCTCCTCAGCACCCTATTCTCGAACACCCTCAGCCAATGTTCCTCCCTCAGTGTGACAGACCAAGTCTCACACCCATACAAAACAACAGGTAAAATTATACTTCTGAATATCTTAATCTTTGTATTTTTGGATAGCAAACTGGAAGACATTAGATCCTGTACCAAATGATAACAAGCATTCCCCCGACTTCAATCTGCTCTTAATTTCTTCCTGAATGGAATTTCAATTTGTTAGGGTTGTTCCCAGATATTTGAACTGTTCCACCCTTTCAAAGGATTTATTATCTAACTTTATGTTGTGATTTTTTCCTGAATTCTGATTGCAAGACATGACCATGTACTTAGTTTTCTCATAATTTACTTCTAGACCAATCTCCTTACTAGCGACTAATAAAGCTTCTGTGTTTTTCTTTGTAGCATGTATGCTTCCGCCCAGTATATAAACATAATCAGCATAAACTAGAAGCTGATGTGTACCATTTAATTTCAAGCCCTCCTGGTTTGCCTGAACCTTCCTAATGGCATATTTCAAAGCAAAGTTGAAAAGCAATGGCGATGAAGCATCTCCTTGTTTCAAACCATTCTTAATAGGAAATGTGTCAGACAAATGTTTGCCTACCCGGCCTCTGCTATAGGTTTCATTTAGACACATTTTTACTAGCCTTACTAGTTTCATAGGGATACCAAATTCAATGAGAATATAGACCTCCCTCCTAACTAAATCATAGACTTTCCTGAAGTCTATAAATAGCTGATGCACTGCCTCATTGTATTCACATTTCTCAAGTATTTGATGAATTCAGAATATATGATCAGTAGTCGACCTGTTGGAGTCTGCAACCAGTTCACTCTTCTCATCCTTTACTACATTAGTTCTAGGCTGGTAACCCTTCTTAAAGTCACTGATGCCCCTATACAAGTCTCTGATATTCTTGTTCTTACTGTTTGTTTCAAGTTCATTAATTTTAGCTTTCAGATATTCCTTCTTTTTGTTCCTGAAATGTCTACTAGCTTTATGTCTTACATTGTTCAGATTATCTACATTACTTTGGTTTGGATTCTGTAACCATTGCATTTTATCCTGCTTCCTTTGATCTAAAAATTTTGAACATTCTTCGTCAAACTATGGTTTATGCTGCTTCCTTTCATACAGCCCTAGACTGTCTTTAGCTGAGATTTTGATACTCTCTTTAATGTTTTCCCAAGCCCTATTTATGTCCTCGCTAACATTTAAGTTCTCCAAAGCCTCAAACCTGTTTGAGATCTTTATCTGATACTGTTTCCTAACCTCTAGTTCACTTAGCTTCTTGAGATTAAATCTCTCTGCATCAAACGTCTGTGCTGCTTGTTTAATTACCGCCAGTCTTTCCCTAACTTTTGCAACCACCAGATAGTGATCAGTATCACAGTCAGCTCCCCTGAAAGATCGCACATCGAGTATACTTGAATGCCATCTCCTATCTATCAATACGTGATCAATCTGATTATGAGTCTTCCCATCAGGAGAGGTCCAGGTGTATTTATGAATATTTCGGTGCGGGAACATCGTGCTCTTAACAACTAGATTTCTTGATGTGGCAAAGTTTACAACTCTTAACACCATTATCATTACTATCCTCATGTAAACTCTTATTCCCGATCGTCGGTTTGAAAGTATCCTCCCTCCCCAATTTTGCATTAAAATCTCCTAACAGAATTTTCATATGGTACTTAGGAAAATGATAAAAAACCTGTTCTAATTCCTCATAGAAACTGTCCTTTGAGTCATCATTATTCTCCTCAGTTGGTGCATGCACATTCAGAACAATGATATTACACCAGCGACCTCTCAGCACCATATATGACATCCTATCACTAACAAACTCTACTCTCTTAATTGCTGATACTATTCTCTGATGTACGAAAAAAACCTGTTCCCAATTGGTGACTTTCATTTCCTTTTCCATAGAAAAAAGTATAATCTCCGGCTCTTACTGTGCCTCCTTTGTCCTGTACACCCACTAAATCTAATTTGTACCTAGCTAATTCCCTGGCCACTGTCATAAGTGACCCTGACCTATACAGGCTCCACATGTTCCATGTTCCAAATCTCATGTTCCTTGTCCTTTGCTTAAGTTGTACCAAAGAATCAGTCCAGGTCCGAGGCTTTGTGATATGTTTCGTAACATGGTAATTTTTTACTGTGAAGAGTTGTTAGCACCTCGCCCAACCCCCAAGCTGGAGGGCCACCCCTTGTCGGCTGTCCGCGACTGCTTAATCAATGCATTCGCAGCTACCCTCCATATCCGGAGGCCGTTCCTCCATCCGCAACCCGAGGACGCGCCATGCCGTGGTGACAGGGACCCAACCAAAAAATGGTATATTGCCCCAGTCCGGAAGCTTTTGGCTCGCACCTCTTACTTTAGACTGGATGCATCACATATGAGGATTTTACGTTGTTTGCTGGGTATTGCGACATTAATGACCAGTCCAGTTGGCTAGGACACATTCACGGAATGAACGTAAATTATAATACCGGACCGTGGAAGACAAGTCTGGTACGAAGATATCCTGGACGCCAGATCAAACGCCAGAGACATCACCTACACCAAGGGGGCTTTGGAACAGGCAGTTATGCTTAGCCCTGAGTAGTCGGTGATGATTTTATTTATGTATTTGTTTATTTATTTAGACTATGTAGCTCCGAATTGTGATAAGTGAATGACGCACTGGACATATGTGGAAGGAAGCGGTCGTGGTCTAATTTGAGGTGCCTTTGTCTCAGTTTTTGACGGTGTCATCATAAAAATGAGACAGCAGCAAGAATGAAAAAATTCAGGGTAGTCTGTGGCCCGGCCGAGATTCGACCTTGGCACCTCCCGAATACATGTCTCAAGCATTAGCGCTTTAAATTAGCTCGATCGCTGGTGGTGATGGTGATGATTATTATGATTACATAATAATAAGGCCCTACAGCAAACGCTGTTGTAGTGCATGACACGTTAGATATTATGGCCTCATGCTGATAAGTTTGATCAACTTGTGGCGTAGGCTGTCTTGAAGCTTTCGCGGCAACATAATTCCACAAAATATTTTTGGGTTGACAGTTGCATCATATGGTTGAAATACACCGACGTTTCAGAGACTGACTGCTCCATTATCAGGGTTCTGAACATGAGTTCCCATCTCCATCGTCAGAACCCGAATGATGGAGACGCAGTCGATCTCTGAAACGTCATCTAGCGTTGAGGTTAAAGAAAGAGTAGAGCTATACCTCTACTCCCCCTCTGGGCCTTCATGGCCTGTTCTGGGGTGAACTTTACCTTTACCTTTATCTACTAAGTGCTGTCTTGTTTGGATTTTATACTTAAAATCTAGATGAATCAACACAACGGGATGACTGTACCTAAATTAAACTTTTATTGTCTTCAGAATTTAGTATTATGACATGTTTCGGCAGACCTGGCCATCTTCAGGTAATACTCAGTATATACAAAATACTTGGGAGGATATTAGCAACATAAAGTTCTATAAAAAGAGATCTCATTTTTGCATAAAGGATGATAATATATAATAGTTTATGTTACTGATATAAACTTTAAAACCATGAACCTACAAAATCTTCAAGAAGTAAAATTATGTACCATAATCAAGTACTTTACATAAAATAACCTTAAATTGGTGAAAGATAGAACTTCAAAACGGCTGGAATACGTGGAACTTCAAAATTGTATCAATAACATAAACCCTTATATATTATCCTTTATATAAAAATGAGATGTAATTTTTATAGAACTTTATGTTGCTAATATCCTCCCAAGTATTTTCTATAAATTTTGTGTATTACCTAAAGAGAGCCATGTTGGCCAAAACAGGTTGTAATAAATACTAAATTCTGAAAAGAATGAAAGTTTAGTTGTGTTTGGCGGGTTATTTTAATATAGTTTATATATTATCACAACAGAATATTTAGAATAATGATTAACTTCCATTATAACACATTCCATTCTGCAAAATGTTGAGGAAAACCGCGAATTTTGGTTTCTGACAGTCACAACTGGTTTTTAAAATACATTGCACTGAACAGAATACTATTATGTTCTGTTCTTTGTATTAAGTTGGGTGGATGTTCAGGCTGGATTTCTCTGAGCAAGCAAATTATCTGTGTTTGTAATCTTCCAAAATTTTTTAGCCCTTGCATCTGAAGTTGAATGTATTCTTGCTCATGAGTGCTTTAGAGTGGTGGTACCACTATCCAGACTGTGGTTTGAGAAATTGTGTACGTCTCATCAGCAGGAATCCTGCATAGTGTTTTTTTTTTCTTTTCTTTGCTTCCATTATTAACATGTGCCTATATGACGGCCCGAATAATAATTTTTCAATCAGCTGACATATTTTAGTGAGTCACTCAAGGCCACCACTTTCCTACCACCAGTAATACCACATAATGATCATGCGAACATGTGAAGTGAGAGCGATACTGGTGCCATGTAATGTGAGGTCCTGATATGTGTGGTAGACAGATACTCAACAAATAGGCAACTTTGTTGGGGGCTTTTTTTTAGAAAGTGCAACAGCATAGCAGAAGTTCATAATCTATGTTTAGTTCTTTGTTCTTCAGTGATAAATAATGAACTGTTGGAGTTAGGCACGTCAAATTGTGAACGGCTATTATTATATCATTAACATGTGTACAAAGTCTACATAAAACGTTTGGTTGTCTACTGTTTTAAGGACTACCAGCTTGCGCGTGTTTGTATGTGTGCGTGCGTGTTTTTGTGGGTGGGTGCACAGGCATGTGCACATACATGTGTGTAAAAGAACCAAACATTCTTTTTAGGTTGGCAGTAATAAAGTTGTAACAGTTTTAATCATTAATGATATGTAGGCCAATAACAAATTGAACCTACTACTGCACATTATGCACAAAAATGTATCGCTAAACTGTATAATTTACACTGATTTATAGCTTGTGTTAAGTCTTACTATAAGTCTTACTATATATTCTGAAGTATTTGAAGTAATTACCTCAGAGATTTTGATCTGTTGAGGAAGTCTAACTCAGTCATTTGTTGAACCAATATGATGCTGATTCAGATCTGCCACATGTAATTCCTAGTTCACCTTGAACCTCAAACGTAGCTTAATGTTATTAATGTCATGTCAGTTGATAAATAATTACTGCATACCAATATGCACAGCATAACACTCCAGAAGACTTGAGTGTTCAGCATCACTACTGTAATAACTTCTGATATCAAATAACTAGAGGTGGGACGAATCCTAAATTTGCTCGAATCCAAATCCGAATCCGAATCCTAAAAGGTTCTCGAATCCCTCGAATCTCTCGAATCCTTCATATAAAAATAATAATAATATGATAAAACTAAAGGGAAAAAGACTTAGTTCTATACCATTTAGTATTTATTTTAAAATTAAAAGTTTTTATTTGAAGCAAAGTTTAAAATCTGTGTTTAATGAAAAAACACATTTAAGAATACAGTTTTCAAAAATATACCTATATTATTCATTAAGAAGATACAAATAAATGAAATAATAATAAATATTAATTATATTAATAATAATAATAATACAAATAATATTTGAGTAACAGTTCACATTTTTTACATTTGTGTAGAGGGAGGGGATTATTTCAAGAGTTAATATATCGTAGATAAACAGTAAACGCTAAACATGGAATACTAAATTCTTTCCAGAAAATGAAGAAAAATAAAAAACGTGTTTATTTTAAGAGTTAATAAAAATTAAAAACACTAAACACTGAACTCTTTCAGGGCAATCTAAAAGAATCAGAAACCTTTAATAAGAGATTTTTATTTAAGAACACTAGCATTCGAACTCGCTCTGGGTCTAGCCTACTTCGTTTTTTATCAGCTATGATACCTGCTGTACTGAATAGTCTTTCTGATATTACTGTCGATGGTGGTGTGATTAAAAACTTTTTAGAGAGCTTCTTTAAATTTTGATATTTTTTGTTGTCCTTCCAGTATTTAAAGATGTCCGCAGATGGTGGAAGCAGTGTTTCTGCTAAGTAAGCATTTATTTCTTCTTCAGGAGACAAACTATAACTTTGCTCAGTGCTGGTAGATGGTATCATCAATTGAGAATAGTAACTCCACATGCTATGAACTCCTTGTTGTTCAGTTGGCGATTTTTGAATGGTATCTCTTTGACTTTGTTCTGATGACTGCAGATCAGTGTCATCTGCTTGCAAAATACTAATATCAAAAATTTCCATGGTCAGTGTTGATTTAGCTTGTTCAAGGTTTTCTTTGCTCAAAAATACACTTCCTTTGAATCGGGGATCCAGTATAGTACCAAGAGCATACAATTTTTCTGTTTCAACAGACTCATAGCGCCTTTTTAGAGATGTAAGCGAGTCATTTCGAAACAGCTGTATGGAACCTAAAGTTGATTTGAAGTTTTGTAGAGCATTAATGGTGCTATTCACTAAAGGAATTATTTCTGAAATTGTTACTTGACTGGAACTGGCCACAAATGTAGCTCTATCGAACACATCTAGGATTCGTATCACTTCTTCTATAGTTGTCCACTGTCGAGCACTAAGAGTTACCTGAAAATTTAAGTCTGAAGCAGATAATAAAACAGCTTGCTTTTGTTCCATGAGACAAGTGAGCAAGTGAAGCTGAGAATTCCATCTTGTCGGTTTGTCTTGTATCAAACGATGAGGTTTAAGACTTAATTTAGCTTGAAAAGCTCGTAAGACTTTCATGGCTTTAGAAGAGTGCTTGAAATATCCCACAATACTCTGGCAGGCTGACATTATTTCCTTAATTTCACTCTTGTTAAGTAGACCATCTTTGATAACTAATTGAAAAGTATGAGCCAGGCATGGCAAGTGGTCAAAGGTACTGCGTTCTAAAGCTGCAACCATATTCGGACCATTCTCTCTCATGAAACACACAACTTTTTCTAAGAGATTCCATTCTTTCATAGTGTCAGTTATGAAAGTCTCTATTGAAGATGCTGTATGTGAAACTTCTGCAAAGGGAATGCATTCTAAACACAAGTGGTGATACTCAAAGTTTTCATCTACGAAGTGAACTGTCAAACTGAGGTAATCGTCAGAAGATGTTGATGTCCACATGTCTGTTGTGACTCCAATAAACTCGTTTTTTTCTAAAAGTTTCTCAACTTTTATTTTTTCTTCTTCATACATCTCTGGAATTACTTTATGGGCAAAATGTTTCCTGCTTGGGATGATATATCTTGGCTCAAGGTGATTTATCAACTTTTTAAAACCTTTATCTTCCACCATGGACAATGGTTGGTTATCTTTGCAGATCATTTCAGCGAGTAATCTGGTAATTGTTTTAGCTCTTTTGTCTCCAGGCTTAAAATGTTGCATTTTATCAACAAATTCTTTCAGAGTCGGTTGGTTAGACGATACTGCTTTGCGTTTTATTGGGGGTGTTTTGAAAGGAATCTCGACCCGTGAAGATGGGACCGACACGTTGTCCCGAAACGTCGGTAAATAATTACCTCACGACGCCGTGTAATCACCCAAAAGACCACAGATTACATCAACATCGCGGCGGATGCCTGAAATCAAGGTTAGCACTAAGTAGTTTAAAGTTCCTCAAGATTCCGCTAGGTGGCAGAATTTCGTTAGGTTAGGATTTGATAGATTCGAAAGACGAAAAAAGCGCAAAGATTCGAGTTTTCGAATCTCGAATATTATTCAAGATTCGCAGGATTCGAGGATTCGAAGATTCGAATATCCCATCCCTACAAATAACTTAATACTGCTGTTTGACGTCAACAGGCTGTGTATGAAACATGTTTTTATGATCAGAATTGTATTGCAGTGAAAGGAAATGTAATTGCTGATCATGTAGCATAATTTGCTTTGCAATGCTGGGGCTTACCTTTGGTAATAAATTTGTATGTGCATTAAATGAACAGTGAGGCCAATGAGGTATGCAGAATGTCAGTCAACTCATTGGTTAATGCATGTTTCTGTTGGCCATTTGACGTGTATAGTGGCATTAACTTCCTTTCACTGTCAGTTCTGTGTTGGTTGGGCATCAAGAGAAAAAGCTTGGAAGGGGGAATTTAAAAAGAAGGACTATAACAGTAAATGTGCATTTCTGTATTCTGATTTTCAGGACGGGAATTCATAGAGTGACTATTTTCAGAATCGCTTGTCTAGAAACTGAAAGTTAACCTGGCAGTTCTACTTTACTGCAGAATTTCGTGACAGTGTTCTTTGACAGCCATTTCATACATAAACTTGTCCTTGTGCATACCATAAGGCATAGGTGGCCAGACTTTTGGACTCAGTGATCTACTCTAAAGACAGAAAATCTTTTGCTATCTATCATAGTACATAATTTATTAATATTAGTTAAACTAGGCAAAGAAATGTAAAATAGCATAATAACATCAGACATGTAAAAGTACAGTTGTTTAATTTATTAAAAATTTATCTTTTCAAACTAAAACAATTTGCCATAATTAAAAGGTGTTTTTCATTAACCTTCCTATGGCGAAGTTGACACATGACATGGCATATCTTTCAATAACTTACTGAAAGATGACTTAGGCACAAGGGAAGGCAGTATTTTAAATGTTCCTGGGTCAGATGGTTTCAGTATCTTGGTATAATTATCTTCATCTGTGAAAGGCTTCTTTACAGAGGTAGGTTGATCCGCAAAACTGCTGCCAAATGAAGAGCTATTGATTGTACTGGGGTGCCAAATGACTTTTGAGAGATTCCAAAAAGCAGCCGCGATCGACTGGTAGATTGCAATCGACTATTTGGCCACCTCTGCCATATGGCATACAGTTGAGTGGAAGTATTGCTCCACCCATCCCTAACCTCAGCACTAGATGGAAGTGAGTGGGCAATGTCATGCCCCAGCTGCCATACTCCCGGGGAAAGAGCCCTCAGTACCCAATGAATAGGAGGCTGTGTGGGCTGCCACTGGGAATCAAATTACAATTCTTTTGTTTTCCAGCACTTATCCTAGTCACTATATTGGCTACACTAACCCAGCATCTCCTTTTGATATTATATTTATAACCCTATGTCACAAAGAATTTTGTGAACTTCTTTTGCTATTAACAGTGTAGAATGATTTATTTTAAAGACACAGCTTTGGCACTTTTTTAACTTAAGTCTGTGCATTTTGAAACTTTACACCTTTAGCCATTCGTGCACATGTTGAAGACATGATTTCAAAAATATGAATCAGTGTGATGACAAACTTGGCACCATAATGACACCAGTGAAGTTAAAGAGTGAACTATATATAGTGCTGTGTATAAGAAGAGGGTGTGTATGATTGGTAATGTCTGGTGTGAAGTGACCCGCTGAACAACACCTAAACATGCTTCGAATTCTGTCAGCACGATGGCCCTTCAGAAAAGACAGCACCAGGTGAGATGTAGGTCTCGTTTATTTATTCAAGAGCAAAAATGGAAAGGCGTACGTACTATACAAAGGCATTCTTTATGATTTTGCATACCCCATGGACCTTAATGTTTGTTCAATTCTGATAGACAGCTATCAATGCAATGCTAACTACACTATGACATCACACAGAATAACATGTGACATAACTTTCAGTTAGAAATCTACACAAAGCAAACTGTGTGCACAGAAATAAATTACCAAGTTATATAATTATAGATTTATAATTTATTTTAATTTATGTATATAGGTGAAAGGATTTAAAAGAAGACAGCTTCCTCAGTTTTTCAAGGATATTATTTCTATATCTGTTATGAAACCATAGGAAACCTAAGAGTGTGTGATAGTCATGTGGTATCATGATGTAATAGTGTTCTGTGAATATTGTCTATTGTGTGGAGTAGAGATTATGTTTACAGCATTTCTGAGGCTGGTTGTGTCTCCACCTTCAGTTTCTTGCTTGCCCTCTTTTGTTTAGTACCTAAATCTGAAGACAGAGGCAGCCTGTGAAATGTTGAAGATATATCTGCACTGGACAGTGCCTAGTGTTCAGAGAAGATGCTTTTGTCATTGAACCTTTTTACTTCTTTCAAACTTGGTTACAAAGCCAAACATGTATATTCATCTGTTCCCCTGTTCACTCATTTACATCAACGTTCATGAAACTGTGTATTGCCTGTCACTGCATGACACTCCAAATTTTCGTCTTTCCATTCCTCAAAATTTGTATAATTTCAATTTTAGACTTACTCATTTATCTGTATTTGTTGGCTTGGGACAAGTGGAATGGGTGATATGCATGACTTATCATTATTGACTTCCGTAAAATATAATATTTGTAAAACTGCTGATGTGTGCGATTGGCAGCAGGTTCCTCCAAAATGTTTGTAACTTTCTGCAAAACTACACGGCGTCAATTACCAGAAGACAACAGTCCTCATGACTGAGCTACTCTACACATCATGAACTCTGTAAATGCTGTCCCATACTTGAAACTGTAAAGTTTCACACTACTAAGATTATGGTCTTCTGGGCTGTGATGCAGTGTAGCATGGCAGATTAATACCAGTGTTCCAGAGGAACCTTCTGCTTCCATCTTCAGTGTAAAAAAAAAAAAAAAAAAAAGATTGTTTCTATATAAGGAAGAGACGACTGGAACAGGGTTGTAATGAACAAATAGGAACCAATGGCCCTAATACAGCCTGTTTTGTAAGGTTAGGTTCCAAGTGGAACCAGTAGCCCTTATAAGGCTTGTTTTGTAAGGGTACATTTCAAGTGGAAAAGAATAAGGAACAAGGAAGGTGTGTAACAGGAAAAAAAAACAGATGAAATAAAATAATTAAAATGAGGAATAAAGGGTGATAAAACAAATGGAAGGGTACAGGGAGATTAAATGGGAGAAAACGGACTAGGAACAAGTGGCCTTACTATCAGTCTTTTGCTAGACAACACAGAACTAAGATTCAGCCATTTGTATGTTATTAGACAACTCTTTACTAGCTGGAAACTTTGTTTGTCATTGAATTAGATAAAACTGTGTTCTTTTATGGTGAATTTGAACGGAGTGAGCAGGAAACACTCATGGTCTGTTTCAAAGTACTTTCCTGAATTCATGTAGAGGGCTGAGGATAATCACAGAAAATTTCATTCAAGATAGCGAATGCCCTGACTTAACATCAAACCAGGTACCTTCCAACTACTGTACAAGCTAGGAACATTATAATTTAATTTGATGCTGTGTCAGAAATGAGGGAATGCAATATTCTAATGTAGGTAATAAAAATGTTTTCTTTCATTTTGAAAAACTTTTAGGCATAATTTGCTTTTATCAGGCTCAGTAAGTAATGGATGTGGAATTACTTCTTTTATGTGTGTGCTACTAAAACTGAACAGTTCTAATTAGTCATGGCATGTATAATGGTACATCTTTTAAACATGATCTTTAGAACATGGGTGTTAAATTTTATTTTTGAACTGACCAGCTGGTACAGGGCACTTGATTTTGGTCTGGGAAATGCATTTATGTATTCAGTGGAGAATGGAAGAAATATGGCCAAAACAACAAATACATATGGGGTAAAACTTGAAGACACAGAAGGAAGGCCCTAAAAGAGAGAGGTTAGAAAGTATTTGTAAAGATAGTGAAGAAAATTATTTGAATTTAGGGGACTCAAAAGATTGGTAACTATTGAGTATAAAAAAAAACTCTAATAGAGAGAAACCCCAAGAAGAAACATAAATTTATTAACATAGCAATTACACAGGATATCCAACCAAAACTGGAGCCCATTCAAAGAATGTAGGTACTGTAACAGTTTGTATTCTATAATGTAACTTGCCACATGTTAAAACAGGGGTTGGAAATGACAAGGCTTTCAGGCATGCTTGACACCTGGTGACATGTTATTAAAACTATTTGACATTCTTTTTTAGAAATTGCCAAAACTGCATATCAGATAATTTCTGTAAGGTCATCCTCTGTGTGTGCAGATCATTGTTATAAATGTCGTCTTTGAAACATCTTCACATGTAACAGTCATGTGGCATCAGATTGGCTGAACAACCATCCCACAAAATATGACTACTTAATTATTCAGGTCCCAAAAATGTTACATAAGGCAGCCATTGAATTATTGTCCATATGAGGGATTGTGCTGTCTTGCTAGAAAGCACCATATTTATTTACCCCACCACCTGAATTTAAAAGAAATGATGCCAGAATTTGTCCACTGTAGTCTTCTGAGTTTGCTGTATCTGAAAAGAAGATGGGTTGGGTTATTCTTGTCGCATTGAGAGCACACTCTACTCCAACTTCAGCATCACATAACAGTACCTCCTGTATTAGTCTGGGATTTTCTTCTGACAAGTATCTGCTATTTTGAGGATTTATTTATGTGACAGTTTAAGTAATCCCATCTCTAAAATAAGTTAGCAATCCATCAAATTCCCCACTACACACTGCTTTACAAAACTAGTTACTAAGCCTACACAAGAGATGTTCATGGACATTTATTCAGAACAGAATTGAAAAGCCAGGAAAGTAACTTCTAAGTTTGCTGTGACACTTTTATACAATTTCTTGCTTATGTAGGTTTTTACAATAAAGACTCCTCTGTATTACAGTATTCTGTTTTCATGAACAGCAGTAACATTTTAAATCACAATAAAAATCATCTGTGTAACACTGTATTTCATGTTCATGAACAACAAGAACAATTGAAGTCTGTTAGATGCAGCTTCTGAATCAGGACTGTTTTGAAGACTTGTTGGTGGGTGTGTATGACTAAGCATACAGTATTGCTATGTAAGTGAACGTTGAGGGATCATACTACTGGCAATGAGTTGTACCCTGCCAGAAAATGGAACTGTTGACACAGGTTCCACTTTCAAATGGACGATCTGTGCTTGCATGTTTTGTATCACGGTATAACATGCTAATCTCTGCCAGTTTTAGTAAGACGGTTCTTGTTTTTAGTGGGTTACGACCATTTGTGGGGCCACCATCAGTGGAAGACTCCCCTGAGAGCTCAGCTGAACAGGATCAATCATCCACAAGTGTAAAAAACAGAAGAGTGTCTGGGGCAGCAGCCCCACCACCTGTCCGGGATGATGGTTCTTTGGATGATGACGGTATTTACTTTATTTTTCATTTTGCTATAGGACATATGCCACTAGAAATTTGGATGAAATCTTTTTATGTTAGGAATAGTGAGACATCTTTAAAGTAATTACAGTCATTGATTTTATCCTGATTTAATAACTAGGTGAAATAATGGCTTCTTTACATGCTGTGATAAGTATTTCTCATTAGTTTATGGGTCTTAAAAAATGATGCATTTTCTCATACTGAAGCAAAACACCAAATGTTGCGATCAAATGGGTAGTACTCCAGCTTTGTATTCGGGACATCCAGAGTTAAAATCTTACCCCAGATATCAGTCATCCCGACTGAGGGATTTTATGATTTTTCATAGCCCCTGTAGGCAAATACTAGTGAATACCTCAGATTAGATAAGATCATGGCCACTTCCCTTCCACATACTTTCCAGTTCGTTATTCACTCATCATCCTATCATTTGCCGCTGTAGAACATGAGATTTTGAAAGAACTTTTGAATGAATGAATGAAGTAAATAAGTAAGTAATTAAGTAGATTAAATCTACTGGTATTTTGTCACTGTATAACAATTTATACCTTTTCAGCTTTTAAATAGCCATTTCATGTTCCTCATTATGATGATCTCATTAACTGCTCCTGCAGCCACTGCCATTTAGCTTGCTTGTTTGATCGAATTTAGAGGCTGTGTAATGACACTGTATACGTATTCTGTTTTAATTTATGGTAGAACTGTATTTTAAATCAGACTTCTGATTTCCCCATTCATATACCTGGAGTTCTCTGTATGCCTACATGGTGTACTTATCGAGTTACTGCTACTGTTGTTGTCATGGTTGCTTTTATTCTCTCTTTTCAGCCCTTTATGAAGATGAATCAGACCATGACTGTAAGTAAAACAAGCTATTTTTAATACAGAAAATTACAGGTTGAAAAGCCAGTACATTTATGTATACAGTATGGGCTGAAGCAATATCTACATTTTTTTTGTACCTTCCAGCTTATTTATGAGAAATTTATTCCAGTGTTAGAATAATTTACAACCTATCCTTCATGAAATAAAACTTGATTATATGGGCTTTTCTATAGTCTGGAAAAAGTATTTATATACAGTAATTCTTACCCAGCATTTGAAGTACATACAGAACAACAGGTTGTTCCACCATGGCTGTTTTTGTCTCCAGTGTAATATTAGCCCTGGAATTTGTAACTGAAAGAAAGTCAGCTGATACAGCATAGGTTTTGCCTTGGCTCCTTTAAGTGTGTCATCCAGTGTGGACAAACATATGACCTTTCAGAACTGAAGGAAATTGAAGTGTTGGAAAACGTTCACATGTCTGTACAAGGTTTAATGTATGAAATTACCATGCTTGTGAAGTTTTTTTCCTCATAAAGGCAGCCGTGTAAGCTTGCCACAAACATTGTCTTGTTTCTGACTTGTCAGTAGGTGAAATAGAGAACCATGGATCGGTGATATCTCACCTAATCTCTCAGGTGAAAATTGGAATGGACCTCACCAAAGTAGTTCTCCCAACCTTCATCTTGGAAAGGCGATCACTACTTGAAATGTATGCTGATTACTTTGCCCATCCAGACATTTTTGTAAGGTATGTTATCACATGTGTTCACTTGAAAAATGCTTAAAAATGTAATGTCATATAGAACAAAAGTAATACATTTATACAGCTCAAAATTATCAGCTTCAGATTATGATGTAATTATAATGTTGTCAGTAAGTCCAGACAGTTTAGTCAATAAAAATTCTGTTCACTGAGTGACCAGCGCTCAGTTTCCAGTAAGGGAGAAATTTTTCTTTACACTGTTACATCCAGACCAACACTGTGGCTCACCTCCTTTCAAGTTTGTAGCAGCATTTTTTTTTTTTTCTGTAGCAGTTAAATGACAAAAGCACAACACTGGCTATTTTCCTCTGTTTAGTGCTCAGAAGAAGGATATATTTTGTTTAATGCCCCCTCTTCCTCTATGTCTGCTTGGCATGAAGAACTTTCTGTTTTTTGTGTCATGTTCTGGATGTAGCATTTGGTCAAGGAATAAAAAAATACTGTGTTTTCTGTTGTAGTTAGAATTTCTGAGTGTGGGTGTATAGATGCCTATTGTTACTATGATTCAGTAGTCAGGGGAACACTGGTTCTTAGTATTTATTTATTTATTTTTATTTATTGATGGTTTACATTCAATAAATCCTCTATCAGGTTAAAAGAAACTGTGGGATGTAGAAATAGTCCAATACAAATGAACAAAACGGAATACACAAACACATTAACAAAAATCAAATACAACAAGCAAGAGACATCACCAACATCACAAGTGCAAGTGAAATTACATCACGTTCACTGATTCAAGGCAACAGATCAAACCTTAATCAAGTTTAGTCAAAATTATAAAATTTGGAATCTTACTAAGCCTAACTGTACAACCATACACATATAATAAAGCAATCTGAAGATATCAGTATTTGCGTAATATACACGTATAATCAATACAATACATAGCAAAAGTTGGGTAATAATTACTAACATACATATGAATAACAAACATTAAAAAACAAATACAGTCATTCAGAACATTACTTGAGCTTAGGTTGAGAACCTATTCACAATTAAAATATTCTTCAACAGTATAAGAATTACATGGCTGGTAAAAAAAAAAGTATGATTTCAGGTAGCATTCTCCTACACTAAAATCAGGCAGAACCTTATTGTGACAATACACATAATGGAGCTCTAACTAAAACAGACAAGCTGTACTGTCATTGAGATGGTGCTGAAGAAAGAGTCAGCATATTCCTCCAAAATGTTGATAGCATTTCTTATTTCTTGTCATAAAGAAACCAAGAAGATGACACAGAGAACAGTTGTAACAGTGAACACCTCATGTGTCAACTGTGTCTTTATGGTGTGATTTTATGCTCATTTTAGTATTGCCGACTTCCCAGATCCTAAAGACCGTATGGTGCAAGTGGTTCGATGGTACATGTCAGCATATCATGCGGGAAGGAAGACTTCTGTGGCTAAGAAACCATATAACCCCATCCTTGGTGAGGTGTTTAAATGCCACTGGGATATTCCTGGCCTAACTGCAGACTCATCCTCACTAGTAACAGATGGGCCTGTGCCCTGGTGTACAAAAAATCAGCTCACTTTTGTAGCTGAACAAGTCTCTCATCATCCCCCAAGTAAGTTGATCTCTTGTATTTCAAAGGCTTGCACAGTATATCATTGTTATGCCTGTTGGCATACTGTCAGACCTGTGGTCTGTCTGCCTGTTGAGGTAATGTCACTTAGTGTGACAAATGTGATATGTCACCCAATCAAGGTCACAACAGTAGAAACTATATACCTGTACAGAAGTCTCTATTGAAGCAGCCTTGTTGTAGTGCTCAGTGTAGTGTAATAAGAAGAGATTACTCTCAAACACAACAGGGCCACTATTGTGGGTACCAGCTGATTATCATTGGTACATGTTCCAATGTGACATCATCAAATTGTAAAGCAAGGTGTTCCTCAAGGATAAGTGTTAGGACCTTTGCTCTTTATTACATATGTAAATGACTTTCCCTCAAAAATTAGTCACGGTGGTGGTGGTGGTGGTGGTGGTGGTGGTGGTGTTGGTGTTGGTGTTGGTTTTGGTGGTGGTGGTGGTGGTGGTGGTGGTGGTGGTGATGATGATGATGATGATGATGATGATGATGATGATGATGATGCTTAGTACATTGTATGGGTGGCAGACTAATAAAAGAACATACGAGAGAAAAGGTGTACAGCAGTTTGGAGTGTACTGACTTCCTGTGTTTTTTTTTTATTTTATACACATAATTGTCCGCAGAATTCATTTGTTATCGGTGCAAATAGATTAATACTGTAAGGATAAAATATTGTATATTTGTGCATGCAGTGATGACAGTTTGATTCTGTTTTCAAATTCTGACAACTGGGAAACATAAAAACATAAAGTAAATATGTATCTGTGTGTGTGTGTGTGTATGAGGAGGTGGTGGTGTTTCCTGCCCCCCTTCCACCCAAGAGTGAAAGAGTTTGTTGACAACTTAATTATAATTGTATATGTTTTTCATGTATGAACTTATGTTTTAAATCCAGTTTCAGCCTGCTATGCTGAACACTACAACAAACGAATCAGTTTTTGTGATCATGTGTGGACAAAATCAAAGTTTCTTGGCCTGTCAGTTGGTGTGCATAACATTGGACAGGGCTGCATCTCTGTGCTGGACTATGATGAGGAGTACATCGTCACATTTCCCAATGGTTATGGCAGGTATTACTTTAACCCTGACTGCATTTAGTATTAGTATTGTCACATTTCCCAGTGGTTATGGTGAGTAATACCTAAACCCTGACTGCAATTCGTATCAATCTTATCCTTACCGCAGCACATTGTTGCCTCATCAGTGGTCTGCTGACCGAAATATTTCTGTGTTGACACCTTTGTTTAAGCCACCATAGCTCGGTCAGTATTGTGACAGGGCTGTGGCATGGACAGTTTGGGAAGTATGGTCTGATTCATGACAAAGGCAATGGTTTTCACTGCTGTACACCTAGACCAACTCTTGACTTCATACAGCCTTCAATACAGTGGGTACTTTGCAGAGTGAAGCATCCAGAGTGTGAAGCTGACCAGTGACCTCCATGTAGTGCCAAGGTTAAGGATGCATGGACCTGTACCTCCAGTCCCCTATGTCTGTTTTTATTGTGGTGATTAATTTAGCATGGGAAAAACTTCACCTTTTATGAAATAGCATGTGATTTTGTTACACATGTATTATAAATCAACTGATACTGCTGAAAAACAGCTTGTGTCATTATTTTTCTTATTTTATTTACTGGGAAGTTTTATTGTTGTTTTTCACTTTATCATTTGTATCCTTTATTCTTTTACTGAGGTTGACATTCAAGAATGAGACCACTGGCGATCATCAGTGCTGATTGCATCATGATATGTATAACATTTTTCCTTCAGCAGATGTCACAGAAGGAAATGGATAAATAGATCAAAATGACATAATTTAATGTGTACCCCCTATAACAAGTTTCATGAACTCTGTTGAGTAGATTTTGATGTGAAATATGTGATTGCATTCACTTTATGCACATCTTTTAAAGAATTTGTGTAGTCATAATCAATACATGTATCCAAAATGAAAGCCCCTGAATATATTGGATCCCTGAATTTGTTATACCGTAGTAGTGGGTTTGTCTAAATAATAACACAAACTGCTATTGCTGCTGGAAACTATATTCACTCTGGCTACAACAGTCATCTTTTAAGTTAACTATCTTGTTGGCCCTCTTGTTTCAGATCCATCCTTACGGTTCCATGGATTGAACTTGGTGGTTCTGTGACTATCACATGTGCCAAAACAGGTTATAATGCAAATGTTGAGTTCCTTACAAAACCTTTCTATGGTGGGAAAAAACACCGTATTGTGACTGAAGTTTTCCAGCCTAATGACAAAAAGCCTTTCCTGTCAGTATCTGGAGAATGGAATGGAAGAATGGAGGCAAAGTGGGCTGATGGGGTGAGTATATTTCAAATTCTGTATCAAATTATGTGCATTAAAGACAGTTCCTTTGCTTTCATGGGTGCTGCAGGAAAAGTGGAAAGGTAGGAATTATGAGTCTTGTGCCAGGCCAGATTTCGAAAAGAAGTCCTTAACAAAATATTTGGACCTAAGAAGAAGTAACTAAGTGCACAAGTTTCTGTTTTTCATAATGAGGAACTGCATGGTTTATATGGATTACATAATATTGTTAGAAAACTGAAATGGAAGAGGCTGCAGTGGGCTTGGGCATTTAGCTAATTTGGGGCAGTCAAGGAATAGACACACAATTTGACTGTGATAATCATGTGGAAAATGGCCTCTTTGATGACTATTAAGAATATGGCATGATAACACCAAGTTGGAGCTTGTATAAGTAGGTTGTGATAATGAAAGTGAATGGAACTGAGTTATAATTATGTTCAGTGGCTAGGTTTATGTAGAAATTTTTGGTTCTGCTACCAGAATTGGTTATTTAGATGTCACTCTATGATGGCTTCATAGCAAGCCATCATGCTAGGTTCTGTAACCAATAACAAATTATTTCAGTTGATTAAACAAGGGAAAGGGATATATTAAAGGATTCTGCATTCCCTTAGACTTTCTGGTATATAATCAGAGCTATTGGAAGCACTGTTAAATACAAAAAACCTTTATGGCAGCTTACAGGGCAGGTCTGTTTATAAAAAGAACTGTTTTTCAAGAAATCACTCCCAAAAAGATTATTAGACCTACTGCCAGGTGAGCACCGAAAATCTGAACAAAATGTGTTGATAGATTTTGTATTGTGCAACTTTAAACAATATATTAAGTACCTTTCTCTGCAAAGTGACTGGCTGATACTGGTATTCTTAATAAGTACTTCCACCTGACCTCTTTCTGCCTCACAGTTATATATATTTTATGTGCAGAGAACAGAGACGTTCGTGGATGTAAACAGAATCAGTGTTGTGAAGAAAAAAGTGCGTCCTGTTGCTGAACAGGCTGAAAATGAATCACGAAGACTTTGGAAGGAAGTTACTTCTGGCCTCAGGTAAATTGAATGACTTGTTCAAAAGTGATTGAGAAGAAGAAGTGTTTTATTTAACGATGTTGCCCATTGTTAAAATCGTATAGTGTCATTGGTACATGAACAAAATGTGGATATGGGGTATAGGTGGAATGATACTGACAGAGGGAAACGAAAAGTACCTGGAGAAAAGTCTGTCCCATTGCCACTTTGTCCACCACAGATCCAATAAAGACTGGCCTAGGATCGAACCCAGGCCACCTTTCTTGGAATGCGATTTAAAATGTGACAGTGTTTGATTTATTATGAGGTGACATTTTTAACTCTATTCATTGTCTTAAGTCTGTGATCAAGTGGTTAGCATATTAGATTAGGACACACAGTATCCATATTTCAGGCCCTTTCACTATAATTAGAAATGAAGTAACATACATGAGAAACAAAGTGTCCTGCAGTGATATTCTCCAAATTAAGGAGGTTATGATGAGTTGGAGGTGACAGGAAATGCATGTAGAATTCTAGCAGGTAAATTCCATGAAAATCAGCTGTCACTCTTAGGACAAGAAGGATATGTGAAGATAATAATAAATTTTATCTTTGGAACGTATATTTGGGTGTGAGCTCTGAAGTGGTCCAGGTCTCTTTTAAGTAACTACATTTTGCATTAGCAGTGTTGAATGTTAGATTGTCATTCTCAAAGACCTTTTAGTTGGTTAATCAACTAGTCAGTCAGTATATTGAGAGGTGTAATGTCATGTTAGTATAATGACAGTGAAGTTGCAGTAAATCTGCACAGTATCCGTATGTATGTCAATAACGTCAGTGTTTGAAATCTCATTAATTTCAGAACTTTGCTTCAAGACGGACTCGTAGCTTTCTTTCATCTATCCTGTAAGCTCCCCACAATTTTATAAATCTGCACTGTAATCCAAAAGAAAATTGAAGCTTACAGTCCATGTATACTCATAAATTTAGTTTATCTATTATAAGTTCTGCTAAAGTCTTATCATGACAGCAGTATGAGTTTGTTTCAGCACACGATGAATTAATTCCTATAATGATACAATGTGCAGGGTAATTTTAAACATAAGCTCATTCCTAATCTCTTATATGAAATCATAAATTACATTTCAGAATATCTAGTACATGTGTGTGTTTATTGCAGTTAAACCTCATTAATTTGATATTACTTAGTTTGAAATACCAATTAATTGAAAGTAAATACCATTCCCCAGCTTAAAGTATAGCATTTTCAATATAATTTAAAGTGGTTAATTTCAAATATGGTTAATGTTTAATTTGAAGCCATTTTCCAGCCCAACAGTAACTAAACTTTGGATTATTTAAAATTATTTTACCATAAACTCATGCTACTTAAAAATCTGAGTAGTACATACTTCATACACCCCTCAAAATTCTTTCAGCCATGTAAGAATGTAGTTATCGTTGAACAGGTTTTCTCTTGTGCGCCAAACCTGCATGAGGCAAGCATGACAGGTTCCAAGTCATTGCATATGCTGCTGTGAAAGTCAAAGCAAAGAAAGTTCGGCTTTCGTACATTGAAAATTGTTGCAACATCTGTCATGTTATTGTAGTGTGAACTTTTTATTCCACACAATGTGGAAAGTATGAGTGAGAAGAGAAAAAACATGAGCAAGACAATAGCAGGAAAACCAGAGGTCATTGGAGGAGTTGACAGAAATGAAAGAATTGAAATAGCCCAAGTGTGTGTGGAGTCCCACTCTCCACTCTGGCCATGTATTAAAAAAAAATTGAGATTCTGTTGAAGAGCAGGCTTTGCAAGGGGGTGAAATTTCAAAATTCATGAGGATTCATAGAGCAAAGCATGGCAGCATGGAAATTGAGCTGTTTGAATGGTTTTGTCATGCTCGAAAGAACAGTATTGCATTGGGTAGGATGAACAGTGAAAACAAAAGCTGATTAAATAGCTCTGAAGATGGGCATTGATTTTAAATGCTCCAATAGAAGGCTGCAACGTTTCAGAGAGCAATGGAACGTTACCTGGCAATCAGTGAGCAGAGAAGGTGCTTCGGAAGAGAAGTTCCAAGAACATGTGAAGCAAATTGCTACCCACTATGCCCAAAAGGACGTTTTCAATCTGGACAAAGTGGCACTTTTTATCATGCACAACTGAAGAGTACTCTGGCATTAAAGGGAGAGAAGTGCCAAGGAGAGATAGAGTATAAGATGGAGTGGTGGTCTTGTTATGCCGAAATGCTGATGACATTGAAAAACTTTGTGAACTAATTGTCAGCAGATTTGAAAAACCACATTTTTTGAAAGGCTTGACGCATTATCCATGTGATTACAAATCATTGACAAATGCAGGGGTGACTGGAAGACTATTTAGAGAGTGGGTTGTCTCCTTTGAGAGGAAAATGGCTTGCCAGAACAGAATGTGCTTCTGCTAATGGATCAATATACTGCCCACAACAATGAGGTAATTACTCTGAAATATATGTGCCTCTTGTATCTACTGCCAAACACCACCAGTTACATGCAACTGCTGGACCAGGGCATCATACTCTATGAAACAAGCCTGCTGAAGGCATGTAGTACATTTTCTGTTGTGAGAAATAGACAGAAATGTTCACACAGAAGACGTAAGAAAATGGAACATCATGGATGCCATGGCATGGAAGTCCATCATGCCTGCCATAATTCAGAACTGCTTTGTGAAATGTGGCTTTGGCACTGTATATTCAGTCAACGCCAACAATCATGATGAAAGCGAACAAGTGGAACCGCAAGGCCATATTGATTGCCTCAGTGCTTTTTTATGGGTTTCTTAATGTCAACAAACCTGTCCTACCGCAGGTGATCAGCCGACAAATTTGGAGAGCCGCGGCCGCAGCACGTGATAGACGAGGACAAGGAGAAGATGGAGGAAACACAGACACTTTTCATCCAACCCTCTAAAAACAGAGGCCTTAATGGCATTGTCAGTGCTAGATTCAGTAATAGGTTTCAGTGACGCTGATGACAGAATTGAATCCAGGTTTGTCTCTTTCAACACCTTGACAGAAGTAATCATTAATAGTGCAATTATTGTGTGTTTTTGTATATCTATAAAGTATGTTCATGAAGTTAATGTAATTTATAGCTATTTAAAAACATCAAAATGCAGAATTTTTCTTATGAGGCTGTTTGACCCGCAATCTTTTGTGATAGCTCCATCTGGCCTCTAAATAAAAGTTTATTATTGACCCATTATTTAAAATCACAAGAACTGAATGAACATGTAGGCAAGAGAATTAAGGAAATCAGATTAGTAAAAACTGTAGATGATAAGGTTTTGGACAGTATTTGACTATAGAGAAATGTGAATAAGGTGTGTAAAGTGTGAAAACTAGTAACATATAGATTTCACAGTATTACCACCGTGCATTTTGTTAAATCAATAATAAGACCGACAAATGCACTATATTGACCAATTTTATTCTGGCCTATTTCCCCTCACCCTACATGTGTTTCGGAACTTTAAAGTTCCATCTTCAGGGGCTTGTCTTATGCTACCTATTATTCACATATTAAAAACAGATTCACAATATGTACAATAGTCTGCTGACAGTCATAAAACCACTTGTAAAAATATTCGGAACACTTTAAAATAGTACGATGTGTACGGTTATCAGTTTAAAATGTAAAAGCTCCCGTAGAAGTATAAAAAACCTGTTTGTTATAAGAACGTAGTAATCTGTCCGTGGCATTGGCTGTTATTATTATTTTACGTGACTACTGCATAGTTTCTATAACTCATGTTCATTTCTTGTGTGTAGGGTGCGTCTGTCCTGTCCTTTCAGGTCAAGTGTGTAAGATCTTACACACTTGACTACTAGGCATAGTTTAGAACTATAGTATCACATAGTAACATGCAGCATTTCTTAAAAGATGTGCTTTAATAGTAAGAACATGTTTTAAGTGTCGTCTGTTTATGCTGTCGCCAATATTGTCAGGTGCATAAACAAGTGAAGATGTAAGTAACACATAGAATACCCAAACAATTGGTCTTTTTGTCTTATTATTGATAGTACATATAGGTCTAACATATCAGATGGCCAGAATGGCAGTAACTCAAAAGTGATGTTTTAGATAAGATTTTTGTAATGAATGCATGTTTTTATGTGTCTCTCAGGTTTAAAGACATCGATCGTGCGACAACTGCCAAGTTTGCTCTGGAACAAAAGCAGAGAGATGAGGCTAAGGATCGTAAAGAAAAAGGGATCAAATGGGAAACAATGGTAATAAGTACTGAATAAGTTCTGACTTTTTTAGTGTGTGCCATTTTTTTGAGCTGATGATGTCTCTTGCCTTCTAATGATTTTGCATGCTGTTTTCTCAGTCTTCGTTCTCAAGGCATCTTACTCCCTTTTCTTGTTCTACATTATCTTTTCCTGAGTCTACCACATACTTGTCTGTTAAAAAAAAATACAGATCCACGCACTAATCGGTCATCTGGTTTTAGGCAGATGTAGAAGACATTCAGAACATCTTAGTCATGTTGTTTCAATTTCTTCTAGTGTTAAACTTTAAAATGTTAGTTGTTTTTTTTTTTTGGACTAACAAAGAAACAAAAGGAACTAGTAAGATAAGACTTAAAACAACAGTGGAGGATATTCATGGATCAAAAGTGTGGGCATGAAATACCTTAAGTGAGATGAAAATAAATTGGAAGTCCTCGAAATGGAAATTTGGTGTGAAGCTGTTAAGATTCTAAACTTCAGCATGTTGGAACCAACTGCAGCAGAACCCCCATTTAAGATTCATTTGGGGACATGCATTTTACACTTTAAACTGAGAAAAGTCTTAATTGGGGTTTGTGCCAAAATCAAACTGAAAATTACTGCTGTGATTACAGAAACACATAGTCAGTCTACATTTAAACCTAATGATGTTTTTCTTTCATTTATATTTATATTTATATATCCAGTTTTGGAACACAAAACAAACAGTGCTTGAAAAACAAACTAACATTGGGTTTTCATTGCACAAGATATTCTATGAATCCATTTTTCTGTCAGTGCAGTGTATGATTACCAATCTTAAGGTAGCTTACATCCATGATTTATGATCAAGCAATAATAGCATTGAATTAGACATGTGCTTCTATGTAAGTGGCTTTTGCCATAGGCTTTTTGACCAATCATATGCACACCAACAGTTGAGAATTGATAGTAAACTGCTGTGATAGTTTTGCATCAGTTCTGACATTGATTCACTTCTGTTGCACACAATCATGGCATTATTTATGTAATCCAAACCCCAAAGTTGTAAACACAAACCCTCAGCTGAGGTTCAAAACTGGTGTGGTGATGGAATTTGTGTGTTTTAAATGCAGAAGAATTTTTAAATTGAGAAACCTTAAAGTGAGAAAAATTGTGCATTATTTTTGTGGGGTTTTGGTTAGGACTACAAAAAATGAACCTAAAGTTAGAGATAATGTTTAATGAGCAACAGCATATATTGTGTTTTAAATATGTTTTTGCTCTTTCTGTGAAATTAGAAGTAAAAGTAATTTATGTGCACATGAAGTGTAATATCTTTATTGTTGATTGGCTGTATCAGGAATTGGATTTGAGTGACGAAGTTGAATAGGTCTGTGAGCGGTGCATTTGTACCTGCAATGAATAACAATCACAGTCCCTGAAAAATGCAGTGAAATGACAATAATCAGTTTTCAGCATTTAATTATTTGTCTGCTTGCACTGCAACTGAAGTCTAAGTGTTTTAATGTGATTGTGTTTTGTTATTTCTATGTATTTTTAAGGTGAACTTAGTCGTCATTATTCACTGATGAGCTGTCTTTCTAGATTAGGGCTGCCAAATTTTGAATTTCAAAATAGAGGACACTATTTGTCTGACAACAGTACCCACACCCAACACTGTAACAGCAAAACATGCTATTGAACACAATCCTCAGTCAGTTAAATCCATTTCTTAGCCTCACAACCTATTTCCCAAAGTTCTGTTATTATTCTTCTGTCTCATCAGCCTTCCAAGTGAGTGCTTTCCAACAGGTATGCACATCAAAATTGTTTATGTATTCTTGCTTCTTTAGTTCGAACTGAGTTAAAGAACAAGATGGTTCAGGTAGTAGCACTATTAACTTGCATATGGGAGTGCCAAGTTCACATCTTAGCTGACACGCCACTTTTATCCTGACAGGTCTTTTTTGTTCTTACCTTTTGTCACTCCAGGAAAATTCTGTGGTTGTACCTCAAATGAGGCCGCCTTCTTCCTTCCACATCCTTTCCAATTTATTATTCACTAATCATTCTACTGTTTGATGCTGTATAGTCTGCGTTTCTGGCAGTGTCATTAAATAAATTATAAATTATCATGAACAAAGTGTGTTTCAGTGGCTAGCCTGCTTGATGTATTGTTGTTTTTAAGTCAGCATGTCAAGGCTATTGACATCTGAGAAAGTATTTATCCTGGTGGCCTGTTGTGTGACACTGGGTCAATACAGGGCAGTAAAAGACAAACTGGCAGTTTGACATCATTATCCTTGTTATGTAAGCTATAAAAACTTGCGCTGTTCATAACACATGTATCATATTTCTTTTGCAGTTATTCCAAGAAGCAGGTGACAATTGGGTCTACAAGAATCCACTGATAACGAGAATTTCACCAAAGAATAAACCAAGCAATCCGCACCGATAATACACCAATACCAATTTGATTGATGTACATCATGTTTTATG
This sequence comes from Reticulitermes speratus, assembly GCA_021186555.1. Lineage (NCBI taxonomy): Eukaryota > Metazoa > Arthropoda > Insecta > Blattodea > Rhinotermitidae > Reticulitermes > Reticulitermes speratus. The sequence continues at coordinate 21,266,632 of JAJKFL010000005.1, forward strand.
CCTGCTGTGTTCTGACTGCCTAGTTTTGTCAGAATGATAGATGGTATTCCCTGCAAAGCTTGTTGGCTATAAATAAGCAGTCAGATTTGTTACTTCTGCTGTGGATAGCATCTTTCGTCAGAGTCAACCGAGTCCTGAATGACAGTTCTTCCATACCTGACATGTTTTCATAAATGAATGATGAGAAGTCAGTTTCTTTAATGTGTTGGCAATTGAAGAATTACAAGTCTGAAATGTAGTAATTCAGATTTATGAGTTGAATTGTGTATAATGGCTCAGTATTGCAATACTGTTTTGTGTATAGACAAGTGCAGAACTTAAATGTAACTAACAAATTTATTACAAATGATAGTTTTAAATGACTTGGCATTTATGGGGTGCATACTGGGAAAGAAAATGATGACAGAGACATTATAAAAAGTATTTCTTTAATGAACTTTCAATATCAATATGGTAATTCCCTGATCAAAGGAACTCATGGCATCCATATGGCCATGTGTATGAGACCTATCACTGGTGTTATAACTCAGTTGTGGGTCTTCGTAAAATGTTCTTACACTGTGATAATGATATGGTATTCACTGTGTATATGCTAATTATTACAGTTACAGTTATTGTAACTGGTTGGTTGATTTATGCATGTAGAAGTAGTAATTCATTGTCACAGATTATTGAAAAATACATGTTAAACATATTGGTCACTTGAAACACTCTACAGTTTCTCATGTGTTCTGGTAATTGCTAGTCATGAGATAAGGAGCCTTAAACATTTACAAAATATGAGAATTCACGTAAATTAAATCTGTTATATAAATCACAAAGTTTTCTAATAGCATGCCTTAGACACTGAAACAACTGTAAAGTGTTGTAGATGCATGACACTAAGACTGGTATGGTGGTTCTCAGATTTTTGCTAGTAGAATGTAGAAGCTGCAAGTTTTCTTTTGTCTTTATTATTGCACAAGGCTTTCCTGTTACACAAGGGATGTGTTGTGAAAATCAACTATATACAGACACACCCTGACTTATGTAAGGGTTTCTTTCCATAAATCTTTACATAACTTGACTTTTACACCTATGTCAGAATTCAACCCACCACTTACCAAACATGCATATATATATATATATATATATATATATATATATATATATATAATTTTATTTATATAGTGAGTGTGTGTGTGTGTGTGTGTCCTGCTAATCCTCTGTCTGCTGAGATACTAAGCAAACTGTAATTATGTTCACACCTTAAAAATATTTGTAGGTACAGTAAGTAGGTCAATGGAAAAATATTCTTAAAGGAGAGTACCTTAGTTCATGTGATGCAGACTTACAGTTCATATGTGTAATGATTTTTTTTTAAATGTCACCAATAATTGAAGTTTACATTCTGAGCACAACATATCATTTACATACATTGCATTTGTGTATATGTGGTTTGTAGAAAAGCGTACATACAATTCAGTTTACGTAAGTCGGAGGTTATGTACCCTAGAGGTGCCTGTACAGTAAACTCCTCACTTAAGGTTTATTTGGTAGCAGTGGATCTGAACACTTAACTGAGGAAGATCTTAATTGGAGGAATTTGAGAGTAGAGGTTCTTGTTATTCAGTTAACCAACAAATGCACAAACATAAACTACTTTATAGTTTGTATTAGTATCGATGTATACGTCAATACTAATAAAAACTATAAAGTAGTTTATGTTTGTGCATTTGTTGGTTAACTGAATAATAAGTGAAAATGTACGGTGAAAGCAATATAAAATTTAGAGGTTCTTGTGTTTGTGAATGTCAAAAGTGCATTCTTCTGAGATGTGACACCTAGCAATGTGGTACATGTTCTGCAATGTGAAGCCATGTAATCTGATATACCTGTTCAGTCCTGAAGATGAGGTCAGTATGGTCCTTCAAAACACTGGCAACCATCTACCAGACTACACTGTGTCACCTCCCAGAAGACTGCTTGATACTTGAGAGTACTGACTTGTGTTCTTTGCAACTAAACATTTAGTGGGGGTTACATTTTAAAATGAATATGTCGATGTAGTAATAGATTAGAATGAAACTGACACTCCCTTCCACTTCACTTAATCTAACTGCATGGACTCTTATGTCCAAATTTGTAATATTAAAGCATAAAAATAATCTGCTACAGCAGGAATGTCTGCAGGAAGAAGGAAGAGGAAAACAATTAGTGGAAAATTTTTCTTCTGGGAGTAAAAAGTGTGTTATTAATCCAAACCTGTAAGCTTCATGGTGTTTATTACCCCATACATTTTCACATTTCTGTAGTCATATTCTGGATGCAGAAAGCACCTGATAACCATAAGCAAGACTGTTTGTACGAATGCTTGTGTGACAGAAGGTAGTACAATTCTGTGGTTGGTTGCATTGTATCAGGACATTGAGCACAGATTTATTGTTGTATTTCTTACACATATATCTCAATTGCTTCAGTGATGTATTTGTATAAATTAGTATTTTGAAGTCCACAGTATCAGGTAAGTTGTTTGGCTTAATTTACTATAATTTGAGCATTTTTTTACTTTTCAAAATGCCTAACCAAGTTAAATGGACACTGATCTACACTGTACATATGTATATTTGATTTTTATACAACTAATCTCTTGTACTATGCTCAAAAATAATAATTTTATGTTATTTACTATTAAACAACATTTCTCTATTTATTCTTCATGTGACACAGAATATTCCAATTGCCTCACTCTGTCTGAAATGCTAACATATCAAGAGTAGCAAATTTCCTCAATTTTAACATTTTTGTGATGCCCAGGAATAATTCATTATGTGGTCTTCCAACTGTATCAAACTTCTGGGATTGTGGAATTCATTGACATAAAATTATAATTCACAGAAGTCATTTTACTGTTTACAGAACACATATTAGAATACTCCACGCTCCCTGTTTTCTCTTATTTGATGCACATGTCTACAAACATGTAATACAGTCATCTTCTGAAGTTATGTCATAGATGGCTCCAGAAGTTGCGATGTTAGTCGGAACATTGTCAGTTGAGACAGGTTTTCCCATGAATGCAATATTAAAATTGGGGGGGGGGGGGGATGGTTTCAGGTAATCTATTTTGACCAAAAAACTAGTCACATTTATGAAATATTTACAAAAAATATGAAATAATCATAAATTACAATTGAAGTAGGAGACATTTCCTCTTGAAATGTTGGCAGGTTGTCATTTTTATCAGTTGCAGTCAGCATGTAATTTGCAAATTCAACTCTTGTGTACCCATCTGTACCTTTTATTTCATGTAGAATTTGAATTTTATAAGTCTGCCACTTTGGCCCCTTGTGCAAGACATTTTGGATCGTCATTTTAGGTATACCCAGCTGCAAATTCGAATGAGCAGTAGACTTCCTTGGACTATGTTGACACAACAGCCTTTTGTGTTCAGCATCCTCGTCTGATGTCTGCAGTAATCCAGGTGATTTGCGCTTCCCTATACCTCCACTTTCCTTAAACTGGTTAAACCAGTGTCAAACTGCTTTGTTGACAGGAAGATCTCTTCCGTATGCATGGTAAAAATTGCGCTGCACTGTTACAGTGGATGGCTAACCTAATGATCCACTGTGCTTTCTCTTGCACGATTGCCATCGTACTAACTGCAGCAGTGGCAGTGCTTATTACAGCTGAAATAAGTACACACATGTGCATGGAGTATGTACAAAAAGATGTGTGTGCGCATATTTAAGAAAACCGTATGAGTTGATGACCACATTACCAGAAATCCCGTCTCTGTATCTGTCCTCTCATGAAAATGTTTACATTTCGAATCTAGGTCCCTCATTTTTGATGACCCAGTATATTGGGTCTGGGAGGCTAACAGCATAAATGCAGAACAACACAAGTTTTAACAACGTAAGTCAGGGGATGGTTATACTTTTAAGCTTATAGAGTATAGGATTTGAGTGACATTAGGAATGTCAAATGACACTGTTGAATAAAATTTTGTATGTAGTGTGCTACAAACAGGAAGAGCCTGAAAAGCGCTGCTCTAGACTTGTATTTGAGAGGTGCTTAGTTTGAATCTTGGCCAGAACATGGGCTATGCTCACAGTTTTTTTATAGTGTTGTGAAGTCACTTCACACAAATGTTGGGATACTACCTCAATTTTGCTATGATCACTTACTTCCAAATCCTTTGCAATTCATCATTCACTAGTCATCCAACCATTCACAGTGTGTAGTCCGAGACACATGACACTGTTCTGAAATAAACAAAAATAATTAAATTTCTTCTGCTGTCCTTAACCTGTACTGGCCATATGTTGCCCTATTGTAATGGTGCATGTGCATGGTCATTCTAGCTGAGCATTGTAATGTTGACCTACTTCCCTTCCTGAAAAGGAAGAAACACAGGCATATGGGATCACCATGCTGTCTTTATGTCCCCCATTTCAACGTTTGAACTAGTGGACTGATTTTCACGGAACTTGGAAAGAATATTCTGCCATTGGAGGACACCCCAACATCAGCAGGAGTAACACTAGTGCCACTTACTTTTGGATCATGAAGTGATGTCTGATAATAGATGTTGGAAAATATGCAACATTCATTCAGTCACTATTTTCATGTGGTGTGAAAAACAACATGGTAGCTGTGCAAAAACATCCTATGGTTTTTGGTTCGATGGTGATCTAATAAACCACTGGACCTCAACATGTAAAATTTGGTGTGTATGTAGATCATGAACACACACACACATTGTGTGTGAAATATTGTAAGTTAATATTCACAAATATGGCAGCAATGTGAAATTTCAAGGTTATATCCCATACATTTTGTGTATACAGAATCAGTACTTAGTTCTTCATAAAATTAAAACAAAAGGACATATTAATAGAATAATAGATCTGTTGAACTATACATCTATGTAACATGGAATTAGACTTCAAGAGTTCTGCTCAGAACTCATATGTTTCTGTAGTATTTTATTGTGTTAATGTTTGACAGCATGTTCAACATATTAGTCCAAATGAACCTTTTCCAGTGGTATGAGATGTGACATTTTTTATATATGTGAAATGTGGTCTTGTTTAAAAAGCAGCTTCTTTGTTTTCAGGCACAATGGACTGGAAAATAATTCTTAAATTAATTAAAAACAAAGCAAATATACCTCATTTGTTTGGATATTATTTCCTTGTTTTAGTAAACATAACTTGAAACACCTTCCAGTTTTAAGTGAGACAGCTAAATCTGGAACTCTGTATGCATCAGGCTATGCAATTGATGTTGGGTTTTGAGGAAGCAGTTAAGTTATTTTGTAGAATGTTTGGAAGGTATGAAATAACTTTTTATATATGTCCATATCCCTTTTTAAGTAGATGTTAGATTGTGCCACCTGATTCCAGATGGAGCTCATAAATGTACGGAGGAGCAAAGAAATTAAATCAGAATTTCTGGATGTGTATCTTCTGGAATTAAGTTGTAAATTTAGGAGTAACAGTCATGGGCCGAAATTCAGAACTGAAGACTTGATGGATTTTTGCAAAGTGAAGCAAGCATTTCCTCCTGTAACATCTAAGGTGACATCTGTGACATGATGAAAGATGCACACGCCAGATATCACATTAATGAGTAGCTTAAAATTATGCGTGATATTTATGAGTTCAGTTGATTATTATAATTGACTTGATTAAATAAAAATTAGTTACATAGAATTTGAACTCATTTACAAAACAGCATAAGAACTTTAAATTTGCCGTGGACTTCACATACATTGTGGCCCACACTTGTAGAAGGTTGCACATCTGTACTGTAGACTGTACATTGAGGAGTAAGTGGAATATATTATTATGAAACATTTATTTATCAAATATATATCAATTGAAGTTTTACAGAGAAATTCCATTTTACCAAACTCCCATGGATATGTTACTTGACTATTTTCTGCTCTCACATCATATGTTAAGAATAACAGTGTACAATTAAGCTAAGTCGAAAAGGTTTTGGTGGCTGTCTGTTACAATAAATATGACTGTTATTGTGGGCACTTTCCATTGTCTTCAGTCTTTTCAAATAAATTTTGGAAACGATCTGTTTCCAACAACTGGTAGGTGTCTGAGGGAGCACAAATATAATCTCAAATTATGGCTGAAGAAAAAGAATCAAAACTAGTCCAATATTTATGGTGATCAATTGATGGGTTGGGATTAAGGTAGGGATTACAAGGAATCAGCCTGCATGGCTTGTATAACAAATCTAATAAATGCCAGCTGATCCTGAAAGTATCCCTTATTTGAATTTTTCTTCAATCATGAGGTCAACAAGTTACAGGGCAGTACATCGCTCACATATTTTCAGGTCGGTTTTTGATATTTCCCTCTCTTTCTGCGTTGTACTTTGGAATTTGTTTATCCCCACTTCATTACTGGAAACTCAGTTATGCTTTTTTTTAGATGTTTATAAATGATTGATAGGGACAGGTGGCGGGCTCTTGTGAATGCGGTAATGAACCTTCGGGTTCCATAAAACGTGGGGAATTTCTTGACTAGCTGACAACCTGTTAGCTTCTCAAGAAGGACTCTGCTCCATGGAATTAGTTTTTTAGTTACTTTATAAATGATTTTTATTCGTAATTTTTCTCCTTTCAGTGATGATATTTGATGTTAACTCTGGTTATAACTTCCTTCAGCGTCCACTGATCAAGACTATTGCTTTTTAATTGGTCCAGCTGGGTAGGAATTTATCCTATCTTTACACCTGTTGACAGTAACAGATCCAGCTTCTGAAGTGTTATAGTTTGAGAATATCAAGACAGCAGATAGCATGCAAAATCATAGCCCTGTTTATTGTAACACAACATCTTGACATGTTGTTCTTTTCTCATTTGTTATCAGAAAGTTTTGTAAAGACCTGTCATGGACCAAACATGGCATTGTTAGGTAAATTATGAAAATAAAGGTGACATTCAGAAAAGCTTTGTCTGTAAAATTCTTGTAATTGTACTTCCTTCATCCTCCAGTACTCCCTGCTAAACTACATTGTGGTCAAAAAGCAATGCAACCCTTATCTAAATACTTATTGTTGGCTGTAATTCAGCAGTTCAAGTGGGTAACTTCCTAATCAGAGTAGGTTGTCCCATTGAAGTGTACAGAAGGCCACAAAGATTTTAAAACTTCGTTCATATGTACATGTCACACATGAACTTGAGTGTCCTGATATGGAACAATGACCTGAGTGCCACAGCTGCTTTACATGCTTCATCTGATGGGATATAAACATATTAGATAAAGCTTTCTTTAATGATGAATTATGATTTCTCCATAGTAAATACATTAATGTCCAATACAGCAAAAAATTTGGATTGCTGAAAATCCCCATACATTCCATGAAAGAACATCACACTTCTTAGAAGTCAGAATGTAATAGGGGGAAGGTGGGTGATATGGTGTCTCTTGGTGGAGAATAATTGGTCCTATTCAGAGAAATTGTAACAGCAGAACATTATCAATATTAATTATGAATTTCATATCCATGTTGGAAGTTGATTAGCAAGACTGCTGGTTTCAATGAGATGGAGCTACGGCACACAACAAATTCAACAGCACCAATGTTGTACAAATGCTTTGGTGACCATATTATTTCTTCAAACATGTGACCCCTTTAATCTCGAGATCCAACACTGCTGAATTTGAGTATTTGGGGATTTTTGAAAGAGAACTTTGTGAACGCACCTAACAATAATCTATAGACAACAATCTATAGTGTTTTCTGTCAGTGTTCAGAGTAGAGAATAGAGTACATAGATAAAGGTTAAATACATATTACTTGCAGGCATATAAATTAGACTGTTTTATTATAACATATTCTGTAGTTGGCCAAATTCTTTTGAAAAAATGTTGAATAGGTCTTGGAATTTGTGGCAATTTTTTGATATTTTGAAAACTGAAAAAGAACACGATGCTCACTGTGACCAGTTACATTATTATTGAGAGAAGAAATGCTGTATCACGGGAAAATTTCAACTTCTTAGAAAAACTCTTTCAAGACTGACATTCATGTAAATAGGGGGTATCTAACCTTTTTTGGCAAAGGACCACAGTCGTTACTGTGGACTAATTTGTGAGCCGCGCGTGTAAAATCACAATAAGTAGCACACCTAACCTCCTAAAGGATTGCGCAATATTTGGAGGACACGTAATATATAAATGCGTCCGGGGGCCGCGGGTTGGATACTCGGGATGTTAATTGTATATAACAATTCACTTTGTGCTTCGCAGAGAGCACAGTCCGTGTCCATTATGAAGACCAGTAGGTGTATAGGAAAATAATATGCGCCACTGCATTTTGTTTTCACAACAAGCAAAGTTGTTTGCCTTTGAATTGAACTTCGCGCTTATTTGTAGCACGGTTCGTACAGCAAATGGATCAGGGGAATGATCTGTGGATCAGAGTTGCACCATAAGTTGTAATTCGAGCGTTTATCCGTGGTACTGTGAGCCATGTGTGGTGGGGTGTGTGGGAGCGTGGTTGATTATGTGTGTGAAGTAATTTATGTAGTTCGTACAGGCGTCAGCTGTAAATTTTGAGGTTGTGGATGGTGTTCAGCAACGATTAATGCTTAGCAAAGTTACATAGTGTAATATTAACATAGATCATTTACCTATATATATTAAGTTCTTTTACTAAGCCGTAACACCTTTGCAAACCTAAGCCTCCTAACCTGTCACTGAAGTTGTAGCTTACTAATGGTTTGTAGCCCAAGTACCAAGGAATCCAACTTTCTCGGTGTAGTTGGTTACTTGTAAGATGTTACTTTCAGTTTATTTCATACACTGTAGCTTTTGTCTAAACTTACATTCATAATATAATTTTCATACTAATGCAGAACTTAAGTTTCTGTTCTTTGTGCATGTCAGGTTAACGTCAATATATGTGATGACTGAGTAGATGAATATCGTTGCATCCCATAGACCCTAGCAAGTGGGACGTGGGAGAAGTCATAGTACACTGCATACATTGAAGAATACACTCTGAAGTACAGTATAGTCACAACATATAACAAGAAGCATCATATAACCTACCAAGTAAGTAATAGACATCTGACACATTTCCATATCCGAATGTACATATATACATATACATGTGCAAGGTTTACAGTTAGATGCTGAATTTGAGTAAGTCGTTACCCAGTAATATATATTTCTCAACAGAGTGGAAGGAGTGAGTCATCAGACACCTCTTTATTATTATTTTGAATTGTTGACTGTTAGCTGATAAACGTTCATTCTGTAAGGGGAGCTTATTACACAGTACTGTTGCAACATATTAAACGTCCTTACAATATACTGCAAGATTTGCTACTCGTATGTGAAGATAGTGTTTGTACCTCATATTGACTGTGTGAACCTCTTGAGATTGTTTCCAACATTTCAAGGTTCTCAGTTATAAATGTTATTAAATTATATTTTTTAAATCTCCATTAAAACAATAATTGGCCTGTAATATGCAGTGTTTGACTTCTACCCTTTCTTATATAGGGATTACACCTTAAATTAAGCACAGGAAAAAAACCAGAGCATTAAATTCAGTTAATACTTATAATATTTGTATTTTCAACTGTCTTGACAGAGATAACATACTAAAGAACTCAGAATTAGATTTAAACCCAGAATGTTTCCATAATTATAGCTAAGTCTGACAAACACTCTACCAGTAAGAGTAGTCTAAACAGTGAATGCTGGCCATCATATAGAGAAAAGTGAATAGTTACCTGGAATGGAACTGTATGTTTAGTCTTTACCAGGTTCCTTGTATTCATGAAGACAGTACCTTCTTTAAATTATGAAAGTGTCTAGACTAGATGTACATGCTACACAACATTATTGTCATAGATGTTCATGTAACAAGTTGTGCTGGTATTTCATGAACAATATGAAATATGAAATTATATTTGTAGAAAGAAAACATCATGGCAGATGTAAGGGATATTCTTGAACTGGAGAGAGCACCAACTCCAGAAATAACTAAAGAAGCAATTTTGGGGCCTGAAAAAGTGAAAAGGAAACCAGTAACAACAAAGGTTTCAAAGCGCCCAGAAGGAATGCACCGCGAAGTATTTGCATTGCTTTATACTGACAGCAAAGATGCACCACCATTGTTTCCAACGAATACAGGTGTGATTCATTTGTGATATATTACAGTAACAATAATGGCCTTTAAATTTTAGCAATATATATTCATTGAAAGTATTGTCAAAATTACCAGGTCAAGGCTACAAGCAGCTTAAAGCTAAACTGGGCATGCGACGTGTGCGTCCCTGGAGGTGGGTGCCGTTTACGAATCCAGCTCGCTCAGACGGGGCTGTGTTTCATCACTGGAAGAGGACCACAGATGAAGCAAAGGATTACCCTTTTGCAAAATTTAATAAGGTTTGTATGAAACGGAACAAAAATGCAACATATCTTAACTGTAGTTACATCAGTGGGAGGGCGTGGACTGGATTGATCTGGCTCAGGATAGGGACAGGTGGCGGGCTCTTGTGAATGCGGTAATGACCTTCGGGTTCCATAAAACACGGAATTTCTTGAATAGCTGACGACCTGTTAGCTTCTCAAGAAGGACTGTGCTTCATGGAGTTAGTTAGTTAGTTAGTTAGTTACATCTGTATGGAAACTGATACTTTAATTCTGAATTTATTGACAGCAAATTCCAGTTCCCACTTACACAGATGCTGAGTACCTACAGCACTTGCATAATGATTCATGGAGTCGACAGGAAACTGATCATTTGTTTGATTTATGTCGTCGTTTTGATTTACGGTTCATTGTGATACGTGATCGTTGGGATCGATCTCGCTTTCCAGATAGAAGCGTGGAGGACCTGAAGGAACGATACTATGACATTTGTACAACAATGAACATGGTAAGCATTTATATGACAAACTTCTTGAGAAGCTGATAGTTCCTATATTGGTCAAGAAATTCCTTGTCCTTTGTGGACTGTGTTCACAAGAGTCTGAATTTGGACCCAATCCTGAACCACTTGAATTCAGTCCATGCCCACGTACCAGAAATGTCATCCTCATGTAAATAACATGTTTTATCTGTGGTTTTACATTTATATACAGTAAAACCTCAATGCATCATTTTTCAGGGGGATGGAAAACAAAAACGATACATAGGGGAAAACAGTAGAACCGGGAAACCATTAAAAATTATAGATAAAAACAATTTAATGATTATTATTACTTCTTGCTGAAAAAATCTTTGATTGACATTTGTTTTGTGCAAACTTTATGCCTAAATTCAAAGTACAATTTTTCAAGGCCTAGAACACTTTCACAATCACTGTCACTTGTGCTGTGCGCGTAAAAGAAAGATTTTACTTTCATCAGTGCTTCATGCGTCTCGGCAAAATTTGGCACAACTTTGGGTTCGCCATCTTCTTTTTCCCTTCTTTCTTCCCCCTCGACACTCCGGACGCCACGAGGCTCTCGCACAGCTCCTGAACTGTTTCTACACCACTGGTTGTCACATGACTGTCCACAGAGACGTAGTCCTCGAATATATCTTTGTTCATGCCACTGAACTTTTACCAGTCTTGGCGGAAATCATCATCATCGTTGGTCAATACGACGTCACTATTGCCTGAAGATTGTCCCTGCACGTAACCAGCTTTCTGAAAACAATTTTTGATTGTCTGCTGGGTTACTTGTTGCAAGGCTGCCACAGTGTAGTGCAAAGCTTTCAACATGTTTATCTTCTTTTTCGTATCTTTGCCTGCATCCATTAAGCAAACAGCTGTTTGCACGAGGCGTTTTCTATAAAGCTGCTTATAACACTTTATTACCCCTAAATCAAGGGGCTGGAGCACACTTGTACAATTTGCCGGGTACCGTATGACTTTTACATTTCTTAGAAACGATGTATACTTTGGATGGGCGGCACAGTTGTCCACAAAGAGGAGAATGTTCCTGTTTTGTGCACCCGTACTTGCATCTAATGAACGCAGAAATGAAGAAAAAATGTCTGTGTTCATCCACGCTTTATTGTTCACATGGTGTTTGGAGGGTAATTTTTTTATATTCTTGAAACATCGCGGTTTCAGAGATTTTCCGATAACAATCGGCACTTGTTTGTCACTTCCATCACTGTTAACACAAAGTAAAACAGTAACTTTTCCCCGAGTCTTTTGAAGATCTTGTATAAGAATATACATGCATCTCAATCTCGCGGAAAACCAAAATGATAGAAATTAAGGCAATTTTCTCATTCTGGTATTTGGTTCAACATGCAGCAGGCAATCCAGGCGGTACTAAGAAGCAATACATGCGCACACAGTGCACTAAATCATCGTTTCAAATTTTAAAAAAAACTATCCATGTGGGAAAATGTTGCGTCAGGACCGTGATTTTTCAATGATCAATGCGATAAAACGACAGTTCGAGGACCGATGGAGGCAGGAAAAAATAGTGTTATTTATATGGGGCTAGTTCCGGGACCAAATAAGGCAGACAGTATATGCGGGAAAACGAAGGTAACTGGAACGATGCAACGAGGTTCCACTGTATTCATTTTGCCTCATGTTTATGGATTTATAAATATATTTTAGAAGGTACATACACCCACATATAGAGGCATTACTTGACATATGAACAAGTGCCAGAGAGCTGTTTGTAAGTCCAACTTCAGTCCTGTCAGTACCAGACATGCTGTAAAAAATGAAAACAGTGTGCTGTACACTTAATGTTGTACATATTCCGTGCAGTTGCCTTACACATACAAGTTTTTATTACCAACCACTGCACACAATATTTTTTTGGTCTTACATTTTTCGGCTACATGTTGTAGCCATCATCGGGGGCCACATTACCCAGACATGCACAATGTATAGTACGTCATGACCCCTGCAAGAAAAAGTACACGCATTAATTGTCTGGAATCATATGACTTACAAACATACCAATAAAAAGGCCTATTAATTGAAGAATAGTACATTGATGAATTAAATCCCTTGTACAACGTAACACGTGATATTCCATCCAAATGCGCATATGTGAAAACTCCAATATTGTTCCATGGATACCTGTTTACAGTCTATAGTGCGGAACTATCACTCATGGAGTAAACATTGAATATCAAAGCCTTGGGTATGTATATATATGTACGTGGTTTGTTGACATGCTAAATGTTGTTTTTCAAAATTTCTAAAGAGAAATTAACATTTTAATATTTTAATAACTTATTTCTGATTTGTGTAATATTTACAAGTCTCCACCCTGCCAAAAATAGAAGTTATTTTACAAGGCAAGATGTTTGGAGACAGCCTTTTACAGTTTATATTTGATATATTAACATTCTATATTTTAATACCATACATGTAGTTTAAACTGAATAATTTTATTGGTACTATATACTAACTACTGTGTAAAAAGTTAATGTGCATATTACCATTCATTCACATACTATATGCTGTGTATGTCTCTGTCATGTGGCTCCCTGATGATGGCTACAACATGTAGCTGAAACATGTAGGAGCAAAAAAATATTGTGTGCAGTGGTTGGTAATAAAAACTTGTAAATATGCTGTATACCTGTAGGATAGTTTATTGTGCAGTACTGTACTGTACAGTATATCGTACCACATACTGTTATGTTTGGCACACATGGAATGGCTTTAAAGGTTGTGTAATCTCACGTAGTTGTAGCTGCCACTAGTTTTATATGTTCAGCAGATGTAGGCGCTAATTTCCATTGGTGCTCTTGTTTCCTGTCTGCTGTGTTGAAAAGCCTGGCAAGAGATTTCTGCAGTTACCCAGCAGAAATGCTGGGAATGCCAGCTAAAGACACTAAACAAGCGGTGCTGTAATCTATTGCACAGCTGTTGTGTCTGTGCAAATAGGTAACTGGACATGTAGACACATTTGCTTTTACCTCTGCAAGTTCATATTTTGGAAGTTTGTAAGTAGAGACATTCTTGAACTAAAGAATATTATACAGAATGAGAATAAAGTTTATCATATTGACATCTTTGTATTTATCTTTGCTCATTCACTGTGTAGTAGCAAATGAAAGTACAGTGTCTTGGAAAACCTGTTTGATGAACTTGCACTTTAGAGCATTTGTCACATTATGAGAACAGTACCGTTCTATACCTCTTATGACTAGATTAATTTTTGTAGGTGCATTCACAAAGCAGCTGTGAATAGTGACAATTAGTCTCAACATGTCTTGTCCGTTTGTCCTCTGTCTGCATGGAACAGATGGATTTTTGTTAAGAATCTGACAAAAATAAGTCTTTACATGAAGACCTACAGATATTTATATCTTGCCATTATTAGTCTTTATAAAGAAAACTGTCTCTGTTCACTGTGAGGTATGAGGTGAGGCTAAAGAAACAAGTAACACTCTAAACGTAACACTCAAGCATGAATGAGTGTAAATATCCCTCTTGATGATGTCCCAACACTTATGAGATACTGGTTATGATTGATTGTACGTGTGTTGCTAAGATACACAGAAATCTTACAGTGTAAGTTGTGTAAAATGTGGAAAGGCACATTTAAAATACCCATGTCTTCAGTGCTTTTTATGACAGTAGTCACAAATTTAAGATGCAGGGACAATAAAAGAGCAAATATGCCATAAGTGTTATACTCTGCAGACATTTCCTCACTTATTCTTCACCAAATGACCTGTTTGTACAAACACAAGATCAGCAGTAACTATAACCTTTTCAGCTGAAAGCTGGTTCCAGTCATGACACCAAGATATATGTGTTTGATGCAGACCATGAAAGGAGACGGAAGGAGCAACTAAAACGAATTTTTGAAAGAACTCCAGAACAGGTATAGTTAAAAAAAATAATTGTATTCTTCAGAAGTGACTTTTAAATTGTGTACCTACAAAGTGTCCAACAAATTTGTATCGGTATTTAATTACATTTTTCCGAAACAGAAATGTTATATTGATATGGGTCTGTGTCTTGACATTTCCAGACAGAGCAGTGGCTACTGGAATTGCAAGAAACTTTTTTTCTACTCTTGCCTAGTACTTGCTGTTTGTTCTACAGGAACAGTTGTTTGAAAGCTTGTAACATTGCAAGAAATGTTCCTTTTAAGACTTGCCAGGTCATTCCGTATTCATTCTGCCGTAACTGCAATTTAGAATAGAAATTCATCTGTGGTGTTCTCACCATCACAGCTGAATCACTATTAAGAATCAGACACACATTCACAGGTAGGCTATTGTTGATGGAGTGGCCTCAGGAATACAGTGACAAAAATGTTTGCAGAACTACAATTTGGCTGTTGTTTTTGTATGGGTGTGAAACTTAGAAGAGACTGATGTTGAATGGCAACAAGTTACTGGGAAAATGTTTTTGTCTATGAGGAAATAACAGAAGCATTATGATTTGTACTCATTGTCACATTCTTTGGGTGATGAAATAAGATGGGGCATGCAATGTGCATGAGAGAGAAGAGTGATGCATACAAAATTTTGATCAGAAAAGTGGAAGGAAAGAGAGCATTTGTAAGATGTAGACATAGATGAAAGGATAATATTAAAAATGACTTTAAAGAAATAGGATGGGAGGGTGTGTAATGGATTAATTTGGCTGAGAATAGTGACCACTGGAGGGTTGTTGTGAACAGGGTAATAAACCTTTGGATTCCATAAAATGCGGGTAACTTTTTGAGTAGTTGAGCTTGTGCTGGCTTTTCAAGAAGGCTGCTGTTGCATTGAGTTAGTTAATGCAGACATAAAGTTATGGGACATTACTTGATACTACAGTTGATGAATTAATTCAAATTGCAACACATTATTGACTCTTGTAAAGTAAAGTAAAGTTCTCCCTAGAACAGGCCATGAAGGCCCAGAGGGGGAGTATAAGTATAGCTCTACTCTTTCTTTAACCCTGGCACTAGATGGGGGTGGGTGGTCAACTCCACGCCCCGGCCGCTTTACCCCCGGGAAAGATACCCGGTACCCATTGTATAGGAGGTTGGGTGGATTGTAATTTTTATATGTATCCAAGACTTTCATAAGAGGCATAGAAGGATTGTTCAAGCCTTATATTGTACAACAAAGAATTAAGTTTTGAACTGAATTTGTGTTTGTTTTGAAAACAATGGTGAGTCTCTTGATTTGGTGTACTTTGGGAGAAGTCGTGTGTGTATTAAAACCACACACTTTGTTTCAGAAGGAACAGCTTGTAATAAGTAATTTGAAAATGATTAAATATTAAAGCAGTATTTGGGAACAGCAACAGCAAATGCATTATGCAGGTGCTTGTCATTATTCAGTTCAGTAAATGTTATTATTCTATTTCTTTCCAAAATTCTATAAAAATAGAAGTATGTAAGTATGTGTGTGGGTGTGTGTGCATGTGCATGTCTATGGCTGGGTGCACAATTAAAAGGTTAATTTTTCAGTCACTTCCCAGAAGGGCGGAGACCTTCCTCACCTTGAAGAAACACACCTTACAGATGTTTGAAAATAAGGTGCTGAAGTGAATATTTGTATTGGAAATTTAAGATAGCATACGAGGTCTGACACAAAAAAAACGAGACTAACCCAATAGCTCTGGAACCAAGAGTGGGGGGATGAAACAAATATATGGCTATGGAACATGATCTGTCCTGTCACAGTGTTACAAGTTTCAGCTCGATCGCTTCACTCAGTACAAGTTGACGCATCTTCAAATATAGGCGTGTTTTTACCCTCGGACGGAGAATGTCTGGCTGCAAAAGTGAACAACGAGTTAACATCAAGTTTCTTGTTAAACTGAAGAAATCCGCAACGGAAATTTTTAAATAATTGACTGAGGCTTATGGTGAAGATTGCATATCTCGTGCATGCGTTTTTGAGTGGCACAAACGATTTTCGGACGGCAGAGAAAGCGTGAAAGATGATGATCGCCCAGGCCAGCCACGCACAGCTGTTAACGATGACAACATTGAAAAGTGCGACATGTGATTCGAAAAGACAGAAGGTTGGGTGTTCGAGCAGTAGCTGAGAAAGTTAATTTGGATAGGGAAAGTGTTCAACGAATTCTAACGGAAGAATTGAACATGACAAAGGTTTGTGCAAAAATGGTTCCAAAAATTCTGTCAGATGAACAAAAAGAACGCCGCCAGGAATTGTGTTCAGACCTTTTGCAACGCATTGAGGATGAACCAGATTTGTTGAATTCGGTCATTATACTTGTGATGAAATTATACGTATGATCCGGTAACCAAGCGACAATCAATGCAGTGGAAGTCAACATCATCTCCAAGACCAAAAAAAAGCACACATGAGTCGTTCGAAGTTCAAGGCCATGTTGATTGTTTTCTTCGATATCCAGGGTATTGTGATGGCAGAGTGGGTACCTAGCAGCCAGACGGTAAATCAGCACTATTACATTGAAGTGTTGACGAAATTACGGGAATGTGTGAGAAGGAAACGACCGGAATTGTGGCAAAACGGGTGGATTTTGCATCAGGATAACGTGCCAGCCCACAACGCTTTGTCTGTGAAGCAGTTTTTAGCCAATAAAAACATCACTGTGATGGAGCACCCACCTTATTCGCCAGACCTCGCTCCCTGTGACGTCTACCTCTTCCCAAAGATCAAGTCGGTGCTCAAAGGGACCCATTTTTTATCGGTAGAAGATGTGAAAGTAAAAACGACGGAGATCCTCAACAGTCTGACAGAAAATGATATGCAGAATTGCTTTGAACGTTGGCAGCATCGTATGCAGCTGTGTGTTAACTCAGAAGGGAACTACCGTATATTCTCGAATCTAATGCGCATCCGAATCTAATACGCACCCAGTTTTTGGCGACTTCTTAAACGAAAAAAAGTTAGTTCGCGATTCTAATCCGCACCTTTCCTTCAACCACCCCTTGCCCACGGGGCGACTGATTGAATAATATTGGATGTTACCAATGCGTTAAAATCCGACCCTACGCCTGTGGCCGATGAGTCATACCGATAGAGGCGGGGCCTTTCTCAACAGACGTGCGCAATCTCGTCTGAAGCCAGCTGAGCTTTAGTTGTTGAAACGTGGGAGGTGCTTGTTCCAATTTGTCGTGTACCGTAGTTATGGAAGAGGGACACCTCAAATCTAAACGACTCTCATATACGGCGAAGTTCAAACGTGAAGTTATTCGGTGCGCAGAGGAGAATGGAAACCGCAAAGCCGCTGCAATTTTTGGGGTTAATGAAAGCAACGTTCGACTATGGCGGAAACACAAGGCAGCGATCAGCGGGTGTGACGCAGCTCCTTCAGAAGTGGCGCGGTGGGTGTCGGCTGCATGGAAAGCCATCCCGGAGAGCATTATCGTCAGATCTTTCAAGAAGTGTTGCATAAGCAATGCTTTGGATGGAACCGAAGATGACATTGTATGGGAGGACGATGTTGAAGATAAAGATGATAGTGACTTGGTGGAGAGCACGGATAACGATTCAGTTATGAGTGATGACGGCGAGTCTGATGAATAATAAATTATAATAATAAATAATAAAATAATAGATTATTGTATTGTATTGTTCTTACGGCACGTACAGCAGCTCAGTCATTTTTCCAAAATCCAGCTCTAGACCGCGAATCTAATCCGCACGCGAATCTAATACGCATCTGATTTTTTAGCCCTCTAAAACTGTAAAAAGGGTGAGCATTAGATTCGAGAATATACGGTACTTTGAAGGCGATCGTAGTTAATTTGCTGAATTTGTCAAACAGAAATAGTTACAGACACAGTCTCGTTTTTTTTGTGTCAGATCTTGTATAGCACAGGGCTTGTGACTTCTGTGTGGCACCTAGTAAAGCAGAGTGTTGCTGCTGCAACACAATTAGTTACTTAGGAACATGTTTCCCGTGTGATACTACTATATTTTAGTGTACTGTATGTATTTTATAATTTTAATTGTTGCATTACTTGGACAGATTGAGGAGGAACAGACTCTTATAAATGAAATGAAAAAGATTGAAGCAAGAAAGAAGGAACGAGAAAAAAAACAGCAAGATCTTCAGAAACTGATAACAGCTGCTGATTGCCAAGCAGAGACTAGAAAATCTGAAAAGAAACTCACAAAGAAGAAGTTACAACATCAAATAAGGCCACGTATTGATCCCAATGTAAGTATATAAGAACCATTCAGTGCTTTGGGGTGCATTATTGGGAACATTGAAGGTCCTGTAATTTCTTTATTAATGACCACCATTCCACCACCATTTTCCAAACTTTAGACATTGTTCTGTTCTGCACCTGTTACCATTATCCTTCATAAAGAATGAAAATGTTAACTCGAGTTTTGAATACACGTGTTTTCCAAGTTTATTGTATGTAATTTCAGATATTTATGTTTTTGTGTACTGGAGATAAATCGGTTCTTGCAAAGCTGTCACACAGCACAGGGTTAAATTATTTTCCTGGCATGTCATTAAGGGTCCACAGTATTGTAAAACGTTCCAGACACTAGTTGTTAATTGTAAGCTGATTTATATTTTGTATAATGCATATTTGAGAAGATCTAGAAAGTTTGATTTGAACTTAATATAATGTAAGGCTTGTATTAGACCAGTAAGAACAAAAATTGAACCCCTCTGACAACTTTTACTGTAGACTCCCCCTATTATATTGTTCTGAAGTATGGTCACTTTTCAGAGATATGTTGTGTGCAGACACATCGATATGACCTCCACATAATACGTTTGTTTTATGCACTTCATGAGATTGACACATAATAATTACTGATTTGTATAAGTTACGTACTCTCCTGTTCAGTGGGTACAGGGGGCTTTTTCTCCTGGACTAAAGCATATGGGTCTTGAAGCTGATTACTTACCTACATCTCGCAGAAATATATTGTATTATACATCCATTCCTCCATCATGTGTGCAGGGATAACTTTACCTTTACCTTTTGTATTTTACTAGCACCTTTCTTTTATGCATTTCTGATGTTTAACACCATAAGTATGAATGAGTGTACCATTGTCAGCACAATGATTGGGTGAGTTAATGCTGCCTTTTCTGTGAGTTACAAGCCACCAAAATTAAGTTTGTACTACATTTATACTCATACTATGTAACTGAGATGCTACTCCATGAATTCAGGTTGTGGAGACAGCTGGTATCAAGTTCCCAGATTTCAAAGGCAGTGGTGTAAGTCTACGTTCTCAGCGAATGAAACTGCCTGCCAGTGTGGGACAGAAACGAACCAAAGCCATTGAGCAGCTTCTGCAGGAACTTTCAATAGGTAATGCTGCCAAGTAATTCTACCGAAATGAGACAAAGCTTGAATAATCTCTTACCAACAGATTGAAGTGAATGAGAATTTTAAATTAGTTGCTTTTTGTTACTCACTGTCTTTGTATCTGTTTTGTTGGAGAAAATTGGTGTTTGACCACTTGATTGGCCAGCATAACCTTCATATTCTAGAGCATCAAAAACTTTTTCTGGAACCCGTAATAAAATTCTTAATATGAAGCTAAAAACTAGAGCACAAATAAGTAAGGATACTAATAATTGTAAATTAAAAAAAGGATATAGATGAACTTATTATTTTATTGTATATATTTAAAACTAAAAATCACATTCCATGTTTTTAAGGTTGAAACTTGAGAACTACTGTGCAGTTCCATAAAATAAAATTTAAGGAAATATGGTTATTTTATTGATTCTGGTATTGCAAATATTGAGAAATATTAATGAATCATTGTCCAATAAAACTGAAAATTATTTTAAGTGAAGTTTATAATAATATGTAAATTACAATTTTTGTATATCATAATCGAATTTTCTTGCAGAACCCCAGGGTTCTGCAGAGTACCGTTTGGGAAGTACTCTTCTAGGTCAGTCACATTGTTAATAAAACATTTCCTTGCTTTGAATAACGAACTCTATCATATGAGTATCGTATGCCAACATTTCATTTGAACATCAGTTTATTACGGTGATGAATTTTTTGTGTTTCCAGAATTCAGTAAAGTGCTTTTCTTGTAAGTAAATATCAGATTAATTTTCCACTACTATATCCATTTTACTAGCTTCAGTTTTAAGGGAGAAGACAAATGCATTCTTGGAATTCTCACAGGACATCTTATAGAAACATGGTGATATTGAACAGAGAGCGATCCATATGCAGTGTTTTGGAAAATCCTTTTTAGGCACTTTCACACAGCAGTTACAAAAAGTAACTATTAGCCTCGTGGTATCTGTCCATCTGTATGCCTGCAGCAGCATAACTCCAACCAGATGGACTCTTGTAAAATTTTGTATTTGGATTGTTGACCAAAGTTTTTTGACACAGTCCAATTGTGGCTGAAGTTGGTAACAAATAACATGCCTCACGTGAAAACTCACTTACATTTATGGTAATATCTCACCGTGGTTGGCCTTTGTAGTTGAGAAAGACTGTGTTCTCTGTGAGGAATGAGCTAGGGCTGAAATAAAAGTGATGATACAAATCGGTCAATCAAGATGTAGATTATGATGTACTGTAAATCTGTTGCTAAGAAACGGAGAAATCTTGACATAATGTAGTAAGATACCAGCATTTGCTTCACTGGTATAGCTACAGAAAGTGGGTTGGTATTGTTGATAATCAATCAAGTTATCTCTGGTGGTAACACTGACCATCTTGACAGAATTTTCGTGGTTTCACATGGCCCCTTCAGGCAGATTCCAGTATGGTGCCTGTAAAGAAGTTATGACTGTTTCCTTTCACATATTTTGCAATTCAGTATTCACTTACAATCAGAGGTGCAGAGTGTCTTTAACCTTGAATGAAAAACAGGACAATGTTGTCCCATTAAATGTACATCCCTTTCATGCAAAAAAGAAAACACTGTCCCAAGGTAGGCTTTTAAATTTGACAGTGCTCCAGCCGCAGCAGAAAACTGGTGTTTAAAAATCCGTATGCTAAAGGTTAAACATATTGTAAAAAGAAAGATATTGATGACCAATTGTGTTTTATTTATGTCATAACTGTAAAGTGTTAAAATCACAGCTAGCAACTTGTTTTACCAAATAATCAAACAGTAGCATGTATCTGATGTTCTAAACCAAACAGGTTTAAATGAATGTACATATTAATTGAAAGAAAGTTAGAAATTGTGCGTGTGCTTGCTTGACTGTATTTAGCCAACATTAATTTGCATGTGTTAGTGTATCTGCATTCCCATCAACACTGTTTTAATTTCAGAATTGAACCCAATGCCCACAGAAGACATATGTACTCACTTTAATGAATTACGTAGTGATATGGTCCTGCTTTATGAGTTGAAGACTGCATTGGCAACGTGCGAATATGATCTACAGACTCTTCGCCATCAATATGAGGCTTTGAATCCTGGCAAGGTCAGTGGCACCAACACCTAATGTAATTCATCCTCAGCAACTGAAGCATTCAGAAGTAGTACCAGTTTTGTTGGATTTCAGTCTCTTGAAAATAAAATAAAGTGATATTCTAGTACCTGCATTGATTGAGATTATATAGCAGCTGTAAGTCATTTGAGTGTACAGGTGATTTTTTGTATCATATTTCATACTGCTACTTATTCTGATGCTAATGTTATGTAACTGAAGTAAAGAAATTACATGTCAAAATATTGTATGTATTAACATAGGTATTTTAATGAATGTTAATAATACTGATAACTTGAAGCTGTAGCAAGTTTTAGGGCACAGTGAAATTATTCAAATTTTATATATATGATACAATTTGTTGTCACAGCATTTAAAGATGATATTTGAATATTCTAGCATTAACTGTTACTATATTGTATATTTTAATGCAGAACATAAGAGGTATAAGAATGTGAAAATGAGACACCTTTCAGGTGTAAGGTGAACAGAGGATTATAATTGAACCAGTTAGGGAACTTGTCCTCCTTTTAGCCATCATGCATTTTTCCTTTAACAACTAACCGACTCAGTCATAAAGAGATTTTGGAAAAGAACTCCATGTACATCCATTTTGATAATTACCATTGTTTTTCTTAATTCATCATCTGAAAATTGGAGGGTCACCTTATAATTGCACACAGAGTTAAGCAGATTCTGTATAGGTATCTATTTTCCTAAAAATTGAAATTGTGAAAGGGGGTAATCTGTATGCAGCATCATTTTACATTCCAGGAAATACAGTAATGACATATTTTCAATTTTTAAGTCCTATAATTTGATAAGAATGCCCTTCTTTCTGGAGTAATTTTTGTAATTGCAGTAACAAGTTAGGAAATACAACCCATGTTGTTTTCTCTACTAATTTTTTTATATTATTTAAATGAAGCTAAATATTGGTAATAAATGTGACATGACTTTTTTTTCTGAGAGTGGATAGGCCGAGTACTTGTGTTTGATGTGTGATATTTATGGGGCCCATACAACTGAAATCCATCGGTGGTGCTGCTCTGGAAGTGTAGATCGTGCACCTATGCATTTGACTTGGTAAACACACAGGCAGACACTTGTGTAGAGCAATACAGTCAACTGGGTGAACAACATTACAGCATAGCTTAAAGATGGTGTAACAGGTGGTGGAACTGTCCAAATAGAACCAGAAGGTAGTGTGCAGTTTCTTGGAGCAGAAGGATGTCAACCTGCTGAAATTTGTAGGCAGATCTGTGCCATGTGTGGTGCTACATATGTATTGACAACAGCAGTTGCAGTGTGTTGTCAACAGGCAGGCAGTGAATGACAGACCTGCCAATAGTGGGACAGACTCACACTGTCACTAATCCAGAGAATTTTCATGAGTCAAGAATGCAGAGTGCAAGGACAGATGTTAGACCATTCATTCCTTGTTAGTGGAACTGAATATAGGTGTCACTGTTGCGTATGTCATCGTATGGTATCTTGGATATCACAGGGTGTGTTTACAGTGCATCCCACACCTGTTGACAGACACACATGGAGCACTGCATGTCAGTATCACTGGAACATTGTCATTGGTACCATACTGACAATGATGCATTTCTGCTGCAGCTTGCCATAGACAATGAGATGTGGTATCACCATTTTGAACCCACAGGAAAACCAGCACACATGCAGGGGAGGCACCCCACTTGATCCTAACCGAGGATATTCAAGTCGCAAGCATGTGTGATTGAAGTGATGTTGACTGCATTGTGTGACATTCAGGAACCCCTGCAGCTGAATTTCAAATCACATAACAGTCAGTGTAGATGTTACTGTCAAGTGCTTCAAAAGCTGCATACCAAAATCAAGAACAAACATATGAGTAAACTCATTGACAGAATCATCCTGGTGAAGGTCAGTGCCTGTCCCCATGTAGCCACCAGATTTCAGGACCAACTGATTGGTGTGCTGTATTGAGGTGCTTGAACATCCTGCATTCAACCCAGACTTATTGCCTGGCAATTTTCACGTCATTGGACTGTTAAACAAGGCCCTCAAAGTCATATGTTCTCACTGGATGACAGTGTGGTTGAGGCAGTTGCCCAAGGAATTCTTTGCAGATGGGATACATTGGCAATGCGTCACTAGGTCTCCTGTCAAATTGCTTGTGGTGATGTTTTTTCTAGCTGTTGCAGTACCTTTATCTGTAAGCATCCTAAAACAGGTTTCAGTTGTACATGCCTCATACTTGGATAATGCTCTAAGTTTTCCCCTTCAATTTTGTGCTCGAAAACACAGGCACACACATTACTTGCAGAATTACATATGAACTCAAGCTGAAACTTTTCTAATAGGGTGGAATACCCTTCAGTGTTCTGTGTGATTTAAAATTTTTTCTCTTGGTGTTCAGTATTCTCTGGAAGTATTTCAGTTATTTGGCAGTTCATGTTGAGCTTTATTAAATCATGAAGAATATTAGGTGTAGCTCATTGTATAGCCACTGTTTCTGTACACTGTATTTTCTGGACTGTGAGAGGCAAAAATTTTAGGAAAGTGTTGCTATACCTTAGGCCTACAAGATGCACACAGATAAAGCTGCACTTTCTTGGAAACAACCATGTCCTTTGCTATGCAAAATATGGTACAGTGAAACCTTCTTAAGACATTTGTGGAAAAATTCAACAAATAGGCCTTTCAATCAGGTAAACATCTTAAAAGGTAAGCATGAAAAAATATATTATTTTGTAATTCTGTATTGAAATTGGCATTCCCCTTACTATGATATTATTCCATATAAACTGTGCATTAAATGATTCATTTTCACCAACAAACCACATATGAAGTCTTACTTTCTTAGTGATTTTGACACATTCTTGAACACAAGACTTTTGTAGAAGTGTAGCTGGTACATGAAGAGCCAATCCTGCCTTACTACATTTTGCTGTTTTCCTCTTTTCCAAGCTCAGCTGTTCACTTACAGACAGCACTGTGTCTCATACTTTAAGTTGACACAGAAATGCAAAGTTCTTGGGAATTTTTTTAGGAAAATTTTAAGTAGTGTCTTCCTTGTTTATAATATTCAGACGTCTGTCATTCAGAGCAGCTTACATTCTGTGGTGGTTTTTGATGTAGTAGTCATGCTGGTCATGCGTTCAGTAACTAATGGCTGTACAGGGTAAAAACTATACACACATAAGCAATTTTAAGTGAACCGAAATTGGATATAAATTTTGCAAATAGAACATTTCAAATAATTGAAATTAAAGTGAAACAGTTACAGTCACAATGCACTCCATTAAAAACTTATGATTATTCACACTGTAGATTACACAATATGTGCCATGACACTGCATCATGCTGTGGGACATGCACACATGGAAATTGATGGCAGTGCAGTCAGAGTGTGAGATCATGTTTCATGGCATTTTTCTACAGATAAATATTGAGTTGCCTATCTGTACTTCTGATTCTTGGCAGAAACAGTCTTGGAGATTACAAATGCAGAGCATTAGTTCGATTTTGTGTTGAGAACAGATTGAACAAATGGGAAACTATTTAAGATTTTGGTGTGAAAATGTATGAAATGGGTGAAAAATTTGATGGGTCATGAACTTTTTTTTTCTTTTTGCATTTTGGGTGGAAAATCTTTTTAAGTGGGAAACGTGCATAGGGCAACATATATATTAATCATGTGGAAACATTTTGGTACTAAATTGTTCAGGCTTCTGCAATGGGAAAATTACTTAAGCAGGTTTCACTGTAGTTCGATTCAGATTTAGGAAGTATACTCTGGCTTCTTTAACAGTTACATTATATTGAAGTTTAATAGAATGCAAAGCACTGCAGTTCGAATCATGCAACTGTAATTCAATATGTGATCCGTAGAGTCTTTTCTTGTCTTTTTTCGCAGAAGAGGGTCAATTTGTTTTACCAGAAACATGCATGGAACTCAGATATTTTGAGTTTATGATCTGAAACTGTGTTGCAATACTTTTCTGCAGAAGCTGTTACTGGATTATTGGAATGCTTATATTACTGTTTCAATTCTCTCCACAAATACCAGTTATATATTTGGAGTTCTGTTTCAAGAGCAAGGAACCAAGAATTACATATGCTGTCTGGTTGCCAACAATTTCTAGCAACAGCAGACTGAGTTTGAGAGAGGTTTCATATGACGTAGATGTCATTCAGTTGTTGGTAGTAACAGGGTTTTAGGATATTTATGAAGAACATTGCAGAAGAGATTTTCATGACACAACCTGAAGCTATTATCTGCTGAAGATTGTCTGCATGTTTATGTTCTTCTTTGAGGACTATGGAAGTACCATCCTCCGTTTTGCTGTTTTATGTCTGAAGCTTTTAGTTGTGGTTTAGGGTTACCACTAATTGCTGATGACAAAACAGCTCCACAGGTAAAAGAGCTGTGGCATTATCTGGTGCAAATGACATGTTACTTGAATACCTTCAAGAGAAGAAATTAATGTTGAGACTTTCATCCAGT
Organism: Reticulitermes speratus; assembly: GCA_021186555.1. Classification (NCBI taxonomy): domain Eukaryota; kingdom Metazoa; phylum Arthropoda; class Insecta; order Blattodea; family Rhinotermitidae; genus Reticulitermes; species Reticulitermes speratus. The sequence goes on from JAJKFL010000005.1 coordinate 21,293,468, forward strand.
CCAGAGTTAACATTTTCAAGCAGTAATAATGGCCCCTGTCATTTATTTTGGAGTTGACTGGTTAAAACCATAAAATATAAGGCAATGCACTGTTCTGTAAAGATTTCAAAATAGGCTAATTAAATAATGAACTGAAAGAAAAGTTACCTAATGAAATATTGCTTTTGTAATATTACATACTGCAAAATGTGTGTATTAAAACCATAAAGACACTTTACCAATATTATTTGCTGTGTGATTTCATACATTTTATTCTGTTGGTAGGATTTGATGGTTTTTTAATTCATTTAAGTGGAACACCTTAAACCCCTTTTGCTGGCATTTAAATGGTGTGCTCCTGCACTTGACATTGCCTTATGCACATCACGTTTTGGAGCTGTCATTTTCTTGGAAATCAAAGGATAGAAACACAAATAAAGGACGTATAATAGTAAACTGCTGCCTGAAGCCAGGAAAATAATGTATAAAAACTGCACGCCTGCCATCTGTGCAGGAAAAGCAAAAATAAAATGCCAGAGATAATATAAAAACTTATGTGTGAGCCAAATTATTGACAAGCATGAACTGTGCTGTCATCAACCTTATTAAACAGTCCCACACAGTTTGTTAAAATCATGAATTTAACCCACTCACTGACTGACGAGCACCTCTCACTGTGTTACTTAAAGGCAGTATCTGTGTCTGAATAGTGCCATATGTCAGGGAAATATGTCAGGCACCTACAGAATATTTCAGTTCTAAAGGATTCTGACAGTAGTTTATTACCTGTAGAATTACTTAGCATTTGGATTTTATTCATTATCTGGTATTCCATAAAGAACATGTTTCAAAAGTGGATCTCTTTATGTCCTTAGGTGATTGAGAATTGCTCTTATCTATTGGACCGAACTGAATATGTGTCGTCTCCCACCCCTCAACCTATCTCCTAAGGACTGAAATTGATCCAGTTTCCAAAACTGTGTGTTCTTTGTAAAATACTACATAACTGACCAAGTCCAGAAACAATTAATCATAATGCTGGGATAATACGTTTTAAATGAATTTACTCTTTGTGATTTATAATAATTGTAGATGTGGTATAACTCTATTGCTTATGAAATATTCTCATACATTTTTTATAAGTGATATGTTTCTGGTTTTCTTGAATCTGATACTTTTATTCTTCGGTAGTGTATGTAAAGTTCACAGTATTTTATGCAGTTACTGTTAGCTGATAACTAAAGTGGTAAAATATTATAGGTCTTTAAACACGCAAAGTGGAAGAAACAAGTAATGTTTCTTGTACACCTTTTATTATTGCTTGTCTTTGAATGGAGTGATATTCAAAGTGAAAGAATTCTCTGTCTAAATCTGTACCTGAATGCATACTATTTGTGTAATGGGGTTTCAAGGAGACAAGTTTAGCATAACATGTACTGTACCAGAAAGTTAAATGTTAACCATAATTTAGTTTTATTTTGGCTTGCAATACAGTAGAAATAATGATTAACTGTGCATTTTTCTGTTTGTGGTATATCTTCCTTTTTGCTGTTAACTCGTTGAAAATACATTGATTCAATTCTAAAAGAGATTATGCTTCATTGTTGTTAGTAAAGCTAAGGCTCCTTGTAACATAATAATGATCATTATTCAAATTGCACCCAGAAATATGGTGAACAAGAGTCAGTCAGTTTTCAGTGTGGGAGCAGCAACAACCTCTGCAACTCTTGCTAGGAAGTACAGAATTTACATCATTTTTCTACAGTTGTGTCTGTTCTTGAATACCTTTCTTCAGTAGATACCTGTGAATTGCGCCTTGTTTTGTAGGTCATTGAAGGTAAGATGCTCTTATTTGTATGTGGCCTGCAATGTTTGCTCATGATAGATGTGACATTAATTGCATTGCCTCCATGGATACTTAACATAATGATCCTCTGCATTTTCTATTGGAATAAAGCTTTTTTTTTTTTGTGAAATTAACATATAGCTTCTAAACTGAAATTAAAAGAATGCACATGTGAATAACAGCTTTTCAGCCATTAATACTGTGTGTGTGCATGACCAGTCTGGGCGGGATGCATTTCTTGGAGCATTCCATTCTATCATGAAGCTATCTTAACAAAAATAAGTTCTTGAGCCTCTCATTTATGACCACCCACCCACCCACTCTGTGCAGAAGTTACATTTTAACTAATTTTGAGAGTAGCATGGTGTCTTTTATTAATTATTTGCTGAATCATCCTTATACGTATATAAGAAGTCAGTATGAGTGTGAAAGCTCTCATATTTGGTATTCATCAAGTTGTTTTTTCAAACTTTGCCCTGATTTTTTGCTTCTCTCTTTCTTTGTTTAGTTCTTTCTTTCCTCCTTCTCGCCCTCTTTCCTTTCTTCCTCTTTCTTTCTTTCTGTGTAATGGTTTATCACCTGCAGTGAAGTCTCTGTTGTCTGGAATGGGCGCAGCTTATGCTATATTGGTTATTCACATTTTCCTGTGAATCATGCTGTTAGTTCCAAAAATAATTTCGTGACTTAATTATGAATTTTACCTTTACAACGCAAAACTGCCTCTGATAAGTACTAAAACAAAACTGAGGTACACAAAATAAATGCTTTCTTTGTGTATGTGTCACCTTTCTGATTCTGAATGTATGAAGAGTTCACAAGCCAAAACTTTCTGATTATCACTTTTTGTAAATATTTTAAATGTTTCAGTTATTTAGAGCTATTACATTTATCATCCTTTTTTTCTTCTCAATTTGCTTGGAGGAATATTGGAAGCCATACAAGCACAGCACAAAATATTTTCAGATAAAGAACCATATGAAGTACTAAAGGCATTGGATGGTGTAACCACGATGTAAGATGCTTACATTCTCTCAGAAATGCTGCTCAAAGCACTTCAGTTTTTATCTTTGGTAGTGAACGTCGGTACAAAGACATGTTTCATTTGGTGGACATTCTGTGCTTGAGCAAGTGGATCTCGTAGAACAAGGCATAGCCTCATTTTTGGTTATGGTAAACAGACTCTCAATTTGTGTTTTGGTTAAAGCAAAACATCTGATTTACAGAATTTGCCAGATACAGTAAAACCCCGATTTAATGTTCCCGCATTTAGTGAAATCCCAGATTTAGTGATGATTTTTTCGTGTCCCAACAATAGCTCCGTATAAACAATAAACCTCCATTTAATGAAAACCTCAATTTAGTGGAATATATTCTAATCTCCCAGCAATTCATTAAATAGGGGTTTTACTGTACTTATCGTTTTATTGTATTTTTGTGACTCCATACTTTCCACATATATTGTCTCATTTGTATGAAATTTGGTACAAGAGAGCTGCACAGCTGTTCATCGTTTATGGGTTTCATTAAAATTGGTGCAGGGAAGACATACTTTTCTGCAGACCATAAATGAAATTGTATTTATGCATGTACTGTTACAGCTGTGTAATATTTGGAAAGAAAAGAACGCTTGGATAAAGTCTGTTTCTACATCATCGATTATACCATTTGCAATCTTGTTATCTAATGATATGTCGTAAAGGACATAGGCATGTATTTTTTTGGTGATTTGCAGTATGTTTCTACCATAATCATCTTATGATGTTACACATTTAGGTTTATTAAAAAAGATCCATAGTGGATATCAATTCATTTAGTTCATAATAACAGCTTGTGGAATTGTTGATTCATTAGAGAAATTATGTGAAAATGTGTTGTCAGGATGTTACTATTCTTTGTGGAACAAATCTGCGCTGTGTCATTGCATATCGTGGGAATAATCTAACAGCTGTTTTAAGGAAGAAATTTTCACAAATAATTTCACACTGTTGACACCGTGCATCTTCGTCATATTAAATTAAGTTACAGACCAACTGATGCACACTAAAACCACTTTTTATGTAGCTTTATTATTAAAATTGTTAAAATTATAACCCCAACACGTGTTTCGATCCTAGGATCATCGTCAGGGGGTTTTTTGTTGAAAGCTACAGTCACTTCATATACATGATTTTAAATATTCTAACGGCACTTAAAACTTATATATTATAAGTTAAAATCTTGTAAAAGACTCGTTAAAAGTTGTAAAATTGTAAAAGTGCTGTAGATAGTAGATTGCGGAAGTGCTGGCGTGTGGGATCGTGGTATTAAAGGCATGTGATATGTTTTTGTGGGGAGCGAAGTGTACTGCCTGTTGTATGGTGAAGAGTACTATGGTAGATAGTACCATAGTACTCTTCACCGTACAACAGGCAGTACACTTTTTTGTTAAGTCCACTCGCCATTTTTTATGGTATTTAGTCTGAGATACTGCCAGTGTCATACAATAAACCAAAGATACATTAGTATACTTCAAAGGAAACGTCCAAGCCATACTGATTATCGTCACAGGTATTACATTTTAGCACACTTAACTGTATATAGGCCAGTATGTGAGATTTTAGCCTTTCACAGCATTGCAGGTGAGGTCTTCATTCTTCTGGGATATGGCATCACGTCACTGTGTGATTGGTGCACAATATTGCGAGACAGCATAGTGGTCTCAGAACGTGGAACACGAATCACCTAGTGGTGTGGTGCCATATACCAGAAGAACAAAAACCTCATTTCAGGTAGGCTGTTAGATTATTATTTAATTCTGTTCCGTTGTGACAGTTTACAGTTGTAGTAGTTATTAATAAACTGTATGGTGCATCCAGCATTAAGAATAGACTGTGTTGTCTTATTTGCTGTTACATTCAACATTGTCAGTCTGAAGTCATATTTTCTGATTTTGTGTTCGTACACTGTGCTGTAATGTACGAGTAGTTAATTAGTTTTGTGAGAAGATAGTGAAAGCAATTCATAGTTTATTCAGTGCAATGGGGTTTTCAATTTGTTTTAATAATAAGTCTGTTTAATTTTGGTGATCAGAGAGCTAGACAACAGCAAAACAACAATAATTACAGCAATGTTGTTAACAAAAGTAACAGTAAAAATGATGCTGTATTCCCATTCGACATTATTAGAGCCATGCTTGCTGACTGTAACAACTTTCTTTATCATTCTTTGTTACCATGTTGTTAACTCCATTGTGCTCTGAAACATTTCAAACAGTGTTGGTCATTCTGGGAAGCAAAATATGTATTGAAAGAGAATGGTTAGTACTGTTTTGTAAAATGTATAAATGGACTAGTGCTTAGAGTCGTTATTCTGGTATGCATTTCAATGCCATTGCCGTAAGATTAGTAGTCTATCCTTGTCAGTGGATAGATTACAGAAATAAATAAATATTTAATTCAGCTGTTAAAAGAGATTCTAGTTAAATGTGACAGAAACATTATATAGGTTTTTTTTTTTTCTTTTTTTCCCCCAAGAATCAAGCGCACATGAAATTTTATATCAGTAGCTGTTTTGTATTAGTGATTAAATTTAATTTCTGTTTAGTTCATTATGACTGAAAATTGTAGAACTTAAAGCTGTTTAGCTAAGAAATTAGGTGTGAATTTTGATATTTTAAGAATGAAGGTGAAGTTTCATGTTTTATACAGCAGTCTCTTCAAATCCCAGACTTCTGCGTTAACGCAAAGGTTATAATTTTTTTTAATAAAAGTAGCCTGTAACAATGTAACATATAATCAGTTACAGGATGCACAGTTGGAGAATGGTATACTAATCGTTATGGTTCACGTCTGAACCAGGGTTCATATCTCAGTGGCTCTGCTGACTGGTTTTTCTTATCATATCAGACATGCCTGGATAGTGCCTTAAAATAGGCCTTCACTGCTCCTGTTATGTCCTTTCCAAAATTACCAGTCATATTGTCACACTTCATTCTGTGTAGGTGGTACAGTATTGTTAAGTAAATGAAAAACAAAAGTAGAGAATCGTGGTTTTTGTACACACTGAAGCTCATCCCTGGACTTATTTTCTTTCAGACCTTGCTGGTTCCCAGTTCCATCTCAGGAAACAAGGAAGCACCCCGAAATTATGTTTCTACAGAAAGTGAGACTGCGAAACAGAAAGGAATCTCTGAGATCATAGATGTTGTGGGTTCTCCAGGCACTCCGAACTTGACTTGAGTGTTTCTGTACTGTGCACTGAAGAATAAATGTTTTTCTTCTAGTTCACCCTTTATGTACCATCATTACATCACACGCCCATCCCTTTCATGGCCAGTTCATCATAGGTAGTAATAAATATTGTGAGCATCATTCATGTGGTCATATTTCCATTCCAATGCAGTAGTCCAATGCTGTGCTGAATATGTACTTTCAGTTATATATACACAACAGTAGGGCAAAAAGAGTATGCCGGTACATGTTTCAGGTTTCCTCTGGCCTGTACATTTTCTGAGTTTCAGGACATTCATTACTTGCCATATGCTATATGGCTGTTATTGAGGATGGTTTAAGATTGTATGGTAAGTGAACTTCCTGGTTATGATTAATAAATACTTGTAATAACCTGGGCAGTGTGAAGGAATAATGGAAATGATACTATAGGAAAAACTGGTAGAATTTGTGATAATTTGGAATTGTGTGATTGTGATGCATTCGATGGTGTGCTGTGCTTATCATTTGATTATGTTTGAAGATTTAAGTCTTGTGCAATGTTACAGTGTTGACTGATAAAGAGTTGCCAATGTTTATGAGGAGCATAGTGCCTTCAGATTCAGGCAGCTGCCCAAATCCTCTTCTTGGACTGCTTGGCCCTGAGGAGGGAGTGCACTATGTTGCTCTGAAACGTCAGTAACTATTTACCAGTTGATATGATGTAACATAAAGACTTGAATCTTCACGAGTGTCACTGTAAGAACCTCAGATCTCCCATTGATTATATTTATCAAAATTGTAAAAATCTGAGACATTTTAGAAGGTCTTAACATATCAAAGTATGTTTTGATAGTAGGGTGAAATAGTCTATACTTAAGGCAAATATTACGTGTTACTGTTAATTGTATAGTAGTCTACTTCAGGATGCCTGGGTTCTTGGAATTTGTCTTGTAGGCAAAAAAAGAGCATTTAGGGAACTGAATATCTTTCCACCCTGAGGAGGCACCTGCCCTTCTACTTGAGGATGGGAATAGATTTATTTTCTGTAACGTTATTCTTTTTGAATACAAAACAGTGGACAGAATCCAGAAACCTAGTTATCCCAAGTGTAATGTGCTGTCATCAGAATGCATTAGAACTGAATAGCTTAGCCTTCTTCTGTATCAGACGTCTTTACATTACATAAGAAATTGCTGTGCCATATTCTTCTTGCAATACCTCCGTGGATCGTTTATACCTGTCGGCACAACCAGCCCTAACCCAAAGATGCGCAACGTAAATACATCAAATCAAAACGCACCTATTTATTTATAACAAACAAGATGAAACAGAAAACAGTACTTACAGAAAGCGTAGTAGAAACAACATACAATCACAATAAATCAAACCATCTCAATGACAAATTAAAGAGCAGCTCCACACAGCTCAACGAAAACTTGAGATAGTGCTATGTCGATACAAACACACACTCAGACCGTAGCACTACCAAGGACTTCAACAACTCTTGCCGAAACGAAATTTGGATGTACGACCCGAAACAGAATTTAGATGCTCACCCTCGAAGCCAGGTTGTTGAGTGCTCAAGAAAAATACACAACTTATCATGTAAACTCTGGTTGCCTCCCAAAAGTGAAAGGTAGGGGATGAAATAAAAGGAAGGAACATCCAAGAATAGGTAGATCAAGGGTGTAGGGTATAGGCCGGTGGATCTCCGTGGAATGTCGAGACTGTCACGGCACAACCTCCCCACGCAAACTCGTCCACTCGGGGCGAGAGATTTCGTAGTAACTTGCAGACTCTTCACGGTGGTTCAGCTGGAGGTTGCATTATCCGGTGGCCAGTAGATGCCCCGTACCGAAAGATAGAAGATGCTTCGTGTTCACATACATCTCGTTTGGAGTTAACCTTACGGACAGCACCTTGCTCTCTATGTAGTCCAATCCAGCACACAGAAATCCATCCAATTCCTCAAGCGATCCTTGTAGTTTTTATCACCTCCGATGCCGTGATGTGCTAATGCTTTTAGTTTTTGGATTAATGTACCTGCCATGTTCTTTCTCAACTCCAATGAGCCAATCCCATGACAAGCTTCCCATCAAAACTTCCTTGCACAGCAACAGCTTCCTTGCACAGCAACAGCTCTCGTTCGTTCTGATCTCCACCGACATAGGAAAATATAAGAAGGAAATACCAAGATACAACCAGTGAACATAAAACCGTGAACAAACATTAACTTTAAGTAAAGCTGGTGCAGGACCGGGCCAGTATGGGCACAGTTAGTACAAAGGTGACCAACGGGTACAATTCCGTTGAACCTTTTATAAAGACCACGTGATCGTAGTTTTCTATCCAATGCTCCCCGATTTCCGAAAGAGCATTGCGTTTTGGAAGATTCCAAGGCTTGGGCCTGTTTTTCCTTGTGGTAAGAGCAACATGTAGAGGAAGATGAGCATGGATTGGAACAATGCTGAGAGGGAAAATCCACAGTACTCGGGGAAAAAAACCTGTCCCAGTGCTACTTCGTCCACCACAAATCTCACATGGACTGGCCTGGGACCGAACCCGGGCCTCCGCGGTGAAGGACCGGCGACTAACCGCCTAGCGTGACCATGACTGACGTGAATTATATTTAAAGATCCAGTTCGTATCATGCAGGAAACAAGCCGGCTGGGTTATAATAATGAATCTGTAAATGCTGTACAGAGAAATAACTGCTGTTTGTTCTGAGAACCATATAAAACAGATAAATGCATTGTGGGCAGAAAGTAGAATTTTTTAATGTCAAATCTGGTGGTACATAAAGCAACCTCTTAGGCTTTAAAGGGTTAATATTATCATTCCATTTCAATTCTTGGGTCAGTACTTGCCAATCTAGCTCACCCAAAAAATTCTACATTTATTGTTTTTCTGTACCTTTTCAGTCTTTGATAAAGAAAGGTAGTAAAAGAAATTGCTCAGTTAGGCTTAGAGAATAAAAAACAAAATGGGTGAAGCAGAGAATTTGGATCAGGTCTGCCTACACTCAAACTGCAGTCAGAACTGACATAATAAAACAAACAAGCTGAAGTGAGGTGCAAGAGAAACAGCATAACTTTCACTCACGTTAAATATAATATAATGTAAGGTAAAGTGCCATATGATCAAATCTGTTCTTTCTTTAAAGTTTAATAGGTTCACTCAAATATGAGGCAACTATGCATCCTGACTGACTTTACTGGCACAATAAATTTTAAACAGGAAGTTATCCCATCTGTGGTGGGTGCCTGTTTCCAAGGGATGTAGTATGTTGAAAGGTCAGTATAAGTATTTGTTTCATGCTGACTATTGTATAAACAATGAACTTATATGAACATAACAAAATTATCAACGAAGTCAATGTATGTGAATGCACAGCTTGGGTATCCATGACATACATTCAGGCTCACCTTTCTCTGGATTAAAGACAAGGAGTATGAAGCTGACCAATCATCTGTGTGTAGTTTTAAGAACTGAAAACTTGTGGAGCTTTACTTCCATACCACCTATAAAGGTAAAGTTGTCCCTGTTCACACCATGAAGGCATATAGGAGGAATAAGCTATAGCCCCACTCATTCTTACCTTGGCACTAGATGGAGGTGAATGGTCAACATCACACCCTGACCATTTAACCCCCCCCCCTCCCCAGAAAGAACCCTGGTACCCATTGAATAGCAAGCATAGGAAGCTGGGTGAGCCTCAGAGCCGGTCTGGATGGCTTTTGGAGAACAGAAAATCTCATGTCCCTACTGGGGTTCAAACCCCAGACTATCCAGCCCGTAGCCTACTCGCTATACTGTCTACGCTAAGATAGGTACATCAGAAACACGACTAGATAAGGGCTGGACACCTGGAAGTTTATTCATGGGGGACAAATGTACATTTACTTTAACAACAAACAATAACCAAACATGACATTCCTTTACATATTCCACTGCAGTGATGTCACACACTGTTGGTAAGGTTAAACTTTTCAATGCCAACAGGTTTTCTTACTCTACTTTTGGATAATTTATAACATAATATCTGTAGAAGTTATGAGTGTCTCATAAGGTACAGTTGTCCCTGTCCATGGCATGAAGGCATACAGGTGGAGTAGAAATATAACTCCACTCATGCTTAATGTTGGCACTACATTGAAGTAGGTAGTCAACTTCACATCCCAGCTGCTCTACCACCAGGAAAGAAACCTGAAACCCACTGAAAAGGAGGCTGGGTGAGCCCTAGGGCCAGTCTGGATGTTTTGGAGAAGAGAAAAATTTCTTGTTCCTGCTGGAATTCAAACGCTGGATCTTCCAGCTCCTAGCATAGTCATTATACCAACTATGCTATACCGGATCTATGAGCATCTCATGAGATACTAATACGAATTGGGACAGTCAACTGGCTAGAAGAGGATGGCTTATCTCATGGTACTACTACCTAGCACTGAAGTGTGAAACATCATGAAAAGTTTAGAGTAGCAGGGAATACACAGCATCCACCTCCTGACAACAAGACATTACTGTTATGTAACAAGTTTCTTGGCTGAATCTTAGGTTATATAATGATGTCCTATCAAATGCAATACATGTGTGTATAGGATAGGGAGATGATTATGAATGGTTAATGGCTACAAATTTTAAGGAGGCATATATCAAGATACTGTACTGACATCTACCTGGAAGAAATGCAAAGAGACAGAAAACAGTAACTTTTAACCCAGCCAAGATATGAATTGGTTAACTCCTAAATACAAAACTACACCATAATGACAAAAACTCATTTGTAACATGTTTCTTATTCATGCAACAATTTTCTGAAACTACTTTATTTTTCGGCAATGTAAAGATACTGCTGGAAATCAGAGCGAGGTTGGCACCACTGGTGTTTCAGCGATGACAGATCGGTGGTACTGATGTGCGTATGTGTGGGTACAGTGTCGGTCAATATGGCGTCCATGGATGGCGTTGGTATTTTTTTTTTTTCAAATTTTCAAATAAATTTAAAATCCATAGATCCAATATACAGTCACAAAGACAAAAACAGGATGTGGATTTGGTCATCATATGAATTAATAAGTTATATAATATATACATTGTAAAATAAATACAAGCAATTTGTAAAAACAGACATGACATAAAACACAATAGTAAAACAATTCAAGCTTAGAATAACAAATCATAGTCCATATATTACATTCAAAATGAATAAAACTATTGTAATAAATATTCTATGATGTGATTATTATATATATGTGAGCTGTAGCAAATAATATCATTACAAAAGGTTACTTAGTAAAGGATTAAAAACCCATGATCATTAATTAAATTTACAGTTAAAATATTCATCCAAGGAATAAAACGAATTGGAAAGAAGAAATCTTTTTAGTGCCGGTTTAAATAGTTTCACTTCATTACTCAAGCTTTTTATGCTAGGTGGGAGATGATTAAAAGCTCTAATACCAAAGTAGTAGGGTCCTCTTTGAAAAACTGTCAGACGTGATGTTGGAAGGTGCAAATTCGTGCTATGTCTAGTATTGAAGCTATGAATCTCGTGGTTTGATTTGTACTGATCTTTATTATTTACGACAAACAGTATTAACGAAAATATATATTGTGAATACATGGGCAGAATTTTTAAATTTTTAAATAGTTCCCTACAAGAGTCTCTAGTTTTTGCATTCATAATAACTCTGATTATACGCTTTTGTATCCTGAAGATATTAATACTGTAGGGCGAATTACCCCAGAAAATTATACCGTATGCTATGATGGAATGCACATAGGAGAAATAAATCATCTTTAGAGTTTCTTGTGACATAAAATCTTTTACAGTCCTAATTGCATAACAGGCCGAACTCAGTTTAGTTACTAATTGGTCAATGTGAGATTTCCACGATAATGTTTCATCAATGTGTAAACCAAGAAACTTAGTATTTGACGTGTTAGTAATATGCTTGTTTCCACAGCTTATACTTATATTGGTTTCCAAACTATTTTTTGTCCTAAATAGTAGGTAATGAGTTTTCTTGAAATTTAAGGATAACAAATTGGTTTTGAACCATTCATTTATGGCTACAAATTGTTTGTTCATGTTAATTGCAAGATCCTGAAGGCTAGGATTAGGTATTATAACACTAGTGTCGTCGGCATATAAGATGATTTTAGCGTTATTAGTTATTACTTCAGGCAAATCATTGACATACAAAAGGAAGAATAGCGGACCAAGGATTGAGCCTTGCGGAACACCATGCTTGATGATCTCCCATCCGGAAGAAGTACTATTATGAGTTTTTATGTTATCTATTACCACTTTCTGATATCTGTCATTTAGGTATGATGTAATTAATGCATTGAATTTTCCTACTATCCCATAAAGTTCCAGTTTTGATAGTAGAATATTATGGTTGACACAGTCGAAAGCTTTCTCCAGGTCACAAAATATACCACCAACAGTTAATTTATTGTTCATGGCTAGTAAGATTTCATTTATTAGCTTGAAGGAAGCCATATCAGTTGAAGAGTTACTCCTGAACCCATATTGATCGTTTATGAGTATGTTGTTTTGATTTAAGTGTTGGTAGAGTCTTGTATATATTACTTTTTCAAAAACTTTGGAGAAAGCAGTTAGCAAAGATATAGGTCTATAATTAGCAATATTATGTTTGTCACCATTTTTAAATATTGGTTTTACTACTGAGAATTTTAATCTAGATGGAAAGATACCTGAGGAAAGGGTTTTATTACAGATATATGTTAAAGGAGAGCTAATAAAAGGGGCACTTACTTTTAATATTTTAGTTGGTATTTCATCATATCCATGTGAGTGTGTTGTTTTTAGGGATTTAATAATTTCTTCTATCTCATGAGTTGACGTATGTCTAAATCTAATACTTGGCAGAGGGCGCTTAAATGTTTGTAACATGTACTTTAGAAAATTGTTATTATTTGGATGTCCTGTTTTACTATCTCTACTACTATCTGTGATTTTATCTGCTATTGTTAAAAAGTAATCATTAAATGTATTTGCTATAATTTGTTGGTTGTATGTTGTATTACCATTAATATCGAGGTACTGTATTTCTTCCTTTCTTTCTTTTTTCCCTGTTTCAGTTTTAACTATATTCCAAGTAGTTTTCATTTTATTTTTAGAATTTAAAATTCTTCTATCATAGTAAAGTTTTTTAGCCGCATTAATGACCTTAGTTAGAGTTTTACAGTATTGCTTATAATGCTCTTTAAGATTTGTGTCTTTACTGTTCCTACACTGTAAATAAAGATTTCTTTTATTTATACATGCGATCTTTATCCCTGTTGTTATCCATGTGTTGCCTTTAGGTTTACTCTTTATTATTCTTTTAGTGAAGCTAGAATAAAAAATCCTTAGATATGTATTCAGAAAGTTATTAAATATTATGTTAACATCATTTCCTCCAAAGATATCATCCCAGGTTTCACAGCTCAGTTTAATCTTAAAGTTAGTTATAGAGTGTTTATTAAAGTTTCTCATGATTTGTGTTTCATTGTACTGCCCTTGTGTATTGAGATTGTTTAACTTGATAATTTGGGCATCATGATCCGATAGCCCGTTAATAAGAGCATATATGGTATAGTTTTCATTTTTACCTACATCGATAAAAATGTTGTCTAGTGCTGATGCTGCGCCGTTTTGTATTCTTGTTGGGAAATAGACAGTACTGGTTAAATTGTATGTGGCTAGTAGGGTATCTAATTGTTGCTTTTTTTTACAGCTGTTATCAAGATAGTTTATGTTTATATCCCCACAGATGATGAAATGTATATTAGTACTATATAGTTTATTCATGATAGCTTCTAAGCTCCTTATAAAGTGTATGAAATTCCCATTAGGAGACCTGTAAATAGATATTATACAAATAGTTATGGTTGGTAAATGTATTTTAATTGCGCATACTTCAATATCTTGTTCTTTGCCAAATTCTTGTATGTTAATATTAAAAAAGTTTAATGATTCATGAACAAAGATACTTACTCCACCATCTTTTAAGTTTTTCCTACAAAATTTAGCCCCTAAATTATAGTATTCTATCGATGTTCTTTCCAATTCGTGTTCCTTTAGATGATGTTCTGTTATACATAGAATTTGGGGGAGTTCTGGAAGTAGCGAGTTTATTATTTCAGTTGTTTTATTCCTTATTCCCCTGATATTCTGGTGATATATCTTAAAAATGTTGTCTACAGAAACATGTTCTACAGCATTGCTACCTATCTGAGGTTGGATAATTATGTGTGAGGCAGTGGTTAATGAGTTGGAGGGGTTTATCTGAAGTTTATCGGCCACATTTTGGATATTCTTTACCATAAAAAATCGTTTTTCCTGGTCACTGGAACTTTCTTTTGCCTATTTGATGTTCAAGGGAATGATACTTCAGAATCTGGTGTGTCTGCTTGGTTAATTTCATTTTCTTTGTTTATGAGTGTTTCACTTCTGTTTTCCAATATTGTGGTACTGACTCCTTTTGTTAAATCACTTTTCCAGCCTAAACTAATTGGACCTTCTACTTTTTTCCCTAGGATTGTGGAAAGTTGTGCAGCTATTTGTTTGGCAACCTTTTCTTTCCCTCGCCCATTGAGATGCAGACCATGTAGTGTAAAAAATTCTCTATTTGGATTAATTTCTAGAACTGTAGTGTAATTTTGGGTTGGGCACTAATGCAGTTTAGGTCCACCACAGCAGGAAAATTTTTTATAGGAAGGACGACAGAGTGAGTCTAGAAGGCTATGTGTGGTAGGGGGTATGGAAAGAGGAGGAGCAACGTTAAAGTGGAGAGGGCGTTGATGCGCGCGCAGGCTGGAGCGACCAGTCCACATGTCTGATGACATCAAGGAACATGGTGAACGGGTCAATGGCACGCGCGGCGCAAAGAGATGCGAACATGTATTTCGAAAGACAGTAGATGTAGTTTGCCTTCCGGTTGTAGGCGTTGAGGAAGACCTTAACATGTTTCCACGTTTCCTCTATTGTGTTGGTGTGTGGGCCAGTGTATGGATCCACAAAGCCGACAGTGTGATTGACTGTGGTGCGTGTAGCCCTCGTCTGAAAGAAGGCGATATCCCGCCCAGCAGTCACTGATGACAGTAGTTTGAGGTTCTATCCACGTGTGAATAATGTTGGTCAAAGTGTCGGCAGAACGGTCTGGAACTGGGACGAGGAATGTCCTGCCAGACTGGCGCTCAACCCCGCCAAAAACCCACGTTGTGTTGCGCAGTGTGCCGCGATTGTATTTACGCCTCCCGAAGCAGCTTTTATCAATCTCGACGATCTTGCCGGGACCGCCGAGTTTTTCGGAGGAACGGGCGACGTAATCCATCATCGCCTCTCGGCAGAACATCGTCCAGTCGGTGACAGTGTGCTCTGCAAGGTGCAATTCCATACGGATGTTGCGTGCGGGCTGTCTGCGCACAATGTGGTACGTAAGCAGCATGACCTGCAGGAAGGTGAGATGGCTTTCAGAGAACCACGAGGAGTGCCGAATACTGCGGTAGGCGTTGCATCGACGGCCGTCGACAACCTTCCGACAGGCCCATCGATATCCGTCGGTGGTATGAGGCCTACAACAGAAACGCATCTCCGCATGGCACGACGGACACAGCATATTAGAAGCGATGAGGCCTAGGTCTTTCAGGAACTGCAACGCGTCCGTCTTCGACGAGAAGAGATAGAGAAGGAAGGCCGTTGTCGCGACACCGTCTTCGCGGATGAACGATGCCCCTTGACCTAGGCCCTGCACGTGCGGCATACGCGCGACACGCGACTGGTAGGCCTTAATAATGTCCGTGATATGAGATGTCATAGTTATATGGCACAACACTTTCACAAACACAGGAAGACCGCGACACTGTACTGTACTACACAGAGCGATAGCCGTTACTGAATTGAGCGGGACGAGGTTGAAATATCGCGCCAAGTGTAAGACACACAGCCGAACACGTAAGGGAACGCCCTATCGACAGATCCGTTAACTTGTGTGGGAGGGAAGGAGGGTAGGGTGCATTCGGCCACACCGTGAACAGGTATTGTAATGAGGGGGACGAGGTTGAAATATCGCGCTGACCGTAACAGAGACATAGCCTACACGCTAACCTAAGTTTGTGTCCAGTGGCCATTCACTTAATATACAAAACAGAGACATAGCCTACACGCTAACCTAAGTTTGTGTCCAGTGGCCATTCCCTTCATATACAGAACAGAGACATAGCCTACACGCTAACCTACGTTTGTGTCCAGTGGCCATTCCCTTCATATACAGAACAGAGACAGCCTACACGCTAACCTAAGTTTCTTTGTTTGAAATGAGCGCTGCAAGTTGAAATAGGGAGAGAGGGGCGAGGCCACAACGCGCCACGCAAACCACGCCCCTCAGCGTACAGGAACATCGTCACTGCACACTGGATACACAGTGGTGGACCTAAACTGCATTAGTGCCTTGGGTTGTAGGCAAAAAAATTGTTAAAATAATAGAAGAGAATATTAGAATTGGGTAAATTCTAGTGAATTCTCAACAAGTGGTGACCCACGACGTGATAGGGCGTAGTACTGAAGGTAAGCTCTATCATAATTATGGATTTGTTTGTGAGAAAACGGGTGTACAATGGCTATTTCATCAATTGAGTGAGCGAGAGCCCAATGAAGAAAATGTAAGAACACGGTTCACGACATTAGAGCGACTTGCAAGTGACTTGCATAATCTAGAAAGTGAATGGCATGACATTTTCTCGCAAGAAGAGACAAAACTTGATGAAGATTTCGAACAAGAATATGCGACAACGGAAGAGTACAAAGAAAAGACGGATGTTGCGCTCGTGAAGGTTGAAGCTTTTCTAAATAAGTTAACAATACAAAACAACAATACCACATTTTATGACACATTCTATATCCATTGGTTTGTGAACTGACCTGTATTTGGATCTGTTTGAATTTGAAATAAATTACAATTACACATCGGCATGCTCCTCTCCGACGTCTTGTAGAAGAAAATTGAAGTTGCCCAAGATAGAACTGAAGACATTTGGAGGCGATGTGAAAGATTGGCTGAGTTTTTGGAGTCAGTTTAGTAGGATCCATGAAGACAAAGAAATGGAAGATGAAGATAAATTCCAATATTTAATTCAGGCGACTGCAAGCGGAACCAGAGCCAGGGAAATTGTAGATAGCTTCCCACCAACTTCTGAGAATTATGCAAAAGCTATTGATAGCTTGAAGAGCAGGTTCAGTAGGGAGGAGTTACTAATCGAGTTCTATGTTCGAGAGCTTTTGGGGTTAGTAATAAAGAATGCTACCGAAACTAAGAACAATGTGAATACGGCACAACTGTATGATAAGCTTGAGTCATACTTGAGAGCTTTAGAGTCGATTGGAATGACAAGTGACAAGTATGATGCAATGTTATTTCCTATGTTGGAGTCCTGTATACCGGAAGAACTTCTGAGAGTCTGGCTTAGAATCCCCGCAGTGGCGACTGTTTTTGAACCTCAAAACAATGCCTATAGTGATAAGTGCAAACAATTACTGTCATTTTTGAGAAATGAGGTAGAAGGGGAAGAGAGAATTTCCTTAGCCATGGCAGGGTTTAAACTGGCGGAAGGCAGGGTGCGAAAGGATAAGAAGAAGCCAAGCACAGAAGGATCAGTGGCGACAGCAAGTGACCTATTTTCTGGAGAGAGGAAGGTGGGCAAACAGCTGTTTTGCATATTTTGTGAAAAACCACATGAGAATAGGGAATGTTTTCAAACACCAGAGTTACCTCTCAGTGACAAACAAGAGGTTTTGAAGAGAAAGAAATGTTGTTTTACTTGTTTGAAAACTGGAGATCGCTCAAAGGAATGTAAAACAAATGTAAGGTGTTTGGTTTGTGCTAAGAAGCACTGGGCAGTGATGTGTCCAGAGATTCCAATCAGCCAAGTGAAGGAGGGAGAAGATAAGCCCCAGAACGTTGAGAGAAAACAAAATGCTGCTTTATCTAATTACTGTTGTGCTGAAGAGGTTTTACTTCAAACCTTGCAGGTGTATATTGAGACCAGTGGGAAAAGACGCAAAGTGAGGGCACTTATTGACACTGGTTTACAGCGTTCATACATCCTGAAGAAGACTGCTAAAGAAATGGGATACACACCTGTGGGATCAGAGTCCTTGATACACACCTTGTTCGGACGAGCTACGTCCCAGAGGGAAGACCACCAGTGTTATGACATAAATCTTCGCAGTCTAACAAGTGATTATGCTTTCAAGATTCAAGTGCTAGATCAACCTGTCATATGTGGTCCAGTAGGGAGGCTGAAATCGAGTTCTTGGATAGGAGAGCTGCGAGAAAGAGGGGTCCAGCTATCAGATGTGGGTGGAGGACAACCACCTATAGAAATACTGATAGGGGCTGATGTAGCTGGCAAGCTCTATACAGGAAACATGTTTGAGTTGAGATGTGGTCTTGTCACTGTGCAAACATGGCTTCGTTGGGTAATCATGGGAAAGGAGAAATCAAGGTCTAATCGCAGAACCCAGGCGGCTATGTTGGCTACTCTTTTGATACAGACTAGTAACCTAGAGGATTTATGGAAGTTAGAGGCGATAGGAATCACAGATCCATGTGAGAATGAAACAAAGGACGAGCTAGAGAAGGCTGTCTTGGATCACTTTGCGAAGACAGTGGAGATTAATTCAAAAGGAAGATACGAAGTTTCCCCGTGTGGTGACCGGGGAAAAGAATAGTCCCACTGCTGCCCATGCAGGTCGTAAAAGGCGACCAAAATGGGTACCCAGTGCCTGGGGGTATAGCTGGGCCACCCTGCCCCGGGGGTTATAAATTCGGCGGACTGGCCCTCCAGGTTGGGGGTTGGGTGACCGGCTGACAACCTGTCACTGTAAAAAAAACTGATTGTTAGGAAACCTAAAATGTGGCCTCGGAACAGTCAGATAGAATGGAATCGACCTAGGCAATGGAGGATTAATGAGATGAGGATAGCGACGTGGAATGTACGGACATTGTACAGAGCAGGAGCAATGAGGGAAATGGTGAAGGAGATGGATAAGTATAAAATAGATATTTGTGCCCTGCAAGAAATTCGACCAAGAAACAGATGGTGGAATTGTGTACAAACAGACATTAAGAAGTGTAAAATTAACAACTGGAAAGAAAGGTCAAAAAACAGAGCTGACTGGGAAAGGGCCATTAAGGAGGCGAAGGTCCGCATTGGACTGTAGTGCCACCGAAGAAGAAGAAGATACGAAGTTAGTTTGCCTAGGTTGGACAATTGCGAGGATCTGCCTGACAACAAAGTGTTAGCTGACAAGAGGTTGGCTTCGACCACTGCTAAACTGAAGACGGAAAACAAGTTTGAAGACTACAATACTGTTTTTGAGGACTGGTTGAAAGGTGTGATTGAAGAGGTGCCGGCTGAGGAGGTAAAAAATGGTGGACACTTTTTTGCCTCACCGAGGGGTCTTAAAGTGCACATCGACGACTAAGGTGAGACTTGTATTTGATGCGTCCTGCAAACAGAGAGGGCTTCTGTCATTGAATGATTGTTTGGCAAAAGGGCCTAACTTGTTAGAACTGATCCCTGAGGTGTTGCTGAAGTTCCAGGAGAAAAGAATAAAGGGCGTTTCTGCAGATTTCAGTTACTGAACAAGACTGGGATTATCTGCGGTTCCTATGGTGGCTGAAGGATGACGAAGGGAAAATAGGAGTGTTCCGGCATCGAAGAGTGGTTTTTGGAGTGAACTGCAGCCCATTCCTGTTAGGAGCAATTATCAATCATCATTTGGAACAGTATGCACCATCTCTTCAGAGTGTAGCGGAGAGACTCAGGACATCCTTCTATGTGGACAATTGTGTCACGTCTGTGGATTGTGAAGAGGAACTGCGGGATTTTATGAGGGATGCTACACAGATTATGGCAGATGCGAAGTTTGAGTTAAGGGGTTGGAAGCATACGACACTGGGGGGGATGGAGAATGAACCTGAGATATTAGTGGTACTTGGTTTGTTATGGGACACGCAGGAAGACGTGCTGTTTTGTGATGTCAGTGCTGTGAATAGACCCCAGGGAAAACTTACAAGAAGAAGTATCCTATCAGCAGCACAGAGGGTCTATGATCCAATAGGGTTCTGCTGTCCTGTCACACTTCATCCTAAGCTTCTGCTGCAAGAAAGTTGGAAGGCCAAACTGAGTTGGGATGCTAAAGTGCCAGAAGAAATAAGTGAAAAGTTTATGAAATGGGTGGAAGATTTGCCTACGTTGGCTTGTGTGAAGATCCCCAGGTGTGTGATGCTTACGGGTAGTCAGAAATATAGTCTGCATATGTTCTGTGATGCCTGTAAAACATCCTATGCTGCTGTGATATTCTTGAGCCAAATCCAGGGTTGCTCCGTTGAAGCAGATTACTATCCCGAGATTGGAGCTACTGGCTTGTTGCATTGGGGCACGCCTTTCAGCTTTTGTGAAAAGAGGCATTGACCTTGAAGATGTCAAAGAATATTTTTGGACGGATTCTTCCACTGTTTTGCATCACCCCCTTCAACATGCTGACACATAGTGAGTGAGGCAATGATAATTGCTGTATGTACAATCTGTTCTTCCTTCAAATTTGTCCAATCACAAAGCTTCATCTCCAGGTCCATAATAACCATTACGATTCAGTGGTTCCTTCTCTGGTGCAGTACTTGGTCTGTTTCTTTTGAAGAAGCCACACTGCAAAAATACAAGAAACATACAAATTTTACATCCTTTATTTCACTAAACTGAAACATGATGATATGTCACATTATTTCAACCCATCCTCTGTAGCAAAGAAATTTACTGAAATTACTAAGTCTCATATATTTTCTTCAAACAGAATTTCAAATTTTTTAGTGTTTTCATCAACTGTGTCAGTAAAGGACAGTAAAACTCCACCTTTGGCCACTTATGTCATTCAAAAGAACAAAAATGAAAACAGTGTACATGATGATTAGGCTATGGGTTCAATAATCCTGGGCTGGATAACCAGCATGTACAAGAGACTTTTCACTTCTCCAAAACATCCAGAGTGACTCTAAGGCCCACCCAAACTCCTACAAAATGGGTACCAGGGAATCTTTCACCAGCAATAAAGATGGCAGTGTGTGAAGTTGACCACTCACCTCCATCTAGTGCCTAGGTTAACCTTTTAAAGAACTATGTTTGTGAAAATTTAAATATCCACCCCAATAGGATAAAAGTTAAGAATGAGTGGAACTATACCTCTCCTCCCCCTTTACACCTTCGCGAAGTGGACAGGAAAAAACAAACTTTTACCATTTTACAATGTGAAAAGGCAGGAAGGTGCTCATGGAGTAATGTCAGAATTGACATGGAAGGGAAATTTTCAAGAGCATAACACATTGCTTACAACACATGAATCATTAGCACATTAGCTTCCATTCGAGAGAGCGCCTCTGTTGAGAATTCACATATGAAAGCATCAAATTGAGAACTTCACTAGAATTTACCCAATCTTTATTCTCTTCTATTATTTTAACTATTTATTCTGTCTACAACACAAGATTGCTGACGCCATCCATGGACGCCATATTGACCAACTGTTCCCACACATACACACTTCACTACCACAGATCAGTCATCGCTGAAACACCAGTGGTGCCAACTTCGCTCTGATTTCTAACATTCTCCCACCTGATTAATTGAACAAATTAATCAAACAAAAATCCTTGGTTTAAAAATTTGGCGGGAAGCTTGACCTGTCTCCCACTCCTAGTTGTTACAGTTTTTCCCAGCTTAGGGGAGGTGGAGCTCACATCATCTTGGGTCTGTTTGTTCATATTTGACACCTCCACTGGCATCTTCACGTCTAGTGGATAGATGCGTTGTACAGGACGAACCATCTATCCTACAGTTGTTTTCAGTCGCACCACTCTGACATAGCCATCTCTTCCTGGGTATGCCTCCATCACTCTTGCTATAGGCCAAAAGGTTCTTCCTTTTCCTTCATTCTCAATCAGTACAACATCTCCTACTTGAATATCCTGATGCCTTCCCCCACTTCCCGGCCGTTGAACCAGCTGGTTCAGGTACTCCGAACTGAATCGTTTTCTTAGGTCCTCTCTCAAGCGTTGTTGATAGCTCAACCTTTTGTTCAGATCTGTCTTATCCAAATGGTCCAAATCTGGTACTCCCACCAGTGGAACATCCTGTAGGTACCTTGCAGGTGTCAGTGGCAACGGATCTTGAGAGTCTTCCGAAATATAAGTCAGAGGTCTGGAATTCACTGTTGCCTCACAGTCACATATTATACTCATTGTCTCCTCGTAGCTCAAAAAAGCATGTCCTAGAACCCGTCTCAGCAGTTTCTTGACCATCTGAATCAGACGTTCCCACCAACCTCCCCACCAGGCTGCAGTGGGTGGGTTGAACTTCCATTGGATTCTCCACACAGATGCATCAACTTCAACAGCAGCCCAATCTATGGTTTTGAAAAGATTATCTGCACCCACAAAGTTGGTTCCATTGTCACTATATATGACCTTAGGATGCCCTCGACAAGCAATAAATCTTCTAAGTCCAAGCAGAAATCCCTTTGTACTCAAAGAGTTTACAAGTTCCAAGTGTATGGCTCTGTATACTGCACATGTAAACATTATGATCCATCACTTCCTTCCCCCTTTCAAGAAAAGAGGGCCTGCAAGATCAACTCCAGTAACTTCAAATACAGAAGCATCTCTTACCCTGTCTTCTGGCAAGGTCCCAGGGACAACCTGTATTCCCTTCTGTTCATGTCTTTTACACCTGACACATCACCAGCTATACTCTGGAAGATGTTGTTTTCCCCTGAATCACTTGTATAAACAGCCAAATTGCAAAATTGTGTTCAGGCTTGTCATTCTCTCCACCAGGTAGCCTACATGACAATGTACAGTGCTTCAGGTCGACTCACACGCTTTGATTACAGTTTATACTACTACTTTCTCTGCCTCATTTCCTATCTTACACACGGTCCCTATTTCTTTGCAGTGGTAAGTTCATACTCCTTACAATTTCACTTCTTGTACCTGTCATTAGATTTACTGTGCCTGAAAAATACTGTCTGCAGTCTTGAATCATTTCTGCATGCCTGTTTACCAACATAACAATATGTGCAAATTACCATGCAAAAAATTAAAAAATGTTCAACAAAAGCATCAATACTTTCTGAACCACATTTTGGTAGCCATCATCACAAAACATACCTCTAACCTGTGAAATTATCCACAAGCTGCCAGCCCTGCTGCAGTATTCCACATTCAACTGCACTCCCATCATCTTCAGTGCAACAGCAAGAATTCCAGTAGTGACTGAGACTGGGGGAAAGGAATGGCCTGTGTTGGGCGAACCAAGAAATGTACGTTAGTGCCACCCAATCATTGTGGACCAATTCCTGGTATAGAAGTTGGGACTTGTTGGTTGTACAGGGTGCAGGTTTCACAGTCTGGTGTGCACCATCCCCCTGTTGGTGGGATTTATGGGCATGAGTCTGAAGGTGCGTACAGTATCGTGCTCAGTGGAGGCTATGAAGATGACATAGACAATGGTAACGAGATTCTGTATACAGGTTCAGGAGGCCGTGACTTGTCGGGAAACAAATGCACAGCAGACCAGAGTTGTGACCAAACGCTGACACGTCTCAACAAGGCTTTGGCCCTCAACTGTAATGCACCCCTCGAGAAGAAAGGTGCTGAGGCTACAGACTGGAAGGGTGGCAAGCCTGTACGAGTGGTGAGGAGCAGAAAACTGTGCAAACATTCGGAGTATGCCCCTGAAGTAGGCAACCGGTATGATGGACTTTACAAAGTGGTGAAGTACTATCCACAGAAGGGGATGTCTGGCTTCATTGTGTGGCGATATCTCCTCTGGCGGGATGATGACAGCCCAGCCCCATGGACTTCAGAAGGCAAGAAGCTGATCCGGCTTTATGGGTTGGACAAGCCCTTAGTCCCTAGCCTTTAGTAGACAATGGGGTCTACACCACATGCAGAGGTTGGTGCTGAAGAGTTAATTTATAAATGTATTTTTAAAGTGGGTAAGCCTGTAGTTCTGTATCATTTTCTGGTCACATTTTGGTTGTGAGATATCTTAGAAACATTACATGTTTACATAAAACAGCCAATGCATGAGAAGAGCAGAGAGGGTGGAGGAGATTTTGAAGGGAGTTTGAGGGAATTCTGGGTCTGTCTTATTGATCCTTGTAAGATATGAATAAACCTTTCCACAGAAAGCTTCAACTGCAGTTAAGGAGGGAGCCCACTTTTGTAGCCTGGAAACAGCTTGCTGAGGATGCCTGCCAGAGTTTCATTGACGTTCATGCAGAATTTCTCTCCGAGTTCATATCGGCAGCATGGAGAGGTGTAGATCTCAGCAGCAAATGATCTCCTCAAGCAATTCTTGCATGTGTTATGTTTGCATGGTGTTGTGACAGGTTTGTAAACCAGCTCCTGGCAGCAGATGCATACGAATGCTTCAGCCACTGCAGCAAGGTACTTCTGCTTCCCATCTTTCAGGAACTCATTGCATGACTGCCACAGTTTCTTGTTAAAGTCCTGCTCAGTCAGCCGCCACACATCATCATGTACTTTGTATGCCACAGTCTTTGCTTTCTTGCTGTTTGAACCCAACACCACACCAGATAACCTCTTTTGTTTCTTGTTTTCTTTGCTGGCCTCCAAGTATCCTTCTGGGACTAAGGGCTTGTCCAACCCATAAAGCCGGATCAGCTTCGTGCCTTCTGAAGTCCATGGGGCTGGGCTGTCATCATCCCGCCGGAGGAGATATTGCCACACAATGAAGCCAGACTTCTCCTTCTGTGGATAGTACTTCACCACTTTGTAAAGTCCATCATACCGGTTGCCTACTTCAGGGGCATACTCCGAATGTTTGCACAGTTTTCTGCTCCTCACCACTCGTACAGGCTTGCCACCCTTCCAGTCTGTAGCCTCAGCACCTTTCTTCTCGAGGGGTGCATTACAGTTGAGGGCCAAAGCCTTGTTGAGACGTGTCAGCGTTTGGTCACAACTCTGGTCTGCTGTGCATTTGTTTCCCGACAAGTCACGGCCTCCTGAACCTGTAAACAGAATCTCGTTACCATTGTCTATGTCATCTTCATAGCCTCCACTGAGCACGATACTGTACGCACCTTCAGACTCATGCCCATAAATCCCACCAACAGGGGGATGGTGCACACCAGACTGTGAAACCTGCACCCTGTACAACCAACAAGTCCCAACTTCTATACCAGGAATTGGTCCATAATGATTGGGTGGCACTAACGTGCATTTCTTGGTTCGCCCAACACAGGCCATTCCTTTCCCCCAGTCTCGGTCACTACTGGAATTCTTGCTGTTGCACTGAAGATGATGGGAGTGCAGTTGAATGTGGAATATTGCAGCAGGGCTGGGAGCTTGTGGATAATTTCACAGGTTAGAGGTATGTTTTGTGATGATGGCATACCAAAATGTGGTTCAGAAAGTATTGATGCTTTTGTTGAACATTTTTTAATTTTTTGCATGGCAATTTGCACATATTGTTATGTTGGTAAACAGGCATGCAGAAATGATTCAAGACTGCAGACAGTATTTTTCAGGCACAGTAAATCTAATGACAGGTACAAGAAGTGAAATTGTAAGGAGTATGAACTTACCACTGCAAAGAAATAGGGACCGTGTGTAAGATAGGAAATGAGGCAGAGAAAGTAGTAGTATAAACTGTAATCAAAGCGTGTGAGTCAACCTGAAGCACTGTACGTTGTCATGTAGGCTACCTGGTGGAGAGAATGACAAGCCTGAACACAATTTTGCAATTTGGCTGTTTATACAAGTGATTCAGGGGAAAACAACATCTTCCAGAGTATAGCTGGTGATGTGTCAGGTGTAAAAGACATGAACAGAAGGGAATACAGGTTGTCCCTGGGACCTTGCCAGAAGACAGGGTAAGAGATGCTTCTGTATTTGAAGTTACTGGAGTTGATCTTGCAGGCCCTCTTTTCTTGAAAGAGGGAAGGAAGTGATGGTTCATAATGTTTACATGTGCAGTATACAGAGCCATACACTTGGAACTTGTAAACTCTTTGAGTACAAAGGGATTTCTGCTTGGACTTAGAAGATTTATTGCTAGTCGAGGGCATCCTAAGGTCATATATAGTGACAATGGAACCAACTTTGTGGGTGCAGATAATCTTTTCAAAACCATAGATTGGGCTGCTGTTGAAGTTGAAGAATCCAATGGAAGTTCAACCCACCCACTGCAGCCTGGTGGGGGGTTGGTGGGAACGTCTGATTCAGATGGTCAAGAAACTGCTGAGACGGGTTCTAGGACATGCTTTTTTGAGCTACGAGGAGACAGTGAGTATAATATGTGACTGTGAGGCAACAGTGAATTCCAGACCTCTGACTTATATTTCAGAAGACTCTCGAGATCCGTTGCCACTGACGCGTGCAATGTACCTACAGGATGTTCCACTGGTGGGAGTACCAGATTTGGACCATTTGGATAAGACAGATCTGAACAAAAGGTTGAGCTATCAACAGCGCTTGAGAGAGGACCTAAGAAAACCATTCAGATCGGAGTACCTGAGCCAGTTGGTTCAAGGGCCGTGAAGTGGGGGAAGGCATCAGGATATTCAAGTAGGAGATGTTGTACTGATTGAGAATGAAGGAAAAGAAAGAACCTTTTGGCCTATAGCAAGAGTGATGGAGGCATACCCAGGAAGAGATGGCTATGTTAGAGTGGTGCGACTGAATACAGCTGTAGGCTGTACAACGCATCTATCCACTAGACGTGAAGATGCCAGTGGAGGTGTCAAATATGAACAAACAACAGACCCAAGATGATGTGAGCTCCACCTCCCCTAAGCTGGGAAAAACTAACAACTAGGAGTGGGAGACGGGTCAAGCTTCCTGCCAAATTTTTAAACCAAGGATTTTTGTTTGATAAATTTGTTCAATTAATCAGGTGGGAGAATGTTAGAAATCAGAGCGAAGTTGGCACCACTGGTGTTTCAGCGATGACTGATCGGTGGTAGCGAAGTGTGTATGTGTGGGAACAGTGTCGGTCAATATGGCGTCCATGGATGGTGTCAGTAATTTTGGGTTGTAGGCAAAAAATTGTTAAAATAATAGAAGAGAATATTAGAATTGGGTAAATTCTAGTGAATTCTCAACAGATATTTTATGATGTAATGTATTTCTTGGTTACACCACATAGCTACCCTTTCCCTTGGTGGGGAGTAGTTTCATTTGCAATTTATAACAACCCATCAAAGGAAACAGGAGTTTAAAAACACAACAAATATGTAAACAGACTTTATATATCCACCAGGCATGTTTGTATGCAGGAAGGAAGTCTAGAAATAATGTTTCATTAATACTGTAAGATGATGATTTTCACCTGATGTTAGTATGATGTACTGTATTTTTCTGACAGAATATTACTCATACGTGCATAATGGTATGGAACAATTGTGAAACCTAATTTATACACTCATTAGATTAAAGCAAACTATGTACATGTAGTTGGGACTACCTGACTACCATTATAATGTCTGGCAACATGTTCAAGCCCTCTTATCACTGTCAAGGAATTTTACATACATGATTATATATACCATAAATGGTGTATACATAAACATCAAGGCAACTGTGTACAAACTAGCCAATTTTCTTTTTAAAAACTTACACTACATGATTTGTTTACCTACCATATTTGCTGCATCAAACTTGATACAACTTCAACAAGACTTGATAAAACTAAGGATTAATCCCAATGGCAGGTTGATATCCCTAGACCTTCACAGACCTATATGTTAACTTTCTGATAAAATAAATCTATGATTACCAGCAATCTCCTAGATTTTAATGGCATCGAAAATGTGCTCAAAAAAGGAATCCTGTTATTATTTCAAGCAGTCCTGCATCAAAATTATTTTGAAATTAGTCAGTGCTTCTACAAATCCATAAAGGGTGTGACTTTGGCTCACCAATTTCTGGCTTAGCTACAGAAATATTTCTGCAGTACTACAAGAATCTTGTAGTGAAACAGATGCTAGAAAACAGTGAAATTTTCTATACAGGACTGGAAAGTAAATATAAATTTTATATAACATAATATATATTATATTATATAATTTTAATAATTTTGATTTTCATCTTAAATATTTTAGCTTAAAAATGTTTTAATATTGTTTTCAGTGTCCACAAACTCAACACAGTTAATGACATTTTATCTGCCTAACTTATATATTTTAATAAGTACCATACATATATAGCTGGTGTAATAAACAACTGAGTCCCTGAAGATGAATGTTAACAGAGTTCGAAACATGTTGGACTATTTTTAATAAAAACTGTATTAAATAGCAGATAATAAAGAGTGTACATTTGTCGGATCACGATTTTATATAAATATAAATTGTATGGACACAAAAAGATGGTAATGTATATGCTTTAAAATGGTGCAAGAATTGTGGCAATATATCGTTCCACTTAGGACACATGACCATTTAACATCATGCATTTACTTTCTGATCATGGCTGACAACCATTTTCCTGGTCAGTGGACTGGGCATTCAGGACCAATACAATGGCCTCTGAAACGTCTTGATCTTACACTGGGTGATTTGTTTTTGTGCTGCGGCCAAAGAGGAAGTCTACTGATCAAACCAAGAACATTCTGATGAATTGGAATCATACTTCTGCTGCCATTCCTCTTGATTTCTTAGGGCTAAGTGATGAGTCTGCATCTTCCATGTTGCAGAAGGGTGTGCAGAATGCTGGGGCCTATGTTGAAATTTGACACTAAATGGTAGTGTATGGGCTTTAAATTGGTGCAATAACTGTGGCAGTACAGCATTCCATTTAGAAGACGCAGCATGTAACATTATGTATTCACTTTACAATCACCCTAGACATGAGATACATAGATGATATTCTGATAGTTTATTAAAACACAAGAACTGATATAAAGAGGAGTGAACAAAGAGTGAGAATCTACATAGCAATTTAGAATTTAAACCAATGTATAAAATGAAAAGCAAAATTAATTGCCTGGACTACTTATCAGACAAAACAACCAGATGGAGATAGATATCTTTTGAAAGCCAATTGCTACAAATTCCAAGATTCACGTCAAGTCCAACCATCTTCTTGAGTACAAATTAGCAGCACAGAGGTTTTTGATAAGCAGAAGATACCAACAACCCCCCCCCCCCCCCCCCGGTAATCATGCCAATGTCAACAACATAAAATGGACACACAATACACATAGCAGAGCAACAGTTTCCCCAGAAAGATGATACTCCAACCAGACAGAAAGATAAACACAAAAAACTTAATTATAATAATACACATCATAATACATGGGTCACCTTCACCTTTTATGGCCCTACCATCAGAAAAATCACAAATCTATTCACAGATGCTAATTTGAAAATTGTACATGGGGTAATAACACAATCCAATGACTGCTGACAATACATGTACACAGTAACCCTTATACTAGCAGCATGATATACAGGTATACACAAAAGAATGGTGCGGTTTACTATGTATTTAGTATGGAAACCGCACCATTCTTTTGTGTATGTCCTGTATAAGCCAACATGTCAGAGTTGTCATAGAAATTAATGTGGAACAAACTAGAAAGTCCAAGCACCACATAACAAACATGTTAGACATACTCTTTGCAGTTATCCACAATCTGCATATGCATTACATATCTTGAACAATGGACATTCTTACAATCCTACAGACATAGTTACAAAGCTCAGTACCCACTCCCAAAAAAGGTGGAGAATGTGTAGGAGTGTGTACCCTTGACAACTTATATATTTATATGCATAAGAAAAACAAGGGACTAATTGAACAAATGATTGGAGAACATAATGTTTGTTCAACATGATGCACCACAGTATTAACACCGTGCATTTTCTAATCACCCCACACGCACAGCCTTGAAAAGACATACACAGTGGCATCACATCACACAAGAAATGGAATACGGAGTCGAATAAAACTACGCCAGTAGTTCCGTAAAAAAGTGAATATTACGAACAGCCCAAAACTTTTAAAACATTTTTAAAACAGTTTTTTAAACATACATCTACGTGAGATTTTAAGATTCTAATAGACTACAGTACACATCGTACAATTTTAAAAGAGTTTTGAACTTCATTTACCTATGGTTTTTTGTATTTTAACAGACTATTGTACATATTGTGTATTTGTTTTTAATATGTAAATAATTGGTAGCACACGACAACCCCTGAAGATGGAACCTTAGAGTTCCGAAACACGTGTAGGGTGAGGGGTAACAGGCCAGAATAAAATTGGTCAATATAGTGCATTAGTCGGTTTTATTATATGATACACCACATCCAGTCACAAAATGCAAGTACTTGTGATAGGCAATGACCTGCCAGTATCACTTTACTGGCTTTACCTTACCGCAAAACAGTTGCATCTGTACCTACTTACACACCACTTCATGAACTGCTCAGATATGTCAGTATGGATCCTGTAATTCGTATTGAGAAGAATGCACCTCAATATGCATGTTGGGTATATATGACCCATATTTGTAATCCTTTAAGTCAATATATTCTGGTCTTACACATATTTTATAAATTAATTCCATTTGAATAATAAGTGAGCCATTTTGTACTTCCCTTATACACACAATTTATTTCATTTCACTCATACATCCTCCCCTTAATACTGTTGACTGATGTCATCACTACAGGGCTTCTAATAGTTAAAAGTACAATTATACAGCAATGAAAAGGTGCCCACATTCTGAAAATTATGGGAGTGCTGGGCAAAATACAGCTCAATTTGATACCAGTGCTTTTCTCTGATGGCAGTGAACATATTAAGAAAAAAAAGTGTAAGCCATAGCAATGTGCCATGACAAAGTCTCGACATTCCACGGAGATCCACCAGACTATACCCTACACCCTTGATCTACCTATTCTTGGACTGTTCCTTCCTTTTATTTCATCCCCTACCTTTCACTTTTGGGAGGCAACCAGAGTTTACATGATAAGTGGTGTATTTTTCTTGAGCACTCAACAACCTGGCTTCGAAGGTGAGCATCTAAATTCTGTTTCGGGTCGTACATCCAAATTTCGTTTCGGCAAGAGTTGTTGAAGTCCTTGGTAGTGCTACGGTCTGAGTGTGTGTTTGTATCGACACAGCACTATCTCAAGTTTTCGTTGAGCTGTGTTGAGCTGCTCTTTAATTTGTCATTGAGATGGTTTGATTTATTGTGATTGTATGTTGTTTCTACTACACTTTCTGTAAGTACTGTTTTCTGTTTCATCTTGTTTGTTATAAATAAATAGGTGCATTTTGATTTGATGTATTTACATTGGGCACCTTTGGGTTAGGGCTGGTTGTGCCGACAGGAATAAACGATCCACGGAGGTATTGCAAGAAGCATATGGCACAAGTGGTAGCAGAGCAGCGTGGTTTTGTTTAAGTATTGTCGTGCACGGAGCAAAGTAGTAGCATTTTGCGTGGGTTTGACTTGTCATGCAAGGTTCTAACGGAGTAGGCTGTGCTTGTTATGTGGCTGGCTGAGAGGAAATGTAATCTTCATGGAGCAATGTGGTAGCATTTTGCGTGTTCTGACTGCTGTAATGTATGGTTTTAAAGGGGTAGCTATGACGCTGTTGACTGCGGTAAGGACAACTACTGTTCGGAGTTGATACCGTTCTTAGGTGTAATGGAGGTTTAATAGGGCATGTGGGTTAGTAGGCGATTCCGATAGTCATCGGAATTGCGACAAATGTGGGTCAGTAGATGATTCTTGTAATCATCTGAATTGTGACGGCATGTGGGTCAGTAGATGATTTTTGTAGTCATCTGAATTGTGACGGCATGTGGGTCAGTAGATGATTTTTGTAGTCATCTGAATTGTAACGGCAGGAGGGTCAGTAGGTGATTCCTGTAGTTGTCGGCGCTGAGGGAGAGTGTGGATTGGAGGACGGTATGGTCCGCCACACTGCCGTGATAACCTCACACAACTTGTTATACTGGTTTGTTAGAACGGGTTAAATTATTTGAGTCATTGGGTATATCAAGGGACGTACCGACGGCCGCGGTGCCGATTTTCGATTTCTTCCTTTCCTTGCCCGTAGGTGGTCATCTGGGTGTGTTCTAGACTTTTCTATATTTCCGCGTTTCCTCACAGCAGTCACAGCTCGTTTAATGCAAGCCACATTAAGGTGAAACCGCGAATGGCTCATTAAATCAGTTATGGTTCCTTAGATGGTGGACAGTTACTTGGATAACTGTGGTAATTCTAGAGCTAATACATGCAACTGATATGCTGGTCTCAAAGATTAAGCCATGCATGTCTCGGTGGAAGCCTGAACCGGGTAAATGATGGATGTACTCTGGTGTAATAAGTACAACATGTAGTCTACTTATTATAAGGTAAATGTGTATATAGAAGCTACTCCTAAGCTGGCATTAAAATGTGGGTTTGGGTGGTTAACACCACCATAAGTACGTACATATAGTTTAAGGCGTCTTGTAATACGTAAAAGCAGGCCAGTGTGGGCCGTCTTAAAAAAGTTATAGAAGTCAGCATGCCAGGGCTTTAAATGATTCATTGTCTATGAAGATCTCAAAAAGGGAGTACAGGATGAAGTAATGTTATAAGTTGTAACGATGTACACGTCCAGCACTATAATTACACTACTGGACGCAGTCGTGTGCTATTTGTAAAGCTTTGTTCCTGCTATTGCTATTAAGAGGAATGGATTATTTCGGAGGAATATGTTTTCCTTGGTTTATGGTTATGAGTATTGGAATGTATAATTTGACAGGATGTGAGAAGCTCTCATGGGTTTTACGCGTTTTAAAGCTAAAAAAAACTGTTCTGTTCCACGCATTCCTGGTAGCTGTAGGCCTGTCTGCACTCTTGCGGCATATGCCTTAACCTCCGTGGCCGTAAGCCACAGCGGTTCGACGTGATGTATTAATCGTTTGCCATTCCTATTCGTACATAATTTTGTGATAATGAGTCTGTTATTTCATACGCATACGAGACACTGCGCTTTTTATGATATTTAACAGTATGATGACATAACTAGAATACTGTATGTGAAGTGTGTTTTATGTGTTCGGTGGTGTGTTTTGTTTGTGAAAAAAGGTCTATGGGAAAGATGGTTCGTTAATGTGTTGACACGTGACGGATGACGAAGATGCATGGAAGAGACAGTAGTAGTAACAGGAGTGTAACAGGGTAGTGCAAGAAATATCAGCGGAGTGGGGAAAAAACTTATGTTACTAGTTAATATATAAGTAGTCTCAAGGAAAGCAACTGAATGGCATTCCAGCCACCGAGCGCCCGTCAAGGTAACGTTCCTAACCTAAAGCGTTAAGGTGATGTTCACTTTAGAAGTAAGGGCAGGTCTTTGTTTTATGAGGATTGGAAAATAAGTCTTTTTTTTTTTTTCAGATCAGAACTGACTTGCTCGGTTTTACGATCTCTGGATGAACGCACTTATCCTTAAAGATGCTCTTATTTTGAGGGTCGTTTTATTACAATAGTGCTCTCAGCTTTTTTAACTGTTTAATATAGAGCCATGGGTCCGAGGTTGTGATTTAGAAACTAACAAGGATTTATCCGACTAATGTATAATAGCACAGTTAAGAATATAATAGTGTCCTCACTATATTCAGGCCAGGTTTTATTAGGTCTTTTGATAAGGTTACATAGTTCATTGCACCAAAAGGTTGGGGGTTGGGTTTAGCAGTATTAATCATACTCACACTTTTAATGTTACCTTAAAGGTTATGGAGGATTTGGACGTGTGTTTAATAATCTGGCAGTATTAATCATGGAACACTAAACTGATTGCCTTGATCCACTGTTGCCTTAAAGCTTAGGAAGGTGTGGGTTAGTGTTTAGTAATCATCAGTATTAATGGTTTCATACTACTGCTATAATACTGTACATTCATTACCTTGAATGACTGTTGCCATAAAGGGTAGGGAGAGTTGGGTTAGTGCTAGTAATCTTGTAGTACTAATCATTTGACACTACTACTATGACACTCTCTTTATACTTACTCCCTCAGTGTCTTCATCCACAGCTGCCTTAAACATTAGGAGGGTTGAGTTAATGTTTGGTAATTGCTGAATTAATCATTTGATACCACCATGTAGTTAATGGCCGCTATTCCATGAAAGTCGTCTTTCATGCTATGAGCTAATCTTGCTCATGGTAATGCTCACTGCCCTGAAACATGAGGACATACTACAGACAGTTACAGTTATGGCACTATTACAGTGTAAGGAAAGGTATAGTTGATGTAGATCGGCTTCCTGATAGCATAAAAGTTTATGTTCTTGCTGTGGGATGCAATGACTGAATTGGAGGTGGTTGAGTCCCATTAGGTACAAGAAACAAGTATGCAGATTTTAGAATTGATTAATCTGCAGGAACAGCCAAATAAAAATGGAGAAGGCCACACAGTCATGAGAAATGGAAGGGAGCAAGAGGGAACAATAAAGTTTTTTATTTTCTTCAGTGCTGTATTATTGTGCTGGCATCTATGCCCTGGTACTTGTGATACCCAGGCTGGGAACAGTAACTCACCTGTCAGGACATTTCTGTATACTAGATCAGATTTCATGGATTGTGTTTGTAATAACACCAAAAATTTCTTTGTAATTTTAATAGTTATTTCTTTGGATACACTTGCTTTTATGATCATATTATCAAGGAATACTTTGAAAATAAATGCTGCCAGCATAATTACAGGCCACAGCTTTCCAGCTTTGTGAGGAGTTGCATTTTGTCTGAGACACCTCTCTATGCACTGTGATTAGAAATGAAAATATCTGTACCTGTGGATGGATGTACAGAATGTGTGCCACTCAGGTTTCTATATAAGGGTTAATGATGGCAGGAATATGAAGTGTGTTGTTTGGCTGTATGTATCATCTTGTTGGTGAATGTCAAGACCAATGATAGAGGCAGTATTATGAAGAACACATTTGGAATACTCCATTCCAGTCTTGTTTGGATAAGATGAGTGCAGTCTTCTGGCCTTTGTTGCCACGTGGTTTGTAAATAGGTACCAATATCCCTACAAAATATAGATAACTGCGTGCCAGACTGTATGGCATCGCATCCCAGAAGTCTGCTGTGTTCAAAGGTTGAGGTCTTCTGGCCTTTGTTGCCACATGGTTTATAAATAGGTATCAACATTCCTCCAAAATGTAGATAACTCTGTACCAGGCTGTTTGGCATCATATCCCAGAAGTCAGCAATCGTCATAGTCACCACCATGAGAACCTCAATTCTCATCCATGTGGATAAGTCTGATTTCATTTAAATCATGTGTTTGTTTTCATATGATGTGGAGTATGAAGCCAGCATTAAATGTTTTGTATTTATTGTCACTCCTTTTATTTAGGAAACAGTGGTGGCTGTTATGGTAGCTACAGTTTGCCCGAAAAAAAAATCCCCATCATGTTATATGTACCCGAATGTGATACAGCCCTGCATATAAGGTGTTGTATTGACTGCCACACCTGTTTTTTTTTAATTACAAAACCATGGAGTCTGTTGTGCTAGTAACAGTTTGCCTAGAAAAAAACCACACATCATATTTGCCCAAATGTACAATGACCTACCTCAGGAAATACACATACAGAACATGGTGAATTTTGTGTGCATTTATGTGACCCCCCCCCCCCCCCCCCCCCCCCCCCCCACAATTTTCAGATGATGGTTTTGTGACCCAGCATATAACATGACCCCACCTCACAATGCTCTGTTTTAAGGAAAATACACATACAGAACATGCTGAATTCTGTGTGCATTTACAAGATGCTCCCCCCCCCCCCAACCATTTTTCAGATGATGGTTTAGGAAAAAAGTCTTGTCTTATATGTGGGTAAATACAGTATGTAGTCATTACAAAACACTTTTCTTACACATCAGTGTTTCCACCTTATAGTGGATGATCATCGTGAGATGGTGGGACATGAAACTACAAATTAGATATTGTTTTTATTGTGTGTATATTTTTCTTTAACTGAATGAAGGCACCACTCATAGAGCGTATTTAAATGTTTTCCCAACAGAACTTGCAAATCGCAAAATCTTGGAAGAGATACAACTAAAAAAACAGCAAATTCTTAAGCAAGGAGTGGCACCAAGTCTGAATTCGCCTACCATAACTCCTTCTCTATCTGCTGTGGGAACCACTGTTAATTTGGTAGGTGTCAGTTTACAGTTCTGCATTTATGAGTATGTACTTGTGAATTTACAAGCTATAAAATATGTTCAGTTAGTGTAGTGCAGTTTAAATATCATTTTGGTTTTGTTCACCTTGTTTCACACAACAAAACAATTTAACTACAGTCACTTCTAAAAGTCAGCAACTAAGTAGTATCATAAGATTCTTACAGTATTGTCATTGAAAAATAATAGATTACCAACAGAAAATGATATTGATGAACCATCATTATTGAAATTGTATAGTTATTTTAATGTTGCCAGATTTTGTATTTCAGATATGAGATGTGCTATTTTGAAATTGGGGGAGGGGATGAGATCAGAAGATACAGCATAGTTAACATGAATGTGCAATTGGATCATGAGCTTCAGTCACTTCAGTCCAGTTTTCGTGAGACTGAATTTAATAGTGTCCTCTGATTTTCTTGATCTGAACCCTTTGGCACTGAATGTTAGATGCTTGTAACCCACAGTGTGATGCCCACAGTGCCAAATCTTATATAATTATGACTGGTGTTATGTTGGCCCTGTTTAAATTCCAGTCCCCTGCAGATCACACTGGGCATTTAATTCTGGAACCTAAGGGTTAAAGTGTTGCATTGCAAAATGTTTCTCCAACCAAATTCTATATGTATAACTTTCACCTTGAGATCTATGCATAGTATATGTATAACCCTGACAGTACTAGGTTAGCTGTATAAATTGCTGAGTTCCTTAGTGATGTAATATTTTAATTTGCCTCCTACTCCACTTGTGGATACAAAAATTTAAAAAAGAAAAAATATTTAACTTTTATCTGAATAAGGAATTATGATGTTTTGTGCATCAGCACATCAGGACCAACAGTATGACCCAAGCAAAATTTTACATGGTAAGGGTACAAGGCACTGAAGTACGGTTTAAACCTGTGCCTGGCAAACTTAAATGATTGCAGTAATGACGAAGTGACATGAATTAATGCAATAATTGGTGCCAAGTTTTTATATTCAACTTGGTATTTATTGTCAGGGTTATTTAAATGTTTTAATAAACAATATGGTCAGTGTACAAGCTAAGTATGATAATTACAGTATTATATGGAGAGTGATGTGGAAGAACCAAACAGTGTCAGAGTTGTCATTTTTTTTGTGGTGCCAAAGCTATACATATTGTAGCTTCCATTAGACCGAAAGATCTGAAAAATTATAATTGTAATTATGATTAAACAACATTCCTGGTACTGTTTATAATCTCATGAATTCAGACTGAAGATGGCACAGTGTGCAGATTCATATTTAGAATCAGGATTGACTGTTGTTAAACTGTAATACTGATTTCTTGTTAGCATATATTTTTGTCAGAGCAAGACCAGTTACTATCTCAATCTACACAGAACAAACAAAACAATGCTTTCATGTTCCTTATATTATCCTGCAGCATGTTTTGGCTGTGTACGCTGGCCATCATCAGGTAGAAGTATTACAAAGTGATAAAACGAAAAGTAGATGTTGAGGTGGAGCCCTCCCCTTTTAGAGTTAAAATTGTTATTGTAACTATAAAATTATGGAGATGTATAAAATTGTAAAATGTATAATTGTTTACTATTCCCTATAAGGAATAATATACTTTTATGCATTCTCATTGTTTGAATTGCCCAAGTCCAGGATTAAAATATATACAGGTGAAAGAGACTGCTATATTTTGTTTAAAATTTCAGTTGTGAACTAGTTAGATGGTGTTTATGCAATCTTGTTGTATACGGTGTAATAGCTTCTGCTAAAAGGCACGTTCCTGGAGCCTCTTTTAGAACACCCTGTGTGAGTCAAGCCATGTTATGTATATTTTGCATGCGCTAATGTTCTTTCTGTTTACTCTTCCCGGTTGGTATAGTATGAGACGCCTGTAAGGAATGTGAATCTTAATTAATTAACGAATTATTTAGGGTGGTGTTAGCCCGATGAATACTATTGCTCAAGTTACATATCTGTTTTTTACCTGAACTAGTAACCGTTATATATTTATCTAATGATCACACTGAGCTATAAAAAGCTATTTCTTTGTAATTGCCGTTGGAAGTATACTCACATTAGTATGTGTTTATATAGCATGCAAGCCTGCATGCACTCACATAGATGCTACTTGTTTTGAGTTCAGTCCACTACTGACATGAGTAATGAAACACAACTACTTGGTCAGCTGGAATGCTATCTGGGGTGATTCCATTGAACTAGTTTCAAAAATTCTGTTGTCCTACTGAAAATTTTTCATTTAATTGATTATTCATATGGGTTTCTTTATAGATACAGAGTTTTTCCAGTACGTTCATAAAATGTCCTTTTTTGGCAACTTGCATTACCTCCATAACATCCTCTATAGGCCCCATAGAATGGCGACTTTCTAGAAGATGTGCAAATTTTGAATTTTAATTTTACTCTTTATAAGAGAGAACATTAGCGCATGCAAAAATTACATTGCACGGCCTGACTCACACAGGGTGTTCCAAAAGAGGCTCTAGGAATGTTCGTTTTAGCAGAAGGTACTACACCGTGTACAACAAGATTGCATAAACACCATCTGTCTAGTTCACTACTGAACTTTTAAGCAAAATATAGCAGTCTCTTGCATCTGTATATATTCTAATTCTGGACTTGTGCAATTCAAACCACAAGAATGCATAAAAGTATATTATTCCTTATAGGGAATAATAAACAATTATACCATTTTACAATTTTATATATCTCCATAATTTTATAGTTACAATTCCAATTTTAACTGTAAAGGGGAGGCCTCCACCTCAACATCTAATTTTCTTTTATGATTTTGTAATACTTCTACCTGATGATGACCAGCGTACACTGCCGAAACATGTAGGATAATAAAAGGAACATGCAGACATTGTTGTGTTTGTTCTGTGTAGATTGAGATAGTGATATACATGCACAACAGGATGGGAATTCCAAAAATTGCAAGATCAGTTGGATGAGACTTTATATGTAATTATAATTACAAATGTTGTGGCTAGGGAAGTAACTCTGACATCTGTGAAAATTTATACATAAGCCTATTCCACACCAAATTATGTTACTGGATGTAGTCCACCTGTGTTTGGTGTATAAACTAGAAGGGAGTGAAGATACAAGCAAATCCAAGTACTGAATTCCATTCACAGAGTTGTAGTAGCCAGGAAGCATTGTTGTTTCTGTGTTTGGTCAAGACACAAGTACTGCAACAGTATCATAAAAGCCCTTATCATCTTTGGTGATGGGCCATATCAAAGTTGAGTTAAAATCTGATATTGTAGGGACTTTTTTGAGTCTATCATGTCTATAAAAGGTTGATTTAAATTAGAGTTTAAGGGCCATTGATGACTTTGATCATGGAGACGGAGAAGGTCTCAGAAACACTGGTTTTCAATTTATTCATTATTACTGTGTATCTGAAATAGTGTGATTCAAATAACCATCAAAGTACATTCATGGGTGTAAAAGATAGTCCCTTTATATTAACTCCCTGACATGTTTAGGTCAGATCATCATCCGGGAGAAATTACACAAGTTCTGACGAAAGTAAGAAAGGCTGACATCAGTTTATGTTCTGTATGAAACATGTCTTGTACCAAGGTGCTCAAAAATAGTACTCTTGTATTTGAATATGTGTTGTTTATTTACTGTACTAAAATTTCTTTTGCACAGCAATAAAAAAAAGAAAAACATATAAAATATATCAGTGTTCTATAAAACAGTGTCATCATGCAAGTCATTTGACTAATGCAAGTCACTACAACTGGAGATCATGTACATTGGATACATGTAATATCACACAGTGTATACAACAAGATAGGCAGTGTGTGTATAACGTACCATTGTGGCACGTTTGTGTAACCAGTCCTGGTCATGGAAAAGCAACAATACATTCTATTTGTATTGTTGACCTACATGTAGCTGTCATCAGTATAAAAGTGTCAAGTGTTAACATGGAAATAGAACAGTTGGTTCCCTTTGCATTGCTGTCAGGCTACAAAATATTTCATACTGTGGTCAACAATGTGAAGGTACTTAGATCTATGTATTGTGCCCAATATTTTTGTCTGATTGTGACCAACTTTGGAGTTTCTTGACAGATTTTCATGAGAGTCCCCATTATCAAATTCCATGAAAATCCATCCAGTGGGAGCCGTGCTGATACAGATGGACAAATGGACATAACAAAGCTAATAGGCACTTTTCACGACTTATGCAAATGTGCCTAAAAATCGATACAGCACCATACATTACAATGAAAATACTGTCATCAAATTGTACTGTACTAAAGATTTGCTTATGTATGAAATATGAATGTGTATAATGTTTAAAGTTGGTGTAACATACGTATCGAATGTACATAACGTGAAGGTTGCTCCTAGTAAATATTGAAGTTTTAATATATATTATTTAGATATTTTAAGCAAAGCAGTCATTTTTAATACAGACTGTACCTGAAAATAAAGTACAGATTTGTAAAAGAAATTTTAATAAAGAAATGAATAAGATATT
Source organism: Reticulitermes speratus (assembly GCA_021186555.1). Taxonomy (NCBI): domain Eukaryota; kingdom Metazoa; phylum Arthropoda; class Insecta; order Blattodea; family Rhinotermitidae; genus Reticulitermes; species Reticulitermes speratus. Next base: position 21,334,288 of record JAJKFL010000005.1, read on the forward strand.
CAAATGGAAGGGTACAATTTTAGAATATCCTAGTATAGGACATGTATAATATAGAACATAAATTGACATATACCTTTATTATTTTCAGCAGAACTCGTGCAGTTCTCTCCTTATAATGGTCTGATGAACCGATACATGTTGGAGAGTATTAATAAAGAGGGTCTAATTCATGCCTGTGAGTGTACCTTAAGGGTTATTATTTGAAACACTGGTTTTCAACTCAGTTTTGTTACAGCTGAATGTCCAAGAATATCTTAGCTTTAAACCTTAACATTATTACAAAAATTTATTTCAAAATACAGTATTCAAGTCTTTATTACTTAGGTCATTTCAGAAGTTTTGTGTATGATTTTATTGTAATAACAAAGTACTAGATAAAAATACTATTGATATTCCTGAATGCTTACACATATGTCCTCTACTCAATGTAATCACCAGCACTGTCCACACACTTTTCCCATCTACGTGGTAAACAATCATTTGCAGCTCTGTATTCGTCCTTGCTCGGATGCTTTAAAGAGGCAATGACAGCAGTGTTGATATTATCTTCCGATTCAAATCGTTTTCCCTGACGATGTTCTTTCACACGTGAAAACAACCAATAATTACATGGGGCGAGATCCGGAGAGTAGGGAGGATGTGCAACACCTCCCAGCCCCAATGTTGCACCACATTTTGCACATCATGATGGCGATGAGGTGTTGCATTGTCCTGGAGCAAAACGGCACCACGCTCCAGCAGTTCTGGTTGTTTACGGCGAAGAGCCGGCCTCTCCCTACCAGAAGTTGGAATGTCAACAGCAAGTGTTTACCATATCCTCACTAACAGCTTGGGGAAAAGAGAAGTTTGTGCAAAGTGGATTCCACACGTGCTCAATGATAACCAAAGAGCCTTGTGTGTTCTCCTCGCCACCACCCATCTGCAGCGTTGGAGAAATGAAGGCCATGCATTCCTCGATCGCATTTTAATGGTTGACTAGTCATGGATACATTCATTTGACACTCAGCTGAAACGACAGAATGCTGAATGGCGTGCCCCAACGTCACCGAGGAAGAAAATTGCATGGCGCAGTCAGGGCGCTCTGAAAGTCATGCGTGTCATGTTCTTCAGCTGAAATGGGCTTGTGCTTGACCATCCCGTGCCAGTTGGCACCACGGTCAATGGCCCATATTACTGCTCACTCTTGCAGGATAAGGTGAGGTCGGCTCTTTGCTGTAAACAACCAGAACTGCTGCAGCGTGGTGCCATTTTGCTCCAGGACGACGCAACACCTCATCACCATTGTGATGTGCAAAATCTGGTGCAACAATGGGGCTGGGAGGTGTTGCACATCCTCCCTACTCTCCAGATCTCGCCCCATGTGATTATTGGTTGTTTTCACGTGTGAAAGAACATCTTCGGGGAAAACGATTTGAATCAGAAGATGATATCAACACTGCTGTCGCTGCCTCTTTAAAGCGTCCGAGCAAGGACGAATACAGGGCTGCAATTGATCATTTACCACGTAGATGGGAAAAGTGTGTGGACAGTGCTGGTGATTACATTGAGTAGAGGACATATGTGTAAACATTCAGGAATATGAATAGTATTTTTATCTAGTATTTTGTTATTACAATAAAATCATACACAAAACTTCTGAAATGGCCCAAGTGTACACAGTGTGTAGAAATTAGGTAGTTCATCTGCTTCAGATGACTGGTTGTCATTCTCATTTATGATATTAGTGGCAGAACTGAGAAAACATTTGGATACTAAACTTGCATACCAGTTTAGTTCAGCAGCTAACATATAGGTTCAGTTTTCAAAGGTTTTGTGGGTTGTAACCCAACTTATACTACTAATACCATAATTAAAACAAAAAAAAAAGTCATCACTATAATAATCATCAGTGACCTGAAGCCAGGAGTAGGACCGATTCCGCAGGTTATTAACTAGAAAGTACCAACAATAATGCACAAATTTAATATATAACAAAAAGTTATAAAAGGATCATTTTAACTCCAACATGTTTCAGTGGCATATATACTACCATCATCAGGGAGAATGTTCACACCGAACGCTGGAACACTGCTGGTTAGGTAAAGTCCTTCTTGTTATGTACACATTGCAAGTGTCACTTCACAGAAATTCATGCACATAAGGCACGGTAGACACCGTATACGCACTGCAGAAGTCCCTTTCACACTGCTCATCCATATAGGGCACTGTAGATGATGGCTGTTGAAGTTATCGAGGTGCTTGGATGGAGCACGGTAGTAGTAGGCAGCTGTTGTTCCTGCAATGCAGAAGATAGCCAGGTGGTACTGTTGCAACTAGGTGGTAATGTTCGATACCTGTGGTATGCGTTGATGTGTGTGTGGTTTTTATGTGATGCCAGTTAGGTGTGTAATGGCATGGTCAGTTATTCCAGACCTGTGGTGTGTGTTGATGTGTGTGTGGTTTTTATGTGATGCCAGTTAGCTGTGTACTTGTGCATTCTGGGAACAACAGCTGCCTACCATGCACCATCCACGCAGGCCTTTAACTTCAACACCCATCGTCTACAGTGCCCTGTCTGGATGAGCAGTGTGAAGGGGACTTCTGCAGTGTGTATACAGTGCCTACCATGCCTTATGTGCATGAATTTCTGTGAAGTGATTCTTGCAATGTGTACATAACAAGATGGACTTTACCTTACCAGCAGTGTTCCAGCTTTCGGTGCGAACTTTCTCTCTGATGATGGTGGTATATATGCCACCGAAACATGTTGGAGTTAAAATTATCCTTTCCGACCTTTAGTTTTATATTAAATTTGTGCATTATTTTGGTACTTTCTAGTTAATAATTCAATACAAGGCACAGTGTGAACAACGATGTGAGTGAGATTCCACAGCTTATTTGTAGGTATTAATTATACATCTGATAATGTACAGTGACTGACTGATTGTGGTGCAGTGAATCAACCATCACCACAAAACTGTAGAAAACGAAAGATTACAGTCTTCTTAGATGTTACGCTGTGTGTGGTTTGGTAGATGGTTACCATCAGCAGACAACATGGCATCACATCCCACAAGACCATAATCTTGTTACTCACTGACTTGAGAACCTCAAATTTCACCAAGTTTAATGTGTTTGACAGCCTGTGTTCATGTCAACTGAAGCACACATGATGTCACCTTCCCAAAGAGCTGCCCTTCAACATGCACACAGCCTGTCTTTTGGATATTTTGTCACACAAGATTCGTCGTTCGGAAATCTAATATTGCCAGTTCTTCCACGATTTGATGCTAAATAGAGGTGAAACATATCAAGAAACAATATGGCCTGCATAAAGCTTAAGAATTTGGAGCAGTATCTGCAAGAAGTTGATGTATTTGAAAATCCTAAAGTGCAGCTGGAACAGTATGCTACAATGCCTCATATTGGAGCTCGGATGTTACATACAATCCAGTCGTCCTTCGGAGACATTGATGGTAAATTAGTTGCAGATTTAGGTTGTGGATGTGGAACTTTGTCAGTTGGAGCAGCAATACTAGGAGCTGGATTGTGTGTAGGATTTGACATAGATGCTGATGCCTTGTCAGTATTCCATAGTAATGTCAGTGAGTTTGGACTGAGTAACGTGGATGCTGTACAATGTGATGTGGCAAAATGTTTACCCAGCCGCTGGAAGAAACAATTTGATACTGTTATTTTGAATCCACCATTTGGAACAAAGAATAATCATGGTATAGACATAAAGTTCCTTCAGGCTGCCCTTGATTTAGCTACAACATCTGTGTATTCTTTACATAAGACATCCACCAGAGAGCATATCCTCGCTAAAGCTGCTGATTGGGGTGTTAGAGCTCACGTTTTGGCAGAACTAAGGTTTGATCTCCCAGCATCGTACAAGTTTCATAAGAAGCTATCAGTTGACATTGAGGTGGATTTTGTCCGATTCTGGTTTAAGCCTCCTGTCAAGAAGTGATAGAATGGTAGTAATGAATATTGGTTAATATCTGAAACAGTTACTGAGTTTGTCATCATCATGTGTATAAGTTATAAATTACATGTTTCACATTTGGCATTAATCACGTGAGAGAGAAATCTGAATGCATAGAAGATTCATGTACAGAATACTTACATTGACCTGTGTATTATGAATTAAATTTTTTTTCTGTCAAGACTCGGCCTCTTATTTAGAGAGATTATAGTTCTGAAAAGATTCACTTCACAGCAATGGTTCCTTGATTCATTATTATCCTCCAATTTTGTCCCAGTGTTTAGAGTTGTGTCTTTTTATAAGATTTCCCCACCAAGATTTGGGGTACATTTTTTATTTCCTCCTGTATTTGGCATGTCCAACTCATCTTAACGTCCATTTTTAGGCATGTTCACATAGTCATGAAAAGTGTCTTTTTAGCTTTGCCATGTCTGTCCGGCTGCATGTATCGGCCCAGCTCCCACTGGCCATATTTTCGTGAAATTGGAGGCTTTTATTAAAATCTGTTAAAATCCAAATTTGGTTAAAATCAAACAAAAATATTGGGCACTTTTGCATGAAGCCTTTGGTACCTTTATATTGTTGACAGTAATAAGATTGTTCAACAATATGAAAGAGAATGTGTTGTTGCATTTCCATGGTAACAGGGGTAATGTGAATGTGTCATAGTGTTACATTATAAATACACTGCCTTATCTTGTTTATTGTACTCATTGTATTTCATGAGGGGTGAGTATGCTGACATACAAATGTCAAACATTTTCAGTTTGTAGTAACAAATGTACAGGAATGTGCTTAGCATGTGGGTATGAGATGCACATTTGTGTTCATGCATGTGATTTTGTGTCCGTGCGTGCGTGCACACACACATATCTTGCTGTCCAGGTACACTTCCATTGGCATAGCCTCCTATTCAGATAATGACATAGACATAGTCATCTATCTCAGCATACAGTACCCAACATAAAGTGAAATTAGAGAACATCTAATTTTTTAAATTTATTTTTTGTCCATTTTATTTGCGGATTAATTTCTGATACACCAGCAAAAATTAAATGATTGAGATGAGCATCAGTGATTGTGCTGTTGTGTAATCACCATAATTAAAATAAATTATGCAATGGGAAATTATTTCCAGAAACAAATTTTCACAATTGTTTAATGGGTTTTACGTAGAATTCTTGTGTGTAGCAAGAGATTTTTTTGTATAGAATTTCATTTTCAATATTGAGATGTTTCTGATGTTGGGTCCTGAAAGGAAAGGGGGGTGCTATCAAGCATTGACATGTGCATTGCTGCATGTAACTAACATCATTATTTGCTACTTTGGTGGCACTGGCAGTTTGGTTTGTCACCTTCCTTGCGACCAGCCTGTATGACTGACCACATCCTCTCACCCTTATCTCATCAGTGTCAAACCTGGACTTAATCTTCAACCCCAAACATGGAGGCATGTTCCTCCAAAACATTGGTATTTGTTTACAGTGCTGCACAGTGTCAAACCTTGGAAGATTATGGTCTGACCCACCTTCAAGGGTGTTTGGTGTTGTAACACTGAAGACCAATGTAAGGTAACTTTGCTGAATATTGTCTATGTCCAAAGCTGTCCACGTCAGTGTTAGGTCTAATAACTGCTTTAATCTATAGATGAATCATGTAATGTATCTTATGACATGTAACAGCCATTCCATGTGTAGGTGTGGAATTGGTCTTGCAATAAAATGAAAGTTGAAAGAATCTGGAAAGTGTGTTTTGTGAATGTGTAACACATATGTTTAATCTTAACTTCCCATTTTATTATGATTCTTTGATGTCTAGTTTATTCACTTGTAGGGTTTGGTTTGAAATTAACCTTTCTTAGCCTGTGGCAGCATGCCATATTGAGTACAAGCTTCTTCAGGACAACTGTAGTGGATGCTTTTCAATTTCAGTCTCCAGAATAAATTATGTTTGTCATTTTTTACATTATTTTGTATGTATCCTGCTTTGGATTTTAAAACATTAGTGGTGATTTCACGTTATATTCACTGTGCATCATGATAACAAATCAAAAGTTTAAAAACCAACATATGCACTATATTCTTACAAGTAAGTCAATTTACCCCTACATATGTTTCGGCTTCAACAAGCCATCTTCAGGGGGTCAAAGTTTTACATATGCTTGACATCCATTAGTTCAGTTATAAGCACCTCATACATCAACATAAAACAAATTCTTAATTCCCAATGGATTACGTTATCACCACTACCAGCTGTCCAAATATATAGAATCCAGGGAATGAGTTCTATCAGTCTTTCATGTTATATGTATAAAAGGTTAAAAGTTCCTTAAAATTACATATATATATATATGGTTATAAATTAATGGCAGTCCTGTTTTTGTATATGGATTATCCAATGTAGGTTGAGGGTACCCTGTATTATGTTGCTGCGTGTCCAGTGTTGTGATTTGTACATATGTAGGGGTAAATTGACTTGCTTGTAAGAATATAGTGCATATGTTGGTTTTTAAACTTTTGATTAGTGGTGATGTTTTGAATCAAATTTTTTTTACAAAGGCATTGTTAACAGACCACATGCGACTTCTGTACTTCTTTTACACCTGAGAAGTCTGTGCCTCTGCACAAAAATTGTGTTTACAGATGTACGTTTGTTTCTTCCAGAAAGATGAGAAGAAATGGCAGAAAACTTGGGATAGGGGAACAGTGGTGGAAGCAGTTAGATCAGTTAGGGAAAAAAGTGTTTTTTTTAAAGCATTGAAAGTATGTGATGTACCACTATAAATGCTTAAAGCTTATGTCAATAAGAAACATGTAGTGGATAAAATTGTAAGCCTCAACCTGACAAGGAAGGTTGTTGTCACCGAAAATTGGAAATGAACCATTCTTGATCTTGATTAAATGGTGCAAGCATTATATTGACCATATCTTGCTCAGGTTTTCTAAGGAAGATCATGCCCTTCTACTGCCAGATGGTCATTACTTCCATACATGCAACACAGATGTGAATTTGGCTCCTTCAAAGTGTATTAACTGTGTGCTTGTTCTCACATTGTATGCACACAATTCAGACATTCCTGCTGCTGTTTCCAACTTAATACAGATTGGAAGCAAGAGACAGTTCAAATGCCATCTGAGTCAAGTTATAACTCGCTACAAAGTCACTGCAATAAAGTGGTTTGGAAGGCATTATTTGAATGTTGTCAGTATGTAGGTAACTGCTAATACCTTCTAGAAAAGAACCATTCCTGTGTATTCCCTCATTTTTCAGGAGGATTAATTTTCAGATGAAAAAAAAGAGACAAAAAATGGAAATGATGGTCAGAGTATAGGATGCAGCACTGGCTTTGATAGCATGGCTGTAGCTTGGACCTTGATTCTGTCTACAAATCTGTAGCTCTGCCTACAGAGATTATCCTTGTGCTTAACATAAGTATGGAAAGTACAATGATTCTATGCGTGATTTCAGGCCTCCAGCGCGGTGCGAGATCTTCGCTCTTCTGGGATGTTATGCACCATACATTGGTAGTTACAGACATTTCGGGACAACCTATTGGTTCTATCTTGTCAAGACTGGACCGAGAGGTTGCCCCAAAAACGTCGGTAACTACCAATCTACGCTGCGTAACATCCCAGAAGAGTGAAGATCTCATACAATGGTTGTACTAATGCAACGTCGCCTTATATTTTATACAAAGACGGAAGTGAACAATGCAAATAATGCCTAGGAAAGTAACGTTTATCATCATGTCTACAATCACAACAACCTGTGGCATAACATGTGATTAAAGTCTTCAGTCAATAATTAAACATTACCACCCACATCTATAATTAATTAATCCATGACAGTATAGCTGTGACAATCACCCATTTGTAGCCAAGTGTGTTGACATACAGGTAAGAGAATCGTGGAGGGTAGCCGTTGACATAAAATTATACTTCATATTCAATTCAATTTATTTCATCCATTTGACAACAGCTTGTATAGGATACATCAGATATTTCTATTTTATTCTAAAATCTACACATGAATTCTCACATAACATCTTATATAAAATGTATATACCCTTACATATATAACTTGTAAGCCATTGGTCTTTTACAGTTTTTATACAAAATGCTTAACCAGTCTGTCAGATCTATATCACCTACCTTTATACAAACAATATTCTTCTACTGAAAAAAAGATTGCTACAATAAAAACAATTTCAGCTTCCTTCTAAAATGTTGGATGTCTTCTATAGATTTAATATGGTTTGGCAATTTATTATACAATCTCTTTCCTAAGTTTTTAACACTATTTTTACATACTTCTGTTCTCCAGTATTGAATATGAAATTATTTTCTTTTACGGGTATTATGATCACGTATAACTGAATTTTGTTCATATTTTCCTAAATTTACTTTTATGTAACACAAGATTTCCATGATATATATACAAGAGACTGTAAGTATATTCCCATCTTTTAAACAGCTCCCTACACGATGTAGTTCTGCTCACATTGCTAATTAATCATATCACTTTTTTCAAGCTTAAATTTTTTTTTGCTTTCCCCATTATTCCCCCAAAAAATAATACCATACCTTATTCATTCATTCATTCTGTAGTCTGTCTTACGACAGGTCCGTAGCCTCTTCAAAAGCGAGTTCTCCACAGGGTGCGATCTAGTGCTTCCTCTTTCAATTTCCAGTATCTTTTCTTTTCCTTAAGGTCATCCAGTAGCTGCTTACGTCTTCTCCCTCGTCGTCCCGTCATTTATATATTTATATATTCATTTATATATGAATGAAAATGAGCAAAATACATACTCCTCCAAATATTTGTACCTGTGGTATATCTGAGTTACTGAAGTACATAGAAACTTTTATTCAACTTGATACTCAGATATCTGATATGAGCTTCCCATTTTAAACATTGTTATGTGTATATTCAGAAATTTTATTTCAGTGGAATAATTAACATCTCTGTTATTAAATATAATTCGAGGTTTTAATGGAATCTTGTTCTGCCAAGTGTGAAAAGATAATGCTATTGATTTTCCAGTATTTATCACCAAACCATTAGTGTCAAACCAACTATAAAGAACTTCCATTGTACTACTTATTTTTTGTTCTAAAACCTTTCCATCTTCAGCCTGTATTAAAATATTAGTGTCGTCCGCAAACAATACAGTTTCTGCTTCCAAAACATTTGTTGTGAAGTCATTAATATATAGCAGAAACAGTTCTGGACCCAATATTGAGCCCCGTGGAACTCCATTTTTTATTTCTTTTAAACCCAATAAATATTTTTCTAAATATTTTTCTTATTTCCTATGTACTTTACTTCAACACACTGTCTACGACCTGTTAGATATGATGTAAACCATTGATGTACTACTACTCAGATTCCATGAGCATCCAATTTATCAAGCAATATTTTATGATTAATTACATCATAAGCTTTTGATAAATCTAGAAAAATACCAACTGTACTTACTTTATTCTAAAAACACCGTGCATCTTATCAAAATCACTATTTTAAAAAACACCAACTGGATGCACTTTTTTATTATTTTAAAAAACTGTATAGTTCTTTAAAACATTTTTAAAAAAAACCGACATGTTTCGGCTCCTCACTGAGCCATCTTCAGGGGTTTATGTCACTAAAACTGCATATATTTACAAACGTCTATTCATTGGTTCACTCTGTAAGCACAATTTTTATCGCCTTCACTGTTATTGATATATATATATATATACACACAAAATTAACGCCCATATTTATTCTAATTTTCTGCAATTTTTACAGATGATACAGTACCATGCATCCGTACAATAACATCTACGAAAATACTAGTTTATCAGTTCAACACAAATAAAAGTAATGGTGCACATCAATAACAGTGAAGGTGATAAAAATTGTGCTTACAAAGTGAACCAATGAAGACTTTGTAAATATATGCAGTTTTAGTGACATAAACCCCTGAAGATGGCTCAGTGAGGAGCCGAAACATATGTCGGGTTTTTTTTTAAAGAACTCTGCAGTTTTTTAAAATAATAAAAAAGTGCATCCAGTGTTTTTTAAAATACCAACTGTACTTATTTGTTTCTCTAATGCTTCATAAATTTTTTCCAAGAAGGCCTGAATAGCTGTTTCCATTGACTTACCCTTTCTAAACCCATTTTGAGCTTCCACCAATATACATAGGCCATTCAAATTTAAATGAGAATTTAGTTCCCTTTTGAGCACAAATCAACTTGTATGAACGTGCTTGCACTGACATGTTTAAACTTGCAACCCGCACTAGTCGGATCCCTCTCCGCCTCAACCATCAGGTGCAATCAAGATGGCAGAGCAAGAAGTATCCAGCAGTGTTGCGTAGCATATAATTATCCAATTTCTCATGAAGGAAGGTGTTATTCCTTCTGAAATCTTTACCAGGCTTCAAGCACAGTTTGGGGATGAATGTTTGTCACAACCAAGGGTGTTCAGTTGGGCGAAATCATTTCGAGAAGGACGAGACCACGTTGAAAATGAACCTCACGCTCGGCAACCAAGAACTTCTGTCAATCCAGACAACGTTTTGAAAATTGGTGAACTTATTTGGGCTAATCGTCGCATAACTGTTCTTTAACTGTTACAGGAAGTAGGAATTAGTGTAGGGAGTGTTGAAGAAATTCTGCACAACGAGCTGAAAGTCAGTAGAGTGAGCACAAGGTGGGTCCAACGGCTCCTGTCACCGGAGCACAGGGAAAGATGTTTAGTGGCCGTTACTCAACTTTTGCAACAATATGAGAGAGAAGGAGTGGAATTTTTGGACTCAATTGTGACCTGTAATGAGACCTGGGTCCACTACTTCAGTCCTGAATCAAAACGAGCAAGCAAGCAGAGCAAACACACCCATTCTCCACCCCCCAAAAAAGTGAAAGCAATTTTTTCAGTGGGGAAGATCATGGCTACTGTGTTCTGGGATTCCAAGGGTATAATTCACCTGGACTTTCTCACTGGTCAAAAGACCATCAATGCGCAGTACTATTCAACTCTCCTGAATGAAAAAGTGAAGCCGGCAATTTGCTCAAAGCGAAGAAAAATGCAGGATTCAGTTTTCTTCCTCCAAGACAACGCTTGTCCTCGCACTTCGGCTTTAATGATGGCAACTCCACTGAAACTGAAGTGGGATGTCCTGCCTCATCCACCGTACAGTCCAGACTTAGCTCCATCTGATTATCATTTGTTTGGACCAATGAAGGGGGTCTGAGGAGGCAAGAGATTCTGGAATAATGATGAGGTCATTGCAGCTGTGCAAAGTTGGATACACGAGCAACCGAAAACCTTCTTTGAAACTGGAATTAAGAAGCTTCCAAAACATTGACACAAGTGTATGGCAGTCAACAGGGACTACACTGAAAAGTAGTGTGCAAGACTTTTCCATTTTGTTGTGAATAAATTTTTTAGAAACAAATTCTGGTTTAAATTTGAACATCCCACGTATTATTATTATTTGTTATAAAATTTGTTAATCTAACGTTCATTACCCTTTCTGTAATTTTTGAAAACACTGGTAATAAGGATATCTGTCTGTAGTTTTCAATTTCATCCCTATTTCCCTTCTATAAGGGTTTTACTACCGCCATTTTCAATTTATCTGGAAAAACACCCACTTCAAAGGAGACATAACGTTTGTTAACGGTTTGATAATATATTCAGCACTTCTCTTTACCACCATCTCTGATACTCTGTCAATACCACTTGTCAACTTTCCTTTTAATTTGTTTATTATTTGTTTCATTTCAAATTCTGATACTGGGTTTAAAAACAATGTGTTTGGGCAACTGTTTAGTTGCCAAGATGTCCCTTGATATCTACTATATACAATATCCTTATGATCCATCAGTTTCTCCGCAATATCCACAAAATATGTATTAAATATTTCTGAAACCATCCTTGGGTTTGTTACTTTACTCAAATTCCCGTTTAATTCAATGTTCTTATTACTAATTGTTTTACCAGTCTCATTAAAACAAAAGCTTCATGGCATATTATTAATATTCTTTGCATTAGCTATGTAATTGTCATTATCTCTTTTCTTAGCTTCAGTAGTAACTTTTCTATATATATATTCTTCTATAATTTTTAATGAACTGACAATCTTTCTTACCTAATTTCATTTCTTTCCTTTGTTTATCTAGTGTTTGCATCCTTCTACTTGAGGGTTTTGATCCCTTGTGTAATCCAGTGTTTCCTAATTGCTTCTCTTTTAGGTATTAACCGTATCGGGAAAGCAATATCATAAAAATGTGGAACGTTATCCAGAAATTTATTAAATTTAGTATCTGCATCTACTTCTCTATAAACATCTTGCCATGACTCCTGTTGTAATAAGTGAAGAAATTCCTGCATGTTTTCTTCATTTAACTGTCTTTCAAATACTTTATATGATCTGGTAATATGGGTTTTTATAGGAATTGACAAGATTTGGTCATAATGATCAGACAATCCCAATTCTATTACCCTGGCTGGTTCAATTAATTTTTCCTCATGTATTATGATAACATTTAGTAAGGAGGAGGATGTTTTTGTTATCCTAGTTGGGACTTTTACGGTATTTATAAGGTTATACCTAAACAATACATTATTTATTTCTCTTACATGTAAACCTTCTTGTAGGAAATTTATGTTCCAGTCCTCACTCAATATTAGTCTCTTATTTTTATTACTTAACTCCTGAATAATACGTTCTAATTTATTCAGAAATACATCAAATTTCCCAGCAGGGGATCTATATATACAAATTAAAATAATTTTATAATCTATTAGTTCAGTTATTGATAATTCAAAATTCTTAACCTCCCCTCATTCTTTCATATAATTTAGAACTTCCATTCTTATTCCCTTTTTTATGTAAATGCAAGACCCTCCGTTGTCCTTCGTTCTACAAAATTCACTTGATAAACTGAAATTATCAAACTTTATAGTATGTAATATTTGATGATTTAACCAATGTTCTGTGAAACATAATATATCAATATTTTTAAGTTCGGTGTGAAGTAAAACCTGTAATTCTCTGAATTTTCCCTTTATACTTCTAATGCTTTGGTGGAGGATACCTAGCATTCCTCTATACTCGTTACCTTGACTTTTAACCTTGTAAGTAGAATTTCTCTTATTATCTAGTGTGTGGACCATAAAAAATCTTCCCCCATCTTCCTTGGTTGTTTCCTGATCCTACCCGATGAGCAAACTTCTTGTGATACTCTCTCTACAGCACTCTTTTCCATTTCCCTCCTGAGTTCCTCTTCCTGGACATGTTGAAATAACTGTTCACTTTCCTGTGTGATGATATTACAATTATTTGCTGGTTCAATATTCTGTGAACTATTGATGATATCATCCTGATAAAAAGTCCACTTCATTGGCATAGGGTAAGTCTTCTCTTTCAAAAAAAAATTTCTTACATCTATCTGCAGTCTGTTGAGCAATCATAGTCTTACCACTACCATTCATGTGGAGTCCATGGCTAGTGAAATATTCTCTCTCAAAATCCACATTCATTATTGTGACATGTTTCTGGTTTTTCATTAGTTTCATTAATTTATTTCTCTCTACATTTACACATGACCATTGTTTAAGATCATATCTGTGTAGGGCCTGCAATAATATGATGTTGGTATGTTTATTTCTTACAACAAAATCCAGTACGTATTTCAGTCCAACATTTTTTTTTTATCACTAACGCCCCCTCAAAATACTACTATATCCTTGTTGGTTAATTGAATGGTGGTGCTATTCACAGTATTTGACAAAATACTATTATTAGTTCCAGGATTGACAAAACCTATAACCTCAAAGTTTTTAGTTAAGTTCCCCTTTATCTTATCAGCACAACCTCTGATGTTGCTATCACCAATCAGAATTATTTAATGTTTATCCCCATCATCTATATTCTGGGTTTTGTCCAGATTTGTGTTTGTTAAACTATCATTATTTGCAAATACCTGGGTTATTACTGTTTCATTATCACAAGCTTTTACACAACCAGTTCCAGTGTCCAGAGTTCTTGGTTTATCAGATGCTAATGGTATCGTTATCTGTCGATGGTTATTGAAATTTACATATTTAGGGTTACCATAAGTTGATCTTAAAAAATTATAGGCTATTGTGTCTAGGTTGGAAAGAAAACCATGGGATTCAAAACATTGGCATCGAAGACTCTCAAGGCAATATAATAATAAATCAGAGACGAGTACTGCAAATTTGGGAGAATTATATCACAGAGCTATACGATCGAGCTAATCGACCAGAAGATCTAGACGTCGAACCTGAAGATGAAGTAGATGAAGATGAGAAAGGCCCTTATATTTTGCAAAGTGAAGTGGAAAAAGCTATCAAGGAGATGAGGGATAAGAAGGCTACAGGAGATGATGATGTACCTGGGGATGTACTCAAATTGTTGGGAGAAGGTGGTCTAAGGCTAATGACACAGATGATCAACAGCATGTATGTAACTGGAGAATGGCCCAGAGATTTTATTGAAGTTACAATGATTGCCTTAAAGAAGAAGCCCAAAGCTACAAAATGCAGTGACCATCGCACAATCAGCATCATCGCTCATGCAGCAAAGATAGTAGCGAGGATACTTAGAAGAAGGATTGAGAGGAAAATTGAAGACGCACTTGGAGAAGATCAGTTTGGATTTAGAAGAGGAAAAGGAACTAGGGATGCAATTGGGATGCTGAGAATAATATCAGAACGAACCTTGGTCATAGATGAGGAGTTGTGTGCTTGCTTCATAGACTGGCAGAAGGCATTTGACCGTGTCAACTGGACCAAATTAATGCAGATACTAAAGGGAATTGGGATAGAGTGGCGCGAAAGAAGATTGATCAGCAAACTGTACATGGAACAGAGTGTCAAAATAAGACTGGACCAAGGGGAGACGAGAAGTGTGAAGATTGGAAGAGGAGTTAAGACAAGGTTGCTGCTTGTCACCGATTCTGTTCAACTTATACAGGAGTACCTTACCAAGGAAGCTCTTGAAGGGTTTGGAGACTTCAAAATAGGAGGACAAGTAATTCGCACTGTGAAATATGCAGATGACCTTGTGCTACTGGCTAAGGAAGAAAAGGTGCTACAGGGCATGATTGATAGACTAATTGAAATTGGAAGGCACTATGGAATGGAAATGAATGTGGGAAAACTAAAGTAATGAAAATCTCAAGGCAACCATCCCCAATGAAAATTATGATAGATCAAAAACAATTGGAGAATGTGGAATATTTCAATTACTTGGGTAGCATGATAACAAGTGATGCAAGGTGTACACGTGAAATTAAATTCAGAATTGCCATGGCAAAAGCAGCATTCAACAAGAAGAAAAATCTTTTCACCAGCAAACTGGAATTAAATTTAAGGAAGGAACTAGCAAAGTGCTACATTTGGAGCATAGCTTTGTATGGTGCTGAAACGTGGACACTTCGGAAAGTAGATCAGAAGTATCTGGAAAGTTTTGAAATGTGGTGCTGGAGAAGAATGGAGAAGATCAGTTGGACCGATCGTGTGAGAAATGAAGAAGTACTACACAGAATCGAGGAGGAGAGGAATATCCTACATACAATAAAAAGAAGAAAGGCTAACTGGATTGGTCACATCTTGCGTAGAAACTGCCTTCTGAAACACGTGATTGAAGGAAAGTTAGAAGGAAGGATAGAAATGATGGGATGACGAGGGAGAAGACGTAAGCAGCTACTGGATGACCTTAAGGAAAAGAAGAGATACTGGAAATTGAAAGAGGAAGCACTAGATCGCACCCTGTGGAGAACTCGCTTTGGAAGAGGCTACGGACCTGTCGTAAGACAGACTACAGAATGAATGAATGAATTGTGTCTTGAAAGTTAGTCAATACCTCAAAACGATTTTTTGTAGTTACATTTAAATTCCCTGGACCCTTAATACTCTTCTTCTTAATATACTTTGTAGATTCAGAAATCCATTTCTCCGGCTGATCTTGAGTGTGGTCTTGTAGACATTTATTGTTTTTATTATTAAGGTCACGTGTGTAGGTTATATCCAGTTCTTCCCTTAAGATATTATTTCCCTGGCAGATTTCAGTTCTTATAATTTCTTGTAGTTCACTTTTTACACTAATCAACTGTACACAACACTGACATACTCAACTTTATATGAGTCTCACCGTGCATTTTTTTTTTACAATTCACTGTTTAAAACACCAACGAAATGCACTTCATTTTCACTTTTATTATTTATTACTTATCCCCTACCAAAACATATGTAGGGGATAAGTAATAAATAATAAAAGTGAAAGTGAAGTGCATTTCGTTGGTGTTTTAAACACTGAATTGACCTACTACTTTACAATTGTTTGGCAATAATTCATTAAAGACAGATACCCGATCACGATCACAACCACTATCCTTAGTAGTATTATTATCTTTCTCTTTCCGGTATATATCCATTGTCAACAGTCAACTAACCTTGTTGAAAGAGTAGAAACAGGACGTAATTAAAACTTAGAACAAATTATTATGGTATCTGTACGCAAGCTAAAAGGCCGGACTCAATATACAGAGTCTACACAATTTCCGCCATCTTGCACACATATAGAACGCACAAAACCCCAAACTTCCCAGTTTTTAGTTTTCCTACCATTTCAGAATAAGTAGACAATATTTGACAAACGTGGAAAGCTGACATCTCATATGAGTAATATTATGGTCGTAATACCCCATACTTTCCCACATTTGGGCTAGGCGTGGCTGTCATAGAACACGTGCGGCACAGAACGTCTATCAATAGACAGTTCATCGTAGAGATCGTGTAATGTTGGTATGGGTTTGGAAACTCCTGCAAGCGTACGACACGTCCATACGGAGCACGGTTGAGAGGTTTTAACCTCACTCTCTTGTTAATAATCTGCTCGGGAGTGTAAAAGTTTAATGAATTAAATTACGCCAGACAGAAATGCGTATTCGCCACCCCAGGAACTTAACCAGAGGCACAATAGTATTCGGTATGATTCTTGGCACGATCGGGGGCGCATATATTTGGAAGCCATTGCTGAAAGAGGAACTGAGTAAAAGGGCTGAGGAACAAACAGACATAAAATAGTATAAAATATTTTCATTGGTTTAATAGCATACAAGGTAAATAAGTATGTAAGGTATTCCCTTCTGTCCTAATGGCACGGCATAGTGGTGTGTGGTTGCTTACTGTTCACTATCACGCGACTTCTTCACTATAGGTGTGCAGTGAAACTGTCCTATTTGCTGGATTACCCCTTTCCATTTTTCGTTTGATTCTTGAGCCACATCTTGGCTATCACTTGTCACATACAAAAGGTAACTGCACGTAATATAAGCTAATAATCCGATGTTCACCCCTACCGTTTGTTACTGGATTTTACCAAATGACTAAGTTGGGTAGTGAAGCTGACCATTCGCCTCCAGATAATGGAGGTTAAGAATGAGTAGAGTTATACCGTCACTCCCCCATACTTCCTCATGGCGTGCAAAGGGACTGCTTCTGCTCCTAAATGCTGTAAAGTGTGGTGTAACACAAGAGTAGGGGCTACGACAACGAACTTGTCACGTCACTGATGCTACTCGCGCAAGGTGTGTGAAGAATAATATTCTGATAGCTTACGTGCTCACGACGTGAATGTGAAAGGCGTTTTAAAAGATTCTCCAAAGAAAGGAGGCTCATAACTAACAGAAAATAACCTATCATAGTTGGATGACCAGAAATAAGCCATAAAATAAGGAAAACATTTCGTTTTGTGTTATTACTGCTTGACTCTTGGGCTAAGGTACCCCCTAAAATGTAGCTCCCAAAGGTCGTCCAGCTTACCACCCGTGACATAGAGGAACAACATTTTATAGTATTTGGAAACGAGGTGAACTTCAAATGAGGTCACATTGAACTCCTGTGCCACAAATTAGTTTAGTGATAACCAAAAATCCTTTTACCATGTAAATTTTATTATATTGATTATTTGTACAGCTTTAAAAGAACATAATCCAACGTCATGCAATGAAAATTTGCAGAGGTCTGATACACTGACTTTAAATCAATCAAGTATTATTTCTCTACATAAAAGCAAATTTGCAGAATGGAGGATCATACTCAACAATGAACTTAATGATTTTAAGAATTTATCCAATATTGTTAGTGTAATTTAATAAAGGGGTGATGGGCTGGACATGCAATGTAAACTGAGTAAAGTGAAATACTTCCAGAATTCTTGCAGGGGTATCCATGGAAAAGAATCTGCTTGGAATACTGTGAAGCATATGGGAGTGTAATATTGATGCATACATTAGAGAAGCCGTTTTTGGGGATGCAGAGTTGTTTGCACTAGTGCAGGATCATATCTGAGGGCCTGCTTTGTATTATTATTATTATTATTATTATTAGGGATTGTCTCAGGCTGCTGTTATTCAATTATGTGCATTAGCTTTCATTTCAGATCTGAATTGTCATATAAAAAGATATCTTTTAATTTCAGGCATATGGTGTTGCATTTGCAGGCCAGGGGAAAGGTGTGAATTTTTTAATAGACAAAATGAAGAGATCAGAACTATTCCATATGATAAAAGCTCATCCAGCATTGCTATTGGGTGCAGGACTGGTTTGTACAGCAAGTATAGTAATTACGTACACAAAATTTCTACGTCCTGCTTTGAAAAGACAAAAGTCCGATGAAGCTGAAGTTTATGCAGAATACTTATTTCAACAGGAATCAAAAAAATTAGCAAATAAATCAAACTCTTAAGGAACCCACTCAGTGTGGCACATACTACAGTAAAATCAGTAAATCACTGAAGTGGATGTAAATGTGAAATATACATAAAACAAAATGTGTACCATTAATTGAATTTTGAATGGAAAAGCCTCCAGTGAATGTTAACTACCTTACACCATATGTGTTCTGTTCTTCTGACATGGAAGAGCTGAATAAATATGTGTGCCCTTTCATGTGTATATAGTATTTTAGCAACTTCATACTGACATGTACTGATGTTAATAATACTAATAAATTCTCTACAAAATTATTTTAAATGTACCCATGTGGTGGTTGAGTGATTTACATTTGTGGTTCATGTTTAGAAAGTGGTAGGTTTAAATCTTAACCTAGAGACTGACTGTTCTGAATGAATTTTTTTTTTTTTTGTGGTTTTCCTGTCTTTGCAGGCAACATTCTGGGTTAGTACCTCAAACTAGGCCATGACCACATTCTCTCCAATCATCCTGTCATGTAACACTGTATAGTCTGAGCTATTAACAGTCTGTTTGATTGTACTATAAATAAATGTTGGAGATGTCATATTTTATAGCTGCAGGTAGCGACATAAACTCAAAATTTACTGAAATTCCTATGTCCTGTTTGTTTATTTCCTCCAATACTTCAAGTCGTGTATTTTTTGTCAGATTAGGTGTGGTAAAAAGCCACATCCTGCCATCTGTGATCATCCACAGTAACTAAAATACCAGTATTGTAAGTGAATGGTAGAGCGTGGAATATACGAGGTCTGTCCAAAAAGTATCCGACCTTGGGCCGGGAAAAAAAAGTTCTGTATCTGGGTGGTTACAATACCTAATCCCCTTCAAAGCAGGCCCCTTGTGACTCCAAACACTTAGCCCAGCGGTCCTTCCATCGCTGGAAGCAATTCTGGAAGGCTTGTTTTGGAATGGTGTGCAGCTGCGCCGTCGCGTTCTGTATGATGTCCTCGCGGCTGTCAAAACGGGAGCCTTTTAGCGGTGTCTTCAATCTCGGGAACAGCCAGAAATCACAAGGAGCCATGTCAGGAGAGTAGGGAGCCTGGCGAACCTGCGGAATGCCGTGCTTAGCCAGGAAACCCTGGATCAGGTGTGATGAATGAGCTGGGGCATTGTCATGATGCAGCTGCCAGTTGCGTGCGTCCCACAGCTCCGGTCTCTTGCGCCGAACTGCATCACGAAGATGACGGAGGACTTCTTGGTAGTACTCCTTATTAACAGTTTGGCCTAGTGGTGCGTACTCATGATGCACAACACCCCAGTAATCGAAGAAAACAGTCAGTATCACCTTCACATTGCTCCAAACGTGTCGTGCTTTTTTGGGCCTCGGGGATGTTGGATGCTTCCATTGTGACGACTGGACCTTGGTTTCCGGGTCATATCCGTACACCCACGACTCGTCACCAGTGATCACAGTCTTCAGGAACTCAGGATCCCTGTTGGCGCACTCCAGCATGTCCTGCGCGACCTCAAGGCGGAGTTGTTGCTGCTCCGGCGAAAGCAGCTTGGGCACAAATTTTGCCGCCACTCTTCGCATGCCCACATCCTCAGTTAAAATCTTGTTTGCGGAACCTCTGCTGATCCCAACCTCATCAGCAATTTCCCGGACGGTCAAACGACAGTCCTCCATGATCAATGTCCGCACTTTGTCAATGACATCAGCATTTCGGCTCGTTGACGGTCTCCCGGAACGCTGGTCACTGTCCGCCGACATGCGGCCATCTTTAAAGCGGTTGAACCACTCTTTAATTTGAGTGACCCCCATTGCATCATCACCGAAAGCCTGCTGAATTTTGCGGATTGTTTCCGCTTGGGTATCCCCAAGTTTCTGACAAAACTTGATGCAGTATCGCTGCTCCAAACATTCTGTCATCTTGAGCGAAACGAGAATGCGACGAACACGTGTTACACCACTTCACTATCTGGCAGCGACAGACGCATCCGGCGGTGTTGCGAGGCAGCAAAAAATCACGCATGCTCATGAAAGTCCCTTTTACCACTACGCTCAGTTTCCCCACCCTTTCGCCATTACTTACCGCGGGAAAAAATATAGTCGGATACTTTTTGGACAGCCCTCGTATATGTATTGCAGTTTTCAGTTGCAGGATCCAGACAACCCAGATGAGTAAAGTAAAAGCTAGTTTCTCCAGCAGTTGATGATCTGAAAAGCTCTATTAACTGGAAATTGACTTAAGAGGCCCATTACTTTCACTTTCCATCGACTGGCAGCACTAATTCTGAGGGTTTGGCCATTAAATGTTGGTGTCTTGTTTGTTTTGTATATTATATAATGGCATTCATGAAGAAATTAAAAGCAGATTGAACTCTGGAAATGCCTGCTACTATTTGATCCAGAATCCTTTGTCTTCCAGTTTACTATACAAAAATATAAAGAAAAAAATATACAGAACTATCAATTTGCCTTTTGTTTTGTATGGGAATGAAACTTTATCTCTCACATTGAGGGAGGAACATAGGCTGAGGGTGTACAAAGATAGGATACTGAAGAAGATATATGGGGCTAAGAGGGACGAGGTAACCAGAGACTGAGGAGATTTGAGATCTGTACTCCGTACCAAATAAAGTATTATTTGGGTGATCTCATCATGAAGAATCAGATGGACAGAGCATGTGGCACATGTGGGGAGAGGAGAGGTGCATACAGGGGTTTGGTGTGGGAATTTGAGGAAAAGAGACCACTTGGAAGACCTAGACATAGAAGGGAAGATAATATTAAGGATCTTCAAGAAATAGGATGGGGAGGGGTTGTGGACTGGATTGATCTGGCTTAGGATAGGAACAAGTGGCAGGCTCTTGTAAACACAGCAAAGAACCTTCAGGTGCCATAAAATGTGGGAAATTTCTTGACTAGCTGAGGAACTGCTTGTTTCTCAAGAAGGACTTTACTCCATGGAATGAGTAAGTATACACATGTTACATAAGTGGTGAAGTAGAAGGTGCGGCAGGGAAAACGGCTGGATGTCAAGTGACAAATTGAAAGGTTATATCTATCCATGTGGTTGCTGGGTACACTAAGAAACGCATTAGATCTAAAATGCTACTACCTGGAAAACTCCAATATCCACAACCCTTTGGTCCTGCAGGTGCCAGATAAACCAGCTGATACTGTATATACCATAGCCTGAGTACCTATGAGGACTAGTGTTTAGACAATGGGCATCCAACCTTTTTATGGCAAAGCGCCATAGTGATTTCGGTGGGCTGGTTCATGGCCGCATGTGAAAAAGTAATAAATGGTATACCTAACCACCTAAATTGTTCTTTTTTATAGTAGATACATAGTTTACAAACTGGCCGTGGGCAGCATAATGCACCCTGGTAGGCTGCATGTGCAGTGGGTGCTGCAGGTTGGAGACCCATGGTTTAGACAAAGGCATGTGTTAAATAGTATCAAAGAAGGGCACATATTTTCATGTTTGAACATATATCAATTAATAGAAATAATGTAAGCAGAAAGCAGTCTTATAGATGTGGCAAACTTCCCAGGTTTTCAAAACCTAGTCCTTTGTTATTTTGTCTGATTTAAGTGACTAATAAACTTGAAACACATTTAACTTACTTTTAAATTTTATCATTCGCTGTAAGCTATGAGTTGCTTTTTTACGAATTGTTTGTGCCAACTATTTTGACCTGTCACAGCATGCACCACTTGATGTGTTGCACCACTCATGTCATGTATGAATCCCATGAATTTCTTTGGGTCCAAGACATAACTGCAGACATTGCATTCTAGTATTCTGTTTTTCATTAATATTTGCAGATATTCTGCTTTCTTGTACAAGAAATTTTGAGAGACCAGCATCTGCAATGTCTCTTTTTCTGGGGCTGCTGTCATAGGCATGTTTGGTTGCAGAATTACTTGCTGAAATTGCAGGGTAATCGCATTCTTACACAATTTCTTTGTTCTTTTCTTCATGTCTGATTCCCTCCACGTTTATTTCTTCACGTTCCTGTTGAGGACTCTTCCTTTTAACATATTTAAAATTCTCATCTTCACAAGGGGACCTTTTTACATGAATCAGGTCACATGGATGTGAAATAGTTATAGCACCTCAAGAAAAACTGACTACTGAACTTTGCTTTCTAGCCACATGTTTGTGAAAAGCGAAACAGTTGGGTGGCCCTGTTAGCTGACGAAACATGAGTTATTTGGTTTTCTTTGTATTGCCTCCTGGTGAACAATAAACACAGTATAGACTCTGTCATCTGTTGATAGTAGTGGTGGCAGTAGTGGTGGTGGTGTTGGTGGTTGTGACTCAAAAATCACAGTAAAAGATGCCAAATAATGAAGCTGAAGGTGCTTCCTCTGTTGTCATATTTATTGCTCCTACTTTCATACAGTAAAACAAAGCTCCCTGTTTCTATATACTGTAATTCTGAATATATGTCTTTAATTCCCAGTGGTTGTGTCAGGGTATGCAGCCACATTACTTAATTATTGGCAGCAAGTTATACAGTAGGGTGCTAGTGGTTGCTGGATCTAGGTTCTTAGGACATATGAATTATCCTAGGTGTTGCCACATACAGAGCACATGTGTTTCATGTTGCTGTACATCTTGGAAATTGTTGTAGACACTGGAAGTAACTTCTTGTTCCTTCAATTTGGCTTTGGTTCACTGTACAGACCTTCAATTTGTCACATGCTGTCAGGTGCACTGAGTTGTCAAGAATGCATTTAAGATTACGGTAAATTTATAACCTTTCCATCCTGGGTAGTATTTGGAACTTAAACCCCAGTGTTGTTAAAGGGTTAATTAAATAAATGAGCTCCAGAGCTGTGTAAAACATTATCTTATCAGCATCTACTCACATTATATTCCATATTCAGGAATCTGTCAGGCCAAATACAAGCATTATTAATGACAAGAAATTTGAGATTTGAGGTTGTAACAGCAATGCTGATGATGAATGCAGCCTTCTGGGAATGGCCGCCGTGTAAATTGGTATACAGTCCACCTAGACTTCTCGGAAGATGGAGGCAGGCGCCTCTGAGGCTCGGTATTTATACACCAATCTACAAAGAGACTAGAATCTTCAAGTAGAGGTTTGATGTTACTAACAGATTGAAAGATGCTAATTGATTGTATTACTAATACATAAGATAATACGTTTTTGCTGAATGTAGACGGTGCTTAAACGTATTTTTTTTCCTATCATGCAATAACAGATACAGTCAAATATGGATTTTATATTAGATTAGGCTATGTGTTTTAACTGCTTTCGAAGAGGTCCGATTGGAAACCATCGAATGAGTCCTAGATTTGAGACTATAATGGTGGTGGTTATGAAGAATACCATTTCATGGGATGTGACGCCATGAAGTCTGGTAGAAAAGTGTCGACGTTTCGGTGGAGTATGCTGCCTCGGTAAATTCCTGCCCGACTTTACAGCGTCGCTTTCAGGGAACCGTTTTCGACGTTATGTGATAATTCAGATTATAAATTTTGTTATGCAGCAAGTACTCAATAATAAAATTTACATTCCGAAGGATAGTTCATTCGATTGTGTCAATGACAGACGGGTGCGCAGCATACGTAGCACCAGGAATCGTTACCGTATGATCCGTGGTGTAGTGCTGTTGACAGTGCCAGTGGTTACCTGCCAAGTTAGAAGTTGTTGAGCGGAAGAAGCTGTCTGATTTGATGAGTGTTTGTTATGGCAAATAACAACAAACATAACGTTAGATATGTATATCATTTACCATATTTTGAGCGCAGAGAGCTTTGTCGAATATTGGACCGAATGGATAAGTGGGAAGAACTGGGTAAGAAACCTGCTTATGTGTTCCGTACCTGTTGCATGTTCGGATGACATACGAAGGAGGATAAATTGAGCAAACCAATTTTCAATCGAACGTCAGTAGCGATTGATGTTTGGTGCAGGCTTGGAATATCAGGCGAGAGAACGTTTGGAAGTGGTTCAAACAGGCTGCTGTAATAAATAACGGTACTTCAGTTTCCGAAATAACCAGATCCCAAACAGTAGTTTCGTACTTCAAAAAAATCATTACGAATCTCTGGATGAGAAAACGTTATTAAACCAGGTACGATTCGTATTCAAAACTGTAACGATTTAATAAGTAGGTAAAGTAAGTAAATGTGTACATTAAGGCAACCCTGTACTTATGACTTACTTGCACTGTTTTTGAATTGCATGCAACTCATGTTAAATTGGCAATATTGAAAGAGATTATTTTGATCATAGCAGGACATATCCTTTTGTGTCCAGCAAATCGTAATTCGGCGACATATTAAAGTATGTTTAGTTTAGTTTAAGCGCAGTTCACGAGTACATGACTCACCTATTTATTGCCAAGTTTAAGAATGTGTGGAGCTATACTTCCACTGCTGTCTGTGCCTTCATGGCGTATGCAGGGGCAACCTCATCTTCTGAGTAAGGCTGAAGGTAAAGTTGTTGCTGTGCTTGCCATGAAGGCATATAAGAGAAGTAGAGGTGTAGCCCCCACTCATTCTTAACCTTGGCATTGGATGGAGGTAAGTAGTCAACATCATGCCCTGGTCATTTTATGATTGGAGAAAGAGCTCCCAGTACCCATTGAATAGGAGGGTAGGTGGGTGAGTAGTTGAATTTAATGCTTTGCGTATGTACCTTATTTGTTTCAGAACACCTTATTAGTTTGCTCATTTTATAGTAAAATAGCCTAGTTAGTTTTTTTGCTGTGTTTATTTGTCCATAATTGATTTAAAACTGTAAGTTGCTGTGCTTACAGTCACAGCCAATAAGACTGAGAATGAAGAAGATGAACATGTGATTTGGACTAGAATGAACAAGGTATAGGATGCTTGAAGTGTTGTGGATTAGTATTGAGTCTGCTGCATCCGTATGTCCTTGGTGTCATATTGTTAGTAATTAGACCAGTGACTTAATGAAAGATGAAGTTTGAAGAATAAATAATAAAGAGATGTTGATTTCTGCTTAATATCTCACTGAAATTCTGATGATTGCCCAGCCAGTAGATGTAATATTAAATTTCACAGCTGTGGAAACCTCACATTTGATAAAGTTTTTAGACAATTTCTGTTAACTTTATAAAACCACATTTTGTTGCTTCTGTTTTAGGTGGCATATACATGAAGTTTGACATGATGACTATTCAGGATCTGCGAAGGGAGGTTCTGAGAGGCAACTCCCCATCTGATGAACTTCTGACACTTTGGGGACATCAAAATCATACTGTTCTGGAGTTATTTGTCCTACTTTCTGAGATGCAGCACTATCAGGCCATGCTTGTTTTGAAACCCTTTGGTGTGTTCTATTTTTGAGTCGTTTGTTGTAAGCATTCCCACTGACACTGTGGGGTCAGTTTTTCTTATAATAAATAGAAATGTCAGAAAAATCTGTTGAAGAATATGATGGTGTTGCCATCTGGAATGAAAGTTGTCATATTTGGGCCAACAATAACTTAGTTTTTGTGTGTTCAAGTGGCACTTTGCATTAACACCGACAACAAAGTGACCTAAATTGTAATAAGATTTCAGTTTTTCAATTTATTTCATCTTCAAGCAGATCCAAATCAACAGGCCAAGATGAAGAGTTAGTTTTCACTGCTCTTAACTCCAAGTGGTTTTGTGGTGCATAATTTGGCATTTATATCTGCGAAACTAATTTATTGTTTAGGAATCCTGAAATTTTATAAGAGCATTGTTTGAGGATATGATATTGCTTTAGGGAGGTTATTTTCTTCATTACTTGCATGTATTTATGTAACTATCCTGTTGATTTTAATGAAATTCAGTTAACTTTTTGGCACTGGAATTAAATGCCTGGTGTAGTGTCTAAAGTCCAGAATTTGAATAAGGGCTGCATAACTAACTAACTAACTAATTCCATGGAGCAGAGTCCTTCTTGAGAAGCTAACAGGTCGTCAGCTAGTCAAGAAATTCCCCACATTTTATGGAACCTGAAGGTTCATTACCACATTCACAAGAGCCCACCACCTGTCCCTATCCTGAGCCATATCAATCCAGTCCATGCCCCCACCCCACTTCTTGAAGATCCATTTTAATATTATCCTCCCATCTATGCCTGGGTCTTCCAAGTGGTCTCCTTCCCTCAGGTCTCCCCACCAAAATCCTGTATGCACCTCTCCCCTCACCCATACGTGCTACATGCCCCGCCCACCTCATTCTTCTTGATTTGATCACCCGAATAATAGTTGGTGATGAGTACAGATCATTAAGTCCTCATTATGTAGTCTTCTCCACTCCCCTGTTACCTCATCCCTCTTAGGCCCAATTATCCTCCTCAGCACCCTATTCTCAAAAACCCTCAGCATATGTTCCTCCCTCAGTGTGAGAGACCAAGTCTCACACCCATGTTAAACAACAGGCAAAATTGTAGTTCTGTATATCTTAATCTTTGTATTTTTAGATAGTAAACTGGGAGACGGAAGATCCTGCACCGAATGATAACAAGCACTCCCCAACTTCAATCTGCTCTTAATTTCTTCCTGAATGGAATTTTGATTTGTTAGGGTTGTTCCCAAATATTTGAACTGTTCCACCCTTTCAAAGGATTTATTATCTAACTTTATGTTTTCTTCTTCTCTTCTTCATCTTCTGTCTATGGGCCCGTCGGCATTAGCTCCGGACGCACCGCAGCCTGAGGCTTATTGTGCTAACCCTTAGTCTTTCAATTATCAAGTCTGCAGCCACAGCCGTTCCTTGATCAGGTTCATCGAAGGCGGAATACTCGAGTAAGAGTGGGGTCTTTTCACACCCCCACTACTTCTCGCCACCGCCTTCTCTTACTTTAATGAGCTACTTCCGCTGCGCTCCCAAGAGTCGCCTGGTCTGCAGTCTGGTCATAATGACACCTGCAGCCAGTCTGTCCTCATCAGAAGAGATAGCAAAAGGCTCACAGGTTCATCGAAGGTGGAACACTCGAGTAAGAGTGGGGTCTTTTCACACCCCCACTACTTCTCGCCACCGCCTTCTCTTATTTTAATGAGCTGCTTCTGCTGCGCTCCCGACAGTCGCCTGGACTGCAGTTTGGTGGCACCTGCAGCCAGTCTGTCCTCATCAGAAGAGACAGCGAAAGGCTCAGGGCATACAGCCCCAATATCAAGTTTACAGTCACAGCCGCTCCTTGATCAGGTTCATCAAAGGAGGAATACTCGAGTAAGAGTGGGGTCTTTTCACACCCCCACTACTTCTCGCCACCGCCTTCTCTTACTTTAACGAGCTACTTCCGCTGCACTCCCAAGAGTCGCCTGGTCTGCAGTCTGGTCATAATGACACCTGCAGCCAGTCTGTCCTCATCAGAAGAGATAGCAAAAGGCTCACAGGTTCATCGAAGGTGGAATACTCGAGTAAGTGTGGGGTCTTTTCACACCCCCACTACTTCTCGCCACTGCCTTCTCTTACTTTAACGAGCTGCTTCCGCTACGCTCCCAAGAGTCGCCTGGTCTGCAGTCTAGTCATAATGACACCTGCAGCCAGTCTGTCCTCATCAGCAGAGATAGCAAAAGGCTCACAGGTTCATCGAAGGTGGAATACTCGAGTAAGAGTGGGGTCTTCTCACACCCCCACTACTTCTCGCCACCACCTTCTCTTACTTTAATGAGCTACTTCCGCTGCACTCCCGAGAGTCGCCTGGACTGCAGTCTAGTCGTATAGACACCTGCAGCCAGTCTGTCCTCATCAGAAGAAACAGCGAAATGCTCAAGCCTACAGCCTCAGTATCAAGTTTGCAGCCACAGCTGCTCCTTGATCAGGTTCATCAGAACTCAGCTCAGAACTTACTTGTATCAAGTCTACAGCCTCAGCCACTCCTTGATCAAGTCCATTAATTACTGTGTCCATTTTATTCCCACAAGTAATGGGGAAGTAACAGTCACCACCCGCAGAGCCCCTTATGGGTGGAAGGCATAAATACAACGGGGTGCTGCCCGGTTCCCCGAGGGGATCGTAAATGCACTGCTGTTTTTCCACCCCAGTGCCATGCAGTCCTCGGCACGATACCTCACACCTTGACTTGGGTGAATAGGAAGGATGTTATGGAAAGGTTATTGGTTCAGACAGGTCGCTGTGGAACACACTTCGTCTGGCCCCTCAGCTGAGGCCTGCCCGGCTTGGGAGACCCTACCAGTAGCTAAGCTACCGCCGGTTTAGCCCCCAGCTTCTTTGGGGCACTCAAACCCTCTCCGCCCGCACGGACAGTGCTTCGTTAAGGCGGTGTCCCCTGGGAGGGAACTTTATGTTGTGATTTTGTCCTACATTCTGATCTCGATACAGGACCATGTACTTAGTTTTCTCAGCATTTACTTCTAGACCAATCTCCTTACTAGCGACTACCAAAGCTTCTGTGTTTTTCTTTATAGCATGTACGCTTCCACCCAGTATGTTAACATCATCAGCATAAATTAGAAGCTGATGTGTACCATTTAATTTCAAGCCCTCCTGGTTTGCCTGAACCCTCCTAATGGCATATTCCAAAGCAAAGTTGAAAAGCAATGGCGATAAAGCATCTCCTTGTTTCAAACCATTCTTAATAGGAAATGTGTCAGACAAATGTTTGCCTACCCGGACTCTGCTATAGGTTTCATTTAGACACATTTTTACTAGCCTTTCTAGTTTCATAGGGATACCAAATTTAATGAGAATATTATACAAGACCTTCCTCCTAACTGAATCGTAGGTTTTCTTGAGGTCTATAAATAGCTGATGCACTGCCTCATTGTATTCCCATTTTTGTCAAGTATTTGACGAATGCAGAATATATGATCAGTAGTCGACCTGTTACGTCTAAATCCACACTGATGATCCCCAATAATTTCCTCTGCATATGGAGTTAACCTTGACAGAAGGATGTTGGATAGAATTTTGTATGTGGTTGACAAAAGTGATATGCCTCGATAATTACTGCAATCTGTTTTATCACCCTTCTTATAAATAGGTACAATGATTGACTCCTTCCACTGCTCAGGCAATTCCTCTGTATCCCAAATAGAATTAATAAGTTTATGGATCTCGGAAGGAATTGTCCTACCTCCTGCTTTAATCAGTTCTGCTGGAATTTGATCAGTACCTGGTGATGTGTGCCTTTATAGCTTTTCAGTAGCCATCTCAACCTCAGAGTCACTGGGCTCAGGCACCAGTGTTTCTGCTGTATGTGTTTCTGTCTGCCTAACATAATTAACCCCATGTACATTCAATAGCTGAAAGAAATGATTCCTCCACCTAGCCAAAATACTGTGGGAGTCTGCAACCAGATCACCCTTCTTATCCTTTACTACATTATTTCTAGGCTGGTAACCCTTCTTAAAGTCACTGATGCCCCTATACAAGTCTCTGATATTTTTGTTCTTACTGTTTGTTTCAAGTTCATTAATTTTAGCTTTCAGATATTCCTTCTTTTTGTTCCTGAAATGTCTACTAGCTTCACATCTTACATTGTTCAGATTATCTACATTACTTTGGTTTGGATTCTGTAACCACTGCATTTTAGCCTGCTTCTTTTGATCTAAAAATTTTGAACATTCTTCGTCAAACCATGGTTTATGCTGCTTCCTTTCATACAGCCCTAGACTGTCTTTAGCTGAGATATTGATACTCTCTTTAATGTCTTCCCAAGCCCTATATATGTCCTCGCTAGCATTTAAGTTCTCCAAAGCTGCAAACCTGTTTGAGATCTTTATCTGATACTGTTTCCTAACCTCTAGTTCACGTAACTTCTTGAGATGAATTCTCTTCACATCAAACTTCTGTCCTGCTTTTTTAATTACTGCCAGTCTTTCCCTAACTTTTGCAATCTCCAGATAGTGATCAATATCACAGTCAGCTCCCCTGAGATCACACATCGAGTATACTTAAATGCCATCTCCTATCTATCAATACGTGATCAGTCTGATTTTCAGTCTTCCCATCAGGAGAGGTCCAGGTGTATTTATGAATATTTCGGTGCGGGAACATCGTGCTCTTAAGAACTAGATTTTTGATGTGGCAATGTTTACAACTCTAACACCATTTTCATTACTATCCTCATGTAAACTCTCATTCCCGATCATTAGTTTGAAAGTATCCTCCCTCCCCAATTTTGCATTAAAATCTCCTAACAGAATTTTCATATGGTACTTAGGAAAATGATAAAAAACCTGTTCTAATTCCTCATAGAAACTGTCCTTTGAGTCATTACTATTCTCCTCAGTTGGTGCATGCACATTCAGAACAATGATATTATATCAGCGACCTCTCAGCACCATATATGACATCCTATCACTAACAAACTCTAGTCTCTTAATTGCTGATACTATTCTTTGATGTACAAAGAAACCTGTTCCCAATTGATGGCTTTCATTTCCTTTTCCATAGAAAAAAGTATAATCCCCTGCTCTTACTGTGCCTTCTTTGTCCCACCTAACCTCCTGTACACCCACTAAATCTAATTTATACCTCGCTAATACCCTGGCCACTGTCATAAGTGACCCTGACCTAAACAGGCTCCTCACGTTCCATGTTCCAAATCTCATGTTCCTTGTCCTTTGCTTAAGTTGTACCAAAGAATCAGTCCAGGTCTGAGGCTTTGTGATGTGTTTCATGACATGGTAATTTTTTACGGTGAGGAGTTGTTAGCACCTCGCCCAACCCCCAAGCTGGAGGGCCACCCCTTGTCAGCTGTCCGTGACTGCTAAATCAATGTATTTGCAGCTACCCTTCATATCTGGAGGCTGTTCATCCGCAACCTGAGGACGCGCTATGCCGTGGTGACAGGGACCCACTTATCATGGAAGGGCTGCATAAGAGCAGCTGTAACTGGCTGTTGCCAGTGGGCAACATTTGGTGTTTTGAGTGTCACTGTGCATTACCAGTCGGTAATGTTTGTTGCCAAAGGGTTAATGATACCAGCATTAAAAATGTGATCATCTTTCCTATGCAGAGTCAAATATAACCCTTTAAACATCAGCCTGGATTATGCTCATGTATCCAGTTGTCCACTGGGACATGCTGTTTCTCCATACCAGTGCCAAATACACATGCATTTTATGTTTTTTGAGTTTTTGTGTTGTTCAGAGCATGTAACTGCAGGAGGGATTGCACCTTTTTTACCAGGTAAAATTGAATAAGATGTATGGTAGTAACATCTGAAATAGTGACAAACATCTCATCTGAAGAATATGTGAGCACTTGAAAAATGTAGAAGTGAGAGGGTTAAATGCCTAAGGACCTTACTGGAAGTGATCTGCTGGGTATAGGAATCATCTAAAACACATGAATAATTTGATTAAAATGGCCTGTCTGTTATATTTTTTCCTGAATATTGGTGTGTAATATCACAAGTACTCCCATGTATAGAACTTTACTTATGATCCACCTGACCACTGTCTTAATTTCTTTCAGTTGATCCTTACTATCATCGGTTTATTTATGAAGGAGAAGAAATGCTAAGACCAGTGTCTAATGGCATCCGATCACTGGGTACAGACAACAAAGTATCTTCAGCAGAAGGGAAAGAACCAGCTGCTGCAGGAAAGGAGACAGGTGTCGCAGTTAATGGTCAAGCGTCAGGATCGCATGGCCCATCAGGAGAGAAGAATCTGGACGTTGGTCGCCATAACTTGAATTTAACTGAATCAGTGGAATACACTCACAGTAAACTCACATTTCCCCCTGAACAGCAGCAACCAGAAAGAAAGATCTTGAATACCATGAGGCTGTCACCAGCCCAAGTTCCAGAGTCTGATAATGAAGCAGCCAGAATTCCCAGACCTCCTGCTGGAATGACCCCACTAACTTCAGAGGACAGGGTATCCAGGTTTGCACCAGAAAACAAGGAGAATAATGTTCCCGCATGTAGTCAACACAGAAAGCTGTCAAGTAAGCAACAACAATTAATTTCTGTATTTATTTAAAGTTTATTTAACAACACTGTCAGTGGCTCAGACTATGTAGTGTCAGAATTATAATATGATTGATGAATGATGAGTTAGAAAGGATGTGAAAGAAAGTGGAAATGTCCTAATTTGAAGTCCTGTCCTGACAATTGCCTGGATAGATTGAGGGAATTTATGACTAGTAGTCTTGGATAACCGGTCTTCAGGCTGACATTTTTACCCATGACCCCTGAATATGGACTAAGAGTGACACCAACTCACCTTTCACATTCTGTTGTAATTTTGATAGTCACAGTGTGTACGATGAAATTCATTTTATAATTCTAGTTTTTTGTCCTATACATGCAAATTTGCAGAACGATAGTATGGGCAAATCTCCAGAAGTCAAGTGTATGAATATTTCAAAAGCAGTTTCATAATACTTTAACAATTAACCAAAATATATTATCATGGGTCAGTTGTAAAGTGTTTGTCAAAACTTAAGAATGCAAGCACATGGAGTCTGAGCTTAATGGTGAATTCTTGCTAACTGCCTAAATTGTAAGCTATCAGTAAATTTTGCCCATACTTGTACATGGTGGCTAGAGTGTGTCAGTTGCATGTCAGCTACATGGTACATGTTTACCTTGGCAATATAATCTTTGGTCCTGAGAAATCAAATCACTGTACTGCATCTTTTTAATCCTTTGAGAATCAGTGGTTTCACTGTAAAACTACCCAGTGCCAATCTTTCGTAGGTAGTGGCATGGTGGTTTACATATGAACTACCATGAATGGAATGCTTATGTGGTTCAGTGTCTGTTTAGAATTCACAGGCTGTAGTAATAAACATGTCATGAATTTGCACCAGACTGTGATACCACACTCAATTTCCAAAGTGTTAAATAATGGACGCCATGAAGAAAGATATGCTCTGATGTAATTTTCTCTACTTTGTCTTATTAAAGTTTCTTATTTAAACATAAGACTATTATTTTGTTATATTATTTTCCCACAACTTCCATGCATACTAAATCTGATTTTACATGGTGCTTTAAATTATGTAGATTATTTGATTTTGTCATATATAGTTCCAATGTTAAACAGAAGTATGTAAGTTTTTTGGCTTTTGCAGCAATGCAGTTGAGGTCTCCGTTCTTCTTGTATGTGGTGCCATTGATGCCCAGTGTTTTGAGATAGCATGTTCATGTCATCTTTGTGGACTTTCCAACCCTTGAAGATGATACCATTGTACTTGAAACGTTGGACACCAGTAACTCATTGACATGACACCACATCCCAGAAGAATGGAAACCTTGAATGGAACTTTTAACTTAACATTGGGACAGCTTGACCTTGAAGGTGAAGGCAGTATGATCGTTCAAAATGTTGGTTGCTATTAACTGTTTGCCAATCAGCACAGTACATCATTCAAGAAGGATTTTAAAATGTAATTTTGCTCTTTGTCTTTCATCCCAAATATTCCAGGTACATGCTGTGTAATAACTTTGTCATGTAGGGATCATGCCAGTTTGGTAAGAGTGTGAATGCTAGTGTTTATATGTACATAGGCACATGTATATGTGAATATATTTCTGTCAGAAGACAATTTTGCAATATTAAACTCTGTTCTTAACCTAGTGTTTTTGAACGTGATACTTTGTGTACTGATTCATGTTCGATTTTGATTAAAGATTTGCAGCTTATAAATTAATGTGTTAATTTTGGAAGTTATATATAGAATCCATGAAAAAAGATTTTTCTCTAAGTAGTGGCCCCACACAATTAAGTATACAGAGCTGGTAAAGAAGGTGATAAGTTCTGAAAAAAATATTGTCTGCTTAATAGAACTGATCCAGTATGAATGTCATTACACTAATTAAAATTTGTTATTAAGTTTTATGACAACACTTCTTCAAAAGTTGGTTTTTGAGAGTGCTCAAACTTTAAACCCACACTGAAGTTTTGGAATAGGTTCAGTGAGAAAGAAACAATACGCCTATTTGAATATGAATAAGATACTTAACGTTCCTTTTAATTTAGGCAAGAAAGAGCACAATTTCATTATTACAAAGAAACAGGTTGTCTATAACCATTCTGTGACTCTGTGATTCAGATGCTTCTGATGTGTCATCAGTGACTGAAAACTGTGGTTCAATACCGCAAATTCACTACCAAGAACTGCTAGAAGCAACTCAGGGTTGGGCCAAAGAGAATATTCTGGGTAAAGGTGGGTTTGGAACAGTTTTCAAAGGAAATTGGAAGAACACCCAGGTGGCAGTCAAAAGGATAGAACAGGTAATTGAGTAAAATATTGTTATAAAATGAACCATTTTTACTTATTCACATATTAAATTTTATCCGTTATATACTCTATGGCTTTGAGAAGACCAGTTGATTGGAATGTTCTGCAACCTTGCTAGACCTTGTAACCATTCACCAATCATACATATGTTGATGCTCAAATTTGCATTGTTCTCAGTACTGCATGTGTTGCCAGTACAGATCATTTGTTATACAGAAGGTCTCCATTGTCTGAGTCCCTGGTATTTGTTTCTGTGCATATGCAGGACCAAGTTTTTTAGGACAGAATACCTAAAAATTCCATGCACTTGAGGATCACGTCCATGGACTGGATTTTCCAAAAGAAAATGGTTTCAATCCGTTTCCCACATACGTGGGGCCAAATTATTGAGGAACTATATGAAAACATTGCATGCACTACCAGGGGTCATTTGTGGAATGCAAATTTTTCCAGTGTGGAAAATGTTTTTAATCTCACATGCATCTGCCATAGTTTCTGACTCTCCTGCTCACGATGAAACTCTTGTGGATGAGTTCTGCATCAGCCGGTAAGACACAACCCCAAGAGGCCAATAACTGCTGCTGCTGCGACTACTACTACTAGTAGTAGTAGTAGTAATTATGATATAATAATACTAATAATATAATAATAATAATAATGAATGGAATTGTTCACACTATGTATAAAATAAATAGTGTGATTTGTATAAAGTTACAAATCAAAAGTTTAAAAACCAACATATGCACTGTATTCTTACAAGTCAAATGCCCCTACATATGTTTTGGCTTAAACAAGCCATCTTCAGGGGGTCAAAGTTCTACATATGCTCGACATCCAGTAGTTCATTCATAAGCACCTCATACATCAACACAAAACAAATTCTTAATTCCCAATGGATGAGGACACCACTAACATCAGCCGTCCAAATATATAAAATCCAGGGAATGAGTTGCACCTATCTTTCATGTTATATGTATAAAAGGTTAGAAGTTTCCTTACAATTATATATATATATTGGTTATAAATTCATGGCAGTCTTGTTTTTGTATACGGATTATCCAATGTAGGTTGAGCGTACCCTGTGTATCCGTAATCAATAATCTGTATTCGATCCCCGGACCGTCCCGCTTGTAGCGAGTCGCTATACCGACTATGCTATCCCGGCCCACAGAAAAGTACAATGGCAAAAGTAATTAACACTGCCACATGCATGGTAGTCACTGAGGATGACACAAATTAAAGTGTTGAAATGTGTAGGACTAGTGGATGGTTATAAGGTGTTGACTTTTATTCAGGTATTCTTGCAATTGGTATGACAGTTGGAAAGGGTTCCTCAGATTCTAATATATACATGTAACCATGCTAACATAAGTATGAATTATGTTTGTTGAGTTTGTTTTTCTATATTCAGAGAGGAGCAGCACCACCAGAAAACAACCAGCCACAGCTGGAGCAGTCACTGAGAGAGCTGCGCATTTTAAACTCTTGTCGTCATGACAACATATTGCCATTGTTTGGGTTCAGTGTAGGGGGTGATGAACCCTGCCTTGTATACCAGTTCATGCCCAATGGCTCATTGGAGGATCGTCTGCTATGTCGGGTAGTTACTGTCATCAGTATTATATACCAGAACTGGAGACATGTAGAATTTATTGTATTAATGAAGTTATTTGGGTGGCAGAGTGAAGAAGTTACATTTGTTAGGTATATCCCAGTGGAGTTTGTGTTTTTCAGATGTGTTCTTTGCAGTTATGCATATGTTACTGACAGTGTAGTTTATTTATTGCAGATTGAAATTTGTTGCTGCAAAGTGTTACAGCATTTTCTGTTCTAGGAAATCATTGTTCCTTGTATTTTACAAATTATGGAACATAGTGAAAAGTATTCTGAATGAAAGTTGTAAATATTAATGAGGTCTAAAATTATATATCATGAACTAATATTTGTACAATGATTCACTTTTTGCGAAGCAGTTTGGTTTTGGTTAATGTAGTGTATACTGGCTTTGTATTGGTCCTGTGCTGACCAAAATTAAATTTACCCGATTTTTTTTATATACTCCCGGTACCAAATTGCGTTGAAATCATTTGAGTAATTAGGAAGTTAAATGTGTATGCATGGACAAATGCATTCATTTTATACACATTGCCAAAATTAGACATAAAATGTATGAAATTTACCATGTATTAAGTATGGTGCAACTTTGTAGTTCAGCACCTGTCAAACGTGCATTTGTTTCTGTGGCTGCTTTAAGTTTGAAATAACATTTTGCCAGTGTTTACCAGTATATATGAGCAGGTTTATTCGTGGGACATGAAAGAGAATGTTTAGGTAGTGAGTTTATTCAGGTTATGCAAAAAAGAAATGTTGTGATTGGAATTATGTTTTGTGCATTTTCATTTTACTAATATTGAGTGTTGGGGAAATTGTTTGTAGTAACATGTAAAGTACTCGTTATTAAGACTGTTTACCATTGTGTTTGATTTGTTTATTCATGGTACATTTAATGATGCTTTCAATAGCTCAGATTATATAATATCAAATGGTGTAATGATTTATGAAGAATGAATTGGAGAGGGTGTGGAAGTAAGTGACCTTGGCATAATATTTTAACTGTTGTGAGGACTGTGATGTCATACATTTTAACACACACACATGCGTGTATATGGATAGTTTATATTTAATTGTGATTGGTTTTATGCTATATAATTTATGCTATTGAATGCACCATTACATGTACCATAAGTAAATAAATTAGTAACAGTGGTTGATATAACTTGGTATGTTCTGTTGCTTCTCTTCTGTGTAAGGGAAATGAAGGACTCTGAGGGATGTAACACATGATTGTATTTGTAGTTTGGCTCCTTCAGTATTCCCTAGTTAATATTGAAATGGACAGGTGTCTTTGTGCTCCTTTTAGTTCTCCTGTGGAGTTAAACTTTGCACAAGGAAAAGTATGACACATTTAGCTTTAAAAATGAAGCTGTTTCTACAGGTGGAAAGGTAGTGAGGAAAGTAAAACAGCTGACACATAAAGGTTCAACCATCTTCAGGGTCAAGCAATCTTCTTGGATGGCTTGACCCTGAAGGTGGATGCACTTCGCTCCTCCTAAACATTGGTAACTGCTTACCAGTTGACAGTGTGTAACATCTGAGAAGATTTCAGTCTTCATCAACAGTGCTGTGAGAACTTAAAATCTTGTAGCTGAAAGATGCATTGTAATATTGATTTCTTCATGGCTTATTTCTGGCATTTTGTCAGTGGCATAAGTTGTGTAACACAGATTAGCAGTTTGATTAATGATGAACTGGATGGGTGTGAGAGGTGCCTTTTAATCTACAGGTGCTGGCATGTGCTATGAGGAAGTGAAGAACAACACAAAAAACTTCCATCTGGATGGCTAGTCTTAAGACCTTTCACATAAAATACCAGAATGCAAACTACTACATTGCAGTATTCAGTAATATAATTTGAGAGTAGAATTTCAGGCACCATGTGTTCAAATCAGCATTATTTCCATATACAGGTAGTTCTCGTTTTACGCGATTTCACTTTAACACGACTTGAAAATTTACACAACTTCTCGAATTTACGCAATAATTTTCGGTTTAATGCGATTTGGCATAGATGATCCGTGGTTGCGCTTATCTTCTGTAGGAGGCTAGCAGGAAGTGACATCACTGTGAAGCCATCAGTCATGTGTGTGGATTGATTACGTTGGTGATATAACGATGTGGCTGTTTTAGTTTCCTCTTCAACAGCATTGGCTTTTCTTACCAATATGAGTGAGAAACGTAAATCTGCATCTAGTGCAATCCAAGTGAAAAATAGGTGAAAGACAATTGGTATTGGAGAGAAATTAGACGTAATAAGCCGACTTGAAAAAGGTGAACGAATTGTTGATATATGCTGTAATGTTAGACTCGCTCATAGTGGCATACATACAATTCGTAATAATGCTGATAGAATTAAAGAAAGTGCTAAGTCAGTAACTAAAGTTTTTGTGTGTGCAGCAAGACTACCACAGTCCTATCTGAATGAACTGTACCAAAAAAAGTATAGATGTGAGTCTCTTACATTTTTATTGCATTAGAAATAAATAAATATATTTTATAGAAATGTATATATACTGTATATACAGTACATATATACTCTGCAGGTCCATATGTTCACTAGTGGTATAGTCATACACTATATAGGATGAGGTTGTCAGTCTCCTAACCCCCAGGAAATACATTGTTTTAAATGGGATTTTTTTTTTCAATTTGCACGACATTTTTTAGGAACATAACCCTGGTGTAAAACAAGAACTGCCTGTATAGCACAATGAGTACAATCAACAGGGACAATTTGTTTCTTTGCTCTTTGCCGTGTCTCTTAACACACACTAGAATTTGGTAAAATTAAATGTCCCCTTCTGCACTAGCAGTACTAACATGTGGTGTATACAAGACCTTTAAATTAACTGGTCTTATAGTGTCAGGATACAGTAAAATTCTGGAATAACACAAAAGCTTTGTCCAGTGGTTCCAAAATTGTAATGAACGACTGTGTTTTAAGAGCTTGAATGACTTGGTCGGTATAATGATCAGGCTATGGGCTGGAAGACTGAGGAACTGGTCTGTGATTTCTGGCAGGGTCAGGAGATGCTCTGAATCATTCAGATCAACTGTGGGGCCCATCCAACCTCCTTCCCAGTGAGTACCAGGCATTCCTTCCCCAGGGATAAAGTGTCCAGGGTATGAAACTAACTGCTTGTCTCTGACTATGGCTGACGTTAAGAATGTGCGTGTGTGGAGCTGTACCTCCACTCCCTTATGTGCTTTAATGGTGTGGTAATTAATTCAGCCCAAAGACAACTTGTATATGTACTACTATATTTTAGTGATGAAAGATGCCAGAGGTTAAGATATTAATATAATTTTTCTTGCAGAAAAAAACACCACCATTGACGTGGGTTCAGAGGCATAATATTGCACAAGGAACAGCAAGGGGTCTTCAGTTTCTTCATAACAATTCAAAGCCTTTTATACATGGAGATATTAAAAGGTAGGAGGAATGGTTGTGCTCATTATGCTGTAAGTTTTTCCGTAAAGGTGTCTTGATATTTCAGTAATGTTATTTTGTGAATATGTTATGGTTCAGTAGACACATTAATTATTTTGGCTGAGAAATAATTCCAAAGAAAGGGCCTGTTAGAACCCCTGTTGGACTCCGTTTTTACGAAATATTATTGGACCTTACTGGGTAAAACAGTTATCATTTAATACATTACGTAGTAAGATAAAGAACAAGCATGTAGCATTGTTCCAAGCAGAATCAAAGACGGAATGAAATGAGAGGAAAACATTAAGAAGAATCTTACAGAAATTGGCTGTGAGATGGGAAGTGAATGGAACTAGCTCAGGATTGTGTTTTGTGGTGGGCAGTGTTGAACATTTGTGTTTTGCTATCAAGGTTAAGTGAAATTGTCTTACTGTTCATCTTTGTTGTGTTACATATTATGTATGAATACTATCTTCATGATTTATTAATAAAACTAAGCTGTATATATATCTGCTCAATTCTTGCCTTGTTCCTTGATTTGTGTGTTAACTAATGTGGGCTTGAAAATGGTAATTTATGTTGATTTTTAATTTTAATTATGCTTTGTTATGCAGTGCCAATATTTTACTGGATGTGAACTTTATCCCACGTATTGGTGATTTTGGACTTGCAAGAGAAGGACCTCAGAATAATTATACACACATGAAAGTGAGCAGGGTCCATGGAACTCGGCCATATCTTCCAGATGAATTTTTGCGTGGCAAGCAAATGTCAACAAAAGTTGATACATATAGCTTTGGTATTGTAAGTATTGACTATGAATTAGGTAATTTCTTTTCATAAAATGAAGGTTCATATCTGAGCATATGCATAGATTTCAAATAAATATCAGAGCAATTTGGAACGGTGTATATACGCTTAGTCTTACTGTTTGTTAATATTGTCATTTCACACAGCCACGTTTACTAAGTACAGTAAAAGTGGTGATATACGGCACCTCTGGGACCAGAGGGTTGCCAGATATTGTAGCTTTCCAGATATTAGAACATTATACGTAATTGGTATCTTAGTGAACCTAGCAACCTCATGGACAGACCTAACCATTTAATTTGTCACTTAATATTCTGTTCTGTTTTCTCAGCTGCACTTTCTATTTCCTTTTCATCAGTACTAACATAACGTGGTGTATATATAATCTAACAGGACAGGCACTGTACATATAACGTTAACGTTGAGGCACATTCAGGTGACCATTGTCATCGTGGAAAAGAAATAAGTATTAAATATTACATATGATTGTGTGTTTGTTTCCTTGCCTTAGTTAGAGTAGAGTAGAGTAGAGTAGAGTAGAGTAGAGTAGAGTACATTAGGGCGGGCACAGCAGTGACTCTTGCACTTCGACCGTTCCCAATCTTTTGTGCAACCACTTGCTTAAGCATTCAGCAGCTCCATACTTTGAACAAAGTGCAGCACCTTGCTGGAGATGGAGATATCAGCAAAGATCATGGGAGGCCGTTTCAGATGCCTTTTTGTGTCTTATCACACCAGGGACTGCCTGCCAGCCCCAGTTTAAATAAATGTCCTTTTAAATGACAGTGTTCTGTTAGCAGTCCTGTCATTATTCTTAGATGGTTTCTGCTCATGCTGAGTAATTCCCCAGGTCTTTTAGCGGAAGGTCTTTTAAGAAAGCCCTTAGCCTGCCTTTGTCCATGAATGAACTGCCAATACTTCTCATGTTTGCTGCTCGTCCAGCCCCTGATCACTCCCCTAGCAACCTTTGCAGATGCACCAAGGGCAGGCTCAGGTCCTATAAGTGGATGTGAGGAGCCTAGCCTGGCTAATTGATGAGCTGTTTTATTTCTATCATTCCCCATGTGTCCTGGCACTCATACCAGTTGAATCCTGTTATGTTCTGCCAGTGTCACTAATTTAGAATTTATCTGGAAACTGTCAAGGGCATTAGTGGCTGCTTGACTGTTGGAAAGAATGGATATTCTTACCTGTGTAGCCCTTTTCTATATTCTCCATTATACACACCTTAATGGCATATATTTCAGCCTGGAATACTGTGAGATGGAGCCCAAGGCTGAAGCCATGCCC
Organism: Reticulitermes speratus; assembly: GCA_021186555.1. Classification (NCBI taxonomy): domain Eukaryota; kingdom Metazoa; phylum Arthropoda; class Insecta; order Blattodea; family Rhinotermitidae; genus Reticulitermes; species Reticulitermes speratus. The sequence goes on from JAJKFL010000005.1 coordinate 21,376,334, forward strand.
CTCTCAAGCCCCACCTATACCCCGCAGCACCAGTGCCTTTATTGGCCTTGCACCTGTCTGTGTACCAGACCAGACTCCCCTTAGTAATTGATTTGAACCCATTTTGCCACTCACACTTGTCAGGGAACTTGACTGTGAATGGCTTGTGGTACACATATCTCGGTAGCATTCTGTCAGTCCCCATCTGTAGGATGGGTTTAAGCTCCATGTTCTGAGATTTTTTAGTATGGCCAAAATTTGTGGATTGAGGTTTCCACTGCTGGCTGCATATTAGTCTGTAGATCCCTGTCTGGGCCTCCACCTCAATCATCACATGAAGAGGAGGGAGTCCAGGAGGACCTCTATTGCAGCTGTTGGGGTCATCCTCATCGCTCCTGTGATGGCCAGACAGGCTAACCTCTTATAACTTACCGAGTTCTTTCCTGCTAACCTTGTATGTAACCCTAGGCCAGCAAACTGTGGAGCCGTAGGTCAACATGGGTCTGATCACCATGGTGTATATCCAGTACACAACTTTGGGTTTCAGATGCCAAGTTTTACAAAATGTGCCCTTACAGGTCCTGGAAGCCCTGTAGGCCTTTTCATCACATTTTTCAGCTGTGCCTTCCATGTCAGTCCCTTGTCCAGAATAAGTCCAAGGTATTTGACTTTGGTAGTCAGCTACAGTGTTTGTTCAGAGAGGGTTGGTTCTTTTAGGCCCCTTAAATCCCTCTTCCTAGTGAATGGTACTATCACCATCTTTTGTGGATTGTAGATTGAGTTCTATCACACCACTGTTGCACCATACCCAACGCCTGTTGAAGAAGCTCTGAGATGGTGTTTGGGAATTCTCCACGTACTGGGATAGCAATATTGTCTGCATATCCTAGTTTTTTTTTAACAGCCACTTTCATTGAGTCCTCTTATGAGTTTGTCCACAACCAGGCTCCACAGTAGCGGCCATAGAACGCCCTTTTGCAGACAACCCTTGGTCACAGACCCCTCCAGAGTTTCTCCTGTAAGTGTGGCTGTAATGTTCCTGCTACCCAGTATGGAGCCGACCCACCGACACATTGTACACCCAATCCCATTCTGTTCAGCAGCTTTTGTTATAACTTTAAAAGAGGTACTGTCAAAGGCCCCCTCAGTGCCTAGGAAAGCTCAAAGTGCTATTTCCCTGTGTCCCACTGCTTTCTCTATATGTGACCACATTGTGCAATGCAGTTTCAGTGGACTTACCTGGTTGGTAGGCAGACTGATTTCGATGTAAGGGATAAAACCTCAATATCTTGTCCGTGATATGCCTTTTCACCAGTTTCTGTATCATCTTCAACATGAAGGACCATAGATTATTAGGACAATATGCTTTAGTTTTGGTATAGTTAACCTTCCTGGGTGTAGAGGTAAATGTCACCTTAACCTTTCTACAAGTTTTGGGTACATACCCTCTTGCCAGACAGTCTCTAAATATATGGCATAGATGAGCCACTAAGTGCTCACTTCCTTGCTGTAGTAGTGCAGGCACAACTTCATTAGCCCCTGCTGACCTAAATGGTTGGAACATATTTATCACCTATCATATTTTGGATTGATTGATGACCCTTCCAGTCAGTTCCCAGTCCTCACTGTTAGCTATGAATGCTCTCAGGTTTGGCTGCCCGTGCCCTTCCATGGTCACTTCACCTCTCCAAAATCCTGGAAAATGAATCCTGTAAATTTCCTCCATGGTCTGTTTTCCATTTCTTGTATATCCCGCACCAAGTGTGTAACTCTTTGTATGACCCGTACAGTTGCCTTAGGTCTTCCCGATAGGATTCCCAGTTGGTTCTCTTGGGGTCACGATATGTGACTGGTAATTTCCAGGTCACCTGCTTGAAGTAGTATGTATCTGTGGTCTGACAAAGAGATCTCATCAGTTACGCGCCAGTCACTAGGTCCCCTATCTTATCAGTCCCTAGTGTCAAGTCTATCACCTCCTATCTATTGCTAATTACAAAGGTAGGTTTGTTACCTGTATTAAGAGTATTAAGTTTTGTGCTTACCAAATATTAAGTATTCTCCTTGTGGATAGATGTCGTAGCTCCCCCATATAATGTGGTGTGCATTGGCATCACATCCAATGATGAGCTGCATTTTATTCCTGTTGCAGCAGTCAACAATTTCCCTTAATTCCTTTGATGGGGGTGGTTTGTCTGAATCATAGGTGTGGTATGCCGAGGTAACAATAAGTTCCCTTGTGCTTTCTCCTCTAGTGTATGTCATCCTCACCGTCATCACATCCCTAGAGCAGAGCTCTGACAATGGAAAGGCATGAATTGTGTTCCTTACAAAAATGCAGGATCGAGGAGCAATACTGGCCCTTCAGAGAAGAGTGTCCCCCTCCTATTGCACAATCCCCTTATTCAGTCCCTGTAGACCGAGGGTTTCTGAATAATTGGTATATCGATCTCCCATGTAGCAAGTTTTTGACAAAGAAGTACTGTTACAGTTTTGCTATGGTGCAGATTTCTTTGGATAAATTTACAGCCCTTAGGTCTGGGCCTATTAGGGGTGAGGTTTTGTGCCCTGGTCGCACTAAGCCCCTGGTACTTTTCTGATCTGCCCGAGTTTTCTTAGACTTCCTCTCGAGAGCCTCAGATAACTTGGGTCTTGTTAATTGCAGACCCACCACCTCCACAGATTTGCTAATACCTCCCGGCATCAACATGCTAGATGAACTGGCATGGATAAGTCTCACATTTTGCGAGTCCTTTACCTTCTATTTTTTGCATAGTTTGCTGAGGTTTGCTGGAGATAACCAGTTGCTTGGGGTGATACGCTAGCATTGCTGGCCCCCCGCTGAGCAATATTATTCAGGTGTATGTGTAAAACAGAGTCCCTGCACTGAAGGGGTTTGTGTTTATTAGACGTCTTCATATGTGTCCACATATAGTGGGGACATAACAGGCACCACCTGCAGAGTCCCTTGCAGGTGGAAGGCATAAATACAATGGGGTGCTGCCAGGTGCCCTGAGGGGATTGTTTATGACACTGCCATCACCAACCCAGTGTCATGCAGCCATCTGCACGATGCCTCACACCTTGGCTTGGATGGACCATTGCCCCTGTTTGCCGTCTACAGACATTACCCCTGTCTGTGACGTGGATGCCAGAGGTTGTCTTTTGGAGGGGTATTCTTGCCTTAGTTATCCAGCATGGAAATCACATCTTGTCAACACAACATTATATTGTCATCTGTGGCCTGTCTGGCTTTAGCATATTTTTCACATTACCTCATAAATGGCATGATTTTCAGAACATAGTTGTTGAACATAAAATGTGTGTTTTGATTTTCTCTACAACTTTTGTATGAAACATTTCTTATTCTAAGAAGAAATTAGCAAGATATTGTCATATATGTCCATAGGTTGTCATGTAAAGTACCGTATATTCTCAAATCTAATCCGCACCCTTTTTACAGTTTTAGAGGGCTAAAAAATCAGATGTGGATTAGATTCGCGGTCAACAGCTGGATTTTGGAAAAATGATTGAGCTGCTGTACGTGCCGTAAGAACAATACAATACAATAATCTATTATTTTATTATTTATTATTATAATTTATTATTCATCAGACTCGCCGTCATCACTCATAACTGAATCGTTATCCATGCTCTCCACCCAGTTTCCGCCACAGTCGAACGTTGCTTTCATCAACTCCAAAAATTGCAGCGGCTTTGCGGTTTCCATTCTCCTCTGTGCACCGAATAACTTGACGTTTGAACTTTGCCGTATATGAGAGTCGTTTAGATTTCAGGCGTCCCTCTTCCATAACTATGGTACACGACAAATTGGAACAAGCACCTCCCACGTTTCAACAACTAAGGCGTGAGCTGGCTTCAGACGAGATTGCGCACGTCTGTTGAGAAAGGCCCCGCCTCTATCGGTATGACTCATCGGCCCCAGGCGTAGCGTCGGATTTGAACGCATTGGTAACATCCAATATTATTCAATCAGTTGCCCCGTGGGCAAGGGGTGGTTGAAGGAAAGGTGCGGATTAGAACCGCGAACTAACTTTTTTCGTTTAAGAAATCGCCAAAAACTTGAGTGCGGATTAGATTCGGATGAGGATTAGATTTGAGAATATACGGTATCCGTTATTCGTGTCAGATTTTAATGAAACTTGAATTTTCTGAACAGATTTTCAAGAAGTCTTCAAGTGTCAAATTTTGTGAAAATCCATCCAGTGGGAGCCAAGTTGTTCCCTGCAGACAGACAGAAGAACGGACAGACAGATATGATAAGCTAATGGTTGCTTTTCGTAATTTTGTGAACACACCTAAAAAGAACAGGACACCAGTATTTCACTATATTCACAACACCGCTACCCATAAATGTAATAATGAAATGTAATGGGCCTCTTAGTCAGTTCCTGGCTAGTAGAGCTTTTTGGATCATACAGTGCTGGGTATCACAGGTTTTATTTTAGTATGTTGATAATGTTTGCTTTATCAAACTGTTACAGGTACTCTTTGAGTTGGCAACTGGGCTCAGGGCATATGATGATACCAGGCACTACAAACTTCTGGTAAGAATAATTTAATGTAACCTGAGTTAATTATTGCTCTGATTCAGTAGCAGAAGGCACATGTTATTTGTGAAATGCAGTACCTCAGTCACTAAACTAACTGGCTGTGTGTGGGACATCCAGGGTTTGTTCTTAAAAGAGGCCAGGTGTTTCTCTTGGACACTGTGTCCTAACCAGTTCTCAAGTCCATCCACCCACCTGTCTAATAGGTACCTGTAGATTTTCTTTGGTGATAAAATGTTTAGACCACCAGCTCAATCTAATGTGGAGGTTTAGACGGATGAATTTTGTATTCATGCTTGCATATGATTTTATGGATCTTTACTTAATGTTTTTTTATATTGTTGAATTAGATTTATTTATTTTATTCCCTGTTTCCAGTACCATACCAGGAATGGCTTTATTTGTCCATACCTTAATTTCAGGCTTCCACCGCGATGTTGATGAAATCTGCTGGTCGTCTGGGGTATTACACGGCATTGTGCGGTAATTGTTTACCGACGTTTCGGGACAACGTATCGGTCCCATCTTCATGGGTCAAAAGTTTATGTAGGAAAGAAAGCCAGCCTATAACATAGATTCTGGAACGTATGGCAGAGTAGCAATACGCATGATGTGATGAGAGCCAGTAGGGTAGAACCAGGGTGAGAGAGGGGTGGATACAAACAATATAAAGCTGCTAGGGGTACCGAGAATGCAAACAGCTAAGACAGCTGGAAAAACATATATGGAATAGAGTAACAGTAAAGGAGGAAAATATAAGGATAAAGCTAGGTAAATAAAATACAAATAAACCAACAGTAAAAATTAAAAATGGCCCTGGGGCCCACCTAGCCTCCTATACAATGGGTACCGAGGCATTCCCGGGGGTAAAGCAGCCGGGGCGTGGCGTTGACCACCCACCCCCATCTAGCACTGAGGTTAAAGAAAGAGTAGAGCTATACCTCTACTCCCCCTCTCGGCCTTCATGGCATGTTCTAGGGAGAACTTTACCTTTAGGTGTCAAGTTACATGAATTTAACAGTGTTAATGTTCGATGTTTACAGTCTCCATATTTCTGTGCCATGCTTCTTCATCTGCATTTATACTTAACTATAATATTCTTTCTGCAAGGTGCCTGAGTTATGTCGTTTATGTGAGATTTGAGGCTTTCACGGCAGTGGCTATGAAACTGCCTTCAGTCTGGTATTGCTAATGATTAGCTTTGTCTAAAGGACCAGGCACAAATATTAGGTGCCCCTTTCTTTTGCCTGAAGATGAGTACAGAGTGAGCATAGGAAACTTATTTTTTTTCAACTGAGCTAGATGTTGGACAGTGTCCATAGTAAATACAGTGAAACCTCTATCCATCGTTCCCGTTACCGTCGTTGCCCCGCATGTATCGTCTGTCTTATTTGGTCCCGAAATTAGCCTCATATAAATAACACTATTTTTTCCCGCCTCCATTGTTCCTCGAACTGTCGTTTTCCCGCACCAATAGTTGAAAAATCACGGTCCTGACGCAACATTTTCCTGCACTGATAGTTTTTTTTTTTAAATTTGAAGTGATGGTTTAGTGCACTGTGCGTGCATTGCTTTCTTAGTGCCACCTGGATTGGCTCCATCAAAAAGTATGGAGTGCATTCTGTACTCTTTGCTCTCCATCCTTTTCTTTGGACTAGATGAAGACTTGGCAACTCTGTTGTGGAGCTTTACTTCATTGCAAGTGGTTCTGTGCGTTCTGGTGTGCTTCATAGTTTCATACGTTACCCTGGTTTAATCATTTCCATCCTTTATTATCCTTTTCCTATAATATTTTATTTCTGTTATTAATTCATTCCTGTTTTTATTACTTCATTATATTTTATTCCTGCTATTTATTTTGAAATCCGTGGACCATGTCCCAACCTAAAAAGCAAGTGAGAACTCTGCACGAGTGATTGAAAATAGTAGAAGAGGTGGAGAAGAATCCTGGAGAGAAACGTGTCGACATTGCCAAACGCCTTGGGTTGGCTCCAAGCACACTAAACTCCATATTTGCAAAGAAGGACGAAATCTGAGAGCAGGCAGAAAAATGTGGTAACGCCAGTAAGAAGAGGAAAATAGGTAGGGCGTCGACATTTGCCGAGTTGGAAAGAGTACTCTTCTCGTGGTACCAGCAGGCAAGGGCGTCGAATATCCCAATTGATGGAACCATTCTTCGTGGAAAGGCGAAGATGATTGCAGCGCAGCTGAATATAGAAAATTTCACTGCGTCCAACGGCTGGATAGCGAGGTTTAAGGACCGGCATGGCCTAGTATACAAGAAGTTAGTCGGAGAAAGTGCGGCAGTGGACAGCGAAAGCACGGAAGCATGGCTGGAAAGACTGCCATCTTTGTTGGAGGGCTACGAACAACGTGATATTTACAACGCGGATGAGACGGGGCTCTTCTACAACGTGCTTCCTGATAGAACCTTGGCTCTCAAAGGAGAGTCTTGTCATGGAGGGAAAAACTGTAAAGACAGGCTTACTGTTTTACTTTGTGTTAACAGTGATGGAACTGACAAACAAGTGCTGATTGTTATCGGAAAATCTCCGAAACCGCGATGTTTCAAGAATGTAAAAAAATTACCCACCAAGTACCACGCGAACAATAAAGCGTGGATGACCACAGATATTTTTTCTTCATTTCTGCGTTCATTAGACGCAAGTATGGGTGCACAAAACAGGAACATTCTCCTCTTTGTGGACAATTGTGCCGCACATCCAAAGGATACATCGTTTCTAAGAAATGTAAAAGTCATACGGTACCCAGCAAATTGTACAAGTGTGCTCCAGCCCCTTGATTTAGGGGTAATAAAGTGTTATAAGCAGCTTTATAGAAAACGCCTCGTGCAAACAGCTGTTTGCTTAATGGATGCAGGCAAAGATACGAAAAAGAAGATAAACATGTTGGAAGCTTTGCATTACACTGTGGCAGCCTTGCAAGAAGTAACCCAGCAGACAATCGAAAATTGTTTTCGGAAAGCTGGTTACGTGAAGGGACAATCTTCAGGCGATAGTGACGTCGTATTGACCAACGATGACGACGATTTCCGCCAAGACTGGGAAAAGTTCAGTGGCATGAACAAAGATAAATTTGAGGACTACGTCTCTGTGGACAATAACGTGGCAACCTGTGGTGTAGAAACAGTGCAGGAGCTGTGCGTGAGCCTCGTGGCGTCCGGGAGTGTGGAGCAGGAAGAAGGAGAAGAAGAAGCTGGCGAACCCAAAGTTGTGCCGAGCTTTGCTGAGACGCGTGAAGCGCTGATGAAAGTAAGATCTTTCTTTTATGCGCACAGCCCGAGTGACAGTGATCGTGAAAGTGTTCTAGGCCTTGAAAAATCGTACTTTGAATTGAGGAGGAGTAAAATTTGCTCAAAACAAACGTCAATAAAAGATTTTCTCAGCAAGAAGTAATAATTGTCATTAAATTGTTCTTATCTATAATTTTTAATGGTTTCCCAGTACTAACGTTTCCCGTATGTATCGTTCTTATTTTCCGGTCCCCTGAAAAACGATGGATAGAGGTTTCACTGTATTCCAGTGATGGTACTTTACCATTATCACAGACTCTCTATATTTAACTTCCTACAATTTGTGTTGAAGGATACATTCATAATTTATAATGGAATCTGTGTATATGCTATTTACAGATTTTTTGAGAATTGACTAAGTATTTGATTCTGTGCCTAGAAAGAGCATGTGGAGAACTGCACCAAGGAACAGTTGGAAACATTAATTGACAGAAAGGCAGTACCTGAAAATCCAGCAATATTCCAGCACTTGGTGTCTTTAGGCCTGGAATGTGTAAAGAAGATCCCCAAACAACGACCCAAGATGGAGAAGGTTCTAGAGGAGCTGGAAGCAGTTGCTTCGAGACACCAAATTCATGACCAGGTTCAGTGTATGTGAATCTCGGAAACTATTATTATCTCTCCCAGTACTAGGGTTAGTTTTCCTCAAGTATATTACAGAATGGAATATCTTGGAGTGGTTGGCACTTGTGTTTCATGTTTAAAGCTCACAATATCAAATCTCTGATAGAAACCAATTGTCCTGATGAAGGGTTTACCAGGACATTATTTTTAAAACAGCCCTGGTCCACTTCCTTTCTTATGCTCTTGAGTTTGCCATTTGTTAATAATTCTACAGTTTGACACTATGCAGCTTGTGAAATTTGGAAGCTTCATGAAATAATTAGAGAATCAAGATCAAGGTAGTTGTATAATCCTTATCTGTAAATCTTACTGGAGTTTATTTCTTGTTTTCCTTCTGCAGTGTACAGAATCTCTTATTGATGAAATCTGTAACTCCTTTAAATCATTATATTATAATTTATGTTACAGTTTTCTCTCATTCTCCATTTCCTTTATAATACATTATTGACTGTTGTCTAATGCTTTGATGCTATGTAGTCTTGTGGTACTGACAGTATTTTTAAATAAGGTACAGTGAAATAAATAAATCTGGCATGGAAAAAGTGCCACTATCAGTATTTTGATTAAAATCAAGTTTAGTATTTTTAGGTGTTTTGGCATCCCTGTGCATCACCTGTTTAAAACTGCTCTCCTGTCTGCCTTCCCACCTGCCTGTCTGTCTGTACTTGTGTAACAACTCAAGAACCACTGAACTTGGTTTTGCGAATTTGATATTGGATAATTTTGTGAAACTTGATGTACTCATCACCAGTTGATTCTGAAGAGGGGAAATTATTGCCCATATTGCAACCCTCAGGCAGAAACCTGGCATTTTTGAGCATGCACGTCAGTCTCTGCTGCGTCGTTGTCAGTTTTGTATTGAGGTCGGTGGCTGTATGTTTGAACGTCTACTGTAGATTGGTAACACATGCATGATTCAGTGGTTTTCCTTCATTTCCAACCTTAGATCCACTTTGATGGTCTGTGGCACCGCAAGGACGAACGTGCGACATATAGTTGCTTGACAATAAATCTTTGTTTTGGTCCCTCTTATCACCTGAAGAAGTTTGGGCATGGTGTTTTTCTGCACCATGTATAACTTTGACTTCTTGTCAGTTTGAATAACATCAATTAACAGTGGGCAGTTGCATGTAAATTTATTGTTTGTTCATTATAAGGGAACATTTCATCATAGTCTTTATTAGTAATTCACTGAAGAGCTTTACTTCAATGGATCACCTCAAAATGAATGTGCTTGTTACCATGAACACTAAACTTTAACAGTGCTGTTTATGTATACATTTGTTTAATGTGTTGACAGTTACATGTATACACTGCATTTGAAACTTGTTCTATTTTCCATTTGTCCTAGATCCAGGGAGCTCAGGAGCTGTGTCAACAGGTGGACAGTGTGTCAGAACAAATCTCACACTTACAATTCCATCTCACCACCCTGCTGGCAATGTCCAGCAGGCAGGACTTAACAACGTATATTTCTGTGTTCCCCCAAATATTTCCAATAGCCATAACTTTCTGCCAATTGCCGCTTTTCCATCACCGTCCTGTTCTCCATCAGTCAGTCCACAGCCCTTTTCTGCAGTGGGCATGCATTCCCCACATGCTGTTGGTTTAGCTTCTCATCCATTTGCAGTTACCCCACAGTATGTGCCATCCCCTGAAATTGAAGTGTCACCACCATCAGAAGAAAGTTACTGTTCAGGCAGTAATCATCTGCCATCTGGACTTGTGACGCAGAACTCTGATTCACGGAGATCTCCTGGACAGAACATTTTAGTAAGTTAACTGATTACAAAGCTGTGTTCTTCACTTTTATATTGAAGTTTGAGTTTTGGGGGTTAAAAGAGTAATTAAAACTTACAGTCTTCACATTCTCGGAAGTTAACAGGTGTCTCACTACCATGAATGGAGCACAGTATCATGTTCATACTACAAAAAAAAATCCATGTCTTTAATTAGAATATCAATGTTTTCCAGATAATTGCAGTGTTAGGGGCCACATTATTTTGGCCAAGGGCCATGGCTCATAACATAACATTCTGACACTTTTTATTTTTTGTAAATTTTCCTCTTCATATCTGTGGTTTGGCCCCAAAACTAAATCAAACAGAAAGAATTTGGTGTAGCATAAGATTTTATGAAGACGTAAAATATAGTATTACAGTGTTCAAATTAATTTTGCAACTTCATTGAGGCTGTGTCATGGCAGTTACTTGCCAGCTGCTCACTGTGGAGTTCCCAGTTTGGTCTGATGCCAGTCCTTATGGGTTTTGTGGTGGACAAAGCAGTACTGGACAGGTTTCCCACAGAGTACTTGGGTTTTTGCCTTGTTGGTATCATTCTATCATTGCTCCATACAAATTCATACATTACCAGCATGTTATAGTTTTAGCAGTTGACAGCATTGTTAAATAACAGGCTAAAAATCTTTCTGTTACGATGCCCAAAACTATCTCAGTTCGTATAGGATTGTATGAAATTCTCCTTAAGAATTCTGTTGTTTATCCTGTTTTAATCACTGCATATGGCAGTTTATTACATAGTGCAGCTGTCAAACAAAATGTAGTTTGCAGTCATAGAGGAATAGTTTGTTAAATTTGTGGAACTGCTTCCACAGTAAGGCTGTAACCATCCTTCTGGTAGGTTTTCTAGGTGGGAAACATCAGCAAATTTTGAGAGTGGCTGCTTAGGCAGAGTTATATGTTAGCAGAGCTCAGCGTGACATGCTTTATGTGGCATGGTATTTTAACTTTATAAGACTTCTCGTTTCATTCCTTTCACAAACTAGCTGATGTTTCTTCCCACTGGAGGCATTCTGTTATAGAGGGAAAATTATTAATACAAAGAAATACCATATGGAGTTCAATGCTGTGTACGTCTCTCCCTCTCCTTCCAGCTTCTGAACCAGTGAATTCTTTTTACAAAAAATTGTATGAACATATGCCATTGGAGGCCATTACAGCATCGTAGTTTTTAATTTTGTACACTTGGTAATAACAATATTGTGGACATGTAGACTTGTAAGGTGGGAGTAACATTTAATTTAGGATCCTGAAATGATGCATGTTAACAGGGCTTTGAAAATATGCAACTTTAGTCGAGGTAATTTTTATGGAGATAGTAAAATAATAACATGCCTGCCATGTGAAAGTGGTCTGTGGCTTTCATTTTAATGCAAATAATTAGTCAATATTTGTGTAAGGAAATTCTGAACCTGGCCCTGCTCCAATTGTAGTATAAGTTATAAATATATTTTGTATATGTGACTTCTGAACATTGTTTCTGGTTAAGGTACTCGCTGCCTCCCATGCCATATCTGAAGGAAGGTTAAATGATAAATTCCAATATATCAGGGTTGATCCCATGCAACCCTGTAAGTAGTTGTAAGAATAATTTGTGAGATGGTGGCCACACTACTGGTTCGGAACTCTGGGCTCTAAGTCCAAGCATCTGATACTACCAAATTGTATCTCCCTATCTGCCCAGTAGGTCCCGAGTAGTTTGGTGAGCCACTGTATATGTACACTGTTAAATTCTGCAGGACCAGGAGCTGATACCAGCTGCAGTAGATGATCCAAACACTGTAGAACCTTCAGTGCAGAATGGAGATGCTGTTAGTGTTTTGCTGCCTAATTTGTCAATACTGGGAGTCGGTGAAAGTAACCATTCATCTCGAGTTGGTACGCCACCATCTGCTTCCTACCTTGATGTCACTGCAAACCCAAAAGCAAGTGCCTATGAATCTTCAAGCTTGAGCCGTTCTTCTGCACAAGGCAAATCATTAATCTTTGATGTCAGATCTGTGGTAAGCTATTCAAATTGATGGAATGCGTATGTTGGAATATAAATATCCTCGTATTGCAATACCAATCATACTTTTCCATGGGTTGTCCCATTACAGCTGAGGCAAATGAGATGAATGTTTAACAGATACATCTGATGTGCAGAAGATGCAGGTTTCAAATGGAAGAAACCAAGTCGTAACTGTACAGTAATTGCATCTGGCGTGGAAGATTTGTGACTACCCAGTTCATGAAGTGAAGCTGATTGGTATAACTCTGGAAGATTATGTCAAATTCACAACATTTCTCCATTTATCTGTGTCCAACATTCTATGTTCATTGTGTTCCTATCCATAATACACATTTTTCCTCCCTTGGTTGCTTAATTTTCATTTTGATTCTCTCAAAGAATCATGTCACCTTTGTGTCACATGTGTACATATACTGAATCAGCATACAGTTGATCTTGGTGGAAAAGTCACTAACTAAATTCTAGAAAGTACTGAGAAAATGATTGTCATTTACAGCGAACTACATCGTTCTGTATTCAGTGATTATAGAGGCCCAAACTTTACTTTGTGGTACAGAACTTACAGCACACATTTTAGAAATTACAAGAATTATTCCTTTATTAACAAGAGAGTTTGATGGGCTATTGAACACAGCTTTGCTAAAGTGTCAGGTAATGAGTGTTACCATGGCACCAGTGATATACAAATATATCTTGCATAATTCTGTCATCAGTGAAAAGTTTGCATAATTACTGCACTGCCTTAGTTTGGTCCCCTTCATCATGTGTGGACTGAAGGTATTATTCACAGTGGCCATGTCTCTGACACATATGCAGACTGCTCAGGCACTGAGATCACAGATTCAAACTCTCTGAAAATGTGGATGTGTGCCTGTGTTACTGTGTTCCTTGTAGGTGGTGGCATGACTCCCCATCTACAGAGTTATAATAACTACTTACAAAAGTCCCTTCTGTAGTTATTACATGCCAAGGTTTCAGTTAGGCAGTAGCTGCATGATGTATAGGTTTCTGATACTTGAGTGTAATGTTTCCTATTTTTAATATTTCAGGGATCAAGAGAAGAACTCATGTGTGCTAGTAGTAATGTAAGTGTCCATGACTTGTGAGTACAGTTTATGAGATGGGCTGTACAGAAGAGCAGAAACTAACATGGCAATTTTTGCCATGTTAGTTTTATGTATAATTCTGGCACTGCAAGGGCATGTGCCAGAGTTATGTTCATGTTGTTTACAGCTGAATGAAATGTTGAAACAAGAAATATAAAAATAACATAAGTATTAAATACTTTAAAATTCATATCACGTACCAATGATAAATTTACAGTAATTTAGTTTGTTATTAAACAACATTATTTTGACAAAAATTTTGTTGTAACATGTACACATAGAATTTTCTTCTTTGCTTGAAGAAAGGAGAAATTTCGATTTTTATCTGTGCCGTATGAATTTTGCAACTCAGTGCGAAGTTTAGTTTCTAAACATGAATTTTTTTTAACATTTGTTTCTAAAGGTAGTTTGCTATTTTATATTACATATGGTATTTGTTATTGCCTTGGGTCTGCGAACCATTGCAGATTAAAATGAACTATGGAATATATATATATACATGGATTGTGTCAGGGATTGACAGATGTAGTCACCTGGTGACAAGAATTTTAGCTGGCAACTAATTTAAGTAATTTTTTTAATATTATCTTCTCTGTACATTTTTTAACAAATCACAAAATTACACACCAACAAAATGCACTATATTTCCACTTTTTATTCTTTAACCCCTACACATGTTTCAGCCCTTAGAAGGCCATCTTCAGGGGGCTCGTAATCTACATTTACTTTACATCCAATGTTTATGTCTGCTATTATGTTATATATCTCATATAGTCCTAACTATATGTGATATATAACATAATAGCAGACATAAACAATGGATGTAAAGTAAATATAGTGCTGACTATATGTGATATATAACATAATAGCAGACATAAACAATGGATGTAAAGTAAATGTAGATTACGAGCCCCCTGAAGACCTTGTAAGGGCTGAAACATGTGTAGGGATTAAAGAATAAAAAGTGGAAATATAGTGCATTTTGTTGGTGTGTAATTTGTGATTTAACAGTCATTGTTTGGTAGGTAGCTTTTGGAGTTTTGACACTTCTGTCGTAGAGACCAGATTACGTGTTAGTTGATGGTGCTGGAGTGAAGAGGCTAGCTGTAGGTGTGGAAGCACTGCATATTCCCCATCAAGCATTTACCGTCTGCTTCAAAAATGTCCATGGTGACTGAAGGTGTGAATATGCAATACAGTCTCTGTATTTGCTAAACCTACCAAATGTTTACAGTTACTCAAGGTAGCTTGGGTGGGTATTTAAACTTCAGCACATGGCTTATGACAGACGTGAGTATTGTATAAACAAAAAGACATAAAACTGTGAAATAAATAGCCTTTTGTGGAAAATAAAACAGAGGTTATGCAACATGTCTTAAAAATGCAGTAAATTTCCTTGCTGCTTAAATATATAAAATTAATTTCTAGAGGTGTTTTCCTGTGTATGTTTTCATGTGTGAACACAGGTCTTTAAAAGTTTAATTGGGGTGTGTGCAACACATACATGGCGCGATCAAATAGTTTTCGGACTGACAGCAAGGTGCCGCTGCTGCTAGCGCAAACTTCCACCCTCGAGTGTAGATAGAATGTGCTGAGTCATTTCTTGCATAGAATAAGACTGTAGCACATGTAGTTGTTGCGTAATATCTTGTTAACTGAAAATATCTTTTGTTCCACTTGCGATTTTGGCGTACTTAGGAAATGGCAGACTTGTAAGAACAGTGTCTGTATCAAGTTTTGCTTTAAACTGGTGAAAATGCTACAGAAACATTTGAAAGGTTGGAAATAGCTTTTGAAGGGCATATAATGAGAAAACACAAGTTTTTGAGTGGTGTTCCAAGTTCAAAAATGATATACCTCTGTTTAAGATGCCAAATGGTCAGGATGTCCATCAGTGAGCAAAACAGATGAAATCGTAGATCTGTTGAAGCCTCCTGTCCACAAAAACAGAAGAATAACTGTCCTTGAAGTAGTTTGATGTGTCTGGAATTTTGTTTGGGTTAGTCGAGAGCATTTTGAAAGATAAACAATGTGAAATTGGAATCTGGGGGATTGGTTTCTCCACCATGACAATGCATGTGTTTACTGTGCTGTGTCAGCATATGAATTTCTGGCTAAAAACAAACTGTAATTCCACACCCCCTGCCTACTCACCAAATTTAGTGCCACATGCCTTCTTTCTTTTCCCATAACCCAAGGTGTTCTTAAAGGGAACAAGATGTAATGATATCACCATGAGTCAAGCAAAATTACAGGAAGCACGCGCCAAGTTTCAAACAATGCACTTTATGATGTGCTTGAAATAGTGACATGACCACTGGAATCACTGTATATAAGTTCCCACTCCATGCCTTGTAAACACAACTAGAAAGGACAGAAAGTTTGCATAGAATTTTAAGTACGTAATATCAAACTAAATTATCAGAACTTAACCATACAAACAGTCATGCAAGGACCCTACAGCCATGCAAGGACTGTATCTCAAGCTCCCCTTGTCAGAAAGTAATTTTGAATCACCAGGCCCAGACAAAATTTGGACTGATGTAGAATGTAAAGCTGAATGAAGCTTCAAGGAATGTGGAACATTGATGAGTTATGAGAGTGAGTGGAGGGGTTAAGTTGTGATGGGAAGTGGTGCTGTGTTGGATCACGGGGTGTATCATGACTGATACGGTTGTCCTGTCACAAATGTACTCCTGACAGTAAATGTATTTGAAAGAGGTATAAGGCCGCCTGGCTGATCGGAGGTGATTCTAGCAGCAGCCACACGATGCTGACTTGGGGTGTGTACAGTGTTAGGGAGTTCAGCTAACAAGTACTCTGGTCACCACTATATAATAATAATAATAATAATAACCATGGCTCGACAGCCCTATATGTGGGCTTGGGCCTCCTGTTTCCGAGGTTACGAGGTCTTTGTGCATTTGCGGCAGTGAGGGACCGGCCCACTGCCGCTGGTCACCACTATGCTTGGCTATAAAATTTGGGTGTGATCGTATGTGGCCCACTCTGTTGCGTGGACCTCAGTTCAGTGAATGTGTCTATGTCAGGCCTGCTCAACCCATGGGCACAGTGTTATGTTGCCCATGGAGACATTTGTAGCCCTTCCCCTGGCAAAGCCAAAATAGAACTCTGCAGCAATTTTGAAAATTTCTGGGCTGTTTATTTATGGAGGCATACATTACATTATTAATTCATTTTGTAAAAATATGCTAAATGTAGCGACACCCTAGTCTACATTGTAAATTGATTTTTTATACATTTTTCCTACTATTATCAGTAAATTTTTTGTTGCACATAATGTATAGAAAAATAAACAGTTAAAATTATGCATATAATTGTATGTAGGCCTACAGTTGTTCATTCTTCATTTTTTATATTCAAGTGCATGTTGCCCACATTGAGACCAAAATTTCTCAGAGTTTTCCACACCACATGGAAAGGTTGAGCAGGCCTGGTTTATGTAGTGCTGTACAGAACAGTGTATCCAAATTCTTATTGTTGGGTTTCCTTGACCATTTTCAAGCTCAGTGGAACAGAAGTTGTGAAAGTCTGTAAAGTCAGCCGATGGAAGTCATCAGCCAACCGGAACTCTTGGCCTCCCACTGCCAATTGAATTGAACCAGACTTTCACTTCTGCTGCACGTAATGCGTTAGTCACCATTCATTGCCTGAGCATGGTCTCACCTATCTTGGAGCCTGAATTGTGGGGGCCTATAATGCATTTAAGCCACCATGTGTTCCCTTTTTTCACTTCTAATCATTCAGACAGTTCAGTGAGTGGAAGCCAGAGAATACTGATCAAACTTTTTCTGGCAATTGAATTTTTGTTTGCCTGCCAAATTTTCAAAAAAGTTTTAAACTCCCTGCATATTGTAACAATACTTGTGTCTTCACTCTGGTGTGCCCTCTGTATTTCCAATTTATGAATGCAAACTCTTAATGCTTATAAGCAGCATGAAAGAGGCATAGCTGAAGAGTGGACAGGCATATGGATGTACAGACACAGTCTCCGTCTACTTCTGCTTCACCTCGAAAAGGTGTGATAATTCAATTTATACTAGTTCCAAGGAAGTGACTTAACTGCACAATTTTTTTATTTGTAATTTCAGATGTTATAAGAATATTTTTACATAGTAGAGTGTACAGAGTGGGCAGGAGCCAGGATAGTGTATTCAGTATAGTGATTAAGCTACGCGATGGATGATGCAGGGTTTGATTCCTCACAGGGGCAAGAGATATTTCTCTTCTCCAAAATGTCTAGACCAGCTCTATGGCCAAACCAGCCTCCTGTTCAGTGGGTACTGGGGGTTATTTTCCTGAGGGTAGAGTGGCTGTGGCACAAAGTTGCCACTGTTAAGAATAGTGGAGCTGCACCTGTTCTCCCCCTGTATGTCTTCATGGCTTGGATAGGGGAAACTTTTAACTTTAACTTTACCTTTACAGTGTACAGAGTGGTACAAAAGTAAGCTTATGGATAAGGTTTATTGGGCATAAAGTATTTTTCATTTGTATGCAAATTTGCATGAAACATTTTTCCCTCTGATAAATATTAGCAAATTATATTCAAGATGTACATTCGTATACATTGTAACAAAACTTTTCCTTTCCAGTACAAAGACATTTTACTTGTGTATGCCTCTCTACCACTAAGAGATACTGGAACAGTCATTTTACACGTGTAACTGTGCCTCATTTGCATTTATGACACAAAGGAATGGTATTTCACGTGGCTGCAGATGAAAATTTATTTATGCCTTCTAAAGATGTATGTGACTGGCCAATAATTTGTAGTGACTATAGACTAGTTTTATTGTAGTTACATTTGAACAACATAATTATGACTTAATACATGAACATGTGGTGGCAATTCTGTGTACGGTATAATTTTTCTGAATGGATAATGGTTCCTTTACATGTTTAAGGTTATTAGAAATCAGAGTAGATTGAATTTGGTATAGCATGCCAAAATGTTTTTGAGTTTTACACAGTTCTTCTCATGTTGTATGTTTGTGTGTGTGTGTGTGTTCCATCCACCTGTGTGTGCATATGTGTAATTTTTCACATAAGTGAAGTTTTAATGCATTTGTAAGGTCCATTGAAATTAATTGTACTTAGACTTTAGTGTACTAAAATGTATTTTATTACACGTGGAATTCTTTTATGATGTATTAGTGCATGTATATGTTTCCTTCATCACACAGATACATGTCACACTTTTGCTTATAAATGTTTATATTTGGTGCTTCTTCATTGTGATACTAACATTATACATCAATGGCATGATTTAATTTAAGGTTAAATTTTTGGATGATGTAACACAGTTATAAGAAATGGTGCCTGGTTGCTTGATCAGTTGTTCCAGCCAGAGACTTCAGGCAGTTTTTTCTTTTGTATAAAATACTCAAATTTGAGAGAGAATTTGGGGTTTAGGAAATTAAGGTACAGGAGTTTGCAAGATACGGGTATACTTGGAACTGGTACTGACATATTATAATGGTGAAACATTGACTCTTGGAAAGACAGACAAAAGCACAATCTGAACAGTGGGTATGAAAATTTTGTAAATGCATTGAAGGGGAAAGAAGAAGAAATGGCTTGAGAAATGAAATTTCTAGAGAAGTTGAAATTCAAAAATTTCTTATAGATTTTGAAGAGAAACTTCCAGTTGTTTGGACATGTATAATACTGGATAAGACAGATATTGGTAAGCACATTACAATTAAAATTTAAAGGAGAGAGACCTGTGGGATGATCAAGAACAAGATGGTTTGGCCAGGTGCTGGAAGATATCTTGAAGACAGGAAGGAGCTGACAAGGAATTGAAAGAGAAAGGTTTTGGGAAGAAAGATGATTTTACATCTGTTAGCCTGTATGGAATAGAAATGATGGAAGAAGAAGATACAGATTGAGATATTCGATAATTAGGAAGCTCATGAACTGAATAGTAGGTGACAACCACATTTTTATAAATACACGTTGAATATTCACTGTTGAAGTTTGTCATACATACATGTATATGTATATATGGTAGTTGGTTATAGTAAGATATATGGCTGTTGTATTTGTAAGTTGTGAAATGTTGATTATGAAAAATGCTCTGAAGAATCTTAATAAATACTGTTGACAAAATGCTAAATTAACCCTTCCTGTCGATTGTTCTTACAGATTTTCTAATAACTAACTAACTAACTCCATGGAGCAGAGTCCTTTGAGAAGCTAACAGGTCCTCAGCTAGTCAAGAAATTCCCTGCATTTTATGGAACCTGAAGGTTCATTACCACACTCACAAGAGCCCGCCACCTGTCCCTATCCTGAGCCATATCAATCCAGTCCATGCCCCCCCCATCCCACTTCTTGAAGATCCATTTTAATATTATCCTCCCATCTATGCCTGGGTCTTCCAAGTGGTCTCCTTTCCTCAGGTCTCCCCACCAAAATCCTGTATGCACCTCTCCCCTCACCCATACGTGCTACATGCCCCGCCCACCTCATTCTTCTTGATTTGATCACCTGAATAATAGTTGGTGATGAGTACAGATCATTAAGTTCCTCGTTATGTAGTCTTCTCCACTCCCCTGTTACCTCGTCCCTCTTAGGCCCAAATATCCTCCTCAGCACCCTATTCTCGAACACACTCAGCCTATGTTCCTCCCTCAGTGTGAGAGACCAAGTCTCACACCCATACAAAACAACAGGCAAAATTATAGTTCTGTATATCTTAATCTTTGTATTTTTAGATAGCAAACTGGAAGACAGAAGATTCTGCACCGAATGATAACAAGTATTTCCCGACTTCAATCTGCTCTTAATTTCTTCCTGAATGGAATTTTGATTTGTTAGGGTTGTTCCCAGATATCTGAACTGTTCCACCCTTTCAAAGGATTTATTATCTAACTTTATGTTGTGACTTTGTCCTGCATTCTGATCTCGATACAGGACCATGTACTTAGTTTTCTCAGCATTTACTTCTAGACCAATCTCCTTACTAGCGACTACTAAAGCTTCTGTGTTTTTCTTTATAGCATGTACGCTTCTGGCCAATATATTAAGCATCATCAGCATAAACTAGAAGCTGATGTGTACCATTTAATTTCAAGCCCTCCTGGTTTGCCTGAACCCTCCTAATGGCATATTCCAAAGCAACAGATTTTCTAATAATGGTTTTAATGTTTTGTATTAATGTTCTAGTATTTTTGCAGGGACGGTACTCTAAAATGACCACCCCAGCTTCTGTAAAATACATTATTACATAATAGTAGGATGGGTGGTCCATTTCCAGGATGAAACAACCTGGCCTGTGAAGTAATCACTTAATTACACATATTGCCGAAATCAAGAATGTGTGGAAGTTTACTGTGAGGTACTGCCATGCCTTCTGACATGGTTCCTGGGTACAGCTGTAATTTGCCAAATGTTTTCTTGAGTTTTGTCATGCATGTGTTACGGTGCAGTGAGGTTTCTAGGCCGTCCTTCCCTGAAGCAAATTTATGCATTATGAGTCAGCAGGGTGACAGGGGGAGTGCCACACTCTTCTGCCAGAATATGCACTTTCAATAAATCTTAATATGTAATAGTTGAACCTGCGTTGATGGTAGAGGCAGTGGCAAATACTGATCCAGAGGTCAGGTCTAGCGGAACAGTACGATACCACTTGTGTACCCTTCCACTAGACCTAACCATTTGTCACTGGGTAGATGAACAGTTATGAGTATGAATGTTGAGCATTGGTTGAATGAAACTTGACAGGAGAAAATGGTGCGAATGACTGTGATAGGAAGATCAGTCCTGCTAGCCTGTGTGTGCTGGTAGGCCTGTTATATCAGTGAGACACTTGGAGGGGTGTGAAGTTTTCCCATGTATTACTTTATACCTGCTAACTGGTGTTCCATTTATTTTTATTCAAGCAATCTTGGTGATCACTGGGATATTGTGAAAAGCCCACAGCACCTGTTCCCCAGTCCTTTCAGAAAGTAGTTTTTGCTTGTTCTGGAAACGAAGGCAACTGGTCACTCTCAGCTGCTGTAAGCGATAAATCTTGAAACCTGATGGGCAAGAGGTGACATGAGGTTTGTTGATGAGATATTGTGCTCAGTTGCACAACTGCGGCTTGACAGTCTAAAGTGAACGTTTGGAGGGTTCTTGTGCTAAGGTGACCATTTCAGAGCAAAGAGAAGACTGATTGGTAAGGCTGTAAGGGAGTGCAGACTGGAATTTGGTTTAGGTGTCACTTTGTGATGAGTGAGTGCTTACTGGAAGCACTTTCTTTACATGTGACATCCCATCTTGTTATAATAGTATAATATAGATAATATAGAAAATTCATATCAAAACACAACTATACTTGGACAACAGAGTTTATGTGTCTAAAAGAGTGACAGTTTCGACCTAGGATAGGTCATTCTCAAGCTAACAACAGTCCTAGAAAAAATGTCTTCCTCAGTGTGTGTTTCTTAGAATTGTTGTGAGCTTGAGAATGAACTATACTAGGTCAAAACATGTTGCTCCCTTTTAGTCAAACTGTTGCCTAATATAGTTGTGTTTTGACTGATACAGATTTTGTGCATTACAGAACCACTTTCATTTCTGCAGTAGGCCACAAAACACTGACATTCAATAAAGATCACACTTTACTACTCTTTGATCGCCACAACTGTCTTACTAATATTTGTATAATTATTCTCTTTTTAATTATTGAGCAGTTAGTAACAGCAGTGGTCAGTGACGATTTAAGTCTTCTGGGATGTTACGCCGTGTCGAATGGTAAATATTTACCGACCTTTAAGAGGAGCGTAGTGCCTCAGAAACGCCGGTAAATATTTACCAGTCGACACGGCGTAACATTCCAGAAGACTTTAATCTTCAACAATAGTGCTGCGTGAAACTGAAATCTCGCACACCAGTACCCGTTGTTCCCTAATGTAAGGCACATTGTAACTACAGTGTTCTAAACTAAAATACAAATTTAATTCTAGGTAAGAAAGTGAGAGTGTGTGTCGTGTGTCTTGTACTTCGTACGGAAGCTGCTAATGGGAATGTCATCCACCGAGGTATTTCTGGCTCCTGACACATTGTTAGATGTAAAGCTGCAGCGAAACCTTATCCTGTCAGTGAGGGACAGGCCGAAAATGTTCGTTCCGTGCCAGAGAAAGTGCTGACATCACCGCCGTGTTTCGTCCGTTATATCAACTTTTATAATGTTCAAAGAGGTTCAAAATAATATAATTACAATTCTTTATATTAACATGCTGTGACAGCTTAGCTCTGTGGGTGAGCCGAGCTATTGAAAGTTGAAACAAACTGTTATCAATAGTCACTATTCCCCGTTAGGGAGTACAGGTAGTTGTTTATTCTTTCCTTCCAGTCATTTTGCCTCCCCCGCAATATACGATATCTTTCGCTTTTCAGCTCTGCTGGTTGTGTAGAACCAAATGTCAGGACGATTCTAAACAATGAATGAATAGGGGGAAGGAAGTGGTCGTTGCCTATTGTGAGGCTATTTTCCGACGTTTCGTTGGTTGTACTGAGGGAAACTGTGAGGAAAGTCAAGAAAGTAGGTTCTTGGGTCGAGGAGTGCTGACCTCTACACTGATATTCGGTAATCCATCAGTAAATAGGTTCATACAGTGTAGCCAGATGTACGTAAAGAAACAACCAACTAGCCATCTAGATTACGAACCTTCCTGTGGCCTTCCTTCCATCTGTGGCATTTTCTGTATAAATAGGCAATGTAAATAAGCAAGGGTTGACACTAGGGCCGACTATGAGCCTTTGCTTGTGTGGAGGTTCAACTTTTTTAACCTTCAGTAGTTCCCAAACGTCCAGATCGGTTGTGGGACTCGCCCAGCCTCCTATTCAATGGCTACCGGCGGTAATGCGGCTGGGGTGTGAGGCTGACCACACATCTCCATCTAGTGTCGAGTTTAAGACTCCCCTTATAAGCCTTCATGGCGTGTAGAGGGACAGTTTTACCCTTTCCTTCTTTCTGGATGGGGCTAGCAGCTAGCATCACTATACCCATTTGACAGGAGGCTGGTTGGGCCCCGGTGACAATATTCTTCAGTTATCTAGCCCGTAGCCTAATCACTACACTGGCTGAGCTACCGGCCTCTTACAGCGGAATGTTACTGTAATTCGTACTGATGGATAGACCCCTCACCCGCGTCAATCAGTGGACCACGTGACTCGAGTAGAGCAATCGGTCCAATGCTGAACTTACTAGCGGTTCGCGCTAGCGCGTTGGCTAGGAAAACAGTTCCATGTCATCATTAGCTTCTGATAACCTCTCTTGTACCAATATGAACTTTAACCCACAGCAGTGACCAGGATTTTCGAACAGACGTTTCTTGACGCGGTTAGCTGACTGGACCTCAACGCAGCTGAAAAATTGAACATATTATGTTACGTTTATAGCCATTCGAGTGAAGATATATTGTGGATTTTTATTATGTTAAAAGTGTTCGTGTTGATGTTATCTGGATGTTTGTAATGCTGGATCCTCTGGATAGAAGGGTCCGTTAAATTCTGCTCAAGCAAGTGAACATAATAACGTGGTGTTGATCGCTCTGTGCATATTGTGACGACAACGTAAATCAACATGAATGCGACGATGTATATTTTATGTTGCTTGTTATTCGTTGCAGGAGGTAATATTGGTAAGTTACTACGCTGTGTTTAATAAATTAGTGTCTGTCGGGAGTAATTTAAGACTGTGAGTAAGATATGTAGGTAGTGCCATTGCTGAGGTAGAGGGTCGCCATATTCTCACTGCGGATACCCGGCATCAGTGCCAGGGTACTCCATGTTGGGTTTGTCCTGGGCGCAATTGACGCTTGAGTGTTTCTCCAAACAAGTTTTTCCTCTCCTGCCAGTTATCATTTCACCAATGCCTGATATACATCAACTGGCACTGCTATAGGAGTCCCACATGAGCTGCACTACCAAGCTACGCACGCTCACACCAATCCTGCAATACGAAAAAAAAAATATTTTAAGTTACGTGAAAATTAAAACATTTAACGCTGTAATACAGGGATGAATTTAACCAATAATAAAAAAAACTTGATTTTAAGTAGGATTTGGTAGTTCAGATGGGACAGCTGAGTCGTTATAATGACTAGACTGCGGACTGGATGACAGGGGTTCGAATCCCTCTACGGCAGATGCTTTTATGTTCGTCACTGTGTGTACTTTATCTGAAGCTTATGAATCCTCCAATCCAGCGGATACCTGGTGCTGTATTCCCGAAAGGAAGGCAGACCATGAACCTTATTCTTCTGCCGAAATGAAGAATACTTGGAACTGTACTCCATTTATTCAATACGTGGTAATTACTTAAGCATATGGTCAACTTGACATTTCCCTGCTAAGATGAGGCATATTTTTCAAAATGGTGACCAATGTTGCGAGATGGTCGTGTTTCCCTTTTGCATAAGAAATAACTCCATACAGCAGAGGCGTACTTGAGAAGCTGAGAGTTGTTCCAACTGATCTAGAATTCTCCTCCCCCCCCCCCTTTGAATTATTTATGATCCCTGCATTTACCCCACCCGTATAAGGTGTTGTGCATTGGCATCGTATCCAGTGATGAGACCCTTGCTTCTGGTTGTGTAATACATTTTCATCGAAGCCTAAAATAGATTATCTTGTCTGTCATTGGATCCTATCTTAAACCAGTTTAATCCAGTTTACATCCCTACAACCTAATTTGTTAAGCTCCATTTTAATAGAATCCTTGTATCTACGTCTTAGATTTTCCAAGTGGTCCCTTCTCTTTATGTTTCCTGCCAAATTTCATGCGCATTGCTAATCTCATGTTACGTTTCCAGCGTGCCATTCTTTATTTTATTACTCAAATAATATTTGCTAAGAAGTAGGAATTAAAAATATTTTATGTAATTGTCACCATTATCATATTACGTCCTGTCTCTGTTCTTTCCTCTCTTGGAATCCCAACATGCTTCGCAGTACCCTGCTCTCGAGAGCTCTCAACTCTATTCTCTTAGGTTTAGAGACAGTGTCAAAGCCGTCCATATCAGCAGGTAAAATTATAGCTAGTGAGTTTTCAGACAGCGCACGAAAAGGTACAAGATTACGAACTGAATGATGGCATCTATTGCCCGAATTGACGTGCTCCTAACTTCCTCGTGGACGGAATTTTGAATTGTTACTGTCTTTAGCAAGTAACGTTATTTGAACTGCGCCACGTCTCCGAAAGATTTATTAGTTCTCTTAGTGTTAGACTGATTCTGTCCTGCTTTGTTGTGACGAGACATTCACACACAATTTGTTCTTTTCTGCGATTAAATCTAAGTCAACACACTTATCAGTGTCTAATCAAGTCTGTTTTTCATGGACAATACAGATATTACTCATCATGTTTACGATAACTCAATTGTTTCAGACGCGCTTTCTTAAGGAAAAGATTTAAATTACAAGCAGTGTTCTAAAGTACGCGTAATTTTAAATGAAATTTTAGAGCATCAAGTAAAGGGTTAATTCTGTCAATTTTGTACCACTAGTTTTCTAAAATGATGACTGTCTCCGTCTATCTGTGGTTTTGTATCAGTGAGACAGTTAAAAGATCTGTCTGGAATTTAATAGGATTAGTCAGTTTCATTCTGCTGAGGGTTATACTGCATGTGTAGGCTATTTTGGCATATTTGCAGTATGGAGTTGCAAAATTACTTCTATTAGCTTGCTCATGTCTGTCCTTCCGTCTGTCTGTATGAAACTACTATAGAACACTGAATAGATTCTCGTGAAATTTTACATTAAGGAGTAAATTACAATTGTCACTTACACGCCACGAACGCATACGTGGAGGCGAATGGAAAGCCCCGGTCATTCTAGAACTCGGCACTGGATGAAGGTGAGTGGTCATTTTCACGCACTGACTGCCTTATATGCGGAGAAAGAGCTCCCGGTACTCTTTGAATAGGAGGCTGGGTGGGCCCTAGAGCCGGTCTGGACGCTTTGAAGAAGACAGAAGGCTGTTGCCTCTGCCGGTAATCGAACCACGTTTCGTCAGTTGCCCAGCCAGTGGCCTATTCACTTTTTTTTTTAACGGATTTCTTTATTTCTCATGTAGATATACATTGATAAACATCAAAGGCTAAGAGGATAGAAACAGTCGTTCCAGTAACCAACTGCCTATGGTAACTAGGTATCGGAACAATTATCCAACCGATACGTACAATGGAAAAACAACCTCTTTGTAACTGTAGTGAAAAATCCACATAAAAAAACACTACCGTCTATTCACTATCAACTTAAGGAGTCATACGTATATTGCTTATGGACAGTTTTGTTTACAACTGTACAGCAAGAACTGACGTCCTGCATGAAGACCTGCATGTGTTTCTGCAGTTAGCTCGAGCATAATTACCAAAATATTTATCGGAGCAAGAAGTGTTTTCCAAAAGAAGCTGTGGAGTTGTGGTTTAAAACCTGTAGGCTGCGCCCCCTCCCCGCCGGTGAGACTCGGGCGTTATTCCACGGGATGTGCAAATATTCATTCCGTAGTTTTTTTTATATGACTTTCACCGTGTATTTTCAATTCACTGTTCACAAGACAGGCAGACAGTTCGCACCACAACAGTGATAACATATAAAACAAATCAAAGGTAGTGTTTTTCTCGTCTTTTCACTACTCTTACGAGGTGGCATATTCCAGTTCAAGAAACAGGAGGGAAGAAAATTCTAACACAACATGACAGGGCAATTGGTATCAAGGAACAATTGTAATAAGATTAATGTGTACCTGTTGATGTAATTACAGAGAAATAAATGAAAGACCTTTAAAAAACAAAAACAAAAAAAAAACAAAACAGCACATTATAAATACGAACTTCAAAATATGCAAAACCACGAAAAAACACAACTGGCCAAGGGTGTATGATATCCATGTTGACGTTTTTTAACCTTTTAAATACAACATTGACGAGCCTTTTGAAGAACTTATATACAGTGTGTTACATATGTGTCACAATCTACTTTTTAAATACGTGTTTTTAGAAGGTGTTTTAGAAAGTGATTACAACAAACACAAAAGACTGAATTGAACTTCAATGTATATAGTGACAAAGTGAACCTGTGGATGTAAATAAAGTTTAGTTTGTGTACCCCCCTGATGATGGTCTATGTGTAGACCGAAACATATGTAGGGGAAATTTGTAAACTATTAAAAGTTGATAGTGAAAATTCATTTCGTAGATTAACCGAACAGCATATGTCGCACACCTAACACTATTTTTCATATATTTGTATTTGTTGTTGTGGACTGAAACATGACTTCATTTACAACGTGTACTGATTTCATAATATTTTCTGTCATTATGTTTTTTTCTCAACGGAGCTAAAAGTACAAATTGCATATTAGCTTGTGGGGGTTCACGAAACTTCGTTGAGGTTAAGAAGGGGTCTTAATGTTCGAAAATGTTGGGGATCGCTGCTGTAGAGGAAGATGAAGCACATATATTATACCCTAAAACGGATTTCGAGACAATTACAAAAATGAATTTTGTATTGTGTAATCTCGAGAACCGTTGGGATGATTTTGATGACACTTTATATAGGCGGTACTTACTCATCCCTCCCATCGGTTTCGCACTATTTTTAAGGTAAAGGTAAAAGGTGAAATTCATCCTAGCCTAGGCTATGAAGGCCCAGAGGGCGAGTAGAGCTATACCTCTACTCTTTCTCTAACCTCGGCGCTAGATGGGAGTGGGTGATCAACGCCACGCCGCGGCCGCTTTACCCTTGGAAAATAAACCCGGTACCCATTCTAGACGACTGAGTGGGCCCCAGGGCCGGTTTGCACGGATACGGAAAATCTTGCTCTCACCGGGATTCGATCCGCGGACCATCTATCCCGTAAAGAGTCGCTATACCGATTACGCTATCCCGGCCAACATTTGTGAAAGAGAAGGAAATTGGCATTCAGCAATTAGAAATCTGGAGGCACTAATAATAATAATAATAATAATAATAATAATAATAATAATATATAATAATACTGTGAAGGAGCCAAAATTTTACTCTAAGCATTAGTTTCATTTCTCTCTATTTAATTTTAAGTTTTAATTTATCTTACAGCCTTTTAAAAGATACGTAAATTTTAGTTATATATTTAGTTGTGTAACATATTCGGGTATTTTACAGAGCTGATCGAGCGCCGTGTTCTGATTGGTAGAATTCATGCTTCGTATTCGGGATGTCCAGTGTTCAAGTCAGGGTTCGGAAATCCTGATTAAGAGTTTTCGTGGGTTTATCGATCGATATTTAAAGGCAAATTACAGGCTAGTTCCTCAACTTGTGCGCCCACCGCTTCCTTCCCCACACTTTCAAGGTCATTATTTACGATCATCCTATCATTGTACTCTCTATAGCCTGCGCAACAGACAGCGTCGTAAAAGAAACCATCGGGAAATAAATACAATTAGGACACTTTGTCAACTGCTGAGTTTGCGTGTTTTTGAACTAGATATGCGCGATGATTTTGTATTATGACGTAATGATAGTACCTCAAACTAAATCCGATCACTTGTATTTCGTATTGCCAGGCAACGTATTTGCTTAAAGTGCTTGGTGTAGGCGCTCTATTGAATTTTGACGTCATTTTGCTGTTTTCTTTTTCATTTGGCTCCGTATAAATTCCGGGAACCTGTGCACGTTCCGACAGATATAGCAGGCCTCGTAACAACACGTC
Source organism: Reticulitermes speratus (assembly GCA_021186555.1). NCBI lineage: Eukaryota > Metazoa > Arthropoda > Insecta > Blattodea > Rhinotermitidae > Reticulitermes > Reticulitermes speratus. The sequence continues at coordinate 21,405,443 of JAJKFL010000005.1, forward strand.
TTGCAGTCGAACTAGTCTCCAGACAGAGGCCGGCCGGCTCCCCTCTTGTTGAACCATATCCTTTATCAACGGATGAAGTGAGTCCTCCTCAGTCAAGGATTGTTCTGTATGACGAAATGTATTACTGATACAAATTAAAAACAGGCAGATTACGTTCATCAGACACGATTTTAACATTAAATTTTAACTTGTTTGATTGGATGTGTCCTTGAGAGGTAACTTTTGGATGCCATTGCAGTTGCAAAGTACTTCCGGTCACTCCTGACCTTTCTGTGTCACGTTTTGAAAACAGTGTTTATTTCTGCAACATGCCTTCCCAGTCTGTTATATTCTTATTACTAGGCTTAGGATTATTGCATAAAGTTTCATAGCTACCTTAACTGGCGGCTTTCATGCAATTCCACGTTTCAGTTAGCAACACAAAACGAAGAAACCTGCCTTACCTCTATCATTAAGCTTAGGAATATATGCATTTTGCAATATTTGAAGTATTCATGTAAAACATCTGTCCACTCGTTTAATCTGGTAAGCCACTGTAGTGGTTAATAAATTATGCGAATAATAGAAGAATATACCAATCCCAGTGGCCGTGCGGTCTAAGGCATGGGTCTGCGGCCGCTCTCTTGCTGGATTGTAGGTTCGAATCCCGCCGGGGTCATGGATGTCTGTCTCTTTTGAGTATTGTGTGTTGTCAGTTAGAGGTCTCTGCAACGGGCTGATCACTCGTCCAGAGGAGTGCTACCGAGCGTGGTGTGTCTGAGTGTGATATCGAAAGTTCAAAAATGAGGAGGCCTAGGTCCACTAAGGCTTATGAGCCATGAAAAAATTGAAGAATATGCTGGAGGATGTCAATGAAGGTGAAGGTCGTGAATGAATAAGCACATGCGAGACAACTTTTAAGTTATTTTCTTGCAAGAAACTCTCATCTTTCCATACACACTAGCTCCGTCCATGCAGCAAATTCATATAAGCAAGCGTAGAAAGTTATAGGCTACTGTGAATGAGTGCACTTGTTTCGAGATTTGTTCTTTGTGAATTTTTTATATCTCGTTGGTCGTGACGTTTGCTTATTGCATACACCATCGCCATGAAGCACACAACAACAGAAATCACATGCATACAACATAAATAATTTTCACTGTATTTGTTAAATATTTGCGCCATATTGAAGAATATTTGAAGTAGATCTTAGTAAGAGCTGTACTTTGTCACAAGAAAATTTATTTTACTATCAAACGCCTATGGAAAATGTGATAACGATAAATTTGGACTTTATGTAAAATAGAGGGTCGAGTAATAAACCAGTGCAAACTGAAACAACAGCTGCGTTATTGTAGATTTTCATATAACATTTAATCACAATGCATTTAGTAGTTTCGGAGACGACGGTAGACAGTCACGAACTTATTCACACAAAGAGTGCAAGAAGTAACAAGTTACGCTCCATAGCCCTTTCTTTAAAAGAATTTAATGGTTAAACATTTATTCCTTCCCTTTTGATTTATCTGATTTCAGTTTCCTCTGCAAGCGAAGATACTAGCGAGGGAGCAGCAGGTCTGACAAACGTAACTCTCCTGGGAGAGCAGAAGTTGAGCGACCAGGTGCGATTGATCCTGAACCACTACAAGGAGGATGATCCGGTGGGGCTTCCCGGAGCACCAATCTCTGACCCAATGCCAATTCCGGATATGAAACATTCCTTTACGTACGCAACAATGCACTTCAAGTCGGCCCATGTGCACGGTCTCAGCCGCTTTAGAATCCAGCACATAAAGTCTAATCTGGCCGCAATGCAGGTCTGTACCGCTGTCTGTATTTGAGATGTTAAATGTAAAGGTATTAGACAGTGATGGGTGGTTGGCGTTATGCCCCCTGCTGAAAAGCAGTCTCCATTATCCATTGGATAGAAGGTTGTGGGGAACGCAGAGAAAGTGTCCGACCCAGATTCTCTGATTATACAGCCTAGTCACTATACTAACTAAGCTACGCGGCTTTACATCTCTCACAATCACTTAGGACTGACAGACCTTCATTCTTTACAGATTTACTTCAGTGTATCGCAAAAAACGGTAGTTTCCCCCCATGCCACGTTTTTCGGAATTCCAAAACATAGACCGTCATTTTCCTAAGTTGGTATGAAATTTAATGATCACTGGGGCAAAGTTTGATCGCCGCTTCGCCATAAAGGGGGATATTTGGCCATCTACATATTTTCTCTCTAAAATTACTCCACGCGTACAATTTTTATTGGTAGCACTTTAGTGTAACCCCTACTTCACAGTAGTTTAATGCCCAGCTGTAACAGTTTCTGCCACAAGCTTTGACATTAAGAAACTCTGCATTTTGCCACACCTGTATGATTCTCAAAATAAAGAGCGATTGTATATCCAAACAGCAATATCCGATTGACTTCTGTAATTTCGACTCCATTTGTTTCTTTGCGCTAGAAATTTAACTTTATTTCAGGCTTTAACCGCCTAAACCAACATTTAATTGAGAACTAATGGATTTCTGGACTTCGTCCATCGTCCGGGAATCTAAAATAACCCAATAACACGACGTTTAGGTAACTGGATCTGCTTCCGTCCTCAGGTGAAGGGGGAGGGAGCCACCTACTCTGTTGGGTCCCTTAGATAGAGCTAACCTCAGTCACTGGACCAGTGACGATGTCCAGAAACCCATTAGTTCTCAATGTTACTTACCATCGTCAGAACCTTTTAGAATTTAACCAAAATTTAATGTTTTGTCGTGCAAATGTCCAAAACCATAATACAAGGGAATTGTTACGTAACAAAATATGGCTACGTCTCTTTATGACTTGTAAATTCTGAATGAGAAATCAGTCGTTAGAGCGCAATTAACATTATAAGGCAACAGAATATTGCAGGAAGACCAAAAAGCACGCACATCCATGTCGCGGGAGGCATTCAGACTTGCAATCAGATGCAGGCAGCTTAAGACTGCGCCCATATTTTACAGCTTAGGCACAGGAATAGGCTAACAGTTTTATTAAATAATGGAACCAAGTCCTTTTTCAGAATTTTACACTCAGCTGGTTAAAAATGTTCCCGTCTTTTGTGGAACCGGAAAATTAATTACCCTTATCACAAAATTTGACCACTGAAATCTATTATGGATCGGACGGATCCACTTCAGAAATTCCGTTCTACAACTCTGACATTCACTTTGAGATCCGTCTTCGTAGTAGCCTCTTACTTCACGGGTTTCAATTAAAACTTCGTGTCGGGTCTCGTCTCCCTGTGCATACTAACAGCTCCACCCATCCCATCCTCCTAGATCTGATCATCGTAACATATTTGTTTCAATAATACAAACAATAAGCTCCTAATTATACAACCTTATTCCTCTTCCCGTTCGTCCTTCTTGCGTCGGTTCCAATGCGGTTCACGGAACATTAGGCCTATCCTAAAACATCCGCAATTTATGTTGTTACGAAACAGGTAAAGTACACTTCTTATATTTTAATTTTATTTTCTTAGAGAACAACTGAGGATTTCATTACCTGATACAATTGCTAGGCCCTAATTTCTAATATTTTGTGGTATTTTGCACGACCGGAGTGATTGAAATCCTGTTTGATTTTAATTTTGATTATGACCCGATGGACCTTGCTAATGTTACCTTAAATTTCATGTGGTAAATTTCATACTTATTATTATTTGCCTTACAGTGATTTAATTGTCCCGTAGTTACTATACTGTAACGATACAAAGCTGTTGCTGTGGGGGTAATTATAATGTACAATTACTGTGTAAAGAGGTTCGACTGTAGGCGGTTCAAAAGAAAACAGCCTTCGTCGTTTATCGGGAAGAAAGCTAAAACGGACCGCCTGTGTTTGGAGGAGAGTTAATGGTTACCACGTTTACAGAAATCATTGATGGAGGTGTATGTTAGCACATAGCACGCAGCTATGCTGTTGGAGAGTGTTCAGTTTTACAACTTTTCTAATTTTCGTTGAAAATATGTTATTAAAAATGGCAACCAATACACTGTAATCAGAAATTACTGGGCATGAACAATGATGCCTACTTTTCTGTTCTTTCTTCTTGCAGTGTAATGCAGAATGTCTTAAAGAACGTAGTTCATAGTGTAGTGTTTAGCAATCCTCTTTTGTCTGAATATGAATTTCGGCCCGAAAATCGATTGTTTTCTAGGGTTTACTCGTATTTTATGGCTTGCTTTCTTCATTCGCTGCAGATAAGTTCTGGGGCAGTAGGCCTGCCTTTAAACAATCCTGGGCAGTTTGATTCTACCCACGTTTCTTTAATTATTCGGTGCTTTGTGTAACCTTTGTAATTAGGAACACATCGTCACGTATTGCAAGAAATCAATATATTGGAACCTCTAAACAGTGCTCTGCCATCATTGACCTTTTAAAATAGCGGTAATTATAAGTGCCACCTGGTACAACATATCAGATCTATCAAATATTTATTTATCGAGTCTCATGTATATTTTTCGCTCAAGTGATTACTAACACCAAGTTATTATTATTATTATTATTATTATTACACATCCATTATGTTCGGTTACTAATTTATACCGTTTGTCTTATGCTATTTGTACTGTAAGTAGCGCGTTCTATTCTAATCTGTAATATTCTGTAAAATACACTGTCAGTTTGTACAATTATTTCTGTTCCTCCTCGTCTAAACTTGGCAAAGCTGTAATATTTTAAAACTCTCCATTCTGCTAACACAGCGCACTTATGTGTTTTGTATGATTCTGAAATAAAACGGCAATCATTTTCCTAAACGTCATTTTATTTTGGTGAAAGGCCCCGCAGCAGATGCTACGGACGCACCGCAGCCTCGAGGCTTACTGTGCAACCGTATGATGAAGATGACGTTTTTTTATGCTTTTCCATTTTAATGGAGCACCGGTGGAATGAAATTGACAGGGGAAAACCGAAGTACTCGGGGAAAAACCTGTCCCAGTGCCACTTTGTCCACCATAAATCCCACATGGACTGACCCGGGATCGAATCCGGGCCTCCCCGGTGAGAGACCGGCGTCTAACCACCTGAGCCATGGCATGGCCCTAAACATCATTAAATCATTGGTCTTTATGATGGAAAAGGAATTTGTTCTTTGTGAGCTACGAACTGAACTGTGCATGTGCATTAGATGAACGTCAGTCTTCAAAGGGCTAATGGTATCTGCGGACAACACAGATTGGTCTCTTTATTCTTAGTTTATTTAACGACGCATTGCCAATTGCGTATATTCTATAGGGTGGGATGTGATTGGACTGTAAGCAAACACAGAGAGAAATAAGAAGGCCTCGCCACTAGAGCGTACAGCAAAACCGTAATATGAAAATCACAAATAGATCTTAAAAAATTCGAAGAAATTGAAATGTTTGGGTTCGACAATAAGAGATCAAAGTTACATTTACAGTGGGGTTAAGAATGGATTAAATTCGGGGAGTTCTGGCTACCACTTCGTCCACAATCTTTGTTTTCCTGTAGAGATTAAAGTCTAGACAGGTATTCACAAATTACACACCAACTAAATGCACTATAGCGCATTTAGTTGGTGTGTAATTTGTGAATTGTTTAAAAAATGCATGGTGAAGATAATATAAAATCTAGACAGGTATATTTTACCTCTTGTACTGTGTTTCTGTGAGAAGTGTCTAAGGAGAATCTTCATAAGATCTTCGCCCTTCTAGGATGTTACACAGAGTTGATAGTTACCGACGTTTCGATACAACCTATCGGTCCCATCTTCAAGGGTCAAGCATTCCAGGAAAAATCTTCGACTGCGTGACCCTTGAAGATGGGACCTATAGGTTGTCCCGAAACGTCCGTAACAAACTACCAATCAACGCTGCATAACGTCCCAGAAGAGCGAAGCTCTCATGTACACCTCGGCGGAAGCTTGAAATCACGCAGAATTTTCATAGTTTATACAACAAAATGCCATCAGTTTGATGAAACCAGCAAAAATTAAGTGGACAGGGCGTGTAATGCAAATGGAGAAATGGCAAATGCATAGAAAATTTTAGTCGGAAATCATGCCTGTAAGAGACCCTTGGAATGCCCAAGAATAGAGCGGAGGGTAGTATTAAAATGTATTACAGAAATGTGGTGGGAGACTAGACTGGATTTATCTGGCTGAAGATATGGATCATTGGAGGGATGTTGTGGATACAATAGTAGAGTTCAGATTCCGTACATGGCGAGGATATTTTTGACAAGCTGAGAGACTATAAATTTTCCAAGAAGAATTCTACTCCATGAAGTCATTTGCTTACTTATTTTTAACAAAACGTACCTTCATTTTAAAAAGACTGACACATGGTCTAAAATACGAATTTCGTTAAGGTGTAAAAGTACAAAAACTAAGTACTCTTAAATATAAAATTTTGTTTACAATAATTTTCAGCAGATAGTAGGAGAGTTTGGCGGAATAAAGCAAAATAATATTTCAGACATTAGGAATTTTTAAGATCACTTCTGCCACAATTTTCAGCTGAATTTGGAAACCTAAGAGACACAAAACTTAAAAAAGGAACACGAAATGTGTGTTCTACACTGAATTATAATGTAAATTAATGGGAATATTTTTGATTTATAGGTATCCGTGGGTTTGCGCATAGAGAAGCTGGAGGTGCTAGGTAATTACACCATGTCTTCGTGGTTCAGCCGATCCAACGGCCCCTTTAACGTCACTTTGTCCAACGTGTACATCGAAGGCCTGGCCAAGCTCGAAGTTGAACGCGGCGGGCAGCTGCAAGCACAGAACATCGACATGGACATAACCTTCCAGGACATTGCCATGAATTTCCAGAATCTCGGTTTCTTGGGAAACCTCTTCCAGGTATGTACAACAACAAGATCTCAGAGAAACGTCGATTTTAGAGTTTTTAGCTTTTCGCAGCGATGTAGTTGAGGTCTCTGTTCTTCTGGGATGTGACGCTGCTTTATTTGAAATTGGTTCCCGACGTTTTGAAACCACAACGTCGTCTTGCAACTCCGGAAAGTAATTGAAAGTGACCTGGTGTCACATCCCAGAAAGCAGACCTCAATCTCCAATTCTTTAACTTTTGCCAGCGTCAGTGAAAAGACTGCATCACCATAATTTTGTTCTTTATTAATTTAGTTAGTTAGTTTTCCTCCTGTCGCTCCTTGCGGAGCATAGGGCCTCCTTTCAGAGGTTTCTTGGTCTGGAGGTGTGCATTCTGTAGTGAGTGACCAGTCCACTGACTGCACAAGTTCTACTCATCCTGATATGACTGCCAGAGCCATCTAGCAGTCAATCAGGAGACTTGGGTGAGAAATGGCCGCTGAATTTTGCTTCCGAAACATCTCGATTCATGCTCGTGTGGCACACTTGAAACGACTGATCCAGTAGTAAACTGCACCGAAGTAGAATAACAAACAATCTGAGAGCAGACGGCGTAAAAATTAGTAAAATTTATGGAAGATAACAGTTCAGTTTATAAACTAGAAGAAAGTTTGAGAATTGGTGAAACCCCTCGAAGGAGAACGGGCGAGTGAAGAATAAGTCCAGGAAAATAATTTGGAGTATGCACTATTTCCACAAAGCTAATTGAATGCATTCAATATGTAGTAAAAATGTTCTGTGTTAAACATTCTTTTTAAATGTTTTTTAGTCACTTTGCATGTTAATTTGGACTTGGCGCGTTTATAATGCGCAAGCAGTTTTTCGGGGAATATCTGGAGGGATAAAGTGCTTGTATATTCGGGAAAGTAGGATGTTGACTACTTAAGAGAAGTCATCATAAACATTGTGGATTTCTTACCTGCAGGGGATCATAAACTCCGTGGGAACCTTCCTGTTCGACAGCATCAAACCGTTCATTTTAAGTGAGGTGAACACCAACGTTCGTGGCGACGTCAACAAACACATCCGGGCACTGCCACAGCGCTTCCCCAACTCGATATCCCCACTCGACATGGCTCTCGCAGAGGGGCGACGTCATGTGCGCGAGAAGGGGTACGACCCCCACCACTTCCCAGACTATAACTACACTGTTGGGATATTCCGTGTGGACCTCACCCATTCCTGGGTCTCAGGCATATCTTCCTTCTACAGAGTCGGGAATATCAGTGTGACGATGGAAGACAATATCGTCTACGTTGGGGTTCACGTTGGAACGCAGAGATTGGAAGGCAGGACTCTGTGGGAGGTGAACGTCGGAGGATTATTGAGCCGGGCGGGATCTGCCACCTTCACTGTCGAGTATATTCATACCAAGACGGAAATAAGCCAACCACTGGACACGAGGAAAAGACCCGTCCTCAGAGACCTGGATATCGACGTTGGTAATATTCAGGTTCGCATGGACGGCGCAGGAACGCTAGATTATGTAATAGAATTTGTTGTAAATGTTTTGCCTAACCTTTTACGCTATCAGATTGTGAATGCTGTGGAAGGACCTATAAAGTTACGAGTGCAGGATGTCATGGACTCGATTGATATCGAGAAAATGATACAAGAGAAACTTCCAGAGTTGGACAAAATAAAGCTGTAAGTTACAGTGCAGCTGCAAAGGAGGATCTAGCTATCCCCGGCGTCGAAGTTGCGGACTGCAGTTTTTCTCAGTTATTTGTAATTTACGTATATTATACTACAACATTGCTACTTGATCTATTGTCGAAGATCCTCGGCTGCTGGAAATGTGCAGATGACGTGTAGTTGCTCCTAAAAGTGTCCTAAGTATAATAATATTAATCAATGTCATATTTTACGATCGATTAAACCCCTATCTAAGAAATTCTACCACCTGTCTAAACAGATCTTCGAATATTTCTAAAATTATAGGCGATAAAATGTATTAGAATCTAGCTATTATATAAAACAGAAGCCTAGAGCAGTGGTTACCAATGTGTGCTCCGCGGATCCCAAAGGATCCGAGACCAGCTCCCAGGGGATTCGTAGATACATTTCTGTAACGGCTACTTGGAAGTTTCCTTATTTTTTTTAAATTAAGGGAATAATATTTGTTAAAAATAATCGCGCAACGTCTTTAATTGTCGATGTGTTTATTTCGTATGGCCATTAGAATATCTAATTAAAATACCGCTGTGCCAACTAAGTGAGCGTCAATCATTTTAATTAAGACCAAATCATGCAATGCATTGTTAAGTATGCTACGGGTATACATTCGTAGCTATCTAAAATGAGTTCTGAGATATACATTTTAAATTTTGGGTACCTATCATCCGGACACTCTATGTTTATGTGAGCAAGGATGTGCCACTGGCCTAGAGAATTTGCAACGCCCCCCCCCCCTACCTCAGTCAAAAACCCTATTTTCGTTCTATCACCAGTCTTCTTCAATACTGTATAACGTAATGACAGAAGCGTTGTTGTGCTTTGATTTTAGTCTTTTTTTAAGTGGGACTTGTGATGTAGACCTGCCTCCAAATAGCTTGCAGGTGAAACTTACGAACGGGCAGACCGACATGACATATACCGAATATTACGATTCAGTGGTTACCTGTCACACCTGCTTCGTACTCGAGAGGTCACTGGTTCGATTATGAACCGTAAGGCTGTCTACTTTGATTTTTCTGGTCTGCTTTATTGTTATTAACAAATTCTGGATGTACGTTAGGAAGTCTACACCTGCTGCTGTCACATCCTTCTAAGTTCGTCCTTCCCTATTTCTAATTGACCTGTAGGACCAATGTTGTTGAGAAAATGTTGTTAAATGAACAAACAGTAAGGGACAAAATTCCTATTGATCTTTATCTTCTTCCTTTTCTTATTCTCCAATGGCTCGATAGCTCTAATCGAGCCCTGGCCTCTTCAGTAGCTCGCCTCCAGATATTCCTGTCCTGTACTAACTTCCTCCATCCCGTATATTCATCATGTTCACTGTATGGTCAGTAAGTTCACTGTATGGTCAGCATGTTCACTATATGGTCAGAATGTTCACTATATCGTCAGTATGTTCACTGTATGGTCAGTATGTTCGCTCTATGAAAGGAATGTTTTGTTTAGTTATGGCCAGGACTTGGCGGTTATGTAAAAAAACACAGATCGCTTGTACTGGAATCAGTCAGACGGCCGCCAGTTTTTCAAATTGCTTTCGGCATCAAGTACATCTAAACGAGTGCGTTACGTCACGTCTCGTCACTAGTTGAACACCTGCGGCTGGGTGCTTTGATGAAATGTCGGCACGGGTTGATCGAGTGCTCCCTTCAGGGTGTCAACATTACAGCACGATTTCTGTCTGTACATTTCATGTTGGCATTCGCCACCGGAGGTAAACGATGTGTGTGTGTGTGTAGATGTGGGTACCTGTGCGTGTATGCTCAGCAAACAGACTGGTCAATTCCGGACAAATTAATACCTTCAGGTACCACGGCTGATTCTTTGTGGCTGCTTGTGGAGAGTAAGAAGCGTGGTTTATTTACTTACCGTGATCTTGAAACAACATTCCCGGGTGTAATTTCGAAAGTCGATCCCCCAAACCTTTCTTTAGTGTTACCGTAAGATATGTCTTAAAATAGCTTAAAATGTCCATTTTAAAGCGCTATTCATGTTTGCTCCAGGTCTGCAATTTGTTCTACTATCTACAATAAATTTGAGTACACACATATTATTGCACTTTAAATGATTGAAGCTCCGTCTGTATTTTCTTTGTTTCAGGCTTTTAAGACTTTGACTTCAGTCTGAATGCAGTATTGCAAGGGTACTTGTGAAACTATAGTGTTTATGATGAAATGCAAATCGAAGTAAAATAGCGAATTATCTAAGGTCACATACTAATTAAGTTCTTCTGAGCTTTTTGTAAGGCGAGAGTATAACACGTAGTGGAAGATTAACAAAATTGTATGTTTCTTCAGTGAATTCTACATAACAGTGTCTGGCAGTTTGTATCGGTGTAACTTTGTCAGAATGTATTCTATCTGATTCGTGCAACTGATGTCAGAATTTTCCCGTTTGTACGACAGTTGATTCTAAACTTTAAGAATCACTAACTTACTACGTTGGAGCTTTACTATACACTAAAAGAACTGCGTGTTGTAGACACGTTTGTGATATTCCGCCACATCACATTTCATATGCCGAGCCACGCGCACTGCTTCTTCAACTGAGCTTAATCAAATATAAAATGCTTCGTGCGGCCACCATGTTGTCATTTTCATTATTGATAAAATTTTTCTCCTTTCTTTTTTGTGGCCTCTTTTAAACGCAGTATCTCGCAATGTGTAGCGTCGATGGTAAAATGATTGATGAATTTTCAGTTCAAGGGGATTTGGTAGAAAGCCGTTGCGGCTTAATCGAGGCGTTATTCCGGCATTTTCCTGGAGGGTCTGAGGAAAACGAAAAACCTCGGGACAGGTGGTGGCCCGGCCAACATTCCAACCGGATACATGCCAGATAAAATTCTGGAACGTGATTGTTATATCAAACTGTTACTTATTAGTAAGATATTTATCAAATAAATTGCTCAGTGTGTTGCATTTAATGACGCTCATTTTGCTTCCCATTTTAAGATGGTTGAAGTTTTGTAGTACGAGAACAAAGGTATATGAGTGCAGTGACACATGGCGAATAATTGAACGACTTTGCAACCATCACGACAGAGACTTTTAACGAAAAATTTTGTTTCTTAATTTTTATAGTCTGCGTTTTTATGCGGGAATAAACTACTAAATAAACGTGGTTTGAAAGGTAGCAATTTTATGTTATTGTAACTAGCGAAGATGTGTTAAGAAATTCATCGACAGACCTGAGCATCATCTCATAGCGCATGGTTGACTGTACGTTTCCCAAGGCCATAGCTGTTGCCCTATGCCTTCTGCACTCTTCTCTAACAGAGAGGGGTGGTAGTACAAGCATATGATATGACAAATCAAGCATTCAAATCCCTCCCTCCACCCGCTATTCAACGATTACCCATAAGTCTCTATCAGGAAGAAAAGTAGCGTCGACAGTCCCTCAACTTCTCGTGTTTAGCTTTGCCGGTCTGCGATGTACGTTACGTTAGAGTGTTGCGAGTAATTGATACTTGTTTCTCTTCAGACAAAGTGCTTGAAGTGAAGCAACTTCTACGTGCATTTTGTGTGTGGTAAGCGTGTGTTGTTCTAAACATTCTGTTAAGTTTCTGAAGTTGTATGCAGTAGTTGCAGCCCGAGAGCAGAATTCCGCGTGTGTGCCCAGTTTGTACTATAAGTTTACCAAGTTTCTGAGTTTCTAACTGCGGAAGCAGTCACACAGAGGTCGTGTGAGAAAGGTTAGTGATTATAATTGTAACGATTATAGTAGTTTTGTTTGTTATGACATCCCACGATCGCATTCTTCAACAAATGGAGGATGTCGGGAGCACACACTGTAGACGTTAGGCCCTGAATCTTTGAATGTAAAGAATCTGACTTTGTTATAACGTCGTAGATGTGTCTGAACTTGGACTTTGATGCAGGGATTGAGATTGGCTTTTTATAACGGGCCTACCTTAGTAGGTTCTCCATTTTCCCCGTTTCACTCGAAGACGAAGGCAGAACCAGCCCTGTAACTTTGTGAACTTTCATATTTTCAGGCACGAATATGACCTTACGATTTTATTTTATAGCTTTCTCTCTGTTTCTAACATACACACGCACAAATAGACACAGAGGCCTGAGAAAAAACGGTTAATGTTGTTTACTAACTCTTTACCCGTAGAAGTTTTGAAGCTGAGTAGATGAAATGTGCGATTTTATGATTCAGCTCTTCAATGTTGTTATGTTTTTTGGTCTGTTTAATGCAACTGAGACCAGTACTAAACCGTTTTAAGCCCGACATGTTTTGGCCTCACCTTAAGTCATCTCCAAGGGCTACACTTAAATGGAGAGAACTGTTACTTTTTTGAGTACATTGCTTCTTAATGTAGTCTGTTTAATTAAGAGAATTTGATTGGGGTTTAACGAGCTTTGCCCTTTTTAAAATACTAAGTATGAAAAATGTTGAAATCGAAGTGTTGTCTTGTGCCATTGCTAAAAGATACAGTTTCCATTCGTCAGGTGCGCACCTAGAATTTCTCTTTGGGGGGGCGGGGGGGGGGGGGCGGACGCTGAGGCTATATATAATTTAGTTTGATTTTAAAAATTATGTTATAAAATCATGTCGTAGGTGTAAGTGTAACATAACTCTATTTGTAACTGCATTTATATACATACAACTGTAACCACGTGTTCCATGACTCAATCACACTGTCCAATCTTATTTTTTTAAATTTTATTAATTTATTTTTCAAAATTCGAGTGTACTAGTCATCAGCAGATTTCAGTGGTTGATTTCGACTGAAGGGTAAATCACGTAAAACTTTGATTCCACTACAATGAATCAAAAGAGGATCTTTGAACGAAAACACGAGACGACATTTCAGAAGTTAACATTTCTATATTTTATAAAGGACCAAGTTTTTATAGCTTGGCTAATCTCTCTTAATTCAAGAGAATAATTGAATAGGTCTTAATAAAAACCATTAATTAATGTAATCTATTCTGTATTTCAGAGCATCCTTTGGAAATGACTTAGGATGCATTCGAAACATGTTGGGCTTTAAAAAAGCGAATATGAAATTATCAGTTTTGGACTAAAATACCTAACACCGTGGGCCTGATTTATTTGCACAGTAATGCCGAAGTGTCGCATTGCTGCATACATCATTACCTCGCAAGGCTCGTATGCCCTTGAATTCGCGTTCTGTGTAATGGAAACCGTATTAAATGACGGTTGACAATATGGATAGTGACTGATGTGTATGTCGGTTTCAAATGTGGGCAAGCAAGTTATTCGGCAAACAAACGCAAACGCATGGTAAACCGTTCTCGTTGCACCTCTCTGACTCCATGCTGCAAGCTTGTGATATGTCGCTCGATCTTTCGGTGTTATGCCGTATCCACGAATGTAATGAGATCAAACATGGTGGAGACTGCAGGAGTGTAGCTTTAGTTTCTGTCAATACAATGTGATTTTGAAGCTAGAATCGGTGTTAATATGAGAGAATATCATTGCTGGAATACAGTGTATGTTTTAAATGTGGGTGTGCAACCGTTGGTTGTGTTTCTGTCAAAATAAGAAAGCTCAAATCCTTACGTCGGTGGAATTTTTTTTTTTTTGCTAATGTAACTTGGGTACCGTGACTTGAATTTGTGTGGCTGTCCTTGTACCGGAAACGTTGATCTGCCAAGTAAAGTGTATGCTTTTGGATAAGTGTAAGCGTTGTAGTATTTTGAGGTGTTAATGAATGGAGATTTTTGAAATTCTACGTCTCAGAATATTAATACGTTACGCTTCTATTCTGTACTTATAATATTTTAAATACAATTAATCCTGAGTTCGATAATGATTTGACTGTACAATATCTCTGTCCATTTGAACACTCCTGTAATGCGAGGAAGTGTGTGATGCTTTGTACTTGGTACACAGATGCCAAGATTTTATGGAAGACCTAAAATGCAAAGTTACAGCCTCTGTTATTTATGTACTTGTATGTACGGAGGAAGGCCTCTGACTTATTTGTAATATAAAATGTATTATGTATGTCTGTTTTAGATGGTAGATCAGAGCTCCTGGGTCAGAGATAAGCAAGAAACTTCCCGCGAAAAAGTGTGTCTGGTCAACACACAGTTGTTCTGATGTTATTAACAACTAGTATGAAGCCCTTTGAAATGTCAACCGGAATTTTTGGCAATTCCCATCTATAATTTTGATATCTGCAGATAACCATTGAACTGAGCCCTTCTTATATATTGCAGCCCTGGAGAGACAGTATGAACTTACAGTCCTACGGAATATTCGTGGCATGAATTTGGGAAGTTCTTACGAGATTGTTTTATAGATTTGTATTGGAAAAGTGCGACGCTGCAATGCCAGCCGAGCGTTGGAACTTCTTGATCGCTTCATAACTTAATACATAGTCACTGAACATTTCCACCATGAATTTTAAAAGTTCTTACAAGAGAGTTCGATAGATTTTATCGACAAAGGAGCTGCAATACCCATCGTGCCATAAGTAACTCAACGACAGTTATTTTCGGGAATCCGTGCAATCTGGCGTAGGTTGTAGCGGTAGGTTGTTACATTTCAAGTTCACATACAGAGGTATTATTAAAATAGAATGCAGAAAATAAATAAAAAGAATCGAGTTCCTTTTACAAAAGCGTAGTTCTGGGGTGCATGGCACAAATACCATTTACAGCATAGTTTTAGAAGGTTGAATGCGATTTCACTAGATCAGATTTAATGCGTATTTTCAAGCCTTGAGAGAGTTAGGAAAAACCTTCCGAAGTAATTAGGCTTATTGTACCATGCAGTAGGACATTCGGCCTGTTACACGTGATGCAATATATTCACTGGTATTCGTAGTCCTTATATTTGTTTGTGCCAAGAATTTGTTACGTAATCTGTTTTAATGACCCTGTTTTTTTCAATTTTCCTGACATGTTTCCAGTCCGGTAATTTTATAAAATTTTTATGGTTTATTGAATTTTGAATTCTACTTAAAATGCCTTCTTACACTAGAGGCTACGGATTTAAAATTGTGCCTGAAGCTGGCAAAGATATTTAAGCTCGTTCATTGGTTTTCCGCACTCTCACCATGCAAGTTCCGGAATATATCTTAGAATTTAACAAGCAGGAATCCAACGAAATATTCTCGGGCTAGCAGCCGCATCAGGTGGTCGAATGGCGAGTAAACCGACGTTTCGAGGACCATCTGTGTCCTCGAAACGTTGGTTTACTCGCCATTCAAACACTGCTGCTAGGCCGAGAATATTTTATTGAAATTAGTCGCCGTGAATGCTTTAAATCATAAAAGCTGGAATCCTTCCACGTAATTCACAATAATAATCTCATTTTATGTTATCAACCCATACTTATATTGTTTATTAACGTCGTTAAACCAACCAAGAGAACATGTTTTTAGGACTAACCAGTATGAAGAATTATAGTACGAGCTTTTCTTGTTCCCGATGTTTGGTTAACATACACTTTGTTCATACTCTTCTCGCGTAATTTCAAGAGCTATTCTATTCATCGGGGAAAAGCCTCCTATGCGACCTCATGATGCGTTGCGGTCCCTGGTTAAGCACATATATATATTGTACAGTTTTGCTTTTTACCCTTTCTACTGACTAAGGAAATAAACCAAGCTTATTTTGTTTTTACATGGATTTTGCGAATGAATGCGCACAATTTCTTTCTCGAAATGCTGCTGCCTCCCATGTGTAATAGCCATAGGCCTATTTTTCCTTAACTAACGCTGCAGTGTTCCAACTGGAAAACGTATGTCCCTTTTATAAACCCTCGCAGAATTCTTATTTTTGTCAATCCTCGTCGAATTTCCCAGTACCCAGAAACGTACTGTTTCTTGTACAACGGCTTTGGCTCCTTAGCCTATACCACACGATTTATGTTTCATAAGAATAAATATTATTTCTCATTTCGAGCTCTTGGTTAAACAACTCCGGAACGAATAAATTATGAAAGCGAAGTTACGTTGATAAATGACAGCATGAAAACGGCGATGCAAGAAGGCAGATCTACGAGTATTTTTAATGGGTTTACCAAAACACAATTAAGGGCAGAATGTGGCTACGCAGCTTCCTTAGCAACCACAATAGGTGGCATTCTTCCCGTGTAGCCCGAAAACGAAGAGGATCTCCTCGGTCCAAAGTAATCTGAAATACCTGGGGTTTTAAGGGTAAATAGTTTTACGCTTGAAGTTTCTTCCGTCATGTGCTGCACTCTAGCAACGAATAGAAGAACGAAGTACATGCGCGCTACCAGGCTTCGAACGCAGTGTAGTCTCCTTCTCTTCGCTCTTCTGGCATGTTGGCCAGGGTTGGTTCGTAGGTAGTTACCGATATTTCGGGACAGACTATCGGTCCCGAAACGTCGTAACTAACTTACCAACCAATACTTCGTAACATTCCAAAAGATCTACGACCTCAACTGAGTATATGTCAGTTGTTTATGAAGTTAATTAGATTACTTTGCTGTGCACTTTGTAATATTTTCCAGACCACAGTAGTCTAATAAATTGATTGCTAATGCACAAACCAATGCTGTTTCAACTAAAAGGATCCCAGTCGATTTGGAATAAGTCACCATACTAGCGGCTTGTCTCGACATTTCGGAGGCTCCTAGTGTTCTTCATTTTATTCAAGCTGTTTTGTACTGCTGTGGTAGAAATGAGCCGTAATATTGGTACAAAGGGTGATCTTTAACGAAAGCTAACAGGACCCGAGCACATATTTACCTTCTGGCCCATATAAATGGAGTTTGTTACTGTTTTTTTCAATGGCTCGACAGCCCCTTGGGGGCCTAGGCCGCTTCATTTTTTTTTCGAGGCTTCACAATCACACACTTTTTAGACACACCACACTCGATAGGACTCCTCTGGACGAGGGACCGTTACTGTAGGTCTGTGTAGTACTATTGCAAAGAACGTCGAAATTTAGGAAGGCAGTTTGATAGTTCTCATGTCTGTAGACAGACGATTCTTCTATTGTTCCACTCTTATACATATTCAGAATAGAGTGACTTGGTACGTGGTTATGGAAGGAGGGTAGAATTTGAACTCTTGGGGTTTTATATGGACTACACAGATATGTTTGTACGATCACCGGTGTCTTGGGTCGGACTTAGTAGACTTTGTAGCTTATGAATATGAATAAAAACTTAAATTTTACTGTAGATACCATCTAGTAAATTTAATCGAAATCTGTCGAGTAATTTAGGAGGTTAAGCATGCTGATAGAGCGATAAGTACGACACCAATTTATGCGTTGCATTTTATGTTAAAAATGTAAGGAAAGCATAAAGATTGATTTCAGGCTTCCGCCGCGATGTTGATGAGATCTGCGGTCTTCTGGGGTATTACGCGGCGTCGTGTGGTAATTGTTTACCGACGTTTCGTGACAACGTATCGGTCCCATCCTCACGGGTCAAGAGCCCTTGAAGATGGGACCGATACGTTGTCCCGAAACGTCGGTAAACAACTATCACACGACGCTGTGTAATATTCCAGAAGAGCGCAGATATCAAGCATAAAGGTTGTTCAGAGTTTTCTTTACATTGTAGCATGTGGCACCATTCACGTTACGTCTGTTATATAATTGTAATACACGTTAACAATCAATGTGGAGCATTTATGACCATCTGATTTCAAGTTTATTGAATATATGTCCAATACTGTAATGACTTGCGTATACCTTTCTACGAGTTCAGATTTAGTTCCCTTGATACATACGCGGATATGGTCAACGTTAGCTCAGAAATTTACGGAAACTTTAATACTTAGTAAGCAAAGTGGGATCCGGCATTCCCGTACAGCAGTTACTATAGCTAATTTCCTTCCTTTCCGTTGATTTATTGCTTCTGTCCATACTTCAGCCATCTTCATTGAAACGTTTTAGGTAATTGTGTGTCTTAATCTTTCAGTTCGCTAGATATTTGGTAGGATATTCGGAATCACAGTGTTGCTGTGTGCTCACAAGTAAAAAGAAAAAAGGAAACACTGTGTACACCGACAGATAACTTTATATTATACATACCGTGCATTTTTTATGATTAATTAATTTTATTTCAATCCAACAAATGCACTACACTTTCTTTCACTAATTTCTTGCCCCTACATATGTTTCGGCACACCCTGTGTCATCCTCAGGGGGGTCGTCGAGAGTTCACAATCTTTAATACATCCAATTGTTTTTCACTCAATTTCACAACACACAATTTTGTAAGCCACGAGCACTAAATATCACTTATCTTTGTGTTCATAGTAATTAGCTTATCTTTCTTCAGTGTTTTTATTAAAAATTTGGACAGCGTTTTAAATGTCACTCATCGTAAGTTTCTAGTCATATGCAAACACTGCATAAATCAAAGACATAGCCTATATAAAGTATCGTACGGTTACCTAAGTGTGTATTAAATACATAATCCTCTTGTGCGAATATTTTATAGGATCGGAAAAAACGTGCTTAGCCCCGAACGAACATAGGCTTAAAACGAAAGAAAGTAAAGGAAACTCTTACAGTAGCGTCAGACAGTGTTTGTTCTGTAGCTTACACTGAGATTCTTCAGAACCTAAGGAATCAAAATGTACTGTAATATGTAATTACAGCCCCTGTACAAAGACAGTATTAAAACGAAGTAACGTAATGAAACTTACACATGGAATACTTCTAAACTGCTTAAAAATATGTTATCAAAATCTGTTACAAATCTTCATACATATACATAACTTTTCATTTACACCATTGTGTGAAATGTACCTGACTAAAGCAAATCTCAGAGTTTAGTTAGAAGAGAGAGTCGCAGTTGAGTAAGCAAAACTTCTACGTTGTACTTGAAAGGTCCCTATTTCAAATCCTGAGAATGATTATCCTGATTTGTTTTGTGCTTTCCTCGAAATAAATGCAGGAATAATATCTCAAGGTAGGTCATGACAGTTTCCTTTTATATCCTTTCGAATTGCGTGTTCACTAATCATCCTAACATTCGATGCTGTACTTTTGACATACTGACAGCCTTGTTACGTAAACCACAAGTATGTTAAAAAGTGTCGTTAAAATTCAGTGTATTCCCACAGTGGGAGTTTGAGTTAAACAAGTCAGGTAGCTTTGTCACTGCAAAATGCAGATAGACATGAGGGAATTAACATGTGGATTTAGATTTCTGGCAAAGCGTTTAAAACATACACAGCCAATCGTATTGGAATGGCGAGATTGCGTGGAGTAAGGCCACAACAACCGAAGAGATGTGCTACTACAGGCAGAACTCTTCGTGGTTATTTGAATCACTATATAGATTAATTTACCTAGTGATTTGCTTATAGTCTGCAGGTCACAGGATCAGGTCATTTGAAGTGGAAGTGATCCGAACGATAACTAACAGGCTGGAAATGCTGCTTTTAATTACAGTTAATACCCAGACGAAAAACGGAAGTAATTTTTTGAACATGTCTGAATTCAGTTCTATATCATGTTCAGTGCAGCACCCCTTTGCATATGGCACGGAGCCAACTCACTGTGTTTCAATAGAGGGTCAGACAGGTCAATCCGTCTTCTAGCTCATTAAATTTGCACCGAGCAAATATTCATCTATCAGAGGAAGTGGTGGGCAGATGTACGTAGGAGAATGATTTGTACTCTTATCGGTATATTTTCTTATTTATTTTAAATGATAGCAGCTTTGTGATGTTTGACCTACACTAAACACTCAGCTATACTACAAACTTTAATTTTAAAATTTAGTAGAGTTTATCTTAAAATTTGACAGTCCATTCCTCGAAGACCCCTTTTAGTATTTTCGTCCTGTCTATACGTACGTCTTCCTAATGTCCTTGTCCATTCAGATTTCTCGTTTAAACGTTTTTCGCCTTTCTTTCTACCCCCGTGCACCAAGTTTATTTCTCATACTTAATCACCTTGACACTATTATATAATCAACAAAATTATGATTGTTATATAATTGACCTTCCTCTTCTTCCTTAAAAATTTTTAGGGTATATATAGATGTTCTCTTCATTTTTTATTCTCAGACACTGCTGTTCTTTCTTACCGTCGTTCATTCCGTGCAATTAGAATGGGTTTTATTTACAAAACCAACATTTGCACACACAGTATGCACAACAGTATAATTTCTATCTCTCCTACATGTTTCGGCGATTACATCGCCATTATCAGGGAGGAAATACACCAAGCTACTTAAAATATGTTAAGGTATCATAGAAGTACAGTACTCGGTTTTACTCTTCTTACATCGGTTAAACATTGCTGTGGATATCACTGTGCTGCAGTGTCTGTTACTACTGTACTTGTATCATATTTTAACATACTTTAAATCGCTTCGTGTGTTATACTCCCTGATGATGGTGATGTTATCGCTGAAACATGTAGGAGAGATGGAAATTGTACTGTTGTGTATGCTGTGTGCGCATGTGTTGGTTTTGTAAGTAAAACACTGCTATTATTCCATCACAATGACAAATGTCATTCGTATCAGAATTGTATTCGTGATGTTACAAATAAGAGTGGAGGTTAAGCTCCATGCAGTTTTAACGTCGGTGGTGTAGGGAAGTGAGTTTTAGAACTGAAATAGCATGTCAAAACATGGTAAATTATGTGCTTGAAAGGAAATGATAAACAGAATGTTTCAATGCGCTTATATCAAATGTACACCTCATTAGAATCAAATTATTTTGTGTAAAAGTGAAAACGCTAATTTGGTTGAGTGTACCTTAGCATAGTATGAATTTTCACGGCTTTCCCACTTAATTGACCTAAAATAGATGTGGTGTTACAGGGCCTTCTGAATGTTCCACTGGGCCAGCAACCGCTGGTCTGGGTCTGCCAATTAGAGTGATGCAGTCAGGCAGTGCAGCACGTAAGCCCGAGTGGGGCATGAACTTCCCATAAAACCCTTCATTCCCCTGCGGATGAAATTTATCTAATTGTTCAACTGTTAACTCTATTCGATCAGCTGGCATTTCCTGGTTTAGGCATCACTTAAAAAGTGTATGAAAGTCATGGTCATATACATGCCTTGAAATGTTTGGAGCCAGAGATTCCGAAATACAACTCATATCCATTAACAACTGATCATCTCGCGCCCCCTTCCCCAAAAAATCCTCTCGGAATGCTCCGTACAAAGGTTTTTATAACTTTAATGTTGAATGTTATGATCAAAAACACACATTTTCTTTCAATTTGCATTCTGTTGTTTACTAAACAAATTGTTCTTAAATTTAGTATCTGATGTTTACTGTGCTCTTCTTCTTCTTCTTCTTTCTATGGGCCCGTCGGCATTCGCTCCGGATGCACCGCAGCCTTAGGCTTATTGTGCTCACTTTACTGTGCTAAATTAGGAGCCTGTTAAATTTGAATTGCGTATAGGTCGGGGTTGGAGCGTACTTGTAGTCAGCCTCTTACTCTTCAGCGACGAGTGGAAAGATAAAACGTATGTTCTTTGCATTTTCATCTAGTCTCATATCGTCTCAAATACACAGCATGACCAGACGCTGTTAAACTGCCCCACCTCAATCAAATCCATTTCAAATTTGGTACCTGCAATTTACAGTGATGGTTATCATGTCTAGAATATAGCCCATCTGGGTCCCGTGTAATATGTTTTAGACGACGCTGAAATCTAATTATCGTTTTAAAGAATGTCATCCCGTTGTGATGTTAATACAACAAAAAATTAAATGAGTATCTGTCCAAACACAACTAAATGCTATTTATTATACATTTTTCGACCTGTCTCAGGTCATCCTCAGGTTCGCAGTTGGTCTTTAAAACATATATTTCTTCCTCAATATGTTTTAAAGACCAACTGTGAACCTGAGGATGACCTGAGATAAGTCGAAACATGTAGTTCTATATAATAAATATAATTTAATTGTGTTTGGACAGATAATGTTTTAATTTTTTTTCCAATTATCGTTTTTTTCCAAATGGTTATTTATATAGACAATAATACTTACAATGCTTGAAATATGCATGTCATTAAACATATGATTTTACTTGAATACTCTTCATATGTCCTGCTTATTTATGAAACATTGAAGAAATAATTTTTCTTCTGTGTAATGAACTGTAGTGGAACTAATTTTGAAACAGGAGATTTGATTCTGAATTAAATTAATATCGTTCACAACGAAGAACAGAAGGTCTCACAAGAACGCATTTGGAACATGTGATCCGTCTTTCTCACGTTGTATGTGGCAGTCTTCTAAAAATAGGCACGTGGGTTTGTGTGATTCCTGCAAAGAATGTAGGGCAACAACTAAGTGTATTTTTTAAAATGTTTTTTTCTGAGAGGACTTTTGTTGAGGGATTGCATTGGAAAAATACGGGAAAATACGTCCCATAGATACAAGTCGGCTTATGGAAGAAACGTGGATTCTTGTTCTACAAGACTAGAGTATCATCCACCATTTGTAGACTTAGGAGAGAGACAGAGGGAGGAAGTAAATGAATAGGAGAAGAGCAAACTAAATAAAATCATAGGAGAAGTGAGAGATATTTTATTTCGCGAGGGGAAGAAAGAGAATGTCTATTTGGAAGGTTCCCAGCCTCTCCCCTCTCGTCCTTCCGACAGTAATAGCATGAAACCGAATACATTTCCATTGAGAGAATTGGCGGCTTGATGTAAGGGCATGGAATTTGATTTACTAGTGCGTGCCAAAGTGCATAATTTGGACAGATATTTTGATGGTATTTAGAACATAGAGGATTGGGATAATTTTAAACATGGAGGGCTGCATGATTAGCACGCAGCAGCAACTTGGAAACTGGAAACCATCTAAGCACTTTCTTGTGGACAGGGAAAAGCCAAGAAAACCTGTGTCGAGATGGCTGGTTGTGGGATACTGCGGATAGTGACTTCAAGTCAGCAGTCCCAAAAACGCAAAATGGAAATCCACTGATGTTTCCCTAACATGTGTGCTGTTGCTTTGTTAGTAATTTAAATTAAATGTCATATATTATGCACTAATGTTTTGAATTACACTTGCAAGAAAAAGTACATTCATTATAGTAAGTTTGTTCTGATTGTATCCCAGTACTCTTCCGTTGCTTTGGCACTCGCCAGAGCATCATGGAAGCCCTCGAATTGGTCCAGCTTGGGACTGATAGGAGGAGGAATAATAAGAACAAGGAGCAGTGAGGGCAGTATATTGCTTATTACGTAAGGGGGGATGGGAGGAAAATTTACTGCTTGGAAGCTTCCCCGGCTGGAGTTCTGAATGAAAAGGTTCCCGTTTTCGGTAATTTTATTCTTCAGGTACTGGATAAAAGAGTAGTGGAATTGGATAAAAGAATTTACCCTGTAGTAAGATTCGTAAAAAATTTGGATTCCTCACTAGAAGCGGTGATATGGCGTACCAATAACCACTACATTTTAGAAGGAAAGAAAATGAGAACTTGTACCAGGGGTCGCCTTTCACACAGCTCGTGGAAAATAAACCTAAGATATTTGATGTCAATGTCTGGATACTTTTACAAATAAGCTTCAGCCTACGTTTCCCCAAATGTGCACATCGCTTACAGATTTTGCATTACCATTCCCTTTAGTAACTGTTTTGCAGAGCCGTGTTTTGCAGGACCTAAGTCCGTAAATAAGAGAATCCGTTCTGTATTAGGCGAAATTAATCTCATCGCATTGTTGAGTTTGTTAACAGAGAGCGACGTAATATATATGTCGTTTTGCGAACAAAAAGTCTTTTAGTTCGACAAACTGAATGCGAGAAACATTTTTTTTTGTAGTTTTACGATCCGTTTGTTGTAGTTAACCTCTGATCACATATTTTCTTTTGTCGACATAGCCAATGCGGTCACAGTTAATCTGTATAGGGATCTGTTAAATACAATTTTGTGTTACCTGCAATGTAAACATTTTGCGTTTTTGGTGTTGGTTGTCGTCAATCAATAAAAGTCGTGTAGGATCGTATATTTTGAATACGTTCTTGTGTTGTCTCTCTTGTAATAGTTCTTATTGGATGATGCCAGTAAAGAAGTCTACCTACGTACACATTGACTTGGGCAAGCGGAACACCTAATTCGTATATTTCAATATCAAAAGAACTCCGACCTTGCCTTTGGACATACAAATCCGGGCCGGGCTCCCCCCTCTTCCCCCCTGTATTGGATAAGGGGGCTGGCTGGACAACAGTGCCGTTCTGGACATGATGTGAAAGAGAAAGACTCTTTGTTCCTGTCGGGAATAGAGTCCGCGCTGTTACAACCCGTAGCCTAACCACTATACTGATTTGGTTATCGCAGCCACAAAATGTCAGGAAAGCCCTGAAACACGTCTGTTCGAGTTCATTATTCATGATCAACACTGTATTGCTCATCTAAATTTATAGAGCCCGTGCAGTGGACAAAGCGTCATCAAACAAACCAGGACATATGCTTTATTCACCCTGTGTCACGGATTAAGTCATTTGTGTAAGTGAAACACCGAAACATGTCCTTGACTTCCATCACATGATCATTTAGCATTGGCAGACAGAGACAGAAAGGTTTCCTGTTCTGAAACCAATATCTCCAAATGGCTGAAGCTTAGCCTTTGCCCTCTGGTTTAAAGCTGACACTGATGAGACCTTACCCATAATCCGCCGGTAGATTATTTGGTTTGGAACAAACCGAAAGGCAAATACTGCCACACATATCACATGAGCATGATGGATGGTGCGTACTGACTTCTTTCAAATTGGTTTAAAAGTTCGCATTTACATTCCGGTAAGGTAATTTATTCTAGGATTTGCCGCTACTAAATAAAAGAAATGACATAATTCAGTTGTACCTTCGTGCAGTACAATGCTTCATGCAAATATACTTTGTCTCATAAATAGATCTGGTTGTTGTGGGAAACGTGTGTAATATGCTGTATTTTAAAAACACTATTTTTCTGATAAATTATATGTCCTAATACACCAGCTCGACGTAGTATATCTGATTTAGTTTAATCGTTAAACTGAATTTAAGAGCTTTAATATCCATTCCCGTTTCTTGCATGAAGATTTAAGAACATACATAGACCTGTACGCCCTCTTGAATTAAACTCTTTGTAAAAACAATTTCTCCTCCTACTTGCTATTGGAGAATGCCTGCCAGTTTTCTCCTTATATTTCTTCTCTTTCTCCTACTGTTTATCAATTTCTCTTCTCTTATAAGTATGGCTGTCCTCTGCCTCTTCTTTCTTTCTTTCTTTTTTCTTTGTCTCTCAATTCGCTTCTCTCAAGTATTTTACTACTAACTTTACACCTCTCACATCTCCATTAAGTCTGGTCATAAGCCAGTCGGAGCGACGGCCATTACTCGTGCAAGGAACTGAGAGGGGAATACAGGAATTAATTGAAAATCCTTCCCTTAAGACTATGCAACTCGTGTAGCTATGCAGGAAAGCGCAGGACTTCACTATTATTTAATAGGACGGTCCTTTTCAAAAGGCTCCTTCATGTACGGTAGACAGCATTTTACACTTATAATGTTAAAGCTCACGTATCAAGCCAGCATCAACTGATATACAAAGAGCGTCACAAACTTGGCATGACTTTCAGGCTGGGAGCCTTTGCACAGCAGTATTATGTAATATCACACATTCCACAGAATCACAATAAAATTCGTATATCAATTGTTCACATTCATCAAATAATCTCAACATATTTCGAATAATTACAGTCCATCCTTATGCACCGCCAACAACGTGTACGTTCTTACACTCTCAATTTTCAGAATTTTACAATTAGGCCTATGTTGCAGTCCTGTGTTACGCTTTGTTATATAAAAATATACACCATGTTATTGACTTATATTTTAAATTAATTTAAAAGTCGTGTAATGATTTCATAATATAAGCTGTAGAAAGTAACAAATTATTAACATATATGATTTCAACACTATAGTCCATAACTTAATTACGTATCGAACATTATTCACAGTAATACCATATTTGACGCTTATGATCCTTGTTGGTCTTATACCGATCGCTTTTTGATAATATTAAAGTGATTTAACAGATGGTCTTCTGTTTATAGATGTCAGCCGCGTTGTATTACAGTTGTGTCTGCAGCTATCCTTGGAATGTTGACATCTTCCAAAAGTTCAGACGTCTTTAAACACAGTGAAAGTATCCAAATAAGTGGTCCACTTCGGCAGTGCTTCAAATGTAACCCGGAGGCTGTGAGTGTTAGGCTGGTGATTCTAACACCACTAGTCTGGGAGGACAAGTTACCTTTCAAACTGGTTGGCCTAACCCTTAGAGTAAACTTTTTATAATTTCGTTCTTTTACTTAAACATATAATAAGTTCCTCTCCTGTCACCAAGTTATGGAGAACATAAGCAGATACTTCGAATAGGTACGTCACTGATCACCGATGAATTTTGGTCCTCCAGCTTACACGGATGTTCTGGGACCAGGAATTCTTCTTTTTTAACGTGAATTAATAATCTAATCACACCAATACTTCTGTAAAATGAGGTGCGTGATGTTCCATTGCATTAAGGATCTGCTTTCTACAAATAGTAATTTCTTGCTAATGAAATTTAATACAGCGCTGTTGGCTTACGGAATTTGTGCTAATGTATTTTGTAACTTTCCTGATACCCTTCAAACGGGTCCGTTTCGAGATTCATTACGTTGAATGTTATTCTGCCGCAGCAAAGTCCTGTACTACTAAATTGATACGTTTATATACGACAAAATCTTTTATTGCAACATGATGGGATATATTTTTAGGCCCGTTCGCAAAATTGCGAAAAGCGACTATTAGGTTCATCATGTCTGTCCGCATGGAACAACCCGGCTTCCGCTGGATGGATTTTTATGAAATTTGAGTATTTTTCGAAAATCTATAGAGAAAATACAAGTTTTATTAAAATCCGACAAGAATAACGGCTACTTTACATGAATACTTATGTACAATTATGATAATATTTCGCTGAAGTTTTTAAAATTAGAAATATTTCAGACAAATGTTGTAGAGAAAATCAAAATACACATTTTATATTCAGTGACTTTTTCAGAAAGTCGTGCCGTTTATGAGGTAATGTGCAAAAATATGGTACAACCGGACAGGCCACAGATGATAATACAATATGGCGCAAGCGCTTTGCATGCTGGATAACTAAGGCTACAGACACACACTCAGAATATGTACTACTTATTGCTTTTCCACAGCAAGAGTGGTGACGCGAAGGCACCTCGGCATTTACGTTGTACGTACATTGTCTTTCGTATTTTAAATTTTTCTGGCATATCTGTTTTTAATTTGTATTTCAATGAATCGTAAACTGACGAACCTAATAAATCTCTGTCTAGTTCAATTAAGTAGCTTTGGCAGTTATGTGAAATATTAAGCAAATTCTTTATTAATCCAGTTTGAAAGATGTTTTAGAATCTGCCGCCTTCTTCTCATTATGAGTTTCTGGCAGCAAAATAGTCCAATTTAATGTGACTGACTCTAAATAGAATGGCAGTAAACCTACTCAGCGCAAGGACCAAACCGACAGTGTGGCCAGTGATGACCACAGTACATTTTACTTTATAACTAGCCCCTGCTTAAATTACACAGATAGGCCGTATCCTACAACGTCAGGAAATAAGTCTTTGCGGATTTGAAATTAGCGGCATTATTATATGTTCGTATTCATTCGTTTATCCACTGGTTAACGGTTATCGTTCTCTGGGGATGTAACTGTAAAGGCTGACGGCAAATATCATCTCAATCTGGCGCCAAGATTAAGAATGCCTCCACAAATTATGTTGTGCTGTTTACGTGTAGGAGAGATGTTAACTTCGCCTTACAAAGGGCATGATTCAGGCAGCACGTGCTTCTTATACGCCTTGAACGACCAACAGTGCGAGGCAACCTGTCCTCACCAACGTGTGTCGAGGCCGTCTTCCTTGGGAACAACGCGAAGGCCTCAACTGCACCTCGGCAGAAGCCTAAAATCACGCAACGCGACCAAAGATTTGAGCTGACCACTTGTCTTTGAGTTTTAGAGTGCGCAAGTCTCAAGAACCCCTATGCGCCTTCATGGTGAGGTGCCTAAATGCAGCGGCAAATGTATCTTACAAAACAAGGAGGCTCACTAGGTGCATCTTAGTGTAGAACTCCACTTATTAGGCCATTACCGGCGCGAGTTCTTATAACGCCTGTAATCCCGGGCATGAATTAACTCCCTCGGGTGTCGTCGCGAGAAGATTTATTCGCGAGACTCTCCACTCTAACCCTTCGTGCCCCGAGTTCTGCATAACTGCAAGGAGGACGCTTACTGTACTGAGAATACAACCAGTATTATTCCTGTATGCGACCCATCTATAATATTCCTGTCGCAGGCCTAACAACTTTCGTAGAGCTGCACTATGTCGTTAGCACGTCTGTTATTATTGCCTTTTGTGGGCATTTGGATTTAAAGTGTCCATTGCTACAACAGCAGCAGCAACAACAGCAACTACTTACTACTACTACTACTACTACTACTACTACGTGGAGCATAGTACCTCTTCAGAAATTAGTACTTCAACAAGTAACGAAGAAATTATTCGCATTTCATGGAACCCGGAAGTTCATTACCGCATTCACAACATCCCGCCAAACGAATTCACTCCACAACATCCTAGCCTCTTTTTTTAAGATGCACTGTAATATTGTTTTCCCTTCTAAGCCTATATCTTCCAAGTGGTTTCAGTTCTTCGGAGTTCCTTGCCAAAATGTTTATTGCCCTTCGCCCCCCATGCGTGTCACCATTCGACTCAGTTCTGTTAGATTGTTTCAGTCAAGGAAGGTGATAGTGGCAGGACTTGCGGTTAGTCACGAGTTACCCAGAGTCGCGGCTGAGTAGTTGCAAACCCTGCTTCATAGTTGCGATTCCCGGGTTTGAAATATCAGTCCGGGGACCGGATAAAGTCTTTGACATTTTTCCTGACTTCACTCAGTTCGTCGAGGCAATGTTGAGCTAGCATGTGTGATCAGGTCGCGATCTCATTTTTTCACCCGCAACTCCTCACTTACTAATTACCCTACCATTCGACGCTATATATCCTGGACTACTGCCAACTCCGTCGTATAAAACATACGTACTAACAAATTCGTTCACTGGTTTGGTTGGGATATTTCATGGGAATCCCTGAACTTAGACGGGAGAATAATATTAAAGTACATCTGTACAAAATGACGGTGTTTGTGTTTGGGTTGGATTAAGGCGACTATTTTATTTTCGAATTCCTTAACAACATGTAAATTCTTGATCAGCTGAGTAAACACTTAAATATGAAACAGGAGCGCCAACCAGTATACCGCCACATAAGGTGCCTCGTTTATCTTATTCTGCTGTTCCTAAAATCAGAAATGAAAAAAGAAAACTTCTAAAACAGTGCAGTATTTAGTTTCTTAAATGTGTAGGCTTATACTCCACTGAAATAGTCGATACATAAAAGTACTTCTTTTCTTTCAGATTGCGATTTCCATAATTTAACGAGTTCGATAAATTAGGAAAGTATTGTATAGTGTTTTATAGTGTTTTTATTTCTTCTTAAGTGTTTTTTATCGCAGCTTGGAGGAAAAATGCCAATTAAGGGGTTATGGCAATATTAGGATTTTGGAAAACACTGTACGATAGGTGTTCAGCATTTATTATTTTGCAGACTGAAATAATATTAAATGTTCAACTTCACAAACATATCTTTTCGACTGACGATATTAAATCTCTTATAAATGCTGTTCCTCAACAGCCATGGTGGGAGTATAAAGGGACATTAAGTCAACTTATAATACCCGAGGAAAAAATAATTAAACTTAATATTAAGTAGAATGAAACGCTTGAACATTTAACGAATAAAAACAGACCATTATACACAGGGGTAAATAAATAAATCTTACAAATATCTATGACCTAGGTGCAACTCAAGTTCATGGTTTAAGCTTTAGCAAGACCCATCTCTGTTCGCCTACTTATATGTATCTTGTAATGAGTTTTGATTGACCAGCTTTCTTTCGATATCACTGATACGCGTAATGTATCTACAGAACGGCATTTTAGGAACGTCGATGTTGGTACATCCTTATTAGAGACGTAGCCATTTCACTGGATGTTTAAGACTACGGTATCCTTTTGCCCGAGATAATTATTTAAGTGGTATCAGCTTGACTGGAGTGATTGCTTAGAAAGCAATGCATGACCGTAACAACGCACATAGATGTGTGGAATATTATTGAGCAGCAGCCAAGGTACAAAATGGCGCGCTGCTGCAACGCAAGGCATCTACACGAGCTTGTTCTCGATACTGCAGGTTTGCATTTGTGTATTCGGTCATATCTTTTGCATTCTTATGGTTCTTCTTCATGTAATATCACATAATTATTAATTAAAAATAATTCAATGTATTTCCAATGCTATCGGAGTACATTGCACCACCAAAACCTTAAAGTAGATATTCTGCTTGCACCATTGACCATTAGACTGATTTAGAAAGTGTTACTATATTAGAAACCAAGACAATTTTAGTTGAAAAATATTATAGATTCTGCGATTCATGCCTTTATTACTCTAAGGGTCAAATAAAACTGGCGGTAATAAGCTGGCGTATCTAACATGGTATGGAGGCTTTTTGCACTACCGTACTCTGCGGATACTTTCATTATACAATATATATATATATATATATATTCTTTTATGATGTGGCGCTTTTAGGCGAAAAGTGCCTATTAGCTTCGTCGTGTCCGTCCGTACGTCCATCTGTGCACATATATCACCTCGGCTCCCAATGGACGGATTTTCGTGAGATTTGACATTGGAGACATCTATGAAAATCTGTCTAGAAACGCCAAGTTTGGTTAAAATCAAACAAGAATGTCGGGCGGTAGGAAATATTTTGTAGCTTGACAAGAACGTAAAGTGAATCAAAGGTTGAGTTTCCGTGAAAACACTCAATAATTTTATAATGTTTTATATTGTTGACAGCGACGTGAGGCTCAACAATTCATGTAGAACGCATTGTTGCTTTTCCTTGGCAGCAATGGTTACTCAAAGCGCCACAATGTTACGTTATACATACGTTGTCTGTCTAGTTATGTTTGAGTATCGCAAGGGAAGGAATGTAAGTATTTATTTTGAATACAAAGGATATTAAAATCTTACAAAAGATATTATGAGGTTACAAATTTCGGGCGTTCTTACAACAGTCTCATAGAAAAATGAAACTAAATTTGGTTATGTATACGAAGTACATCATTCTTAAGATTAAATTTTGTGCATGTTCACAGAACTTGATCTTTTGCAAGTAAGTTTTTAATCTTAAGATGCATAAAAAGATATTTAGTTTAAGAACACAATATAGACTAGTGTACTTTAAGAACACAATATGTAGAAACATCTCTCCCAGAAACTTAACCATAACAATTATAATTTATTTTAACGGGTACACCAAGCCTGCAAGTCCAAAATTTGAACTGTGTCTAGAATAAACTGAATGGGACCGCTGTTATAGACAATATGCAGTACAGTGAACAGCCTTTATGTATCTGCAGCTCTAAAACATCCTTTTGAAACAGGAGCCCTCTTTCAATTTTTGGTATGGTTTGATAGACCAGGACTCAGCTAAATGCGTGAGCCAGATCGCCATGAAGCCCTGAAAGTTTGTCTTACGCCATAATATTCTCGAGAGTAATTTTTAAAAATTTATGTCTCTCTGTGGTTTTATGAAAATCTCACCACAAACATTACTGCACCACAGAACCCTTCACCTCCGGCACTGATATAATTGAACGTCACCATTGTAGTTCTGCGAACATTTGCTGTCGTATTTGTATGGTGAAGTGCTGGTGAACATGTTGTTTGCAATTTAGGTTGCCAGAAGTTTGGCCTGTGTGCCGATTGTGATATGCAGGCCATTCCGCAAGAATAACTTACGTACCACATTGGCCAAAAATGGTCTGGGTCCTAAATTTCTGGGCTGACTCCTACTCCAAATACCTCATGCTCTGGTCTGGCGCAGGAGATGAAAGTCGCATTTAAAACATCGAATTTTAAAATACATTATGGATTCATAATACAAAAAGTCGTAAATAGGACCATGTTTGAAATCGTGAAATATGGATTTGAGGTGCGGTATTTTATTATAACGAGAGAATATTTGAATAAATTGCAAGGGCGTGGGCAACAAAAGAACTAAGATCGATGCAGTCAGAGGACATTTTATTACAAAACAAAACGAAAGTCATTATTTGTACAGAATATCTACGCTGTTAGGTTAGTGAAATCAAGAAGGTTACGGCAGACAGCAGAGGTGGCTCAGATTAAGAAGCAATAAATGAACACTGAATTGTGGTGGGAAACCCTACGGAAAATCCGAGACTTGGAGGAACAAAAAAAAAGGTAGATTATAATACTAAGATTTATTTTCTAGGAAATAGGTTGTGACAATGGATTTGGATGGAACTGGTTCCAGAATGTGGCCATTGTCGGGCTTGATGCTGACGATGCTGAATGTTCTTCTTGTAAATTACTGCCTGAGGTTTTGATTAGTTAGAAATAAGGCATCGTAATTAGGTGGTTCATGCGAATACTAATATTTACATTTATTTCATGTAACCTCTACTTTAAAATGTGTTCAGAACGAGTAGTAACAGAAATCAGAAAATATTATGCTTATTTCCGCTCGTGAATTAGAAGAAACATCTTACAGGCAAAGAATCTCTTAGAAGGCTTTTACATAGATGAGTTTGTGCTTTTCTTTATATGTTCTGAATGATCTCCATTCTCGTTTTGAATTCCCATTGGCCTCAGTATCTTCCGTGAGTCCATTACACAAACGTTTACTTTTAAACTGATTACATTAATTTTCAGTGATTATCAGAAGTGAATTCTTTTTCAGTCGACATGTACCAACTCTCTGCTTGTTGTGAGGGATAGCCTTGTTGAGGCAAAGAGGAAAATGTCGTCATTTTATTAATTGAAGCAGGGAAACTTTTCACGTAAATTGCATGTCTGTCGCAGTTTTTCAGTAACTGATAATGTAGAGCAGTTTTGGTACACTTTGTTTCACAAGGGTTCCTCACAAGAAGGTCCAGATTTAGGCCAGCTCTTCTTGTATTTATGATTGATTAGTGTATTATTTCCAGTTGACTGTTGGATTGGAATTTTAAAATAGCACAGGCTAATTGTCATCAAATCGCAGTGTAAAATTATTTTGTAACCCAATCCAAATAACGCAATTTTCTTTGGGTTATGGACAATTTATAAGAGAGAAAATAGGATTAGCATGTAATACTGAAACTTAAATTAAGGACGTGTCCGGTGTGGTTTTCGGCCAGGTTCTTGAATGTACTGATTGCGGCTTTCATCAGATCCTCTGTTAACATTTCCGGGAGAGTAATATACAGGTGCCACCGCTTTCTAAACTTTTAACTCTTCGTTATTTACAAATACATTTCTTTCCAGTCGATGCTGTGTAATCCCTGAGGCTGAAGCAGTAGTCATTAAGTAATCCATTAACCACTGAACGGCTATTGCAGATGGATCTTGTGCTGGAAAACTGTGAGGCGAATAACATTCTATAATTAAAATGTATTAATTGTCAATATAGGGATGCATGCGGGATTCCCCGTTGATGTA
The DNA here is from genome assembly GCA_021186555.1 of Reticulitermes speratus. Lineage (NCBI taxonomy): Eukaryota > Metazoa > Arthropoda > Insecta > Blattodea > Rhinotermitidae > Reticulitermes > Reticulitermes speratus. The sequence continues at coordinate 21,439,564 of JAJKFL010000005.1, forward strand.
AATTTTAAAGGGAAAATGAAATGAAAAATTAGATTAATTTGATTGTTGTAGTGTGATACATTTCGTGGCTTCGTACTGTTTTTCTACACATGAACACGAGTAACTGTTAATTCTGTAAGTAATGTTTCGTAAATCGAAATTTTATAAAGCTGTAGTGTAGAGAACAGAAGCAGCGGCAGTCAGGACACAGGTTCACAGGAATTTACCAGTTTTGTCTACTTTGAACTCGCATCCCTTTTCATCTCTGTTGTTATAGTTCAACCTCCCTCCCTTGCTCCGCTTTTGCAATTTGTCACTTCCTCTGTCAACCAGCCTTTAGTCAGAACAAGCGATCCTATGATAGTGGCTCCATGCAGTGTCACTCTGCGAAAATAAAATAAAAGAATGGAAAAAACGGTAGTGTCCCCTTTCCCTATGAATACTCCTCTTTGTCTCTCATCCCTATTCTAGAATGGGAAAGGGGAGGGGTTGAAGGGGGTTAAAACAAACACCGGAAATCGAATTTGATCGCAATGCACTCTGAACATGTTCCTCTTTCCCTGGATGCCCTCAATATTCCTGCGGATTAAATTATACGACTATCCGTCCATGCAGAACGCATTTAAATAAAGCCATGCCCTTCCACCCTCAACTGTAGTTCCTCCCCCACATCCTCACCTCTCCTGCGATGTGCACACGCTCACAACGTTGCTCAATATCATAACATAATACGTTTATACATGAACTGAAATTAAATTACGATGTATTCCATAATATGGATCTATAAAACGGGAAGGTTGGAGGGTACTCGGTCTTCTTCGTAGGGTAGAACGATAAATGGAAACAATTAAATACTATCATAGCAATCTAAAACTTATATTTAAGGGTGCCCAAGATTTCATGCAAGATTAATCCAGTAGCACTGAAATATTGTCACTTATTTTGTGTGCCTCATAGTGTACCAGGTACCTGTATTTCAAATATCTTGCATTTACAAGTAGACATAGATAAGAATTGCGGTCTTCTGCTATGTGATGCCATAAATACGTATATAGGTTCCAGCGTTTCGGAGGAGGATTCTGTCTCCATTCTCAGATGTAGTCCAATCTTCAGGCGACTCTTCTCGGTATTTTCATGAGCACCTCTGTGAGAACATCTGCACAGGCTTAGACGTATTTAGAGCGGTGAGGCCAAAATTATTGTATTCCCTAGGTCTCCAATTTTTCTTCATTTTGTTTTAGTTAGGACTTGAAATTCTTTTCCACAATTTAACTTAGTCCCAACCATTGTTTTGAGTAGTGCTCCTTTTGTTAGATTTCTTACTTCGTCGCTCTTCGTAATTGAAATAAATTTAATTAAGACGTGTTACAATTTGCACTGTATCCCATGTCTTGCGTAATATCTTGTTAAATTAACTTCTTTACTCTGAGTCCGGCAAGTCGAAAAGCAGCAGAAGGACGCTTTGCAACTTTTATTCAGGCTAGAGTTTTACGGTTTCTGTATGTCTTTTTTTTGCATACCTGAACGTAGTGACACAAAGACAAACTTATTGCATTGGTTCATTGTTCAGATGGAACCATATGCATTTCCGTCACTTGTTTCTGTCATAAATTTACGATGTAAGCACATCTTCCAATATATACAATTTTGTGTCGAGTCTGTGTGGTGAATATAATGTGCTGGCTTTCGGAATCAGACGTCACTAATATTTCTTGTCTTTTGTCTTCTTTGAACAAAATGTGTTCCACGAACGAATAAGAGGGAATTGGTTTTCGACTTTGCATACATTTTATATCTCAAACGGCTCAGTGAGTTTCAATTAAATTGACTGTAGAAGTTTTATTATGAATGTTGTTTAGCGAATTTAATTTGGGTTACTATTTGTCGACGCACTTCTCTAATACATTAGAACATGAAGTACAAGCCGAAGTTTATCGAAGATCTCTGAAACAGTTCAGTCTACCAAGAAGAAATACACAGAAATCTGACACTGTGTTGCGTTGATTTTAATGTAGTTTATTCATTCATTCTGTAGCCTGTCTTACGACAGGTCCGTAGCCTCTTCCAAAGCGAGTTCTCCATAGGGTGCGATCTAACGCTTCCTCTTTCAGTTTCATTATCTTCTCTTTTCCTTAAGGTCATCCAGTAGCTGCTTACGCCTTCTTCCTCGTCTTCCTGTCATTTCTATCCTTCCTTCTAACTTTCCTTCAATCACATGTTTTAGAAGGCAGTTTCTACGCAAGATGTGACCAATCCAATTATCCTTTCTTCCTGTTATTTTATGTACGATATTCCTCTCCTCCTTGATTCTGTGTAATACTTCATTTTTAATGCAGTATATACCAAAATTTGAGATCTCTGTTTTCCTGTTCGGTTTTAATATGTACAATTGGAGCTTCAAATGACGACCATTTGGAGTAATGACAGTTTAAGTTTCTGTTCCAGAACATAATTTCCACAGGGAAACAGCGTCACTAATAGACTAAGGTAAATTATCGATTGGTCATTCAGTACATCTATTAAGTAATCAACCAGCCAAGATCAACTTGCGCGAAATTGTAATTGAACACAAATATTCACAGTTGGATATATACAGGGCATACACAAAAGAATGGTGCGGTTTCAAAAGTGAATAAAACATTTATGTCTCACATTACACGGGCACAACATACACCTTAGCGGCGGCAACTGTCCAAGTTTCTCATGCGCTACCAGCAGTTCGCTTCTCATGCTCCCCTCCATTTTCACAGGAATGTACGAGTGCTTCTCAATCGTGTTCTTCCACAGCGCTGGATCGGACGTGCTGCTGCAAATGGAGACAAGAACCTTCTCCCTTGGCCACCCCGTTCGCCAGATCTTATACCTTGCGATTTCTTTCTTTGGGGGTTCGTTAAAGACAGCGTTTATGTACCACCATTGCCCACGTCCATCCATGAAATTCGTGATCGGATAACGCATGCACTGCAGGCCATTACAGCGGACATGCTACACCGGGTCTGGGATGAGTTTGATTACCGTGTGGATGTGTGTCGTGTGACCCAGGGTGCACACATTGAAGGATTGTAATTACCAAGTGAGAAACGTGGACAGTTGCCGCCGCTGACGGTGCATGTTGTGCCCGTGTAAGATGAGAAATAAATTTGTTATTCACTTTTGAAACTGCACCATTCTTTTGTGTATGCCCTGTATTTATATATATGTATACATACATAAGTACATAGGCACATGTACATGCACACATAATAGACGTCATACTTACGTACCTAATGGGAATATATATATATATATGTACAGAGATGCATACTTTCAGGATATGTACTATATTCATCCATTCACTCAGTGTGTGCATGAGTATATATAAAATGTACAGTGTTCAGCGATGTAGGGCCAAATTTCATGATCGTGTTCTGCAGGCCATTTGGAGCAAGAAACATCTAATGAATTATAGGTCGTCTAAATAGCATTATCGAGTAATGCGCTAGCGTAATGCAGCATTGAAAAAACATCTCTTCCACTCACATTTAATACCGTTATTGTAAACGTTTACAGTATTTCAGTTTCAAGTTTGTATATATATATATATATATATATATATATGCATACATGTTCGAAATGCCGACCACTATAGTGCATGCATGCTGTCAGTCATTTTGCCTTTGAATATTGCCACCAAGTGCGTTCTAGTTCGTTTCTAATAACAACGGCTGATTTATTTATGACCTTTAATTTCTGATGTCTTGCTTCTGGTTTAGCAGCTGGATGTATTTTGTATTCTGTGGAACCCCACAGACAGATGTTTTACGGGTTCAAGTCTGGTAACCGAGCGGGCCACGTCCTCCTATCCGCCTTCCTTTATAATTTTCTTTAAAAAATTCCGTTACCTGTCTGCCGAAATGTGGAGGTCTTCCGTCGTGTTGTAAAACATTCGTCATCATGTTGCCAGAGGCATATTCTCTAAATAGAGAGATAATTGTTTAAAGAAAACTCCTGCAATACGGCGCTGTTAAAAGTTTCTCCACAACACGTGGTTTTATCGGGTTATTACATAGTACTCTACACCACATGTTAAATGAATGTCGGTGTTTAAAATAATATTTACTACCTCGTATGGTCTTTCTTGTGGCCGAGAGAGCAAGTTCGTTGCTTTTGGCAATAACATCTCCGGTAAATTTATCATCATCCGTGAACAAAATGTCAGATATAATTTTTAGTCGTAGTTGGAGCCATTCACAAAATTGTACGCAGATATCGTGTTCTCCCTGTAAGAGGCTCTGTACTCTTTGAAGGTAATACGCATAGAAAACGTTACGGTATAAAATTCTCCATACCTTTTTTTTTGTGAAAGACAAGTTGACCTGGAAATTCCGCGTAAATTTGTGCTTGGATTTCGCTACCCTGCTGCCAGAACATCATCTTCATGCCGTTGTTGTTCGTGTTCTGCCTTCGCTCTGGGAAGGAACCAGTCTCACACACGTCGCTGTGTACGGCCTCAAATGTTTTGTGATGTGGAATTCTGCAAAGTTTATATCTTTGCCAGTGTAAACCCACAGCAGCCTACTATTTCCATTGCAGAAATCGTATATGAAAATTATGTCGGCATATTCTTTCTTCGCTTGTAAGCATGTTAGGCATTTTAACCACCCCATCGTGTTGCGACACATAGCCGCAGCCACTAGCCAAGAGAGTACACAAGCAGAAACTTGATCAAGTTAGAGCAGTGTCAGCTCGTTGCACTAGCACGTAACTCGATAAGGGGGTTGAAAGTAACTATAGTGCATTACACATCTCTTGCTCCAAGTGATCTCTAGAACACTATCCTGAAATTTGGCCACTCATCATCATCATCGTCACGTAGTCTGTCCTACAACAAGTCCATAGCCTCTTCCAAAGCGAGTTCTCCAGAGAGTGCAATCTATCGCTCCTTATTTTAATTTACAGTATCTTCTCGTTTCCTTAAGGTCATCCAGTAGATGCCTACTTCTTCTTCCTCGTCGTTCCGTCCCTAGGTTAGAGAATAGTCTGTATATAATAAAAGAAGTTGCCTGTGTGTCTGTCTTTGGCAGTCACAACTCATGAAAAAATTGGAGCTTGAAATTACGGCAGTGGTTTTAGGATGATTATAACATGTGCCACGCCAAATACAATCAGAAGTCGTCCACCAGATCGATAACTCGTTAGAAAATAAAACTGTGTGCTTGACATTACGGCAGTTGTTCCAAGATGGTACGAGATGTGCAGTGACAAATATAAACATAATAGTTCCACGGGATCGGGGTTGAGCCACGGGACTTCTATGCTTTGGAACGATATGTCAAAATTTAATATAAGCAAAATAGGTTAAGATATACCACATATGAAACAAATCGCTTTAGCGAATGTGTGCGATAAGTACAAGGTCTTTCTTGGGAGGTAAACGGCTGGAGCGTAAGATAATTATCAAAGAAATCCTCTCACAAGGAAACCAAATATACAGTTGCGAAGACACAGGAAGACGAGCGGCGATGGTTTGAACAAAACATTATGGGAAAGGGATATGGGAGAAGGGAGGAAGGAGATATATACCGTGTACTCTTGATTATCAGGTGTAATGGCGGGGAGGATGTGCACGGATAATTGAGAAATACGGACAATCCAAAACCACGAACAAAAATAACTGCAATTTCTTATATGCATAATACACATATAGCTTAGGCACGACATATTCTGATTGCGCTGTTGAGGATTTCTTTTGAGCACTCGGCGCTAAATCACGTTATTTCACCTTCATCATTAGTCATTAGCAGCTTACGATCGTGCACGGATAATCCGCAAACCGGATAATCCATGTACGGTTAATCGGGATTCCAGTGTATAAGAAAGTGGTAATTGAGGGGAGGAAATAAATTATATTCCACGTATTATTTGAATGATTATGCGCTATGTGTAAAAGTGTACAGACGAAGATTATGAAATGTAGGGTACATCAGAAATATATGTGATGGTTACGTCGGCGTAGTGGTTATTTGTGCAGATTGTGTGGCGTTTGTTATTATTTGTTATAATTGATAAATTTGTAACTGAAATAAATGCGTATGTCTTGTTTAGTGTGTGTTGTTTTTCTGGGTTTTTGACGGTTTGTTTTTACATTTTTCCATTACAATTTTAACAGGGTTGGTGTTAGTGTGTGTGTATATATACACACACACACACACACACACACAAAGCATGCTTTTTTGTATCTACTACGTTGATCCATTCAACTAATTTACATAGTGGCCTGCAATATTTTCGGCAAATGTGCGCCAGAAAACAACATTGCCGTTTACTAGCATCAGGTTTTGTGTGTTTAGTGGCAGGTCCTTTTCAGTAATATACGAGAAATAAGGGTTCAGTGCAGAATTTTCCGCCGAAACACGCGAAGTTAATGTCTCCAGGTTTTACACATCCATTTTATTCTTATTCTGTACGGCATTTCGCTTCAGGCTGATAATTTAAATATCAGTGTAAAGCAATCCCATTACAGGCCTGAACAGGCCCTTAGGTTTCCAGGAGGTTGAGGCTCCCAGATATCTAGACAATCGGCACATGAAGGTGGTAAGTTTGTCAGCTCTATGTACCGGCCGCCTTGAACCCCAAGAAATACACCTGGTACGCATTTATGTTAAGAGGCTGAGTCGACTCCAGGGAAAGAGTGCGACCGAAAGGATTATGTCAATGAGAACTTCTAATGACACCATCGGGAATCGAACCCGCCACCTTCTGGCTTGTTAGTTCACTAGTAATGTTCTAGAATTTTGGCCCAATCGGGGCCGGGTTAACTGACTACTTTGGCAGTAAGTTTTTATCTTTATAATTACTGCCATGTGAATGCTACGTCCTCGTTTTTCGTAAACCTGTATACTGCACTTCACGATCACTCCATCTTAGTCGCCATTACGGTGCATAAGTAGATAAATGTTATTAAATAATTCAGTCCGTCATTCAGTTCTGAACTGTGTAATTTAACAACGCTTTCAGTTGCTGAGATTACGTGGCGTCGGTGATAGATGCATGAATGGGTGTGGAGCACTGGTGAAATGATAGTGGTAGAGAAAGTCGGAGATACTAGGAACAAAACCTGTCCCAGTGTTACTTTGTCCACTTCAAGTCTCAAATACACTGGTCTGGGGTTGATCCCAGTCGTCCGCGGTGAGATGCCTTCGAATAACCGTCTGTCATTCAGTTACTGAATAAACCAGTCAAACAGCCACCTGATTGGTTAGCCATTAGAAATGACTTGCTAGTTAACGAATCGTTTGAATGCGCGTTATTATTCCGTAAATGAAGGATCAACTGATCTCGACGTCACTGTCTTCCCAGAATATGATACCATTTGGGATTCAAACCCGCCACTCAAGTTTTCTGCTCACCTTTAAATATGAAACTGCGAAACTCCCGTATTATGTCCGGCATATACGCTTAATATGATAGTACTGTTTGTATGCACCTCAGTAGAGGTGAATTTAAGTTTCTTCTTTCAAGGTACAGATAATTGTTTTTCATCTCTACCTTCTGAAATTACAGAAGTGTTGGATAATTTCCGTACCGATTTCGGTCTATTTTCATCGCACCATAAAGATAATTTGTCTCACTCCACACATACCTGTCAGTTACAGTACGTATATGAAATACGGGAATTTAATAAAACATACGGTTTTGCCACATTGTTTGAAAACGGTGTCATATTTCGCCAACAAAATCTGGAAAAAATTTCTAGCTTTAAAATCAACTACAGTAATGGGTGTAAGCCTATATATACACAGCCTTTAAAACGCACTTCCCGTAAAGTATAAAGCTGGCAGTTGAGGCAACTGCGATGAATTAAACAAAACAGAAGAGTCACAGTTTAACAAAGCTATTCCATATGCATCAAATGCCGTATCAATATCAATTTTACGGGTGTGTGCATATCCCACAGTGTACTTAATCGATGATAACCGAGACCCATTCAATAAAAGAGACGAATTAAACCACATAGTGCCTGGTACATATGTATCTCATCCTTCACCTTCACATTACTGCGTGTACCCTATACGTCACACACATACACACAAACAGGTCTTATAAATAGTACACATTATATCACAAAAATATCATGTACGTAGTAGGGTCATGAAGATAATTTTTTTTTCGCGTTTCTGTTCCAACCACGACTCTCCATTCATGTGGCTGTAACGTCGAGCTTCCGACAAGGTTTTACTACTTTCAGCTAACATCCGTACTAAATCCGGTCCACACATCGTGCGTTGCTCGGTTTTCGATTACTAAATTTTAAGAGTACAAAGTTATTGAATGGAGGAGTACAAAGCTTTCAAACTAATTTTCTGTTAGTATTGTTACAGACAGAGATGTATTATATATATATATAATAACCATGGCTCAACAGCCCTATATGGGCTCAGGCCTCCTCTTTCCGAGGTTACTGGGTCGTGCGCATTCGTGGCAGTTGGTGACTGGCCAACTGGCAGCACAGAGATGTATTATTGGTGGTAAATCAAGAGTGAAGAAAAGTTACCTGGAAAAAATTCTAGTTTTTTCGGACCTATCCAGCGTTCGAGTTACGATGCACAGAGACGTAACGTGTGGCGTACGTATTATTGAACACAAGCCACGTTAGAAACTTCAGAAGAACATTTTCTTCCTCACATGTAAAATGAATATAAGATAAAAGGTATCGAACTATTGGAAAGATGGATGGATGTATACTTAAATCTGCTATGTATTTAAAACCCTTTTACATATACAACTTGATCCTCTTGAAAAATTAACATCCCACATCATGTCAGTTGCATTCTTTACTGTTTATTATTCACAGTGACACTTTATAAATTCTTTAATTCCTCTTTGTACGTGTAAACAGTAATTCTAATACCTTTCATGTCTTTTTTGCTTCGATGGTTAGATGGATGGACGAATGGGTCGGCAGGTGAATGGATTAATCGTTGGTGTGCCAGATTTATACGTGGACAGATGGATGTTTAGATGGACAAGTTGAGTATCGTAACAAGACGGGCATGTGCGTAAAACAGAATACAGTATTGACATGCGTTCGCCTAAACATTGTGGCCGTGGCAAAACAATAAGTATTACATGTTCTGAGTTTGTGCCTGTGGCCTTAGTTATCCAGCATGCAAAGCGCACGCGCCGTATTATATTATCATCTGTGGCCTGTCTAGCTCTACCATATTTTTCCATATTGTCTTATAAAGGGCACGACTTTCGGGTAAAACATTTATTACACAGAAAATGTGTGTTTTGATTTTTCTGCAACTTTTGTCTGAAATATTTTTTATTCTAAGAAGAACTGAGTAAGATATTATCATAAATGTACATAGGTCTTCATGTCAAGTACTCATTATTCTGATCATAATTTAATGAAACTTGAAACTTCTCGATAGATTTTCGGAAAATCCTCAAATATCAAATTTCATGAAAATCCGTCCAGTGGTAGCCGAGTTGTTCCATGCGGACAGACAGACAGACATGACCAAGCTAATAGTCGCTTTTCTCAATTTTCCGAACACGCCTAAAAACTAACTTGGTACTCGTTTCTCATCAGGGAAGGTCAGTGTAATCAGTAATAATGTCTTGTCCCTTGCACGCTTTTGTGTAATAACGTACGTAATTACTGCTAAGGAAGGGCATATTCAGTGTCCCACACGTAGACACAGTCGTGTAACTCTGAAAACGAGGAAACTGACACAGAGAATACTGGCAGATGGGTCTTAAGTTAGAGGAAGGGCGGTGAATTAATCTAATCCTTGGCTAAATCTTCTAGTGAAGCACTTGTGTAGATATAGATTTTACACTGTGCCATTTTATTACGGAGTCATGTTACAGTAAAACATCTAACCGACCGTCTTCAGACGTATTTTTTCGTGAATACATAAAGGACTCTGCCCAGAATTACACTTCGGAAATTTAATTTACTTGACAGCTAAAGTGAAATATTGTAGGCATTTTCTGATAAACTGAAGAACTGCATGACTATATTAGAAGTAGCATTTGGCTTATCGTAAGGCAAAAATCTACAAGGGTAAGAAGTAGACGGGATACACAGATTGTATCTTTAATCCTTTCCCCGATCTTGGATAGGCAGTCTGATTCGACCGCGAGAGTATTCATCGTATCTGTGCTTGAACGTGAGACCCTCGCTCAGTGATATGTTGTGTCTCGTCTAGAGCAAGTCATTGCTTGTGGAAGTGTTTTCTGTTGATCAAAGAGTGTTAATTTGCAGTGATTTTAATGCACTTTTGTTTCGTGGAGAAAATGTCATCTAATTTTTTTTTGGTGAAGGGCCCCGCAGCAGATACTATGGACGCACCACAGCCTTAAAGGCTTATTGTGCAACCCTGTGATGAAGATGATTAGTGTTTTTTCGTTTTTTCGAGTAATGGAGCAGCGGTGGAATGAAATTGACAGGGAAAACCGAAGTACTCGGGAAAATCCTGTCCACAAATGGATTAATCTGCTGATTAACGAATCCTTTCACTTGTCTGAAATGTGAAAAGTGTCGGTGATTAGACGAGGCCAAGGGTCAAAGTGATTTGTAACGCCAGAGAAGGAGATGGGAAAGCAGAACTTCTGTAAAAAAATATGTATTTTTATGCGTTACTTGTGCTAGTTAAGGGTAACGTGTTTTTCGTGTAGGTGTAGTGATTAAACATTGATATAAATACTTTGAAATTATAATTCCGTCTTATTCAACTATTACTCTTCGATTTGAATTGTTTTGATTAAGAAAACTGCGCAAATTAAAAAAAATAATTTGACACCACTTTATATCCTCCGCGACCCTGGCTCCTTCGTGAACACACGGAAGAAACGCGTTCTTTCAGACGTTTTCATTGGTTACCTGCTAGAAATTAAAGCTGATGTAAAAGATCTGTCATGAATGGTGATAATATGAAAGTATAATGTATCCGGAATACATTAGTTACTTAGGTAGTAGTTAATTAAAAGTGAATGAAGGAGGGTGTGCCTTGAGTTAATTATAGTTTTATAGCAGTCCATTAAAGGAAAAGCAGAGGAGTCTTTCTAAATCCATACTTTGATCGCCTTCGTAATGGCTGCAATAACTACCCTACATGGTTTACAGTCGTTCTTGAGGAGCTAGTAGTTGCTCAGCCAGTTAAAGAAGATCCGCCTTTTATGGAACACTGAAGGTTTATCATTGGTCACAGAATTCCGCCACTGGACCATAACCCTAGCCATATGAATCCAATCCCATCCTTATATCCTATCACTTTAATATGAGGTTTGCAATAATATACCATCTACACTTATGTTCCTTAAGTGGTGTCTTCTTTTCACGTTTCACGAACAAAATGTTTTACGAATTTTGCATTCGTCCTATAAGTAGAGTAATATATGCCCCGCAAAGTGCAAAGACCGTGAAAGAAAGTGTAAAGGAAGGACAAATAGGAAATGAGAAAAATAAGATCGAAAGAAAGAGAGCCTTGACAAAGAAAAAAGAAGAAAGGGGAAATGAAAGGAAAATCATAGTGAATTTTTTAGCACCAGTTTAAAATATGCTGCAAATACTGTAGCTACCCTGCAGCTTTTTACACTGGTTTGATATCGAAATTGTTGCTTCATTCCTCACACAGCTTCACACACCAACGCTTTTACGCTTCCCATTCATCATCATACGTATACAGGATTCGGAGAAGCTCTCAGGATAATTTTGAAACTGAAGAGTAAAAGCTATCAAAAGCTATCGGCTGGAAGTTTGATCTCCAGCTCAGTGTACTGCATTTGAGTTGAAACATAGTACACCGATATCAGAAGCTAGCAGCATCCATCTCTTCATGATACAACGCACAAAGATTAAAATTCACGTGGCGCGTCACGTGAATTTTATAACATTCCCAGATCGTTTTCATTTCGCGTAATCCTTATATAAGGTAGAATATCCAGAATTTATGGTATTAAATATTTTTAAGGAGGGATTTTGAGTCAAATTGATATTAAGGGCCAATAAGTGTACTTTACTAACAAGAAAATGAGATGTAAATAATAGGAAAGAAGGATCAGGAAGAAAACAACAAAACGTTTTTTTGAAATGTATTAAAATAGAAAGGGCTTGGTAGCTAAGCTTTCGAAGTAAGAAGTTGTAGAATATAAATTAAATTAATTATTGTTAAATAATGTTCATGGTCAAAGTAATATGTGTTTGAGAATTTGGTTGTTAACATAAACAGCAGGAGGGAAATTGTTAGTACGCATTCATGTATGTAGCAGACAATGAGTGAAGAGCATTATACGTACAACATAGTCTCATACAGCCGAAAGTGTGAGAAATATTTTCTTTCGCGAGTAACGTAGTCTCAAGATAAATAAATTAAGGTTGCAATTAAATTGATACACATTACACTGGAATACACACGAAGATAGGCGTCTACACAAATCTGGGACCACTCTAGTGTGGCAGCACATTATTTAATTTTAATCTTCAACTAACTGACAAATTTCCTTGATCTTCAACTAATTTGACAATTAATAAGCAGATATACAACTACAATAATCGATCGTCATAACAAATATAAGTATGGACATTTTAATGTGTCACGCACATGAAACTGTAACAGGCGGACCTTACTTTTAATTGTACAATATATTAAATTTATACGTGTTGTGCACTATCTGTTAGTTGGCTCTACAGCCTGATGTTGCCTTGGGCATGGCCGATACATGTAACTGCGTGTTTTCATAAATGAAACAAATGTTAGTTTCGCTGGACGGAAGTATTTTGTCGTTCAAGTGAAAAAAAGGCAAAGGGATGAGTAAGGCAAAATTAAATTATCTTAGCAATTTTAAGTATAAACCCCTCCAAAAATAACAAATTTAGCGGAAATCCATTCAGTAGTTTTTGAGATAAAACATTTTAAAAGACAGGCAGAAATAAACTGCCTGTTTAAATTACGCTCATTTCTTGCACATTTTGCAGAAGACACGTAATATAGAGAGAACATGAATCTGGGCTGTATGTTCTAAGCAATATCTATGTTGTGTGTACAGTCTGTTCGTACTCATCGATGATAATTTCTCGTATTGAAGCACTATATTCTGGATTTAAATTTTAAACCGTGCGCAGGTCTGAACTGTGCAGGATTCATGGACCGTGACCGTTTTTAAAATCAAATGTGACATTGCGGCTTTACAAGTTGACACGTTCTGCCTCATAATTATCTGCAACTACTTCCATATCACATTTCTAGAGCATAAACTTTGTATCGGTCTGTTATAAAGTTTGTATTTATTGGTTCACTTTTTAAAATTACGTGACAACAGGAATTACGCACGCGTTAATTCGTCCTCATGCTCACTGCTTCTCCAAAATTGCCAAACAAATTCAGATTAAATTTAATATTGGGAGTCAACAGTAAATTACGTTAAAGCATGTTTGACCTCGTTTCACATCAGTACAGTAAATTTCAGCGCTACTTGGACTCATACGAAATTTAAGGGACTTCATGAGAGAGAACTTATCATGCACAGTATTGCTACATAAAATTAGACATTCTTGGGCGTCGTAATTTTTATTTGGCATATGTATTTTGATACAGTGAAAATGTTTTGAAATAAGAGGGTATCAATTTTTTTTTCACTCAGTGTGCCTATGTGTTCCTTACGTTTTTCGCAATAATTACCTATTTTTCTCCCCTACAAAATTTACTGGTTGACATTTCGAAATTTATGTTTTCCGTGAGGTACGAGCTGGATTTATATATAACGGCTAGTCAAGAAATTCCCCGCATTTTATAGAACCCGAAGTTCATTACCACATTCACAAGAGCTCGCCACCTGTCCCTATCCTGAGCCAGATCAATCCAGTCCATGCCGCGATCCAACTTATTGAAAATCCATTTTCATATTATTCTCCCATCTACGCCTGGGTCTTCCAAATGGTTCCTTCCCCCAGGTCTCCCCACCAAAATTCTGTATGCACCTCTCCTCTCCCCCGTACGTGTTACGTGCCCCGTCCATCTCATTCTTCTCGATTTGATCACCCGAAAAATATTTGGTGATGAGTACAGCGCATTAAGTTCCTCGTTATGTAGTCTTCTCCACTTCCCTGTCACCTCGTCCCTCTTAGGCCCAAATATCTTCCTCAGTACCATATTCTTGAACACCCTCAGCCTATGTTCCTCCCTCGGTGTGAGAGACCAAGTTTCACACCTATACAAAATACCAGGCAAAATTATAGTTCTCTGTACCTTAATCTTTATGTTTTTGGATAGCAAACTGGAAGACAAAACCTTCTGCACCGAATGATGGCAAGCATTCCCCGGCTTCAGTTCTTCATTAATGGAATTTCCATTCGTTACAGTCCTTCCCAAATATTTCAACTGTTCCACCCTTTCAAAGGGTATTATCTATCTTATGTTTTGATTTTGTCCTGCCTTCTGATCTCGAGACACGTATACAGGTGTGCAGGTATTTGTTGTATTATTTCAAATCCTCTTCCTTTTAAAAAATATGTCCGCCTGGCCCACGGCCGCTACAGCCACGTAATCGTATACTTTTCCTTATCAAAATTATGTCCGCCTCAAGCACGACGTGGCCGCTTGGCCCACTGTCCTCCAGGCCCACGGCCGCTACAGCCACGGCACCGTGTAGCACTGCTTGAAATTTTACGCTAAAGGAAACGATATGCAAAGTGTTGCCAAATTCCAATGTTGGATCTTGACAAGCTGCGCTGGAACTATTCCAGTAGTCTTGTACTCGAACTGTAACAACTGCGTAAGTAATGCGTGTGTTTCGTTAACCTCTGGACAGTGGCGTAAGCGTTCATCGGAACGTGCTGTTGCGTTGGGTAAGTAACGGGAGGCGTTAGGAGGCACAGCAATGCGCATGTCTGTGGAACAGTACCAACACTTAGTAACGAGAAGACGTTACGTCTTATTCTAGCCCACTACATCAGGAGTTTTTCCTCATTCGTTATTTATGTTGTTACGTTTTCCTTTATTATTTACTGATCACTGCTCTGTCATCTGGTAACGCTGTAGGTACAAGGCAGCGGATTAAATAGGAATCGTAAAGCACAGATATCCGTCTTGATGTTATCCTCCCATGCAGTCTAGTTCTTACAACTTTTTATTTCCTCCATGTTTTCCCTACAAAACTCTGTATGCGTTTATATCATTTCCCATGCAGGCCACATGCCTCGTCTTTCTCATTGTCCGTTATTTGATCAAATAGTGCTTGACGACCAGTAAAAATCACGAGGGTCCTTATTACTTAGTTTTCTCTAGCCTACTATTATTTGCTTTTTCACACTGAAATGTAAGCATCTTCATTGAGAGTAACAACACTTAATACGAATGGGATTCACAATACGAAATCTTCGATATAAATTATATATTCTTATCTTCAGTCTTATTGTGACGATAATGCCAGGCTGCTTGGAATCATACTTAGAGGTGTGGTCGGATAAAGAGGAATGATATGCTACTGCTATCTTTAAAGGATGCCAAGGAATGGAAGTGAAAGAGAATACATATTCATAGAATCCGCGCCTGTTAAAGTACGGTTGTGACACTTGTTCCCCTAGTAACTGAAGAACCTGGTTTGAGGACTTTGACAACAAATTGCTAAGGAAGAAACAGAAGCAGAGTGTCGAGAGGATTATGTAATAATAATAATACTTGTTACTTTTTATCTAATATTGTTGGTGTCTTTAAATGAAGGAATGTGAAATGGGCGAGACTTATGGCACGCTTGGGGGATAAGATGTGCATAAAATGTTCTGGTTTGAAAATATGAATGGAAGGGACTATTGCAAAAACATGGGCGTAGATAGAAAAATGATTAAAACGATTCTGGTTTCGGTTGTGAACTCTATTTAACGGACTGAGGATGGTTCTAATGCGAGCTTTTGTGTGCACAGTAACGAAATTTTGGGTTTAAAGAATGCTGGATACTTCTTAAACAGAAGTTTCCAGACTCCTCATTTTCTTGCGGTCTGTGATGTGTATGCGATGTAATATTCTGTGACCCGTGTTGATAAGTGTTGCTGGTCACGTCCTGTTTCCAGTCTGTGAAGAATGCTGCGCACTCACTGTAGGAATTAATCACACAGTTGTGCTTTTTTGCTGATTGGAGTGTCACATTTTAGTGCTGACGGTTTAAAATTATTATGTCAGCTTCTTCAAATAAGAACGCCATTAAAATTATCACATGGAAAAGGTTTTGAGAAATACTGCCGAAAACAATGGCAGGTGTCGACAATCATATGACGTCACAAGAGTTGAACGAAGCGGAACTCTCTGATAAGCCTCTACTTGGTAACAAGGAAACAAATGAAACTCTACAAGAGACAAGTTATAAACGGCATTTCGCTGCATGGCGTGTCGTGTGACTTCTACTGTGGCCGACGAAAGTTGTTATCTCTATTAGCTACTGACTCCTAAGAAATGTAAGAAAAGATTTACTTTCGGAGTTTGTGCCCTGTCATAAGAAACAGGACGGAGAAATGAGGAACCCAACTTACGAGCGAGAAAAAGGAGCTAACACAAGAATTTGAATAATAAACTAGTTTTAATCTTTATTTAATATTGTTAGATGTGTGTGACTTCCCATTACTCCTAACAACGTAACACTGGTTAGGAACAGCAATCCTAAACTGAAATACGGAACTTATTTTACGTTGTCAGGCATCTCTATGTGGTTAAACGGACGCAGGATCCTGGCTATGCTTCCATCTTGAGGGAAATGCGTGAAACATACTCTGTTAGCGCAATACATGGATCTAATGTGTGTCTTCTGATTAGATTGTTTCATCTAATGTGCCCGGCAGGGTAGGGTTTATACTTGTTGCAAACAGTTTCAACTTACGAAACGCGACGAGACAGTGGGAAACGTCCAATATGAAGTGCGTTCCTTTTATAGCTATCCTGAACACCGCAGCTGTCACGGAATGTTTAGGCATATGCAGGCTTTCTGTGCCGTAAATTTGCCGTGTTGGGTGCAGCGATACAAGGAATATCCCTGTGTGTCAGTTTAGTAACACACATTTTTCACGAACTTCCTCGTGTAAAATAATTCTTCTTCGTTGAGAATTGCTTCAGTAACCAACAGCGAAAGGAACATTCCCTGCTGTTTCTAGTTATACATCGAAATTTTTAAAAAAGAAAGGCAGCTCAACTTAGAACAAAATGTATAATGGAAAGGATTTATTTTTGCAGAAGGATCATACAATTGCAGTGAATGGAAACGGTACAGAAAACAAAGAATATTTTAATGTTTTCCTCGTAACATATAAGAAACTTAGGACATCATTTCCACTAAACAGCATAAAATGAAACAAAACACCATAAAATATAACTTTTTATATACACATATGTGTCTTTTAAGCAGATTAATACAATATCCTGAAGATGTTTCGACCATTCTTGTGTTCATTTGAATTTGTTATACCTGATCTGTGAGTTAGGAAACGTCGTCTGTAAACAAATACAATGATTATGCTGATTAAAGTATCAGAACATGAGGACATAAGAGAACGAAATTCTGAGAGAAATTTAATGAGAGGGCGTGGGAGAAATGTAGCCATAACGAAGTGGGAAAAATTATACATTGAGGAAATTTATACCTCCATTATTAAAATATTAACCAGAGTGAGTCCATATAGTTCAAGTTACACAGATACGCAAACGTCAGTGGTAAAGTACGGTAGTGAGACTTAGACCGACTGAGAGACAAAAGGAGAATAAAGTCGTAAATTAAAGGTACAAAATTTTAATTCAAGATATGCCTGCAGATTTAGGTAAACCGGATATAAATAAAATTTCGTAGGCGAGAAATTTAAAATTTACGCCCTATTTGAAAACGTAGTACTTATTTTAAGGCGTGTAAAGACTAAGTAGAGCCGATCCCAGTGGCCGTGCGGTCTAAGGCGTGGGTCTTCGGCCGCTCGCTTACTAGGATCGTGGGTTCGAATCCCACCGGGGGCATGGCTGTTTGTGTTGTGTTTGTTGAAAGGACGGTAGCATGGAACGTAAAGTGACATGAAGGACGAAAGGATTTAAAACAGTACAGAAATGGATCAAAGGGGGAAAACCCCGGACAGGCAAAAAAAAAAAAAAAATCCCACCGGGGGCATGGATGTCTGTCTCTTGTGAGTGTTGTGTGATGTCAGGTAGAGATCTCTGCGACGAGCTGGTCCCTCGTCCAGAGGAGTCCTACCGAGTGTGGTGTGTCTCAAATGTGTGTGACCATGAAACCTTGACGAAACGAGGAGGCCCAGGCCCATATAAGGCTGTCGAGCCATAAAAAAAAAGACTAAGTAGATAGACGTAGATAGAACGAGTGGAAGAGATGACGAAGGGGAGAATGGGCTTATACACACTTCGAAAAAAGTAGGATTGATTATTTCAGGTCAGTGCACTCTTGAATATGTCGGATCTCGTATTACAAGAATCTGTGGTTACTGTAACGTGGTTTATACAATTAAGAGCAAGAAGCGGTTCCATTTCTAATTCGGTGTATTCTCTTATCAAGTTTTGCAACCAGTTTCTTCTCTGAAATTTACTGCTCTAGATGCCTTGCGTACTGTTTGTTAGCTCTGATTTGATACAAACATACGTTCGAAGACACGCAAGTGTGTTTCAGCTCACTCTATCAATCTGGCTATTATTTATGGTCATCGTGCATGGCATGATGGGAGGAGAGCAGCACCCTGTGCGCGTGTGAGAAACATACAAGCTGCAGATTCTGCAGGTACATTTTACAGTGGCATGTGCTCACGGAACAAGAACTCGGTTGCAGCGGTTGATAAATATAAGCAGCTTGTCTACTGACGTTATGTGTGTAAGGCGCATTAATTAATACTCCAGTTTCCTTTTGTATGCTCTTTTAATAACATGCCTGAAATTAACTTATAATGAGGAGGTAGTATGTACTTACCGTACATTTCAAATGCAAGACTTCGTAATGAAATCACGTTGTGAGGATTTGCACGAAAATTCTTCTTAGTACTGTAAGTATAGTTTAGGCCGTGCCATGGCTCAGGCGGCTAGTCGCCGGCATCCCACCGCGGAGGCTCGTGTTCGATCCCGGGTCAGTCCATGTGGGATTTGTGGTGGAGAAAGGGCACTGGGACGGGGTTTTCTCTGAGTACTTCGGTTTTACCCTGTAAGTTTCTTTCCACCGGTGCTCCATTACTTGGAAAAATGAAAAAAAAAACTGATCTTTCTGTCATCTTCATCACAGGGTTGCACAAGAAGCCTTAAGGCTGCGGTGCGTCCGTAGCTTCTGCTGCAGGCACCTTCTCCACCTCCCAAAACGTGTAGTCTATATCGTTCTAACGTAAACCTCCTTCACGTGAATGTTGGATCCATATTATTTTTATTAAAATGACATTCTACAGAGACGATACTTCTTTCAATTACAAATTTCAATAAAAACCCCCGTATTTTATCTGAAGTAATTTTTGTTTGATATATGAGTGATTCAGGAGCAGGTAAAAGGTAAAAGCAATCCCTGCACAGGCCCTTGGGGTTCCAGGAGGTCGAGGTTCCCAGTTTTCTACACAGTCGGCACATGAAGGTGGTAAGATGGTCAGCCCTACGCACCAGCCGCCTTTAACCCCAAGAAATATTCCTGGTTCTCATTTCTTTTAGAGGTTGAGTCTAACCCAGGGTCATAGTACGACCGAAAGAATTATGTCAATGAAAAATTCCAGTGACACCATCTGGAATCGAACCCGCGACCTTCCGGCTTGTAGCGCAATGCCTTAACCAACTGCGCCACCGCGTGCCCCGATTCAGGAGCAGGTTGCTAAAATTCTGAGGTACATTACTGAAGTGACTCTTAAGTACAAATATTCATACTGATATGGGGTTAATTCTAGCCGCATTAGTAACACGTCACAGTCAAGTGTAAACTAAGGGAGTCACAGATTTCCGAACAACGTTTTGTAACTTTTTGTATCAAGGAACACTTGAATTCCGGTTTGAAGTTAATTTACATTGTTATCAAGACCGTTTATTTTTTTGGTATTTTTCTTACGCTGTAACTATCATGATTCTTTCATCTTACCGAATTGGACCCGTTCTGAGAGGATATTTCTTTACTCAAAATTACCACGAAGTGTGGCAGACTTATCTAAACGAAACTGCGTATTTAAAGATCTATATGAAAGTAATTTGAACTTATGTGATTATAGCTGACCAGCAATCGATTTGTGCTTGCAATAAATAAACATGAAAGTCAATGACGGTTTCCAAGATAGCGATGAAGGCATTTGGAATATACTTTCTTGCCCAGTTAAAACTGTACTCACTCGTACCCGTCTTATTCTTTTGTTATTTGTTTCTGTCAACCGTGTGCAACTTTCAGAAGGAGTGAAAGTTAAGGAAGTTTATAAAAAAATATCTCTCTGTGAATTAGTGGCAAATTCAGAGAAGGACGGAGGAGAGAAGTTGATATGTGTTGTGATCGGTCATTGACTGCAAAATGTTTTGAAGTTACTGAGCGTCTCAATCAGGATATCCGGGACAGCCGATGAATTATTTTTTAATTCCATCTGAAATTAGCATACGAGTAAGTGTTGAAAGGACGAGGAGTGAGAATGGCTTTAATATCCAGAAAAAAATGTTTTATTCTGTTGGAATTACAAAACTTTTGGTCCGTTTTGCAGGTACATTGAAAATGATAACGATCGCCTTGAGATATAAGCCTAAGGTGATTGTTTTCTCAAAGGATATAATAACATTTTATTAAATTCTCGACTTATATACACATAGGCCTACCTGTAGTTATACATGTGCCATGTGATGATTTCTATCATGATAGACCTCAATAGTTTTTTGTTTTAAAACTTTAAATTGTCTTTATAAGAAAATATTGTACGTACTTGTGCCATGCCTGTTTATACTCTTGATATTAACTATTATGAAGGTTGGCGCTTATATCCGTAGTTAACTCAGAAAAATTGTTTTGACTTAAACGAGCGAGGAGTAGGTAGGTACTCTCACTCTGAGTACCAGTAACCTGAATTGAACACCCCCGGAGGATTGATGCCTTCACCATAAAAACCGAAAGAGCCAATATGATGAGAGAAGGAAAAAGTAAGTCTAGAGAAGCATGGTGCTGTTTACTTCCAAATTTGGAACATTACATGTTTCATTAACCAACTAAACGCACATTCTCTTGACACTATCTTTATATAGTTACTAAATACCCCTACATATGTTTCAGTCTATTTACAGACCGTCATCAGGGGGTTATAAACTACACGTATTACACATCCATATGTTCTGTTCATTGTCATATACTTATGTGTAATCAGTGTAGTTTATAAACCCCTGATGATGGTCTGTAAATAGACTGAAACATAGGCCTATGTAGGGGTATTTAGTAACTATATAAAAATAGTGTCAAGAGAATGTGCATTTAGTTGGTTAATGAAACATTGAATAAAAATTCACGGTGAAAATAATATAAAGTTTGGAACATTACGTTCAACCATCCAGAAGTCACAGACGGGTCTCTACGCCAACTGAAGTTAGGTTGGTCCCTGAGATTTTTACGAAACTATGTGAGATCTACTACCCACTGACATGGGAGGAAGATCTGGATTGGTTAATAGATAAGAATTTGTAAAATGGTGGTCAGGGTCCATTTGAAGCTCTTAACCATGTTTGCGCATTCAGGGACAGTGTAAAAGCACGGGAAATATGGATTAGGAGAGCTGGTAGCTGGGTCTTCATTGAAATCAAATATCTTTCGGAAACAAATACAGAACGTTTTCACACAGACCTACCTGTTCTTGACACGCATTAATTTTGTCACCACGGTGAATAATATGTGTTATTTTCGAAGATGAGGAGTGAAAAATTGCTTTCATTTTGTTGAAAGCTTTCGCTCAGAAAGAGAGCGTTCATTGGCAGTTCTTTGGTACCCGTGATATATTTAGTTCTATCAGAAAGATATGATTCACTTGAAATACTTGCATTACATTACTGTAGTCTGAGAATCTGCTTCCAAGGCAGCAATACGTTATCCCGCGAGTCACTTCATTACTGTGTTATAACCTTACGAAAAGAAGGGAACAAGATAAAAGGTAAAGTTCACCCTATAACCTGCTGTGAAGGCACAGAGGGGGAGTAGAAGTATATAGCTCTACGCTTTTTTTAACCTCGGCGCTGGATGAGGTGAGTGTTAAAGCCACGTCCCGGCCGCTTTACCCCCGGGAATGATCCAGCCCTAGGGCCGTTCTGGATGGTTGCGGAAAATCTCGCCTCCACCGGAATTAGATCCCCGGACCCTCCAGCCCGTAACGAGTCGCTATACCGACTGAGCTATCACGGCCCAGAAAGAAGAGAAAAAATCACTTAATTTTAAAGCACAAATATTTAAATTGAAATTTATATTTTTGTAATTCCATAAGCATGCTTAAAATGAATAGGCATAAGTGTGTGTTATAGTTAATTAAAATTTTCATTAGGTCTAAGAATGCCTTCAATGAACGGATCCTTTAAGAAAAGGGGTACCCACCTTCTGTCATGATCACGAAACTTTATACAGCGGGCACTGTGAAGAATTGTAACTGTGGTATAAAGAATGCAGGCTGCCAGCTGAAAATGAGTTCAGTAATGGGTCCGAAAATATGTAGCCCTATATATGGTCTTTTAATGTATGTATTAATAAACCCTTTCTTTGCGAGTTTAAATCAACTATTTTGTGTACATGAAATGTGGAAAGACTTAAGCAAGAATTAAGTCCGGAATGTGGCGAGATTATGATCATTATCGTCGTCGTCGTCGTCGTTACAATTATCATCATTATCATCATCATCATCATATTACTTTCTTTCCTTCATCGATTCCGTCTTCAGTTTCCACTGCAGCGTCTGCTTCCTGTTGCAAAACCTTGATCTTCCACAAAGAACTTAATACATTATGCGGTTTTGATGGAGATTCAGATAGTCTGTGATGTGACACCGTGCCGACGGTGAATTACGTTATAGACTTTTCGGAGGAGTTTGCTGCCTTCCTCTTCATGGTTCTAAGTATTTCAAGACTTCCTGGACTACTTGGAATTAAAATGCGTTTTCCAAAAATATGTTTGTCTCCCTCTACGTCTGTTTCCTTTTAGTGATCAGTGCATCAAGTTTCTCCGTAGATGTTCCCCATAAGTCGCTTAGTATGGTCATAATATCTTACTGCTTCCCTTAACAGCCTGCCTCTCATAAAGTAACATTTATTCCTCCCAGTGATATTCAGACGCAATGGTGTAGGCATATATTCGTCGCAGAAATCCGGTTTCATTTTTTTTCCTTTTTGAGTCATCATTATGTTAACGAATTGAACAACATAAAATATTTGAAACATCAGAAGCAAAATGCTGTCGAAGTTGTGTATGCAATGATTGTAATTAAACTAACATCGTCGCATTGTTCTCTGACAGTACTACTTTAAATGTGAATGAAAGTTGGAATAATTTTTTGTCGGTATTCTTGTCAGTGCTGCATAAGGTTGGAGTTTTGACGTGTCTGAACTATTCAGAAAACTTGATGAAAACTGCCAGCACTTCGAATGCCTGCACAGGACATCCTAATTTGAATATGTTCCTCTACAGATTACAACGTCTGAATTAAAGATTCGCTGTGTTGTATATCCTGTTAACCACATCAATGGAGCTTCGGTCCAATCGTCTTGCTGGATTTTGAGATGGGAGTAAAGAAGGGATTTCTTAGCTTACATTAACCACTTATTGAGCGTGTTCACAACGTCTCTGCTATGCACCGAATGAGCAAATTGAATTTTATTCGTAGGTATGTAATAGGACGGGGTTGTTCAGAAAGTAAGTTCACAAGGCATATGTAGTAGTTTGGTTTCATATTTTCAGCTCTAATAAGAACACTGCAGGTACAAATTGTACTGCTATAGTTTATTTTTTCACCTAGCCCCCGCCACAAATGAAGCATTTATCATGTCGTGGGAGAAGCTTGTCCATTCCCTGTTGGCAGCATCCCGTGACCTGTGTTAACACCCTTGGTGTCAAAAATGTTGACACCTTGCAATCATTAAATCTGTGACCGTTAAGATTTTGCTTCTTCGCTAAGAAACGCGAAAATCTATCGGCGACGAATTCCCCTGACAGTCAGTGTAGGTTCTGTAGATGCGAAATTATACGTCAGGCAAACTTATGCTGACTGGCCATCTTACAAGTATAAGAAGTGCTTATAGCGTATATTCCGAAGTCATGTTACATATTCTAAGAATATTAGAATAATGTGCACAATATTCCTTTTAATTATTCAGGGTTTCTTTGGAACCCTATTAGCAAGTTTCAAGTGTCGCCTTCTTCATGCTAATCCTACTCCTAATAGAGACACTCTTATTAGGCCCATACAGGCTGCAAGATATATTCTGGTGAAGCTTAATAGGAGCCGATCCCAGTGGCCGTGCGGTCTAAGGCGTGGGTCTGCGGCCGCTCGCTTACTAGGATCGTGGTTTCGAATCCCACCGGGGGTATGGATGTCTGTCTCTTGTGAGTGTTGTGTGTTGTCAGGTAGAGGTCTCTGCGACGAGCTGGTCCCTCGTCCAGATGAGTCCTACCGAATGTGGTGTGTCTAAAAAGTGAGATCATAAAGCCTCGAAAAATGAGGCGGCCTAGGCCCCCAAGGGGCTGTCGAGCCATTAGGGGGGGGGGGGAAGCTTAATATGAACTTTAAGATATCGGAGATCTCTTTACTATTTTGTCTCGTTTCTAAATCACCAATCTCAACATAATGGCCGAGTGATATTTTGAGTCGAATTAAATAACTGTAGCTCTTAAAATTTAATCCACTTTTATTAAGGTAACATTTTTGGCAAATAGAGTATAACAACATGGCGATAGAGCGATATCCTTGTGTTCGACGACTGTAACTGATAAATTGTAGTACTTTGATGTGTCAGATGGTTTGTGGGGCATGTTATAAGCACGTCTGTTGCTATGGTACTAGCTGTATCGGAAACTGAAGTTGTTAATCCCGTGGAACTCTAAATTGTAACATCTGAACTTCCTTTACCCTCAATACTACGTACATGCTCAAATAAAAGTACAAGCAAAATATGTGCTTAGATATATATTTAAATAAAAAATTTAAAAGTAAATACGTAAGACTGATACGTGTTGCGTAATCTAAATCAATCGACGCTAAACGAGTACAATCAGAGTTAAGGGCATCGTTGTTAAAAGAAATAAAAATGTCAAAGACAAGAGGAATGTATCTTCTTCTCCCTAGAATACCCTGAATTCTGTACTCTGCTTCACTCTTAACACCCAACAAAGCGCGTATTTTTTTATCGCAGAACAGGGGTGGACAATTATTTTTCGTCTTAGGACCGAATGTTCTTTTCTGAAGTCAGACGGACGACGGTTGAATAAAACAGGCTCAGGATTGTTTCCAGTGGCTGCTATGTTTGGTATGAGCTGTTATGGTACCAGAGAGTTAGTTAACACCAGGACGCAAGGAGCAGACCCCTTCCACGGCCTGTCAATGTTAGCTTGAACAAGAGCGCTTGGATATACGGTATTCGTTAACAATTCACAGCGCAAGTTGGCGGCGCATCACGTACCGGCTGCGTCTGATGGGAATCGTGACCTAAGGCAGACAGAGGATCCTTATTACCCTATTTGCACTGTGGGGATAAACTAATTTGTGTCTGATCCAGTTCATTTTAAACTACTTTCTTCTTAGCGCACGTCGCGGTTGAGTGGTTACAATTCCTGCTTAATATTCCGGAGATCCCTGGTTGAGTCCTAGGCCCGAAGGCTGAATATTGTGACTTAAGACTTTGTGTTTTTCCTCAGTCCTTCGGCGAAAATGCTGCGTTAGCACCATATGATGAAACACGAACTCTTCCTGTCATCCAATTACATTCTGCGATGTTTACGCTTGAAAAGGCGTCTTTAAGGAGTAAGAGTGGGAAATGTAGATACTTTTAAAACGCCGAAATTCAACATTACTAGTCAATGTGAAACCAGCTTTAGAGAGATTTATTACACTACCCTTTTAATAATACATGCATTAGTCAATCTTGTTCGCCTTTAAAAATTTTGACAAGAATTGGAACTCGAGAAAAGGCTTTTAAAGCAATGAAATAAAGCAACTAAATTTCAGATGTAGAGGACAGTTTACTATGAGATATAAAACACTACATTTAAAAATACTTGGATTCTTGGACCTTATTTTAAATAAACCGAAAATAAAACTACTAATTTCTTTAAAATTTTCTATACGTACTTTTAATTTATGTATTGTTTAGGCATGAAATAAAGCTATTATAATAGTTATTTTAATTATCGGGTTTTATGTATTTTCATTTTGTCCCTTATCAGTTACATTCTTTGATAACGCAGTAGAAAGCATGTGGAGCGAGTTTAAAATTAATATTTTACGATTGAATTATACTTAATGATAGTCTAAAAGCTACTTGTAATTAATATGTTAGTAAGAAATATTATCGAAGTCAGTCAAGTTACTCAATTCGAAAATCATTCCATCATATTACGTATAGTGTACTATTATGGCATTATTCCTGAACGTATTAAACGTAGTCAAACTTATAAATTAAACAATATTAGTACATACTGTCGCTAACTGAAGCCTTCTATCATGCGTCTCCTATATGTCCAACGGACTCCTTTCCATTCTGTATAAACATAACCAGTATCTTTATAATGTATTTACAAAGAATTCGATTTATTTTTTCAATGGCTCGACAGCCCCTTGGGTGCTTAGGCCGCCTCATTTTTCGAGGCTTCACGATCACGCTTTTAGACACACCACACTCGGTAGGACTCCTCTGGACGAGGGACCAACCCGTCGCAGGGACCTCTACCTGACAACACACAACACTCACAAAAGACAGACATCCATGCCCCCGGCGGGATTCGAACCCACAATCCCAGTAAGTGAACGGCCGCAGACCCACGCCTTAGACCGCGCGGTTACTGGTATCGGCAAAGAATTCCATGCCAACATTAAAAATGTTATTTTTAAGATTAATTAATTTAAAAACATAATTAAGTAATCATTATATATTAAGCCTCTCCGGAGCCAGTGTGTCTTTCTTATTTTATTTATACTTTGATGATAGAAATTTCCAAAAATTAGTACATTTATACGTAGGTGAAAATAGCACACATTATAAATGAACATAATAACGTTTGCCATAATAGTCTTCGATATACTGATCGACGACCATAACAAGATCAATAGACCCTGCCATCTAGATAGATGCAGTTAAGATAACTGTCAAATCCTAACCGATCATAGTCTGCACATTACCCACACAGAGGACAGTCACACTAGCCAAGACGTCACGTACATATTAAATATAAATGCTATGTACCAATTGTTATAGATGTTAGATCGAAGTGAATTTAAGAGTGTGTACATTAGCGTTAAGAAACATAACTTGAACAAAACCGAAACTGGCAATACTGTATCAGCACAGAAATTTACAAAACTGGAATAAAATTAATGTACCAGTGAATACAAAGACGAAAAACTACGAAGAGGTGAGTATTTACATACATTTGATAAAAAGACAAGAAAAGTAACAATAACTACCATATACCTAATTCAGTTTAATGAATTCTAAAAGTAAATCGTAATATTCACATTAACATGTACTATTCTGATAATAATTTAATGGATAAATATCACACGATTTTAACACTTCTTCAAGACACTAGTATAAACACTGTAAAAAGTGATATTAAACAAACAACTGGATCCAATAAGCGTAATGCATAATTACTCTTAATTATTAGTATTACTAACTTTAATATTATACCTGGTAATGTTGGCATACGACTTCATTGTCAGCATTTTATGATGACACCGATGTTGGTTCTATAACCGAAACCTACCTGTAGAAAATATACCTCACTTGTGGTAACACATTTGGGTTGGTGAGTTTAGGATACGTGCATTATCCATAACAAAATCTCATGCAATGTTAAGCGCAAGAAAAATTTAAAGTAGATACGACAAGCAAAACCGCGCAAATATGCCTATGAGAAAACAAAATGGAATGCTGCTAGGGGTCCAAGAAACAGTATAAACACAGCGACATCACACATAATTATTGCGTGCACCACGACATCATTTTTGAATAGATTAAACGTAATGCACAACATAAAACGAACAATTACAAGTAAGAAGAAATAAGTTAAACGTTATTGAAACCTTATACACATTTGTGTGTCTCTGAAATGTACGTTTTAGACGTTTCGCAAAGTTGCGGACAGTTACTGTTAGGTTTGTCCTGTTGTTCTGTCCGTCCGTCCGTCCGTCCGCATGGACAAACTCTCTTTCCGCTTGATGGTTTTTTGCAAAATCTTAAACTAGAAGTTTCACTGAAGTCTGTCGAGAATATGCAATTTTGGTTAAAATCTAACAAAACTATCGTACATGAAGGTCTATGTACAATTGTGACTACTTTGGTTACTAGCGTTACCATGGTTGCCGTTGATGGTAATCGATAACTATAGCAATTGATAAATGGTAACGATAATAACTGGTAATATTTGATACATGTCGATAGAAAAAGGTACTAATTTGCCATATTTCTTCATACGATTTATACGATGCATAATTAAGGAAAATAAAATGAGCGATCATGATATTTAGTATTGATTGCTACCTGTATCTAGGAATACGAAATTTAGTGTGCAGACAGATTGGAAATATACCTACAAATTGTGTATGAACTATTTTTGAAATTGGTAACTACAAAATATTTTGATGGGGTGAATATTTGAGGTTATGTATGACCGATGAATTTAACAAAATCAAAGTAGACACATAATATATTACGCAGAGAAATAAGACACACTTTAATAATAGTAATAATACTATACCATACATGCACAACTGTGAGCAATAAAAAAGTGAGTGCAATGGATTAAATGCTTTGACAAAATGTGAAGGGTTCGGGAGCCAAAAATCCGAAAGCGCCTGAATGTTAAGTTACATATGTTCTTATATCTTGTTTTAACATTTTAAAGTACAGTTTATTGTGACGGCAGTGTCAGTACTTGTGGTACAGCTACAATGTTATGCTAACGATTTTCATCTTTAGGTCACTTGTTACCTCATGTTCAAATTACTTGTATATATGGTAATATAATACCAGTGTTTTACTGTAGAGATAGATTACACATTACTTGAGAAGAAATAAGACTGAGGACAGTTCTAGGCAAAATGTATGCTGATGAGATCTTTGGGGACTGAATAATTGGAAGTGAAAGAGATGTTACGGATGGCAGTGTTTTGACAACATTGGATGTATGAAAGTGATAAATACTAGAAAAATATAAAGACAAGGATAGTATCTAAGGCAGTGGACTCGCAGTTTTTCTATCTGTATCCTCGAATTCGTCTCGGAGCTGGCTATCCTGAATGAAGATTTTCGTGGCTTTCTCCATTTTCTTCTGAGTCTTTCCGATTTACCGATCTTCCTCTTATCTCGTTCCACGCCATGCAACCTCTGCAATGTGAACGTAGTCATTATAAGCGTACAGGAATTACGTAAGCAGTCGACAGATATTCCGCCATTCATCATTGTGTTCTTAAATGCCCTTTACTTGATCATGCCACACTTTTTGTGATAATTTAATATTGTCCATCTGCCTGGGCCACTGCATCTAGAGTGATTTCTATTTCAATTCCTTGTTTTAGATTTAAATTTTAAACTGAGTTGTTACCACTATGTTGGAAGCTTTCGGGAACGATTCTCGACCCAGACGATATCCTGACCAGAAATTCTTCATGCTTCTTCTCAGATCCACTAAGAAAGTGCAAGAATAGTGTCTTGAAATATCCTAACACCATTCCCGGCACCGTGTTTCATTCTTGAATCTTGTTGTTCATGCTGCATTTTTTTTGTGATACAACCCTTATCTGTTACAACATTTCGATGGCGCCGAAAATTTATTTTGGTCAAGTGCCACTATGTGTTTCAAATTTTTAGAAGCAGTGTAGTTTCTCATGTCAGCCAATTAAATTTCTACTACAGACAGAAACTCTAATCGTGTCCCCTCTCAAAGGGAAATACGAGTTCGGATTGTGCGGGCTTGCTTGCCGCTGCGAACTGAGTGGCTGGAGGGGCCTTGCTTGGTAGTTATCTCTTATTAAACGGGGACCTCAGATGGTTTTAGCGCTTTTGTTACATACATTACATTGAAGACAGAGTGTTCATTTGCAATACTTTTGCAATGTATGAGTATGTAAAAGTGTAACCGAAGGTTTTGTAAAAATATACTAATCAGCAGAATACCGGAAAATTTTCGAAAAATAGCTTCGTTGCAGGACAAAAGACAATTTAAAAATATTATGTTTTAATTGATGAGAAGAAAGCTGGATAAAAGAAAATTCCAAAATATTTTATTTCAATTGAAGAGAAGATATTATTGGACTGTATTGGAGCTCGAATAGAGAAAGTTTCATAAACCTTTGGGCCGGTTATATGTTCAGTTTGGTCTGTCAAAGTCGTCTGCACACATGACACTAAAACTTTCAAAATTGGCCCACATGAAATTAGAGCTTTTTCAAAACTCTTTCTCTAGACTGGGAAGCAAGAAGCTGGTACTGAACATGGTTGCACGGATCGGGAGCCAGTGTATTTTTTGATCCGGAAATGGTGTTTGTTCGTGGACGAGGTATGGTTTATGTTAAAGTCCAATGTAAACGACTAGAATCAGAGAAATGGTTTTCCGAAAATCTCCATGCAGTACATGAAGTTGCTTTGCTTTATGTTTGTTTAAAAGTTGGTTTACAGTGAGTGCGCGCAAAATTATAGGGTCGGTGTTTTTCTAAGAAACAATAAATCCATACCGCCACGTTCGATTAATTATGACGCTTTTCTTTGGAGAATTATGGCTTCCTACAACTCCGTGCGATTATTATGTGTGGAGGACACTGAAAGATGGAGTTTACGTACAGAATTTACGTTGAGATCTGCGCTCTTCTGGCATATTACGCAGCGTCGTGTGGTAATTCTTTACCGACGTTTCGGGACAACGTATCGGTCCCATCTTCAAGGGTCAAGAAGTCCAAGAAAAAAAGGAAATAATACGTTGTCCCGAAACGTCGGTAAAGGATTACCACACGACGCTGCGTAATATCCCGGAAAAATGCAGATTTCATTATCATCACGGCGAAGCCTGAAATCACGGTTAGAATTTATGTTCTTTGAAAGAACTGAAAGATACTACATATTTGAAGATTATCAGCAGAATTCAAGATAAGAGGTCCGTCGCGTGTCGAGAAATGTTTTCAGAAGGTACAAGACCTTAAATGCTGGCGGTCGGTACTTCGACACTCTCATATTAAACTGAACTGCAGGCGATAAATTGGTTATAAGCGTCCAGCGGCTGCAGGTTTCGTATGCGATAAAGGTTCCTCAACAGCTGCCATGCTGAAGGACACGATTGGAGGTACACCGTGTAGAAGGACCAGTAGGCCTATTTGTAAGCGAGGTATTTCGAGAGAAGCAACGAAACAAATATAATAGTAATGTGAGTAACAAAATTAATATTGAAAACAATGACAATAACAATAACATGAACAATGTACTGTCCACTATTGTACAGCGTCGTTAATCTACGAACCTCTAAACAAAAGAGGCGTCCTGATATTGTCTTCAATTTCCAGAAAGATGAAAATGTATGTAGATTTCTGAGGTGACAGAGTGCGAGGCTCTGGAAATAGTGTAAGAAAGTGGAGAAAGTCAGGCGAAGTGTGAATGTAATGATAAGGGTTGAAATGATAATGATAATGATAGCAATTATGTAAGTCGCTGCCGCCACGCTGCCCGGAGTGGTTTGTGTTAGTTGGAGAAGGTCTAGGGACTGTTTGTACCTCACGAATAGATATACCGCCGCAGATACCTGGGTTGCACTCCATTTAATACATTCACTGGGTTACAGTGTTATCTTGCTGCTGGTACTTCCGAAACAAATGAAAAGGGGGGAGACCTGTAACACCTTCTGTGTGTGTGTAGGTGGCAGTTATAGATTAAGCACATCCGGAATTTTCCAACAGCTAAAGTTAATTTTCTCTTTTTCAACACTCATAAGATGTAATTAATGTAGGTAGCAAATACAAATTAACAGCGCTGTGCAACGGCATTAGACCTCTCTAAAAACATAAGTTTTTCTTCAATATAGTCTTCTCGGGCGCACAGCCGCGTCAATTCGTTTGAATACAATTGATGTTAAATCAGTTTTGCCTGAGGATGGGGACGGAGCTAGTCCCCGAAACGTTGTATTCAAACGAATTGACGCGGCTGTGCGCCCGAGAAGACTATATTGAATCACGTCGCCGCGAAAGTTTTAAAACTTATATAAGTTTTTCTTACAGAAAAGATAATTTCAAATGGCAGAATATATGTGGAAGAAACTATAAACTTTGGGCCGTGCTATGACTCAGGCGGTTAGTCGCCGGCTTATCACCGCGGAGGCCCGGATTCGATTCAGGGTCGGTCCATGTGGGATTTGTGGTGGACAAAGTGACACTGGGACAGGTTTTTCTCCGAGTACTTCGGTTTTCCCCCGTCAATTTTATTCCACCGGTGCACCATTAAAATGGAAAAACAGAAAAAAACTTCATCTTCATCACAGGCTTGCACAGTAAGCCTTCAAGGCTGCGGTGCGTCCGTTGCATCTGCTGCGGTGCCCTTCAATAAAAGAAGTATAACTTTTGTGCACCTTAACTCTGTAGTTGTTAAACTAGGGCCTATTGCAGCGGCTGTGAAATGGAGATTTCTTAGTTAGATATGCTTGTTTGTTCTCCCGTGGCGTATGAAACAGTGATGATTCTGACCCCAAGCAGCATCTTTACCATTCGTGTTACGCACATTTAATGCCTAAACTTTCTCAGGAATAGAAGGGTTAAGCGAAGAGAATGAATGAATGTGTGGCATACTAAACAACTTTGTGATTTATACAGATTAACTAGTGGTAGTGTGATAACGTTAATGGAATAAATTATTAGGGTCAATTGGATATTTGTCTCGGATAAGGGAGATAAGAAATACAACCAGAATATTGATAGTGAAAACCTCTCGAAAGTCTGCCACTTTGAAGTCAAAAAACGTGATATGCGGACAAAATTAAGGTCGATCACAGAACAAAATGTTGTGAGAATGGGAAGTGATAGAATTGGTTCGGTATTGTCTTCAGTTGCGGGCTTTGTCTTTTGAAATTTAGATTCCTGTTATTAGAGAGGCAGTTAAGAAATTAGCTTCCAGATACTTCCAGATGTGTCAGTAATTACTGACATCACTTTCTTTTCAGCCTACCTTGTAATTCTGTCATGAAGCCTTTACATTTATTTTACTGTTATCATGAATACAGTATGACAATTGTTACCTGCAGCGCCAGCGTCGTCAGTCTTTTTCAAAATAATGACTGCAGCTTCGGTGTGGTTGACTTTTCACCTCTTTGCGTGGGAAGAAAAGAGGCAGGGTAGTATAGTCTGTACAGTGACTAGGATACGGGCTGGACGAGGTTCGAATCTCCGTAGAGACAAATAGTTCTGTTCTGCAAGACGTCCAGACCGGCTTCGCGGTCCACCCAGCCCCCTATTAAATGGGTACGGGGGTCACTTTTCTGGGTAAATCGGACGGAGCATGAAGTTGAACACTTAACTGCACCTAGTGTCGAGATTAAGAATGAGTGGAGCTATACTTATACTCCCTCTATATGCCTTAACGGTGTGGACAGGAACAGCTTTATCTTCACCTTTAAGGAGGAAAGAACAGCACTGCCTAGAGAATATGACTTTTGTAGAGGGCTTCCAGATTAAAGCCGAACCCACTAATAGATTGCATTAACAGCCTATTATAAATTATATAACAGGCTGTTAATGTAGAGACTTTTAGTGGGTTCAGCTTTAATTTGGAAACCCTCTACGAAAGTCATATTCTCTAGCCATTTAGCTGGCTAACCGACTCTCTTCTTGGACTTCTTTACCCTTGAAGATGGTATCGATATGTTGTCCCGAAATGTCGGTACAATATTATCACTTTACGCTGCGTAATATCTCAGAAGGGCTCGGATCTCAAAACCGTGCCCAATCTCTAAGACAAGGTAACAATTGGCTGACATTACCAATACCCATTACTTTTTCACAAAACCAAGCAAAGGAATGCATTCTCGTAACACAGCGTCTGCTGGAGTTTTGCAGAGCTGCAAATTCTTACGGTATCACAAGAAGCAACTTTGTGGTTTGTTGTACGGATGACTTTGACACACTGCTTTCCTGGGATAACCTTCTTAAAATATTTTTTTTACTTGTGAACTTACTAAAATGTAACTTGATATTTGTTCTGAAAGAAAGAATTGTTTTAACATGTAATTAGTATTTCCCTCAGTAGCTCACAGCAAAATAGTAAAACAGCACTAAAATCTGTGAAACACTTCTCAATGCATGCATGATTGTTACTTGCATCAGGAAGGGACAATAGCAGCAACTTTTCTGCAGGGGTGCGAAAAGTTAAATATTTGTGTACGTTACCATGTTATTTCTTTAATCCTAATTATATAAAGGTAATATAATAAATACTGCAGGTCATGTATGTGACTGCAGCAGCGATTCTGAAGTTAAAATGCTCATTTTATTTAAACGTTGAAGTTGTTAATTTATAAAAATATTGTGCCATTTTTTTGGTCATTCTTTCATAGTTTGCTAGACATTAATGGTATGAAGTAACCCAGCATTTTTCTTATTCTGGGTGTTTATTTTGACATTTCATTTATGTTGAATTCTTTTAGAAATTTCCTGAAATTATTTACAATGCATTCCTTTCCCTGAAACAAAAATCCTCACAAGCGAAAGATAAAGTACGAACATGAGTGTGGAGCATTGGTGAAACGGTAGTGTCAAGGGAAAACCGAAGTAGCCGGAGAGAAAACTGTCCCAGCACTACTTTGTCCACTACAAATCCAACACGGACTAGCCTGACATCACGTCACGGTGAGAGGCCGAGGCCTAACCGCCTGGGTCTTGGTAACAATGCTCCATACTTGTCTTCTTTTTCGCTCTGATCTTTCAGAAGGACAAGTGCGCGAAGACGGGAATCGTCCCTCAAAAAGAAATATATTTCTCATATAAAAGAAATACACTCCAAGCTCCAGTTCGCTCACCTAAACTAGGTTTTTATTGCCTGGACAATTTTTAATTCAGCAGCCATTCCATGTCATATGTGTGGGTTACGAACGTAAGGTTAAATGAAACATCAATTATGAAGTTTATTAAATTTCGGAACACCGAACTGGATATCTGTACAATCCAAAATAACAGCTTTATATCTAATTTTAGTGCAAGCACTCAAAATAATTACTACAACAGACGTTATTAGATTTTCCATGAACCACATTGCTGTTAAATAAAGTGACTCCATTATTGATAGGACTAAATGGATTCTTGGTTTCTGTGCCCTAATTTGTACTGTGCATACCTTGACACAGACTCATCATTCTCATTGTACAAATACATTCAGGTCTCTGTAGGTTTTTAGAAGACCTAATGTCACTTCGTTTACTTGTGTATGGTAATGCTTGTCAACTTTCAGACCCGTTCGCATATTCTCGAAAAGTGCCTATTAGCTTCGCCATGTCCGTCTGTCTGCCTTCTTACATGCCAGCCTGTTTGTCCGTCCTTCTGCATATATCAACGCGGCTCGCATTTAACGGATTCTCGCGAAATTTAACATTGGGGACTTCTAGGTGAGTCTGTCGAGAAACTCTAAGTTTGTTTAAATGTGACAAAACATATCGAGCGTTTACACGAAGACCTACATGTATTCATATTATGGGCAACGACGTATGTAGCGCAGCAATACAGAGAACGCCTGGCTGTGCTTCCGTGACGTTTCCTTATTCACTACATTGTTGTCAGCGCTGTAGGTACTTTAGCAATTGAAAGGGAAGGCATTGTTACATTTCCGTGGCAGCAATAGTTACACGAACGCTCCATAGTGTTACGTTATACGTACATCGCCAGCTATTCGGTTGGCTATTTTTTCTCAGATCAGGGATTGAATTTTACACACTTTTATGAATTGTACAGAAACTTACAAACAAACAAGCAAACTAACTAACTAACTAACTAACTATAAGTAACAAATGAAAGGAAATTAAATAAGTAATTGTAATTTTTTTGAAAGTTCGTAATTTCTGTCAGGGGCAACCATTGTTATTTCTCGCGTCAAAATACCCAGCTACACCACTGCTCAGAATAAATCAGAAGCTGGTGTGTACTATTCAATATAAACCTTTCGTGGTTGCTGAAACTTCGTCATGGCGTATTCTAAGCAAGGCTGGAAAGCAATGACGATAAAGCGTTTCTCTTTTTAAGACCATTCTTCATAGGAAAGATATCAGACCAACGTCTGCTTCTCCGGAATTTAATATGGGTTTCTTTTAAACACATTTTTATTAACCTAAGAAGATTCATAGCCCTACCAAACCCAATGGCGATATTATACAAAACCTCCCTCCTTACAAAATCATAGGCTTTCTTGTAGTCAATAAGCAGAGGATACACTGCCCCATTTTATTCCCATTCTTTTTTTTCAAGCACCCGACGAATTCAAAATGTGCCACAATTATTGTTGAAAGTAGGAGAAAACACAATGTGAACCAAAGGAAATGAAATCAGGGCGCATGAACGAACATTTTTCTAAGGTCAAATAATATTTTAAATGTATATATTTGGAAGATAGAATCACTGTTATACAAAACACTGACCATTTTATACGTATTGTTTATAGCGGGGCCTATTTATTTGTTATTTACACTTAAAAAATATAAAATCGAGATAGGTATGATAGGCCTAGAAATTCGAGGAGAGGCAAAACTGTAAGTCCTGAAGCTTGTCCAGTTTCCAAATGCTGTTTTGTGGCTCATATTAATTCCTCACAATTTGAATACCGTACACGTTTAGGAAGGGCTTGTCTGACCGGCCTAACAACCATGCACTGCACGAGGAAATCGTTTTGTTAAGATATTTGTTACTTTAATGAAACACGCGCTCCATAGTATGTCCCTCAAAACAAATACAACTTCACTGTGTTTCTTATTCACGCCATAGATTTTGGTGAAAACTTTTTCATGTAATACAGTTTAACCGTTTAAAACCAAGTGATAATAGAGTGTACTATCTGCTATAGTATCATGAAACTCTTCCAATTTTTCCACAAATTGTAGGGCTGTGTTCTCTGTGAGGTGGGAAGTGAAGCTTTATACCTACCCTGTCGTCAGAGACACCGCCTGAAAGTTACAATGACTGCAGTGGTGAGGCTCCATGCTTAATAGGGCCTGATCATTAGTTCCAGATGGGGCTTGGCACCAAGACGACAGACTGACTATCAGTGACTTGGGCTGATTCAGTTTCACAGATGTTAAATATTTTCCTTTTTTTACGAAAGTAATGTTTCTCACTACCCCCACTTCTCTACCTCTTCTTGTTCAGTCATTCTTCCAAGGTTAATTAAGTCTGGTTATTGTTAACAAGCACCGCCAACACTATGAGTTGACACTTTGTTGTTCTGATTCTCTCTTTTATACTATGACTTATTATTCATGGACTGTTCTTTATAACAGAATTAAGGTACGCAACACTCTGAGGGAGGTTTTATGCGTGCCGGAGCCCATAACTTATTTTAATTACGTTCTAAGCATCGAGCGTTGATCTAATTATTACACGAAGCCCGTATAAGCCAGGTAAGTTAGTCTAGAAAATGGGGCACTGAATTTATGAAGCGGTAAGAAATGTAAATAAGTTCATAAATTAATTGCGGTTTGTTGATGGATGGGGCACATACATCGCCCCACAGGTATTTTGCAAAGGGTTAAACTGTGCTGCACCGCGTGACGTCACCGCTGCGGGAACTCTTACAAAGGACTGCAGTGTAAGGCATTTTATTATTACCCAGTGCGTGTATACAGCAGGGAACAAGATTACTGCACCGCGTTATCTGGATAAAATCATTAGCATTTAGTGCGAAGGCGACTTAGATGACGACTCCATGTGGTGCCAATTTTATTTCTTGTTGTATCACGAATTCTGAAATTTAGGGCACAGTGTTTCTGCCAACAAACTATCTCCATAGTGCAGAGTCGTCTTTGAAAAATCTAATGAATAAATTTCCAGAATGTTATGGAATCCGTGTTCATTACCTTGTTTACAAGAGCTCGGTGGTGGTCCCACGAATTTGTAGCTTTTAAACAAATCTTAATTCATTTAAGTTTTTATGAAAATACCTGGAACCAAGGGGACAAAATAACAGAAGAAGTAAGAAAATTGAGAATTTCTAGTGTGATAAAGTTTCGTGGGTTGAACATAGGATATGATTTGAAGGAAAGGAAAAGAAATTCATAAAATGTTTCGGTCTGACAGTTTCATTGTACGAAATATTTGTAATACCGAGGCTTTGATGAAAGGCTGATATTTAGATGAATCTTACGGAAGTATATTATAAAATGGAACTGGTTTGAACAGATTTAGGGTGGGATTCATTCTCTGGGTTTTATGGTTTCGGAGTTGAAAATTTGAGTTTTATGACAGCAATAAGAATAATAATTGTATGAGGCTGGAGAAGTTTCCAGTAAGAAATTTAGCTACTAAACAACAAGTTTTAAACGATTATTGTAAATTCACCTATTTAATTATTAACCCCTAAACATTTCAATAACCGATGTAATCCCTTGGATTTGTATAATATGATCCTAACTTTCACTTTATATTCACCGTGCATCTTTTATAATTGATTTATTTGTACCAACAAATGCACTAAGACAGTTTTTTCACTGTTTACTTTATTATTACGATGCCCCAAATACCCCCTGATGATGGCAGAATAATTGCCGAAATGCGTATTGGGGCATCGTAATAATAAAGTAAACAGTGAAAAAACTGTCTTAGTGCATTTGTTGGTACAAATAAATCAATATGATCCTAAATAGTCTTATGTACAATAAATAAATTTATAGAATTATTCCTATCATTAAAGTCTGTGAAGAAGATCCTCCGCACCTAGTATAACTCTCGGAGTAGATGTGTGATGGACATGACCGAATATTTTATTTTCAGAGAATTTGATTTAATATTTTTCTAGGCCTTCTTCGAGATTATTTTGTAAGCATCTGGAAATAAAACATTTGAAGGTACAGGCACTGACATAAACACAGACTAAATCTTTAGAAGACCCTTTGGCTTGTGATATAAGGAAGGAGTTTTAATACTTAACCTGTGGCTTCCTTCAAATTTCGACTCGCTACGGGCTAGACGGTCCGGGGATCGAATCCCGGTGGGGGCGAGATTTTCCGCATCCGTCCAGATCGGCCCTGGGGACCACCCAGCCTCCTATACAATGGGTACGGGTCTCTTTCCCGGGGGTAAAGTGGCCGGGGCGTGGAGTTGACCACCCACCCTCATCTAGTGCCAGGGTTAAAGAAAGAGTAGAGCTATACCTCTACTCCCCCTCTGGGCCTTCGTGGCCTGTTCTAGGGAGAACTTCCTTCAAATTTACAGCAAATGTTTTTTGTGTGTACCATGCCATACAACTGTAACTTAATAAGGCACCATGAGATTTATGGTCCAGTTTCGGTGAGTGCAGTATTTCCTGCTGCATTTGTCAGAATAAAGCAAGGCAATTTCACGCAGACACTGGGACAGACATCGAAACCCTCGCCGTTGGAATGGTGTATTCTAGGATTTCAGAATGTTATAAATTATAGATTTTAGAACTCTGCTACGACTATGGTTTATAGTTTATTTATAGAAGAAAGTCAATGCACAAGTTACGTACGTACCTAAACGTAGGTCTTTTACCACTCCTACATGTTTCGGACGTCTGTTCCATCTTCAGGGAGTTCGTACACCAAATTTGAAAGTTGCTAAAATATAATTAATTGCAACTGAAATATTCGGTTTGTGTATATAGAATTCAGCAGCTAAATTTAAAGTGCAGGGTGGCTGATGTTCGTAAACATATTATAAAACATTATAAGAGTGTTACGTACGTATATTGATTTTTGCAGTTTGATGTAAAATATGTAACTTAATAAGGATGGTTAAAATTCAATGTTAATTATCGTTTCGGGATTCGTGTGCGTATACAAATATCTAGTGTTTTATTGAATCCATTATGCATCATGTATTTGTGTTATGTAGTTTGTTTAGGAGGATAGTACAAACGTGCCGAAACATGTTGGAGTGGTGAAAGACCATACTTTTTGTATTTTTGTAACTTGTGCATTGACTTGATTTTATAAATGAATGTTAAGCAAAATGCACGGAATGAATAACTTAAAAATGTGGTTTATAACGTCTCAATCAGCGAATTTAAAACCTGAGTGTACAACGTATAGTAAGTCAACAGTGGAGACTATTTTGATCATGTAGCGTGTGTTTAAATGTACTTAACAATTTCAAGCTCAGCGGTAGCCATATGTACTACTTACTCAGGCATTACAAATCTGTGAATTTTCTACACAGTGTATTTATGTATTTATTCTGGTTCTCACTACACACACCGGCTAGTTCCCTAAACACAAGTAAGGGATTGGTCTTTAAAGGGACACAGACCCTGTTTTCTGTGGTGTGGGAAACAAATTGTAGGTATAATTCAGATAAACGTCAGCCTGTGGGGTTAAGATATAACTTGAAATAAACTGAATAGTTTTCACGTATGTATAATTTATAGTTCTAAGTTCTAAAGCCTTATCTATCATAACCTTTCACTTAAGAATTCTAAAAGTAAGAAAGAAAGGGCAAAATGTCTGCATTATTCTGTTGTTTCCTATTTTAGCATTATATTTTTATTGCAGCATGTGACGCTGTGTAGACTGGTAGAAATCTAACAACTTTTCGGAAGAAAATGTTCGAAAATCTTTAGGGAAGAACACACACATCACATTCCAGAAGACAGTATTCTTCGTAGTTACCCACTTAAAAACTTTGAATACCGCACGAATGGTGATTACTTATTAGAATGAAAATTCACAGTGAAGCTTCAGCGAGAACTCATACACTTCTCTGTCACAAAGAAGAAACCTTGTTGATCTGCAGCTAAGGGAGGAATGTTTGGTTCATCCATTAAAACTTAAGGTTACTTTATTGTTATCAAACGTTTAAAACCTGAAATCCTTTGTTCTATATTAATGGAATTGATTAATGGAATGTTTGACATTTAAATGTCGAATGCTTTGGGTATATTGACTGTGGGCACCAAACTAGAGGATGGGGTGGGAGCACGTGGGGCTGGCGTATTGTTGCATGTCATCGACATACTAGACCCCAGGTCTGCGGTCATCGCGCACCCCCAGTGCTGGGCCATGTTTTCTCGTCATATGCCTACATGCACCCTGTTGTTCCCTGACCTCATACAGGTCACCTACTCACAAAGTGCACCAGATTTGTTGACAGACTAACTCCATGAGTTTGAGAAAAGACCCCCAAGGCAAAGTGTGTTACACAGTAGGTATTAAAGTGAGGTTATGACTAGGCTTGTAAATGAAATAAAGTGTAGTAGCAGACAATTAAAATTTAAGTTTAATGCTGTACGTAAAACTGAACTTATTAGCAGAAATTAGATAGTAAATGAGAAAATATGAAACACACGTGCAAGAAAGTAATTTTTAAGGAATTTTCATTTTGTTTGTCGGAGGAAACATATACGTATATTTCATGTATGAGAGGAATTTCGTGTATTTGACCTGAATACAAGCATTAAAGGATATATACTGAGAATATACAATCTCTCACTCAATGAAGAGATAAAGCAAAGTACGAAAAGATATTTTGTATAATAAACAAACAAACTAGAACAAGAAGATAATAAATATCTTAAAATTTGGTTGACTCACTAATTGACCATACATCTGTTTTATACGCATGAGATATTCATGCAGAAATGTTGTAAAACCTTATGGGAGGGCTCGTGTAGGAAATCAGCGGGTAAATATAATGTAAGTACAAAATGTGTGTTGTGTGGATAGAACTGAAGTGGGCCATGAGTGAATGGAATATTAAGCTCTTGTGAAGAAGATGTTAACATTAGAGTTCCATAAGATTACGAATTAAGCATTTCCTTGACAGCTAAGTGACAGTGTTGATGAAGTGGTTTGTACAGGGCGGTTTGTTAGACACATAATATCATAATGGCACCAACAAAATATATATGTACATATATGACAGTTAATATCATTACGCCATTTGAGCTGCGTTAATATAAATCTATACCAGTTGCCCGAAAGGGTAGAAAAATGTTTAAAATCGAAGGTTTCTTCTTGGGTTTTTAAGAATATTCAAATAAGTTACCAAGCAAGCGAAAATTGATGAAAATAGGCACGATTTTCATACATATAACAGCTACTTACGTATGATACGGCATCTCGTCCTCCTTTCGTCATATGTATATCCAGGGTACGTGACGGGCCTATAATCCATTATGTAGTACATCACAATGCCACAAGAGCTCTGAAAAGTTCAGAGGAGGTAAAAGGAGAGTGGAGAGGAGAGGAAAAAAAAAACGGAAGGACAGAGAGAGGAAAATTTCCGGCACACTTCACAAGATAAGTATACAAGCTTAGGTATATAAGCTATATTGCAGCTTTCAGTGCAGGCGCACACATGGTTCATTAATACTTAACTTTGGATACA
The DNA here is from genome assembly GCA_021186555.1 of Reticulitermes speratus. NCBI lineage: Eukaryota > Metazoa > Arthropoda > Insecta > Blattodea > Rhinotermitidae > Reticulitermes > Reticulitermes speratus. Next base: position 21,482,240 of record JAJKFL010000005.1, read on the forward strand.
GATATTTATACGGACGAAATCAGTATTTTGGAAGAAAAATACGGGAAAATATTTGAATATGAGATATATGGATAGAATTGTGAATTTAGAATATTACACAAAGAGGAGATTCGTGGTTCATGCAATAAATTTATAAATATGGGGGTGATAAAATCAGTAAGTCCCGGTAATCTGATCCTGAACGTTTGATGGAAGAAAATGAGAAAGGAGAGTAGAATAGGCCTATAGTATTTTAAAATTAGTTACTTGAAGTATAGAGCGTATTTGTGTGTAGGTTTGCTGAAGCGGACTTTACATAAATAGATTGTCATGTGAGTTAGATTGACGGTACTATATCACACTTGGAATCATTCTTTCTTTGAACTCTGTCCATCATCCCGTGTTTGCAGTAAAACTTGAAACACAACGTTCTGGGAGCAGGAATCATACCTCGTCCTCAGACAGAAAAGTAAGAGAAACACTTAGTTGGATGCGATAGGGGAAGCTGTTTTAAACCTCCAGCTTAAGAAACTTGCGGCTGAAATGCAGTTGACTAAAACGCCTAATGATCTTCAGGACATAACTTTTTTCATGCGAAGAAACAGATGAGAGCTTGATAATAGGATGAGCAGATTCTAGACCGCTTTGAATAGGTGGCTTGTATAATAAATTTTATTCAATAATTAAGAAGAATGATTAGCATTAATGCAAAGAAACAGTATAAAGAATGTTATTACGTATTTTACACTCAACTGTGTATTGATGGAGGAATGTCGATGAATGTTTGATGCTGATTATTTGCCACCAAGTTTTCAAAAGCTAGGCTATAAGATTCGGCTTGAATATTGCCATTTTTTAGTACAAAATGGGGTTTTACGTCAATACCTTGTAAATTATGTTATTTTATTCAAGGAAATGTAATATTATTTCATTCTCTATTACTTTATGTGTATAAACTCTGAACATCTGAGTACTTTGTAACCAAATACCCTGTACGTATTATTAATCCCCAAAAGTGTGAGAAGCCACAATAAAATAACGGAATTAATTAAGATTATTTTATTTTGTGGGTCTTAGAGCGAATGTTGGAATGTTAAACACAGTACAAGGTAAGTTATTGTTACAGAGATATGGTACGTATTACTTGGCACAGACGCAAGTAATACCTACAAATGCAAAATACTCCTATATTTTATTTTCAGTGTTTAGTTCAAGAAAATTTATGTATTCTAAGTAAAACAATCCTTAGCGTCTTAGGAGATGCACGAATTTCTTGTACCTCGGAATGTGGTAGTCCCTGAGATTATCATTTTCTAGACGAGAGTAAAATATGTTCTCAATAAGTAAAATTGATTGATTGGTAAAACACCATATCAAACTGAATAAGCGCGATTGCACAATACTTGAGGAAAACAATTCGAAAGTGATTAAGTGGGTGACTGATAGTTGAATACGATGCTTCAGCAGTGAATTCAAGGAGGTTAAACTGGGATATATGTCGTAAAGAGAGAGGCAGGTGTAAACAAAACGCAAGGGGAGGAACCTCTTGGGAAGCTGCCACTGGAAAAATCGAAAAGAAGATGGAGAGGTAACACTGCTACATGCTTTCGACGAATTGGTTGCGAGGATGTAAAGGCGATAAGGAACATGTCCGAGTACGGAGTGTATTCGCCGAATGGAATCTATCGGCAATCTGCTGTCTACGATTTTGCCTTTGATCATGCGATTGCCTGCATCAGCAACGAACATCTGGACAAAGACTTTGTCTCAATAACAAGTGACGTGATGATATATATTTTCAGTTTCATGTCACTAAGGTGGATACAGACAGAATTTAATAATGGTTTCGTTAGGTTGGAATTGTATTAGAAAATGAAAAAAAATGTAAAAGTCCTACTAAATAAGTGACTTTGAGCATATGGGTAAACGGTAATCTTTTGTAATAAAGAATTCTAACACTTTTATCAGTAGAATAAGACAACACAATAACTTAGCGTGCAACATTACACAATCCGGAGAGAGTTTACTCCATCTCACACCGTTACAAAATTATTTATTCTTTGTTGCTTTTATCCTTTTAGGTCTTAGCAGGGAAGGAGTGCCAAGAAATTTCCACTTAAAGTTCTTCATGTGTATTTTGTTTACCTTATTGGAGATATATGTCCGATTTGCTACAAATTCGTTATTAATCTACATAAAACTAACAGGTCTATTGTAAGGAGGAAGTAAGCCGTATCGTTTGCTTATTTACGCGAGGTCAAAGCTCAGTCTCATAGCAATATTAGGTTTGTCGGAGAACAAATTGGCACAGGGACAGGATTTGTCCGAATACTTCGGCATTCCCTTGCCAATTTTCACTCAATATTAATTCACATATAATCCGGAGGATGGAAATTGGGCCCATTAAAAGCAACATTTCCACAGAGACATTTCTCACTCGAGCTCAAGAATAGAAAATAATTCTAATTTACGATGTTCTTCCGCATATTATATAGGCAATTTCCCACATCCTTTCTCTCTTTACGTCAGTTACTTTCCTAAGCACATGCTTTCTTAATACGTGTGATTTATATTTTTGCTATAAAAGAAGAGGCCAGTTATAACCACAGAAGAGATATTTTAACAAGACAGGCAATGTACGTATAACGTAACATTGATGCGCGTTCGCGTAATCATTGTTGCCATGGAAAAGCAATAAGTATTACATATTCTGGGTGTGTGTCTGCAGCTTTAGTTATCCAGCACGCAAAGGGCACGCGCCGTATTATATTGTCATCTGTGGCCTGTCTGGCTGTACCTTGTTTTTCCGCATTATCTGAAAACGGCGCCACTGTCGGGGAAAAAAGTTATTGAATGTAAAATGTGTGTTTTGCCTTTCTCTGCATTTTTGTCTGAAATATTTCTTATTCTAAGAATAATTCTGCGAGATACTATCAAGATATACCTAGGTCTTCATGTGAAGAACTCGTTATTTTTGCCAGATTTAAATGAAACTTGAATTTGCTCGACGGATTTTCGAAAAATATTAAATTATCAAATTTCACGAAAATCCGTCCCGTGGGAGCCGAATTATTCCATGCGGACGGACGGACAGACAGACATACAGGCAGACAGACAGACAGACCGATTGACTGACATAACGATGCTAATAGCCGCTTTTTGCAATTTTGCGAACGCGCCTAAATAATTTAGTGTTTTGATAAATGGATTGTCATTAAAATTTTAGACTAAAAATAAAACATAACCATAATTTCTACGTAATTGTGAATTTGTTTCTTGACTGTATTTGTCCGGTTAGATGAGTAGTGCTAAAAGTCATGTTTAAGTAGCATGGGACTTCTTAATGGGCCACGAGACTCTCAACGGCCCCAAGCAAGATTTTAGATTACAGACATATCCATTGATTTGTAATTTTGACTCCTGAAGTGTGTTGAAAGTTAAAAATGCAAACGAAAATAAAATAATTCGCCAAAGTAACGCTCGGCTGTCTGCTATATGTTTAACACAATAGTGTTTTTTGTTCCTTAACGACTTCTGCACTTCATGTTGAGTATAAACGGGCTTTAGGGCAAGGAACATGAAGAAAATAACGTGATGATGGGACAGAAGGGAAGAAAATAAGAAGGAAAAAGTTAGGAAAAGTCGAGAGAAACGCAAACTGTTTGGTCTTTGGGGCGCAGGATGGGTTGAGTTGAGGGGAGGGTGTGTCGGAGTGTCGCGGGTTGCATAGTAATGTGGCGTGTGAGTGTACGAAAGACTAGAAGAGTGTAGATCGATGGAGAAGACACTGCTGCTGTCCATACTTCTGGACAGCATTGCAGGCAGAGACACGCAGATTCATCTTCTCATCCGTTAAAATTTCATATTTAAATACAAACACTCATTTTCATTTCTATACGCCGATGGATTTCAGTTTAATTCTTTAGGTTCTTACGGTGGTGTATCAGATGTAGAATCACAGTTCCTGGACCTTGCCCATCCTCCATTTATTGAAATCCAAAAATGGACGTAATGTTTGGGAAGCTGGCATCATCAGATAAAACGCTGACAGACATCCTCTAAGTTGGGTCTACTATGTAGAAATAATAGCGATTGTGGGGCCCAGAGACCCAGACATACGTTGCCCAGCGGGTCCAAAAAGTAGGTTCCTGTCAACATTCCACCTGATGATGAACGTGGATCCTGCTTCCGAAATGTTATATCCGTTTTATTTAAACACTGGGGAGGGACAGAGGTTAGAAACAAAGTGATTTTAAACAGGTGTTTAATGGATTTTTAAATAAGTGTTTGTAGCAAAGCAGTCCAAGTAGGAAAAATAACAAAGCGTATGAGGGTTTTAGATGTAAATATCAAGTCATTCTGTATCTGTGTATGAGATGACAGAAAGTTGTCAGTAAGTAGTCCCATGCTCTCCCACGCGCAAAAATAACCGAACAAGGAAACGAAGAAACGGTCTAAAATTATTAACTACTTAATGCATTTAAATGTGGGCCGGGATAGCTCAGTCGGTATAGCGACTCGCTACGAGCTGGACGGTCCAGGGATCGAATCCCAGTGGGGGCGAGATTTTCAGCACCCGTCCAGACCGGCCCTGGGGCCCACCCAGGCTCCTCTACAATGGGTACCGGGACATTTCCGGGGTAAAGCGGCCGGGGCGTGGAATTGACCACCCACCCCCATCTAGCGCCGAGGTAAAGGAAAGAGTAGAGCTATACATCTACTCCCCCACCGGACCTTCATGGCCAGTTCTAGGTTGAACTTTAATGCATTTAAATAACAGAAAAGGCGTTTTTTAACTCTGAAAGCATGATTAATTAATTCTTTATTTATTTACATACGCTTTTTTCAAATTATTAGGTTATGTACTGTTGAATGATAAGACGATTTATGAGTGGTGTACTAACTAGGATACTGAAGGTAACGATCGTGCCTTATTTAGGCATGTGTCTGAAGGAAAGGGGATGAGGAAGTAAAAGATATAATGACGATGAATGAAATTTATATCTTAATGGTGTAGACTTAGACGTACTCGTTCTGTAAAAGAAGTGCAGTATCTTGGTCACAGTATGTATTTGAAAATGAAAGTGATGTGAGAGAGTAAGCCGGTGATTTGCATCAACAATTTTCATATGTGTAACGCGATACGAATATTTATAAAACTTTTCAGTAACATGCTTATTCAATTACGTTGTAAACACAACACACAGACTGTGGATGTATTTTATGCTGTCATGTTCCCTGCTTAGTCTAAAAATGTTTGTTTGAAATTTTTGTCGCTTTTTTACTATGAATTTCAATCAGTTGGGAGGAACTGATTTATCATACAGAAAAAGAGGATATTCGAAAGGCCATCCGATCGGCATAGGAATTCTGTTTCTGTAATGAGGCCCATTGAAATAAGGGTGGTACAAGTATAAGTGGTATTTTGTGACGTAATATACGTAGAATGCGGGGGGAATATGCCCCTGCCCAAAAATGCAGAAACAACGTACCAAGGGAAAAGCACTCCTTACGCATGTACTTAACAGGCCGGCTTTGCGTTCGAAATATTCTGACTGACTGCTTGCCTAAGGGATTGACAGACTGCCTGCTTGCCTGCCTGCCTGACTGACTGACTGAGTGACAGACTCACTCAATGACTGACTGACTGACTGACTGACAGACAGACTAAGCAAGCGAACAACTAACTAGCGAATCTACTTCGTTGGGCATGATATGCTTTGAGAATAATTTTCTCTGCCTCTATTGAACCCGAGGGTTCGTAACGGCAAGCCGTTGGGCCCTATCCCGAGATAGATGAATTCAGGTAACACTCCCAACGCTAATTCTTTAACATTAGCTTCAGTAATGTCCTCCCATCTACACTTGAATCGTCCAAGAGGCGTCTTCCCATCCGATTATTCCACTACAAATTTGCATGTTTGCCTTATCTCCTCTATGCGTGCTACACGATTCGAATTATGTCAGAGTTTACAGCTATATTGACGGGGTTTCCCTGGTTTTCCCCATTCACTCCATTAAAATGCCAGGGTAATAACTTCACATGCGTTGTGTCCATATTTCTATATTTTAAATGCTTAAAATTCGTATTTACAATTTTTGCATCATTCGACACAATGTAATCTCTCCAGCTGAAAGTGACATTACGTAATAACCGAATATGCAATTAAAGTTTAAAATTTTCCACTCCATGTAAATACTATTGTAACAATATATATTTTTTCACCAACTCGTACACAAAAGTTTGTTTACGAGTTGGTGAAAAAAAATATTGATGCAATTAAATATTATTTTATTCGAGGAGGTTGGATATTCTGACTAGATTTAAAGTAATTTTTCTGGTATTCTTCGGGAACATTTTGAGGCATGGAAGCCTTTTTTTCGTCTTTCACAATTCGTAACCAAAGTGATGTATTATACCTCGTTAGATGTTTTATAACCAAAGAATCCTTAAATAATCCGAGATTAAGCCACATTATTACTCAACATACTTGTAATGAGATAGTTCCTTTGATTTGCATGTTTTAAATATTGTTTACTTGCTATCATTCTATGTTCTTACTGGGAGTGGATTTGTAAAGTGTTATTGCAGTCGAACATTGATTGAGTTCGAGTCCCAGCCGGACCACCCCTCTACGTGAGGAAGGGAAACATTTTTTTTAATTTTTTATGTGTCCGTACCCTAATTGGGGAAGAACTTCCTGACTATTAGCCCTCTCGTATTTCACCCATGTCCATCCGATCGTGACAGCTTTGAAACTTATTGTAAGAATCAGATCTTTTGGAAGTTTAGTTTGACGTTTTATGTGCGTTGACAAATTTATAGTTTTAGCCTCTGAACAGAAAAATGTTACCTTCAGCTATGCTTTATCTGGGCGTTTTGTTCCCACGAAAAATTTAATTATCTTTAACCTATAAGAATTATGTGAAGTTTTTTTTATAGAATTGATCAGCCAGCGAAAGTAGGTCCTCTTTCTTTACCCGACCAATCACTGGAGTGAAATATGTCGAAGGTGTCACCTTAGATGACGAGATGCGTAGAAGGACAAGGGGGATTCAGAAATTTTAGACATCAGTTATTAGACTAGAGGCGGAATGCAAGGGACCCACCAGGGATGGCGGAATTAAAGGTCATGTTTTTATAAATAAATTTTAAAGCTAAAAACAAGGATTTCAATTGTCTGTGCTACGTGGCCAGTAATTTTTCATCATTAGAGAAATGACTAAGTGTGTTATGAACATAGTGGATAATAAAAGAGCAAGCCATACTAACAAGTTCATCAATGTGGTTGTGATCTGAATTTCCTTCAAAACGTCCCTCAAAATCTGTCACACGTCGTGGGTAGAAGCAAGACCCTCAACTGACGACGACAACTATGTAAATAAAGAGATGACACACAGTCACATGCGACATTATAACGCTGCACATGGACCTCACCCAACATTGTATGCCAAAGCCATTTCCTTCAGCAGAAAACAAATTCAGTGGGTTAATGTAGTAATATTTTAAACATAGCTGAAAGAGTTGAAAGTAAACAAAGACAATGTAAGCACCCTATATGGAAGATAATGTGTGATTCAATTCAGTGAGTTCTACCGTATCGTTCTTGGTGATTCCATCGTTTCTTTCTTTTCAGATATGACAGTTGACGTTGACATTGTAGAAGTTTTTTTGGGGGGAAAAAATAAGGAGAAATAGGTATAAGAAGAGAGAAAGAAAGCTACAACCAATCTTCTTCTCGACCCATGGTGACTCAAGTGTTTCTCTTCCATTAACTCGGGCACTCGCTTCTCACGTGTAATACGGAATATAACAAGGTGTAACGATAAGGCATGAGTCTAATATTGATATCCGTTACTTTGTGCCTCCTGCTGGTACTACAGGAGCAACAACAGACCAGGACTCTATCGATTACGGATGTTGATACTTCTCAGGCGTATAAGCCAATAGAGTAATATGAATTCATAAAACCGATATCCACAACTTACGCTCAGCAAGCTGCTGTGTTGCGTAGCAAGTGTCGGTTAACATTATTGACAAGTTGACGAACGACTTGCCTGAAGAAGTTATTCTTTATAGTGACAAATTCTCAAAATCTAGCGTCTGGAAACTCACATACATAAATTTATCCTGTAAGAATTCCACAGCAGGAATTAACAGATAAATCTTGAAATTATGTATTTCATGTTCAATTTACAATTATTGTTACCGTTAAAACAACTAAAGTAATATATATTTATAGCCTATTTAAAAGTATCCTTTATTAAAATATAGTGCATTGTGAAAGTATAGTATATAAACGTTACGCAGAACTTTAATCTACACGTAAAAAGTAACATGTTTTTAATTATGCTGTATATTTGAATTAACACATATTTACCAACGCATATACTTTTAATGGCCGACCGGTATAGCGTAGTCGGTATAGAGACTCGCTGCGGGCTGCACGGTTCGGGGTTCGAACCCCGCTGAGGTAAATGATTCCCTCTTCTCCACTCCCACACCGGCTCTGGGTCCCACACAGCCTCCTGTGCAATGGGTAACATGGCTCTTTCCCTGGGGAAAAGCAGCCGGGACATGGCCTTGACCACCCACAGCCATCTAGAGCGGAGTTCAAGATTGAGTAAAGCTATACCTCTACTCCTGCACTCTACCTGCATGGCATGTTAAGGAATACTTTATACGCTTTTAATTATGTAATTCAGTCAAGAGCTCTCGTTTGAATTAATTTACTTGCGTAATGATGACATCATAATTAGAAACATTTTGGGCGGAATAAAGGAATAGTTTGTAATGCGCGTGCATTTTTGGATGTGTAGTTATAGTCTTATTTCACGATTATGCTACTGATTATACCTTGACTCAGCATTTGCACCCACTCTTATCTGGCGCCGAGGTTAAAAATGATTAGTGCTGTAACTCTACGCACTTCCCCTCTGTGCCTTCACTGCAAGTTAAAGCGTGAACTTTGTACGTACCTTTATAAATGCTTCTTTTTTCATTGTATTGCATTGTGATTTTAGGGTAATGCAGCCGAGGTGGTTATAATGGATTGAGAATATGGGAAGTTTCGTGGGAATCGTCCACTTGTAAGACTTAGAAGAAGGAAGGCTAATACTGTGTAGTAAGATGGATATTAGGGGTGCGATTGTAAGGATTGGAGATGGGTCAAAGCGCAGTCTACTTGAATCAAAGGGAGAATGAACAAAGATTGTGGGAATTAAAGCCGTTTGCATGGGCCTCACCGTAACTACACGACAGACCTGCATTCTCTGAAAAGCTGAAGCTTCTTCCTGTTTTAACAAAATAACAAAACACAAACCGAGAAGGCAGAGAGAGTAGGAGAAGGAAAGAGTATACTTGTAGATATTGGCCTTTGGTGGACGTGGCAATGGCACGCTGAGCCGCCATGCAGTCGGGGTAGGAGAAAATCTGTGTTTATTCTTTCGATGACTGAATTATAGCTCAAGAGTGTGTACAGTGCGTGACTAATTTGTGCAGTGTCGAACCTACAGGTTCCGCTGTCATAATGTTATATACTGTTGAATGGTAGAATGGTATGTGAATGATAAATAGATTTGGGTGTGGGAGGAAGCAGTTGTGCTTGTTGTAAGGCACGGTACTAACATTAATCTAGAAGGACAGAGAAAACGAGGAGGAACCCCGTCAGAGCAGAGATCCTCAGTCGGAATCTGCGGAATGCGTGTAGAGTACTTTTAATTTGTGAAGGATGTCATGACACGGTCCGAACACATGCAATAACAGCTAAAATCAAGACTTATAGTGAAAATGTGAAGGTATTTTCCTGGGAAGTCAGTGATTTCTTTCTCCCTGGGACATAGCAGCTCTTTACACTGACACCCGTTACACGTGACAAGATAACGTCTCCTAATTTCCTCATCACCGCTGTGTCCATGACGTCATGACACGAATGAGCGACTGGCGACCATCGCTAGAGAGGGCCAAAAAGTTAGACAGATTGCGGCGCGGAAAAGGAAATGTTCACACACGCGTTAACGTACATTAAATCTACCGTTGGTTTATGTACCTTCTGAAACACAACATTAATCGCCACCTTATGACAACTTGGAAATTTATAACAAAATTTTACACGTTTCAAAAATATGTTATATCAGTAAAGTGTATCAAATAACACTTGTCTATAATGTTTATTTATGAGGGGACTGCAACTCAAAAACAAGACCTTCCATATGATTTGTTGCCTATTTTCCTTAAATATTGCCAAATTTTGTAGACATCCCAATATTTATGATCAATTTTCGTACAAAATGTCGTGTGTCTAGGTTCTGTCTTTCGTTAGTTATTCCTGTCAAAAGTACTTTTTAATATAGATTTGGTATTTTGCTGTCTACAAATAAGCTTAAGAATAATTGCAAATTTTCCCATGATTTATTACCATATGAAAACCGAAAAATGTGTATTAGCCTTCGTGTCGCTAATATTGCTACCACCACACGTTCTCACGGCCTCCATTTTGGTGTTACGTATGGCGGAGTATACTAACTTAACGATAGAACATAGGTATTTTGTTGGCCTAATGTTCATGGCAAGTTTCAGAAAGATTTGTCAGTAAGTTTAAAAGTGGAAACTCAGTTCGGGGATGTCACGCCATACAAACTCGTGAATACTTACTGACGTTTCGTAGAAGCGTGCTGCCTCCATCTTCAGAGTAGCGTTCCAAGGAGATTTGTGTGCCTGTAACTGTTGACCAATCGACATGGCGTAATGTGCCTGAAGACGTGAAACTCTGTCAGAACTACTGTGAGAACATCAAATCTCGCAATCTTAAACGTTATTCATGAGTCAAACAAAGGGACTGTATTAAAATACGACGGCCAGTGTATCTAGACTGCTGTGTTCTGCTTCTTTCGTCGCTTACAAGAAAGACTCCGCTTGAGAGTGCGACCTTCCATTCTTGCAGTTCGTTATATGTTCGTTCTACTCCAGTAGCTTTTCGACACTTGAGGGACAGAAACATGCAGCTATATGGCTGGAAGGAAATCCGCTGTTATACCGCACGGAGACAGGTGAAGTATTTCTTTAAAGCACCTCTTTGCTTAGGTGCAAACGCCAATTATTTTTACGTTAATTTACTTTAACTCTTCAAAGCAGTTTAACTGCTGACACATAGGCCAGCACTTTGTTATCAACTTATTATTCATCAGGTCTTTAAAAACTGGGAAGTATTATTCGTAACACTAAAATATTTTTCACCATAACTAAGGGTTTGACTTCCAGAAAAGCTTTTAAACAATTACATAACTATTATCGGAGCCTGTTATAAACCGTTAACCACTCATAAACGAGGAAAATTAATGGCGTATATTTGTGTTAAAATTGTAAATAAATCTGTAAACTTAATTGTATGTAACAAGAACGACAACCTAACAACATTATAAAAAATTAAATTTTACCGTTGTATCTATATGAGTGTACCTGTGAATTACTCCAACTCAGATTTTGAACCATTTAACTGATTTTTTCAAAGCTTCGTATGAAACTAATGTCATTCGAGATCATGGGAACGCCGTGTTTTTTTAACCATCTGCGATCAATAAATACAACATGGCCGACACGCGAAATCATGCGATTGCTGCGACAGTAGCGCCGTTTAATTTAGTCTCTGAAGTGATGTTTGGTAACAGGCCTTGTAAAAACACACACATTTTGCTGAGATAATACTATTTTTAAATATTAGATGAAAATATTGCGGTCGTGCGATATTTTTTTTTTGCGTGGGTTTGATTTCGATAACGAGTCACGGGATCTCGGAATGTTAAATTCGGCACAGGTATAGATTACAAACATATTTCGTATTTTGTATGAAATATTATTTGTAAAACAAGAAATTCACACATGACGATGTGAACATTTATGTATATGTCATACATACGTATTTAACGTACACACAATCTGTAATTATGTGAATTTCGCCACCAGAATACAATGCTACGAGAATAATAATACTACCAAGTCAGGTGGTTCAGAAACCTATGTAAAAGTAGAGCATCCCTTAGGATTTCTGTTCGGGAACTTATTTTAACCCTTTAAAGGCTAGTGGTTACTTTATGTACCATCAGGTTTAACACTCAGAATTTCCATGTACCCACCACACAGTACATTAATGTGTTTAGTATTTTTCTCACAGAACAAACAGCGATTATTTATCCATACAGCATTAACTGATCGGTTTTTATAACAGTGAGGGAATGTGTTTACTGCGCAGTAAGAGCTGAGCCTTTAAATACAGTGCTGCTTTATCTTATTCCTTAAAACGTTAACTTTTCTCTCGCCTTCTTCAAGTGCGTTCGACCTAAGAGAAAATATTTTGAATGTTTCTGCCAACTTGTTATGAAACCAGAAGAATGGTACAGCCTAAAAGAACGCTTTTAAGGTAATTTATTTTTATAAATATATGCTTGATAACTCCAAAAATAAACTGATCTCAGGTTAAGGAACAGCTCTTTTCTCTTTCTCTTATCATTGTAATGGTGTCAAGAATAGGCTACCATATATGGCCTTCTTAAACGTCAAGAGTCATAAGTTAAGAGCTGAGGAGTAAGACTGGGAAGTACAGTTGTTAATTATTTGACTTTGAGTGGAAATTCAGTGTTTTTATAGCAGGAATAAATTGACGGGTCTTGCAGATTCGGTGTCGTGTCTGCAAGCTAATATCCATCCTTAAGGAGAAGCTAAATACTTCAGTAGAGTTGTGTGGTTTTATTCTTTCAATATTATTATTCTTTTTGAATAACTTGTCTGTAAATATACACAAGTAATGTATTTTAGAGCTTAATTGTATATTTGTTTTTGCCAGAAAATTGTCTGATTAAAAGTACATGGACCGAGATTTGATTCTTAGTTAGGGCAAGGATATTTCTGCTTGCAATGCGAACCAAAGCAGCACTACAGGTCACCCAGCGTGCTATACAGTGCGCACCTGTTTCCTTCTCCAGAAGAAGAACGGCCCGAACGTGAATCTGACCAGTCCTAAATGGCCGTGTCCCTTCTAATGTGGCAAATCTTAGTAACAGTGCCACAAAATATTGACAAAATGGGTTGTTAGCACACTGCACTAATGTTCTAATTGTAGCGGACCAAAAGGTACAGAACTATTGCGCACGTACAGTAAGGCCTGGAAAGAGAACGTAGTTGGAGTGGAAAGAATGAGTGAAGAGGGCGGAATTATGAATCTACAGAACGAAGTGTAAGTTAAAGATTTAGGAGTCTTTAGTAAAAGGATTTTGAGGATGAAACAGGTATGTATTTATTCATCCATGAGGATAAGCACCTTTCAAGGAGAAGTTCATCTTAATGTTTTGTTGTTTACCAATACACTCTCTGGTAACAACCCAAAGATTTAATATCCTTAATACCATAACCCACCATTGAACACGATCCTAACCCTTTCCATCGCTCTACATCCTCAAAACCACGCTTAAGATCCACCTTAATGTTATCTTCCCCATCTGTTCTTTCTAAGCCTTTGCTGTGTAAGTTGTCTTACCACCAAAAGTCTAGGCCGACGAGTACTGTAATTTGTAGTGCAAACTGTATGTCTAAGTCACCGTAACCTCCTGCATTGGACTGTTTTAACAATATCAGATCACGCAGTAGTTGTTGGGAAGACAAATATAAAATGCCAATCGGATGGATGTGGTACAGCATTGATCACAATAAATCGAACATTCTGAACAGAAGACTTTCAGACTTGCTCTGTAGTAGCTTCAGTAAGATATATATGTATTTGTCGTATTAACATTACAAGTACGGGAAGAAGTAAGAGTTTAGGCAGTGCCATGGCTCAGGGGGTTAGTCGCGGCCTGTCACTGCGAGGGCGAGGTTTCGAACCTAGGTCAGCCCATACAAAAGTGGCACTGGGACAGGATTTCCCCTATAAATATCAATTAACAAGTTGTTTATACTCGTTTATTTGTAGCATTTACAGCATCGTATAAACTGAGAGCGTCGTTAAATAACCCACTTAAGAAGTACGGATTTATAGTGAGACTCACAAATGGACAGAAATTTCAAATGCGGAAGTGCATGTTTTGCATCACATCATAGTTTTTGTCGTGTATATTGAATTCTGGACCAGAACAGTGCCTTTCTATACGTACGTATTTTTTCTTAATATTCTTACAAATGTTTTCAAGCACATTTTCACATGTCTTATGAGTGAGTAAATGTTTCTATAGGCCTGTTTTAAATTGCCTAAGAAATGATACTTCCACATTCATTCATTCATTCATTCATTCTGTAGTCTGTCTTGTGACAGGCCCATAGCTTCTTTCAAAGCGAGTTATCCACAGAGTGCGATCTAGTGTTTCCTCTTTCAAGTTCCTTCTATTTTTCCGTCAACAGCGCTTATTATAAGGCAGTGACAAATACGGCTAGCTTTCCTTCGTTTTATTGTACGCAGGATGTTCCTATCCTGCTTGACTCTATGTAACACTTTTACATTGCTCACACGATCGGTCCAACTGATCTTCTCCGTCATTCTCCAACACCACATTTCAAAACCCTCCAGGTATTTCTGATCTGTTTTCCAAAGCGTTCAGGATTGAACACCATAAAACTTCTTTCGTAAATGTGAGTCCAATTTGTTGGTGAAAAGATACTTTTTGTTGTTGAATGCCGCTTTTGCCTTAACAATCCTGGATTTAAGTTCACGTATACGTCTTGCATCATTTGTTATCAGGCTACCCATATAGTTGAAATATTCCGCATTATCCAGTTATTTTTGATCTACAATAATCTGTAATCTAGGTGGTTGCCTTGCGATTCTCATAACCTTAGTTTTTTCCACATTAATTTCCATTCCATAGCCCCCTCCAATTTCAATTATTCTATCAATCATGCCCTGTAGCACCATTTCTTCCTTAGCTAGTAGCACGAGATCAGCTGCATATTTCACAGTGCGAATTACGTCTCCTATATAGAAGTCTCCAGTCCCTTCAAGAGCTTCCTTGGCAAGGTACTCGCGGTATTAGTTGAATAAAATCGGAGAAAAACAACATCCTTTTTAACTCCCCTTCCAATCTTCACACTTCTTAAGTGTTGCAAAAAATTTAAAAACAAAGGATGAAAACTGCGCTTGTTATAAATATTTCACTTTTTGTAATCTGTGTATCCGATTTAATCAAACCTGCTTTTTGAGGCATGTTATCAAAACAAGTTAAAATTTGTTGTACTATGAAATCGTCCTGTCTGTAAGCCAACTTATAAAATAAAAGTAATGTTTAGTAAACAAGAATACAACAAAAGACCACGTCATATTTTAAATAAACCTAGGGGCACTGAATGTGTGGAGGAAAATAACTAAGATTTAAAAGGAAATAAATGCGGTGTTGAAGACTAAATTTTCCTAGGGCGTTACGCGCCTTAACTGGCCAGTAGTTACCAACGTTTCGAAGAAATGTAGTGCCTTCATTTTTAGGGTCAGCTTGTCCTCTTGGATGGTGTAATATCCCAGAAGACCTGAATCTTCAGGAACATCGCTGTGAGAATATGAAATCTACAAAATCTATGATATAATATTATTTTATCTTGGATCTAAATCTGTGCCTTCCAAACCATTTTGTCGGCGGTACTGGCCTTATATCGAAAAACAATAACAAAGTGCAAATAAATAATAGGAAGTATAAAAAGGACGAAAAATATGAAGGGACTGATTTTATGCAATTGTACGTTTAGGAGTGTGGGCCGGGATAGCTCACTCGGTATAGCGACTCGCTACGAGCTGGACGGTCCGGGGATCGAATTCCGGTGGGGGCGAGATTTTCAGCACCGGTCCAGACCGGCCCTGGGGCCTACCCAGCCTCCTGTACAATGGGTACCGGGTCATTCCCGGGGGTAAAGCGGTAGGGGCGTGGCGTTGACCACCCACCCTCATCTAGTGTCGAGGTTAAAGAAAGAGTAGAGCTATACCTCTACTCCCCCTCTGGGCCTTCATGGCCTGTTCTTGGGTGAACTTTACCTTTTACGGTAAAGAGTATTTAAATATATGTCCTGTGTCATGTACGATTAGTTATCGTTAAGTTTTGAACATCAAAAGGTACACTAGACAGATAAATTATCATGTAAGCTGCATCTTACAGACTTTTGAACAATTCTGATGTATGAACCTTATGTATGGATAATATTTGTTATACAGCACAACAGTGTTAGCTGGGAGAGTAAGGTGACTGGCTACTTTGCAGGGTGGCGCTGACTCAAATGACGATGTGGCCGTATATGTTGTTCCTTCTCACTGCTGCCACAGTTTTAGGATCTATTGTTTCAAACGATATCCGGGAAATGAAGCTGACCACTCACCTCCGAGGTCTATCAAGCATTTATCCGTATCTTTGTGAAACCCATATATCTCTTCATGTCTGATGTTAAGCACAAGGAATTGTTTTACCTTACTGAAAACAGAAGTTTATCTAAGAAAAACAATCGAATGGAGTAGCGTAGTCAGTATAGTTACTCGCTACGGGCTGGACGGTTCGGGGATCGAATCCCAGTTGATGCGAGGTTTTCCACACCCTTCCGGACCGGCCCTGGTGCCCACCAACTTTCTACATAATGGGTACCCGGTCATTTCCGGGGATAAAGCGGTTAGAGCGTGGTGTTAACCACCTACTTCCCTCTAGGGACGAGGTTAAATAAAGAGTAGATCTATACCTCTACTCCCCCTCTGTGCCTTCATGGCAGGTTATAGGATGAACTTTTGTACCTTAATGGAGCAGTAACACAATCTAGGTTAGTGTTAGAGAAATTTATATGGAGAAACCGTAGATTCCGTGGCTGAGTGTTGGGTTTTGCGAAACCCGATATTTAAATCACAAATCTTCGGAGCCGATTTTATTGTTTAAGTGACAGAGACAAGAGTGAACGTCGTTGGATTTCAGATTTTTCACGCCAGTTACATTTGTTTTATGATATGAAAACTTGTCTTTATATAAGCAGGGAAGTAATAATTACCGTTTCATAGTTTCTAGAAGTATGTAACAAATTTCTTTTAGTGTTTTAACTCTGGAATTTTCACAGAGACTGATATCTTTCTCCTGCAGTGACTGATAGCATTTTATTACGCTTCCAAATTACTGTTACCACTTCTATCGCTTTCTTCTCAGAATATTATGTAGACACTATTAAGAACACCCAAAATTTTTATTTTGTTCCCATAGCATTTTCAAGTTTTTCTCTTCTGCAACATGAATAAGGGAAGAACGTTTGTGCCAGATGAGCGGAAAACAAATAGCTGTATTATTACAATAATCAAATTTTTAAAAGAAGTCACATAAGCACTCTTGAATGAAATGAGAAAACAAAAACGTTTTAGTGGGTAAACCTGGATGAAAATGTTACTTAGGAGAACTTATCAATTGAAAGATAGTATTAAAATAGGTCCTACGGAAATAGGGCGTGGATTTCGGGTTTGGATTTAAATGGTGTAGGGTAAGATTACAAGACTGTTCCTTGTGAACATGGTAATGAATCTTAGTGTTCCTCACAGGTGAAGGGTGGCTTTTCTTAACAGGCTAAGTAACTACGAACCTTTCAGACTTTACACTGTAACGTTAGTTCTGTGTACGAGTACCTTCATCCATCAGAGTTTAGGTTTTCTGTTTACATCCTACAATGGCAGGCGCAATACGAGTTTGGGGATCATTAACGTGGAAGTACGTATTCATATTGTCACTTAACACAAATAAAGCTCTGTTGTTTTACTGCAGCATTTCCCAAACTTCTATTAACCTAAGAACAATTTCCTTGAAAAATCAGTACTGCGTGAACGAAGAGCGGTCTGAAGTTACACCTCTTTCACATACTTGCATGTCCTTTCAAATAACAATGTGGCAAATTCCCACACATTTTTCGTCCTTTAATTTTGTGTCTCCAATAATCTCACATATTTGGATATTTTAACAAGCTTTTACAGCTTCCTCCTTTGATACAGTAGCAGTTAAATCGACTAGGTACAGAATCATCTTTCAGCGGTGCTGGACGAAATTCGTGACTCTGTCAGTGGGGAGACAACTTGATCTTTTACATCATGCAGGGATTAATGTGGGCTTGCGAGTATTTGTGTGAATGTAGCCAACATTGGTGAAAACGCACGGTCATTTCACTTCCCATTCCACGATATCTGTGCCCGCGAAAAATTCTCTGAAACAACAAACATCGGTAAAATAAAAGGCCTGCTATTGGTTTTTTGTTTGTTACTGGGACTTACAGGGAGGAATGATGGGCAACTGATTGTCCATTGTTATTTTGCTGTGCTCTACTGCCCTTTGGTATAGAAACGAGAGAGATAGAAAGAGATTCGGTAACAAAATTAAAGCAATTTTCTCTCACAAATACACAGTCAGTGTCCGTCGGAAATCAATTCGCGAAGCTAGCCGTCAGACTAGCTCTCTGACAGGGCTACAGAGAGGTGGCAAATAGAACCCCATGTCATTAACAATGCAGACTACAGGTACGTTCAACTAATACAAAGAATTCAGACACTTCACCCAAGACTAAAAACGTTAATTAACAGCCTATATAAATTTCCGACTTAACAAGTAATCCATTGTATCGGGTCTTTTTAAAAGTTACTTATGAAATTTCCTGTTTTATAAAAATCACAAGCCTATTACCCTACCTACAGACCTCTTAATATTATCTTCCCATCAGTGCTTACTTTTCCAAAGTAGACTATTATGTGTTGATATTTAGGAACAAATGTTTTGTTCAGTTCTCTTCGTCTCTGTACATGTGACATTATCAGCAAGACTCATTCTTGTAACACGCGTTTCTTCAAATTGATTTTCAAGTAATTCAATGAGACTCCTTCAGAAATAAGACTAGCCGACCCGCCACGTTCGCGACTTCGCTTATTTGCGGAGGGATAGTTGTGGAAAACCTCGTGCTACGCGGCCAGATCCTTCTCTCATTCGCGGTCTCGCTTGCGTAAACAGGCGAAGTAATACGAAATAGGCCACGTCTGCCCACCTTTCTCTCTCAGTAGCTACCTACACAGATTTGCAACATGATGATTCTCGTGCTGCTGAGTTAACTGAGCAGGATCTTGAAGTGCTGAGAGCGCTCAGTGAATCAGAAGGTGAAGACCACTCTGATGCTGGCTACCAGTTCTCTGATTTAAGGCCTCCAGGTGCTGGATATCTTGGTCGATATTTACCTTGAGGTTGAATATTTTATGCATAGTTTCCGAAATTTATAAACGGGATGGAAGATATCACGCCGTCATACAAGTAGGTGGATAAGGACATGCCGAAGAAGGAAGGGCAATCTGAGATCACCTCTTTCTTCACAAAATCTTCTGTCTTCCCCTCCATCATGCAATCTACGTCGTTCGATGACCCTGACCATCTTAAGCGAGGAGCACTGATGTCATTCGAATAGACACCAACACAAATGTTTTGGTTTTAAGTAATCTTTAATTCACGTATTATCATATTCTTGTGCCTTTGATTCCCTAACCCAGTTTTTGCTGTAAGGTCTCGAATTGCGCTTTATTCTGTATATCCCGTTGTGATAATGTATAAAAGATATTAAAATACACCGTCAAAAACAACCAGAAGTTTTTATTGTGAGTGTTTAG
The DNA here is from genome assembly GCA_021186555.1 of Reticulitermes speratus. Taxonomy (NCBI): domain Eukaryota; kingdom Metazoa; phylum Arthropoda; class Insecta; order Blattodea; family Rhinotermitidae; genus Reticulitermes; species Reticulitermes speratus. The sequence goes on from JAJKFL010000005.1 coordinate 21,501,835, forward strand.
TATTCATTACAACATGTTTCGGCTGGCTTGGCCGTCTTCAGGTAATACAAAAAATTCAAAATATTTGGGAGGTTAAATGTAACATTAATTTCTATAAAAATAAATTAAATCTTATTTTTTAGTGTATAAAGGATAATAATTCTTATTGATTTATGTTTTTGATTGAATTGCGGTTTCACCTTTAAGAACATAACTCCGCGAAAGTTGAGGGCGTGCTATAGACTTAAAATGTAATTTGTAAGCTACTCTAAAATAAAAAATCTTTTTGTATTGTGTTACGTGCCCTTATATCTATTAAAAAAGGTGTAATGTGTAATGCTGGCACGAATAGTTCTGTTTTACGTGTTAAGTTAGAGTTATGCTTAGGAGTTAGAGATAAAATGAGGATTTTTGACTTGAAGCTGAACTATTATGTAAAGCCTTCCGAGTTAGGTCACTACTGCACCACTGTTATTGAAACTGGAGAGAGGACCTCTCTGAAGACGGGCCTAGCTGTACTTCCGGTAAAAATTTTATATTACGTATAGTTCAGAAAATGTTCACTGTCCAATAAATCGCAGTGCAGTGACCATTCATTATTTTAGAAGACGTGAGCATCCCTGGCGGAGGTGGGGGAGAGAAGCAGCAGCCTGAACCCCTTGTTTCTGAACAACAGAAACAGGAATCATAGAGTGCGGTAGTTTCTGTGGCTCGGAGGTCCATTACGAAGGTGGGGGGGATGCAGAATCCCGCTACTCCCTGTAAAAGAATGCTCTTCCTTTATATCGTTTGTGCCATGTAGCCTACATAACCACTGTTTCAGCTTGATACATTGAAGAATGACGACACGAAAAAGGAGGATCGAGCGAAAGACAGGAAATAATAATACATCCTTAAGGAGAACTGAAATCGATGATGCACAAATGGGCCGTGTGTGTTCTTCCTAATTTCGAGAGTGCTCGGTTCTTTGGCTGTGTTTTTGCTGTGTGTATCGTACTATGGATGTTCACAGTTTGACAAGGATAAAATTACTTTGCTGGTATCGTTGATGTAATGCCGTAGGACATTTGCCATATTTCTAAAGCCGAATCTTCGTTCCAGTTTCTTTGGTGTTTACCTCTAACGGCATGTAAATGAATCTTGCTAATGGTCCATCATCGGATGAAATAATACCCTTCGTTTGCCGGTCAGAATAAAAGCCTTATTCAAAGGAAACAAAGTAATATATTAACAAGCTATATCACGAAGGGAATAAAAATAAGCTAATGCCCCGCAGAAGGAAGTATATGCGTATAAGGTTTCTATTAATGCACATGAGAGGATAGAAAAATTGACGCTTTACTATCCTCTGGTTCGTAGTATATCATGAGCTTGTAATTAAATTTGGTTTCTTCCGTAGTAAAATCTAGATTCAGTGCCTAACAATTTTCCAGGAATGTTATGAGCGTTTGGTATATTTTTCTTTACAAACTCATATTGTAATCATATTCTTTTATTCATGTTAGAAGTACCATATTTTGCAATTCATTACACAATACTGACAAAAATAATGTTCTGTACAAATAATATTTATTTTTCTAGCCTCCAGTACATGTTCCAGTAATGTGCTTGCTAATATCAGGTTGTCTGCAGTAAATATTCCCTTATACTCTTTGCTGGATATTTGTCACCACAATACAAGCTAGAAGTTACATCTACAAACCACTAACAATGAAATGCGATTTGAACTACGGTAAAAACTATAAAACTCATTTTTGTGCAACAAAATCATAACTATCAGCCCTTCTTCACGAAGCAAAAAAGGATCGCCTTGTGTGGAGACGACGCCTTTCCTGCCATCTATCTATACGTGACTTCGTATCAGCGAGTAAACCGTTTGTCGGATTTCCATGAAATTCGGTTGAGGAATTCTTTATAAGAAGTTATTCAGCAAGCATGCGAGTTTTGTGAAAATCGGAACAGTGGCAGTCATACCTTACGTAAAACCAATCATTTTCTATCCCTACTTTCCATATTTCTTGACTGAAGTGGGTGACATTCAGTACAGAACCTCTCCACGTAAGGTCGTTGAGCAATTGTGAGTTCCGTGAATATCGGTGCAGTGAAAGGTATATTTTACATAAAGGCATAAATGAAATCGTGTTCCTTTTGCAAATCTTTAGTCTTATTTAGACAAAACTTGGTAAAAAAAATTTCCTTAGTAATTTATTGCCTGAATGTGATTTTCGTGTAAATACGGTTGTAAAAAACTTCTATACCTACTTTCCACATGTATTTTCCACTCCACTTTAATAGTCGAACCTCTTCTAAAGGTAGGTGTAGAGGAATGTATATTCTAGGTTGGATAAAATTCGTATAAGTGTTATAAGTTTTAAAACTTTCGCGGCGACATGATTTAATATAGTCTTCTCTGTCTGATACTCCCTGTCTCAGCAGGTATATAAACACAGGAGAGACGAGTTCTGGGTTATATCATTTCCGTTCTGATAATCCCTGACTCGGCAGGTATACAAACACAGGACGGACGAGTTCTGGGTAATATCAGTTCCATTCTGATACTCCCTGCCTCGACAGGTATATAAACACAGGACAGACGAGTCCTGGGTTATATCAGTTCTGCCTGAGGATGGGGATGGAGCCAGTCCCCGAAACGTTGTATCTTTTAAATCATCTGACGCGGCTGATGGCCCGAGAAGACTATATTAAATTCGTATAAGTGATCTGCATATAACACTCTTGAGCATTTTGCGTTTGTCTCAATCGGCGCTGGGAAGGGCGTGGTTTTCTTATAGTCATAAATTAAATTACGTTTGGGCGTTTAACTGGAAACCACGACATTTTGAAGGCAAAGAACTCTTTGGTAAATTTCGTATTCTATGTCAAAGAGGCATGTCTTTGAGGTCTTCGCTCTTCTGTGATGTTACGCAGCGTTGATTGGTAGTTAGCTACCAACGTTTCGGGACAGCATATTGGTGCTATCTTCAAGGGTCAAGCAGTCTCTGCTTGACCCTTGAAGATAGCACCGATGTGCTGTTCCGAAACGTCGGTAACTACCAATCAACGCTACGTAACATCACAGAAGAGCGAAGACCTCATTTACACCGTGGCGGAAGCCTGAAATCACGCGAGGTTTACCTTTGTGTGACTTAATTTCCATTACAGCTAGTTACGTGCATTGGGACAGAAAGTGCAGAAAACAATGAGTAAAAGCCACATAATGACACAGGCTATTGTTGTGCTGCGGTAATAGAATTGCATGACTTGGTGAAGTTTTACGAAATTTAAAGAAAGTAGGATGTGTTTTTGGTTTATAATTTTTTAATGTTATTATTTTTACCATAGGTTAAATTGCATTGCGCTTTAGTGGTTAGTATGTATGAAACCTGAATATGGCATGATCATGCTGGAATATTTGCGTGTACTATGGTGTGAAATATCAGTTTAATGACGTTGTTGTGTGAGGGATACAGGTATAGTGTCATTAATTTTGTTATAATAATTTTATATTCCAATATGATTTATCCAATATAATGTCTGTTTTGAATAATGAATAAATTTATCTTAATTTTAATCCAAAATTTAAAGCTGCCGGTGGTGGAAATATTTGATTACGTCCACATATTTGTTGATGTCAAGACGATCAACAGTGTTCTCTAAAAGGAAATACCTAAACATTCTGTATGATTTGCAATTGTGAGAGAAGGGAAGCACTTATCAAACTTAGAGAACACTAAATGAAATGCTAACGTCGCATTGATTTAGGAAAGTATAAGGTTCGATATTGGATTTAAGAAAATGCCTATATAAGCATAAGGTACAAATTGCGGCTTGTTACATCCCTCTTGTTTAATTATTTCGAGAAAGGAGAACTTCATACTGTAGTGAAGTAAAGGTTGTAGTAGCACCTTCATTTATATTTTAGTTTGATATTAACTTATAAACATGTGGACCCATACGTTCAGTTGGGAAGAATATACTTTAATTATTGTCAACAAAATGAGACTGCGGTATTTGTTGTTCGTGTTCGGAAAACCATTCGTGCGGAATTTGCAAGTTCCGAAATGTATACGTATACCCACCTTTGTTCAATTGTATCGCATGCCGAAAGGTTTGGGGGAAGATTTTAAACATTGAGTGTGTACTAGATTATTGATGTATTTTTTGTTCCGATAGTATTCAAATAGTTTTATTCGAAAAGGTTTCCAGAAATACAGATGAGTGTGGGGGTCGTTACAATTATCCGGTGTAAATGAAAACTATGTAGTTAGACAGATGTTAGTAAAACTTCTTAAAATAACGTTTTATGAAGATCAATTCTTAAGATCTTGAGTTGTTTCAGAAGGACAAAGAGAGCGATTTGCCTACGCGGTCAGCAGGTTTGCAACCGCGCCTAGAAAGCTGCGAAATTACACTATTTCGTGTTTTCATAACGCATTTTAGAGCATTAATACCTATGAAACTGTACTGCCTTCTTGCATAAAATAAATAGTAGGACGTGAACTTGGGAACAGTCGCTTTTTTTATGAATTGCTTATATTCTGTAGTTATTGAAAATATTTGGATGCTGGCATGTGAAGTGTAGTTGGTGTTTATCATGGATGTGATCTAGTTTGTGTAAATGTAAAAGTCTTTCTTGTCGAAAGTGCCATCTAGAAAGTGTTCATATTGGTAGACTATTTCAGTAGTATTGTGTGCGAGGACTACAGTTTAAAACCAATAAGCTAACCGAATTACTGATTTAGTATGTACGTCTTAGGGCGAGAATACATAACACTACCCATATATACATGTATATACTTTTGGGTAAACTCCAACCTGAACCTGGAGACATCATGTTCCTGTGAAAAGCCCTTAACCACTCAGAATACTACAATGTGTCACTAATTATTCCTTCCAATTCCTATTTAATTCGTCAGTAACATTTTTGCTGACATGTATTATTTGGACTCCTATTTGCATTGATTTTCTATTCAACGACGTTTTAAATAGCCCAGGTTATGCACTCTCAAGTCAACGGATGATTAGCGAACAACGAATTGGAAAGGAGGCGAAAGAAGTTAGTCGTGGCTTCATTTAAGATACCATTTCGGCATTTTCCTGAAGGGACTAGGAAAACCACGAAGCAAGTATCAAGATGTCCGTTCTTCGAGATGAGATTTGAATTCTGGATCTCTCAAAACCAAAGCAGGTTGCTGTCCTTTCAACCTCGACGTTCCGTTGTCATTCGATGTTATGTAGCGTATGTAATCATAATTGATAAACAACCGAAGCCTAATACATTGCCATAAACTAATTTTGTTGTAGTGTCTACTTGTCAATATTGCAGACATCCTATTGTCTTGTGGCTATTCCAATATTCTAAGTTAATAGTAGAAGGAAAAACGAAGGATGAAATGCGGGGTTGCTGTAGGTTGTATTTTCTAAAATTTATGTCCTGTTGTTTCGTGTTGTGGTTACGTCAGGTCGGTGAGTGAGTGAGTATATACTGCAGCAGTCAGGAGTCGCTGCGCGGGTCCCTTAAGGCTGTGGTTGCACAACATCCCAGTTACTAGCTGCATTTCTTGTATGTCGCAAAACACTAACCGCTGTGTTGTCCCGGACATAGTGCTCAGTAACAGTACCAAGATAAAACGATTCTCACACCGAATTCAGTCGAGAATTTGACTCTTGACTTCGATTCTAGATATGGAGACTGTTTATTCTCGGCTTGTAACTTTCTTTATTCATTCCAGGCAAATGTTGAATCAATACTTTATAATACAGCATGAGCTATTCTTTCCACCTCTTCTGCAATTAATCAGTTACACTTATCCTGCTATTCGATGCAGTACACTCTGTGTTTCTATTCATATATGATTTATTAAATGATGCTGTCAGTAGCTCGGATTGTATAGCATCGAATCTTAGGAAGATGGTAAGATTATTGAATATGAAAGTGAAGGATGGGGAAGCAAGTTGTTGGGACATAATTTGGGGCATCTGTTACCTGAGTGGCCTAAGGAAAATCACAAAGAATCGAGATAATCTGTGTCCTGGCAGAGATTTTAATAAAAGGCCAAAGTGTCACTGCTGGAGCCAGCTTTTCTCCGCATATACGTAGTGTCTGAAGTTCATAAACATTCTTAAGTAAACTTAGGAGAAAAGGAACTGTTCTGACATCGTCTGAATGTCGACCGTTGTTTCGGCTATCGTCACTAGGTTCATTGTGCTTTTTATTAGCTTCTTCAACGAACAGGCAAGGAAATATTGCAATATGAACCAGTACCGATTCATTTCTACCATTTACAGTTCACTATTTGTAATAGGCCCATATTTTCATTTTACATTAAATAATTTCTCGTATTGTGTTTGTTTAATAATTTATGGTGTAATGACTTCAGGAATGAGCCCCGGGACAGATCTGCAGAAACGCTGCAACGAGGAACTTCAGTCCGTTTCTTCTGATAGTAGTTTTATGTTTATATTCATGACTCATTTATAATGCATACTTTCTTTAATTGTTATCAGAAGTTTATCTGGCTGAGAACAAATAATTTAATAATACGTGTAAGTATTTATTTATATGTAGAAACATATGCAACTCGGGGAACCTTTCTACCATTCAGGTAAGAATATAATTTTCGTGTATACTATTTAAAAAACGCTAGCATAATAATATACAAAGCTCTTATTTATGTTATACCTTCTATGCATGAGAAAGCTGATCTATCACGACTGAACGAGGAAAGAATTCGAGCTTGTGTTAAAACCGAGTATTGAAAAAATATTTGGATTTAAGGGAGACAAATTACAGAGGATGAAGAAGGGTACATGGTGAGGATTTTTATCATTTTTTATATATTTATTAAATATTATTCAAGGAGTTTAAGATGTACGGATCATGCAGCACGAACGGAAGATTTTTAAAAATTTATAAAATATGTTTATTTGGAATACCATCAAGTAAGAAATAACTTAAGAGGCTTCAGTGTGGATGATATTCAAATGCATATTACAGAAGCCGAATGCGACTATATGGGCTATATTTATCTGGCTTAGGATTGGTGTCAGTGTCGGGCTCTGTTTAACACTGTAATACACCTTATAATTTAATACAAAACGGAATTCTAAAAGAGGTCTCTGTCTATAGAGTTATTTAATAAAGTTGATTAACTCTAAACGTAAATTAAGTTGGTCACACAGTCTTTTATGTCGTCGAAAAGTACGGTCGCCAACTAAAAGCCCGCTCTTATCCTGGAGATTTCTCCGAACATTTCTGTGCTGTTCTATGAAGATAGATCGTGCGGGCTTCAAAGGTTTCATGCTGCTACCTGCATGCGGATCTAGAAAATTACTATAGAAGAGGTTTGCAGATCCGTACAGACTTGGATGAGAAGAGTTTATGTTGCAATTTTACAATAATAAAATGCATATGATGTGAATGCTATGTGAAGGTATTCCAGCGATCAGCGTATGCATTAGTTACGTACACAGAAAATCTGCCCTGATTAAAAATGTGAATGTTTCCGGCGTCTGTAAGCATAGGAGTACGAAAATTATAATTAGTCAACTCCGTTTGACATGAGACACAGAATTGGTAATAAAGATGAAGTCAAGACTTCATATAACAATAAAATAATATTCACAAAGAGATCAACTTGTATTTAATACTCACACCCACAAACGGATTTACATTTATATCAATTCTTACCAACGTCCCGATGGCGACAGGAAACGAATACGTACGTAATATAATTTCAGTACATTGCTGCGTATATGTACATGGCACCATTATAGACAGTATGATTATGTAACATAAACCATGAATCTGAGTGATATTTGTTATTAGTAAAGATCCGGTTTGTCCTCAGTGTTAAGCCGAATTTTAAAATATCTGGAGCTTTGTCTCCACAAGCCTGTTCCATCTCTATGGCGTTCTAATGCAACAAAATGGCAGTTTTATCTTTAAATGGAATATTATCGTTTACAATTACACATATGAACGTCCCCATTTTCCTCTTTTGCTAGTCAATTTGAAAGCGTATTTTTTCCTGAAGCCTGTTTTATTTACAAGCATCCGGAAAAATTGCCTTCCACCACAGGTAAATTAGAGAACCACTAAGTTGCACGGTAACTACGGTTGAGTGTTTTAAGAGTGTTAGCCGAAATTACACGCAACGGGTTTTTTATCTTGGTCTGACATTTATTTCCATCTCATTCTGCGGTTCATTTACTGGCTAGTACATTCTTGCGTGTACTTGTTTGTGCATAATGGTGAATGTTACCAGTGTCATTATATATATTCCTATAATCTGTACAGACAGTCAGACTCATACATGTACAGGCTCATCAAACATCTCAGTAGAGTGGATAGAACTCACTCTTAATACGGTGGAGGTCCTGGGTTTAAATTTCCACCGAGAGACCGATTGTCCTTACTGAAGGTTTTCAGGGTTTTCTTCAGTCTCGACAGTCAAGTGGTATAACATTACCTCATTTTAGGACACGAACTCTTCTTTACACATTCTTTCTACTTCACTATGCACTGTCATAATTCTTTAGTTCATTACTGTAAAATCTGATTTATTGGCAGCCTCTTTACATAAAGCTGGGATGAATGATTTGCATGTTTCTATAGAGTATGTTTCTGGAGAAAATGATTTGTGGACTGAACGGAAAATTAATCTATATGGCATGCCGATGTGTTATTGGTATTTACTGTTTGAAGTGTATACGTTTGACTCCATTCGGATTGTGCTCCATTTTCTCTGTAACGCCGGTCTATACCGCATAAAGAGAAGCTGGTCCTCTCTTCTCCGCAGAAGTGGGTGGATTGTGTGGTCACCGATCTTCGTTCCCCTCCCCCCCCCCCTAGATTTAGTGTAAAGGTAAAGCAATCCCTATACAGGCCTGGACAGGCCCTAAGGGCTCTAAGAGTTTGAGGCTCCCAGAATTTCTAGGCAACCGGCACGTGAAGGTGTTAAGGTTGTCAACCCTAAGCACCGGCCACCTTTATCCCATAGGAGATAACCCTGGTAGTCATATCTGTTAGAGGTTGAGTCGACCCCAGGGCCATAGTGTGGCTGGAAGGATTAAGTCAATGAAATATCCCATGACCCTATCGGGAATCAGATTCAGTATACACCTCATGTTATGAATAACCTCAGTAGAAATTGATGCCTTAGAATATTCACGAATTACGATAGCTGTACTTAGAAGACACAGGTGTAGGTTTGAGAAGCATATTAAACTGTGACCTAAAAGAAAAGAAGTGTGGATTGGATATAACTTTGTGCTTCGCTTTATGGCTTATAAACATATAGAACTCCTTCTACAGAAATGCTGTATTGCGGGAATGTATAAGAACATAAAGGTATTATATACAAAACCTACCGGAAAGTGCAAAGTACCGACTCGACCCTACTTAGAACATCACTCTAGACAAGAAATATATAAGAATACATTTCATATTTACATTCTTTAAAACGGAACTAAAATAAACGCTTGATTGTAGCGCACGTTTTGGTGGATAGGGCAGACATGGGAAGAAAAGATGTCAGAACATATAGAGGGTTAGATGACCTCATCCACCTCTATTTAACTACCTTAAAATATTAGGTCAATATCAAAGCCTGAAGTTCGTATTGTGTAAATTTCTTCATCCTCTCTATGGTCTATATGTAAATATGCGACTACCTATTCATTTTATACTCCATAGATAACAATTACTTTATAACCAGGAATGCGAAAACCAAGAAAGCAGTAGTTTAGGGGTTGTTGATTTCACTTTGGTTAAGATGGTACGAGGTTTTGAGGCTGATGTTAGTTTGGTCAAGGCAGTACACAGGGTTATGGGACTGACTGCTCACTGCGTCAGTCCGCGAATAAAGGAACCATTTCCGGTTATAACTCGAGGGTCCCTCTATCGCGGTTTGCCAGCCTACATTCAATCCTCCACCTCGTCCCTTACGACCCTACGGCCTTCAGGTCTCTTCGTCGGTTATAAATAAATTTGTAACGTACCCTACTTTCTCCCACTACCTTTTATAGGAATGTAACCATATAAAGAAGAAATATGGTATATTTTACGATCATAGAAAACTAACAAACTTCTCGAGAGTTGGCTCATACATTTTCCGTGGTAGTGTGCAGAACGTCACATATAAACAGCCACACAAAAACAGAAAACTTGGAACTTTGAAAGGCTATGTGTGCACTGCGTTGGATATTTGAATGATGGAAATTTTGTAACGTGCCATCTTAGAATCAATTATTTCTCTTTTATAGTGATGCATAAAATTCATAAAAATTTATGTTTTTGGTGAGAGTGTCATGAAGTTTCGTCTGTAGTAACCTACTTCTATGTTATATAAAGATATGTGTTATAAAAATGGAACTTGTTTTAGTGTGTAAGCTCTTCTAAAACGTCGGTAGGGATTGACTCTTTTAAAAGAGTTTGCTGGTCGGCTGAAAAGATCGAACGGTGAGTTGGTCGATGATTGAGTTGGCCGAAGTGTTATGTGTCGAAGGCTGGAACGTGACTGCGTGCTCCTGCAGAGTGTTGACTGAGTCCCGCAGCCTAGTTACGGTGGCGTATTTACTACAAATCTCAGTTGGTTTATGCTTGACCTGGCTGCTTAAGCTCTTGGTTCTCTGTGTGCAAGTGTCTTTGAATGAACTCACAGAACGAATATTATCGCCGAACAAATCGACTTATTGCGTTGTTTGCAAACTGCGACCCAATTTTGTAACATCAACACCTTTCATTACTGAGTGCTTTAGTGGAAACTGGAATAAGACAATCAAACCGGCGTTAATAACCACTGCATGAATGTCTTACTACCTACAGGATTGCTTCTCCGTCTATGCGACTGCCTACCACACTAGCTGGGTGTCTCACTGCCCTTTTTATTAAATGTCGAAATACGTAACCCTTAACAAACCAAACAACCAACTGATTTTTCAGGGCGTTCTTCAGTAGCTGAGAATTATTCAGCTCTTTTATTTATTTCCAACTTTTTAAAGCTAGAAGGTTCATGAGTATTTGAGCAAATCTTGCCGTTGGATATATTGTGACCAAGGTGAACCCAATTCACATATCCATACGTCGTTTACATACGGTCAAATTTAATAATGTCCTTCCATCTGTGTTCCGTTGTAAAGTTCTCTTTTACCTGTATCAAAATTATGTATCCACAAATAATTTCATATATTTTGACTGTGCTGCTTTTATGCACTGTTGCGAAGTTGAGAAAATAGACTGTTAGCTAATATTAGCTGATATCCAATACATATATGCTCTGTGCGTAAGACGGTAGGGCAGGCTAACACCTGTATCTTTGAAGTGATGTGGCCCAACAAGGTAGGAAACGTAGTAGAATCTGCTCTACATCAGCTCCGAAGTTTGTCAACCGCAGTGTAAACATCAAGTTTTACAGAAGGTTTAAAATGCAGATGAAACCCTCAAGACAGAGATGTTAGCGGAAAACGGATATTAATTGAGATGTTTTTTTTAATTTTCTTTACCTCGAAGTATCTGTTATGGCAGAATTGTATATGAATCTCATTCCTTATGATTCGCCAGGAAGACTTTTTTTTTTTACAAACATTTAAAGTCGGAAATTATTATTTTCTGTATATGTTAAAATATTTGCGAGTATGATATTAAATTTACAGTGATGAGGTACATAATTTGTTCTTTTAACCCTATATTACTACTGCGATTAAATGAAGGATAAGATAGGCAAGATATGTAGCGAGAATAGTAAATTTGTTTGGAAGTCCTGCAAGGAAGGAACACCTTATGTGACGGGTTTAGATGTGACAATGATACACTTTTAATTGTAGAAGTGGGTTAAACCGAGTCCGTTGATACTGCGGCTTCAAGTGGGCCTATTATATCAGTCCTGGATGATACAGCAGTGTGTGGTAATGATGAATGATAACTGGATAATACTGTATAAGTATTAAAATGAACATTTGCCAATAGGATATAACGTTGTGGACTGAATCCAACTGACCCACGATACGATTAAATGACTGTCTAGTTGTGTAAAAAATTAACTTCCCGAAGAAAATTATAGCTTTTCTTAAAACTAATAAAATTTAGAGGAATATACTTATCCTGTAGAATTTTTGAAAGAAATTAACCTTAAAGTAATACGCACACTATTCGTGTCCTTCTTATGTAACTTCATATGTCAGACTGACCGTATTGTGAGCGACTATGGCCTTAATGAGTGAATTCAATTCACGGCAGGGACAGTGCTGTCCTCTTCATTTTACATCCAGAACGGTTCTTTTGTTGCGAGCACCAGAGACGGCTTCATCGAAGTTAAAGCTGCTGAAACGTGAAGTTCGTCTTTCTTGACCATCTGGTGACGAGCTGCAGAAGGAGTAGAGCTGTAAGTCGTCTCAAGTGCCCTTTGCATGATATCTGAATAACTTGAATTCTGTATTTTACATTTCCTGTGGAGCAAGAGTCATGTTCTTCAAGGGCCATTGACTTATATGATTTAAAAAAAAAGTCGGGGGATTTCGCTTATGGATTATCGTTACGTTCAAGGTGTCCTGTACAAGAAGTACACACACTGAGTTCATAGCGGATAGGCCGTTTCTACCAATCTGTCTGCGTGTTTCACCTCCCAAGTTTGATTAAATTTAGTTTTGGAAATGGTAGGCATTAATTGTTGCAGACAGAATTAAAATTTTGCCATATGTACCTTGTGTGCATTAATTGATATATATTTCAAACACAAAATGTTTTTTTTAAGAATTGCTCATATTATAAAATATCTGTATAGAACACAAAAATATAGATTTTTTAAAAGGTCTGCAAACTTCGTTTGATGCACTTTCAATGCAGTGTAAGGTTATCCGCTTAATTCCCAGAGGTCACTGCACGTATCACCTACGATAATATTTAAAAACTCTGCACTTTATCTTTACAGTATTTACATGTTTAGTATGATTCGATAACCAAACATTATTTTCCTGAACAGAATTGATTGCTGTTTGTAATGGACACGGAGTTGTTCTCTGTGAAGTACGAAATAAACGTTTGTGCATAATTTAAACGAATTTCACTTTTCGAAAGTTTGATATACGAGGAAACATTGTATGCAGAATTTTTTTACGGCATAGTTGAGGTAATGAACATAGATTTGCTTGGAACCGATAAACACAGATTTCAATGCGGTAGAGAAAATCGCAAAGAGCGTGTTTGGAAAACGTGTTTCGCCCAATTTGAAGAAATATTTTTATGTCTGTTGTAGCTGATACACAGGTTGTGAGTAATATAATTGTCAGTGACTATGACTTTTCTGATGTAATGGGAGTGAGATTTTGTTGCTCGGATTCATTACGTTTGCCGTAATTGCTTCTATGGCTTTTCGTTTACTCCTCCAGAAACGTCTTGGATATTACACTACATTTCGTTACGACACTTCCATTACCTGCTTACAATTGTTACATTCAGCACTGTGTCTATATAATCTATTTGTTGAGACAGTATCTTTAACTAAAGCGAAAAGCAAACAAGGGCTTTAATTCTTGCTCTACAATAAGCTCTTTCTGCTCTTTATATTTTCAAACTTTTCTCCGGCAAGACGACAGCGAAAACTCTGGATGTTGCGGAGGTGAAGAGGAAGATGAAAATCAACCGCAAGCGACATCAAAGGGGACGGACCTCCAAATCTACCAATTTGCTTTATTTATCTAGCTTAAACTGAGAGCTTCGTCATTGTCGTTGCAAGGGGCGGACTGCTGTTGCAAGGAGGGAGCTAAATATTGATGAGGGGAGACGAGGAATACAGACAGCTCTGCCCTATTCTGAATTGCAAGTTGTGACCACTATAAAAAACACTGCGAAGGAAGAGGAGACCATGGAACTCGTGGGGCTGGACTAGCTCGTTTTGTGTGTTCACAGTGAGGCCGGATGTGGGTGAGATGGGCCACAACATTCGAACTTTAATGTAAAGAGCTATTAATTGTGATTTAGTCTATGAACCATTGCCTCAAAGGATAATATTATTGTTAAATGTTGAATTTGGAAGAATTTGGTGAGGCTGTCGTGGCCTAACTGGAGTAATACATCGCACTTTGCGTGGAGAACCTGACAAAATATGTCATTTACTATCACGTAATATTTAACTTACGTACATCTAGTGCCAAGGCTAAGAAGGAGTGCAGGCATAGCTCTACACCTTTTACATGCCTTCATGACATGGACAGGGACAACTTTACATTTACCTTTTAGCTAATACTTCAAGGCGCATTGTGTAATGGATGTATCTTTTTCACGTACTTTGTAGACATTCGTAAGTAATCGAAGAGAGGGTTATTTGACGTTCGTATCCCAACTTGAGGGGTAATGTTATTAAATAAATTGGGAAGATGGTAATGAATGTGAACAGGTAAGGAATTTTATATATAGAAATTCTTGGCTTTTTTTTTAGAGGTATGCAATGTATGGGATTTCTTCTGGGGAGACTGAGGAATGAAACAAAAGCCACAATGAAGGTGAACAGTAAATCAGTCGAGATTTGATTGGAATTACTCTTACTACAAGGAATATTGTTTTGGTTGGTCGTGCAGTAGGCACTGGAAACCTAAAACCTGCATTACAATGCGCTCATTATCAGCGACATAGACAAATTAGGCGGTCTGCCCTATATGTGGAGAAATAAAATACTTCTCCTTCCCTATGGCTCGACAGCCCCTTGGGGGCCTAGGCCTCGTCATTGTACGACGCTTCACGATCACACTGATAGACACACCACACTCGGTAGGACTCCTCTAGACGAGGGACAAGCCCGTCGCAGAGACCTCTACCTGACAACACACAACACTCACAACAGACAGACATCCATGCCCCCGGTGGGATTCGAACCCACGATCCTAGTAAGCAAGCGGCCGCAGACCCACGTCTTAGACTGCGCGGCCACTGGGATCGGCGAAATAAAAGACTATCATAGGAAAATAACGTATGACGGTGAACAGTGTATGCAAGTGGAACATGATACCTGCCGTTTTATACCTGTATTGTGATGTTGACAGTTCGCCTGCAGATTGTGAGACGTTAGGCCATTAGAGACTCACTCAAGAACATTTACATCTTCTGGGATATTTAGCTATGAAGGCGCGAACATTTCGAAGGAGCGTACGGAAACCGAAAACCAGTGCAAGTAAGAAGGTCACTGACAAGACAGGAAGTTTGCCTATGACGTTACGTTAATGGGGGTTAGGTTCTGTGCATCGAGGACTATTCTCAGTTGGTTATGCAGTGTAATATACTACGGTCACATTGTATGTTTTTTACAGCTGTGTATGTCCATATATATATAATATATATTGTAGGACGTTATCAGGGTATGTTTTATTTATTTGATGAACTTATTATTTATAATGTGTAGACTGATCTTGTTTTGGTTAAGTTTATCGGTCATACATGACATTTAACGTTCCAGCACCCGAAATATTTTGTAATTTGTGACTTGCAAACAATATTTTGTACACATCTGATGGACATGGTCGTAACATATATACATGCCAAATTTCGTATTCCTAGATATAAGCCATAAACATATTAAATAATATGAGAGCATGCTTTCAATTCCCTTACTTATGTACCATGTAAACGCCATGAAGAAAAATTCAATAATTGCACAGCAGAGTGATTTCAAAATACAACGTTTACGATATTGATTATTACGTTACACCACAACAAATTTCAGTCTACCGTACCTGGGGCCATATTATTGTGTACCTGAAATCACGTATAAAGTAACAGGTATTAAACTTATGACTATGTATATTTTGCTTAATTTTTCGTCGTTGAAACAGCATCTTATCATCACTATTTCATCAAGTCGAAAGCAAGAAATATTAAACACTGTGACTCAATATCTGCGGTTTTTTCTCAATCACTCGGCATGCAAATCGATTTTACTGGGCCATGTTCAGTCACCTGTCTGATAAGTGGAAAGATTTTGACAACCATTTTCTGTTTTATTTTCCATTCAAGTTTTATCTGAAACTTTTCTAATTCCAGGACGAATAGAGCTACATATTACTGCAAGCGTACTTATTAGGCCTTCATGTAAAGTGCCTGAAATTTTTGTACGATATTAAGCAAACTTAAATGTTCTCGGCAGACTTTAAAGTCTCCGGAATAAAATTTCACGAAAATCCTTCCAGTGGAAACCAAGTTTTTCCATGCGGACGGCGGGGGCAGACTGAGGGACAGACAAGACGATGCTAATAGTCACTTTTCGCAGCTGTGTAAACGAGGCTGAAATATACATTCAGGATATATTTTTAATTATGGAGGTATCATTAGTTGTTAATACCGCTTATAACACCAAACATTGTGCTGAAAAGATAATTTTAACTGTGTTCGGGAGTTAATGAGGTTAGAATTGCATCAGGTTACCGGCTATTTCAATGGCGACTGCGTGGGTTTCTTAATCTCTCCGAATAAGGTTGAGGGTAATGCCTTGCAACAGCATAAGACACCTTTCTTCAAAATGTTTAAGTACTCACCACTCATATTCACTTTGGATTTTATTTGAGGCTGTGTAACTTCTAAATCTGAAAGACTGTACTTAAATAACCCAAGTGCCATTCACTTGTATGTAGATGTTCTTTCATCTACATAACAGCTACAAACTTGGAAGAGTAACGGTCAACTCCTATAATCCACTGCAGTGTCTGTTGTGCTGGGCGAATCACTACTGGCCGCGGTACGTCTAATTTTCCAGGCGGTCGCTTTCTTCGCCGATCAATATAATGTTGACCATTTCCAGCGTCTAGGGGTTTTCTCTACTACTTTCCATTTAGAACTCTTTCAATTTGAAATACTGGCGAGTCTCTGAATATTTCTATGTTCGAATGTGCTCCCCTGCACCCAATTTGTCCGTTACTGTTTATGAGTGTTCAGGGTAGGAGATTTATTTCTGCAATTTGCTTTGTCATAGGCTAGTTGTTATAAACATTTTAGTGAATATTTCTAGGGAAAAATTAGCCAACTCCTGCTTGTCTAAATACCGATGTAGTCTGCAGGATGCACATGCAAACTTTGGTGTTTGTTCCCATCGATTTGCCACAGTCATCTGATTTCTGTTACAGACTGGATGCGCTGAACCGTAGATTATGACTGCCATGTTACCTCCCAGTCCACTCTTTACCTATGAAATTAATAACCACCCTTCCCAGATTTGTTGATTTATGGTACCGATTTGTAATTTTGTGGGTAGTCCACATACATGATGCCGGTGGGAATGACCAAGAGCCTTAACAGTGATTGGATAGTTGTACTGTTACCGGTCGCATAGATTAAATCATATTGAGCTCTGTAGCAAACTAATATTACAGCCTAGCTTGTGTGTGGCTTCTTTGCAGTAATCTTTGTTGTTTCTTTCAGTAACATTTCTTTTACTTTGCTAGTAGAAGGGAATTTAAAGGAATGTTGCAGTTATGAGTTCAAGAACATTTTATATATGAGATTTTGCTACTGAAATTGATGTGATATTTTATTTCTTGTGGATTCAATTACAAAGTTGCTAACTGTACATAGAAAGGTAAATTTTTAGGCTTAGATATTCTTTAAAGATTACATTAAATTACGCTTTTAACTCTTTAAGGCGTAGTGGTTCGTGTATGTACTGCCAGGTTTGACATTAAACATTTATACATTCTGCCCACACAATACGTTTGCTTGTTCCTTGCAGTTATCACAAGCGATTCTTTCTCTGTACAGCATTTCAGGCTTAGTCTTCAATAACTGAAAAATTCTGTGTTGTGTGAAGCAAGAACTGAATATGTAATACTAAGTAATTTTAGTCTTGCAATTTTAATTATTTTAGTAATGTCAAAATTATACATCCGCTGTAGGCCTGTACATTTTTGAAGGCAGGACCGTTTACCAGGAAACTGATACAGACTTAGGTTAGCTATATTTAAATTAGGGGTATGATGGAACAATGTGTAGAAGGCAAATTTTGTGTGATATTTTATGTATTCACGGTAGTGACGATGAATTTTACTGTCTTCTGCGTTTTTCTGTCTTGTGGTCTGGTACTTCCGTCTTCAAAGACAAAAGATCTTCGATATTCAGGATGGGTCTGCAGGCTCCTCTGAAATGTTGGTACACATCTACCAGAATATTAAGGCATGATATCCCAGGAGTTGTTATTCTATATAGAACCGTGTTTTCTGGTATGTGATGTATATGTATATGTATATGTACTGACGTTTCGGACGAAACTGCTTGGTCTTGAAAATGGAAGTTACTTCAACCGTGAACACAGAAGCACCAGACAACATTGCAGATCACAAATACCGGCTTTAAACAGAAGCCGACGCATGTAAAGAGAGTTCAGACATTCTTAACCTTACCGACAGACGCTTAGATAGACACGGTCTTCTCATTGTAGTTACATTTTCTATCTGCATTGTTTTTCCAACTCTTTCTTGATGTAGTAATTCCTCCATACTATTGTCAGACATTTCACTGATATTGTGTATCAATATGAGTGTTTTAAAATTATCGTTTCTGCAGCCTCTCCTTTGGTTTCGCTGTTAATTAAGTAACTGAAATGAAACATTTTACATTTTCTTAAACGCAGCAAGGAGTAACATATAATGACCTTATCTAGTGACATATAAGTCACTGGTTTATAAAACATACAAAATTTGTTAATTTTCTTCTGACGGTAAGGCGAAGCTCTCAGTCAGTACACATTTTCTGAGATACGTTAGGATTTTATTTTATACATCATTTGGTATGCGTTATTCGGTACTGAATATGTAGACATGTTGAGTGACAAAGGTCTTTCCTGAACGTGAGTCAGTCTGTCCTCAGCAGAGAGTAAAGTGTTGTCAATTTTCGGTTTTAATTGCCCTTCTGAATTTCCAAACGGATCTGTAGCGTGCGTGATAGGTTGCATATCCCACTCGTCTGCCCGCTATCGTACAGTGGCTTATGTTTCAATTATTTCCAGATGTTACCTGGTCGTCTACAAACGTCACAAATCCAATCAAGAGTTGTTACATAGAAGTACGTTTAGGTCGGTATAGTTAGCTTGCTATTGGCTTTCATTAAAGCAGGACTTTGTGCTGTTGCAAAGTTGATTTTATTTTTGCCTGACTCTCAAGGAAAAAGCTTATTTATCATTCACTAATCTGTGGACTTGACGTCATTATTTTACATACGCGCCTGTACTGGACACGTTACTACACATATACACCATGCAATGGAATGTTATTAATTCAGCTGCCTTATTGCAACAAAAAATACGTCCCGTTTTAAGGTGAAAAGTTTTGCTTCCTTTTATTCTTCTTTTCTCAGCTTATCCCAGATCATCTGGTGTCGCTCACTCCTGTGAGACACTTTAAAGATTTCTGAGCCTTAAGGTTTTATTTGCGTAGGCAAACAGTCTAAGAAGTAGGCGTCAAATGGAATGAATTGTAGTGTGGCATAAGATGATTTGTGGCGATGGAAGAAGAAACACTTTCTTGATTCAAATGGGATTAAAAGATTACCTCGGAATACTTATGAGTTAAGGCAACATTTATTAAATTTGACTTACACGTTTATAAGTCATGTATCTCAGTCAGTGTAGTGACTAAGATAAAGAATGGAGGACTGGAGAACTGACTTAGATTCTCGGAGGGTGTGGAGATTTTTTTTGGGTGCAATGGGATCTCTCCTGAAGAACAAAGAGGCTGGGTTATGGCGCCAAAAACTGACCTCGCTTTTGCCGAAAATTAAAAGAAGCTGGAGCTACACTTTCAGAAGTAAGCCAAGGATTATACTGGCCACAGTGCAGTAATTTACCTTCTATTTACTTGTTTTATTTATATATAGATGTCTGGTCCTTATTCAAGTATAACTCACTGATAATATTGTCGTTACCGTGACATTATCATGTTCGTATACGGTAGTGTGTACGTCGGTAGCTCTGCAGCTTGTACATTTGGCGGCTTTTAATATACATGGCACGGACGTCATAGCTTTGGAGGATATTCCAAATTTCGTGGTTTTCAACCCACTGCCTTCCATAGACGGTGAAAGCATTTTAATAATAAACCACAATGATTCTGTTTTCTGTGACATCCTTATTTAATTTACTCAACTGTACAGTGTACTACTGTGTGTTCATAGCAGCAGTGGTTCAAACGTAACAACTTTTGGAACATTATAACCTTTATTTTGTATTGTTTTATTTAATTTTACAGTGATATGTGTGTGTGAAACACTGCATGGATTAGTGGCGTTACATGTCAGTTTAAACAGTTCATCCATATGCATACGGTTTCTACCTTGAATATGGGGAAAAATTTGGACAGTTTGATACTGGTAGGTTGTACAGTGTATAAGCCACAGACACATGCTCGGACCGGGGCAGGTAGTCTTTGAATTATGTGGCGGACAGAATGCGTGGGGAGAGCTCAGCTAAAGGGTGGTTCAGGAAAAAAATTTGAGAGAGCGCCTGATTATTTCCAGCAGGGGATTAAGGGAGTTTGTTTTGAAAAAAATGTTATAAATCTCTTCTACTTTGCACCAGCTGATATATAATTTGTGACTATGCAGTTTAAAGCTACTTCTAGAACCACTGTAATCAGATTAATTCATTATATTTAATTATAATTATAGTAGAATTCAGGAAAATATTTTTAATTTTTTAAGCTTATCTTCTGGCTTGTGTAGAGTAATAAAACGTTGTTTTATTTTCATTTGTCAGCTGCTTAAACTGCAGCAGATATATAGCTTTGAATAAGACGGGAAGATAATTGAAAAATAATTACTTTTGTGCTTAATTAAGCACCATGCCATGAAGCTGTATAGGAAGTGCAGATGTAGTTTCAAGCGTTCAGCCCAGCTAATCCTGCGAGTCTAACCGGTCTCTGGGATGAGACTTTTATGAACGGTGAAGAGATAAGGATTTTGCAGGAAGTATTTAGGGTCCAGTTCAAGATACTTTACCAATATTTCTCTGTAGGCTTTTAGAAAAACAAAGAGAAACCTCAGTTATGACGCCAGTTATAAGGTTTGAGAGTCCAAAGTGAGACATTCAGAAGTCTGGAACGTTAGGATGTACCACTGCACTAGCCTGCTCGGCCTGCTATACCATGCATCTCTAAGCAATTGAAGGGCAGTTAAATAAACAAAGAAGAAAAATAGTAATTCATAATCATCTTCTCATCTCTTTCAACACTATAAATCGTGTAGGGATGAAACAGCAAATAAAGGAAAATGGAAGATAATTTTATAACAGTAACATAAGCAAAAAGTAAACTTGAATAATTAAAACACATTAACCTGAATGCTGGTTTAAATATGATTAATACTTTCTGCCAACTTCGACTCCCTACAGGGAAAAGAAAAATTTTTCTTCTCCAAAGCGTCGAGACCGGCTGTGTGGCCCACACAGTATCACATTTGCTGGATACCGTTGCCTCTTTCCCTGGAATAAAACCTCTGAGGCGTAAAGGTGACTAACGACATCCGTTTAGTCCCGCGGTTAAGAATGGGTGGAGCTATACTTCCACCGTCCCCCAGTTATCCTTGTACTTAATTACAAAAAAGTATGACTTTACTTTACGCGCAATATTTTACTTCACATTAACCCTCTCCTATGTTATTTGGGTCTGATATCACATTCTCAGTCTAAAAGGAGCAACCAAACTTAATTTTTGCTAGTTTAAATTGAATTTTGCCTCTTTTGTTTTAATATACTAAATTTCCCAGCCCCTTAAGGTAATATGCGTTCAAATATTACGCATGTAAGGTGTGGGGCATATATTTTTAAACAGAAAAATTTAAGAATTTATTGACCGAAAAAGATCTAGTTTTTAAAATACGAGTGTATGTCAATGTTGAAATACATTATTGCTAATAGTTCGTTGAATTAGGTGCTTGTAAATTTGGTCTGTATGTCATATTCATGCTTTGAATCAGCAGCCTAACAAATAAAAGTTATGTATTTCTATTAACCTGAATATGTTATATTAAATTGGAAGTTTTCAATAACAAATCACATTACCAAGCAGTGTTACTTGTTAAACCCTGTCTTCCTTGTGTTTGTATTGATATTAGACGATTTAGACATGAAAATGGCATAGGGAAGCTTTTAATATTTCGGTACTTAATTAATAGATTTACTGTGTGAGTGCTATAACCATGCTTCGACTGTGGGAACGTGTACGTAATTTCCTTATTTTAATATTTATGCTCAAAGAGTCATGCTACTGAAAGAAGTGTGTGGGGGTTTATATCTCTTCATACATGACCCCGTAACTAACACCGCCACAAATAATTACTTTAAAATTAATTTTCTCCTCTTTTTAACCCAGAAGTTATTATAACACCTAATATAATTTTTACGCTTTTTCTTTCCTTAAATTTATGCTCTGCAAAAATCAGTTTCAAATAAAATTGTGTGTATTAATAATAGTGTGTAAACATTATATGGAGCAATATATTTGAATCTGATAAAAAATGGCAGGACTTGCCTAATTTTTGTTCTTTGCTGTAGTTTATCAGAATTATCAATTGCATTATGTTAAGAGGGATGAAGCATAAAGAAGTTAGGAAGTACACATGAAATTTTAGAAGGAGAATCTGAGGGGAATAGGCCACGTGGGATGATGCAGAAGCGTATCTTAAACAGGTGGTGAGGTTTTGGAATGAATTCGTGTAGCTCAGGAAAAGAATCAAGAGACGTCAAGGCCGTTCCATGGCTCAGGCGGTTAGTCACCGGCCTCTCATCGCGGAGGCCCGGGTTCGATCCCGGGTCAGGTCGTGTGGGATTTTTGGACAGGATTTTCCCCGAGTACGTCGGTTTTCCCCTGTCAGTTTCATTCCACAAGTGCTCCATTACACGGATAAACGAAAAAGTTCTAATCATCTTCATCACAGGGTTGCACAATAAGCCTCAAGGCTGCGTGCGCCCGTAGCATCTGCTGCATGGCCCTTCACCTGAAAAAAGGGACGGCCTAACGGGATTCTAATTTGGATGAGATATAATGTCCTTGTTATATCTCATTACACCAAGTCATCTGGAGTATTGGCCACCATTACTGCTATACTTGTACAGCTCACAAGTATTGTTTTGCATAAAATAGTGAAATGTTTTTATATTAAGTTAACGTGAATGTAACGACGAAATATTACTGTTGTAAATGAAAATAAATTTGAGACTAGTTACTGAAATTCAGTCTTTCACCTATGAGCCCCGGCAAAGTTATCTCTTCTGTTTATTTCATATTATCTTGTTTCTAGTGATTCTGGACAGTGCCGGATTACACCTTCCTGCGCAGTAATGAGAGACCGCTGGTACTAAACACACACACACATACACACATACTCAAACACACACAGTACTTCTCTCTTTCTTATTCTGACCTCTTTCTGCCTGCTGAATGTAGGTATAGCGGGTTATTGTTGCGTCTGATCACAATGACGCACACACAGACACACACACACACACACACTCCGTAGGTCTCTTCTGGACGAGGGATCGGCCCGTCGCAGCGACGTCTACCTTACGACACCCAACAATCACAAGAGAGAGACATCCATGCCAACGGCGGGATTCGAACCCGCAATCCAAGCAGGCGAGCGGCCGCAGACCTACGCCTTAGACCGCGCGGCCGTCAGGCTCGGCTACATGCTTCTCATACTAATACAACGTTCAGGATTATTGCCTACTTAAAAAAGGAACTACTTATGGCGCTGGTATTTTTCAATTTTAACGAACATTTAGTTTTTAAAGCATTTATTTTTCAGACTCTTCAGAGTGTCTTCTCGTATTACTGGTATCTGTTGTTCTTGTATCGTATGTTGATGTGCGTTTAATGTCTTTCTTACTGTACTTCAACCGTTTGGCGTTGTTAATTATATTGGTAGGTGAAATGAAAGTTCTTCTTTTTCAAGATCAACGGTTTGGTGCTAAAAACCCGTTACGATGCTGGAAGTTTTAAAGAGCGCTTTACATCTATTTTTGTGTTTTGTGTTGTATTGTTGTGTTTACTTCTTGCTTTCTGTCTACGTATATTTTAAAATGCAGTTGATGTTCTCTGCCTTTTACACCATAACCTCAAGTTGCATATTTCTCTTAATTTAATTGGTGGTCAGCGACTTCAAGTTGTTTTTTAAATTTGGCTCATTAAGGCCAGGGCAAGCAATTCTAACACTACTGGTATACGAACAGCATTCAAAGCTAAATCACACTATAGATGTAACATTCTGACAGGAATGCAAGGCGGTGGATCAAACACGCTTGATTTATGTTCAGTAATTCAATACTACGGTCACACGTGTTGCTCTTTTTGGCTGTGTTAGTGCAGAAACAAAATACACAGTTTGAAAAAGCCTGCTGAATTTATGTTCGATGAGATTTGTTCGTACGAAAGTAACTGAACCTTCTGCATTTAAAATACTTGTTTCATTCCAAGATAATTTACCAGTGCTTTCAGAGCATCACAAATACCTTGGAGAAACAGAGAGATAGCCATTTTCCTGTAGCCGGCACTCTTTTCTCTGTAAAGAATTACAAGATTTTGGCGTTGCTAGTGTAAAGCCAATTGAAACTTCAGAGGAAATATTTGGTAGTTCCGATTGTTAGGCACGTTTCCTACAGGCCACTCTTTCATTGATCCACTGCTGGACCTACAAATTATAACACTCGGAAAAACTTATAAATCAGAGCTTCACTGAATATGAATGCTACGAAACTTTCTCGGCAGAGTCCAAGGCTGCAGTACCGACTGAATCTTAAGTGCCTTACACTGACATTTATTGCTGCCACTTTATGGTCCTCTCCTTAACTACTGAAAGTCTGAATGTTACATAACGACAGATTTGTCCGCAGAATTTTCAACTGACATTTTTGCAATTCATATTTCTAGTTACATTTTTCACAGAAAACCCTTCCACTGACTCATTCTCATGCATTATAGCCCTTGAGGGACACTGAAATCACGATGTTACTAAATATGTAACACATGAACTTAAATTCTGCTCTTAAACGCAAAGGTAAAGTTGTCCCTTTATATGCCACGAAGACGTATGGGGTAATGGGGGTATAGCTCCACTCTACCCTAACCTCGGCCCTGGTTGAACAGGAGTGGTCAGCTTCCCACCTCGGCTGCTTGACATCCGGGGAAGGCGAGCCTGGTATATATGGAGGAGGGGGGGTTTTGGCCCCAGAATGTGTCTGGATGCTTTGAAGAAGAGAAAATCTTCTTGCCTCTGTCGGGAATCAAATCACTCTTCTTCGGTCACTATACGGACTACGTGCCCTCCTACTACCCGGATATAACTTTTTCGGCAAAAATAGAGAATGCAACCTGCATCTTATTCTTTCAGTTTTCTGCTCTTTTCTGTAAAGACTGATAATTCCGATTGTCACATAAAAACTGAATAACAACTAAATGACAGTTCTAAGAATTTCTTGCTTATATGGCTTATGTTTATATGTAACTGTACCCTAGTAGCTGCCGAAGAAGCTGATTTTTTCCTATGCAACCCAGCATGAAGGCTGTGGTTTCTTTTTGTGTAGCTGCTACGGACGCACCGCAGCCTTAAGGCTTATTGTGCAACCCTGTGATGAAGATGATGATGACTAGTTTTTTCCACTTTTCCATGTAATAGATCACCGGTGGAATGAAATTGACAAGGGAAAACCGAAGTACTCGGGGAGGGGGGAACCTGTCCCAGTGCCACTTTGTCCACCAAAAATCCGACATGGACTGACCCGTTTTTCTTTTTTGTCTGTCCGGGGTTTTCCCCCTTTGATCCATTTTTGTACTGTTTAAATCCTTTCGTCCTTCATGTCACTTTACGTTCCATACTATCGTCCTTACGACAAACACAACACAAACATCCATGCCCCCGGTGGGAATTTTTTTTTTTTTTTTAACTAATTCCTGGGCTTTCCCCTTTGATCCATTTTTGTTCTGTATTAATCCTTTTTCGTCCTTTCATGTCACTTACGGTCCACAACCGTCTTTTTACAACACAACACAAACATCCATGCCCCCGGTGGGATTCGAACCCACGATCCTAGTAAGCGAGCGGCCGAAGACCCACGCCTTAGACCGCACGGCCACTGGGATCGGCTTTCGAACCCGGGCCTCCGCGGTGGGATGCCGGCGACTAACCGCCTGAGCCATGACACGGCCATGAAGGTTATGTTACTGGAGTGATTTGAACGTTGTACTCTGTAATTGCTGAATGCGAATCCCAGTCCCACTGCTTCGCATGAAAGCGAGTACCCCTGCGTGATGAACCTTATTTAACATTGTTTTCCTACAATTAAATAAAGGGAAATGGGGCTAAGAGACAATTCTTTTCATATTTTCGGAGACAAAAGTAAGTTAACCACATTGACAATCCTGGTGAAATGCTGCTAATAATGAATGAAAATTCACACTGCTGAAAAAAAAAATATTCTGACAAGCTTCTGAACATACAGTTCGTGAGAAGTAGATCGTATTCAGACGTAGATGGAGATTCCTGTGGTTCCGATTTCGATGACAATATGGGATGTCTTTGGATTATCTTAGTTTTGCTTAGTCCTTCCCTACCAGTGTCTATAAAATTTCAACTAACACTACTGTTAATTGCTCCACAGTCCTTTATTTTATATGGGAAGCACTTCTTAATTTGGCGTTATAAAACCTCTGCAGCTGACACAGTGATGTGTAATAAATAACCAATTTTTTGAACAATTTATACCAACAAATGCACACAGACATATAATGTCAATAGTTTCTTTTATTAATAGCTTTCCCCAATGCACGGTGAATGCAACGTAAAAAACCAATTTTTTATTTCACAGAAAACACACTGCATTTCCCAGTATGTTAACTTTGTTGCCTAAAATAATTTCGGCATATAAAAATTTTCCATTTGGACGTGACGCCATGTATACTGGTAGAAATTTAAGAATGACGGCGAAACCTGCTGCCTGTTTCAGAGTATAAGATTCTTATGCTCTGAAGAAGGGGCAGGTAGTCAATTTTTACAAGAATACAAGGCGTGTCATCCCAGAGGACATTTCTGTACTTAGCTGCATTGAAAATGACAGTCTGCCAATAGTCTGTGTTTATATTGAAAACCATAAGAAAGCCGTATTTAGGTACCCTCCGTGGGCAAAATGCAGTTTTAAATGTTAAGACATGCAATGAATACAGGCCTATAGAAACCTCCGTGCTTCATCGGGTAAATACTCTCTCAGAGCTATTGAACTTGTGGGAGTAGCAGGATTTAAGTATTCTTCATTTATTTACTTGGTCAATATTTAGTTACGTGTTTACGTGTTAGTTTTGACCAGTATGTTATTTCAGGTTAAAGAAAGTAAACATTTTCGTTAGTAAAAGAATAAATCGAGTGCTTGCAGCCTGAGATCTGCGGATCTTGCCCTTCTGACCCACAAATACAAACTGCTTTTCTTTTATGTACCGCATATTTGCGTTATACAGTGTGTTTCTTGAGTTGCGGACGTAAATGTAGGAGGTGATTTCACATTAGTGCTTCTCTGAATGAGAAGAATATAGGTTAGGAATTTACAAAATGAATTTCTACTTAACCCCCCCCCCCCGGAAGGGAAGTGGTGTCTGGGCATAAGAGAGGTTTAGAACGGAGGAAGAGGCTGAAAGACGAGAGTTACTTACTGTGACACCTAAAGGAAGGTTTAAGACAAGATAAAAGTCAAAAAGTACGAGGCATTGCATTAGTGGCGAGAATTTTTGATCTGTAAGATTAATTATTATAATTAATTACATTGCATGGAGAGATAACTAAAAGTTACGTTACCGACGTCTTATCTTCGCATGTTTCAATATGATAATACTTCTAAATACGTAATAGGTACACATTTGGGTTATATTTCAAAATGTAACCCGCTCTTCTGTGTGAGAGCCTGAAATTTTATGAAACAAGAAATATTATGAACACATTAAATTTCGGGATGTCTTTAATAATTAAAGAAAATACTGTAGCACGTTATTTACGTACTTTTCAAACGACAGTGCAAACAAATTTTACTTGCGAAACCCGAAGAAGGAGATTAATTGAGGTACCTGAGTGCAGATTAACTGGCAATATTACGTGGATGCTAGAGACGTATGTGGGAGGGAATAAAATTAATTGCCCGATCGTAATTTATAATAGAAAATATTTATAAGAACGCTACCGAAGCCTTCAATTCTTGGTTGGCTGTGCATTTCAGAATAGATCCTGTACAATGGAGTTAGTAGGTAAGTTATTTACCGGTTTCTATTTTTGGCCGTTTTTTGTATGTGTGAAGTGCAGAGAGTTAAAAATTATTTTCACAAATATAAAGAATTAGAAGTAAGTTCCGGAACAAAATTGTATGATTTTGAGATATATTCTTATTGATGGTGATTTTATATTGTTGTGCTTGTAATCCAAAATGTATTATGAAGGACAAGAGCTAAATAACCCATGGAATTCGACGGTGCTTTAGTGCATGTTACGTTCTGGGTAAGAGTGTATAACGAATTTGTTTTTCAAGTATACGAAATCGTGTATAGCAGTGCGGAGTGTTAGTCTTGTGTTTCGTCTATTTCACAGAAATTTAAACACAGAATTTCCCTAGGTAGCAACCACCATTGTGCTCTGTGTGTTTGCTTTCTGAAATAAAGAGAATCATTATTAGTGTCCTAATTAAACGTTTCGATATTGATTGGATATTGTGTCAACATAGAATAATGATGCCGGATGCACAAAACAAAAGACTATTTCCATGTGTTCGAAATTTGTCATTGCAAGATTAAAGTTTCAAAATTTTAGACCACGGTGCAAAAAGGACATACCTCTCTTTTTATGTATGTGTGTGGGGGTAAGGGTCAAATCCGAACAAATTAATATAGCGTTAACGCCGTAATATTATTTCTGTGCTAAATCGAATTCAAAATTTTGTCGAGTTAAGACGTAACCTGATCTGCAATTGTACGGGCTCATGAATTTATCAAACCGAATTTCAAGATAATACCATGATTACTTCTCTCCTGTTCAGTAGTTATAATGATTTAGGGCTACATTTTTGGACTTCCTCCTTTGCCCTACTTATTGAGAGAACAACCATCACATTTCTGTCTGTTCTGTGGGTGAGTGAGTGAGTGAGTGATTGAGTGACTGATGGTAGTGGATCTAAGGGCGCTATGTGACGTAAGAGAATAGGATTTGTTTTTCATAGCCTGTCCATCTGAAGATGCAAAAGTAACCATGTCCGAAAATTTGTGGTTTTTATATGAGGAAAAGGTGATTATCGGAACCCAAGAAAGTATTTTTTAATATCGAGTACCATCACCGTCATATAACTCTAATAAACAGACAGTCGTCTGTACATTTCTTATGACGTTATGAGGTGTTCAGTTAAGACTGGAAGTGAGAGATTTGAGTTTCTCCCAGTGGACCAGTTCTTGCAGAAGGCTCATTCAAAACAATAGCACCTACTTATCATTTCACACAACGTTTATTCCGAAAGCCTGGGATCTCTGATGAGTGGAAATGTAATGAACTGCAAGTTAATTCTGATATATTTAAACCGGGTTTCTATAAACATCACAGGCTATAAATTTATCATCAAAATACTACATATAATTTATGAGGTTCCTCGATCACGCTCAGGCACACCGCACTCGGTAGGACTCATCTGGACGAGTGATCGGCCCGTCGCAGATACCTCTACCTGACAACCCACAGCACTCACAAGAGACAGACATGCTCTGGCGGGATTGGAACCCGCAATACCAGCACGCGAGCGGCCGTAGACTCACGCCTTAGACAGCGCGGCCATTGGAATTGGCGTTTATAGAAATTGGACTGAAAAATGCATATTGTACGTGTATTTGTACTGAAAAGCCATACGTTATTTGTTAAATAAAGTGTTAAAATAATCAACTTTTAACTTACAACAATTTAACAACTAAATAATTTAAATATATATGAGGAAAGGGGTTTTGGTTTGTTGTAAATGCTTCTCACGGCGGTGTACTGCAAAGGGACTGACCAGTGTTTTGGACATTGTCCAACGTTTTGGTTTGCTTATAGACAATGTTTCGAAAACTGAGTCTGTTTTTATCTTCACGTGGAAGCGGGGACGAAGAACGTGCCTAACCTAACGCACCCGTTTTAAAAGCTCATCTCTGTCACTGGGGCAACTTATTTAATAATTTTATGTTCTGTTTCAGTAAAGAGATTCAGATTATGTAATTTACGAGTATATTACAGCTCCAGTGAGAGACACCAGCTCTTTCAAACGGACCCAGCAGATTAGAATACTTTTCCCCCTTTTAGCTTTAAGATGAAAAAAGTACCAGTTTTTGAAACGTTGTTACATATGAACCCCAGACGATGGACAATAACCAATACAATGGCCAGCTTATCTAGTTTATTTTCGTTATAATTTTGAAATGGCCTTAAATTGTTGGAAAATAAATATTTCTAAATCGATCTAACACTCTACTTAATTAAAATTTGACATGTTTATGTGTTAGGTAAATCAATATGTATATACTCGTAGATTCTGTAGCGTTGAGGCATTCTGTTCGGCAGAGGAACACCAGACACTGATTCTCTATGCTGCATGTATTAATATGATGAGGGGTTTAAACCAAAGCCATCAATTTTTATCTCTATTTATAAGAGTTGCAAGGCGTTTTGAATTATTACAAACGCCACAAATGTCTTGGAAGAAAACAATATTTCATCCGCCTTTCGCCTGACTTACAATATTACCGCATGTTGAATATTCACGTTGAAGTGTGGTTTCTCACACATTAACTCAATGATTAACATCAGTTCATTAGTAGGCCTAGAATTTGTTTCTCGTCTAATCACCGACATGCAATGCAGTACTTCGCAGAATGTAGTGATACTAGTGGACCAAGAGGAATACAGTGAGAAGTAGAAGTGTATAAGCCTATATAGACACTTCGATTCGTTAATTCATAAGTATCAAAGACCTTGTGTTAAATTGCAAGTAACTATAAATATTCTTGAACATTGAAAGCAGAAATATGAGGTATGTTACATGAAAATAAAAACACGTGAAACGAAGTTTACAATTTGAAACTTTTGTCTTAATAATATATTTTTTTTTTTTAGTCGTCCTCTTCTACCTACTCCGGATTTCCCGTTTTCAGTGTCGAGGTTGAAATTTCTTTTGATCACACTGAGAGACACACCACAGTCGGTAGGACTCCTCTGGACGAGGGATCGGCTCGTCGCAGAGGCCTCTACCTGACAACAACACACAAACACTCACAAGAGACAAACATCCATGCCCCCGGTGGGATTCGAACCCACGATCCTAGCAAGCGAGCGGCCGAAGACCCACGCCTTAGACCGCTCGGCCACTGGATCGGCAATAAATAATAATAATAATAATAACCATTATCATCATTATCAATGCCATTACATGTCACGCAATTACACGAAATTACACAGACACATTTTGTTGAAGCACACCATGAATTCTTTTTACCCAAAAACGGTTTGGGGCTTTCCATTATACGTTGTGATAGAAATTTTTAAAAGGCCATTTATTATTATTAATGCTTAACAAGCCGATCCCAGTGGCCGCGCGGTCTAAGGCGTGGGTCTGCGGCCGCTCGCTTACTAGGATTGTGGGTTCGAATCCCACCGGGGGCATGGATGTCTGTCTCTTGTGAGTGTTGTGTGTTGTCAGGTAGAGGTCTGTGCGTCGAGCTGGTCCCTCGTCCAGAGGAGTCCTACCGAGTGTGTGTTTAAAAAGTGTGATCGTGAAGCCTCGAAAAACGAGGCGGCCTAGGCCCCCAAGGGGCTGTCGAGCCATTGGAAAAAAAAATGCTTAACATACCCTCTTCTCTGCTGGTCTCGGGCGACTGAAATATTGCGGCCAAGTGTTACGTTTGAAGACGGAAATTCATGTGAATCGAACACACAGTAATTCATTGCAAGGCCTGTGCAGACTGCGACGCAATTTCTTGTGACTCTGGAAGCAGCACCAACAGATGATCCAGTCACTAAGCTTCAAGAGAATGAAACTGAATAATGGACGGATATTGGTAAAGAATTTGACGTAACATAGACCACTACAGATGTACGAATCATTGACAGTGCCCTGAATTCCGAAATGCAAAAGACTGCTGAAAATTCAGAGTTATATCTTACGATTGTAACAGAGGACACTACTGAAGGGAACACCAGAGAAGATTGCAAGAATTTCCAAAGAAATTTTGCAAACCCATCCATATCTAAATTTGATATTGCTGATTTCCCGGAGGAAGGTCTTAATGAAGCATAACTACTAGAACACCTGGGAGGCAAAAAAACACTGTACCCTATAATTTGTTGTTTGAAATGCTTTGTAAACAAAAAGTAAAGATAAGAGGTAAATTTTACCCTAGAACAGGCCATGAAGGCCCAGACGGCTAGTAGAGGTATAGCTCTACTATTTCTTTAACCTCCACGCTAAATGGGAATTGGTGGTCAGCGCCACGCCCTAGCCGCTTTGCCCCCGGAAGATACCCGGTGCTTATTGAATATGAGGCTGGGTAGGCCCCAGGGCTGGTCTGGGCGGGTGCGGAACACCTCGTTCCCATTGGGATTCGATCCCCTGACCGTCCAACCCGTAACGAGTCGCTGTACCGACTGCGATATTCCGACCCACCATTTTTAAATATATACAGTCGAACCCGGTTATAACGACATCGGTTTATACAACATCTTGTGCATAGCGTCAGATATTTTGTGTTACCAATAAATTCCTCACAGTTAGCCATAACATTATACTCCTCGGTTAGAACAACACTCGTTTATAACGACACAAAATATTCAGTCCCTTTCATGACGTTGTAACCGAGTTCGACTCTATATGTGTTATTTTTCATTAAAACTGGTTTCCTTAAGTCGCCACTCTATCTGCCAGTAAAAACAGCCTATCGGCACACACTATTCCTCATTCGTACCGGATAAATAAAACTTGTACTGTGTACAGTGTATTACGTGCATATTAGTTGAGGCGGTATTCGAAGTCGATGGCGCTCTTCTCTTGTAGAGAAATGACTTAGGAATAAAACATGTCTGAAGGGTGAATTGAGAGAATGTTTGTGTACATATTATTATTATTATTATTATTGCGTGGGAGTATAAACTGATTCGAAACTGCATTTTCACACACATGTAGGCTATATTTTCTGCTAATCCGTAAGGATGTCGGTCTTAACCTTTTCCTTGTCTACCTTTTCTCTTTATTAATGTTGTATCTAACAGTAGTTACACCTAAAGTTGAGTATGCGTAATTTGAATGGAATTCTAGAACGTCTGCCGACTCCAAACACATGGAACGCATCCAGCAGAAGTTCGTAGTTCTATGTCAGAACCGATTTCCTTAAGCATTTAAAGCTTCACGTCCTGTATGATATATGACTCTAATTCTATGTTCTATTTTAAAATACTGTTTATTCAGTTAAAATGTTGCTTATTCCTTTTGAATACTCGTAGTACTGGTATCCAGTTCTTCCTTGTAATTGCAGAAAGTCCTCGACGTTTTCCGTTACTTACTAACCTGTCCTGCCGCTAGATGCATTGCGGTTGCTTACACAGCGTGCAAAGTACACAGCGTATTTAAGAAATACATTCCTTCATTAAAAGAGGTTTTGTACTAACTTCATGCCTTCTCAGATCTACTGTTCTGTGTTTCCATAATATGAGGCATTGGTGCCTGAACTTATTTGTGCTGTGTTTGTGTTTTTGTGCTGGCTTTGTAATTGGCACTTGAGCTGTTGAGCCAGCACGTTAATAAAGACCCCTTGATTAATTTGAATTTAATTATTTTTATACCCATATTTTTATTCTCTCGGTCTTAGACGGGATTTTTTCATATATGCCTGCATAAACGGACATATGTGTCTTGAAATATGTTCAGCGTACAGTAAATAATTATTTTATTTAAAAGAGATGTCAGTTCGCACTGCATGTCTCGAGGAGGACAGATTTTTGTATGGCAAGAAGTTTTATACTCACTTCTCATCCTTTAAAATATTATAACACCATATGTGGAATTCTCCTTTTTTTAAATTTGCATGTGTCACAACTGTCATACGATAGCGTAGTCAGTATAGCGACTCTCCACGGGCTGGACGGTTTGGTGTTTGAACCCCGGTGGGGAAGAAATTTTTCGTACCCGTCCAGAGTGGCGCTGGGGCCCACCCTGCCTTTTATACAATGGGTATCGGGTCTGCTTCCCGGGGTTAAAGCAGCCGGGGCGTGGCGTTAGACACCTACCCCCATCTAGCGTCGAGGTTAAGAAACAGTAGAGGTAGGCCTATACTTCAATTTCCCCTCTAGGCCTTCATGGCCTGTTATAGGGAGAATTTTACCTTTATATTTTGGCTTTTTAAAATATTCGGACGTGTTTACTTTCCTGTACGAATTTCGTAGTCGGTTATTAATTCCCTCTTGTTTTCTATCTTTCGTGCTTAGTGGGATTGAAAAATAAATTAAACGTAATATTATTATTTACTTATTGTACCCTAATATGTCTGATTTGTTGACCTTATGTTTGTAGTGAACACTAAATAATAGTGGTATTAATACTTATTATTCTGATTATATTTATTTATTAACGTTCTGGCCAACAGAGCGATGGCCTGATAATATTGATAACAGTAGTCTTTCTAACAATAACTGCGCTAACATTTTCACACTTTGACAAAATGATTTTACCTGTGCACGGGGGACAGACTGAGAAACTGCTTTATGTGACACGCGGAGACTGATTGTGTTAGTAAATTTTACGACATACGTCACAGCAGTGCTGTTGTTACGTAAATAGTATTTGTTTTCTGCCGCTCTTTCCCGAAATGTAAACTAGGGACTTCATCACTTTATCCAGACTTCGAGATTTTGAAACAAGACTGACTACCGGGTTACGCTTGTAAGAGCGGCGCTTGAAAGTTTGTCTTTGCCAGAATGTTCAGAAGAGTTTTGTGGTTCCCGCTGCGGTACGACCGTCTCTGTCTTTATGCCAAAAGGAGGTCGAAACGTAAAACTGACATCGATCTAATTCCGAGGTCGAAAGTGTCCCTTTTTATCTGCACGGAATATTGGTTATATATATTGTACCTTGTAAGTTAAGCTCAATTGTCCAATAGTTACTTTTAAATTAAAAAATTGTTAGTCTGAAGAAAGAGATAAAAATAGTTGTCTTGCTTTTGTAGTGGACAAGAAGTGTGTATGATAATCTGTTCCATCCCCGACCTTGAAACAAATAACTCCTAAGTTCCTGCTAGGAATCCATTCTGGATGACACAGCACCCATCAAAATACTCGTAATCAGAGGTTTATTTCATTAACTTTAGGCATAGTTTCAACTCTCGTGTGTGTCAGCCAGTCATATTATTTCACTTCCCTGCACAAATTATCAGCTTTGCTGTCTTGAACGCTACGTTTTTTTCATGGCTGGACAGCTCTAATGGGCGTAGGCCTCCTCATTGTTGAGGTTTCGAGATCACACTCAATTATACACACCACAATCGGTAGACCTTCTCTGGACGAGTGATGGGCCCGTCGTAGAGACCTCTACCTGACAATACACAACACACATGAGACAGACATCCATTCCCCCGGCGGGATTCGAACCCGCAATCCCAACAAGCGAGCGGGTTCAGATCCACACCTTAGACCGCGCGGCCACCGAGATCGGCCTATGACAATACTAGTCATATTAAATATCATAAAAAGGTCCCTTTGTCTTCCTATGCATCTTCCATTCGGTTCGTAACTTTATAATATCTTGGTCCCACATACATGCTCACTCTTTGACTATAAAATATCTTGATACATACAAAGCCGTACTGGAACTAGGAAGGGACGGGTTTAAACTTACCTTACGGAAATCTTGAGGATTTCTAGGCATGAAAGTAGGCTTTCTTTTTTCCCCACCTTCCCCACTTTGTTTTATTGTGTTTCTGCTTTTTAATTTAGATGTAATTTTCCTGATAGAAAGATAAACTTCCCACGAGGAAACAGAAATCATTCTCTTTTATTGTGTCTGTTGTTATGATTAAGTAAAGAAGCCAGTGCTGAGAATGCCTCTCCCTGGAGCTTAGGTAAATTTAAGTTTCTAAACGCACTGCACGGAGAAAATTTTTTTACGTCGCTCAGTTGATTCAGGAATTGTATGATATTGCACTAAACTCGACTGTCCCTTGCTTTGCTGATTGGACCCTACTGTGTGCCATTAGAATCAATTTTAATACAGTCTTCGTATCCACCCCAGAGCCTATAATGTGGTTACTTTATTTCTTCCAATTAACCTCTTGTAATCATATGTCATGGTACCAGTCCTTGTTGCGTCCCTCTCATTTCATTATCCTTTATTTTATCTTCCGAACAATATTTGGGAAATATAAAAATAATCTTAGAGAAATACTTTGGGGATGTGGGCTGGATTGAACTGTCCCAAGGCACGATTAAGTGTCGGTTTTCTGGGCACGGTAATAGACATTCGTATTCCATAAATTAAGAAAATTGTTTGACCGTCTGAAGAAATGTGAATTTGTACGGCTCTATCTTCGAATTAGAGTCGTAGTTTACTTGTATTTCCCTCATAGGGGAACACATGTATAATCATTCACTGTATATTAAGTAAAATGGCAGTCAGCCATTACTAAAGATGCTGTATATCAATGTAACATTTCGACAGGAATATATACCAACAAGTTGGACGGTTGCGTATATATAGAAGTATACAGAATGTTTTTTTTGCTGTGGAATATCAAGTTGCAAATTTAAATGTAAAAAATGTATTTGAAGAGTGCTGCAAGAAATGTAGCTAACCGGTAGGTGAAATATCGATCTAGCAGCATTGATTAATAAAGTTGAATGCTAAAGAGAAAGAAAAAAAACTCGACTAGATGGATTGCATATTGACATGAATTGTTTCAGAGGTGCTATCCTTATACACTAAAAGACTGAAGCCAATTTTATGCCGTTATTACAATGTTTTGTATACTGGCCAGTAGTTTTATATATGAACAGAAGTTAAAAGCGTTGAAAGGTGTGCTCGATTCTGCATAACGTCGCCATCATTTGCCGAACAAATTTCTGGATATAGCATCACTACTTAGAGCATATTGTTGTCATAATTTCCAGTTCATTACCTGAACATAAATGTAAGCATCCTTCCAGAATGTTTGAAATTATGGATGTTAGTTACGTTTGAAGATTCTAGTTTTAAAAAAAATTCTTTCGAATTTCTTCTTATGTTCTAAAATAAAATTTGAGAATACAGTCAGAATTGTAAAAAAGAAAATATCCCTTATTTTATACTCTTTATATTACATAATAATAAATACGATAAAATTTTGTATTGTTTCCATAACTACATTTTCAGAATCTGGAAACATTTCGTTGGGGTTCCTTTTATCCCTTTTGTTCTCAGTGGGTGTGTTTCCTTGGCATGTTGTAACTGTTGTTTGTGAATGCGCGGTCGGGGGTGGTGGTGGGTAGGACGGTTACTGGCGTGTGAGCATGATAGAGACGACGCTTGTAAATATGGTTCTTGTATTCATACCAGGCACCGTGTGGAATAGATTGGGTGGTAAAGAGACTACTGCTGTGCCGTGTGGTTTTTGAAACATCTGTGATGTTCCCGCTCTTCCTGGCAAATCTTCAGTGTAGTAAGGCGTTTTGAAAGGTCTTCTGTATATTCTAAGTGTATAGAAAATGCGTAAGGTGGGATAAAAGTCTTGTCGGGAAAAAAACATCTTCGCAGAGAACGATTTTATTTGTTCATTTGTAAAGCTTCGCACTCAAATTGCTGTGAAGAACAGAGCAATTGTTAAAGATAATCTCCATTTATATCTGCACAAATGTTTGGTTAGTGAGGAACGTTATACGTATTTTTAACTTACTTAAAAATATATTAGAATGATACTTACAAATTGGGTTGCTATTTTCTTCTTAAGAAGGCCTCTCTGTATGGCGGATGTTATCTTGTTGTTGAAGATAGTAAACGAGTGCTTCAGTTGCAGGGGTTATGAAGCATTAACTGACACGGGGAGGTGAACACACATATTTTGTACTTCTGCTGTTAGTTTTTGGGGCATGATATGTTTCAACGGATAGAGATTCAAAGATCTTAGTGTGATAAAATACGTAACTTCAGTATCACAAATGATCAACAGTTCTTCCTATCTGTTCTGTTTTCTAGGCGAATGTAACATGTTTCATAATGTAGAAAGGATTTGTCTTTACAACAATTTTTGTTGTTTGCGAAAGCTACTACTAATAAGATTAGTATTACGACAAGCCAACTACCAACCGGTCACAGGAATATCTGACGATTCTATAAGGTCAATATAGCAGGAAGGGACAGTGAGGAAAAATTTTGACTTCGAAGCATTAAATTCACTTTGAATTAATCTTTAGTTTACCGCATGAACAGGTACGTTTGGCAAGTAATCTGCAGCTCCGTGACATAAATAAGAGAACTTGGACAGCTGAAATTCATAATATTGTCACAATAAGTAACTACATAGTCATTTCGGTACAGTTTGTTTTTAGAAAACCCTGGACGATGAACGAACGCTCTCAATAGTAATGTAATAAGAGACGATGCCGTAAGCCAAGGCACGACACGACGCGAAACAATAAAGCAAAATATAATATAATATATAATATAATATGATATAATATAATATAGTACCGTATAATTCAACATAGCAGAATAAAAAGCGTTGTTGCTTGCATTGTTGCCTTGTCTGCATTCTTTTAAAGGAGCTCGTATTAATCCTCAGCAAAGAAATAGAAAATTTAATATGTAAATTATAAACGTAAAACAAAGCAGCACGTAACAATTAAGAAGACGGGACATTTTAAAACTTGAAGCCGATATTTTATTAAAGTCTTGAAAGGATTTAACAGTTCTTTAAGTTAAGCCTCACTCGACGCCTCTAGCGCAGTATTATGAAACCCAGTCTCTTTTGTGGATATGATTAAAGCCCCCTTTTCCGTAACGTACATACAGAGTTAATGCAATGTGAAAGAGTCAAAGAGGTTTATGATATTATAGTAAGCCTACCTGTTTCAAGTGCGCGATTTAATTTATGAAGTGTTAAAAAATGTGAAGCCAAGGTCTAAAAATTTCGTGTAGGAAATATGTTAATGTTGCAGAAATTCATTGCCTACATATGTGGGAATTAACATTCCAAAATGTAAGAATCGGATAGAACTAACGATTAACATTAGATGATAAGCGTGCTGCATATACAGTGTATATTTGTGTGTGTGTATGTGTGTGTGTGTATGTGTGTGTGTGTATGTGTGATTCTCACAATGAACAGGGACTTTTTCCCTAAAGTGCAGCAAGAGACTGTTCTTTATAATGGAGAAGTAATTTTTTTATGCATTGGGAGCTGAATCGTTAAACATTATTTACGAAGTTCTGGTCTCAAAGGAATTATGCTAAAATATGGGAAATATTTTGAGAAGTAGTCCGTAAAGAAATTCCTATAATCAGTCAATAAACAGCCGTCCAGTAAAACAAAAACACTTTATTTTTGTAATTAGCCCAAGATGTGTCGATCTCTTGAAACATGTAGAGGAACTCCACTCTCAGTACGCTAGCCATTGAGGTTTTTATATCGAAATTATGTTGGGTTTAACATTACAATTAAAACATACGACAATAAAATTATCTCATTTTTGCAGTCGGATGTACACCCTTAGTTAAAATAATTTTACCCATACCAGTGTTATTATTTTCTTGTGTTCCTATCTGCAGTGTACTCGTCTGTGCTACAAAATTATTTTTTGAATTATTGATGCCATGGTGCAAGGTCTTTCTTGAAACGTCGGTAGTTGTTCTGCTGGTAGTAAATCTGGTCATTGCGGAATCTGAATTTAATGAGCCTCCTTGCAGCAATCATTGGGAATTATTCTAAGATACTGCAATTATATCTCTGACTTGAGGCCGGACTTCTGTTGTATCATCGTAGTGTTATCATTCTATCTATATTTGGGTATTTAAGTAGTCTCATCACTTAAGTTTCTTCCATTAAATTCAGAATAGCATACTGGTATCGCTCTTGCATACTGCCTGAAAAAAATTATGTTCTTGTTGCGGGTTTTATGTAATCTCAACTTTTACATCTGTAAATTTCCATGACATGAGGCTGTCTGGGTGAGGAGATGAATGATGTGGACCAGTCAGTTACTGCCCAGTTGACGGAAGCGCAGCATAGTGTTTCATCTTTACCTGACATGTGCAAACAGCCTCCACACGCATAGGAATTTCTCGTTAACGTGTTAAAGGGGTTCTTATATTTGTGCTATGCGGATAGAACCTCAGAGCAGGAGCAGTGTGTACGGAAATACACCAGGTGAGAGACCAATTGCGACCACAAACAACTGTCACGAATAAGAAAAGAAATTTAAATTAAATTAATTTAAAGGGTTATTAGTCTAGTTATAATATTGTGTTTCATTTCCGCATAGTGTTTAAATTTGACACATTCAACGAATTGATGTGTTTTGCCGCGTTTGCACAAAAAAAAAAAAAAAAAAAAAAAAAAAAAAAAAAAAAAAAAAAAAAAAAAAAAGCGAATAAGAGCTTCGTCATGTCTGTTTCTCAGTGTGTCTGTCCTCAAGCAAGAAGTCGAATGGTGGTAAAATAACTGTCATGCAGTTTTATACTAGGAGGAAAGGGGGGTTATTGAAATATGTTGTCTTGTTTAAATTTATGTTACAATAAGACAATACTGAGGACCTCTATGCTTTTCTGCGCGTATTTCTAGCAAAACTTGCGAAATATTTATAGAGAAGTTGTAGAGCCTGAAGTACTTCTTTTATATCGAGTAAGAGTTTAGATACTGAAATATTTATTTTGTAAAAATAAATTTTTCGGTAAGTCTGATGGTGATGAAGGTAATGAAATATAACCACATACCGCGCCAGGATTTTATGCTACGCCTATGATTCCGGAATCATTTGAAAAACTTTTAAATGCTTGAATGGAAGAGACCACTTGGCAAAATTATGCATGTATTTCAGGATTATATCCAAGTGTATCTTAAAGATGTAAGACATGAGAAGGTGTCTAGAGTCTCTTAGTTCAGGATAAGGGTCACTGCGGTGTCATGTAAAGAAGACAAATTTTATACCCATAAAAGGCGGGAAAATGCATTGCAGTTGCAACGACTATTTGCTTCTCATGCTGGACACTTCTCATTCGAGTTAGATACTAAATAGACGCGTTTGCAAAATTGAGAAAAGCGACTGTTAGCTTCGTCATGTCCGTCTGTCCGCTTGGTACAACTCGGCTCCCACTGGAAGAACTTTCATGAAATTTTATGTTTGAGGATTTTTCGAAAATCTGTCGAAATAATTCGAGTTTGATTAAAATCTGGCAAGAATAATGTGTATTTTACACGAAGACCTATATACATTTACGATAACATCTCGCTGAATTCTTCTTAGAATGAAAATTTTTTCAGAAAAATGTTGTAGAGAAATTGAATCACACATTTTTTGTTCAATAATTTGTTGCCGAAAATCGTAGATTATGTAGGAAAATGTGGCAGAGCCAGACAGGCCACATATGGCAATATAATGCGGCACAGAAAAAAAAGTGATTTGCAAGAATACAGACACACACTCAGAATACGTACTGCTTAATACTTCGTAATTGATTAATTCCGTCTGATGTCGTAAAATGTTTATTGCAACGCTACAATGACTGAGAAACTAAGCAACGACTTCTCTGTCGTTACGATCTTTTTAGCCAAATTGTACGTCTAAAGAAGGCCATGATCAAACTAACATTTTTGTTTCAATGCAGAGTAGGGTACTTTACTTAAAGACCTACGTACATTTTATTTTTGCCGGCAATATAAATTTACCATAAAAGCATTTTCTCTGCAACAATTAATATTTTTATATAGTTGACAGTGACATGTAACTCAACAACACACAGAGAATGCATTTTTGTGTGTCCACTGCAAAATGGTGCCCCGAACGCGCCGCAATGTTACGTTATACTTACATTGTCTCTCTTGTTATAGCTTTACATATTAAATGACTAAATGAATGCCAGATGTCAACAATGTAAACAACATAGTAATTATGATCACTTTTGAAAGCTTCATATATGTCTTGGAATTTCGTAATTAGAATATGATTTTCATTTTAATGCTGTCATCACAGTTATTTTACTTATCAAAAGAAAAGCGAAATCTATATGTGTTCTTTGTACAGTGTGTATAAAATAGAGATGTCGTTTCTGTCTCTTGGTATCCATGTTTTATATTTGAAATTACTGAAAGGATATCAGTTGTGTTTTGTAACAGTTGACAAGCAGGAAATTTTACTCACGGATGTTTTTGTGATAAAATAGGTCACTAACTCATATTTTGGTGTGTTGTAGGTACGTCTCATAAATTGAGATGATATGATCCTGGTATGTCGATTCAATGTAGGTCTAACTCATATTTTGACCCAGTGTGACTCTAAATATTATTTTATTTGAAGTTTACATCAGATTATTTATTTTCATGAAAATACACTGTTGTACAACGTGTAGTTTCAGGGCATCAGAGACATGTTAATTATGAAGTTTTATTTGAAACATCTCAAGGCAACCATCTCCAAAGAAAATTATAATGGATCAAAAACAATTGGAGAATGTGGAATATTTCAATTATTTGGGGAGCATGATAAACAAGTGATGCAAGGTGTACACGTGAAATTAAATCCAGAATTGACATGGCAAAAGCGGTATTCAACAAGAAGAAGAATCTCTTCACCAGCAAATTGGACTTAAATTAGAGGAAGAAACTAGAAAAGTGCTACATTTGGGTCATAGCTTTGTATGGTGCTGAAACGTGGACACTTCGGAAAATAGATCAGAAATACCTGGAAGGTTTTTAAATGTGGTGGTGGAGAAGAATGGAGAAGATCAGTTGGACCGATCGCTTGAGAAATGAAGAAGTATTACACAGAGTCAAGGAGGAGACGAATATACTACATACAATAAAAAGAAGAAAGGCTAACTGGATTGGTCACATCTTGCGTAGAAACTGCCTTCTGAAACACGTGATTGAAGGAAAGTTAGAAGGAAGAATAGAAATGACTGGAAGATGAGGAAGAAGACGTAAGCAGCTACAGGATGACTTTAAGGAAAAGAGAAGATGCTGGAAAATGAAACCGGAAGCACTAGATTGCACCCTGTGGAGAACTCGCTTTGGAAGAGGCTACGGCCCTGTCTTAAGACAGACTACAGTATAAATAAATTTGAAACATTTTTGCTTTTCTTGCACATTTAGCGAAATACAACACACTAGCATGTACTTCTATTACAGATTAACTTGAGAATA
Source organism: Reticulitermes speratus (assembly GCA_021186555.1). Taxonomy (NCBI): domain Eukaryota; kingdom Metazoa; phylum Arthropoda; class Insecta; order Blattodea; family Rhinotermitidae; genus Reticulitermes; species Reticulitermes speratus. Next base: position 21,545,188 of record JAJKFL010000005.1, read on the forward strand.
GTAAACTTGTCTTTCGTTCTTGAGGCTCTACCTATTAGACTCCGTGTCCTGTTCAAATTAAGAAATAGTTTGGGAAGTCTCTGCATTTTCAGACATGTGGGAGGTTCTTTTTTTCGGGGGAGCGGCCAATCGCAAAGCCTTAGCTATGCACTTAACAACACTATCCCAGTACTAGAGTAGCCGAAGATAGCAGGTACCTTAGACTGAACCGCTACTCAAGTAGGTATATTTTGTTCTACCTTAAGAAATTCTAACTGTAGTTTCTACTGTAGGAGTTCAGAAAAATAAGACTAACATGAAGGAAAAGAAGAACTAAATTTGCATTTAAGTATGTATGTTTTAAAAAACTTCGGATAATATAGAAGAGCACGTATTTTTAAATAAGTAATTATGGAAATTTGTATATTTCACTGGAAGACTTAAATAATGATGGTGGTGGAGACAAAAGAGGAGAAAATATAAGGAGGTGTTCGAAATGGGTGATGTTTAGAAATACTAGTACTTAATCAAAACTACACCTCGTCTCTTCTCTACAATAGACTAGTCCTGTAACTACAGTAAGTGTGAAAATAAGCTTGGCCTAAATCTTTGTTTCCTTTGTCCATTTTCACCGGCTAACAGGAGTATTTAGCGTCACAATGGGTCGCTTTATTCCCTTTCGCTGTGTAATGTTTGCAAATAGTTTCGTGTTGAGCATCCTGTAATCTAATCAATAGACAGTTTTTTCTGTGTTCCTCACAGTAAAATTCTGTAACACGATAAATCAATATTCAGTAGCGTATTTGCTATTATTTCTCAAAACAGTACACCGCATTGAAAGCTTCATTCCTACAACGTTAACTAACGGCCATCAGTCAATGTCCACTCATTGAAGCAAAGCGGAAACGTTACGTTTGAACAAATAACTCTCTCTTGTGTGGAACAACTTTTAGCAGCACGCTGCCTTCGCTCTGTCGATTCGCATTTCCAAATTTATTGGGACTTCAGAACACAACGATGTGGATTCAAACATTTTTGTGAATCCTATCAGTATGTTATCATCATCATCATAATCATCACCATCATGGTCTTTACTACTGTAATATTACTGTTACGAACGTAACATACCTGCTATCTGTTTGGGTGGTTTCAGTTTCAGATCTCGACTCGGAAATCTACTGAATGACAGAGCCTAGTTTCTAGTTTTTCAGTCCCTCCAGCACAGTTACGGAATAATATTTCAAATTAGGCACTTCCAATACTTTTGATATACTTCATCATTCATGATTCAATATTATCATCACTAGACACTGTAGAGCTTGAGCTACGACAGTTTTGTTAAATACACTGCAAACTACTAAGTATTTTCATTATTTTATTTCTATTATATTGATTATTATTATTATTATTATTATTATTATTATTTCATTCTAGTTTTGTAATTGGCCTCTGCGCTGTTGAGCTAGCGCTTTAATGAATAAACATTGAATTGAATTGTTGAAAGTTACTGTCTCCTTGACTGTTACACTGTGCAATATGGTAAATAAGTACTACTGTTTCGGAGAAGCGTGCTGCCTCCTACTTCATAGTCCAAGAGTGACTTACTGAAGGGGGTTCATAACCCAGACGACATAAATGTTCATAATCATCGCCTCAATAATCTAAGGTCTCATTAATGTAGCTGTTGTTAACTAGACCTAACATGCGGTGTAGGACTTCCATTTAAAGTTTAATATTCGTCTGTGAGGTCAAGAAATTTCGCGTCTTTAAAAAAATTCCAAGATCTCTGTCATTTCAAATCCGAACATTTAACTAAATTGTGCACTCCTCTTCTCGAAGATATTTTCGAATAAAACCATAAAATATATCCCCTTGTTTCAAAATTGGTAACTTACATCGATGTTTTGTAAGCGTTTTGGATTTTATGAAGTTGAAATCCGTTTCCGTTTTCCCCACTAATTTCCACGACGGTTGATTTTTCTTTGGGACTAGAACGTTTGAAGAGTGAATATAGATACCCTTTCTATAAAGGAGGTTTATATTTCTGGATCATTATTTTAACGCCAACTATGCTGTTTGTTGGCATCATGCTTAAATACACACTCAAGGTAATTATTTTACAGCGAACATCTAGGACAGTATAAGGAAGTTACACTGTGTAGCCATGTCGCTTTAACCTAACTATAACGACGATGCACAGTTGCTAACCAAGAGGATCTGTCCGTATATGTGGTTTGTGTGTGTATGAGAGAAACGCTTGATAGGTGCGAGAACCAGTGCCAAGCAAACCATGAATCGTGGTTCTCTTGCTGTATTGTTGACGGTTTGCCGTCCATCAAACGCTCCTCTCATAGGTTGATGAATAGATTTTGCGGTTCACTCATCTGAATGCAATACTGATCGAAACATCGCCTTATTGACTTCGTAGGTGACAGATTAAAATGGGCGCGACAATTGGCCTCTCACAGTAAGGAAAAAAATTAGACTGAAGGTGTCTGAAAACATATTTCTGATGCCGAAGAAAAATTTTGACCAAACAAGAAGCCAGAAGATGTGAAAATTTTATAATGAAGAGGTTCAGAATTGATGGTCTACTCTTTATAAAAAATAGCGTTACGATGATAAAATCAGGAAAGATTAGCAGGAATATAGCATGCATGAGAGAGACGAGGAATGTGTACAAAACGTCGTTTGGGAAATTTGAAAATAAGATTCTTGTTTACCTGATCTCATGTTAAGAACCAGTGGTGAGAGCTTGTAAAGGAGTCGCGGTATTTGGGGTAACATAAAGTGCGGAGAAATTCTGGAGTAGCTGAGCGACCATTCGCTTCTCTTGAATAACTCTGCTCCACAGATTCTTTAAGTCAGTCTAACCTGATTTCTCATGCTGAGGGAGGAATATTGAGGGATATTGAGGGGCTTGAGTAAGAATGCTAACGCGATTATAAAATGAAAATGTCTATATTAATTTAATGAGAATTTCATGGCGTAATTTTATTAGGACAAAGTAGTTATTAATTACCATCAACACAACTACTTATTACGTTTTTATCGGACGAGATACACGGATACACATTTCGACCACTAAGTGGTCATCTTCAGGCCATTAAAACACAGAACATTAAAATTACAATTTCAACTTCATTTTCATATGGTTAGATTGAGATCTCAGTTCTTGGGTGTTACAACTTAGTATATGTATTTGTAAAACTCAAGGATTGACATCTCAATCTAACCATATAAAAATGAAGCTGAAATTGTAATTTTAATGTTCTGTGTTTTAATGGCCTGAAGATGATCACTTAGTGGTCGAAATAGTAGCCTGTAACTCGTCTGATAAGAATATAATAAATACTTATATTGATAGCAATTGATAACTACATTGTAATATATAGTCTACAACACGAGATATCCAAGGTGGAAACTATCAGGACGATTACATCAGGAAGTAACAGAAATGGGACAGTTACACAGTAATGGGCAATCGGATGTATTTAGGAAACCTTGGGCACCAGATTACTTGAGAAATTTTGGCGTGGATGGATTGCAGTGTAAAAAGTTAAGACATCCGGGCATTTAAGAACGGTATATGGATCTTAACGTACAGAGCAACATTGGTATAATTGCTAGGAACTTACTCATAATGAGGGGGTTAAGAATTGTGCTCCACGCGAAATATTATTAGGGTGATCAAGCCAAAGGGAAAAACAGTTGGCAAGCATGGTAGGGGATAAAATTTTATGCAGGGTTTTGGTGGGAAATTCTGAGGATAAGAACACGCTTCGAAGATATAGACGTAGGTGGCAGGGTAATATTAAAATTGATCTTACAAAAGTGGAATGGAATGTTTGGGTCTGGATTTGTCTGGTTTAATATAGCGACAATCAGCTAGCCATTGTCGACAGGGTAATGAACTTTTGGGTTCCATAAAATGTACGGAATTTTCTTTACTGAATAGCTGTTCGCTTCTCAGGAATAACTCGTTTCGAGGAGGTTAGTTAATGGAGAATAATGTTGAATTGTAGCTTAGAGAAATGTGATGCAAAGTTAGTTTCGTAAGAAGGACTCTGCTCCGTGAATTTATTTCTTGGAAGGATAATATTGAAGTGAAATTTAGAGAATGGAATGCAAAGTTGCTGATTGGATTAATATTCCTCGTCTGTAAACATGAAAATTAAACTTCCTGCTTGATTTTAGGCTTCCGCCGCAATGTAGATGAGATCTGCGCTCTTCTGGGATATTACGCAGGATTGAGTGGTAGTTGTCTACCAACGTTTCGAGATAACCAATTGGTCCCATCTTCAAGGGTCAAGTAGTCCAAGAAGAAAGAAGGCTTTCTTTTTTGACTCCTTGACCCTTGCAAATGGGACGGAGAGGTTGTCCCGAAACGTCGGTGCAGAACTGCCACTCAACCCTGCGTAATATCCCAGAAGAGCGCAGATCTCATCAACCTTCCTGTTCCATAAGAACAGGAAATTTCTTTACCGGCTGAGCTCTAGCTTTACCTTTACATTTACTTTGTAAGCTCTCCAGTATATTCGTGTTAATAGCATACTGAGTCAACATTTGTAGTTCAGGATAATTTTGCGCCGCCCTCACCAGACTCTCTTGCTTCCACAGAAACAAATTTCAGGTTGTGAAGGTACTTCAAGTAACGCTTTACGGGGCCAAACTTTATAGCCTTTCTGGCTTTCATATGAAATGAAATGAAACGAAATGGAATGTATATCATCCCTCAGAGATATGACTGGTCTATAATGTTAACATTATCACGAGCGTAGTTTCTGGTTAGATAGAGAGTACAGCATGTAAATGAATACGATGTGCCAGTTTGTTGCTCATTTACGATGAAAAGTGTTTCCATGTAGAAACAGAGACAATGAAATACACATCCACGCCTTCTGTCAAGAATTACATAATATAATTACACTATAAGAATCACATATGATTTTGAAGCGTGGCGACTTTGAAACATTTAGAAATGACATTGACAAATAAATTGTAAATAAATATATATATATATATTGTATATATAAACGTAACTCGCAGTGCTGCCGTGCCATCCCACCCTGCTCCTCCAACACGGCGCGTCGTCAGAAAGATGTCTATACAAAATGTGTTCAGCTTGGAGAATAAATCCCTGAAAATTTTTTTGACTTTTCTCTTTCGATAATTATGCACAAGGTGCACACACATCTAATTGCCTTTGTAGATAATCGCGATCATTCTCTCGGAGACCCAAGGTCGTGGAGTGAATGAGGTGGAAAAACTGTATCTACGAGCATGAAGTTTCTCATTTTAAGAAGGAAATTCCCAAATTTGTAATTTTTCTGTTACAGACATGGATTTAAGTACAGATCAGTTTCTATACCCTGTGTTTTCCACATTTCGGGGAATATTCTTCGCTAGGAGAATTTCCAAAATCGCAATGATGCTTGGACAAGGGACAGGCCATTTTTACGAGGAAACCCAAATTAGCGCAGTTTCTGAGACGCGGGAAATCCCACTTGAGAAACGATCATTGCTCGAGGAGAACCTATAGTTCTGGGAAAATCCACTGATTAGGGAAAAACCACACTGGCATCGTTGATGGTATAGGGAACAACCAGCACAGACAAAATTGCTAGCACTCTCTGGGAAGACCCAAAGCTCGGATATTGCCCTGTTGGCCGAGTAGGGCGACAACATAAACTGCTCACTGCATAATTTTCTCTACACGTGCTCGATACTTATGTTGGATATATTAAAAGTTAAAGTTAGGTTAAGGGTTAAAAATGCCTGCTATAATTCAGCTGCAAAATAGTATAATTCCCTTCTCCTATTTCGAATCAAAAATTAATATTACAAAATTAAACTTTTCTCTCTTGCTTCATAAGGGTGTGATACTTGGTTACTCACATTAAGAGAAGCACATATTTTGTGTCTGAAAGCAGTGCTGAGGAGATACAAGTAAATGGATTTGTAGGAGCCAGAATTACGAGTATATACGCGTGAGACAAGTAAAAATGCATACAATAGTTCCGCTAAAGACCCGAAGGGAATAAACCACTTCGAAGACCTAGGTGTTGATGGGAAGGTATTATTAAGATAGTCGTTAAAAACTGTAGTGAAGATGTGAACTAGATTTGTGTTTAATAATTATAATAATAATAATAATAATAATAATAATTTTTTACTTCAGTCCGACAACCTTATAGATGTTTCTTGGGGCTACCTATTGATTAACACCGGGCTATCACAGTGGTGGGTTAGTACTGATTAGGGGAGTATCGGGGTGTTGTGAAAACGGCATTGAACATTTGGGATAAAAATACCCGGACATGTTTTAAAGGCTGAGCGATTACAGCTTTTCAATAAGGAATTTCGAGCATAATTCAAGCTCTGTTTTCTTATGGCACATGTCTTAATTTTGCACATGTATTCGTCATATCACTGTTGTTTATTTTATCTTTGTGAGTAATGTTTTACTGACGCCCAGATACTGTATACGTTAAATGTTTCAAATATAATCTCAAATTTGCAACCTAAGCATATTTGTAATATTTGATTTTTAAAAATTCTATATTTATTTCTTAGGTAAGATTATTCTCTATTTTCGTTGCAAATTACACATACCTAGTTTCTGTGGTTCTGTGGTTTTTGCCAACAAACAGAAAACAGAAGATCGCTTTTGCACGGACATGTTTTATTATTCTTCTGTCTAAGAGAATATTACCTTAACAGCAATTGCATACATACTTTTACTATCCATCATTTCATGACCGAAAAGTAAGTGTCGCTAGTGTTGCTGTGGCTTCAGATTTGCTCTTTGGTTACTCCTAAAATTAAAGTCAACGGCGTTGCATTATTCTCAACCGGCATGAAATTTATATCCAGTTTCGTGAAAATAACCCAGCTGGTTCAAAAGCTGAAAGTGGGCATACGCAGAAAACAACGTTCCTTCATAGGTTTACCTTTTTACTTTCTAGGAAGAAAAGTGGGATAAAATGGGCTGTGCTGCATGCAGTTTGTTAATACTAAGTGCCTGTGAAACATTAAATGGTCCTAAATACGTAGGACAAAATTGAGTGTAGATCTCCATAATTTTTAATTGCAGATACTTGCTTCAGTTCTGGTTATTGATTTTTTTGAAACAACATAAACATAAATCACAAAGTCGTCTCACAAAACATGATCAACATAGGGTACAGTCAGGATAAAATTATGTGTAAAGCCGAGCTCAATTGCGCTAATTGCCTGTGTTTCGATAAAAAATATTTGAAATGATGTACGCTGTCAAAAAGCAATCTGTATTGACACGTTGTATAATTACGCTGCTGATACTGGTTTTGGAGAATTAGGTGTACTCGTATTAACGTGCTTGTCGTCGTACAAGTAACAGTAGTATGTGTCGGTGCGCGGGGTGTACAGGCAAGCCGCACGAATTATTCACATCCTTTGTGGAATACAGAAAATGACGTAACGGTAAATTTCACAATTTGTGCTGTAACCCTAGGTTTTTGGAATTTTTCAATGAAGAAATATGGAACTGATAGAACGTGTAGAATGCATTTGTACGTAAAATGGAATGCTTCGGTAAGAATGCCTGACAGAAGAGAATAATAGTAATAATAATAATAATAATAATAATAATAATAAAGATGATAAGCAGATGGAAAACATACGAAGTGGATTTGATGAGACCGATTACGTTAATCAGTTCTGAAGGCCGACAGCTACATTTCACCAGGTCAGATCTTGCAGCTGATCACCGGAAATGCTTAATCTCTTGCTTAAACTTTTCTGTCGATGGTCGACGTCCGTTTACACCAGTGTTGCTACGATTTGCAAACCACGACAAGTGCTTAGTCGCAGTCTTCAGATGCAGTACACTCCACTCAACCGTGAAATTTGCGTTTACTCTGAAGATTGAGACCATGCCAGAAATAGAAAGCAAAGTAGCAGAAGAGAAAAGATTTTAGCTACTGGACGTGAAGCCAGGGTGGAAGAGCTCTGGGATACGCAAAGAGGAAGGCAAAGTAGCAAGGGACAAGGACAAGAGGGGTCTAGCTTTTGTACTTGATGAAATTGCATTCCAGTGCAGGCTGCCGTGAGGGAACATCACTTCCACCTCGTGCGTCGGGAAGCAACAGATATCCGTGCTGTGTTCCCCCACCTCTCGGGGCCCCGCAACGGGGGCGGAGTGGCAATGCGCAGTGGTGCTGTGACCCGAACAGAGCTTTATTCTTACGATCTGGTGTCCCTAGCCAAGAGTCGACTCAAGTACTTCTTGATCCTCTGATCCAGGACGACGACGACAAGCTATCGTGTCTGGTACGTTTGACCCGGCCCACAAGTCCGCTGTGTTCGGGTCATCTCGGGGCTCTTCGCTGCTGCACGCCTCCCTGTGCTTGGTCCGACGTGTTGTGTGGGCCAGTGTGTGGCAGCAGCCGCTGCGGGGTGTTTGCTTGTGCGTTTAGGGCCTGACTGCTTCAGGTCCTGCTTATCTTCCCCCTCAAACATATCGCGTGATGTTACGCTACCCGCGAATACTCCTATGGAACAGTAATTGTGACTAATTTGTTTAACAGCATCGTTGAGGTGAGTCATTAAAAGCATAATTGAAGAAAAATATGTATTTGAGGTTTCTGAAATTTCGCTACAAGAATTGCATTTTTATAAAAAAGAAATTATGCTCATCTAAGGAGCGAGTTTTCGAAGTTCATATTTTAGAACTAATTTTCCAAGAGCAAAAAATCTTTTCATTACAATCTACCGTTTTAATTCAAGGCGCTGACGGTTCCTTTCCACTTAATTTCAGATGTTCAGTTATTCATTTTAAATATTTGCATGGAGGAACTCTAATTTTGTCGCAGACGGTATTGAATGTTATAAAACAATTTTTCTGAAGAAGAGAATTTGGTAGTTAGTCGCTTGTTCCAGGTCATATTGACAATAGTGACAACACATTGTTTCTGCGTTCTTATTTAAGAGTGACGAGGTTATATATGTATTGCACAGTCAGAATATAAACGTTTTAGCCAGAGAACCGAACCTGGAAAGGAGAGGGCATTTGGAATTTAAAGAACTGGATTGTTGATGCAGACGGCAGGATAATGTCACAAGCAGTCTTCAAGAAATAAAGTATGAGGAGCGGGGCTGGATTTATCCATCGTGGTCCTGTGAACACGGTAATGAACCTTCGGTTTCAGTACAGTCGGGATGTTCGTACTGACTGGCTGACTGTCGTTAGCTTTTCAAGGACCTTCTTCCGTGGACTTAGAAATTCAGTAAACAAATCTGGCTGGTTTGTCGGCTTATTTGTTAATATGTTAAGGCCTTTTAACAGTCGCGAAAAGTGTAATTTAAATTCATAATTGATCCTACTCTGGCTTTCCAGTTAACGCTTTGTATCACACGGATAACTACGTATATCGGCTGCTTTAATATTCGGTAACTCGGCATTTTACCCTTGGAACGTATTTATGGCTTTAATTTGGTTATGGGAATTAATAGCTATTGTTTTCACGAACACAGTTAACCGACGTATCTATAACTGGGCTGAGTGTGTTTTACCGTGGTTGGAAATAAAATTGTTGTTTATTGTTTAAATTAACCTAGTGATTGAAACGATTAACGGTATATAAGTTTCTGTTTCAATTGAACTGTTATAATTCGGTAAAATTTTTGACTGGAGGAATTGCCATCGCAGAAGCTCTAACTACAGTAAGACATACAATAAGACGAGTATACGGTCACAGCCCGACCTGTGTTCGATCCTGCGAACGTAGTGTTCGAGCAATGTACGACTGTGCAGAATTGACTATTGACAGCTGTTAAGGCAAACATAATTTTAACATGTAAAAAATTGAACCGAAAGAGTTGCCTCGTGCTGCAGACATGGCTTCGTGTTACCTGGATGGCTGCTGTAGTTCCCTTTACGGACAGCACACAATAACACTGTGTTATTTAGGCACTCCGCACACATAATCAAGTATATGTTTTGTGATACAACAATCCATAAAATTTAGGTAATGAAACGGGACTTCGAAAGTCAGTACAACATTTATCATTAGATTATTATAAACATATTGACTTTGAGTCTGCAATGTAGCGTAGTTTTGCTGCCCAGTTATGTTTAATAGATTTCTTAATATGAATTTTACTATTAATATTCGCACCTGTTCATCAAATGTGACTGATAAGCGAAGTAATTTAATTTTATGTAACCTAAAGGACGTGTTTAAGAAGTATCTCTTTGAGACGGTCTGTTTATATGTAAGTAGATAAATGCACGCAGTTTTTTCTTTTACTCATTAGTATTATTTATTTGCGCTTCTAATGCTTTTCTGTTTCTTCTACTTTTCGTAAGGCAGTTTTCTTCACCAATGGTGGTTTTTGAGAAATCATGTCTCCTTAATTGTGTAACGAAGCTTACAAACACGATGCAGTCTCCCAGACTTACAATTTACAACCCACGTAAATTTACGTGACCTATTTACCATTACTAAACCATGCCATGAAAGTGCTTTGTGACAGTGTATCGATACTAACAAGATGAATGTGGTTATAGAATACATATTCCAATACCAGGAGAGAAATGTCAGCGAATACACCGCATCATGCAATCAAACGTCCCCTGAATAAAGATGTATGACTTTGAAAACAGCCTGCTCTAACACATTAAGGTGTGGAAGAACCTTCCCCATAACACTACACAGTAGAACAGCAACACGGCCTGTAGACTGTTATGCCTGATTCATGCAAATGTAATCCAAATGTTCTTTCTTGTTTACTTAAGGATTTTTCACCTCAAAGGACTGCTGTTTCAGAACATTAATTTTCAAAATTAGTAGAGTTATTCATTACTCGTAATAATTAAAATCTTTGTAAAAAAAGTAATACTTTTTTATCCTCTATTTGATTATATTTTAAGTATAATTTTTTTGCTTTATATAGATACTCATCCTGTGATTATTTTTTTATTAACAGTTGTTTTCAAAAACATAGTTATGTACATTAAATGTATGTCACATTAAATTATTTTCTTCCAATGCATTAATGCCCTCAAGATAGCAATGTATTTCACACCTGTCCTGCATGTATGAAGAAATTTAACCACAAATTAATGCCCATATTCCGTTGCATTACAGAGCTAACCACTACAAAGCGACATTTTGTAAAATATGCGAAGGTAAACTTATAGTTAGTCCCGTTTATAAGAATCATTCTTTCTAGGGGTATTGGGGAGTGTACATAAACTCAACCATTTTTGGATCTCTGCATTACTTAAAGTTAGTGGACTCTTTTTAATTTTGTTTTTGAGGAAGAAATTCAATTACTTATTGGTAGAAATCCTGTTGACTTCCAGAGCCGGTCTAAATAAGATGGTGAAAAGAAGAGTCAATGCCCTTGCCGGCAGTCAAATGCGACCGTTTAAAATGCACCTAGTCAGTGACTGGGCTCTTCCGGTTCATCAACACTTATTGAGTATCTACTTTGTCCTAAAGATGAGCGTACTACGATTCGAAACGTCGGGAACTATATACCCAATGACACAGCTTAACACCCCAGAAAAATGAAATCTGCAGCAACACCGCTGTGAGAACCTCAGATCTCTAAAATTTGGTCCATAAAACTTCAATATGTCTGTACTTGAACGTGGCAGTAGAAGGAAATTTAATCCGGGTTCCGGTTCCACCTGGGTGTTGAAGGCGAATTGTTACTGTTGAATGTATTCGACCAGAGATCCCTTTTGAATGCTAACCCTGGGAGTATTCAGCGCAACTAAGACTCACAAGCACTGTGTCGCGGTGAATAGACCTGCAGTGGGGATGTGCGCTACTGTACACTCACGTTAATTAAAATAGCAACAGTGAAAGAAACACACCATAGGTGCAGGAAGAAGGGTACTCAGAGTCAATTTAAACTGATTGAAACTATGTTTTGAGCTACATACTGGTGGTGTGTCTGCGGTGGATGTTTTGAAACGTAAATTAAGAGAAGATACGTTTATTGAGAAATAAGCTGTAGTATTAACTAACTAACTAACTAACTAACTAACTAACTCCATGGGGCGGAGTCCTTCCTGAGAAGCTAACAGGTTCTCAGCTATTCAAGAAATTCCCAGAATTTTATGGAATTCGAAGATTCATTACCGCATTCACAAGAGCCCGCCACCTGTCCGTATCCTCAGCCAGAGCGATCCAGTCCATGCCTCCCCATCCCAATTCTTGAAGATACATTTTAATATTATCCTTCCATCTACGCCTAGGTCTTCCAAATGGCCTCTTTACAACAGGTCTCGACACCTAAACCCTGTATGCACCTCTCCGCCCCCCCCCCCATAGGTGCTACATGCCTCTCCCATCTCATTCTTCTTGATTTGATCACTCGGTACATATAGGCCTCTCTCTCTCTGTCCCTATATATATATATATATATATATATATATATATATATATATACACGTAAGATTTTTCACAAAGTCTTTCTTTTCTAATTACGTGTATATTATGCGAGACTAGAGGTTTTGATAGCGGTGTAGATGAATCCTGTTCCCTGACATCGTGTAGATCAGTAGGCTATATTTGTTCCACGTTTCGGATGAGTTCACTGCCTCCACTTAAAGGATAGCTGAAGACTACCTCCTTCAAAATTTTGATAACCTTTATACCAGTATACATGGCATCATATCCTGGAAGCCTGGTGTCTGGTTATTAGGCGCGTTCGCATAGTCGCGTAAAGCGCCTATTAGCTTCGTCGTATCTGTCTGTCTGTCCGCATTATCAGCGCGGCTTCAAATGGACGGTTTCCATGAAATTTGATATTGAAAAAGGATGTCCAGAAAATCCAAATTTTGTTAAATCGGACAAAATTTCGGGCAATTTACATGAAGACTCAACTACGTTTTACTGTTGCCAGCGATATAAATTCGCCATGAAAGCTTTGATGTGCAACACTCATTACAGTCATATTGTTGACAGTGACATGTAGTTCAACAGTACACAGATAATGCATTGTTGCGTTTCCACTGCATTAATGGTTACGCAAACGCGCCACAGTGCTACCTCCGTTTACGTACATTGCGTAACTTGTATTGCTTTTATAAACGGGCTCCTATGAACGTGAACATAAAATTAGAAGTCATAAAATCCGAGAAATATTGTGACTCTCAGAGTTGTTATTACTTTTAGATTCTCAGGAAACACTCTGATCGATGGAATTATAATAATAACCATGGCTCGACAGCCCTATATGGGCTTGGGCCTCCTCTTTCCGAGGTTACTTGGTCTTGTGCATTTGTGGCAGTGAGTGACCAGCCCACTGGCCGCGCTGTTCGACTCAATCCTGATGTGACTGCCTGAGCCATCTGGCAGTCAGTCAGGAGACTTGGGTGAGATATGGCCGCTGAATTTTGCTTACGAGCATCACTAGTTCTATTCATGCCCGTAAGGTTCTTTTACATTGTGTAAATCTACGACATGGGACCGACGGCTTTACTTCCCCTCCGAAGGAAGTGGTGCTCCGGATTTATCACCCTTAAAAATCCATCGACCTCGGTCGGGATCGAACCCGCGAACCTTGGGTCCAGTGGCGAGCACGCTAACCACTAGTCCACCGAGGTCGACGATCGATGGAATTACTTATGTTAAAACGAAAATTCTTATGTCGTTCTTGATATATGGGTTAATAAGTGCCGCACAAATATGCCGCTTCATACGTAGTTTCATTTATTAGTATGTTGGTTCTGTTGCTTCAGGTACCTAAGACTTTTGTCGCTCACGGTCTATAAACAGTTCATATTTTATAGTTTTTATTTTGTTGTTTTCAGAATAGTGTGTTTTTTTATAAATGTCACAATCGTTCGATAGCGAGTCTTTAGTTTTAGGTTACTTGGTTTATTGTATCAACCGCCGTGTTGTTTATAGAGTCTAATGAAACAAGAGAATGGTTATATGCGGTGGAATAAAACGGACTTGAAAGGAAGCTTTTGTATCCATTTTCGAGTTATTTATGCCTGACTTTGCCTGGCGAGAATGGGGAAAAATACGAAAAGCGCCAGAGTGGTCTGTGTACTCATCGAGACTTAAAATGTTTACCTCTTTGAGTTACCTGCGAATTAAACGCAAAGTTTATTGTTAATAATTTTGATTCTTTGTATAAATGCTTCTTTAATTTTAGAAAATTTTTTACACTAATAAATTAAGCAGCAAAATAAATTAGCCATAGAAAGGCAAGGCTGTGTATGTCATAATTTCAATATAAGTAAGTTACGCATATACGGTATCACGGCCCTGAGATCTGTGAAGGGACACAATGGTGTAAGCTGTAGTTACCCGTATACCTCTCAGAATACAACGTATTTGAAGGTGGGCCATGGATAATCCCATTGCGTTGACAGGCAAAGCGGTGTAAGTTGTCCGCTGAAGGAAACATGACTTACACTAGTTTGCTTGTAGCGGCTGGCTGAGTCTTCAGACGCAAATCGATATGATTTAAACTGTTACATCAGTGACTCCACCGTTTGAGTCAGTATTCAGGAATAGTCCGATTTCAGAATATTTTTTTTTGCAAGGGATTCTTCTTGGATAATAATATTTGTCAATTCAGAATAAAACTCGGAATTTCCAGAAACTGTCTCTTTCACCCTAATCGAGAAATATATTATTCCTTGTTGTTGTTGTTGTTGTGTTATTGTTACAGTAGTCTACACATATATGATTTGCTTTCTGGAGGTTACTTAAAAATTAAACGTAAAAGGGAAACTTTTATCTTTACACATTCTGAAGTTAGTGGTTGTAGTGATTATGAATGCTGACTGATGAAAAACCAATTTTGTGCCAGTTCTTGGACAGTGTTTTAATTCCGTGATCTTGTGATTCAATCACTTTTGTTCCGTCACAATAGGCCTACGTCACTTACCGCACAAAGTTCCATATTTTATTTGCATTTTGAAAGCACAAAATAAAATAAAATAAAATAAAATGCTTGTTACATCCTGTTTCTATGGAAAATGTAAAGTAATACCCTAAAAAACAAAAGCGTTTGCTGTTCGCTACTGTAACAACACAGTTCTGTCAGTACCTAGTATAATTATCGCAAAAACGTAATGTTATTAAAGAGAGTCGTAGCTGGTTACCCAGTTATACATACACGACAGAGAACTGACCACAGATTTAGAAAATTGAATTACCAATTCAACTGCTACTGAATATGTAAGACGTGAATCCCGTATTCTGTCTGACTGTGGCAAAGGAAGTTATGTTAAAGCCAACAACACACCTGAGTCTCCCGCAGTAAGATTGCTGTACAGAATGCGTCTCTGGTCTTGAATACTGTAACAAACTTAATGAAACTTAGGTGCAGTGCCGTATCTAGGATTTACTTTTCGAAGGCAGGAGAGATTTTAAAAGTAGGCAATAATTAAAGTGTGTTAATTAACGATGCTGTCGATTGATGAGATTACCTAGCGTCGGTGGTAGATGGATGAATGGGTATAAAGCATTGGTGGAAATACACTAACAGAGAAAATCAAAGTACTCAGAAAGAAAGCTCCACAAATGCCACTTTATTCATCACAAGTCCCACAAGTAGTGTCCTGGAATCTAACCCGGACCTTCACGATGAGAGGCTTAATCCGTGTCACGACCCTAAAAGTAGATAAGGAAAGGTTTAATTTATTACATAATTTCACACATAATTTATACTGTGTGATGTTAATGCTCTCTTCATTATGAAACCTATATAGCTAACCAAAGTTTCTAAATAGGAGTTGATTTTCTTGAGGCCCTTGGATGTCAGGAAGATGGGAACTTGTACTGAGAATGCCCTTTAAGTACTACCCTCTTCAACTCTGTGAGGACGATCAACACTTACCCTAAATTATAAACTGCTTTTGAAGCGAGAGTCATTTCTTAATTTAACGGTGCTTTGTTAGCTGCATGTGTATATCTCTTAGTGTACAATGGAAGCATAATTGCAGATAACAAGGAAGGCAATGTATATATAATAACATTGTGACGCGTTCCGTAAACATTGTTGTCACGGAAATGCAAAACTGCCTTTTCTTTGTACATATGTCGCTGTCAACAATGTAATAAATATTGAAAACATTGCCATGGATGCACACCAATGCATTCATTGTATTGTTGCGCTGAATGTGTGGCTGCTAACAACATGGAACACGTTTAGGTCTTCATGTAAAGTCCCCGATATTTATGTCCGATTTTAACCACATTTCAAATATCTCGGCAGATTTTTGTAAAGTTCCCAGTGTAAAATTTCATATTTTTGTTCGATTTTAAACAAATTTAGAGTATCTCGACAGATTTTTTAAAAGTACGCAATGTCAAATTTCATGAAAAATCGTCCAGTAGGAGCCGCGCTGATACATGAGTACAGACGGACAGAAGGATGGATATGGCGAAGCTAGTAGGCGCTCTACGAAAGCGCGTAATATACTAAAGAGCTGTGAGAATGAGCTCTCGTGGCCTGCTTGTGAAAATCTGTCAGCATTTCATAGAGCTGTGGAATTAATTTATGAGTATATCAGCCGGGGCAGTAGCCTCTGGGATACGAACTGATTTCGAGACTTCTCTAAAAACTGCAATGTCAGCTATTCTACACTCATGATACAGGTAAAAATTTTGTATCAGTAAAGTAAGCGATAGGTTCTGAAATGTTCTTGACTGGATAAAATTCGTACTTTTCCTTCGCATAAATTAGCAGTGAGTAATTTCGTCATATGGGTCTACGGCCGCTCGCTTACTAGGATCGTGGGTTCGAATCCCACCGTGGGCATGGATGTCTGTCTCTTGTGAATGTTGTGTTTTGTCAGGTAGAGGTCTCTGCGACGAGCTGGTCCCTTGTCCAGAGGAGTCCTACCGAATATGGTGTGTCTAAAAAGTGTTGTGACCATAAAACCTCGACGAAACGAGGAGGCCCAGGCCCATATAAGGCTGTCGAGCCATAGGAAAAAAAATTTCGTCATATGCCGTAAATGTTGGATCAGTATCCTGGAATACCGTGAGTAGTTGCTGGCATCCGACTACAGTCATAGAGACTAACTTTCTAATTAAGGCTTACGGGTAACTGAATATTATCCTGTACAGAATGCTGCGTGACGAGTGGCCAAACTTCAGGAATGTGTTGTGGTCATTTAGAGCAACCATCCTGTAACCTTCTAAAGCCCAGCGGTTGCTTTATGCACCATCCGGTTTGACATTAAAAAATTCAACATTCTGACCACGGAGTGTACTGTTGTGTTTTATACGTATTTCAGAACAAACAGAAATTATTTTCCAATACAGCTTTGGCTGGCTTATAACCGAGATCGAAAGTGTTTACTGCGCGGTACGAGCTGTTTGTTTACTTGTAGTCACGTCATTTTTAGTCTTTAAGTATTTAAAACCTTGGTCGCTTTGCACTGTTGTCGAGTTAAGAGTTATTGTATTTAGCAATAAATATAGAATAAATGTTCAGTTGTCTTATATTGTTATCAATTTATATATTCGAAACTAAATCACCTTTCTAAATGGCCACCTCGAGCCACCATGCATGCTGTCAAGTGCCACTCAATTGAATGCTTCTACTAAATGACAACAGTGGCTTCGATTGTGCACTGTACCAGCAGTTTCCGACTTACAGCTCTGGTACACATACACTTAATGCATCCCAGACGAAGAAGACTAAGGGGTATAAGTCCGGTAACCGATTCGGCCATGCCACCGGTCCACCTCTTCTTATCCGTCTTCCTTGACATTTTTTTTTCATGTACTGTGTAATATTTCTGCCAAAAGGTTGAAGCCCTCCGTATTGCATCTACATTCGTCCTCTTCTGCAAGAGACAGTTTCTCCAAATGAAGTGGTTTTATTTCCTGAAGATTGCCTTAATAACCTGCTGTTAAAAATCCGTCAATACAATTTTGTCCAGGTGGTTGTTTCGTAGACGTATTTTTCATCTTACGTTTGCCGAGAGCCTCTCTTGAAAGCTGCTACTTTGCACAACTTAATGTGAAATTTCACGCTTCCTTTCGTTGTTAATACCCACACAGTCATGTGTCAATTGAGACTGCTGCGTCCAGAGAATTTTTAGCCTCTGTGGTAAGGGATAGAAATCATCGTCATGTAAATTCCTTCTTGCCTGTGTCTATAAAACACTACTCCTCGTGGCAAGCACCCAGAAGTATTTTTAGATGCGGAGCATTATCAGCATCTTGCTATTACCACCGGAATTACCTTGCAGCAGCCCTACTACGTAGAAGTTCCACTGCAGAAACTGCATGCAAAATGTATGTTGGCATGTATGTTGGCATGTATGTTACCATATTCCTCATTTATAAATTGTAGGGCAAACTGTGCCAGCTTGTGTGCCAGCACTCAATTCGATTAAGGTTACAACTTGCTTAACTCGATAACGGTGTTGAATCGACCTGTGGTTTGTAGGATGTTTTGCTCTATATGACCTCTGGTACATGCTCCTGAAGTTCGGCCAGGTCGTTGCGGAACGAACTGTATGTTACTAGAATTTGGGAAGGCATGATAATACGGCAACAGTTATGTTTCCACTCAAAAAAATAATTTTGAACACCAGATATAAGCTGTAATGACGTGTAAAATAACCACCAACATCATGAGATAGGTGTATCATTTTATTTATATTATAATAATATGCGGCTACTATTTATTACCTGTTTAATAATATCTGACTACACTTAGAATCTGACAATTGAAATATTAGAGATTCGCCTATAAATTGTAAACGAATAGACCTATAAGGAACTGTGTTTCTGCTGCTTCGATATAACTACTTTTTATAATTCTTTCTGTTCTTAACGTGATGTGTTGCCTTCTAACGACCCTTCTCACTTGTATATATTTTGCTTGTAGCTGTCAGTGTAGGAGCTTCTTTTTCTATATCTTTCTGTACAAACAGAGAACATATATCTTCAGTTCATTAATGTCTCTGCAACTTCAGCATATATTGTACACAGAAGAAAAAAATTTGTGGATCTTCAGCCTGGTTATGACGATTGGTGAAAATATGAGTTTGACTGAACGCAATTGTAATTGTTCAGTAGTATAATAACGATATATATTTTATATTAAAACATACTTAAACGTATTTATTTCATGGCTTCCTGGAACTAATTATTATATACCTTGCACCTAACATTTTCAAAGAAATGTGGAGTGCTGTTAGGAGTCGAATTAGCAATAAATTTAAGTCTGTGACTTTTGTTTGTTTATTATTTGTTCGCGTGGCACGTTAGAATTTTTAATACGCACGATTATTCACTTGCGGTTGGTCTACATTAATTTAATTCATTTTATTGCGTACTACAAGAAGTGTTTTCTGGTAACATGCGAAACAGCTCTTTGTCACTGTATTTCTTATAGTTCTTGGGCTTATCTGCCTTTTAGGGTAATAAAGCATTAATTAAAGTGTAAAGTAAATACACAAACTTTGTTTCATTTGCAGAATAAGTATTATCTTTATAGCCATCTATAATCCATTGATTTTTACAGTAACGATATATATATATGTATACAGTATATGAATTTGGAAGGTAAGATTGGAAACTAAAAATGTGTTTGATTACTAATACAGAGTCTGCCAAAATTAAAAGGAAAATTACTTACGTGACATTATTTTGGAAATGATAAAAGTTTCATTGTAACAGTAAAGTTTAAAGTCAACACATTCCTTTCCTTCCGTTTTTTATAAATTCATCCGTTTTTAAACTCATTACTTCATTTGCTCATATTCTTTCTCATCCCCTTGATTTGTCTATCCTATCGTCTTCCTCTCACCCCTGTTCTTTAAAACAGATCACTAACTACCTTTCCTTCTTTGATATTTTCTTTCGTACCTTTGTCTCTATCCCTCATTTCTTGCATATTCCTCTTCCACTCTTTCCATCTATTCATTCTATCATTATTCCTCTTCCCCTTCCTTCTTCCCTCTTCTTTATGTTGAGACCGTTGGCGTAAATGTATCCTTCCTTTTGCCCGTTAACACTGTCTGACAAGCACTGAGACTGAAGATCTTCTTTGGAAACAATAAAAACAACCAAAATTTGTCTCCAGAAGCACGCGTCTTCTGCGAGCCTGAAGACACATTTGGCTGCCTTAAATGTTTAGGACTGGAGTTGAAACTATTAATTCCTCTCAGTTCCAACAAAGGAGGAATGGTATTTTGATAAGCGTAGAAGTGGTATAACATTTGCACTGATCTTTTTCTGTTCTTTCTCTTTCCCTGTTCTGCTTCTTTACATTCTCAATCTCTTCCTTCTCCTTATCATTTATGCCACCTCATTCTCATTCGCCTGCACTTCATTTTCAGTTTCCGTCATAATTTTTTTCTCCTATCACTTGTTTTTTATATTTTATTTTCCTTTTTCGAACTTGTGGCATATTATTTCTGACAAAAGCGAATTATAAATATTACTAACATACAGGAAGGAAGTGGAGGGGGGCGACAAAACTGCGTGATTACTCAGTGCGGAATTCAAATTTATGTGTGCTATGGTGCAACCTGAAATCCTGTCCTGATCTGCGTATTTGTGCACTCGTGGTCTGAAAGTATATGTAATTTCATCCATTATTTTAGATAGGCATATATAGGACATTGATATCAGATCAGATAGTAGAATAAGAAAATCTTAATAATATGAATATGTAAGTAGGACTGGATCATCTTAAAATCCTGTTCTTTTCGGAATTTGAGGTTAATGACTCCTATTATGGGTATTGTAACTCAAGAGACTGTTTTAGTTCTTAGTCGTTTGGTCAGTTAATAGTTGATATATTATTTGTACAATTTTCCCTTGAACCCTACTTCAGATTGCTAAGTGAAACTCCTTCGGAACCGCTGTTTCATATAAAGAAACACGGCTCTTCGCTCACACGTGGGTTTGAAATTAATTAGCCAATGCTCATAGTTTACTTAATTTTAACTTTTTTCAAAGTAGTTATAAAGCGACTTTAGTCCTGTACGGCGGAACAAGTAGTCCATGTTTTGTTTTAAACTTTGTTAGCGGTATACATATAGTATGTTTCGACCGAAGTAAGAACGAGTTTTTTTTCTCTCTGTTCTTCTAAATCCTATAAGGGGCGTATCATATCGGAAAAAAAGTCCATTCGCATCCTTAGCCAAGAATTTCTGTATGGCATCTATATTCTATGTGTATATTGCGAAGTTGCGAACGTGCATATGACAGCGAAACTTTATGCTTACTCTGCGAGTGATTCGATTAGAATTGGGCCCATAAATTTCACAGTTTCATCTCCACTGCTTTGAGCATGAATATTACTTTGGTCAAATTCGATATATCGTTAGTCTGTGCAGTTTGGATGGCCTGTTGGTTAGACATAGAACAGTACGTCTAGTTTCGCCATTCGAGGGAAAGTGACGATACAGAAATAAGAAAATATGGCTGTTCTGTTATTCCATTTGACTGTAATCTCATGTAATACATTACCTAAAGGCTTTCTGGAATGACTTTATTTGTAATTTATGCCTTCTCTGTGTTCCTAAGCAGTCATGCGAAGAATAATGATAATCCTTAATACCGGCTCCCATTCCTCGTCCTGCAAAATATGAGTACGATTGGTGCTCGGTTCACTGATTTTGTGACAAGTAATACACTACGTTTCCTTTGAAGCATATTTAGAGAAAAATCTTGAGTAGGAATTCAGTATAACCTGTAACCACAACAAATGTTATTAGTTTCGTCAATGTATGCTACATTTTTCGGTCGTACTAACCATCCCCAGGAATTTAAGTGCATGACTTTAAAACTCAAAATAAAATTCATGTATATATTTTAAGTTTGCGAGATCTCACAAATTTTACAAGCCGTAATAATACATGCATTTTATTTTGAGTTTTAAAGTCATGTGTTTAAATGTTTGAGAATGGTTAGTATGATTGAAACATGTTTCATTTATTGACGAAACTAATAAAAAGTGTTGTGGTTGATGGCAGCACGTATGTCAAATTTAATGTGATATACTACAACGGGATGAATTTCCCCCTCCCCCAAAATTATAACCTGTAAATTATGTTCCAGTGACCTATTTCTTAACCCTTTCCAGGATACAAAAGAGGTAATTCGATTAGCAAGATCAGTGCTTCTGTTCTAGGTTTGTTAACTTTTATAAAATTATCGGAAGAATTGTGTCCCACAGTCGATCTGCAGTGACACATGAAAGTAACTAGAGTTTCAGTAATAAAGATTATAACTTACCGTTGAAATACACTAACCAAAATGCAGTTTCAATATAACCTAACACGGAAATATTAAACCGCACGAGAAGAGGAGCGATTCGTAAAAGTTTCTAGGTAATAATCTCTTCAGGCAGGCTGTAACTTATACCTTTAAAACTTTTCTAAATAAAAATAATTTTTACATCTCATTTTAACATACATGAACTTTGTAGTTGAAAATTTCATGTTAGTGGTACAGTACATTTCACGTGGCTCTATAAATACCTTGTTGCTATTAAAATATTAACCGAATCCTACACGTTTTGATGAAGGTATTAAAGTATGTTCGTACTGTTTGGAGTATCTTCTGTGTGGACATTTATAATTGAAATATTATTAGTCGGTACTTAATATTTTTATAAAAATCCAGGGCTGCGAATTTTTCGGATTATAACAGGAAAAGTTCCACTGACACGTACATATTAAGTTATAAGTTTGAAATCTTTTATAAATCGAAGGAAACTTTGCACAACTTTATTCGTTTCAAAATTAAAGAGTGACAAACTGTCTTATAATAACCAACCAAATGCACAATATGTCAATATAAGTGTATATTTAAAATTCAAAACATAATATCTTCAACGTTTTTCGAAACTTTATGAGTCATCGTCAGGGACAGCATAAAATAGATATGTGTAAAACATGAAGTAAAACTGAGTTTTCCTTAAAAGAACTATACTAGTAAGCTGTAGTGAATCGTAGTGTTTTGAGCATCATACAGTAGCATAAAATTTAGAATGTAGATCATCCCGCATGTAGTAGATGTTATCATATTTTAACGTGGAATTCGGATTACTCAGTTTTTCAGGAACAGCTTAGGTATGAGTGGAGGAGAGCATATCTGTTTGATGAATGTTCTTCCTGATGATGACTTATAAAGAGTCGAAACATGTTTAGATATTTCACGTTATTAACACCCTGACGATGAACTAAGGTTTGAAACATATGTAGGGGTACAAACATTTTATAGAAGCTACAATAAAAGTGGTTTTTAATTGTGCATCAGTTTGTTTGATATAATATGTTTAGATATGTTTCAAATTTTAAATATAAGCTTGCATTGACGTATTGTGCATTTGGTTGATTGTTATAAGATGGTTCGTTAAGTAATGAACGGAATGAATAATAATATTATAGTGGACAGTGACTTTGCGGCGAGTTTAGAAAGGACTTTTATTCAGCTGGGCCACCGACTGGATTGTTAAAAGTTGCCGATTCTTGTCTCCATATTTTGCTTCACCTTCCACTTAGGCACGATTTAAATGCTTTGATCTCTTCGGTGTAAAAATATTTCATTTGTTACACATTTCACTTGATGGCGAACAAGCATCCGTGACTTTCAATTAAAATGTACACTAACGCAACCCTCATTAAACGTCAGGGTAACCGGTAACATGAGTCAAATTCGAACAGGCCACTTCCGGAAACAAGCCTACAGTATCAAAACTTCACCACCTTGATCGATTTTTTGTTAATTTATAGAACAAAATATGTATTATAGAATTTTACACCAATAACATAAAGGACTACACAAAGTTGTGCCTAAAATATTAAATTATTTATTGATAATTTCTGCAATAAATTTTATCGGAATTAAGTGTGTGAAAAAAGGTAGATTTTTCAGGACACAGAAACGTATGTAAATTAATAGAAAGAACAATGCTTATTAAAATTTTTCCAGTGCCTTTCTAGATGAAAACTACTTCAGTATGAACCACGCCGTCATTCACATTCGTAAGACCGCCATTCTTCTTCCAATGTGGATGCATCGTTCGCCTCCCGCAAAGAGGCCCTGCTTCAATTTGTGTCTCTTAGAACCTTCCCAATGTATTTCATTAAGCATATTTTACCTCTAATGTTGCAAAATTACCCTGCCGTTGGTATGGAGTTCACTATCAGCATAATGAACTTGAAACGAAATGTGAAAACGGATGGGTTATACGCAATTCTTACTTCTACTTGAAAATTGTGGCCTGCATGCTATTACCATTGCTAATTTAATATACGTCATAAATTCTCCAGGATCCCACAAGAAGTCAGTTGCTTTGCTGACTAAGAATGAGAAGGAATCCCTTTTTTTTCCAAGCGCAAATAACGTAGAAAGGGCTTTCCCATTTGCTGCTTTAAAGTGGTTTATGAGGAATTGGTAATTTCTTGTGGAAGAATTTTGTTTGATGAGACAGATATGTGAATGAGGCTGTTTTAGAAGGCATGACTTAGAGGATTATGATCTATGAAACTGATTACATATTAAATTATTTGGAAATTGTATGTGTTTAAATAAAGAGATATTGCTGCTGATTATACGTGGCAAGAAATTTCCTGTCACATATTCAAATGTTTTCATCGTGATCACAAAAGCCCGGACTGAGTCGAATGCTGGCTCTTGTGAAGATTATCTTGATTCTTCTACTTCCGTAAAATGAAATAATTTCTTTTGAGAAGATGAACGAATACTATCTTCTCAAGAAGGACCCTGCATTACGGAATTATTTTAATAGAGTATTTTATTATCGTCTGCTATCTAATTAGCAGTAATTTATGGCACTCAAAATTAGAATGTTCTATGAATGAGTAGCAGTTTCTTTCTCCAAGGTTTTTGTTGCTTTATACTTTATTTAATATAGGCAGAAAGCTTCCCCGAAACGTCGTTAAAAATTACCAATTAGCTGTATACAATACAGCAGCAAATTATAAACCTTCACCCACAAAGCTGGGATGTCTGTTGATCTGATGATGGTGACTATGAAGATTTTTGTACTGTGGGATATGATGCATAGTTTGGTTGTTAGACACCAAACGTTTTTCAACTTATTCGTAGATTGGAAAATCACCCCAGCACCTATCTACGTATTGCATTACACGGCGTCATAACCAAGAAAACAATAATCTCAAGTGTAACTATTCAGTATATATATATATATATATATATATATATATATATATTGTGTGCGTTAACGCGGAGTTTGGGAGCTTTTGTGTGGTTAAGTAAATAAGAATCGTTGTCTCAGTTTTAGGAAAATGGAAATTAGGAACGTGACTGCGTGAAGTGTTCTTCTTTGTTTACTCTGACAAATACATATAACAAGTGCTTAACTGTCTTTGAGCTTTCCGAGTTCTACACTTTTACATTCATATTCAACGAAGAAGTTTATGGAATGTTATGTATCATTTTAGGAATTTTGCATTTTAAAATGCATTTCGTCCATTTCACGAATACTTGACTCAACTAGCAAACCTACATAGCCGAAGTGCTTAAGGCTTTTATGCAGGTGTAGTCATTATCAAATCACGACCAGATTATCGGCAGTTATGGCTGACGCAATTCATGATATTCCTCCAGTTTTTCAAGACAACTTCATTAAAAGTTCCTGATAATCTTCTCATCCTCAACAGCATATAACCCAGCAGTTCAAACACCGTCCTTAAGTAACAATCGATAATGCAGTCAATACGTATGTACCATTAGCCTTATGAATATCTGAAATTAGGGACCTCCATTGGCGTTTTTAAGTGAGTCACAATTGATATCTCCCTGAAGGCATTCAGAAGGCATGGTTACTTCGGAGCGCACGCAGGAAGTATAAATATATGTAAACTGTCAATCTGTAAAATTGTGTGATCCACTTTTAAACTAACTCAAACGTGCCACTGGAAAACTTGAATAAAGTAATAATTTATCTTTTAAATAGGAGTATAAGCTACAACTTAACATGACAAAGCTAGGAATGGCGTATTATCCACATGAGACTCCTTTAATGCCGCTGAGAAAATTGGGAGGAATCAATAAATGACAGCTCATTTAGAATTTAATGTGGAATGGATCTAAAAAACAAGAGAAGTAAGGAAGAGATCAAATTAAGTAACACAACTTAATTTAGTGTTAGAAAGTAAAATTATAAATAATGAGTTATAAAGTAATAAATCCAAATTTACATCGCGCAATATTTTGTTCTGACAATCGGACTTAAATGAAAAATAAATTTGGTTATTGATGTAATACTGAAGTACTTAACTACCATTCTTAATCAGAGTAGTTTGTCCTGCCTCGATTAATTTCTTTTGCAGCCCTCTGACCTCTTCCTTTTCAGAATTAATTTTTGAAACTGCGAATTTTTTATAGTGCCTTAAAGGTATTTCCCTTTACTTCCGTCCATGTCATATAATTTGTATGAGGTACATGCTGATTTGACTGGCGAGTTTATGTTTCCTTATAGAATGGAACTTGTTTATCTTTAATTTGATACTCTTTGATCACATATTTATTTATATCGATTCATAAAAAAGGAGAAAAAAGTGGCTACCTACTGGTATTCCTTCATGCGAATTACAAGTACCGTGAAAGTTGTACTGATTAACAGGCAAACGACAAAAGCAAATGTTGAGCGAAGTAACTAGATTACGAAGGACGAAAAAGCAAATTAAATAAATAACGAAGCAGTCAACGAAGAATATAGCCTACTAACAAAGGAACCAACAAGAGAAAGCTTAATCGAATCGGAATTAAAATACAATTTGAATTTAAATTGAACTTGACCAAAGACCTGGAAATACATACTTCCAACAACACCGCAGACAGGTCGTTGATCAACATACTAATAAACATCCACTAGCAAATGATGCAACCTACGAAAAACTTTACTAAAAACGAATTAACTAACGATGGAATCAAATAATTACTTTTAAAATATTTTCTTTGCTTTGTAATATTAAGAACGCTACTTTGCTTGTTAACCTCAGAACACAGGTGTCCTGAAGAAACAAGACTTTTGGCATCATGTTTGGAAAGCAACAGCAAATGCCTTGCTACAAACGTTTGGACACACAGAGAAAATAGTTTGTCTTCCATCTGCCTCCACACTGTGTCAACTAAAATTAAAAAAAACAGAGTTTATTAACTTAGGAAAACAATATACCGCACTGCACTGCATCTATTGCTCTGAAGGGCTCACTCTGTAGAATTACTGATTACTTAGAACTGGACTTCTGCTTGCAGTGTCCGATATTGCCGTTTCTGTCATTCTACACATATGTAACGTTGCTTGGTTGACTTGGTTGACCATCCAGCCTCTTGTGAACTGGAAGCCAGCGCTCTTTGTTTGATGGAAAAGTGGCTAGAGCTTGATTGTACCAACACACCTTTATTTATTATATTACAGAAATTTACACTACGTGGATGTTTATCCTCCTTTCCCTTATAAAACTTCACGGCAGAGTTTTAAATCACGGAGTAATTTTACGTTTATAAATTTGATTTTAGGCTTCCACCGCGATGTTGACGAGATGATGACAATTACCACACGACGCCTCGTAATATCCCAGAAGAGCGCAGATCTCACGTTTATAAATGTTTTTTTTATATTCGTATCTCATAGTTTTTGCTTCATTACCAAATATATTTCCCTAATTAATAGCCTAATTATTACTTTGCTGGCAATTAAAATTAACACGACAGCATTGTGGTTTATAACGTGTGTTAATTCAGTTCGACTAAACGTTAGTCGAACTATTCAATACTTAACTGTTTGCATTCCAAGCGCATTTTATTTCTCATACATTGATGCGTGAGGCAGTTCCATTATTTAACGTAAACTGCTCTGCTGCACGTCGATCGCGCGATGTTATCGTCACTTGCATGTTCAAAATTGTTTCTCTTCTACTAAATGAGAACTTTTACGGTGATTAATTTTAATCAAATTTACATCAAGGAATTCAAATAACGCGACTGGCCGAATGAACAGTAGGTGGCTAAACAATAAATTACTGAGCGAAAGAAATATGCCCGAAATGTGCTCTCATCTGTAGGTATTTACGTTCGAGCGCAAACATCATATAGGTAGTTTAGCACTTACGAACTGCCGGACCCACCTACTTTTAGGTGTTGGTGAATTTCGCCACAACTTTCGGAGTTCTATTTTTACTTTTGCACAACTTGAATAAACCGTGCCAAATGTGTTTTACTCGTGACATGATTAAATTTCCTTATTTCCTGGCCCGTACCATGGCGGTTAATCGCCGGCCTCTTACCTCAAAGACCCGGGCTTGAATCTAGGCCAATCCATGTGGGGTTTGTGGTAACCAAAGTGGAAGTGTTACTGCTAGAGTTTTTTCTCCGACTACTTCGCTTTTAAGTTCCCAGTATATTTGCATCGATGCTCCATGCTCATATTCCATTCAAACCTTCGCGATTTCCAGTGTCATTAAAACACCTTCGCCTGTCTTCTTGTTGTCTGCATACGTACAAAAAACAGCAGCATTTGATGTAAAAAGAATTAGTGAGATATAGGACAGGTGTCGCCTAATCCGAGCACACGGACGTACATGTTTTCGCTATATAAATGTATATATATATATGCATATATGTATATATATACTAATATAGAATTAAAGGCTTTTAATTCTTAGAATTTTAAAATAGTGTCACCGCTTTCAGCCTTACCTCAATAGTGTTGGCTCAGCTGCCACATAACCCTCCCTACCACTGCCCATGTTTCGCGTCAAGAAAGCTGCCATCCTAACCGACGAATTTCAGTGAGTTAGTGTTAAAGTAGAAGTGTTGCACGCGTTAATTCTCGGTTGTGTTTGTTATTTATTATTTGTGTTTTAATTGTGAAAATTTTGCGTAGTAGACATGCCACGAAATAAATTTTCTTCAATTACTAATGATGAAGATTCTGCTATCATTGGAAATAAAACTTTGGGTAGTGCACTACGCAGGAACGATGGATCGTATCAAAACTTGTCTCAGATCGTGGTGTTATACACCCAGAAGTTCTCTGCGCTAAAGTTCTTCAATTTAAGTACGTTTTGGATACAGTGACAAATATCTTACGACATTGGAACATTCACACGACTTTGGAGGATGTTGAAGCTGAGTACTCTGATATTTCATGCACGTAAGTAAGGTGGCTTAGTAAAGTTTAAGTACTTGAGAGATTTATAAACCAGACTGAAGAGATCAAAACATTTCTCGAATCCAAGGACGAGCATTCTTGATTCCCTGCATGACTATTCGTGGTTGACATGTTTGGCTTTTCTCGTTGATGTCACCCAAAAACTTAATATTTTGAACCTTCAGCTTCAAGGCAGGAACGAAAATTTGGCAGACATGGTTAGTGCAGTGAATGCTTTAAGTAACTGTGATTCCAAGTTATGTAGTGTACATTTTGGAGGAAAAAGCAATGCATTCTAAGAAAGATTTACACAGCTTCATGAAATCGAGCCTGTTTTGAGGTTTTCTGTCAACCCGTTCAGTAATCTGGACTCAAGTTTCGTTGCCAAAGCTATGAACGCCATTTACAAAGAAAAGTTTGAAGGGTTAGAACTGAAAATTTTGGAACTACAGAACAAATTAACCCTAAAGTCTTACAATTAGATAAAAATTTCTGGGAGTGAATAGAACACACAAACTTGCCATTGTTGACACTTTCTGCAATCAAGGCTCAATCATACTTTGGATCAACATTTCTTTGTGAATCGGTTCTCTAAAATGAACATTTAAACCAAAGTATATATCTTGCCTTTTGATGATCATATCAGCGACTCTTTAAGAGCTGCACTGTCAAATTACGATCCTGACATTCAAGAAAATGATAAGTGAAATGCAGTGCAATCCCTCGCATTAACAGTCTCTTGCTGAAAATTATAAGATACTAATTTAGATATTTGAGGCTGTTCTGTCTTTGACTATTCACCACTTAGTACTAAACTACTTTTTGTTTGTCATCACTTAATTAAATATAACAACTTGTTTTATGATGGGATTATATTATTTATTTTTCATGAAATACATACTACTCTATACCTACATGCGCGCGTGAAAAAATTCTGAAACTACTGTGCACTTAGTACCAGAAAGGCGACTTCTGATATGGGGTTTGTCTAGGTAATATACCAACAGATGAACTCCGTGAATTAAAATAAGTACCCCATTCGATGGGATGATTTGGTAAATTAAAATCAAATATTTTGTGCGTAGGTGCGAAACCTTACAGATATTTATGGATGGTTGTATTCTTGAATGCGTATGTGTAGTATTCAAAGCTATTATTTCAACATATTCACATTAGGCGTTGAAAAGTTAATAATATCTCAAACAGTCAAGCCATTCTTCACCTCTTATGAAATTCGAAAGTTCATTTCCATTTTTACAACAGTTTGTTACTGGATCATAACCTGACCCAGATAATCAAATTCGTACACTTATTCTGTGATTATTTAAAATCAATTTTAATACATTTTTTCCCTTTAAAGCTACGGTCTGCCAAGTGATCTTTTTTCCCGCTTTTCTGATTAACGTTTTACGTGCATTTCTCATGTCTTACATGTATGCTGCATGCAACGCCCATCGCATCCTGCTTGATTTGATCATCCTAATAGTAATTAGTACGAAGTTAAAATGATGGATCTCCTGATTATGTTGTTTTCTTCATCTTCCTGTTCGTTCCTCCCATATTTTCCACGGCACCCTCTTCACATTTACCCTCAGTCCACTGGTATGTTTTCCATCAGTCTGAGTCCAAGTTTCACATTTGTACAAAGCAACGCTCAAATTTGTAGTTATTGTGTGTTACTCTGTACGACTTTAAGTTGCTAGCCTGTGTGAATGGAATATCGGTACTTCTCTTCCAGCCTGGATGCAAGTCTGTCTCACTTACATTGCTTTTGAAGGAGTGATACAGCTACAAACAGAACTCGTAAGTGATCCTTCACAGTGCCCACCGTTACGTATGACAGAGAATAGGTGTTTGGGTACTCATCCCATAGCTTCTGACGTCACCATGTGCGATACGTTTCAGATCCGCAGGGAATGTTTTCGCTGGGAATCACGGCTTACAATTCGTGGTACGAGCTTAGATTCTGTTGAAGCTAATACGTGGGAACTAAGGTTCTAGGGTCAGAATGAACCCTAAAGCCTTATGAACTGAAGAGTATGCAATGCATCATAATATTTATCTTTTAAAAGAGTCATATTCCATAATAATTAGAGAGCATTGTAAGGGAAAAGATCTTATTTTTCCCATTTTTAGTTTTGTTTTAGTGTGAATGGTATTGCGAAGTTTTAGTACGAGTATTCGTAACGAACAGCAATTAGTAAGTGAATCTTCACCTGTTTATTGTAATAGAATCGCTAGCGTATGTTATCGATTTGTCGACAGTAACGAGTGTAACTCGATACATGTTTGTTCGTGATAAAGCTATGTTTATGCACGGGTGGGACTGAATCAGGGTGAAACGTGATAATGGAAGATAAATTTCGGCCGTAAATAGGGCTGTCCTCTTCAAATTCACAAGTTTAAGAATAAGAAAGTAAGAAATTTTGTTCAACTGATTTAGAAGTATTCATATGATTTTATTTTTACTTTGACTGCTAAGTTTATACGATATTAGATGAACAGCAGAAATGTCGAGCTTCAGATTTTTTCCCATTTTGATGTTATTTCTGTTCACCTTAACCAAACAGAAGTAACATAGAATTAATTTCAGTGATTATTTGTCTTTTGTTGTATTTTTATCCTTGAAACGCGATGAAAGTTTGATTCATTAAGTCCTCAGACATTTTTATGCGAGTCTTCGCATGATTTGCTCATTTGTGAATGCAGAAAGAACTACTGTGAGAGAATTTTTCTATAAATACATTAATGAATATATACATCCTAAGTGCAATGGAAAATGACCACAACAAATTTTAATTAAATAGAAATTGTGCGAAGTTGTAACGTTAAAATATTATTTCGCAAAGGTACATATACATATTTTTCTGATTTCAAACTGTAATTTAACAAAACACTAATACATCTTATGTCTTATTAATAACCCTCTGATATTTAATAAAACTGGCACTGACTTTTGAAATGGAAAATCTGAAACATAACAAAAACATCTCTACAACAATTTTTTAATTTTTCTTTTGTGGAGATTTTAGGGACTTTCCCATTTCTGCCAGCTCTGTGTCCGTTCACCTGTCTGTGTTTCTGTAAGCATAAACAGCTCTAGAATGGCTGAACGGTTTTTCGTGAAGTTTGATATTAAGCACGTTACGTAACACTGTTTTTCCATGGCAATTTAAATTTACATCGATCACTTATAGTGACCACTTTTCCTATAAACTATGCGTTTTTGAGCACAACACGTGTGTAACTCACTAAATATATATCGGACTGAAAAATGTTTTGGACAACAGTTTCAGAGGAGAGTAAACACAAATACTATGCCTGACACAATTTTTTGCTTCTAACGGATTGAGGGTTACTTTCGCA
The DNA here is from genome assembly GCA_021186555.1 of Reticulitermes speratus. Taxonomy (NCBI): domain Eukaryota; kingdom Metazoa; phylum Arthropoda; class Insecta; order Blattodea; family Rhinotermitidae; genus Reticulitermes; species Reticulitermes speratus. Next base: position 21,577,678 of record JAJKFL010000005.1, read on the forward strand.
GTGTTTTGGGAAAACCCTTATGGGTAAACTCAGTCATGTTTTTTGAGGGTCGGGGAAACTCCTCGCTTGGGATAGTTTCTGTCACACGTGATTCAACCTTTGTACTTATGATACGGGGGAAAATGATGTCGAAAACCAATTTCCTGTCTGTGGCACACAGCCTGCTAGTCGATGAGTATTAATTATAAAGTAGTGAACGCACCCAAATAGTGACGATATGCTAACATTTTCTAACTTTTTTACTTTACTGTTGTGAAATTATTTTTCTAGGTTTTACAAGTGTCTTTCCGAAGTTTTAATTTTAATTGTTACATGCGTTTTGGTGAATACGTTATTTACTGGTCCTAAAATAATTAGCGCCCTCAAAGCGGACATAAGTGACTTCGATGAACTTCAGAGAGTTGATTCATCAACAGACTAATGATTCGTTGAAATACGCTTTCAAATTATTAGGCCTGAAGGTATTTTATTCTGGACCCCCTTCTGAATTCTTTTCCAAAAGAAAAATAAATAGGTGACAGAAGGCGTGATGACAGTTTTCAACCTTGAAAATAAACCTTATCCTGAATTTTGGAGAAAAAAAGAGTAATGTTTTAAGCTAGGAGATGAACATCTGCAACTGGTGATTGCCGCAGCGAATTTGATCAAATACAGATAGACGTTCAGAATATATTCCACAAAAATCACATGAAATAATTATTTAATCCTTCTTAGTTTTGGAATTTGGACTGGGAAATTTTGGAAGGTTCGCTCCTATTGAAATTTATGTTCTGAAAATATGATGAAGTAATCGATACTGCAAGTTTGGTAGAATTAATTATTTAATAAGGAAAATAAGAGTTTCCAGTCGAGCAAACCATTTTGTTTATCAACACAGCTACATGCCCGTATTCAAGATAATATTCAACGGGGTGAATAATATAAATATGTGAATTATTTAATATGCTTGCTAAGGCCTGTGCTGTAATTGTTATGGATATGTTGACTACTTTATTTTTGAGCGATGTACGCTGTTTAAATGTAGTAATACTATTATTTAAATTATTACTTTTAGAAGAAAGGCTCTTTAAGGTAACTGGAAACAATGAAAATATTTGTAATCATGTAATTTTAAGTACGGTTTATACAACATTCTAAATTTTATTTTATGAAGTCAAGTATATTATTTTTTTAAATTTTTCCTTAGGTAATATTAATGGCTTACTGAGCGATCATTAGGCCTTCTTTACGAAGTAGAAAGGAATGTCTTATGTGGACACCATGTCCGTCCCTCCATGTCTGTGTCCCTCTCTCCTTCTATTATTCTGTTACCTACTGTCAGCGACTAAACAATGTGCCAAATTTTCGTGAAATTCCATATAGAAGTTCTACACAAAGCCCTTCATCAAGCACGTGTTTCGTGAAAATCTGAGCTGTGACAGTCATACTTAACAAGGGGGCGTTAAATAATTTCTATATGTAATTTTCGTACTTCTTAAACGATTGGTGTGGTATTCGGTGTAGAGGTGATCTGTAATGCAGGATACATGCATTCGTAATATGCGTTTATTGCTGTGAAGTTATACGTATTTACCTTGCACATGATAATAATAAACACTTCCCATTAAGAACCACTTGTCCTTTGGACTTTACCTATCGTCTTTAATGTAAAATATAAAAATATAACCTCAGCCAGCAGACTCACAGCTGTGATTCTACTGGCTGAGGTTGACCAGTGATTGAGATTAGCTTGATCAACAGGACCCATCTGAGTAGGCATCGCCTGAAGACGGAAGAAGAGCCATCTTCCGGAACGTTGTCAGTTTTATACTTTTATACTTTACATTAAAGACGATGGACAAAGTCCAAAAGACAAGTAGTTCTCAATGTTGTATACCATCGTCAGAACGTTTTAGAATTCACATCCCATTAAGTGTTCCCATGTACTGAAACAGTTGTAGTGTTTAATTCTACGAATTTGTAAAATGTCACATGGGCATGATACAAACTTAAAGACAGCATTGATTTCGTATGTTTCATATGAATGGTTTCCGTGTTAAAGGTTGAGTGCAGGCCGAAACATGTCGGAAGTAACGTTAATTACTCTTTTGTGTGCCCATTGGCTCTGATGTTTATTTTGCTACTACTAATGTCTTGTTGCACACGTGTGTTGAATCACACTAAACGTACATGGTTTCAGATACTTGGTATCATTCATAGTAATTTGTTAAATATTTTCTGTATCGAAGAATGCTTTAAATGTGAGTAATCAGAGTCTTTAAGATAGACACTTTATGTGATATACAAATATGTGTGTTACGAGCTCTTCTGTAAAACATTGAGATATATATGTTAGACCTTTATTTAAAATTGAATTCTGTGTATAAATTTTGGTGTTCACTTTCAATATCTGGTTTAATTTAAATAATTTTTTTCGGACATAAAACATACGGAAAGGCATGAACTCCCCACCACTTTCTCATTTTGTGCAAGTCACTCATAGACTACATTTATGAAAGCAATATTTGTTACACTTTGAATTTTATGATTACAGAGAGCACAAAACGCTGGTAAAATGTAAGGCAGAGGAACAGTTTAGTTGGGTCGCTCTCATTCTGCAGATGGTCGTTCGTGGCGTAAACAACAGTGAGTCATTTGTGGGAGTTGTAACCTCGCGCAGAGACGAATACTTCTCCAGTTTTCTCGATTAAACGGCTAAGAGAGAGATGCTGTCTTTTTGCGGCAGCTCTTAGTGTAATGTGAGAAGATAAACATCTGACGTTGTCCAGGCAAATATACGAATTTATTCATGTTACAATGATGACTAAGTCTGACACAACAATGACAACAGGTTGTTAAAAACGTTGTTTCAGTTAACACTAATTTCTTACCAACCTAATGGATTAAAGTAGTGAAATGGAGATGAAGTATAGCTTGTATGTTGGAGAAAATACGCTTAAAATTGCGGGACGAACTCCTAAAAGAAAAATACTATAATTGCGGAGATTGGAGATAACTTGAACTTTCGACCGAGAGTAGGAGATTATAATTATGTGAAATTGGTTTAGGATAGGGTCTGGTGACGGGAGATGGGAGACGGGGTGTTTTCTCTCTGAGATAGGAACTTTGTGCTTAGATACTGCTAAGTCGGCTGCGCCATGGCTCAGGTGGATACGTCCGGTCTCTCGTCGAAGAGAGACGCTTTCTACCCCGGTCCAGTCCGTGTGACTTTTTGTGGTGGACAGAGACAGAGTGGCATTGGGACAGGGGTTTCTCCGATTAATTCGATTTTTCCTTCTCGAGGTCGGTAGAATAAGTGGACGAAGTCTACAAACCTTCAAATAAATCAATGCTCTTCCGTAAATTGGGAGTACTTTTATTGAATGTAAAGTACTTCCATATTAACTGGCCTCCGTCTTTCGTAAACTGATCTTTACAATGACAGACATACGACAAAAAGAAAATCAATCATAGATGAAGGAATGGGAATCAGTAAGGGAAGATGGACAGTTGGAAAATGTCAAAAGCGAAAAATAAAATATTTTTTGGTTTGCAGTGTTCTAACTACAGCATCATATTTTCTTATTTGAACTTCTGAAGCGATGTGGCTACTATGAGGTGTTTAATAAAGAATGCGTAATTTAAGATTCTTGCAGGGTTGTTGACAAAATCTCCCGAGGCACGAGGCACGACGCCTTCTCGATTGGTAAATATTTGATGTCCTAGGTTTGATATTTTCGCAGCGTTGGTCGTACTATGGATTCATGATTTGAATTTTCAGTTACTGACGTTTCGGAGGGGCTTACTGCCTAAATCTTCATGATCTGTACAGTCTAAATCATAGACTCTGAATATAGAGACACAAAGCCTCCCCTGATCTCCAACACGACGTCATATCCCAGAAGAATTGAATGTTTGGTAATAAAGATTTTGTTTAGCACTATACAGCTTAGGAATTCTCCTACAAGCTCTTCGTAGTGGGAATTCTGATTAAACGTACGTCGAAAATATTGTACAGTGAATTTACTGAGACCTTTAATTTTCGATATATACGGCACAGTCAAATGGCGCAAGGCATCAAATGATCAGAACGTGGGCGACTCATAATTGCAGGCACAAGAGTTTTGCAGAACTGTCGTCTGGATATGGGTCCTATTGATTTTCAAGAAATACTTTGAAGAACCTCGGTTGGGGTAGTGGGATTCACACGGATCTCGTTCCACAGCTGCAATTAAGACACCAGCATTGGCTAGGGGGCTCTGAGTCCGTGGGCGATCCGCATTCACAACTGCGGTAGGCGTTGCAGGTCACGTATGACAGAGACACCACTGTAATCGTAGAAAAACATTAGCGTGTGGAGGACATCGACCAGAATAAAGTAGTGCGAATTTCCCTGCATCAGTACCAGCTCGAATTACAGGCATCGACCTTTAAGAGCATGTTGCAGTATTCGTTGTGTGTATTGCACAAATGTTCGATCACAACTGATCGCTGGTGTGCACTGTGTCTGGAGTACACCTAACAATGCAGTTTATCTTAGTGACAAATATTACTGATGAGAAGTGTTACCCCATTTGACGGTGACGCGAATCTCGAAAACTTAACTTCTCAGGGTATATGTTATGTAACATTTCGACTTCCGTTTAACACGCAATGACACTGTAGAGCTTGAGCACGAATTTTTTATCCTACTTAAGTCGAACACGGAAGTTAATGTAAAGTTAGATAGGTAATTTACCTGTTTCATTCAGAAGTAATTAATTTTTATTAAGCGTATTTTAGAAACTAAAAGAGAATACGGCCGATCCCAGTGGCCGTGCGGTCTAAGGCGTGGTTCTGCGGCCGCTCGCTTACTAGGATTGTGGGTTCGAATTCCACCGGGGGCATGGATGTCTGTCTCTTGTGAGTGTTGTGTGTTGTCAGGTAGAGGTCTCTGCGACGAGCTGGTCCCTCGTCCAGAGGAGTCCTACTGAGTGTGGTGTGTCTAAACGGTGTGATCGTAAAGCCTCGAAAAACGAGGCGGCCTAGGCCCCCAAGGGGCTGTCGAGCCATTGAAAAAAAAAAAAAAAAAAATCTACATCTACGTTAAGTGTGTGTGTAACAACTATACATTTTGGGGCATACTTTACGTATGTCTTTTCCACTTCGGATAAAATTCGGCTTAGTGAATCTCCACATAATGTCGTTGATTAGTGAGAAGTTTCGTGAATATTGGTGTAAGGAAATCCATATATTATTTAAGGGAATGAAGGAGATTTTTCCTTTACCTGCTACGTTTTTATCGGACTTCGGAGAGATCCGGTACTTCATATATACGCAATAGTTTATTCAGTGACTTTGAGCTTCGTGAAAATTATCGCAGTGAAATACACACTTATTTCGGGTTAAAGGAAATCCTATCCAGTATACCCTCGTTTAGTTTCTCATTTCGATGAAATTCAGTATACGAAATCTGCATGTAAGCCTGTGGAGCATTTATGCGTTTAGTGAAACTTGTAGCAGGTAAGGCCGCGCGTTTCTTACGTCGTAAGTGAAATCATGTTTACGCTGCAGCGTGAAACTTTATGACATTTATAAAGCAAAGAACGCCCTGGTAAAGTCAAAGAGTACAGCATTTGCAGTCTTATTTAATTTAACGTGGCTCTTTCAACAGAACAGGCTGAATAACGTTGAAGTAGATAGGGGAAATGCTCGTGAATTTGGAAGGAAACTTTTGTAGCATATTTAAAGATGACCACGGCAATGAATTCGGTACATCCGGCAATGTAACCAAAATTCAAAGGTAACATCGTCTGAATTTCAAGAGCTCTACCAGTCGGATAGTGCAAGAAATGTGTAATCACATATTCATTATTTTCGAAAGTAACTTCTTGTGTATAACGACCAAATACAGGCGCTTCTTGTATGCATTTTGCCTCATTGCACTACCTGGAAGCACTGTCTTGGCCTACCGGTTGCTTGCATATGGATCCCAGGTTGTAGGGTGAGGGGATTGTCACGATCAATAGTAACCATAATAACCCGGTAAAACTCCGTAAATCAACAGTTATATTGGCCAGGTTTTTATTAAAACCCATTACTTTTCGAGAAAAACCGCACGGCTCCTCCCTTTTGTCTGTTGTTCTCCTCGTTTTTACACCCTTCGTTCCCCAACACCTCTGCAGTTCTTCTCATCGCGTTGTTGAAATATGCGGGCAATGAGTTCCGAAAGCATGCCACTGTCCTCAGGGCTCCTCGCGTGCTGTATTCAAGACTTGAGGAATGACAAATTCTCTCACTCCACTTCTCACTCTTCTTTTTTCTTTTTTTGTCGAGTATTTTTCTGTGGATGCTGTTGCCGCTACTGGATGCTCATCTCGTGGAAAAGAGCCGAGGGGCAAGCACGTGTAGTCGTTGGAAGTCCGTGTCTGGTCACCTAACAACCGGTTATTCTTTTCCTTCCCATCCCGTTGTAGGGTGACGGCTTGTTTTAATCAGCATGCCCCGTGTTGGTGTTGCAAGGGTTGGGAATTCTCATGTTAATACAAAGTGCTACGACAATGGTTATGACCTGAAGGGAGAGCGAGCGGCAATGAAATTAAAAAAGATAACACACAATAAAGGAACCTCTGTACCAGTATGCTGGGAATTCTACATAGTATGTGAAAACGAAAGCGGGTGAAAGAAAGACTGCAACATAATTCGATACTGTGTTGGAAAGCAGACGACTTTAAAATTAATTGCACCTATAGTAAAGGGATAAATCCTTTAATTTTTTAGGGGAAGTATAAAGCATAAATATGTCTTTCTTAAGTCTCTGCTGGATATCTTTCACTTCTGTTTTTTTAAAATTAAAGAACCCACCTGCAGCAGTAACACGGGAACTCTTTCAAGGCTTGAAAGGAGACTGCGAAAATTTACTTTGCGTAGTGAGTTTAGGATAACATGTTCTTAGAACAGTAGGAACACCGCATCTGAACCTCTCGATAGTGGTCAGAGGGCTGCATTCATCTTTGCAGCATTGAGTAATATCCCTCGTGTCCCTCCCATTTCTATTTCTCCTGCTGGTCATCGCGTCGAAATTTACACTCTTGTCGAATTGAATGTATCTGAGAAGCCGATGCGGATGGCGATGTTCTAATATGTTTGTAGCACAAGAATAAACACACAGCGCCTTTCATCACCAGGAGGTTCCTGCTGCAGGACGTAATTTTCAGTTAAAAGTTATGTTGGTCATTACAGTTTTGCAGTGCATAGTACAACTATTTCACTGCACATGATCTGGCTAACTTGTTTCACTAGCAATAATCTTTCTTACTTAAAACTTATTAATTCGTTCTATTAATTTCCTATGATACCTCTCTTTACCAGTAATATGTACGTTTCCAAGTTTGAAACTCTTCTATGTACGGTAATTTGTCCTTTAATAAAGCAAGTACGTGGGTCTGGTCCTGTTGCAAAACGAAGAATCCTAGCATTGCGAACTGCCCCCAGCGTCGTCTCCGGGATAATTTTGCTTCTACGAAAATTTTACACAAATTTGTAACACTGATTGGGTTTTTATGCTCTCCGAATGGCCAAGTCGGTCAGAGGTTCATTATATTTGAATCTTCTTGGTCAGGCGGACTCGCAAACACATTTCGCAGTTTCATTGCACACTGACCTGGTTTCTTGCGACTTCTTGTGGCTTTAACAGAATGATAACTTCCACATGACGAGATATCACCACTTACAGCTGACAAGCTGCGAAAATTTGACTTTCATTAGCACAGAGATCAAGGTGTCCTAACGACAATTACAAATATGGAAACTGTCAGTTCAGTCCTTTGTAACGAACCGCTCTGCTGCTGTGCGACTTCCTTATTTCAGACTAGACTTTTGCCACGCGTCCTGGCGACACATGTACGATCTGTAATATTGAATAATCTGAAGAACACTCAATCAGGAATTATTTCTGTGTGATTTGTGTTTGATTTTAACTAAGACTTGTGTTGATACCGCAGACACAAGGAGGAGTGTTGAAACGAAACAGTAATATACACTGTCCTCATGCACTTTACATTCGAATTAACTGCACACACAGCAGGAATGCAGGAATGTGTTTTGTTACTTTTTTACAAATGGAAGAGTTGTAGGATCTAGTGGATGCTTCTGCCGGTTTGCAGGTTGGAGAAATCACCACGCATTGATTTCTACGCGTTAAAAGAGACACTTCGATAATTAAGGAGCTCTATTTTCGGGGCTTTGAAATACTAGGACACAGTTTGTCCAAGAAGCATAAGTAAGGAAGAGGGCCCCTGTGACAGCCTTAATGAGGCAGTCCCAAGGTCGGACAGTCAAAGTGAGGCTTATAATCAAACGATGTCACATCTATTATTCAGAGTTTCTAGGAGTCGCTACAGAGCTCTGGAAGATCGCAAAGAAGGTGGAGAGATTAACAGTCTGGAAAGTATAGACATGTGGCCTAAAAGGGGATAAGGAGAAGGAAGAGGACCAAGAGGAAAATTTGTAATTTATTACTTTTCATAATATCATGCAGACATGTTTCTCTTATGAGTTGCTTCCTATTTATTTTTCTTGTCAAATTTAAAGACGCTTTAAATTTATGTAACCTCGAACGACAAGTAAGAATGATGTGAAATGTAATTTAGGAAGGATCTTGTAGTGGTTTGTTTTTGTCATACGTTTTCGACACTTGCGTGAAGGGACTGAGGAAATTAAGAAGGTGTCGGAGGAGCCGGTCTCCTGCCGGGATACTAAACGGGAGCCTCCAGGTCACGAAGCTGGGATGCCAGCCACTACGCCGTGATGTTCTGTATAGATTTAGTTGAGAAAGAACAGTGCTTTAGAAAGACGTGATGCAGAAAAACTGCTATAAGTCTTGAGAACAGAGTGCGAAGTCACATCCAGATTTGTGATTGCGACGCTACGGTGGGTAATAAGTTGCTATATTACTGGCGCACAATCGTGGTACAGCCGAACCGCCAGCTGTGGAGACTCGGTCATTTGCTCAACAAAAACGTGCCAGGAAGAGGTTGAAAAATAAGACAACAAAGCTTATAGTAACAAGAAGCAAAAAAGTAGGGCGGTTCTGGAAGAAGTTTTTGTGCTGATAGTACTGGTGTGTGGTGTTGGAGAAAGTTTTATTGCTTGTAGAGGGCACCGGCTGTGATGCTCCATGCCGTCAGGTTGTCTGCTGATGCTGCCTTGTGGTGCCAGCGCTCGTATAGTGTCTGTGTGCGTTTGGGAAGATTTTCTCATTTTGGCTGAAGAAGCGAAGAGAGGGATGTGTGTTTCTGTGAGATGTGAAGAGTGGGAACGTCAGGTTAGGTTAGCTGTAGTTGTCCGGAGGCTGTCTCACCCATAAACAACTCAACCATGATTATCTTCATTGAAATTATAAGCACATAGGTTAGAGATTCCAGTCTTTTTAGATATAACGCCGTATGTATTGGTATATAGGTACCAGTGTTTTGGAGGAGCTTGCTGCATCCATTTTATGGTAGTCCAGGAAGAAGGGGTCTTTTCCGTCTTACACTGCTCTAAAGATGCAGGCAGCAAGATCCTCCGAAACATTGGGACCGATGTACCAATCTACACGGACGCATGGCGGAAGACTGAAATATTCACCAGCACCTGTGTGAGAAACTCACACCTTGCACATGAAGTAAGCCTGAACACTTTCGCTACTCTAGTTTCCCCACAAATTTATAAATGTGTTCGATAGTTTCAACACTTTAAATAAAAGCTATCTGTGGAGAACTGTTGAAACTAATTGTATAGCACATGCATAATTTATGACGAATTCAGAGTATCTTACTGCGAAAAAGTACACCACAAATTGGGTAAATTGAACTTACTCTGCGCTGCTGATCTGACGGTACTTCACGGGATTCATTGTTTTTAATTTGCACTGAGGGATTTTCTTTGAAAATACATTACGGAATTGATTAGTGACACACATGTCTGATAGTATGTCAGTAAATACATCTGAATTTACCCTATAGTGGCATAATGATCTGAAAATGGGCCACGGAATGAAGTGCACCCTACATCGAGAGATTGGTCTGAAGTTACGTCACGAATTGATTAGATTTACTGTACACAGACGTACTGGTCTGAAGATACGACACGACAGTGTTAAGGTTCGCCGTGCTGTGAGAAGTTGTCGTTAAGGTTCGTCACGGAATTCAGTTTAAGCAACACAGACAGGTGCGTCTGAAGCTACGTCAGAAAACTGTGTTTACTCTGCACTGACAGATTGGTCTGGTGATATGTCTTAGAGATGTGCTTTAAAATGAGTCATTTAGCAGATTATCTAGGTTGGAGTTCGATTACAATCAGTTATGGGGAATATTCACCACCATAATGTGACTGAGCCTGAGATCCATCCAACTTCCTCACCTGTTGGTGTAGCTGACACCTTCAACTGCAGTAAAGCTGCCGGATTTTGAAGCTGATCTCTCACCTCCATCTAATCTCGAGAAGGCAGATTGCTTGAGCTTCTTCATTCATCAGCAGGAATGTATTGGTGACATTGTGATCAAACAGAGTAGCTTTCGATTTGTCTGTTAGATTTAATTGCTATAGTCATAAAGATTTAAATATACGTATTTGAACTATAATTTTACTTGTTATTGTCCATGGGTGTTCTTGGTCTCAGACCATAAGAGAGAAACACAGAATAAGGTATTTAAAACACAGATGAGAGAGTAGCTGCATTTTACAGATGATAGTACACAGGAGGATGGAAAAATTTCACATTATTTTTATCCATCAAATGTAATAAGAGTGATTAAAATATATCGTTGGGCGGGATGTGTAGCACGCGTGAGGAATGAATTTGAAAATTCAGTTTAAAAAATGAAAAGGAAATATCACTTGAAAGATATGAACAGGGAGATGATACTGAAAAGTGTTTTAGAAAAGGCGCCACCTTTTTTTCGCACTGTTTCTGTGCATGTACGGTAATTTCTCGATTGGCTGGACAACAGTTAGCTTCTCAAGAACGTTACTGCGCCAGTGTGTTACTTATTTTTTAGTATTATATATGAACTTCATTCGCGGAGTGTTGTAAATGCGTGGTAGATAATAAATTGTTTCTTTTCCACAGCAGCAGGGAATTTATCACCAGCCGAGGGACTGCGAACTTTTGACGAACGGCCCACCTACGTGACAGTAGTTGTGTTAGTTAATTTCTGTCTTACTTACGGTCTCCTTTAACTCCGTTATTTATTCCGCGTTTTATTTGGAGTGTTGGAGAAACCCGTGCACATTTGTAAAATAGCTGAGCTATGATGCAAGTAACGTCTAATCTGGTATTACATTAATTCTGTAGAGATCAAAGAGGTTTGTGTAACTGTAACGCTATAGATTTTTCGGGCGGTCCCGGTTCGAATTTCAGCAGAAACATCACCTTTCTCTCAGCCTACTTATTCTTGTTGGCGTGAGTTGTGTCTAAATAGTCAGAGACATCTAGAATTTTAATGACATATGGACAAAAAATGTGAGGACCATGAATGATAAAAATATTGAAATAAATACGAAGTTTTCTTCGTTTGTGTGCAATATTTTATTAATAGGACTGTCTATATTACGTATCAGTACACAATCGTCTGACTTAAATCCGTAAAATGAATCCCTGAAATGAGACACGACGACCTCCATTCGTTTTACACACATTAATAATTCAGGTGGTGTCGGAGCACTGCGGAATATTATATCAGGCCTTCCTATTTAAAATGCACATATAAATGTCAATTGTGTTAGTTAAATGAACTTAGGTTACTTAACCACTGTGTTGTCCTGTGCCAGTAGTATCCTGGCTGTCTTTAGGAAAGGAATTACGGTTTAGAAGGCCGAAATCGGGCCATACAACTACACAGACCTTTATGTAGACTGGAAAGTAAAACAATAAGGAAATCTTAGTTTTTCTTAGAAGTTATGTTGCAGCTCTGAAAGGAAGGATGGCTATAATTAGTGCTGCCTTCCCTCATTGTACCATAGGTGGGTGTACTGCTCTTTGAGCCGTCCTAATACTCTGATATATTTCAGACGGCTAATTCGTTAACAGAATAGGACAAAGAAGGATAAACATGTAATCTGATGTTTGTGGTCAAGAGTGTGACAGCAGTGAATTTGAAAAGTGTGAGAGGCAGTATGGCTGTAATGTTATGCGCCAAAGGAAAATTCACGAATAAGGGCGGACGAATATTATTATTGAGCTCATTCTCGGCTGCCATCACATTTTCAGTTTAAATATCCGAACGATCAGCGTCTTCACGACAGCTGAATTGTGAAAACTGTTTCTTAAAATGACTTTCAGTCATTGGAAGGAGAAGAGTGTTTTAAGACCCAAATGTAAATATCCTATTCTGATGGAATCGGCTGACTTTTGGGTCGCTGGACGAAGTGTATTCAGAAACAAGACAGTTGCCAAGGAAGTAAAAGTATGTCTAATTGCTGTGTGATAGTTTTGCTAAAATGTTTAGGGAAATTGCCTTTATTACTTTCTTAGCATCGTATTTCTACTCTGTTGGCATGGCATTGATATGTTTGAATATTTTTAAGCGCGTTACTTAACGACGACGTAAAGGGATAAGTTACGTATCATTGTTAAGCGGTAAATGAGTGTGGAGCCTGGGTGGAATGACACTGATAGGAGCAAACCGAAGTACGCGGAGAAACACTTGTCCCAATACCACTTTTTCCACCGCGAATTTTTGAACTGTCTATAGATAAGACTGCTCCAATTGAAAATAAATACGTACTATACTCTTTTTAATTATGGTTAGGTTTTATATTTCGTAAAGAATGTAAGAAGACAAGGCAGAAATACAGCTAAAGTAACAAATAAACTGCAGAAGAAATTTATGGTAGGAACTATTCCTTAGGCGGTTATTGCTCGTAGGGAATTTGAAATAAAATTGAGGATGGGAGCGTCTGATATAATAACTTTAGTACTAAGCCTGATTAAAATAAATGTTAATAAACGTGTAGTGACGAACGAATGAACAAACGAACGAAGAAACAAACACATATGTATGTACATTTATATGTGTATATACACTTCTGTGAATAGATGTGTATATATATATATATATATGTATATAGTGCTGGAACTTGGACACTCTGGAAAGTAGATCAGAAATACCTTGAAAGTTTTGAAATGTGGTGCTGTATAAGGATGGAGAAGATCAGTTGGACCGATCATGTGAAAACAGAAGAAGTATTACATAGCGTCAAGCAGGAAAGGAACGTCCTACATACAATAAAACAAAGGAAAGCTAACTTGATTGGTCACTGTCTTCTAAAACACATTGAAGGAAAGATCGGTGGAAGATAGAAGGGACGGGAAGAAGAGGGAGAAGAAGTAAGCAGTTACTGGATGACTTTAAGGAAACGGTAAGAAACTGGAAGTTGAAAGAGGAAGCACTATATTGCACTCTGTGGAGAATTCGCTTTGGAAGAGGCTATGGACCTGTCGTAAGACAGACTAACGAATGAATGATATACACATTTACGTTGTGCATAACGATATACATCATTCACGATTCGGTAGGACAAAGATTTAGCTGTAATACGCTGACTTAGTAACAGTAAGTTTGAAGATACGAGACTCACAGTATTCTTTGTAACTGGTTCTTCTATTGCGCTGCATCAAATACAGGTGTTACATAGCTGCGAAAAACAGACAGTAAGGTTATTAGGAACGATAAATCGACTGGACTCTAGAAAGGTGCCTTCATTTTCTGTTCTAAGGCACACTCCCAGAATTCGCCTCTTGGTGAAACACAAACAAAACAGGATAACAGATTAGTGGTTACAATATTCTTAACCACTTTATGAAATCTGGCAATTTTCTATGCCTAACTGGTACAGAATATTTACAAGGTAGCTATAGAAGGCTTCTAAATTAAATCGGTACATAAATTTAATAAGCGTTAAAATTGCCCTGTTTGGACCTTGTGGTCTGCTGGTACTTGGTTTCTTCAGATACTGTAATATTCTTCAAGCAAATCTATCCAATGACCGTAAATGGGACCGTGTTTTGAGAGGAAAGGGTAATTGTTGGTCCAGCTGAATTTGATTTGGCGGTAGACTATTAATTTCGACTTCATTTCGGTCTAGGCCTTAGATATTCAGAGGTATTTCGACAATTTGTTTTGTATATTTTCTATTATCTCTTGCGAAGAAAACTGATCTGTTATCTGACGTATCTGAAATATGAAATACACAAATGTACGACTTAGTTTTACGCTTGCAAAACGCTTCCCTCACGATTGGCATATTTCCACTGCCCACACCAACTCGCGATTTGTAAGTGGCTTCCAAAATTTCCTGCCTTTATGATCTCAAAATATAATAAAGGTAGCAAGTAGCAGTTTGAAAAATCAGGATGAAAATATTAGTACTATAGGACAAGAGTAAGTCGGACAGAGTGTATGACGAGCTGAAACTTGGCGGCGGTCAAGCGCACGGCCACTAAAGTGACAAAACTGCTGTGTTGCGTAAGCTAAGTAAGATCTTCACAAGCCTGGGCTGATAGACGCCCTGGACACATTGCGTATAATTTCACTGCATTTGCAATGAACAGCAGCACCACGTGAATATGTACATGAATTGTAAATAATGGGAGAGAATTATACATGGGAAACGACAAACCCTGCCACTTGTTCAGGCGACGTCCCGTTACGATAAACTGCAGACATCACGACAAACAAAAATGTGTTCACGAGCCCATAAAGGGTCTCAGCACCAAGACATGTCGACTGAATTAACGCCAGTTATAAGGTGGCTTAGTCTCTAACTCCGACTTCCACTACGACTTCGAAACTTACTAGTAGGGTTTTCTTTCTCAGTTATGTTGATCATATCATGTGTGTTCTGAAGCCGTGGAGCAACTGCTTCTTTTTCTTTATAACATGAAATAAATTCAGAATGAGATGTCTTTGACGTGAATTTGCGGGACGCCTTGTGGTGGGAGTCAACTGCTTTAGTTTTTTATAACTAAGTAATGGAGTGAAGTGTGGTTAAACTTCTGATGTTTTTATGTGTTCGCGTATGTGAAGCGAATGCTTTAGTTATTTTTTCTGGAGTGAAGTATGTTTCACGTGTATGCGGAGGGTTGTTTGTCACTGCTTCATGTGCCGGGCATTGTTGAAAAGTACTGCGGGCAGAGTGGAGATACATCACTGGTTACACTTCAGAGAACGTACTTAATTACTGCCGGAACATTGTTACGGTTTGGTGTAAAACATGCAAATACACGAATAAAATTACAGTGAAAGCTGTAAACTCAAACTCTGGAATGTAGAGCACGGTTAGCAATGCTGATATTGTAAATTCCTCTACTAATCTTTTCATTAGTTTCAGAAAAATAGCATTATTTTTGAAAAGATGTAACAAAAAGAGAGATTTACTCCAAATGTAAAATTTTTTGCTTTCTTGAGACGAAGGACAAAAGTGACGCAAGAAGGCTATGTCGTATTCCCTCTTCAGCACACCGCCAAAACACATGACTTTAACCTAATGTTTTTGTTGCGTAGAAGTTGGAAGGCAACGTTTGAAATAATCACACTTTGTCTCTGCTTTGCAATAAATAATCGGTTTTGCTATATTTGCGAGAAGACTTCAAAAGTTGACTTTACAGACTGAAAGTGTACAAGATTGACGGAGCGAACTTGCACATTATGAGCTGTGATGTAGGCCTACATGCCGACGCCGACGGAAGATGAACGTCATCTGCCAGACTCTGAGAGTAACTGTTTTCTGTACGTCATTAGTGTAGACACGTAGTTAAGTCAGTCCGTCATAAGTCACAGGCTGTCTCGTCATATAAATGTGAGCAAAATGAAGTGAGAAACGTAGTGCACCTTTCGCTGGCGGAGAAATAATGAACGAGTTAATAGAAAAGCAATTCTTTTATAGGAATTCCGACTGTGTTCCTATATAAAATTAACTCGCTTCACGAAAAATATCCCTTTTGAGAAGGTAATACTTGCTCAGCTACTTAACAAATTTTCTGTCTGTTGTGTAACCTAATATTTCTTAATGTTCACTAGAAAACGCTGACGGTCCCTAACTTGAGCCAGACGAATTCAATCTACAGCCTACTTACCTGTTTTTAATACGGAGTAACATCAATAGCCATGTTGTGTTTTTGAAGTAATATGTACTGTTCACCTCAGTCTGTTAAGACAGCTGTGTACCACGGAGTTTAGATTTTATATGGCTTCAATCCGTAACTGATTCCAGATTAATCTGGATGTTTTACGTTACTGCTAATTTATTCACGTGTTTGCTTAAAGATGGCACGGTAGTGTCGTGGCATATACAAGCCTGGTTATGATGTGAATATGCATGTTGTAAACGATGTGTAAACGGACTGAAACATGTAGAACTAATTCTTTAAAACAAATTTAAATGTTATACTTCCAGCTGTCTACCAACGTAATTTCCAAAACATCACTTATCTTTCCCATTCTTGCGACATATCCGACCAATTTCATTCTCCTCACGTTCGTAACCCTAATATTAGCCGTTGAAGAACACAAATTATGCCGTTTCTCATTATGTGATTTTGTTCAGCTTTCTTTCTCTTTCCCCTTCAATCCAAATGCTTATATATGTAACATTAATTGATATAATGTGGCTAATTGTTCTTAGTAATACAAAAAAAAAAAGGATAGAAACTGAACACGCGAGCGTGTCGGGAAAATTCCGATGCTGTGGCCATACATACGCGCGACGAACACGTCGAGGAGAAAGAGTAAAAGGGGCTTTATACAAATCAATGCGGACAACTTAAAAGGCAGGGCGTACGTATATATGCGAGTCAATGTATACAGGCAGCTAATTAAATTTTATCAGAACTCTATTCAAGGAATTTCAATTTGGAAATAGTTTTCGTAAACTTTTGCTTCTTTCAGCGATGTTTTGGTGTCGCAAGAGCGTGGCACCATACCACTATTTAGAAAATTAAGGCACGCTTAAATTATTTTCGAAATGTTTATAATGTCTTAGAGGAAACTCTTTAAGGCTCATTATTTTTCTGTTTTTCTTCCTTTTTGCACATTTTTACACTCTATTCTGTAACTTAGATTTTGCAAAGTTTTGTGCGTATTTTTGAAAGAAGTTTATGAAATTAATGTGTTAGAGAGAAGAACGCTTTTGCGTTTTTTACGAATATTCCTGATGCAGAATGTACTCAACAGATACCGATTAAACATGGTATTTTCAGCCCAAATTAAAAGCAGTAGACCTAAAGTTTGGCCGTTTATATCAAATATAACATTTACTTGTAAGAAGAAAATAATATATCGTTTCAGTCATCAAAATTGCGTATTATGTATTAGTATTCAGTACTGTCTCATCCTTCTACGCACACATACACAGGAAATCTTCACAACATATTATACCAGGGATCCACTGCACAGCCAATCGCCTACATATTAACTGACCGTCTTTTTGTATCTTTTTATTATGTATTTACATTGCTAATTTAGTTTTTTGGAATACTACTGTGATATGAATTCCTGATGATGATCCCATGAGAGATCGAAACATATAGGATTGACTAGCAGGAAATATAGAATATCTGAGAACAATTTAATATTGTGTTATTTGAGTTATATACACACTGGTTTGTGTTACATGATCGAGATCTGAATCGTGTGTGTCAATTATTTATAATTAAGGACAAAATTAAAAATGAATATACATTACAATTAGTTAAAATGTTCTGTTCCAGCAGAGTTCATCGCTTGGTTGTGGATGGAATGTTAAGATTATTCTGATAAAATCCTTAGTTTTCTTAATCGGATTACTTGAGTTTTAAGAAGTGGGCGTTTGACCATTACTGTATGACGAAAACCATATGTTATAAGTTTAAGTATGTCGTGGTTTGCAGATGCTTATTGTTGTTAGATGGAATATATTATATAGGATTACTGATTTCAGAAGGTTAAATGTAATGTATGTTACACGTTAAAATTTCTTGTGTGATCAGAAGAGTGGTAGAGATATTAGGAAGTACAGAGCATTACTAATGTGGAACATTTTCGGCGGCAGAAATAGTGTGAATATGTTGGAAGGATTTAATGCAGTCTTATCACAAAGATCCTGTCGAATAATGATCTAGAAGGTTTAAGAAATGTTGGACGACATATAGCCGTAAGAGGATGGCATAACAAAATGAGGCGGGGAACGGAAGAGGCCATTGGCCTCTGAAGTTGGCTGTAGTAGAATTCATGTTAACGCTACCCGTTAAAGAGGAGGTGTTACTGTAAAAATTGAAGAAAATGCACCGATATTTCACTGAAAAACAATTAACAACTCCTTCTTTTCTAATGACAGTTCTTGATGTTTTGCTTTTAACTGTGTCAGTGACAGATTAATAGGAATAATACTAGTAACATAAAAATATACACGAACTTTGATTGCAGACGGCGTTGTTCCTTTCAAGTCATTTGGGCGGCACTCGCGCGGTTCTGCAGAAAATGCTTGTTCTCTCTCTCCGTGCGTTTATATGAATCGGAAGACGGGATAGCTTAGCCGGTATGGTGACTAAGCTATAGGCTTGGCGACGGAAGAATCATTTTTCGATTCGCAGCAGAGTCAGGAGGTTTTTGTCTTCTCAAAATCGTCCAGACCGGATCTGAGGCAGTTCCAGCCTCCTAGTCAATGAGTCTGTAGGTAAAGTGGCCAAGGCGTGAAGCTGAACACTGACCTTTATCTCATGCCGATGTTTAAAAGTGCGTGGAGATGTACGTCCACTCCTGTATTCCGTCATGGTTATGTGCGTAATTAATCGCAGGGACCACCGTAAAAGAAATGACGTTGCCCGGCATGTAGTGGTTGATATTCATTGTAGACTCTTTGGGATATATCACCATACCTAACGGCAACGTAATCCCCGAGAACAGCGACACATTTGCCCCACCTTTGCAACAGCTGAAGCATTCTGTCACTGTAGAAATCGGCCTTTTCATTTGCTAACATTTTACTTCTTCAGTGTTGTGGAATCTAAATTGCTGCTACAGGGGTCGAAACAATAGTTTGCAGATTGCAGAAGTTTTTAGTGAAACGTCTGCGACAACACTTGTGTCCGTCGTGCTCTGTGTGAGGCTGAGTTAACCTGCCGAGTGATCACACCTGGCGACAGAATATTTGTCTGGGCCGCTGAAGCAACGATTTGAGAGGTCGCAGATTCAACAGTCATGAAAAAGTGGAAATAGCTTTTCGTGGGTGCTTGCGAATGCGAGAGCCCAGTTTACATACTGACGGATGGGACACATGCAGCAGTGTGTTTGGTGACTCTTCTGACTGACAAAAGTCCTTCAGTGGAATAAACAAGCTACGTGTAAGGTTTTAACGGCTTGTCATGTAATTGTTTTTGACGTGGGTAAACTTAATTATTGAACATCGCTTATATATATATATATATATATATATATATATATATATATATATATAGATCTACTTAATAACGTAATAATATATTCCATCATCAGTACTTAACAGAAGAGGTCATGGAAGTGAGGAGCGTTTCCTACGTAGGAGTATAATTTAAATAATGTGGTAGGCATGATGAAGTAGACATTTCAAGATCGGACCGTATAAAACCATATACAAAGATTAAGGAACTAACTTTACCTCAGGCGACAACTTTGTAATTGGTTGAGAGAGAGAGAGAGACCCTTTCTCACAGGCTATGTCAGTTGCGCAAAAGCCTCATATCCACCGTAAAAACAAGATTACTTAAAGTTCGTGAAAGACCAAAGTGAGTATTTTAATAAATAAGGAATTCAAGTGACTTGGCCATCAAATCAAATTTAGATTTACAAAGTATTTCAGAGCAAATTAAATTGGCGAATGCTTGCTACTAGGTGGGTTACTCTTCAGTTCACAATCCTTTATTTTCCCGTCTCCTATAATAAAATACGAAGATTAAAGCACACAAACATAATGTTACCGATTATTTCGTATATGTTTGCAACTTAGTACTGTAGGTTGATAAAGGAGTATAGGTTAAGGAGTTCTGACAACCGTATGATAAAGAGAATATTAAGACCTAAGAAATGTAAAAGTAACAAAAGAGTGGAGAGCTTCATAAATTGTAATCTTCCCCAAGTATTTTTACGATAAAGGAGGATACGGTGTATGAGACATTCAGCACCAACCAACTAACTAACAAACTAACTAACTCCGTGCGACAGAACCCTTCTTGCGAAGGTAACATTTTCTCAGGTAGTGTAAAAAGTCTTTGCACCTTGTGGAACACGATGATTAATTGCTGTGTTTACAACCCGTAACTATCCCCTATCCTGAACCACATGAATCCAATCCATAATCTACGGTGTTGTTTCTGTAAGTTTCATTTCATTAATAATCTTTCAAACTACGCCTAGTTTTTCTTTGTGATCACCTTCCTTCAGATTTCGCCACTAAACCCCAGTAAACATCTTTCTCTTCTCCCACTCGTGCTACATTCCCCGTCCATCTCAACCTCCTGATTTGATCGTTTGGCGGTCCGTAACAATCATGACGCTTCTCATAACACATACGCAGCTGTGTGTTGCCTGTACTTATTTCGTCCCTTATATGTACAAACTTCCCAAGTAGCATCCAGTTCTCGAACAACCTCAGCCTCTGTTCTTCCCGTGCTGTAAGGCACCAAGTTTCACACTCATAACAACACAAAAAGTTATGTCTTTGTGTATATTTTAATCTGTACATTTTCAGGTACCAGAATTGAAAACAAACGATTTAAAAAAAATGAGTCGTTGAATTCTTTATGTTTAATCTTCCGTTAACTTCTTACTGCCTGGAGTTTTGATTTGTTACTGTCGTTTCCACGTATTTGAAATTTGTCACACACTTAGTGGATTTGTAAGCTTTTTTTACTTTGCGATTTTGAACCACTTTCTGTTGACGGAACATAAGTACACAGTTTTATCAACATTTTGCCTTATACCAATTCTGTTTAATACAGACTAATGAAGAATCTGTTTTTTTTTGTTTATAGCATTTAAGTATTTACCTGGTAAATTAGTAACATGAGTGTAGACCAGAAGCTAGTGTATCACATTTAATTTCAATTCCTTCCTGTTTTCTTGGACCCTACTAATGCATATTCCGCAGTAGACCTGAAAGACCGAGACAGCAAAGCATCTCATCGTGTTCGATTATTTTCAACACGAGAAGTGTCAGACAAATGTTGACTTACCCGGGTTTAGGTTTAAATGAAGTACATTATAATTAAGCAAGTTTTATTTATGGGTAGGCCCTATATCGTACTCAGTGAAAATATGATACGGAATTTCCATTTTACAGGTATAATAGGCTTTCTTGACGTCTCTGCCTATCTAATGCACCGTTACACAGTATTCATACTTTTCATGTGCATCGCGAATGCAGAATATATGATCAGAAGAGGGTCTGTTACGTCCACATTCATACTGTTGATCCCCAATAATATTTCTCTGTATGGAATTAAACTTGATAGAAGAATGTTGGATAAAATGTAGTATGTAGTTCATAACTGTTATATGTCTCGATAATGACTACAGTGTCTTCTGTCTTTTAAATAGGTACAATATAAATTCATTTTACTCTTGAGGTAAGCCTTGATTATTTCGTATTAAACTACTGAATTTACGTATGTAGTAACGTAATATTTCACCCTCTGTATGGATTTACTGTGCCAGAATTTGTTCAGTTTCTAACAGTTTATGTATCGTCAACTTTTAAATAGCAGTCTCAACCTCAAAAGCACTAGGATGAAATATAGTGGCTCGCCTGTATATATTACAGTCTGAACCCCATGTATATTGACTACCCGACAGAAGTGGAACATCGATCTGTTCAAAATAATGCGGGAATCTGCAATGGGAACACAGTTCTCATTCTTTTCTGAATTAGTTCTTGGTTGGTAATCCTTCTTAATTAACGTAGATGTGTAGCACGCGTAAGTAAACTCATTCAACGTACCAGTTACAAAACCTGAGTAGAAGAGACAACGTGGGAGAAGTAAGCGTTAGATGGGAGGATAATATTAAGAATGATTAAGGAGGTAGGCAATCAATAAGTTGATTCCATTAATGTGGCTCAGAACACATTCAAGCAACTGACTTTTTTAAAGTAAATAAAACTTCGGATTCCAAACAAATGTGTAATTTTTTGAATAACCTGTACAAGCTTTTCAAGAAGGACTCTTACGCGATACTCTTAGAAGAGAAGGGTTAGGATTGGCCTGCGTTGTGGTAACGAAAGCGACTGTGAAAACGCGGAATATTTGTTCTTTTTCATTGTATAGGAATGTGAGAAATGCATTCAATAACATGTTCTAGCCCTGACAGCCGCGTGAATTCTTTCAGATAAACCATCGTTTCAGAGACCAAATCCGTCTCCATCATCAGGATTGTAATATTGAACACAATTTTAAATCTTTTTTTTTTTTTTGTGATGCGCCTCGCAGATATCATTTGTACGCTAAATTTCCTAAAATGTTCGTTGGAGACAGAATGTCTAAATTGAATTTTCCGAGGCACTTCTGGTAGACATCCATCTGAAAGACAGCTTTTGTTACTTCGCTTCCGTCCATTAGGGTGAATACGTTGAAGACGTGATGTTACAATTGCGCCGTGCATATATTCTCTAAACTCCGACACACAGAACTGGTGCAGTATTTGCACCAGCGCTAGTTTCCATACTGAGCTCAGTTTGCATCTGGAGTGATGACGCCAACCTGCTCACTCTTGTGGGACACTTGTCACTGGAAGCCTGAATTGATTGTTTCAGAGTTAGTAGGTTCGTGGGTCATGGGTAAAGGCTGGAAAAGGGAGGGGTGGAATGGGAGTGTTTGTATTTGGGCGATTGGGTGCTAATGAAGCAATGATATCCATGCGGCCTGGATTTGACAAGCAATCATTTGGACTGGCGTGTGATATTTCATAATGGGAAAAATTAGTTATATTTATAATAGCCAGATATTCTACCGGTCAGTCATTCAGGCTACAGACATTGGGTGTCTCACATGAACCATTAACGGGAGTATAACAAACAATTTAAAAACACAGAGTATAGGGTGTGGAGGGATGAGGAAAATGTGGCTGTGACAGTTCCAAGTAGATCCGCGTTCCTGTTGTTTGTTTGTTAATGGCACTTTCATTACGACCATCAGCTGCCCTCTTCGGCATTCTCCCCATTTCATTTGATGAAATATCACAGAGTGCACAGTACCAGTGTAAAATCGTCAAGTTTCTCTGACAAAAGTAATTAATTGGCTTATTCAGTTAGTAATAATGCAGGGCATTATTTTTAATTTATCTGTTAAAGGGTTCAGGATATGAAAGCATCACTGTCTTTTCCTTTATGACGGGGCGGTACATACTGTATCTCATTAACTGAAACAACGAAAGAATATGTGTGTGCTTTGAAAGACTATCTATATAAACATTATCATTAAAAAATTAGTAGAACTAAACTCACCAGGCAAGATATAAATTAAAATGGAGAGGTTTATAGGAATGCAGATGGGAGAGGATGGATCGTCGTGTTGCTGAGCGTTATGGAGTGACCGATACTGCTGTCATCACAATGGTGTCGTTACGTAGTGCCTGATATTGCTGCCATCACACCTGTGTCGTTACGGAGTGCCTGATACTGCTGTCACCACACTTATGTCGTTACGGAGTGCCTGATACTGCTGTCATCACGCTTGTGTCGTTACGGAGTGCCTGATACTGCTGTCACCACACTTGTGTCGTTACGGAGTGCCTGATACTGCTGTCATCACGCTTGTGTCGTTACGGAGTGCCTGATACTGCTGTCATCACACTTGTGTCGTTACGGAGTGCCTGATACTGCTGTCACCACACTTGTGTCGTTACGGAGTGCCTGATACTACTGTCATCACACTTGTGTCGTTACGGAGTGCCTGATACTGCTGTCACCACACTTGTGTCGTTACGGAGTGCCTGATACTGCTGTCATCACACTTGTGTCGTTACGGAGTGCCTGATACTGCTGTCATCACACTTGTGTCGTTACGGAGTTCCTGATACTGCTGTCACCACACTTGTGTCGTTACGGAGTGCCTGATACTGCTGTCATCACACTCTTGTCGCACATGGAAAGTCCGTGGGTCGAACGTAGGATAGAGACAAGGATAAACGCAAGGTTGGCGTGGACTTCTCAGTTCGTCAGTGCTAATGACCAGATAGCATCTTAATCGGCTACGGTCGTTTTCCTTGAAATGCATCATAGAATTCCAGCCGTAAACGACTAAGTCCACACTATAATAATGTGCTGTTTCAACCTTCTTCACCTTGGTTTTTCAAGTGATATCTCAGCTTGAAATTTCACGAATGAAAATTGCATTCATTCCCCTTTCTTGTATTTAAGCTATAACATCACGTCAACGTGTTTCCTTTGAATTATTCGTCTTTAGTTATAAGTCTTGGAGCATATATTACGAAGCTTTTTACTCTGTAATTTTTATTTCCACTACTCTTCATTTCGCACAAGTATTTCTCCTTAACATTATTTCTTGCTGACAAGATTTCTCTTTGACAATCTTTGCTTACACTTAATCTTTGGCACACTTTCTTGCTTACAAATATTCTCTTTAACTCTCTTTCTTGCTTATACGTAATCACATTAATATTGTTTCTTGCTTACTAATATTTCCCTCAACACTATTGCTTGCTTACAAAGTATTTTCCCTAACACTTTTTCTTGCTTACACGTATTCTCCTTTACGCTCTTTCTTGCTTACCAGTATTCTCTTTAAAACTCTCTCTTGCTTACACTTAAGCTTAACACACTCCATTGCTTACACCTATTCCCCTTAACACTCTTTCTTGCTTAACACGTATTCTCCTTAATACTCTTTCTTGTTTACATATATTGTCATTAGCACCTCTCTCTCAAAAGCTCTCAGTATGTAGGCGTGTTCCTTCTTCAGAGTGAGGAAGGGACTTCGACACCCACATAAAATAGACTTTTCTGTAACTAATTGTATGGAGCAGAGACGTTTTGAAAATATTGTAGTCATTCGGTTGGTAAAGAAATTTCCTGTATTTTATGGAACACGAACTTTATTACCGTGGTTACTAGAACCCGCCACTGAACACTTGCGATATGAATACATTCATTTCACATACTCACATTCTGTTGCTTTGAGTATAATCTGTGGATGTAAGTCAGCGGAACATGCCTGTGTTGTGTGCATATGAATACACAGAACTTACGGAGGTGGCAAATTTGTTTGAAGAATTTTATGTTGTCTGTTTTTAGGAACCTTCTCATCCGTGCTGATTTGGGTACTGAAAATATTGTTTTGTCTGTCTGCAAACATGTAACATCTCAAGGACCCATGCATGGATTTTCACGGAATTCAATATCAGAAAATTGTACGATCAAATGTCCGATTATTTCGAGTGTGGTTAAAACCGGACGAAGTAGCGGACACTTTACTTGAAGACGTACGTGCATGTCTGCATAGCTTTTTATGTACCGAAGAGAAAAGTGTTTCGAATGAACTTTGTACCCAAGACTGAAACACATGTTATGTTCAATATGTTTTTCTGTTAGCTTCATGGTTTCGCTAAAATTATAGAAAGAGGACACTTTATGCAAAGTTATAAATGTGTGTATGAATGGATCTGAGTGAATATATGAGAGGGATACGCTCTTCTTCAAATACATAATGGAAAATGCGTTTAGCATATATGGAGTGCAAAAAATAGAATATTAATATTCCACAATGTTGCCAACATAGACCTTAAAATATTTACAAAATTATTGCATGAAATTCGAGACGGCCAACTACTGCTTGTCCGAGAAGTCACCGTGCCCGTAAATTCTTTATTACTTATATCAGAGTTTGATGAC
Organism: Reticulitermes speratus; assembly: GCA_021186555.1. Lineage (NCBI taxonomy): Eukaryota > Metazoa > Arthropoda > Insecta > Blattodea > Rhinotermitidae > Reticulitermes > Reticulitermes speratus. Next base: position 21,603,535 of record JAJKFL010000005.1, read on the forward strand.
TTGATACCACTTTACATGACTTGGCAACACTGCATGGCAATAACATGTGAGAATGCCGTTGAAAATGGCAGATACGAGCAACTATTCCATTGAGGAGCGTTGAGTAGCGAGTGTTGTGGTACATGAAGGACAGAACACAGGCCAGAGTATGAATAAGCTAAAGACAGCGTATCAGCAGCGATTTGGGAAGCCATCCCCGCCCGAAGCATCTCTGTTGTCATATGAGAAATTCGTCGTTTTATTCCGGCAGGTGAAAGATTCTCCTCGCAGGGGTCGACCAATGTCCCGAACGGTGACTTGCCCGCTGTTGCTGCTCGCGTTGAACAATCGTCGCACAAACCGAACGGAAAAGGTTAACGGATCTTCAAGTACCGTTTTCGAACATGTTTGGCAACAGGAGGAATGGGCTAGCTATGAAGTAATATCTGTCCGTGTCCGAAAGAGAATTCAGCCATGCTGACATGGAACGACCTCACGAAGCATGTACTTTACTTTTGGAACGATTTCCAACAGCCTCGTATCGCGAGAAATGCCCTCTCAAACGCTTGTGCAGTTTACTGCAGCTCCCTAACAGAAAATGTTTTTTCTGGATCAAAGAGAATCTTCATTACATGATTCAGATGGAGGACTGCCCACCATAAGTGATTATACGAGCAGGTGTAACTGCCGGCCATGGCATAGGTGCGTTCTTCTTTGACGGAGCTGTCAGCAGTGCTTTTTATCTGGAAAAGTTGAAGAATTTGTTACACCAGAGCTGACCAACTGAAGGATCGTGGAAAAGTTGTGGTTTCAGCAAAACGATGCTCTGATTTCACCCTGCCGGTGCGTGAAGTCTTTAACGAAGCATTTCCAGGCCGGTGGATTCGTTGCGGTTCTGCAGCATTCCTTTCGCCATTAACATGGCCTTCACGTAGTCCTGACTTCACCACACCTAGTGAGATTCTGTGGGGAATAATAAAAGACAAGATGGCTGTACGTCGTTACAATTACGAGCGGCCATTACTGATGCTTTGACCACTTTAACACCGCAAATGTTAGAAAGCATCATAAGGACGTTATGATGCATCAAGCGCTGTGCCGGCCATAACGGCAAGCACACATAGGATATCTGCTTGATCCATAAGAATGCAGGTACAATGCAAAACAAATAAATGAATAAATATGTTAAATACGTCAGGAATACGGTGAATTTTCGGACACACTATAGTTACAAGATAGGCACACAGATAATTTAAAAGTGTTTGGTTATGAGCAAATGAACACCGTTTCGCCAGCTACGTAAATTTGTTGCCAATCGTGACACATGGCCAAGGTACAAGAATTCCCTACATCGTCGGTTTTACCGTACTATTTGTAACTTGTAATTTTCATTCGGTGTTTGTGTGGATTAAATTTTATGAATCGCAGAAAGATAAAGGATCCATAAATTTTTGCTTTAAATTTAAAAAATATGTGATTATTTGCTTGACTTACCTTGCGCTGTTTGGTGGCGCGAAACAGTCCCTTGAGCCATATAAATCACCCCGCTGGAAGTGTTCTGCATCTTTTGGCCAGTCTGGTAAGACCTGTAGTAGCTACAACACAGGAAGGAATTTAATGTAGGTTGCAATATACTGACGCTGATAATTGATTAGACTACTCTACCCTATTTATGGCCGACGTCAACTGCAGCGCCTACTCAATTCCCCACTGGGCATTTCAACTAGACTGACCCTTCCTGCACAGGAATCAGTGATTAGGCGTCACTTAGCAATCCTTGAAACCAGCTGAGATTTAGAAGTTTACATGCATCCGAGGAGAAGTGTTATGTTTATGTGATCACTTCTGATCACTTTAAGGTGGCACATTTCTTTTGCATTATTAAATACAAAAGAATGCTGCAATCAGTCAACACAACTTCATATTCAGGAAAAATACGGCTATTGTATCTCGTGGCTAATTTTGTAGCGAAATCAGGTCCAGATTGTTGTAAAAATATTTCTGAAAGTAAAGACAAAGAATGGGCCCCCATTGTTAGGCTTTCATTCTGTTGAAAAAATTTTCGTTGTAAGAAAATTAATTTTGTTCCATTATTTGTCATACAAAAGCAATAATTCTTGCTTTATTGTATATCAATTAAATTTAGATCAAACATGTTACTTATTATTGATCCAAGTTCTTGCGTGAGAATATGAGGACACGTATTAGTTGTATAAAAAAATTCCAGCCGTACATTAGGTTTTTTAGTAATCTCTTAAATGTTTAACTAAATGGAGAGGGTTGTTTATATTAATGCATTTGGTAAGGAGATTGCTTGATTTATCAAGCTCTGTATGTGAAGTGTAAAGAACAAAAAAAAAACTATCTGGCATAGAACCGTGTTTTGGAAAAGAAGATCTTTAAATCCCGCCATTTGACCGTAATGTGAGACATTTAAATGACTGACTCACAGAATAGTTTGTAGGATTAATCTGAATATTATCATTCAAATTACCTTTCTGATCAAATCGAGTCAAAACAAATCAATTAAAAATTCCAGTTCAACTATCAAACAACAAGATTCTACGCCGTTATTTTCCATAACCTACCCGGCAATAATATAACTATAGGCATCAGACCGTGAGATAAATTTAATAGTTGTGTTTGAAGACCCTTGTCATATGCTTGTACTACATATATATGAAGCAAAAGGCGATGTTCTGCGTTGAGATAATATTGGTATGATTATATAAAATCGTGGTCCGACAAATGTACACTGTTTATTAACTGCTATTTAATACAGTCTATATTACAAATAGTCCAACATGTTTCGAACTTCAGGGACTCATTAGTTTATTACACCAGCTATACATGTATGGTACTCAACGCAGTTAACGACATTTTATCCAACTAACTAATATATTTTAATGAGTACCATACATGTATATCTGGTGTAATAAACAAATGAGTCCCTGAAGATGAACTGTAACATAGTTCGAAACATGTTGGACTATTTGTAATATAGACTGTATTAAATAGCAGTTAATGAAGAGTGTACATTTGTCGGATCATGATTTTGTGTAATCAAGAAAAATGTACGGTACAAATAACATAAAATATTGGTATGAGTCGGACAAATTTACGTTACCTGGATTTTATTACACAGCTTCGCGCGCCTGGATGCATTATTTGTAATAACGTGACTGGCAAGTTGGGATTGTTGAATATATCCTGCTGTCTAAAAACGAAAACGAACAGTACATTGAGCAAGTTGTGCATGTTCCAGAGGCGTCCGTCTGTGAAGTACTAGCTGACTGACTGCGGAAGGCCCATGCTGTTGGTGTGAGGATCTATAAATAAATAACTTAATGAAATTAGCTAGGTTAAATGAACGCTTAAAAACCCAGTAAACAAATCAGCTGTATAAAGGTACATGATCTGATTTCCGTGCGTCGTTAAATATGGCACAAATATATTTAAATTCGCTGAAATAATTAGTGACTGTTCAAAGATACCACATTATGGAAAAATTAATGAATTTAACGTAAAAAGTTTAATGTTCAGTGTAAGGAATCTGCAGTACTAATTTAATTGCTACTCGTGATTGTGCAAATAACACAGTGCCAATTATTTATTGCTTGCTAAATAGAAGGACATTTTTTTTAGCGCAGTGACTTTTTTATAAGCGGGTCGAATTGCATCTGTGTGAAAGACAGGCGAGGTAACTTGTTCGTGTGTGAACACGTGAGAGACCGTTCTCTCTCGTTTAACTCATTACGAAACCTAGACAGTTCGTGGATCAATAACAATTTTCTGCCGTTGCCTAGAGGGTCTGTACGGGAGCATTGCATTTTTCTGTGCTTCATCTTTAGTTAAGAATGACTGGTTAAATTCGCGCTTTCGACTTTGAGGAAATAAATATGTGAGACTGAGGTCCTCAAGGTGACTGCTATGATATATAGTGTGTTCAAGTAGGTGACGCAATTTACTGTGGTAGAGAGATACCAACAGTTTGGAGGAAAATTTGACTTCTTTTTTAAGAGTATAAGATGGTCTGAAGATGGCGGCAGTAATTTCGTCTGAAACAATGGTACCTATCTAGAAAACTAGAAGAAGTCACACGGAAGGAGGTAAAAAACTTCAGTTTAAAAATTTCAGATATACCGGCACTTACATTTGCATTTTTTAGTTACACTCTGTCGGAAGAGGACTTCTAGCAAGTCTTCATTATTTATATATTACTGTAGACCTATGTATTGCTATTTGTTAAATACCATGCTGCAGATGTCTTCTAAAACAGTTACATTTTATGCACAAATCTATTCTAAACTATAGCCGACCATTCCCCTTTTCTGCTTTAAATTTTTATTTGCACGCCAACATGTACAATTAAAAAGCTGTAGAATACAATATTGTGTCGCTTAATTGTTTATGGTTATTTCACTTCTGCCATTTAGACGCATGCCTTCTTGTCAGTCTATTGTCATTATTTCCTTCGTAACGTAACAGATGTTCAACTCCGTAGGAAACTTTGAATTTGGTATCATTTCAGGCTCCGAATAGAGTTGCATTTTCTATATTTTTTGTTTCCTAACTGTATTATGGAACTATTAGACAAATTATACTTCGGTATAAAAGCTTATGCTTGTGTAAAGATTTTGATATGATTAAGTTCTACTTAAATGATGCTACACGTCTTATGTAACTTCATCTGCGGTTTTGTTATGTTACATTGAGTTAGCTGGTATAGATCTCTGTATGGGTTAAGGTGAGTTTATTATAGGTTATGTTCAGAGGCGTGGATAAAAGTTCGAGGGCCTTCCCACGACTAAATAATCAGGGCTCCCTACGGATATTGTCGAAGTTCCTCCCACATCTAATAAGAGGGATCCAGAGTACTGTCTTCTGTCAGAAAGTAAGCACAATAAATGTTATTACGTTTTTGCGTTTGAGGGCCTCCTGCTAAACGCCCCCCCCCCCCCCATGCAGCGGAGTCTTCGTTGACCTTATTTACGCCACAAGTTGGTGTTTTGTTTTTGGATTCTGTTAGGTGAAGATCCAATATATTTGAATGAAATAGTTTAGTGACCACATGTCCTGAACGTATGTCCCTTCAGCATATTATCATTATTTGCCTCATAATGTAATCCACGTCTTAAATCAGAGGCAACTTCGACGCCGGTGTCGGTGTTACTGTTGAAGTTAATTTTTTATACTTAGTTTCGGATTCTGTAGTATATCTGAAACATATTTGACAAAGTATTACTGATCACGAAACTCCGACGTCGGTAAAGGCTCCGATGACTTCATGTTCTCTACCTTCGATTCCTGCCTGTGTACAAGCTGTCAAGACACATCTGCTTACCAAGTTCGAAGTTTCAATTTAGGGTGTATGAGTTGTATATTAATGTCCTTTAAAAAGGATTAAGCGAATTTCGATTAGGTTAGGATTTTGAAGTTTTTTAATACAGGAGATATTTAAGAATTAATTTGTTACCTAACAGGAAACACCTCTTCAACCAAATATCACTCCATTAATACTTTTGCAGAATAATTGCTGTTTAAAATAAACATTATCACATGAAACCCATAATCCCAGAAACAATATTATTTGAAAACATTTTTCTCTTAGGAGCAAATGCGAAGTTCTTGTCTTCAATTTTGTTTCCTTGTAAGAGGGCGAGGCTCTTCAATGATGGCAATGAACACGAAAATCTTCACCTTTCTTTCCCATTTGTGACAGGCGTTTATTCTGAAACAAGTTACAGGAAGCTCGATAATGAATACATTTATATGACTATTGAATGAGGCTATTATTTTATTTAAATTCTTCTTCTTTATCGTGGCTTATTAATCACTTTTCGTTTGTTGAATATATCCTGATATTCAATAGTTTCCCCTTCATATTGTCTGGACTAAAACGTCTCAGTCGAGGACAAGATTTCCTGTCAGAATACTGAGTTTTACCCATGGAAATATTCAAGACATTTATGAAAAGTGTAGTTGTGCAGCTGTTAAATTGTTTTATTTCAAAGCAGTACATGCAACATTTTAGAGAAGGCAGTTGTACATTATGTGAATTCCGAAATGGAATGAATATTTCGAGGCTTTACAATTGTAAGCTTTTTTTAAATTTAATGGACCGAATATGTTTTATGTCATTACGTTTTGACAGAAAATGCACAATGTGTCCTGAAAAGATAACGTTCTCATGAGATATTTATTGCACACTTTTATCCTCGGGAAAAAGTAAAATATACGACGGGGGCTTTTACTAGTTCGCTAATAATGTTAACACAAAGAAGATCGATGTTTTAGAAAAAAATAATGGCCGTGCACCTAGCCATCAAAAGGAGAAGATTTTTAAAGCAAATGCTCTTCTTAAATTCACTTCAGTTAAACACAGTAGAATCTAATGGACAGAGCGGAGAATACATTTTGTTTTTTGTTAACAGTAAAGTCTGTACTAATGTTTGCGTGAACTTGAGTTTTTGGAGGTGCAATAACTAAGCTTCATTTCCGCGGACAGTCTGAAACGCAAATAAACCTTGAAATGAAAATAAATAAAAGCTGTCCAATTCTACTGTGTTGGTTGTTATGACATTTCTGGCCAGATTATTTGCTGAAATATATAGTGTGGCATTCCGTGAAGACGGTAGTGAACCTTCTGATTTTATAGAAGGTGGGGAACTTGTTGAGTAGCTGAGTGACTGACTCGTGGTTATTAATAATGTACAGCATTTTAAAAGTTTGATCCACTCCTTTGAAAATACTGGGCGATATAAAAATTCTAAGCTCAGATGGAATTAAAAGTCCTTTAATATCTTAAAGGATTAATTTTTAATGTTTTTGTACAGTGTGATTTTTAACTTTTATAGCATTCAAATTTATTTGTTATGTGACAGTACGTAAGGAGGATTATAGCAAAAATATATATTACATGTATATCTGTTCTATTAATATAAACAGAATGAAAAGTACAGACCAATTAAGCCTATGTATTTTTCAAATGTTCTTCAATATTGCACGTACTATTTACTTCTGTTTTAAACTGATGGCAGAAACTAATGCACCGATACAAAGCTAATCATTCATTCTAGATCGACGCACTGCTCACAGCCACTAATTGTGCTTTCGTGCACGATAGAGAAACATTCAAATAAGAATGGCGTATAAAATACGGGGTTTTGGGTTATGCATAAAATATTCATGTACTGCGAAAGGTTTTAGAGATATGTTCCATTTGGGCTTCATGCAAATTAGTAATCATATCGGATGAAAATTAAATTTAAAAAATTTTTAGTTTTAATCACATATCCCAAACTGAATTAAAATCCTTTGAATATTTTCTGAGATGAAATAGACGTATAGGCTTGAAATGATTCACATAAAGCTTCCCTGGATTCACTTTGGGAAAGTAGTAGTAGTAGTAGTGGTAGAAAATACATTTATTTCAAAACCAGTCACCTCTCACTATAAAGGTTACTTAAAAATTAATTATTTTACATTTAATGGTACACTATTACAAATTATTTGCCGAAAGAAACCGGCTAGTAGACAGAATGTAAACATAATTTAGATGTGTCTTAATCGGATTTATGGTCATGCTTATGTTCCTGCAGTCATTTACGCATTAAATATAAAATACTGAAAAGCTGTTTCCTTCTGCATTTGTAAACACTTTTGAAGAATACTGAGGGATTAAGGAACACGAATAAGTCAACGCTGTTTAGTAGAGACTGTGTACTACTATGTATGTATGTTATTCACTAACAGAGGATATAGTGAGTCTCAGTGTCTGGTAGGTGGCGTTAAACAGACGGCCTTGACATGTACATAATTTTATACCAAACAAATTCTCAGTGTCTGACAGATTATAGTAACAGTTACTTGACTTTGACATGCACGTATAACGTATCTTGCTCCATTATAGAAGTATGAGGAAAATCCTACGCGCAGCAATCTTAAGAATATTAACATAAATGGAAGAGAGCTGCTGAAAATTCAACGGTAAACCTCTTCAAGACAAAATCCGCCCAAACACAACTGAACATGTTTCGACCTATTTTAGGTCATCCTCAGGTTCACAATTTTTGTTTTTAAAACATATTGAGGAAGGAATATAAGTCCATAAAATACGATTAAAATGTTAACATTTTTATGGTCAAAATCGCAAATGATATGTGTGGAGAAAGGTTTTACCAGGTTGGCCAACCTGCATAGCATGTAGACACAACACAACAGCTCAGACAAATGCAATATTAGGCAAGGAACCCACCCATACATTTATTTCACAACTCCCAGCTGGAACTTGGAAAGAATCTGCATTGACATATCTGATTGGAGAAGATGCTGTGACAACTTGCAGTAACAAAAGAAGTTAAAATTTGTACAGAACATTTGTAATAGTATGGTAGAACCCTTCTCCGTATATCATTTCCGATTTTGACCATAACAATTTTAACATTTTAATCGTATTTTATGGACTGGTATTCCTTCCTCAATATGTTTTAAAAACAAACATTGTGAACCTGAGAATGACCTAAAATAGGTCGAAACATGTTCTTTATAATAAATGGAACTTCGTTGTGTTTGGACGGATTTTGTCTTCATTTCTGTTATAAAATACACAACGGAATGACATCCTTTAAGATGGTAAACCCCTTATTTATGAAAAAGCGTATGTGTCAAGGTCGCCTAGTGATTAATATTACCTGACAGGACGCTGGGATTCTGGTCTTTATGCTTTGTGAATATTGACTTCTTCGTAAAGTAGAGAAATAAGGTGAACATAAAAACCAATAAGCAAACAGTTTTCGCGATTTTGGCGGAAGTACAATTTTGGAATATAGTAACTAAGAATCTCCATGTAATTGAAGTCTTTTTAGAATCAGTGGACCAGTAACTTGTCCATTCTATGAAAGACGGTACTGTTAGGGTTATTTGTGGCGAACACTGCTGGCGTGATTACTTAATAAAACATTTCTTTAGACGACAATTAATTAATACGTCATCAAAACGCAGTTTGCAATATGGAATACGCATATTCTGTAATTAATTTCCCTCATTCCTGTAAATGTACAATACGCGAATACAATCCGTATAATCGTTAGTCACCACCTCTCAATCCGTTTGTTGTAATATTAATTAATCTCCTGCCCCACCTGTTTGCTGCATGTTTTTATCAGTTTTGGCTGTCACAGTGTAATTGACAGTACAATCACTTCCGAAAATAAATGGTTATACGTCATCCTACAATATTTCAAGAAGATCATGGAAATTTGTGTAATTGTAGGTTATCAGTTTTACTTTTTGAAATTTTGTATTCATTGTCATAACTCTTTTCACTGAGGCCGAACCGATTAGCGCATTAATGATTCGTGCCTTGCTTATAACAACAGTCAACGTGTTTACGGTAATAAAGAACATTCGACGTTTAAATTTATTCTGGTTAACTAATTTTAATCCGAGAATTTTTCACTTTCATATTTCTGGGGGAAAAATAGTTTTAAATCTATTTTCTTCGAATTTGGGTCAAAACAGTTCATTTATTGGACGTTTGTATTCTTGTCTTATTATTACTACAATTGTTGTAGAATGAATGTCAATTTGCTTTGTTTTGTTAGTGAATAAACGTTTACTGTTATTTCAACAACAATCATTTATAACTGTGTAGTAGGTAGTTGGCATATATATATGTTTTGCACACACGTCTAAAATTGAGCATAACGAGATCCATATGCGCGTTACAATTTTTTATTTTAATTTTTGCTAAAAGTGTTACATGCGTAGTCAAAGCAAGGTTATTTCATACATGTTATCCGGAACAAGTGCTGTACTTCTACTCTGCAGTGAAGTCAAATGTTGTAGGCGATAGCGGCTGTCCTAAGTATAATTTTCATAATTTTTCCAACAGCCACAGACAAACTCGGCGACGGAAGTTTAAAGTATCCCAGACTACCACCTCTTGATAATCTATTACTCATCATTATATTATCTCATTCGACGCTGTGTAACCTTCCTTATTACCACCATTCTGAAATTGGTTTTATGTTCCTACATACAAATATTTGTGTTGCTACTATTGAGGGGACGATATTAAAATGTATTTAAGAATGGGATAAGAAGAGGTAAGCTGAATTCGTCTGGCTTAGGTTAGGATAATTGAAGGCCTGTTGTAAATTAGTTTTACGAATTTGTCTTTTCCATTGAACTTGAAACTTTATGCTTTATATATTTTGGTTTTGTGCACATAACGTCTGTATGTAATTTCACGCACACACGTACAGTGACACTGTGCTTAATTTGTACATTCACTCTCACAGAGCAACACTACGTTTCATCAAAAATTTCTTAAGTATTAAGTTACAGTACCCTAATTGCTGATATGTTAATGCTGAAAGTGGCAAGATTTGGTTTACTATAGTAGTCATTCTATTTTACAAATATGAGAATTAAATAATTTTTTTTTTCCTGTCCAGGTACCGGCTCAAGTTTTCAGGTCTGCCTAATAGGAAGTGCAACGGTTTCATACAAGACCAAGTTTCAGAAAGCACTTCAGGGCTAAGGTGCGTGCACCTTAAAATTACTATCTTTAATCTTATTATTTTCCATAATTTTAGAAGGAATTTTTTTGGTGAAGGGCCCCGCAACAGACGCTACGGACGCACCGCAGCCTTGAGTCTTATTGTGCAAAACTGTGATGAAAATGATTAGTTTTTTTGTTTTTCCTCGTAATGGAGCACCGGTGGAATGAAATTGAGAGGGAAAAACCGAAGTACTCGAGGAAAAACCTGTCCCAGGGATTGAACCCGGGTCTCCGCGGTTGGAGGCCGGCGACTAACCGCCTGAGGCATGGCACGGGCCTAGAAAGAATTAGTTGAGAAAGAGATTAAAATCCCAAGTTATATTTATTTTGACAGTACAACAGAAATTCTCACTGCCTATTGTTTTTGACGTGGTGTCTCCTGCTTGCTGTGTTTGCTAGAAGTTGCCCGATAATTGGGGATGTTTGTGCGAGAATTGAGGTTATAGCCATCTGGGATGTTACGGCGTGTAGACTGGTAAATAGTTACTCACGCTTCTTTGCCAACTTAATCCTGTAGATGAAGGCACTACTGGCCTTCGGAACGCCAGTGACTGTTTAACAGTAGACAGGGCGTAACATTCCTGAAGACTTGAAAGGAAGGTTTGTGTCTCAATATCAGTTTTGAACTTCCATACAGTTGACGACCCAAAGGCTGGGATTTTGTAATAATGGTGTTAATGGATTCATCGTTACAGAATATTACATATAATTATATAACTCAAATATCCGTAAAATGTAACACTTATGTAGTGGAATATTTCTTCGTCATTCGTAAATTATTATTAGTAAATTAGTAAATTAGTAAGAGTAAATCAGAACACTTTTTCAGTGGTTCACTGCAGGGGCTGATTGCGCTTTCCTGTATATTCAGTTGTGTGGCTTATTACTTAAGGATTTACTCGTTCTTCTTGTCTTCATGTATTAGATACTTCAATACCTGTGCCGGCTTCAAAATCTTCTTTCCAGCATCTCCTTGATGCTACTGGTAAACCTTTACCGTGTATGTTTGCAATCTCATGCTGTATTCGGCTACCTTCCTTCACCCATTCTATGAACAGTGTCCCATCATCCCTTGACATAGAGGTAATCTCGTCAGTCCTATTCTCGGTTTCAAGTATCTTCGTATTTTACCTTTTCTCCATCAAACCGCGTTAACAGTTTTGGCGTTTTCTGTAATCGGACATTTTCCAAATTATCCCAATTCTTTTTTCTTACTCCAGTATTTACGACAGTTTTTTTTATATTTGCATAGTTTAAATCATGGAAATTATCTGCTCAGAATTTATAAACACGTTTTCATCCTCCACATAAATATTTTAAATTTACTTATCAATATATCTCTGTTAATATCTGAACTCATTTCCCTTACTACTGCAGTGTTCTCAAACCAGTTAACTACGCTATAAATTCCAAAATCAAGATCAAGCCTAGTATGCCACTGAATAGTTTCTGTGCAGATAACGACAATTAGACATATGTACTTAAATTGTCTTGATTGTGAATCCCACCCTTGAAGCACGAAACTTAATTCGTTTTATTTAAAGACACATTTCGTATCGCGCAGTAAATACTTAGTACCTAGTTTATAGAAACCAATCAACGAAAGCTGTATAGGGCACAATTTCCTGTTTTTCATGCAAAACGGATAAATATGCTGTGGGTAGAATACAGACTTTTGGAATATTTAAACTGGCGGTACACACAGTAACCTCTGGCCTTAAAAGGTTAATATTCTTTTCATGTTGAACTGTAGTTGTTTTTTTTTAATAAAGGTTCTACACCGCTTTTAAGAGCTAAGCTTATGTAGCACTGAATTAGAGTGTGATTGATGAATAGTGACAGAGAAACTTGAAAGTACGTGTGGAAGGAAGCGGTCGTGGTGTAATTTGAGGTACTGTACTGGCATTTTTATAGGGACTGGTGGAAATCACAAAACAATCATCAGGGTGGCAGATTTTCGCCTCGATATTTGAACCCAGCCTCTCCCAAGTTGAGAGCAGGAGGAACCCCCACTTTACCTTGTTACTCGCGAACACTTGTTTTCTTTGCGGTATAGACATATTTAACAAACTTGTGTCCGTCTGTGGGACGACAGTAAAGTCGTTGTGCCCATTCTTCCGTCTGCACACATGTAACGACTCGAGAGCCGCTGAACAAATTTTTATAAAACGTGGTATTTTAAAATTTTGAAAAAAAATGTTCTTTTGGTGGAAATCGGGCAGGATTAATGGATATTTTAAACTTAAGCCGTTGTCCGTTTTTGTGCGCATCTTGAGGGTACGCGAAGTTCGACTCACTCAAACCGAGCGTGATCAGTTGTGATCCTACTGTCAAGGTATGGCGACTCTTTACAGTGTGTACGAGTATTGCTTAAACAATGGAAAGACCCGTTTAAAATGCTTGAATTTGTTAACACCTTGCTTGAAATAATCAAAAGGTAGTATTCTCTTTCTTTCTTTCTTTCTTTCTTTCTTAGTCTTGACCTCTGTCTACCTACTCTTTGTAGTTGTAGAGGTTATTGTTGTCCTTGATCACACTCAATGACACACACACACACACACACACACAATCACTAGAACTCTTCTGGATGAGGGATCGGCCCTTCGCAGAGACACAACACTCACAAGAGTGGGATTAGGACCCGCAATCCCAATAAGCGAGCGGCCGCAGACCCACGCCTTAGACGGCGCGGCCACCGGGATCGGCTGAAAAGTTCGTACTCACGAATTGAAACTGTAATCGCAGGGACTGAGAGAACGCACCTGCTCTCTGATGCTGTGCACAGTCCATCCCTACTTTATAACGAAAGACGTTGTAGGACTCTCATTTATAATTAGAATATTTTTCTTTTCATTAACAGAAATTTCATTATTACAGAATTCCGTTATCAAGTGAAAACATTCGTTGAAAATATCTCGGAAAATAATAGGTGATCATAGGCATACGACCAACTACCTACACTTTCTAGCCTAACGTTGAATACAGCAGGTTCCTGCAAAACGTTGATGTCGCTCTACCAGATTCTGCCCATCTTTTCGACCTCTCTCGATCTCTTTCCCAAAATTAGGTATAGAGTGTCTCTCCTCTCCCCCCCCCCTCACCATTTGCTACATTTTATTTCTTGTAAGTATTTGACGAGTACTGATGCTATCAGATCGTTCAGAATTCCTTCAGCCGAACGCGCCTGTTGCTGCAATGTGTATACTTTTACAATACTTAAAGAAATCGTCTGCTAATATATTTCTATGCTAACACTAGTCATATTGCTGTGAAGCAGCAGATCAAGTTTTTAATGTACAACACCGCGAGAAACTCAGGTCGCTCCAATACGTTCTTCTTCAGGAGTAATAAATTAATTTGGCTTGTGTTAAACGTTTTTCGACGATTCTGGTTCTTTTCAGTGAATAAAGTATAAAAAGAGTACTGTAAATTCATAGAAATATGAAACGATATTCTTTATCTTATACTTTCGGCAAGATTGAAAACAATTACGTAATGAGGAACTGCATAATTTGTACTTCTTACCGGATACTCTTCGGATAGTCAAATCAAGTAGGGTGATGGGCGGGGAACGTAGCATATATAGGGAAGCAGGGAAATGCATAGAGGGTTGTTCATTAGAAATTAAGAAAAGGATTAAGCTGGATTACCTAAGCTAGAAAGGAGGGTAATATTAAAATTAATATTTTGTAAATAGATTGGTGAGTCATGGACTAGTTTAATGTGGCTCAGGATGGGAAACATCGGGGAGCTGTTTTGTGAACACGGTAATGCACTCTTGTGTTCGAGTTGGGGGAAGTTTTGACTAGCTGAGACACCAATAGCTGTTCAAGAAACACTCTGCTCCACGGACGTAACGTTCGCAATACTGGCCTAAAAACTAATTCTAATACGTATTCAACTTCCCAATTAAAAAAATATTTGTAAATTTGCTGTGAATGATTGGGCGCAAGTGGACTGCTAAGACTACTGTCATGACCGGTTCAAGTACTGAGCAATATTTGATGTATTTTTTTTCGTTCAGCACCTGGATCCTTTCCATTCTATTACCTGGCCCTCTGTTTTTCCGAGATCCGCTTAATACTCTCCTTCTCTTTTTACCTGCCTGTCGCCAGTAATCGCATTTCTTGAGTTTTCCCATTATTCCTTATTTCGTATTTCTCCCACATGTTATACGCACGTAACGCACCGATTTCATTCTGCATTATTTGGTCACCTAAACCATCAACAGCAGACTGTAATATGATTGGCAGTTCTCAGTCGTCACCTCGAGAATAAGAAATGTTTTAAGGTCTAATCACACGCATAACACTAAAATTTTGCACAGACGTGTAACGAAAAGCATGAGGGAAAGGAACATCTGCAAACGTTTTCTGACAACGACGTACTGATAAGAACGTTTGTACACATAAAAGAGGAAGTAATAAGGATAAATAAAGGACTTTACTGGGCCTAAGTGCAGCTCCAAATTATTTTGTCTTCACTAAACATTGTTGGACTGATCAATTCAAGTCGATTGAGTTGGGCATGACATGTAGCACACATGGAACGGAAGGGAAATCAGCACAAAACTTTTAGGCTGATGTCTTGGGATGGTGCCGCTAGGGTGATCTAGGCTTATATTATGGGATGTGTAGCGGGCTACAGGAAAACGTGATTGACTGCAAACTGAAGGACAAAGGCTGAGAAAATGGGACGACGACGGGACTTTGTGAATATGGTGATAAAAGTTTTGGTTTTGAGAGACAGAGGGGGAATATCTTGACCGGATGAGCAAATATCAGCTTTAAAAACACCATGCGCCATGGAGTTATTTTACAGAGTTTGGGAAGACATGTCTATAGAAACCGTTATGTATACATTTTAGAACGAAAGGAACCGTATTATCACAGCAGAGGCTGTTTAAATGTAAGGTGATATATCTAAATAATATTGTACTGTCACTCAGATGAAATGTTCCTGCCCCCGTGAGTGATTTAACTGGTAATATTTTTTATGAACAAGTAAACATTATACGACCTACTAAAGTTTCTGGTAAACTTTCAAGCGATGTAATTTTAAGAACATGCTCGAACGTATGAGTGTTTGTTTTGAAATTATTTTAATGTAGAGTTTTCTTTTATTTTACGGCTCAAAAGCTGGCTACACTTGTTATCGTGTTGGCCCAGCCATCAGTTATTATACGAATTTTAACATCGCCATCACGAATATAAGTTTTATATTTGTGGATCAAACGTCATTTGTGTATCAGTACAATATTTTCTGTACACGTTTATTGAAGTTCTAAAGGTCATGCATTGTGTGTGTGAGGTTTATGATTGGTCTCAATATTCGACGAAATGGGTGTTTTATAATCACACTTGAAGCACAGTGCTGTTCTGGTTGTTAGGTTTCATTGATCATTTTTAAAGACCGAAAAAAAAGTCATAAATCGCACTGTATCTTGGTGTTCGGCAAGATATATTTAAGAAAACATTCTTAAAAATGGTTAAACCTGGCTAAAGACTTTGTTATACGTGTACTAATAAATTGTTGCTCTTTCTGATTTAAGGCCTAATTGCATTGCGTAAAATTGCATTGTTTAAGAACCAGACTTGAGCCTTCAGTACTGATCCGACGACAAAATTTCTGTACCTATAGTGTTAGAATTAAGTCAAAAGTCACAAAACATGACTTAGGTCTTTATTACGGAACACTAAAGAATGATTCCTACGTGCACCGACTATAGAATCTTTTATTTTGTTTATTCAAATTTGATGTATTAACTGCAGAAACTACGACTACTAATCCGCGCATGAGTATGACAAAATTAGTTCAAATGAATACCAGCAGGGCAGCTTCCTTAACTCAGAAGAACGCCCTGACGCTGTGTGGAAGCACTGAAGAAACCCACGCAGAGGGAAGCGGTTTCAGATCTTTATTCGATCAGGATGCCAACCGAATACAATTTGGTTGAGGAACTGCAAAAGACAGAACGAATGTCAGTCAGTGTAGCTACATTCCGAAGCCAAAATTAGAGCATTACTGATACTCCCAGCATACCAATAATATCTTTATTTTCTATATTTTTACTCGTCTTGAATGATATTTATATGCCTACGTCACAGAAAGCTACCGCACATGTAGGTATAATTTTACTGTTACGATATATGCCGTACGAGCAGGAATGATGTTTCTGATTTGGAAAAACTAGTCTCTGTTTCTTTAGTACACAGGGTCTCAAAAATTTAAACACATGTCAATCTACAAAAAAATACCCCTTACATAATTTGTTGGAGGTTGATATTTGGTGTACACAGAAAGAAGGGTTTTGTGACACTTTTTCAATTTAGGCAAGTGCTCGAAATGTTCACTCTTTACGCCTCGGCACTCCTGAATTCGGCGGACTAGTGTGTCGCGAACTAACCTATATGTGTGCATCGCTTTACGGAGTCTTTGTGATCGTGTCTATTGCTGAAGCACCACAACACAAGAGTCAGGACTGGTTGCTGTGCTGGGCCTCCCAGATCGTTGCTTTTGCACGTCTTGCACCGTACTTTCGGCCTCATATTTACGTCACCACTACCTTTGGATTCCGCACACATTCTCAGTTTTCCAGTACCACATCAAAATTATCTTGCGTTCCTCGATCGCCAAACTGTCCGCCGCCATTTTTTTTTACAGCCTGTAAACTCCATAAGTTAGCGCCGGTGCTCATGCGATTAGCGCCATCTATATACTGAACGTCACAATACATAACGTGTACTATACTTTGGTCCCACAATGAAAATATCCGTAAATATCATTATTAAAATATGTATACATTTTTGAGACATTCTGTATATCTGCAAAAGGCCCTTAAGCTCCATGTAATAAAACTATTCTTGGGAAACAAATAATTGCTGAGTTGGTCAAGAAATTCAGTGGTTTTTATTTAAGCTGAAGGTTCGTTACTGCCTTCAAACAGGCCGCTATTGACCCGTGCATTGTGGTACATAAATCTAATCCATAACGTCATGTACTAATTTAAAATACGTTTTAATATTAGTCGTCAGTCACTCAGATATTCTTAGAGTTATTTGCAAATCAGACATTCTCTTCTCTCTCCATTAGACGTGCCTAGCTTATCTTCTCCTTTTTGATTTTATCACCATTATAATATTGAGTTAAGAGTAGGCATTATGAAGCTCCTAATTATGCTATTTTATCGAGCCTACTTTTACGTTCCTTTGATACAATAGGTCCAAATGTTACCTTCAGTACCTTCTTCATGCACCCTTAAATCAAAATTTGTCATAGAAACAAACTGATTATTTGAAACAAGACCATGAAATTGGTATGCACTTTGTGTGAACTGAGTAGACGTCAAGTTGCCCGAGCACAGATATGTAATTTGCAAACATATATAAAGCTTCAGTTTCTTTAGGAAAAATGTATCATGATTTAGGAAGGCAGTTATGAGTCTTTTATATTTCCTTTGTAGTCCTCTGTGATCCTGAAAGTACATGTGTAATTAATGAGGTCGTAAGAGACAGGCATAATGCATGACCTGAAAATACTATCCCTGGCAGCCTAGATTTTATGCTGAAATATTTATATGTGCTGGAATAAGCTATTTGAATTTTTATAACTTTCATACTTTAGTCAGTTTATTATTGAAGACTCTAAAATATGAAAACATAGTGCAGGAAAAGATTATAAGAGCACAGATGTGTGTGAGTTTATTCAGTAGGCACCGACGAAATCGCTCTCCGAAGAGACACGTTATGCGCCTTCTACGTCTTGTTCTTATCCTGGGATTTTTAAACATAAAATGGACAAGATGTTTCTTCGCATCCGTCGACTGAATCACTAATCAAATTGTTAGTCAAAAGTGAACCTTCATAGATCGGTGTTATCATTACAAATATTAAACCCTAACTGATATATTATGGACTAAGTCAATCATAGATAACTATAATGATTATGATGATAATGATAAGGCATTGTTGAAAAAGGTGATGATGATTGTCGTGGCGAGGATGGACAAGAATAGAAGATAAGGTGGATGATGATTTTGATTATGTTGGTGATTGTGGCGGTGGTGATGATGAGAAGAGAGAATGAAAACAAGGGATGATGGTGATGGCGACAATGTTGAATTCCTAATTACAGTGCTTAATGTCTACGTGCCTCTCGATGGCCTTGAATACGAGGTGCGAAATGGGGCAGTAGAGATTTGCTGACACGTGTGTGTGTGTGTGTTCGCCTCACAGACATTACACAGTGTCATGATAAGTTCGCTGGATCATATTACACCGCGGCGCAGGCGCTCCTCGGAGGTTACAAGGCAACGTAACTTCGCCATCCTTTACGATCAAGACTTGGCATCATTGTCAAATTCCCGTGTACCATGAGAGACCCTCCCTAATTACAGAATCCGCCGAATGAACTCAGAGTCATATAGACCTACACTTAAGAGAATTATCTGAACTGTGGCGGCATTGCAGTGAACGGGACGGACTGCTGACAATTACGTAGCTACCACGTGATGGTACTCTGGAGTAGAAAACGACCTGTCGGGTTTGAGTAGTTAATATTAATACTGTTTCGTATTCAAAACGTCTCGGATCGGGTTGTCGGCATGGAGGCTGGCTAACCCGATCACTTTCCTTCGTGGTATTCTTCAGTTTCTTCCTGCACAATACTGGTAGACTATCGTACAATAGGCCACATCCGCTTTTATCTACAGCGCCCCCAATTCGTCATTTACAGCAATCTTGCTGTTCCTGTCCTTACAAAGAATTGCTTTGACAGCTAAAACTTATTTTCGTAATATACAAAAGAGCTTTTGTCTTAATTTTTTTCCCTGTCACCACATTATGGAACGTACTCATGTTGCGCATGGAGGAGAATTCCTGTACGTATGGGGTGTAGCTGTAGCTGTGAATATACTTAATACATATTCTTGGACGGCTAGCAAGGATTGATCCTTAAGGTGGGGGTCGGGTGGGTAGCTGAGAACCCCTGATCGCGTATAAAAGCAATCATATTACGGAATGCTGAGTAGGACAGCTTGGCTACTGTCAGATTTTTTAGAAGAATTCTGCTGCGTGGAATTAAATATTTAGTGTAGTTGTGCAGTCTAAGTCCAAGTAACTTTGACCTGTCAAAACTGTTAGGAATGATTTCTTTAACATCGTCAGTCAGGTATGTTACTTCTCGTATTGGGTTACTATTTTTGACATTAGGTTTTATACACTTGTTTTGAAGAATGTGTGGACAAATATTCCAGTTTAGCCGCTAATGCAATCCAACCTTTATCGCGTTAAAAATAAACTCGTTTACCTACATAAGAATGCTAAATGCATGTAGCCTGAGATTAATTTGGTTCTAGTAAATACTGTCGGTAGCTTTAGCTCGTCTTTAACAAAAATTTTTATAGGATGGAGCTGTTTTACGAAAAATGTGGAGTTTGAGTCAACTAGATGTAGGTTACCTCAAAACCAAAGGTAACCGTTTGTAGATGAATGAGGCTGACAGACACAGAGAAGTATGAATCTTGCTTTCTGAAAACCAAATTGTGGCAATAGTTTTATTTTACGGTTGATTATTGATAAGTTGACCAGAATGAAAGTTAAGATGGTGAAAACGAAATAGTGGAAATCAATGTATATAATTACTACACTATCCCCATGGAAGAGTAATATTTTTTAAAATATTGTAGTTTCATATCCAGTCAAGAAATGCACGTTTTTAAAAGAAACACGCAGATTCGTTACCGTGTTAACATAGGTTTCATCACGTATTTTACGTCATACTTTAAATTACAATCGAACTCGGTTATAACGTCAACGAAGGGACCGATAAATTGTGTCGTTATAAATGAGTTTCGCTCTAAGCGAGGTGTATTGGTAAAAGTGAAGGAAAAATGTTTTTAAGACAAAATACAGGCCTGTAGACATATTACTTAAATGTTTACGCTATGGTATATTTGAAACTTATATTACAATTAGAATTTAGAAAGAATAAAAATTACTCTTTTTAATTGTAAATTTAAATACAGGCTTACGCTAAAAAAATACATTTACTTACAATTAAAATTTAGGACGAACACAAATTATCATGAGAAGAGGACCGGTCACTGCCATAGTTTCACTTCTGTGTTGCTAAACCCACTTAAGCAGCGCCTCATCGATGTCGTTTCGTTCAGGCTTTCGAAATCGTTTTATTCTCGATCCGTTCTGTTCAAAAGCACTAACAGATTTGGTTGTGTTTTCCCAAATCGTTTTGATCGTAGAATTTACAAGACCAAATTCCGGACACACGTTTGCTTTCATTTTTCCGTTTTATATCCGTCGTATCACTAACTTTTCCTTGGATGCTCAAAACCTTCCTTTTGTTCGTCACTATAGCCATGTTATATCACTTTCCCAGTCTCCTGTTCACTGCAGGGATAGAAAAGTAGAGGGCAACCTTAGGCACAAAGTGAATTACCTTTAATATTGCTATTTTCCAGGCCTGAGATTTAGGGTAATTCAGGGAGAGACGCCACACATTTTGCATCTTTCGGTGTAACTCAATTCGAAAATCGTCAAAACGACTGAAAATTCACAGATATAGGTTTCTACTTTACTAAGTTGTGTGCAATATATCTGCAGAAGTGAAAGTCTCTGAGATACAGGGCAATGAAAAAAAGTTGTTTCTGCGGCGCCTCTCCGGACATGCCAGTAGAGATGCCGCTTTTTGGCAGGGATAAATGCCGCTGTGTAGGGAGAGATGCCGCTCTTTGAAAATACCCTGTGAATTCAAGAAACAAGATAAGTAAATAGAAACTGTTGATCTTATTCAAAGTAAAGAAGCATTATGAACATTAAAATAGAAAATATATCACCAGTACACAATATTTCAACGCAGTAAACTCAAGAGACTAAGTTGTAGTGAAAGAAATATTCTGCATCCTCTACTGCATCTTGCTGTTTTTCTCTCGCAGTAGCTTTATAATGCAGTCGAAGCATTTGTCTTTGTATGGAGAACAGAACTCGTGCAGCCAGTTTCTGCAACTCGCACATTCGACACAGCCATCTTCCTTAGCTGTTTGCAAGTATTTTTTCCAGCATACACAGCATTTCGTGTCAGAGTGTTCAGTGTCTCTTGATTATGAATATCATTTTTAATGAATTTTTTTTTTCTGCATTTTCTGACCTTGTAGTCCTCAAGTATTTGGAATATTTACACTTTTGAGGTTACTCTGCTCTTTGACTTTATTTTCTTCTCGATTATTTCACTTTCCTCGGCATTATTAGCTTCTTCAGTGGGAACAAAGAGTTGCTCTCTGAAATTAAATACTTCCTCGGTATTTTCGGCCCTGGACTGATATTCAAAAGTCTGGAAGGAATAACATCTTCAGGGAAAGTGTCAGAAGACAGTGTAGTATTCAGAGTACTTAATGAAGGTTCTGCTGAGATAGGTAACACATTTTGAGAGTTAGTTCCTGAAGTAGAGGGCACACAATTCTGAGCCATATCTGGAGGTGTTGTTTCCATAAAAGTTACAGTTTTATTGGTATCAGAAATAGAGAAAAATATTCAGGCACTCTGTTGCGGTTCGGAGGATAAATACCCGTTGACTCAACACCACTTACATCAACACCCATGGAAACAGCTTTATTCCAAGCAAACCCGATGATGCGCCCCCTGTGATATCGAGTGACTTTCCTTTGTGGATTTTACTTCATCCCAGCTGCCGCTGCGTTTGTGAAATGACTCTTTAAAGGTCCAAGAAGCACTTATCCAAAGGCTGTAAGGCATGAGTAGAGGGACTCGGCACATAAATAATAGTGACGTTATTTTGAAAAGCAGCCTGAAGCAGTCAAGGTGAGTTTCAATGAGCTCTGTGGTCATCTAAAAGTAGAAAGCCTTCACTGAAGTTTTGTGTTTGAGGAAATGCTGTGTGAACCACTTGATGAATATGTCGGTGCTAATGTACGACTATTTCCGATTCATGTACACATCTGACCCCAATGGTAAGATTATAGAACAATATATAATATAGTTTTTAGTACTCTATAATATATATATGCATGACGTTTACAAACCGATTTGAAATTGTTTAAGTGCGGCATCTGTCCCTTAATTTTTTGCGGCGTATCTCCCAAACTTCAAGGACAAAAGACGCACCCCCCTCACTTGCCGAACGGAATGAAGAACATGGCGGCAACATGATGTGAAGGCAATGTCAACGACGCCGGGAACCTCTAATGTATCGTGATTGCATAAGTGCTTCGATTGGAACTAATGTCACATTTCGTGAACATTAGGAAAAAGTTCGAATATAAAATTAATAAACTACCCTCATGAAATCAGTCATAAGTCTCGAAAAATAGCGCCGATATATACTACGTTCACTCACACACCTCTCTAGACTCACTGAGTAAGCACATGTGCTGCGGTCTGCAGAGGATTGTCAGAACCTACCAAACTAAAAAATGCGGCGTCTCTCCCGCCGCTGCAACTCTCCCGCCGCGGCAACTCTCCCGGAATTACTATATAGAGCTACCTGAGAGTGTAGAGGGCTTGCCCTCTCAGGGACGAGGAGATAGTTGAATTCTCGAAATAGTCTACTTCTTGGAAAATTGTATTGGAAACGATGACAGGCCATGTCGTTATATCCGAGGTAGATGCTTTTATGTATGTCGTACTAAGCAAGGCAGAAAACACGTGCCTTAGGGGGAATTAGTTGGTACCACTGAATGTATAATGCTATAGCCGAGATATCGCACAATCCAAGGTCTTTATAACCGAGTTCAATTGAAATAGAGTTCTACAGTATAAGTATAAAAACAAAATAATCTTACTAAGTGAAAGACTGAAAACCACCCCAATAAAACCTAAATAAATTTGGAGAAGCCCTTCTGTCTCTTTAGACAATGTTTCGAATTAGAATAGGATTTAGGCCTGACAGACCTGTGCATTTAACCATAGTTGGCTGTCATTTGCAGGCTTCGTGGAAGATACGTAGGATTTTTTTTTCTTCCGAAAGGACACGATGCTTTGGAAATCGTTGAGCAGTATTTGTTTAATCATAGGCCTATGTTTGTATTTCATTCCATTACAGAAACTTAAATATTGGGGCTGTTAGAAAACAAAATGTAGATGCCTTGGGCGGATGGAAATGTACAAGTGATAGAATTTGTGATTGCTTTTATGCTCCACGTTTCGTATCTAACACGACCGAATAAGTATGACATTCAAAATTAAAAGACGAAAATGAAATAGTTAAACATAAGTACAACTTTCAGTTATAATTAATGGTTCAATTAAAGAGTAAACGTGTCTATGCACCGCTGCAGTGCTTTTCAAACGGTGGTAGTCCTACCACTGGTGTTACGCGGAAGGTCACGTGGTGATACGGGAAGAAATTAATAATTAAATTTGCAAACCTCAATTGCCCTGTTAAAATTGTTTTAAACGTGTTTAAATGTAGAGAGAAGAATTCGTAAAGTGTATACCAAGATACTATTTCATTTTTCGAATATAAATACAGACTCTCCCCTGTTGTCTAATCGTGTTAAATTAGAAAAGTAACAAATGCGAAATTTGAGGTTTACACAGTGTTGTTGTTTCGCTGGTTGGCAGGTTTGAATAGTTCAAGCAGCCAACAAGCGAAACATCTCGGAAGACCAGTATCCTGAAAGTAAGCATTTATTTTTACAGTGCCTAGTAATGCATGTACGTGTTTTGTATTGTGACAATGATACGCGTACATGTTTTGTTTGTGACAGTGGTACGTGTACATGTTTTGTATTGTGACAGTGGTACGTGTACTTGTTTTGTATTGTGACAGTGGTAAGTGTACATGTTTTGTATTGTGACAGTGGTACGTGTACATGTTTTGTATTGTGACAGTGGTACGTGTATTTGTTTTGTATTGTGGCAGTTGTACTTATATATGTTTTGTATTATGACAGTAGTACGTGTAAATGTTTTGTATTGTGACATTGGTACGTGTACATATTTTGTATTGTGACTGGTACGTGTACATATTTTGTATTGTGACTGGTACGCGTACATGTTTTGTATTGTGACAATGGTACGTGTAATTGTTTTGTGTTGTGACAGTGGTACGTTTACATGTTTTGTATTGTGACTGGTACGTGCACATATTTTGTATTGTGACAATGGTACGTATAATTGTTTTGTGTTGTGACAGTGGTACGTGTACATGTTTTGTAGTGTGACAGTGGTACGTGTACTTGTTTTGTATTGACAGTGGTACGTGTACATACTTTGTATTGTCACTGGTACACGTAGATGTTTTGTATTGTGAAAATGGTACGTGTGCTTGTTTTGTGTTGTGACAGTGGTACGTGTACATGTTTTGTATTTTGACAGTGGTAGTTTACTTGTTTTGTATTGACAGTGTTACGTGTACATATTTTTTATTGTGACTGGTACGTGTAAATATTTTGTATTGTGACTGGTACGCGTACATATTTCGTATTGTGACAATGGTACATGTACTTGTTTTGTATTGTGACAGTGGTACGCGAGTAAAAATGTTTGAAAAGCATTGCACTACGGCATAAACTTCTTGTTCATACCGTTTCACTGGTAGGAAAACTCCCGTGGAATATCCTAATTTTATGCAATGCAGATTTAATTTTAAAATTGTCTGCTTTGTGTAGTGGATCTACCTAAATGAACTGAATTTAAACTATAACATTCCAAAAATTTATTGCTTCCTTCGTATGTGTTAGAAACTTTTTCTTTCAATCAAAGGGAATGAATGTGTTGTAATTTATAAAATATTTTCCAGAATATTGTCGGAAATAAAAGGAAGGAAATAACATTTGGATAAAGAAAACTACGTAGTGCGTGGAGAAGTTTATAATTTTTACACTTCACTTAGTATTTATTACGACGATAGAATGAAGAAGGATGGGAGTTGCGTGCGTGTAACGTTCACGGGAGTACTGATAAACGTGCCGACAGATGTTTTCAGGGTAGAATCTACCATAATAATAAAGTCAGTACCTTTGTCCCATACATCTGAAACTGCCTACCGGGCTGCAGTGTGTCAAAAACAGAAGACCACGTTGTACATAATAAAATTGCAGTACAATATGCTGAATAATTTACTGGGTTTAGGATAGATTCCATTTTACACACACTTTCTTATTACGGATCACCTTGGATTCTAATTCTCTCTATTAACTTTACAGGTTCTTTCAGTTCTTAGAGTCTATTTTCAGTTTCCTCGCCTCTTCCTAAACTTTATTTCTTTCTCCATACCCGTTATTATATTTCTGTACTTCCGAACACCTCACTCTCATTCCTGTTTTGTTTCTCCTGTTCCTTTATTCCACGGAATTTTAAACATCTGTGACTTAACATTAGTACTTTCGAGTTCTCCATTTGTTTATTCGATAGAAAAAGACACGTATTTACTGCTGTGGTTATTTAGCGTAGATAGTGTGATTGAGAATAAAGAAATGGTTCTGAGCAGAACTCACGAAGCCTGTTTTCCTGTCACATAAATTTGTTGCTGTACCTATCATTTGTTATTGTTACTATGTCACTTAATATTTGTGAAGAAATCATTATTCGAGTAGATAACTCAGAACACATTATGTTTGTAGGATATAACCTCAACGTTTCGCAATGTCGGCATGTGGAAATATCGAACAAAGGGTGTGAGTGCTTTTATCAATATATACGACCTACAATCGTACAAAATTTCACTTGCCGTATTTTTTTTGTTTATTATTTATCGCCATCAAACCACAAGCTAATGAAAATATTCGAGCGGCCGTCGTCTTATCATTTTATATCCCCAGAAATATTACTGCAAAAAAGTTGCCCATTCTTCCAATATCTACTACATTACGTCATTTCAACACTGTGAGATAAGTGACAGTACTACCGGGCCGTTTCCACAAGTTCGTGCGTTGCCATGTTGGTATTTTTAATTGTGGGAAATTAGAAAATAAGTAAGTGGGATGTCCTCAGTTGAAATAACCTTCTTGTCACGTTCAGTAAAAATTGGTCAGTTGCTCTGAAATGTGAAAAGATAGGCAGGAAGACATACACTCGAGTACGCGCGCGAGCCCTTAGAGACACGTTTAGGCAGCATAATAATTATCTGATCCTAAATTTTTTCTTTTCAGATAGGAACGTTGCTTAAAACATGGGGAACAATATGTACTTCCGAATCACTGAGTAGGTGAGGCTCTCCAAACAATAGCAAACTCAGTTGTAGCTGAAAAATATGCAAATGTTTGAAATTATGTTTTCGTATTTGTTTCCTTCAAAAAGGAAAGAAGTACGCTGTTTACCATTCATTTTATCTTCTTTTAATTCGAATGGTTTTCACGAAACTTGGAATGAACTTGTGCCACAGGGAAATGTATTGTTAATTCTGTTAGGATGATGTAGACGCCTAACCGACTTCTTCAGTAAAGGTATTTTCTTTTTTTTCTTGAATAAATGTTCCATTGTTTTGAAATATAGTCTCTACGTTTTACGTTACATTTTTTACACGTACACGGGTGCATCTAAAGTGCTTGGACAAACTTCAGGAGTAAGTTTCCACACCAAAGCATGTAAAAAATTCCATATCACTACATTTAGAAGAACAGCACCCTCGTTCGCTCAGTCCTTAGTCTTTTAGATTTTCATCTGGGTGGGCACTTAAAACCCTAGTGTATTCAGCTCCAATTTAATGTAAAGACTTACTTGACCAACCCATTTCTGATGCCTGCTAAATCATTCGCAACAGCCCCGGGACGTTTGAAAGAATGATCAGACGTGTCCTTGGGTGCATTGAATGAGGTGGAGAATTTTTTAGCATTTGTTGCGAATTGTGACCTGACAAGCAATACGAAATCAACAGTCATGAAATCGGGGACGTGTTTTGTAACTCTATTATGTGTGTTGTAAGTACAGTATTACATAGTTAAGATATTTATATTTGAATGTATTTCGTCAAAAGCACTCCTTTCCGGACATATATTTGTAGGAATTTTTTCTTTATTCTTATGTGAAGACCTCACTCTTGAACGTTTTCCGCGCATTCTAGGTACACTCAGTTTAATCTAGTCTTCTGCTGTTTTTATTTTAGTATTGCTAATTTGAAAGTTTATGTCCACTTAAAAATTTGGTGACTAATTATTTTGTATGTTTTCATATTGGAAGATTTTGAAATTTTGTTTGATAATGCATATTCGAAACATATGCAAGTGTTTTAAGGCAGTTAAGAAAATAGAACGACATTTGCCTCCCTCATATTGAGCTGTTTTCTGATATAATAAGCATTTTTAAAAATGAAGCGAATATTTACGTTCTCACATTTAAAGTGAGGAATTAGACTGCAATTAACAGAATCAGTATAAGACGTTTCAAAGTGTACCGAGCAGTGTTTTCGTACCGGCTTCCAATTAGGGCGTGAGAAATACCTGCAGGACCGATGTAGCCTCTGGGGTCAAAGATTACGAACACGGGGCTCGCTGGATTCCCTTTCCTAATAGATTGATCCTGGGATTAGGGATCCCCTCTCTCTCTGTAGGGGACAGATCTCTTCACGTAACTCGCCGTCACAGTAGGGTTTGTGACGCCCAGAATGACGCTTAAGACGGACGTGCAACAGTCCGGTGAGTGGAGGAGAGAGGGAACATAGGTAGTGTTTTTTCTTCGGCACTTTTCACTACTATTACGAGGTGGGACATCCCAGTAAAAAACCAGGATGGAAGGAAATTCTGTAACAAAGCGTCATGGCAATTGGTTAAAGGAACAATTGTATTTAGATTACTGTGTAACAGACTATGTAATTGTACAGAGAAATAAAGAAAGAACTTTTTTTAAAAAAAAAGGAGAGAGGGAACTGCTGTAATAACGAACTACCAAGAATTTGCAGGGAAGGTTCTTCTTCAGAATAAAGACTTGAAACTGCTTGAAATTTGAATAAGGTCCGTCATGTGACAGACAGCAGGCCACTTTCTTGTCATTTTGATGGAGAAGGAAAATTCGAATTTTGCTTAATGTTTCAGTAAATTTTATCTTAAGGGGTTGTTATGATGCAGGCGTCATACTCTTTGAATACGAAAAGTTGATGGTGTGTACGTTAATATGTTATGATATCACTGAAGGCATTGAGTTCTTCAGCGTGCAGACATGCTTGAAAGATGTGGAACATGTTATTGACAACAGACTGAAGTGAGTTGCAATATAAATGCGATTTTTGTTATTTTATTTTGGTGTAAGAATAAGGCGCTAGGCAGTTGATGATACATGGTTCGATTCGAGGCTGCGTCACCTGTTGTCCTAACGGTTTTCCAGCTACTTCTCAGCTTGCCTAGGCGAACACTGAGATAGTACCGTGAAATTGGCCAAAATGAACTTCCTTACTCTTAGCTTTTAAATTTCGTGATGACTTTCTGATTTAAAGTGACTATTTTTTCCTTGGTTTATTTGGGGACGGAGACAGCAAGCATTGAAATAATTTAATTGTGTTGTTTGTATACCTTACACACACTTTTATTGTTTACTGCTGCTCCATCCACAGCACTGTTGTGATCTCCTCTATGGGAAAGTCGCTAAGAAGATCCAACAAAGTCTCCATTCGAAAGAATATTATCAGGAAATAAAATCTGAAAAATAAAAAACGGGGGCAAAATCGAGGACGAAATTATTCCTAGACATAAGTCTTATTTCGGGGACTGTTCCCGAAAATCCGAGACGAATGGTTACCTTATCCTATTTTTATTTCGGGAGTGATTGTACACAATTAGAGATAACCTTACGATTTAGATGTAATTGGCACAAAAGTATATCAAATATTCATATATGTCAGTGTATGTATATAAATGTTTTATAAAATGCATTTTCAAACAAGGAGTTATTGTTCTTGCAGTATACGTGTAAATAACCTTCAAGGTGTTGTGTGTCGTATTCTTTACTGCTTTGAGCTTCGTAGATGAGTAATTACCATTACTGCCTCTTTTTGTGGAAGTATCGGTTTCGATTCTGTAGCCGGAAAACGAATTTTATATTTTCACTTTTGTCGGTTTTGCAAGACGATGTTGCAGACTTCCCCTCCTGGTTTCGCCACGTGTGTTTGAGAGAGTGTCCGTATATACGGGTCGATTGGTAACCTCCAGACGGATTTTAGTAGTATTTGATGTTTGCGATTTTGATAAAATGCTGACTATTCCAAGTTTGGTTGAAAACAGTCCACACTGGCACTTTACGTGAGATATATACGCGTTTCTGAACGATTTTTGACCTTAACTCAAGAGGAGTTCGAAGGAAAGTTGAAGACGAAAATGGACTATCTTAATACATTTTATGCCTAATAAACTCTTCCATAATTTCTATATGTTTAAACAGAAGGACCGAACGCACACAACTTATTATACAAATGTTGACTTTCCCAAATTGTTACTGTTTTTTTGATCTTTCAGATTATTAATTAACAGCCGGGTAACATTCTTGAAGTCTCATTTCCCTTCTAATCATACAAAATTCCATTATTGTTGCACAAAATCAGGTTTAAGATTGGGAAGTAGGGTTTGTATTTAGCAGCCGATAGTACCTTACTGGACAAGAAATTCCTCACCGTTTATAAAATCCTAAGCTTCGTTATCGTGTTCAAGAGCACGCCACTGGGCTCTACCATAAGCCAATTCAATCTAGTTCAGACGTTCATACCATAATTCTCCATTTTAATATCTTGTCATTTATATATAGGTCTCCAAACTGGTTTCTGCCCTTCAGGTCCCTCTTATGTCTCAGCGAAAATAATTATGTATTCAATATAAATGTATTTCTCGTAATGCGATGAAATAAATTACCAGCTTCACCCCCGTCAACTGCTTGCGGATTTTGAGCGTTTTGAGGAAAAACATTTAAAAATTACTATGCCAAATTACTGATTGCATTTCAAATATGAAGCACAAATTTGCATGTTTAAATGGCACTTCGCCAAAGGCACATATTTGTAATTGGTACTGAGTTATTACGAGTAACATTTTAGCCGTGTGACGTCAAGCGTCTTTGTTTATATCGCGTGACAGTTCTAATAACACGCTCCGCACCTCCAGTCCACTCCTGTCAAAGCTGTTCGCACGAATCGCACGTGTCACATAACAACACCTCAGTTCCCACACAACCTACAGTCATGTGTCTGACTGTCAGAACAGTCTTACCGAAACGTCTGTATATGAGGAAACTAAGTAACTCTTGGATTATCTGAATTAAAATATTCACAAAACCTGACTGAGAAGACACGTGAAATTCCAGCACATTGCAGAAACTCTAGATGTAGAACGCATTAGGCCTATGCTGGTAAATTACGAGGCAGCTTATGACAGGGACGTGACGTAACATAAGTCCAAAGCATTTACGATGTTCGTCTAAAATCTGCATCATCTCATCGTCGGACTAAAGAAATATAGTGTCACTAACTACGGAGAGCATAATCTTTCTTACAAAGCTAATAGTCACTTAGCTGGTCTATAAATTCCTGCTTTATATAGAGCCCGTAAACTCATTATCACTGGACCATTAGCCTGCAACGTACAGTATCATCATTGAATGTTCTGTCTTCGGGATTATATATTTTTATATAGGTACCAAATTCGGGAGAGCTGGCTGCCTCTGTTCTTCAGGGTAGTTAAAGCTTACGGTGCACCACTCTGCATGACGTTAGATTCCATGCGACAGCGAGCTTCATCGGTTCGGCAAGGAACCCTCAGATCGAAAGTGTCTTCTTTACTTAGAACTCTGTAGGGTTACATGGTCAAAAAAATAAGTGAACTGCATTTAACCCAAAGATTGTCTAATGTCTATCTATTGTTCTAGCCGTCCGAAGTCTTGTCCTACTTGATTTCACTACCGGAACACCGACTGTCGAAGACAGATTTAAAGATATATAATGTCTGAAACAATTTTTTGTACTCTGTAAACAGTTGTGCTTGCAGTTCCGTTAACACCGCAACTGCGAAGTGGCAATAAACAGAAATTTAAAGAAGCGAAATATGATGGCGCAGGACTAAAAAGATTTTCCCGTATTGAAAGGTAGAAGCGGAAGTTTCCTTCAAGACTGGATATTTTTGCTAGAATCTTAAGTAATTTTACCACAACCTGTATAATTAGCGTACTGTTACATAAGCATCGAATGCTCTAAGTAATTTTTGTAACGTCAGGCTGACGTAATGTCCCGCAGTAATCTGCTGCGTACATACAACCATTTGTTGGCCCACAGTGACAATTACTGTAAATTGTAATCAGCATAAATGCATCTATCAATTCTGTAACATATTTATGACTCTGATCCAGATAAGCGCAATATATCTCTTCTAGCACCTAGAATATTGATACGAATGCACTGTAGGTAATCAGCTTAGTGGAAAGTCTGAATGAATGGTGGATATATTTCCAGACTGTAATCTGATTATGAAGTAATGCCATTTGTCATTAGCATAAGCGAAGACAGGGCCGCTGGCACAGCGGTATCGTGTATAATTTGAATTCAGGAGATAGGCGGTTCGAGTTCTACCCTTGTTACTAGATAGAGTAACTGACGTTTATCGCGATTTACCTCAGTTTCTGCCGGGAAATCAAGTTTCAGTGCTTGGAAATTGATCATCAATGCTCCTTCCATATCACTCCACAATTATTATTTACAGATATCCTGTAATATTAGGCTGGACTAGTGTTTACCAACAAGCTTTCCCCCAGAAAAAATGGAATTCATTAATACAAATTTTGGAATACCGCAAAAATTCCAGATATGCCGCCAAATATCGCCGGAATTTTTGTCCGGCCATTTCCAATACTGGAGTAATCTCATGCGCTATCAGCTGCCTTTTTGTTTTGTTCAGTTCGTATCTGAGGTTACATTTAGCTGTATTCTGTCGCGTTCGTTTTGTATTGTTACAGAGTCGCCACACCGGCAGCGACAGAAAGTTTTCCAACCATCAACTTTTTCTGGCCTGTAGACGTTTTCATAGATAGGGGTTTCTCGGGACATAAAAAATTATTTTAGAATTTCCTCCATGGAAATGAAGGTTGGGAAACACTGGATTAGACATCATATGTACATAAATACAGCGCTTGATACGCTACTTTTAAAATCACAGAGTAATAGTGTATTGAAAATTTTGTTTTTTAATATAGGTTTCTTTGTTACTGCAAGTATACTATCCACATTGTTCTTGGACAGACTGTCCGTTCTGATGTATCGTCGTCAAGAGGGAACAAAACTCACACATAATATTCTTACTGTGTGTTTGTGGATGCATACATCCCACTTTAATACTCCGATGAAACCACTTTAAAAGAAACAGAATGACAACTGGAAACATAAGCTTCATTATTTGTTATAATACAGGATTATTTCAGGATATAAGCACAGATGGTTCAGATTCGTTTAGATATATAAAATGTTCTTGAATTATTTAATGCCGCCTGTGGAATTGAGCCTGTGGCCTTGAATCTTACGATTCTACTAAATTATGACTTACAAAAGGTGTGGCTGTTCTCATTTGCGGGACGTGAAACGGATTGCTCACTTCCGTATAGTGCCGATGTTATGAAAGTTTGCAGCTTTATCTCTCTGTTCTGTGTGCCTTTATGTCATACACACGAACAACTTTACTTGCATCTTTGTGCCTGCGCATGCCTACAGTAACAAAGAAAGTGAGAGGGAGTCACAGTCTCAGAGTAAGTAGATTGAGTGCTTGTCTACAGCTGCGAAATTCTGTCAGCATGGTTCAAAATTTTGAAGTATACATATCGTCTAAATTAAATAAAAGAATTTAGTTCTTACCTCACAGAAAACAAACACCATATTCTTGATAAAAACAGACAGACCAATGCTGTAGATGGAAGTAATCCTTTTTAGGCGCCTTCGCAAAATGGCGAAAAGAGCCTATTAGGTTTGTAATGCCAGTCCGTCTGTCCGTATATATCAGCGTGGCTTCAACTGGACGGATTTCCATGAAATTGGATATTGACAATGCAAGTCGAGAAAACTCAAACGTGGTTAAAATCGGGCAAAATGTCGGTCACTTACATGAAGACGACCTCGGTGTGTGTCATGTTATTGGCAGCGGCATGTTCATTCATTCCGTAGGCTATCTTACGAAAGGTCCATAGCCTCTTGCAGAGGGAGTTCTCCACAAAGTGCGCTATAATGCTTCGTCTTTCAGTTTCCAGTATCCTTACTTTTCCTTAAAGCCATCCAGATGTTGATGAGTATTCAAGTCTTATATGTCGAAGGTGATTTTAAACCTTCACATACTCATAGTGGCAACTTTGGGGTTAAAGAGACGTGGGTCTGTCTGTTACATGACATAGATAAGAAGGAATTACAACATTACCACTGCCGCCACCACCACCACCACCACCACCATATAAGAGGACTAATCTAATATTTGTTGTAAGTTGGTACAAATGAGTGACTTACCTAGCACGGTTAGATAGAGTCTAACAAGCGTAACACATGTGGTGGTGCCCAGTTCAAGTATTGAACAGTCCCGCTATGCTTTTGTTATCATGGATTTGTTTTTTCGATCCTTGATAACATTCACTAGTATTATTAGGGTGATTATAAAATAAAGTTTGGCATAAGAGAGAAATAATCTGTAAACATAAATAATTGAAGTACTTGTATAAAAAACCATCTTGAGTCAATGCTGGAAGAACAAAATATTTGTTGTTATTGTGTTAAAAACATGTTAAAGCACTCGAATACACGACAGACACACACACGCACACACACACACACACTAAATATAGCAGCAAGCAATCCCATTACAGGCCTGGACAGGCCCTTAGGGTCCCAGGAGGTTGAGACAGTCGGCACATGAAGGTGGTAAGGTTGTCAGCCTTACGCACCGGCCGCCTTTACCCCCCAGGAAAGATTCCTGGTACTCATTTCTGTTAGAGGCTAAGTCGACCCCCAGGGCCATAGTGCGACCGAAACGATTTATGTCACTGAAAAATTCCAGTGACACCATCGGGAATCGAACCCGCGACGTTCCGGTTTGTAGTACAGTGCCTCAACCAACTGCGCCACCGCGTGCCCCCTCACTAAATATAGAATATTTAACATTTTCGACTGATAGCTGAGGTTTCTTCTTTGTAGCCCCTCCAGGCAAGTCCGGCCGATGCAGTGCGTCAATTCATTTACATAAAATACTTGCACATCTTTCCCAGTTAATTATCACTAATTATCCTCTTATTCGAGGCTATTTAATTGCAACTAATAAGATCATCGTTACTATTAAATAGGCCCAATAGAAAAAAACAGATCCTCACCACATTCAATATTAAGGTCACGGCCTACGGTAAGATGAAGCCGTGTTGTTTGTACATAGGAAATTGCTTACGAAATTAGGCGGTGTAGTATCCCAGAAGATCATACTTTAGTACGTACCTAATGTCCACATTCTGTCCATTAACTTAGGAATTAAATACAAATAGCTCTGACTTCATATATTGTGAAATATTCTTAACTAGTTTAAGATTGTGTTATTAACGGTATTCGTAATAACGGCGATGAATACTGGCATTATATAACAAGAAGAAATTTTTGGATCAGCTTAAATCAATACACACAGTCTGTCCAATACGTCAGGGATTTAAATGGACGGCATGAGTTAGATTGGGAGCGAATGAATAAGAGTGAGCCAGTCAATCAGTCAGTCAGTCCGTCCGTGTAAATAATTGGATCGCGAACCCTAAAATATTTTAGACCTTTTGTTGAACAAAGGTTGCTAAGAAGTTTTGGATCTTGATTTATGCAGTGGATACTGCGGATATATAAATCTATCTTTGTGTGTTTTCCTTTCTTAAGGTGAAATGATAGACTTGTACTATGCTGCCTATGTATCCTGTGTATCCAAATTTGTGCTTACTAAATTTTTGAAGTCGGGCGCATCAACTTGGCGGAACAACGAACTTGTGAGGTGGGGGCGCTGGTGGTGCACTTAATCTAGAATCCTCAATTTAATGTATAGTAATAGATTTTCTGTAAGATGCAACGTTTGTTGTTAATTTTTGGGGTCGAAAAATTGGCGGCTACATTAATGTTGTGTTTAGCTGCTGGTATGATGGCGGTAATTAATGAAGCACTTTAGCTGTATTCTGTGCGTGAAATTTGGTGCAGAGTTGAGTCATAAATGTAGCTAATGTTACTGACTGTGGGGTTTACATTTGACCTTGACAGTTGTATGCACTGGGGAAGGCCGGCGGTCCTTTTTTCTGACCAGGAACCCACCACGTGTGCTTTGAAGGTCAAGTGCATTCTCTTGAGGAAAGGACAGCATATGATTCGCGAAGTACCCTCTATACGCCTAAACTTACAAAACGACGGTGGCGCAGAAATCTGAGGTTATGTCCGACGTACTTTACGTAGGCCAAATTCATACTGACGCAATAGAGCCTGATTTCTTCTTGCACGTGCACGCAATACTGCATGTGAGTCACAATCTTGGCGTGAGTGAGACATAACTTGGTTACCATATTTGCTATTGTTTCTGTGTTCTCTGTGGGGTGCGCGCTGAGGCAGAAGAAACAGTTGAGTGTCGAGTATATAACCAAACGTAACAGAACAAACTGGCAGCAATCCGATAAATGAGATGTGCGCTTGTTTTGCTCTAAGAGTAAAGAAAGGTCCGATGAAAGGGGACATGGAATATCATGTGAATGTTATGGCGGCCCGTCGTGTGAGTGGTTGCCGGGTGTGGTCACTGTAAGGTACACACTGAGGAACATGAAACAATCGAGAATCGAGCGAGGTTGCCATGGTTATCGGGGGTAACCATCTAGGGATGAAAACAAGAGGATCATATTTTTTAGGTACAAAACCTCATGCTGTTGCCACGATGCGGAAAAATGTTTTATTGTGTGTATTAAATGACAATGAGTTCTGATGTTAAACATGAAGCAGTTTGTTTTCCAGTCGAGTTCCCTAACTAGCAGTGTCTATCTGGAATGTGGCCCCACCTGATGATGTGTTGGTTTTCATGCTTCTGATGAATATAGATCCTAAAACGGATTGTTTAATGGAACAAGATTGGGGGTTAAAGAGCCGAAGGAGAATTCTATAGATGCAGAAATAATAACTGCCAGCAACAAAGGTGAAAACGCTTTTATTTATCGAATGAACGTACAACCAATTTAAAGCCCATCTCATCGCTGTGAGACGTCAATTTCCTATGAATTTTGCCTTCGTGATGGCGATTATTAAGTCACAATGACCATCATCATTTGATCGTGTGAGTATTTATCTTTTCAAGCATATCTTCGGACATGGCTATATTTACGTTACGATAACAAAAGGAAGAAATTACCATAAAGTTGACGTGTAGTTGCAGATGTCTAGTGTCAGGGAAAAGTTTCGTCAGGTGACGGAACACTTATGAAAAAGTCATAAAATGACTTATTTAACATTTCATTAAAGTATAATTCTGTGTTTCACGAGATGTGTTGCCGTTTTCTAGAGTAAAAAGATGAGAGCATTTAAGTATGTTTAGAATATAGTAATAACTGGATAACTATTAGTGTAAGGAGTTCATAAATTATCACAAACCAAGAAAAGCGCTGAAAGATGCCGTGGAGAAGCGCGTTAATATTACGTCAGCATGTCGTATGACGGTCATGTGACTAGTACAATAATAAAATAATAGTAAAAGAAATATAAAATAAGAGTTATAATAATCTCTAACATATATATACTTGTAAGGATAAAAAATTTGCCTCGAACTGATTTCCATCTTATGGCCATGACGTCAATTGACTGTCATGAACGTTTTAAATTAACATTATCTGAATATGACATTAACGGCACAAGCTATACTGTATAGAAAATAGTGAAACAAAAAGGTTAACTCTGAAGTCTAGTCGGACCTCGTTTTTGTACATGATTTCTATTGTTTTAACCTTATTTCTGAAGACTGGTGTCTGTAGCGTGTGCTTGCATACAAGCGGTCTACAGGTGTAGAACTGCATGACTGCTTAGCGGATTTGGGGGTAAACCACTTTACATGCGTGTTATAACGTCCTCCCCCTCGCTACGTGACCTTTAGTGTGTTCGTAATGAAATGAACTGCCTCGGCCCCTAACAGTATTATTACTCTGCGCACCACGTTCCATAATTAAACATCACACACGCTTCCGTAATTCGAGGAGTTATTTTAAAAAGGAAAAGCAAAATATAATTAATTCCACATTTATGAACGCACTCAGAGCTATAGACAACTCAGCATGTTCTGCTCCAGTTTCGCGATTTAGTCACATAGTATGCCTATGTCGGTTCTGTAATTTTCGCTGTGTTTGCGCTATGTCAGGGAATTTCAGACTGCGGTCCGCAAGTTGAAGACAGTGTCGTCTGAGAGCGTAGCAAAATTTTAGTATGTATTTATTCCAGATATTTGCAAGAAATTATTATTATTATTATTAGTGTAGTCAGTAATTAAATGATACGATCGGAAATACTCAACATGTAAAATCTGGTGCATTAAGTATCGGTAGAAATAAAATCCATTTAAAAATGCTGTTTCGAAGCAGATTTCTGATAAAGTGAATGTTGTTTTATTCAAGGTATTTAGCAAATGCATTACGGGACTCAGTGGGGTTACGTGCGTTCTCAAGTTACATGAATAACATCCTACGCA
Source organism: Reticulitermes speratus (assembly GCA_021186555.1). Lineage (NCBI taxonomy): Eukaryota > Metazoa > Arthropoda > Insecta > Blattodea > Rhinotermitidae > Reticulitermes > Reticulitermes speratus. The sequence goes on from JAJKFL010000005.1 coordinate 21,641,718, forward strand.
CTGCAAATAATTTCATGTAGCTTACATATGCTCAGACACAAAACTAATCTTACTAGCAGGATAAAAATTGCGACTATATATTAATGTATTGCGTGAACCCCATTTAGTTTAGAGAGTTGTTGGCGAATATTTTATGTGCCATTATTGTTTATAGATTGTCATCATCCCTCCATGTTCTCGTTGTCATCCAGTCACTTGGAGCTCCGAAAGCTGATGGAACTCAGCATTAGGCTTCGTCATATCTCTAGGTGGGGATATGTTAGGAAGGCAAGCGGATGACATCAACATTGTCAAAATGGCTAAACATTTTACATTAAATTATATTTTAATATAAACACCACTTGTTTGTGTGCTTTTGAGAAAAATTACTTGTTCGAGATATCTTGGATTATCTGGCAGGAAACTTTTTCAGTGAAAGTATTTTTATAACCTAACTTTTGTATATGTCATTAAGAAGGAAGATAAGAGAAAACTGCACCTACAGGTTTGAAAGTTAGAGCAATTCTAGTATTAATATATGAGTTTTAAAACTGGATTTTAACTAATAGAAGAGAGGTGAAAGCAGAAAATAAATTTTAAGAATAGTTTCAGGACATACATATAAGGATGCAAAATGTAGTGGAGTAAATAAAATTACCAAAAAAATGTAAAAAAAAAGGAAAAACTATAGAGCAAATGGTAAAGGTACTCACCGGAACGAATTGAACAAGATAGGCAACAAAAGAAATTCTACCATAAAAGTCTGTGCGTGGAATAAATGTAAGACTTCCTGGAAGGTGTGAGGTTTTGATCTGAGTGGGAACAGGACAGAAGCCTTTCTTGTAGAGTCGATGATGGTAGTGACGATGATGGTACGAACGCAAGGTGTAGTGCCACTGCTTGCCCTGATCTAGTTGCTCGGCTTGAAATTTAAGGCCGGGCATCACCATTAGCTATTCCGGCTATAACCACAAGTTCATCCGAAAGAATTCCGTGAGAATATTAAAATAAGCCAGACCATATAATTTTTCATGTTCATATTCCTCATCTCATTCCAAGCCAATAAATTTAAAACTAGCATAATGTGGTAATCTGTAGCTGTTTTGGGAGAAGAGAACTGCAGGAAGTTTTTGTTTGGCAAGCCTGAAACAGAGAGACATTTGGGAGAAATAGGCGTAGGTGGAAGGACGATATTAATTTTGATTGGGGGATAAAACGGGGTTGGGAGGGGCATGGACTGGAATAGATCTGGTTCAGGACGGGGACAGTTGGCGCACTGTGTGAGCACGGTCGTGGACTGCAGGTGCCATAGAGTGCGGGTACTTCTTGACTAGCTGAAGAGCTGATTGGCGCACTGTGTGAGCACGGTGGTGGACTGCAGGTGCCATAGAGTGCGGGTACTTCTTGACTAGCTGAAGAGCTGATTGGCGCACTGTGTGAGCACGGTGGTGGACTGCAGGTGCCATAGAGTGCGGGTACTTCTTGACTAGCTGAGGAGCTGATTGGCGCACTGTGTGAGCACGGTCGTGGACTGCAGGTGCCATAGAGTGCGGGTACTTCTTGACTAGCTGAGGAGCTGATAACATTTCAGAAGGATTCATGTGCATGAAGTTATTCATGATCTGTAGCCGTCATTAGGTGCTACTGTCTTTATCAAATCAAGGTGGATGATTTGGGAGGGCGATCAGGAATGTAGATATTTGAATGGGAAAAGTAACGTTATGAGTGGTCTAGCCACATGCGGGAGAATCGTACAAAAATATCGTGTTTGGGGTGGAATGGATTTCAAGTGTCTTAGAATGGTACAGCCTGGCCCGCCATTGTGAATATACGAAATATTTAGTTTCCATACATGGCAGTTAAGGGGTGTTAATTTCTCAAGAATGTCTCTACTCCATGAAGATAGTCTGAGAGTCGTAAAGAACCAGCGAAGCAACATATTATAGACAGATATCGGTAATTTGTTCTCCTCACTTGTAAACGAACATGCAAGTAACTAAAACACCAAAGAGTTCTACCGTCTCTCTGACACTTGGTGTCCTAATTCGAGCACTGGTGATACCAAAGCCTTGCACATATATTTTTCTGACACAATTCCATCAACTTCATAACATAAAAACTTCCTTGCTTGAGATTCATCTTAATGTTATTCTCCCGCTCCTTCTCCATTTTATAAGGAGGTACGTATTCTGTGCTTAAAATTAAAAACAAGATTTTAACCATATGAACAAAGGTCACTCTATTGTTTCTGGCGCGATATGGTGTCCTAAGAGCAATACTTTTATACTCTTCAAGAAAATAATTTTTTTTATTAGAGGGTTATTTTATGTACAAATTATGATGTTAAATCCATATAGATTCGTGGCGTACATGCAAGTATTTCGTTTTTAATTATGTCTTCTCCCTTTTTTATGACATACTGTTAAGAAAACACTGCGTTTATCACCACAGTTATGCTTGATACGAGCCTAAAATAATTCCAAATTAAAACTAACAGTAATGCATTTTTAGAAAAAGGTTTAGTTAAATTCAAACAAACAATAAAATCCGGTAATAGAAATATGAATCGCCGTTCACTTTGACGTACCTGTAGTTGTGTTGGCCACATTTATTGCTGGTGTCTGATACGTAGTGTAGGATTGCTACCACAACTGAAATTGAGTCCAAGTGTCGATATCGGGTTTAAATTATATCGTACTGCATGACGGAGGGGTGGGTAAGGGGTGCGGAGGATGATTGATATTGTGATTGCTGCCTGCAGTACATCATTACACGCGTGCAAGCCAATTTAATCGGTAACCCAGCATCAAGTAGACTAGATACTGTGGATGATGTTGAAGCATTATGAATTCCAAGCGACATACAGGTAATAGTATCGTCCCTTTCGATTCCATACAAGTTTGGTATGTTCTGTGCCGTGGTATTTGATTAATTCCCCCATCCACAGATCCGAATTCGCTTTTTTAAACCTAACGATTCGCTTGTATATTTAAAAATATCCCTTGTGGTGTGGGTTATTGCCTCCAACAATATTAATCAGTATATGGTCATGATCTGTTGATCCATCTGACAGTTTTCGGTGGTTTCGATTGTAAAACCGAAATTGAGTGAAAGAGATTTCAAGTCTTTTCTCTCTATCGGAAATTAAGAGCCTATAAAATGCGCTTCCCAGATCCAAACTTCATTAACATGTTGTCTCAAATTTGTATAATAAACACATGATTCACTTCAATATGAATTAATTTCATGTTGAGACTTAGAACACTGAGAGGACATGTTTCAACAACAGAAGTTATTGACTGTTGAATGAGATGGAAAATCGTAAACCGGACAGGCAATGTACGTATAACGTAACATTGATTCGCGTTCGCGTAACCATTGTTGCCTGTTGAAAAGCAATAAATATTACATATTCTGAGTGTGTGTCTGCAGCCTTAGTTATCCAGCACGCAAAGCGCATGCACCGTATTATATTGTCATCTGTGACCTGTTTGGCTCTACCATACTTTTCCACATTATCTCATAAACGGCACGATTTTCGGAAAAACTTTACTGAACATAAAATGTGTGTTTTGATTTTCTCTACAACTTTTCTCTGAAACATGTCTCATTCCAAGAAGAATTCAGCGAGATATATTTTCATAAATGTTCATGGGTCTTCGTGTAAACTTACAGGGGCACGCGGTGGCGCAGTTGGTTGAGGCACTGCGCTACAAACCGGAACGTCGCGGGTTCGATTCCCGATGGTGTCATTGGAATTTTTCATTGATATAATCGTTTCGGTCGCACTATGGCCCTGAGGTCGACTCAGCCTCTAACAGAAGTGAATATTTCCTGGGGGGGGGGGGGGGGTAAAGGCGGCCGGTGCGTAGGGCTGACAACCTGACCACCTTCATGTGCCTATTGTCTAGAAATCTGGGAGCCTCAACCTCCTGGAACCCTAAGGGCCTGTCCAGGCCTGTAATGGGATTGCTTTACCTTTAGTGGAAACTTAGAACGTGGCGAAAGTGTGGAATTGTTTAATGTTTCAAAATAAAAGTCGCAGCTGCAAAGGTTTTTATCCGTTCGTTGCTGTTTCCCTCCTTTTCCTCGCCTGCTTTCACTTGTGAATCATAGGAAGGTGGGATCGATATTCCAGCGGCCTTTCTTCCACAGAAGGGTCCTTACCTGCTGTATGCTTTAAGTGGATGACGAGGTGCCTCCTCTAATTGCTGCCGATGATTGCCTTATTCCATGAACTGTTTATTCGTTACGTTGGGATGCATGTCGACAACAGGGGGGAACGTCTCTCGCACAAGGCAAACTGGCTGAGTTCGGAGGCTCTTAAACCCTAATCCCGGGGAATATTCACGTCTTGGTCACTTAACGGATCCGCACCATTCTCTATTGCTCCTTTCGTTTGCGCACAAATAAGACATACAGTAATCTTCCTTGAGCTTTATTGATATCACTGGAAAAATTCTGTAATGGGTTGAGCTTACACACACTTGCTTTGAGCGCGGCACTGCAACCAATCGCGTTCAGTGCTGTTCCATATCACAGATATAATAGCTTATCACGTTAGAAGTTGGTAGGCCGTGAACCTTTCACATTATCCTTGCATTCCTTAACATGTGCTTGCCAAATACCGCAACTTAGAATAATTTCAGTCTGAGTTGTACACTGTACCGAAACAACGGAGGGCAAATGCCGTACGTCCGGTTGTACACTGTACCGAAATAACTGAGGGCAAATGCCGTACGCCCGGTTGTACACTGTACCGAAACAACGGAGGGCAAATGCCGTACGTCCGGTTGTACACTGTACCGAAATAACTGAGGGCAAATGCCGTACGCCCGGTTGTACACTGTACCGAAACAACGGAGGGCAAATGCCGTACGTCCGGTTGTACACTGTACCGAAATAACTGAGGGCAAATGCCGTACTCCGGTTCCCACAGACGTCGAAGGACAAGAGAAAGACCTCTAGAGAAAAGTGCATTCGCTACCAGCCCTTGTAAATTCCTCTCGTCTCCCCACAAAAACATCTCTCCCCGCGCGTAAGTATGACTTTACCCTATTGGCTGAAACAAAACCTTGAAAGGTTCCCTATAGGCTAAATTCCAACTTTAAAAGCTAAACCCTAATAAGGCAATGTAGGCCTCGCACCAGGCGTCTACGTATCTAGCACGGGAACTCCAAATCTCCAAGTTGGCTAGCTGAAAGAAACTAAAAGTAATATGAAGACTGTGTCCAGGACTCAAACCTTAACTGCCCAGTAACAGGTTGCTAATGAATTTTTATAGTTTTTTGAAACATCCTTTATATTGGTGCGGTTGCAATTGGTAAATAATCAAAATGTTATCTGAAATTTGTTTGATGAAGTCTAAAAATGTTCAATAATCCTAAGAGTTATAAGGAAATGTATAAAGACAGAATTGAGGACTGTAAAATATTTTATTCCAACGACAAACAATTTGTTTTGAGTTTCAAAATATTCATCTCAATGTAAACAAAATCGATCTTTATTCCGTTTTAACAAAACTCTTAATTTTTTATGCTACGGCAGAAATGTTTGTTTTTAAGAAATGGTCTTTCCGGTCGGAGTGTATTTAGTTCTTTATAAGACTCCACGCTCTCGCGGTTCCTGTAGAAGATAAAAATTTCTTCTCAGAAACATTAAATTTATTTTCTTGGGAAATACTGCTGGTCTCGCAAAAAAGGCTTTATTGTTAGGGACTTCAGATTTTCGCGGCGGTGACTACAAAATTGCCACGTTTTGGAACGCGACGGCGCGTGTTTTCTTCAGGACTACCCTGAAGAAGGAAGCAGTAGGTTTCTTCCGAAATTCTAGCTGATTTCTACCAGCCTAAAGAGCGTCACATTCCAAAAGACAGTAAATCTTAAAGATTTTATTGTTTAATCTCAATATGCAATTTCACAATTGTCACAAAAATGTTCAGGTCAGTCCGCACGCCATTAACTGAATTCTCAAACGGTTTATGACAGCGGATCTTTTGTACTATTTTGTGATGAATTCTCTTCACTGTTTGAGCCAGAGTTCGACAAATATAGAACTGTTAATGTGAGTTGTGTTATAATTTTCTCCGTTTTTCTGTAAGAAGAATTTTAACATTCGCAGCTTGTTTTTCTAATTCAGTCGTGCTTATCGCAATTACAACTGGCGGCCAAACCGGAAGTCTTTTTGCTCAGACTACTTCATTCATCGGCAGAACAGTCTATAATGTTGTTATTTGTACAACCAGTTGTGTAATATCATTAACAGCCAATCCACATACGAGTTATAAAATCTCCCTTTATGAAGCTTCATTTTAAGACTTTGATCCAGACATGTACGAAATAATGCTTATAGTTTTTACCATAAAATCAAACCATTTTGATTTTTAACATGAATCACGCACACTGATAAGTAACATTGGACTCACAGAAGTATTGTCGTGCGGTTAGTTCTTTGACAGTGCAGTACAGGATTAGAACACTTGTCATAATATAAAGACGTGAACTGAAGATAGAAGTAGAGACAACGCCCGAAACTTCATTTGGATTTGTTACATGTAAGTAATATGCAATTCCAATACAACTATGTAGTATTAATAATCGATTACGGAGAAACCAAGTCTCCCCCTCCCGTGATTGTAGCCATAACATCCACAGTGTGAAATGCTTTCCACAAATTTACATAAATAAACTGAAAACGCATACCTGTACTCAGTTAGAGCAGCATACATATATGTAACACATCTTACATCATACGCACTATGCCTTGCATTAGAACAGGCCTTGTCATTTGCCTATTGCGGTTTAGAAAATCATTTTCAAGCCAGTGTAAGGAAAGGCAGAAGAATCTGGCACAATGTCTTGTACTTGTAATGAGATATTCGGCTCCAGAAAGTAATAAACCTGTTTTAGTACACTGTCAAAAGTAAATTTCCTAACATGCTTTCGATCTGTGACATGGTGATGACATTTGCCAGTCAGTCAATTAAACAGGCACTGTTGCTTTCAGACATGTCCAAAAGGAGGGTTAGGGGAGCCCAAGAGGTTCTTCAGGAGATGGTATTTGCGTTGTGCCATGAACTTAGCTAATCAATCCCAGTGAGTGATTCAAGTGTGGAAGGCTGTGAGGAAAGAGAGGAGAAAGGGGCGTACATGCTTTGGTATTATTACTGTCTTGACGTCTAATGTCTGAAGAGGTCTGCGTGCCTCATTGGTTGATGGCATTGACATTCTGCACCAGGTTGTTTGATCTGGCCCATGGTTTGACACTTTTAGTTCTACTCTTGTGAAACGTCTCTGTCTTTCACATATTTGTGAATTACGTAGTTCTACGAAAGGACTGCTGTGTATTCGGCGTGTATGCTATTTGTATATGTCTCAGAAAAAAACGATTGAAACTAAGGTCAGCAGATAATTCCAGTGTATTTATAGATCGTCCAAAAAGCCTGGAATGTATACCAAGATCTGTTTTAAGACCACTGTATAGCGATTATTCAGTTTTAGGGCGCGTAGACAAGTAGTATGTACAATTAAGAAAGACTATCAAGGAAAATTCCCGTTACACTTATTGCGGTTGGAAAATTATTGAAGAGCAAAAACCTGGCTGTGTTCGAGTGAGCCGAGAATGTTGGAAGAAGTTCGGACAGCCATCACAGGGAAAACGCATAATCAGCTCAAGCATCCAGCAAAGAGGGGAACTGAGAAACTCTGCAAATCCATCAATGTAATTGTGTTAAGAGTAATTTAAAGAAAAATATTGTTTCGTCTGCAAGCACGATTTTAAAAAGACGGGCAATATTAAAAGGTATTTTAAGAGAAATGTGGTGTGAAAGAATATAGTGCATTTAGTTGGCTGAGGATAGGTTCCATTGGAGGTATTTTTTAAAAACGGGAATGAAACTTTGTTTCCGTAAAAATTATGGAATTTCTTTACCAGCTGGGGAGCTGTCAGTCGCCCCCCCCCCCCCCAATGTAGTTACTCACCTATACATATACACAGGAACTTTGATTTTCAGTAGAGCCGTCCAGATTGTGAAGTTTGCCGCATATTAATGCATGGAATAACACAATAAGCTGAATTTGATGTAGTATAAACTGATACAAGCACGGTTACTTTCGTTTCATTGTTTTGTAATCTGCAGGGGGAAGGGACGGGGTACATTTGTGATACTTTCACAAACAAAGCCCCTGTAATTTGTGTTGGAAATTGACTCGCTGCTCGTCAGTCGGTTGGTTAGATTGGCTATCGCAATACGATTAAAGCTGTCATGATGAATGTAAACGCATAGCCTGCGACCTTAATGCGAATCGTGTGACCTCGCAGGTGTGACGTAGGCATAAGAAGATCGTTTTAATGCATTTCAGCAAATAATTGATTCACCTTAGCCATCAACCTCTGAAATATACGGTAATGGAAAATGTTGTGGTTACGAATGTGTTTGTATATTGCCTGGTGTGACCAAAAGCAGTGGTTGTGGAGAGCAGACATCTTGTTGTTAATTTATTTGTTTATTCATTAATTTGTCGATAGTTGTGTTTTATTTAATAACGATCTTGTTATGTCAAAATATGTAGCGACGAATGGTAGAATCGATAGCGAATAGTGAATTGTAATGGACATGGAAGGAATTGTGATGTAACTTAAGGTACTCTTCAACATTTCCAGGTATTTCTGAACTACATTCCGAAGTGTCCGACTTTCAACACCATACAAAGCTATGCTCGAAATATAGCATTTTACTGATTTCTTCCTTCAATTTAAGTCCAATTTGTTGGTGAAAATTCTTCTTCTTACTGAATGTCGCTTTTGCCTTGGCAATCCTGGATTTAACTTTACGTGTACATCTTGCATAATTTGTTGTGGTACCCAGATAGTTGAAATATTCCACATTCTCCAATTGTTTTTGATCTACTCGTATCACAGTCTGTACCTGGAATGGTCGTTTTTAGATTCTCATCACCTTAGTTCTTTCCACATTCATTTCCATTTTATAGCATCTTCCAATTTTAATTAGTCTATCAATCATGCACTGTATTACCTTTTCTTCCTTAGCCAGCAGCACACGGTGAACACTGTATTGGTATTGTTATCTTTAGACGACTGAAGGGCAGGCGCCAAACGCATTCGACAGAAGTTATGACAGGCTAACTCCACGACAAAGTACTTATTGCATTTAGTTCAAGTACTGTATGTCCCTACTCCGGTAAACACATAAAAGTATTTTTGCGCTTATGTGAAATTATATTTTAATTAAATATATTATAGAGCCAACATATAGACGCACAGATTTACTTGTGGGTAGTATTTTGAAGAACGTCGGTGTAGGAGAAGAAACTTCGACAACGTTTGTTATGTTCAGACGCCACCCTTTGATTTTATGGTGGACTTCGCCTGTGTTCAGAAGACTGTTGCTGACTGTTGTATGAAGAAGTTATGAAGCACACATGTGACATAGATACTCTTGTGTAATTTTCTTTAAAATACAAGGATAAATTGTACGCAGAACAAAATGTGTATGTGTGTTTAATTCTGTAGTATAAATTTCGTGCAAAAATTGTGTTCAAGCTGATATTTAACGAATTATGCCCAGAAACGCAGTTCGGTCTTCATGTACAGCGTCCTTTTTTTGGGGGGGGGGGGGTGAAAGGCCCGCAGCAGATGCTACGGACGCACCGCAGGCTTGAGGCTTCTTGTGCAAACCTGTGATGAAGATGCTTAGTGTTTTTTCGTTTTTCCTTGTAATGGAGCATCGGTGGAATGAAATTGACAGGGGAAAACCGAAGTACTTGGGGAAAAACATGTCCCAGTACCACTTTGTCCACCACAAATCCCACATGGACTGACCCGGGATCTAACCTCGGCCTCCGCGGTGAGAGGCCGACGACTAACCGCCTGAGCCATGGCACGGCCCTACAGCGTCCGTTACTTCTTTATCAACGGATCTTTATATACAGTCCAATTACAAAATTTCATAAAAATCATTCAGCGGTTTTTAAGTTATTTCAGGCAGGTAAATGGAAAAGTAGACTGACAGATGGACGGAGTAATTTTAGCTGGTGTTTCGCAGAATTATGAAGGCGCTTAAAAATCGCAGGCTAAGTAGATGCCCGGAAGATGCTCCATACCTCAGTCACTGCAGCAGTTTTCCCTGTCGATACTTGAATGAAGGACCTCTTGAATATGAAGCAGGAGTGATGTCAACCTCGAGGTGGTGATGGTATAAAAGGGTTCATGCAGGATACGTCAATATCTTTCATGAATTGGAAATGGTATGAAAGGTAGAGGTCGTGGCATAAATCGAGGTATTACTTGGACATTTCATTGAAGAAATGTAGGTAGATCACGAAACGTATCACTCAGGATAGCCGGATTTTACATCGTGACGTCATTTTTTAATGCGGATTCCGTTTTAGGATCTAGCCTTTCCTTATTGGTCAGATGTAGGTGATGTGTTCATTTAATGATATTCAGATTTGCCTCAAACGAGTTACCACGTCCATGGCCTACAGCCGACTTTCCCAAGGTTCGAGATCTGTCCACAACACACTCCCTAACTTCAAACTGCCTGCTTGCTGTAATGCCCCCCAAACATTAGGTAACTTGCCAGAATTTTGAGTCTCAGCACATGTCTCACTTACATATAGACACTAGTAGGAGGATATGTACTGTGTCTTGTCCGATAAATGGTTTTTCGGAAACCTGCTGAAAATTCGTAAAGTAAAGATGTGCATGGTACAAACGAACCAGAACTAATTTCAACTGAAAACGCTTAGTATACGGATCATCAGTATGGATTTCAGTAAAATTTCTCTATCGATTCGTAGATGAATCATGAGGACAACCAGATGTACCTCCCCATTATGAGTTTATGTTAAAACTTATATAGAAAACGCGTAATATTCTAGAGTTTATGTTCACTTTGGCTCTGAAATAGCAGATCAAAGTGCATAACTGGGTCAGTTTCGATGAATTTTGAATACCCATTAGGAAAACTTTGACCTGCGAGTTACTACTCTACTTTTAATTAAAATGAGTGGCTGAATGTGGTAAGGCTCCATTACTTTCTTCTTCCAGTCGTCGGAAAATGTTTGGCTCTGCTAAAGAACTAATGTAGCGGCATGTTGTACAAATTACTGTTCCTGGAGCAAGAGTGACTCAGACGTCTCGATTTCAAGATAATGGGGTGCAACAGTGGTCTATTTCTTCTGAGAAATAAAGGCACAAACAGAGACAGACGTTAAGGTCTGCCTGTATTCTGGAGATATCCGGCTAGAATCCGGTCCATATGCACGACCGTCATGATTTTTCTCAGGCAGTACAGGTGAATGATAAAATGTACCATAAATACATCGTTGCCGTGTTACGAATTCCTGCATATACGCTATTTTTCATTGTAATCGTATTACCATGAATTGTAAGATCTAAATTTTTCGCAGCAGTGATGATTGTGTTACTCTAGGTTATGATAAAATATCATAAAACCTTTCGAAAGACTTGCTGTCTTTTTTTTTTTGAAATGGCGTTAACAAGCTACCAGCTACAACACTGTGTCACAAACTGGAAAATGAATATTCAGTCTGGTTTTTCTAATACCTAAGCTCAAAGTTTGATATTTTCATATTTTGTTCAAATAATTTGCGAAAATAATTTAGTAAGGTTATTGGTTTATAGTTTAGTGGTGGGGAATTTATCTTTTTCGAGCATAATAAACTTAGTCCGTTTCTATTGTGTGGGAAAATAATTTACTGAGTGTTGCCTGTTAAGTAATACTTTGGAAATACAGGGTTATTCAGAATGATTGTCGGGGTTTTAACAACTTGTCATACACAATACACTTGAGATAGCAGTATATGTATTTTTTTATTTAATAGAACAACACTCCAAGTTTTTGTGACATACCTTACAGGTGCTCTATATGTGCACCCTTTGTGATTCTACAAACATCAACACGATAATCGAGTTCGTTCCAAACTTTTTCTAGCATGTCAGCGGTGATGGTTTCAATGGCGGTTCTGATTCTTACCTTCAGTTCCGGGATACTTGCGGGAAGAGGAGGAACATAAACCTGATCCTTGACGTAACCCCATACAAAGAAATCACATGGGGTTGCATCTGGAGAACGAGGTGGCCAAGTTGTTAAAACCCCGACAATCATTTTGAATAACCCTGTATATTAAGAACAAGTTGTGGTATATGTTTCAGTATTATGTTGTTAGTCCTATCAGATGCGGCTCTTTTGATCGGTTGGAGATGGAGGATAAGTCACTCAGTTTCAGAGTAACTTATAGGTCCAACTGACTGTAGGTGAGATTGTTATAAAGCCACAACTCATTTATCCCCTGTAATGTAGATTCACAGTTACGTCAGAAATTGTGGTGACAATTCTTTGTAGAGAGAACATGAATATGTTTGTTTCTTCCTGATTGGTTACATCTGCTTTTTATATTTTAATGCAGTTATGAGGGGGTGAAGAGTTATGTCATTGATTCTTCGTCGTTACGTGCACAGTCCCCTTTTTTTAATGACAACACGAGTGGAGGTTGCAATTTGCATTGATTTAAGTTTTTACCTTTTAGCATTATAGCTCATTTAATGACTGTATAGAGAAAGTCGGTGAGGTGTATTTAACCTGTGCATGAGTCTGTCTCTGGGCAGTTTTCTTCCAACTACAGGGTACTTAGGCTATTTAACACCCACTTTTGAAACGTTACCAGTTAGCTTCGCTGTAGATTTTTTTTCATGGCGCAACAGCCCCCAGTCGGTCAGGGCCTCCACACTGTCGAGGCTTCATGATCACACTCAATTAGACAAACCACACTCGGTAGGACTCCTCTGGACGAGTGATCATCCCGACGCAGAGACCTCTACCTGACAACACACAACACTCACAAGAGAGAGATATCCATGCCCCCGGCGGGATTCGAACCCACAATCCCAGCAAGCGAGCGACCGCAGACCCACGCCTTAGATCGGCTTCGCTGTAGATAAAGGTTTGTTTAACATCGACCTCATGTAATGGATCACGTAGTGTCAGTAGAGCTGGTTTGTGGTCAGAGGTGGAGAGACTGCCTAATGTGCGTACTGAATAACTCTAAGAGTACGTTGCTGGTAATAGGAAAGTGTAGGATATCCGCGTCTGAGGAATAGATACGAGATAGGTGTGTGCGATGAGACTGAGCAGATATTATGTACATTGATTTGTAACAGTGAATTAGGATAGCTGACCCGTTGGCATTGTTTTGCCTACCGTCCTATATTACACGCTTTGGCAGTAAAGGCTCTAACAACAAAGTCCTTACTACCATTTCCGATCAATAGTTCCAACTTAAGTCTATAGTTTCATCGTAGGGAGGTTTCTTGCCAGATTTTAATTTTATGAATTCTTTTAATGTTGAGGTGGTTATCGGCAACTGCCATATGCTGCATTGGTAGAAGAATATTTTCAGGATTCTTTATTTTGGCTAATTAAAATGTCAATTCTGCGTGTACATTGATTTGCTCTGTCTCACTGATATTTAATGTATTTTGGCATTTAAATTTCTTGGCAGGTTGAAAGAGTGTCTTGCTAGTCAACTCTGGTGGCGTAATATTCAGATAATTCAGAGCTTGGCATGTTTTGGTCTTAATGCCCGTACTGTCCCACAGTAAGATGTCTGTTTGTGTGTAGCACGTATCCATAATTAGAAAGAGAAGATACTGAAAATGTTTGGAAGGTCACTGGGGTGTGGGTGTTGCGTGGAGTGCAGGACAGTGACCGAGGTGGATTGAAGTGATTACTGAATTGAGAAATGTATGTTAAAAGCCAGAAAACTATTAACGAGTTCTCCAAATGAGCATTTTGTATGAGCCAAGAGGCTGCTCAGAATATAGATGTTTGTTGGAGCGATTAGGTTTTTGGAACTGGAGAGTGCTTGGTCGTGCATGATGAGGAGACTGGATTGAGCACAATATACATAGGTTAAGTGGGCTTCGTTGATGTTCTTCCCGCAGCTGTGTTGCTGTGTGTTTTATCGGTGTTGGTATGATTAAAGTTGTTGTTTCCCACCATTCTGTTAATCTTGCGGACAGAATGCCGATATTTGCATGAAAGAGAATGGCGTGTGTGTGTGTGTATGTGAGTCATTATACGCCATCTAGGAGGGACGAGGTGACGCTGATCTGTCTTTGTCCGAGCGAAAATCCTGTTTCAAAGTTGATAGCGTCTCTCATGGTAGATCAAGATGTGCTTTACACCGAAGAACTAGAAAGCTTGCCACAGTTCACGTGTGAATCGCGTGAAAGTCATGGGTCTTGTCTTTGTAGCACCCCAGGAGGACAGTCATGAAAACTTTTGAGGGGAGGGGTTTGTGTTTGGATTGGTTTAACACACGTGCTGCGGTCATATTTTGAGGTTATCGAGGGTATGGTTTAGTATTTGATTGAACACACCGAAGTCTCTTTTTCATATTCTTCTACATGACGTCGTCGAAGAAGTTACATCCTTTCTGTTTGGAGCTGTTCTCTCCCATCTTACACATAGTGCATGTGGACACGAAATAGGTTTCATGTACTATATTTTCACGAGTCTATGAGCTATGTTCTTCAGTACAGCAGGCACAAGCCGGTCGGGCCTGATATTTCGTCTCCACATGATAAGACTTTCGACACTGTGGCCACTGAGGCGTCACGGCGATTCCGTCATATGCTCCCCAGTAACTTATGTTTAATGCAGACGGGACAGCTGCGAAATTTTATGACTGCAACGTTGTCTACTTAGCTGTGTGCATGGACAGAGCAGTCTTGTCTCTCCTAGCGGTCATCATTGACACAGTAAGCTGCCAGCCTGAGGTTACGTAGTCTATCTAGTGTGCATCTTTGCGGGGTGGTTGGGGAAATGCTTCTGTAAACACCTTGTACGGCTTTGAGTCGTATATTTTAACCACGTTAAGTAGAAAATAATTACAGTCGAAGTCGGGTATAACGTCATCGAAGGGACCGAATAATTTGTATCATTATAAACGTTTGTCGCTCTAAGCGAGATGTATGGCAAAAGGTAAAGGTAAAGTTGGAGAACTTTACCTTGCCATGAAGGCCCATACGGGGAGTAGAGGTATAGCTCTACTCTTTCTTTAACCCAGGTACTAGATGAGGGTGGGTGGTCAACTCCACGCCCCGGCCGCTTTACCCCAGGGCCGGTCTGGACTGGTGCGGAAAATCTCGCCCCCACCGGGATTCGATCCCTGGACCGTCCAGCCCGTAGCGAGTCGCAATACCGACTACGCTATCCCGGCCCACGATGTATGGCAAAAATAAAGGAAAATCATTTCAAGATAAAACTACAGGGCTGTGTGCATTTTACTTAAATTTTTACGCTGTGATCTATTTTAAATTTAAATTGCAATTAAAAGTAAGAAAGAGGAGATGGTTGAATTCTCAAAATAATCTACTTCTTGGAAAGTTGTGTTCGAAATGATGACTGTCAATGTCGTTATATCCGAGGTAGATGCTCTCATGTATGCCATACTAACCAAGGCAGAAAAACACGTCCCTTATGGGGAATTAGTTGGTACCACAGCATATATAACGCTATAGATGAGGTGTTGCACAAACCGAGGACATTATAACCGAGTTTAACTGTATGTTTTAAGAACCTTTGCAAGTTCAGGCACTCTGGAAAAGCAGAAGCTTGGTTCGTGGATTTTAAAGCGTAAGGACTGGAATTCAGCATGGGAAGTCACCTTCGGCGTGATGGTGGATACCTAAAATCATAATTTTCTGGCTCGCTGTGGTTAAAAATTGCCTAGTCTTTGTCCTATGTTACCAGGATAGTATAGGAAGGTAGAGCTATGTTAATGGTGGTTTCTGATACAGTAGAATTTACTTTGGTTTAATCAGTTTCTTTCTGGTGGTTATGATGGTGAAATCATGTCCTTCGCATCTCGCCAAGTGTAGTATTTCGGAGGACGCTATTACGGAAACAGTGGCTTTAGCTACATTTTGCCTCTTCGTTTTTGTTACATTGTGTGAAGACTGTGGTGTCTCAGTGTTTAACCATTGGCTTAAGCCTACTCGCTGTAATCGTTCATACGCCACCTTCTGTACATTCGAGCTATGCCTTTTGTGCACAGTTAAGTTTTAAAAGACGCTGTTTTAGTTTTTTTCAAGTGTCATATTTTCTCTCGTGTTCGAGAAACGACGGAAGGTTTAATACAGTGCCCTGTCTGTGTCGCTCCATGTAGGCATAAATTTGACTAGAGCTGTAGCTTCAGGCTTTCTTAACCTCGGCACGACATGGAGGCTACTGGAAAGTTATTAGGATGTGATGTCCAAATAAGTACGTATATAATTTCTAAGGGGAGCAATTACACAACCTACTTCATTCGTCAAGGATGGTAAACTTTAAATTTCGTTTCGAGGTTCGGGATTGAAATCGGTCTTGTCATCTGCCCAGGGCCGGCTTTAGGTTTGGGCGCCAAGCTGAAAGGGTGCGAAACCGAATCTGGTACTTCGCGAAATATTGTTTCATTTTAATGTCGTATTTTAACTAATTGACGCATAACGTGAATCGGGTGAGGTTTTGTTTCTTTTTATCGTCACACATGGACATAGCTCTGCATAACTGACATTTAAGTGCCTTATAATGTTGTGCCATTTATAAAAATGTTTTAGGTTGGAGAAGTTACGTGGCTTCAAAAGCGTCTATTAGCGTCGGCCGTTTTATTGTCCGCATGAAACAGCTCGGCTGCAGGTGAATTGATCTCAGTAAAATTTTATATAGGAATCTTCTACATTAATCTGTATGGCGGTGTTAATCCGTTGAAACTGATAAGTTGCAAGTTGACTTCTCAACCGTCTTATTATTGTCTAAGGGCCAGAACATCATAAGATGCGTGAAAATCCAAATAAATCTTCACAAGACGAATAATAATAATAATAATAATAATAATCATTATTATTATTGTTCAGTTACCCTTTAGCTATGTAACTGTGTAATGAATAAAACGACTATCCTAATAACAGCACAGGAATTTTTTAAACACAGTTATAAATACATCTCAACATGTTTCGACCAAAAACGTAGCTGGTTAAAACCACTACGTTGCTTAATATTATTGTCGTTTTTAAAAAATGCAGATATACGTGGGGTAAAATAATGTAAGTTAAACAGTCTTACTAATAATATGGAAAATTATATTGCAAATAATATTGTGTTGTCTCTTAGTTATTCAGTGGTAAAGTATACAATATAAATCGAAACCACAGGTATATGTAGATATCATATTGATGCAAGTTACTCATGGAGAAACTCGGCTATCACTGTTCGGATTTTCGCGAAATTTTATATTTGGGGGTTCTAGCAAAATCTCTTGATCAAATACAATTTCTTTTAAAATCTAACAAAAATACACTTAACAAGAAACGGAAATATACTAAATATGCTTATCTCAATAAATCCTTTCGAGTTGAAATAAGTTTTAGACAGAATGATTGTGAAAATGAAAACATATTTTATTGTACATTGGGATGAATTGTAGTCCTGTTTTGTGCGTGTGAGATAATGTAGTTGTTTTCTGTAGTGTTTTGTGTCGTTAGAGATCTGCGTAAATGTGCGTGTGGCTTTTTATAGACGAAACACCTAACAAATGGCGGCCAGTGGAAAGAAGATCATGAAGTGACAGAAATTCATGTATTTGACAGTGTCTGTATGTTTTCCTCTCGAGTGAAGGGACTTCACCCACGCTGTACAGGTTAACTGCATTTTCTGGAGTAAAATGTGCGAGCAGTTTGTAGATGGCAGCCTGTAGTGTCTTTCTTTTAATGATCTGTCTCTTAGACACTGTAGCCTGTATAACGTAGTCGGCAGCATGATTCGACCACGGGCTGGACGAGCGAGGAACCGTGGTTCGATTTTCGCAAGGGGCAAGAGATTTATCTTTAGTCCAGAGCGTGCAGGCCGGCGGTTCTTTCCTGGGGATAAAGCGACCGTCACGTGAAGCTGACCTGACCTCCATACAGTGCCCAAGTGAAGGGTGAATTGAGCTATACTGTTATTATCCCATATGTCGTCATATGTACGCTTTTACGTCATTTTACTCTCAAAAGTTACTCAAAATGTAAGGTAAGGGTAATTGGTCTGCATTTGTGGCCAGTGTTGGCGTCGGTGTACAGTAACTGCGCAATGACAAGTATGAATGTAAGATACCAGTTCCTTATAGGTACGTTCACATTCGAGTTTATGTTTCACGATTAACAAATTACGACGATACATGGTACTCGTAATTACCTAAGGCATTACGGAAGATGATCTTGACGCTATCTAATACATCGTAACAAACAAAATGTCAGTACGAAAGGTTTAAAGGAAAACGCTCTATGGTGGTTGCCGGAGATCAAGGTTGAATTGAAACCCAGCCGACGAATAGCCGGTGACATAGCTTACCATCACCACTATGAAACGGAGTCAAATTTATAAAGCACTGGAAAAATTAACAGCTTCACAAAAAAAAAGTCGAATCCAAAATATCTTTTTACCTGTTTCTTTGAGAACGAGGTACTCATTCTTGTGATTTTTTAAATATTTGAGAGCCTCTGAAGAAGTAATTCAGGAATTAACGATTTCGGTTGAAAGTTGACGTGCAATAGGATATGCGCCACGTGCCTTTATTGGAGTTCTACAGGGTTATCAAAAGAAAGGGATCCAGTTATTCGCCTTTCAGTAAGTTAGTTTTTCAGTGACTGTGTGATTGGATCAGTCGCAGTCTCTCTTGGACAGATTTCTGTTGAATTTCCTTTAATTTACATTAATGACCTTTTGTATTACGGGCCATGTAATTCTTTAAATTAATTTGCAGACTATATGTGAAAGCCAGTAACTGAGTTCGTGATTTCTTGCATTAACCTCCTGAATACGAGGTACTGAAAACTGAAACACTTTATTGATGCTGTTGCATTAGGTGCATTTTTAATTTCGTGCTATCAAATGCGGTTGAATCGTGCGTAACATTTATAATAGACACTCTTTAAATGAATGATGGAAAATATGAATGCGTAGTGACTGTTCTCCTTACAGATTAACGGATAAAATACAAGCCTGTGATGCGCTATAGTACGGTACAAAAACATTATACCCGCGCGTCGAGGCTTACATTTCAAGCAGTATTGCAGGTACTATTTAAAACAGAATATTTTCTTTTAAGCTAGCTGTGAATAGTCGGCCATTTTTGTTAATATAACCAAGTAAAGATGTTGAGGAAGTTTCAGGCATACAAATCAGATAGGGGAAGCAAGGATTTAACACAAAGTTTTGATTGGGAAACCGCTTCGAAATTAACAGCTTTGAAGATTCCAGAGGAGTTTTAATGATAATATGAGGAGAATTTTAGCCAAACAGTCTGTTTAAAAAGCGGACATATCGTACTGGACATTATGTCATATTTTCAGATGTACTTTGTAGGTGTAGAATTAAACTAATTGCTTTACTCTTAGAAGCATTTGGCCTGAATATTAGTGTTCCTGATAATGCTGTATGATTGACGTAAGTAATACCGTTTAGTGAAACAGCGCGAGTGTTTAGATACTGTTATAGTGTTTAGAATCAGATTAGGAGCATGGACAATAGTGACACTTAAGGAAGAATTATCGAAAAAAAAAATAGTTAGAAGACACGGGTTTGCGTGACATTAGTTTGTATGGAACGTGAAATATGGAAGTAATTACACTAACTGGAGGTTTTACTAGCGGCACTCAGCCACTCCAAACATATTCCAGCGTGGGATTTTCAGCTTAACACTGCAATACGATTGTTTCCTAGTTATTTTCCCTTTCTTTTTTACCGCTACAGCTGCGTGTCATAAAGCTAGAAGACTGTTGTCTCTTATAAAGTTTACTGTCCTTGACGGACGGCTTCAGATAGACGTGATGTCTATAACGTTCATTTATCCAGGTAATCACTCACATACACTCAGAGGTAAGTAAAATATGGATGCGATTGTCTTAACAATAATTCTTCCGGCTAGCCCCATTTATCTGAATTTTCGTAACAGAGTGCTCCGTGACTCAGTTCTTACCTAGTAAACCTCTCTTTTGTTTACGTTTCATATCTGCTGTATTTATTTAATGTTAGCACTAAACTGGAAAATATTTTCTTTCCATATAGCTTAGTTAATAACAACTTGTACCCAATTTATTTCAGATTTTTCCTGAAGGAAATTTCAGTTAGGGGCAGTGGGCGGCAGATTAAATTTTACGATTTTGTACAGACATTGTTCTCATAATTAGTATTAGCATGAACGTGATATATTCTCTGAAATTGTACTGCTTTTTTATTAACGCGGAGTTATACGCTCGATAACACAGTACTCACAGTTAACTGCAAACGCGGAGTAATTTCTGTCTCTTGCAGTGCCATGGCTCAGTGGCCAGTTGGCGGGTTCTTATTCGGAGGCACTAGTTCCATCCTAGGCCAGTCAGCACGGGATTTTTGGTGACCAAATTGGCTCGGTGACAGATTTTTCTCCAAGTAGAGGAAAATGGACAAAGTTGCCCCACTGGCCAATGATGCCCCACCATCAGTTACTTCGAAACCATAGCTTTAGGAAGCTGCACATATTACGCAGCTAGAAGGTCTTGCAGTGGTGAGTCTGGTACTGTGCAAGTCACAGTTGCTGTGTTTTTCTCAACGCCCTGACATTGTTTTGTAAAGTAAGTAACGTGATTTGTAACCCTATATATTTCAGGGAGCTATTCTTTAATAATTTTCTGTTTGTTTATGCATATAGTAATTTTACCAACAGTTTGCATGAAGGAATAATGGACTTTTCTGTACTGTTTTATACCGTTACAAACTTCCGCAAGCCACGCGATAATCACGTGATCAGCCGGGGCATCTTTGCTCCACATTTGGGTACAGTCGCCCCACTGAAAGATGGGTAAAGATGCCCCACTGAAATTTTAACTCGCTTGGTTGACCTGTGTGCATACGTCAAATTATGCACTGCATTTTCATTGATGTGTTAATGAAAGACTATAAAATTGTCGCCTACCTACTATAATATATTTTATTTACCCCTGTTACGTGTTAAAGAATTATTAAAAATGGCACGCCTTTACTCCTGTATCCGTCCATTCCTCAACACCCATCTAGGTTTCTCAGGAAGAAACGCCAACCAACACTTCCAAGGAATGACCCCTCCACCAAAATTATCAAACTCAGGGCCATCAAGGGTAACGAGATGTCTCCATGGACAGGTTCTCACTAGTTTCCCAATCATCCAGAAGAAGAAACTAAAAGCCAAAGATAGGAACAATAATTTCAAGAAAATGGTTCACAATCCGAACTCGAACAATTCTGATAAAAATGATGACAGTGACTGCTGTAAAGAATGTAAGGAATACTGCTGTGTAACAAAAGAGGAATGCGACTGGATACAATGCTCAGTCTGTGGAAAGTGGCTGCTTGAAAACTGCGCACTTTTTTCTCCAAAACCTGCATCGATTGTGGACGTAAGAATCGTTCTAAGACTTTTAAAAATGTAAGAAATCTACAAAGAAGTAAAAGGGAGCCTCATAGTGATACAGAACATAGATTATTTTATTTTATTACTTTTATTTACTATAAATTTATTACTTTTATTGCTTTATATGTGGGGCATCTTTCACCACGCATACACCAAAGACACCTTTTTGCATACCTTTGTAATTTTTATTGCTGTCAGTAAAATAATTTAAATTTGCTATAGAGGAACTGACCGTTTTGTAGTAGAGACCCTACTAATCTATTACACTCCCAGATATAACTTCTGTTGCTATATATAATCGTAAAAATCTGTCAAAATAAAAAGTGGGACATCATTGCCGATTTTCCTCTACTTCGTCGTTTCCATATCAGTACCGTTCAACTAATGCTGAATACTCATTCATTCATATATTACCGACGTAAAAGAATCTTAGCAATTTACAGCATCATTAAATAGTACACTTGAAGATCTAGTCTTTCATGGCATTCACAACGAAGATTTGCAAGTTACACCAATAAAGTTCTCCATGTTTATCTGTTTGCCTCTCCGCAAGACTGGATGAACTGATTTTCTTTAATTTCAGTTTTGTTGAAAATAATGGAAATTAAAGGACACTTTTTATTACACCTTTATGAGGAAGTTTAGAACTGGCCAAATGTTTATCGTAACGCACATATTTGAAAGGGGGGGGGGGACACACCCACAATTGTACCCAGTACACTTTTTCTGCAGGTCTGATTTTCTAGATCAGTGGTTCCCAAAATGTGTTTATGTATGAGAAGCCCTTGTTAATGTAAAATGTTTTGCGGACCTCCGCATGGTGTGGTTGAACTGTTAGTGTCCGTTGATTGAGGAAATACGTAATGACGGAGAGCTGAAATAAATTCAGTAGCGATTTGAATATAAAATTGTGTGTTATGACACATAACAAGATCTACATCTATTTGGTAAATATTAATACATATATGTGCGATGATTTTCATTTATTTAGTCTACAGATTGTATGTTTGCTTGTCAATTATAATGAGTTATTTAATGAGGTGGGTGGTGCTTTTGTGCAGACTTCAGTGACTGGACTCGGTAATTGAACTAAGAGTTTTAACCTTACACATGTGTGCACATCCAGCTTGCTTCAGTTCTTAAATTTCAATGTAACAAGTA
Organism: Reticulitermes speratus; assembly: GCA_021186555.1. NCBI lineage: Eukaryota > Metazoa > Arthropoda > Insecta > Blattodea > Rhinotermitidae > Reticulitermes > Reticulitermes speratus. Next base: position 21,664,349 of record JAJKFL010000005.1, read on the forward strand.
CAGAAACCCAATTTTCACGAACACATATTACGGCAAACGTCATCGAGTTCATTACAGTTTTACCCGACAGTACTGGATACCCCAAACCAATATTTGGCCATAGTGGGCCGGGAGCTTTTACTGATGATTAGTTTTAAAAAACTGTCAAACGTAAGTTCTATTAGTCTGTCTTTTTTGTGATATCTGACCTGTGAGGATGGTATTACCAGCGTCCAAAAAGGGCCTTCCGATCTATTAGTACTTACACTCGGGACGGAAAATAATCACACGGATATATGCTGAGGAATTGCAGATTTTTACTTCATATAGTGCTGAAACTTGTACAATTCGAAAAGTAGATCAGAGCTACCTGGAAAGTTTTGAAATGTGGTGTTGGAGAAAGTTGGAGAAGATCAGTTGGGCCGATCGTGTGAAAAATAAAGTATTACCAAGAGTCAAGGAGGAGAGGAATATCCTACAAAGGATAAAAAGTAGGAAGGCTAACTGGATTGGTTGCATCTTGCATAGGAACTGCCTTGTAAAACACGTCATTGAAGGAAAGCTAGAGGGAAGGGTAGAAGTGACGGGAAGACGAAGAAGAAGGCGTAAGCAGCTACTGGACCACCTTAAGCAAAAGAGGTACTGAAAATTGAAAGAGGAAGCACTAGTTCGCGGAGAACTCACTTTGGAAGAGGCTATGGACCTGTCAAGACAGACGATGGAATGTTTTAATTTGTATGATAATGGTAATTATAACGTGCTTACTGAATACCGAAGCATGAAAAAGATTCTTAGTTGGATTGTTTCAACTGAAGATACCGCATACCTTATTTCTTGATCACACCTTTGTTTTCATCCCAAACTGTGAACTCATTCACGGCCTTTCCTTGAAGATGTACGATTAATCCGTTTAAGTAGCTGAAAATATTAGCTATATAAGCCAATTACGGATTCCGATCTTCTGGAGTGCGACGCGGCATTTCTGGCTAAGTGACTGAAGATGACAGCAATGCTTTCTTTTGAAAGGCTGAGAGACACCGAAAGACGCCTTGTCACATCCCACAAGATCAGATTCTTCACTTACACCGCTGTGAACAGCTCAAAACTTTTAAATGCCAGTTTACTTAGCCACGATGTCAGCAAACTATGTGAGGTGGTTCTGGAATATTGCAGGCGTTCATTGGAGTGTTCCTGCCAAAATTTGTTTTAGGAAGTTGGGGTGGGGGAAACTATCGTCTACAAGTTAAGAGTCTGGAATTCCTTTCTGTTAAGAAATTAAGTCTTACAGCTCGAATAATACTGAAAACCACAAATGTTTCCAAGTGACTATTCTGAAATATGTATACAGTATAACAACATATTCTTGCCTCTCACCATAAACAGTTTTAAAACTTTATGTTGGAGTCTCTTGCACGATAGTTTTCCAAATTACCAAAATTCGTAGGCTCTTCTTTCATCTCCTAACACGTTGTACTTTTCACTTTAAATTTCAACACCTACTTGCAACTAGCTTCCAATCTTAGAAGATTTGGAGTCATTATTTGGTCCCATTATATAAGTACTTAAGGAATAGATGGGGCATATAGGTTTTACCGTACATGCAGTGTGGAACAGACTACTGTGGACAGTTGTTCTAAAATTTAGTGTTGTTGAGAGCAAGGAAAATGTCATATTAAATGAAAAGTTAAGATCTGTATGCGTCTGCTGCAATTCTACATGTGGCAACTCATTTGTATCTATTTAAATTTGTTCTTGATTAACGCGTGTTGTTGCAGAAGTACATCTATTTCCATAGCGGAAATCAACTGAATTATGTAGCGAGCTTGCATTTCTTAAAAGGTGGCAGAATGTGAAGCAAGCATTTGACCGAAATAAATTCAGTGTTTCCCACTGACAAACATGTAGACTGTAACCAGTTTTTGGTATTATGTTAAGGCTACATAGAATAATAAAGTATTATTTCTTATTAGTTGTTCCCTTATTGGACTTAATCTTCATTTACTGCTGACATACATCTTTTTGTTAAAAATAATTTTTTTTTATTGCTGGCGATAATTTTGAGCTGGGATTGAAATGAATTAGTAAGCAAATAATTTTCTGGAATTCTGGGTAGGGGGTGAAATTACTGATAAAAGTGATTTCAATTTTGGCAGTAAATGCCATAGTTTTGAAGCCATTCTCGTGGCGCATAATCTTACATTATTTTTATTTCAGGTTATTAATCTTTAACTGCCAATCCCAGTAGCTGCGCGGTCTAAGGAGTGGATATGCAGACATTCGCTTGCTGGGATTGCGGGTTCGAATCCCGTCGGGGGCATGGACGTCTGTCTCTTATGGGTGTTGGGTGTTGTCAGGTAGAGGTCTCTGCGTCGGGCTGATCCCTCGTCCAGAGAAGTCCTACCGAGTGTGGTGTGTCTGAGTGTGATTGTGAAGCCTAGGTAATGAGGAGGCCCTGGCCCAATAGAGGTTGTTGCGCCATTAAAAAAAATCTGTACGTCGAGTAATCTTATGAATTTGCAGAACATGATTCCAGTATTAAGTCTTATGTTGAGCATTATAGGTATAAAATTTTATATGAAGAAAAATTGTTTGAGAAAATTAATAAGATATATTTTAAGTTTACGTAAATTAGATTTGTATTTGATGATTACGAAGAAGAATTAAATTTGCCAACGTTTACTAGAGACTCTTAAAACCGGTTTCAATCGAAGCCGTTTTGGGGTTTGAAGATGCGACAGGTGTATTTTCACATGGAGAAGAACGGAAAGGCAACGTCTGTATGCATTTGTTTCGTAAGCTTTGTACAAGCAAAGCACAACAATTTATTGGAATAGTTGGTTGATAAGTGAGTTAGCGTCAAACACGATTCTATGTTTAATACGTAACAATAAGCTACATTCAGCCCTGACGGACCGTCATCAGGCTATGTATTTAAATTACAAAAAGGAAGATAAATTTGTAAACACCACATGTATGCAGTTCACGTGAGAGCTATGGAAGTATATGTTGGCATTACATTTTAAGACCTTTCTCTTCATTTTCTTATACCGATTGATGTTAATAGCCGATCCCAGTGGCCGTGCGGTCTAAGGCGTGGGTCTGCGGCCGCTCTCTTACTAGGATTGTGGGTTTGAATCCCACCGGGGGCATGGATGTCTGTCTCTTGTGAGTGTTGTGTGTTGTCAGGTAGAGGTCTCTGCGACGAGCTGGTCCCTCGTCCAGAGGAGTCCTACCGAGTGTGATGTGTCTAAAAGTGTGACCGAGAAGCCTCGAAAAACGAGGAGGCCTAAGCCCCTGGGGGCTGTCGAGCTATAGGAAAAAAAATTGACGTTAATAGGCTTGATTGGCTGTAATTAATTTAACGGAAGACATACCGTTGTGTTTATATATTTAATTGGTTCATTAGTGATTCACCGTCTGACGCCACTGTATGTATATTACGTAACAATAGGCTACATGTGTTTGACGGTGACTCAGTTAATCAACACAACGGGATATCTTCTTATAATTTAAGTTAATTTACTCTTTCTGCTCCTAAAAGCTTCTTTTCACGACGGAAGTAAGCACTGAGAATAGAGCTACAATATGTCACCAACAGGTGAGCATCAGGTCCCTAAAGTTTTCAACATTTTGCAAATAAGAGCCAGTGGTCGCTCCCAAGGGCATTCTTGACCTGTCTTCCGCGCAAGTGAAACTTCAGTGGCTAGGCCATTACGTAAGGCCCATTCTGGACATCGTGGGACTTGCTGAAGCCAGGCAAGTAGCAGCGTGAGGTTGGAGTTTTGACGTCTTCTTGCATAAGGTAGAGTTTTTGTTGGGTTTTTGCGACAATTAAACACAGAAGAAAATAGGACTAAAAGTTTTCAAAATGTGTTCTATGCGATTGTAAGCGATATATGTTGTACTGTTAAATGAGCAAGACATAAGATTCAGGATAAAAACCAATGAAAAACTGTGAACACACGTAAGTACAGTTGAGTCCCGATTATCAGACTTTGTCTGTCAGATCTGCTTTGTTGCTGTAATGTGGTATTACATTTTTCAACATTTATTTTACAAAATTCGTTGTATTTTATCAATAATCAACTCAGCTTTTAAAGGAAAGAATTACATCTCCTACCACGTTTGTGTCTGTAACTTTCAATTCTCTATGTTCGTATCCTTACGCTGTATACATTCCACATTTTATGTGTGTATTCATTGTCAGATACTGGCTTCGATTACATGAGTGTAGTTGCGCTCTGTTTTTTATGTGAAGTTATTATGTCTCGCATTTTAGTCCCTTAAATATGTAATTCCAACAGCCCTTCCAGTTTGCCACAGTAGCCACAAGAGTGATTTTATGTGCTCAAACTTTTCGAAGGTGATTTGTTGCCGAGTTTGTCCCTTCAGTGGACAGAAATTTAAATAAAAGCATCAAAATAAAACATTTCTTATTACTGACAATACATCTTCTCTTCCTAATGAAAATTAATTGAAGAGTGGAGAAACGAGAGCGATTTTTATACTACCAAATGGTGTATCATTGTGTCAATCTGTGGACCAAGGTGTCGTTGATATGCTGAAGAAGAAATGTCGGCGTTGACTTCCTCAATCACTGACAGAAATACTGATAAAAGGGGGGAACATATTACAAAATTTGGAGGAAAGATCCTGAAAGATACTTACTGGACAGTCCAAAACTTGGGAGGGAATAGTTGAAAAACAGTGTTGCGATCGTGGAGAAAGTTATTTCGAGAAGAAGGGAAAGAAGTTGAAGCTAAATCGGCAGAGGAAACATCGGGAAGAAAATAGACGAAATCATGCTCCGTTATTAAACAGTATACTATCCTGTGAAAGTGTGAATAATAATGACATAATAAGAATGAGTTAATCAAGATGAAGAACAGCAACTGACTGACAGCGACAGAATAGATCGCGTGAGTCTTGCTGGCGACGGCCGTGTAGATACGGCGTAATAACGGAGAAGAAAACTTTGAGCGAGCGAGTCGCCGTGGGGGACAGAAGGCTACTGAGACCTCACTTGCGTACATTGAAGTACAAAGGAAGGCGACCGCGACAGACTGACAACTTTTGAGGCATTGGTTTAACCTTGCTGCAAAGGAAATAAGGAAGACCAAAACACGAATACATATTGCTCATTTCTTTAAAAAATATTAGGTACTTATATGTGTGTGAGATATCTATTTGTTTGCTTTACTGCACGTTCTTCATAATTTAAAAATAAATTTTGTTATACGGCCACACTAAATTTATATTTAACCATATTCTTTGCATTATTCTTCCATATTAAATGACATTTCCAATTACCTGTCCGTTTAGGTCAGTAATGGTTGCGATAAACGTAACCAAGGTAACGACAGAACCTGGTTTGTGAGTGACGTCACTGCCGGTTACCAAGTTATGCACGCGAAAACAAAATGGTTGTGAGTGACGTCACACACAGATTTTTAAGGTAATACGGATGGATATTGTGTTGCCGCATCATAAGGTTATGCCATGTCAAGTACCTTATGACAAGCCTCTTCTTTGTAACAACCAAAATACTTGCGTCAGCAACCGTTACTTATATCTATATGTTCCTGTCGATGGTGTGGTGTCATAATTGTAGTTAGTTTTTAATATCTTGGACATACATATTTCGGAAGCTTATTTTATTTTTTATTTATTTATTTATTTATGGTTTAGTTGAAGACGTTGCAGTAACTTAGGCTGTGCAGCGATGAACGTACGGACGATTACTGAACAATATTGTTAAATTAATGCGGAAGGAAGCAGTCTTAACCATGGATGATATACCACCCCGATATTTATAATTCACTCTTGTTCTCTCCGGAAACACTAAGCATAACCCATAGAATTGAAAAAATGTCATTGAGTGAACTCAGAAAACGGGAAAGTTGTTGATGCCTACATCTTTGTTTGAAATTGTTTGTACGTTAATAGTAAGAAAGTGTCCACATATGAATATTTGTGGTTATGTGTAAAATACAGTTAAAGTTTGAAATAAAACATATTGCCAAATATTGGAAATGAACAGAAAATATTTTATTTTACTGGATTATTTTTCAGCTGTTGAATAACAAAACAAGAATTCGCGAGACTGCACAAATATATTTTTATTCTGTAAAGTGTTTTTATATAATGGTTTCATTATTGTTCCATTATGCCGTAGTTTCGTAGCATGTACTTTGGAGGTGTAGATCTAACAGCAACCGATAATTAGCCCAAGTTTCAATGGTTGTGGCCGCCGCTGTAATAGCTATGATAAAGAGGAACAAAAGATACAATTTAATGTACACTGCAAATATTAGATAATGGTGTAACATGCGATATATCACTGATGTGTATTTGGACTGTTTCCATCGATGGAGAAAGTCCAAATACACGTCAGTGATATTCGTAAGATACAGTTACTTTTTTCAACTTCTTCTAGATTGTCCATGGAAGCATTTACAAAAATATAGCTGCACAATTTCTTGTAAGCTTTAAAGGTTGAACACGTTACACCGTTGAACTGAACTGTACTGTACTTTGATGGTGATGTGGGCAGCACAGCGGATGTATAGCAGTACCATCCATACATCCACGCAGCTGCAAGTTGGTTTAGGAAATTGGAAAACGTTTCCACTCTGCGCTCTGAATGATTGATGCTGTTATTCAATTGTTCCCCGTGCTGCCCCAGCAATTACCTCACAACAATTGCATCCACATTCAGAGCCAAAGTTAGGTCAATAACGAACAGTATAGCATGTTGTAATTGACCCACCCAATTCACAAAGGAACCTCATCTTCTACCTGGGTCGCTGCAGTCAGTCCCCAGACTACTACATCCACCGTTCATTCATATCCTGCAGTTTTGAACATGTGGCGTCACTATATAAATTACTCTGCATCGTTTGCGTGTTATCAGCTGCGCTTTGTTGTAGAAAATGAGTTGGATTTGAACCACAATCTGATTTATCTCTTTTTTAAATTCCATTGTTTTTGCTTTCTACAAAATTAATGCACGCGTCAATTATATTAGTAATTTATAAAGCATATATCACAATTACCCTCATAATATCGTTAGGATGGTTAAATAAAGGGCGAAGAAATCGACGAGATATGTAGTATGCATGGACAAAATGAGAAGTGCATATAAATTGATGTGGGATAAACCTCTGTGGAAGAGACCATTTACGTAATCTTAGGTTTAGACTGGAAGAAATGGATTTTGAATAAGCATGAAGTGAACTACTTAAGATTCTGCAACATACATTTATGACGACGTTGGTGATCGCGAAGACACCGTGGAGGGAAATTTATTATCACCTAAGGAAATACGAATTTCTTAATAGTAGTCTTATTGAGAAATGGGGTTACGTAATACATTTTTTCTGTGGCACCACAGCCCTACTCAAGCCTAGGCCTGAAGTTTCGAGATCACACACATAGTTAGAAACACCACACTCTGTAGGACTCCCCTGAACGAGTGATCAGCCCGTCGCCGAGACTGTACCTGACAACACACAACATTCACAAGAGGCAGACATCCATGCCCCCGGAGGGATTCGAACCAGCAATCCCAGCAAGCGAGTGGCCGCAAACCTACGCCTTAGACCCCGTGGCCACCGAGGATCGGCTATGTATTGCATACTCGATTAAAATTAGTAATTCGTGTTATATAATAAATATCACAACCCATATTACACATACACGCATTCTTTGTTTAAGTTCTATATTTTATGGTAGTGTAATTCTCATTCGAAGGCCATAGTTTTGGTAAGTTAATAGCGGCTTGTTGAAATACAAATAGGAGAAAGTTCTGATATCGTGTGTTCTTTCACAAAGCTGGCAATTTCTGAAATCGTATAGCTTTGTTAGCATGAGTAAATGAGTGTGGAACACTGGTGAATGATATTAGCAGAGGAAAAATGAAGTAATCGGAGAAAGCTGGTCCCAGTGCCAGTTTGAACACCACAAATACCACATGGACTGACCATGAGTCGAGTCCGACCTTCGGAGTGACAGGCCATCGGCTAACCGCTTGCGTCGTGGCGGCGCCAAGTTCTGATTCTACTGATCTTTAATTTATACACATGTACGCCTACGTCTAAGCGAACAACTCATTTGAATGTAGTAGGTACTGATCTAAATATTGTGTAGTTTAGCTTAAAACATCCGTTTCGCGAAATTTGATATATTTTTGTTATCTGACAGAATACGTTTGGAACCAAAATACCTCAGGATTCATGACAACTTCGTGAAATATTGAAATTAATAGTCACCAAGTCTACTGCACAGGTCGTGCAAAGACCAGTTGATATTTCGTTCCTACGTAAGCCAGCTTCTAGTTTCTGCAGTGAAGAGTTCAGTTTTGTTTATGAGTTTCGTCGTCGTCGTCGTCATCATCATCATCATCATCATCGTCATCATCATCATCATCATCATCATCATCACTATTTTCGACGACGACGACAAAATCCAAAACAACAATAGCAACGTAAATTAAGCTCTTAGCCTGTTTCCATTAAAGGTTTAAAATCGTTTTGATGTGATGTCAATAGCATATAGTGTCTTTGTGTTCGCATTTTTAGGGCAGTCTCGTATCTTTTTACATCTGTCCAACAGTTCTAGTAATTTGCCTTCAAGTTTAATTTTTTATTTGTATAGTAGTTTAGTGCCAGGGTTAAAGAAAGAGTAGAGCTATACCTCTATTCCCCCTTTGGGCCTTCATGGCCTGTTCTAGGGAGAACTCTACCTTTTACCTTTATCTAGGAGTATTTTATTTCATATACTTCTCCAATACCTTCGTTACACCTACGAGTGTGTTTTAGGCTATAGGACCCACCCAGCCTACTATTCAATCAGTACCGGGGGTAAAGCGGACGGGACGTGAAGTTGATCACTGACCTCCATTTAATGTCAAGGTTAAGAATGAGTGGATCTACACATTTACTCTTCCGATATGCATATTCACGGCGTGTTTTACTTTTACCCTTTTCACATCTAAAATCCTTTATTTCTGTACGTCGCTACTTTCTAAGTCGTTCTTTTATTAAGGTTATTTATGTGTATCCTCAGGTGACAGCTCTGGGGAAACACTGAGGTAATTTTCACGTGAATACAATAAGCTTATTGGCCACTGAAAATAAAGAGCGGAACATGTAAACAGTTTTCAAAAATATGTTTCTTCTCTGCTGCAAGAGACGTAAATGATAAAGCTGGCTGCCAAACAGTTCATTCTGTACTACGGAAAATGGTGAAAAAACTTTGCCGTGTAGTGGAGAAAAGGAAGAATATATTGACTACGTAGATGCTTAATTTAAGCTCAAGGCTATAAGCAAAGAAGTATAACGTGCTAAAAACATTTCTTGGTCTGTGCCGTTATGAGCTGTATGCCTAAGGCCCACGGGTAGGGAGCCAAAAGGTACTGCTAATCTTAGTTCTGCATAAGGTGCATGGTCAGCTTAATGTTTGTACGTGCAGTAGTGTTCAGAGAGTAGGTTGTGTAGTCCACTTACTGACAATTCGGGAACGTCGGTAAACAATTACCACACGACGGCGCGTAATATCCCAGGAGAGCGCAGATCTCATCAACATCGTGGCGGAAGCCTGAAATAACGATAATTTCCGGTTTGGGCCGCATAAGAAGAATAAAACTTCCTCGAAGTTTCAGCAAACGTTGCAGTAGACATCTTCAGGGTGAGTCAGTCTGGGGGTTATCGGAGAACACTAATGCAAGGACAACAGCATATTTGGTCGAACTTCTGGAAATATTTATTCCTCTACGTAGCTCAACGCCGGAAGCCATCCAAATAAACATATTACCTTTATCTTGGTTTCCACCTTCAGACTAGACCGTGGCCCACCGAGCCTTCTGTTTAATGGGCACCTTGTGATAGAGCGTTAAATTTGTCACTTACATCCTCCTAATACCAAGCTTAAAATACGCGAATATTTATCTCAAATTCTAGCGACAGGTTCGAGTTGAATACAGGAACACTTTACTTTATAGACCTAAAATTTTCGTGACGCACTGTTGGAATTAGCTGGAAGTTGTAACAACATTTGCACCACAAAATACACGTGTATAGCCGTTATACAATCATAACTGGTTCGTGTGAAGTATATGATCCCTGCCTGGCGGTATTTATTATGCTGTTAGGACAGGCATCATTATGCGCAACACATAACAACATACAACAAATGTTGGAATCGGAGTGGGGTCCCAATACGTAGTATGAGTGATTCATAAATGAAGAAACATTTTATTATTAGCCACTTAATCACATCCATCAGCACATGCATTGAGAGTACACATGCAGGTAAAGTCATCTGTTAACATAAGTACTAGATCATGAAGTAGTATGGAGAAGTGGGATAATATTCCACTCATCCTTAACATCGGTACTGGATAGAGGTTAGTGGTTAGTGGAATATTTAACACAGGTTGTCCAGTCCGTATCCAATCACTACACCAGCTGACCAAGCCGTTGGATTTAGAGTTTCACAGGTAGATTCGTACAAATATTTCTGCGGAATGTGTTATGAATTTACCTTTAACTGGCGAGTGTTTACCTTTCGGTTATTACGTTGTACATCCAGACTAAACTGTGGGTGCACTCTTCCTTGAAGATGGGCAGTGTTCCATCTCGTCTGCACTGCGCTATTGATGGGCGAGAAGAAGGCAAGAGGGAGCTTCATGTGCTGTCTGACCGAAGGTATCGGCTTCCGTCACCTGTCAGCATGTCAGACTCGTGAAGCCGTCAGACGCATTCGTTCGTTAGATGGTTAAAACATGTTTTATGTCAAGAAAGTAACTGCAGGGTTGGGAAAATTATATAACAAGGTAGCCAGTAATTTGTGCCTGCTTCTTAGTAGATGCAATTTACCATGTTGATCAAGTCTTGGTTTTATGCGCAGGACACAACTGTGCAGCACGGATAGGAAGCAAAATTTAGACGGAAAACCTGAAAGTAATGACCTCTTGAGAGGTACACACGTAGGTATGAAGTGGAGGATAATATTAAAACAGATCTTAACGAGGTAGGGTTTAAGATTATAGGCTGAATTCAGCTGGCCCAGGAGAGGGATATTGACGAACTCTTGTGAAGATTATTGGATTTTCTGTTTCTATAATAGTCATAGGTGGAGAATTTATTGACCAGCTGAACTAATCTTTCCAAGAAGGATACCCGCCCCATGAAGTTAATTTCTACTTACACCGAAGCTGCGAAGGAACGCGCCGCCGGTTTCCGTTAACTATTACCGTTAAGTGGGCCACTTATCTCTAAATCCCTTCTCTCCACTCTATGACAGAAGGAAGCGAACTTGCCTGAGAATCTAGACGCTGTGTTCCCTCTCTTACTGCTAAATCCCGAGCCTGACTGAAAAGGAAGTGAGAAGATTAAGGTACAGATTGGAATTGCAGGGTTACTTTAGGCTTTATATGTAATAACAGTTTGTTCTATATATTCTCTTAGTACATTTCGTTTTGTTCTTTATAGATATAAATAAATGAAAAGTCTGAAATTCCGTTTACTTTATTGACATATATGGTAACAGGTTATAATTAATAAGTGATATATAGGCTACAGCGACTATATGTTTCGGCTATAAATATAAATCCATTATCAAGGCAGTTGCAGGCACTTGATATCTTAAATCTAAGCACATTGGACGTAACGTAAAAAAGTATTAACTTGTAAATTATAATTTCTTTGACATTTAATATTTCCACAAGAAGTTCGTAAAATTTTTATAGTCGCATAATTAAATTAGTATAATTTCAATGAACTATGAATTTTGAGAGACTACAACATGTATGAAATCTTAGAAAATTGTTTTAAGGAAATAAACTTTAAATAGTCACAAAAGTCAGTACTTCAAAGTGCATTTTGTGCTTCTCTGTCCAGCATACAACCACAGGGTTTTATTATCTGAAGAAGAGTGGAATTATTATTCTGCCTTATGAGTACTGAGTTTTTGGATTTCGTTATTCCTATTGTCTGTGTTAATTTGTTTGCAGGTTTTACATGCGACTACAAAAATTTGACATATTGTGGCATATTGAGACGCAAAGAAATTGTCATCTAGAAGTTAATATTTTCATGCTTTATATTCAATGTGCTTAGATTGAAGATATAAACTCTTGAATTGACAGGCACAGTATATATCACTTAAAAAATATAACGTAATAATTTACATGTGAATATAATAGCTGTGTAAATAGGATTTCAGATTTGTAATGCATTTATAGCATATTTTACATATTACGAATTTATTTTAACAATGCCTCCACAGTACCATTGTACATTATCAGCCAGCGTGCATTCTGACCGCGTACTGTCCAACCTTTTTTTTATCGTTGTTGATGTATTGAATTTTCAAAGTGACGGTTCTTGCTATCAGTGAAACTATTTAACTTATTGATATTCTTGATTTCTATTGTAAATCCATTTCTTAGCACTTCGCATTTTTGTCAGTGCTCATTTATTTTTCGGTTTGATTGGGCTGTTCGTAATGCACAATTTATTCAATACAAATACCCAATTCTATGTAACATTTTCCTTTACTTTAAAGATTTGTCAGTTGTGATGAAAATACAAATGAGAGGTACTTCTGTACGCGTTTGTGAAAGTAACATAATGTAGCAAGAAAAGATGAGGAAGAATTTGCTTTTGGTTTAGTTCTTACACCAGTGGCTCTCACTTAAAATTTTTATGTGTCTGCATTGAATTTAATTTGTACCTAAATAATATAAGAACAAACATCAAACATATATTTTATGACTGCTTTTATTCAAAATTACAGTGATTTGGGATGTCACGTCTTGTAGATCGGCAACAGTGGCGAATCCTAATCCGGAGGTAAAGTCTGGCGAAATAGTACAATTCCGCATTGTGTACTCTTCCGCTAAACCTTAACTCAGCTACAGGATTAGCCACTGATTGGCAGATAGGTAACAATACTTGAGGAATTTGCTGTTACCCTATTCAAGGTAGAAGAGGTACGGAGGCAGCAGGCTTCTTTGAAACTCCTTTACATATTAACAAAAATACAACGTGTCACATCACAGAAGGCAGTATTGTTAATACAGTGGACCCTCGAACTTCGAACGGTTTGATGTTCGAACAACTTGAAACTCGAACAAAGAATTCGAGGAAAACCCGGTTTTGAAACTCGAACAAAAACTCGAAAGTCGAACAAAGAATCACGTGGTCGCCTTCTCTCTCTGCTTGGTCCAGATGAAAGTAGGGTAATTCACCTTCCCTCCTACTATTATTATTGATTGATTATTATACAATATTTTTTATGTATGTACTATTATAAATAAAAATTTTCAATTATTGAAATTAAATATACTTGTTTTATCATTATGATCTTTTGAAATAGGCACTTAAAATGTTTTATATTGGGTAAATTTTGGGGGTCTAGAACGGATTAATTCAATTTACATTATTTCTTATGGGGAAATTTAATTCGAAAGTCGAACAACTTGAAAGTCGAACCGTCTCCTGGAACGGATTTTGTTCGAAGTTCGAGGTTCCACTGTATTTACCTTCTTGAAAACTTCAAACATGTGACTTTATTAATATTATTCAGAAAGTCTTCAATTCTAAAAATTGTTACGAGATTTCATAACATTTTAGCTCCTGTCAAATCTACTTGTATCATTATTGACGCAACTGGTTTCGATATGAAACATCTCACACAATGTAAAATCTGTAACATTAAAGTGGAGAATTACTGTAAGTTAAGAATTGGGGTCAGTCGTGGATTTTCGAAAGTGCTGTACGTCTGTGTGCCTGGAAGGTTAGACAAAAACCGCACAAATCCTCGCGTAATGATAGCTGTCTAATAGACCGAAATTATCGATCCCAGGGTCTTCCAGACTACGAAGCAGGTGTGCTGAACATTTAACCCTGGAATCTGATAAAATAGCTTGTAGTCACAACTGGGGAACACTGCATTAAACTGAAAGGGAATGTAACTTGGGGAAACACTTCGTGAAGGCATGTTAGCAATACGAATTTTTAAATAAATTTGACTATGATAAATGCATCGGATTTTGCGTTTTGACCGGTCATTCGCGAGTTACATTGATGTTCGTTTCTACGACTATATGTTGTGTGCTTGTCTTACGTTTTGAAATTAACCTGCTGTCTTGTGGCTCTTTGATTTAATCCGCAACCAAAACAAAATTTGAATTGCTTAAAGGACAACTTCCATTAACTTGAGGGTGAAAAATAACACATTCAGAAATGGACATTGTGGATATAGTTATCTGCATACCTTCTGTATTGTAGCTAACAAATTAAGCATTTATGTAATGAAATCCATTGAGAAGAGTCCTTCTCGAGAAGGTGTTGAGAAATCGGAATTGAAACCTACAAAAGTAATTAAATGTAAAACGTTATCGTTTAGTGTTTTGTTTTTGTGTATTTGTACTTTTGTTTTGTATTTCTGTCTTTGTGCTGGCTTCATAATAGGCACATGTGCTTTTAACCCTGCACATTAATAAATACCCACTGAATTTAAATATTATTATTATTATTTTAATTGTTTATTAAAGACACTGTCAATAGCTAAGTTTAAATAGTTTCGTTGGCAGGTGAATTAATAAATGAATGGGTATAGAGCATTGACCAAACGTTACTGAGAGGAAAAAATCGAAGTAATCTGAGAGACACCTCTCCCAGTGCCACTTTATCCGCCACAGATCCCACGTGGAGTAGCCGGGATCGAACACGGGCGCCTGAAGTAGCAGTTCAACGACCAACCGCCTGAACCATGTCACGACATTATTATTATTATTATTATTAGTTATTTCTGTGTTTTTCTTGTGTTCCTCTGCTGTCCCTGTAATTGGAATAAGGCTGTTTTGCCAGCACATTAAGAATAAAATCCGATATTCGGATAGGGTGTACGATATGCAAATATCCTTTAAAATAAAATGGACATTAACATCTGAAATAATCTCGGTAAGATTATTTCATATTAATATTTCAAGGCCTGTCTTAATTAGGATTCGTTATACACTTTAGCAGTCCCTTATCTCTTTTTGACTGTTGAAGAATTTGCTTTGGCGATTTTCGATGTGTGATACTCAGTTATTCAGGAAATTATTACGATGCAGGAATCTTAGCATACTAACATTAGATACGACGTTCTTTGGAAGATTTTTAAGTCCAGTTCCACGTTATGTAAAAGTCATATCGATGTTTATTTGACTCTGACATCGGAAATACAAACTAATAAGAAACATATTTCTCAGGATTACAAATAACCTAATTCCATCCTCAGTTTACATGTCAATTATATACATTTCATTCCGTTTTTAACAAAGGTAATAGCATCTGATTTCTCCTGAACGTATTTACTAGATTATTCGTGATACTTTTGTCGAAGTGCACTATTTATAAATACCGGATTTGAGTTTTGCTCAGGATCTCAGCTGCTGTGAGACTTTTTCTGACTTTTCGAGATCTTCCGCAAATCATTTAATACTTTATAATAGGCCATGACGGCTGATTTCAAATTTTCACTCAATTAATCGTTCTTAATATTGCGACCATTCATGATATGCAATACACAACTGAGAAAACATTTTTAAGTAAACAGATATGTGTGATTAATTATGGATTAATATGCTTTAAATTTGAAATAGATGAAAATGATATGCGCTTTCTGAGATGTTATTCCATTTGAAAAGTGGGAGGAGCAATAACCGTGGAAACACATGTCATGAATTTTTATCTGTATTCGTATATCGATGGCTTCTCCTAACATGGAGACTTACCGACAGTTGAAGGAAGAAGTAGGACGCTAGTGCAAGATTTGCTTGCAAAATCGGAGACTCGATTAAGTGATAAACTGCCATCCCGGGCGAATGAGCAATGTATTGCGGTAAGATTGTAATACAATTGTGTGAACATTAAATCACGTATTTATATCTGATCGTGTTGAATATTTGTCAGGTATCTCGTGTTCTCCAGAGAACAGAAATTTATTAGAGTGCTTTATTATTTGCGATCGTATTATGTAGATTATTAGGGAAAGCAAATCATATTTTAAGTGCCATTGTTTTCCATGTAACCGCTACAACACATGCTATATCTCCAAACGGAGAAACACTTTTAATATGCCAAATGGACTAAGAGTATTTTGTTGTGAAGAACAATTTCGTTCACTCGCTCAACACAAAGGAATTTTTGAGTTAACCCTTAGGGATTTATTTAAATTTGGAGATTACAAACTCCTGGAATGTGATGCCATGTTGTTTGTAATTTGTTAGTGAAGTTTTGGAGGAACTTGCTGCTTCAATCTTTTGGATATTTGAAGAAGGCTACCCTGAAGAAGGAGGTGGGAAGCTCCTCCGAAACATCGGTAACAAATTACCGATCATCGGCGCCACTTTCCAGAAAACTGTACGCTTCATCAGTAAAGCTGTGGAAACTTGGAAATCATGCATTCGGTAACATGTTAAAGATTTTAAATTTTCTGTCATTGCGAGATTTGAGGTTCTCACGAAGCCGTCGATGAAGGCTGAAGTCCTCTGGGAGACGACGCCGTGTCGATGTGTAAATACGTATCATAACACACGGCGTGTATCCCAGAAAAAATACTTTCATTCTTCATCTCTTTGGTCATCCGAGAAAGTATTAATTTAAGCATTAAAGAGTGAGTTGTGTTCAGTAAATATGCCACAGTGTCTTATACCAGTATCCAATCGAGTTAATCATAAAGAGTGACCCCCAGCAACCTCGAATTATTACCTATCATACACTTTTGTTAGTCAAAAGAAATGTTTCCTTTGCTTGTAGATAAAAATAGTTCGGAAAACCAATAGCTTATTTCTTCTTTACATGTACTCAGAATTTTCCAATCTTATATATCCATCTAGTGGAAAAGTTTGCACTTAAAATAATGAATGAAGTTATCCTGCGACGAGCTTTACAGTGAATTTGTTAATGACATTTCCACATATTAGTTTTCTGTTGTCAGAGAATTCAAAATATTTCTCTATAATTTGAGTTTGTTCCATGCAGTCCTTTTCCGTGTAATTTTATTCGTTTGTTTTTATATTGTTACTCTTTTCAAATTAAGATTTAAACCGCTAAAACAGAGGGAAGGTTGGATGTCTCTACACTCATGAAGGCATGTACCGAAGATTACACGGAAATTTGGCCGGTTTCATAAATAAATATCTTAGGCATAACATAAAAAATTTAAAACATCAAATGACATTTCTGCTTGAACAATTTTAACCCTTATTTTCACATGTAAGATTGTGTGTCGAGAAGGAGGTAAGCTATTCTTTCTTTCTGACTGGAGGAAATGAGTGTACTTTTTATAAATGTGTCGACGTTACTAAATATTACTCACTACATTCTTGTATACCAAAAAAGTAACTTAACGTGTCTTTCTGTGGAAAGTCATATGTGGTTTATGTACAAAAGACATCCATATTTGTGACATTCTGGTTCAGAGGAGCCACAGCGACGCCTCGCGTGACGCAGTCACTTCATCGAAGGAAGCAAAACAAAAGAGAGTCAACTCTTCCCAGGAGACCAACTTAGCAGCTTTTAAGTGTGGGAGGTGTGAAAGGAGGTTGTGGGGGGAGTTGTTGGGTGAAGAGAACAGCACTTGTTCTACAAGCTTCTGAAAACAATAGCGTCTGAGCTGATAAATGTCACGAAGGAGGTAAAATAAATTGATGTTTGCGAACAGGGAAATTAGTTCTCTCTTGCGGACAGTCAAGAGGGCTGCACGCCCAGCTAGAGAGTAGGGACGACAGCCGCTTTGTATTCTGAAGGAGATGTGGCTGGCTGTAGAAGCTTAAAGCATTTTAGATAAGGATGGAAGAACGCAGCGATTCCAAGCAATACTGGACGGTAAATAAATTGGACGCTGATTTCTAAACACTTTAAAATTCCCCTAGGGGAGGAAAAATTGATAGTTCTGTGACAGATGTGTTATGAGAGTGAGAGTTCTGTGCTGGGACTTATATTGAATGTGTAAACTTATTTATGAATTGATGCTAGTCGCAGTGTTATGATCAATGTTTGTACGTTACAAATGAAAGGTGTCAATTTCGTATTTCGATATTGATAATGGACAAGCGTTTACGCTATAATTATGACGACAGGAGATGCTTCATGATTTATACCAACCTGTTAGGGCTATAAAATCGAGAAAGATGAGAAGGACTGTGCATGAAGCATGATACATTTTTCAGTTTGCAAATACCTCAGGAGAGGAGACGACTTGAAAGCTTAAACATGGATAGGTAGACATTATATAAATTGATCTTAGAAAGATAGGATGTGAGTGTGTAGTGGCTTTATCTGACTTTAGGGCAGAGACTAGTGGATCTTTTTAAAGTGGCAATAAATCGTCGAGCGCCATATATATAGCAGGGGCTTTTTGAGTAGATTCTCTAGCAGTATATATCTCTATGTGGTTAATATTATTGTGCAGGAAAACTAATAATAATAATGCAGTTCAATTTAATTCTTTATTTATTTAGGTGCTGACTAAACAGCATAATGGCCATCTACAATGAGAGCACCAGTACAAGGGGACAACACACGAACCTTATCAAGAATGGGATAAAGAAAGCAATAATAATAATAATAATAATAATCATAATCGTAATATCCTTTGCAAGAGATTGAAATTTCTAAACCGTAAGTAAGGAATGTTCACCAACATACAAAGAGCAGAGTGCTTCGTACGTGCCACAGTGTCTGCAACTTACACGATATGTGATTTTTTTTTCTGATTTCTTAATTTGATTATTTTTTCCTTCAATGTGCTTTTAACGTCGCTTTCAATTGCTGTGATTTTGCAGCGTCGATAAAAGATGATTACACGAGTTTGGGGCGTTAGTGGAATGATATTGACAGGGAGAAGTCAAAGTACTCGGATAAAAACTTGTCCTGTTGCCACTTTGTTCATCCCATATTCCACATTGATTTTCCGGGGATAGAATTTAGGCCTTCGCTGTGTGAAGCCGGCAACTTGCCACCTGAGTCAGGGCACAGCCCAAATATTTAATTACTTCTGCTATATGTTAAATTGCCTTTGTAAATATTACGCCTGAAATTGGTATGGTCAAGCCGAAATATCTAGCATGTAATGTAGTGTTAAATATCCACTGAAAAAATATCGTTATGGGAGACTAAATGTAAAGTATTATGAACGTATTCTGATTTTTAGAGTAAAAAGCAAAAAATCCCATTACAGGCCTGGACAGGCCCTTAGGGTTCCAGGAGGTTGAGGTTCCCAGATTTTTAGACAATGGGGACATGAAGGTGGTAGGGTTGTCAGTCCTACGCACCGGCCGCCTTTACCTCCCAGGAAATATTCCTGGTACTCATTTGTGTTAGAGGTTGAGTCCACCCAAGGGCCATAGTGCGACCGCAAGGATTATGTCAATGAAAAATTCCAATGACACCATCGTGAATCGAACCCGCTACCTTCCGGCTTGTAGCGCAGTGCCTCAACCAGCTTCACCACCGCGTACCCCGATTTTTAGAGTAGCTGTGGAAATTTGGCTGGTTACCTCTATGCACTTTATTATAGTAAAGGACATAGACTTATATTGCGGTCATATGTCAATCCTATATGCTTTGAGGTTACTGAGAAACAAAAATGGTCTTTTAGAAGACGGAGAATTTTCACGAGTAAAACGGTAATTTTTTAAATCTTAATATTTGAACTCCCCGTTGGTATGCACATGCACAGTATAGATCACTATCGTTCAGTATCTCAACCAACATATATAGTTTTGACACAATTAGGCTACCGGTTTCAGCTCTGTAGGGCCATCATCAGGCCTATGTACAGAGTTTGAGTTTCATAGTTTTTGTATAGGCCTTATGATGGCTCTGATAGAGATGAAACCGATAGCCTAATTATGTCGAAAATATATATGTTGGTTGTAACTAATTACTGAACAAGAGTAAAATATGCTGAACGGTATTTGATACAGAGACATCCTGGTTTGTTGCCTCTTGCCAGATTATACACGGTTCTGGAATTAGATTTATGTTGAGTGACACTCGTATAATGCAATGTTGGACTGAAGTCATGAAATGCCAACTATATAAATATTAATGGCACTCTGCGTGATTTCAGGCTTCCGCCGCGATGTAGATGAGATCTGCGCTCTTCTGAGATATTACGCAGCGTTGAGTGGTAGTTCTGTATAGACGTTTCGGGACAACCAATCGTCGATACAGAACTACCACTCAACGCTTCCTAATATCGCAGAAGAGCGCAGATCTCATTTATAGCACTAGCTTAAACCTTTAGGATGACAGACAGAGAATGGACCACTATTGAACAGCCGAAGTGATTCCGTAATACTGTTACATTGTAAACAGAAAAGTTGTAAGAGAAAAAAATACGGTCACTTGAAATAATGCTTGTAGAACTGAGTCTGTTCGGCAGGATGTAAAGGGTGAAGTTGACAGTGATTTTGGTGGTGGTAGTGATTGTGATTATGTGAAGTGGAACGAACGGTTATAAGAGACAGGAAAGTATGAAAGCGGTGCTGATGTACGTATTTTGAATTACAAAGTTCGTGTTCTGTTGGAGGCATCGAGGAAAACCACAAGCAGCAACGTCAGTCACTGTAGACGCTGTTCTGGACGAGATTCGAAATGTATATTTTCCGAGTATTTGTTAGAAATTTACGGCTTGTGCCAACTTTCTAGACCTCATAACTGAGTAGTAATTTGTTTTATGGTTTGTGTAGGATTATAACTCGTATTCAATACTACTCAAGAGCTATCACGAAAAGGAATGGAGTGTTTCTTCTACTGACGTAGAATTCTCATTAATTCTATAGTCTGTTACTTCAGTGGCCTATTGTACCAGCCACTAATATCACTGTCGATTAGAGAAGAATAAAGGAATTTGACAAGTAAGTTATTAAAATTCGATCAAGAAGTTCCATTGTCTGTAATTGAATTCACTTAAACCCATTCCCTTGCTCTCACAGATACTTCGAGAGATATGTCTTACATCGACTTTATTATCTTTATGTAACTTCAGATAGTTCCTGTTTTCAACTGGTGTACTTGGGTCGAAGAGTGAGGGGAGGAAAGAGTTCGGAAGAATTTTGACGTCTGCTGTTGCAACAAGTGGCTGCTCAAGTGTGACAGTGTTTCATAATCTCACTCTTTTAAAACTTCTTCCTCTTACAGAAGAAACAGGTTAAATTCTTCAGAAACTTGCAGAACTTAGTGACCTGGAGTTACCAGGAGAACAGTGTTGCAGCTTTTAATCTCAACTGGTAATATGAAGACAAAAAGAGAAAAGAGACATTCATCTTAAAAAAGGAAGTTGAATGTTTTAGGGACTTTAATTAAACGTCTTGGAACAGGAAACCCATTCCACCTGTCGAGGTTAAAGTACCTAAAATTTTAACCCACTATCCAATCACAATATTATCTTTGATTAGCCCTTCTCAATGAATGTAGTGACAGAGAAAAGAAAAATGAAATCCTCTCAAGGAAAATCTGATTAAACCAGTAGAAGAAAATTTTTCCTTACTTCTCTGAGAAGTACTGACGAAACTTGCGTAATATAATTTAACTAGACAGCGCTTGCCAGAAGTTCTGAGCTGTGTGTAAGTGGGAGCCTCTAACAAAATCGTTCTTTTAGCAGACCTCATGATGTAGTTGTCAGCAGTTCTGCCTTTTGTTTGGGGTATCCTGTCCCGGAGACTGGTTAACATGTAAGAGATTTCCTCAGTTTTCCCAGACAAATTAGAGTATGTTACGTTAACTGGATCACAACGGTTTCCTTCCAGATTATTTCAAATAAATCATTTATAATCATCCTAATGTCTGAGTAGCTTAGGTCCTACTATGTACCTAACCTACTTATAATAGTCCTTCAGTCAACAAAGGTAGAGTTTACCAGGTGCTTAATTACCCCATGACGTGCATACGTACGGCATAACGCAGGTAGAGTAGCATCAAGTATTCTTGAACTTTGCACTAGATGGGGGTTAGTGGGCGGCTTCGTATCCCGGTCGATTTACCCCGGAGAAAACGTCGTTACCACCCAATGCCTAGGAGGCTTGGTGGGCCCCATAGTCGGTTTTGGGCACAGTGGTAGAGAGAAATATTTCTTTCCTTTATCGGAAATCGACCTACGGCTGTCCTGCATGTAGCCACGCACTGCACCGACGGAGTTGTCCGGCTCTATCATTATACCAAGACGAGATTAATTAAAGAATTTATGTAAGTGTTATGTAGACCATTAAGTTTGAATTTGTTGTTTGTGGAAATTATTTTTGAGACGTTTCATTATGTCTGTAATAAATAAGTTGTTACAGGAAAATGAAGTGTGAAGTACATGGAGAGGTTTCACTTTATATTAACCGTGCATCTTTTTATAATTGAATTATTTATACCAACAAATGCACCAAGACAGTTTTTTCACTGTTTTCTTTATTATTACGATGGGGCATCGTAATAATAAAGAAAACAGTGAAAAAACTGTCTTGGTGCATTTGTTGGTATAAATAATTCAATTATACATGGAGAGGGTTTAGAGGAAACAGATGCTGGTGTTAGCTACGTTTTATGTTTTATAATAATGATGTTCTTGTGCAAAATGTTCAAGTTTCATTGTTAGAGGCTCTTCTTTATTAATGTTTAGAAGGGAAAATATTGTATAACGAAGTCTGTCTGAAATATTTAAAAATTCAGTCTGTACCTTACAAAAACACTAACTCTTTTAAGAAAGGTAGTAGTTTTGTCTGAAAATAATTGCTGTTTATTCTGAGAGTTATGCTCAACACATAAATAATATCTGTGTTCAAAGTATAAAGCTCTTGAATTCTAAACAAGGCGGTAAACGTACTTACCCATGCTGCTTGAAAGAGCTAACTGCTTATTACTGCATGCGGATAGACTGAAACAAATGTGGAAGGAGGGAAATGAGAATTCACCGTTTTAAAAGTATAAATTGTTAGGGATTTTCAGTATTTTGATTTTTAAATTCGGAAGTTTTTAAAGTGACAAAATTTGAAATCCCTTTTTAATTGTGTTCCGCTTGGGTATTGGGCGTGAATAATTTTGGTAATATGGAAAGTTTTCTTTACTTTTCGCAACCTGAAATGCAGGTGTTTGTCTTGGAAATATAATGGCACTCTATTTGACCTGCGGAGTTTAAAGTTCTAAGTATTATTTACGAATAAAAGGATTCTCTAGACTTGGGGCCTTCATGTTAGCCAGACTCACACGGTTAACACGAATCCGACGTTTCCTGTGTTAACATGTGTTTTGTTTTCTTGTGGTCAACTGTTTTCTCACAAACAAGACTGGAGACCGAATGACATATGCATAATTATCGTATCTCGTGAGAGAGATATGCCTCCGCCTAATACAAAGAATTGTACTGTGGCATTGCAGCATTCTCTTGCTAATCGCCTTTCTTATTGCTGTAGGACAATGTAGTTATCGAAACCCCAGTTGGCAAGATTTAACTTTGGGGGGGGGGGGGGGGGAATTGTTTGCTAGGACTAGCCCGAGCCGTTGACAGTAACCACGATCAGAGTTGCCTGTCCTGAACTAAACACACTCCGTATGTAACTGCACGTTTAAAAATACATTAGACCCAAAATATAATAAGTGTTAGAACACACGCATTGAAATGTTATCCTGGAGACTATAAAACTGACTTAGTGGTCATTACAGACCTGCCCCTCAGCAAATGCGGATATCTGGGCGTGGAAGACACCCATTTTTATAATTTGTGTATAAAAGTGATAAAAACGGGTACAGGAAACCAAATACCACAGTTGGCTAAGTGGATGCAAATGAAAATCTGCTGATATTTTAAAACCGCGGTACGAGTGGGAGTTCTAAAAAAAAGGGAGTGTACTTTATGCGGTTTAGGTGAAATGTCACTAAAAATTTGAAGGTGTTTATTTTATACAGTATAAAATTTTAAAACAATGTTCAATAAAATATTACCATTGTACAATTATTGCATTTCATTAAATATCTAATACTATTTTGGATAATCTAATTTAGTTTATGTTGCACGTTTGGCTTTATTTATTGAATTGTTTATGCTGTCATTCACGATTCATCACTTTACTTTATTCTGCTTTAATCTGCTAATTATTCAATGTATTTTCATAATTAACTTATTTCAGAATGCTTCAGAGAGACGTGCTTGCAGATAAAAATAATCATCCTATTTATTAATCACTGTAGATTAGGATTATTAACCTCCAGCCGGTTGGATCTCTTTGATGCTGTTGCATGAACCAAGTTACGAACATTGGATAAAGTTTCTCGCCTACTTCACCAAAATATTCTATGCATCCTGTTCAAATATGCTTTTACTTATCAAATAAATATACACATTTAGTCATTGGAAAATTAGTGATAGTAAAATATATTTTGTGATTTACTGGTGAATTGCTATGGCCTGTCAGCACTATGGAGACTTTAGAAAGAACACAGACTGGAAATTAAAGTGTCCGTGCTTTCACGAATAACTTTGTGCAGTTAGTATATTATATTTAACGGACTTTCAAAGTAAATTATAAATTCAAACGGATCTATAATGACAACAATAATAATAATAATAATAATAATAATAATAGTAATAATAATTTAAAACTATTATTCCTATATTAACATTGAAAACAAAGAACGTGAAAGTTCGATTGGAGAAATTCGAAGTGGTGTGCACTAGATTATGAAGCAGGAGAACTCTTCACCACCACCGTGAGACTTGCTACATTTAACGATATCAGCTACCATCTGTGACCGTTCTTCGTTGATAGACACATATTTGTAAAACCACAAACAAATCCGAACTTCTATGAAAGTTTCTGTTCTAACCAAGTTCTTCCTATTCTAAATTTCAGGGATCCAATTCCCAAGCTGACTGTGCAGGCGCAAAGTTATAATATACATCTACGTGATAACATTAGAAATGCATGAAGGATGTTAGCACGTCAGCAAAGGTGCAGTAGTGTTTCCTGAGTTGTTACTGGTTACCGGTGGAGTGTCTAATATTTCATTTCTGGGTATTTTAAAACATAAAGTAAGATTAATGTATTAAAATTAACATGGCCTTCACATAAATATTACATACGTAACCAGTAAGTACCTACTTGTGGCCTAATTTGTGAGCTTAGTTCTTTTGAACTGTGTACAGTAAAATACTAACCAGGTATATTTCACTCTTATCAGTAATTACAGTCACACCAACATATATATTTTTAACACATTAGGCTACCGGTTTCAGCTCTATAGAGCCATTATCAGGCCTATACAAAACTGTGAAACTCAAACTCTCTTCATTTAGTAAGAGGAATCCCCTTATTTTGTACAATTACTTGTATAAAACGGGGGAGGTTGCCTAAGAAAAAGTATGTATTAACAATGTGGATATAAAAAGTATAAAGTACAGAAGCATATAAGCATAAAAACGTGAGTATAAAAAAGGTATATCAAAATATATAAAAATGTAAAAAATTCATAAAATGAAATGGCGTCGGCCCGTAAAATGTGGATGTATGTGCTGTGTTAATATAAAAGGCCAGTGTTGATCCCCCACCCTGTTTTTGTAGACATAATTGTGCAAAAAAGGGGATTTCTCTTACTAAGGGTATAGAATTTGAGTTTCACAGTTTTGTACAGTCCTGATGATGGCTCTAAAGAGCTGAAACCGGTAGCTTAATGTGTTAAAAATATATGTGTTGGTTGTGACTGTAATTACTGACAAAAGTGAACTATACCTTGCATGTACATGCCAACGGGGATGTCTAATATTAAAAAAATACTAACCCACAAACACATATATGCTTCCCCGCAGGTCGCTCTTATTTTCGGGAAAAATTTTGGAGCTAAAATTAAACATGAATAAATCTTACTGTTTAGGAAAATATGAATTTTTAATATTGCTTGCCAATGTTTCATAGACGTACAAATGGAATATTAACTTAGTCACTCGCTTACTTAATTTTTGCCCTCTCGTTCACTTATGAATTATAATTAATTTTAATGACCATTAGCTTCTAGAAATGCAATAGGATTATTTGAGCGGAGGCTCAGGCCATCGTGTCGTCATTTACATATGAACTAATACAGAACGCGAAATAATACGGAGATATCACCGTTTTTGAAGAGGGAATTGGTGTCTCGATTCAAGTGTTCGAGCAGTTATGCTTGTCAAGTAATGTAATGTATTGTGACCACTGTTCAGTGCCTGTAGACATGTAACAGTACGCTACAGGCCGTGTTAATTTCAGAGCCGTGAATGTTGCTGAGAGTTTGTCTTCGAAAAATGAATTCAGTGTTGGGAACAATAAATAAATATTATGTTTTAATAAAATCGGCGTATATTTTAAAATTGATTTCCATAATATGGTATTGCCTGATACAGTACCACATAAGAACATCCTCGTGATGAGCTGCGAATAGAAAGTTAAACTAAATGAAGATAATGCGTTTTGGAAGATTGTTAAGCAAGTTTGACAATCACTCGGCAAAAGCGAATATCATTCTCGTTACTTTTGTCGGTCTATCCATCCTTCTGCCGGAACAGTGCGACTCAAAGGAGGGATTTTCCTGAAATTTCATATTCGGAGTTTACACTGAAATTTGTCGACATTTATAAATTTCTGTTAAAATCGGGGAAAAAATAACGGACACTTTTCATGTAGACTTGCGTACATAAAATGCAGTAAGTCTATTGTCTCTGTAAGGTACGATCCGAGGTCGAAGAAGCAGTTGACTGTCTTAAATTAATTACTGGCGAAGGTACGTTCTGTATGAGGGACTAAATGAGGATGAAGGGTCCATTAAGATCTATAAATAACAAGAGAGTTACGCTATGTTTTTTTGTAAGGTACGAGCTGAGGATGAAAAGAATTAAGATTTAATACCAACTGAAGCAGACTGTGTTCGCTGTGAGATACAAGCTACGGCCGAAGAAAGCGTTAACGACTTAAACATAAAAATCGGACTAAATTTAATATTGTATTTACCGTGCATTTTAACTTAAGTGAAAGTTTTCTTTCATACCAACAAATGCACATAAACATACAGTGTCAATAGTTTATTCGTAACTTTCCCCGATACGTATTTCGGCGTTTTAAACCGCCATCATCAGGGGGTCTTAGAGGTTTCTAGCATATTTCTATAAATATTTGGTCTATGCTAGAAACCTCTAAGATCCCCATATGATGGCGGTTTAAAACGCCGAAATACGTATCTGGGAAAGTTACGAATAAACTATTGACACTATATGTTTATGTGCATTTGTTGGTATAAAATAAAACTTTCACATAAAAATCTGACATTATTGAGCCTATTTCTAAGATAGGCAGAAAACCAACAGGGAAAAATAACAGCGCGAAGGCGACAGAAGTGTTATGTCTTGCGAAAATTTTGCAATTACTTTAGATTATAGACTCAATAATAATAATAATTATTATAATTATAATAATAATTTATTGACAATGCCAACTAAAGTATTATGGGCCCTATAGAACGGAAAAATGGAGCCGTGGGAATATGTGCTAAGATCATTTTGTATAAATTTACCTGCATTCAACCACACTTCGCAATACTGCTTGTTTTTGGTTTTGTTTGTTTTATGGTGTAATTTTAATATAGTATTTACTTTCACGTAACTAACCATTGGTTTTGGCGAGAACTGTAAAATGTCACTCTAAATAACTTAACTTATGTAGAGTTTAATTTCGATAACACAACGCCATCAACACAAGAGTACATAGGCGCGATTGAAAATTACATGTCTAAAAAAAAAGACAAGATAGGCAACGTACTTGTAGCGTAACATTGAGGCGCGTTTGCGCAACCATTGCTACCGTGGAAAGGCAGTAATTATTACATACTCTGAGTGCGTGTTTGTGTGTGTGTAGCCTTAGTTATCCAGCATGCAGAGCGCATGCGCCGTACTATATTGGAATCTGTGGCTCTACCACATTATTCCACATTATCTCATAAACGGCACGATTTTCGAAAAAAAAAAAGTTATTTAACATAATATGTGTTTTGATTTCCTCTACAACTTTTGTATGAAACATTTCTCAATCTAATAAGAATTCAGCTAGATACTATTAAAAATGTACATAGGTGTTCATGTAAGGTACCCGTTATTCTTAGCATATTTTAAGGAAAGTTGAATTTTCTCGACAGATGTTCGAAAAATATTCAAATATCTGATTTCATGAAAATTCATCCAGTGGGAGCCGAGTTGTTCCGTACGGACGGACAGACAGATTGAACTGAAAATCAGTATCTTTTTTCCGTTCAGTGGGGGCGAAGGCCGGTGGTGGCAAGTGTTGTATTGGAGACAAGGCCATGCTGAGTGATCACCTCTCAGTCTTACATATAGTGGTGCACAGCTACACACGACTTCGCCTTATTCTCAAATTAAGCACCAAAGAATACCGTACGCAGCAGATTAGAAATAGGTAACAAATTTTTCTTGCCATATACAGATATGGTACTTACATTATGAACTTCAATAGAGTATACGGTTTATTTGGATTCCTGTTCTTATGTACTTGTTAATCTATTTCTTATACATTTTTATTTTGAACTTCATGGCAAAATCTCTCTTTAGAAGCTGCTAGTTCTTCAGGTAGTCGAAAAAAATCCTCGCATTTTGTGTAACGTGCATGTTTATTACTGTTTAAGAAAAACCACCACTGGTCACTGTAATGAGCTATATTAATCCAATCCACGCCTTCATCCCATGTCTTTAAGGTCCATTTTTAGTCCCATCACATCTACGCATAGGCATTCCAACCTGTCCCTTTCCTTGGAGATTTCCAACCAAAGCCTTCTGTGCCCTTCTTTTTATCCAGTACCTGCCGACTGTCTTGTTTGTCTCAATCTCCTTCATTTGATCACTCCAATAATATTTGGTATGGAGTCCAAGTCATGGAGCTCTTCATTGTGCAATTTTCTACACCCGTTTGTCACACCCTCACACATAGACGCAAATATCTTCACCCTACGCACGAAACCTCTCAGCCTGTTCTTCCTCTAATGTGCGGGAACAAGTTCTTGTTAGACTTACCAAATAATTGTATGAAAAGTTAAGTCAGCAGTTTGTCTTCCACTTATGTGAAATATTGTCCCTTGCTTTAATGGAAGGACACAAATTACAACTGTTAAAAGTCAGAATGCTGAGGAAAATTTCGGACATGTTGTGGATACAGTAAGTGGACAAATTAGAGCATTATGTAATTGTAAACTTTTTAATATGTGCAGAGTTTCTACCTTTGTTAGGCTAGTGAAAAGTAGGGATTTACGAACGTCTTAGCGTGTGGTTAGTTTGGAAACACAATAAATGCATGTAGAGTATGGTGGGAAAATGTATTGGTGACCGAGTACGAAGTAGGAGAGTAACACTGAGAGGAATCTTAGAGATTCAGGAGGTCAGGGTGAAGGACGAATGGAGTAGCCGAGGTCTGTATCCAGTGTCGTACTTTGCTGTTAGCAGTGCTGAACTTTTGGTTTCTGATAGCTTACTGTGCATTAATATTAATTAGGCCCACGCTTATTTTACTTATGTTTTTGTAGTCTTCTACAATTAGGCCTATGCGTTTTCACTACAGTGCCTCTTGAGTTATTTCGAATACCGTGTCTCCATTTCCGTCACTTGGGAGTTATAACAAAATTGCATTTCAAGACGTCCGTATTATCACCATTACTAAAAACATTTCTTATTAAAACATTTTGGAATTGAACTAAATGCTTGTTCTGTACATTTGCAGTAGAAAGACACAGAGTACCTTTGCCTTAATTTAAGACGCATGTCATACCGTAGAATGTTCTGTTTACACCAGAAAACAATAATGTGAACCAGGTTCACATTTGCAGTCCCACTATACTTACGGCGTCTTGTGGAATGCGTCTCCTCCATACTATTAAGCTTTTTATGCTCGTCATCATGTTCATTTGGGGCAAACTGCTACGAACATTCATTTACTCCTCTTCTTCTCTCCCTCCTGCTCTTCATCAGCAAGCAAGTAACTTTAGTGGAGACTTGGCTGTGCCACACAGTAGCATCTCTAGCAGCAGCTATTCCCCTGGTTGTATTTCTCTCCTTCATGTTGACGTTAATAGACTTTTAAAGTTTCCGTGGGCATGACCCTGCTACACTCCGCGCTCTGTACCTTCCTTAAGAAATCCTAGCAACTAAAGTGTTTCGAATCGCCACAGCCGGAGTTTGGATCAATTGGATTGTTAAAACTAACAACAGAAGTTGTGTAAAGAACGCGCGACTGTTACTTTTTATAACCCTGTCGTCCGTATACAGGACTTATCTCGCAAATACACTCAGTCTTTTTTGGTCTTTGGTCTTTAAGCAGATAAACTGATGGGACCCCCTTCCTCAAATCTAAACTAAATGTTTGTGGCTTTTCAGCAGTAGGAATTGTGCAATAGCATGCAGTGTACTAACCGAAGGTATGTAACATACATCCCCATGCAGAGGTCTTCCATGAGAAGCTGTCAGTAGAACGGCTGGTCTAGGATTACTCGCCATTTATGAAACACGCTTTATTACATTGCTGAAAACAATATATGTTCAGTGTATGTAGTATTAAATAAAACAGTGTAAAGAGGGATTTATACTTTTATCTGCATGAAGAGTTGAGGAAGAAGACAGGCAACATAAACGTAAAATATTGAGGCGTATTTGCGAAACCACCGTTGCTGTGGAAAAGCAATACATATTTACATATTCCTGTCCGGCTGTACCATATTTTTCCAAATTATCTCACAAACGGCACGACTTTCGGGAAAAAGTTTTGTACATAAAAGTGTGTTTTTATTTTCTCTACACATTTGTCTGAAATATTTCTCATTCTTAGAAGAATTGTGCGAGATATTATCGTAAATGTACGTAGGTGTTCAAGTAAAGTATCCGTTATTCTTGTCCTATTTTAATGAAAGTTAAATTTTCTGGGCAGATTTTAGAAAATTAGAGAAATATCAAATTTTATGAAAGTCCGTCCAGTGGGAACAGAGTTGTTCCATGTGGACGGAAGGACACACAGCCGGATAGACATGGCGAAGCTAATAGTCGCTTTTCGAAATTTTGCCAACGCGCCTAGAAATTAAAGAAGGAGTCTTGCGTAGTTCCGTTATCGTAGATTCTCACCACTAGAAAGCTGTAAGAAATCAGCGCAAGCATTTGTATCAGGAGCGCACCCAGGGGTGGGGGAGGGGGCTGCTGGCCTGCAGCCCCGCCAAATCGAAATTTAAAAAGAAAGGTATTGTAGACACGATGATATCGTACGTTTTAGTGATTGACTCTTCAGTCGTAGTCAGCCACTGAAATCGGCTGATGACCAGTACATTGGAATTATGAAAAACAGACTAAAAAACTTAGGAATATATACACATTCTTTTCTTTTTCAGTTACTGTTAATTTTCTAACTACCTGTTGGTTCGAAGAATTTGAAGTGGGATTATGTTATGTTATGTTACGTTATTTTATAATTATATTTACAACATGGTTTTATAATAAACTTTTTCAGATCAAACATAAGTTATATATGGCCTCAGGGTCACCCCCCCCCCACCAATAAATTTCTGGGTGCTCGCCTCATTAGTATCATAGTCCTGCTCTTATTTCTAAAGTGAATTAACTTAAAAATTAGTGCTTAGTATTGCAATGTGTCTGTACTCTATTTGAAGCGCTTTCTGCAAAATTTATTAGTGAGCGGTATAAAATAGAGCGGTAAAAGTAATCCTTAATAAATATTTCTTGCAAAGCAAGGATAATAATCAAGTTCTTAAATAACACTGGTAAACATAATCTTTGTTACATGAAAAGTAAGTTGTGTTTCTTATGTATTTTCCACGCTGAATTCAAATATGTTATTAGAATTGCTCTGTCACCCACAGTTTTTGTGTGACAGAATGTTTAAAATGCAATTTTAACGAATTTAGTTTTTTTTGTCACGCTACCAATATGTTTGAAATATGACTGAGGCACTTTATTGTATTTTAAACATAGTGTGGGAATGAAAACTTAATCATAACAAAGACAGTAGGCATGTGAGCCCAATCACAGACAGCTTGGCTACACAAACTTTTGTTGCTTTCTGTGTGAGTGGGATAGTAGGGACAGACAACATCATTATATGAAAAACAGTGGCCTAAACGAGAATCGATTATTCCAGGACAGAAAAATGTAGTAAATACTCCATTAATCAACCCTGAAAAAGTTTATTTACCTCCGTTGCACATCAGACTTGGACTCATAAAAAATTTTGTAAAGGCAATGGATCAAAATAGCGCTGGATTTATGTGTTTGAAAAATAAGTTTGCCAGGATAAGTGATGCTAAAATCAAAGAAGGGGTATTTGGTGGACCTGAAATAAGAGAGTTAATACAGGACGTAAAATTTAAAGACCTGCTTAGTGAATTTGAGAAAGCAGCATGAAAAATATTCGAAAATGTCTTTACCAATTTTTTGGGAAATCATAAGACAGAAAACTATCTTCATATGGTGGCTGATCTTGTACAATCGTACAAAACTATGGAGTGTAATATGTCTGAAAATATGAATTGCTTAGACACTCAGACTTATTCCCAGAAAATCTGGGGGCAGTGAGCAATGACCACGTAGAGCAATTTCACAACGACATTTCCACCATGGAAATGTCGTGGTGAAATCGGTTATATGGTGGCTGAACTTGTACAATCCTACAAAGCTATGGGGTGTAATATGTCTTTAAAGGTGCACTTCTTAGACTCTCACTTAGACTTTTTCCCAGAAAATCTGGGGGCAGTGAGGGATGATCACGGAGAGCGATGTTACCCGGAC
Source organism: Reticulitermes speratus (assembly GCA_021186555.1). Taxonomy (NCBI): domain Eukaryota; kingdom Metazoa; phylum Arthropoda; class Insecta; order Blattodea; family Rhinotermitidae; genus Reticulitermes; species Reticulitermes speratus. Next base: position 21,697,181 of record JAJKFL010000005.1, read on the forward strand.
ATTTCCACCATGTGAGAAAGGTACCAAGTCAAGTGCAGTCCCAGTATGTTGGCTGATTATTGCTGGACACTTAGAAGAGACGTTGCACAGGCAAAATATAGCAGAAAGTCATCCACTGTTACTTTTTAGGTAATGTATTTACTCTCTGTAATATAATGTAAATACAGGTTTTCTTCAAACTTCAACAGCGCGTCACTTAGAAACTTTGCCTGCTAGAAAAAAACTAACAACGTATTTGAATTCAGCGCAAAAAATGCTATTGGGTTTATCCACTTTATTTCATTTGAACAAAAATAAGAATTATTTTGTTATCTAGTGTATTCATAACACCAGTCAACACTTTTCAACTTTCTTTCGAAAAGAGGAATAAAATTATCTGTTGTTCACTAAATCAGGTGTGCTGACAATATGAATGACAAGCAAATTATATTACCATGTACTGATTTTATGTAAAGGTGTTCTGCCGTGAATTCATAACAGTTGATTACAGTGGATCTTATGTTGAATGAGAAAAGGGGTTGAGAGAATAAAGCATGTACTTCATGCTTAAAAATGGTGAGAACAACCTAGAATATGAACAAATTAATCATATGAAAGAATTACTTAAAAATGGCAAGTTCTATTATCTTATGGTTACTTCATTCTTTTATGGGAAGTTTTGCCTTCCCTACGGAGAAAATAGCAGTAATTCCCCATCATAGCCGGATCCCACCTTCCTTGATACCTTTGCCCCATTTTGGCTATATCCTGATGAAACTGTCACCTTGTTCACCACTAACGGCTTCTGGGTTATCAGGAAAGAAGCTGAGATGTGAGTTTAAGAAGTGGATTGTCAATGAAATCCAGAATTTTAACTACTGGTAGTTCTGTAGCAGGCTTTATATGATTTCTGGCTAATTTTTCTCTTTTTTGTTGCACAGAAAGCCACGAACCAATTATGTGAAGAATTTACCCGCAGCCAGTAGTTCAATTTCGTTTCGAAATTGTCATAAAATATAACTTCTATAGTTTTTGGGCAGACAAAGTTTCTTTGTTTAACTTTGACATCGCTGAGATTTGGAAACTTACTGCGCAAGTAGAGTGAACCTTCGCCACTATTGTCAAAGGCGTTCACAAATTTGTTCATAAGCCCCAACGTTATAGGTAGTGGAGGTAGAAGCACCTTTTAGGGTTTCACGAAGTGAGCGTTCTTAACATCATGTTTTCCGGGAACAATGTCTTCTCTGGCTGGTCAGTACTTCACAGAGTAGTGTTATTCGGTTGCTCCACTGTACCACAAAACAAGAAGTCAGAAGTCCGAATGAAAGTTCAATCACCTTAAAATCCCCACATATCTTCCAGTAATGACTCTTGTAATTGATTGCATTTAGTAATACTGATACTTTCAGGTGATTCTTTCGTAGCCACTGAATGGGCAATAGGTATCGATGGTTTTACGTTCTCAATATGTAACAAAACTGCTTTCAAGCTTAGTTTCGTTGCCTCAATGAAAAATATCCATTCTTCGGGATAGTATGGAAATCACAGTTCTTCCAAAAGGCCATTTGCATCACTGCAGATGCAAGGAAGATGCAAGTTCTATAATATCCGGAAATTGTTTCGCGTCACTTCGTGATTGGCGATATTCTTCTTTCTTTAGCCAACAATTTCCTCTGAAGTAGTCTTGACCCTATAATTCTGCTTGTTGCCTGGGAAGATTCAAGTCGCGGACTAGATCATGTAACTCAATTTTCTAGCTCAGATATGGTTCTTGATCTGCCTGAGGAACGTAGCTGGGATCAGAGGATGTAGGTTGTCTTCTTGTGGGAAGGTAAACTCATCCCACTTAGAACATGGCTTGAGGATAGGTAGTTCTTCCTCATGTGCCACTGGCTTTATTGCAGATGGAAGTCCTGGGTACTGTATTTTAACTTGCTCTTCTTTGAGTGCCTCTCGTTTTTGTTATAGAGAAATAACCGCCTTCAAGATGCCTACTTGGCTAAAGCCAGATCATTGGAGCTGCAAACGGCTTACTGTTCTTCTTACCTTTCGCCCATTTTGTCAGATTTACGTATCATGTAATGTAACATTTAAGCTGCGCCAAACTTTTATCTGCATTTCCTACATGAGATCCGAATATAAATAGTTGTCTGGTTTGACTTTGTGTTAGCAACATACGCTGTGATGTAAGTGTGTTATGCCCACACATATAACAAAAATGTTTCGGCGATTTAACACAAACCCAACATTTCTTCTGCTGCATTGCGCTATCACACAATTATGGAACCAAAAATTGACAACGGGGAAAAGACTTTAAGAAAAAGACGACATATCAGAAATGGATACAGAGTGTAATTAAAGCTGAAGTTGTTACTTTTAAATTCACACGACCTCATATCCGACACTCAGGGTTGCGCCAAGTCGGCGACAGCAGTGCGATCTTCCGTCCATGCGCATTGAGAAAGCGGGTAATAGGACGCGTACCGAGACAAATCTCAAAGTCACGTCCAGGGTGGGAATGCTCAGTGTATGGTATAGCACGTCGGGAAGCTGTCGCCCTTCGTGCTACAAGTGAAACGGCACAAGTTCATAAGAGGGAAATATGTCAGTTTTTTTACAATTTTACGAACATTTTATAAATAGATATCCACGTTTTTTAATGTTGCATGAAGGATTTTTTAAATTATTAGGTTCGTATAGCCGTGCAGTGGTACGTGCGAAACAGTTGTTTTTATCCATGTTTCACAAACGTTGTTGACTAGTGAGTATTTTCACTGTGCTTACGAAAGGAATATAATTTTAACAAATGCTTTCTTCTTTTCTTTAGTCTTAATTCACCGTGCATTTTTATTATTCTAGACATTTACCAACAAAATGCACAAATCACTAACAAGGTGCAATCAGCCCCTTATCATAATCAAACCCTACACATGTTTCGGCTCTCTATGAGCCATCGTCAATTTTTTAAGATGTCGTCAACATATCTATTATAAAAAAGAATTTTGTTGTCATCTAGAATGTTCTTGACTAGCAGTTGCTCATAATATTGCAAGAATATTTCTGCTATCAAGCCAGAGATAGGTGAGCCCATAGCCACCCCTTTGTGTGGTTGAAAGAATTTGTTACCGGACTGTACATAGTTTTGCCTTAGTATGGTTTTCAGTGGTGTGCCTGCTTGTGTTATAGTATACTTTTCAATCTTGTTTTTTGTGAGTTGGGTTTGCACGATAGCGATGGTTTCATCTATAGGAATATTGACGTATAGGTCTTTTATGTCAAAAGTGATCATTCTAGATGACTCAGTAATATTGAGATTTATGAGGTCATTAGCCAATTGTACTGAATTGTGGGTTACGTAAATGTTTTGTGGGGATAGCTGATCTATGAGCCATTTATTGAAAAACTTTGCAATTTTGTAAGAGGGTGCTTGAATGTTGTTGACTACCGGTCTTATGGGCTCGTTTTCTTTGTGAATTTTGAGTAGTACGTTTAGTGTGGGAGGTTTCGGCTTTATCTCCATGAGGTATTTTGTGTGTTTCTTGTCAATTATTTTGTTACACATTTGTAGTGTTTGTTGCAATTGTTTTTGGTACCTGTTTGTAGGGTCTTTGGGAATTTGTATAAAATTATTTTCGTTGAGAAAGCTTTCGGTTTTTTGTGTGTGTTACTATTTATAATAACAATTGTTCTTCCTTTATCAGCCTTTGTGATGGTGAGGTTGTTGATTCTAAGTTTTTCTTTTATTTGCTTTATGACGTAATGTTGTCTCTTGTGTAGTATGTTAGTAGAGGTGCTGCTTTGTATCTGTTTAATCTTATTACAAGCAAGAAATCTGTATATGTGCTGATCTTTCTCTGGAAGTTTTCTGATAGCATTTCTTTCTTCTTTTGTTCAAACAGGATGTATGACTTCGTCACTAGAAATGAAAACCACATCGTAAAGGTAAGAAATTTCCAAATTCTGCATCAGGAAAAAGCTTATTTTGTATGAATTGGTTATTCTTCTATCCTTTGGGAAATTCAGTACCAATCCTAGTGTCGAAACAGTTATTGTCCAAACACTAGTTACCTTGCCATATTCCCTGGGAACACCGACAAATGTCTACGGAAGCCTGTTCATCAAGCATCTTGAAAACTATACCTCCTAAACACAATTCGAGGAGTCCCGGCCTCGGTTAAGCAGAAGGTATTTATTATGGTTAAATATTTAAGAAAATAAAGGACATACAGTGGAATATCATGTTCATCTGTTTATCTGCTTGCCTGCATATTTTGTATACCGAAACCATTTAAAATTCTCAATAAAATTTGACATTTTTGATCACACTTATATGTGACGGGCTAATGTTACTTGGGTTCTATTGATTCAGTTTTAGCATTACTTTATTTTGAGGTCACAGTGAAATTGTTCACTTTCGACAAGAAAGTGTTATTAAGACCCGTAAATGGAGAAACCAGCACCCATGAGGGTGCAAAACGTCTGGGTGTTTCATATCCTGTTGGTGCTGATAATTATTATTATGGAGACTGTAAATATGAGTTGAAAGGGCTTTCCATGTAGTGAGGAGCGCCATTGATTTATGTGTTGCTTGTTAGCATCAAGTTACAAAAGTTTTGTCTTTCCTCTGTTGTTTAGAAATGCATAGGTAAAAACATACAAAACTGTAATAAGCGGTACGTGGTTTTTGTGTGGATGTGAACATTGGCCACTAATTCTAAGGGGAGAACACAGACTGTTGAGGACACTGCTGGTAACCAAGAGGGCAGAAGTGACCAGAAGCTAGTGATCATTGCATAATGCTCAACAATCTGAACTCATCATCAAATTTTATATTAGTCTCACCGTGCATATTTCACAATTCACTGTTTATAAAACACCGACGAAATGCACTTTACTTTACCACTTTTTATTTCACTAGGCCCCTACATATGTTTCGGTTTATGCACAAACCATCATCAGGGGGTTTTCAAAACTACATATATTTACACCCAATGGTATTTCTGTCCTTATTGTTATGCAATATCTTAGTGTGCAATTGCCATTCACTACTGCAGCATTTTACTATTTTACATTTTACTTTCTCGACACGAATTTTAACGAACTCTCAACGATTTTATATTTAGTGCGTCTATATACGTTTTTTAAACAACTCTGATTTTAAACTGATTTTATACGTGAATGGCAATTGAACACTAAGATATTGCATAACAATAAGGACAGAAATACCATTGGATGTAAATATATGTAGTTTTGAAAAACCCCTGATGATGGTTTTTGCATAAATCGAAACATATGTAGGGGTCTAGTGAAATAAAAAAGTGGTAAAGTGAAGTGCATTTCGTCATCATCAAATGTTATTAGGGGGATGGAATAAGGTAGGGAGCGATTAGTGCGACAGTCGTGGTGATCGGGAAAAATGCATGTAAAATCATATTAGGAAGAATGGAAGGGCGTGACCAATTGACATAGTCACAGGTGTGAAGATGATATGAAAATTGATGTTGCAGGAACGAAATATGGGTAAAAGGACTGAAAGTTTCTAGTACGGAATTGAAACCAAAGGCGGGCTTTGTGCGCATTTTTAGTTAAGCATAAAAATTCTATAAGGAACTGGTCATTTCTTCGCCATATAAGCGGCTGTTAGTTTTCCAACATTTCTTTCTTATATAGAATTAACTTAGTTTATTGAAACTGAAATAATGTAATAGAGCTCTCTGTGGAGAACCGTTAAAATTGTGAAAGTAACTGTGGAAAGCCTAACAGGATACGTCACGAAGTTTGGTAGGTTTGCTTTATGGAATCTACGATAAAGATATTTTCTGGCGTGTGATATAAGTGTGTCGTTGCTAGGGTCAAATATTTTTGTTATGATAGTGAAACGTGGGCCTTTTTATAGGCGGGGTATATACATGGATGGAGAGATTAAGGAATCGTCCAAAATTTTATTGAGGGAAAGGTGCCAAGTTTAATATCTCTGCGGCTAAACACTTTATTATTCTTGCAGCCAGATGGAAACTTTTAATGGAAAGTATAAATTATAAAACACTATCACAATATTCTGTTTCCTCCTGTGTTTTGTGAATAAGAAATTTATGAAAATAGTGACAATATACTGCCTGAAATAGTTGGAAGATACTTGGTAAAACTTAACAGGTAAAGCTTTGTGATAACTAGCAGCTAATTTAGTAACGCGCCTTAGTGTTCTGTTAATCGATCGAAGGCCTTCTTCTATTGTGCCATGCCCACTGTATTCACCCAGTACCAGTAGGTTGCGTGATGATAAAACCAAAGCTTTCCGCCTCTATTTTCTACATTTTGTTTCCTGCACATCTTGTTGCTTCTCTCATCTGATTTGATTATATTGTACCGCAGAATTGAAAATGTTCTTCGTGAAAATCTTGCCTTTTTTATTATAACGACAACACTCAATCCTCCTTCGTTTTATATCCCATTTCAGCGTCAGTCTAAAATAAGTTGTTTAATTTAACGATGAAGTTAGCCATCTATCTGATAGAATGACCCGAAGGTTCAACACCATTCCCGAAGCCCGTTTCTGGATCTGATTTTGAGGCATTTCGACCCACCTTTAATTCTCACATCAGATTTTCTTACGGCCCATTTGAAGGCTACCCTTCTATATCATTCTCGAAATTAAAGTTGGTGTTTATCCGAGAAATTTGCACCAAAATTCTACATTCATTATCTTGTCTCAACCATCCGAACTAAGACCAAGTTTGGTAATTCGTGTCGGCAGCGTGGCTGATTTTGAAAGAACGTAGAGGATTTTAACGCAATTGACTGCATAGACCATTGTCCGTCTTGAGAAGCTGATAGTTCAGAAGATACAGATATTCTTCCTATTTATGGAACAACAAAAATCTTATTACGATATTCGTTACTTAAATCACATAAATTAAAACCAACAAAATAAATTTTATTTAGGGAGAACTCCCTAATATTTTGTGATACATTTCCTACATTTTTCTACCTTCTTGGGCCACGACATGTGCGTTGTAAACTTTTCTTTGTGGTTGCTTGATGCTCCTTGATGATAGCCCAAGGGGCCGAAACATGTAGGAGGTCTGTTATAGGTTATGAAGTGTTTATCTCTAAGTAAATTGCTTTATTGATTTTAATTCCTGTGGTTTTAGAAAGCAAATATATGGCAATATGCAACATTATAGGACCATATTCTTTATTTTATATCCTCTCTAGAGAAGTCACTCTTCAACCGCACAACATAATTCTTTCGTATTCAGCTTTTTTGCCTCTATCATTTCCCTATGCTTTTTATACTCCATAACCTGTCATCCTCCTCCATATTCTCGTTTAATTATACTAGTATTTGGAAAAATTAAGATTTATGGACCACATGTTAAGCCCTAAAGAACAGTGGCAAGTAAGCCTATATGCACCGCGTACTTTAAGATTAAATAATTCTGTAAAACGCCACACGGTGTATTAGTGGTTGCGTATGACTCCCCAAAGTAATAATTATTTCCGTGAATAGCATTAACTAGTTGACATTTGTACTGGACAAGCAGAGCGTTTTCTGTGCGGCAAGAAATTAGCATGATATATTATGTAGTCGTTTAATTTTAGATTCAAAAGTTAATGCAGTTTTCTTTACGTCCTTTTGCGTCCTCTCACTTATACGTAAATATTGTGTTCAGCACCATGTCCTAACACTGAAAGTACATTATTCTCTAAATGTGGAAGTTGAATTCTACAAGTTTCACTCTCTCATAAATTAACGTTGGAGTGTCTGGACAAATGCCGAGACAGTGTCGTAAATTTTGGCCAAGAAGGTTTCCTTTCGCATTCTTCAATTAATGTTATATAAGAATGAGTTCTCTTTACCAGATTACACGGCGTCTTATCCCAGAGGGAAAATAACCTACGTAGACACTTCCTTGTCATCAACCAAGAATAAGGAAGGTAGAGTTCATGGCAAATGCAGCAGCTCAAATAATGTGTTTGGAAAATAATTCTTTAACAGGCCTAGAACTGCTCATTTCTTAGCAGCTCTTACCTTTCATATTCCCTGACATGACACAAAACCTGTGTAAAGACCTTAAATACATTTCTTATATAACATCATTTAATGCTGTGCCCTTGCAACTCTTCAGATTTAAAGGTGAGATTTCGTGTATTAGAAAATCTGCTTCATTACTTACGAAACGATACGTCGGACGTCATGTTTGGAGTTAAGTATTTAAGAGATGGGGTTACTGATTACAGGTGAGAGGAAATGTCAGACAGTCACGGATCAGGGTTTAAACACGTAAAAATGGTCTTGGATTTGGGCGCATGCGTTGGAAGAAGCCATGGAATATTACTCTTAAATTACACATCGCTCTAATGTAACCCTCACAGTCACGAGTTTTAAAAAAACTGTCTAACTTTTACTCGTAGCTTTACTCTTTTACATTGGTAACCAATAAGTATGATGTATATGTATCATTCTAGAATTATGTTTTGGAGATGGAAGTTTGATGTACAAGTAACATTCTGAAATTATTTTCGGAAAGTGGCGCTTTGATGTACAAGTAGCATTCAAGAATAATTTTCGGGAGGTGGGGGTTTATGTACAGGTTGTCCATTCCGTGCATTTTTAGATCAATGTATTCAATTTATTGTACCAAATAAATTGACGTTATTAGTTACATATGAGTGTTAAACACATGGCTCCGACATGTTTCGGTACAAGCGCACCATCCTCGGGGAGCACAATATGCCAGGTTCAAAACCAACTGCCAGTGACAAGCCACTATTTACATGGTTCCACAGTCTGCAGTAGGCTGCGTTGTTGATGTCATTTATGTATAAAAGGTACAACGTGTACTGTTTTAAAAACGTATGTTTAAATATGATTAAAACATTTCGTACATAATAAATACGATTTATACAGATTAAAGTTACTGTTGCAGCTGGTAGTGGAAACGTCTAGTTTGTGGCATTATATGTTCAGGTCTGTAGTGTGTATCTCGATCCAAAGTGGATCGGGTCACTGTATTTTATGTTGTGTCATGTATCGGAGCCAGCAGCATACTCTGCTGGCTCCGTATTTAACACTCATATATAACTAATAATGTGCATTTAGTTGGGACAGTAAATTCAATACATTGATTCATTGATTCTAGAATTATGTTCGGGAGGTGGCGTTTAGAATTTCACCTAGTTTACTTGCTGTTCGAATTGATGTTTTTGTGGCTTTTCGCCATCTCTCTTTGCAAATGTTAAGGCCTTAGAATAAGCCAATATTGCCGCTGTCAGAAGTTTAACGTACTCGCCATTCACACCGTCTGAGCTCATCTAATCTTACACGATCCCAGTATCTACAAACTCTACATATCGGACACTTTCGTAAATAACTTAAATGCAATTAATAATCCTAACGATACACATATTAGTAGACCAAAGTATTGGAACATCCTTCTTTAGCTTTGTCGTAATGACGTATCCGCGGTTTAATAAAGAGCAATAAATGCCAAGTGCGACAAAGAGTTAAGATGTTGTGATTTAGAATGCCTTTTGCTGAAACCGCTCTTATAATAATGTTATGAATGTGAAAAATATCGAGACAGTAAGAGTATAGCCAGTAACCAGCAGCAAAAACCGATGTGATGACAAAACAGGGCTGAACAAAATTCTTTTGCTTTTCCCAGCCTTTTAATTACGTAAAAACTTTCGTGATAATGGCGATTGATTAATTAGTTGAGTAGCTAACGTGCTGATTTACATGTCAGAGTGTGGAATGTTATTAATGGGATGTACATGTTTCTTTTTTAACCCTCACAAATATATCTTTGAATTTGTTTCGAACCGAATCAGTTGTATTTAATGAAACGTATAATTTTTAGACTATATTAATATTAATACAACTCATTGCCGATATGCTCACTTTATAACGTTGCGTTGAAGGAAAAGATACGATAATGGATGAGACCCTAGAATGGGGGGATTTAACCTTTGGCGTCATAATATTTCTTGTATAACACGAGAAAATATTTTCTTTAGAAAGTAAGAATGAGAGAACGTGTCATTTTTGATATGACACTTCGGGCGAAAGGTGCTTGCAGCAAGCGGCAGCGGTGCGAAACACCTTAGATTGGGCAAGTGTAGCAGCGTGTAACATGGCTCTTCACTCCCTTGGCCCCTTTGTGCAAACATTGAACGTATCTTGGTTTAGCGGACTCAAGAAACTTCGCATAATGGAATTCCTTGAGCTAAACAGAGGGTAAGTCGAGGGGTGCAGAGGATGGGAAGGAGAAGTGGGTAGGAGGGCGGGTGGAGACGAGCTATGAGATAACGAAAAGAAGCGACATTCTTTAGAAGTGAAGTGGGTAAACGAATACGTAAAAAGAGAACGGAAACAAAGGACAAAGAATGTTTTAAAAGCAAACAATATTATCTTAGGACCTTTTAAAAGCAACGAGCTGCTACCGGCTTCTGTTGAGTCGCTGTGCAGAAATTAACTACAGTGGTACCACTGGGGAAGCAGGCCGACCGTGGCAAAATGTTATTTTGATAAACGGAAAAGAACGAGATGGTTGAGTGCATGTTCAACTTTTGAAAGAAAGAATCTACCCCTTTCTTATGCTTATGTAAAGTAAGTAACCTTTCAAGAAAAGACACTGAAACACTTTTCAGATGTTTTCTATTGATGGAGCCTCCGTTCTGTGTAACTAGTGTCAACATCTCGAGGCCCAGCGGCCGTAAGTTTAACGTTACCCAGTTCATTGCAGAAATGAGATAACAGGTGGGTGACGGATATTGTTAAACATATGTTCGTGTTTAAACGTTCTTTACGAGTAAAGAAACTTGAGCCGGGAGGACTTGACTATGGAATTGATAGCCAGAATTCTAATCCCAGAAGAAGCAGGTTGTAATCCCTTTCTTTTTTATGTGAAAAGTGATGTTTAATTTAACGGGTACCGGGATAGCGTTCCAACGCAAAAAGTCCTTCCAAAGCATGAAGCCGAGAACATGTCTCCATGAAGTTCGTGATTTGGGACGCATATAGCTCTACTTCCATGATTGAAGTATAGTGGAAATGTTACGTTGTCCTTTACAGGCACAAAGATGAATACTTGTGATTTTGGGAAGACAATGCAATTAAATAGCAGTCATGAGAATGTTGTGTTGTGTGTACCTTATGATTAAATTAAAAGTCATTTTTAACCAAAATATTAATCTATCTTGCTTTCTGTAATGACCATTATCGATTCCTAGCTTGCTTGCTTGCTTCCTTACATACGTACGTACTTACTTACTAGCGTAGTCTAGTATTACTGAATTAGCGCGACTGTGCGTTGCGAATAATGTGGAAGGAAGCGATCACGTTTTTATGGCACCATTCTGGAATTTCCTTGGAAATACGAATCCATGTGTGATATAGAAAAATAAAATAAACCAATGTCTAGGCACTTGTGAAGAAATAAACAGAACATCAAAGGGGGAAGTAAGAAAAGACAAAGTCCATATCGCATATAGCAACCTCAGATCCAAAATTTTGTGCTGAATTGGAAGTCTAGTAGAAGGAAAATGAGTGTGTAAAAGTTAAGAGTTGTAAACTCTGTTTCAAGATTCAATCGTTAAAATGTTCTTTAAGCCCAGAGAGCGTAGTCGGTATAGTGACAAACTACAGGCTGGATGACCGAGGAATCATGCTTCAATTCTCGGCAAGAGCAAGAGAATTTTATCTTCTCCAAACTGTCCAGACCGGATCTGGAGGTTCATCAAGCGTCCTGTTTAACGGGTACCGTGGCTCTTTACCCGGAGGCAAAGCGGCCGGTCGTGAAGCCGAGCAGCACTTCTATCTAGTTCCAGGGTTAAAATGAATGGAAGTGCTGTCCAATTCCACCCCACTTATAACTTCACAGTCTGCACAGGAAAATTTGGACTATTAGGAACTTCAGGAAAACAAGTACGAATAGAGATTAATAGCTTCATCATGTCTGTCTGTACTTCTGTCTGCTTGGAACAACTGGGCTTCCACTGAAAGGACCTATTTTATACTGGGGATTTTTGCTACGACTTGTCAACCAAATTTATTTTAGGCCAAAATCTGACAAACGTAACGTACGCTTTCCGTAAAGACCTACTGAAATTTGTGATAATATCTGGCTGAATTATTTTGAGTTGAAGAACTCCTCAAAGAAATGTTTAGAGATAATCAAAACAGACATTTTCTATCAGATACGTCCTTGCGAAGACTGTGTCTCTTAGGAATTCGGTACAAATATCACGACTGAACGAGAGACACCATGGAAGTATTTGGCCATCTAAACGCAATACGGCGCACACGGATGTTACTTGCATGCCTGTAAATCAAGGCAAAAACACAAATGTGTAGGACCAAGTCTAATCTGCTGTCAATTTTAACCGAGAAAACTACACAATGAATTAACTTTCATTACGATCTGTTTAGCAGCTTTGCAGTTAAATAATACGCCGAGCGAGGAGGTATTATTTGTCTGGACGCAGTGTTTCCATTCTGAGAATGATGGTAAAATATATACTCGTAGACTGAAATGTGTGAAGAGAATCTGAATTATCTGAAATAATATTTTCTTTAAAAAAATGTTGGCCTATGTGTTGTTTTCAGAATTGGAACAATATGAGCAAGCTTCAGTGTAGTCTCTGAAGGGTACGAGGAATAGAAAATGATAACTGAATGCAGACGGTGTAGAACCTTAGGATAACCGACATAGGGCCGATCTTGAAACCCGGACCTTCAGAATCAGAAGCAGCAATGTTTACGACTCGTGATATTGGGTCGTGTCAGCCAGCACTTGCACAGTAGTCTCTTTCGAGGCCGTTTGTCCTATCTGTGGCCACGGAGCTCTGAGCCAGAATCAAATGCGTAATTGAAACCGTACTACGCGTAGCAGTTCTACCTGGATGACAACCAACTTAAACTTACAGTGGGCTGCATGTAGTAACTTCAAATAAACTGAATATGGGATTTTGGTTGCCAAATTTGTTTCTAATTTTAAACATATTTCTAACAATCCTGCACGTTAATTGAGTTACAATTCCATCTTTCCCTCAGTTTCATTACATGCAGCTTCAGTATCATATAGACCTTTTTGTATTCTGCCAGAACACGGACATAAAGTGTGTCAGTACTGCTCAGCTCATAAGGCGAAAGACCAGGAATAGAGGACCTGCTAGGATTCTTTCTTAGCCACCATGCTCTCGGCTCTCGGGTCCACAAAACCGCTCGTGTAATGGATGTTGTAGATTATTTATTTCTCGGGGGATTAAGTGGCCAAATTGTGAAGCAGAGGCTAATAATGCATTTGAGACATCTCCACCTCCTCCGCATGCCGTGCGGCTTTCTGCCTCTACACGGGAGGAACTTCAGCTTCTTCGCGATGTTTTGGTGATAATTCCACGAGTATTTCGTGCAACAGAACATAATAAGAAATTATTTGTGATAAGACCCAAATACACTACAAGGTGTATAAAACGTTTATGGGTAAATCATTGATTGGAAACAACGTATTACTGAGAAGCTGAAAATGACGTTAGGTGTTCAGGAAAGCATCCGATTTTTGTGAAATCCGACGGTCCATTAACGTTCTTACAAGATCCTGCTACTGAACTCAGTTCTGAGCATATTGAATGCCCTTCACAGCCACACACATTGTTTCCATTTGAATAATATCCTCCCATCTAATCCTAGGTCTTGCAAGTTGTCTCTCCCTAACATTTTAGGATCAAAATGTTGTGTTATGTGCATTTTATTTTCTCCATATTTGTCATATACTACCCATCTCATCCTCGATTAGATCAGTGTGGTAATATTTGGTGAAGAATACAAGTTATGAAGTTCCTAATTATGCTGTATTATCCATACTATCTTTAAGGATATGTTGGAAGTGTAAAACAAAAGGAATTAATTGCAGTTGAACATATCTTTATCGTAACAGTTATTGGAGAGACATATTTGATGTAAAGAGCAAAGCAGAAGCGAATGTTCTGTTCATATATTGATCATAAGTCATAGGTACGTTCTGAATGCTGTAGACTCTTCAATTTTCCTCCTTGCGTTTAATCTCATTTCTTATTTACGATGTAGCGGAACGATGTCTTATCTACAGAGATTTTAATATAAAGAAGCAATGCTGTCTTATTTTAATACTTTTCTTTGGAGTAGAGCCTGGGGTTAAGTGTGTTAAATTTAATGAATTAAAAACATCTCTCGAGGTTTTATAACTTAAAAAACTCGCCTTTCTTGTTTTGGGAAAATATTTCGAGATTTTAACAAATCTGACAGTGTTCTGGCTTTTACAGCCATATTCGTAACAGAATTATATATTGTGACAATGCAAACATTAATGCGTATACACCATGCCGTTGCCTGACCGGAATATAAATATTAGATTACAGTCCTGATATACAAAGACTCTTTTTAATGAGGGTAGAGAGTTTTACTTTCTCTAATTATCAACATAATGAATTCAGTGTGAGATTCGTGTATTTTGTACAAAGGTACAAAAGTACACGAGTCTGCACCTCAGATTAACTTACGAAGACCTTAAGCCGCAGATCCCTGTGGCCGCGCGGTCTAAGGCATGGGTCTGCTGCCGCTCGCTTGTTGGGATTGCGGGTTCGAATCCTGCAGGGGGCATGGATATCTGTCTCCTGTGAGTGTTGTGTGTTGTGCAGGTGGAGTCTTACCGAGTGTGTGTGTGTCCTTGAGAATGATCGGATGCAACAATAAACCTCTCACCTACCATGAGTAGGTAGAAGAGGTCAGACTAAAAAAAGAAATAAGAAAGGCTTTCTTGATTTTAAGTTATATATTACCGATCCTGAAATTTTGTTTTACTTTTTGTTATGTGTACTTTGAGATGTAGCCCTGCGTCCGTAAAGCATTTTAAAATAATTACATCAATACCATTAACGGTTCAGAGGTTTAATTTTTTATTTGAAAGAAAAACTGGATTTTCTTAATGAAAGTTTGGGACAGTGATCCGAAATTTCATTGTAACACTGTGTCTCGTGTCTGCTATTTTTGGCTTTACAACAGATAATAAATTCGAGTGGAAGCACCTTCGAATGTTGCAGTTCTGTAACTCTGCCTCTCCTGTTTCTGTATGGGATTAGCCGTCACTCGCCTGTCGCATCGCTTGCTTCTCTCTTTATTGTTATTGCCTTTTCCGGCCCATAATTAGTATGAAGAAACTACAAAGAGGTTTTTGTAGTTTTTGTAGTCAGTACCTGACGGCCAAACAAAATACTGTCATCTTAAATAAAGCAAAGGCATTCTTTATTAAGGAATGTTGGGCGGTGCTGTGTACTGAACAACACACTTTGTCAATACAGAACAGCGCCCGATAAGAAAAACGCGGATTCTCTTGGATCGTACCTAAAATAATCTGATGTTTGTATGCATACATGGCATATAATTACATA
Organism: Reticulitermes speratus; assembly: GCA_021186555.1. NCBI lineage: Eukaryota > Metazoa > Arthropoda > Insecta > Blattodea > Rhinotermitidae > Reticulitermes > Reticulitermes speratus. The sequence goes on from JAJKFL010000005.1 coordinate 21,712,589, forward strand.
AAACCTTGGACTCTTGCCATCTTCATCTTCATGACATCTTCATGTCACGGCAGTTATGAAGCCAACAAATTTGTAATTTTATAATTCTAACTTTTTAACTTTTTATTAATTTAGTACTAAGATTGTTGTGTTGGTGCTTCCAAAACCTTTGCAATTTGGGTTTCCTGAAGATGGCGCCCTTTCAATCAAAAATGTTGGAATTTTGTATGTTATGTATGATTTTTAGTCTTTTATGTGCATTGGTTGATTAATAGAAATTACCCGTAAGAACAGTGCACGGTGTATATCATTCCTTACCACACATACACTAAGGCAAATAACTTTACAGTTTTCCTGGTACAGCGGTTGGTATGCCGTGAGTGAAACAACTGTGTTTCCTAACGTTTAGAAACCCTAGGATAAGGAAATAAAAAACGGCGGTGAACGGGCCTGGCAGCGTCAGTTTCTTGACACTTGGAGCCGACAAATGAAAACTGCAGCACGGCCCGTCACGTGGCTTTGTTTGCAGTTTCAGGGACATTACCCCGCACTGTTGACACTCAGCAGTTAAAGCACACATCACGCAGCGGTACGCAATACGGCTTATTCCAATATAGCATATAGGCCTACCGTATAACAGGTCACTGCAGCTCCTACACACACACACAGAGCACATGTTCATTATGTTACATTTGGTGCTACTGTGTAATTATAATAGTCAATTAATTTTAGTTCAAAGTACAGCCCATTCTTTGTTAGTTAATCCAGGATCAAATATTTGAATTCGAAGGTCCACAAATGATCTGACTCCTTGAATGCCAGGTGATGATGTTGATGATAAATGTCAACTTAACGTGATTGGTTTAAGTTTGTGATCGAAGCGTGTATTTATGTAGAATATAAAGTGTAAAATCGTAACTACTTTTAATTTCGCTGCACGCGATCTTAACCTCGACAATAGAGAGAAATGTATAGCCAATTTTACGACGAGGCTGTTCCCCCCCCCCCCCACCCCCCGGGAGACATAGTCCCCAGTGAGCAGGAGGCTTATTGTGCTTCAAAACCGATTTTCTTTCGCCCAACCTATAGCCTAGTCACAATATCGATTGAGCTATCCGACTATCCGACACCCAAACTTTAGGCATTAGTTGAAAAGGCTCATTAAAAATTCAACAGGGGCTTTCTGATGTTGTGACATGCACTACGTATCTTTCGAGGTCGTCCGACGATTAACCCCGTCTTTCGGGCACTTGTGTCTTGTGTAAGTGAAAGTATGTACATTCCCAGATCTTCCGACGATCATCTCCGACTTATACGCTGAGTCTCGTGTAAGTGAAAGTATGTACATGCCGAGATCCTCCGACGATATTCTCTGACTTATACGCTGAGTCTCGTGTAAGTGGAAGTATGTACATGCCAAGATTCTCCGACGATATTCTCTGACTTATACGCTGAGTCTCGTGTAAGTGAAAGTATGTACATGCCAAGATCCTCCGACGATATTCTCTGACATACGCTGAGTCTCGTGTAAGTGGAAGTATGTACATGCCGAGATCTTCCGTCGATATTCTCCGACTTATACGCTGAGTCTCGTGTAAGTGAAAGTATGTACATGCCGAGATCCTCCGACGATATTCTCTGACTTATACGCTGAGTCTCGTGTAAGTGGAAGTATGTACATTCCGAAATCTTCAGACGATTATCTCCGACTTATAAGCTGAGTCTCATGTAAGTGAAAGTATGTAAATATCGAGGTTGTCCAACGATTATCATCAGACACTGAGGATATCTACGTCATTTGGGAGTGATTAATGTACGCGATTATTAAACAATAAATCGAATGTTACACAATCGATAGATATAAGGAACACAACCTGTATAGGATTTATTAATTTAGATAAAGTTAACTTGATATTCAGAACCCAGCTAGTACCGTGTCATCGGTGAAGTTGAAGGAACGTACCGAGGTTTGCGATGACAGCCAACCAAGACCTTAGGCCGGGTGATTTATACTCCTCCTTCGTATCTGGTGATATTGCGTTAAATCTCGGCTGCAGAACTGGTTATTACTGCCATCTTGGCATGTGCGTAGAGGGACTGAGGAAAGCCATGAAAATCCTGTCGTGGTAGTCGGTCTCCTACCCAAGATTAATTTACGTGAAATTCCTGATACAAGACACTCGACCCCAACGTTCCTAATTTCGAATCAAATGAGTGTATGGCATTTTCCTTAATTATGAGAAAGGATTTAGAAGGAATCGGTTATGTTTTATATCAAAGTTATATTCTTGCATTCGTCTGGTGACAGTATGGTAATGAAGGAGAAATTTGTTTATTATAACCGGTAATGTGGTCGAGTTTCGAGATATTGTGGGGGGTGCTAAGAGCTGATGTACTGACCGGTGTTGTGAAAGAAGTGGGCTATGTCATTTGTCATAGGTCAGATTGTTTCTAGGATGAACATTTTTGTCTTCTGGGATGTGAGGCCGTGTGTTCTGCTAGATGTGTAGCCCATCGACGTTGCAAAGGAACGCACTGCCTGCAATGTACCCTGGTAATGAAGGCAGCATGTTCCTCTAACACATCTACACTCAATAACCAGATCCCACCACTTCAAACACCAGAACACAGAAGTCTTCCAAGTCACCATTTTAAAGCCTCAAATTTCGAATATTGGGAGGATGATTCAGTATACACATAAAAACACGCAAATGTACAAAAACAGTTTGTGAATTGGTTTTGATTTTTGAGGCCATCTGTAGAAAATTCCCCATATGTTCTCTGTTCTTTCACACACAGTTCTTTCACCTACAGTGCTGAAACGTTCTAATTTTCGAATCGCAATGAATAATAGTTTTGTCAAACTTTTGTTTCCTTCGAGGTTTCTGTAAATAATGTTATCCCTTCATCCAATAAATGTAACCCACTAAATCGTGGCACGTCTCTTGGCTACGTTCGCCTCTATTTTTTATAGCCAGTCAGTTTCGTACCGCCAAATTTCTGAGTGAAGAGAACACTTTAATTCTTGTGAACTTGTTGTGATGTTTATTTTCACATTAATTATTTAAAAACGTCACACCTATATAATTTAGATTGAATTTAAATTGAAGAAGATTCTTCCCTCGATAATAGTAGGCTAAATGGAACCTTTTTTTGCCGTTTGAATTTCCAATTTTGTTATTGGAAAAATATATTTCGTTTTACATTACGCTAAAAGCCACATTAGTTATGAGTAGTGTGGCTTGTACAGTGTTAGACTCCACTGCATACTATAACGTTTAAAGTTAAATAAGTTAGCATTCAGCCCATACAGTATTTTTTTGGGAATTTTATTTGCTTCTTAGAATAATCAAAGAGTGCATTTTCTGTGTATTTATCAGTTTTATGTACATAACGAAGCTTCTGTTTGTTATAGACGTTACATGCTATAGTTGCATTTGTCTAAAGCACTCTTTGGTGATTTTACTGCCATCATTTGTACAAACTAAATAAATCAGAACCGTTGTGCAGATGACGACTTTATATCACAGCAAAATCGTCTACATTTGGTGCTGGAAATTAAACAAGAAATTTTTCTCCTTTTGGTCCCCTTTTCTTCAAATCTAACAAACACACTTATATTTCACTTGACATCGCTCCACATTTCTTCCATGATTAACTTCAAGAAACAGAATCATTCTTCAGAAGATAGTAATCACTGACCTGATGATGAAAGTCCATATGTTGTGTGAAATCCTAAGGTGTATTACCATTTTCACATGAGCTCGCCGCTGGCCCTTCTCCTAATTAAATTCCCTCGGGAAATGGATGTATATCCATCTTTTTCTGTGATATGTTATCTTATATAGGCAAAGGGATCACGATAAGCCGATTCTCTGTCTTGGGAGTCCTGACAAATGAGTACTGATTCTTTTAAAATTAATTCTAAACTGAAACAGGCCAAAGGGCAAAATTCGTGTCAGATTTCATGTTCTCAACACGGTAACTAATGAATATTACGTATTGCCTTCTGCTATATGACGCTGTGTATGCAACTGATGCGTCAATTTTCAGGATGTACCCTGGAGATAGAGGTACCATATTTCTCCAAAAACTCCAGGAAGGCAGTAATAATTTTCGCGTTTGAAGAATAAGAATAAGAGGTACAATGTTATGTGAATGTCCAGAACATATTCATTTCGTAGGCTATGTCTATAAAAATGTAAGGAAAATCGCATGCTTTCCACCAGTGTTCAAGAGATCTGGGTCAGATTGAGACATTTGCAGAAGCCCTGTGATATGTGACCGTGCAGTAGAGTGCAAACTGTTGGAGTGCTTTGCTATCATGTGGCTGTAGTGGCTGCTGGATGATTACCTCTTGTCTGCTGCTAAGGGGTTTGCGTGGTTGTGCTTCTCACTCTAGTGCAGTGTGGGAGTAAGTCGCTCTTCCTTCCGATCTGGCAGCTGCCAGTGCAATCTGAGGCTCTTCGCCCTACTTGCACGCGTGGCTCTCACGCTAGGAAGCGGGTGGCCAGATAGACTGTATTCCCGCACGCAACCGCTGGACTCACAGGCCTCTAGGGGGAAAATAGCGTCACGAAACTTCCTTTCGTTTTCTCCACAGAGATAAAGCGTGCTTGCCGTAAAAATTTAGTGACGCCCCAACAGTGTTGATACTCCGTTCTATTGGATTTTAACGATGGTGCTTCGACTGATTGATTCTTGCAGCTGCAGTACTCTACCTACCGTCGAAAGGGAACGGAATGCTGAGTGGGTTACTAACCGACTGATTCCGTGCTGCAGGTTGGTTCTTGAACAGGTGACAGTTACTCGGCTGGTCAAGAAATTCATATTTTAATGGGATTGAAAGGGTCATTCTCTCCTTCCTTGAACCCATACTCCGAGGCAGATAAATTCAAGTTTTCCCCATGTATACTACCTTCCTGTAGCATTCGTTTTAGAATTGCCATTCCATTTACAAGTGTGAAGCCAAAGCTTCTTCTTCCCTTGAGGCTGTTCGACTGACACTTTATGTGTATAACTTATTCGCGTCTTGTGTGTTACATATCCTTCCATTCCCACTCATGATGATTGAATCTTCCTCACAGGTTTAGACGAAGATAAAAACTATGAAGTTTATCGGTGAATATGCAGTATTTTCTTATTGACAAATTGGAGAGGCCACTCTCCCAAACATATATGCGTTTTACATTCTCAAAACTTTAGTTCTTCTAGGAATATTCAGATGTTATTATATCACTTAGGGTAGCAAGACATCTACCAAAAATTTACGCGGGACGTTCAAATTTAAACGAGAATTCGTTTCTAAAAAAATTATTCACAAAAAAATGGAAAAGTCTTACACACTACTTTTCAATGTAGTCCTGTTGACTGCCATTCACTTGTGTCAACGTTCTGGAAGCTTCTTAATTCCAGTTTCAAAGAAGATATTCGGTTGCTCGCGTATCCAATTTTGCACAGCTGCAATGACCTCATCATTATTCCGGAATCTCTTGCCTCCTAAAACCCTCTTCATTGGTCCAAACAAATGATAATCAGGTGGAGCTAAGTCTGGACTGTACGGTTGATAAGGCAGGACATCCCACTTCAGTTTCAGTGGAGTTGCCATCATTAAAGCAGCAGTGTGAGGACGGGCGTTGTCTTGGAGGAAGAAAACTGAATCCTGCATTGTTCGTCGCTTTGAGCGAATTGCCGGCTTCAATTTTGCATTCAGGAGAGTTGAATAGTACTGCGCATTGATGGTCTTTTGACCAGTAAGAAAGTCCAGTTAAATGATACCCTTAGAATCCCAGAACACAGTAGCCATGATCTTCCCCGCTGAAAAAAATTGCTTTCGCTTTTTTTGGGGGTGGAGAATGGGTGTGTTTGGAGCGCTTGCTTGCTCTTTTTGATTCAGGAGTGAAGTAGTGGACCCAGATCTCATCACAGGTCACAATTGAGTCCAGAAATTCGGCTCCTTCTCTCTCGTATCTTTGCAAAAGTTGAGTATCGGACACTAAACGTCTTTCCTTGTACTGGGTGACAGGAGCCGTGGGACCCACCTTGCGCTCACTTTACTGACTTTAAACTCGTTTTGCAGAATTCTTTCAACACTCTCTACACTAATTCCTACTTCCTGTAACAGTTAAAGTAGAGTTATGCGACGATTAGCCCGAATAAGTTCACCAATTTTCGAAACGTTTTCTGGATTGACAGAAGTTTTTGGTCGCCGAACGTGAGGTTCATTTTCAACATGGTCTCGACCTTCTCGAAATAAATTCGCCCAACTGAACACCCTTGGCTGTGACAAACATTCATCCCCAAACTGTGCTTGAAGCCTGGTAAAGATTTCAAAAGGAATGACACCTTCCTTCGTGAGAAATTTGATAATTATACGCTGCGCAACACTGCTGGATACTGCTTGCTCTGCCATCTTGATTGCACCTGATGGTTGAAGCGGAGAGGGATCCGACTAATGCGGGGTACAAGTTTAAACATGTCATAACTTGTCAGCGCAAGCACGTTCATAAAAGTTGATTTGTGCTCAAAAGGGAAATAAATTCTCGTTTAAATTTGAACGGCCTATGTACTTAAACCTAGGTTACATATAGAATTTAAAACATTAACTTTTTCCTGTTTACATAGGATCTAGGATTGCAGAAGGTAATAATTCCTATTTGATAGAATCAGCCCACTCAGGAATCTCGAAAGAACAATTTTTATTCAAAAGTTCTAAAATAGCTGCGAATTATTGGCATTGACAGATCATAATTTATGGACATGTCAACGTAGTATATGTACAAGCGAGTAACATGTTTAAGAATTAATTTGGATATTATGCTTAAAATTACTGTAGCTGTTCTCAAGCTACAGTGGAATCCTGATATGAAGTGGGCACTCCCGCCTTACTGGTACCTGCTTGCGTTAAGGAAAATTACAAGACTAAATAATTCATTGAAATAACGAATTGAAAACATTTTTGTCTTGTGCGTATTTTTATTTGTTTATCTAAATATTGCTTCTTCCTTTGCCTGTCTATTTTCCCATGTATATGACTCTTTTTCTTAATATATGACTTCGAATATTGCAGTATGTTCTATAAACCGTCACTCAGAAAATATATTTCTAAGTCTAATTTTTCTGAATCTTTGCGCATCTTAAAACATAGAACATGTAGTATTTATTTTTGCGATTACGATGTGGCACATGTGCTTTCAAGGCAAGCACAGAGACAACTTTACCTTTACCTTTTATGTGTTATACCAGGTACGAAAATGTAAACAGTTCAGGGCTGTATTATTAATAGGCTGGTATTTGAATCTGCTTGCCAGTGAATGGATGTGATTTTTTCGGCCAAAAATCGGTTATTTCGACTTGTACGTACCTCGACTACATTTCCTCATTCACACTCGAATCAAGGTGGAGAAGAGGGTCCATCAGCCAAAGTCTGTATAAGGCGAAGGAGGAAGGCAGAAAAACAGAATCAGATTTGTATGCATAGAAGTGTCCCAGAGTATAAACAGCGTATTATCAGGGGCCATAAGGTAACGGTCTCATGTTATATAGCTTGTGGAAGAGTGTGAGTTAAAGGGGTCAGGAGGATGAAAGTTTGGACAGGGTGTGCGGGGAGCAAGGTGAAACTTTGTTCCCCCCTCACCCTGACACTTGCAAGTTCTGAGCCTGTTTTGTTGACATCTAAGGTGCACCCGCGTCCCGTCTACTCATCCCAACAGCCACCCCATCGTGACAAGTTTCAGTTTATTCGTGGGAGGCTACCTCCGACATCACAATGGAACACGTACATCTCAGCATCATTATTACGCGATGCCTATCCCCCAGCGAACGGCCTGCAAGTAGGTAAACTTATTCGTGGCACAGTGTTCCATTAACTGCTACGAGTTTAATGCATATTCATTATCTTCATCAGAACTTGTCGGCAGTCATAACTTGATCGGAGTTTCAAATAATACTTGTGTTATTTGATGACGATGTTTCAACTGCAGATTTCATATTGGGTCGATTAAACTAACGATTGTGGATGAAGTGGGAAGGGTATAGGGTATCAGGCTTTCACCGTAGGTGTTGTTTTGTTGGCAGCCTTCCGGCTATTAGCACCGTTTACACATAGTTCCGAAGAACGTCTTTTAACAATTTTCGAAACTATGGTGTCAGAATTCTGAAGACTGTTCTCAGTTCAGAAAAAAAGTTTAAAAAGATTTGGTTGCATTCTGCTGTCGTCATTTCTGCGTCACCCCAAAGTTAACTTGTTCGGGAACACTTGATCGTATTTGGATTAATTAGTGTTTGAAATCACTGACATAAGCTTATTCTGCCGTCTCCCGTCAGCTCGGTGTTATTATTTTGTGGTATTTAAAAGCTACAAATTCTACACTATGATGGAAATACGTTATCATACATATAAACCAGTTTGTAAGGAATTAAGCTCTCCTGCTGGCGGTTGCCAAGAATGACTGATAAAAACCACGAAATTATTAGTCGCAGACGAGAAATGAATCTGGACTTTCAGTACACGAATAGTGATTGATAAGGTCCTTCGATGACACATTGTATTTCTGGTAATGAAAGACGTTGCAAATAACAACGAAATTGCCTTAGGGATGCGACTCAATAAATAAATAAATAAATAAACATACATAGACTTAGCAAAAATGAACTGATTTTCATTTGTGAGTGAAAATCTAAACTGGAAAAAGCTGCAGTTACCTGTTTTAAAACTCTTATTTTTTTCTAAAGGATATTTTTTAACTTCATCCATTATGTTATTTGCAACAATCAAAGTCCTTTGGCTGCGTGACAGAAAATCTTCTTCACTTAGGGAGATGACAGCAGTTAAGACGCTGAGCCAAGCGTACAGATACTCGTACAGGCGCGCATAAACATACATGTGTCAGGTAACGAATTCAAGTTATAAGTGAAAACCTTGCCTCTGAATTATCCTCACTGAAACATGGAACCTTTCGTTTCTTTCGTCGCACCTTTCGCAGGCGAGAGTATTTTTTAATCCAAATTTGAATCGGCGAAATTTCTAGTGACACTCTTCGATAATTATCGAAGAGTGTCACAGACAAATGTCAGGGCTAATTATAATTAGCCCTGACATTTGTCCGAACTTATACATACTTGGCTCTAATAATCCTTATGCTTCTGTGGTTAGGGTTTTATTTTACTTGTATGATGAAATCTGTGGTCTTCTGGGTAATTACACGGCGTCGTGTTGTAATTACTTACCGACGTTTCGGGACAACGTATCTGTCCCATCTTCACGGGTCAAGATTCCAAGATTTCCTCTTGGAATCTTGACCCGTGAAGATGGGACAGATACGTTGTCCCGAAACGTCGGTAAATAATTACCACACGACGCCGTGTAATTACCCAGAAGACCACAGATTTCATCAACATCGCGGCGGAAGCCTGAAATCAAGGTTACTTGTATGAGTTTTTAATTTTTAATTAGAGCGATTTTAGGTATACTTGGGTTGGCTCGGAATTCGTTTTCATTTCTGTGCGTATAGTTGTGTCTGGTCGGGTTTGTTTTCACTTCTTTACATACGATTGTGTCGGGTCGATTTGAGTAAGAGCTTCTTAGGTGTGGTTTGATATGGCGTCTTTTGTGGGTGAGTGCCTCGCAAGTATCGCAATGATCTTCGTAAACACCGCGAGGCGCATCTAAAATCCACGAATAATACACGTCTTTGGGGGTTAATGAAATGGGTTGGTACAACTCGGTGCCTTGGGGCGAGTCTCGATACACAGTTGACCTGGTAGAATCAAAGAAATCGGGTCGGATAGAAAACAGCCTGCAGAGTTTTAATAGCAATATGAAGAAGAAGATGGTTTCTGGAGCAGATGAATTTATTTGTTTAAAGATTCTGCCGTAGCTCTGATCATGTGCCTAACGTCAAGTGGTAGGTTCATTAGTAAATAACGAAATTTAAGAACGCGTCAGGAAGTAATTGTGACCTAATTTGGAGTAATATCTCTGATTATAACTGGTTCGAATAACGAAAGCCCGGATATTTTATTTTTCGGCTGCGTTTCGAAATGACCACCTCCCGAATTCAAGATCAAAACTTTCATACTTCAGACAACTTGCTTGGTATTGGGGGAGAGAAATCTGTAACCACTTTAAGAGAGTGCTGACGTAAGGACTCGTGTTATATCTTCGAAAATTAATTTCTCTTAAAAGTTCATATTCTTGCAGAACGTAACACAAATACGTCTATATTTCTGCAGTTATGATATATGCATAAAATAGTAAGCTCTGTAGCGAAGATTAACGAACTGTGGTACTAAGGCGTATAAACTTTTACATGAAGACTTGTGATAAAATTACATAAAAATGTTGCGGGAAAGAATAGATATATGTTACAAAAACATACAAATCTGCGAAGTTTTGTGCTACTTGTGACATTTTTAAGGTTCTGCCATCTCTTTTAGCTGTATTTCTGGCATGAATATAACATAAATTTGTAATTATTAATTTGTTATTCCTGTGTGGATGAGTGTATTGTAAGGAATGTGGATACATTTTTCGGAAATATTCACTTTTCTCTAACATCAACTAATTTTTTTTTAGAAGTTGAAGTGTCATGTTGTGATCGTTATTGATGTCACCCTGTAACCCAATCAAGGCATACATATTAAAATTAATGCATAGGCAATATAATTTTTATAGGCTGAAAACCCGGAAAATCAATCACCTTAAATTATATTGCTCTGAATTATGTATACGTTCTGTGAAATTATTTTCCTCTACAAAGTCTTAAATTGGGTTGCTTTCATGCCTACCGATTGAAGATTCTATTAACATATTGTTTATTCCGTAAAAATAAATGAATTTTAAAGTTTTATTTATGCGTTTTATTTGCGCTTCTCCATTTTAAAAACATGTTAAATGTGAGTACACGTCCATAAAGCCAGTAAGCGAGACTTCTTCTGATAGGTTTCAGCAATTCCTGTTCACAAAAGCGGTGAGATTCTGAGATTAAGAAGAGAATCTGTGTTCCGTATTCAGTTCTTTCTGACTTCGGTAACCGAATAACTAAGTATATAAGATTCACATTTCTCACAGTGGCGTGGATAAATATTTAAGTATCCTGAGATGTGACGCCGTGCCGGCGGTTAAATAGTTACCGATGTTGCGGAAAAGGTTGAAGCCTCCATTTTCTGTATCTGAATATTCCATGGTGTGTCTCCCAACCAGGTGTCTCTTGCGTACAAAAGATAATTCTTTTCTTATTCTAAAAATCTGTCTTGTTACACATCCTAACGCCCTGAAGTTGGAGGAAGCCAGCTCGTTCGAAAATTCAGCGATTATTTGCTAAACAACGCGGCGTTAAATACCAGAAGACTTGAATGTTTACGTAAATAACGTTTTAGTATTTCCCTCACATATACGGTACTAGGCGTAAGGTAAGATAATTCATGCTGTAAGATTATAACTGGCTATGTGCGTGTGTCATGTGGGAATATGTGTCAGTAGTAATCCCTGAAAGTACGACCAGAAAATGTATACAGTAAACGTCGGTGGGAGTTATCTATGCATCAGTCCGTACTGCAATTGGACCATTGCCAAAAATTCTACATCATGTGCATATTCTGTGAAAGGTGTTTTCGAAGGGTCCCTCAAGGGCTGTAATGTACAATAGTGGATCAATGGAAGGTTATCTATGGAAACCGCAGTTAGAGATAGAAATCCAAATTCACGAAATGTGCTGGAGAAGTACGCTCGATCCCCTCGGCCAAAACTCGAACATGATCTCCTATAACATTGCGTCATTTTCTGTGACAAGTGTCCCAAACATATGACATGCACGCGTGCCACTTTAGGCAGGCGTATATGCGAATTTGATTCAAGCGTAAGCGCATTTGATAAGCGCTGAATTTCCTAAAAATGCAAGCCATGTTAATTCAAGAATAGCAAAAACGTATTTATCCTCCGCCGAGGTGGTACACTCGTATGGCTGAAATAGCTGAACTGTGTTAATTTTTAGGTGCTTTCGCCAAGCTGCGAAAAGCCACTATGAGCTCCGTCATGTATATGTGTCTGTACACAAAGACCAACTCAACTTCCGCTAGGAGAATTTTCGTTAAATTTTATAATGGATATTTTTACTAAATATGTGTTAAACAAATATTGTTTCAAATCAGGCAACCGGCCACTTTGTTACTAACGTCACTAACAAAAAAGAGTAATCGATAATAATCGATAATAACGGCCTCATTTCTTCATGCTGCTTGCGTGATACATAATTAAGGAATATAAAAAACGTGCAGTTATGTTATGCAATGCTTTCTGTATCTAGGAATACGAAATTTCTTATATAGATAGACTATGAATATACATTCAAATTGTGTATGAAATATTCTCTTCAAGCCAGCAGTTACAAAATATTTCTTGTGTTTGAAATTTTGAGGTTATGTGCGAGGGGTAAATTAAAAAAATCAACGTAGATATATAAATAACAAGTTCTGTACAGAAATGTAATGACAGACTATAATAATAGTGATACCATTCTATCTTTTGCGTAACGTTGTAAAGAAAAACAAAAATTATAATACAGGAATGTCACAGGTTCAGAGGTCCGAAAGCGCCTCCGTGTTGCGTTATATGTAAAAGTCCTATCTTGTCACATCTGTTACGTAAAACTTTTCGTATCGCTTGCTACCTAAAAATGCCTGCAGATCCAGAATCCCCTCTCGCTGCCCAAAAAACTTACTTCACTTTATGGCCTTGTCTTATAAATTTCTAATATTTATGGCACTCCGTCTCAGAAGAGGTTAGCCATCCCTGATTTAGGAGGTGCAACATAAATATAGTTACAAAAGTCACAATAATATTTTGAAGTTAAAAGTACGGCGAACATGAGAAATTGTTAGTTTACACTACGGCTTGAACCCTTCAGATAATTCTTTTTTTAGGCGTAATCGTATATGCCACTTTCATTTGACGATCCACGCAGTACCTACTCTTTCGGAGGAGGGCCTTGAGTCTCCTTAATCTCGTACATATTTGTGACGAAGACAGTAGAAGTTGTCCAGATGAACACTTCCTTCATAAGCTCAGATCCGTAGGACCAATGACAGCCTGACAAGCACGCTTGTGTACGTTTGTATTAGGAAGGGGGAGGAGGACACTGCTTTGAACCTGCGCTGGGTTACCGACTACTTTAACTGAGTTTTCCTTCGTCTCTTTAGTCTCATGCCATGAAGAATAACTTAATATCTAAGCACAGACTCCTCTATACAAATTAACATCTTTTGAAGTTGATGCTCGCATTCTCATATTATCTTACAGTATGTACAAGTCTTTACGAAATATCCTAAGTTTGAATTAATGAGTTCAGAGATGTGTGACGATCTTAGGAAAATAAATCGCTTACAGAGTTTTGTGACAGTTCGTCGGTATACCGTTTAGCTTTCGATTAGTCGGGGCAAATCTTGTAAATTTAACAATGGTATGGAAACATAGGTGCCAAATGCATTGTATATTCCCGCGTTTGTAAGCAAGGAATGCGGTACGAACATGAATACTGTCCGACATTCAACAAGCCGTAGGGCTGTGAGTATATTCTACCAGGCTACGCAAATCTACATACGAGTACAAAGGCAAAAGGTAAAGTTGTTCCTATGAAAGCCATGAAGATGTGCGGAGGAGTGGAGGTATAGTTCCACTCGGCCTTAACCTTAGAAACAGATGGGGGTGAGTAGTCAAAATTTATTCGCCGGCCGCTTTAATACCATGGAAAATGTTTCCCGGTACCTATTGAGTAGGAGGCTGGGTGGTCCACAGAACAGGTACGGATATTTTGGAGAAGAGGAAATCTGTTGCTCCTGCCGAGAACCGAAACACGAAGGCCTGCGTTTTGCCTTAGACTTTGTGTTTGTTTTTCACATGGTTCTCCTATCGAGCAGTAAACATTTAGTCTCTGTCTTGGACACAGAGTGCTTTCTCTTTGAGGTATGCGGTGTGACGTAATTCAGATGAACTTCAATCCTCAGATTTTAATATTTAATTCTATGGAGTGTATAAGGAAACGCAACTGTTCCTGTAACTACATACTTAATTCACATCCATAAATACGGGTGCTTACAGCTATAATTGCAAGGAAAATGAATTCAAGAATAAATGTACAGCACGAGCCCATAAATTCGTGACTACTTTCATACATACATACATACATATATACACACACATACATACATACATAAATATATACATAAATAACATACATACATACATGAACTCATATACATGCATAAATAAATACATACATACATACATACACATACATAAATAACGTACATATATACGTACATACACACATACATAAATAAATACATAAATAACATACATACACACATAAATAAATAAATACCTACATACATACACACACACACACACACACGTGCAATGAGCAGTCAGAAAATAATGCCTCTTACTTTTTTATCTTCTCACGCTCCTTTTTGTGTAACATTACATCAGTGAAGCCCTTGAACATTCTCGATCGTATTCTGTTAGTCGCAGCTGTTTTGCTTGATAGGTATACCACCACAGTTGATTCTAAAATGGCAGAGATTGCCGTGCCGTTGAAACAGCGAGCGGTGAATGGGTATTTGGTTCGTGAAGGTGAGAGGCCGACTTGAATTCACGAAAGTTTGCCGAAAGTGTGCTGAAGCTACTGTGGATGCGAGTACTGTTGGACGATGCGAAGAAGAATTAAAGAAACTGAAACTGAAGAAGCACACTGCATGACAAACAGCGGAAAGGTCGCATTTGTGAACGTCTTGCTTAGGAGAAGACAGTGAAATCTGACCGATACATTGAAACACTATGAAATCTGAAATCTCGCCTTCTTTGTGTTTGTCTTACACGGAAAATGTCTGAAGCGTTGCTCCGCCATGACAATGCTAGTCTGCACTTGAGGCCATCGCATATTTTGTATGGACAGTATTTTCGAATCCACCCTACAGTCCTGACCTCACAATATCCGATTTTGACGTGTTTGGTCTTTGAAAAACAAAACCTTCTAGGATACCGTGATGCCAGCGACAAGGCATCCCATAGTAGAACGCCGTTGACCAGCGGCTTCAGAGGAGGGAGAGCGACTTGTGTTGTGTGCGAATACCTGCTCCTGTTTAAAGGTGGAAGAAGACTGTCTGCAAATATGGAAAATGCGCTGAAAAATAAGCATGACTTCAGCGATTTTGTACTGAATTTATACGAAATTTTTCAATCCAAATTGTAAATAGCGTGACATACAAAATAAAAGACATTACTTTCTACTTGATGGTGGTCATTCCGTTGTGCTTCTACTATTTAGGAAATAGTCAAATATCATCTAACACAATTGTGTATTTCTATATCAGCTACATGCTACAGCAACAACGTGTCGCCAGGTAAATAGTTACCCACTTTTCAAAGGAGCCTGCTGCCTCAATCTTCAGGGTCTACAGTGAAAGGTGAGTCAGCAAGGCGTAACATCCCACAATACTCAGACTTCTATCAGAATCATCGTAAGAAACTCAAATCTCGCAAGATAAAGGACCCGTATAAAGTATTCTAAATAAATGGGGAACGCAACTCATGTTAGAAGCTTGAATGATTCATAGCCTACTTAACCATTTCGATGCTAAGCATGGGATGAATCGCCCCAAGCACTGTGTCCTCCTGGTGTGGATTTATTTGAGGTTTTAGAACGCCCTTCGGAAAACATTTTGCATGGTCGCACTGCTGTTAAAGCCAAGTATTCATGACTTCACAAAAACTGAAATTGTAGGTACTACGGACATAGTGTATAATTAGTTATTTCTTAAAAGAAAAAGATGTATGAAAAGTGTAACGACGCTGTACATACTGATGACCTGAATATGTTGACTGGGTCATGGAGATACGAGTTTGCAAGGATGTAGTTATAGGCCCGTTTTAAGTAACCATTTGACATTATTTTGTAAAACGCGAAGAGTATTACAGGATATCCACTGATGATCAGCCTATCTCCCGGATACGAGTCGGGAAACCACTGCTTTAACCTACTTTGTCTTATGGTAGTTACAATATTGCCAGGACGCATTAGATGAGTTCCTAAAATGTGGCTCAGGAATTCTGAACAAACAACACAGACAGTGGACGTATAACGTAACATTTAGGCGCGTTCGCGAAACTTTTGTTGCGTGGAAAAGCAATGAGTATTACATATTGTGAGTGTGTGTCTGTAGCCTTAGTTACCTAGCATGCAAAGCGCATGTGTCATATTATATTGTCATGTGTAGCCTGTCTGTCTATATCATATTATATCACATTATCTCATAAATGGCACGATTTTCGGAAAAAAGTATTGAACAAAAAATGTATAATTTGATTTTCTCTACAAAGTTTGTCTGAAACATTTTTCAATCTAAGAAGAATTCAGCGAGATACTATTATAAATGTACATAGGTGTTCATGTAAAGTACTCGTTATTCTTGTAAGATTTTAATGAAACTTGAATTTGCTGCACAGATTTTTGAAAAGTACACAAATTTAAAATTTCACGAAAATCCGTCCAGTTGGAGCCGAGTTGTTCCATGCGGACAGACGGACATGACGAAGCTAATAGTCGCTCTTCGCAATTTTGTGAAAGCGCCAAAAATATTGGTAAACAAGTTACAACTCCGTGATATAAGGCTTTTTATAAAATAGTGCACCCATACTAGGAAAATGGAATCATGACAGAAGATATTGCTAGAATATACAAGTATAGCACAGATAAAAGAAATAGGAATTTTATTCAAGATTTTGATTGAAAGTGGTCGTGGGGAAGGTACACTTAAGTAAGACCTAGGCGTAGAGGGAAAGGTAATATTAAATAAATTTTAAGTAATTAAGATGTGAAGACCCGAACCACAATGAATTACTGTATAATAGCGTGACGAATTTTACTAATAACCAAGTTTTGCAGTGACAAGTATTTCTTTGATCGTGTGAACCAGACTCAGTCACCCTGAAAATGGGGGAAGTACGTTCATGTGAAACGTCGGAACACTCATCTACTACACGGCACATAAACCCAAAGGAAGACCATCAACAAATCAACAACTGCCGTGAAAACCTGAACATTTATAAGTCAGCTTCACAGCGACTACCATTTGAGTTTATCAGCTGGTAAGATATATTGTAATTTGCTTAGTAAACTGATTCTAGACATCCAGTGAGGGTTAGTAATGAAGTTCCAGTGGCCATCTCGGGCCTCAACTTACAAGTACTCAGATCTTCATTGAAGCGTGCAGGAGAACTACGAACTTTTTAGTGATCGTACGGTTAAATGCACTTCAGCCACAGTGGTTATTTGTGCCTCCTCTTCCATTTTATTAAAATTATAGCTCACATTTTAGAGTTCATTGAAAATTAGAGAATATTCTTGGCGAAAACTGCACCAGGATGTACAATATTTAAATGTTTTTAATAGTCAATACACCAGCCGGGTGTATCTAAATCACAAATATAACAATTTTGACACCCGACTTACAAAGACGAAATCTATCATGAAACGATTCACTTGGTACCGCGCAGTGAACACTCTTCCTCTCGGTTATAAAAATCAGCAAGTTACTACAATTCATTAATTCATTTATTAATTCATTCCGTTGTCTGTCTTACGATAGGTCCGCCGTCGTCTAGAAGGTAGTTCATGCACAAGATGTGACCAGTCCGGTTAGTCTGCCTTCGTATCATTGTTTGTAGGATATTCCTTTGATCTTTGACTCTGCATAATATTTCTTCATTTTTCAAAGGTCGGTGCAAACTATCACCATTCTTCTCCAGCACAATATTTCAAAAATCTCCAGGTATTTCTGATTTCTGATGTGTCCAAGATTCAGCACCATATAAAGCTATGCTCCAAACGTAGCACTTTACTAGTTTCTTCCTTAAATTTAAGTCCAATTTGCTGGTAAAAGGGTCTTCTTCTTGTTGAATGCTGGTTTTGCCATGGCAATCTTGGATTTAGTTTCACATGTATATCTTACATCATTTGTTATCATACTACCAAAATGTTTGAAATATTCCTCATTCTCCAATTGTTTTTGATCTGTTATAATCTGTACTGGGGATGGTTACCTTGAGATTCTTATTACCTTAGTTTTTTTCACATTCATTTCCATTCCATAACTTCTTCCAATTTCAGTCTATCAACCATGCACTGTAGCACCGTTTCTTCCTTAGCCAGTAGCACAAGGTCATCTGCATATTTCACAGTGCAAATTACTTGTCCTCCTATTTTGAAGTCTCCAAACACTTCAAGACCTTCCTTGGTAATAATCACCCTTACTTCTGTTGTCCATACAAATTGCATGAATGCACTGTGTGGTCACAATGTAGAATGTCTTAATGTTGAAGCTGGTAAGAGGTACGTAAGTAACCACTGGGCTTTAAAGGGTTAAGCTGACATTTCCGCAAATACAAAGTTTTTCAAGTCCAGGAGTTTCGTGAAGGAAGTGTTTTATTGACGTGACATTTATTAAATTTTCCATAGTCCTGGTTTTAATTAAGAGTAAGGCAATGGCACATGTCCAATATACGCGTCACATCTGTAGGTGCTTGTATTCACGTTAGACTTTTTAGGTTCAGAACGGACGTGCAAACACTGATCATAAACTTCCGGGTTTTGTCTTGATGCGGCAGAGACAGAGCAAATAACACAACAAGCAAAGCGATAATATCAAGTTATGCCTCGACATGGCATGGAATAGAATCTGGTTAATTCTAACTTAATATTACGTATGTGAATAATGCATTAGAATGAAACATTCCTAGAATAACAACGATCATACACAGCATGCAGAATTGTTTAAACCCAACATAATTACGTGCACCACGAAGTTTAGCTTCGTGGCCAGGAGACCACCGATGTAAACTCTTCGTCCATATTTACATTTGAAGCCTAGAACAAGGTTCTGCAAAAGTAAATTATTGGCTAATCAAGTGGCAGTATAGCAGTTGCATTCCTGTCTATGGTGAATGTTTGTACTGCCAGTGATAATGTAGCTGAACGCAGGCAAGGATGTGGTTAGCAGTAAACTGGCGCTGAGAGTTGAAGGGTTCAGAAATAGGGGGTGGCTATGTGTATCTGTGTGTGTGTGTGTATGCGGGACATAAGCGCCATCAATCAATCACCAGCAACACGTTGCACGATGGAGGGAGTGTTTCCTCGTTATTACTCTCTCCATATCCCGAGTTCCGACTGTGTGGTCTACTCTTCTCTTTCACATAGTGGCTTATTGGAATCCTCTCTGCCTGTCGATATAGACGACTGACCATCTACCAAGATGGGTAGACAGACATCAGCTTATATATCCCCCGGGCAGTGTAACCATCGTCTGTAGAATTACTTGTTCTTTAGTGGTCATTACTTCTAACCAGAGAAAGCCGAGCTATCCAAATTGAATAACAAGCGAAGGACAGCCAAAGTAACTTTCGATTTCTTCTTCGTCTTCTACATAGTAGCAGGTAGAAGAAACTAACTTGCAGCGGAGAAAGAGGGATATCTAGTATCGATACATCTGTTCTTGGAGATGTGTTATTTCGTAGCAGTTCAATATTAACAAATTTTACACGTTGTATCTGCGTGCGATAATCTTAGAACGTCTGCCTCTCTGTCTCCGACTGCGACTCCGCTTGAAAATACAGATTAAATCAAGATCAGAAGCTCAGTGCACATGTGTCCAAGTCTTGGTTAATGTAGAGAAAAATCAGAATAGCTGGGAAATAAACTTGTTGGAATTGAGGGTTTGTTTTCGGACTTTAAAGTTACGGTCTTTTGTGTTGTAACCCCGTGTAGATTGATAGATACCAGCGTCTCGGAGGAAACGGATGTCTCCATCTTCAAGGCAGAAGAATGTTCTTCACGAGGGCCGGTATCTGGGCTATTCCTAGGCGCTTTTCACTTTACCTAGGAAGAGGGGGAAACCGGTTCCTCTAAAAGGTTGATAATTTTAATTTATCGGCGTGGAATCCTCGAATCTACATTTGGGACATATTGTACAGTACTTAAACTGTACAGCAAGAATAATAACTTTATTGGAATTCCTTCATCAAAAGATGTAACATGCGGACTGGCAAGTTAGGGACAACCTCTACTGCACATTTTTACTTTCTGCACTTTGTGAAAGTACAGCACAGTACGGAGTGTCTGTTTGATGTTGTCTTTGAACACAACAGATTTGTCATATATAAAGCCTGTTTCCATCGGGGAAAACCGTGAGACCTGCAATGCTCAGGGATACGATAAAAGCGACATTATCTCTATTGATATCCTTGAGGAATTGCTCAAATGTAATTATGCTGATGGTGTTACGTACGTTACATTTGGGATATGTGTGTGTCAAATGTATATATTTCCCAGTAAACAGTCATGCACAACACTATATATAAGTCGATTAGGCAACACGTTTCGGCTTATTACAAGCCATCTTCAGGCCTTCTTGTTTAAGAACCGTGCAATAAAAACTTACGACTGCAGTTAGGAAAGAGAGCTCTTCCTTTACAAAGTACGTCATAGGAATATAGTAAGAAAATTATTAGTGAAAAATACAAAATACAAAAATACAAAAATAGATAGGGGTAATATGTCAAATTTGTATTATAAACTGTTTTTAAAAAAATGTTTTAAACAGCATGGCTAGGCAGTAAAATGAATAAGTAGTGCACTTGTTATTCATATTGTGCGTGTGTGTTTATTGTTCTTGTGGGACTGGAAAATACATTGCGCGACAATATCACACATACAGTAGGGTTGAAATTACAAGGTGGTTTCAAAAAATGAGACAACAAATACGCCATTGCCGTAAACGTTATTGAGAATTCGATGCCTACATAGAAGAAGCGTAGCAGATGGTAGACATCAGACTTCAGAGCAGCCACCATTGACATTTAAGCATGTTTCACCCACACAACAATCCTTGCATTCCAACGTACAAGAAATCGGTATCAAGCGTATACTGCCAGGAGGTGATAGCTTGCTTCACATCGGAGTCCGTTGCAAATTGTTTTTAAGCTACGTTTTTTTAAGGGATACAAATATTTGTAAATTACTGGGCTCGAGATCGGGACATCAGGGCAGGCGGTCCACAACCTACCAACCGTAGCTCCGTAACGCCATAAGACGAGACAAGACCGGTTGGCAATGTGGGTCCCCATGATTTTAATTTATTTGGGTCCCTGAACAAGCCCTTTGCTGGCAAACAGTTTACATCAGACTACGACATGAAGCAAGTTGTCACCTCCTGGCTACAGACACTTGAAGCCGATTGCTCCTAAGACAGGATATAAGCCTCGATGTCACACAGGGGCAAGTGTTAACTCTCAGTGATGCCTATACGGGTATGTGATGTGTACCACCTGCTAAACGTGTGCCATGTATGTGGCTTAATCAGAAAAATTTCTCGAAATTAGTGTGTTACCTAATTTTTGAAACTTTCTTGCTTGTACGGAAAACCATTTGTAAATGCTATATGTAAATTGTTACTCTTTCCGTTATAAGACAAGATTTGTACTTTGCATTGTCTTTATATTCCCGAGTGTTTGTTTACCCCAGATTATTTTCGAATACACTGACGTTTTTCATAAGGTTTAGTGTGAACGTGATATCTTCATTTTTTGTAAGGTACCACCAGAAAATGTGAACCGGGTAAATGTAGTAGTTAGCGACTAGACTACGGACTGGGAGTTTCGGAAGGTATCCCGGCAGGGGCAAGAGATTTTTCTCTTCCACAAAACATTTAGACCGGCTGTTGGGCACAAACACCCTCCTGTTCTATGTGTACCGTGGTTCTTTCCCGTTGGTAAAGGGACAGGGCCTGAAGTTAAGTACTCACCTCCATCTAGTGCCTAGGTTGAAAAAGAATGGACGTATATCTCCACTTCCTTCATATGCCTTAATGGGGTGAGCAGCGAAAACTTTACTTTTACTTTACTAAAAGATTATACTGTCATGGCGACGATTGTAATAATTTGAGTGCTGCGCTAAGGCAGCACCAATTACCATAGATTCTTGGATTCATTTTGGTAACGGATAATCGAAAATGATGCAATTCTTGTTACAGTCACAATTTTGTGGAATTTTAATTTCTATTGCGCTTTCTTATCAATGACTACTTAATAATTTAGGAAACTAGGTGCCTTATTAGATAAAGCAAAATACTGACAATTTTAAATTGAAATGTTTTAGGCACTTTTGTATTCCTGGAGCGCGCCTATTAAAATCGCTGTCTCTAGGAATGAATGAGATTGCGGATAGGTGAACAGATATTCATGTGGAGGCTAACTGAAATTTTTTGATACATTCACATTTTAATTTTAAATCTGAAAAATATAACGGGACCTTCTGCATAAGTATCTACAAACCCTATATCTAACTATATTTGTTAAATATTTGTCAGAACGGAGAAAAATAATTTTAACAAAACTTCTAGAGTAAATGGAACATACGTTTTGTGCCCAATATAGATTTCATATGTTACAGTCTTCGATAATAACAAAAGAATTACGCTACACGCACATTGTATAGCTTATATATCTAGTGATAAAAAGTGGTCTTCCGAACACAGAAGATAATGTCGAAGAATCAACAATGATTTTCCATATTCACGGGAAGATACCTTATGTCCTTATATATATGTATTTATTTATTTATTTATTTATTTCCGTATATTTTGTACCGCGTTGAACATGATGTGTTGCATAAAATGTAGAACATTTCAAATAACGATTTTTTTATTGTGTGTACATCAGATCATCAGATCTACGCCATTTATAAATAACTAACTCCTTGGAGCAGAGTCCTTCTGAAAAGCTAACAGGTCCTCAGCTAGTCAAGAAATTCCCGGCATTTTATGGAAACCGAAGGTTCATTACCGCATTCACAACAGCCCACCACCTCTCCCTATCCTGAGCCATATCAATCCAGTCCATGCCCCCATCCCACTTCTTGAAGATCCATTTTAATATTATCCTCCCATCTACGCTTGGGTCTTCCTAGTGGTCTCATTCCCTCAGGTCTCCCCACCAAAATCCTGTATGCACCTCTCCCCTATCCCATACTTGCTACATGCCCCGCCCACCTCATTCTTCTTGATTTGGTTACCCGAATAATATTTGGTGATGAGTACAGATCATTATGTTCCTCGTTACGTAGTCTTCTCCACTCCCCACGCCATTTACAAGTAAGCATAAAAAGTTTAAATCGACTAATTAAACATTTAATTGTAATAAGAGATGGTGCACACACCAATACTGTTACGTCGAACTTGTACACAATTCAAGTTAAGGGTAAGTACTTTTCCGAAAATGGGAATTTTTCGACAATATTCAGTGAACATTTTCGTTTTCGATTTAAAGAAGATCTTTAGTTCAGGCACGGGTACTAGCTGTCAGACGGGCAGACAAGACCGCCAGTAGAAAGTTCTTTTACTTTGTAAAAAACGCCTGATATTGACATTAGAGACAAGCTAGCTGAACAATTTCAAAGAGGCAGTCTCTTAATTTTTCAAGTCCCTGTAAAATATTACTGACTTTCTTCAGAGAAGCATTACTCATTTATCTCCTAGCGACAGTTTGATTGTAACTGAATTATAACGTTCCCTTCTTCCTAGAATCCCGTCTACTGCCTCAACTTAATGTGACATGTGAAACAATTTCAACACTTTATATAACTATAGAGGTCACTTTTTCTCATAACAGAAGAAAGACAAGATCATAGCAGAAATTACAGTATTGAAATCCAATTTGAAAGAATGAGCCAAATGAGACCTAAATTAACCCACCCTTTCCCAATACACAAATAACACAACTTGTCTCTTAAGCTGTAGTGATGAATTATGGCCTTAGTGATTTATAGATTCTTTATTTTTTTTTGGCTACGAATAGCATCACCAAATAATTATTTTGTTATTGTTTGCCTCCCTTTCTACACTTTAAATATCTCCGCCACTATTTTCTACAATAAAAATATAATTAATTAATTCATGGTCCCATTGTTGTGAATGATGTATTTTAATAGTGGAGTACCGGCGGCTTTATGGGAGAAGGGATAGCCGGTGATGCGGGCCGGTAACAAGAGACGTACAGATAGAGACCCAGCGTTGTGATGGGCGGCAAAAGTTGTAACAGCGTGGGGGGAGTTATAATGATATGGCACAAGCGACACAAGTACGAAGTCCAGAACAGAAAAATTAATGGTAGCCACGCTACTGTGTGAAGGTAGTCTTTGCTGATCGCGTTGTTTACGCAGGAAGGAAGTAATGAGCTTAAATGTTTTAACAGGCTATTCTTCAGTTGATTATACGGCTTTTAGTTCAAGTGACGTAAGATGCTCATCGGGAACAGAGACTTATGTCGAGGGGATGTTTAGCGGGAAGTGTCAAACGAAAGGTAGTTCGGTAGGATATGATGTCTGATGAAGCATGAGGCATGTACACTATTACTTTACGCAAGTTAATTTATTTATAAAAGTCGCTTGAGTCGTTAGAGGTTAGTGTCATTTAATGCTCGTTTGTGTTAGATCACTCACACATACTTTCCACTGATTTAAGCACTGGACGATGACTGAAAAAAGGAATACATATTAACGATTGATTGAAGAAACAGTGATTGCTGGACTGAAAATTTGAATTCTTAGCTATAATACTGGCTACAGTAGAACAAAAAGTAATGTCGACCAAAGAAGAATTCCAGCGCAGAAAAGAAGATGTTAACAGAAAGTTTGTCGAAGCAAGAATACTGACCAACGAATTCAGAATTCTATCGCCTAAGAGAGTCCTCGCACTGTTCGGGAATCGCTTATAAACGCTGCGCAGAGAACTTGCTGGTCTATTTTTTGAATCGGAGTTTGCAATTAGCTCTTCATATCTAAGCTGCAGAACCTCGAGAACTCGCGGAGAAACCCTTTAAAACCTAAAAATCTGTTACTGACGGACGTCACATGATTCACATTTCTCGGTGACAACTTGGCGTATGGTCAGGATTGCATTTGATCTGAAAAGCTGAAATTTGTGATTACAATTTTTTGTCAAAATGACATACTGCTCCTCCAGCCAAGCTTTGAACATTCTTCCAGATACGCGAGAAAGAAGTACGTGTATTGTGTATTTTTATTAGATTTTAAGCAATGAAGAAATGTGCGCCCTAATAAGATGCATTAAGGGCACTTTTCTCTTAATTTAACCATCTGGATAATTACTGAAATCACGAGTTTGTGGTTCGATGGTCGTAAAGACTTCTCGATTATCCAACTGCGAACCATACCCGGTTGCAGTGCCTAATAGAGCTACGAGTTACAATCAGAAATTTCGTACCACGTGTCTTGGAATCCATTGTTATTGATTTTATAACCAGCAACTTTAAAATATTGTGCGAGTAATTCCTGTAGTCGTTCAGGGGTGAAAGGTACTGCCATAAGCTCTTATTTGTAAAAATAGGAGTGCAAACCTTAGAATTGTATCATTGAATTCCGTAATGACTTAGACATTTCATTTTTCAAAACTATGTTAGTAACAAGAAGGCATTATATATTTTAGATTAGTAAACCTTTTAAAACGAAATGGTAGTTGTATGTACTGCTTACTGTAGCGTTTAAAACTCTCTATTTCCCCCACACAGTGTGTTTATTTTGTCGCACAATTCTCGCAGTCAACACCAGCTATTTCGCTGTTCATTGAGTGGTCTTTGTTTTGCAGATTGGAGTTTTTCCTGTGAGGTAAGAACGGATGGTTGATAACGAAACATAAGTGGGTTTGTGAACAAGCTTGATTAAAATGTTGTAGCACTTTGAATTTGTCACACTACTTGTTACATACTTGAACCCAGTGTTTTCTCAGTACAGGCGAGTTATTTTATTTTCCATCCACGTCAAAACGTAGACTTAGAGGCGGGGGGAGGCACAAATTTTACAAAACCCTGGGAGCCATATCAAAATTGTAGGTACCAACTGAGAGCGATGAAGTTCCATACTGAGGACCCATAAATATCAGGCGCCACGGCACAAAATTTAGTAACCCGGACGACCAGGCGCCTGGACTTTGTGTATTCCTGGTTATAACTATGTATAATAAATAACAATATATCGCGTTACATGTTTCACTGATATTTCTTCGTCGTCATTATCATCATCATAAAATTATTATGCAGTGTACTAATACGAGAAGGTAAATTATTATTATTATTATTATTATTATTATCATCATCATCATCATCATAGTCACCATCATGGGAAAATAATTCACCTGCATTATCATATTTACCTTATAACAATATGACGCTTGACGGTGTGTGACTCATACCAAATAATTCACCTGCATTATCATATTTACCTTATAACAATATGACGCTTGACGGTGTGTGACGCATACCAAATAATTCACCTGCATTATCATACTTACCTTATAACAATATGACGCTTGACGGTGGGTGACGCATACCAAATATTTTACCTGCATTATCATACTTACCTTATAACAATATGACGCTTGACGGTGGGTGTGACGCATACCAAATAATTCACCTGCATTATCATACTTACCTTATAACAATATGACGCTTGACGGTGTGTGACGCATACCAAATACACACGACATTTAGGAAGCTGGCTGTGCATTCGTCGTCATAACGTAGAATAGCTCGATATAATAGGTCCAAACAAAATTTTGTGGTATTCCTTTTATTTGATAATGGAAGCATAGACAAGTTTCTGAACGTCGTGTGTAATAAGTATGCTTCAGAAAGCATGTCTAGTGTAATAATTTTGTGAGCCAATAATTTTCACAGGAAACCATCATGTGTTCTTTTAAAGCAAGCAGTGCGCCTGCGGCGTAGTGTTTAGATCAACCGTACAGTCAATGCGGTGGGAATGTTGCCTATAGTCCACGGCGATCTCCTAATTCCGCTGCTAGGTTTGTAACTTGGAAGAGGTTTCGTCCATATGTTTATGTGGGTCGGTGGTATTCATGAAAAGAGTGACAGTGTTTCTTTCTGTATTTCAAAACGTAATTCTTTTCTTTTCACAGTTTTCCACAATAAAGTGACAATTGGTGCTTAAACGAGGTTAAAATATGAGTAAGTAATAGATTGAATTAAATTACCGAACTGTAAGGTACATGGAAACAGCTTTCTTCCAGATACTCAACGCCTCTAGAAATACCCTTAAGATGGAAGTAGCAGGCTCCTTCGAAACGTTGGTATGTGTATGAATTCATAAGGCGACATACACCTTGCACGGCGGAAATATTTATCAGCACTATCGTGACAATTTCGTATTCTTAAATGTATATATTCCCAAATGGCTTAAGGGATTTACAATCGGTGTATTGTTTACTTCATTTTGTATTTGAAGTTTATACATACGAAGAAAAGGAAGCGCACTTGACTTACATTGAAAGCTAAATTGATATAAAGCATTTTTTATTCCTCGTGATATACTCGCATTTTGTGTTTAACTGAAGTAAAATGTGATGCAACATTTGCAAGATGACACATGAATTTATACAACATATTATTTAATTTATAAGCTCGTTATCTTTATCTGTATTGAAATTCGGTATATTTGAAAATTAATTTCTAACGATAAAGGGAAGTTTCTCTCCCCTTGAAAAACCACAAGAGTTTTCTGTCGTGGATAAAATTTCGTAGAGTTTCTTTAGTGGTCTGTTCCGCGGTAGAGAATTTAAGCGCGCATAAAGCAGTCTTTTTACTCTTCTAGTCACGTGATTTGCTGTAGAGATCAGTTCATGAAACAAACAACCATAAACGTATGAGAAAAGCCCAGAATTCTCGTACCTTTCCTTTAGATATTTTCTGTGTTCGTTTTGCTCTTCTCTCATTTCATTTAATGTAGCTAAATCTCTAAGTCTGCCGCTGTCAGACAGCAGCCTGCTGTACCTCAAGCGTAAGTTGAACCTTACACGTTATTTTTAACATATATATATATATATATAAACAACTTTGCTTATGGTGGCCTACCAGGAACTCTATGTTAATATTTATGCAGTATGGTCATCCATTCCTTGCGTAGTTTCCTTCAATAGATCACAGAATTCTAATGTGTTTAATTTCCCAAATTTAGCCTTAAACTCCAGGAGAGTATCCGTGTTTATAATTATTAATATGTAAAAAGAAACGCACAATATATTTTAAGACTTGTTTATGATCTAGAGCTAAACCCTGATACAGTGCTTCCCGATATAGCGTCACCCTCACCTAGCACCCATGAAAGTCTGTGAACAGAAATTCCGTATTATAGAGTATTTCGCTTTTTCGCCACCATCCATATACCGCCATGAACTGCGGTGAACAAACAGTGGCGCTCTATGGGTGTGTGTCTGTACTTGCTTACAGAATTTTAAAATCCTAATTGAAATTTTGCATTGGTTATTACGAATAAACCAAATACTAAACAATACTTTCGCACGTCCACCATGTTTCTCAAACACAGTAAGTTTGTTTTTACGCGATTTATGTCTCATAAATACAGAGTTTAACATTTCCAAGTTGTAACCCTAATCATACAAGGAATGTAGAATTTCTATTGCAAATTTGTAATTTCTTTCATTACGTTGGCTATCCGTATGTCATAAACATTAGACCACAAGACTACTGTACGCATTTTTATTCAATTGTTTATTAAATATAGCAACACTGAAATTCAAAGAATCGTTCTGAGAAATTACATGTTGATACCTTATTTCACAAATCTAATTTATAGTTAGACAAAATGTAAATATACTAGAATTTGCATAGAAAGGATTTCAAAGAGAATTTTGGTTGTTAAATATTTAGGAAAGCGGCAATAGAAAGCCGAAGAAAGATACGTTAAAATAACTTTAATATGTGACTTAGGTTGCAAGGGTGATGTGTGGACGGAACTATGTCATGTGTAGTGGGGGCTTTAGTATTACTAGAGTTTATTACTTCCAGTAACATAAAATTATCAAATTTTCTCTAAAATTATACTATGTCGACAATTCCTTCTTCAGTGGACATGGCCTGTTACAAATTTAAGTCCATCCTTAAACACAAACCATTTCGTAATAGGTACAGCTTCATGCATGGTCGTAGGTGTCACATTTAGTAACGATATAAAAGTATAGGCCTACACTCTGTCAAAAGTAAAATGTTTCTGTTTATGTGATTTAAACTGTGCTTTATTATCCAGCATGTGATACAAGTATATGAAATTTTTGAACGTCTGTAAAAATAAAGAATGTGCAAGGTAACAGTTTTTAAGGATCGTCGATATTTAACTTGGCATTTTATAAGTACTGTAGATGTTTTTAGGCGCGTTCGCAAAATTGCGAAGAGCGACTATTAGCTTCGTCACGTCTGTCTGTTCGTCCGCCCGCCCGCATGGAACAACTCTGCCCCCACTGGACGGATTTTAGTGAAATTTTATATTTGAGATTTTCTCGAAAATCTGTCGAGAAAATTCAATGTTAAATACAATACGACAAAAACAACGGATACTTTACTTGAAGAAGTACGTACATTTATGATAAACCTCGCTGAATTCTTCTTAGAATGAGATGTGTTTCAGACAAATTTGTAGAGAAACTAAAAACACACATTTTATGTTCAGTAACTTTTTTCCGAAAATCGTGCTGTTTATGAGATAACGTGAAAGAATGTGGTAGAGCCAGACAGGCCACAGATGACAATATAATACGGCGCATGCGCTTTGCATGCTGGATAACTAATGCTACAGACACACACATTCAGAATATACAATAGTTATTGCTTTTCCACGGCACCAATGATTACGCGAACGCGCCTCAATATTATGTTATACCTACACTGCTTATCTTGTTGTAAAATCTAAAGAGAATTCATGGATGGTATTTAGCTCACTGACCATCTTTTATGACTATAATAACAAAAAGAATTCGGTTGCAAGAAGGAATATCTTATGTGTCTCAAAATGGTAATTTTCAACTGGTCAACACAGAACATGCGCGTTGGACTTAGACGTTGTAGGCCGATAATACCACATTATACTGGCTATGATTTAGTACATGCCGACGGCTTTGTAAAGGGGGATGTTAGCCTTTTCCACCTTCAGTATTGTTCAGTTTATAGAGAATATGAAGCAAATAA
Organism: Reticulitermes speratus; assembly: GCA_021186555.1. Classification (NCBI taxonomy): domain Eukaryota; kingdom Metazoa; phylum Arthropoda; class Insecta; order Blattodea; family Rhinotermitidae; genus Reticulitermes; species Reticulitermes speratus. The sequence continues at coordinate 21,742,683 of JAJKFL010000005.1, forward strand.
GGTAGATGAACTATTAGATGGGTCATTGAGTTTAATGTGATTGCTTTGGAAACAAAGCTGTATAGAGGTCCGTACATTACGTAAATCGTGTGCTCTCTTCTTTCCTCATCCTTTCCTTCCCATGCTCGAAATTTCGTTTTAATCGTAATTCATTAAATTGAGAATGCAGCAATGTCTTAATTAAGAACTTAAATCTTCAAGCCAGTGTCTGGTAACCTAACGCTCTTCTCCTACGGTCGTCTTATTTGTCTTTAAAATAACTTATTTGACTTACTCTAAAAATTGTTTATGACTGCAGTTTTTAAAATTTAGAGCTTCTTTTTTATAACATGTTACTTACAAGTTACTTTCTTATTCATTCATGATGAAATTTTAATACCTCATTCTGAGGAAAAGTATAGTTTAATGTGGAGAATGAGATATAATTTCCTAAACGAATGTTTAAATTAGGGATAAAATAAGCAACAGAAGTAAAACGAAATTTACATACTACCCATCATCATGCTCAATTGCAATAAAGATTTAAGCTACAGGTAAATAGAATGCTTTCTTTATTGAAATAATTAGATATATCATCAGGATTGCTGCCACTAAAGCCTAAAATTCAAAGAAACCTTCATCTATATAAATGAAAACAAAGGAATCAAGGAAATAAATAACTAATCAGCACTGACCAAATTATTGGAATACAGAAATACATTTATGACATTACTGAATCAAAAGAGACATAATTCCGAAATTATGCGTGAATTAAAAATCCATCTGTGTGAGAAAACAGAGATGTCCTTCAGGAGACTATTGGATATCTTTGGGCCGAATATTTCTCTAGACGACCCAATTCCTTGACATTCCGATACTGGTTATACGATAAGGCCAACGAAAATTATTCGCCTAAAAGACAGCACAGTTAAGTTCAAAAATTCCGTCGTTAAAATACCTTAAACAGTGGACGAAGATGTAAGTGTGTAAAACTTGTTTTATGGTTTAGGTGCATGTATTAAAAATTATAACGATGTAAATATTGAGTTTTTAATTTTGTCTGATAGTTTAAATTGTTTTCAATTTTAATAATTCAGCCACTGTGTTCATTAATTTTTTATTTTTTTAAAAAATTAGATAAGAGTGGTATGCTGTAAGGAATGCGGCTATATTCCAGTATGTATTGTTAGTGTAATTAGTTTTAAGACGTGAGTTGTTAAGCCTTGGAGCATAAATAATAATCTTATTTTAAATTGCGACATTTAATCAGTCGTAATTTAATTTAGAAGAGCGGTGCTACGTCACCATTACGTAAGCCGAAGAGATTATTTTTTAGAAAATCGATTGAGCTGGGAGAGATTCGATATGATATTAGGCTGCCGGAAGGAAGACGCTTTTAAAAAAAATTACAGGCACAAATATTTTCGTCCAACCATGCAGACGTTTAAAATAGATGTGTGATTAATATATACAATAATGGAAATGGTGCCAATAATCGTAGTTCAGTAGTTTTATGAAATAAATATTATGTTTGGTTTGTTACGAAGTATTTTTTTTCCTATGGCTCGACAGCCCTATATGGGCCTGGGCCTCCTCGTTTCGTCGAGGTTTCATGATCACACACATTAGAGACACCACAGTCGGTAGGACTCCTCTGGACGAGGGACCAGCTCGTCGCAGAGACCTCTACCTGACAACACACAACACTCACAAGAGACAGACATCCATGCCCCCGGTGGGATTTTTTTTGGTCTGTCCGGGGTTTTCCCCCTTTGATTCATTTTTGTGCTGTTTAAATCCTTTTTCGTCCTTCATGTCACTTTACGTTCCATGCTACCGTCCTTATACAACAAACACAACACAAACATCCATGCCCCCGGTGGTATTCGAACCCACGATCCCAGTAAGCGAGCGGCCGAAGACCCACGCCTTAGACCGCACGGCCACTGGGATCGGCTTTTTTTTTTTTTTTTGGTGTCCGGGGTTTTTCCCCTTTGATCCATTTTTTTTGTACTGTTTAAATCCTTTCGTCCTTCATGTCACTTTACGTTCCATATTACCGTCCTTACAACAAACACAACACAAACATCCACGCCCCCGGTGGGATTTTTTTTATTTTTTTTTGTGCCTGTCCGGGGTTTTTCCCCTTTTGATCCATTTTTGTACTGTTTAAATCCTTTCGTCCTTCATGTCACTTTTACGTTCCACGCTACCGTCCTTACATCAAACACAACACAAACATCCATGCCCCCGGTAGGATTCGAACCCACGATCCTAGTAAGCGAGCGGCCGCAGACCCACGCCTTAGACCGCACGGTCACTGGGATCGGCTGTTATGAAGTATACTGCAACAAAATTGGAAAGACTGTCAAAAAGAAATATTTTCAAGCCTTCCAACTCTTAAGTGTACAGCTAACGACAGTGACTGAGTGTTAGTTGTGTTATAAGCAAAATAATTTGAATCTAATAATTGGCATTATCTATTACTTACAGTTCTGGAAATTCATTGACAAAATAATACCGAAATATAAGTAGTAGTATTTTACAAGCAAACATGTTTTGGCTAAACCAATAACTATTCAACCCGAGTAGTGGCCGTAGATAAATCTGAGCAGAATCGATCATAATTAAGCCATACACGAATAATCCCCGAGGATATGGAAATCGTGCTACTGGGCGTCAGAAAAGTTAAGAATAAATGTAAAGTTGTAAGGAAAAGTGGCGTTGTGGGGACGGTTACAATGTCAATAATAAATGTGTTTTAACGTATCAGGCTTAATCAGACATCTTCAATGTAACCTGTAATATTCATACTGTTGTCGCTCGGTTTTCAGAATCTCTTTTGTGAAAATAATGTGCATTAAATAAATAATCTAAGAGGGGGTTGTCTCATCCATTACTGATCTAATGTCAAAAAAACTACTTATAATTGTGACGTAGTGTTTTCCTTGCTAATGTAATAGTCGATCAACGAAGCGTCGTTTCTTGCATTGAAGGAAGTGTAAGTTTCATATTTGTTACACATAGCTACCAGTATTATATTTTCATGTTGTTATTTTTAAGTAAAAGTTTAAATAACTTAATGGAAAAAACAGATACTTTTACAGAAGAAAATAAAGAGGTTAGTAGAGAAATTATTTCATATATATCTGAGTAAGTATTCATGTCTTATCACTGGCATGCAAAATGGCAGCATAATGTATTCATAATTAATAAACAATTTAAAAAATGCAGAATTCAGGCAGCTGTGAAGGACGGTAATAAATCAAATGTAAACCCATGTTTATGATTAATTTAAGAACACACAATTTTGAATTTTTTCGATGTCAATTACAATAGTATGTCCTCGTATCTGTTCACCTAAAGAGTTAAGAAACACAAGAACATAACATGTTACCTCTCTCATATGCATGTGAAAATCGGTCTATAACCTAAGAAAGGACATAAATTCAGGAAGTAGAGAAGAGAGTGCTGGTGATTGACCTCTAATAAAAAGATAAACAGCAGGTTAGAGTACAAATCATACTTAAAACGCTCATGCTTGAATCGAGTGATAAAAACGTCGAGGAGGGAGTGAGAGGAGTCGGTAATCACGGAGCGCTTAACGCGAACCGGAAACTATTGGGCGGCGGCGGTCGGAAACACTGGGGGGGGGGGGGATTTATGAACAAGTTACGGACGTGACTCGCATGCCCAGCACCGCCCCCACCCCAACTACAAGGCCACTTTACACCGTTGCTGCCGCTTTTAATACTCTCTGCGTACATGAAAATAAAGCATGTTGCAAAATTGCAGCATCTATTGGACTTTCATATATTGTATTTAAATACCTTCTTAAAATACGGCTAACACAGTACATAGTGAACTCCATAAGCTACGGTAGATGCAAGATAAATTTTGTGAATGGCGTCAGGTCATTTATTAATAAGATAATAAAAAATTGCACAATATGAATTGTGTGAACATTTGAAATTTGTTGACAAAAATAAAATTAAAGGTGCCTTTGTGTTTATGCACCACCGCAGGAAGCGTATAGGGAAGGCAGACTTAAAGTAATACGCAGTGTTAAATTCAACACGACATGAAGAAAGTGCGCAGGTTTGCTCTGTGCACGTTTTGCTCTAAGAGAAACAGCGTTACATATGTATTGGACAGGCTGCTACGTAGGTCCCATGTCGGGACTGGATACGATGGCGAAAGAAGAAATCTGTCCCTGTCTGCACTGAAGCCATTGTCTGTCACTTTACGGACAATGAATTATGATCACCGCGAACGTGGAGACAAAATGTCCTTCAGACACGTCCGTTTCCACACGACACACTACAGGGTGTCATACCACAGACAACCACCACTACTATAAGGGTTGTTAGCATTTAATTCTTTAGGCGTTTTCTTAAAGTTGCGAAAAGCAGTTATTAGTTTCGTCATGTCCATCCGTCTGTCCGTCCGCATGGAACAACTCGGCTCCCACTGTACGGATTTTCATGAAATATTATATTTGTTTACTTTTCTTAAATCTGTACAGAAAATTCAAGTTTCATTAAAATCTGTCAAGAATAACGGGCACTTCACATGAAGACCTATGTACCTGTGTAATAGTATCTCGCTGAATTCTCCTTAGAATAAGAAATGTTTCAGATACAACTTGTAGATAAAATCAAAATACACATTTTATGTTCAATACATTTTTTCGAAAATCGTGTTTTTTATGAAATAATTTGGAATAATATGGTAGAGCCAGACAGGCCACAGATTACGATATAACAGGGCGCATGCGCTGTGAATGCTGGATAACTAAGGCTACAGACACACTCTTAGAATATGTAATACGTACTGCTTTCCCACGGCAAAGCGCCTCAGTGTTATACCTACACTGCCTGTATTGTTTCATCTGACGTACAGAAGAGTATACATTCATGAGTTGATTCAGTAATAAAAGTTAGTGATTAACAGCAAAGCAAATAGAAGAAACTAAGGCAATGTGGCAACAAAATCAAGAAGGTTTTACACGTGCGTCCACTACAGGACTCGCTCCTCAGAACCTCCACAACAGAATAAGACACCGAGTGCTATTTCAGAACATTTGTATTGGTCTTCATTCCGCAACTCCTTTATTAATATCGAATTTCTTGACTATCAGAAAGGAAGTACAGACCGTCAGTCAGAACTTAATTGTTAACAATAGCTTTATTTTTACCAACACATGCACTACAATTATGTCGTATTTTCAACCCCTACATATTTTTCGACTATTTATTAGTCATCAGGGGTGTAAAATACGACATAATTGTAGTGCATGTGTTGGTAAAAATAAAGCTGTTACTTAAAGACAAAATGCACGGTGAATATAATGTGAAATATAATTGTTAACAGTTTGTTTGCTACGTATTTCGGCTTTTGGGAACGCCATCATCAGACAATTAAAAACAAAAGTAGAGCTTTCCCTGATGATGGTTTTTTCAATAGCCGAAACACGTAGCAAGCAATGAACCTGATAAAAATTGGGAGTGTCGAGCCGTGCTTCCTTTCTCCTCTTTATATATCAAAACGGGATATAGTTGATTAAGAATCTGACTGAGTATCTATTAGTTTCTCAAGAAGGGCTCTCCTTCGTGAAATTAGTTACTTAAATAGTTATTTGTTATTTACTTATGTGAAGTGTAGGTCTTCTAGAATAAAATAGGGTTTATTCTGATAGGGAATACTTCAGAAACTTGCCCAGTGCGTTGTGATGACGATGATTATAATGATGACTTCAACCCTAAATAAATCGCTTAATACTGAAGTATTAATATTAGTTTGTATGTGAGAAGTAGTGCGAAAATTAAATTATCTATACAAACGAGTCCTTGAGCAGTGCGGTTATCTCCTTTGTATTTACAGATAATTCAAACTGTGGAATCATATTTATACGCTTCACTCTTGCTTTCCTGTTAGCTTTTTCACTAAATGAGTTTTTCGTCAAGTACAAAATGCAGTCCGTATAAGCTGGCTTCTCATTAATGTAACTAAATGGCTTTTTCATTATCTGCAAAACCTGCAATATTTTAACATGGAAGTCCGTGGCTTTGGAACACAGCTGATGTACTTTTCACAGAAAGTGACATGGAAGGTGTCAACGCGAGAATTAATGTAAAAGCAAAACATTTATGGACTGTGGATTATAGTGTTCTTGGTGTAGTCGTTGCATATTTCCAGTTTTACCATTTGATTCATTGCTCTAATTACAGTATCGGTTCCATATAAACGTTCAAAATAACACACAAAAATAACAGCGTTTTTCTTACTTTCGATAGAGTTAAACTGCATTGCGGAAGGAAAAAGGAAAAATTCAAACGAAACACGTTGAATCCGGTAGGGAATTCACTAATATACTTCTGGTTTCTAAGTTTAGGAGCTTTGAAATTTAATTTCATGATTATACACTTTCCACTTATTTATTTATAGCTTATTTACCGCTCGGAAAACTTAGTTTCACTTGTAGTTTGCTTAATGGCTTTGTCATTATCTCACACTATATAACGTCGAATTGTGGGGTAATGGTGCAAAATGAACCAAAAGAAATGCGAAAGCAAGCAGTGTTTGTCTAATCAGAGGTCCTGTTCGTATTTGCATCTACTAACTGAGGAAAGCCACGATAACACCTAAGGACAGCCGGTTTCCAGTGCCAGATTTGAACCTAGTGCCTTCCAAATACGAAGCAGGATTGATAACAACTCGACCATCACTTTCGGTGTCATTCCAATCTTTCTTTTGTGGTGTATAACCTTGGCAGTTGAGAAAGCGTCATTAAGTAAGCATAAATGTAAACAGAAACAAACACCAGGATTCTGTTAAACGACCCAGTATACGGATGTATTACCGGAACTTCCTTTGTTATTCATCTACCTCAAACGGAGAGGGAAGTTACGGCTCACTCAACGGTTTTCGAAGTTGCTGGTTTCAGACAGCCTTTCCCACCGTTGATTCAATTTATCGCTGGATTCCTCTGCCTTCTCCCTCCACCTTTCTGCGGGTCGGAAGCCTGTCGAGAGAGCCATTACGTCATCCCAGATCTAACATGGACAGTACTAAATTTTACAGAAGCAGCAATCTGCATGTTTCAATCCATTGTACAGGAAACTAAATTAGTAGATGCCGACCCCCCAGGACTGTCACATGGTTTACGTGTAGTTGTACAGACTTCAGAGTAGTAGAGCATGTCCTGAACAGAACCTCTTTTAAACGGAAAAATATTTTTCGCGGAAAATGGCTGAGGCTCTCCGGATGGTATAGACTGACATAGAAGTCTATGATTACCCATAAGAAACAAAAACCTTAGAAAACAAAACGTAATTAATATTAGCTGCGGGTTGTTCATATGTAGTCGTCTGTACTTTCTTTCCTGAAATGTGTGTGAGAAAGAAATCTCTGCTACAAATTGATAGGCATTAAAATCGATAACGAAAATAGTTATTTGCAGAATACCTCAACGGACTGCTGGAAGAATGAAAAAAATATGAAACTGAATGATAAATAAATGAAGGAAAAAAAGACGGAAGAAAGAAATTAAAGAAATAAATGAAGGAAGAAAGAAAGAAAGAAAGAGAGGAGAACAGAAAATATAACAAAACAAATCACAATAATGTACACCTGTGTGAGAGTGAAGTGTAAATGCACACTTTGTAAGTACTTACCTGTGCTAAACGGAATTTTGTCTGAAATATAAATATCCACTTAACTCCCTTTTAGGCATGTTTTATTGCATTTAAAGCACTATTCGCTTAATTTATAGAATGTTTTGCTTTGAATCGAGAGCAGGTATTTACGCTTTATACACTGAAATTACTCAACATTATACAAGCATGTAAAAATTTAGTTTTTAATTCATAGAGAACACAATGCATTTCTATTGGAAAGAGCGAACAGTTAAGTTTGTGTACGGAAACATTGGCTGTTTTTTGTAACATTCATATGAGGCATGTAAGTACATTTTGTGGAAAAAGATTTTTTAATATTAAAACAGTTGGGAATCTGTGGGTTAAAGGGTTAATTAAGTGTTTATGGTATTATGTAGGTAAGTGTCCCTTATATATTTTGAACGATAAAAGAAGTAGTGTGTGTGGCGGGGTGAGGGTATTGCAATTTGAGTCCTACAGAAATAAATTAAAACTAACATCCATTTAAATTCCACCCTCCCAAAAACACGCAGCATGCTTCATTAGCAATTTATTGGAGCAGAGTCGTTCTTCACAGGTTGATAGTCTCTCATCTGGCCAAGACTTTCCCCACATTTTATGAAAATCAACAATTACGAGATTTGAGGTTAACACAGTGATATTTCTGAAGATATAGGTCTTCTTGAATGTTACGATGTGTCGCTGGATAACAGTTCTCGGCGACACAGCGTAAATTTTCGGATCACTAGAATCTTCAAATTTAACTTTACCCTAACACTTTGTATATAAACTTAAAGTACAGCATTATACTTCTTTGTGGGCATATGAACAGGGACCTAAGTATGAGAAGTAAATCATTCAGCGAGATTTCAGTTTCTCATAGCTGTGTTTATCAAGAGTGTTTTTTTTATGGCGTGCGAAGCCATTGAGACTGATAGATACAGACATTTTGGAGGAGTATGCTACATCAATCTTCAGAGTAGAGGAGTCACTACCCTACCGTGAAGGTAGAGACAAGGGGTTTCTCGTAACTGTACCTATCTACCAAGCCAAACGGCTTCTATCCTAGAAGAAAGCTATCACCATAGTCAAATATTATACACTGAAATGGAGGTAAAATTTCTTCAACGCGCCAGTATTTTTGTAAGAAATTGCTCCGCGTCCCATTCCAGAAGAAAGCAGTCGTCGTAAGTCGCCCTTCAGACCTAAGATTAGAAGTAGCACATTTGTGCGAAACCTATGTACATGTCTACCGCCACGTTCCAAACAAAGCAATGTTCATATCTTACAGTCATCAGGATAAAACTCAGGATGTCAGCTACTCGTATATTAAACTACTACCATAATTATGTTTAAATACAGGCATACTTCAGCATGTTGCCTGTTTAATAAATGCCATTCCTTCTCCTTGATAAAAGACCGACCAATTTACAATGGGTTTGCGAGAAATGATATTTTTATGCTGATGAAGATTCATATTCTGGTTCCTTACGAAATAACACCGTGTACTCTGGTAGGTGGGTACCGTTTTTTTGGAGGATAATACTGCCTCCATGTTCATGGTAGAAATTTAGTCCTGCACACTGTGAAGTTTCATGAACCAGAAAACAAATATGAAACAGAGGGTTATTAATTACTTTGAAATGAAGATATTCGTAGTAGACCTTGTACAGCTTCATTTTTTCAATGATGTGTTCAATTTCCCACCTTCTGTCATTCTCTCTTTTCGTCGTTTCATTCCTTTTTCCTTCCTTTCCATGTTTGTTTATTAATTATTTCTTCCTTTGTCTGCGGTACTGTCCAAATACTTTGCAGTGACGAAATGCAAAACCCACTTAATATAGCTGGCCTCCGAGCCCAAGAATCGAAACAAATCCTGCCGACTGATTACCGGTAAAGGAAATTTCCATCATTTTCCAAATTTATGGACGCGTTGTGCTGTTAAACAAGGTGTCGTCACAATTCATTTACCTTGACTGGACTCTTGAGTCCTTTGCTTGTGAATTATAGTGACTGCCTCGAGGACAGATGAGCTGAAGTACAAATAGGGCGGTTTAAGTTCGTAAGGCTGTGTTAGTGTATTCAGTTTTATGTCACTGAACACTGCATTAGGATCATAGTGTTCTGGAATGGTTTCCTCACTAGAGAAACTGGTGGCTTGATTGATCGGATTGGATTGACTGCTCGACACGTGACTTGGGCCGTAGAAACACTGTAGCAGCACAGTGCTGACGCTGCTAGGTTTCATGTTACGGCCGCTGGGGGAGGCTCATCACTGACCCCACCCCACTTCTCTTCAGCTTTCCCGCCAGGGTATGTGAGGAACGATATGACCTCTCAAGCGAAATGGACCATGAACAGTGTAACACGTGTTTCATACAAAGCAGGAGCAGATACATCAGCTTCCAGCCTTCCGTAGATTTGTTAAGAGGAAGAGATTGGTTATGGAAAGCAGGCACACCCATTTTATGTTCCACGTTAAGCCTAAACGCGGTAGTTTCTTCAAATGGGCAGAATATAAATCATAACCAGTACCACTGTTCATTCTGATTGTTCGTAACTGCGGCCAATAAATGTTTTATGAACAATACAGTGAATGTGTAGCTTGTTTCCACAGCGTTGTCAATGAAGATTACAGTCCAAGAAGACCTTAAAATGGACGCAGCAAATTTCTCTGAAACGTCGACAACTAATTACCAACCCCATGGCGTCATCAACCAGAAGAATCTGATCTTCAACATAGAAACTGCTTAAGACTTTAAGTTCTTTTCAGCCTCGGTGTTGCACTTGTTTTGAACATCCCACTCCATTCTGCGGTTCTTTTCATAAATTCTATAAAATAGGATCATAATGAAAATTCTAGTTGGACCGAGCGTGTGAAGAATGTGGATGTATTACGTAGTGTCAAGGAGAAAATGATCATTCCACAGAGAACAAAACTACTTTCTAAAATACCTGATTGAATGAAAGATAGAAGGAGATATATGAAAAGAAGAAAAGGAAGAAGACGTAGGCAGCTACTGGATGACCTTTAGGAAAAGAGAAGAATTTGAAAGAGGAAGCACTAGATCGCACTCTCGGGAGACCTCGCTGTGGAAAAGTCTAAGACCAGTCGCAAGTCAGACTACGTAATGAATGAATGAATGAATGAATGATAATTCATTGTGTGCTAGTGTGATAGAATATCTCGTATTCGTAACTAATGAACGGGCTTCAGCAAAATTTCGTATTGACTATACGCTACACTTTGAGGTTTTGAGGTATTCACGGAGGTAAAATTTGAGTTGCAAATCTGTTGGCTTACGATGTCTTGTAGTGTCGTAGCTGGTTACCAATTTTCGGGGGAAACTGCAGCTTCTTTCGAGGAAGTTTAATTCTCGTAATTCGTATCGATCAATTAGAAACCTATGCTTTACGTGAAGCTCAAATGGAATGTTAGTGACTTTGTAAGAAGCGGTTTATAGTGCAAGGGGTTTGCACATAACGCGAAGTATGGGTTCCATAAATGTCCATAAACTTTATTTGAAGCATTTTTCAATGTGATGCCAATTCAACAAAAACTTGGAAAAATAATTTCATACTTTATGGCGTCTGGAGGTTTGCACTCATATTGTTTTTATACTCGTAATAAAGGACTTCTGTCTGAGATAAGTGAACTTCACGGACGGTGAGGTATGCAAACTGTATATGCTTACTGAAATTGGAGAGCACTTCTTCATTCGTGTTGCAATATAACCGAATAACGTTGTGATATTCACGTAGTAAAAGACTTAAGTAAGTGGCAATTAGTGGTGGACAAAGTGGTACTGGGACAGGTTTTCCCCTGTCAATTTCATTCCACCGATGTTCCATTACTCGGAAAAAAATAAAAAAAACTAATCATCATCATCAACTTCATCACAGGGTTGAACAATAATTCTTAAGGCTGCGGTGCTTCAGTAGCTTCTGCTGCGGGGCTCTTAAAAAAAAAAAGGAAATTAAATTTTACAGTACATTGTCCTGTGTTGTAATTCAGAAGGCTCTGTGATAGGCGTGCAACACGAGAGTATTTTTCGTAGTACACAAATAGTATGAGTTTTAGGTAAAGTACAAGTTAAAGGTGCCTCAGTGCTTGCTTACTTATCAAGCAGTGAAGACTCTGTTTTAAGTGGATATTAGTGGTCATCTGAATACCCTGGCCATTTCTCCGGAGAAGTAAACGCGGCATCATTCGATAGAAGCTTGTAACTGTTTTCCTCTCGACATGATATAACATCGCAGAAGACTTGAACCTTCATTCGTGTACTTTTCTGGAAGCAGTGTGTGAAGTTTCAAACGTTCCTTTCTTAGTTTATTTGTTTGCTTGTTTCTTTCATTTCTTCTTTCACTTGTTTATTCTATTCTTTCTTTCTTTCTTTTTTTAAATATACTTTTTTAAATATACCATAAAGTTGAGGGCTCCACTTATTATGATATCTGAACGAGACAGTGTTGACAAAGTTGCATCCTTTTGAAGCTCAAGTCTGATTTATTATTACGCTGTACATAACGGTACAGAATTACGAATGTTTGGAGGAATTTGCTGCGTACATCTTCAGGGTATTTTAAAGTCCACTTTCCTTGGACTACGCTGAATGCGGAGGAAGGAGTTTAACTCCGAAAGTTTGGTACCTGTATACCAAGCCACACAATGCCATACGCCATGGGACTGGAATTTTCAATTTCGCCGGTGTGGAACCTAAAATCTCAAACTCGCTCTCTTGTGTCAGTCTTCTTCTAAACATGTCGCATTTTCGATTAAATTAAAGACGGCTGCACCGGAGATGTCCTAAAGCGCACATTACCTCATTTGTCTTGATGTGACGGGTGAAATATAAAGCAAGATTAGTCCTGAAAAGTACGTCTTAGAAGAAACAGACTTTGTTATCTGTCACGTGGGCTGTTAAAAGAAAGTGTTTTGTTCGAAATCTGCACGTGATATCATGAATAAAGGAATGTCAGAGGACTTCGAAGACCTACGTGACGAATGAGACATTTATACTCCCCCCCCCCCTTTATAGCAGTACAAGGGCGGCATCCACCCGACTAAGAGTAACATTCCTATTTATACACCGGCAATTTAAGTTGTATTAACACTGTAAACAAACATCACAAACGTGTTTTTTCTGGCTACATTACCACAATCAGATGCGTTGCTTCCTGTAAAAGTTTCTAATATTACATTATCGTTTTAATCAAATAGGGTTGGTGAAGCTTACTAATGGTAAATGGTGAAGTGTTTAGAGGAGTCTATTCTTTTCCGGCATTTGCTTTAGAAACTGAGGGTAAATCAGAAAAAATATAATTCAGTAGCCAGTAACTTTATCGACGTTCTAAAGTGAACACTTTGGAATATATATATAGATTATTCCCTCTACATCTACAATGGGTACCGGGTCATTCACGGGGGTAAAGCGGCCGGGGCGTGGCGTCGACCACCCACCCCCATCTAGCTCCGAGGTTAAAGAAAGAGTAAAGCTGTTCCTCTACGCCCCCTCTTGGCCTTCATGGCCTGTTCTAGGGTGAACTTTACGTTTACCTCTACATCACCTCATCTGTCTTTCTAGTTCGCTATTCAGACAAGTGGCATACTCCATGGAAAAGCGATAATGTTGATATAAATGTTACGTTCTAGACTTGGGTCTGGGAGATGACCGCTTCAAATCTCTTCCGGAGCACCGGATCTACGGAATGAGATTGTTTGTGATTTTCTTTACTCCAGCGAGGTAAGAAGCCGGTAAGCCAACTGTTTATCGATATAACACGGCAGCTTCCGTCCACATACTTTGCAATCGGCATTTACGTATCTCACGATTCGAAGCTATAAAATATGACGTGCTAACAGCGCCACAAAATAAAACATAAATAAATAAATAAATAAATAACTTTTCCTTGCTTTAGGGGGCAGGGATTATTTTCAGGACTATACCAACGCAGCAAATCACGAATAAATATTCACTTGGCGATCGGAGTTTTTAAGCGCGGTCCCTGTATTTGAAGAGCCTAGACCTGGTTGCCAACGATATTCGCATGATTCTTTCATCACTGAATAATGAGCACCATTTTATCACGTTTTTCATTACGTTAGAACAGATAAGAAACACTCGTTTCTGCACGAAGTTATGAACATTAAATTTTATCTCTTCTGTATAAGAGTGTCGCCCTTGGAAGAGAGAGAAAGGGGGAGACACACTGCACCTTGCACACTGGTATCACAGCAATAAATTCCTTTATTTCATTTTCTTGTATTTCTTTCAGCAAAATTACATTTCTTTCCTTTCTTCTTACCTTGACGGGTTATTATATTACATGTACGTATTATATTACTGAATAAACGAAAAAGAATTAGCGAAGGAGGTTTAGAAATCCCTACCATTCAGTAGCTAACTTTCCACCCTTGGGAGAAAAGTAGGTTTATTAGATCAAGATGCTGTATGTATGTACCCCATTTAAACTTTTTAACCAGTTGACTAACTTTTATAACATGTTATATGAGTGTTTTACCTTTAGAGGCCACTCCAACGTTGTGCTTCAAAATTTCCTAACGTCAGTAGTAAAAAGATGGCAGGATTACGAACTTTTGAGGTGGGAACGACAATAGCGAAAACTAATTTAGTGTTCACAAATGATAGAGTAAGTAATCGATATTCTAAAATAAATAAATTCTGTTGCAGTCATATTTTGTGGGATGTAAACGAAATTTGGTGGCCATGCAAAAGTTACATTTGTTTTTCAGGTTGATGGCGATAACTGATTATAACTTAGAGCTAGAATTTAGCGCGAAAATAGCCCGTCAGCAGACCTACACTTGTGTAAGAAACGTTTTTCGTACGTTGATAATTACAAACATGGTGAAGGTGCAAAGAATTAAATTCGCATCCCGCAAATAGTGAGAATATAATATGAATATACGTAGGCCTATAATATAGTAATTACAATTGTAGGTATAGAGGACTAAACATCTACGCATCAGAATATCCTCTTGAACGAGTTCCATTTGGTGGTCTTTTATATTTGGTGTCCTTTCGCTTCCTAAATTTAAGGACTCTTCGTATAAGGTAATCCGCTTCTTCGGCTTCCTATGACTTTTTCCCATGCACCTTATTAAAGTTACAGGGAAATAAATGTGAGACAAAACATCAAGCTCTTTCGAAACCAAATCCCATTTTAACTCAATTGTTCGTTGAAGAGAAACTTTTTAATTTCCAGTTACATTAAATTGTTCAACCGCTCTGCCTGGGGATTTCGCTGGTCGTGTCTGCGTATTATTTACCTATTTTATCTTGCTCCTTTTGTCAAGAAGTAATAAATGTCTGACAGTATGACAGAATGTCACAGTAAGTGCCATTGTTATGAAAGGCATTTTGTGTAGCATGCATTTATTATAGCCTACAACAAGAAAACCACGATAGTGATATTTTCGCGCTTTACTAGCTCATAAGTTGGACTTGTCACACTGTGAAAACTACATCTGCAAAACAACTAAATTTTCCTTTCTGTTAAAACCAATTAAGTTGCAAACCAATGGACTCGTTTTTTTTTGTATCGACGTAGAATCTTATGTAGGCCTATAATGTGTTCGTATGTAACTGTGTAAACTGGCCACAATGTGTAAACTATTTTCTTTTAAAGAACGATAGACTTATTGTATCATTGTGTGCCTGTGCTTTTATGGTAAGTTTCGAAGCAATGAATGGAATTTCATATAGCATAATTTGAAATTTTACAGTTACAAGCAAGTTCGTACTTTGCCCTTTTAGGGGCCTTCGCAAAATTGCGAAAGCGATTATTAGCTTCTTTATGTCTGTCTACCTGTGGCCGTCCGTCCGTCCGTCTGCCCGTGCGCATGGACTCCGCTCCCATTGGATGGATTTTCATGAAATTTTTTATTCGAGTATTTTTCGAAACTCTGTCGAGAAAATTCAAGTTTAATTGAAAGCTGACAAGAATAACCATTACTTTACATGAAGACCTGTGCGAATTAATA
Organism: Reticulitermes speratus; assembly: GCA_021186555.1. Taxonomy (NCBI): domain Eukaryota; kingdom Metazoa; phylum Arthropoda; class Insecta; order Blattodea; family Rhinotermitidae; genus Reticulitermes; species Reticulitermes speratus. The sequence continues at coordinate 21,758,325 of JAJKFL010000005.1, forward strand.
ATAGTATCTCTCTAAATTCTTCTTAAAATGAGAAATGTTTCAGACAAAATTTGTAGAGAAAATCAAAACACATATTTATTTTCGATAACCCTTTTCCGAAAATCGTGCCATTTATGAGATCATGTGGAAAAATATGGTAGAGCCAGGCAGGCCACAGATGGTAATATAATACGGCGCATGCGCATTGCATGCTGGATAACTAAGGCTACAGACACACACTCATAATATTTAATACTTAATGCCTTTAGATGGCAACAGCGTTTATGGGAAGGCGCCTCAGTGTTACGTTGTACGTACATTGCTGTTTTGTTTGTTTTGATGTGGCGACTGTTAAACTAAAGGAAGGGATTGATAAATCGTGACTTCTGAATTTTGCTGTATATGGCTTAATTATATTTGAGACGATGGTTTTATAACTCCGTTAAAAATAATCTATGTACCGTATGCGACTCCCTGAAGGACGTATTTGGAAAAGATTTGTATTCAACACTGGAGTACACGTTTCGAGTTTTGCCTTATTTCGTGTCTGAATTATTGGGCATGTGACACGAATGGGGGGAGAAGAGAAGTGCTTACTGGGCGACGGTCGGGAAATCTAAAGGAAAGAGGCTACTCGGAAGACGTAAACGTAGATGGGATAAGGACATTGCCGTGGATGTTAAAATACATCGAATGGGAGGACTTGGAGTGAATTCATATGTCACAGAATAGTGACAAGTGGCGGACTGTTTTCAAACGGTAACGAACCTTCAGTTTGCATAAAAACACACTGCTTCTTCACCAGCTGAGAAACTGTTGGCTTCTCGAGAGCGGATCGGCTCCATTGAGTGAGCGAGTGAGAGGGGTGAGTTTGTTAGTAAGTGAGCTATTCAGTCAGTCAGTCTGTCACCTAGCTACAATTTGTATTATTCAATAAGAGTAGAGGGGAAAAACAAAAATTTAATTCAAGAAACAAATCAAGAGAAAGGAAGGAAGAGAGAAACAAAGAAAGAAATAATAACAAAAAAAAGAAAGAAAGACAGTAAACAAGTTGATAACATTTTAAAATATATGCTTATGTTTTAACTTCAGAGAGAGGATATAACGGGACGATGGGGAGGATTACTATTATGTAATGAGAGGCTGTTACACGACTTAGTGGGACAGTCTTCTTTTTTTGGACTTTGTCTTCTAAATTTTTAACGCAGAAAGACGATTCGGGAATCGGCTGTGTGTCTAGGTGAAATGGAAAGAATAATCTCATATGATAGACCCCTTAGAAAGAGATATTCTCAATCTCTGAGTACCATAGTCAAACTTATTAAATTATGCATCTGAGACTAGATCTTGACCTAGGTAATGTCAATAAATTAGCTATTTTTATTTCTTTTGTTTTGACACGACAGTGTCTAGTGGGCCAAGGCCTCCTCATTGTCGAGGTTTCACGATCACATACAGTTAGATATATCATACTCGGTAGGACTGTCTGGACAAGTGATCAGCCCTACGCAGAGACCTCTACTTACACAACACACAAAACTCACAACAGACAGACATCCATGCCCTCGGAGGGATTCGAACCCGCAATCCCAGCAAGCGAGGGGCTGCAGATCCCCGCCCTAGACCGCGCAGCCACTGTGATCGGCTAGCTATTCCTATAGGAATACAAAATACACGAGTTATGGATTTTGTATTGTGTGTATGCTTGGTTAATTCAGAGTTCGTTATTCTTTTTATGGTGTTTAATGTGTGGTTTATCATTTTATATTGCTGAGCCTTCTAGTTCAATTTTAATTATTTAATAGCTAATGTCTTGGTACTCACGAAAAAGATCTGGTCTCTGGTGCATTTCTCAAAACCTTTGACTGTGGTGCCCAGTGACTGAAAATAGTACTTTGTAAGCGGTCTACCAGATGAGGTGCTTCTTCCCATTTCACCTGAAGACTGAAGGAGAACCGGTTTCCGAAAAGTCGTTTTCCGTTAAAAATTAGGACAATGGACAAAGTCCGAAAGAAGAAGATTGTTTCACTAAGTGGGTTTATAGTGTTTGCCCACTAATATCAGAGTAATCAAATCAAATAGATCAGATGGGCGGAACATGGGCGAAACAGAAAATGCATAGGCCTACAACTTTTTAGTTGAAAACTTGAATCAAAGAGACCGTCTGAAGAACCAGCACGCAGATTGGAAGGTACTAGACATCAAAATAAAACTTAGATAATGTTGTGTAAAGTATGAGGGTGTAGTTTGGTTTTAATTGGTGTCTCTTGTAAATCAGTAATGATTATTCATGTTTCATACAGAGTGGGAAATTTCTTGGCCAACTGAATGACAATTAGTTCGCTGCGGATTCTACTCCAAGGCGTAGTAGACCTATAGTAGAATAAAGCAGTAGGTGTTATAGTGCAGCTGTACCGTGAAGCATTACACTTCAATTTATAATGCACAACACTTGGGCATATATTGCTTCGCAGTGGTGCGATCAACGTGACGTCACTGACCTCCCATTTAACAAAAACAATATGTGAGCCATGTAGTATTAAATATCGCGGTTACTTTTTCCCCTTTATAAAGGAAGTGATAACCGTACAGCGTGTAACTAAAGTCGTGCTTGTGACGGAGATGGAAAGTTATTTTGATTAAAATACCTTTCAGATTCAATTTTCATACCAGCGTTGCGGGTCATATTCTCGTTGCAATTAAGCTACACTGGGTCGGTTGTACCGGACAGAGTCTACAGAAGGGAAAAGAGAAAATATACACAGACACATACGCACACACTCACGCACACGTACACACAAACACACAGATCCGTCCTGTCGTTCGTTTTTCATACGACGATGCATGTTTTAATCATCAAAAAAGTGAGGTTAGTTTGTAACCACAGAGCATGGCGCTGCCCAGATTCAAGGGCTCTCGTTCCATTTACCGAATAGATAAACCCGATATGTAGCTCGTTGAAAATATCTGTACCTATATATATATTCCCTTTATCCCGTTTACGGTATTCAAGGATTTCAGAGATTTACTTGCGCTCCGGTAAACCGACAAATAGCACCAACAAGATAGAAGGGTGAGTTCATCCCCTTGTCAAGGAAATATGTGAGGAATTACCAATATATATAAGTGTCACTGCACGTTAAAAGGATTCAATGTGAAAGACATGTGTAACGAACACAGAACCGAAAATAATTACAAAATAACCGGTTTGTGAATAGGAGTGAATTAAATAATGAAATATTAAACATATCAAAAAATAAATTAGCAGAAAATGTTAGGACTTTTTGAAAGTATACTTCGTCACCATAACTTTCTTCATACACAGTGCTGTTTCGCCCGCTCCAAATACAATTATTCTTATATATTTTTAATAATATTTCAGATGCAAGTATGAAATGTGTTAAAATGCTTTTAAAACTGTAAAAATAGTCACCATAAAAGTTGCATAAAGCTCTCTATGTCTCTTCCATAACTGTACCGACTTTTTCTTTCTCTGTGTTACTGGAAAATGTCGTTTAAAATTGAATGAAAAATTTTTTATAAATGGTTTACATGTCGAGGCCATCTAACCATTACCTGTAACAGAAACACTTCACTATCCTACCATCTTTTACTTTTTAATTTTAATTTTTTATTTATTTTCTAAAACAACACTTTAATAATATTCTAATAATTTTAAGAAGTCAGTCACTTTGCGAAAGTAAGTATATCAATTGACACTAGTGCATTTATAAATTTGAGAACTTGAAAGGCCTCCAATTTCTCATAAATCAATAGTTACTAATGGGGAATTGAAAACTTGTCAGGTAAAGTCACCTTTACTTACAGAACGTTTAAACTTAGACTTGCAAATTCTGGAGAAGCAGAATTCTCAGTAGCCTATTCTGACCGTATTCAGATCAGTTTCCGGACAGATATTTGCGGTTAGTTTATATATCACATGAAATTTTGTTTTTGCTGACAGGCATGGTTCGGCCGAGGTTTGAACCACACACTTTTTAAACAGTAGTAAGAGGCAGAATCGATGTGACTAACTGAAATGAGTTGGGAGCATTGTTTGTTCTTTAAGAAACAGTACGCAGTGTCTTAGGTGAGACATCCCCGTTGTGCTTAGTCAAAAATATTGCAAACCGCCGTCATGCACAACACAATTTACAAATCTTCAGGTTACTAGTTTCGTTTTTTACAATTTAGCCATCGTCAGACCTATTCACTATCAAAAACCATATATGGTCATATTTGTCCTTCAGTATCGACTGTGTTTCCTATTGGTATAATATTTACGTCTTATGCTTGAATACAGAACTAAGTTTGAGAGTGTTTAACTGCGTGATGAAAGGAGTAATAATTTTACCTGTGAACTAAGTAACTACAGGCTGGAGATATTTCCAAAATGAGGAACTTCGTAATTTGTATCCGTCACCAAATATTGTTAGCAGTTATAGGAAGAAGGTTGGTAAGTGAGGCTCATGGTGTACGCACGGGAGAAAGGTGAAGTGCGCATAAAATTTTATTTGGGAACCTAGATGAAGATGCGAGGACAAAATTCAAACTGATGTTCAACAAATATTGTTTGAGGGTGTGAACTGGATTAATTTCGCTTAGGGTTGGGTATACTGGCAGAGGTTTTACAACGCGCTGAGAATTTTGTATTCCGTGAAAGGAGGGAAATTTCTTGACCATTAGAACAACTGTAAATATGCTTCATGAAAGACACTTCACTGTGGAATTTATTTAGATTACTATAATTTTTATTGTTATTTTCATTGAATTGTTCAGAATACAGAAAGGTCGATTGTTATTACGTGGACTGGCAATAGAAAGTACGCTGTATCTGCTTGGTAGCGCAGTGACGTATAACGTGCCCAAGCTTTTTTGAAGATGCTAAATTACGTGGATTTTGAGCACGATCGACTTTTGTTATTTAGTGCCGTGTTGTATCTGTGGGTAATATGGCATATTATGTATTAGCTTGAAACCTTCACTGTTCTGAGATGTTACGCAGCGTAGATTGGTCAGTACTGACGTTTCGGGACTACTTGTCGGTCTCATCTTTAAGGATCAAGCAGTGAAAGAAGATTCTTGGACTGCTTGACGCTTGAATATGGGACCGATAATTTGTCACGAAACGTCACTAACTCACTACCAATCTACGCTGCGTAAACATCCCAGAAGAGCGAAGATCTCATTTACAAGGCGGCGAAAGATTGAAATTACGCACTTATTATTTTGCTATTCCATATAACGCATAATGTAAAGATATCAGATTAAATCATGCAATTTGTCATTTGATTGCAAACCAGAAATGAAGTTAAGTGTAGTTTAGAAAAAAAGCAAATTTTAAAACTGTTACACTGGTTCGTCATTCACCGTGTACATAATATGATTGCATTGAATAAGAGTTTATCGTAGTGCAAAATTTGCCACTGGTAACATCTGATTCTGTTGTTGGAGCAACAATAAAAATCAGGTGTTAACCAATGACAAATTGTATGCTATAATCGACCTTTGATAAATTGCAGCTTTAAAATTCATTTTATTACAGCCACGAAAATCGTAAAAATTGTAATTGATATCCTACATTCTTGTAGATAATACACCTAAAAGAGTATAATACCTTCTTATTACGTTCTACTACTTCTTATTACGATTTAAAGCTATGCAGATATTAATAAAAAACGGATGTACGAAGGTTACGTTCTTTCCCCTATAGAATTTGAAGATATCACTAACAATATTTATGATTTCAATAGTCTATACGTTGAAGAAATTTAATGTTCCATTCTCTATGACTGCATTGTATTAAGGGGGGCCTGGAGTGCTGCCATCGTATTAGGCACAGAGCACGCATTGACGATGCGGAGTTTTGTGTCCGCGGAAATATACGTCGTGTCGTGTGTCTGACATGTCTTTCAGTGATATAAAAGTGGGAATGACGCATGCGAGCTGTAGATAATGATGGCGAGCATTGTGTATGCTGCAAAAAGCAGATAACAATACGCACGGCATTTCGACAGTATTTGAAAAATATCCATCCTGCCTTCTGAGTTAAAAATATTCCGGCTTCATTGTTGTAATGACTGTAGTGAAGCGTATACTGTGGTGTATGTTGGTAATTGAGGATTATTGCTTTGTTTAGCGTAATTTTTTCAACTGTTAAGTTTATATTATCTCGAATGAGTCCTTAGGTTTTTCTAGATACCTTACTTAGAATCAAAAGCCAACAATCTTTAACACACATTTATATATTCATCCACTTCTGACGTCTTGAGATGTATGCTACATAATTCTAATTTTTATGTCCTTTCGGAAGTAGGTTCAATAGTAAAATATTTATTGGGCCTAAAGGTCAAAAGGATAAACCATCAGAGCCATTAATTTGTTACGTTAGTATAGCAGACCTTATATATATATGGGTTTATGCTTTGTTAACATTTAAAGTCTTCTCTGTGTAAACACCTCTGTTATACTTGTGCAAATATGTCATTTTAATGACTTATATTGAGCTTCTTTTAAATATTTTTGTATTAAACCAAAGCATCGAAGTTAAAAATACACTGAAGATGACGTTGCATTCATTGAAACACCAGTTACAAATTTGAGCTATTTGTTTAAAGTTATTTTTTGTTTTCTCAGTATTATTGTCATTGAAACGTAATGCGTTTATTTCGTGTAAGTTCTTAATTTTTATTTCGTCTCTTAATTAAAAATTTTGGTAAAAGCTTTGTGAAATTTGAGAATTGTTCTGAGTAGAGAAATAATATCTTCCAAGTACGTGGTACTAGTGGTGACATCTAGCTTCTCACATAGTCATTGTGTTGAAATAAGAAATATTGTGGTGACAGAATACGAAACTGAACACTAATAATATGTAAGTCCGCCATTGAAAAAGACCTTGCCTCTTTTTTATCCTCACCATCCTCGTAGCGTATCTTGCCAATATGAGTCTTAACATTTGTTCTTACATCTCCTTCTCATTCTATCAAGCGGACAGTTTCCAGCAGCTTTCTCAGAACGTTCCAAATCATTGCTTTTTTCTCCATTCTTGCGAGATGCCCCGGATATCATAGGTTCTTATATAGCACTCTTTGAACAATAGTACATTATCCACGAAAACAACAATTTTTTTCGTGTAGAATATCTGAAATCTATCGTTTTATCCTGCTTGGGTAAAAGTGTATTTCTGATTTTCAGATACCTTTGATCTACATTCTTTACTTAAGAAGATGTATCAAATATCACGCCCATAAAAATAGGTCAGAACCAAATATTATGAAAATCGGCTTTCGGGTCCAAAGTCTTACAGATGTGAAGGCACAACCAAACACAGCTGTAGACCTGAAGAAGCCACGAGAAAAGTAAAGTAAACTAAAAGGAAGTGTAGGAGATTTTTCTTGACCAGAACATTCTGACGAATGAGCATTTAGGGTCGTTATTAGATACGAGTCTGTTGCTTCCTTGTGATTGGCCTAAGCTCTGGGTTATACACAGATTTCATAATGATGCCAATTGAAAGCAGTCCAGCTTGCAGGTCTCGGAGCAGCGCCTTATCGCTCTGAATAAGCAGCAGTCGCAGAGGGCATTGGAAATCCGCTGGACCGTGTTCCATTCAGGGAGATGAAATATCCTCTTCCTGGATGAGTCGGAGATGGACCGCTCAAGCATTCTGACTCGCATGCAGAAAAGACTGGGCCTAGTTTCCATTCCGTAAATAACTAGATTTTGGTACCTTCGAAACGAAAAGTTGCGTGTATGTGCCTCTTAATTCACTGTCTCTTCATCTGTACGAATGTAAGGAGTCAACAAATACAGATGGAATTTTCATGAAATTTGGAATTGGGGAGTTCCACAACAACGACGACAAAACAAAAGCAGCAGCAGCAGCAACAACAACAACAACAACAACAACGGACACTTTAAACAAAATCTGCCTTTCTGCCCACATTTGGAATGTAACTCGCCAAATATTTATTGGTTAAAAAAGTATTTTGAACACAGTTGTTGAACAAAACGAAAGACGGATTTCATACTCAGGACACTTCCCTCAAGTCTTAAAGTGTTGGAGGCATTAAACGAAACCGAATGAAGTGGTTGCAACTGATGATGTATGAGTAAGGGAACGCTCACCTCATAACATGCCAGGAGGCACTGAGGGGGTGTAAAGGTATAGCTCTACTCATTCTTATCTCGGCACTAGATGGGAGTGGGTGTTCATTGCCACGCCCTGGCTGCTTCACCCCTGGAAAGAACCCAGTACCCATTGTAGAGGAGGCTGGGTGGACACTAGGGTCGGTGTGGACGGGTATGGAGAAGAGAAAATTTCTTGACGCCACCAGGGTTCGAACTCCGATCCATGCAGCATGTAGCGTTTCGCTATACCGACTGCACTATCGCAGCCCCATAAGCTGTGAGTGCATTTCCTAATTTGTTACGCATGAAATCATGTCACAAAAGTAGAAATGTGAAACGCTATTTGTGTAAGTTCTTGAGCCCAACATCCTCCTATCTCTGTTCACATTAATTACCGCGCATAATCTTTGCTGTTTAATTCGACGACAAATAGCGTTAAGTAAGCTGTCTCTTAACGCACTGGATGCTAATTAGCGTACATAGTATCATTGTACCCAGAAGACAGGTGCAGCGGTAATGCACTTGTATTCGGCATGTTTCCGATATGATTCTCACTAGGAATACCGTATATATGACGGATGTTTCGTGGGTTTCCTCATTCCCTCGCGACAAATGCCGGGATGTTATTACCATTACGCCAAGACCACTTCCAAATCATTTCACTTTCATTTTTATCAGTTGTGCATACCATAATAATTAACATGCTCCTATCGTTCGACACCAAACAGCGTCTTCGTTAGATGTTAAGTACTATACATCATAATAATTATCATCATTCTGCCATCTCATTTGATAACAAGGATTCCTCCGAACCTACATGCTCATTAAAAAACTTACGAAGCACACTCCTTCTCAAACGGAAACACAAAACAAGCCTTTTCATATTTATTATGTATCATCGTAAAAACTGTGGTTGTTATCTGAGAAGCGTGTTTTATCTTGGGCCCAGACTTTGCCATTCTAAATGAACCTTAACCATTTCTCCGTCAGACACTTGTCTCAGCCTTGAACATAGCTTACCTTCACTTTATGGAAATTCCTTGTTCATTAATCTTCCTTGTCGTCAAGAATTAGTGGCAGGTGTGTTTTTGTCGTATTCCAGTAGCTGCACATTCTACTGAGTTTCGTTTTTCAACGAATTGTGCCGCGAATGCTTCTTATTGTAATTTGTGCAAATTACTACATTCCTAAACAAACACGCCATATGTACTTCATTCTTCCTTTTCTTTATTTAACACTCTGTAAACCAACACAGCCAACTAATGTAACCGTCGAACGCAACTTGTATTTTAGTGGTATACAACAGAACTACATGTACAAGTTTCGGCTTTCCATAAGAAGCTATCAAACCGTCTGTAAAAAGTAGAAATATAGAACGGAGCTGCAGTTAACAGTCAGTCAATGTTGAAATCTGTCTTTTTACAAAATACTTATAACGTCAATTGTAAAACACTATGATCACAAAACCTTTATAATATACATAAAATATATACATATAAAATTATGGCTTGGGAACGTATCTGTACATAATATATAAGAACTATATTATCAAGTTAAGAAATATGTTCTTGAATTTCGTGTTCAGATATAAGATGGCCAGATCTTGAAAATGTGGCCTATATGATCAGGGAATATTTATTGGTAAATGTCGAATCTTTAATTAAAAATCTGCAACAATGAGAGTTTGAGGGTTATAGTTTAAATTTAATAAATTTTTAGTATAATAAAAATACAATTAAAGTAATAAGTTGATTAAATTACTTTCTTCTAGTCGCTGGGAATCTCCTAGCTTTTCAAGAAGCTCTACTCTCTACGGAGTTAGATAGTTAGTTAATGAATATTAAATAGAACCAAGGTAATATTTAGGCAGGGTTAGTCTATGCCTTCATTGCCTGATTCTCAACAGAGTGCTTTGGATGGCCTGAAAAATAAATTATTTTTTTGTCAAAAATTTTTGTTTTCTAAATGAAACCTTTAATTACATGTCTTCCGTAAGCATCTTCTGATCCATTTACTATTCAGAATATTTTCATGCTGACAGAAGCTTTATCGCCATTGTTTTTCGAAGTGATTTGGAATACACCAGTAGGAATTTCCAAGAAAATCAGTAGGACTGATACCGAATGGGGCACATCAACTTGTAAGCCAGTGATGTGCAACCCGCGGCCTCCCGAACTTAAGTCTGCAGCCCGCGAGTGTTCTAGAAAATATATAAACTATTCCGTTCCATCGGATAAAAAAACTATTTTTAATGATGTGTTAAATTCGAGTGTGTATTTAATAAATAGCATTTAAAATTTAATGGGCTTTGTGCATACTGCATGCAAACATCACATGTTGAAAACCTTAGGATATCTGAATGAGAGAAATAAGGATTCATTTGACCCAGAAATCCCCTTACTAGTTCAGTTTTGAGTGTGTGCTAATGATAATTAATACAAGTGTATTTCAGTCATAATATTAATAAATTATCAGCGAGAAAGAGAGCATAGCAAGCTTTTTATGACGTTTTCCATTTCTTTAAGTATATTTGAAATCCAAACATTAAACTATAATTAACTGCTATATTGACTTTTGCAGTAACTCTAACAGCTAGCAGCAATTTTAGTTCGTTGATAGCTTAATATAGAATAAATTTTCTTTAAATATAAAACGTTTATTGTTAATCATTGGCTTGGACCAGTTCAGGTTGCGGAGATTTTTAGTGGCTTGTGAGTAATAAAAGTTGGCTCTGCAATGTTTTAAGCTGCTGATCTTTCGGGATAAAAACATCAATATTCGAACAAAAAACGCGGGATACTTCTAATATGTAGTAAGAAAGATAATAGCGAAGAGGAGTCAAATCCCGCGGCCCCCACTCAAATTCCATGCGATTGGCGGACGCCTCACATAAAATAAGAAATTTTGATTCATAAAATAAAAAAATGAAAAAAGCTTTTAAAATGCAGAAATTATTAATTTATTGCTGCCTTCAGCAGCGTATTGTCGCACGCTGAATATTGTGTTTAAAATATGGATTTGCTGCTTTTTTTCTGGTGATGAAGGCAAAATTTTTAATGACTAGAAGAGAAACTCCTTCTTTACTGAAAGGGCAGGTAAAGCCATTTTTCTTATCTGCCTCAGAAATATTTCTGTAATGAAGGAATATAATATCAGGCGTCATTACGAGAGGGAGTATGGAGGAATGGGTAAAATGAAATCAACCATTTGAAGCCTTCTTTGATCAGTCAAAGAAATACCTTTAAGAAACGAAACGTTCACGTTGAATCGATTGTTTTTGCTACTAACACAGTGGCGGAAGTAACTGCAAAAGAAGGATGCTCAGTTAATGATATTAATTTGTGGCATTGATACTGCCATACTGCCGTTTATATTTACGAAGAGCTTGCTATTTTATGCAACGTGCAAGACAATGCAATTGCGAAGATTTGTTCGTGAAAGTAAAGAATACGCTGCTTCTTTAGAATTGGGTTGCGTTGAATAGACAAGTTTTGCAGCAAATGTTGGCAGAAATATTTGTGGCTCTGCGAACGTTGTAGTGGTTTGTTTACGTGAGGAAGTTATGGACATCTGTTGTGACATCTGCGCTCTCCTGGGATGTTACGCAGCGTAGGGTGGCAATTCTGTACCGACGTTTAGGGAAACCTTCTTGGACTTGTTGACCCTGAAAGATGTGACCGATAGGTTGTCCCGAAAAGCCGGTACAGAATTATCACTCTATGCTGCGTAATACCCCACAAGAGCGCAGATCTCATCTAGGCCTACATCGCGGCAGAAGCCTGAATTCACACATTTTCTCGACAGTCGGATGGGATTTAACAGCAATACTCATCAAGCAACACTGAGCTGTAAACTTAATCATTAGATGCAAATAACATACGGATGTAACGTTGTACATATTCTGTGCAGTTGACTAATTGTGCAATACTTGTTCGAACTAATTGGACGTATAATTATAAACAACTGTTCGTTATTTAATTATATTCCTTCCTGGAGATGACCTTCATAGGCCGAAACTTGCAGAAGGAATATTACAAAATAAAAAATTGTTGTTTATACGTGCAGTTAGTTTGGACACATACTGTGTAGAACTTAGGTTATTAGAACACGAACAGTGGACTGTACTCGAGATGTGGTTTCAAAAGGCAGGCAATCCTAACAATTTCTGGCAGTATATGACGACGTTACCTGCTACTTGGCAGTGAGATGTTTCAGTATAAGTACAATGTTAAGTAGATATTTTCATCTGCGAACTGAAATACATATTTTGTAGCGGAAAATTAAAAAATTGTACACAGTTGTCTGATAAGAAATGGGTAATGGTTCTCGCATTTTTGTGGCCCAAGCAATTTATCGAATTACAAGTTAAATTTCAAGAAAGACTTTAAATTACTGTGTAACAAGTTTTTTATGTGAAGGCCTGATACAACACGAAACCTGCTGCAGGAAGACATCAGCTAACAAAATCATAATCACTTCCGTCCTGAAAATTAGAGACTGTTTCCGAATCTTCCACTTCGCCAGGCTATCGGCAGTGCTGAAATACAATTTCGTGTTCATCATTTAACAACTGCAAAATCAATTTTATTCAATGTTCCGAGTTAGTAGCAGGAGGACAAATAAAATCAAAATGTTCCAAAATCCTCGAGTCATTGGTTTTGACCAGTTTCCCGTGCAGCTGTAAATGGAGACAACCAAATTATAAAATAATGACCTTCTGAGACAAATATACAGCAGATTTATTTTATGAGATATGCGCTCTTCTGGGATATTACGCGGCGTCGTGTGGTAATTGTTTACCGACGTTTCGGGACGACGTATCGGTCCCATCTTCACGGGTCAAGAGTCTTGACCCGTGAATATGGGACCGATACGTCGTCCCGAAACGTCGGTAAACAATTACCACACTACGCCGCGTAATATCCCAGAAGTGCGCAGATCTTATCAACATCGCGGCGGAAGTCTGAAATCAAAGCTTTTTTGTAACCTACCTGGAAATTTAAACACCATTAAACATTTCGCGAAGACAAATGCTGATAGCCTTTGGCAGCACACATCTACGAACAATTCTTTTTGTTCATGAATTTCGGAAAAGAATTTGTTTCCGGGTTACTGAAGAACACTTTGGCGCTATGATACGAATTTCTTCTGTACGTTCTGTAGTGAACATCGACACGTTACCTAAGGACTCGCACCGTCGGATATCCGACTAAATAATGAGATGAATGAATGTGATATGTGTGCAAACTGCCCTGTTAACTAAATTGAGGTGAAGTGTGCTATATAATAGTGTACCAAATTAGTGTATAATGTCTTACGTCTCTCAAATAAATGTACGGTGGTGTGTATAAATCTGCTACCTCTTCACCCGCTACTTCTATCTCAAAACGCTTTTGTTTATCTCATTACCTGTATGCTCAGGCAAGCTGCCACATAATAAATCTGAAAGTCGAATGCGGCTCGCAAGGCCAAAAAGGTTACCGTCCCCTGGTCTAGATGTAGAGCAGAGAAATTGAATGGCCTATATCTTTACGTCTTGTCACCAGAATGCAGTAACAATTTGGAAATTATAGATATCCAGTAATTCTGTTGTAAGTGTGACACATTTCAGATAATTGGAAAGAACTGCAAGGAATCAAACTTTTACTCGGATAGAAGTTAAGAGTAGATTTAATTCGGACAAGTATTTATTACCTTTCATAATTCTTTCATAATTCCCCTCACTTGAATAGTAAAGACTGAAATACACAAACCGTAGTTTGACCTCTTGTTTTTTAGATGTGTTACTTGTGATGTTCTGCCTTAAATATTCGAGGTCAGAATGTTGAGGAAAATATTCCGGCCTATGGCAAAGGCAATAACAGAAGGCTTGAAAAATGTAGCACTCTTGGAACGAATGAGAAGTGTTTAGAAAATTTTAGGTAGGAGATCTGATGGGCGGGACGGTTTGGGATACCTGGACTAGACGTGACGATAGTTTTAAAGTGGATCACAAGCAAGCAAATAGTGGGCTTGTGGCTCTCTAACTGGGTCGGAATGGGGTGAAACGAAACGTCAGGTTACGTAACGGCCGTGAAGTCATCTAATACTCCAAGACGGAGTACACTGATGGATTACACCGTTCTTCTCCTATTTCGACTTTTATACAGTAGAGCATAGTATGCAGAGTGGAAGCAAGTGATTTATGCCGGAAGGGGCTTGGAATGCTTGGCGTTTTCATCTGAGTACGTATAAGACGGATGCCGTGTGAGAAGCACCTCCAGTGCAGGCACGCGACTGATCGTGCGTGAAGGATGGAGGTCCACACTGCCACCCACAGCGTCGCGTTCAGTGCCACGACGCTCTAAAAGAAGGCAGCATTGCTGCACTTGACAGTCGTTCTCAGCACTTCAGGTGTCATATTTCTGACAACGTAGATAATTATGACGGCTGATATTTTGCATTTTTCATAGGAATTGTAAAAATAATATTAAAATCATTCGATATATGTTGCATTTTCACATACAGGTTCAGTAGAGAAATGCTAATATTAATCAGTACATGTTCAACAAAAGTAACGCCTAGAAGCTGGGTTGGCTTAGTAAGAAAAGTGTGGGCTAGAAGATTGTGTTTTGAGATTTCAAATTTTACGGGGTCTTCTGGATTACGATGTCGTGTGATTTCACATGTTGTCAACGTTTCAGCAGAACCTGCTGACTCCATCTTCATTACACACTTAAAATTGAAGAAAAAGTTCCCTTCCAGATTTTACAAAGAGGCAGTAGAGGGGAAATTTCTGCACGTGCCAACACCCTCCAGTCCACCCGGCATACAAAAGGTTCTAGTCCTGAAGACAGTCCGCCGCGGTATAACACTATTCATTCGCCTCTATCCAGCACCGAACATAGATCTGGCATCATAACTAGGGACTTACGACACACTTTAGAATTAAGGTTACATGTGCCTGACAGAAATAAGAAGGAAATGAAACTGGTCTTTATAATTTGTACATAAAAAAAGAAATTTGCTTATTTAACACCGATACCTCATATCCGTAGTCGCGTTTTGGTTCTTGAGTCAGAAGTTTTATATTATGTCTGTAAAATTTAAATGCTAGGGCAAAATGATCTTTAAAGGCGACATATTTACCGTTGACATTGTCGTTCGCAAGACAATAAAGACAAACGTGCTGAGCAGAATGCAGATTTTTAGTGTCAAAACTCTGGGGGTACATATATTAACCACTATGTTTTATGGGGTTAAATATACAATTTTTATTTGCCACGTGGGTGCAAAGAGACCATTTGAGAGACACGCGCAAATAGGAGGATAATACAGGTACTAAACGTTTTCTTAACTCAAAAGTGGAATATTATTGAATGGACTTGATGTAGATTGAAAACGCAACAGTTTGTTATGATGCCGATGAACAGTTGTTTGTTGATAGACGCAAATGTAAGTGAATAGAAATAAATATATACAGGCAGCCTATTAAGTTGCTTGTAGTTTTTCTCGCGTACTCCAAGGAAATTAAATGCGGTGTCTTAAAATATGGGCGATTTGTTCCCTTTATTACATTCGATATTCAGGTATATTTTCATAAGACGCTGTAAAACCAATGTGGAAAATGTATTCCTTACTACAGTAAGTTTCACCAGTGTCTGTGTATAAAGAATCTTGACGAGTTGAATGAGGTGACAAGAACCAGATGCTAAACACACAAGCGCCTTCTCCCCTCTGAGTTGCATCCCGTCATTTTCACGTCTGTCTTCGTCTAACCGTAAGAGGTTCTGCACGGGTGCAGAGGGGCTCCACTGCACCGGAAAGTAGCTAATAGTGCGACCCGGTCCGGCACTGCTGAGTTTCCTGCAAAATGGAACGGAACAGCCCTCTGCGCCAGCCAGCCAGTCTCTCTGATAAAATCGTTGCGAACGGCAAGCACACTTTGCAATGCCATTTATCACCAGAATTCATTGCTTGGATTAAAAAAAGAAGAAGAAAGGAAGTTTAAACGTAGAGTAGCAGTAAAGTGGCGAGTCCGTAGAAGAGATTCATGAAAATTTCACTTACTTTAATGGGGTATGCATATTCAGACATGTTGGTTCCCTTTACTCGGTTTTAAACTTTGCAGTCCGCTTCTTATACACGCTATATTATCTGTAATTCTTTTGCATATTTAATGTTACAAGAAGTAAACCAAGAAACATATACCTTATACAGTTCCATATTTAAAAGCAGTTCGTAGAAAATCTGCTTAAGAATTGTTTAGAGCACGGATAGCATAGTCGGCATATTGACTAGGCTACGGGCTGGACGACCCACAGTTCGAATCCCGGTACGGGTAGATTTTTCTCTTCTCCAGAATCTAATTACTGGCTCTGGTGCCCAACCAGCCTTCTATTTAATGGGTGCAAGGTCTCTTTCCTGTCGAACTCGGTGGACTAGTGGTTAGCGTGCTCGCCACTGGACCCAAGGTTCGCGGGTTCGATCTCGACCGAGGTCGATGGATTTTTAAGGGTGATAAAAATCCGGAGCACCACTTCCTTCGGAGGGGAAGTAAAGCCGTCGGTCCCATGTCGTAGATTTACGGCATGTAAAAGAACCTTACGGGCATGAATAAAAATGTTGCGTAAGCCAAATTGCCTCCATTTCTCACCCAAGTCTCCTGACTGCCTGCCAGATGGCTCTGGCGGGCACATCAGGATCGATATAAACAGTAGCGCGGCCAGTTGACCTGTCACCAACTGCCACGAATGCGCACGACTTAGTAACCTCGAAAAGAGGAGGCAAGAGGAGGCCCGGGCCCATATAGGGCTGTTGAGCCATGGTTATTATATTATTATTATAAGGTCTCTTTCCTAGAGGTAAGCGGACGGGGGCGTGAAATGGACTACTAACCTCCATGTAGTTCCGAAATTAAGAATCAGTCGAGCTATACTTCCACTTCAGATATGCCTTCTTGGTGTACACAGAGGCATAGTTACTCCTATTTGTGAACTGTTGAATTGGTGCTTTATGTAATGACGTTTTATTGGTTTATACGGTTGTGTGCTTAGCACTCTAACACGCTATTTGGATTTAAACGGCCTGGATTTTCTGAAGCCAAAGTTATCTTGCTTTTTTCAGTCCCTGGATTATTATTAACAAGGCAATGGACCCTCAATTTAATAAAGACGCAACACGTCTCCGTCAGCTAAGTGACAATTGTCCTCTTAAGAAGGACAGGACAATACTTCGTATTATTAATTAATTAATTAATAACAATATAAAATGAAATAAAATTAATTTAAATTCATCAAAGAGTAAGTCAGAATAATTGTTAAAATAAGAATTAAGAGAACTCTAAAAATACTTAGACCGAAAAACATTGTCTGTAACTAAATATTTAAGGCAAATATCATGTAGCTTTACAAAATATGATCATAAGAAATATAATGAAGAGTGGGAAGAGGACAGATTTCCTAACTCCTAAAACATGCAGAAGAAGAATTCTAATAATGTAACCAACTCAATGGCATTTGTAATGTCTTACTTTAAGGTCCTTAGTTTTTCGGTCTCTTTCCCTGAGCCGCCTCGTGCCTTGGATTTGAATTTCACTGGACGGTTGTAGGAAATTTCTCTCGACTGTGTATCACGGGAAAAAGAAAACTTTTTTCCTTCCAATAAAACAGCACTCAACTTGCTGTCAATGTGAAATGCGACAAGGAGAGGAAGAAGAAAAAAGTACTGCCGTGACTAAATTTTAAAACTTTTCTTTAAATAGATTTTCCTCGACATACAGAAACGAAAGCCGTTGTTCATTCAAGAAGCAGTAATATCGGTGTTCAATTCAAGCCAGGAAACACTCCCTGCTAGGTCTCTGCGTTTTAAGAATTCATCTTCATTTTGTTTCGCTTCTGCGAAGTGCATAGTTCCGTTTCTTTATTTTCCTAGGCAGCCAGCACAAAGAGATTTAATGTTTCTCCAAGTTACCTCTAAAGTGTTGTTAATGACATATGACATAATATTAATAATGACATATGTTCTTAATTTAAAGTGTGATAATTTACCGAGGTCTGCACTCTATCTAGTAAAATGGGATATTATAGAGTCATTAGGAAAGAATAATTGAGAGAGTTGCAGGTAAAAGGTGTCGTAACCCACTTTGAAGTACAATTCTAAATTCCGTGGAAGGATCTGAAAAATTGCTCAGTATTTCAGGATAGCCAATACTGCTGCCATAGAACACTGGGGCTTTTGTGATATTGAGAAAAATTTATTTTAGTGACGAAGTAAGTATTATTACATTATTGTTATATTGTCAATAATGTAATAATACTTACTTCGTCACTGTTATTGTGTCACACCTCGACACCGGAAGGCAGAAGAGGACGACTAAGCAAGCAAGCAAGTTATTATGTCTAACATAAATTGACGTTTGAATTCTAAACGGCAAGTGCCTCAGCTGGCAGTTCGTGAACTTGCCCTTTGGCGTGTGGAACAGGACTGGAAATGTGGGTAGACGGGATTAGATGCCGTCTACATAGTTCGAGAACTTCCCTTGTGAAGTTATTTCCACTGCCTAAAACGGTTCCTAGCATCGATACTTAATAGCAAATAATTAATGTATAACAACAGGAAAATGATGCAAAACTTATGATAATGGGCACCTAGTAAAAGAGATTTTTCACCCAGCGCGAGTTCGTAACATGTAACAAATAATGAAGCAACTTGTGAGCGCCTATACAAATGTATTATTTAAACACTACGTATATTAAGGGAGCTTTTTATTTCTACCTCGTTGGCGTAAGGGAGATGATTATGATAGGAAACAAATTCTTTCGGCTTGTCTTATTTTTGTCTGTTTAGGCACTTTCGCAAAATAGCGAAATGCGACTGTTAGCTTCGTCATATCCGTCTGTCCATCCGCATGTAACAACTCGGCTTCCATTGGACGAATTTTCGTGAAATTTGATGTTTGAGTATTTTCAAAAATCTGTCAAGAAAATTCAAGTTTCATTAAAATCTAACAAGAATAACCGGTACTTTACATAAAGCGCTATGTACCTTTATGATAAATCTCGCTGATTATTCTCAGAATGAGAAGTGTTTCAGACAAAGTTGTAGAGAAACTCAAAACACGCACTTTATGCTCAAAAACTTTCTTCCGAAAATTTAGCTTTTTATGAGATAATGTGGAAAAATATGGTAGAGCCAAACAAGAAACGGATGGAAATATAATATGGCGCATGCACTTTGCTTGCTGGATAACTAAGGCTACAAACACACACTCAGAATATGTAATACTTCTTGCTTTTCCACGGGGACTGGTTACGCGAACGCGCCTCAATATTACGTATGTACGTACATTGCCTCTCTTGTTTTTGTTAAATTCATTGGTTAGACATAACCTAAAAATTTCAGCCAGACAAAATTTATTGTAATTTTTGACCTAAAAACAATTTTTCGTACCGAGTTTATAGGTGAATTCAAAATCTATCTACGTACCAAATTTCATATTTCTAGATATGAGCAATATGTGTTAAGTGTTATGCTTGCACGTGTTTTGTCATTATTACACATCATGTACATGGCGACAAAAATCCGTAAATATACAGGAACGTGAGGTAACCACATGAAGCATACGTAAGTACTTATTACGTCATACTACAACAAATTGCAGTCTGCGTTGTATGTCGCCATATTATTATGTAATAATAATCAAGTATACTGCAACATGTATTAAGTATTATGAAGGTCTCTATTTGTGGCTTAATTATCTTTCATGCAAAGTGCATCGTAATGTCAAATTTTTATCCGATCGAAAGCAATAAGAGCTAGTATTGAATGTTGTTACTTTACGTGTCAATGTCTTAATTACTTAGCAAGCATATGTAACTTTCTTTGCGCCTTACTGTGCTCGATGACTTATGGCTTGTCTGGTTGTGCCCTATTTTAGTAATTATCTCGTAAATTATTTTTTGGGGGGAAAAAGTTGTTACTATGAAATGTGGTTTTTGATTTTGTCTTCAAACCTTACCTGAAACCTTTCTCATTTCGGGAGGAATTGAGCTAGGCAATATCATGAACGTATTTAGTTCTTCAAGCACAGTGCCTGGTTTTTGCCCGATTTTAAACAAATTTGGATTTTATAGACAGATGTTAATAAAGGTCCCCAACACAAATGTTTACGAAAATCCGTCCAATGAGAGCTGTGTTTTTCCATGCGGACGGACAGGAAGACGGACAGACATACAGACAAGATGAATGTAACAGTCGCTTTTTTCCATCTTTGCGAACGCGCCTAACAATTGGTGAATTTAGAGACCTGACCGTTGACTTATTCTTCACGAACTTACGTTGTAATATTTCCCTTTCTAATATGAGTTTATCATGTACCGGGCTTTGAAACTGATCGTGTACATAGTTCTGAAGGGTCACTTCCAACTCTTCGTCAGACATTCTCTTAAGAACCGTTCAAATTCATGGCTTGAGTGCTCAGTGAATTTGTGCTGAGTTATGAAGAAGTCAAGCGGTGCCTATTCTTCGGTCGGCATTGCAGCATTGTACTTTCTCGAAAACATCTGTGACATCGTCTCCCAAGAATGTTTGAAACTTATGGAGTAAGTGTTCAGTGAAATTGTGATTCTCATTACTTCTGTAGGGCCATAACATGTACGAACGGATAAATTGAAGGCTTACCTGTGAAAATCGTAACTACATAGGGAATTGGTGGGATTTTTCTTTGAAATTTGAACAGCTTCTTTTTCAGTAATTGTGTAATAATATGGATATTTTAACACAAGAGAAATAGTTTAACAATAGGATTTTATTGTAATGTCGGCTGTAATATGATGTGGCATTGTAAAAGAGCTTAGCGTGATTATGAGGTTTATATGTATGTAAAACAATTTCATGGACACGCTGCAAAGTATAGTTTTTCTCCAAAAATACATGATGCAGCAATGGTATATTTCTTTGTTCAAGCAATCTGCTGTGCCGTATTAATTTATTCGAATGAAAGAATCAACAGCCATGACGTAAAAAGCTTTGTTTATTGAAATACACTAGGCTTTGAAATTATATTTTTACCCATTTGTTACCTTGTTCAGTGACAAATGTTCTTTCATTGTTTGACCCATTCATACATGAGCGTATTCAATATACTTCTTTTCCTGGCTTCAATTATAGCTTTAGTTTTTGATTTTAGCAGTTCATTTTCACAATTTCAATAATTTTCAGTCATTTATATGGTATACTCTTTGTCAGTGTTTTCAAATATGTGAATCACAGGTAAAAATAACAACAGGCATTTGGAATATAAGGTCCACTACATATTTAAATTATTACTTTCACGTGGAACTGAGGCAAGAATATGTAGTGCTACAGGAAGACGCAGGACAATTTGTACAGGTGCTTTGCAGCCACTGCTTGCTACTACATTATGAAGCAGCCATATTGCATCATGTACATGGCACAGCGACATATGACGCTTGCTCTTTATTTGGCTTTATTTTCGCACTAGTAGTGAGAAAGGAAAGTCTGAAATAGGAGTTGTCTTCTTGGTTTTAACTAAACTTTAAATCAGATAAATAAGGCCTGTTTTTCTGTGTCATGCAAGAAGAAAATTGTTCGCGTTTTCCTCTGAAGTCACATACGTTTCCTAGCGTACGTACTAGAAAAATGTACGAATATTTTTATCAAGATATACTCTTTCAGAGGAAAGCCAGGTGAAAGTGACATTCTGCACATTAATATGAAGAACAATTTACTTTTTGCACTGGCCGGACACTTTACAGGTATATTCTTAGAATTTAGAATTAATTAATTCCGTTATATTAGTGTAAAATTAAATTGTTTTACTGGAGTTGCTGAGACAGATAATGAACTGAAAACGAAGACTTTGGTTGTCGCTCAGTATTCTTCTACCGCAGCAGAATGTAATAGAATGGAATAGCATAATATCGTGTGGAATAAAACAGGAATTGTGTGTGTGTTGTGCAAATATGTAGGCACCCGCTCTCCCAGCGTCATTAATGGTTATATGGAATTTGAGGTTTCAAGGTGACGAAGACACTATTTTTTCAATACATTTTTCTTTATGCAATTTGCGTTATACACTATTTATGAAAATAAAGTCCCTGGCGCCATATTTTTATGTTTTCTTCATGTATCTGGGAATAAGAAAATTGGTGTGTAGATATAAATATACATATAAGGTAAGTACGAAATATTGTTTGTAAGTCAACAATTTTAAAGTATTTTGACGGGTTGAAAGTTTGAGTTCATTTACGGAAAGTGACTAATGTTATGATTGTGACCAAATAATGTGTAGGGATGAGACTACCTTCAATCTGTCGGGAAGAGCAAATGGGCCAAACATGCATATTTGCTGGGCAGAAACCTTCACGACACTTTTGAACATGAGAGGTGCAGTTTCCATAGTCTTTGCAGGTATGTCCAAAAGGAAAAGTCGCTGGCCATTCTTTTTTGTACAATTTAGAGCACCAGGAATTATCTGTCTCTTTATATTTCGGGATTGGTTATTGCCGCAGATGCAGGAAGATACTCCAAATCGTTTTTAAGAAGAAGACTGTTCCGTACCAAATTACGCTATCCTGTTAACTTATACCTAATCATTGAATTAATCCTGGAAGTTCTGTGGGATGTTCTCCAAGATTATCGAGTCCCCAGCCATTGAAGTTTCATGTGGGACTTTATTGAAGATAAATATTTATCTCCGTTGTCGATGACACTATAAGCTCAAGGTACTGATCACAGAGGTCTGTGTAAAAATAACCAAGATATTTTCCAAGAATGCGTCAGGATGTTGAATATCTGTTCGATATTCATCGAGGTGTCGATCCCAGTGGCTGCGCGGTCTAAGGCATGGGTCTTGCGCTGCTCGATTGCTGGGATTGTGGGTTCGAAACCCACCGGGCGCATGGATGCTTCTCCGTTGTGAGTGTTGTGTTTTGTCAGGGAGAGGTCTCTGCGTCGGGCTGATCACTCGTCCAGAGGAGTCCTACCGAGTGTGGTGTATCTGAGTGTGATCGTGAAGCCTCGACAACGAGGAGGTTCTGGCCCATTAGGGGCTGTTGCGCCATTGAGAAAACAAATCGTCGAAGTAGTCGTGACTGCCACATGAATCTTGTTATTTTCCGTATCATATTTTGAGTTTATATTTCAGATGGTTTGCAATTCTTAGCAGTACCTTAAACGCACCCAGGGTTATATGGGACTAAAATCTTAAGTATCATTAGTGGGAATTTTATATTCGTGTATCTGCGAGAAAGTTTATTCTGAAAGTAAACATACATTATTTTCTGAAACATAATTAACCAAGTGATCATTGTAACATACAAGAGATGTGTTTTCTTGTAAATGAATGCAATGTTTTAAACATTATTTAGATGATTGTTACTTTATAAATACTTAGCTAATAATAATAGTGACGACAACGCTGTTAACAAGTATTTAAGCAAAAGTTCATAATAAGGAGCGAAGGCAGCTACCTAGCACTTACCTCATTTTCTGTCTTTCGGTCCTTATGTAATTCAAGCCTGCAATTGTTGGAATATTTGTCCGGCAGCTGGAAGGCCTGTGGCCTCTCAACGATTGTCGAGTTTCTCCAGACTTGGTGTTGTTACACAGTAGCTAGCTGGCCTGCCGACAGCATGGATCCAATAAACGTTACATCAGGATGTGCGTGCCTCCGCAACCCCGAGAACCAATCTCGATCGGGTCAGACGAAGCCCGCTGCCTTTTATCGCTTAGCAGTCACAACAGCTCAAGTCCATCCTCCCTGCTCCTCCACTTCCTACCACTGTTTATATGGGTACTTACGCTCCAATTTTTCCCAGACCCATATACATTCTGTATTCATGAGTGTTTTCTGTACAGTCTGGCACGTTATGTGCTCACTCCAGCATTTAGGTTTTAAGGACGGTGTATCAACTACAGACTTTATTTAGCATCGAATTTGGGATTCGCTCTATAGAGAGTGATCAGTAAAAAAAGAAGAAATGTAAGAATAAAAAGAAATTCTGAGGAGGTCGTCTAAAGCTTACTTACCTGTTGCATAGGCTTCTAGTCCAACAGAGACATTATTATTATTATTATTTTTTTTTATCACTCTTATACAGAGTATTTACAATTATATACCTGAAACAAACCATGTTTCTGGGGTGTGTAATGTGCAGCTATCGTGTGGTTAAAATTTCTCATCACAAAAGTTATGTACATTTACATCGGTACTTACCGAAGTATGTGCACAGTGCCCAGTGTGGCTGTTGTCTGTAGTTCCTTGCTGTCGTGTTTCTCGGTATGTGGCTTAGATATTATGTGAATGATTTTGAGATGGTTCCAGTTGCTCATATTATTGCTGGTACCACTTTTGGTGTTTACATCCGACGTGCGCTCTATTTCTATTGTAAGGCCTATTTTTTAAAATCGTTTCGGCTTCTTCACTGATCACATATCTTCTGAAATTGCAGTGTCTATTAGCATGGATGGTCCTGTCAGTTTTCACTTGTGTTCATAATATGGTTAGCTTAATTTCATGACTTGTTTCTACTGAGTTTTATGCGTTCTGATACAGGTGTTCCTTATCTAAATTTACGTTATTATTATTTTATTTAGTGAACAACATATCACTTAAGTACCTATTCTGTGTACCAACAATTTTTTAGATATAGCTTGAAGTTTGCTATCGTGACCATGATTTTAATTATTAACTTACAAAAACAATTAATACAAGTTATAATTATAGCTATATATGTGTAATCTATTTCTGTACCAGATTTCACTTTTCTGCCTGAACTTTTTTTACATATTGCCATAAAACTAAAGGAAAGAAGATATAAACACCGTCACCTGGTTGTTACCTTACATTCTATATAATTATTGCCTTAACAAACTTCCCACATTTGTCAGATCTACGTTATCATTATCATAGTAGGAACGTATAATTTGGCTGTGATGTTGCTCACGCCTCATATTGCCATTTTGTTACTTATGACAGGTAATTAAGAATCACACGTCATTGGGGTGCCTTATGATGGCATAACGCTCATAAAAAAAATTGTTGAAAATCAAACAAATTCTTTATCCATTAACACTGCGAAAGTTACAGACTATCGAGAGGTACAGATCGACCTCTTTGAAATTCAGAGTGTATTCTTCGAACATTTTGTTTAATCTGCAGGAGGCAGTAATTCGTAAACCAAATTACACAGGACCTATATTAATGTAACAATTTTTTCTTGTATTGCCATGTACAGTCAATGCCTGTACATTTATCTAGTCTGTTTAGTTAAGGTCCTTTTTAGTTTTATATTCCTGTCTCCAAATAACGTCCTATAGTCGTATTTTCAGGCTTTCCAACTAAAATTTTATACTCATTGTCGCACATGTGTTACATATCATGTCAATATGATTGTGCTTAATTTGATATGCATTGTAACATAAATTGTGAATCTACTCACTCTGCAACGTTTTCTCTCTCTTTTCTTCTCCCTTACGTCCAAGTAGTCTCCTCAGCAAGATGTTCTGAAATATTCGCAGTGCATTTTCTTCCCTCGGTGTGAAAGACCTCTTTTTTTGCACAAGAATTGAAGTATGTCCCCATTGTTTCCACAGCATATTTATGTTACAACTGTTTCCTGAATGCAAGTGACAAAACTCTCAAATCCATAACAGCATAAACACGAATTTAATCAGGCAAATTAGGTTGATAATGATCACTGTGCTAAATCCACAGCGTTTATAGTGACCAGTTTCTGGCAAGCTGTAAGCCCATGATATTGATCTCCATAAATTGCGACCCTCAAGGGCACAATTTCCTATTGGTCATGGTATTTGTGTAGTCCCAATTTCCTTTCTGGGGACCAAATGTGTATTAATACAAAGGTTCAGAAATGACCAGACACAGTGTCCGACTTTTCTCGTCTAACTGAATTCAAATACTGTCCGGGACCGACCGTGGAAGGCCATCGTAACATGATAGGTCTTCGATCTATAAACCATCGATACACAAACAATAGTAGTAAGGTATTACTTGACACATTCTTGACACTTAATGGCACACATTTAAAACTAAATTTTAAAGTACAAAATGTTGATTTCTGCGCCAGTAATCACTTCCCGCGATCGCAACACAACCCGACTCTCAAGCACTGTTTGATATAAATCTCATGATTCATTTAGTTACGTGATCAAGTACACGCATGCCAATTACCATTGTTACCAACAACTGTAAAAAAACCGTCAGCTGAGAAGTTAATTTTATTTTCTTAATCACACATGAAAAACAAGAGAGGCGTTTAAAGCGCAATACGTATTTTTCTCTCTCACTGAGCTTCAGTTCTTGATACTCTTTGAAGAATTGGCTGTGGTTAGAAGACTCCGTATTTTGCCTTAAGTGGGTCCAATCTGTCTCATATATGCTGCCATCAGAACATATCTTATACGTAATTACATATTGAAGGCCAGTACCCTCCATCTTTTTTTTCGTAATTTCTAACTTCTTCGATTTTAATTATTCTTCAGTTGAACGGCCAGTAATGCAATGCGGATATTGTTTATGATGGAACTTATGTAATGTTTGTTAATACATTTACGCAAACAGGCATAGCTCCTCTGTAACACGTAATTTTATAAAGATAAAATTTAAAGATGCAGTTACAGCTGTTAAGCAAAACAGAATCATTTTCTCAAGTAACTTTACATTGAGTCACTTTCGAGTTTTACTGTTCCTGTATGTCACAAAAATAAAGGCACACTGCCATGAGTATATCATCTTCATTTATTTACGGACTAAATAAGCTGCCTCGTTCAGAAACTCTGAGCTCTTAAACTCTACTTATGTTCGTTTAAGACAGCCAAAAGTGTAGATCATTTTCCCGTCACGTTGCAGGTTTTCAGACTGAATAGTTACTGTTTTACAACAATATAAGTCATGAATTGATGATGGTAGGACGGAGATAAAACAAGTAGTTTATTTTTAATAGTAAATATATTGGCATATATAGGAATGGGGTATCAATAATATTTCCCACGAATAAATATTATATCCTTAGTTGCTTGAGGCATTCTCCGCGAAGACACATTTTAATTTTTTTTTCTCTTCTGTGGGGCAGGAATATCTAGTGAAATGTCCAAGTTGAGAAGTTATTCTTTAGAATGTTTTCATTTTTCAGTTTATTTAAATCCTCAGTGCAGGGACTTGACAAATGCAGTATGACAATGACATTTGCTTTACTACATAGGCCGTAATTTATTCTTACTTTATTGCACTCAATGTAAAATATTCAATTTTGGAACCCCTTTCGGCGACCGGTTATTCTGATTTTCTAAAAAACACAAAAATTCAAACATTCGCCCCCTTTTGCATGCCATCCTCTACACTACTCATCTTCACGAAATATTTAATTTGATGTAGTATATACATTATCAGAATTTTCCGTGGGTAGCCGTCCAAAAAATCGAGGAACTCTTTCGTACGTGACGGATCGTCGCCTGTACACATCAGATCCCTGGACCTGCAGTTTATGTCTCAGAACATCTAAACAGGACAGAAAGGGACGCCATTTCTAGTCAGACTCTGTCCAGCAAGACGTGTGCAATTATTTTGCAAACGAACTGGGAAGTACATACATGAGAATACATACAGAACTTGGAAACTCAGTGCAACGTAAGCTTGCGGCAGGCGACAGCTTTGTTTCACTGGAGTAAATTTACAATCTGTAAACATTCTTTAACACATTTATATTTGTCTTGGTAAAATATTTCCTTATAACATCTTAAACTCTATGTGAACTTGACGTATTTTTATCTTTGCAGGCAGTGGCCTAACGAATTAGGTCGTTACCGGATGTGACGCATGAACGACAGAGGGCAGACATCTTCTGCACGCTTCTTACAAGATGGCGCAAATGTGGACTTGCGTCTTGACGCTATTTAGCGTGAAGTTAGTTGGTAAGTAAAATGAAATTATTAAAACATAAAAGGTTGTTAAATATGAAGCCGCATATAATGCTTGCGTGCACTATCCACAGTTGCAAGAATCCTGTAGTATTGATTTTCAGAAAAAAATTCGAATGTTGGTAGGAATGGGGTTTAACGGCAGTAGCCTAAGCGTCTGGCTTTTCTAATAGCTGAAGTATTTGTTTTTGTTTTAAATAAGGAAAGATGTTGCTGCCGATGGTGTTTCTTTAACCTTGGCGCTGTGATATCTTATGCCATATATACCCCTAGTTCTGTTTAGCCGGAAATTCTTACTTGTTTCAGTGACATAAATTTATGAATATTATATGCGTTGATTTGTTTCAATAATATGTAGAGCAATAGAGATTATTGTATGTGTTGTTTTTTTTATCGGAACACAGTGTGGAGGAACACAGATTAATGTATGCATTTACTCGTATTTCATTGTAATAGAATTATTTATGTATTCATTCATCCTGTAGTCTGCCTTACGACAGGTCCGTAGCCTCTTCCAAAGAGAGTTCTCCACAGGGTGCATCTAGTTCTTCCTCTTTCAATTTCCAATATCTTCTCTTTTCCTTAAGGTCATCCAGTAGCTGCTTACGTCTTCTTCCTCATCTTCCCGTCATTTATATTCTTCCTTCTAACTTTCCTTCAATCACGTGTTTTAGAAGGCAGTTTCTACGCAAGATGTGACCAATCTAGTTAGCCTTTCTTCTTTTTATTGTATGTAGGATATTCCTCTCCTCCTTGACTCTGTGTAATACTTCTTCATTTCTCACACGATCGGTCCAACTGATCTTCTCCCTTCTTCTCCAGCTTCACATTTCAAAACCTTTCAGGTATTTCTGATCTACTTTCCGAAGTGTCCAAGTTTCAGCACCATACAAAGCTATGCTCCAAACGTAGCAATTTACTAGTTTCTTCCTTAAATTTAAGTCTAATTTGCTGGTGAAAAGATTATTCTTATTGTTAAATGCTGCTTTTGCCATGGCAATTCTGGATTTAATTTCACGTGTACACCTAGCATCATTTGTTGTCATGCTATCCAAATTATTGAAATATTCCACATTCTCCAATTGTCTTTGATCTATCATAATTTTTATTGGGGACGGTTGCCTTGATATTCACATTACCTTAGTTTTTTCCACATTCGTTTCCGTTCCATAGCGTCTTCCAATTTCCATTAGCCTGTCAATCGTGTTCTGTAGCACCGTTTCTTTCTCAGCCAGTAGCATAAGTTCATCTGCATATTTCACAGAGCGAATTACTTGTCCTCTTATGTTGAAGTCTCCAAACCCTTCAAGAGCTTCCTTGGTAAGTTACTCGCTGTATACTTTGATTAGAATCGGTGACAAACAGCAACCTTGTCTAACTCCTCTTCCAATCTTCACAATTCTTGTCTTCCCTTGGTCCAGTCGTATTTTTACACTTTGATCCATGTAAAATTTGCTGGTCAATCTTCTTTCGCATCAGTCTATCTCAATTTCCTTTAGGATCTGCATTAATTTGGTCCAGGTGACACGGTCAAATGCCTTCTGCCAGTCTGTGAAGCAAGCACACAATTCCTCATCTACTCGTATGTCCAAGGTTCGTTCTGATATTCTCAGCATCCCAAATTCATCCCTAGTTCCTTTTCCTCTTATAAATCCTAACTGATCTTCTCCAAGCGCATCCTCAGTCTTCCTTTCAATCCTTCTTCAAAGTATCCTCGCTACTATCTTTGCTGTATGTGCGATGATGCTGATTGTGCGATGGTCGCTGCATTTTGTAGCTTTGGGCTTCTTCTTTAATTAAGGCGATCATTGTAGCTTCCATGAAATCTCTGGACCACTCTCCAGTTACATATATGCTGTTGATCAACTATGTCATTAGTTTGAGACCACCTTCTCCCAAAAATTTGTGTACATCCCCTGGTAAGGTACTGTTTATTATGACGCTTTATTGGAATAGAGTGTAAAGCATTACTGATTATTATTATTATATGCGTTGATTTATTGGAATACAGCTTAGAAGAATAGAGATTATTGTACGGACCTTAGAAAGGAATAACCCATGTCTCACTTGACATTCAACGTTGATTATTCTTGTTCCAAAGTACAGGTATGGTTTTCGCAGTTCTTTTTCATGTCTTCATCACGTCATGATTTAATATTCTTTATCCTGCGACATCTACGAAATAAATAAATTTAGATACATGTGTTAGAATAATTATTTTTGTCGAAATTGTAATTACGTAGGCTACATAGTATCAGGCACCTCTGTCTTTTTAAGTTACTAATTAATTACTTTTGACATTGCATATTTTGTACGGTCCTCACGTTTATCTCATAACCACAAAGAAGCTTGTTAAAGTTAACCATTTAAGACTTTTGCGTGAAAGCACTTCTCTGTCCAATTTACTCTGATATGGAAAGTGCATTTTTTTTCTGATGGTTTCCTGAGTATGCCCCTTTGTCATTCTGATAAGAGTAGTATTAAGGTGAAGATGAGTGTGGAGCATCAATGAAATAACATTCTTTTTAATTACACATAAGAAGCCAGTTTCACCTCACAGAGAACTCATTTCATGTCCAAGATGTATTCCAGATAGTTAATGCTGTTCAGGAAAACAATCGATGTTTATTGTGAAAATCATACGCAGCACATAAATAAGGCAATATACAGCGCTTCGAAAACTAAAGCAGGTGGTACATGTATTTGCCACTAGATTTAAAGGATTACTGTGTCAAATTATTAACTGCTATAAATGTGTAATATCCTTCTGCGTGCACACTTTTGTTTCGCTGCAAAAGGTACATTCTGCCCGTACATAGGGCTTATATTTGTTTGTCAGCTACATTCTTGCTTTTGACAAAATGATTATTATCAAATATACAACGGTCACCCAAGCCGAAATTATGCCTTACTAGAACGTAATTGTTCCTAATTAGTTGTTGGAATGGAGTTCATTTTGTCTGATTAGTATTTGGTATGCCGTGACTTGTCAGGATTTTTCTGCTATTTTTTGTTTCCTGTTTTGTGGTACTTCTAAAATGAGACACTTCAACATGTACTGACGTTATACTATCCATAAGTATTTGTTTACTCTAAGTTTTAATTAACTTCCTACATGGATAGTACTATTTGAAGACAATTACATAATATACAGTCAAAATAAGCTACCGTTCTTGAAGCGTGAAGTGTAGTTTCTTTAACATCACAAGTGCTAAGCGTGTTTCCTGTGGACTAAAGTCACGTTACATCATTTAAAATTAGAGACTGTAAAATGCGGTTAGTATATGTCGAATCTAATATTAAGCCGACTGCTTACAGCACTGTTAATTCATATTATGCACACATATTTGCCTAAATGTAAGAACAAAATCCGATCCGAGTTAAATTTTGGGAAGCTATTGAATCTCAGAATAAACGAGAAATAAAGTAGGTTGTCGGGCTTAAAGCATATCGATTATTAAGTAGTCATTTTATTAGTTCGTGTTAAATGATGTTAATGAAATATTAATTGAAAGAAAGTCGGGAAGTTTTGAAAATTTTCATCTATACCGTAAGGTACCACGGATAACCGTTTCCTTGTTCCCTTTATGTACATTGTTCTTGGCGATACTATAAATTACGGTTTCTTTGAATATGCACGCCACGTAACATTTTCGGCAAAGGTCGAGACTGTACTACTGACTGAAGCACGTTTATTTCTCACCGCCCTTTATTTCTGCCAGATTTAATCCTCTTCTTAACTGCTGCCAGTGATCCATATTTCTCATTCATTCTGTAGTCTGTCTTACGACAGGTACGTAGCCTCTTCCAAAGCGAGTTCTCCATTGAGTGCGATCTAATGCTTCCTCTTTCAATTTCCAGTATCTTCTCTTTTCCTTAAGGTTATCCAGTAGCTGCTTACGTCTTCTCCCTCGTCTTCCCGTCATTTCTATTCTTCCTTCTAACTTTCCTTCAATCACGTGTTTTAGAAGGCAGTTTCTACGCAAGATGTGACCAATCTAGTTAGCCTTTCTTATTTCTATTGTATGTAAGATATTCCTCTCCTCTTTGACTCTGTGTAATACTTCTTCATTTCTCAAGCGATCGGTCCATTCTTCTCCAGCACCACATTTCAAAATTTCCACATTCGTCTGATCCATTTTCCGAATATTTCTACACACAATAAATATACAAACCATCATAAACTGTGAACTGTAGGCCTTTGTATCTATATATGTGTTTGTGGCAAGGTATTAATGCTAATGAAAATAGCATATTATTTCTAATAAAATATTTGGCCCTGTGGCCTAACAGCAATACATTTTCATTTTACTGTTTAACAGAATTTATACATATTAAAGTAATGAACTCAGTGTATAGTAATTTTATTTTTAAAACACCTAAATAACATAAATTATGTACACATACCTGCAGACTGATTTGTTATTCAAACCGTTTCTGTGCCACTGGGATATGAAATTACAATTGTTCTGTCAAATATGTACTGTTTACAAAGTCAACTGATTTGTTAAACATGCCAACTACAGTTAATATTTGTAATATTAGTCCATGTTAATTCTGCGAAGTACGGTGGATTATCGATGACAGAATGAAAGTTTCAGAGCAGTTGTACTGATAATTGTTGACCATTTCACAATGTTTGTTTTAAGGCGCCTATAATACATTTCATGATTTAGCTGTAGTTCTCTCTGCGGTAATTGCTTGCGATTATAACAAGATATGTATTCGAATTTACAAGAATTTCCAACACTGTTTACGGTTTTAGTATGGAATACATATATATATATATATATATATATATATATATCAGTGTGGTATAACCAATCACCTGGTTATGAGAGTGGAACCATATCCAGCGCCATCATTTATAACTAATTCCACGGAGCAGAGTCCTTCATAAGTAGATGACAGGTCTTTAGCTATTCCAGAAATTATCCACAATTTATGGAGCAAGAAGTTTCTTTGCCACATATACAAGAGCCCGAGGCTAGTCTCTGTACTGAGCCACGTGAATAGAGTACACATCTTGCCATCCCATTTCTTTAAGATCTATTGCCCTTGTCTCCTTTCATCTACGACTAGATATCCCAACTTGTCTCTTTCCTTGACGTTTTCCCACCACAACCCCGAATAAATTTCTTTTCTCTCCAATGTGTGCCACATACCCAGCACCTTTAATATTCCTGAATTTAAACACCCGAAAATATTCGGTGGGGAACCACTTATGCAGGTCCTCATCACGCAGTTTCTCCCAGCGTTTTACTGCTTTCTCTACCTTAGGCCCAAATATACCCCTTATTACCGCTTTGTCGGACACACATAGTCTATACCTTTCCCAAATGTGAATGCTAATGTTTCATACCCACATAAAACGACGGGAAAAGTACAATTATGTACACTTTAAACTTTATGTTTCTGAATAACGGACTGGAGACAAAATATTCTGAATCGAGTACCAGCAAGCATTCTCTGAACTTAATGTACCCTTAATTTCTTGGTGAATGCAATGTTTATGTGTTGTTCCCAAATATTCGAAATTTGCCACATTTTCATGAACCGTGATTTGTGTAATTACTGTTTACATTGTCTGCTTTATGTGTTATGATAAAATATAGATTTCGGATCGTCTTTGATACTGTATATAATTCATGCAGTGGACAGTGTTCGAAGTAATTACACTTCAAATATTCTTACAGCATTTTAGATAATGCGAATGAAATTATGGGAGAAAATTTAGAATTGTAAGGGATCACACCTACACACATATTGTAGAGGTAAACGTAAAGCTGTCTCAATGCTTGTTTAAGAACCTTATTACAAAGACACATGAGAAGTGGTGGCATGCCTCCACACACTTTAATCTTCGCAGAAGATAGAAGTCGGTGGTTAGCGTAAAGCACCGGTCTCTTTTTCCGTGGTCTTAGAATAAGAGGACCCGAAAACTGTCGGAACATGCAAAGAGAAAATCGCTCAAGCGGATCGGTAATAAGTCTTGCAGTCACTTTGCTGAGTTGTCCTGACATGTATTGTGTTATTAAGCATTTACCAACCCTTGAAAATTGTGGTTTATCAGTGGAATATTGTGATAAAATGCATTTACTGTGTACAATATTTGTAATAGAGGCGGGTGACTGAATCCAAATCCGATGCAGGATTTCGAATATGCTAATGTAATTGTTTTAATAAGATATATTTTATGTATTGTCTGCAGGAAATAAATAAAATTGACACTTAATGGACTTGTATCTGCCGCTATGTCCGTCGTTCGCCTGCCCACATTTTTCTTCTCTGAATATCTCCATGAAGTTCGATATAAAATTTTGTCAGCTTCAGATTTTTCTAACATGCTTAGTACATGTCATTATTATTCTGTTACAAAATATGCTGCACATATATGTTCCTCTGTAAATTACGTATCCGACAATGTGTATTTAATTAGGATCAAGTGGTACTGGTGTCCCCACGAAACATATTGGTTGAAAATGTGTTATTTTTACTTTAAATGAAACAGATGTTTAATATTATGTATTTTATAAAATAAACTTCTTACGAAAATTTATTTTATTACATAAATATGAGCCTAAATCTCATTAATGTCTAAGTTTTGTTTCATTTTTGTTTGTGGTGTATAAGTAAGTAAATTCAAGTGAAGTGATAATCGTCCACCATTCATAATTAGTTTCGTTAACAATAAACATGTGTTGCTCTAAATTAAGAATTTTAACACGCACGAGGCGTGAGAAGATCAAAAACATTCAGGAATATAGAATCGCAAAGAACGAATTTTGGAGAAAAAAATGTGCGTTTCACTTTTATTTTGTAATTGCATTGGAATTAATAATGTACTTCTCTAGACTATTTTATTGTGTGGCCATGCTTTCTTTGTATCTTCAAATGTTGTAAAGAACTTTATTTCACAGCAGGCATGTAAATTGTGAACTTTTCCTCTTCCTCTGTTATTATTCTCTGGATAGCGCAGGTTCAGAAGCGAATTTGGATACGAGTAATTAACTCCTTGCTTCCAGCATTACTTTATTAAGAAAGTTGGGGTTAAGTGAAAGCGTATTTTCGATATGTATTGATCAGATGGATAAGTCCTTCCTATAAAGGAATTCAAATTTGTTAATATTAATTTGAAACTAATGAAGGCTCTTTAATTGGAAGTGCATAGTGGTGTATTTTCCGTTTTAAAATTGTATACTGATAGGGTGTTTCATCTATGTGCTGTCTTACTACCTTCACGAATTACATTGTATTTCGGCCTGTACTGACTTTCTGTTTCGGCAGACCAACTTTTTTTCTGATTTCTTTTGTTCTTTGTTCCAAGAATGTTTGTCGTCGTCCACCATATTTTAAACATATGTTCGTATATAGTAAACGTATTTGTTTTTTATAAATGTTTGCACATCTTTTAGAACATTCTTACATATTTTTTCTTACCTTCATAGAAGAACGTAATAATATATGAATCTTTAAAAAAATCATATATCTGAAGATATGTTTCAGTATGTTGACTCATGTAGACATACTATGAAGACACGTTCTGCTGCCAACACATTATATAATTTCAATAATAATCCATTCATAACTTTTCATTTTTAAACTTCCCTTGCTTGTACCATATAGGTTATTAAATGACATTCTCTCCATTATGTGCACAAAACATCAATGAAAATGGAAGCATACTTAAAATTCTTTAATTTTGTTGTAGTAAAAATTCTTGTATAAAATTTCTCTTGATGCTCAGACTTAGATATTTTTCATGGAAATTTGAATACTATGATTAATTATTCTTGTTATTTCACGCTGATATTTCAACGCGAATATTTTCTGCCTCGTAGGTTCGACTGTTACTTAAGTAGATTAAGTACTTACCGGGAACGGGAGGGTTGTGGCACATAACGATACTGTACCGGAATTAAATTAAAACTGCTGAAGAAAACCTAAACAATTTCCGTTAGAATGGCTTGACTCAGAGCCGAAAGTCGATATTTGAAATGCAGGATACGATGCAGCTCTGACAATCACTAGGCTTTGTACAAACAATTGTGTAATATAAACCAAATGTCAGTCGTGATTTTCTGTGTTGAAGAATCTTTTTGTTCTTACATTTAGGCGAAGGCGGGTTTGCAGCTCGTTACAAGTTACAGCTTGCTGAAATGTATAGTCATTAGCATCAAACATAATCCGTGAGAACATACATAAATTACGGAATGACCACATGTGCAGCGTACTGTGTGCTTAGCGACTTAAAACTCCGATAATATATTTTTCATACGCGCTAACAGTCATCCGAAAAGCTGTTGGTGTGTTTGGCTGTGGAAACATTTTCTGTCCACTGTGGTTGCTTCTGTGTTCCGAATAATTTTCAATATAACTAACGCTGTAAACGTGGTTTAAATAGAAATTTTAGATTTGTGGTTTAAGAAAAAATGTAGGTTATGACTTTATAATGTCGCACGACTACAAATAACCTTTCTGAAATCGATGCAATTTTTAACACCGTGTTCAAATACGTAAAACAAATTTCTATTTAAATTAGGACACGAACTGGTAACTGGCTTCAATGAGAAATTTTCTTTCTGATTTCTGATAGAACATAATGCATATATCCTGTAGAGGATTCTAAATTGTCGTTATATACGGGAATAGGAGAGAAAATTGATCAAGTATCATTGAGGTATCCCTATGTAATTTGAAAGCTGATGGGTTGCACGAAGGTAAAATAATGTCACGACATTCATTCGGCTCTTGTCGAAGTGTACATATATAGAATCAGCGTCACAGTTGTGTTTGTTTAAGACTTCCCAATATGCACTGCGTAAAGAACATTACCGGATAAGACACTGACAACAAGAAGAGGAAGGACAGCCGTTAATGATAATACTTCAGCCTTAAATATCTAGTAAGTACTGAAAATCTCGAACTAATTTAAAGTCAATTTAATCTTAAACGTAGTGAAAGTTGAAAACTTAAATGTTGTCTTGCAGGCTTATAATATTTAAACTTGGATTTCACCTTCATTCTGTCTTCAACATTCCTGAATAAATGAGTGTAATCCAGGCTCATGTGTTATAATACGTTGTATTAGCAATAGAAAAAAACTTCAAATATAATCCCACGTTCATTAATTAGTGACCGGAATTGCTGAGTAAAATCATGGACCCCTTCCTGTTTCTGGGTAAGTAATTTGAAAACGTTGAAAATGATATTTGGGAACAGTATCAAGCTCTGCAGGGTTTTTAATGAAATTGGGAGATGATTGAATTTTAGGAATGATGATTGTTATTATTACTCACTGGTCAGTATATAATATTGACATTGCTACCTTTGGTAATATGAATGTAGAACAGTATGTGTTACTTTGAGGGAAGACCGTAAATTACAAGGATGCGCTGGAAAATATCCGTGCTTTAGAAGAGTGAAGAAAGTGATGAATATAGTCCGCTAAGTTTAAGTCACCCAGTATAGAATCCACGAGGTTACAACGACTGGACATGTTGCTATTGTGAGATACACGAGAGAAAGATAATAATTTTTAACTTGGAAGAAAGATATGGTAGGTTTACATTTAAATGAACTTTAGAGAAACAGACTGAGTGATGGGAGTTGAAAGGAACTGGCTCAGAATCATATAAAACGGCAGGGTTTGATATTACTAGTGTTGAAAATGCGACTTCCGGTGCCAAACTTAGCACGGGCAGCATCACGCTACAGTATGACAAGAACGGTCAGAATTTGAAGAAACTACTCGTACATCTGTTAGCGGAAAGCACAGAAGATCCTCAGTTATAAAACAACAGAATTTAGAGTGTTGCAATTTATTTTCTTTCTCAAACATAAGAACTCTTTACAATTTCTTTTACAATAACGTTGTCGAGAAAAGTACCTTAGATTTTGTTTAACGACGTTTTGTGTTCCAACTGGCGTGCCCCTCTCTTGAAATGAGGATGGGCAATAAACGAAGAAGTACATGAAAAATACGAAACAATAAGTCAAAGAATTAGATACTGTAATAAAAATTGTTCTATTCTATCTGCGGCACTACTGTGTTTGTTGTACTATTTTACGACATGCGATTTTGATGCCATACACACTGGACAATTCCAACCCATGGGCAGCAACATGCATGTACACTGCGCAACATAAGGACTAGTTCACAAAATAGCAGTGGCTTCCAGTTGTATTAACACATTTTATATGATGCTGCTGACACAAATAACTGCTCTCCATCTGAACAGTCGAGACTGATTAATTGCCGCATTACCACGGCAGATGGCGGGCACTTCATTACTTTAATTTCATTTCCTCTCTTCACCATTGCTGGGGACGTACCGGCTCCGACCTCCCTGGCTATCATCGGTAATACACTTGAACAATTGGACGATGGTGGTTCAGGAATGGCATTGTTGCCAAATGAACACCCTCTCTTTCTCTCGTACATAGACACGGCTGCTAATTCACATATGGCGGAATAAAAGTGAAGTTATGTCGGAAAAGGGAAACTGGGAGAGAGAGAGAGAGAGTTAAACAATGCAGCCACATGGGACGGAAATTCATTTAATTAAACATTTTGCGGTTTTATGTACCGACGAAAAATTTTAAATTTTATTTGTTGTATAAATAAATATGTGTTAATGTTGGTTCTGTCGCCCAAGGCATCCTCTACATATATATGAAGGAAAACACAACAAAATTATTACAATTTTTAAATACCGGAATTGAAAATAATAGGGACATCCATACTGGATGTTGTGTTTGGGATGGTATTGAGTGCTATTCAGTATCATATTACAGGCGCACTGTATGCAGTGTAGTGAATGTTAAAGTAAATACAGGCAGTGTCACTGTCGTCATCACTGGAGCTACAGCTCACTAGCAACCGTAACACTTTAAAGACGACGATTAACGCGAATTAAATTTAAAGACTCAGTTCGTACAGCGTGGTAAGCACTTTTTTTCAGTCTTATATAACGAGTCACTTAATGCTGTATAAGGTACTAAGCGATTTATTTTAGGTTTATATAAAGCACAGAATTATACTGTGTGAGTGGAATGTAGTATATATTAATGTAAAGCTGATGGTACGTAAAATAATCACTTGGCACTAAAGGGTTAATTTCTGTTAAACTTTTTGCTAGGTCTTCTGTCCATGTCATGACTCCGAATTTCTAAGTTCTTTCCTCAACAATTTTAAAATCGTGATCTACACATACAGGCGAATTTATTTCCAACTTACTGTACTAGTTCGTATATAAAGGTTTCTCCTACATTGATTTCAGTCTTCCGCCGCGATGTTGATGAGATCTGCGCTCTTCTGGGAAATTACGAAGCCTCGTGTGGTAATTGTTTACCGACGTTTCGGGAACAATTACCACACGACGCCGCGTAATATCCCAGAAGAGCGCAGATCTCTTTCTCCTAGATGTTTTGGCCCTAACATTTCATGGAGTACATATTACACGAAGGTCATATATGTTTAAAATGTAACATCGTCGTTGGTAAATGGTGAAATATCAATTGAAGGGTAAAACATATCTATGTATAAAGGTACAAAATGTTATGGGTAAAATAAGTACTGGAACATTCCCTGTATTGTACATTTATATTTTGCCATTTATCAACGACGATGTTGTATCAGACATGTCGGTTACAGTACGCCATCGTTAGAAAACTGTAAAGTGGGGCGCTGCGAATTTACTGAATTAACAACCACGGATATCTGTCACGTGTGGTCCTGTATCTAGGAGGGTGGTTCTGAGTAATGTATCCTCATCTTAAGTCTGGCATATTATGAAAAGTTACACGTAGCCTAACTCTACATGACCTTTGTGTCAAATAAACTCCCTGAAGTCCAAGGCTACGTGTAACTTTCCATAATATGCCAGTCTTACGGTGATGACATATTACTTAGAACCACACTCCTAGTTACAGGACCACACGTGATAGGTATCCGTGATTGTTAGTTCAGTAAATTGGCAGCGCCCTGCGCAGTCAAGTTTTCGGACGATAGCGTATTGTAACCGACGTGTCTGATATTTCGGGCATTGTACATAATCTCATGATGAAAAGCCACAACGTTTCGTAGACTGGGTCTCTTTCTGTCCTCGGGTTAAAGGGACAGAGGAAGAACTTATACTACTTGTCCCTGTATAGTGACAGAAACTAAATCTTACTAAAGGGAATACCCGAGCAGGTTCTCCCCTTCCACTTGAAGGAGATGCATCACTTCTCAGAAAGGTGCCGATTTTTAACGTGAGACAGTGGACAATGTCCTAAACAACAGTGATGTCTGCTATATTCGCCGCAAACTTTCACTTGCAACGTGAAGACCCGTCATGACTTGATGACATGAAATTTACTTAGCATGACGTTAAGATTTTATTTTGAATATGAAACTGCAGGTTTGATAATGAGTCATTAGCTCTTGGTTCTTTCTTGTAGCTACTGCTGTATTTTACTAGGAATACAAAATGTAAATGCCGGTAAAACTGGAGAGACTGAACAAAAGAGTAAGTACGGAAGACAAATGTGTAACATCGAAAAACAAAGGAAAAAGAAGAATAATGTAAGGCACCGTAAGTCGCATGGGCCCCACAAGGATATCACGAGACAGGCCTTTAAAACGAAGAAGAAGCATTGTGCTTCAGAAATACGATTAAATGGCAATGCGAAGAAAGAACGGGGAGCCTTAGGCTTACGTGAAGAATGTAGACGATATAAAAATATAACTGTAAAAGAATATAAAATATAAGCACTTTTATGGATACATTTAACGTAATAGTTCTTGTTTTTTATGTTGTTATATGCTAACGATTCGGTGATGCTAACTTGACTAATGCATTTTCCATAGTCGTTCTCATCAGGTGCCTTGGTAGTACCTTAAAATGGGTCTTAGGCATATTTGTCACATAATTCCCACTCCCTTACTTTCAAATATCAGCGAATTATACATTGAATGACGCAAGAACCATTGGTTCTCAGTTTCTTAACAATGCTGTTCATGTGCAGTGATTATAACGCATTAAACGAATAGGGAAAATTACGAATGTATACACAGTAATTACAGTAACTTCAATATAACTCTTCCACCCAACATTTTAAAGAGTCTATTATCCCGAGCCTGCGGTTAGACCTCTTTGCTTAGGATATCATAACCAGATTTATGTGTGCATTTCTCTTCTTGAATGCATGCTACACGCAGTGTAAAACCAACATGTCTTTATCTGGCTTCTGATAGCTGAGAGTCTTCCGAATAATATTTATAAATTCAGGTTATACCTCACATTTTTTTGTTACGAAGACCAGTACGTAAGTTCTGTATATAGAAATGGTTGTTGCTTATTCTTTTAATGCTACGAGATCTATAGTACACGTCAGCTTCAAGTGGTTGAATGTTAGGAGCTCAAAATGTTCTGTGAAATACAGGGAAATTCAAACAGAAGAGACTAATATTTCTTCTAATATTATATTCGTCAAACCCTTAGGTACAGTTAAAAACAACCAAGTACGAACAACTGCAAGTTAATTTGACACATACACAGTATAACAAATTCATGAGTTCTAGCCACTCACAGAGATGAATTAAAAACAAATGTTTCACTGATACTGCCGGATTAAATGTGTTTTTTAAAGACTTGGTCAATTTCTAAGATTAGGTATTGTCTGTGACAGGTGAATGATTGTAGAACATCGGTGGAATAACAATGACAGGATAGAAACGGAATATGCAGAGAAAAATCTGTCCCAGTAGTTCTTTGTCTGACAAAATCCCATATTGACTGGACTTAAATCGAACCCTGGCTCCTCAGTGAGAGACCGGAAAATAACTGTCTGAGTTACGGCACTGCCCTTTTTTGGAATAAACATTGTAGGTTCATGCGTTACGTTACGCATAATCAGAGAGGAAATTCTAAGACCCTTGGGTGTAAACTTGATTTGAGAATTACATTCTCCATTCTTGCTGTCTGTGTGCCCCAAGTTGCATGCTACAGGCTTTTCCGCCAACTAACAAGGTTATATATGCTAAACACCGCTCCGGAGTGTTGCTACCGCTGCTACTGGGGAAAAGGAATTTAATTATTGTTTTACGAGAAATTCATAACCTTGAGAACTTGCGGTTGTGTTTCTGAGTAAGTGGGCTGGTGACTTCTGCAGTAGAGCCAGCTAACAAGCTACGGACCATATTGTTCTCTCGTACACAACAGAAAGCAACCAACGTCTGGCTGAAAATTCAATCAGACGTCCCACAAAACCTTACACGTGTCACACCTTTATTTGTTGCTGACGATACGTGGGCTGCATCTACTGTCGTAAGCTTATCTCTTGTATACGACGTCTACATTACTGAATAAAAATTTTCAGCATTTTACAAAGTATTAAGCCTACGTCCCCTGAAGGCCTTTTGTAGCGGAACTCTTGTTATAGAAGTTCTTTCAAAATAACTCGCATAAAATCTCCTCCAGGAGCAATATCGGGATGTGATGGACTGGGGAATTTGGACAAAAAAATGAATTATGAAAATGAACTGTTACATTAATGTTAATACGACTCAGGCCACTGCTTCTCAAGCGGTCATTTTCCGATATTGCA
This sequence comes from Reticulitermes speratus, assembly GCA_021186555.1. NCBI lineage: Eukaryota > Metazoa > Arthropoda > Insecta > Blattodea > Rhinotermitidae > Reticulitermes > Reticulitermes speratus. Next base: position 21,800,967 of record JAJKFL010000005.1, read on the forward strand.
TTTATAAAATGGAAAGAATCCGAGAGTGCCTGCTCACCTTTTCAACATAATTTATTTCCTACAGGAGAAAGTGAAAAGTTGTGAGGTTGGATGGCAATGAACTATGTGTGTGTGTGTGTGACGGTGACCGTGACCTGATTGTGAGTATGTATGTTCCATTTAAACTTTGAACATATTTTCTGATTTTGTACGGAAATTTACGCCATTAGAGCCACCCTCAGTGGCGTTACTGTAAATTTCCTAAAATTATTAATATCATGGCGGACGTGCGCCCATGGGAAGTTGCGTTCTTCTCAAGGGGAGGGGGGGGGGGTTGAACCCATCACTCGGGGAAAATCCAAAGAGGAATCTGTCTAGGACACAATAACAAATTTTGTGTACCCACGCCGACAACCCGGTAACACAGGTCGTTACAAATAACGACAGATGTACTTCAGTCAACTGCTACAACCCGTCCTTTTGTTACAAATACGAGTACACGTGTGTACTCTGACGCTGCGCGCACGTGCAAAGTAGAAGCAACTCTACTTCCATAAGTTATGAGGCTGTCACGACAGTGAATGTGCAGGTAACCTTCTTCTGGCCTGTAACGCTGTTGGTTGTGTGCCGAAGTTGCAGAGGAACCTGCTGCTTTCATCATACGAGTAAGAGTAAATAATCTACTTTTGTTATGGCGGCAGCAGTTTCCTCCGGAATGATACACTTCTACCAGTCTACACGGCGTTACATATGAAAAGACGGTTATCTTCAACACCAGCCCGACGTAATTTTGAGTTCTAAACGTTCTGTGATCGTAGATCTTCGAAAAATTCTCAACTAATTAGGGAGACGGAAAAGAACTAATGATAATTTTGTCTTGAGAAATACACTATTATAGTCTGGTGTTGGAAGTCTGAATTGGGGCTTGTTATAAACAGACCACACAGGTCTGGTAGTAGAAAAACCCACAAAATATAACCATTAAGTAGATTATACAATGCAACCTCAAGTGTCTTTAACGTAATCGATGCTACAGTCGAGGTTATTTTATCAGGAACACAAGACAGTTACTGGTGAAAAATTTTGGTTCTTACCTGTGCCAGTCGAACAGTACTACGTACTTCTGCGGTTTCTTTATTAATTCATTTGAAGCCATATCTAACAGTGTTGTGCTGGATACTGTATGGGACTAAAAGCAAAATAATGTATTTGATAAATGAAGTATCAAGGAAATCTTTAATAGCCATTAACTGTTAACTTCGGATTTGTTATTTTCTCGTGTTTACTTCAGTCGAAAAAAAACATACAACTAAAGAAGAGGAGCAGCATTGCGAAAGAAATATCGCCAAGTAGCAACCCCACTTCCAGGCATGGCGTCTTTATCTAACGCTCTACTAATTTCGTGGAAATTGCTTAACTTAATCCTGCAACCAGACGATATATTGCGGGAGCAAGGTTGCTTTTAGTTCAGTGCAGTCACATTAAAGGGATGATACCATAATACAGTGATATAGGTGAGAATTCGCGTAAGATGCAGTGAGAAACTCTTAAAGACAGAGGCAACGTGGTGGGGATCTAGGCATATGTGGGGAACGATACATTAATCTCATTAAAATTGATCTTAAAATTTATTTTTTGGGCTCAGTGATAAGTTTAGGAGAGTGAGGGCTGAAATTCTGTTTTTCGGAATAAAGTAACTACTCGTAAATAATTATTATTGAAAGTAATGATATCCACACGAATTTTAAGGTGTACGTCAACTTAGCTGACGGTGTACACAATTATATTTAAGTGACTGGATTTTATATTTGATAGAAACTGATCTAAAACACTAAAGCGGAGCTGCAGCAAAGTGATTAATCAACCTTTATGGAACAGTAATAAGTTTTTTTTTATGCTTGCACTGAAAAGCTGGCATAATGATGGCGAACGGTGTTACAGCCTGTCGCAATTTGTAGCAAGAAATGTGATAGTTAAAAGCTTTTGCAAGTTGAAAAAACATAAATTCGAGTTTAAGATAAAAATTTCGAAGTTTTAAGTGACATACTGATCTGTAAGATCAGCAGAACATTACCAATTTTTAAGAAACTAGAACGTGTGTGAGATATTTACTTCATGGCCTACAAATGTGGTATGAAGAAAGCAAATTTTTTTGGGAAATTATTATGATGCTAATATTTTACCAAATGATGATTGTGAATCACAGTGAGTCAAAGAAACGGGTTATATTGACGCAGTGTTTTCCTGTGCCCCGCGTTCCATCATATAACTGAGTGTTATGAATGAAACATACTTTTTACTTATATTTTTGTTTTAGTTTTACTGTATCGTAATATATCTGGTGCCTTTATGTGAAAAAGCAAAGTTTTACATGTGAAGTGGTATAAAGACAGCTGCAAGAAAAAAATTAATGGTTTTTAGACCCTTTACAGGTGAATTTTATATTAATATTATTCATTCCGTGCTTTATTATGACAATAAATCACCAATAAATGCAAATAATAGTATTACAAAGAGTATATAAGTATCAAGAAACTCCTACATGTTTCGGCACCGAGGCGCCATCCTCAGGGAGTCACAAATACAAAGGAGTACAAGTACCAGTACATCAATCTGGGAAGTACAACCGAGTATTAAGATATTTAAAATGTTAAAATTGTAAAACATAAATTGGTAAGTATAAAATTACAGCGTGATTGACATTATGGTTATCTTAATCCTGACGAATTCCAGGCCAGAGTCCAGGTCTATTTATATCATGTGTAGTGCATGCATACAGACATCTGAGTCCATCCTGTGCGACCCAAAAGGATGTAGTCCTAGTCGCGTGTGTCTGTGTGTGTATCGTGCCAGGAGATGCTGTATACGAGTATATTTTATAATTTTAATATTTCAAATATCTTAATACTTGACATTGAACTTTCAAGATTGATGTATTGGTGCTTTTAATACTTTGTATTCTTGACTCTCTGAGAATGGAGCCTCGGCGCCGAAACATGTAGGAGTTCTTTAAAACGTATATACAGTTTGTAATCCCATTATGTGCATTTGTTTGTGAATGTGATTGATTGCTTTACAGATGAGTTTACATCTTGCTCTTACATAAGGTTTCACATAAATATGTGTATTATATTTGTATATTCTATTTTCCTAGCTGTATCAAGCAGAAGAAGAGTCCAGATCTTGATAATCTTAAGAGTCGAAGGTAAAATTGTCGACAGGAGAGAAGGGGAAGGAATGTTTTATTGAACGACGTTGGAAATTGCTGAAGCTATACATATAGCGGTCGGTGGTGAATGAGTGAATTACGAGCATGAAGACACTGACCGTAAGACCGAAGTACTCGGACAAAAGAAACATATCCCACAGCTACTCTGACCGCAACCAGTTTCACATGAAGTGGCCTGGGATCGATTCTGGGCCTCCTCGATGAAATGTTGGCGTCTAACGGCATGAGCCATGTTACAGTTAAAACTATCGAAAAGTTTTCAACAGAATCGAGAAGTCTACTTTGGGAAACTGTTCTCACGGTGCTAAAACACATCACTGCTGCACTCCAGTTAACTTTTATTTTTCAGCGTTGGAATTTGTAATAAGAAAACAGTACTTCACAGTACTCCACTTTCTCCTGCATGGAAATAATTGAGTGGAATTTCTGAAGGCGATACCATGAATTAAGCGTCTTTAAGCGTGAGGGATGTAGTTTATCTTGGAAAAAGCAATTAACGTGCACTACGTTACGAAACGTCATGATAGGCTGTGGAGACCAGACGCAATTTCTGAAGACACTATAGAAATTTAACGTAGAAGAAGTAGGTGCCATAAAAGGCCAAGCACCAAGAAAAGTTACCATTTCTTGAGGTGTCAAGTAGTTTGTCTTTATTTCATGCTGCATAATAATTGCTTCAAGAAGTACTGTACCGTCTGCAATGGTATTTCCAAGGATGCACTTCATGCCCCATTTTCTCTATACGGTCTCCTTGTGCTGGCAACACCTCAAGGCCGGATAAACAGTAAGCTGTTTCCTTTTGTATGAAATGCTTGATCAAAAACACAAATTTGTCCAAACAAAACACCTTCGTTTTCTTCCTTAACAATTACGACGCTCACGCTTTCTTGCCAATATATGAGCTACTACATATAATGGTGAACTGTGTTGACAATTCCGCCACACTTCAGTAATAATGTTTATGTACCAGACGTGTTATAACTATTTTAATCTGTTAAGGGAACTAGAACTCTACGGTGGAATCATGGATGCTCCAAAACTCAGGTTTTCGAAATCAGATTTTCAGTATAGGGCGTTGTGTTCCTATCACAAGTAAATGGTCAATGACTCTACTGCATACCATTTAAGGATGTACAAGAACGGGATTGTACTTTGATTTGACAGAGATATGTCTGCAGATCAGAAATTCACGGATAGTGCTGTAATTCACATATCTGATCCTGATATCGACTAAGCACAAGCTTCATCATGTCAAGAAATAGTGAATTTGGAAAATAAGTGATAACAGAAAAAAAGAGATTTGTAAGTGTGCTGAAGGAAAGATAAGGCAAAACATGATCCAAGAAAATTTGAAAGAGACAAGTCGTATTTTGATCGACTAAGCAATTAACTGCCGACCCAAGTGGCCGCGCGGTCTAAGGCGTGGGTCTACGGCCGCTCGCTTGCTGGGATTTTGGGTTCGACTCCCACCGAAGGCATGGATGTCTGTCTCTTGTGAGTGTTATGTGTTGTCAGGTAGAGGTCTCTGCGACGGGCTGGTCCCTCGTCCAGAGTCTTACCGATTGTGGTGTGTCTAAAGTGTGTGATCGCGAAACTTCGAAAAATGAAGAGGCCTAGGCCCCCTAAGGGCTGTCGAGCCATAGGAGAAAAACAGAATCAGTTAACTAATTAACTCCAAGGACAAGATCCTCAGCTAGACTATAAATCCTCTGTATTTTATGGAATCTGATTCATTGCATTGTTTGGAGCCTAAACTTTTAAATAACAAGAGGCATGAGACTAGTTTAAAATACTCAGTTCCCTAAAGAAGGTACGTGAGAGAAGGAAAGCAATTTAACGAAACCGCTATGTTCTTAAGACAGTTCAGAAGATAACTCGGTATTTTAGTATAATATTATTCCACTGACGAGGAAGATTGATATTTCTTGTTGAGTGAGTTTTCTTTCGATAATAATGATCACCCACCAGAGAAAGAAGATTGTGTGCTAGTTACGTTTCCGACAAAGAAGTCTGTGTGCTTTGTAGGCAAAATTGTGAATGACAAGACGCTGTAAAAGACAATATGAATTGAATTACTTTGGGCGGTTTGGAAAGGTTTATGCTAAGAAAAATGTGTTTTTGTTTAACTGTGAAGATGGTCAAATATTACTGAAACATAGCAAATCAGACAAAACAAAAGATAGAAATGGTTTTCTCCTTGGCGGTACATTTTGGACACATTTTTAAGTGTAAATAATCACAAACACTACCACTACTTTTCAATCACAGAACTAACCTATATGTATTACGTTACTATGTTATTAATTTAAACAAGATAGGCAATGTACGTATAACATAACATTGTGGCACGTTCGCGTAAGACTTATACCACCTCGGCTATGCTAACAGAATACTGCCGTTTCTCTGGAATTTATGTCGCCGGCAAAAATACGTTTTTAGTGTTGTCGTTGAACTAAAGATTGCTGTCTTTGGAAAATCAATAGTGTGTTTTCTTTTTCTTGTAGACCTACATATGTCGCTGTCAACAATATAACGCGTTGCCATGTCAGCGCAACAATGCCTTCTCTTATTACACTGAACGACAGCGAAAATGCTTCGGAGGAGAAAGTAGCAAATCTGTACTAATTTTGGGGCGCTGAGCACGAATATGACAATTAAAATTGTTAATTGGCTCTAATTTAAAAGATCTGGGAGGGGCACCAATTTCTACACTTTACACTGCTTTTGGCATTGAGCGGCTTAGAGCAACGATCTGGAAACTCTTAACGTGAAGAGAATGATGCAGTCAGCATCCAGGCATTGCATCAGCCTACTTGCTGTTCATCAGAAGGGTGAAGCAGTGCAGCGGGGCAAAGTGGATGATGAAATCAGCTCCCAGGTATTGCCACTCCCAACGTTTTGCATTTCAGTTCCTTCCAGGGAGTTGCATTGTACACAAGTGTGTTTCTAATTTCAAAAAGTCGTCTTTCGCAGCGTGAAATGTTTATAAATACCTTAAAAGTTTTATGCAGCCGTTTCTTGGCCGAACCTCAATAAGGATGCAGCAAAAGTGCGTGAACAGTGCAGATAAGTTTTGTTATATTTGTGGGGATGTGACGTTTTCATCACAGAAGCGTGCCATAACCCTGATCATCAGGAAAGCTTACCACCTTTACTTTGGATGCCAGATTGGGGACCAGGACAAGAGCTGGGCCCCACACATATCCTGCAATACTTGTGCAGCAAACCTTCGAAAGTGGTTGAGCCGCCAAAGGCGATCAATGCCCTTTGCCGTACCCATGGTGCGAAGAGAGCAGACGAATCATATCAGTGAGTTACTTCTGCATGGTGCCTCCCCTCCGGCAAAGTTTTTCGAAGAAGAAAAAGTGGACCTTAAGCTATCCGCATATACCATCTACTACGCGGTCAGTACCTCACGGTGAAGGACTTCCTGTTCCGGAACCTCCAGAAATAGTTACACTGGAATCGGAAAAAGAGAGGATGACGAAATTTGTGATATATCTGAGCCATCAACATTAAAAGATCATGAGTTCGCACAAAACGTGATGTCTGCTGAACCACACAGGATCACACAGAATGAATTAAACAATCTTGTCAGAGATCTGGAACTTCCGAAGGATAAAGCAGAACTGTTGGCGTCGATACTAGAACAGTGGAATCTCCTCGATGAAAATGTGAAACTGTCTGCTTTTCGTTTCCGCCAAAAACGTCTGGCTCAATTCTTTAAGAAGGAAGGTAACCTTGTCACCTGCAAAGATGTTGATGGTCTGATGACAGCCCTGAATATTAATCATAAGCCTGAGGAACGGAGACTTTTTACAGACCTATCGAAGTCAAGTCTGAAAGCTGTTCTGCTCCATAATGGCAACGTGTTGCCATCAATTCCAGTTAGTTATGCAGTCAATATGTTGGAATCATATGATAACATGAAGCTTCTTCTAAACTGCGTAAACTACAAGAAATAACAATGTCAGCTTTATGGAGACTTGAAAGTTATTGCTGTATTGCTTGGACTGCTGCAGGGCTATACGAAGTTTTGCTGTTTCTTACGTGAATGGGACAGTCGGGCCAAGAGTTCCCATTAGAAGAGGAGGGACTGGCCTTCCTGACAATCACTGGAACCGGGAACAAAGAATGGGACTGGCCTTCCTGACAATCACTGGAACCGGGAACAAAGAATGTGCAGCACCTACCGCTGGTAGAATCCAGCAACATTTTGCTGCTTCCTCTGCACATCAAACTAGGACTAATGAAGAACTTCGTTAAAGCTATGGATCAGACAGGGCCAGCGTTTAGGTATCTCGATGAGAAATTCACAGGAATCAGTGCTGCAAAAATCAAGGAGGGTGTTTTCATCGGTCCTCAGATCTGCAAGCTCTTCAGAGACGAACATTTCGACCACATTCTCAGTGGCAACGAGAAGAGGGCGTGGAATGATTTCCGTCTTGTAGCAACCAAGTTTCTAGGAAATAATAAGGCTGACAACTACAATGAACTTGTTGAAAACCTGTTGTTGTCCTATGAGGAACTAGGCTGCAATATGTCTTTAAAGATCCATTTTCTGCACTCTCACCTGGATTTTTTCCCGGAAAACTGTGGGGCACTGAGCGATGAGCACGGCGATAGAGTTACGTTAATGTTTATCCTGTTGGTAGTTGAAGTAACCCCAGGACTTCAAATATTTGATCAGTCATTCAGCCACTCGCTAACTTAAAACATTAGTCATTTCGCGATTCGCTGTGTAGAAGCGTAAAATTACTATTTCTTAGCTAGATCGGTCAGTCGGCGATTTACTGAAATAGTACTTTAAACTCTTAGTCAGCTTACTAGTTACAGGTAAATCCGACATAAATTATTAGAAGCTTGTAATGAAAAACTAAGACAGTTCTAAATCAATTTAAAAGGTAAATAAAAAGTTTCTCTTACATCGTTGATTTTGTATAACCTTATGAACGTTAAAGATGGAGTTAAATAAATAAGGTAGGCTAGTTTAAAGTCAGTTTACAAATACTGAACGAAAAATATATCATATAACTGCTCAAATTGAAGGCATATAGGAGAGACCATGAACTTTCACCCGACTGTCTACACACATCAGCTCAGAAACTCTTGACAGATTTCGATTAACGTTGGTATTGGAGGAGTGTATACTCAAGGCTGTGGGGAAAATTTAATTTTGTACGCGTTGCTCCAACATTCTCGTGTATGTTATAAACTTCAAATCTAACCTTGCAAGTCTTCTGAAAATCCGCTAATAGTGCGACAGTTAGATGTGTCGATCTAATATGAGTAGAATTAAGATATGAAACTCCTATATGGCGTGTTCTTCTATACCATGAATATTAAAGGAAATGAACGTTTTGTCGTGGTGTATGGGCACACACAATATACTCATAACACGCCAAGAAACAAGCAATGTTAAAAGTGGTTACATGGACATCTAACACAGTGAAATATGCAAAACAACAAAGTATGAATCCTCAGAATATCTTTTTATATTCACGAGTTAATTAAAGTTAATTGTGGAAATAACAGGTGTTTTTTGTGAGAACCGTACGACACAAACAAACGCCGAATTTTATGACCTTGTAGCGGGTGGTAAATGTAGTTACCACCGAGATTCAAACGAGTAAACATTTGACGACAATCTTTAGTCTTAATTCACCATGCATTTTTATTATTCTAGACATTTTTATTATTCTAGACATTTTTATTATTCTAGACATTTTTATTATTCTAGACATTCACCAACAAAATGCATTTTGTTGGTGAATGTCTAGAATTAGACGACAAGATTACTAGGCAGATATACATTCACGAAGAAGTCTATCATTGGAGTCCAACTCTAAACAGCGCATCTGTCTGGAATACCAGTAGTGGACACGTGACTTTTAATAGGGCACATAGGTTTCCTTCTCAGTTCTAAACGGTGAAAAATTGATGACGGCTATCTATCTATCTATCTACATATATATATATATATATATATATATATATAATATATATGTTGAAATTATAACGTACGTGTAAATTGAGTGTCATATCCTACAGTAATTGTGTCACTTGCTTAGTATTGCTGTGAAACAATCTAAATTTGAGAGAAGGCTAAGTAGATATTCCGTTGTGTTGTACACAGAAAATTACAATTATAAATTACAAATTTTCGGTGAGAAAAGAAAGTATTGGGATCGGAGAATAGCATTATGATTACTATGAGGAAAATGCGTACGTTGTAAGGATGTAGAGTGGATAGAATTTTATAGGTGATATGTGGTGTTAGCTGTCTTAAAATGTCCGTTGTTCTAACAGTGAGTTAATTAAACCTTTAAACACAAGTATTCACATTATTTTCACTGCACACAATTTTTACGTTACGGAAAATGTATTGAAGTTATTTTTATTGAGAAATCCTTTTATATAAAGTATAAAGATATGTAATATCAACAAGTAGATTAAATATTGTATGGAAACTGAAATCTTCCGCTCCTTTTGATGTCTTTGAAGACGTGATTTGAAGCTGATTCTCTATTTTGTGTTGCGCTCCTTTATAAAGGCTGACTTTGTAGTTGGGGTGGTAGCTTATGTTTCCAAGTCTACCAGCCGCAAAAGGGAGAGACTACACAGTATAACAATATCAGACAAGCCACAGACCACAGGATTACAAAATACGATATAATAACACTGATTAAAAACTTACAAGGCCTCCGACATGAAAGAAAATAAAATTGAACATTGAAAAAGTCAATTATAGCACGGCAGACGCGTTCCATGTATAATTTGGTTTCGCGCATATCTCTTTGACAGCTGCCTTACAAAACTGAAAAACTATCAGTGCTGCTAACTGAAGTGCTCTTTCCTTGTCCTGGCTTTGATTAATATAAATTTACTGAAATAAAATTTCTTATTCTTTTACATTACATACCTGTTTAATATTTGTAGCTACGTGAATATAAGATTTTTGTTATATACTCATCTATCTTTAATTCTGTTGAAAAACGATGTGAATAACAGGATATTTTAGTTTTTCGCAGCGGTAACGATGAAGATGACCGCCGTCTGGTGTATGATGTTGCAATTTGGTGGGTAAATAACGACGTTTCAGAAGTATCTGCTGTCCATCACCAGGGTAGGTGATTCAGTATACTTGAGAACAGGTTTATTTGAAACATTGGTGTATATCAGACTACAGTGTTTCACACATTAGAAGGCATTTGGTCATTTAAAAAAAAAGGATAGACTTAAAAGACACATGAAGTTAAGGCAAGAGAGAAAATATTAATTTGTTATTATCATTGTTAAATAAAATGACAAGAACGAAAGTGTGGCTTTGAATGCATTTTATATTATTTATTTTCTTGGCGACTCATTGTAATGAGATTTGCAAACATACAGTAGATCGCTTCATTCATTAATCCATATATCCTAACGAAGAAGGAAAAGGGGGAAATAGATCCCTTTGTTCAGTATACATTATATGCATCGAACAGAAGGAATAAGTGAAACGAGGAGACAGAAACACTGAATGACACAGTTGGTGTAGCTTTACGTATTGCTTATTGTAATTGGAAGATTTTTATAACGTCTTATTTTTTCGTGTCTAACGATTTTGTAAAATGAAAACTGGTGTATGTTCCATGCCATGGATATTAAGAGAATTAGTTACAGTTAGTAGTCAGAACATTCCAAATTGCAGTATTCTTACGTTCGACGTCTCGTTTTGTGTCTATACCGTAATTGAGTATACAGTTATCATCAACACAACAATGTTTTGGTTTATATTAATATGAATTACATGGCTACATGTTTCGACCAAAGGTTCGTCATCTTCAGGCCAGTACGTGACTTAAAAATAAAATTACAATTGCAAATTTATTTTATAGTTAGACTGAGGTCTCATCGTTCGTATAAGACACGTGTTAATTGGCAGTAGGATTTAAAATATTTGCGCTATGTGATGGAACGATAAAATCTTACGAAGTTATCAAGGTTAAAATTATACTGCTTTAATTTGATTATTCTTTTCCTGAAGAATTTTGCGTCTTTTGATTTCCTTTTCGTCTCCAGTAATTTCTGCTTAGTTTATGCGACCTACGATGATATGCGGAAATATTTCGGAAGAATTATATTGGTATAGAATAATTATTGTGGTGGTATTAGTTCGACATTAACAATAACAATGAGAATTGTTAAATATCAATAACAACTTCTTAATAGGATAGATCTAATACTACCAAAATAATCATTCTATACCGATATAATTCTTATTAAATACATCCGCATATCATCGCACGCCGCATAAACTAAGCAGAAATTACAGGAGCAGGGAAGAACATCAAAAAACACAAAATTCTTCCGGAAAAGAATAATCAAATTAAAGCACTATAATTTTAACTTTGACAACTTCTTAATATTTGATCCTTCCGTCATATAGTATAGGCCTAACTATTTTCAGACCTACTGATAATCAACACGTGTCTTATACGAAATGTTGAGATCTCAATCTAACCATAAAATGAATTTGCAATTGAAATTTAATTTTTGTATTGCGTACTGGCATGAGGATGAAGAAACTTTAGTCGAAACATGTAGCAGTGTAATTTATATTAATAAAAACCGATAAATAGTTATATTAATGGTAATTTTGTAATGAATTACAATAGAAATATAGTTAGAAAGGTTAAGAATATTTTCACCCTCTAAACAGTAACCAAGTTATGCAGAAACATTCTTCGCCCTTTTATAAGTTACACATTCTTTAACACGTAGCCGAGTAAAGGTTATGTGATTAGATGATAAGAATTAAAAAGAAGATTCAAGTCCTCTGGGTGCTAACGCCGTGTCGACCATTTGACAGCGCGTAGCGACCCAGGAGACCTGAATATTCAGCAACATTGCTGTGAGAACTTCAGATCTAGCAACTTTTAGAAATATTACGCAAAGAGAATCTTCAATAGTAATTTTCAAAATACGCTTTGATTTCAGCTCGTATATTTTTGCGAAGCTAAGAAATTGCATCACCACATACCGTGTTGGGACGTACAATATTATAATTCATTAAATATTAATCATATCGATAAAAGTAATTGTAGGTGCTAATGATATCTACTTGCGATGAGCGTTAAAAATATATGATTCTTATTGTTAAATGTTTAAATGCAATTTGATCAAAGTTTCATATTTAGCGGATATTACGCGTAAAACGAGTAAAAACTAAATTATTTAAAAGAAGTGGTTTGCGCCTGCTGAAATAAAAATTATTGTTCACGGATAATTTGCAATTGGTTATCCGACAACGACATTGATTTCCACAGAGCTGTGCAGAAAGACAAAGTCTCGAGACAACATAGCTTACTGGAGAGATGGAAAGCGCCTTGGTTCTAAGAGTGTCTCTCATCCGTAAATAAATGAAAGCAATAACATAATGGAGCTTCATAATGAAAAAGTAATAAAATGGAAGATGTTCCATGTAGCGTACAATAATCTTAACACATGTCCGCCGGGCAGTTCTAACCGCCGCACCGCCATGCACCTAGGCTGCCATCTTCCTTTAGCCTCGTAATTGGTTGGACTGGGGAAAGAGACTTGGTGTATTTTACCGAGTTAATTTAACTGATGAACCACATCAAGAAAACTTCACGCTTTCCCGCAAGTAACTTGATTAATCTCGAAGAACTTGATATTGTTTTATTCAACTCAAGTTTGTTGGCACTGTACATACAGCATTCACTTGTATTGATTCAATGGAAATGCCGCAATCTGCAAGTCACATGTATTGACCCCTTTGCAAATTTATCTGAATCCAGTTTGTTTACCGTTATTTTTCCCACATAAACAAATTATCATGGCTGTTGGCAGGACCAATTAGAAGAAACTTACCACTCCCGGAAACAGCTACACAATAAAATAATTCTTGCATACGAAAAGAAAGATGTTATTAAAAGAGGATGAGAATATGATAATGCTGATATTGAAAAAGTAGAATAAAATGAAGTAGAATAAAAATAAAAAGAAACTTTGTGGCATTGAAGAAGCAAGATCAGCTTCGAGTGTTTCTAAAACGACATTCTGCCAAACACACCAATTCAGTCCATTATTACGAGGTTCGGTTCTGTAGACATCAAGAGCCAGTTCGGAATTTTGAATTTCTGTGGGTGCACAAAGCGTCCAGTTTTTTCGCAGAAAGAAAGGAGGCAGTGTAATTTTGGAAGTGTGAAAAAAAGAGACATATTATTATGGTGGAGATAGTTGTGATACTGATAATATTGTTGGTGGTGGTGATGATAATTAAGAAGTAGAAGTAATGTAAGTAGTATAAGATGGATAATAATCTAATTTCGATTAATAATAATAATAATCCTGGGTTTGTGCATTTCTACTAAAATTATTATTTTTTTAATGTGTGAGCCTGTGTGTAGCTATGTTTTGGTTCCACGCGCATTGCTAAACATTCGATTACAATAAGAGGTGGGGAGTTTATTAACTACGTGATCAAATGTTTGCCACCCAAAGGGACTTCGTCCTACACACACCCTTAATTAATTCTTAACTAAATTACCATTTTAAATGTAAGTCACAAAATAACTGCTTGTATCAGAGACCTTCTTGAGAAGATATTCATTTCTCAGTCAAGAAATTCTTCGCCGCTTACGAAGCCCGAAATTTCATTGCCGTTTCAGGGGAAACCACCACTAGTCCTTACCGATACGAAGTAATTGGTATTGTTTAATCTGTAAGAACTTTCACAGAGTTTGAATAAGTTTTATTTCAAAATCCATCTCTGTATCTCTTTGTTGGAGAATAAATTGTGATGTTTCCAGTTGAACTCCAGTTCTAGACTTCGTATGTATAATAAAGATAAATATGTGAACGGTGAATTGTCATTCATTTTAATTAATGATGTATTATATTATTTGTCTTCCTATAAATGAGTGATTGTCGGCCAGTAAGAGCTGAAATGGATATAAATGGTCAGACACACATTTCTTCGATAATAGGGTGCGCAAATTACGGAACTAGTGGTTGAAGAGCCTATAATATATAACGTGTATGTTTCGAGTTATGAACTGAAAGGATACTAAAGAATGTTACACAGGGAAATGTTGGCTCATTGGACATTTCTACAAATTAGAGGTCTACGTTTTAATACGTTGTATCTTCTTATGTGTAAAAACTAAAATTTATTTTATCTCATCTACACAACTCGTTATTTTGCCATTAAACGATATTTTTTATTTTGGCTACAACGTTTGTTTTCTCTGAAGAGTGAGTAACTGGTTGTCTAATTCTTGTATTTGATATTTTAGGCCTAATAACGGTGTCTTAGAGCAAACTATTTTTAACAAACTACCCATTGAGCCATCGCCTTAGTTCTTCCGTAACTCAGTTTAAGAAATACAGCCACTGCCCGACTTGACCATTTCACTTATTACCAGCCGAAGTCGTGGGCCGGTATAGTCGGTATTGTGACTCGATACGAGCTGGACGGTCCGGGGATCGAATCCCGGTTGGGGGCTAGATTTTCAGCATCCGTCCAGACCGGCCCTGGGGCCTACCTAGCCTCCTGTACAATGGGTACCGGGTCATTCCCGGAGTTGACCACCCACCCCCATCTAGCGCCGAGGTTAAAGAAAGAGTAGAGCTATACCTCTTCTCCCCCTCTGGGCCTTCATGGTCTGTTCTAGGGTAAACTTTACCTTTACTTTTACCAGCCGAAGTCACGACCAAAATTTCTTTAAGAAAATTTCAGTACATGTTACTGTAAAATATTTTTTCTGCGATGCATTTAACAACTATTTGATTAACATTTTTATATTTCTTTTAAGAAACTCTGTTCTCATTATTCTGCAGCAGAAATACTACTTATTTGAATCCCTCTCTACTGGCTGAAGGGTATATATGACATATCATTTCGTACTTTCGAGTTAACGACCAATTCTACGTAAGACCAGATGTTCCGAAGGTATCCTGTTCGTAAGTCGGGGAATACCTGTAAATATATTTTGTTTCGCAGTATTTATACGACGTGTAATGCTTTTGTATATGCAGTTCTTAGCTACTTGATAATGAATTTAGGAATGTTTTCTTGAAGATATAAGGAAGTATTTCAATATGTCTTGCACCATGTGTAAAACAGAGTCAGCACTATCGGTAGGTCATGCAAGTACGATACCAAAATGTGTGTCAGTGAATATACGATTCACGTAATTATGTAGTATTTGATTATGATAATTAAAGTACTTTCTTAAATTTAATGAATGTTAAAGTATTTCAATGCACTTTGTGATATTCGTTCGAGGTTTGAATATCACCCTGCATAAATGGCGTTATCACAACACGTAAAATATAAGGTCACTTAATTAAATAAATTCATCCTATGAAGATTTTAGACAGATAGGCTGTAGGTGATATAGATACTTAATATTGAATATCTTGTGATATTAATGACACGAACAGTATTTGCATCAGCCATAAGCGAAACATGTGTGACGACGTGGTACACATTTTCACTGTTTTGTCTGGTTGTAAGCAACTTCATGCCGTTGTGGTGCATTTTTTTATTAGGGAAAGCAGATGTTGCTAAGTCAGTTTGTAGACTGTTCTTTGCTGTCACACAGTAAACTCGAAGTGATATACTTTATACCTAAAATTTTAATTTCTTTATAAATTTTATGATTATTTTCCTCATTTTTTACATTTCCTTTGTAATGTTTTTTTTCTTGAAAACACAAATTAATCTAATACTACTTACTTACTTACTATTTACTGGAGAATATTACCTAATCCTGTACCTTCCTAAATATATATTTGTTACTTAGAATTATAAGTTAATTACATAAAAGACATTATTGCTTTGTGAAATTGTAACTCTAATGATGTAAACAAGTAACGTTCACTTCCGTATGGTGTTGCATTTTACTATGTATTTATTGTCGAACTTTACAAATTAGACAAATAAATTCACTGTGTCATAACCTCTTGTATAAGGCCTCGCTGCGTTATTTCATTCCTGATTTATAGATGTTTGTATAAAATCCAATGTGTTCCAACGATAATTAACATATTCCAAGTGAATTTTATAATGCCGTTCATTAAGTTTCTCTTTCTTGTTATAAGGGAAATTGTGATCTTGATTTAATCTATATTAATAGATACAGTGTATTTGTTGGTTTAACTTGTAGAGGAATGTACACAGTACACTGTGTGAAAAACATCTTGTAGTTCGCTTGAGACAGCGGGAATTTATAGGAATATAGTCATAAGATAGATCGTAGTGAAATACATGATCAGGTACTTAACTCTTTAGAAGTGCCCTTGGATCTTGACCAAGATCAGATTTTATGTTAATAACAAAATTTCAGTTCATTATTAAAATGGAGTTTTTCTGTTTTAGCTTCATACTAAAAGCAATTTCTTAGTAGTTTTCATAACTATAATAGTGCTGTCAGTAGCAACAAAAGAATAAATGTTCGTTTTAGATTATCAGTTAGAAAAATAAGCAATATTGTTGTACTTACGAGTACAGTGATAAATACAATTACATGTTGTGGTGAAACGTATTCTAATTTGTACATTTCTGTATGAAGTTACAATATTTGCAGTAGTTTGTTGTTCCAGACTGTTCAGGTAGCGGTCCCGTGGGATCACGTCACCCTTTTGGGTGGCTGGACTGAATGTCGTTGCTCATTTCCTGGAATGTGAACTACATTCACGTGAAATTAAAGTAGCCACAACGAAGTAAGGATTCTGAACTCAAGGCAGTGCCATTGCTTATAACTTGTACGAGGCCGTATCAAAGATTTCCCGCACAGACTTAAATAATGAAATATAAGATTATATTTAATAGCTTTTATTTTAACCAACTATCACAGAATCAAAGAGAACCCAATTAGGATTATATTTGTTTTTTGCCTTTCTGGTCCCCTGAAAAGTAGTCTCCTTCCGAATGTATTCAACTGCTCCAACGTTAATGCCTCTGCTGAAAAGACCGCTGGAACTGACTTTTTGTAATGGCTTCTAGGACTGTCAGCTATTGTTCCCGAATTTCAGTGACATCCTCGAAACGACACCATATTAGCCGTGATTTCATTTTCGGAAAGAATAAGAAATTACGGAAGTCAAAATCAGGCTAGTGAGGGGGTAGTTTTCCAACATCCATATTTTTAGCGGCCGAAAGTTTCTGCGCTGACAAAGCAGTGTTTTCCAGCGCAATGTCATGGTGAATGAACCAGTCCTGGTTCCGCTATCATTACGGAGTCTTCGACGGACGTGCTCCCTCAGAGGTTACAGTATCTCTCAGTAATAATGCTGATTAACCATCTGGCCTGGAGGAACAAATTCGTGAATAAGAGTGCCCTCACAGTTAAAAAATCATCATACTCTTGATGTTTGACCTAACTTTACTTTCTTCAGACATCTAGAAGACGGTGTTTTCCACTGAGAAGACTGCTACTTTGTTTCTGGGTCGTCAGAGTAAAGTCAGGGTTCTTCTTCTGCTTTTCCGATGCAGTTTTGCGGATTTCGAAGGAAATGTTAAAGCAGATCGCGGATCGAATTTAACACTCACAAAAATAAACATCCATTGAAAGCCAAAGCGAAGATTTTTATCTGAAAAACTCATTAAATTGACCCAGCAATAATCGTACTGCGGCCTAATGGAAGAATGCTCTACTCGTTGCTGTTCTCTGCCCTAGCGGTGAGTTGGGATACTTTTAGTTTCGCGTTCTTGTACGTAGGATGTTGAATTCCTTTATTTTAGCCGAAGAAAACATTAACCAAGCTTTTAATACACTTTATGAAATACTGCTCAACATGGTCTAATAATTTAGGCGCGTGTAAGAGATTGCAACTTGGCAGTTGACCTATACGGCACCGGCGTCTAAAACTGTTTTCAACACTTCGTTATTTAGTCAACTGACAGAAACAAACACAACTCTGCATTTATTTTAAAAACTCTTCATATAATCATGCTATATGTTTCGGTCGTACAATCATCATCAGGCACGTTATCACAAATATGTACAAAGGAAAGTAAAATAATCCTCAAAGAGGCCTTTCCGTTACAATATCATTATACAATGTGTAACTGTTAAAACATAATTTCAAGTTATGTTCTTTATGAAGAAGAAGAGAAGAATGCTGTTTGGTGGCAGTAATATAGAACATTACATTGTTTACAAAATATGTTTAAAAGAAATTGAAATTCTGCTTATTGGGAAGTTAAAATCGTATGTTGGTAGTGAGTAGTACGCCCACTTCCTTGTATACTGTCGCATGTCAGATGTCATATACTGAATATAGAATGTAGTACCTGAAAAACCGGTAGTGGAATTAAAAACTTCTTAGGCATAAGTAAGCTATGCGATCGCTTGTTGTGTTACACGCGGAGGTCAAAGCACTACTTTCCTTTGTATATGTTTGTGACGACATGCGTGATGATGGACAAGCGGCCGAAACATGTAGCATGATTATGTGAAGAGGAGTTTTTACAGTAAATACACAGTTGTGTTTGACTGTTTCTGTCTGTTGACAATTTAGTTCTGATGACATAACAGGATGGTTGTATGCAAGACTTCACTACGTTATGACGACGTTAAACTTACATGTGCTGACTCTGCAGCACTATTGAAGCATGGCTGCTACAAAGGATGATATTTACACAGAAAAGATTTTTTTTTGTAAAACTTCAATGTGATTTTAAAATTACTAATTTAATTAGGAGCCAGGGTAGCTCAGTCAGTGAATAGGCCGCTGGCTGGACAACCGGGAATATCTCTTCGTTCTACTCAGATACCCATGTGCTTGAGCATTCCGTTGTTCTGAAATGTGACACTGCGTCACTAGGCAGTCGTTTTCCCGACGTTTTGAAGAAACATGTGGTTTTTATCTGTCAGGGTCTAGAGTTCAGTGAACCTATTACTCAGTGACGCAGGGTTATTCAAAATTTGGTAACCGTTTTTCAGTCCAATGATGCTGTGTCTTATCACAGTGGAACTGATCCCTCAACCACGCCGCTGAGGAAACTTCAAAACTCCCATGTATAGTCTTGTCCTCCACGGCCAGCCCTGTTCTTGAGCCTACTTGGCTACAATTCAATACACACGGGAGACCTGTCCTAAAGGTAAACCTACCTCTATCTAATTAACTACATACAGCAGAGCCCTTCTTGAGAAGCTGACACTTCCTCAGCTAGTCAAGAAATTTCCCCACATTGTATGGAACCCGAAGGTTCATTACCGTGTTCACAAGAGCGTGCCACTTGCACCTATTCTGAATCCGATCAATCCAGTCCATACCCTCTCAACCCATTTCTTTACGATACATTTTAATATAACTCCTCCATCTACGCCTAGGTCTTCCAAGTCGTTTCTTTCTCTGAGGTTTTCCCACCAAAACCCTCTAATGCACATCTTCTCTCCTCATGCATGACACATGCACCGCCAATCAAGTTTTTTTAGTTGATCACCCGAATAACATTTGGTGTGGAGTACTAATCATGAAGCTCCTCGTTATGAAATTTTCTCCGTTCCTTGTTACCTCGTCCCTTTTGAACCTTCATCTAATGCGGGATTACATATTCTTTGGTTAATACTTCCACTCGTCGAAATTATTTATGTTGTAGTTCATAGTTAGGCACATGGTTTTATGTGTCTTTGAGAACCATCTTAATAACAGACAGATATAAAACATCCTGTTCCCTCTATGGATTTTGTGAATAGAAATTATACAGAACACATTTAAAATGAAAGAAACTCTTATATATTTCGAGTGGCGTCCCTTCCATAAACAACGGGATTTTGTCAGTACCTTGGTGAATTATTATGATTCTTCCACTGTCTCTTCAGAGCATTTTTTGGCCATGGCCTTCCTTGTAGTCTTGGTGGATTACCGAAGCATATTACAAGAATATGCTAGAAAGTTGTGTGTCTAAAAATGAAAACGTTATTAAAACACTAACTGTTAATCATACGTGTTTAATAGTGTATAATTATTTAGTTGTTACTGGGTTCTTGCTTCTAGTGCTCGAACACAACATCTCTGCAGTACTCCCTTTATATTTATCCTCTCTGTGCTTGTTTTAAATTCTGTGTAGACGGTAAATGCTGTTTCCCGAAATAATTACCTTTCTCCTCTGGAGATCCTAGAGTCTGCAGTGCGCAGCAGCACGGTTTTGTGTTTCCCAGAGGCATACAAGTGTGGATTGACCAGGGTGAGTAGCTAACCGTCTCTGGGGGCCACCTCGCCACACGCCCCAGTTGTTACTGAATCTGCCTCACTCACTTTGTTTAGCGCCAAGCAGCAAGAAAATTGCAGCAGAATATCAACAAGAAATACTGCGAGGTCAGATAAATAATATAAAACAAGCACACAACACGCGCAGATTGAATGGTGGATTTTAGGGTTCTTAAGGTTTAAAGCGTGTAGATAAATGGAAATTCGCCTTGAGTACATCTTTAGGAAATCAAAGTGTTTTTACAGTAAACCATTAAGTCGTGGTACTGGGTGTTTTAAGTGTACATAGGAGGATAATATAAGGTAATATTAAAATCCATATTTGAAACTGAGAGTGTAAGTTTGGGCAGTATTCGTGGGTTAAGATAATGACTGTTTGCGATTATTTCACATCTAATGAATTATCTACTTTTAAATTTGATCTTTTCACACCTGTTAAGTTCCGTGTTGTGATCGTCTGTGTTGAGTAAACGTCTAGTCTCGTGGATGGTTACCACATTTTCTGAGGAACCTTCTGCCTTAATCTTCAGGCTCTAAACACAGGCAGGGTTTTTCTGAAGAATTTTGGTAACATACTGCCGGAATATGCAGTATCATAGCACAGTACCAGCCTTTGGTTTCGTTTTACTTGAATGTCTTAAGAGTCTAAATACATGACAGTCACTCAGTGAGCTCCATGTAACACTGAGTTATTTCTGTCTTCAGTTTGGTTTTATAATGTCGCCAAACATCACGCTGTTCGCTCATGCGGGATCTTTTTATTTATCCGTGTGTTTTTATCTTTGGCACATGCATTTATTTCAATCACGTTTTGAGATGTAAACTTAGTGTTATCCGTGGAATTAAATTTTAGTTCCAGTCTCTAATACAGGGCCAGCCGATCCCAGTGGCCGTGCGGTCTAAGGCGTGGGTCTGCGGCCGCTCGCTTACTAGGATTGTGGGTTCGAATCCCACTGGGGCTTGGATGTCTGTCTCTTGTGGGTGTTGTGTGTTGTCAGGTAGAGGTCTCTGCGACGAGCTGGTCCCTCGTCCAGAGGAGTCTACCGAGTTTGGTGTATCTAAAGTGTGTGATAGTGAAGCCTCGAAAATTGAGGCGGCCTAGGCCCCCAAGGGGCTGTCGAGCCATTGGAAAAAGAAAGAAAAAGAAAAGAGAAATACCGGGCTATTTGTCATTAATTATAATATACCATGTATGTTGTAAGAAAGGGGTTGTGGTAGTAACTTTCTGTCTTTACATAGCGTGTCGCATTCGTGCGGATATAGTGTACAGCGTTGCAGTGACACGTTTCTGGATATAGAGAATGTTGATAAATAAATCCGTGGAATTTTTTTCAAATTCGTAGGGTGATGAGGTATAATGCAGTGGATTTGTATCCCCAATAACAGTTATATATACATGCATACGTACATACATATGCAATAACTAAGGAATAATGCCAATGATAGGAACATTTACAAATGACCCAACTGGAGAAAGTATGTACGCCGCCATGTTGTATAGTTGTCTCTTGTTTATTTATTACCGTGTTATGCAACGACGCTGTCAGCAGTTTGGAATGTATGTCTTAAAAGGAGGGGGGGGGGGGGCGAATTAATAACGTATTTGAAAATTTGTAGAAAGAAGCGTTAGTGTTATAATTTTTGAATTATGTGATTTGGTGTTCCAGAAGCATTGTGGGTTAAGATTTCAGGTTTCTGGGATGACGCTGTGACAGCAGGTAATTAGTTACCGGCGTGTCGGGGGAGCTTGCTGCTTCCATCTTCACGTTAGTCCAAGTCGCCTTGAAGTACTAATTACCAATATACACGGCGTCATATCTAAAAAATCCGTAATATTTTTCCCTGTATTTGTCTGGAGGGACGCAGAAGGGTCTCATTCAGCTTAACGGGTATGTAGCACGAAACATGAGTATGGAACTAGAGTGACATTACTGTAGCAAGTTTGTGTTAAAACAGTAGTGACACCTAGCATCTCAGCCAATACCAATTTTCTTTCGAACTTCATGAAATATTTTTTCTTATTTTCACGGTACTTGTGATGTTCTGTTTGCGAAATGCTGTTTTAGAACAATTGGAAACAATTACAAGTAATATCCTTAAGCCTAATGAAAAGTCATGCCGTACTTAAATCCTTAAGCGAATTTTAATTCGTAGCTTCGCAGAATTATAAGTAGTCTAGAAGTATCTCTCTCTCTCTGTTTCCTGGTCTCATGCACAGAATTTAAACACTGGGCCTGCTGGTTTTATGTAATATTTAACATGTATTTAACCCCCAACATTATTCTTTAACACGCAGTCGGTTCCTGCGTTGCACGAAGTTGAGGGAAGGGAAGAAATCTAGTAGTAATGCAATGCTGTAGATGCCAGCACCAGACACCGACAATTTACCGCAACCCCTCTCCAACCCCTTCACCGTTGGGGGGTCCTGTCCGCGGCAGAGACAAAATCGCGATCCGACCAACCGTACGAACGTAAGACCTACACTATTCTCAGTATAGAAAGAGGAGGCAGAAGTAGCAATTATAAAGGAATGGACTTCCTGATGACAACTGCAGCCCAGTTAGAAATTTGCATGCGTTTACTATCTGCTGCAAGTTTAGATAAACATCAGGCACGAACGCGCACAAAACAAAGTTGTATCAGTTATTGTTGCAGCGAATGACAAACGAGCATTGTCATGGTGTTGTAAATTATTGCCGACGCGTTCTGCTTCTTGCCTTCACTGAACATAATGTTGCAGATTCTCTGTATGTGTGTAACTACTAGGTATTTATATGTTTTTAATAGATCCATAAATCTAGCAACGAACCACCACATTCAGCACGTAAAGGATGCACAAAGAAGTGGAAGATCTAAATCTTATATCGCAAATAAACAAATCTTGTAACAACGTTCATTAGAGTTGCCTTATTTAAACTTATTTTAAACTTATAAAAACAATAAGACAGTTCTTCTCGCTATAGACTTGTATATTGATGCTGTTTCTATTCTTGAAAAGCCACAGATAATTGATTCGTCTAATACATATTATAAAACTGTAGTAGATCTAATTTGTCTTCTTTTTTAGGCGCCTTCGCAAAATTGCGAAAAGCCACTGTTAGCTTCGTCATTTCAGTCTGTCCAACTCTCTGTTTGCATGGAGCAACTCGGCTCCCACTGGATGGATTTTCATGAAATGTTCTATTTGACTATTTTTCGAAACTCTATCGAGAAAATTCAAGTTTTATTAATACTTGGCAAGAATAACGGGTGCTTTACGTGAAGACCTGTGTACGTTTATGATAATCTCTCTGAATTCTCCTGAGAATGAGAAATGTTTCATATAAAGTTGTAGAGAAAATCAAAACACAATTTTATATTCAATAAATTTTTTCCGAAAATCGTACCATTTATGAGATAATGTGGACAAATATGGTACAGCCACACAGGCCACAGGTGACAATATAATGCGGCGCAGAAATGAAATTTGCAAGCCAGGTAACTAAGGCAAGAATACGGCCACACACTCATAACATGTAATACTTATTGTTTTTCCACTGCAAAAATGTTTACCCAAACGCTCCTCAGTATTGCGGTATATGTGCATTTACTTTCTTATTATTTCCTACCGCAGCTTTAATATGGAAAGCACATAGGCCTGTAGTCTGCATCTGTACTGTTTCAAAAATATATGGTAGCCACGACTGATACAGCGTTGTGCAACATTTTGCTGACGAATGGATAAGGTAGTAATCCCCACTCCAATTTTTGAAGTTATTACTACATAAGTAAACTTTCTTCATCAGAATGCTCTTTCTGCTTTAAAGTTTTAGCTGTTATTTATAGGCTACCTGACAAAGGAAAGGTATTTTCTAAACACGAGAATTTTTAGTTAATAATAATAATAACAGAGGTAGACGGCAATAAAACCCTTAACTAACTAACTAACTAACTAACGAATGAATTGTGCTCCTTTACACGATTTACCATTCACAAGAAATTAATTTCTACATTTAAGTAGTCGATAACGATCGCATATAATTTTCTAAATTCAAAATGAAAGATTTGCTTAGCAAAATGAAACTGCAGCCGATAGGATGTAGATCATTACACATAATTTACCCTTTCTGATTTTAGGTTTTCTAATATTTTCGTAAAAGAGCACTGGATTTAATATTATACTATATAGACAATACAGAATGAGAGAAGGGAAATCTTGAGAGGTAAGGAGTAGAAGGAAGACGAGAAGATGAAGGAAGTGGTAAACGAGAGGCTAACTTGTTTTGGCAGGCTTTACTTCGAAGCAATACATTTCAGAGTACTGTATCATGTCATTCTCTTTTACACTTTGGTGTGTGCCTGTGGCCTAGTTCCTGTTTTCGTAAAGGGCTGGAATGACTCTCACTTTATGACACCCTCTAAGCTTCAGACTCAATGAAGAACCTTTTACAGAAAATGAATGGACCATAACTCGTCTCTTCTCGAGCTCAATCCCAATCAATTTAAAAGAAGCCAATTTCCGAGTAACAAAACGTAAGTCAGGACAGCAGCACTGCAATATTATAAGTGATCCCACCACGCCTCTACTTTCATGCTTCTTGAAAGACTCAGTTCCTCCAGGCTATTCTCTGCCACGTAAAGAGAATACGGCGCGGTTTTAGCGAAATTGCTTTTTGAATGTTGGTGCTACAAGTTGAAGAGATGCGTGGAAATAGCGAGGAAGTATGGCGTTACAGATTTGTTTTTCTGCTCTTGTTAGAATAGAAGGTAATTATGGGTGCAGAGAAAGTTAGCGTATGCAACGAATTGTACTTGTTTGTTATATACATATACATACGTATGACACTTGTTTATTTGCCCTTACGTATATTGATTACGTATTTTGGCAGTACTTGCGAATGGGAGTAAAAGACGTGTGAAGTAAACCGTGGGTCAAGTTGTCCTGGAGTTGGTATTACAGTGTAAACTACAGTCTGAATATGACCGCTTGTCCCTTGAATCATGTAGATATTTAACGTGAAGTCATACTTACCTAACTATTATTAAGTTGTGTAGACGGTGATATTAATCACCTTAAACAATTATAGACACACTCCTTTGCTTGATGACCCTATTAACGTGATCCCGCTCGGTCTAAGGCGTGGGTCTGCGGTTGCTCGCTTGTTGAGATTGCGGGTAAGAATCCCACGGGGAGCATGGATGTCTGTCTCGTGTGAGTGTTGTGTGTTATCAGGTAGAGGTCTCTGCGACAGTCCGATTCCTCGTCCAGAGGAGTCCTACCGAGTGTGGTGTGTCTGAGTGTGATCGTGAAGCCTCGACAATGAGGAGACCCTAGCTCACTAGGGGCTGTCGAGCCATGAAAAAAGTTAATTTGATCAGTAAAAAAAGTTAAAAAATATAAAAGGGTGCATTGAAAACATTTAGTTATTACGTGATATGTAAAAGTTATAACATAAGAAATCAATTACACTGAACAGAGCAATTCTAAAAAGCTAAGATTTACTGAAAGTTTCAGCATCTTGTGAAATCTGAAGTTTTATTACTGTGTTCATATCTTCCTCGAGATCCAGACGAATCCGTGCCTCAAAACTGTATCCTGTTTCTTTGTGCTCTCTTTCTGTATTATCTGTTATCTACTCACAAGTATTGCAGTAGAACATAAACATTAACTTTATGCGAATATTATGTTCAAATTCCTTTCGTGATTCAAATTTTAAAGAATACTTGTATTACGTTTGCTATTCTTGTAAAGAAGAATTTATGTTGAACGGAAAAGTCTGTTGTTCATAAACAGCTAATGGTTAGCTGTACATTGTGTTATGTGGATTCAGAATTCAATACTGTATATTTATTTTACCAAATCGGATATATTTTGAAGAACATAAGTGATATCATTTTTTGCACTTTTTTCCTTTGAGCCTTATATTCCAATATGTTAACATTCCGTCTGTTTCAGCTCATCCTTTTCGTTCCTTTATGAATATTTTAACTGAAAACATTGTTAGCAATCACGGATGCTATTAAGGGATTTAACCCCCTTCAAAGCTTGTTTTATATACGGTTTGGGAGACGATTTTTTGTAACAGTTTTAGAAGATAAGTCTGTTTTAATCCGAAACCTTTTACTGAAATATAAGTGAGTATTCATATAATTCGTATGATTCATTTGCTGTATCATTTAAAGATATATTCACTCCAGTGTACACATACGGAGAGAAAACACACACAGAATATAGTTACAAAAGTGTTTCGTGTGTAAACACGTACAGTTGGCTATTCATGAGAAATCTTTGATAATTTCATGTGGCCTAAATCTAAACCAACAAAACATTATGTAATAATACACAACTAATTTTGTAGCTGTTGTTTTATAATTTCTTTGGGTTGCATGTACAAGCCACAGCTTAGGATATTGCAGATGCTAGAAGTATTTTCAACAAGTTATTTTTTCGTAGGCTAAAGTGTTTGTCTGACGCTAATAAAGTGTGTATAAACTTTTCAATTTATAAGTCTAACTTCGAGGGAAGGTGAATTTAATCCCCGGCCAGTACGTACATTCTCTGGAGCTCACTCAGCACTTATTCCCTTTCCTTCCTGCAGTAAATTGCCCAAATCGTGAAGAAGGTCGCGCAGTTACGTCTAGTGCAGAAGTTAGAAGTCCATAGAGCCTAGATTTCATCTTTCATCTCCTTTATCACGTGTCCACAAACTTGCAAAAATCTAGGCGTCACTTCCATATTCTAGGCGCCAAAAGGGTGACATGAAGCAAGTTCCATACTCAAGGCCCAAAATTCTATAGTCACCTGTGTACCTCAGTGCTGTCTGGCCCTTTGTGCTTGGTGCTTGTGAAAAGATACTCATTTTTGTAATCAAGAAAAAATGCAATAATTATGCTAAAAATGTTAGGCGCCAATGTATAAAATTTATCCCCCTAGTCGTCCAGGAATTTTACACCCTTTCCTTATATGCCGTGTTTAGACAACACTGACACAGTCAGCTTGACATGTCAACTTCCACATTTTTTGTAGATGCTACGGAAGAACCTCAGCCTTGAGGCTTATTGTGCAACCCTATGATAAAGATGATGAAATTGTTTCTATTTTTTTTATTTTAATGGAGCACCGAAGTACTCGGAGGAAAACCTGTCCCATTGCCACTTCGTCCGCCACGAATCCCACATGGACCGACCCGGGATCGAACCCGGACCTCCGCGGTCAGAGGACGGCGACTAACCGCCTGAGCCATGGCATGGCCCATCTTTCACATTTCGTATTTTTGGATGGCCTTGGATGTAAACTTTCTTTTAATAAATAATTAGCTACTAACTCTGCAGTAAATGACAAAGACTAGCAATTTACTTTCTTCGTAGATTATTGAGTGAGTAATAATTCGATTTTGGGGGAAAATAACGCTACTAAGTAAGTAACAATTACAATCTCTGTCTTCATTCGCTAACAGCAAAAAGCATAATAAACCGTATCAGTTATGTATAATTATATGATAACTGAAGATTGAAGCCTTCTGGAATTCTACACCTTGTCGACTGGTCAGTAGTTACCGACGTTTCGAATGATCGTAGTGCCTTTATCTTTAGAGTCAAGCAGTTCAAAAGGGTGCAGCTCTCCTTGGACTGCTTAACCCCGAAGAAGAAAAGGCATAACGATCCTTCTGAACTCCTGTAACTATATACGAGTTGACATGTTGTGACCTCCCACATACCTTGAATCTTTATCCGTATCACCACGAGAACCTCAAATCTTGCCATTGCATACCTCTTTGGAATATAAGGTCTGTGGATCTGTGCTAGGGCTTGTGCTAGGGACATAAAATAGTAATGATTTGGCCACAATATCAACGACCGGATTTAATTTTTTTCTCCTCTGTTACACAGTGTGATTCCGAGAATAGATTTCCCGTAATGATTTGGTGAAGAAAAAACGTATGAGGCGCTTCATCTTACATTTTTCTGCAGCTTCCTGTTGCTTCCTCCCCCTTACTTGCGAATATTCTTATAAGGACTCTATTCTCAAACAGCTTCTAGGTTTCACACACCTACAGGAGTAACTAACTACTCCATGGAGCAGAGTCCTTCTTGAGCAGCTAACAGGTCGTCAGCTGGTCAAGAATTTCCCTGCGTTTTATGGAACCGGAAGGTTCATTACCGCACTCACAAGAGCCCGCCACCTGTCCCTATCCTGAGCCATATCAATCCAGTCCATGCCCCCCCCATTCCACTTCTTGAAGATCCATTTTAACATTATCTTCCCATCTACACCTGGGTCTTCCAAGTGGTCTCCTTCCCTCAGGTCTCCCCACCAAATCCCTGTATACAACTCTCCCCTCACCCATACGTGCTACATGTCCCGCCCACCTCATTCTTCTCGATTTGATTACCCGAATAATATTTGGTGAACACCTACAGGACAGCATGTACACTTAAGGTTTTGTATACATTATTCTCTATGTTTTTAGACAAGAGGAGGAGAGGCAAACAATTTCCAACTTAAAAAACTTTTTTTGAATTCAAAATCCTTTAATTTGTTTATGAATAGAGTTTGTTAGTATATTTATATGAGCCTAGTTTCATATTAACTCTAGGTTATCTTACCGGGCTTATTGCTTTAGTATAGGAGACAGTGTCTGCTCATTTGACAAGAATACACCTTGGGATTTCATGAAAGACGTAACATTTGTTAGTTGTCTTACGTGCGGTTATTCATTTAAGCTGCCAACATATCTCGTTCTGCTTGTAACTCCCACGTGTCGATGGTGACACGGTGTGGTGGTCACTTGATGGTCTGGCGGCCGGCTTATGCCAGATTAAACGAAATCTTGATTGCACAGTTTCCTTTGCGCTAATCGGAAGTTAGATCAGTTGCTTGAAGGCACAAGGGACACCAGCAATCAGGCAATTGTTAATCCAGCGACGTCGTGTGGACAATACAGTGTAGACTAGGGCCGCCCGTCTTTTATGTTTTGAAGGTGATATCGCCAGGGATTTACCGTATAAATTATCTTAGTTTCCTGAATTAGTAGCGCTTCAGTATTTAAAAACTGAAATGAAGAAAGACTTTTCATGACTTCACGTCACGTGTACACATATTAATCTGTCATATTCCTTTTAAATACACCTGACCAATATTTACCGACATTTGACTAAAAAAAAACGTTTTCTTGTGATTAATTAATTAAGCACCAAGCCCTGAAGGCGTAAGGGGGAATGGATTTATTTATCCGTGCATTCATAACTTGTTCACTACATCGAGAGGAACCGTCAGATTTACATCCATTTCCTTTTAACCCAGATGAAAGTTGTCCTGTATCCGCTGGATTGAAGGTTGGGTGAGACACGTAGACGGTATAGAGTAATTGGTCAAGAGAAAATACTTTGCATGCTTTGGAAATAGAAACAAAACTCTTCCCTAGTTGCACTTCACCGTAATTCAGCATTTATGCAGTTTTGCAACAAATGATAACGGGCCATTACTGCCGTCGGGTCACACTTTAAAGCTTGGGGCTAAGAATATGTAACACTTGACTTAGTATTAAAACATTCTGCACTTTTATGAAGTTTCCGAATATTTTCCAGGATAAAGAGCGATTATTTACTTAAACGGCATCAACGAATCGCAGTGTTTCATGTAAATTAAGAAATGAATTTGTAAATATTATTTTAATGAAGTCAAGTCTCAGGCGGTTTAAAGGTATAACAATGGATTTTCTTTGAAATTTTAGGTGCATTCGAAAATTTGCAAAAAGTGACTATTAGCTTCATCATGTCTTATGTACATAAGGAACAACTCGGCTTGCACTGGACGGATTTTTTTAACTTTTTATTGGAGAATATTATTGTAATCTCTCTAGAAGGTACATGTTTTTATCAAAATAAGACAAAAATATTAGGCACTTCGCATGAATACCTAAGTGCGTTTGTGATATCTCTCTGAATTCTTCCGGAAATCAGAAACATTTCAGATAAATTTGTAGATGGAGTGAAAATACACATTTTATGTAACACATTTTCTTAGATATTTTTTTGTTTTACGAGATAATTAAAAAACTGTGGCAAGTATAGAGAGGCTTTACATTATCGGACACAATATGGCCACCATGAAGCTCCATATAAAATACAAGAGGAAGTTTTCTAGGCAGTATATTATATAAAGCCTCATGATGACCGTTTCAGGCTCAAACTTGTAGCTTATTTTTAACATAAATTGGTTGTGCAATAAATGTCTTTGTGTGTGACGATAGTGTGTGAAAGTTAGACCTTCTAAATCTAATAAAAACATATACACCCATACATTTTATGACGAAACGTGCTTCGAAATAAAGCATCAGTTCCCTCCGCCTCCGACACACACACACACATTTGGAATTTTTCAATAATTGCGAACACTGAAGACACCGTTCCACGACTTGTGCACTGTAAAAGTGCGCGTAGGTGATACAAATGGCGGGCGAGATTATTTGAAAGCTTGTCCGCGTGGTCGAGAAAGAAGAGCATTCGTAGGTGTTGTATCCCGCCGTAAACTTTTATTTTTTTTATGAAACCTGCAGTTCATATCCGTAATGTTTCGCCTCTAATCATCGTAAAACCCCACAAAAAAGAGACCACACCATTTTCTTTGATTTATTATTTCCTTTCTCTTCCCAGTTACAATTTCTTCCCTCTAGTCATATGACGTAATACAAGTGAAGCTATTTTGTAGAAATAAAATGTGCGTCGGGCGTGGGTGAGGTTCTACTGCCTGTCTTGTGTTTCACTGTAGTCTTCTGTGAATCTAGCACTGAAGTGTCAGGTTCTCACTGTAACTGAGATAAACTAATGTGTTCTGTGAAACAGAGAGTAAAGCTGTCTGTTCCGAATAGGCCTGTTTTGTTTCTTTTTGACAATTTCGGTGTCTGGGGAAAATCTGAAATAATGTATTAAGTAATACGTATGAACAGTAATGAATAAGTTTTAATTAGGAGGATAAATTCTTAAAATATTAAGAAACGTAAAGAGAGGAGAAACAAATAAGGCATTATGACGTTTTGGCCTTCTGTGTGTAATTGGAATTTCACTCTGACTTTCTACCTGCCTACCACCGTACAGCATAGTTTATTTGCTCTTGAGACGTTGTAAATTTACTCATTAGTCAAGACATTCCCCGCATTTTGTGGAATCTGATTTCATCTTGTTTATAGCTGCTGTACGTTTTCAATCCTAAGTCAGACGATTCTTCATTCTAAAGACGAAAGAAATGAAGTCAAAAATGTTCAAATTATATGATACGAAATTGGCAAAATATGTGCGCATTGCAATGGAATAAATGTAGTGGTAATAGGGATTACTTACTTTTCCTCATCAAAATAAAATTAAAATATACGTAACACATGCAGGATAGTCAAAAGAATAATAAACGAATTTGAGATTGCAGTCGTCATGGTGAAAGAAATAATTTTGGCTCCTCGCTAAAACCGGTTCACTGCCGGTGAAGTTTAAAGCTTTTTCTTGATATACGGGGAAAGAAGAAGAAAAATAAAAAAGAAAGAGAAGCAGATAAAGATATGGGTTGTTTTTAAGTGTGGATATTAAATATCATGTTTGTTGAGTTACAGTTTTAAATTATGTATTTTGCCTTACCTCTTTCTTTTTCGGATTTCTTATCGCTTCTTACGTATACATTTCGTATCTCTTACTCGAAATGTCCTTAGGAAGGATACTGTGCTTTGTTTCTCACAAAATATCGCAGCAAGCATATTTTATGGGCTTTATGATGAAAGGCATTGAAGTTTCCATATTTTGCATCACTATTCAGAATTACGATCTCGGTACATCCGGAAGAATGAACGAGCTTTTTCATGTACGATTTTACTATATATACGGAAAAGAACAATAGGGATTATGGGGTGGAGATGCGGCAGGTCTGGAGCTTAATTACGACGGTGAGGCAGAGTGGGTTTTGAGGGAACTCTATACAAATCAAACATCAGTCAAATAAGTGGTGGCCTCGTCATGTAATGGATACGCTGTCATTAAGACAAAAGCGTGCTTAGCTGGAGACATAAAAGAAATTGCTTGACACGTCTGCAAGGGAGGAGACGTAAAAAGATTTAAACTTGCTGCCAATCCAGCTTAATTATCTTACCGCTTTTAGCACAAGTTTGATGTCATTCAATGCAAATATGTTGGTAGCTCTTTTAAAGTTCTCTTTGTATATAGAAGCTACACAATTCTTACACTGATGTCTCATTCATTGCGACAATTGAGGTCATCCTTTCTTGCTGGGTTAAAATAATGGGTTCGAGCACTTCGGTGCACAAAACTATAAACCCGGATCTGATGTTACGTGAAACCCAAACGCACAAAACCCGGATCTGATGTTACGTGAAAACCAAACGCACAAACCCGGATCTGATGTTACGTGAAACCCAAACGCACAAACCCCGGATCTGATGTTACGTGAAACCCAAACGCACAAACCCCGGATCTGATGTTACGTGAAACCCAAACGCACAAACCCCGAATCTGATATTACGTGAAACCCAAACGCACAAACCCCGGATCTGATGTTACGTGAAACCCAAACGCACAAACCCCGAATCTCATATTACGTGAAACCCAAACGCACAAACCCCGGATCTGATGTTACGTGAAAACCAAACGCACAAACCCCGAATCTGATATTACGTGAAACCCAAACGCACAAACCCCGGATCTGATGTTACGTGAAACCCAAACGCACAAACCCCGGATCTGATGTTACGTGAAACCCAAACGCACAAACCCCGAATCTGATATTACGTGAAACCCAAACGCACAAACCCCGAATCTGATATTACGTGAAACCCAAACGCACAAACCCCGGAGCAAATGAAAGTTACACTTACGAGGGAGATAAAAGCAAAGTAACTTCGATAAGTGAAAGAAATCTGTGGTCTTCTGGGTAATTACACGGCGTCGTGTGGTAATTATTTACCGACGTTTCGGAACAACGTATCGGTCCCATCTTCACGGGATAAGTGTTTGGTTATTACGTTTTAGATCAAAATCCTTATTTCCCAATGCAGCTAAAAAATATTGTAATTATTTCTAAATAAAGGCCTGTTTGTTCGTGTTTGAGAATAAGCTGCTGAGAAAAGTACTGGGCCGTAATAGAGGGAGGAACACGAGCACAGGGAGTAACACAGACTGACGGACTTCAAAATTTGTACCCTTCATCAAATATTATGTATTTTGTCTGATGGAGCAGGATGAGATTATCGGGACGTGTGGCATATATGTGAAAAATGTAGAATGTATTCGAACGTTTGGTAGGAAAAGTGGAATAGAAGAGGAAACTTGGAAGACCTCATCATGAATGGAAAATGAAATTAAAAGAGACCTCAAAGAACTGGGGTCTGAAAGTGAGGACTGGTTTCGTATGGCTCCAAACAGAGTGAGTTTCGGGCTGTTCTGTATACAGTGGTTAACCTCAGGGTTTTACACGAGCGGGGAATTTTTTGAAAATGTTTCAATGACCACTAATTCTTGAACTTGATGATGACGATGTTTACAATAATTCATAAACATAACGAAGATCGCTAATTCTGTAGTGTAGGTTATTCCTTGACTTTAACTACATTTTATTTCTCGGTTGTTTATTTTAATATTTTGTTACCAATGCTATGAGTCGGAAGTAACATAAGCGCTTTCGGTATTTCAATCAGAATCTTACGTGATCTGCGCTCTTCTGGGACATGAGGCGGCGGCGCCGTGTAGTAAGTGTTTACCGACGTTTCGAGACAACGTATCGGTCCCCTCTTCAAGGGTCAAGAAGTTCTTCTTGGACATCTTGACCCTTGAATATGGGACAGATACGGTGTCCCGAAACGTCGGTAAACAATTACCTCACGACGACGTCTAATATCCCAGAAGAGCGCAGATCTCATCAACATCGCGGTGGAGACTGAAATCATAATTTTATGTGGATTATTAATTTTCTCGCGCATGCTACATGTCTCACCTCTCTATTTATCTTTCCTGCTTAAATTTACGACGTTTGTAGCTATATTACTTTCTTCGGTCTCCCGTTTCCTTTCCTTATATCGGTCAAACGTATCTATAGCAGTGAGTTCATTTCAACTTTTACGTTATAGGTAAAAGACGAGATTAGTAAAGATGTTGTATGGGCTACTTGTAGGACGTTATATGTCAAGTAACGGATCACACTCGCGTTTGAAAAGGAATTGCATACAATATCTTTATTACCTTAATTTCTTATCCTCCTGACGTCAGATTATTTGGCAAGACGTCGATTTTAAAATACCACATGTTAAGAAATATCGGCATTGCGTGACACTCCCGACAAGTTTGCCTTTTTACTCTTCTGAAGATTTTAAATTTCCGATTAGGTTCATGAAAAACACCGAAGATGCGAATCTTTTAACTATGACTTCCCGAGATTTACAGGACGTATTATAAATTATCTCTCTACATTATCACATGATTTACTGCCACTTATAGTCTACATCTCGGAAATTGCGTATATCGATTGATCGTGCTCGCCTGTATTTAGATCATCAATTGAGCTTCGGCATCAGTTCATACCTCACATAAAACACAGTCTGTCTCATTTATAAAAACTTATCACTGTGATATATTATGACAAATGTATGTAGATCCTCATGTAAAGGGCCCTATTCGTGTCAGATTTCAACCAAAAGCAGAATTTATCTCAGACTTTCAGTACAAATAAAAATGTGTAGTTATGTATAAATGTCAGGTGGGAGTTCTCGCTGTTACATGCAAAAAGACGGACGGACTGATAGACATGATGAGGGTAATAGTTACTTATATCCGATTATAGTCACTGATTGGCCAACACGCCTAAAATAATTAGCGTAAGAATCAAATGGAGAAGCCATTCTCTTGAAACACAACGCTTAGACTCTTGGACTCTACACTGGACCTTCAGCATACACTGCGTATACAGAATTCGGACAAAATGCATAATACGTAAGAAACATCACATTCATTTGGATACTGTGTGACATACGTCTGTCTCCGCTGTGTACCATAACAACGCATTAAAGGGAAAAGGAACAGGTTTAAAAGCCGTAACACCATCAGTACTAACTCTACCTAATATTTAAATAATATTGACAATTAATAAAGGTCACTCAGTGGCAGTGATCTTTTGCACCACACATGTTTTAACAGTAATATTAAATATTTAATATAATGATATGATTTAACTCAAGTTATCTTTACTCTTACAGACAGAACAAAAGTTATATGGGAAGTTTTAATATTTTCGTACTAAAAACAAATGCAATGATAGTGATAATGTACGTATCCTAATATAAAGGGAACCGATGTAGCAGAATCGTCTTTTTTAACAGTAACATTTTTACGAGCCGATCCCAGTGGCCGCGCGGTCTAAGGCGTGGATCTACGGCCGCTCGCTTGCTGGGATTGTGGGTTCGAATCCCGCCGGGGGCACGGATGTCTGTCTTTTGTGAGTGTTGTGTGTTGTCAGGTAGAGGTCTCTGCGACGAGCTGGTCCCTCGTCCAGAGGAGCCCTACCGAGTGTGGTGTGTCTAAAGTGTGTAATCGCGAAACCTCGAAAAACGAGGAGGCCTAGGCCCCCTAGGGGCTGTCGAGCCATAGGAAAATAAAATTACGAATTTTTACTGTGTGTATTTTTAAATTAGCCAAGTGATAGGTTAGCTGATCCCAGTGGCCGTGTGGTCTAAGGCCGCCTGGTTGCTGGTATCGTGGGTTCGAATCCCTCTGAGGGCATGGAAGTTTGTTTCTTGTCTTTGTTGTGTGTTGTGTAGTTAGCAGCCTCTGCTATCAGATGATCAGTAGTTCTGAGGAGAACTACGGTGTGTGTCGTCTAGAAACGTGAAAAAAAGGCGGCCTAGGCCCGATGTGGGCTGTAGCGCCAAAGGAATAGCTTATAATTTGAACCGACTTATGTATCCACGTAGCCTAATGCTTGTTATGTATCAATAGAGCACTGCGTTAGACTAGAACTGCATCCGTATTTGATTACTGTATTCCTATATT
This sequence comes from Reticulitermes speratus, assembly GCA_021186555.1. NCBI lineage: Eukaryota > Metazoa > Arthropoda > Insecta > Blattodea > Rhinotermitidae > Reticulitermes > Reticulitermes speratus. The sequence continues at coordinate 21,837,421 of JAJKFL010000005.1, forward strand.
ACAACGGGATGTGTGATGCCAAGGCAATTACAGTAAAGCTACCAAGTTTCGTGATATAAGTCACGTATTTCGTGGAACAAAACTAAATTCGCCACAAAATAAAATAGATATTCTACCGTTAGTTTAAATTCAGTCGATAGATGCCTCCACTGTATGTCATGCATGGCAAATCTTCACGCTAGCCTTGGACCATGTTCTTAATTTCGTGGCGAATTTAGTCTCATGTTGCTAAATAAAGTGCCTGACGGAACTGTAGAGGTTTACCTTAAACAACATTACCTATAAGGGCTCGATATTTTTTTGTATATCGACGTTTTATGGAATTCCTAATTTTAAAAAACAGGATCAGTTGCTTGCGAAGTGCGTTTGCCAGTTTCAAGCACAACCGCTTGTCTTAGCGGGAAGAAGACAAGTAACGCAGATCCAGCCTTCCCCCACGAGAATGTGAAGAAGCAGAACGTAAAAAAAGGGAATTCCTTTATAAGATTGCTATGACATAGCAGATTGGAATGTGAAATTACTCCCGTTTAGCTCACTGCACCCTACCATCGACAGACGGTCCGTCGCTCCTGTCGAAGTTTAAATTTGAGCCTCTCGATGAAAGTTAAGGTCACCTAACTCTGTAACTTGCTTTTCTCTTGGCCCTGTCTTTCCTTTTGAGGAATCTGGAATTTAATTTTAGAATCTGAGAATTCGCGACATGATGATTTAACCCACTAGCATGTAACACTGAGGAAACAGCAGCAGGTGTTTTTCATGTAAAACTTAGACTTTAAGGCACCAGACATTTCTGCTACATAAAGGACATACCGGCACCTACTTGCATGAAAAGCCTTACAACTACAAAATTCCACATTTTTTCACACAGCCCAAGTTTATTATGATTCATAGAATAAGTAACAATTAATTAACGAAGCAGCGTTAACCAATTTGATCGTAAGGGTGGGAAAGGAGTTTGTTCTCTGCGAGATAAGGCATAATTTTTATATATTACGTACATTTATGTGAATTTCAATTTAACAGACGGTGTCATAGCTAAGGCGGTTAGTCACTGGTCTCTTCCCTGAGAGACCCGGGCTCGATATCTTTCGTCCATGTGGAATTTATAGTGGAAAATGTGAAATTTGGACAGGTTTTCTCAGAGTACTTCGGTTTACCCCTGTCAGTATAATTTCACCGTTACTCCATACTTACCTTGATCTTGATGTTAATATTGTCATAAAGACAAGCGAGCTAAGTCTGATAATCTTCTGACACAGCAATGCCCTTCCGCAAAACAACAGTTCTTTTTCATTTAAAAAAATCAGACAGACTTCCCGTCAGTCAGAGTGGCCCAACTCCATGTGTGAGCGCTGACTTCCCGTCAGTCAGAGTGGCCCGACTCCATGTGTGAGCGCTGACTTCCCGTCAGTTAGAGTGGCCCGACTCCATGTCTGAGCGCTGACTTCCCCACACGGGCGGAGGGTTAACATTTAATATACATCTCATTTAATAATATAACTGGAAATCTGGTGCTTCTAGGAGAGGCGAGAGTCTGGAATTATGTAAAGAAATTTACCACTTGTGAAACCTACTCGTCAATAGAAAGATAAGTTTAACGGGATTTTAAAACAATGCGTTTTAGAATGCGGACTGAGTTCATTTATCTAGTAATGCGTAGGTTCCAGTGGCGGACTTTCATGAATATCGTAACCAGGTGTCGCTTTTCGTAAAAATGAAGTAAATTCTTAATTACATGAGTGACTATTCGGTACTCAAGGATTCGGCTCATTAGAGTGAGATATAGGTAATTTCGCATGTTTAATTAATATGAATGTATCCGTTCTACTCGATTTGTACAGCATGATGTGATGACGCTACCAGTTTTTGTAACTGACATTAAACCTCTCTATCCAATAGCCGGTGCCCTGTCTTCGTATTATGGGGGTCACGTTTTTAAATCTCGGCCTGTAAACAAACTATCCCTGTCCCATGTCTCTTAAGAGTGTTAGCCGGATTTCCTGCATAAGATAGTGTGAGATCACAGTTTAGGAATATTACGCGGGACGGATACATATCGCTGGTGCAATAGGCTAAACAGAAGGTGTGTGTGTGACATCATATTACAAAGATAAGACTTACCTTTTCCCTGGAAGGAGAATCGTCCATTCAAGGGGGGGGGGGGGGCAAGGCGCCATGTGAGACCAAGAGATGACCACAGTGATCATAGCCACTTCATGTTAATGTCTTCAGCCACGCTCATAATTCCGCTTATACCCGTTTGTACCCTGATAAGCTCAACTCCACATCTTATAGAGTGGATGAAATTCTGAACGATTGCAGAGCATTCTAAAACACATTATCACAGGAAATATAGAAGAGAAGGAAAGATGTAGAAGAAGAAGTAAGCAGCTACGGAATGACCTTGAGAAAATCATAAAATACTGGAATTTGAAAGAGGAAGCACTAGATTGCCCTCTCTGGAAATCTCGCTTTGGAAGAGTCAGTCTGTGGACCTGTCGGAAGACAGATTGCAAGGTGATGACAGTGGCGGAGTTGTCACTGCAAAGCATTGGTTTATTATTCTGTTATAGTCCGTCGTTCCTTTTACAGTCAGTTTTTTCTTTTTTTCTGTGATTTTCTTTTACGTGAATTGTTTCTCTCCTTTGTTCCTTCTTCCTTTCGTTGCTCCCTTTTCTTTTCGCGTGTTGTTCCTTTCGTTTCTCTTCCTCGCTCCTCGTTGTCATTATATCCTTCGTTCTTTTCTTTCTCCCTTCTTTCTTGTCAATATTACTTCCTCTCTTTTCTTATGTCCCTGCTTTCTCCTGTCAGTTTTACGAACTAAATTGCCAACTTACGAAGTGGAGCCACAGTGGCGTTAAATATATAACCTGAAGTTCTAAATGGCGTTTCTTATTTGAAAAGAAATTATGCCGTTTGTTATGCATTTTCTTAGAAACACAGTAAAAACGACACGGAGGTTGCCCAAAACTAAATTGGTTTAAGGACGGTATGTTACGAAACACTGCAACTTCACGTCTGCGGATTGTGTAGTTTAAATTGCAGTGTCGTCATTCCGTTGTGCTTTGTTGGACCAGATTAACTATGTGTTCCGAATAACACAACGTCAAGAAATAGCTTTCATTTTATTTTATTCACTACAGCATGTTTCGGCCTATCTTCTGCCCATCATCAGGTAGTTAAATTACAATTACATACAAGCACCTGTTAAGTAGAGACCTCTCCTTCAATCTAATGTGTACAATATCCATTAATAAAATATTATTCTCAATAATGGAATAGTAGTTAAATACTTAAAATTGGTTAAAACAATAATATTTAACTCCTTTCATAAATATTTTAGATCATGTTCCGTGTATATCGAAAAAAAAGACTGAGCTCAGTGATGTGTAGGTGTGTGGTGGATAAGAATGGGGTAGCTGGCTTGTAAATACAACCTTTTTTTTTGTGAAGGGCCCCGCAGCAGACACTACGGACGCACCGCAGCCTTGAGGCTTATTGTGCAACCCTGTGATGAAGATGAAGATAGTTTTTTTTTCATTTTTCCGAGTAATGGAGTACGGGTGGAATGAAATTGACGGAGGAAAACCGAAGTACTTGGGAAAAAATCTGTCCCAGTGCCACTTCGTCCACCACAAATTCCACATGGACTGACCCGAGATCGAACCCGGGCCTCCGCGGTGAGAGGCCGGCGACTAACCACCTGAGTCATGGCACGGCCAATGTAAATACAACTTAGATTGTAGTGTAAAGATTTTAAGATGCATAAATTATAACTCTTCAATGAATTTAGTACGTATATTTCAGATTTATTTCTAAACCTCCTGTATCACTGCTTATAAGTTGTTAACCTTATAGCTGTATGCTAAGAATCTGCCTTCGTACTTGCCTAATGATCGAAGTGTACGATACAAGTAGTTATGCCAGTTGTGATACGTCAGCAATGGATAATACACCTGACTCGTGGACTAACGTTTTTTCGGTTTATTAGATGTCTTAAAATGGACATAGCAGCTTTTTTCCATTTTCTTTCCCATTCATAATTTACCGTTCTTCCATTCGGCTGTATATAAAAACTTCAGTTGAATCAGCTTCGTTTAAATATTGAAAGAATGGATTAACATGTACTAGTAGATAATGCAGCTCAAGTTGTGAATACCTTCGTCGTAAAAGACTGGATCACAGTTTCGTAACTAATACGGTCGGTCGTGGTAATTGAATTTGGAGATTTCTGCGGTACAAAGTTCTGCATTACAAAGCTAAATCTTTCGGACGCACGGTGGAGTTTGAACAGAGAAACATAGGACGGGTGTGGAAAGCACCTCAAAGAGAAAATGTGTGGAATTTGTGGCATGCTTTGAATATTGCTACAATTGGAACAGCAAATCCAACTCGCTTTTCGCATGTTCCCACATATCGATCACTCGAATGGAAGCTGTAATAAAACAGCAACCCCGATACCAATCGATATTGTATATATTCATGTGCCTCCTCTCTTGTACTACACTAAATTGAATTCAAGTTTCAAATCGGATCTGTCTGATGTCCTTTTATACTGAGGGAATCTAGACTCTCCGAATTGTTATCAGTGTATAATGCTTCTTACAAGGGCTTCTCTGACAGTCGACCTCATTTCTTGTTCCGGAATTCGAAACACGATGTCCTGGAAGTCTTTTTATGCAGTTATCTGTTATATCAAATTCTGATTATTATTGTAACGCTACATAGACAGGCCTTTAATAAATTTTTCGCCTGGATTTGTCTTATAATAAACATTACTAAAATAATGAAATTATCTACTAAATATTAGAAGGTTAAGAATGTATGTCTTTGTTGACTAACTTCCTGTTGTCTTCGAAAATTGCGGTCAAATGGATGAAATTTCTGCTCCATTTGCGGAGGGTTCCTTGTTCAGAGCTCTGCACGGAGAATGTGCTCTACTTCCGGAGGTATTGCTTGCATGTTCTCAGTCTTATAGCTTCGCCATTTTCCTATAAATTTCTTATAACTGCTTGTAGATTTATATATTGCCTTTACCCTAGTTGTCAAGCTACACTTCTGGAGACGTGGGGATTCAAGATGATTTGTGCCATGGCTCAGGAGGTTAGTCGCCGGCTTCTCACCGCGGAGGCCCATTTTCGATCCCGGGTCAGTCCATGTGGGATTTGTGGTGGACATAGTGGCACTGGGACAGGTTTTTCTCCGAGTACTTCGGTTTTACCCTGTCAATTTCATTCCACTGCTGCTCCATTACTTGTAAAAATAAAAAATAAACTGATCATCTTTCTCTTCATCTTCATCACAAGGTTGCACAATAAGCCTTAAGGCTGCGGTGCGTCCGTAGCATCTGCTGCGGGGCCCTTCACTACAAAAAAAAAGATGATTTGAATATACTTGAGTATATTTTGGGTAAGGTGAAATTAATAATCTAGGTTTATAGCGCGTATGGCTCAGGAGACAGTAGCTGATAGAACACGCGTAATTGCAATGAAGTGATAACTGAGTGATTTCATGGTAGATATGTACACTATTACTACAACAAATATTTTCTTGACACAGCACTGTGTTACTCAGCACAAGGTAATTGGAAATTAGGTGTGTGCAGGTCAGCTGGCGGAGCGTTAAGACGCATTCTTCAATTTAAATTGTCGCGTTGCTTTATAAATTAGCCACTGGCAATGCCACTCTTAGATTTATGTGAATCTATTTCCCTTATTTGAAGTTTCACTTGTGTGCAAAAAGTGTAACAGCCTGTATAGAATTCGTATTGTTGTTTGTGTGTGACGACACGTCTGAGTTGTAAGAAGACTGTCGGTGGAACGTCTGGACTCTCTCGCGATATTTCAATGTATCATTGACGCGGGACTTTCCATAAATCAAACATACATTTTTAGCTTAATTTGCCATCCACCCGCTCTTTTCTCGTGGGTGGATGAAGTCACATCAGAGAGGGACTAATCTAATTTCAGCTTTGGGTTGTCTCAGCAGCAGTTTTAACTGATATGATAATTGTCTCTCTGAACCATAATCCTTGGCGGTCACATACTAATGAAAGCAAGGTTTCTGCTTGCTTTAATGTTTTTGATTCTGTGTGATTTTATGTGTCAGTACATGAGTTTGACTTCGTAAAAGCTAATCGCCTAACCCGCTACATCTGTTTGCATCTGTCAGAATATTCATAAAGTTAATTGGCACATATTAGCAAGTTTCCATTATCTATGGTGAGAAGCCCTAACTTGAACATTGGCGTTTGCGCAGAACTGTTTTAACTTGAGATCCAGCTGAAGTGGCATATTGCTTGTTAGGGATCAAATCGGCAATAAGATAATTTGATCTTGAGTACAAACTAGCACCGTTCGGCTAGAGTCTGTCCAGGGAAATGCCAAAGAAGAAATAAAATAGGGCTGCAGCCTCTTACTCTCAAATCTTTCCTAATTCCTTTATTCGATAATGACCCTCTCGTCAATCGATATATATTCTGAGCCTGCTAACTGTGCCTCTAAATAAACTACGAACAAATACAATCTATTATTTGTAACCGTCGGTGACGTAGTAATGGTTTTACGTTTGCCAAGCAATGACACCGTGTTGACTGGGTGTTCTTGCGCCGGACGCTTGTCGGCTGTAGTGTGCACAGCTCTGATGTTGCCACATGAGGAAGGTCGTTATCATCGTCAGCAACAGGGTCGTGAACTTTGCCGAATTTAATGGTTTTGTATACGTGTATGGTGTGCATGACGGTAAAGTGAAGCTTTGACAATTTCTCGGGTAAGAACTGTCGTCCAAACTGGGCACATATTTTTACACTGCACGTGGATATTTATATGATTTTCAGTCGAATTTAAGTTATAGTTTTAACATTACTTATAACATCAGTGCTTCTAATCGTGATTGTGCCGTAAGTATAATATTTGTTTTCTCTGTTTTTTTATAATAACGTGAACAACGGTAGACAGATAACACAACATTCTACATAGATTATTCTTATGGTAAATGAAGCCAGATGTCCTGAGAGTGACACATACGAGGTACAGTGAAATATGGATTTCTTACACTTGTCAGCGAATGTCAATCTATGTGTCTCGAGCTGTAATTCTATAATCCTAACACCACTGGTCGATGTTTTCAAGATAAAAAATAACACGAATTATATTTCAAACTTCAGGGCGTACCACAGAGTAAACACACTCTGTCTCCTTTACAAAACCAGTAACTTAATGCTATAACGTGAAATAATCACTCTTTGTTATGAGAACCATGGAAAATTTCAATGCTGTCTGTTAACGGAATGCATATTTTTTTAACGTTGAACCTGGCGGTGCCTAAGTAACCAATAGACCAGGTCTGATCGACTTCTTATGTAGTTCGGTCTGCTTCGGCAACATGTGGTCTGTAGCGGGCAACATGAGATTCAGTACACAAAATGACAAATGTATATATATATATATAATTATACGCATGATTTTACTATACAACATGTGTAATAAACCGTACAGTGATAATAATAATAGAAAAAATTATAAAAAATGAAATTCCCTGTATAGGCTAGGGTGTCGCTATTTTTAGCACATTTAAAAAAATTGCTAACGTATTGTATGTCTCCATAAATAAATTCCTCATAAGTTCTCAAAATTTGCTTCGGCATTTTATTTCGGCTTTGCCAGGGAAAGGGGGTTAGAGGACATTTCATTCCGAATGTCTCCACGAGCAACATAACCCTGTGTCGCATTAAGGCTTTAAAGAGATAATTTCGTTAGTCCGCTTTATACTTCTATCCGCAAGTAACAACTTCTTGACCTATTTCAATCAATCTCGATGTAGTACACCTGCACTAAATTTTGTTCAAAGATGTTGATGCTGTTTCTGTTTTAATTTAGGTGCCAAATTCCTTAAGGAATTATGTGAACTTCATGTACATTTAAGTTCCTTGACAGATTTTTGTAGAACTAAGTATAAAGAAGAAAACGGTGTGTGATCGTGAAGCCTCGAAAAATAAGGCGGCCTAGGCCCCCAAGGGGCTGTCGAGCCATTAAAAAAAAACAAAAGTATAAAGACGAGTAATAAATTAGGGTGTGTGGGCTAATCATGTAGTACGGACGAAATACTCAAGAAATGCATGTGAATTTTATGTGGCAAATATATTAGAGAGCCACTACTAGCGAAAATGTTAAAGTGATAAAAAGATAATACTGAAGCTGATCTTAGGAAGATAAGTTGTGTGACGTGTTGTTGGAGTGTGTTTGGGTTTCATTTAATCGCAGGCTATGATGCTAGATGCTCTGCCAGATTTATTTAATAAATTTGTGATACTGAATACAAAATGGTTTTAAGCTTTCCCGTAACAAGCCATGAAGACCCAGAGGGGAGACGGAATGTTGGGCTTCCATCCCTACATTGACAATCGACACACGTAGGCCAGCAGAGTTGTCAGCTCTGCTTGCCGGCCGTACTTTACCCCCCAAAAAATTCCTTGGTACTCATTTCTGTTCGGGGCTGAGTGGATCCCAGGGCTAATGTTTGCGGACAGTTCTCTTGAAATTTCCAAGGACCCTACTGGGAGTCGAAGCCGAAACCTCCCGTCTTGTGGCACTGCCTCAACCAACTGCGCCACCGCCCGCGAATATGAAATATTACCTAATGAAGATAAGAACAACATATCTAATTTATTTATGTTTAGATGATATTCAATATCCTCATCGCCATTATATTTCCAAACGTATCAAACATTTATAGGCTAAAAGCTGTATATATATATATATATGTGTATATAGATATATATGTGCATATGTATATATATATATATATATATATATATGCTTGGTTAGCAAATGGGAAGAGAGGCAGTGCAGCCTGCAAACCGATGAAACAATTTCGGTGTATGTGTAACCCACAGGGGCGAGTTGACTGTTAGATGAACTCTATTCTGAATTAGCAAATTAATTATCCGTTTTGTAACGTTAGAACGATGGTGAGAGGGGCGATAGGGGGTTGCGAGTCTACTAAAGGTCGGCATTAGGTTGGGAGGCCAAAGTTCATTCTCCAAGCTTGCGCCTAATTTACTGAAACATGCCAACTGCTGTCCGGCCAGAGAATGAGACACAACGACATGTTTCCTTACTACAAGAGACAATGGAGCTAATGCGCTTGAATCGTACTGCAAATGAATCACCATCAAGTATTGCAGAGGCTTTCACAAAGCCTTGTTTAATCTTCCAGTTGATTAGTAAGCCACTCGTTACAAATGTCAGAAAACAAAGTGGTTATAAATAGATCTTCTCTCTTCTGGGATGTTACGAAGCGTAGATTGGTAGTTATTTACCGACGTTTCGGGACAACGTATCGGTCCCATCTTCAAGGGTCAAGCAGTCCAATTCTTCTTTGACTGACCCTTCAAGATGGGACCGGTATGTTTTCCTTAAACGTCGGTAACCAACTACCAATCTACGCTGCATAACATCCCAGAAGAGGGAAAACTTCATTACACCCCGGCGGAATCCTGAAATCATGCTTATAAAGACTTCCCGACCTAAGAGAGTTGAAAATCGTGGGAATGTTGTATTGAGGAGAAAATTTGTATTGGTTAGTTAATTTTTAGGAAAAAGTTTGTAATGAAATGCGACTGCTTTGCTTGTTAATCGAAAGTGGAGGAAGGAAATGTACGAGATTTCAGGCTTTCGTTGTGGGGTAGATGAGGTGTTCGCTCTTCTGGGTTGTTAAGCAGCTTATGTTGGCAGTTGTTTACCGACGGCGGAACAGCCTGTCGGTCCCATCTTTAAGGTAATCAGAATTCTTAGAATTCTTATTGGACTGTTGAAGTAGATCTAGGATATTATTACGGAAGCCGAATATGTTGGCGTAGAATGTTGTGGATGGAACTAATTTTGGATCATATATTGAAGCTTCCACTTTTGTTACCTCAGGGTTGGTTAGGAACTCACTCACTGGCAGAATGTAATAGTAGCCGAAGTTTCGTACTGTCACGGAATTCGCCTAGACAAAGACAGAGCAACACAGATTCTTCGGAGAAGTTACTGATTTGTCGAATTTGAAGCAGACAAGTGACTCGCTGAGATCTTAGCTCTTCTGGGATGTTATGTTGCGTAGATATTTCAAGGGTAAAACACTGCTTGACCCTTGAAGATGGGACCTATAGGTTGTCCCGAAACGTCAGTAACTGATTACCAATCTACGCTGCGTAACATCCCAGAAGAACGAAGATGTCATTTACACCGCTGCGAAAGCCTGAAATCAAGCGAGTGAATCTCTCTCATGTAGTTACTTATAAGGCCTAATATGAAGAACCTTCTCTCTCCCTCTCTCACTCTTTCTCTTTCCCCCAGATTCGTGGCGTCTTGTCTAGTGTATATTTTATAAGATCTTCTGCATTTGTAAATATGTAAAAGGATTGCATCGAGGCGTCACTGTCGGTTGTCAGAGCTGCAAAAATTTTCTAAAAATCTGCGAACCACCTCAAAATTCTAGGTACCAGAAGGTTGACATGAAGCAATTTCCATGCTGAGGATCCAGAAATACTGGTATTAGGCGCCACCTAACCTTTAGTCACCACTCTGAAGTGGCACCCGGGATTTGTGCACCTCTGGCATATATAATAAAACAGTGTGTGACGACGTACCTGTGTTTTAAAAACTAAAGATTAATGACACTTTAAAATAATTCTATTTCCGTTTCGAGAGAAAAATTTATAAATTTGAGCTACACAAAGTATTTACTTTGGTTAATAATATTTTTGTTGTATTTCTGTTTGAAGAGTAATGTCTTGTACTTCATTAATTCCACGTGTTATTTACGGTGTTAAATTTCCAAGTTAATTTGTAAAGTGTTTAAGAAATGTACTGAGCATGCAAGTGTATGTTTGTGTGTTGCATTTAGTTACACGTGTCAAGCAAGACGTTAAAAATGATTAGTGATGAAGATAATAGATTTTAATGTTTCAGTACGCTAAACTGAGGAAAGCGCCGTCACTAGTATTTCGGTATGTGTGGTTAGCTCTTATGTTTCGAATCACTGCCGAAAAACCGGCTGTCTTTCGTATTATATTGCTACAAAAGTCTTACACTTGTTTAAAATACGAAAGTAAACACTGTAACTTCAAGGTACTATACAATAATTTTTCCTGTCTGCCTAACGAATTCGTCTATAATGTACCTCTTCCTTTAAGTCTACAGTTGTAAAGCTTGCCCTCTAGGGGCTCATACTTCATTATATCTTTTGCGGTGAGGGATAGGTTGACATGCTTATCTACAACAAACGTAACTGCAAGTGGTTTTGTAAGATGTTTGAAGCACTACACAGCGTCCAAATATCTTTTCCATAGGCAGTTCTGGTGACTCGTTTCAAAGTTAATTTCGACTCCGCTGTCCCATTAACATTAATGAAATATTGTGAATAATATGTGAGGGGATTCTTTCAGACCCACTGGTATAATTTTAGTAGAACTGCATTGCAGAAGCAACCAGCATACTTTAAAGTTGATATGGTCTAACGGAATTTACATGTTTTATCATAATGTTTAAAATTAATCTGAACAAACCTTGTAGTTATAATATAAAAAGAACATTGAATAAATAAGTAATATGTTAGGCCGTTACAGCGGTTTTCTGGATTCCCCAAGAGCTTTTTCCTCTTTCACACAATTTTACGAGAACAAAAGTGCTGATACCGAGAACTTAATGTATTATTGGCTGCCCTGGCTTCGTATCAGAACACAGTCGTTATACACCACTGACCACAAGAACTGGATACCATGCGATGACAGGGACCATGTGACACGAAAGTGTCTGCTAACAGTTATGTACTCGCAAAGACAGCCTCTGAATAACAACCTTGACTTTTGATGGCTCGTTTTATGATGTTCAGAGTAACCAAGTTGTGTAAAGTTGATACTCCGGTAATTGGCGATTGACGAATTGGAACAGAATTTAATGGAGGAACTCGTGGTCCGATTGGGGTGTTTGCCTATCATTTATCTCGAAGGACTGAGGAAACTAAGAAAATATGTCTGAACATCAGGTGTTCGTAGCGAGTTTCGCATCGATCACCACCTTCCTGTACACCAATCAGGTCGAAAATAGAAGTCTTAAGATTCAATAATGACAATACGATAGAAATTAATAGAGATCCTGAAATTTAATCGAATGGTGTTAACAAATTTGTGTTACATATCTTATGTAAAATTTTGTTTCTAAGAACATATTACATACACTCCCGTACATTTGTAACATTTTTTTTTGTACAGGCCGATTGACGAAAAGTCTCTAATCTGTTCCTTTTTACCGCAGTCTTTTCCTTTCGATTCCTTTAAAGATTTTTCTCACTTTTCTATTCTTTTCTAAAAGTAGTCTTTTTTTAAGAACTAAAATAAAAATTTAATATTCTGTATGATTTAGTAATTTGCGTACTGCTTTATAAGCGCCTGTCAGCAGTCTGTCGATAATGATCAGAAATGTAACAGCAATTTAGGAGCTATATATAGTTTTGTGGTCGGGAAGATGATACTTTTATCAAAAGGAAAAGAAACATGCAAAGACAAGCTTCAGTACCTCGACGGTGTAAAGTACAACTATTTTAAGCGTATAAAATGTACCCAAATCTTTAGGCGCGTTCACAAAACTGCGAAAAGCTACTATTAACTTCGTCATGTTCTCTGCTCGTCCGTCCGTCCGCACGCATTGAACAACTCGGCTCCCACTGGAAGGATTTTCATGGAATTTGATATTTGAATATTTTTCGGAAATCTGTCGAGAAAATTCGAGTTTCATTAAAATATTACAAGAATAACCGGTGCTTTGCATGAAGACCTATGTATATTTATGATAATATCTCGCTCAATTTTTCTTAGAATGAGAAATGTTTCAGGCAAAATTGTAGCGAAAATCAAAACACATACTCGTATTTTATGTTCAATAACGTTTTTCCGAAAATCTTGCCGTTTGTGAGGTAATGTGCAAAAATATGGTAGAGCCGGACAGACCATATATGACAACACAAAACGGCGCAAGCGCTTTGCATGCTGGATAACTAAGGCTGCAGACACACACTCGGAATATGTAATACTTATTGCTTTTCCACAGCAAGAGTGGTGACGCGAAGGCACCTCGGCATTACGTTATACGTACACTGCATGTCTTATTTACTTAGGATTCGTCAACATAATATTCTACCGTGACGGAAATAACGAAGGTAATTCCTGCACTCAGAAGTTGTGCAGGAAAACGTTATCATGCCTAACAACATGACACATAAAAAACAGCAAATGTAGACAAATACTTGTGCTATAAAGAAACTGTACATGGTGTAAGCAGGCATCAGAGGCTTTATGTACGTGATAGTGAAAACAAGATTTCTTAGTACCGCTTCTGAGAAACATTCCACGTCCGTACATGTATTTATCGGCTACAGTTTTCCCGAATTCCCCTGGGTTCTTCGATTCCAGGAATCACGTCCCTTGATTCTCTGGCGTAAATTGAGGGAGAAACCGAGTGGAATGTAGTACACTATCTACGCTATCATGGCGTGATTTTTAGACGTAGAATTAACTCAGAGTGTTGCCGTTAGGTTTTATGCAAAATCCTGGCGTGGGATGCGTATGTATACAATTGCATTTGAATCAGCCGAAATAACATAGAAATTTGAAGAAACGCAGATATTATTATCCGAAAAAATCTTAAATTAATTTCGTAGGAATTTATTGGGTGGATTCTTCTGACTTAGAAGAGATCCAAGTGGCGGAACTCGGGTATGGGTAGTTTCAGAAATCTTGTTCCCCATGATGTCGCTCCTCCATTCTATCATCCGTACAGCTCGTCCGGGTAAAGAGTATGTATGCGTGCGTGTAATGTGTCAATATTGAAAATATCTCACTATGGGTGTCTAAGTAGTAAAATTATTGTTTGTGTCTACAGGATACGGCATTGTAATTACAGTGTGTTTTAGTAGAACAAGAGTGGAAATGTGTACACATGTATATTTCACAAACATTCTATGTGATTTTGCACATCTCATTGCCTTTTATGTGCGTTTATTGCGGATACAAATATATTGTGGAGAACTGAGTTGACTGCACGTCAATGCCATTGAACTGACACGTAAACTATTCTCATTGCGTTTACTTTAAATACGTATCAGGAATTGGGCCTACTTACAATAAAATTTGTGTGTACGAATCGTATGTATTATGTGATATACCTGTAAGATCTGCGATAACTTAGTATAGCTAGACTACAGACTATAGCTAGACGGCCGAGGAATCGTGTGTTGTTTCGTGGTGGGGGAAGACAATTCTAATTCCTTTAAACATTCGGACCGGCCCTGGGGACCACCCAGCATCTAGTTAATATGAATACCAAGGGCCCTTTCTCAGGTGGGAATGCGATTGAGGTCGGAAGCAGACTCGTCACCTCCAACTAGTTTTGAGGTTAAGAATGCATGGATTTATACCTCCAGTCCTACATGTGACGTAATGTCTTCTACTGGGACAACTTTGCTTTATTTTATGATGTATTCGTATGTTTTACAACAAGAAATCTTTCAGAAATTGTTTTTTTTTCTGTTTGATATTAAATAAAGTTAGTTTTGAACCGATAAACGCCACTGTGTTCAGTGATTGAAAGCGGTAAATAGTATCGTCTGCAAAACTTCATTATAGTTCGGTAAGTATGTATTAACATGCTTCAACCGACATGCGGACGTGGCATTTTGTCTACGTCTGATATTGCATAATCCTGGTAACGCGTTGCCATATAAACAACAAGTTTATCCCACAGTAATTAATTCCAAATAACAATTCATCAATATGTTGTACTGTATATATATTCATATAACACACGTGATTGATCGTTCATTACAGGCCGGCAGTGATACAACATAAACCACTTATCCATAGACGATACTGAAATTTTTTCTAACCTTTCTAATGATTTTATCACCAGATCTTCTCCCGTATGGCAGACAGACAGACAGACAGACAGATACACACACACACAATGCGAGTTCACAAACTCAAACATTACTACTAAAACCTACACGATTTTCTCTCTGCCTGTACTCTAATTTTCGTTATGTATTTTCAGGTTTTTACTTGGAAGTAATTCATTCATTATCCTGTGATTTTATACTTCTATTACAGAGTAAATGAATGCAATGACATCATATTTGATCCATTGTTAACTACAATTTCTACTCATATTATATACACCTCATTCGCATTTTCAATTATGTATTTTCCACATTTGACATGCACAAGGTTCTGTATACAAACAGTCTTCTCAACATGCATCACTAATCATCGAGAAGGAATTCCAGGAGATTTATCTATTTTAATATTTTAATTTTCTTAAGGAGATTAAAATCATACATAATTATGCATTTATGAAAATATTGAAATCTCAGTCTCCAGAAAACGAGGATGTATGTTGGCAACATCTACTACTATCAAGTAAAGTGTACGGCCTGAAGACGACAGAATGTCGTTTCAAACATGTAGGTGGTTAATGTGCATGCATACTTACCAGACTATAATTAAGCTGTGTAGACGGTACTATTGATTATTTTCAATCATTTAAATCTATAAGCACAACGGGATGCACAACATCAAAGCCACAGTGTTCATTCAAATTGAAATGGTTCTAACTGTGGTATAAGGTTATAGTCGTGACTGTAATTTTGGACGTTGTTCATAGTGTCATGGCAAAAATTCCACAACGTTTCGGAACATAGATCTGACTCCGAAACTTAGTGGGTTTTAGCCTGTGACGATAGAGAGTTTCCAAAATTTCATTCACGACTTTGCTGACATGTTAACTTCTAAAGTATGTCCCCCAATTTCAAATTGAATTTAAATTATTTAGTAGTGTAAGAAGTGAAACGTGAGTTGTGCGCACAGTATGACATACCTATAACGTCTTTCATTTGGAACTTCATATACAAAAATATTACTAAACCTAAATATGCACTCTGCTTGTATCACACACAATTACCAAATTTCTTCATAAACTTCTGTCCTTCTTTGCTCTTTCTGCTCATTTATTTCCAGACAGGAACTCAATGATTGCAGACTAATAAGCTTGTAGATAATACATTGCAAACAGTCATACCTGTATTCAAAGTTTCAAGGTTCTCACACCGATGTTGCTGAGGATTCAGGTGTTCTGGGATGTGATGCTGTGTTGTTGGATGAGTTGTTCTCGAAGTTTCGAATGGACATACTGTTTTCGAAACGTCCAGTACCACTCATCGAAAGGTAAACATCACGTCGCACGAGGCCTGAACCCTCAGGCATACGTTACTTGCCACTGGATGGACAGGTTCAATAACCAAAATTGAAATTGTCTTCCAACTTCAAGGGTAAACGATAAATGTGAAATTTAAGAGAGCTCCGTTTTGTTGTTTCAGGTGTAGCACATATGACCGGAAGGGCATGGCCACCGTTCTATGAGCTCGTTTTTTTCACATCATTGCGAAAGGAAACAGAAATGCAGTATTTTAGAAATTCTGTATTATACATTACATTTTGCTTCCTCACCACTCCTGTTGTAAATGTCGCTGAATTTCTTAGACATATTTTTTTCCTTAGTGGTGAACATGATAAGGTTCTATCGTCATCGCGAATGGTCCTCGTTTGCAGACGATCCAAGGGTTGATTCAAGATCTTTGCGGCTTTCAGTGAGTCTCCACACCAAGAGATCTCCGCTCTTCTTGGATGTTACGCAGCGTAGATTGTTAGTTAGTTACCGACTTGTTGGGACAAACCGTCTGTCTAATCTTCAAGGGTTAAGCACTCCTTGAATATGGGACCCGATAGGCTGTCCCGAAACGTCGGTAACTGACTACCAATGTACAGTGCGTAACATCCCAGAAGAACGGAGATCTGACTTGCACCGCGGCCGAAACCTGAAATGCCCACAGCATCTCACACGTGTACAAAATAGTGAGACGATACGTCAACTACCTTTCTGTCTAACTGCCCTGCATTCACAGTTCACAATCAGTCTGTGACAGCCGCTATTATTCTAAGGCACAGCGTGACGAGCAGTGTGAGTCCATTGCGTAGGTGTCGTGGTTCCGGTCAGGATGCTTTAACCGCGCGATATATTCCATACGGTCTGATCTGTCAGCGATAGTTACTGTGTCAGGCCGTCCAAAGACATAAATAAACAGCTTTGTTGCACGGAAACATGTTCCGATGAAGTGCAATAGAGGCAAACGTAGATAAACATAAAACTTAAAAAACTATTATTTTCAACAAACGAGAAAACCAGTGTGGCTTAAGATCTAAAATGTTAGCCGTTGTGTGCGTGGCTGATAGATTATTTAAGGACGCCGTTACAATCAGAGCTGTTACTTTGCGTCCATTGGTAGAGGATGGACGCATTCCTTAAAATTTGAATCGGTTATGAATATGTCGTTACCTGCTTCAGGTAATAGTCGGGAATTTATCTGAAGATACAGAGGAAAGTAAACATATTCAGAGGATAATGTGTGTCATGGCCGAAATTCAAGCTGGGCAGCTCCCGAATACACTTCTAAAGAGGTACTGCTTAAGCCTGCATGGTGTGTGCGTCTTCTCGTGTATATCGCCATCACGTCTTATTAATTATTTCCTATCAAATGGAACATGGAAATCCCTGAAGTATTGTGGTTGCATATGAATAATAATTCTGATTCTCATTCAAGTGATAAGCATTTTTATATCTTGTCGTGCTCTATCCATCTTGAACATTATTTACGATTCTTCCCGATTTCGACAGTCTGTCTAGAAAATGCAGGTGTAGCAATTTTAAGTTACTAAACGGCCGTTTATTTCCACTTCTCATCCACTACATTATTCATAAACTATTTCTACAAAACCAAGGAAGTTGAAGAGGCTTGAAGTGTATCCAAAAATCAACAAAAAAAATGTTTCCCTTATTTGGGACTCACCAGAAAGAACAGGACACAGTTCTTTACTTTCAATGAGACTGAATTTACGCTATTTTGATTACTGTTTTCTTGGAGGTGACAATTTATTTTGGTAGGTAGGCACAGAAGTTTGGAGGAACCTCCTCTATGCCCTGATGATGAAGGGACTGTTTCGCTTTAATCGTGAAGACGACGGCAACACCTTGTTCCGAAATGATAACGATCGCTTATCAAACTGAACCGTATTACATCGCAGAAGTCATATTCACCGACATGAGAACCTCACATTGCACATCACTGGTATTTGTTGGTGGGGATCCGGTCCGGGGATCGAATCCCAATGGCGGCGAGGTTTTATGCACCCGTCCCGACCGGTCTTGGGCCCACCCAGCCGCCTGTACAGTGGGTAGTGGATTTCTTTGCCCAGGGTTAAAGCGGTCGGGGAGTGGCGGTGACCAACCAATCCCATCTAGCACCGACGTTAAAGGAAGAGTAGAGCTATACCTCTATTCCCCCTCTGGGCGTTCATGACCTGTTCTTGGCTGAAATTTACCTTTACCCGGGTGGCACTGTGTCATTATTTCGTTGTTGGGGACGATGACTGTCGAAGTATCTTAACAGTAAGGTACAAGTACAAATGTTCGCAGGAACTTGCTGCCTCCCGTTGCAAGGTAGTCCATGCCCGGTCCCTTGTTGCTCTACCCTCCGGATGAGGGTAGCAGGCTATTCTGAAAAGCTGGTAACCATGTACCAACCTACATACCATCACATCTCTGAAGACATAAATCTTTCTCAGTACTGCTGCCAACAACTCCAATATTTCAACAACGTGCCACTTGTAACACGTCTTCAAAAATATACGTACACACACGCATGGCGTTCGTTAAGTAAAATGCCGTCGGTAATAAAAACTAAATGAGAACTCATTACGACGTTAAATGTAGCTCATTTTTCTTGCTGAATTATCATTGTTTCCAACTTACGCCCCCAAGCACACTGATGCATTTATCCAGTCTTGATAAGAGACTAAAAATTTATTCGCTGTATAAATCGCGCTCTTGCATTCGTAACCACTCACTAATACTTGTTAGCACTTCCCCGTTATTGTTAAATCTGCGACATCCCAAGAATTGCTTCAGCCACCCAAACTGTATTTCACCTTCTTTCGTTTGAGGGGTGAAATGATACACCCATATCTATTCGCCTATCCAGAGCCGAACACTGTGGTGGACAAATATTTAAACCCGTGCCAGGGACAAGTGCATTAACATTTCGGGGATTGTGCTGAAAAATATTGATACTTGGCTGGAATAAACGAGTTATATTTTACGCTGAAATGTCTAGTCTTGTATTAATTACAATTAATTATATTAATTAATTAATTATAAGCTTATTTTTAAAAATCGCTTGTGTGTGTGTGTGCGCGCGCGCCCGAAAATGCTCCTTGAGGCATTAATACTATTTATTTTACCGCTATATAATTTTTATGAGTTCAGTGAAATTCGGAATAAACGACATTTGATTCTGTCATGCGTTGTATGTAAAATATAGGTCTCACGATTTTCCAGTGCATGAAACTCCGTATGATTATATGAAATGGGCCACAGGGCCATTAGTTTCAACTTCTAATGCTACAGTATAGTTCAGAGGGGGAAATGGGAACGCACGCTGCATCCAGCCCACAAATCATAAATCAGAATGGTCATCGTCCGCTATCTGTCGGATTACACGCATGCAGCGCAGAGGAATGGCAAACCCCAACAGCGGGCAGTTGAGGAAATTAATTAGCGAGACAAGCGAGCATCGGGTTTGCAGTATGAGAAGGGGTGTATTGACTGACAAGTGACGAGCGAGTGCACGGCGGGGTCTTGACAGCTGAAACTCTCATACATCATGGTGGGTTGAGCGGACCCATCGGCCCAGAGATATCCAGCGACCAGCTGAGGGTGGCAGTGACCGCTAGAGCACAGCAGAGAGCAGCCTTCCACAGTGCCGTGCAATTTGGGACACAAAGCAGGGGTCATCTACAAACATTTTCTTTCTGCCACTATTCACGAATCGATGCTTATTTACTGCCAACGTCTCATTTCGTATTTGCGACTTTTTGATGTCAGAACCTTCCTTCACTTACAGCAAATGTTTATTTATTTTCCTTTGTACGGTATTAGACTTGTTCGGACATGAAGCAAGTGTTACCGAATAAACGTAGAATACGAAGCGATAAATCTGCATAGTATTACCGAGTATTATGCACCGTTTATGCTATGTGCTCAAGGAGAACGTGTCGTAGCCCGCCGTGAAATTTGCTTTTGGATTTCTGTGCCAGTGAAATTAGCAACTGTTAGCTCTCAAAGGAGGCTGTGCTGTATGGTCTGCTCGCCCATTCACACTTTCTGTATACCGAGTGGCCCAAAAGTCAGTTAACCGAAAACCTTATATCGTATTAAAGGGAATGTTCAGGTTTAAGCTTCATATTATTCATCCCGCTTTGTGTTGTATTGAATAAGGACTTTAACACTTTTTATTCGAATAAAACTATTTTTAAATCAATTGTAATAGAATAAAACCATCAACCGCAACCAAAATATTTTATTGTCATTACTTGTTATTTATTACTACATGTTTCGGCCGGAATTGGCCATCATCAGGTAATACAGAATAAAAAAATACTCAGCTAATTGCAACAGTGAGTTCTAGAAATAGGAGTGAGAAGGTAATAGGATTTTAAAGGGCTTGTGCTTTGATAATAACAAATTTGATTTGTGATTGACGCTTTTATTCAACTGAAAGGTGTTGTTCTTGATTACATTTAAATCAGCTAAAGCTGATGTACCGTATACGTCTACGTCAACTGCTCGAGTTGTATAAAATTAAACACTGAGGATCTCATTTCGAAACTTTTTGTAAATTCAGTACATAACAAAGACATTTAAAACCTCTTTAACGTATATTTTAATAACCCTTTAAGTTACTTTAAGGCCACTCACTTTTTCTTGCCTGGCTTGTGGATTGGCAACGCGTAGGACGGTGATGGGGAAAATTTATAGGCCTGTATGTTATTTTACTTAAGACCCGATTTACTCTCTGATCTCAGAGAATGTAACGTGTCGTATGCAATTTGGGCGCAAATTATCTGTATCAGTGAATCAAGTAATTGTTCTGTGCTTTAGTGCGTAATCCACATTCACCGAATCAAATTTAACGCGTCACGATTGACCACCATCAATATACGATGTTCATTGCCTTTATTTCAGATGGACGTTTGCTCCTCAGGACGCGAAGACAGTGTCTCTCGCCCTCCAAAAACGATAATTTAAAATTTTCATGAAGTTTCCATATAGTTAGAGTTTTTGCGACATGCCGCATTGGTGGAAATGAAAGTGGAAAAACGAAGATGATGAAAATCTCAAGGCAACAATCCCCAATACAGATTATGGTAGATAAAAAACAGGCAAAGATTGCGGAATATTTCAACTATTTGGATAGCATGATAACAAATGATAAAAGATGTACACGTGAAATTAAATCGTGGATTGTCATGGCAAAAGCACCAGTCAAGAAGAAGAAGACTCTTGTCACCTGTAAATTGGACTTAAATTTAAGGAAGAAACTAGTTAAGTGCTAAATTTGGAGCATATCTTTTTATGGTGCTGAAACTTGGACACTTCGTAAAGTACATCAGAAGTAACTGGAAAGTTTTAAAATGCGATGCTGGAGAAGAATGAAGATCAGTTGGACCGATCGTGTGAGAAATGAAGAAGTATTACATGGAGTCAAGGAGGAAACGATTATCCTACACACAAAAAAGAAGGGCACATCTTGCCTAGGAACTCCTTTCTTTAAATTATTTATTGAAGATTACAATTTACAGTATGTACAGTATACAATGAAAAAGTTACAAAATTTTTCCGATCACCAATTTAACTAAAATGAGTACATGGACGAAAAGTTATAAAGAGGGAAAAATAAAAATAATGTTAGTGAAAAATACTAAAAAAACACTACGCCTGATGTTGAGCTGGTTTACAGTAGTATATGTTTCGGTCGTTTATGTTTGTAGATTTTGTATACAGAGTTTAGGTCGGCTAGTGTATAATTACCTATTTGTTGGACCAAAAGGTTAGAATGAAATGGGCATTTAGTAAAAAATTTGGCTATCAGATGGTGAATGAAGTCTCGAAGAGATTCAATATTAAGGGAGTCGTGGAAATGGTAGATGGGAGTTCCTCTGGGATAGTCTCCGATAATGCGCAAGCTCTTGGTTTGGACGTCTTGGAGTTTGAGGTAATTTGAGTTACATGTGGTATTGCAGACAGGGGCGGCGTATGTAAGAAGGGATCGAATTAATAATTTATATAGTGTTAATGTGGAGGTTTGTGAGATTGTGGAGTCTCGATTAAGGAGCGGGAAGATGTTACAAAGAGTACCTATGGCTTTGTTGGAAACGGTACTTAGGTGCTTGGTGTAGAGCAGTTTTGAGTTTAGAAGAAGGCCTAAATATTTTACGTCCGAGGAACTCCTTCTAAAACACGTTATTGAAGGATAGATAGAAGGAAGGATAGAAGTGACGGGAAGACGAGGAAGAATACGTAAGAAGCAACTGGATGACCTTAAGTAAAAAAGAGGATTTTGCAAATTGAAAGAGGTAACACTATATTGCAGTTTGTGGAGAACTCGCTTTGGAAGTGGCTACGGACCTCTCATAAGACAAACAACAGAATGAATGGATGTCACATTGGCCACAATTTAGGATTGTCTAGGCGATGTAGGAGATTCGGGCTTACTTGTAGGAATTCTATTGATGTAAAGAGGCAAACAAATTTCTATGCCCCTTAACGTCGTTTCGGCATTCGGAAATCATTAGGCTAGTCCTCATCCTTTTTTCACGCCAAAACTGGGTACAGACGAAAAGACAATGGCATTAAGGGTTCGGCTGCCACGTCACACACACAGTCAGAGTTCCCAATGATTCGCCACACAGAATTTCTAAACAACTGTATGTTAGCATAAAAAGGAGCATTATGTCAATAATGTAGTACGCCTTACATAGCATTCAAGTAGGTTGGGGCCTTCAATAATAAATAGGACTCTTACAATAGAATGATTGTTTTACACCAAATTAATTGAATGCGTATAATTTTGATTTTTATTGATTCATTTTAAATTGTACTTCAAGTAAACATCGAAGGGAAAATTTATATTTTTGTCAGAACGAGTCATTGTAAGAGCTACTAATGCCTGCATGAAATAAAGATCAAATTAAGATTATAACTTCTATTTGAAACGTGTTTTGATGTAATTCGTATTTAATCAAGTACAAATACAAGTAAAAGTAATTTATGGCTCTTCTCTGCTAGTAACATGATTACTTATGCAACATTTCATTTGTAACGGCAATAAATAACATGCGAATACTAGCGAAATGTGAAAAAGAAGCAAATATTTCTTTTGGAACATTTTTGTGTGAACTGCTTTAAGTATAGAATTTAAGTCCTTTTCAGTTTCTGGCAATAACATTCTGTATCGTAAAATTACGTTCGTCCCGTTTTACAAGACACATTGGCTGCTATACTGAAGGAGGGGCTTTCCCAACTAGAGGCACGAGAGCTTTTGTTGCATCTCGGACTACGGCCCTGCGTCACTTCCTCAGTTTTTAACCCTCATTTCCGTGATCGTGCCTTAAGGCGGTTTATTCTCCTGCCCTCATCCAAAGAATTACGAGCGACTTTAACGGCAATTGTGCGTGCAGACGTTGTGACAGCACTGCCACTGCGGCGAGAAGTGCTACTAAGCCTGAATGTAACGCCTTCCTACACAATGCTGGCCATTACACACACTGCTTCACTGTTTAATGGGGACTGCCATGTAGTACGAACTCCGAGAAGAAACGATTAATTAGTGTAATGATGCTCAGTTTACTTCAAGAACAGATATAAGAAATACAAGTGTTTTCTTTTATTCTGTATTTTACTTTCTTGGTTATTCTATGTCGTGTTGTTCGTTATGTATCATGCAACATTGGTTTATACACAAATATTTCTTCTAGGCTTGCTCAAAATTTAAACGTGTGACTCATGAAGAAGTTCGTCCAAATATTGCTTGAAATTCCAAATCCTGCAGCACGTAAAACACACCAAATCTCCATTACAAAGTCTGAGCGGCAAATGATGTTTAGGTAAATAATAATTGTTGTTTATTCTGACAATCATTCGAAACACATCAGTGCCCTCTGTGGGTAAAAGTCAGAGTATGTTTATGTTAAAGTGAGTGGCGCATGTGCTAAACACCCTTCTGAAGGTTAAAAGTACTAAAGCATAGAATTAACAGCATGAATTACAACTGCAAATTTGCAGTTTAGATATATTAACTCGGATTGTGTGGTCTGTTATAAATAGTATCCGTGTTGTTTCTTTATTTGTTTATACATTTTTCTTCCTAAAAATTGCGAACTTCTCCAAGATTAGCAGCGTAACAATTTCATGGAACCGTAAAATGGCCAGTGGTATTTCTTCCCACTTTATTATTTCTCAGAGGCTCCTGTTACATTTTTCAGACGTGACCAGTATCCATGTATGCGCAGTGCACTAACGGAGAGAAAGTACATAAAGGGTGTTTCGCTTGGTCAAGCTGTGAGTGAGACAAGATATTTACTTATACTCTTTCGCCTTTGTCTTCACTAGCACTTTCTTGGGGCACGTAAAAATAAAGAAACTCCCGCTACTACTGCGAAACTTTCCCTCAAGCGCGTGTCAGTGGCCAGCAATAAAACTTTCGGAAATTGAAGTTTATTCGAAGCCTATAGAAAGTCGGTCACTTAGCTTGTTTCCTAACATTGATGCCTGTCGTTAAATTAAAGACACGCTGACAGAAGGATGGACAGACGGCAGGCGGGCAAATGCATGCAGCTCAGTAAAGTTTTTTAGATTCACGAACCTCGTTTATTGAGATTTCAAAAATTTACAGACTTTACGGTTGCAGATCTGCGTTCGGTCGGAAATGTTTCTCGTGACTGATGTTTGTCGATAAGTCATAACCGACAATGTTTTTCTTCCATCACTAAGCGCATTATGAAACGTTATACATGACATCATCACAATGGGGCTTGTGTTCTGAACTGATTCTTTACATATGAGTGAATAACGAACAGGTCTAACTGGTAGGCCTGTACTTGTCAAGCACCAGACCTGATCACATTGGCAAAAAATGACCTTCCAATCAGCCCAAGTTATCAAAAGTGGAACGTCCGCGCAGTTCGCAACAGTAAACCAACAAAATGCACAATATTGTTCCTTAGATATTTATATTATAATATCACACTGAATATTCCTACATGTTGCTATCCACAAGCGATCATCATCAGGGAACCAAACCAAAGAAATATCTCATAAAGCCACATTAGCCACTTTTATACACAGTTGACATGGCGTAAAAGAGTCAAATAGCTAAAATGTAGCCAATTCGTTGTGGAATATTTGTATAGGTTTACTGGATCTTGATATACAGTATCTGGGAGGCAACCTACGTATTTAACGAAAATTAACACAGTGCTTGTTGTGGACAATGCACGGAGTGAACAATATAAAGTTGGCTCATTTGTTTCTGCACCGTCAACATGAATTGAATAGTTTCGTTGGTATGGTGAATGGAAGCCGAATTAAGACTGGATTTCGATAACCGACAGACGTTTACGAACTTCTTTCCTTACTTGCACTGTGTGAAGAACGGTGCTGGGGCCCACCAATACTCTTGCCCAACGGTTACTGGTGTTTCTCTCAAGCGATTTATGCTACCTGAGCGTGAAGTCAGCCCTCCACTTCCTCATAATGGCTTGGGACCGTGCCTGTTTTATGCATATGACAGCACTGAATATTTATATCTATTTTTACTTATTTACGACTTTAAAATATTTTTATGTGGGGAATGATTTTATTCCCTTTTTATCTAACGACCCTTTTAAACTGAATAAACTATAATCCTATGCTGTGCCATGGTAAGATTATCTTGACCGATGAAACAGAAAAATGTGTGTTTAAGCTGTCCTGATTATTTCGAGATACCTTCCTGCAGTGGCGTAGATAATCGGTCGGGGGCATACGCTTGTGGACCGCTCTGACCTACGGGGCTTCCCGCGCCGAGGGGTCTGCCGAGGAGCTTTATGTACGCTACTACCTTTTTGTGATTGAGCTGGAGGGAGAAAGTAAAATGCTGAAAAGCTTTATAACTTACACGTATAACATGTAACAGCAATTATATTGCGATGAGCAGCTGATGTGGTTAGGAAGTTGGGAAATATTAGTACAGAATTTTGGTTGATATAAGTTCCTGCATTGCCGCCACATATGGGGCAAGAATGAGAAGAAGTATCAGTTTTAGACATTCATATCCAAACGTACAAAAGACTGGCCTTTTAAATTTATGTTTTGAAACTTAAACCCTCCTTTCAATAGATTTTAGTATTTTACAGGATTATATAGGCTTACCTATTTGGAGATCGACATTAATAATTTCTTTGACATATCAAGTTTTTGTTTAATATTATGGCACCATGGATCTAATTTATATGAGATATTAAATTTGTATTGTAGATGGAGTAACGTTTTCTCTATACATACCATTCAGGCATGTGGGAGTGTGGAAGTGAACTTTAGTTATTCTGAACCTCGATGCTGGATGGAGGATATCCATCAGCTTTGCGCACCGGATCCTTTATCTTCGGAAAAATATCTCCTCGTACCCCTTGAATAGGAGGCTGGATGATCTTCGGAACCGGTCTGGATATTTTGGAGAAGATAGAATCTTTTCCCCTCGTTCTTATAAGTAACGTTCTTGTAATCGGGCCGTGCTATGGCTTAGGCGGTTAGTTACCGGCCTCCCATCGCGGTAGCCCGGGTTCGATCCCGGGTCAGTCCATGTTGCACTGGGACAGGTTTTTTCCCGAGTTCTTCGGTTTTCCCCTGTCAATTTCATTCCACCGGTGATCTATTACACGGAAAAGTGGAAAAAACTAATCACCATCATCATCACAGGGTTGCACAATAAGCCTTAAGGCTGCGGTGCGTCCGTAGCATCTCCTGCGGGGCCCTTCTGCACAAAAGAAAAGTCCTTATAAATAAGGTAACTGTTGAGAGTTCAGTCTTAAAATTTACCTTTCCCTAAAAAGGAATTTTGGCTTTAACAGCGTTGATATTATGGTTATAGTGTTCTGGGATGTTACGCTATTCAGGGGTTTCGACAGACTTAGACGTGGTTATCCATAGGGTTCCAAAAGCCTGCAAGTTGAAGACATCGCTTTCTTTCGAAACGTCTGGATCTGTCGTTTCCACTACATAGCATAACATTCCAAAATACCAGAATCTTCCAAATATATATTGCTGTGTTTGTGAAGAAAACAGACTCTGCTGCTAAGTCGTTGTTCTTAGGAAAGTAATCTTATCATATAAGAAAGATTATATTTAACGAAAAGCTTAGTGAAATATATACCCCAAATAATTTTATTGCAGTGATTAAATAAAGGAAATTTTGATGATGTGAACACGTACCAGCACAGATGGGAAGACCTCTTGAAGAGCCGTAACGTGGAAGACGAAGGAAGAGATGCAAATTGAGGGGGGAAAAAAAGATGTAGAATAGGGGAATATTGTTATATGAACTTAAGTGACAGAGGTGACTATGAATTTACCTTTCTTAGGAATATGTTGAATTTATCTGCGGGGTAGAACACTAACCTGCGTCAATCAAACAACCGAAGACCAAGGAGACTTGCGCAAGCTACAGTCGTCGTCACTTCTCAAGCTAGCCATAGCTGCTTATGAAGAGTATAACCGGATTATGAAAACTTTGCCTTTACAAAGTATAAAAGGAAAGCTTGCTTACGCCAATGAGTTTAGACGTCTTGGCTGGAGTTCTTGGCGCTTTACGATCAAGGACTCTTGCTACTGACGTGGAAGAGGCTTCCAACTGTAATCAGTCCGTTGGGAAGCAAAGTGTTGCCGGGGTGGAGCTTGTAACTGCACATCGAAACTTAAAACACTAACATTCGACTTCCGTCAGGCGCCAGTAGGTAACTGTCCTGCGAGGTGATATTGATACAGGTCGGGCAATGGTTATTGGTGGATAGCGAGACTGCCGCTAACATTTCAGCGTAGAGAAGAGCTCCACTCAGGGAATTTACGTGCTCGATATTAATCAAAGGCGCGTAAACATCGGGCTCCCGCAATCACAGACAAAGGCAAACTTGATATTAGTCTGATATATGTATTTCCGAATTATAGGATACAATTTACCTCTGATCTCATGCAGTCGCTTTCGTAAAGTGTGTTGAGTCGTATATTGAAGCACCTACACACATACATTGCTACTGCCGCAACGTGAGTTACCAGCTGTGATTATGCTGCATTACCCACAAAAGAAATAGTAGTTAATTTGTTAATGTAGTTAATTTATTTATTTCGCTCACTCAATTTCCGAAAACTATTAGTATCACCATTTTACAAGTCCGAAAGTGTGTAATTTATCAAGTGAAGTCCCAAAACAGGATTTGCCTCTTCTCTCTCTGAAACCA
Organism: Reticulitermes speratus; assembly: GCA_021186555.1. Lineage (NCBI taxonomy): Eukaryota > Metazoa > Arthropoda > Insecta > Blattodea > Rhinotermitidae > Reticulitermes > Reticulitermes speratus. Next base: position 21,865,898 of record JAJKFL010000005.1, read on the forward strand.
AAGCATCGATCTTTCGTGTTATAAAACTGGTCGCCAACACAGCGCGAAGCTGAATCGCGTTGTGGGAAGGTTATCCGACCTGGGTCTTGACGGTCATTCCCTTCTTTATAATTTTGTTTGTGTGTAGGAAGCTGAGGACCCTCGCACCAGAAAGTTTATGGGCATTAAAAAAAAAAGAGTCATTTCGTGACTTTCTGGAGGAAAGGAGACATAGGTTCGCGTGACATATACAGTGCCACACCTGTATTGCCAGCTTTTGTCCAGCCGCCCAGCATAAAATTAAAGAATTCGATCCCTAAGAAGCTGCCTATAACCGCTTAGGAACGAGATCAGAAATACCTTGAAGGTTTTGAAGTGTGGTGTTGGAAATGTTGGAGATCAGTTGGGCCGATCTTGTGAAAAATGAAGTATTAGGCACAGCCAAGGAAGAAAGGAACATCCTACATAAAATAAAAAGTAGGAAGGTTAATTGGATTGCCACAATTTGTGTACGAACTGCCTTCTCAGTCACGTTATTGAAGGAAAGATAGAGAGGACGAGAAGGCGAAGAGGAAGAAGCAAGCATCTACAGGATTATCTAAAAAAAGATTTTGGAATTCGGGGGAGGACGCAATAGATCGCAATCTGGAGAACTCGCTTTGGAAGAGGCTATACACCTGTCACAAGACAGACTACGTAATGAAAGAACCTCTTGTTTATCTTCCACGTTCAAGTCACTTCACTCAGCAACTGATAGCCAGTCAGTTTATCTGGATTTTCAGATCTATTTAGTCCGTTTTGACAACTATATTTTAATGTAAAAAGGCGTTCCCTCTGCCGATGGGACAGACCCTATCTTCCTATCTAGAATACGTCGCTTCCCATGGACTCATTTTCCTGTTAAGGTTACACCGCTCCTGATGGCTTACCACCTCTGAGGTTATTTACAACGCCTTCCAGGGTGACACGTTGCCACTTGTTTACACTTCTTCTGTTGGCTCGCTTAGCTTCCGAGTTCTTTCATATCCATAATATATCACTTCTCCAGAGATCATTTCCCTGTACCCTGAGGGTGGAAGCAGAATGTTCCTCAGAAGCGCCTGTACATATGTTCGGAACTACACGACGTCACGTCCCAGAAGACTGTAGTCTTAATTGGAACTGGTTTAATTCCGTGTCCAATGTAGGATGTGGTCATAACAGTGCTAGCCTCTCATGATTTATGATTATCACAGAGTTATTTACAATAGGCCCTATATGTTTCACGTGTTATGTACGAGTATTATTCACAAATTATTATTGTTTCACTATTTGTGTTACTTATTGATGTACAGTTTGTGATGTTGTATATATGTGTTACTGGTACGACCTTTTCTAACAATTAGGAGCAGTGAATTTTTGGAACAAACATTGAAAGAATGAAAATTGCATGATGAAGTCGAATTTCCGGTCATCTGGAAGCAGATTTTGTTATTACTGCTTTAAGATTCCGTACGTATGTTTGAAGAAACTGCTAATTTATCCTTTACACGACTGTCTGAATAAAATTCTTATAAAGTGTGTCCATCATGTCTCAACGCCAGGCTAGTTCGAGGCATGCGCTACATACTTCCTGCAATAAAAATCTTTTTCACGTTGAGAGTATTGTACGAAATTTACCTGCGCCGTGCATTTTGCAAACTGTAAACAGAGTATGATAACATTAGAATCACTTTATATTATAACTGCATTAACATATACGTATTTTCTTCTTAGAAATACACCCGCACAAGAACGTACAGATAAACAGATATGTAGGCTAGTTGGGAACCAACTGACAAAGGTTGTAGAATGAATTGCTTGGAAAAATTCCACTTAAAGCTATAGTATGAACATAAAGGAAAACAAAAAGGTGAGTAAAGGACCGGGGAAACAACCCCTTTATTTTAAATCGTGTACATTCAATTACAGCACGCGCATGCGCCTAAATAACTTGAACTTCATCTGCTTGCCGGTTCGTGCTATTCTTAGTGTAGTGTCTCTACTCTGTACGGTGTGCCCACTCTGACTATAAACTTCTACTTCTTATACACATTTCTGCAGGTATGTTTTTTGTATTATATTATAGTGTTTTTTTCGAAATTCCAGTTACCTTATAAAAACTTATTCTAAAGGATTGGGCAACTTCCTTTATTCCGCCGCGAATTAATCAGCATGTTAATTACAAACAGGAGACGTTTGCCCACAAACTCCAACATACATTTATTTATATATATATATATATATATACGTAAGATCATCTCAAAGTGATGTTCTTGTTAACCGCATGTGGTAAATCTCAGCAACATACATGTATTAAGTGCAGTTGGAATTCTGAATGACAATTAATATCCATATTAGGGCCTCCTGGAATGATACGCCATATACTCTGGTAGATAGTTACCAAATTGTACGGTGATAGATCCTAGAATACAATAATCTGATTTAAACTTTGCATCGTGTATAAATTTCAATACATTCGTCAGGTTTTAAGAAGAAATCAATTCCAAGTTCAGATTTGTTTAAATTATGTTAGATTATAAATTAAATTTGCCCTACGGATTTTGATGTAGACATTCAACTCTAACAAAACTTCAGACTAATACAAAGTATCTGTTAGATAACAACAATTAAAACAACATTCAAGGCAAAAAATGTAATTAATATTTAATATAATCAAAATTAAACCCTATATATATCGGAGACAGGAAGGGAGTCTATTATGCCTTTATTTTATTTATTTGCGCCTTAGTAGTATGCACAACGCATAACGTTATTACCACCAGTCTCCATATACTGAGTTTCTGGTTTCCCGCTTTTATTCGATTTCCTTTCATATATATCTTACCTACTTCCCGCGTGCAATCAAGCAAACATATCCAGCCACTGCTTTCACAAAACACGTCTCAGCTGTATCTAGTCTGCTGTAGCTTGTACGTAGACCTACTGCAGTTTGAAACATATAGCCTTGAAGCTTTGAAGATCTCAGCTGTGCCCATTTTTCCTTGCCCTTCTTAGAAAATCAGAAGACAAAATAATTTCTTAATGAGTGTTGACATTCTGTAAAACGACATTTTTTTGACAGGTGTTAATGTAATGAAACCTCATTTGAGTGATGAATCTGTCAACTGCAGCCTGCGCACCCGTTGCATTTCCCTGTCAGTTTCCGCTAGTCGTCAGTCGCCATCATCAATTCACAATTCATACTCGTTATCATTACCGTCACACAATCAGTACCACGTACTGTACAGACTGAACTACTGACAAAACTTTGAATTTGTATTCAAAACAACGGTTCAATTCTCAGCCGGGCTACCGGCTGTCGTGACCAACTTTATTCCATTTTACTCATCCTGTTCACGTGGACTCCTCTTACCATGCACAGCCATCTTCGTATTTCATAGAACGTTGTATCCTATTGCGTTATTTAACTTCGCTACCAGTTGCTTAGTTCACAAAATAATGACAGTAATAATAGTAATGACAACAATGATATTTATTGAGTTCAGTTTATTTTTCTTTTAATGGGACAACTTTCTGTTTAACCCTGGGTATCACGGTGGTAGTCGCTTCGTCAATAATACATAAGGTTTGAAAATTTATACCTTATTAAACCACTTGTGTTTAACATTTTCCAAATGCCCACCTAGATCTATAACTGAGAACTACTTTTTGCAATAGTTTCTCATAAACTACCTCCATGTTCATAATCAAACATATTATATTCATATAGTCTTTTCTCCATTTTCTAGTAGGAATATGGGTGATGGGCGAGTATGGAGCAATGAGGGAATCATATTGATAAAGTAAAACTCACAGATAAACCTATCCCAATGCTACCTTCTCTACCACAAATCACGCAGGGATTTGGCTGGGATCGAAACTGTATTTCGGCAGTGAGAGCCTGACAACTATCCGCCTGAGCGACGGCACAGCGTGTTATGATCTGTGTAGTCGAAACACGGTTATTAAAATGCCGTATAGTGAATATGTAAGTAACGAAAAGTGTCCATATGGTTAAGCACCACGCCACAGCGATGTGGCAGTGAAGATTCAAACGTTATGTACTGTGCCATTATAAGGAGGATTACAGTCATTGTCAGGAAGCATTCGATTTAACCCTTGGGTAAAGCGTCTCCATTAAACATAGATCTGTATCAACAGTCATAGGGTCCGGTGGATTTTAAGCTACAGAAGTAAATGAGGTCTAGGACTTGCAACAAGGAACAGAGACTGTATTTGAGATTATTCGTACGGCACCTATATTTTTCAGCAAGTCAGGCAATCAACGTTCAGAAGCGCAGCGTCCTGCGTTGAAGTTCCAGGTTGACATTTTTAATATTTTGTTAACCGTCAGGAAGCCATAACTCGGAAGCCACGTTTCAGAACGCCTACATTCATAGGACTTTCTTTTCGTATTGTGATGTAGATTCACATTTTGTTGGTTTAGCCATGCATTTTTCGTTCACCCTATATACATTTCGTCTAGCTGCCTACTGCCTCCGTACTTGTGTGTGGTCAGTATTGACCTTCCTCGATGTTTGTCACAGCTTTCTAAAAGATCTTAATAATGTGCATCCTAAAATTGCGAAATTTTTATGGGAGAAATCGAGTCTATGGTGAATGTCGAATAAGAATTATTCGTGACAATTATTAAACATCTTACAGTGCTGATTTTGTGTTTCATGGTCAAGGTCACTCGACAGCGGGCTATTGAATTATCACATTATAACTGACACGATTGTAATATTATTTCTGTTGCTTAGTGTCAATAAAGCTTAAGCATTTTTGAAGATATCAGTGTAACAAATTCCCATTTAACCAGTAGACTTCATAGGTCCGCAGAGGCAAAAATCTGAGGGATTTAAATGAGGGAAGGAACAAGCCATGCTGTTGGTCCACCTCTTTCTATCCATTGGTCCGAAAATACGGTGTTCAAGAACTCCTGAAATGCAATGTGGTGGAGCACCATCATGCATGCACCGTAAATGAAACGTAGTCTGCAGATCCACATCTCGCAACAGCTCTGGAAGGAAGTTTCGAAAGAAATCGTGGCAAACGGTTCCCGTCAGACGTGGCGGAAGAACATTGGTTCCCAGAAGTCTGTCTCCTGCAATGCCTGGATGGAAACTGAAGGCGGACACTTTGAACATTTTCATTAATCTTCTTGAGGTCATAAATTGGAAACCATACTTCAGAAGGCCTATCTTCATATAATATTTTTTCTTGTATTGTGACGTAATTCGCCTTCTCTTGGTTTGGCTGTGCATTTTGTGTTCACTCTGTGTGTAGAAACTAATAATTCTGAGCTGCGGTAGAAACTTCGCGTTTCTGACTCCTTTAGTCATGCCAGTTGATACATTGGTGTTCAAACATTTGGCGTTCTTGATGAAATAAAAAACAGGTCTTTCCTGCAGGTCACGTCAGTCCATTTGTCTGTGTGTGACCTACTATCAACGACTGAACCATTTGTCGGATTTTCATGAAATTTGGTATGGGAATTGTTGGAAAAATTTGTCAAGGAAGCGTTAATTTTGTAAAATTCGTCTCAGTGACATTCATAATTTAGTTAAGGGCGTAATGAATTTCTATTTATAATTTATGTATTTTTTTTACCGATTTTAACTTAGTTCGTTACAAAATATATCTACATAATTCCGTCGACGAAATGTAAGCTTCCTGAAACTCTGTGCAGTACTAGGCACACGTAAGGGCGTAACTGGAATTTTGTCCGTATTTTGTAAATTTAAGTCCGTTTCGAAAGATTCAGTAGAGGAGATGCCCACAAAAATTTATTAACTGATTGCGAGATTCATAAAGATCTGCGCTGTTAAATACGTACTGTACTTATGGGCGTAAATCAATTTCCATTTATACTTTCCACCTTTATTTTCCGATGTGGATGAAATAGGCAATATTACGTCTAAACATTATGCTGTTGACCCCTTGCGAGTTTCGTGAAAATCGGCACGGAAAAGTCGTATTTTTCTCAACAAGCGTAAATGCGATTACATTTATAGGTATCACGTGAAAGCTTTTGGCTCTTTAAAAGCAAACTTCATCTTGGTAAAATCTGCATACTAGGTCATGGATTGCAAATTTAAACGGGCTTCTTGTTCACAACTGTAGATTTGTTATTTTAGGTCATTAATATCATTTGGATGTCTTATAATGTGTTATTTGTATGTCTACTTCGATTTTGACTGTATTAAATTTATCCGTGCAACATTTTGTAACTGTTGACTTACAAACAATACTTCCTACAGTCTTAAGATAGGATAGAATTTGTAGGTATATTCATAACATGTCTACCTATCTACGTACATATTCATGTATGTATATATGTATGTATGTATGTATGTTTCTATCTATCTGTCTATACATCTATCTGTCCGTCCGTCCGTCCATCCGTCCGACTGCCTGTCTAATCTATCTGTCTGTATGTCTGTCCGTCCATCCATCCGTCCGTCTGCCTCTCTAATCTGTCTGTCTGTCTGTCTGCCCATTTCTTGTTTATCTCTGTGCCTGCCTTCCATTCTGTCTGGCGGGTCTGGCTGGATGGCTATGTGTCTGAAGTCTGTCTGGCTGGATGGCTATGTGTCTGAAGTCTGTCTGGCTGGATGGCTATGTGTCTGAAGTCTGTCTCTCTCTCACTACCTATGTACGAGTATCTGTAGTATCTATATGCTTATGTCTTCTTAAACCTTTTATTGATTAACAAATTTAAGAGCTCCTGACATTTTATAATTATCTGCTCAATTTCTAATGATATCGAGTAGATAGATTATTTTTCATACACTCACCACAAGTTATCTTACAAGTTTATACAGACAGGTTTTGCTCAAATACATATCGTCTCTCACAATTTCAAATAGGATGAAATATGATTTTGCAAATTGTACGTGTAAGTTTTGAAAAGATATTATGTTCCAAATACCATAATTTATACTTCCTCACGCTTGTGTTTCTAAACAGATTTGGCAACATTCACAGATGGAAGAAACACTGCACTGAATGAAAAGGTTATATTTTTACAATTACTGTCTCGCCCTTTGACTACTATGTATGTTGAATGTGACTAAACCATTTTAATGATGCAAGTCGTAGCGTAATTTCTCAGCTTTCATAAATCTGACAGCAAAACTTCCTTCTTCGTATCAGACACACACTACAGTATATAAAGCAACAAGTATTAAAGATTATGAATGGGTGTTTCTACCTTTGCAGTTACCGGCATGCATATCGCATCTGTGTGGCCCCGTGTTATCTGCGATCAATCTGTTGCGGACAATTTTTTGTAATTATTTGGCAAACGTGTTTTTTCGGAAGGGTATTTGTACATCAAGTGTGTTCTGTTTTTGCTACAGCATTCATCTGAAACTTTCCTCAGTCACAGAAACATTCAACGAGATATTATCACAAATATACGTAGGTCTTCATGTAAAGTGCCTATTACTTTTTTCCGATTAAAAGAAAACTTGAAGTCAGTCGACAGTTTTTTTCACTGAAATCCGTTCAGTGGAAGTAAAACCGTTTCATGCGGAAGATAAGGCAGACAGACAGACGACATGATGAAACGAGTGTCTTATTTTCTAAATTGTTTTGCGAATCCAGCTTAAAGCAATTCTTGTTCATGGTGTGATACCTGGGTACAGAGATGCCATTAACTTATTCCACCTGAGTACCGTCACTTTATTTCTAGAAGACAGAATTTGTAATGCTTTTATTTTGTTGTAACTTAATATGTACAATTCGTTATCGCTCTCTAAGACTAAGTATAAACTACACTGCATATAAAGATTCGATTCATACTTTATAGAGAAGACTGTGTGCATCCATTAGAAAGAACCGTCAGTTAATGCTGTATAGGGAGAAAATGTCCGTTTTTTGTAAGAATCATTTGCAACACATAAATACATTATGTGGACAAAATAGTAGAGATTTTATTTTAAACCTGGTGGTACATATATTTACCACTAGGTTTTAAAACGCTGATTAGAAGTCAGAGTGAACGAAGTTCTTCAGAACTGCACGCACCTCATTTTCAGATACAGAATAAATACAAAGACATACGTTCCGCAGAAAACCCACTTTAATCACATGATCTTTCCATAATCAAAATTAGCACATACTCGAGTGGCACTGATGTTCATTCTAACAACACTTCCCAATCTGTCTGACTAAATTTGTCAGTTGGAAGGAGGTAGGGGCGTGGGAAATGTGGAGTGCAGTACGCTACATCATATTGATAATAGGAAGCTCCATCATCAAAACAAAGCGTCACACCTGGGTAACGTCTTTGCTGTAATTCGGAGTGATCCCCGTTGGAAGCTTAGGCCGTCTTCTTCTGCCCTGTTTGTTTCTCCTATACGACAAGTACACACCGTGACGATGCAAGTGGAACACTTCGACTGCGTCGGTTAGGAACACAGACATGTCTTTTTTAGTTTTCGGCTTTTAGCGATACTGCATCAAAAGGCGTACTTATATATCATCGCATACAGTAATCGTTATGAATGGTGAATTAAGAGGGGTGTAGAAGGAAGCAGTCATCAACTAATTCAAGGTAAAATCATGATTCCTAGGATTTAATCACTTTGTTTCACATGCAGAGGCCATAAGCATTAAGCATGGAAGGTCTTCACGAATGAAGTAGTCACGGATTATTAAGAGAGAGTTAGGAAGACCACAATACCTCAGTCATAACAGCCGATATACTGGGCGAAGGTATTCCTTTGGAGATCCAGGCTTAGATGGGAGAAGAGTTTAAAATTAATCTTAGATATAATATCGCAGCGTGGACTAAATGAAAACATCCCGTAATATTTTCCGAATGGATGGTTCTTGGAAACACGACTGGACCTGAAAACAGTGAATTCCTTTACGGGTTGAATACCTGAATTGCATGTGACAAGAAATAATTCACTTTACCTTAACATTGCGCTCACGTAAATGGATGACTTCTACTTTCGTCAGTCATTTGTGCGACTTTTAAAGTGTGGTATAAGTTATGACAGGATTAACAAATTACTGTACTGTGAAACTTAAAATGAGGCGTTTTATATTCGGCTGGGAAGCAGATGATGGAATGCAGCTGAAGACAGGGGCATCGATAATAACACATTTTCCTTATCGTATTTTTCTTTTCTTATTCCAAACACGTTTCAGATATGTTCACATTTTGTGCGCTAATGAACTCAAATTTTGCAATTATGCTTATTTATAATGTGTGACACATATAACATGAAGCAGTCGATGTTTTAGCATGAATATGTGGTGCATGCATGTAGTCACATAAATGCTACTGACGGGTCTCTAGGCAAAAACTCTTATTTGGGCTTGGAGAGGTACTAAGTTTTGTCATGCTTGAGAAAGGTGTTTACGTTAAGACTGTTAAAGCAGTTAAGCTCGTCTTCAAGCAAGGTGGTTATCTCACATTACGTTAACCTTTTGCAAAAATACTGGCGCTTGCTTTTCGAATACGAGGTTGAAGAAAAATTTCTTGGCCATCCCGTTCACCCAGTATCATTCAGTTAGATTTATTTTTGGATGGTTATATGAAGACAAAGTTAATTCCTAAAAGACGTCACTAAACCCACTAACAATAAATTCGGAGCAGTAATTTTAAGCGTACGTTCCTGTTGCATACATTTCTAGTCATGCATATACGTTACTCCATTATTATTATTATTATTATTGTTATTATTATTATTATCCACTTGGCTGTTGACTCAGCACGATAACAAACAAGAATTAATGAAAGAATTTTAATGTATTTTACTTTTTACTTATACTTAAAACACAAAATCTGCCTTCATTACTTTTGCAACTGGTTCTAAGGTTGAAATTGACACAGCAACGAACAGAGGGAGTGTGGTAATTTCACAGACCTAATTTTACCCTTGCGAATGAAAATAGCCTATAAAGGAATAATAAGGTATGCTGAAGTTTCAACTGCCCAAAGTAAAAGACAGTTCTATTGCTTTCAACAAGGAAATTTAATGTAATGGATATCTGTATTATTAATTGTTCTTAAAGCATAGCTCTGTTAATATTAATTTCAGAATTAACAAGTTTTGAATTAAAATGGGAGTTAAAATTTTTTCTACGAATATATTTTTTATTGTGTGCTTATGACAAAGTCGTGCATGTACGTGTATTTTCTCAAACAGTAAATCGTGTGAGGTATAGATCCATTGCACACTTTTAATTACGTACATGACCAGCTTCTATTGCACTTGTGGGTATAAATCGTATTGTATGATGATCCCTACACTGTAATTGTGACTTTCATAGGTATAGACTATAGAATCATATATCGTTACAGTATGGTAGCCTGATCTATTTGATCTCTGGTAAAGGATTAATAAAAATCCCCTAGTAATGTTGTTGATGTATCGCTAAATTTACATCCGTAAGAATATAGGGAGTTCTGTTTGATGGTGTAATAGTACCATTTGTTCATATGAATATCTTTTAAATGGATTCACATTTTGGATACATGTCTTGTATTTCAGTTTATTTAAATACATGTTCCTACTGGTTGTACATAAAATAGAGTTTGTACATTATTAGAACTGTTTTATATATTGAATATGTCCTGTTGGATGCATTGGATAAATCATTTTACAAAACATTACGGTAATTGGTAACATTATGAAGGAAATTTTACTCTTTAACTTCCAACTATTAAATCGCTTAGCAATAACGCTCCTTACTTTAGGTTTGATTTTCAGACCTGTCATCGATTGTCCCAACCAAGGTCTGTCTTAGTGTTTCTAAGTTTATCTATAAAATGTTGCGGTATCATTTTTACGGTGTACAAACCGTCATTTTTAAATAAACTGTTTAAATCCCAGTGGTAATCATATGCATCTCTGCTGTAAGATGTAAAAACTGTTCATTTTAACCACACATCCTATGATTCTCCAAACACAGTTATTATTTCCCTAAACAAATTGAGGATTTTTCTGTACGCTGAATAAGAAATTTGTTCTCTGTGAGGCAGACACATACACACACACACTCTCTCTATATATATATAATTTATGTAAATTTCAGTCTTCAATCTGTTAAGATTCAGTACTACGTTATGGTCTGCACACAAATTATATAAGTGTTTACTTTTCTTGAATTCTTTCCAAACTCATTGTTCTACTGACATTTTACTCATGCTTGCTGCATGTTTAGCATAATTTCTCTGTGTATTATTTCTAAGTACTGAGGTTAATGGTGCAAACTCTAAGCCTGTCTTTTTGCTTTGGTAAATGAACTTTATTACCTAAGTTTTAATTAAATTCTGATATTGGTTAGCAGAGATATTTTGTGAATTTCGTCGTAAGGCTGTAAGTTTTGAGCATGTTGTAATTGGAGCAGACATTATCTCCAGGTTTAGGCGTTGAGGAAGTATTTAGGGAGGTATGTGTTATATTGAGAACGTTAGGCTGCTGCGTCAATATAATTTGTCGCTATTTTGGAAAAGCAGAAGGGAGCGGGGGATTCGTGTCTGATGATGAACTTGCCTGCTGCAGAGAGGAGCTTTAGTTTAATTCCGTGTGTCGATGCTGACGCTAAGCCCCTGCCAAGCACATTCCTCCTTCTCACTTATAACCCCATTACGAAGGGTAGTTGTGGAACTAAGGGTCGACCTACAGCCTTGCTCCCAGATCAACTTAGGGTCAGCTCACAATTAATTAAACATGTGTAAGTGAGAGAGTCTGTGCACTGATCAATCCCCTACTCCGTGTCCCAATTGGACCTCAGATAACTATTACTGCTGTTAATCTCTCCACCCACAGCTTTCATAACCTTCTGGTCTGATATTTAATTTCCCTGACAAATTAAGCAGACCAAACAATGGCTGATTTGTTTGTTTATTTAAGAATATTTTGTCAGCTGTTCAGGTTGTACAGAAATCGAAAGACGTGTTGGTGATGTTAATTTGTTGTTATGAAAAATAACGCCATAAATGACAGTACAGGAACCCCATAGAACGCTAGTCATAAGTTGGCATAGAAGCAAGGCAGGTAAAAAGAAGTGTATTGTCCACGCCTAGTTAGCAGAACATAGCACAAAACTACAATATGCGGGTAGTTTATAAATCGGTCGAAGATGTGAAAAAGTTTAAAATTATAACTTACAAATCAGAATTACGTTCATGAAAAAGTAGAAGAATGTTTAATTTGTGGAAGTGTTTCCAGAGATCCGATCAGAATATTTGTCCTCTGCTACATAAAAATATAAATGCAGAAATATGCCGAAAGTAATATAATGTAAACATTCATGAATTTAGTTTTAAAATACTAATGACAGGGACCATTTAGGTGACCTGGAATTAGATAGGAGTATGACATTGAACTGTTCGTTCATTTCATTCTGTAGTCTGTCTTACGACAGGTCCGTAGCCTCTTCCAAAGCGAGTTCTCCACAGGGTGCGATCTAGTGCTTCCTCTTTCAATTTCCAGTATCTTTTCTTTTCCTTAAGGTCATCCAGTAGCTGCTTACGTCTTCTCCCTCGTCGTCCCGTCATTTCTATCCTTCCTTCTAACTTTCCTTCAATCACGTGTTTCAGAAGGCAGTTTCTACGCAAGATGTGACCAATCCAGTTAGCCTTTCTTCTTTTTATTGTATGTAGGATATTCCTCTCCTTCTTGACTCTGTGTAATACTTCTTCATTTCTCACACGATCGGTCCAACTGATCTTCTCCATTCTTCTCCAGCACCACATTTCAAAACTTTCCAGATACTTCTGATCTACTTTCCGAAGTGTCCACGTTTCTGCACCATACAAAGCTATGCTCCAAATGTAGCCCTTTACTAGCTTCTTCTTTAAATTTAATTCCAGTTTGCTGGTGAAAAGATTTTTCTTCTTGTTGAATGCTGTTTTTGCCATGGCAATTCTGGATTTAATTTCACGTGTACACCTTGCATCACTTGTTATCATGCTACCCAAATAATTGAAATATTCCACATTCTCCACTTGTTTTTTATTTATCATAATTTTCATTGGGGATGGTTGCCTTGAGATTTTCATTACTTTAGTTTTTCCCACATTCATTTCCATTCCATAGCGTCTTCCAATTTCAATTAGTCTATCAACCATGCCCTGTAGCACCGTTTCTTCCCTAGCCAGTAGCACAAGGTCATCTGCATATTTCACAGTGCGAATTACTTGTCCTCCTATTTTGAAGTCTCCAAACCCTTCAAGAGCTTCCTTGGTAAGGTACTCGCTGTATAAGTTGAACAGAATCGGTGACAAGCAGCAACCTTGTCTAACTCCTCTTCCAATCTTCACACTTCTCGTCTCCCCTTGGTCCAGTCGTATTTTGACACTCTGTTCCATGTACAATTTGCTGATCAATCTTCTTTCGCGCCAGTCTATCCCAATTCCTTTTAGGATTTGCATTAATTTGGTCCAGTTGACATGGTCAAATGCCTTCTGCCAGTCTATGAAGCAAGCACACAATTCCTCATCTATGACCAAGGTTCGTTCTGATATTATTCTCAGCATCCCAATTGCATCCCTAGTTCCTTTTCCTCTTCTAAATCCAAACTGATCTTCTCCAAGTGCATCTTCAATTTTCCTCTCAATCCTTCTTCTAAGTATCCTCGCTACTATCTTTGCTGCATGAGCGATGATGCTGATTGTGCGATGGTCGCTGCATTTTGTAGCTTTGGGCTTCTTCTTTAAGGCAATCATTGTAACTTCAATAAAATCTCTGGGCCATTCTCCAGTTACATACATGCTGTTGATCATCTGTGTCATTAGCCTTAGACCACCTTCTCCCAACAATTTGAGTACATCCCCAGGTACATCATCATCTCCTGTAGCCTTCTTATCCCTCATCTCCTTGATAGCTTTTTCCACTTCACTTTGCAAAATATAAGGGCCTTTCTCGTCTTCATCGACTTCATCTTCAGGTTCGACGTCTAGATGTTCTGGTCGATTAGCTCGATCGTAGAGCTCTGTGATATAATTCTCCCAAATTTGCAATACTCGTCTCTGATTTATTATTATATTGCCTTGAGAGTCTTCGATGCCAATGTTTTGAATCCCATGGTTTTCTTTCCAACCTAGTTCCTTTGTCTTCATGTACATTAAATCATAACGTCCTATTCTTTGAAATTCTATGATCTCGTCGCATATGCTCTCTAGATATTACTTCTTGGCGTTGTCCATGGCTCTTTTCAATTCGTTCCTCAGTCTTCTGTAGTTCTTCCTTACTTCTTCATTGTTGACATTCTTCCATTTCCTTCGTTCATCCATTTTACTGATCATCTCCTGTGTAATCCATGGCTTTCTTGCTCTCCTCTCGACTTTTCCAACCAAGCCACTCATAGTATCTAACACACATTTCTTGATATTGTTCCACTGCACTTCCACATTCCCACTTTCACATTTGATTGCACCAAGCTGTTCTTCTAGTCTATCGTGTACTACCTGTCGTTGAGCATATAGCTTCTCCAAATCCCATCTTGGTTTTTTCTTGTGGAACCTCATGATTTTCTTCAATCTGGTGCAGATCTTTGCAACCAGTAAATTGTGGTCAGAGTCAATATCTGCTCCAGGTAGTGTCTGCACATCCTTCACACTGTTCCTGAATCGCTGTTTCACTAGTACATAGTCCAGCTGATATCGATTCCTATCTCCTGGTGATTTCCACGTGTACAATCTTCTTTTAGTTTTTTTGAACCATGTGTTTGTTATAACAAGTCCATTTCTTTCACAGAAGTCAATAAGCATTTGACCTCTCTGATTCCTCCTTCCCAGTCCATATGGTCCAACAGTGTTGTGATGTGCTTTATCTCCAACCACACTGTTCCAATCTCCCATTATAATCGTGTTTGTCGCACCCTTTCCATCCTCTTCAAGAATTTCTTCAATTATATCATACAATTCTTCCACTTTGTCATCTTCATAGTCCGATGTTGGCATGTACACTTGCACTATCAAAATACTTACCGGTTCTGCCTGCAATTTAATAGCAATGATTCTGTCACTATACACAAGCTTCTTAACAATATTTTGAACTGTACATAATTTAAATAGGGTTTGCTTATTTTATTGGATTCATCTGGGTAGGGCCAGATACAACCACGTGTTTTTTAGACGATTAGGGCTGCATACAGTTTGAGAAATGTTTTGAATATTTGAGCAACAATCAGCCTCTGTTCTATGGAATTCTTTGCACAAGACAAAGGTAACAGCGTTGTTATTGCGTATTCTAACGTGCTATCCGAGCATTTTTCTGAAGATACTCTTTATAAGAAAGCAAAACGTAATAAATAATCACAGGTCAGATAAACAGACGTAGTAATTCACTATAAAAGGGGGGTGTAAATCACTGCATCGCGACTTTCATTACCATTCGACGTTTACAGGATTGAATCAACAGAGATGTTTCCTTTGGCATCAATGGCAGGTACCGTAGAATATACTAAAAAGGAAAACAGATCATAAAAGAAGAACTAGATGTAAAAAATTTGATAAAACATAAGGCATACCAACGTAAATACTTAGAACGCGTAACAGTTGTAAAAACAGAATACATTATATCGAAGTTCGTACTCGTCGACTGGACCTGCAGACATTCATGGAGAATTCGTGAGGAAAGCGTTCCGTTCTCGTAAATTGGAATTTGAATAGATCAAAAGAGTGACCCTTGTGTAAGATGTTGAGTAGCTAGCAGTCCTGTATTTTCTAAATTAAGAGACGATTTACTCGTATGTGTGTTCTTTCGTGGTCTTCTTGTTCTTCTCAGACCTGTATCGACGAGGAGTTAATTAATAAATAATATAAGGAGCATAATACAGTTTCGCTTCCCAGTCTTTGTAAAGATATTTATATGAAATTGGAGATGAAGTTCTCAACTTAAATATGCTAATATATCCTACAAGTCGGTTATGAATTTCAGTGACTTTTTGCGGTTTTGGAGAAATTGAAAGTAAAAACAACGCAGCCTGGGTTCATAGACTTGAAATGCGGCTGCTTAAATGTGACATATTATCACGTATAATACAAGGGTCATTTAAATGAAAAGTGGAAAAATTACATGAAGTTGTTTATTGCAAAAATAGATACAGTAGTAGTGACATTGCTCTTCAGTGTAGTCCCCACTACGTTCTGCACAGCCCGTCCAACGTTCCACTAAGGCATAAATTCCTCGGGAGAAGAAGTCTTTTGGTTCCTGTGCCAGCCAGACTCGCACCACCTCTTTACCTCCTTATTTGATCTAAAGTGACTTCCACGTAGAGCGTTTTTAGGGGCCTAAGGAGGTGAAAATCATTAGGTTCGAAATCTAGTGAATATGGCAAATGGGGTAATACCTCTTGTTTTAAATCCTGAATCTGCTTCACGGTATGAGGGGTTGTATGAGGTCGGGCGTTGTCATGCTGCAGACACAGGCCACAAGACAACAAGCGGCGGCGCTGTCTTCGAATTGCTTCCTGAATAAGATTCCGAAGCATATCACTGTACCTCTCACTGTTCGTACACTTAAAGTTATCACAGGCGCTTTCATATTACGAATTTTAGACATTTTTTTCGGTTTGCATTTGAAGGACCTTTTTACTCCGAAAATCCATATATTTTCACCGCATCTGTATTACTTTGCCTTTTATAAGTCAAATAGTTGTATAATTTTCTCAGCTTTTCATAACACGTAAAATTTCATTGTGGATGTTTATAATGTTTTGAGAGGGAAAGGAAACTTTATGTATCAGTTGCCACGGCATATAGAGATAAAGTCAACGGAACATTCACTACATTAACAGCTTGGCCAGCGTATAGCTTTAGCCCTAGAATAGGGATAACTGAAACCCTAAACTGTTACGTGTTCAATGATTTCCTCTGTATAATGCAACTAACGTAGCTTACAGATCAAAAGATTCAATTATGCCCAATATGGTATTGATAGGCTCAGTCTGCATTTGTTCTGCTGTTCTCACTAACGACCTCCACAGCATCTATCAATTACGTTTCGGACTTTAAAAACTGACTGTGCTGTAGCAGAAGCCTGTCAAACTAAAAGTTGTTGGAAGGCCAAATCCTACATCCAATTTGACATCTCCTACCGCAACATGCAATGACACATTCCCTTGTCGTTATTCGTTTGTGAATTTTTCAGTGCAGAAAAACGCCAGGACGCCAAGTACTTTTTGCTTTCAATTTTCCAGGATTTCTTCGGTGTATTGTAAAATGAAAATATTAAGTTTGTCTGTTTTAACAGTTATTTAAATACAGACTGACTAAGCGGATATTTATGTGGTTCAAAAACACTTGTTTTAATTTCTTGGACTGTAAAATTTACAATCGCTTAATAATGTTAGACTTAGAAGTTTTCAACATTTTTAAGTTATCTGAGATGATGAGTAAGTGAGGAAGTGTGATAACTAATAGCAAAACTCTATTTCTGATAGTTGTGTATTAAACAGCAATAAATAAAATATTAAACCTTAGCATTCTCAGGAAAGGTCCCTTAATTTCTGTCGCTTTTTGCTTGTGGAAGCACCGACTTTGATCAAAGCGAACTTCGGGTTGATTAATATACATATACATGTAAGCAAAGGCTAAACGTAGGACTGAGTGCTATGGGCAGACATGTCTTTAACAGGCATAAATATTTCAATATTCCGCAAGAATATGCGCTGTTGTGTTCCGAAAACCAGTAATACTTTAAGTATCGAAACGTGACCGGGTCACATCATGAAGATCTCCGGATTGCGTGTTTAACAGACCTGCTATAGCCAACTGGGATAGTTGTGAAGGCACAAGAAATGTTGACTTATTTATTGGGTATAATAATAGTAATAATAATAATAATAATAGTTCGGCACAATAAATAGTATTTGATATGACAATGTTACTGCTTCATTGCCCAGTTAGGTTACGTCCATAGTCACAAGCTGACTAGAAATGCAAGAGGGAGGATGGTTTGAACTGGCAAGGGAAAGAAAGAATTTATCACGTCATTTCTACTGCCTTTATTTCTCAGCACAGAATATTGCATTAATTGCCAAATACTCGTACAGTGTCTGTGATTTTGATTAACATTGTATTTTAATTTTGTCTTGGCCCCAGTAATGAAACAACCTAAAGGAATGAGGTCGTTAAACTGCAATGTCAGGATGGTACCTCCGTGCTCTTTAATTCATGACTTTTGTTAACGTTAATTTGCTAGAATATATGAGGCCTATTGCAACATATGCGATACCTACTGGTCTAAATTTTGAAACTACCGGAGGCTAAATTTTATTAAATTTCGAGATATCTTGTTCTTTTAAAATATTACGTAGATACAGAACTTGCCTTTCTCTTAAGTGATTAAATGTAATTTCGAATCAAATCTTTAGCTCTTACCATTTTCATAGATAAACTACGAAATTTCGTCAACAAGTTCTTAATTAAATTTTCTTGTTCTTCAATTTAGGTACCTTATTGGCAGACTCAGATGTGTCGTATTCGCAGCACGTTTTGTGCGGAAGTAGAGAAAGTTCTGCGGAGAACAGGGTACTTAGGATCTTCAAGTAATTAAGGTATTAACTTGCCTTAACTATTCGCCGTTTTGAACGAATTTAAAGAATAAAATTAAAAATAATGTTATTAACAACTAGTAATAAATATTTCACACGTCACATTTTAGGGTTGCACGGTTAGCACTCCCACAACGGAGGCGGGGTGATGAGGAAACTTGCTCCACTGAAACTCTATCAAGACATAGGACGATTTATGTTTCCCGTAGTGACACCTACAGTAATTCACCGGAAGCAGCGCTTGGTTGTCACCCCGCTTCTTTTATATAAATCCGCGTCCTATACGCTTGGGTAGGATTAATACAGTAACATTTTCGAGAGAGAAAAAAAAGTTTTCGCACGACCCGCATTTTTAATTCGAGGCTTATTCCCTTGTTGGTCCTTGTGAATGAAAAACGATGCCTACGGCTTCAAGACTGACTCAGAAACTCGCATCTTCTCTGACTTTATTAGGAACGTGAGCTAGATTTGCTATTCCTTTCCTTTTCTTCCTTTTCAATTCGAAGTAGTCTCACCCCTGTGGGCTTGATATAGAAAATGGATTGGGGCTCTGGGTACCATATTCGCTGGCTGACAAAAATTGGCCGATGAGGAATGGCGTGTGAGAGTTTAAGCTATTTTGGCAGTTGGGCCAAATGTCGTCTCATGCACTTACCTAACCCACAAGTCATTGCGAACATCCTGATGCTTTAAGCTGTAGCTTGGGGTATACAGGCTTTGACGTCTCAAACAATTTCCTTGAATTGGCCGTCTGCGTCCTCTGAAAACCGACAGCCTCAGGAACACCCTTTCCCTTATTCTGTCCCCCAAGGGATACAAAGAAGATTGACCCTTATTGGTCTCAGAAGACCTCAGCGACCAGTGTGGAACTTCAGAACTGTCGGTTGGACGTTACACAAAAAGGGAGAAAAGCATGAGAAAAATCGAAGAATGTTAGTACAGGGTGAATCATAAATTATTAAAACTGTCACATTGAGCACGTCTCCACATCGAGCAGGGAGCTAGAAAATGTTATTTCAGTTCCATTACTGATGATATTTGTGGTTAACAATGGAACTGGAAGAAAAATAACTGATCGTTTAATTAACTACCCAACAAACTAATCTACCTGCCGACTATCAAACGAAGTAACTTACACCGTAAAAAGCCTTTTACGAACAAAATGCGAATGATCTTCCTTGGGAAGCTGACTGATATGTAGAAGGTCTTAAAGTCCACTTTTGTTACCAGAATGTCTTACCATCTTTACAAGAGAAGCGGGACAGTGAACCCTCTGACATCGCTTCTAATATTAACTTTCTTACTGCACTTTTGTGTGTAAAGTTGTCTCTGTTCTCGCTGTTTCCCAACGGAAATTCAGTATGAACTTTTATTTTAAACTCTATGAGCCACATTACTCACCAAATACACTCGAACAATTTTACGTGAAAGGTTTGAAGTGCAAGACCCTTCACTCTGTAATTTTTTCTTGTAATTTGTTATAATTTTCTCATGATAGTTTTAATTCCTTACACTCGACTCCGTCCATCATATTGAAGCACGAAGTTTCACACTTGTATACAAAACCACTTTTGAGATTAAATATTTTTGAATTGTAAATTTTAATCTTAATTTTAATTTAATACATAAGAGTGTTTGAGAGGTAGGAGAAGGAAAGATAAACCATACAGAACGCGAATATATAAAACATTTACCGAATAATTCTTTCCATAATTCACTTATTCTGATTTGGTGTTTTTATGCTTAAGGTTTTGAAATTGGCACATTTTTAAAATTTGCTACCAAATCCCAACCTTCATCTCCTAAAGTCCTGTGAAGTGCTGCAGTGATTAAGTACGTGTAACGACTATTACGAGAACAAGACATTATTTGCAAAATCGTAAATCCCCTTGTTTTAACACTTTAAATTGCAGTGATTACTGCAGCTCCCGTCTGCTGTAACGTTTAAAAATTCTCATTTTTCCCGCAGAGTCTGTATGTGTGTTGTCTGATTTTCACAGTAAGCACTCATCAATTTCCCAAACACGATTAAGAGGTTGCGCCTTTTAATAGATGTAGACTGTGTTCTCTAATAGGTAGGAACCAAATTTTTGGAAAAAACAATTTTTTACCTCCTCTGCCTCTGCCCTTTTTTTTTACCAATAATACCGACAGTTAGGCTGCGATTACAGTCCACACGTAGCCTGACGACTTTTCAGTAAGACAACTTTGCGCATTACCAGTCGAACGACCGCTGTGATTACATAACAGGCGACTTTCTTGTCACTTTATAGTCACTGAATCGGGACAGATGGCTACAGGTTCTTTTAGACGCTTTCGCAAAATTCAGGAAAGTGACTATTAGCTCTGTCATGTCTGTCCGTGCGTCTGTCTGTCCGCATGGAACAACAGGGTTTTCACTAGACGGATTTTCATGAAATGTGGTATTTGAGGATTTTTCGAAAACCTGTCGAGAAAATTCAAATTTCATTAAAATCTGACAAGAATAACGGGTACTGTACATGAAGACCTATGTATACTTATGACAATATATCACTGAATTCTTATTAGAATGAGAAATATATCAGACAAAGTTTTAGAGACAAAGAAATGACACATTTTATGTTCAATAATTTTTTCCATCGAAAATCCTGCCATTTGTGAGACAATGTGGAAAAACATGATAGAGCCAGAGAGACCACGGATGACAATACGGACCATGCGCTTTGCATGACCCATAACTAAGGCAGGAATACAGACACATTCATGATATTGAATATTTACTGCTTTTCGACGGCAATAGTGTTTACGCGAACTCTCCTCAATGTTGCGTTATAGTGCATTGCCTATCTCGATTGTAAAATAATTCTTTGCAGCTGTTTCTTTTGCAGTCAGGCAGAGAATACTGGGTAAATGAAAGTTATAAAACGAGAGATTTTAACGGAAGTTTGTATTATGTAGAAATTGTTATGTAAGTGTTACATTTAGCCCCGGCCATACTTCAAGCCACAGTTTTTTGAAACGTCTCTTTTGTGATCAAATTTTGTATGAAGATCTCTAAACGGCCTTCTTTCCTACACGCGGTTTACCATTTTTTCCACATCCATTGCAAGATTAGGAAAGAATGACTGTACGACAATATGACTGGAAACCAGATATGATTTCTACAAAGCAGTCTGAAAAGACATTAGACGTTGTACAAGCAGGCAGTAGTTACTGTAACAACACATGCAAGTTTTAATTTGCTTCTTTTGTAATGCGAATACGTCCGATTTCCACCGAGGTCGTCCGAGTGAAAAATTGTCAGAATATGAATCCAATGTAACCGCAGTCTTTATCATCCAAAGGAACAAATACGAACATTTATGTAAGCCAAATATTCATGTCTCTAAAAGTAAATAAACTGCAGATATCTGACTGCCGCTAGTGTTAGCATACTTTTAAGGTTGGACTGCTGGCTAGAAGTCAGTATGCATCCGGAAGATTCTGCTTCTGGCCCCTCGATCAGGTTCTTTCACTGGTTCTCTTCTGTTCCGGAACAGATGCTCAGTTGGTACAACATATTCCACATTGCACTGTATGCCTGGCTTGCAGCCCTCTGAACGTTAACTTTCAAATTACCGCCCAAACGCAGCCCTCCCTAAGTTATATAATTTTCGTCAAAATGCAGTTTTCCAAATTCAAAATTCATTAGTATTCAAAATTCATCTCAAATGCTCAACGTTTTACCTCTAGGCCTTCCTCATATATTCCACTTACCCTCACTTCACTTTCGTCATTTGCCTCCGAAATACGTTTACCAGAAGGACAAGTGGACATTGCCTGGACAGTCTCAGGACTTTTCTGTTTCGTCTCTGTAACAAATGGATTGTCCGTTACTACTTTCTACCACTAGCAAATCTTCAGACATTTTAGTCTTAAGTCCTTGTAGCAGGACTCTATATATTTAATACGCTGTTTATACATATACATATGTATGTATACGTATGCACTCCGAATTGCTACACTATTATTGCTGAAATACTCGTAATTAAACAGTTTGTTGTTAGTTTTGTCTTAGTTCCTGTAGTTACGCAGAGTACTTTGAACATGCCAGTCGTTGATATACTCTCTGTATTTGTAACATAGGCTCAGTACTAATATTTTATTCATTTGCTCCAAATACAAGTAGCACTTTGTGGGTTAATATAAATTAATAATCTCAATGTTACATACCCTCCCCGCAAAATAACATACTTGGCGAAATTAGGTATACAAAGTCACATATTAAAGGATAATACAGGTTAAAAGTTTAGTAGAAGTGATGTGAGTATGAATGCAAGCGAAGGTGGAAGACCTACATATGTGTTGAATTTAAATATTAAATTAAATCATAAATAAAACGTGAAGGTGTACACGGGATTCAGCTGGCTCAGGAAAAGACAATTGGCTGACCTTTGTGAACACAATAATGAAGCTGCTGTTTCCAAAAGAGTCGGGGAACGTCTTGTTAATCTGAACAAGGTTACACGTGATTAATTACCTATGCATAATTCAGAACATTTCTGTCTTCATAACGTTAGAAAGTAAATATAAGTACGTGTTTTATTCAATTCAGTATCCTGATTCAGAGTTTTGAAGTAACGTCGAATTGAAATATTGGCACGCTACATTTGAAGTGAATCTGACCTTTTCTTTACAATCGTAACATATCCAGAACGTAAGATTACTTTTTGGCGCAGTCGGTCGGAGTTCACTACATTTAGGTGTGAGATACGTCATACAGAGTTGACAGGACCAAGGATACGGGGGTCAGTGTAATTGATGAGGCGGGCAAGAAGGGATGCAACATCGGATCTGTCGCTGAACCAGAGAGCGAGATGGAGAAAAAGTAAGCCGTTTCGACTTTTTGTCTGTTCGTATAAGATTTAGCGTCTGGTCATAACGGACGTTTTCTTTTCTTTTATCGCGTTGCGTCGACCAGCACTGTAAGACACAGCTTGACTGCCCCTCCGGTAGGTAGAGTTTCCCCGAAGTTGACTTTTTGTTGTGACAAGGAGAACCTGCGTCGAACTGGTCCGCTAGTTCAAGACAGGGCCTTGACCTTACTTAGAAGCTGAATTTGCTAGTCCCACAACTTCTTTTAGCCCCACGTGACAAAATATTAAGAAGTGGTTTTTTAAACCCTTCCTTACTAATACTAAACTTACCTGTTTACTAGGCAACACTCCTTCCTCGTACTCAGGAAATCCCGCTTTTAATAGTGGATGTGCTGGCAACTATTCGAAATTTTATATGGTTTCTGGTAGCAAACTGTAAGTGATATCTCACAAAAGGATCAAAATCACTTTATTTACACTCTTTCAGTGTACCTTTATCAGTCCTTATCCCACTAAACGCTGAAAGCTTTGTTATACGGAAAGCATATTTAATGTTTCGCTTTGTAAAATAGCGGGACAATTCACGTAACCAAACTGTATTCATAGTTCTCTTCGGGCATTATTAATTAAAGTAGGGCCAAATTGTCCTTGCGTCTCATATATATTGTATACGGGATGGTCACATTTTTTTCAGAGACTTCTAGTTGATCTCAATTACATATTACGTTAGTGGAAATGATTCGTGACATTTAATTTATATTATTATTTTTTTACAAATTCGACAAAAATATGTTGTTCACTCATTCTGGTCGTGGATTTCGTGAAGAATTTTAAGAACATAAACGGCGACGGTTTCCTGACATTTTGGCCCACTGAAAACAAGTTTTTTGAAGTAGAGCCTTTCTTGAGAAATTGATAAACACTCAGCCTTTGAAGATAATCTTCGCCTTTCATAAAGTTCGAAAGTATATTGCCGTGCTGACAAAGTGCCGAAACTGAACCCTATCCTGAGCCAGATGAGTCGAATATACACAATCACGTATTTTGTATGGTATATTTTTAAAAGAATTTGGTTTAAAGTCGGATATACGTAACCCTTTAATAATGATAGCAGTCTGTTTCTTTTAAAGATCCAGGTCTTATTGCGCAGTAAACATTCTCCGTCTCGGATGTAAACGAGAGTCATTTAATGTTGTATCGGGCAAAAGTCAGTGTTTGTTCTGAGATATATATAAATGCATAAATATAATCTGCGGACAAAACGTAGAATTTTTTATTGTTAAGCCTGGTGGTACGTAAAGTAATCGCCGGCTTTAAAAGGTGAACTAAGTTCTGATGTAAATATTTGTAATGAGAAAAGTACATAATGTAGGGCTTCGCAGTGTCGTTGTTACTGAAATTAAATCGGTAATGTAACACAGAATGGAGTAGGACGAAAATAGTATAAATTTTGATTTGTTTGGATATGTGCAATTTAAACTAACCATCTGCAACATGCCTGAACTTAAATTTATGAGTATATTACTATACAAATATAAGGCGAATTTATTTGGCGACCACGTAATTATGAAAGTATTTATAATAAGGAATTTCAGTCTCGTTTTTAGTAAGTATCAACAAAGCGACATGGAGTTCGCGAAGTAATTCTTCCCAAACTCATTTCTTCCCTTCAAAGTGTTGTATCGTATCATTGTATTGTAGGGTCGGTAAGAAGACTATGTCGCTTCTCCTGGTGTATCGGCTCTCCTGCACAGTAACTAATAACCCTTTTATGCATACTGGTTTTCGGATCTTAAACTCTCAATCTTGAGTTATATCCAAATCAACCACTGCATAATAATTATTAACAAAGTATATTATGCTACCCCTACATATGTTTCGGCAACCAAGTTGCCATCCTCAGGAGGCACACCAAAGAATCACAGTCATTCAAGGCATCCAGCTACGCACACATTCAGCATCACAATGAAAGCACATATGCCACTAACGACATTAACATCAGTTGTTGCACAATGCTAAATGTGCGCATAGCTGGATGACTTGAATGATTGTGATTCTTTGGTGTGCCCCCTGAGGATGGCAACTTGGTTGCCGAAACATATGTAGGGGTAGCATAATATGCTTTGTTAATAATTATTTCCATTGGTTGGTTTGACTATAACTTACGACAGACTGCACGGTACATATAATATAAAATTCTTAATTTTGAAGTAAGGCAGTGTAATGATCAGTAAGAAGAAAAAAACTTTGAAATTATTCAAAATATCATAAATTCTCTTCTTTTAATGTACCATATGCTGGAACATTTCAAAGCGCTGTCTTTTGCTCACACAATCAATTAATCCTATGGTCACAAAAAAACACAGATTATTTTCCTCACAGCATCAACCAATTACTCTTTCTGATGGACACGGTCGGTGTTCTGTTTGCAGTAGGAACTAAAATTCTATACGTAACTTTGTGAACGCTAGTCTTTAAATGGTGAATTTAATTCGAGCTTCCTTTAACAGGGATCGACACATTTAATACGCTTTATGTATGCAGTAATATTGCTGCACTTTATTGCGGAAATAATTACATATCTTTCCTTTATAGAAGCTTGCATGCGTGACAGACGATCACCTGCCGCATGTTTAATCTGCAGCATTACTGAATTTGATCTGGAGATATGCTGTTCTGACATTTCGTCCTTTTACTTAGACACTCCAGGCAATTGGACCCGAATGTTCCTCTATCATTTATATTATTCGACTTCATTTAATCTAAAACTAAATGCATGCAGAAAAATTTCTTGTGAATGACAAAAAAAGAAACAAGTGACAATTTTGGGCTAAGATTTTTTTATTATTTGCTGCTCATTTTACCAAATATTTTGTCGTATTTATGATGTCAGTTTCAGTAACATGGGTTGCCCAGAACTTTAAAATAGCTTCACTTATCGGGCCCAACTCTTTAGGTTTTATCCGTATTTTTAGCCCGACGACGGGGGCCGATACTGTGTTACATTTTCAGTGATTATTTTTAACATGAGGCGATTGACAAAGTCCACAAAGTAAATGATTCCAAATTTATGTTTGTTTTCCGCAGCGCTCGGGTTCGAGCCCGACTTCCTGTATCCTCTGGAGAACGTCACGATAGCGCAAGGTCGGGACGCCATGTTCACGTGTGTCGTCAACAACCTGGGAGGATACAGGGTGAGTGCCGACCTCGCCCCAGCCAGGGTACGTGCTCTGACCCTCTTATCTCTCTCACTCTGTCACTCTCACTCTCCCTGGCGCTGTCTCTCTCTCTCTCTTTCTGTGTGTTTCTCTTTCTGTGTTTATAGTTGGTGAGTTTTTTCGCTCCAAAAACGCTCAGGTACACCAAGTGAGATTTGCATTCCCTACAGTGACTATAAGCCATCCTTTACATTTATTTAACTTAATGAAACGAATATTGTTGGCTCATGTGAGACGCAAGTTATTGTGTCATCTCTCAGTCGGATACGTCAAATTCTTTTGTATTTGAGATATTTATTATTATTATCATTATTATTTATTTTTGTTTATTATTAGTGCTCGCCTCTTACAGATTTTTGTTGTTGGGTAAATGTTTATTATAAGAGGATTACAACAATTCTGGTTGCTGTATGTATGAACTTTTATTAACAGATATTGAACTCAGGTCTCCATATGCTCGCTCTCAACAAAACAGACCTGTCGACTGCGTTTATATTTAGGATATATTTGGTGCTTCAATATCGTGGTCAGTTACCTCTCTGCTTTGTTCTGGATTATTGTATTTAATTAAATATAAATATTAACTAGGTCTAAAGGCTTTTGATTTCTGCAAGTCAGTATTCATCGAATTTACATACGAATTAAAAGGAATATATCTACCCTATGGTTTGAAATTCACAAATTCAATATCGGGAAAACATTTCTTGGTAAATAATTCGAAGAGAAAAAAAGATCTTGGTTGAAAGTTTGGTTTTTCTAGATATTAAAAACACAAACGACTATGATTCATGTTTTTCAGACATCGTTGTCGCATGTAACACCTATTGTGGTGAAAACGTTACTTAAAACTCTTACAGTAGTAATGAACTACAAAATAAATTCGAGAATGTTTTGTGTTACGTATTTGCAAGTTTCACTTGTGATAGGAAACATAATTTATAGATGCAAAAATTATTTTTTTGGTATTTGGTATACCGTATTCACTCAGTTCTATTCGTCGTCTACTACAAATATTATTAAAGTATGTATTTGGAAAATTAGTTCAAGGTAAAACTGCCAAAGTAACAAAGACTAAAACAGGCAACTTGTCGTGCTGTAAAATAACACAATCAGTAGTATGAGACGCTCAAAACGAAACACAAATCTCGGTAGATTGAAGCAAATTTCAGGTAGCGTATTTACATTTCGACTGCTTTGGAATATTTTGCATTGTGGAGACTTTTACAGAAAAAATCCTGTATACACTAAAGTTGCAAGTAATTCAGCCTTTGCTGTGCGAAAACACGAATTTCAATATCCAAGACCGGAACCTAATATTATTTTTTCTGAAACTCGTGAAGTTTGTTTGAAGAGTGTGTTTTGTATAATATTCGTGCTGTCTTTTGCCGTCTTTCACAGTGACCAGTTATTTGCTGTTAAAAATTTGATTTAAGGTGTCAAATGACTGCCACTCACTAATACTAACACAACTCGGACGTAAGCCGCCGTATTTTTGAGGTTTCTAGATCACACAAAATTAGACACACACACACACCCGGTAGGATTCCTCTGAACGAGTGATAAGCCCATCTCAGAGGCCTCTACATACGCAACACACAACAGACGAAATATCCCTGCCCTCAGCGGGATTCGAACCCGCTATCCCAGCAATCAAGCGGCTGCAGGCGCGCTGCCATCGAGAGCGGCAGCGACTACAAATGCCTTTAGTAAAAGCCTTTTCTCATTGCAGCCTCAAGAATATCTTATTTTCCGTTTTATCCCCCTAAATTTATGAGACTTTTATTAAATTCTTATTAGTTTTCACACTACCTGTTTAAAAACTGTATGAATTTCGTTTAAGGCTTGGCACGGAACATTTTAAATTGTAAGCCTACCTTTATGTCCACCGATAAAGTAGTTCTACATTTCCAGTTTTGAAAGCCTTCTATCGAAATTAATAAAACATTTCTCCGGTACATTGTTTTATGTGGCTGAGAACTTCAGCCCGTTCCTCGAGATCGATTTTTGATTCGAGTTTTTTTTTCATACAGCTGTTCTTGTAGTCAGGGTTATTGTTCTGGTGGGATATTACATGCTCATAATATATAATGATGACACTATTTATATTCTGTCTTAAATACGCGACTACAAAGTGCGATATGAGTGCAACAGACTGTAGTTTGTACGAGTATTCTTACAGTAAGGTGAATTAGTGATCTTTTCGGAGAAAACCACGTTAGGTATTAATTAAATTTGCGTAAATCTTACACTGTATAGGATCTGTGCACCTTGCTGGAACGCATTATTTTGAAATAAGAGAAACAGTACCTTTTTAAACACCTTATCGTATAATCAAAGAAACAGTACGTGAAAATGGATGTTGCCCCTTATTTACTTTTTAATTTTACAATAGATCCCAATAGTTTCCAAATTTCTGTAATTATAAAAAAAGATTTAGTGTTTTAATGCAACATTTTGCTTTGACTGAAATGACTTACATTTATTACCATTTAGCCAAACGTCTGGATGCATGCGTTAGAGTTTCCAGATAATTTAACTTAAATGATGATGTATATCCATTTCACTAAATTCGTGTTACTAGAAGCTGCAGCGCCGTAAATAATTCAACGTGTAACACATATAGGAAGGAAACTGCAGGATAGTAAGCGATTGTTTGTAAATGCACATTCTGAGTTTAACGAAACTTTATTAGAAAAAGGCAAAATAAATTTGGAGAAATGTTTCAACACTTACATATTTCGGGCTGTTGGGGCGATGCAGTGTATCAGAAAACATTTAATTTGTACTCAAATGTGGCGCAGGATCACACTCACAAACCCTTACCCAATATGTATGTGTAGAATGTAATAAGAATATACGTACACGGCATGAAATGTAATCCCTGTTTAAAGTTCGAAAAATGAAGCACAATTATCACATTTTGCATATTGCAAATTGAAGATTTAGAAAAAGGTTTTTAAAAGTTTTCGGATTCAGGGATACTGAAATAGTGTATCTCCTTGAGTCAACATGTACTACATTCTGCAGCCACTACTGCTGTGGGTGTCACATATTTTCTTTATGAGAAATTCATCGTAATCTTCTTGATAACCTATAACCAAGTGCCTTTTATTTAGATACGAGATTTTAACAGCGGTGAAATGCTTTTAATGTTCTGAAATTTTTGTTACGTATTTGATTATATATCTGATATATATCAGTATAACTTTCGACTCTTCTGAAAATGAAAGCTGATATTTTTCACATATTTTTGCCAAAGTATTGATACCACTTAGATCTTTTTTCCACTAATACTTAATCTGAATCCTCATTAAGTCTTCACAAATTTAATTCAAAATGCTTTCACTGTATTTACTATAATTACAGGTAATATTTTCCTTTTGCATTATATTTGTTCTGTGCGAATATTTTTACGATTGAATAAAAACTAAATGGAAAGTATAGTGGCCAAATACAGTAAATGTAAATACAGTAATCTTGGTTCAGTACTTTTTAATTCACCCATCAAAAAGCATTCCTTATTTTATATACCTGAGTGTTTCAATAAACAACGGAACATGATATGTATGTACTGCGCGTAAAATAAAGGCTAACATAATTTTCTCCTCCAAACTTACAGGTTTTTCTCTCCTCAAAATAGCACATGGGCTTATTTAAAATCGCTTTGATTTCTGCATTGTGCTGTTTTATATCTTGTATAGACTATGCGAATATGCAATAGGAAATGTGTATTTAAATAGTGACAACTCTGTGGGAATGTGTTTTTTCAAAGCATCCTGAGGATGGTCTTCAGTCCCTTTCAGTCATGCACTCATATCATTTGCATGCAAATGTCAACTTTCCGTTTGGCATGGTTGGAGATTTAAGATGTGTTGCACCTAGTTGTTTGCACCGCATTCTGACTTTTTACTGCACAAGACTGCTTCATTCACTATCCTTTTCTCACTTCTTCTCTCATCTTCTTATCATTCTCTGTTTCAGTTATAAAACAGCTTTAAAGCATCACTCTTCAAAGTATCCTATGTTCTATACACAAATAGACACACTTAAAATGTTTTAAGTGGAACGTCATGTAAAATGCTCGGAATTTAACAGAATTTTATCAGTAAAGAAGGTAATAGTTCAGTTATCGACACCCTAAATGAGACTTGTTGAACTTTAGAGGAATATAGTATTATTTACTTACGTTCAATTAGTTATTACTTGTATTTTTGTACAAATATGGCGTGATATTGGTTCCTAAATGAATGTGTGTTTTAATTTAATACGTTATGTTCATCAGTTACTTGGAATTATTTCATTGTAATCTGATGTGATGTAAAGTTTTAAAAATGCGTAAATAATATATGTAGACATGTACGGATTTCAGTAAATATTAGGTTTTATATACCAATATTTTAACAATACGAGCTGATACATTTCAGTATGAATTTTTTTTTTTTTTTTACAATATGTCGATCTATAAGTATTTCAATGGGCTTAAGTTTACAAACCTTGGTTTATTCTTAATGCTGTGAAATCACAAAGGTAACTTGGTCATTAACACATTTTACACCTAGGAGATTTGGTATCTTGATATCAACTTGAAAAGTATTTCACAACTGCTGCAGAATCATAATATGTATTCCACTAAATAGTTTCAAATAGTGTGACATGAGTGAATCAGTTGCATATTATATAACACTGTCTTCGTGTACTCTCAATGGAATGCATGTCAGAGTTAATAACCCTCTTCTTAGACGTACGCTATACGTAAATAGAATGTGTTAAGTAACTCTCACAAATTTACATATATAAAGTCGCACCTCTTTCATTACTACTGTACTATAGCTGTACAGTTACATGGTGATTGCGTTCACCTGAGAATGTCAGCTGAAGAAAAAACGTTCAAGAAAATCTAAGTGACAAGAAGCGGATAAAAGAAGGAATGACGGAAGTTTTTCTCGAAAATATTTCCCACAAAAGTGATATATTTTTTACAGTTGTAATATTTATACAAAACTCTTCATTAAAAATCCAACTTCAGCAGAGTGGAAGAGTCGCTCTATTTTATTTTTTTTTTATTTTTTATTTTATTTTTTTTGCTGATGATACAAAAGCACAAGCACTTGTTCTTCACCCTTGCCACTGTCACAATACAGCATTATATTGTACACGATTAAAACCTAGTAACGTTCTACGAAAAACTTATAAAATCTCTAATTATAAAGGATAAATTTTATGTCTTCGGGCAATTAGCAGCAGTCTATTTATTTAAACCTAAACGTTACGGGTTTAATTTCCGAAGTTTTGCGTGTTGTTTTCTTATCTACCAAACCAATGTAAATATTTATCTGTTCTTAATGGTAAATACTCATACTGTGTAAAACGTTGTTCTTTCTTCGTTGCGATGCCGATAAGATGGCGATACATTCAGCATACGATAAGACCCAACCCTTTGTTTCAAATGGGACCTCGCACATCGAAGACGACACGATAACGATATGTTCATGACGGGACGATACGATGACGACCCAGCTTGTTCTGTCACCTGTCGCTCCGTCGTAAATATATTGCCACAGAAGGCGCAAATCTCACGGGCTTTCAAAATGCTTGACTAGTCTATGCAAGTACGTGTGAGGAGGAAGCACGTATTATTGTGGAGTTCAAAATATGTTGAGATGGGATTCGAAATTTCTCCGAAAATTCTGTAGCTGTACTTGCGCATGTTTGTAAGAGATGGGTTGCCAGCAGCAAAAGTATATAGTTACTCCGTAGTATCACTTCCACGTTTCAAAACAGGAAATACATTAGCAGGAAAGAGATAAGTTACTTTTTTATACACAGGTCTATTATATTAGCCTGTATTCCGCACTATAATTTCATTTTTTCTTTTGACGTCCGGTCTTGTTTTCCTTTCAGGGTGTCTGCCATGAGATATCCTGATAATCCTATCAGGTTCCATTCGAAATTGTTCGCCTTCCGTTTCTCTTACACAAAGTTTATCGATTATGTCTTACATATATCTCCTAGGGAACGTGTTGTTTCTGTTTTTCTTCTGCAAAAGGATGGGCTTATGTGTTTAAACTCAATTCTGAGGAGCCAAAATGGCAATTCTTTATAAGATAGATATAGAGGCCAACAAAGTAAACTATTTAAACTGTTTATCTATTTAAGGTGTGATATGTTTCAGCTGATCGCCATCCTGAGGGGTATACAACATGCGTATAGGAAAATATCCTGACCATACATCTTAAAACTAAGTAAAATGCATTAGATACAATACAAACGAAAATCGATAAAGAGTAATGCTAGGATATTGAATCTAAAGTACTACATATAAAATGGTAAAATATGTGTCAATTTCACTAACGTAGTGGAGGTCATGATCATGTTATAGATCGCGTTATTTCGCGTTATTTGTTACGCTATCTATAACAAAATCTTAATGATCTCTGAGTATGTATATCAACCGAAACATGTCGGACATTAAACAAACGTAGCTTGAGTAGTGCATTTTGTTGGTCTATCTGCTTGTATTGATGTACACGTTACAGTGTGCTATAAAATGACAATTCTTCCTTACTGGCAGGTGTGGACATTAATTTATCAGCTTTCACAGCGATATATCTAAACCCCAGTATGTTATATTTATGTCTGTAGACCTATTAAGTAATTTATGTGAAAATGGTTACTGAAAGATCAGTGCTTTTAAGATGAAATTCTTAGTAGATTTAATTGCAGTGTATATGTTTAAAAATATATGTAAATCCGCTTCGATAACGAATGAAGTGATGAACGCTAAATGAAAATAAAGGACGTAAAATGAAGGAAGAATGTGAGGAAGAAAATGAAGGCAAGATAAGGCAAAGAAAGAAAGAAAGACAGAAGAAATAATAAGAAAAGAGAAAAAAATAAAAAAGAGTGGAGTTAACGAATGATATTATATAATAATAAAACGTAAGAAAGAAGGAGAGGGAAATGTGGAAAAAAAGAGTGAAGGAGATAGAATGAAAACGAAGAGAGAAGTGAAAGGAAAAATTTAACGAAGAAAGAAAGAAACCAAGGAAACAAAGTGAGACCCGTGGTGCTGAGGGACGGAGCTGTATACGGAATGATGTGTCTGCGTGACGAAGTGAGTGGATGCACTGTCTCACATAAGCCCCTATTAAAAAGAATGGCTTAAAACTCATAAGCATCGTGGGAACCGTACACATGTTGAAGCTGCCGATGTCGCTGTGTTTGGGAGACGCGGCAAGAAAAATTATATGGACGCCCGCCTGGAATTTTTGATGCTTAGTTACGGATCTTAGATTGGACGTAGACGACAAGTTGTGTGTTTTGTCACAGGAACTAGGGAGGGATCACAAGTGCTTTGCAATGAAATCTCGGCGATGTTGAGAATAAAAATCTCTTCGAATTGTGTATCACACAGGCTTGTAGCATTTAGGCTTACACATTGAATGTTGGTTTGGTACCTATGTACCACTTTTATTGTGTAAAAGTGTGTTATATATCCGTCTTAACTCCTTCTTGCCGCAGAGAATACAAAACTAAAGCAAACCGTAATGGGATGGTGGCGTCTGCTGTGCCGCCTCTCCACAAATCTTATCTTCCAAACTATTCACGAGTTCCCATTAAATTTGTTGTTGAGGGTACACACCAGACTTCGTTATGTAATTAAATTTTTGCGAGAATTTAGGTTTTCACAGCGGTTTAGCTGAAGTCTCACGTGTTTTGGGTGTTCCGCCATGTCGATTAGTCAATAGTTATCGACATTTCGAAGGATCGTATTGCCTTCATGTTCAGGGTTAAAGAGTGTAAGAAGATGAAGGTGATAACTGTTTACCAGTCAACGCGGGGTAACATCCCAGAAAATTTGAGCTTTTAATTAAACTTTTAAGAGCATCGATCCATTGTAACCCTAGCCTCACATGCACATCAAATTGTATTTCATTAAAAATTCAATGATCGCACACAAAATTGGTACATGCCTTGAATTATGCATCTGCTTAATAACGGGAACTTTTGTGAAAAGTGTTTACGGTGTGGTTAATATTCCACAAAAGACAAGGAACAACACTTCCTCTTAGCAATGTTTGTGCAGAGCTGTAGCGTGACCATCATTAACTGATACTTGTACAGGACCGCTGTACGCGCCTTATTACACAGAACGGTTTCTAATATGTACTTGTGATTTGGAACAAGACAGTCGTGGCCAATCGAGATTATATCCTGGAATATGCCTGGAATTAATTAGGAAAATTATAAAATCCTAAGTTGTTACAGCGTGCGTCTGAACCGATATCCGAGCCAGGCGTCTGCTGATTACATGCCTAGCGCGTTACTGCTACTTCGGCCTGTTGAATGACAATGATTTTAATTAAAAAGATCAATCAAATCCTTTTGTTGTTTAATATATTTTAAATCATTCAACATTTTGGTTTTGCCAATTCTCACGTGTTTAAATGCTAAAAGAAATGAACGCAACATTTCGTAAACTGGATCTGTTTTCGTTCTGAGATAAAACGGGGGAGACATTTACTCAGTATGGTATGTTTGATAAAGGTATTCTCAATTTCTGAGCCAAGAGAGTGAGAAAAGGAATATAGGACTTGAGCAGTGGACCATCTTGCATGCCGGATTCTAATAAAGGATCTCAGTATTTAGGCGGCATAAGAAGGTTAGCGAAGATAGGATATACTCAAACCCATTTAGCAGATAGGAAACATTTACCAATTCCCTCCCCCGCTCTCTGGATAAAGAATGAAATATATCTGGTAGGTAAATACTGCGTAAAAGTTCTTAATCTCTTTGCCCAGGGGCTGATAAAAGCTCCGCATTAAGGGCATAGTGATAGAATAACCGAATATGAAGAATACGAGTACAGTGCGAGAATAGTCCTATATAAAGATTAGAGCGACAGAATAGCTCTATGTAACAAGCACAGTGAAAGAATATATCTGTATGACAGGCCTAATGACGGACTAGATCTGTGTAACCGGCCCGACAGAGTAGGTGCTTTCCCATAATTTTACCTGAATACGGAATTGTTGCATTTATTTTATACTTTTATATTTTGAGAAACTCTGGGCTCAGAGATACAGCATGCGATATACATTCTTAGGAAATATCAGGTTATTAATTTTACATTTTTGAAAACTGAGCTCAAGTCCAAGTCCCAAGTTGAAGTCTTCTGTAACTAAGAGCCTGTCAGTGTGTCCGCCTTGGCGTCGAGCCCCATGGGGCTAATGGCCAAAGCTTATAAGCAGAAGGGTCTGTCAACTGCAGTCTTAGTCACCTTGCGGAGTCCTCTCTGACGACGAGACGGGTCCAGCTTGGCATTCGATATGTATATAAATATATATGTATATAGTTCGTCCTTCACAGAGAACGTATTCTATCTCCATTATAGAAACCAGTCGGTTAATTCCGTATAAAAAAATAATCGGTTTGCTGTGAGATTTATATGGCATAGAAATATATTGTGTTTCAAAATGGCAGAGTTTTTAAATTTTCCAGTAGTTGCTACTCACGTTTACCGTTGAACTATAAGATTAAGGTAGATTCTTTGAAGAGGTCGTAAATGGACTGTAAATTGGTTAGTTAGTTGGTTGGTTAGTTAGCTAGTTAGTTAGATATTTAGTAAGCTGTCCATATAATCAAGCCTTTGCTTTAACTACTTAACTGTGACTCAACTGTAGTTTCACTTGGAGATAAACAACGAGCGATCTTCTGATTCGTGCACTTTACCTGGTTTGTACTCTGGTAGATTAATTTGTAAATGCCGTAACAAAACTTCCGAATCCAAAGTTTCCGTCATTTGTATTCTGTCGGTAATAAGGTATAAACTGCTGTCGCTGAAACAAAATGTTGATTTCAAGCCTTGTACATCTGCTGGATTTAGTACAAAGGATTTATGTTTTCTCGTACAAGAAGAAAGTAATTTCCTTAATGCACCTGAGTTTTAGTTCTGCTGTTTTTAATAGAACGCCTCTTCAGTCTCTAATTTTAGACTGTATCTTCGTGTTCTGATGTTTTCTGTATACCGTAAGTTCTGCATTTCATCTTGGAATTCAAATCGGACTTTCTAATGGGGAAAATGATTAGAAACTGGTAGTAAATTTATAGTTACAAACCGATTTCTGGATGTTCTGCTTTTTTGTTATTTATCTCAAAGTAGCAAAGCCGCTTTTTATTTGATATCAAAACGTCAGAAATGGTATTTTTAACCTGTTAGATAGTAAAGTCATCGAATACCGCGACGTTTTACTGTTTGTTACAAGACGCGATTTTCACCATGAAATTAGGTCTGTGTTTCAGAGTTCTTTTTAATAGTTCTCCGTATTGAAGCTAAGGTACTGAGATTTGAGATTAAAAGGCAGTGAAATAGTTCGACATCTGATAGACTACTGTACTGCCAAGAAACCATCTGCTACATAATATTAGTTACTTTACATAAAATTAATTTCATATTTAAATGCTCTCTAATAGCACATTTTTGTGCTACAGAATTTGAATTGTTATGTCTTCACTTAACCAGCTTAAGTGACTGATTGAACGCGAACCTAAGTGAATGTTGAATATTGGGTCACATGCAACTTTGATGGACCCCATAAATAGATCTTCCGTAATTAAGTAGACTGTTAATGGGTTTAGAGACGCACGAACTGAATATGTTTTTGTCTGGGACATGCACTCATAGCTTATCTTCTTTTTGCATTGAAGAAAGTTTTGGGGTGTGGGGGTTGCCACAGGGCATCTCCGAAACGCAGGGATACAACTGAGAGTGACTGGGACAAAGGGACACGACGTTTGAAGGGAAATGACGATGTATGTAATCTCCGTTCGTACTTCACAGAGAACATCTATATACGTAATTGTAAATAGGATTTTTGTGTGTCTAGCCAACAGAACAATGAAAATTTGTCAATTATTGCAAACACCAGGGTGGACAGGTGGAGATGTAAGTATTATACATTGTGCCCTTAACCACATAATTCTGTCATTGAAAATAGTCCATTATCTTGAAACAGAGCTTACGTTGTAATGAAATCTACGATATTCAGAAGTGATGTCAATGTTATTGTGGCTATTTTACGAACTTGAGAAGAAACGTGAATCTGAAATTAATGAAGGAAGCTGCCGTGGTGCGTTTTAAGAACGTACTTCAGAATTTTTCCGGTACAAGTAACTTAAACGACGAATGCCTTTACCGTGGCCAATCACTTTTCCAAGAAGGTTCGTATCCTCTGAATTCTAAAAAAAGAAATATGATATTAGGTATAATTTTCCCTATTGCCCTTAACAATAAGTTGAGGTAGATAATAAGGAATTATTTTGCAACTTGTTGTCTGCCTATGAAACTACAAGGCGTCACGTTCCAGCAGACAATATTCTTATAAAAATAAGTTTCTGAATGCTGTAATAGTTATCTCCACTATCTTCCTGGAAACTAAATTATTCAGAAAGTTGACTAAAAATATAACTAAAAATTCTGACAACAGAACACGTTCTCGAACGAGTAATCTCATTTATTACGTGATTTTAATATTATCCATCTTGAAATAGGTACAGCACAAGAACTCGTGCAAATTTTCCAGACAGAAGTATATGCTGCCTTCTGGTAAGAGAAGGTATGCCATTCGTCTCTGTCTCTTATACGTACTTGTATATCACTAAGTTTCTGGGGGTCATGTTTCCTGCTCGAGGGAATATGAATGAAATGTCTCCAACTCAGTAAGATTTTAATTTGTTTTATACATTCATTTCAGACTTTCGTCCCTTTTATTCTGCACGAACGTGAGTTCATATCAACACTTTCATTAGTTAATTATTTCGTTGATGTAGTAAGAGGAAAGAGGCTTGGTACAAGAGTGAGAAATATAAATGCTTTCGAACGTCAAGCGAAGTCTGCTCTTTATTACGAAAGAATTAAAAATACAATTTTATTATGCAGTAATCAACCACTAATTGGATATATATCTCTCATGAAACAACAATTTGTTTTAACCCACCGATACACACTTTTACAGGAGACAGAGAAAACGTAACCGATCCTTCATAGACCAATACGTAAGCGTGTTATATTTTTACGAAAATATAAGGAAAAGCATTTTGTTTTTGTGGACACAACATTTTGACAGGAGGTGTGTTTGTAACCCAACTGTCTATTAACGCGGAAATCTCAGTTCGAGGAATTGTGTGGGTTACGACAAATCGTCGTTTTATGAGAGATATCTTATTGTTTCTAAGTAATTGTCATGATAATCAATGCATTTTCCAGCGGCCCACATGTTTTCTAATCCCACTGGAATAAAACGCCTTTGTTTGATCATTAATCGTTTTTAGGCGCTTTGGCATAAATAGTGAAAAGCCGTTATTAGCTTCGTCTTCTCTGTCCGTCCATCCGTCCGCATATATCAGCGCGGCTCCCACTGAACGGATTTTGGTGAAATTTGATATTACGTACTGTCAAGAAACTCCAGATTTGGTTAAAATCAGACAAAAATATCGGACACTTCACATGAACACCTAAATGCGTGTTATATTGTTGACAGCAGTGCAAAGGCAACCCATTCTTGCTTTTCCGTGCCAACACTCAACAGTTTTAAGTAATTGGCTTCTGCGTGTAGGTCAGTAACAATTAAAGGGAAGGCACTTTTGCATTACCATGGCAACCCTGGTTACACGAAAGCGACACATTGTTAAGTTATATGTATGTGTCCTATCTGTTTGAATTTTATTTCAGATTTCAGCAATAAATAATAAGACCCTTGAAAACTGAAATTTCTAAAAAATGAATCATAAAATGAGCGTACACTATTTTGTCGCAATCCAACTTCCCATATTTAAATTTGTCCCCGTTAATTTCTAAGGACCCACTTCTTGGCTGTAACCTTCACAAATCGTAAGTTTATTAGACTATTTGTAGAATGTTATGAGGAAAATACGTAGTGGAGAGCGATCAGGATTGTATCTTCGTTTCGAAGGTAGCGTTAATGAAAACTGAGATGGAATATCGTGTTGTCGATTCATTTGAATACAGTGTTATAGTCCGCAGACGTTAGAATGCTATGTAATTAGTTTGTTTTGAAGCCTGAGTGGCACGAAAGCCGAAACCTTTCTTGTCTTCAACAAATAAGCCTTCTCTGTACATGTGTACAATACGCCGAATTAATTATTGTTGTTGAAAACCTTGTGGTGGTAAAATTGTCATTATGAATGTATGTTTTGTGTCTTGGGGCAACAGAAACAATGAAATTCTACTTCCATTGTTAGATCTGACAGTGGTAAGGCTTTACTCTTTGTTCTCATGAAATCCACCAACAATAGAAAGCAACCTCCTAGATCGTATTACCTTTGACGTGAGCGATTGTTGCGCTGTCTGTCATCTGGTATCCTCACTAACTTCACTCTCGTCTGTGTCATGTCTTCTCGCCACATATTTATGTGATGTTTCCCTACCGGATACATTCCACTCTTTATCCGCACGGACGGGTGAGTTGGTAATTGTTCTAGCAAATTTTTTCTTGCGCTATCTGCTAATTATTTTGGAATATATGACTCCATCCTCGCAGTGAAAGAGGCTCACCTTCCACTGAGCATTGAAGTCTCATGTTACAGTACTGCACGAGACCTGGATATTTACTCATGTTTTTCAGCATCTTTCTCTGTAGGTAAAAATGTGACAAAGGTTATATCTTCGGTCCCAGAAATCCCACTGCTAGTATTTTAATGCGTCGAAGTAAAATTTTCCTTCTTCACTCCCCAGGCATTGATTTAAGTCGCTGAGGTAAAGACCAACACAATCTACCTCGGTACCAGGTAAATATTT
Organism: Reticulitermes speratus; assembly: GCA_021186555.1. Taxonomy (NCBI): domain Eukaryota; kingdom Metazoa; phylum Arthropoda; class Insecta; order Blattodea; family Rhinotermitidae; genus Reticulitermes; species Reticulitermes speratus. The sequence goes on from JAJKFL010000005.1 coordinate 21,906,298, forward strand.
GTGGTTAAATTCGTCCTTCGACAACTTTGATCAGAAGGCAAAGGTTACCCGGTGCCTAGTGGGTGAGCTAATATTTAAGTACCTCATATTGGAGAGTTACATGATGATTTCTGTCTGAACGTGGAGACGAATGAGTCAGCAATCCCATAAGCATTTACTGTCGTAACTGAGCCATTTAGACCCTCCTCCTAAAAGAGATTTATTAAACGACGGCGTGACATAACCCTGTGCATGAATCGGAATAAGGTGCCAGGAATAAATATTTTAGAAAATAGAGCATTACAGAAAATTTCCTCTGTGTCTAGTAATTACGTTGTCAAAGCGTGTAGTCGCCAAGGAGGTGCACTTATCATACTATTGTGTTAGTAATAAGCAGATTCATGAAAATATTTCGCGACCCCCTGAGGGACCTTTGCTACCAATAAGTTCAAAAACACTTGTTTAGCATTCATATTTTACTATATATATTCCAAGTTACTTTCTGTTTTATGCTACTTTGACGATCATATCGTTTGTGTCTATTCCCACCCGATCCTGCGTAGTCAGACTTCAACAGCAGCTCCTACATAAATTAGTTTCTTCTGATATCCCTGAGGAAGCTGATTCAAGCTGTGAAGCTGCTGACTTGTTTTCTGGAGGTGCCTGAATCCAGTCTGGCAGGAATAATGCAGATAATACAGTGAAATTTAGTGACCTAGAAACAATCCATCCGTCTTATTCAGAAGCCTGTTAATTTTACTTCATTGTTGAGGGACATGACGAAAACTGAACAAATGTTCGTACAGCCTTATTAAAATATTATTACATGTGGGGGCTCTGAAGGAAGGACGGTACGTTGGGACAGGGTGTGGAACTTCTTATTGGTTCAGATAATTCAGTAATTTAACATACTGTATGGCATTTATTAAAACACATTTGTACGAGTTCACCAACATAATCCGTTTTTTACTCATTTCTACATACATTGCAGACGCTTTTCGGTTTTGTAAAGCCATCATCAGTGTCAGTAGTACCGCGTTTGTGAACATTTTGGCTCTTTGCATATGAATAATGAACATGTAATGTAGCTTATATAACTTTTAAAACAGTTTAACTACTCAGTTTAGACACAGTTAAAAGATAATACAAGGTGTAGTATATAATAGTAGATAAATAAAAAAGTGATAGGCCTAAATGCTTACTTTGGTGTAATTGAATAAACTTATATTCTTTCGGATAAGCTGTAAGGTAAATTCAGTACTCGTTCTGACAACATGCTTTTATGAATCGGCACTTTAGCTCTAAGTGCATTATTTTCGTGGTTACGAAACGAAAATTTCAAGGAGGACACATATTAAGTAAAGACAAAAATTTTGATTATGTGATTGTGCGATTCGACAACCTTAAATATGTAATGATGTAATGTATATTGATAGGTACTTATTTTTCACTCTTTTGGTTCTTCACCCTTTCCTTCTCTTTGTCTGTCCTTGTCTCTTCCTTGTTTATTCTTTATTATTTATTTATGTATTTATTTATTATGTGTACATAGGACCGAAGCGACACCTGAAGGGATCCCCATTTTTGTCAGATGCCTGCTTAGGTGTTGTGATAAATTAAGTCTCTTCTCGCATAGATGTCAGCCTGTCGCAAATCTTGCGCCAGGCATACCAGCGTTTTGTTACATATCAGCCAATCTTAAATTCATTTCCTTCAGGGTCTTGTTTTCGTCTTGGACTCCATTTTTTAATGATATAAATGTAATATTATTCCCCCACGTGAGCATATGTTTCCCAGTATGTTTCGTTCTTTCGATTCGATAAAAAAAAGTATTGTAGGTCTTGTCTCCGCGATTCTGTGCTGCTACGCAACGTGTGTTGGTAGTTATTTGCCGACAATTCGGGACAGCCTCTTCAAGGGTCGAGCAGTCTCCACACGAAGACATCCACATATAAAGCGTACAGAACCGTGAAGGCATCCAAAAGCAGCCTCGTGCCATTTTTATGTATCTTAAACATGTAATTACTTTGAAGATGTCTGCCTTTAGTATGTGGTATTGTATAGTGTGGTAGATATGCATCAACGTTTCGGAGAAACCTGTTACCTGTACCATCGGGGTAACGTAGGCACGTATGCCAGGCTACGTGGCGTCACTTCCCACATGATACTTGTCTTCAGAGCCTACCCTATGCGGAACAACGGTCTCACGTGTTATTACATTCATATACGTATATGTGTAGTAAAGGAACAAGCAATTTAAACTTCTGCAGGTGTTAAAAGCGGTCGAGCTTTCATAACCCCAATATCCCATAACTGGCCCCGCGCGGTTAGTGAGGGGTTGCTGTATTCTGACCACCTGAGCATGCTTAGTGATATCTCGCAGGGTAGGCTACTGTCTGTCCGTATTGCAGAATATTAAGCTAGCTGTATAAGCAAAGAAATGCTTACCACAAAGATTTGGCCACAAAGCCAGATCCAAACTTTTCAGGCACTAAGGACACCCGTCATTGTGGTGTCCATACACACAGGTGTGTGTCGCAGCGTTTCGTCACACAGGAATCTTGAACAGCAGCCATCACGCCAGCTGCAGTGGCAGGATGACGCTTGTTACTCGGCCCTTTGACACGCAATCTGGGTGATGAGTTCGGGACTACATCCTGGAAAGCGCTTATACTTGAAAAGTAGTCGGTTTGTTCATTAGATGAAATATGTATGTAATTGGACGTATGAAGTTTTATAATTATGTCATAGTTGTAACTAGCTTTTCCTATACATTGGAGCGCTTAAAATGGAGTCATACTTTATTGGCAGAAGATTTTTTATCCTATTTCGGCCATTATTTTGTAATATATATTAACGAGAATGTAATGTAACAAAGGGAATTCTAGGGCAGGGCCGTTTATGGTCCAGTGGGAGCCTGGAAAAGAACTGCTTACTGACCCTGAAAACCAAACTTTTAGGGCTACTGTTTCCCACTAAACTACTTATAATCCTCTAAAAAATCTCCCTTTCTTACATTGCATAGTGTTTTTCTGCAGGTTGCTCACGTTTACGCTTAGAGCAGCAGGTCACTCCTCCATAACCTTTCTCGCCATCTACCGGACTACACGGCATCACATCCCAGTAGACTGCAGTCTCATTATTCACTGCCATCAGATTCTCAAATATCATACGAGACTGTTCTTGTTAGCATTTCTTCAGTTGTATGAAACTGGTCGCAGTTATTCTTACCGTCTCTGAACTGTAGCACAACGGACAGACACGTCCTGATATAAGACACGACATAGTGACACTCTACATTTACTGGAATGACTTCCATTGTTCGATACTTCTGGCACACAAGAGTGAGGGACATGTTCCATTCACAGAATAACGAGCTCGGAGACGGAAACTGTTCCCTTTGCATAGTAGTGGACTCAACGCCTGGAGAGTAGTCGATGATTAATAGTGTGCATTTTCTGTCCCTCCTTTTCAACAACGACACGCACAGTTTTGTTGCTGTGGAGAAGGATGGTACCGCCGTGAGATCACTGTGAAGACAGGGATGACGTGTGAGGACTAAAATTCCTATCGTAATTCACACTTGTAACATTGCTGCACTTGTCGTATGCATTATGGAAGCCATTTTAATGAGACTTACTTGTCTCAGGCTAAGTTAAAATTAGTTTTCAGTGTTCTGTGATAAACCTAAGACGTTTTCCTAACATACCACATATTGTAATTTGTTGATGCGTTAAATGTTACTTATGTTTCCCAATCATCTAGTTGCAACACAATACTGAAGAATCTAATTTGCGATCCAGGGGCCCAAAAAACTTATTATTTTGGCCACTTTACGGTTATACGAAGGTAATGTGAAGGTAAAGTCATCCCTGTGCAGGCCATAAATGCGTGTATGGGTGTTGGGGTAATGTTCCACCCATTCGTATCTTCGAAACGGAATGGGCGGAGTGGTCAGCTTCATGCCTTGGCCACTGTACTCCCGGGGAACGAGAGTCTCTTACCTATTTCTTATTCAGCTGGGCGAGTCCCAGTATCTGTCTGGACCCTTTCGAGATGTGAATAAGCTCTTGTCTCTGGCGGGAATCAAACCATGATTTCTGTAACGTTCAGACAAAAACGTCGTCTTTATGCTGTCTACAGTTTCTCGGCTGTTTTCACGGATGCAATATTTACTGGACTTACTAAAGAGAACTGTGAGTACATGTAAGATTGCCACTGCTTCACTCACAGAAATATCGAGTAGTTAAAAATTAGCTCATCAGTATCTAATACTTCGGAACACACATTGATTATCCACAGATATTTCTTCCACATATGGAGCTGATATTTAGAGAAGGATGCTGAATAACCTTTTATATAGACTGACAAGAGTGTTGTGCCTCCATAATTACTAGAGCCGTTTTTTCGCTTATTGTGTGAAGAGATAAAACTTTCCAAAACTTGGATGGCAATTTCAACCTTAAAGGCAATTGTCTCACGTTGTACTGGCTCATCTGTGTGCATTTCGTTCTGCCTAATATCTGCATTAATTCTGTTCGGTTCCTGTAACCGCTGCAATTTACCTTATCCGCTTTGATCTAAAACTTTCGAATATTCTTCTTCAAACTCTAAATTATTCCGCTTCAATTCGTAATGAACTCGACTCACTTTAGATATAATTTTAATATTTTCTCCAGAGCTTTCCCAGCGCCTTTCCATAACATGCTTCTCGTTTAAATTTTCGAAAGCTTCAAATCTGAGTTTCGATCTGATACTCTTCTTTCGCTTTCCCATAGTTTACCTTTTCAAATAGAATATTTTCTAACTTTCTCTTTTACTTGCTGACAAACACACTGTCTGCAACTCTTGCAGTCACCAGGCAGTGAACAGAATCGCATTTAGCTCATTGAATGATTTGACATGTCGTATACCAGAATGCCACGTTCTGTGCATTGTAGTGCGCTGCTCACTCTGATAGCATGGTTTTTTACGAGAAGTCTAAGTGTATCCCTTAATATTTTGTTATGGGAAGACTTTACACTTGAAAATTACAATTTTGGATGTGGAAATTTTCCACTTTAATATAATTATCTTTATTGTCTTCGTACCAAGTCTCGTCCCCTAATTGTAGGATTGAAAATATGTTACATCCATAATTTAGCATCAAAATCCCCTAATAATATTGTGGTACTTAGGAATACACCGAGTAATTTCTCTGTTTCTTCATAGAATATCTCCTTTATCTCTCCTGTCTTCATTAGTGTAATTCACGTCTGCAACAACTTCGCACCAGTAACCTTCCAATGTTATATACGGGATCACTAACAAACCTAACAAACTCTGCACTTCTAACTGCTGATATTATTCCCTTACGTACACACATCCATTTCCTAAATTATTATTTCCACAGAAGAAAGTAGCCTATAATCGAAACTGGTTCGATGCCTGTTGTGTCTGATGAAATTTATTCCCTCTAAATATAACACAGTTTTTTTAGTCTTGCTACTCTTTTCAATGAAGGTGGTCTACACCCCTGGCATTCCATGTTCCAATGTCATGCCTGTAATCTCTTGTCTAAGTCATTGCAGGATTCCGTCCAACTTTAAATTTCTATATCTTAACGTGCTGGTTTTCCACGGAGACGAGTTGTTAGTTTCCAGCTCAATCCCCAAGATGGAAGACCACCCACTATCAGCTGTGTACAACTGTTTGTGCAGGATATTCGCAGCTACCCTCCATATCCGGAGGCAGTCTGCTCTATTCTTAAGTCAAGGACGCGCCATGTCATGTTAACAAGGTAACAACTTAACATGGGTTGGGAAGTTGATATAAAGAAGTCTTAGAGGGGAAGGCAGGTGGATTTATCTGACTCAGGATCGTGTTGATTTTGCGAAAATAGTACTTCCCGTTTTAAACATTATAGTTACAATAACTGGTGCAGGGTTAGACTTACGTTTGCAATAAATGAATGCCAGTCACAAAAAGGTATGAAAAGTCTACGGGATGAAGTTAAATTTAAACAGAATTTATATTACTACATCTAATACCAGATTCATCCTGTGTTTCGGCTAATTGGACTCAATAATATTTTCAAATTTACACATGTACATTGTAAAACATTGAGATTTCATTGTTAATACTAGTAACTTAACAGGGTATGAATAATTTTCTTTAATATCTTAATAAAGATTTAGCCCCTAATAATGGCAGTATAATACATTTTGACAAGTAAACAATTATGTCAACTTTTAAGCTGTGATTGATGGCCTTTCTCCATTCTTGTAGGATGTTTGTGAAAAATATAAAACAGGACATGTTTCCATCACCTCTGTTATGTAGCATCATTAATTAGTTTTCACTAAGGCAAAAGAACAGAATTTCTTATTTTATGACGGTCTTTAAGTATTAGAATCATTCCCAGAAAAGTAAGTAACGTCTAATATTGAAGAGGTGCATATTACAGATTTTTGTACATTTTGAAAACCGGGGGGGGGGGGGGGTGTGATGAATTATAATTTGAAATGTGTTTTCTTTCCAGAGATCCCATGCGCGAATCTGTTGGAAAGGACTAAGCATTCGCTAGAACCTTTCTTTTCTCTTTTTAAACAGAAACCTGCTGCGCAAAGTATTACTAACGAGCGATGGTCCAGGTTACAAGTTTATCTGCGGAGTTCAGGTTGGGCTGACGTAGCAGTTAGGTTATTTACATGGCTGTTGATGGAAACTAGGCTAATGCTGATCTAATCGGCTTCTTGCGCTCGCAGTGTAATTTGTTGACTACAGTTCCTTACGCAGTCTGCGGTCTTAATTTCTTTATCTAGCATGCTCCAGGGAAGTTGAACTTTAATTTTGTCTATCAAATTACCTTATTTTGGTGCGAATTCAAGTGAAATATAACTTAAATACTCTAAAATTCTGTTAGTTAAATGTCGTTAATATTCCGATCCTCCCTCTCTTCCCCTCGTATTACATCCGATGATCAACCTAAGGAGTGCACGTTGCCTTTTCCTTTTAACAGTATCGGGTATAATTATTTGATAGAGTCTAATATTATAGTAAGACACTACATTATTTGTAACGTGTGCTAAGTACAGATCGTTTCTTTTATCCCTGTCCTGAGCACCGCAGCTGTCATATGATATCCCTGCCGATGCAGTCTTACTAAGTGCTAAAGCTCCCATGCTCTGTGAGCGATAAACGACAGACCTTATATTTTATCATTTGTCCCACATGGGGATTGAAACATGGAGTGAATTGTCTGAGTCTAATATCTGGCACTTTGTTCCTCATGACGTCACACGATGAAAATAAAATAGTTTTAAAAATATATGGACGAGACCTAACATACTATACTCTGGAACATGAAAATTTTAAGTTTCCTGTTGGGTGTAGAAACTAAAAGACAAGTACCAGGTACTAATTAGGAGGCATAGGTATAATAGGGGGATAATATTGAATGAAACTTAAAGTAATGTGGCTTGAAAGTGAGAGGTGAAAGAAAATGGCTCTGGTACGGATGATCAGCTGTCACGAACATGATAATGAATCACCGAGTTCCATAAAAGCTTGAGATTTCTTGACCAGGTGAGAAACTGTAAGCTCTTCAAGAATGCCTGTGTCATGGACTTCATGGGTTAAGTTCTGTATCTGATTTCAACTCTGCGTAGAAATATTACTACAATTGCATAATATTAAAATTGTCTACAGAGATGATTTAACCTAATCATTCGAGGCTTGATGTTCATCGAAACAATATTCAAAAACTAAATTCCTGTATCACAGAAAATCTCTAGTTGCCAGTACAAATACCAACCTGTTAATGTTGTTTATTGAGAGAATCATACGAAATTCATAAATACAATCTGTAGGCAAAATTCAAAATTTTTATATTTGCAAGTTACTACTACTACTACTACTACTACTACTACTACTACTACTACTACTACTACTACTACTACTACTACTACTACTACTACTACTACTACTACTACTACTACTACTACTACTACTACTACTACTACTACTACTACTACTAGAGGGAGTTAATTTGAAAACGGAACCCAGACTCACGGAAAGTTTCAAATGAAAATCCTCTGTATTAAAGTGTACTGTATACTCGCGAAAAAAAATATGTGTACGTTACACTGTGCTTCACAGTCTGTCACACACAGCAGATTACACTAGACCGTGTGATTTAAGACGTTAGATGATTTAATGTAACCGTACGCGCGACGATAAGACTGGTGGTGTGCGAGTCATGCAGCTGCCGTTCAACTTGCCGCGCAGTACAGGCAAATTCTAGAATATAACTTCGAACCGAACTTAATATGGTCACAAGGTGTCAAGCGTATATGAGTGTTGAAGAAAGCCATTTCCCACATTTACCCTAACATGCGATAAGTTTTAGTATGAGTTAAGAGTTACTCAGATTCCGCAGTCATCACCTGGTTGTTTACCTCAAAGAAGTAAGGCCGCACCACACCAAATGCTTACCTTTCCATTATGGAGAGGTAACTGTCTGGTGTGGTGCTGAAGGGAACTAGAGCAAGTAATGGCGCTTTACTGCAGGGAGGTTTGCATAAGTTTGCATAAGTCAGAAATTATTAGAATGTATCGAACGCTACGGAGGTCATCTGAAACAAGTACTGTTGAAAAAGTAAAGTATGGATACTTAATTGCAATAATTATGCTAGTTAGTCCTCTACTCTAAATGTTTCATTTCATCAACTGCCCGGTCTCTCTCAGGAGCCTACGGACAACCGCCACATTCTCACGTCCCATCCTATGCATTCTATGTATTATAATGGCCCTCAGGCTTGCTGCATCTGGGTTCGGGTTTCAACTGAGGTACCTGCACTACTACTACTACTACTACTACTACTACTACTACTACTACTACTACTACTATACTACTACTACTACTACTACTATACTACTACTACTACTACTACTACTACTACTACTACTACTACTACTACTACTACTACTACTACTACTACTACTACTACTACTACTACTACTACTACTACTACTACTACTACTACTACTACTACTACTACTACTACTACTACTACTACTACTACTACTACTACTACTACTACTACTACTACTACTACTACTACTGCTACTACGAGTACTTCTACTGCTATTAATACTACTAAGAGTACTACTATTAATACTAATACGACGACTACTACTATTACTATTAATACTAATACGAGTACTACTACTGCTACTACGACGACTACAACTACTACTACTATTACTACTACTACTGCAGCTGAACTGGGTTGAGACTGTCTTGGATTTGCAGCCTCATTTTTGACACATTACTCATTCCCGGATGATAGATCAATAAATAGGGAGCACTGATGGAATGATAAGTGAGAACAGAAAGCAGAAGCACGAAGAAAATCTATCCCAGTGCTACTTTTCTTCGCCAAATTCCACATAAATTACTCTATAATCGAAACCGGGCCTCCCTGGTAAGAAGCTGTCAATTAAACGCCTGAGCTATAATGTCGCTATAAGTGGTACATAAAATCACCACTCTGCTTCTGATTAAATTGTTGAATGTCTTGTAAGAAAGGGCAGGTTTGAATTATCGTGGAATGATACTTGTCCCTAAAAAAGCGACACGTGCCAAAATGTTACTATGTTAATTAACGCTATGGCTATTTACTTGCAATTTAATTTTTTGTGTGATATTTTTCAGAAGTGTAAGAGACTTCCCTTTTATATGTGTATGTATATATGTTATCGTAGGAAGTAACGTGAAATTGTGCTATCTACAGAGGTAGCCGTACCCTGAACCACACGTTTTTATTTTCTATCAGCAAGCCAGTTGATGTTGGCTGGATCTGACGTCGAAACCAGATCACTCGCGCCTCTCATCCCATTTCAGGACGTCAAGTGCTATTTGGGTGGCGGTGTCAAGCTTTCATATGCAAACAAGCCCTTCCCTCCTCCGATTCAGCATTGCAGCACAGAGAGACCAGGAATGGGGGACTGTTGAGAGCTGGCAGAGTTAGTTCAAACGCTCGAGAGGGTATAGGGATAGCCCTGGCTCTAACTGGACCAGGGGGTCCATTTTCAACGGCGGAGGGAAATAGCAGTCAGTAGCTGTCACTTCATGAATTGACCTCCCACTGACATTTGGTCTCCCCATCCCGCCCACAATCCCAACAAATTCTCTTTTTTTTTTCCATTAACCATTTGTACACTCATTGATTTAAAACTTCGTTTACTTCGATGGAATTTGTAGAAGATATTTAACATGGATATGCTGAGAGATATTGGGTTCTCACGGCGATTTTGCTGAAGTTTTGATTCTTCTGGGTTGTTATTTTGCGTCAAATGGGTAATAGTTTCACATATTTCGAAGGATCATAATTCCTTCCCTTTCAGAGCCAAGCAGTTCAAGAAGGCAGGACTGCCTGAACCTGCATATGAAGGCGTAACAATCCTGGAGACTTGAATTTCATGGGTATATTTTTCACTGATTGATTTATTTCATGTATAGATGTTAGATACTATGGAATGAGATAGGAACATGTTAACGGAAGGTAATTGTGATTCTTGATGGGAGAGTTTTAGCATATTTCAAGGAATGATGACAGTACTCACCGAAAGAATCTGACGGAAACGAAGTGTAAGTAAATTAAAAATAACCGGTGTCTCGGTAGAAGTTTGAACTCTGAACCTCCTTATGACAAATCCAGAAAATAAACAGTACTTTAGCCTGCTAGAATATATATCATTACATATATCGAAAACAGTAAGTAATTGCCACATATGAACCTTTTAAACCTCATTGGTATTTATAGGCTATGCACGATCTTCTGCCCACACAGTACCTTCTTATTTTTCCCCTAAACAACATTAACTGATTGGTATTTACAATAGTGACGAAGTTTGTTCTCTGTGAGGTAGGAACTGAATTTTTATACGTATTTTAATAAATGTCCGTCTTCACAATATTAACACTTCACTGAGTGACCGGAGGACTAAATTTGTCTACGTGTTTTAAAACTTGCTCCACATTTCCAAGTTGTTATTGAGAAATTCATAATCGATCAAGTGGTCAAAAAATTTGCAAAATACTATGGACAGAATATTTATGGACGTATTAAGAAGAGCCCCCCCCCCCCCCCATTGTGACCTCTTGTAAAGTTTGAATTCGGAAAAATTTACTAATTTTTAAAAAATTCATTTTTTGTTACTTTTTCTGTAATCTACACTGATTCCAGTTTATTGTCTGTGAATGTTTCATGTTGTTAAGCTACACACTTGGAAATATAATAACTCTTGTAGAACTAAGAAAGGGAATAAGAATAGTGCCATTCAACTTCTGTATCACACATCTTTTCGCTGTCGATGGCATAAATTTATGCATACTATGACCTGAATTGGAACCGGATACTTGTGTTAGCTCTGTATAATCATGCGTGCTTTAAATCGTTTAACCTTGGTAAACTGCAAACAGTGAAATTCCCCTTGAAAATTGAAGAGTATTGTTTGAAAATTCTCTCCAGTAGCTGCCTTCTTGACCCATAACACATGCTGAGCCACTGTTATACTATACAGCCCTAAAACATGAATACATGCGCTACGTTACTTTGTAAACCAAAAGGTCGAGATTGCAGTACGCACTGACGCACACGTACCCCTCATCACTGCTTAATACTGACATCTTTCGGTGCTGTTGTTAAAGATTTCGATTGATAAATGCTCCTGCGTCATATATGTAAACATAGTAAACCAAAAACCGGGCCTATTTTAGACATGCATTATTATATCTAGTCCTCATTAATAGTATATTATCGAACACATAATACATTTTGGGTACTTGTACATATAATTTCGTAAAACCTTGTATATGCACCAAATGTTGTGTGTCTGCTGGCTCGGTATTCTGCATGTTCGTTCGTTGTCATTGAATCTAGCGGCCACCGTGCTGTTAACTGTGCCGTTATGTACAGTGCAAGTAATGCATCAGTGCTCTGTGTGGAGCGCTGTCAACTTACGTGACGTGTTCCGCATGCAGAATTCACTGAACATATGTACATTGCTCTAGATTCTAGTATTTGCCAGAAGGCTTCTTCTATCGTAAAGTTTTCTGATTTTCTGTAAGTGCAAATTTTTTCAAAATAAGCATTGCTTTATTGCGTTAAAATATAATTTCAGTGTATAACTTTCAGAAATATTAGAGAGAATACTAATTCGTACATCACTGTATAAGGTAGAGATACATATTTAAACTTTTGGAAGGACCACTATTAAATATGAAATGAAATAATGTAATTGGCAGATGGTGTCGTCGTCTTTATTGTTGTTTTGTTGTTGTTGTTGTTGTTGTTGTGTTGCTGTTGCTGTCGTCGTCGTGGTTGTTGTTCTTATTATTATTATCATCATCACCCTCATAACGCTTATGATCATCATCTATGTTTGATGTTAATTATAATAGAAAATTAAATGCTATGTGAAACCTTTCCACGAAGCTTCCAAATGGTATTTAAAATATTCGATAGCTGTTGACATAACTGAAAAATTATCTCGATGCAGTAAAGTCCTTCTACAGGAGCTAATATTTTTCACCCAGTCAAGACATTCTCCTCTTTTATGGAACTAGAAGAGTCATTGCCGGGTTCGTCACTTGTGACACTCCTGAGCCAGATGAACCCAGTCCATGCCCTCGCTTACTATGTTCTTAAGAAACATTTTAATATTGTACTCCAGTTCACTCCTAGGTTGTTCAAGTTGTCTCTCTCCTTCAGGCTTTCCAACCAAAACCATACGAGTATATGCCTTTATTTTACCTCCATGCATGCCGCTTGCCGATCCCATCTCATCCTTCTTTGATGTGATCACCCTAATAATATTTGGTGTGGGGTGCAATTCACGAGGCTTCTTACTCTGCAGTTTTCTCCAGTTTCCTGTTTCTTCGTCCCCAGTATGTTCAAAATGTCCTCACAGCTCCCTGCTCTCGAAGAAAGATTCACATCCACATAGAATAATAGGTAACCTTATTGCTCTATTTCTTTTAATCTTTACATTTTTAGTTATCACAAAGGAAGACAAAAAATTTTCTGATCCAAGTTGTAGCAATCATTCCCCGGATTTAATCTGCTCTTACTTTATTTACATTTCTGTCTTTCCTAGACGAGGTATTGGCCCACTAGTTTTTTTTTTTAATTAAGGCACTAAAGAGGCCATAATGACGACATTATTATAACTGCAGAAATAACGTTGCGTCGAATCAGATATAAGTCGTATACGTTGGATTTGTAAAGACTTGAAAGGGGATGATTTTGTGTTATTTGCAGGTAACATTCCGAAGTAAACTACGAGAAAGCTCGTTCAAGACAGCGTGTCTCTCGTAACATATTCGAAAAGGTTACTTTTCGAACACAATGCATAACGAGTCCACTACTACAGCCTCTTCGGATAAAATCGTATTTTAATTTAAGGTAAAGTTTTAGGAATTGTGTTGTTTTCCAGATTAATAAATTTCAGTAAATAATATTATTCTCTTCAGTGAGAGGAAATTGTTAACATTGGCGTACAATTCGCGTGCATGAAGTTTGAGAGTGATATGTGACAGGGTGCAGGATGACGAGAATTTATGTTGTCAGGTTGCTGGTACAATTTATGTTAACATGTTCACCGGTTTCATGTTACGTTACCGATTACACTTCACTGAATGTGATATGACAACCTATGACAGATACAAGTGGTATTGTGAGCAGTGTGTGTATTTTTCGCCCCCCCCTCCCCTAATTGGTCCAAGAGACAGAAAAATATACCGTAATATGTATTCAAGTGGGCCTTTGTACCATGTTTTATGACATGCAAACACACAACTTATTTTCCTCATATTCAGTTTGTGAAATTTTTACGAATTTATGTTTGTTGTGCCGAATATAGAGAAATAATTTTTTTTTGTGTTATTGAGAGACGTGTTTTCAACCACAAAATTCATATAAAATTGAACAGTGGAAAGGTGGCGATTTAGGAATTGGTAAGGAATTGAAATAAAGAAATCCTAGAATTTGCCTGGAGCGAGAGAGGACACGAAAGAAGTTTGTCGAGAGACGTTGCACGATGACGTAATTTCTAATTGGAATAGCAGTTTACAGGACATTAAAAATTACAACATTAGACAAGAGTCAAAGCATACTAAGATCCCTGAGAAGAACACTCGTAGCTATTCATGTTTGGGTCTGAAAATTGGATGTCAGAAAAAACAATGAATGAAAAAAAATGGGGACAAAGGAAGTGTAGCAAAGCACAGAATGCCTGGTCTTAAATATAATGAAAATATTAGAAAACTTAAAATAATGTCTCTTAATACCATAGTAAAGAATGTGAAAACAAATTACTAGAACGGTGGGAAAGAAAGTTCTTAAATCTAATCCCGAATGTGCTGTGTCAATACGAGACAATTGCCAGGGTCGTCTCACAAGAAAGTAGAAGAAAATGATACAAACGGTATCATCGAAGCAGACAAACATCAACTCTGTATGTTGTTGATGACAGACGGTCTGCCGTCTGAGATTTGAACCCAGTATACTCGTATTCCGCTACGTAACGTTGAGGAACGCGTGGCCTGATGGATTCTGCGTGTTTTAACGCAGTGAAATGCAACAAACGAAATGCTGACCGTAAGTTGGCTCCGAAAAACAAATATCGTTTATAATTTCGATAAAAATGTGGTTATTTTGACTGATGCTTTCATGGTTTTACGCAATTTCTTCAGGAAGTGCAGGCATGCTATCTTAAATTAAGGCATATCCTCTACCTATCAAGCCCATCCCAATTCATTGTCTTAGCTGTACTGTATTTGACGTCATAGAATCTGAGCTACTGGCAGCATTGTTAGAAGTCATAAATAAATAAGTAAATAAATCTAAGAGGCAACATGTATCCGCATTTTTTCTGTCTGAATAGAATCTGAACTCAAACCTCCCTTCTGAACATTCAAGTGTGCGAGTTTTACGTCTTGAAACTTAAGCTTCTTTCACTGTAATGGAGAGTTCCAAGGGGATGCCTACTTACGTAATAGGCACTTAACACAACATTTATATTATTCTTTGTGTATTGTTATGTCTAAAATGATAATCCGCATGGGAGTGTTTAGGAACAAAGACCTGAGAAATTGTGTACCTAAGCCAAGGGCACTGAAAGGAGTCAAATATATTTAACTCGTCCACATCATCCCAGAAGGGTTGCATCCCCCCTCCAGCCTAATGTACTCTTTTCGCCTCCAGTCATACGACCATTCTGTTTACACGGAAGTTGGTAGTGACAACGCGTGCGTCAGACAAGCTATCTGAGATGACTTAGACTAAAGCGGAATAAGAAAATTTCGAAACAATGGGAAACAGCGATTTTCGTTATCCTTACAATCGATGGGACTTCTTTCCGCAGACTCCTTGTAAAAGATGTGAACTCAGACAATTTGATAAAATTATATACTGAGGAATTTCCAATATGTACGCCTAATCTGGTTCACTTAGGATTAAGGGGTTCGTCGACTTTTTCCGTTACCCAGTTTCTCGAAAACAACGTTTCGGAAACTGTGTCTGTTTCGGTACTCAAAGGAAAAGTGGGCTGCCCAGTGATTGACACTATCTGTTTGTATCGAACCAAAATGAGAAGTATCCACAACCTTAATTTTGAAGCCGGAAACATAACATTTTCGAAATGTACTTTTTGGAATAATCGACTTCAGAAAACCCCAGTTCAGTTATTCTAAGTGTTACCCTCGTCCTGTATTGACATGGTAATTAAATTAAGGCGGATATAATGTGCGGAATATGCACCACTCATCGGTAAATACATTTTTTGTAAGTGAAGACACCAGCGGAAGAAAAAGCGTATTACTTTTACGTAAGAAACGAAGAACAGCATTAGACCGTTAGTCTTCTGTATGGGAGAATTATTTATTTGCTTTAACTTTGATTCTGTTTTCTTCGTTTTATACCATGTCCTTCCCACAGACTAATCTTTGCATCAGTTCGCAGACAAACATGTAACGATATATTAATATTATGCCAGTACCCCCACCCAATTATACGTTTTATTTTCGCAACATTAATAGGACTAACATGGCGACGACGTTTTGAAGTAAGAATAGGATTATTTAACATAGCATTTTTGTTACTTCGGGTTGCATTACAGATTGTCCAGCTGAAAGTGTAAGCTGCATTGCTCTGTAGCGACCGATGACGCCACCTATTCTGCAGTATTCAGCTCCGCGTTAAAAAGAGCTCTATGTAGATCTTCGAAAACTATGTAGGCCCAACTTTTTAAGGCTAAAGTCTCAAGGTGTAAATATTAGAAGGCGAAAAGAATTACGTGAACGACTTTCGATTTATTTGCAATAAGTAACAAATTATTAAAGACTGTGTGTTTGGAGGCGTGTCATCAACATATGTCCACAGTGTGTGTTATTTATGTCAGGTTTTGGCCAAAATTGTTTGCTACCGATAGACTTTAATTCAAATCCCCAGCATTAAATTTCACTAAAATTCCTCCAGAGTGATTCGAGTTGTTCCGTACGGGCACACAGACGAACAGGCATTGCGACACTGATAGTCTTTTTTCGCAGCTATTTTGCAAGCGCCTCGAAAAGTGATTTGCCGCGAGACTTCAACGGTATATCTGAAAAACAGAAGTTATCCACAAAATAGATAAATGGACGTGCGCAGTTATTTGCGTGTATTTATAGTTAGCGTAAACTTATAAATTGATACCTTTGAATCTTCGTAATATATTTAAAGACTTGCTTATTATCTGACACCCATAAAAATGAACAGGACCTGATTACATTAAATTAAGTTTTCTATTTTCAATGCAGAACTTGTATCGTGGCCATAAATTGTATTGGCGTGTTAATTCAGAGCTATAATTCTGGTTTCAGCATACCGTAAATTTGGATATCTGTGAGCGATAATTTGATCACTTAACCGTCCGTATAATGGTGTTACATTACACTGGGTGTGATGATGCACATCTGCCTTAAAAGGCACCAATCTGAACATGAAATTTGTGCAGGATAAATGGGCCGATATGCCTATGTGGTAGAAAGACGAAACGTAATAAATTGCATTTCGTTTCACCAGCTTGTATGTGAGAGGCCACCATGTTTTCACATAAATATCTTTTGTCTTGTTTGTCATATTAAAAGCTATTTATTTATTTATTTATTTACTTATTTATTCCCTTATTTGTTTCTCTCTTGCCGTTTGCTTTTTTCGACTAACTTCTTTTCATCTTGATTCCATCCTCTTTATTTACTAATTCATTTTGTTTCTCACGTTCCTAATTTGCTTCTAGTTTCCTTCTCTTTCTATTTTCTTTCTCTGCTTCCTTTTTTGTTGCCTTCCCTCTTTTCGTCTAGGTTTAATTTTTTCTTCTTTTATTATTCTTTCCTTATTCTGTTGTTTCTTCCTGTCTCCCTGTTTCGTTTTAAGCTGTTTTCTCAATCTGTATTTGTTTATTTGCTTTTTCTCTCCCTTTTATGTATTTTGCATTAAATATACATTCTGGGCAGCATATGGATGGGAGGTAAACATGCGGATTCTAGATTTATTTACCAATTTTTTTTTACTTAGGCAAATTTTAGTAGCTAATTCTATATAGCATTCGAAGATAAGGTTATCAGGAAAAGGAAGTGGTCGTGACTTACTTTTAGGTACTATCTGGTCATTTGCCTGGAAGGACTGAGTTAAACGATGAAAACCGCCAGTAAGGTCAGAAGGTGTTCCGGTCGAGGCGGTTTAGAGCAGTGCTTTTCAATTTTTCTTCTCGCGTATCTTTATCACACGCAACATATTCACGCATGGTACTACGTTCTAAAAAAACATAATTTATGCTGATATAGTTTGAGTTTTTATACAGGTAACATTAATTGTATAACACTTTACTGTACTACTAAAATGTTCATTAATGAAACCCAGAAGTCGACTAAAGGTTTTCATACCTTTTCTGTGTTAGTGAGAGACCTAAGCTTCTAGTGATGACATAAGTTTGTCGATATCAAGTGGCACAGTGCTGACGACAAAGATCATGTCTAGCAGTTTGTCTGTCTTGATTAATGCCGTGGCAGAAAACGTTTCTACACGTGTGTGATGATCCAAATGGTAGCAAAGCCGCCGCTGCACTTTGTCCAAGGGAAGGTTAGTCCTTGCTGACTTCACACCTGAATTCTAAAAGGGACTTTTGACTGGAATTGGTTTGAAACCGGCGATCTGTCTTCATATCAATTATACGGTCTTGGAAATATTCCGTAACTTAAGCTTTAGAGACAGCGACCTTACTGAACGGCGAAATCATCTAATCATTTCCACCGTCTGAATCTGCGGTAAAGAGTGGCTACTATGACAGTAACTGTACTGACAGAATGTCCGAGTGTTGCTTGATATTCGATTGAGTTCCAGTAGTCGGTTCGTTTCTATCATTTTCGCCTAGGAAATCCATCATTTTAAGAAATGCTGCCATATTTCCGGATTCACTCGTCCTTTCCATAGAAGCAGTTTGCCGTGGCAGGCGAGCGCTTCGTCTTCCATTGAAAATGTTATTTCCATCACCTAAAGGATTGAAGTTTAAATCACCTTTTTTGAAGATATATCTGTAAGATATGCATCTTCAAAATGTTATGATGTGAGGCCTTGTTTTTAAAAAGTATATAAACATCATGTCTCAGTTTTCGGAGAGTTTTAGTATAATTTCTGTAGAGGATCATCGAATTTCACTGCGAAAGAAACTGGCTGTATGTGCGGAATGCACTTGTGCATGACTTGACAAAAAACTTAACTTTTTGTTCACCGTGCATTATGGTAATAGATAACATTCATCAACCAACAACTGCACTTGTGCAAGTGCAGTTGTTGGTTGATGAATATTATCTATTGACAAAAAAGTCTGATATTCAATTTTCGATTTTTGGTCAAGCTGATTAATTTGTTTGCCTCTCTAAGGATTTAATGTAAAATCGGTTTCAGCTTCTTCGAATGCAGGGCTTCCCTACGGATGATAGAGTTGTTATAAATAATTGAATCGTTTTCTTTTTCACCCGTAAAACCAAGGCTACTAGCAATCGCTTCTGCGCCATCTGTACTTACAGCTTTGCACCACAGCTGTTTGGTATTTTGTTCTTTAAAATATCATTTATTTCTTAGAACGTAGCTCGTACATTCGCATGGCCCTTTAGGGATCTACAAAACAAAATATGTTCCACAATTTCTACTTCATCTCATACTCAGATATACGTCACCAGTTGAATTTTATGTGAAATTTCCGTAACCTCCATCCAATTGAAGAGGAAACACATTGGCCGGCTCTATTTCTTCCACAACTTGATCGGTGACATCTGCGGCCATTTGCACAATTCTCCTTTGCCCAGTCTGTGTCAGAGCAAGGGATTTGTGAAGCAGTTACGCCGTCAAACATTATTGATGCAATTTCTATTGCAGTGGGCGTCACAGGCCCTTCAACAACGGTGTCCGATATTGTACATTACGCTACAAGCAGAGAAATGTAATACAATACCTGAAGACACTTCAGTAAAATATTTATGTTTCTAAGCGTTGCTTGCCTGTTGATAAATCTTGTGTTTTGTCATTGAATAAATCGTCTGACTTCCCTTTCAATGATTTATGTTATGAATTGAAATGTCTCATTGAATGGCTGGAAAGCGTTACACCATATATATGGCACGGGGGTGTTGTAGTCCATTCAGTGTACAAGAAAATATCCTTTCCTTCAATGTTTTATCATACTTTCTGTGGTTTATTTTACTGCTCTTTTATTCGTTCACCGCTGGTTCTTTGTATTCTGTAAAGCTATTAATGCTAGTTGATGTAGTTGCTGTGCATTGCGGGTGAATTATGGCCTCTTTTCGCTAATTATAAGCGCGTTAGTTTAAAATTACGCCAATATAAATATAATTATAAAAAGTACACTAATTACACTAATTATAAACAATGTAGAGTATATTTTTGCAGTATATGTAGCATAGCAAAGAGCAGTCACACTATAGAAGCTGCTACAAATTTGATTGTATTGAACTGCATTAATACAAATGAAAGAGAAATAGTCACAGATGGCAGTAATTCAAAAGATAATTTTAGCTTTCAAACAATTCTGAAGGCATGTTATACATGCTTGGTACTTTTTTTTAAATCTCTTAGAAATATTCTCTTGCTTGCTGCTGACCCCAGTCGGTAGAATTTCGGGGTAATGAATATGCATTTTCCTATCTCGCAAAATATTAACCGATTTTTTACTTGCCTCTTCCATTTCCGCCCTAAAGATATTGCAAATAGATGTTAAGTTTTAGTGATTTTGCAAAGGCTTTTGGCTGCATAGTTTTCCCTCAATAATGACTGCCCTTAGAAATGTAATTGATAATCCAAGAATAATATCCAAGACATTCATTTTAAGATCCTTATTTCCTCCGGTCTGACACGCTGTTTCACGTGTTTACAACACGTTATAATATTAGGTCACCAATCGCAGTTAGACGACATAGGGAAATCCCTTTGTATATTCGAGTTTCAGCTTTGAGGCACAGGCACTACGTTCCGTTCAAATTCGGGAGACTCGTCCAACGAACAGTGTCGAAGAACGACATCCTCAATAAGACAGAATTCCGTATGCGCCTTATAAATGTTCGTATTTTCATTTCAATGCATATAAAACTGTTTTATTTGTGCAACTAATACTTCCAAAAATTAGCTATAAAATGATAATTTCCAAGTGTTAGCGAGTACCGCAAAGCGACCGTTTGCCTGCCACCAGTAGTAGCGTACCACTGCTTGTAAAACACTGGCGCAGAGTAGTCGATGCAAGTTACTTCACTACAGCCGATCTTCTCTGCTGTGCTACCAGAGCATCACTCAACAGTACGTTACGCACGACGCAACCCAATTCTCTGCCATACCGTTCCGAACCAATACTGTTGACATGTCATGTCTGCACGACAGAACACTCCATCAGTCTACAATCTTCTCTACACAAGCGGCATAAAGCAGTACTTGCAGTCGGTATGTGATTTGACAAGCTGAATAATATATTGTATACGTCTGTATCAGCTGGAAAGTTGTACAAGTTATTCAGTAGGCTTACTGATTACGTAAATTAATCCTTGTGGAGCCCGTCCTCTATAAGGCGATGCTTATCATTTCGAACTTTAAACTCCGGCGTCGCATCAGCTCTAAATGTTTTCATTGAGGTTAGAATCACATGTTGCTTATGCAATTAGAAGTCACATTTGTCGAGTTACGGTTGCTGAAAGGCAAAGAAAACGCTGAGAAGGTGCTGTAATTACATGTACATCCATATTGAGACCAAAGAAAGAAGTTCCATGGATGTCGGAGCTCCACCTGCTCTACGTTCTGTCTAGTGTTTCCTTCTCCTACGTATCCTGTATCAACCAGCCTAGAGGGTTGGTCGATGGTTCAGATGATTAAGTACTTGTCACTACTAAACTTCGGATAAATTCTCGCTAAACCATTTATAACGGCAGAAGATTAAAACAGCCACATGCCAAACGGGTGATAGGAGTTCTTTTCCTGAGGCGAAAAGTGTCAGACCTCGAAATTGACCAGTTATTGCCATGGAATATCGGGGCTTACTAATTGTAAAGAGTAATCTAAATGCATCTTGGTGCTCAGTATGAAAGAAAATGTTTGTATTTTACCTATTAACGATGCGAAGAAATGATTTTAAACTTTTCTTAACATAAGTTAAGTGAAAATATTAAGTCTTAAAAGACATTAACCAGGAAGCTATTAAGCAGTGTTGAATTATGTTATGAATGATATACGAATGTGAATTTAAATGTACGGAAAATCCGGTAATATTACATGGCGAGAGAGATTTGGAATCTGAAACATAGATATTTGTAGATACAAAGGTGGAATAGTTTATAAACGTTGTTTAAATAATGCCTTAGTCCTATTTGGTCCATTGTGCTACAAACCTTTTAGGACGCCGACCTTCATAGTGTTTGCTCATTCCGGCTTTCGCTGTTGTTCCCGCAACATTTGGTTTTTCCATGTTGCGGGTTTCAGTTATGCGAAGGACCCCCGATATCGAATGGAGGACCCGCACCTGTCGATTGTCAGCAGGTCCTTTGAACCTTGTCCGTCAGTATGTACAAGTAGAGCTACTGAGCATCACCACGTCCTTCGTCCTTTGGAAGTTCCTGATCAGTGACAGCCAAGGCGACAAAAATAATGCCTAGGAAGACATACTTTGGAATGTAAAAGTATTGGTTAACTAACCCACTGGGGACGTGTGGTAATAAGACAAGGATGTGAGGTTACATATAAAGGGCCATGATAGGGTACAGACAGAAGAGGCAGAAGTGAAACCTGAAGATCCGTTAGAGGAAACGGAATTAGGTGTGAAAGGTAATTGGTGGTACTATAGGTAATATGCCTGCTATGTATGTGGAGAGAAGATGACATGAAACTGCAGATATACAGGGTGAAAATTACGAGTACTCGCAGGATAAAGGAAGAACAGGGGATTGTAGCTGTGACTCCTGAATATGAACACGAATGTTGTGGTATATGGAATATTATTTGCGCGTCAAATTTAGGGGAAGGTGAAGGATGCAGTAAATGAATGATATGTATAAATTCTCCGTACAAAGTAAACGAGGTGGTAAAATTTATAAATAGATTTGAAACTGTGAATACATGGATGCACATATTTAAAAAAAAAAACTACGAGCCACCTCAAAGTTCTAGGCGCAAGAACGTTGACATGCAGCAGTTTGTATGCTGCGGCCCACAAATTTTGTGCATCGCTGTACAAAACTTAGTCGCCCTCCCGGGTTGTACACCCTGTATTAATATATTAAAATGATAAAATAATTTAATGAAATGTTCAGCTCTTTAAGACGTTTTGTGTGCTTATTTACACTGAAAATCAAACACCGGCATCATAAAATTCCAGCATTGGATCTAATTCTGAGCCAGATGCATGCAGTGAAAGGTATAATCTGTATAATGCGTTGCATTGTTCAATAAAATGTGCGTTGAATTTGAAATGTTTAAGGGAAAGTAGGGAATTGCATCCTACTGTATAGATCCAATTGCAACGATCTGACATGGAATGAGCTTCCATGGACGCAATCAACTTCCTAGTGGAAGAGAATATGGGCTTAATCTTGCAAAAGGATCTCGAGAGGAAAGTGGGTTGGGGATCATGTTCTTTAATCGAGCTCAAATAAACGCATTCGTTTTAATATCCCTGCCTCCACGGCACATGGTGGAAGTAGCAATCTGGACAGCGTAAAGCGTTGCGAAGTAATCATTGGGAGTCACTGTACGCCAAGTTCACAAGAAGCTGTTTAAACATTTATACAAAGTTCCTACACAAAACGAGGGCATTCAGTACTACAAAATATTTAATATTTTGTGGAAAATATGACATGACACCCACCGGCTCCTCAAGTTACACTCTGGTTTTTCGACGTAGTAGCTAAGTTGCGCGCGTGAAAAAGTTCTGTGGGAGTAGTGGATGTTACGTTGTGTCTGTCTGAAGAAGGGACGACTAATTGCTGACTCCGTGAAGCTGAGCCCTTGACAAGCTAATATGGCCTGAGGTATTTAAGAAATTCTCGAATTTTCTGAAACACAAGAATTGTTCATTACCTTTTCCACAGGAACCCACCACTGTTCCCTATCTTAGGCCAGGTGAATCCAGTCCACATCCCCATCATATTTAGTTATAATTCGTTATAATTTATTGCTCCCATCTACCCCTAAATCTTTCAAGCAGTCTCTTTTCCTCATTTTTTGCAACCAGAAACTTGCGTGGCTGTCAGTTTTTTACCATACCTGCAACATGTCCCATCAACATCCTCCTCGTTAGTTTAATATTCCAATTTACAACAGTCAACTAGTATAGATCATAAAGCTCCTCGTTATGCAACTTTCTCCAGTTTATGCTTGCTTCGTGCAGCAGAAGGAATGGTTATCAGTCAACAGGATGATTCAATGCGTATACAACTTTTTTTATCCGTTCTTTTGCAACTGCTGTCCGCCACTGGGACCAACAACATCCACGGTGCATTCAAATAATTTTGATTGGGTCTTAAAAATAAAAAGCTATAGGTCTTCGTTCGTTTAGTGGCGCCGTAGCTTGATTCGATCTCTCGTCTTCTAAAGATTCAGGTTCTCTGCATCAACTCAGGAACGGGTTTTAGGACTCCTTGCTGGTTCAGTCCACGTTCACGGCTAGTCTGAAGCTCCAGCACTACAGGTTTGATCAATAGCTTTATTAAATAGGCCACTGCCACTTTCTTCCAGACTTAACATTTGAAGCTGTAATATGTGTGTGGTAACGACAGTTGTTAAATATAATAAATGACGAAGAACGGAAGTGGAATCTCTTTTAAATGTAATTTGCGGACAGGCGAACGGCGGTGACTTGCTGGTTTAAACTGATATTTCATCTCTGTTAACAGTCCTCGGGCTGATGTCTCGTAAACCTCCCTCACATCTTTTGTTGTTATTCCAGCAAGTGCCGTAGGGCGATGTTTTCGTCTTCTTTTAAGTTGTGATTTACTAACATAACTTGCTTAGGCGAGCTTTGAATTTCAGCAATTGGAGTATTCGGTAAAAATTAGAATAGGCAATGCCGCGTGAAGAGATAACACCTCAGGATTCCTAGAAGGCAGAAAAGAAGTGTCGAAGTTCAATTATTATTTAAAGTAAGAAGGAGTGGAATTGAGGACATGAATAATTTGGGCATAGGAAGTTAACGTATGAAATAAAGCGACGTGTTAAATAGATCTGCCGGGAAACAGAAAAGCAGATATACCTGTAGGTCCACATTGTATCAGCAGACTGCAGCACAAAATAATAATATGAAGAATCTGAAAAATCGTAGATTTATGTCCTCTGTCCAAGACTGCTTGGCCATGAACATGGAGGAAATGCGACGTTTCGTAACGTCTGTAGATATTTACCGGTCGGCAAAACAAGCGTGAGGGGCGTTAGGTAAATACGGTATTGGTGTAAGACAAGTACAGTATTTAATCAGAAATAAATGGACATTAATACCAGTGAGGATAGTGATCAAAACAAGGAGGATAAAATGGACGGAATATGTGGCTGGCATGGAACAGAAGCGAAGAGAACAGAACAAGACAGACCAGACCTAGTTTATTTCAGGAAGTTTTACTTTATTAAGGACTCGTCTTCTTGGATTTAGCTACTGTTACTGACTGTGGAGTTTGCAGTTGACCTTGGCGGTGGTTAACGTTGCGAAAAGCCGACCGTCCGTTGTTTTTGACCAGTACCCCAGGACCCATGCTGTGAATGTGCACTGCGTTGTCTTGAGTAAGGAACAGTAGTTGGCTAGAATAACAGTGAGGTATGTAATACTGTAAACAACCTACTGGTAAAGTGTGCAGTCTATAGGTGTAATTCATTTATGTTTATTTTATGAGAGGCTTGAGGTTCTGTCAGCGATGTTGATGAAGATTCAAATCTTCTGGGGTATAACGCCTGTCAGTGGAAAAATCTTTTGGGTTTATGAAGTTCATGACTGCATAATGCCTGAAGATTGAGACAGCAGAATCCTCCGAAACATGGGCAACTATGTATGAATAGACACGGCGCTTCTTTCCAGAAGACATAAATCCTTATATTTATTTTAATTGGTTGTGAAAATTTTACACGTTTATATGTCTCTGACGAATATTATTTGATTCTCGCTACGGATGGAATACACCAAAAACGTGATTTTTTTTTACCTCCTCACTTACTGTTTTTCAGTTCCGAGCTCGTTTCTCTTTGTTTGGATTCTGGAAAGGAAAAAAATCCAGTCGAGATGTTTGTTACCTCTAGTCAGTTTTCTCCTCCTTCCCTGACACCCTGACACCAAGTCCTGGCTACTCCTATATCGAGAAATCCACTCGAATGCTTGGGCTTCACAAGAGGAATAAAACTGAATCCAGATTGCATCATGAAGAGGAGGGCCAGCCAGTTCCGCAGCAGAACTCGTCCCCGTAGGTCTAAACTCTACGTACTTCTGGGCCCACTTTACATCTAAATAGCTCCCTTCTTCTCATCCTCGAACCCCCTTTCGGTCCATTCTGCCACCATCAAGTCAACCTCTCCCTACTCCCTCTTGAAACCCTGCGTCAGGGAATGTTATGCTAGGCGAGTTTCTCTGTTAGATGGACCCAAACGGTGCTGGATGCTCACAAATGCAAATATTAGGACTGTGTACAAAGTTTCGAGATTCCTAGGGGCCAATGTTCATATTTACCTTCTTACCAAACT
Organism: Reticulitermes speratus; assembly: GCA_021186555.1. NCBI lineage: Eukaryota > Metazoa > Arthropoda > Insecta > Blattodea > Rhinotermitidae > Reticulitermes > Reticulitermes speratus. The sequence goes on from JAJKFL010000005.1 coordinate 21,932,571, forward strand.
GAGTTCTGAGACGACACGAAATGTAGACTTAGCTTCATTTGAATGTCATTTTGAAATTCAAAACAACATTCTTTGTGAATCGAAGTTATGTTTTGAGTAGATTCTTTTACCGAGGTTGTTATGCTTAAAATGGTTAGCCACATCAGCCAGACAGTCAGCTGTCTGTCTGTCTGTCTGTTTGTCTCTCCTCTTCTTATATGAAGGAAAACACAAACGTCAACTAATTTCATGAGTAGACGTCTTAAGACTTTAAGTTTATCAGTTGGTCAGAAAGTTTCCCGCCTTTTGTGAAAACCGAACCTTTATTGCCCTTCACTAAAACCCACCATTGGAATCTATCCTGAGCCAGCTGGACCCATTTCCTTCAAACAAATGTTAATATTATTCTACCACCTGCACTTGTGTCTCCTAAGTAGTTTTTTCTTTCAGTTTCTCACAGTGAATCCTTTACCTTTACATTTTTCTCATCTCTCCATTCGTTGTTCTGCACATGTTCCACTTTGATTTGATCATCGTAATAACATTACAGTATTTGAAGTACGCTGCCGATCCCAGTGGCCGTGCGGTCTAAGGCGTGGGTCTGCGGCCGCTCCCCTACTAGGGTTGTGAGTTTGAATCACACCGGGGGCATGGACGTCTGTCTCTTGTGAGTGTTGTGTGTTGTCAGGTAGAGGTCTCTGCGACGGGCTGGTCACTCGTCCAGAGGAGTCCTACCGAATGTGGTGTGTCTAAAAAGTGTGATCGTGAAGCGTCGTAAAATGACGAGGCATAGGCCCTCTAAGGGCTGTCGAGCCATAGGAAAAAAAAATTTAAGTACGCTAATTATAAAGCTGTTTATTACACAATTTATCCGGCTTCCTGTTACTTAGGCCTAAATATAGTCTTCAAGACTGTGTTCTGAAACACCCACAGTTTATTATCTGACAAGTAATTGTCATTAATATGTGTCTTAAGTATTTTTAGAAATTGGCTGATGAAAATTTTGTTATTGTGTCCAAATATCGAAATAATTTAATTATAATAGTAATTGTGTAAAATCTGGGGAAATTCGTAATTATAATAGATTTATATAATTTGAATTTTAAGGGCCAGACTTCTGTGACCATAATTGAATTAATGTGCATAAACTTGTTCGGCTAATATGTGGTGGAGTTGCTGGTGTAAAATTTATGTTCTAAGAGAGGAAAGAGAATAATTGAATTAATGTCGAAAGTTTTACCGATTTAAATATTCCAAAACAAGATACTTTAATTTTGATCTCGGAAAGTGGAAACAGCGCTGAAAAGGGTTTATTGTTTATTATTACTTGGAATTACTTGGTTTCCACACTTTGTCAGTCGTCTTGTAATTTATTCTGATTGAAACGTTTTCTTTCCTACTTTTATTTTTTCATGCTTATTTCTAAAAATTTATTTTAAATCACATTACTATCTCCCACCGACAAAACCTGATCCCAGGGCCATATATAGAGGTAGTTCAATGACGTAGGTTGTCCAGTGATTCATAATAGCCCATTCAATCGGACCGAACTGAGTAGCCTCTGCTTAACCTTAAAGCGAGAACGGAAACAAGTCTAGTTCCAGAAATTTTGCGTCCTTTTCAAATACAACGTGATTGGTGAGACAAAGAAAGCTAACAGTCTTAGAAAGTTGTTGTTTCTAGTATGTGACGCCGTGTAGTTTGGTACATATGTACGGATGTTTTATCTTATTCATCTTCTCTGATTACAAGCCTAGCAGGTTTGTCTCAGACGTCGGTATACCCAACAGACTGCATGACGTCGCATTCCACAAGACATTAATCTTCAAATCGACCAGAGTTTGCTGTCTTCTCAGCTATAAAGCTGAGGATTCCGTGCTTCTGGTAGACAAAGCAGTGTCATATACCAGAAGAGGAGACACCACTTCATATTCACGGCCTCAAAAACCTCATACTTCGCATTACAGTATCTTCTTTTGCGATAACGACTCGCACTGCCACACTGAGAATACTATGTTCTAAAGAAAGAATATGCGTCCAATAAAATTTACTTTAATGTAAGGAAGCGTAGGCACGTCATCACCATAGTAACCGACTACGGGATGGAATACCGGATTTCGATTGCCGGCAGGGTAAATATTTTATATTTAAGCATTGGGTCCACATTGTCTCTTAGTCCTAGCCAACGAAATATCTATGGGTCCACATTGTCTCTTAGTCCTAGCTAGCAAAATATGTATGGATCCACGCCGAAACTTCGTCCTACATATCTACGAGTATATATACCGAATGCTTTTTACAGGGGGAAAAGCGGCCGAGGCGTGGATCTGACCTCTCTCTCTGTCATCCAGTGATGGCTTTTAAGAATGTATAGAGCTGCACCTCCATTCTGCTAGTCGTCTTCACTTTGTAGTGCATAATTAAACACAGAGGACGCCACACCTTTCCTCAGATCTTCCAGGAAAATTCAGCCAGAGTACCTCGAATAAGTAGATAGTATGTAGGGTTGCATCTTTAAGGAATTAAGATGCACAAAAACAAAAATATGCGTAGGATATAATCATCATGGCCATCGTTCATCATCATCATCATCATCACCCTCTTCTTCTTATACTTCTTCCTCTTCTGCTGTCGACGGGTAACGGTCCTGTCCCGATTTCACAGCTGTATTGCAGTTCCGGTCTCTTACGTGTTACTATACGAATTTATCTTATGACATAGAACGTAGGTTTACAGGTGTATGGGGAATTTGTTAGTGTCCACTCTTCACATATAGGTTGACCACTCCTAGTAGTAGTACTTACAAACTTAGATCCTTCCGTATGTGTTTGTCTTCGATTTTTATCTAATTTGAAATGTTATTCGGAATTTCTTAAAATCGTAATATACGCTACTCGAAATTTATGTCTGCTCCTTGACCTTCCAACTGACGACAAACACAAACTTTGATGAAATGCAAGAAGACTTATACTCTGCTGTATTATAGAACACGAAATACCGGGTGCAGGTATCCGGGTTCAAGGACGTGGCTTATTATGTAATTCATCCTATAAACAGTATGTCTGAACAGAAAATATTAAAATAGGCCGCTCCATTCTAGGGTAAGACAGTCCCACTTGTTAACTTGTAGCTTGACTTACCCAAAGGAGCTTAGTATTTACTGAGATAGACATATTCTTTTCGTTGGTGAATAAAATCTGCCATTTATGGACTCAGAGTATCCACTACTCTGTCCACAAGAGACATTATTTAGACATATTGAATCACATGCACGATCTCACAGCCTGTTTCTATGTTCAGTGTAATAGTTTCGACCACCTAACCTAAGCCTACAAAGTTATCTCTTCCCTTCAAATTTTCCAAATAAGATTTGTATGTACTATTTGCCCATGTTTGCCACTTGTCCAATCTCTTACCGCCTCCTTGATCACCCTATTAATAGTATATTTTATGAGGAGTAAATGCTCTCAGATTTTTCATTTTAAAATATTGCCTTACGTCGCGTTGTATCCTGGTTTGAAATATTACTAAACCCATTCTCTGTGTTTTCAAACACCTTTTGTTCGTTATTTTGACAAGGATATCGAAAATATATACGAAATGTAGTCACTCATATTTTTAGCAGTGCTGTTAATACAGGGTATACACAAAAGAATGGTGCGGTTTCAATAGTGAATGCCCTGTATATAAACAGACTTTAAAACTTTTAAAATCTAAATTGACTTCGGTAAATTTGGTTCAAAACGTCTTAAGATTTTAGTAAAACTTTCAGTTTACTTACATTTGCAGTTACAGTTGGTGGGAAAATAAATTTGTGCCTGAATAATAGGTTTACATTAGCAGTAAATAACTTGTAAAGCTAATTATGTATCTTAAACTACACCAAAATGTATTACAGCATGTGACAATAGCTCTTTATCACTACCTAAATCTGAAGTGATTTTCACCACTAAATTCTCCTAACTCTAGCCAAATTTTACGTACAGTTATTCCAACCGAAATCCATTTACGTTCCAGAATATCAATGTGGGTGTGAAGTGGATGCTACACTAGTGCTGCTGAGCAAGGTCCTTAAATTTCTGATGGTAATAGATGTCAGAATAGCATGCAACGTTTCAATTTAACTTTGTGTAATTCATAAAAAACATGGTAGTCTTGCTAAATCTGTAGAGCTTTCCCTTGATAGCGATGATAAAGGAACTGTCGGAGCTAGGTCATGTAAAAAGTATTTTTGTGTAGCTCATAAACAAGTATTACATCAATGTTATGCAATTGGAGTACATGTAAATCGGTCAAATTTATATACATTAATTTATATTAGTGTTAAGTTGTAGTAGCAAACCAAGAATGATAAAATGCTTGGGGCATGAGGCATGCGCGTGGAAGAATAGAAGTGCATACACAATTTGGGTTGGATAAAGTTAGGAATAAGATCGTTTCGAAGAATTGTGCATAGATGGAGAATAAAATCGGAATGGAAATGTGGAGAATTTATTGACCAGTCGAGCAAGTTTTATCTTCTGAAGAAGCACTCTGCTCCATGAATTTAATTTCTAGTTCTTGTTGTTCTCGGTAGAGGTCATCCCAGAATTTGCTGTTTATTCACGGGAACGAATTTTCAAATTATTGGAAAAAGAGGTCGGATTGTGAAGTTGAATACTTATTGCAACGTGTACCTTAAATATACATATATTTGGACTGATAATCACTTAAATATAAGAGGAAACATACAGTTGATAGATTTAATCATATATTAATTAATGGTGTGTTTTCTAAAGCACCCTGTTTGAATTATAGATAATAAAACAGCATGTCTCGAAGACTGATAAATTTATTCCTATTACATTGTGTGGCTTCAAAATTTACTGTTTGCAATGACAAAGGACCCTTTCACACAACACTTTAACTATTGGCTTGTGTGCATAAAGGCTATTAGTTTTTATTGAGGCGTAATTTGACCTTGATCTGCGATTCTGACAGCGGATTTTCGTAATTTTCTAAACTTCATTAAAACAAATGTTTGATTAGATTTTATAGTTCCTCACAATAATCAATAGTGCTTTATTTCACTTGTGTTATAATTTAACCCCTATTATGATATAAATTCTCATCTGAAGCTGCATTAAAATACAAAGTTAAAAAGTGTCGTTTAAGTAAACAAGTTTCAAGTCATTCTTTTTTAAATGACAGAACATAAAATAAAATTTAAGTACCGTATTTTTACGTAACTTAATATTATTTTAATTATATTACAAACATTATCATTAACAATGTAACTCTCTGTTATTTATATAAAACATTTTAACAGAATATGTGGAAAACAGATCACAGATCTGCAGACATTTGAATGGTAACCTTCTAGTACCATATCTACAGTGATGTAATATACATCTATTTATTCTGTTTTTTCTTCTTCAATTTTCCTTTAACTTCTTAGGTATACTTCCGTAATAGATACTGACGATTTTCCTGCACATTACGTACAGAGTACACAACACAAAAGCAAGGAACAACACAAGTACTGCTATGACATCTAACAGTAGGTACTGGTACCACGTAAGATCCAGCGCGGCAGACCGTAAGTGTGGCGCTCCGCCATGTCTGATGACGTATTCAGTCCAGAAGATGGCTGTCTCGAGTGGCGTATGAGGTCGATCTCGGAACAGACGTGATAGCTCTTGAGCCTTCTGCCGGTAACTGAAATGAACAGCAAGGAAGTCGTAAGTACAGCTTCCAGTGACCACTCGGTTTCAGAAGCACATGGTCATAGATGACAGAACTGTGAGGTCTTGGTTTTGAACATCACATTTTATCATCGACGCCTGCGATTCTGCGAATTTCTATGACCTTTCATAATCCGGAAATTCTTCTCCAAGTCTTGTGTTTGATTCCCAGAATTAAGTAACTTTGTACGTCGGTTGAAAGTAGCTCTGCCTAAATTATGACAGCTTGAATAACGACAAACTTACTTGTAACATAAAATTAAGATCTCCTCGAAATAAAATATTACTGCAATAATCTATCTTATTCTCAGATAATTGCAATAATTTGTCGACACATGTTTACACAGATACACATCATTATGAAACACGTTTTACGGCAATTCTTCCACACAGAAGCCTGTACTCGATATGTGTATAAAGTTGTCCATATATTTAATTAAGTACCATTTTGTAAAGGCAATGGGGAGTGGAACTTTAACTCTACACAATTCTAAACTTGGCACCAGATGGATGTCAGTGGTCGTTTTTACATTTCGGCGGCTCAGTCCCTCGGGAAGTAACCAATCTTACCTACTGGGTAGGAAGCAGTGTGGGTCCCAGAGTCGGTCTGAGAGCGGTGGAAAACACGAAAGTCTATGAATCTGCCATGAATGGAACCCGAATTCTCAATTTTTCTAGACCGTAGCCTACTCACGATAGTGATTAAAGTATGCGCTCTCAATTATGCATGCCAGATGTGTGATAGTAGGCCTATAGAAAGTTATACGTAAAAAAAAATACCAGTAACATAATTTTCTTTTTGTGTTTCGTACATATATCATGCGTATGAAAATACGACTAAAATAAAGTAACAAACACAGTGACACAATTTTGATGTTTGGCATCATAACTGCACCTTACCTGGTGTTATGAAGTACTGTTTTCAGTGCATTTGATAGAGTGTCTTTTGTGATAGCATCATATTCCAGCATGACTGAAATACCCTTCGCCATGCAGTTTCTTATGTTCAGGTCCTGATCAGCAAATAAGGGAATTCCGACCATGGGCACCCCTGCGTGGATTGCTTCTTGTGCTCCCAATAGTCCGCCGTGGGTTATGAAAACGCGAACATTTGGGTGACCTGTAATGTTCAGAAATGTCACACATAATCAATCAATTGAATACGTAGATCAGCTGCAGCAGAACTCGAAAATTAACGGCTAATACAAGAGCGCGACACTGGACACGATCCTAAGTCATTTCACTCTACACCCTTGTCGTCAACACCTGTATCCATAAGGTCTGTTTACCTGTTTTCTCTTCTTCTTGGTTTTCTAATTAGACGCTCTCCAAGGGCGTTTTCCACAAAAATGTTGTACATATTATCTCTGACATCCTAGGCATATGGCCAGGGCATATAACCATCGTATATTCCACTGTCTTAAAGATACTGTGCAGTAACATTGTTTTATTTGTGTAATATTCTAACATACTCCTTTCCAGTTTGTCTCTTAGGCCCAACGTCTTCCTGAATAACGTGTTTTCAAACTCATGTAAATTAAGTACTTTCCACAGAGTGACTTCCCACGTTTCAAACCCATGTTAAGAATTTTATATTAGTCTCACCGTGCATCTTTCACAGTCACTGTTTATGAAACACCGACAAAATGCACTTTACTTTTACTTTTTATTACATATTAATAGACCCCTACGTATGTTTCGGTTTATGCAAAAACCATCATCACGGGGTTCAAAACTACATACATTCTACATCCAATGTCATGTCTGCCCTTATAGTTGTGCAATGTCTTAGTATGCAAGTGACATTCACTTATAAAATCAGAGTTTAAAACGTATATGAAAGCAATGAGTATAAAATCGTTAAAAATTCGTTAAAATTCGTGTCGAAATGGTAAAATGGTAAATTGCAGCAGTATGGGTCACTGTGTTACATCTATATCTTTGGCTGTTATTTGTTCTTGGTTTTGTATATTATGTCCTGTAAAATAATGAGTAAGTATCAGAGCACTATAATATTCAGTTAATAAAGTTTACATAATTTTGTAAGTTGACACGTGACAGTAACACAGTGATCCGTACTGCTGCATTTTACCATTTTACAATTTCGACACGAATTTTAACGAATTTTTAACGATTTTATACTCGGAGCTTTCATATACGTTTTAAACTCTGATTTTATAAGTGATATCACTTACACACTAAGATATTGCACAACTATAAGGGCAGACATGACATTGGATGTAGAATGTATGTAGGTTTGAACCCCCTGATGATGGTTTTTGCATAAACCGAAACATATGTAGGGGTCTATTAATATGTAATAAAAAGTAAAAGTAAAGTGCATTTTGTCGGTGTTTCATAAACAGTGAACCATGTTAAGAAATTGAAAAGATTATTTTGTGTTAATCGATTTGTAGACATTTGTAAAGTAGGTGAAATAACAGTTTTCCGAAGGAATAATAATAAATACTCGAGGGATTTATTTTTACTTAATTTTATCATGAACCCAATATTTTTAATATTGTGGCCGGTACTTAAATTTGGAAAATTTTAGAATCACATACGAGTATTACCTAGAAATTATGATTTCAGGTTTTTATAATATTTGTATATTTAATTTCTTAGCAAGTAGTCAACAAATTAACTTATGTTATTATTTATTTTGTTTGAACTGAGCTCCTTACTTTGCAGTATATAGTTTTATGCACTTAGTACATCTCTAGTGTTTCCGTGTCCAAAATGCGTTTTGCAGAACAACACAGGATTACTTAACGACTTGAGACTCTGAAAATTCTGACATATGGCACAGAACTTTAAAATTTTGTGTCTTTAGAACTGTCTGCCCTTACATAACTCCCTCGTCAAAGACCATAGTAAGCAGACTTTTTTTATGACGCTTGTTTTTTCTTAGACTTTCTCCTTCATATTTTCGTTTTACCCTTTTCACATACCAGTTTCTCATGGTTGAGAGCAAACACCTAATGATATTTCAGTAACGATTTTACTTCTGAAAGGAATGAAGTGTGGTATGCCATGAAGCTGCATCTTATCTATGCAATTTTAATACACGACAGAAAATAACATACTTTTAAAAATAAATAAAACAATTGCAAAAACGTATTTTTAATTGTCTGAAAATTATATTAGCACAAAGTATTATCTTGTTGTGGATAAACTCTTGCAAAATTTCAGAGTGTATAATAAACTACAGATATGTAACCATTGTAGAGTCAATGGAGAATTTGTTTGTCGAAGTTCTGCGGATTATTTCTGTAACTTACTCAGTACGTCGAACTGAGGAAACCACTTAGAAGTTTTGACGTTGGGCAAACTGACATTTTTGTCCATCTTCCACAGAACACGTTGAGGCAGCTCGGAGAATGCATTAATAAAAGCCTGCAACTTATCTTCAGGCAGTGTTTCTCCTTTGACCAAAGATCCTAGGCTAAAGTAGATTACTCCGTCTTCAGCTTCATCTAAGAAAGACTTGATATCCTGTTGATAGATAAGATAAATTGAGGCAAAGTTTTAAAACGTAGCTGAAACGTGTACATCATTGTCAGCATTACAAAACACATCCAGTTTACAAAATGTGTTTTGTCTTGTTATTTTCAAAGCACTGAGCAATACACATAAAACTTCAAGATCTAAGTGGTTCTAAAGTATTTCTTTGTAAAGTAAGTACGTCATGTTAATTCACTAGAAAATAAATGAAATCTGCTATATATTTTAGAGGGTTTGTGTTTGCACAGCGTTGCAATAAATGATATGTTGTTACGCTGTCATTACCTTAGGCTATATAGCATCAAGGATTTAAGACCGTGCGAAAGAAGTTTTTGTCATCTAATTTGGGATAATATTCCGTTATGTTCCTGAAGGGACTGGAGGAAGGAACGTAAAACTTTATTCATGATAATCTGTATTTGGGCCAGAATTAAACCCTGGGCCTCCCGCACAGGAAGCTTGGATGTTAAAAATTTGACAGCAAATTCCAACCTTGCTGTTAAGCAACCTGAAATTTCGTAACCAATAACGCTGTCATAAAGTCTGTCATTGTGTCCCATCCATAATCAGTTTTGTCCACACTCTGTGCCCTCACATCCTGTCACTCTAAGATCAACTGTATCTTTAATCTGTCATCAAGCCCAGGTCAGTGCAAGTTGTCTCTTTCCTTGTTTTCCGATTAAAATTGTCTACGTTTTGTAGTCTCCACTATGCCAGCTGTAAGTCTCATCAATCCTACTTTTCCGAGTTAATGACCCTATCATTACTCGGGAAAGAATATACAGCATTGCTGCTACAGAGACTAAATCTGCTGTGTATTTTAACACCCTATTTTTACTGAACGAATCAGAAGGGAGCCATTGAAAGCTTTTATATGTTTATTTTTCTCATATTCAGAATTTCCTTTTCAGAACTTAAAACAATTTCGTGAAAAAATATTTTAAGTAACGTACTACACCGATTTAACGTATAGGTGTTCTAAATATCCTTCTCTCGGTACTTCAGTTTTCTGTTCGTAACCTTTATTTCCAAATTCCAGTCCTTAGATACCCCACTTTTGCTCATGGCCACAGAAAAAGAGCCACTTATTGACAGAGGTTCTTACGCTATTTCATTTCAAATTTTTAAGTTATGACAAATGTAATTGATTTTCGTAGTGTTGGTTTCATCATCATTAATTGGCATTCGACTGTAATATTGTCCATGGAGTAATGAAATATTAATTCTCTGTGTAGTGATTATGAACTTACTTGACATTTCAAGAATATTTTGCAAAGCTTATATTTATTAAAATGGAAAAGTCAACGCTGTTTTAATTTAGCTCTGTAAATCAAGTGCTTTTGTAATTTGCCATGCGGCTGCGATTTGGTATGGTTGTGGCCTAATCCCATGACCGCAGATGTAACAAGAATGAACCCGCGTGGTCTCAGCCATAGGAGTTTTCCTGACTCGCCTGTCTGTTTGTTATACCAAATAGGACTGAACTGCTGATTCCGATATTTGGGCCATCGAGCAAGTAAACGTGGATGTAATTCGTAGAATTTGGGCAGAGCTGAATCACATTTGGGAAATGTATCGTGTTTCGAAACGTGCTTACGTAAAATATTTCTAAGGAAGCTTAGTAATATATTATTGACAGTTGGCACAAGTTTGGTGTATTTTCCTCCACACCTCTAAATCTTTCAGCCTGTTAAGTAAATTCTAATTATTCGGTATAATAGTAAAGTTTGTCTTGCTAAAAAATGAGTGGTTTCTGTTATAAATTTTATAATAGGTTTATGAAAGTCAGCACGAAATCAGAGGATATGTTTTTATCAAACATGCATCCTTAAATCATTCCAGGCTCTCTCACTTTTTTCTTTCAAAGCACATTTGATTTATGAAACTGTTTACAAGTCATTGTAACATATTAACATAGGTATCAGGTTCTGTTTGAAACTACGTTTTACGAAATGTGGCAAAGCTGCTCTCATTGTTAACACAATTATTAGTTCTAGCTGATAAGGCTACATTTACACTCATGGTTTTTAGAACGCAGATGAAAACTAAATTTATGTAAATTGTGGTCAGACGTGTTTGTGTCAATCACTTACATTGATGAATGAATAAATACAGTAAAATCAAGAAACCCATATATAGCTTGTCCTAATGCCATTCATGCACTTATATAATACGTACCCGTTATCCACCTTATATATAGCGAGATCTCAAAAAATTATAGTGGTAAGGGACGATCCCTCGACAATTTTCTCTAAGTATTTTAAAATCTTATTACTTTTACTGAAGGTTTTAATTTCCCAAATATTCAATTTCAGGAATTTCCAGAATAAAACTTTTTGACTTAAAAGTACACGATTGTATGAACATAATTCTCATTTTCAAGTGTCTTCTTGTACGAATCAAGACGTAATATGCATTACAGGCCAAGGAAATGGTAGGTCTCGCGTTTTTCATTTACAGTGTTACAATCAGTGAAAAACGAGATAAAATGCATTGTTCTATTGGCCGTTACCTCAAAACTGAATAATTTCACTGATAATTTGTATGTTGTACCACTGAATGTAGTGTAATTTTTATGTACGAAATACATAAACGTAAGGAATTTGTTATATCATTTCCTAAGTTTAACCACAGGATGTATATAACGTGTCACAAAATATGTGAGACTACGTGTGAAAACCATAAACGTTAAAAAATCAATTCTTCTTCGTTCAGTTCATTATATTAGGTTACATAAATAGACATGTATATAAATAATCCATATCAATCATTATGCTTTTCTTCCCGGGAAAGCGTAGCTTGGGATCGCTTATTGAATCATACTCCTGGGAAGGACGTAAAATGTCTTAGTTCTCGTATCTACATGGGTTGGATCGAGATAGGACATGCAAATTCTGTGCAGCTTGGGATGGGACTGAGTAAAATCGCCAAACTTTACTGGTCTGTATTTGAAGGCACGATCTATCGTATTGATACAGGGCATAGCTGATGGGTTAATTGAAGTTGGAAGATGTTATGGAATGGAAATGAATGTGGAAAAACTAAGTTAATGAGTATCTCAATGCAGCTTTCCAAAGTGCAGAGTGTGATAGATCAAAACAACCGGAGAATATGGAATATTTCAACTATCTGGGCTGCCTAATAAGAAATGATACAAGGTGTACACGTGAAAATAAATCGAGGATTGCTGTGCAAAAACAGCATTAAACAAGAAGACTCTTATCACCAGCAAATTGGACTTTAATTTGAGGAAGAAGCTGGTAAAGTGCTACATTTGGAGCTTAGCTTTGTATGGTGCTGAAACTTGAACACTTTGGAAAGTAGATCAGAAGTACCTAGAAAGTTCTGACATGTGGTGCTGGAGAAGGATGGAAGAGATCAGTTGAGTCGATCGTGTGAAGAATGAAGAAGTACGACATAGAGTCAAGGAGGAAAGGAATATCCTGCATACAATAGAACGGAAAAAAGGCGAACTGGATTGGTCACATCTTGCGTAGGAACTGCCTTCTGAAACATGTTATTGATGGAAAACTAGAGTGAAGGATAGAATTGAGGGGAACACTAGGAAAAAGATGTAAATAATTACTTGATGAATTAAAGGAAACGAGAGGATACTAAAAACTGAAAGAGGAAGTATTAGATCGCACTATATGAGAACTCGCTTTGGAAGAGGCTACGGACCTCTCGTAAGACAGATTACGAGATGGTGGTGGTCATACAAGATACAGCAATACTGACTAGTTAACTGCGACATTAGATTAAGATGTATTTATTGTGTGGAATATGTATGGAAATGGTAGTTTTGTAGTGATTTCAACTGACACCAGATATTTGAATTTCATGTCCCTAACACTGCCTCTTGAATTACATCATAAACATAAATTAAATTACCTTTGGTAATATCCCATTGCTCTGGATATGTATTCCTCCCACTTCTATAAATCCTGGAACTGTGGGTCTTGGGTAATTCAGACTGTAATGGCTGTTCACTAGGATAAGACTCGTCCTCTTTTTCAATTCTGATAGTGGCGGTACGTCCTTACCAAAATGTTTTTTCAAAATTGTATCTGATGGCAATTCCGCGAAAATATAGAGCCCTAATTTTGAAACTTCTGTTAAAATGGTGTTTGTAAGTCTCTGACCAAACGTCATATGCGGTGTGTATGGGAGGAAGTAATTTGGTATGTATGCTGGATGGTCAGGGTTCCCGATGCGATCATTTCCCCACGGTAAAATGACACTGGAAATCATGCTTATTACTGAAGCGTTGAAGCGATATGAAAAAGCGTTCATACAATCCGGACCAAGGACTTCTGTTATGACTAGATCAAATGTGTCATTACTCTTAATCAGATCTTGTACTTTGGGATGATCCAACACAATCTCACATATGTTAGTGACGGTTGTATAGAAAAAACTCAGTAGATTGAAATACTGTCCGAATTCTAGAGCACTTGTAACCGAGAGGCTGTTGAACACTCCAGGTACTGAGCCTTCTAGGCTGATGTCTGTGTAGTTAGGTATCGGTTTCGTTAGTGGAATGTGTCCAAGTACATAAACCTGATGTCCTCGTGCTGCAAGTCCTTTGAGTAGAGGTTGGATCGTCATAAAGTGACTTTTGCCATTAAAGTGGAAGGCACCTAGAATCCTTGCAGCTTCGGAATCGCCAATACAGTCACTGATGACAAGAACTACCAGCAGCAAGAGTAGACAGCACTTCATCTGTCAGGAAAAAAATATTTGTGATTATTCTCTTCTTTCTCGTGCACATCATAATGTAACTTAACTGAACACAATGCATGACAAATGTCAGATGACATCACTGGTTTATGTGCGAGATGAAAACCTGTTGAAGTCGCTGAAGAAACAGCCTGCTTTTCGCGACCTTACGTAACATCTGTATAAATTCGTCCGTCTTCACAGTCAGTTACAGACATATTTATGTGTTTAATTCTTCTCGTTTTAATTAATGAGTATTTATTTAACTAAGTAAGCTGTATATATTTTCCGGTGACATAAAATTGCGGTTTTACTCCTGCTTACTTCGCTTACCAAACAGAGAACACCGTACTACATTTACTTGTTTATTTTGTATTATGAATTCTTTTTTCATAGAGAATAAATTGTATCCCCATTACAGAAAACTATCTGTTAGTTTTTTCAGGGAAGTAATGTCCATTTTTATGGAAATATTACGAAATTTATAAATATAGGCTTTGGACAATCCACACCTATTTGTAAAATTAAGTTCTGAGTGGTACATATCACAACTAGTGTGCCGTTATTGCGGCTGATCTCTGGATGCTTATCGAGAGTCTTCACTTCCATTTAGTTGTATTATTGTACTTGTAATTTGCACATTTTATCCCATTGTTCATATTTGAAACTATAGGAATATGTTTAATTTAGCCTGAATGTTATACATACTGTTTGTTTTGTTATTTATATAGGCATACGTTCTTGTGATATTGATAAGGAAAGCATATGACGGGCACAAACGGGCCCTGGTTTTAGTTGTAAACAGTGCGACCGGGAATTCTATTGTCAAATTTTAGGAGTTTTTGCTATTCGTACGTATGCATAAGATTCGATGTCGCGGTGTCTGCAATCATGTCATACATGATGCACTTGCTGACACTGCGTATGCCAGCACAGTCACCGACATGTGTGAGGAGACAGGCGGATGGGACACGAATGTTGGAGGATCCGATGAACCAGCGCCTCGTGGTAAGCAACCCAAAATTCAGGCAGGAGTGTCACGTGTGTGCACGTGTGTCAGTCATTGATGCGTAATTGTGTGTTCTGTGATGAGGGTGGTGGCAGTATTTTGAACAGCTGTGATTGGGATTTGTTCTGATTCGAAATTACAAGAATTTGTAAGGAGGCATGGCGGCTTGTTTCGCTTTTACATAGCAGATTGTCCTACCATCTCCTCACACAGTGCGTGGAGATTGTCAGCACAGGCAGGACCCCGTGCAGGAGGTACAATATGACGGCGGACCTCCTACAAATGAAGCAGCATTTTTATCACATAACGCTGTCCTTCAGTAATTAATGACACACGATAATAAACCGGTTCTAATCTAGTTAAGTAAATTATATCATTGCTGCACTACCGTCTTCCTAATTCTTAACTCTGTGACGTCAACAGTATCGACATGATAATGTACGATCTTGCGAAGCTGGGCCTTGAATTGTCGTCATCTTGTGTCAGTTTTTAGAAACATTCAGTGTTCTGTTATAGAAAAATTATCCTTAAGCGTGCAATAATCGCTCAGCTGATTATGATATTCCCAGGATTCTTGTTAGCGCGTTCATTAGAACCGTCCACAGGCCCTTATCCCGAAAAAAAAAACGAATTCAGTTCACACCTTCATAACCAACGGCTAAAATCCGTTTTACTATGATTTTCTCACCTACGTCTCTGTCTCCCAAGTAATCTATTTTCGTCAGGATTACCAGTCGTAAATTTGGGTACACTTATCTTTTCCTTGCGTGCTACATGTCCCAATGCTGTCATCCTCCTCTATTTGAACACCCTAATAATATCCAGTGAACAGTATCGCGTGCAGTCTTTTCTAACTACCGCACTCACCTCGAGAGATTCCAGTTTTATTATTCCACGTATATATTTGCATCTGGGAAGTACAGGCCCTAACTCTAGCTACACAAAAGTGAGTTTCCTTGCTTTACTGTTTCGTCTGTCGGTTTTTCACATCAACTAAGCTAGTAGCGACTGACTGGCCGAAGACAAGTGAATCAGACTGGGTTAGTAATAAACAAAGTGCAAAACTTTCATGGACACGAGTCGGTTTTGGGAGTCTGGGGTGGGAGAAACGATAGGTGTAATTACGTAGCTTGCATCGATTCTCGGGCTTGACATATCCTCAAAACGCCTTTCACTTTCGGAAGGTATAAAACTAGTTCGTCGCTACCCTCTAGGTTTCGGAGATCGACAACAGGTCGAGAACTTCGATTAAGATATCGCGAAATCTGCAGATACACAAAGACCAACAACCCTCAAGCTGCTTGTGCGGTACATATACTGAACCACCGACACGAATATGGCCCTTTGCGAAATACGATGGACCTAATAACCTTCTCATGTAAAGGGCCACTTACGAATAGTTTGGAAAATTTACGTAAGGTTTTACCAACATAAGGAAGTATTAATTTACGGACCGAGTACTGGAGATTTTAATTCCTTGTATGAACTTATGCATGACGTACAGTTGAAACACGCATGCTCATAACACCGACAACCTAATGATTGTAGGCATCATCGGTTAGTACAGTGTTCGCTCAATGTATATGCAGCTACATTGTCTACAGAGTAAGTCACATTTTACTTTCATATTCACTGGCCTTATATTCCAAAAAAAATTAGTCGTATTTTAATATCTATTCTCACTCCAACAATTCGTACTTTCTAATTTAGAAAGAAGATGCTTGAACGCGAAAAATTTCTATTTAGTCCTTTGTGTTTGAGTTTACATATTTTATACATGATTGTCTACTGCGTATGAAGATATTATAATCTACACTGCAATATATACTTTTACCTTTACCTTGAACAAAGTTATATATTCTTAACTAAATATGACCTTTGTGTTCACAAATTAAACACCAACGAAATGCACTATATTTTCACTTTTTAATCTTTAACCTCTACTTATGTTTCAGCCCTTACAAGGCCATCTTCAGGGGGCTCGTAATCTACATTTACTTTACGTCCATTGTTTATGTCTGCTATTACGTTATATATCACACGTAGTGAAGTTGACTTGACTACATGTGATATATAACATAAACAATGGATGCAAAGTAAATGTAGATTACGAGCCCCCTGAAGATGGCCTTGTAAAGGCTGAAACATGTGTAGGGGTTAAAGAACAAAAAGTGAAAATATAGTGCATTTCGTTGGTGTGTAATTTGTGAATTGTTAAAAAATGCACGGTGAAGATAATATAAAATGACCTTTATGTGTACTCCCTGATGATGGTTAAGTGTATCGGCCGAAACGTTTTGAAATAACTTTTATACTTTTATATTCATATATACCTGTACAATAAGTTGGACTGAATCTTATCAGTATCAGCAAACAAGGAGCTTATTGGACTTCTATGCATCGTGACCATAAAGAAATAACTCACGAGGGACATTGGGACGGTATTGATTGCCCGTGTAAACATACTGACCAGAATGTTGATCTTATAAAACTAAAATTCACAAGACCAATACTGGTGAAAAGTGATTTAATAATTTTCTCAGAATTTCTGATATTGCCAATACATATCAACCACATGAAATCAGTATGCTGAACACTGATTTTCAGTGTTGTATGAGCCACTATGGCCTAAGAATCTGCTACCTACACGCAAGATGACATGCTTCAAAGCCAACATTTATTTGAAGTATAAATCCAGTATTGATTGAATAATGTTGGCAGTGAATACTGACCATATAAAGAGCTCTTGAAATGCGATTAACGTAACAATTCAAGTTGTAAACAGTAGACGTATAAGGAGTGATAAGCAATATCCTGTCAGCTACATTCATCAACGCCAGTTACCTATTTACTTACCAAATTGAAAATGATCATTTCTGCTTAACAGTGTTATGGCGATCATAAAAGTGTACTGCCCTGGCGGCATCTGCCTCAGGCCATCTACTGGTAGTGCCTCCCTAGGGTGGGTTACCTAACTAAACTCAATCTCCACCTAAAGAGGGTCTACCGGTAATGTAGCTACACAGGCTTCCGCTGGCTCCTTCTTAACTCTATGTTTACGGTAGTGCTGCTACCAGTCAGTTTGTAATTTTCAGCAGATTACTGACAACTGCTGTGCCTAAATAAACGTCACAGTATATTCTACCTAATACTTCTCTATTTAGACAAGTACCTCAAGTTTCGCTGCCACCAGTTTTCAGAAAGTTAAACTCAAATTAAAGTATTCATGTTTCCGTCTGTCCAAGCTTCACAGTAAAGAATTCTTCTGTCTCAATACTCTCACTATGCTCGTGCAAATAATATTAAAATTGTTTCCTCAGAACTCATTACTCTGGTTGTTTTTATAATATCCCAAATGTTATGCTATCGTAAGTTTCAGGATTTCTACAGGATTCAGTATATCACATTCCCAATAATAATTATACCTATTTTCCTCTATCTACGACAATCTATTCATGGAGGTACTCGGGCTAGGATATGTCTTAATCTTTCTTACAGCTTACGTCTCAGCGGACCACAGACAGAACACCGGTTACATCTTTCTAAAACTAAATCTCTATTCTCATCTACTCTGTTCTACACACACATATGTATATATATATATATATAAGTGATAGACTGAAGTTGCCATGTTTACACTTCCGTTTGGCTAGTTAGGTGGGGGGATCCTACCAATACTAAAGCTGGATCTTCTTAATATTCTCTTAACACATAATATTTCAGTTTGAACTAAATTTGGGAAAAAAAACTATAACGAAACAATTTACTCCTCGTCAAACAATTTCGGATGCATCACACACCACTCACCTGGTATGAACAGGAAAATCAAAGCTATCAAGCTCATCTTAGGTTTTTCTCAAGCACTGCGTATTTGCGTCTGTTCTTGATGAAAGATGGAACACAAAAACCCCTGCGTCTTGGTGCCAACGGCCCACACGCGCTCGCCAAAACTCACTAGGTCAGCGCTTTCCAGTTCGCATAGCAACATAGCTGTTACTAAGGGGATGCAACATGATACAGCCTTCCTGTTGTTAACACATGTAACTCACTCAACGTAACATGTATCATAAATTAAGTTCTAAATTTATCATTAACACTCCAACATAAAATTTAGAAAAATAAATTTTGCATGGTTACACAAAACAAAACACTACGGAACTACACAAGTAACACTTTAAAACCAAATTTATCGCTATGGGACAAGCCGAGTCGTGAGCGACGGGTTTTGAATTGAGGCCTTTGGACCAATGGGAAAATCTGTGAAGCTTTCATGCTACAATTATTTCCATCCTTATATTAATGTCCAGCTTAGGTTCATATAATCTTCTCAGGACCCTTTCGCAAGCTACCTGACTCTACACAAAGTTACATTCACCAGCATGTGATGACGTGTTTCTTGTAAGATAGGCACCAAAGTTTCTGAGGTACGTTCTGCCTCAATTCTCATTGTAGAAGAATAAAGCAGCATATATTTACAAGATGGTAGTACCCTTCTACCAAACTACACGACGTCACATCCCAAAATACAGTAAGCTTCGTAGCCATCGCCATGAGAACCTCTGATCTCACCCCCAGTGCCCTCAAGGAGAGAAGTCTGTTTTAAAAACCATAGAAAATAACACATTTCTTAAAACCAACAAATGCACACTATTTATCTATTATACAATATAATTTTTTACAATGAAATCAGTTCAACATGTTTCGGTCCCTATTCTGGGACCATCATCAGGGACCCGTACCGTGAATCACAGAAAACAACAAATCAAAAAATAATGGTACATATTAAAAGTTCAAAAGGTAAAATGTAGGCTGTGTCAGTTTTTTTTGTGGGTCCACTGAAAATGAATATTAAAAGATTAAGTTAAAATTAGATAAAAAAAATTATAAAAATTTTTGTATAAATGTATAAGAAACTGGTAAGGCAGAACGGATGTTGAAATGTCAAGACTGTACATACCTGTTTATTAGAAATTGTGTCTACTTATGGTAGGTTAGGACAGTACTGGTGGCAAGTTCAAATAGCAAGTTGTATGTCGGTCGAGGTCACGTGATAAATTATGTTTTTGTATGTTTAAAGCCATGCACTATTGATACAATTGTTTCAAACAATGGATTGTAATAACAGAGTCACGTCACAAAACACTCCCTTCGAAATTAGCTGAATGATTTCTGTAATCTGGTACTTAGAAATTGTTTGATAACATGATAGAAGCTTGCCTGCTACGAGTATATTATTAGTAGGTTTAGAGGCTATAACGTAGGCGTAATAGCCTCTAAACCTACTAATAATACACTCGTAGCAGGCAAGCTTCTATCATGTTATCAAACAATTTCTAAGTACCAGATTACAGAAATCATTCAGCTAATTTCGAAGGGAGTGTTTTGTGACGTGACTCTGTTATTACAATCCATTGTTTGAAACAATTGTATCAATAGTGCATGGCTTTAAACATACAAAAACATAATTTATCACGTGACCTCGACCGACATACAACTTGCTATTTGAACTTGCCACCAGTACTGTCCTAACCTACCATAAGTAGACACAACTTCTAATAAACAGGTATGTACAGTCTTGCCATTTCAACATCCGTTCTACCTTACCAGTTTCTTATACATTTATACAAAAATTTTTATAATTTTTTTATCTAATTTTAACTTAATCTTTTAATATTCATAATATGCTTAACGTGTGCGAAGTGGAGGAAGGAGTGAATACGTCTGTGCATCCGTCCTCAAATGTCGTCTACGAGCCTACTAAATATTAGCTTACATTGGTTCATAAGCCACTAGTACGTCAGTCGCAATAATAACAAAATAAAGATACATAGATGATTTACATTTTGCAATTGTCACTAACGGACAGATTTCGCTTGAAATGAGTACGGGGAATCTGCTCAGGACTTTGATTGGAGAATATTCAGTAAATATTTAAACGTCACAGTAGATGGAACAATATTTATTAATTAATAAATTTTTAATTTAGTTGCATGTTTTACCTCATTTGTGAGTCGTTTTGAGGCTGATATAAATATAATCAGGAAGTGAGTTACGTGGAATGCCTTATTGACTAAACTGCATAGTCCATACTGACATCAAACTGCCTTTTCTCAATTAAAATAATTTAAGACATTTTTAAAACATTCTTTGTGCCTGTAATAAATTACTAGTTTATTTTCTTCAAATGAAGTTTTGTAATATAAATATTCGTCCATTTTTATATTTCTGATTAAAACAAATGGTTAAGGTACACAATCGGCTACGTAACTTGATCTTGTGTCTGCATCAGTTTGCTTTTATGTATTGCAAGTCTCTCCAAAGTGTAGAATTCTATTAATACTTCTCAGAAATTTGTCAGGGGAATTAGTTATCGATTTAATGTAACCGGTACTTTAGTAGAACATCATAGAACATTCTCAGGAGTGGTTCATTTTTAAAAATAAATGTACGACTTAACACATAGGACTCGGTTAATTTTATAAATGAATTTGTGGCTCTCTGCAGTGTGGTGTCTGACTGAAGTGTGATGAATGTTACCACAATGGTATTTGTGTCCAAAACAACCTGCGTGTACAAGGACATTATTTTATCTAACCATTACCACTGGACATTTTCAGTCAGGTTTTTGCCTTATAAAACTCAGACCACTGAGCGGATCGACCATACGCGAGTTAACTGAGAGGGCGTGTTAGGTATATGTGCTTTATTAGGCGCAATAAGTAAACTGTTGGAGGATCGCGTATTTTTTATGATATATATGTGTATATGCTAAATAAGTTCCTATAAAGAGCTAATTTTGTGGAGTGTATTTTGTTATTTATGAAACTTCTTGTCGTTTCATCGGATGCGAGGAATCTCAAAACCACAGGTACTAGCCTGCAGAAAATACCATATTATTCCATGAAGTACCATTACATAATGTTAACGGTTGGTGTGTGGTGTGCTATGAGTGCAAGTAGGATTATTGGGTTTATTTATTTATTTGAGACTAAAAGTCCACACCGATATATTACACGTGTTCTGACGTCACTTTGAACTACTGTGCGAGTGTGAGAGAACCTACGTCTTTTTTTTTTTTTTTTTTTGGCGAGACAAACAATTCTAGCCATTGTTTACGTATTTTGTGCTGTGACATAACAACCAGCAGGAGCATGTTTGCCAGATCTGAAACAATGTGAGACTAATTTTTGGAGTGTGCTAAAGGATAAATTTTATAGTAATAATTCTCGTGTTAAAAATGATCTGAAGCAAGGCATTCAGGATATAGTTTCTTGAGGTTCATCAACAGAACTTCGACGTTTAATGAACGTCTTAGATGCGACGCGTGTCTGTGAGCCGAAGTAAACCGTTTCCAGGAAATTCTTTAAATATGAGTAGTAATAACATAACTGGCCTACATTGAGCTACAACTGATAGACCTCAAATCACGGGAGATTTGAAAAACAGTCAGAAATACCCAGAGTTATTGTTTAGCGACAGTAGTGACCCAGATATTAATATTACAACTTCACTTCGCTGCGTACTTCTACTATATTATCATCAACCTACGCAGGTTCTTTGTCGTTCTACTCTATTAAAATAAAATATCCTGCACATAGAGCGCCTTGTGATCTATAAAGATTATATTAAATGTAGGGTATAATAAAGTAGTTAGTAATAATTATTATTATTTGCTAGCTCATTTATATAGGATGTTTAGAATTACATACACGAAACAATGTTATTTCCCGTAACAAGTATTTCGGACTTTTGCACTAGTACCTTCTGGAGTATGTGCGTAGTGCCTACTGTGGCTTTTTTGTGTAGATTATTATTATTATTATGTTATTGGCCATCTGGCTGGGAACCAACACCTTAATGAACACGAATTGAATTGAATTGAATTATTACCTGCTGGAATCGACAGTGCTGAAAATGTCTGCGAAGTCATCTGACACTGCACGCACCAGTTATTGCAAAATGTAACAACCCAACATAAAGAGGATCAAAAGTATGTTTTACTCTTTTCAGTATTATAGTCAAAACCAAAACACATACTTGCAACACGTGTTGCGAGTGTGTGTGTTGGTTCTGACATGTACATACCAACGGGAATGTCTAATATTAAAATTAAAACAAAGAAGTTCGTTACAGGTTCTGCAGTGACGTTCGTTTAAAACTTGAAGACGAAAAAAATGTTTACGTCAAAATTATTTTCGGTGAAAAATGTTTTTCATCTGTCCGAGCATATTAACCAATATCGCTTTAGGATTTAAGGGATCAAAAATCAATATGCACTGACTGAAAACACAGTCTCAATTTCAAGGGTTTCATGTGCTTTAACCACATAAACGTTTTCGGGTCTTTCTGTTTTGCCGAAAGCACCGTGAGGGATGCAGTACACCTAGACATGTTGGAGGAATTTCTCCTCAGATTTTGGAAGAAGAGGGTCCGAATATCGTGCTATTAAATAAAGACGAAGCGATTCGTCACCGCATCATCACATTGAAGTTCGGGCTGGACATCCTTAATCCACAGTTCCATGGAATATATTGGCAGATTTGGGCCTGTCTCTTGGCCACTTCGTTCCCCTGACCTTACAATACTTGAATTCTTCTTCGCCGGATATATGAAGGGTGCTTGCTAGGTTCCACCACTAGCCACTGTCGAAACTTGCTAGGTACACACCAGCTGATGCATTTACATTTACAACTGCCATGTTTAAAAATGTGCAAAGAACTGGAATAGAGGTACCATATGTTCCGGGCTATTCACATTGCCACATTGAACGTATTTAAACTGTTAATTGTAGAGCAGAAGAACTAGAAAATACAACGTAACAAAATGAGTTTAGTTTTCGTTCCTGTGCTTCTTACTTCTTGAGCAGTCTTACATTAAAATCTTATATATTTCTGGTGTTCACCCGGAATTGTAATTCAGAAGCGTGCCCTCCTGCAGTGCTGGCTTTAATAAAACACATTAACAACCGATTATCATAAGCCCCACAGTAACATGGTTCAACGTAACAGCATACCAATTATCTACACAATTTATCATGAATAATAAAATATTAATACGTCTACCACGTTCAAACAGATTAAAGAACTGAATACAACTTTTGAAACATCTACAATAAAGTTGTGTTAAAAATAATGTTAAAATATGCGCCTTCAAGATATGGAAACAAAACCACAAACGTCTTTACAAATGAAGTAATAGAAGACGTAATAAAAATTGTAATTTCTCAAAACCAAATTGGTGTTTAGTGAGAAATACGTGCGTAAGAAGTAGAATTAATTTGTATAACACTGGAAAAAATTTCTTCCGATCCAGTGACCAGTATTATAAAAAAGTTATTAGTTAGCATTGGAAGAAAAATTTTAGCAATATTAGCAGTAGCACTTTTATAGCATCTGGAATACAAGAAGATATAACAGAACTTGATGAAGCACAGAATCACAATATACGTGTACTTTCGGATTGTAGGCAGTATCATGAATATTGTCAATGAAGAAAATAAAAAAACCGATAAAATTACAAATTATTTCACCAACATAAAATCACACATCTTAATCAATGTAGAAAAATAAATCAATACCCTTTTTAATATGTGGATCTCGTAATACGCACAGAGGAAGTTACTTGCAATGTAGCACTTAAAGAAACCGACAGATACTGTTGCGAAAGTGAAAAACACATCGTGTCAAAGGGTCAAAATAAATTATCGGCGGAAAACTGCTTGCTAAGTACAGTAAATTATACATACAGTTTCTAGAACGAGAAAACAAAATTAATATTCATGTGTTACAAGATAACAATACCACAACAGTATGTACAAAACATGCATAAAATGTACTTTGAAAGCACTACAGAACCAAAATAGAGAGAAAAGAAGTAGCAAAACATGAGTCGTTTTCACGTAAGGTGGCAAATAATCGAATTACAAAATCAAATATTCCAATAAACAAACCTAAACGATTAAAAGTAGCATATAGGACCAACAATGTGGTCCGGGAACATGCACAGCAGAAACCAATACAATAACAAAGGGATGAATAAAATAAAGTACTTCAGTTGTCAAGTGCAATACGTAAGACAAACGGACCGCCTATTTCCAACGAGATGTAATTAATGTATACAAGCTATCCGAAATAATAAAGATGTTTGGTGTATTTCTGCTGGTATAAATGAGAATAAATTGGTTATTTACATCACCTAAGTATAGAAGACAAATACTCTGGATCCAGAAAGCTTGTGTATCTAAATTACACCCAGTAGTTTTATACTTGAAGAGCAAGTAATTAGCTTATAATTGTAGTTTTATTTAACACGAAGCTTGTACGTTTCAAATAAATTACATTGGCATGGTTTCGTAAACGTCTGACTGTGAAGATGACATAATAGGAGCAAAAGACGCCCATGTTTTATTAAATGTGCATGAAAACTTGATAGAAAATCCGAAGTTGGTTGTTGTTTAATTTATATATTTACAAAGACCACTCAGAACGCAGAATTCAAAGATTGTTAGCAACGTGCTAAGCATATACTCAATTCTGCATATACTTATGTCTATGTAAACAGTAAACTACTATGGAAATAATACAAGTAGCAAGACGTTTACACGCATGGGTAGTCAAGAAAAGCCACACATTTTGCATGGCGAAAGAGAAACAATTTACCAAGCTTCATATAGACAGTTGAAACTCAATATTTTAAGTTGTAGGTCAGTATACAGAACGCAGACAGCAGCGTTTCCACTAAAGTGTACAGGTTTATATAACAAGCACAAAAAGTGCCAACCAGCAACCACGAACAAAAGAGATAACGATACGTTTAAGTGCAGTAACACGACAGTTTCCTACAAAAAATAGAAATTTCATAAACGCCATAATATAAGGATCGTGAAATATAAATGCAGTACGTATTTAAATACTTAATTATTTTAATCACATCTATGGAGAGACAAATACAGTTATAACCACATGTTTAATATACAATCAAAGACGTACTACAAACACGGGAAGTAAAGCAAATAAGAATACATCAGACAATGAAGGAATAGTGTAAATACACAACAAAAACTGCAGAATATTAATTTCACAAGGAGCTGCAAAGAAATAATATTGTACAGGACATTGTGTCAGTGAAATAACCACAAAACAAAAACCAGTTCTACAAGACATAGAAAAACACGATTAGAGTAAGACATGAAACGACAACACAAAGTTATTTCCCACCGAGACATTGAATTTATAAAATATGAAACATTTTACAAAACGAATAATTTTTTATTGTTAGCTATTTATTCCATATTTTGTGTAGTTTTTATTGTTGAGACTTACGTAATTACTGGGCATTGTGAATTTAACCGATTGAATGACGATAAACGTGTGTGGACTGGTGATAATTCATTAATGTCTGAATACGAAGGGAATTGATAAAATTTTAATGTAATTTTACGTAAAACATGGCATATGTTATCTGTGATTTCAGGCTTCCGTCGCGATGTTGATGAGATCTGCGCTCTTCTGGGGTTTTACGCAGCGTCGAATGGTAATCCTGTATCGATGCTTCGGGACAACGTATTGATCCCATCTTCAAGGGTGAAGAAGATGGGACCGAAACGTCGGTAAAGGATTACCATTCGACGCTGTGTAATATCCCAAAAGAGCGCAGTATGTGTTCAGTGAATGAAATCTAGTAGAGTATTGATAACATGCCCAACATTATGCAAAAGAAGAACAAGTTTTGTATTCTAAAAGATTCTAACGATGGTATATAACATTGAGAACTAATTGTCTTCTGGACTTTGTCCATCGTCCGGATAAAATATAAAAATATAAAATCACGACGTTTCGGAAGCTGGTTCTTCTTCCGTCTTCAGGTGAATGGAGGGGAGACACCTACTCAGATGGGTCCTTTAGACCGAGCTAATATCAATCACTGGGCAACTTCAGCCGATAAAAACACAGCTATAAGAATGCCTGAGGCCAGGATATGTCACAGGAAGATAACCAATAAATAAGCATTATCTTCCTGTGACATCTCCTGGCCTCGGGCATTCTTATAGCTGTGTTTTTACCTGCTGAAGTTGCTCAGTGATTGAGATTAGCTCGGTCTAATGGACCCATTTGAGTAGGTGTCTCCCCTCCTTTCACCTGAAGACGGAAGAAAAACCAGCTCCCGAAACGTCTTGATTTTATATTTTTATATTTTATCCGGACGATGGACAAAGTCCAGAAGACAATTAGTTCTCAAAGTTTTGTATTTATTGCACGTCATTGCCATTAAGAACGCAAAATTGGCAGAACGAATTTAGATATATGTAGTCCGGAATTCAATAGAATCGACTCCTTGCCCGCAAGCGTTACACGCTTAGACATAGCAGAGCCCATGAATACTACATGAAACTGATCAAGAAAGACAGGATCATGTGTTTGTTTGTACTTTTCTGGAGGGCAAATATCGAAATCTGCTTTCCCTGCTGAAACCTGTTACACAAGGTGAAAATAAAAAGAAAATAACCGCAACCAGTACACACAGCATGTGCAAAAAGGAGTTCTTACAGCGGAGATAAAGATTCCAGTTTTCAGTAATACGAGGCCATTAAAAGTGGTACATAACTACAACGTTTGCGGGTAGTAACGTACTCCCAGACGCTGATACCTGTATACATTAAAAGTGGTACATAACTACAACGTTTGCGGGTAGGAACGTACTCCCAGACGCTGATACCTGTATACATTAAAAGTGGTACATAACTACAACGTTTGCGGGTAGGAACGTACTCCCAGACGCTGATACCTGTATACATTAAAAGTGGTACATAACTACAACGTTTGCGGGTAGTAACGTACTCCCAGACGCTGATACCTGTATACATTAAAAGTGGTACATAACTACAACGTTTGCGGGTAGGAACGTACTCCCAAACGCTGGTACCTGTATACATTTTCCACGGCGTTATTTCCCGAAAGACTGGATAACGCTTCATTCTCGCTGCATTAACTAAGATATCTGCACGACGTTTGTGAATGTAGATTTAAACAGAACTTAGAAGGAAGCGATCGTGGCATACTTTCAGGCTGTATTCCAGCATCTTTTATCTTCATACGCTAAGGAAATACACCAAACTTTAGGGGGCGGGCTCCTTGTCTGAAATTCAAACTTGGTCATTTCCAAAACAAATGTTAAGCGCTGTAACGCAGCTTTCGGAGGTGCTTATTCAGTGTACATGGACTATAGGATGAACACCACTTGTCTGGGGAAAACTTCCACACCGAAAGGAAATGTGGGCTGTTTTATTAACTTATTTATATACGGTTCCTTTAACGAAGATGTCTGTAGATCTTGTGATATATGTTATAATATATATATATATATATATATATAACGAAGGGCAGGAACATTAGGGACTAGTGAATTGTAAACAAAGTCAAAGTAAGCGATTATGGAATAATTGCAGGCAGTATCAGAGAATACAACTGTAGGGACTAAGGAAGACCACAAAGCCCTCAGTTAATGTAAACGGCTTCTGGGTTTCAACAGAAGACTTTCGAATAAGAAGCAGGAGTAGAAATCGGTATAGAGCCAAGTCAAATTCTGAAAAACAAAATTGAGTTTATTTTAGATATATATTCAAATGGCTAAGTTGTGTCTATTTAAAAAGAGTTCAGGACGTTTTGTTGACATTCTTTGTAAAGATGGTTACGTAAGTCTGACTAGTGACTGGAATTGGGAAAACGTATTAATTTTGGACGTTACTCCAGTTCTTTGCACTTCAATACTGTTTGTTCATTTATAATTGTAATAAGTATTTTAAATAATTTATAATATATTGAAATAATTTTTTTGTAAATAACAATGATCGTCTTACAACGTCAGAGAGTGTTTCAGGTAAATAAATATACATTATATTTTGGAATCAAATAGTGCACTGCTGGGTTATCTTGTTTAAGCATTTCAAATTTCTTGAACATCTTTTTTTCAATTAATATTAATGTGGTTCAAATTTTGAGTAGTGCCTCTGATTTTTATGTAAAAATACAACGCACATAGCGATTAAATGTCGGGAGAAAAAAAACGAATTATAAAACCTCATCAAATTAAGAGGACGATGCTTCATTATTTTTATTAATAATTGAAAAGTGCAACCAATAGCCCCAGAAATAAATAAGATTGTGAAAATGTTCATATTAAAAATACAAAATTGTTTGTTTGAACATCCTGAAAATAAAAACTGCAATTTCTTCAAAAACGAAGTTGAATAGAGAAAATTATGTTTCTTTGGACTGTAAGAGATTTAGAAAATTGTCTTTTTATTTGGAGCTGCTGGACGAGAACTTGCCAAAACGTCGGCCTAGATATTACAAGAGAAATCCAAAGTCCCCTAGTTTGAAACGTCTTCTATCTAATACAATAATATGTCTGTTTGTATGTGGCAGCCACAACTCGTCAGGGAATGGGGATGAAAGCTTTAAGTTTGGTAGTATTTTCAGAATATTTAGGGGTTGTGCCTTACAAAAATAATAAGAATATATCCGCGGGAAAGTGACTTCGGACAGCTGGCAAACCTTAGTGTGAGTAAGTCGCATGTAGTTGCCATGGTTACAATTATTACAGTGTTCTCTGTGAGGTTCAGTCGTAGACAGGAAAAAGAAGTGAGTGTGAACTGAACAAACATTTCAACATCAAGCGTTAAAGCTGGCTGTTTGAGACAAGTGCTTTTAGGCTTAGGATTGCCGTGGAAGGAAAAACAGGACAATTAATTGTGTAAATAATATAATAATTACTGGCTTACCTCTTCCGTTATCGAAATGCGCGGAAACGGATTCAAGCCTGTTTCGAAATATTTTGCAAAAAAGATCATATATTCGTGTCAAGTGGTGTTAGGATGCTGGGATAGAAGGCGGAAGAGGGATTTGCCTACAACAAAGCACTATTAAAATACAAGACTGTTGATATTGATAATAAATTTTTACTACCGTATTGTATGTTTGAAACACAATGTAGTTAAGGCATAAAAGTATTAGATACCTGCCCGGGCACATAGGTAGCTTTAAATATTACTTAGCTACCAGTAAATATATTAAATTACAGTGTAAACAATTTTTTGACAACTTTATTATTAAGGTAGGACGACTGCATCGTGATCTTCATGCATGTGCTCCCGGATCAGATTTGCGCGGAAAAAGGCAGGAGCTTTCTGGAAGATAAGGGAAAGGAGCTTAATTTATGTAAATTAAAATATTATAATTTTCTTGCATTTGAAAGTCATTACACAAGATCACTTAACTAACTAACGAACTAACAAACTAACTCCATGAAGCAAATTCCTTCCTGAGGAACTTTAAGGTCCTCAGCTAGTCAAGAAATTCCCCGCATCTTATGGAACCCGAAGGTTCATTACCGCATTCAAAAGCGCCCGCCATTTATCCCTAACCCTGAGCCAGAGCAATCATGTCTATGCCTCCCCATCCGACTACTGGAAGATGCATTTTAATATTATCCTGCCATATACGCCCAGGCCTTCCAAGTGATCTCTCGACTTCAGGTCTCCCCACCAAAAACTCTGTATGCACCTCTCCTGTCCCCCATACGTGCCAAATGCCCCGCCAATCTCATTTTTCTTGATTTGATCACCCGAGTAATATTTGTTGAGGAGTACAGATCAACAACCTCCTGGTTATGTAGTCTTCTCCACTCCCCCATTACCTTGTCCCTCTTAGGACCAAATATTTTCCTCAGCACCTCATTCTCGAACACCCTCAGCCTATGTTTCTCCCGCAATGTGAGAGACCTAGTTTCACACCCATTCAAAACAACATACAAAATTACTGGTCTGTATATCTTGACTTTTAAAATTTTGTTAACAACCTAGAAGGGAAAAGATTCTGCACCGAATGATAAAATCACTTAACACAAGCAGAAAATATTTGGGCCCTGATCTTTATATTAACAATGTGTTCAAATTATATGTTGATCAATTTCAAGAAAACAATATAACAATATGTAATGTCGCACTGGGACCTTCTACAAGCTTATCGTATTTTACACTCCGGGCCAGACTGCACATAATTAGGTAGCAACATTGGACTTCGCCACATATAATGCAAACACGTTAAAGTTATAACCGGTATATGTGGTATGAATGTTTATTAGGTATCAAAATTAAAAAAAAAAAGAAAATTGTAACTCATCGGTACATCTTAGAGGGGACGGCAGAGAGACACTTTAGTTCGGGTATAGCAATCTAGCATGTTCGCCGTTTGTCAATGTCAAAATTAATGGTTTTGGGAACTTTCTGGAGCAAACGAAATTTTATAGTTTGACAGCTTCTGGACGTCTTAAATCAAGCGAGGGCGGATACCGTATTAGTCAAGCTTGCACATTAAGAAAAACCGGTAGGATGCGTGTAGGGGTTTATACGAGTAACGGCACGGGAAACATAGTTAAGTCATTAGTAGCCAATGACAAGGAAGTATTCAAAATTTTAACTTTTGGGCCTATTAGGAAATAGTCAAAATTAAAAGTCAGCCAATTGGAAACAGTGGGAAAAATTCGAGAGTGGGATAAATTTGGCCGGGATACCAGCGACAGCGTACAGACGCCAGGCAGTTCGATTTTCGACGTTAGTGGGTGAATACGTGATTCGGGGCACGCCGATTTTCTCAGTTATATTTGAAAGTTTATAACTAATTATTTATAGGTGCATTACTTATAACGTCTTTTAGTGACTTCGATAGTGACATTGGGTTTAAAAGATAATAATAGTATTCGGTGCCACTTTCATAAATAAAAAAACAATTAACTGTATAGACAGTGATTATAATACAGTTAAAGAAAGAAAATTGAAGGGCTAAAGAATTTTTTAATTTAAAAAAAGAGTGTTAATTATATATACAAGTGTTCCTGCGCCTCTGACGAACCACTTAGATTCCCTGAAATCAAGAGAATGATCTACCGGCTGTAAGCGAAGACCGGGTGTAATGTGTACCTTATATTATGACTATTATATATGTTATATATATTATGTGTACATTATATATGTTATATGTATGGATACAATATTTTTGTATCCCGACAATTATTGAAGAAAACGCGGACATTTTAGCACAAAACTGTTAAACTGGATAGTGGATTGAATTTAATTCTGGAACATATGGAGAGTAGATACCTTAATCATTTATTGACTATTATAGCGTTTTGTATTTTTACATGCGTCTGTGAGTGATGTATAGAGTATTAATATTTATACACTTTTCACTGTAATAATCGAAGCTCCTTAATGATGGTCCAGATGGGCCGAAACATGCAGGAGGTAAATTGTAGACAGGGCTCTTTCTCCTTTAAACCCAGTGTATTTTATTGGTATTAACGTTTTTGATTGGGTAAGAAATATGTGGTGATATGAAACGCTATAATATGGTCATACGACGTCTGTGAATAGTGCTTTGTTATTACCGTGAAAAACACAAGTTGTATTACTTTTTGCACAATTGAAGCGCACTAGACTCCGAATTTAGCTCAGATGTTTGACACCACCACACTTTGAACAGCTGATCCGGCGTAGACATTTTCTGGGGGCGTTTTTACATTCCAGCACCAATATAGTCTGATTTATCTTTAGATAAATATAACGATTTATTATTTTATTTTTCTCTTACACTGCAACTATCCAACATTTTCCCACTCTTTTGTATATTGCTTTTTACCCGTCACCGTTGATGCGGATTTAATTGTTTTACAAAACTTCCGGCAATGTATTTTCCAGGGTTCATAAACGAAAAATATTTTGAAATCAACGCTTTACCTTCAACCTTCAAATTTGTACCTGCTGTGTATGACTCGTAACGCACGACGGAGCGTTCCCTGTCTTTTTTAATATTTATTTCAAAGATGATATTGGCAGTATTTACAGTACACAAACAAATCACAAAATTGCCCTTCTTATAACTAATTTAGCTAACTAGGAGTACGTGAAACAGAAGTTAAAGATTGGGAAA
This sequence comes from Reticulitermes speratus, assembly GCA_021186555.1. NCBI lineage: Eukaryota > Metazoa > Arthropoda > Insecta > Blattodea > Rhinotermitidae > Reticulitermes > Reticulitermes speratus. The sequence goes on from JAJKFL010000005.1 coordinate 21,965,489, forward strand.
TATAAATAACAATTGGTGGAAGAAAGAGTAAAAGGAAACACTATGCGTGATGTTAAGCTGGTTCCCTGCCTTTCAAACACTTACAAGACGAGGAAGGTCTCAGCATTTTCGCTTTGGCAAAGCGATGTCGTGAATTTCTTGCGTTTAATGATACACGTTTCACATAACAATTATTGAGAATTAAATGTTAATATCAGGACATTTATTTTTGCTCAGTCACTGAAATTTTTGGTGTTGAGAAATGACGATAAGAGAAACATTTTTTAATGTCCTTGAACTTTACTACAAATTTATAGTACAGAGAAGTTAAAAAAAATTTAAGTACATCAAATGAAGCATGAAGCTTTATTTTCACACAAGAGCTCTAGAGGATGCATTTTTGAAAAGGTGGTAATATTCTCGGGGTGAAGTTGTAAACTGACGAAAGATTTGGCGATTGATGTTATTGGGAGCTCTCCTTACAAAATGTTTGTAAAGTGCCTATGGCGTAGGATGCAGAATTATATATTTTAGATTTATTTCCTAAATGAGGAAGACCGAAACAATAAGATAAACTAAACAACTTTCTTTCGAAAAGGAATTCGACCTGTTATTGCTGCAATATATAAAGGTATGATGGATTTGCTACCCCACAGATAGCCAGTTATTGTGATGATTTTACAAACCTTCACCAGGGGAAAACAAATATCGAAAAACGTACACCGGTTATGGTTTATGACGCCGGTTGTTTCGTAAATGTTTTAAATTGATATACAGTAAGTACAGTGCAAGCCACTGTTACAAAATCTCAATACATCACCTAATTAATAGTGTGTTTTTTTTCAAACTTGTAATATAAATAAAATAAAATCATATTACTGAAAATTTATTAATTTTGAAAATGGTTTACCTTATTTTACACACGGAAAGACATATTTTTTTTATATTCCACAAAACTAATTAACTGAAAGAAAAAATATATCTGCTTTAGACCACAGACACTTCAAAGCCATTGTCACTTAGTATTTAGCAGTATTTTTCATTAGAATGAAATACGAAAGGCAATGTTGCCTTTTCGAGAAGAACACAGAATATTTTACCATTTTCAAAATAAATTACTTGAATATAAATAACGACATACCTTAGGTTTTGGCATGAAACTTATCAATTCATTTCACGACTGCGCCTCCTTTCAGACTTGTACACTTATGGCACCTTGTCAAGTTGAAATCTTGCCTAGGGTTTAGTCCGGCAGTACTACTACTAAGTTTAGCAGGCAGACGTCTGGTCCTAAGGTACAGGGACCTGAATTACAATAAATATATTCGGTCACTTAGGAATGTTGACTGGTCACTGATAAAGCGTATCGTTAGTTATGCTTTTATATTACGCTTTAGTGAATATTTTTAATCAGCATGGACTTTCATATCAGAAACTTTCTGTATGTAATACTCAAGCACATATCTGGAATGATATTTTTAAAGGTAGAATATGAACGCACGATGATAAGGTAACTTCAGACACAAAATTTCAGCTTCAGTTTGTCGATACGTAAAGCCAAGAAATGTCTTGCTTCCTATATTCTGTCTTGAGAAATTCAAAACCAACAGTTTACCCCAATTCTGATGCGCCTTATTCTATTCCTGTTTGAATATGTTTGACTGGAGCACAAATACCCCGACTCAGATGTCACGTATTTTATCTTCGGCCTTCCAGACGAAAATTGGAATACGACATTCAAGTCCAGAATATGTCTTCTTCTTCTTCATCTTCATCATGTCCGGTCCAGAATACATAGTCTTTCAGTTTCATTCAGTGATACGTAATTTTCACAGTTTATTTACGGCCTTCAAAATAACTTAAGAGCCAATCCTACCTACCTTACTGTCAAACACTTGAATACTATCGGGACCAATTCTAGGTTACTCGGTGATAAAATAAAGGTGCTAGTATCATCAAATATATATATATATATATTTGTGTGTGTGTGTGTGTTTGCTCGTGAAGGATAGAGTAACTTGGCTTTCACTTCAAACAAAATCATATGTTGTGAAGGTTGATGAATAATTAGCAAAGAAGGAATTGAAATGACCGTAAGATACGTATTGGCCTTGTAACATTACCGACTGCAAATATCGCCGAATACGCCTGCAGTCCTTGTCGTTGTTTCTGAAACGACAGTGTGTAAGATTACGAAAGAAAGCAAAATGACCACGGCGAGTTTCAAAATTATAAACACCAGGCAAAAGGATAAAAGGAATGTGAAATTTTATAGAATTATTTTAATTGAGCGTCACTGAAAAATATTAATTTATTCTCCGAAATTAAGAAGGAAAATCCTGCGTTGAGGAAATTATTTTAGGAACTACGAAGAACTATTAGCTTCAAGGAAGAGAAAGACGAGGAAAGTCATATCCTAGCAGAGTTTCAACATCAGCAACAACGCTGTAGAAACCTCAGATCACGCAACCTCAACAAACATTAATGGTACAAAGACCTTGGAGCTTTCTTCAAGCAACCAAAGAAAAACAGGCGTGTGTTGAGGGAACGGAACGAAACTGTTATTTGGACAGCCAAATTGCTTAGGACAGGTTTGTCAGATTTCAGGCCATTTGTTGGCTGAGGAACGGTTTTTGCGACACACTATCGTGCAAAAACCAATTTCATAATAGAGGAACTTTTGTGGGGATTGTGATATGTAGAACAGGAGGTGCAATTATGTTGGCACGTACGACTTTAAAAATAAAATAATAATAATAACAATAATAATATAACATGATATCTCATTCAGCCTTTATCGTCTGGATTTAGGCGTCTTCCGTCTTCCACTGCTAGAGGTTGGCGGCCACATCGGCAGTAGATTTTCAATCAGAAGTAAATGTACTCAGTCCAAACACAACTTTCATTTATCAAATATAACCAGCTACACGTTTCGGCAAATATATAGACATCATCAGGCTTATTGCGAAAATAGAAATGAAAAGAAAATGTTCAAGGGTTTGAGATCTCGAAACGTTACAAAGACATTTTTTTTTCCTATGGCTCGACAGCCCTTAGGGGGCCTATGCCTCGTCATTTTACAACGCTTCACGATCACACTGATAGACACACCACACTCGGTAGGACTCCTCTGTACGAGTGACCAGCCCGTCGCAGAGACCTCTACCTGACAACACACAACACTCACAAGAGACAGACATCCATGCCCCCGGTGGGATTCGAACCCACTATCCTAGTAGGGGAGCGGCCGCAGACCCACGCCTTAGACCGCACGGCCACTGGGATCGGCACAAATATATATTGCTATACAATATATACGAATAACTATGCAGCCTCAGGAATACAAATCAAAGTTCCCCAAACACCAAAAGGAAGAGACCTGCCCAGCATTCACGTGAAGTGGATCTTGTAAAACTAATATGTAGACATTAAAGGTGCTACTAGTACTATATAATTAATATATTTCCACGGTTCCTCTTAAACTTTATACATGCAATATTTATAACTTCCACAAGAACTTTATTCCTGATGCTGCATACTTATTTTTTTATATTCGAAATTTCAAACCTCCCATGCAGCGGTGAACATTTTATTTTCATTTTTATTTTCGCGATCAGCTTGATAATGTTGATACATCAGCCGAAAAATGTAGTTGGTTATATTTGATAAATAAAATTTGTGTTTGGACTGAGTATATTATACTTCTGGTTGTACTGTAAACACAACGGGGATGAATCACCTTAAGATTTGTAAAATTTTATTTTCAGCGATTTCAAACGTCGCAGTTCTATAGAATATGCAGCCGTTCTTAACTCATGGTAGCGATATTTGTGTCGAAAGAGTGAAACTCTCAGCCAAGTACTCGTGTCTTAATACGTTTGAGGTTCCTCTGCACCATGTGACATTTTAGGCAGACACATACATAGAACTGACGTGAATCGAGTACAAGGGCATAGCGGGGTATGTGGTATTACACGTTAGAATTGTCTTGCCGGGCCCAACTATCTTTACATATTCTGTTCATGTGACCTACTTTCTTAAAATATTGGACCACCCTGCCTGAGGACACAGTAACGCAACAAAAATCTTAAATAATCTTAAACCAGTTGGTATTGAGGTGAAGGAGGAATCCATCTACTTTACACGGGATGCAATTGCTGTTTTAAGGGACAGTGACAGTTCCGGCAAAAGAATCACACTTTCCATGTTGGTGATTACACTGCCTTTATAGTTAGTGCTGCCCTAAAATTTAAGGCAGAGTCTAAGACCTCGGATTTCTCTGATTGGATTAATTACTGAAATTTAGAGAGGTAGGCTAAAGAACGGTTTCTGCTTATCGTTACCAATCTAGCTGGCCTTTATGGGCAGTGTCTGTGGCAGTACTCCACCTACTGAGGCTCAAGAAAAGCAGTTTTTCAGAACTGGTTAAGGGTGGTGGCATCACTTGTGAGAAATATTTCAGTAACAAGATAGGCAATGTACGTATAAAGTAACATGTTTGCACGTTCGCGTAATATTTATACCTCGTCGACTGTTCTAACAGTCTTACACCATTTTACTCGAAGAGAGCTCTTTTATGGCCTTTTAGGGTCGCCGGAGATGATAAAACGTACTTAGGTCTTCATGTAAAGTGTCCCTTATTTTTGCCGGACTTTTATAAAATTTTGACTTTCTTAACAGATTTTTATAAAAGCACCCAATATCAAATTTCAAATAAATTCGTCCAGTGGGAGCTGCGCTGATTCATGCGCACAGAAGGACGGACATGCCGGAGGTATTAGGCGCTTTCCGCGACTATGCGAAGACTCCAAAAATTAAACACTGAAAAAGGCAAAATCCATAGCCCTGAGCTACCTAGACATGTAAGAACTTTAGAATCATGTGGTCCCGTAACGGCTCAGGCGGTAGGTCGCGGTTCTGTCATTGCGGACACCCCTGTTCGATTCTTGGCCTTTCTGCGTTGGATATTTTGGGGACATATTGGCACTGGGAAAAGTTTTTCTCCAAGCACCCCTTTCCCACCTCCCAGAATCGTTCCACCAATGCTCCATACTCAATGTATTGTCGTCAGCAATATGCTGTAAGCTATTTAACACTTTTTCCGTCTTTGTGGTTGCTAGTCTCACCTGTTTTCCATTGTCGACCTGCATTTATTTTGGTTCGAATGTGCTTAGTAATTCACAGCGTCGTTGAATAACCCACTTAAATCTTACAATTATACACATCCAATTTTTCGACGCCTACCATGCCACTGCAGTATAAATTACTAAGCACTTGCATATATTTAATACTAACTAATTGCACATTTAATAATTACAATGATATTAGAGTATCTCGCTGCTTAATCTACTACATGTTTGGGCTGTTAACAGCCGTTTTCATGGAGAACAATGCTAACAGCCGAAACTTGTAGGAAATTAAGCAGCGAGATATTGCAGTATGATTATTTCACGGAATATGCATCGCATTTAATTTGCTAAGTACTTGCGTAATAATGAAAAGGGTACTGCGTAGAACAGAACATATTAATTCGGTAAGCAACATGTGTTGTAGTTGTAGAAAAATGAATTCATAAGCATAATGATGTTCAAAATTGGAACAGCAATACTGGAAAAGTAACAGGATTCCTACTAGTAACGGGAAAATGAAGAAATTTTTAAGACCGTCTGTAGACACAGGTGATTAAGAAGCAGCAGTTTTTTTTACCAGAAATGGCACCAGGATGTTTGGCAGAGAACAATTCATTTAGGTTAAACGTAGGATAAAAGTATTCCCCCGTACAGTAACTTATTTTCTGCGCTACTTCTGTTTCCTGCATTGTTTACTGCTGTGTGACATAAGCTTGTCGTGGTCTCTTATGCCTTCAACAGCCAAACTCTCCCCTCAGTGAAGTTTCTGTTCTTCAGAGCCCTAATTTTGGCGGCATTCTCCCCTTACCAACTGCAGGATTAGGTTACATTTTATGTTTTTCTTAAAACTACACAACACACAGACCGAAACCTCTGTATTTGGAACTTTGTGTGGAAATATCGTTCAAACTCGACGTAGAATGAGTTACTTCATATGAGTACATTCCAAACTAAAAGACTGTGTCAGCTGAATGTATATTCATTTAAAGGAAATGTCCCTTGGTTCCAGTAGCATCATTAATTTCTACTTGTACTTATTCTCTGTGCATTTTCTTGCAATTTCTGTTTGTTACACTTTCGTAAAAATCAGTAGCACGCCTAGCAAAGAATAGTCGGAAATGTAAATCAAATATGCAGAACTAAATTTAGTATATATTAGTCAGAGAAAACTTTTTCATCCTACGTGTAAATGGAACAATAAACCTGAAGTTAATAAAGTGTGTGTATAAGAATCTGAACAATGAGGCGCAGTATGTTACTGTATTAAATGTTTTGCTTTTTTTTTACTGAAGATGATTAACCTTAAGATTGTATAAATTAAAGGGTTTGTTTATAATTTTCATACTGTCTGTTTTATGTCCTTGTCTGAGAGAAGTGGGGAAAATTTCTGAAATAAGTAACAACAACCATCCCCTAATTTCATCTGTTCTTAAAATATATGCATGAACTTATTTAATGCACTACTCTTTTAAGTTTATCACATTTTCTAAGTATCACGTGGGTAAATTTATATAAAAATTTTTGTAATATATTTCTTATTAATCTTTAATATGCGAGAAAAATTATGAGTTGTTTTCTTTGCGTTTACTTACAGTAGTTTTCTCTCAGTACATTAATATCCATCATCTTAGACTTAAAGTTCTACTGATGCACAGCTTTCGATAATATACAAACACAGTTAATCTCCTAAGTAAGTAACGATATTTCAGAATATTCATTAACGATTTCAAAATAGTATTTATATTTTGAGCGACAAATAGTAATATTGCATGATATGTGACAAGACAACTTACCCTGCTACCCCTTATTACCTCTGCAAGAGTTGAGACATGACTGACTTCTCATGACATTCTCACTACAGCAGCATATTATTTCTCCTAATGTCCTTTGCATGTCGTTACGTAAGAGATGCTGCTGTCGATGCAGTAGCCATATCCGAGGACTCAACATCACTAATAAGAAGCTGTTGTTGCACATGACCCTGAGCCCGTAATTCGTCCATTTTCGAGGCCATTGTGAACGTTTAGCAACGCAACATTTTACAGTGAAGGTTGTCAGTCCTAGGCCCAAAGACAAGAGTGGAGATCTATATTTACGCTGCTCTGGGTCGTTTTATGTACAGTCTAACACCACGAATATAAAACTTCGTTACCCAAACAAGACAACGTCACTGACAATCTGATGGAAGAGTTTCCTACATTTGATACCAGCTGGTTAAAGTGCGGGTATTTCCCCATACACTTCTTCTCCTCTCATCCCTATCAGATTATAAAATTGCGCATAGTTGGAGCTTTCCAGCTAGCACACTTCGCCAAATATTATTATTTTGATGCAATAACGGAGGATTAGATGGTCAGGGCATGCAACTCTTGTGGCAGAATTGATACATTTTGTTTACAAAGCTGTAACCTTATAAAGCCTAACGGTTACTTTACGTAGTACGAGGTTTAACATTCAACAATTCTACACGGTGCTCACATTTCATTTATGTGCTGCGTATGGATCTCAGAACAAACAGCGACTTTTGCCTTAAACAACATTAAGAGATTGGTTTTGTATAACCGAGGTGGAGAGTGTTTACTGCGTGGTACGCACTGAGTCCTTATATAAAACAGACACGTTTAACCTTTAAAGGGTTAAACGAAGAGACTGTCTGGGAGACGTCTGTGTATGACAGTGTAATGTTGTAGATTTACAAGGAATAAATTGTGAGAGGGTTGACTTGTTGCAGGTGATTTAGAAGAGGTTCTTACATGGATTTTATTTACCAAGCTTCGAGGTTTATATAAGCAGGACGCTCTTTTCCATTTGATGATATGGCAACAATATGTTGCATGTAATTCGTTAATTTGTTAAACAAAATACACAGTACCTTAAATTACGTATTTACAACACAAGTGCTTGTGTTATAGCACTACGCTGTTGTACTGAATTGCTTAGTCATATTTGCAGTTCTTCGCGCGGCGACGTTCAGATACTTTTAACAAGATAATACATTTTTACTTTCTTATATGTAATATAGATAACACTCTATAAATAATAAAAAGTAGAAATAAATCGAGATGCAGACACGTGTGTAATTCTGGCCTTCGTTGGCGAACATATTAATCTATTTTTTGCTTGATATGCATGAAGACGTAAGCAGCTACTGGATGACCTTAAAGAAAAGAGAGGATACTGGAAATTGAAACAGGAAGCACTTGATCACACTCTGTGGAAAACTCGCTTTGGAAGAGGCAACGTACGTGTCGTATTACAGACTACAGAATGAATTAATATACATGTAACAGGACATAAAAAGTCTGTGGAGCCACTTCAGGTTAGGGGCATTGTATATTTTAAATTTTGTAACCATCAATAAGATTGTAAGATATCGTGCCTGATTAATTTTTAGTAATATTAACTTTACATTTCCTTGAAATATGTATAAAATAAGGACAGTTATTTTGAATGATTTGTAGCTGGAACCCACTGAAGACCAAGTCCAAGTCACCATGCGACTGCGTCTACCTCTCCCCCTCCCCCCTAAACACACCCAACTTCGCTCATTCCTATTTGTTATGAGTAACGAATCCAAGCGTTGCAGAAATTGTCACCCTTGGGCATCTTTTGTCAGATAGGGCGAGTCTTTTGTTGTGTCCAATGCTTGGTCCTCGCTAGATGCACATATGTGTGCAGCGAGGACCAAGCAAATGCATGCCATAAACAAAGGACACACAGAGATATATGAATACATACACACATACATAAGTTAGGATAGGGACAGGTGGCGGGCTCTTGTGAATGCGGTAATGAACCTTCGGGTTCCATAAAACGCGGGGAATATCTTGACTAGCTGACGACCTGTTAGCTTCTCAAGAAGGACTCTGCTCCATGGAGTTAGTACATACACAAGTTACATACATACATATATGCATGCATATGTACTTACGTACGTAAATACATATATACATCCAAGTCCTCCATCAGTCCAAGCTTTTTAAAGCAGACTATGCATTATGCTAATTAGCTTATATTATCTACAACAGCTTCTTAGTTACTTGAAAGGTCATAAGCTTGATCCCCAGCACGTGGAAGCCTGTTATATATATTCTTTTTTGATTGGCCTCGCCGTGTCCAGTGTTGGTAACATTTCCGTTATCTAGGTTTTATATATCCGACGTTTGCTGCCTGCATAATTTTGTGATAAAATGGCACAGGCAGGGAATTTTAAAAACGTATACATTTCATGGATATGAGTGCTTTTGTAAAGTCGTCAGTCGTGCGATGATTATTGTTGCACAGGCGCTGCAAGTTCAGAAGTCTGATGTCTGAAGCAAATTCCCAAATATGGGGGTGAGGGGTGGGGAGGCTGAAGGCACGAGTCGCAATAGGCCTGACTTGATGGTGACGAGGTATTGAGCTCTTTTGTGTAGACGGTGACGATACGAATGATGTGAAAGAGTGGAAGAACACAAGGAAATTACTGTTTTCTAGAATGTGACGCTGCGTAGACCTGTACATTTTGTGCAGCAAAGAATCAAGGGTCTAAAATGTTCTAAACCCCAAACCGGAAGTCATGGAAGCGTACAGCCTTCGTCATAATTCAGATCATATGTAGTTTCCCTGTGTATGTCAGTGTGTGTGACTTTTATATGCCTTCCGTTCTTTACTTTAACTTCCTCCGGATATAAGAGTATACGAACTAAATACACCAATATGTCTTCCTAACTTGAAGTTAAATACAGATTAAATTTCATTACTTTTCTTAGACGTTTGAACTAGGTTCTGCGGCAAAATGCTTCAACACCCATATTTACTCGTAGGGCAGCTGGCACGGCCGGAGGACGCTATATCCCGCAGATCATTATGTTAGTTCGAGTTCCGATCCTGGCATAAGTTTTCTTTTTCTGTTTTTCTCTTCTCTTTTTCCCCTACCCAACCGCCTTAAACGTGTTATATTTCCACAACTGCAAAGTAATAAAATTGTGTATTTATAACATTTAACTACAGGTTTTATAAGTAACTTTGTGCTGCTTTGGTGAGGTCAAAAATTAAGCAAATATTTAGGTCCTTTTTATTAAATTTGTTGTACAGTTAGAGAAACAAATGTTTCCGCAAACCCTACATGTTTTACGGCCTTATTATTTATTGAATGATATCACTGATACAGCTAGGAGTTACGACTAGTATGTTATCTATTAAATGGTCTGTGTTTAGCGCCTGGCTTCTTTAATGTGACGTGCAGAATCTCTGAACTTCATCCACGTCAGAATGTATTCAGGAGCAGAACTTATCGCTGAGACGAAACAACTTCATCCCAGTCGTTTGCTGTTAGTGTCCAGAGCAGCAATATCTCTCGAAGGGAGCACTGTCCAGGTTCCTGCATGGATTTCGTTCTCCAAACTCCACATATCGTCGGTGCGATTCATATCAGGCTATCGCGGTGGCCAGATAGTAACTTGGCATCGGCCTGCAGGGATAGCCACTCTTGATCTGTGCGAGCAAAGTGGATGTATTTGTGATTTTGGAACTGTATTACTCCATAGGGATGAAGCAGTCTTACAGAGGGTACCATTACGTTCTCCAAAATATGCTTGTATTACAGGCTGCCTAGGTGCTTCTATATGTAATGGATTTTTAACTCAGCTGAACGGGACTGATTACGCGTCATAAATTAGTTCGTCAGTGCCTTCCCAGCTTGCCCATCTCTCCGGTATTTCTCTATCCTTGCTTTTACGGTAAACGTTGGGACACCATACCGACCGCGCGCAACACTTGCACTTAATTCTCGTCCTTAAAAGAGAGCGATGACGCGATCTCGAATAGATCTATCGTGGGGAGCCATTGTGATGAGAATGGATAAGGAATAGTTTGAGCTTCATGTGTCAGTTGTGTTATAGTAGACAGTAAATAATATTTTGAACCCCCGCCCCTTATTTTTTTTTATGGCTCGACAGCCTTATATGGGCCTGGGCCTCCTCGTTTTGTCGAGGTTTCATGGTCACACAAATTTGAGACACACCACAGTCGGTAGGACTCCTCTGGACGAGGGACCAGCTCGTCGCAGAGACCTCTACCTGACAACACACAACACTCACAAGAGACAGACATCCATGCCCCCGGTGGGATTCGAACCCACGATCCTAGTAAGCGAGCGGCCGAAGACCCACACCTTAGACCGCGCGGCCACTGGGATCCGCCCCTTATTATGTAGTTTAAAAATGTCTGCACTTCCACAGTAAAGAAACGAGTAGAAATAGAGAGGGAGAATACGGATTGTGTAAAACCTCCCCAAGTTCACGTTGCATGAGTAGCAAACATACTGACGCTCAAGTCCCAATATGAAACGACAAATGCAAATCAACCGACGATGAAGTTATGTAAACTCAATCAACAACAGAACTGTTTCTTCTCATCTTTATGTTCGATTACTAATTCCTTGATAAGACAAATGTGATTCATGAATGAAACTCATGAATTTTGCACTTAACGATGCCAGGCCTTGTAGAAAACGCTTGTAAAAGCCAACGTACTAATCGTAATTGATGTTGTGTATAAGTATGTCTTGTACTTCAAGAAACAAGAAGCGTGCGATGCGTGTACGTTTTGCAGAAAAAATTGTAGCCGAACGTTTGTTGGAGCAGTTGGGCACCCCAACACGTCTACATTTGTTGGGAGTGAGTTTGGTGAAAAGAGGGAGGGGAGTAGGAAAAGAAGAAGGGAACTGGCGTCCGGCAACAGTTAGTGTTCTGAGAAAAGCAGTCTGCAGACCATGTTGTAGCAGCTTTGATATTCGTATTGTTGTAATAATAAAAGGTGAAACCTAATTGCAAGCTTATTCCTCGTCATTGTGGGTGCTAAGAAAACCAGCAACGATCGGCGACAAAATATATAACAATTTTTATATGACCTTATAATTTAATATTATTCATTTTAAGATTTACACTTTCAGACTTACCACTGAAAAATATCGAATAGAAATCTACCCATTTAAGTTGTTTTTCAACATCATACGACAAAATTATAGTAGCATATTTATAAGATACATCACCATTTACTGTCGACAAAGTTAATTTTAAGTTTTAACTCATTTTTTTTCTTTGTATATAAATGCTCCCTGAGGATGGCTGTCCGATTTAGCTGAAACATTCTGGAGTAGTCTCTCATGTGTGGATGAGTGTATTTTTTGTGTAATTTTTCGGTAATGCATTCATTTATATTTGCAAGAAAAAAAGTAATTTGTCGACAGTCACTTTCGAAAACGGACCCTTTAATTCTGAATGTCATTAAACAACGAATCAAAGAAAAAGAACAACAGTATTTGCTTTATTTGTAGCCTCAGTAATGCATCGGAAATAGCTTTTGGAACAGGTAGTTAAATGTCATGAGTGGGCAGTTATATTAGTTACTGTTTGTGAGAGTACAACGTGCGTAAGGAGGTGGGGTAGGGGTACAAAGAAGGTGGAAAATAAAAAAAGGGAGAAAAGTTACTCCAATACCAAAACTCGAATTAGCATATTCAGTCTCCGAAGAAGACTGGTTTACCTCCTTGCCCTCTTGGCAACGAGTGGATTTTAATGTTGAATTCTGAAGCGTCATGTAGTCAACACGTCTCTCGGCAAATGAAGCAACATTAATCCATGTTTAACATAAATTAGGAAGATATATTGGCGTGTTTGTTTGATAGATATCTGGCCTTAATAACCATAATGAATGGAAGGCAGAGAGAAGCCACATACTGACGTATACAGTGAAATTATGAACGATTTTGAACTGTGATGGCAGATGTACACTTACATTGCTTTTGTTTGGATCGTGGACAATATTAGGCCCTTGATTGTTTGCACCGTGTGTACCACGATATTTGAAAGTATCGTCTGCATATCCCTCCTAAAGCCGAATGTCTGTCTACCACTTCACATGACGTCACTAGCCCAGAAGACACTAATCATCATAGTCACTGCTGTGAGAACCTCAATTAGCATAAGAATGGTTAACAGTTCCCACGTGAGAATATTTTGACATTCATTAGTGTAGACATGCAAACAGTGTAAAAACGTCACATTGCCTTAAACCTTAGTCTATTTTATTATTTTTATTCTGGGTTGTAATGTTGGACAGTACTGGAATTTTTCCTATACCTCCACCACGTGATTGAAGGAAAGTTAGAGGGAAGGATAGAAATGACGGAAACACGAGGAAGAAGGCGTAAGCAGCTACTGGATGACCTTAAGGGAAAGAGAAGGTACTGGAAATTGAAAGAGGAAGCACTAGATCGCACCCTGTGGAGAATTCGCTTTGGAAGAGGCTACGGAACTGTCGTAAGACAGACCACAGAATGAATGAACTCCACCACTCCTATTTTTGCTAAAAAGGGGCATGTTGTAACAGAGATAGATTAGCCTGACGTCTAACCTAATCGCCTCCCATGCCGCAACACAGTGGTGGGCTCTTAACAGGGAAGGTCACAACAGTAATTAGAGTAATGAGTTATGCAATAACACTAGACGAAACAATCCACTTTTTCTTAGAAAGCCGTAAATGGTCAGTAGGGAGTAGCGAAGGTCGGACAATTGGTTTGTTCTTTTCAGGCCTGTTCGCGTTCCAGCGGAGCGACCATTCAAACCGTTCTTGATATTTGTCTGCACGCATGTAACAACTGTGGCACGTTTTCCGGTTTTTATGGTGGGTGTTCTTTATATAACGGTCTTTTGGATTTATACACTGTTTGGTATAAAAGATTTGTTCTGACTTTTGAGAAGAATTTTCTACCTCGATATTCAAGGTTACTGAATTTGGTTAAGTTCAACACTCTGAAACAAACACAGTCACCTTGAAGTTTGAGGTAACAAGGTCCTCCGAAACCTCCAAGCAACCCCATTACAGTGCTCGATATAAAAACCCACAAGACCATCGTGTGAAGAGCGGAACCTCTAAGAATATGTGTGTAAAAATTGATACTGCGAGTACTTCCCAAAAACTTGTCAAGTAGTTTTGGTTTTGATTTAGATGAAACAGATTCAACAGCCACTTTAAGACCTACTTGTAAGTGCGTTTCTGTTTGCATCTCGAGCGTAACTAACTTCTTCCATGGAACAGAGTCCTTCTTGAGAAGCTAACAGTTCCTAAGGTAGTCAAGAAATTCGTGGAACCCCAAGGTTCCTTGCTGTGTTCACAAGACCTCGCCACTTGTTCCTGTGTCCAAACAAATGTATCCAGTCCACGTCGCCTCCTTTATTTCTTTAAGATCAGTTTCAATATTATTTCTCATATAAATCTCGGCGTTTAATGTGGTCTCTTTATCTGAGGTTTTCCCACCAAAATCCTGTAAACATCTCTCTTTTCCCCCATCATGCCACATGTTCCGCCAACCTCTTTCTTCCTGATTTTATCTCTTGCACAATATTTGGTCCCGCATTTTGTTTATGAGGCATGAACCTGTACTTAATTTGCTTAGAATTTCCTTGTAGACAAATCTCCTTACTAGCGATTAATAAATCTTTTGTGTTTTTCTTTACAGTACATATATTCTCAACGAATAAATAAATAATTAGTGTAGACCATAACCTGACGTGTCCCTTTCAGGCCCTCCTGAACCTTCCGCATGACATATTCTAAAGCAAATTTGAAAAGCAAGGGCCAAACGCATTTCCTTGCTTCTGACCATTTTTAGTACGGAGTGTACACAAGTTCGCACACCAGGATTTTACTGCGTGTTTCATATTATCTAATCAATGTCGTGAAAATAACAACTCAATGAGACTATTATACTATTCGTACAAAACCTCCCTCCTAACTAAAGCGTAGGCTTTCTTAAATTACAACTAGCTGATGGACTTAACGTACAAGTAGCTGATGGACTGCTTAATTTTGTTTCAATTTTTTAAGAAATATTAGACGAACAGTAGTTGACCTGTTACATCGAAATCAACACTGATGATTCACAATAATTTCATCTACATATAGTTAACCCTGGTAGAAAAAAGTTGGATAACATTTTGTATGTACTTGGTAATTACTTCATACGATCTGTGTTATCGCCCTTCCTGTAAAGAAGTACAACGATTGACTTCATACATCGTTCAGGCCATTCTTTCTTATTCCAAAGAGAATTAGTAAGTTTATGTGTTTCAGAACTTACTGTCCTACCTTCTGAAACAATTCTGCTAGAATGCGATCATAACTTGGTAGTTTATACCTTTCAAACGTTTCATTAGTCATTTAAAAATCAAATGTGCTGGGCTGTGGTACTAGTTACGCAACTGTATGTTTTTCAGTCTGCCTAAAAATATTAGCCCCATGTACATTTAATAAATGACAAGTGATTCTTTCACCTCTCCAAAATACTGTGGGTATTTGCAAGCAGATAACCCTTCTTATCATTTTACTATGTTAGTTCGACGCTGGTTAAAGGTAAAGGTAAGAGTTTACTCTTTAACCTGCCATGAAGGCACAGATGGGGAGAAAATTATAGCTCTCTTCTTTCTTTAAACTCGGCGTTAGATAGGATGGGTGGTTAACGCAACACCTCGGCCGCTATGTCTCCAGAAAAGAGACCGGTATCCATTGTACAGGAGGCTGGGTGGGTTCCACGACAGGTCTGAACGTGTGCGGAAAATCTCGCCCCTACCGGAATTCGATTCCCGGACCGTCTAGGCTGTAGCGTGTCGCTATACTGACTACGCTTTTCCGGCCCACGTTCGTGGCTGGGAACCCTTCTTAAATTTATTCACCCCTCTATACACGTCCCCGTTCCTGTTCTTGCTGTCTGTTTCAAGCTCAGTAATTTCGCCTTTCATATTTTCCCGCTGTTTATTCCTGAAATGTCTACTAGTTCCGCGTCTTACATTTTTCAGATTCTCTTCATTAATTTGGCTTGGCTTCTGTAACCACTGCAATTTAGCCTGCTTCCTGTGATCAACAAATTTTGAACATTTTGTTTCGAACCAAGGTGTATGCTTCTTCTGTTCATATTCACCTTACTGTCTTGAGCTGATAATTTGATATTCTCGCTATTTTCCTAAGCCGTATTTACGTACCCGCTGTCATTTAATTTTTCCCAAGCAGCAAATCTGCTCGATATTTTAAGGCGATACTCTTCCCGAAGTTCCGCTTCGTTCAGCTTCTTTAGAGTGAATCGCTACTTATTTACTGAGAGTCTCTCCCTAATGTTTTGAAACACCAGCTTCTGACCAGTATCATAATCAGCTGCCTGAAAATTCGGTCATCAAGCTTACTTAAATATCATCTCATATCTATCACGTTGAGATGAATCCGATTGTTAGTCCATCAGGAGACGTCCACGTTTACGTTTTAATGTGGAAACTTTGTGTTCTTTACAATGTGATTTTTTGACGTGGCAAAGGTTACTACTCTGACACCATTATCATTACTTTTTTGTGTAAATTTTCATTACAACATGCCTGTTTGAAAATGTCTTCCTTCCTTAATTTTGCTTCGAATTTTCCTAATAACATTTTCATATGGTACGTAAGAAACTGGTCTAATTCCTCATAGAAACTCTCCTTTATTCATCTTCAGTTAGGGCATGCTCGTTCAGAGCAATATTATCACACCAGCAACCTCGTAGCACTACGTATATTCTATTACTAACATATTCTATTACTTTAACTTGTGATTTCCTTATTTATAGATATATTGTCCCTAATTGATTATTTTAATTTCCTTTTCCATAGAATTGATAATTTCCATTTACTTGTCCATATAATTGATATATAATTCGGCTGTCTGAAGCCGAAGACAGTCTGAAGACAGCCGAAGGCAGGCAACCGATACACTCCTAAACACGCAAGAATCACAGCCCACATAACAGGAAATACGCAGGACAAACAATGCAAAACCACGCATAAGAAATGATAGTACGCCAATAATAACGCATCGACACACAAACCTAGACTTCAAACGCATAAAATCTACTTAACAAGGTACAGCACATATCACTCTTTACGAGACGCGTTGTTGTGTTGAGAAAACTGGACGCATAAGTGAACATACGAGTACATAAGAAATATACGAAAACAGTGTTATAAAGCCATTATAAGGTGGAACCAGTGCGGAATATCAAGTGTTGACCGTTTATAAAAGTTTTTAGTGACTTTAAAACTGTGTTTTATAAAAACAGCATACACGACTAGACTTTATATGCTCACATTTCAAGTGTGTTTTGCTTATGGACATAGCATTTTAATGTAGTGTACCCCTGAAGATGGTCAGGTACCTGACCGAAACATGTCGGGTTTAATGTAATACTACTATTAAAGTTTTTAATAGTGATTGTGCATCTAGTTGGTCTTGGTTTTTGATATATACGAGATGCACGGTGAAAACAATATTAAATATTCCATTTCATTGTCCATAGAATTGATTATTTTCATTTCCTTCTCCATAGAATTGATTATTTTCATTTCCTTTTCCATAGAATTGATTATTTCCATTTCCTTGTCCATAGAATTGATTATTTCTTTTCCTTGTCCATAGAATTGATTATTTTTATTTTATTGTTCATAGAATTTATTGTTTTCCTTCCCGTTTCCATGTGAAAATTATAACCTTGTGGCGGTTCAGTTTCTCCATTGTACAATATGACATCTTGTTCGTCCATTAAATCTTATGTGCACTTCGCTAATTCTCTTGCCACTGTCTTCTCTGACTCTTACCTATATAGACTCCTCGCTTTCCAGGTTCCAAATATCGTGTCCATTTTCCATTGCATACATCGTTCCAAATAACCTGTCTGATGTCCGAAACATTGTTGAACAGCCCGTAACATGTTACATTTTTAAGGTGAGGAATGTTATCCCCTCACCCAAACCCAAAGCTGAAGGATCATCCCTATGAATCTGTCCGCTACGCCTTACTCAGTATATTCACAGCTACTTAACCATATGTGGTGGCCGTCTCCTCTACCGTCAACCCGACGACGCGCCATGTTTGATGAATGGGACACACTCATCACGGACTCGCTAAATATTTCTAAATGAAAATTGTAAGGACGAATGAAACAAACATTTTACGTCGTGTCATTTCGATATTATATCGAATTGACATGAAGAATAATTTTAATATTACTCGTATACAAGACTAATCTCTGCCTCAAGAAAAAATTGATGTATTTGCTTTATCCTTATTTTGTAATAATTTATTTAACTGTATTGTATCAGTTTCTGAGGTCATGTAGCCTGGAATGAAAAGACTCATAAATATAAAGGATTGAAATAAAGAAAGACAGGATTATTGTGAATTAAAATAACACAATTTTTGTGGAGGAACAACGGGAAGCACGAAAACCTCCCAGTCATGTAGCCTGTCGCCTGGCCCAGATTTGGCCCCGGGACCTACAGAATAAAAAGCAGCCTTACTACTTATTTGACCGAGACGTTCCTTCACCCATTTTAAGTTATCAGAACTGAAGGAACGGTGCTTTCCTTGAAATACCATTTTGCATGATTAGGTAGTTATTTTTTACTGAGAGGAACATACGATTAATGGGACAGGTGCCCAGGTGATACCAGTATTTTTAAATGACGTAATATTTATTATTTATGCGCTTGTTTACTGCCTTTCATACACTTATGAAACATACAGCCATCGTTTTTCACAAATAGTTTCGTCCAGTTTTATAAAAACAATAGCATTAAATTATTGCATTCTGACTAACATATGACGTTGCTACTTCAACATTGAATAGGAAATGAGCGATAATGAAAACAAAGTATGTAGGTCTGTCATGTTTCTAGTTCTTATCACTGGATACGACTGCATCACGTGACTGACAAACTATGTTTTTATTGTTCTACACAAGATCTGTCGCTGTGATAAATATTTACCAAGGTACTCTCGAAGTTGGCACAGATATGCAGTTAGGTTTTCTTGTAAAATGTTAGTGATTATTGTTCAGAGTTATCAAGAGTGCGCTAACAGAATTGAGTTGAAAACTCGCGCTCGCACTATGCCGTAAATTCAAATATCGGGCACTTTGCATGAAGACAGACCTAAGTATGTTTTGATGTTGTGGGCGACATTAAATCGAGGCAAAAGCGCTCTATTAGAGTGAAATTGAATCAGGCTGTTAGGACAGCCGAGGAGGTATAAACATTATGAAATATATTTATCTCAACCACAATACTAAAGGTTGTGCATTGTTGCCCTTACATGGAAACGCGTTGTAGGTCTACAATACAAAGAAAACGTATGGTTTATTTTCATTGGAAATAATGTTTAGTTCAACAACAATTCTAGTACCTCTTTTTGCCGGCAATGTAAATTCGGGTGAAATTGTGTGAGGCTGTTAGGATGGCGGAGGAGGTATAAACATAAAGCGAACGTGCAACAATGGTACCTTATATGGAAATTGCCTATCTTGTCATATTCCTGTAAGCGCTAAAATTATATTCGTAAATGCAAAATTTGCCAGTAGTGAGAAATTAAACGTACATCTAATTTCATTACTTTTGTCACATTTAACAGATTATCAAAAATTAAGTTTTAGGTGAGAATATAACGCGAAACAAACACAGCATTCTGTTGCTACAACACTGTGGTCAGGAGCAGCAAAGAAGGCGGGTTGTAAATACGCATGGTGATTCAGGAAGAATGGTCAGTATTTCGGGAGGTAGTAATATCGGTTATTTTGAGAAATAACTTATATCAACATGTGTATAATTCTGAATCTTTACCGAGATAGAGTTGTTTGAATCTGGCGCGCACTGTTTGTCACTCCCTCGTCTCTGATGCGATAGATTTTTGTTTGTGGGGTTGGATGAAGAACGAAGTTTCAATAGAAAGGTGGCTACACTAGACGAATTTCTCGTCCTCATTTTGGATGCTGAGTGCCCGACTAAAGAAACTTGAAGATCAACTCAGACGAACAACACACGATCTTCGCACAAGTGTTAGAAAGTACATTGAGGTTGACGGTGGGATTTTCTAATATTTATTGTGACCTGTATCAAGTTTGTCTTTTTAACATTAAATTAAAATTAAAACTAAAATTAACATTGAGTAATTTCTCTTTCTTATTACTGTTCACAATGCTTTTATATTTGTAGATTCAAACAGCTCTACCTGGGTAATCATTCGGAATAGACACATGTCCATATGCACTTTTTTCTCACAATGACCGATACTATCATCTCCGAAAATATTGGCCTTTCCTCCTGAATCATCCTGTATGTGCTTTGGCAAGAAACGTAAATGGCTGAAACCGGTTGGCTGGCAGAGCAACCATAATGTTGGTTGTGATATCAAATGCCAAGAACTGTTTACAACGGCATGCTTGTAGCAGTGCAAGAGATGCAACGACGAAAGAGCAATTTGATTGGACGAGGTCTTATAACTGCAAAACTTGTATTGCTAAAAGCAATGAATGAATTCATAGAATCGGCTTCTGCAAGGCCGGTTTAAGGCTGTTGCAATCTGAGCGTGCACAGTCAACTCAGGAATTCGGCCATACCATGTCTCAGGCGGTTAGTCGCAGGATTCTCACCGCTGAGGCACAGGTTCGATCCCGGGTCAGTCCATGTGGAATTTGTGGTGGACAAAGTGGCACTGGGACAGGTTTTTCCCCGAGTACTTCGGTTTTCCTCTGTCAATTTCATTCCACCGTTGCTCCACCTTCATCACAAGGTTTGCACAATAAGCCTTAAAGCTGCGATGCGCCCTAGCTTCTGCTGCGGAGCCCTTCTCAAAAACAAATTCAGGAACACGCATGGGTAGAGCCCCAAGATTTATATTTGTATTTGACCCAGAAGTACCTTAAATCGGCACGTGGTTTCTGACAGTTTCAGAATTATAATAATTTATTTAATTTTATTATGTAACTTTCAAAAAGAAAAAGTCGCACCTTCCTGGTAGGGGTGCGCCACGATTTGTAAACCACTGTACCACAGTCATATTTAAGCTTGGTCTGTTTTCATGATTTTGGTAATAATGAAATTCTTCTGGGATGTGGGGTCTCTTGTTTCAAAGTCAACACAGACAAGCCTTCCCCTCACCCCCATCTTACTAAATGCTAAGGTGCCGAACTCACACACATAGGACTTAGAAAACAGAAGTAATACTGCCAAAGTCTGTTTTGAGATTTTAGAGTATTGTTTTACAGATATGTTGAACATACCCGGAAATAACTCAGAGAGGCTTGCCGTCAGGTTTGCAAGGCGGTATGGTTAAGAGCTCATTTATTCCGGTTTATGAGGCCGCGTTATTGGGTAATTCTTTCCCGACGTTTCGAAGGAACGTCGGAACCTAAAGGTCTTTTTTTGTTTTTATCCATTAACTAGTTACAAATTTAGCTTTTTGGGAATTAGGGTTTACTTTGTTCGTGTTCACTTCTATGGTACATATGTCTGACGAATCTAATGTTTTTTGTCACTTCCGTGTAATAAATACCGCGAGACACCATCGTTAGGTAACTGACAATGTAAAAATATATGCTTTACGCACAAGTTAATGTACTGCCTGAAGGCGGTTGTATTCTTCAAGAAAAATAGAGTTAATTGGCAATAAATAACACTGAAATTCAGCAAATGACTTAGACAGTAAGGAATGCACTTGTAAACACTATGTATTCCGGGATCGTAATACATATTTATGGCCTTAATTTTGAAATGAACCATTGTGGTCTTTTCTGCTCAATAGCAATACTGCAGCATTACGCAATGCCCAGCGTCCTGTGACTTATGCAACGTGCAGTAGGTAAACTTACGTCACGTGGGGTACTTGGCAGTAACTTTTATGACCTTGTACTTGAATTATTCGCGGCTTCATTCCTGGGAAATTTTTCGTTACGATTATTAAGCTGTCATATTATTCTGCACTTAAGAATATAGACCCCCTGAAGATTCAGTGGAATTTTATTATTTTAAACCTATAGAAACTGAGTTATGCATATATCCCCTTCGTTTCACAGTTTGCCCACAGAACTTACCGTTTTTACGTCAAAAAATTTAGAGAACCGAAATAAAATTTTGGGGAAGCTACGTAAGTTTCATAACAGCATTATTTGCTATCATGTTTACTCTTACCTCACATTGTTCTTGTGATGATCGCAACGCAACAACCTCATTTGAACAAACTTCATGGGAAATGAGAGAAGTAAACATTTTTATTAACTGACCAGTATCAATACACATGGAATAAAACACACTGCCAGAGTGAATTTCAGTGTTTTACACATTTTACCTATCCGAGCGCTATCTTTCAGTTTATTATTAATTTGGATTCAGCTGCTCGTGACAAAGCTGTTCATCGTTACACAACCAAATGTTTAAAAGCCGCCATATTGCTGCTCTTCAGTCTATGAAGAATCGCTTAAAGAGGAAGTCATAACGTTGCTAACTCTTTTTAAATCTGACTATGTATTCGAGCATCAACAGCATCCTTGGCGAGATCTTAACTAAACCTTGACCAAGACCTTATATTTACGTAATTCCGAGACATGGCTCTAACAGTGGAATAGTTTGCATTTCACGAGCAACTAGTGGTGTTTAATTTTGTAGACTTAACTTACAGAGAATATAAATTTTATATTTACAATTGTCCCTATTTATTTTTTCTTGATTTCCCCTGTAAAACCTTCCGCCTGTGTTAATTCCAAACACCCAAATGTCAAAGAGCACTGGTAAACCGACAGGACATATCGTAAATGAGCACGTTAAGCGGACCCACTTTAATGTTTTTGTGATAAAAGCTAAAATTTTCCTTTCCCCTTCGCTCAATATATTGATAAACTCTGCTGGAGCTAACAAACCTTCAATACAAGTACTTCAGTCACATAAGTGAACAACAAATACTTTACCAAAAAGACAGTTGCATTTTCCACGGAGACAGAAAATCAAAGGGATAACAACTGCAGCAGATTTACCACCATTAGTGTTAGGTTAAGTTTGTTGGGTCACAGCATGTAGTGTTTACTGAGATGGCAACTTGGTCACGAAGTACTAGCAGGTGAGGTGTCCTAAGAAATCAGGCAGTGCCTGTTTTAAGGCAGTAAATGTTCATTCGCCTGAAGAGAATGGGGGAAAACTCTTTAAGAACGAAAATCAGGTTACCGACACACCAGTTTTTTTTCGATTTTCAGTTTAGGGACATGGACACAACACACAGCAGAGCCACTGGTGCCCGAGACCAGTGGCTCTGATGTTCAGATGGCTATTGAAAAGCTAAAAAGGCACAAATCACCAGGTATTGATCAAATTCCAGCAGAACTGATTAAAGCAGGAGGTAGGACAATTCGTTCTGAGATCCATAAATTTATTAGTTCTATTTGGAATAAAGAGGAATTGCCTGAGCAGTGGAAGGAGTCAATCATTGTACCTATTTATAAGAAGGGTGATAAAACAGATTGTAATAATTATCGAGGCATATCACTTTTGTCAACCACATACAAAATTCTATCCAACATCCTTCTGTCAAGGTTAATTCCATATGCAGAGGAAATTATTGGGGACCATCAGTGTGGATTTAGACGTAACAGGTCGACTACTGATCATATATTCTGCATTTGTCAAATACTTGAGAAAAAATAAGAATATAATGATGCAATGCATCAGCTCTTTATAGACTTCAAGAAAGCCTATGATTCAGTTAGGAGGGAGGTCTTGTATCATGTTCTCATTGAATTTCGTATCCCCATGAAAGTAGTAAGGCTAGTAAAAATGTGTCTAAATGAAACCTGTAGCAGAGTCCGGGTAGGCAAACATTTGTCTGACACATTTCCTATGTTTTGGAACAAGGAGATACTTAATCGCCACCGCTTTTCAACTTTGCTTAGGAATATACCATTAGGAGGATTCAGGCAAACCCAGGAGGGCTTGAAATTAAATGGTACACATCAGCTTCTAGTTTATGTAGATGATATTTATATATTGAGCGGAAGTATACATGCTATAAAGAAAAAGCACAGAAGCTTTAGTAGTCGCTGATAAGGAGACTGTTCTAGTAGTAAATGCTGAGAAAACTAAGAACATGATCATGTCTTGAGTTCAGAATGCAGGACAAAAATCACAACATAAAGATAGATAATAAATCCTTTGAAGGGGTGGAACAGTTCAAATATCTGGGAACAACCCTAACGAATCGAATTTCCATTCAGGAAGAAATTAAGAGCAGATTGAAGTCGGGGAATGCTTTTTATCATTCGGTTCAGGATCTTCTGTCTTCCAGTTTGCTATCCAAAAATGCAAAGATTAAGATATAGGCCTACAGAACTATAATATTTGCCTGTTGTTTTGTATGGGAGTGAAACTTGGTCTCTCACACTGAGGGAGGAACATAGTCTGAGGGTGTTCAAGAATAGGGTGCTGAGGAGGATATTTGGGCCTACGAGGGACGAGGTAGCAGGAGAGTGGAGAAGACTACATAAGTGGAACTTTATGAACTGTAATCCTTAGCAAATATTATTCGGGTGACCAAATCAAGAAAATGTGGTGGGCGGGGCATGTAGCACTACGGGCGAGGGGAGAGGTGCATACAGGATTTGGGATGGGAAGGCGTGGACTGGATTGATATGGCTCAGGATAGGGACAGGTGGCGGGCTCTTGTGAGTGTGGTAATGAACCTTCGGGTTCCATAAAACGCGAAGAATTTCTTGACTAGCAGACGACCTGTTAGCTTCTCAAGAAGTGCTCTGCTCCATGGAGTTAGTTAGGTAGTTAGTTAGTTAGTTATTATTATTTAAATGTATTTGTATTCATGGCGTTAAATTCGTTATTTTTTGTGTTACTGTAATCGGTGAACTGCTTGGCGCTTGAAAGCCGTCACAAGCTGCTTTCAGCGGTCGCTGTGGGAGTCCTAGCCGTGTCTTGCTGAACACATTTCTGCCATTTGTTTAGAAGAGGTGTGCCATTCAGTCTGCGATCCCGTGGAAAACGTAGAAGAGGAAAGAGACGACATTACAGACTGCTGTAAAGACAATTTATTATTAATCTTAGGCGCAGTCACAACTCCTACGAGAAAAGGAGATCAAACGTTCCGGATTCTTCAAATGTTTTCTTCTTGGAGTGAAAGAACTTCCAGTTGATAGAGTTTCTTGTTTTTATAAAAATTAACTGTGCGTGAGCAGATTCCCCTATTGATATTAACTAAATACTGTGTTCGTCTCAACTCATTAACATTTACATGTTAATGTTAAACAAGTATGAAAAATTGTAGTCTAAGAAACGGCTCATCATATAACAGAAATACTTATGGTAAACTATTATCATTAGCAGACGTATATCTTTTGTTGAAGCCCATTTTTTTGTGCTGCATATATATGACGAGTGACGAGATTCAGACAATTTGTGCCTCGGTAGTAAAGGACACCCCTCACTGACTAATTCAAAGAAATACCCGGAAAGTTTTGAAATGTGATGCTGGAGAAGAATGGAGATCAGTTGGACCGATCGTGTGAGAAATGAAGAAGTATTACACAGAGTCAAGGAGGAGAGGAATATCCCACATACAATAAAAAGAAGAAAGGATAACTGGATTGGTCACATCTTGCGTAGAAGCTAAAACACGTGATTAAAGGAAAGTTAGAGGGAAGGACAGAAATGACGGGAGGATGAGGAAGAAGGCGTAAGCAGCTACTGGATGACCTTAAGGGAATGAGAAGATACTGGAAATTGAAAGAGGAAGCACTAGATCGCACCCTATGGAAAACTCGCTTTGGAAGAGACTACGGACCTGTCGTAAGACAGACTACATCATGAATGAATATATGAGGAGATTCAGGCAATTTGTACCTCGGTAGTAAAGGACACCCCTCACTGACTAATTCAAAGTTTGCCATTCTTGCTTGTGTTTGAACACAACCGCCGGTATAATCATTAGTCAAAATCGGTTTATCGAGATGGGCCGTAACATTATATCACAGACATACGGACAAGAACTGCACAGAGCATCAAATGTTATTTCGCGAAGGTACAAAATGACCAATAATATTGGCGAAAATTCATAACATAATTATAATAATGTCTTTGTTATAAACACTAAGGGATTTACGTTTATACAGATATGCCGGAACTTAATTTACAAGTTTAGCGGAATATTGTGAAAATACAGACAGCTGTAGTGACATAAAACCGTTTACAAAATGTCAGGAAACACCTCCTGTTTGGCTGTAAGTCCGACATGTTCTCGCCCGGTTACCGTACATATCTCTCAACGATATTATCTTCCTTGCCATATTCGTTGCAGCACATCCCAGTCTGCCTTGTTACCGCCTCTGTAATGCTTGACATATACCTGGTGCTACAGGTACACAGTCAAAAGATGCTACCGTGCTTTTTCAACAAGATATATTACTAATAATCCAAGGCGAAAGAAAATAATTGTTTTAAAACACGGTCCAACATGAAACGCGTCGTGAAAGAACCAGTTCATTTCTTTTAGTGGAGTCCGGCAATCCCCACATTTACAGTATTTCTAATTTGTTACAGAAGTGTAAGTTAAACACACGTGGGAACCCCCAGGAATTTTGGCATGGGAGACCAGTGGCCCTAAACACAACATGAAGGGGTTACAAAAGTTTATTTTCACATTTGGAATTTTATCTGGACGTTCATATCTGATTTTCAATTGAAAATTTTTGAGCAACAAATGGGTTGATAAAAGCATTATCTGCATGCGCAATATATTTATTTTACATGAACCACGTTATGCAAAGTAACTCATTCTATCATAGTAGTATGTTATTCACCTACGTGCCAAATGCCGAGTGTACCAATTTTGTCACCTACATATATTGACAAAGGTACTAAATGCCTTGAAATAACAATAAATAATATGCTGTTCATTTCTGCCAACTTCCGTTCTTGTTCATAACATCTGCTTTAATGTCTTTGCTACCAGCTGTTATTTAGTACACGTAACGAGAGAATGGAAAACGTTTGCTGCCATCTTCCGGACATATTCATAATTACCACCAACTCTGGCTGCTCGAGAACATACGTAACTACAGCCTTGCAACGTACATAATGGACATCGGCTGGAACATAGCTATTCAATTTCCGAAAAAAACCAATTACTTTTTCTTCGATACTAGGGTCGAACCGGCTTTGGAGCCCAGTAAGTCTCCCATTTAATAGTTTCCGAAGATCTCTTACCGTTCATAGAAGGCTAGAGTGTGATTTTAAACTTTCGCTTCCATCTAGTAGCTGGGTTTAAGCGTTTGGCCGAGGTTTTACTCCCCTCCGTGGGCCTGGATAGCGTACTCAGTATAGCGACTCGGTACGGGCTGGACGGTCCGGAGATCAAATCCCGGTGGAGGCGAGATTTTCCGCAGCCGTCCAGACCGGCCCTGGGGCCCACCCAGCCTCCTATACAATGGGCACCGAGTCTCTTTCCCGTGGATAAAGCGGCCGGGGCGTGGAGTTTACCACCAACACTCATCTGGTGCCAGGGTTAAAGAAATAGTAGAGCTATACCTCCACTCCCCCTCTGGGCCTTCATGGCCCGTTGTAGAGAGAACTTCACCTTTTATCTTTAACTTTTCTCCCCTCCTGAGCCTTTGTAGGACTTTATGGATTCTTGTTAAAGAAATGGCATTACTGCTCCAACAAAACAAATTTACGAGTAATACAAACATCCAGTGTCAGACCGCTACTGCCGCCTTGCTTTTGAAATGACCACAGACCAGTTAATATCACTACACCCCATTCCCACGTGACCCATTTCAATATATAGTTTAGTTGTCCTAGTGACTAGGCTCCGAGCTGAAGAACCGGAGATCGATTACCGACAGGAACAGGGATTATTCCATTCGCCCCCGCGTCTAGACCGAAAGTGAAGTCCGCCAAACCTCCTGTCAGAGAAAATGCGGCCGGGTTGTTTTTCTGGCTTTTTGTCATCTAGTGCTGAAATGATTAATTCTCTTTTATTTAGTCTGACCTCTTCTGCCTGCTCATTGTAGGTGTAGAGGGTTATTGTTGCATCTGATCACACTCAGTGACACACCACACTCGGTAGGACTCCTTTGGACGAAATTGGCTCGTCGCAGAGACCTCTACCTGGCAACACGCAACATTCATAAGAGACATTCATGTCCCCGGCGGGATTCGAAACCGCAATACCAGTAAGCGAGGGGCCACAGACCTGCGCCTTAGACCGCGCGGCCGCCGGGATCGGATAATGAGGAATTCGTGGGGCTATATTGCCAC
This sequence comes from Reticulitermes speratus, assembly GCA_021186555.1. NCBI lineage: Eukaryota > Metazoa > Arthropoda > Insecta > Blattodea > Rhinotermitidae > Reticulitermes > Reticulitermes speratus. Next base: position 21,993,738 of record JAJKFL010000005.1, read on the forward strand.
ATATTTACGCGGTTCCATTCTGCGTTCCTGAATTAAGTGCAGCGCCTACTTACTTCTTTTCCTTGATCCCATATGTAATTGCTTTCCAAGATATCTTCCTAAATTTATCTATATATGTGTCTTCGGCTGAAGCCTAATATGTTTTTATCTCCTACAGTAAAAGCAAACTTTTTCATCCGTTATATTATCTGCATAGGACAAATTAAAATGCAGTCTAAACACAGAACTCGCTATGTCGTGTATATGGCTATATGTATCAATTGGTTCGACGTTACACAACGTTATCAATCCCATATTCAGTGTAGTAATCGTTTAAAGAGTAGCCGTTAATACACATACAGTCAGATTAAACACCAAAAACGCAGAATTTCACCCACAGAGTGTATATACCGGTGTGCGTTCCTATCGTATCTTTCAATAAACAGGGGTTATTTCCCTACACAGCATTTACCCACTAGTTTTTCTGTTGTTTTCTGTGACGTAGGAACTGAGGTTTGTATATAACATTTATTTTAGTTTTCGGAAAGTTAATCATATCGCAACACAAGAATATAAATATTCTGTCAATTTTATTAACCAACGGGCATCTTCGACGTTCATCGTCAGTGCCTAGAATTACATAACCCGGTGGTTCTAATTTATGGTGTGATATATGTACATACGTTACGAAGCATACGAAGTATTTCAGTAACATCAACTAATCCATGGTGTGTGCACGTCTGTATGACACATGTTAGTTAACAACATTCTGTAGGAAGGATTATTAGTTTATAAAGGAATTATAAAAATACAATTCTTTTTACTGCTTATTTCACATTGGTCACTGACATTCTGTGAACTACATTGAAATTGTGTTATTTAAAAAGACTGGGCGAATTAGCGATACTAACATGACTCTTAAGCCGGTCTCGGTGGCCGTGCCGCCTAAGTCGTTGGACTTCAGTCGTTCGATTGCTGGTATCGCGGGTTCCAGTCCCGCTGAGGGCATGGATGTTTGCCTCTTGTGTGTTGTGTAGGTAGCGATCTCTGCGGCGAACTGATCATTCGTTCAGAGGAGTGCTACCGGGTGTGTGTGTCTAATTGTGTATGATCTAGAAACTCAACTGTGAGACGGCCTAGGCCCTGTTTGGGGTGCTGCGCCACAAAAAAAGTGACTATAAAATGTACAGATATTCAATAGGAAATATGAATGGACGGTTCGTTTATACGGTATGAACACATGACGTGAAGACAATTATAATGTACGAAGCTTCCCAAGAACCAGGAAACACAGGCATAGAAACTGGTTGTACCGGTGAGATTTATGAATAAGTTTTTGTGACCTAAAATTAAGAATTCACAGATGTTCTGTGAGGGCACATATCTTATGCGTATTCAGATTCAGTCCACACAGTTTTAAGCATGGTGGGTGTAACCTAAACGCAGTAGGTCCTATTCTCCCAGAAAGTTCACTCTATGTACGTTTCAGTTTGTGTAATTCTGCACAGAAGATAGTAAACAATCACACATGATATGTAACTAAGAGGCATGTAATAGAAGCAAGTATTGAATTATTTTATTAAGTACATAAGTTGGTTGAAGTATTAATTACAAGAACATACAAGGTACGAATAACATAAAATTTAAAATTTATTTGTCTTTCATGCTTGTCATATGTCCCGTCTGCCTCATTCTCTTCGATTTCCTCGCCATACTAACATTTAATATTTAGATAGGGGAAATGGTAACTAAACGTTTTAATTGGCCTGCAGATTTTTAACACAAGTTATTGTTTACATTCAGGAATTTTTATAAATAGATTTAGTAACTTCATGGCACAAAATTTTATGTACAACTAATATTCATATTGTGGTATTATGGCTTATAACAACATAGTGTATTAAGGTAGGCTTGTTATAATCTTCCTTAAATTGGTGCCCACCAACAATAGCACAAGGTATTGTCATAAGCCATAAGAATACAGCCTGAATTTTCATCACTGTGAATATCTCAAAATTTGTATGTAAATGAGGTTCTTTAAACAATCGTAATCGTAATCGTAATTTGTATCTATTTATTGAATTGAAGAATCCTGAAGTAATAGAGCCTTTCTTCTTCCTCATCCTTTTCTTCTGCCTCCATATTTTCTTCATGTATCGTCATCGTTGCCTTCATTATGTATAAAGAAAATTTCCATCTGTGTCTTTTATAGCAATCTCTTCAGTTGGCTTGTGTATTTCAATAAACACGAAATAGTTACAAGCTCATTATGTGCACATGCGTACTGAACGTTTCCTCCATAATTACTTAGGCCCAACTGTATTCCTCGGATACTTATTCCTAAACATTCTCTCCCAAAACATAATTTTAAACCCAACCAAGTGTAAAGAAAATGCTTTATTCCACCAGTAATTCTTGAAACAATACATTTTCCCTCAATTGTATTTCAATTTCTTCGCCTTATTTGCGTTATAAGTAGTGATGAGTTTTTTGTAAATGACGTACAGACCACACACCACACACGCAGGGAACAACACAAGTACTGCTATGACATCTAACAGTAGGTACTGGTACCACGTAAGGTCAACCGCGGCAGACCGTAAGTGTGGCGCTCCGCCATGTCTGATGACGTATTCAGTCCAGAAAATGGCTGTCTCGAGTGGCGTATGAGGTCGATCTCGGAACAGACGTGACAGCTCTTGACCCTTCTGCCGGTAACTGAAATAGTAGAGAAGACTGTACTAGTAATTTCCTGTGGAATGCAACTTGTTGCGCCCTCACCACACGCGAAATTATTTCATTATAATTGCTTATTACTCGTGAACTGGTCACAATGATGAGGTAACACGCACGGGTATGAAGAATTATTACTCTATGGTACTGCTTATGCTTTTGAAAGAGCCCTGACCCCGATTTAAAATAGGTATTTTAGAGAAAGAGGAAAGTGGAAGGTCATATTACTACACAATAAGGCTAAGGCTGCGGTACATCCGGAGCATCTGCCTACGGGCCCTTTGGAAGAAGGTCCTATTGACTTACATTGTCTATATCTGTTTGTGGGTCGTCCAAGCAGTGAAAATTTCGCAGATTGTGTTGATGTGTCTACACAAAGAGTCTTTTTAAAAATTATTTATGCAAGAATAATTTTGTTGTCTACCGATACAATTCCTGTCTGACGGGTAGTTTTTCACCTGTCCCAATAACACAATACGATATCCTGGAGACGGCGAGTTGTAGGCTGTTATGCAGTGCAAAACGCCGTCTGCAATTTATGTTAATGGCTTATCACCAGTTTGTTCTACGGCGGTATATAAATCCGTGATAAATCCAAATAGCTCCATATTTCGTATTATTGAATGCCCAGAATTCGTATTGTGGACTGTGTTCGGAATCACAGAGATCTGAAAACCTGAACAAAGGTATGGAATTCGATTTCGAAACGCTGTCTTCTCTTTCTAATTCTGGAAAATTGTGCAGAGAACACAAACTCCCGAAACTGGATGTAATGCAGTATCAAATCCCATTGGAATTGAGTGTGGTGTCTTGGTAGTACGCTAAGTATCGTGTGTCAAAATCGTCAGTTGTTTTTAGTGTTTTGTGGCACGTATTAAAAGGTCATGCAGACGCCGTCGTAGTTCTAAGCACCAGATACACGTGTGATACAAGAAAAAGGCGAAGTCAGTAAAGTATTTCACTATCGGTCAATACTGAAACAAATCTGGCCTCAGAACAAGTGCTGTATCTGTCCTTAATTAAACCAGTTACTTTGTGGATTAATTTGTATTTACCTTGTACAAAAAGAAATTACGGGATTTGGAAATATTATAAAAATGTGTAATAATTTGTTGTTCTAAGAAGCAGTGTATAAGTAACCGTCGCGTATGAGCAGGAATTGCAAATGATGAAAATCGGATATTTCTTATCCCTAAAGGAAATTCCGCTTTTGTTAGACACTATCGACCTTAGTCCAGTGTAGTCCCAAATAAATTAAACTTTCATTTTACATGTTCGAGCAATGATACGATACTTCAGTTGTCGATAAAGCGTGTCAGTATTCCACGCCATAACTCATTCTGCTGATTGCTGAATGAAATATTTCTGACGTATTCTTACAATTCTAAATAAAGCGTCGATAATCATAAACCTGCTACTTCTTAGGTTTAAAAATGTACAGCGAAATTTTCATTTCTCCAATAATGCAGTTTAAATTTGTCTGTTATGTTAATGCTTCAAGTTGCGTAACCATGAAGGCAGGCGTCATATTTGGCTAAAGAACTTTATCATTGTGTAGCCTGATGACGAACGGAAGCTTAGGGTCTTCGAGACTAGGGTGCTGAGGAGGATATTTGGGGCTAATAGGGACGATGTAAGACGGGAGTGGAGAAGACTACATAACAAGGAGTTTTATAATCTGTACTGCTCACAAATAATATGGGGGTGATCAAATTAAGAAGAATGAGATGAGCGTGCCATGTGGCACGTATGGGAGATGGGAGAGGTGCCTAGAGGGTTTTGGTGGGGAGATCTGAGGGAAAGAGTCCACTTGCAAGACCTAGGCGTAGATAGGAATATAATATTGAAATTGATCTTCAGGAAGTGGGATTGAGAGGCATGGACTGGATATCGTCGGCTGAGGATAGGGAGAGTTGGCGGGCACGTGCGAATAGCGGTATTTTTTACTATATCTTACTATTATATTTTTAACCAGCTAACGACCTGTTAGCCTCTCAGGAAGCGCCTCAGGTCCGTGGAGTTATTTGGTTGGTTAGTTAGTTAGTTTGTGTGTTGTTAGCCCGTCGACGAGGCAACTTATAAAAGTCTGCCAGATACTGAACAAGAAGAGTACTTATATAGATAGGAGACAGCTCAATGTTTGTTGTTGTTCTAAGTAAGACGGCTTGTAAAATAAAATAAATGAACAGTAAGATACTACCATACTCAATTGGAAATTTTGACATTTCAGTAAGTTTTCAGGCAGAATTTTAAAAACAGATATAAGAAGGTTGACATATTTATTGCCTGAATATAACAGTGTAGCTGTTATACTGATATTTTCTGAAGGTCACGTTTTGCAATGTTGTCCCAAACGTTTTCTGTCCTTGTGTTAATATGTCTTGTGTTATGCACTGCAGACAAATGCTAGAAAGTAAGTTAAGACGGAATATAACCACCTCCTTTCTTCTTATTTCTGAGTTTTAATTCAAAAAATCTTATTATTTAATGCTATGAAATGGTGTGTATTTGACGGGGTATCGTTAAATAGGAAAAGTAAATGTTATATCATTAAAAATGATGTTACTTTCCGATCGAAATTTGGTTAAATTGTAATTTTTAAATAGGTATTTTAAATCGGTAACTGGTAACTTTCACTCGCCTCTTACCTGGGGTCGTGGAGGACAGTGTCCAAAGCACTTGATAAAGTCTCCTTCGTGACGGAGTCGTAAGGCACCAGGACGGCAGTGCCCTTTGAGACACAGTTCATGATGTTATATTCTTGATCAGCAAACAAAGGAATACCGACAATGGGTACCCCTGCGTGGACTGCTTCCTGTATTCCCATTAGTCCGCCGTGGGTGATGAAAACGCGGACATTTGGATGACCTGAAACGAAAAGACGGTAAGACTGTAACATACTTCTATGTAGGACGTCTGTTGACACTACCACATGCAGTTCCTTCAGATAGGTTCAAGCCACTAGAAGGGGCACATTTCGGTTTAGAATGTAACTACTATTTTACAGAAGGGTTTCCATATTAATTTACATAGTGGATTTTGTTCATCGTCGTGTGTAAGAATAAACAAATAAATATAGCTGCCATACGCCAAGAATACCAATATATAGTCAGTTAAAATGATAAATTCAAACGCGATCTTGACCTTAGTTCTCATTCCTTATTGTTCATTGAATCAGTACTGAGCAATTACATAGAAGACATGTTCCGAAAACGAGCAAAAATTCCCCTTTTTCGGCATTTGTATTGCATGGAAATCGATTCCGAAAAATTTAACGTATCTTGAAGGGCTATAATATTAGAACAGTCTTCCAAGTTAAGCTGTAAAGTGTAGCAAAGTTTCAGTATTTCGTAAGGACACCGACAAATCAAGATTTCTTGCAAGAAGAAATAAGGGCGGGTTAAATTCTGAAATTTTTTCTACCATTCGGTTCAGGATCCCCTCTCTCATTTTAATTTTTAAGAATTTGGGGTTTAAAATATGTGGATACAGAAATATAATGTTCCCTGTTATTTGTGATACTTGGTGTCTCATATTGAAGGAAAAATATTGGCTGAGGGTTTTCGAGAATTGTGTGCTGGTGAATATTTTGGCCTAAGAGTGGGAAGAAGTAACTGATAACGTGTAATGCTACATAAGAAGCTTCATAATTCTTACCCCACATCAAATATTTCTCGGTTAATAAACTCAAGGACGGTGATGTGCTTCACGCATTGGTGAAATAGAAATGTATGCACAGTTTTGGTTGGAAAGTCTGAAGGATGGCGGGGGCACGGAAGACTTAAGCGTACACGGAATATTAAACTCGATCTCTCAAAACAGTGTGTCTGGGCGTGGATTGAAAAAATCAGTGTCAGTATATGGACAGTTGGCATAATCTCGTAAACACGGTTATGTGTTTTCGGGTCTGGACGGTCGCGGAAAATCTGGCCCCACCGGGATTCGATCCTCGGACCGTATATTTTTATATAGATGTAAAACACCTTGCTAATTTTATGTACACTCAGTACCAGTACTATCTCTGCCGCGTTGACGATTATTCATATTACAATATTCTCAGATTCCGCTTACGTATCTATAAAAAAGTCATAGCTAGTGCCTGCAAATATGCCACGGCCGGTTTCTTCCAAATCCTTAATATCTATTATTGGCACTTGATTTCCCATCTGATGGAGTGCACCGGGGCGCAGCTCTTTGAGGCATTGCCCTACAAGCCGGAACGCGTGTTCTTTTCCCGATGGGGTCATTGGGATTTTTCATTGAATTAATCCTTTCGGACCCACCAGGGCCCTGGCATGGACTCAGCCTTTAACATAAGGGCGTACGAGGAATACTCCTGGAGTTAAAGGAGGCCAGTGCTTAGACCTGACAACCTTACCACCTTCAAGATCGGGTTGTCTAAAACTCCTGAGAGCCTCAACGTCCTGGAACCAAAATGGTCTGTCCAGGCCTGTAATGGGATAGCTTTAGCTAGTTTTCCATCTCATTTGTTGCTACATAAGGAACGAGGTTGGTAAAGAATCTTTAAAGCGCTTGTTATTGTTTGCAAACTGATCGTTGAGATGCACTATATTCTGTAAGTTTCTGTAATCACTTACTGAGTATCTCGAATTGTGGGTACCACTTGTCGGCCATGACATTCTGCGGCAATTCTACAGTAGTGTCAATCTTCCATAAGACGCGCTGTGGGATTCCAGAGAAGACGCTAATAAAAGCTTCCAGTTTGTCCTTAGGTAGTGTTTCAGCTCGAACCAAAGACCCGAGGCTAAAGTAGATCACTCCGTCTTTAGCCTCGTTAATAAAAGTTTCCAGGTCCTGTTGAAAAAGAAATCAATATTATTTATTGTACATATTTCCAAGCATTATTTCGAGTTAAGTTTAAGATCTGTCACCAGAGCCCGCGGTGAATTTTGGCTGATTTGTAGATTTATAGCCCACTGTTTAGTAACGCTTGGTACTAGGTGGAAGTAAGTGGTCAGCTGCTCTCTATGGTAGTTTTGTTACCAAAGAAGCAGTCGCCCTTTACCTTTGGATAGGAACTCCCTCCCCTCAGAGCTAGTCTGGACCGGTAGCGAAGAGAAAAGTCTGATGTTGCGTCGGCAAGATTCTCTAGTCGTCCATTCCGCAGTCCGGACATTGTAACCTAATGATTAAGGTACCCGGCCCGTAAGGTGTCATTTACTTCAGTATGGTACAGTTACATTTCAAATGATTTGTCAGGAACACTTGTCTGAACATTATGAAAAGTCTGCTAGGACTAGAGAAAGGCAATTTTATATCTGAAGAAAGGTTTATAGTGAGAAGGAATGAGTATTTGGTCAGCGCAAATTCGTCGCCGACGAAAAAGATGGCGAAAATGAAAGTTCATCGAAATTAATTGTTAACCAGCATTGTAACATGCGGCAATAAAGAGACAGATGAAGTTGCCCTAGTGCTAAATTAAGTACCACAACATAAAAATATATGGAGCAGTGAAGGTCAATCTCCACGCAATTTTAAACACCCTTACAGTTTAAGGTAAATACGTAGTTTCAGACCCAGGGAGCTTGCACGCCAAGGAGAGAAACCCCGGTGCCAATTTCATAGGCAGTCTGGTTGGACCGAAAACGTACACTGGGCGGTAGAAATAAGAAACATTTCTGCCTGTATCGTGCGGTAGATCCCAAATCCCTAATCATCTATATTGTGAACTAGTTACTATTCTGACAAACACCTACGTTTTCGGCATACGTGTGTGGGATGAGTTACGATTACAATATACGTATAGACGTAGATCAGAAATAAATAAAGGGGATCATTAAAAAGCCCTAGGCATATATAGTAGGACGGTTTTAACAGTACTGGGTAGTATTGCGCAATTTAACGCCATTTCTTTGTACAAATGTACCAACGTTTCGGAGGAACCTACGGTCGTCTTATATTATAAACTGCTGTCCTGAAGATGAAGACAACAAATCCCTCCAAAATGTCTGTATTTTCTACCAAGCTATAGGGCATGGCGTCCCAACTGACAGTAAGCTCTTCTTATTTGTGTGTTGCTTACGACGAGTACAATAAACAGCGATGGCTTCCACCAGCATAAGCACTGGGTCTTTTATAATGTCGAAACAGCGTATTTCTATTACGCGAGGAAAGAAATGTTTAAGTCCAACTCAAACTACACATTTCAGAGATGTAACGACTTCTGTTCTAGATTCTAGAGATGTAAATTTTTATTTTGGTAAGGCATGTTAATGGTTTTGCTACTGCCTCGCTTCTGATAGGCATATGGTGAGGTACATACTGCTAAAATACAATTATCTCATCGAAATAAAAACTGATATCTGCATAATTTGGAACGGAAATATTTAAAAATTTTAAACATCAATTTCATCTTATTAAGAAGTTAACGATCAGGTCTTATCTAGCCAAAACACACGTCTTCTAGATTAAAATTATTTATATTTAAGGAAATTATTGTTGCTTATTTTATCGCTATATGAAACACATAAATACGAATACTGCGATCTAGTGGCATGTGATTACGTATAGTTTGAGGGAAAAACTACTAACATTTCGGAAGGAGGGGCAATACGTTCCTCCGAAAATTCTAAACTGGTGAATATGATGCAGCATTTCTGAAGGTGTTAATTGGTGTATTTAGAGCTGTAACGACGCATACTTCAACCATTAATCGTATATTAAGTGAGCGAAATGCGATTTTTTAAATGTAAGGCCGGCAGCAACCTAACCACTCTGTTTAATAGAAATAACTTACTTCGGGTAACTTCCCCTTCTCCTGTATATGTATGCCACCACTTCTATTAATGCAGGTACTGTGGGCCTTGGAACATGCAGACTGAAGTGGCTATTTACTAGGATAAGACTCGTCTTCTTCTTCTTCAACTCTGCAATAGGAGGAACGTCTGATCCAAAATGCTGTCTTGATAATTTGTCCATAGGTAACTCTGATAAGTAGTAGTGTCCCAGTTTTAAGACTTCTGTTGCAACGGTGTTTATAAATCTCTGACCAAACGTCATATGCTGTGTGTATGGGAGGAAGTAATTTGGTATGTATGCTGGATGGTCAGGGTTCCCGATGCGATCATTTGCCCACGGTAACATGACACTAGAGATCATGCTTATTATTGGAGCGTTCAAACGATGTGACAGACCCAGAAAACAATCTGGACCAAAGATTTCTGTAATAATAAGGTCGAATTTTTCGTCGCCATTAATGAGCCTTTGTACTTTTGGATGTTCCAACACAAACCGGCATACATCTAGATTTGTGTTCCACATAAAATCCAACAATTTAGCATCTTGTCCTAATTCTTGAGCAAACTCAATCGTGAAGTCGTTAATGAATCCAGGTAATGAGCCCTGCACACTGATATCTGTGTAATTCATTAACGGTTTCTTTTGTGGCCAATGTCCGACCACGTAAACTTGATGTCCTCGTGCTGCCAATCCTTTGAGCAGAGCTTCAAACATGATAAAGTGACTTCTGCTATTTAACGGAAAGACTCCTAGAATCCTCGCTGCTTCAGAGTCTCCAAAAGAAACACCGACCACAAGGACACTCAGCATCAAGACAGGCCACGGCTTCATCTGTCAGAACAAAGAAAACATTACTAGCGTCCAGTTATTAGCTGGGTGAAATAATATTATCCACCTTGCGTGGAATATACTTATATAAGTTTCCTTCGAACTTATTGTACTAGTTATCTACATATTTGAACTAGTGCAATAAGTCGATAATAAACTTACTTTTATGGGTGGAATTTCGTTCACTTGCATAAGCTACATATTAACTATTTAGTGTTAGGAAAGAAATAAATGAAGGGAAGAATTTATTTGTAATGAATTGGTGAGTGATTAATCGATAATAAAATGGGATTTTTTTAAATTAGCTGATTAAACGTATTCGCATATATTTATAGAAAACCTAATTTGAATGGTAAAACAGTGTAACTCAAATTTAAGTTGAGGACACGAAGAAGTAGAATATAGAAACAGAAACACAAGAGAGGTGCAAGTGGTAATAATATGAGTAGCAGTACGACATTAACATGTGACGTTGCAGACGTGCAGTGTAGTAGCTGCACTCTGCAAGAACCCGTGATTGTGAGGGCACAGATCTTCACAGACGGACACAACTCGACGCAGTAAATACACATAAGTAATTTAAATATAAAATTAATATAATTTGAATTGTATCTATATTTGATACATTCTATGGATGCTTATAGTCGCTCAGCTGGCCAAGAAGTTTCCATTTTTATAGATCTCTAAATTTTTATGTACTTGTTCTCAAGAAACAGCCACTGGGATTCTTATGAGTGTTATCCTCGTTCCATCTACGTCTAGATCACCCAAGCAAACCACTCCCTTCGGAATATCACCTAAGCCTGTCTTGTTCTTGTAGTCTGTCTAATAATATGCACACATTTAGGAAGAACTTGTTTGTACAAATTAAAGTAACAACATAATATCCCATCGTTTTATAGAAATATACGGCAAGTATTTGGAACTCTATTCTCTATCGTTTGTAATGAGGTAGACTATAAAGCGTCGATGTATTTTGTACGTAACATTTGTTTCCTTACGTGGAATCTTTTAACTATGGCGACGATAGGAAACTTTAGGGTTACGCGTAACTGCTTACATTCTGGTGCTCAAAATTCCAATTATTTTCGCATCCCAGTAACCAGGAAAACATGCACTTTTGTATAGAGGTAGCGTTTAGATCAGTAAAATGTTTACAGTAGTTGTGAATAGACACTGATTTAATTTTAGATCATTATGTTTTATTTTATATTTCATGTAAACGATTGCTAACGTAAAGAACTGCATGAAATGCAAAAACATTAGTGTCATGACGTCACTGCAAATATATATCCAAAGCCAAAATTAAGAAATATACATACCCGAAAAATGAATGTGTTTATTTTAATAGTTATGAACTAATCGTGGATTTTCACGAAAAGTCAGTCATACCCGTTACGGTCATAAAAATGATTATTCCCGCAAATAATATATTCTAAGTCGCAGGAAATTAAACAAGAATTTCCGAGTGGAATCCATAAATTCTGTTATAATACTATAAAATTTATAGTTGCAAAAGCCCATTACTATTACTATAGGTCATTTCATGTTTTTGTGAAGAGCATGTTACAGGTTCTGTGTCAATTTGTGGAATATAACATCAAAGTTTCACATTGTCGCCATGTTTAAAATATGATCTGCAAACAGTATTTAGTACGTAATATATAGGGTGTTTATAAATTTTATAAATTTTATAAATTTAATGTGTCTAGCTACAATGACTCAACAGAAGCGAACGAAAGTTTGCGCACGACCTCCATTTATTGAAAATGTTAAATAGCTTTCGAAGATCTATGGTCATAGATCATTTTATCACTTTAAATTAAATCACATTAATATCATCCAATATTATACGTGTGTTAACTCCGTCATGTTGTAATTACTGACTGCAGGAAAGGAAAAATTACGGCTGAGGTTTGCATTCGATTGCATAATATTGTCGCCACGTTTATAATATTGATCTGCATGCAGTATTTAGTGCATAATGTATAGGGTGTTTGTTTTTTGACTTTTCATCAAATTTCTTAAATTTATTTTGTCTAGCTGACTGATTCAATAGAAGCGAACGAAAATTATAAGTATACCTTAATTAAACTCGCATAGCTTTCGGTGGTCCATTGTCATAGATCACTTTATGACCTTAAATTAAATCACATCAAATTCTCTCCAATTTTATACGTGTGTTTACGCCGTAATGCTGTTGTTACTGACTGCAGGACAGTAAAAATTACGGCTTAGACTAGCATTCGATGGCTTAATATTTATAACAAATTTCGTAAAATATCGGAGAGTTTGCTTAATGACTGAATTTCGGAAAAGCAGACAATAATGATCCCTATTTTTTTAAATTAAGAAACGAAATTAAGCAAAATACTTAATGGGGATGGTTTAAAAATCGTACGTACTTTTTTCAAATAACTTTATCAAATCAGGAGAAAATAGGATAAGAACCAAATCTGAACTGAAAATTTTTAGTACTAAGGCGCGGAGAATGACCACACGTCTCGCCGTGGCCCATACTGACTTCAGGAAGTTAAATGCAAATGTTTTTAATTTCATTTTCATTTGCATTTCGTGTTACTATTCTGACACATCTATATCTTGGTTACATCTCTCTGTAAAAGTGTCATATGATTACCTAACAATATTGATAAATTTCTCTGCATTGCCAGCTCATTTTGTAAAGTAAAATAAATAATACATATTTTGAAAAGGCAAATTTTTCGTAGCTCCTGTATGAGTGCTTCACTTGTTTACATGAAATAGCTCGTACTTAATGGTGCTTGTTTATAAGAGTGTCAATTTGACTGCGGACAAGAGCGGTAAACACGACATTTGACGGAAACTCATACTAACTTTAAAGCGATATTAAAACAAAGATTACCTTTGGTATTACTGAAATACTTGCCATTCAGTCTCTACAACGAGCTGCGTTGCTTTGAATATTACTGTCTGATTGCAAGAAACGAACTGCTATTTAAATTACACATCCTTCCTGCTGGGAATAATGTTACCCTGCAATGTTATGGCGTTGCGCCAGTTATTATGTATAGTTTTTGTGTAGCAGATAATGACAATGTCGAACGAAGTGCACTGCGTTATTAATAGGGCCAAACAAAAAGCGAATGATAACACGTGTTGTTGCGTTTGACATCCCGGTGTCTTTTTTCACCTCAGGCTTAAAGAAAAGAAGATTGCGATTTATGTAACACGTGAGGAGGTACACAGATCTACTTTACTTTCTAAGTATCACAACGTTTCATGTTACGTGAGTAACGCCTGCGCTGATTTTGAGGTAAGTCAGGTGTGCTCAACATTATATTCAGATCTCTTTGTACGGAATTTCATTAATATCGGAATGCAGGTACAAAAAATACGGATACAAATTCATTTACGCCTCAAAGAACAGTATGACTTCAACTGCAAGGTTTTTCATGAAACTCAAATTACTTTAAAAAGTATCGTGGACATCTACTTTACTGAATTTTATACCAATCCAAATAAAAATTTCGAGGGAACGTGCAAAATTTAATTTCTGCCCGTAACAAAGAATAGCTTTCTCTGCGCCGATTTACACTATACCCATGAACATGCGTAACATAAGTCTGTTAATATGTATGGGAAACATGTATATGAATTCTTTTACTCCCTTAGGTAAAATATGACATATATTGAGCGGATTTTCAAAGATCTCTCTCATTGAGTAGCACAACTTGTAGACTACACATTGAAGTTGTGTTTACAGATAGAGAAATTCGTTGTACGCGCTCTTGCAAAGTCGCGGAAAGCACCCCTTAGGTACGTCAAGTCTATTTATCCGTCCGTCCTGTCCCACTGGACGGATTTGCATGAAATTTAATACTGTAGACTTTTATTATAATCTGTCAAGAAAACACAAATTTGTTACCTTTCCATGGCAACACTTTCTATATTGTACATTTCTGACAGTCACATAAATAGCTCAAAAATACAAAGTGAAATCATTGTTTCGTTTCCATGGCAACAGTGCTGACGGTAACATGCCGCAGTGTTATGATATACGTACATTACTTATCTTGTTAGGTGCGTTCGGCTATTAGCTTCATTTTCATCCGTCCCTCTGTCCGCATGTATTAACTCGGTTCCCACTGGGCCGATTTTCGTGAAATTTGATATAGGAGACGTTTATGGAAATCTGTCAAGAAAAGTCAGATTTGTTAGACAAAAATGTCTGGCACTTTACATAAAGACGTAAGTGCGTTTCGTATTGTTGTCAGCGATACATGTAGTTCAAGAATTTTTAAGAGAATGAACCGTTCCGTTACCATGGCAACGCACTAGATATTTATAATGTCGACATAGACACGTGTAGCTCAACAGTGCCTTCGCTTTAGTGATATTCTCTTTATTGTTGAAAAGAAGCACTACAGAGAAGGCAGTCTTGTCCTTCCGTGGCGACACTTTTATTTATATTGTTTACAGCAACATATGTATGTCAAAGCAACAAAGGAACAATTTTCGTGTGTCCATAAATGTTGGCAACGAAAAATGTTGATATTCCCACGGCAACAGTGGTGTTACGCACCGCAATGTTGCGTATTGCGTATATTGCCTGTCTTTATGAGGCATATTCCGATTTACCTGATTTGAATTTCTGCTGTAAATAAATACAATAACTATGTAAATTATTCGAAGAGAGCCCTTCATGTAAATTTGATAGAGGCCCAACTCTTTAATAATTCGCCGAATTTTATAGAATCCGCAGTTCCATTGACTTTTTTACGAGATCCCAATAATTGCACCTGCGTGAGCTGCTTCAACGTCTTTCACATTCTCATACACGATATCAATAAGACGTAGTGTAATTCTGTTCTACGTTCCCCTGAATTTTTTCTGTTATATTTTCAGAGAAAACTTTTCTTTGCCCCACTCTGATTTTCCCCAATTTTATAATTCTCGCAGTAAATTGTTTGGCTTAAGAATCTATTACAGTTGTGACAATTTTCCTTGAAAACGTTAAGGTGCATATTTTGCTTTCTATATTCTATATCTTCTTTATTATTTAAGTGTTATTTATTTAACGAGTTTCTTGGAATATGCCGTTTGTCCTTCATAGTTGAACCGGCGCAACCGATGACCACCGTTGTGTTTTAAATTCTGTATATGGCTCTTCCACTTCCAGGGCTGTGCAAACGTCAGCAAGTGACGTGCGGTCTCATATTTCAGCTAAAGACGTGAACAGCGAATTGACGGAAATGGTTACATAAATATCTTACAACTCGGCTCCCACTGAACGAATTTTCATGAAATTTCATATATAAAGATTTTTCGAAAATATGTCGAGAAAACTTCAACTTTGATTGAAATCCGACAAGAATAATGGGTGCTTTGCATGTCGATTTATGTAAATGTATAACAGTATCTCGCTTTAATCCGCTTAGATTGAGAAAAGTTTCGCACACATTTTGCAGAGAAAATCAAAACGTATTTTATGTTCAATAACCTTTTTGGAAAATCGTGCCGTTTATGAGATAATTTGAAAATGTAGTAAAGTCATACAATCTACACATTGAAATGTAATACGGCGCAGAAAAGATGCGATTTGCATGCCGGATGACTGAGGCAAGAATACAGACACACACGCTATAGACGAGCTGACACATAAACCGATGTAGTTAAAAGCTGATTCGTCTGACATGGTTAATTCTTTAAATTATTTGACAAAAGATTTTATATGTAGGAAGACGTTTTCTGTTGTGAGTCGTCAGCCTTATTCGCCAGCCGCTTTATCCTTTAAGGAGAGTCACCTCTGTCCACTGGTTAGTAGACTGAATGGACTTCAATACCGGTCAGAATATGTTGGTGAAGAGAAATGTGCGTGTCCGTATCTAAAATGGACCTCTGGTCCTCCGGCACGTAGTCAGCTGTAGTTTTGACTTACATTGAAAAACATTTACAGATTTTGTACTTTTGTAAAAGGTTTCTCAATTATAAAACACGATTTCTTAAAATCTATCTACAGTTTTCAATTATATTTGTAACATATTATTTGTCAGAACTACACTAATGTGTGGTCCATTTATATTTCAATTGTGTTATTGAACGACGCTTCCAGTTGCTATGATTATATAAGGGTGATGAACGAAATGAATGAAAGAATTAATGAATAAATGAATGTTTAGCTTTGATGGAATGATACGGACAGGGGAAAATAGAATTATTTTGAGAAAAATGAGTGCCATTGGTACTTCGTGCACCACAAATCGCACATGGACTGCCGCGAATGTGTACCCGTCGCTGCTCTGTGAAATTTCGGCGTCTAAGTGTTTGATGCTTGGTAAGAACCAGTACATTTTATTCATTTTCCTTTGTAATGTAGAGGTGACCGCAGGAAATTTCGGCCCAAATTCAGGTACTTTTTCATTACCTAATTTTAAGTGAAAAAGGTTATTAACGTAGTCATCATGTTGTATCTCATGGGGTAAAGGCGGCCGTTGCCACTTTCATGTGCCCATCGTGTAGACTTTCTGAGAGCCTCAATCTCCTGGAACCCTCAGGTAATCTCCAGGCCTGTAATGGGATAGCTTTTATCAAGTACTTACCGTCCGCGTCAGCAGAAACCCCTACCCCAGCAGTGCTGTAGCAACGGACTGGAAGTGTCAAGTGTACTTAACTCTGGTGTGTAGTAGTTCGTGTTCAGTTGTCGCGGAAACACTTTGTTCTGCGCCAGCTTGTTCACGAGAAGTGCTCCTGTCGTGGGCGACGAAGTATAACAGCGTTTCCTTGACGGGTTCTTTTGGGAGTACATAGTTAGACGATGAAGATTATAGGCTTCGGTTTATCTCCCGTTGTTTCGTCCACGCACAGCGGTATTTAGTACCGTAACATAGATATTCTGACATGGCATCGTTCACCACAAGTACCACGGAGCGTGGCGTGTATCTTGTCCTTGACCAAGAAAAGATACTGCAAAGAATCCGTTGCAGTGTGAGAGTGAGTCTTGATGGAATCGCCTGTAAAATTCATACCTAAGAATGCATATATGGCGAAGGCCTGCCCGTACCACACCCAACATGTACAGGCTCTCCCACCCAGGAGGGCAGGACTAGTTTTTCATAGTAGGGGTGTGGAGGACTGTGTACTTGTGAAACACCTTATATTTTGTAATAACTGCCAATTTACGAGGTTGAAAACCAACTTCCACAGCACCCAGGTATGATTCCATATCAATCTTCAGAATTCCAGTACAGCATACTCCTTCTACCTGCATTTCCCACAGGATGATCTACTGCTTTTTCTTGACGAATTTATCTCCAGGTCAGATTAGCATAAACCTGCAAGACAGACGTTTCAATTCTCAGCGTACCTAATTCAGTATTATGGATGTCTTTAGATTGGTCGTTGAGATCCGCATGCTTGACCATTGCGATCGCCAGAGTTTACACCCCTTCACTTCTAGTCACGTCATATCCGTAAGAGTAGTAGACATGTAATGGGAGATCTTTTGGTCCACGCTGGACACCAGGACCGCTGCTGAACTTACTTGGAATAATCATGAAAGCATGTCAAAGCAACACAAATGAATCTGTCTTGTACATTGTCAAGGCAGGAGGTCATCACGTGCAGCAAGTCACTTAAGTGTATTATGTTACGTCACAACTAAAGTTAAACGTGACCATCGTCATATATATATATATATATATATATATATATATATATATCTGCACAACGGTTGAGATTACAATCAATGTTGCCATAATATTTCCACTGAGAGTTGGCCAATGGTTATCTGCCTGTAGTTTGGCAGCCTTTTCTTGGGGCTCCAGCAAAAGCTACGGTCACGCCTTCAATCCGATGTTATGGCGACATAGTCAGCACGAGCAAATATAATAATGTAGAAATAAAAACTTTGCTGAAATTGGCCGGATGTATCTGAAATGTCTCATTGTACTTTGGTCTAATCTCGAATCTTGAACTGCCTGCAGTAGGTTTGCAAATAAAATATAGAATAGTTGGAGTCTGCTCTGATATTCATTGCTACAGCCGCCCGATCCACGTGTATTTCGCAAAACACGATGTATTTAATGTTCTAAGCTATGAACGGGCGCTTTCATAAAATAGGAATTATGAATCACATGCCAACATCCACTCTGTATTTTTTATTTCAATAATCTGAAATATTTTATGTATTACTTCACATAAACTCAGAACGTGTTACACTCATATGCGAAATTATGTTGTAATTTACTTAACTTTTAAAGCCTAGTGGTTATTTTACTTACCACCAAGCTTAACATTAAAAAATTCTACATGGTGCTAACATTGCTTTTATGTGTTTTATGTGCATCTCAGAACAAACAGCAACTTTTGCCTTATACACCATTAACAGACTGTTTCTTTATAACCGAGGTGCTGGGTGTTTACTGCCCAGTATGCCCTGAGTCCTTATGTAAGACTGACACGTTTCGTCTTTAAAGGGTAAAAGGTGGATCTGGCAATTTTGGTGGAAGGAAGAATTGTTTATTGATGTATGTTACATTTGGAGCCCCAAATCCGTTAATACCCTATCCTACTAGGTAAAACTCGTTCCAACAAAGTCATTTCGCCAATACTAGTTGTAACTAGTTACTTCTAGAATTTAATATCTACTGTTAATTAAATTTTTTTTCCTATGGCTTGACAGCCTCCTCGTTTCGTCGAGGTTTCATGATCACACACATTTAAGACACACCACAGTCGGTAGGACTCCTATGGACGAGGGACCAGCTCGTCGCAGAGACCTCTACCTGACAACACACAACACTCACAACAGACAGACATCCATGCCCCCGGTGGGATTCGAACCCACGATCCTAGTAAGCGAGCGGCCGAAGACCCACGCCTTAGACCGCACGGCCACTGGGATCGAATTAAATCTAGTAATAACCGGAAAAAGATAAGGAATTAATGTATTGACAGTTTTGAGTAGGCAAAACTAGTGTTTACAGAAATACGCCAGTTAAAAGTGTTATGCTAGCTCAGACCTGCACAGTTGGAACGTAGTCTGTTCTGAGTTGTTTACGTACGTGTCTCAGTTTACTGTTTGCGGTCGTCCAGTGCGCGTGTCTCGGTATTCAGTATGTACAGTGTTTGTTACGCATTTTTCAATCGTTGTACGACATGAGTAACGAACCGCAATGTGAGGAGGATCGGGGGAGAAGGTGGGAAGTGTGTTTCATGGAGAAATTACTTGATTCAGAGAAACATAAACAGAGTCACTACAATGTAATGACAAGAGATGCTTACAATCAGTTTTTGGCGGAGATTGAAGAAGCAAAATCCGCAGTGAAGAAGACATCTTTGCAATACCGACGATGAAAAGATTTGATGTTCTCGAAATTGGTGAAATGAAAACATTGGTCTCAAGAGGTGAAACTGTGAAGTGCTATTTACCGGTCGAGGAGATCTACGATGTTATCGAAGCTGCTCATTTAGCTGTAGGACATGGAGGTCGAGACAGACTGAAAATGGAAACTGCAAGGAAATACGCCAATGCTACAACTGAAATGATAAATACTTTCTTATCGATGTGCGAAACTTGCCAACAGAAAAAAAACTAAGAAAAAGAAAGGCTTGGTTAGCAAACCCAGTCTTCATTCAGAATGAACAGCCGCTGCCAGGTCGACCTCATTGATATGCAATCTCAGGCTGACCACGAGTTCAAATTCATTATGGTTTATCAGGACCATTTGAATAAATTTGTCTTACTGCGAGCACTGCAAAAAAATATTCTGGCTTCATGGATACAAGACAACCACTACACAAATTGGTCGAACGGTCTCCGCTATGCGCAATTTATGAAAAACAGATCCCTTCATTCAGGGATTAAACAGTCACCGTACAAAGCGATGTTCGGTATTGAGCCCAGAGTTGGACTAAAATCTGCGCTTCCTTCTGCAGTTATAAAAAACATCCACGACGAGGATAAACTTCAAAAAGTCATCGAGCAGGTGAATGCAAAGGAGGAGCAAAATGAGACCGAAGACGAAGAGGATGCAGAGGAAAACGCTGGCTGGTACACAGTCAGACATCTCTTCAGCCAGAAAAGAAGCCCACGAAAATTTGCAGAATCAGACGAAAAGAATGAAATTGATTTCCGATGCAACACATCCTCCGGTTGTTGGATGTAATGTCATTATACCTATTACGGATGTGGACAGAGCAAAGGCAGACCTTCGAAACATCTTAGGAGTCGTGCTTGATAAAAATGAAGACGGTCTGTACAAGATCGGGACGAAGGATGGAGTGGTGGATAAGCTATATTGCAGGTAGGTTCATTGAATTTTGAAGCTGAATTAAATTTCAAACTGAAATTCAAAGGGCCAGATCAAAACTTAAATAATTTATATTTCTTTCAGATCTGAATTCGACGTTACACCTCAAGCGTTCTTGACCCTGGAACAGGTGCCAGATCACGAAATTTCTCTGAGGTCTGCAGCGAGGAAAGCAGCAATAGGGACAGGACAAGGGTTTGTGCGCTGTGCATGCACGAAGAATTGTACTTCAAAGCGATGCTTGTGCAGGAAAAAGGGAAATCTTTACAATTCGAAATGCCATGGCAGCCTGCCTTGAAGCAATAAGTGAAAACAGGTGTACTGTGCTTTGAATTATAAAACTTTTTTTTCGCAAATTACAGTTATTACTACTCTTCCCTACAGACAACTAGTTTTACCTAATATCTTGTTTAAATGATCAGTGATTTAAGTCAAAACTCTTTTCAACCAGTTAGTAGGGTGTTAACTAAAGGAATTTAGTGCACACTAATATTGTCAACTGCATTTTGTTTATTGTAGAAGTAACTACTTGAAACTAGTATTTACGAAAAGGTTTTGTTGGAAGTAGTTGCACCTAGTGAGATCGGGTATAAACGGATTTCAGACTCCAATGTAAAATATTTATAGAACAAGAGACTTAGGCAACTGTCGCGGGTAGTCGGGAAACCATTCTTGATTCTTAGTTATTCTATTAAGATAACGCACACGAATTATTGAAAATAGAAAATTTGTCGTTTTCACTATGCTGTTTGCTCAATACATTTTTTGGCGTGTTTAACAGTGTATGCTTAAAATACGAAAATTAAAATTCCCAATATCAAATTTCATAGTGTTGTGTTAAGCAGTTCTGAACTTCATTCATACTTACTGAAGGATAGATGGCAACACGGAGCGACTTTAATAGCCGCTCCACAGGGTTGGAGACATCTGCAAACAACAGGACGCAACGTGCTTGGAAAAGAAACACAGTAACTTAATCTGGTTTCCTGGTTAATATGTTTGTCCGGGAACTCTCGATTACAAAGCAGAAGTGTTAGCCACTCAACCGTGGCGTGTGATGTTAAAGCAAAGTCCTTTAGGATCTTCCATGATTTTAATAACGTGGGAATTATGTGGACAGAATGATCGTAGCATAGTTTGAGGTACAAATATTTTCTCGGCATTTGCCTGTAGTGATTGAGGAAAACAAACAAAAAATCTCAATCAGGACAGCCAATCTCCAGGCGTACATTTCAAACTGCGACGTTGTATTGTGTTAACACGGAGTACTCTTAGAAGTGTCAGTGACTTTAGTGAATTGAAAACCATGTGGAAGGAAGCTGTCGCTCTCCAGCTTCAGTGCCTGTGGCCGTGACTGTAACTGTCTCCTCTTGCCCAACTGTCATCAACGAAGCGATACAAAATGTTTGATCGGTTTATGTGAAATGCGGTGTAGTAGGTACAAAATAAATTTTGTTCTGTATATTGACCTTTTCGTTTAGTGTGGTTCATTGTAGGATCACTTAAGGTTATTAACGAAATTAAAAATATTTTTTTTTATTTTTTCGTGGTATTTTGATGAAAAGAAACATACTGCACTTCTATTGCACAGTTTACTTAAGTGTCAATACGAGATATTTGTGCACGAGCGCGTATGTGGATATGTGCTTTCGTATTATCTTCGGTTTGCCATGCGTGAATTTAATTTCCTCTTCCTCATTTCAGCCTTCCGTCGCTGTGTAAATTACATCCGCGCTCTAGAAGATTTCCACAACGTAGAATGGTAGTATCTTACCGACTTTTCGGGACAACGTATCGGACCCATCTTCAAGGGACAAGCAGTGCAAGAAAATTTTTCTTGGACTGCTTGGCCCTTGAGGATTGGACCGATAGGTTGTCCCGAAACGTCGGTGAGAAATTAGCATTCTACACTGCGTAAGATTCCAAAATAGAGCAGAACTAGTTTCCTCTTATTAATTTTAACACATAATTTACTCGACGGCCTACATACAGTTTAGAATATAGCTAATGGAATTTTTATTTGACACACTGTACCATGAAAACAGATATAGCCCACTCCCTACAAAATTGATCTTTACAGAATTATTTTCGCTCTTATGGCCAAATATTTTCCGAACAATCGTGTATTATACACATAATGTATGTTATAAAATATTTACGTACAATTCACTGAGTTGAAGGAAATAACTGGTATGTGCAGAGTACCTAATAAGTAGGCAACATCGTTCCCTATTTTGAGTTCCTGCCTAAGTACTGCTGTCTAAAGCTCCTGCCTAAGTACTACTCTCTAAAGCTCCTGCATAGTACTACTCTCTAAAGCTCCTGCATAGTACTACTGTCTAAAGCTCCTGTCTAAGTACTACTCTCTAAAGCTCCTGCATAGTACTACTGTCTAAAGCTTCTGCCTAAGTACTACTGTCTAAAGCTCCTGCCTAAGTAAGACTGTCTAAATCTCCTGCCTAATACTACTGTCTAAAGCTCCTGCGTAATACTACTGTCTAAAGTTCCTGCCTAGCACTACTGTCTAAACCTCCTGCCTAGTAGTACTGTCTAAAGCTTCTGCCTAAGTACTACTGTCTAAAGCTCCTGCCTAAGTACTACTGTCTAAAACTCCTGCCTAAGTACTATTGTCTAAAACTCCTGCCTAAGTACTACTGTCTAAATCTTCTGCCTGTTACTACTGTCTAAAGCTCCTGCCTAAGTACTACTGTCTAAATCTCCTGCCTATTACTGCTGTCTGATGCTCCTGCCTAAGTACTACTGCCTAATTGAAACACAAAGAATTTTAAAATCATTTTTGATAACCCACCCAAACAGAATATCATTATGCGTAACTTAAAAGTACCTGTCTAATTCCTGACTTCCAGGTTGCACTTCCTGCTTTACCCTATATTCTTTATAAGTGTAGCCCACTTTTCTTCATAGAAAACAAAGGATTACAATTTTTGTCATTATGCAGTCTATGTTTATATTTTCCGTTTCAAATTATTATTCACTTGACTAAACTGTATGATACTTGGTATGAATATTTCGCCATTTGTTGACACCCTTACGCCATACATTTTCAATTTCCTATGATCAGTAATAACAAAATGGCAGATGGTTCAGTGCATGAGTAACGATTACGACGGAAGTTCATATGAGTTTATTAATGACGATAACATTACGTTCAGATCGTAAGTACAGCGTCAAAATACAATCTGTACACACTAAGAAGACAGGAAATGTACGTGTAAATTAATATTAAGGCGCATCTGGATCTTAGCATTCTGGTGTTGTCTTGGATGATCATAATTAAAATTGACGGTGGGTCCCAATTTTTGTTGTGGTCCAGAACTATATATATTGCAACGGGGTTGGTTCCCTTTATAGGGGGTGTATGAGTACCCTGCCTGACGTGGGGGTAATCTCCATTAGGTAGATATTGGCCTAGCGTAGGCTGATTCGACTCCGTATGAATCTAGCTGCCACCAGTTCAGTTCAGAGTTCTGATCAGACTGTGATCTTTGGATGCATGAAAACTTATTCCGGCTTGGGATTTGGGATTCCTATCAGGCTGCTGCTACCAATGACTCGGGAGTAGTACGGTCTAATATATTAATATATGTTTATGCTAGACACAAATATACAAAAGGTTATATTTAGAGCAAAATAAAATTTGGAGGTGCACTGTTCGCTGTTACCGTTCACACATTCTGCTAGCACAGTTTTGGTATGGAACTTTTCCACTTAATAAAATCAAATGATTTTGGTTCAGTCGCGGAAGTGAAATTATGAAATTTTAGAAATTAAATTTCTGGGGAAGATCCAAGAGCTCCCAGCTTCCTATCAATCGAATATCACAAAAACTTTAGAATTAGAAAGTAAAATTCGTCAAAACGTATCTTTACAAGCGAAAATAACAGAGATAATTATCTTCTGTGCTTCGCCAATGTTTAAAAAAAACACTCTAAACAACACTGATACTGCGACTGTATACATGCCAAATTGTACGAAGCCAGCAAGCGCGTGGCGTAGGTTAAACAGGATTCAATGACTTCTAAACAGTGTCGTTGCTCTGAGATTCCGACGTGATAATGACATCACCATCAGATCATGCTACAGAGCCAATCTCAGAGCCACGCACTTTTCAATAACCCACGAAGAATATCGCCAGTCCTCGGACTTCGCTCACCACACCCGGCTGTGTAACTGACTGCGTGATGTACTGCACCAATGATTAAAATAAAATTTCTACTACAAAACATCAACCAAAAATCAGTCATTCACTGCAATACAGTAGAATGTTTCACTGCTGTTATAGCCTGGTATTCGGCAGTTCGCAGATTTATAAAAACGACTATTGAGCCCTTCATTTCTATCCGTCCACTCGTAAGTCCGTTTGGAATAACTCGCTTTCCACTGGATGGATTTTAATGAAATGTTATAATCAGACTTTTATTAGAATGTACCGAGGAAATACAACTATAGTTAAAATCTGAGAAATCATCAGTCAGTGTACATGCGCACATAAATGTGTTTATGATAATATATCTCTGAACTATTCACGGGATGATAACGTTTTCGGATAAACTTTGTAGATAACATCAAAGCACTTGTTTCTTATCACACAAATTCTTTGCGAAACTCGTGTCGTTTAGAAGATAATTGCAAAAAATACGGCACCGGCAGACCGTGTGGTGCAAAGTTATGGATTACCGTGCCAAGTATTTAAGATAAAAATGCATATATAGGATCATATTACTTAACAACTGTTGTTTTTCATTCGGAAAGTTTGTTAAAATGCCTCGTGCATAACGGTTATTTAAGGCAAACATTGAAGCAGTTGTAGTATTCAATTCCTGCTGCTGTATACGTAAGCATAATTACGTACATAATAATATGGCGCTACAAACCGTAGATTGAAATTTGTTTTGGAGTAACTTAATAAGCAAGTAAGCATATTTCGTGTTGTGAACTCAAGTTCCTGTGCAGCCAAGATATGTAATATTTATTATTTGCAATACGGAATACGAAATTTGGTATGAACATAGATTGGTACGGCTGTATATTGTGTACGAAATATCATTTGTATTTCAGAAATCACAAGATACTTCCACGGGCTAAAGATTTGAAGTTATATATTACATATATACTTAAATGAATTGAGCTTAGACTATAAAGAATTTCTTCAAATAAATATAATAAGACTCCAGTAGCATTAATAATATCGTGTTATATGTGTTCAATCTGAGAACAACAACAAAATATGTGCCCCCTATGTATTAACTGTACGTACATGTGAGAACAATGCACGATGCAAAGATCCGCATGTGGTGCAGTATTTTGTTATATGTACATTTCAGGCATTGTTATGATTACTTGAATTCTGTATTGCGCGGCATTTTGTGTAAGCTGTCTGCCTGTGACCTAAATTTTGTATTTATCTTTAACACGGCACGATTTCCGAAAAAAAATGTATTTGACACGAAATATGTATTTTGATATTATCTAAAAATTTTACCTTCAACTGTTACCAATTCCATGAAGAATTCAGCAGGATATTGTTATAAAAGTATTTACTTCTTCCTGTATAGCGCCTGATGTTTTTGTGTGATTTTAAGTTAACTTGAATTTTTTGACAGATTTTATTAAAGGTCCGCATTATAGCATTTTACGAAAGTGCGTTCAGTTTGAGGCGAGGTATTCCACACGGAAGGACAGATATATGGACAAGCGGATGTAATGAATGGCTGACAGATTGTGCAAACTTTTTGAAAATTTTCTTTATTCAATTATTGTACATATATATTCTACTCCGTACTGTACAGTATGCAGCCGCTACGCAGAATGGGGCGCAGCTTACGCTTCCTTGCCCAGCTAACGTAAGGCTGTATATGGTAATGAGCAGCTCCCGATTCTGTGAATGGTTGATTGCGGAAGTCCTAATATGGGAATAAGCGCTGTGAATGGCTCCTTATCTCTTAATCAGATGGTCAGGAAATATTACGTAAGGTTCAGATCACGACGCTGTTTTAAGCCTATTTACAGGAATATGCCACAAGAGTTGTTGAGTTTCAGTTTTTGGCAACACGTTTTGGTTGCAGTGCTATTTGATGTTGTGTTAAGGTTTGCTATTACTAAAGTGAGGAACAAGTTATAGGTTAATGCTACGTGTGGCTATTTTTAAAGTGGTATAATGATTTTATTTTATTACTTCTCCAAGGTAAGTTGGTGAAGTAAATTTCTAAATCCTAAATTATACTCGTATGTGTTACCTTTTGTAATTAGGAACTCGAGCCTTTTAATTTATTATTTAGGAGCGTAACCTCTAAATTCCAAATTTTTATATTGGTGAGAACCACAATCATTTTAATTCCTTTCAAACCGGAGTTGTGGCATAAGAAAGGGCTATGTATTGGGCCGTACTAAGCAAAGTGCAGTGTACAGTCTATATTTCATGATACGTAAGCACGTTAGTACGTGTAACTGGTTGTAAGAGCAGAGAACTCAGTTTGTAAAGTTAGTGTTAATGTTAGTAAAACCAGTAGTACACAACTAAGTTATTTGCCTGTCAGTCAGAGGTCAAGTTACCATTGAGTAGAGTAGCCCTAGTACTTCATATGTCAGCTCTGATAAGGCTGGCTGGTGGCTGCTTCTACCAATTGGAGAATCCCACAGCCTCGCTCATCCAGAGCTACCTATAACGAGGTTCACACTCCTATAAAATTTGGGACCCACCCCGTTACAAAATTGGTTTTGCAGCGGCGGAAGTCGTGTTAAAACCCAGGGATTCGAATTAAACTACCGGGATCATACCCCAGTTCTGTCGGACACTAATTCGATCCACAGGGATCAAACGCATTCGCTGGGACACAACTAGAAACCCTCGGAATTTTCCAAACCGTGGGGATTCAACAAACATAGTAACTTCAGCAAATCTCTGCAGCTACAGCAACAACAGCACGGAAAATTAGCACTGCACCTATAGTTACTGATTGTGGTTCAGATTAAGTACGCTACGTAGCAAGCATGGCCAGGCACGAGGCTAGGATGGAGGCCGTAGCAACTCAGGTAGCCAGACTACAGGCCGAATAACATAAGCGGAGCGATCAATTTCATTTTATGCAGCTCTAGACAGCTAGACAGAAAGAGGGCGAATCACTGCAGGAATTCGCAGATAGATGCGAAAGCTTAGCTCAGAAGACGGTAGTGCAGGTAGACGAATCGACACTGCAGAAACTTCACTCTGAACAAGAGGAGCGAAATCTTCTAGCAAGTTTCACTTCACGGCTAGTAGGCAAACCTGGACGACACGTGAAGTACGCTAGACCGGAAAACTTGCGCTTTGCTGAACAAAATCTATTTCAACAAAGCTCTCATTTTTTTAATTCCAGAATCTGACTGACATTTCCAAGGTCCAAAATGGCTCATACTCTGATCTCAACCTTGATTCACACAACATCGTTATCAACTCTACATTATGTAATAGCATGCATTTCAAATATCTGCCGTTATTTCTTTAACCAGTGCTACCAGAAAGGAAAGGTAATGAGGTTGCGGACAATTATTACTTGCCTTTAAGCGTCACAGGCGCAGTAATATTTAATAAACTGTTTATCTCTGTTTTTTATTCTTTGTTTAGTTAACAGTGATTTCCAGAGTACAAGTTGCAGTGACTGTTATGAACGGATGATGAAAATGATGGCTCAAACTTTAGGTGATTCATCCCCTAGTGTTGTAAACATTGGTTTTATTGTTTTAATGAAAGTGATAGGATTGAATATCATGATGAGCTGAAGGAAGCCGTACAGTTATCTATTGTCATGTACTCTGCCACATTTACCTAGAGGGTAGTATAAATGGCACGGTAATGTAAGTAAGAATTTTCTTCCCACTATCAAGAAGACGGCCGATCCCAGTGCAAGCGCCGTCTAAGGCGTGGGTGTGCGGCCTCTCGCTTGCTGGCATTGCGGGTTCGAATCCCGCCGGGGGCATGGATGTCTGTCTCCTGTGAGAGTTGTGTGTTGTCAGGTAGAGGTCTCTGCATGTGGCTTATCACTCCTCCAGGAGAGTCATAGCAAGTGTGGTGTGTTTGAGTGTGATCGTGAAGCCTCGATAATGAGGAGACCCTGGCCCACAAGGGGCTGTTGCGCCATGGATGAAGAAGGCGAATCAAAGATTGTGCTGAATTATTCGGCGGCGGATATGAAAACCTCTTGTCGTATTGCGGAATAGTCAGAACTCAGCTTCTCTTTGTGCGTTTTCTTTCGCTCAATATCTGTATCAATATATTCTGTGATATAGTTTGTACGAATTACTGAATTCCTTTTAGGGCCTGCCCATTTCTTGAAAATAAAGCATCTCTTCTTACAATCCATGAAAATGTCAACCAAATTTGGTATGCAATTTGGTACATCTCGAAACAGAACGCTTTGTTACTGTACGCTGTCTGACATAAGGCACTCGTGGCGACCATTAAACATTAATGTAGGTATTTGTCCATCTTATCGTTTAGAGGCTATAATAAGATATAAAGCACTGCGTTTCGGCAGGGGGGCATGATCTGTTCACGGGCACAGGCTAAAAACACGAGTAGCTAAAGATGTTCTCAAACCCAGAGCTTTGTCTATTGGGCCCAACTCAGTACCATTTAAGTTTAATTTTAGCCTGAGAACGGGCACCGCTCCTATCTCCTGAAGTGTAGAGTTTTATCTTTCATTATTGTTTTTAACATGAGATTCTAAATGAAGTCAATAAATTAAATGACTCCAAATATGATGTGCCATCATTATAATATTGAAGAATTACGCTTATTTAACATGTATAATATAATCTGTAACTTACCTTTATGCCTTCTCTCCCATCCATATGCCTGAAATATCCCCTACTTGTCACGTAAATCCGAGTGTTTCGTTTCTGAAATAACTAAACATATTCAATATAAACCGGATTAAGTTAATTATTATGTATGATAGAGGTACCATGAAGGGCGTTCCGTACGAACATTATGCCAATGACGTGTGGTTATTTATGATTGAACACCTACTTACCTAGCGTATGTACCTTTTACAACCGGTGAAAGCAATAGCGCCAAAATAACGGAATCTGACTGAAGGTGCTTGTACGAACAATAAAAAACTTCCGTTTATTTTGTTCCCATGTGTCCCATAATTACACGAATTTACCTATTTTTACCTTATAAGCACGATAATAAATTATTTACCTTATATACGAGTACGATAATTAGTAACAGCCGGAGCATATGTAGTTAAAAGAGTTTATGTTTGGCGAGTTAAACTGTATCGTGTTAAATAACGTCAATTTACGTAATGCACTATAATTAGTCGGCTGCTTCTCTATTTCCTTATGACTTCTTCAACGGAACTGCCAGTAGCTAAGTGTATGCTGTGTAGAATGAAAGGGCGTCCACAGAAAACGAAAGTTTAAAGGATGGGGAATAAATCTTTTATGGCAACTTTTAAGAAAAAGATTCCGGTATTTACCTGGAAGGGCCAAGATTAACGACTGTGTGCCCCATTCAGGGTAGATGGTGTCCGGCTTTGAGCCCGAAACCTTCCGTATACGAAGGTGGAGTCCTAGTTGTCAACACTTACTTGTGGCCCTGAGCTTCTGAATGATGTTGATGGTTTAAAATTCTTCGTGGAAAAGTGGAAATATTTAAAATAAATAGGCTTATATTTCATAGTTTTTTTCATGGTGTTTAAATAAATATTTAAGCTTTGTGACTACTCTCAAAGAAGTCTCATCTTGGTAGGCTACCATGTGCATGAAACATATAGGCTTACCTGATTAAATTCTGCGATATTTACATGTAAATCGTTTTGTTGTGATGTATGTGTATAACAAACCGAAGATAGACAATGACTTTTCCTGAATGTCGTGTACGAATGACAGCTTCGAAAATATTAAGCAGGATTTGTGATAACGGTTCCTCCATAAAATGATTTAGTTTCAGAATGTAGTTGTATGGGTTTTGACGTATTTATTGCATACTGTTGATAATTATCACATATCACTCAACCTGTAGTCTGTCTTACGAGACGTCCGTAGCCTCTTCCGAATCAAGTTCGCCACAGAGTATAATCCAGTGCTTCCTCTTTCAATTAACAATATCCTCTGTTTTCCTTAAGGTCATCCATTAGCTTCTTACCCTTTTCCTCATCTTCCCGTCACTTCTATCCTTCCCTCTATCTTTCCTTCAATCACGTGTTTCAAAGGGCAATTCCCACGCAATATGTGACCAATCCAGTTACCCGTCCTTCTTTTTATGGTCTGGATGATATTCCTCCTCTTCTTGACTCTTTGTAATACTTCTTTATTTGTCACACGATCGGTCCAACTGATCTTCTGCATCCTTCTCCAGCACGAGATTTAAACCTACCCAGTGGTTTCTGATCTTCTTTCCGAAGTGTCCAAGTTTCATCACCGTACATAGGTAGGTGGCAAATGTAGCAATTTACCATATTTTTCCTTAAATTGAAGTGAAATTTGCTGGTGAAAAGAACCTTCTTCTTGTTGGATGCTGATTGTGCCATGACAATCCCGGATTTAATTTCACGTTTACATCTTGTATCATTTGTTATCATGCAACCCAAATGGTTGAAATATTCCGCATTCTGCAGTTGTTTTTGATCTGTCATAACCTGTATTGGGGGTGGTTGTGTTGAGATTCTCATTACCTTAGTTTTTCCACATTTCTTTCCATTCCATAGCATCTTCGAATTTCAATTAGTCTATCAGACATGCCACGTAGCACCATTTTTTCATTAGTCAGTAGCACGAGCTCATCTGCATATATGACAGTGCCAATTACTTGTCCTCCTGTTTTGATGTCTCCAAACCCTTCAAAACCTTATTTAGAAGAATCATTTTAACAGCTTATGGACAAAATGTTGTCTGCTTTAAATAAAGACCGAGTTCATACCGCGCAGAAAACACTCGACTTTCTCATTTATAAACAACCAACCACTTAAAATTGTGTGGGAAAAGTCGTTGTTTTTTTTGAGGTGCATAAAAACACATTAATTCCCTCTTTGGGCACAAGCTAGAATTATTTTATGTTGAACCTGATCAACTAAGACTCAGCTGATCAACAGCATGTATGTAACTGGAGAGTGGCCCAGAGGTTTAATTGAAGTTACAATGATTGCCTTAAAGAAGAAGCCCAAAGCTACAAAATGCAGCGACCATCGCACAATCAGCATCATCACTCATGCAGCAAAGATAGTAGCGAGGATACTTGGAAGAAGGATTGAAAGGAAGACAGAGGAGACACTTGGAGAAGATCAGTTTGGATTTAGGAGAGGAAAAGGAACTAGGGATGCAATTGGGATGCTGAGAATAATATCAGAACGAACCTTGGTCATAGATGAGGAATTGTGTGCTTGCTTCATAGACTGGAAGAAGGCATTTGACCTTGTCAACTGGACCAAATTAATGCAGATCCTAAAGGGAATTGGAATAGACTGGCGCGAAAGAAGATTGATCAGCAAATTGTACATGGAACAGAGTGTCAAAATACGACTGGACCAAGGGGAGACGAGAAGTGTGAAGATTGGAAGAAGAGTTAGACA
The DNA here is from genome assembly GCA_021186555.1 of Reticulitermes speratus. Lineage (NCBI taxonomy): Eukaryota > Metazoa > Arthropoda > Insecta > Blattodea > Rhinotermitidae > Reticulitermes > Reticulitermes speratus. Next base: position 22,025,905 of record JAJKFL010000005.1, read on the forward strand.
AGGTTGCTGCTTGTCACCGATTCTGTTCAACTTATACAGCGAGTACCTTACCAAGGATGCTCTTGAAGGGTTTGGAGACTTCAAAATGGGAGGACACGTAATTCACACTGTGAAATATGCAGATGACCTTGTGCTACTGGCTAGGGAAGAAAATGTGTTACAGGGTATGGTTGATAAACTAATTGAAATTGGAAGATTCTATGGAATGGAAATGAATGTGGAAAAAACTAAAGTAATGAGAATCTCAAGGCAACCATCCCCAATGAAAATTATGATAGATAAAAAACAATTGGAGAATGTGGAATATTTCAATTATTTAAGCAGCATGATAACAAATGATGCAAGGTGTACACGTGAAATTAAATCCAGAATTGTCATGGCAAAAGCAGCATTCAACAAGAAGAAGAATCTTTTCACCAGCAAACTGGACTTAAATTTAAGGAAGAAACTAGTAAAGTGCTACATTTGGAGCATAGCTTTTTATGGTGCTGAAACATGGACACTTCGGAAAATGGATCAGAAGTATCTGGAACGTTTGGAATGTGGTGCTGGAGAAGAATGGAGAAGATCAGTTGGACCGATCGCTTGAGAAATGAAGAAGTATTACACAGAGTCAAAGAGGAGAGGAATATCCTACATACAATAAAAAGAAGAAAGGCTAACTGGATTGGTCACATCTTGCGTAGAAACTGCCTTCTGAAACACGTGATTGAAGGAAAGTTAGAAGGAAGGATATAAATGACGGGATGACGAGGGAGAAGATGTAAGCAGCTACTGGATTAACTTAAGGAAAAGAGAAGATACTGGAAATTGAAAGAGGAAGCACTAGATCGCACTCAATGGAGAGCTCGCTTTGGAAGAGGCTACGGACTGTCGTAAGACAGATTACAGATTGAATGAAACTTGATGGTAAGTAAAGTAGGCTTTTAAAGGTTAATATTATCCACCCGTATAAGTGTGCGTTCTTCAAGTGTCGTTTTTCCCTCAGGTATTCCATCTACAATTTTGTAGACACGTTTTATATCCTGTATGCGTGTTTTATGTCCCGTGTGCCCCACTCACTTCGATTTCTTCACCATAATATGATTTAAAATTTAGACAGGGCGAATTGTAACTAAACTTTTTGATTCGTTTGCAGACGTTTAGCGCATGTTTTAGTATGGATTAGGAATTTCTTAGGAATAGATTCACAAACGTTATGACAGCAATATTAGTATACAAGTAAGGTTTGCATTATGGTGTTCTGTCTTATAACACCGTGTTGCAGTGCGGTAGATGTGCTCTAATCTTCCCTCAAATTGGTGCCCACCAACAGGAACACAAGATATTGTCATAATCCATAAGGCTACAGCCTGAAGTTTCATCCCTGAGAATATCTGAAAACTTAAATGTAAATGTTGGTTTTTAAATAATCGTAATCACATATATTGTGTATCTATTTATTGAATTGAAGAATCCTGGAGTATTACTGTCTTTCGTCGCACTCATACTTTTCTTCTTCCACCACGTTTTCTTTATGTATCGTCATCCTTGTCTTCATTACGTACGAAGAAAATTTCCATCTGTTTATTATTATATCAATTGATTTTTTGTTGCCTTCCGTATTGCAACAGACACTTACGAAGCAGTTACAAGCTCATTATGTGCTCATGCGTACTGAACGATTCCTCCGTAATCACCTAGGCCAAATCTTATTCTTAGGATAATTATTCCTACACTTTCTCTCCCAAAACACAATTTTAAACCCAACCAAGTGTAAAGAAAATGCTACTCGTATATTCCACCAGTAATTCTTGAAACAATACATTTTCCCTCAATTGTATTTCAATTTCTTCGCCTTATTTGCGTTATAAGTAGTGATGAGTTTTTTGTAAATGACGTACAGACCACACACCACACACGCAAGGAACAACACAAGTACTGCTATGACATCTAACAGTAGGTACTGGTACCACGTAAGGTCAACCGCGGCAGACCGTAAGTGTGGCGTTCCGCCATGTCTGATGACGTATTCAGTCCAGAAAATGGCTGTCTCGAGTGGCGTATGAGGTCGATCTCGGAACAGACGTGACAGCTCTTGAGCCTTCTGCCGGTAGCTGAAATAGTAGAGAAGACTGTACTAGTAACTTCCGTGGAATGCAACTTGTTGCGCCCTCACCACACGCGAAATTATTTCATTATAATTGCTTATTACTCGTGAACTGGTCACACTGATGAGGTAACACGCACGGGTATGAAGAATTATTACTGTATGGTACTGCTTATGCTTTTGAAAGAGCCCTGACCCCGATTTAAAATAGGTATTTTAGAGAAAGAGGAAAGTGGAAGGTCATATTACTACACAATAAGCCTAAGGCTGCGGTACATCCGGAGCATCTGCCTACAGGCCCTTTGGAAGAAGGTCCTATTGACTTACATTGTCTATCTCTGTTTGTGGGTCGTCCAAGCAGTGAAAATTTCGCAGATTGTGTTGATGTGTCTACACAAAGAGTCTTTTAAAAATTATTTATGCAAGAATAATTTTGTTGTTACCGATACAATTCCTGTCTGACGGGTAGTTTTTCACCTGTCCCCATAACACAATACGATATCCTGGAGACGGCGAGTTGTAGGCTGTTATGCAGTGCAAAACGCCGTTTGCAGTTTATGTTAATGGCTTATCACCAATTTGTTCTTCGGCGATAAATAAATCCATGATAAATCCAAATAGCTCCGTGTTTCGTATTATTCAGTGCCCGGAATTCGTATTGTGGACTGTGTTCAGAATCACAGAGATATGGAAACCTGAACAAAGGTATGGAATTCGATTTCGAAACGCTGTCTTCTCTTTCTAATTCTGGAAAATTGTGCAGAGAACACAAACTCCCTTAACTGTATGTAATGCAATATCAAATCCCATTAGAATTGATTGTGGTGTCTTGGTAGTACGCTAAGTATCTTGTGTCAAAATCGTCAGTGGTTTTTATGCATGCAGACGCCGTCGTAGTTCTAAGCACACGTGTGATACAAGAAAAAGGCAAAGTCAGTAAAGTATTTCATTATCGGCCAATACTGAAACAAATCTGGCCTCAGAACAAGTGCTGTATCTGTCCTTAATTAAACCAGTTACTTTGTGGATTAATTTGTATTTACCTTGTACAAAAAGTAATTACGGATTTTGGAAATATTATGAAAATGTCTAATAAGTTGTTGTTCTAAGAAGCATTGTATAAGTAACTGTCGCGTATGAGCAGAAATTGCAAAAGATAAAAATCGGATATTTAGCATCCCTAAAGGAAATTCCGCTTTTGTTAGACACTTTCGACCTTAGTCCAGTGTAGTCAGTCCCAACTAAATTAAACTTTAATTTTACATGTTCGAGCAATGATACGATACTTCAGTTGTCGAGTTTGCAAGTTCTTACCGCATAAAGCGTTTCAGTATTCCACGCCATAACTCATTCTGCTGACTGCTGAATGAAATATTTCTGACGTATTCTTACAATTCTAAATAAAGCGTCGATAATCATAAAGCTGCTACTTCTTAGGTTTAAAAATGTACAGCGAAATTTTCATTTTTCCAATAATGCAGTTTAAATATGTCTGTTATGTTAATGCTTCAAGTTGCGTAACCATGAAGGCAGGCGTCATATTTTACTTTATCACTTTATCACTTTATCACTTTATTCACTTTATCATTGTGTAGCCTGATGACGAACGGAAGCCGAGGGTCTTCGAGACTAGGGTGCTGAGGAGGATATTTGGGGCTAATAGGGACGAGGTAAGACGGGAGTGGAGAAGACTACATAACAAGGAGTTTTATAGTCTGTACTGCTCACAAATAATATGGGGGTGATCAAATCAAAAAGAATGAGTTGGGCGTGTCGTGTGGCACGTATGGGAGATGGGAGAGGTGCCTAGAGGGTTTTGGTAGGGAGATCTGAGGGAAAGAGTCCACTTGCAAGACCTAGGCGTAGATAGGAATATAATATTGAAATTGATCTTCAGGAAGTGGGATTGAGAGGCATGGACTGGATATCGTCGGCTGAGGATAGGGAGAGTTGGCGGGCACGTGCGAATAGCGGTATTTTTTACTATATCTTACTATTATATTTTTAACCAGCTAAGGACCTGTTAGCCTCTCAGGAAGCGCCTCAGGTCCGTGGAGTTGTTTGGTTGGTTAGTTAGTTTGTTTGTTTGTTTGTTAGCCAGTCGACGAGGCAACTTATAAAAGTCTGCCAGATACTGAACAAGAAGAGTACTTATATAGATAGGAGACAGCTCAATGTTTGTTGTTGTTCTAAGTAAGACGGCTTGTAAAATAAAATAAATGAACAGTAAGATACTACCATACTCAATTGGAAATTTTGACATTTCAGAAAGTTTTCAGGCAGAATTTTAAAAACAGATATAAGAAGGTTGACATGTTTATTGCCTGAATATAACAGTGTAGCTGTTATACTGCTATTTTCTGAAGGTCACGTTTTGCACCGTGGTCCCAAACGTTTTCTGTCCTTGTGTTAATATGTCTTGTGTTATGCACTGCAGACAAATGCTAGAAAGTAAGTTAAGACGGAATATAACCACTTCGATTCGTCTTATTTCTGAGTTTTAATTCAAAAACATCTTATTATTTAATGCTATGAAATGGTGTGTATTTGACGGGGTATCGTTAAATAGGAAAAGTAAATGGTATATTATTGAAAATGATGTTACTTTCCGATTGAAATTTGGTTAAATTGTAATTTTTAAATAGGTATTTTAAATAGTTAACTGGTACATTTCATTCGCCTCTTACCTGGGGTCGTGGAGGACAGTGTCCAAAGCACTTGTTAAAGTCTCCTTCGTGATGGAGTCGTAAGGTACGATGACAGCGGTGCCCTTTAAGGCACAGTTCATGATGTTATATTCCTGATCAGCAAATAAAGGAATTCCTACAATAGGCACCCCTACGTGGACTGCTTCCTGTATTCCCATTAGTCCGCCGTGGGTGATGAAAACGCGGACATTTGGATGACCTGAAACGAAAAAAACGGTAAGACTGTAACATAATTCTATGTAGGACGTCTGTTGACACTACCACATGCAGTTCCTTCAGATAGGTTCAAGCCACTAGAATGGGCAAATTTCGGTTTAGAATGTAACTACTATTTTACAGAAGTGTTTCCATATTAATTTACATAGTGGATTTTTGTTCATCGTCGTGTGTAAGAATAAACAAATAAATATAGCTGCCATACGCCAAGAATACCAAGATATAGTCAGTGAAAATGATAAATTCAGAAGCGATCTTGACCTTCGTTCTCATTCCTTATTGTTCATTGAATCAGTACTGAGCAATTACATAGAAGACATGTTCCGAAAACGAGGAAAAATTCCCCTTGTTCGGCATTTATATTGCATGAAAAGCGATTACGAGAAATTTACCATATCTCGAATCGGTATAATATTAGAACAGTCTTCCAAGTTAAGCATGATCTTGGGAGTTGGCTCTTGAATATCAGACGAAAGCTAGATCCAAAACAGACGGCAAATTGTGTGTAAAATATTCCATGCAAATGTGGCAGAAAAAACTTTGTCCGAACTGGCAGGCCACTAGTTATTTGTCTTCAGACACGAACACACAATCTCAAATAAAGTCTTCGAGAAAAATTTAAACTGGCCATTATGCTTTTCAAATTAAAACAAGTGGTGGAAAAAGAACCTAATTAACGAGGACATATGACGTTCTGGACGAATTCCGTCAACCATCATAGTTAGGGCGCTTTCACAAATCAGCTGCAATAAGCAAATATTAACTTTGTATGGTATTTTTTCTAGAATTTATCGACACATTCTGATTTTGTTTAAAATGGAATAAAACTAGCAGACACTTTACATAAATATCAATTTACGGTTATGAACTCTCGTCGTATTCCGTCTTAATAGTTTGGACACTGAATATTGTAACAAATGTTAAAATCCGATTTCACTAAAGCGCAGTACATTTATGACCAGCTGAATCATAATCAGTAGCACGATGGAGTTATAGGACTAGATAATGATCTTTAGATTTAGAGATGTGGCCACGTTTTTATTTTACGGCATACCTAAAATTGCACTGAAATTTCGTTTTTATCGTTGAACGGCCTCTCCAATATTGTCGATTATACTTTCGATTAGTACGGTGATCGGTGATTACTGAAGTGAAAAGAAGTTCTCATGTCCTAATTTGAGGTACTTCCCCGGTATTCACCTAAGGAATCGTGGGACACCTGTAGGGAGAAACTTCAGCCGACATAATCGATGTCAGCCAAGATCTCAAAGAAGCATCTCTCTTTTACATATGAGAAGCGTTACCGTGTAGGTAAATTGCTTTGTTGCATCAAACAATACGGTAGAGTATTTAGAATGTGTTCTAACATTTGATATTTCAAGATCCTACACCGTATAAACTCAACATGTCTTTTTTTTTTCAATGGCTCGACAGCCCCTTGGGGGCCTAGGCCGCCTCATTTTTCGACGCTTCACGATCACACTTTTAGACACACCACACTCGGTAGTACTCCTCTAGAAGAGGGACCAGCTCGTTGCAGAGACCTCTACCTAACAAAACACAACACTCACAAGAGACAGACATCCATTTGCTAGGCGGGATTCGAACCCACAATCCTAGTAAGCGAGCGGCCGTAAACCCACGCCTTAGACCGCGCGGCCACTGGGATCTGCAACATCAGTCCTATCTTGGCATTTTGGATGGTTTAGGAAGATAGTAGGTATTTAGACGGACACACATGGCGATAAACATGTTTTGTCAGACAAGGTAGGTTATGATAAGCACAATATAAGGCATTAGTAGCAGCTTCGCACTAGATATAGGCAAAGAGAAAGCGTTCAATATACATTGCACGACTCTTGCAGATAAAGGTATTTACATGCTTTTAGGCGTATTTTGTCTGCTTTTCTAACTTATTTTCTCCAATATTGTGACAATTATGGCTATAAGCAATTACCTGTGCAGAAACCAGTGTCTTTAACTAAAATCAGACACATTTGCCTCCAATAAGTTCAAATAATGCACACCCTTGTATAGTCTCTAAAATTTACCCCAAGAAAATGAAGTGGATTTATTTTGAATAAATGTTACTGTAACTTTTAACATCAGAAATTTACAGGCCTAATTTAGTTAAAATTAGGCATTCGTAGATTGCAAGAAATTTTGTCGGGTCATTTTCATTATGTTCTTCAGTTCACTCTAAATTTACTTTATTTAAAGGGACTGAAGAAACATATCACGTAGGGACTACCTTTATATTTCTTTGAAAGATGCTTATGAACGTACGCCATTAGCGGATGAAATGATTCCCAGAGAACAAGTTATGGGATGTATTATGACAAGAGATTTTGTGTGCATGAGTGCGTCAGTGAGTGACGGCTTCTTCCACTTTCATTCATTAAAAGTCCCACTTTATTTACAAGCCTGTATATAATTTTCAGGTCGCTGCAGTAATAATGGTAACTGTTGTGTGCTAAAATGGAAGAAATTGTCCACGTTGGCAAATTTCGATTACCACATTATTTTCAAAATAGTTCATGTGTGTCAACAGCCGACAAGGGTTATTTGTAAATTGAACGTATCTGTTTTCTTCATACTACCCATAAAATATACTTTTCAGCACGCAGGACAACATCATAACATAAAAATAGCTAACGAACCTTGTAAAGTGTAGCAAAGTTCCAGTATTTCTTAAGGACACCGACAAATCAAGATTTCTTGCAAGAAGAAATAAGGGCAGGTTAAATTCTGAAATTTTTTCTACCATTCGTTCCAGGGTCCCCTCTCTCATTTTAATTTTTAAGAACATGCGGATTAAAATATGAGGATACAGAAATATAATGTTCCCTGCTATTTTATATGGTTGTGATAAATTTTATATTATTCATATCGTGCACTGTCATTAAACATAAAATACTCAACCAACATATGCACCCTTATTATTGTTATTATTTTAGATATTATATATTATAATCCCTGTAAACCAGTCCAACATGTTTCGATCCCTTCCTGGGATCATCATCAGGGATACTTTCGAGAGTATAAATCACATCAACTAAAACCAACAATATAAATATGTTTTCAACTATGAAATGTATTAAAGATCGCCTACAAGTTTAACCATCTTTTATACATTTGATGGTTTTGATACTTGGTGTCTCATATTAAGTGAAGAACATAGGCTGAGGGTGTTCGAGAATTTAGTGCTGGTGAATATATTTTGGCGTAAGAGTGGGAAGAAGTAACTGATAACGTGTAATGCTACATAAGAAGCTTCATAATTTTTACTCCACACCAAATATTTCTCGGTTAATAAAATCAAGGACTGTGACATGTGTCACATATTGGAGGAATAGAAATTTGCACAGTTTTGATTTGGAAAACCTGAAAGATATACAGGGCATGGAACACGGGCGTACACGGAATATTAAACTCCATCTTACGAAACAGTATGTATGGGCGTGGATTGGAAAAAATGTGTCACTGTATGGACAGTTGGCGAAATCTTGTAACACGGTTATGTGTCTTCTGGTTTCACAAACTGTGAGAAATGTTTCTACTGAGTACTTATTTAGGTCTCAAAAGTGACTGCTCTATGGAATCAAGGGTTCATTTTTACATATTTTTTTGTTTACGTCGCTTCAAAATTGTTTTCGCATCCCTTTTGAATTTTTGAATTTGTGTGTATGTATATATATGGTAAATTTCACTTTATAACATGCCATGACGGCAGAGAGGAGGAGTGGATTTATAGTTCTAGTCTTTCTTTAACCTTGGTGCTAGATGGGGGTGGGTGGTTACGCAACGTCCCGGCCCCTTTACGCCCGGGAATGACTCGGTCCCCATTGTATAAGAGGCTGGGTGGGCCCCATGGCCGGTTTGGACGGGTGCGAGAGATCTTGTCCTCACCGGGATTATATCCCCAATCGGTGTATGTATATACATATGAAGCACCATGGTAGTTTTATGTGCATGCAGTACCAATCCTATTTCTGCCGGATTAACGATTATTCATATTATAATATTTCACAGATTCCGCTTACGTATCCATAAAAAAATCATAGCTGCTGACTTCAAATATGCCACGGCCGGTTTCTTCCAAATCCTTAATATTCTATTATTGGCACTTGCTTTTCCCATCTGATGGAGTGCACGGGGGCGCAGTTGTTTGAGGCATTGCCCTACAAGCCGGAACGCGTGTTCTTTTCCCGATGGGGTCATTGGAATTTTTCATTGAATTAATCCTTTCGGCTCCACCAGGACACAGCCTTTAACATAAGGGCGTACGAGGAATACTCCTGGAGTTAAAGGTGGCCGGTACTTAGACCTGACAACCTTACCACCTTCATGATCGGGTTGTCTAAAACTCCTGAGAGCCTCAACGTCCTGGAAACATAATGGTCTGTCCAGGCCTGTAATGGGATAAATTTATCTACGTTTTCCTTCTCATTTGATGCTACATAAGGAACGAGGTTGGTAATCTTTAAAGCGCTTGTAATTGTTTGCAAACTGATCGTTGAGATGCACTATATTCTGTAAGTTTCTGTAATCACTTACTGAGTATCTCGAATTGTGGGTACCACTTGTCGGCCATGATATTCTGCGGCAACTCTGCAGTAGTGTCAATCTTCCATAAGACGCGCTGTGGGATTCCAGAGAAGACGCTAATAAAAGCTTCCAGTTTGTCCTTAGGTAGTGTTTCAGCTCGAACCAAAGACCCGAGGCTAAAGTAGATCACTCCGTCTTTAGCCTCGTTAATAAAAGTTTCCAGGTCCTGTTGAAAAAGAAATCATATTATTTATTGTACATATTTCCAAGCATCATTTCGAGTTAAGTTTAAGATCTGTCACCAGAGCCCGCGGTGACCCTTGGCTGACTTGTGGATATATAGCCCACTGTTTAGTAACGCTTGGTACTAGGTGGAAGTAAGTGGTCAGCTGCCTCTACGGTAGTTTTGTTACCAAAGAAGCAGTCGCCCTTTACCTTTGGATAGGAACTCCCTCCCCTCAGAGCTAGTCTGGACCGGTAGCGAAGAGAAAAGTCTGATGTTGCGTCGGCAAGATGCTCTAGTCGTCCATTCCGCAGTCCGGACATTGTAACCTAATGATTAAGGTACCCGGCCCGTAAGGTGTCATTTAATTCAGTATGGTACAGTTACATTTCAAATGATTTGTCAGGAACACTTGTCTGAACATTATGAAAAGTCTGCTAGGACTAGAGAAAGGCAATTTTATATCTGAAGAAAGGTTTTTAGTGAGAAGGAATGAGTATTTGGTCAGCGCAAATTCGTCGCCGACGAAAATGATGGTGAATGTAATTAAATGTTAACTAGCATTTAACATGCGAGATTAAAGAGAGAGATGACGTCATAACGCTTAATTTTAGCACCACAGCATAAAAATGTATGGTGCAGTGGCGGTATACCTCCACGTTATTTCAAACATCGGTACAGATTAATTTAAACACAATCTAACTCTGTTGTAACGTCATGAAAGTGACTGAATATTTTGTGTTGTGATAAAGGAGTGTTGTTCTAACAAGGCGTATAATGTTGTGGTTAACAGCGAGGAATTAATTGGTCCACAGAATACCTGACGCTATAGACGAGGTGTCGCATGAACCGATGTCGTTATAAGCGGGTTCGACTGTAGTTTCAGGCCCAGGCCACAAGCACTCAGAGGAAAGAAACCCCGGTACCAATTTCATAGCCGGTTTGGTGGACCCCAGAGCGTAAGTTAAGCGGCGAAAAAGAGAATAATTTTTGCAAATACCGGGCGGAGGACCTCAACTCCGTAGTCATCTACATTATAAACTAGTTACTATTCTGAGTCACCTCTTTAAGCTTTTCAGCGTACATGTGAGAGATGAGTGTGATTACAAAATCTAGTCGTAGATGACAAATAAATAAAAGGTGCCATTAGGAAGCCCTAGACATAAATATTAGAAAGGTCTTAACCAAAATGGATAGTATTATATCATATAAATTCATCTCTTTGTACAATGAACTAACATTTCGGATGAGCCTGGTTTCGTCTTACTGATGTTATAATTTGCTCTCTTGAAGATGGAGGCAGCAGAACCTTCCAAAATATTAGTGCTTTTCTACAAGCTATAGGGCATCGCCTCCCAACCGATCGTAAATTTTATTTGTGTGTTTCATGTAACCTGTACAATAAACAGCGATGGCTTCCATCAACATAAGCGCTGGGCCTTTGTAATGTCAAGCCGTGTATTTCTATGAGGCAGCAATGGAGATCTTTAATACAACTCAAACTACACCTTACAGAGATTAACTATTTCCGTTCTAGATTCTAGAGACGTAAATTTTTTTAGATGTGCGGTTTTCTTGGATATTACGCAACGTCATATGGTAATCCTTTACCGACGTTTTGGGACAACGTATCGGTCTCATCTTCAAGGGTCAAGGAGTCCTTTCTTTTCTTCTTGCATTTCATGACCCTTGAAGATGAGACAGATACGTTGTTCCAAAACGTCGGTAACGGAGTACGATACGAGATTCCGTAATATCCCAGAAGAGCTCAGATCTCATCAACATCGCGACGGAAGCCTGAAATCATATCAATTTTTCTTCTCGTAAGGCATTTTGATGATTTTGCTAGGTAAATGGTGGGACCTACTTGCTGTCTTCTAATAAATCAGTATCCTAATGTACATATTTCTTATCGAAAGATACTGACGTCTGGATATTTGGAACGTAATTATTTAAAGGTTTTACATTTTACATCTTTTAAATAATCCATTACAGTTCGGTTTATACCTGGCCAAAATACATGTCTCCTTGAATAATTTTTTTTTATTTTTAACGAAATTATTGCTGTTTATTTTCCTTTATAAAAAATCATTAATACAAATACCGCGATATAGTGGCATGTGATTACTTGTAGTTTGGTACAATGTTAGTAACATTTCGGAAGAAAAGGAGAATACGTTACTCCGAAAATTGGAAACCTAATGAATATGATTCCGCATTTCTGAAGGTGTTAATTCGTGTATTTAGAGCTGTAAAGATGCAGACTTCAACCATGTATTATATACTCAGTGAGCGAAATGCGATTTTTTAAATGTAATGCCCGTAGCACTTTAATCACTCTGTTTTATAGGGATAACTTACTTCGGGTAACTTCCCTTTCTCCTGTATATGTATGCCACCCACTTCTATTAATGTAGGTACTGTGGGCCTTGGAATATTCAGGCTGAAGTGGCTATTTACTAGGATGAGACTCGTCTTCTTCTTCAACTCTGCAATAGGAGGAACGTCTGATCCAAAATGCTGTCTTGATAATTTGTCCATAGGTAACTCTGATAAGTAGTAGTGTCCCAGTTTTAAGACTTCTGTTGTAACGGTGTTTATAAATCTCTGGCCAAACGTCATATGCTGTGTGTATGGGAGGAAGTAATTTGGTATGTATGCTGGATGGTCAGGGTTCCCGATACGATCATTTGCCCACGGTAACATGACACTAGAGATCATGCTTATTATTGGAGCTTTGAAACGATGTGACAGACCCAGAAAACAATCTGGACCAAAGATTTCTGTAATAATAAGGTCGAATTTGTCGTCGCCATTAATGAGCCTTTGTACTTTTGGATGTTCCAACACAATCCGGCATATATCTAGATTTGTGTTCCATATAAAATTCAACAATTTAGCATCTTTCCCTAATTCTAGAGCAAAGTCGATCGTGAAATTGTTAATGATTCCAGGTAATGAGCCCTGCACACTGATATCTGTGTAATTCATTAACGGCTTCTTTTGTGGCAAATGTCCGAGCACGTAAACTTGATGTCCTCGTGCTGCCAATCCTTTGAGCAGAGCTTCAAACATGATAAAGTGACTTCTGCCATTAAACTGAAAGACTCCTAGAATCCTCGCTGCTTCAGAGTCTCCAAAAGAAACACCGACCACAAGGACACTCAGCATCAAGACAGGCCACGGCTTCATCTGTCAGAACAAAGAAAACATTACTAGCGTCCAATTATTAGCTGGGTGAAATAATATTATCCACCTTGCGTGGAATATACTTATATAAGTTTCCTTCGAACTTATTGTACTAGTTATCTACATATTTGAACTAGTGCAATAAGTCGATAATAAACTTACTTTTATGGGTGGAATTTCGTTCACTTGCATAAGCTACATATTAACTATTTTAGTGTTAGGAAAGAAATAAATGAAGGGAAGAATTTATTTGTAATAAATTGGTGAGTGATTAATCGATAATAAAATGGGATTTTTTTAAATGTATTCGCATATATTTATAGAAAACCTAATTTGTATGGTAAAACAGTGTAACTCAAATTTAAGTTGAGGACACGAAGAAGTAGAAGTATAGAAACAGAAACACAAGAGAGGTGCAAGTGGTAATAATATGAGTAGCAGTACGACATTAACATGTGACGTTGCAGACGTGCAGTGTAGTAGCTGCACTCTGCAAGAACCCGAGATTGTGAGGGCACAGATCTTCACAGACGGACACAACTCGACGCAGTAAATACACATTCATTCATTCATTCTGTAGTCTGTCTTACGACAGGTCCGTAGCCTCTTCCAAAGCGAGCTCTCCACAGGGTGCGATCTAGTGCTTCCTCTTTCAATTTCCAGTATCTTTTCTTTTCCTTAAGGTCATCCAGTAGCTGCTTACGTCTTCTCCCTCGTCGTCCCGTCATTTCTATCCTTCCTTCTAACTTTCCTTCAATCACGTGTTTCAGAAGGCAGTTGCTACGCAAGATGTGACCAATCCAGTTAGCCTTTCTTCTTTTTATTGTATGTAGTATATTCCTCTCCTCCTTGACTCTGTGTAATACTTCTTCATTTCTCACACGATCGGTCCAACTGATCTTCTCCACTCTTCTCCAGCACCACATTTCAAAACTTTCCAGATACTTCTGATCTACTTTCCGAAGTGTCCACGTTTCAGCACCATACAAAGCTATGCTCCAAACGTAGCACTTTACTAGTTTCTTCCTTAAATTTAATTCCAGTTTGCTGGTGAAAAGATTTTTCTTCTTGTTGAATGCTGTTTTTGCCATGGCAATTCTGGATTTAATTTCACGTGTACACCTTGCATCACTTGTTATCATGCTACCCAAATAATTGAAATATTCCACATTCTCCAATTGTTTTTGATCTATCATAATTTTCATTGGGGATGGTTGCCTTGAGATTTTCATTACTTTAGTTTTTCCCACATTCATTTCCATTCCATAGCGTCTTCCAATTTCAATTAGTCTATCAATCATGCCCTGTAGCACCTTTTCTTCTCTAGCCAGTAGCACAAGGTCATCTGCATATTTCACAGTGCGAATTACTTGTCCTCCTATTTTGAAGTCTCCAAACCCTTCAAGAGCTTCCTTGGTAAGGTACTCGCTGTATAAGTTGAACAGAATCGGTGACAAGCAGCAACCTTGTCTAACTCCTCTTCCAATCTTCACACTTCTCGTCTCCCCTTGGTCCAGTCGTATTTTGACACTCTGTTCCATGTACAATTTGCTGATCAATCTTCTTTCGCGCCAGTCTATCCCAATTCCTTTTAGGATTTGCATTAATTTGGTCCAGTTGACACGGTCAAATGCCTTCTGCCAGTCTATGAAGCAAGCACACAATTCCTCATCTATGACCAAGGTTCGTTCTGATATTATTCTCAGCATCCCAATTGCATCCCTAGTTCCTTTTCCTCTTCTAAATCCAAACTGATCTTCTCCAAGTGCATCTTCAATTTTCTCTCCATCCTTCTTCTAAGTATCCTCGCTACTATCTTTGCTGCATGAGCGATGATGCTGATTGTGCGATGGTCGCTGCATTTTGTAGCTTTGGGCTTCTTCTTTAAGGCAATCATTGTAACTTCAATAAAATCTCTGGGCCATTCTCCAGTTACATACATGCTGTTGATCATCTGTGTCATTAGCCTTAGACCACCTTCTCCCAACAATTTGAGTACATCCCCAGGTATATCATCATCTCCTGTAGCCTTCTTATCCCTCATCTCCTTGATAGCTTTTTCCACTTCACTTTGCAAAATATAAGGGCCTTTCTCATCTTCATCTACTTCATCTTCAGTTCGACGTCTAGATGTTCTGGTCGATTAGCTCGATCGTAGAGCTCTGTGATATAATTCTCCCAAATTTGCAATACTCGTCTCTGATTTATTATTATATTGCCTTGAGAGTCTTCGATGCCAATGTTTTGAATCCCATGGTTTTCTTTCCAACCCAGTTCCTTTGTCTTCATGTACATTAAATCATAACGTCCTATTCTTTGAAATTCTATGATCTCATCGCATATGCTCTCCAGATATTCCTTCTTGGCGTTGTCCGTGGCTCTTTTCAATTCGTTCCTCAGTCTTCTGTAGTTCTTCCTTCCTCCTTCATTGTTGACATTCTTCCATTTCCTTCGTTCATCCATTTTACTGATCATCTCCTGTGTAATCCATGGCTTTCTTGGTCTCCTCTCGACTTTTCCAACCAAACCACTCATAGTATCTAACACACATTTCTTGATATTGTTCCACTGCACTTCCACATTCCCACTTTCACATTTGATTGCACCAAGCTGTTCTTCTAGTCTATCGTGTACTACCTGTCGTTGAGCATGTAGCTTCTCCAATTCCCATCTTGGTTTTTTCTTGTGGAACCTCATGATCTTCTTCAATCTGGTGCAGATCTTTGCAACCAGTAAATTGTGGTCAGAGTCAATATCTGCTCCAGGCAGTGTCTGCACATCCTTCACACTGTTCCTGAATCGCTGTTTCACTAGTACATAGTCCAGCTGATATCGATTCCTATCTCCTGGTGATTTCCACGTGTACAATCTTCTTTTAGGTTTTTTGAACCATGTGTTTGTTATAACAAGTCCATTTCTTTCACAGAAGTCAATAAGCATTTGACCTCTCTGATTCCTCCTTCCCAGTCCATATGGTCCAACAGTGTTGTGATGTGCTTTATCTCCAACCACACTGTTCCAATCTCCCATTATAATCGTGTTTGTCGCACCCTTTCCATCCTCTTCAAGAATTTCTTCAATTATATCATACAACTCTTCCACTTTGTCATCTTCATAGTCCGATGTTGGCATGTACACTTGCACTATCAAAATACTTACCGGTTCTGCCTGCAATTTAATAGCAATGATTCTGTCACTATACACACTCTTTTTAACAACACTTTTCACTACGCTTTTATGCACTACTATAGCTACGCCTCTTTCAGCACTGTCACCCCCAGAATAATACACTGTATAATCACCACTTTTTATTTCACCTTGACCCTTCCACCGCACTTCACTAACACCTAGCACAGACACTGCGTTCTTCTGCATCTCTTTCTTCAAATTTTCGAGTTTTCCTCCTTGATTCAAGGTCCTTACGTTCCAAGTGCCTATCTTGAAGCTGTTATGTTCATTCTGTGTCTTCTGCTTTTGTCTGTAGTCATTACCGCGTGGTGTCTCCCCTAGAAACACTCCCCCCCGGAGATCCGAATGGGGGAGTAGTTTACCTCCGGAATGTTTTGTCTCCAGAGGAAGCATCTCGCATTTGGCATTTGTCTCTGTTTCTGGAAGAGACTATCCAGGAAAAGTAATAATGTGGTAGTTTTTCCATTTGCTTTCCACATCGCAGTACAGCAGCCGTTCAGACCACTCTGGTCACGCCTGTTGCTACACGATCATGAACCATCTCGAGCATAATTTGCTCTGTGCTTCATGTCGCTACTGATGTCGCTGCTTCCGGCATCAGGGGAGTTTTTATTCGGTTTCCCATCTCCTAGGCATCTCTCTTCGTCTGGTTCCTACCCTTTTGATCTGTCCGGCTTGGGAGACCCTACTGGTAGCAATGCTACCGCCGGCTTAGCTCTCAGGGTCACTGGAACTCACAAGCCCCTCTACCACGGCAAGGTGTAGATACCAACAAAGGGGAAATACACATAAGTAATTTAAATATAAAATTAATATAATTTGAATTGTATCTATATTTGATACATTCTATGGATGCTTATAGTCGCTCAGCTGGCCAAGAAGTTTCCATTTTTATAGATCTCAAATTTTTATGTACGTGTTCTCAAGAAACAGCCACTGGGATTCTTATGAGTGTTATCCTCGTTTCATCTACGTCTAGATCACCCAAGCAAACCACTCCCTTCGGAATATCACCTAAGCCTGTCTTGTTCTTGTAGTCTGTCTAATAATATGCACACATTTAGGAAGAACTTGTTTGTACAAATTAAAGTAACAACATAATATCCCATCGTTTTATAGAAATATACGGCAAGTATTTGGAACTCTATTCTCTATCGTTTGTAATGAGGTAGACTATAAAGCGTCGATGTATTTTGTACGTAACATTTGTTTCCTTACGTGGAATCTTTTAACTATGGCGACGATAGGAAACTTTAGGGTTACGTGTAACTGCTTACATTCTAGTGCTCAAAATTCCAATTATTTTCGCATCCCAGTAACCAGGAAAACATGCACTTTTATATAGAGGTAGCGTTTAGATCAGTAAAATGTTTACAATAGTTGTGAATAGACACTGATTTAATTTTAGATCATTATGTTTTATTTTATATTTCATGTAAACGATTGCTAACGTAAATGAACTGCATGAAATGCAAAAACATTAGTGTCATGACGTCACTGCAAATATATAATATCCAAAGCCAAAATTAAGAAATATACATACCCGAAAAATGAATGTGTTTATTTTAATAGTTATGAACTAATCGTGGATTTTCACGAAAAGTCAGTCATACCCGTTACGGTCACAAAAATGATTATTCACGCAAATAATATATTCTAAGTCGCAGGAAATTAAACGAGAATTCCCGAGTAGAATCCATACAGTCTGTTATAATACTATAAAATTTATAGTTGCAAAAGCCCATTACTATTACTATAGGTCATTTCATGTTTTTGTGAAGAGCATGTTACAGATTCTGTGTCAAATTTGTGGAATATAACATCAAAGTTTCACATTGTCGCCATGTTTAAAATATTGATCTGCAAATAGTATTTAGTACGTAATATATAGGGTTTTTTTACATTTCACCAAATTTCATGTATTTAATGTGTCTAGCTACAGTGACTCAATAGAAGCGAACGAAAATTAGCTCACGACCTCCATTTATTGAAAATATTATAGCTTTCGAAAATCTATAATCATAGGTCATTTTGTGACCTTAAATTGAATCACATTAATATCACTCCAATTTGATACGTATGTTATCGCAGCCATGTTGTAATTACTGACTGCAGGAATGTAAATATTGCGGCTTAGACTAGCATTCGATGGCATAATATTTACAATAAACTTCGGAAATTTTGATCAGTTTGCTTAAAGGCTGAAGTTCGGAAAAATAGACAGAAAGGTGATCCCTTAAGTCTACGTTTTTAAAGTAAGAAATGAAATTAGGTGAAACATTTAATGGGGGGGGGGGGGTGGTTTAAAATCATACGTATGTTTTTCAAATAATTTTATCAAATCAGGTGGCAGTAGGCTAAGAACCAAATCTGAAATCAAAATCATTGGTACTAAGGCGCGGACAGTGACGACATGTGTCATCCAGGCTTTTATGACGTCAGGAAGCCCAAAGTTAATTGCAAATATTGTTAATTTTATTTTTATTTGATTTTGCATTACTATTTCTGACACTTGCAGCTCTATCTTCGTTAACTCTCTCTGTGAGAGTGTCATATGATTACCTAATAATATTGATAAATTTCTCTGCCTTGCCAGCTAATTTTGTAAAGTAAAGTAAATAGTATGTGTTTTGAATATGTAAATTTTTCATGGCTGCTCTATGAGTGAAGTGTTTTCATGTGATTGCTCATACTAAATGGGAATTGTTATAACAACGTCTGTTTGACTGCGGAAAGTAGCGGTAAAGACAAGAAGTATGATAGAAACTCGTACTAACTTTAAAGTGATATTGAAACAAAGATTACTGTTCGTGTTATTAAGATACTTGCCGTACAATCTATACACCCAGCGGCGTTGCGTTGAATATTACTGTTTGCAAGCTACGCAATGCTGATCACGTACACGTCCTTCCAGCCAGGAATACAGTTTTGTGTATACTGTAATGTTATTGGGCCGGTATTTATGTACTTCATTTGTGTAGCAGATAATGACAATGTCGAACGAAGTGCGCTAGGTTATTAATAGGGCCAAACAAAAAGCGAATGATAACGCGTGTTTTTGCGTTGCCATCCCGGTTTTTTTGCACCTCGGGCTTAAAGAAAAGAAGATTGCGAATTATGTCACAAGTGAAGTAGTGCACAGACTGTACCTAGACCTCCTTTACTTTATAAGTATCACAACGTTTAATGGTACATGTGTAACGCCTGCGCTGATTTTCAGTTAAGTCAGGTGTGCTCGGTATTATATTCAGATCTCTTTGTACGGAATTTCATTAATATCGAAATGCAGGTACATAAAATACGTGTATAAATTCATTTATGCCACAAAGGACAGTATGACTTCCACTGCGCTGATTTTCAAGAAACTCATTACTTAAACATTATGACGGACATCTACTTTACTGAATTAAATACAAACCGAAATAACATTTTGAAAGGCACGTGCAAACTTTATTCACTCGCTAAATAAAACATAAATTTCTCTGTGCCGATTTACACTATACCCATGAACATGCGTAACATAAGTCTGTCAATAAGTATGGGAAGTACGTGTATACATTCGTTTACTCCCTTGAGTAATGTATGACTTAAGTTTAGTTGATTTTCATGAAACTCGCTTTGAGTAGAAAAATTTGTAGACTACACATTAAAGTTGTGTTTACAGGTAGAGAAATTCTTGTATGCGCATTTCCAAAGTCACGAGAAGCACCTATTAGCTTCGTCATGTCTGTTTGTCCGTTCGTTGGCTCTCACTGGACGGATTTACATGAAATTTGAAATTCGAGACATTTATTAGAATCTGTCAAGAAAACGCAATTTTTTTAAAATCGGACAAATGTACCGAGCTCTTTACCTGGAGATTAAAATAACTTTTACATTGTTGACAGCGACATGTGTAGGTCAACAACAATACGAAACATATATCATTGTTACCTTTCCATGGCAACACTTTCTATATTGTACATTCCTGACAGTCACATAAATAGCTCAAAAATACAAAGTGAAATCATTGTTTCGTTTCCATGGCAACAGTGCTGACGGTAACATGCCGCAGTGTTGTGATATACGTACATTACTTATCTTGTTAGGTGCTTTCGCCTATTAGCTTCATTTTCATCCGTCCCTCTGTCCGCATGTATTAACTCGGTTCCGACTGGTCCGATTTTCATGAAATTTGATATAGGAGACTTTTATGAAAATCTGTCAAGAAAATTC
This sequence comes from Reticulitermes speratus, assembly GCA_021186555.1. Taxonomy (NCBI): domain Eukaryota; kingdom Metazoa; phylum Arthropoda; class Insecta; order Blattodea; family Rhinotermitidae; genus Reticulitermes; species Reticulitermes speratus. The sequence continues at coordinate 22,046,282 of JAJKFL010000005.1, forward strand.
AGATTTGTTAGACAAAAATGTCTGGCACTTTACATAAAGACGTAAGTGCGTTTCGTATTGTTGTCAGCGATACATGTAGTACAGGAATTTTTAAGAGAATGAACCGTTCCATTACCATGGCGACGCATTAGATATTTATAATGTCGACATAGACACGTGTAGCTCAACAGTGCCTTCGCTTTAGTGATATTCTCTTTATTGTTGAAAAGAAGCACTACAGAGAAGGCAGTCTTGTCCTTCCGTGGCGACACTTTTATTTGCATTGTTGACAGCAACATATGTATACCAGCGTAACAGAGGAGACATTTTCGTGTTTCCGTAAAGGTTGGCATTGAAATGTTTTGACATTCCCACAGCAAAAATGGTAATTTTAACATGCTGCAATATTACTATATACGTACTTTGCCTGTCTTGTTTAAGCTGTGCATAAGCCAAGCCATTTCTTAAGTATATTTCGATACATCTCATTTCAATTCAGGCTATAAATGAACACAAAGTTAACTAGGTAACTAATTTAATCAATCAGAGACCTTCATGTAATGTTAACAGAGACCCAGCCGGTTAATATTTCGCCGTATTATATAGAATCCGCAGTTCCATTGCCATGTTTACAAGATGCCACGAATGGAAACTACCCTCAGCTGTTGTAACCTGTTCCAGATTCTTATACCCAATAGCAGTAAGACGTGTTGAAATGCTGTTCTCCTAGTTTACCCTGAATTTTTCGTCTAGATTTTCTGAAAAACTTTTTGACCACCCTACTCTGATTATCCCTGATTTTATCGTTCTCATAATAAGTTGTATGGTTTTAAGAATCGGTTACAGTTTCGACATTTTTCCTTGAAAATGAAAAGGTGCATATTTTGAGTTCTATACTCTGTAATATATCTACTTTATTACTTAAGTGTTATTTATTTAACGGCGCTGTGACCTTCTTGGATTACACGGTTTGTCCTTGGTAGTTGAACCGGCGCAACGGATGACCACCGTTGTGTTTTAAATTCTGTTTATGACCCTTCCACTTTCAGGGTTGTAGAAACGTCAGCGAATGACGTGCCATCTAATGGAGGTGTTTCAATTTTAAGACGTGAACAGGGAATTAACAGAAGTGGTTATATAAATGTTTTACATTTATTTTCTCATTTTCGGATTACTTATGTTCTTTTACTTATGATCAAAGAAATAAGCAAATACCTATTGTTTCACACCAGGTAAAATTGTGTTCTCTACCATATAAATTACTAAAGTATCTTTCGTCTCTGTGAGCTCAAATGGAGCTATGGAACTTCGAAAACAGAAAATCATGGAGATTCTGCCACCACTGGACTTCATGAATGGACCAGTGGTCCAGTGAAGGAACAGTAACGTGCTGGTACTGAGTGTCAGGGCTTTACATTTTGATCTGTCGGTTATTTAAATAGTTCTGTGTCTACACCAGAACTGATATGTTGTTCTACAGTTTCAGGCGCGTTTGCAAAATTGCGAAAAGCAACTATTAGCTTCGTCATGTCTGCTCATTCATCAGTCCGTTTATCTGTCCGCGTGGAACACCTAAGCTACCACTGGACGGATTTTAATGAAATTTTATACTTGAGATGTCTCGAAAAACTGTCGAGAGAATTCAAGTTTGTTTGAAACCGGATAAGAATGGTGGGTACTTTGCATGAAGACCTATGTACGTTTATGACAATGTATCGCTTAATTCTTCTTAGATTGAGAAATGTTTCGGACAAATGTTGTAGAGAAAATCAAAACACAGGTTTTATGTTCAAGAATGTTGTTCCGAAAATCTTGTCCTTTATGAGATAATGTGGAAAAATATGATACAGCCAGATAGGTCACATATGAAAATATAAAACGGCGCATTTGCATGCGATTTGCATGCCGAATAACTGGGGCAAAAATACGGACACACACTTAGGGTGTTTAATACTTGTTATTGTGAACAGCATTACGAAATGTTTTGAGGCTCGACTACAGTACAGAAGGAACCAACTGTTGCATTTTCACGGAAACACTGAACTCTTTTATGTTGTTGACTACAGCTAATCCAGCACCAATAAAAATGGAAAGTATTGTTGTCTTTCATTGGCAACAATGGCTACACGAACGCGCCATAATGTAAAGTTGTACGTACATTACTTATCTTGTGTAAATAAGTAAGGATTTCAAATGAAATTTTTACAGTAATGTACTCCTGTCGAGGCGTTAATTTTTAACTTATTGTATGACAAAAAGTGAAACACTGAGAATGGGGGCCTGAAGATGTAGAAAGAGCTTCTGAAGCATTTAGAATCAGTAATCTTAGTTTAAATGCAGCGTCTCTTGAGTACCCTTTCCCAAATGATGTCCTGAAAAGTCACTGTACTCAAGATATTCATAGGGTGGGAGATATTAATCCACAAGACGAAAAGGTGTTAGTTAACCATATTTTACAGCTGAAAAAATAAGTGTTTGATACAACCATTTCTGATTTTATGAACTAAATAATTTTCCTCACAAATTCAATAAAAGAAGGAAAACTTTGGAAAAAAGTGTTACTACCATCCCTTCCAGAGGGTATAAAAGGCAATTGAAATAACTTCTTCTTGTTACAAATCTGTATTTGAAGAGGCTAGGAAGAGCAGGAATCTCAAACACGCCCCAGAAATTGAAGTAGATATGGCAGAAGAGAGCGAAAGAGGTATCCGGTATCTCGGATGAATCTTGGTTCTGCGAAATATGCCAAGACATTTCAGAGAACATGATCCAGTGCATGTCTAGTACAAAGTGGACTTAAGAATATTACGCAGCGGTGAGGAAAGGTCAGAAAATACAGTCTGCTGCGAATGCAAGTAGGATGATTTCCATTGTGTAAGGTACTTTATTCTTCATTCATTCCAAAACCAAGTTTCTCATTTCGTAATTACAGGCCTAGCGAACTCCTTGGCCAGTTAGACCTTATTGACTTTATATTTTTTTCACATAAAACCTGCTCTACAATTTGTTTTTAATTCTGTCAAGGTGTTAAAGAATTGCATTACTCAGGTTATCTTAGTACTTGCCCAGTTATGGTCTATAACCAGCAGATAAGTTATCTCTACGTTAGTGTAACTTGTTTGTGCTTCTACTTCACAACCAAACAAATTTTGTACATGTAGACGGCTCATTGCAACGGCTTGTGGCCGCCATTTAAGCTGTTAAATTAGGTAACTTTACAAAGAAATACTATTTGTAATAAATAATTCCATCTTTCTGAGCCATCTTTGCGGCCCATTGATGTAGACAGTGTGGTCCACCCAAGGAAATCTGTTGCTAAGAATGGAGCATTTACTGATTCAAATTAAGTATTATCTTGAAACAGTTATTGATGTCTTAGTATTCTGCAATGTGCCTGAGTCATGCAAAATAGCACAAGGTATTTAAAGTATATATTTCTTATGCTCAATAACTTTCTTTATTCTTTTCGATCTATTTACCACGTTCAAAAACGGCAAAAGCACTGTAGAGTGTGGCGTGGACTGCTATTATGATACAATAAATAATGCATTTGAAGTCATGTGGATGGAAGTGGCCGTGGCGTAAGTGAAGGTACCATTCCTTAATTTGCCTTGAGAGAATAAGTAGAAACCTCGAATAACTTACATTGACTTACATTGAAAAATAGCTACAGATTTTGTTTGTTTTGTAAATGGTTTCTCAATCATAAATGACGAGTTCTCAAAATTTATCTAAGTTTGTCAATTACATTTGTAACATAAAATTTGTCAGAACTTGACTAATATTTGACCCATTTCTATCTAAAGCGTGTTATTGAACGACACTTCCAGTTCCTAAGATTATGTAACGGAGATGAAAGAAATGAATGGGTGAATGAATTAATAAATGAATGAATTAATTAATTAATAAGTGCTTGCGTAGCTTTGGTGGAATGATACGGACAGGGGAAAATCGAAGTAATTTGACAAAAATCAGTGCCAGTGGTAGTTCGTAAGCCACAAATCGCACATGGACTGCCGTGGATTTGAACCCGTCGCTGCACACGGCGTCTAAGTGTTTAAAGCATGGCAAGATCCACGACATGTCATTCATAAGCCTGTGTAATATACAGGTGACTGCACGAAATTTCGGCCAAAATTCAGGTACTTATTTATTACCCTATTTTAAGTGAAAACTGTGTCATTAACGTGGCCATCAAGTAGGTGCCATCCGCTCCAGCAGATCGCCCCCCCCCCCCCCACAATCAGTTCTGAGGCAGCGGACTAGAAATGTCACGTGTACTCAACCCTGGCGTGTTAAATTGTCGCGGAAACAATTTTGTTCTGCGCCAACTTGTTCAAGAGAAGTGCTCCTGTCGTGGGCGACGAAGTATAACAGCGTATCATTGACGGATTGTTTTGGGAGTACATAGAGAGACGTTGAAGATTACAGGCTTCGGTTTTTCTCCCGTTGTCTCGTCCACGCACAGCGGTATTTAGTACCGTAACATCAGACGTTGTGACATGGCATCGTTCACCACAAGTACCACGGAGCGTGGCGTTTATCTCGTCCGTGACCAAGAAGAGATACTGCAAAGAATCCGTTGCAGTGTGAGAGTGAGTCTTGGTGGAATCGCCTGTAAAATGCACACGTTTGAATGCATATATGGCGAAGGCCTGCCCGTACCACACCCAACATGTACAGGCTCTCCCTCCCAGGGATTACGCGGCAGGACTAGATTTTCGTAGTAGGGGTGTGGTGGACTGTGTACTTGTGAAAAACCTTCTATTTTATAATAACGGCCAATTTACGAGGTTGAAAACCAACTTCCACAACACCCAGGTATGATTCCATATCAATCTTCAGCATTCCAGTACAGCATACTCCTTCTACCTGCATTTCCCACAGGATGATCTACCGCTTTTTCTTGACGACGTTTATCTCCAGGCCAGATTAACATAAACCTGCAAGACAGACGTTTCAATTCTCAGCGTACCTAAATCAGTATTACGGATGTCTTTAGATTGGTCGTTGAGATCCGCATGCTTGACCATTGCGATCGCCAGAGTTTACACCCCTTCACTTCTATTCACGTCATATCCGTAAGAGTAGTAGACATGTAATGGGAGATCTTTTGATCCACGCTGGACACCAGGACCGGTGCTCAACTTACTTGGAATAATCATGAAAGCATGTAAAGCAACACAAATGAATCTGTCTTGTACATTGTCAAGGCAGGAGGTCATCACGAGCAGCAAGTCACTTAGGTGTATTATGTTACGTCACAACTAAAGTTAAACGTGACCATTGTCATATATATATATATGACGATGGTCATGTTTAACTTAATGTTTGTTATTTCAAGTATAGACATGCAGTAACAAACAAATTCTTCACCATGAACAAAACAACAAGACGAAACCAGTGATGGTATACAGTGTATTTCGCATGAGTTTTAACAGTTTATCCATTTTATTTATTTTAACATGTGTTTTATATATATATATACATATAAATATCTGCACAATGGTTGAGATTACAATCAATGTTCGCATAATATTTCCACTGAGAATTTGCCAATGATTATCTGCCTGTAGTTTGGCAGCCTTTTCTTGGGGCTCCAGCAAAAGCTACGGTCATGCCCTCAACCCGATCATTTGACGACATAGTCAGCACGGGCAAATAATAATAATAATGTAATAATAAAAACTGTGCTGAAACTGGCCGGTTGTATCTGAAATGTCTCATTGTACTTGAGTCTAATCTCTAATATCTGTACTTGTCTTCTCAGAAGTGCATATTTCATTTTTTTCTAACACTAAAAGTTACTTGAAATGCCAGCAGTTTGTTGGCAAATAAAGTGTAACGGTTTGGAGTCCTTTATCCATTTCGCAAGTGTAGTGATACTGATAGCCACAGCCGCCCGAACCACATGTATTTTGGCAAAAAAAGGTATTTAATTTTGTTAAGAATGTTCTAAGACTATACAGTTTACAATCAACGGGCGCTTTCAGAAAAAAGGAATTGTGATTGACATGCTAACATCCACCGTGTATTGTTTATTTCACATATCTGAAATATTTTATGTACTCCTTCACATAAGCCGAAAACGAATTATGCTCACATGCAAAATTACATTGTAATTAACTTAACCTTTTTGAAAGGCTAGCGTTTGCTTTGCTTGCCACCAGGATTAACATTAAAAAATTCTACATGGTGCTCACTTTGCGTTTATGTGTTTTGTATGCATCTCAGAACAAACAGCGACTTCTGCCTTATACAGCATTAACAAATTGGTTTTGTATAACCGAGGTGGATGGTGTTTACTGCATGATACGCACTGAGTCCTTATATAAACCGAAACGTTTCGTCTTTAAAGGGTAAAAGGCGGATCTTAAAATTTAGGTGGAAGGAAGAACTGTTTGTTTATATGGATAGAATAAGAGACTTAAGCAATATTCGCAGGTGGTCGGGAAACCATTCTTCATTCTTAGTTCTTCAATTTAGAAAACCTACACGAATCATTGAAAATATAAAATTTGTCGTTTTCTGTATACTGTTTGCTCAACACATTTGTCGACATGTTTAACAAAGTATGCTTGAAAGACTCAAACAATAGGACGCAATGTGCTTGGGAAAGAGACGCGATAACTTAATCTGTTTCTTGGCTAATATGTTTGTCCGGGAACTCTCGATTACAAAGCAGGAGTTTTAGCCACTCAACCGTTGCGTGTGATGTTAAAGCAAAGTCCTTTAGGATCTTTCTTGATTTTAATGATTTGGGAACTATGTGGACAGAATGATCGTAGCATAGTTTGAGGTACAAATATTTTCCCGGTATTTGCCTGTAGCGATTGAGGAATAAAATAAAAAACCTCAATCAGTAGAGCCGGTTTCCGGACGTACATTTCAGACTGCGACGTTGTATTGTGTTAACACGGAGTACTCTTAGAAGTACCAGTGACTTTAGTGAATTGAAAACCATGTGGAAGGAAGCTGTCGCTGTCCAGCATCAGTGCCTGTGGCCGTGACTGTAACTGTCTCCTCTTGTCCAACTGTCATCAACGAAGAAATACCAAAATGTTTGATCGGTTTATGTGAAATACGGTGTAGTAGGTACAAAATAAATTTTGTTCTGTATATTGACTTTTTCGTTTAGTGTGGTTCATTGTAGGATCACTTAAGAGTATTAACGAAATTGAAAATATGTTTTTATTCTTTCGTGACATTTTGATGAAAAGACACATACTGCAGTTGTTTTACTCAGTGTACTTCAGTGTCAATATAAGTTATGTGTGTGTGCGCGCGCATGTGTGTATGTGCTTTCGTACTCGAGTGTAATATCTTGGGCATTACCACGTGTAAATTTAATTTCCTCTTCGTGAGTTCGGGCTTCCACCACGGTGTAAATGAGGTCCGCGCTCTTTTGAGATTTACGCAGCATAGAATGTTAGTTTCTTACCGACGCATCGGGACGTCGTATCGTTCCCATCTTCAAAGGCCAAACAGTCAAAGAATATATATATATATATATATATAATAAAATATTTTCACTACTCTTGAAGTCTGTTATTAGGCCGTTCGCAGAGTCATGAAAATGACTATTAACTCCATTTCCATACGTCCATTTGCAGATCCGCACGGAATAACTCGCCTCCCACTGGACGAATTTTAGTGAAATGTTATAATGGAGATGTTTATTACAATCTATCCAGAAAACATAACCTTATTTAAAATCGGATAAAAAATAAATCAGTATGCATGAGGACATAAATATTCATTCATTCTGTAGTCTGTCTTACGACAGGTCCGTAGCCTCTTCCAAAGCGAGTTCTCCACAGGGTGCGATCTAGTGCTTCCTCTTTCAATTTCCAGTATCTTTTCTTTTCCTTAAGGTCATCCAGTAGCTGCTTACGTCTGATAATATTTCTCTGAACCATTCCCGGAATAATATAATGTTCAGATAAACTTTGTAGATAATATCAATACACCTGTTTCCTATCACACAAATTCTTTGCGAAACTCGTGTCGTTTACAAGATAATTGCAAGAAATACAGCACAGATAGACCTTGTGTTGCAATAATATGGATTAGCGTTCCAAGTATTTAAGATAAAAATGCATATATAGGATCATATTACTTAACAACTGCTGTTTTTCATTCGAAAGACATTGTTAAAATGCCTCGTGCATAACGGTTATTTAAGGCAAACATTGAAGCAGTTGTAGTATTCATTTCCTGCTGCTGTATACGTAAGCATAATTACGTACATAATAATATGGCGCTACAAACCGTAGATTGAAATTTGTTTTGGAGTAACTTAATAAGCAAGTAGGCATATTTCGTGTTGTGAACTCAAGTTTCTGTGCAGCCAAGATATGTAATATTTATTATTTGCAATACGGAATACGAAATTTGGTATGAACATAGATTGGTACGGCTGTATATTGTGTACGAAATATTATTTCTAGGTGAGAAATCACAAATACTTCCACGGGCTAAAGAATTGAAGTTATATATTACATATATACTTAAATGAATTGAGCTTAGACTATAAACAAATTCTTCAAATAAATATAATAAGACTCCAGTAGCATCAATAGTATCCTGTAATGTATGTTGAAACTGTGAACAACAACAAAAAGTGTGCCCTCTATGTATTAACTGTACGAACATTTGAGAAGAATATACGATGCAAAGATCCGCATGTGCCGCAGTATTTTGTTATATGTACATTTCAGGCATTGCTATTAAGGTGATTCCGTCTCTGTCAAATTTGCTTTTATAGTGCTAATTTCTTAACTCGTTAGTCAGTTACTTCAACAAGCTCTCAACTGAATCCTCTTGTTACCACAGCGAAAAATAATGTCTTCCTTTTACACAGAGATACTTTCGCCGTCCTTTTGAAATGCAAATATTTTCTTAGTTTCTTATAAATAAACGCTCTGGTGTTTCAAACATGTGTGTCACTACATTCAAAATCTATGACGTATTAATATTTTTCTTAAGAATTATCTCACTTACAGTATATTTCTTATTTCTTACTTGATTGGTGTTTTACGTTGCACATACACTTGGCTAAACTGTAGTTCATACAAAATCATCCCAACAAAGTTATCCCTTTTTGAACTGCAGAATCTAACTGACATCTGTAAGGCCAATACCGGCTCGTACTCTAACGGCAGCCTTGATCAACGCAACCTACATTATGTAACAACATGCAGTTCACATTTCTGATGTCATTTATTTTATCAAGGCTACCAAAGAGAAAGGGGGTAATAATTACTTGCCCTTCAACGTTATCGGTCAAGTAATATTTAATAAACTGTTAATCTCTGTTTCTTATCTTTATTTAGTTAACTGAAGTATGCAAGTTGCAGTGGTGTTCACGTAGGGATGACGCAAATGATAGGGCAGTCTTAAGGTGATTCATCCCGTAGTGTTGTAAACATAGCTTTCATATCACTGTCTCACTACCAACTAAATGCACAATATTTAAAAAACCAATATAAGGTTTCTTAAAATCGTCTAAAAAGCCCCTACATATGTTTCGGTTTCTAGAAAACCATCATCAGTTGGTAGTGAGACATTGATTAGTGAAAATTCACGGTGAACCTAGAATAAAATAGATTTCATAGTTTTAATGAAAATGATAGGATTGAATATCATGATGAGCTGGAGGAAGCCGTACAGTTATCTATTGTCATGTACTCTGCCACATTTACCTAGAGGGTAGTATAAATGGCACGGTAATGTAAGGAAGAATTTCCTTCCCGCTATCAAGAAGACGGCCGATCCCAGTGCAAGCGCCGTCTAAGGCGTGGGTGTGCGGTCGCTCGCTTGCTGGCATTGCGGGTTCGAATCCCGCCGGGGGCATGGATGTCTGTCTCCTGTGAGTGTTGTGTGTTGTCAGGTAGAGGTAGATCGCTCGTTCAGAGGAGCCCTACCGGGTGTGTGTGTCTAACTGAGTGTGATCTCGAAACCTCAACAATGAGAAGGCCTAGGACCACTAGGGCTGTCGAGTCATGAAAAAAAATTTTCCAAGTTCTCCTGCTAAAGGTAATAATAATAATATATATAAAGCACTAAGTTTCGGAAGGGGCATAATCTATTCCCGGCCACAGGCTAAAAATACGGATAAAGATGTTCTTAAACCCAAGACTTTGTCTGTTGGGCCCAACTGAGTACACTTTAATTGTATTTTTAGCGAATGGCTCCGATCATATATCCTGAAGTGTCGATTTCTATCTTTCAAAACTTGCGTAAGTTTACCTTTATAAGCACGATAATAAATTACATACCTTATATACAAGTATCACAGTCAGTAACAGCAGGGGCATATTTGGTTAGAAGAGTTTATGTTTGGTGAGTTAAACTATATAATATTAAATAATTTCAATTTTCAATTATTAGGCTGCTTCTGTATTTTCTTGTGACTTCGAAGGAATTGTCAGTAGCTCAGAGTATAAGGTGTTGAATGGTTATGCGTCTACTGAATTCGAAAGTTTAAAGGGTGTGGAATACAGCTTTTATGGAAATTTTTAAGAAAAATTCCAAACTTTACGTGGAAGTGCTGAGATCAACCACTGAGTGCCTCATTCAGGGTAAATGGGGTCCGGCTTTGAACCCGAAACCTTCCGGATAGGAAGCTGCAGTGCTAGTCATCAATACTTACTATAGCCCAGACCATCTGAATGAGAATGATGGTCTAAAATTGTTCCAGGTCAAGTGTGAAGATTTAAAATACATAAACTTATGATCTATAGGTTATTTGGTGTTTAAGTAAACATTTAAACTTTAAGTCTCATCTTGGTAGGCTACTATGTGCATGAAACATATACCAGATTAAATTCAGCGAGCTTTACTTGTAATACTTTTCCATGTGATGTGTACGTAACAAACAGAAGAAAAATAATTACTTGCCTTGTAATGTCGTGTACGAATGGCGATTAGCTTCCAAAACATTAAGCAAGATTTGTGGTAACGGTTCCTCCATAAAATTAGTTTTGTTTCAGATTGTAGTTGTATGGGTTTTGGTTTATTTGTTGAATAATGTAGTTAATTATCACATATCACTCACCCTGTAGTCTGTCTTACGACAGTTTCGTAGCCTCTTCTAAAGCGAGTTTTCCATATATTGCGATCTAGGGCTTCCTCTCTCAGTTTTCATTATCCTTCTTCCTCGTCGTCCTGTCACTCCTATCCTTTCCTCTATCTATCCTTCACTAATATGTTTTAGAAGGCAGTTTCTATGCAAGATGTGACCAATCCAGTTAGCCTTCCTTCTGTTTATTGTATGTAGGATATTCCTGTCCTCCTTGACTCTGTGTAATACTTCTTCATTTCTCACGCTGTCTGTCCAACCGATCTTCTCCCTCCTTCTCCAGCACCACTTTTCAAATCTTCCCAGGTATTTCTCATCTACATTCCGAAGTGTCCAAGTTTTAGCACCAGACAAAGCTATGCTCCAAATGTAGCACTTAACTCGTTTCTGCCTTAAATTTAAGTCCAATTTGTTAGTGAAAAGAGTATTCTTCTTGTTGAATGCTGCTTGTTGCCATATAACACTAAAAACAAAGATTACAGAATCCTTGTTCTTGAAACCTAAAAATTCTTTGAATAATTTCCTGTTTATGGAAGAAAGCAGGTTATTGCTGGATGTAGTTCGCCTGTTACCTTTAATTAACCCTGTTTCAAATTGTGCTGGAAAGTACAGGTTATCCAATTTTTAATATTTTGGAAGAAATCTGTCTAATCAGACTCGGTTTCGTGTTTGAACAATAGCAGCGGAATTTTCTTACAATAAAACACAGCAATGTAGTAATAAAGATGATTGCGACTATTAGCACGGTGATGACATCCAAAAGCAAGTATCAGTACCAGGTAAGGTCCAAAGCCGCCGTTCGCAAGTGTGGAGCACCGCGATGTCTGATGGCGTATACGGTCCAGAAAATGGCTGTTTCGAGCGGTGACGGGGCGATCACGAAATGTCAGTGACATCTCTTGTTTAATTTTCTGAAAACTAAGACAACGGCAAATTTTTTTACTGTGACATTAATAAGATTACACCTAATAATTAGGAGCCGCTAGTGCTAATTCCAGTCATGCATAAATTCTCCTACGACAACAGGAATTTCGTCACAAAGTCAAGCCGTTGGACACTGTTCACAGTACATTACATCTAAAGGAATCTTTTAAATTGTTGACGGTGGTTTGTGTCAGTTTTGTCCGTTATATTTATTAGAACGTGTTCCGTTATCACAAAAAACAGCATCACAGAAGGTTGCGGGAACTACCAGTTTCCGTCTTCAGCTGAAGTACTTTACCTGAAAATGCGAACAGACAATTTCCGAAACGGTGTGGTGTGTTGTGACAATGTAAAAAATGATGGGACCGATTAGATGTCCCGAAACGTCGGTAAAGGATTACCATTCGACGCTGCGCAATATCCCAGAAGAAAACAGATCTCATTAACATCGCGGCGGAAGCCTGAAGTCACGAATGTAAAAATTCCCAATAAATGCAATTGATAAATGAAATCTACCTCATCCGTAAGACTTTTTATTATAATCCGTTTTAATATTATTTTGTCGTAACATCATGTTTTCCAAAAATAATAATTCCCCCCCCCCCCCCACATCATGCGAGCTACTTTGCCTACCGTACGAGCCTTCTTTATTTAACCACCGTAAGAATACCATATGAAGAATACAAATTTCTAAGCTTCTGATTATTTCATTTTCTCCTTTTGCCAGTTGCGTAGTCCACTCAAGGTCAAAATATTCTCACGGTTCTGTTGCCAACATTCATTCAGAGTTCTTACCTTGACCTGTGATGCGAATAATGATCTTCGGGGAGCGGAGTCCTTGGGAAGCTTAGAGTCCATTAGCTGATCATAAAACTTTCTGTCTCTTATAGAAAGAGAGTCCAGTGCCGTGTTCAAAACACACTGCCTTTAGATCCTATACCGTGTCATCCACGTGCTCAATAGTATTTTCTTATCCTATGTTCGTACGAAGTAACCCATCATAGTCCTGGGCCATCATACGTGTTAGATTCTTATGATAAGGGGTCTTTAAAATGTGTTCGGTTTTGAAATGATTTTTATTTCATACAGATTTTCATTATGAATAGCCCATTGAAAGGGTGCGTACCACCTTCGAAACTCAAAGCTAAAGGAACTTTTTACAGCTCTCATTTACTGCAAATTCCTTAAAATTTGAGCTACCCGCCATGATATTGATTTCGTATTTTTTCTGAAACTTGTGGACGCCATGCCATTTTATCGGGGGCCCACTTTAGAGAAATCTTGCTTTGCATATCGCAAAGGTTTATCAGTTCATTTGATTTAGGCCTACCTGTAGTCCGTACGAGGATTCCATTGGAGCAACGCGTGATTTTGTATGACACATTTTCCAAATACAGTTCCTTCAAGAATTGTGGTAAATTCAGGGGAAGTTTCCTGTTGCGCCTCTTCCAAACGTCACAACAGTTTGCAAATATGTGAAGAGGTTTCGACCAACAGGTTTCATTATAGACAGGAGCATGACATGCAGAAGGCACATGCTAACAAAGGGAGAGCTACATGAAATTGGCTTTCGCATAGAAAACAATTGTATGCGTTGTTTCGAGTGTGCTTTTGGTAAGAAAGCAATAAGCAGTAGATTGTGGCCTCCTTGTCCGCCAGCTGATCCCGTGTTATTTTTACTTTTGAGATATGTTAAAGAGAAAAGGTACGGTAATATTCCTCGTACCGGAGACTATCTGAAAAAAAAAATTAAAAATTAAATGTCTTAAATTTCACTATCAGAATCTCAACGCGCAGAGAACATGATTTTTTAGGTGTATTGCTTATCTGCTAGAGGAAGGAAAATATATCCAGCCCTTTCATTGCGTATGGCAAGTAACTCTCAGTAACAGTTGTGACACATCGAACAAAAACGCCCTGGTGCTTTGTGTAAATATGGCGAGTTAAACGCTAATATTAGTTGCAGAATAAAAAAAAATAAACTCGTAGATCCCGGGTCTTGGGAAATTGCAATGCCGGCGATCCATATTCCGCCTGGCGTCCCTCGAAATGGTTTGATTGCAGTATGATGCGGATTGCCTAATAAAATATTGCCCCTGTACACGGCAGAATGTTAGTGTGTCGCATCCACACTGGGCTAATCTTTAAAAAGAAATTCTTTTGTACTAGCGTAAATACTGTTTAAATTCCAACTTTAAGTATTTGTATTAATATCATGCGTAGTTACGCTAGTTATTTCAGTATCATATTGTCTTTGCACATTATTGATCGAGAGGGGCATTGATAGTTAAATATTTCATTGAATATGCCTGCTATAAACTTGGAAAAGTTCTTGAAGAATATCTAAATTTAACGCATGGAAATTAAAATTAATAGGCGTTGTGTACAAAGATTAAGTTCGCGACTCACAGAGAACACCGCGTGCTTCGTTTACAGAGATTAATAAGTGATTGATGTACGGATAAATAATTACCGTTTGTTGGAAGAACCATACCAAACACGGAAACACACCCTGAGGGCAGAATTAGAGTTGTTGAGCGTTAAACCAGGTGTTACGTCAAATAACCATTGACCTTTAAAGGGTTAAACTAAAATACTGCAGGCTTATTTCATAGAATAATAATACGAACTAAGCAGTGTTTCTGGCTGAAGTATAAGCACTGTATGAACATTTATCGTTAAAGCTGCATACTGTAATAGCAAATCAGCATTCCTTCCGCTGCCATTTGTTGCTACAATCTTCTGTTCCTTTTCCTAATTACTTGTGATCATATATAACGTCATAATACTGAGATATGTACCTAAAATACTTACAAACAAACCATCGTAACACTTTTGTAAGCGGATTTTGTTTTTAAGTAACATAATATCATCTCTTATAATATTAATGAGCTAACATGTTTTATGTCTAAACTTTACTGCTGGCAGTAGACCATATGCTATGGATGTGACACAAATTTAGTGAAATCGGCTGAGGAAAAAATGGAAATGACACGACGGAACACTACCTCCCCATTATACGTTCATTTGGTATATATGTTGACAAGATCTCATAGAAATATTAATATTATAAGACATACGTGAAAACATTCAAGACCTCCATAACGCCAACTTCACCATTCCGGCTTGTTGTATATACATATGTATACATATACTACCATAAGATCTACATTACATCACGTAGCTGACGCCTCGACTCTTAAGGTATTACATACAAGTATTATTTACTAATTCTGTCTTACTATTTAATGTTTTAACTTTATTGTTGTACATCTTACGAAGACCTACAATAATTTTACAACCGTCTGCTACTATACGACCATATTTTACAATTTCTTATTATAATAAACATTGTAAACTTGTGGAATCTAACACAGTGAAAACATACGGTGAATATATATGTATTGCATTTAACCTTATTTTAAAAAATTGTGTCCATGGCCTGATGATTGCCGTAAACGACAGAAACATGTAGCTGTTTCTAAATAAATGTTACGTGCGTTGGGCGGCAAAATAAACTATTTGTTTTTGGACGTTTCACAAACACAACGGGATGTACTCCATTAAATTAGAGATGTTCGAGCTTGCGACAGGTGCATAAACACAAACTGTTAAACAGACGTCGTTTGCACCCACCTTCGACCTACAGTACTCTCCGCAGCGCAGTCAGAAACCGCTCCCGTGTTATCTGCTTGTGATTCAACACTACTGCGACTCCCTTTGAAGCAAAGTTCTGGGTATTTCGCTTCTGGTCAGACATGAATGGAATTTGTACCATTGGAACTCCGCAATACACTAGCTCTTGTGCTCCCATTAGCCCTCCATGAGTTTTGAACAAGCGAACTTTAGGATGAGCTGAAAGAGATTAAAGTGTTGGACTTATTTAAAGTATTAAAAGGTAAATTTCACTCTAGAACGGACCGTGAGGGTTCAGAGTAGGAGTAGAGGTATAGCTGTACCCTTTCTTTAACATTGGTACTAGATGGGGATGTGTGGTCAGCACCACGATCCGGCCGCTTTACCCCCGGGAAGAAGACCCGGTATCTCTTCTGTAGGCGGCTGGGTGGGTCCCAGGCCGGTCTGGACCGGTGCGGAAAGTCTGGCCCCCACCGGGATTGGATCCCAGGCCTACCTACCCCCTAGCGAATCGCTATACCGACTACGCTATATTTAAAATATTACAGGTGTTTTTCTTATTGAACCCCACACAAAGTATTTACATGGTTCAGAATCTACATTTAACAGTTCGTAATCATTCCTCTGGTCAAATTAACTGATTTTCGTTGTTCCTTGACCCTGATCCGACAGTAAACGTCATAGATCACTGACGTTGTTCTCACGACACTTGAAATCTAATCACCACAACCGAAAAAGCTCGCAGTTAGAAATTATAATATCTATATCCCTATCTAGCGGTTGGCAAACCTGCCTCATACGAGATTTAAAGTTCTCGCAGCGGTGCTGAAGATTCTGTCTCTTGAGGTGTTACTCCGTGTCGACTGGTAAATATTTATCTATGTTTCGGAGAAGCGTACTCTCTTCATTTTCAGGGTCAAGCAGTCCACGGCTCTTCTTGAACTACTTGACACTGATGATAAAAGCATAATTGTATTTTCAATAATTTCCCGTCGACACGACCGGCCGTAATGTATTTATTTCTCCCATGCATGCTATGTGTTGTAAATCTCATTCTTCTTGACCCTGCGACTCATATTACAGTGAACTGTCTCATCCTCTAAGGTTCAGATGAATAGCACTTAAGTTACAATAATCTTTGTTACGACAGAAGACTTCGCACAACTTCTGCTGTATTACGCAATTGCCATGTGAGTGTGCAAAGTGCAACTTCATAGACAGTTACAATGAGGTTATTAGTGATATGTAAGAAACAGAAAAACATGTTTTTTTGTGCACAGTGCGATAGGTCGTATCTCAAAATATTGCTGTCGATATATCTGATTACATTCTGTGTTGAATTAACGTGCGACACGTTTTGTGTGTACTGAACGCATTACACCGAGAACTCCACGATTCCGTATTTTACCTTTTCACAATTCCTTCATGCGCGCAGGAATTAATTGCCACATTTTAAATACAAAATCTAATTTGTTAAATAACACGAGCACCTATCAGTTTCTGAAACTTCGAACTGTAGCGCCTGTACGGTGCTTAGGTCTGTAACAGTGGGTGTGTATAAGCAATAAACGAACTTGAAGTCAAATGACGTAAGCAACAGTGAAAAAAAAATCAGTTTGGTTAATGTTTTGATAGAAATAACCTATAAAGTCGATAAGGACAAACCATCCGACGAACGTAACACAGTTTTATGTACATTTTTCCACCCTCGTTTCAATAACTGTCTTTTATTCAACTGACGAATTGGAAAATTCAAAGGAACATTGAAAATTGCATCCATAAGTGACTGATTACCCAAAATGTCCCTTTTTTAACCTTGTATGTTCTATTTCCTTCTCAAAATATCAAACATTATTAAATTTTATATACTTACTGGCAGGATAATCGAAGGGATGTGCTAGCTCAGAATCTCAGGAGTGTAGGTCGTTTCTCTATTACATCGTCATGCAGCTTTCGTTTCCAGAAGCCTGCAGATTTGGAATTGGGATAGTGATTCTACCCATAAGATTAGGAACGATTTCGTCATTTTTATATTATTTTTCTACAGTTGCCCTTACTTGATGACAGAAATCATGTCAATCATGTGCAGTTGTGTTAGATATTCCGGCAGTTCCTAATTCGCGCAAAAGATTGAAAGGTATATTTTGTGCATATTTCTGTCTCTAATAAACATTCATCTTCAACCCAGTCAAGCCGGGATAGCCTAGTCAATATATTGACTAGGCTACAGCCTGGATGATAATGGCTTCAATTCCCGGCAGAAGGAAGAGATTTATATCCTTTCCAAAACGTCCAAACCGGCTGTGAGACCATGCAATTTCCTATTGAATGGGTGCCGAGTCCTACCTCTGGGGATAAAGCGGCAGTGGCCTGAAGTTGACCACTCACCTCGATCTAGTACCATGTTTAAGAATTACAGAACTATACCCTGCTCCCCCCTATAAGCCTTCATGGCGTGGACAGGGACAAATTTACCTTTCTTACCTTTGCCAGTCACGCTAAATTGGACTGACATCACATGAGGAAGGTTTAAGGGCGACGTGGCCGCATAAATTCAGAATGTGGTCAATCCTGTGGACATTTTCTTTTAGTATTTTCACTATATCAGCTTCTCTGACCCGTGTTTGATAATAGTGGTACCCACCTCTGAAACTACAAATTCGTGTCTGCCTTAACCGCGTATTTGTTTGGACGTTTGTCGATATGTTTGCTGTGTTATGTTGCATTACCTGAGATTAGCATTGATGTTTCGATTATGATGAAATTGATATTTTTGTCTATTAGAACTAGTGCTGTGTTTCTGGCCGTGGTAGTCGTCCTGCTTTGTAAATGAACTCGGCGTCGACGAGGAAGCCAACCGCTCAATCAGCGGGAACAATAATCACCCTCCTTAATGCTCTGAGTCTGTTACTACTCCTTTCACTTCATCTGTTTACTAACAGTTCCTAAGTGTCAGAATGGTACTTGGCTGCCTAGCCTGGATGAAAAATCTTTACCTCTTCAGATCGAAGTTCGTTTAATTTAATGAATTACGGTGTCATTCAACAATAAATCGTCGCTATATCAGAATATTCTTTTGCTTTGGCTTTTTCATGATGAAAATCCATTTTTTCAGTATTCTCCTAAAAGCCTGCTCTCCCAAAGGACAACGTACTTTCCCTCGTACGGGAAGGAAATTCGTGCACGTTTGGATACCTTTCATTTCAACATACATAAGTGCCTGCTCGTTTAAACTCGCTCAAGTCAAAATCATCAAGGATTACATTTTACTCAGTTTTTCTAGGCTTATTCGTTTAGTGTGCAGAGGGTGTTTTCATTTCTAATTGCTTTCCTGCTTAATCTGATTCAGTGGTTTCTCTTATACACCACACTAATTTGTTGTCCTTACCATTCATTCACTAAAAAGACAAAATTATAATTATGTTCACTGCTTCTTGCTTGTGCAGTCTATAACAGATTTATTTATTTATTTAATTTCCCTGTAAATAATTTAAAGCTTCTCTCCGCTGCTGGGTATTTGGCTAGTTTTCAATTTATAACGCGAACAAGCATTAAGCCAAGTTTACATGTAGATGTAGTCATGTAAAGGACAGCAGGCAGGAATAATACAATCAACTCGCCCACAAGGGACATGAGTAATGGAAATAAGTAACAAGTATGCCAGTTGTTCTGGCTGATTGACATTTATCTTTGTTAACTGCCTATACGTTTAAATAGAATGACGGAATGCATCGACCAAAGGAACAATTTATTTTTTGTTTGTACCCCGTACTATAAGTGATAAGAACATTTTATGCAGTTGATATCTTTATTTAGTGAAGGTGAATGAATCTGAATGGTTACGTCTTTTAAATTCGTTAAATTAATGGTCAAATATAAAAAGCACTAATTCACTAATTAGATAAGTGACTAGTTCTGTAATAAAATTGTCGTTGTTTATTTAATATTACTGTGTCAACTCTTAGATTACAACATGCAGATAACATGCTAAGAATTACCACTATATTCTAGCTCAGTAGTATTCAACCTGGGGTACGCGTTACCCCGGGAGTACGCGAAGACATCTTAGGGGGTACGTAAAATTAATATATATATATATATTATTTCATGATAAACACAGATTTAGGGTTAGCCATATAACCGATCGTTGCTGGTTACTTTTTGTAAATTAATATACATCAATTTACAGGACTGTTCTTTTCAAAGGTTTTAACTTTATTTCCATTATAACAATATAAACGTTAACACAATACCATCCGTCCAGTCCATTCCTTTACTGGACGCCAACTGACGCGGGACACCTGGTCCCTTGTCCTTCCTGCTATATTTAGAAGAGTGGAGAGGGAGAGCCGAACTGCTCCAACAATACTAGTACATAAATGCTCCAATAATGTTCGGCTACAGCCACAAGAGACCCGGACGTAAGGACACGTGATTTGGGAGCGCCATTTCTCTCTCTCTCTCTCTCACTCACTCTCCTTTATGCGATTCTTATCTGGGCGGCTAGTTTCATTTTATTCCACATAGTGCATATAATTTTGCTTTGTTAAAATACCTTTGTTCCTTTATTAATTTTTATATAATAGGCAATAATATATTTGTTATTTAATAGCTTGATTCTCTTTTTTCTCATTTAAAACTTGTTATTTAATACATTATTTTGAATGTAATTTAACTTATTTTAGATCTAGATTATAGACTACGTATAACTTAAATTATGCTCCAAAAACTTTGGGGGCACAAAGTCGAAGAGAAATTATATCGCGAAAAAAAAGGTTGAATACCACTATTCTAGCTGAACATCGCCTTCTGTCGGTGGTTCAGCTCCAGAACGTTCTTAAACTTGTGAGTGGAAGCGTCAAGCTACGCAACAGCACAGGTAATACTCTTATCAGGAAAGACTTAATAGACGTCACGGTAATGTCATTCAAGATAGCACGTTTTTCGGCCAAATTCCAAGCTTTTTACTTACCAAATGCAAAACAGAAATTACTATACCGTGAAATTATGTCGAAGGATTATGTCTCAACTCAAGTGTGCAAATTCTTGTAGAATTGTGGCCATTCAAAGGGAACAAATGTGTGATTATCACAACGTTATGTACTTTCCTTTGAGGAATGCACTGCAAAACACTTGGACAATAAACAGACAATTCCCTAAGGAAGTTGTTTTGTATTCTCTTCAGGTGTCTTCCTTAATTTTTTGTTTCTTCAGTCGGTCTGTACTCACCCGTAACTTGCAGAGTATTTCTGTCTGCATTCTGTTAACTTCAAAAACAGGTAACATTTCCTTGTGTACTTCAGCATTTTCGTTACCGTATCCGAGTTCTATTTCGCCTATAAGTCTGATTTCTTTTGTTGTGTGTCACGTATTTTGTGCCTTCCGCCTAAATCGCGAATTTTATAACTTCGGCGGTCATTGTGGATTTTTTTTTGCAGTTTTCAATATTACCATTTCCCTACTACAGAGGAGATTCAGAGTAAACTCTTTAGTAGAAAACGTGTATTTTATAATATTCTTCCTTATAGTTTTTTTTGAGTTCCCTTTACCAGGCATGTATTTCTTTAGAAAGTTTCGTATTCATACAAATGTCTTCGTCGTGTGATAATTGAGGAATACAATAATGTGAAAGTATTTCACATTTTTATGCAACTATCAAGACAAGTTTACTTTATTGTACGTATCTGTTATTTGCGATACACCTTCCTGAATTAATGTATATTCATTTCATTGAATTAATTTGTGTCTATATTTATAAAATGCTTTGTCACTAACATGTCTGTATCAACAAGAATCTGGCAAAGGAGATGAATTTATAGATTTACGTTTGTCTTTCCAATTTTGTTGCCATCCCGATATCCCCTATCTATGCAGTTTATTCTGAAGTAACCTAATGTTTTATCCATCGAAATTGTGAATCTATTGCAGTGTAATTTACCCCCAATTTTCAGGACAATGAGAAACTCATTTCTAAACAGTATTATTAAAACCCATTTATTTTTATGTGGATAGAATCTTTATTCGATTTAACCCTCTCAATTCTGAATTTAATCCACGTTACGTAGAGACGTTGCGTGTCTTCCTTACAGGAACACAATCCGTGTCTTATAAAGACTAACATGTAAAAGTTGTTTAGGGAAATAACCGATATTTGTTGTGAGAATCTAGAGCAAAGTGTAGAATTTCTTAATATTAAGGAAATTAACATATGACTTAAAATTACAACTGGGCTTCATGTGATTAACGTGAACTACGTGAATCACATAACGATTGAAATGCAATAATTTTATGTGTCTGAAATGCTACACTACCACTACCGGTTTTGTGGTGATGATGATGATTATTATTATGATTATGACGACGAGGCTAATTCTAGAACTTATCGTGACATTTTCTATTAACGAAACGAGAAGTGTAACTTCTAATCGCTAGAGTAAAATGTAAAGGTAAAGCAACCCCATTACAGGTCTGGATAGGCCCTTAGGGTTCCAGGAGGTTGAGGCTCCCAGATTTGTAGACAATCGGCACATGAAGGTTGTAAGATTGTCAGCCCTACGCACCGGCCGCCTTTACCTCCCAGGAAATATTTCTGGTACTCATTTCTGTTAGAGGCTGAGTCGACCCCATGGCCATAGTGCGACCGAAACGATTATGTAAAGGAAAAATTCCAATGACACCATCGGGAATCGAACCCGCGACGTTCCGGTTTGTAGCGTAGTGCCTCAACCAACTGCGCCACTGCGTGCCCCAATCACTAGAGTAACTCAGTGAATTAAAGACAAGGACTAGGATTTCAGAAATAAAATTAAACCGCCTGTACACAAAAGTGGAATAATTTATAAACCCTTTGAAGGATCCTGAATATGCCAGGCCGTATGCTGTATACTGTAGGTTACACAACCGAGGGATTTTTCTACAAAGCGTCCAGACCGGCTGTGGGGCCGAACCAAACCAGCTGTCCAAATGGTACATTGGGTAGTTTTTCCGGAGCTAAAGCAGCCATGGCTTTAAGCTAAATATTCAACTCAAAGTTGTGTCGAGTTTAATAATTCACGTATCTGTACTTCCACTCCATCCCTGTGTCTCTTAATGACGTGGTCACTAATTAAGCACTTGGTAACTTTACCTTTTACATCTGTCGAAACAATGGTGGGACAGACATGGATAGACATAGAAAAAGAAGAATAGAAGTGTCACAGGTGAGGATTTTAAGACTTATGTGATTTTACGAAAGGAAATTTGAAATGGTCTTCGTATGATACGTGAGATCGATAGACGCAGGGGGTATACAGAAATAGACGAAGAAATATCGGGATAGAAAGGATGAAGAGATTTTTCCGAAGAGACCGAGCAATTGCAGACGTACCGTAGGAAGAGGAACATCAAGACCGCAGAGACGCAATGAAATAAATTCTTAGGTCGAAAGAAGCATTAAGTTACCAATCCGTAAAAAACAAGGAAACACAACTGTCATCAATGTCAATAAACGGTCACAAAACACTGTTTTCAGTCCTGCATAGGAAAGCTTATTAAGGCAAAAGATCAAGAAAACGCACACAGAATAACATAACGTTTATTCATTTACAGACTATTTAACAAAACATTCAGTGTAGCAGATAATATAGCGTCGAATGTTAGCATGAACAGTGAACAATTCACTGGAAGGGACATGGAAGGAACTGTCATGGCCTATTTTGAGTTATTCTTCTTACGTCAGTCAGACTAATCTGAACCCGGTAACTTCCCATTACTAAGTGATATGAATGCTAACGTTTCGACTGATAGTTCAGGCGGAACGAGTGTAACAGAACAGAAGTTCATGGCAAAGGCTGAGGCAGTGAAAATGAGCGACCTTCAGTCAAGGACGATATGTGACTCAAGGCCGGCCAACCTTATCTGCTCGTCCTTGAAAACATGTTTCAGGGATAAGAATGGCCGCTTCTGTGTAAGTTACATAAATACATATTAATTTAGTCGTTACGCATGGCTATTTTCTTGTAATTTCTGCAGTAACTTACAAATGAGTGGGTACGAGTGGCACTGTTGGTTGAGGCACTGCGCTGTAAGCATGGGGTCATTGGAAGTTTTCATTGACTTAATCCTTGCGGCCGCACTATGACCCTGGGATCGACTCAGCCTCTAACAGAAATGAGTGCCAGGGATGTCTCCTGGGGGCAAAGGCGGCCGGTGCTTAGGGCCGACAACCCGTTTACCTTCATGTGGCGTTTTTCTGGATTATAGACAATCGGCAAATTAATAACGGCTGATTTAGAAATTCTAGGAGCCTCAACCTCTTGGAGCCCTAAGGACCTCTCGAAGCCTCTATAGGATTAAATTTCTACATAGTATTGTAGTATGATCAAATGAAGGGCGTTGAGTTGGAGGAATATGCTTAATGCTTAATAGACGTGAGAAAGGGGAGAGAAATGGACGCAGTGTGGAGGCATATATGAAACTTGACCCATAAGAAACAATTTATGAGTTTGTGTGTATGTGTGTTTGTGTTGGATTTGTGTGGCTCAGAAGAGGATGCATTGGATATGGTAATGAGCCTTGGGTCTTCATAAAAGGCTGTGATTTTTTTGACCAGCTGAACAATTATCAGGCATTTGCTCCATGGAGTTAATTAAGAATTTGTGAGTCTTGTTATGCATATAGATACGTTTCAAGTACGCATGCATTGTTAACAATGCCAGACGAAGCAGTATGTATGTAATCTACATACTTTCGGTAAGTTATTGCGGCTCTGAATGTGTTGGTCTTCTACTTCGATGACAGCCGGTCTAGGTTGGTTTATGCTGAAGTGACTGTTCACCAAAATTAGAGCCACATTACGCGCAATAACTGATAACGATGGGAGATCATCACCAAAACATTTACTTGTGATTCGGTAGGTTGGCAGCTCAGAGTAGTAGTACTACCACCACTTCATGATTTCGGTGTATACCGTATTTATAAGTCTCTCACAGAAACTCATTCTGTCTGGGTACTGTGTGAAGTAATTAGGGATGTACGCGGGTTTATCGGGATTTGCGGTACGGTCATTTGGCCATGGGTAAAGTACACTGGTTATTAGGGTGATATGGGGGGCTTTGAAATTGTGGACAAAACCTAAACATCAATCACATCCAAATATTCATTTATAATAAGATCAAATTTATCGTGTGATTTTAAGACAGTGTCAATATTCCGATGTTTGAACAGCAGTTCACATGACTTCATACTGAATTAAAACATTAACAGAGGGAACGGAACAGTGTTGTTTACCTCCTGCAATAAACGTATGTTTAAGGCATTATAAAAGCTAGGCGTGGAACCCAAAAAGCTGATATCTGTAGAGTTTTCCGCCAAATTACTTGTGGGAAGTGACTGACTTTAACATCACGTCCTCTGACTGCCAGTACTATTAGCAAATCTCGAATACAGAAAAGTGACTTTCAGCTCTGAACCAAACAATACCTAATATTCTTGCTGCCTGAAGATGCTGGGTTGCGCAAGTCACAATCAGTAACGTAATCACTGCCTTAAACTTTATGTCACGTTTGTAAATACAGTAGAACCCCCGTATCCGCGGTGTACCGCGGCCCGAAAATATTAAATGGAAAATTCCAGAAATAAACGGTTTATAAGTTCAAATTGCGCTCCTTTCTGAGTAACATGGTGAACACTTCCCGCCCCGTCACGCTCAGTACATGGCTCATCTCTCTTTGTCCTCTATACCCACGCTGGCCAGCTTTACTCGCATCCAGTTAGCCTATAGCGTTCTCGCTGTCCTTATTCGTGGTGCCAGGATCACTAGCCTATTGGTGGTAATGTCTTATTGTGCGTAATTTATCAATTAAATTTTATCATAGGTATGTATGTTAACGAAAAACGACTTATATATAGGGTTCGCTACTATCCGCGATTTCGGGCATCCGCGGTAGGTCTTGGCACGTATCACCCGCGGATACGGGGGGACTACTGTACTTGTTTCCGTCGCAAGTTATTCCTGCACTGCTAAACTGAATGCCTGTCATTCATTCATCCGTGTCTACATGTACCATTACATATCTGAAGGTAAATCACAGGGAAAACAACGAAGACTACCGACTGGGAGTTTGTTGGGAAACAATGTTACATGAGGCGTGGTGATTGTACCTTCGATTGTGTAACTAAACCTACACAAAAGCGGAAGTGTACGTGTGACGTAACCCTGAGGCGCGTTAGAGTAAATATTGTTGCCGTCGAAAGGCAGTATTACATATTCTGAGTGCGTGTCTATAGTCTTAGTTATCCGGCATGCCAAGGGCATGCGCGGTATTGTCATCTGTGGCCTGTCTGGCTGTACTGTATTTTTCCCATATTATCCCATACACTTCACGGTTTTCGTAAAAATGTTTATTGAACATGAAATGTGTGTTTTAATTTTCTCTACAACGCTTGTATGAAAGATTTCTTATTCTAAGAAGAATTCAGCGAAATATTATCGTAAATGTACATAGGTCTTCATGTAAAGTACCCGCTGTTCCTGTCATGTTTTAGTCAAACTTGAATTTTCTCGACAGGTTTTTGAAAAGTACTCAAGTATCAAATTTTATGAAAATTCGTGCCGTATGAGCCGAGTTATTACATTCGGACGGAGAGACAGACAGACATGACGAAGCTAATAGTCACTTTTCGCAATTTTTCGAAAGCACCTAAAAACCTCTTTCACACGTAGCTTAATTATGGTGGCGCCCAGAAACTCCTGCTAACGTTAAATGCGTTCGGTCCAGACTGCTGACTTCCCGTTCGCTGTCTAAATTTAAAGATTGAAATACACACAGCTGTCGGCTAATCTTGTCTGTTGTTTTACATGCGTGTGGAACTTCGCCTCTTGCATTAAGAGAACGGTTTGAAGGACTTCAAGAATAGGGAACTTATGAAGATATTAAGGTCCAATTGAAACAAAGAAACATGAGACTTGAGAAAATTACATTATGGCAATGTTCATGATTTGTTCTCACAAAATGTTACAGCGTGATTAAATCAAGGAAGATAAGATGAGTGGGGCATATCTCAATTTTGGGAGAGAAGAGAACTGCATACAGGATTTTCGTGGGTAAACCTGAAAGTAAAAGGCCACTTGGAAGACCTAGGCGTAGATGGAAGGCTATCATTGAACTGAATCTTACAGAAATAAGGTGGAATGGCGTGGATTGTATTAATCTTGATCAGGATAATTACAAACAGCCGGCTGTTGTGAACGCGGTAATGATCCTCCGGGTTCCATAAAATATGGGGATTTTCTTGACTAGCAAAGGTAGTATTAGCTCCTCAAGAAGGAGGAGGGAAGGTAAACAATTCAAAATTAATTGGCATCTCTACTAGTAGACCAACGACTGGTATAAAGTGACCCTCAGCCTCCATAACTTGAAGCAAAGTTTCACGATGTAGGATAACTCTCGTCAGTTGTTGATTTAATTACCCAAGATATCTCGGGGGCTGCTGCATGTTTCTGGCATTGCTCTTCCACAGAACTCTTTGCAGCGGTGCTTTACTTGTGGCACTTTGTCAGAGCGAATCTTGCACTATGCGGACTCTCGTCCAGAAACACATACGCCCTTGAATGTTCATTTAAATTTAAATCGGATTCAAAATGTAAATAACAAAAGAGATTCAACGAGAGGAAACAAGGTATAAAAAGGGGAAAAGAATTACAAAAGGAAAGATAATAGAGAGGAGGAAAGTTGTCGGAGATGAGAAACACAGATTTTAAGGAAATCTCTGTGTTATGTCACTTTACTGGAACTATGTGAATCAAAATTAAATATTGTTCGTAACAGGAGTTCAGATTATCGAATAAGATATTTAACTTAAAACTGTTCAGCAGTTTTGAAGTTGAAACATTTGCACAGCTGGATGGAAACCATCTCGGTATGGATTCAGGCTCCGTACTTTCCCCACAATTCACAGTAAAGTATGAGATTTTATCTGCCCTGAAGAGAAAATTAGAAATTTTCGCTGGAAATTTGGTAACAGACTGCTGACTGCACGGTGTCACAACCAGACAGGCCATTAGCACAGTAATATGACTTCATAATTGTGACATTCCTCTGCACACTTCTCCCAGGCTCTGATGACATTCGAAGGCCTGGTGGTTCCCTGAACGCCAATATTAAATATTTGGTGAAGCTGTCACAGATGTAGCTCTTTGGAAACATTAGACTGGGATGGTTTGGGTATTTGTGACCGTGGCAAAGGTTCAACACTAAACACTCTCCTGATTCTATCCTTTGGGAAATTTCCTGGAGTAGCAATGTGCCAGTTCGTTATCATTATACAAATGGGCTTTGTTAAAATCTCCGTGAAAGTCCTTGTGTGAATTGACGTGAGTAACTTTGATAAGTATGCGGGTTTCATAGTAGTAGTTGTATGTACATTCGACCAAGGTTAGTGAGACATCATAATAGTAACGTCTGGAATTTGAAATGTTTTGTATGTACAGTACAAACCCCAAGAAAAAATTCTGTTTTAATTCGTTTATTGTGTCGCGAAATATATCTTGACCTTTCAAAAACTTTTTTTTTTAAATTAAAGCTTTATTTCCATTGACAGTATACATAAATCAGCCATAAAGATTGCAAGTTGTACCAATTTACCAACTTCTGTGTGAATAAAAGAACGAGACATCCGCACCGTCCGCTACGTGAGAAATCAAAGAAGAAGAAGCAGTAACTGTAGTGAAAAATTATGAAAAAAAACACTACATCCTTTTCAAGAACTTGTGAATACTTGAGTGTTTAACACAAGTGTGTACACTTCCATAGTTCCACTTATCCATTTTATGTCTTAAATTTAACTATGTAACCTATGAAAAACCACTTTCTATCTCACAGAAGACACACTGCATCTCTTTTTTGCGAAGACAAAACAGTTAATGCTATTTAAGGAAATAATCGCTCTTCATCCTGAAAATTATTTGAAACGCGGTAAGTGCACTGTGTGAGGAAAATGCGGAACTTTTTACGTCACAGCACTTCGTATACGCAGTAACGTCTGTGGGTTAAGGTTTAATGTATGTATATAATATATATATATAATTTTCGAATGGCTGAACAGCCCCTTGGAGGCCTAGGCCGCCTCATTTTTTCGAGGCTTCACGATCACACTTTAGACACACCACACTCGGTAGGACTTCTCTGGACGAGGGATCAGCTCATCGCAGAGACCTGTACCTGACACCACACAACACTCACAAAAGACAGACATCCATGCCTTGGGCGGGATTCGAACCCACAATCCCAGTAAGCGAGCGGCCGCAGACCCAAACCTTAGACCGCACGGCCACTGGGATCGGCATATAATATATTATATACATTATATTATTTATATATTGTTAAGCCGGAAGCGTAATAGGTTTCAATTGTCGGGCATTGAACCAAGGATACTGACATGTTGTAACTGTCTATTGATTCGTTTGGGAATACTGTTTAGCAACAGTGTTATGATTTCTACGAAGTAGGAGCCTTATTCTTAGCGATTAAATGTAGGAACATGCTTTCTCTTCTGTCAGGCGTAAGGATGACACTTCTGGCTGTGTGACGCAGTTGTTAAGCAGAGATGATCGGTAAAACATACCAGAGCGAACATGCAAGGAACGTAGATCTCCCTCAGTTTCCTGAATACTGAACTTATGATCAAAATCAGACGTGTAAATTGTCCCATCTCAGTGTCGCAGAAAATTTCAGTGCTAAAACTGTCGGTTCTAATCCATCTTATTCGTGCAAATTTGGAGTTGTTAAGCTTTTTTTGCACCAAGCAGCCTACAGCAGTGCCCACATAGTAGGAATGAAGTTCTGATTTTCATTCTATCTGTCTACCTATTGTATTTCGAAATTTGATTAAATTTGTTATTCAGCGTTCATATTAAAGGTGTTCGGAAGAATGAAGTTTGGAACATATCAGTTCCTTACGAAGCATAGACGCCTAGTACTTTACATAGCTGCCAAACCAAGCTTTATAATTCTTCTCGAAAACGAAATGGCTCTAATTTCAATGAATTAGTACATTACATATATCTAATTGAGAAATAATACTTGTTTCGGAAATTGCTATAGCAGGTGTATATTTGCCATTATATCCATGTTACAATAATTTATACAGCTGCTCTGTAATTAACATTAGAGAAATAAATTTATGTTTGTAACTATCTTTAGAATATTCAGTCCTGAATATTTAAGCAATTTTTGCGTCCGAAACACTATTAGTCACTGCTGCAATTCCTCCTGTCACAACCCAGCAGGCCACAATGCAGCTCCATTGTTTCACAGCGTCTGGTGCGCTGTCTATGAAACAAGGTATCCGAACACATTAGAATGCTTTATCAAGCGTCGCGCTGAGGAATTTAGTTGTAAAAGGAAACGTAGCACGGAAATGCCGGCGTGTTGTCATTCTTACGTTCCAACAGGAGACGCTTGAAGGAACGCTGTAAGCTTGTGTTGAGGAAGTGTGTCACAACTTGTCTCTAATACACTGGATCACGCCATTCGAAAGAAAATTTCTTTATACGAATGGAATTCCTGTGCTTACTAAATTTAGGTCTAGGGGACATTCGTGACGCTGTTTACCCTACCAGCGGTGAATTTATACCTCGTCACATGTCACAAACTAAAATATTTGCCAATCAAGAAAAGTATATTTCTTAGAATCCAGGGCCAAATTCGTCTTCATTCTCCGTCATCCTTGATTACGTTTCTATAAGTAAATGCTGGAATTTCACCGAATGTAATAATAATCTTCCAATAACTCGCACCGCAGTGACGGGGGTAAGATGTGGCGCGGTTGGATGAGACTAGAAGGCCGCGGATTCGATTCCCGGTGGAATCATTGAAATTTTTCATTGACTTAATCTTTCTGGCTGCACTATGGCCCTGGGGTCGACTCGGTCCATAGCAGAAATGGGTACCAGGAATACTTCCTGGGTGGTAAAGGCGGCCGGTGCGTAGGCCTGACGACCTTGCCACTTTCATGTGCCGATTATCTGGAAATCTGGGAGCATCAACCTCCTGGAATTGAGGGGCCTGTTCAGGCCTGTAATGGGATTGCTTTACCTAAATAATCTTACGATGTTACTCGCAACTAAGTGACTGATGCAGATGAAATGACAGCCTATTACTTTTTAAATAGCTCAACTGTTTACAAATTTTCGAGGTTCCATCTACTGGACCATACGCGTCTTTTAAGAAACCAATAAACCAAATAAGAATATATGATTATATTGGATCATTTGAAAACCAGCTCTTAGGTACTGCAGTCCTTTTCTTTCTTTTGATAATTTTGCATAGATTTTTCTTAATAACAATTCTGCATGTTGAGCATTTGATCTGGTGGAATTTAAAATATTTTTATCTGTGGCTTGTTAAAAAATGCGGTAAGTAGCCCAGACTAGCTGTCTGGTGTTACATTACGGGATTTTTATCGAGTGATGAATATCGAGTAAGGAAATGTTTGTGGCCTGGACTGAAGTTTTGTTTTTATATCCGTCTGAAGGACCGCGTAAAACCACGGAACCTCTCAGTCAGGTTAGCTGGTCTCCGTCCAGAAATTTGAATCCGGTACGCAGTGAGTACGAAGTGGATATAAATCTCACACTACTACCATGTTAGTTACGCCGTAAAGTTACGACTTCACGTGTAGCTGAATCTGTATTTTATGGCGTACATTATAATTCAGTACTGGCTGCTCTTCCATGGCTCAAATATTTCGGAAAGATACAAGAAAATAATTCATAACGTGTCTGTAGCAATTATGCATTAATTTGCAACAGCGCCATACGAAAGGGACGCAAACGTAACAATTTTGGCACGTTCATTCAAATTTACATAATTATTCAGGGAAATATAAGACTTACGGACAATACTTATTGAATTTAGAATGTGGGCTTTATTCTTCTGTACAATTGTTATTAGGAATATTTTTCATTCCGATATATACCGAGTTACGCCGGATATTTGCACAAGAACGCATGTAGGTTTTCACGTAAAATTCTTAATTACAGTTGCTAATTTTCTCCACTTCAGGGCGTCCATCCCTGTTTGGGGTCCACCCACCTACCTATTCAATCACTATGGGGGTAAAGGGGCCGGGCCTTGAAGCTGAGCAATCTTATTTCGATCTAATGCTTTAATTACTTACGAATGGTGTTGAAATTCTACTCCCATATGTCTCCACGGAATGTAGAGGGACAACTTCAATTACCAATTATCGGCTTGGAATTTTAGGACGAGTATGAACGTTCAATCGATAAGGACAACGAAGAAAACTACGCCGCTGACCGTTTGTAAACTCCAGCCTTTCTAGAACCAACTCGTTATGTTCGTGAAAGGATAGTGCAAACTATCGAGATATCGGAAAGGTAGGTATTGACTGTGATGGAAAGCCGGTATCCAAATCTGCAGCAAGTCACACAGAATACGACTCCTTCCTGAAAAAAAAATTTCATTAAATGTCAAATGCATTATCCTTATTACGATGGGCATGTTTATGATTATTGTCTCTGTATTTAATAATATTTGCTTATCTGTACATGTTGTGTACTGTCTGATGAGAAATTATACGTTATGAATTAGAAATTCTGTGAAAGACATCGCTGCGGATATTTTCCAATCATTTCTCTTCAGAGGCGCAAACATGCAAATAGGCGGTGTCCTGATCAAGAACCGACTTCTAGAACTCCCGTAGGAGGAGCTGAAAGCTCACTGTGCAATTTTGACGTTGGTATTATAATGATGATATTGGTACCGACGGTGGAGGGTTACGGTTCAAACCCTGTTCAGAACTCGGATGTTAATGTGCTACATATATCATCAACTTTACATAACACTAAGCTGTGTTTCCTGAGCAACACGACACATGCACTAAATTATCGACTTTGTGATTCAGTTACAGTGGATGCAAATTCTGCTGTCTCTGTCAGTACAGTGATATGCATAACACAGCCAACATACAAGTAAAGAATGTAGAGTTCATGTATAAACTCTTTGAATACTCGAAAGCTATGCTTTAAACCGATGATGTATTTATGTTTTTTTGTACAATTCTCGGAACAAAAGCGACTGTTACTCCGAAAAGTTCTAACTGATTGATATTTGTCATGGAGAAAAACTTTATTTCCCATATGGTAGGAAATTAATTCTTTACCTTTATTCAGAAGAATTTCCGTATAGTATGTAGACTAAATCGAAAACCCGAATAAACTATTGTTATAAGATAGAAGGAATTGTCAATAAATGATATTTAATACCTTGTAATTGGATGTGCAGCAAACCTTTGGTTTTCTAAGAATCTCTCAAAGTTGTATTCTAAATGTCAGGAATTTTCCGAGTTGAAGTTCGTTAGATGAAAATCATCTAGTTTGAGATGAACGATTTTTACCGTCTAACCGTTAATATCACTTCTCCAAAGAAAGAGTCTTCAACGAACCTACGTACAACGACTTAATAACTTGACAGAATTCGTCCCATTGTGTCTTCAGAAAGTAATCAAAATGATATTACCTAGTCAGACTAACACAAATACATAAACACATATACGTAAAACAAGTCCATACATTTTTTAAATAAGTCACCTGCACGTGTAGGGACTATCGATAAATTTACCGTTCTTGAAGGCCAGGCTGATAGCTGTACAATTAAGTCGGTGTTGGTAAGGAAGGACTACGATCGGCCAACTCGTTCAAGGTTTCCCGTAGTTTTCCTCGGTCCGAGAACAAATGCTGAATTGCTATACAAATTTTACTTTGCAATGCATGTTTCTTACGAAGCCTTACCAATATTAACATCAAATTCCCCCCTCCCTCCCCTTAAGTGCAGCAAAATTCCGCCGTAATCTGGCCTTCTAAATTAAAGTACCAAAAGTCAGCCCGAACACAACTTCTCAACTTTCTTCCTCTGCTGCATGCTCAAACAGTCACTTCCCAACGTTATATCATTTTACTTTTGTGTTCACCGTGCATCTTAGTATTAATATTCATTCATTCAACCAACGAATGCACTATTATAAATAAATTTTTTCACTATACCTACATATATTTCGGCCTTAATTTAACCATCATCAGGGGTAACTTGCTATATATACTTCACTTAACACCGTCAAATTTGGCACTGTCATTCAACCATCACTTTGTCAGCGTTACCACTTTACACTGGAAGTAACAAGCACTGCACTTTCTGTAGGGTATATTGAAAAAATTTATTTAATATAGTGCATTCGTTGGTTGAATGAGTGAATACTAGTTATATCATTTATCCGAACCACTTTGTAGGAAGGACGAGAGGCACTGCCTGGGGACCTTCAGAGCAGTAGTTTTCTGTTGTAATAAATTTAGAGTCTCTCACTACAAGCCAAATCGTTTTTCCTTTCTTCTTTTTCTTTATTATTCTTCAGGCTTCAAAGGGCTATACATGTTAAGACCCTATTTAAGTGCACTTTGTAATCATATTACTATTACCTCTGACTTCTGGAACTGTAGTTGCGATTATTAGCTTACTCGAAAATTAGGAATTTCGAAATTATACTCCCGAAATGAAGAACAGATTAAGCGTGTATACATTTCAGTCAGAAAGCCTGAAGGAAGCCCGTAAGTGTAGATGGAAGAATTACTTAAATTGGATGCTAAAGAATAAAGTGGAATGATGTGGTCTGGAAACATCGAGCTCAGGATGAGGACAAATGACAGACTCGTAAACATTG
Source organism: Reticulitermes speratus (assembly GCA_021186555.1). Classification (NCBI taxonomy): domain Eukaryota; kingdom Metazoa; phylum Arthropoda; class Insecta; order Blattodea; family Rhinotermitidae; genus Reticulitermes; species Reticulitermes speratus. The sequence continues at coordinate 22,080,618 of JAJKFL010000005.1, forward strand.
TAATGAACATATTTATTGTTTAACTATCGTAATACACAATATCAGGTAACAAGTACCTAACAGTTTATGTTACACCTCAACTCTGACTTGTATCGGTTCCTTTAGAACGATCATCAAGCAGTCAAACATAACATAGGGGGTGGTGTACGTAAAATGTACATTTAGTCATCTGAGTAATGTGCATCGTACATAGCAGAGTGTTACGAGGTGTCAAGTTGTCCACTCAGTGTTGGTTAATTTCAGAGTTTAGATTATGTGTGTATGATATGTAGTTGGAATATACTTTGTCTTGCCGTTCCCAGTGGTCGCGCGGACTAAGGCGTGGGTCTTCGGCCGCTCACGTGCTGGGATTGCTGGTTCGAATCCCGCCGGGGTTATGGATGTTTGTCTCCTGTGAGTGTTGTGTGTTATCAGGTAGAGGTCTCTGCGACGGGCCGATCACTCGTCTAGAGGAATCCTACCGAGTGCGTGGTGTGTCTAAGTATGATCTCGAAACCTAAACAATGAGGAGGCCTAGGCCCACTAGGGCTGTCGATCCATGAGAAAAAAGTAGTCTTATGTGCTTAATATATCCAATCGAACTTTATAACATATTAAAATCAAAGTAATTAATATTTAAATTATTTAAATACGTATAACTTTTACAGTAAAATTTATACTTTGTAAATTTTTGCATTCGAAGTTCTATTGTGGTTAATGTTGTTGATTCAGTCGCGGTAGAGTAGACATAGGTGCCAAATCCTGTAGAATGCAACATTATAAGAGGTAATGAAAGTTCGGTTTCCATAACAGGCACGGAACTTATTGAGTGGCTGAGCGACTACTAGCTTCTCAACAAGAACTCTGCCCCTGTTGTGTTAGTTAAATTCAGGGAATGCTTGTTGCCATTCTGTGCACAACATTTCTTCTTCCCGTGCCCTCTTCCGAAAGATAATGATTAAATTCTACACAACTGATATTTTAGCTATTAGCGTATTTTCTTCTTCCGTCAAAGAAGTAAACTTAATACGACCCGCTGGTTTGTAATTGTCATATTTGTTACAGGTATGAAATAAGAGCTAACACTCGTTTTTATAAGTCAAGTACTTCTAACTAACCGTATATATAATGCTTCCAAGGCTAATTAAATAGAGGGAGAGAGACGTATGATGTAGCAGAAGGCTAGACGACAGGGAAAACGAGAGACGTGAGAGACCCACTTGTCATGCCGATAGTTGTAGCAGGAAATTGAAGGCGTTAAAATGGTGAAATTTGATGTTCTTCAAGTCAAGGGGGTTAATTGTGATGAATTTTCAAATCGTAAGAGGGGGGGGGAGCGAGAGAATCATGTACAAGCACCTTGATTCTTGAGAAACATATCAAAATTTACTGGATGACATTTTCCAAACCTTTACCAAACTTTTGCGCTAGTACTTTGTCAACGTCTTAAAATACACACTTCGTAACATGCAATTCGTATTGTATTTCTCATACTGTGTCTCACACTGTCCCAGTCTTGGCCCGTTGTCCTGGCAGTCGCCGGGGCAATTGTTGAAGTTTCTAGCTTACAAATAATTAGACACACAAACCCGACATGACTCCTCTGAAGGACTGATCAGCCCGTTTCAAGCAGAAATCAAGCGTCTGCGGAACTACGCCTTAGACTGCCTGGCCACTGGGATCTGTCAGTGTTTAATTACATAAAATATATTAATATTCTAAGACATGTATAAAAACGTAACAATAAGACGCCTTCAGTTCTTTGCGTGCTGATTGGTTCACTAATCTAATTCTAAATATCTGTTTTGAATAGCAATAATCTCCCAACTAGTTTACATTCTCCTTCACACTTTTCCTTCTGTGTTCTGTACCAGCATTCACAGAAGGCAAACAGCGCATCAGAACGAAGGCCGTTTGCTAGTTCATATTATACAGCTAATTAGAAAATAATGACCATAAATTCGTTGCGTAAGTTTGTTGTTTTTCGTAAAACTGACAGCAGATCAGCCTGTGTGTTTGCATTTTTCACCATTATTACCCACGATGCTACTTGATATGTGTGGCGCCATAATGTATTTATATTGTCGGCTGCTTCTACTCTCTCTCCTGAAGTCCCGTCATTCTTGCAATCTTCTGTAAACAGCACGATCTTCTGGAACAATATATTTGACACAAAAATCTGTTGTGATTTCCTCAACAAATATTTTTCTGAAGCTGCATAAATTCCGGGAAGAATTCAGCTAAATATTGTCCTAAATTTATACATTGTGTCCTCATTTTTGTCTGTTTCAAGCCCAAGTTGAATTTGGTTGACCGGTTTCAGTGAGAACTCCAAGCATAAAATTTGGCGAAAATCTGACCAGTGGGTGTGGAGTTGCTTTATGCAGAGAGACGGGCGGACATACATGACGAAACGAATGTTCGTGTTTTGCATTTTTTAGAAACGCGCCTAAAAATTCTTCAAAGATCAAATTGGTTGCTTTTGGAAGCCGTTAAGTGTTATTACTTGAAATATCTCCTTTGCAGGATAGTATTTTCGCGCTACTGCCTTGTAAAATGTTTCTTTCAGTTACAAAGAGGCAGAAATCTGGATTATTGACCGTAGAAATGAAATGATTAAGATTGACGTCACAGCGAACTTAGAAGTTAAACGGTCGTTGCATATGCGTATAATTACGTAGAATAATACCGATAATATAAGTGGTATCATGCACACAGAGAGTGCACATTGGTGGATTGGTGGATACGTTAAGATGATGATGATGGTGATTGGAGAAAAAATAAGGCAAGAAGTGCAGTACATCAATAACGAGGAGACTGAGAAAATCCAGAGGAATAAGAAGAAAGGCAAGAGAAAGGATTGAGGAGAAAGGAGAAGAAAATTCAGTAGGTGGAGGAGTACGTTAAGAGGACAGTAGACAAAACTCCTATGTAGACACCAAGGCCATCGGATAGGTATTAGCTATTCTGTGTGCTCTTTACAGTAGTTACCATTCAGTTCGTAAGCAGATGTTTCTGATTTCACCTTTTCAACAGTTCATACAATCAGCTACCAATATTCTCATTACCTCCGGTAACTTTCTTGGTCTGAAACGTGAATTTTCCCCTGACGTCCCTAACGCCTAGTCTCAGTTGTTGTAGGTTGAAGTGGCTGTTGACCAATAAGAATCGCGAGTTATTCGCTCTTTCTGATAATGAAGATCCTTTCCAATGTACTGGCTGGACGTTCATAGTGGAAGCAATAGGCTAATACCTCTTGACATGTATTGACCAATCTCCGGGTACATCGCATCTCCGCAGTGTACATGGACAGCCAGGTTGGTCCCCTTTCCCCAGGTGATCACTTGTGAAGGAGAGTTCCTGCTCGGAACCAAGCTGACATAACATAACGTGTCTGGAATGTATAAAGGGACTGCAGAAAAAAGTAAATTACCCCGTAAAGTGTGATATTCATGTACGTAAAATTTAAAAATCTGGTTCCTTCTACGTAGAAAATACACTTGCTTTACCCTTAATGTTATAATGTAAACAATAGAATATGTACTATCAAATAAGTGTATTTTGTTGGACTTTAATAATCAGTAACACTGCTCATACCTTGAATAAATCAACCAACAAGGTACACAATATAGCGAAACTCCCTAATGGTGTATATTATACCAAATATTATACCAAACACCTACATGTTTCGGTTCATAAGGAACCATTTTCGCAGAGTCATACAAATCATAAAAATCACGAAAGATACGTACGTGGATTACATACGTACATATACGTATACAGTCATGTGGAACAGAGTGACGAGTTATACAGCAAGTGTGGGTACAACAGATGTCAACTACGCAGTTAATACTGTCCAAGGTTCAATATTAAAATACGTACCTGCAGGCTCATTAACTTCGACCAAGCCGACTGTGGGTTGTTAGATTATATAACCCGCAGTGGACTTATGCGTTACGCGTTTTGCATAGTGGCCATGAGTATATTATGATGACGTCATGGAGTTGGATGCATCTACTCAAAAGTCTGGGGGATTAATTGTCTAAAAAATTTCTGGATACGGTTATATAAATGTAATGGTGACTTAACTAATGACCAAATAATGTGGGATCATAACCCCTTCCTCGATGTCATGCATAAGATCCAGTAGCAGCGCGCATGCCTTTCAATAGGTGGACCCTGGTCCCTCTGTTACACGTGGCTTCGGTTTCAGTACTGCGACTGTGCTCCACCTGTTCGACTCTTCAATCTTTACTACCTTCTCCTCATCTTTGTAGAGGTACGCCACGTTTCTTTTCAATCACAGGATTCCTATCGGATTTAGCATATTTATTTTAACTTTTGTTTAAGATATTGTATCTATCCATACCTTATTTACAGGGCTATAAGTTGATTTGTTACCGCTGTTTCGGGGCAGCTTATCGCTCCCATCTTCAAGGGTCAAAATATCTCTATTCCAATTTTAATGTGACGAAAAAATGCGGACATACCGAGTGCGTGACGCACACCAAAATATTAAAAGCCGGTAGTTTATAGCTCAAGTAATTATGAATAAATACCTTTTGAAACAAGGATTTTTTTCTGAACCACAGTCCTCTAGACATGACAAAAAGTATTACATTTCTTCTTGTGCTTTCTTTTCCAAATGACCTCTTTTTCCTTTTTATTCCCTTCTCATTTTTAATAATCTTTTTCCTTTATTCTCAATGTATTTCTTTTTCTCCTTTCTCGCCACCTGTTCTCTTAATAATCTTTATTCTGCTTACCTTCCTCCAGTTTCTTTGTCGCCTTTTCTCCGGGTTCAGAAACGAGAATTTCTTTTCGCGATAACCCTGTAAACTTGTATTCTGGGGGTACTGTATCAAAATTCGAATGGGTTATTACCTGTCTTAAGTTAACTCACTCTCAGGGCGAAAGCCTAAATGGGCATACCTTGGAATGGTCTACGACCCTCTGTTTCTAAATTTGTGTTTATACCCAATTCATAATTACCTCCCCATTACATTAGGTGCTTCGTAACCTCTACACCTGACAAATCTTCTTATACATTCTAATTTTTAAAATAAGAATTACGAACAATAAAACCACGGAAAAAATTAATGTACAGAGCGGGATTCAAACACTCGGTTCCATTATTCGAGTGCCTGAAAAGTTTATGCTTCTTCAATGACACAGCCGTTGATACCACTGCTACATAAAATTACCCATTCCGTAAGTTATCTGTAGAACACTGCATTTAAAGCAGTGTAACATTCTGTTAAACCAACTCCCTTTATCTATTGCCGACTTGTTTGTTACATCAAATATTGTTGACTGTGAAAGCTTTAGTGTGACGACCATTCACCTCGCTGCATGACAAACAAACAGACCGACAATCACATAGTAACAAGCAAGGTAGGAAAACAAAATACTGGTGTGGCTGGATACAGACCTTGACTATTTCCTGTCTAATTATTATTTCACTGAAATATATATGCTGCAACAAATACTACTATCTTGTTGCAACTTCTGGAATAATCTGCCTGTACGAATTAACTTAAAAAGGCAATCAATTTCTTTTCCCTGTGGTCGGTTTGTGTATATATATTTATTTATTTGCAGTCGGTAGAAAGGTTAGTATTTATTTCTATATGGTGTCCGATTTTTCCAATGAAGAATTTCGCTTAATCAGGGCTTAAAAGTTATGATGAGCCCAATTCGATGGGTAAAATTTTGTTACTACCCTAAGCACATAGAAGGGGCTTGGGCTTATTTGTAAATGTATGTAAGAGTTAATTATATATATCAAACCAGCTACAGCTGTACTAATACCAGGGAGTTGTAAAGTAATCTGTGTCTTTCACACTGTTCTGGGATTTAGTATAAAATTGCTGCTGTGTCACTTTCTACTAACGCACTGAATTTGTACCGAGGTTACCTATGGTGTGGGAGGTAAAGGTACAGTTGTCCCTGTGCACGCCATGAAGGCACTTAAGAGGAGTGGATTATAGCTCCAATCATCCATAACCTCTGTTCCAGTTGGAGGTGAGTGTTCAGCTTCACGTCCCGGTCGCTTTATTCCTAGAGAAATAAGCCTCGCTACCCATCGACTAGGACGCTCTTTGGGCTGCAGAGCCGGTCTGGACATTTTGGAGAAAAGAGAAATCTCTTACCCTTTCCGGGAATCGAATCTCGAATCATTTAGCCAATAGCCTAGTCAGTATTTCGCTATTCCGGCTGAGAAACTTCTTAATGACTTTAAAATCCTTTGGTAATGAGGAAAATATAAATATTTTTATGCAGCGACTATGAAGATTCTGTCACGTCACCTGTCGCCATAAAATCATCTGCAATTGTACGATGCCCAAACTTAATGCACCAACTCCATGAAGCAGGATTATTTTTGAAGAGTTGATAGTCGCTCTTTTGATCGAGATATCCCTTGTCCTTTTATGCAGCCCACGAGTTTATTACCTTGTTCACAAAACCTGGCACAGTGTTCTATCCTGAGCCACACTGAATCCTAACCGAGCTTTCACAAACATGCTCTTGCATATGTGTTTGACGCTTCATTAGTTGCGTAGATTATGCAAAGTTGAATGGTAAGATAAGACTTGAGGTTCTCGTGGCTGTGCAGTTTGAAATTAAAGTCTTCACAATTTCGTTCTTCTGCAGTGTCATTACCGAATTTGAGGTGCATTCTAATGGCATAATACCCATGCAAAAGTTCGCGAGAATTGGTCAAATTTAATAAAGGGGGGAGGGCATGTAGACAACGGTTATTTTATGAACATAGTTTTCAAATCTGATTAAGAAAAATGGTTTGAAATATGTATCAGTATATTCCATTAACAACTGACGTAAAAACAGGGCAGTAAGTGGAGAAAAATAAGTAATTTAATCTTTACATAACAACAGCGTTACATAAATGCAGTATTTGTAATTATTGATTACCACAAGATGATGCAGGCAGAATAGAGTCCATTTCAGAATTATGGCGACACAAAGCAGTACCAGTATTGAGGTGAGGTGGCACATCAGGCCTGACGTAAATGGAAATCTATTTTGAAAGTGGTCGCGTGCTGGCGAACAAAGTAATTACCGCTCAAATTGTTAGAGACAGAGGAGCCGTTCAAACTGACACGTAGCTTGAGACGGAACGTAACTACGACAACGTTAATTAAAACGCAAATCAGTACACTTATTAAAGGGCAACTGATTTTCTCTTGAATGACTTGTTTATGCCTGTTATGTCTGAATGAGTGTAATTTCTGTTTAATTACGTGTAATCTAACAACTTACACTCGCAAGCACAATCATGAAATATATCAAGAGCCTTTGTATGTAGTTTAGCTTACACGAACCTTTAAATTATAATCTATTATTCCAGTAACCCTTCATTTCTTCTAGTATGTGGTCTACTGTGCCCCAAAAATGACGTGGGGTGTTTGGTGTGAAGGCATAGTGTTGTGTTAAGGCCAAGACTTTTGAGATGCAATGTCGAACAGTCCTGTTAACGTGTTCCTCCGACACGTAGGTAAATATCTACCAGACTACACGGCGTCACATCCAAGAGGGTCGTAATTTTAATGTGCAATGCCGTGGAAAACCGTTATCTTAATAACTTTTTTTATTTAAAGAAAACAAAATACGTGTTATAGTTTAGTTCATATTGTTTCAAATTTTTACAAAATAATTCTTACCTTAGAGTGAGACGTCCCCTTGTGATACACGAACAGAACAACTACTTACATTTTCAGACAATATCCTTTACTGACCAAAACATGTTATATGTTTCGCATTTTCATAAAGCCAGCCTGAGGTATGGGCATAAAGTGTGACAGAAATCAAGCACTTTATAGCTTGCACGTTATCAATTAAAAAGGAGACTGAGACCTCAATCTTACAGCTGTTTATACAGGTTTTGTATCTTTTCTGTTATAACACCACCACTTCAGTTTTGGCTAGAAAGAGGTATGTTCTAACAGAGAGAGACTAGCCAGGCGTCTAACCTAAGCCGCTCTCGTACGACAACACAATAGTGGAGCTATAATAGTTGTATTAGTTTCTATATGCTGCTCGGAACGGGGATAAAAGTTAAAATATTAATTATTAAGTTTAGCTCACACATGTTTGACATAGGTGGACGTTCACTAAAAGAGGCGTTGGCAAGCAAACAAGAACTGTGAAAGCGCAGTGTACAAAACCATGGAACTAAATATTTAACTTTTTAGGTTACCCTGCATTCATGCATGTACTGAGAGTGAGGTCGTCCTGTGTCAAACACAAATCTGAACAGAGAGCGGTATCAAAACTGATTTTCTGATAAATTGCTAAAAGGGATATGTGTCATTTACTACAAGCTGAAGTGTGCTGTTTTTATTCTCCAGTGTTTGATGCAAAATGTTATCGATGTTATAAATGACCTATCTTCACGGAAAATACTTTGTAACATCAATTTGTTACAGTCATGCTATATATGTTTGACTGAAAGGACCTTCCCTGTAAACGCGCTTGAATAGTGCTTAAATATAAGGAATGAAATAAGAGACGGGAAACCGTGTCCTTCAAAATGCAGTACCCCACAACAATCCCAGTGACGTTCTTTGCAATTTATTAACTATATTTGTGGCCTGTATATAATCAGAGTAATGTCTGTGGGGCAGAATAAACGAAATCCTCCATGTGTACTAGCAGTGAGCAAAGTGGGACTTATTATGGGTTATTACTGCTGAATACCGGAAATGCCCAACAATGTTTAGAGGAAGTCACGACCTTGACCGCTGACACAATGTCACAGACGGACGGTCACGTGGATAGACATGGCCTCCACGTAAGGTGTGCTTTTGAGGTAGTGGAGAATATCAAATATTGTTACCATTAACCTAATTCCAATCTCGAATTTCATTATATATTCCATCAAAAAATTATTGAAGTAACTAATTGACTATGTAACTAATTCAGTGACAAATTCAGTCATCACCTTCGTGGTACTCCATAACACAATTCCAACGCCGATGCCATTGTATATCTAACTGCATGATTACCTACTGACACATTTCATAATTTTCTTCAGCTCTGCCGCTCAGGTTTCGTAGGTCGCTCCGCTTTCAGTCTCGCTCTTTATCGTTTCCTTTCCCTCTCCCTTGATTGTCACCTTGACCCCAGCACTGTTAGTGTGTCAGCCTGGCCTTCGAGTCTTAGGTCTCTTTTCCACATGCGGGTTTGTGGCGATTTAGAGGGTCCGAATGGCGAACCTTGCTTTCTCGGTCACCTTCAGTTGTATGGAGTTTGAAGAAGTTGTCCTTCTTGTGTTATTGCATGAAAAATTAAAAACAAGAAAGAGAAGCATAAATTGTGGATATATTTCTTGTTGAATTCAAGGCTGGAACATGATATATTCTACTCTGTATTTAACGACACATCGTCTTTTCAACCTTGTCACTGTACAATGCAGACTTAAAGTTGCATGTAGCTAGTTGGGCCTCACGTTCGGTAATAAAGAGTTCAGAGTCAAATTTATGATCCTTTATGTAGAACCAAACACCTTCAGAATCAACAGCAGACTAATGAGATTGTGGGTGTTCGAAGAAGTGGCGCAACTAAACACCCTCTTGGAAAGGGCGCCGTAAGCGACAGTGCATAGCCAGGTGTGGCGCGTCAATGTTGTGACGCTACTATTGTGGTCGACATCTCCGCCCCCTATACAAATTAATGTGTACTGTTGCACTGATATACATTTATATCACTCGCAAAATTTCACTGCGAATTCCCACATCGACTACTTCCATGATGCCCTCCATGTGCTTAATTAAGCATCACGCTGTGCAGACGTGTGGAAGAGTGGACGTATAATTCCATGCATTAAGTTAAGTTCAAAATGGAACGGAGGCGGTCAGCTTTATATCTTACGTGCCTTTCCTGTAAGGAAAGAGCCCTTGAAATACAGTAGATAAGAAGTTGGTTGCCTATCCCAGTGGCCTTGCGGTCTGAGGCGTAGGTCTACGGCTGCTCGCTTGCTGGGATTGTGGGTTCGAATCTCGCCGAGGCATGGATGTTTATATCTTATGAGTGTAGTGTATTGTCAGGTAGAGGTCTCTGCGACGGGCTAGTCACTCGTCCAGAGGAGTCCTACCGAGTGTGGTGAGTCTAAAGTGTGTGATCGCGAAACCTCGAAAAACGAGGAGGTCCAGGCCCCTAGGGGCTGTCGAGCCATAGGAAAAAAAAAAGAAGTTGGTTGTGTCACAGTGCTGGACTGAACGCTGTGTGAAGAAGAATATCTATGACCGTGTATGGTATCGTGGTCAGTTAGTGCAGTTTTTAACATATTCACTAGACTGACTGAGCTATCCCGACTATCTGTGATAAAGTTCGGGGACTAAGTAAGTAAATGGCTGTATAGGTAACTAATCTCATTATTCCGTTTCATCATTAAACAGTTCCTCGGTTTAATTTTATTGTCAATCCACCAGTTACCAAACTGGCAGAGAATACTATTTAGTGTTTTATAATTAACTGATCAGGAAAGGTTGTCTTAAGTTATTAGCTAACTGAGATAACTGTAAAATAGTTATGAAACCTGAAGTATGATTATTTGTATAAATACAATTCTTAAAACACCTTGAGATAATAAAGATGGCCGGCATTACTTAATGATACGTAATTCTCATTGTAAACGTGCTGTTTCTATCAGTTCGGAATTGCAATTGAATGAGACGACCGTATTTATTACCATACAAATACAAAACGGATTAGTCTGCCAATTTAAACATCGCATTTGTTTCATGAGATACTGCACTACACTTTAGTAGCCCTTGTTGAACGTACACTGTTGTTCTGAAGGTCATCTTATCTCACAGCCATGTAAGCTATGGCTTACTAACTGGGTAACTGGCTAATGAACTAATACTTCGTGAACTAAGTGTTCATCATCTAAAATTTCCATCCTTGTGTTGAATCTTAAGTTTTATTATGTGCTGAGAAATGAATGACGGATATACCCATCCATTAGTAAGAGAAGATGTGGAAATCTGAAGAGCGTATTTGCAGCTGCTACATACAGAACACGCTTTTTCACCTGTTAGCATTGAGATATCCTGGAAACTTTACACGTGCTTCCTTTCAGTCAAATAACCGATAGTTTATCATCCACTTTGTTTTCTCAAGTGAAGCTAAAACTGTTCTATTCCCCACTAACTTTGAATATATCACTTCGTGAAGTCATGTGCGGAAAGACCAACTTGTTTCTACTAGTTTTAAAACGATGCCGTTTCAAGTAAGTTATTTAATGTTGAATGAAATGTAATAGTAGTATTGCAACGGAGGTGAATGTTATGGTAGCAAGTAGACATTGTCTACATGCAGATAGAGTTTTTTCTGTAAAGGAACCAATAGAAAATTACGGAATACCTAAAAATATCTGTCCTGTCAGGATCGCAAGTAGGTGTCACTATGTCAACCAACTCGATAATAGCACTGTTCATGTGTCCTACTGTAATAATGTTCTCAGCAACCAACAAAACTGAAACAAAAGGCCGCAGTGTAGTGAATCTCATTAATCAAATTCCTACTTCAGAAGATGAAAACTGTGGGGACAGTGGAGATGGATAGATGTAACTTGAAAGTATAGTAAAGCGTCATTCAGCAAAATTATTAAGAAGATCACACAAAGAGAATGAGATGGGCGGGGTTTGTGACACCTATAGGGGACTAGAGAAAAGCATACAGAATTTTATTCGGAAACGTGATTGGAAGGTACCACTTGGGGTATACAGGCGTAGAAGAGAAAAAAATATATTAAAATAGATTTAAAACAATAAAAATACGAGTTTGTGGACTGGATCAAGGTGGCATCGGATAGAATCCAATGGAGAGTCTTCGTGAAAATGTTAATGAACTTTTGGGTTCCATAAAAGACGAAGAATTTATTGATGACGGAGGACACATTAGCTTCTCAGGAACGACAGTATTCTATGGAGTTAATTGAATGGCTACACATAACCTGTATTGAAAATTAATTTAGCCTTATTATAGCAGGACACAAATCCAGCTTATGTTAACATATATGTGCAGATATATAAATACACAGTACAATATACACGTAGCTATAGTAAGACGTTTTGCTGATTATAACGTTCATCGCTACTAACAATGTTACTACACACTGAGCATTACAAGTATTAATTGCCTATAAATCTCCCTTCATTTTTTCGTAAATTTAAGGAAAATTTCTACGAATGTCATACAGTTCTTGCAATGACAGTAACTGTACATTATGGGTTTAACTCAAAGTCTTCAGTATTTTATTAAATCCAGATTTGATGCCAGTCTGAAATTCTTGTTGGCAAATTAGTACAACAGTCTGCACTTATGCTTTGCAGGTGGCGTGGATCAAGGCGGACACAAAAGCCATTCTTGCTATTCACGAACACGTTATTACCAACAATGCACGTCTGTCGGTCACACATAACGACTTCAACACGTGGACCCTCAATTTGCGTGGGGTGAAGAGAGAGGACCGAGGGCAATATATGTGCCAAGTGAACACAGACCCCATGAAGAGCCAGGTGAGTATTTGGAGTGCGCTAATGTACAGTATGTTTCTGACATTGATCAGTCTTTTGTAATGGAATATTTATTTACTTTTGAGAATGGATGTCAACCATTCTTACCCTGAAGTTTAAAAAATTGTAAGTATAACAATTTTTAGTTTAAATACCGCTACAGTAATGGAAGGAAATCGCATAATAAAATCCTTCATAGCTTGCATTCTTCTGTATGGTTGCCAATGTTTCGGACGAATCTGTTGCTTTCAAAATACTGTAAACTTATACCTAGCTATACGGCGTCACGTGCAAGAAGACTGTAATCCTAATGTTTGTCGCTGTGATAACCGCAAATTCCGAACATAAATAGGGCGATTCAAGTCAAGACAGATGAGATGTAGTATGTGTCACATAGATGACAAATCGTGCCGAAGTTTGGTAAAAACTTGAATGAAAGAAACAACTTGGGATGTATATGCGTAGATGAGAGATAATACTGTAAATTTATCTCACACGAACAGGCTATGAGGACTGGATACGGAATTGTGACGTGCCATTTTTAACAAGGTAATGAACCTTCCAATTGCATTAAAAGCGTGAAAATTTGTGACTAGTGGAACGTTTTCAACAATAACATACGTTTCTGTCAAACGGGTAGACTGATAGTTCGAAAAGTTCTGACGGCCTTAATACTTCATCGAATCACTATAGCGGTTTAACTTTAAATGTTGTCATTTATTTTATACCAGATCCAATGCTTATATCTTCAATGCTTACTTTCTCTGAAATGTTGAAAGGCACGTCTTTCGTTTTATTATAAGACTAATATTTTATGTTAAAATGCAATGTTAATGCCTCTAACCGTGACGGCTAGTGGCGTAGTTGCGTTCCCGCAAGCCCAGACCTGCCGGGGGCCCCGTGGGTCAGAGAGTCCCGCAAACCTAGAAAATTCTACAATTTGTTGTGGGTTCTTTCGGAATGGGTTCCATTCTTCTGACAGAAGGCAGAATTATGAATTCCTCTTACGCTATCTAGGATTAATTCGCTAATGACTAGAAGGGGGCCCCTAAAGGTTGCCTACGCCACTGATGACGGTATTGATTTATTTTGATTTGGTATGAAGCAGACATGCCGAACCAAGCAGCCGTGCGGTCTCAGTCGTGGGTCTGCGGCCGCTCGTTGCTAGGATTGTGGGTTCGAATCCCGCCGGGGACATGGATGTCTGTCTCTTGTGAGTGTCGTGCGTTGTCAGGTAGAGGTCTCTGCGTCGGGCCGGTCACTCGTCCAGAGGAGTCCTACCGAGAGTGATGTGTCTGGAAGTGTGATGTGTCTGAGTGTGACCGTGAAGCCTCGATAACGAGGAGGCTCTAGCCCACTAAGGGCTGTTTCCATAACTTTACGCGTCATGAATGCATTCATTAATCTTACTCTGACATTTACTGATTTGAGAGACCTCCCCCAGATATGTTACAAAATGATAAATTTCGAAGTTACAGTCGTAGCACTTTCTCAGGTACGTCAGGTAGGAGGCAGGGATAACCTCTCTGAAGTCTATTTTCCTGCTATTATGTGATAAAACACCTGTGATAGTAAATAGGATTAGAATATTAGAATTGCATTAATTTTTGTGTAACTGAAAATATTTTATGCACACCTCACATTCGTCTCACATGGAAATTAAAAAGGCTCGCTTCCACTGTTTTAAATTTCTTCTTGACTGTGTACACACGCCACGTAGAGTTTTATCTTCAGCAGCTACTGTGACCTCTGTAGTATTATGTCTGTGCGTGTATTGTATTTTGCACTCTAAATTATAAGCAATATCAAAAAGACGTAAGCCATGGAAAATTAATATGAGATAGCGAACTTGGAATGTGAGCAGCCTTCATAGGTCACAGTCACTGAAGACATTTGCAAGAATCTGCCAAGTGTAGATTAGATTTATTGGGACTAAAGTAGGTCAAAAGAGAAAGGAAGGCCCTGACCTGTTAGAGAATTACGTTTTTTCTGTGCAAAAGGAAATGTAAATTATGAACTGGGGACAGAATACCTTATGAATAAGTGAATCATGTGAACAGTTAAGACAGTAGAATGTGTCAGTGATAGGATGTCGTATGTAGTGCTACGAAGTCGCTTATGTGATATATTTATGAATGCGCCTGCCCTACCTGAGGAAAGAAGTATTGACTCAAAGAGCATTTTGTGTGAGGAAATAGAGTAGGTATTCAATCACTTCCCTAGTAACCACATGAAAATTCTCTTAGGAGATTTCGAAGCAACATAACGGAGAGAAGACGATTTTCAAATTGAAAACTGAGAATGAGATTTTGCTTGAAATAAGTAATGGTAGTAATTTTAAAGTTGAAAACTTTGCCACATCAAGAATTTAATTGTCAAGAGAACAATTTTTCCTCATCGAAACATTTATAAATCAGTTGGACCTACCCTTGTTGAAAGACTCACAGTCAGACTGATCACATCTTGACAATCAGGAGATGATATTCAACTATACTTCATGTCGGATTTTTCAGGGGAGCAGACTGTGATACTGATGGTTGCTAGACTTAGAGAGTGACTGTCAGCAATTAAACTTGTGGGCAGAAGTTTTATATGCACGGATTTAATCTCAAGAAGCCATATGATATGGGAGATAGTGAAGAGTATCAGCTTAAAGTCTCAAACTGGTTTGCTGCTTGGAAGATCTTAGATGGTAAAGGGAGGTAAATGGGCCTTAGTTCAAAGCTAAAGACAGTCTAGGTCAGAATGAATGAGAGCAGCTTACACCGTGATGAATTTTCAAAATTGTTCGACGGCCGGGAGCAGGATAAATTGCAATGTATATAGGATCCAAGCCAAATTAATTAGCATAAACTGAACAACGTAAGACGCGAAATTAGTTGTCTTTTCATGAAAAATTACGGATATATTTGGAAGGTAAATTCAATGATCTTGATGCAAACAGTAAGAATAGGACTATAAGGTACTCTTATAGAGTCGTGAATGAATTTAAGTAGGGTTAATAAGCAAGAATTTAGTAAAGGATGAGAAGAGTGATCTGTTTGCAGATTTCCACACTATTTGGATTAGGTGGAAGAATCACTTCGGTGTCTTATTCAATTTGCTTGGGACTGCTGACTTTAGGCACACTCAGATACATACAACTGAGCGATTAATGCCTGAGCCTAGTGGCTTTAAGGTTGAGATGGCTACTGAAAACCTGAAAAGTTATAAACCACCGTATCTTGATCAAACCCCAGCAGAACTGATTCTAGCGGGAAGTAGGGCAGTAGGTTCTGAGTTACGTTAAATTGTTAATTCTGTTAAAGATAGAAATGCCTCAACAGTGGGAGTCAAGACAGGCGACGAAAACGGATTGTAGTATTGCCGAGATATATCACTGTTATCGACTACATGCAAAATTCTATCCAAAATTCCTCAATTGAAGGTAATTCCATATGTAGATGAAATTATCGGGATCGTCACTGTGGACTTCAACGTAACAGGCCAGCTTCTGGTTTCGTCAAATATTTCAGAAATAATGACAATACAATGGAAGAGTGCAGCAGCTATTTACAGTATAGAAGTCAAGGAAGCTTATGATACACTTGGGAAGGAGGTTGTGTATAATATCTTCTTTGAGATTGGCATCTCATTGAAAGTAGTTAGGGTGAAATAATATTTTAAAATGAAACCTATAGTAAATTCCAGACATGCAAACATGCGTCTGATGCATTTTGTGTGAAAAATTGCTTGAAAAAAGGAGATGCTTAATATTTATTGCTTTTCCAAATTTGGTTTAGGATAGGCAATGAGGAAGGTTTATGCACACCAAGAGGGCTTGATTTTGAATGGGAAGTATCGGTTTCTGGTTTGTCTTGAAGAAGCAAATTTATTCAGTAAGTAAATGTAAAGTATCAAGAAAAACACAGAAGCTTTATTAGTTGCTGAGGAGGAGATTGGTCTAGAATTTATTCTTCAAAAATCTCAGTGTATTCGCGTATCGTGAATAGAATGCAACAAAATCGCAATATAAATGCGGGCAATAGATTCTTTGGAACTGTAACTAAGTTTAAACATTTCAGAAGGAAAGTAGCAAATCAAATTCCATTCATGAAAAAATTAAGAGCTGACCGATTTTGCGGAATACGTGCTACCTTTCGGTCCAGTAGCTTTTGCCTTCCGGTTTTCTATCCCAAAATAGATAAAAAATATATAGAATCACAGTTTTATTTGTTGTTTTGTATGGGTTTAAAGCTTGGTCTCTCTCACCGAAGGAACAACTTAAGCTGAGGATATTTCGAAGAGGGTACCGAGGAATATATTTGGACCTAAGAGGGAGATTTAACAGGGACTGAAGGCAATTACATAATAAAGAGCTTAATGAGTTTTATTCCTCACCAACTATTATTCGAGTGATCAAATCAAGAAGAATGAAGTGCCCGGGACATGTGCTGCGTAGGGGGATAGAGGAGATGCACACAGGGTTTGGTGGAAAAACCTGAGGTGCCCGGGACGTGTGTTACGTAGGGAATAGAGGAGGTGCATACAGGATTTGGTGGAAAAAGCTGACGTAAAAAGACGACTGGAAATACAGAGGTATATTAGGGACTATAATATTAAAATAGATCTTAAAGAAAGAGATGAGGGAACGTGGACTGAATTAATTTCGTTCAAGACAGACAAAAGTCTCTAAGTCTTGTGAGCAGGATAAAGAATTTTCGGGTTCCATAAAATGCAGGGAATTTCTTGAATAGCTAAGGAACTACAAGCTTCTGAACAAGGACATTGCCCATGGAGTCAGATATAAGGCACTGTAAGTTACTAGATTCTGAACTGTATATTGGAAAATTTTCTCTGAATTGAATCTGTTCTATTTAAACAGAATATAATTTTTTTCATGCAACATTTAATTGGCCACATTGTAATGCATTTATTAAATACGTTATGTTATAAGTTTGCCTTAAATGTTAGTACGTATACCTTAACTTATACTTATTTTCGTTTTGTTTCCATCTTTATTGTGGCTATATATATTGTTAGAAACTTATTGAAGTTGCAGGTGGCAGGAATAAAAGTTAATCATTTTGGTTAATATCGAGCTGCGGCACTTAATCCTCTTACTGCATTCCGGGTATTCTTTTTGTCTGCTGTTGTTGAGAGATGCAGACACAATACCTACGGCAGGCAATGAACGCTACTTCCCACATGCCTCACTGGTTACATTTCGTAATCAATCACACTGTCGTTTTTCGTTTGACATAATATAATGATGTTGCGTTTAACACACGTCATGTTCTGTAGGTCATAGGTCTGAAACTTTGCACTGTATTTGGCTATTAGAATGTCCAGCTTGAAAAGCAAATACACATCAGACCTGCCTTTGTTGTTTATTACCCAAATACAATAGGACAAAAAGTGTCGCTAGTTGGGTTGTACTTTGGATCACGAGTTTCCAAATGCTGGTTGCGGTGACTGTGAAGACTTGTCTTCTGAGATGTGACACCGTGTAGTTTGATAATTACCAAACACTTGAAGGAATTTGGTGCTTCCATATTCAGGAAGGAATACTAAGGCGATCTTCGGAAAAAGAGGTTTCCTTATAAGGAAGGGAAAACCAGGATCATGTCTGAGGGCGAAGTAACTGAAGACTTGAATATTTTAGGAAGCAGACGTCTTAAAAAAAATGAAAAAAGCTGTTCTAAGCCAGATCAATGTGCTCCATACCCACCAATTCTGCTTAATTAGTGTAATTGCCAATATTACTTTTGCATCTACATCCAGGTCTTCAAAACGATCTCTTTCCGTCCGGTTTTCCAACCAAAGTCATGTACATTTCTTTTTTGTACCATTCGCGCAGCATGCTCCCTCCTCCAACTTATCCTCTTGATGTGATCGCCCAAATTATATTTGTGAGGAATAAATATCATGTAGATCCTCATTAAGATGTGGTATATACCAAAACAGAATATTAGGTTGCATTTCATATAACTACACTCGGGCTAGGTCTCAGCACATTTACAAGCGTCCACAATACTTGTTGGATAGAAGGATGGATGAACCCCAGACAGGAATAAAATGTTAGTAGTCCAACCGTCAGCATTTCAGTTTGTTGATGATGTTATGGGATAGTGAGAAAATATTGGAGCTAATTTCTGAAACTAAGCCATCTGACGTAATTAGGGCGCTGGGAGCGTGAGTGTGTCTGAATATGTTGGTACCAACACAACAACACAGGCGCGGTGGTTGATGAGATGTCAACATCGCAGCAGGCGACAAACTCAATTTGCCAGGTCAGAAACTAGAGGCATTCCGCCGCACCCACTAAATTTACAGCGCTTTACAACTGGGAGTCTTAACGTCAAATTCATGCAGACAGATGTGTTTTGTAACTTGCAACAACATTATTTTTTCAAACGTTTTTCAAGTTGACATACAATTCCTTTGCTCACATTAATTAACTAACAAAGCTATTAACACAAATAACTCCGTGGATTAAGGTCTTCTAAAGAAGCCGGTAGTTGCTCAACTGATCCATACATTATTTGCTCTTATGGAACCCCATACTTCAGTACTGTGTGTACAACACCTTGATACTGAATCCGACACTGAATTACTTCAGTCCAGTTCAGATGCACTCTCCCTATTCCTGTAAGATCCTCCCATCTACGAATAGGCCTCCCAACGGCTTCTTCTTCTGTTTTTCTGACATAGTTTGTGTGCAATTTCCATCTTCCCCATCCACGTTATATTCCACGATCATCACATCATTATTCGTGTCATAATCCAGTAATATTTGGTGACATTTACATTAATGAAGCTTCTAATTACACAGATCTCTACATCCTCCTATTACTTCCTTTACCTTAGGCCTAAATGTTTTCCTTAGCACCCCCTTCTCGAACACGCCTGATTTTTCGCCCTTACGTTCAAAGGCCAAGTTCTACTCTCGTGCTAAACAGCAGATTCATTTGTGCTTTTGTCTTTTCTTAATCTTTACCTTCCAAATATGACGGAGTTTATCTTTTCACCGTCAATTCCTACAAGACTTATATCTACCTTCGGGTCAACCAAGTTGTTATTTTCTTTGAGAGGGTCGAATCAAACGCATGAATAAATGAATTTATTTTCTTTGTGCTTGTTATAAGGTTCCTTCCAACGAATCAATCACTTTATATTAGTAATCAGTCATATTGCTCTCGATATAACAGGGACAGACTTTTTGGATATATCGGTTTCTTTCAGACGGCCTTCCTAGAAGTGGTGATACCTCCAGACATTATTTACGAAGAAACCTCTGGAGATCTAATGGTTCCTGAGGGAGGATCCGCCAAATTGGTGTGTAAGGCGCGAGGCTTTCCAAAACCGCGCGTCGTCTGGAGAAGAGAAGACGGCGGCGAGATTATCCTCCGCGGCGGTCCCTCCACAAAAACACGAGGTTAGTACTTCTATTAAACTCATTATAGTACAATATGTCACAAAAATGTGGTAGCATTTTAGCAAGATAGAATCCATTGGAATATTACAAATTATTTTTATATTTTATGCAATTTATTTGGAAATACAATTGTATTACAAGCTTTTAGCTCATCTGTTTTATACGTTTATTTATGATTTAACTGCGCCGCCAACGGTTTTAAATATATAGCGTCGAAACGTAGGATAATGTAGGATAATTAAACAATTAAATATGAACTGAGAAGAATACTGAATTGACCGGTCGGAGTTTAATTGGAGGTACTCCCTCGACATTTGTCTGGACGGACTGATGATAATTACAAAAGATATCAGTTTGGATAGCCTGTGTTTGAACCAAAATTCTAATCTAGGATCTCTCGAATAAGAAGAAAGAGTGGTAAGCCCTCAATAGCGGCTTTCGATTAAAGTTTTATTATTAGTTACATTAACTTAATCGGGCTTTTCGTGATACAGAAAAATACATTTCACACAATTTATTATGTAACCGGAGGGTTACGGTGTACGAAAGGAAGTGTTTGTGCGGGGTTTTACGTCCGCACCTTGGTGGTGAAGAATGTTTCCATCTTCTTGCAAATGACGTCGTGTAACTTCTTGTATAGGTGCATATCTATATGTCACGGAGAAATTAAAAAAGCAGCTGGTCCTGTTCTTCAAAACTTCAGCCACTAAACTGCCATGTTTGTGACGGATCTGGAATAAGCTCATAGTTTTGCTTGCACATGATACACCGTGATGATGACCGTGATGACATGAACCGAGGGAGGAAATTATAAATTTAGGCACACTTGTTGCAGGGACACTCAAAGCGAAGAAACCAGTTTGTAGGAGAATAATATTAAACCGCGTCTCATATTAAGGAATCGTGTGAAATTATTGTCTGAATTCATCTGCTGTTGGATGGGATTAGTTGTTGGGCTGTTGTGAACACGGTAATGAACACATATTTTCAAAAGGAGGTGGGACTTTCTTTACAAACTGAGCGACTCTTGCCTTGTCAAGTAGGATTCTGGTCCGTGGTACACTACGTAACACTTACAGAGACATGTTTCCACTTACGTGACTTCAGGCTTCCTCCGGGTGTAAATGAGGTCTTCGCTGTTCTGGGATGTTACTCAGCGTTGATTGGTAGTTGGTTACCGAATTTCGGGACGGCCAATCGGTCCTATGTCTGTCCCGAAATGTTGGTAACCAACTACCAATAAACACTGCGTAACATTCCAGAAGAGAGAAGACCTCATGTTTCCACTTGATGAGTGTCACGAAAGTCGTGGGCATATACTTCAACAGCAATAGTCCATTCATTCATGGACTTAACACAAACAGGAGGAACGGGATGCGATTAGCAGCAGGTGCCAACGCATGCAGTGCATGACCCACATATTCTTATATCCAACACGAATGGGCGACTCTTTATGCGGAAACAAAGCAGCCGGAGTGTGAAAGTCACGAATTATCACCATTAAGTAACTAAATTAAGAACACATTCAACTTTGTTTGTACCATCCTTTGCGTTTTCACTGTGTATTGTTTAATCATACGGACAGAACTACTTATTTTTACAAGTTTTCTTTTATGTAAAAAAACCTCACAATTTCAATTTACGTTCACAAGGTACATTGATATGTTGTTAGTACAATTTATTCATTTCAGGTAAAAAATTTGTTAAAAAACTTGAAAAGATTTAGGACGTGTCAGACCCTCTGACAAGTACAGAAGCTTAAATGTATTTTACACTATTCGTACACATAGACCCTACGGAACGCCTAAGGACAGAGTGAAACGTCTGATTTTTTCAGAGGCGAATAAAATCTGCTGCACAGTGTAAACAATGACACTCAAGTTTCGAAATTTGTGCATTCGGCTTTTGTTAGATATTCCGTCTTGACGCGCCTTCACACAACAATTGTGGAAAGAGATTATTAGCTTCATCATGTCGGTCTGTCTATCTGCCCGTCCGTAGGGAACAACTCGGCTCCCACTGGACTGATTTTCGTGAAAGGTTTTGTGTTACATAAGTATATTTGTGGGCATATTTAGATTTCCGACAAAAATGAAACATTGCTCGAAGAACGGCTTAAGATTATGATCTTTCGCCATCATTGGTCCTTATAATTAAGACAGTTTTCTCTGTGAGATACGAGCTGGGACTGAAGGAAGAATTTAACATTGAGCATGATCGATTGCGAAGTCGATATTTTAACATTTCAGAAATATCTGTTGTAATTTCCTCGCTTATATCTTGAAGTATTTTAGTTTTAAATTTTTTTACCAATAAACGGAGAAATGTTATAGCTTGTGTTAAAATATTCACTGCTTTTTATAAACATTATTCGCGAATTTAACATTCAGAGAACGTACTATAAGTGTTGCAATCTGCGTTTTATTATTATTATTATTATTATTATTATTTACTGCAATTGGGTTTTCACCCGGTGGCAGTAGTCCTTACACTAGTACACACAATACAAATGGACATATAAATATACATAAAAATAACAATACAAAACAAACTATACACAATTTCAAAACAAAATACATACAGTAAATACAAGTACACACATTAGAACACCGTACACACATTACAAAAACATCCACACCTTACAAAAGCATCCACTCCTTACAAAAGCATCCACACCTTACAAAAACACCCATACACATACAAAACAAAATACATACAGTAAATACAAGTACACATATTAGAAGAACCCCGTTCACACCTTACAAAAACACCCATACACATACAAAACAAAATACATACAGTAAATACAAGTACACATATTAGAACACCGTACACACCTTACAAAAACACCCATACACATATAAAACAAAATACATACAGTAAATACAAGTACACACATTAGAACACCGTACACACATTACAGAAACATCCGCACCTTACAAAAGCATCCACTCCTTACAAAAGCATCCACACCTTACAAAAACATCCACACCTTACAAATACATCCACACCTTACAAAAACACCCAAACACATAAAAAACAAAATACATACAGTAAATACAAATACACATATTAGAAAACCGTACGCACCTTACTAAAACACCCTTACACATACAAAACAAATTACATACAGTAAACAAAATACATACAGTAAATACAAGTACACATATTAGAACACCGTACACACATTACAAAAACATCCACAACTTACAAATCATCCACACCTTACAAAAGCATCCACACCTTACAAAAACACCCATACACAGTACAAGAAAAAAAACACACGCACATTACAAAAAACACCCACACATTAATTAATTTCAGTGCGTTAGAATATCCTCAGTATAAAGTCAGACCAAAGTACATGCTAATTATATCCCCCAAGAACTTAATTCACTTCACTTCACTTCGAAACCAGAGCACTTCACTTCACATCACTTCACACCCCTTCACTTCACATCCCTTATTTTTATTTAATCTCCACTTAAAAATCCTTAGCTTGTAATTACGTTCTTGACCCTTTTTTTAAAAGTGCTTAATTTACAGGGGAAAGTCGCTAGTACGCTTGGAGGTAATTGGTTCCAGCTTTTTATGGTCCTATTTACAAAGGAATATTTACCTACATCTGTTCTTTGTTTCCTAATCCTAATTTTCCGACTATGATCGTCCCTACCCAGGTAGCATGGTTTTAGCAGTCTATCCCCTATTGTTTTCCAAGCCCGTCCCCCGGTGTATGCTTTGAAAAGGGCGCATATTCGGGCTATCGCTCTACGCTGTGTCAATGTTTCCCAACCCGATTCATTTGTATTATTTGCAAATTTTGCCGCTCTCTTTTGCACGCGATTCAAAGCGCTTACCTGACCTTCTCTGTATGGGTCCCAACACACCGCTCCATACTCAAGTATCGGTCTCACAAGTGCCGTATAAGCTAAACGTTTCGTATTATTATTTGCCCTTTTGAGTATACGCATTACGAAATGAAGAGCCCTCCATGATTTTCTTAGTGTATAATTTACATGATCTGCCCAGCTTAGGTCGCTGCGTATAATTATTCCTAAATACTTAAAGTTATTTGCCTCTGGAATTAGTTGATCCCCAATACAATACCTCAGTTTACCTTTGACCCTAGCTCTATTGAAGCTTACTGCTTTACTCTTACCTGGATTTATCCTCATTTCATTTTCAACCGCCCATTCCCCTAATCTATTTAAGTCTGTCTGCAAATTTTCAATGTCATTACTATCGATTATCCTCCTGTATATTATACAATCATCAGCGAAAAGCCGTATATTTGACTCAATGTTTTTCTAAATATCATTAACATAAGCGAGGAACAGCAACGGACCTAATACGCTCCCTTGCGGCACTCCCGACGTTACTCTTCCCGAACTTCTTTTCTATTACCTTTGTTGTAATAAGATATTTTAAATAGAGCTGTTTTTTTCAGTTCATTACTAATGTTTATTACCATCTCATGAACCGGCTGAAGTAAATTCCCCCTCACATATTCAAAATTTAAATAAACGAAATGTGGTCCAAAGTACGTACATACTGCAGCACGATCAAATTTTGTATTACGTTTTCTAGTTGATATTAACATTAACATCTTTTCAGTGATAAGACCCAATACCAAAATATTTTATTTATCCATTGCTGCATCACGTTGGCTGAAGTGCACGACTCCTTTTGTTGTGCATATTTATTTCGTAACCCAGAATATTGAAGGAATACACAATTTTAAATTATTTCCGCCGAATAGTCAAAGGTAGCAAGTAGTCTGTAAAGTATGTATTAATACTAAGCAGATGATAAGAAAACATGCATATTTGGTAGCTGACTTTGAATACGTTCCTCTATGTGCTTATTCGCCAAAGGGTTGTGTTGATCTAAATGCTGTTTCTTATAAACATGCAGGCCGTTTAGAAGATATGCACCCTGCAGTCTTAACAGCCGTGAGAATCCCTAATCTCATTATATATCTCATTTTGTGTGTATTATGTGTACATAAAATAAGCCAGAGTAGCATTACGGGCCTACATATTGTGAAGTGAAACCTGATATTCATCGAAATAATATTATCGGATTCACTTTTGATATAACGGAACAAACATATTTCATTTCCATTCCAAACATCAACCAATTAATACTGTTCAGATAAATAATCACGGTTTATGGTCGTATGAGCCTCAGTATATATATATATATATATATATATATATATATCTTTAGGTAAAGTTGTAGAGATATTTTTAATTTTGAAGCAAAATTTACGTACGGCGACTATAGTCATTAAAGGATTAACTTCGTCGGCCAGGCGTGTAACCTCTTTGATGCTTCCGGGTTGCAATAAGCTAAAAAATGTGAGATTTGGCTGCGAACTTTTAAGGATACATAGACAAATATAATTCTGTAAAAATATTAGGGTACTAAAAGTACGGGTAAAATAGTTTTTTGATGAACCCAAATGTAGACCTAAAGATTTCTAATCGGAGACTACTGTAATATTTCACCTGTAATCAGAAGATTTCCCAGAACCTTGGCACCGCTTATCTGCAAGTGGTTTACCAATGGCAGGTTTAAAATTTCGCCTTAATACTACTTTCATTATTGATGACATGTATATATATAGTCGTCTACATGGGATTATCATCTTAGATGAAAGAGTTCTAAATAATTTGTTTCTAACAGTCAATTATTGTCCATGTATGACAGGCATTAAGAAAGAATTTCCAAAATTTGCGACTTCACATTTTGCAAGGGATTAAAAAAAACACAATTTGTTAATACATATGGGGAGAGTAGAGGAGCAGATGAATGCAGAGGACTCATGTCAACCACGTCAGCCAGGCTAACACGATTGACATTGAAGCCCTACCGCTGACTGGACCAGCGTTTCTGAGCACACATTTATGAAACGAACCGGACTTTCACAGTCTACCACTGCAATATGAGAATCCGGCTACTTCTATGTGTACAAACTCTTCCTACAGTGGCTTAGAGATAATATTTACCCTTTGAGCCCGGCTAACATGGCCGCCTGGAGACATATAATAGTACTTTTCGTAATGTAATCACACAGAACTATTATAAGAATTCTATCGTAGATGGATTCGTAACAGTGGTGTTAGTTCAGCGAACACATGCGCTTTAGTGGTGACTGTAACACAATTTTCAGGCGCGTTCGCTAAATTGAGAAAAGCGACTATTACCTTCGTCTTGTCTCTCCGTCCCTCCGCATGGAACAATTCGCCTGCCAATAGAATTATTTTCATGAAATTTGACTTTTGAGGATTTTTCGAAAATCTGTTTAGAAAATTCAAGCTTCGCTGAAATTTGACAAGACTAGAGGCTACTTTACTTTAAGACCTATGTGCATTTATGATATCTCGCTGAAATGTCCTTAGAATGAGAAATGTTTCAGAAAACTCGTGCAGAAAATCACAACACACATATTGTGTTCATTAACTTTTTTCCCCCGAAAATTCTGCCGTTTATGAGATAGTGTGGAAAAATATGGTATAGCCACACAAGTTACAGATGACAATACCGCGCATGCGCTGTGCATGCTGGATGACTAAGGCTACAGATACACACACACAGAATATGTAATACTTTTTGCTTTTCCACGGTAACAATGATTAAGCGAAAGTTCCTCAGTGTTACGTTATACTTACACTGCCTGTGTTTTTAATGCTTTAATTAACTTAAATGGTTGGTTAGTATTTATTATCCTGTACGAACTCATACGGCATAGTAATGTGCTGAATGACATAATATGATGGGAATATATATACTGGGTTCATAATATAAATGTGTGCATGAACAGTGTTTGTTTTGTGATGGATTTTTAATAAGTAACTGTACATGATTACAATAAAACGGTATGGACATAAATGCTAAAGTAACGTACTATAATTAGATTAATGTATTTACTGTTGCAATATTATATGCACGCTCTTCATACGTTTAATTGTTTTTGAGTAACTTCACATAATTTCATTTGAGCACAATCAATATTCAATCTCGTAAAGCTGCTGACTTTTTATGGCAACTATAAAAACTATCATCGCACACATTAGAGGGGTAAATAAATGTTATGTTTGCATAATGAAATTTTACCATGTACGTGGAAAGTGAAGCAGTAGCCTGCTCGAATTCTATCAATGGTGTCTGTTTCATTTTTTAGTGCAGTCGGTGGAAGGGGAGATGCTGGCATTAACCAAGGTGACGAGATCGGAGATGGGAGCCTACTTGTGCATCGCGGCGAACGGCGTTCCACCTTCCGTCAGCAAACGTATGATGGTCCACGTCCATTGTAAGTGTAGATACGCTCCATTTATAAAGAATATGTGCTCGCGTTTATGAAGCCTTGTATTCCACATTTGCTGCAAGATTCACACGGACGAGTTTTGGTATCATGATGAGTATAAATAATAAATTAGAAAGGATAAGAAGGGGCATATACCATGACGTCAGTTCATTTAACTCCTTACTGCGTAAAACACAGTAGACGGTGTTAAAACTAAACAACCCCTGCCCCACTTAACTCTTTTTATTCTTCCTTATTTTGGGTAACTTTAAAATAATGAAGTGCCAAAGGATATGTATATATATAGTCTGTAACATGAACCCTAATCTAAAACATCAGTGACGTTGGGGTTTATTTCTACTACTGCGCAGGAAGGTAAAGATAAAATGTACTCACCATATAACAGGTCATGAAGGCCCAGATGGGGAGTAGAGTTACAGCGATACTCTTTCTGTAACCTCGGCGCTAGATGGGTTGGGTGGTCAAGGCCACTCCCCAGACGCTTTACTCCCGGGAAAGAGACCCGGTACCCGTTGTACAGGAGGCTGGGTAGGCCCCAGGGCCGGTCTGGACGGGTGCGGAAAATCTCGCCCCCACCGGGATTCGATCACCGGACCATCCAGCCCGTAACGAGTGCGTGTCGCGCAGGAAGAGGGGTTTTAAATTTCTAATACTTTAAATGCATTCACGAGCTTACGGTGCACTGCGGCTGGCAGTATATGAAGAATTACAGTCCGTATAGTGCTTCGAGGCCGGCATTGAAAGGCCAGTTGATATTAACTTAGATCAACACCTCCTGCAGTGAAGGAAATGTAAAGTAGCAGGAATCCAAATGTTTCTGTAGTACTCGCCATTTCTGCTTGTATCCGGAAGATGCCTGCTTCGAATTTCGACCGGGTTATCAGCAGTCCTAACTGAGGCCTTTTGTGAATTTTCTCCATCATTCAATCCAATACGGGACGGTCAGATTTACATACAATGTCGTAACATAATCCACTAAAAATTTGTAATATAATTTATACGTTAAGTAGTTAGTTTTATTCCTTAGCTCATATATATGTACTGAGAAACCTACAACAATATCACATAAGCAGTGATATTGTGACAGGATGTATACAAAATTTTGTCTGGAAATCCTCATAAGTAAATATCACTTGGAAGAAATGGCTATAAGGTTGAAGATAACATTAAAATAGATCCCCAGAGTGGGCTGCGAATTTGTTGCATAGATTCATGTGGCTAACGATGAGGTCCGGTTTCGAATTTCGCAAAAATGGCAATGAACCTTGGGGTTTCATAAAATGGCCAAAAATATTTGGATCCACGAAAGGATTATTAGCTATCAAGATGTGTTTTATTACCTGAAGGGAGTTGGTGTAATTGTTTTTTTATTTCTAATGACACTCATTAATTCACACTGTGTAGCGTCGACTGATTGGATGTTCAGTGCATAATGAATATGGGAGGAAAGTGTCGTGGCCTGATTTAACGCAATAGCCTGGTAATTGGCTGAAGGAACTAGAGTATTACGACTTCAGGCAGGATATCCGGCTGCCGTGTTTAGCCATAAACCCAGGCCCACCAAAATAAGAAGCATAGTTGCTGTTCGACCCCCGCTGCGTTCGGTTATTTTTCTTTAATGAATCAATGTCACCTGAATTTATCAATATGCTTCGTCGTCCGTACCGTTACTGATTTGCCGTCAATCCTTCAACAAATGGGGCACGCGGTGGTGCAGTTGGTTGAGGCACTGCGCTACAAGCCGGAAGGTCGCCGGTTCGATTTCCGATGGTGTCATTTGAACTTTTCATTGACATAATCCTTCCGGCCCCACTATGGCCCTTGGGTCGACTCAGCCTTTAACAGAAATATTTCCTGGGGGTAAAGGCGGCCGGTGCTTAGGGCTGACAACCTTACCACCTTCATGTGCCGATTTTCTTTAAATCTGGGAGCCTTAACCTCCTAAAACCTAGGAATTTCTTTACCTTTTTCTGCGTTAACAAATAAAACTGGACCAAAATCTCGACCGATCGATCGGAAACAGTGTTCAGGTAGAATGGAAATTTCAAATAAAAACCGACCAAGAAAGGCAGGATATAGAGAAAGAAACGTGAGGAAAGCCGCCAAGTCTTGCCCGTCGGAAACCAGTGTAGCCTGCTTAGTTCTACTGCTTCTTACAAGGAAGACGGAACTTTGGGAAAGTTTGCACCGACCTGGCTATGTATGCATGAGAAAATACAAATAGCGCATTATTTTGTTGTGTGCAGTAGTGTTTCATACACTCTCTGGTAAAGAAGCTTATAGAAACTTCCAACGTTCTTAAGCCTTGTAGAATCTGTAATGCTCCAAGACCGGAGAGACAATGCTGCTGGTGCTGCTGCTGCCAATGTTGTGGACAAAAACTCACAGAGTGAAGACATTTGATTACATCAGGAAGAGACTCGTAAGGTGCTCGTAGAATACACGGGAGCGTCAGTCGGCGACAACAGACACTGTCAAATTAGAGTATCACACTTACTACAAAGATACATTGGTCTGAAGGTGTTAGGCCTTAAAGGGACATGGCTTTGTTCTTGTGGTGAAGGGCCCCGCAGCCTTGACGTTTATTGTGCAACCCTGTGATGAAGATGATTAGTTTTTTTTCGTTTTTCCTTGTAATGACGCATGGGCGGAATGAAATTGACGGGGAAAACCGAAGTGCTCGGGAAAAAACCTGTCCCAGTGCCACTTTGTCTACCACAAATCACACATGGACGGACCCGGGATCGAAACCGGGCCTCCGCGGTGAGAGACCGGCGACTAACCACCTGAGCCATGGCTTGCTGTAAGTTCCATCTACTTAGACTTAAAAGTAGGCCTACTGTGAATTTTGGCCACATATTCTGTGCGCATGTTTCGTATGATTCTCAAAATCGACAGCGATCAATTGCCTGTACATCATTAACCATTTTGATTTTGTAGTAGATAAAGTGCGTGTTTACTCTGAGGTAAGGACTGCGTTCTAAAATGCTGATCACTTGAAAGTCCTGTTTCAGAAGTTCAAGAAATCGCGCTACAAATCTTACCATCTCCAATAATATTATTCTGACCTTTTGTTTCTTTAATTTTCATTTGTTCCTTGTTGTGTCTCATCTTCATTTATGTCTCTGTTTCATGAATTATAATGGAATCTGATCTTACATCACCTAGCAATTTTCGTTTCGGAGGGAAATATGTATTAAGATGATTTCAGGCTTCCGCCGCTGTGTAAATGAGATCTTCGCTATTCTGGTATATTACGCAGCGTAGATTGGTAGTTAGTTGCCGACGTTTCGGGGCAACTTATCGGTTCCATCCTCAAGGGTCAAACAGTCTTCGTGGACTGCTTGCCCTTGAAGATGGGTCCGATATGTTGTCCTGAAACTTCGGCAACTAACTACCCATTTATGCTGCGTAATATCCCAGAAGCGCGAAGATCTCAATATGTATTGAAGTTACATAAATTGTGGTTTTATTTTAAGTTACTTAAGTTAAAGCTTATTTAAAGTAATTAATTACTCACAATACCATGAAAACGTATGGGAGAGTGGCGATAGGGTTACAAGAATTCTTAACTTCGGAGCTAGATAGGCTTTCATGGTAGCTTTTAAGCTCGCGCCTGCTTTATCAGTGGAGGAAACAGCCCCCGTTATCCATTTTATAGGAAGCAGGTTTTCCTCATAGCCGATCTTTTCCTTCGGGTGAAATTTGCTCCTGTCGGGGATGTAACCCTGATATCTCAGACTCGCAGCCGATGACATAGTCACTATATTGACTGAGATGTCAAGTACGAACTAGGGATTAATCTAGACAAGGTGAAATTTCCTGTGTAACGTTTCGGTTTAAACTTCCTTCCCTCCATAAGTAGTTCCATGGAGCACAGTCCTGCATGTGCACGCTAATACTCCTACAAATATATACAGTCGAACTCGGTTATAGCGTCACGAAAGAGACTGAATATTTTATGTCGTTATAAATGAGTGTTATTCTAACCGAGGAGTATAATGTTATAGTTAACAATGGGGAATTAATTGGTACCGCAGGATATCTGGCACTGTAGAAGAGGTGTCGCATAAACCGTTGTCGTTATAACCGAGTTCGAATGTATTTTCCCGCAGTGAATGAAACATGAGGGTTTATTACCATCTTGACAGGAGTCCACCACTAGCCCGTAACTGTAACCAGATAAATCTACTCCCAATTTTACAACCCGTTTCTTTATATCTCGTCCTCCGATAACTGACTGAAATCTTTACAGCCACGGTTACTTTATGTGCCACAAGGTTTAACATTCAAAAAGTCTACATTCAGGCCACAGAGTATATTTATGTGCCATGTATGGTTCTTAGAAAAAACATAGTTACTTCCTTGTACAGCAGTAATAAATTGGGTCTTATAATGGAGGCGGAGTGTGTTTACTGCGCGGTACGAACTGAATCCTTAAATGAAAAGCAGATTAATTTTATACAAGTAAATGTGAATTAGACTGAATTGAGCCCTTCGGAAATAAGCTCATCAAAATTAAAACCGTTACTTTAAAAACTATTAAATTCTTTTTCCCAAACATGCATTTAAGCATTAAGTAGTAAATAAAAATTCCGCAGCCCTTATTTCAAGCCACCGTCTTTTACCACGCCTTCATTTTAATGCTACTCCTATCACAAGGGCAGGCGCGTGAAGACTGGGAACCTTCTAACAAAGTGGTGCTTTTTCCTTCCCCCCCCCCCCCAAATTAAAGCGTCTCTCACTTCGCCCTTGTCTTTACCTTTCGTCTACTCTTCTGCTGTTTCTTCCTCTCTCTCTGCCTCTGTCGCTCTTTTTAATCTAATAAGATAGGCGTAATCTGCTTTACAAATCCTGGAGTGACAGGGTGTTAAATACGTTACATATAGATAACATTGTAAATAGTGTATCTGTTTTTAGTTTTCTAAAAATATGCACCTGTAACGAAGACCGATACACTGGACACAAAACAGACTCATCCTGTCGGTCAGAGGAAACCACTAAAAGCGACTATGACTACAATGGTCAGACTCACTGAAGCTTTGTCATGAGCCTCAGGGATCTCGACGTCATGACACACACTGTCAGTTGTAGAGTGACTTGGTCTGGATCTTAATCGTGAAAGGATTAACTGAAATTCGATCATAGAAAGTTTCACTCAAAGCCAACTAACACACAAGAGATCCCACTTCTCGTAGGGACACATTATTCAGAACTATCTGAATAAATATAATTTGAGATAAATAGAGAAATCTGCCTTCCCTCCATGGCGCAACAGCCCCTAACGTGCCAGGACCTCCTCATTGTCGAGGTTTCACGATCATACTCAGAGACACCACACTCGGTAGGACTCATTTGAACAAGTGATCAGCCCGACGCAGAGACCTCTACCTTACACTACTCTACACTTCATTGACGAGAGACAGACATCCATGCCCTCGGCGGGATTCAACCCCGCAATTTCAGCAAGCCAGCGGCCGCAGAGCCGCGACTTAGACCGAGCGGCCGCTAGGATCGGCAGAAAAATCTGTTAGTGTATTCAAATGAAATAGATCCAGATAAATAAAGAAGGGACTCCATGGATCACCGACCTTCGTCAAAGATTTATATTTTCTAAAGTGTTGACAAATCACTGCCTTTATACTTTCACAAGAGCCCACCACTATTCTTTATCCTGATCCAAATAAATCTTGTTTATAAACCCATATCCCATTTCTTATGATTTACTTTAACTTATGTCTCCTACGGACACCTAGATCTTCCACATGGTACCCCTAAGAACCAAATACGGAGCAACAATAGCTGACACACCAATAAATGTATAGATAAACACAAGTACAAAAAATAAAATTGAAATATTCCATGCAAACAGGCTGATACATATCCACATTATTCCCCATTATATCCACATCCAGCAAAGAACGCAGAAAATGTAATTTATATTTTGAGTATTTGCTTAAGGAAGGGCAGAAATACTGTGTGCAGTCTGAAAGGGTCTTACTTGATTGCGGTATCAGTATACAGAGCACGTATAATTCCTTGCATGTCCCAACGCACTTCTTCCTCAATGAAGATAGGCTTGAAGAGAATCTGTGTATGATTCTTTTATAAACTACGAACACTTCAAAAGGGAACACGGAATGCATAACGAACGTGTAGTGCTATGTGGAGACGAATTTTGAAAAGAGTAGCACCAAGATGGGAATGTGTAAAGATGGCATCTTCGACAGACAAAAAGAAGGAAAGTCGCAGCACGTCTTTACTTGCAGACGTTATTCCGGATAATTGTCACAAGTGTCGGCAACGGGACCCTCTTTACTAACTAGAGCGAACAGGCAGCATTAAAATTGTAACAAATACAAGGCAAAGAAATACGTACGTGTCCTTTGAGAGTTATATAGAGCCGAAATCCATTCGCTGTATGTACAGATCGCATTAAATTTAGTTCTCTCCTGAATTTCAGATTCGTATGAGTACCTTCTCTGTGCTACAATGGGTACCGGGTCATTCCCGGGGGTAAAGCGGCCAGGGCGTGGCGTTAACCACCCACCCCCATCTAGCGCCGAGGTTAAGGAAAGAGTAGAGCTATACCTCTACTCTTTCCTCTACTCTACATATTCTGTGTGTCTGTACCCTTAGTTACCCAGCATGCAGAGCGCAAGCGTCATATTATATTTTAATCTGTGGCTTGTCTGGTTCTGCCATATTTTTCCAAATTATCTCATAAACGACACGATTTTGATAAAAACGTTATTGAACATGTGTGTTTTGATTTTCTCTACAACTTTTGGCTGAAACATTTCTCATTCTAAGAATAATTCAGCGAGGTAATATAAATGTACTTGCGTCTTCGGGTAAAGTGCCATCTATTCTTGTCAGATTTGAATAAAAATTGAATTTTCTCACCATCGAAATGCTCAAATGTCAACTTTTATGACAATAAGTCCAGTGGGGAGCCGAGTTGTTCCATGCGGACAGACGGACGGACGGACAGGCAGACAAACATAACGAAGCTAATAGTCGCTTTTCGCAGTTTTGCGAAGGCGCCTAAAAATCACGGACTATTTACGAAAATAATAAGCGGAAGCAATGTATGTATTATGTACATAACAAGAAATTAGAGTTTTATGTCTTGCTCGTGACTCAGTAAAATATTTTTTTATTGTACGTGTTTCTCAATTATCCTTTTATCCCCTTCCCCACCATTAACCGCATAATCGAGACTACTCTACAGCCGATGAAAATTTACTTCACAAAGTGAAATGATCGTTAATCCTGAAATACTATTTTATTGGAAAGATTGGTGCGTTTTGATTTGTTCGTTACTTAGCCAGATGCTAACGAATATTTATATTATATTTACACGTCGGCTCGTTACTCTATTTTAATCCCTTGAAATTCGGATTTGATAAAATTGGGGAAATTTCTTGATTAGCGAATCAGCTAATATATTGTCAAGACGGAGTGTTCTGTATTGAGGCAGTTAGGCTGTTGGCGCCCTAAACGAATCACGTTTAATCAAGCCAAATAGAGACTGACGCACTAAGATACAGCAAACACAGGCCCTTACGCTGCTGGCACAATGAACGAATCATGTCCAATCAAGTCAAATAGAGTCTGGCTGAATAAGATGATGCAAAGGCAGAAGCTGAGTATCACTCAACTCTTAGTCATACACTGTAACACAATTGGGCTTTTAGTGGAGTTTTGTTCCGGGAAAATGTATATGCCTTTGTAGCGTCTTAGTAAATCACAATCAGTTCCGGCAGTGTATCAGTAAGCTTAGTGTTTCAGACTATGGTATCAGAACACTAAGATTCAACATAATACCGAAGTTCACCTTTGGACATGGTCCTGCGACAGATTTGTCAACCTTCCACTATCAACATTCTTATTCTTCTATGAGATTAATTTTATATTATCCTTCCATTTTATTTCCTACCCTCTAAAAGTTATCTCCGTAAAAATTCCGTTTATTCCTTAGGATTTGTTTAATTACGCCTTCAATACTTCAAGTTGAGGACCGGTTAGCTTCTCGGGAAAGACTGTGGGGCTCCATGGATTTAGTTAGATATACCTCAGCATACAAAACGTTCACAGAAATTCGCCCACAAGCTGTGCACAGTGTGGTTCGTTCTTAAATAATAAAACTTTGTTTTTAGAGTTTTGAGACGTTTAGTTGTGATATACTCTTTACTGTCAGATGACTCAAATTATCGAATGATCAAACTAAGGGCATCTCGTAGATACAGCGAGTTACGTCGCGTTTAGCCACTATCGGAAATTTTCGCATAGTGCTTTGGAACTCCATCGAGCCGAAAAGACAAACTCTGCCTTACAGCTGGAGGCACATATTCAAGCAGCGCCGGTAGAACAGTTTCAGAAAATTGCCATACTTTTGAGCATTTAACCTGTCGGGTAGAAATTAGAGCCCAAGGCAATATCTGCGACTTTAGTAGCCCGAACATTCACGCTGAAGTGGATGTGATATGCATATTAGTGTATAAGCACGAGGATTATCCCGTGCCTGGGGGTGGCTCTTGTGGACATTCAACACAACCTCACGCATAAGACATATTAGATATATCGACATATTGTTGTGTAAAATGAGCTTATCTGCAGCGTGCTGATGTCGTATCCAATCAAAAAATATATCCGTATAGGACGATCGCCTGGACACGGATATGCACTCCGAGATTGTGTTATGGATGCAGTTGGTCGTCAGCAAGTACTTCCAGGGCCGACAGTTTGGACAGTACCAATTCTCGTGAGAGATTGCGTGAGATTCTCCACCGCATTCTTTCCACAGCTGCAATTATGGCATCTTCACTGGCTGGCGTTCTTAAATTCCTTGGGCGACCTCCATTTACAGTTGCCGTAGGTATAAACCTTCCTGTCTCGCTGAGACGCTGCTCCAGTCTTCGAAACACATTAGTGCCTGAATGACGTCGACCAGAATATCAGTGCGTGTTGCCTTGCATCAGTACCAGCTCGAGTGTTACACGCACTGAGGGTTAAGGGCATGTCACATTATTCGTCGTGAATTAATTCCACTCATTAGTCAGTCACAACTGACTCCTGTGAATTGTGTTTTGAATACACCTAACACTGCCCTTTATACACGTAGTCTGAGAAATGTGTTGCCCAATTTGACGGCGACCTGTATCTCGAGAAGTGAAAGTCTCAGGACGTATTTTGTGTAACATTTTTGGTTTTTTTTAAAGGAATCACGATCTGGGTAGTTGTTGCTGGAATTACTTTCACTTTGTTTACCGTCGATTTATAGTAAGGCAGTGAAAAAGGAACAGTAAAGAATAAGGAAGAAAACTGTCGTAGCTAATGTGAAGTACTATCTTGTCATTTGGCGAGAGGGACTAAAGAAAAACAAGAAAATTTTCAGCAGGTTGGTGGAAGGATTAAAATTTTAAACCGGAACTTTCTGAACACAAAGCAGAAGTGATAACTGCTGGACCCAAACCTGGGTTTTAAAACATTCTCTTACGTCAAGGAAACTAGTTGGCCTGTGTTATATTCAAACAAACGGACTACAAAGGATCAAACGTATGCGGTTCTTTTGACAAATCTCCACTAATAATCCCGGAATGAACTCAGCTCGCAACTCTGAAGTCGAAACAAACATGTGGAGTGTTAGATTCAGGATTTCAGTCCGCAAGACAACATCTGGAAATACCTGCAGTTCCCAAAACTATTCTGTATTCTACTCGGAGTGTGGAACTATTTTAATCGTTTTATCGAAATCTCTAAATCGTAAGCCTTATTACCTATATTTAATTAAAATGTTCAAAGTGGTCTAGAGGGAACATTTCTCAGGCTTTACGGGAACCCCACCCATTAACAACTTCACGTAGTTGTAAAACTATTTTTTTGATCTGAGCCCTTCGAGTGGCGGCAGTCTTGTAGCATACAGGGAGAGAAGGAATTCCAATAAACGATTACTGCAACCAAGCAAGGAAACAAGCCAGGGTAAAGTGGAGGAGGGTAAAGGAAGCCCTTCATTCGGGTTCACTCAACTCACTAACCAGCGAAAACACGAATCTCTTCTCCGTTGCTTCGCAGCCGCATCAAAAGCCAACAAGCGGGGTTAGTACTATCCGTGTGCCCTCAGGATGGACCAACATATAACCCTCCCTCATGACCTCCCCCACCTCTTATAAAACCAATATTTCTCTACAACTAGTTCATAGAGCGTGTCTGCGAAATCAATAACTAAAGAGAATCTGTAGAACCTTCAACGTATATTTTTATACAATGTTAAAACTTTTGTTAGTACTTACCTTGCTGTAGTGCGGTTTACCTCTGTTGTAATCGGACTTTTATTTCAGTTTTGCTTTTACGTAACAACAAGCAGCCCTATGAACCGATGGAGACCATTTTGTAAATAAAAAATTTTGTAAATACGTATCTCACAGATGAAAATATATAGGATGTATCTAAGATTGCTTGAACAGACTTCAGGAGTGAGTTCTGTCCACACCGAAAAAAGGAAAAAAGTTCATGTCGATATATGTCCGCAAACATTTTCGTCTTCTAGGTACAGCCCAACAACCCGTTGACCTCAGTCCTTTAGATTTTTATCGGTGGGGGTCACTTAAAATCCCTAGTGTATGCAGCTCTAAATTAAAATGAAGAGACACTTCACCAACGCATTTGTGATGCCTGTGCAGCCATTCGCAACCGTCCGAGACCTTTGGAAGTGTGCGACAGTCCATGTTTACATTGATTCAGATGGAAGACATTTGGAGCATTTGTGAATTGTGACTTTATAACAATAAGAACTCAACATTTCTTAAATTGGAAACGTGTGTGGTAAATGTATCATAGTTAGGGTATTTATTGTTTAATGTAATCTTTCAGTTAAACTCAAAATCCACTCATTTCGGGATATATGTCTCTATGAACTCACTCGAAGTATATCCAAGCATTTTATTTCCACCTTATAGACGGAATATGCACAACATTTTGCTTCAAAAAAGGAGTCAAGAATAATGTTTTTAATTTTAACTTCGCTACTTCGATATATTATCAAAGTATCAGTATCACCGTAACGTTCATTGTGTGGTCTTCTGGGCTGTGTTATCTTTCAGGCGGACGCCAATGTTTCTGAGATATATATTTTCAGATTTTGAGTGTGGTGAAAAGCAGTGAGGTTAAATGTATAAGCAGGTTACATGGAAGGTGGATAATCAAATCCATGAGTGGGAGTAGAAGGTACAAGACAGTCCTACTATATCCTGACCCTTTCTTCACCCTGCTCATCTCGACCCTGATGATAGACGTGGCATGTTTCTTCGAAACATTGGTGTTCGTGAGCACAGGTTACGCGGTTTCTTAACCCAGAAGGGCTCAATGTGAATACACACAGCCGTGAGAATCTGAAAGCTGACCGTAATATACCCACGGAATAACTGAAGCAGGTACTCACCAACTGCCGGACCAACTGTATGCAAAATTCGCTGTTGAGTGGTGAGCACTTCTGCTTCCTATTCAGGAAATGCCAGATTAAATTCTCGGCGTCGGAGACAGACAGAGTTATTTCGCTGTTTTTCTGTCCCTCCAAGAAAATTCCAGAACATTATGTACAAGAATGTCACGACCGCTTTCTTGAATATCCCTCGTGCTCTATATTTGAGAGGTCTCCAGATCTCTGCCCGTAAATCGGCTATCTTAATTGAGGTTTTCTGTGGTATTCTAAGTGCCTCGAGGCAAAAGGCGAGATAGTGGACTTACCTCAATTCAGGCTAACGTCGTTTCCTTCAATACTGTATTTTTCCACTCATTATACGGATTGTATCTTTTATTGTTTCCCCGAGCTCGGCAGCTTTGTCTAATCAAATTCAGGTATTCCTTGCGATGCATGGGAACACTATAAACGAGACACATCTACATTTGCCGACATGTCATTTGACGCTATGTGCAAGTTCATGGGTTTATTGATTTGTTGAGTGTAACTGTACACACGACTGCAAGAGCTAACACCAATTCCAACGCTATATATTCTGCGCTACTGACCGCATCCATGAATAAATCTACATTGAAAAATTCCACGTCACTGTCGCTTTATAATACGCAGTAATTTTTCCCGTTTGAAGCCACAAATCAATGCATATAAAAAATGTTTTAAATATCCTAAGAACCATTCGGTAGGTTGTTGGTGCATGATGTGCTGTGGTCAGGTGTTAACCCTTCAGAATATCGTTGCTGTGAAACGCGATGAGCTACCATTGTCTCTGTTAAAGCTTACAGTTTGGCACTGACTGTGCAGGTTATTCGAAAAACCGGCCGAAATCCAAAGATCTACGATGGAACTCGTTCTTTAATTGGTACAGAGAATTGAAGCCCCGTGTCTAATACCCAGTATTGATATTCATTTGTTTTGGCTGCGCCCTATTTAATCAGTAAATCCTCATCTATTCTTACTATCTACACACCGTCTTTTCCATCCGCAAGCTGACCACATATCACTGGTTACTCATACCTGTTACAACCTGAATAATGGAAACGTGGAAACCTTGATTACATTCTTTGTGGGCTGTTACTGTCCATCGGGCATACAATTTAGCGTTGCATAATGTAATGCTTGTATTAACATGTTATAAATATTAATTATATACAATAATAATACGGACATTTTTAAATATATTTATATTTTCGTGGAGAGGGTTATACCATTTCACTGAACACCATCAGTTAACCCGATTTGTAGGCATTCCCCATACACACGAAACGTAGAAGCATATTTACATGGATACAGTGTGCGTAGCAGCAGCAATAAAAAATGTAACAGATTCACATTGAATAAGACGCCTTACATGTAAGTTACTGTGCATATGTCTGTTAATTATTATTAATTTCGTGAAAGAAATAACAGAGCTATACTCGTATACTTAAAATGGGGAGGGAGGGTACTCGGTGGCGCAGTTGGTTAAGGCACTGCGCTACAAGCCGGAAGGTCGCAGGTTCGATTCCCGATGGGGTCATTGAGATTTTTCAATGACATAATCCTGCCAGCCGCACTATGGCCCTGGGATCGACTTAGCCTCTAACAGAAATGAGTACCAGGGATATCTCCTGGGGGGTAAAGACGGCCGGTGCTTAGGGCTGACAACCTTGCCTTCTTCATGTGCTGATTGTCTAGAAAGTCTGGGAGCCTCAACCTCCTGAGGCATAAGGGCTTATTATTAATTATTAATTGAAGGGCCCCGTAGCAAATGCTACGGACGCACCGCAGCCTTGAAGGCTTATTGTGCAACCCTATGACGAAGATGATGAGGTTTTTTCTGCTTTTC
Organism: Reticulitermes speratus; assembly: GCA_021186555.1. Classification (NCBI taxonomy): domain Eukaryota; kingdom Metazoa; phylum Arthropoda; class Insecta; order Blattodea; family Rhinotermitidae; genus Reticulitermes; species Reticulitermes speratus. The sequence goes on from JAJKFL010000005.1 coordinate 22,121,193, forward strand.
CATTTTAATGGAGCACCGGTGGAATGAAAATGACAAGGGAAAACCGAAGTACTCGGAGAAGAACCTGTCCCAGTGCCACTTTGTCCACCACAAATCCCACATGGAGCCCTAAGTGCTTACTTACACTAAAGAATATTGTTGCTGAAATTGCATTAGTGTCGAAATAAGGCAGCCTGTCGGTCACTAAATAAAACAGTAGTGGTATATTGCAATGTGCATATGTGCTTGTTTTTGTCTGCTCTTCGGATGAGAACTCTCTCTTATCAGTCGCGTAGTACAATCATATAGTTTACACGCACAGCCATGGTACTATGACCAAGAGTGGGGTGTCATGGCGGCGTAAAGCCGCAGTATGTAACACCAGATGTGAATGCTTAAGTGTATTTGTAAATAGATGCATTTTGCCTGTGAATACTTGATATTTGTTGCATATGCTAAGGTTGGATTTTGTGTTATAAGGTAAAGAAATTTCTAAATGTTCAGGGAAATATTAAGGTTTTTGAGGTCTCTGTTACAATAATTTATTGTTTTGTTTTACTCTACTAAAATGTATAAGAAAATAAGAGGGAAAATAATAGCGCTGTTATTACACATGTGCTTGTATCCATAATGCATGTTTTGTCGTTTCAAATAATTGAAAGCTACTTAAAGTTTTCCAGTTCAGACATTTCCTCCCTATGCTGTTCGCTTCATGCTCACTTGACAATAGTTCCAGATATTTTCTCGATAGTCTCTTCCTTTCATGCTCACTTCAAAATAGTTTCGTCTGGTCTCCGATTAAAACATTATTTTCCTTCTCTGATCTGGAGTCTCGATCAACAAATTCAGCAGTTGATAGTTACTAAATTGCTTGTTATGACACCCAGAATTTAAATCAAGTGTCACTAGCTGACCCCGTCCCAAACCACTTGCATTATGTTCCGCCATCTGCATTTAGATTTTACTTCCACTCATTTCTGTGATTATGTCCAGAAAGTGTTTAGACACTTCTTATCTCTCCACGCACTTTCTGGTAAAGAAAAATTTTTTACGAGTATGTATATAGTGCCCTGATTTTGCGAAAGTCAACATTACAGGGTTTCTTCTGTTTGGCATTATACAAGTCCAGGAATTTATCAGAGAGAAAGATTACTCTTTCACGTTCCTTATAAATGAGTTGTTTTGAGCGGAATGGGGGTATGTTTTCGAAATTTTCGTGAATTGAAAAATACAGAAACGAGAACTAGATTACGTAGACATTCCGCTGTTAATCCTCCAACGTGTCCAGCACTGTATCTTGTAAATAAACTCGTTCCCACACAGAACTACCTTTTTTATGCAGACATTAATGGCTTCAAAGCTGAAACGCTTCCTGTGGTCCCAGTCACAGCGTCAGACAAATTAAAGCCCTTGATCACGTGTTTGTTCCTTTAAAGAAATGTTTGAAACCCTGTTTACCGGGCTGAACATATTATCAGATGTGTCTGAACGCTTTGACTGACAAAGTAAATGAATATCTGATTAACCAAATAACTAATTATTAAATGAATAGCTATGAATTTATTGAAATCCATGCATATCACACTATATCTTTCCCAGAAATACGATTCCTGTATTCTTCTATTACAGGGCACATTTAATAATAACTGTTTTGTTCTCATTGAAATAGAAAAATACCTCCATTATCTACACTAATAATGATATACGAGCTGTATAATAGTCGAATTTCCTCGTTAAGGAGAACTCTAAGTGGCAAACTTACTTCGTAATAATTAGTTTCAACACTTTTCTAAGCGGATTTTGAAGAAGGAAGCAGCACCTTCCTCCGAAAGTTTGAAACATCTGTCGTACAGAACTACAAGACATCACATCTCAGACGACAGTAATTTCCATTTTCCTGAGTACTGTATGTTAAGACAAATTTTATTTGCGTTTTCTCTCAAAGTATAAGTCCACTTTTGACGTATATATATATATATATATATATATATATATATGCACAAATATGCAATGTATTATATATTAAAGTGTAAAACACGGCGAATGACGGCTCTAGCACTATAATCGTATTAGAGCTCACGTTTTCACATACGTTTGTTTAATCTGTATGAAAATATAGTCTGTTACGACTAAATAGACTACGCTAATCACAAAAATGACAGAAAATTGTAACATTTACGTATCTTCAGTTCACTGCAAAGAACGACCAAGCCAAATATTGGCAAATTTGAGACAGTATTGCTGAGTATATTGAAATTCATTTATTTTTATCAGGAAAGGATTTCAAGGATGTATTTGGCATGACAGTGTATTAACGAGCATGTTCACTTTCTGACAAAGTAAACAAATGGAAATGTTGTGCAGGTAAATCTATGTCTTTTTTCTCCAATGGCTTGACAGCTCCTTGGGGGCCTAGGGCGCCTCATTTTTCGAGGTTTCACGATCACACACATTAGACACACCACACTCGGTAGAACTCTTCTGGACGAGGGACCAGCTCGTCGCAGAGACCTCTACCTGACAACACACAACACTCACAAGAGACAGACATCCATGCACCCGGTGGGATTCGAACCCATAATCCCAGCAAGCGAGCGGCCGTAGACCTACGCCTTAGACCGCGCGGCTGCTGCGATCGGAAAATCTGTCTACGTAGTCAAATTTATATTTTGCACATCTGCAGTAGAAAGGGACTTGTGCAGGTAAATTTATGTCTACTTGGTCAATTTTATGTCGTGCACATCTGCAGTAGAAAGTGACTTGTGCAGGTAAATTTAAGTCTACTTGGTCAATTTTATGTCTTGCACAGCTGCAGTAGAAAGTGACTTGTGCAGGTAAATTTATGTCTACTTGGTCAATTTTATGTCGTGCACATCTGCAGTAGAAAGTGACTTGTGCAGGTAAATTTAAGTCTACTTGGTCAATTTTATGTCTTGCACAGCTGCAGTAGAAAGTGACTTGTGCAGGTAAATTTATGTCTACTTGGTCAATTTTATGTCGTGCAAATCTGCAGTAGAAAGTGACTTGTGCAGGTAAATTTAAGTCTACTTGGTCAATTTTATGTCTTGCACAGCTGCAGTAGAAAGTGACTTGTGCAGGTAAATTTATGTCTACTTGGTCAATTTTATGTCTTGCACAGCTGCAGTAGAAAGTGACTTGTGCAGGTAAATTTGTGACTACTTGGTCAATTTTATGTCTTGCACATCTGCAGTAGAAAGTGACTTGTGCAGGTAAATTTGTGACTACTTGGTCAGTTTTATGTCTTGCACATCTGCAGTAGAATGTGGCCAGAAAAGACAAGCAGCAAATAATGCTAACAGTTCTAACAAAACATCTGCAAGTCGATACAACACCTTAGGGATTGTGACGTTTGATTTGCAAAGTATGCTCCAGATGCCTTCCTCGCAAATGTCTCAGAAATTCTATACCAGAGAGCTCCGTATCTATAATCTATGAATCTGTTCTATCTCACAAAGCATTCTACTTCGCATACTCTGAAATCAATGGCTAAAGGGGAAGCTGTGAAATTGGTACAGCTTTGTTGCGGTGGATAATGCAACTTCCCAAACATGTTAATTAGATCCCATTGTAGCGGCCAGAAACAAAACGACTTCTTCGAAACTGCTTCTTGGCGCACAGTTAGTGTTCTCTTATATTACCGAACCTAGTTGACGTTTGTAATCAACGCCCTTTCGCCTAGAAATGAATAATCTTTTTTTTATCGCAAGTATTTAACTGATTTTCTTTATATATTTTCAACATTCTCACAAAGAATTTTTCGGAACGTAATGCAGGCTTGTAAATGACGACCTTGAAAATTTCGCGTTATCGTTAGCCTTCCTCCTAAGATTGGGTACGAATGAAGGCTGCAGTCTGTAAATTTGAGTAAAGGAGAATGTGTGAAGTGGTGTCATATATATGCTGAAAGCATTCTTTGGCCTATATTATATATAAAATTCAGTGATTTCTTTCTCACTTTACATTCCGTTTCTCTTCTTTTTCTATGTCCTTCTGAGTCCTTTGAATCTATATTAATAATTTATACCGGTACATGTATTGAAAATAATGTAAGATGTCCCACAACGCGAAATTGAAGCGGAGAGCGTGTGGGACGGATGTTGTATTCTCTTCAGTAAGGGTCATCGGCATTCATACAACGTGAGAACTCCAGAGAGAAGGAAATGAGGATTTCATTCTCGAGACGCAAGTTGCAGCTCTCTGCATGTTATAGTGAACACATTAGAGGTGTTGAATCCAGATATCCAGTATGTTTGGAGAGACTGGAACACTAAACATGTAGAGAAATGGACGAAATTTAGAAGCTTTATAGTTTATTCTCATCAAATTATCATTAGAGTGATTGCATCAAGGGGGACGAAATCGACGGAGAAATAACACACGTGGGATAGCTGGGAAATGTGTAACATAATTTTACTTGAATAATAATTTCGGGGGCACAACATTTTGGAAGACAAGCATAGATGAGATTATAATCTTAGAATGGATTATAAAAAATTCAGAAACTAAACTTGCATTCACCAAAAAGTCAAGTACGGTTTAAAGTTGGGGAATGTTTGCTACCATTCAGCTCAGAATCTTCTCTCTTTACGTCTGTTTTCGTGAAATACACAGGCTAAAATATACAAAACTATACTCTACGTGATTTTGTGTGCGTGTAAATTTTTTTTCTTTCGCATTAAGGAAAAGACATGAGAGCAGATTGAATGATGCTTCAGAATAATGTGCTGAGGAGAATATCTGGACCTGAGAATGTGGGAAAACAAGAGGCTGTATAACGGGAAACGTGAAAGAAAATTGATCTGAAATTGCAGAATAAAAGTGACTGAATTCAAACTGCATATTTCTTACATATTGTTTGCAGGTTGAAAATAAATCCGGCTGTGGCTAATGGCGTGGTTTAGTCTGATACTGAAGAGTCTCCAGAATGTTTATTCTTCCATTTCTCTCTTGCTTTTCTTTATAATAAATTTCCTACCCAAAGAATTGATCTAATAATTCCATACGGTACTTTACCAATGTAGCATCTAACTGGACACTTTATGTCGGTGGAATAAACAAGAGAGGTAATGTACGTATAACGTAACAATCAGGCGTGTTCGGGTAACCGTTGTTGCCTTATGTTTATTTCACATAATAAACTGAACTCTAAAGTTTATTATTTGTAGTTCATTCAACGGAACTGAGAGTATTTCAGTTTGTATAGCGTCAAATAATATCATGTTACTGAATAGTGAATAAAATAGCATAGGGAAAGAATTTGTTGTAGTCTAATATAATTTCTCTTCTGGACAACAAAGTCATTAGAACGGCTTTAAAACCTAGATTTGAGACTGGGACCTCCAAATTCGAAACTGATATACTACCCACTCGATCTCTTAAACCAACAGATGTAGCATGTAGATACTAAGATTTTGTGGCCATTTTTGGACTTTATTTTTGTAATTTTTAATGTGTTTATATACGTTTAGCGGCCGGTATAGCGTGGTCAGTATGGGAACTTGCTGCGGAGTTGAAGATCCGAGGTTCGAACCCCGGTGGAGGCGAGATTTTTCGTACCCGTTCAGACCGGGCCCGAGGCCCACCTAGCCTGCTGTACAGTGCGTACTGGGTTTCTTAACCGGGGGTAAAGCGGCCGGAATGTGGCGTTGACCACTCCTTTAAGCACTGAGGTTGTATGTGGTAGAGCTATACCCCTACCTCCCCTCTGTGCCTTCATGGTATGTTATAGGTTGACCTTTACCTTTATATACATGTGTGTATATTTTGAGAAGACGATATCATACACTATGTTGTAGGTTAATTAAAAAATATACTTCATAGAGGTATCAAGTAATGTCAATTATTCGCCGAAAGCTTATATTCGGTTACCAAGAGTCTTGCAAATGAACAGGAGTTTTAAACAAATAACACCGAATCCCAAAATTGGACTGGAATCCATGTCTGTATGTGCCCATCGAGGTCGCTTTTCATGAGGTTATTTCATCTGAGCTACACGTCAGTTCTGTCGAAATTATTCTTGAAGTCTATTATCCTAGCAACACTGGATGAGCTAGCTGCACATTCAGCATAAAAATGCTTTCATTAATGGCTCTGAACATACAATTTAAATTTCGATGGAATAATTAAAATTCGTCCAGTAATTGGAATTAGAATAGACTTTGAAATATGCAATAAATTAACCTCGGATCGGAAATGGTTTTGTGCGACCCACACTCTGCTTATCATAGGTGACCCCAACTTGCAGACAAATAAAGAAAAACACGAATTTCTCACATGGACAGATATTAACAAAAAGTAATTTATTTTAATGTGCTGTAGGTAAATTTAATTACTACTCCCGGTTATTTAGTATTAATTATAATAAAAATACGGCATTCTAGTAATGAAGAATGATGCGTTTTCATTATATCCCACATACAGAGGGATCGAATTTAATGCGTAATCTGTCTCGTGTCAAGCTCGCTGGGCATGAGACTTCATATTTACTGTTTATAGGCCTGCACTGCACTGTGTGACCCAGACTAGCAAAGTAAAAGAAATGAAATTCATTCAAGATATTATATCAATATTTGTTCATGATAATGTTTTATTGATATTAATTGTAAGCTTCAGAATTAGATACTGAAGAAATTTATATTTATTGACGATATAATTCATATGAGGATAATTGATTTACTACACTTTACGGTCCACATACGGTGTTATAATAAATGTACACGCGTGATTTCACTGCAGCATTACCTCCAGATTAAAGCGAATTCACCCTTTAAAGCGTAGTGGCATATATATATATATATATATATATATAATATAGTTACCACTGCGTTATATGTATATTCACCCTTTAAACCGCAGTGGTAAATATATATACATTTACCACTGCGGTATATATATACCGTCTGATTTAACAGTATAAAACTGTATTTTTTACTCCCAGCATATTAATGTTTTATATTATTTTTGCACTAAACAACCATTATTTCTTGCACAAAATTAACCGTCTGATCTTTATAATGGAAATACTGTTTCTTCTCTTTGAAGTATGAAATCAGTTTTATACCTAATTTAGATTTATTTCAGCCTTAAGCACCGGTAATTGCCATTCTACCTACATAAAATTTGTGTCGTCTGTTATTGGCACGTGCTTATTTGGACGTAAGGGAAAGGAAGTTGCAGAGGGATAAGTCAAATAATGTTAGAAAGATCTCAAGAATTTGCTTCCACCTAATATATCAGCGCGATTAATTTAAAAACAATTAGTTAAGCAGGACATGCAGCGCGCACTGACAGAAGTGAGAAACGTATACAGTATTTTAACCGGAAGAATGGACAAACGAATTGAAGTAAACAGGCGCACTCTGGAGGAGAATAGGAACTCGATGTTAGAGAGAAGTGTACTGTGATCTGCAGGTGTGACCTCGCAATGCCAATCAGAATTGCCACCAACTCCAACAAGTCGTTCGATAATTCTTCATATCATTATTCCCCCATCCTTCTTGGTGTTCCAAATCAACGTTTACACAGATTCATCACTATCTTACGCAGTATATGCGAGACGCACTTTTCGGTCAATTTATATAAGCGGAACTATTCACTGTACATCTCCGTGATATTCTTCACTGTCCTTATTCGATTTCAAATCTGAATTGTATTATTAGCAACTTCTACTGATTACGTACATCGATTCCTTCACCTTCTCAACCAAATTTTGGGATACTGCGTTGGAATAGTTCACAGCTACTTTACTCCAGATACTTGCATCATGACATTATAAATCAGAATATATTAACACTGTATTTGAGCTAACGTTGTTTTGTTCTCTGTAACTTTCAAGCCCCTATTACACAGAATAAGAAAATACATTTAAATTTTGACATATGTACTATGTGTATTGTTAGCTCGTTTATGGCGATTTTATGGACTGGCGTGTATGAGGCTGAAATGTAACACGAATTAATTACAATTGCTTAAATTTTACTCAGGCAAAATTAATATCATAATTATGTTGGCACTGTACGTGTGCCAGCGGTAGCAAATGTTTTGTTTCATGACGCAGCTGTAAATCGTAACTATTTGAAACACAGCATATGATTTAATGTCACACCGCGGCATTGGGTGCAGCCGTGCGAGTCCGGATATTAAGTGAAAGGACAGATGACAAACGGGATGGTGGCAATTGTGAAAGTATCGGACACCTTGTTTAGCTGCATACAGATATTGATGGCGAGATAACACCTGTTTTTCATTGTTATTTTCATTGTTCCAAGTTTCTTTTAATATTAAATATGACTGACAAAGGTTTTTAAGCCTTTATAAGACGAAGTTATGTAAATTGTATTTTAAGACTTAGTTCCTACATCCAAGATAACACACCGCATCTCGTTTATAAAGAGCAGTCACTCCCTCTGCGACACGCTCGCTGTTAGTTAAGAACGCAGTAATTTGTAATGTGGTAACTTTTAGTTTAATAGACAGGTAGCGGGGTTTCGGAGGAAGCTGCTGTCCTTATCTCGACTGTAGAAATTCGTGTCAGATTTCGAATGTACGCTGATATTCATTACCAAACTACACGGCTTCACAAACTATAAGACCATGACCGTAACCATTCCCATCGAGAAAATCTCCAGTCTCAGTCGTTATTTCTTCTGAGAAAAAACACATCCCGGAAATAGACTAAGGAAAACGCTTTATTATTTATTTATTTATTATTTATTTATTTATTTATTTATATAGTATGCCTTTTGACGACGCTGTCAGTGTCTCAGACTTCAGTGCGTCGAATGGTAGGATAATTTGTAAGAAATGAATTCTAAATCATTTTAAAGGAATCAGTTTTTGGCCATGTTTCACTATCCCAGCATTTGTTTGGAGAGGCTGAGAAAAACTACGAAGGATCTGCAGTAGGATTCCAGGGTTTTGGCCAAGATTCTAAAAGAATATCTTCCAAATACAAATCTAGAGCTTTATCGTTACACCAGTTTTCTCGGTAGATGTGTCTCTTTATTTGACGTTACATTTAAGAGATGCACACTGTTATTTCTGCCCTATAAAGGGCCACCTTACCTTGTATTTTTATCAGGAGTTCACTATAGGAAAAACCCATAAATTTTGGCGATTATGGACTTATAGACCTAAACTGTTATGAAAAGGCTCGTGACTTGAGGAGGACTGAAGCCTACTATTTTAGCGTTTCAGCAGAATAAAGTCACCATTTCATTAGAATTGGCGAAATCTGTAACGAGCAGTATTCAAGTTATGTGCATTTTGAGTGTGCAGAATTCAATAAATTATTAAACTCGTAACCCTTTTAGTTGGAGTCATTACGACTTCAGCCTCTACCTCGTAGAATGTTTGAAACAAAAACAAAAAAAAATTGTATTCTGTTAAAACGTGGTTGAATCGTAGTGCTTCTTATTGGAGGGTTCAGTGTTTGTACCTCAGGAAGCGCGGTAGTTGATATTTGATGTAATAACCATATTAATGTATCATATTGTCTCTTTTTAAGTCTTCGAAAAGATTTTCACACTAGAAATTTGTTTCCAGTTCTTGTATGTCCCATAGCCATATGACCTACGTATTTAGCTCTTTTTCATCTCCAGAACTACCATGTCCACGATATTCGGCTTGTTTATATTAACAAGTTTATTTTTAAGTAATATCCTAAATAAGTAAGTGAAAGACCTTTTTGAGAAGGTGATAGTCTATCGGCTCATGAAAAACTTCCCTCCCCTTACTGAATCCATTAGGATACCGTGTTCACAAGAGGCCTGCCACTTGACCCAGTCGTTGGTTACTCCGCTCCTCACAAACTGTTTCTTTCAAACAAATTATAATAGTTGGCACATCTTTCCGATTTTTCGTGGGAACCGTATGTGATTATTTCCTTCAATTAAAATTATGTGCTAATGTTCCACCTAGCCAATCCCAGTGGCCGCGCGGTCTAAGGACGCTCGCTTACTGGGATTGTGCGTTCGAATCCCGTCGGGGTCGTGGATGTCTGTCTCTTGTGATTGTTGTGTGTTGTCAGGTAGAGTTCTCTGCGACGGGCTGGTCACTCGTCCAGAGGAGTCCTACCGAGTGTGGTGTGTCTCAAAGTGTGATCGTGAAGCCTCGAAAAATGAGGCTGCCTAGGCCCCCAAGGGGCTGTCGAGTCATTGAAAAAAAATGTTCCACCTTTCCTTAGTACTACCGATTATCCTCATTGATTTTATTGCTCTTAAGAGCCAAGAATGTAGCCTGAAAATTTTAATTTCCTGAATATATACGATGCCGTGTCAATTTATGTATACTCAAAAAGATTTCGGAGGAGCTGGCTTGCCCCAAATTTAGGGGTATCACAGACTGCCTCCTGCTTACTACACCCCGCAGATGGAGGCAGCAATATCCTCCTAAAATTAGTTACGTTCGTAACAAACGACATGAAGTCATGTTGCAAGAGACAAAAACCTTTTTAAAACCACTGTGAAAACACGAAAGTCCGCATAATATATCCTTTTGTTCATCGAAAAATTTCTGTGTTTAGGCCTGCTGTGTACAGAACGGTGCAATTTGTAGAGCTGGCCACAATTCACTGTATATGTCCTCACTGTTTCGCTTCAAATTTTTGTAACGCTTTTCTCTTGTTGTGTAGAATTCAGACTCCTGATGTAGCCACTCTCCTCGCAACGGCACGGAGAATGGAAACCTCCCGCACACTCCGGAGTGCTCAATGATTCTGCGCGAGGGGTGAGCGTAAATAAACTGTGCCAAGTGCGAAATTGAAAATCATCCTTTACTGTGCTGGCATCTTGAAGAAAGGATATGTCCTCCTAACAGACGATAAAAAGTAAAATATGCGGTAGCGAAGTGTATTCTGAGAATCCCTTTTTGTGCTTGAGGGGTGTATGGAGTAGGGAGGCAGATCGAGGTGTTGCTGCTTTATAGCTTCTTCCGTTCACATTTTTTTTTTCTTTCTGTAGTTTTTCATCCCTTGGATATTAATCGGCTGTGTATCAGTTTCAATGTGACGTCATCAGAGTAGGAGGGGGTGCTGCATTTGACACCGATGACGGATGCGCTTCTATTAGAGGGGTACGTCCTCTGCCATGGCCCTCAAATTCTGCACTGCCTTCTCGTACCATCTTCTTATTCTACCAAACACTAACCATGTGTCCCTTGTCAAAAAGCTTTGGTGTTTCATTTCGTCTTCAAACTGCAAAACGTGACGCCGCATGTAAATGTAGCATCAAGTGCTGAGTGCTTAACGGCACCGTATTACGATCTGTAATGCTGAGTTTCTGTACAAAAATACTTGTTAGATCATTTGTAACTATTAATTAATATTGAACGGCTTTTATGCAATGTGTGATAATGTAATTAAATTTATGTCCCTTTTACTTATGTTTTTTGTTTTGTTCTTTTAGTCTGGCCTCTTCTACCTTCTCATTGTAGGTGTAAAGGGTTATTGTTGCGCTTGACCACACTCAGTGACACATAAACCCTCGGTAGGACTCCTCTGTACGAGGGATCGGCGCGTCGCAGAGGCACACAACACACAACACTCACAAGAGACAGACATCCATGCCCCTGGCACGATTCAAACCCGCAATTCCAGCAATCGAGAGGCCTCAGACCCACGCCTTAGAAACTTGCGGCCACTGAGATCGGCCCCCGTTTACATATACGAGTGTAAATTTCCTTTACTGAGAGCTGAAGTGCTGTAGGTCATGGAGCAGCATTTGTTTCTACTTGTTTTACTCAGTCTCTCTAGGAAAATGGCAGGATTGTACTCCAAAGAGTCCATACTAGCTTACTGCAGTGTGCTGTGAAATTTACTGTCCACATTCATCCTATGCTGCGTAAAGCATGCAATAATCAGTGTGTCGTTAAAGAAGAACCGTAAGAAAAAGGAAGAAAGAAAGGAAATAAGAGAGATAAATGAAGAAACAGGTATAAAAACATAAAGCGTGGGAGATGGGAATAAAGGAAATAGGATAAAAATAAAATGAATACAAATTCATGCCTTGGAACAGGTCCCAATTTTAAGAGACTAAGCAATGCGACTGTTACACGTGGCAGTCATACAAAATCTCTTCGGCGTTCCTGTGAATTACGAGCGTGTACGAAGGTATTAGAGTACTCGGCTCGCAGATCGACTATTCTAACTTAAGTTATTAGTGGTTTACCTCGGACCCTCCAGACAAGTGCTGGGGAGTACTTTAGATCAGGACTGCTTTCTTTCACGTCCTTCTCAATCTATTTTTCATTAATTAGCGTAACTTTCGGAGCTATAAAGAACATCATAAATCCGCACCTAAGAACTCCACCACACGATTACTTGATGCAAATTGAAATTCGAGTGGCCTATGGTAAATTTTGGCTGTCGTTTAATTTTGCGGACAAGGTCATCAAAATTTAGGCTTTGTGGCAGTACGGTGTGTATTTTCCATAATCGAGTTTTTACCATATAAAACTGTGGGCTCCGCAGTAAGGAGGATCCTTAATGTTGTGAACAATGATATTTGTCTATAATATTTATAAAAATTAATTCCGAACCTCAGAGACAACATATTCTCTTTTCATTACAAAAGAAGCGTTTGGTTCTTGCTATGAGGTATTCATTGTGAGAGTCATTCGAAACGCGGATACATGTGGCAACATTAAAAGTCCCATTAACGTTACAGCAGGTGACATATCTTTACCACTGGGCTTTAAACAGGAAATGACTGGCATAGATTAGGTAGCATTTATTTCAGTTTGAAAGTGGAAGCATCATCCGCCTGAAAAAGTCCTATACCGCCTTTTGCCATTCTTTAATTTTTTATAATGGCGCAACAGCCCCTAGGGGGCCAGGGCCTCCTCATTATCGAGGCTTCACGATAACACTTACTTAGACACACCACACTCGGTAGGACTCCTCTGGACGAGCGATCAGCCCGACGCAGACACCTCTACCTGACAACACACAACACTCAAAAGAGACAGACATCCATGCCCTCGGCGGGATTCGAACCCACAATCCCAGCAAGCGAGCGGCCGCATATCCACGAATTAGACCGCGCGGACACTGCGATCGGCCATACTTTAATTAAAACATTAATTCCTCTCCTTGCGTGAGGTAATACAAGATGTGTGAATACAGAATTTTCTTTTTCCAGTTCATCCGCTTATCCAAGTCCCGAACCAACTGGTAGGTGCGCCAACAAGTACAAATGTTACTCTGCAGTGTCTCGTAGAAGCATCGCCGAAAGCGATCAATTACTGGACAAGGGACACGGGTAAGTACTTTATGTAGACGTTACTGTGTTACGATTGTGAACTGAGCTTTTTGCTCGCAAATTCTGAACAAAGAGGTAAAATGTTCTGTACAACTAATTTTGATAATATTATTATCTATTCTAGAATAACAATTTTTTTTTCGCTGTGAAGTGTTAGCCATTGTGATACAGAAATATGATTTCGGGGCGTGAGGCTTCGTATGAGATCTGTAATTTGGGTCTGTAGAGCATGTTAGTGAATAGATGATGAAAAGAGAATATTACAGAGTAGCGTATTTCGAAATTACGTAGAAATTGTGGTGCTTCTCAACATCATCATTGAATTTTGAGAGTAAATCTACTGTTAAAACAATTCCTTTAGTAGAGAACTTGGTCATACTCTACACTGTATATATTATTACGATCCACTGTTACATATTTGAGGGATATTTTAAAACTCCCATTTCACCAAATATGTGTGCTATGTGTTTGGAAAAGTTCTGGAAGCACAGCTGGAGTTCGATATGCATAAAAAATTCAGAACTTGAAAAATAAAAACAGGCACTAAGTAGTTCTTATAGGTTATGAAGAAAGATTTCCGCCTGGCATGCCATACAGCAGAGGTGCCCAACAGTTAATCTCGGCCAGTTGTTTGGTCGATAGCAACCGCTTTTTGGTATCTGTCAAAATTTATTTACCTTCTCACTACGATCAATACCTCTTCGTTTAACAACATTTTTTGGATGAACCTACCCCTGTGATCCTACCTAACCCAGATGAAGATAATGTAATCAAGATGCCGACACCGTGTCGCCGATGAACATTTAAAGTACTGCCTTCACTTGTGCCTAAGTAATTATGAACCCCCTTTCAGTAAGTTATCGCAAGATATGCAGTGTCATGCATCAACTTCGCAACAGGAAGGTTAATGAGAAACACCTTTTAATTATGGTAATTTTTAGTTTGAAGATATAAATTTTTAATAAATGAAACAGTTTTACTTTTTTATGTTTGATTATAATGCTATTTTACACTTTTTGCCTAGTTGACCTAACATTAATATATATTACGCACTATGGTAGATCGCGGAAGATTTTCTTTCTTTAGAGTAGATCACTGAGTCCAAAAGTCTGGCCATCTATGCCATACAGGCACAGAAGGGGAGAAGAAGCATAGTTCTACTCATTCTTAACCTCGGCGCTAGATGGGGGTGGTTGTCAATGCGACGCCTTGGCCGCTTTATCCCCATGAAAAATCCCCGGTACCCATTGTATAGGAGACTGGGTGCGCCCCACGGCCGGTCTGGACAGGTGTGGAGAAGAGGAAAAATTTTGCACCCACCGGGGTTAGTACCCAAAGCTTATAATCTGTAGGTGTGCCCTACTAGCCTCTTTCTGTACAAGAGGACAGTACATTGCCGCGTCAAGCATACCTTCCTCTCCCTCTTATCGCTGACGTCTTCTGCTGGTACTTCTAACTGCTTCAAATGTGACTGCTTACATATATGCGTGCATACATAAGCTCATGTACTTGGATTTAACAGTTAACTGACGCAGAATCTTCTTTGGGCTGGCAAACTGGCTTCAGCTCTAGTCCACCTTAATCTAATTCACTTTTCAGTTATTGTTTCTATAAGATCTGTTTTAATAATATTCTCTTATTTACACCTAAACCATTCATTTTTATTTCGCCCTAGAGATTTACAATGTAACGCTCCCCTCTGTCACATACCCTCTACAGTTATATACGTGATCGTACTATGCTTCATTTTGTTTCTGTAATAACACTACCTTATCTTAATAACCTTAAGTTCCTCTCTGTTATCGGCCCATCTTATTTATTTGTCTTACTCAGATAAATTCCTTTTCTGCAGATTATACACTTATTTCTTCTTTTTCAACCAGTATACACGTTTCATAACTGTATTTGCCCCTGGTTTAATTAATGTAATATCTCGTTTGAAAATTTAAAAGAATATTTAATAACTCCCAAGTATAGCTACGGTTTATACAGATACATCTTCCATACATCTACTGTTAGATTTCAAACTTTGAAGGACAATCTGATATTGCGATTTCACTGCTTATGCACTTTGTACAGAATTTAACTTTGCTGGAAAAGGCTGAGACTGCAAAACCTACTGAAGCAAAGGTATTGCTCACTGCCTTTTTATGACATTTACCATTTTATTGTCCCGTTCCAAGATATTGCCACTGATTCATATTTCTGCATATCACACACACAGTCTATCACACACCTTATTCTCTTATATATGAACATATAGCCTATGTATGTAATTTAAAATTTTATTAATGTTTCTCCAATTTGTTCTCTCGTGTGTATGAAACGTTGACTATACGGAAACCACATATTTATAACCGTGCTGACACTAGGCCGTGTAGAGTCTAGGAACGAATAAATGGGTAAATAGATAGATAAATACTACAATTCTGTCAGAAAATCTTTCAAGAATGTTCTCACATGTTTACTGCAGGATAATGAAACCTTAATGTTATCTGCTTCTCGCTAGAGGGCTCTGAATTCGACGACCTATATAATAAATCAATCACTGAGACATCTCTTTCAATTGAATCGGTCGCTCGCAGGCGTAAGTTGCACTTCAGCGCATATGATGCACACTGCAGTGTTTTCCGGTGTAGGCCTAACACTTCCCTTCCGAACAGACTGAATTGCGCCCATTGGCCTGGTGACGTCTATCCGGGAACGTCCCTATGGAAGCCCCATCAATGTAGAGAGGGAGGCAGACCAGTAGCCCATACATGGGTCAGACCGCGAAGACATGAAAGGGGAGTGGTCCACAGGCATTTCCCCTGGACTACAAAACCCCGCACGCTCAAGAGTAATGTGAGAAATATGCAAATAATATTAATAATTAATTCTCTCTCCGTCCGCTCTTCGCCATTCGAAACCACCCAAGTACCTCCCCCTACATAAACATCCTCGAATTTCACTGGCTGCATTATTTTCTCGCTACAGTCGATGGTCTGTGGACTCTGATAGTCTAACAGTTAGTGCTGGCGAATTTAGATTTCGAAGTACAACTCTTCGTCAGAAATATTTCTACTGAAAGCGCGCAGTCGACAGAAGGATACAAAGTTATAAGTAACTCCATGCAGCAAAGCATTTCCTGAGAAGCTGATAGTCTCTCAGCTGGTGAAGAGTGTTCCCACTATAATGTGGAATCCGAAATTTAACTGCCATCTTCACAAGATCGAGCTTCTTTTCCTCATTCTAAGCCAGTTGAATCCATTCAGGGCCTCGCGCTCCGTCCTTTGAAGTGTAGTTGAATATTACCTGTGATTCGTGGCTAGGCACTTATCTTCCTTCAAGTATTCAAACTAAAATTCTTTGTACATTTATTAACTGCCAAAATCGCCCAGAAGGACTGTTATTTACAATTACAACTTATATTTATTTTTAGCATTAGACGATAAGGAGGCGAAGAGTAATGAGAAATTTAAATTTCGTAATTTATTCGGATCAATTAATAATATAGTTTACAAAATATACTCCTAGTACATTATAAACTACTGGGCGTATAGAAGAGGTTAGAAAAACAAAGAAATGGAATAAAATTGTGGCTGGAAAACAGCAAAGTGATAGAACAGGACATCTGTGTATAAAGAAAATAAGAACATGAAATAAAACATGTTAGCTGTCTAAGAAGATGTGAAATAAATTAAATCGTCTAGAAATTGCCGATACTGCGCTGCAAGTTTAACGGCAGCTGCATGACGCACACAGCAACAGTCATATCGGCGCGTGTACGGTATACTGCATCAAGCAAGTCACTCAGCCCATTTCAGTCTACTGTCATAAGAGACTATGAAGTACAGTGAACTGTACATTTCTTTTGTTCGTGAGTTTGCAGTACCGTTGAATACACAAGAATTTCATTGTGGAAACCTCTATAAAGAAGAAATCATATGAAAACTGCCGTAGGAAATTTACAATGTGCTTTGTCAGTATTTCAATTCCTTCGAAATCAAGCATGTCTGTAAGTTTAAGTAGGTAGTTTCTAACACCGACTATAAAATGTGGTAAGTTATATGCCGAAGTGCAAGGTCGTTAACTTTGCCGTGCGTCTGAGTTCGGTATTGAATTGAATTCCCTGTGTTAGCAGTGTTGAATTTTCAGGTTTTACTAACAGAGGGTTTGTTAGTTACTTAAGTTGTAGTTTCTTAGTATTCTATATACCAGGAAGTTGTAACCTGTTTCACACGGGCTTCACTCATGGGTGATGTGAGATCGCGGTTAATGGAACTGGAGAGCGGAAGATTCAGAAGCCTTTCACAGGTTTAATTTATGATGAAACGCAAGTTCAAAATAGATACGAGCATTAGGTTATGCTATATCAGAAAAGCAAACTATGCCAAAGGTACTTTTAAATTAGTTTAGTATCGTTAGAATATACATCATCTGGATTTGATCATTATGCTTTCTTTTCTCTCTTGCTTCGATGGAAATATGTATGTAAATAACTTTTAATCATGTAACCCCGAACAGATTTCCTTTGATGTTGTACACTAGGGTTTACTTTTCCTTTACTTAAGGTTTAATTTAATAACGTTTTGTAGAGTTTTCTGAAAAATGAGACTTCTTAGATGGACGTATGAAATTAATACACGTTCTTATCAGAACGCGGCAAAAAATTAGCAAAAAAGGAGAACTGTTTTGATTAAACATGTTTAATCAAAATAATTCGGTTTCCTGGATCATTAAGTTTCACATTTTACGGGAAAATTCACCGTTTTTGCATACTTTGAAAATAAATGCTTCGGAAAATTGTAGGAATCTTAAAGGCCCCATAATCTTTTCATATATTTTCAGCATATTTGTTGGTCGTTTGTTTTTTCTTACGTCTAAAACAAAACACTTTCTAAAGTTATAATTCAGTATCTTTCTGTGTAGACGCATATTACAGGGAAATGCGATGGACTGACTCTGTAGCCGAAAAGTTCGACAACGTGTTGAAGACTGTTACTGCGTTAGAATTAAATCTGAAGCTTCAACATACCGCAGTTTGCCTGTAGACCTGGATGCCGTTAAGGAAAGACGGAAAAAAGAAGACCTGATAAAGAAACAGATGCACGAATTGCAAGTAACTTCTTCGACGAGCAGTTTATTGTTTACTGTTCCCACGTAGGATAGCGTTTCTATCTCTCAGACTCCCTGAAATTAACAAAACAATGTAGCATACGCCGCCCTTTAAAGACCTGTAATTGTTATATATACCATCAGTTTTTTCACTCAAAAATTCTACGTTCCGCCCACACATAATACATTTATGTGTTTTGTATGGTTCTCAAAAAACAGCGATTATTTTTCTATGCAATATTACATGACTGGTTTTTTTAACCGATCCGGATTTTGGTTACTGCTCGTTACGAGTTTTGTCTTTAAATACACATCACGTTCTTCTTAGTCTTTAAACGGCTATTGCGCTTGGAAGAAATTTCTGGAAGTGTCACCAACGACGGAGCTGTTTGCATGCAGAACTCCTTGCCGTGGGATCGACCGGGACCAACAACCATGAATACTGCCGAATTATCCTGCTGATCCAGAAAGCTGCTATTATGAAATTCCAGAATTGGATCCCATTCATTACAAAAATCAACCATCGGGATTACCGCTTTATAAACTATTTCTCTGTTGTGTGTTTTCGTATTATGCTTGCATTTGCCTCGTGCAGTCCAAGTGGTTTTTTCATTGAGAAGAAAATATCCAGGTTAAGGTTCTGTCAATATTTCGTGAGTATAGAAGTATGAAAAAATTAAACTAGACATGTCCTGTGTTTGTCCTGTGTCGTGTGTTAAAATCTAGGCCCAAAAGTGGCTATCCCGATGGGGGTTTCTGGGATTTCTAGTTGTTATTGCCAGTGTTTATCTTACGTATATTTAAAACTTTCTGCAGTTAATCATTCACAAACCAGGAATCAGTCTCCCAGATGTCGTCAAGTAGAATGTTGGATGAAATATTCACTTGCTGCCCTTTATTGCTGCTTTTCCCACAACTGTTAAATATCGAAGAGATAGTTATTACAGAACATCAGTTCAATAGGAAGTGAACATCGTACAGAGAATAATGCAAAGATGTGAAAAGATATTTGATTTATAAGAATTATATTTTGATATATTTTTGCCACTCAGTTATAGAAATGAAATAAACACTTGACTCCGTGAAGCTCAATACATCTTAAGAAGGTAACAAACAGTTTTTCAGCTATTCAAGAAATTCTCCGCATTTTATGGAACACGAGATATTTATTACTGTCTTCATAAGAGTGGGCCACACGACTTCCCATCCTATTTCTTTAAGATCTACTTTAATATTATCCTCCCATCTGCGCCTAGGACTTTCAAGTGGTCTCTTTGTTTCTAATTTCCTCACCAAGGCCCTCTATGTGTATCCCTTCTCCCCCATATGTACACAGTCGTGAATGAAATACATTTTATAAATAAAGAAAGAATTTGAAGAGTAAGAAGTAGCATCTCTTTCTCATAAAATGAATAAACAAAACCGAATTAACTATAGGAAATATAATCCTTTTTAAGAAGCTGATAATCACTGTGCTGGTAAAAAATTCAACGCCGTTTATGGAAACCGAAAGTTCGCTACCGTATTATCAGAAGCCTGTCAGTCAAATTCAGTCTACAGTCTCACACCCTGTTTTGTAAGACCTGTGTTAGTTTTATCCCCCCAGTTACGCTTAGATCTTCTTTCATCCTCGGTCCTTTAAGACTTTCCGACTGAAACTTTGTATACATGATTAGCGTGTCCCATATCCCTTGATTTTATTATCCTGATTGTATTTAATGATTAGTACAAGCTGTGAAGCTCGTCGTTATGCAGTTTCAGTCACCCTCCGAGTATTTCCTCATTTCTCTTTTCTTTGGTCCAAATATTATCCTTAGCATCCTGCTGTAGAAAACTTCCAATCTATGTCCTTCTCTTAGTGTAATAGACCACGTTTAAAGAACCATAATAGGAAACAGGCGACGTTTTTAAGTTTGTAGCTTTTAGTTTATAGGCCCAACAGTTTTTGTATTTTCTAACATGTAATTCTACCAATGTTCGTAGATTAACGTTTTTTAGAAATATTAGCCTATTTGAAGTTCGGTTGACGCTTTTTGTAAAGCAGAAATTGTATTTAATGTACACGAAGTTAAATTAATTTGCATACTACTGAAGTGATGTCATGTAATTTGGTATACAGGGACAAACGTTTCGGAGGAACATGGGAAAATTATCTTCAGAGTAGAGATTAAGTCGCTTGCGTAGAGGAACGTACAGTTATCGGGAACGTTGGTAAGACCCTGGGCTGCAAACAAGTTAACTGGGCAACAGATTGAGAAAAAAACTGTAAGAAGAAATTAAATGCCCCGCTAGCAATAATAAATGTAATTGAAGTCTTTGATTTAGTTTGGACATTTTTACTGTGACAGGCGAAAGAACAAGCGTAGGGGTACGAACTCGACATTCCGAATTGAGTTTATTCTCTCCATACAGAACCATTCGGGAAGTATCGACATTATTTGTGTCAATGTTCCAATGTACGTTATGTGGACGCTTTAGTGTCTGCACATCCGTGCATGTTGTGTGGCTGGAGGCAAAGTTACTTTGCATTGAATTCACCTGCGGTACCATTGCTTGGCCAGACTGTTTGAACCTACAGCTGCAGGCTATGTACATCACATCAGAGGAGTCTCCTGCTATCACATTTCGGTCGCTTTGCATTTAATCTTTGAAGCATACGTACATTACATAGAGTCACTAGGCCAGCCAACACACCATGTACGCTTCAGAGAGGAAATAGAGGGAAAATTTATTTTGAATACAGAACCGTATTTACTGCAGTAGAATCATAAGTTTGGAAAAGCTGAGTGTTAGCAGGAAGGTCCAACTTCGCTACCCACTGAGTTTCAACCACATATAAAGTGTAATATCATTTTTACTCTTCATTAAGCTAACTGATTGTAAAAGCTGTACGAAATTTTGTATCGCATGTTTTGTTAGACTGAGAGTTTACTGATTCGGAATTTTACCGAAACATGACAGGCAGTACACAACTTCCGTCCTCATTACTGTTACACCCTTCACTAGTCCCAGTACGTCTGGATGTCATCATCATCATCATCATCTTCGTAAACGTAAACCGATTTAGGACACCTGGGTCCTTTCCTGTGAAAACCCAATCTTGAAGATGTCGTTGATATCTCCATCTTGTTTTTGGTCTACCTATGTCGCATTTGCCTTTTGGTTTGTAGTCCAGTGCCATCCTGGGTATTCGTGTGAACCAGCCTTTTAAAATATTATAGCCAATTCTTTTGGTAGCTCTGAATTTCATCTACTATGTGTTCTACTTTTAGTTTTTTTTCGAATTGTTATATTCCTTTGATGGTCTAACCTTGTCAGTCCTAAAAGTGATCTCAGAAATTTTATTTGTGCTGTTTCTTATTTAAAACCCAAACTTCACTGCCATAGTTCAATGCTGCTTTCGATGTAATATTGTAAAGTCGTAATTTGGTGCTTGGGAGCGTATTTTTACCAAAATGTCTTTTGATGGTGTCATTTAGTTTATTATATCAGTGTATTGTTAATTAAGCAGAGGGATAACTCAACCTTTACAAGTCAGCAGTAAAATATAAGTACATTGCAAATTCATGTTGTTCTTAATGTGTCAAATCAGCTAGAAGTGATAAGTTGTGAAATCCTTCTTTCCCATACATTTATATTTCTAATATCAGATTTGCTCCTAATCTTTCGATGTTTTCTTATTTATTTATTTATGTATTATTCACAGTTTATTTAACGACGCTGTGTGTAGCTCAGGCTAGGCCCACAAAACGTCTAATATTAGGAAGATTAGTAAATAATATCTTGGATTGGATAGAAAACGAATGCATCGTGGCCTATGTTCTATATCCGTTGTTCTGTTAGTTTTAACGTGTACCAGTAGGTTTTTCTTCTCACTATATTTAAATAAGTGCCGAGTTAACGCACAACAGGATTATCTTTGGTTATGCGTCGGCGTCAATTATTTACTTCTATCTTGTTTCGGCTGTTTCGAAGTTATCATCTGTATTTGCAGCGTCATGCAATACAAAATTTGGAACTCGAACATAGGGCCCCAGGTTCTAAAAACCCTGCTCTTTTGATACTTCGTTAACATTAAAGTGTATTCTGCTATCGGTTAAATGTAACCAACAGTAACGACAGTATGTTACGCTGTAAAAATATGTGTTCTGGTGTAAAATTAAAGGACCAGAAGGAAAGAACAAAATGAACAGGAAAAAGTTGAAAGAATGAAAATAAGGCACTTCAAGAAGAAGGACTTGTGATGGGGTATGGAAGAGCTGATGGAAGGAGAAAAGAAACATAACATAAACATAGATCGCAGTACCTCTACCAACACAGAATAAGATAGTAATCATTTTCAGGCTGTGCGTATACTTCATAATTTATTATTCCTGTATGAATTTCCGCTTCTATTCGATTGTTTTTGGCCGTTTAATGGGTTAATTTAGTGATTTTCAAATTATGTGTCTCCGGACTTTTGAGGATCCTTAATTGTGTTAATTTCTAGCTTCAATTGCCTTCGCTGTGGCTGCGTTCTCTCCATCTTGTCAAGCGCGACAAACGCAATATTCTTCTCGCATCATTCCACAGTACAGTATCATTCAATGACCCACGATCCATCATGCTGCCTTTCAGGTGGACAGGAACTACAGCAGCACACCCACCTAAGAGTCTTGTTCAACTGTACGGAATCGCTGCCTTATACGTATTCGCTGGAAACTGTTTAAAAGTAAATTTTAAACAATAGTGGCAACTAGTTATCTTTTTTTTTGTTGTTCACAGCGTACATTTTTTATTATTTAGGTATATATAGGTTTGTACAGAATTACTATTACAACTTCGTTCTACCTAACTGAATATTCTACAAATGATATTTTATATATCTTATATACAGATTTTAACTGTTTTTAACTTAATTATTTTAACATTAATTTCAGTAACCACAAGACAACAAAGACAACATTTTAAAGTGTGTAACCTAACATGTACCTTTGAAGAAGGGCTGGTGTAATTTAAAACAGATGTCACTGAAGATGAACCTCATATAAGGTTCGAAACATGTTGGACCATCTTTAATGAACTATATGTATTGAATAAAAGTGTACATTTGTCTGATAGAACCTAAATAATTATCTATTGTTGTATTAACAGCACCATACAAACTTCGGAGTCGTTAAGTATAAAATGAGATAAATAAATATTTGTGTACCATGAATTGGAAATAATAGGGCATGATTTTGGCCTTAGTGAAGCAAATTGACTCCTTGAAAAGTCCTAATGCTCTTGAATTGCACGTTATAGATGACCGGTTCAGCTTGCTGCCTGACTTATATTTTCCGTGTTGTTTCCACATTTCTTTCTGTTAAATAGTGTACTAGTGTAAGGACTACTGCCACCGGGTGAAAACCCAATTGCAGTAAATAATAATAATAATAATAAAATAATAATAATAAATTCCACGTTAAGACAAAAAATTAAAGGTAAAGTTTCGGAGGTATAGCTCCACTCATTTTAAACTTCGGCTGCAGCTGCAGGTAAGTGGTCAGCACTCCTGCTTTTTTTACTCCAGGGAAAGAGAATGGGTACCATTCAGTAGGAGGCTGGGTGGGCTGCGGAAATGGTCTGAACGTTTTGGACAAGAGGTAACTCTCTTACCCCTGCCGGGATTCGAAACTCGGATCGTCTAAACCGTAGTCTAGTAACGATACTGATTATGCTGCCCCGGCCCTGACAACCTTAATATATGCTATAAAAATATCTGCGTTACTTGCCACTTCATCGAATGCACTCAGCTCATCTTCTTTCAATAACATGTTTAATAGAGACTGTGTCACTACCCCTGAAAATTAGTTTCACTTGAAAACGATCAGGTTATATTCCTGGCTTGTTTTCGAGCGATAGACTATCTACTATTTTTCCTCACGTCATGGTGTTATCTTCTGGACTACTTCGAAGTCATATAACCTTCGCAGTATAATCTGCGTAATGAAATACACGAAGCCTTCTTTTACTTCCTACCTGTGTTCCTGAAAAAGTGGGCGTAAGTGAGAAAGGCTAAAATAAAAATGATATTTCCATAAGAAATTATGGAATAGTTGGGGATTAGGGTCAATCATTCCAATGACAGCCATTTCATATGAGGTATGTGTCTTTATTGTACTGTTATTATGTTACTGTTATTGATATAGAAATAATATCAAGTTTTGCCCTATGCACATTGAAAGCGGAATTGTAAACAACTTGCGTACACTTGTCACGGATGGTACATATCCCATATCGTCGCTGTTACAGATGACTAAATTCACTCTCACCGCCTGTACGACCCAGTCACTTTATTACCATCGTTAATATTTTTGCTGCGGTGAGGTTAGTGTTTTATTCGTGCCAATTTAATATTGGCAGGTTTGATGGTGGTTAGGTTCGTGCTTGTCATTCGTCGTTGTCTCAGTTTTTTTTTTTTGTTCTAGTCTACTTCGTAGTTACTAGGCTTGTCACGAATGGTAGATTTTCCACATTGTCGCTGTCACAGATATTCTGTCACGGATAAGCAAATTCACTCTCACAGTCGTTTTATTACCCACAGATCATACATATTACTACCAGTAAGATTATTTCTTCGATTATTCATCGTCGTGCCAGTACTTTTTTTTTCTAACTCTCGATTTGGTGTGTCATCGTGGCATTTGTAGGTAGAACAAAAAAGACGTAAATAAACACAAATAAACCACGTGGTCTGAACTAAACGGCGGCCTCACGGTGACTGATGTAGTCTGCAGTGAGCGCGCAGCCTCCCAGTTTTTTCTGTGCCGTGAGATTCGTACTCTCCCAGCAACGTCAGCCAAAGGACGTTAAACCGAAAATAAGAGGGCTCAAATTAAGAAGTGATATAAATTGGCAAGGGGCCTTAAAGCAAAAAGTCGCAAAATAAAGGCTACGTGTAGTGTAGCTTTCTGTCTCCAAGACGCAGAGTTCTTCAGCTAATCGCCCAGCCTTTCAAGATATTTCCTCTATATCTCGGAACGCTAAGGTTTACAACCGTGTTCGCAACAGCCCACAACTGGGACTTGCACTGAGCCAGGTGACATGTGATTTAAGTAATTAATTATATATATTAAAAAGTTCATTAATGTGATTTAAAGTTCACGTGGTGGTGAGGAAGCCCTATTAATATTACAGTCTTGAAATGTGACACCGTGGAATCTGATAGTCTGTATACCAAACTACATGCCGTCACATCCTGCAAGACCGAAACCGGATATAAACATTTCACATGCTCGTACTCGATCACTTTAAATATCCTTTTTATTATTCTCCCGTCATTTCAGCCTAGGTCTTCTAACATTTCATGCTTTTGGCTAAAATTGTGTGTGCATCTTTCTGTCCCACTACTCCAGCATCAACAGAGAAATTAAATTTTAATGTAGTAATTTTCTGCATTCTAATGTTACTCCTATATTCAACTTTTTTCTCAAACATCCTCAGTCTTTTTTTCCTAAGGGTAAGGGATCAAGTTTCTTATCCATGCAAAACAACGGGAAGATTCTAATTTTGTATAGTACGTTCTATATATATATATATATATATATATATATTTAATAAACTTTGAACAAATAATAAGAACAAGAACATCGGAGACTTGCATCGCGGTATTCATTAATTTGAGAAATGTCTCCATCCTAGAACTAACTTGGTAAAAGATGTGACGTTTTCTGCTTGCAAATTTCCACCATATTTTGAATGGATGAAAGAGTAATTTCTGTCGCCTCTTCAATGTGCATGGGTTTAATAATGTTAGGCAGATTGAACTACATTGCATGCATGGGGAAATTAAGAGCAGATTAAACTCAGGGTATGCCTGCTACCGTTCAGTCCACAATTATTTGTCTCCCTGTTTGCTTTCTAAAAATATAAAGATTAAAACGTACAAAACAATAATTTTGCCTGCTGTTTTATTTGTGTGTGAAATTTGGTCGTTTACATTGAGCGAATATCATCGGCGGAATGTGCTGAGGACGACGTTTGGCTTTTAGAAGGAGGTAGTAAGAGGAGACTGCCGATCCCAGTGGCCGTGCGGTCTAAGGCGTGGGTCTTCGGCCGCTCGCTTACAAGGATCGTGGGTTCGAATCCCACCGGGGGCATGGATGTCTGTCTCTTGTGAGTGTTGCGTGTTTTCAGGTAGAGGTCTCTGCGACGAGCTGGTCCCTCGTCCAGAGGAGTCCTACCGACTGTGCTGTGTCTCAAATGTGTGTGACCATGACACCTCGACGAAACGAGAATGCCCAGGCCCATATAGGGCTGTCGAGCCATAGAGAGAGAGAGTAAGAGGAGACTGGAGAAAATTACATAATGAGGACCTTCATGATTTGTATTCTTCGCCAAGTAATAATGGAGTGATCAAATAAATATGGCCTAAATGGGATGTAAATGTGGCACTATGTGGGGAGACCAGCAATACGTGCGTGGATTTGGTGGGGAAACCTGAAGCAAATAGATCACTTGAAACGCCTAAGCATAGATGATAAGATAATATTAACATATATCTTAAAGAAATAAAAGAGGGCGTGGACTGGGTTAATATGGCTGAAGATAGGGGCAAGTGGCAGGTTATTTTTAACGCAGTAATAATCTGTCGGGTTGCATAAAATTTGGGGAATATTTTTACTAGGTGAGGAAATGTTAGCTTCTCAAAAAGGACCCAGATCTCTAGATTTAATTTAGTTATTTATAGTTTAGTTTTAGTGTATCCCGAATTTAATCTGCCATTGTCTTTTTCGTGAATGTAGCTAATTATGCAGTTGCATGAGGCACTGTGCTACACGCCGGAAGGTCGCGGTTTCGATTACCGATGGGGTCATTGGGATTTTTCATGGCTTTAATCCTTCCGGTCACAATATGGCCCTGTAGTCGACTCAGACTCTAACAGAAATGAGTACCAGGGGTATCTCCTGGGGGGTAAAGGCGGCCCGTGCGTAGGGCTGACAACCTTGCCACCTTCATGTGCCGACTCTCTAGAAATTCTGGGAGCCTTAACGTCCTGGAGCTCTTAGGGCCTGTCAAGGCCTGTAATGGGATAGCTGTACCTTTACATTAATGTGCCAGTTTTTTAATTTTGTAACAGTGTCGAAGGGTTTATTAGCTACATATATGTTATGATTCTTTTCTTTGTACCAAAGGAGGCATGTTGGAATATGTGCTCAGGTGTTTCGGCAATCACTGGTTGCCCTACTTGCTACAGAATCAGGCAATGTGAGTTTACTGCAAGCCATTTCCTCCCTCCCACACAACAATTACTCTCCATTTCTATGATAATTTTCATCTCAGTAAATAGGAAAATGTAATTTCATTTGTATATGCCTGCCCCTTCACAGTCTCAAGCTGAGAGCAAAAGAAAGAAGAACACCTCAAAACAAGCAGAGCTAAAGAAAACGGGTCCTTTTAGTGGAAAATAAGTTATTACTTCCCCGTTTATATACGAAATGCCGCGTTTGGCTGCTGCGGCAACACCGCCACTTTCCCCAAAATTTTCGCTCTATAGAAAGAAGACGCTTATTGAACGTCAGCGTAACATGTCTTTATTTACGGCATCATTTTTTATGCCGATAAGAAGTTGGGGAATATTTTGACTCCACCCAAACGTGACCATCTGCTTCACTTTTCCTATTATCTCACAAAGTATTCAGCCGGTTGTAACTCATTTTCTTGTGCAATAAATCTCAAGGCCATGCAAAAATTTGATTTAGATTGTAACCGAACAGCCAGTAAGAGTAATATGAATAATGACTAACTATCCAGTGAAATAATTAAGAACCCCATGGATATAGTCCTCCTTGAAAAACTGATAAACTCACATTCAGTCCAAAAATCCTCGTCCTTTGTGAAAACCGAAAATTCAAAAGAGCGTCCATTGCAGCCTACACTAAGGCAGATTTTTCCGTCCTACATTCTCAGACGCTGTTCCTCTAAGATCTAGTAGTATTATACTCTCATGTACTCCTAGGTCTTCCAGATGTTAAACTGCACTCAGATGGTCAGAATTTAATACATTATTCAATAATTTATATAAAATCATATTTTATTCTTTAACCGTTAATTATGACTAGAGCGTCATCAATTGTATTTTGTTGACCATTCGTCATAAACATCGCCAGTTACATCGTTCTGTCAAGCAGTTTTACCACTTATTGAAGGGTTCGATCAAACTTGTCAAATATCTCTTATGCTCCTGCTACAGTCATGTGCACTTCATCATTAAATTGAGGGATTTTTCTTTATTAGTGTCCGCCAATATAGTAATGCAATTTATTTCCGTAAACCAAAATTTTTATTCAAGCAAATTATTGTTTTAGCTCATTCAAGAAACATGAGGGTAACCTGGAAGTAAATAGAGAAAATTGGAGTAGACGAAGACAAAGAGGAGGAGGAAGAAGAAGAAGATGATGATGATGATGATATGATGATTATGATATGATAGGGAGCAGAGGGAGTAGATGAATAAAGAGACATTATAACAAGTCTGCAGTACTGAGAACTCAGTTATGAAAAAATGTTGAATTGCGCACAGAGTATTTATAACGTACTGAGTTAGTTGGCGTCAGTTTTCTATTTCTTTTAATATCCTTGTTACAGGTGAGATGATAATCGCCAATGACAAGTACAACATGACAGAAATCAACAGCTCTTACTACAGCGTACAAATGCGTCTCACCATTAGAAATTTCCGAAAATCCGATTTTGGAGGCTATAAATGTATCTCCAAAAATTCTATCGGTGACGCAGAAGGCAACATTCGTCTGTACGGTAAGTTCTTTCCTTCAGAGCATTTTTACACATCACCTCACTTTGGCTGAATATGTGGAAACACGTGCCTCCTCTGTCAAGCATAACTACTCTTTGACATACAAGCATTCACGTCTCGCTAGTCCTTCCAATGTCAAAGAGTTATTCGTTTCCGGTCGCTCATATCATATTCAGATAATATTAATACAATAAAAAACAAGGTGTTTTATTTTCTCATAGTGAAAGCCCTATCATTACATAGATAAGGACGTCTTCAGCAGTTTGGTTTAAAAACTTACAAGGACGGGAGGTTAGATCGTTAACGAGAAGAGATTATTCCGGAGACGAAAGCCCAAATATGGAAAGTCTGAAATTAGATTTTTGGTCTGGGAAGTCATTGTACTTTGTGCCATATTTGGTGACTTTTTCGTTAGTTCGTCCACAAAAATTCTAAATAATTTTAGTTTTGAGATTTTCAGAACTTATGTACGACGATTTCTGTTCATGCACATTTTCGGTTCTTCCTTCTTTTTTTCACACCTTTGAGAATATGTACTGGAAGAAAAAGTTTAACTTTCTTATTGCAGCCAACTATTAGAGAAATATTTTCATCCCTTCCAAGGGATATTGTAAAGCGAATGCCTTAAGCCTTTTCTTCGCCAGCACAACTCCTGATACACTGCTGAGCTTCAATTCAGATTCATCCGTGTGAACATATGAACTTTTATAAGAGTGTTTTCTCATCATTTCCTTACTACTATGAATTGACAAGCCTCCTGACTTACGAATATTGAGTTACATATACATTGTTAAATTTGTATTTTCAGTGGAGTAATAGTGAAACGATCTCAGTATGTCGCGATCGGTAGTCCAACGACCTTTTTCGAACCTCCGAAAATGTTTTACAAGTCCGTTTTCGTTAACTATGCAGAGAAATATTGGGAGATACAAATGAATCGCTCTGTGAAATTTTAAGTAAATACATGTACACGTGTTACTGAAGGCAAGAGAGAAACAGACACCATGCCAGCTTAAACGCTCAATTATTCGTGTCTTAGAGTGGGTTGAAATAAGCTACTGGTGACACTTTGTTAGTGGAGTACCCCTTTGGTAAATTCCAGGCGTTATGAACACTTGATTACCAAACCATAGTAGTATTAAAATTTAAATTAATTCCCATAACGACAAAATGATTTATTTAAACAACATATCGACTAAAAAATATAAACAGGGCATCTCATCGCGTTGGTCGCCAATGGGTTATCTCTCTAGACTGCTGTAGAGGCAAATTTCCTTTTGTTCCAGAGAGACGTGCTACTCCATACCACACAGAAACCTAAGAAATATGACTAGCATTCAATAAAACGTACCTTTGATCTTCACGTATTACTTTAAAATACAATGTATGCTGTAACAAATCACGAACCACAAAGCTTACCTTTGAAAGAAGACCATGGAATGAAACCAGTGATGCACAAACACTATTTTTCAGTGCTTTATCCATGTATATTCACAAAGCTTTTCCGTGGAAGTAGTAGCGAAATAGGTCACAGTAGTTTATCAATTACAGGTATCTAGCAAACTCTCCCCGAATTACCTTCATTTTGAACAAATAAGTATTTATGTCACAGTCGTGTAATGAGAATTTCACCTCTAAAGGTTTCTACATGAATAACGTACTGCGTATTTCAGAAAAGCTTGTGATGCAAAACAGATGAACTTTCTGGAGCCTAGAGAGGAATCTTGGGTAACGTGTCATCACAGGGAGAGACCTATGACGATAAAGAGTTTTGCATATAAATTTGTTATTGTGCTGTAATCCGGCAAGAATGAGGTAAAGATGTGACGCTTGTCATCAGAGGTTTCCTTCAGATAAGGATTCGTCGCGAAGTTTCCATTACTATACAACTTACGACATTTGAGGAAGACAGTATTTATCTACTTCTGTTAGCTCTGAGTTGAGGGTTTGTTTCTGACAGGATTTAGTAAACCCAGGTTTTAATAAAAAATTATTTTTGAATACTTAAGTGTTTATGGGTTATAACGTCCTGTCGAATGGTAAGTAGTTACTGACGTTTCGGAAGATCTTGCTACCGCCATCATCAGTGTCTAAGTAGTCCAAACTTGGAGTTTTCATACACTGGAAATGAAGGCAACAAATTTCTGTGAAACGACACTATTACCAGTCGACACGGTGTCATATCCTAGAAGAGTTGGATCTTAATTAACACTGCTATGACAACTTCGCCAAACCCAGTGGCCGCGCAGTCTAAGGCGTGGGTCTACGGCCGCTCGCTTGCTGGGATTGTGTTTTCGAATCCCGCCGGGGGCTTGGATGTCTGTCTCTTGTGAGTGTTGTGTGTTGTCAGGCAGAGGTCTCTGCGACGTGCTGGTCACTCGTCCAGAGGAGTCCTACCGAGTGTGGTGTGTCTAGAGTTTGTGATCGCGAAACCTCGAAAAATGAGGAGGCCTAGGCCCCCTAGGGGCTGTCGAGCCGTAGGAAAAAAGTGATGACTTTAAACCTCGCAAAATTCTTCAATCTTCGAAACAGAATGTTAATTTATAATTTTTATGTGTTTTTTCATAGCATGATCGTAACAAATTATAGTAGGAATTGACCACGTGATGATAACAACGAATATCAGTCAAGCTAAGACAACATATATTTCGAAACGTGACACCTACTGACTAATCAATCAATCGTAACACCTGATAGTTTCTGTTCATTTATCTGTGGCAGTACTGACACTAATGCAACAGAAATATTTCAGAAATCTCAGATTATTTCACTGTAACTAAGTAATTGGAACTTTTCATAACAAATGGCTTTATGCATAAAATAAAAATAATTGGAAAACGTTTCTTTCCGCCCACAAATATTATTTTCAAAAGCACTGTTTATATTTCGACGAAAATTTGTCCTGGAGAATTATTCTAAATTTTTGGTGAATTTAATTTTAGTCTTATGTTACTTCAAGAAATAACACAAATTTCTCAAGCATTTAATAGAAGAAATATGTGAAGAGAGCGGGTTCTGTTGATTTGTATGGTGTGCTCGAATGTTTGAATAGTCCTAATTTTTCGTCCCGTGTTGTTATTTATTTTAAAAAGCACAAAACACCTTTCTATATACGTTTTTGGTGCCATATTTCTATGAAAGATTTACCTTGTCAACGTATAACTTAAGAATATATTTAGTCTGTTGTCTGCCGTAAGTTTTGTATCTGCAGTAACTGACGTATATTAAAGAGGAATCTGGAAAGCAAAGTTAAAGGCAAATCGTTTTCAAGGTACGAGTATTCGTAGTGCAAACTGAACTATATATTGCTGTTTCTGTCCAGTGTTTAGAAGTTCATGTTTATGGGAACGTGATCACTTTCCCACGGAGTAGGATTACCGCAGATGTTTAGTGCTCCCATGAGTTATATTTGTAACGCAATATTCCCAGAAAACAAAGCATCCGTTAAATTAGTGTAACCATATCAATGATACATGTAAATTCAGACTTACCATGATATTATTAATATGAATCTCAATATGTGTGGCATTTTTTCTTTATGTAATGATGGAACACACCTAAATCGAGAGGGGATTAGTCCTTTTGTGATTGGTGGTAGACACAGTGACACTAGGACAGGTTTCTATCTGAGTACTGCGGTTTCCCCTGTTAATAGCTTTCCACCAATGCTGCATACTGATGTCTCATTCATTCATTCATTCATTCATTCATTCATTCACCGACGCTATATAATCTTAGCAATTGATATTTTTAAATAAAACACTTATGTCCGTCTCTCTGAAACTCTAGAGGCACTTCTGCATTGACTAAGGTTTTCGTGGTTTAGAAGAGTCCTTGTAGGTCAAGTGCCAACCAGTTTCTTCATATAGCTCAATCCCGCTTTTCTCTCTCGCCTTCCAGTTTCAACAATCATAATCATCTCCTCTGAATAGACAGTCGATAACTTCAGCGGCTGATACGTGGTTATAAGATAATTCAGTAGTCATTAAAATGTATTATCATGTAGGCCTAAAAACTGACATTGGCCTCCGATAGGTCCTACACATACACTGTATATATATATAACTCCATGGAGCAGAATCCTTCTTGAGAAGCTAACAGGTCCTCAGATAGTCAAGAAATTTCCCGCATTTTATGGGACCCGAAAGTTTATTATCGCATTCACAAGAGCCCTCCACTTATCGCTATCCTGAACCAGATCAATCCAGTCCACGCCCCCATCTCACTTCTTGAAGATTCATTTTAATATTATTTTTCCGCCTACGCCTAGGTCTTCCAAGTGGTCTCTTTCAATAAGGTCTCCCCACCAAAACCCTGTATGCAACTCTCCTGTCTCTCATACGTGCCACATGCCCTGCCCATCTCATTCTTCTTGATTTGATCACCCGAATGATATTTGGTGAGGAGTACAGATCATAAAGCTCTCCGTTATGTAGTCTTCTCCACTTCCCTGTTACCCCGTCCTTCTTAGGTCCAAATATCCTCCTCAGCACCCTATTCTCGAACACCCTCAGTCTACGTTCCTGCCATCAATGTGAAAGACCAAGTTTCACACTCATACCAAATAGCGGGCAAAATTATGGTTCTGTATATCTGAATTTTTATATTTTTGGATAGCAAACTTGAAGACAAAATATTCGGCACCGAATGATAGCCAGAATTCCCTGACTTCAATCTGCTCTTAATTTTTCCATGAATGGAATATACGTATATATATATATATATATATGTAAACAAACTAGGCTATGTACTATTTATTGCATTACATGTGCATTTCAAATTACCACAACAGCCATTAATTTTAGACCGAGCATACAGTTTATGTAACAAGTGTATTTGTTAAAATTGCTCTTAAGTTTTAACATTATTTTTTCTAGAAAGTGCAGGCGTGCCTTTAGCTCAGGCCGTTAGTCGTCGTCCTCTCAGCGGGGAGGCCCTTGTTCGATCTCATTCAATTCCATGTTGGATTTTTGGCGGACAAATTATCACTGGAAGAGGTTTTCCTACAACAAGTCTGGTTTCTCTTTTCCGTAGCATTCTACCAATGCTCCATACACATTCATTTGTATACCACTGCCGCTGTGTACTCTTAGCAGTACTCTGAGTCGCCAAAGGAATCTAGCAATTGCGCTTGCAACACAACATACAAACTTAATCTCTTAATTACAACAATAAATTCTTGAACTTAAACAGATTACAATATTTCTTCCAATCATCGTCTACTTATTTATAAATTTTATAAGAATTTCCCATAATGACAGTTGAATATATTTGCAGATTTTAACATGACTTTATAGAAAAAGTCTGTTGTGTCTAGTACATGAAAATTGATCACTGGGAGATAGACCTAGTTGGCGAGTTCTGATACATGAGGACAAAGTAATACAAAACTACTTATTTTTAGCTGAAACTTACAGTACTAACGAAAAGGAAATAGGGGCTACCAACTGTTCAACGAAATTGCTCTTGTGTGTGTTGAAGACGAAACTTTTTCAAAGTACTTGAGAATACCTCCTGCTATAAAATGAAATTGGTTTCCGGTGGAATCGACGGGGATTTTGAGGAGATCCTTAGTTCGTTATTACCGACGGGAATCGGTAGGAAAGTTTGACACCGTTGTCTTCGAAACGCGGGTTTCGTTCTTAGTCTGCCATATTTCGTCAGAATCTTCTAGCAAGCTTTAGCAAATTGGTGAAGTGGATTTAAATAGAGAAAGAAGACTTTTAATATATTTTTCTACTTTTATTTCTACCTTAGCAAGCTTTATACAACTCTATTTATTTCGTACCACTTTAACACCTTGAAGACTGAAAGTCCTGTAAATTACTTATAAAAAGCCAGTTTCTACCTCATAGAAACACAATCTTCTCCATTACAAAAGTCGACAATTTAATGCTGTTTCAGGAAACAATTTGTGTTGTAGCCGTCCTTAGGCCCCATTGTTAGTGTTGCCCCGCATAAAATGGTCGCGTTCCCCCGTGTGCTTTTATTTACATGAATTAATCTGTCGTGGTGATTGCTCCCATTGCACGAGCTTTATGCCACGGAACATGCGTGGGGAAGCAGGAGATGGCTGGATAAGGCAATGGGCTGGCATTCGTTGGACTTGGAACTGAAGTGGGCGGTATAATCCAAAGCAAAATTTTGTGGATTTATTCTTCGTATGTGTTACGACCACAAACAGCGTGTTCTCTGATTAATATTCTCATATTTTCAGTTCATTTGTGGCTATGGTAGTATCAGTTGCAAAGTAATCCTCTAAAGACTTTGTGTCATATATTAAATTTGTGCAGTACTGTTGGTGCTTTCTACAGTTAATAATTCAATCAAATGCACGGTGTAAACGACGCAGTGAAATTTGCGTGACTAATCAACTTAAATAAACGCAAGCTGTGTGATTATTACGAGGTATGTGTGGTGATTACAATTGGCTTGACATTCCTCTGTAAATATTCCTTGGTATAAGTCCCATGTAAGCCGACGTCTTCAGTGCAGTTCAATGTCTGTGAGCCGGACAGTTTCAAATGGACAGTGACGGTACTTACTGATGGCGCCAAACCTTCTGGTGGCTGAAGATTTTGCTTATGTTGGCATGTGAAGTAGACGGTCCTGCTTTTTATTTTACCTCTGCATTCGCTCTAAATTCGTTAATTTCACTATTTAACCATTTATGGTTTAGTGGTTACTTTAAGTACCACCAGGTCTAACATTAACAAATTCTACTTTCTGTCCACAAATACATTTGTGTTTTCTTTTATTCTTAAAACAAACAGCAATTATATCTGTGTACAGCACTAAATGATTGGTTCTTAAACCAAGAAGGAGTGTGTGTACTGCGCGGTACGAACTCAGGTTAATCGTATGCTTTGAAAGGTTAATTGTACGTATTAAAGGTATCTTGTCCTACAGTTTGGGAATTTTGTAATCATGAGGATGCCTGTGCTTCTCAAAGTTTTCTAAATGAAACAAAAAAGAATTATAGGACTATAACATTAGACACTTGGCCTGCGTCAGATCCAACTGAACACCTCCCCGAGCATACAAAAAAAAACGTGATCGCGCCATGTTGTAAACAATTTTCGTCTAGTTACTCTAAAACAATAGGCCAAATATTCCAAACTTTACTGCTTATGTTATATAAATTCCATTACAATTAATGCGCCGATCCCAGTGGCCGTGCGGTCTAAGGCGTGGGTCTGCGGCCGCTTGCTTACTAGGATTGTGGGTTCGAATCCCACCGGGGGCATGGATGTCTGTCTCTAGTGAGTGTTGTGTGTTGTCAGGCAGAGGTCTCTGCGACGAGCTGGTCCCTCGTCCAGAGGAGTCCTACCGAGTGTGGTGTGTCTAAAAAGTGTGATCGTGAAGCCTCGAACAATGAGGCGTCCTGGGCCCCCAAGGGGCTGTCGAGCCATTAGAAAAAAAATTAATGCAACTTAATTAGAGTACGTGTCTTAAATCGAAGTCGGCCTGTCACATCTCTGTCGGCATGGCATGACCAAATTAGTAACCAACTTATCCGGTCATCTGGGACTGCAGCGTCTTAGATGTTAACTAAGGCTGGCAGGGTAAAGTACTTATTGTGAGAATTGTATACAAAATAAATACGCTAAGAAGGCAAAATGCAGTTTTAAACGTTACGGGATGTACTGCATTTTCATTACTGGGATGCAAACGGCCGTTGCTTAGCCTTCAAGCCTATTACATTGCTTTAAATGACAATAGGAAGTGCACGTAGACATGCACTTCCTATTGTCATTTAAAGCCCACGTTGTTATCTCGATATTTTATGGAACGTCAAATTAGCGCACGATTGTAAATGATGAAGTAGGAAGGATGTGGAAGAAGCCGTGACGTGGATAAGCTTTGATGTACGCGTGTTTTTATTATCCAGAATTCACCTGCAGGAACTGTGAGAGACACGAAATTTATGGAGCTGGTGATAGTAGAATGATCATTACATTCTCCGTGTCTCCGAATAGGCCACGGCCACTTCCACAAAATCTCTACTTCACAGTTAGCACAATAGCTCTGTTGCACAATAACTTGAATTTTAAAATGGTAATTAAATAGTCCAAGAATCCGTAATTACACTGTAGTCACTGAGATTAGGTAGGCATAGTATAACAACTGCGGTTTAGAGTCGTTCGATAAATCAGGAACCCACCTTTTAAAATGAAGTGCTTTAGACACACTACAGCCCGTACAGCTGATAAAGCGTCATTTCATAAACTAAAAACTTAACTTCTGTAGCAGACTGAGTTCTACAGTAAATAACCAATGTTTCTGTTTCCTCAGATAAGTAAAACGATAAAGTTGCTTTTAAAGAGGTCAAATTCGATATTTTGTAACCCATGCAGTATGCAAGGCTTTTTTAAACAAATAACTAAATCCATGGAGCAGAGTCCTTTAAAAGCTAATAGTTTCTCAGCTAGTCAAGAACTTCCTCGCATTTTATGGAACACGAAGTTTCATTACACTCTTCACCATATCTCGTCACTTGTCCCTATCTTGAACCAGATCAGTACAGTTCAAGCACTCGATCCTATTTTTTAAGATCCGTTTTAATATTATCCTCCAATCTAATCCTAGGTATTACAAGTGGTCTCTGTCCTTCGCATTTTGCCACCCAAACCCTAACCCTGCATGCACCTATTTAAACAAACTACCTAAGCAAGACAGTGGACTGATTCCGGGCTACATAAAAGCTGTAAGAATATCGGCGTTCTGGGTTGTGACCCCATAAACTTTGGTCGATAGGTACCAACGTTTCGGAGGAGACTGTTGTTTCTCTTCGCAGGGTATTACTACTGATCTTCACACGACTTTTACCCTGACGATGGAGAAAGCAGGTTCCACTGGTTGTGTTTACCTATCTACTAGACTGCACGGTGTCACATGCCGGAATATTATGATAATAATATTCTCTGCCGTGAGAAACACGAATCTCATAAAGAGTGTAGTTGATAAATCTGTTTGAAATTCACCAAGAGCGTAACATGTGAAGTGGCCTGAGTATATAGTCTTGACAAACATACAGTTTTGCACGCAGCATTGCACTACACTAATTGTGAGAAAGCACTAGTCGTATACACTTCAAACTTGAATAGCTTTTGTAGCCAGTGTCTGCAACAGTGTGGTGTAAAGGCACTTCATTGAGAAACAAGGTGCCACAATTGTTAAATAACAAACAATAGCTTGGTTTCAAAACCATATTTTACGGAAAACCAAACCGAGATTAAATTAAAGCAACGCATTCAAAATTCTATTTTGTATTCCATGATGGTAACTTCATACATTTCTCTAACTCTCTTCATCCCTGGGTAGAGGGTTCCTAGTTTCTAGTCACCGGTTCCTTCACTTCGCGTCTCAAGTCTCTCTTCTTGAAGCAACTCTGCCTTCCGACACACCCCCTTCCCTCCCTTTACATTTCCTTTGACCTTCGTTAAACTAATTACTATATATCTCTCTTAATGTCATCCACTCCATTTCTACTTTACACTTAGAGGCTGCATCTCGTGTTCCAAAGCTGGCACTGCCGTCTTGGCTCTTATAACTGACCTCCAGTTTCTAGTAACTGCTAGAACATAACTCCTGTAATGGGTTCCTCAGTTAACTGCACTCTCACACAAATACACGTAGTTATAAGAGACTAGAATTTCGTGGTAAGCCACTCCTCAGCATTTGATACGAGCTAATTGCTACTATCAGTTCTATAATAGTGTTTCACCCGCTTGGTATATAGACACAGACATTGGTTAGTAGTTGTAAAATAATGGTCTGTACCATCCAGAGTAATTGAGAGGCGTCAGTGTTGGACGATGTTTTAGAATGGTTGACAGCCACCCGTTTCTGTAACCCTCTTTACTGTCGAGCTACCAGAAAGGTAAATCTTCACATTATAGCGAACCGTGTAACGTGGTGAGTAATGCCCACATCAATATATGGTTCTGTGACATTGGGGAGTGAGTTCACTGCCATGAAGCCCACATAATATCTTGTTTCTAACGTTGGATTTAAACAGGGGTGCACAAGACAAAACTGTGATGCCGTCAGGTTGTGTTTCTATGACACATTTTTTTATATTTTAGTTTCAATGTAACACGATTTTTCGCGCTCCACTTTCTAATACCATTTGCAATTGTAGCAAACTATAATCCACCTTCTATTCTAGAATCGGACCCAACAAGTCGTTCAACACACGTTTTACTGGCAAATAGTTTCGGATCATAAGGGAGCTATCACCAGACCATAACAAAAACTGTAATTTGGAAACCCTCACATGTTGTAGGTAGGAGATCTCAAACAAAATATATGCTTATGATCGATACGCCAATGGGGATATCTTACATAAAATTATTGATGCTAATCAAGTGCATATTCATCGTTACATGAACCTAAGAAGAACACTCTATAACTGCAATGCAAAAGTTTTCTAATGACACATTATCTGTGCCTGTTTTGTGTCTTTCAAAATGTTCGGAATTTTTCTTGTAGTTCATTCTTTTTTCCTTTTTATTAGCCCTATGGAGACTAAAATTCATGTAAATTATATTTTAAAATTAAGTTTCTCCCTCACATGGAATTTTATCCATTATAAAGACTAATCGGTTTGTGTGTTCAGGGAAACAGTCTGGCTTTATTGTCAGAATTTTACGAAACACAAATACACGTGATGGGAGAAATTTTGATATTTTGTGTTTTTAACGTGGTGATACATATAGTAATCATTGAACCATAAATGGTTAAAGGATGTCTGTCTTGGAAGACAATCACTGACGAAGTAACTGTCCACAGCAGAGCCATATCTGAGAATGTGACAGTAGTCAATGTATTTACCATCTTTCATGTAATCCGAGGGCTCATTGCCGGAGTAGTAATAGCCTGATATTTGTCCCTAACTTGAGCCATTTGAGTCTCGTCCACAGCACCACACCCTATTTCTCAACACTCATATTTTTATTACCTTCTAGTTTGCACTTAGAGGTCACAGATGATTCCTTCCCTTCCGGTTTCCGGCTAAAATTTTGTAAGCACTTGTCATACTTCCAATGCGTGCCCCGCCTGGTTCGTACTCCTTGATGGAAATTCCTTAATAATATATTGGTAAGGTAAAGCAATCCCTGTACAGGCCTGGACAGGCCCTGAGGGTTCCAGGAGTTTGAGGCTCCCAGATTTCACGATAATCGGCACATGAAGGATTGTATCAATGAACAAATTCCAATGACACCATCGGGAATCGAACCCGCGACCTTCCGGCTTGTGGCGCAATGAAAAATATATTGGAAGAATGCAAATTATTAAGCCCCTCATTAGGTAGTTTTCTTCAGTAACCTATGACTTCCTTGCTATTTGGTCGAAATACGTTCAGCATTCTATTCTCAAGCGTCCCCAAACTAAATCATAAAAAAGTCAAGCAAACACAAATCACGCTATTCATGCTTCCAGAGATGGAGTTGCCAAATCGCATGAAGAGCGCGCTGGAGCGAGAGGACCTGGATCTGGAGGCCAGTAATGAGGGCGATAGTGAGTCCGGCCAACAGCTGTACAATGGTTACCAGGGTCCCCTGCGGGAGGCGGGCGACGTCAGTGCTGTGGGCGGTGCATCTAACGTGGGCGAAACCGGGGAAGATGGTTCATCTGTAGCCAACAGCTGGTTCCACGTGCCCCGACTGGTCATCGTCCTCGTTGTCGTCCATTTATTGTGAAGAGCTGGGTTGTCGGTAGACACCGTATGGCTCAGGTGTTTTAGATACGTCAGTGTCGCCTGTTTAACTCGTGGGCATTGTGTTACGAAGCGCAGACTTCGATATATTGAATGACAGCGTATAAGCCCTAATATGCGTGTCGATACACTCTTGTCTGCGGAAGTAATAAAAAAGTGGGGGAAAAACAAACTTTTATAGTCCAGTGGCTTCGGCTGAGCGATGTGATAGCTTGTTTTTATACTTGTCAGTAGTAAAGTGAAACATATGTGGATTCGAGTGGTATGACGGATACTCAAAGTTACGACCATAATCCATATTCTGGCAGAAGCCCTCAAATAATATTAGAGACAAATCGGGTAATGGCAGGATATAATGACGTCGTGACGCATTATTGTAAGTAATTATCCTGAGATCTTAAAAACATCGTTAGGATAAACTTTGCATTTTGGTAAAAGATGCTGTCTCTGAGACATGATTACGTCGATCAATACAGTGATCCCCAAACTATGTTCGCGGATCCCCGAGTTTACTTCAGGATTTCGTGAGTTGCTAAAAATAAATTACGTTAATGCGACCAAAAATTAAGTAACAGGGGCGCTGCATAAAACCGCATGAAGATCATTTTAGTAACTTGTACTATTCTCCAAATATTTTAAGGGTGATATATTCAAAGAGGATGAGATAGGTGGGGCATAGAGCATACATGGAGGAAGTGAGACATTCATAAGAGTTTTAGCCGGGAAACAGAAAAGAGGAGACCATTTAGGAGATCTAGGAATGAATGGGAGACTAATGTTAAAATATACGAGCATCTTCAGTAAGTAGGTTATGTTCATGTGGGC
The DNA here is from genome assembly GCA_021186555.1 of Reticulitermes speratus. Lineage (NCBI taxonomy): Eukaryota > Metazoa > Arthropoda > Insecta > Blattodea > Rhinotermitidae > Reticulitermes > Reticulitermes speratus. The sequence continues at coordinate 22,162,870 of JAJKFL010000005.1, forward strand.
TGGATTTGCATGGGTCGGGATAAGTTCCAATGGTCGGCTCTTGTGAAAACAGTAAACAAATCTCGAGTAACATAAAATGCAGAGAATTTCTCGAGTATCTTAGTTGCTAATGGCTTTTGAATATTGCCTTGCTGCGTGAGCTACTTAACGAAAAACAGTTTTACATAAATGCTGCAAAACAAAAGGAAATTTTATAGTCCTATGTTCCGAAATACGAGTTTGTTAAAATGGTCATTCACTCCATGCAGCTACAGTTACCAGAATCTATTGCGTTGCACCAGATTTGTAACTCAGTCATTTACGTAAACGTATCTTCTACGGGTAAAGATAGAAAGAAGGGTATAAGTAAAGGGAAGACGAGGAAGAAGACGTAAGCAGCTACTGGATGATTTTAAGGAAATGTGAGTATACAGGAAATTTAAAGAGGAAGCAGTAGATCGCATTCTATGGATAACTCGCTTTGGAAGAGGCTATGGACCTGTCGTAAGGCGGAGTACGGAAAGAATGAATTATCTACGGAATATTTTAGACACCTTGTAGCGTATTATACCAGACTAGCTTTGATCTTGTACGAAAGTACAGAATGACGAAGCGTGCGTGAGGTGAATAAGTCTATACGCATATATTATTCTGTGCCTAACACCACGTCGTGAATGTATGTAGGGAATAGTGGCGACGAAACACGCTTTATAAACCGCAACAGAAGATGTGAGTAGCAGCACCACGTTACGGCCGCTTTACCCTTGAGGGCACATTTCGTACCAAAGACACTGTGCGGGTTCCAGCAGTGATCTAGTTGCGGTGCCAAACAAAAATTCCTGTCTTTGAAGAGGTCATACCTTGTCTCAGGCGGTTAATCGCCCATCTGTCACGCGGAGGCTAAAGTTCCATCCCAGGTCATTCGGTGTGGGATTTTTGGTAGACCGAGTGGCAATGCCACAGGCTTCTGTCCGATTAGTTCAGTCTTTCTACCCGTCATATATCATCCGTCGACACTAGATAGCTATTGTAATCGTGGTAATTGACAGCATCATTAAACAAAACACTTCCACTTTTACTATCCTTGCAATGAAATTAATTCCGGCCTTTCATGTTGTTACAGTCACTTTATTATCTCTGATGACAGTAATTGCATAATCAAAATTTTGCAGTTTCCGAGAGAGCCGATACTGTTTGTTTTTATGTCCATAACAGACTTGCAGGGTTTTAAATTCTCTTTGAAATTCTGCCAGTATTTTCCGATCTAAAGGATATTCGATGCACGGAAAGTTTGGGCAACACTGAAATATAATATTCGTACGGAAATAAATAAGATTTTTCAAAGTCTTTGTTCTACTATAAAAATGTCCCATAGATCTCAAAATTACGATAAAATACAATCATAATTGGTTTCTGTCACACACAGCAATCATGGAGGCTTCATAATATACTTGCTAAATTCTGGCGTTTGTGGTATCATCTCTGCATTTCCATTTTCATCATTTTTATATTTTTCGACTCTTCCCAATATGCTGTATTTACCAAGTAAGATACGATAATTGTGAGCCTGCATCGTGTTAAGTAAGGTACAGAGAGAGGAAAGCGTGCCTCAGAGACTATTTTATTTGGAAATCCAACCGTTTATAACTTTCCCGACGAGCTGCTTTTCGTGTCTGTTTCCATACCGCCTACTGTATCACAGGAGGAATGGCTCCAACCCTTCTAGCTTACAGCCTGTGGGTCACCCAAGCCTGCTGTAAAGCTTGATTTAAAATTCAAACATTTCCATCTCGGAACAATTACAACTTGTTTATAGAGTTCCATGAGTTTCACGAAATACTCAGAAGCTAATTGCTCGCTGGCGGCTACCCTGCCATATTACTTCGTGCTGTGTGACATAGGGTAAGCAGCGTCGCCGGCGGCTACCCTGTCATAGGACTTCGTGCTGTGTGACATAGGGTAAGTCGCGTCGCCGGCGGCTACCCTGCCATAGGATTTCGTGCTGTGTGACATTAGGGTAAGTCGCGTCGCCGTAACAATGAAAAGTCAACCAGTGTACGTTTAATGCCAACATTATCACTGGACAGAAGTTCAAGTCTGTATGTTGCTGGGCAGTCACCAAGAGCAAATGTTAACATTCGCACTACCAAGGAGGTTACTGTACGTTGAACGTATGTTAGAGGTCCTCGAATGACGTAGATATCTTGATCACTGAACGTGAAGTATCAGCTGTAGACGTATGGGATATTTCAGGAATTTAGAGCGGTTTCTGGATGGTGGCACATTGTCCATGTAATAAAGTTAGAATTAATATTTCCAAGCAACAAGATCAAGATAGAACGGATCATATCGAAGGCAACCGTAAAACTGTCCTCTCTAATGTCGAACCCTTTTCATATCCAGAAAAAAGGAAATACATATGCAAATCAATAATCCCCTTTACAGTGTTAACCGACTGTCACACAGGCATTAGAAAATTTTTTGTTTATTAAAAAAAGTGCCTGCCATAATTCATTTCGAAAATGTAAAGTCCAGGTCAACCCTGTAGGGCTGGCACTTCCACCCTAATAAATCTGCGGTGTTACGCTGAGGTGGGTTGTCATTAAATCTGACCTTTTAGGAGAAGAAGAAACAGTTACAAACATATGTATATGTATTTGTGTACCTTAGACAGTATTGTTCAAAACTTAGTGTTTCATCATGCCACTAAATGGAAACGTACTCTGTCCTACCGACGTAACTTTGTTCTCATTTGATCTTCTATTAAGGAAAATGTCATGATGCACTTATAATTTGAAAAAAATTGTTCATTTTTTCCGTACCTAAGCAGAAAAGTGTCTTCCATGGTTTTATAGAGACACGTGCTGGGTCTTCATAAGGGTAAATTTGCCCCTGTGCAAGTCATGATGCCATATGTGATGAGCAGAAGTATAACACCATTTATTCTTAGCCTCGACACTAGATGGAAATGAGTGGTTATCTTCAGGCCCCGGCCGTTTTACCACCCAGGTACTCATTGAATAGGAGGTTGGATGGGCCCCAGACCGGGTTTTGTCTTTTTAGAGAAGAGGGAAGTCTCTTGCCCCTGTAAGGAATCGAATTATTATTCTTTCGTTATACAGCCCGTAGCTTTCTCTGTGCTGGCTGAGCCACCGTGGCTGATCCTTTGTACTGCTGTTTCACACTGCTTTGATGTTAATAAAGACAAAAATTATTTGGGGCTCCTGTAGCTAGCTATTTGTGTCCGTTCGTGAAAAGACCAAACAAAGGTAAACAACGCAACATCGTCCATATTATTTTCATTCATATCAAACAAACCTACTCGTACGTGAGTATTGTACAGTTAATTCATATCACAGATCGTTAGCAGGTATTTTTGTATAATTTTAATAACATTTAATCTCCTACTAAGCAGTTCTAGAAATCTGCAGCAGAAGAAAGAAGTATATTTTTTACTCTGGAATTAAAGATGGTTTAATTAAAGCAGAATGTGACATATATCAGAATCATACTGCATTCATTTCGCAATTTAGAAGGCCAGATGTCAAAACAAAAGAATTATTTAGAAACATTAAAACACGCAAGAGATCTTAAAAATGTTATAAGCAAAATTAAACATATAAGTACCTTAGCATAAAACAAAAAATTCTCAATTAGGATATTTTAAGAGATCAAATTTTATTTTGTATTGAGCTTTAAATTTAATACGACAATTAGTCGCTCCTCTATCGTCATCATTAGTATTGTCATCCTATACATCATCAACATTATCATATCCTCATTATTGTAGTATATAATTATACTTACAGCTGCGTTTTAAATATCTCTGTCTCTTATCTTAACAAACTTATAATTTGTATATGCAATTTTCCTAGTTCTTAGGCCGTTCTGGCTTGTGTGCATTGTGTAGCGTCGGATCTCGGATTTTCGACACGGCCGAAAACCCAGAACAGAAGTTATACATTACACCGTTTTGTCAGATATCTTTACTTGCAGATAACACTATGTCTACATTGTCACAGATGGTCTAAATATCAACCAATCCATGTACCCGTTTCGCTATATCACTGAACGTTATAATTACAGCAACAAACATAAACCGAAAATCTCCATCGAACAATATGAATCTTTTTCCCTTGTGTATCTTCGTGGGGAAATACCGGGTAATTATACGTGAATTTCATAAATTTGAAAACTTGTTTTAAAAATTAAAGCTGCCTATAATAATGAAATTTTTAGGACAAAGAAAGACTTGAGAATTTTTATTGATACTTGGAAGTAGAAGAATTGTCGATCAACCTTCACACTTTAAAGCGGTGATAAATATCTTTCTACACTCTGGTCGATTTTTGAATGTCGACTGAACATCAAGTACTTGTTTTGAGGTTTCGAGTCATTGGCGGGGACGGACTCTTTACCCAAAACCCTCTAGTGGAGGTACGTCTAGAGAAGTGGGTGGTCACTCCACATACCTAACTCTGTCAATCTAACCTGGCGCTGTTAGTCATGTGTTGATGTTCCAGCCAGAAGTTTCACGGTTTGTTTAGCTAGCTGTCAGTTGAGCAACAGGCGTCGTTACTGAAAAGTGTTCTTTGCACAGACAATTGGGCTCTCTTAACTGCGTATCCGTGTTTGTGCGTGGCTGTACTTGTCAATGCGGTTCACTCTCTCCGCTATTCGGAAACCCGTCAAATATGGCCACCCTTAATAAACACAGTTATATATTCAATACGTAATTTTTTTAAGGAAGTCAAAGTGAACTGAATTTCCTGGTCTTTATGTAACATAGTAAAGCCAATTAACATAAATTATTCAAAGTATTACTGCAAGGAAATAACTTGAAAAATCTGAATGGCCCATATCAGGAAATTTACGGTCCTAGTATGACTCCCTGGCCAGTAATTATGTTGCCGTATACCATCAGCGTTAAATATTACATCATTGCTATTGCGTTTCGTGAATACGTTGTCACATTATAAAGTGGTTACCAGTAAAACCATCCAATCACAACCCAGGCAGTAATTTCATCCGAAAGAAATATTTCTAAAACATTCAGTTCACACACAACACAACCAAACTGATCACAAGCGTAGCAACACAATTATTGCACACCAACTGAACATCACAGGTTAGAATAACAACAGATATATGATGAAATTCAACAATCTATCTGATAATGTGAATCTTTTCGTCAAAAAAATGAACTTAGGTGTCTTAACAAACACAAGTGATGTCAGTGGTAACTGGGACAGCGAGTAATTTCATGTAGGGCTCAGTTATATTAAGCACTAGAGGAACACATTCAACAACCTTATCATGTATTACTGTGGTTCAGAAGTTTTACAAATTTGTGTCCTATTATTTTATAGAAGGTTTTAATAACTGGTTTAATGTATTACAGCCATAACACCCGTAGTCTGTAAAAACAATTCGCCTGAAAGTGGTGTATGCGAAACGTGTAGCCAATTTATAATGTGAAAAATGTAGGATATATTATTGTATGTAATCAAAACATACATTCATATTTAGATAGTGCGATATTATGCAAAATATAAAATGAAAAATCCTTTCCATACGTGTCGATCGTCGATTTTTAACATTATTAATTATAAGAAATGTTATCACCAGAAAGGTGCCACGCCACAAAATATTTCCAAAACAGAAATTTACGAACTATTTTGTTGAAGCTCTGTATTGACTTCCAGAATCTACTTAAATCTTTACGCCACTGGACACTTCTGTGGTCAGGGTCTGACTGAATCCAGATGATGGCAACGAGAGTGGGGTCATAAGCGGTACCGAGCGGGGCGCATAATTTGCGGCTTTATTTTAGGGATTTGTTAGGAATTCTTTGATTTTTAATCAGCCCTTCGCAATGGCTACAAGAAAAACTCGTATGTACTTACACTCATTATCCGATTGGAATTCGAACGAAGTATCCGAGTGTTCATGCGACAGGTGGCAGTACGCGCCTTAATCGTGCGGCCCCTGCAAATGGTCTAAACGCATAAATGTATGGTAGACTGGTGTATATTGCCTCAGAACAAAGTAGCTGATTTGTTTTCACGAAACTGCAGAACATGATTAGTCTTCTGAACATAGGCGTAACTTGGCTAATAACATTGGGGGGGGGGGGGGGCAAAATCGACGATGGGTATTAGGAGCTCTAATTTGCGAAGGAGTCAAGATTGAAAGAGGGAGAAGATTGGTTTGACCGAGTTCTTAATATACGTGTACATACACCCCTTTACCCCCCACTGTCTTCCGAGATTTTTTTATTTGCCCCTTCAACTCTGTAGCCAAGAAAGTATTCTGAGGTAGAAAAAATATTTGAGCGGCATTTCCCCCCCTGCCCCTCCCCCAAAGTTACGCCTTTGCTTCTGAACTCCGTTGCTGTTTTCGCTATGGCAACAACAGTGCATGTAGCTCGATGTTCTAATATCAAGTACGCTCAGATTTTAAAATTATGATGCCATTATTTCTGTCTTAAAACTTTCATTAATGTGGCGAGCTTTAGTTTAATTGAAAGAATATTTCAAATTATGAAGACCACATATAGTCACCCGGTATATATCAATACAAAATTCTAAACTTTTAAATAATATCCAAAAATCTGCGAAACTTAAATGGGAAGACATATGAAAGTATATGAAGATTATTCTTTTGTCGAAAAGAGGAGTTAAACATGTTTTCTCATCACAGAAATTGACACTGATAGTACATATAAATGCGTTACAATAATAACCTGTTATTTAGAGAGAAGTAAACTCAGTATAGTGGAGAGGGACTTCATATAAAATGAAAAGTCATAAGAAAAATATCGGAACATTTTTCCTGCAGCATAACGCTTCAGGAAATGTGACATTTTTATAAGTGTATATAACCTGCATAAAAGACAATATGTGGGGTTTGGTGGTGTTAATACTGTGAACTGTTTAAGCCGTAGAATACTAACTCTGTTTCCATGTGCCAAAAATAACACAGCGCTGTTTGTATCCTGGCCTCTGTCGCATATCAAGCGACAGGATACATACTGACAGCGTGTCACACAGTGGGAGCTGAGTGAGCAGCTGCATGATCCTGAGTGGCACACAAAAGATGCTCTGTTCATTTATTATTTTAATTTTTCCTTTTGTCAATTCGAACTTCTTGAATGAGTGAAGTGGCTGTCTTTACAACGTCACGTAATTTTTCTCAGAGTTCTAACGATTGCTGCTAATAAATTGACTTCTTATTTGTGAATGTACGTACGCATGATAAGCATAATTTAAACAAAGATAAATGTAATGCTCCATGAGTACATTTATGGCTTCATTTTTTACATCGCGGTTAATTACATGCGCACACTTCTTTGTGAGTATCTCGATGTGTAATACCGTCAAATTTAATCACTTTGATAGCAGAAAATATATTTTGGACAATGCCAAAATACCAGTGAGAGTTTGAGATCCCATAATGTAATTGGCCAGTGAAAATTCTTGCTCGTAACTGACCATTTCTAGTAAGAAACCTCGTCTATTCAGCGCCGGTGATACCAAGTAACTAACTGCAAATGTGCCAGTTCCATCCACTCACATCCGCACAACGTATTTCACAGACATCTTTCTTAGTATCTCTTAATTTCTGTGGTCATGAAAAAGACATTACATTAAAATACGGCTGTCTTCAAATTATAATGAAATGCTTATATTGCATTAAGTGAGGAGATAGGTGTGAATTTTAGATATTTGCCTTGGAATTTTTGGAATTCTTTTTCCTATCCATAATAAAATTATTGCTATCGGTGCCCCAGTTTGAGATTTGTAATCTACATGCAAGTTTTACGGTTCAAAAATTGAGGTAGCTTAAATATTCGCAGTTCCAAACATCTGCAATTCAGAATGTAGAAACTTTCACTTCCTCTGTATTTGCAGTGTATTTCGTGTGGTGTTTTTACGCCTTTACTAACAACATGAGAAGAAAGACCACGTAGAAATCCTAGATGTAGCTTGAATGATAATGTCAGAAATAATTTTCGAGAAATTTGTATGAAAATTTGGACTGGAATAAACTGCCTACAGATTCCGCAAATGGAGGATGCTTTTAAAATATGGAAATTATATTTTATTTCCCTTAAAAGTGCGGAAATAATTTTTAGACCAGCTGCTTAACTATCCACGTTTTCAAAAACCCCTATATGAATAGTCATTTTGGTTAACTCCTATTACCATCATTTCTATAGAGTATTTCTTCCTTGCTTTCCATCGTGTGTATTCGAACATATACACACACAGACAGAGGGAAGGTTTCTATAATTAAATCCCGGTGGGCTATATATTAAGGTAGGTTAAACAAATGTTGTTAAAATATTAGCTACCTTTATACTCATACCTTGTAAGATAGAGACAGTATATTCTTCCGAAATGTTGCTATACACCTAGGCCTATCAGACTACGCGTCGTCATTTCGTAGAAAACTAAAGGCCCATGTATAGCCGTGAAAATGTGGAATCTTGCACACATGTTTCCTCTTGAAACCTTGAAATTTTTTCAGAAAGAGGTATTCGTTTATTAACATAAATTAAAATAATATGTAGACCCAACTTGCAACAAGACGCGTGTTACACACATTCATTAAAGGCGTAAAATTTATGTCGTGGCTATCCACTCTAGTAATTAACCATATAAAACTCAGTGGCTATTAATGTACTATGTCAGGTTTAACGTTAATTAGTTATGCACTTTGTACACACACTGTATTTGTGGGTTTTGTGTGATTGTCAGAACAAAGAGCGATGTTTCCGTGTACGTCAGTGACCAATTGACCTTTAATGCTGATAAATGTAAGTTTTAACAATAATGATTTAGTATTCAAATTACACGTTGAGCTCCGCTTTTCTAATGCAGCCCTTCGAAAATTATTTTCCAAGGTTTCCTCCAAAACTCAGCCTCCCCTCCACAACATTATCAAATTTTTGTCAAAATGCACCCATCCAAATACAGAATTTAATATTATTAAAAATTCAACCAAAATGCTCAATTTCTTTCCTTTGCTGTCTACTCAAAGCAGTCCACTTTCCATCACCTTAAAATTTTTAACTTCTTTACACACTTTACTTTGCTTCCAGCCTATCTTTACCATAAGGACGAGAGGACACTGCCTTTGAATATTCAGAGCCATAAATTTTTATACCTCCGCACTAAAAGTAGTCTCTATCTGAACCCCATTTTTTTCTTCTCCGTTCTTTTCTTCTTAATTTTTAAAAGGATATAATAAATAAGGGTACTTAACAGTGCAATACAACTTCATAAAATTGTGTCAGTTCCAGATGCATATCGTTAGAACTCCATTATAATTAAGTGGCGTTATTTTTTCAGCTAGGAATGTATCAAATATCGTGTAAATTAAAATAACCATGGCAATATTGCGCCAGCGATATACATAGAAGAAATTATAGTATATTATCCGAGCGTTAACGTTGTATCAATAAAGATTTTAAATGGATCACTTCTCGAAGCAACTTTTCATTCTTCCCAACACAAAATTCCATATGAACTACGTTAAAGAAGCATGCCAATTCCATGTCTCTACCTCTCTGCCGACAACCCGAATGCTTCGGTCCTTACAGTTTCCGTCATCCGTGTTAATGCCTCCAGTTTAAGACCGAAAGTTATGTTGTCCTGTCCCTACACCTCGCGCAGTACAGAATATATTCATATGTCTGCCTCGAAATGATATGTCGAGGGTTTATTAATTTTCGTTCCGTAGATTGAAAATTTTATGATATTTTCAGCCACCTGAAACAGATTTGAATTTTTGCCATTTAATTGTTTGCCTTTTCTTTTTCAGGAACGCTAATATTTACCTAGTGATGGGAAATCCTGTCCGTTCGTCCTTTCGTTTGGTCGAAACCACTAAAGCAATTCGATAAACTTCAGTTGAGTTTATCACGGAAGCGAATATTAAAACTCTGATATTCTGGAATATGACGCCATGTTTTCTGAGATGGGTATCTTGTGGCAGACTATAGACATGAGAGTCATGGAGAATATGGTGAAATTTGATATGCTTAGAATTCGATTATATTTAATATGGAAGCTATACTGAAAATTGCCAAATTAATTTAACTTTAGTTTATAGCGGTCTATCAAAAACCCTCACATCATATTAGCATCAAAAAGTTTCGCGTTTGCTTAAGAAATTTACACGGGTGATATGTTTGGAATTATGTACGGTATGTATAGGTTATATATATATATATATATATATATATAACTAAAGCTACGTACAAGTGATAGCATTTTCTGAACATTTAAGGCCATGGAAACCAAGAAAATTATGCCTTCACCACTTTGCAACAAAAAAGTACCTAATTCTTAGGCACGTTTCAGAACAGAATTTAGAAAAGAATTATATTTTTGGGGATGTACCTCTTTATTCACCAAGGTGGCATCTTCCAGACCACTCCCGAAGTTGAAGCCTAGAACAACTGTCTATCTTCTTTATTACAGGTAAGTAAAATATTTCCGTTGCTATATAATAGAGTATGATTATATTGGATGTAATTTTATTAACACCGCCATCGCACGTGTGTCCACTGTAGCGCATTATTGCAAACGCATTAAAGTTTCCTCTAACTGAATTTGAGGCATTGTTTTGGGACCATAATAATGAAGAATATAAAACTTGTTACTAAGCAAAGGTGACTCTTGGTGTTAACTTTATATTGCTGCCATAGAATGTCCTCAGAAATTATTAAACAACTTATTGAAAATGGCTTTCAAATTATAATTTAAATTACTAACAAGGCCACGAAACTTTGTAATATATTTCACAGACGTAATTGTATTTTATAACCACTATTTGAACCTCTATAAATACAAAAATCAACAGCTTGGACTATACAGATTCTAAAGCATAATTACACTTCTTTGCGCGGGAGAGAGTTCCTTTCTTTGTCATTATCACAGCACAGTATGTTGTGACCAAGACAGTAAAACAGGAATAACCCTGAAGTTAAAAAATTAAAGTGTAGTTATATACACGTAATTAAAAAGGTTTTGGAATGAGGATTCGAAACACGATACACGCACATCGCATAAAGCAATGGATGCCGTAAACATCGACATGAATATGAAGATAATTTTAAAGTACATTCGAGTGTTTTGTGTTGGGTCCGCGGTGGGAAATAGAGAAGTGTACACATCAAGTGTATTCGATACATTATAAGTATGTAAGGTGTAAAATGTATCCTCAGGATAAGCACGCGAACAATAATACTTTACAATTCACAAGAAATGGACGTATCAAATTAAACCTTTCACAGCCCAGTGGTAATTCTTGTACCACTTGTTGTAGCATTAAGAAACTCTAAATGTTATCACAAATTGTATTTTTGTGTTTTCTATGATAGTACTCTTAGCAGGAGTAGCTTGTAGATATTTAAAAAGGACACTGACTATGTTCTGTGTGAGACAGCAGTTGAAATTTATGCACAATTTAGTTTCACGTCCGGCTCTAAAGGCTTCAAGAATCGAATGCGTTATGTGTATTGAATACCAGACATGAGTAGAACGTAATAAACAATACACTAACAAATGAAATTTTTACATGTGTAAGATGCTGCATATCTACAGATTATGAACGTGTTGAACGGGTACTACACCGCACAACACGATACACATCACACGCTGCATGTGGACGAGATCCCTTCGGATCACATAAGAACGAGACAAGTTTGTATGCATACTTCGTACAGATCATAAACAAGTACGGACTTATATTTGGAGCTGCTCACTATCATATAATTTTAATAATACAGTGCCGTAATTTTTATGCTTATCAACTTTTTATATATTTTAGAATTTTAACATTTTAAACATTCCAGTGCCTAGACAAACATTATGGGCTTATATTCCTTTGTTCTAGAACTCCCTGAGGATGGCACCCTGGTGCCGAAACACGTAGTTTAGTACTTATTATGATTTGTATTTTATTAAGTGCATTTATTGGTTGATGTATTAATTATAAGACTATGGACGGTATGAGTAATCCAAAATTCACTTCATGAACAGCTTACGGACTCAGATAACAGTTGTACATTGAAGTAATCGGGGATAACACCCAGTGTCGACTGCAAAATACGTGACGTAATGTTCAAGAGGAATATAATGTTCAGCAACACCGCTGTAAGGTTTTTGAATCTCTCAAAAGGTCAGTGTCATACATAGGTTCTGGTATTTACTGATGATAAATACAAATGGCGGTAGATATCATTTATTAAGAGAGATTAAACGAAGAAGGATTACATGGTTAGGGAATTTAAAAAGGATGAGGAACATTGGCTAATTAAGAAAATTCGAAATGGAAACCCACAGCTTTTAGACCGAGAAGAAAACCCAAAATGAGGCGGGAAGGGGATGCAAAACATGATTTAAAAGTTATGAAAATCTGTCATTGGATAAAGCAGGCTACAAGTAGGAATGATTGGAAACGGATCATTGAGCAAGCCAAAACTCACACAGAGTCGTGGCGCCAAAGAAGAAAAAGAAGAAGCGATATCATTTGGTATTGCAGCACATTAAAAATTATCCTGAAGTCAACTAAGCCGTTTCCGTTTGACATAGGTCTTCTGCACTCAGCCATGAGGTTTTCATAACTCCACATTGGCTGTTTGTAGTTACAAACAGTGCATACAGAAGTGAAAAACAACAATTCGGCGAAGATAAATTGTTATATATTTTAAATGTTTTGAAGAATATTTATGACACTTTCAAACATAATATAAATTTTCAGGCTATAAGGGTTGCTCAAATCATTGTCCTGTGGGTTATTACACTGTGTAGGATAATGAATTTGTTCCGACGTTTCGTAGGAACGTGTTACCTCCATCTTTAGATTGAATAAATTAGGTTTGGGTGGCAGCAGTTACCTGAACTTAATTCAGCCACTCTGAAAGTGAAGAAAGCACGTTTCTTCGAAATGTCGGAACAAAAATTATCCTACACTTTGTTAAAGCCAAGAAGACTATAGTCTGATTCTCTGTCCTACCGAAGAAGTGGAATATATGTTTCTTAAGGAGTGAATATACTCATAAAAAGAAATAAGAAGTTTCGATTACATAACAGATAACATTAAATCTGAAGAATTTAAAAGTGTTTCCACTTGCTGTCTATTGATTTCATATTGTTTAATTACGTGTAGTTGATATTGGTTTACAGCGTCGTAACAGACTGTTTGGCTTTCGTATGATTATCATCAGAATATTTATTAATGTGCTGAAGTATAAATTTTGAAACAGAACAGAGCAAGGCATCTGTATTCAGAGTTAAAATAGGAAAGTTTCACTGCTTTGCGCTTTGTTCGCCTTATATTCAAGGTAATATCCGTCTTAGGAAATTTTACGTGCTGGCAGCAGTAGACTGCATGTAGTTTGGTAAATATGTATTCCCTGAAGATAGATACTGTAGGGTCTTCCGATACGTTGGTACCTGTCAACCAAACTACACGGCGTCACATCCCAGAAGTTCGTGATTGTAACTTTTATGCGTCAAGACCTTAAATCGTAATAGCTGTTTTTACTGAGAACCAAACGAACCCCAGAAGTAAGTTCTGTGGGCGAAATGTAATATTATTTAAGGTTAAATTAAGAATCGCACACAGTTCTATAAAGAGTTAATCTATGTTTTACTTTCATGAGGTTACATCCCAAGAAAAATCCATTTCTAAAAACGCGCTCTGAATTGGATGGTCTTTGTTCTCACGATGGTTGAGCGTTAGTGCAGGTTTGTACTTGGGGAGATAAAGCGACAACCTGTCGTCCATATCTGACTTAAAGACATGAATAAAATCGTATGTAGTCAGTCTGATAAATGATGGATGGATTTTGTTTATTTATGAAGTTATTCCTGTCTTAATTGCGCATCTACTTCCAAAAAAGAGTGATAGTGACATTCCCATTAGATTGGCCTTTCGGATGTCTCTCAGGAACTTCGCTAACTCGTTAGTCCTGATTGGAATAAAGTGCACCAATGGAGAGTAAGTCTTGTGGTACTCTGGAACCACAGAACTGTGCAGAGATCGTATTAGGTAAATTTTGAATTGCATTTCACGTCCGGCTGTCTCTCCTCATCTTTCTCTATTGAAAACGCTGGGAGAATAAAGACAGATTGTGTTCATTTGGTCCTTTGAGGAACTAGGAACTGTTGCAAACTTCGTTTTGTCTTGTTCGAAGTGGAACGAATAAAGTCGACCCATTTACATTTCCAAAGTACTTCATCTGTATTTGGAAGTTGTTAAAAATCTACCTCAGGCATCCTTTATGCTATTTTTAGGACCTTTCTCAACGGCGGTTCTCTCTTGTCAAAGAATAGACACGAATTCATACAACTGTTACTGGTACCCTTTCATGTGCGTTATTATTCTCTGAAAGCTATCCCTCTTAGAAAAGCAATGGAAAGTTATAGCTGCACCTCTTTAAAGTGTAATGTTTATCATTTGTACCACCATATTTGGCATTCAGAAATTCTGGTTTCTGCCAACTCTATATTTATGTGTTTTGTATGGATCTCATACAGCTATTATTGCCCTATGCATCATTAACTGATTGGTTTTTATAACTCAGACCGAGTGTGTTTACTGCGAGGTAGGAAGTGAACGTTATTTTCGGTCTTTAAATGGTTCTAAGATCGTAGTAACAGAACCGTGAATTTTAACACTTTACTATCAAAATCCCCCATTGGACACTAAAATTAGGCAGTTACAATTACCTCTAATCCTCATAATTCAGCTTCTGTGCCTTTTTTGTGCCTCCAATTTGACTTTTCTTGACAGACGCTCACCAGAATTTTGTACGCATTTCCCATTTCCCCTACCCTAGCCACGTGCCTGTCAATACTAGATGATCTGTGTAAAGCACGAAGTTAGTTGTCATGTTAAGATTCTTAATTACTCATTAACTAACTCATTCTTACGTCCAACTGTTTTATGGACATTTTGTTTCCAAAGAAACGTTTTTTATTGATATCAGTTGTTTTCATGTATTCCAGCTGTTGTCTCGAGTAATTTAGAAATGCCACAAGGCTAAATATGCCTATAAGATTGTTAGTTTTCTAAACGAAGCTGTTTGATTTGAAGAAAGTTCGTACTGTCGAATAAAATTATAAGGTGACCTAGAATAATGCATTGACAGATACTAGAATGAAGGAGCTTGTAGCACCTTATAGCTGAATTCTTCTGAGTATACTGAGAAAAAATCGCGAATCTAGCAATTTTGTCTGACGGGAATGAGGAAAATCGTTAAATGTAAATTCTCCAAGAACTTATTTATTAGAACTTTATTGATTACGATGTTTCTCTTACTATTTCTTTACCTACAAAGCCGTACTTTTCTTAGATTAGGTTTTTGCTCATAATTGATATGTTATTTAATTTAGAGCAAGGATGTCCAAACTTTTTTTTTTAGGAATGGGGCCACAACAGTTATTGTAGGCTGTTTCTCGCGCCGGACGTGTAAAAATTACAATACGTGATATACTTACCTTTCTAAATTATTTTGTAATTTTTGTAGTGATATGTATATATATAAATTTTGTAAAAATATAATGTAGAAATGTTAGCCGTTGATTCTGTTTGGATATCCCTGGTTCAGAGCGTACAGAACATTTAATTGATCTTCTAAGATGCGAAACCGATTTAATAATGTTTTAAAAATCGATACACGGACGAAAATATTCCGAATCTCAGATATATAGATGCCTGGCTAATTGTGTGTAAGAAATAATATTTGAGATCTAAATGAAACCTATAAATAGGCCTTGTGGACAAAATACAAAGTTGTCGAATTTTAGAACAGGTTGTGCATCTATTGCCTACTGTCCGTTAAAGGGTTAAAGCAAGACTGGCATTTAAGCACGAAGATTGACAAATAAAAAAATCGCAGCCGAAGACGTCTTGTAGAAACTTGCAAGCCGCAGTGTGTTGCAAGAGAGACGCTGTTCTTAATGAGAGAAAGTGCACCATGTTGGGCGGCTGCGTGACCGGCGTCGCGATGCGGCAACACTCGACGTCAGAAGAGTGATGATGAGGAGTGGGTGATGCTGTAATGACAGACAAGAAGCAGGAAACACGGGTCGCGCCAGAGACGCACCAGTCAATATTCGCCTCTGCACAGTCCTTCCTTTAGGCTTGCTTTTATCTTCTGCTCCCTCTTTTTCCTCTTTCTTCGTCTGCTTCATGTTACCCGTTTTCTTTTTCTTTTCAACATTTATCTTGTACTCACTGTACATATTATTTTCTCTCTCATTATTCTTTTCTGTATTCTCCTCGCAGTTATTCTTTCTGTCCTTGTCCTTTGATATTTTGTTCTTATTCTCATTCTTCGTCGTCGTTATAGGCATACCCTTCTTTGAATCATCTACGTTTTTTATCATTCTTTACCCTCTTCATCTTCTTCATTGCTTAATGTTCACTTATTGCATCGCTTCTTTTAGTCCTTCTTATTGGACCGTTCACACGTTTAGTTTACAGATTCTCACCGCGGAGGGCTGGGTTCGATCCCAGGCCAGTCCGTGTAGGATGTGTGGTGGAAAAAATTGGCACTGGGACAGGTTTTCTCCGAGTACTTCTGTTTTCCTCTATCATTATCATTCCATTAATGCTCCATAATAATTTATTCATCTACCACCGACGTTGTAAAATCTTAGCGTCTTTAAACAAACATTTCCTCCGTCTCTTTCTTTGCCCACGTTTCTTAATCTTCTATGTTTTAACCCTCTTCCTTATTGTGTCTTACACTGCTTATTTTTATCTTCATGTAAAAGAGTCAGAAATATTTCTTATGTCTTCCAATATCTTTTCTGCTACTTGGACAGAAACTCGGAATATCTATATTTTCCTGCTGGAATTATATGGACATTCTATTCATTCCTGCCTCTGTGCATTTGTTTTGTCTCTTGCAGGTAATGGCTGTGTCATAGCCCAGCCGATTAAATGACGAAGGCATGTTTAGCATTCGAAACTTCTGAATGAATGTAGATTAAATTTGGCATTACCGTCTACATTCAACCTTCCCAGTTTAATTTAATTTTGGTTTATGTCCGCCAAATCTAACTTCTGTATTACGTGAAAACAAAATGTAACTTTATAACCAATTTTTAACAACGGATCAACGTACAGAAAGTGATATAATACATGAAGAGTCGGCTGGCATTATCTTCCAATTGAAACGTTTGTCGATATGAAATACAAGGTCGATAATTTAAGACTCTATGCAATGTGTTAAGAGTGCTATAGTGTAATTAACAGCTGAAATTGAAAATTTCTCTCTACTTCTAAGCACTTAGGAAGCTACAGAAAGTCAATATCAACCCATTTCTTAGGTGACAAGGCAATCTTCTTATCATATCAAATTAGCCCCAATCAGCATAATATTAAGCAGCCTCATATTCACGGGGAACCTTTGGCTCTTTCTCCGGGGTTAAAGCTGCCGAAGCGTGAAGCTGACCATTCACTTCCATATAGCACCCTTATATGCCTTCCAAGCTTGCACAGGGACAACTTAATCTCTGCCTTTATTGTAGATAATTTCTTTTGAGGAATTAAAATAAAAATGTTTATGTCTATTGGTTGGAAACCCTTTTGACTATTAAGACCAGAATGCTAAGTTATTGCTGAAAGGCTTCCGCTTTCGATTCCATAAAAAACAATCATTTCTAAATCAATAGCTCTTAATGCATTAGTAATGAATGTCGTGGAGATGAAAGTATAGCCAGTTTTGGGAATATCGTGTTTATTAAATATACTTCATACAATGAGCAGTGTCTAATATAATTGTGGTATAATGAATGAACCACTGTCGCAGAGTAAAGGGAACTAAAGGTGTAATGCATTAGTCCTGTTCTTAAGAGCAACCGTGTGAAGTACACAAGTGGAGTAAACTAATGCTAGAAGTATGTACAGTTCAATAGCCGCTTCTGCAGGTCCTTTTTACAACACCGCAGTTGGAACGGAGTGGCGTTGACGAACCCCAGTGGTGTAAGGCCTCACAATCAAGTAAAAACAAAATCAAAGTCAGCTGCAGCTTTCTGAAAGGTGTACAGCATCACGTACTATTCTTAACACACAGATTCACTATAGTGACTGGCTTCAACAGAAAAGTGAACACAGGCACGAAGACACATGTGTAGCCTAACTTGCTCCCTTTGAAACTCTATTCTCTCTTAACAGCACCCTTTTTATTGAGTACTTTATACAGTTCGTTCCTTTCGCTTTTCAGTCGTGTTTCTTTCTTTTCCATGAAGCGCTTCCCTTCCAGCTTTTACCTTTCTACTGCCCCAATCCTTCACTTTCACACTTTATTTTTCTACTGAGGGAAGTGTTCTCCTATCACTTTCAGTTTAAACTGTATCTGCAAAGTGTAGCTTAATATCACGCTTTTGGGACTGAGATAAATCATGTAGCGACTTCAAAACTGTGCAAAATTATTTTTATTTATGAGCTGGAAGGAAGAAAGGGTACGCGAGAATAATTCTAATTACGTGGAGCTGATTTATTTTTGAGATCTGAAAGTTCCTTATTTGCTAAAGAAATTCTCCAGTTTTTATGTAACCCGAAGGTTTATTATTTCGTTTACAAAAGTACTAGATGTATTTAGTCCAAGTTATATTTCTTTAAGGTTTATTCCAATATCAACCTCCCATGTTCTCCTCCCAAATTTGTCTCTGTTTTCAGATTTTTCGTCCAAAGCCCTGTGCAATTTTTTCTCCTATCTTACACGTGCTACATAATCCTGTCTCCTTGTCTTCCTTGATTTGACGATTCTAATCGAATCTGGCGAGGGTGCAGCGAGAGGAAACATTTTAGTTGAGAAAAGTAAATATAAAAAAAAACCAAACGTCCGTCTCCTTCCAAATCCTCACTCATCCATTATTCGTGAACAACTTTCCACCGTATTCAGCTCTATATAGCATCTTCAGCGTACTGTCCTTCCACCAATTTCACCAATTTCAGTACCTTACATGCAAATGTAGCTGTCTTTGCAGAATTCTTCAAGATTTTTGTCTTCCACAAAGAGAAGAATATAGATTGACAGCGTTTCAGAACACTATGCTGAGGAAAATATTTTGATCTAAGAGATAAAAAATAAATAGGTAGCTGCAGTAGACTGTATCCTCTGAAGAGTGATGGTTCTTCCTCTTCACCATATATCATTTGTCTGATCCAATCATAGAAGATGAGAAGAGCAAGGTATATACGTGCAGCACCCACAGATGACACATGCAGACAGTTTAACCTGAAAACCTGAAGGGAAAGGTCCTCTTGTGAGACAAACGCTTATTATAATAAGATATTAAAATTGATCTTAAGAAAATAGGGTAAGAGATTGTGGACAGGATTCATCTGGCTTCTCAACAGTGTCCATTTACGGGCTGTTGTGAATATAGCATTGAGTCTTCGGGCTCCAAAAATGTCGGGGAATTTGGCTGAGCGACTATGTTCTTCTCAAGATAGACTCGAAATTACGGAGTTGGATTTTTGGATGTTCTGCAGTACAGTATTCTGCATTCGACACTGTGACACACCTCTCTTCACTTCTTCCCTTTCATCTCATGTTCATCCACTTCTCTGGCGTCCCTCGTTCCTCATTCCTTTACACAAATGCACGCACATACACACACTGTCTCTCGACTTCACTTGAAGAAGCCCCTCGCGTTAAAGTAACCATTAATTTAATCTCATAATTGAAACTGTCGGGTCGGTTTATGAAGGCAATACATTACGTTAGCCAGCGGCAGAAGAAAGCTATGGGGGTGTGTTTCACACTTCACACGAGTGGAGGTAGAAGGCTCTCTTTCTTTTAAAAGAGGTTCACACGAGTCACGTGACGAAACATGGCTTACTGCCTGCTAGAGAATGAATTAGGTGTAATTGCCGTGCTGTTTTACATGTTTAGTATGCGAAGACATTAGGCAGGTCCATACATACATAGTAAAACAGTAAACTGGAGGAACTGAGCTTCCTTCTTAAAGAGGTGGACGAGCAGTTTCATTTACCGCTTCGCAATTTATAAACTGCCCTGTCTGCCTAAAACATGCCTGTTTTTATTAGACACTGCATTGTTCTTAACAAACACGAGCTAAGTACCAACTTCAGTTACAGCCCGACTCGACGCTTGTCCTCAGTTACTTTACGCGTACACTAAATCCAAAAAGTTGATGTTTACTGAGTTATAGTAGAAAGAGTTGTTGCGGTTACGTAACTAATGCAGTAAAATATATTGCCTTAGCTTATAAACTATTGGAGTGATACCGAATAACGTCTTGTACATTACACACGAAGGGCTGTGCCATGGCTTAGACCAGCAGTTCCCAACCTTTTATGTGTGTGACCTTAAGTAGCAAATGGTACGTTACCCGCGACCCTACCATTGAAACGGCAATAGTCAGTGATATTTACTATAAATGAACTAATACTAATGCCTTTTCTTGAACACTATATAACATTGCCACTCGTTAAAAAAATATTAAATATTTAATGTTACTTGTCAAATCCAGTATTTTTGGGGAAATATTAATTACACAAAACATGCAAGAAATAATAAAGTATGTTCATTAGTTATTTAAATGTAATTGCTCCAGTATGTTTAAAATTAATAAACACAGATTCAATAAACACATTTTGTCGATCATTCTGTTTCAATTTAGATAAGAATTTTTATTTTTTTTCATAATTATAGAGTTCTCCATAAAACACTCTCGCGACCACGTATCAGACCCCCCGCGACCCTGATCTGGTTCGCGACCTGAGGTTGGGAACCACTGGCTTAGAGAGTAAATCGCCGGTGTTTTACCCTGGTGGTCCTATTCAGTCCCAAGATAGTCCATGTGGAATTTTTCGTGGACAAAGTGGCACTGTGACAGGTATTTTTACAAGTACGTCTTTTTTCCCCTCTAAGTGTTATTCGATTCATAACTCATATCCATTGACTCATTCATATATCGCCTAGGCTGCATAATCCTCCTAATGGAAGACGTCTTTAACTAACTAACTAACTAACTCCAAGGAGCAGAGTCCTTCTTGATAAGCTATCTGGTCCTCAGCTTGTCAAGAAGTTCCCCGCATCTTGAGGAACCCGAAGGTTCATTACCGTATTCACAAGAGCCCGCCACCTGTCCCTATCCTGAGCAACTTAAAAAAATTCGCACTATATGTGTATGCTCTCTAAATATGTGCAGTGCAATCTGAACCAATGTGCATATAGATCTGAGGGCATTTGCAAATATTTCAGTCCGCACAATTGCTGTTATATTAGTGAGTTTCTAGGAACTGTTATTATACTGTTGTGTAGGCTTACTGTCGCACATGCATCGCACAGATACTGTCATTCTCTGTTTTGTGATGATGTTTGAATAATTATAAAGACATTACGTAGAACGGTCTGTTTATTGTTTGAAGTATATTTGATATAAATTACGTTTTGGAAATTCTCTCTGCTTCCGTCATCAAGTAAAATTGATACAAAAAAGCCTATTTTGCTGAATCCATTAATTCAAGCTTGTGTCTATCTTGGGATAGGTTGTATACAGAACATTGTTCAAAACTGTATTTCAGACATGTACCTTATATGATACCCTTGCTACGAGTGGCTGTGTTGCAGTCGGGTTACCCTGGTTACCTGGTTGCCATATTCTGTAGCAGGTGCACGCTGAAGCCGAAGATACAGTTGACTAGTGAGCCTATGTTATAACATAGGCTCACAGGATGATAGCACCCCGTTGGAAGAAATTAACGCTTGGTTTGCTCTAAGAATAGAGAAATAAACAATGACATAAGTAGTGGAGTAGGCCGTGAGTATTATGGCTGCTCTTTATGTGACGGGCGCGTGGCTAGTTGAATTATATACGCTTGGTTACGAACTGATGTGAAGACTACATAAAGACCACACATGTACCATTAGATACAATAAGGATGATCCGTCATATGCGACACACATTAATAGATACTTGTATGGGAAATTTGACGTGCTAATGAAAAATTGGATAATGTAGATGAAGGTAAAAAATAAATATCATGGAAAGTACACGTATATATATATTTATGTAGTGAAAATAAAGTTGTTTAATAAATTAATAGATAAAATCACGATGTAAATTTGCTTCTTTCAATTAGCGTGAATTATTTATGGAACAGTGTGTAACCGGTACGATAGGAAATAGAGAGGAATGGAAGTAGGGGCGGAGGGATTAGATACAACATAAAGTACACAGCAGCTCAGTACCAGAATGGCAGTCAGTCAGTAAACAACGTAGCTTGACATTGCATAAGGTAAGCTGGCCACTTAGAATACAAAACAAGTAACACATGTCGGTAGAAAAATATTAGCTTATATTTTCGTTTGATGTAGTCTTTTAATTACTTATATTTATGCTGATATGAACTCATTACACATATCAGCCACTAATGTGAGAAAGCGTGAAATTTTAAGGACCCTACCTCCTTAACACATCCCGATGGAAAACTAATACAAAAACCATAGGAGCAGCATTTACGGCATTGATTTTTTTCTAATAAATGTGGGACCAGCTAATTTTTAAGTTGATTTAACAAATCCTGTAAAACACGATTGCAAAAATGTATAAAACAAATAATGTGACACGTGCTTTAAACCCATTTTAACTTAGTAATTTTAAAATACTTCTGTCACTATAATATACCCAATTTTCCGCGTAAGGAGTGGAAAAATTCAAGGTGTTATTATATGAGTCATTTTAAGTAAAAAATACTGTATCAACATATGCCCGATTATCAATCGTTACATCGCTACAAAAATTTTAATGTTCCAAGATTCTCTGGGATTCTGTACGGTTGCAGCGAAATGAAGTATTCCGCTGACTTTTCTTTAACGAATTAATGTCACCTGAATTAATCATTGCGCGTCGTCTGCGCCTTTACATATTTGTAGTTTACATATATAGGCCTACTTACGGTTCAATCAAAATCCGACAACATGTTTAAAATGCATATCTGTAACGGTTTTATAAGAAACTCAGGCAGTGTCCCTTAAGATTAAATAAAATGAATAAAAGTTTAGCCAATACGTGGAAATATACGTGTTGTATAAAAACGATATTTAAAAATGTTATAATATAATTGTATATTAAATAGTTGTAAGACGTAAACACCCCTGCGGTTGTAGGATTATGGTCCAACAGAAACTGAGCAAGAACAATAAACAGATAGATATCTCAAGAGATTATTTTATGTAAGGGAACACACAACTGGACTTAAACTTTGAAGCGGATAATAAGAATTATTATGTGCAACGGTATAATTTTAATTAAGCCTAATACGCGTAGCCCAGACGTAATTTTAACAATCAGATGGACGCATAAAGGAGAACCCATATAACTTAACGTGTCCGGTGTGTATCAGAAACTGTCCGGCGTCAGAAGCGCTGTCCGTTAGACTAATACGGATAAATGGAACACATTTATTGCATATGGCTAGACAATGAGATGATTGTACGTTGAGGGAATGAGGCTGAATTATTGGTTTTAGTTCGTTTCAGTTCTACCCTGAGGTCAAATTCAACAGATATTCATATTCCCTTTATTACAAGTTCTACCCCTACATAGATACAAAACCGTGTGGGGGTCAAAGTGCAAAATTAAAATGGATACCTTCGTGAATAGTAGAGTCTGTTAGGGTAGGAATTTACTTTTATTCTCTGCCCGAATGGATCAAATCTGACATACCTTACAGAAATATTCTGTGGTTCAGTTATTGCTAATTATCTGTCAGTTATAATTATAACTTAAAACCAACAATATTGCACTTATTTTATATATGTATATTGCAACCCTACATATGTTTCGGCTGTACTTCAGCCATCATCAGGGGTTTTCCTTGCTACAGACATGCTCCAGAATAGGCCAAAACTACATGTTACCAAAACGGACCAAGAAAAAGTCAAACTAAAAAGTGCAAAAAAACCCACATACATAAGTGTATCAGTGTACAAAGTGAACAATATAGGACCTAGACAATAAGACAATGCACAATACCTAGTTACTAAGAAAACCAATAGGAATCAAATGTTAGTGAGAAATACAGTTAGTGGACGCTGCAAGGAAAACCCTGATGATGGCTGAAGTACAGCCGAAACATATGTAGGGTTGCAATATACATATATAAAATAAGTGCAATATTGTTGGTTTTAAGTTATAATTATCTCAAGCTTTGCACGGTATGTACAACTTTAAAGTATCTGTCAGTTATTTGCACGAACTAAATGTACGTACAATGTACCGGTTTATGTAGCTGCACGTAAGCCTGCACCCTTGACCGTGCCATGGCTCAGGCGGTTAGTCGCCGGCCTCTCACCGCGGAGGCACGGGTTCGATCCCGGGTCTGTCCACGTGGGATTTGTGGTGGACAAAGTGGCACTGGGACAGTTTTTTCCCCGAGTACTTCGGCTTTCCCCCGTCTTTTACATTCCACCGGTGTTCCATTACACGGAAAAACGGAAAAAACTAATCTGCTGCGGGGCCCTTCACCACACAAAAAAAAGCTTGCACCCTGCCTAGTTACTATAACTACCTTTAAGGATAACATGAATAAGACGTCTATTATCTTCTGAGATGTGAGCCCGCGTAATTTAGTAGATTGGTACGGAGGTTTCGATAAAATCTTTTGCCTCCCTCTTCAGGGTGGAAGATGGAATCAGTTGGTTATATTGAAATGGTACCTATCAAATTACAGGGCATCATGTATCAGAACGATGTAATCCTGTTACTCATGGCCATGAGAATCTGTCTGAAGGCTCACAAAGGAAAGATAGTGTACTTAAAGCAACATGCTAGCGTTACTTCGGTCGGCGTGGAAACAATAAATTAGTGTTATAGAATAAAGATTAACCTGAATATGTTTTTGTTTCAAGCGTGAAAAATCACTGCGTTTTAAAAAAATAGAGTGACCATCAGTTTCTTGTAACCAGTTACAGGTGTAACAAATATAACTCAGTGAGTACAGTTCTGTAATATATTGTGACTGTGCATTACAAGAAATACCAACAGCGTACACTACTTAAAAACTTTCTTATCAGTTAGAGATTCTGCAAGTTTTGGCGGTCTGCAATCTTCAGGGTTCACGTAAAAATATGTGAAGAGATTTGTAGACCTCACAATTAGGTTAAGATGAGACAATAACATAGACAGAATAGAAAAGCTAGATAAAAATAGAGAAAGGTATAAAATATATAGAGTTTTAAAATGTTATAAACTTTATTCAAAAGCTTACGCCAGTCATACAACTGTATGTCAGGTATACGTTAAAAGTTAAAAAAAAATAAGCGTACAGGTCACTTTGTAACATGACATGAAGGCACAGAGGTGCGGTAGAAGTATAGCTTTACCGATACACAAACTCGGCGCTAGAAGGGTGTAAGTGGGCACCGCCACGCCTCGACTACTTTACCCCAGGTAAGAGACCCGGTACGCATTGTAAAGGGGGCTGTGTGGGCTTCGGGCACGGGCTACACGGGTACGGAAAAATCTTGTCATATATGTACCACATCCATTATTAATTATTACTGTACCATCGCCTTAAAAAGCATGGTCCGTTTTTAGCATGTGACAAGTTGCAGTGGAAACATATCTTCAAAATATTAATCTATCTTCTCTACTTAATCTATGTTGCTTTCTCAGCTTAACCCAATTTTTGGTCTAAAAATCTCTCGATGCATTTTCATATGATTCAGAGGAGGGCGGTCCGTCCAGAAATGTAAAGTAAATTTCACCCTAGAACAGGCCATGAATGCCCAGAGGGAGAGTAAAGGTATAGCTCTACTCTTTCTTTAACCTCATCGCTAGATGGGGTGGGTGGTCAACGCCATGCCTCGGCCGCTTTACCCCCGGGAAAGAGAACCGGTACCCATTTTACAGGAGGTTGGGTGGGTCCCAGGACCCGTCTTGACGGGTGTAGAAAACCTCTCCCCATTGGAATTCGAACCCCGGACCTTTCAGACCGTAGCAAGTCGCTATACCGACTACGCCATCCCGGTCTGTGTCCAAGCATTTAGGATCTCCAATTAATAAATAAGCTTTTAATAGTATATTCTGTTGGTAATTCTCGTAATATTGTCTGGGTACCTAAGTATGGTAACCACATTACGGGTTGACAAATCAGAAAATCGTGTTCCGATACTTGGCGAGAACGAAGATGTCTCTTCGCCACAGCCTTCGGAAGGGCCCTAAGTCCTATTCAGATACTTGTGCAGTGGGTACTAGCGGCTGACTGTAAAGCCACAGTGGCGTGCACATGACCATCAGTCACCACTCAGTGACAAAGCTTAAGAATGACTGTAGCTTCTCGTCCACTCCCTATATACCGTTCCTGGCATGGTGCTTCATTAAGCATAGAGAAATTTTACAGTTTTTAAATATTTGCTGCGTACACAAAAATTTATAATTGTCCAGTTCTTTATTTTTGTTGCTTTTTCCCTATGTTTTCTGCCTTACGTAAGAGAATGTAGTTGAAAATTAATACAAGGTAATATTAGCATTTAAATACTGCCAATCATTGGACTGAACTCTCGTATTTTGACTGAAACTCATTTGTATTGTTTCAAACAAACTTGTTCGGAGAGGTCAACTCTGACAAATTGTCAAACCATGTGTTACATATTATGTTAGGGCTTATGTGTTTGCTTTTGTTTTATAGAACACAAGTATACATACGTCAGCAACACGTACAAAATGTGACCCTAAAGATGAAAGCGCCAATGATAATATCTGAATAGAAGGCAGAGAACTACAGCACTGTATCAACATTTAAAATCTAGGTGCAAAGAGAAATCTCCAAAACTCTTCTGCGACTGCGCAGTTCTTGCGGTAAGTCGGCTAACATTTGTTAATACGTAGTCCCGTCTCCCGTTTTTAGACACAGACCATCACTGTATATTTTATAAACGCTTTTCAATGCGATTAGAAGCTGTTCTATGGAATATACTTAACAAACGTTTGAAATTTCAGCAACTATTTTGCTTGCGTTTGAAGAATAATATTGACATCTATGCTGAAATAAATTTTACATTACCGTTTTTTCACATCCTATAATAACTATAAGCCGTTTAGGTCTTAAATTGTATTGCTTCGAAAGATTATACCTTGGGAATTTTATGAGTTACTTCTCAGATAGCCCATTGCATTTGCTAAGATATTTTAATCAGTAGAGCACGTTGCTATTAATTCTAAGACCTAGAGCAAGTACTACTAGCCTTGTATAAAAACAGATATTACACCTGTCGTATTATTATTGCATATAACAGGACAGATCTCCAATTGCATCATGTTCATAGCAAGATTCAGTTGATGTCTCCGAACAAATGATGTGGCAAATTGACGGAGGTAAGGATGGACTGACGGACGTAATGATGGCTAATGAGAATCGAAAGGAAACTAGTTAGGCGCTAGTAATTCCTTGGCTCTATAAGACTCGACACTTCTTAGTCACAACGAAAAATATTATGTCCGTAGAAATTGTTTGGAATTTATGGAAAACCATACTGATTTAACCGGCAGATGCTCGTAGAAAATTATGACCTCCTTCACGCATGTTCACCCATACGTACTCACACACACACACACACACACACACACACACAACGTACATGCTATTATGAATGTAACTTACGAGTACACTTCCTTCCAAACAAAAGCAAGTTTAACACGTGCTAACACCTACAATGTCAAAATCGATCAAATATACATATATTCCACATCTGATAAGTCCACTAATTTTCTTTTGGTGATAAAGGCACAAAGCTACGTCAGCTGTGAGAAAAAAGCGTGATTGATTCATGCTTGAAATTAATATTACGCAATCCAAACTAAAATAAATAAACAAAAAGTGCATACAATTATTTGCATATTTGGTCTTCAGAATAGGAGTAAACAACGGTAACTCTAAATCTTAATATCTGCCTCACAATATACAAATTATTCGGCTTGCATGTGAATTAGAGACATCTGTGTTGACCTAATCATTGATGTGAGTTATGCGTCTAATTATTACATTATTGCATTCGATTGAGATCAGTTGGGCTGGGAGGATTATAATCGGAAACCAGAGATATTAATTAGAAGCCTTGAGCAGCTCTGCGTGGGAATTGTTCCCACAGAAATTTCGCTTTGAACCCGCATACAATAGAAACCAAGTATTTATTCCTATAACTATCACGTATCTTGTTTCCGCTTTGAAAGCACGTCAAATATGTTATTAATGTATAGTTATGTTACTGTAAACAGAGCAGATCGCATAAAATGTTAGTGAGGTTGTAAAGAGGAGATATATTTTAGCTATTTTCAATTATCTAGTTATATACATCAAAATTCCACAGAATTACAGCTCTAATTTCACCGGCCCGTACCATGGCTCAGGTTGTCAGGTGCAGGTCTCTCGCTGCGAAAGTCCGGGCTCGATTCCAGGCCAATCCATGTGGGAATTATAATACATAAACTTGCATTGGGACAGATTTTTCTCCGAGATCTTTTATTTTTCCCTGTCACCTTCGTTTAATCAATGCACCTTACTCGTATTTCATTCATCAGCCACCAGCGCTTAGCAATTGACAGCGTCGTTAATTAAAACGCTTATTACCGTGTCCTGACGTAATGACTGCGTGTTAAACGTCATACTTAGAAGTAGTTACAATTTATTCCCCCTGGCAAGGAGTCTCGAAATCACAGAGCATTCGTGGTTACGCTGGGATTATAACGTAGGGGGTAAATCCTGGTAATAAAGACTCGATGTCTCTAGACCTGTGTAATTGCTTCCTATTAAGTAATTAGAAGGCAGAGTCAGCAGAAAATCCGTATAAAAGGGCCTGATTTTGATGAGGTGGTTTTCACACTCGGTGTTAAATTTAAACCGACAACGTAAGCCGGCCTCAAAGGAAGGCCTTAGGGACAACCTGTAAAAATATCCGGACACTATTACCGTCACGGTCCAGCTCTCATTTCTATTGATCTCCTAGTTGAGGGGTAAAGTGTGGAACAACCAATACCTACTTTTGAGCCTGAAACAACAATACTTTTGAAGGCTTGAGGCCTATTTATCTGGAAGATGGTTGCAGGGTACTAAGTCAGAAAACTTTATTGTGGCAGACAGTTTACACCGATCTGTTACTAGATGAATTTCTGTACGTTACATAAACTGTATACAGAGAAATGAACGTGACATTATTTCAGCTATGGAGCAGTAAACTTATGATCTCCATGATCCATACCCAAGGGATGTCAGACCACTAAACCTAAAATATTAAGTAGGCCACGATTGAGCATGAGCCCTGAGGAAAACCTGGTAAATTATAGAGTGTTGGCATCTTTCCAGTATTTTGTTGTTACGTGACGAACTAACCACAGCTACCGTTCGTGTGTGTCCACTGTTGAGACTATTCAGCCTCGCTGACAGGGGCGCAGCAGTCTGTAGAAACGGCAGTTAATTCAGTGTTCAAAAGAACCTGCCTCTGGCAATTTTGTTACCTCGCATTTGAGCTACACGCACATCTCGGCCTCCTCAATTTTATGATACTAATGACATATGATGGAGATTATCATTACATAATTTATGACTGTCTCATGCGAATATTTGTGCCTTGGGTACAAGTACCCTTGTCAACATTTTCTGTGTAAGGTCCACCATGTAGACAATTTTCTGTGAGTCACAGACCAAACTTCATACATGTTAAAATAAGTATTAAAATTTGCATTATTCTAATATTTATAATTCTCAAATAAGCGCATCTCAGTTGGTATACGACACATTTTTCAGCGAATTAATGTGATAAACAATAAACCTCTAAAATTACTAACAGTTTTAGCAAGCATAAATTATAAGTGCAATAGCTCCTTCCGTCGGCACAAATATACTTCGATTAAAATATGACAACTTGTTACCAGAATTAAATTTCTACAAACATGCATTGCTGCATTACTTCGGGATCCCAGATGTTTAACATCATGTATTTAGATACTGTGATATTAAATATATCTAAAACTTTTTTAAAGTTCGAATTTGTGTCTAGATTTTATTAATATTAGTAAAATGTTGCAGCCCTGTTGATTCCAAACGTTTTGTCATTCCTACGTTGAATCGACACTGATCCATGTACTACATCGTTATGTGCTCTCGTTATATGTGAAACCCATGGATATTTTGTACTTTGTGTAGTTTCTGCGCTGCCTCCGCGTAACGTGTTTTATCCTGTTTTTATGTGCAGTCTTGTTTTAAGCTCTGTGGTTTTCCGTTGTGATGTTTCATGTGTTGTTCGATGTGTATGACAGTCATAGTTATATACTGAATTTTAAATAGGTTTCAGGTGTATTTAACTTTACAATATTAATACACATAACACTAAAAACCTGGTACCCCGAGGCAGGGTGGCAAAGCATGTTAGTCTACTCTTTCAATTTGATAATTGAACTTGCCTGAATATGGACTGAATGGGTTGAAACACGTAGCAAGTTGTTATATTTTAGCAAAAATATGCTTGTGTTCCCTTATAAAGTGTTTCCATTTTTTGTATGTACTTCATAAATTGACTCAAATCATCTCAGAATATAACGTATATAACATTAAAAATTCGCTGAAAAATGTAGGGAGAATGGGCGAATGGCGGACACTTAAGGAAATCTCGTTACCGCTCAGAAAACTTACATTTGAATTCAGTGTAACACAGATTAACAAGCTTGATATTTCTGCTTTCCAAATGATCTGTGTTAATTAGCACTGGAAATTAAATATAGTGTCTAGGAATGAAAAAAGAATACACTGTTTTGACTTGTATTGCCCATCCGTTTGGGCAATACCGGTCACAGTCACAGTTGTACAGTTTACGTAAATACATGCCACTGTGTCAATCTCTGTACGTCGTTTAACATTGAAAATACAATTTTACAGTTTACTAAGCATGGCATGATTTGTATAGGCAATAAAATATTATCATATGAGAAGTACAAAGGTCAACTTCTATTATAAAATTTTCAATTTTTACTCCCACTACCTCTGCTAGTGTATCTTTAAACACAGAATATATGACAGGTATTCTTAAAACACCAGCGTGCGGTGGACAATAATCCTGTCCAGAGATGTGCCAGCAAAAGAAATTCAAGAAAGCGGCAACTGCAGACAAAAATTTACAACAGGAATGTCACAGCTTACATTTCCTTGGTCACTTCGGTAAATATAAGCAGGCATCAAAAAACCATAATAAAGATTTAATTACAACAGAAAATATATCAGCAAGAAAAATAATGCAATATTAAATTTTATTAGTATAAACAATTTTAGGCGTCTTAAAGGAAATGTCACACAAGGGTGATCGATGCAGTATGCATTACTATTGATATTCTCTTACTTTTCCCATGGTCTTAGTGTTTGATTAGTCATGTTACGGTAAAGCAAATGGTACCGACAATTATATGCAGGTTTATATTGCTGTGACGAATAATGTTAATGGACATCTGATGCGTAGAACTATGTACAATGTATTTCCGACTTACCGTTGACTTCAAAGCTTATCGTCAAAAGGGAACCTCGTCGTAAGTAGGAGAGAGCCTGTAATTACTTCCGTTAACTGGCATTATTCAATACCCATATATCAGTAGGTGCTACTTACTATAGAAGGCGTATTTTGTTCGGGTTCTTATACTTATTCATGACCATTGTTTTCTGTTATTATGCTATTGTAATTTTATTCTTCCATTATGTCCTCTCTCCTTTCAAGTATACTGCATTTTTGCCTGTTGTTTTCCCAGTCGTTTCAGGTAATTAATTGGCTTTATTACAGTCTAAAACAATTGAATGACTGAATTGAATTTTCACCGTCATTTGCCATGATTATCTGCAGTCAACATTACACCGCTTCACATACCAGAAGGCATTCATCTCACTAGTCACCGACTCGCGAGCCGGTCTCACACGAACTAGGAGTTAAAATTTAAAAAATGATGCCTAAACTTTTATTTTAAGGGCCCCGCAGCAGATGCTACAGCCGTGAGGCTTACTGTGCAACCCTGTGATGAAGATGATAGTTTTTTTTTTCGTTTTTCCTTCTAATGGAGCACCTGTCGAATGAAATTGACAGGGGAAAACCGAAGTACTCGGGGAGAAACCTGCCCCAGTGCCACTTTGTCCACCACAAACTCCACACGGACCGACCCGCGATCAAACCCGGGCTACCGCGGTGAGAGGCCGGCGACTAACCGCCGGAGCCATGGCACGGCCACACGTCAAAACCTACTACGCTCAGATTATATGACAGGTGTTGTGACTTGTGTCGTGGTTCTACAGAATGTTGAACGAATCCTTTAAACATAGCAAACGCTCTAACGGTAACATCTTGAGGACGCTGTCCTAATTAATTGCCTCTAATCAGCATCCTAAGAATGGAAGGACGGAACCTTACTACTGACTACTGTGTATTTCACTACACTAGAAGGGATGTTCTTTGCCGACACCAAATTGTTTCCGTCTCGGCTAGGGTAGGTGGGAGGGGGCTAAGGAATGGGGGGGTGGGATGACAGAATGACTGCACGTGCCCTCCAGCGCTGATGATGGCAAGAACCGGGGACGCCTCATCACTCGCATGCCAAAATAAAGGCTTCTGCTGCTTCAGCTTCGAAATTTAATTTTGAATCGCATTATTTCTACCAAGCGTAACATAGCGAGACGATATATCGATTTCGTTGTTGGATACTTGTAGGCTTAGCGTTCCTTCTTACTTTGTTACGGAAGGATCACGAAATTTTCACGGAATATAAGCCAGTGTAAACACTGCAGAGCTGCCTGAGAGAAAACAATATAACTGAGTAAGAGAGAATTGGTGCTGAGTGGGATGGCAAGGTCGCAAAGCTATAATAATCCACATTCACATCCGTCGAACAGGTCATCTTCAGGTTACACACTTCTGTATGCTCTGAATTCCACATCCAGACATTTAGACGAAACGAAGTAGGAAGTCTATCCTAATATAAATATAAATTGTAATATTTTAATTATATTGAGAGTGTGGACACATCCGTATATGAGAAGTGGTTTATGGCAGGTGAGATTTTCTTTTCAACGTTGCACTTCTAAAGCCCAATGACCCATAAATAAATAAATAAATAAATATATATATATATAGCGCCTGCTGTAACATTATCAAACTCAACATTTTTACACATATTTCTCAAAATAAATACCGAGTATTTTTTACAGAGCATTAGACGATTTTTCTGTATAATGGGAAGGAACTGTGTTCTCTCTGAGGTAGGATTGAACTTTTATTTCTGATTTAGATAAACATTATTCCTCAAAGGTTTAATATTTACAATAACAATCTTATTAGAAGTTCACATTATTACACCTTTAATATTCTTACAGAAGATTTATACTCAAGGCTACATCTCAAATTCTTATTTCATATCCAGCTATACAAAATTCCTTTGTAACAAAAAGAAGCACAAAACTGAAACAAAATATATTACTGTGAATCTATAATTTGATTGTAATTTTAAGTAAGTTTAATAATTCTATGTTATTTTTATTGCGAAGCTAGTAATTTAATCTGCTATATATGCCGGACCTATTTGGATCTATCCTTGCAACACTGCTAACTGCACTGACTTACAATTCATGTGTATAATTATGGCATTTTTAACAAGCGGAGAAATGTAATCTGAAGCTGTTGTACATGCTTTCTTCGAAGGAAGTGTCTAGACTTTATTGATGTTATTAACTAACTAACCAACCAACTAACTCCATGGAGCAGTCATTCCTGAGAAGCTAACAGGTCCTCAGCTAGTCAAGAATTTTCCCGTATTGTATGGAACCCGAAGGTTACCCGCCACCTGTCCCTGTCCTGAGCCAGATCAATCCAATCCATGTCCCCTTTCCACTTCGTGATGATCCATCGTATTATTATCCGCCCATCTACGCCTAGGTCTTCCAAGTTGTCTCGTTTCCTTTGGTTTCCTCACCAAAACCCTCTATGTACCTCTCCTGTCCCCCATACGTGCCACATGCCCCCCGCACCTCATTCTTTTTTATTTAATGACCCGAATAATGTCTGGTGAGGAGTACAGATCACAGAGCTTCACGTTATGTAGTCTTCTCCACTCCCACGTTACCCCGTCCTTCTTAGGCCCAAATATCCTCCTCGGCACACTATTCTCGACACCCTCAGCCTACGTTCCTCCTCCAAGTCTGAGGTCTTGTGAAATGTTTCACAACATGTTACGTTTCTACGATGAAGAGTTGTTAGCACCTCGCCCAACCTCCAAGCTAGAGGACTACACCTTGTCGGCTGTCCGCGAGTGCTTATTCGATATATTCGCAGCTAGCCTCCTTATCTGGAGGCGGTTCTTACATCTGCAACCAGAGGACGCGCCATGCCCTTATTATTGTTTTCTGTAGTATTGTTATGGATAAACAGCGGTGTACTGTATTTGAAAGTGGTGCTAACAGTCCTCCGTCTTCTTCAACTTGCTCAAGAATCGAGTCCTAGTTGTGAAATAATGCATACATATGGTATGTTATTTACTTTCGAAAGTGTAATGCCGCGATGTTTAACTTAATGTAGACCTAAATGGTTTATGGCAACATCAGTATTATATACGGCGTCGCGAAGTGACTATCATGAACGAGAAAACTAAAAGGTTGTTCTGTTGTTCTGCGACATGGTGGAGACTACTGACAACCTCTGTACTTTAATTCAGTTTTTAGGATTCCGAAGAATCAATGTTGCTTCTTCAGTATGGCCTCTGGTTAATTAACTGTAATTAATATTACAGACACTAAAGGAAATTTGCATTAAACTAACATGAGACTTGCCCATGACATAAGTTAATACGAACGACTTTTTATAATTTTGGGATCCGGGGTAGCGTTGTGTGTATACCGACTAGGTTAAGGAATGGATGGACCGGAATTTGAATCCCGGTCGGAGAGATTTTCTCATCTACAACACGTCCACCTTTATTGTAATATGTACCTGTGTGAAACGGTTGGAACGTGAGGTTCATAGCTCACCCTTACCGAGCGCCGAGGTTCAGAATGAGTGCAGCTATACATCTACTCCCTGCTTGTGCCTTCATGGCACGCACAGGACAAATTTACGTTTATTAGAAATTTTCTTCAGGTAATTGAATATATTTCCTTATAATTTTACATTTGACTTTAGAGTTTTCTGAATTGATCCCTGATCTTTTGATTATCAACAGTGGTTAACATACAAACTATTTTTCAAAAGGTTTGAAGATCAGTTCCTACTGCTATCGCCTGTATTAAAATATAAATTAACATATCTATTGGGGTACTTTTTGAGAAATTGCCAGTCATAAAATTCCCCTCCTTTCACGCAAGCCGGAAGTCCATTACTGTGTTGAAAAGAACGTGGCATGTAACCCTACCCTGAAAGAAATGGTGAATCCATTCCGCGTATTTACAAGCTACTTCTTTAAGCAAGATCTCTTTTGTCACTCTCAACGATCCTGACTGCATAAATAGTAGGCATATACTAGATATCTTCTTTATTATTATCCTTCCACCTACAACGAAGTCTCCAAAGCAATAACTTTCTTTCAGGTTTTTCGACTAGCATTTCCTGTGCATTCCTCATAACTCACATCTGTTTCGTCCCCCCATTTCTTCCTCCTTAATTCACTTGGGTGACTAGTACAAAATATGAAGCTTGTTGTGCCGCAAGGTTCGATCCTCCGAACCTCCCACTGATTCGAACGATCGTTCCCTGGGGCGCAATTAACTTAGAACCGGGCGTCAGGGCTTGGAGTCCCGAAACCCGATCCGGTAGCGTGCCACCACCTCCCGTATAGGTATTTAATAGAAAAAAGGACGCAGAGGCCGCGGGAGGTCGGTCTCTACGATTGACTTCTCGGGTTTTCGGAGCGAATGGGTTTTGTAAGGGGGTAAAGAGCAGTATGCTGTATATATAAATCTACAAAAAACAATATTATTAATTCAAAAAAAAGTTACATTATTTTACATTGGTAAGGACGAGGCGACAACGGCATATTAGCTTTAGTTCCGCATATTAACCCAACCAACCAAACTAAACCAAACCAAACCAAACCACCAGGACATTAGTGTCTCGAAAAATAAACCTTCCTACCTCGTGAGATTGACACGATGGTTATTATGAGCAGCGCTGTGTTGGCCTCCATCTTTGGACCGGTTGGTCCCCCCTCAGGATGGTGATGATCTGGTCACCTCGTGGTTCGTGACCGAGATACACCTCGGTCTCGGCAACCAGCGGAACGACGACGGTCGACGTAGAATGATGTCAAAAGACGCAAAGACCCCCTCCCCAACCTTTGGCTAACCTTTTATATCCATAGTTTTCCGCATTCGCATTCGCAACCAATGTCAGCGTTTTATCGTTTAGCGACCTCGTCCAAGCGTCGCAACCACCTCTGATCAGCATAATTATTTCCTCATAACTCTACAAGGTTTCTTCACATGCTGGCTCAACAATTTGCGCTGTTTCCTGGTTTTCACAATATCCAACTTACACATACCTTACATTTCGTTTAACCTGGGGTGGTTGGTTTTCACATTAATTAATTAATTATACCATAAATGTCACTACATTATAAAGCTCTTCAAAAATGAGATTTATATGCATGAAATTATAAGTATCTTTGTTATAGGGGCCCATTGCAGTTCACTTCTTCTCATACAGAAACAGCTGAAAATACTGCACAGTTTGATTCAGTAACTCCGTTTTGCACTGTTGCTGGCGGTATATATTACATCAGTGTATTTACATGCTTCAGAGCGGTAATTCATTTTGTTGAAAGGATCGCATGCGGAATATATTACTGTCTGCTGGTGCTTCGGTTTTGAAGGTAACAGCACACAGTACGGCTTGAAGAGGTGTGTGAACACAAGACTGTGCCACAGGAGTGTTACCTGATTACATACAGCAGACACAGCTTCGGCAGGAAAACCTGAACGAAATATATATCCTGGGAGTTCTAGGAGTCAAGGTAAAGGTCTTCCCGTAACATGCCATGATGGTTCAGAAGGGGAGTAGGTATGTATCTCTAATCATTCTTAACCTCGGTGATAGAAGGCGATGAGGTGGACAAGGCCACGCCCCGGCCTCTTTAATCCCTTGAAATATCCCCGTTTTTCCCTTGTACAGGTGTCTCAGTAGACCCTAGGGCCGGTTTGGACGGGTGTGTAGAAGAGAGAATCTCTTGCCCGCGCAGGGTTTCGAATCCCGAACCGTTAAACGCATAGCGAGTCGCATTTCTATGAGTAGATAAGACAGTAATACAGCATTGATCGTAACGTAACGTAACATACAAGGATTTGGTGATTCGAGCTGGCTCAGAAAGGGCCGAACCGAGAACTGGTTTTGACGTTTTATTTCACTGGCTTCTAAGAAAATTTACCAAATATTGATGATCAATCAAGTACGGAATATACCTTTTGCGGTAATCAATATGAATGGAGGAGAATAAAATGCTTCTTCGTAACCGAAATATCAATGAAATATGCGATAAGGAACTATCCTTTTTAAATTCAGATATTTTCCAAAATATCAATAAATATTTATAAAATTATACTTCATGCAGTTATACTGACAAAAATGTGATTGCTCTGTCACCTTATAATACGATACATAAATAAACCTAAACTATTTGTCTATTTGATGTTATAAGTCTATTTGATCTCATCTCTTCCACCTAGGCATTTCGAAGAATGTTTGCTTAGGATGTTTCTTCAGCATCTTCGATAACAGAAAGAAAAGCGGGGAAAGGGCGCATTTCAATCAGGAAGATGTCATGTTCGCGAATCGAATTCCTTATCCCATTTAAATTCTTTGGATGCTCAGATTTCAATATAAAACTTGGCATTAAAGTGAACGTTCCAGTATACGGAATATCTGAGGAAAATATTCCTACTTGTTTTAGAATGGAAAGTTTTGTTTTAGTATAAAGCCGCCGTTTAATATGAGAAAATCTCAAAATACTTTTCTCCATTCTTTTTTTGTACCTTTGTTAACTTCTGTAAAAATTAATTAACAGCACAACCTCTCTGAGGCTGTGTTAAATTACACTCTTATTAATAAATTAAAACACGACAAGAAAATAGATCCGTGTAACCATTCTTTAATTTGCCATCCAATACGCTGCTTTTGGGACTGATTTAAGTCACAAATCTCTGACATAATACTTGGTATCTGGATAGATTTTGACAAAATACTTTCCACTGAAGAAAGGGGTTACCACATCACATTGCCTGCAGAGTACTTAAAGATTTTTAAATTATTACACACCGTACCACGTAAGCGTTCTTTACATTAGTGCTAAATTCTGAATTTTTTTCATACTGACATATAGTGTTGTACTCATGTATTATCTATGGGGTTGTCGTTACCTTCGATATACTGTTTTTTTCTTACACGGAGGCGTATAATGCTGACCGTGAACAGCGATATCTCCCCATAAACTACATTAAGTGCAAAGTGATTTCTGTGAGGTAGAAACTAACTTTTGTGTATAATGTATATGAAACTGCCTTCACAATTTACACGAGTATAGTGGCTGTGCGTGCAGTGTGCTCAGAAAAATATATATGACATAAAAGCACTGAAAATTCAGTAAACATTGACAAAATGAGACAACTGCACAGCAAAATTCTGCTTGTTAAAATAATCGGATGACGACTAAATTAAGTGACTGAGGAAAGGTACTTTTCTTTCAGTGACATAAGGAAAAACTGACTCAATTATGCTACTGTGTAAACTTCTGAAGCTGCTTCTTCTTGTAAAAAGTGGTTTAACAATTTTCTCCATCACGTCACAGAAATCATTAGCTGAGAATATCTGTTCACTACTGCGTTACGTATAGACCCCATTTTGTTCTTCGGTTTCTCGAGCAGGACGTCTGAACTTCTCTCTCTGTTTCGGCAGACGTTACGGGTTTCTGTCATGGATGTTTTTCATCTTCATCAATCACTCTTATCACCTATATACTGTCCTTTCGAAGCTGGATTTCTACTGTTGGATAGACACGTGTATGACTTAAATGAGTGTGGCGGGGTCATTTAGAGGATCAGCCATCTGTAAAGTTTGCCACAACGTATGTTATTTTTTCTCTTCTATAAGAACATGGCCATTGTGTTTAATTAGTCTGTTTTTCTGGGAAATGTAAGAGGTTCTGTGGTCAGTTACATACGGCCGGTAAGTACATTGAAACTACGTACATCGGACAGACTTAGATTCGAAATTTGTTTTCATTGACTGAAACACTGAAAGATAGACACGGCCCAACAGCTGAGTGACCGTAATTATGACATACCGCGTTCAGGAACCTACAGAACTGAGTTACTTTTGACGTATGTCGTGACCAATATTGTATTTTACAAAGCATTTGAAGTCATGGTTAATTAAGCATTAAAAGAGACTGACTGATCGCTACTGGGAAGAAGAGGAGGAGGAGGAGGAGGCAGCAGAGGAGAATGAAGGTAGAAAGAACTCATTAACTTCTTTATGATATATAGAAGACAAGAAGACCAATTATTATATAAAATACGGATAGAAACCCGAAAGCTATAAAGAAAAGAAAGAAAAGTGGCATTTAATGACGCTGATTCCACTACATATTTGACGTATCGTCGAATGAGAAGCGAGATGGTTGATACTGGATGGGTAACAACTGGAGTTTGAAGAAATGTTCGTACTGAAGGAATTCACACTGAGGGTCCTTCGCCATATAGCTAGTATGGTGAGATAGAAAATGCGTAATCTTTAATGTACAAATATGAAGGTGAGAGAATACTTAGTCCGCCTGGGCTTGTATGTGACGGTAATATTAAAAGGAATGTCACAGAACTAGTCTGCGAGATTGTGGACTGGACTCTTTGGGTCTGGCCAGACTCTCGTGGCTGGCTCTTATGTATTATGGTAATGAAAATCGGATTCCCTAACCTGAGGTCAGTTTCTGACTAGCAGAACCACTACTAGATTTTCAAGAATAAATTACGCTATTCCAATGAGGTAAATAAGAATTTGACTCAGAAACATTAGTTGCATATTTTAATGTATCTTTTCGACATTTACTCGGAGAGACGGAAGAAGTCACACAAGAGAGCAGTAAACCCCAAACAAATGGGATCCGAGAACCTCCCCCGCAAACTTAGGAATATTATCCTTATACCAACCTAAAATATAACAGAGTTACGTGGCGTCGAATTAACTGTTGCTTCTTTTAATGCTCTAATACTTAAATTGCTAGCAGGTATAAAAACAACGTGAGAATATAAGTGGGGGCTTTATTTAAAGAGATATTTGACATGGTGCATATTTAAGAATAATTTTATATTTTCTTCTAATTTAATTTCATCGAAGTAGCTTCCATGATCTGTTCTAAACCATGAAACATTTCAGATACGTGATTGGAAATTGTCGATTGGTCTCAAATTATTGAAGGTTATAAAACAACACAAAAAGGGAATAAAGGCCCATGGTCCAAGCAGAAATCGAACACTTGTTCCTAGTATGTTTGTAGCTGAGGATCATACATATTTAATTAGCGTGACTAAAAGGATAGTTTGCTTTATATTTTAAAAGTTAAATTGTATCAGTATTGCCGTTGCTTGGTGTATGCTTCTGTTCTACTTTCACGTTATCCAAATTAAAACTGAATTGCATTTGGAGAGGGAACTGTGGGTGATACTTCGCTCACCTTACGAGAAATAACATTAACTGGACTTCATAAAATTCGGCCTGGAAGCTAATTAACCCCGACAGCCGGAGCGAGATACAAACTTTAATGCGTTTGAACCACACCATCATCAGTAATTCACCCGTGTGTATGTTCCAATTATATGTGTTTCTGCTTGGTGCTTTACTGATAGCTGTGGCTGTGTACTCACGCTCTGACTAAAATTCATTTGAATCATATATATAAAGGTTAATTTTGTACCTCAGAGAAAATACAGTTCGCTTCGATTAGTAAGACCAATCGACCAATTCTGTATATGGAAAAGACTGGATTTTTATTGTAAGAATAATTAGGGATATCTGAATGAACTGTCTCGGCAAAATGCGGTTTTCAGTGTTAAAGCTGGCGGTACGTAAGGTAAGCACTACGAGTTAAAGGGTTAAGCATTTTCTACTTTATATATATATATATATAACCTACTGTGTAGTAAAGCAAAGTCTTGTGGAGTCTATTCGAAAAAAAACACACGCTCTTTTCTAAACAAAAATTGGGTAACAATAATCCAGGCTTACGCACTTAGATTCTATAACACCTCTTTCCTATGCACAAATATTGTAATCCCATTATGTAACATATGATTTTACATAACCTTATTCTTTAAACCGGCACCAAAATCTTGCATATATTCTGCTTGCTTACCACAGGGGTAACGGTTTCAGATAGCTTTATGTTAGATTTGTGTTGCATTATATTTATTTAGCATGTTTGACAGTTGAGACACAACATGGTATAGCCTGATATCTGGTGAATTAAGATCATACAACTCCTTTCCATAGCAAGACCAGCACCAGATAAATAATTAACAGCAGCGTTATATCATAGCTGCACTAAAGTAAAATTTCTTATTCATATCATAACTAAATTTACAAAAAGAAACTAATACGATGGAGCAAAACCTATCTTTAGAAGGTGATAATTCTCAGCTA
The DNA here is from genome assembly GCA_021186555.1 of Reticulitermes speratus. Taxonomy (NCBI): domain Eukaryota; kingdom Metazoa; phylum Arthropoda; class Insecta; order Blattodea; family Rhinotermitidae; genus Reticulitermes; species Reticulitermes speratus. Next base: position 22,204,547 of record JAJKFL010000005.1, read on the forward strand.
ATCAAACCTCCCCCCATTTTATAGAACCTAAAGTTTCCTTATCATCACAAGTTACGGCCACTTTTTTCCTGTCCTAAGCAAAATTTGCTCATTTCATGCCCTCTCATGCAACATCTGTGAAATCCATTTTGACATTATTCTGCCATTCTAAAAAAAATATATACTTTTTGGACTTTATATCCCTCGTTGCATAATAATTGAGATACAACTTTTTGGAAGTCGGTTTTACTTCCTTCTTCAAGTGTTGAAACGAACCTGCCAAGTGGGTCACTTATATCGAGTATTCTCAGTCTCCTCGATCTAAGGAGTCCACCTTAAAAGGCTCTGAAGAAGGAAACATATTCCAACACGCTCTGTCTTACTATACGACAGTGAATGAAATCCACAAAATGAGATTGTTGCAGAGTAGAACACGCCTTCTACTATTTCCTACAGAAATGACTTATTCTCCCATCTACGCTTAAGTTTTCAACACCGTCTCTTTCATTCCGGTTTCCTTACCAAACCAAAACCCCGTGTGAATTTCTCTTCTCCCCCATAGTTCCACTGACTCTAATGCTTATATTAAGTTTGTTATTCTTTCATTGTATAAATTATTAATAATTGAAAGCTACAGAAATTTAAAAAAACTTTGTTAAACGTCGGTCTCTTCGTCATTGCTGCTGGTTCCATTGTTTCTTCAAGCACACTAAGTTTTATATTTCATTAAAGTTGTTAAAAGTGCCATGCTTCTAAATATTAGCAAAGAGTCACGTAGGAGATTCAGCAAATAAAGACACCATGCTGTCATCATCTCAGTATGTAGTGTCGAGCTTGATGTGCTTAATGGTGAACATATCTGGAAAGAAAAGATTATGACGTAATGGAGGTACTGCACGTCTTTTCCTGGAGGACTGAAGTCAACTTCGAAGAGCTGTGCCATGATTGCCTGTGTCTAGGCTGAGAATCGAATTGGCCATCTCCAGTATACAAGTCTAGCACTTTACCAGTACAACAAACTCTTTGCTTATGATCTGTTTAACGAAGTATTAGTAACTCAGATAAATATCATTAAACGGTAGACGAACTTTAAGCAATGAATTGGTCAGGATTTAGAAGGAAATATTGTTACTATCCCAGAATATCTTCGGCAAGACTGTAGAAACCAAAAAAGAGTCTTCACTCTGGTGACGTGTTTAGAGTTTAAATTCATACATCCCGAAGAGGAAGAAAAATTTTTTCCTCAGTCGGCCACAATATTCGATGTATTAAGGCTATGTAAGGTAAATACTTCCATTATTTTAGTACACATCAATTTGTCTGTGTTTGGTTATATAGGATTCAAAAAGCAACACCGTGATCAGCTACTATGACTTCTGTTTATCATGATTTTCCTCTATCCCTGCAGACACAAGCGTGAAGAGTACCTCAAATTATGCAAGAGCCCTTCCTTCCACATCCCTTCTAATTCATTACATAATAATCATTCTAATATTCAACGTAACATGGGCCGAGCTAGCGTAGTCGGTATAGCGACTCGCTACGGGCTAGACTGTCCGGGGATCGATTCCCTGTGGGGGGCTAAATTTTCCGCACCAGTCCAGACCGGCACTGGGGCCCACCCAACCTCCTGTGAAATAGGTACTGGGTCTATTTCCCGGGGTAAAGCGGCGGGGGAGTGGCGTTGACCACCCACACCCATCTGACGTCGAGGTTAAAGAAAGAGTAGAGGTATATCTCTACTTTTCTTCTGGGCCTTTATGGCCTGTTCTACATAGAAGCCTATAGTACATGAATATATGTGTGTTTTTTGTTTGTAATTTTATCTAGCTTGTAACATCGAAGACGATATTAATGTACCAGTATTTCGTTGCTCTGGAAATGTTCTTTTGAAGAGTATGTGATTCCTTAACTTCCACAGAGCATAACGGTGCTTTTAAACTTTCTATAAGCGATTAGTTTTCGACTCCAGTTTCTTCAAAATAAGATAAATATTTTCTTATCTGTGACCAAATCGTAGAGGTTAGTTTGACTTATTATGGGTTTCGTTCCGCTCCTCGGTGTTTATTTTAGGACAATCTCTGAGTTTATTTTAATCAAACTCTGATTTCAATCTTTGAAAATTTCAGCCACAATGATAATGTAAAAATGCAGAAAAATTAGCACTCCGAAAACTTGTTCAATGAACTGGGTGTAATAGGACAGAGAATGATATTTACTTCCTGATTCAAAGTTTGAAAAAAATCAGTACATTTAATAGTAATTAACAGAATTTACAAAATTAAAAATGCATTGCAGCTACTTCTGTAAGGAAGATCTAAAAATTTAGAAGGAAATATTTACTGCTTTAGGCGACTTTGAAATTTACTGATTCTTTAAAGTATCCTATAAATTTTTTCATAGAAGAAATATCTGTGCAGATAAAATACATGTAAGGAACTTCTTCAGTTCCAATATTACCTGTTGAAACTCAACAGGCTTGACACTAGTGAACAAATAAAGATAATGTTTCAGTGCAATATTATTTAAGAAGGATCCGGGAGAAGGACATGTATTTTAACGTGTGTTATTACCTGGTTTAACTTTTTTAGTACTGTACGTAACGTCTAGAACGTAGAAGAACTACAGAAAGCATTTATGAGGTCAATCAATCTCGAGAGTTGGACAGAATCCATTCTCTTGATAACACAGGGTCTTCAAATGTGGAGGGCGTCGTAGTTGTTTTGCTTCTCAAACAGACAAGCAGAAGGACGGATATTGCCCACAGTACGACGCCAACTTGCATTGTAGCAGCACAGAAAGCGACGGCGACGCGTCAGTTACGTCAGACACGAGTCACATTCCTAGCGAGTTTTACCAACTCTTGTCAGTTGAAAAAATAGGCCTGGTCAGACCCTGAGTCTATATAAATGGAAACTTACCATTGCGCTTTGTCGATTAAGGCCATGATGTTGGCAACTACAACAAATGTAATTAAAATAATTCATAACAAAATTTAGGTTAAGAAGTTAATATTTTTGAGTCGTATTCCGAAAGTCCTGGTTTCGATTCTAGACCTCGTGTTTTGCTGCCATCAGTTTTTTTCATGTTAAGAGTACGTTTAGGTACAACGACTTTCTTACGTATCAATCATAGTTTTTAAGCCAAACATGTGAGAAGGCGTGATTCAATAAATCAAGGAATAAAAATATTGGCAGTCGGCATAAGTTTTAGGTTTCCGTAAAAGTTTTAATCATCCTTTGTAATTCCCTCGCCTTAGGCTTATTTTTAGTGAAGGTTTAATAACACACACGTTGAAAGAAAACCTACGGTCGAGGAAACGCAAGCTTTTAATTTACTATATTTTTATCCTCCATATATCTAGCTAGTCTTCTGGAAATCCGAAGAGATGGGAGGAAAATATTAAAATGAAACTTAAATAGGTTTTAGGAATTGTGGTGGCATATGAAACTGGATCAAGATCTTAGGCAGTATGGGTTTTAATATTAGCATTTTTGAACCTTAGAATTCTATTTTCGTAGTTAGATTAATCCTTAATTTCTCCTTCATTGCCTAAATGCGCTTTTTGTCAAATGAGAAAATATTTGTATTTTTAAGTAATTTCTGTAATAAGTTTTCATTATTTTTATTTTCTCTATCTATTGGATTTACAAGTGACGATTATAGTGCAACTGTTACATTATTTGCTATCTAAAACCAGTTTTGTTATATTGCATGTATCCAGTAATAGCTTTACAAGTTTTTTTTTTTGCCATAGATATATTTTTTCAGTTACAAGCATGAACACACGCTATATCTTTTGTTTTCTTCACTCACAACATAGGATTTATTCTAGACCTTACGCTATTTACTGGAATTATAGCGAGTCTTATAGCAAACTGCAGATTTTACACGTTTAAGAAAGAAAAAGTGGGTTATCTAGGGTTATTTAAAATTTTTTATGTTTAAAGTGTGACACGTTTCTGAGAGTACATTTTCCTCCGAGGTCTGAGGTTCTCACAGCGGTCTTACTGAAGACTCAGGTATTCTGAGATGTGACGCTGTATCATGACGCAAGTAGTTCCCGACGTTTCGGAGAGCCTGAGTGCCATCGACACTTTCGAAATTACTCACCCACCAACACATGATCAAATCCAAGAACACTTTAATCTTTTTTTGTTCAGTCTTTGATATACTGTGATATGTAACGTAATTCGAGGGCTTTACAAATGTGTTTATTGAAAGAACCACTACACAACATTATATTCCTGCAATTCTCCGTGTTTTCTTCAGGCGATTCATCCCCCTTCTGCTTTCAGTCAATAAAACCAACAAATAATCCGGCAGCACTATACATATTGTAAATAATATCAACACATACATGTTTTGGCTACCTTAATAGCCATCATCGGGCTGTACATTTCGCAGTTTTAGGTCAACACTTCCTATTTTCTTTTCTAAAGCTCGATGATGGCTATTAATTTAGCCGAAACATATAGCTGTTGATATACTATAAAATATAATTCGTGTTGGTGAAATATTTGTTGGTTTTACTTTCCTCTGTGCTCCCACATTGACACAAAGGATTCCAGATCAGGAGGGTGACTACAAATGTACTAAATATACAGCTGCATACAGCCGTCAAAGTGTAAGGTTGGGCTGGTATAAACCAGCATTTTGCATAGTAAATAATCAAGTATTCTGGAATGATAATGGCGTGTCGACTGGTAAACAGGTACAGACTTTTCGAATGACCTGATTACTTACGTATTCGACGATTATGATGATAAACTTTTTCGAAACGTCGCTAACTATTTAGAAGTTGACAAGTCATAACATCCCAGATGACTTGAATCTTCATCAGCATCAACGCTCTAATGATCTCAAATCTCAAGTATTCGTGATGTCTCACTGGTTGTTGCTTGGCTCATGTGAACAAAAGATAAACCTTCACTCTTCTTAAAACCGGAACTTCATGAATGTCTTGTCAAGAAGAGCTTATCCCACGTAGTTAATTCTTAACCACGTATAGGGTATAGTTGCCTTTACAGAGGCGTAAGAATATTATTTATGTGAATGTCTTAGTCATAATACCACCGTCATAACTGTGTCTGTCGAACGGAATAATCTGAAAACTCTCAGCTGCAATGGTGACCAGTACGACCCTGGTACAGATGCTCCGATATTCTGCTGTCACCATCACCAAGTAGAAAGGGACGTGTGCTAACCAAAAGTCGATCAAAAGACGTCAGTTTTCTTTCAGTTTTGAGATCACGCACACAGACACAAACGGAAGAATGGACGGACGGAAGAAAAACTTGCTCGCCTGCCTGCATCCCCCTGTGGCTGTTGGCGATGGTGTAAGAAAAATAGTAAAGGGAGGGAAAGGAAGTGTGGGGCCGGCTTGTTGTGATTGTCTCGGTCTACTGTCGCGACCCCTCAAGGCTCAGTGCCCAGTTCTTTGTTCTCCGATATCTTCTCACACATTTGCTGCTCACACCAAGCCTTCAGAAACATTTCATAGCACGATGTTGATAGGAATCGAGCCATGTCAAAATAAACACTACTAGCTTCCATGTCTCAGATATGAGAATTCCCTCCTCGTGCGCCTTGAAATTCTCGTGCGCAGTCACTTAAAACCCTTGTTTTTGTCCTCGCGAATTATTCTTCTTTGTAAAGCGAAATAAGTGGACTTGTATACATAAATGTGACAAGTATTTTTATAAAATTCTGTTTATGATCAAAGTTCGTATCGAATATCTCGGTAACAAGCAGTCCTGCTTCATATTCGGGAGGTCTTCGGCATCATATCTTTGTCTAGACCCTTGCTGTTATGAATCAGATATTTTGTATTTTTCACATTTCTTGCAGGGAACTACTGGGGTAGTACTGTAAATGAAGCCAAAACCGTTTTATTTCACAGCCTTTCCAATTTACCATTCACAGTCAATCTACACTTCTAAGTTAGTACGTTTTTTTTTTATTTTCGGTAGACATTGCATATTCAGTAGATACCTTGTCATAACAGCATGGCGCTTCCTTAATTTGCTGGTGCACAAAATGATATTTAGTTAGGAAAGCTGCGATTATATTGAAAAACCTGCCAATGACAGCCGACAAGGCATGGTCCTCCAGTCTTAGTTTTGGGCCTGGGGCTAACAACACATCATTGGAAAACAATTATGAAACATTGGGCAGATTCTTTGGAACGATCTACGCAAAGGGAGTGGATAAATATTATGGAATTTTCATGTCAGGAGTCTCTAGAAGACCGGTTCGTTTTACGGAATCTCAATGGAAAAGACACAACATTGAAGACCGAGCCGTATTATAAGTTAGGATAATATTATAGTGGATATTAAATGAGGTTGTAGGGTGTGTGCTGGAGTTATTTGACCAAGCATATAGACCACCCTTGGGTTGGTAATGAAATTATGTTTCCATAAAATGCGAGTAATTTCTTGATTTCATAGTATGCTATCAGCTTATAAAGAATTACTATGCTCCATGGAGATAGATCTAATCTCTGGATGGAGGAAGCACGTTCTCAAAAATATCCATATATTTCTATCAGAAAAAGCGACGTGACAAACAGCCGCGATAGCGTTGCCTGTATGGTGACTAGGCTGAGGAATGTGGAACCGAGGAGTCGTTCGAATCCCGGCAGGGAAAATATTTTTTCTCCTTCAAAGAGTCTAGACGTGCTCTGGGGCCATTAAATCTCCTTAAGGAGTATCGGGTGCTGTTTATTCGGTAGTACTGTGGCTAGGTTGTGAAGGTATAACCACTCACCTGCATCTAATACTGAGTTAAGACTGCGTTGAACTATACCTCCATTCCCCCATATACCTTCATGATAAGCGAAAGGATCATTTCACCTTTACTTTATCAACACAACGTAATATATAAGACGATGGTAATTCTCTACCTGTATTTTTTTTCTTATACATTGTTTCAGTCTTTTCTGGTTTCTGTGACATCTAGTTCTTACCGCATCGTTGAATTATTTTTCTACATATTCCACTTTTGTTTAAAACTGGAAAACTGTAACTGGAAGTCTATGTGATGACCTATTTACCAGCGTTTTGGGCGCATCTTACTCGCAAATCGCAAAATATTAATCGGAGCGGACACTAAAATTTGTACAGAGTAGAAAGGCACAAATTAGAGACAAGAGACTTTCTTTTTTAATCACACGTTTATCAAAATAATGAACCAATAGTGAGTTATACGGCCCGAATTTTAACATTATGCGTATTTAATTAACTCCATGGGCTAGAGTCATTCTTGAGAAGCTAAGCTAATATTTCCTCAGCTAATCAAGAAATTTCCGTTTTTTATGTAACCAGAATGTTCATAACTGTGATCGCAAGCCCCCATCAATTATCAGGGTCCAAGTCAAATCCATTCCACACCCTCCCATTACATTTCTTTAAGAGCCGTTCTAATACTATCCTCCCATCTTACCTTAGGCCTTCAGAGTCGTCTCTTTCGTTCAGGATTGCCCACAAAAATCCTCTACATAGGACATTTCTTTTCAACCCATATGTGGGACATTCTCTGCCCAACACGTCCTGCTTCATTTGGTCACCCGAAAAATTTTTATTGAAGAGTACAAATCACACTATACGAACATGCATGACATTTTTTTACTATATCTACGGGTCAAAATTTCCAAATATGTTTAAAAAATGAGAACGTGTTTTTTTACGCGAGTTTGCAAAATTATTACAAGCGACTATTAGCTTCGTCATATCTATCAGTTCATTCGTCTCTCTGTCTCTCTATTCCTCCCTTCGTCCACATGGAACCACTCGACTCCCACTGGACGGAATTTCATGAAATTTGATACGTAAGGATTTTCTAAAATCTGTCGAGAAAATTTAAGTTTCATTAAAATCTGACAAGAGAAACTGGTATTTTACACGAAGGCTTAAGTACTTTTATGATAATATCTCGTTGAATTCTTCTTAGAATGAGGTATGTTTCAAAAAAAATTTGTAGAAGGAAGCAAAACACATCATATGTTCAATAAATTTTTTATGAAAATCTTGCCTTTAATTAAATAATTTGTAAAAATATGGCAGAGCCAGACAGGCCACAAATGACAATAAACTACGGCGCAGCAAAATGCGATTTGCATGACGGATAACTAAGGCAAGAATACAGACACGCACTCATAATATTTAGTACTTATTGCTTCGTAAGTGATTAATTCTCTCTGATCTCATAAAAAGTTTTAAGGCAACACTTGCAAAAACTGATAAACTGCGCAACGCTGTATCTGTTCAGCCAAATTGCACTTCTGCTTTAGATATCCTAAAGTTTACATTAAGAAACTGATGGTCATGAAATGCATCAGCCGAAATACCCCCTATGTATGCCGATATGGGAATGCGGAATTTTCTGATTCAAGAATGCTGTCTGTTGCAGTGCAAATTTCGGGTTTTTTCCTTTCTGTTTTCCAAGTTATATTTTCAATATTTAGCGACAGGCAGGATTTAATCCTGACGAATGGGGGCACGCAACTAAAATTGCACAGCCTAGTAGCAGGAACATGGAATGTTGAAATGTAGACACAACTTGTTACATTTAATTTTGGCAATGATCTGTATCCTACATTTCAATATGAATAAAAAAAAATGTGCGGACTATTATTTATGAGGGAGATAGAATCAGTGATGTTGTACAGAGTTTCTCAACCGACTGTCCATGGGACCATTGCATTCACACGACAGGGCAAAACCTGGACACAAAATGAGGTAGTCCGCTCTTTCTGTAACTTGTTTATTCACGTATTGGCTCCAAAGTGCTCAATGGGTTTCGACTGAAATTGGTACTGGAAATGAACAGAAAAAACTGTGGGAAACAATGATATTTGTAGGCCTATATATCCATTGATGCCGATCCCAATGGCCGCGCGGTATAAAGCTTGGGTCTGGAACCGCTCGCTTGCTGGGATTGCGGGTTCGAATCTTTCCGCGAGCATGGAAACCTGTCTCTTGTGAGTGTTTTGTGTTGTCAGATAGAGGTCTCTGATTTGGACTGATCAATCGTCCAGAGGAGTCATTTAATTTCAACTAATAAAGGGCAATAAAAAGTTGGCGTCATACAAAAGTCGGGAATCGAATACGGTCGATAAAATGAGAGCGTAAATACTGATACTCGAGGGTAAACAATCATGATAAAATTAATTCCTTTTCATAAAGAAGTTAGAAAACTAATGGACCCGTAACATATACGACACACGTACTGAATAATGGCACTGAATTACAATGGAGACAAGTCGTGCATGGAAATAAGCTGAAATTATGAATCCAGCTGCAGCAGTTCAACACGCTCCGACAGACATCGTACCTTTATTCGTCTGTTTATTTACAAGGCAAATATTTGCGTTTAAACCCCGCATTTATCTGCGTACATAACGAATATGCCTACACGTAGGCGTCTCCAACCGCCAGAAAACAATTTACAGCACTGTAGAAATTATTTTGAGTGGAGAAAAGAAGTGTCCAGCCTCGTACGTGGAATGACATATGGTAAAGTATAACAACGAGTGCAGGAAAACGTTTGCACAAAATACTATTCACTCGTAAATAACCCTACCGTTCTTGAAAACTAAATAACTCCTTTAATTTACAAATTAAAGCTGTTTCCCTCGCTGCAATAGACTTTATTTACTGCAGCAGGCTACTGCATATATTATGTGCAAAATAAATTTTACGTTTAACGTGGGAGTGCTTCTCATGCGTTCTAGCCGCCTGCTATTTATTCTACACGCATAGTATAATAGTTTCAGACGTTACGTTCATTCTGCATTCCTCAGGAAGGAATAGCCTACGTTGTGAACCGTCGCATTTGGTATTTTCAATAAACTAGCCAGTCGTACATATTTGTCATTTTCATACAACTAGCTGACGACCAACTAAAGAAAACAAAATGTCTCTTATTTGTAAGCTTTTGGTTCATTTTACATTCGTCTGATGGTAGGAAGTTTTTCTACAAAAGCCTTTAACTGGGCCACATCCGGAGCCAGTTCAGTCCCGTTCTCAAATATTTTTCCTATTTTCCTAAATTGATCTATTTACACTACGGTTTCCAACTAAAATTTTACGTCCATTCTTTTTGCCATGTACCCTCCCTTTCACGTGATCCAGTAATCATGTCCAGAATTTTTCAAGAGTAAATTTTATTAACTTCCAGGTATTGGTCCCATGGGTTGTGGTATTAACACCCCTTTTGTGACTTATTTGCTTGTTTATATTTTTGTTTCATTTCGTCGAATATACTACTTCAGCAAGACTACAGCATAGGTTAATTATCATCCAAAGGATCAAAAACAAACGAAAAAATATCTAGACTTAAAATACAAAGTTGTAACATTCCTTGTCTTCTTGCATGGACGTGAATCTTGGTCCTCCGCTATAACAGCAATTTTCGTGAGGAGAACATTTCAAACTAAGACAGACGGAGCAACTGGATGACAGAAAAATATAGGTAATAAAAAGTTTCGTAATTTTTGCTTTTTGCCGAATATTATTAAAGTGGTCAAATGAAAGTTAATAGGTTGGGCACAAAATATACCGAAGAGGATCAGGGGAATATTACATTAAATATTATAGTTGGAAACTCTGAAAGGAAAAGACGACTTGGAATAGAGATTACTTTAAATTTTAAAGTTATAATTTTTCTAAATGATAATGGAATAAAGTAGCCTGTTTGTATAAATAAGATAATGAATTTTCGTTCCCATATAATTCAGGAAATTTCTTGATGAGCTGAAGGAGTGCTACAGTCCGGAGACGAACTCTAGCCCGTGAAGGTATTCATCAGGTTCTACGGTGGTAAAACACACATTAAACCAGATATGGAGGGGTAGTGTGGAGTTTCTCTTACCCAGGTCTAGGTACAGTCAATTGAAACAGTAAACAGCTAACCTATAACAAATAACGATTACAAAATAGGCGTATTCCTAAAAAAACTCTATTTACTTACGCGACAAAGTGAAACTGTATGGAGGGGATGTATTTTGACATTTGAACATTTGGGCCGACAGAATTTAATTCTTCATGCGTGTTACAATGTCGAAAAAATCAGTTATGCTTTCCTATAAATATCTGTGCCTTGTGAGTTTGATAGGTTAATCCACGAAGATGGACCAAGAAAACAGAAGACGGTCATGTCCATTACTTCATTACAGGACGATTAGGAAAATTGCACGTTACAGGAGGGGGGAGGCAATGTAATGCCAGTTAATCATTCTCAATTTAACATCGTTCATCGCTGTCCGCTTTCGAGTTTCCGAGATTGAGAAAGCGACGGGGATGTACTTGGGTGGCAGTGTGATGCTTCCCCTGGGGGGAATCACCTAGAAAATGGAATTTCCCCGAAATAAGTCGAAGAGAGGAAGAGAAAGAGATGGAGTATTGTATAGTCAAGTTTTCTTGTGTGGCCTAGCTTTCACTGGCAGGAGTCTGCCATTCCTCCCCACCATCATTTCGAATACACCCCCTCCACCAATTCCTTTGCACTACCCTTAGGCGTTTATTCTGAGATCCTGATAGCAAGACAATAAGCTCTAAAATGGAAACCTAATCAGATGTGAACAGTTGAAATTGATAAGAAAAGGCCAGGAGAAGCTCTTCTCTTTGCTCTATAATGTAGAGAAAATTTAAAAGTTCAGGAAGCGGTCGTGTAATAAGGAGAAGGTTCTGTTTTTGTGAAATAGAATACTACTTTACGTTGATTATGAAATTGATGATGATGATAATAGTAATAATATTAATAACAATAGTAAGATATAAGATGAATAAGATACTGATCAGGATTGTATAGCCCTTTAAATGAGCGGAAACACAAAACTTGAAACAAATTTTAGAGATGAAATCCCAGTCAAAATGTTATAAATATTACGATCATTGGTAGGTTTCTGTTGAATACTACAAGTGTCCTGGCAACACCTTTGTCCTAAACGCATTACATTTGTTTGTGAGGAAATTGTATCTAAATATGAATATTAAGATATTGAGAACTGAATAAAATAGTGCCCTGGTAGATCGGAAATTACATGTAGGAGGAATTTATAGTAAAGTTATTTCCCGGTTTCAAATACAAAAGTCGTTATTGTGACTATAGGAAGATGCGTCAATAATAAGAGGAACTGAAGAATTTGCTGCAGATTTTACTCCCTGTACGTAATGTTTGATGGGAATTCCTTGCGATTCTTACAGCCCTTTACGTTTATTTATGATGCCAGTATTATAAATGGATAGCTAAAATATACTCCTTATTGAATGCCTAGTCTCATCGTCGCCATGGCTCTTGACCAGTGAAGATGGGACCAATACGTTGTCCCGAAACGTCGGTAAATAATTAACCACACGACGCCGCGTAATATCCCAAAAGAGCGCAGAACTCACTATAATCACCTTCTTCTTCTTTTTCTTCATCTTCTTCTTCTTCTTCTTCAAGGAACGCCGTAGGTGGCCTATTCTATCGCAGACATAGTATTCCCTTCGTCTCCCACCCCCCCCCCCCCCCCATCTTCACAGAGTCCGTGGAGTTTGTAGTCCATAATGCAGGACGTCCATGACTTCACACGGTTTCGGGTTACACAAATCCGCAGATAAATGAATACACGAGTACGTCTTATTTAAACGGTATGGGCACTTTGACCTCCACAGTCAAAGTACCGGACGTGCAGATTTTAAACGGTTTGATTTCCGCGCAGTTTTCTTCTCTTGGGGGTTTTTAGCTTTAACTATCCATTGAAATAAACGCTTGTCAAAAATCGCATTTAATAATGGCTGGATTTACACCGCTTTCAACTGACACCTTAACTTTCGGAAGGTCTAAATTGTGTGGGCTAAGTCAATGACTGACTCGGTATTGGGCGATCCTTCTAGAGTTCTTTCTCCGACTGTGCTGACTTCGTATCTTTGAATTATTTCACACCTGTCAAATTTACGAGTTTTGTCCGGTAATTATATTGCCCAAATGATCTCTCAGTTTATGCCCAGAAACTTATCTCAGAAAGTCTACTTCCATTCTACTATTCTTTTGTCTCATTTGTTTATTTCCGAATTTTTATAAACGTACATGAAAATAAGTATAGTGCCCTCACTTTATAAAATTAATCATTTATCTTGTCCACTTTTATTTCTTAAAACTCTCCTTAGTGTACTACACACTTAAATTTTTGTATTATCTGTTGTGTAAGGACACTTTTATGTTTGTGAGATGCGTCCCTGCCTAAATAATTGAAGTTTATCTCTATATCTTAGCTGATTTATCCACGAAAGGCCATGTTCTCATGACTCGACAGCTCTAGTGGCCCTAGGCCTCTGTGAGGTTCCTCGATCACACCCAGTTAGACACGCCACAGTCGGTAGGACATCTCTGGATGAGTGACCAGCCCGTCGCAGAGACCTCTACCTGACAACACACAACATCCACAAGAGAAAAACATCCATGCCCTAGACAGGATTCGAACCCAAAATCTCAGCAAGCGAGCGGCCGTAGACCCACACCTTAGACCGCGCGGCCACTGGGATCGGCGCCATTTGATTTAGGCTTGGTTAATATTTTCCCCTGTATTTTGTAAGGATATGTAATCAATATGTTGTAAATATAGCATGATTTTGTGTCGGTTTCAAACACACCTAGTTTGAATTTATTTACCTCAGTACCCACCTTTGTTTAAATTTGGTTGCTACATACCGTTACTGTGATATAATCTAAATAATTATGCTTAAACTTGAAAAAATGGAGCAAATATATTATTTAACCACATTTATTTTTATTTTTCTGTTAATAATCTTACTTCGATTGCAAATGAAGTAGATAATTAAATATAAAATTATATGCTTGCTTTAAAAACATATATGTATACAAATGAACGTCAGTTGTGAGTTCAGAAAATAACACGTAAATTAGTATCAAACTTATGTTCAATAATCACCAACTAATGCTCATAAACTTTTTCACAATAGTTTATTCTTAAAATTCCCCTATACGTATTTCGGTGGTTTAAACCACCATCTTCAGGGGGTCATAGAGATTAATATGCATAGACTTACAGTTATTACATATATGGTTATATTCATATATGTAGAATATGAGTGGGTTAATAATGTCCACTTCGTACAGTATGTAAAATTACTATAAAATGAATTAAAAGCTGTTAAAATGATTACATAGTTTGTAGTTATCCTGAAAATTATTGGCAGTTTGGCCTTGTAGTAAGGTGGTCATCTGTAGAAATATTAAACTTAATTAATAACTTAAATAGTAAAGTAATTCATGGTTAAATGTAAGATTGTGTTGCTTGCGTACCTGTATGTACTACGTAAGCTGCATGACGCCGGTGTTGTGCTGTTGCTTATTCACAGCTTCAAATTATTTGCCGTCATATTTCGTTAGTCATTTTTTTTATCAAAAACATAAAATTTGTAGTTGATTTTTGCCTTATGTAATTTGTTACTTATTAACATATATGAGTAATGAACATGCTTTGATTCCCGGCAGGGACAAAAAACTTTCCTCTTCTCCAAAGGCCTCAGACCGGATTTGGGGCCCCCACACCCTCCGAATCAGTGGGTCCCGAGGGCATTTTCCTAACGTGTAAAATGGCCTGGGAGTTAAGCTGACTGCTCACCTTCGCAAAGTGTCGAGATAAGGACACTTTGTGTGCATAACATGCCATCGTGGTGTGCACAGGCACAACTCTTATTTTTGAGAACAAAGACGTACGTAGTTCGATACTGTCCTTATAACTGACGTGTTACGCTGCACTTGTACGAGTCTTATATATATAGCACTGACTGTACATGTTAAGTACCACGTTTTATCGAAATCCGTCGTTTCAGAGACGACAGACACAACCTCTGTACCATGACTTTCTGCACCTTGTTAAGGAACATACAAAAGCCGAATTTACCTTGAAATAAATTTTATATTGCTATCACCGTGCATTTTTCACTAATTCAGTTTTTTACACCAACTAATGCACACACAAAACCACTTTTCTTTTAGTTTTTTATTATAGATTTTCCACCCCTACACGTGTTTCAATCCTTGGATCATCTTCAGGGGGTTAATAAGCCACTAACACTTCAACTACATGTTAGAAGGGCCTAATAGGCACAAGTGTTTTTGTGTGTGCATTAGTTGGTGTAAAAAACTGAATTACCTTGAAATAATTAGGCTATGATATGTCTTTTACACTAGATATGGCCTAGTCGTTATATTACGCATCAGTGGTTCTGGCCTCAAAGCGGCCTGTGCGATAACGATGTATGCAAACTTGAAGTTTACGTTAAGAAACGAGAGGCTTAATTTTGCATACGTTAGTGACAGCACAAACTAATGCTGAGCAGTCGAAATGTAGAAACGTCTAAGAGGCTGTAATTTTACTACTCATGTTCTTAAATTGGTTCGCTCAAGATTAATAATACATTCATTTTAGTTTCTTGCTTCATTTTATAATCTTGGCTACCTCATTAGGCTTCATCTCTAGTGGAAGAGAGAGGAAATGCAACAACGCTTGTTCCATAGTTGATGGTAATGAAATGAATGAAGGTTTTATAAGAGCGCCTCGTGATTGAAAAAGAGATTGCAATTCTGTTTGCTCTGGAAATATAAAGTATTCATCAGTTTCAGCGACTCAAACTTGCATACGTTTATCCTGATAGCAAGGTTGAATTAAATACCTGTTAAAATGGAAACAATTTTAACCGATATATCAGGTAGTACATATAGTACCTAGCTAAGTTTGTAAACATTATATCTGATAAATCATGCCGATTTTTGCTCTTATTCAGTTACATTTGGCGTGCAGAAGTAAAGGTTTTAATAGCTCAGGTGTTTGTGTTGGGATTCGACATAATATGAATCCCTAATTCCTGGAAATATGCGTGTGAATTAACAAAAGCGTGACAAATATAAAATAAAGAATTGATGTTTGATATTATATTAATATATGTGCGTTGTAGGATGTGGCAAATTTTCTTCATAGTTTACTGATGAGATATTTAAGTTGAAACATTCGTAACAAGGTAAGGTCTTATCTGCACACGCCATTAAAGCATATAGGATGAGGGAGTAGGTATTAACATGCATTAATAATAGAAAATTTCACAGAATTAATGTTTCCTCCTATTCAGGAACTTTGAATTGCTCTAGAGTCCGAATGTAATATACTAATTATAATTAATACTTTTATCGAAAGAAGTGGAAATTTCTAGGTACACCGGCACTGAACTAACGTATGGTCAATCTACGTGGAATCTATACCATAAACACAGAATATATTTGGCTTGTAGTTAACTACTCTTCTGTATCCCAAAATCTTAACCAATTCCTAGCCGTTATTTTTTCGAATTTCAAGAATTCTTAACGGGCAGCCCGTGACATAAGATATGATTTGATACTTCCGCCGAATTTCCTTCTTCTCAATTCAAGTCCATTCCTATATTGGGGCTGGCATAAAACAGCTGAATACAAATTTAATAAATTACATTTATAACGACTGGATTAGAGTTCAAACTTCATAAGCCTAAAATGTGGCATTAAACGTACTTTAATATTGTTATTTTATTACGATATGAAACTACCATCTATAAAACATAAAATGGTAGGACAGCTGATGAGTTGGAGAGGATTTGGGAAGAGGCAGTCGTAGGCTAGTCAAGATACTCTCCCGGAATGTTTCTGGACCGACTATGGAAAACCACGAAGTGTCTCTCTCAGGTTAGTCACTGCCAGGTTAAGAGTCGGACCAGATATCTCCTGATCACAAGTCTGGACTCTACCACTACGCTAACCATCTAGGTTTAAAAATTTTGGTTTATAATAGTTATTTACAGACAGGGATTGGTAAGGAATGGATCAATACACAAAAAGAGCAGATTGTATTTCTTCACTGACTTTGTAAATTATCCCCTACCGTACATCCAAAAATGAAACCCTAAAACAGGAGTTGTTGTTATTAAATACTTCTAAAATAGCATCAACCCAGCCGCGGTTGGTTGTCTTAAATGGTCTTAATGACAGGTTTTGTAATGATCTACGTAATCAAATGTTTGCAGACAATTGGCAGAGAAATTAGTTTAAATTTACCTTAGCCCTTTTAAACGAAAAAAAAGTGAAATTTTCTATCCAATGTGCCCCGATTTCCTCAAGAACATTGGCTTTTGGAAGGGTTCCAAGCTTCGCCCGTTTGTCTTTCTGGTAAGAGAAAAATGTAAATGAAGATGTGAATGATATTGACAGGGGAAACCCTCTCCCAGTGTCACTTTGTCAACCACAAATCTCAATGGACTGACCTTGGATCGAACCTGGGCCTCCACGATGAGAAAACAAAGATTCAGCTCTTACCACGTAGTAAACACACTCCGTCTCGGTTATGATAACAATCTGTTAGTGCTGTATAGGGAAATTATCGCCGTGTGTGTTAAGAATTGTACAAAACACATCATTGTACCTTGTGGGCAGAATGTAGAATTCTTTTTATTTTCAACATGATGGTACATACTGTAACCACCACACTTTAAAAGGTTAACGGCTTTGTATTTAACAAACAATTTGACATTAAATTACTTGTTGTTTCAATTTGTTAGTGACTTTTACTAAAACTTATCAAGAGGAAGATAAAAGTTGGTTTTTGGTATGATGGTTTTTAACCCTTGACAAAGAATATTGAAAGGATGCAATTTGATTGGTCCATATTCAACACCGTACAAATTTCAAGATGGTGTGGTAATAGATATTGATGTTTCTGTAGATGTTTGTGTACCTTAAATTATTGCATGAAGTATATAAAATGGAAATCAGTACACTAAAGTTTCTCTTGAGATACATAGAAGCTGTACATATATGTTGTTACAAGCTCTCTCCAGGAAGAAATTGCCAGTATTCGGAAATGAGGGGGAGGTTGAAATACGAGTGTTATTTTTTAGACTAATATGAATAGTGTGTGCCGTTTGTTGCGTCTTATACATATGCTTTTATACGATAAACTGATACTGAAAAAGGTTTGTGAGTATGGAAAATTCCTGATATAAGTTTTAAAACTTTCGCGGCGACATGATTCAATATAGTTTTCTCGGGGGCACAGCCGTGTCAATTCGTTTGAATACAACGTTTCGGGGACTAGCTCCGTCCCCATCCTCAGGCAAAACTGATCAGTTTTGCCTGAGGATGGGGACGGAGCTAGTCCCCGAAACGTTGTATTCAAACGAATTGACACGGCTGTGCGCCCGAGAAAACTATATTGAATGGAAAATTCCTGTACACGCTACACGAATGTTGGCTGCAAACTGTGGATACAGTGTCTGCAAACATGCACATCTACATGAAACATGCTTAAACACTGTAGTTCTTGACATTGAGATTGTGGTCAGTGTTGTTTCTGCATTAACAGAAAGTGCTGGACAACTTTTCAGAACATACCTCTTTCTGTCCCCCCCCCCACATTGTCCTCCCTGGTGTATGCATTGACATGAATATGACATTGCCTTTGTGGATGTATTGCCTTCCCTGACAGGAAGCATTATATGGGTAAAAGTTTAGGATGAACCTGCTGAATATGGTGACAAGTTGTACCAACAATTACAGTTTAGTCTTTAATACTGTAAGGTTCTTTTCTCCTAAGAGCTTTAGTATGGGACAAGAAAATACCCAACCTGTTAGTTGTAACTGTAGTATCTCAGCATTGTCGTGTTGTAACACAAAACTCACCAATTATTTTGATTACCAGCAGATTTCAGCTTAAAAAAGGTATAGTGTTTTCACCGTGATCTAAAGGTATTTCCCAGAGTATTATAGGTTAAAGAACGTAATCATGATGCATCATGATTTATACTACTCTGCCTCACATTACACACATGATGAAAGACAGGTGCACACCCAGAGCTTTTCCTTGGTGGGGGCTGACCCTGAGACTATGTATAATTTATGTTTGATTTTAAAAATTATGTTATAAAAATCATAGTACAATATAACACTGGCTGCAACTGCTTTTACATACATACAGATATAACTACATGTTCCATGACTCAATCACAGTGACCTATTTTCTTGTTTTTTTTTTATTTTATTAATTTATTTTTCAAAATTCTAATGTACTAGTCATCAGCCAATTTCAGTGGCTGACTTCGGCTGAAGGGGAAATCACGTAAACTTTTGATATCATAATATCTACAAAACCCGTGTTTTTTAAATTTCGGTTTTGGAGTTTTGGGGGGGGGGGGGGGCTGCTGCCCGGCAGCCCCCACCTGGGTGCGCCTCTGATGGAAGACACCAAATACCTGTTTGGAGTTTGCTTGCAGTTATTAAGGAACCTGAAAGCTGTGCACCATATAGATATATAGTTTTTTATCTTCTTCTGTAACTATAAGAGAACTTCTGTATTTCACCATACCGTGTGTTGCAGGAAATCTCAGCTTTTATATCTGTGATAGTCTGTTAAATTATCTCTGTAAATTACAAACATGTACTGGTTGACTGTTGTGTGTTTTCAAAGTAGAAGTGCAGAATACAGTTTGAGCTAAACAGATCTAACTTGAAACCACTATAGGTTAAAACTTGTCATGTATCATGGCTTTATCTGGGAGATTAGGCTGTATTCTAAAGTTTTACTGTCTTGTAGTGGAGTGTCCTTCATTAATGGCTGATTACAATAAGCCATTCATTCATTCATTGATTTCATAAATAAATGAATGAAATGAATGAATGAATGGCTTATTGTAATCAGCCATGATTGTTGCATATTCTTTCCTGACTTTCAGCTCTTCCTTGCCAGGCCTGTTGACATTCTTCATGATTAATGATGCTACATCTTAAGGTTCCTTTCTTGATCTTTCACAACTGATGTGGAATTTGGTGAATTGTTTTGAGAAGACTTTATCAATAAGGATGTCCATCTTTTATATTCCTTCATAATGAAGACAGTTTCGTAAATAGATTCAGTTTTACGGAATTGTTATATTACAGACAAATGTTAGTCAACATAGGTGACTGGTCTACTTATGCAATTCTATTGAATTACAGTTAGTTTTTGTGTAATTTTCTTGATTATTTGCAGTGCAGAGGAAATGGATGTCCACTGTTAATTCTGAGATGTAGTAGAGACGACTGAATGAAAAGCACATAGTCTGAGTTTTCCATGGGTGGAATGACAGAAGCTCAAAAAGCGTCACTTATGAGACACATGATCTCAGCAATATTCATTAATGAGTTCAAGTGAGACTTCTTACAGCACAGTTAAATTTCAATTATCCTACTCTGTCAAATTCTGAGGATCCTCTATAATTTTTAGAGTAGTTTATTGATTTCTCTTCATTGTTCATATTAATGCAGATATTGGCCAAACTGGTAAATCATGTTTTGCACATAATGAACCTCAAAATCCATATATGACCTAAACACATTTGACACATAGAATTTCACACCATTTGTCCAAAACATCACTTTCAGAGACACAAAAGTCAAATGGGAGAGCTCTGATGAAAGTACCTTTAGTAAGTTTGGTTTGTGGGTGGATACACCTTCCAGTTTGGTGTTTCTGTGCCGTACACTCTGCTACATAAATGATGCCTGAAGTGCACTGGTAAAAGTGAAGTTGTGCCCATACTTAATTACGCACCACATTATGAAGGCATGTGAGATATTGCATGTGTAGCTCACCACATTCTTAACCTTGGTGCCAGATGGAGGAGAATGCTCAGATGCATGCCCTGGCTGCTTTATCCATGAAGAAAGAGTTCGCAATATGCACTGAATACAAGGCTAGTTGGCCTGCAAAACCAGTCTGGATGCTGTGGAGAAAAGAAAATTTGCTGCCTCTGCTGGGCTCATACACACATATACACACATACATACATACACACATACATACATACATACATACATACATACACACATACATACATACATACATACATACATACATACATACATATATACATACATACATACATTCCATGGATCCATAAGTCTCTCAAAGTGACAACTGGATGTGAAATAAGTCATAATATACAAATATACAGCTACACAGACTATAGAATTTTACATTTGAACACTATAAACTAAAACACTATAAACATGTTACATACCTCACTATGAACCATCTTTATACATAAAAAATTCGTCTACTGAGTAAAAGGAGTGTTTATTTAAGTATTTTCTTAATGTTACTTTAAATTTTGTCTTTTCATTCTTAAGACTTATGAGACCCAGTGGGAGTCCGTTGAAAATTCTGATACCGGCATAGAATGCACTTTTTTGAACTATGATTCCCCCACTCTCCAGCCTGTAGACCAGCTCTAAATTTCTTAGACATGTTGGAAGTACCCTCATCCCATTTACAGAGGATCATTATGTAAAATGCAGTCATTGTTTTTCTAAATAATGGAAAGTGCATGACAGTTTTAAATCTAGGACAGCAGTGTTAAATATATACATGACAAGTTGCAAAGTTTTGAATACATCCAATAAACGTTCCTTTCAGATACTTATACATCTAATAGAACAACAATTATGTCCCTAGGATTGAATATATGTGATTCATTGTGTAATTATGAAAGTCTAACAGATCTCACTCTTGTCAGACTGAGGATGGTGATATCACTGAAGGAGATGAAGTCACATCTGAAATGAAGTCAGAGCAAGGACCTGTGAACATTACATCCCCATATGAAAAGCATGTGGAATCCTGGTGTTTGGTGCATCTATCACATCAGAAGCTAGCTTTCTGGTATGTTTTTAAATTATGTGTATTGTATTGTGTCCTTGATCTCGTGGGGGAGGGGGGTGGGGGGAGAGTGTTTCTTGAAGAAATGCCATGCAGTACCATTTACAGTAAGAAGGACTACAAAAAGAAGCAGAAGGAACATCATAGCTACAAAATTAGAACACAGTATTTAAGGATGTTGAATCAAGAAGGCAAATTGAATAATTTGAAGCAGATGCAGAAGAATGTAGTGTCTGTTCAAGGTGTCAGTGAAGTGTGATGTAAAGGACAAGGTGAAATAAGAAGTGGCAATTATACGGTGTATTATTCTGGAGGTGAATGGGCTGAAAGAGGCATAGCAGTAGTGGTGCATAAAAACATATTGAGAAGTTACTCTCTAAAAGTTTCCAAAAATATGCACCAGACATTTAATGGGTTTAAAAAGTTATTAAAAATTAGAGAATAACTTAATAATAAACATGCACGGTATAAACAGAAATGTGAAATAGTGAACAGTGTTGTTAAGAAGATTGTGTGTAATGACAGAATTATAGCTTTCAAGTTAAAGGCAGAACCGGTAAGTATTTTGATAGTGCAAGTGTACATGTCAAAACTGGAGTATGAAGATGATGCATGTAAGAATTGTATGATATAATCGAAGAAGCTGTTGAAGAGGATGGAAAAGATGAGACAAACATCACCATAATGAGAGACTGGAACAGTGTGGTTGGAGATAAATATACCAAAACATTTTTGGACTAAAGAGACTGGGAAAGAGAAATCAGAAAGGTAAATGCTCCTTGACTTTCATGAAAGAAATGGACTTGTTATCACCAACATATGGTTTAAAGAGCATAGGAAAAGCCTCTACTCTTGGAAAGTGCCAGGAGATTGAACTCTACATCAGTTGGACTGTGGACTTGTGAAACAATGATTCAGAAACAGTATGAAAGACATGCAAGCACTGCCTGGAGCAGATATTATGTCTGTCCATAACTGCTTGCAAAGATCTGCACTAGATTGAAGAAAACCATAAGGTTCCAAAAGCAAAATCTAAGAGGGGATTTGAAGAAGTTATATGCCCAAGAACAGAAAGTGCGAGATTCTCTAGAAGAACTCAGTGCAGTCAAATGTGAAAGTGGGAATGTGGAAGTGCAGTGGAACAATATCACCCTTGTTATGTAAGAAGAAGCTAACTGACACTTTGAGCTAATTTGGATTACATATAGCAAATCATTCAGCTAATGGTCCTCTATGATATGTAGGAAAGGTGACAACTGCATCTTCAAGAATAACCAAGATAGGTGGGGGATATCCTACCTCCCAAAGCATTTGTAATATGAAAATGGAGCCATTTTCTTGCTTCACTTGTAAGCTGGTGTTTTGTGGATTGTCCCCTTTTTATAAAACAGGGGCAAAATAAAGAAATGTGTGTTAGATACCATGAGTGATTTTGTTGGGAAAGTTGAGAGGAGAGCAAGGAAGCCATGGATTACACAGGAAATGGTCTGTAAAATGGATGCACGAAGGAAGTGGAAGAATGTCAGCAACAAAGAAGGAAGGAAGGAAGGAAGGAAGGACGAACTACAGAAAAAAAGAACAAATTGAAAAGAGCCACAGATGTGGCTAAAAAGGAAGAGCTTGAGAGCATATGTGAAGAGACTATGGGATTTAAAAATACAGGATGTTAAGATTTAATGTGCATGAAGACAAAGGAACTGGGTTGGAAAGAAAATTATGGGATTCAAACCATTGCCATTGAAGACTCTCTAGGGAATATAATAGTTGACAGGAGACAAGTACTGAAAATTTGGGAGAAGTGTATTACAAAGCTCTATGATTGAGCTAATCGACCAGAAAACCTACAAGTCAAACCTGAAGATGAAGTAGATGCAGACAAGAAAAGCCCTTACATCTTGCACAGTGAAGTGGTAAAAGCTATCAAGGAGACGAGGGATAAGAGGGCTACAGGAGATGATGATGTACCTGGGGATGTACTCAGATTGTTGGCAGAAGATGGTCTCAGACTAACAACATGACTGATCAACAACATACATGAAACTGGAGAGTGCCCCAGGGATTTCACTCAAGTTACAATGATTGCTTTAAAGAAGAAGCTAGAAGCTACAAAACGCAGCGACCATTGCACAATCAGCTTTATCATACGTGCAGCAAAGATAGTAGTGAAAATGCTTAGACAAAGGATTGAAAGGAAAATTGAGAATGTACGTGGAGAAGAGCAGTTCAGATTTATAAGAGGAAAAAGACTTACAGATGCAATTGGGATGCTGAGAATAATGTCAGAACAAACCTTGGAAATCGATGAAGAATTGTGTGCTTGCTTCATAGACTGTCAGAAGGCATTTTACCATGTAAACTGGACCAAATTAATGCAGATCCTAAAAGAAAGTGGTATTGACTGGAGTGAAAGAAAATCGATCAGCAAATTGTACATGGATCAGAGTGTTAAAGTATGACTTGGCCAAGGGGAGGCTAGAAATATGAAGGTTGGAGGAGGAGTTAGAGATGATGCTGTTTTTCACCTGTTTTATTTAACTCACTCAGCAAGTACTTTACCAAGGAAGCACTTGAAAGGGTTTGGGGACTTCAAAATAGGAAGACAAGTAACTAGCACTGTGAAATATGCAGATGACCTAGTGCTACGGTCTAAGGAAGAAATGGTACTATATGGCATGATTGATAGACTAACTGAAAATGGAAGATGATGTGGAATGGAAATGAATGTGGAAAAAGTAAGGTAATTAGAATCTCAAGGCAACCATCTCCAGTACAGATTATGATAGATCAAAAACAACTGGAGAAAGTGGAATATATCAACTACTTGGGTAGCACGATAACAAATGATGCAAGATGTGCATATGAAATTAAATCCAGGATTGCCATGTCAAAAGCAGCATTCAACAAGAAGAAGAGTCGTTTCACCAGCAAACTGTACTTAAATTTAAGGAAGAACCTAGTAAATTCCTACCTTTGGAGCATAGCTTTGTATGGTGCTGTAGCTTGGACACTTCAGAAAGCAGATCATAAATACCTGGGATGTTTTGAAATGAGGAGCTGGAGAAGGATGGAGAAGATCAGTTGGACCGATCGTGTGAGAAATGAATAAGTATTACATTGAGTAAAGGAGGAAACAAGTATCCTAAACACAGTAAAAAAGGGAAGGCTAACTGGATTGGGCACATCTTGCGTAGGAACTGCCTTCTGAAACCCGTTATTGAAGGAAAGATAGAGGGAAAGATAGAAGTGATGAAAAGTCAAAGTGGGAGGGGTAAGAAGGTACTAGATGACCTTAAGGAAACAAGAGGATACTGGAAATTGAAAGAGGAAGCAGTAGATTACACTCTGTGGAGAACTCACTTTGGAAGAGGCTATGGACCAGGCCTGAGAGACTATGGAATGAATGACTGTATACTTAAAAATTATTTAGCCTTGTACAATCAAAGTACATTTAAATTAATTAATATATCCTTCTTTATTTAAGTCAGAGTTTTCAACATGTTTTATTCATTCAGCCATGTTGATGGAAAAACATATGTAATACGAATATCGAGTCTATAGAACATTATTATATTTAAAATTTTTTACAAAATTTGTGTAATGTGTACATTGGTTTTTGTAACAGTAATAAATAGATAGCACAACAAAAATAGACAATGTACTATTTCTAATATATTGTTTAAGAAAGCAGATACTGGTAGTGAATTTGTGTAGAAAAATGTAATGCATCTCCAAGGAATTTTCAAGCTTCATGATTTGCCCGGTCCATAGAAAATATTATTGCAGTATTTATAATAATTGTAAAAGAGTGTATACTTTTGTTACCGTTTGTTATTGTGGATGAAATGACACTGCTATTGAATAACTTGCTGCTACAAGTGTTTAAGAATAATGGGCTGAGCAGTGATCACCTGGAAAATTATTTCTCACAGAAACTCCATTCCAGTTTTAGTGTGCCCTGCATCATAAGATGTGTATCACGTGATCACATACAAAATTCTATGGCAGTTGGGTAGATCACTTGCTGGACATTCTGTGAGGTTTCTGATACAGAGTTTTTAGATCTGAATTCTTAGATAACTAGTTGACAGTTTCTAGGATATTTTTGTAGGTTGCAGTTCACACATGAAATTGCAGCAAAGTGAGGTTGTGTTTTTGTGATGTGGTACCAACTGTGATTTTATTTTGTTATAAAATTCTTGCTTCTTTTCCTGGTTTCTTCAGTTTGTTTATGATTGATTATTTATTACTTTTCTGTTAATTGTTTTATGTAGTTGAGTTTGGAGCCAGAGGCATTCACTGCCTCTTTGTTTTCTGTTATTTCATTTTTGTATTGTTCTAAAAACTCAGTAATATATCAGCATATGAGAAATCCGTTTTAGTTTTTGCTTATATATGATGAACAAATTTATAATTATTTTTCAATTTGAGAGTCATTTTCTAATGAGCTCCTTTCTCCTGCAAACTGATTGTTGTTCCTGGCACCTCTTCTCAGTTTTTGTTGGTTCCTGCATTTTCTCAAACATGCAGAATGTTATGGCATCACTAAACATTTTGTGTTTGGGGTCTGCATTCACATCTGTTCCCCAAATTACCAACAACACAACAACAGCAACCACTACATAAACCCACAGTGTGTTTTTTATTTTGTAGAAGCAGGTCCAGCCTCTGCTCTGACATACAGAACTCTTGTGTGTAATATTTATTTGACATTCCAGGAGCAACTTCTTGCTACTGTCTTTGGGAATTTGTATTTCCAGCATTTGTTTCTGAAGATGAAACCAATAAGTTGCTCCAAGACAATGGAAATGTAATGACATGTGCAAATGAATGCATTTAACAGTAGCTGTTTTTCTTTCACAGTGGAGTTTACACTGGCAGAAGAGTTTTTCACTGGAGGGGGTGTGGCTAGTGGTCTAAGGAAGTGAGTTCCAGGTTACTCTTGGTATTTAACCCTGTAGTGTCAGCTTCTAAACATGAGTGCATGCCAAAACTTTCAGGCTGATACACTATTTGCCATTCTACAGCCTAGGAGTAAGAAGTCATCTAATACCCTTTTTTAACATTATAACCTGAAAATTTTTACCAGCTCTTAGGAGTAGTGTGTTTGACATTTATAATGTTTTTAGGGAAAAAATTAGTTATTTAAATAATTAGTTAGTTAGTTTGCTTTAAAAATTATGATTAGAATTTTTTTTGAGAAAGTATAAAATTAAACTTCTTAACCATTAGAGCATATACATATTTACTTGTATTTTTATCAATATGTATGTCCTTCAATCTTGAGGCTGTATTCAACATCTACAGAAAAGATCTTTATATGATTGTCATACTGTTTTAGAAATTAAAAACATAACACGTCACTTCACTGGCAATATGTTTTAAATATTGGTCTGTATACAACACATGCACACACTCTCCCTTTAATCTGACATCTTTGCTCAGAAGTGCATGGCCCATGAAATCCTTTGTCACTGTTATGCTGTATAATATGTTACCTTCTCACTGGTCCACCATCTTTCTTGCTACATATAACACAGACTTTTTCATGCAGCCTAGCAATTTTCTCAGTCAGTCTCCTGCTTGTGACACACTTTGAGCTGGTCCAAGAGGTTGAGGGGTGAAGTTTATCTCCTTCCTCCATTCTTGTGTTGCTTCAGCTATGCTCAATGTGAATGTTATTTTCCATGTATAGGATGTATGCATTCGACATCTTTGTACAGAAATGCAAAATATTACTGCATTTCACCATTTCAGTGCTCTTCTTTCTTTCAGAATTGTAAAGCATCATATTTGATGAAACCATTCTCCCCCTGTAACCAGTTAACAATTACTTGTGGTTGCATCTTGTCTTCTTCTGGTTGACTTCTGAGTTCATGAGTACTTATTTGTTTTTCCAAAACAAGCCCCACGCCTTTCTCATTTGGAAAGTCACTATTTCTTCCATTTCCAGTTTCCTTGTATGCATAGTTAACATGTACCATCCTGAATAACATACATGTGTGTAGTATAGGACATCAGTCAGTCTGCTGTGGGCATGTATAATTTTGTCAGCATGTCAACAATATCCACTGTTAAGGAAGGGTTTGAAAAATATCATCACATGTGGAGAGAGGACACTGAAAGATCTCTGTATTTCACATGATATTTGGTGACTTCTTAAATTTCTTTTGTGAAAATTGGCAATATTTTATTTGGCTTCAAGTTGGAATGGTTTTCTGAGTTCTTTGTTTAATTGTTGCAAAAATGTTGGTATTGAACATTTGGACACATCTGCAGTAGGACACTGTGTGTAGACGAGAATAGAAACCATTACATTTTGTGACCAGCACAGTTGCTGAACTGGTAACATACTATAACTTGTTGAATTACAAGTGCCAAAAATGCATACTTCATGCATCAATGGATAATGTTATTGGCAGTATCTGGTTGCATTTGTGGAGACTGAACACCATGTCTGTATCATCAGCTTTGATACCAGCTGAGGCATTGTATAGAAAGAGCAGACACTATGACAAATGCCACAAAATATATTATTGTGTGCTTCTGAATAGGAGGTGGTGTGGGGGTGGTTTGGTGAAAGATGAGCTTAAGACATGTACACTTCAGTTCATTGTCAGGCTTCTAATGTATCGACTGAACACCCTGAATCTGAATGGGAATGATCAAAACCTGACAGACATATCACTGCCAGGCATAAATATCTTCCACTGCATTTTCACAGCTTTCAGAATCACTACCTCTTTCATTGTTACGAATAATATGTAATAATGGACAGTACACTGTAGATGTATTGCACCACAGAATGCATCTAAATGTAGTGTAGGAATGTTTATCATTTATTGCACAGAGATTAAAATTCACCCTACTGGCACATGATCTGTTGTAAGGAAGATATTCACATTGACTCCTGAAAGCACAGCAGTACAATATACTGACACTTATCATGTGGTTTATCTACTATGATTACAGCTCAAATTATTTCACTCTAATAAAAGTAGGATGGAAGGGAAGGTTGTGTCCAAATTAATTAAGGATGATATCTTTTCACAAAATTTATCAACTGAAGAGATATTTAGATAATTAAGTAAGTTATTAACAGGTTTTTCTCCACACTTTGCAGGATACATGCCTTCAGAAGTCCATACAGAGAAGCAGTATAGTGCAACTACCCAACCAATGTCTGCCAGATGGCCCCCCCACACGTTCATGAAGACTTAATTTCTTACGTGTGGTTCTAACTGTACACTTTACACCCATTTTCATCTTCTGGTACTCTCTTAAAGGGTGTATAAGACTACTGTGTCAGTCTTATAGGTGCACCACTTATACTATCATGGGTTTTAGTCCTCATTATTTGGTATTTGGAAATAAAATGACATTATCCATTGAAGATGAATTTAAGTTTTCTAAGTCTGAATGCTCCAATGGTTCTTTCGTAGATTATGAAAGACATGTGGAAGTTTTGGCACTAAGAATAAAAGCTGTCCATGAGCTGGTTCAGAAAGAAAATAAATTGGGGAAAAAGACACCTAAACAATTCTATGACCATATCACCAAGTTAAATCCAGTGTGGGAGATCTACTTTTTATTTTTAACTCTGTAAATAAGCAGGGACTACCAAAGAAATTTTCATGTCTTTGGGAAGGACCTTATTCTGTAACAGTGCGACTTTCCAACTTGACATATAAAGTTCAAAAGGGACCTGGTAAAGAAATTATCTTGCATGTATGTAAATACATTAAGAGAGTGTAAAGCACATGTATCGAATGAAAGTTCTAACCCTCAGATAAAGCAGAACAAGCAATGCAGTGTGAAAAAGAATAAGCAGAAGTGTACAAGAGAACAGAGGAGACAAAGCGAGGATAATGTTCCCCTTAGTGTAGAAAGAGACTTAGATAATGCACTAGGGAAATCCGAGCCTATTTATCAAAGGTCTGATCCTGAAGTTGCAGTCAGTACAGAAATCAATTTTGGAGATTAATTTTTGCCACTACTCTCTCAGATTCCACTCACAGAGCTAGTTGATAGACAAGCACAGCCTCAAAGAAGTATATCTTCTTATAATCTGGACCAAGAGCAAGAATAATAACAGAAGGAAATAGTGATCAGAATACAGTATGTGTTAAAGTATCAATGGTTCAGAAAATAATAGTAATAATGGGTAAGATAGTATTGAAGGACAACAAACATGGATGTAATTTGGGAAAGCGGAATTATTCACAATAATGTTTTTATGTTGCAGGGATTCTCATATGAACCTCTCACATCCCTAGTTCAAACCTTATCTTGGATAAAGGACTAGTCTTCTTGAAAGACTGAGATATATTACTAACCTGAGATAAACGGACCATACCATAGTCGTACTCATGAATGTGGGCATCTATGACTATTTAATTAAAGGTATGAAAACTGTAATAGAAAGGTTGAGAAGAAATTTACCTATGGTAGTGCAGGGAGATTTTGTAGATCACGAGGTTTATATACCAAAAATCAGTAGGATGGCTAATTGACAGAAGAACTGAATGATGAGGTTCAATCATTTGAGGAACTACTATTTCTGATTGCATTTATACCCCATCCTTGCAGAGGAAAGAGAGGCCTTGTCAAATTCATTGGATATGCAATGATATATTTGTTTGGTGCTGTGGACCATCATGATATGCTGCAAATAAATCCTTATATAATTAATAAAAAAGGCATCACAACAGATTATTTACATTTGCAGGAAGAGCAGTTACCATATCTCAACACGTTAGATGTACAAGTTGCAGAAAATTCTAACACAGTGGTAAACATGGCAAGAGCCTTGAATGATTTCATGTTTACCACATTACAAAACATAGGATCACGAGAAAATAATATATTTTTATTCAGTGCCCTTATTCGCAATCTTGAAGTGGCTATCCTCCAAACTCGTGATGATCTATTACAATTGCAAGAGAGCCTGGACATGACATCTATGGGTAACTTGTCCACAACGTTCATTCCTCCACATAATCTTACACAGATTTTAAAGCAGGTGTCCATGTAATTACCTGAAGAAGCTACTTTAATTGCACAGCCGCCCATTGAAATTATGTTTATCTTTTATCAAGTTGCAGAAGTCTGTGCTGGAGTCATACCAGAAGGACTTATACCATGCATTGATATACCCCTAAAGGGAAGTGAAAAATATTTTGAAGTTTACCAAGCCAAGTTTTTGCCCTGTTTTGATTGAGAAATCAGTGAGTTTGTGAGTATAAAAATAGCAAAATTGTACTTGGCGTTTGGAGATAATTAACAACTTTTTGCAATCTTAAAAGAAAAAGTTTTATGCAAATGTAAGGACAGATGCTTCACCATGTGTCTTACTGATCTAGCAATACAGTCAAATGCCAGAACATTGTTTAGTAGTCTTGTTTCTTAGAGAGAAGAAGTTGCAAGAAAAGTATATAACATAAGCGTTTCTAACATAAAATTTGATACAATACGGATTTGATTACTAGGAAGCTTGTTTTGGGTCTATATTGTTAGTGAGCTCATAAAAATAACCAATTGATGGCAGTCAGATGGACTTACGGATGAGTATAAACCTCGTGTCATACTGCAACTTAAGGGAACAGGAATACCTTCAATTGTTTCATATTTCGGACTACTTTTTGCTTGCTTCCTCATTTACTCAGCAGAACAAGAATTGGATTAGATACACATCATATAATAGTTTCAACAATTAATGAAATATTAACTCCAGATGAGAAGGAATATTTAGAAACAAATATGTATTAGAGAAGGCTACTGAAACACTGGATGCAATTAGTACAAGTGATATAGACTGTGCACAACCCTTAATTGACTTGATGAGAGTGAGACAGAACTTACAAAACTTAAAAAAAGCTGATACACATGACTATAGCCAGGTCATAAGCTTAGGTATTGCAGCATTTATTTGGGTTGTATTGTTTGCTTTGCTTTATGTTACCTGAACTAAAATAAGGTTATGCCTCTATAAGTGGCAGATGTATAAAAGAAACAAATTCACCAAGCATCATTGAAACCGCTTTGACATCAGCACAGGCAAACATCACCATCCACATGATCACCAACTAAACCGATAGTAAATACTGCAGTAAAGACTAAAGTACGTAATTAAATGGGAGGATGACAAAATATAAGGTTTGGAAATTTCAAGTGAACAGCGCATCCGATTTATTTGTCGTTCATGTGTAACTTCATTAATGTGTCACTAACACTTCACACATATGTCACTTATGTTATATAATCATATGTAACATGTTTATGTCCAAATATTGTTACACAGTAATTGTATTTATTGACGTCAATGTAAAGCCGAATCATTATGAGCACTAAGGAGTCAGAAGCAAGAACTGATGTCCATTGAGCAATATTTCCTGTTATATGAGTATAAGGAACCCATAGTTGCCTCTTTGATCATCCGTGGTCAGCCAGCAAAACCAGAAGATAGCTGCTGGTAATACTCTCACAGTCCCCGACTGGCTTTGCACCATTGTACCTCTGCACCATCACCTTGCCCAGAGGCAACACCTTTTAGCACCGTCCAGCACCACAGGATACCTGAGGGGCACCATACTGCAGGAGCCACTTGCAGAAAGTCATCGGCCAGAAACATTGATCACTCACTCAATAGACTGGACATCTCCATAACAAGACTTGTAATTCTCAGTAGTTGTGAGTTACTGACATTTATTCTCAGTGATGAAACTGCCAAGGCTTACTATGTTTCTGCTACCAAAGAAACTTCAACCGTACCAAAGAATGTAATGTGTTTATTAATAATTTTTATGTGTTATTAATTATCTTATATTTCAGTAAACTATATCTATTGGAAGTGTGCACTGTATTGTAGGTCTCTCTCTTTGGATTTGCTCTTGTGCAGGTATAGTACAAAACAGACTGCCATCTGCCCACTTTTCTCAGGAGCTGTCTAGCTATTATCGCACAGATTGTCCTTGTATTTTACGTTCAGCAATTTTTGGAACAAATTTTTGCCCTTCTGTGTTAATTATAACTGGCAAGCACAATGTACATACAGGTGAAAAGCCTAACAATAAAGGAGAGACAGTAAATGACAACACTTATAAAGAAATTGGAGGTGCGGGTAAGTTCGATGGGCAGATGAACATTGTTGTGGTCAGACACCATTGTAGTTGTAGCAACTCAACATTTCATTACATTAACATAAACGAAGACAAGATGAGAAGAAGTGTTAAGGCTAGTGCTCCATCGTGTAAGAAAGTTTATTGTGTAAGTGATAGGCGCATCCAGAATTTTTCTGTGGAGGGGGAGGGGAGTGGCTGACGCTGAGGCTGTACATAATTTATGTTTCAGTTTGAAAACTATGTTATGAAAATCATCAAAATCTCCAAACCGACATCTAGTTAGGTTACAGGGAAAATTAAAACTAACCAAAAAAGAAAAACATCTATATATTCCTAAGTTTTTATTATATTTTTCAATATTCCAATGTACTAATCATCAGCTGATTTCGGTAGATGATTTAGAGTGAAGCATAAATCATGTAAAACCTTATGTATCATCGTGTATACAAAATCTGTTTTTTTTAAATTGCGCTTTGAGGGGGGTTGCAGTTCGGTAGCCCCCTCCTCCCCCCTCCCAGTGAGCCAATGGTGTAATTTGTCATTGCATCCTTATAAAGATAGAAAGGTCCTTGTGTGCATGGCTGGAAGTACAGACGCAGAAATGGTTTTCAGTCAGTAGTGCTGTAGTGAGGGAAGAGGCCGTGCATGTGATTATGCCACCATTACATAGAGTCTGGGACTGAGGAGAAAGGCAGCTTAGGTGTTATTTGATGGTGGTATGGTGAGGGAGAAGGCTGCATGATCTCATGCAGCCACTATGCAGAGCCTGGGAGCGAGGATAGAGGTGTTGTCCATGCCAGGATAGGCTAGTTTAAGAACTTGGGGAATCAGATAAGCATGTTTCATATGGAAAGGCTGGTAGAATTAGCACCTACTTGTCTTGGGGCTGGTCCTGAGTACCCAGAGCAGTTCAAGAAGAAAATCCAGGAGGAAGGCTAGATAGAGGGAAAGCCTCTAACCTTGATGAGAGGCGCCTATTTTGGGAAAAAATTTCAATCTCTACATTCATATCTTAGAATGGAAAGGCTACTCTTGTTTTTCAAGTCTGAAAGCATTATATTGCCATTCTCCTCTGTTGAAGTACTTCTAGGCGAGCTCATCTACCACTCCGTAATTCCTTGGGCACTAAAAGGCAGGAACAAGATCTAGTTTACTGTGTTTTGGAGGTCTAATTAGAAAGCATGGATTATGTAAATTTCTTGTTGGATTGTTTCAACATTAGCTTTTTTCATGACATTGAACAGTATCTGAAGTTGAAGAATCTAACATTCATTGTCATCTTTATCCTTCATAATGCCCCAGGGCATGTGCAGGCTCTTGGATTGCGCTTACTAGAATATATAGATCAAGTATCTGCCAAAGTGCACCATCCCACTCATTCAACCACTGGGTGAGGGAATCATTGTGCATGCAAGAGCTTTTACACTCACTACAACTTCTATGGTATTTTGGATGCAATTAAATAGATCCCCAGACTGTCCAGCCCTTAGCAACTTGCTATACTGACTATGCTATCCTGGTACTAAGAAATAGACAATACTAATGAAAATTCAAGTTGTCTGGGATGTTACACTGTGTCATTGGGTAAATACTTCCTGACATTTTGGAGCACTGTAATTCCATCTTCTTCAGGGTTGACCAGTGACATTGAAGGTGAAGGCACTGCAATTCTTCAGAACATCATGTACTATTTACTCATTATCTCAGCACATTTAATGCCCAACAGCAGTGCTGTTGGAATTTCAAATCTTATATCAACACTAATGGTTTTGTGTTTATTAAGTACAAATTATGCAAAACTGTGACATTTCATATATGTTTAGTTTTCCTGATCTGATAGATATTCTCCATAAGATTGTAAGTCTATGCATTTTGGTCTTACCATTCATAGGTGTTTCCAAGAAGGTAACTCACAAAATTGTGGAGTGTTTTGTACCACAGTTATGTCTCCTGGAATGTGATGTGAATTTCTTTTCACCAGACTACATGGCTTCATATTCCAGATAGTTGCAGCATTAGTAAATGGTCATTGTAACAGAGACACAGATTGTTCCCTTGAGAGCCTGGAATTGAATTGTTATAAGGTGCATAGCTAAGCTTTGCCTTTCAAAGAGTTAAGGTGTGTATTTAACAGGCAAAGTCTACTGCATTCTGAGTGACTTTCTAAATAATGTAGTGATGTAACATTTGTCACATTTTTGTAATGTTCCCTCATGATTATTTGTATGTGTTGTGTAACTGAGTTTGTTAAATGTGAGATATATTCAGCATAGCTTGATAATTTTATTTATGATGAATTTTTTGTGTTATGAAAGATTACAGTTGCCCATTGATTATCATCATTCCCATTATCATCGTCATCATCGTCATAATCATCAGTCACCAGTCATCATCAGAGACTGATATTATGTAGCTGGTGCGCAACTTATTCACAGAAGAAGACTGAAGGATAACTGAAACCGAAATAGCACTGTGGTAATATGATGGTATTACATGCTATAAGGATGAGGACAAAATAGCCTCTATTGTATGTGCACAATGGAGTGTCCAATACAGTTAATGAATAGTAACAAATAATAACAACTTATTTATATATACACCTGTTTTTATTTTATGACAAATAGTTTTTCTCTAACTTTGTAGCATATAACATGACTCATCAGTGTTTTGCAAGAATCTGCAGTTAGCCAACACAAGTGCCTCTATAAAAAAGCTGGAGTAAAAGCTCATTATATCCATGCAAGTTTCAAAATCAATTTAGAACACTAATGAATAACATTTTTGTCACGTTTTGTAATTTGTGTTACCCCAGTGTGTTTCAGAAATAACATTTGGCTTGTAAATGTCAATGTTTCATTGAGGCAAGAAAATAACTGTGTAGGAGCAGTTGTTTCGACTTAATGACCTGTGTAAATTGTTGAGAATCCTTACAACAAAGTATTCACTCATTACACAGAAAAGGAAAGCTCTTTCCGTAAGTAACACATGAAGTTATTTGAGCTTGCAGGATTATTGATGTAATTAGTTAATGTCATGAACATATCTGATGCATTTTATTTTGTTTTTAAAGGTTTGTTTTAAACTCTGTAACTGAATAGCTATGAAACTGGCTGGCTCAGCCACTAATGTGACTTGCTGCAGGATGGAGATCTGTGTTCATCCCACTGCAGGGGCAGGGATATTGTTGCCTGCATCTAATGCTGAAGTTAAAGTGTGCATGGACTTTTAGCTTCGGTCCTTACTGCTTCTGTGCTTATACACAGACAAATTAATTGGAGTTAGTATTTAATACCTCTCTAATTTGTTCACAGAAGAAGTTTATTGTTTTTGTTAGTTTAATTAATGATGCTGTCACAGTCACATGATTGCATTAAATGATTCTAAATGTACAATTATGAAGGATGTGGGAGTGAGTGGTCGTGGAGTATTTTAAGGTACTGTCGGGTACTTTGCATAGAGGACATATATGAACCAGACAATCATTAGTAAGTTTATCTAGTTTAAATATTTGTTTGCCTCCTGACTGGGAACGGTGAGTGCTAAGCACTGAGCTATCACGTTTGGAGGGTTCTGTTGACCATAGTTACGAACCTTCGGGTTACGTAAATTAGAGATCTTTTCTAACGGTTAAATAACAGCCAGCTCCTCTGTATTGCACAGTTAATGAATGGATTAATGGCGTGTGAGAGGGTACAAAATGGCGAGCATTCGAAAATTACGTATGATATGGACCAACGCAATGAATGTATGTATTCCCTTTATGACTACTGTGTTCTCTTCTGCTGATAGGTATACTCTGTAAACCAAATCCGGACTTATGGCTAGTTGTATGAAATAATCTACCACGGAGGAAGCCAGTAAGGGTCGTATGTTAGCTTTGCATCAATGCACGAAGCTCTTACAGGTGTTAACGCTGTTTAGTTACTCTGCCTGACTCGTGTGTTTCTATAATCCAAAAACCGATGGTTGCGCGGATTATTTTGGGAGTGTGCAGGCGGGCTTGATTGCTCTTCTACACGTAGTCACTTGTACAGTCTAAATTGTGTATTTGGAGACGTAAGCTTAGATGCGAGGATAATATTAAACGAGATTTTTATTACAATAACGCATACCGTTGTGTTACTGATTAAGTTTAAGAAACAGGCATCAAATAGAATTAATATAAATATTATTATTATTATTATTATATTTTTCAAAGTAGTCCTACATGTTTCGATCCCAAGATCGTTTTCAAGGGATTCTCAAATACCAACTACTGAGGTTTATATTTTAATGTGTGTGTTTAAAGAATTGTTTACAGTAAAAGTCCTTGAAAAGGAATAATAGATGGGGTTGTTCAGGTATTTGATTAGTTTGGGATTATTTTTACTGTGTGCTTTTCGCGGTTTTTAAGTGCGGAATACTACATTTCAAGACGCCTACTTCCACTTATAAAAGTGTGTACACTACAACATAGAATACACATATCCACTCTTGTTCTGATTTACCCAACTTCCCATTTAAAACCCATGATAGCAACGTAACTGCTTTATGACCAATTTGCACATTACAAACAGACTCTTATCGTAGTATTAAAATGGGATAAGAAATATGTTTCCCACGGAGTAAGACAATTAGGGGATATAATTCCTGCGCCTTGTGGAAGATGACTAAGATTAATAATGAGTTACTCCTACTAGGAATCGAGATTGTGGAAAAATGAAACAAAACTTACTTATCAATAATTGATAGCAATAAAACGTTCCACAGGAATTGCCTATAGCTTCGGATTGCAGGCATTTTGTCAAGTTTCTTCTACATCCGATTTGTGTCTAGTACGAGATCTTCTTTCCCTACGTGATTAATAGATTGCTTTGTGTGATCGAGAGTTTTCACGATTTCCATTTGAAGACATGTCGTGGCTAATATAAACTCAGCACGTTGTTCTTGGCTTCATTAAAATTTATTTTCTTTTCGGGAATAAACAGAAGTGCAGTGTTCACGAATAATTTCGATTCCCGAGACATACGTAAGGTTTAAGCTGTCACTACTGCATTGATCTTTTAAGTAATGGAAAACAGCAATCTCGTTCAAAACCACAACTGGATTCAGATTTGAATGTGTTTGTTACCTAAGACTGTCGCTAAAGTAAATCTTTTCAGGCCTTATTTTTAGAAAATTCATACCGAATACCTGTGTGTTTTAGCAATATGAATTTCGAGTTACTACAGTTGTAGACAAATTGTGGGACTTCGTAGATTAATGACTCGGCATTGAGAGGATTCAAATTTCTATTAAACCAGAAAAAAGAAGAAAGCCTCTCTGTCACATAAATTCCTTTTAACACAACGATGCCTGCCTCGGTGCAATATACTGACCTTTAATTCTTCACGTGCTACCAGCCGCGGTGTACCGTA
Organism: Reticulitermes speratus; assembly: GCA_021186555.1. NCBI lineage: Eukaryota > Metazoa > Arthropoda > Insecta > Blattodea > Rhinotermitidae > Reticulitermes > Reticulitermes speratus. Next base: position 22,242,769 of record JAJKFL010000005.1, read on the forward strand.
GGTCGTGCATGCATTTATAAGGGCACTACAAATTAAAACCCCTACGTCCTGGACAGTAGTTGGAAGTTAAAACCCCAGCGTCATTGCAGGGTTAAGGCAAGACTCAATGAACCACTTCGTCCATATTTCTCCTCATCCATTTGTCTAGCCAGGAAGAACCTGATCTCTTTAAGTCTAATAACAGAACACAGATTGAGGATATCTGAAAATGGAGTGCTGCGAAGAATGCTTGGTCCTAAGAGACCGGCAGTAAGAGGAGGACGAAATTTGCATAACAAGGAGCTCCATCATTTGTATTCTTCACCAAATATTATTAGGGATATAAAATCCTGTAGGATGAGACCACCGCGACATAGCCGGAGGTGGGGGGGGGAATTAGATATTAAAAGACATCAGTTTGAAGGTCTGCACGAAAAGGCTACTTAGGCGACCTAAGTATAGATGGGAGGTAAAAATAAAATGGATCTGACAGAAGTACTTTTGGGTGATGTGAATTGAATTAAACTGTTACAAAAGAGGATATAGTACTGGGCTCTTGTGAACACTGTAATTTAGCTTAGGTTATAATAAAAGGCAGGGATTTTCTTGACCTGATGAGCGACTATCAGCTATTAAAGGAAAAACCAACATCATGGATGTTCACATTTTCGGACCGGCTTTACACGTAATATCAAAATAAAGCGAATTTGGTTATTTATGTGAAGTTTATGTGCTGTGAAAAAAAGCAGTTCCCAATTCCACCGCATGAAGCCCAAGTGTTTATTTTCCTCATTTTTCTGCGGAGCGCAGCGCTGATATAAACCCTGTCAATTTTTACACACACCGGTTAACTGAATATGAAACACCGTCTTCGTAAATTTCATGCTTGAATCTTGTGTACATAAACAAATAGCAGCTGAAGAAATAAGCTCCGCACAAAATTGAAAGTTATGGAACATGTATCTCGACTCGCCGTTTTGTAAAAAATGGCATATACATTGCAGAAATCTTCGGCTCAGCCGTGTTTAAAAAAATACAGCACTGGGACCATTAACTAGTGGAGGTTTGTGCCGGTTCTAGCTGAACTACGTATGTAATTAAACGTATACTTTATACTGTGGTTTGATGGATTAGCCTGCGACACCTTCAAGTCTCTTAAATGATTAGCGACGTTTAGGAGGTTTATACTGCTACCAAAACATTGGTGTCCGCCTACCAGAATACACGGTATCATAACTTAGAAGAAAAAAATATAATTTTTTACCGCCGTGAGCCCTTCCAGGCTCATGAAGACAAAACAACATTTACGCTTACGCGCCGTATGCTTCGTGTATATGCTGATACGGGTGAAGAGCCCCATATGAGTATTAGTACATAGCATGTTTACGGTGGCTGTACTCGCGAGAAATGGGCACTTCAAATACCCGCTATATGAGATCTTGGGTGGTGTTTTTGTGCGGTGGTGGCGAACAGAAGACTTCACACGCCCTTACTGAGAACAGAACTCCAAATCTCATACCCGTATTCAGTAATTTTACTAAGATGTTATATTTCATCGGTACAAGTAAGACTGCAATAATAAATGTTTTGCCACCAACTGTGTGTACAATGCAATTGATCACTATAATGTAGACCTATTATATAATGTTATATTCCGCATGCAGATTTGTAAGGAAGAATTTGATTTTTGTTTTCTGGTAGAAAAGTAAATATAAAGAGCTATTATGTAACGTTATTGAAACAAATTGGGCTATAGGGCTTAATTTGCAACTTTTCAGCCCTTTCATTCTCTGGAAGACAAAAATGTGTAGCACATTTATTTGAGGAAATTAGGTAGAAAAACATAGTTTCTTGTGATGGAATCAGCTTTTACGATTACAATAACAGGATTGTTTATCTGCATGTTTGAATGCAGTTATTACTTGTGATGAAATCAGCATTTGTCAGCCTGCTAAGCGAATTTTTACCTGCTTCTTTGAGTGCAAATTTTGCGTTTTTCGAAACACCCACTGAATTTTAAATTCAAGTTATGCTGCTCACCATTATATATTGGGATGAAATGTAGGACTACACTGACGGACAAAAATGTAAATCCTTTGAAATAATAACGAAATGAATATTTTCAACTCTTACGAGTCAGTAGCTGTAAAATATAGTGTATAGTCTGATGGGGCGTGAAGGTCCAACTGATAAAAAATTTCTGTAATTTCGAATGGAGGTTCTTCGGTGTATCGACAGGCCAAGTTTCCCATTCGTTGTAGTGTCTTCCACATATCTACGTGGTCAGAGCTATACATGAATGATTCTTATCAATGTTTTCTTCCAGAAGGAAAACCCAAGACACTTAAGATCTCCTACAACATATCAAATCGAGAATGGGAAAAAATGGCGGAGCAGGTGACACGTATGGGAGAGAAGAGATACGAATGTAGAGTTTCCGTTGGGAAATCTGAAGGAAAGAGGCTGCTGGGAAAACCTGGGCGGAAATGTGTGAATAATGTTACAGTAGGTTTTAAGAAATGGACGGGAAGTGTATAGACATGATTGATCTGGTTTAGGATAAGGACCGGATAAATACTGTTACGAACACAGTAATAAACCTTTGGGTTCCATACAATATGGAGAATTTCTTGACTGACAGATTTTCGAAGCGACCTTTCCTCATGGAGTTGGTTATTTAGGTCATGAATGGTTTAAAGAGTAAGATGAGATTACCTGTCTGTCCTTTCGCGACCTTCATCACCCACACCTACATAACATATCCTAATTTCCTGCGTGGCTGCTCTTCTTGTACTACTTTCAAATGAAGATGAAGGTACCACAACCATGCTAAACGTCTTGAGCTACTTAGTCAACGACACTGCGTAACATTCCAGAGGACTTGACTCTTCTACTATTGGCTTGTTTATCAGCAGTTACAGTATATCTTATTTGACTGAATCCAAAATAAAGGAACCTGCATTCTGCCTAAAACAAATCTAATTAAATTGCATTTTTATACCATAATAAGACTTAATAAGCATCACTCTTTGCAAAATTTTCAATACACAAAATTATCCTTCACGCTCTCGGCAAGTGTAACACTTTTGTAGCGTGTTCTTTTGAAATAACTTCTATACAGGAAGTTTCTATTTTCATTCAAACAGTACAATAGTGTATTTATAATTCTGACGTCCACAATATTCAACATTCTGCTAGGAGAAATCAGCGACGGGAAAAAATGCATTGTAGTTTCACTCTTTTCTTTAAAAAAGGATGAAAGTTTTCTCGTTTGACGGCAGATATTGGAAGTTCTCAATGTAAAGGCAGGAGACTCGATAAAAGATTGCTACATATTGCGTCGCACTTTTTTTCAGATTATGCAAAAGAATTCGATTTCTGAAAAGAATTGTGTATAAGATTGAAAAAGAGGGCTGGAACATTTACGCAGTCTCAATGCATAGCTCAGAACGGCTTAACAGCGGGTTGAAGGAGGCGTTATTGGTTTATGACAGTACAGTAAAGTCTTCTACAACTCCAAGGAATTCTGGAGAATCCAGCTCCAAAAAAAGAAAAAATAATCAGTGGCCAGTTTATGGGTTTACTGACAAAAAAAAAAAAAAAAAGAAAAAGGAATGTCTACATTTTGAACTGTGCTCAATCTCTTTACTGAGTTTTGGAGTAAGGCTTTTAGTGTCAAGTGTTTTTGTTTCAAAGTGGTCAAGCCAGTTCATACTAACCCCATTGCATGTCGTACAGACACTCGCTTGCTCTAGCAAGCCACACATGCCTCAAAAAGCCACAGTAACTCACCCAACTAAATGTAAAAGCACTTGTCTTAGAAGCAAAATAAAAAAATAAAATTAACGAGAAGAAGTAAAGGTTATGAAGGATTTAATAATATATTTTTTTAAAAGTTTCATTTCAAGGGTAGAATAAAATGTATTGGAAATATCCCTCACTCATTTCAATAGGAAATAAGCAGATATCATTTCTCAATTCTAAATTCTCTCGTCGGTAATAACTGAGTGGACGAAGTTACAAATAAATATAATGGATACTGAATAAGGAGGTGATTTGGAACAAATTGCCGAGGTACAAATCTGGAATAATCATGGGGGAAGTAAGAGGAGAAGGAACATAGTAGTGTGGAGCTTACTACATTTTTTACCATCTGAATTTAAGTCGTACGCGTATAAAGATATATACATCTAATTCGAACGCAATTTTACATAAAAACATAAATACTTGTTGCAATTATCTCGAAACATAGTTAAAACATTTGAGCCCATAACAATAAATATTTGAGCGTATCATTCATATTTCCGCTAGACATGTTGTTGACTTTGCGTTGGATTTTGTACAGTACTATTTCTCATACCAATCATGGCGTTGTGCTGCCTCCCCCGTTCACTCCTCCCGGAGACTAGTTTGTGACGTTATTTGGTTAAGCACGTAGCGTTATGTGGAGTGACACTCGTAAGTTCGTTGTGTTTATTTGTGTGTGACTTCATTCTACCTTCCATGTATTACAGATTTATTAAGCAAAGATACGAATATACTTTATATACTTAGGTTGCTACAAAACGTGGAGTAACGTTAGTACATTTCCGAAACGTGTGGCTAGGTTATACGGTTAAGCGATGGGGAAGACTTTCTTTCCCTTGGACAGTGGTTTGTAGAGGAGAAGTGAGCAGACGAATGGCGTTGATATGAAGGTCAAATATGTCGGTTCGAGTTGTATCTGCGTAAGTCTTCTTTGTGTGTGTGTGTGTGTGTGTGTTGTAGTCGCAGAAACACTGACTTAAAATGTGCAATTACATTGTGTAACTACGTATGTTTCAGAATTTATTTTTGCTGCACAGACGAGGGTAAGAATTGCTAGGGAAGACATTACTTGTTACGTAAACGTGATTTATTATTCATATGTATTGTGATTTAAAGGTGCTGTTTGAATGTGACTGTGGACAGACTATTTTGTTTCCAAGGTGCACATATTTTAGAGACGTCTAGTGTGTTTAGACTATACTTGCATAAAACACGTATTCATGTGTCAGCTCTTGCAAGTACAGTTTTCAAGATCTGTCGTGTGTAATATGACGTCCAGAATCCCCTAGCTTCAAACCACGAATCGCATTCTTCTCGCCATGGACCCGATTACAGACTGACAGTAGGTATGAATAATTTTAAAATGTGATCGTGTTTCCAGTTTTGACACTTTCTAGAGGGTACTGTTGACTAATGCCCATATTAATTACACTTAAGATTTCTACGTTTATGGACTTCATCCATGCTTTCATATTAATCTGAGGACGGGAACAGATCCAATTTCCGAACTTTTGCGTTCTGTTTTGAATTTGAGATGATGGACGAAGTTCAGAAACCTGATAATCCTAAATATCGTACTTATGTTTAAGATTCTGATTAAATTAAATTAAATTAAATTAAATTAATTTAAAGCCTTGACGGGGGCCGGAATAGCGAAGTCCGTATAGCGACTCGCTATGGGATGGACGGCCCGCGGCTCAAACCCAGGTGGGGCCAAGGGAATTGTTCCTCCTCTTGTCCGTCCAGACCGGCTCTGGGGCATACCCATCCTCCTCTACATTGGGTACCGGGGCTCTTTTCCCGGTGGTTAAAAGACCGGGGCGTGGAGTTGACAACCCACCATCCTCTAGCGCAGAGGTTGAAAATGGGTAGAGCTATATCTCTACCTCCCCTCTGTGCTTGCATTGGCATGTTACGGAGTGACCTTTAACCTTACTTTAATTGTTTGTTATCCACGTATATGTGAAAGACCCCTGATGGAAGTCTGAGGGTAGAAAAATGTGGATTCTTAAAATAATAATTATCAGCATGATCGATGTTTTAATTTGACATATAATGTAGGCATCTATGAAGATAAGGTCGGATATATATACATAATTTTAGTTGAAAGTCTGACAGTAGAGACCACTTGTGGTGTGTAGGAGTAGGTGGCGGAATAATATTAAAAATGGTAATGAAATAGTTTGTGAGCATGTGCAATGTATTCATGTGCTTCAGTATGTTCCATTTCTGAATACGACAACGAAACCTTGAAAAGACAAGTTTGGTTATTAGCTGATTGACTCTCAATTTCTCAAGGCAAATTATGTTCTAAGGGTTTAGTTAGGAAATGAAGTTAGGAAATATTTGAACCTAAGACAGATCAGTGATAATTAGCAGATCTTACAGTGAAATCAATCTGATCACTTATGCGGTTCATATAGTGTTATTAGTGTGATTAATTGAATTTCGTTTAAGACAGAATTATGGCTTAGAAAATCTGTAGGAAAATGATTGTTTGGGAGGAAATGGGAGGATAGTAATGTTTGATCTTAGGTACATTGCTTGTGGGAAGTCAACAGAACTCACTGAAGATCACTTCCAGTGACACTGCTGGTTTTGAACCTTACATGTTCCACGCGTTGAATAATGTGAATGGACTGTTGATGTCAGGCAGGAAAAGGCCTTAACGAAATATCATAGTAAAGATAAATATTTCACTCAGCACTCAATGAGGCAAAGATAATATTTAACATGGATCATTTCGCTACTTATGTGATTTCATATAAACTTTGCCTGCTTGAAGGCAACAGTTGTATTTATTTTGAGAGCTTTATTCATATGATAAAGACACTATAAACAAGAAGACAGCGAAGAAGACGAAACAGCAAAGTCATAACCCCACTCTCTTAAAATATAAACTCGTACTAACATACGTATATGACAGACGTTCTTTTTATATATTACATAATAATGTGTTATACAGGTATGCAAAATCGATATGAATTATTATTGTATTCTTATTGTATCGTTACTTTGTTTGTCTTGCCATCCAGTACAGTACTTCTCAAGAGTTTTGTAGGACTTTATGAACCTTTGCAATATGATGTAATTAACACAGTAATTTCCTCAAATAAAATTTCTCTTATAAAGCGCCATATTCAGCGAGCCTGATGAAATTATATTATGCAAACACCATAACTTTTAGATAAAGATAATGATGTTGGTAGTACAGGAGTGTCAGTGATAACAACATAATGCGGCTGTCTCGATCGTCACGGTAACCGGTTCCCACTTAATAAAAATGTTAATTTGTCGCCCACGGGTATCGAATCCTAGCCGCTTAGACAAGTACGAGCCACTTTACTCGCTAAGCCATAGCTTATTTTTGTATTTATTTTCATCAGAACGTAGTAATTTGTTGTATGCATTTACGCAAAAGGTTAATGACTAGATTTTTCAGACAGGCTCAAGATTTTTTATTTCGCACAAAATACCGTTTATTTCGTGATTTTGTCTTCTTCGGTTCAAATAATATTCACGTTGTCGTAAAGCATGCGCTGAACTTATATACCCACCCCGTTGTTTAAAGGTTAATAGATAATTATGATTAAGGTATTTTAATTAATTTCTGCATCATATGCAAGTAAAATATAGTTCAGTCGCATTTTAAGCAAATTTGAAATAGCGGGATTCCAAAATATAAAAAAGGCTTAAGTGGGGAGAGAGCACTTTCTAATTAGGCACCTGTTACATCTGTTCCTTCACTGTCGTTCGAATATGATGATGTTTTCAATTTTATCACGCAGTGTACTATATTTATTGATACTTTATTTACTTATTGATGCTTTTATTGTTTATTTCTTTATATTATCCTTAAAAGTATGTTTAAAAGCAAAAATACGCTACAGTGGTTGTGCATTAATGCGCACCCCCCTGGATGAGGTCTTCGCTCTTCTGGGATTTTACGTAGCGTACATTGGTAGTTTTTTTACCGATGTTTCGGGACAACCTATCGGTCCCATCTTAAAGGGTCAAGCAGTCCAAGAAGACTGCTTTTCGCTTGAAGGTGTGACCGATATTTTGTCCCAAAACGTCGGTAACAAACTATCAATCTACGCTACGTAAAATCCCAGAAGAACGACGACCTCATTTACATCGCGGCGGAAGCCTGAAATCACGTATCCCCCCTCCCCACTTTACATGTATTCCTATGGGAAAACTAGTCAATCATGCAAGGTCTCAGGGGCGCATCCATCGCATGAAATTTGACGGCACTGTGCATTTACGTGTCCGATTTGTTTTCGCTGTTCAATATTAATATAACGGGGATTAGTTCATATATATATATTTCGCATTTAAATGACATAAGGTTGAAAGATAACAGAGAAGCAGTGTAGAAACAAAGTGTTTGCGATTAACTGTGTCGGTTAGGAATTGACAACAGAGCATAAAGGAATAATACAGTTCCGAACAGAACAGATTTTTGGTTAAAGAAACGTAATAATTGAAGGACGTCACGTAAAAGCGTGTGCAGCTCCATACAAAGGAAATTGGTGTTTTGTTACCATTTAAGTCATACAAATCATCTGATATTGCAGTACAAAGGTAATGGGACTTTGTAAATTTACATCTGAAGAAGCAGTTTCGACACAAATTGAAGTTAGATAAACTGATAAATTTTCATTTTTTTACGTAAGTCTAAAAAAATTGCGCTATATCTTTTTGTGCTCATGTACTCAATTTAATAAATCGTCATAGAGAATACCACATCTCCCGACTTCCACTAACTCGAGTATCGTACAGTTGCACAAAGTTATTATGATCACGTCTCTTCTGAAACGTGTTCAGAATAAACACACTGACGAATTTATAATATAAACAAAATAAGAATTCTGACAACATGCGTTAGTTTTCAAGCTCGCTGCATGGTTGAGTGAATTGAAAGATGTAAATCTGAAATTTAGCGCTGATCATTGTAATGGGATTTTCCACTCTCGAGAATTTTAATCTGTTCTGGTATTCAGACAAAAGTTGAAACCATTTCTTGTTGGCCGTGCGCCTGTGATATGACATTCAGAGGCCAAGCCGATGACAAACCCTGTACGTCCGTCCACGTGACCCGGAGCCTTGTGACTGGCGACACGTTGGCATACAACATTCAGATTTTTTGTCGTATAATTATACGTGTGTAACCCAGTACTGTGTAAATAAGTCGTTAGATTACCACACTTCAGTAACCTTGCTTAACTTTGTATCATTTAAATATCAACCACTCATAACAATATAAAATGGCCAGACTAACATAACTGTATTTTATTCAGTAGCTACATGTTTCGGTCTAGAGATCGACCATCATCAGACTATACATACAGTCATTAAAAGACTGTATATCTAACCTCGGGAGGGGTGGAGGGGGAAGCGCCGGTGGTACCGAATGAATGGGAGGGCGGGGTGGCCCTACAGCCAGTCTGGACGTTTTCGACAAGAGAAAAATCTTGCCCCTTCCGGGGATCGGGCCACGATTGAAAAAAATTAGAATGAAACGCCTGTCAACCAGGCCTATATAAACCAAGAAACAAGAGTCTAAAAGTATACTGATTTGCCGCGTGGATCCTCTCTCTTTTCAGATTATTAATACTGTACCACTTAATTTACAAAGCGCATCGGTAGCCACCTCCAGTAACGGGATAGACGGGAAGTTCACGTGTCTTGGTAAGTACTTCACATATGTAACTCATTCGTGTAATTTGAAGGCACTTCTTAGGAAATGAAATGTTTTGGTACTAGATATGTTTATAGGTATACACGATAATCAAACGCCTGGGCCTTAATTCGTGTTTTGTAACTTTAAACACGAAATTAATTTCAAGGACTGGATAAATCGGCCACTTGTCACAAAAGTTTAAGAAGGAATATGCTAATCCGTACAAAAGAAGATTTATGAAAAGCGACTTTTCAGTTAACACTGCGTCATGATTTATACTGTCGGACTTCGTGAAGTCTAAAACGGAAACAGTGTCATGCCAGTTTTCTTCACTCTGCACAGGTAAATGTTTAGGCCTGCTGGGAACAGTGTAAAACAATCAGAATGGGCGTTATGTCAGTTCGTCATTGTTATATTAAATTTAGTATTTATAAAGCGAGTTACATGTGATTTATTTCAGTTGTAGGAGTCTTCCGAAAATTGTAACGCCTAGTTCGATGACCGGTATTAAATAACTCATGACGCTTGGATCCAAACAGGTGCATAAGACGTGTGTTTGTTTTGTTAGATTCGTGAAAACGCTTTTCGCCTTAAAGAAGGTTAAGATTCCATGCCCATGCTAGGTGGTTGAAAGAATAAATTGCAAACATTGTTTCTGATTTGTATGTTTGTATTTAGACCTTGTGAGGCAACTTTCTTGCCGTAGTCTAAATGGTCTAGTCTTTCTCTCCTCCAAGGTTACAAATAGGAACTTAAAGTACCTGCATTTTGTAATTTATGTGCACAGTGCACAGTTACGCACTTTGTGACGAGCTCTAGCAATAAAACTGTTGGTTTTCCACGAAGAGGTCAAAAGGATATTTTAAAGACAGATATTTTCCAAATCTGAGTCAAAGTTAAGCACAGTTTGAAAGATGATAATCAGAAAACTTCGGGTCCTGTGGCCCACACAAAGGGTTTGTTTGCTCAGTGTTCAGCAGTTCGGCGCGAATCGTGTGAAACTTTTCGTGCTGTTACGTTTGGTAGCCAGAATTTTAGTTCCTTTGTTTAGTTTATAAAAAAATCCATATTATATTTACAATCAGCATCATTAACAATGTTTCTTATATTTAGAATAGGACACATACGATCTGTGTCAGTGAGCCCCAGATACCACTGTATGCAAGGTCATTAATTGTCATGTGATATATACATCTCTCAACGTTTATTCACTACGTATGGATCTACAACAACCATCCAGTCTTGGTTTCAATTACTTTAACGTAAATCTTTTCACCTGATCCGAGTACGTTCATTTCAGATTCAGCTGCCCACTAAACGACGGATTTATATCTGGCCAATCTGTTTTATCAAGTTTTTACTTTAAAAAATAAATACATAATGAATATTTAGCAGGTGTCTGAGGGCGACGTGGACAATAAACGCGGTAGCCCACAATGGAAGACGAGCACTGCCGATTTGACAGTCGCAGGATGGGCTGCCCGCGGGGGAGTTGTCAACGTCATTACGATGGGGGATCCAAGACGGTGGGTGACTAGCGCTTGGCATTATTGTCTGCACAGTTCGGGGTTCGAGCCAGGAGCCAGTTGTTACGGGTTCTGAGTCTTCTTCGTCCTCCCCACTAGCATCATCATCTTCTTCTTCTCCTCGTCGACCTTTAAGGCGCTTACGCTTCAGCCTTTTGTCCTTAGAATGTGGCGCAGGTTTCTTGTGCGACTTATTGTCGTGCCGTGCAGGCACAGGAATAATTGTCGTCTTCGGTGCCAGGTGGAGTTCTAGAAGAGAATTCAAAAAACGGATGCAAAAGGACGTGGCTTATTCAAGAAGTTTGAAAGAAGTCATTTAGCCCATTAAAAACTGTTACTATACGTTCCACCTGCTTCAATGTGGCCAAATGTTGTATATGAGCTACGTAAGATTCACAGCAGAACCAACAATTAATTCCTTAAACATTACTATCAACAATGTAGAAACAGTACGTTTCGTGTGAAGCAGGAAATAATATACATGTAATTCATATATAACATAAAAATTAAATGACTAACATTTAACAAAGTTACATGTAGCTCATTTAGTCTGCTGAGGTACCATTGCTTTTCAGCATAATCCCCTGGGCATGAGTTTAAAAATTCCGTTATGGTAGAAACGTTGCTCTTGAATTCGCAACCATTCACCTACAGCCATTTCCGTTTCCTCATTATCGTGACATCGGCGACCTCCGAAATCATTGCTTCAGTGGCCCAGTCGTTTTATTGGGAACTTCTGAATAATCCACCCTAATGTTTGGGCCGCTGAAGCGACACTTGGAAAGTTGCCTTTTCCACCATAATGAAGAAGTGGAAGTGGTTGTTGGTGAATGGTTGCATGAACCAGAGTCCCGTTTCTAAGACGGCAGAAATTTTAGACTCTTGCCAAGGCGGGATAAATGAAGCAATGTATTCGGGGAATATGTTGAAAAGTAATGTTACTTCAGTTGAACTACTGAGCTACAATTAACTTTTTAATGGCTTCTCATTTGATTTTTCTACTCTAGGGAACTTTGCTTGCTGATCCCAGTGACCGAGCGGTCTAAGGCATGGGACTGCGGACGCTCGCTTGCTGGGATTGTGGGTTCGAATCTCGCCGCGGGCATGGCTGTCTGTCTCTTGTGAGTGTTGTATGTTGTTAAGTAGAGGTCTCTGAATCGGGCTGATAATTTGTCCGTAGGAGTCCTACCGAGTGTGGTGTGTCTGAGTGTGATGGTGAAGCCTCGATAATGAGGAGGTCCTGGCCCACTAGGGGCTGTTGAGCCATGGAAAAAGAAAGGGAACTTTGCATGTTTAACATTCCTCGTAGAGAGTACATAATTCAATATTCAGCATATCTGCATTATGGTCACACAATGTACACGGGTTTCGTACGATGCTCAGACTTACCAGCGATTAGTGCCGTAACAATGCCAAAACGTTGGTCTCGACTCGGGGATTGGAATCGTCGCCATATTTGTGTTTCAGTGGAATTCCCCTTAACCTACGCACTCTTTACAGCCTGTCCGGCTTAACTGCCGTAATTGTGAGCAAAATAATGAGTTTAATAATAGATTAAATAGCGAGAGTTTAATTTCATTGGATAGGCGTACATTTACAGATTTTTATTGCAAGGTGTAATTGGTAAATCACTTAAGCTCAGTAAATACCAATGAAGTATTTTAACTCTTCGCTGCTTTCTAATGTTATTTATTATTTCTTCGGATTAATCAATTTGTTAATTAAGCACCCTGCCACTCGGCCCTTTTTACGCCGGTTAGGCGGTTTTCCCACGTACTCGTGACAGAAAATTAATGATTATAAAATTGATGCTGCCATTAATCACGTGACGTTTATAACAAATGTCGTGGAATTCTGCAGCTGGTTCCAAAGTCACTCGGGAGAACAAACACACAGATAAAACTCAATTAGCCCAGCTTCCCCCAACAAGTTAGGCGCCAGGATAGCGTAGTCGATACAGTGACTATGCTACGGACTGAATAACCGACCAATAGCTGCTCGATTCCTGGCGGAGCCAGAGATTTTTCCCTCTAGATCGGTTCTGGCACCCACCAAGCTTCCTATGCACTGGGTACCGGGGGCTATTTTATCGGCAGTAAGGTGACCGGAGAGTCAAGGTGACCACTCACATACATCTAGTCCCGAAGGCAAGAATGAGTGGAGCCCCATCGCCACTCCCCTATATACCTTCATGGTGTGCACAGGGGCAACGTCTTCTTTTCCTTTCTTAACACGTTAAGAAAAGTAAGTTAAGCACAAGGGTCAGGTCTTCTGGGATATTACGCCGTGATGATTGGTAACTTGTTAAGCGGTCTACTGGAACTGCTTGCCCATGAAGATAGAGGCACCACGCTAATCCGAAACCTTGGTAAATATTTACAACTCAGCGTGGCGTAACATCCCAGAAGACTTTGATGTTCATCAGTACTGCTGTGAGAGCCTCAAATCCCGTACAAATATAAAACGTTTGCTTTCGAATCTGACTGTTCTATAAGTTTCTGATTCAGTATTGCAGAGTACATTTTTGCAGACTATCCGAGCGTAATTTTGAATAGAATGGTTTCTTGTTTCATGAACGCGTTGGTAAATTTCAGAAGAAATGTGTCTGATGGTTATTTTGTCTTAATGTGTGAAAAGCGGAAGTAAGTGGAGACGAGTGTTTGTTCCTCGGACTGACGGCCGATATATTAGTCTGTCTGCCGAGCTTGTTTGTCTGTCGTGAAGTATTGCTTACAGTCCGTTTAGAAGTGAAAACTGCCTGCAGTATTTCCTACTTTATTGAACACTCCCATAAATCCGGAAACACTTAAATCGAATTCCTTTGGTTTTATTTAAAAACAAGACAGCAATCTGGGCGTGGCATATAAGAGACGCTGAGTGATTATAAAATAAATGAAGATTCTTTAGTCTCATGTGTCAGCATTTGCTATTTGTATGCCTTTAAGTGAAGAGCTGCTACAGACTTTAAACTACAGCTAAATAGGGTAGAGAGATGTGGACTGTATTCGTGTGGCTCAGGGTAGGGTCAGCGACGGACTGTTGTGAACATGGGTTCATAAAACGCTGGAGTTTTTTCACGTCTTTAAGGAGTCTCAGCTTCTTTCTTTCTTTCTTTCGTTCTTTCTTTCTTTCTTAGTCTGACATCTTCTACCTACTCATTGTACGTGTAAAGGATTATTGTTGCACCTCATCACACTCAGTGTCACATACGCGGTGAGGCTCCCCTGGACAAGGGATCGGCCCGTCGCTGAACCCTCTACCTGACAAAACACAACATCCACAAGAGACAGACATCCATGCCTCCGGTGGGATTCGAACCCGCTATCCCAGCAATCAAGCGGCCGCAGACCCACGCCTTAAACCGCGCGGCCAACGGGATCGGCCTCTCAGGTTCTCAAGATGTACTTTGTTGCATGGTTTTAACAGCCTTTCTTTACTAGGGGCATGCAGGCCTATAAATGCTGTGACATGATCTGTTCGATCATTTTAGGTTAGGTTATTGTAGAGATGTAAATACACGCCCCTTAACAGTTATAAAAGAATTCGACACGAAAATGGTTAATTATATCGAGTTCTGTCCCCGTTGATTCCATAGTTCTGGCACCCTCAAGTTGCTTGCATACCGACGCGACTTAATAATGTAGGGTCTGCTTATATCGATGTAAGGCTTGAAGTATCCTGTGTAAGGTTAAAGTGCTATGCAGTGTTCAGCTTGCTTCACTGTACTACAATGGGATGATAATATTGATAATGCTTTTTGTGTACGTGTAAGTAACGAAACTACTGTAAGGATTTAATATTTTAAGTTATTTAAGAATTGTTGAGACATAATTTTCGTCATTTTGCAGTATAGACTATCTTTTACTACGAAGACTTAGAGCAATTATTTGAAATGCCGTTGTGGTAGTTTATCCTCTGAAAGTGGCCAGTAAAGGTTAAAATATGCCACGCAACAGACTCTGTCAGGCAGTTATTATCCATCGCCCTGTCCAGCAGTTTCATGGTATTCGTAACAGCTGAAATTCAGGGAATTTATTCTGTCTGCTTCACACGTAGTCTCGCTGCAGTTTATTCATGTTCGAGGAAACAAAACTCCACGCGACTTACTAAACGTCATAAAGATTATAACACCATACTTGTTCTATGAAGACAGATTACTAACATATATAGAGTCAAACCCCCATATAGCGTCCCCAGATACGGCACAACCGCCACCCTCCGTATACAGCCCCAAATTGCGGTGCACAAACAGTGGCGCTATGTCAGGGTTTGACTAAACACACACACACACACAGTCAACCTCTAGTGTAGCGCTACCCCTCACTTAGCGCCGAAGAAAGTCTGTGGACAGAAATTCCCCATTATATTAACATCAGGAACCCCCGATATAGCGCCAAATCTGCTAGCCGCCGTCCGCCAAATACTTTGGTGATACGAATTTGCCTACAAGCATTAAATAATTTCCGATATAGCGCCAAGTTGTGAAGTATGTATAGAATGCGCGTAAGCGAGTTGGGATTTCTGCGTGGCGAGACAGCACTACAGATGTCTCTTTTCAACTGCTCTAACGGCCATTGTATTTGGGACTGGTGTCTTTCATTGACTTGCTACAAGTTCCAAAAGGTTGGCTACTGACTTCACAACCCCAGTTTCATTGTGCCTCATTCTCAGTCCCGCAAGTTTCGACTTACCAGTCCTCGACTGTTACAGACGGTCTGGAAAATTTCAGTATCACTGTGCACCGTGGCTATAACGCAGCTGTTGAGTCACCGTTAGACAAGCGAGACATTAACAGCATGGCCTTAAATCGTTCTAACTCTATTATACTGCTGAAGTATGACGAAAAGGGCAGTAGTAACAAGAAAGAGGTCTGTGTTTACAGAGACCAATTTTTTGTAGCTTTTCTGCAGAATGTAGGCTGTATCTAAAATGTCTGGACAAACTTCAAGAGCGAGTTCCTCACATAAAAACAAAGAAAAAAGTCCATATAAGCATATGTCGGAAAATGAGTGTGTTATGAATTTCATTGAAAGATTACTTTCAACAATAAATACCTCAACTACGTAATACTTTAATTGCAGCTGACATAATACATTTAAATACACGTTCCCAATTTAACACCTGTTGAACTGTTATTGCGTGTCAAGTCACAATTCACAACAGATGTTCAAGTTGTCCTCCACCTGAATCGATGCACGAATGGACACGTCTGATGATGGAATGTCGCACCATTTCAAAGGTCTCGGGTGGCTGCGAATGGTTTGACAGGCAGACAAAATGCGTTGGTGAAGTATCTCTTCATTTTCAATTGGAGACGGATACACTACAGTTTTTAAGTGTTCCTACAGATAAACGTGTTAAAGGATTGAGGCTGGGCGAAAGTGGAAGCTGTACCTCGAAAAGTAAATGCTTGCGGACATATGTTTATATAAACATTTGTCCCTGTTTTGGTGTGGGGAACTCACTCCTGAATTTTGTTCAAGCATTTTAGATACACCCAGTATAGCCTACCATTTTTCCTTGTTGTGGAATAAACCCATCACTTGACGCTGTATTGGTGATAGACTCACTGAAAAGCATAACTGGAAGAATCTATCAAGTGGTAATATAAAAAGGTGAAAGGAACGAAACACGAAAAACTGGAGGAAGCATTGGCAGTATGGATAAGGAAGTTAAATATTAAAAGTGGTGCAGTAAAAATAAGGTTATTAAGGGAAGGGTGAAAATTATTACAAGTAAAAGGTAAAGGTAAAGCAGTCCCATACATGCCTAGGAAGGCCCTTAGGGCTCCAGGAGGTCGAGGCTCCCAGGTTTTTAGACAATCGGCACATGAAGGTGGTAAGGTAAATTATTACAAGTACTGTACATTAATTCTGTACTAACTACTCTTCTAATATGGTCTTATTTTGTAATTAACATCTTTTTATCACTTCAAGTGACTTATACGAGTTTAAAAAAGGTTCCAGTTTTGTGATTTGCCGGCAACCTCGATATAACGCCACCAAGTGCGGTAAACAAATCGTGGCGCTATACCGGGGGTTGCCTATGCAGTAATGCAGTCCTGAGCGTGAGTGTAACACACCAACGTACCTTGTAACCTGACGTCTCCTTCCACTTTGCCCAGTGCATTGACAGAAGCGCACACATAACTGCCGAAATCATGCTTCTGCACGTTCAGGATTTTTAGATTCATATGTAGCGAGTAGTCGTTGATTGGCAGTTCTGATATCTCATACTTAGCGCTCTCCATCAACTTCTCACCTGGAAATAATTCAATATCACGTTTAAGTAGCTACTAAGGATCATTAGGGTTCACAAGAAACAAAATTTTTGCCTTGGAACATAGTTTATCCTTTCAAGGCACAGTGGTAACGACCTATACCACCTACACTAACATTTAGACAGTTATACATTTTTCCTACAGAGTGTACGTATTTGTGGGTTTCGTATAATTCTCAAAATAAGCAGAGACAGTTTTCGTAAACAGTATTACCGATTTACTCAGCCTTTTTGCACAAGATTCCCCCAGAAAAATAACCAATACTAGGTGGGCTGTAATATCATGCATATCGTGACTGTGTACACATCCCGGTTTCTTCATATTTCTTAGTTCCGAATATTTTTAACGCGTTTTCAAAATTATTTCCTGGTTTATTTTTCTAACATCGTAGTTTCTCAGAACAACTGCGAATGATAACATTAGCCTGTCACCGAATAATGGACTAAAAAATATGTGGAAGGATGCAGTCTTTGCCTAAAATGCAAAGACTGCTTATTCATTCCTTTCACACAATTTTACTGTTAAACAAAAATTCAGATTAGCTACTTCAAGGATTAGATCGAGGAACTTTCAGACCCTGCTGTATCTCAGAGGTGGTTTGTTCAGTGTTTGGTTCGCCTGCACATCACGATATGTGGCTACCTGCGGCCTACACAGTGGCACTGCAATGTCTACTGACCTATATTTCGACCTTCCATTAAGGTATGCGGATTACCAAAGGCTTGAGAACAGGTGCGACTTGGACCCTATAAAGCCCACAGTCTAGTAGTCATGCCGGGGATTTCCCGGGGGATTCACAACGCCACCGCCGTGACGTTTTGTACTGATAACTCCCCTCCGTGAGATGTCACTAAAGAGCAGTTCCATGAAACCCAACTTAGACCCCGGAAGTTATTACGTCATTTCATGTATTATCAAAATGCTCTTGTGCTGAATATGGAAGGCATGAGAAGCAATGCAACGTAAAAGTAACATTTGTTTTGAGCTGTAAATACGTAGCATTCAAACATTCAGAAAGGCTAGTACTGGTTATTATGTTTAGAGCTGGGAAGTTCCATTGGTTCACACAAGCAAAGAGAAAGTTTTAGAAGAAACATGAATGTTAAGCTGTCACGTGCTTAAGTACCTGCCATGAAGACATATGAGAGAGTAATTTTTTATTCTTGGTGTGGTGTCAGACTGTGTCTGTTGGAACTTGGTCTCTAATGCGCCAAGGCTGTTGATTAATGTCTGTGGAACATTGGTGGATTGAAGATTTGTACTTGGAGATAAACCTCCCCAAGTGCCACTTTGCGTACCAAAATTCCCCACGAACTGCCAAGGGAAAGAACCGCGGATTGTGCGGTTAGATGCCCGTGACCAATAGCCATACGAGAGAATACAGGTGATGGTTCACACACGTTTAATCGCGACACAAGATGGAGGAGATATTTAGGTTCACGTTGGGGTCGCGTATCGCCGGGTCAGTTGCCCAAACTACGAAAGAGGAAGGAGGGTGGGTCTAGATGTGTTACCCAGAAGACACTCTGTGTTTTTCAAGGATAAAACTCCGTTCCCTCACTTTAATTACTGCACTAGACGCTGTTACTTAAATCAAGGAATTCTTGGTTATTTAACGATGATTTTTCAGCTGTATACCTTACGTAGTCTCCAAGGAGAAGCGATAGTTAATCGTAAATGCTGGGTGCCTGAGGTTTACAAAGAAGTGTCTGTGGCCAGGGCCGGCCTTAGGCTGGTTGGACCAATTTGACGCAATCGGGCGCCGCGCTTACGGGGGCCCCGTGCTCATGGGAGATTCGCGCATTAGTAATTTTTAAAAATGATAAAAATGGAACATTTTAATTTTTAATCCTAACTCACGTTGATACACCAAAACTTTAGTCCTTTTTTTTGTTCTGCACAATAACTTTTAAAGGGCCCGCCATAATGAACGCAATCGGGCCCCGCGCTTACGGGGACCCCGTACTCATGGGCGATTCGCGCATTAGTAATTTTTAAAAATGATAAAAATGGACCATTTTAATTTTTAATCCTAACTCACGTTGATACACCAAAATGTTAGTCCTTTTTTTTTGTTCTGCACAATAACTTTTAGGGGCCCGCCACATAGATCGCAATCGGGCCCCAAGTTTCCTAAGGCCGACACTGTCTGTGGCCTATATGAAAGTGCTATAGAAGAACATGTCATAAACAATTATGAAATGCGCAAGAAATCTGTTGCAGTATTTGACAGATACTAAATTAGAAGTTTATATTCGGGTGGGTTACATGGACATGAAGTTATCGGGCCACACATAGTAACCCTATCTCACAAGACCATTGTAATAGTACACGAATGTATCAGTATGTAAAGGTTCGGCTTGTCTTGGCTAGAAGTTTAAACTCTTATACTTTATAATGCGGGATTTTTTTAAACCGAATTCCTTCAGTTCGATCCAGTGTGTGTTCTGTGTAAATAAGCCCATGCTTTTGGAAGCGTGGGAACTGCAGGCCTGCAGTTTAACAATAATGGTCTACAGTCTTACCGTCACACCCGCCTGATATAGCGAGAAGATCTGGTGGTCTAAATCTTTTCCCGCTAAATCTTCAATACTTGCCTGCGCCTAACAAAATTTAATGAGCATATAAGATATTCGGATGCAGGTGCAAACTTATAGGCCTACATATATATGTTAAGAAAATAAGTACCGTATAAGTCAGCGTGGTGAAATATCTTAATTGATTTACAGAATGCTGTCTAAGTCCAGCACCCAAAATTATATTCTAGATAACGTTATTGAAGGAGCTGAGTTGCACAGTGGTAAGGCTTCAGACTGGTATTAGAGTCTTAAAATTGGTACCATCTCTTGTAACTGAGGTCCTTGTGATTTTTTCAGCGTTAACCATAATAGCAGTACGGTAGCATAGGACACGACAATTTCCTCTTAGTCCTAAATTCACCTTTCCGCTTAGTTCCTGTGCACAATAGAGTGGTAGCAGAATCCATTGTTTTTATATGGCTTTTCTCTTTTTATGCCCTCAATTTAAACTTCCTGGGAATTTCTCCTACAAATCTGACGTCAGGGAAAACATTTCTCTTCCTTGTTTTCAATAAACATATTGTTCTGCATGCAAACAAGCGAGTTATTGGTGAGGTTATAGTCAGTAAGTAGGTGCTCCTTTTTTAACCCCCCCCCCCCCCCCACTCTCTAACCCCACACTTGTGGACGAAGTGAAGTTACCGTGAGGATGCGCAGTCATGGAAATCCACCCCACCATTCCCTCAGTTCTCTGGAGATTTGGGGGTTGTGGTGAGAAAGTAGAGGAGTGTGTGAGGCGCCAGGAAATCCCTGTCGAGATGAATACTGGAAACGATAAATAACATGAAAGTAGTCGGTGGGAACCAGAGAAAATGCTAGTTGCTTTCAGCCATATGAAGGTATTGGCCCTTTACAATTCACGTGTGTTATGGGACCTTCAGAACTGACACAGAACATATGCATTATCATACCTTGACATCTAATACGGAAACTGACTTGTATTTTATGAGAGTCGATCAGAAAATAAGTTTACGTGGCATGTAATTTCGTAACTAAAAACATACACTAGTTGTGATTATACCGGAGGAATTCGTCGCCTAGCAATCACCTTCTGTTCTTAGGCCTGAAGTAGAATATTGCTGGCAACAAATTTAAAGATGATGGCAGAGTCTAAACATTTGTGACACGGTGGCTGATAACGCGGCACACGGATTCCTGTCCGCAGGGAATAGAACACCTCTTCCCACGATAGTATAAATGCGATAGCAGAAGTACAAACAAATATGATCTGTTGTTATTAGCGTTGAAAATAGAGCAAAGTGCATAGTGTACTTATTTTCTGACAATCTCTCATATGTAACAGAAGTACACTCTGTGAGTTTTGAGGCTGTCGCAGCGGTGTAATTGGGATCTCCGTTCTTGGATGTTGCGTGGCTTTACTGGGTGATTGGTGCCCGGAGTTTCGAGATAAGATGATGGTTCCATCTTCAATCTTCAGGGTCGTAGTGTCCAAGAAGGAGTATGCTGTGTGATAAATCCAATTTATTTCGTCATGTAGGCCTATATTCGAGAATATATAGTCTTATGGGAGGGGAAGTAATGAGAAACTCCAGAAAATTGTAGGAGTTCCGTAATCCGTACTCTTCAGTAAATTTTTAGGAAGATTAAATCAAATGAGATGGGTGGGGTATGTCACTTTTATTATGTATTCATCAACTTGGGTTGATGAATACATAATAAAAGTGAAAGTGTAGTGCATTTCGTTGGTTTGTAAACAGTGAATTGTAAAAAATGCACGGTGAGAATAATATAAAAATCTATACTCCAGTTCTTGTTGTATATTACCATGTTTTCAAACATGCATTTTGCTTTCTATAACGGCTCACAAGTGTCAATAAGCTAAAGGACATATTATGAACGTTCTCTAGAGTGTGAAAGCTTTTCTAGCAAGCAAATTGACTTCACAGAAATAATTAATACAATCAGTGCCGTCTCTGTCTGAATAAGAACAACATAATTGAACAGAATATTTAAGCAATTTCATCCATATTATGGCTTCCTTTGCAATGAAACCTAACACAAAGATCAAAGCATTCATATGGCGGGGGACCTAGCCAAATGAGTAGTATTGATTCACTTCAAGCCCAAACATTCTGGATACTCATTGTGTTAGCTGTAAACACATATCCACTGAAAGAAACTCTAAATAGTGTGCATGTCTCTCTCCGAGCTACTGTCCAGGTAACTAAAACACTGAAGTAATACATCGAAATCAATTCCAAAGGTCGCTTCACAACTGCGATAATCCTGTTCAAATCATGTATATTCATCAGCTGTTTATTAGTTGTCTTCTAAAAGAAAAAAATAACTATTATTATTATATTTATGGTGGCTATTTCGTTCCTAAGTAGGACAGTCTAAATAATTAATTGATTTCGAATAAACTGATTATGGTACATTATGGTACATTATGGTACATTATGAAATTTTGGGTAGCTTTCTTTACTTCGATACTTTTGTGGGACACACTACTTATGGGCATAAAAACACAAATGTCGTACAAAATTCAATGAAAATTTATCAAATCAAATCAAAGGCAAAAGAAAACATTCATTTTGACTCTTTAAGTGCATTGGACCTCTAATGAATTAACATGGATAAAATTTGCACAAATGATTAGTTTCATCATAGAAATGAAATATACGAACTTCCATCCAATGTTTCAAGGAACACAAGCCATACAGTTTCCTTCTAAGTGTGTTATTTAACTACGCCGTCAGTTGCGAAGATTATATAGTGTCGGTGATAGATGAGTGAATCAGTGTGGAGCATTGGTGGAGTAGTACTGACTGGGGACAACAGAAACCTGCCTGACTGTCACTTTATCCATCACAACTCCGTCATGGACTGCCGTGCGATTCAACGCCGGCCTCCGCGGTGAGAGGTCGGAAGCGACCAACTGCCCGAGTCACGGTACGGGCCTGTCGTTTCTGTTATATGGCTGTTTTTTGTCACATGTTTCATTCATTTTGATTTATTTTACTTACCCTAACAGCATAATTCAAGTTTGGACTGTATATTAACCATACTGTGGCAGATTCTGATGAAAATTGACACAGTGTATGTCACTTTTGTTTGTAAGAGCATTTTTTCTCAGTTTCATCTATTTCAACTTGTTTTGAACCCCCATTACTACAGAACCTAAGTACATATTGTGGCGTATTTCTTAAAATATTCACCATAGGGAAGAAAGTCTTGAATAAAATATGTATAGGTCTTTAGGATACATTTGTTATCCCCACAAAACATAGGAGGGCAAATACACTGTGACGGCAGTATGCAGTGCTTTGTAATGTCTAAGCAGCTGGTACTGTATATTTAGTAAGAATTGTGCTTTAAACGGTTAATAGGGCTACTTATTTGGCACGTTTAATTACAGATTTGTTCACAGCTGGTACAAACATAATAAAGGTGCTACAGTATTTGTTTGCTGAAAGTTCCCCACTCTTGTGTGTAAAGGGATGTAGCAACCACCACAGTTCTGTAATTTTACAATCAATCAGGCACCCCCTACCATGAGCCTCATGCCATTACTCTACAAGCAATCCATATTTCTTTTTTCAATCCTAGAATCAGGATTAATTGCCTTAACCTTGATATCTGCTGTGTCTTTTATTTATCCGCCTAAAGAAAATGGGTTATTTAAACACATTGCTTCTATTGCAGAAGTTACGTAGTAACGGATGAGATGAGAAGACGATCATTGCTGTAAATAGGGATTCGGCAGAAAGAAACAGTGGACCCTTTTAAGATATCGGCATAGTGTGACTTTGAAATGAACCGTTCTCTCGGACTCCATATAATAATAATAATAATAATAATAATAATTACTGACGTCACCACCACCGCCACCACCATTAGTAAGAAATTAAAATGTGCACAGTGATGTTTCAGGTGTTTCGGTGTTAGTGTCAGATTTAAATAATACAGTACAATTATTTGAAACATGTTGTTGGTACACACACAGACACGTACATGACCAGACAATAAGCCTGTTATTCTTTAAAACAATGCTTCCCAAACCTGGGTAAATTACCTAAAATTGGGTAAAAGTGGTTTCTCTTTGGGTAACGACACACCTCGGAATACACATTAAAATTTGTCTCCAATAGTTCCAAATTTTCAGGAACTAGTAAATAAGATGGAGCAGTGGCATTATACTCATTAGCTGGGACCTGGGTGATGAAATATTTATGGTGAATAATTACCAATTTTTTTGTGGCTGCTAAAATGTTTAGAGATGTTTAAAATAAAGACATTGCATCAAACGTATTGTTTGCTTCCTTTTTTTACCGATCTCTCTTCACTTGTCAAATATGTTTTCTGTGCAGTTAGTGTTTTACCTACATTGGGTAAAAAGGACTTTTCTGATAAGCGGTTTTGGGTAATGAAGGAAAAAGTTTGGGAAGAAGTGCTTTAAAAGATTAAGTAAATAATATAATTTATCCTGTAAAAACAATCGTAATTAGTAGAAGGATGGAAAAAAACTACACAATAAGAAGCTTTGTACATTAGGCCATCCATCAAATTCCGTGAGCGCAAGATAAGAGTTACAATTACAGTTAAGAGCCACAAGGACAGCAACAAAGGTTAAAAAAGGAAATTATTTGGAAAGAATAGAAAGAGACCCACGTCCACAACTGGCATGCCATTCCCAAGCGACAGTACGACGAGAATTAGGACGATCAAACTGACGATGGAGAAAGATCACCTTAAGTTTCACAGGAACGACATTAATGACCTAACCGTTCACAGTTCATACGTCGATGGCAATAACTTTACTCTCCACGTAATAGTATTGCTGGAATTCATTGAAGAAGCATAAGAAAAACGGGGGGGGGGGGGGGGGGGGGGGAGTTGCAATCTTGTGATTTTGCAGTTCTACCTGTACGTCCTTAATCATAATATTAAAAACAAAGACGTACACTGTTGTTGGGACTACACACCTACATTTAATAAGATTGCCAACAAGTTTCGGCCCAAGGAGTTCAATGTAATACAAGTGGAAGTATCAGAGGTGTACATAACGTGACTGTGTGACAGTAATATGTACATTAACACATAACTTAAGCTGAGGGCTTATACGAATCGAAACATATTGCAAATACATTACAGGTTGTTGGGTAGTTCCAACAAAAGTGTACATACTAGTAATTGGTTTTGATTTTATAATTGAGGGGAGGGGTTGTATTTCTTGGGGATATTGGAATTCGTGAGAATTCATTCGGAAAAGCTCGAAAGAAGGCGCCACAGACATGGTAGGAAGGGTAATATTAATGTTCGAGGAATAAGGGAATTAGTAACAGATTTGATTCTGCTGGTTCAGGACTGAACTTGATGCAAGGTTGTGTGGCCATGCTGATAAGGCTTTCGGTTTCGTAAAAAGACTGGTTAGAATTTCTGGAGCGACTGTTAAAGTTTAAAAGAAGGTTTTGCACCTTCGAGCTAGATACAATGGTATTTTCAAGCCACTTCTAACACATCCCCCTCTTTGATTGCAGTAGTCTAGGGGTTTTATGCCCTCTGACAATCCAGGAAGAAACTTGTCCACAAACAATAACACCAAAAATTCACTAGAATATGATGGGTTTTCTGAGCAGAAATACTGGCTTCAAATTATCGAGGGCAGAGTAACAGGGGTAAAGGGTGGGTTCGATTTCCGATAGAAACTCCGATATAGGGTTGGGTCGTGAGGTTGTGCAGCATTGACCATAGCAGTAGGAAGCAGGCAGCCCGGCGGGATGGCCTGCAGTCAGGGGTAATGAGGTCACTTATGGTGTTCAGAAGCTTTTATCAATCCTTGTCATTCGGTTACGCGAGTCATATTGATTCCACCAACGGAAACTGGTTGGGAAAATGGCTTCCATTGACAGAGCTTCCTACCTCAATCTGGTTATGGTTTTAATTGAGTCTTGGTCAGAAGAGACATTTTTAATAAATGTATAGGAAAATTTAATGGTTGTATAGGTGAGTGGAAACTGAAGGTGAGAGTAAATTGAGACTGATTTATCGAACTGCTAACACTTTCAGTGTCAGTATTTTCCCTGTTTTGGTGGCATCGCAGTAGAAGTTTTGTGTAACAGACGCAAACTCACAAGGACTTTTCCATATAAATTCCACACCATCTGCTTGATCATGTTCGTCGTGACTTTGCTGAGGTTCTTAATCGCTGGCCTCTAACCGCAGAGGGCCAGGTTCGATTCCCGGCCACTCCGTGTGGAGTTTGTGGTGAACGAAATGGCACTGGGACAGGTTTTTTCCGAGTACTTCGTTTTCTCCTGTAAATATCATTCCACCAATGCTCTATTCGTATATTTCATTCATCTACTACCAACGCTATAAAATGTTAGCAATTGACAGCTTTGTTAAATAAAGCACACCTTTCTCTTCTCTGTCGCTTCGTAACGTTATAATTCTTAGTGTGTCCGCATACTCTTTTCGTCTTGGCACGGAGGGCAGAAGACTGCTGTGAAAATCCCAATACATACATATTAATTTATCTGTTCGCCTAAACTCGTTGGTACAGGAAATGTCTTCGACGGATCTGACGTATAACGGAGGTGACGATTAGTTTTGTGATCTTCTGGTTTATAAAACTATGATTTCTGGCAGGTGGGTACCAACGATTTCTGGTAATCTGCTACCTCCTTCATCAGGTTACCCGACACAGTGTCGTAAACCGCAATATCACAGTATTACAGAGAGGAGAGAAGTTTGTCCGTTCAGGTTGGATGGTCTATGATAGGTTAATTAGGCCTAATTGTAGGGACAGTTTTCTTATTTCACATTTAACTTCGGTTATATATGGCACATAACTGAGGGACTGTTCTATATTTTTAGCAATGTTTTGAATTTATTGACAAATGATGCAAGATGCACACTTGTAATTAAATTCAGGTTTGCCAGGGCAAAGCAGCATTAAACAAGAAAAAGACTCTTTTCACCGGCAAATTGGACTTAAATTTAAAGAAGAAACGAGTAAATTGCTACATTTGGAGCATAGCTTTTTATGGTACTGAAACTTGGAAATTTTGGAAAATAGATCAGAAAATACCTGGAGGGTTTTAAAATGTGGCGCTGGAGAAAGAAGGAGAAGATCAGTTGGACCGATGGTGTGAGATATGGAGAAGTACTACAAAGAGTCAAGGAGGAGATGGATATCCTACAAAGAATAAAAAGAAGGAAGACTAACTAGATTGGTCACATCTGACGTAGGAACTGCCTTGTAAAACACCTTATTAAAGGAAAGATAGAGGGAAGGATATAAGTGACGAGAAGACGAGGAAGAAGACGTAAACAGACACTGAATGACCTTAAGGAAACGAGAGGGTACTGGAAACCGAAACCGAAAGAGAAAGCAGTAGCTCGCACCGTGTGAGCTCGCTTTGGAAGATGCTATGGACGTGTAAGACAGACTAGAAAATGAATGAATTTATTATAATTTGTTGGATCGTGTTAAGTAATTGTTTAAATAAACGTATATGAAGACAGCATTGTTTTTTTTACCATTGTATATTTACATTTATTTGACTGCGAAAGTGTTTGATTTCCCTTTATTTGCCCATCCGTCATTTTTGACGGGTACACACACTAGTGCCATAATAATACATTAACACGCTTGTTCACTTTAATGGTGTGAGATCAGTGAACCGTGCAAAGTATCACAGCTTTCTTTAGTGCCACGCGGTCGTGAATGAATATTGCATGAATAGGGTTTTGAAAAGAACCACGAGGACGTTAGAAAGAGCTGAAGAAAAATATTTCTCCTTTCGAAATTAAGCTTTCAGCGCTCAAGTGAACAGTGGAACCATGAATTTAACCCTCTCAGGCATGAACGTCACCTAAATAATAAACAAAATTTTGCCCTCCCATCTTACTTGAGATCAATTTCAGTAACATCATTAAATACATGCCTTGCACTCTACATTTCACATTTTCCGATTGAAATAGCATGTATTGCAAACTGATATATTCCGTCCATCTCCTCTTCCGTAATTCCATTTACTGTATCCTGTACACCTCCCAAAAGAGTTGGCATGGTGTTTAGACACTTGCCAAATATATTTTTTAAAATTTTAATTCGTAATACTTACACCGTTGTTAATGTTACTGAGCTCAATACCCATGAGATAAAATTATTATTTTGGTGTTATTTAATTGTATGAAGTGTTGATTGAATCGTTCCCAAGGGCATTCTGTAGCTCTGCACAGGGTCGAATGGCAAGTGTTATGAACACTGTAACTTGTGATTTATTTATTGTTTTATGTAACGAAGTTTTCGGTAGCCCGGGCTGTGTAGCGTGGAACGGTGGGATAATTAGCGAATGGTGAATGGTAAAGGATGCTTAAGGAAGCGGTTTGACGTAATTTGGGACAGTGCCTTGGCATTAGATTGAACAGACTGAGGAGACCCACACAAACCGTCTTTCAGGATAGTAGGTGACCCGGCTGAAATTCGAAGTGGGCATCTCCCGAATAAGTGTTCTAAGCGTAAACCCTTGAGCCGTACTGTTTGGTAATACGGAAATAAACCTTCGGATTCATGAGAACGAAGGAAAGTTACTGCTTCGTTACTACCACCACGGCACTAATTAGTTGATCAGTCTCAATGAATAAAATATAATTGGGAAGACAGAATATAATATTAAAATTGATCTATGTACAGTTTATAAAGATGGGAATCGATTGGAATTGCTGAAGGTGGGATCCAGCGACTGGCTGTTGTGAACATGATAAGCTTTCTGCTTCCATGTATGACATTTTATACCAAGTTTATATGCAAAACAGTAAAGGAAAATTAATCTCTCTTCAAGTTATGAGGGCACATATGGCGAGCAGAGGTATACCTCCACTCATTCTTAACCTGGGCACTAGGTGGAGGTGAGTGGACAGCTTCATAATCCGGCCGCTTTACCCCTGGGAAAAATCCCCCGTTACCCGCTGAATAGGAGAATTGGTGGGCCCCAGATCAAATATACACTCTTTGTAGAACAGAATCGAAACTCGGATCGCGCAGGCCATTGCCTAATCACTATAACGATCATGATATCCCGGCTTCCGCCGGCTTCTGTAGACACACCCCTACTTACGTAGTTTCAAGTTATGCAATTTAAGACTTACGCAATTGTGCATAAAATAGTAATTAATATAATTTTCGAATCACGCCAGAATTTTTCTTATGGGAATGAATGCGTAGTCAGGCGGAGGTGGCGGGGAATCCATGCTCCCTCCCGGGTTATTTAATAATTACATTTAGGAGTTTAACACAATTACACTCTGCTTAATAATTCATTAGACAGGTAACAGTTAACAGTATACACACACACACACACGCGCGCGCGCGCGGGCGCGCTCTTTTATATACACCTACTATACAAGTAAAATTATGTATATACAGGATGTAACAATATAATTTTTACAAAATTTTAAGGGTTGTAGGAGAGTCAAGAGGAAGCAATTTGAGGTAGGGAACATGTGGTCGGGAAACGTCTCCTTCATACGGAAATCGGCGTCAGTACTGGGAAAGTTGGCAACCCGCGCCACTGGTTCCAGAATGATGGTGCCCCGGCCCGTTTCAAGCGTGCTGTGGGAAGTAACCTGGATGCAGCATTTCGTGATTGCTGGTTTGGTATCCGCCTGACCACCGCCATTCCCTGAAGGGGCCCCGCTTGACTTTTTCCTTTCGGGTCACTTTAAGAGTCTCATTTATGAGACTCCCATGTAAAAAGAAGAGGACCTGGTAGCCAAGATTGTAGCAGCATGTGAAATTATTCAGAACACACCAGGTATATCTGAGAGAGTGCGCCAGAACATGGTGCGCCGCTGCTCTGAAGTCGGTGCCATAATTTCGAACAGGTCTAGTGAATTAATTGAATACAATACTGTTAAAAAATTCAACAGACAATGTACAACCAACCCATAAAAATTTATGAAAATGAAACCACAGGTGTCCCGAAATGACCGCTCAGGGGGTTGCCTACGTTCCCAACCTCAGTACCGATACTGTTTTCGGTGT
Organism: Reticulitermes speratus; assembly: GCA_021186555.1. NCBI lineage: Eukaryota > Metazoa > Arthropoda > Insecta > Blattodea > Rhinotermitidae > Reticulitermes > Reticulitermes speratus. The sequence goes on from JAJKFL010000005.1 coordinate 22,272,641, forward strand.
GAAGGAGGCGTTTCCGACTGCATGTTCCGTACCTCAAAGTTCGCCTCTTTGAATCCCCTCCAACCCCTGAAAGTTTGTAAGAACTGTTCAGTATGTGTTCGGTGGGTAATGGGTCGAACTCCGACGTGCGTCAAATTCGAGTTACTTAAAGATTTTCGGAACGGAACGCTTGGGTAAGTAGGGGAGTGTCTATGTCGGAGTTACAAGTAGGATCGCGCAGTATTGTTAGGTCATTATTTCACTAAATCCTATTAACAACAAATGAGGCGCTTGTACCTGCTGGATTGGTAACACCGGCAGATGGGGGGACATCGTAGGGTCCTTAAAGGGGAGGAAAATAGTAATGTTGCTTATTCAGGAGTACAACTTTGACCTTGATAGTGGTTTCGGATAGGGAAATGAAACCGTTAGATACTTATTACCGATAACCGACGTCTTCCGGTTACAGTACATTGGTGTGAAGTGCAGTTGTGTCTTGTGAGGGCGAGATATAATTTTCTGTTGTGTTCTGTCTGGCCAGGGAAGTGCATAAATTTGTTTCTAGACCTGTTATGAACTGATGACGTAACAAATTGTTACAAGTGGGAACAGTTTTTCGATATTAGTATGTTTTCTGTGCTCGGAGATAAGAGACCCTCAACCCACGCTGTCAAGGCCACAACCGTACTCTTGAGTAACGATCAGTAGGTAATATTCTGTATAAACGAACAGGGCACAGTGGGGTAGTGCTGTTCCGTTACTTCGTGTACTCTGGTAGCAGTGTTGTCTTACCTGAGTCTCTAAACCAGCTATTCATTGCTTTAGGAGAAGCCTCCACGTCACACCCAATATCCACATTGCTACCGACAGGCGCCGCTACCAGCTGATTGGACACCTTAATCAGCGGCGAACTGTAACATGACAACAGTCAGATGAATCATAAAGTAATGTCGCCCTGCAAACTGTACAGCATAGCGGGCGCAAGTGACTGCATGATTCACTCCTTACAGCTCTGGACTCAGCGACCTCAGACGGTGGGGAAATGTAGGGGAAACGTGTGGGAGGATTCGGGGAAGTAATACGTCTTAATTCTGATAGAAGAGTGGACGTGGTGTCGTGTAAATCATCTGTCGTTAAGGCAGTGGTCACACAGTACTGTTAACTGACGAGTAAATGTGTTTGCTATTATTAGTAGAGTGAATTATGCCCTTTGAAAAGAGGTGGCATGTTTTCACTTGTACACTGCTGGGACCGCATACTTTGTGAGGTCGCACAGCTCAGTCGCGGACTGTACGAGCAAGTTACCCAATGCCTACTCAGTGCTTTAACTAATTGGCTTAGAGATGGAATTGTTCTCTAAATAACGAAGTGGCTAGCAAACTGTCCTAGGAGGAGGCCATCTGCATTGTACAGGGTTTCCCTTGAACTTCACATTATTATGCTGCTGATTAAGAAATTTATTGTTATGGAGTCCGAGACTTTTTAACTGTCATGAAAATAAAACGTCTTTGGAGCTTATCCTACGTTGTATAGTTCACATTCAGTTACTTTATTTTATATTGAATTCAGTTAATACTCGGATACTTCGTTACAGGTTAAAATAAGTCGCTTGTTAATAAGTATGAATTTTAAACAACTAGGCCTGTTTTCTGTCTAATGGCATTATATAAGGTAAAGTTCACCCTAGAGCAGGCCATGAAAGCCCAGAGGGGGAATAGGGGTCTAGCTCTATACTCTTTCTTTAACCTCGGCGTTAGATAGGGGTGGGAGGTCAACGCCACGTTCCGAATGACATTATGTAGGTGATTATAATTGATAATGTATTAATATTCTGCCGGTAGAATGGACGAGTCACCTACAGCAATGCTATTCAAAATGTGTTTCGCGGAGCCCTGAGGTTTTCTAAGATTGCTTTTTTAAATGATCTAGATAGTTTGAAAAGTGCAGCTGTGTAGTGAGTGGGTCTTATGTAAACATATTTTCTCCTTACTGTTGAATCCTAGAGTGAGAGAACAGTGCTGTCACAAAATACAAAGCGTTCTCGTAGCATCTAAAGCAGCAGGAACTGTAAGGTACTGTACAGGCTGAATAAATTCAATTATCTTCTCTGACTCATTATGGATAGAGGGACTTGTTTTAACTTCATCTAATTGGCCACTCAAGAGATAATTATTAGGTCGTTATGACGTACTAATAAGATTAGAGAATAGGGTTGCCACTAATTGCTAGCAGGAACAACGGAGCAATGATCGCGTATGTCTATGTAAATTATATTCCTTCAAGAATTTAAACATTTGGGGAAGGTTAAAAGGACTTGTGGTTCAAGTATTATATATGGCTGGGTGATTGGGAATAGCTGATAAAATAATTAGGTAAATTTTGTAGGAACTTACACATTTTGAGGTACCTTCTGAATAAATTTTAAAAGTGAATTAATCACTGATTATTACAAATTGCCACATCTTAAATAAATAAGCGTGGAAGAGTTGTACTGCCTAAACGTGTTTTAAATATTTCTCTTTTTGTGATTTTTCATGGCTCACTGTTCTTGATTGCTATTTGTTTCAAGCATAAATGCAAATTTAGGAAACATAATCCATGTGACAGTCTAATGAGACATAAAAGACGCCTCCTTGTATTATATATATATATATATATATATATATATATCGGAAAATGTTTTAGGAGGACCTGCAGATTTTGTATGTGGTCTGCAACAAAGATCATGAATTAGGGTTTTTGTAAGTAAGCGAAGTAAGTGTACAATTTAGAACACTCAAGATCAGTGTCTTCTGTGATGTGCGCTGTGTAGTATGGAGGTATCCATGTTTCGGAGGAACCTGCTGCTTCTATCTCCAGCATAGGAGAATGATGGAGGCAGCCGATTCTTCTGAAACGGTGGGACACACACGCACCATAATTGTTACGTTATGAGTATTTTTAAATGTGTTTTTATTGTTGTGAATCTGCGGCTGTTCCTTTGAAGAAAGAACGTACTTTGAAGTTGTTCAACAGGGACGTGCTGAGAAAAATATTTGGCTATATATATATATATATATATATTTCAATCAGTACACGAAATAGAAGAAAGGAGTTTAACAAGTTTTAATCCAGTAGTGTTGAGGTGATTAAAAATTGACTGACAATAATGCAGTAACATGTAGCACGCGTGATAGAAATTAAAAGGGTCATACAGAGCCTGAAGTAGTGGGATTACTTGAGTGAATATATCGGAGGGTAACATTACAATTAACTTAGAAAAACGGATTGTGAAGGGATACGAAATGGTATCTGCGCTGTTTTGGGATTTTACTCAGCGTAGAATGGTAGTTTCTTACCGACGTTTCGGGACAACATATTGGTCCCATCTTCAAGGATCAAACAGTCAAGCTTTACCCTTTATCTCATTTATACCGCGGCGGAAGCCTGAAGTCGGGTAGGAAATTTGTGTGGATATGGTGTAATGGCGAGCTAACAACATAACAACATGAATTTTCCCTATGGGTATGAAGTGTCAAACGCTAAATGAAAGTCTTGTGCTTAGTGATAAGGCACTTAAGCTAGAAACGGGTAAATAAAACACAAAGTAGACTTACGAAAAATAATAAAATTGAGAGATAAGTGAGCTAAATGGTACGAAAGAGGTGAAGCTCCAAAATAGTGCAACAGGCTTTTATTGTATCTGACTCTGCATTAAGCTACGTAGAATGTTGTGTAGTAAAATAATGCTACTCCATTTGCAGCATCTATGGACAGAATATTACTACAGAATGTATTAAATTATTCGCTTTTTACTTATTTGCTTCGTGTTTATGTAGATGGAGCAGCACCCTTTTTCCCATTAGTTGTGGTGACGTACTCACACTGAACCTGAACCACGAAGCGTTTGCTGACAGGGGGCGGGATTCCGTTGCTGGCAATACACATGTAGGCTCCCATGTCTGTCCTCTGGATGCCGTTCAGGAAGAGTGTCTCCCCGTCATACGATCTCACAGCTGTCAGAAAACAAATGCGATGTCATTCCGCAATTATTAACACGAACTCACACCGCTCATAAAATTTTAATTTGACACACCACGGTGCCCTTTGAAGAATGAAATCTAAATTATGCATAACAAGATGGCAAATTACATATTGCGTGGCGTAGTTCACAGACGTTACTAAGCAGGTCTTCTTTACACTCAGAATGTCATAAGGTTTCAGACTACACGCTTAGATGTTTGGAATTGCATATAAGCGTGTAACAAAAGTACGGCCTTTCCTGCCCCGATTTTCATTAAGCTCACGGATACGTAACGATGTTATGTGCATAACTCTCGTACCGAATTGTACCTGAATCGGATAATACATGTGGAGAGTGCAGATAGAAATTTATTTATGCTCCTCATTTAAATATGGTTTTCACTTTACCGATTCTCACTAAAACAACTGCTCAACAGCATTACCTAGAGATCTACTACACCGAATTACATACAAATCTGTAAAAAAAATGTGGAATGAAGAGGGAGAAATTTACTCACTTCTTGAAGTATAGTACGACTGTGACCGAGCCGATTTTCACGAAACTCACGTTGCTCGACGACATTTTGTAAAGAACTTGTGTACCGAATACTTATATGAAAATGCGACAGTCGGTTTAACTGGTGATACTGGGTCACAGGCAGATGGGCGGACTTGGTCCATACTTAAGATGTTGCCTTCTTTTTCGTAAAGAACGACTGAAAAATTTCTTTCCTCACAGAGAACAAACTCTGTGTATGTTAATGCTACTGAGGGAACTGGTTTCTTGTTTTAAGAATCGTAAGTAACAAATGAACTACATTTATGATAGCGTAAAATTCAAAATTTCTTATTGTTACTGCATGCGCTACGTATAATTACCACGGTTAACCATGGGAGAATGGAGACTGCGAAAGTAAAATTTCTTTGAGAAATATCTCGGCGTACACACACACACACACACACACACACACACACACATACACACACATACACACAAAACAGCACAACACGGACATTCGACACAAGTTATAATAAGTTCAAATTAAACAGCTAAATCAAATGTACGAGAATTACGTTTTCGCGACGGTGAAGGTTCATGTTGTGGCGTTCTAGATGGTGACACCGTGTAGTTTGGTAGGTACTGTTAGGGTCTTCTTACTGCCTCTATCTTATACGCCAAAGTTGAAGGTATATCTTTTACCGAAATGTTTGCAACTTATAGGTATTATACAGAGTTTTGGTGGGGAGAACTGAGGGAAGAAGACCACTTGGAAGACCTAGGCGCCGATGGGAGGATAATATGAAAATGGATCTTAAAGAAGTGGGATGGGAAGGCATAGACTGTATTGATCTGGCTGAGGATAGGGACAGGTGGCGGGCGTTTGTGAATGCGGTAATGAACCTTCGGGTTCCGTAAAATGCGGGGAATTTCTTGGCTATCTGAGGACCTATTTCAGGAAGGACTCTGCTCGATGGAGTTAGTTCAGTTGGTAACCACTCACTAGACCACATGATGTAACACAGAAGATGGCAGTGTGACAAATGTGGGAACATATGCATCTCGTACAACATTACACGGAGTAAATATTCTGTAATAAACTGCTTCAAATATGTACAAATGAAGCAGGTGAACACAGCACATTGGGTTTGAGGTTTTCATGACGATTAATATTCATATTCTGGTCACCTATGTTATATGGTCTGTGAAGACGGAGGCAGCACGTTCTTCTGAAACGTAGGTGCTAGCCTACCAGACTACTCGCGTGTCCTAACCGAGAAAACCACATCCTAAATTAAATACAGGGGTCTGTACAACATCTCATACAATTCTTACGCATGACGAATAATGCCATATTCACAAACAAGGCTGGAACCAATGTGTCATTTGAAACAGAAATGTTTGAAGGGCAGTGAAAATGTGTTCATACGAAAGAGTAAGTGGAAGCGGAACAAACTGTAGAATCTGAAGAGCGAAGTTAATCATGGTGATGCGATCAACTTTAATACCACTTTCCCCACTGGGTATAATTCCATTACATGACTTCAATTTAAACTGTCATTGTCAGCGATCACGCCCAGCACAGCCTTCTATCCGATTGGTATATGGGGATATTTTGCGAGGGTAAAGCAAACGCTCATTCAACCGTAGGTAGTTCTGGGGTGTAAATGAGTAGATATTTACGTTCCTCCTTCCCCTCCATACGCCTTGTTGATGTGCTGCATGAGAGCCGAATTCAGCGTCACTTTTTGTATCTTTAGTGCTGTTTGCTGTTAGGTTGTTTAAAGACGATAGTTTATTTGGTGCGTTATATTGAGTTGCGTACGATGGTAGGACACGAAAACTGAATACGTAAAAACCTCGAAGAACGATCCCGTACGTTATGTCGACCCATTATACCGTCATGCACCTGGGGGGAACAAGGAAACTCACGAATCTCAGTAAGGATAGTCAATGGTCGAGGTTAGTACCGGACGTTCCCGAATACAAGTCGATTACCTTCTCCACTACTATAACGTAGATTTACCATACGACCGGTTTTTCTCGGACATGTGCTTTTTCTCAAGCTTCTGAATTGTGCCCGGGTTGATTTTTTAATTTTACAAAAATGTCCGGGTTTTAGGCCTTTGTCGATAGTCACACTAAATTTTTCAGTGGTCGTTACGTACATTATAGTTCGTAGTTCTCGTAGGCAAAGTTTCAACTTCAGAACTTATTTTCGCATTCACTTCCGGTAGATCCGAACGCATGCTCGCACAGCCCGGTTCCGGGAGTTCATTTTGAATTGTGTGCAGTGCAGTGGAGGACGTGTTGTGCGCTGTTTAGTTCGTGTGTCGTTTTTATCGCGTTCTTGCAATGGGGAAAAGAAAATGTAAATTCACGGACGAACTAAAAACCAAGTATTCGTGTTTCCGAAATGGTCGCGACGAGTGGGAAGCCGAAGCTTGGTACGTAAACCAGGAACTTACGTGTCTGTGGCGAACAAGGGTGCTCCTGATCTTCGAGCCCACGTGGAACGAAAGAAGCACACATCCTCTTTTTCGACCAAAATTTGGACACTTAGTTTGTCGTTGATAAGTCCTCTTTCTTATGGTCGGTACGTGGGACATGCCCTCTTTTCCTGTGGTGGAATAAGGTAACCCTACACTAATGTGAACCATGTTGATGGGATGATGCTGTATTCTTGTTTTGCTAGTCGTAACTGGATTCCTGACGGAACGGTGAATATCTCGTAAGCCCTGACGAGTGTAAGTTTTGGGTGGGAGGCTGGGTGCAGGTCTGTGGGTCCTAACCAAATTTCAGAGTTCGAATCGTAATAGGGCGCAAGGAAGAGGGAAGCATTTCGTACAGTGGGCAGTGGTGAATCCGACAGACTGGAAGAAAGCAAGACAAATGTTGTGGCTCGACCCTGGGCGCACGGCCTAAACTCGAGAGCAACAGAACGAGTAAGAGTGATGGTGGTTGGCAAGATCTGCTGTTGGCAGTTGCCGGGTGGATACACAGTCAGTATATGACTCTATGGTTTGGCGTAACAGTGGATGGGTGCAGGGTATCCACGCAGTTAGTATATGACTCTATATGGTTTGGCGTAATAGTGGATGGGTGCACGGTGGATACTTAATAAATGTATGGCCCTACAAGGTTTGGCGTAACAGTGGGTACGTGCAGGGTGGATATTGGTGAATGTATGGCCCTTATGATTTGGCGTAAGAGTGGATGCGTGCAAGGTGGTTGGCGTAACAGTGAGTGGGTGCAGGGTGGATACTTAGTGAATGTATGGCCCTATATGCTTTGGCGTAAGAGTGGATGCGTGCAAGGTGGTTGGCGTAACAGTGAGTGGGTGCAGGGTGGATACTTAGTGAATGTATGGCCCTACAAGGTTTGGCGTAACAGTGGGTACGTGCAGGGTGGATATTAGTGAATGTATGGCCCTATATGGTTTGACATAACAGTAGGTTTTAACCCTGACGTTAAGATGTTATATACATGTCTTTAAGCATTCGTTGTCACCGTGGAGCAATTTATGGTTCAGAAGGACTAGGACTTGGAGGATTTAATACAGCTGTTATTTTTTGCAGTGCTTAGAAGGAGACATAACCATTTGATCTCGAGCAAGGGTTTGGACACTCGAACAGATACATTGACGGTATATAGTCTGATATACTAAAAACACCGTAAAATATGCCACAACCTATACAACCGAGCCCATTACAACAATGATGCTAAGGTAAAGTGTGATATATTTTATTTACCTGTGTATTTACATATATTTATTTATTTACTCATTCATTTATTTATTCTTATTTAATGACGCTATCTGTGACGTTGGCTATACAAATCAAACGTAGAATGATTCATCAATTGAAAAGGATAGAGAAATAAGCGGGCATAACATAATTCTTGGCTCTATTCCAGAATTTTCATGGAGGGACTGAGGATAAAGATATTCTGTTTCCGCTTCTTAATTGTATTCTGAAACATATTTGACAGTGAAATGCAGAGCGTCTACGTCCGTGAATGCGTCGTAAGATTGACGTCCTCCTACACGTGCGCAACTGCATGTTTTTGCCCCTTGTACGAAATCTTATTTGGTTATTTGACATACGTTTACGAAACTGTCTGGTGAGTTTAGATTAGATTAAATTATTTTTTAGAGCTGAGGTATGTCGGTTATTGAGTGTCTAGGATACGGACTGGACGATTTTCGGCAGAAGCAGAGGTATGTGCCTCTTCCTTACAGTGTTCAAACTGGCTTTGGTATGCGCCCAACCCATTGTTCACTAGCTACCGGGCGCCCTTCCTCGCGGTTAAATAGGCTGAAACGTGAAGGCGATTACTTTAATCCGTTTAGTTTCGAGGTTAAGAGGGCGTGGGGCTCTGCATCCCCTTCCTGTACGTCTTAATAGTGTGGTGCATGATTAAGAACGCAGTCATCTTTTCCTTGACTTTCTGTTTGATACGGTCGACTAGGTTAAGTTGCATTCAGTTATGATACGTGAGTTCATACGTCTGTTGTTTTATGTGTATATATGGGCACCTCAAGCGGGTTACCGTGTGCTCGTATAATCCGTATCTTTTGTCCCTAGGGACAGTGGGGGACCGCGGTATTACCTCTCCAACAGACCTGAGACAAATCCGTGTGGGGAAGAAGGAGAAATATCCTGGCTTCCTGCTTCGGGGGGGGGGGGGGGGGGGGGGGAAGAATTCTCTTTCCATTGTCAAGGTAAAAAGAATAAAATCTTACAAGTTGTTATTCATAAGGTTGTGCTGTATTCCGTAATATCAATTTGGTGACCACAGTCGCTACAATAGTGTTTTTGTTATCACACTCGTACGTGGTATTTCGTTCAACAGCTTGGCAATCTGCGAACACTTTTGCTCAGCGAAAATCTGATAGTACGAAGACTGTTATGACGATAGTTAATGGATTAATCTAAAGATGATATAAGAGTGAGGGAGTGAGATGTTACGTTCTTGTGGCGTTGACTGTGGGGATTACTGGTATGTGACGCCTTGTAACATAGATAAATACCAACGTTTCGTAGGAACTTGCAGCCTCCACCTTTATTATTATTCTCGGGCTCTAAAGATGAATCCACCAAGTTTATACGAAACGTCGGTACTTACCTGGCTACTCTGTTATATCAGGAAAAAAGAGTGTTCGTAGATTGTGAGTGTTTGAGAAAAGTGTGCTGAGTGCGATATTTAGTCGTAAGCGAGACGACAGAACGGGGAAAATTTCATATTAATGAACTTATAATTTTCATTCTACACGGAATAGTACAAGGGTGATGAAATCAAAAGAGGATGAAATGAGTAGGACATTTTACATGCATAGGAGAGATGAGAAATGCAAATAAAATTTTATTTGGAAATCCCGAAGGGAGATGTAGGATGTATGGAATTACAATATTAAAGATAATCCTAAAATAGTTTTGGATTAAGTGCTGTAGGTAGTATACAGTGACTGTTTTTAAAGATAGTGGTAAACCTGCGGGTCCAGAAAGAGCGGACATTTTGTTGAATTGCTAAGGGACTATCAGCTTCTTAAGAAGGGCTATGTTTCATCGGGTGAGTTAAATTTAACATGATTCTTTGTCTAAGCACCTTCACATAAAGGCATGTAGTTGAAGGGAACATGACGTTACAAGCAGTTTTAACCTCTGCAATCGATTGAGGTGAGTTGTTAACTTCACACTTCTTTTCGCAATTCACTGATTTTCGTTAATTTAAGGACGCTGTTTCAAGTGCAGAAATAATGGAGCTTCAGGTGGGTTGGGACAGTGCTTACGGATTGGTGGAATAATGTGGATGAGACGGTTTTGGCCTGTTTTAGGCGCGTTCGCAAAATTGCGAAAAGCGACTATTAGCTTCGTCATGTCTGTGTCCTTCTGTCCGTCCGCATAAAACAACTCGGCTCCCACCGGACGGATTTTCATGAAATTTGATATAGGAATATTTTTCGAAACTCTGTCGAGAAAACCCAAGTTTCATTAAACTCTGACAAGAATAACGGGTACTTTGTATGAAGTATGTACATTTATGATAAAGAGTCTCGCTGAATTCTTCTTAGAATGAGAAATGTTTCAGACAAAATTTGTAGAGAAAATCAAAACACATATTTTATGTTCGATAACTTTTTTTCCGAAAATCGTGCTGGTTATGAGATAATGTGAAAAACTGCTGTAAAGCCGGAGAGGCCACAGATGACAATATAACATGGCGCACGCACTTTGCATGCTGGATAACTAAGGCTACAGACACACGCTCAGAATATGTGATACCTATTGCCTTTACGGCAAGAATGGTTACGCGAACGCACCTCAGTATTACGTTATACGTACGTTTTCTCTCTTGTTACATACTGTACCGACATTCGCCTGTTAGTAACGGAAATAACGTCGGTAGTTCTGATTTAAGGTAGTCTCTCTCTATCCCATCCTGCTGTGACTGGTCGCTTTGAAACTGAGAAAGATCTCCTGGTGTCCATGGGTGGCTCACACAGTAGGTCTGAAAATGATGTTCGGCAGAATGCTGCGACACCTGGGATCCAAACACAAGTAGTTCAGCCATAATTAACTGGGCTACCGTGGTATGTGTGTAAGTAAAAGATAAAGATATTGTGTGCGTAATTTAAGAACACCAGGAATGACGTGTGGTGGAATGGCCGAGTAGCTGCTTCATTCATTATTAACCTTTTGCGCTAGATTGAAGTGAATGGTTAACTGAATACCCCGACCGCTTTTACCTCGGACAAAGAACCCCCTGTTACAATTGGACAAGAGGCTGGGTGGTCCTCGGAGCCGGTCTAGACACACAGAGGACAGAATATACGTCCTCCCGCTCCGGACCCGGAAATCGAACTCCAGTATTTCCTGTCTTCTAGCCAGCAGCCTGCGACCTTAGTCGTTACACCGACTAAGCTAACCGATTCACACAGACGTTAATACGTAGATTTCTCACCCCTGAAAGTTTTCAGGCAGAATACGAAGTGTTGCTGTTAAAAGACATGACTGTGCGCGCAGCTGACCTTGACTTTTGATCACCAAATACTCGTAGTTACCGCTCAAACTACACCCAATTACGCTCCGTTACGTTGTAGTGTAGAGTAATAACATTTTTATAATAGGTTTTTTAACTTGCCGTGTTCATTATCAATAAAGAATAAACGATGAGTAAACATCAAATTTCTTGTGAAACTGAATCAAATTGCCACTAAAACCTTGAGTTTGTTACGTGAGGTGTGTAGAGAAGACGGCAGGGTTACTGAAAGCATTTTCACAAAATGCCTCGAGGACTGGAAAGCTTGTGTGGAGCGGTGTGTACCTTCCAAGGGAACAGATTTGAAGGGGAAAAACATGTAGGTACTCTACTATAGTTAATAAAGTACTGCTTTTTGAACTATCCTGTTAGGTAATAGCCAGTCTCGCACAAGGAAGGGAAACACGGCGGCCCCAATGGTCATTTATGTCAGTTTCCTGCCCTCGTATATTGGTTGACTTCCTGAGAAATGTGCTTATATAAGAGAATAATCCGAAGGGAATTAGGCGCATTGAAAAAAAAAGTTTTTATATGTAGGTTATCTAGGGTTCCCGGGAACGGGGACATGCAGTTCTAAAATATAGGTTACTAGGAAGTGTTTGTTTCAAAATGTAAGAAATGTCTCTCCTGACACTCAGAAGTTTTTCACGTAACTTGTCACTCAATGTAGAGAAATTTAATAAATCATGACTTAAGAATTTTTTTTTTCAAAATGAAGTAAATTTGTATGAAATCAAAGAGGAAGTAATGAAATGTACTTCTATGTACACTATAACATCCCCTGTCACATGTAATATTTTGATTGCTATTTCCGTCGCTATACCTGCTGGAAAAGTTGTGTGTGTGCAGTATAATATTTCCTTGCGTGTGTAATGTTTTGATTGTTGCTGTCATCTTGTCCCTGCTGAAAACTATCTTTATGTACAGTATAACGTTCTGTTGCATATGAAATGTTTTGTTACTGGCATTACTATCCCTGTTTTTTTAAGTGCAGTTTTGAGACGTAATTTCCCTTATAAAACCCTGTGGTAATTAAATGTACCACCTATCGTAACATAAGAAATTGCATTTTTTCCCCATCGCGTATTTATGTGTTTCGTAAGAGTCTGTCAGTAAATACCAATAATTTCCTCCAATAAAATTAACTTATTTGTTCTACGATGAACACGGACTTTTTCCTGTGTGGTACGAACTGAATTTTTGTATGTAATTTAAACGAATGTCAGTCGTTAAAGGGTTAGCGGTCTGATATCCGTCTGTACCCTTGTGTATATATTCTTTTTTCGGGAACCAGCAGTGTCCATGGTAAATATTACCGAAAGAAGTTTATTTACAATCCATATGTTTTTAATAACACCTGAGCAGGTTATTTCAGAGGGTTACGCAGTTGAACTTTATTCGGTAGAAACTTAATTTGAATCACGAAGTGAGCTCTGGCAATACTTTTTAAGGAGTTATGTTTTTTAGTCCGTCTGTGCCAGGGTGTCGAAGCCGCGACCCGCCAGGTTGTGTTACGCTGCCCGCGCCCACATTTTTAAATTTTATATATACTATAAAAATTACACAGTAATTTAGCAGGTTTTGTATACCCCTTCACACGTGCGGCCTGCGAACTAGCCCACAATAACGGTTATGGCCCTTTGCCAAAAAGGGTTTGACATCCCTGCTCAATGCTAGGTAATGTAATGTTCAAATTCGCATAACATTTGTGGGATTCAGAGACTAAAGCAAACGTGTAATGTGCAGGAGACCTAAAAAGCGAATATTATACCAAATAAAGAACTCGTACGGTGTTTTAACTTAGTTTACTGAAGAGTCTTGCATTCGACTTTTGCAAATCATTTCTTATATATGGAAACATGCTTTGGATCCAAGTTTCTGCTGAGTAATTGTACATAGTAACTATTCCGCAAGGTGTCCGCTGTGTTGAAGTACGTACCAGTACATACCAGGAAGCCCGGAAATCGTGTCTCCTATCTACACCGTGACGCAAGCCGCAAACAAAGCTTTCCCTTTCCACGCGCCCATCTCCCATGTCATAAATACACGTCACAGTAAGGTCACTCTGCTGGAGAATTTACTAATGCAGGACCTGCACAGAGCAAACAGCCCTAGGTTTTCAATGTAACAAAATTCAGTAACACAGAAGCACTGGACGTAATTATAAACATTTCCTAACCATCTAGGCGCGTTCCCATAGTCGCGAAAAGCGCCCATTCGCTTCGTCATGTCCGTACGTCCGTCTTCCTGTCCGTCCGCCCATACGTCTGTCCTCATATATCAACGCGGCTTCCTCTGGACGGATTTCCGTGAAATTTGATATTGGGGACTTGTTTTAAAATCTGTCGACAAATTCTGTGTTTGCGTAAAGTCAGGCAAAAATATCGGGCACTTTACATGAGACCTAAGTACGTTTTTTTATTGCCGGCGTAATTAACTCGCTATAGAAGCGCTCTCTTCGAATGAAATGGTATCAGACTGTTAGGGCAACCGAGGAGGTATAAGCATTACGCGAACACTCCACAATGTTACGTTAAATTCTGGAGTAAATTTAAAATACAGACAAACATTACATTTCAATGTCTTTAAAATACTGCAGTTGATGCGTAGTTCTTCTTTCAGAGATTATTTACTTTTAATGATTTCAGGACTGAAAAATCAACAAATTAAAAGATAATTTTTGTTTTACGTTTTGTTTGCCTCTGTTGACGCGCTACCACTGAAAAAGGTCTATTAATCCTTGAAAAGAGGTGAAACTGGTTGCCTAAATTCCATGCCTTACAATGCCATAAACGCTTTCAGCTAGAAAGTAGGCACTTCGTTTTAGTTTATGATAACGTAAGATTAGGTATAAAATTTGAAATATTCGCAGTATTGTAAGTTTATGTTGTTGTCTTTTGTATTATGACACCATGTAGTCTCTTAGGTGGATACCAGAAAATTGAGAACATGACGTCTTCATATTCTACCCTGAGGATGAAGGCAGTATGTTTCTCCGAAGCGCTGATTCCAGATATCAGGCTACGTGTTATCAAAATCCATAAGACACAGGTAGTAAAGTGGAGCAGGTAGTTCTTTTGTCGGTTCTTGGAATACACGCTTTTCATCTGCTGCACATGGCCGCAAAGACAAGGATTTAAAATGTTATCTCTTTTGGGTTTATTATTCTATCTAAAATACCATTTTACAAATGAAATTATTTTATTAGAAATGTTTGTACAGAATTTTCGGCACGAAATATAGTATGTGAAAATAGTTTCATATGTATATATTTATATCTATATATTTATATGTATATATATATATATGTACGTTCATGCTTATTGGAGTTAAGTAAACGATCGAATGTTTAAGCGAAGACAGTCTTCATCCTACCAACGATTGGTCTGTCTTCATAAGTATGGGAATATTCAACAACAGCAGCAGCAGCAGGAGCAAAACAACAACAACAACAACAACAAGAATAATAACATTACATATATGAGCATGTAATTACGTAAGGATTTATTCTTGTACGTATGTGGAGCCATAAGAAAAATACGTGCATCAGTATCGCAGTATAAACAGATAATTGTATGCTCAGTGCATTTGTCCTTCTTCATGTGGTTGTAAATTTATTTACATATCCATCTAATAGAAGTTTATGAGCGTACAGATATGTGCAAACTGTATTTGTCCAACTGCGTACATATATATATCGAAATGTGCGTATTTGTTAGTCAAATAATCAATATCAAATTCTCGTCAAGTAAGCTAACAGTTTTCGGGTCTGAATGTTGTATTCAGGGACGCGTAAATTACTTCATATGTACCAAAGAAGAAGCCGTTTCGTTGTGAATTTCTTGGGATTTGGCTCGTTTGAAGAGATTTCTTTGCGAATGTGCATTATTCCGGGAAAAGCAGTACATTATGTAAAGTAAATATTTGTACTACTGGAATCAGCCTTCATTCCATTAAACCAATAATCTCTGAGAACTGAGTGTGAATATCAGAAATACGAAATACCAGTCTGTGGCAACTGGCATCCTGAATCCAGCGTATAAGCTTCTTGACGACTCGGACTGTATCAAGTTCTTCAGGGATGGCATGAAATGTCGGTTTATACTATTACATATACTATGTCGAATGGTAGTAAAAAGTTTTCCAAATGATAAAAGGGGCAGACGAATGACAACAGCGCAGCAGAGTAACTCCCTATCAAGATGAGTGACGTTGTCAGCCAGGCACACTCATTTAAATACAAGTTACAAATAAGAGAGCAGTCCTTGGAAACAGTGCAGCAGTATCAGCCCAAAGTACGTAGGTCTGTGGGGTAAACCATCGATCACAACTAAAGACAGATGGCTTACAGTGGTAAATGAAACTCTTAAGGAAGAAGAAGAGGTAGAATATATAAGAATAAAAGAGTAGAAAGGAAAAATAGCGGGAAAAGAAACGAGAACACTTATATGGAAGAACAGGGCCACATGCGAAACTGTCCAAAGTAAATCCGTCTGCGTAAATAAAGTCTTTATTTTTCCGTCTGGTATTGATTTACCAGGGTGGCTGGTTGGTTTTAGGGGAAAGACAGCATGCCAAGAGGGCAGCTTGAGTTTAGAGGGTGTGGGGAGCCAGTCTTCTTATTCCCAATACTCACTTCGGTATCGGATATTTCCCTACTTCCCTTAAAGCGCCTTCTTCTTCTTCTCTCGCCGCATCTTGTTAGGAACGACCTCGGTGGTGGTACACAAGACTTCCTTCGTGTAGATGATAACACCCTTCTACCCGACGGCCCATCATACTCCCGTTCATACTGGAATGTTTCAGAAAGCGCGCGCAGCAAGCAAGCCGCCCGACTCTTGTGTGGAGGCTGTCTCCCTTCAACCCGATTCCCTGGATCAGATAACTACTGTATTCTCTTCCATCACTTTATTCCACGCTGCGTATACATTCTCTCCATAATTCTTCCGCTTCTTTACATTATTTGATCTTATCCCGCTGTCACTGCATTTCAGTTGCTTAACCTCTAATAATTTTGTTTGGATACATGTAATTTATGAGAGGAAATCCTAGGAAGAATTATTCTTCAGTAGTTTCAGTCTGTACAGTAATGTAATAGGAACAAAAACTTAATGAGTATGCAATATAATTGTGTTTTGCTGTGCAAATTTTAGCATTAGTTTAGACATTCTGTGGTAAATTTGTTAGATAAAATCTCAACGTACCCTACCATCGCTGTGTTTGTAAATTGAAACATGTAGAAAAATAGGCTAAATAGGAAACTTTCAGTTAGTCAGACGGTATGATTTATTTCCATATGAATTTTACGTGCTTAATTGTTAGAGCCAGTAAGTTCACTAATTTTGGCCGTCATATACTGACCTGTTGTGATCGCCTTGTAATTGATTTCCTTACCGCTGTATTAGGAAACGTCTTTCACATAAAATGTAGGTAGTTTTTTTTTTTTTTTGTGGTGAGGGGGCCCCGCAGCTGATGCTACGGACGCACCGCAGCCTTAAGGCTTATTGTGCAACCCTGTGATGAAGATGAAGATGAGGATGAGCAGTTTTTTACCAAGTTTTACAAGTAATGGAGCACCAGTGGAATGAAATTGACAGGGGAAAACCGACAACTCGGAGAAAAACCTGTCCCAGTGCCACTTTGTCCACCACAAATCTCACATGGACTTGACCTGGGATCGAACCCGGGCCTCCGTGGTGAGAGGCCGGCGACTAACCGCCTGAGCCATGGCACGGCCTCGGTAGTGTTAAAAACCAGTCACTATGAGTAAGTGACGTATATGTCGTTTCCAAAACACGTCCCTGTTCCTTCCTGTTACATTTCTGTACGGTGTGCAGCTTCCTGTAGCAGTAACGCACTAGATTTACATCCGACGGGTAGCTACGAGATTCGAATCCCGTTCAGTTTAGGAGCTACCCTACACGACACTTTCCTCGGCTTCTCATTTCATCAGACTCTCATAAAATATAAGATACATTTTACCTTGCATATACGATATCAGTCAGCTGTTACGTAATGAAAAGGAAACCCACGCGAGTACAAGGGTACAGTATTCAAAAGACAAATAGTCGTAGACATAGGCGTAACGGGCGTGGGAAACTGTTGTCCGAAGCAGTGTTCTCGCGGCATGTTGCGTTATTGTGTTTTGCTACCTCAAGCAGAAAGAAAAGTGGAGGGGGTACTATTTAACACATTAATAATAAAATTCATTTTCGACTTCAACCCGTACCAAGTGAAACCAAGTAGAAGAAAATGACGGAAGCCGGAGAGGCTTATGACTTACAGGCCGTGGAAGAGTAGAGGGTAAGACCCTCCCTCATTTCTAGTTTCGCCCCATTTTCTTCCGTTGCGCCTCTTTTTCCTTCTCAAACCTACTCATTTCGAGAACACAACTATAGAGAAACTTTATGGTCGCTTTTCAATTTCCTTCTACTCCAGCCTCTTTTGAGTGTTACATGCTCTTAATATTCAGAAGATGCACAAGAAAGTTGACTCTGTGTGCATGAAGTGTAGAGCCTGGGAAAATAAGAACAACGTGTTTTTCGGGACATAGACCCTTCGGAACGCATATAACACTGCGTGTCCTCAACACAGACTGCGTCTTCCACAGTGTTCACTGTTTTATACTCGCCATGTATTCTAAATTTTATGAATATTCATATACACTAATTCGCTTTCAGTCAAGCAGACGGACCCCCTGAAGTCACTACCATTGGATAAAAGATGAAGATTTTATAAAACCGAGACCAATCTCTTTTATCGTTTGGTGTCTATTTTTCTCTTGCCTCGTATTCGTAAAATAAAATAAAATGCGATAACTCAACAGGGGAATTATCAGATTTATTTCCTGAGGTGGTTGATACAATGACTGTTTTAGATAATCTGTGTGGGATTACGATGAAATTAATTTTAGATATTCTGGTCTCGAGAAACACGTGCAAAGCTCTTACAGTACATCCTGCATGCCGTAATTTGTAAAGGGTCTGAATATCGTCGTGTAGCAAAGGGCAGTGAACCTACTGATTCATTTGAAGAAAGTTGGAGTGCGGACTGGGGCGTCTGTCGCTAGTGTTAAGGATTCTGAAGCGTAATAAAAATATCCTATAACATGAGATCTTCGCCCTTTTGGGATGTTACGCGGCGTAAATTGATATTTATTTACCGAAGTTTCGGAAAACCTATAAGTCCCATCTTCAAGGGTCAAGCACTGGGACCGATAGGTTGTCCCGAAACGTCCGTAAATAATTACCAATCTACGCTGCGTAACATCCCAGAAGAGCGAAGATCTCGTGTACACCATGGCGGAAGCCAAAAATCACGCATCCTATGACATAACAGACACTGTTGAAAACCTGAAAAGATGAGGTCACTTGCAAGATCTGGGCATAAATAGAAGTACAATATTAAGATGAGTCTTAAAAGTACTATATGAGGGCGGGACTGGATTCAGTAGGCTCAGTTAGGGTCGCTTGTGAATACAGGTATGACATTTCGGGTTTCGCAAATGATAGAAATTGCTTGACCAGCAGGCATACTGTGACCTTCGCAAGAAGACCTGTGATCCATTCAGTTATTTAATAATGCCCTTCATGATTGTTCAACTTTATCGTATACAGCATGAGAAAGCAATTTGAATCGGAATAATTAATTAAAAATAGTTATGTTTACAAAAAATAAATTTTTTGGTACTATATTGTAGGCCTACCTATGTATTTTGTTCATTTATTATAGCTAAGTCTGGTTATGAAAAATTTCAAATCTCAAAACAAGCATTCATTCATTCATTCATTCCTACGTACGTGCATACATTCATACATCTTACCATCCCACTCCATATCGTATATCACGTGAATTTGAAACACCATTTTCAATTAATTTAATCAGTTACTAATGCGCTCAAATTCTCTACTTCCATACGGAAGGAAATACGAAATAGGGGTACTGTTCAAAAAACATGAAAGGAAAACAATTTCAATATGGAACACTTCACTTTGTGTACACGTTTCGGTCGATATAGTCTGTGATGTCGGAGATGAAAGCCTATGAATATTCCAGATAAAGAGAAGGGAACGCCGTAGGATAATTGAAATAGTCTTGGATTGTTTTCCAGTTACGTACATTAGGCTGTGTGTGTTTGTTGAGAGGTCAATATAACGAACTCTTCAAAAGATAAAAGGAAAAACTGTGTAGGTACCAGTACAAGAGAAAGTAGTGACCATATGATTTTCCTGAAGTTACACAACGTATTGTATAAAACATCAGCAAATATGGCCAGGCGCAAGTAGCCGCAGGTGTTGAAGCGCTTCTCAACATGCCATATCTCCCCACGTTCTTACGCCGGCTTCCTTAGAGATTAATTTTAGTGTTATCATGTAGTCTACGTCTATCTTTCCCAAGTGGTCTGTCGCCTTCAGATATTCTGACTAAAATTTTGTGCGCATTCACATCGATCCCATGCATGCAGCCTGCATACGCAACTCATATTATTTATTAAAAACAGCTGATTGTTTGACCAGCCGTAATGTACTAAAACAGGAGCCTGCGTTTTGACTGTTTGTAACGAATACGTCACTGTGCATGTGTGTGTCTCACATTGTTTCTCCCGCTCGCCGTCGTGTCGCAGCACGATGTTCCTGCTATCCTCTCTCCTCCACGTCACGGTAGGCTCTGGAATTCCTGTCGCCTTGCACCTCAGTCGCACTGATCCATTCTCAGGTGCTATTCCAGCGTCTGGGGATTCGTCATTGAGGATATCCGGTGGGACCTTGACGTCCAGGGTACCCATCTGGAAGAGAACACGTCACTGTATTGAGATATACGGTGAGAAGTTTACGTACAATATACCCATCTGGTAGGAAACACGTCAGTATATTCTGGGTGTATGGTGGGAATTTTCCGTCCAGGGTACCAATCTGGAAGAGAACACGTCACTGTTATGAATACAAGTGGTGAGAATTTGCCGTCCAAGGTAATGATCTGGAAGAAAACACGTTACGACACTGAAGATATATTGTGAGAGTTTGACATACAATATACGCATCTAGAAGCGAACACGTCGATATAATCACGACGCGTGATGATAATCTGACGTCTAATGTACCTATCTTGAAGGGGATACAGCACTGTATTGAAGGTATATTGCTATAATTTTAAGTATAATATACCCATCTGAGGGTACATTCAGGGTGAATGGTGACAATCCATCGTCCAAGATACCCGTCTGGACGGGAAAATATTTTATTCAGTGTGCGTGGTGAGAATTTGATGTCCAGTTGGAAAATAGTAAAACATCACTCTACTGAAGATGTAGGCCTATGAGGAGAACCTGACACTCATCGCTATCCAGCAATGAGAATGCTGGAACACCTATTAAACCGTCCCGATCTCGGTTCTCCAGTCACGGCCGTCGAGAGCGGGTTTGGGACACAGTCAAAAAATGTTTCCGCTCCCCCCCCCCCTAGCAAGGGCGGACCGGAAAGGGAGAAATTAAGGAAACAAAGCAGAAAGCGTCGTACGCAAGATGTCCGCTGGCCGCAAGTGCCAGCTGCACGACAAATCAGTACCCAATTACATTGATACTACAGTGAAAGACGAAAACACATGCAACATATTCAGGCCCCGGGCCCCCTTCCGAACCGCCATGCCCCGGTTTTGTATCGGCTTTCCCCCCTCTTTTCGGCATTGAATCTTTTTGAAGGTTTTCCTTGGTACCTTGTTGTCTGTGATATCTTAATATTTCAGGAAGTCTGTTTTCTATGCTTCCTGTCGACATGTTGAATCCAAATGCATGTACAAAAGCCTGCCTGGAGGCCTAAAAGAATCTAGTTCTATCACTAGGCTAGTTATCGTGAGTACGGTAACTTACCATGAAGACCTCGAAGGTTTCGAAGAATAAAGCTGCGCAGAAATTATGACAATTTATACGTTTTTTAACCCGTTGTGTTAGATAAAATAACGAGGCAAGAAAATTGCCGTCAACAACTAGTAAATGTATATCTTTAATTTAGCAACATGTTTTGACCTCAGAGGACCATCTTCAGGCCATTAGTAAGTGGAATATTGTACGATTGTAATACGTTTTGAATTGAGATCTCAATTTTACAATTTTATAAAATTGTAAAAATTGTAAAATTGGTATCTCAGTTAAAACCTTCATACAATTGTAAACAATTACTTTTATTTAATTTATACCAGTGGCCTGAAGATGACCCTCTGAGGTCGAAACATGTTCCCAAATTAAAGATATAACGTTTACTAGTTGTTGTTGATGGCAATTTGTTTCCCTCGGTAATTATGACGGCGAGAAGAGGAAGCATTCGTGCTGTCAGAAGTAAGGTTTGAATCGTAACTGGCCAAATGCCATGACAGATGGAAAAGACATGCAACAAAAATGTGAAGCTTCTCATGTAATAACTTTCAGCATTGACTTATTGTTTATATCTTTTGAATCAGAATATATTCCTCACAACTTCGACCTGCCGAAGAACGTAACGGTGGTCAGCGAGAATTGATTTTACAATTCTCCAATTTATACAGCAAGCTGCTTTTGAAACTTCATCATCCGTTCTATGGATTCAAGTCTAATTGTACACGTATTTTAATACCATAATATTCATCCAAGGGAACATTTTAATACCCACCCTTTTCCTCATTTCTGCCCGCATACCTACTTCCACATATTTTTCTCCAGAACTGTTATCAGTGTCAAGTCCCGTCCATTAGTTTAATGCACAACTGCAAGTTGCTCAATCCTTCTGTCATTTCCTGTACCTGTTCGGGTCGTCGTTCCCGGGAACAAGAGTTTCTCGCTGATTCTACTTCCTGGCACGATCTTTCCGTTCCACACCCACAGTCCCACCTCTCCAGCTCTGCAAAAGCTTTTCATACTCCGAGTTCAGGGCCAGTGCGTATTTTCATACATATATTGACGTTTGTTATTCATTTAGTGATGTTGCTTTACCGTACTGTAGTGTACATATACATCCACAAACATGTATGTTTTATGTAAAGGCGTCTTCTCAATTTTCTGTCGGTTGAAACTGTAATATTCAAAATTCACACCAGTCTGTTTAAACGTACTTTTGTCCAGTGTCTAAATTAGTTTGTTCGCGTGTTATTTAACTGCAGTGTACGTATTATCTGCAGATGTTTTTAATGTCCAATAAGAAAACAGAAAAATTATGTAGGTGAATTGAAAGGGATTGGGAAGGTGGTCTGTCTTGGTCACGATGAACACGGTCAAGCCGCGTCAAATGGATGACAAAGTTCGTAATCACACTTAGCCTGCATAGATCTGACCTCCATCTAGTTTGAACTAATCACTGATGACTGTTAGGACTCTATTTTTGACTTGCAGTTGAAGGTTGGAATCCTACTCGATAAGTGGATATATGCTTACATCTGGTTGTGGTGCGTTGGCCTGTGTAAGTAGAACTTGGAATGGGCTTATCCTCCGTCAGAGTCGTGTCAGACGATTAAAACATTCCTAGTTTGAGAAAAACTTCGAACAGAAACAGTGCGTAACGTCATGATTCAAGAAATAAGCCCCACTGAGTAACTGGCTGCTTTATGTAGCCTGATTGCCTAACTTTGTAACTTGTAGCCGAATTCAAAATATTTGCACGCTAATACCACAAAATGCCCTTTGACAGTAATTTAATCTGTGCGAGATTTCAGGCTTCCGGTTCGGTGTACTTGAGGCATGGGCGCACCTAAGAGGGGGACTGCCGGGCTGCAGCTTCCCCCCTTCAAATCGAAATTTAAAAAAACACAGTATTGCAGAGACGATATATCAAACGTTTCACATCTTTTACCCTTCATCCGAAATCAGCCACAGAAACCAGCTGATGACTAGGACATTAGAATTTTGAAAAATTAAATAAAAACTTAAAATGTCTTAGATGAATTTTAAAAACCAAGAAGATTAGACGTGATTTAAATTAGATAAGTGAGTCATGGAACATGTAGTTATATTTGCATGTATATGAATGCAGTTGCAGTTGCACACAACACTTGAGAGGACTGCTCTGGACGAGTGATCGGCCTGTCGCAGAGACCTCTACCTGATAGTACACAACAATCACAACAGACAGACTTTCATGGCTCCGGCGGGATTCGAACCCGCAATCCCAGAAAACGAGCGGCTGCAGTTCCACGCATTACACCGCGCGGCCACCGGGATCGGCTAATTATACTCTTAGCTAAATATTTTTAGGGTGAACAAACCAAGGAGGATTACACGGAATGAGCCACCTCCTTACAGTTCGTTATTAGCACTCTTCCCAGCCCTGGATGAATGTAAATTACAAAGTTGGAAAGCGGTTATAAAATAACTAACGGTAACCGAACCATAAACGATGTGAATATTGATTTATTTTTTAAGTTATTTAATGAGATTCTGTGTAGTGTAGAGGGTTTATAGAGCCGAATGAGGTGGCAAATAATGAATTATGAGTAAATAGGAATTTGTAGGGAGGAGGTCGTGAGCTGCGTCGACGTACTATGCAGGAAGTTTTAGTACGAAACTGAGAAAGCCGTGAAGCATCTCCGGAAAGAAAACATCCTGTCCGATGTATCGTTTGAAGTTCTCACTACGTTGTTCACAATCATAATCTTCTGTGATATGATTTCGTGTTGACTGATAATTTTTACCTGCTTTTTCGGAGGAATTTGTTACCTCTGTCTTCCGGGTAGCCGAGGACTACCCTGAAGATGGAGGCAATAATACCTCCGAAATATTTCTAACCAATTACCAATAAACACAGCTTCATATACCACAGGTCTGTAAACTTCCTTCTTTCCGATATTCGATCATATAATGGCGTGGAGTGTTTTAATTACGTACAGTGTTACAGCCACACGCCTGGAATTGTTTATACGCCGAGCTTGTTTGCATGTTTTCGCATCAAACTCCCCTGTACCTCCTACACCAGCTGTGCGAACATTTGCACTGCATCGATCGGCGAATAAAGAAATGTGATGGCAACAGAAATAATTCCATTCGCCTTCGTTTGTCACTGCTGTTTTTTTCACACTGCATCCGTACTTCTAGAAACAGATGGTATATGAAAAAAGATTAAAATTGCATTTTATTCATATTTGGTGACTAAACTCCCTTTTAATATCTGTTTTGAACGAGGCTATCTTTACGCGCGCAGTGGCCAGAGGAGCTCAGTAAATTGACTGTTTAAGGATCTTTGGTCACCAGGATTAGATTCTTTATAGTCTGCTTCCTTTTCGATCGGCAGACAAGCCTTTGCGCCTAATCAGCTTCCAATCCTATGGATGGAGGATGTCCTTTCTTCGGCGGTAAAACAGATGTTGAAATTGCGCTAAGATTTATCTCTGCGTCCCATAAGTTTTTACGGTTGTTTTCTAGGTACAAGTTAAACTTTCTTTACCAATTGGATGTAAGACCAATTGCATCCCAAAACAGATGTGTATGTACGTGGTAGTTGAGGGATGAATTTCTGCTGCCTCTACCGGAAATCAAATCCGGACAAAATAGTTAGCAGCCACTGATGTTGACCAACAAACCTCTCCAGATGACGTAAAGAGGAATTTACTGTCCTCTTCAGTACTTCAGTAAATGACTGGAATTGTGTGCAATTCCACTGTATTTAATGAGATTCCTTGTCGCTAATCGACAGTAGACGATGTTTAACGTAAATATGCGTGGTATGTCTCTGATATAACTGTACTTGTTCCATTATGTGCTTAACATATACCCCAGTAATTTCAGAGAATAAAGATATTTTTCACGGGGATGTTTAAACTTCGTACAAAACGTTTCTGTGAATGATTTATGCAGTGTTTCATTGAAACACGAAAGTTTCATTGTCGAAATAACATCAAAAAAACAAATTATTACCTTTGTAATTAATGAAATATGCTTTTGATTTTTTGATTTGTTCCATGTCCCTGTTTCATAATTTATCTCCCTTTTTCTGTAAACCGTGCAATCATTTTGGGGGATTTTATATTATAGTCTTGACATTTATATAATGTTATTGTCACTTTTCATATTTCGTTTGTTTTTCGATATCACGAAATAAGATAAGTTACGAAATTGGATTGGTTGGCTCTGTATAACCGTTGCTGTATATTAGTAAACATAGTGGTCGGTGGCGAGTTGGCCATATTCCAGGAGCGTCTTCCAGACGTTATTTGGAGAAAACACTTTACAAGCCGTAGATGGTTCTGACACCGTTATCGAATTAAGCTCTAGTGTATGGTGGCAATGAATACAGTATCCATTTTTCATTAACATTTATTGGTCGCAACGTAACGTGAGTAATGCAAATACTGGAAATTACCGGTTGTAAGTGTATGATTGCCGCCGTACGTCAGTCCATTGAATGTCCCCACGGAATGTGTTCAGTTTCGTTTTTTATGCCAGCAGCGGCGTCGATTATGCACTGTACTAACTACTGCCTTCTTTCTAGCTTACCTTTTTAGCAGAAGTTAGACTTAGTGTAACCTCTGTGGGAGAAATGTTACGTGTTTAATTTGGGTGACCTTTCTCACAATGCCACCGTTACACATCTTTCTTTCCACCTTCCTTGATAATTTTTGTCCAAATACTACGCAGTATTTCTGCCAAAACATGAATGTGCTTCGTAATATTGCGTTAAAATTCGTCCTCTTCTTTCAAACTAAAACGGCATTTCATTTCATACAAAATTCCCGCAAGAAACAGCTGCTGAACTTGTCCAGTTGCGTGGTTTCACCACACATTTGCTGCAAAGCTCTGTTGAATGTGACGCTGTACTGCTTCATGTGGATTTTGTCGCGCACGGGAATCGGAATTCCTTTTGTTAATACCATTAAGTTTTAATTGAGCCTTACCCGTGAACACTGTACTAGGCAGGAGTTTTAGATATTTCGGCAGGAATTCATACAAGTGTTCGCAGCTGGTGTGATTTCTGGGTAATGAATTTTTCACGTTTTGGAGGTGATGTGAGTAAAAGCTACAATCGAGCAAAATCCTCCATACCCCTGTCTGTAAAATGCCAGTATTCATGAAAATTTTGCTTAAAACTGTGCATGAGCTTCGCTCTAGTGGATCCAGAACAGCGTCTTCTACAAGCCGTGACTGCCCACGTTTTTCATTGACTCGTGGGAAGGAACGAGTTCTTCCTCAAAGTTGTGTACATTCTAAAATGTATGTGTAATCTGGTATGGAACCCTACGACCAGAATATCGTCGTTAAGTGTTCTACTGCCGAAACCGTATACAGAATGCATGCATCATATTTATCGTTATAAGTGTTAGAGGTATTTAGAATGGTCTTCGTAACAGAACACCAAACACCAGCCGACGCGTACAAGCAGATTGAGGACAGAACGATTAAAGCGGGTGTCATGTCTGTATGCAGTAGTACTCAGCTGGACCATGGAGAGCTCGCTGCATTAGCACACATTTATGTGACGGTTACAGCTCTCTTAACTCTGTGAAGTTGTCGAATCGACACATGGGTTTTAGGAATTATGTTGCTCCGAAGGACCTCTGTAACACGATCCCGAATTTTCGCCAATTCTTTCACGGAACTTTCTGTGAATAACAGTGGCTGTTATTTTTTGTGAAACCTTTACACTTTTATGTACGTCACTGATCGGCGAATTTTTTGTTTGAGGTCATAAACTGAAACAAATAATATCAAAAATTGAATGACATATATGTTTAAGTACGAAACACTAAAACAAAACTAGTGTTTGCTAGCATAATGAACTGTCTGTTTAATCAAATCACAAACTGTAATCAAGTCGGTGTTGGCTGGAGCTAAATTACTATTTACAGTGGTCATTACCCGAATGTTTATTGAATGTTGTTATTCCCCAGTTCTGATATAATCGCATGTTCGTTTTACTGACAATGAATGTTGAAAATGATGTGTATACAGCTGCGTCACGACTATTCTGCACGACGCTGCTGTCACAGGAGTATTACTCTCTGACGCCTGTTTATTAGCCACTGCTTGTATGTGCAAGACGGCGAAGTCCGGGGGTGCAGCATAACAACGTAGGGGCAAGGGAGAATTTAGACCTTTATATATGGCCCAATGTTGCAGTGTCAGGGTTCTTAAGAAGACTGTCAAAACTGTTTTTGTTATTAATACTCTATGGCTGATACTTAACGTTGTTTAACAATGCTGTTTGGCATGCACACGTTATAACCTGGAGTGACAAGGAGAGTTGAATGGTTGTAAGTAGGGTAGGACTTGGAAATAAACGGTCATGGCATATTTAAAGGTACGTATTATCCTTATCGGAAAATTAAACGGAAGGGGACACTGCGGGGACCTAGGGAGTCACTCGATCATATACAGGAAAGATTCTCCTATGTTGGCCGTAGTTTTGTTATTAGCCCTATATAGTTAGCAAAAATACTACTGCAACAGACTTTTTATATTTTCTAAAAATCATCACATTTGAGGACACGAAACGAAGCGTCGCTAGTGTTGCTAACTAACCAAGTAACGAACCAACCAAATAACTGGCTAATTAACTCCTGGAGCGGAGTCATTGAGAAGCTAATAGTTCCTCAGTCAGTAAAGAAATTGTCCCAAATTTATGGAACCCGAAATTTCATTGCCGCTTTCACAACAGCCCGCGACTTGTCCCTATCCCAAGCGAAATAAATCCGGTCCTGTCCATACCATCGTATTTATTTATGATCCTTTTCAATATTATCCTCCCATCTACATAATGATCTACAAAGTACTCTCTTTGTTCTCAGGTTTCCCCACCAAAACCCTGTATGCATTTCATTGCTCACCCATACGCATTACATGATCAATTGATTTCGCTGGACATCATGTTGTTACTACTGACTGTAGGAAATTACAAAGTACGAGTGCATGCGGAGTTGGGGTGACCTCTAGTGGCATAACTCTCTTACGTAGCTTCGTTTTAAGATCGGGTAGTTGGTTCAAAATGTTAAATTGGGAGATTGGTGATTACATAGTCTTCATGCTTTCTTTGTCTTTTATTTTCTTTCTTTCTTTTTCTCTTTCGAGCGGAAATTGGGCTACAAATTAGAACTCTGCTCTTAATCGAACCCGGGTCAAACATTACGTATCCTTCTATATCCCGAGTTGTTGCGATTCAAATTGAATGATTAGATCCTAATTATCTGTTCATTGAACGACACTTTGAATATGTCAGATCATGTAGCATCGAATGACTGCGTGATTTGTGAATAATGATTTGCAAAAATGCGGAAGGAAGCACTTGTGGGGGTTTCTTGAGGTAATATTCCGACGTCGGCCTATATAGTCTGAGAAAAGTCGTGGAAACTTCATTATCGATAGCCGATCTCGTGACAGAGATATCAACTCGGATATCTCGATTACGAAGCAGAAATCCTTACTATCCGCTCGCGACGCTTGATCAAAATGGATGTAGTACACACAGAGTTCAATTACTACATTTATAGTTTGAACCGTAAAACCTGTTGGCAGTCTCTTACTTTTATGTGTATAGGAACTGCTGAATCAACAGGTATGTTTGTCTTGACCGAAGGAGACCTGTAATAAATACTGCGATGCAGACTTGCCGGGTCAGTTCATTCCAACCTCAACACCGTGTCAGGTAGGACATTTAGGAAGATAAATTCTGGTTATAAAATGTTGTAAGTTAAAAACAAATTTCAGATTGTGGCCTTCTACATTTTAACACCGTGTAATCTTGTAGGTGGATACTGGTATGCACCTGCTGATACAAGACTACACGGTGTCACAACGCAGAAGATTAGAATATGAAAAATAACTGTCGTGGAAACTTACAAAAGCAAAATTTTCTCTGTACCTAAACATCACGACATGAAGGAATGTGGTGGGAGTGGAGACAACCTCCATATATTCACACTTAAACTAGGAGCTTGTCGGAGCAATCGATCCGACTTCGTACTCCCATCCGAGAATTCAGCTGACACAATACCGATACCCTTCATTAAACACGGTTTGAGCGAGTTCCTTCTATGGCCCATTGCCACAAACTGTCTCCTTAAAATCACTTCATTGTTAGATTCTCCTACTTTCTTCTCATTAAAATAGACTTTTTCCAAGTACTATCACGTAGCACGTACCCGGTCAATCACAGTACGTTTATTTCATTAGTATACCGGCACAGAGTGACATGCATGAATAATAAAGTGTATTTATGTTTACCATTCTAAATTAATCAAACATTATATTCGTTATAGAGAAAGGTTTTAGGCTGTTCTGAGCAGTTTGTGTTCGAAATTTTGTAATACAGTCTCCTCAAAATTATCAAGTTTTACACGCTTACAAAATACGAGTACGTTGCAAATCTGTGTTTATATCCTGATCTGCAGATTGTTCCTATGGAATAATAAGTAGTTTTATAGAGACTGTTCTCCTCATTTAAGCGTTATCTACATGTGTATGTATTTATTACGTTGCTTATTTACTTAACACAGTTGTCAAAACAAACCTATCCTTGGAAATTATAAATCGGAATGAAATGGGCCGTTCCAAGCATCTTATATTTACTTGTCGAATTTTATTACTTTGGAAATCTTTATGGCGAATGACAACTAATATACGTAAAGGAAGCAACTGAGGCATAATTTGTTTTTTAATCCCAAAACGTCTCTTGACGTTCTGAGAAACTACGGAACTAGATTAACTTATTAACAGATGCGATGTATGCAGTTTCACGACTTTTTAGTTAATTTACAACTCAAATTCATGGTCTTGTTACTGAATATTTTTAACTTAATGCAATACATCATCCTTTGCAGCTGAAGAGGTCGAAGTAATATTGACGAATTTTTATAAACTACCTTCGTCCAAACCTGAGCTTGAAATTCATAGTTTGACTGTAAGAAAACATTTATAATGCGGCCTCTTTTGAAGTATTTACGCGTATTGTAATTGAAGAAGTTCAATCTTAGATTAATTTATGAATTTTAAGTGGTTTATTTTGTCCGAAATCTTCCTGGAAGTTTATTTCCTTGAATGTCGGCCAGATTCCAGCTGAGAACCTGGCAGGGTGGATGCATGGTGTGTACCTGGCTTCTCATTGGGTCCGTGTTGATCTGGCACATGTATGTCCCGCAGTCATTCGTCTGCACGTTGGAGACGTGCAGTTTCCAAGTGTTATGTCCGTTGTGTGTCACAGAGAGCCTTGGATTGTGGGCCACCATGTGTGTCTGTATGGCGAGGATAGCCTTTGAGTCAGATTTGATCCACGCCACCTGCAAAACAGAGCATATGTGTCATTTTCAGAGGACAGTAAGGTACGAGACGGGACATGTGCACCACGTGATTGAAATTGGATAGAGCATGCATATTACTGCCGCGAAAAACAAGGTGGGACAGAACATGTTTGTCACTATAAGGAAAAAAAGGGTAAATATGCGGGATATGTGCACCACATTCGTAAGAAATCGCTTCATAGCCATCCCTTTCATTAGAAAACAACGCTGAATATGTACGTATCACGTTCATTGGGAACAAAAGGCATGCGATGTAGACAACTTCTAATAAAGGACATGCAAATGACGGTTGTTTTTTTGTTTTTATTGAAGGCTTATTGTGAAACCCTATGAGGAAGATGATGAGGGTTTTTTTTCTGCTTTTCCATTTTAATGGAGCACCGTTGGAGTGAAATTGACAGGGGAAAATCGAAGTACTCGGAGAAAAACCTGTCCTAGTGCCACTTTGTCCACCACAAATCCCACATGGACTGACCCGGTATTTTTTTCTGTCCCGTTTTTTTCTTCTTTGATCCATTTTGTACTTTTAAATCCTTCCGTCCTTCTTCATGTCACATGTTCCATACTAGTCCTTACACAACAAACACAACACAAACATCCATGCCCCGGCGGGATTCGAACCCACAATCCCAGTAAGCGGGCGGCCGCAGACCCACGCCGTACAGCGCACGGCCACTGGGATCGGCCGGGATCGAACCCAAGCCTCCGCGGTGAGAGGCCGGCGACTAACCTCCTGAGCCATGGCACGGCCTGCAAATGACGGTAAGTTCATCTTAGGTGCAGAATATTTGAAGTGCACGGGAGTACTTATTATTAAGCTAAAGTCCATGTAGTTCAGTTGCGAGTAATGATCGTTGCATGGGAGCCAATCTGAAAAGCTCAAATCCCAGTCCAAGCCGCAAGCTAAGCTTTGCAAATGACATTCATATATTTTTAACAAAAATCTGTGTTGTGCTTGAATTAACACTTTTGAGCACATTGGTTTATTATATAAACTAATACACTAATAATAAAATACCTTAACCTTTTACCCATGCAGTGTATTTTAGTGTGCAAATGATAGTCAGAGTATACTTGGACTCTTGACCAGTGAAGATGGGACCAATACCTTGTCCCGAAACGTCGGTAAATAATTACCACACGACGCCGCGTAATATCCCAGAAGATTGCATATCTCAAGGGTTAATTGTTTCAAACACACGTTACTGATCGGTCTTTGTATTTGAGTACACTCTGTGTTTGCTGTGAGGTAGGAACCGAATTCCTACCTGTTATTTACATGAATCGTATGCTCCAGAAGGTTCATAAAATTATCACACAACGGAACGTACTCTGAGCTGGGATAGCGTAGCTGGTGCAATGGTTAGGCTACGGATTGGACGTCCAAAAATCGTGGTTTGTTTGCCGGCAGAGGCACGAGTTTGTTCTCGTCACCAAAGCTTCAAATACCGTCCCTGGGACCCAGCCAGCCTTCTGTAAATTGTGTACCTGGGGCATTTTCACCAGTAGTAAAGTGGCCGGATCATGAAGCTTAGCACTCACCTCCGTATGGAGGGTGCAAAGGAATGGCATTGTGCTTTCATTCCCTCATATGCCTTAATATTTTGCAAGTGGGAAACATTTTAACTTTACCTTTAAAGAAACGTTACTGTATATATAAAATACAGTCGAACTCGGTTATAACGTCGTGAAGGCGATCGAATATTCTGTGTCGTTATAAACGAGTGTTGTTGTAACCGAGGCGTAGAATATTATGGTTAACAGTGAGGAATTAATAGGTACCACAGAATATTAGACGTTATAGACGAGGTGTCGCATAAACCGTTGTCGTTATAACCGGGTTCGACTGTGTATGTAATCATTGTTCGTGAAGTAGACTTCATGGAGTTTGGTGAACACTGACGTAATTTAAAGCGTCGTACCAGTAAAAATGTAAGATCACGGTCCTCCTGAAATAACACGCACCGTGTAAAGTTTATGCCGTTGGATGTTACGGCACTTGAAAGGACTCATTTACTGTCATTTTTCTTGCTGCACTCTTTTTGAATATACTATATCCTAGAAAAAAGATAAAAGAAGAAGGCTTTCCGAATTGCGATATGAAGTTGTGGCAGCGATGGAATACAGCTCTTTGTGTTCTTATTGGGGGAAACACGGTACGTGATCATTCGATTTTCCTTGCTCTGTGTCTTCTTTTACTTTTTCTTGAGTTTCTTGAGGAACGTTGCTAGTTGTCAACTCTTGCTCTATACCTTGGTCGCCTTTAGTCTCTTTCCTGAAAAGCCGGAAGTGGTAGGGTGGGAATTTCCTTTCCATTGGAGAGTAAACTCGGTTACGTTGTAACGAAGTCATAACCGCGAGAGAATGCGCAGCGTCTCCTCTACATCAAGATGGATGCGGTTCTAATAAACTCGATAAAAGCGAGATGGTACAGTAGCTTGATTGGGGTTCCTGTGGTAACAGTGTGTTAGGAGAGTGAAAACTACATTTGTTACGGGTCATGAGAAGTGTTGTCGGTATAACACGCACAGTCTATGATTCCGTTTCAAGTAATTCATCCATTTCCTAGGGAGAGAACGGACGTGTTCTTGCACAGAAAGGAAGCAAATCAACAACTATACGTTATATTAGAAAAAAATGAGAATTAAGATTCTCAAGGCGGTGAATGTTACAGTAACGACCTGCTGGGACGTGAAAACCGGTACTGTGATAGATAGGTGCCGACGTTTCGGCGTAACCTTTTGCCTCCGTCGTCAGGTAGAAGACTACCCTAACGATGGAGGCAGCAGGTTCCTCCGAAGAGTTTGTACATATGTACAAAACTATACTGCGTCATGACCAAGAATGCCATTATATTCACATTAGCCAAACTCTTGCTTCCATAAAAACGTTTGTACTCGGGTGTACTCTCAGTTGTGATTACGTCTTACATTATAATGTAACGACAATTTTCCAGTTATAAATGGTGTGTAATGTAGAGTAACATCGGATGATGATGACGGATGTGAATACGTGTTAGTTGGTATGGATGTGGAAGGAGACGTGACAGGTTCACGGACTTCTAAGATGTGACTCTATGCACTTAGATACACATCACACTGCTGCCTCCATTTGCAGGGTGGGACGTCCCAGAAGGTATTGATCCTAATACAGTAGAACCCGGTTATAACGACATCGGTTTATACGAAACCGCGCCTATAGAGTCAGATACTCGTATTCTGTGGTACCAATTAATTCGTGACTGCTAACCATAACATTATACCCCTCGGTTATAAAGACACTCGTTTATAACGACACAAAATATTCAGTCTTTTCATGATGTTTTAACCGAGTTCGACTGTATTTACAACCGTGCGAATCTCAAATCTCACAGGACGTGACTTATTTCAATAAGCTATTTCTGCCTTTGTTTGGATAAACGGAGGAAGACAACGTGAATCCTCACTAAATTGTCAAAGGTAAAATGACTGACATCACAGGGCACCTTCTGAACACAGATACTGAGTTTAGGGTCACATATTGCCTTTGAAGACTGACATTTAAACATCACTTTTCGTTAGAGGCACAAAACTCTTTCGATTATAGAAAGATCCATCATTTGATGCTGTTTGGGGAAATAATCACCGTTTGTTCTGAGAATCGTATGGAGCTCATAAACTGCTTGAGAAGGGCATATTCTGGGCTATAAACGATCTTATTGGCCGTAATTGCGTTTTACGTTCAAGCCGTATGTTTGAATGCCAACTGTTTAGTAAAGTAAAACTTACAAATTATTTACTTTAATGTATATTTAAGGAAGCCGTAATATAGAAAAAATATTAGGTGCAGCATATGTTATGCAACTTTTTCATATTATATTCAGTACCAGACCACTTTAAAATAAAAATCCATGATTAAATAAGGCTTGTTTTTATATTTACCCGAAAATATGTGTAAGAGTGTCAGCTGTGCATCACACACTAGTACTAAGACCCTGTTCTAAAGACGAATTACAACCTAACACTTTAAAGTCCAGTGGTTACTTTATGTACCACCGTGTTTAAGGTTCAAGAATTCTACGTTCTGTCCACGGAGTCAGTTTTGTGTTTCGTATGGTTCTTGGGACAAACAGCGATTACTTCCCCGTACCGTATTAACTGATTGGCTTTTAGGCGCGTTCGCAGAATTGCCTGAAGCGACTATTAGCTTCGTCATGTCTGTCTGTCTGTCCGTATGTCTGTCTGCATGCAACAACTCGGCTCCCATTTGACGGATATTCATGAAATTTGATATTTGAATAACTTTCGAAAATCTGTAGAGAAAATTCAAGTTTTATTAAAATCTGACCGGAATAGCGGGTTCGTTACATGTAGACCTATGTACATGTATGATAATATCTCATCTCACTCAGTTGTTCTTACAATGAGAAATGTTTCAGGCAAAAGTTGTGGAGAAACTCAAAACTCACATTTAATGTTCAGTAACTTTTTTCCCCCCCAAAAAATCGTGCCGTTTATGAGAATGTGGAAAAATATGATACAGCCAGACAGGCCACAGATGACAATATAACTAAGGCTACAGACACACACTCAGAATGTGTAATACTTGCAGCTTTTCCACGGCAAAAATGGTTAGGCGAACGCTCCTCAATATTACGTTATAGTACATAGCCTATCTTTTTATAACTGGGATGAGAGTATTTACTGCGTGGTATGCACTGATTCCATAACTATAATACAGGTTTGTCTTGGTCAAGTTTTGGAATTATGTAAGACTTTTGGCATTATATTTTTAGCAGGTCTTTCAGTAAAATTATAGTTTCTAGTCGTATTTATATGTAAGTAAAAGTAACTACCAATAGGTCTATGTGTATTATGTTTAATACTAGAATTGAGACATGAGAACACGCATGCAGACAGTTCATGCTTACTGATTAAATTGAAATAAGAAACATGCATAAAATCGTTTTATCACAATATTGTTTTACGGTAGGTGTTTTAATATCTAGGTAACAAACACATTTACATACAGCAATAAAGGACTGTCACTACGGAACTGTAGTACCCTAATGACGCTATAATATAGCACTGTGTAAAGAATTAAAACACTCATGTAATTATGTAATGTAGTGGGTTATACTAGACAGAAATGAACTTTGAAATTCCAAAATAATAATATCAGATTGTTGAAGGTGTAATGAATGACTGCTTCTAGATATACTTTACAGTACAAGGCGACTCGTCACGGGCTGGACGGTTCGGGGATCGAAACCCGGTGGGAGTGAGATTTACCGCACCAGTCCTGACTGGCCCTGAGGCCCATCCAGCCTCCTGTACAGTGGGTACTGGGTCATTCCCAAGGGTAATGCGACCGAAGCGTGGCGTTAACCATCCACCCCATCTAGCGCCGAGGTTAAAAAAAGAGTAGAGCTATACCTCTACTACCTCTCTGTGCCTTCATGGCCGGTTATAGGATGAACTGTACCTTTACTTTTACCTTGACAGTGCAAGACACGTTTATGGTTTCTCTTCTGTTCTTTTTCATGTAATGACGCTTTCAGTAGCTCGTATTATGTAGCATTGAATGATGTGATCATCAGTGATGTGCACTGGAAAGGTTGTGGCCTAATTTGGGTAACGTACCGGAATTTGGTGGAGGGATGGAGGAAAACCACGATAAACGTCAGTTCGGTTATCTGGTCTCCGGACAGAGATTTGAATTCGAGACCACCTGAGTTTGAACGTTTGAACCAGGAAGACGGATTTCAATGAAATTTTATCTGAACGTCATGTTGCTTCCGGTTACCGGACCTGAACAAATTTTAAGGCCTTGCGCAAAGTGCGAGAGACACTTAATGCGTGTTTACCGAAAAAATACGTGTAAGCTTTGAGGTGCTCACGGAGGTGATTATGAAACATTGTATTTTAGGGGATGCTATGCCGTGTGGTATTTCTGTCATGAAAATGAAGGCAGCATTTCCGCCCGGAATGTTGGTAAAATTGTGCCAAATTAAACGGCGTCACAATTAAGAAGCTGGTTTTCATCGAATATGTCAAGCCATTTTGTATGCCATAGACAGGGTGTGTGCCCCCCTCCCCACTTTACACCAAATTTACTTGGTGTGTAAATCGCATTCTGGCAGGTACTGATTCGAACATTCCATTACTTTAACACTGCGTTGGTTGAATTAGTGACCTCAAAGCATCTTCACAGTTGGGTAGTTTGTTTTCTGAGCATTACGGAGAAGTTTTTAACAACTCGGTATGACGTAACATGCGATTTCTCGTTTTGTTATCCACTGTAGTAAGAGAACAAATTAATTTCAGACGTTTAAGATTGCTTTGCTTCATGAGAAATGACTAGCGCTTGATAAATGGTCAAACTGAACAATTCCAGGCGTTACAATATCCAACTCCATCTTCGTACAAGCCTTGTAGATTTTACTCGTAAAGAATGGAAGGCAAAAAAGAGAAGAAAAAAGGAGAAGTCGTGGAAACAGAAACACCATTTGTCTTGGAAGCTTTACAAGCCCAAGAACTTCATTTTCCAAGCCATTTAACAAGGCTACAAAGTGACTAAATGCTTTAATTTCTTAATTCATTTGAAGTAAATCTCAAGTGGGGCTGGCAGAGGGAAAAGCACCCCTTTTGTGGCGACCTCAACATTCCTGTGATCCTGTTTAATTGTCCTAGAATGAGGTTAGGGAGAGTTTTGTTTACGCAATTCGATTGTGGTTTTGCGTGAGGCTTAATAAAGTTCTTACTTTCCAGCTGACTTCCGTAGCTGTGACCAGCGAATTAAGTTGCAAGTTGCTCTGCCAACAGCTTCCCTTCTCATCAACCCACCTGAAAACAATTTGCCCCCGACTTCTCTGTGGCTATGAGAAACATACATGAGGCGAAACCCCTTAAACTCTCAGCAACGTAGTCTTAATAGAGAGACTCCTGTGTCTTCAGCAATGTTAATAATTGGTATAGAGGGTTTCTGGTCTATTTAATCTAAATTGGGGTCAGAAAGAAAGGTTGCAGAGACGTTCATACAGTTCAAAATTAGCTATACGAGCAGACGGAGGTCAACAAAAACTGCCTGGTTACAGTTTAATAAGTAATGCAATTTTATTATAACCTACAACATAGCCGGACGTGGTGTTCGAATGTGTAGCGCTTCTGCTTCGTATTCCTGAAGTTTTTGTAGTTTTTTTAACGATGCTGTCAATCTCGGATTGCACAGTATCGAATGACTGAATACTGGCACATTGCTACAGTGCCGTGACATGACTCAGGTGGTTTGTCGCCGGCCTGTCACTGCAGAGGGCCGGGTTCGATCCCACGCCACTCCATGTGGATTTTATGGCGGAAAAGTTGTCATTAGGGCAGGTTTCTCTCCGAGCACCTCGGTTTTTAAATGCCAGTCATTCAACCAATGCTCCATGTTCATTCGCCGATCTGTCACCGACCTTATGCATATAACAGGGGTGGCCAAAACGCGGCTAACTCACGTCACTGGTGCGGCTCACGCGCGTTGCGTGTAAAAAGTATTCAGGTAGTTTACATGGACACATGGCTGACGGTGAACGGCGTTTTAAACTATTTTCTGAATAAAGGAGGCTAATAACTAACAGTAATTAACCTAAAGTAACTGTATTACCAGAAGTAAGAAGCCATAAATTGAGGAAGTAATACACATTATGTAAGTAAGTTCGTAAACTGGAGCAATATGTGTGGACAGAGGTTCTACCACAACTGTTACAAATATTATTTACGTATTTTACTTCGTCATTCTAAAGTTGTCGTAGCATCATCTCCAGTCCAGTCCAGTCCTGAGGATGACATGAGATAGGTCGAAACATGTAGTTACATACAGTAATTAGAATTTAGTTGTGTCTGGACGGATGCTTATTTAATTTATAACATTTTAGGTTCTCACAGCGGTGTTCCTGAAACTTCAAGTCATCTGGGATATCACGCCTTGTCCACTGTTAAATAGTTACCGACGTTTCGAAGGGTTGTAGTGCCTTCGAAACGTCGACACGGCTTAACGTTCCAGAAGGCTTGAATCTTCACGTTCTGCAGTATACAGTCGATTACTACGGTACGGCTAAGTCCTGGTGCATGGTGCGTCTGCCACGGTACGGCTAAACTCTGGTACGCGGTGCGTCTGCTGCACGATGAAATAGCTGGCGTTCATTCACCGATAAAGGGCAATCTCTCCCTTCCCGTCCCTCTCGCTACCCAGCACGTCAGAATGCTCCTGCACTCCGGCTGATGTGATAGAACTGGAAGAATTCTTCCTTGTCAGCCGGAGACTATCTTCAGGTTATTGCTGCTGACGGCGATGGAAGGAATGAGGAAAATGCAAGTCGCGGAACCGCATTTGAATTTTTATTCAAGCACGGCTTTGAGCCATCTGAGCGGATCACTATGTAGAAGATATATTCTGGGTTATTTTATAAACAGGCTTGAGTTCTAGGTGTGATTTATTTTGTTGGGTCATCATTGTTGTTCCGTATTCCAGGACGGAACACAGTAGACGACAATGATAATAAAAAACACACGTAAGTGTAATGAAACAACAGAGTCATGTGAACCTATGACGTTTATAGCATTTCTAAATAGGATGTGTAATATATAGGCCTATATATCGAAATAGTTCTTGGAAATAATAAGTATTTCTCGTATCATAACATGAACGAAATTTCGACAGTCGTTACGTCATACCACAAACACTCGTTTGTTTACCCGAAACGTGATAAAAATTAAGGCTGACTTGTGAACACGTCTTTGAACTTACTTCTTAATGTTTATTTCCCACTCTATGCTTATCACAGCAGTGATATCATCGGTAAAGTGACTAGGTTGTGGGATTCACAACTGAGGGATCACGGTTCATTTCCCTGCAGGGAAAATAGGGTTTTCTCTTTTCTAAAGCGTCCAGGGCGACGGCTTCGGATCTCATTTAAGCTTCTGTTCAATTGGTACTTGGGGCTTGTTCGCCGGGGGTAAAGCGGCCTGTTTATGAAGCTGACCGCTAACCTCTATCTCATGCTGTATGTTGATGGTGAGCATACAGACAAGTTGACCTGTACTCTGTTGTATTTCTGTAGAGATTTCGTAGAGTGAATTTAAACAGTAAATTATACTTCTTTTTTTCAGTTTTTTAACCAACGAATGCAGTTTCTATTTTCGTATTTCTCTTCAATTAACCCTATAGATATACGAAAATAAAAAGTGCATTCGTTGGTTAAAAAACTGAAAATTAATGTCAAGATGCACGGTGAACACAACGAGTAAATTATATATTGTATACTTATTATATACTATGAAGAGGCGGAATTTGGTACAGCGACTAGGCTCGGGCTTGATACTCGAGCAGTCGTGGTTAGATTTCCTGTACGGGAAAACGATTTTTATCTTGTTAGAATTGTTCATACCGGCCCTGGGGTCCACACTGTCTCCTATTCAGTGGGCAACAGACGGTCTTTTCCCGGGCTCAAAGGGGTAAAGCCGAGAAGCTGACCACTCACGTCTATCTAGTGCCCAGGTTAGGAATGAATGGAGCTCAACCTCACTGCCCCATATGTCTTCACAGTGTTTGCAGGGAAAATTTTTTCTTTATGAAGGATTGTAACTATTTGTTGTGTCCTGCACATAATGTGATGGTTCGGAGCAGTTAAACGGGGTGGGTAGGCGCGGCGCCTCTAGTGCAGATGTGGCTGGCAAGAGGAACGTATGCTTACCGGGTGAACTGAGCCTCTGGTTATGAACATGCTGAATACAAGAACGAATGAAGAATTTTAATCCGTTCGTCCGAAAAGGCCCAGGTCGTCTTCATTGAGGATTGTGTTGCTGATGTTGGCGATATTTCGGTGAAGTTTGTACCCTTCGATTGTGCTGTAGCTCAGCTGATTACGTGTTAGTTTCTGCCCGCGGAAGGTCGAACTGAATTAACGGGAACTACATCTAGGATCTGTGGTGACCAAAATGGTACTACGGCTGATTTTTCTCAGAAGGGTTTCAGTTTTCCCGTACCTCCACCAATGATCCTTACTCGTCAGCGCCGTTGAGACGTGCGACATTCCCTAGCGGCTGCCACTTTATGTAACCTAGGTCTTTAGTGCAGGATTCATCTCCTGACCTCGTGCGTAGCTGGACTCATAACACAAGTTAATTTAAACGTCTATATCCCCACCCCCGAGACACGTACCTTGTAGGGGCCCAGGTGGTTCACGACGCAGGTAAAGAAAATGTCGCGACCTTGTGTGACAGTGTGGTTCTCCAGTGGCTGAAGAAACTCCGGCTCTTGTTCCGTCACTGCTATCTGACCTGTAACCAAAATACAGCCCATGAACTGTTGCTGCTCTGCCTTTCCATGTGAGCCCTTCTCCCTGCTGCTGTTCCATTTCATTGCTTTTATAAGCGTGTATATTTTTTTGTATTATAATTAAACACCCTGATATCGTTAGCTAATTTCAGGAAGCAGAGTTGTCGGTATATCATGCCTACGCTTCTACATTTAAAGATAGTAGCATTTAGAAAGGAAAGACAGAAAAAATTCGCATCGACTGTTTTAATCAATAGTGCGACTTATATCCTAAGAAGCATTTTTGCAAACCCGTTTTTAGCTTTACTTAATCTTCAGAGGGTTAACCATTTGAAGACGAATATTACATACATTATATGTATTAGCTGACATACTGGATAAAGCAGTAACTAAGTATTATATTCTATATTTTAGAAGCTAACTCATTTCCTCGCCAGCTTGCTTTCTAACTTGGTCATTCATTGAAAACCCCAATTTCTGTCCTATCGTGTATTGGGCCTCTGACAACTCCTTACATCACATTTACTTAGACACGAACTCACAAACCTACATTCTAAGACAAGTCTTATGAAGGCATTTCCTTGCTTGAAGCCGTGGTAACGTAACATAGGAATACCCGAAGATACCGTACGTGTAACAAATGGCACCGAGTAAAGAGTTCTTAGAAGCAATACGTTATACAAGAATATATATTCCATGGAGTTAGATGGGGTAAGAACACTACGTAGTTTATTTAAATGTAGTTTACTATGGACTCTTGCTGATCCCAGTGGCCGCGCGGTCTAAGGCGTGGGTTGCTGGGATTGCGTGTTCGAATCCTGCAGGGGGTATGGATGTCTGTCTCTTGTGAGTATTTTGAGTTGTCAGATAGAGGTCTCTGCGTCGGGCTGATCACTCGTCCAAAGGAGTCCTGCCGAATGTGGTGTGTCTGAATGTGATCATGAAGCCTCGACAATGAGGAGGCCCTGGCCCACTCAGGGCTGTGGCGTCGTAGTAGGTTGGACTATGGACCCTTATGTTGCCAGTAATATATATACGAATAATTACGAAGCATAATATAGGGATTATAAATCAGTTATTAGTTGATGTCCTTTTCCTTGGCGCAGACCGGCTAGCCTGTGCCATGTTACTGTAAACCACAACCATCACCCTCAAACCATATACTATATCTAACTTGAAATATAATACTCTGGGAAGTAATTGATGTGCGTTTTCGTAGATTAGTGATTAAATAAAAATCATGCTTGTTCAAAGTCTGGCTAAATTGTAAATTATTCAAGCCAGTGAAATGAAAAGGTACAGGGTAGACCTG
This sequence comes from Reticulitermes speratus, assembly GCA_021186555.1. Classification (NCBI taxonomy): domain Eukaryota; kingdom Metazoa; phylum Arthropoda; class Insecta; order Blattodea; family Rhinotermitidae; genus Reticulitermes; species Reticulitermes speratus. The sequence goes on from JAJKFL010000005.1 coordinate 22,315,015, forward strand.
GACCAGTCAAAAACAAAAAACACGTACGGAACATTGGTGAGGAAACTTCTTTGAAATTGAAAATTTAGGTGAGTGAGAAGGGGATGGCACGGCAAAGCGAAACTGATTGTTAGATAAATGGGTTTGTATTTTTTAGGGGGAGGGGTGCATGGAATTCATTCAAGATTCTGTCAAGAGATGCTCTTTGATATTACCAATGTTTAATATTTGGAATTACGGTAATTGGGGTTTAGTAACATTTCAATCACAAAATATGCAGTATTTGCGGTTAAAGGCAATTTACTAGCAAAAGTCGAGTTTTCCCATGCAGACTGAAGAACATTTATTTGTAGTAAAGCAAACGTTCTTTCGACGTGACTTATATTGTTGGAACTACAGTTATCTGTGAAATATGTTTTTCATTTATATTTCTTCCGTAGTATTACGATGTATGCACGCGGAATAATACAAATTTAAGACGGAAGAATTTAAAATATGTTTCACTCTGTTTGCCAGCACTAGATTGAAATATGTAGCAATTACAAACCCGAAGCAATAGGAAGCACAAGCTTTAAGATTGTGGTAGGAATTGCGTTTATGATAGACGTTTCCAATTTGCTATATTTTACAATAGGAAGACTCCGTCGTTGAATAGACGGGGTGGAGATTGGGGGAGGGATGTGTAGAGAAGGAAAACGGAACGTCGAAAATGTGCTTTTTACTGTCGAGAAAAGTGAGACAGAACCTATGAACGAGTGACGTAGAGCTGTCGGCTAGACGTCATTTTTGTTGTCTTGTTTCAGCAATTAAAATACACAGCACTACTTTCTTAGGATTGTGTAGGCCATAATGTACAGACTATGATTGTTTGCATATGTATTCATGTGTTTAAAAATGTGGCAACTGCATGTTAGTACCTGCGTCATCTGAAGGGAAAGGGTAACATACTTATGTGCTTTAGCGAGGAAAGGAGGGAAGGAGATATAGGCAAAAAAGGACTAAAAGAAATCAAGAAAGGAAGTGAAGGATGAAAATAGAAATATAAATGTTTCCTGTCTGAATTTCAACGGCATTTTTCCCACTAGTAAACATTTTGGTTAAGCGGTCTTGGAATATGGTAATGAGACTTGGGCAGATAGATAAAAGAAGAAACGAGTCAAAACAAAGTTCCAGAATGTGAAGAAGAAGTAAAATGTTGAAGATTGTGAGAAACTTATATATCTAAATGAAGCTGAATACGAGTAGTACTAGAAACAGGAAAGGATAGGATCATCGTGTAGACGAGAAGCCAAATGTATATTATAATGCGATGACAGGGCTACAGAGAGAGGAATATGAAAACCGCAGGGACGACACAAAACATTATTTTGATGCTAAGAAACCTAATTTTTTCCCCATCCGTGGTAATATTTTATCTCTGAAACATATCAATGAATTTTGATTAAATATGTTAGGTTAAATATGTGTTTCCTAATCCTTGAAGACAAGATAATTTAAAATTATCAATTCAGCAATTTAATCACATAATAAATATATATGGGATTATATCAAAGAAGTATTTTCGAGACATTTGAAGCAAGTAGCTTTAAAGGCAGTACTAACACAGAATCGTGCTAGTTTGGATAGGTAACGAAACTTCGGGATCTATAAAGAGTGGGCAAGTTTTCGAGTGGCTGAACGAGTATTTTCCTCTAAACAACGAATCTGCCGCATGAAATTAAAGTAAACAGGTAAAAACATTTTAATTCCTTGGGCTGCGAAGTACCTAATATCTACAACACGGATGTGGTTAGTAAATTTGTACGTACCAACTTAAACATATTGCGGAATAATAGTAGCGCAGTGAGAAAGGAAAACAGGCGATAATTGCAGTTAAAACTTTACAAAGTTAAGGTACTCTCGGTATTAACTTGTATGTGAAAACTGTGCTTTACATGCAGGCCTAAAGAAAATAAATTTAGAGACACGGGAATGAAGTTTTTTAAGATCCGTTAATGGACACAGCCCTTATAATCATGCACGTAGCATTAAAATACGCAGCGATCTGGAACAAAGACTGTGAGAACAGAAGGATAACTTAGGTGCATATCTGCTAATGGAACCACACCGGATACCGCAAGGTATCTTAAAACTCAAACCGTTTGGTCGCGGAAATGGTAGAGTGTAAGATGGGAGATTCCTTCAGACTCAGAATATGTAGGCGTACCTTTCATCTGATGACGATGAATTCGAGAGAAAGCATGCAGTATAGACACAAAAACCTGCTTTCTCTTAACTGATTTGCCTTCAAGGCTGTGCTGAATTCTTCTGTGGCCATTTCCTCAGGCGAAAGAATTCGATTAATCTCCAGCCGTTTCACTGTCGCGAAATTCACACTTTGAATGCCCGTTATGAAACGAAAGTATAATTTGTAGCTATGACTCACTAACTGTAACAATTGGATTGCTGCATTAACTTCCCCAGCACCTAACATAAAGATAATTATAGTTATCTATAATCTTAAATAAAAAAGGCTTGACCTCTGAAATTTATCTACATTAAAAGCTAATGTCCAGGCCTACGGGTCAAGTCCTGACGAATCGAGGTCTTTAATTTGAGTCTCAATCATATAACACCTGTTAATACCATCTGTTGGGCTGTGTTACACAGAAAATTCATACACGGTAGATCGTCTAGGTCTTTCCATTAGAACGCCCTACATCTTTTCTAATTTAGTTCAGGCGACGAGCATTGTCACAGTCTGTATTGCCTGTTCTTATAATTCTGTAGGCAAGGGTTTTAGCGTATCCACTGTTAATATCGAATGTAACTGAAGTGCATTGATAGTTTATAAGGTAAAACAGTTTATGTGAGTATAAAATAATGGGCAAACACCTCAAATCTGTTGTTTTTACGTAGACAGCTACCGAAATATTGTACATAAGTGTGATCTCGAAACCTCAACGATGGGAGGCTTAGGCCAAGGGGGGGGGGGGCTGTCGAGCCATGGAAAAAAAAGAGAAAAAGAAAGAATCATATGCTAAGAATGCAAGGTAATTAGCATAGTAATATCACTCAAGCGGACACAGGATAATCGAAAAACCACATTTGAATGGGAGGGAAACAAACTAGTCAGGCATAAGCCTTGAAGATCTTAATGACGATAAGCGTTTAATTACGGTAACTCTCAAAGTTCGTTCAGCCAAGTCCAAATTTTTATTAACCTTTTGGCAGATTATTGACTGTTGAATTGCATTGCGGTTGCACTGTATTCCAATGCGACTGTACATATGTGTGTGTGTGTGTCTGCGTGATGGATAAGCAAGTCCGGGACAGGCACTGTATTTTTCAGACCATTTACTGCGTTCATTTTAGCGTCAGTCCACGACGCGCAAGTGACAGACCACAGAGACAGACAGACAGATGTGTCACAGCGACTTGTACTAATTGGTCTATATATACAGACCAGGCCTTTGGCTTGAAGCCAGACAGGACAGTACCTGTAACACCGTCTGATGGCGTTTAGGGTACCCTCCACGTGTACCGTTGTACCGGATGCTTTGCACATTACCGACAAAGTGTTCATCTCTGACTCCAATAAACCAGTGCTTATTAGTAAGTGCAGAATTGAATAATTATTTATTTTGCTTCTGTTTTTGTTAAAATAAAATCTGTCATGGGGGAAAGGAAACATGCACGCAATATTCTGGTCGGGAAACGTGAAGGGAAGGGGCCACTTTGGAGGTCTGGACGTCAATGTGAGGATAGTATTAAAATGGATCTCAAAGAAATAGGGTGGAAACTTTTTTTTGTATACAAACCAATTGCCAGCAATTTTTAATAATTGTTAACAACATTTAACGACATTTTATTATCAACTTTTAGGTCTTTAACCCAAGACGAAACCAACCTACGCCAGACATTTAAAGATAAGGTTGTATAAACGGAAACAGTGAGTGTTATCAACTGTTAACAGAAAATTGACATACATTGTGGTGTATAAGTGGTGATACCAAATGGAACAGTGAATGTTAAAGTGAACGTGACCTTGAACTCCTGATGATGGCTCTGTTGAAGCCGAAACATGTGTAGGGTTAATGAACATAACTAAGAAATAAAGTGCATTTGTTTGTTTAATTGTTGAAGGATGGAAACGTTTGGACTGGATTCAATTGGCTCAGGATAATAAGCAGTAGCAGTTCCTTGTGAGTAATGTAGTGATATTTCGGGTCCCATAAAAGGCGGAGAAGTTCTTGAGTAATCAACGGACTGTTAGTTCTAGAAACTAACTCTGCATCATCGGCTTAGTTAACTCAGTCTGCATATGTAGTGAGGAGTCGAAATAGCTCAGTCTGTACAGTGATTAGACTACGAGCGTGACGGTCGTGAAATCAGGAGTTCGACTCCCAACTGGACCAGAGAGATTTCTTTTCTTCACAGTGTTCAGACCCTCTCTGGGGCCCATTCTACCGCCCATTTAATATCTGCCTGTGGTTCTTTCTCCGGGGGTTAAGTGGCCGCGGCGGGAAACCCTCTTCCCACTTCACCAGACCCCGAGTTAAGAATGCGAGGAGGTCTACCGCTCCTCCCGCACACACAATTATATGGCATCGCGAGCAATCAGGTGTACAAAATTACCTTTCTCTGGATACCGGCATGTTTTTCACATATGGGACTCCTTACCAGATCTGTGAGCCTAACCTCTCTCACAGCTTCGCAGGAGACGTTGCCGCATGCTCGGCGTTAGTTGTCACTCGTGAATATTCTGCAAGTAGCCTACAGCAGATTAAAATGAATGTGTCTGTTACAAGGGGATTATAGGACCGAGAATTTTGGCGTAGTGGAACGCGCTAAACTTACATTTGGGAGGAACCAGGTTCGAATCTCCGTGGTACTGTCGGGACAACACGTACTGCTGACTGACTATGCGCAGCCGCTTTTGAAGAAAAAAAATCAGTACAGAAATTTGGCGCAGAAATTAATTCGTAAGTGGCGTCTTTAAATAAAAAGAAGAGGAGAAGATAATATTAAAATGGGATTTACGAAAATAAGTAGGAAAGGAATGGAACTGGCTGAGGTTCGTGTCGGTTTATGAGTTTTAATGCATCTTATTAGCAAGTCCTGCTGGCCGGTTTTAGGTCATTTATTTAGTTGTTAGTTTATATCATGGTTCATTAATTCGTTAACATTTTGTTAGTGAGAGCTGACAGTCGAATCGTCATAAAAATCTCATCCCATAAACGTGCCTTTCATTAGATATGATAATAAATTGGCTAAAAACTGTACGCGTTTTCCAATGTTTTAGTGTTGGGCTTGAAATTAAAGTGGAAGTAACATTAATAATACCATTAAACATAAGTCAAATTTGCCCATGTTTGCCTCATTGAAACAAATTACCAGCCTTCTGTACAACAGAGAACGGGACTTATAACGAGGTAAATTCTGACATGTGACCCATTCTTCGTGTTAAATAGACCACATTTAAAGTACGTAGCATATATAGCTTTCAGCATTTAGGAACTGCGATGCGAATATCGTCCATTGTGTTCATAAATGGAATATGATACTAACTAATCCCTCGTTTCCTCTTACCCTCTCTCATTTCCAAGTGCAAGGAGACAGACGAGGGACGCTGGGAGCGGGCATAATAGCCTAGTTCTCAGTATCAACAAACCGTTTGAATGTGTTAGGGTGGTAGTAAGACACCTGTTTACTGTGTGCTGTACTTTTGTGTATGTAGTTATATTTTGTTTCCCTCAAGCTGGCAGCCACTACGAACACTGCGCAGTGCTGGCTTGGGCGTATCCTGGTGTTGCATCAAAAGCTAGAGGGAAACTGGAAACTATTAATGTGATAATGCGTTCTCTTCTCTTGCTGCATTTCTCGCTCCGCCGACCATTCAAGCTATCTGCCCCATACACTCGTGAATAGCGAACAGCAAGAGAACCAAGTAGATATGCAGAATATACGAGTATGTCGAGTGCAAGACGAGTCTGTTATTTTCTAAGCGGCTTTTAGAAGTTTCTAAAGTGATAAGTGGCCATTTTATTTTATTATCGACGGAAATCTTTGGCGATTTTCCTTAAATTTCTTCACGGATGTCGTTATTATATAAACCGACGTCCTATATATGACGTAAATATACATGAACACCCTCTGTTTTTTTGGTTCCCATGACATCCATATATTTCTAAACGCATTTAATTCTGTTTTTATTGGTCACAAGACACTACGTGTTTAATTAGGCGCCTCATCCAAATTCTCAGATGATATATGGACAGACTTGTAGTGTAAGTAGTGGTATCAAAGATATTAGATGGACGATTTTTTCTACTATGTCTGCACTGCTTCGCTGTAGTAAGTATACTAAATTTTACTCAAGACGGAGTCAAACAGTCTCATCAATATCGTATTATTTATATATCGGGACATTGCACGAAGTGTAAAGCATACGTTTAGTGGACAGTAGAACATCACTGCCACTAACGTTTAGAAATCACACTTGATTCCTGTGACTTACTCCGTGGTACACTACGTTTTGAGAAATCCGTAAACTCTGATTTCGTCAAAGAATTCCCCGCTCTTTGTGGAGACCCGTGGATCATTGCCTTCTTTACAAGGGATCGTAATATAGACCTACACGACTACAAAAGGAAATGCTGAATATGACTTAAGAAAATATTTAATAATATTCTTACAGAACCTACTCCTTAAAGTAATTTAGATTCATGTATAGACCAACGAGTACATGGGAAGAGCAATGAACAATAATTTCTGGGAATAACTCAGTAGCCAAATTTCCTGCATCGTAGATTCCTAGTCAAACAGATTCACTATTCTGTTGGTAGTATTTTTGTTTTATTTAATTTTTGTGAGGAACGTATTATGTAAGTGCAGATTTTCTTTGCTTTTGTTTTGTATATAACTTCGACGTTTCGCATCTTCGCCATGACTGTAATTAAAGACTGACAGAAATACATGATTTACAACACAAAATTACATTTCTGATCTGTCTGACTACCAAATTTTACATTCCTAGCTACAATATTCTTCAGCTGTTATTGCCAAACCGAAACTTTAATGTCAATTCTGGCACTACCATCATGCTCTTATTTTATATTCTACAAAAATATTTTTCCATTGAAGTTTAATATTCTTTTCAAGATCTATTACCGTACACCAACATGGAGCTGTGAACTAGGTGGCACTAATGTCGCCATCGCCTCACAAGTTCGCACTCTCTGAAAGTTTTTTATTAATTTTCGGAAACTAAAGTAAAGCTTTCGCTGTCCTCCAGTGATATAACATTCATTTGAAGGTTCGTGAGTACTGGTCAACTCATTGCAAAGCGTAAGTGGGAGAAAGAGACGCACAGACAGTGTGACGATCTCATAAGCATGCTCTTGTCCATTTAGGCAGAGAAAATAATATGAAAATAATTTCTGCCGTCGCTTTCAGCGTCATTTTTTAAAATCACAAGAAGATTGACTATAACTGTGGACATTCACAAAACAGAAGAGTTAGAAGTTTCGAAGTATCGCGTCAGTCCTTAAATGCAAATATTTAAAAGTCTCCTGCAAGAACCTGATGTTCTGAACATTGTGAAGCCGAATGATTTCCGTGGCACTGTACTTTCAGAATGATGATTACTGTTGAACAGGAAGCCTTCCTCTTAGGCAGTAAGTGGATGATAAATTATGTACGATCTGCATTGTTCCCAAAGGAAAATCAGCTGTTTTCTGTGTGACCTGAATATTCTCTCTAGCAGAAGTTACGTAGAAGGCATCGACATCAGGGTTAAGAAGAGGCCCTGAGATCCAGTTTCTACCACAACGAGGAGGTTGGGCTTCATTACTTTTGCACGTATAACGGAGGGGGTCAGTGATTGTTATCTGAGTTGTAAGAAGCTGTTAAAAAAGGTGCTATAGAAGTGAGTAAAACCCGTCAAAACTGGAGTGTGGTTAACCCGAAATATAAATGTGTCAGGCCTAAAAATATGTCCTGACGTCAGTAGATTTTACCTGAATGTCCACTGTCGGAATTCAGTTGATATCTATTTCTCCATCTCACTGAATATTTACTTCCAATTTCAGAATTACTACAGCCATTTAGTTAGAACACCACATTCTTTAACATTTAATGTGATACAGATTTGTTATTTCGTAGGCAAATAACTGCTCATGCACCTGGGTAATTATCTGACGACTTGACTAGGTACCTAAATAATTAAATAACTCTATCTATCTATCTATTTATCTATCTGTCTATCTGTCTGTCTGTCTGTCTGTGTATCTGTCTGTCTACCCATCCATCCATCCCTCTATCTATGTATCTATCTATCTATCTATCTATCTGTCTGTCTGTCTATCTGTCTATCCGTCTATCTACCTATATATTTCTATCTATCCATCTATCTATCTGTCTGTCTGTCTGTCTGTCCATCTATCTCTCTATCTATTTCTATCATCTCTATCTATCTATCTATCTATCTTTATCTATCTATTTATTTATCTATCTATCTATCTATCTACTTGTCTATTTGTCTGTCTATCTATCTGTCTGTGTGTTTTTCTTCTGTCTATGTGGTAATCATATGCTGTACATTTTCTATCTTTCTGCCTGCCTGTCTGTCTGTCTCTCTCGGTATGTTTTTTCTGTCTATCCAAATAATTAACTCGCTAATTAAATTGATAACAATGTAAGAAATAAATTCATTCTATTCATCTCTAACAGCTTTCGTAGATTAGTTTCATAAAACTGTTCTGATTGTAAGGTTTGAGTTCAGAATTGGTCATCTCACATTTAAACGCTTTCTTGAATGGGTAAACCGCACGTGTGGGACCATATGGAGATACGTGGTGAAATTCTGTAACTAAATAACGAAGGAACGCGAAGATAGAAACAAGGGAGAAGATAGAAAGTGGGGAAAGAGAAAACGAACGAATGGAAAATCGAAAAGGGAAAGATAAAAACACGAAGAGATAGAAAGACACTTTGAAGGAATGTATGAACGATAAGGAAGAAGGCAGACAGTTGAAAGGCATACGGCGCTGGAGGTAACTAAAGGAACAAGCAAGCAGACAAAGTGTAAATGACCCTAAGTCATGTAATATGGAAAGGCGTGTTTTACGTTTCCTCGGGCTTTGATACAGCGAATTCATCCGAGTACATTTAAGTTATGTTGATTCTTGGGCTGGTACTGGTATGTTTGAGGTGGGCGTCAAATTACAAGGGAAATACAAAGCAGTTTTCTGGCGACGCCAACGGCAGCAGAGGAACGTCCTTTATCCTGCGACTTGAGACGTCTCAGCGGGGACTTCGTGAAGCTGGTTATCTCGCCCTTCACGTGCAGCGTGCCACAAACAGGCCGACAGACGAGAGATACGGGCGGACCGTAGATCCGTCCAAGACATAGGCCTAACACTGATAGTCACCGGCGGCTTGTTAGGCGACTCAATAGACCTCACGACTATTGCGTGCTTTTGAGACGGCTCTTCAGCACACAGAGAGCAGATTTAAAAAAAACAGAGGGGAGCCAATAGATTCGTACGAAAATAATGCAAAGTGGCTATAAAAAAGTTAAAACTAAGTCTGTAAACTTACAACATAATGAATTTAAGTTCACTCTGCATGTTTCGGCAACATATAAATTTGCCATCTGCAGAATATATCTCATTAGCAAGGAAGTAATTGAAAGTTCAGAAAATCATTATCGTAATGCACTTAAAATATATACCGTTTCAAATTTATTGAGTGAAACTATGAACAAGTGAAGTTGTTATTAATTTTATTATTGTTGTTTTATTTTGTTTCATAAGAATAATATTTTCATGTTTATTATTACGCAGTATGTGTGTCTCTATGTAATAATTATTTCTGTATGAAAATTCTTCTGGGTAAGTATGGTTGTTTAAGAATAGTTGTCATACGATTTATTACTATATCATTTTGTGATATCTGACCACTGCGTGTGATCTAGAAACGACCTTCAGCTATTGAAAGGGGACCCTTCGCCGTGGAATATTCCGACAGTGGTGGATAATGTAGCGCTAACACTGTAGACTCCCATTTTGGACATATTCTTTTCGATCACCGGCACGCCAGACCTTATTCTGATTGATCATTTTCGGAGTATTTCTCTGTATCTCCAGGCGAATGCTGGGGTAGTATAAGGACATTATTTTATCTGAAAACTGTTGCTTGCCAACTCCCGTCCGCTCGCTTTACCTCAACATTGACGTGAAATGAAAAACGCTTTTGTTAGAAATGCCGCATCTGTAAGCCGAAGGAAATATTTCCAGCACCCTGTTTGATTATGGTAAGTAAAAACCCATTATTAGTTGCCATATATTGAATTAAAACGCGTTACCCCGACTCCAAGTACACTGAACAGCGATAAACGCTACGCTGCTTGCCATCGGCGGAACAGTCTGCGTGAAGAGTGATTAGAGTTGTCGGATAAGATAATGTCCCTTTAGTACATTGGTTCCCAAACTTTTTCTGTCCACCGCCCGATTGGTTCCATATACACACCCACAGCGCCCCCTACCTTTTTTAAAAAACATAAATGTGCTTTTGTTTCCACTTCTTTTTATATTTAAAAAATCGTTTAAATAAAATTATAAGAGTTAAACTTAATGTTTTATGTGTTAATCAATAAATTAACATGTATTATATTTTTTATGATTAACAATAATTCATCTAGCAGTAGTTTATTAAAAAAATAATATGTGCTTGTATAAGATTCATAAATTAAAATACTAAGAAATTTATTTTATTTTTTATTTTTAACACAAAAATTACTTCATTTGAATTTTATTATAAAAATAAATGCACTACTTGTCTACTAGCGCCCCCCTGTGATAATAACAGCGCTCCCTTCCACCTCTCGTACCTATTAGCGCCCACCTCGGTAATCCCATCGCCCGCCAGGGGGTGGTATCGCCCACTTTGGGAACCACTGCTTTAGTACTTTCAGATACGCATCAATCTCCACTTCCTATGTTTTTAGCCACTCGTCACTTGTGATCATTTTCTTCTAGTATCAGTTTCAACTACGTATCGCACGTAGTTGAAACTGCATCAAAACTTGCCTACGAATCACGCATAATGACGATGCTTCTCGACACGTCTTACAAGAAAAGTAGATAAGTTGAAAGAATATTGCGGAATCCTTTAAGCTTAAATGTAACTCGCCTTGGTGCAGGTATTTGCACATCAGTGTGACTGAATCCAGCTTTGAATAGGTACATCTCATGCTTTTATTTTGGGGGCTCGGGAGCGCCTATATTTCATTCTCCCATAATCACTTCTAGCAAATGGCTTCACTCCTCTCACACGCAGTTTCATCTCACGTCCCACTTTCTGAGAGTCGACAAGCTGAAAATCTGCAATGAATTTGGATTTGAGCTGCGCGATGGCAGCGCGGGTGTTGGCAAAGCGCCGTTTACAGCAAGTCGAGCCCGTCGGGCGTTCGTTACGTAGCAGAGTGCGAGATGGCGCGGCGATTCTCCACGTACTGGACTTATGTCTTTAAAATGCGATGTGATAGATCGGCAGTAAAATTTGTAGCAGAAATGTAGCTTTGGTTTAATTCAGTTAATTTTTACGGTTACATTACTCAGTGACCCCAAATTCAATATCGCGTAAATTCTTTTAGTTATGTGAGAGACATTGATGAAAATTGAAACTCGGCACCTGTACTGTATAATGCACTATCACAACAGAGTTAAAATGCCATTTTTTTCAGGATAGCTTTAATTACTGATTAATTGAACTTTGGCATATACAGTGTGTTTCTGAAATACGTGTCACTACTGTAGGGGCGTGTTCTATCTACAGAAACAACAAAACAAGTCGATGTAAACGCGAGTCGTTCGAATCTTCGTTTTAGACTTATTGCCCTTTGAAAAGAGAATTTCTTTACGAATGTAGCAGCGGACCAATTGAATGGTCTGCGAGATCACCTGACTTGAACCTGTTGGATTGTTATTTATTGAGCCATGTTGAAGGTGTTGTGTATTGTGCAGCAGACAGTGGTGTAACAGAGCAAGGCCAGAGGACAGAAGATAGATGGGAGTTAATTCATACCACGCCTCGGAGTTCTGAGCACGTAAGGCGATCTTTTAATGAGACATTTCGAGATTTTTTTTTGTAATTTATTATTGTAAAAATAGTATTATTTAAAGGAGGAATGGGTGGTTTATAAGTAGCGTTTTCCGTGGACAGGCTTTCACTTTAGTTCTATTTCTGGTTTTCAAAAACAGAAAGAGCCATGATTCCAGATAAAGCGTCCGACGACCTATGTTTGCAATAGGTTTTTCTTTGTGTGTGTGTTTGTGTGTGCAAAACAAGCCACTAAAGTAGTACAGCATACTCACAAATTACACACCAACGAAATGCACTATATTTTCACTTTTTATTATTTAACCCCTACATATGTTTCAACCTTTAAAAGGCCATCTTCAGGGGGCTCGTAAACTACATTTACTTTACATCCATTGAAACATATGTAGGGGTTAAAGAATAAAAAGTGAAAATATAGTGCATTTTGTTGGTGTGTAATTTGTGAGCTGTTAAAAAATGCACTATGAAGATAATATAAAATTAGTGCAGCATATTTCACAAAAATGACTTACATTTTGAGTCCTGTAACAGATGATTATGAAAGTGGATATACGTCACAGCAGACGCACGATTATTCCCATGTGTGGTTTTAATTCTCTCTATTAGGCCCGCATAAAATTGGAGAGGGTACGCGATCGAACGGAGAACACCGCCTTAATGCCGACTCCAGTGTAAATGTTATCTTTTATGTTTATCACATCTTACTTGTCTTTCATTCCCTTTGTTCACTACGTTGTCTTAATAACACTCCTAGTATTGTATTACTACACTTATCTATGAATTTTAATGCACCATTAACACTATGTAAATGAAAAGCCTTTAGAAATATGACAAATTACAGGAACATAAACTGATACATGTACTTGATATATTCTGTCGTCGCGTTTCGTTCAAAGAAGCACAACGCTTTTTACCTGAGCTAGGCGATAAGAAATACCCAATATATATATTCAAGTTTATTAACACACATTAGTCAGAAACCTTTAGACTTATCTTAATGTGAACACTACTTATACGTACCTTATTGTCATACATACGTAGTCTACGTACATACATAATAACATTGCGGTAGCAGAGTCCAAACTGCCACTATATAACCTGAGCTATAGAACGCGTCGTTTAATAAAACTTTTGCAGTAAATAAGAACTTGAAAGTTAAACAGTGGCACTGGGTACCGGCCTGGTTCGATTCTCAGCAGGGGGAAGTGATTTTTCTCTTTTCTCTTTTATAGAGCACGAAATTCTAGTGCCTTGTTCACAAGAGTCCGATGTCATTTTAGTAATACCTTTGCAACCATAAAACATATTATTATTATTATTACATCATAACACTTTTTTGTCGTTTGCCCTAAACATTTCTTTCCAAATTACATTTTTACGGGTCTTTTCTTGCGTTAAGAAACTACTAAATTATAGAGTACTTTTAAAATTTACTTAAATGCTTTTATCCAGCCTTGAGGTTTGTTTGATTAGTGTATAAAAAGTACTCGACATTTTGGAGTACGATGCGTTACGTTAACTTGTGAACTTAGCCTCGTCGTTGTGAAGTAGTGGGATGGGGGAAGACTGGTAAAAAAGATCTCACGAAGCGGACGCTTGAAAAATGCTTTTACTCGGTCCGTGAGACAGAAGCTGAAGTCGGGGTCCGCGGCAGTAAGTCAGGGCCCCGTGCCGAAGCAAGCAGAGTGGCACGGGGGCCCTGTTCTAGAGGTAAGAGGGATTTGATGCGCAGCGGCTTTAACACGAACATTTCCAACCTCCAGCCTACTTTGTAAGAAATGAGGAACTTGTGAAAAGTATGTTTCGGGATATAAATTCGATATTCTGGCGATACAAGGAAAAGAAAGCACTTCTGTCGTAAGCAAAAAGTAATAGGATGTGACATCTTCTTGTTCTTATACAGACAAGAAGAAATGGAGAAGGGGGTGTATTTTCACGACGGTCCAGTATTACTTTGCTGCACGTCTTGAGGAGATTTTTAAAGAATTTGTCAACTGCTGGCCGAAAGAAATTTATACGTAACGTGTTTCTAACAAGGGGGAGGACATGGAAAGGGGCCCAACCTTATCTGTAACCCTTACTGAAGAGTGCTTTATGAAACTTTACATTCTGTGAGACTGAAACTCCAGCCTTAGGCTCGAGTTTCTTGCTAATATGTGTGAAGGCCTATATGTGTATGTGAACTTCACACATTACGTATACAGGTTGTATCTAAACTCCTTGGACGGATTTCAAGGGTGAATTCTTCACGTCAAAATAAAGAAAATCCTTCATATAAACATATGTCCGGAAATGAGTGGTTTTTTACTTTAGTGAAAAGATTACATTCAAAAATAAATATAAGTTTTAAAACTTTCAATATAGTCTTCTCGGGCGCACAGCCGCGTCAATTCGTTTGAATACAACGTTTCGGGGACTAGCTCCGTCCCCATCCTCAGGCAAAACTGATTTAACATACAACTCGTCTGTCCCGTGTTTTTCTACCTGCCGCGGCAGGGAGAATCAGACCGGTTTTGTAAAATAAATACTTTAATTATGCAATATTTTACTTACAGCTGACATAACGCATGTATAATTCACGTTCCTAAACTAATAATTGTTGAATTGTTATTGTTTATCAAGTTGAAATTCACAAAATGCTCATAATGTCTTCCACCTGAATCAAAGGCACGAATGGACACGTCTGTTTACGGACTGTTGCACCATTTCAGAGGTCCCGGAGCGGTTGCGAATGGTTTGAAAGGCATCAGAAATACGTTGATGAAGTGTCTCTTTATTTTCAATTGGAGCTGAATACACTAGGGTTATCAAGTGTCCTCACACATAGAAGTCTAAAAGAATGAGGTCAACCAGTTGTTGGGTTGTTCCTCGAAAACTAAGTGTTTGGGGACATATATTGATATGAACTATTTTCATCTTTTTTGTAGGGGAAGTCACTCCTGAAGTTTGCCCAAACATTTTAGATACACTCTGCATAATGCTTCTTGTTAATCTTTATTTTTGTATATTCGGTATTCATGTTGGTAATGACTTGTGAATAGAAGTAGGGAATAACAAATTTAAGGTATGATTAAATCTGTATTGAAATGTCCACCGTTTTGAAAGAATTCATAGAGAGCAGAAATCTTGGTGCTTATTACTCTATCAGATTTAGTGTCTTCCTCTTAAGTATAGCCGCCTGCAGAACCTTCAGAACTATTGAAGTTTCATAACCAATTTGTGATGGGGGTTTTTAATAAAATTTCTTTTAAATATGAACAGTGATTATGTGACAAAATCATAATTTCTTTCGTAAGAGGCTTAACATAAAACATTTATCAACTTTAATCATGTGGTATTTTACATTAAGACGATAACGATCAGTTACATTTTACGGATGGTAGGGCAAGCTACTGCCGATAGCTATAAGCTATGCTGTTCTACGCTTGTCCTGCTGTAATTTCTACTTAGCAATGCAGATTGCTGAAAACTCCTGCCAGCAGTTTAGACATCACAGGCCTCAATGTGTTGCGAACCAGAGACGAGCATTTCTTTTGGGCATGAGGCCCCACATTCGAACACACTCGTACTAAACTGAAGTTGGCCCCATAGACCGCATTTCCCAGGGCGCTTGGTGGTTACCTCGAAAAGATGCGACACCTCCGTGACGTTTTTTATCCTTCTAAAAATAACTTGCATATTTAAAATTCGTTCTTTACTTAACGACGCCGTTTCAGATTCAAAAGTGTCGTCTTAATTTATGTAAAACTATTGCATAAAAATTCGTCTGTAGTGAATGAAGTAAACCATGATAATCACGAAGACCCTGACTTAGAGTGTCGGATTTTTTCTGGCCGTGATTCCGACTGAATTCAAGTTCAGAGGTACAGCAAGATTGTCCCCAATGCTGTTAATACGCGCAGACTGATTTAGGGAGAAGTAAAAGTAATTTCTGTGCTTAATTAGCAACACAAAATGAAGACGTATCAGGAACAGCAAGTAACACCGTTGTAGGCTCCAAATAGAATTCCTCATACAGCCATATATGCCGACATCAGTAACCTTGCGGTATCGCTTGCGTAACAGTGAAGAGGAATACCAAATGATGGATGATGTTTTGGGGATAAAGTTTTTTCCCACGTTTCGGAGGAACTTTCTGCCTCATTCTTCAGGGTTTTTGAACTGGGTTCACAGAATTCACCTGACCCAATTTACAAAGACAGTCATTTGAGCAACATCCGCCATGAAAGCCTGAAAATGCTCGTATACATGAAGAAGACCAATGCTGGAATCAAGCTATGACTCGGAAAAGGAAAATGTTCTATACTTTATTCATTAACCTTTTAAAGACTGGCGGTTACCTTGTGTACCACCAGGTTTGATATTTAAGAAATTATTTCTGCCCACAGAGTGCTTCTCTGTTGTTTGTATGAATCTAAGAAAAAACAGAGATTATTTCCATGTACATAATTAATTAATTAATCGGTTTTGATAACCGAGGAATTGTGTTTCCTGCGCGATATCAACTGAATATTTCAACGCAGTTTAGCTACTGTTAGTATTTGAAGGGGTTCAGCTTACATTATAATATTCGCGAGATAGCCACAGTGGAGAATGTTACTTCAGAGCGACTTCACTTTGTGTATAACAACCGTTTTTGGGTGGTTTTAGTGACTCTTTTCTTCCCATAAAACGACTCCACAGTGCGTGTGTAGCCACTTGCTTATTCCGTTTTATTGGGCGCGTTCGCAAAATTGCGAAAAGAGACTATTAGTTTCGTCATATCTGTCCGTCCGTCTATTCACATGAACAGCTCGGCTCCACCTGGTCGGATTTCAAGAAATTTGATATTTCAGGATTTTTCGAAAATCTGTCGAAAAAAATTCAAGTATGATTAAAATTTGACAGTCTTAATGTAGAACATCCCTGTTGGTGTGTTTATCAAGTGTATATTTTATTAGTTCGTCAGTCACACTCAACAAGCTAGGTTAAGGTTATTGACGCTAATCAAACGCATATCCATCGTCACGAGAACTTAAAAAGAAAACTCTATAGCTGTAATAAAAAATATTTTTAACAGCTTGTTGAGTGTGACTGACGAACTAATAAAATATACACTTAAAATCTACAAGAATAACGTGATATTTTACATGACGACCTATGTACATTTATGATAATATCTCGCTGAATTCTTCTTAGAATGAGAAGTGTGTCAGACAAAACTTGTAGAGAGAATCAAAACATATTTTATGTTCAATAATATTTTACCGGAAACCGTTCCTTGTATGAGATAATGTGAAAAAATATGGTAGAGCCAGACAGGCCGCAGATGACAATATAATGCCTCGCAGATGCGATTAGCATGCCGGAAAACTAAGACAAGAATGCTTACAGGCAATTTACAAGTTTTGTCCACGTTCTTTTTCGTAGCACGTCTGTAGTATTCTTCTCAAATGTGTCCCTTATGCGCATTTTAAGTTCTGCAAAAGTCCTGATTTTTTTGTGTGTACGCTTGGGACTTGACAGACGCCCTCACAGAGCTCTAAGTGGGTAAGTTAGGGTAACCTGGGCCACGGAATTGTACCACCCCTCACGAGTCTCCTGTCGGGAAATGTCACATTCAAAATCTGAATCAATGTCGTGCTTAAAATTGGGTATAGCAATATCCTGTCTTATAAATTTGGTGTCCAGCCTTCCGTCCACTTGTGGGATTGCGAAATGTTGGAATATGTCTAAGTGATGCCATCAGTATTTTTCGCAAAGAAGCAGACATATCAAACTATTAGATCGACGAAAGCAGTGATCCAGGCATTGACTTTAGGGCTATATCTGACGCTACTGATTTTCTGATGTGGATTTTTGACACTTCAAATTCGCAGGTCTTATTGACTCATTTTCCCTGTTATCTCAAATGTCGATTCATCGGAGAACATGATGGTTTCCAGGAATCTTTCATTTTTCTCTGCTCCGCGCAGCATGTTCATCACAGATTTATACCTTTGATGTCCTTCATCAGTCGTTTTCATTGTTTATGTGTATCAGTTTCACTTTATACTCATGAAATTTATGTCCCTCGAGCATAAATTCTGTTCGTCGTGTCTGTCGATTGTGTTGAATACAGATTTGCTCACCCGAAAGACTTCTTTAGATCCCTGATGAAAGACTGTAGAACTTGATCAATCCTGTGCTAGGGCTGGTCTGCCCGTAGACTTCGGGTGTAAAACTGAATCGCTGTCTCTAAAGCGCTTGTACTATGCATCCACACTTAACAAAGTCCCGTCTGAAGTGCCTGTAACAGCTGCCTTAAACGCATGGCACCGAAAAACGCATTATGCTGTTTGCTGAGGAATTGTCACGTTTGTTTACACTGCCTCTGCTGCTCTCTCGAACATGCAACAGAAGGTCGCTTGTTACTATTTCGAACTTGTTGAGTTACACAACAATCTGTGTTTGCACTAGTGTCCTCTATTCCTAAACGTACGAATTGTCTGCCTATAAAATCCCAGGGTCAGTTGTTAGGCATACTTTGTGTAGGAAATGAGATATTATAGGCATATACACGTGAATTGTCTTTTAATGTGTCTAATGATAGCGAAAAATCTCAGTATAGAATGTACTTGAATTCTCGTTAGTTTGACTATCTATTAGCATTGAATGATTGCGTCTATATTTAATATCTGTTTGGTCGTGCCATGACCCAGGCGGTTAGTCGCCAACTTCTCATCTCGGAGGCCCGGGCTCGATCCCGGGTCAGTCCATGTGGGTATTTTGGTGGACAAAATGGTACTGGGACAGGTTTTTCCCTGTCAATTTCATTCCACCGGTGTTCCGTTACATGGAAAAACGAAAAAAGACTAATCTTTGTCATAGGGTTGCTCAATAAGCCTTCAAGGCTGCGGTGCGTCCATAGCATCTGCTGCGGAGCACTTCACAAACAAAAAAGTCTGTGTAATGTTAGGGAAGATTTCTGTATGATCATTTATTTTTATTTTACACGATTTCTGCACTGATGCATTCGCTTTGTAAAATTACACATAGACGTATTTAAAATACTGAAATTTGTCAGTGTTTTGCTTGAAATAATTAATCTTACGCTACGTGCAAGGGAGTATCAAAAGTAAACTTTCACTAATTGAAAATCTAAAGGCAATAACACACCGAAAGAACCAGAATTGTTACATGCTTGTTAATAATTATTGAGAGGTAAACAGAGAGAGAGGGCGCGCGTTTGGTGGCTTTATGAGCACTCAGAGGCACAAAATACGTTGTATCCCTTTTAGTACGATGTGCATGAACTGAATGTATAATGTGAACGTTGTGCATATCTGTCCGCATGTTTCATCTCCCAAATTTCTCACCTGACTTCGTTGGAGTTTTGTATATTTCTGTTTTCTGTAGTAAAAAGTAATGGGATGAATTTTATTTGGGTTCGTATCTGTCAAATGTTTCTCCTATTTCTCGTGCCTGAACCTCAGACGACATAAAGGAATACAGTCTTCATTATAATTACCAGTAATTAAATAAATTGTAACTGGCACAAAGCCTGTTTAAATTTCATAGGAAAAACTTTGTCTTACCAGATTGCAGTGTAAGCTAATTATCTGACTGCGGTTCACTCTAATACATTATATACCTTAGGGACTTTTTAAAATAACGATTTAACTGACTACGCACGCTATAAACTTGAAGAGTTTTGGAAAGGCACCTACAATAGAGAAGAAGATGCCAGAGCTGAGGTACAACAATAAACACTAAGATTGCTGCTGTATAAACGTGAGCTATGGCGGTTTTCCTCTCAAAGATGAATATTGCAATACCGACTAAAGCACACCTTTCTCTGCCGTTTACTTCTGACTTTTTCTGCTCCTGCTTGTAACTGTAAATCACCTCTGAATGCCAAAATTCATAATGAAAAAATTGCTATTTTTTACCCTTTGCATACAAGAGCTTCCAAGACTGAATACTTTCGTTGTAAGAGGTTTTATACGAAAGCACAGAGACGTCTTAGAGATTTAGGGAGACTGAATTAGGTTTACTTGCTACCTGAATGTAATTAAGTAACACTGAAGATGGAGGTAGCATGTTCCTCCGAAACGTCAGAACGAACGTACTGTCCGATTATACTACGTAGTGCAGTATCTCAGAATACTGTCGTTTAAGCTTATAATTAATAGGTGTGTCACGATATCGTATAAAGCAGGAATTTTATTTCGGAAATCTGGCCTGGTGATATAATGTTTGGAGATCGACGAACCCAGTGCTAAAGCCTAACCTTAGACAGTCTGAAAAATTCAGAGGTTTGTAAAGTAAAATGGTAAAGTAAAAATAAAGTTGTCCCTTTTCACGCCATGAAGGGATTAATACCGGCAGTAGAGGTATAGTTCCACTCATTCTTGACCTCAGCACTAGATAGGATGAGAGGTCGACTTCACTTCCCGGCCGCTTTACTGCAGGGAAAGAACCCTGTACTTGTTGAATACGAGGTTGGATTGCCTCCAGATTTGGCGTGGACCTTTGGGGGTAGAGAAAAACTTCTTTTCTTAGCCCGGATTCGAATCCCGGATTTTCCAACTCTTAGCATAGTCACTGTACTGACTACATTACCACTTTTCCGGTTAATAAAGTTAAAGCGTAATACTATTCTGTCGTGGTTTGGGTCCCAGGTTAAGTTGTAGGCACCCCTGGCGAGCGTTATTTCATTTATTCAGAACTTAATTGCTCAATTCAGCAATGTTACCTCAGAAGAACATTGCAAACAGACTCGTTTACAGGATCCTTCAAATTGAAGTTTTTCGTTTGTTAAGAATTCTGCTTGGTAATCGGAAGGTTCCAGGTACGACTGGTCTACTGGAAACCGAGTGTGTGAGTAGGTTTTATTGCTGTTTAGTTCGGTACCTTCTGACAAGTGCCGTTACACTACACTGAAACCCGCCTGTTCATGCTATACAGTTCATTTAATTCATAAAGCTTTCATTATGTAGTCCAAAGCTAAGAAACAAGGAGTAAAGCATACACCCGCGCAGTATTTGGTGCATTTCCTCTTTAAATTCTAGAGTCGTGTTACGGTAGATGCCAGAGAGTAAAGTCTTATATTTATATGTATGTAGCATTTACTCGGCTACCAAGTCTCCAACAAGCGCGCAGAAAATTTATAGAACACTCTCATTCATATATTTTGCTGCGGTTTTTAGAAAATCCGGCTAAGGAAGAGAAGTGGCTAACTTGTAGAGCCGCCCAGCTCCACAGGTGAAACCGTCCAGCCCCAAAATGGTATCTAGACCAAAATAAAACCTCTAAATTATCACCCTACAAGATCGTAACCTTACTGGCTAGATATACCAGTATATATAATCCTGTTAGGGAAAAGATTTTATTAGATAATCTTGATCGTGATTTCAGGCTTCCGGCGCGGCGTAAATGAGATCGTTGCTTTTCTGCGGATGTTATGGAGCGTGGATTGCGCGGCGTGCATTAGATTTGAATGGATATGAAACTTTAAGGTAGAAGGCCTTGGTCTAATGTTTGTCCATACATTCACATGAAGACTGACGAAAACCAACGAATGAACCTCGTTTAATATAAGCTGTAACTGGGATCAGATGACCGAACTGGTACCGTCTAAATACCAATCGAGAATTTCACCGTAACACCAAGAAATGTGGATCATATTGCCCTATAATCTGATCAGTTTGTTACGTAGTTGTGAAATATTAATATAGATTCAGTGGCGAATCCTGATCCGGAGGTCAGATCTAGTGGAAGGGTAGTTGGCTTTGCGTACCCTTCCGCTAGATCTGGCCTCCGGATCAGGATTCGTCACTGATAGACACGGTCCTTCACCCACTTCTGGTCTGGAAATTATAAAGTTAAGATTCCAGGGTTGCGATAGAACCATGTATTTCATATGTTGTAACGCCAAGGAAATATGAATTAGGCCACAGAATATTATGTGTTCCGTATGACCCATAGGACAAACAGCGATGATTTGCTTAACAGCATTAATAAATTGGTGTGCAGAGAAGAGACGGGCTGTTTTCTCTGTTGGGTAGGAATTAAATTATTATGAGCAATGTAGACTGACTCCATGGAGCAGAATACTTCCTGAGAAGCTAACCGGTCCTCACTTAGCCAAATAAATTCCCCGCACTTTATGGAACCCGAAAGTTTATCACCGCATTCACAAGAGCCCGCCACGTGTTCCTGTCTTGAATCAGACCAGTCCATGCCCCCATCCCATTTTTTAAGATCCCTTTTAATATTATCTGCCCATCTACGTGTATGTCTTCCAAGTGGTCTGTTTTCCTCAGGTTTCTCTAACAAAACCCTGTACCCCTCTCCTGTTTCCCATACGTGCTACATGCCCCGCTCATCTCATTCTTTTTGATTTTATAATCCGAATGATGTTTGCTGAGGATACAACTCATAAAGCTCTTTGTTACGTAGTCTTCTCCACTCTCCTGTTACCTCGTCCCTCTTATGCCCAAATATCCTCCTCAGCACCCTATTCTCTAACACCTTCAGCCTATGTTCCTCCCTCAGTGTGAGAGACAAATTTTCACACCAATACAAAACAACAGTTTAGAAGAACCTATGCAGTGAGTTCGGCTTCGGTTTACAAAATGAGTTGTCGGTGTGAAGATGATGGCCAGACGAGTTAAGAGCTTAAACTGAGACCCTAACCAAACACGTGCCTATCGTAAATGAATCTTCACAAGACAGTGACTGCCAGCGCTAACGGAAGCGGAAGGTATTGGCACTGTATAAGGCCTACGTCGAACCGTCTTCTTTCCTGTCAAATAGTGGAAATAATTTGACTTTGCATCCCACAGCGTTGTGCTAGTGCATCAGTTCAGTAAATACACCGGTAAACGAATAATCAACATTTCCTGTGGAGAAAATGTTTATGTTATCGGCTCAACATATTTCGAAAAGAAGGGTCATTATTAGGATGTTTAACTGCGTAAGAGTGTAACGTGTAATATGTTTTGTGTTGTGAAACCTTCTGATGATGGTCGATCTGGTCGAATTTTGTGGAGCTGTTAAAAATTGTAGCCGGCAAAATGTTGATAGTGCTTTGGTAGCTGTATTTTAATGAGTCCATATAAATTAGCTACTTGTTAGTCCTTGTATGTCCTATCCCTCACATTTATATACCCCTCTCAAATACAGGATACAGATGTCTGTCGTGTTTTTACTCAGTCTGTGCAGGTGTATGGAAAATGCTTATGCCTTGTGAGAGTAGCGGTAATGAGTTCATTGTACTCTATCATTGTTGAGACGCTAATACTAAAGGTAAATGTGAAGCTACCCCATTACAGGCCCTTATTGCTCCAGGAGGTTGAGGCTCCCAGAATTTCTAGACAATCGGCACACGAAGATGGTTTGGTTGTCAGCCCTACGCACCGGCCGCCGCCTTTACCCGCCAGGAGATGTGCCTGGTACTCATTACTGTTAGAGGCTGAGTCGACCTCGGATAGACCCTTAGTGCTCCAAGAGGGTGAGGCTCCCAGAAGTTCTAGACAATCTGTACAGACGCTACTACTGACTCAACCAATTAAGAAATTATCCAACTTTTATGGAACCTAGCTGTTTAATATCCTGTTATTAAGAGCCAGCCACAACTCCCTATCCTGACCCAGTTGACTACTCTCCTCATACTCATTTCTTCTTTATTTATGAACCAGTTCATCCTCCCATCTAAGCCTATGTCCCCTACATGGTGTGTCCTCCAGGTTTTCAGGTTTTCTCATTTGACCCACGCTTGTTGTATTCCCGCTCAATTTCATCTTCCTTTATTTAATCACCCGGTTAATATTCAACCAAGAGCACAAACGATGTTCTCCGTTATGTAATATGCCTATAGGCCCAAACTATAGACTAGGTCTATAGTCTAAATTTGAAATTTTTGTTGCGATTCGTCAGTACTTGCTGCCTTAGTCCTCTGAATCAACCCTGAAAATGGAAGCAGCATGTTCCCCTGAAACCATGGTGTATACATACAAGGCTACACAATCTGACACCCATACATTACAGCAGGGAGAATCATGTAATATATACAATACTGTACCCTACGCCTTCTTCCTGTGAACTCCATTGCAGTGCCAAGGGAGCTCCGGTTATACAAGGAAATTACTAAAGCGAACAGAATTGTATATACTATGTACATCTCATACTGTAATTAATGACTATAATGAAGCTGTAAAACGTAACATTCTTTAGCCCATGTGACTTTAGGTGGCCGGGTTTCAGGGAGAGGAGGTCGATCTCGGCACTCCACAAAAACAATGACATCGCCCCCATCCCGTGAGCGGGCGGTCACCATCACAAATTCTTCGTCGGTTCTAGCTAGAGCTGACTTGCTTTCTGACCGCTACCATGCGTGCTGAAACTCAATGTGCAGCACTTGATTACTTTGCACTGTGTTCTGTATCATTGATCCCCAGTCTGGGGTGCGGTGAGGCTTCATAAGAGCTCTCGAGGATTTCTTTAAACTTTTGTTGTGAAATGTATAAAATAAAATTTGCTGTAACAGTAACCCAAAGAGACGGAGATATTTTCCGTTTAACACGGGTGCTTAACTGTAGGCCTATATAATATAATGCGTGTTTTACAGTAGATGCGTCACCCACATTATAAGTTAGAACTTAATACTGTGTAGGACACTAAGCAGTACAAATTTTCAAATTAATTACTATATTTTCTGTCTTTCTGTCTTCTTAATTTTTCCTTCGTTTCTTCCCACTTTCTTCCAGGGACGTATTTCTGTCAAGATCTTTTCTTGACTAAATATATAGCGAATAAAAATACGGTAGTATGCTGAAATGCTGATCGTTATTATGGTATGTTAAGCACAGAAGGACAAAATCCTTTAGTGTACTTGTGTTTTGTTTTCAAGGAACAGTGGTAACTATATGTTTCATCACCTTAATATTAAAACGCTCCGCATTTTGTCCAGAGAAGATACTTGTGTGTTTCTTATGATTCTCAGAAAACATGTGGATTATTTCCCTGACACAATTAAGTTGAATCGGTGGTCTTTGTAGCGGATAAAAGTAGAGGCTTCTTTAATAAATGTTCTGTATTATTCAGATCAGTTTCTTTTTTCAAAGAATGAATGAATATTATATGCTTGTATTAGTCCCCAGGCTTTCTAATATCCCGAAAATCTATCTCTTCTCTTGCTTTCTGGAATTTATACTTCGTACTCTTAGTGTAGACTGCATGTGTTGATTCCATGCATTCCTATTTATCCAACTATAATTGTACTTGAGATCTGCGCTCTTCTGCGATATTACGCAGCGTTGAGTGGCAGTTCTGTACCGACGTTTCGGGACAACCGCTCGGTCCTACCTACAAGGGAGGCTTTCTTCTTGGACTTCTTGGCCCATGGAGATAGGACCGATAGGTTGTCCCAAAACGTCGGAACAAAACTACAACTCAACGCTGCGTACTATCCCAGAGGAACACAGATGTCATCTACATCGCAGCGGAAGTCTGAAATCACGTACAATTGTACTTGTTATTTAACATTGATATGAAATCTATCTTTCCCACAAAGGGAAGAACATTGGTTGCGTTTATTCGAGAACGGATTACTGGGGAGAATATTTGAATCTAAGAGAGAGGAAGTAAAAGGAAGTGTGAGAAAACTACACAGTGAGTAGCTTTACGACTGAGATGGAAGGTAGGTAGCACGCATGAGGGAAATGAGAAATGAATGAAAGTTTGAAAAGGAGAAAAGACGAAGCGAGGGAACTTGGGCGTAGATGGGATAATGATACAAAATTGATCTTAAAACAAACTGAATACGTGGGTATGGACTGCGTTTATGTAGCTCATAATAAGACCCAGTGAGGGACCCTTGAGACAAAGGCAATCAGCCGTTGAGTGTTGTAAAAGGTGTTTGAGAGGGTGTCAGCCTCTTATGGAGAAATCTGTTCCATGGAGTTAATTAGGTATAAAGAATTGTTTTCTTACCCGCACTTTCCCAATAGTTTTTGGCTCCTTTGCTATAATAAGTTGAGTAGTAGAAATGAAAACAGTGCATCAAAAATACAGGCGTTGCACGCGTTATTATATTTATGAGGGATTGTCGTAAGACGGGAGAAGCACGGAGAATGTACACAAATTCCAGAGTACTTCCCGCAAGGCAAGGTTCGTACGTAGAAAGCTACTTTCTTATTGCAGCTCTGTTAAGCGTAACTTTTTATGCAATGCACACAACAATTAAGAGCAGACTATATAAAAAAGGGGGCGGCATTCAATTACGTTGTAATAGCACTACTGACGCAAAATTCCAAGCATTCTTTCTCTTAGTAAAGCAAATTTATAGAAGGGAATGCATGTAGGCTAGTTCTCTAAAATTGAGACTTGCATTTTGATTAATTTAAAATAACAACTAAGAATTTTAGCTTTATGTTATACAGTAATGCACAGTCACATTAAAAAAAATTTTATGAAAGTATTTCATATTTATATTTTTTAAATTTAACTTGTTAGTAATGCGACACGAAATATTGGAATGAATGTCGACAGTGTTCCACTTGCATTGTAAAACAAACCCTCATATGACGCGCTAATCTACCCCGCTTTCCTCAGGCGTTTCTTCATTCGTGATTATTAATGGAAGCTTTACAGTACTAGGTGTTAATTATTTTTACTTTTCAGCATAACTAAAACCCGTAATTTTGCACGGGATAAAAGCGCGACACATCTCGTGAATCAGAAATTACACTCAGTTGTAGTTGTGCAGTAACTCTTTTATGAAGACATTTTAGGCGCTTTCGCAAAATTACACAAAGCCTCTGTTAGCTTCGTCATGTCTGTTTGTCTCTCTGTCTGTCCATATGTCCGTCCGTCTGCATGGAACAACTCGGCTCTCACTGAACGGATTTTCTTGAAATTTGATACTTGAGTATTTTTCGAAAATCTGTCGAGAAAATTAAAGTTTCATTAAAATGTGATAAGAATAACGGGCACTGTACATGAGGACCTATGTAAATGTATGATATCTCGTGGAACTCTTCCTAAAATGAGAAATGTTTTAGACGAAAGTTGTAGAGAAAATCAAAATTCACATTTAATGTTCAGTAACTTTTTTTCCGAAAACGGTGCCGTTTATGAGATAATGTGGAAAAATATGGTAGAGCCAGACAAGCCACAGATAAAAATATAATACAGCGCATGCGCTTTGCATGCTGGATAACTGGGGCTACAAACGCTCATTCAGAGTATGTAATACTTATTGATTTTCCACGGCAACAATTGTTACGCGAACGCGCCTCATTGTTATGTTATACGTACATTACCTGTCTTGTTCGTAAATGTATATCACTTAGTACTTTTCCTTGATAGTGCGTATGGTGAACGTACGCCTGAACAGTTGTAAGGTACCATTTTCAAGTAAGAGCAACGCAAAATTTACTCACATAGAATTCTGGAAAAGCATTCGGAACCGCGAGTGTGAATTGTTTTCTAATTATTACTATTTGTGAAATTAAACGATACTTAAAGTTATTCCAACATTTTATAAGAGGAAATTTAGTATGCGCGGTATATATATATCGATATTTTGTATTAGGTAATAAGAGTCGATAATCATAACACACCTCGTGAAAAAATATTATATTTAATTTCACTTGTTCAATAAGTGTTTTGTTACAACATGTTTCTAAAATATTCGA
The DNA here is from genome assembly GCA_021186555.1 of Reticulitermes speratus. NCBI lineage: Eukaryota > Metazoa > Arthropoda > Insecta > Blattodea > Rhinotermitidae > Reticulitermes > Reticulitermes speratus. Next base: position 22,342,761 of record JAJKFL010000005.1, read on the forward strand.
TTACTTGACTGTCCAAATATTTGTGAGATGCTATAAACAACAATAATCCGATGAAACAGGATCTTGATTTTGCGATTCACGAGGCGTCATTGTATCTGCCAAACCGCTGCCATCTGGCTTCACGATCATCAACTAATCTCTCGCTCACACTTCACAAAACAATCGCATTATATAAGATACATCTTGTGACCGCACAACTGCTCTTGTTCCTAGAAACCTGTTATTGAATTTGTTTCTGATTGGCAACTGTAAACCTATGATTCGTTCCCTCGAATTAGACGAATTTAAATTTCTCTTAAAATTATAAATATGTTTTTTTTTTCCACCGATGCAAATATTTTACCATCTGTAAGAATCAGAAGAGTGATTCAAACCTTCACTTATGTTACTATCCAGACTTGTATGTTAAAAAACTTCACTAACTCTTTCATTACTTACATAGATTATGTTTTTTGTCTAGATATGTTGTCTGGTGAGATAACTTTAATAACATTTTATTCTGTAATCACCGTTCATCTTTTCACAGTCACTATTTACATACACCAACTGGATGCAACTCTATTTAAAAAACTTTAGGCCTATAGTTTTTTAAAACATATTTAAAAAATTTATAAAACCCGACATATGTTTCGGCTCTTATAGAGCCATCTTCAGGGGTTTATTGTCGTCAAAACTGCATATATTAAAACGTCTTTTTTTACGTTTTAATATATGCAGTTTTGACGACAATAAACCCCTGAAGATGGCTCTATAAGAGCCGAAAGATATGTCGGGTTTTATAAATTTTTTAAATAGAGTTGCATCCAGTTGGTGTAAGTAAATAGTGACTTTAATAAAATTGTTTTCAATATGTCCGGGAGGTAGGATTTTTCTGCTGTAATAAAGAATCACACACAGGCAACCGTTGAAATATTAACATTAATATTAAGCGAAATATTCTGGCTTGTATGAATCATCAGTGTGTAAGTTTGTCTTTCGCTGAACATTAGAGTGTTACGGAAACAGATACAGGAAACGTGTTTAGAAATACGTATAGAAATTACTAACAAAACATCAATTAACTAATTCGTTGCAGTAGACGTTCTTGAGAGGGCATACTTGCTCAGCTTACCAAGAAATTTCCAATCTTTTACGAAATCTGAAGCTGCATTGCCTTGTTTACATAAAACCTGTACTGGATTTAATATGTCAAGTAATAATTCAGTCAACAGAACTATCTTCGATTGTTTAAAACAGATGTCATTTACCTTCGTTTTGTATATTGTATAATTTTTCGCCTGATTGTGACGTCTTAGGTTGAAACATGTAGCGAATTTTAAAGAGAGATATTGTTTTTATAATAAAAAGATAGTTTTGTTTACTGAATTATTCTTTTATATATGCAGTTATAAAAACACAGCGCGATGACGTCTTTAAAAATGTAGTGAATAGTGTCTCAGTCAAGTGAACCCAGTGGACGTCCTGTCTATTTAAGATCAAGTTAAAACAGTATTATTGCTCCATTAACCATTACACTCATGCCTACACCGAAGCTGTACACATTTATTGTTATTCCTCTGCGTGGTGCATGCTTCTCCATCTTATCGCCTAAGAATACTTGGTGAAAGTACGTCCTTAGTATGCAATCTTGTCTTGTAACTGTAAACTGATGTGTGCTGAATTTGACAGATTTCCGAGTACAAATTTTAATTACCGGTAGGTTTTTCTGGTATTAAATACATTTTTCTCTGGAAGTTCGATTTACTCGTATATGCATTTACATTATCAGGATTTTCCACGGAGCTATCTTACATTTCTACTGAAATTCACCCCTAGCTTTGTTAAGATAAAATAGTACAGTTAAGTTATTTCCGCTTAGGCTAAAAGCGTTCCACATAAGTCTCACGCCAGGTACGGGATTTGAGAATATTTGGACATAAACCTCCCGTACAGCTATGGCTAATTTCGTGACTAGTGAATACCTAAATAACCAAGTACATTAGTAACACACTAAGTAATAACCAGTTAAGTAGGTCACTGAATTGGCAATTAACAACATAAATAATTAGCTGTCTTCCCAGGTAGGTAATTACCTTGGTAATGAGCAGAAATAACTAATCACGGATCGTTACAGGATCTTAATTGAATCGTTGAGAACCACACAGAAGGAAGTTTGAAGATTTATGGTTTTCTAAATGCTCGATATTTGATTTCGTTATGATGTTACTTATACCAGTCGGTTATGTTAACGGGAGATTTCCGTGTGGTTCTATATAGCAATAAAAATAATTGTGTGAATAAAAAATAAAAGTGCGCATTAAAATTTTGAAGTAAAAACTTCATCTCAATGACTTTTAAAACTTCGAGTTCTTAGTACTTATTTATAACATCGCGTCTTCAAATAAAATCTCGTCTTTTATAATGCTGTTTAGCGACAACTCGATGCCGATTTCAGAATTTTACGAAACCAATAAATGTAAGTTTTGGACAGGGTGCAGAGTTTTTTGATGTTAAATCAGGCGATACTTTTAGTTACGTGTTAAATTTTGGCACTCATAGTTTAATTGTTCTGTAATTTGATTTTATATTAAATGTAAACGAGGTTAATAACAGACAACACTTAAACTTGGACTCCGTTCATATCCATTCATGTAATAAAATGATGTTAAAATGAATGTTAACGTGTCTGAAATTCAAGCATAGAATAGAAGAGGTACGGAAATGGAGCTGTATTCGTTTACGAGCTTCAAATTAGTGTTCGTAATATATTAGACGCAATGATGTTAGGCGGGGAGTGGAGGGTAGAGCGTAAGGGAATTCCCCTCATATGTTCAGTAGAGATACACTGTGCCCAGTCTGTCTGAAGCATTAACTGAGTTACAATTGACGTTCGAAGGGTTCGATGAGTTTCCCTAATTCTGTACCATTTTACCTCCCGATACTTTGATTCCAATTACAGAGCTGCAAAGTCCCACACTGACCAGATAGTACTAACCATATATTTCAGCTTCTATACGGAGAACACTACCCCGTTTCGGCCGTTGTTTTATCCAGTTACGCTGTCCATAAAAATAAACTGCTGTGTATACCATGTTGATAACAATTTAATAGTACCCAGTTCACGTGCCACTGGTATAAAATTGTGGTGGATATTCATGTGCTGCTCTGCTGAGCGTGTGCTAGAATACGTTTGTATGTTTTTAACCGTGTAGTCCTGATGCCATTTATACCATTGCCCACTTAATAAGATTGGTCATTACGTTCTTTATAACAAGGAATTTCGAAAAGAACACCAGCTAAGACAGCGCAGTCCATATGTGATAGGCTACAAACTTGATAGCCGAGGAATCTTGGTTCGATTCCCGGCAGAAGCAAGAGATGTTTATTTACCCATAAATGTCCAGGCCAGCTCTGGAGCCCAGCCGGCCCCGTAAATTGGTACCTGAGGCTCGTTCATCAGGGATAATGCGGCCGGAGCGTGAAGCTTATCACTCACCTCCATGCAGTGCCAAGTTTAAGAATGCATTGAGTTACACCTAATTTTCCCCGTATGCCTTCAAGGCATGGTGCTCAGTGAAGCACAGGGGCATCTTTAACTTTACTTATAAAACCTACTCCCATTTTGCTTACTGTTTCTAGCTTAAAATAATTAGGCTATTGTAATTCTTTTTATTTTGGTTCAAAGCTCTCTATACGGTTCGATAAATTTGTGGGATGTAACCTCAATGTTCGCGTAGTCACCGTGCTTGTAATTCTTGATTGACAAAGAGTATTTTGTAGATAATAGTTATGTGAATTTATTTTCTGTCTTGCCACCGAATTCTGCAAGCCTCAAGTGCAGTGGTTCAATTGTTAACGCATCAAAACCAGTGTTCGCGCAGCCGCCATATTGTTTATATTATAAAAAGTACCTTCTATCAATGCTGCATAATTTTAACAACTGTATTAAATTTATTACTTCAGTACCCTCAAACAGGTACCGCTAGTGCCCCTAGTGTAGCTTCTATCTGTTTCTGTCTTCTTTATCTGTTTCGAAATTTGAAATGAGAGGACAAGCAAAAACAAATATTCAGAGCATTTTGATCTTATGTGCCTTCATTTTCTTACGGAAGGACAATAGGACTTCAACTCCAACTTGAGAATAAAGTGCTGAGAGCAATATTTGGACCTACAATCTAGGAACAGGGGGTAAGCGGTGTTGCAGTTGCTTGAGGCACTGCACTACAAGTCGGAAGGTCGCGGGTTCGATTCCCAACGAGGTCATTGTGATTTTTCATTATGGCCCTGGGGTCGACTCAGCCTCTAGCTGAAATGAGTACCTGGGATATCTCCTATGGTTAAAGGTAGTCGGAGCGTAGCGCTAACAACCTTGCCGCCTTCATGTGCCAATTGTCCGGAAATTTTGGGAGCCTCAACCTCCTGGATCCCTAGGTGCCTGTCCAGGCCCGTATATGCACAGCTTTACCTTTACCTTTACCTTTTACAAGCGGGGAAGAAACCGGAAGTTGGAGAAAATTCCGTAATGAAGATCTTGTTTACTCTTCACCAAATGCTATTAGCGATATCATGTCAGTGAGGATGAAGTGGGCAAGATTTGTAGCACAAACGAAAGCGGTAAGAGGTAGGTACACACTTGTAGCCAGGAAGCCTACAGGGAAGAGACGACTTGGAAGATCTAGACAGGACGGTAATATTCAAGTGAATATGGATTGACGTCATAGGCTTGATTCATCTGGCTGAAAACAGGTTCCACTAGCGGTCTGCATTCAAGAGGGCCGTGAACTTGACAATCTACAACCACAAGAACACAAAGGAAAAGCTTCTTAAAACCAGTACAGCAATCTTACGAACAGTCTACAATTAAGATCTGTGCTCTTCTGGGGTATTACGCAGCGTCTAATGGTAATCCTTTACCGACGTTTCGGTACAACCTATCGGTCCCATCTTCAAGGGTCTTCTTGGACTTCTTGACACTTGAATATGGGACCGATATGTTGTCCCGAAACGTCGGTAAAGGATTACCATTCGACTCTGCGTAATACCCCAGAAGAGCGCAGATCTCTTCAACATCGCTGCGGAAGCTTGAAATCACGGAGTGTACAACTACAACAGTAATATTAAATTTGACTACCATCTTCTCAGGAAGGACTGTGAGTCATGGAGTTGGTAAATAGTCTGTTATTATTGGATCTGATCCTTCGTTTTGTGCCGAGACTTAGTCTCGACTGTCCAGACCAGCTGCTCTTCTTCATCAGCATACAGGCCTGTTAGTGTGAGTGTAGCTGCTTGTGTGTGGCGGTCATATGTTCGGCAGTGAATACTTACACCATTACGTCAAGGTAGAGTATGCAGACCGAAAACAGGTACTTGGCATACAGTAATAGTGATAGAATACACGCGTCTTTCACCTGTCGAAGTTGATACACAATTAAGACGAAGACAATAATAATGCGCACATCTAGTACGATCTGCGAATTTATATTCTGAAAATAACGATAATTATCGATACCGGTACCTGCGTGATTTATTGGCCCACTGCAGGGAGAGTTTAGTTTCGGATTCCGCTTAAGGCACAAACATAATATTGTGTGTTTGCTGTGATACCTTCCAACGTACCTTTAATTTAACACAGCAGAGAAAATTTGTCGTTACATAAGATAACACCAACAAAATGCACAATGTTATAACATATAATTTTACAGTTAAAACACTAAAACTTAATGTTTTAATTTTAAAATTATATGTTATAATATTGTGCATGTTGTTGGTGTTGTCCTGTGTAATTATCAATTAATGCACGGGCATGAATAGCATAAGAGATGTATCTTGTTAATCGTGGAATACCGAAACAAATTTCGCCAAGTCGAATTGAGCCTAAGTCACTAATTGTAGGACGCCGCAAAGGCGACCCATTTGTTTTGAGTGGAACTGCTTCTCTACATCTCTGTCACACTGCGTGATTGGAGTCGAGTAGAATAAACATGGGCGTCACTTTCTCCGGTATTTTAATGAGTTAGACTCGAGTGGGTTCCATTGTGTTAGTGTACCAGCAGCTTATCAGTTTAAAAACGGCCAACATCTACACAGTTCAATAAAGCCTTGAAAGAGAATCCACAAATCGACAGATATATATATATATATATATATATATTTTGTTTACGAATCGCTTAGTGTGAATATTAAATACCAAAATACCCAAGACATTTTATTTCTCATTGTAACAAACTCTGTAGTAATAAGCAAAATCATATCCTTATACCTCAAGATATGTGCAAACATTATGACTGGTTCTTTGAGAAAATTACCTCTTACCGTTTTGCAACAGCATATTTTAACTGCGACGTAACTATTTCCATGCTGTGTTTTATTTAAGTATATGTTCCTATAATTTAAAGTAGATCATCTCAGTACACTGGGGTTACAAACACCACAAAGTACTCTACTTTAAATTAATATTTCCCCGAGAAAAGTTACTTTACAATAAAGTTCTTTGATGTGTTTGCAACACTGGTATACTGATCTGGTCTATATTAAACCTTTATGCCCTAGTGGCTACTTTATATACCACCAAAAGTAACACTACATTCTGCCCACAGCGTGTATTTCTCTGATTTTTAAGTGCATTCGCAGAATTGTAAAAAACAACTATTAGGTTCATCTGTCTTTCTATTTGTCTGTCTCTCTGTCCGTCCGTCCGTCTGTCCGTCCGTCTGTCCGTCCGTCCGTCTGTACGTCCGTCCGTCCGTCTGTCCGTCCGTCCGTTGGACCTAAGAAGAACAAAGTAACAGGTGAGTGGAGAAGACTACATAACCAGGAGCTTTTTGATCTGTACTCCTCACGAAATATCATTCGGGTGATCAAATCAAGAAGAATGAGATGGGCGGGGCATGTGGCACGTATGAGAGACAGGCGAGGTGCATACAGCGTTTTGATAGAGACCTGAGGGAACGAGAACACTTGGAAGACCTAGGCGCAGATGGGAGGATAATATTAAATTAATCTTTAAGAAGTGGGATGGTGGCATGGACTGGATTGATCTTGCTCAGGATAGGGACAAGTGACGGGCTCTTGTGAAAGCGGTGATAAACTTACGGGTTACATAAAATACGGGGACTTTTTGAGTAGCTGAGGAACTGTTAGCTTGTCAGGAAGGACTCTGCTCCATGGACTTAGTTACTTAGTTGTAATGGCCTCATCTTCAATGGTTCTGATGTCCAATAAAATCGGAACTGTCAGCTACACAGCTGCGGAAGTCTCAAAACTCACATTTGAAGAGTTCAGTGCTCTAGCATATGACAGTTGTCATATTTTGGTCGCAGTGTTTGTGAATCTCTGAAAGATTTTTTTTTGCAGGTGAATGTTTTTCTTCTTATGGACTGATAAAAAATAAAATTTGTCAATATATTTAATTATGGGTAAGTGTAGAAGCATATATAATAGACGCTGTTATGTGCCACGAAGGTCGGCTACTTAATTTAACGGTCACAAACGGGAATTTAGTGCCAAAGAACGCTGGCAGTAGCTGTTAGTTGTAGTTGTTACGTATCTAACTGCAGACTGCGGTGGTTATAAGACGTCTCATTCCGCACCGAATTGTGCATCGTCTCCAGAGAAAGTCGGGAGATGCTGATGGAACGTATTGTCGTCTAGCGAGCTAGAACGCTGTGTGTAGTAAGATAATTCAGTGTCCATGCAGTTGACTCCACTAATTAGTATCGCTTCCTCTACCCCGCGGTGTAGCCCATGCGTGGTAGGGCTAATCCCGGATTACTGCTGAGAACGATACAATGCACAGACGTAACTATGCTCTTAGGTGGCCTCGTTAGTCCACTTCAGCTATGGTCACTGCAAACCCTTCAGTTCATATAGGAACTTGGCTTGTGCCTAGATTGTTATAAGCTGCAGGAACAACAAAACTTATCGCCTCCTCTTTCATAAGTCATGAGTGACTACCTGCTCAACGAATTTTCATATTTATTTAGCGGTTTATTTAACAACATTCTCATTAGCTCTGACTGTGTAGCAGGTTGATAAGAAAATAATGAGCCGACCTTTTCAAATTTCAGGTAATATCCAGGGGCGTGGCTAAAGACGGCAAGTGTTGCAACCTTCCCGGGAGGGGGTGGGGGGAGGGCAAATTTCAAGGGACGGCAAAATAGGCAGTAAAATGCAATTTTAGATGAAAAAATTCATTTCATGTACACAACAAATTTTAAATTATTTTTGCCAAATAAAAGGAAATTAAAGGTATATTGTGATTTAAAAAAAAAAAATTAATTAACTTATGCTATTACTCGCTCCGGGCGCCAAACTAACTAGCTACGCCACTGGTACTATACCAAAATTTGCATGCAAGAAATGATTCAAATCACGACAGGCCAAGGACAGCCGATCTCCTGTCCAACATCTTAACTTGGCACAGCCCGAGTACAACGTATGCGTCATACACACCATGTCCGTTGTTTTTTATTACTTTTCATTTGCAGAGATTATTCCTACGAGGAATTATGGAGTAGGTAAATATTAAACTGGAATCAGAATATACATAAGTAAAACTAAAATATTTGCCTCATTTTACTTAATCGTTACATTGATTTACTCTACAAAAATACTGACACGTTGGTACATATCCGAAGCTTCAATATCTGTAATAAAAACACCAACCTTGGATGCAATCCTGAGCCAGTTACATTCACATCATCTCCAAAATCTACTTCCCTGCCATCCATCTTACTTTTAACCTTCCATCTTCTTGGGTCTTCACAGTGACCGTTTTCCAAGAGGTTTACCCAAAAAATTCTATATTATGCATTTCTTTGTCTTCCAACTTACATGCTTAGCCCGTAATACGTAGTTTCATAGATTTCACTATTGTAATAACACTAAGGGACTTGTAAGATCACGAAGATTTCAGTATATGATTTCCGCGTTTTGTTTTTCATTGACTAATTCGCTCACTCACGCACTCACGCACTCATTCACACCTTCCTAGATAAAAATACTGTCATCGTCACATTATGTTAAAACGAATGTAATTTAATTTTTCTCGTCGCAAGAGCTAACGGCTTATTATGAACGTAAATACCGAAATTCTTTCATAATTAGTCTATTCTTATCAGTTTTGTATACAGTTATGCCATATGCATCAGGATCACTTCCAGTAACATCCTGTGTCTTTTTTTATGAAGTTTCGTCAAATTTACATTTATACACCGAGACACAGTTTCTGATTACGGTGAATAGTTGAAAGAGAAGTGGGCCGGGATAGCGTAGTCGGTATAGTGACTCGCAACGGGCTGGACGCTCCGGGGATCGAAACCCGGTGGGGAGAGATTTTCCGCACCCCTTCAAAACGGCCCTGGGGCCCCACCCAGCCTCCTATACAATGGGTAGGGGGTCTTTCCCGGGGGTAAACCGGCCGGGATGTGGCGTTGACCAACCACCTTAATCAAACGCCGAGGTTAAAGAAAGAGTAGAGCTGTACGTCTCTTTCCTCTTTGGGCCGTCATAGCCTGTTCTAAGATGAACTTTACGTCTAATTTGAAAGCCAAACCTGCAATCGTGTAAGAGGTGATTCTGAAGTCCAGAGGACGGATTTGCAAACAGTGTATGTTAAAGCTTTAAGTGTGAATATACGACGTAACGATGATAAAGTTATTTTCGGTGAACGTTAAAACTGTGCAATGTAAATATGCACTATGCCAGACGTACTTAAAATGTATGACCAAACTAGGAGATTTAAAAGGCTTAAACAGACAAACATACCCTCATTCTGAAAAATCCCGACTAAGTGCCGAAATGAAGTGCGGGTTTTCAGAGATTTAGACTTAAAAGCAGAGAGTTAACCATCATAATTAATCGAACAAATTTATGGACCCCGATTACGTGCATTAAATTTTTCTCTCGTCTTTAACACAATGTGTTCGAAGTTCTGATGATTACTGCGAGGTATTTTGTGTGGTATTAGTCCACCACTTACGCACCAAAAAATGCATCATAAAATAAGGTAAAGGGCTACATAACGCCACAACTACAGTAACGCCAGATATTTTTCTCCCGCCAATCAGTCGCTGTGTGTACGGCTGAGGCAAGTAGCGCGAGATGTATAAACTTTTGTGCCACAGAGGGCTCAGTATCATGAGAACTTTGGGAGCAGTCGGTTGTCTTGGAAATTAACACTGTCTGCTCAAGTCATGATAAAGCGAATCAGATTTATACAACAATTGTGAAATTTTGGTTTTCAGTTTCAAATTACAACTTTGTTGGTGGCAGATTATCTCCTATAGTGCAGCTTTTCAGCATGCAACAGTGGAGCTTTTGTACTTTCCTATTTTCCACAATGTCGTAAATCTTGTGTAATTGTAGAAGTGGATTCAATAGCGCCATATTTGTTGGATACAATAAAGACACTTATGTTTTATAAGATAGAATATATTTATTATCATCCAATTTTGTGGTGCCAGTTATGTGAAATTAAGAACTTTATAAACGAATTTTAAAACACTTGAGGGATCATGCATTGATACAAAACACATGAGTTAAGAGGGAAATGGGCAGAAGAGTAGTTCATACAGACACGTGTGACATTTATACTAATTGTGATAGGGAGTGACGGCTCAGGACTATATACGTACATGTTTGCATTGCCTAAAATTTAATAAAAATAAACGGGTTTTCACCGACGTTTTGGAGGTTCTCTCATTATGGCATATTTTTTAAAGGTAGCGTTATTATATACCATACTGATACAAATTCATCATTTATAATTTTCCAACGTTATACCTTTTACTGATATTTGGAAGGAAATAAATGTTTCGTAATTATGTACGTAGAACTTACTATATATAAGGAATTAGTGTATATATGTATGTATTTATATGCAATAAGATTTGTAAATGTGTACCGTGAAACTTTGAAAGTGACTTTCTAAAAAAGAGTGTCGTTATTGCAGCTGTGTACCCTATTATTTCTCCTGATATATGCTAGTTGTTAGCAACATGTTATGTAATGGCGTAATCTGTTTATTTTACTATTTGTTAACGCAATTTATTTCATTGGTAATTAGCTCATATTCTTTCCAAGAACATACGTCACACATGACAAATACCGGCTTAAGTGAGAGTAATTATCATGTCCTGTGTCTGGCTGTGTAGGGACGGTGTTGAATGTCATTCGAGCACTACTGTGGGGTACTGAAGTATGAGGCATTAGTGTTAGAATGCGGATGCAGAATTTGGTACATTTATTAAATAAAGTGCAACTGGAAAACATGGAAATAATGTTTCGTATGCCCGTGACATAAAATGTGTAGAAAACCAGTAATTTTTGTGAGAGTATTAATGAATTTTTGGAAGGAAAATACTGTCGATCACAACTAAGAATGGTTTATCAGCACGACGATCTAACTGAGCTAACGGGCCAGATTCATCGATCAGAGCTAAGTACGTTTTATTATGTACATGATAAACTCCTTACGACATCTTTCAACCAAGATTGTCCATCGTCAGGTAACACATAATATCAAAATACAGTAAAGAGTTATTGCACTATAAGTTGTTTGAATTTAATGAGATATTTTTTACAATTAAAAACTTTATACTGAGGGATAATTTAAGACATATATAAATATAGGTTATGTTGTAGTCTTGGATGGAAAGTAGTTAAGAGAATTTTTTCTTGAGCATTCTGTAGATTTTGAATCGTGTTGATAAAGGTAAGTGCTGATTATATAAAGAATGTATTGGAGTAGCCTTGGGTTCTATATAGTCCTTGGAGATTAATTCAGGGTTTTATAAACTTAATATTATTCATTCCGTACGTTTTAACTTTATATTTAAAGTCCGACAAATGTACAATTTAATCACATTAATTGTGTATTTTCACTGTCCTACATGTTTCGAACCCTTAATTTGGGTTAATCTTCAGGGACACATTATCTAAAATCGCACACTAGTTACACCAACTGGTACAATTGTTACAATTAAGGGTTCGAAACATGTAGGACAGTGAAAATACACAATTAATGTGATTAAATTGTACATTTGTCGGACTTTAAATATAATTCAGGGTTCTTAACTTCTCAGCCATTTGAAGATAATTTAAGATAGGTTAAGTGCTATATGGATGGTTATTATTTTGCAGGAAACTGGGGTTAAATATGTATTACTGGTTTTAGGTATTCCAGTTTTTGTAAGTAAGTAACGTGATTAGTTGATAAGTGTGTGTGTAGAGAGAAGATTCCGAATGAACTGTATATTTTTGTGCTGAAGAAATGCTGCATTTGTTGGTAGGCTGGTGTAAGCAAGTTTCTCATATATACCGATATATATATATATAATGAAACATTTTTAGTTGTGATATACGGTACATTCTCGCCAGTAATTATTATCACATCGTTATCAACCAATTTACGAATACTGAATTTTATTGTGACATTCGAAATTCTGTCCTGGCGAGCTGCACCGCTTTTATTTTGAAACGAACCTACTCTAGTTGCATGATCATTTGTCGTCTCAGTATCTGCTGTATCAATCTCTGCATTTGGAACAGCAACGACAAATAACAGATTAATCAGTGTGCTGCTACGAAGCCTGGATACCGATAATTGGAGTGTGTAAAATGAAGGTAAAGAAAAAAAATGTAAATTTGTCGCTACAAACGCCGTTAATCCATATGGGGAAGTGGAGGTTTAGCTTCACCCGTTCCTAACTTCGGCACTAGATGGAGGTGAGTAGTCAGCTTTACGCTCCGGACTATTTACCTCCGGGAAACGAGCCGTCAGTGATCATTGAGTAGGAGGAGGCAAGGGTAAAAATGTTAGTATAATATACAAAACTTGTATCAGTCAAAACACAACTATATTTAGACAATAGATTTGATGTGTCTAAAAGAGCGTCATTTTTCGATCTATACATAGGTCACTCTTAAGGTCACAACAGTTCTAAAAAACACACACAGAGGAAGACAATGTACAAGTAGTAGTAGTATATAGTAGTAGTAGTAGTAGTAGTAGTTAGTAGTAGTAGTAGTAGTAGTAGTAGTAGTAGTAGTAGTAGTAGTAGTAGTAGTAGTAGTAGTAGTAGTAGTAGTAGTAGTAGTAGTAGTAGTAGTAGTAGTAGTAGTAGTAGTAGTAGTAGTAGTGTAGTAGTAGTAGTAGTAGTAGTAGTAGTAGTAGTAGTAGTAGTAGTAGTAGTAGTAGTAGTAGTAGTAGTAGTAGTAGTAGTAGTAGTAGTAGTAGTAGTAGTAGTAGTAGTAGTAGTAGTAGTAGTAGTAGTAGTATAGTAGTAGTAGTTAGTAGTAGTAGTAGTAGTAGTAGTAGTAGTAGCAGTAGTAGCAGTAGTAGCAGTAGTAGCAGTAGTAGCAGTAGTAGCAGTAGTAGTAGTAGTAGTAGTAGTAGTAGTAGTAGTAGTAGTAGTAGTAGTAGTAGTAGTAGTAGTAGTAGTAGTAGTAGTAGTAGTAGTAGTAGTAGTAGTAGTAGTAGTAGTAGTAGTAGTAGTAGTATAGTAGTAGTAGTATAAGTAGTAGTAGTAGTAGTAGTAGTAGTAGTAGTAGTAGTAGTAGTAGTAGTAGTAGTAGTAGTAGTAGTAGTAGTAGTAGTAGTTTGTAGTAGTAGTAGTAGTAGTAAGTAGTAGTAGTAGTAGTAGTAGTAGTAGTAGTAGTAGTAGTAGTAGTAGTAGTAGTAGTAGTATAGTAGTAGTAGTAGTAGTAGTAGTAGTAGTAGTAGTAGTAGTAGTAGTAGTAGTAGTAGTAGTAGTAGTAGTAGTAGTAGTAGTAGTAGTAGTAGTAGTAGTAGTAGTAGTAGTATAGTAGTAGTAGTAGTAGTAGTAGTAGTAGTAGTAGTAGTAGTAGTAGTAGTAGTAGTAGTATAGTAGTAGTAGTAGTAGTAGTAGTAGTAGTAGTAGTAGTAGTAGTAGTAGTAGTAGTAGTAGTAGTAGTAGTAGTAGTAGTAGTAGTATAGTAGTAGTAGTAGTAGTAGTAGTAGTAGTAGTAGTAGTAGTAGTAGTAGTAGTAGTAGATAGTTATAGTTAGTAGTAGTAGTAGTAGTAGTTTCCTTCCCCAATGTGTTTTTAGATTTGTTGTGAGCTTGAGAATGACCTGTAGAAGGTCGAAACATGTCGCTCTTTTAGACACACAAACTCTATTGTCTAAACATAGTTGTGTTTTGACTGATACAAGTTTTGTGTTATTATACTTTCATAACACAATGGCACGTCGCATATACAGCTTGTAAAAATGTTGTGTTTCAGCTGAATTTTTTTCAGGAGTATAAAAGTTTGTTGACAAAAATCTTAAGAAATGCTTTCGCAGAAAACGAGGTACTTTTGTATTATGGAGTTGGTAGGGGATACAGACTGTGCTGTGCAGTCTTTAGACTGTGGCGATAGTGTATTGTTTCGCATCGAAAGATATTTTCCGCGGGCGACATTCGTTGCTGTTCACCAGCTTTGTTTGTGTTTTGTTTCTTTTCACCGCAGGAAACAATGGCTTCATCTTAAAGAGGATTAGTTTACTGTATCAGCCTCAGTGCCTTTTGTTTCTCGCGGCCGAGGATGGAGGGAGAGCTGTCAACGCCCTCAGCAGTGATGAGTTACAGCAGTCTGCCTTAGTTTGATATGTTAGCGAGGAGCCCCCTGGTGGTCGAAATAGCAACTTCGTCTCCCTTCCGGTTCAAACTATCAAACTGCATTGTCTTAGTTTTACTAAGTACCTCGTAAAGTAATGAAACACGAACAAGCAGCAACTTGGTGTATCGTGATAGCACACTTCCGATGTATGTCAGACTGAAACGGTGCGCTTCCTGCCTCACGCCGCTGTAGGGAACGGTTCATTTGACTGCCAACGGTGACCTGCTTCAGTTTGCTATCAGATACTTTGACTTATGCTGTTTCAAAGGTATGTGGGTCAAGCCTTGAAGCATGCTATTTGTACGCTCAACATTGGCTACTTTCAATTTATGCATGTGTTCGTTTATTTAACGAATCCATGAGTAGTAGAAACTATATGTCTTTGAATTTTCGGATGATATGTCTTATGTAGTAATATATAATCCACAAAATGTAACTACAAAATCGTATGATATTTGTTGCTTTATTTGTGACATATTGAATAAAGTTGTCAGCAGTTCAGACTGTACGTCGTGTGACAAGATGATCAGTGAATAATTGATTAATGAAGGGCATGGAAGGAAGCAGTCGGGCGTAATGTGAGGCACTAGGCCATCATTTGCCTGGAGGAACTGAGGGCAACAACGAAAATCTCTGTCAGGGTAGCCGGTGTTCGGGTCAAGATTTGAATCAGAGACGTACAGAGTACGTTGCACAAATTCTGCCTACAATACCGCAAATTTCTATGCTTTCATTTTTGAAAGTTATCTTTCTAAGAAACCGGTTTTACTCTTTCACGTACACAGAGACGCAATGTACCACGACATACGTACGCTTGGCTACGCGCGTCAAAATGAAGTCGTATTTGGCAGTGGAGGTAAATCTCCATGCACTCTTAACAGCTGCTTGAGGTGGATATAAACAGTCAGATTCATTCTCCGCGCATTGTGATGATTTACCTGCAAATACAAAATTCTTTATCTTTGATAAGGTGTTATTAACTTAAAACAGGGATGCACAGTTCTTTTCTTACAATGGGCTGCATTAAGATTCGTCATACTGTTTATTGGTAGAAACATACATTTAACCCATACATATCATTTGCTTGTAGTACTTTGCAAAAGTTTGAATAAAATATTGGAAAGTGAAGTTTTTCTAATAAATGGTAGAGATAAGTTTAAATAGGTTTTGAAGGAATTATAGGAAAAGTTTTATTGTAATGTGAAAACGTATCTAACGTGATCACTGAGCCTGTGCTGCGGTTGCAAAGTCTTTCATTTCAGTTGAATTTTCGATGTGGGCAATTCAGCAATGGACGATAGATATTCGTCTGTATGCCTATTCAATTGTCTTGACTTGTATCACTTCATAAAGGAAACTGCTTGCTCACACAAGTGCTTCCGGGCACGCACGCACGCACGCGCACACACACAGGGCTGTCTCCTGCAGAACATTGGGATATCTGTTCTCAGGAAGGCAGTTGTAGAAATTCTTTGGAGCTCTTTATTTAAATTTTGTTTCTATTTCCAGTTACACTGGAAGTCAATAAGTTCAAAGTGTTATGGAGGTTCAGCTTCTTGATATGATGCTTCAAAAGAGGCAGAAAAAATGAACAACGCTGTCTATTTTGGAGGCTACAAGTCCCTCGTTATACGATTGCTGGAGATTCTGTAAGTGGCTTGCTAGTAATCTTGCATTGATGAAACACCTTCTGGCAGTTTTGTTTGTGACAAGTGTTGTTCTTCAGTAGCAAAATTATACAAATAATGAGAATGGAAAAGCCGATGTGTGGCTGTAAGATTCAGATAGGAGCATAAAACTGCCCTGCAGATTTTTTCTACTTATTCAAATGCCCATAAATATCTGCTAAAAAAGACTTAGATTGCGTATACAATTTCAAACTTCAAAGTGATCGCACTTACATTTCTACCAGTGCTAACGAAGTAGTTGCAAAACCTAAAATTAAGTTAGTGACATTCAGATTATTATGAGTAATCACATTCAGTTAAAAGTCAAAACAGGTATTTATCTACGAACTATGAAAATCAACATTTCGGACTGAATGAACAGTCTAACAGAACTGTTATATTACCGCTCTAAAGAAGTTTCACCGCAAATAATTACTTACGGTGACACTTGTGGCCCTTTGTCATGATTAACCAAGAGCCACGAAAGGGCAGTTTTAAAATATCTTGATAAACAATGTATTTAAAACTTACAGAATTTGAATAAGTATAAGTAATGACCATAAAATACAAAGCTAGAACACTCCTTATTACTTTTCACAATTATAATTATAATTATATATTTATGGAAACGTAGGAGAATTAAGCAATATAAATAAACATTTTTGACAGTGCCTTCTGGTATAGTACTTAAAAACTTAACAGAACTGAACGTAAACGAATACGAAGCACAGTTTTGTAGAAGTATTTGGAAAGAATAGGTAAATATGATACCTGATAAATGACAGCTTGTATATTGTAACTGTTTGGAAACACAAAGGAATGCACGAGTTTTTGGGGATCTGTATATTTTTAGTCAAGATGGGAATGCATATAATTTGCGTTTGTCCTTTATGGTGCCATAAAGTGACCCAAGCCCACGTGCAACAACAATTGCGTTTCTACCAGGCTGAACCATTAACCATGTCACATTTGGTTTGGTCAGAAGCCACGGTTAAACACCAGCCCTTGTCGGTTTCATTGGTCGGAAACTCATTACTGGTCCAAATCTCAAACACTCCCTGCTCAGTTCTATACATATTACGTACACTTACATTCCCTAACTACTCAGACATTAGTTTATTGTAATCAGACTGTGATAAATCGCATTTACAAAATTTAAATTTACGTGTCTTATGGTATAAAGGAGTAAAGTAACTTCATGTGTCAATGATACTGGAGTCAGTGTTTATGTTTGGGTGATTAGACTTTGCATGTAGTGGCAGTGCAGTGAGATGCAAATTCCTCGCCTTTATTGCTTTATCAGGGATGGCCAAAGAGATAAAATTTGACATATGTACTTTTCAGATTTTCTAGTTTTCGTGATCTGACTCATACTTGAGGGCTACTCTTTTCACAGTTATTCAGAGAGGCAGCAAATATTTGACGGAATTACAATAGTCCACGACCGCAACCATCCACATCCTTCACAGTTCATCAGTTTGCAGTCTTACTACCATTTAAATCCACTTAACCATTTGTTTCTGTAATAGCATTGTTAAGCATTCACAAACCAATAAATTATTTTCTTAAAACATTGATCTATAATAATAATAATAATAATAATAATAATAATAATAGTTTGTGGTTGTAGCACAACGGGCATTGTCGCCCGTAAATCATTTCAGTGACGACGTATTAAGTGTAAGGATCATTAATATATATAATTCGTGAAGTTGGAGGAATATTGATTGGCAGCCGCAGGGGAGAAGACCACTAGGGCGATGGAGGCGTCAGTTAGAGAATAACCCGTTGAATACTGACACTCTTCAAAGTTATATATAACGTTCAGTCCTCACCTCACAGAGAACACTCCGTTTCCATTATAGATCAGTTAATGCAGTTCAGGGAAGTAACTTTGTTCTGGAATCACATGAAACACATCAGTGCAATTTGTGGGTAAAGTTCGGTACCTTTAAATGTTACATTGATCTGCGCATATGGTCACTAGGGGTCTTAAAAAGACAGTACTCAAAGTAATCTTAGAAAAACAGTTACAAGAGTAACTGGATTAAGCTGGCTTAGGTTCAGTAGCGAACTGGAGTAAAAACTTTAACAGGCCTACTGATCCCGTAATGGGAAGGGCTATCTTAGCCACACGAATATCTGTCATGTAACCGAGGAGTATTCTGCAGTACGGGAGCTGGTTGTATGGACGTATTTCCGAAAATCACTTTTAGCAATTTTGCGATATTTGCACAAAATATTGGGTGTTAATGCATTGGCTTTTGGGGAAGTCCAACTCTTACTTTACATCGCATTTACCCTGTTACTTCGAATTTAAGACGCACTGTTTTTTCACATTTTTCCGAAATGAAAATGAGGATGCGTCTTAAATATGAGACATATTTTTCACTCTTCAAAAATCTCGAAAACTTTCTTTTCCTCGAAGAACAAGTGGCCTTGCTAAAAGAGTTGTAAATTTTACGGACAGTGAAATGTATTTCCTTGCAAAAATTTTTTCCTGAAAACTTCCTTTTAAAAGTGGGGCGCGTCTTTAATTAGAGGGTGTCTTAAATTCGAAGTGATATGGTATATCGAAATCATTTACTTCCATTTAAGTCACTGTGGTTACTGCATGTACCACGCGATTCTACATAAAAGAATACTGTGTTCCCAGAACGCTTTTATGTGTTTTCATGTTATTCCTAGAATAGACAGCAATTATTTCTCAGGACAAAGGGTACCGGAATTCGTAATAGAGACCATGTATATCTTCTGTGAGGTGGTAACTGAGTCCCTAAATAATATTTACGTAATTGTAATGCTCTAAAATAATAAAAAAGACATTATACATTAAATAAAATATCACTACGGACTACTTTGTACACGCATATACGACGTGTTTTCCGATACGACGAACATTCGTGAGAATCCTGGGTAAAATAGTTTATCTTTATATGCTTGATTTCAGTAATGCGATTGGCACAGCAAAAATATACGAATTTGTGTCTGCAGTAAATCTGTCATTCGCTCGAGGCGTCACTGCACCTCAGAACCTCTCCTATGCCACACCTCTGAATCTTGTTTTGTATGACTCCTCGCACGAGAGATCGACCAGTTTCAAGATGTAACCTACAATGGTCAACACAAATATATACACGCGAACATCCGTGCCGCATTTGAGATTCGAACCCATTATATTAATGTTCGAGCAGTAGGAAGACAGGATATGCCTGACACCTACCACTGTGGGATACAAGTAATTAGTATGTATGCCAACTACACATATTTTCAAATTCGCTAAGGATGTATATAAGCCTGCTCTATTGAAGTAAACTTTTCACTGATGTTACATGTCGTCACTGGCGATCTAAGCGTGTGTGCAGTCCCTTGCTTTAGTTGCCAGGAAATGGGAAAAGAGAGGATATATACACATTCTTTGTTTCTAGATTTTGCTGATGATAGGTGAAATAACAGAGACGCCATATTATTGTTCGTGGACCGAGATATACCTTGTCTTTGTCAGGGTCTTCACGACTTTATCGTTTGAGTGATTGATGGACCATTGCTGACACTTTCCTATGACGCGTCGACAAAAGATAAGACTAAAGTGATATGGGATAGATGTAATTTAGTTCCGATAAAAAGTGTTAAGAAGTACCAATAGGACTGGGAAAATTTCTGAGACGGATATTGTCTTTCAGTTTCTTGAAATTCGGAATTAAAAAAAACTTTTTGTCCTTGCCTTCTTACAGGCCTATTTTGGTGTTGTCAGAAAATGTATTTATATACGAAGATATATATTTATTGGGGCAAAACATGAATACCATAAACAGAAACACAGAAACGCTATAGAAAGAAAATTGGTCTAAAAATAAACGCGGATAAAACTAAATGTATTCACCCATACGTTCACATTTCTTCTCCAGAAGTGAGTAAAAAAGCATGTTGTAACGCGTAGCCAATGAATGCTTCGAAAATGTGACACAGTTCAACTCGTTTAGAATGATGATAAGTCAGAATTACCGTTTGGTCCCTTTCACGAACAGATCAGTAACAGATGTTATGAACAAATGTTTTGTACCGCGCAACAATATGCCACCTGTTCTCGTTGCCCAGTTGCACAGCAGAATCTGTATTCGTCATTATCACCAACTGCACGTTGAATCCTATCGACAGCCCCGCTAGAGGATAGACATTCGTAAACCAAAGTCCCTCGATTTCAAGATTGGCGATTTCAAGACGGGATATTAGTCCATCTTTGTGAAGTAAACAGAGTCAAAAGCTCCAAGCCGGATGAAATCATATCCATGTAAATAAAATTGTCTCTGCAACGGGTCGATCCCTCGTACAGAGGAGTCCTACCGAGTGTGTGTGTGTGTCATTGTGTGTGACCAAGTGCAATAATAACCCTCTACACCTACAATGAGTATGTAGAAGGAGGTCAGAATAAGAAAGAAAGAAAGAAAGAAAGTAAATAAAATTGTAAAGTTTCCTGTTCCTGTAATAGTGCATTATGAGTAGTACAAGACAGTGGCAGCAAACTCTTGTTACTTTTTTCGTAATGAACGTTAGTTATTAGTTGGGAGCAGAAATGGAAAGCTGATTGTAGTGACGAATATTAACAGAAAATGGCTGTAGTGAACAGCGCAATCCTGCGTCGTGAATTTAGCATATCTGTATTAGTATAAATGTGGGGCCACAGCTTGATGTGTTCGTTTTTAAAATAGATTGCAAACTGCTTTTTTGAGATTAACATTTTAAGGAATTTTTTATAAACAAAATATGCTACAGTGAGCATAAACTTTCTTCTTAACAGATTTTATGTTCAATAGTTTCTCACTGAAACGGTAACGGAATTTGTACGAGTAGGCCAAGTTTTGTAACAGTCGTAAGTGTATGAAAATAAGTAAACCGTTTCAGTATTTGTGTACATTTGTCTGCATAAGATATATATACCTGAAAGGAATTTAATCTCATCAAAAGTATGTCGGTTATTAAACGAGTACATTCGACATTTAGGCGGTTAAAGGGATTATATTTAAGTTATTGTAACTATCATAATAAACTGAAAAGCGACTTCATTTCTTCAGCGAAACTTAGTTCACGAAGCGCGTGCCTGGAAGGGTGGTACTTCAGATAGTTGTTTGTTATTACTGCATCAAAACAGTTCACTGTTATGTTGTCGTGAATTACATTAGCATCTTATCACTCCTGATCATAAACACTGTTATTAGCAAGATCATAAATCTAAAGATAATAAAGATAATAAATCTTTGCTCTAATACTGACTTATTTAGGGAATTAGCTATATAAGTTACATCAATCTAAAAGCTTGTTATACGAATGCAGTCTCGGTGACTTCCGTGTGTAATGACACATTACGAGTTGAATATCAATGTAACAGCCATTTCATGTGAAACATTGGAAGTAGAGAATAAGCACACAATCATTAGGCGTGTAAAAGGAAATGGTGCGCCCTGAGAGAAGCAGTGGGTAATGTTTGTTAAATTTAATAATAATGGCGAACACGTGGAGACCGAGTAGTTATTTCAGCTACTGAGATTATTTTATACATTAGGAACAAGAACAAGAAAAATAAAAAAGACAATATAAAAGTGAATTACAGAAAAATAAGGAAAAGACGAAAGAAGAAGGTAAATAGATAAAGACAGACACTGAAGGAAGGAAGAGAATCAATAAAAATGGAGAAAGAAATAAGGAAAAATAAACTGAAGAAGAACGGAGAAAGAGAGAGGAAGGAAGGAAGGAAGGAAGGAGGGCGGAAAGAAGAAAGGAAATAATAGAGAGATCAAAGCACAAAATAATAAAGAGAGGGATGGAATATTATAATAAGAAAAGGAAGTAAAGGAGAAAAATTAAAAAGGGAAGGGGAAATTAGTACATAAGGAAAACCCATGTAAATGCCTCATCACTTCTTACGGCGTGGTTTATCAAAGGCTGTCGTTCGAGGTGCATTACACTCGTATATTAATATAACACATAGTAAATAAAGCGAGTGGGGAACTTTGTCACGATTAAAAGACTGTCTGTTTGAACCTTGACGTCTGTCCGCAATGCTGCGATGTATCATCGCTTTACTAGCTTCTAACATCATCAGACTCAGAAGTTAGAATTTAACGCGAGTTGTTTTACCAATAGTCTGCTAACTGGAGAGCAGTCAGGCCCGTTAATGGCCTTTTATTGGCAGGAATGGAGTGCACACAGCTTACGCATTCGCATACAACTGCCAATTTCTGACTACCTGCTTTCAAATTGGCCGTTCAAACGAAAGTTCGTAGACGTTCCGGGTTATAAATTCGCTTGACAATTCAAAACATTGCTGACAAGCTGTCGGCTTACTGCACTCGATCACACGTTTTCTGAATATGCAAATTGGGGTGGTTTATGTGTTCGTGTATTGAACGTACAAATCAATATATCCTTTGATTTCTTTTTCTG
The DNA here is from genome assembly GCA_021186555.1 of Reticulitermes speratus. Classification (NCBI taxonomy): domain Eukaryota; kingdom Metazoa; phylum Arthropoda; class Insecta; order Blattodea; family Rhinotermitidae; genus Reticulitermes; species Reticulitermes speratus. The sequence goes on from JAJKFL010000005.1 coordinate 22,365,472, forward strand.
ATCATTTACTGAACTGCTGTGACAAAACTTAATGCAAATAATTCGTAAAGTATATAATATATGTAGGCCTCAGTGGATGATAAGAAGCATGCATTTGGCCTCGCGGACGATTCACCATATTATGACGCATTTTGGGTTCAGGATGGAGGACACTGAAGACAGCCAACAAGAAGTGGTCCTCCGGTTTGGGTATGAGTGTAGGGCTAAGAACTTATCGCTGTAAAAACTTTTTTGTTGCGAAACGTTTATGAGTGCGTGGGAACTGAAACGATAATTTGGGAATTTCTGGTTCAGGATGGTGTCCAAAGGCAGTACTGAACATTCGGGCTTCCCTACCACAGTTATGGTTAGCTAGGAGATAGTTGTGAGAACAACGTAAAGTTAACCGACATGAATTTATCACATTAGTGTGTAGGAGACAATTGTAACCCGCAACAGAAAGTTGACTAACGTGTCTTCATCACATGATTGGTTATTTGGAAGACGGTTATGACAACAACAACATAGAGGTTACCTACATGCCTTTATCACATTACTGGTTTGGAGACAACTGTAACCATAAGAGAGTTGACTAACATGGCTTAAAATTATTAAAATATTACACCTTAATGTTATTTCTAGTGTAAGGGATCTTCATAAAAAGGTAATTCAGCATTTGAAGACATTTCTTATATCAGATTCTAAAGTTTTGAAGAATGTATTGAAGAAATATTAGATCTTCTAAGATTTCAGTTCTGCGGTCACTCTTGTGTTAACTTTCTGGATGGATCCTTTCACTCGAATTATTTGATGTTTGTCTGCATTACCGCCACCGCAGATGAGAGTTTGTTTAGTACTTATCGTTATTAATGTCACGTAACTCTATTCCTCACATCTTCATACGGTTTTCTTATTCGTTTGAATTTTGTCCGGTCACTGAGATGTAGTTGAAGCTTGGTACTGCAGCGGCGTCCTGATTTATCCTGTTGTTCCGGTCTTGTCACACTTCGGCACGTGACACATCAACTTTAACATCGCTGTAACACGAGGATGACACAGGAGGCATTTTGTAGTAGGCCTGCATTTTGACCATGTACGTACTTAATTATTTGTTACGATAAAACCGACATAGTACGCAATAAAAATACAATATAACAGTATTAGTGTTATTCCTGACATGTCTCAGCCAATGCGCTGAGGATGGCCTGGATTGGCCGAAACATGGGACTAATGTTAGTACTGTTTTATTGAATTTTGTATTGTGTACTATGTTGGTTTTATTGTACAAGTAACAGGAGAACGTTGTTGTACCAAACAGCATTATTTATGTATTATAACAGAATCAACAGTATATAATTCACTCAATGAAATTGAAAGAAGATACTTTTACTGCATGGAATTATGATGTCGGAAAGGATAAGTGCTACACAAACCTTCATCTGTAGTGGTTGTCACACGTCACACTAACATAACTGAATTCAAATGCAGAGGCGTATTCGGGAAGTTAATATAAAATTACTGTAGAATTTAAACGTTGTAAGAGCGTAGATATTTTGTAGTTTTGTGTCCACTATAGTTCTAACTCCGCACATGATATGCCTTTAAATTTTAATACATACATACATACATACATATATACATTCCATGGATCCATAATTTTGTCACAAGACAAGAGGATGTGGAATAAGTCATAAGTCATAACATACAAAATCATACAAAATGTACATTGCAAGATGCTTTAAACATTCTATGTGCAGTCTTAGACGTCAGTATTATAGGTTAACACTACTCATAAGAAATTTATCTACAGAGTAAAAGGAGTGTGCATTTAAGTATCTTCTTAGTGCTGCTTTAAATTGTGCCTTTTCATTCTTAAGAGTTTTGATATTACACGGTAAGCTATTGAAGATCCTGATACTAGATTAGAATGCACTTTTCTGAAAGCGTGATAGGTTGGCAATTTGTTTATGAAGATGGTGCTTATTGCTTGTATTAATACTGTGTATTGATGAATTTGTTTGAAAGTTTTCTTGATTATTAACGAGGAAGTTCATTAATGAAAATATATATTGGCATGGAACAGGCAAAATCTCTAGTTTTTAAAATAGACTTCTGCATGAAATTCTAGGATGTGCACCAACCAGAATTCTGATTATTTTCTTTTGTAATGTAAATATCTTCCTGCTGTTGGACGAATTTCCCCCAAAACTTATTCCGTACTGTACAATAGAGTGAAAATATGCGAAATAAATTGACTAAATAACCTTTTGTGCCTTCTTGGGTTGCTTTATCCTTTTATTATAGCGCCTTTTGCAAAATAACTTCTATAACTATAACATTTTAACAGTTTTAAAGTGACTTAATTAAAAATTACTATGCAGTCGTAAAAGTAACAAAAATGTAAGTGCTTAACCATAGTGTCAAACGCGTGACGTTGATATGATCGTCCATGTGATCGAGACGCTAATGTTACGGTGACAATATAACTTCATTGCATCGGCGTGATAAAGATATACTGGTGGACTTAAACTGGGTGCTGAACATAATGACTGATGCTGTGTTAATACCTCGTATTACGCAAGATTTCTTTAATTTATGCAAACCCAAAATAACCGTCATCACCGCCTGTTTAAGAATCCCATTCGTCCCGGGTTTTGGGTCTTAAAAAGAGTTCTGTCCCGTCGTCCTGCAGTATTCGGTTTGTGATGCCAAATGTCGACCGGTTTTCCAAGCCATAGTCCAAAAATCCGACATTTCTGGCTATGCGTACGAGCATTTTGACATTCTCACATTGGGAGAAGACACTTCCATCCACTAACAGGAAGAAATAGGAGAGGGTGAGGAATATATGTAGATTAGTACTTATAGAGTCTGGACTGAAACTGTGAAGCATGAGGAACGGATATGTAAAGAAAAATCAGTAAGTGAACTGAGTTTGAGTAGTATTTATATTATTATTATTATTATTATTATTATTCCGATTTTGTGTGTGTATATTATAATAGAGTAATTTATTAAAATTACTATAATTTATCTAATTCTAGTAATATTAATAAATTACTCTGCTTTTTCATTGCGTAACGGGTTAAATATTTTGTCTTCAGCACTTCCCCCCCGGTCACCTAAATGTTTTTAAAAATTGTATCCCTAATCCTCTATTATAGCATACTTTAAAAATCAAGGGCTAGATTAAAGCACGTTTAGTTGATAAGACAGCCACAAAGCTGCTGTTCATTGTGCGTATTTCGCAGCACGTTTTTATGCTTAAGGCCATTAAAGAATTAGAGGTATTCATTTAGATAATTAATAAAAAAAATACCTGTTTCCTTTGCGATCCGTATTTTCACACACTCGTAATATCCGTGTGAGCAGTTCCCACACAAATACTTATCAAAATGCGAATTGTAACCAAAACAGAACCACGATTAATTTATATTTCATGTTGAGTTTTTTTTTTTTTTGCATACAGTTGGTTAGTTACTGGTGAGCATCACCGCTTGCAGTAAAGATAAGTGTAATAGCCTCCATAATGGATATTTCTGGCTATATTTTTGTACTGATTTCCACATCGGGAGAGGTATATCCGGCACTTCTGTGATGCCAATAATGTTACAGGGTAATGACGTATTGTTCTATTTCACTGAAACACACTTTTGATTCTAGTCGTAGTGTCACACTCCTTTATACGCTGAACGTATGATGTATATATTGTGTTAACTCGTGGCGATTGCGTGCATCAGAACACGTCTATGGGAATAATTCTACGGAACTGCAATATGAATGTAATCAACAAGGGTTTGCTTCATTATTAACTAAGTAAATGAGGCAGAGATCTTTTGTCAGCTAGCTATGAAGTTCCCCAGATTTTACCAGCCTAGAAGTTTCATTATTATATTTACAGAAGCACGACACTGAACCGAAATATGACCCAACTGAATCCAGTTTGCATCAAAATATTCTCTTATGAAGTCATTTTTGATACAGTCTTCACATTCATGCCTGTCTTAAGGTGGTCTCATGTCATTAGCTTTTTCGACTAAAATTCTGTATAAATTCCTCATATCCATATGCCTGCTATTTCTCTTATACATAAAAATGTAACTAGTTTTTTCTACTGTTTTTCCCTAATTTGGGCCTAACAGATAAAAGCGAAGTGTATTAGAAAATCTTCTCCGCACTCTTTGCTAGTAAGTTAAATTGATGTGCAAGATGTGTGATGAGTTTTTTGGGTATGAGTCGAATACACTTTATGTGCCTTTTCTTTAATTAGGTGAGTAAAGTTGAACTGCTTAATTTGGGTCATTTAGTCTTTAAATTTTAGCCAAGGCGTCGACAGAGAAAGTGACATTTCCCAGGCGAAGATGAGTACTTTTGTTTCTTTTGTATGAACATGTATTATATTTGTATGAAGGGCGACAGAAAGTAAATAGTACAGCAGATGTCCGTCGGTACCAATTGTCAAAGTCCGTTGACTGCTTTAGGAAATGAAAAGCGCAGACAGGCAGTTACACGGAACTACAAGCTTCTGTTTTTTCACACGTATCTTAAGTATATGAACTATGCACGTTGTATATGGTATTCTGTTCTGAAATAAAATACAGAGCATAACCAAGCAGGAAACAAGACGAGAGTATTAGAAAGGACAATGTAAAGTTAGGTACAGATCGATATGAAAAGTTCCCGAAAGTGGGACGTACACGATTATGCCGCCACAAATCATTTCACGTCCGGTTAACCGTCAAGAAGATAAATGAGACTTTGTAGCTATTAGGGTAAATGGCTATAATACCGCCACTACCTTTTCAGAAAGTCATTTTCAAAGTTACACTGTAGACGTGTATAAGCTTTAATATATAATTCCTTACATTTAGTAAGTTCTATGTATATCATTACGAAGTATTTATTTCCTTCCATATATCAGTAAAATAATATAATGCAAAGTGACACTTGGCGTTATTGTATCCGTGTGGGATATAACAACGCCACCTTCGAAAAATGTGCTATAATAAGAACTATACAGTATTTAATTGGAAAATTATTTTTATTAAATTGTAAGCAATGTAAACAGATATACACATACGTTATCCTGAGACCTTACTCACTATCATAATCAGTGCAAATGTCACACATTTCTGTGTGAGGAGCTCTTCTGTTCAATTTCCTTTGTCCCATGTGTTTTTTATCGAGCGATGAGCCCTGAATTAAAATTCGTTTTTATCGTTGTTAATTTCACATAGCTAACTGGCGCCATAAAAATTGGTGGAAAATAAATGTATTTTGTCTTATAAAACGTAGATATTTGTATTGTATCCACCAAATATGGCGTTATTGGATCCGACTGTACGATTATACAAGATTTACCACATTTTAGCAGATAGATAGGTGCAAAAGTTCCATTGTTGCTTGCGGAAATGGTGCGCCATTTGTATAGAAGATAATCTGCCATCCACAAATTTGTGATTTGAAATTTAAGTAACAATAATAAAGCCAAAATCTCGCAACCGTTGTAAAAATCTGACTGGTTTTTTGCGGACTTGAGCGGACACTGTCAGTTTCCAAGGTCGTTGGCAGGAACAACACAGGCGACTGCTCCCAAAGTTATTATGCTGCTAAGCTCTCTAACTGCTTCTGCCATACACACAACGAATTATTGGCGGGAGAAAAATATATGGCGTTATTGTAGCGGTTTACCCTATAAAGTTTACTCGTTTTGTACTACACTTTTGTAGGAGTAAAAGTAATGGGATAAGCTGTTCTGTTCATAATTCGGACGTAAGGAACTGGTAGTTTCACTTGTTTTATTTCCAAAAGCTTCTGTGTTTCAGTTGTATTTCATAATGTTACATTGTATTCTGTCTTACTCTAGACATAGATCGGCCGATGCTTTCTGTTAAGTCATGACAGTTTCTGAAATATGTCTGGCGGATGACTGGATAAAATGTGTCATGCACTTCGTTTCACTTGCATTTTATCTTACACTACAGATGTATTCTAAAAGTGTAAATGTCATGAATTAAATCAAAGGGATTTTGAAGCGGAATATTTAAATGCTTTCATAAAATCATGAACGGCTGGTTCTGTGTCCTCATCTCGCACAATTTTGGTTGCTTTGAACACGGATGGCGTGTTTGGGTCCCGCTAGTTATATTCTAATTTTCCCTCTTCCTTTTCTACTGAAGATGCACATAACCCATACGACGGTCTGATCTATTCAAGGCAAGACACCTCTAATCTTAATGAAATAATACACAGCCCTTACAGTAGAGTAGGTAATTGAAATTTACGTTGTGGCATCAGTGCAGGTTAAATAGTGTGGAATGGGAGAATATCAGGTGTGATGAATTTGGAACGATCAGAAATGTCATGAGTTAGGTTAAAGTATTATTTAATACCGGCCTATTTGTCTCAGTTAAATGAATGAGATCGCAAAATTTTCAATAAAAGATCCTAGCAACTGGCTCAGCTTCGCAACCGGTATCATTGTAAAACCGAAGTAGCTAATCTCTGCACAGCCACATGGGTTATGTCTGTGATGATAGTGAACTTGTATATTCCACTGCTTTGTAATGATAAATTGATAATCACATATTTGGAATAAGCTATTATCCGAGAGTCTGATTGCATTGCAACATGACTTATTCTTAGAACCTCTGGCCAAATTACTGTCCCTTTCTCAAGAGAATGCAATTGACTTGCACAGAGTGGGCAGAGGCCCTTGACACTCGCGAGGACAGTCGGGGAAATCATATAGATCCTGTCACAAACATGAGTCTCTGTCACTGCATGATCTTCTTTCCACTGGTCGCCAGATGTTAGGTATTTCGTTTATAACAAGCTTAAAGTCAAATTTACGCTCAGCTCTAACCACACAGAACACTACAGAAAATAACTATCTTATCTCACAAGCACAAAACGCGACTGCACTTCAGCTCAATTTATTTTTAATTGGAATACAGCGGTTACTGGTCACAAAGGGCGTTCGTCTTTCCCTAGCGCAAAACAACTGCCACGGTCAACTACAAACTCTTCAGTCAGTATCAGTACTGAGAAAGAGAACATTTTGCCGTTGTAGTTCCCGTCTTCACGGCTACGTGCATAAATGCATGCATAAATACATACATACAAACACATAAGGACATGCATACCCACATGCATGCTTGCATACATATATACACATACACATGTAGGCATACGAACACTTAAATACATGCGTACACACATGCATACATACATGCATACAAACGAACATGTAAGTACATGCATACACACGTGGATACATGCATGAATACATACATACATACATACATACACATACACATATGTGCATACATACATACATACACACATATCTATACATACATATGTACATGCATAAATACATATATACATATTCACACAAACACATATATTCACTGTACACAGTTTAGAGTATTCTGTTCTTTACGGCTCTATATTATTGCGTGTGTGTAGCTTCAGATGTTTCTGCGGCACCTGCTGTGTCCATCTACACACTAATACTCTACATAGTCTACACTGGAACTGATATAGTACTTACATGACTGCAGCACAATAAAACATCTGATCGTTCTTGGACAAAGAAAACGCGATTGCTCTCTTTTGGAATTTCTAAACTTTTCAGCAGTAGACAAATTCTATACATATTCAAGGTTTTGTCTTTTAACAGACTTCTTTCATATCTTGCATGTTAGCTCCGACTGTATTGAACAAGGCAGCATAATTGCAGGTGTTTGTAACTGAGGCTTTTAGCGGGTAGAATTTATTCGAACCCGATAAAGCGTCACCATTATTCATATGTAAGACCTTTTATAATTTAAAGTGGTGTGTCGGAGAAGGAAGATACAGTTACAGTGGATGGTGGGTTTTTGCAAGGAATTGGGGTGGGAGAAGGGGTATTTCGTGAATAGAATTAACCCCGATAACTTCAGCCTCAACTGTTAACCAGCTAGTCTAACCTATAACTACACTGTAGTACGCAGCTCTGCTTCAGTAAGTTTCCAGTCGATAAACTCTACTGTATGTAGTCACAGGTATCTGTTCCTTATTTAACGTTTCGAGACACGCACACATCAGAGTATACATATTCTTATAATGCAGGAAGTTATAATGCGGAAATTGTTCGTATAACCCATAGTGCTAATATTGTTTAAATAATCCTGACACTTTGTGTGTCAAAACACTGAAGCAGCATGCGTGCATTATAGGTGTACGTTATATGACAGAACACAGTGATCTTCTATAGCAGTGCGTTCTGTCATAGAAGACAGTGATCCCCTTCTAGCGCAGTGCTGTCCAAATTGTGATTTCTGAATTACTTTACTGGAGTCGGCTTGTGTAAGTCAACAAAGTGACTAGGGTTTGGACTGAAGGGCGGGTGTTTGATTCTCTACTGGACTAAAAATATCCCCGTAGCCACGCTGTCTGTACGACCTCGCATCCAGTAAAAAACCAGTGTTGTCTTCTCCGAGGATAAAACGGCCGGCAAGTGAAGCTAACGTCTTATACGTACAGTGCCGAGGTAAAGAATGTGTGGAGCAATAACTTAAACCTCTTCTACGTTTTCGTGTTCTGTGATTACTTAAACACAGAGCATAATTTAATTAATAGTAGGCCTATTAGTTAAGGCTAACGGAACTCCAAGCACAATTGTTTTGGTATGTGGACTCTGAATTTAAAATCCGCAGTCAACACATTTACAGTAAAGAAAAGAAAACCAAGAAGGAGCAGAACAGGAGGAGCTACCAAAATAAAACAAGGCATTAGTAAAACCATATGACAAAGCAATTTTATGAGTTTGTAAACAATATAATTTAGTTGTTAGTATCAGTATTTTATTAGTTAATTATATTCACCTTACAGCAGTTATCCACGGGTGGTTGGTTGAGGCACTGCGCTACAAGCCGGAAGGTCGCGGGTTCGATACCCGATGGTGTCATTGGAATTTTCACATTGACATAATCCTTTCGGTCGCATTATGGCCCTGGGGTCTACTCACCTCTGACAGAAATGAGTATCAGGAATATTTCCTGGGGGGTAAAGGCGGCCGGTGCGTAGGGCTGACAACCTTACCACCTTCATGTGCCGAATTTCTAGAAATCTGGGAGCCTCAACCTCCTGGAACTCTAAGGGCCTGTCCAGGCCTGTAATGAGATTGCTTTACCTTTACCTTTTTATAGCAGTTATCAGCACCACAAAAGCAAGTACTGAAGTGCTACACGTTATGAACAAAGTACGTACATATTTTAAACAAGCAACAAATTAGGGAATTAACAGTGAAATAATTACGTACTAAATTTTGTCGAGCACAGTCCTTGTAATAAATAAAGATACTTTCTGGAAAACGTAATTATGATATTATTACAGGCTATCTTATCACATATAAATCAAACAGCCTAGAGAGACGTCTAAAACTATAAAACGCACGTGCACCATTTTAGTTCCAAACACTGCTACATAACTCCTAGAGTATGGACAATGAAAGTTAATTGTTTTAGATAACTGTGGTAAAAATTGTGAAGTATGCTATACATACGACAGTGGCCTTACACATCCCGTTTGCATGCATTCTGTAGAAGATGAAAGGTAAAGTTTACCCTAGAACAGGCCGTGAAGGCCCAGAGGGGAGTAGAGGTATAGCTCTACTCATTTTTTTAACCTCTGCACCAGATGGGGTGGGTGGTCAACGCCACGCGTCGGCCGCTTTACCCCCGGGAAAGAGGCCCGATACCCATTGTGTATGCATTCTGTATATTTCGCAGTGTAGTTTATGTGCACGCATCCATTTGTGGTTGATATATAATGGATTCCTATGTCAGATGCATGTTATAATACTTTTTGTTGAGTAAATATTTTCACCTTTCTTGTTAAGTTACTTTGTTTAGAGGCCTTCTTCAGAAACTAGCTGCTGAATTAGTCAAGGAATTCTTCGCCTTTATGGAACCGGAAGTTTAATAATATGCATTGCACTATCGTTAGTAATATTCCTAATTGTTCTACAAAATTTTGTAATTCGTTTCACAATACACACATGGATGCTATAATTCTTCGTAACAGGGGCGCACCCAGAATTTTCATTGGTGGAGGGGGGGGGGACTGACACTGAGGCTATATTTAATTTATTTTTAACTGTTTTATAAAAATCATATAAATATAACTACAGCAAAATATTATTTCAAACTGCATCTATGTACATATAATTAGAAGTTCCCTGACTCACTCACCCAATTTAAATCACAAGGTCTAATCTTGATTTGGGGAGGGCTGCAGCCCAGCAGCATGCGCACCTGCTTCGTAATGTAATCGAAAGTGCTGTGCTGTGGCTGTGGTAAAAGGACAAAGAGAACCGAATGGCGGTCGAATATCTTAGTAGGCAGTTACTTCTTGCTTTCGGCCTCCATATATTATGTAGTGTCTAATTGTCTATTAAACGTGTCTTTACTTAGGTGTCCTTTATTTTTCTCTAAATTTTAAGGAAAATTGTGATATTTTTAATACTGACCAACGTTAAATTTTATAAAATTATTTTCAGTGATTCTGTAAAGCGCCAGATATGGTGAAGCCAGTGCACTAATTATTGCAAGTTGCGATTGAAAACACGAAATACGTAATATCACAGACGGCACGCGGGTTAAAACTCCTGATCCTCCGGTTTCCTTCTGCTGACTCCTTGGAGAGAAGCTGGATATCTCAACGAGTCGAGAGATTTCCCGCATGTTATAGACCCCAAAACTTCATTAACTTCTTCACAAGTGACCACCACTTGTCACTGGCCTGAGACTCATGAATTCAGTCAGTCCTATCCGATTGAAGATACATGCTAATGTTATACTCCCATCTACACCTGGGTCTTCTAAGTGGTCTCTTTCCTTCGGGATTCCCATGCAAAACCTGCATGCATTTCTGTTCTCCCACATACATGGAATAAATACTAATATATCAGTGCGGTTAAAGAGTAAAGCAAAGTGTAAAGTATAACCTGCTATGAAGGCACAAGCAGGAAATACTATTATTTCTGTAACCTTGGCACTATATATAGAGGTGGGTGGTTAACTCCACGCCCCGACCCTTTTACCCCCGGAAATAACCCTCTTCCCATTGTACAGGAGGCTGGGTGGGCCCCAGAGTCGGTCTGGACGGGTGCAGAAAATCTAGCCCCTACCGAGATTCGATCCCCGGACCATCCAGTCCGCAGAGAGTCTCTATACCGACTGAGTTGTCTCAATACCTTGATAGGTAAAGCAATCTCTGCAACAAGAGCCACGATTAAAGACCTATAGGAGATGTAGCTGTGAGTGATCAGCTCCATTCTTCGGCCAGCTTTACCCTCGGGAAGAGGCTTTGATTAGCTATTGGATTCAAGGCTGAATGAACCCCGAATGTGACCTGAACGCGGTGGTGGGAGAAATGAAATTCCCACTCTGATTTAAATCGAACCAGTCCTTCAGTCCGTAGCCACTCGACAGACAGAGCTGTCCTGATCATTTGTTGAAGTCGGGGGAAACTCAAGTGGCCACTCTGTCTTGCTCCACGTCTCCCTATCATTTTCAACAGCTTCAAATCCTGTGAGCAAATTTACTACTGTTGAAATGCTGGCTCACAGAAATGTCCTAAGCTTCTTTTCGTTGCTGATGCCATATGGCAGGATTAAACGACGCCAGAATGAAGTTGAATGGAATTATTTAATATACTGCCTGCTTCATGTTGTTAGCTTTCAGTCATGGTAACAAAAAGTTGTGAGTTGGTGAAGCTGAAAATGGAGGCTTTATTAGTTCAGACCTGAACAGTTGTGTTGGGAATGAGATGGAGGCGTTCGAACGTATCCAGCTATTCGATGTCTACGGTCAGTGATGAAACTGAATAGAATTATATCATGCTCAGAATGAGACGTGGCTTAATGACTTCAATTGTTACTATTTTGATGTACTGTGTGCAGGTGTTGCTGAAATGCATATGACACTAACTCTATGGAAAGGAGTTACCCTGAGAAATTAATAGTCACGCCTCTTATTGAACTGGAAATTTCATAATCGTGTTCAGGAGAGCCCAACACAGATTACTATCCTAAGCGAGTTGCATCAGCTCAGTACCTTCACACATTATTTTTAAGGTTTCTTTTAATATTTTCTTCCTCTATGAGCCTAAGTCTACAAGGTGTGTTCTTTCTTCCGGATTTTCCGACTAAAGTGCTCTTCGTAAAGAAACTGTTCTTTATATCTTTGTAATCCAGCAAAGCGTGCCGTATGTTGCGCCCACTGTATTGTCCTTGATTTGATCACTGCAAATATATATATATATATATATATAATATATATATATATATATATATATGGAACTCCTTATTAAGCTACGCAATTTTCTGACTTGCATCTTAACTGACAAGGATTATAGAATTAGCGTTCGCGTTTTTTTTCATTTGGTCGATAGGTCATTGAGGAAGAAAAGAGAATGCCATTTGACGTTTCGTAAGAAAAATAAAGAAAAATAACAACTTTGTTAGGAACATGTATTGCAACAGCACGCCTTTTGTGTGGCTAAGTAATCACTAGATAACATCAGAAACATGTAGTTTGTCGGTAATTAAACTCTATACCTTTTTTTCAATGTCGGCGAAGAGTTATCTTAAATTAATCTGTTTATCCGAACATTTTCTTGCAGATAGTTCTAAAAAATATTAAAAACTGCCGTTTTGTTTTTGTTTTAGTCTTCGTTAAAACAGTAACATGAAACGACTTACTTGCTAAGACATACATGGGTATTATAAACCATACTTCTGTTGTAGAAAGTAGTTTTTTCGTACAACACACTTTTATAAAATGTTTTTTGTCAGTTACTTACAGTGTGCACTTGAATGTCTTGTATTACAATATATTTTTGTAGTGCGTTGCAAAAAATTCGACTTATTCTTATTTCTCACGAAATTCAGATTCTAAAAGCCACGTAAGCTCCACATGATGGACGATTGCTGTGTGCACTACCTGTCAGATCTTCACAAAGTTGTAATACTCATACCGCTTTGAAGACTTTTCCTACAGAATTTGTACTTCTGTTTCAAGATTTAATCCAAGATTCAGTAAGTACTTTTTTCAACCACGGAAAAGTAAATACATGTTTCGCGCAGTTGTCATTGCTTTGCTTTACATTATACTACAGTAGAACTTGAACAGAAGTTATGTATTTTCCGAAGATTTGTTTCCATGAAAATTATCTGTAACTCTAGGCTTGTTTGCATGAGGTTTCTCTTTCGAATCTCGACTGAATCACTGGCCATTATGACGTTTTTCCTGGTATTTTCCGCCACTTCAAGAAAATAATGGAAGTGTTTCTAGCTCAGGGTGTGACCGCTTGGTTTGTATATGGCAGCTGTGTTATTTTTGTAGTTGATGACACGTCCGATGGCAGTGAATCCCGAAAGCAGTTTGTCGTTATGAAAAAGTGAAGTGTTTCCTATGCCTCTGTCGGCATTGCAGCGCCATACATTGCCCATAAAATGTATCAAGCTGCCTCTTAAGAACTTTTAAATTTTACGGCTTAAACATTCAGTGAAACTTTGTCAAGTAATGAGAGAGTCAAGCGGTGCTTATGCTTCGGTCGGCACATCTGTGTTGTAATTTGTAGACAAAGTCTATGAGGCCGTCTCTCAAAGTTTTTAAAATTCATGGCGTGAATATTCAGTGAAATTGCGACTTCACAGTATTTATCTAGGGCTATAATATACAAGAACGAATCATTTGAAGGGTTATGCCTTTTTGTGGAAATTACAACTACGTACATATTGTAATTGTCAACGCCTCCGTTTGAAATTCCAGCTGTCTTTTTTTAGTATATTCTGAAATATCGAATGGCGTAAATAAGGGACAAGAAAGGAAACCAATTACGTGAAACCCCGCTCTTTCCCCTATCCCAGAAGTTCGCACTGTCATCGTGCTGGTGTTACTGATGGTAGGAAACTCCATTGTACGATGATGGAGTAGGATATGCTTACTGTAAGTCTTACGCCCGCTGTTTTCTTATGAGAAATGTGTTTCTGTGATACGTATTATTTACTCATAAGAAAATACCACATCTCACAAGTATACAAAACTGTAGCCTAATTGAAGCTTTTTGGATGATGTACGAGTTACCGTGATGACGTCACACTGCCGTATCAGTGAGTGCATGCTTCAATGGATCTAATCCAACTCGCTAGTCTTAATCCTGGGACTAGGAGTCCGACTGTGCCTGGCGGAGTATTTACTTGACTTGCTGATCTCTCCTCGGATCTGAGAGCCTCTTTTAATCCCAGCACTATTCCTATCCTCCCTCTTTCTCTGTCATTGCTAAAGATAAGTTTCTGTAGTACAGAAACGAGTCCCTTAGACCAGCGCGAGTATAAAACCTAGAAAGTATTTATTATTATGTCTCTAAAAGCATGTCAAAAGAAAGAAGCACACAGGTTAAGTTTTGACACGGTGATTGGTAGCTTATTCTCTTCAAGCAGTGCATGAAATAAATTCACAATGAAGATATTGTCTATCTATCCTGCAGTTCGCAAATTTCTTCCCCGTAATTACTAACCGAATTCGATGACTGAAATTTTGCAAACTGTGGATCATCTCAGGCAAAAGATCTTGTACAAAGGCTGGATCTGTCTCCGTATTCATGTGGGCGGGGAGAGGGGAGAGCCTGTTCTGGTGGGCCCATTTTGAAACGGCTATATCTCAATCCAGGAATATACGATATATACGTGTATAGTCGGAATCCTTTAAAGTTAAATTTGTAACTGACAATATATATTAACATGTTCAAGTAAACTGAATTTTAATTCGTGTCGTTACCTCATAATTCCTATGTTGCGTGGATATCTAAACTAAGTCAATTAATTTTGCAAAATCTTAAAAAAAACTGGCACATTGCACGTGACATTACTTCAATTTACACGACATGTAGGTATAATCGTCAAGATACAGCACTCATATGTAACCCTCTTTTTATTATGTTGAGCATTTAACGAGACACAAAGGTAAATAACTTATGTCTTTATCCCTTTAAAATATACTGCTTACATTATGTACTACTTGTTTTAATGCTAGCAAGTTGCACATTCTGCGCACACAGTGTATACTGTACACGTGTAACTTCCTCAAAACAACTACGTTATAATTAACTGTTTCCCTAAACAGCATTAAGAGACTGGTCTTTAAAATGCAGACCCTTTATCACGCAGGATTTAATTTTTATATATTATTTAGATGAACTCCGGGCTTCAAAATGCTAACCCTTTAAGTCGGAGTGGTTAGTATACATACCATCCGCCTTAATATAAAAGCTCTGAATTTTTATCACAGAAACCAAACGCGAATAACTGAATTCTGAAGAAATAGCACCTAGCCTTGTGCCCGCGTTTAGCTTCTGATAGTTCCTTTCAAATTGTGTCGGCTATTTCATTAGAGTATTTCCGCCATCAATACATGTGGTAAGAGCCGGGATGACGTCACTATAGTGTCTAGGCTTGTGGCTGGATGATCCGGTGGTTTCAGTCCCGGTAGGGACAAGAACTTTAGCTCTTCTCCACAATGAGCAGACGGGCTGTACGGCCCACTATGCCTCCTATTCAATGAGTAGCAGGGTGTCTTGCCTCGTGGGTAAAGCGGCCGGGGCATGAGGCTAAGCACTGCCCTCCATCTAGTGCTGAGGCTAATAGTGAGCCGATTTGTACCTCCACTCCCGTCAGATGCCTTCGTGGCGCGTGTAGGGACACATTTGCCTTTGATACGGATGGACGGTTAGCTGTACTGTAAAGTAGAAACTGAACTACTAATGATGTTATTACTGTCGCTGTTGGAACGACACCAAGCATGACATGTGCAGTCAACACACTTCAATAACGACGCATATTTTGTTGTTCGTTGCTAAACGTGTGTCAAACTTACATTCAAGAGAGGACTTGTCTCTACTCGTTTCAGTTGTGAGGACCAAACTGCCAGACTACAATCAGTGCCGTGGCGCGCTTTGTCCTAAATAATCCTGCCTCTCCCTGCGGCAGAAACACCCAAATCCTTATCTCAGCTCCCCCTTTCTAACTCTGTCTGTTCGTTAAACAACGAAGAGGACTTCAATGCTTTAGAGTCAGAGTCAGAGAGTCAGTCAGTGTGATTGGTGAGCTGTTTCAACCAGTTTACTGCTCGAAATTTCAACTGAATAGCGCTTTATGCTCGTGAATACGTCCGAAGTAGGATTTTAAGTAATGACAAGAATACTGTAAATAAAATGTTGACGGGTTTAAACAAGCATTTTAGTGATAAACTACTTCTACACATTTTATGCAATGGGGCTTTTATTTATGAGTTACAACACGGTCTTTAAAACGCTTGGTAATTTAGTGCAGTATTTCAGAAGCACTAGAACTTTCTCTGAATTATTGCTTTGAAAATTAAGTTCATTACTTAGTTTTCTTGAAAACAAAGTTCTTTATATAATTATGCATGTTATTTGAATACCTCCGTAATATCTTTTTAATGCACAGATGGGTTGTAGGATATAAACTTCATATAGGCCACAATCTTCTTGAGAAGCTGACAGTCTCCAATCAAGTCGGAAAACCAATCGCATTCGAAATTCCATTGCTGTGTTAATAACAGCCCAAATCTGGGCCTTATCCAGAGTCAATATACGAACTCACATATGTTATTTAATTGCCATTTTAATATTATCATCCCAATTACACAGGTTTCCGAAGCGTCTTGTGATAAATGTTATTGCATGTTCCACCACGCGTTCCATGTGCGCTATGTTCCTCGTCCATCTCACCATCGTTAACTTTCTTGCTCAACAACTATCTTGTGATGAGGACAAATTAACGAAGCTTCTCATTATGCGATTTTCTGCATCCTCCTTGTACTTTCTCTCTTTGTTAACTAAATTCTCTTCTTTGTGCCTAAATATAAAAAACTCCAGGCAAAATTAGCAAACCCGAAGCTATTGAAGTGGAGTCTACACCGCAGAATTGGTTTGTAAGAATTGGAGGGACTTTAAAGTAGAAAGAAAGAAATCATCACAGAAATTGTGTTACGGAAATGGAATAATGGAGCAGGTTTTAACCATTGAAAGCCTAGTGGTAACTATCTGAACAACCAAATTTGACACTAAAGTGTTTGCATTTTCTCCACAGACACTATTTAGATGTTATTCCTACGATTCCGACAATAAACAGGGATTATTTCTATACACAACGTCGAACGATTACTTTTCCTAATGAAAGCACACTGTATTATCCGTGAGATAACGAACTGAATCTTTATATGTAATAGTCCTCAATCCAGCTGTACCATGGCTTAGGCGGTTATCGGCCTATCACCGTGTAGACCCGGGTTCGATATCTGGCCAGTCCATGTGAGATTTGTGGTGGACAAAATGATACTGCAACAGATTTTTCTCTGCGTACTTCGATTTTCCCTTGCCTGTATTATTCTACCAATGCTCAATACTCATATTAATTTTAAAACCACTTTTATCGGAAATATGATGGGGCGAGGCCTGGGAACGTACAAACAGAGGAGTCCCTTTCGGATATCAGGGGAACAGTAGACAGCAAGATACTTTCGAATTTAGTATTAAAAGAGTTACATGCAGTATTGTAACTTTCTGAGTTGGAATCTTAACAGAGACGTAGAGAGAATAACAAGGAGATGAATATTTTATGTGTAGGATTATGGGTACACATTGGACTTGGTTTTATACAGCGTCAAACTCTGATATACTCGTATTATACATAGTTACTGAATTTAACTTTTATGTAAAGGAAAAATAATTAATTGGGCTCGTTGAATTAAAAAAAAGAAGATAAAAAGTAAACCGACTACAGATACTTAATTTTATACAGAAGAAGGAAATACAGAGAAGAGAGGAGACGTTCTGTGTTATGGGATTGTATAAATCCATCTAATTGGAAGTAACAAAAGAGAATACAGAACATTTTCACAGAGTGCGCAGACCTTTTGAAGATATTGTTTAAAGAGTAAACTGAAAGCCAAGATAAATAAAATTTGACAATTAATGTATACAACGATGGAATGTATGGGCATAGTGCATCCATTATAAACCCGTAAATCACCACCTTAACGCGTTACATTTAGCTTTGACAAGTGAGTATCTGGAGAGAGTCATAACTGTAAAATCGTTGTTCCTCTTTTGGATTTAATGGCGCTGTCTTAATTCCGAAAGCTCTCTTATTGGATTTGTCATAAATAAAATAGCAATACGTAATATCATGTCACAGGAAACTTTGTTAGGTTCAATAAACGCGCAAAGCTTTTGTCTACAACTTTCTTCTACCAAAGAGCCCGTCGGCAGAAGCTCCCGACGCACCGCAGCCTGAGGCTTATTGTCTGCGACGTTACTTGTGTATTTCAAGGCTATGTTATCAAAGAACTGCAGACATTATATGTATGTATGTTTTGTTGATGTGTAAACTGCTGAAAGGACTGCCTAAAGCAGAGGACAGGAGTAAAACAACGGTGTCATTGAGATGCACGTATCTTGTGCACGTGAACGAATAATGGAGGGATCAGATGCGTCTTTAGGCACTAGGAACATGGAGTTTAGCCTAATCCTGACTTTCCTTACTATTCTGCGCTTATCTGAACATTTTTAAATCAAATTATGTATGTTTTGTCAGGGTATAGGATTTCTGCCCCAGTATTTCTTTATATTGTTTTTCTACATATTTGTTTTGTTTTGTTTCTTTAGTATTTTGTCTTGTGTATTTGTACTGTTCTTGTGTTTTATTTGTGTTTTGTGCTGGCTTTGTAATAGGCACTTGTGCTGTTAAGCCTGCATGTTAATAAATACCCATTGAATTGAACTGAATTGAATTATTGTTACCAAAACATTTTAAAGTGGTGTGGTGAAGTGGTGACCTATTGCTAAGATTATATCAATTAGTTTAGAATTACTTACATTTTTATAATTTGGTACAATTTGCTATTTCAAAAAATAATAAAAAATATCAATTAACGGTGTTTTGAGTGTTTTGTATTACAGTCCACTTTTGCTGCCAGTATTTTTAGGGTAATGAGTTTGAGGGTGTGGTCTGCTGGGCATACAGCTGTGATAGGAGAGACCGTGAATATATACAGAATTTTGGAGGAGAAGAGAGTGATAAAAGATGTTGCGAAAATTAGGGCACGGGAAACTTAGTTTATATTTTTTGCTTTGAATTTCAGGGATGTTTACGTGTGATTGGAGAGTCAATTTGCATGCTTGACGATAAATGTACCTCCCTAAAATTTGTATGGAACTAAGCTGAAAGAGGACACTTGGGATAACTAGGAGTAGGGGGATAAAATGGATGTTAGGGAATGTTGGCTGGATTGAAGTATTTGTAAGTAGGCCCAAACGGCTGCCCGTTTTTAAGATTATGTTTAAAGTTCGGGTTACATATATGTGGAGAGTTTGTCCGCTAACTGGGTAACTATCACTGTCACCCGTACAGCCAAGAGAATTTTGTCACAGGTTACTGAAGTATATAAGTACAGGGCGTGAAGAATGTTGTAACGTAAGACTCAAATATATGGTTGGCATCCTCTCTAGGAAAGAAACTTCCTGTCGCCTTGAACGAATATTTCATGAGGGATTAATTAAGTTATCTTCAGACAAAAGCAAACAGTGTCTAGTCCGGTATCTGAGGAACGAGGTGACAAAACATATGAGAATGAAAGAGAAAGATACAGATCATAAAATAGTATTACCACGACTTTATTTCCGTACAGGAACGAATGAGTGTTTAATCTGTTTCGCAGACGGAAAGTTAAATCAGTAACTGGATGTCGGTCAACCACTACTCTAACATCCGTGTAATATTAACTCTTGGGTTGGGAATGTGCGCTATGGAAAGCACGCAGATATTCCGTTGAGTTTATGAAAACGGCGCGTATTTTCCGACAAGAATGTAAAATAATTCCTGTGAGTGGTTGTTAGTTGGTATATCATAATGCAATATTTGATATTACACGAAATTTGTGGTTGGAAGTAACTTAGAATAATTAACAAGTCATAGAATTACAGGCGACAAATTAACGTTTAAGGAACGACGTTCATCTGAATTATTACAAGACATATTTGCTGCCTCACAGAGACACTGCGTGTTCATTAAGAAGACCAATTGTCTGAGATTGTTTAGGGGAAATAGTTGCTCTTATTTTCTGAGAACTGGAAAATGAAGAACTCTTACTGCTACTACCTAAGTATATAGGCCTAGTTACCACTGGCTTTAAACGCTAATATATGAACTCTATATAAAGCCCTAAGTTTGAAATGATATAGCATTAATACAAGAATAATATCTCTCTCACACATACACCACACACACACGCACAACCGCCCGCCACCTGTCCCTGTTGTTATTCTCTCTAATATTTTGCAAGCCTTGTGTATGTCCCCACTAATAGCTAAGTTCTCCAAAGCTGCGAACCTTTATGAGATTTTCATATGATACTCTTCTTTAACATAAATCTCTTTAGCTTCTTGAGAATGAATTTCTCCATACTAAAATATGTGTCGCTCGTGTACTTACTGACAGCAAGCGCCTTTGAAAGAGTCTACATGAAGTATTCTTGAATGGTACCTTCTTTGTGTCATGATATGCCCATTCTCAATGTGAATCTTTCTGTCTGGCGAAGTGTATTTTTGATTGTTTTGTTGTGAGAGCATTGTGCTACTCGATGTTTTTGACGTGCCAAAGCTTACTACTCTAAATCCATTATTATTACTGTTTTCAAGTAAGCTTTAATTAAGATTGTCGGTTTGAAAATATCTTCTGTCTTTAATTTTACTTCGAGATTTCTTATTAGAATTTTCACGTGGTACTTAGGGAACTGATCGAATACCTGCTGTAATTCCTCATAGGAACTGTCCTTTGAGTCATCACTTCTATATTCAGTTGGGCCATGTACGCTCACAACAGTATCACGCAACGACGTCTCATCACTTGATACATCCTTTCACTAACACAGTCTATTGTCAGAACTTATGGTATGATTTTCTTATGTACAATAAATTTTGTCCTTAGTCGGCGTTTTTTATTTTCTTTTCCGTAGACACGATTATGATCCTGTGCTGGTTCAGTGCCTCCCTTTTCCGATCTGACGTCTTGTGCTTCCACTGAATCAAACCTAGTCCTCTGCTCATTCTCTTGCAACTGACTGTGCGTGAACCGTTTAAAATTCTAAAAGTTTAATCCAGCCTATCAGCCGATGATTATTGACCCTGCGTTGTATTTGGGAGGTCTAAAGCGCGGTTTCTGGCCGGAGTCTGGTTAGTCTGACTTTGGTTTTGTTGTTTATCTTTCTGTGTCCAGTCAAACTCTGAGAATAAGTTACGAGCCTTTTTCACGTTCTCCCAAATTCATTAACTAGTAACTTGACATGCGATTCAGAAGGCTTCGTTGTATAGACAGGAATATATTAAAACATAGTCTGCTGCACGTTTATTGTTTGTTGATGGATAAATCTGAGCAAAGAAAATTACCTGCCATACGCACGGTTTGTGGAAAGTTGGACAGAATGTTGAACAAGAACACCGAAACACTGCCCACATTTGTCGAGTTATTGTCCTAATTTCTTGCTTCATCTCTTCTCTCTATCCCATTCTCTTTTGTTTCCTAGTTTATGTCCACACAATTTCGCCTGCATCTAACCCAGTAGTCATCTCCTATCTCAGTTCTGAGTACTGCTGCCCTGAAGGTTAGCTGGGCTTGTCTGAACCCACTTCACCTAAGGATTAAAAGGCAATTGGACTTGTGTTTGTTAAAAGCACGTTCAGAGCGGTCGTGTCCCTGTGTGCTGGGATTTATCAAGATATTGCAGTGCTGAATAATCACCCCATTGGAGCTAGTCTTTTAATTGAATTGTGCAGGGGTTGCTACGCAGTTCGTTATAAAGAAGATGCCAGATCAGTCAGGAGTCAAAAGGACGCTGATACAGGTGTTTTCAACGTCGGTGAGCCTTGACACATTTACAACGCTGTAAGCATAATATAGAGGCGGAGTCATGTACATTGCACGTTGCCAAGTTCCGGCCATCCTGCTGTGAACATTGTAACACTAGAGGCTGGACTTGGCTGCTGATTTAGTAGTACGGTGCTGCAGACAAACGACACGGCACTCCTTCCGTATCTGTTTCACTGTTCGGTCACTTGTTAACGTCACGAGGAAAGGCGGGACTGACTGTCGTGAAACACGGGTTGTTCACACCCGTAGTTTCTGATCCAGCCGACTCTCACGGAGTTGGAAATCACCTTTGACGACAGTTACACTTATTGTCGAAGAAATAAGCGAAGTACACTTTTATCGTCTAGCAAAACATTATCATCTGATTTAAATATCAACTTAAGAATAATTGTTTTAGGAATGCACTGATTTTGAATAAATGCTAATATGGACTGTTCTGTAATCTTCAAGGAAGAATAAAGATTTAGAATTTTCGAAAACAGGGTCCTGAGGAGGATATTTGTGCCTCAGTGAGAGGAAGAAGTAGAAGGAAAAAGACGATTGCGTAAAGGTAAAGGTAAAGTTCACCCTAGAACAGGCCATGAAGGCCCATAGGGGGAATAGAGTTATAGCTGTACTCTTTCTTTAACGTCGGCGCTAGATGAGGATGGGTGGTCAACGTCACGCCCTGGCCGCTTTACCCCCGAGAATGACCCGGTACCCATTGCACAGGAGGCTGGGTAGGCCGCAGGGCCGGTCTTGACGGGTGCTGAAAATCTCGCCCCCACCGGGATTCGATCCCCGGACCGTCCAGCTCGTAGCAAGTCGCTATACCGACTGAGCTATCGCGGCCCACGACAATTACACAATGCAGACCTTAATGATTTTTACGTCCGTCCTAATATGTTATTGGAGGGGCAGTTAGTAATAATGGGAGAGGTGAGAAATTTACATAAAACGTTAGTCAGAACACCGGAACGGGGGAAGGGGGCATAAAACACAGGCGGAACAGAGACATTAAAATGTATGATAAATGCGGTGTAATGAGTGGATTGGATTCGTCTGACTCAAGATAAGATCTGGTGACGGGATTTTGTGTACGCAGTAATCAGCCTTTTGAAGTTCGATTAAATGTGGTGAATTTTTTCCCTAGCTCAGCGATGTTAGTTGCTCAGTCAGTGTCGTGAACTTATTTGATTATGACGGTCCAGGTATGAAGATTTAATGACGGAGCCAAGGAGCCATGCAACGTATTACTAGAGACATTTGTAAGTGCCACTATAAAAATGAAGAACGGAATGAAATAAAACTTCAGAAACATAAAGTTAATTCGGTCTACATTGTTTTTAGAAAAAACATGGAAGTTATTCATTAGTTTCTGTTGCTATTACGTTGAAGTCGTTCTATGTTTTTGAAGTTAACCTTTCCAAGGGAAGAAACAATAATTTCAGAGTGTATCAGACCAAATGCTAAAGACACAGCTTTCCGTGAATTGTTTAATAACACTGCACCAGCTGTACAGAATATTTAGTATGGAATAAGGCGAAATAATACACAGTGAACTGGAAGTATTTGGAAATGTCGTGGTCTATTTAACTGTACTGACATTTCGCTACAGAGGCTTACAGAACAGTGGTACCGTTACTACTGTGTTTTGAAAGTTAAATTTTTCACGAAAAGCCGGATGTTGACAAGTAAACTACTTTGAAATTGAGAGAAGGAAGATTAATGATGTTCCAAACGCGTAGTTTCCTTCAACAATTAAACCAACAAATACACTTTATTTCTTATGTCCATAGTTTCCGTTTCGGTCGATTCAGTACTGCAATATTAATACCTGACCTTTGTAGCAATTGAGCCTGCTGTCTGTAGGGGTGTCATATATATGTACATTCATACAACGTTTGTTCCTTCAGTCCCAAATAATCTCCAGTCTGAAAGACCTTTGTGCTTCACAGTCAAACAATAAGTAATTTGAATCTGTTTCCACTTAAAATGGTACTTGCCCAGGATTTTTGAAGTGTACCTAATTACGAATATTTTGTCGAAGAGAACTGCGCTCAGTTTCATCGTTCCAGGCGTTTTATGGAAGAGTATGAAATATTTTAAGTCTTTCATTACTTATTCCATCTGAATTCCAAGCCGAGACTCAACCAATTATTACTCCATAAAGTAGGATTGCTATACATTATTGCCCTTATTTGTTAAAACGATTACAATTTTGTAACAAGGTCACGATATATGTCCCTGCTCGTGAACAATATTATCACGATGGAAAAATTAAAAGTAATATGGCCTGGCTGTATAAAAAGTACAAGGAAAGTAAGAAGTGCACACATAATCTTTATGGGAACACTCACTGGAAGAGAACAGTCGTGCGATATAATGTTCTTTACGCGAATGGTGTAAATAACGCAGGAACATAACATATTTGTGTATCCCGTAACATTATTTTACGAAGCTGTTCAGATTATATGCTTACAATGTCGAATTATTGGTTGCATATTTAATAATGAATTGTAATGGATGTGGAATAAGGCGACGTTAGCCTCAATTGAGATAATGTGCATAGATTTGCCTGTAGGTACTGAGGAAGATCACGAAAAAACTTGGGATAGTCTACTGCCGGTTCAGGATTCGAACTTGGGATCTCCTGAATAGTAAAAAATCACCACATTCCGGTTTCCGTGTATTCTTGTATGTACTAAACAATGGTAAGATGCAAGAACTTTTGGGGAAGTGTTGCGGGAGGTATTCGCTGCTTTCACTCGAAAGTGCGGATCCTGACAGATGACTACGCATTAGACCACGTCGTTGTTGTAGAGGCGTCCCGCTTTATCTTAATTAATCTCAGCAACGCTTAATGAAACTGAATGGGCAATAAAGTGACAACATATTACCGTGACATGTGAGTATTTTAATTTAATTTCTCACAAAGTCCGGCAAAGAATGGCATGTTCTTCATCTAGATTTTGTTCCCGTGCTCGCCTATTCGCTTTCAACTGTTTGGCCATTTATAACCTCGACAACAAAACAACCACATAATTGGGTCCCTATATCAGCTACACTTTGCAACTGAAAGTTGTAGTAACAAATTTTTCTTCATATTCGAAGTTTTCGCGATCAGCTCTTTAGTTATTTTTTGTGTTCTCAAACCTATTGATAAATAGGTCTAACCTATAAATAAACAATTAGCTGCTTGATCAATATGGCCTTTGGGTTTCTGCACCTTTTATCGTTCAAATGTTACGACGTTTCGTAAGGACCTTCTGTTTCCACTTTCAGAGTGAGTGAAATGTTTCACGTGGGTGAACCAATTCAGTCATTCTGTAGACGGAGGTAGCATATTCCGAAACATCGGAAAATTGAACCATTAGACGGCAAACAAAACCGAAAGAAGGTCGTGATTTGAACCTGAACACTTAAATCAGCTAGTTATCTTAATATAAGTTTTAAAACTTTCGCGGCGACATGATTCAATATAGTCTTCTCGGGCGCACAGCCGCGTCAACTCGTTTGATTACAACGTTTCGGGGACTAGCTCCGTCCCCAGACGAGCTGTATGTTAAATCAGTTTTGCCTGAGGATGGGGACGGAGCTAGTCCCCGAAACGTTGTATTCAAACGAGTTGACGCGGCTGTGCGCCCGAGAAGACTATATAGTTATCTTAATACCCTCAAAGCCACATCTTAATCGTGTGTATGATTTTGTGCAGTAACGTATAGTCCAGTGTTTATTGCTGTTTGTTTTATAACAGCATATCCTATATGTTTAACATCTAACCCCCTGACACACAGCCTTTGAGTATTTGAAACATATTGAGATTATCCAGGAATTCACGGTTTTGAAACCCAAAATATGGCTACATAAATGAAATGCCATCAGTATTAAACCAGATTAAAGTCAAAGCAATTTACATTACATAACCTATTTATCCAGGACTATTCGAATATTATCCTTTCATTATTCTACTATATAGTAAATTTCATTGACATTTATAAAACAATATTCTGTATGCATGTCTTAATTTTCGTAAGGTCCTGACGATAGCACCATTCAGGATGGACGTTGTCCATTATTTTCTATAAGGTCCTGATGATAGCACCATTAAGTTATGGACACTCCGTTATTTTCTGTAAGGACCTGACGATAGCACCATTCAAGTATTGGACACTGTCCATTATTTTCTATAAAGTCCTGACGATAGCACCTTTCAGGTTGTGGACATTGTCCAGTGTCCAAAAGCTGAATCGTCTAAATGTCATATTTCCTTCTGTGTGTTACTCGTTGTTACAACAATAAGTTTCTTGTTACTGTATGACACTTAGTGTCACGACGCATAAACTCTAACTTACACTGCAACTTATACTTAAATGTAGTCTGCACTTCAGAAGCTCGAAGAAGTGTAAACACTACATCCTCAGCACAGATTTTATCGCCCTGGGATAGCTCAGTGGGCACAGGCTACGGGATGGACTTGCGAGGAATGTTTGTTCCTACCGTACTGGAGCAACACTTCTCTCTTCTCGAAAGAATCCAGACCGGCCTACGGCCCACACAGCCCTCTATTTGCTGGACACGTGGGACCTTTTTTCTCTAGGGAAGAGCGGCCTAAGCGTGAAGCTAACTGTTCACCTCCATCCAATACCAACTTCAAGAATGTGTGGAAATACAATTGCACTCCCACGTATGTTTCATGGAGCGCACAGGAATAGCTATATCTTTGACTTTCAGCATTAATTTTTATAAATATGGACTTGATTAAAAGTCAAGTGAGTGCTTGAATGTTTATTGAGAATTCACCTGAGTCTTAACGAGCAATGAAAGTCGCTCCAGGAATCTAGACAACAATGGTGAAGGAGGAATAATATACACATTTACTTTGGATCCTCGTGGCGCTTCCACCTCTGTCTGCGAAGATGAGTTCCACCAGATTAGAGTTTATCTCCCTCCCCCGTATACACCACACCACTACTCCTGTAATCATTATCAGCAGGAAACTTCTCCCCTACTGATGTTCTTATGGATCATATAATGTGTGCTCATACTTCCAGTTTCAACCTTAAATGTAGTTAGGACTGCTTCTGAGAAACGGCAAGTTCAAGTACCACATTTCGCCAAGTTTGATTGGAGTCCCTAATTAGAAGCTGCTAGCAAGCTTTCAGTCTGGCTTGCCCTTCTACCCACGTTCCATCTTACAGTTTTGCTTGAGGGCAGACCATAGTGTTTTAGATATGGGCAACATTTATAATACAAAGTTAAATACATTTTCTATTCTGATTTCCCTAAGAGAATAAAATATCTTATAATATAAAGAGACACTTCCAGTATATCTGGTTTTTCAACTCAATATATATACTTCACAGCATGGAGGAAGCTTTGAATTTGTGTTCGCGTGAAAGTGGTGAATTACAAGAGCACGCCACATATATTTCGATTGTGCGAAATAATAGAGACATCAAGAGAGGCTCGGCTGAATAGAGGAGCAGAATTATTGTGGTTGAACAGATGCAAATCATTGACCTCAAAAATGTTGAAAAGGAAATGTGTAATGCAGATAAGAGAAATGAGTTCAATTTCAGCAATATAGTCTGGCTCAATGATGCAGGTAAGATAAATCTGAGTATTAACAATAAAATAACACGTGCCTTTCAGCGCAGTAGCACAGTTGAAAGAGATAAACGAAATATTTTCAACAAAATAATATGTATATTCCAATAACACAGTAACAATACGTATTCTTCCTTAAGCAGTAAGTTTTGAAACGAAATAAGACAAAAATATACAAATATATGGAAAGTAGCAGTTAATCCCAACTCATTTTATGTTGAAAAGTTTTACTGCAACATGTTTCGGCTCATGTAAAAGGATCCATCATCAGGCTGCAAAGGTACTAAAGAAAAGTTATCATGTAGAATAACTTATGTCATTTTACAAAGTGTATTTGTGTGGTTGAAATGTCAACTTCAAGTGTCATGAAAGTGTACATGATGAGCGGAAACCATTGAATTCGAAATTATATTAACTGCATATAGAAGAATAACATACTAAACGTTAAACGGCGTTAAAATTTTTATAATTAAGAATAGTGCATTAATATTTCCAGATGAGGGTGTCTATCTAGGTCTAGGTCGGCCTCGGGGGATGTTATATTTACTTTCCTTGATACATGTTCTCAGTAGGATGACATTATGTAGGCTACATACCTTCAAATGCAGTAACGCTGAGAGCAGAAACTGGATAAATTTGAACCACATCACGCTGCATCGGACGGCTTTACTACTTAGGAAAGAACCCCCCCTTCTACCGTTACTGAATGGATAAGATAATGGGGTGGATGCAGAGCCGGTATGAATTTGGTGGCTAGAGGATAAATCCCTGCTTCTGTGGGGAAACGAACCTCGATTCATGACGTAGCTAATTACAGTGTTGTCTAAGATATTACTGCTCATAATGAGAAGGAAATATTGTTGGGAAGCGATTTGTAAAGAAGCGGTAATGACTAATTTTAGGGAATTATCTCAACATTCGGCAGAGAGACTTGGATGGCATTTTAGGATGAAGCTTAGAATTATATCGTCGCAACTTAGTTCCTTTCGTATACATAGGTAAAGTCACTGTTGTTCTGGCGTCAGGAATTTGGGCCAGTATTTGTCAAATTACTTGAGCCAGACAGAGGAATAAGAAGTATACTGCGCGGGTAGTTTCCAGTAACTGCAGCACATTGCGTTTTTGATCTGTATGTTTCCAATTCGATTCTTGGATATGCCAACTGATACCCTGAGTCTCCAACGACATTTTTGTCAGTCATTCTGGGCGAATTCTGGGACAATATTTTGAAATAAGCTACTGCCATTTCCTGCCTAATTTGTCTGTTTACCATATATGTTACGACCACAATAGCTCAATGGACACTGCACATTAAAGGTGAACTACTATCCTTACGTAATTAAAAGCGATGGATTTGAGCTTTTAATTACTGGTACATAGTATGAAATATTCCCCGTTACATTCCCACATGTAGATAAAAAAAAAAAAAAAAGATAGAACTGGAGAGATCATGTCAACAGAATGGTTAGAAGAAGGATCCCGAACAAATTCTGCAGTACGCGCCTCGGGACAGAAGATCTATGCGGCGTCCGGCAAAAAATGGCTCGAGACCGTAACAGACCCACATGGTCTAACACATGTTTGGAAGAATAAGAAGAGGAAGAAGAAGAAGAAGAAGAAGAAGATGATGATATTGATGATGATGATGATGACTACGGCAACGGCGACGACGATGACGACGACATACCCACGTCTGAAACTCAGCAGCCTATCTCCTTTATAAAAGAGGCCGTATTGTATGCAGCGGAACTTAGTTTTTGCTCTGCTAAACTATTATGGACTGTAAGCACGCAAATTTAATTAATATTAGTTTAAGAAATTCTACAAACGCTTTTCCTTATTGGCGAGCACATATCTTCTGTCTAATCTGATCTTAATTAGAGCTTGTTATAATTAACAATATTTTAAAGTAATTAATCGTCTGCTCTTAGTAGACTGCAGTTCCGGGTGGAAGCGTGAACGTTATATTGAGTGCTTATAATAAAGCGACTTCTACCGAACCAGTCCGAATTTAGCCGAATAACGCCTTGGCGTGAGCTGACAGGCACAACGCAGTTCGGACGGGTAATGTAAACTGTGATTCTGTATCGCTAAAGTAATTCGCGTTATAACGTAATTTAGGAGCCGTTAAAATTAAATGCATTCGCATTCATAAGCTCTGCCACGCCTGGTGCAGATATTTCGCCATTAATAATGCCTATTCCAGTGCCTTGTTTTAAAGAGACTGTCGTCGTGATCGAAGCGGAAGCTAGGCGCACAGGGGGGTTACAGATAACGTCATACACAGAGCAAAGACCTAGTTCTTTTCCCCCTTCTTTCATAATTTAACCTCTGTTCTTCGTTTCCTTCTCCTCTTTCTCCACAATTTTCTTCTGTTATTCTTCTTCCCCCAAATCCTTCTCCTCCATCCAGCTCGCAATCTGTTTTATTCTCCTGCCACGTATTTATTCTTAGCTTCCTCCCTTTTGTCCAGTCCCTCACGTCATTATTTTTTTATCCGTTCCAGTATAGCGGCTAAGCTACGGGCTGGACGGCCCGGGTTCAAATCCCGGTAGACGCAACAAATTGATCTCTTCTCCAAAACGTCCAGACCAGCCCTGGGGCCCACCCAGCCTCCTATTCAATGGGTATCAGGGTCCTTTCCCGGGTATAAAGCAGGTGGGCCGTGAAGTTAACCACTCACCTCCATCGAATGCCGAAGTTAAGAACGAGTGTAGTTATCTATACCTTTAGTCCTCCTGTATGCCTTCATGGCGTGACAAGGGAAAACTTTACCTTTTCTGCCTGCCTATTAGCTTCGTCTTATTCCACGCCTTTTGTTTTTTCTTCTTCTGCTTCTTATTTTTGTGTCCCTGCAAACTCTTTTCTCTTACCACCACCACCACTACTACTACTACTACTACTACTACTATTACTACTACTATACTTCTTCGTTTCCCGTTTGCTTTATTATTTTTTTGATTTTAGAATCCAAAGCCGAACAAAGAGGTAGAATTGTTAGCACCCTGTTTAATATTCATGAGTTCTCGGGTTCGTCTCTGGGCCCGGAGTGAAATTTCTTCTCGCTTTTATTCTGTCATTCGGGCACATGTCGGAAGAGTTTCTGAAATTAGGCTAAGAAAGCTTCCTCACCTGTGCCTTCAAATTCATTATTCTCTGATCATGTAATTTCACGCTATATAACCTGATCCACGATAAGTGTCATAACTACATAAATAAATACGGAAATAAATAAGTAGTGTTAAAGCCTTCTGTGTAGTTCCGAATTTGTTACTTGTGTGAGTGTTAATCGTTATGGCCGCATTAACAGTAACAGTGTGTGGATACAAATGTCTTGCAGTTCTGTTTCTCGGACTGCTGTTGTGGCAGTGCTCTAGAATCCTCGCTGTGACAGGTTTTGCAGGTGCTGCTTTAGTCTCTTCCCGCACCAACTGGAGTAGCATAACTCGAACAAATCGCAACCATTTCCTTTGAAACTTTCCTGTACTCGATATTTGGTGATCACGTCTCCCAGTTGATGGAACGGAAGCGATAAAATGGAATCAGAGTCGCTAAACAGCCAAGGAATGAATGCTAATTTAGATAACGTTAATAAAGCCGATTTTTAGGCGCGTTCGCAGCATTGCGAAAAGCGACTATTAGCTTCGTTATGTCTGTCTGTCCGTCCGCATGGAACAACTGCGTTCCCATTGGACCTATTTTCATGAAATTTAATATTTTTAGGATATTTCGAAAATCTGTCTAAAATGTAAGTTTTATTAAAATCCGCCAAGAATGATGGGTACTTTACATGAAAACCTGTGTACGTTTATGATGATCTCTCTCTGATTTCTCCTTAGAATGAGAAATGTTTTAAACAAATTTGTAGTGAAAATCAAAATACACATTTTAGCTTCAACATTTTTTCGAAAATTTTGCCTTTTGTGAGATAATGTGGAAAAACACAAAATGCATTGTTGCGTTTCCACTGCAACAGTGGTTACGCGAACGCACCACAATGTTACATTATACGTAAACTGCCTATCTTGTTTGTATTTAAGTTATCGAAACAGTTCATTTATCTCTACTGCTGGCGCCGTGTACTTCTGTACGCCGTTGGCAGCGCTTCGGCAAGCTGTTGCCGCTATCTGGTCAAAGTAGAAACATGGCTGGAGGCAGTAGGTCCCTCCGAAATTTTGAGACACACGTACGAGAATATGAGGTGTCGTAACTCAGTGGATGATAACATTAATTGATTATGGCCCTTTTTTAATCATTTATGGGTGTTATCGGACTATAAATCCGTAACTTTACTCAATGTTGCATTACCATTTCCCTTTAAAAATCAGCTACGACTTCTTCGGCTTCGAATATTTTCCATGAACGTCATCTGACTTAAGTTCGCTGACACTACGCCATTGGACACGATCCTTATTCAGATCCATCGCACAACCTACTCCCTCATTATCCATATCAGTATTGCCCTTTAATCTTAAACATGTCTTCCAAATGGCCGATTTCCAACCTATTTCTCCCAGAGTCCTTAGACACATGCATTCCTTGTCTCATGATTCTATCTATACGCACATTCCATCGTGTGGATATCAGTTTATATATATATAATACATTTAAATTTATCTTGTGCACGTATACATTTTAATATATATGTACATATATAAATTGAAGAAATTTTAAATAGGGTAATGAAGCTCGACAAATTTTAGTTTGCGGTAGCTTGCAACAACATATCTAATACTCGTAAGACTTGGTAAATGACAACACAGGGAAATTTTGATACTGGAAAGGTTATTGAGCAGGAAATACATCCCATGCTCATATTCAAGGACTGGAATAAAAGGAGGGAGCACTTTGGACATTTAATTAGTGTAAACACATGGTTACAACATTAAAATTATTGGAAGTTTTTAAACATTCGAGGGATATGAAAATACAGAATGGATTGTTCATTACGAGTGATTTGGTTAAACAGATGACTTATATGGCCCCCTTTATTAAATTCTCCAGTTTTCTACCACATTCTCCTCATTCACTTGCAGCGTCCCTGATGGTGGTCATTAACTGACCCGGGTAGTTTCAACTTTTCCATCCAATTGTTAATTAAGTTCCAGTTGGGTACAACTTTTCTGTAGTCAGCTGTGAATTTTCTTCTCACAGCTGTTATGAAGTTCTGTTCGGCTGACTGTAATACACAACAAACTTTTTCTTCTATTATTGTAGTTTCTGATAAGTTGCAGAATTTGGAGCAACACAAAGTGAACATCAGTGCTCCGACTCCGAC
The DNA here is from genome assembly GCA_021186555.1 of Reticulitermes speratus. Taxonomy (NCBI): domain Eukaryota; kingdom Metazoa; phylum Arthropoda; class Insecta; order Blattodea; family Rhinotermitidae; genus Reticulitermes; species Reticulitermes speratus. The sequence continues at coordinate 22,398,318 of JAJKFL010000005.1, forward strand.
TACTTTGTTCATTTTGAACAAACACATGACACATTCGAACCGAGATCTCAGTTTATTTTTGCTTAGCTTTCATTAACAATAACGTCTAAAGTAACCACAGACATATAAAAATTTAAATGAACTTAATAATATGCATCCATCTTTAAAATTTACTTAATATTTTGGGAATAAGAACTTCGTAAATTTCTTAGATCTAACAACCGAAGAGTAAGCTATATTTGTCGTTCAACTTATCAAGAAAACTAAGAGCAATTGATGTTATAAATTTTAATTCGTCACCATTATGAACGCAAGTCACTAGCAATTAATCTTTTGGCAAATACAGTTGAATACAAAACTATAATAAGAAAGAAAAAGTGGATAATAAAATAGTAATAATGACTGTCTGATTACCTCAACCAAGAAGGCGCGCTCATATTAATGACGGAATATTCACTGATAATGAAACGGACTGTTTTTCTCGTGTGTAAGGGAAACTGAAAGGTTTACCAAGCGTTTTAGAAGTACAAATCTAAAGAGGCTCTTAGGGCATATAATACTACAAAACAAAACTTAATACAAAAGTTAATAATTAAGACAAATTTAATAATAACGAATGTAAGCATTACGACACTTGGGCCTTAATAAATTTAGGCTACATAAGGCGGGCTGGTATTACTTTCGACACAAACACGAATGCATATTAATGATACTAAAAGGCACCATGCAACATCAAGAAACATTCAATTTCTCTTAGACATCGGCCACACTTACGGGACGATGGGTAATACTGTGTACGTCAACAGTATGAATATGAGAAAATATCCTAAATATCATTGAAAGATTTTACATTTATGAAATATAAAAATAAGCCTGCATTTAGAAGACATTTGTATGCATGATTATATTACTACCTTTGACGTCATCATAGATCATACATACTCAGTAACAAAATACAAGTGAACAGTAGGCAGTTTGTTTATATAGCTGTAATAAACCGAACCGCAGCATACAGAGCTCATCGCAGTGTTTCTCAGTTTCATACAGAATGTTCCTATTAAGGTGTGCCAAATTCAGGATGTTCCTGTATGAGTCATTTTGGGTAAAAATGCTATATATACATATGCTTAATTATCAACTGTTACTTATTTCATAAATCTTGCAAAAAAGGTTTTTTATAAGATAACAATTACAAATATGGCGACAGTGTGAATCTTTGAGCCTATATCTGACAAGTGTGAAGAAGTTTAACTTTATAATACAGTTAATAATTACACAGAAACAGCGTAATTGGCTGTACAGTTAGTAATCGTTCCATTTGATAGCTTCTGTTTACAAAATGAACATTTTTATGGGGCATATTCCGTAGTTCTTGTCAGAAATACTATTGTCTCGCAAATTTAAGCTTATTTTGCCGTCATTGTAACTTATTTGTACACTATAAACTTTTTGCATGCAGCAATTCCCCCAGAAGCTTTTGTCTACACCTTATTGCCGTTTGTAATTTACGCAGTCCAACATGTAGACCGCCACTTCTGACTCACGTAATGATACAGAATAAATGGCAAGTCGGAGTAAAACTTGTTAATATTTTACTAGCCACTTAGCTATGAGAGCGAAACATATTGCAAGGGATGGGAATAGTACTTAAGCAAATGATGCACTTTATTTAACGAATGTTGGAATCGGGCATTTGGAACCGTGAGTCTTGGGCATCTTCTAGCAGCCGTAAAATGAACTTTTCTACTTTATCTTCTGGAATGAATCAACAAATCCAGAAGAAGCTCTTATTCCAGCCACAAAAATGGGCTTATACTTTCAAAGTACATCGTACAGAAAATAATTTCTTAAATTATACTTCCATAGGATTTGCGTTAAATATTTCTTCCTCCTTTCTTACAGGCGGACCAGTTTTATGTAGCGGTAACCCTGTGGGTTTGTTTTTGGGAGCAACTCCGAATCCTGTTTTAGTCACCATGTACCCTGAGCTTTATCCTCATTCTGTATTTGCGAATGAATGACACTAGTGAATCAAAATTATATTTGCGTAGAAATTAAAGGCAGATTAAATTCGAGGATTGCCTGCTACCGGTCGGTTCAGAATATTTTTATCTTCCAGTCTTTGTCTAAAAACGTAAAGACCTAAAGATACAAAATTATAACATTACCTGTTGTTTTGTGTGAGTGTGAAATTCCCATATTTTGATGGCAGGAATTAGACTGAGGGCGTTCCTGCCAGGGTAGGAATAGTATATTGCAAATTGAATGAAGTTTAACTGTAACATTGGAGTAACACTAACAAACACACAGGATCATAATAGCGCATGCTTGCTTACATCGAGTGTCGCTTGCACAGATGAACCCCCCCCCCCCCAATGTAATGTACATGCAATGACAATTACTGCATGCGCCAGGACAGCGTAGTCGGTATGGGGACTGGGCTGTGGGGTGGATGATAGAACAACTGTGCTTCGATTCCCGACAGTGGAAATATATTATTTTCTCCGAAACGTCCAGACCTGCTCTGCTGACCACACAGCTTCATGTTCAGTGGCTAACAGGGGCTTTTTCACTTGGGGTAAAGCGGCCGGGGACGTGAAGCTTATAACTGTCCTCCATCTAGTGACGAAATTAAAAATGCATGGAATTGTATTTCTCCTCCACCGTATCCACATAGCATGCACAGCAACAGCTTACACATTAAGGATTACTGTTTACCGTTTATACAGCCGTGTATTCTAGCAGAAAGGTACCAAAGTTTCGGAGGAACGAGCTACCTCCATCTTCTCTTTTCCGTACTGAATATAGAAGCAGCAGATTCACCCGAAACGTTGGTACATTTTAGCCAGACTACACGGTGTTGTATGCCAAAAGATGATTGCATAAGCACCTCAAATCTCAAATACGTACTCTGGTATTTATGAGTATGTAGTTCTCAGACACACGGTACCTTGTGTAATGGTAATTTAGAGTGGACTGATAAACAGTAGGTCTGTTTTATTTTAGAGATACACCAACAAAATGAACAAATTAATAAAGGTGCAAATTAGCTCCTTATCATGATTTTACCCTACACGCGTTTCAGCTCTTTATGAGCCATCATCAGGGGTTTTCCTATTAAAAGTGCTTTTCAAATGCTGAATCTGTTGATGACGCTTGTAAAGTTATGCACTATTTTAGAGCATAAAAACACTCGTTTATAAGTTAAAAACATGAGTCATAAATTATAGTTAAAATGATGATTTAAAATGCACGGTGAGTTAAGACTAAAGATAGTAGGTCTGTTGTTATTGTGACGTGGGAAGGATGTGGAAGGAAGCGACCGTGACCTAACTGCGGGCACTGTCTCAGCAGTTCCTCAGTGCACTGGGATTAACCACGAAAGGATTCCAGGTTATCCCGTCATTTATTGGAGACTGTTTAGCGTCTGCGCAGGTTTATTCCCTGGTCAAAAATGATTGCTTCCGTATGTTCGTGATTCACTGCGTTTTTTCTGTTCCCTTATCGTTTATTTGCGTCTACGTAATGCTGTCTGATATTCCGTGGTATTCACAATAATATAATTCTTTATAAATCGTTGGGTTATTTCATTTGGTATACAAACCCATTTTTAATTAAATATATTGTCATAATTAAAAAATCTTGCATATAATCCTTCGGAATACTAAACGTCCACAACGACTTTCTCTTTTGATGCGACTTGCTAGACTTAAGCAAGACACGAGTCTGGCAGTATGAGACAACAGGCGAAAGGCAGTGAGACTTCTACCTACTGCTGGGCTGATAGTTGGAAGGAGTTTCATTTATTGAGCGTCAGGTATATGGCACGCCGTTTCTCTTCAGAGTCTGTTATGAACTTCACTTTGATTTTAACGAAAGAGCGAGAAGATGCGGTTTAATAATGCACAGTTCAAAGCATCGTTCAAAAACCTGTTACGTGTTCCTAAAAGACCGTCTCCTTCCATCCTTGGTATTGTAACATCCATTCTCTTTTAAGCATGAATTTGCTCGATGAATTTCAGTGATGGAGAAATAATGTCTTTCTTCATACACAACAAAGACCTTTAAAAGCATCGCATTTAGGACTTCCAACGCTACACGGTGCTTCACCATACACCTACGTAATATATAGTTTAGTTTATAGGGATAATATCACAATGATAGAAGAGATTTTTCTGTCTGACTGTCGCCAATGCTTAAACATTTGCGAATATTTTAAAGAAGCGGAAGCTCGTTTTTTTAAACTCTTTTAGCGCGCTTTGTGTGTCTGTCCGTTCGTTTATGTTGCTTAAATTTCGTTTACATGTTAGTGGCACTAAATACGATAAAACATTTTGTTGGACCAGCTCGGTATTGAAGCCCTGCCCCTCGTCCTAAGTTCAGTTTCCTGATATGAACAGTGTATAGACATTCCGACAGTAGAAACATCACTGGTGGTGGCGAAACTGACCCAGATCAATGTGGGGTATCAGGATATTAACGTTTAGGTGCACATATAAGTTTTACTTCCAACCACTGCACAAAAGTAATTTTTATGCTCCTACATGTTTCCGTGCACTTGCCTTACAGGATTGCAAATGTACTCCGTGATATAGTATACAGATTTTTTCCAAGGCGTTCTTTGCTTTTAAAGTGTCAAATGATTTTGTTGTAGCGGCGTAAATGTAATTTTATTTACACCCGTAAGAAAGTACGGCCCTCCTGCTCGATTTTCACGTAACGGTATTATGTGTACATCTATTATAACGAATTTCATCCAAGTGGGACAGTAAACCTACGTGTAGAAAATATTGGCAAGAATTCGTTCACACACTTACCTAAAGTACGGTCTTCACTGTACCGATTTTCACGACACTGAAAATAACACAAAAAATGGTTGTTGACAACCTCCGTACCGAATTTCATCCGAATCGGAACAAGAACAGAGGAAATACAGGCGAAATCTCATTACCGCCTCCAAGGGAAGTAAGGCTTTCACGGCACAGTTCTTCACGAAAAATTACAGCGGCACAACGGCATTACCTGGAGATCTGTATCTAATTCAAGGTTTTACATGTACGCTGCACAACACTTCTACGTGAACAGTGTTACACGTATGTACCACATTTTAAAGTTATAGAAGCCGTTACAATTGAAATCTCTGACGTTATATATAAGTTTATTCATGCAGAGAGTAGTATGTGCTTTTGCGGCGATACAGCCCAACTCGGGCCAGGGCCGCCGCATTTTTTATGTTGGTAGACCCCCACACACACACACACAACATACACCCAGTAGGATACCTCTGAACGAGTGATCAGCTCGCCGCAGAGGCCGCTACCTACGCAACTCACAAGAGAGACGAACATCGATTCCCTCTGCGGTATTCGAACCCGTGATCCCAGCAATCAAACGGCTTCAAACCTGTACCTTAGGCCGCACGGCCACCGGGATCGGCAAGAGACTATTTTTAGTGGAAAAAGTTCCCTTTAATTAACAGTGGATTTTAAATATGTACCTTGCCGTGTACAGTCTGAAGCAGCACTGACATCGTTATTAAAGAAGCTGTAACTGGACGGAATAATCGCACTGTAATTGCTGATTGTCTCTCAATAAAGATGTATGCGTGCAACTGAAAGTATCATGAGTTCTCAGCAGTTGTTAATGTTTTGTAGGGAAACGCAGGCATGTCAGTGCGAATATAACTTGAACCACAGACCTTTCCCACTTTATTGTAATTCCCTGGACTCTTCACGCGACTCATTAATCGAGTGTTTCTGGAATTGCCAAAGGGATTAACGCCTAATTACCTTTCAACATATGGCGTGTACATGTTCAGACAAGCAACGAACAGGTTCAAATTATTCTGGATGTCCAGTCAAAGCGACAGGAGAAACGTAACGCGAAATGATCAGTAATTACTTCATTCCAATACTTTGTAACATGTATGAATGGTTCACTTTGTATGTATCAAGTGGGACTGTGCAGAGCCGTACAGGACTGTGCGGTAGTGGCTTTGAAGACTTGAAATTCTGTAAGTTTCTGGCTTCAAGAGATACCGCTAGCAATCTGCTGGCCTTTAAGATACTACAGTTGACTAAAATGCAATGAAGTGTTTATAATGTACACGTAGATTTTGAACTTTTGTAGCATAATTACATTTTGTAATTGGGGCAAAATATTAGGATTACTTTATCACTATACTTTTCGATGTAACCCCTACTCCAAATTTTGGTCCACTTCACCGATTTTTACGAAACATGGTACGACAACTTTGACACTGGAAACTATCCCAACGCCGTACTTTTCCACAATCAGTAATGACACTATGGCGGAAGCGCGAACTTGTGAGGCGGTACCGACACTGGGGACTCTTGTTTTGGGACACTTTAATAGATCTAAGACAGATGCGCAACTTATTTGCTCAGATATTTTTAGTTTGTAAAAAACATGGCGACGATATCAAAACTGTCTTTAGCTGTCAGTATTACAGCGATATCCAATGAATAGTTTGAACTCACATGTGTAATTTGGCACTGTGCTACATATTAAATGTAAGTACGTAAGGTTTGTAAGTAGAAAGTGACAAAGTTGGTGACGGTGCAAAATTTTGGTGACATATCCAGCACATTTAACTTAGACTGAACCTGTAAACTAATACGTTCTTCAAAAATGAAATCGAATAATAATAATAATAATAATAATAATAATAATAATAATCCAATTTTCATTATTAACGTGCTAGTTTAACAGCACAGTGGCCACGTATAAAACCGACACAACATAAATACAGCAAAAGTCACATGAAGACACGCACACACACAAACAATCAAACATAACAAACGGAAAAAAGTTTGATTTATAACAGATTTTGCACCTAAATTGAATATTTAAATAGTAGTGCCAAAAAAAATAGTTGCGTAAGGCAGTAGCATAAACAGTATAATATATAATAAATTGATTACAAATAACCTAACTAAAGCACAATCACAATTCACATTAAATAATAATAAATCTTTAGGAGTAGAAGTATTTGCAACATTGAAGTATATTGTGTTATATGCTTGGAACCCCTAGTTATGCAAATAGGGAAAATTGTGCCTGATTGGTGTGGCTTTAGCCCCATGAAGGAAGAAATCGAGTGCTTATACTTCGCTGTAGTAATACAATAGCCTCGCTTACGCTAATGGAATTTAGTATTAGGTTTAGAGGATGTGTTCTATGTATCGTTTCCAGCTGAAGTTAGTAAAATATTGCAGCATTCTCTAGAGAGTGTATATAAGTTTGTGAAGGGGGGATGAACAAGGAGTAAATAAAATGTACAGGCAGTCCACGTTCACAAATTAGTTGGTTCAACTTCAGTTGGTACTTTGCCTTTAGGCGCTTTAGTCTTTTGAATAATCGGAGAGATAGAATATTGCTTGCGCCTCTTACAGCTTCGTTACTTCTCCCCACCACACGGCAAAACTCTGCACCAGTTTCTCCAGTAGTTTCTACCATCGCTCTTTATAAAGTCATTTATTTACATTCTGTTGGAGGACTTATTTAATGCAGTGGTGTCCCAACTTTAACACGATTTTTTTAAATGTAGGAATATACATTCAAATCGACGAAACTGTAACATACATGCAGGAAATTAGCGTAGTGTACAAACGTTTGGTGTGGTAACGTCTCAAAGAGACCAGTTGGGAGGCCTATACATAACGAAAGATTGAAAAGAACATTTATGAATAATATTTTTTTGGAAAACGGGGCACGCGGTTCAGCAGTTTGCGCCGGAAGGTCCCAGGTTCGATTCCCGATGGAGTCATTTGATTTTTTCATTGATTTAATCCTTCAGGCCGCACTATGGCCATGGGGTCGACTCAGCCTCTAACAGAAATGAGTACTAGGAATACTTCCTGGGGGATAAAGGCGGCCGGTGTGTAGGGCTGACAACCTTACCACCTTAGTGTGACGATTGTCTTGATATCTGGAACCCTAGGGGCCTGTCAGGCCTGTAAAGGGTGGCTTTTCCCTTTATTTTTTGAAGAACGTGTTAACATACTCATCAATACATTGGTGATTTGTAGCCAAGTTTCAAAACTGCTAGGATTTGACACCATGTAATTTAATAAATGGTACCAAGCTTTCGGAGCTAGGCGGTTCCTCTTCGTTCTGCGTGAGAAGTTGTAATCTCATATACGAAAATTTATATGACTGTGTATGTAAATCGGTAAGATCACAGTCTGATACATTTTTATAAAGGAAAGTATGAGCCACGAGCTGATCGCGGAACTTGTATATAAGCACTTCGCTTAAGATAAGATGAGCAAGCCAGCGCTTCGGTCTGGTGAGTTGATAGTGTCGCTCTTTATTGCTTTCTGTCCTCGGGCAGCCAACTGCTTGACGTGCGGCTAATAAAACTCTCGCGTCTAGTCCCCAGCTTCCCCACCCCCCCACGTGTAGCCGCAGACACTGCAGTCGTCCTGACATCGCGAAGTTCTGCAACTTGACTGACAATGAACGCTTGTCTAACTTAACGGCTAGTTGCCTATCTGAAGAGAAAGTTGAGAACGGTATTTTTGCAGTGTTGATTTTATCAGACCGATTCCGGTGGCCGTGCCGTTTAAGACGTGGGTCTTCAGTCGTTTGATTTTTGGAATCGCGGGTTCGAATCCTGCTGAGGGCAAAGATGTGTGTTGTGATTGGTGTGTGTTGTGATTGGTGTGTGTTGTGTAGGTAGCGGTCTCTGCGAAGAGTTGATCACTCGTTCACAGGAATCCTACCGAGTGTGTGTGTGTCTAATTGTGTGCGATCTAGACACCTCAACAGTGAGGCGGCCTAGGCCCTAGTTGGGCTGTCGCGCCACAAAAAAATCCCTTCCAATTGCATTTTTTTAAGCAGAGTTATTAAATTTAACTTACCTGTAGTTGATGTTTCTGTGTACCTGCTGAGTTTCTTTGCACATATTTTTAATAGAGTCCGCACAGATAGAAAACCCTAAACACGCACCACACTGAAAACATAAATGTTGGACCAAATAATTAACTATCGGACGTTGACTAGCCTTCTTAATAACTGAAAATAATATTTCTGTGTATCAGACAGACGGACTTAGTAGCTATATGACCATTCGTCTGTCTGTCCATGTATTTATTACTCTGCCTGTCTGTCTATCCGTATACCCATTTATGGCGCTGCAGGCCATTTATGCCCAGGGCCAACCGCTTTTATGGTTTCTAAATATTGTTTTTAACATTTATTAAGACTGTTTGGACGAGGAATGGGCCCGTTGCAAGGCCCCTACTTACACAGCGCAATACAGAACCCAGATGTGTAGCCATGCTCTCTATATTGTTCAAACCCACGACGTCGGTGTCCAAGCGGTATAAGGCAGCGGCGACTTGTGATCTACCCGCGTCACTACCCGGCGGAATAGATTGTAATGTGGGATTTGAGGCTCATGTGGTGGTGAAATATTTATTTTTATTTCTGTATTATGTCACAATGTAGTCCGGTACAGGCTTATGAACTTCTCGGAGAACCACATGGCCTCCATCACTCTAAAAATGCAGGCAGCCTATTTTCCTGAAACATTGCTATTCACCCGCCATATTACACTGTGTCGTAAGCCTGAAAACTGCAGCCCACTGACTAAATACTAAAAGTTTGACATTATTTATTTCGTGATTTTGATTCAATTAAATTGTTCATTCATGACACCAACAAATGCACCTTTGGTATGTAGACGTACAATATTATATCGCTTCTGCATGTTTCCGCGTCACTTACGACATCCCCAGGGAGCTCTACACTAAGATTTAAAACTTACTAAAATATAATAGATTACAAAAGTAATTCATGTTACAGTATTGTTGCAGCTAATGTAAGACATGTGGGTTTCACAAATTGTGATTAAAACATTATTTTTAAAAGTATAATATATTAGAACAATAAAACAGTAATATTTATGACGGCGTTTTCATTAATTGTAGTCAAAAAGTTGTCTGTTGCTATGTTGTAGTTTTTACTTATATACAAACATCTAACTTATCTTCGATCCCTTATGGATCGTGTCTCTGTGTAGTGAGTTCCATGTCAACGCCATAATAAATAAATATTACAGTTTTATTGTTCTAATATATTATGCTTTTAAACATACTGTTTTAATCATAGTTTCGAAACCTACGCGGTTTATATTAGCTGCAACAATACTGTAATCTAATATAAATTACTTTTGTAATCTATTGTATTTTAGTAAGTTTTAAATCTTGGTGTACAGCTCCCTGAGGATGGCGTCAGTGACGCCGAAGCATGAGGGAGCGATATGGGATTGTATTTGCATATATCGAAGGCGCATTTGTTGGTGTCATGAATGAACAATTTAATTTAACAAATTCTTAAAGGTATGATTTTACTGAGCACCACTGAATGTTTACGTAGTCATCACAAAGTCTATTTATCTGCCTGACTTTACGATTGACTAAATAACCGCGTGATTACGTAGCTGATAGACGCACTAATAGACTTCCTGTATAATTTAAAGTTGTCTGTTGGTTTCCTACGGGTATCTATGATTGGTGTCCATGTAGAAGTAGCAATATATTCTATAACATCCTCTTCTTCTAGCGACATTTGTGGAATTGTAAGTAGGCCTCATGTGCAGGGGACTTCAATAACAACAGGCTTTGGTGTTCCCTCTAAACGACATCGGGCTATGAACGTCAGTCTTCCATTAGGTGTACCGCTGAGGCCACTGTCTGGTGCCAGTTTGAGAGCTATTACTTTTATGTGGCAGTTCACACGTCACCATGCACATCTTTTCCTGTCACTTCTGTGCCTACTCCCCCCCCCCCCCCATCAGTCGAAACCCGATATTAAACAGCGCACGGTTTTGTGTGTGCGCGTGCGCGCGAGTGTGGGAAACACGATGTGTAGTTCCGTTACTTTTTGTGAGAGGTACCCATTTAACAGGGGCGCGCGGTGGCGTAGTTGGTTGAGGCACTACGCTACAAACCGGAACGTCGCGGGTTCGATTCCCGATGGTGTCATTGGAATTAATTCCTTGACATAAGCGTTTCGGTCGCACTATGGCCCTGGGGTCTACTCAGCCTCTAACAGAAATGAGTACCAGGGTAAAGGCGGCCGGTGCGTAGGGCTGACAACCTTACCACCTTCATGTGCCGATTGTCTACAAATCTAGGAGCCTCAACCTCTGGACCCCTCAGGGCCTGTCTAGGCCTGTAATGGGGTTGCTTTACCTTTACCTTACCCATTTAACACCCTATAAAGCCTTACATTGATTAAGTTGATAAATACGCAGTTATTGCAATTTTGTTACAAATATCTGTCCTAGCACAAAAAGAAGAATGTTATCGTCTATAAAGGATGGCTTCGTGATACAAGCGGTTAGTCGTCGGACTGTCACCGGGGAGGTTCGTCTTTGATCCGAGGCCAGTCCATGTGGTGTTTATGGTGGACAAAGTGGCGCTGGGACAGGATTTTTTCCGAGTACGTCTGTCTTTCCCTGGCAGTACTGTATCAACGATGCTCCATGCTTATTTTATTCATTTATCGCCGACACTATGTAACCTTAGTAATGGGCAACATCGTTAAGTAACACACAAGAACATCATTTCCTTAAAAAAAAAAACATTATTTCCTCCTACCACAATCGCCGCACTGTCTAAGCTGTGTACTGCTTTCTACCGCGAGAAATCTGGGATCGTGGGTTTTAAATCCACTCCAGGAAAGGATTATGTCTGCCTTTCCACGTTCATGCTTGTGTTTTATACATGGGTACAAAAATTTTCAACGGGCCGATACCTCCTCCAAGGAGTCCTACCGAACACCTTTAAACAAAAATTCATAAAACACCAAAACTGGAGGCCCGGAGTCACATTGGCCTGTAACGGCAAATTTGTCGCTGTGCACGCCATTAAGAAATACGGAGGAGTAGATAATAGGTCCACTCATTCTTACCTTCAGGGTGAGTGGTCAGCCTCAAGCTCTGGGCACTTTTTCCGCGCCTGGAGGAAAGAGCGCCACTTAACCATTGATGAGGAGGCCTCAGAGCCTGTCTGAACGTCTCGGAAAAGAGAAAAATTGCTTTATACTCCCGGGAATGAAACCACGATTCCATGGTCGTGCAGCCCCGAGACTGATCACTGTTTTGTATGGCCCATATCCTGTGCATTAATAAAATGAATACAATATCGATACCAACAAATGCACAATCGAATTTTGATGTAGTTTAATTACAGAGTATCGTCCAACATGTTTCGGCCACTTACGTGGCCATCTTCAGGGAGGTATAAACAGGAATACAATTACAATTACAAAAGTTTCGTAACCATTCCACCATTGAAAATAATCATATAGTCAGAGTATAAATTCAATAGTTGAAAGGAAACTATAAAAATAAATTTAAAATATAGTGATCAAACGTTGTTGTGCAGTATGCGCCTTCTGTGCACACCACCCACTAAAACATGGAATAATTCACAGCAACGTTTTATCTCTACATTTTAAAATCATTTTTGTAATTAACTTTTAACTATTGAATTTATACTCTGAGCATATGATTATTTTCAATGGTGGAATGGTTCTGACGCTTCTGTAATTGAAAGTGCATTCTTGTTTATACCTCCTTGAAGATGGTCATATAAGTGGCTTGAGACATGTTTGAGGATACTGTGTAATTAAACTAAATCAAAATACTATTGCGCATTTGTTGGTACTGATATTGTAATCACTGGTCGCTGTATTTGACTACTCTGTCCGCCTCTCGCATTGGCCTGGAGCTCATATTTTGTCTTTTTAGTTCTTCTATTCGAACTTCTGTCGCCAGTTTTATATGGTTCGTATTCTGTGCATTAATCAGTGAATGCAATATCAGTATCACCAATAATATCCGTTTGGTCACTGTTCTATCTAATGTGAGCTAATTCGAAGTTATTTAATGTGGCGAAGAAACATTTAGGAAGGTTTCAAACTTAAGGCTACATTTTTACAGAAATAAAAATTAACTTTCTTACTGCACGAAATATTTGAATTCGCAAAGTACAAGTGAAATATCTTGTATTTTACGTACGAAATTTTCATATTGTTATGGCACCAACGAACTAACCTATCAAAGCCAACATTGTGTAAGCTTTTGAAGCCGCGACACTTGCGACGCCAGTGTTGGGTGTTTGCAAATCTTGTTGTGTTCCTCGTGGACGAATCCCAGCCCTATTATCTTGCTCCGAATCGTATATTCTTCCTACTTATGATAAATTTTAAAAGCTTGTTGTGTCTGCAATCCAGATCCAATCGTAGGATTATGTCGCGAGAATTTTGACTGTGTACCGCTTGGAGTGACAAACTGATGTGGAAGTATAGCGTAAGGGGAGGTAATAAAGGAGGAGGAAGTGACGCCACAAGTATAACAACGAGACATGAGTAAATGTGGATCATACATCACTCTAGTCAATGCCGGTTTCTTGACTGTGGCAAAATAAAATCGATGGGATTCACAGTGCTTCCTTTGCAAACAGGTGTCACTCGATTCTTTATGTGGATTTCACTACACACACCTCTCCTTCATGTCCTTTTGAGTCAGTTTCCTGCAACTAGATATAAATTGTACATTACAGTAGTGATTTTTGCATCTTATAACCTTAGTAGTAGGTTGCTAATGACAGAACTTTAAACAACATTTATTACACTTCTTTTCTGGTTCATATTCTTTCAACATTCCTTTAAGTTTTGTCTCCTTGCTGGTACTCCACTAACTAACTAACTCATTGGAGTAGACTCCTTCTTGAGAAGCTAAAAGGTCATCAGCTAGTCAAGATATTCCCCGCGTTTTGTGGAACTCGAAGGTTCATTACCGCATTCACAACAGACCGCCACATGTCCCTATCCTGAGCCATATCAATTCAGTCCACGCCATCCCACTTCTTGAACATCCATTTTAATATTATCACCCCATCTACGCCTGGGTCTTCCAAGTGGTCCCCTTCCCTCAGGTCTCCCCACCAAAATCTTGTATGCACCTCTCCCCTATCCCATACGTGCTACATGCCCCGCCCACCTTATTCTTCTTGATTTGATCACCCGAATAATATTTGGTGATGAGTACAGATCATTAAATTTCTCGTTATGTAGTCCTCTCCACTCCCCTATTAACTTGTCCCTCTTAGGCCCAAATATCCTCCTCAGCACCTTATTCTCGAACACCCTCAGCCTGTGTTTCTCCCATCAATGTGTGAGACCAAGTTTCACACGCATAGAAAACAACAGGCAAAATTATACTTCTGTACATCTTAATCTTTGTATTTTTGGATAGCAAACTGGAAGACAGAAGATCCTGCACCGAATGATAAGCATTCCCCGACTTCAGTCTGCTCTTAATTTCTTCCTGAATGGGAATTTCGATCCGTTAGGGTTGTTCCCAAATATTTTAACTGTACCACCCATTCAAAGGATTTATTATCTGTCTTTATGCTGTGATTTTGTCCTGCATTCTGATCTCGAAACATGACCATGTACTTAGTTTTCTCAGCATTTACTTCTAGACCAATCTTCTTACTAGCGACTGCTAAATCTTCTGTGTTTTTCTTTATAACATGTACGCTTCCGTCCCAGTATATTAACATCATCACCATAAACTAGAAGCTGATGTGTACCATTTAATTTCAAACCCTCCTGGTTTGCCTGAACCCTCCTAATGGCATATTCCAAAGCAAAGTTGAAAAGCACTGGCGATAAAGCATCTTGATTCAAACCATTCTTAATAGGAAATGTGTCGGACAGATGTTTGCCTACCCGGACTCTGCTATGGGTTACATTCAGGCACATTTCTACTAGCCTTACTAGTTTCTTAGGGATACCAAACTCAATGAGAATATTATACAAGACCTCCCTCGTAATTGAATCATAGGCTTTCTTGAAGTCTATAAATAGCTGATGCACTGCCTCATTGTATTCCCATTTTTTTTAAGTATTTGAAGAATGCAGAATATATGATCAGTAGTCGACCTGTTACGTCTAAATCCACACTGATGTTCCCCAATAATTTCCTCTACTTATGGAGTTAACCTTGACAGAAGGATGTTGGATAGAATTTTGTATGTGGTTGACAAAAGTGATATGCCTCGATAATTACTGCAATCTGTTTTGTCACCCTTCTCATAAATAGGTACAATGATTGACTCCTTCCACTGCTCAGGCAATTCCTCTTTATTCCAAATAGAATTAATAATAGTTTTTATTATTTTAGCATTTATGAATATAATGTGAAATTGAGAATTAATAAGTTTATGGATCTCAGAACGAATTGTCCTACCTCCTGCTTTAATCAGTTCTGCTGGAATTGATCAATACCTGGTGATTTGTGCCTTTTTAACTTTTCAATAGCCATCTCAAACTTAGAGTCAGTGGGCTCAGGCATCAGTGGCTCTGCTGTATGTATTCAGTCTGCCTAACATCCTTAACACCATGTACATTCAATAGCTAAAAGAAATGATTCCTCCACTAGCCAAAATACTGTGGGAGTCTACAACCAGATCATCCTTCTCATCCTTTACTACATTAGTTCTAGGCTGGTAACCCTTCTTCAAGTCATCGATGCCCCTATACAAGTCTCTGATGTTCTCGTTCCTACTGTTTGTTTCAAGTTCATTAATATTAGCTTTCATATATTCCTTATTTTTGTTCCTGAAATGTCTACTGGCTTCACGCCTTACATTGTTCAGATTATCTAAATGATTTTGGTTTGGATTCTGTAACCACTGCATTTGAGCCTGCTTCCTTTGTTCTAAAAATTTTGAACATTCTTCGTCAAACCACGGTTTATGCTGTTTCCTTTCATACAGCCGTAGACTGTCTTTAGCTGAGATTTTGATACCTCTTTAATGTTTTCCCTAGCTCTATTTATGTCCTCACTAAAGTTTTTAAGGTCTCCAAAGCTGTAAACCTGTTTGTTGAGATCTTTATCTGATATCTAGTTCACTTAGCTTCTTGAGATTAAATCTCTCCACATCAAACTTTTGTGCTTCTTGTTTACTTACCCCCAGTCTTTCCCTAACTTTTGTAACTACCAGATAGTGATCAGTATCACAGTCAGCTCCCCTGAAAAATCGCACATCGAGTATACTTGAATGCCATCTCCGATCTATCAATACGTGTCCTTCTTATTATGAGTCTTTCCGTCAGGAGAGGTCCAGGTGTATTTATGAATATTTCGGTGCGGGAACATCGTGCTCTTAACAACTAGATCTTTTGATGTGGCAAAGTTTACTACTCTAACACCATTATCATTACTATCCTCATGTAAACTCTCATTCCCGATCGTCGGTTTGAACGTATCCTCCCTCCCCAATTTTGCATTAAGATCTCCTAACAAAATTTTCATATGGTACTTAGGAAAATTATTGAAGACCTATTCTAATTTCTGATAGAAACTGTCCTTTAAGTCATCACTTTTCTCCTCAGTTGGTGCATGCACATTCAGAACAATGATATTATATCAGCGACCTCTCAGCACCATATATGACATCTTATCACTAACAAACTCTACTCTCTTAATTGCTGATACTATTCTCTGATGTACAAAAAAACCTGTTCCCAATTGGTGACTTTCATTTTCTTTTCCATATACAAAAGTATAATCCCCTGCTCATACTGTGCCTCCTTTGTCCCACCTAACCTCCTGTACACCCACTAAATCTACTTTGTACCTCGCTAATTCCCTGGCCACTGTCATGTGACCCTGAGCTATACCGGCTCCTCACGTTCCAAGTTCCAAATCTCATATTTCTTTTCCGTTGCTTAGGTTGTACCAAAGTATCAGTCCAGGTCCGAGGCTTTGTGATATGTTTCGTAACATGGTAATTATTTACGGAGAGGAGCTGTTTGCATCTCGCCCAACCCCCAAGCTGGAGGACCACCCTTGTTGGCTGTCGGCAACTGCTTCAATGTATTCGCAGCTACCCTTCATAACTGGCACTCCACTGTCAATCTAAATAACCATTTTAGCATCACGTATAATTATTTCACGTATTATTATTAGAGAAGGCGGAGAGTCAAGCCGAAAATTAAAAATAAATCTTACTGTGAATAATACCCTTGTACCTCCCCTTAAGTTACAGTTAGGGCCAAGTTGCCCTTGTACTTAAGTAACCATAATAATAACAACAACAATAATAATTTTGTGCATAACAAGACTGTAGTTGGTGTACTCCGTGACGAAGTTCGTAGACTTTACCAAGGTTTGCTTTACTTTATAAATACCGTGAGGTTTCACAGCACACTCGTATATGTAATTTTATTTACGCCCGTAAGCAAGGCACGGCCTTTCCTGCACCGATTTTCCCGAAATTCATAAAAGCTCAACACTAGTTTATTGAGATTTTTCCTACGGAATTTCATCCAGATCCCACAATAACTCTCTAAAGAGTGTGTGTGTTCTGGATGCAACTGACTCAATACAGGGTCCATTTCTATACTCTGTTAACACAGTAATAAGGATTCGGGTTGCATAACAGACTGGAAATTTTGAATCTGCTAAACGACTGTCAGATTCCCAAGACCGACCCTACAGCTCATTGCAGTTACGTAACCATTCAGAGCTTAATGGCTTCTATATATATACACTACTTTAACATTGAATTACTCTTCATTTTGCGCATACAGTGATTTTTATTTTGTTTCATTGTCAGAATAAATAGCGATTATTCTTTAAAAACATTAGCATTTGTTCTTTATAATACAGAAGATACAGGTTATTTGTTTACTGAGAGGTATGAACGGGACTTTTTAGAGGCCTGCATTATTTGTATGAAATTTATACTGCAAAGTGTTAACATTAGAATACCTTTAAATTCTGAAAGATTTGCACCGGTGTAATTAAGCTACAGTAGTGCAACCATGCCCTGTTTTAAGCCTTTGAAGATTAAGACGAATCTACATGACATAAACATTCAGGTTGTGCGTCAGCGAGAACACAGTGTGCTTCTATTAGAAAGACCAGTCGGTTAATGCTGTGTAGGAAAATGCCGGTGTATATTGCAAGAATTATGGAAACACATAACTAACCTATGTAGATAAAATGCAGAGTTTTTGCATGTGACCCTGGTGGTATATGTACTAACCAGCAGGCTGTAAAGGGTTAATGTTCGAATTGTTGTAATTTATGACAGCTTTCTCTCTTTTCTGTTGGCTCGACATACTTGCCATAACACTTTGTTTCAGTCTTCTTGCAACACAGACATCGCATTTTATGTCGCCGTCTTGAATTATAATTCTGAGACATGATATGAGTTTGCAGGTTGCATCTCTATGCCAGATTTGAGAGAAGATGATCCCTGGGCGATATTCAGTAACCCGGATTAGGAATGGTGGGGGTTTGAATTTGGAATCTCTGTGACTGAGGGTGGTGTACCAGGTAATCAGATTGTTTCAGTGTGAGAAGGTGTTGACTGAAGCCTCGCTGAGTGACGAATAAAATCCTGAGGGAGTTTACAAGCACAGTGCCTTAAAAAGAATTCAGGGCTTTGTGTCATTCTTATAGATAGGCCTACACTGACGTGAATTTAGACAGAGGAAGTTTGTGGGTCTTCCTTTTTTTGCGATATCCTTGCTTCTCTTGATTTTTCACTGATATCACACAAGAATAATTTTGCCCGTCAGCGACGTATTACAGTAGGTTACTTTTCCTTAAATTTACATTCAGCAGTCGTAGAAATTTATTGGCGAATACACACAAAGATAGGCTAAGAAATGTGCCTTGAAATTCACAGTCACTCTTAAGCCTTTATGCGAAAACTGATGAAAATGCACTGCCATGAAATTTCAAGTACACTAGATATCATATTGTTAAGTACTCATTATGCAGTGAATTCGAATATGCGACAGAATCGTTTTCGATTCTTCGTGGTTTCGCTGAATCTATCCACGTAGAATGTGAGGAGTGTTTAAGTAACTACTTTAAATTTGCTTATGAAATGCGAATTGGTAGAATTGTCATTTCATATAAATGTTTCGAATTTGTGTCCCTTCGTGTAATTATACATTGCTTAATTTTGTTGCTCTAATCATCAGTATATTTATAAGAGAGAAGAGATGGTATAATATTGATAATAATAACAATGATAAGCATATATAATTTCATTATGAATAATAATGCTTTTTGATGTTCAGAATTTTTTGCGTGGATTCAAAATGTAAAAATGTATTGTGATTATTAAAAGGTTAATTGGGCAAAAGCTATGGTGATGTCTTATCATATAAAGCAATTTGAATGATAATGTTGACAACACTATAATTATAACAATATGCACAGTCTCTGTTTGTTAATCATAATTGTTCTTCGGGTTTTCTGTGAAAGTTAACGAACGTCAACATGAATACTTTTGTTTTTAGGTGATCAAAGCAAGAAGAACGAGGTAGGCGGGGCATGTAGCGCGTATGGGTTAAGGGAGAGGTGCATACGGGATTTTGGTGGGGAGACCTGAGGGAAGGAGACCACTTGGAAGACCCAGGCGTAGATGGAGGATAATATTAAAATTGATCTTCAAGAAGTGGGATGGGAGGGCGTGGACTGAATGGATATGGATCAGGATAGGGACAGGTGGCGGGCTCTTGTGAATGGGGTAAAGAACCTTCGGGTTCCATAAAACGCGGGGTATTTCTTGACTAGCTGACGACCTGTTAGCTTCTCAAGAAGGATTCTGCTCCATGGAGTTAGTTAGTTAATTACACACTTACGTTATCGGGAACAATGCTGGGAAAAGTGATTCCTACTGACTGACTAATAGTGTAGTTTTAATGAGAGCTTCATAATTTGTACTCTTCGCGGAATACCAAAACAGAGATGCTGATTTGGGGATCACGTAGCGTAAGAGACGGAATGGAAATAGATATGGAATATTGGTTTGAAAACCTGGAGGGAAGAGATTTCTTGCTTGTAGAAGGCTGACAAGTGTTAAATGGATCTTATGGAGATAGTGTTGTAGGTATAGAGCAGACGTAGGCCTTTGTGACTTAGGACAGGGTCAGGTGACGTCCTCATGTGAACAACGGAATGAGAATTCGGTTCAATAAAAGGCACGAAATTCCTTGACTGCCTGGGCGACTGTTGTTTCCTTAAGCATGTCTGCTCCGTGGAGTTAATTGTAACTCAGAATAGGTCATTGTCTGCTTACACGTGCATTTGATACTTATTCATCTGATGTACTAATTTCCTCTTCGTATGGAACCCCACGGCTCTTCACATCCAAACTCTCGCCACTGAACCTTGCCTGTCCTCTATCTATGCCTAATCTACTTCCGTGTATCCCCCTCCAGTTGTCCAGTCATTCTGTTCACACTAGTATTGCTACTGATAATCTTAGCTGGCACCAGATCCTTTGTTATAATTGATTCAGGCCAGAGGAGGCTGCAGAGGAACGCAACAGTTTGCAGATAGTAGAAAACCTCGGGATGCAAACATCCTCACCACCAATGAGACTATCCGCATTCTCAGTGTACATGGCCCAATATTATTTTTCTTTCGAGGATTTCCAACTAAATTTTCGCGTTTATTTCTTCGTTTTCTTATTGTTTTGCGTGCTTCTTTCATCCCAATAGTTATTCCAAAAACAATTATTCCAATTAAGGTTTCTTTGTTGTTGTTGAATTCTTGAGAATTATTGTTTTTCTAAGAAGCTGCGTAAATTTTGGGGACCGTTGAATGTATTAATATCATACGGATGCCGAACGTCTTAAGGTCTGTCCATAAATTTAAACTGCACAAAGCAATGAGAGTAGAAGGAAATAGCTTGAACCAACTGTTGGAGATTATACACATCATCTCTACAGTTCCCAGCCGAGTTAAAACGAAACACGTAAAATCCGCTTCTCCTCCCCCTGTCCTTCGCCATGGAGATTTTCATCTACCAAAAATTACCATACTCTCGAAGTTTAGTAGTACCATTGCAGATTTGAATAGTAAGAGTTGAAATCCTCTGCTACTACTTTGCAAGGAAGAGTAAAGACAAAAAATAGAAGATAGACGGGTGGGAAAGATTTAGAGAAGGAAGCGGAGGTAGTGGGAAGAGATTCTTTAACTTTAATCCCAAAAATCTTCTGTTATAACAGAGTCTTAGTTTCCGGAAGTTGCAGCAAGTCTGAAGGGGTATGTAGTGTTTGTGTGTGTCTACCGTTCGCAGTGTTGGACGGTGTTCTTGTACTCATCTGCAGCTGTCTTCTTTCCCCTGGAGCTCACACATGCCGCGGGATTTGCCCTGATTTCATGTTCTGCAGTGTGTGTGTATGTGTGGATGTATAGATGGATGGCTGCCTGGATAGGAAGCTAGTCGCGGCATCTAATACTCTTATACGGAAACAGAGAATACGCACCACCTCAGTAAGAGTAACATCACCAACCACTGAAGAGCTTTTCTGCCCTTTTCTCTCCTTTCTCTTCCTATCTCACTTTCTATCTTCTTCCTGCTTCTTCAGAATGTCTGTTTTCCTTGTGGCTCTGCATCTGACTAGTAGCGAGGGCAATCCGAGTGTAAACAACATGCGATATCTTTCCTTCCCATTCCATTGCCCCGCCGCCAAGACCGTCTCAAGAAACGAATGTTGAAAGATTCTACGGTAGTCGGTCTCAACGGTAACCAGATTTCTTTCTTTGCTTATTTCCAATGCTCCATACCACTTTTCTTACATTTCTCTTCATTTTTTTCCTAAAGCATCTTTTTTCTGTCTCCCTTGAATGTCAATAGTTACATGAAAGTGGATATTCGGTACAAAGATGAGACTGGAATATGCAATTGGCCATGTGAAAGATATATGTACCATTCATAACAAATTCTGTGTAGCAGAATCCTTGCTGAGAAGACATAAACTAGACTTGTTATGGAAGTCGATACCATTTTCTGCTTTCACAAAGACACTACACCGCAACCAATCGTGAGCCACCTTAATCCAGTTCACAAATTCAGGCTTATTCTTCGGTGTCCATTTTAATATTCTTCTCCCATCTATTGCCAGATCTTCCAAGTACGCACTTCTCTTCAAGTTTTCCGACTACAGTTACGTACTCATTTACCACCTAATTCATGACCCTTTATCACACCGTCCCTGAATTGATCACACAGATAATATTTAGTGACGAGTGCAAAATAATGAAGGCGGTTCCATGAGAGAATGAGATTTACTTGATCAGCTGGACTACTGTCAGCTTCTCAAGGTAGAATCTGTTGCGGGATAATTCTTCATTCATAATGTATCCTAACATTTTGTGATAAATAGCATGTATAATAAAAGCACGTCGTTAAATAAAAGAAGACACATTTAATGAATTAATAAAAAGTCTCTCCCTATAACATGCCTTGAAAGCACAGAGGGGCAGTACAAGTAGAGCTCAACCCCTCTGAAGCTCGGCGCCAGATGGAGGTGAGTGGTCAACGCCACGTCCCGGCCGCTTTACCCCAGGAAAATAAACCCGGTAGCCATTGTTTAGGAGGCTGGGTGGATCCCAGGATTGGTCTGGACGGGTGCGGAAAATCTCGCCCCCATCGTGATTCGATCCCCAGACCGTCCAGACCGTAGCGAGTCGCTATACCGACTGTGCTATCCCGGCCCTTAATGAGTACATATGTCTAATTAAAACAGAAAATTGAGATCTTAGGTTCTTACGAAGGCCATTTTCAGTATACATTATTTTGGATTGCTGGTACTGTGTAGCATGTTTCAGGGTAAAAGATGGAGAGTAGCTTCCTACGAAACATTGGTACCCCTTTCGTTGGTATCCGTTTTTTGCAGTCTAGTCTGGGTCACTTCCGGCAGACTGTAATGTTAAAGACGGCTGGAAGTGAAATGTAAGCGCGAGTGATAGCAACGAGTATGTCTTAAGAGAGGGGAAAATGAACAAAAAGGAATAGGAAAAAGTCAGCAGAAATAGCAGTGACTTAAGTGATGGCGGGTAGGAATTGTCATTTTGGTAGCCTCGTTCTTAAGGAAATTAGTCTTTTGGTCGAAATGCGGACCATAACGACGTGGGAAATTGTCCATCACAGAACGTTCTAGACTAGTATAAATCTCCGTACGCGACCAAAATCCAGAAATAAAAACAGCAAACTGAAGACAAAGACTTCAAATCATCGGTCTATTATAAACGTTGACATATAGGGGGTCGACTTTTCAATCTGCATGCACTCCATAATCGGTGTGATATTGAGCGTGGTATGGTGCTGGCACAGTCCTGCGATTGTAGAGATCTGGCCAGGCGCCAGGGACTGCCTCCCACGCACCGGGCGGTGGTGCCAGTCAAGAGAACCAGCACTACGAAACGACCAGCACTTACCTTCAACTTCATAGGCTGTAATTAAATGAAACGCGAAACCGATCATTCCCTAAACTTCAACTGTTATAACTCCTTTCATTATAAGCATTTTCGATCTTGATAAACGTTACCCTTCGCCCTGTGAAACCAATAATTTTTGTCTTTGGCCTTAAAATAACAGACACTTATTTTATAAACTTAGTCAGTTTGTGGAACTGAAGCGCTTTGTTAAGGAAACAATGAACAACCTTTCCAGACAACGTTTTGTACAAGAGATATATGATATCGCGTGGAAACTCCATGGAACGCAGCCCTTTTTGAGAAGCAAATAGTCATTTAATTACTCAAGAAATTTTTCCTTTTTTAACCCAAAGTTATGTTATTTTGTTCAGAAAAGTCAGCCACGTTCACACGTTATGAGCCAGATGAATCCAATCCAAACCTTCTCGCACTATGTATTTAAGATCCATCCTAATATTATTGCTCCATATAGACATAGGTCCTTCAAGAGGTCTCTTACCTTCAGGTTTTTCGATCAAAATTTTGAATGCATTCCTGACATCTCATGCATGTTACATTTCCCGTCCATCTCAGTCTTGCTTAGATTGTCCTAATTATGTTTAGTGAAGAGCGTACACTGTGAAACTTAAAAATATGCAGCTTACATCAAGTTACTTTCATCACCTCGTAGATCCAAGTACTAGTATATTCCTCAGTGCGCTCTCTTCACACGCGTTCAATCTTCGTCCGTCCCTGAGCATCAGCGAACGCCGCGTACATTCATTAAAAAGTACTGGTAAAATTACACCCTTTTATATGTTAATCATTACGATTTTTGTTATCAGACAGAAATACAAGATATTCTTAACAAAGGGATAGCGAGTATTCTCAGAATTTAGTCTTTTCTGAATTTTTTTCGTAAGTACAACTTCGATTTGTCACGTTTATCAGTATTTACGAGGAATTTTGAGTCGTCTCTCACTGTGAGCCGAAAGGGATTGTGTCACAAGTTTAACCCACTCTGAGCAATTAAAAACATAATTAGTTGTGCGCTATTTGCTAAGTATTTTGTTATTAACTCGCCTTGCAGAAAAATAGACTGAAACCCTTTGAACGCTCGTTGTAGTATAAATGAAGTAAATTATTCATAAATTTTATTGAAAGCTTAGAGCCTTATTACACATAAACTCCTAAAGAGAGTATATGGGTTATTTAAATAGAATGCTTAAAATCACTGCAAAATGAAGAGATTGTCTCTCCTCTTCCCCATGTTTCATATATCAGACACTTTGTTGATTTCGGTAAGCTTCGTTATAGCATATTAAATGAAATGTCTACTGTGTTGTTTAGAAACTAAATGTTTTGGGCTATCCAGGGATGGTAGTTACTATATAAATGAAAACAAATGTTACTTTTTCTTTCTAAAATGATTCAGAATATAAGTTTTAAAATTTTGCTGCAAGTAAATTAAATTAGAATAAAAATGAGGTATATTAAATTTATTTATTATTTGGACATTTGTTCATGTAGAAGTTTTCCTTTGCTTTGATAAAGTAATAACGCGTCTTCACACAGTTACAGAAGATGTGAGAAATCAATAAAGACAGTCTTAACGTCTGTTGATACAGCGCTCAGCTGCACTTTTAAGATACGCTCCAAATGTTCATATCTGTGTGGAAGTTCTACAGAAATCGCCGCACAATAACGCTGTGGTTGCAGAAAAATATGTCTAGTTGTGTTTGCAGTATCAAATATTTCTCAAGACACTTTGGACCGCAATATGTAATTTATTCTTTGAAGATTTCACACGCAAAACATAGTTTGTGGTATGAACAAGCACTTTTATCAACAATACGTTCTTTTTATATTAAGGCTATGTTATTCAAGATTACTCTTCAATGAAAAGTGATACCATCCATTGTCATAGAAATTGTAAAATTTTCGGTGGAACATTCTGCCTCCATATTCAAAGTACATGCTTATTCTTCTAAAATGAAATTAGAAACAACAGGTTTTTCCGAAGATTATATTCTGTTTATTCTAACTAATCGCACATAGTTACAGTAGAAATGCTTCACTTTTAAAATTGCTTGGTACTGCAATGTTAATTTTAATGTTAATGTTATTGTATTTATGAATAACAACAACGACATTTTGTATCAAAAATATATTCCTTTATATCACTCTTCTCCCTGAAGATGGCCTGTGCAGGCGGAAACATGTAGGAAAAATTACTACGACATAATAAATATTATTTAATGAATATATATCTAATTAGTTGGAATAAATACTATATATTGTCAGAAGTCTTTGTAGTCACTGCCATGCTAACGTCGCATCTCGCAAGCTATGCATATGTGATCAGTGCTTATGAGCAATGTTGTGTGACTAGACTCTGTTGGAAGTAGCGATCAGAGAGCGGCGCGTGGTGCGGTCTGCACTCCAGCATCCTGCCCGCCATAACAGCAAATTGAACGAGACGCAGGTTGATGGCCTTCTCGAAGGAAGCGCTTGCACAAGTCCCTGTTTATGCAGGCGAATTATTTTACCTATATTTATGAATTTTATTATGCGAAATCGATTTCTAACCATACAGCTTTTTCTTGCAGTACAGCTGCACACTACAGTAAAAACGTGCCATTCATGTACTTTTCATGCTGGTTCAAATACTCCGCTAACTGCTTTTCAAATGTTTTTCCGGCAGCTAGCTAGTTCCACGAATAATACAAACACATCAAAGGTAACCATACATAAGTTCCTAACCCTATAACATATTTTCCTTTATTCTATTTTCACCGTGCATTTTTCGAGTATAGACAATGTTTTTCACCAACTAAATGCACTTGTTATAAAAACACTAAAATATTCTAAAACTGTTTGATAAAAAGCCCCGACATGTTTCGGCTCACCAATGAGCCATCCTCAGGGGGTCACAACTGACTGTTCTCAAAACACGTACATATGTTAAGACGATGACCATATACCTCTACAGAGGATTAACATATATACGTGTTTTGAGAACAGTCAGTTGTGACCCCCTGAGGATGGCTCATTGGTGAGCCGAAACATGTCGGGTCTTTTTATCAAACAGTTTTAGAATATTTTAGTGTTTTTATAACAGGTGCATTTAGTTGGTGAAAACCTTGTCTAATCATATTTTCCATTCTTGAAGTTTTATTTTTTACAGCATATGCGTTGAGGAAATCATAAACGTGGGAATAAAATATTAATGAAGTCGGCAGAACTATAGTAATATTTATTGTCAATACTTTGCTACATGTTTCGGCTATGTAACCATCATCAGGCAACCACCTTTAGGTGTAAATGTTTACTTGATATACAATACCATCTCTCTTATATTAGTAATGCAATTTAAAGTTTGCAGTTGGTCTGTACATTCCTAAAAGATTTCTTAAAATTAAAATACAAATGTCGTTGAAATTACAAATGTAATTCTAAAATAGTTACAGTTCCTCTTGTTGTCATTCTTTCGTTCTTTGGATCTCTGCAGCATCCACGTGTCGTCCTGTAGGCTATAAATAATTTTTCGTTGCCAGGTAGATGTTTTTGTAGGTCACGTTCTGGACGTTACTTCTGCACTTGTACCGTGGTTGTTGATGTGAAGTTCAGTGAGACTCTTTAATACTACAGACAAGTGCAGTATTTATGATTTCAGAAGGGTTACTTAAACTAACACGGAAAACAATGTACTGAAATATTATGTGGTGTGTATTTGGGGTGACGCACACGATGAGGGATTTGGTGTTGCAGAGAACCAAAGGAACAAATTAATGGAAACAGGAAGAATTTTAACATTTCAGAATTATGTGCTTTTAAATATATTTGTTTTAAGTTTTACGACACCGTAATAGTTGTACACGCCAACTGAAAATTTGCGATCGTACAGTGACTATCGGATAATTGGCATTGCATGTCAAATAGCAATTTACCTCTGAAGATGGATAAGACATAGCCGAAACATGTAGCAAAGCATTGACAGTAAATGTTATTGTAGTTGTGTCGACTTCGTTGATATTTGATTGTGACTTCTATGTTTCTGTAAGTTTTGCATAAGGGGATGCACCAGTTAAAGAGGATGCTTTAGTGTCTTTGCCCTTAACTGCAGGCAGAGTCCGGCAAGCCTCCTGCTTATGCAATGGATAAGAAGGACGCTTTTTTTCCGGGGTAAGGAGTCAGATCTTGAAACATATTCATCTGCATCCAGTCCAGAGATTAAGAATGACCTACGTGGTGATATATCTCTATGCCCCTACGATTTCATACCTGGTTGCTTAGATACAGGGGTAACTTTTTCCTTTACTTTGACTAAAATTTTTGTGCACGATAAATGACTGAAGAAACATTCTCAGACCTGATGTGGTACAGTCTCTCAACTTCTACCCAATGAACGCCGGGGTTTCATATGCATCCACTCTCGAGGTTTGCCTCATTGCTTATCCATACTTTCATGTTATGGTTCTTAGGCAAAATAATAACTGCGCTTTATATTTACTGATGTTATTTTACAGAAGATGATAGAAGTTACTTGAATATTTTGCAGTAACATAATATGTAGAGTAGGTTCATGAAGCGAAATGTCATAGACATTTTCGTGTGTTACAAGGCTCGCATCTGAGCCATGCTAACGGTTATTCTGGAACTTTTCTCTTGTTTTACTCAGTGTTCCCAGGCGAACAGAAATTCAAGTAAGTCTCGAACGCCTTTATTATTATTCGGCTTTCTAGAGTAGAGTAGAATAGAACTGATTAATCCAGGGTTCAGTAACTCATTAACAAAAGGTGGATATACCTCTTCAGGGCCTGAAATTATTATGAAGAAAATATTTGTGTCTGTTTCAGAGAAAACACACTGTTTATCCATTTCAAATAGGTCTGTCAGCCGGTTAATGCTGTTCAGAAAAATAACAGGTGATTACTATTATAATGCTAGGAAACACGAAGGCACACTCTCTCGGCAAAGTACAAGCTTATGCATGTTAAACGAGGTGGTACATATATTAACCGCTGTGCTTTAAAGGGTAGCGTATGTGACTGTAGTTAGTGCTTGAAAACCACTGCTTAACATATGAATGTAGGCCGCGTTTAACTTGGAATCGCAAACGTCACGAATAAGTTGACTGTTATTTCTTAATTATGTCCAATCGCCAACAAATCTACGCTGTGTGTGATATCGAATGAAAGATTGTAGTGTGATAATGGATGAGGAAGGTTTAGAAGAATTTTGGAAGAAGCAGCCGTGGTCAGTTTTGAATCAGTATCATGAAAACTGCCTGAGCGGGCAGAGGAACACGAAGAATAGCCACATGCATTGTAACTAGTTTCGGGCCTAGATTCGTGCTTTGGTCTTTCCCAATAAGAAGCTGAGGGTACTAACCACTACACCACAACGTTAGACCTGAATTCGAGTTTGAATGTCATTTTATCATAGGTTTGTCTACGTCTACATTATGAAGTAACGACCAATCAATACGGTAGTATTGTAATAACAATGAAAGTGGCGAACTTCAAGAGCAGGTCGTTGAAAAAACTGCCTGCGAAACTAGCAGTAACCTGTCTTTGTCAAAGTCAGGTGTCGCCGTTTTGTCTTTAGAGCTACATAAGGAACATTATGACTTTTCTTTGCCCGTATCTGGGGAAAATACTTGCACATCTGGCAAAATCTTTTGGAAGACCTCTCAATCATTCTAAGGATAATCTATTTCGTTAAAAAAAGTGGGAAAATGTTGTAAATATTTGAATAATTTTAAGTACGGCGTGAATGTTATAAAGCTTTCATCAATTTTAAAAGCGTGGAAAATGCTGTAAACCATTCATTTTACGGGTGCTCAAAAAATGTTCTATGAAATGTACTGTATTACCTTTACCCAGAAAATGTAACTTTTCGTCACAATGGTTTATGAAAATGCTAACCATAATATGAATTGTGTAATGAAAGTAACGCCGTGTTGTGCTGGTTTGCAGTATTAAAACCATTACCGTCCTTCCTGTCTTCATTTATCGCCAGCTTCGAGCCAGGAGTCCTAAGGCTGAAAGCTAATATTGGTTCGTGCACTTTATGGTAATTGTACCAATGCACGGCCATCTCCGTTTGTGTCTCCTGAATGGAAATTACAGTGTTTAGCTGCAGACCGAGTATTTAGTTGGCAGTAACGAGGCAAATGTCTAGGGACGGAACGCTAAGTTGCCTTGCGTGCGCTCCGCTTACGGCTAATGCAGACTTTACTTTGCTTATTTTCCCATCTTACTCTATGTTTGCGATTTTCTCCTGTCATCAGTGAAGTTTATAAAGAATAGGCGAAAAAGCAATAAATTGGGGCCTTATATTATCCAATGAATTTATATTAAAAAATAATACTGAATATACTGAAAAATACTCTTATAGTTCAGCTGTATTTCCGTACACCTTGTGTCTTACAGTAATTATACTAGTATATAAGGATTCGTATCTTGCTCGTGTATCAGTTATAGTACATTTTATTTAAGAATTTACGAAGTGTGACTTCTTTTGACATTTAAGTGTAAGATAACCCAAGGAGTTAAGAATAACTGAATTATAAACAGGAGCAATTTCCTTGTCCTTTATGACCACGAACATCAAAAGAGCAGTTTTAAGGTTGCTGGAAGCTTTCGTATTTCAGTAACTTGTCCCTCGATTCCGCAAACTACAGCTGCAGCTGCAAGAGGCTGTACAGTCAGAAGCATGCGAGTACTGATGTTTATGTCGATGGTGGTTTTCATGTAAAATATTAGAACGGAAGCGTTAACATTCTTATTTCTCTACATCCACGAGTGTCCTTTTGTCTCTAGCCTCTTTGTCGATATTATAAAGTTTATTGCAATACAGTATTTCTTCGTCATCTGACAGACACAAGGGCCCTTCTCGAAATAGAAAAATATACCGTTTAGTGGGATTCTGTTGTAGCTAGTTTACTGTATCATAATTCCTCAATACACGGTTTACAATTCCTTACTGTACTGTTGTGTAATGTACTTGAAGTTGCATTTGACTTTCGAGTATCTTATTTCTAAAGGTATTAAAGTGCTGCTTTCACTTACCGGTGGCATAGGCTGCTAGAAGGGTGCAGATGATGAGGAGCCTGCATCCCCCATCTCTACTGTCTGGGCCCATCACAGGGGCACTTGAACTCCGGTGTCTGAAGCAGGATTACGCCGACGTGAATCCGGGGCCCTGGCACCAAGCGGCCCCCTCCGCATGCACCCGCATCCTGCCATAGAAAATGAAGGTGATCAGTAGGCATCAAACTATGGTCTGGAAACCACAAGCGAAGTATTTAATGGGATTCAGTTATTGAAATAAAAATTTTCCTGTTAATTCCGACGTGGACCTATGCCAAATTTATTTTTATGTATTTGTGGTTTATTTAACAACTTTGTTACTAGCTCAGCCTATATGACGTCGAATTTTCAGACTGTTGCCGCATATTAAATTGTTACGGATGTGGAACCAAGCGGTCGTGGCCTAATTTTACGTTTCCCTAGAAATTCTTGGTGGAACTAAGAAATACACGAAAACCAAAGCCACGATAAGCGGTGTCCCTGCCGAGATTCGAATCGCGCATCTCCCAAACATGTTAGTATTTTCACAGCTTGAACGACTTCGCTGTTTGCCAGCTTTATTCACAAATGTCAAACAAAGTTATGTGTTTACGTGTGTTACGATGAGCTGGATTTATTCCTTGCGTAGCCTAGATGAAGACATGCTTCCGGAATAATTATGCAGGACGATTGGCCTATAACAGCCGCTAAGAAGACGTAGGAGAACGCTGGAGGAAGATATTGACCGTGAAGAAATATATCGTAAGGAAGGGTGGCAAATGGGACTGGTTTCTGATGTGATCTGCAGTGGTTTTGGTAGTCGTTTGAGCGGTGCGGAAACTTTCATTTCAGCTGTGGGAAACTACTTATTTGTCTAGTAAGGAGTCTTGCTGATCTGTTTTGTTTTGGTATAATTATTTTAGCTGTCTGTTTTTATCCCGTAATTGAGATGTATAGTGAAAATTTTCACGCGCTGTAATTCTGACGGAAGAGTCAGACGCTCCGAGGTGAAGTGGGCCAAACTGTAGCTTATCTTTACACAGACACTAACTCCAGAGCTCACCTTAAGCTGATATTTATACCTTCTTTCCTTATAGTATGAAATCCTTTCATGTATTGAAAGAAGCCCTCTGACAAGTAAGCAAAAATTTAATTTCTAATTGTAACGTCATTGAATTATATAACCACAGAAAGCATCCGTACGTTGCCCTTGTGTCTCTTAAAGTAATCTAGTGAATAAGAAGTTGTTTACTATGACAACCGTAATACTGAAACTCATTCGAGTTTAAGAATTTGTGAAGAATTGTGGATTAGGAAGTGGTCACAAACAGATGGTAAGAAAGAAATACTTTTGAAGAAAACCGCTGGAGATTTTAAAGTTTGTCACAGTAATTGTGTATAATTTAAGTTTCATGTCCAACGCCGCTTGTAACACACAACGGAAAGACAGGTCGGGGAATCATACTGTCGTATAAATTCGGGCAAGGAGTTTTTTTTAGATCGGATGCCGCAAAATATTCTACAAACTAAAAAATAAAATAATATCATGACGTTTTAGGTGAAAATGTAGGCAGAAAATTTCTTTCATTCTCTCTTAGCTAAAACTATTTGCATGGGTGTGTTTCATAGTGCATAGAACTACCATGCAATTAAATTTACAACTTTTTTGTCCAAACATACATTAAAGTTAAGCAATAATGTATTAATTGGCACTGACTTTGTTATGAAAGAATGCGGTTTTGTGTTTTCATATCGAAGCATTTTCTGCACATAATTTCGATATTGAAATCGATATGTGCGTAAGATAGCATGACAAGAGCGTAGCGTGCTTTGTAATCAAAATAGTGTATTGTTTTTAAAGTATCCCTGGGGGAGAGACAAAGATAGGCCGATTGCTGTAAGGTAGTATCAACACGAATAATGAATTAAAGGATAAAATGTTTCATTCTGTTTCCTTCTTAGTTTATGTAACGAGGTTATATCGACCGCATATGGCATAAATTACTGTGGAGGATGAATTCGGATCTAAAAGAAAATGGTCGTGATGTCGTTTGAAGTACTGCAACATTGTGTGCTCCCTTAGATTATGGACAGACAGCCACGCAAAACCTTCGGTCAGAATAATCTGACTTCGGATCCACAGTCGTACCCGTGATCTAACAAACATGAAACGGGATCTCAGACGAATGTGGACTTAATTGTAGAATTAAAAAAGGTCCTGAATTAGACTGACTGGTCTCAAGTCTGATATCAAAATGGGTGCGTCGGAAAAACAGCAACTGTGCTCCCATGGTCACTGTCGAGGGTAAAGGGTGGTCGATTGTAAATTGAAATGTTTAGGCCTCATTCCTATCTATGGCGACTGTGATGATATAAATATTGACACTACTTTAGCATTAACGTTGACACTAACAGGATTTGTACATTTAACGGCCACGAGAAGGTTGGGATCCAATTTGTTTGTGTCGTGATTTTAATTATGTATGCAAATAGAAAGCTGTGTTTATATTATCAGCTAATCCCCGAGCTCATCATAATATTTTAACACATGCTCGTTTAGATTAGCGGTAACTGGGCTTGTTTAAGCAGACCCTGGTTCGAGTCTCAGACGCTCAGCAACGGTTCAAACAAATACTTCTCATCAGTTTCCTAAGATGTTCTAAGGAATCTGCAGTATTGTAGATGCCATGGATTATTAGATATAAATGTTCCTAAGTCACCGTACTCAAATATTTTACTGTATTAAACTATATATCTCTATTCGCAATAACTACAATGACGTTGCAATAGTACAGCAACCCGTATTTTACTTGTGGATATGTGAAGTCGGATGGATTGGCTCAGAGAATGGTCACAGTGTGTGGCCTCGTGACTGTGACAATGGAAAGCTGGGCTAAGCTGTATGACATGCAATTTTATCGAACGCCACTATCGAGCGTGTAACACTCGTGCTTAGTATTCGGGTTACCCGTGATGCAAATTTCGGCTCAGAGACGTGACATTCTTAGATTTTTCGTGCTTTTCCTTAGTTCCTTCAAGGAAACTCCGGATAATGGACCAAATTAGTCCGTAATTGTTTTTAATATAATTTCCAAAACATGAACTCACTAAAATGTTCTTCATTCGACACTACTATTCTGAGCTACTGGCAGTTTCGTAAAATAAATCATAAATAAACGTAACAGTAGGCATGGAATTTATTGATCGATTTATTATCATCTGCCGCAAGCAGAATCTTTTCCGTTTATGACACGGTACTTGGAAGAGCTTCTTCTTGAGGCTGCATTGCATATTACTTGGAAATGGTTTTACTCGAGGCCGTAGTACATAATGTTTTGAACAGTTTGTGCACGAGGCACTGTTACACAGTATTTAGAACAGTTTCTGCTTTAGGCAGTATTGCATGATACTTGGAACATGTTCTGCTCGAAGCAGTTTTACAAAGTACTTGACAGAGGTTCTGCTTGAGTGAATACTAACTACATGGTACTTACAACAGGTTCTGCTTGCGTCAGTACGACGTAGGACTTAAAACAGGTTCTGCCTGCGTTAGTACGACGTAGTACATAGAACAGGTTCTGCTTGAGTTAGTACTATAGAATACTACAACAGTTTCTGCTTGAGGCAGTACATCATAATACACAGAATACATTCTGCCTCAGGCAGTATTACGTAGTAATTTGCAAGTTTATCTGAATGAAGAAAACCACGTCACTTCTTGGATCATAATCTTTGTTATTATTCCAAGAACGTAACTGCACACTTCTTATTTTACTACGCATTACATGAGGATATCCTGCATATTGTTTGGAATTTTTTTTTTGTATGGCTCGACAGCCTTATATGGGCCTGGGCCTCCTCGTTTCGTCGAGGTTTCATGGTCACACACATTTGAGACACACCACAGTCGGTAGGACTCCTCTGGACGAGGGACCAGCTCGTCGCAGAGACCTCTACCTGACAACACACAACACTCACAAGAGACAGACATCCATGCCCCCGGTGGGATTCGAACCCACGATCCTAGTAAGCGAGCGGCCGAAGACCCACGCCTTAGACCGCACGGCCGTTGGGATCGGCATATTGTTTGTATACGGGGCTGTAATAGTTGGGGTTGGGACACAACTAGCACAGAATACGGGTTGTGGCCTTCTTGCATATGTCATCCTTTAGTTTTATTGGTGTTTTGAAAGTTCTGGAAAGTTCTCCCCAGAAGCTAGAGGCGGCAGTTTCCTCCGAAGTATTGGTAGCCACTCATAAAACTCCATAGAGTTATAAATCATAAGACCGTAATCTGTTATCTTTAAAATACCAAATTCTAGCTGTTATAGCACTTCGTTTGGGTAAAATATATGGACAAATTTCGCACTATCTTACCGTTTAAGTAAACATAAATAAATTTTTATAGACAACACTTTAAGCAAATTCACATCTGACAAATTGCATAGAACAGAGTAGCTTACAGCCACTCATTTGATCAAGAAATGTCCGAACCCGAATAATTAATTCAAACAGTATCCGTTGTAAACAGGAAAATTAGTCCATAAAATAATACATAACATTTCAGTGCATATAAAATTATATTCGGAACTACTTTCAGTATTGTGACCCTTTCTAGACCTAACATAAACAACTACAAGAACATCATGAATTGGGATGTGACGCCATGTGGGTGTTAGATAGGCACAAAGGCTTCGGAGGAACGTTTTGCCTCCATTTTCAGGGTAGGTTACTATTCTGTCTTAACATGGAGGCTGTAGTTTTCTCCGAAATATTTGCATCTTAGAAGACCCGTGGCCTTAGTTTTTACGTCCGTGAGAATCTTAAATGTCACAAAATTTTAATACTTCTATATCTGCAGTCCTACGTAGATTTCAGATTCTTGTGTGTTTCTTTCCTTGACACACACCAATCTATGTGCGTAATGAAACTAGTCACCTTGTAATTCTATAGTTTCGGCTGTTATCACACAACACTGATATAAAAGTCACTGGACACTGACACCAACAAGAAGGCAGCGCTCAAATTACAGAAGCCTTCTGCGAACTCGCTACTTCATGGAGCAAATCTGTACTGTGGTCTTTGCAGACACAGAGCATGAAACAGTGTGGACTCATCCCCCCCTCCCACCCCACCCTCTACCGCAAACAGGGAAATGACGCTTACGTAGTTTGTTGCATGATAGGTGGTGTGAAAACGCTTGCTGTGATATAGCATTCAATAAATTACGAAGTGTAATCAATGTAATTGAGGAAACACCGCCCCAGGAGAGTGAGGTTGA
The DNA here is from genome assembly GCA_021186555.1 of Reticulitermes speratus. Lineage (NCBI taxonomy): Eukaryota > Metazoa > Arthropoda > Insecta > Blattodea > Rhinotermitidae > Reticulitermes > Reticulitermes speratus. Next base: position 22,433,932 of record JAJKFL010000005.1, read on the forward strand.
TAAAAGTGTTTACAGCAAGAGGCTCCCTGTAGCGAATTCTTTACGACCTTTCATGTAGGATTAGGAGCAAAGAACCGTATCGTTTGATGTTTGTTTCTTAAAGGGAAATTGCTTATAAAATAATGTTGTTTCCGTTTCTTAAACTCTGCTTTGGATAAAATAATAAATTCTAAATTTCGTAACGTTCCTCTGAAAGGCATCCCACAAACATAAATAACATTTAATAATAGCTAACTCCTTTCATGCAACGAAAACTTAATCATCCTTAAGAAGCTAATAATCTCTCAGCTGGTTAGAAGGTTACCATGTTTTATGTAGCACAGCATTACATTACTGTATTCAGAGCAGCCCGCCAGTAAGCACTACCCTAAGCCAGATTATTCCTTTCGACTTCTCTACATCGCATTTCTTCGAGATCAGTTTTTTTATCACCCCTTATCTGAAATTTGATTTTGGCGCGGCGGTGGGTTTCAAGAGTTCGTTCCTCTCGAATGTGATACCATGTAGCTTACCATGAAGTTTTGTGGACAGGGACTTGTCTGCTGTCCCTATCTTCAGAGGGACTTGTACTCTGGAAACGTAGGCTGCATTTTCAACAAAGAATTTGGAACCATCTGCATGCACGTATCAGAAAACTGTAACACTGAAAACCATGTACGTATTTGTAAGATTTGTAAAATATACCGCCTGTTGATGTAGGATGTAAACCTGCAAATGAGGTTAGCGTAAACGTTTTTAAATGTAAGCTTCAGATGTTTAAAAAGGTAAAGAAGAATAATAACACACTATCGTCTGTATTGTATCAGTCCTCTAGGCAATTTATCTTTCTCCATAATATTCATTATACTTATCTCAAGGAAATATTTATTGGTGTTGTACAAATATTGTGCGATGAAGGAAAGTACAGATGATATTATTCGTAGAAAAAACATTTAAAACATTTCCACACGAGCGCAGGTATTTATGAACAAGGTTTTTAAATGTAGTATCCAAAGAATGCGCGAAAAACCGCCGAAACCTGAAATGATAATGAGCATAAATAAACTCGGATCAAAGCTTTGACGCCAACGACTGACACGAATTTGGAAGCGGGACACGTCAGGGGATCAAACACGTGACGGTGAAGAAACAAACAAATTGCTTTAATTGTTTCCATGAATCTGTAGAGAAACGTAGGGACTGTAGCTGCGGTATTCCTGTAATCCCTTTATCTGTCGTCGCGCCTTTCAGAACATCTCCCTTAATATCTCAACGGACTCTTGCAGAATGTCATCTTTTATTATTTTAACACTCCAGCATCTCGTTCTGCCCTTTGTGTTCCAGAATGTTTCTCTGCCTCAGTCATCTCTACCTCTTTTGTCCAATAACAATTTTTGCCATACTCAGAACCACTTGAAGCAGACCATTCGCACAAACCGTCGACTTTCAAGTTACGGCACGGTGTACTAGGAATGCGAAAATTTATTAGCTGCTATCGACATCAATGTTTTTTTTTTTGCCTACGTTTTTCTTAAATAAACTGTGCGAATGTAATTAAATTATTCAGCGGTGGGATGTTTCACAACATGCATTAACCCTTTGAATCGTGAAATTAGTGTGAATAATGTTAAGACATTTAGCTTCTGCTACTCAGAAATGTTATCGCTTCCTATTTACGTGGATAGGGTAGCGATATTTCTTTGGTAAATAATTTATTTTTCATTTTAAGCGTGATACAAAACCTATACACACAAGGTAAGGTAATGCAACGGTTTTGAGTGTTAAAGGGGGCGGTGCGTATAATTACCATAGCGTTATAAGGAAGCAGACAGTGTACGTATAAAGTAACATTGAGGTGCGTTCGCTAACCATTGTTGCTTTGGAAAAGCAATAAATAATAATATTCTGAGTGTGTGTATGTATTATTTCCTTACTTATCCGGCATGCAAAGTGCATGCGCCGTTTTATATTGTTATCTCTGGCCTGTCTGGCTGTACCATATTTTTCCATATTATCTCCTAAACGACACGATTTTCGGAAAGACGTTGCTGAACATAAAATGTGTGTGATTTTATCTACAAATTTTACCTCAAAAACGTCTCATTATAAGAATAATTCAGCAAGATATTATCATAACTGTACGTAGGGTCTTCATGTAAAGTACCTGGTAATGAAACTTAAATTTTCTTGACAGATTTACGAAAAATTCTCAAGTATCAAATTTCATGACAATCCGTCCAGTGGGAGCCGAGTTGTTCCATGCTAACGGACGGACAGCTAGACAGAGACAGACATGACGAAGCCAATAGTCGCTTTTTGCAATTTTGCGAACGTGTTTAATAAAACGATTGCAAAGCAGTGAAACGGCGGTAGACTTGATCGATTTGCACTATAAAACACGTTCTGGTTGCCATCCTAAGAGCACAGGGAGGAAGGATATAGCGGCGTAAGGCAGAGAGATGAACGTAATAAAAAGGTTGTTTAACCCTCTCGTGGTTATTGGACTATTTCTTTAAGCTTAGTTTTAATGGATTGCAAGACTTGTCCATCGTGCAGTATCGATCCGATCAGAACGGTACTTGCAGTGTTCGGTTGACAGTCCATAACTGACGTCAACTCTTTTAAGGAACCCAAGTGAACAAGTGTCCCGCCACTTTCCTCGTAAGGACGGGAAGAGCGCAAGTTACCGAAACCTTGTGTTCTCTTCAGGATACTAGACGACGGAGAAAGTCTAGAAACTCAGTAATACTGGGCACTATTATCATGAGAAGCTTTTACAACTTATTTGCATTCCTCTTTTCTTTACAGCCCCCAACCAAAAAAAAATTTGTCCTGTGTCAGAAGGTTTCTTCTTCTCACTGTAAATGGGACCCATACATCCCACTTTGAAATTTTTATAATACTCTATTTAAGGTATTAATCTAATTTTCTGCTACCCATAAAAGTAATTAATCACATTCATCATTTCCTTCTTCATGACACTTTGTTGACTGGACCAGTTAGAATTTATGCATAACGCAACTCTTTCTCTGAAGATTTATTTTAAGAATCGTTAGATTGTTCTAAAATATGTTAACTGATTATGTGTCAGGCCTCATCCAGTAACCTGGTCTGTAATATTAGTGTTGCACGTCCAAGCACAGGAACGTTGTCAGTTAAATTTGTTAGAGCTTTTGTCAAACTTTATTTAGGCAACCTGTTGTGACACTTCTAAAGAAGGTAATGTATAAACCGCCAATCACATCACACTTTATCATTTTTCTTAAACTTCAAATATACTAGTTTCTTTTTTATGAACGTAGTACATTAATTTCAAATACGTTACAGTTGTCATACAATTTTGTAGCAGGTTTAATTTCATTCACTGCGTTGACAGAGGGAACAGAACTAAGAAATCTCTCAGTCGGTATAATAGGCTTGTGATCAGGCTCGCGATCCGGGTAGCTCTCGGATCCCAATAAGATATACTTATAAATGCTACAGTAACCTGCCGAGAGGTGAAAACAAACCTCTCTACTCGTAAGAAACCACCCCCAAAAACAGTTGAGATGATCCCAAGATTCGACCTGGCGATTTTTCTGAATGAAATTCCAGCAACAGAATTACACTCAGGATTAGAACTAAGGGTTTTGTAATATGAGACTACTTCCCGAGCCAGATAAATCCAGTCCACAACCACCTATCCCATTCCAAAGTTCTCCACTCATCTCCGCTTATTTTTTCTAAGAGGTGTCTTCCATTTAGGTTTACGGATCTCTTATGTAAACTATATTATATTGGTGTGGACCCATAAATTCGTATGAGAGGCAGCGTCCTTGAATTGTGATCGAGAATAAGATACTTCGATAATTTTCGCGTGTGTTCGAAAGACCATTGTTGACTGCTGAATATAAATTTATGAAATGTAGCATAGCATAGTAATTCCTGCTTAAATGTCTCGAAACGGAAAACGTACGTAAAAATGCATGAGTCATGTTTTTGTGCAGTGTTTGCTCTCACGCATGCTACACGCAATCCCCCATTACAGGCCTGGACAGACCCTTAGGGTTCCAGGAGGTTGAGGCTCCCAGATTTTTTAGACAATCGGCACATGAAGGTGGTAAGGTTGTCAGCCCTACGCACCGGCCGCCTTTACCCCCCAGGAAAGATTCCTGGTACTAATTTCTGTTAGAGGCTGAGTCGACCCCAGGGCCATAGTGCGACCGGAACGATTATGTGAATGAAAAATTCCAATGACACCATCGGGAATCGAACCGCGACCTTCCGGCTTGTAGTGCAGTGCCTCAACCAACTGCGCCACTGCGTGCTACACGGCTCACGTATATCTTCCTCATTACTTAATCAGTATAGTGCTGCATCGTGAATACTTGACTTTGTTGCATTTCCAAAATACAAACTTGTGAAACCAGCTGGATTGAACGGTAACGTGGGAGGTAACCGGTTCGGAATCTCAGTTGATACATCGAATATCTTGACCGAACTTTTCCATGGTTCTTCTCAGCCCACCCGAGAAAACTCCTGGCAAATACCCAACAATCCAGCCAGACCGCTTCGTTCCACATCCTACTCAGTTTTTATCGAGTATTATTCAACGCTATGTACTCGTACAAGGACATTTGTTTCTTTGAGAACTCGCATCACTACATTTTCGGACTGCCTCGCGTGACGACAGACATCGCAGTCCTCGCCGCTGTTCGGGTTTGATAAGATTCGGAGCTCCAAGATTTAAGTTCAGTGTATTGCAGTTAACATTAGGATTTCCTTAATCTGCAGCAACATGCTAGAAGCCATCCTTGCTTATTCCGTCTTTATGGGTGTTGGTGTCGCCATCTTTTCCGTGGTCGATCTACATATTTCCTCCAGATTGGAGTGTATTCATACATTAAGTACGTAATGCTTGTATATATTAAGCTTCTACTCTCCATACATATAGAGGTGTTGGAAAGTTTACTTCGGCAGGCACACACTCATCACATCTAACAAGCATGTTGTTGGTTACATATAAACGTTTAAAAAGTACTTTAAGCCAGTGGTATTCAAACTGGGGTACGCGTACCCCCGGGGGTACGCGAAGACATCTTAGGGGGTACGTAAAATTAAAAAAAAAATATATATTATTTCATGATAAACACAATAATCAGGGCCAGATTTAGGGTTAGCCACAAGAGACCCGGACGTAAGGACATGCGATATGGGAGCGCCATTTTTTTTCTCTCTCTGTCCTTTATGCGATTCGTATCTGGGCTGCTAGTTTCATTTTATTCCACATAGTGCATATAATTTTGCTTTGCTAAAATACCTTTGTTCCTTTATTAATTTTTACATGATAGGCAATAATATATTTGTTATTTAATAGCTTGATTCTCATGTTTTTCTTTTAAAACTTATTATTTAATACATTATTTTGGATGTAATTTATTTAACTTATTTTAGATGTAGATTATAGACTATGTATAACTTGAATTATGCACCAACAACTTTGGGCGTACAAAGTTGAAGAGAAATTATATGTAGGGGTAGGCGAACAAAAAAGGTTGAATACCACTGCTTTAAGCGATTCAACGGGCAGTGACTACCGACATTTGACATAAAATAATATTCCTATGGAATTATTTACTAGTGAGAACATCGTTAAATACACCACACATACATACAAAACACAATCCTGAAAGCTAGACGCTTAAGATATGTGACTCTCCTAAACAAAGAAATGAAGCATGAATTGACAATAACCAAGATTTATACGAATTCGGAAATCTGAAGAAACGTCAAGGCATCCAATACTTCAGAGGCCTCAAGCGTCTGCGATGGATCTAGTCATTCCTTTTCTCCCTACACGGTGTTTCCCTCTCTTCGTGAACGGATGGAGCGACAGCTTCTCTTGAGAGAAAACGAGCAATCTCTTCTGCAGAAGGGGGTCCGCGGCAATATCGTAACTCGCTGCCTGAGGCAGCAATCAATCAGCTCCCAACACTTGCTACTCTGCCTCAGGGCAGATAAAATATTGCTAGGAAAGTCAGATAAACAGCAGCACGTTGACATGTGCTGGGTTCGAGTCTCATCTTTGACATGTATTGCATTAATATTATGGTCTAGCAGCGTTTGATACACTGTGCAGCGACAGTTTTAGGCGTCCTTTGGGGTGATTTGGGTTCAAGCCCTTTGGAATTTCGTAGCCATTTTAAGTGATTTTCTTCAGTCCCTTTTTGCACCTTTCTTGCACATCCCTTCATCACTGAACAGCGCGTTGCGCTACGTCTACCTTACTGGACGCGATGTAAACACAGAGACTGGCACAGCAACGTAAAATAATAAAATAACAATACGATAGGTAAATGGTAAATAAAGTAGGTAAAAATAAACGTACATTTACAGTTGTCCATGCAAACGCTATGAAGGCATATGTGTTTGTGGAGACATCACTCCACACATTCTTGATCTCGACACCAAATGGAAGTAAGTATCAAAGTAGAATATAACTAAAGGAATTTTACATCTGTAGCAATAGATGAGGCCGTGTCGTACCTCAGACGGTTAGTCGCCAGCCTGTCACCGTGCAGAAACGATTTCTATAGCAGGCTAGTCCATGTGGGATTTGTGGTAAACAAAGTGGCATTTTGGCAGGATTTTCTCTGAGTACATCGGGTTTCCCCTGTCAATATAACTCCAGTAGTGCTCCGTCTTCTTTAAAAACGGCAAAAGGAAGATTAACGAATAAGCCGAAAACTCAGATTACAGATAAATTACTGCGTTAAACAGTAACGACAGAATTAGTCTAACTTCATAGAGCAAAGTCCTTCTTGAGAAGCTAATCCTACGCTAGTAATAATTCCCAGAATTGTGTGGAATCCGAATTTTTATTATTGGGTTCATAACAAAAATCCATTTGTTCCTATCCAGAATCGTATTAATCCAGGCCACACCCACCCACCCACCGACCATATTTATTTAGGAACCTTCCATCTACGCCTAGGCCGTAAATCAGTCTCTTTCCTACGGGTTCTGCAACCAAAATCCTGTATGGATTTCTCTAGACAACAAGTAATAAAATAAGAAAGGGGTTCTGATATAAATTTTTAGAAGATAATTGCAAATTGAACACCATGTTACTTTCTGCATTAATGTAATATTTTCGGCAATAATGATACATATATTTTTCTTCTTCCGTACACTAATAAGATATTACAGGTATTGACGATTGTTTTATCATTTTAATTAACAATACTAGACCATTATAACAGCCGCTTGGGTTTGTTTGGGACAGCTCGAACACTGGAATCGTGGTTTTTAAATGTCACGCAGGGCCACAAATGTATGTACGTATATTTCTGTGTTAATGCTTTTTTCTTGTAGGTGGAGTTCTTGTAATGGACCGATTACCCGTCCAAGAAACCCTACCAAATGTCTAACAGTTTAAAGCATCAGGTTTTACTTTAGAACTGGAATATGGCAGTGGCTCCCTCATCTCTATAGCTGAAGAATAATTCGCTACAGTAAATACAAAATATGCACGTGGAAGTGCAATATGTAATTGCACGAAGATCTTTATCCAGTAGCACAAACGATCATCCGATGATGGGCCTGAGAACCGAAATTTGTCGAGAAGACATTGAATTTTGTCAGAATAAATGTCCTGTGAGGGGTCGTGCCATGGCTCAGGCGGTTAGTCGTCGGCCTCTCACCTCGGAGGCCCAGGTTCGATCCCGGGTCAGTTCATGTGGGATTTGTGGCACTGGGACAGGTTTTTCTCCGAGTACTTCTCTTTTCCTATGTCAGTTTCATTCCACTGGTGCTCCATTCAACTCGAAATGCAGAAGAAACCTTATCATCTTCCTCGTAGGGTTGCACAATAAGCTTGCAAGGCTGCGGTGCGTCCGTAGTATCTGCTACGGGGCCCTTCAACAAAAAAAGTCCTGTGAGACGGAGAAGTTGTAGTCGTTACTACTTTGAAGTACACAATTAATATTAAAGATGTTTAAAGTTTCTTTTCCTTCGTCGGAACGAAGTCTTAGTGCCTCATTACAAAAGGCCAGTTGTTTAATAATTTGCAGATAAATACTTGCTGTTTTCTAATAAAGTGAAGGTAGATTTGTCCTTCCACATGCAATGATGTCGTGTGGTAGTGAAGGTATACGTCCACTGTCTCTTAACGTGGGCAATAGGTATGGAAGTAAGTAGCCGGCTTCAAGCCGGTCGCTTTACTCCCTTATATATAGCCCTCGTAATCCATTGACTGCGAAGCCTTGTGGGTTTTGGGGAGCAGAAACGTCTCTTGCCTCTCCCTTGAATCGAATTACGAGCCTTCGGGTTTCCATTCCGTTATCTGTTCTGAGAATAGAACTTCAGGTGTTCGACACACGTAGCCTATACTTAAGATATCTCTGCCCCTGCTGGCATTTTCAGCAGTGATATGCGTGTAAATATATTCCTATGCAATATCATTTTCCATATATCCATACTTTTGTGTTAGGGAGGTAAAGCAATCAGTAAATAGAGAGAACTATCAGCTACCCTAATAATGTTATTTGTTTCTTTCCCATGCGCTTATAAAATTTGGTTTCATAATTTTTGCACCAAATTCATCAGTTTCAATTTTATTGTCTATCCATTTTAAGCACACCACAGAAATTTTAACTTAAAACTCTCTTTCTTTATAACGTCCTGTGTAAGAATCTCATATTTTTAAAATCGCCCAAAGTGTTATCAACTAAGTGCGTGTTGAAGGTGTGACCACAGAGCGGATCGCTTTTAAACGCAAGAATCAATTTGCCGAAGTTCCATTGTGTTCCGTCACGCACCATTGTGTATCAGGCTTTAGGCAACAGACGAATTGAGGATGTTGGAACAAGCAGAGAACAATGTAAAGAAGGAAGAACACTTTTCGGCTAAAAGGAATCAAAAGAATGTATCGTTTGTAGAGAGAAAATTGTAAAAACAGAAACTTGTATTCTGCTGTCGACAGATGCATCGGCCTGACAGCCCTCTGTTGCTTCTTGCCTTCTGAGCAACGTACTTGAAACTTGGTCTACATTCAAAATGGGTTTTCGTATAGGGTGATTCGAATTTGTCTCACCATATCAGTTTGGTATTCAGACCTCTAACCCAGCAGATTGGTGTAGCAGTAATGTTCGAAACTTGTATCCAGAAGTCCAGCGGTTCGAACTGCTGGTGATCCAAACTCAAAAGCTTCTAGATATCTAGACGAATCCTGGACGTCTGTGACTTTCTGCTTACCAGTCCTAACTTACTCGTTACTTATTTTAATATTCCAGTCTATTTCGACGTTGAATATAATCTGTAATAGAAAGAGAGTCGTTAAATACGACACATAGTAGTTTGCACAGCAGGATGAACCGGACGGAAGACACTGCGATAAAACATGTGGCTTGAATTCTGAAGATGCGTGGTTCAAGACTCATTCAGAGTCTTATACTTTGAAGTTTGTTTTACATGTACATAAATGCGAACTGGTAGGCTACAATACCATAGAAAAACAATGACTATTTTCTCCCATGCCCTTCCCTAGTCATCATCCATTTTTAAGTTCTACAAACCTCAACTCTATATAACCCGCTATCTTGATATTCCAGTACCTTGTAAGTTATTTCAAGGTACTAAGCTGATAGCTCAGTAAGTATAGTAACTAGGATAGATTCCAAATGACAAGCGTTCAATTCCCGGCAGGAACACGGGCTTCTTCCTTCGCTGCCGCGTCAAGACCTGCTCTGAAGTGCACCCATTCCTGAACGCTCTCTGTAGAGTGCACCTGTGCTTCTTTTCTGGCTTCAAAGCGACAAGGGCATCTAGCTAGTCTCTCACTTTCATCTAGTGGCGAGATTAAGAATGCTTGGTAACAGTCTCGAATCTCCGTACCAGCAAGGGGTAGTGCGTAATTAACACAGGTCATCCTTACGTGTATCACAGCGCTCGCCAGGGGCAACTGAAGAGAAGCACGATAGCCTGAGGTAGGACAGAGTGTTTCTGGGCGCAGAGCTTGGCAAAAGCATGTCAAGGGAAATGTGTCGTCAACGAAATACCCTTCTTACGGAACACTGCAGTAAACGAACCGTGATTGTGAATACATTACGTCACCTGACAATTACGTGCCATCACCACGCTCCCAACGTCGATCGGATAATCCGAAGTTTTTCGAAGGAATAAATGTGACGAAGCAGAACTCGTGCAACTGCTGTGACGTGTACGCTGAGTTACGAGAGAATGCTGAAGTTAAATAAGTAAATTGTTTAGTTCTCTGGTACAAGTGACAGGAAAGATATCTTAATCAGGAATACATAACGGTCTGTGGACCCCTCAGACGTGTGGAGGCTGGAGCTTCTTCCAAATACGAAGTCATCACAAGATCCATGTGTCTTGAGAATCTGAACGATTGTTTATGCGGAATTTGAGATTATCAGGGACGATGAATATTAGATCTACACTGACGCTGTTCTAGGATGTAATATCATGTACTCTGGTAGATGGTTATGCCTACCTGTGTACAAGGGTGCACTGTACCAGAAGCACAAACACAGCAATCATGTTATTCCACTGGACTTTGTGTGCAGGTTTTGAATTTAGTTAGAAAAGTACAGTGTTGGTGATATGATGAGCTTCTTTGAATTTTAATATTTTATAAAGGCGTTCATTTTTTACACTGTACTTCGCTGTGTTTAGATGTGTCTGTAATAAGCTGATTTTTAGACTAACGTATGTATTTTAGGTTACACTGTGAGACAGATTGCGTACCGATCTTCAGAAATCCCATTGCTGTTTTATTGGTCCTTGGATCAGAAAGATTTGAAGAACTACTGCGTTACATAATCATCTTTATTTCAGGTTTGACCATTAAAATTGGGATTAATAAAAATACAGATATCGTTCTCGTAACTGGGAATTGACTCTACGCTGTTTGACTTTTGTGAGGTCTCGGATACACTGCAAGCGTGATGCTGGGAGGTTAGCGGGGTACCAGGTGAATGGCGGGAAGGTAAAGGTGAAGGTAAAGTTCTCCCTTGAACGGGCCATGAACGCCCAGAGGGGAGTAGACGTATAGTTCTACTCTTTCTTTAACCCTGGCACTAGGTGATGGAGGGTGGTCAACTGCACGCCCCGGCTGCTCGATTTTAACCAACAGCAAGAAATTTAATATGATCCGTCCAGTTGTGCGCACAGAAAAAAACAAACTACTATATATGTTCCGTTCAACACAACCTGTATTCAACAAATTATTTGTACACTACATGATTCCGTCGTTCGACCATATGCATATTTTACAATATATTATTTTGTGAAATCTCACAAAAACTTTACGCTTTGCCTTGTATTATACAGGATGTTTCATAAATCCCTCCGGGATTTCGGAGGTCTGTAGCTCAGGAGCCAAATCACACACGTGGGATGAGAGCATGTCAGTGAAAAGAGTACATATCCAAGTTTTGAAAGTACCTTACAAATGTTCTATATGTCCCCCTTTGGTGACTCGACAGACGTCAATCCTGTAATCTAGCTCCACAGTCCCAGGCGATGGTCCCGGCCTACCTGTTCGTTTTGCGACACACAAACAGCCAGTCTCCTCGAATTTTCTATACCAGTCTCTTACTGTTTTGTCCGTTTGTGGTTCTGTACGATACTTGGTTCGAAAACCACGTTGCACTGTTACAATTGACTGGGTTTTAGCAAATTGCAGGACACAAAAAGCTTTCTGTTCACCTGAAAACGCCATGTTTGCACACCACTGCCTCCTAGAGGAGAAACGGGTAACTACGCCATCGCATCTGTCATGAAAACACTTCTACATTTCCCCTATCCGTTGGCATGCTTTAATCCCTTATATGTGGGTTTGCTACTGCACGGCCAAGCCTCTAAATCCCGGATGGACTTATGAAACACGCTGTATTATACACCCGATGATGTTCGAACGACCGAAGCATGTAGTGTACGAATAATTTGGTGACTACAGGTTATGTTGAACGGAACATATATAGTAGTTTGTTTTATTCAACAACAAGAAACTTATCCAGGCGGCTGCAACTACCCCTTTCCTCCGTCTAAGCTGTCCGTTAGCTTGGGTGGAGTAGGAGGGGGGGGGGGGGGTTCGGTGTACAGTGTACGTGACAACGTGTGTATGTTTCTGTTACATCTCTGTGTTTCGAGGTCTACCAAATTTTTTTAAACATGTGTATTGTCCCATACTCAACACAGACGCGCAACTCAGCATCATAATCGAACGTCCTGTAGCTACGCACCGTCGGAAAATCGACACGTAGCAGTTACCGTAATCTCATTGGCGTGATATTTTTTCTCATTCTTCTCCATCATTTTTTATTGTCGCCTTCTCCCAAGACCCATGTTTGCGACGCTTCTGCCATGTGACTATGTGTGGGTGCTGACATCGCGTCCCCTACAAGTCGGGTCCTTACCACCCCAGTTACAATACCAACATCTGTCGACCGACCCACCCTTACTCTCGTTGGAGTTTCAGATATTATTGCGAAGTTCTTGTCTTCCAACTTCTCCTAACTCTGGAATATTCCTATATTTTCATCGCTATGAATTTTATGTGTGAAAGTTCAGCTCTTCTTCAAGTGGGGCCATATTATTACAGGATCAGTAAAACTATGTCTAGGCTATTTGCAAAGAACCTCAAGCGTTATGTGAATGTCCATTTTTAGAGGACTTTCCTTTGATGATCTTCTCTTGCCTTCAATCTGCTGAACAGAAGAATCACGTTTTCACATATTTTGAACTCTCGCGTAAAATCATCTGTGGATATGAAACAGTTTTGTCAAGAGCCTCATAATATCATCAAAACATCAAAAGTTTTCAGTATCAGAATTGCAAATGAAAGTGGCGGAATTATAAATGGGATGTTAAACGCGGAATAATAGCTTCAAGCATCCCTGCTTTTCATTAAAAACTATTCATTTTGGTCACATATTGCGATTATGTGTTTCGTATGCTCAGAACTATACATAATATTCCTGTAAACAACATTAACTGATAAACTAATAAACACGAATTATTTTAAGTTACATGCCGGATACTGACGTACCATTTCGTCGCATTGACACTTCCCTCTGCTCCTTCTCGTCTTCAATATTTTGTCAGAGGTCTAAACAATTTCAAAATTTATTATGAAGCCAGAGACATCGAAAGTGGCATTCTGATTGTGCAAAGTGCGGTTTTTTTTGTGGAGATGCTACGGACGCACCGCAGCCTTAAGGCTTATTGTGCAACCCTGTGATGAAGATGAAGAGAAAGATGATTAGTTTCTTTTTCATTTTTCCAAGTAATGGAGCACCGGTGGAATGAAATTGACAGGGGAAAACCGAAGTACTCGGAAAGAAACCTGTCCCAGTGCCACATTGTCCACCACAAATCCCACATGGACCGACCCAGGATCGAATCCGGGCCTTCGCGGTGGGAGGCTAACCACCTGAGCCATGGCACTGCCAATTGCGGGGTTACTGAATGTTAAAAGCTGGGCTATTTATGAGATGCAAAAACGTTAGCAAATATGTGAGGGTGACAAATGCATAAAATATTTTGCTCCGAAAACTTGAGGCTTATTTCTGAGACCCTGGCCTAAATACGAAAACATTATTAAAATAAGCCCTAAATAATATTATATGGTATATAATTTGTGGACTGCATTAAACTGGATCAGGATAAGGTCCAGTGCTTGTTTGATTTTAACACAGCAATTTAAATTTAATTTACGTATCAGAATACAAGTTTGTATAACTGCTACTGAAAAAAAAACTCATCTTTTTGGAATTAGGTAGTACGTTTTCTGTGTTTCAGTTACAGCACTGTGTTTCGAGGGTTGCAGATTCTGTAAACATTTGTAGGGTCACATAGCCGAAACAGCACTGCAAAACTGAACAGTGTAACCGAACGGCCTGTAGATCTGTGTCGACGGACTTGGTGCGTTACCGTTACACCAACCTGCTTGATAAAATGATTATGTAAATGGTACCAGTAAAAGTGTAATGAGTACTTCCAGATGGCAAGTTGCTCGCCAAACACGAGCCTAGGTGCGGATCGCAGGTTAGCAATAGCATGTGTAAAGCAGATCAAGTCATGTAGCAGTTCTTCTTTGTGATTTTCAAGTTGCACCCTTTGTTTCCTCAAAGATCTCCGTGAGAATTCTACCAAACCTCCTCACCCCAACGCCACTCGCTGTGACTGACTGCTTACGAGTGTTTGTAAATCCATTTCTTTTTTGTTTTTCTCTTTTTTGCTGAAAAAACTTATCAGATTTTCTTACAATCGATGTGAATGCAATGAATATCTGAACGCTGTGAATAGACTCTGTGCACAAGTATCCAACTTATAACTTTTAAATTTTATTTCATTTCTTTCAAATCACGAAACGGTTCTTTGTTTTTCTTATTGAGAGTATTTAATAAGTAAAATTATGACTAAAGTCTTATAAAGTGTACCTACTGTTCTTTCTGAAAGCTTCTCTTTTGTATGCTAAGAAGTTGATAAAGAAGTGCTTGGACGTTGTATATTCTTCTTTAATGCGATAAAGTTTTAATATTGCTTCAAGCACAATAACCTCTTCTTCTCACAAAAGAAATTAAATTTCCAGTATTACAAAAGCATTGATAAATGTATTTCAGTTACGTACAAATACGTTTTACGTGAAATCATCTCATCTTGCTAGGAGCCGATAACGCAGTAGTCTGTAAGTGATTAGGCTACGGGTGCAACAACCAAGGAATAGTGGTTCGATTCCTGACAGAGGCCAGAGATTTTTCTTGTCTCCAGAGCATCCAGACCGGCCCTGTGGGCCATCCAGTGTCCTGTATACTGGGTGTCTATGTTCTTCCCCAAGGATTAAGCGGCCGGAGCGTGAAGATGGCCACTCACCTCCGTCTAGTGCCTAGCTTAAAAGATGTGGAGTTATAACTCCACTCATTCATATAACTTAATGGCTTGTACAGGACAACTTATCGTTTTTTTATAAGATCCTAATAGAAAAATTGTAATGTTCGTTCTGTCTCATTTCTCTCCTCTGATAAAATGATTTTAAACGTGGTCTTCATGGAAACATGAAACTCTATATAACAACACTTATAAAATTGTGTATTAAGTTCTAATGGGGGAAAAAAGGCAAAATTCTAAACAAATCAATTTTTTTATTCACAGCTCTTCTAATGTAGTATGAAACAGAAAATTCTTCTCGCCGTTTCAACTATGAATTTGGGCACTGCTTTTTGGAACACTGCCTTCATAACATTTACTGATAATTATGGATGATAATGATCATGATCGACTGTCTGGAAACAGAACCCGTACATGCAGCACTGCTGACTTTTCGTTTTAGTCCCAACGTCTTCTGCCTACCCATTGTAAGTGCAGAGGGTAACTGTTGTATCGGATCACACACACATACACACACACTTGGTAGGACTCCCCTGGGCGAATGATCGGTCCCTCGCAGAGGCCTTTGCCTGCATAACACATAACACTCGCAAGAGACAGACATCGATGCCCGCCGCGGGATTCCAACCCGCAATCCCAGCAAGCGAGCTGCTGTAGACACGCGCCTTAGACCGCTTGGGCACCAGGATCGGCACTGCAGACATTAAAGCTTGTATTAGCCATATCTTGAGCCAGTTCTATCCACGCCGTGTCCTCACAACATAATTCCATATTCTATCCTAACAAGCAAGCCTCCAGAACAGTAACGACTTGTTTGGGAGTAGGGCGGGACGTTAGGTACGCAGTTCGAATGTCGATTGTGACATCAGCCAGTAACTGAGGCTTTTCATAGCTGTCTTAATCTGTCCTAGTTAATGGCGGGATATTATCTTGCAAGTAAAACGACTGTCTTGTGACACATATTGCTAATTAAAATTAATCTGTACATCTGTGTGCAGATAGTGATGAAGTGATATCGTTAAGGAAACAAAGACTCAATTAGTACGCATGTTAGACTAATTTTTGCTGTTGCAAGTGACCTATTTTAGTGAAGATTTTGACCAGAATTATAGTCTTTCGTAGTTCATCCGCAATAATTGTCCAACTCACAACAAACCTGACTTCATTAGACCTGCCTAATGATATTCTGAGGCGTGAAAAATTCAAGAAGTCCTTTCTTTGTACTGTCCTTTGTCACTCACTCCTTGTCTCGTAGAGCCATATTTGTTCTTTTTAAAAGAATTTTGCTATTATTTCCTCAAAGTAAGAGATCACATTTCAGATTCACATAAGAAACTATTCTAGTATATTATTTTCTTTAAGTCAGCGATGAGAAAATTCCAGGCGCCAGGTCGCCGAGGTGACTAAATCTTGTTCGGTGGCACGTAGTATTTGTGAGTCCTCAACATGGAACTTGGTTTATGTCGCCCTTTTGGCGCCTACAATTTCGAGGTGGCTTCTAGATTTTTGGAAAATTTACACACCCCTACTTTAAGTGGTGTAATATTAAGGCCTATATGCAAGTTAATGGTCACTTTTGAAAGACGTCTAAACCAAAGACTATTTTAATAATGGTACAGAAGTTTCAGTAAAGGGAATTGGGAAGAAAATTAGAGAAAGAAAAAGAAAATCTGGGGAAATTGTTCCTGCTTAGCTTTGCATTTCTTTATTTTAGAGTCGTGTTTTATGTTACCAAATGTCTCAATCAAGTACAATGAATCAATTTATGTTATTGGTACCACAAATTTGCTACATGTTTCGGCATTGGATTTCTTCATCAGGCGAATATCGTACTACAAATTACAATGGTTGCAATACATGTCTTTTGATAAAATGAATAGAAGATGTTAATGAAATGTGAATGACGAGGTAATAAAAAATACGTAAAATATTATTAGGGTTACATTTTTACGTGGATCTCTCGCTAAAAAAGACTACAGAGACTCCAATAAGACGCGAAACATGTAATGAAGTTGTTGGTAAATTTGTAAATGACAACCACATATTAGTTGTATTTGACTAAGTTATTTCGTAGTTTTTTAG
The DNA here is from genome assembly GCA_021186555.1 of Reticulitermes speratus. Lineage (NCBI taxonomy): Eukaryota > Metazoa > Arthropoda > Insecta > Blattodea > Rhinotermitidae > Reticulitermes > Reticulitermes speratus. The sequence continues at coordinate 22,450,885 of JAJKFL010000005.1, forward strand.
CTTGTATTTTTGAATATTGTTGGCAACAGATCAAGAACAAGGATAGAAATCTTTTTTTCTTTTTTAGAATCCCAGTAATTGATGTTTGAGTTGGTTTTTCAGAAGTTAGGACACGTGACTAGGAAGTCAACCTGTCCGGCTCGCCCTCAGGCGAGGACATCGATTGTGGTCGCTCCGCCTCGTATCGTTTCCTGGGTTCCAATACACTCGTGCGAAGGTTCCCAGGCCCCATTTTAGAAATCGATTACGTTAGGATAGTGGGAAAGGAACGCGTTAACACCGTTTTCATCCTTCTACTGTAGAAGAAGGCTCTAGTTCCAAATAAATGTAACAAAGTGACAATTGATTTCCTGAAGTGTGATATTTGCTTTCAAATGAACTTTTTATTGGAAGGCAGGATCCTTCCTTCCTCCTAAGACTCTTGTGACTATTTGCCTACTCTTTCTGCAGAAGCTAATAGAAATGGCGAAAAGGAACAATGGGAGAACACAGGCCTACTAGTGAAAGGCTTGGAACATTGCCCGCATTTACAAAGCTGGTTATATATACGGTTGTTCTCGGCCAATTACTTGTTACTTAGTTGATTCACAACTTCCATATCGTGTAAGCAGAATCAATTAAATTACTGTATTAATTAACAAATTCACAGAGGGATACTCAGTACTATGACTAGACTACGATTAGGTGACCGAAGAATTGGGGTTTGATACACGAGGGAGACGGAGATTTCTCTTCGCCGCTCTGATGTTTACTCAGAGCAAAAAACTCGATATCCTCACTTAATACCTGCCCGAGGTGTGGAGTTTTCATCTGAATGCAGCGACGTTATTACTACGTACAGCGATTCCTTGCCAAAGTTCTCAGATTACTATCTCATCATATTGCCTACAAGCATGTTGAAGATGTTTCTTTTTATTTAAAAAAATACGTCTTAGTGTATAAGTTTTGATGCACCATGCATTTCACATAGTGACAATGGAAGTGGCTTTGGTGATTCACTGTGGCAATGGAACTGCGAGTACTTTGGAGGACACTTATATAATCAATAGAAATCTCCGTATAGCAGTTGAAGCACCTGATCGGGTGTGGAACATATGCTGGAGACCTTGATGAAGATAACACTAACACGCAGTGGACACACGTCTGTCCGTTGCTGATAAACAGAACTCTCATTCTGGTGTAAACAGAAACAAGTGAACGTACTTTACGATGTTTGGCACTGACCCAACAGGTGTTCTGGCAACTTCTTTTTGTTGAAGTTGATTACCAGCTTGCTAGGAGAGGAGGAGCACAGATTATAAACAAAGTAAAAGAACACAGTGTCACCAAAGAGAGCAATGATTTGGAAAAACGTTGTGAGGGTTTGTTTGCTTCCGTCAGTCAACAGGCCAGTACTGCGCAGCAACCGTTCACAGTGTGTGACACTGTCCTCAGTGCAAGCTGTGGAATATTGGAGGAGACCAACGACTAAGGCCATCGCAATTTAAGTGTGTCAACTCTGATAACGAAGAAACATGGAGTTCCTAACAGAAATCAAAGCCTACTTTCCTGTCGCATAGGTTTACAGTTGTTCACATCTATTATATATATGTATCGTGTATTCTTTAAACGGATCGAATATATCTTCAAAGTTTCGCATAATCGCGATGGTCATATTTTTGACTTATCATCATCATCATCATCGTTACCATTAAATTACCTTTGCTCTTGTTCTAGTGGTCAATTTCCATGCCTATGGCCAATGTTTTATTATTTACCGCAGTGAAACCGGAAACTAGAGAAAATGTTCGCACCGCAACCACATTGATATCTTCAGTTCTAGAGAAATACCACTTGTACAGAAATGCAGAATTCTCCAAAGTTTCTTACCGCACAATTCCAGGAACTAAAATACGTGACACCGGTGACGTTCTAGCCTCGCACTTCCACCCATCTGTCATGTTATTACCGACTGCAAGCATTTAAAAATTTCGGTACTTGGATGCCCTCCAATGATATAACTTTTGCACTAAGTTTTGTCAAGATACATTTACTGGTTCAAAGGTAAAATGGAAAGACACGGTGACCCCAGAAATTATTTTTCGTTTTCCAGAAGGGAAGTTTGTTAAAAGAGCAGTTTTGCTTTAAGATAGCTGATCTCTTCATATACATGCCACTGCTCATACATGACAAATCATATCAGCTTCAAATCTCTTTCAGCTTCACCTTTGTAAAAAAAATATATATTGCTTTCTTGCGCAGGAATTCTCTGATGCATGTGTTGACTAGCGTTTGCGTCACAACCCTTTGCAATTCAGTCATCGTCTTTGTTCCACGTCTCTCACGATTACATTCCATTTCAGGGCCGCTTATCTGTGTGATTGCCATGAAATAGGTAACGTGTGACAGACGTAATGGAGTTGCAGAGACAACCTATTGTCATGTCCGCTGATCTGTATGAAGAATGTTTCCGGCTGAAAGCAGCGAATGGGTTACAAAGCAGTAATTGACTCTCCTGTTAACAGCCTTGCTAAAGGAAGCCGCTAATGGCTTTAGCAAACCATAGGTATTCAACGACGTTGTTGATGGTGTTTTATTCAGTACTAGGGACAGAAAATGGAGGGTTTGGTTTTCCTAATCAGTTCGAAACAAGAACTATGTCTGTGTAATGAAGCAATCGGAAGTGAGCGTAGCCAAATATTGTTAAGTTATAATTCTAACTAGCGTAATGTCCATTGAAAATTAAATCGAAATTACCTTCATCTGTTATGTAAAGTATACTTTTATCGTTTATATTTCTTATATAATGTAATTATAACATTAACCTTTACACTCCAAAATACAAGAAAACAGAGGTGAGATTCCAATAACACGGAGGGCAATTGTGAGGCTGTTGGTTATTGCAGAGTCCCGCTATTCATAACTCCACTTTGTGGTACAGCTTCTTTAAATTTAAACCCTTAATCATCCTGCAACTGACAGTTACGGAAGCATTAAGTATAAATATAGATATATAACAATATTGTGTTGTTGTGAAACATAAATACTCCATGGAGCAGAGTCCTTCCTGAGAAGCTAACAGGTCCTCAGCTAGTCAAGAAATTCCCCGCAGTTGTGGAACCCGAAGATTCATTACCATGTTCACAAGAGCCCGCCACCTGTCCCTATCCTGAGCCAGATTTATACAGCAAATCTCATGCCCTTTTCCACTGCTTGCAGTCCGAGTTCTTGTGATATGTTTCGTAACATCGTACGCATTTACGGTGAGTTGTTAGCACCTTGCCCAACCCCCAAGCAGGATGACCACACCTTGTCGGCTGTCCGTAATTGATTACTCAATATATTCGCAGCTACCCTCCATATCCGGAGGCCGTTCCTCCATCCGCAACCTGAGGACGCGCTATGCTGTTTGACAGGGACCCACTTATAACGGCATGGGTTGTGAAACAAATTTTACAAGCAGTACGTTGTGAAAAATAATGCATGTAAAATTTAAGAAACAACACGAAAACTTCTGTGGAACGGAGAATTGTATATAATTATACGTGAGAGGATGATATTGCCAGTAAAATTGATCTTGTAGAGATAGGTTGTAATGGCGTGGTCTGAATTTAGGTTTCTTACGATAAAGTGAAATGATGGACGTTTTTGAATACCACAATCAGTCCTCGATCTTACAGCCGGGATAGCTTTTTTGGTTAGTGACTAGACCAGGGTTGACCAAATATGGCATGCATGCCCAGAGTGGCATGGGAGAATATTTTCTTGGCACACGGCATTCACTGCTGCCACAATATTTCCTTTTTTCGACCAATGCAGCTAAATTATATATATTTGTAAATATATGCATATGTGTATGTATGTATGTATGCATGTGTGTATGTATGTAGGCCTATGTATGTATGTATGCATGTACGCGTTCATGTATGCATGTATGTGTGTGTATATATGTTATATGTATGTATGTATGTGTGTGTATGTATGTATGTATGCATGTATGCTTTCTTGTATGATTGCATGTGTGTATGTATGTATGTATGTATGTATGTATGTATGCGTTCATGTATGCATGTGTGTGTGTATGTATGTATGTGTGTATGTATGTATGCGTTCATGTATGCGTTTATGTGTACATGTATGTGTGTATGTAGCTATGTATGTATGTATGTATGTATGCATGTATGCGATCATGTATGCATGTATGTGTGTATATAGCTATGTATGTATGTATGTATGTATGCATGTATGCGATCATGTATGCATGTATGTGCGTATGTAGCTATGTATGTATGTATGTATGCATGTATGCGATCATGTATGCATGTATGTGTGTATGTAGCTCTGTATCTGAAGGCGTAGAGACTGGATATGAATAACATTGCTGCCGTATGATGGTAATAGTGAACCTTTTTATACAAACTTGGAGCGGTGTGAACCGTTGATAGGATATTTCGCCGCAGGTCGCGCAGCGGCTGAGTGGCTTTGGACAAAAATCTTAAAATTCCTGCAATAAACCGCTGAATCAGTCTCCAAACGAGGACGAGAGAGACAGAACTCTTTCGAGTTTGTCTCCTTTCGTGTACAACGGGAGTTGCGAAAATGACACTAAAACTCAGTATTCGGTAAATGGTAGAACCGAGCGGTTAGCATTGGATGTTTGTTCTTATTTTTTATCTGCTCTTGTTTTATAATTGAACACTTCATGCTTTGGGCGTATAGAAGATAATCAAGAGTGCCCACATAGATAAGGAAAGGTTGGGAGGTAAATTACAGCTTTTACATATTATTAATTGATCTGTTTTATGGAAGTTTTTTTGCGTTTTCGAGTTTGATGTTCGAGCATTCTTCTGTTTAACGCCGTCTTCATAAAGCAAAATTTCTGTGGGTAAATTTGTTTGTTATAATATCAATTACGACAACCAAAGTAACGTAAATATTTGGTCGTTTCACTGCGGTTCGGCGGAAACAGGAATCGGACATGTTTGTGGAACTAGTTTTATCTGTGTTTAGTTATGCAGATTGCATTAAACTGACAATAAGTATAAATAAGTTTATTACTAAACAATTGCACTGGTCCATGAATAGATGACCACTCTTACATGTTTCGGCTACTATCTATAGATATCTTCAGGGAGCAAAAATATGTACTAAAACATATACAGTATTAGCACACAGCTTTGTCAGTTTGGAAATTTTAAAATGCACAATGACAGTATAGCATTAAACAGCCATGTATAATGTTGGCAATGTTAAAGTTATGTTAAAATTATGTATGCAGGCTTGTTGTTGAAATTTTGTGCATCCAAACATCCTGACATCATATCTAAATTCACTTCTAGTTTAGTCGAGTGATGTGTCATGTATGTCGTCAAGGCGTGGACACTATGAGCGACCGCTGGATAAATTCACCTTCTTCAGCTGCGGATTCCATTCTTAAGCAAGGAATTGCCTGAGCAGCTGAATAACTGTCAAATTTTCAGAAAGTCCCTCTAGCATTGAGACATAACTGTGTTCAATGGGTGATATTCGTGACTGAACTGTTGGTGCTCATGTCTTACTTCAATCGGCAAAAGTGAATTGAAAGCCCACAACAAGCTTTGGCTCGCAGTAACCGTAGTCACGATGTTTAAATGCACTCGAGCAGCGCAAGGTAGCTAGCGCGCTGTTGTCATGCCACCCCACCAACAGACTGTGTTGTTCCCATCGGACAATGGCCATTGTCTCTCCCCGAGTTCTGAACTGTATCCGAACCAAGTTATCTGTTTCCGTGGACAATATCGCAACAGTGTTGAAATGTAGCTTTCGAACAGAAATGGGGTAAACAACAAAATACACTTTGTCATTCTTAGGCCAAGTAACGAGGAACTGTCACAAAGCACGTGCGATTCGAACAGTTCTGAGAAGCATTTGAAAGAAGTTTTCCCACTTTCTCGGTGCAATTTCTGAATAATTAAAACTGTAAAAATCGGAAGATTAATAATTTTGTGACCGGGACCACTTTTATGCTATATAAATTCTGGGATTAATAGTGCCGATTAAAATTGACTTCAGTGAAGACTGATTTCAGTTTGTACTCGTATGAGTAAGGACGGCTTATCTTAAATAACTATAAAATGTGCAAAACACAGAGCCGTACAGACGTATAGGGGAGTGTATTTATAGCGCCACATAATATTAACTTTTGAAATGGATGAAAAAGAGTGGTCAGCTTCAAGTCTCGCCTATTTTATGCCCGTAGAAACGGCCCTCAAATCCCATTCGATAGGATAACGGGCGGATCTTAGAGTCAGTTAAGATGTTGTAAGGAAGGAAGTAGTCACTATTCTGACTGAGCTATCCCGACTCCACAACTACAATACAGCGTGTTTCATAAATCCCTCCGGGATTTCGGAGGTCTGTAGCTCAGGAGCCAAATCACACACGGGGGATGAGAGCATGTCAGTAAAAAGAGTACATATCCAAGTTTTGAACCTACCTTACAAATGTTCAATATGTCCCCCTTTGGTGACTCGACAGACGTCAATCCTGTAATCTAGCTCCTGCCACACACGTTCCAACATATGAAGCTTTCTGTTCACCTGAAAACGCCATGATTGCACACCACTGCCTCCTAGCGGAGAAACGGGTAACTACGTTATCGCATCTATCACGAAAACACTTTTACATTTCCTCTATCTGTTGGCATGCTTTTATCTCTTATATGTGGGTTTGCTACTGCACGGCCAAGCCTCTAAATCCTGGATGGACTTATGAAACACGCTGTATAAACCGTTGTTATAACTGCGCAACACAAATTGTTTGTTTCCCAAACATTTCGAGATCCAGAAGAAAGCTTTTTGAAATATAACCCTTTAACTGTTTGAAGACTAGAAGAAATGTTTTGGAAGTATTACCTGGGACCCAGGTTTGGAACCCTGTAAGGAATGCGAGCCAGTCGTTTCTTACATTTCCCCACCTTCTGCTGTCGGAGAGTTGAGTCCCGGACTATTTTTCAGTGGTTGCAGATATTCGAAAGAGCATTGCTTTATGTAGACGTTCCCAGGATTCACCATTATGTCTCTCTAATACGAGTAGTACTAAGGTGGATAGAGCCCAACGCATTGGTGGAGCGATGGCAGGAGAAAACCTGGCCCACGGCTACTTTTTTCGGCCACTAATATCTTATGGGCTGACCACAGTATGAAACAAGGGCCTCTTAGAATTGATGTAAATTACTTATAAAGTTTTAGTTCGTACCTCATGGAGAAAACTCTGTGGTGCCATTACACAAATCGTTGGCTCAATACTATGTATGCATATAATCGCTGTTTATTTTAGGAATCATACGAAACACACAAATACACACAGAATGAAGTATCTTAGTGTTACACGTGGCGGTACACGTAGTAGCCACTAGCCTTTAAAGGGTCGAAGAACAGTGGTCATTGTATGTACTACCCGCTTTAAGCACTGAAAGCTTTATGTCTTGTCCACAAAATGATTTATGACTTTCATATGATTTTCAGAAGAACATCGATAATTTCTCTTAACATTAACATTTTTCTTGTAAAGGACACGGAGTGTGTATTCTTAAATACATAAACTGGATTTTTAAATTCTGTTTAGATGAACTTCATGCTTTAGGGATCCATTCATGTCACTTAGCCATTTCGGAACTACGTAGGCTGCAGTACCCTCTATGCTGTTCTTTTGTGATCGTGTTTTCTTGTAGTCAGTTTACATGTTTTTTTGCAACTTAACTGCTGATTTAATAAGTTATGTCTTTGAGGTAAGCAGACTTCTTCTTACTTTATTCCCTTAACTTGTATAAATCTCATATTCTAAAAGCTCTACTGCTTGTCTTCTAAAGGGTTCAGAGCATCTTTCCCCATTAAGAAGCAATTGCTTCAAATGGTCTCTGTTAGAGAAAGGAAGAAAAATGTTAATGAATTGGAATAGTTGAGTGGTACTATATTCTTAATCCTGTGTATTAATTTTGGACGACGTTAGCGCCTGTAGTTTTGACCTTGGCTTTATGAATTTCTGCATGGAATTATGATTAAAACATGTAGCAATAGCACGGTCATTTATCATCCCTGCTGAGAGAGTTACAACCTGTAAATAGGGTCTAGTAGTTTGTCTGCGTCATACGCCGTGGGCACGCAGAGAGAGAGAGAGAGAGAGAGAGACAACGAGCCGATACGAAGATGTAAAACGCAACAGATTTCAGGAGCCTTCCGTAATTTGAGGCCCTGGTTATATCTTCTACACGTTAAGTTATTGTGCATTCATTGTACTAAAGGTAAAACAGGTACAGCAATCCCATTACAGGCCTGGACAGGCCCTTAGGGTTCCAGAAGGTTGAGGCTCCAAGATTTCTAGACAATCGGCACATGAAGGTGGTAAGGTTGTCAGCCCTACGCACCGGCCGCCTTTACCCCCCAGGAAAGATTCCTGGTACTCATTTCTGTTAGAGGCTGAGTCGACCCCAGTGTCATAGTGCGACCGGAACGATTATGTCAATGAAAAATTCCAATGACACCATCGGGAATCGAACCTGCGACGTTCCGGCTTGTAGCGCAGTGCCTCAACCAACTGCGCCACCGCGCACTTTCAAATAAGGTTTAAAGGATGTTGATATTAAGAAGAGAAAATATGTTCCCTTTACAAAAGAAACTAAGCTTATAACAAAACTATTTAAACATACAAATATTAACATTTCATATAAAACCAGTTATAATGTATAAAAACTCTTGGCTTATAAAAAAAACAAAATTTTGATATGTGTAATAAAAACGGCATTTGTGCTCTAAAGTGCCCGGATTGTGGAAAACGGTATCGGGGACAAAGGAGCAGACCCTTCCGAACGAGATTTAAAGAACATTTTCTAACTTATACACAACAAAACCAAGTGACATAAAAAACAAAACCAAAATTCAAAATTTGCACAACACCTTCAGGAAAGTCACCTTTCCATGGGGCCTATAGAAGATGTTATGGAAGTAGTGCAAGTTGGGAAAGGGCACTTTATGATTTTACTGGAAAAGTTTTATATTAAATAAACATCTCATATAAACAATGAATTAAATATTAAAGCCATGGTAGGATATAATAGAAGTTTTGAAACTGTAATTCAACGGAGTCACCCTAGATAGCGTTCTAACTGACCAAACAGTTATTGCTCATCAACGTACGTTCCGTAGTGGACGGAACTCGCAACCATAAACATCTACGGGCGCATACGAAATCTGTACGCTGTGTTCATATAGCAAATGTGAGTATACTTCAGACCTTTAATAAAAATTGAATTTTGTAGTCTAATGTGATCATCTAAATATTAAAGAATATTTTTAAAAAGCTGAGATACAGAACAGGATGTACGTAATACTCTGTTAGCAGTCAAAATTGAGTCGAGTAATAATACAACACAAAGCTTACATCACCCCAATAAGTTATTATAATAATCAAAGCCCCTTATGCTTTACAGGCAGGTCTATACTTTACTACCTAAGAAGAGAAATATACAGATTCCTACATTAATAAACATACCATAGAGCCATACAATTTTCACTAGAACAAAGTGTGTTCTATCCGTAAAGAAGCCTTCTAGGAACGTTCCCTCCAGCAGAGATAATTACATCGTACATAGTACACAACGTACCATAAAAAGATTGCGTCAACACTGCCGGCTGTCGAACTGATCCACTACATTTTTCCTATAAACTAGAGATCTCTCCCATCCTAGTGTTTTAGTAATTATACTTGGACAATTTTAACCACTGGAATATAATTATTTAAATAAATATTATTCCTTAAGGAATAATACGTAACTATATGTTTTTATATTTTTAACTCTAAAGGAGGGGCCTCCACCTCAACACATATTTTTCTTTTTATGATTTCGTAAGTCCTACCTGATGACGGGCAGCCGAAACATGTTGTAGAGATAATAAACGGTCCGTGTGAAAAGTGTTGTGTTTACTGTGACGAAAATTGAAATAGTCGGATATAATTTAGATAAAAGGAGGTCATGGATTTTTATTCCTTTTTTGGACATGACCAAAATGTACATATAGCCACACACACACACACACACACACACACACACACAAGGGGGTGGCCCGCTCTTTAAAGTCCTGTGACTGAGGTTTTTTGTAAGTCTAATTTCTTGAGCACGTTTTTGGTTGGTATTTGTAATTAGGTCACGACCGCTTCCTTCTAAATGCTTCACAATTAGCTGTTTAATAAAACTTATTTTTCGACAGTATATTGTCTCAGATATGTATGTATTGTTAAATAAAAAAAAGTTAATTAGTAAAATATATAATAAATATAAATAATAAATTAGGAGATGTCTGAGTGGAGCCATTCTGCACGTAGTGTCAGATCAGGCCAACACTTTGTTTCTCTGCTAACATTTGTCCGCTGTGTCAGTCTCAGGTAATATACAGCTCGCGGAAAGGAAACTTGGCGAATATATCTATACATGCCTCAGTGCAGATTGCTGGGTTACACAGGATGTTGAAGCCGGGTTTTCTTTGCTTGGAAACACCGCTGCATAGGACGCTCCATGCTCGCGAATGTTGCGGGAAGAATTACAGCATTTTCATTGGCAATTTTTCTTTTCAGATTTTTAACAGCGGGAGATTTGTTTTGAATAACCTTACTCCTCATCACGCTGCGAGAAGAAGTGCAAGGTATGTACTGGCAAAATTTTGTTTTCATTGGTAAAGAAATGCACGATATACAGTTATCCATTCGGGGCTTGCTCGGAGTCACTCTGTATACAAAATGTGTGACAGCGCGCTTGTACTAATGAGGACCTTCCACTGCGTACAATTCAAGCTCCTGTATCTGTCTCAGCATCAGTGTTTAACTCTCTGAGTCACAGCTATTGCTACGGCCACGTTAAATTAAAAAGACTGTGCCTCTTCCCACAGTGCACTAAACTTGTTTTGTCCCACGTACAGTAAACTGTAACTTCCATACTGGACTGATGTTTGTAATGGAATTGCAACGTGTTTCCTGTGAGATAATAACCGAATTTTTAAATATTATTTAGATGAATTCCAAGCCCGAAAGTTTTGTCCATTGAGGCCAGTAATTTTTCCGATTTAAAATCACGAAATATAATCAGTTGTGTTACTGTAGTGATCCCGTTGTGTCTCGAGTGTACTGTTATTTTTTATCTGTAAATCTGAAATAAAACTGGCATGAGACAATTTTTCTGATATTGGACCCTCAGGAATGAAGACATATTTCGTCCCTGTATTTTTCTCTATGTTGCTTTCTGTGTTCCCTGCAGCGTCGTTAAACATACGGACATAACTGTAAGCGGGTTGTGTTTCGTGGAGACAAAAGACGAGGCTTGCAGTAAGCAAGGCTTTTGTGAGCAGCAACTCGACGCTCCTGGCGTCAACCAGTAGAAAAGTTAAGTTCCGACACACAATAACCCGTGGCATCCTGAGTGCCAATACACCATCCTGTCATGTCTTTTATAAAGTTATTTACCACATACGATGAGGTGAATTCGTGCTATGAAGGGAGGTATGTGGTTTTGGTCTATAGATTTCTAGCCGTTGTACCTTCTATGCATAAGCAGGACGAAAGGAACGAGGGTAAAACCTTTGATACAAAGATAAATAGCTCCGTGCTGCGATGTGTCTTGCCTCAGGGAAATTGGTATGGAATGCTCATCCCCTAGCAACTACTGGTAGACAGACGTGTAATGAAATTGAGCCAGGCTCGAAATATGTTGAGTTTTATGTGCAGGCGACCCGGAAATGATGATGAAAAGAAACGTCATGGAAAAGAAAAGTAATTTTATGCTTCTTCACACAAAAGTGTTCAAGGAAGGGGCAATTCTTTTATGGTCTAATAGTTTCTGAAGAGTACGAAGAAATTCGGGAAAGAATTTATAACTTTCTAATTTACTTTAAATCTTTGAAAAATGAAGTTTATTCAAATAATGTATAAATATTTAATTCCTAACACTTTGTGGTTCCATTCCAAAGACCAACCAGTTAATACTGGTGAGGGAAATAATCCCTACTTATTCCGAATATTATACGAAACACAAATATTCTTTATGTAAAAATGCAGTTTCTTAATGTTCAATCATGTGGTATATATAGAACACGTACCTTAAAAGGGTTGAATAAATTTGTACGTAGGGGAAATGAAATAACACGGTGGACAAATTACGCACGGAGGATTTTCGTAACTTGGGCTCTTCACGAAATAGGCGTGCTTAGTGGTAAAATTATTAAATCAAAGGGGGATGATCTGAGACAAGCGTGTAGCAGTATGACAGAGATGAGAAACTGCACAGAAAATTATTTTGAAACTCTGAATGGAACAAGTCAGTTTGTAGATCTAGGCTTAAGTGTGAGGATAATTTTAGAACAGTTTTAAAAGGAATAGCATGTGAGGGTAAAGAATACATTGGGTCTCACATCTGTAGGGGAATGTTTTGACCACTTAAGCTGCTACCAACATGACGAGGAAGACCATGCAGATTGAGCTGTTTAATTAACTAACACAATTTACGTGTCATACGTCCATCTACAACTTGGTCCCGCAAGTAGACTCTTCTTTTCAGGCTTTCCACAGAACGCAACTGTTGAACAACAACCAAAATTTGTTTTCATAACCATGCAACATTGACATGGTGTGCTAATATAGGTTTTACCATAGAATAAGAAGTCGGACAAGTAACACATTCCGCACACCAAGAAAATTTATGAGAATTTGAAAATGTTGACCGCGTTATGTGCTGAAATAAACGGACCGAAGATAAAGTGAGTAATAATTTAGAGTTCCAGCAAGACAAATTTGCCACGGAGTTGTAAGAAGTTTATTAGTTTCTATGTTCTCTATCTCTTAAACTTCAACAATAATGGTTTATGTTCCTTTTTGTTGATTTGTATTTGCTACAATAGGATCATACCAGAGAAATGTTTAATTCTGTAACAATGAATTTTTATGTGTCGTAAACGAATATTGGGGTCAATCTGACATGCAGACTCGCAGTGGGCATGCTTGATAAGGTAATAGCTGTAGACCGAGATGTAGTGTCGTTAACCTTTAGCGTCCGGACTTATTTCTCAGCTTTGCCCTTTAAATCGAGATAAGTGGCCTACTTTACGGCACAATACCTGTGTGATCGGTTCTGCGGTCCCCGCGTTGGCCGTTTAAATTTTTGCGCATTCGTTAGAAAAACTTTAATATTATTTTTTCTTTAAGAGATAAAATGGTGGAATTACTTCCATTTTGTAGAAAATGAAACAGGCTTTTAGCAGTGAGCTTTATAAAGTCAGCTTGTATCCTTTCTGCCTAAATACACACAATAAAATTCCGTATTCGTATGAATTTGCAGTTTATGTCGTCTTATTTGGGGCTGTTAGCGACATCTATTATGAAACAGGATTTTAGCAGAGCGCTTTATAAAGTCAGCTTGTATCCTTGCTGCCTAAATACACACAATAATGTTCCGTATTCATATGAATTTGCAGTTTATGTCGTCATATTTGGGGCTCTACGAAACATCTCTGTTATGAAACAGGCGTTTAGCAAGCGCTTTATAAAACGTCAGCTTGTATCCTTACTGATATCTCGTCTCTCCCACTCAATGAACACAGTTTATTTATCTGAAGCACGCACAAACCTAACACTAGCCTCTGCTAGCAGTCTAAACATTGGAAGGTTTTATGGCGTCTCTGATTGCAGGAGTATTCCACACCGCTTATAGCAAAACAGAAGTATATCCTGAAACAGTGTCCAACATCACATACCTACTAAACCTATTTTTGAACCTAAAATGAAATATCAGAAGACAAAGAGAAATTCTCGCATTCAAGAAATAATTTAACGTTTTAATTTTCAGACAAATAGCGCTTAAAAATAATATAAAAGGATTTGTTTGGCGTTTTTATTAGAATAATGACAGTAGAGTTATAGTACATTTTTGCACACGAAATTCGTCTGTCAGGAAGGTTGACGTAATATTTCTTGGCGACGAAATATTACACTGCCTGCGATACTAAACTGCGATACTAAACTACAAAGAGCTCTTTATGACTGGTCCAGTTTGTTTTCATTTCTGGAGTCTGTTTCGTTTTGTTTCTCACTAACGCTAACTACACAGTAGGAAACTTGTGTGAATCACTACGCCTATGTCTAGCTCAGCCATATGATATAAAACTCTCGTACAAGTGAATCGCGCTTTCACCAAGCGGTTGTTTTCAGTCGACTGAAACCACACGACCTCCGCTGCAGTGCAAAACAAGTTACGTAACTTCCTAATGCTTCCAGAGCTGTTACAGCCTGAGTTCCTTCCTGGGGTAAAGTAGTCGGAGCGTGAAACAAACCAAACATTTCATTTAACGCGGAATGTTGAGGTATACACGTTACCTACATGTATTTAAAGCTGTGGGAGCTATCCCCCGCGGTCATGGGCAGGAAAGGATGACTGACGGTTTAAAGGGCCCTGGCAACTATATGGCACGCACGGACTCTAAAGGTTAAGTGTACCATAAATTAACTCCTGCTGCTGCAGGCCAGCAGACTAATAACTAGAGAATTTTCAACAGCGTAGCTGTCACAGTTGTGTAGACACAAGTTGGGTTTAACTGCGTGCAGCTAGTTACAATTAGCTGACACAATGTGTAGTCTCATTCCCTTACTTTCCCTTCAAGGCTAATTGAAATTATTTAATTCATTGTGTTTTTAGACATGAAAATTTACAATGCGAAAGTTGCGTACTGAAGTTATAATATATATGCTTAAGGAGTATGGGAAGTGTTATGCATATCGCGCAATATAAACATTGTCACCGAACCCCATAAGGGGAAAGTGAGAACGCTTGTCAAGGTTAGGCCCTAATATTTGTATGTTAACAAACAGGACATTCTGACTTAATCATGCATCTTAAGAGAGGGTTCATATACTCTTGGTCGGAATACATAAATTAAGCCTTTTGTAATTCTGATTATCCGCCATTATAACAAAAAAAAAGCGGGGGCGAGGAATTTCAGATAGAAATCTGTTTTCGTTTAATTTAAGAGAGAAACTTTAGCGAAACGAGTCATTGTCCAACAGTTTTCATTAGAATATATCAGTAAACCTTCTCACTTCAATTTAATACAACTCAAATGAAAAACAAAAGGAAACGCCAACAGTTTAATTTAAATCAAGACAAAAACTTCAACTTTATTAAGGCTGCTTTCCTGGCATTTCTGTATACTGTAACTGTGATGTTTGGTGTAATATAAGAATTTTAATTGTGAGATTCCAGGAATAAATAGTTTGTGTCGTGCATGTTGTAGCCAGTTGCTTGGCTGGACTAAGAGATGGAAAGAAACAAACTTTTATGTGAATGTAACTTGACAATTAAACACGTCGGATGTCAAAGAGGTGGAATTAAACTAAACATTCGAAGCGTGACGTTAATCTACGTAGTATTTAAAATTGCAGCTTCTTTATTATAAAAAAAACCTGTTCCTCTGCTTCACAAAGACTACTTGGTTAGTAATCGCTGTTTGTTCTGAAAGCTATACGAAACGCGTGAAGAAAATTTTGGGTAAAATTCAGAGGGTTTGAAGTTTAAAAAATATAAGGCATGTAATTGTGATTGAAAGAGTTAATCAGACGTTTGTAGCGGTGTCAACATAATATGTAATAAATTAAACACAACGATCAAAACAGTAAAATTGCTTGGTTTGTGTGAAGACGATTGTAAAATTTTAAGAGATAGAATAATTTAAAAAGGATCAGAGATTAGAACCCTCTACGCTGGAAAGTACGTTCTTCGTCGTTGTGTCACTTATTGGCCACTTAATTAAGATCACATTACTCCTACAAACTGATGGCACTGAAAATACGTTTTTTGTACAACAACAATTAATGTACTCCGTGATGATAGACCAGTAAGGTCCGAAAAATATAGTTTAGTGTTTTTACAAGTATTATTGTGAACCGATCACAACTGCGTGATTTGTTGGTTAATATTACAGAAATTGAATTATAATGCACGGAATGGAAAATATAAAATAAATGTAGTATTATTCCTCAAGCTATTATTCCTCTGACATGTGTTCTACACCCGGTAGTTTCCGACGAAAACATGTTCTATACGTCCCGCGCATCGCACCACTACTTATTTATGTATAAAGGTAAGCAATCCCATTACAGGCCTGGACAAGCCTTTGGGGTTCCGGGAGGTTGAGGCTCCCAGCTTTCTAGACAATCGGCACATGATGGTGGTAAGGTTGTCAGCCCTACGCACCGGCCGCCTTTACCTCCCAGGAAATACTCCTGGTACTGTTAGAGGCTGAGTCGACCCCAGGGCCATATTGCGACCGAAAGGATTATATCAATGAAAAATTCCAATGACTCCATCGGAAATCGAACCCGCGACCTTCCGACTTGTAGAGCAGTGACTCAACCAACTGCGCCACCGCGTGCCACCTACTTATTTATCTATAAATACATAGACTTTGCGGAGTGTGTCTGTATTAACTTGGTTTATAACAGAACCCAGTGTTTTTGTCAAGGTAATGAAATTTTGGTTCCAATAATGGCGTAAATTTCTTGACTTTCTGAGCGACTGTAGGCCATCAAAAATGGGTGTGGTTCATGTGCTTACTTACCTAACTAAATGTGTTATTTGAGGAGCAGCAACGACATTGTGTAATATGACACTGTATAGTGAACGGACAGGTAACAAAACTACACGAAACTACAAACCTGAAATTTCAACTTTAACATTAATTCTCAAGAAAAACTTTAATGTCACAGGTTGAGGTCTTACTCTTTCATGCAACAGAAGGACATCAGCCCAAAAATCTGAAAAGACGTAAAAGAAGCGGAAGGCATAATCAAATTTCAAGGCTTTGATTTGTCTTCACAGCAAGTAGACAGACGTAGAATTTTCATGCAGGTTTTAACTTGCACTGAAATGAATGCTGCTACTTAGTTTTAGTGATGAGGATAGCAGCTTGTGATGACTTCTGCCGCTTCGAATGAAACGGATCCTGGGATCATGAGGATGGGGGAAGGAAGCAGACAGTGTCGAAAGAGAGTAAGAGAACTTTTATAAAGAGAGAATGTGAGAGGTATGGAATTACCTCTGTTCTCACAACCAGGAAATCCTACTATCAACTAACCCATGCGGCCTGAAACAGGCTTATTTATATAATCATACACTGCAGTGCGACACATATATTAGTACATCCTGCAACACGTGTCCTACTGTGGCCCTGTCATAATGTTCACAGATGTACTTACGGTCCCTTTCCCACAAACTACATACAATTGTGGAAGGAAGAAGCAGAGAAAGAAGGAATAAAGATACGGAGCAGTAGTTACAAAACTTATAATTTTATCATCATAATTAATATAGCCGTCAGTTACAAAGGGAGTTATCTCACATTGTGGAGGCCTGGCTGGAATTATGAAGGCACCGAAGTCGAAGTGCCTGCTGATTAAGACTGTGGTACAGTAGTGACAGACATCTAGTGTGGACGAAATATCACCACGGATTCTCACAAGACTCAGTCATGTTGTGAAAATCATGACGCGATGTAGAGAAAACAACACTGCCTAATCCGAGGAGACCGAGTCATGTCGGTACAGTAATGACGCTGTGTGGAGAAAACAACACTGCCTAATCCGAGGAGACCGAGTCATGTCGGTACAGTAATGACGCTGTGTGGAGAAAACAACACTGCCTAATCCGAGGAGACCGAGTCATGTCGGTACAGTAATGACGCTGTGTGGAGAAAACAACACTGCCT
Organism: Reticulitermes speratus; assembly: GCA_021186555.1. Classification (NCBI taxonomy): domain Eukaryota; kingdom Metazoa; phylum Arthropoda; class Insecta; order Blattodea; family Rhinotermitidae; genus Reticulitermes; species Reticulitermes speratus. The sequence continues at coordinate 22,468,638 of JAJKFL010000005.1, forward strand.
AATCCGAGGAGACCGAGTCATGTCGGTACAGTAATGACGCTGTGTGGAGAAAACAACACTGCCTAATCCGAGGAGACCGAGTCATGTCGGTACAGTAATGACGCTGTGTGGAGAAAACAACACTGCCTAATCCGAGGAGACCGAGTCATGTCGGTACAGTAATGACGCTGTGTGGAGAAAACAACACTGCCTAATCCGAGGAGACCGAGTCATGTCGGTACAGTAATGACGCTGTGTGGAGAAAACAACACTGCCTAATCCGAGGAGACCGAGTCATGTCGGTAAAGTAATGGAGAAAAGTCCGTTACCTACTTTCAGAAGACAAGTTACGTAATTCAAAGAACCATACCTAATGCGGAGGGAATGGCAGCGCGTAATTTCAGAAGTCATACATACTCAAATTTGAGCGTATCCTGATTAAATATAAACCTGCACGTTAATAAATTGAATAATAATATTTCAGTTCAATTCAGTGGGTATGTAATAACGTACATGCTTAACAGCACAAGTGCCAATTATAAAGACAAATAAAGACACAAACACAAAACAAAGACGGTACAAATGCACAAAAACGGAAACCTAAACAAATAAAACAAGAACAATATAGCAGCAGCAAGAAAATAATATAAATTAAGTACGGGGACAAAACCCCTAAACCATTAAAAACGTCCATAAGTTGATTAGACAATGGCACAGATTAGCGCATAATCATTTTTAATGAAGTAAAGGGTTTCTTAAAGATGTCGACGTCTTTACACACAAGGCTAACAGCAGAAACACATCTAGCAGACGGAGAGTCCTTACAGGTGACAGTAAACAGAGAGGAGTTTCTGAAATTACGAAGAACTCGGATATGATTAATATCCAAAAGAGACGGCAACATTTTAAACCTGAATAAACAGCAATAAAAATAATGCATTAAGGTGGAGTCTTCTGCCGTGCTGAGTGTGAAGCTTTAGAGTTTTAAGAAAATCCTCGTAAGCAATATGGTCATGAGAAAAGAAACGATATTGACATAAGGTTACGGAATTTCGTTGCATGCTTTTCAATAGACGTTATAGATTTCCACACAATTGACTAGCGTTAAATAATAATAATAATAATAACAATAATAATAATAATACCACATATAGTATTGCTCCAGTGTTACACCGCTACCGATGCTCTGTCGCTCTTCTTTTTCTTCCTTCTGGCAACCAGGTAAATATTCGCTTAGACCATCTGTTATCTCCCCATAATAATAATAACAATAATAATAATAATAATAATAAATGTCTAATTCTCTGAGTAATTCACGCGTATTACATTCGATTTTGTCTTCTTTTGTTCCTTTTTGACGTGTGATAGTTATGCATATTACTGCCAGTTTTGTAACAGAATTTGAGTAATTGTTGAGTTTACACGTAAATAAGTAAAGAATCGAATTGCACTGATTAACAATTATTGTTATTGTAATTACAATAAACTGTTATTATCATAATAACCGATGACATGAATATTGTCATCTTTCTATTAGTAGAAACTGAAGGCTCGACGTCGATAGTACATGCTTATACTACAACTCACCGTTGAATGCCATCGTGAAGTATATCCAACTCACATCCTTCCTACTGACCTTTTTTCCACTTTAATTTTCAAGGCATTAAAGCGAACTCTTTGTTTGGCTTTGTCACGTGCACACAAGTCAAGATTCACGTATTTGCCAAGTACAGCTCAGCCGCTATACATGCGTGATATTGTTTGAGAAGTGCAAATGGGTGAAAATATATGTGATTCTTTATTAATTTTAAAAAAGTTATGACGTACAAGGATAAGAGTATAAGGCGCTTTCCATCTAAATCCAACCTTGGTTTAACAGAATAAGCTACGTTATTACCAACATGGTTCTAACGGTTGAGTAATGACAGTAACTTAAATATTTCCATGTGTTGTGGCAAAACACAGTTGAAGAAAATTTAATCTCAAAATTGCCAAAATTTATGTTGAATTAATTTAGTAGATTATTGTCTTCTAGGGTCTCACGCCATTAGATTGGTAGGTGCATACCAACTGCTGCCTCCATCTTCAGGGTAGAGTAGAGAGTGCTGGCCTGAAAGCGGAGTAAGCAGACTCTTACCAAGCTTTGACGCCTATCAGCCAAGTTACGCGGCGTCACGTTATTCCAGAAGAAAGTTATCTTGAAAGTCACTGTTGTTAGAACCTCATATCTCATAAATTAATTTAGGCTTACTGATTCACTTCAGACGACTTTAAACCCATTAACAGTATTCAAGGTTTTAATCTTCGTTATACCACAACTACCGCTGGTACAACCCGTCCGGAGAGGTTTAACATTGTTGTCATAAGTTGAAAGTTAGAAGAAGATTGATGACTGAAGACATTATAAGTTCTAACACCAAGGTACATTCTCGTCGCTACTCCCGTCCATTCTTTTAGTTTGAACAGAAAACAGAAAAATCTTTTCTTAGCTTTCGTTATAGCCTTACTTCTTTTTTACATTTTCTTTATGTCTGTTATCCCCATCTAGATCCAGTTCCAAGGAACCTGATGCTAGATCTCGGGGTGTTATTTCAAGTCAGATATCATACAAAAGAAATGTCTGGAGCAAAAGAACACCGCGGTCTCTTGCAGTATTTATGTAATTTGAATGTAGGATTCAAGAAGGCTGTGTGAGGCACTGAAGGAAATATTTACTCTGACCCTATGGATAAAAGGGTTATGAATTTAATGTGAATATTTCAAAATGTGTGAAATACTTTAGTCATTGGACGCGAAGACTCTAAATTTTGTAAAATAAATCGATAACATTTTAATTTTCTCTAAACTTACCATTTTATATATTGGGGTCGTTAGCATTAATTATTGATTAATAAGTACGCGATATATGTGTACGCGATAGTTCATTGCCTCGACGTCATAGCTGTCAACTGGACCAGTAACGTGAAATATCTTTCCATATATTCCTCCATATAAAATTATATTCATGTATTATTAGATACTGACAAATTGAAATATTAATTAATGTAAAACGGTTGTTAATGAAATTACGTACCAGGTCGTTGAGCTATGGTATAAACGGCACAGTGAACCACCCGGAACTAAAATCAAGTATCCGGAGGAGGTCTGGCGGTAGGGAATCACGCGCTTGCGTGATGAAGTTTTATGTTATAGGTTAATTCTAACAGAGATTTTTTTATTTTTAGGTTTGTTCCATAATACTCGTGTTGTGTCGGTTGAAGAATTGAATATAGTAATTTTCCAAAGTATTCATTCGTTTGCTTTTTCTTGTGTGCAGAGTCCAATTGAGTCATAGTGGTTTCCATGGGTTCATATTCTTGTACATTATGTGCGATATGAAGAAGATATTCTGATTGTGGGTTGTTGGACGTGATATATCGGATGTGTTCCTTGAATCTTAAAACTAATCACTGACCGGTTTGGCCTATATAGGAGAGGTCACGTGTGGCATTTCAGTTGGTGAATAACACTATGTAGGTGCTTGTGGTATTATGGGGCCGGGTGTGTAAAATGTTTTAGATGGAATTATTGGTACGAAATGAAATTTTGAGATTAGTATTCAGGAGGGTATTGGTAAGTTTACGTATCATGTGATTACAGTAGCTAAAAGTGACCCATTTTTTCGGGTGGTCAATGCAGTGTCCTTTGTGGGTGGCAATGAGAGTTTATGTGATATTCATATTTTAAGTTTCGTGAGAATTGATTGTGGAAATCCATTAGTTTTCGCTGTGTGTACAATTGTGTTCCATTCTTTTTGTTTGTGTAAAGGAGTTAGGGGTAATTGATGCACTCTATTGAGAAGAAAACGAAAGGCTGCTAATTTGTGTTCAGTGAGGTGATTAGAATTGAAGTGAATCGGTGTGTCCGTAGATGTAGGTTTTCAATAAAATTCGATTTCAAAGCCCTGAGTGGTTCTGTGGAGGAGGAGATTCAGAAAATAATTGGAGGCATCAGTTTCATGTGTAAGTTTGGATTGTAGATTAGTGTTAGTAGTATTAGTATAACGCATGATCTGTATGGAGGTGAATTTCGTGTGATCGCAAACGAATGAAAACTTTGGAAAATTACTACATTCAATTCTTCCACCAACACAACATGATTATTAAGGAACAAACGTAAAAATAAAAAAAAAATCACTATTAGAATTAACCTATGACTTACAACGTCATCACTCATGCTCGTGATTCCTTACCGCCAGGCCTCCTCCGGATACTTGACTTCAGTTCTGGATGGTTCACTGTGTAGTTTATATCATCGCTCACCGACCTGGTACGTAATTTCATTAACTACCTTTTTACATTTTTCAATATTTCAATTTGTCAGTATCTAATAATAAATGAACATAATTTTTATATATGCATATCCATTTTATTACAGGATCACAATTCACTACATATATCTTCTATGTAGCTCATCCACAACGCTATAGTCCATGTACATCTTTTGAACTTCTAATATTTTATGCCTATCTATACAATACTCTCTTAATCGTGAATTTAACGAAAGTGATATGAATTTTTAATTGTGGATTTATTCCGATGTATTATAATTGTAACTGTATTCTCGGTCTTAGCACCCTGAAGATGGCCGCATGAGTGGCCGAAACATGTCGGTGGTTACTATGTAATAAAATTACATTCATACACTCAAGTGCATTTGTTTTTCTTTTTAAAAATTTTATACATCTGATTGTTGCACGGAACATGGAACATATAAAATATTCCTCAATACTTTTTGTCAAATATGCTCAATTTAGTTTATGCATTTAATATGCAGATTATATGACGCAACTGATTGTTTACTGCCCTACGATGGTTGTATTAAATAAATTATAATTTTTGCGCAGTGCATCGTGAATATAGCTAAAATCCTGAGTTTTTGTTACTTAACTCTTAAATAGAACGTGAGATACGTGTAAAGTAATGTTATTTTTTCCTTCTTAATTTTTTCAAATGGGATAAGGAAGCTACGAATTATGAAATTAATGGTAGTATATGCGTATTCTACGAATGTAATCTGCTCCTAGGTTTTCGTAGTGAAAATAAAAATGTTGAATGAAATGGTTATGTCGTATTATAAGAGACAACCTGGAAGAAATATAAAAAAAGTGTAATAGAAGTCACTGATGTTTGTCTTTTGGCCAGATTCGAAACACGGACCTTCTGTTTACAAAAGTCGAATAGTAGTTACTACACCCCACCATTTGGCAATATCATACTTAACTTTCATGCCGCTTATTGCTTATCTTAATAATAGTATTCTTACTTGAGTCTTCGAACAGACGTACTCGGGGAGGTACACACGTGTCATGCAGATATGATTCGAAAGAACGAACTTTGTTCCTCTGGAAGCCATTGTTTTAGCACTGTGAATCAAGTGGCATGTATGGTAGAGCATAGAAATTCATTGGCGTGGTAACAAGAACAGAAATGCTTGTTTTTAATGCATCATGTGAACTAAGGAACGGCCCGATATAGCGAGGCGTCGTGCAACAGATGGATTTACGATCCCCATGTGCCACATGATAATTCAGAGCGCTCAGACCGTCTCTCTCATAGCAGCATCTTGCTCTCTGCTGTATGTAATTGCTATTCGCAACCACTTGCCAACAATACCACGGCAAGACAAAACATGGGGAGGGTCTTTGCTATTGTGAAGACATGGACTAGGAACTTTAGTTGTAGTGCCTGCAAGCAAAAGGCATCCAACCCTCAGCTCCGCACGCTGCAATAACATTCTTCCAACCGAAAACAAAACTTCGGTTAACTTGGGCTGACTTCACTACATTTTTGGTTCCAGGGAAGATGAGTTATAAATCTTCCTTGTATAAGCGTTCTTTGCACAATTGCGTAACGCAGACAGTCAATTTTCCGTCCAGTTGTGTGTTTCATTTCAGAAATTACTGGACGAATGTAGATTGACTTTAATTTAAGTGGAATGCGTACAGAATTGTGTAATTTTTCTCGAAAATGTGCCATCACTGAGAAATGTGTGTTCTACGTAACACCTTATGAAGAACTGAAATGTATTCTTGGAACTTTAATATTATTCATTCCGTGCATTATTCTTATAATCAGTCACATTCACTAACAAATGCACCTAACAGGATTACAAACTGTACATAAGTTTTAAAAACTCCTACATGTTTCGGCGCCATCCTCAGGGAGTCTCAAATACAAAGGAGTACAAACATCAATACAGTAGTCTAGGAAGTACAATGTTGAATATTAATATATTTAAAATATTAACATTTTGTATATATTCTAATTAATATTTTTAAGGATCTTAATATTAAACACTGTACTTCCCAGATTGATGTACTGGTACTTGTACTCCTTTGTATTTGAGACTCCCTGAGGATGGCGCCTCGGCGCCGAAACATGTAGGAGTTTTTAAAACTTATGTAAAGTTTGTAATCCTGTTAGGTGCATTTTTTAGTGAATTTTGCTGATTTTATACTTGGAAATTTTTCAATGTGTTGGCTATTTAATGAAGTACAGGGAAATTCAATTCCTGACTCTGCAGTTTATCATTCTTTTTTAATTATACCAAATCTTAAAACGATTTTAAACACTCCGCGTCTTCTGTTGACAAAATCAGTAAGCTGCTTATAAAAAGCATCCTTCTGCCTCTTCGACGCTGGATATTTCAGATTAACGCGTGGGCATCATGTGGCACTGTAAGTGTCAAGACAGTAATCCAAACATTTTCTGTAAGGCTTTAAGAAAACTTTGAAGTACTGGCGAGGAGATGAGCTGCACCGTAATAAAGCACAGTACTGGCAATTCCATATGCATGTACCATAACATATTCTTACTTTTCGTCATATAGTTATGGCTCGTTCAAAAATGACATTAAGTTCCGTTTTACATTAACAGAAATTTATGGTTGAAGCTGAAGTTTCATTAACGTTATATTGCTCGGGAGTTCCACGTACTTATGTTTCAAGAAGTGTGCACATGAAGGCAATATTCCACAAGGCCGAGTTCTGTCTCTCTGCTTAGCTGAATTGCTCTTTATCGACGTTACGAATCTGAAGTTCTCAGAGATGGAATTAAGCGAGACCCGTGCACCTAACAGCCTCTGTCTCCATTAAGGCGAATTAATGGCTCCGAAACAGAACTAAGAGGAGGGAGACTACTTTATCTTGCACACCATAGTGCCTCCACGGTGCTATTTAGGTACTGCAGGCTGCAAGACCCACGAACCTTTGAATGCAAACGATTTTTTTTAACATTGTTAGCAATAGCAGACGAGTGGAGGGGTGTACTGCAATTTGTAGCACGTACAGTTTCCAAGTATGTTCTTTCTTGTTTTCATCTCTAATTGGCCTTCATGTTCATTTGGTATAGAATTAGCCGCATGCAGCAAAGATAATACATCACATAGTCCAGTGTTTCCCAAACTTTCTTCCATGGAGGAACCCCTAAAATAATTTTTCATATCCCGAGGCACCTGTACCTCTGAGAACGTTTACAGGACAGGAAAGGAGCAGGTGGTTGTTATCGCATTCAGTATTGCCAATTGTCGGACAGATAGCCCTGCTATATTTCGAGGAATAACTGGGATGTTTCGTGGTATTTCAAAATTATTACATATTTATTCCACGATTTTTCGCGGAAACCCTAACGATGTCATACCGAACCCAACGGTTTCGCTGAACCCTGGCTTGGAAACACTGACATGGAGTCATAAATTGTGCAGTTAAGAAAATCCAATCAATAATAGAAATTTTTCGCTTATGGAGTTCTGTTTTTCCTTGTCTCTTTCTTTGAAAGTAAATACAAATCTTACTGAGTATAATAATATGCACGTCTCCTCACTGGATTAAAGAATGATATCACGTAGTATATACAAAGGAATAAGTTGAAATTATTAATGAATTTTAGGGTTGGGTTGTTAGTGTCCGTTTCTGTGAATCCCAAGCTTGTTTTGGTCTTTGTCCGTCGTCATCTTCGTCGTCCAGAATTCTCGTTGTTCCCTGGGCTTTTAATGGGATGCTAGCTGCGGAACGCATTTGGTTGTTTCCGAGTGTGTAACCCTTACGAGATATACAGGAGAGATGTTGTAGGTGAAGCCTGTCCAGCCGAGACAAACCCGTCAGTGGATTAGCCCTGCAACATTTTCGGATCTACGACTCCCATGAGTCTCAAGAAATGTGACGTTTAAGATTCTCACAACGGCGTTGCTGAAGAATTGCTTGGTTGTTACAGTGTGTTGTTTGATAGTTTCCGACGTTTCGGCGGCATTTGTGTTCAGGGTCAATCAGTCCTTGTACTGCCTGACCCTGACGTTGGCAAATTGCCACGTAGCCTATTGCTCCTACATTTTCTTCTTAGTGGTGTTAAAAATTGTGTAAGCGTTGGTGGGGCTTATTAAGAAAGATAAGTTTTGAACTTGACATTAAGGCTTCTTAACCTTCCCGCCCACTGAAACCATTAATAAAACAGAAGCAGCCCACACTTTAAGTTTTAATGATCTTTAACTCACTATGCTGCCGTCTAAGCTACAACTAACGCTGTGACGAGACTTTTAATTCCACCACTACCATATCACGGATTGTCATTGGATACCATCCTGATCCAGTTCCATCAGCTTCCCGTCTTCATAAGATGCAGCTTACTATTAGCCTACTATCTGTTCCTCGGTCGTCTTTTTCTTGGTCTTTAAAAGTGGTCTTTACCCAAGAGATATCCACACAAAATCTATTTAGCATTACGTTCTCCACATTGTAGCTACATAATGCAATATTTATTATTTAAAGGAAATTATATCAGTTGCGACATTTACGGAGAGTCGACGTATAGCGAAGAACGAGGCGTTGCTTATTTCGTACTATTTTCCCAAAATTCTTATGGCAGGACTGAAGAACACGATCCAGAGAAAATGGGTTATGCGGTCCTAAGCAAACCAAATATAAGGCAGGCGCAATATCGCTATATAAAACTATTCGGTTCGGGTATGTGTGGAATTAGTGTAGGTTTATCTGATGACGTTTGACTAACAGAAGACATGGCGTTGAATGATGCGATACCCAGTGAATTGAAAAGTATGTAGAAGGAAAGGGTCTTGGCCTAGTTTGATGTACAGTACCTGTATTTGACATACCGAAAAAAACCACGAACAACCTTAGCGTGTTTTATGGTATTTGTATCCGTGCACTAATTGTGAAAATTCAAGAAAATACCAATAGATGCGCCATATTACATTGTAAAGTTTTTACAAATAAAGCACTAGAACTTCAACATGTTGCGATCTTTTGTAGATCATGCTTAGGGAGTGTACGTCAATATTTGTGTAAAACATAGCTTATAAATAGACAAAATAAGTTAAAAATTTATTACAGTCTTTTTGATGTCTTGAAATTCAAAAGATTTTTATTTTATTGCTTTGGATTATGACATCGTGTAGTTTGGTATGTAATTGACCATGTATATTTACAACCTATTACATTATGCCAAACCAGTAACGCCACAGTCCAACTATTATTCATCGCCGTACAAGACTCAAATCTCAGCTGGTAAAAATGACTGTACACCAGAGTGTCTTAACCGGCAACACTCGATGGACGGCAGATTGGGACGTGAGGTGTCGAAAATAGAACTAAGCAAAATGTACATGTTTGTAAGAACATACTTTTTTGAAAAAGGTGGAAGATTATTATCGTCCGAAACGTCGGCCACTGTTTACGAGTAATATATCGTAGAAGACTGGAACCTGCTGCAACACCGCTCTGGGAATCTGAAATCTCGCAAGAGGACGATTAGTTGTCGCTGTGGTAGGACTAAGGACCTTCGACGATATACAGTAGGAAACAAGACACAGGTGGTTTAGGATCACCGCTCTGTACCGAGGACTTAGTAAGCTAGTTTGCTGATTCGTTAATAATTTTGTACAGATATATATTGCTCCCTGGATGCTGTTAATTTTAACGCTTTGTACCTAAGATGCACTTTTATTGCATGCAGGTTTGTCTGGGGTTATCCCTGAAATACTTCTTTACTGCCGCATGCTGCCAAAAATAGTTCAACCAATAAAAACCACATCTGAGTTAGTGGATGTCACGTTCACTTAATTTGATATTTAAAAATTTCCTTCCTAGTATTAGGCAACCATCCAAGACAAAGTTTAGATATAACGTTGGGTCTTCCTATAATTTACATTGACTGATGAAAGTAGCAAGTTTATAGTCTGTTTAGTAGCTGCTGCGTCGGTAGGTATTGTGAAAACACGATTTTGCTATTTGGTGAAATGAAATGCAGAGATTAATGTAATTTCTAGCGACTGTTGGATCTGAATTACAGGACAGAATGAAAGGAAGATCTGTGTGCGTCTGTAATGATTTTAATTTAAATAAAGGTAGCAAAAATATCTGCCTCTGTGAATGGGTTAGAAACAGAATCGTAAGTTAAAATACGTGTTTTTTTTTTAAATATAGATTTTTCTCTTAATTAAGATTGCTTCTAAATTTTTCACATCAAAATGTTTAGCAAAGCAGTGTTAAGATAAAAGTCTTCGACATAGCACTTGTTCTGTGTATGTGTGTATGTGTGTGTGTGTGTGTGTACGCTTGGTATAGTATATTGTGTCGTCGTCGTCATCGTCATCGTCATTATGATCATCATAATCATCATCATGTCTCGAATCACAGGCCTTTTTTTCCTGATACTGCTCTTAACCAGCCGTGATCCCCACCGCTCAGGCTTCAAGATTCAGTCTGCACCACTTCTCTATTAAGCGTCATGTTTCAAGTATAGCTGTCTTTTTAGTGATACTGTTGAATATTTTCCAGATTATTATTATTATTATTATTATTATTATTATTACAAACTGCCTCTGGACTGAGTGGCACGCAAGTCTTTCGAAAAGACTTGCGTGTCATTCTGTGTATAAATCATATCTGGAGAAGATACAGAAATCACTGGGATAAAATTTGTTCCGAAAACTGACACAGAAAATATAATGGACGATATAAAAGGTAATAACTCTTCCAAAAACTGAATGTTTTCTTATTTTTTCAGAAAAATGTCATAAAATCGAAACATGCCAATAGTAATTACGTGTTGAATTTAAAAAAACAGGAAACTGAGTCAGACACTCAACATTATTCAGAATTAGCAGGTGTCAGAGCAGATAAAATTATGTTAGATGTATATGACACACTTTTCTTAATTTTTTTTTTGGTATAATTAGGTGAGACTTTGGTAAACATGAACTAAGAAAAAGAATTATGTGGAATGAAACAGTGGGGTTAAGTTTGGTCAGGGCAACAACACAGCGGCATGGCAAAGAATTGCGGACAGACATGAATACGGCAGCACTCAGAGTTGAAAAATGAATACGTTGCGTAATCGACCACAAGCGATACAAGGCGAAAGGAGTGAACAAGCAGAAAAAGAAATCTCAAGTGAGTTGAGAAAGAATGGACAAAGATTTAAGAGATATTCTTAGGAGACGAGACGAGAGGAGAGGAGAAGTTTTCGTTAGAATACGGATCACACTTGTGAAAATGTCAGTGGAAGATAATGACTGATGTCCTTCATCTGCCATTCAATCTACAGAGACAAGTTGTGCCAAGCAGCTCACTGGTAGGTTTAGTGAGTGTGAAGTTTAGTTAGGATATGATATTATCCGTTTTCTTTAATGAAAATTGCTGAGAGCACATTAATCTTTGAAGGAATTACATCAAATTTGACCGAGCAAGTTGGCTGAAGTATTAACGCCTCAGACTTGCTATATTTAGGTTCTCCTTGTAGTCACTGTGAAGTTTACCGTGGCGCAATGTGGTCTGGTAAAAGTTACAAACATTTTGAAGGACTATACAACCTCCGTCTTCAGGTTTGGAGTTTGAAGACTGGAGGCAGGATGTTCCTCTGATATATCAGTAAATTTCTACCAGACTTTACTGTGTCACATCCAAGGAAACTGCAATATTCATGTTTTTGGTTTATGTTCGAGAGGTGTCATTTAAATTTCGGCGTGACTTTTTTGGTTCTCAGTCACGTCAGGCAGATGCCGGAATAATTTTTTAGAACAGGTCACGCCGACGTCTTCATTTTTAAGATTTATATTTCACTGTTTTCTTATCATTTGTTCTATAACCTGAGTTTTTGTCATAACTTAGGAAGTTACAATAAATATTTAAATAAATAAACCAGGAAACAAATAAATAACATTGAATTTGTGTTACACTCTGGAATTGAGGTATCCTTTCTTTATAAATTTACATCACTGTCGTTTCAAGCTATAGTTTGCAGTCTCAAAGTGTTTGACATGGTTCAAGTGTTTGAGGATCACGATAAACATGTTCCATTTTATCCTGCGGGTGCCAACCAATCAGCTTTTTATACGATTAAACATACTTATTTAATCTGTTTTCTAGAGTCAGTGCCTTCCAAGCGAGTCTGGACGACAGTGATGCAACTGACTCATTTTCGGGAGGTACGTGGTTCGAATTCCGGGCGGACACTGAAATTGCTGATTATGTTCCTCACCGTCTTTAAATTACATACTGTGTTGTTACAGCTTGGATGAACTAGTCATAGATTGTATGATATTATTGTCTAAATTTAAAATTAAAAAAGGAAAGTCTTACGGTTATCGGCATGATAGAGAATACTTGTCTGCTGAGGTGTGACGCTGTGTAGTTTGGTACGTGGTTCCCGACGTTTCGGAGGGTCGTGGTGCCTTCTTCTTCAGGGTCAAGGTGTCAAAGACTGCTGGTTGCATGAAGATACAGGCACACCCACCCAAAAACCCAGCGTCAAATCCGAGTAAAGCCGATCCTTCAGCAATACCGCTATGAGAACCTCAAATTTGGCACGACATAATAATTATTACATTTGAAACATAAAATATGGCGAGAAAAATAATTCTGTATGGATAAAAATCGTTTGCTTATAAAAACAAAAACTATAAAAAATCTCTGTCCTCAATACTTTGAAAACTTCTACTGAAATATTTATACCAAGATATTGACATACTAAAATAACAACATGTATTAAGCGATATTGTTATGCAGTGGTAACTATGAACGTTCATCGGGATATGTAGAACCTGCAATACCGATTCGCGGATACATTCCACCGCCATTGTTTCTGTCATCTTTTGCCCCAATTTAAAAGTACGCAACAACTCTCGTTGTTAAAGTGCATAACGATTGGACAGCGAGCATTAATGTTTGTATAGAAGGATGGATCTCAGGTAAATAAGGTTTCAGTATGTGGACTGAATTCAGCTGGCTCTGGATAAGGTTCAGTGGCGAGTTGTTATGAGCCGTGGGGGGGGGGGGAAGTCAGCAAAATTTTTGTCTTGCTTAGCAACCGTCATTTTCTCAAAATGAACCCATGTTCATGCAGTGTGTTAATTAAAGGCAATTTACTTGAAAAGGTTAAGGAGTAATCGTGAAGAACTTGAAATTAGGATTACCGGTAGCCTGCCTGAAAACCGAGTCGGGTATATTCCACATAAAACTCTGGCACGTTATCTGCTCGATATATGATTTAATGTTTTTGTTGCTGAGGTAAATTTACCTTTACTTATTGGAGTTACGAATGAAAGAATGAGGACAGGTCGTATTATGTGCATTTGTAATGCGCGGTATTTGTTGAACGGACGTTCAAACACCCACCCACAATATTAAATTTTGAACTTGAGGACAAGAAAAATAATATATTGCTGCCCTTTGGAAGCGATCAGCGAAGGATGGGGTAAGAAAAGCAATAACACCATTCTAAGACTGCTATATATTCACCTTTAGAATTTTGCTGCCTTGAAGCTTTTGAAACATGTACGTCCCTATGCTTATCAATACGACGACGGTGTGTGAAGATCAAAGGTACGTAAACACAGGGAAAGTTGTGGGTTCTATTCCATTTTCTTCACCTCAGAATACATATGAATACGATTAAAGCAATAAATTAGGGAACCAGGAGAATGACTTAAAGGATAAATGGAAAATACTTAAAGCCCTCAACTTTTAGTGAGACAGAAATTATTTTTATCCCTAAGGACTTCTACTTGAATTGTTGCTGTCTCCATCTGCGCGCCCTCAGGGGATTGCTTCTGGCAATTATTCTGTTTATATCCACATTCTAAAATACGGATTGTGTCTTCTTTGTTTATTTTTGGAGAGATGAAGTCGTATGTAGATCGGTTGAATATGAAGATGTAGACTGCTGAGAAGTTTACCGATATAATGGATAAAAAAATATTGAAATATTGGTAAACACATTTTCAAATTAGAAGTGAATGGGAAAGTGAGACCAGTATGACGCTGCTTTTATATAAGGTTACAGAAGAGTAGATCTTGAAACCTAGAATTTTGTGATCAGAAGGGAAAGATTGTTTTAATTGCGGATTAGTATTAGAAAGTGCCTGATTGGAAGAATGAAAAGATAGACCCATGTAAATGTAGGAGAGCAAACAGAAATCTGAGCTGCATCAAGAGCCGGTGTTGCAAGGGCTCAGACACACTTAAATTAAAACTATGACTTCATCAATTATCATTACGCCTACTGTACTGCTCCAAATGGTAGATGGAGACTCATTATGAACTGGTGAATGATTAGTATTAAGTAACTTAAAGAAGAGTTTCAAGTACAGAGGTTAAAAAGCAGGGGTGTCCATCCCGCGGCCGCCAGGTAATGTTACGCAGCCCGCTGTCGCATTTGTAAATTATGTATGTACTGTAAAAAGTACACAATAATCTAGGAGGTTAGGTATAACACTTATTTTGATTTCAAAACGTGCGGCTCGCGAACCAGCCCATAATAACGGTTGTGACCCTTTGTCAAAAAGATCAAACGCTTTATTATCGAGCGTCGATTGGGATTATAAAGTGGCCAACACATTTGTAATTATTAGTCCACACTACGACACAGACTACCAGCAATGATATCGCTGTGAGGTTTGTATATCCCACAGCAGTGGTTGTTAAATTTTTGTGTTGTAAAATACATCCCAAGGGACCGTAACCTTAATCAAGAAGTAGACATTTTGAAAACTTAAGAGCGGGATTCCTTAAGCATGACAAACAAGGGGACCCTATGAAATGCCTCATCCGACAAGTGGCCATTTTGTTGACACACTTATGATTAATGTCTCGCCCTAGAGTAATATAATATCTGCCAACATATCATGCGACTGTAACACGGCCGTACGTGTGGAAGCACGAGGGGTGATAACATCTTTATAACTGAACAATAATATGATTTTTTAAAACTTGTCCTCTTCATTTTATTACGATCTCTTTTGTATGAAATTACGTACAAAATTTCTAAATTATGTCACTCTGAATTAGAATTTAGGTCACATTTACATCTGAAGAACCCAACTCCCATTTCCGCCAAACCATATCCGATTTCATACAAATACACACCTATACACATAACATATTATGTACAGATTAGGCATTTTAAGTCTAGATTTTTAAATGTGACACACCTCTCCAAATCAAATGCCTGCATTTTGTTTTAATATATATTGTCGATTCCAGTTGGAACCTCGGCTGTAAATTGGTTTACCTAAGCCAGGCTGAATCCTTTAAGATCTTCTAAAATATTAGACTGAACCCAGTATTAGAGGAACATGAATTCTGTGAGCGCAGAAAGCAGTCAGAGGGCCTTAAAGGATCATCGGTGATTTCTTGTGATAGAAACCTATTTTTCATAAGGCCTCTATTTTCAGTACAGTGGATTTATTTTCTCAGAACCTAATTATGTTTCCTCTGATCCACTATGCTGGGCCTTTCCTTGCAAAATGACTGATTTGAATATTCTAATCTAAAACCATTCTCTGAGGGGGGAAACGGTAAAACAAATAGCAGTTTTATCACTTTTTAACCTCTTGGGAAATTAAGTAACTTGAAGTGTGCAATAAATTTCTACATCAGCTCTTAAGTAACTGCGCAGTTTGCTTTGATAACAGAAATCTAAAGCTATGTATATAATTATTTTCATTGCTATTTCCATAAATGAAAGATTTGCCTTTATGTATAAATCGTTTTATAACAGTTATGTAAGAATATTGCCAGTGCATTTAGAAAAGAAATGAGATTATTGTCCTCTGCATCGGCATATAGTCTAAGCAGTTCGATGCTTCGTAGAAACATAAACGGCCTGGACTTAATATTGTGATGGAGGAAATATGGCGGAACAAAGCCTGGAGTCAAGCAGTTAATTACAGAGCCTCTCTAAGTCCGTATAATTTTCAACGCTAATAAAAACGTACTCATTTATCTTATCGACTTTTTTAAGGGGGGGGGGGAAGCAGTGTGCCAAGAAAATTACACGATCTGCCTCACAATGTAGCCAGTTAAATTATACAGAACTACAATATGCTGCTACTGCAGAGCGGGCAGCGAAATCTTATTTTTCATTCATCACAATTTAGTCTGAAAAAAAGCAAGATATGTACGATTCGTAGTAACGGCTTTTTTAGCATTATCAAATTAAAAAGAATAGGCCATTAAGTGATTTTTGTGATAGAAACTTGTTTTTCATGAGGCCTGTGTTTTTATTGTAGTGAATTTGTTTTTCAGAACCTAATTATGTTTCCTCTGATCCACAATGTTGAGCCTTTCCTTGAAAAATTACTGTTTTTAATATTCTAATCTAAAACCATTCTCTGAGGGGGAAAAGGTAAAACAAATAGCAGTTTTATCACTCTTTAACCTCTTGGGAAATTAAATAACTCGAAGTGTGCGGTTAATACGCGTATGTATAAAATATAACTTTTATTTTTGAGTATTTGGACAAATACAAAAAATAATCAATGCAGAAATAATTGTAGTTAGTGGTATTCCGTGTGATGTTTTGACAAGATTAAGGCGGTAACTTGTTTTGTGTAATAGAATGTAGAATATTTGTACAAAAATTTATTAAAAATTACATTCTGGTTTCTTTATCAGTGTAGCTGCTTTTTAAATACAGACGAACCCGGTTATAACGACATCGGTTTATGCGACACCTTGCCTATAGAGTCAGATTTCCTGTGGCACCAATTATTTCGTCACTGTTAACCATAACTTCATACTCCTTGGTTATAACGACACTCGTTTATGACAACACAATATATTCAGTCCCATTTATGACGTTATAACCGAGTTCGACCGTAATTTGTAACGGAAGAACGTATTGAGGAGCTCTGAGGATCTTTGAGATCAGAGTGCTGAGACGGACATCACAAGTCTTGTTGGTAAAAAAAACTGAACGTATGTATTCTCTCGAAAGACCTAAGCCATGATAAGAGCGTAATTTAAAAATTACTCTTAAACAAACAGGGTAAGTGGGTGTAGATTTAATTTATCTGGCACACGGTAGGGTTCCTGGGAGGGGCTTGTAAGCACTGTAATAAACACCCGGGCTCCGTTAGAGACTGCGAATTTCATTGCCAGAGTCTGAGAAAATTACGCCATCATACCGTAGTTGCCAGTATAATGCTTGTACTTCTTTCACTAACTGTACTGATCTCTGTCCAGGTGATGTCCAGTTAGAATCCTAAAGGGACGACAGATATATTTCTTAGTTGTTTTCAGTCCTTCCAGAGAATTCATGAACAGTACCTGTATTGGTGATGAAACTTGGAAACGTCGGGAAGTAGTACAGATTTACCTTGAGAGGTCTGAAATGTAGTGCTGGAAGAGGATGGAGAAGATCAGTTGGACCGATCATGTGAGAAATGAAGAAGCATTACTTAAACGGAAGCAAGGAACATCCTACGTACAATAAAAGAAGGGGCTAACTGGATTGGTTACGCGTTGCGTAGGAACTGCCTTCTAAAACACGTTATTGAAGAAAAGACAACGAAAAGACGCGGTAGAAGACGTAAGCAGCTACTGGATTACCTTAGGTAAAACAGAAGATACTGAAAGCTGAAAGAGGAAGCACTAGATCGCACTTTCTGGAGAATTCACTTTGGAAGAGGCTGTGGACATGCTGCAAGACAGACTACGTTGTGATGATATGCACTGGGCCACTACATCTTCCATCCACACAGCGTCTCACTTCTCTGATACCCATCTTTCGACGCATCGTAAGGTAACTCACCGACAGCACCGCTAAATAAATCACAAACCACTAATACCGATGCTCCATAATCACACATTTTATTCATGTACCACTGATGCTGTATAATCTTAGTAATTAACAACGTCGTTAAATAGAACACATTTATTCTAAAAAGGGTTTACTGGTCAAAAAATAAAATAATTTGCAAGCACAAACGCACGCACGCATATTATATATATATATAATATAACTAACTCTCTATAAGCGTGTATATAGGCTTATAGAGAAAGAATTTTATAGGAATCCACTTACCAGCACTGGGAGATTTGGTTGTAACGTGTTGCAGAATTGATCAAGAATAGTGTCGAAGGGTTATATTATTCCAGTAATCCGTTCTCCTATAAATGCCTGAGCTATTACTACTAATTTCTCAAATAGAAGAACACAACAAAGACCTCTGCCTGGAATACGATTTCACAAGTAACGTACATGTGATGTAGTGATCATCTGCCTCATATGATACAGCGTGTAACACTATGAAACTAACATCTAACGTCAGCTCGACCTAAGTCGACAGCAACGAGCACAACACTGTGTCTGTACGGGATTTCTTAAGGTTAAGTTGGGGAATGAGGGAGGCAGAGAGAAGGAAAATGGGTGACAGAATGCTGGAGATGATCTAAATTGGCTTTAATTACTGGACAAATAAGGGAAGAGATACATTGCCTCGAAAGACGTTTTGTATTGTCTTTTGTGACAAATGGTGGGTGGTATAGGATAAATGGTACGAGCCTGACATTGAAATGCGCACAAATCGAAGATGAAATGGCTGTCTATGCATAGTCATGATTGGCTCGACGTTTTACATGGCACTGCATCAACTGCTAAAATTATTTCTCCTCAAGTAAGATGAGACAGAATTTATATATGGTGAAAACTTTGGGGAGAAAGCGTAGATTTTAAAAAGACTTACGAATTTTAGACGATGTCTGTCATCAACTTCATGAGGTTGGCTATTGCACCTATTGAATTGAATGCCATTATACTGCTACATACTGAGCTAGTGGACTCCGGTCTACAAATTTCACACTTTAATTTTCCATTACGTGTATACTGTACTGTCTTCGCATAAATGTCTATATATCTCAGACACTTCTTGTGTGGTCATGTGAATGAAATTATATGGGTAATTGTAATTTCCCTCAACCGTGAAACGAACCATCTTACTGTTAATGATGGTAATCGTAGTAAATATTAGTACAAGAATGCGTTCTATTAAAATCTACTTTACTTAAAATTTTCAGTTTCTACATTTATTGAAAGTCAGGTTAAATTTTGTTGAAGTATGTGTTGAAGTGACCCAGAATATTAGTTCCATATTTTCCCCACTGAGCGACATAGCTCTGATATCATCTGCACTCTTAAAAATATGCTGGCACATATGAAGTACATTTAGATATCGTTTCAACGTTTAAGCATATCATTTATCAAATGGATGTGCAAAACGTCGATTTGTGTTTTAGGCATAACGATATTTGGTCCTGATACCCTTCATTAATTGGATTTTTAGTGTAGCCTATTAACATATTCCTTATCTAAAATTAATTAGCAGGCCTCCATTCATCGCCTTAGTTTCGGCAGCGTCTCATATGACTTGCTTGAGACACAAAAATAAAGACAGACAACTGCAGAGAAGATTTGATTAGTGTTGACATAAGTCTGTGTCAGAGGGAACGAAATTTAGCGACATAACGCTTTCACATTTCGATACACACACACACAAACACACACACATATATATATATTACGCACACGTATTTAAATATTACTTAGCACAGTATTTGTGGTGAAAAATACATTGAGTATTCGATGACTTAGTGGTGCTGTTTCAAGCACGCACGTGCTATGGCTTAATATAGAACGAAATGGAAGTATTGAACAAAAAGTCAGTCATGATGTGTTTGAAGGAACTGTCCCGGTATTCACCGGGGAGACGTGTGTTCCCCTCCGCCATCATTAAAAGCCTAAGGATATTCGGCAGAACTTATTCTAAAACCGCCTGTTTTAGTAACAGTAGCCTGGTTAGAGCGGTACTGTTACGCCAGCCTGATCTGTGACAGAGCGAGAGGGATGTAACATACGTAACTGGGAAAAGAAGAAAATAAATTAATAACGAATATATAAGGGAGAGGGACAGAAGGAAGGACACAAGGAAACATGGAAAAGAAAGAAGGAAAAAAGAAAGAAGGTAGATGGAAGGGATGGAAATAAGCGATAGAAGAAAAGAAGAAGGAAGGTAGAGGAGAAGAGAGAAAGGACGGAAAATTACATAAAGGAAAAAAATTAAAAATAAAAAATTAAAGAGAGAAAAAGAATGGAAGGAAATAGAAGGGAAAGGAAGGTAATTGTGAAAGGAGGAAGATATACGGGAGAGAGGTACGAAAGATGAGGAAGGAAGGAAGCAAGGAATATCCTCTATAGCTTCTGTCAGTACACAAGAAGTTCCTACTAAAATGCATGGCTGTCCGTTATGGTTCACGCACTGTTAATGTCTGTGGGGTATTCAATACTCAATATACAGGACGCGTGGCATGCAGAGGTTGGGAGGAGGGGCAGTGAGTTAAAGTGACGGCACTCCGTCATGGCGGCGCGGTATTGGCAGGCGTCCGTCACCGCCAGCCCGAGGGCAGCACCAACTGACTAAGACGTATGACACGGACGTTATTGGATTCCCGATGCGGTCACCATAGCCTTCATTACTGAGAGAATTAATGTATAGGCAGGTACGTCGGTTCTAATTGTCCAGCTTCCAGTGCCGATAGACAAAGAAGTGTCATTATCAACAGTTAATACAATACACCGCACACAGCAAAGATTTACAATTCAATTTCTGTAATTGGTACGAAGATAAAACAATTCTATACGTACGAATAAGTAGCTTCAATATAAATCTTCGAAGGACGAAATTTTCATCTGCACATTACGTAACATTTCTGTTCCAGCCTTACAGGAATCACGCAACGTTTCTGTTACAAAGCCCAGTCTATTAACGTTAGGGAAGTACTCGCTGAAGTTATAATGAAACCATATAAAACCGACACAGTATTAAAGAAAAGACATTCTTCGAAAAAGAAAACTCTACAGTCCCGAGACTATATATCGAAAATTAATTTAAAATTACTTCCATTAAACGGAATATTTTTGAGTATGGAATGCAAAATAGGCAGAAAGTATTCTGTTGATATAAACTTATATTGGTGTTGCTTTGTTCGTTCCTTATTTCCCGAAATTTATTTGAACACTCTTCCTACAAATTGGAAAAAGTGAGAAAGGTTGACAAAAATATGTATAGAATATTTATTGTAGCCATATTATCGGACAATAAATACAGAAGCAAATACAAACAGACAAACAAACAAAGAGAGCAAGTAGGAAAGACCACCACAATTTCCTGAATGCCAGATTCTTCCTCCCTTCTCCCTCATCGTCGACAAAACATGCAAGAGGAATTTCACTTTGTTGGCATTGCTTAGAATTCCACTTCAAAGCCACGATGTGGTGGGCATTTTTCAATTAATTTCCAAGGTAATCTGATTCAGGAATATGTAAGAAATAAGATGTACAGTATGTAAGATTACTCGCTTAGCACTACATGCTTGTAAGAAGAAGAATGTTCACAAAGCATCACCATAACAGGAAAATAACGGAATATTGGTTGACCTGAAAATCCAGCTTTCTATAGCCACTTGAAATATTCTGGGAATTTTAAGAAGAATGTCACTGATCCTTTCTGTAATTTCCAAGCACGATACGGAAAATCTTTTTAGTTTTAATTTATTTTGCCTGTAACCGGCAGGTTAAAATAGCGGTAATCTTCTTTACTTCAATTTAAGATTTATGTTCGTATCCCTGTCTGGTTAAGCACTGTCTTCTCCTGCTATTAATTTTGCAAATTCTTATATATTCTCCGTGCAAGGTAACTTTGTCTACTCCATTGGCATAAAGTAACCTCTTCTGTTAAGTTATCGTTTTTAAATATAAAACCTAAAACTGAACTTTTCTTAACGTTTTCACTGCTGTGAATGAGACATTTCGTTTAGGAACATGATTATATTCCATTATAGTGTGATTTTTTTAAAGAGCAGTAATTGAATGAAACTTTGGCTCTCAAGTTCATGTATAGGAAAATAATTTTTCTTTTCCCTCAAACTCAGTACTTAGTAATCACACTAACAAAAGGGGTTATTTATCCCTTTTGCTAAGGGAATCTATGAACGTACAAGTTCAATCCAGCCCACACTGTAGCACTAGGTTTTTAAATAATCCATTTTAGCGAGTTATTTTTTACTTCTGCGTCCAGAACTCTTTAAGTGAGCTTCTCTTCACGTTGCCAGGCTAGAATGCCCTAAACGTCTCTTACTTATACTATATATCCGGAATGTCTTATGTTTATATCACCTTAGCTAGACTATTCATCTCATAGTGGGCTTGTAGGCCGATTTCAGAACCACTCATCTTTTGGACTTGTCAGGGCACTTCGTGAATAATTAACAGTAGCTAGACTGACCAAGAACCGCTGACACTTACGGAACCCGAGTTATTACCGTATTATACGAACCGCCAGAAGTTATAAGCTAATCTAGATAATATTTGAACATCATCCATCTACGATAATAATTTTCATTTAAATAGTGGGTAGTTAGATGTAGCAACATTTTGTCAGTTGGGATCGAGTTCAGGACTTTTTCATGTACGTCTAGCGCGCTAAACCATGACGGTGGTCATCAATCTTAAGCAAAAAAGGAACACAAAATATGTCAGCATCCTGAATACAGTAGCAGATCCAAATTCCACAGGCACGTGTATATCAAATACACCCCACACAACGAAATTACACAATATAACATTCGAAAATTCTGATATTATTATGTTGCACGGAGTTAGCGAGCAAGTTGGTCCGTTTGGTAATGCTTCTGGCTTGTACTCGGTAGTTTCTCGGTTCAAGTCCCGAACAGATCACTGAGTATGTTTATTGAGATTTATAACAAATCTCCCCGGTAGCAAGCTCCTGGATTACATCATTTAGGCCACGACCGTTTACTTCTGTTTCGTGTTCAATCACACTGCCATACTACAGACAGCGTGGTTAAATAAACCATACATAATCAGTATATAAGCTGTGCAGAATTACTCTCTTCTTTCGAGAGATTTCGGCCAGTCATTTACTAAGATTCTTTGCGATCCTAAGTATGAAATAGGTTCAAATATTTCGTTATAATATCAAACATTTGCCTTGCAGAACGTAATATTTGCTCCTCTTCAAAGTGCACCATTCTGGAGTGCTAGATTTTGCAAAATAAGGTTATACATTGTGGTGTGTTTACCAGAATAGCACTTAAATTGTGAACAATTCTTCCAATGATAGCCACAATGCATTCTCTCTACAATTTGAACCAAAAGAAGTAGAAACTGACTGGAATCGATCTGCGATCCTTTTACTTTCTTCAAGCTCCCGTGTATGTATCTACTAAAGATCTAAAACGTTGCTGTGAGCTACAATTTATGACTCAAGATTTGTAGTTTTAAGCTTTGTTCAGCAGGGATATTCTGCCAGTAATCATACTGTACAAAATATCTTAGAACCCGAACTTAATTTTGCACACAGTTCTTGCCTTTCAGTGTATACGAAGACAGAAGTAAACACATAATATTGCAAATGGCCATCACGATTTTGCAGTGACCAGAACCGAACGTGATAGATTCTGAAATGAACGGCCTAAATAAAACGAGAGTAAAAACTCAATTTTAAATGATCCATAACAGTGCATCAAGCAATTATATATCATAACACAAGCAACAATTGCACCTAAGTGTAAGAAAGTATAGTACACACACCATATACTTCCTACATGTTTCGACCACTCATGCGGCCATTTTCAGGGAGGTGCATTACAAAGGATAGATACATCGAAATATTACAGAAGTATTCAAACCAATGCAGAGATACAAAATATTAAATTTTAAAAACAATACATGGGTTTTTCTTCTTAGTGTTTTGACATTGTCTGTCGTTTGTATTGTAAAAATATTTAACGTAAAATCCAACAAAATTTATATCTTTAAAGCAAGCATTATGATATACAGATCAGATAGTCCTAGCATTTCGAACACTTTTGATAATTACAAATACTAATGACATCCACAGTCATAATTAAAAGTAGGTAAAGTACAGAAAAAGAATATTTCGAAATATGAAGGATAAAAGAAAATTACACATTGTTGACACCGTGCATCTTCGTCATATTAAATTAAGTTTCAGACCAACTGAAGCACAACTAAAACCAATTTTATTGTAGTTTTATTATAATTGTTAAAATTATACCCTACAAGTGTTTCGATCCTCGGATCATCGTCAGGGGTTTTTTTTGTTGAAAGCTACTGTCACTTCAATCACATGATTTTAAATAGTCCAACAGCACATTAAAACTTGTATATTATAAGTTAAAATCTTGTTAAAAGTCTTTGTTAAAAGTTGTATAATAGTTGTAAAAGTATTGTAGACAGTGTTGATTGTGTGTAGAATCGTGGTATTATGGGCATATGATATGTGTGTCTTGTGGAGAACGAAGTGTACTATCTGTCGTCCGGTGAAAAGTACTATCTTCACTTCCACAATCAACACTGTCTACAATACTTTTACAACTATTATACAACTTTTAACAAAGACTTTTAACAAGATTTTAACTTATAATATACAAGTTTTAATGTGCTGTTGGACTATTTAAAATCATGTGATTGAAGTGACAGTAGCTTTCAACAAAAAACCCCCTGACGATGATCCGAAGATCGAAATACATGTAAGAGTATAATTTTAACAATTATAATAAAACTACAATAAAAGTGGTTTTAGTTGTGCATCAGTTGGTCTGAAACTTAATTTAATAATGTGAAAAAAATTAATTAACTCTCTAAACACGAAAATTAACCTGAACTCTATTTGAAGATCCATTTCTTACCGCGCAGTAAACACATCCCTTCTCGATTATATAAACAAATCAGTTAATGCTGTAAAGGGAAATAATCCCCTTTTATTCTGAATTAAAGCAAAGCATGGAAATACTTTGTCAGCAGAATACATGATTTTTTAACGTTAAACCTGTAAGTAACTAAAGTAACCTCTGCACTTCAAAGGGTTAAATGGATTCATATTTGGGCCCAGTTTTGGCTGCTGAGAATACGGTAATGAATTGTTTTTCATGACGGTCTTGAGAAGTTTGTTGACTAGTTGATTGACCGCCTGCTTCTTACGAAGGGCACTGATGCATATAGTTAGGTAAATTGGTGTAGATTAAAATCGATTCTCTATTCAAAGGGTTAAATCGCCGCTGCATTTTCATAATGCCCCGGAGCTGTTTGTTAAAACCCTTTGGACCGTCAGATCTCTACCATTTCCAGAATTTCATTTCCTCGTATCTCGCACATTCAGTCACACATCCACTGTGTGTCGCGCCAAACTGGCTCCGGGGCGCGCAACCGGCCGAAAAATTGCCTCGCGTGTCCGCAGAAAAAAAGAATTCCTGACGGCTTTTCTCTGCTTAAGCCTTTAACTCTTCTATCTTGCAGTTGTTCTCGGGGACTGACACATTCTCCAGCTGCGTCGTCAAGGAATGCAACATGATTAAGAGAAGGAAATTGTTTTGTGGCGCCAGTTTATCTGTGTCAACATGGCGCGCATAGTTTCGCCCAAGTCCTGACACACCTCCAGCTAGTCTTTGCATGTGTCTCTGTATGTGTGTAAAATGACCGGCCATTATACGAGTTTACACATAAGGGTTTAACAACTTATATCCACTCTAAACCCCCAGTGCACTAGGTGATAGAACACGTCCTCTGCTTTATTGTTTGTTCGTGCTTACTCAGTAAACGCATCATGCAACATTGATTTCAGTATCCACAAATAAAAGTGTTAATTACTGTGATTCTCGTGATACAGTTTTCGAGTTGACAGTTAGAGAAGTTCTGGCTTTATTCCCCCGGCCATTGTTTGCTACTGGAACACAATATAGTGGCAGTTGTAAGCTAATTTTTCTGTTCATAAACTCCTGCCGTACCGTGAGTCTTTAGTGCAAGCACCAGTTTAACTCAGTGAAACATTTTGTTGTACAAAATGTTTATTGTGCCGTATAGTATTCGCAGCTAAAAGAAAAAAATTATTCGCACCTGAATGATTGATTTTTTAGGATTTCGCGACGCTATTGAAATATCAGAATTTTTACATTAAATGAGACGGGAAGGAGATTATGACTGGTGAGTGGGTAAGGACTGAGGAGTGGGCTGTTACGAACTAGCCTATGTAAACTCACTGTTCCAGCATTTCCTTCGAGAGAATAAGTGAAAGTATGTACAACGTCAGTCGGGATAACCGACAGGTCGGTCCAGTTTCGAACTGTGCAACTCCAGATTAAACATTTAGAGCGTTTCTGGCACACATGTCTACAGGAGAAATTACAGCTCATGGGAAACAAATTTTCGTTACCGTCATCACAACATTCAACTTCGGGTTCTTGCTGCTTCTCATTTTATTTCACGTAGTGAAGCCTACATTTTAAGACTGTACAGAATACCGATAAAGCCCCTATTTATTTTGCTGTTGTGCAGATGACTGATTGATCTGCCAGTAAGTCTTGTCAACAATTTGCGTTCAAGCTCTTCTCTAATTTTCCATTCGACTCCAGGTTTTCATAACACGTTTTGGTACTTTCATTATCAATTGCGTTTTGTAAAAGAACGCAGATGTTACTATTATTTAAATAAATTAGATACGGACTTCAGGAACACATCTTGTATTTTAATATGATCTTCCCTTTAAATATATTTATTCCAAGCATTGACATACCATGAAATTTTCGATCCAAATTTGTAGGCGGTTATGGTTTGTCGCTTTGCCTTCCGGCTGTATTGCCCATATAATACTAGACGTTGTAAGATAACAGGTAGAAATCATAACGCTTTTCACTGAGTAGTCATCTCTGATCTGCTTTGTACGTGAAAATTTTGGAAGTAAAATAGGCCTATATTTTTAAGGTCTTTTATACTTATTAACACAAAATTGCCTTTATCATTGTAGTCAGTTGGTAGTTTATAGCTATACGGAAGAAATAAGCCTTTGAACAAACATGTAAACATACTTCCGTCAACACGTGAACACATAAACAGCCGCTGTACGAAAATATAGCCTGCTGTTTTCCTTCCGTTCTTGATCATGAAACGATTGACCTGAGCCCAATTTGTAGCAGTGCCTGTGGTCATGAGCGTTCATCTCAGTCATGTTATAAAACTCTCCACGCGGTAAATGTCTCACGACTTTAGCAGCGACGCCGTTTCAAGCTTCTAACCAATATTTGGTTAGACGGAGCCATTCAAGCTGATCGCAATATACAGAACCTCATCCAACAGGTTGGCACCACATTTATACAGTATTTGACATGTACAGCGGGTTACTAGAAAAGTGTTACTGAAAGAGTTGCTGCAGCAGTGATTGTGTATTTAGACGCATAAATGCAAAGTACGATTTCTGACCATTAGAGTGGTTAGGCCTACTGATTAACAGCTGTCTTAGGCTCCAGACACACTGATCGAATAGAATTCAGTCAAACCTAAACTTGACTGATTTGAATGTCTCAGGGGCAGACTTTCAGCTTCACTCGAGTCGATTCGACGCGATTCGACTCGTCTTGACACGATTCATTTCGTGTCGAATTGACTTGACTCATGTTGTGTGACAGACTTCTACAGCAACTGTATTCCAAAGAAATAGGTCCGCTTCAGCAGCATTTAATAATCAGACTCAGTTCCATTCGCCGTTTAATAGATTCGGTTAGATTCCTTTCTGTTGACGTCTCGCTGAGAATGGATTTATCGCTGAAACATGTGGGAGGGTTCATGTTTGTGGATAACGTATTGTGTCATACAATTTTATGTGCATATGTTGGTATATATAAATTATTAAATAACAATTTGCTAAGTTCTTCGAACAAACCTTAGAAATTTCGCGTTTTGAGCTTTTCAAGGCGGTAGTTGAAGATTTCGATTTTCGTGGAGTGTGAGCCGTCGAAGATGAAGGCGACACATTCCTTCTAAATGTTGAAAAATGCTTAACCAAAGACATAGCGTCGCATCCCAGAAAACTAGAATCCTCCATAGAAATTTTCGTCGGAAAAACTTCCGCAGTGTGGGGACTGCTGCTCGCGAAATGAAGACAGACGAATGTTATGTATGTATGTATGTGTGTATGTACGTATGTATGTGTTTACGTATGTACGTATGTGTGTGTGTATGAATGTATTACGTACTTACGTGTGTATGTACGTACGTACGTACGTATGTGTGTATGTGTGTCTGTGCGTGCGTGTGTAGGTACGTGTATATGGATGTACGTATGTATGCATGCATGCATTTACTTACTTTCGAATCACACCTACCGAGTGGATCATGATCAGAGAATCTGGAAATGGTAACATCTGTTGCATGTTAGGAATTGTTCCACTTGACGTACTTTGAGTACGAAAACTGGGCTGGACTACTCAAAGTTGTAAGCAACAGAACAAAGCAGAAAAGTATTAGAACTCCTTCGGGAATGCTTTGTCCAGAGCACAAAGGGCAATGAAGCTCGTTTGATTACAGACCATGCTTATGGTATGGGTGGATGTGGTCAGTGTTATAGCTTCTAGCGTCCTTGTAAACCTCCGCATGTAGCTGACCATGATCTCTGTTCTTAGACACACCGACTGAGTTTGTAAAAGTGTACTAAATATATAAGTCAGTGAATTCAGTATCACTTCTCCTGGTTTGCGGAGGCGAATTTCCTCCCTTTCGTCTTTTAGTCTCGTGTTAAAAGAAACAAAAAATGAAGTAGAAATACAATATAGACAAAGTAAATGGATGAAGATAGGATACCAGAGGGTATCGTAATTTATGTCGCATACCAACTTTATTTTATGAGCAGTCGCTTTGTTTTTGTAGGAACGTAGTTACGTTCTATTTGTACAAGAAATATAATACTGGACCAGTCCGCGTCAGTATAATTTCGGTCTCTCCTTTAACGTACAGTGATAACCATACAACATGTTCCACCTACTTAAATATTACAAACACAAGAGCCGCCA
Organism: Reticulitermes speratus; assembly: GCA_021186555.1. Classification (NCBI taxonomy): domain Eukaryota; kingdom Metazoa; phylum Arthropoda; class Insecta; order Blattodea; family Rhinotermitidae; genus Reticulitermes; species Reticulitermes speratus. Next base: position 22,497,829 of record JAJKFL010000005.1, read on the forward strand.
GGATTTTGTACAGGGTGGTGCACATTACCAACATGTAGTGTGACTAGATTGTGTACTGATCATGTGCAGGAAAGTCGACAAGGCCGCAGTTTCTGTTTAAAGATAGCGACTGTGTAAGTCATCCTTAGACTGAAATTGTGTTCGAAATTTAATTTTGTTTTTATAGAATTTTTGTTGTTTGATTTGATAAATTTTCAGATATAAAAAACTAGATTATGTCAAGACCCAAAATAGAGCAAGTGCACCACCATGCGCCTTACCGCCGGCGGCCGTGTTAATAAATCCTTACATTCTGTTCACTGAGTGTATTTCTGGATTTTGCATAATTCTCAAAATTAACATTATTTCCAGAAGCCGTACTAAGCCGCTGGAGTTCGTAATAAATGTGCAACATTCACTGTAAGATGGGACCTGAATTTTCAAACATTTGTATTAATATCAAGCATCAAAATTTAAGTCTTGGTGTGGGCTTGCATTATACATTTTGCTTGAACCACATTGAATCTTTTCAGAGATGTAACCCAACGTGTTGATAGATAGACATGACTTACATTATACTCGTTGACTTCTGCATTTCGAACAAAGAACGAGCTATAATTTAACCACGAACGATTGAAGGATGTATAGCAAAAATATTCATACTGCCTCAATATTTCATTGTTATCCATCTATTGGCTCCGCATTGGAGCAAAAGATATGAGATGTTGATAACGGTTTGTAGTTGCTCTCATTTACCTTATAATAAAATGCCTTCAGCTAGCAATAAGGCCGGTTTACAATGGGGCATAATATAGATTAGGATTCCGAGTCATGAAGGAAGGGTGGGGGCAGATAGTCTCTCTTGTTGTACTTGTTGTCAGCGTTGTCCGTGCGTATGAAAACATTGCGTTATCTCCTGCATTCGCTTCAAGGCGCAGCTCGGCTAATTAGCTCCATGGACCCGAGGGATTCCGCTTAGGATGGAGGGAGAACCTACGTACCCTCCCTCTTCTACATCGACATTATAATGGAGGAGATTGAGTTGAAGATGCTGTGGAATACGAGTCTCAGGGAAAAAAATATATACATGTCCACGATTGTTTGGTTCTGTAGAGTTTGGATAAATGCTCATGGCAGAGTGAGAGACTGATGTGAAAGAAGAAGAATGTTATACCTCACCATAATCTTCTACTGCTACTCAAAAGTACGTAACATTCTAATGAAAGCACATTTATTGCCTGATTTTTATGCGCGTTCGCAACGAAAAGTGGCAAAATGCGTCTGATTCCGCAATTAACAGCTGGAGAAGCGCTAAGTCGATTTCCACAAAATTGGTGACTCGGTTTACTTCAATTTGGTGTTGTTTGAGTATGGTTGAGGATTAGATGGACGTGCTGAGGTGACAAACAGGATACGTTACCCGTATACCGTGTGTGTGTCAGGAATATATGGATTGTGGTGGATTGTTCCTGTTGCTTGCAAATGAGGTGGAAACGTGAAAGGAAATTTTGAGGGCAGATGCATCATACTTAATGAAGGGCTTATTGTGAAGCGAAGAACTAACGGGGAATTTATTGTAATGTTTCTTTTGTTTAAAGTTAAATAGAAGTTTATATTTCAGAGGATGGAGAAGGAGGGCGACAAGGAAATGACGTCAGAGAATAATTCGGACAAACGGGTAGGTTGTGAATGAAGTGGGTAAGACAGCGGAGTGCACCCAAAGAAGTATTAATCTGTCGTGAAACTCTGAGTGAGTGGGCCTAGCCGACACAAAAACCGCTGCTAATTCTCAGGGGTTTTATTGCACAGTATGCCACACACAGCTCAGTAAATATAACGTTATAACACACCAGGTTTGATTTGGGAGATGCTTACCAAACTTTGTAGTAGTAGTTCATAGTAAAATTCTGGTTAAATACAGACAAAACCAGCGTATTATACACGAAGACATTTCCGTTCCTGCGCTCACCTTGGGTGTAACTAAGGCGTCAGTTCTTAAATAATTGTCGGGGAGGAAAGTCTTTCCTGCCGAAGTTGTAGAGGAAGCTGAAAACCAAACTGCATATCCAGTACATGTTTCCTGTACTCATTGTCTGTTCCTTTTGTCGTTAGAGTAAAGAGAGTGAAAGCTTCAGAATTGTTGCGCTGTGTATATAACTTATTCTCCAATTTCTTTTTCCTTTTTGACAAATTGAATTTCCACTACACTCATTACAGCTTCGACCTTAGGAAGGATTCATTCATTAGAAGGTATCTCTCACACCATGTCCATTGACACTTTGAAAGCGAGTTCTCCAGAAAGTGAGAACCAGTGATTCCTCTTTCAACTTCCAGTACCTTCTCTTTTCCTTTAGGTAATCCAGTAGCTGCTTAGGTCGTCTACGTCGTATTCTCGTTTCTTCTATCTTTCCTTAAATGACGTGTTTTAGAAGGCAGTTTCTAAGCAAGATGTGACCAGTCCAATTAGCCTTCCTTCGTTTTATTGTGTTTGTTCCTTGCTCTCTCAACTCTAGGTAATAATTCTTCATTTTTCACACAATCGGTCCAGCTGATCCCCATCCTTTTCCAGCACCACATTTCAAAAGGTTCAAGGTATTTCTATTCTATTTTCCGAAGTATACAGGTTTTAGCTATGCTCCAAATCTTGCGTTTCACTAGTTTCGTCCTTGAATTTAAATCCAATTTGCTGGTGAAAGATTATTCTTCCTGTTGAATGCCGCTTTTTCCATTACAGTTATGGATTTAATTTCACATGTGCATTTTGCATCATTCGTTATCAGGCTACCCAGACAGTTGAAGTATTCCAAATTCTCCAGCTGTTTTTGATATGTCGTAATCTGTACTGGGGGTGGCTGCCTTGAGATTGTCAATAATTTAGTTTTTTTCCTACATTCATTTCCTTTCCATAGTGTCTTCAAACTTCGATTATCCTATCATGTCTTGTAGCACCGTTAGTTCCATAGCCAGTAGCATAATATCTTCTGTATATTCACAGTGCGAATTACTGTACTTGCCCTCCTGTATTGAAGTCTCCAAACCCTTCAGAGCGATGTGTGGAAATTGTAGTTAGAGGCGGGCATTATTCATATTTCGTGCTCAAATATCAACAATGTTTATGCTAGTTCCTTATAAACCATTCTGCCCTTCTATAGAAACAACATGCATCAATGTGTAGAAAACACACCTACCGTTCTTTTAAACGGGCACAAAACATAATAAAATGTCTGCTAAACCTACTGTGCTGTGCAGATAGCATACATCAATTTCTATGGAGTATCCTTATTGCTCTACAGAAAAGACACACCACTTTCTAGAAAACATGAAGATTTGTATAGGAGAGACAAAATTTTCCCAAAACTTAGGCCTTCTGACCATTATACAGAGAAAAACGCCCGTTTTTTAAAAATTGTTTTAGCTAATCAAAAGCACCATCGTATATTCATGTCTTCTTTGAACAAAGTAATTAAAATTTTGCTATGTTTAGGCAATGCAAGGTGGCTTCATTCTTTGGCTTACAGCTTTATCCGGCAGTGAGCGTTAGTGGAGGTCCACAAGGGCTAGCTAGGGTCCCATTGTTGGTGAAGTCTAGTAATTGTATCCTGACGTTACGACAGTGACAAAAGCGACGGCGACGAGGGGTAGACAACAATAACTGCACTGGAAATTTTGGGGTGGGGAGTATCGAAATGAAGAGGATGCTCATTATATTCAACCCCCAGGGGATTTTTGCCACATGAAATTAACGTCCTTCTGGTGTCTGAAGCTTATAAAAAGTTTTGCTTTGCTTTCATTCTATTGTCATAGACTCCATTCTGTTTAGGAGCACCTCATTTTCGTGGACATTGTCCATCATGGCAGTCATTTGTCACGTGTTATACGTAGAGATCAAACGCAATATGGTTTGCTCTTTCGTTACACAGGAGTAGCAAATATGGCAAACAATGGTAATGGCACAGTAAAGGTGTGAGGGTGTCAGCTGAATTAAACTGTAGAGATTTGGTGTCTTTTTTTATAAAGATTCAGTTCCTGACTGATGCTGTAATTTGTTAACGGTTAGTGATGTGTGCTATAAAACGTGTGAACAAAGCCACACGTTTCCAAGATTATGAAAGTCTGGTGTAATACCTACATGCATTTCTTTGTGAGACTTTTCTCCGCCGTTTATACGAAACAGGCTGGTAAGATAGAAGTGTCTTAAACTAGTAAACTGCTACATTCGGAGCATAGCTTTGCATGGTGCTGATACTTGGACACTTCGGAAAGTAGATTAGAAATACCTGGAAAGTTTTAAAATTTGGTGCTGGAGAAGGATGGAGAAGATCAGTTGGTCCAATCGTGTGAAAAATGAAGAAGTATTACGTAGAGTCAAGTAGGAGGGGAATATCATACAGCAAACAGAAGGCAGGCTAACTGGATTGGTTATATCTTGCGTAGTAACAGCCTTCTAAAACACGTTATTGAAAAAAAGGTAGAGGGAAGGATATAAATGACGAGAAGATGAGGAAGAAGGCGTAAGCAGCTACTGAATGACTTTCAGGAAGAGAGAAGATACTGGAAATTGAAAGAGGAAGCACTATATCACACTCTGTGGAGAACTCGCTTTGGAAGAGGTTATACAGGGCCTGTCGTTAGACAGACTATAGAATAAATGAACTGAATTTAGCAGCTGATCGGTGAACTAAGTCGACGGAGCAGATTCCTTCGTCATAATCCGGTAGTCACTCATACGGTCAATAAATTCCTCTCCAGGTATGCACCTCTAATATTCATTAACGTTTCCCCAAGACTTCACACTGGTTCTTATTCTTAGCCAGATGAACCCAGTCCATCTCCTCCCATCCTATGTTTAAGATACATTTTAATATTATCCTCACATTTGTTAGTTTTTGGCTGTCGACCTTTTCCGGTAGGAGGGTTAGGAACGAGTCACTTGTACAAGGACAGCGGTAGAGAATACAGTATGTTAGCTATCCTCTCCATTTGACGTGCACAGAGTAGGGTTTGATTTGAGGCTTCCGCCGCGATGTTGATGAAATCTGTGGTCTTCTGGGTTATTACGCGGCGTCGTGTGGTAATTGTTTACCGACGTTTCGGGACAACGTAACTGTCCCATCCTCAATGATCAACACTCGGACTCTTGACCCGTGAGGATGGGACCGAATACGTTGTCCCGAAACGTCGGTAAACAATTACCACACGACGCCGCGTAATAACCAGAAGACCACAGATTTCACAGAGTAAGGTTGTTTGCCCCTTCTCCGGCCGAAAATTAACAAACGACCTACACGCCTAAGGTGTCCAGTTGCTTTCTTCTCTCAAGGTACCTCAGCTGGAACTATGTATGCATTTCTGTTTTCTACTATGTCAGCAGATTTGGATGTTTTATTTTAAATTAAAGTGAAACTATATTTAAAGTCTTAATTACCATGTATGTTTCTGACCTCTCAAATGTTAATTATAATAATTTTGAAACTGAACATTACCCAAGCACATCAAGTGGGATGAAGATGCAGGTAATTGTGCTTCCATTTTGCCTAGAATGAGGGCTGCACCGCATGATAAAGTTCTTCCATTATTGGCATGGCTGCTCGCGACGCTACACTGTCTGGCCATCCCAGTTTCATTCGCATTCAGTTTAGGTGGACTCAAAGGCGTCATGATCATCAATTTTCTGCGCTCTGCGTGTTCTATCGCAGTGCCATCTCCAGTCAGTGGTCAGCATTACCTCCGGCACATGGGTGGAGGGGTAATATGAACGCCATACTGTATGCTGTGCTTCCCGATGATAGCTGCTTCATATTAATGGCATAAACCAACTCTCTGTCTCGTCCTCTCCTACTTTTTTCTCTCCTTCTTTCGTCACAAATGCAAAACTGATACCACCCTACATAGCAAACAGGAAGTTTTCATTGTTCCGCCATTAAAAAGAGACCCACAGCCACCCCTCATTTCAAAAACACACACATAAAACAAACAATCTCGCTTGATGAATTGATGAACGATGGAAGATGGCTTAAATTGTTGGATCGAAATTGAACTGCCCTTTGCAATTAATATCAGAACTGACGGCTCTCATTTACGCGAAACGAACCAAGAAAGCTATTTAAAGAATCTTCAAGCCGAGTTTTTAGGAGATGCTAGTTTATATAAATACAGAAAAAGTAACCCTCAATCATAACTCTCTTCATATATTGATTTTGTGCTACATGTTTCGGCTCATGTACAGAGCCATCATCACACAAAAGATACTGAGGAAAAGTTGCCTTGTAAAATATCTTATCTGTTTTACAATATTTATGTTCGTGTTGAGATCTCAGCTTGCATATCATAGAAAATACAAGATGAGCCGAATTTATAATCACAAAACGTGTAGAACAGTAGCACGTTAAAAAGGTTCTAAAAAGTTCGTAGTTACAAATTATGGAATGTTAAGATTAGTATTTCCATGTAGAATTGTGAATCTAAGACAGTGATGACGGCTTTGGGGCATGTTATGTTTACTTTCTCCGACTCACATTCTCCTCAAGAGGAATGTTCTGTTGCCATTATTCCTTCTACATACATATTTTGTGATTTTGGATCATCGTGTATTTTCTATGAAATGTATGTTGAGATCTCAACACGAACATAAATACTGTAAAATAGGTAAGGTATTTTTACAAAGAAACCTTTCTTTGGTATCTTTTTGCCTGATGATGGCTCTGTATATGAGCCGAAACATGTAGCACAATAAAATCAGTATTAGAAGAGAGTTATGTTTAAAGGTTATTTTTCCTGTAGCTACTTGTGTATCTTCATCACAACGAGTTGTCCCACCTAAAAGTAAGATGTTGTTTTGTTACTTGTGGGTTTTGAAGTTGATTGAACTGCATTGGTTAAAACATTAGACAAATTAGACCTGAACTGAAGGATCAAAATTTAACTTAATCTGAATTTCGGTAGGGACATGTTCTCCGAAATAGGTATAGAATGTCTCCTGTTCTGTGGAGTTAGTAATTGCGTTTGCTACTCTGCATGGAGAACAGTTGCATCTTCATGGCTTGGATTTTTGTAATTACGTGGCAGTAATTCCCGCCACTATGTATATAATAGTTACGCCTATTGAAATAACTCAGTCTGCTGTCTCCTTTGTAAGAACGGCATTCGCTGTGATAAGGAGACCTTCGTATTAACACAGACGCTTCTTATTCCTTAAGCGCTAATCGTGTCCTTTTGATGCCTTCTACATAAGACTGTCAGTGTTTCAAGTTCCGCGAATATAACAAGAGGCTGCTATTACTACTACCACCACCGCAGCACTACTACTGCCACTAACAACCATAATAATAAAAATAATAATAGTAATTATTCCTTCATTCTTCAGTTTCTTCTCATGCCGATTCAACAGTCTGGACGCCAGTTATATAAAAAACACAAATAAAGACAAAAAATAGACTACATAAAATAACAATATTAATAATTATTATGACAAGAATTAAAACTATTCCTTTTCCCATCTGTCGGAATTTAGTGGTGTAGTATTTTGTTACGTTTTTAGGTTCGTATTTTTAGAACAGCTCCTGTGTTTATTATTCACGCTTAGTTTCAAGATATCATCGCCATGTTTTATGGCTTATATTATTGTATTGATTTATTACACATTTCATCCAAACGAAAAGTATATGAGAAGGACGTTTAAATATCGCTTTGTTTTAGGTTGCGAGATTTGAGGTTTTCACAGCTGCGTCACTGAGGATTCACATCTTCTGTTATAAGGCGTCATGTCGACTGTTAGAAATTCGTAATTGATACTGCATCACACGCCAGAAGATTTCAGTCCATTATGGCACTTCAGGATATGTACCAGGCGTTACTTACATGCGTTACCATTAGTTACCAGATTTTAGTTGGAACCATGAAGCCAAAAGATTATTTGAGAGTCCTAGGTGTAGATGGAAGGATAACGTTAAAATGGATGGTGCAGGAGTGCGGTTTGAGTAGGTGGGCGGCATGGAAGTATCTCCGAGTAAAGTCTAGTGATGGGCTTTTGTGAAAACGGTAATGAACCATACAATTCGTGATAGAACGGAAGTTTCCTGAATAGATGATACAAAGCACATGAAATTGTTCCTATCATTCATAAACTGAGAGAAACTGTAAATAGTTAAAATAAGTTGTATGGAACGTTGAAGTCCTCTGAAGAGTTGAATGCCAGGATTACGGTCTTCATATTAGAAGGCAGCAGCAAGTTTCTCCGAAACGTTGGTATGCATCCAACAAACTACACAACGGCACATACCAGAAGGCCGTATTCATGAGCTGTGTACATTTATTCATTTAGCTCTACAATATGTTCCTTTGAAGAGGCTGCGACAAAATGAATCTCCAAGAAACTCATATGACAAATTCCTGTGACACGAACTTCATCCTTCTTTTCTAATGACATAAAGTCTACATTTGCTTCAAATATCCTGATATTTAATTTGGTGTAGCTTTTTTTTAAGGAACACATGGCCAATTCCTACAATATTGCTGCTGTCAGCTTCTAGTGAAAAATGGCAGCATAAACGTTGTTTTCTTTTATCAGGCCGCCTTGTTGTAGGGGTGTTACAAATTGAAGTAGCATGGTCATAAACTGCTGCAGCACAGAAATTGATGGATGGGATGAGCTGAGCAGAGGAGTTGTGCCGCACTGGGATACAGTGGCTAGCCACTTAGCCAGCTCGGCTCTGAACCCCCGACTTAGTTAAACATGTGGGTGTTAATTCTTGGTATATGTATAGCTGCAATGTTATTTTCTTACAGCTTGTAAAAACCAACAAAAGCAGCGAGATTCTCCTATTCGTAGGTTTCATTTGTATTAATTTCTAATCCAGCTTTCATACGAGATGCACTTCGGGAGACCGTTTGCATGTGATAGTTGCACTGGAGTGAAAACTTTGAGACTATTTGCAAATTGGCCCTTCCCTCAAAAGGAACAACACTCTTATAATGTCGATAAGTTAGATAGTCATTTTTGTTTCACGTAATATCGATAATTTAGATGGTCATATTTTTCTCACATAATATCCATAACGTAGATAGTCATATTTGTTTCACGTAATATCGATAATTTAGATAATCCTATTCGTTTCACTTAATATCGATAATTTATATAGTCATTTATTTCACGTAATATCGATAATTTGTATAGTCATATTTGTTTCACGTAATATCGATAATTTAGACAGTCATATTTGTTTCACCTAATAAAGATAACTTTTATAGTCATTTTTATGTTACCTAATATCGATAATTTAGTCATATTTATTATACGCAATATCGATAATTTAGATAGTCATATTTGTTTTACGTAATATCGATAATTTAGATAGTCATGTTTGTTTCACCTAATATCGATAACTTTTTTAGTCATGTTTATATTACGTAATTTCGATAATTTAGTCATATTTATTATACGCAATATCGACAATTTAGATCATATTTGTTGCACGTGTATAGGCTGGATCATCTTACTGCGGAGCAAGGAGTCAGTCCCATATGACTTGATGTGAGATTCGTGATTGAACTGGTGGAACTGCGTTGGGATTTGCCCCAAGTTTCTTAGGTTAGAGACAGGTAGAAATTTGTAGACGTATGATAAATGCACATAACATTTTCATAGGAAAACCTGAAATGAAAATTCTACATTGAAAACGTAGGCGTAGATGAAAAATGAAAGATACTATTAAAATAAATCTTACATAAATGGGATGGGAGGATGTGGAATGGATTTGTGTAGTTCAGAATAGGGACCAGAGCTCTTGTGAACACAATAATGACCTATCGCCTTCTATGAAAGGCAGTAATATTTTTGACTACCTGAGCTACAGTCAGGTTTTTTAGAAGAACTGTGGTTTATGGATTTTTTTGGTTATTGACTTATACTTATCACATTGTGAAAGCTGTTTACTGATTTTTTTCTAAAGTGCCAGAATAATATTAAATATTTCTAAGTATTTGAAGTGTCATCCAACAGATAAGGTAACAGGAAAGGTTACGCTTGTACTGTACGTATAGTTGAAGAAACGTAGCCATGTTCTTTACTCGAAAAACTTTTTATACGTAATTCTATTCTCTTCTCCTCTTGCGTAACCATAATACGGCATAGCTTAATTGTAGGCAGTAAGTAATACAGACTCAGAATTTTCAGTGCGGTTGGTAGATGGTGGGTACTGTGGGTTCCGTTTCGGTAGGAGTTGTTAAATACACAGCAAAGCGTAAAGTGCTAAGCGCAATGCAGATGAACGGGCAGGCTGAAATTTATTGTCCCTTTAGAGTGTATTCGAATTGCAAGCTACATAATTTTAACGATAATTAAGACGCTGGATGAAGGCAGCATGATGATAAACCTACTGTTTGGACAGCTTTAAGTTGGATATGCTAATGCAGTGCTTACCAAACGTGTTCAGTTCCTCGGTGCACCTGAACCTGGTGGTCCTCTTTGCGAATGACCACGAAAAAGTGCTTTCCTCTTTTGCTATTATTCGAACCAAAAACAATATTAGTAGCTGGTAGTGTGGTTCTATTTTACTTCGAATGGACGAATTTATATATCAGATGGCAAGAAAAATGCAAAACTAAAAAAGTTCTGTTCATTAATTGTATTTTTCTGAGAATTATGAAATGGTCGCTAGTATTCAATTTCGGGAACACTCGATCTTGCTCGAGAGATACAAACGTTCCGCTGGAGCATATTTTGTAAAACACTTTTTAACGTACCTGTGGAAGTGTCTGAGAAAAACAGAGAAACATCTTGAATAAACAAGAATATTTCTTTCCAGGTTATGATTCCTTCAGCGATTTAATTTTTATACTATTAACAACACAACGGGATGACATTATTTAAAAAATATATTTTTTTACTTTTCTATACTCACAACATAAGGCTGATGTTACGATTTCCATTTAAGCATTTCTACCGCCTATAGAGAGGCCTACGCAGAAATGGCTTACAATGGATAAAGTCTACACTTGGCCGATGATTATGATAACAAAAGTAATATGTAATATAATAACAACAATTGTTGTGTTGTTATTATTCTGGAATAGACGGAGTATGTTAGTGAAGCATGCTCAGAGTGTTACAGAACTAAATTTGATGTTGCAATCTCGAAAGCCATAATACTTGCAGGAGAAGTGTATGTGTAAAATTTGTGGTTCGTTTTTGTCTACAAGTTTGCTTAGAAGCATGTTCCATTCGAATAAATATTTAACAAGTTACATTAGAGATACACACAGAAACACGTATAAGTGTTCATACACAGTGTTTACTATTTTTGTGCGATGGTAACCAGTGACGACATATTCTGGTAATTCAGAGTTAATATTTCATGAAGATTATGTTGGACTGACGAGTTGTTCAATTCGGACAAGCGAACGGACAAACGTAACAAAGATGGGAGACCGATTTTTGCAAATTTTGTTGCAAGCACACCTCAAGAAGCTCTTCATAAAATTATTTCTTGAATGCCTGCAAAATTTTATTACAGCGCAACAGAAATGTGATTTCATTAACACATCATGCATACCTGTGGAGCCAAAAGCAGTCACGTGAGTATACAGGAGACGCCGTGTCACTGCTTCTGTTTCCAGTACAGAAAGTGGGATGCTTTGCTTGGGCGCCCAAATTTTCATTCTGTCTACATGTCCGCATTTTAATATATCTAGCCGAAAGTCATGTAGTTTCAACTTAAAACTGATGAAAGGATTTTCAAGAATTTTTTAAAGATCATACATTTGAAGGATACGTTAGGCTTCGGCTGTCCGTACATTCCCCAAGATAAAATGTTTACTTCGAGAAATCCAACGTTCACTGGGCGCAACACTTTACTACTGAAGAAGAGTCCTTAAATTGGTCCCAGAGCTATGTCGCAGTCAGCAACGAGACGTTTTGACAAAGCATAGAGCAGGTTGAAAGAGTACTGAGGGTTGACACTCTGATTTCACTAATGTTTTCTTTACGGTAAAATGAAATGGATCTCTTGTCCCTTTCATATATAGAGTACATTGAAAACATTCCGTACAGAGCTGTAGACGTCAAAGAAAAAACTTTTTGTGTTACATAAACGACGTGTTTCTCTTTTTCTATATAAGACGCCTTTTTGCGGAACTGAATAAAAATTTATTTCAAACTGATGAAACTCTTAGTTACTACAGTGATGACTATGAAATGACTGCGGATGACAGTCAAAATAGGTGACTATGACACAGTGTCACATCCCAGTAGAACTGATACATCATTCACACCGCTGCGAAAACCTTAAAACTGGGAAGTCAATAAAGTATTCTTATCTGATAACAGATGTAGCAAATATGTGGGGAGTTTTATTATATCTTTGAGGAATTTAATTCAAAACATTTTGATCGATTTCGTACAGGTATTTTAAGTAGCCTGTTCTGTACTATTTTTCATTGACTTAAACCTTCCGGTCGCACTATGGCCCTGGGGTCGACTCAGCCTCTAACAGAAATGAGTACCAGGTATATCTCCTGGGGGTAAAGGCGGCCGGTGCATAGTGCTGACAACCTTGTCACCTTCATGTACTGATTGTCTAGAATTTCTGGGAGCCCTAAGAGCCTGTCCAAGCCTGCATAGGGATAGTTTTACTTTAACTTTTACACATTCTGTACTTCATAATTGTTTTGAACGCCGGTCATTGTATCATATATATTTGATAAAAATTTACGTAATGTTTAGAATTTATTTGCATTCTTTATTTATCTTGCTACTTAGGACTGTGTTAGTATACTGAGTGGTGGTAGATATAAACAGGGTCAGAAGACGGAAGATTCAATAACAGTAAGGTAAAATATGTTTGAGCCGTTACTGGAAAATCTATCTCTAAAAAAAAGTATCCTTAGCCTACCTATAGATGTCAGCTCCGCATAGTGTACAGTGCTATTCTCTGAAGGTAATTATTTACCTAAAAATATATTTTTCTTTCTAGAATCTGCCATGTTTTTAAAGTTAGGTACTTTTTAAAAAAAGTTTATTTTTGTAGGCACAACACATTGATTGTACACAGAAATTGTTTTTTTAGATATATTTTGTCCTCCAAGTTTAATAACGATATCCAAAAGCACAATCAGTCTTCTCTGAATTTTCGGTGTGTTTATGCTGAATATAGAAAATTAAAAGTAAAATATTTATGAGTACACATATGACCATAAGGAAATGTATGCCTAAAATTCCGAAAACTTGCTTATGCAATAGTATGTAACATCCTACTATTTTGATGTTGTACATTCGGTGCAAAGTGATAGTTTCTTATTGATAAAGCCAGTTAACTGGCTTTATTAGGTTTTAAATATTGGTGTCGCTCCCTGAGGACTGTATTAATTATTTATATATATTTATGTGCAGATTGTTGGTTTCATATTAAGAAACACCCTACATAGTTGTGGTTTAATATCTTAAATACCGTTGAAATTTTAAAGGGAAATTTTCAGAAACAGACTTTGTCAAACTTGTGTGATCTAACTCTAAAATAAACCAGAGATAACGTTCATTTCAGTCGGAGTTTGACCTACTGTAGCTGTAGGTGGTGGAGCGGTTTGGTTCTCAGTTACACAATCAACGCTTACAGACACTTTATATATTTCAGTGATGTCTATTATTCCGGCGTTAACAACATACTTCCAATTTCGGCAGCTTCCCTTGTACTCCTGCGTTATTATGATTGATTAAGACGCGCAACAAGTTGACGCAAGGTACTGCAAGGTCTACAGCCTTTCTCCTCGTACTGTGTACTTTTCCCCCAGCAGTACACCGAACGTTCAAAATAAACCTTTCCGATTTCCAACTTGGTATCCACAGAATGTTTTTCAGTTTATTCACTATTGCATATTGAATAGCGAATATACTCAAAAGTGCACGCTATCATCCATGGAAATTTGTTTTCGGAAATCACTGCCGCCTGCGAACGTACGTATCCGTGACTTTAAGAATGACATACTGCGTGGGAACAGAATAACGACAACGCCGTATTTCAAATGTTAGGCTTTTATACACACAAATGAATCAACCTTTGTCACATTAATGTGCCATTCAGTGTCTGGTATAGGCAACAGTTGAAGATGGATATAGTATATATGACTCCTGACCAAACACGCCAAGGAAGAAAATTATCGAAATTTCCTGTGAAAAATAAGGTACTGCCCTTTACTCAAGAGAATGCAGTTGACTCTGCACAGCCTGGGTACAGTCCGTTAACAATCACGACGACGGTCGGAGGAAAACATATAGATCCTGTCAAAAACACGAGTCTGTATCACTGCATGACCTTCGTCCCACTGGTCGCCATTTGTTAGGCGTTTCGTTTATAACAAGCCTAAAGCCAAATTAATGCACAGCTCTAACCACGCAGAACACTACAGAAAATAACTGCATTATCTTACACACACAAAACACGATTGCACTTTAGACCAATGTATATTTAACTGGTTAATGGTCACAAATAAGGGACAGTCGACTTTCCCCAGCGCAAATAACTGTCAAGGTCAATTGTAAACTCCTCAGTATCGGTACGTAACAAAAAATAACTCAGAACTCGGAATTTTAAACTTTACTGCTACGTAAGGAGTACATTGAATATAAAATTGAGAGAAGCATTAATCCGAAGAGGGAGACGGAATTGAAGCGTAATGTAACAAATGTGGGACAGGTAAGAAATGTCGACATCATTTTGATTCGGAAACTTGAAAGAAGAGGTACCATGAAAGTTTATGTGTAGATGTGAAGATAACATTAAGAATGGGTAAATTTAAAATTTAAGTTTCTTCATCACACATAACACCTACCGTTCAATATATAAGTGCCGCTTACACAAATGATCGCTGATTTTTTTGTACACCATATGGAAATCATAAATAATCTCGATGGGGGAAATTGTGCAGCCTGCTATTGTTAAAGCACGTGGTATAAAGTAACCACTGTGCTTTGGGCTTTTCCGGAGAGTGATGTGAGCGCTTGAGTTTAATAAAAGTGGCGGGCTATATTACTTATCGAAATTTATAATAGGTAAGCACTGTATTAAGTAGCTGACCAATTATTAGCTTTTTAGAAGTCACCATGCCTTCTCTGTGCAGTTACTTCTTAATCGTGCCCCTTTGTAAGACGTACTGTAAAATGGCGTACGGTTTATCTTCCGATACAAACACGGCTGGGAAACCGGGCTAGCGTAGTTAGTACAGTGACTAGGCTACGGGAGGGACGATCCAGGGCTCGAATCCCAGCAGAGGCAAGATGGTTTTCTGTTCTCCAAATCGTCAAGACCGCATCTGGAGCCCACCCAGCTTCCTGTTGAATGGGTACAGGGGTTCTTACTGGGGGGCAAAGCGGCCGGAGCGTGGTGGTGACCACTAACCTTCACCTAGTGCCAAGTTTAGGATTGAGGAATGCTATACCTGTACTTCAGTTACATGCCTTCGTGGCGTGGACAGGGACAGCGTTACATTTACCTTTACAAAAGCAGTTGAAAAAAAAGTTTTGTTTTCTGGGAGGTTTCTCCGAAACATTGGTAAAATGTTATTAGGCTACACGGTCCCACATCCCAGAAGACAGCATTATTCGTAGCACTGCCATGAGCACTCCATAAGTCACAACTGGAAACATGGTCTAATGATTTTTAAACACTAGGTATTTCTGCAGTGCATGAGTTCGCGCAACGCTTGTGTTCAATTATAGATCCTTCACGGATCATGAATGAAATGGGCAATTTGTGTGCGCGCTGACTGCCAAGTGGTCTACTGTAAATCTCCGCCTCGTAGACTGACTTCTTCGGGTAGAGGGGTACGCTGTAGTGGTGAAGGTGCAAGAGCAAACACGAGGAACATTCTGCCGTATATATTACGCGTATTCAAACATCAGTCGTTCATCACAACACAAGTAGCTTCACCGCACTGAATAGTCCAGATAAAACAGCATGTTTACATATCCCTGATCATGGAACATTTGCTGACCGACAACCACACGCGTACCTGGGTAGACACTCAACTGTCTTCTTTTTGTAATACGAGTATTATTTATTTATTTATTTATTTATTTGAGTCAACTATTCGAGCTTTGTTCCTCGTTATAGCTTTTAACTATAAAGTGACAGGACTTACTGTCGATTAACTAATTTATATTGCTTATTATAATATTACGAATTCTGCACATTCTTAATTTCAATGAAAAATATGTGATTGTAAAATCAGAGAGTTTGTGTGAAATTGTACCAGGAGATGGAATACAAAGGTAAAATCATGTTTCATGTTCTAATCCTCCTCTCATTAGACTTCATATTCATGCACGTAAAGAGACAGTTTGAGTCGGAGGAACGCAGTATACATCTTCACATCTGACTTCTTTACTATGCTAATATCATTCATTATCTGTGTTTGTATCAACCAAGTAATATCTCATTTTCGGGATTTCTTTTCCTCAGATTTTTGTTACGCATCTACCCTGCACTTGCTACTTGAACTTCCCACCTCATCTTCCCTGACTTCATTGCTTTAATAGTACATATGGTAAAAGGTAAAGCAACCCCATTACAGGCCTAGACAGGCCCTGAGGGGTCCAGGAGGTTGAGGCTCCCAGATTTGTAGACAATCGGCACATGAAGGTGGTAAGGTTGTCAGCCCTACGCACCGGCCGCCTTTACCCCCCAGGAAATATTCCTGGTACTCATTTCTGTTAAAGGCTGAGTCGACCCCAGGGCCATAGTGCGACCGAAACGATTATGTCAAGGAATTAATTCCAATGACACCATCGGGAATCGAACCCGCGACGTTCCGGTTTGTAGCGTAGTGCCTCAAACAACTGCGCCACCGCGCGCCAGTACATATGGTACATATGACAAATTAAGTAGGTCTGTCGGTCTTTGACGCTCTGATAACCACGATACATAAAGGTATCATTCATACTTCATTCTGATATAGTGTCCTGTACTCTGGTCAGTATTTTGAGAATTTTAAAACACACGAATTAAGCCGAATCTGGAATAGACCCCTTCCGCTCAACTGAACTCTCTTATAACCTTCTGCAGGCATGGAAAGCTCATGTTCTGATGGTTCAAAACTAGTACATCCTTTCAAATCTGGGGAATTATTTCAGGCGCATTTGAATACCTTGTCTAACGCCCATTAAAATACTCTCTGCTTCCATCCGCCTTCTGTACATAACTCGAGAACCTCTGAAAAATATTCATGAAATTTGATATTGGCAGCTTCAGTAAGGCGCTTGTGGATACGATACATTTTTGTTGAAAATTGATCTACATTAACGAGTACGTTATGTTATGATGAGCTGCACGTCTTTCTTCAAGCAATTCGCCCCAAACTTGCATGTAAGTCGCTCAGTATTTATCAGTGTGAATAGTATTTGCAATAAAAGTTGTAGACAATACTAAAGAACTCACGTTCGCGCAATGCATATTTTCCAAGTCTTGCGGTTTTTAATGCAATTAAACTAATTTAAGCCAACGTGTCATATTTATTACAATATACACATATTGTCACCTTGTCATTTATATTTATGATATAGAATATTTTATGTAAGGCGTATGAACAGTAAGATCAGGTAAAGGAGTGTATTGTTAATAATATCCGAACACTGCCTCTAGACGCACATTTACTGCCTGTAGTCCAACATTTCATCCTACAGTAATATGCCTGAACAAACTCGAAGAACTCAAGTATTCTTCTCCGATGTTTTACACCACTTATAACCTTCACAACGATAGTGAAGTAGCTCTCGACTTTTTTCCTTAGTCCTGACTGGGTACGTATAGTGTAAGGTCTGATGATTTACATTTAATACTTTTATGTTGAAGATGTGTTTGCCTGAGAGATTTAATTTCAATTCTATTTTCCGGGGTCTCCAACATCCAAGCTGGTCTGTGATTGGCTTCTTTCCCCATTTTAGTACCTGAAATAACTTTTGAGTGTCAGACGTGATGTACACTCAGCGTAGTCGAGGGGTTATAAATATTGAAGGGAATTAAAATACACGGAACGACGTATAAATTGAAATGACTAAATAAGTAAAAGACATCAACAAATTAAAGTACATTTTCCTTCCATTTTAATTTTTTAACACGTATTTAATATACTCGTAACGTATTTACTAACGGTTGATGTGCGGTGCGTACTGATGTTGCGTGTGTAGGCCTACGGTTTTAAAGGGGCGATCTTAGCCTATTTGAACGGACAGTCCCATGTACAGAGGACAAATAAAAAAAAAATCACGAGTCAGTTTCAAGGTAGCTAGTAACCCAGTAAAAATTGTAGAAATATATTCTCCTTAGAATGCACAGGATTTCTAAGTACGGTTTTGTATACCACTTTGAAGATGTAATTAATTCAATTCAAATCAATTATAGTTTATTAATATGCCGAGTCAACAGCCAGATGGCCAATTACAGAAACAGCACAACATACAAACACAAATAACAACAAACAATGAACAGGACATAAATGAAACAAACACAACCAAAACAAACAAACAAAAATACTTAAATAAGTAATAAGGACACCTTAAAATGATGCAATAAAATAAGTGTGTCAATTTGCCTTCTGAAGACATCGAATTGATTATAAACTGAATTTGCGGTAGTTGCACACCAGCTGGAGGGACAATTTTTATAGAATAAACTAACACGAAACAAAGGAAAGTCTAGGAGGTTCCGAATGGGAACTCGTAGACCAATAATGTCCATGGTAGATGGATAAGATTTAGAGCCCAGAAAAACATTAATAACAAAAATTGCATCAAGTTGATGTCTTCCCTCATGTAAAGTACGTAAATTAAGTACTTGAAGAGCATTAGCATAACTATAACCATTACTGTTTCGGGAAAGGAATCGATTGTAGCATAGAGCAACAAACTTCCTTTGAATGAGCTCAAGCTCTTTAGCATCAGTAGAAGTAATTGAATTCCATACTACGGATGCGTACTCTAATTTAGCTCTAACAAGTGAAAAATATAGTAATAATAATAATAATAATAATATAATGCAATTATAATAACAATGCTATATCATCAAAGTTGAATGCAAAACCGTTAAATAATTAATTAACTATTGAAAATACGTATCCAGTGTTGAAAGAGCTGAATTAAGAACATATCCACTACAGTGCCGAAATATAATTTCCATCTTAAGAACCTAAGAGTCCATCCGGTTAAGTAAAATATTTTAAAACCATTTTTATAAAAATATTCTTCTCGTTTTTTGGGGTGTAAAGGTTCTTTACTATATTTAGAAAATTCTAGCAATGTTCAATAATCTGAACTAAATTAAACCAGCCCACACATTTACAACTTGTCGTGTTAATGTGTATTTTAATATTATCCTTCCCCACGCACCTAGATGTCTCCAATGTTCCTTTCTCTACAGGTTTTCGGATTACAATTTTATGTAGGCTACAGTTCACTCTCATGCGTGCTACTTGTCCCTTCCATCTCATTAGTTTTCTCTGCATCTTATCTATATGGCGTCGGAGACGAATGAATGTTTATGAAGCATTACCGTAGTGGAATGGCACTTGTACGTGAAAGCCGATCTACTCGGACAAAATTCTGGCCCAGTGACACATTCTGCACCATAAATCCTACAAGAACTGGCCTTGGATTGAACTCGAGTCTCTGCATAATGGGCCGGTGACTTAACGGCCTGGGCCATGACACAGCCCCATTGTCATCCTTCTTGTTTTAATCAATTTAGTAATTCAGTAAGGCCGATCCCGTTGGCCACGCGGTCTAAGGCGTGGGTATGCGGCCGCTCGTTTGCTGGGATTGCGGTTCGAATCCCGTCAGGGGTATGGATGTTTGTCTCTTGTGCGCGTTGTATGTTGTCAGGTAGAGGCATCTGCGACGGCCGAGCTCTCGTTTAAAGGAGTCCTACCGAGTGTGTATGTGTCATTGAGTGTAATCAAGTACAAAAATAACCTTCTACACCTACAATGAGAAGGTAGAAGAGGTCCGACTAAAAAATAATTCAATAAATTTCATCATCCAATTTTATCCAGTACCAAGAACAAATCCAAGAATAAAGATAGGTCAACGTGAACGTTATGTGTAGTGTTATGTATTTGTTTAAAATCTGTGACATGAAATAGAATGGAGACGTAGTTGTTTTCTGAGGAACGTTAAGACGCTGAGGATAAGGCGGTAGAGCGACTCGGCCATCTGCCGATACTTAGATCTAGTTTTAACCGTTCTGCACCAATATTCCTTGTGTTCGCTTAACATCCGTTCCTCCCACTGCTATTCTGTATTGACCTTCCGCTGCTCTTTGTCAGTTTATTGCTTCTGGAGAGGCCACGCAGAAGGAAACGCTTAGTACTGTGACTAGACTGTGGGCTGGACCGCAGGATAATCGGTGTTCAGTTCGCGGCACAAGAAGAGAGATTCTCTTCAACACAGTATCCAGACAAGCTCTGGGTCCTACCCAGTCTCCCATCCAGTGAGCGCCGAGAGTTTTCGTTGAGGGAAAACCTGCCACAGTGTAAAGTTAATTATTCATCTCCATAATAATGTGAAGAGTCTAGGAATGTGCTGAACTGTTCTTCCACTCCAGCATACAGTTTAATGACGTGATGGCTAAGTAAACACAGGAACAACTTGCTTTTTTAACTTGGACTTCAACGACTGTTTCTTACATACAACGCCGCTTCATGTATGCACGTTACATCACTTCTGTGCAGAGTAATTATTTGCATGAATGGTGATTAGGTTAGGAATTTTGGGCAAGATTATTTTAGTTAAGCTATAATATGTCTTGACCTATCCCGGTGGTGTGCGGTTTAAGTCGTAGGTCTACAGTCGTTCGATTCCTGGTATCGCGGGTCTCTTGTGTGTTGTGTAGGTAGCAGTCTCTGCGACGAGCTGATCACTCGTTCAGAGGAGTCCTACCGGATGTGTGTCTTAATTGTATGTAATCTAGAAACCTCGAAACGTGTAGGCCTGGGCCGGATTTGGGCTATTGCATGACAGAAACAATATGTTTTGAAGAGGAAAATTTTACTGGCCTAGGGAAGCCTGAAAGTAGGTGTGTGGGAGGATGAGATGAAGTTAAAGTCATCGACTCGCTGGTTCCCTGCCTGAAGGTCACCTGTAAGAGTGTGTTAATTGTCACTGTCTTTGTTAACGATTTGATAATTGCGGATTGATTAGACTGTTAAAGTATTTTATATGGCTATATGATATCGAAATGCCGATCCCAGTGGCCGTGCGGTCTAAGGCGTGGGCCTGCGGCCGCTCGCTTACTGGGATTGTGGGTTCGAATCCCACCGGGGGCATGGATGTCTGTCTCTTGTGAGTGTTGTGTGTTGTCAGGTAGAGGTCTCTGCGACGGGCTGATCACTCGTCCAGTGGAGTCCTACCGAGTGTGATGTGTCTAAAAAGTTTGATCGTGAAGCCTCGAAAAACGAGGAGCCTAAGCCCCCGGGGGCTGTCGAGCCATAGGAAAAAAAAAAATATATATGATATCGAAATGTTAGTGTAGCGCCAGTGTTAAAGACATGAAACTACTACTGAGGACGAGGAAAGGGTACTTCTGTTTTGGGTCTAGTATTGTTTACAGTATTAGTTGTCATGAAATATGTGAAACTTAATCAGTATTAAGGCAGTAACTGACATTCTTGCAACAATAAAATTAACGAGTGTAAAACTTTTGATATTTTTTGTATATGAGTAACCTTATTTTGTGTTTATTGCAGCTACAAATATATTTTTGTACTCAGTCCCACTTTTGCTATTCTGATCACGCTAAAAATAAAAGAATGCGTAGCATTAAGTATGATTCGGCTTTGTATTTATGCATTTCTCGCTTATGCAACAGAAATAACGTACTAGTGTACCTTTTAAGTGGCATTATAGGGAATTGTTTTGTTTATGCATGCCTTGTTTATTTACAATATATTTATTAACACTACCACTATCTCAGAACATAAGGTCGAATAATAGCATGATTAATGAGGATTGCATTTGAAAGGGTGTTGAAAGAAGCGGTCCTGGCCTAATTACAGATATTACTCAGGCATTCGTCTAGCGGGAATAAGGGTAAATGTAAAAAACCTAAGTCAGGATGATGGTCGCTGTACCGAGTTTGAAAAGGGATTTCCTGAATACGAAGCAGGAGTGATAGTAACTAGATTCTGACGTTCGAATTTTAGGGTTGACACGTTGCTGTTTATATACACAAGGCCTTGTAAACTGAGTGTACGGAAGCAACGCTTCCAAGCTAGATACCTCCTGAACACCGTGGAGAGGATTAACGATAATTAATTTTCAAGAGTGCTTCATAAATTCCGCCGCTCGTACACAACACATGTATGAATATAAAGAAAATATTTGAGACAAAGTGGATCACTGACTAAGCTCTGTGATTATTGAGCTCGATGAAGATTTGTGCATCTGAAATCCGGCACAGGGGCCGCGCGGTCTGAAGCTGGGATTGCAAGTTGGAATTGACCGGGGTATGGATGTCTGTCTGTTGTGAATATTGTGTGTTATGCGGGTAGAGTACTCTGCGACAAGCCGATCCCTCGTCCAGAGGAGACAAGTAATAAGAAGATCGGTACACAACTACTAAAGATCTGTCAGCTTAAGATTATTATCTGTTTAAAACGTACAAGTAATCTGTCAGGTTAAGATTATGATCTGTACACAACGTACTGGCAATCTGTCAGGTTAAGATTATGATCTATACACAACGTACTGGCAATCTGTCAGGTTAAGATTATGATCTATACACAACGTACTGGCAATCTGTCAGGTTAAGATTATGATCTATACACAACGTACTGGCAATCTGTCAGGTTAAGATTATGATCTATACACAACGTACTGGCAATCTGTCAGGTTAAGGTTATGATGTGTACACAACGTACTGGCAATCTGTCAGGTTAAGTTTATGATCTGTACACAACGTACTGGCAACCTGTCAGGTTAAGATTATAATCTATACACAACGTACTGGCAATCTGTCAGGTTAAGGTTATGATGTGTACACAACATACTAGCAATCTGTCAGGTTAAGATTACAATCTATACACAACGTACTGGCAATCTGTCAGGTTAAGATTATGATCTATACACAACGTACTGGCAATCTGTCAGGTTAAGTTTATGATGTATTTATATAACATATTGCCAGTCAGTCAAGATTATGATTTATTAACAATATATCTGTGAATCTGTCAAGATAAGATTATGATTTCTTCTTTATGCTACATTTAGATGGCAAACTTATCGTCCTTCTTTAGAGGGGTTTTCTAAATTATTATTAAAATTTTTATGAAAGTACTTTCTATAGGGTGTTCACACTCCAACATATTATCTTCAATCATCACAAACTGACTGCATGGAAAATATTTGTTCTTAAGAAGCTGATAGCCGATTACGAGAGTCCCGAAGCTTTATAAAATTCCAAGATTCTTTACCGTGTTCATACGATCCCACCACCCTTCCCTTCTCTTCCCTTCCCTTCACGTTACCAGACTAATACTTTCAACATTTCTCTTCTGTCCCACGCCTGTGAAATTCCGACGTCTCTTATTAACCTTGATTTGATCGTACAAGATACACGGGCGAAGAGTAGGTGGAAATTTTATATACCTCCTAATTTTGAAGCTTTCTCCACCATTCTTTCTCCTCTTTCCTCTTAGATTCAAATGTTCCCCGCAGCACCATATTCTCATATACACGCACTTTATGTTTCTCCCATAATATGGCAGAACAATCTAGGCCTACATTCATATGGACGTTGGTAGGCAGAAGACACTGTGTGTCATGGGCGTATAATACAGCCTGCGTCAAATACTGGCGTCAACACCAACGGTTATGAGTGCTGATTTTCGTGGTGTCCCTCCAAATCTCCAGGAACGTTCTAGGATAATACCTCAAATGACCACTGGCTTCTGCAGATGTTCCAACTTGTTATTTATTAACCATCCTATCATGGTTTGAATTACAGACACCGTCGCCAAATAAGCCATAAATAGAAAGAACAGACAGATAGGAAGGTAGATGGTTTGGAAATGAGTGGTAGGAAGCATTCCCAGAATTTAATAATCTGTTAAGCTTGCTTGAATTACCGGAAAAACAGCGCAGAACGTTTCGTCCTGTTTGTACATGCGAGTAATCCCAATCGGATAATACAGATATCTGCTTTAGTACGCACAGTAACTAATGTCAGTTAAAAACCGAAATTTTGCTTTGAGTGTAGAACTCACTCATTTCAAACATTTATATTGGAGGCCAAACTACTACATTGTTTGCTCGTGGTTCATAGTTTTCTCCAATAATTACTGCGCACAGACATCTACTACCAATTCCACGCGGTTTCTGCCATGAACAAATATTGATTTCGGTAAAATTAATAATCTTTAGACAACAGAAGCAGCTGGAAATGCAGCTTTTAAATTTAGGGTTTATGTATTTAAGACAGGGTTACAACGTCTGTCTACGGTGTAGGAAAACGGTAGGTCTTCTTGCTGCAAGAAGAACGGGAGCGTTTTATAGGATACGATATTCAGTTGTTTCTTAAATCGAAAGTATTATCAATTAATCCGTAAACTAGCGATTTCACATACGAATCGAACCCAAATGATGTTGGTGGTTGTGGTGGTTTTGGTGATGGTGACGATAATTCAGTTATTTATTATTAATGTCCTGGCACAGCGGCCATTAGGCCAATTACAAGAGTCAGCACAGGAAACACAGAAAATACATGGAACAAGAACCCACAAAAGAAAATACGTGCAAAGAGATAATAAGAACAAATCATTTTGGCGTGTGTTTTTAAGGTAAAAAGATAAGGAAAATAACTTGTTCCTGAATGTATTTAGTACGGTTCAGTTTAATTCAGTTAACACAAATACACAAAAACAGCACAGTTACAAGCCAAACAACAGAATAACAGAAACAAGGTGAGGTAATTGTAAGTGCTGTCTCAACACCGCAGGCCAGTTTAATTCCTTGTTATTAATGCACCAACACAACAGCCAAAAGGCCAATAATAATAATAATAATAATAATAATAATAATAATAAACTTAATGAACATTCTTCTCTGTCGGTATGGCGTAACAGCCGAAGTCGGGCCTAGGCCGCCTCGTTTTTGAGGTTTCTAGATCACACTAAATTGTCACATACAGCCAATAGGACCCCTCTGAACGAGTTATCAACCATTCGCAGAGGCCGGTACTTACAAGACACACGAGACGGACATCCATGCCCTCAGCGGGATTCGAACCTGCAATCCCAGCTTCCAGGTGGCTGCAGACCAACGCCTTAGACCGTACGGCCACCGGGATAGACGGAATATTCTTGCTAAACCCACTTCGCGGACCACCATTTGGGAAAAAATGGAATGTGGCACCTTATAGTTTGGTAACTGTTTTATAACATTTCGATGGCAGCATGTTCCTCCGCGGAAATCTAGAACCTCATAATTTGTAACATACATTTTTCTCTTAGTACACAAAGCACTTTACACCTATACGTTAAATGCATGAAAGTATAAATGTATGTAGTCTATCACAGTGCATTAGGCATCATACGTGGCGAGTTTCTGTTTGTATTCGCCTCTCGTAGTTGGTGGTATGTCCTGTAAATATATCCTCCCACCCTGCAGGCCAGTAAACGCTGTATACCAGATACTTCCTGATACAACATCCCAATAACTAGAAGGAAGCGTGGACTGCCTACCTCTTCCGGCAATCGTCTGTGTAAGGCATTCATTCAACAAAACAAACGTAAAGTTTCAGTGACTGAACGCCTGAAGCATAGGCTTTTGGTGTAGCAAAGTTATATGGAATTGAAAGAGTCACATTGGTAGCCACGGCGACATGCAGTGCGGTCAGTCACATGTAGTAAAGCAGTTTGAACACTGGCACAGTAAACTGTATTGGGTTATAATGAACTGTTCTGTAGAAAGAATGTAAGTATTCCGGACTAGATCGTATCGGATGTGACGCGATGTAGTTTGATATGTTGTTCCGATCTTCCAGACGAACCTGCTGCCTCTATCCTCAGTGTGGTGTTCCCAGAATATCTGCATCTTGATATAGCTGTGAGGACTTCAGTCCTCACAATGAGTGTTCAGATTACTTTTCCCGGCTATGTGACGTCGGATAATAAGATATGTATTTATATTTATCAACGTTTTAGAGGCAATTGCTGCCTCGATCTTGAACACAGAAGTGTAGAGGAATGCGGTACAAGATTCGAGGTTCTGATGGTTATCATTCTCCCTCACTACAACACCCTAATCATATTTGCTGAAAAGTAAGAAATTTTTAACCTACCCATAATGAGATATATAATGATTTCAGTCTTCAAGCGTATGACGTCATAAGACTTGTCTATAGATAAGAGCGTTTCGGAGTAACTTGCGGCCTCAATCATCAGGTTAGTCCACTTTTCTTAGACTACATTAAAGGTGAAGGTAGCAAGCGTATCATCCAAATGTACACGGTGTCATACTAAAGAAAACTTGAATCTTTGTAACCCTCAAGCCTATACCTTTTGTTGGAGAGGATTTTGAGTAAAATAATTGTATATATGTATACGCATATATAATTTTATTTTATGGGCAATATATTTACGCTTTACTCTACGTTTCAATGTTTAAGATAAAATAATGCCACAAAAATACAGCGCATAATGGACAAGACCAAATGAACTGATAAAATTGATTTGTAAGTGTGATAAATAGGCATATAGAAATCTGAATTCTCAAGCCTGCATGCGTAATTCTTGAATAAAATATTTCCACTCGTGCTACGTATTCGCAGATTTTGAACTGGAGTGTAGTGTGTTTGAGGTCACAGTATTATGTCACCACGGAAACAGAATTCGCTTTGAATGAGGAGACTGGAGTCGCCATTTGGTATTCCGATCATGCAGTGGCTAGGCAGCTGACCGCTTTGCATCTATAAGAACCGCTCTGGTAGGTACAGTGTTTGTTCTCTGATAAAAGAGGAACTAGCTAAGTAACATCACTGTTTATTTACCTGTTGAGATGAAAATAGTTGCTCAGCTAGTTAAGAAATTCCACACATTTTTTAAATATGAAAATTCATGACCATGTTCACAAGCACCCTACTGGTCCCTGCGCTTCATGCTGTTTCTTTAAGATCCATTGTGATGGTATCCTTCCTCCTAAACCTAGGCCTTTGAAGTGTTTTCCTTTGATTGGGTTTTACTATGAGATTTTCTTATGCATTTTTCTGTACTCTTTAATGCTTGCTACACGCCTCCTTCTCATAATTCCTCATTTGATCATTATAATAACGTACTCTTATGAAATTCTCGTTATGCAATGTCTCCAGTCTTCTTCACTTCTTCCTTCTTAGGTCAAAGTATTCTTCGGAGCAGCCAGTTCTCGAATACAATCAGGCTGTGTTCTTCTCGTAATGCGAGAGGCTAAGTTTTACGCCCATACAAAATAACAGGGTCCATTGTAGTTGTGTGTATTTTGATCTCCATGTTTTAACCAAATGGTAGCAAGCACATCTTTTCTTCTAGACGTAAAAGTGAATGCGTCTCTGTGCCTAAGCTCCACACCAGAAGGGATGGGTTGCATAGAGGCAAAGATTCAGTCGTGGTAGACCTAGACATTATGTGCTTAGGCAGTTTGACTGTCACACTTGTTTATCCCCGAGGAAAGGGCCGTACCGGTACAGAGCCGATAGGAGGCTGCTTCAAGGGGTATAGGGAGCGTGGAGTTAAAGATTCATTTATTACACAGCTCGATTGGATGAAAGTGAGTGGTGAACTTCACGCTCCGCCCAGTTTGACGACAGAATAATAGCAGAAAGGATGTACAAGCCGTCAATCACAACTGAGTTCATATCAGTTTTATTGCTTGCTACATGTTTCGGGTTTTGTGAAAAGCCATCATTAGGCAATTAAAAATACGTAACGAAAGATAATTTTAATACAACCCGTTATAATAATACTTTTGAGATAGCTAAGTTCTCAGCTTTACAAAAAAATGGAGTTGTATTAGCCGAAACTATATACAACTCAAGATTTTATATACGTATTTTCGGCTTCTACAACTCCATGTTTTGTAAGCTGAGAACTCAGCTACCTAAAAAGTACTATTCTAACGGGTTGTACTTAAATTGTCTTTCTTTATGCATTCTTAATTGCCTGATGATGGCTAATCAAAAAAGCAGAAACGTGTAGCAAGCAATAAAACTGATGTAAACGTAGATGTGATTGACGGCCTGTACTTCCTTTCTGCTGTTCGTCACAACGGGATGTCATCGATAAAGACAGAATAATAACCTCGCTGATAAGCAGTTGATATAAACATGCTGGAAAGCATAAAGGGAACATTCAGGTGGAGAGTCGTCCATTTCAGACCTCGCTAGTAGGCACATGTGACTGGTCAGGCTCAACCATATCGCGAGGAAGGCGGTTCCCGATTCCCATTTGATAGGCGGATGGTCGAGGCATACGGGAAGAGAAAGGTCCATCCATTCAAGGCCTTTGAAGTTCGTGATATTATGTGTACCGCCTGTACTAGACGTATCCGACAGGAAGTTTCGTGGCCCTACAGTCACTATGAACGTGATTTCGACAGAAACTTCCTGAGTCTATCGGAATTTAACTCCGCAAACTTTCTTCTCACTGACCCAGATATAAGGGCTTAAACAGTCTTGCTGAGTAAACATAGACCCCTCTGCAGACCAGTCACAGAATAAAATGTGTGGAAACCAAGGAAAGAGAAAAATTCTAGACTTGAGGGAGTTACTTCTCGATAATAATCTTCTCATAGATCAAATTACTAGTATGATCTCGCTCAGGGTGCAGTTCTTATGGTTTCGTCATAAATTTGCAAACTAACTGAGGGCTTTTTTTAAAAGAAAAAGATAGTTGCTGGTTACGAAACACCTCATTTTTAACCTATTGAAAATTGACATTTATCTGACTTGTATATGTACATTTAGTTCCTGACCCACAAAGAACACAGTTCGTCTGTATTAGAAAGACAAATGATTGATGTACAGATAAACAAGTATTTATTTTCAAAAGTATATGGAATACATAAATAGACCTACACTGTTCGTCAAAATGTGAAGTTTCTCAATGTTACAGCAGGCGGTAGATATATTTACCACTTAGCTTTAAATTATTAATGGAATTCGAAATTACGTCACCATGTTCACGAAATACGAGTAAACCAACTGAACATTAACTGAACCAGCTGAGTCCAGCCCACAACTTTGTAATATTCTTCTCTGAGGCCCTATTTAATGTCATTTTACCTGCTCATTTCTTAAAAGTGTTTTTAACTTTAAAGACATATCCCTCAGTATCAGTTCACGAAGAGAACAAATCCGTTGACAGGTGTGTGCATTCCTCTCTTTAAATAATGTTGTAGCAGTTATCCCACCTACCATCTTCATTCCATGCATAACATTCTAATAACCACACCGGCAGCATTCTCTATCATATGTTTCTCTTGTGATGAAGGCCACTAAGAGCAAGTATTATAATATTGGTAAAATGTGTTGCACACATATTTGGCGTATTCCCAATATCCCGATAAATTGCTTATAAATTAACCCCAGTTCATACAGGGAGCATGCGGCGTACCACAGGGCCTGTGTGGGATACTACTTACATAGACAGCTTCCTGGATGTTATGAATGCACGTTTAAACCTGGCCTGAACAGGCCACGGTATGTCGAACACCACCACGGAATTCATATCTCAACTGAGGCAATACCTGCATGTGGAAGTGTGTATCTGCTGCGGTTATTAAGGTTTCTACACATAAACGCTCCTCTGTAATAACTGAGATCCCTGACACGATAGAATAGTCTGTAGATATGCCTTACATGATTGTGGTAACATATGTAACACTTTTATTTTCGTTGCCTACATCTTTCATTGGAGGCCGGAATGGCGTAGTCGGTATAGCGACTCGCTACGGGCTGGGTCTTTCGATGTTCGATCCTCGGTGTGTGTGTGTGGGGGGGGGGGCGAAATCTTCCCCACTCGTCCAGGCCTGCCCCGAGGGCCACCCAGCCACCTTTACAACGGTTGTCGGGGTGCTTTCCTGGAGGGCAAAGCGGCCGGGACCTGGCTTCAACCGCCCTCCACCATTTAGCGCCGAGGTTGGTAATAAGTATAACTTTACCCCCCCCCCCTCCCACCCGCTTTTTGTGTCTTCATGGCATATGGTAGGGCGAAAGTTACTGTTTACACCTTCGTTTTGACCATGATATTTTCTGAACGGTTGGACGAATGGAGGTTGGATTGCAGAGTCTAGAAGAGAATTGCTTTTCGTTTATGTAACCAGAGTGTCAGTAGCTCAGATTGTACGTACAACAGCGTCGAATGATTGGATGATCTTTGAATACTCAACTTGGAAGGACGAGGAACGTAGTGATCATGTATTAATTTCGGGTACTACCCCAGAATTTCCTGGAGGGACTAAGGAATACCACGGACAACCTCAGACAAGATAGCTAGTATGCAATTCGAAATTCTTGCCGGGATCGCCACCAACACAATTCTGAAGCCGTACTGCTTTTAACCAAATTTCTCAGTGATCCCGATTAAAGTACGATAGAGGGAGGAGACTGAAATGAGCCTCTTCTCAGTGTCTTTGTATATTGTTAAATGAAACCTTGTAGATGCATTTAATAAATTACGCAAGTTTCAATTACGAATGCTGTTCAATGAGTAAGGTTCGCCACGTTATAAAAATCAGATGAGAAGTTACTACAGCGTTAAGTGTAGCTCATTTCTGCCACTAAAATATATTAGTTTTCAGCATAACTCTCGAACACATTCATGCATTTGGCCCATCTCGGCAAGAGTTTGAAAATTCAGTCAAAGTAGAAATCATTCTTTGCATTTGCAACCATTCACGAATAGCCATATCCACTTCCTCATTATTGTGGAATCGGCAATCTGTGAAGTGTTCCTTCACCGGCCCACACTTTTTTCTGGGTTGCTTTGTTTGGGGAGTGAAATGGTGCACACATGCCTCATCGCCAGTGAAGAGCCCGAATTCTAGAGCGACGGAAGCGTTCCTAAATGGTGCAGACACACCAATCTGCTCGAGATCGTGTTGAAAAGAATAATACTTTAGTGAAGTAAATGAGCTACATTTAGTGTGGTAATGACTTCTCATTAAATTTTTATGACCTAGAGATCCTTACTTGTGAAGATCCCTCTTATATTTCGTACGGTAACTCATGTGTGGCAACTTCCATGGTGCTTTCATAGTCAAAGCAGTTGTGATTTATGTTATACGACTTTTACTAAAGTAGTTTCTTTAGCACCAAGCAACAGCTTGCTTGTTGCAGAACAAGTAGCCACTCAGGTGATCGGAGAAATCTCCCCATTTTGTTATCCTCAAAGGTTTATTTCCTCATTTACAAGAACCCTGTCCTGGACTAGATTAATTCAGTCAATTTCTACACCCTGATTATTACAAAACACTTTTTTAATTTTACCTTCCCTCATATAGGCCTAGGTTCATGACCAATATTTTGAATGAATTCCTCATTTCTGCATGAGTGATACACATCCCTTTTCTCACCTATATTGGTTACACTATTTTCTTTGGTGCATATTGCAAATTATGAAGCCCTTCATTTTATAACCTTCCCCATGCTCAACTTATTTCGTCTGTTAATGTCCACATATTCATCCAACCGCTCTGTTCTGAAACATCCGCATTTATATTATTATCTTAAGATGTGATATAACATTTCAATTTATACACAAGGCCATATGAAGTAATATTTTCGGTCGGATATAGCCTGCTACGTAGGATGTGGGCGTCGTAACTTGGATTTTCCTCCACCCTTTTTAGGGACGTAACAACGTTACCATTTCGCTCGTCACAACCCTAAGCTACGCAAAAAGGTTGAATGAAGATACAGTAAAATTTAAAACAACTTTTATAGTGTTGTCCCTAAGTGGAAATGGAAAATTTGTTATTTTTAAAATGGCCATTATTTATTTGTCGAAAAAATTTACAACTTTACCTAAAATTCACGCACACGCTTCAATTAATGTAATGATGTTTTCTGTTCACTGTAGGTAATTTGAGAAATATTTTTGTATTTACTGAAAGAATTATAGTAAATATAATAATGGGGAAATACTGAGAATGTTACTGAAACAGGCTCGTGTGCGAGCTTGAGTAATCCTCTTCTTATCCAGTCGTTAGGTTAAATCGTTTAAAGTAATTTTCATGACAAACTCATTACATTCTCTGCTGCTGTATTTCAGACAACAGAATCTTTTCTTACACTAAAGCTAGGGACCAAATAAAAAGGAGCTATTTTTTGCCCGAAATACGATGTTGTAACCTGAAAATTATTCGACTGATGCCGCTGTTTGTTTTATTACGTATCATTATTGTATACCTATAACAATGCTTTGTATAATTTCCTAAAGATCTCATATTTCCTTGTGTTCCTTTTCTTCGTGGGCTCTTTGTCTTCAATCGAAACTTGAGTTGTCGCATGCATTCACATTATTTACATACCGTTTGTATGTCTGAAATGCTTTACAGCTTATATATTTTGTCATCATTAAATCCTTTTAAAACAAACACTGGTGTGTGTATAGGCTGTGAAGTGTTAGCGAATTTCACTGTAATTTTCGCTGACATTTCTGCTTCATATTCTGAAGTATCTTGTTTCGAATCTTGCCCCACTAATGTCTTAACTGAGGTTTCTCGTGTCGTTAAATAACCCAAGAATCAATAAGTAAATCAGGTAATTAATCTAAAAGCTTATTTCAGCCATTCGTGGGACATGTACAGCGTCGAGACTCGTTTAGTGCGAACTTCCTATCTAATGAGTATCGGGGGCATTTTCCAGGGGTAATGCGACCTAAGCCTGTAGCTAACAACCTATCTTTGTCTTGTGTCGAGATTAAGAATACTGGGGATGTGCCATAACTCCTTATAACTTTATTGTGAGGTGCTTCTTGAAAGTCACATTCTACCTTCTTGGGTGCAGTGCATATTGCTCTGCTTTAACACAGTTTTTCTTATGCCACCTCTCTTATCTTTGCCTCCCTCGTTTTCGTTTCCGTATTGGTGTTCGTTCCTCGGAGCGAAGTTTTAGTCCTTTGTTACCCACTCACCCTAAAAGTCTTTGTTCGTTGGTTTGTAAAGTATCCTTTACTATATTCTTTGATATCTAAATTTTTGACTAGGAACTGGTACACCTCTTTGAGTTTTGATATGGCATGCCCTTGCCATAGTTTGCCATACGTGTCAATCTTGTATTTTAATTTTAAAGAGTTATGTATTATATTAGGTAATATTTTCGTGGCCTTTCCCGGTGGCCGTGCGGTCTAGGGCGTGGGTTTGCAGCCTCTTGTTTGCGGGAATTGGGGGCTCGAATCCCGCTGAGAGTTCGTCTCTTGTGTTTGTTGTGTGTTGTGTGTTGTGTAGGTAGCGGCCTCTGCGGCAAGCAGAGGAGTCCCACCGGGCGTGTGTGTCTGCTTATTTGTGATCTGAAAACCTAGAAATTAAGGCGTCCTAGGCCCGATTTTGTCTGTAACGCCACAGAAGAAGATAGTTTCTTTCGCTCTGCTGTGATTGCACCACAGATATGTTAGTAGGATTTGTAATTCGTTCATTTCCTACGCACACTTTATTGTACCTCTTTAATAGTTCTTGTATTATTCATCAATTGACATACGTATAACAAATTACATATTATATTATATCGTATTATATCATAATCTCCTTCAGACTCATTTGATCCCTTCTGCGTGTTGTGGTTCTATACATTAGCGCCACACCCATACCCTTACATCGTGTTCCTGGTTACTGCCTATCCCCTTGTAGTACGGGTATGCCGTTCGTTATTTACAGTGACAACTTTACGTTCTGTTATTTTATACATCTTTCCCACACTCGTATGGTTCTTCAATACAGCGAGTCAGTTATCAGGATACGTGGTAGGTATTTGGACATTTTATTCTAAATCTCTAGACACATTTCTTAACTCCGAGTTGCAAGTCTGCGAATAAAAACGTCGTAGTTTTCTAGATTTAATTAACACCAAAATTTGTAGAACACCTATAGGACTGTGTTTTGTGAAGCTGATAATTTTGTTTCATTCTTCATTCTCAACTATTTTATGTTTCTTGTATCCAAATATTTTTAAGAACTCTTTATTTACAGAAGCTAGTACACACTCTTTGATCATGGTAGCCGCGACTTGATATGTTATCCTTCTGCCTTGATGGATTTGTATACTTAATGCCTCTATCGATATCAAATCACTCTTTGGGCCATAACGTCACCACAGTCTTTCTCTTCTGTAGATTTATAACTTCATGTTGCCTTTGGCCACTTGCCTTCATTTATTTTACATGCACTGTCTCGTCCTATAGATAATTATCTCACACATTAGTAATTATTGTATTTTTCGAATAACTTTTTTTTTATCTAATTGTCATTTAAAATTGCTTGTTGTTGCTTCTGTTTTTCTTTCGTCTTGACGCCCATCTGCTTTCAGTCTCCGTTATTTTTAAATGATTAATAAGTGCCTTGTATAATATTATTTATAGCCATGTATTTTGGATATTATTTTAATCAACAGTATTTTGAAGCCTAAGTATAGATATTTCTCTTCAATTTCAAAGATCTTTTGCAGTCAGGTTTACTGATTTTTTTTGTGTAGGCTTGTTTTTTTTTATAATAATTGTGTTAAAGTGGATTTTTCGACAAATTTATATAATAATTTCGTCTTACAGGTGCATAAATATGTTAGTACTTTTAAGTCGACTATATTTACCGCCTGAAAGTTTTCGAAAGAAACACTCCATAAAGCTGTATACGAAATACGGCAGATGATTGTGTGCCCGTAAGAGGAAGCAGCCTTTATCCATTGTCCATTCTGCGTCAGCTATAAGGAAGCAACGTCAGGACCATGTTGTACAATTCTAACAAAATTGCGATCAAGCGATACAAGGCAGGAAAGACGAGGACTCACGTTATAGTGGGGGTCAGCTCCTGGCAATGGCCGTGTACGTCACTGTGACGTGGGTTGACTTAATCCCAGCTGCTCCTCTTCACTCCTACAAGATACACGCGAGCACAATGTAGGATAGATCTGAAATTACCTCAACACATTGAAGGTAGAGATGTTAAAAGAGACTAAGATAAATGAATTACATCTCAAAAGGAGATAAAGACATAAAATAATCATTTACCAGTACTTTTGTATGGCTGTAAACACAGTATCTTACTTTGATTTCGTTAATTACATATTTCTGACAACAATTGTCTCTCAAATGGAGGACGCTTCTTATATTTACTTATTTTATTGTTAGTTTGTTTATTGAGTTCCCAGTTGAACAGTTATAATGTGTAGTGTCGTCTGGTAGAAATATTAATGAATGATCATTTGGAAAGAATGTCTCGAAATTTACGGTAGTGTGTGGGAATATTTGTAGAAATACTGAAGAAAACCGAAAGGTCTGTCCGTACAACCGACATCCGGAACAAAACGAAAACCCGAACTTCCCAAATACGAAGCAGGAGAGCCGTCCCTCCACTCGACCGTGACATTCAATTTAGAAGCTACTATAACAGTGCCTCATGGTTTGGACAGGCCACTGTAATTGTGAGGATAAAGAAATCGTGGCTCGAATAAAGGAGACGACAAATATATACAGAATTTTGGTGAGGGAATGTCGTGGAAAACAATCACGTGAAAATCAGAAGTAGGTACTTGGGTAATATTAACCTTGATATCAGGAAATTGGGTTGAGAGGATGAAAGGAGACTGAATCCATGTTCTGCTAATAGAACGACCTTAAAAAGTCTAGTTCATAAAGGATCATTAATGTTATACATTTTGGGTTTCTGAAATAAGTACATATTTTTATAGCAACTAAGCGAGAAAGTTTTCGAAGTTCGACTCACAAATCCCTTGCTCGTTTATTACTCAGTCCTAAAAATACTAGCTGCAAAGTGCCTACAAATTAGGAAGCATTATTTGTTTTTACAGTGCTTCATTACTTCAAATCATGTAACTTTGGGTGTCTTCCTAATCTCCTTTTTCTCGAAACTCTTGAAGTACTAGTATTTCCGTACAATTAGTTACGGAGTATCACATCCATATTATTCAACACATAAAGCTGTAATTTTTTTCAGTGAACACAAGTACAGTAATATAATTAGTTAAAATTTGGCAAGTAGCTTTCAAATACTAATGCTTCACATCATGAAATTAACCTTTTGCCATTCTCTTCATTTCCTGAATATGTAGCTTTGGCATTTTCTTTTTGCACAGTTAATCAAACCAGCGTTCCCCTTAGTATGAAGACTGTGCCTCGCAGCTGTATCAACACTCTTTACATTTTGCTTCTTCCTCCTCGTAAGACATCAGCAATCTGCCACGTTCGAGCCGAGGTGTTTACGTCTCACGCTTCGGTTCGTGCGGATGTATAATCTCCCGTTCACTGCTCAGGGCACGAACTCCTAACCCCACAGGAATTCCTATGTTTAACCAGTGTCTTCGCTTATTTCATCAAACATTGCCACGGTGGCAGCTAAGACGTAGTTTTCTCCAGAAAAGAGAAGTGTTTGGGGATGTATCATGAAAATAAATCTCAGATTAAGTAATTACGTAATTAAGAACGAAACTTATTAACTAAATCACTGATGAACTAGCTACGTAACACATTTCCTAATGCAACTCAGCAACAAGTTCGTTGATACTTGATATTCAGTTAGATGGTCAATTGCCTTTTGAAGGAAACCCACTTTAAAACATCTGACACACTCCTGAATACAATCTAGTCATCGTTCCCTAACACGTACATTGTTTCTTCCATTCAGGTCTAAATAATTCTTTGCAGGAAAGGTATTCCTGACAGTGCAATAGCTGCTCAATTATTCAAAGAAATCCGCAACCTGTTGCGGAATCCGAAGATAAAATGCCATACTAAGAACAGCACAGTTCTGGTTCCTACTACGAGCGAAATTAATCCATATGTGTGAAGCAAAATAAATGAAATTAGTAGTTGAAAAATAATTGTATGTATCCAATACTGATGTTTCACTGCAGTACGTTTTCACCTAACACTTTGTAGCCATCTCCAGGCAGTTCGTAAGTAAATGTGAACGTTCTTGCAGGGCATGTAATGTCCTATGTATGGTGATGTAAACTGCGGGAGTTTTACGAGCTGCATGAAGATGGCTAAAATTTTAGCCGAAACATGTCGCAGTGAAATAAGTTTTAAACAAGTACAAATGTTGCTCCGACTGTTATTTTAATTTTTATATTCCGACAATTATAATTCCACTATTTGAGATAACAACAACAACACTGAAACAAAATTTGACAATCGCTGTTTGTAAAGTGGAGGACTCTTCATAAGACCAAAAAAAAAATCTTTATATTTTGGTGTGACTACCTGATGGTGGCCATATAGATGGGCCGTAACATGTTATTTTTATTTTTTTTTCTGTGGCTCGACAGACCTATATGGGCCTGGGCCTCCTCGTTTCGTCGAGGTTTCGTGATCACACTAAGACACACTACACTCGGTAGGACTCCTCTGAACGAGGGACCAGTTCGTCGCAGAGACCTCTACCTGACAATACACAACACTCACAAGAGACAGACATCCATGCCCCCGGTGGGATTCGAAATCACGATCCTAGTAAACGAGCTGCCGCAGATCCACGCCTTAGACCGCACGGCCACTGGGATCGGCCGAAACATGTTATACTACAAATATAATGAGTGTATGACTTTATTCTACTACGTGTTCTGATATTCTGACCTTATACTTAATTATTGGATTAATCAACAAAACGAGATGACGCTACCTAAACTTGTTAATTTTATCATTACATCTCACACTCCTTTCTAGATAAAAGGGGCTAGGTGTATTCTCTCCCATTCATGCTTCATACTCCAAACTCATCCTCCTTTGTATTCAAGATTCTAATACTATTGAACGAACGAGGAGTACAAATCATGAAGTTCCACATTACGCACGTTTTTCGACCTCCTGTTACGTCTCCAGTAAAGACGGAATATTCTCCTCAGTACCAGTTTCTCAAACAGCCTAAACCTATGCTCTTCTGTTATCGTGACAGAACAAATTTTATTAGACTCCAAATAACAGGCTAATATAGATGTGTACGCAAATTCTGTAAGCTTCCTTGCAATCAGGAGCTACGTAAGCTACTAAAATGTCCTAACATTCATTTTGACTTGCCTTTCAGCGTGATGTCAAAATCTGACCAATCAGAGAAACAGTAAAGGAACACGAGTGCGGTGTTTTCCTATATGTAGCATCATACCGGCAGCTCAACAGTGCTGTGGTGTCCTGTATGTACTATCGTACCACCAGCTCAACAGTGCTGTGCTGTCCTGTATGTAGTATCGTACCACCACCTCAACAGTGCTGTGCTGTCCTGTATGTAGTATCGTACCGCCAGCTCAACGGTGCTGTGCTGTTCTATATGTAGTATCGTACCGCCAGCTCAACAGTGCTGTGCTGTTCTATATGTAGTATCGTACCGCCAGCTCAACAGTGCGGTGCTCTCCTATATGTAACATCGTTTCGTCAGTTCAACAATGCAGTGATGTCCTGTCTGCAGTATTGTACTGTTAGGCCAAGAATCCACAATTTTCCTATCTGTAGTACGCTGCCTCTAGTTTAAGAGGCATATGAAGCCTGATTTTTATCGTAATATTTATTATGTGAAGGGTGGAACATAAATGTGTACTTGGCAACTTGTATTGCACTTGACTTTGTCTCTGTATTGAGATTTAAATGCTGTACTATTTTCAGGGCCCAGTGAGTTTGAAAATATGTCTAGAATTCTCGTTGTCACAGCGAAGATTTTGAATTTCAAACGAACCTTTCTTGATGTGCAATACATTTTGTTTTGAAGTATGCTGATATTTGAAGGACTGTTATGAAGTTGTTTCCATGTTTTTATGGTTGAGAACATACTTCAGAATGTTATTTGCAAATGGTGTATTATGGAAATGGATTCATATGGACCTCGTGAACACAATGATTAGTTAGTTAGGAACTAACAATTTTAACATTAAAAATTGTAAGTTTAACCCACGCAGTGTATTGGTGTGTTTTGTATTTATCTCAGAACAAACTGCGATTATATTCCTATACAAAATTAACTGGTTGGTTTTTATAACTATGCAACGTGTAAGTTGGCGTAAATCTTCAAATTACTAAATATTCAAACATAATTCAGATGAATTTTATTCTCTGAAGGTTTATTGAGACTTACATATAATGGAGGCAAGCTTCTGGATAATAAAAAATTTACGCAGGTTTCTAAAATTGCAATAAAAATGTAAAATGAGAACTTCCAGTAATTTACTCTGGGAACGTACCTCACAAATAGTTTTATATCTGTATGCCAGTCCGATTCCAGACAGACCTAGATTGTTTACAAG
This sequence comes from Reticulitermes speratus, assembly GCA_021186555.1. Taxonomy (NCBI): domain Eukaryota; kingdom Metazoa; phylum Arthropoda; class Insecta; order Blattodea; family Rhinotermitidae; genus Reticulitermes; species Reticulitermes speratus. Next base: position 22,537,272 of record JAJKFL010000005.1, read on the forward strand.
TAGTGCATACATTAAGTTATGAGGAAATGTTTTTATGAGGTGTCAAATTGAAAATAAAACGAGGAATAGAAATAGTATGAAGGTGGATCATAGAAAAAAAAAACGTGAAACTTTGTGTGGGGTGGACTGAACATTTTCAGGCTTTAGTTGAAAAGCGGAGTTTATATCAGACTAAAGTATCCGTAAATGATTTAAATGGAAATTCATGTGGCTAAATATTTAACAGTAAATATTTAACAGTGTAACTTACTATCAACTGTGGATTTCTAAGTTTTCATTCGTGCTTTGCCGTGTGTCAGAATCAAAATGCGGAATAGAAACTGCAATACCTCACTTTTTATGCAAGATAGTGCACACAAATAATGTACAGACATACAAACAAGAGAAACAAATTAAAATAAATAACTGTTCCTACGGCTTCTTGCTTGTAAGGATTCTTAATTGTCTTTTAAATTTCACATTTTCACGTGAAGTCAACAGCAAACGTAGACAAAATGTCATTATTATTCCGTCCAATGGAAACATAACAATTTCGTTCCTGCCACGGTATGTTTCCGCTTTGTGTTCATCACGGTGACATTTCAACTGCAAATTTTTGTGACTGGTGTTTTATTGTTTTTACTTTCTAACACCTTTCTTAAAATTTATTTATATATTTTTAGTATTTTTTACATAAGTAGGCGTGTGTTTTTGGCGTTTGTCTACAGTAAGACGGGAATTAAATTATTTCATTTGTTAGTAGTTCTTATTGCCTGGTACTGTTTGTAGTATATCTCCATGACGTGTATTCTTTCTAGAGAAGTTAATGTACTTTATGCTGGACAGAAACTCGCTACCTTTTAAACAGACTGAAAGTTAACTGGCATGTTGACCATATCTCTTCACTAGACACTACGTTGAAATATTTTTTGTCTGAAATCTTATTCCTTTAAAATTCATCTCGACTCTTAAATTAGATACTCCTTTATGTCAAGAAATTGCACATTCTGAAGAAAGTTTAATTAATATGAAAGATTTACACGTAGCTTATATTCCATTTTGAGGAAAATTGTAGGTGTAATTAATCATGTTAAAAAATAACATTCGATGCTTTTTAATGCTTCGTGGACCGGCGAAGACACTTCGCAGAGCGACAGTCGTTGCAGCTCTCAATTTAAGGAAAGCTGAATCAAGGACATATTAATATTAGAACTGCTTTATCATAATAGAAACACGTAAGACAATTTTCAAAACCAAGCTATAGTTCCGATACATTTATTTAAATTTCTCAATAAAAATATGATGAATTTTTATGTACACCGCTACAAAACACTTCCGAAATGCCTGTGCCATTGCCCTTGATATGCTTTTCCCTAGTTTATTCCCATATGAAAATCATTATCGGTAAATGCTTTGGTATTTGGACATAGTGAATTCCGGCAGGTACGGCAACCCATGTTCGATTATCTGGCTTTATTCCGTTCAACAAACCTGCAATTATGAATAAACCTTTTCAAAACCTCAGTGTATGATGGTTTCATTGCAGCGTGTGCGGAATTTTTTATGTTCGTAACGCTGGTCACAGACACAAAACGTATATGGAGTATCCATACATAATTTTGTGTGTTAATCACATTTCTGTTTCTACGTAGCTATTTCAGTAATTTTGTATTTGATTTACCTAATAATGGTTGGTGAACATCATAATGTATTTGCTTTACTGGAAAAAAAAATTTGATTAATGTCAATTCGGAACTGGTAAGTGTGAAGGAAACCGTTTTCGCACGAATTGAAAACTGTTAAAAATGCGGAAGGAACCTATCCGGGACTAATTTAATACACTGTACCTTCTTCAAAACTGACAGAATGTGCAAATTCACGAAACAAGCATTTGAAGCAGCCACGTGTACATCTAAGATTTGAACTTATTACTTACTGAATGCTTATTGTGAATTCATTGGTTCTGGTTTAATGCACCCAGCCTTTGTTTTGCGCTTTTTGCATGAACGTCCCTTGCAAATTTACACCATTTCTTAATTTGCGCATTTCATTTTCGGTTTAATGCTTTTTGGCTGGCTGCATTCTATTAAGCTAACCCTTATTGCTGATGGGAATATCATTTGGATTTACGCTGTTTGATTTACGTCCACTTTTTCAGGAACGCAACTAGGGTGTAAAACAGAGACTGGGTGTGCACAGTATTCCTGAAGTTTCCCTATGAAAAGGACACAGTTTCTAAGGATAATATGCCACGAAAGCTCACCGAATTATTCATTCTGTGCCCTTTTTACTTTTGGGAGGAACGTGAGCAATTGATAGAGTAACATTTGTACAGTCATGATACTTATGAACGTTTATCCTTCATCAGCTTTTATTGAGTAAACTACAGGGAGATTGAAAGAATCTGTGTTGCCTAATTACCTTCAAAACCTGCTTCCATTATCCTAGTCAGAGCGCAAAAGGTTATGCTGTAAATCAGTTAATATATACGCATATATAAAATAGTTTAATACATGCATATATATAATATAATAATTGCAATCAATACACTACCCGTCTGTCTAAATTTTGTCATAACTTCATTTAACCACAATGACTGTTCTTTCAACAATTAAACAAACAACAAGTAACCACGTAAATAAATAGGTAACTGGCTAAAATAAAACCCTTTCCACTGTGTGCTGTTGTTTTTAAGAATAATTGTTCCTCATCTGGACAAAACATTTATCGAATTTTCAGGAACTCAAATACCCATTCCCATGACCATGTTTAAAACAGTCAGCCATTAGACTCATCCTGAGCCGGATGGACTCACTCTACATTTTTCTTATCTACGACTTAGTTAACAGCCATCGTAATAACCTTCATTCTGCTGTTGGATAACCAGCAACTTCTTATCTTCAAAATTCCAGTTAAAAGGTTTTATGAACTTCTCATGTCGATGCTTCAACAACCGTATCTTTCTTGACTTGATGGCCCACATAAAATTTGGCAACACTTGCAAACTACCTTGTATAAAGCTCCAGATTAAGCAGTGTTTTTCAGTCTCTTTCTAAAGGTAAAGGTAAAGTTCTCCCTAGAACAGGCCATGAAGGCCCAGAGGGGGAGTACAGGTATAGCTATTCTCTTTCTTTAACCTCGGCTAAGATGGGGGTGGGTGGTCAACGCCAAGCCCCGGCCGCTTTACCCCCGGGAATGACCCGGTACCCATTGTACTGGAGGCTAGTCTCTTTGTACTTACTGTATCAGGTCCAAATATTTTCCTCAGCACCATATTTTTTAATCTGTTCAATGTGTTTACTTTCGTTACTGTGAGAGAGAGAGATTTGCACGCCTAAAGCAAAACAAAAGGTAATTAAAACTTTATGTACTTTAAATTTCAACCATCACGATTCGAGGACAAGGATTATAAAACGAAATATGCCAATCCTTTCTCTAAATTTCTTTTCATAACCTAGTTAAACTTAATGCTTCGCAATAAAATAAAATATTTTAAAATGTATAAGTTTGAATGGCATTTAGGCTACGTATTATTTTCTGAGTTATGTTAGCAATGTAATCGATGTAACAGCAATGCTTTATGGATTAAGCCCTTATTAGGGTGGAAAAATTTACAGACATTCCATGTCCTTCGCTATGTGTGCCATCCAGTATCCATGACTGCACCAGTCGGCTGCAGGAACTTCAATATTAACGTTCACTTCCGTCACGTGACAGATTACAGTGTTCGGTACAAGGTTAGATGATCCTAGATGTAGCCTATATGATGCGTCCTATTTATACGATGGGCCTATTCAGAGATAAGGTATAATTTTGCACTTTGTGTGGAGCTTAATTTAAGTTTAAATTAGATAGGAACAACAACAATTAAATTCGCTCGATAATTTTGGTTTAGAATATTTATATCAGTGTTTAAAATTAGACGAACATGGAAACGAAATTGCGTGGAATACAACCCTTCTTTGCGACTACGGGTTAATATAATGGGAAACTAAGAAAATTCTGAGAAAAAGAGGAAAACTGTACTGCTGGAGAATAGTAGTAGTAGTATTGAGTATTATTGGTAGAAAAGAGAGTGGAAAAGCATAAATAAGTACATATTTAAATAATCTGTCGACTGCAAGAACATTCTGTCACACGAGCACGGATTGTTGTAACAAACGAGCAGCAGTTCAGTAAAACAAACAAATATTATTTTCACGGAAATCCATTTGGTAATTTAAAGCGCACTTTTTTTATACTGAATATGTTAACATTATATGAATTGATATTTCGCCAAACACAGTCGCACTATTTGAGTTTGGGTTTGTTCTCGAACTTCAATTTTGCATTTAAAACTACTAACCGACCGATTTCTGAAAGATAAATGTAGCGTATTTTCTTGAAAATAGAAACCGAACACATTTTCTATATATGTAAATAAACTTCGGGGTTCGGAACATTGACTTGTACTCCGTTAGCTGTTCAGAATATCGACATTCGTACTCTCTTATCTGTTCAGGAAATTGACATTCCTGCTCATCTGTTCAGAATATTGACATACCTACTTTGTTACCTTTGCAGAATATTGACATACCTACTGTGTTATCTGCTCAGAAAACAAAATGTTATTTCGTCTTGTACAAAAACTTACTAGAGTTAAACATTTTCGACAATACAGTTTTTGAATATAATTTGCTTCAGTTAGATTTCACTGTAGTTACAGGATTCTGTAAATAAGCTGAAATATATTCTTTTCATTTGCAAATGGCATTCTAGGTCTTCACATCCACTGAGTTCCTGTGAATGTTTACGAGTGACATGCATTTAGTTAACAAACATTGTTTAGAAAACTGGCGTATGTATTGTTTTGGCTTCCGGAATATTTGCGACAGTTGGAGAATTTTTAGTGTAGCGGCCCTTAGAAATGCCTAGCACAGACAAAAGTGAACAGACCTTTTGAACTGTTCCATGTGGCAGCATATATAAGTCTGCACCTGTAAGATACGTTTTGCTATTGACTCTGTGTGTATGTCTGTGTGTTATGCCAGGATGTGGGTCATCTTTCATAGTTAAGAAAAAGATAAAAGATGGCAGCAATAATTGACATTTAGGGGTAGGTTCTCGTGATTCAATAGGCCATGCAGCATCAACCTTTGTTGTAAAATGCTATGTAGCGTGCATATTAAGCAAAGTAGTGATTTGAGATTATTATTCGAGGGATATAATGTATAACAGCGGACTTTCTGAAGGCTAATTTGTGGAAATCATAGTCATAGACGGAAATTATAAGCAGTTTCCCTTTTGTGATTAACGAAAATTTCACTAGTACTAAAATGCCGTTTATTGTCTGCAGGCACATTGCATCAAATGAGGTAGTGGTGTAAAGTTGTGGGTGTGTTTACGTGTGCATGTGTTCATGTTACTCTTCATGGCTTCCCTTACAGTTATGAGACTGCAAGTTTTATGTATTTTCCCCTCCTGCATGCTTGCTGCGTGTCTCTCCCACGTTATATTTCTTAGTTTTATCCTGTTATTAATATTTAAAGCGTAGGACTCACCAATTATAGAAGTTGTGTGCACTCTTCTCTGTTCTCTCCTTATTTTCCGCTAAATACTTGTGCACTCTTTAGTAATATAGCCTCCAGTGTGTCAGCGTTGCCATGTCGATGAGTCTAGAGACTGTGATACTATTTAATATGACGTCACATAATTTGTTAAATGGTTACCAGTCTTTCAGAGGTATCTGCTGCTGCATTATTAACGAGAGATAAATTTTACCAACAATTTGACACTCACAGCCGGTAGAACCTGAAGTGTCGCAGAAGTGTGTATTTTTGTATTATCGTTTTTTTTAGTATTCATTGCAGCAGCACGTGGTAGTATTTCTGACTCAGGAAAAGGATTAGCTGTTTACAGGTACGCCATAATGCGAAAACAGAGAATTATGCTTGCCTTCCATTTCTCTTCCTTCCTTTCTCGAATACTCCACAACCTGATTTCACCAGGACAACAGGCCAGAGCCAGCTGTTCCCACCATGCAAACTTGCAGCGATTGTCTCTCATGTTCTGCTGCTGCTATTCAGCTCAGCACACCCGTTTTAAATTCCTTTGTTTCCATATTCTCTTCAATAAGAGCAGAATATTAAAATACACCATTGGATGTGCGTGTGCTTTTATAGTACTAGAAACGTTTCTTTCATCATATTAGAACAGTGTGTTTCAGCAGTACTGTCACAGACTGTTTTAATGATCAGTAAACAAGAACTTTCATACCTTTCGAATATTCTGGGTTCTTACGCCGTGTCGACTTATAAATGCCTACATTACAAAGGATCATCTGTAACTGTGTATGCAGCAGTCGAACCGTCGGAACATCCCAGAAGACTTGAATCATTATTAGCACCTGCAGTAAGAACCTCAAATCTTCCACTTTTCTTAAAATATTTCTATATAGGAGCTAATCAGAACTGTAAATTAATAACTGTACTTTAACGATCTATTTTCTTATTAATTTCTAATAATGTAAACACCAATACGTTAAATTTGAAACATATAATTTCTGAGTGTGCCATCCTTGTAGTCTTTGTAATTATTGACATGCAGCAAATGTATGTAATCGCTAATTAAACTAAAAATACCGTTGAAAATGAACGTACACCTTTCGTAAAATAAATTACTTAGAAAAGTAACCTAATATAACTGCCCTGAGATAAATACTAGGACTACGTGTAAGAAATTACCTGACGTATTTACGTCTTTCACGGCTTTTCTTACATTCCTTCGTCGTTTTAATTTACCCTGAAAAAATGTGGTGTCGTATATGTTGTAGGATTTAGAATGCATTTAATTCCCTCGCAGTTATTTCGTTTCCAATACGCTCAGTCTTCCTGTAACAAGTGAAAGTCCTCAGAAGCTTTATTTCTTGAAACTTCAAGCGCGTTTTGTTGTATTTTAGTCGAGCACTGCAATTACTTAATGACGTGGCTACTGTCGTTACTTCGTCAAAGTGTAAAGGAGCCACTTTTATTCCCTTTCCATAGAGGAATTATCTTAATTAGGCACTTATACTAATTTTGGTAGAAAAAATTAAAACGCATCCGGTTATGGCGTTTAAGTTCGTTATTTGTGTGAATTATTATTTCGCGACCTAATATGTTTGAATCGTATTTAGGGATATTTAATGCCCTTTTATTTTAAGACATGTATATGCGTATAGCCTTGTATGTCATTAGTATGGACCACGTGACTTCGTAACGGGCAGCAATACCAGAGGATTGGGATTCGATTCCTGGTGGAGACGTAGATATTGCTCTTCATCACCGCACGTAGACCGGCTCTGGGGCCCATCAAGCCCCCTATCCAATCTGTGATGGGGGTTCTTCCTCCGGGTTCATGAACATGATCAAGTGACCAAACATCTGTCTTTTTGGCCAAAGTTGAAAAATACTGGCGGTATAGCTGTACGTGAGAACCAAGGCATCTATTTTTCTGTAGTGACAATTCCTTGATCTTTATTCTTGGGAAGTATTTTCTTTTAGATTGAAACTGAACTTTTAGAGTTTATCTAGACTTTAATCCATGACAACTACATTGACAAAAATGATAAAGATGTAAATATTTTTTGCCTACAACTGGACCGATCCGTCTTTCAGATTTCATTGACTTATTCAATCTTAGCAAGCCTTGATTTTTAAGTCCTTCCAAGCATTTCGTGCTGACTGAAATCGATGAGGATATAACTTCGTTCTTTTTCACAATTGTTTATCGACTATCAGATCTAGTGTGAGAGATACAAACGAGACGAGAATGAAGAATCCTCTAGGATTTAACCCGCGTGGTTCATGCTTTGTGCGTGCAGAGAGAGGGTGGAAAAGACGGTTGGCGTGGGTGAGTGATGAGTGGGGATGTAGTGCGTTTTAAGTGCTCCTTTGTGATGCTTAGTAGAGTCGGCCAACAGGCAAAGCCATAGTACTAATAAAAGTCCCTCGTACATCGTTGCCAGCATCACCTTCTCTTTCCCAGCAAGCAACTTGAATTAATCTATGTACTCTGTATATAGACCTCTCTCCACCAAAAGAATAAGTTCAGAACTGCAACGTTGCTCAGAAACATGAATGTAGAGACAAAAATTATATTGTGTCTAACATCCACTGAACTAAAAGCTATTGTACCAATATATTTATAAACATTATTATCAAGTTACCAGACCACACTTGGAGAGGGTTCTTAACTGTCCCTCTTTGCCAGAGCAAAGATCAAAATCACAAAAGAAACCATAAATATTTCTTAGGAGTGTAATTCATATATTTATTCTCAACTTATTGTACTAGCTAACATATACGAGATTATTATTCAGACATGTTTCGGCTGTTGAAGATAGTCATCCTCAGGCTGTACTTTTCACAAAAAAAAATATAGGCGTTTGAACATAACGTCATCATTGGTAAATGGTAAGCGGTAATATAAAGCAATTTAATTATAATATCAGAATGTTGTATTATTAAATAAAAAGGTTAGAAACTATTATGCAGGATTTATAATAGTACAGATTGTGTATAGTTTCCATCCAAACATTTAGAAGGAGTAAAATGTTCTTCACGTCTAGTTGAATGATAAATCCTTTATATCACCAATGATGTATCCTGGTTGAACTGGTCTGTCCTCGATTATGTATTGCATGTCTGTTACACGGAAATGTGTAATATCAAGTGTTACTTCAACTACTGCACAAAGCAATTTATACGCTGCCACATGTTTCGGCTACGTATTATAGCCATCGTCAGGGAGCCACAATATTACAAAGACATAAGCAGCGTATTGTACTTCGGAAAATGGTTAATGTAATTTGCTTTTTACAATAATTTATCTGTGTACATTATCCTTAAAATTATTCAGATTAAAATACGTGTAAAGTATTAAAACATGAAATGTTAAAATATAAAAGGCTGTCTTTGTAATACCGTAGCTCTCTGATGATGGCTACAGCATTTATCCGAAAACATGTAGGGGCGTAAAAATTGCTTTGTGCAGTAGTTGGAAGTAAGAATTGTATGTGCAAGGTAACTGCACGGAATGTGATGAACATTAAGTGTAATATAAAATTTCTTAGGACATTCTCAGTTAAAATTCTTGTTATTTATACAAAACAATAATAGATTAAGCTTCAAGCTCTGTTTTCTACCATGCAGCGTAGATCGTATAGTTCCCTGAATGTCAACAGGCACACTACTCTTATGGACAGTTTAAACGTCGTTTTGCGTTTATTTGTGGAAGCTAAAATTAAAAAAAACGTTAAAGAATGTTTAGAAATTTATGGTTGAAATTATGAAAAGTAACTTTTGTTTAGCCAATGTCCATGCTACTCCACTCGTACTAGATTTGTTTCACGGTGGTGTCAACATTACGGTATTTTGGCGTATGACGCCGTATAGTTTGATTTCAACCTTTAGGGGCAACCTGCTGCCTCTATTTTAGGGTGTAGTACCAAACTACACGACGTCACATTTAAGAGGACCATAACTGTGCCAATACATTGCACTCGCCTTGGTTTATACGCATGATAATTAAATATTACAGAGTGCAGATTACGAAGTTTTTAATTATGTTGCAAAATTCCTCTGCGACTGAATTTTTTTAAATCCTTAGGGAAATTATTATTATTCCTGATCAACTTCCATTCTTATTCGACACTATGATAAAACTGTTTCGTGAATAACGCAAGAATTAGGATAAATAAGAGTCGTCTTGTTCAGTCTTTTCCAACAAAATCTGGAACAACACTTTAAAGTTTTGAGCCTAGTTGTTACTTGAGGTACCACCAGGTTTACAGAAAAAAATTTTACATTCTGCCTACAGAGGGTGTTGATTTATGTGTGTGGATCTCAGAACAAACAGCGATTATTTCCCTATACAGCATTAACTGATTGCTTTTTATAGCCAACAAAGAGTGTGTTTACTGCGCGGTACGAACTGAATCTTTCAATATAATTCAGGTTAATCTGCTTTTCTAATGGGTTAATCTTTGTCTGTTAGCTTTCATCATGACGTTCCCATCTCATTAGGAACTACGTAACCTATATAGTCAAAACATTGTACTAGTATAACAACAATTTTGTAACAAGAAGTGTCTGAAGAATGTGAATAAAGTCAAAGTCATGCCTCGTATATCTAAGAACTTTTATTTATTATCATTTTTAGTCTAACGTGGAACTTTCTAAGCTGCTAAGCTTACGTCTCTTATGGTCTGAAGTACCAAATGTAATTCAGTATAAAAGTGGTCTTATCACACAAGCCAAAAAACCGCAAATCTCACATTCCAGGCTTTCACAAAGGAAGTTATTTTTCGCGTAACAGCTGGGAAGCTAAATGGTGCACACCTACTACACTATAAGCTAAAGCAAATCTTAAAACCAGTCTGAATTCAAGTTTTAAAAGAAATGTGTAACTCAGTCAGTAAAGTAAATGAACACGCGAAATGACTTGAGTAAATTAAATAAATACAATAAGTCTCAGACTGTTACAGGACAGATTTCCTTTTCCATCATCGCATCCACACTGGCTTTAGGGCCTAACCAGGCTCCTGTACATTGGGTAACGGTAGCTGCTTCCCAGGATTTAAAGCGGTCGGGGCATGAAGCTGATCACTCACCTTCAGCCAATTCCGAGCTTAAGAATGGGTGAAAGTGTGCCCTTGTTCTCTTATGTATCTCTATGACACGGTAACTAATAACCTTTAGCACTCAGTGGTTACTGTACTGAGCGCCAAGTTTGACACTAAACACTCCGAATTATACCCGTACAGTCAATTTTTGTTCCATATGATTTAAAAAAAAAACTCTTATTTGACTGTACAGCAGTGGTTCCCAAAGTGTGCTCCGCGGATTCTAGTTTCCTCTACAGCAGTGTTCCCCAAAGTGTGCTCCGCGGATTCTAGTTTCCTCTACAGCAGTGGTTTCCAAAGTGTGCTCCTAGTTTCCTATACAGCAGTGTTTCCCAAAGTGTGCTCCGCGGATTCTAGTTTCCTCTACAGCAGTGGTTTCCAAAGTGTGCTCCTAGTTTCCTATACAGTAGTGTTTCCCAAAGTGTGCTCCGCGGATTCTAATTTCCTCTACAGCAGTGGTTCCCAAAGTGTACTCCTAGTTTCCTATACAGCAGTGTTTCCCAAAGTGTGCTCCGCGGATTTTAGTTTTCTCTATAGCAGTGGTTCCCAAAGTGTGCTCCTAGTTTCCTATACAGCAGTGTTTCCCAAAGTGTGCTCCGCGGATTCTAGTTTCCTCTACAGCAGTTTTTCCCAAAGTGTGCTCCTAGTTTCCTCTACAGCAGTGGTTCCCAAAGTGTGCTCCTAGTTTCCTATACAGCAGTGTTTCCCAAAGTGTGCTCCGCGGATTCTAGTTTTCTCTATAGCAGTGGTTCCCAAAGTGTGCTCCTAGTTTCCTATACAGCAGTGTTTCCCAAAGTGTGCTCCGCGGATTCTAGTTTTCTCTATAGCAGTGGTTCCCAAAGTGTGCTCCTAGTTTCCTATACAGCAGTGTTTCCCAAAGTGTGCTCCGCGGATTCTAGTTTCCTCTACAGCAGTTTTTCCCAAAGTGTGCTCCTAGTTTCCTATACAGCAGTGTTTCCCAAAGTGTGCTCCGCGGATTCTAGTTTCCTCTACAGCAGTTTTTCCCAAAGTGTGCTCCTAGTTTCCTCTACAGCAGTGGTTCCCAAAGTGTGCTCCGCAGATTCCAGCGGATTTCTGTGATGGCTACTTTGAAGTTTACTCTTTTAAATTAAAGGAATAATGTTTTTTAAATATAATCGCGGAAAGTCTTTAATTGGCGATGTGTGTATTTCGTATGGCCGTTAGAATATCTAATTAAGAAACCCACTGCACCCAAGAAAAAAGTGACAGTCAGTTTAATTAAGGTAAAATCATGCAATGTATTGTTACGTATGTTACTGGTATGTATTTGTTGTTATCTGAAATCAGTTGAGGCACAGTTTTTTTTTATTCCTGATACCTATCATCCGGACACGCTACTTACCTGAGCAAGGATGTGAGGGTCCGTTGTTATTTTTCGAAGCCAAAAGGGACCTTTGAGCAAAAACGTTTGGAAAGCACTGTTCTACAGTATTCACAGGTTATCTTTACAATGGAAGCAAGCTGTGTTCTTTATGAGGTACAAACTGAATATGCCTGTGCTTAATGTAGTCTAATTTTAATGTTAATAGTGTTAAACAGGGACAATTGTATCTCCATGTTTGGGTTTCGTTGTATAAGGAACCTGTTTTGCAACTCCCAAAATTCAACGCAAAGTGTATGAAGTTGTATTACGGTGAAAGATTCAAGCCAGCTGTTCCGGCCCGGTGAGCACGCATTGTATTTCCTTACGCTTCAGCAGTGATTACAGCACGTAGCAAAGATGTCGGAACTAGTCAGCAGTATTCTCAATGTTGAAATCGGCAAAGTCGACTACAAACTTATTTGCAGGCTGGCTGCATAGAACGGTCAGAATAGAGTTCATTTACTTTGTTATAAGAAACGGATAGAAAAAGAATTTCGAGTTCAAAATCTGCAAGTACTAATTCTACATGATCCTTAAAGCTTAAGGGCCTTCAATATTGCTAACATTCCTCTCGTATCAGGCGTAATTCTTAACTAATCACAGGGGCCAGGTTTTTCTGTTACAGCATGATAGCCATCTGGTCAAGAAATTCTCCTGCTTCGAACGTAGTCTTATTACAATTTTCACAAAAACCCTTCACTGCATCCTATCCTGAGACAGTTCCTTCCAGTCCACAAGTTTTCATTCATTTGTTCAGAGACCACTTTTGATGTTATTTGTGCCGAGGTCTATCAAGGATCCTCTGCCTTTCGGGGTTCCCAACTACAGTTCTGTACCCATTTCGTATTTCCTTTGTATTTGTATTCTCTGTTCACCATATCACCCTTCTTTATTTAACGACCTAAAAAATATTAGGAGTCAGAATAATGTCTTATGGTCTAATTTGCCCGTCAGTTATTAATTCTTCTCGAAATTAAATCATATAAGCAATGTAGTGGTAAATGTTTAAGGTTATCGGATTGGTCAGTATTAAGGTTACGCTCTTCTGGTATGTGACACCATGTACTGTGATGCATAGGAGTCATTGTTTCTGAGGAACTTCCTTCTTCGATCTTCTACCCCGAAGATGTTGGCAGTAGTGTTTTTCGACAGCTTTATACTTCTCTACCCAACTACATGTTACAAACCAGAAAATAGTTGTCTTAAGAAAAAAATATTATTACATCGTCTAAAATATTTATAGGGAAGGGACTGTTGAAGACTAACAGGCCTGTGTAGCCATAACGATCTAAACTGCACACTGATCGAATTATGTCTGCGCAATTTCCTATCCCGAGAGAGATTTTTGCAGTTTCCTTAATAATCTTCAGATAAATTCAGAGTTAGTACACTGAAAAAGGCTGTATTTTGCCTGATTTCAGGCTTCTGTCGCGGTATAAATGAAGTCTTCGCACTTCTGGTTTGTTACGCGGCGTTATTTTGTAGATACCGACGTTTTGGGACAATATCAATCCCATTTTCAAGGGTCTCCTTGAAGATAGGACCGATAACCTGTCCCAAAACGTCGGTAACTAACTACCAAAAACGCCGCGTAAAAACCCAGAAGAGCGAAGCCCTCAGGCTGAATTCTTATAATTAAATTTTAATAGTTAATGTTCTTCTTATTTGATTGAGCTTCATAATGTACACGTGTACGTTTGAAAGAGAGTGGTGAAATAATCTAATTATTCATGAATGTTAAAGACAAGCCGGTGGGTGACTTTGTCCTCAGTGAATGTTTTAGCCGGCCGTTTAATGCATTACAAGAATCTCAATATGCAACATGCAACTTCCGCAATAACGTGTCTGTTCTTTGCCGAATTAAATGTCAGTCAACGGAGCACGTGGGATAAGAGGCAGAAGTATTCGTTGAAGGAAATGTGCCACAGATTTCAAGCAAGGATGGCAATGATTTGAGCTACTAGCATACCCAATACCAGAACCGAGTAAAACCGTCGATTCAATAAACGTCGTTTCATTCAGAAAGGACAAGAAAGGACAGATGTCGCTGCCGAAACTCCCCCTCGCGTTTCTCACAGCAGGATTTTTATGTCTGGAAAGAATTTTCCAGAACGGAAATATTTTGATCGTTACGAGTGTGCCATTCATTTTCAATAGATTGAGAGTTTCCATATTTTACAGCCAAAGATTTATGTTAGAGTTTATCTCAATACATGAGAGACTCCATAAAGCATATTTATTAATGTGAAGATGACAGTTGTTTAGGTTGTTAAGAAACCTCCCACCTTTTATTAATTCAAAAGTGCATTTACGATTCAATAAGAAGAGTGGCGTAGTTAGGCTTTTGGCGCCCGGGACGAGAAAACGCACTGGTCACCGCTAACATAAATTTTGAATTGCGATAATCACTGACGTTCCTTTTATTTGTTTCATAATTTAGAATTTCTTGAGGGCAAAAAATGATTTTTTTTGTCATTTAAACTCTTTACTTGGTCGTTCATTTTGCCACCCCTTGCAGTCTGTCGCCCGGGGGCGGCCGCCACATTCCCAGCCTCCAGCTTCGCCACTGAATAAGAACCCACATCTTTACCCTATCTTGTGCCAGATAAATTCAATCGATACCTTAGTCTTCTATTTATTTAAGATCTGCATTAATGTTATTTTCGCAACAACGCTTGGGATTCCCTATTTGGGTACTAACTGGGGTACCCATAATCTGTCAGTCGTAATTATTTACGCCATGGTCATAAGAGCATGTTTTATTGTCCGTGTATGCTTCGGACTATCTACGTACCGCATTGTTCGTTGTGAGCTGCATTCTGCATTGTGCAGAGGCAAAAAATAAGAGAATAAGACATTCTTAGCCTGAAGATAATTGTTTGTTTATATTACGTCAGTATTAATATATGCCGTGAGCCGAGTGGCGCCCACAAAAGCCACGCCGTTTTCATTACAAACGTACACATAAGTAAATTGTTATTTCAGACTAATTTTTTGAAAGCTACATTGTGTTTTCGCGGCGTATGACGTAATGTCACTTGTAGGTGGTTGCCAAAGCTATGGAGGGAACGTCTGCTGCCTCTGCCTACAGAGTAGAACATCTTAGGCAGTAGCTTCCTACAGAACAGTGGTAACCACCTAATTGACGGTGCGATTTAATGATCGAGAAGAATACAGTCTGTACCCTCACAGCTGTAAAAACCTCAGATCTCTGCACTATAGTTCTTTCTGTAAGCCAAAATATACAACGATAAATAGAATCCCAGTGTTGCGTGTTTGCATGTGGATTCGCGTCTGTATTATGGCCTCTTATTATCGCACAATGACTAACTCATAAACAAGTTTCTGTCATGAGACTACGGCGTCATGTCAGTGATGTGTAAAGGGGGGTGTGGGAGTTCCTACCACTCCCCTGCAAACAAGCGCTAAACACTTCAATCTGACACGACTACAAAATAGGCTGAAATTACCACTGCTATTCAATGTAATTCAGATGTCATTTGTTGCGTGTGTTGGCATCACCACTAATGAATGTGTGTTTTCGAAAACATTGCAACTGCAGGAACAAGTTACGGTGGTGATTTGCTGTCCTGTGTTGGTTTCTGGGGTGGAATCTTTCGGTCAATAGTCTTTGCTTTTGCCATGTGGCGGTGAACATGAGTATTAGAGATCGAGTCAATTCCACCACCTGTGAATACGTAAACCGTCTTGAGGATATTCGGACAATATGTTACTATAGCATTGTGATAAGCTAATTTGGTCTCAAAAGTCGAAATACGTCTGACAACCACCAAATGACCCCAAATGCTGATTACGATAAACAGGAAAAATCGAAAGGGCATTAGAACGTTTATAATCAAATTTTATGTTCATGATACTCAATTTTATACACGACATACGTATTCAGTGTGTAAATCGAGCAACTCTGGTTTGCTGATATGACGTTCACAAAATTACGCTTCTTTAGTTAATGCTAATTGTGTTTCGTTCATTCGTCGAAATTTATGGAATCACAGTTTTAATGTTGGGGCAATTAATTACCACCCGTTACCATGCCATCGCTAATATCGTTACTACCAATATTCAATATGACTGCGCTTATCGTTTGTATGTGTTGAAGAATTCTCTCTCTATGTATTGCGGTCATACACACTGAGTGAAACATACAGAAATTAAAAACAGCAAAGAAGAATGACAAACGACATTATTTATATTCAAGATCAGAAAGAAACAGGAAAAAGGAGAAAGTTACATATTGAGGAGAGTCAAAACATTTAGTTCTGATAAAATATGGTTGAGCGAGCAAATCAGAAACTACGAAGATGGTCGAAACTGCAAAACGCACTGAATAGATGAGATAGTCATACAGCACTAGCTTTGGCTGAAAAACCTGAAGGGGCTTCACCACTTGGATGACGTAGGCATAGAAGGTAAAAAAGGTAAAGTTGTCGGTGTACACGCCATAAAAGCGTATTAGGGTAGTAAGTGTATACCTCCACTCATTCTTATCTTTGTTGTAGTTGAACGTTTTGGAGAAGAGACAAATCTCGTTCCTCTGACGGGATTTGAACACCGGCTCGTTCATCCCATAGCCAGTTTACGCTATCCGTGAGAATAGAAGAGAAGATAATGTTAGGAAAGAGATAAATAGAGCGTGAGACTGTGGACTTTATTCAACGAAATTCGGATAAAATATATTTGCTGGCCGTTGTGAAGACCAGCATGAACTTCGAATTTCCAAAAGCCTATAGATTTTTCTTTACAAGATGAGCGACTGTCACCTTCTCAATAAAATGTATGTTTCATGGCGTTAGTTTTGTAAAATTGTCATTGTAAGTAATTATTACGTCTCTTAGGTTTTAATAACAAATGATAGTTTTAAATTTATGTTATGTGTAAACAGACTTAGGCGTGCTGGTAATATTTATACATGTAAATAATTATTTGCTTTACACCGTACCTTTTTAAAGTGGGAGGTCCGGGGCCATTAGTGGTCAGTGAGTTGCATGCAGGTCGTCCGCGGAACGTGCACAAAAATTAAAATATTGATTTTTCAGTTGTGCTTTTATATTTTCCTTTTTTATTTTACGGTATTAGCATATTTAATTAAGTGCCATTTTTGTAGATCTACTAGTAGTTTAGCATCTATGGCACGGGGTTCGTTTAGACTCTCAGCAATTGTTAAGTGGCCCAAGAAGAGAAATTCTGGTAACCCGTGCTGATTTGTACAGTGTCAAACAGGATTCAGCGCACGAAAAACTCACTTTTGTTTTACGGTTAATTACTTACGTGAATTAGGAAAGTCTGAGAACTACTGACTTGGATTGTAGATTAAGGACAGTGTAACCCCTACAAATTAATTGGACGATGAATGAAAGAGGATAATACTTACGTGCAATACATTTTAAATATGTACGAAGACCCGACTGTGGTCCATTTGAAGGGGGTTTTAGACATTTGTCTTCTAGAAGAAAGGTAAATTAACGTTTTAAGATAGTTGAACATTTGAACTACTTTATCACCTTATGAGTATGGATGTTACAGGTGTTATATGGGACGAATACACGTGAGCACCAAGTTACTCCGTTTTAATTATATCACAGTATGACTTAACCCATTAAAGCACAGTATTTACTATATGTACTGCCCGGTTTAACATTAACAAGGCAGTCAATGTGCATATAACGTAACATTGAGGCGCTTTCGCATAACCACTGTTGCCGTGGAAAAACAATGTGTTACACATTCTGAGCGTGTGTCTGTCGTCTTAGTTATCCTACATGTAAAGCGCATGCGCAGTATTGTATTGTCATCTGTGGCCTGTCTGGCTGTACCATATTTTTCCACATTATATCATATAAACGGCACGATTTTCGGAAAATAATTTATTTAACATGAAATGTATGTTTTTTTTATTTTCTCTACAACTTTTGTCTGAAAAAGTTCTCATTTTAACAAGAATTGAGCGAGATATCATAAATTTACATAGGTATTCATGTAAAGTACCCGTCATTCCTGTCAGATTTTAAGGAAACTTGAATTTCCTCGACAGAGTTTCGAAAAATATTAAATTTCAGATTTCACGTTAATACGTCCAGTGGGAGCCGAGTTGCTCCATGCGGACGGACAGACGGACCGATGGACGGACAGACGGACGGACGTACAGACAGATATGACGAAGCTGATAGTTGCTTTTCGCAATTTTACGAACGCGCCTAAAAACTCTACATTTGCCCACACAGTTTATATGTTTCATATTATTGTCATAATAAACAACCAACTTTCCTTGTTTAAGCAGTAAGTGATTGGTCTTTGTAATGGCAACACGCTGTGTTCTTTGTGAATTATGAAATAATCTTTTTGTGTATGTAATATAGATTAATTTTAGTCTTCAAAGGGTTAAAATAGGATAGAGTGATTTTTGTCCTGTATCAATGAAAATTATATTTACGAAATATGAACAGTGAAAAAAACTGGCTTCTTAAAATGAAACTGAGTATCCTTTTATGGTGAATTCACGAATGCCCTTTATTGTTATAGGGGCGTCAGTTTACAAACACAGGGACATGTTTATTGACCAGAGCAGTCACATTGATAAAGTCACTAGTATAGTTTATCCCGCACCATTATAATTCATGGTAGATTTGTGATTCCACTCGTTCAGCTACATTCTGCCTCAGCTCGTAAATACGATCTGTTTGAGTGCCGCAATTCTGTTCTGCGGATGGCACTCGACCCTCTGCTACTCCGCTGCAGCCAGCGGCCACCACTACAATGTTCAATTACGATGAATGATATGAAGTTTTCCAGCATCGAGGCTCCCTAATAAAGCCAGTACAGTTACAACATACGAACGACGACCGTGTGTATCCCCCACCCACCCGCCAATGCCCGAATTTCCAACCACTGCACCCCCACCAATGGTGATGCAGCCAGCCATGCGAACGACGGCTGTTCCACTTGGCCAGAGGGTAACTTTTAGGTGCCGATGAACTGATTTCGATACATATTAGCGTCAAAGAAATGGATGGCGAGCGCGGTTGAATGCTATGTGTTGTAATGAAAAGCGGCAGTATTCATTTTGCTGTATTGCGTCATGCGTTCGAGTCAGCACGTATACCAAATGCTTGTTTCTTACCTGCATAAAGTCGTGGGCACGTAATATGGTGTAATAAGTCTGTGTAAAACAGAACGTGGATTACGTGATATCTGTATTTATCAGGAAAGACTTTTGTTTTGCTACAACAAAGGATAAAACGTATTGTAAAACAACTCTAATAAATGTTCAAGGGAAGTAGAAATGAAAAATAAGAATTTAAAAGAATGTTAAATATTTATAACCAGAAGTTTTGCAATTCTTTTCCAACTGTGTGCCCTGTAGTTGATCTGGATATGAAATTTCATGCCAGTTGACCAGACTTTCCACGTGTTTTCAAAATACTGTAATGGGAAACTGGGGAAAGAAGATAAAGACATGAATAAAAGAAACATCGGGAAAAACTGAGAGTGAACATAAAATTATACGTAGGTCTGTACTGTTGCTGATTGATCTTAGTAGTGAATCCAGATTTTTTGTGAGCTACGAACTACCTTGTTATGTACAATTTAGTGGAACATCAGTCCTAAAAAATCAAACACAGAAATCGCTTAGTAGATTGTTACACAATCCCAGAGAAGTTTAATGGTTTCAATAATTATTTAGTAACTATAAAGAAACCTGTCATATGACGGACTGAACATAATATTCACGCTGTGTTCCACCACGTTTTTCATCAGACGTTCCTTCATTATTGATGACTGATGAAATCGTTATACTACTTGTTGTGAAATTATTGTTTTCTTGTTAATATAACTGACACCCACCATTCTTTAAAGGCGAAAAAGTGAAACAAATCTCACGAAGCAGCAAAAAATACTTAAGTTTTCCAGTTTCTTTATTACATTTTTCGTGAATGTTTCACCATCTAAAAAAACGACGTTTGTTCAATAATTTTTATCATGAAAGTAAAATGACCATTTTCATGATTCATTTCTGATGTAAGTGCAGCGTAAATGTGACCCACATAACTGTGAAAATAATTCGGTCCCACTGGAATGATTTTTTTTTTTATTTGTAATTTGTGGAGTAAAGTAATAAGAACCTGAATTTCCACATTTTATCTAGCGATACACGATACTGCTATATCAATTATGATAACCTATAGTCGATAATAACACATTCTGAAATAAATAATCACATTATTTAACTTTAGTTGTCAGTAACTCTTTTATTATATTTCTCGTAATTGTTTACATTCGAAACAGTTACGATATTCAATCAACAAAACCAATCCGATTAAATAGAAGTTTTCGATTAACTAACGTATCCGGCGATGTATGAGCTTTTTTCAGTCGTTGCTTTCCTGTTAAATTATCGAGAGTGCGTGCACTTTAAATGTGCTTTTCAAAGTTTTACTCAGAACGTAGTGTTACAAAGCTCCGTGTCTTAGCAGCAGATTTGCTTCACTTATTATTCCAGCTCTGTCCGAAACATCGAAACCCCTTTACCATGTAAATGAAGTAAGCGTTCATTCCACTTCTCGGACTGCTACCGCCTAGCGTAACTATCATCAACTAACCATTCACTCACATTTCACAAACCAAGCGCATTATCCAAGGTGGATACTGTGTTAGAATTCTGACTGTGATCGTTCTAGTTACTAAAATAATCTATTTATAATGTTTTGCTGATAAATTGGAGAAGGGAAACTGGGATATTAAGAATTGGAAATAACCGTTTATTCTCCTCTGTCTTCATCATTGTCGTTACATTTCGATTTAAATTCTGGTTTCTCCTAATCTTAGAGGTTTCCTCTGCCTCAGAGATGGTGATTGAGTCCATTGCAAGACTTCAGTAACACTAACTGGCTCCTCTGCTGCTTCAAGTACTTACTCTGTAGTTCAGGTTTAGTTATTCATTTGATGGATAAATCCTCCATCCTTAAAGAATTTGAAGTGTTGTCAACATGGACAAACATTCACTTTATTTAGCCAACCTGAACCAAAACAAACACTTATATGGGTTCAGTCCAACACAGCTATGTCTTGTTCAGTAACTGCTTGGTTTAGTCGAAGTCGACCGTCATCAGGCCATAAATACAGTATTTAAAAAGCAGGTAAAACATGTAATGTATAATACGTCATCTTCTTTTAGAATATTGTATTTATGGCTTGATGATGGTAGACTTCGACCGAAAAATGTAGCTGTTGAGTAAAACACAGTTGTGTTGGACTGAAGAATATGTGTTTGTTTTGAATATTTAAACACAATGGTATGAAATTCTACCAAGTTAACTTGAACCAGTTCGATTCAGTTCATGTTTTCATAAACCATCTCTCCAAGGTTAATTTTAGTGGTATATTATGATTTGGGCGTAACCGCATTAAAATGTTAGGTAAAGGCTGCAAATTATGAAGCTCCTTGTTCCACTACGCGAACATACATAAAACACTTCCCATCACATTACTTAGCAGTGACAGTCTATGTATGTATGTGTTTGTTTTGGAAGTATTAACCATCTATCCTTCCATCTTATTCCACATTTTTGGTTTGTGTAGCTGGAATTACATCAATACATAAAGCGCAAGTCAATAAATGTCATTACCCCGATCGAGAACCTAGCGATCCAAATTTACATCTCAACTAATTTTAACAAACTCTTATGTATGTAAGTGTTATGGGAAAATGGAATTCTAACTACCTATTGAATATTTTATAAAATTGAAAACTTTTTGAACATAACATTTAAAAGATATAAATTCACGGAGAGTTTATAGTCTTTTCTTTGGCCGCAGTTGTAAGCCTATACCCTTCTGGCATTCAATTCACTTCATCAAATAATCGCCAGCCTCTCAACTCATTTCCGTCAGACAGCGCCGAGACGTTACAAGACCCAGCAGCCCTGCGCGATTCAATGAGCTGATTCTCTTTTTAAAAACATATGATGAAGAGGAAGAGAAGGAAGGCGTGCTAGTGTTACTAAACAACCAGACGCGCTTGAATGAATACACCGATCTAATAGCACTATCCGTGTCAGCTTAGATTTAACTGTTTTGTCGTAAAGAAGGTATGCGTGATGCACTGGGCCCTTTACATATTCTTTATAATTGAAAGCTTGCAGGTGGCTGAGGTATTCAGTAACATTAAGCTTTTTATATTCAGAATTTAGAGATAAGAGAGGCTGTCACTCTTCGAATAATTAACTAACTTAATAGCACCACGATGCATTTCCTTTCTTAAAAATTACATGCCCTAATTGTACGGGCAGCAACTTATTTTGTCGCCTTTACAAGAATGCAAAACTAAACCCTATCATTGGCCAAATTAATCCAGTCCAGACCCTCACACCCTGTTTTGTTAAGTCGTATTTCATTATCAGTTTTGTAATGTCTGGCTCCTCAAAGCCATCAATTTTCCTTCAGGTTTATCATCTCCACCATGAGGGCCACATGTTTCGCCAATCTCGGTAGGATTTCATCAGCGTAAAATGTTAGGTGGAGCGTAAAGATTATAACGTTCTGCAGTCCGTAATTCTCTCAGTAATCTTGTTGCTTAGCCATTATGTGGCACATACATATTCCCGTCCGTATTTTTCCTGAGTCATTATCGTTACGTATTCATCCCGTAGACCGACAGACCAAGTTTTATACCCTCTGAGACAGTGGTGACACATAGGATAATGTGCATTTAAATCTTTAGAATTCAGATATGACGCAAGAAGATAAAGGAGACGAAACTAAGTCCTATCAAGTGTTTCCAAAAATTAATCTGCTATTAATTTCTTAATTAATGCTTAATGTCGGGCCCATCTATGGCACTGTTTACAATGGATGTGTTACTAACATAATATGAAAACGGCCGACGCCGATTTTCCTCTATCAATTATAACGCCAAAGATTTAAACCTTAACACCAAACATCAAGGTGTTTGAGAAGGAATTCCCAGATTGTTACAGAACTCGAATTTTCTTTCCCATTTCACTAGAGCCAACAACTTTAATCTGTAAAACACCTTAATGGGTAATATTATTCTCTATCAAACTTATTTTTATCATATAGTTAATGTGAATACAATACTTACAGACTAAATATATAGAAGTATGTTATAATTTCAGTGATTGTAAAATTTAGTCTCCCACTGTAAGGGAGAAAAATGGTTTGAGGATATTTGAAGAAAAAATGAGACTGCTGAAGGGAATATTCGGACATCGTATAGATGACGTAAAGCGAGGAGAGTGAAAGTGACGGAAGGAGAAATTCATAGAACTTTCTCTTCATACTAACACTGTTCAAGTGACAAACTCAAGACATACAAACATTGTGAGAATAATAAGCATGGGGACAAATACAAGGGCTGCTTAATACACTGTGTATCCATAGTGTGTGAAATCTGACTTTTCTGTCCAAGGTAAGAACAGAGATAAACAATTGTTCAGAACGAAATGTTACAGCGAATCCTGAGAATATACACGTAAATATAGGTTACAATCGGAGGTAAAGTAGTTTGAAGTATATTATGGTAATTTATTGCTTGGTTTTTACTCTAAAATATTTACAGTTAAGGCGATTGACTGAGCTTGACATGGGTATGTTATGTAGCACGCATGGGATGAATGAATTCATTCAGAACTCGGATTGCCATATATCAAAGGTAGAAATAATTTTCAGTATCTAGACTACATTCTCATCACGCAATGTTAAAATAAATATTAGCTAAGTATTTTGTAGTCCAATTACAGGTATTTAATTAGTGTGTGTGGAACTTCACATTTTAGAAAAAGGAATTGGTCATATGGTTAAATACTAGGCGTCCTTGGAGGAAGCTGTATCATATAGTTAGCTGGATGTTGGGTAGGCGCATGCTTAAGCACTAAGAGGAAGACCTTCGTGATTAAAGTGCATAAAAGGCCGTCGATAAATAACCATTCCTGGAACATGCTTTTTTCAGTACTGGTTTATTGTAAGATGCATTACAGTGACGGGCCCAGATTTGGTGGAGGAAATTATGTTGAAGAACAGGATAATAATAAATACACAGAAGTATTTAATATTTGAACAATAATTGAGCATACTACAACGAATTTTTGTCCACTTAAGAATGTAAACGCCTTCGAAAATGAGGTTACGGGGATCAGCCATTATGTAAAACATTTCGCCATGTGTAGCCTATAGCCTGTATATAGCAGTTGATATTGTAGTAAGTTATTTTAGTAGCTCCGGCGAAGAATGAGGATAAAATGAATTTACGAATTTTAAAAAGATCTCATTTATTCAGTTGACTGAAATCACTGATGCCTGTCACCGGCAGTCAGGCTGTTTTGGCTTACACAATAGTAAATGGGTGGATGCTATTAACATATGAATGGAAGTTCGGGTGCAAAGATGAAAAAATATCATTTTAAAGTCTTTGGCAATATGTGAATATATCATCGTGCAGAATTTCAAAGTTTTTTTTTAAAGATATATCTTAGAAATTAGTGAAGAAAAAATACTGGTGAAACGACTGTTTCAAGAACACAATCCTGTAACTAATTTATTAGCCGTTCTTTACGAAGTAAAAAGAAAGAATGCAATTTAAGACAAAAGTGAGTGCATTATGCTCATCTTTTTTCTGGCAGTGTGCCTCTGTGAACTCGTATCAGCATATGGAGGGACGAATGATGTTTTAGAAATAACCGCTGCTTATTCTGTTTTACGAATCCCATAAATATGAGGTGCATTCAGAAGCAAAGTTTTTGATCTTTAAACAAGGTTCTGTACGCAGTTACCTATATCCTTTAAAGGGATGGAGTCGAGATAGAACAAAATTAGTATTTACACTTGCCAACTAAACTAATCGTTTCCTATCTAGTTAATTGTAACTGGCCAATACATCGAGTATGAATTTCTGCTTACTGAAGGTGGAGAGAGGATGACTATACTGTTTACAACTTATTAACTTACTAGATTAAGTAACAACCTACTGAGTGACTTATAACATAAAACTTCTCTTCTCTTGAGAGATTTATTTAAGTTCACTTACCCATCCGTCATCTCTAAGAAAGCACAATCCGCCTCCAGTCTATGTGTGTAACTGCACTTACACGTTGAGTCTGAAATGAACAAAATACCTCACATCGTTTCAACACGGGAGCAACTCATTTAAACTATTACATTTAAAAAAAATCAGGGTTTAGTGAATCAACATAATGGCCTCAAACGGACAGAATACTTGCAGGAATCCTTCACTTGCACTGCGTCCGCTGTGTGCTGTAGTCTTCTGTTAATAGTGTTGTCCACATTAAGCCACAAACTTGTTTGACATTCTCCACTGTCTGGGGTACATTTTCTGCGGTATGTTTCTGGACTTGACTCTGGGCCCAGCTTCAGAAAAATGCTTCTCTTAAAGTTTACAGATAGTTTTGTGAAGTTTGATATTTGCGGTATTATATTACGGTTATATATAAAGAAGAGGCTTAAGTGTAAATGGATGCATAATATTTAAATGTAAAGGTAAAGCAATCCCATTACAGACCTGGACAGGCCCTTAGAGTTCCAGGAGGTTGAGGCTCCCAGGTTTTTAGACAATCGGCACATGAAGATGGTAAGGTTGTCAGCCCTACGCACCGGCCGCCTTTACCCCCCAGGAAAGATTCCTGGTACTCTGTTAGAGGCTGTGTCGACCCCAGGGCCATAGTGCGACCGAAACGATTATGTCAATGAAAACTTCCAGTGACACCATCGGGAATCGAACCCGCGACGTTCCGGTTTGTAGCGCAGTGCCTCAACGAACTGCGCCACCGCGTGCCCCCAATATTTAAATGTAATAAAAGGATATTTACGAAGATTTTATGTATTGAATTCTTCTGGTTCAGCGTAGGAAACAGCGACGGAAGGTTCTGGAAAGGGTAAGAGTGTCCACATCCCACAAAACGTGCGGAATTTCTTGACCAGCTGTGTCACTGTAGCTCTTCGAGAGTATTCTGCAGGGAGTTGGATATTGACAACAGTCGATATCAGACTGAAACGTTTGAATGCTGACTTGTAATCACATGATAGGACATGTTTTGTTTCCTTAAATCAGTAGCATATTGAAATGCGTAAATGGACATAAATCTTATGTAATATAATTATAATGACGAGCCGTATTGAACTTTGTACAGTTCAATTTTATGTTCATTGCAATATGAAAATTACACGACCAATAAAATAACAATGCAATATAACGCTAACAAACGGCCAGGGTATGTGAACCAGCAATAAACCATTTTGTCCGTGCAGACCCTGTAATGTGCTAAAACAAATGAACCAACGTTACACCCACCCCCACTTTTGTACCGCCTGGTATAGGATATAATTACTTAATACAAGCCGAATAATGCGTGGCTGGTTGCAGATACTGTTGGTATATAGCAGAACGGGCCACGACAGGAAGGGAGTAAAAGACTATTTTGTATACTCTCATACTGTTTGTCATAATTGAATTTATTAATTCAATTTTGGAGCCGGTCATGGTTTCTGCGCTGTTCAAGGCTTGCACGAACTTTGATATTACTCGAGGATTCGAATCCCAGTTTAATGTTTGTTTATGCCTTTACGTCACATGTCAATGTTAATTTTTTTCTCACGGCTCGACAGCCCTAGTGGGCCTAGGCCTCCTCTGTGAGGTCCCTCGATCACGCTCAGATACACCACACTGGGTAGGACTCCTCTGGACGAATGTTTGTTGCGTCGCAGAGACCTCTACCTGACAACACACAACACTCACAAGAGACAGACATCCATGCCTCCGGCGTGATTCGAACCCGAAATCCCAGCAAGCGAGCGGCCGCAGACCCGTGCGTTAGACCGAGCGGCCATTGGGATCGGCACAGTGTTAGTTTACGTATTTTGGTAAGACGTTCATTTAATGCTATTGTGAAGGCTGAAATTGATCTTCTGCTTTATTGGTTAGCTGAGCAACTATTAGTTTCTCAAAAATGGGTCTGTACACAGAGTCAAGCGCATTCCGATTCGACTTCATTTTCTCAGAAAACTCCTAATCATTCAAGAGTAATTAAGACACTTTGTAGGGCCATAGGCTGGAGGATCTGAACTTCCAAAAGTTCCAACCATAAGAAAACACATTACGAAGGGTAGACATACGCATGAGGTTGAGGAAGCATATTTATGCCGAATGTTCTTAACCAGACTACACGGTGTCATAATGCAGAAGGCAATAATACGAGTTATCAGTACCGCACCGAGTGGTCTGGTGTAGCCCTTGTGTTTGGCAGGTGCCTGTTTGGAATATTTTCCAAGAAACCGGCTGTCCTGAATCAGGCTGTGCAAGAAAATGCCGGGATAGTATGATCAGGCCCCGACCACCTCCTTCCACATAACTGCCAATTCGTCATTCACCTGCCATTCCACCATTCGTTGCTGTATAATCATATATCAAGGGCGTCGCAATATAGACCAAAGAATCACCTCCATTAAGACCTGTAATATCACATAGCAAGTTTTATGGTTGATGGTAGTTAACTCCACGTCCAACTTTCAAGCTGGAAGACCACCGCTTGTTTTCATCACTTTCACAACCACCTTCTGTATTTGAAGGCCGCCTTCTGCTTCCATAACCATTAGGCAACGCTGAGGGCCGGTGTAAATAGAGCCTATATTGGACTTAGATCTACCACTATAAAATCCTTTGAAATTTTAGTGCTACAACTTGGCAGCTGCCATTCTATACATTATTTGCAAAGATAATCCTTCTGTTGATCTATTTTTGTATATTATAGGCGTTAAGTGATATTATCAAACACGGTTTCACTGAATATGAATGTCTTTAAGTTGAAAATTTCTTTAATATTTGTTTTCTGCGATGTGACACCTTGCAGACTGGTAGAGGTGCAGACAGGTCAGTACAGAGTGTTTTCTTACAGAGTTCACATTACATCGCAGTTGCATGGTTCAGGTACACATTTTTTTTTCCTATGGATCAACAGCCCTATATGGGCCTGGGTCTCCTCGTTTCGTCGAGGTTTCATGATCACACACATTAGACACACCACAGTCGGTAGGTCAGGTCCACATTAGGATCGGAAATAAATGCATAGATATTTGAATGCAGCAAGCGCATACAGATGTAGAATTGTAATGAAAAATACGCAATATAGACTTCAGCTACTTATATTTTATTTCAGTTTTAGTGTCACACATAGAAACACCTATATCCAATTTTTTATTATATGAATTTATTGACATCTGGCTGCTACGTTTTGTACATGATTGTACCACATATTTGACTACGATGTGAATTCATAGTCATATGCATCTTGTTTTACCTTGTAATTGAATTGCCCTGCAGATAGCCTATTTAAGTTGAAACATGTAGGGAAATATATACTACAAAATAGTATAATATGTATTGTTTGTCATTACATGCAAAATTTCGAATTATATATAATAAATGGTAGAGGTGTCTTGATTTTTCAGAGGAATTTTCTCCTTCGATCTTTGTGTATATGATCAGGGTACAGAGATGAACAAGGCAGAAGGTTCCTCGATTCGCCGGTACTTCCCTACCTAACTGCACTGCATTACAATCTAGAAGTCTGCACACTTCGTAGTCATCACCATGAGAAACTCAAACCTATCTTATACATTTCTTGAAAGACAGCTTTGTTGAATAGGCAGTAGGACTAATTTAGTGTCAGCAAAGTCTGAGTGTATGGCAGTGACGAGAAAAGAAAAATGTCGTTTAATACACAACAACAAAAACGTAAAAGGTAAAATTCTCCTTGTATACGCAATTAATTCATATAGGGGGAGTAGAGGTATAGCTGCAATTATTCTTAACCTTGGCATTAGATGGTGACGATTGGTGTAGTTCACGTTCCGGCCGCTTTACCCCAAGAAAAGCACCCTGTTACCCATTGAATAGGATGCTATGTGGGTCCCAGAGCTGGTTTGATGTTTTGGAGAAAAACCATTCACTTACTTCAGCCGGGATTTGAACCCCGGGTTCTTCAGCCCATTGACTGATCACAATACTGACAAATTCTGAGACGTAACGCCGTGTAGGTTGGTACATATGTACTGACGTTTCGGAGGAACGTGCTTTCCCCAACTTCACATTAGTTCTGAAGGGAAAGGCAGCGTGATAGTGTTAGCCGCTGCCATGACATGCATATTCACCTCTATGAAATTCTATTCTCACAGCACATCCCTGATGTTCGTGTATGATGTTGATGTAATTTATGGATTTTCTTATGTTTTGTTAAGAATATCAGACTGCACAACTTCAACGGACCCCTTTGTCCTTCATGTCTCTAAAATACACATCCACCTGTTTAGTCGTAACCCGTTTTCTTCCGCTGCAGTCCGATTCCACACTTAAGAACCATAAAACTGCGTGACTCCAGTGTAATCTGTGACACATCTTCACGACTGAACGGGATCACGTTGTAACCACAGCAGGCTTTCCACTGTCGATTGCCAGTTACAAGGTCTATTCCGAAATGGAAGGGAAAAAAATAATAAATAATTTTGCCTGAGGATGGGGACGGAGCTAGTCCCCAAAACGTTGTATTCAAACGAGTTGACGCGGCTGTGCGCCCGAGAAGACTATATTGAAAATAATACTCTCCATGATTTACTACATATTTATTCCTCGTCCAGTGAAAAAGCATTTTAAATCCCCTGGTTTGAAGAAGCTGAAATATTTTACGTTTAACAGAATAATACATTTTTCCAGTTGTGTTTACAGCATGCGGGCATTAATAAATCTGACACTACCTGAGCAGACGTCGTAAGAAGATACATATATAATTTTGGAGCTGACCTAAGTGCCTCAGTCGTATTCATCAGTGTGAAAGGTGCGCTTTATCTCAATCTTCTTCTTACGATTTAATTCAAGGTATTGTTACAAATAACATAACTAACGTTCTTGTATTAAAACCAGAAGGCTGCATACACTAAGATAAAACCCTGGGGCAGTTCCATCCATCTACAGTTTTCAGAAACCCTTTCCAATCTTTTGCCATCGACATATCTCCTAAGTCTTTCACTGTCACCTTGTAAGATATTACTCTACCAAAATTATTATGCTTATCCCTATTCAAGTTGCATGCATACCGCATGATAACCTTCTTGACCTACTTATTGTAACGTTAGGTAGCTCGCATAAATCAAGTCCCGAAATGCCTGCCTACTTCAGACTTACAGTGTTTAAAAACTGGTTCTGGAAATGAAACAAAACTTTAAAGGTTTCTGATGTTATCTGACGGACAAGGCATAACATATACGAGTATATATATGTATGTGTGTAATATAAATATATTTACGTGATATAAATAAGGCATGCAAGTTAAATGACTGTCTTTGGAGCCCAGGCAAAATAATCCACAAAGTATTATTCTGTCACATTTTTATTCCGAAGAATATTTTGAAACACTGTTTGCACTGATTTTCTTTATTTTTTTTCGGCCAGTTCACCTAAGATATATGGTGTAAGCAGTACCCTGTGAATCTGTTCCCAGAATTTGTAAGGGCTTATTATTTTTAAAATTCGGTGGGGGCTAACCCGTAATAGAAACATGTAACTGAAGGTAATGTGGCAGTGATGATGATGATGAGAAATGCATACAAACACGTATGTATGTCCTAAGTCAGCTTCTGGCGAACCTTTCAGTCGACGCACCTCCTTTTCTGAAAGTGAAAGTTGAGGTACCCTTCTACAGTGCAGAATTATTTGTTAAAATGTTACAATATACATATAGGCCCTTTAGACCTGTGGATAATACATCGTGTACCCCCTCTTGAGGCTGCTCATATCCCTGCGGATACTCGTAACCGGGGTTCAGAACCCTTGTGTAGGCTAACTTGAAACAGGCGTCCCTTCGTTCGCCCAGCTGATGTTTATAGCATTTGAATTTTATAATTTTGCAGAATGTATGAAGTCGAGATGTAAGAACAGAGACCATTCTCACCCCCCCCCCAAATAATCTTTTTTGTATACAATTCCATACCAATGCATGTTTAGGGTTTGTTGAAATTGTATGCAAGAATTTAGTTGCTACCTCACAGAAAACACATTACGTGTCCATTGTGAAGACCAATCGGTTAACGGTGTTTAGGAAAATACCTGGTGTTAGTTCTGAGAATAATGTGAATACATAAATACGCTCTATGGCAAAAGGCGGAGTTTCTTATTGTTAAAATAGGTGGTATATAGGGTTACCACTGGACTTGTGAAGCAGCTAATTTGCTTTTCAGCAAACTTTATTTAATGCTTTATTGAAAACGTTTATTTAGACAGATTGTGATGCTCAATGTTGAAATATTTATTAATTCTTTCAAAACGAATTTTATGTAAATAATGTTTTAAACGTTAGGCGATTCAAGCGTCTTGTAGATCTCGAAATAAGAAAGGAAAACATAAAGTCCCCCTTTATTTAATTGTATCGAAAACCGTAAGATTTACGAAACCCCGCTCCGAGAATAAAATATTTCAATTTCGATAGAACTTGTGCCGAAACGTTGTCATTCCGATAACTCTTAGCTAGTAACGCTTGAGTTGCCAGCAGGTATGAATGTAGAAATTCATGCAGAAGTTGGCAGTAGGATAAAACTTGCAGGTAACAGACGTGACGGAACGAGTTACAACCAGAATTAGCTAGTCTGTGGAGCGCACTGCAGATGCACGGAGCACTAATAACGTCAAATGAAGCGTTGTAGAACACAACACGAGGAACGACAACAAAATAGTGCCAATAAATATGTGTTCTGTGTTAAAGTGTGGGTAGTATTTTTATGGAAGTGAGTTTGCAAGGGAGTGAAGGACGAAAAGTGACTACAGGCTGAGAATCGGGGCTTTTTAATATATGGCGGCTAAGAATTCACACGAAAATTGGAGGTATTTATAAAAACACTGTAGTTAGTAATGGTTTAAGGTTAGAAATTCTATGGAGTATAATAATATAAAAATAATGAAGATATTTAAATTTTATTTGCTATATCGTGACAATTGAAGGTTATACGCTTTTAAGGTTCACGTGAGCCACTATCTACATATGCACTGCTGATGGCACAAGTGTATAAATTCTTCTGTTGTATTGCATTTAGTGGAGATGGTGTGCAAGAACAAAATAAAAAAAAAATTATATTTTTACTGCAGAAGCAACTAATGCGAAGTGTGAAATGTGGAAACTAGTCTTACGATGGATGTAAAGGTGCCGCGACAGAGAATAACAAGGTTAAAAATTTGTGGTTTTTGACGCCGTGTATGTGGGTAGATGAGTACGAATATTTTGGTTCAGTCTGTACGTGAAGATACTGACATCAGGTTTTTGTGAACCTCAGCTACATATCTAGTAAATTACACTGCTTCGCATCCAAGAAATCGTAATCTTAAATTGTGTAATGCACACAGACACATATAAAAAGCAATCAACTGCGTTGGTTAGCTCACCTAATTTTCAGTGTCCTCTCAGGTGGCGGATCGTTTGGTTCTGCAAGCAGCTTGCTACACCGACACTATGTTCATTATCCAGGTTAGTGGCTGAGAGCTGTAAATTCTTGTAAAAGTAGAAGTTTTACTTACCTGTAACAAAGAAATTTTATATTTAATTTGTGTGCGCAGATACAAATTTTATTTCCTTTTCTATTACAGAAAATTTAATTTTAGTCACATATTCTGTCATTTTGTATTTACTTAACGTAATAGATTGTAATCTGAAGGATCTCATGCAGTTACGTCACTTCCGATTAACTCTGAATCTGATAATGAACATTGGGATACTTTGTTGACTTGTACAAAGACAGGGCTTTTTTTTAATGGCTCGACAACCCCTTGGGGGCCTAGGCCGCCTCATTTTTCGAGGCTTCATGATCACACACTTTTTAGACACAGCACACTCGGTAGGACTCCTCTGGACGAGGGACCAGCCCGTCGCAGAGATCTCTACCTGACAACACACAACACTCACAAGAGACAGACATCCATGCACCCGGCGGAATTCGAACCCACAATCCCAGTAAGCGAGCGGCCGTAGACCAACGCCTTAGATCGCGCGGCCACTGGGATCGGCAAGACAGGGCTTCACACATGTTATATCCAGAATTATATTGCGTTCGTGTCTTTTGTGCAACGAAAAGCAAGTGCTTAGAATCCCACAAGTCCGAAACCGGAAATGCTGTAAGCGTGTAGCTGGCATCATAATTCCAGTTATTCCGTAATGCTCTTGTTTCGTCCGTATGTGGCTTTACTCAACCTTCCATTAAATACAGTTAGTTACGCCAGGACCTAGTAATCAAAGACATATGTATTACTGTCGAATTTGCAGGAAAGTACATCAACAATTTGAAGTATATTCGTAACTATATGCATCACGTGCTGTAACAATAAACACTGCATTTCGCCGGCACCTTATATTTATGTCACATGTGATGCTCACAGTAAGCAACGATTTTTTCCTACGTAGACTTAACTTGCTGGTCTTTGTAATTGAGACGGACTGTATTTACTGTGAGGTAGGAAATGGACTTTTACGTAAAGTTTAGATGAACTCCAGTCTTCAGTGTTAATGTTAATTACTTTCTCAAGACGTGTGTCCAGGTTTTACAGTAATCGCCGCGACCTTCAGATTCCCCAGTAGATAAGTGTGTGTGTGTGTGTGTGTGGAAGTAGCTGTGATGCAGAGGTAAACTTCATCACTTCCAATCGTGGTATCAGCATAACTTCTTTCATCTTGTGTTACATTCGCACAAATGCCCGTTTATACTGTGCAGTTACCTATATGTTTCAACGCAGATCCTGATGCACTAACGATAGAATTGCAAGGGTTGAAGGAAGTTGTATTTTCTCCATGATTTGTTGTTCATTTGCATTCCGATTTAAAGGTGCCGTGTTCTGCTATACCTGTTAAGGTAAAGGTCACCATATAACATGCCATGCGTTAGATGGGGGTCAACGGCAAACCTCGGCCGATTAACCCCCGGGAAAGAGACCGGTACCCATTGTACAGGAGGCTGGCTGAACTTTGGGGCCGGTCTGGATGGGTACGAAAAGCCTCTCCCCCACCGGGGCTCTGACCAGGGCAGGCTAGACCGTAGCGAGTCGCTATACAGGCCACACTATCCTGGCAGCCCGATTATAACTGTAGAGAACTTTATTTGCAAAGACACACATTGTGTTTTGTATTTCTTAAATTATATTACCTACACGTAACATTAATTAACATATTAGGCTTGTACAGAGCTTTTGTAAAGGTCTGCCACCTTTAATACGCTGTCCAGAATACCCGAGCTTTCATTTCGACGTAGACTAAATTAGAGGTCGATTAAATCACCCTCAGGAATCTGTTTAATTATTCGAATGCTAACGACATCCTTTCATTCTAAACCATACTGGTACTTTGATGAGAATTGTTGTCATATGACGTATTATACAAATTATTATTACAATTTTTCCATAAATAACATTTCCTCGAATACAGCGTAATGCACAAGAGAAGAAATTACGCCGATCCAGTACGGGAACTGACGCACTTGGCCTTCGCATCATCGTTAGTCTCCAGCTCACTTGTCTGCCAGGGAATATGGATGTTTTATCTTCGCTTTTCCTTAGAAGTTAATCACACGGCTCGGAAGATTCATCAGCATTGATCTATGTTTCCTACAAATAGGCAGACATATTGGTATCTTTGCTTGACCGATGTGTGGTATAAATAACTGCAACTGGTAGAAGCTACAGGAAAGCTTACGCTAAAATGCAAGGACACTACAAACGACTTGAATTACGAAACCCGCTCTGCTCTTATATCAGTTTTCGTTTGGGACTTCGGAATTTTTATGTGCTTGATTTTAATCTCACATTTCTTATAGATTTTCTTTACGATATCGGATCCCTCGTTGACGGTGTTTGTTCTTAACATAAATATTTTTGTAAATTTCCTAAACCTCACCTGGTATAACAGGGCTAGAGGCATGGGTTGTTCTCGTATTTCGTTGCATATAATTTAGAAAGAAAATTTCCTGAATAGACAGTTTAAATTATGAATGCTATATTTAACTCCGTGTACAAAAATACACGTAACATTCTACTTGTATGGTCGTGTGAAATGTGGCTTATGTTGGACCCATACTAACGAATATCAGATTTGATGACAGTTTCTGGTTCTAGTCGACGAACACGAAATTGAATATAAATACTTAAAAAAAGCCTAGGAGATGAAATATGGAGACAGACACACAGTTATATAGGACGACTCATTACGCGTATGTTTTTACAAGAATAACATTAATGATTTAGTTCTAGGCACTGTAATTTACTAATTAATCATTTACGGGATGCATTATTTCGCTGCAAGACCAAATGATCTGGAAAATTGTTATAGTTCCCGGATGAGCGTGTTATCTCCTGTAGCGACTGAGGTGAAGAAAGTATCTTTCATGTCATTATTTCGTGGTAGTAATTAGAAAGCATACTTCAAGAGTGCGATACGGGAATGTTAATTGCAAACCGCATTGTTCAGTGTAAGAATATCTTAAGCAAGGCTGAAACTACATTACTTGCGAGACCAAGACGTAAATGGAAGAGAATATTAAATTGAAGCTTACAATTGTGATGTGAAAGAATGTCATGGAATTAACTGTCTTAGGAGAGGTTCTAGCAAATGTTACTCTTAAAAACGAGAATGAAGCTTCAAGTTCAATAGAAAAAATTTTTTTGAACAAACGAGCGAATAGCAGCGTCGAATGTACTGCTTTCTTTATGGTTAGTTATTTAATTAGTTAAGTCACTCAGTCATTTAGTTAAGCTGCGGAATCTGCTTTTAATAGAAGTTAGAATAGCGTAGTCATATACTGTACCTCAGGCTGGAGGAGCGAGCCTAACTGTCTTCGACTTCCGGCAAGGTCAAGAGAGTTTTCCTCCTCCCAAATTTACACACCGGCTCTGAGGCCCAGCCAGCCACTTATTAAATTGGTACTCGTGCTCCCATGGTAAAGCGGCTGGGGGATGAAGCTGGCCACTTGCCTCCATCTAATTCCAAGATTAAAATTGTGTGGATCTATACCTCCACTCTCCCATATACCTTTATCATATTTTGGAGGACGACTTTACCTTTACTTTATCGGCTTATAAATTAGCATTTGATGTTTATGCTTTTTCTCTGTAAACCTAGTTCTTGTGGTGTATAAACTTCAGGATATATTTCTAAAAGAATTTGTACTTTAATGTGTTTAATAACCGAGAGGTGATTTGGATGGAATCAGGAAAACTAAGAATATTTTAATTTCGGGTACAAGTTGTCTGACGGATTTCAACCAACGGTTGTCACACCTGTAACATCTTTCTCGGCTACACGCTGAAGTTTCTTGATATGCTTGTCAAGCCTATTAGAGCTCATATATTACCTTGGGAGTAAATATCCTTTTTTCTGTGCAGTCAGATGGAGACAATATTTCATTCATACTCTTCATTATTTATAGTACCCAAACAGAAGTACATTTATGCTGTACTTTTTGTACTAAAGCACGTCATCATTACGACGGCTATTTCTGTTGTTAAATGTTACTTCCAGAGTAATACTGGAGAGTAGAATTTGTGCGTTAGCCTCAAGAATACAGGGAACAAGCGGGAAGAAAGGCAACACATGTTTTTCTATCCGATAATCCTGGGTGTTCCGTCCACTATAGTAGTCACAAGTCTTTCTGAATCCAAACGCGGAGGAAAACGGCTATCATTTCCTTAGAAAATGACTATCAAGAACTCGGAAATTGCTCCCATCTGACATCAAATGTGTCAGAAGTGGGAAACGCTACAACACAAAACCTTTATCAAAAAGAGTAAAATGTAAAGATAGTTTCATAAGGGCGGCTGTTAGAGTCCAAAGTATTATTTTAAAACTTTTGCATAATATTTATTTCGGTGTTCTTAATACAAACAATTGTTTATTTCCAAAAATTGCTATTTTTGCTATTTTGTAAGAGCTCGGAAGGCGAACGTTTTAAGTGGTTAATTTTAAAGACGTCTAATGATGGTATATTATTATGTTTACTTTGAAAGGAAATCCCATTATTCCATATTTACCGCAGAGGAAAGCTCTTCCTGCCATCTATTACCGTTTCTTTGTATCATTCAAGAGAAATGAAGTCTGCGACGTCTGTGTAAGTCAGTTGGTTAATGACGGTATGGAATATGTCAGATGTTTGTTTATTAAAGGAAGAAATGATGGCAATCAGAGGCAAGTTTCCTGCGAGGACTAACATTTTAATAAAGGATAAACTAATTTACTGGCTTGGTACTAATGCCTTTAATCGCACCGAAGCGAAAAATAGCTCCAATTTTATATCATAGACTACTTAAAATGTGAAAGTAAAAATGACTCACGTATTTGTACAAAAATGAAAACGAAATGAAGGGAAGCTGTCTTTTAAAGTACCACAGTTTGACATATCAATCAGCTACGTAACTGAATATTGTAAACGTTTTTGGAAACCTGACTTTTCATATACGATAGAAGTGTAAACCTACACAAAATTTAAGGTATAAATATCTAGAAAGCCATACACTGCACTAATACGAACAAGAATGGTACACACCCGGCACTTCTTCTTTGATTTAATCACCAAATGCTGTTTGGTGAAAGTTGTAATTATTACCTTCGTCGTTTGTATTATTTTCATGACTACACGTTTAGTAAAGCTTTGAAAGATAAATATATTTTCTTCGCAATTTCATTTAGAAGTACACCCAAACGTCATCATGGGGGTACGCGGTGGCGCAGTTGGTTGAGGAACTGTGCTACAAACCGGAAGGTCGCGGGTCATTGAGATTTTTTATTGACATAATCCTTCCGGCCGCACTATGGCCCTGGGGTCGACTCAGCCTTTCCTGGGGGTAAAGGCGGCCGTTGCGTAAGGCTGACAACGTTGCCACCTACATGTACCGATTGTCTAGAAATCCTGGGATCCTCAACTTCCTGGAAACCTAAGGGCCTGTCCAGGCCTGTATAGGGATAGCTTTATCTTTTTTTTTTTTTTTACCAATTTGAACCAACAATCAAAACTTTGCTGCCTTCTCCACACATTCTTGCGTAACCATCCTTCCCATATTAAGTATACGGTACAAAATGACAGCTGCTTCTTGTACTTAAGAGTTACAAGTATTCGGTGCTTTTATTAAGTAAATTTGTGCAAAATACGAGTATTAAATTTATACAAGAGAAGCCGTAATTGTTCGAAAAATAAAGTTAATCTAAATAATACTTCAAAAGTAGTTCATATTTTAAAGCACAATGCCTCTATCGCACGTTACTAATTTGCTAATGCTGTTTACAGAAATATTGCTGTTTGATGTGAAAGTCGTACAAAACACGTTAATACGGTATTAGGGTAAAACTTGGGATTCTTAATTGTTAAACAGTCAGTACATGCACACACTTGCCACAGCTCTTCAAATAGTCAGTAGGGAGACAAACCTGTATAATGGGATGAGACGGCCTTACATAGCATCACAAATCTTAACTTATTGATCCTAAACAGTTAACAGGCAAAGCGGTGTAATGTAATTTAAGGTTATATCAGTTGACATAGACATGTGCGTGTCTGTAACAATTTTGTTTTTACAGTTTTGTAGAGTGACACATATTCTATCCATTAAAATTTAAATAGAGTGATATATTATGAGGTAATGGAATGTGTAGGGTTGACATTTTTATACGGCTTGTAGTTAAAGCCCTTGGGTCTCATTTATATTTCGTTAAATGCATTTCCCATGTTGTTCTGTATCATGCAGAACACTGATGGATCTTACCAATACAGTTTCACCACCACACTTTAAAAAACACATTTTTGCGAATCTCGGTTATTTGGGATGGGTGTGTGCTTGTGGGAGTTTGTGAATTTGTATGTCAGAGGTGTTTTAATGGTTTTTACTCATTGAGAGAATTTCATGATCTGGGACACGAATTGGGGGTTACGTGTAAATGAACAGTAAGCAGGAATTAAGAAGGATTTAGATAACCGTAATCTGGACTAGGATTCCAACAGGATGCTTTACAAATACGTAATGATGGAAGTATTTTAGGAACTAATCCTAATTCGGTTCAGGTTACGGAGTATGGGGTATAATAACAGGAGTCATTGAGCGCAGTGATGAATATTCGACTTACTCCAAGGAATTTCTTAACGTGCTGAGTAACTATCAGCTTCTCAATGAAATTGCATATTTAGTTAGTTAATTAGTTAGTTACTTAGGTAATTGGTTATTTAGTTCTACTGTTTGAAGGAACATGGCTATGGAAGTATAGATGATGAAAGTTAACATTATAACTCGTCTCGTAATATTGGTAAGATGATAAAAGAAAATTAGGATGGAAGTATACGGTAGTGTACATGATCTGTAAACTCAGAGTAAAGAAAGAAATTCTTAGAAATTCCGTGTAAAAATCTAAACGAAAAATGCCTTTTAAGAGATGAATTGGTAATGTTAAAACTGGCCTTAAGCAAATAATTTCGGAAAGTGTTAATTGATTCAGTGGGCTTAGTATAAGTTTCAGTTAAACTTTCTTTTTACAAAACAGAAATTAACCATAAGTTTCATAAAAACAAGACAGTTTTTTACTAGATTTATACTATACATATTTTATGAAATTGTATGTGCTATGGGGTTACTTAATTCTAAATCAATAATTGTCTACCCCATTAACTACAAGGACTAAGTCCATGCAGCAGAAACCTCCGTGAGAAGATGATACCGCTGAGCTGGTAAATAAATGTTCAGCTCTTTAAGGAACGTGAAACGTCACGAAACGTCGTTACTGTGTTCATGAAGTCCCTATCCCGGGTCAGATGAATCCAGCTCACATCATCATATCCTATGCTTAACATCAATTTTAACATTATAAAATTTAATTGTGATTAATTAGTATTATTACTTCTCCATCTCTGCTTCAATCTCATAAAAATGAGCGAGAATTTAAATACTTGCTCTCATATATAAGGAAAACAACTTGTAATTGATAGGTTTATAATTTTGATTAATTTAAATTTAAAGGATTTAGAAGTTAGTTTTATACGCCTTGCATTATTGTGGTCCAAATTAAATTGCTTTTGTAGTTCATAACCAACGCCTACATTAGAATCCCAATACTGTGAACGGAACATCATTTCCAGTGCTTATCTTAATTTTGATATTTTGCTTGTATTAGAATCTATTTGGAATAATGCAAACCTTTCATTTTTCTACAAGTGCCAGGTGTGGAATTTTGTATACATCATGCATAATATAGCTGGTATCTAGTTCATCTTCCATGATTGTTGTTATTTTTACTGTTAATGTACTTTTTGTGACATACCGTATTACTAAGAATTTATAATTTAAGACATCTTCTAATTTAACGCACATCACTTTTAAAAAGGGGATTTTCAGGAAAAAAAGTTTGCAAACCAGTACATTTCACTGTCTAAAAAATTTACTACTGTTTTAGCGAGGCCACTTGTTCTTCGAGGAAAATGAAGTTTTCGAGACTTTCGAAGAGTAAAAAATACATTGAATTTACGATGCATCCTAATTTTCATTTCGGAAAAATGTGAAAAAAGGTGCCTTTTAAATTCGAAGGAACGTGGTACTTGACACCACACAAAGGATGCAACGGATAATATGTCCAACGAATTTTATGCGTAAGGTTTCTTAATGTGGAAACTGTGTTGCAAACAAAATGTTTACAGTTTGTATCAACAAAGCTTGCCAGTTAGATTTCAAGACTCGAGACGTTTAAAACAATATCACGAGGAAGAAAAGGCAGTGAAATTTCTGGATTCCGCACGATTAGATTGTGACCAACTCAGTGGGAAAGACTGTTTCCTGAGACGCTCATAGTTGCCCAGATAGTCAACAAATTGCTATATGTTTAAGGAACCAGAAGGTTCATTACCGTTTATGTAGACGCCAGCCATTGGATTGAATCGTGAATCGTATGACTCTGACACCTTAAAAACCCCATTTTTCCACAACATATATTTTAATATTATCCTCCCAGCTCCATTAGGTTCTGCAGTGTGGTGTTCATCTTTGAGGATTTTTTATTAAAGTCTTTCACGTAATTATTTAGAACAAGAAAAAATACAGAGCTACATAACCTAACCATCCTATTTTCCTTTATGTTATCTTCCGACTAAAGTACTCGTATAGCAAAAGTTACAAATTATGAAGCTCCTCGTAATGCAGTTTTCTACAACCTGTTGGATGTATTTCTTCTTGTCAGTAGCCTTTAATTGTTCTTTACACTTAAACTTGTGAAGCTGAATTTCATGTCATTAATACATAAAAATTCTTATTTCTATCCCCGAGTAAATGCACTGTAAAAAGTCTGTAATTCTAATAAATAATCTCCCCATACCGTAAAAATCTTACGAAATCCATGGAAACATCGTGTACTTAACTTCATACTTTTGTGTTGAAGCAGTGAACTTTGAAACACCAGATGTGGATATTTGTAAATTTGCAGTTTTACTGCGTGTTTCACACTTTATACTTTAGCTCTCTCATACATTTTATGGCAGTTATCTCACAAACCCGCCTCTTTTTAAAACATATGTTTGTAGGACAAAACTTTAGGTCTTAACGTTCACATTGGTAAAATAAGACATTACATTGGAGTTTTAAAATAACCAGACTTCAATTAAGAGAAGGAGAGACTTCGCTGTAGTTCCATGGACTTACAGATATTACATTCACTTGAAAGCCTCGGTCTTGTTATACTGAAGAAACTGCAGTCGGAGGACACCACCAAATATAATCTGCAAATGTTTGGAATTAAACCAAGACTTAGCGACCAGAAAGACGAGGAAATCCTCTAGAAATGGTGTGGATTTCCTTCTGTAGGTCTTAACCATCTTTACAACATGGCAGAGCGTTTTATTTCCACACGAGTCAAGAGTTGCTAACATTTACGTTTGCTGCAACACGGCCCAATTACTGGCATTCTCTCTGAGACCCTTTCATCCACATAGTCATTTTTATGCGAAGACGTTGCAGTTTCAAGGTACAGCAAATAGCCGTTTGTTTTAAATTAAGAAGAAAACTTTTTCAGTGCAACAAATGTTTTAAATAACACTTGGATGTGTACATACTATTTTAGTCATTATAAATACAGAAGAAAAGGTTTGTGTAACATTTCTATCACATGATCAACAGAAATACGGTAATATAGAAGAAGGAAATTCCGAGATTAGAACCAAACCTGACAAAGTTGGCTGCTTCTTATATCGTATATGAAACCAAACGATGACAACACTTGAAAGACAATTAACTGAATACGTTTTTATAAACATCTCAAACCGGGAATATACTTCATTTTTACCATTGCCTATATTTTGAGATTATA
Source organism: Reticulitermes speratus (assembly GCA_021186555.1). Classification (NCBI taxonomy): domain Eukaryota; kingdom Metazoa; phylum Arthropoda; class Insecta; order Blattodea; family Rhinotermitidae; genus Reticulitermes; species Reticulitermes speratus. The sequence goes on from JAJKFL010000005.1 coordinate 22,579,669, forward strand.
ACTGCTGGTTACAAAACGAGGCAGAAATAACTTTTCCATAATAAGAAAATGTGAACTTTCTCTGCACATATATCTCAGGTTCCTTACACGAGTTCTTCCATATATGTACGTACACATGTAAATATTTGAGCTCTGAATTACTGTACCATTTAATATTTATGGATAAGGTGACGAAGGACAGTACGTTTATATATCAGCCCAACACCTCGTCGTAACTTCAAACTCAACTTAGTCAACCAGCAGAACAAAAAGTTACTGGAACAGAATAGGGGCAAAATACCTACGTACAAAATTTTAACAAGGTTGCGCAAGATAGGTTTAATTGTAAAATTGAGATCCATGTTTTAATGCCATCTAATAAAATTGTGTACAGTATTTTTGTGAGTTTTATATTACTGGACTGAAAGTGATCGATTTAGGTCGAAACATTTACAAATGTACATTTGTCAGACCATAAATATATAAAGATAATTTACGGAATGAATAATATTAAAGTCGAAATATTTTGCCACAATAAAATGTATAATGTACATTAATTTGTTTGACAGCATTTAAATCCTTTTTGTTACATTAGAATGTATTGCTTCTATTGTGACTAGGGAAGATAAAGATTACAAAACAATTAGTATGTGCTTTCCGATATTTTATGTCTTGAACGGTATTACTTGAACTCTTTAGTGTCTTAGGCGCAATTCAAATTAATCACCTTCTAATATGACTTCGATGTATTATCAGGTTCCCCGTTAACGTTTCTTGTCAGATAAATTAATAAAACATTCATTAATTTTAAGGCAGGAATCCGTATTTCAAATAAAGTCTTAAGAATAAGGGCTGATAAAGTTCCGAGATTTGAGGGTCGGAAGAGAAAAGTGTGGGGGAAATAGTCATAAATATGTGTATGATATTGAAGCTGGTTTTAGAGAAAGAGTGTACGTGCCATTCTTGGATTACGTGAACCTAAAGATGAAGGAAATACTCTCCTTCGAAACGTCCGTAACTGTTTAACAGTCGGAAGGACGTAACGTCATAGAAGAACCGAATATTTGTCAATTCTTTGTGGTTGTACCGATTTTGCACCGACATTTTTAAACTCATCTATGTTTATCTCTTTCGAATGTCAGTATATTTACTTTGCTGTCGAAAGGGAAAATTCTGTACTGGGGTTTCCTATATCCTTGAAATTCTTTGATCATTCCGGTCTGCTCTTAAACAGAACTAATTAAATCATACCAATATGACACAGCCTTGTCACCAGGTAAATGTATTCAGTTTGTGCGTGTTCTTGGAATCAGTTCGGAGTAAACGGTAAATGGTTTGTGAATAATTTGGATGGCCTTTCTCCAATATGAACATTATTAAAAGCTTCCATTAGGGCACAGCGAATCCAGCCTCTTCTCTGTGTTCAGAATTCGATTTCCTGTCTGTCCAAGGGACGTGTTTTGTGATGGCATACACACACACTGTGTTCGGGGATCCCATTCGTTACACCACTTTCTCTGTTCCTTCACTCGCATTTGATACAGCGCGTTAGCATATTTCGTACTTCGTTATTCGTTACGTCTTCTTGGTTTCTTTTACAACCCCTGCAGTCACTCATATTAAATAACGTCGAGATATAGGATTAGAGAAAAACGAATTTGAGATTGTGAGGATATATTCAGTGGCAACCTAACTTAAGTACTAGGGCCGTACCATGGGTCAGGTGGTTAGTCACCGGCCTCTCAATGCGGAGGTCTGGGTTCGATCCCGGGTCAGTCCATGTGGGATTTGTGGTGGACAAAGTGGTACTGGGACAGGTGTTTCCTCGAGTACTTCGGATTTCCCCTGTCAATTTCATTCCACTGGTGCTCCATTACTTGGAAAAATGAAAAAACTAATCAGCCTTCTCTTCATTTTCATCATAGGGTTCCACAATAAGCCGTAAGGCTGCGATGCATCAGTAGCTTTCTGCTGCGGGGCCCTTCACCCAAAAAAAAAACTTAAGTACTATCGGGCTTTTAGTGGGACGAATTGAGGAAAATCACGAGAGACTTCCAGCAAAATGAACGGAGTTCATTTCGAAGTTAGGCCTTTCAAAAAGCTGCTATCCGGCATTATAACTTGACGTTGTGCTGAAGAAGAGACCAAAGTATGACGAATTTTAGGGCCTAAGTAAGTAAATATGTGGCCATAATAACAGGTTTATTAGTTCTTATCTTCCAGAAACTGACTAATACACGTAAAGTACGAATATTTTGCAGGTGCGTTAGGAGCTTCATAATTTGTACTCCTCATCACATCGTGAAAGTAATGGGATCAAGGAGAATTAGCTTAATATGACATTTAGATTTCTTTGGGGAGATCAGAAATGCAAGATACTGTGGATCATTTGCTAATATCTATAGTCCAGGCATTGGTAGCGCTGACGAAATTTGGCCCAGTTACCTCTAGGATACAAGTTTTCAACTTTACCAAACATTTAGTGGTTTTGTGAAGTAAATAAAAGCGACTCATATTTTATCCCGAATAACGATATTTACAGCATACAGTTGGTCGTATGTATAAAAATCAAGTATTCAGTAAATATTCAGTAAATTAACAAGCTGTCTGGTGACGACAAGTCGAAGGGTGAAATTCTGTACAATTTAAACCATCTGCAATGTCTGTCTCAAGCTATTTCAGCGCTGTTCATGGCACATACAACTTCTTTCTATAAGATTCGAGTGTGTTTTATTGTTTTTCTTTCACTCTCGAATGCCTATTTCTTTATTATGAATTTTTATCATTTACTGTCAACATTAGAGTTCACTCTTTGTATTTTGTATAAAAATACATAATAATGTACCATGAAATCTCTAAAAATGACATATGAAATTCTATTTAGGTACATTAATTTTGTTCATAGAGCAGAGTGACTTCACAAATTTCTGTTCGTTGTTACTTTGTAGCAGACCAAAAAAAAGCCAAATATTTTAGTATTTTACAACACGTAAGTCCTTTAATATAAATATTTAAAAATTAAGTGCATACCTTACAGAAAACAAATTGTATCTTTATGACGCCAGCCAGTTCGTTAGGTCTGTTCAGTATAATAATCGCTTTGTATCCTGAGAATCATACGAAACCTGTGATTACACACACTGGGGAGGTTAAGTAATTTTGAGTGTTAATTAGACGGTGATGTGTCTGAATGTGTAACTTATACTGACTTGAGTACAGTATGCGTAATAATAATATACATCGTACAACGTGTAACATATGCAGTATGCTTATGCTATATGAATTTGAATGAGTAACATGGATAATTCCATGATACCTCATTCTGTAAAAATACAGAGACTATTGTTGAAATAAAAGTAATTCGGGATAAATGATGCAGTTATGTAAGTTAAGGCATATTTATTACCAAATCTTTATTTTTTGAACACGATAACTATATTTATGTACAATACTAATATTTAAGAAGATTACTGATAATTTTTTAGCATCTGTGTGTTTATTTCTATAACTTGAGCCTTACCATCCGGTACCTCCTAAATGTTTGACATCTGTAACTTTTATCGTATTCGCCTTGTAGTTGACAGTGCTTCATGCGTAGTAAATGTATACATTAAACCCCATAATCCAGCTGCCCACTCTTCCCATCACGTAGCCTAATAGTGTATATAGATCTTTTGTGGTGTCAAAACTCAGAAGACTAGTATGTGAACAATGCCTGCCGTGGAAGCCTGCTTACCTAAATAAAATTCGGATTTTTCGATATTTTTTGCAGATAGTGCATAGTTGACCACCATGCTTTAAATTCTTAAAAGATCATAGTTATTTATAGCAGAGGGTCAGTGTTTTAATGAAAGTACTCGTATGTATAAACCACAGCCTGTAAAGACCTGAACGACGTAAGTATACGGAATACGGCAGTCGAGTAAATAATGCATTCTCTTGTTCAACACAGTTATCTTAGGGTTCGGGTTTGATAGGGAAGGTCTCGAAGTGGTTTATGCCATCACGTTAGTGACGTATGACGCTAGCGGTCGAGATACAAGGATATCTGTGTCCATTTCTAAAAAAAATAAATCAGGCAACGTGACACACAAAGGGATCTGCCAGGTGATCAAAATGACATTCGTCTTTGTCGTATGAAGGGCGACCAAGAGCTGGACATCGCTTTGACATCCGACATATGCCATTACACTGCGTTATGACGGGATGGGATGGATTCAATAACACTGATATCATTCCCATTTGATTGCCAATGTAACATGCAAGTAGATCGTATTGGCAGACTGCGGCATATATGTTTTGTTTTGTTTCTTTATTGCTGAGTTGAAATTCATTATATTATTATACAATTTGTGGGCTGGGACGAGAAAACATGATATGCAGTCATTATGTTGCGGTTTCAAGCGTTACTAAGTTTATGGTAACCGTTGTACTTCTGATGTATATCCAATTGATAGAATGTTAGCAAACAGAAAGAATGATCAACGGGGAAATTTAATACTTGCAGTCTTTAGCTACTGTGTCCACAGATTAACTTTTCCATTGATCAGCACTAATACGTTTTGTAGTACCTAACTGTGTTAAATTTCTAATAACACAGCCTCTCAAAATAAGCCGTTCTCTTATCTGGAGGTAAATATGTGCGCCAAAGTTCTACAGTGCACCACCAACTGAAGCATATCATTCTCTGCCGTTTTTATTACTACAGTTTTCTGGTAATGTTCGTAAATATTAGGAACTCTTACAAATAAAGACATCGACAAACATGGTAAGAAACGCGGCCATTATCAGATTAGTAACGCCTATATATACAAGCTGTCACTGCATCATTCTTTGATAAGCTTCCCAACGAAATGCGGTACACACACACTCCACTAAGAAGAACCATTACTTAGAAGCTAGTAGTCACTAAGTGTCAGGGAATGCTTACTGTCATTCGGCGCAGAGTAGTTTGTCTTCCAGTTTGCTATCCAAAAATATAGAGATTAAAATAAACAGAACTATAATTTTGCCTCATATTTTGTATGGGTGTGAAACTTGGTCTCTTACATTGAGGGAGGAACGTAGGCTGAGGGTGTTCGAGACTAGGGTGCTGAGAAGGATATTTGGGCCTAAGAGGGGCGAGGTAACGTGGGAGTGTAGAAGACTACATAACGAGGAGGTTTATCATCTGTACTCCTCACAAATATTATCCGGGTGATCTAATTAAGAAAAATGAGATGGGCGGGTCATGTAGCACGCACGGGAACAAGGAGAGGGGTATACAGGGTTTTGATGGCGAAACCTGAGGGAAAGAGACCACGTGGAAGGTCCTAGGCGTAGATGGGAAGACAGTATTAAAATGGATCTTCAAGAAATGGGATGGGAGGGTATAGACTGGATTCATCTGGCTCATATAGGGACAGGTGGCGGGCTGTTGTGAATGCGGCAATTAACGCTTGGGGTTCCATAAATTGCGGGGAATTTCTTGATTGTCTGGGGACGTGTTAGCTACTCAGGAAGGAATCTGCTCCATGGAGTTAGTCAGTCAGTCAGTCAGTAGTCACTACGACTGACAAGAAATGTCTCGAGTTTTATTGAATTCTATGGTTCATTATCGTGCTCACAAGTCAAGCCTCTCCCTTCTCTCCAGTGCACATACTCTTATACTGCTTGTGTAATGCCCATTTTAATATCCTTCCTTCCCATGACTCATGTTCAGTGTGGTCTCTGTGTAGAGTTTTCTTACCTCTACCACTGGCTATGTTAATGGAGAAAAACGTATGTACTATAAAGAAAAACATGTGCCTTCTTAGTTGGTAAAAAGGAAGTTGGTCTGAGGTTACAAAGAAACCCAAGTATACGGTGATGTGTCGTTAACAGAAACCAGGAAAATATCAAAACTTGAAGATGGGCATTAAAGTGTTTGAAAGTGTGGCACACTTCAGATATTTGGGAAAGACGCTAGCAAATCAAAACTGCGCTCGTGAAGAAATTAAGAGCAAATTCAACTCAGAGAATGTCTGCTACCCTTTGGTCCAGAATCTTTTGCCTTGCCGTTTCCAATCGAAAAATATAAGGATTAAAAGATACAGAACCATGTTTTTGCCTGCTGTTTTATATGGGTGTGAAACTCCGTCTTTTCTTAATGGGGGAAGACCATAGGTTGAAGGTGTTCGAGAATAGGATGTTGAGGAAGATATTTGGGCCCAAGAGGGAAGAGGTAACAGGGACTGGAGAAGATTGCATAATGAGGAGCTTCACGCGTCACGAAATGTTATACGGGTGATCAACTCCAAAAGACATGTGGCACGTATGGGAAGAGGTGCATACAGGGTTCTGGAGGGGAAACCTGAGGGTATGAGATCACTTGAAAAACCTCGGCGTAGATGGGAGAATAATATTAAAATATATTTTTAAAAATCTATTGGATGGGCTTGGACTAGATTAATTTGGCTTAGGATAGGAACAAGTGTGAGATTTTGTTAATACGGTAATGAACTTTAGGTTCCACGAAATTCTGCGAATTTCTTGACTAGCTGAGGAAATATCAGCATCTCTCAGTTTCTGCTCCATGTAGTTACTTGTTTTTGTTGTAGCTTTCATTGCCCTTTAAACTGAATTTTGCCAGAAAAGGGAACAGCTTCTGTAGTGAGATGGGGGTGGGGGGGGGGGCCGAATGTGTCTGAGTGAGCAGTCATTGGCAGCAGACAGTGGTTTATTCTCCTGAGTGGCGGTGGGTGCAGGACTAACAACTCCTCGCTGTAAACGAATTGAACATGTCACGCACGGTCTTGAACATGAAGCATCGCGTACAACAGCTAAAAGGAAATGAACAACTAAGTTATGACATGTAACATTTGAGACTATCACAGCGGGGAAGATTTACATGTTGTTATTCTGAGTTGTGACGCTGTGTTCTAGTCTGAGAATGCCGACGTCTCTGAACATACTGCCTCCATCTTCAGAGCTGAAGAAACTTGATCGTTGTAGACGGGGATGAATTCTATTCCGAAATGTTTTACCGACAAACGTTTACAACACGGGGTCCTGTTGGAAAAATAATTTCATTCAAAGTTTAATATTTAGTTTATTCAATTGCTTCAAAGCAGCTAAGGCCCTTTTATTTGTATGTGCCAGTAGGAAGGGATATTGCGTATGTGAAGTGTGACTACTGAGCTTGATATGTAGACAACAAAACTCCCAACAGCTTTCGTTACAGTTATTGAATATATGGAGCCATTGTATAAATGACGTTTCCGAAAGACAGCAAAATACCTTGGGTACAACGCACAAGGTTTATATTTCAACGGCGTGATAATTTTTATTATCGAATTACTTCGAGAATAAAGTACGTAAGGTTTTATGTGACTGTGAATTTCTTGTGAATTAATATAGACGAAAATCGCAAATTACGTAAGGTTTTATGTGACTGTGAATTTCTTGTGAATTAATATAGATGAAAATCGCTGATTACTAAAGATTATTTATTAGCATATACGTGGTATCCAATATTTGACATCAAAATGGTTCAGTGTTCACTAGAATTGGCATTTTGTAACCGAAAACGTTTGTAGCCGAACATTGTTGGTGCGTTTGGGCACTCCCTACCCCCCTTCATTTGTATGGAGACAGGTTGGCTCCAAGGGGGGTAAGACTAAGAAGGTACCTGGCGTCCGTTGAACAGTCTGGGTACAGAGAAAGAAGTCGGTCGGCAGACTACGTTGTGGCCAGCTCTGGTTTTTTACGGTTGTATAATAAAGTTGAAACCCAATTGCAAGCTGTTTTCCTCGACCGTTGTGGGTGCCAAGGAAACTAGCAACGATCGGCGACACGTTTTTTCGATAATTTTGGCACTTATATTCACTCTTGATCTGTTTTAATTTAAGCTATTGAACATGATAAGCCGATAAATGCTTAATAGTCGTATCGAACTTACGGAACCCTCGATAATGCATCAAACTTCTCGGGACGTGTCAGTGCAACACGATGACCAGCAGCTAATGACTGTACTGTATTTGTTGAAAAGTTATATTTAATAATTTTCTGGTTTTCATGCAAAGGATCTTTTAGACCCTAATCTTTTGGATTTTGACAGCTGTAGATTGACACCGTCCTTTCGGAGGAACATGCCTCCATCGTCAGCGTTAGAGTATATTGCCCACTACTGATCGGTCCTCTTCCCGTGGTTCTGATTGTCAACATCCATCGGAAGACTCGCATGTACGTAGTAACAGAACCACGGCCACAACTTAGATTTTATTTACTCAACGCTAAATATGGAGGCAGAAATTTTCTCGGAGAGGATGCAGTAAACTTATAACACTGCACGGTACGAGAACCAAGAGAACTCTAACGTGAAAGTAAATTCCTTGAAGTTTTAAGCGGTGGTAATTTATCACACACGGGTAGGTCTAGATGTAGATAATGTAGGAGTTGTGTGTCATCAGTTTGTATCAGAGAAGTATCTTGTTGGAGGGAAAGGCTTTAAAAGCCTATACATTTTGGGTAAACTAGGTCTTCAGTGCTGCTGGCTTGGATGTTATCATATTGTGACATTAAGGTCGTTTTTTGTGTGACCTCTTCTACCTATTCATTGTAGGTGTTGAGGGTTATTGCTGCACCTGAGAACACTCAATGACACATACACACTCGGTAAGACTCCTCTGTACGAGGGATTCGCACAGACCTCTACCTGACACAACACACAACACTCACAACAGAGAGACATCCATGCCCTAGGCGGGATTCCGTCCCTCAATCCCAGCAAGCGAGCGGCCACCGGGATCGGCGACATTAAAGGTCTAGTAATTGTAATTATTTCCGATCCCAGTGGCCGCGCGGTCTAAGGCGTGGGTCTGCGGCCGCTCGCTTGCTGGGATTGCGGTTTCGAATCCCGCTGGGCGCATGGATGTCTGTCTGTTGTGATGTTGTGTGTTGTCAGGTAGAAGTCTGTGCGACGGGCCGATCCCTCGTCCGGAGGAATACTACCGAGAATGGTGTGTCTAACTGAATGTGATCTCGGAACCTCAACAATGAGGAGGTCTGGGCCAACTAGGGCTATCGAGCCATGAATAAAGTTCAATTATTAATTAAGTGTATTCTAACATAGACTTCTCTTACCGACGTACCTTGGAATCATCTGATTATGCGGCATGTCCGAATGAACGAGGTTTTGTTACGTAATAGTTTCTATAATGTAGGCCATTTAGTGACAAAGAGACGCTATTCAGTTCCGTTCGGATTTAAACTTTACAGCAGTACACATGTCGTGTCTGGACGAGAGGGCGAGAAATTGAATTTTCTTCATCGCGCACTGTGAAGAACGCCTAACAAAATTAACAAGAATTTCGTTTCGATTCTAATATGTGACATGACAGGAATTACGAAGGATAAGCAATTTCAGGTGGGGGGGGGGGGAGGCATGTCAGACGGCACAAACCGCAACAGGAACCACTGCATCACCACAGAACTGACAGCTGTTTGTCCGAACACCGCAAAACGCAGCTACACACTTCTTCAGAACGGAGCTGCAGGCGTTTTAACCTCCCGGTCTCAGTTGAGCCGCGGGATTTAATTGGATGTATAAACTACAAAACACAAACGTACTTATAAGCACGTCTTCTCTTCTTCTACATAAAATGTCAAGTGAAAGTACAAAAACTTTACTTCTATCTCTTATTCTCGATATGTCTGAGACTTGTTCTGTCACCCTAAGGGAAGACTATGGATTGTTTTGAGAACAAGGTTCTGAGTGGAATATTTGGACCTAAGCGAGAGGAAGTAAGAAGGAGATGGAGAAGAAGAGCTTTGGAATTTTTAATCTTCCTCATATAACATTACGATTTATCAACTCAAGGAAAATAAACATAGCATGTCGTGTAGCACTCACGAGAGAGGTGAAAAATACATTGAAAATTGTATTCGGGAAATAGAAAGGAAGGTGTTTACTTGGGGAAATTAGATGTATGTAGTGAAATGAATTTAAAATTTGTGTTAAAGTAAAAGTTATGACGTCCGCTAAAGTTATGTGGCTCAGGATAGGGACCAGTAAACAGTTCTTGTGAACATGACTGAACTCTTCGGGACGCATAAAAGGAGACGCTGTTTTTGATCATCTGAGTCTGTCAGCTTCTGAAGAAAGTCTGTACTCAGTGGAGTTAGTGGCTACTTTCATGTTCCGAATATACCTGTTCCCCATACACAGAAGAGATACCTATATTTAACCTAACAGCAATTTAATCGCCTAGCATGACCTACATAAAGAACAGAAGAGAATACGCTGCTGGAATTCATGCTCCTTTATCATAAAATTTGCCGTGCTTTCGAAACGTTTCTCCACACTTTACCCCGGCTCAGTAATATGAATGTGTATTTATAGTACATCTATTGATATGCTGAGTAATTGTACGGGAAGAAGATGGGGAAATAACAGAACACGTAAATATGACTTTTATTTGTGTTAGGTAGGGAGCTAAAATATAATTACTGAATGTACCTTATCAAATGAGTATTACTTGAATGAATATAGATTAAATACATCTGAAACCGAAATTTCCTTAGGATCTTGATATAATACATCTTCTGTGCAATATATATATATATATATATATATATAAATGAGTTTATTACCAACAAATTGCATAATTGTATTTTTATTTTTTTATTACATGTAATTGGATCTCAGTCCTTAGTGTCTTTCAAGATAATTACTTCTTAAGATCCACCCTCACGACGGGAAGTACGATTGTGCGTAAGCCACAGGCAGCCTTCATCCTTGTGTTTCGTTAAACACTGAAATTGTTTTATAGATGTTTAAGATACGTGCGTCTAATATTTTGTACTACGGTGTGCTCTTGAAGAAACCTGTAAGTATTGAGTTTTCTGGAACGATTTAGTCTTATGGATCGATGTTAACTGCAAACAGTTCGAATGAATGTTGTCTGTACACTGCCAGCCGCCAGCAAATTGTTTCAACTGAAATTTTTGATATTTAAGGATGGTTTTGAAAATTATGTGTCCTGTATAAAGGATATATTCTCTTCGTATTTGCATTTTGTCACTTCAGGCCAATAATGCATATGAAATGAATGCATCACCTGTGAAGTTAACTTCCATGCCGTTCGATAAACTAATGCAATGTAGTGCATTGTAGTAGACTACGTCTGTAGAATGTGATATCGTGTGGTTTGCTACATGGGTACAATAGCTTCGGAGAAATTTGCGGCCGCTTATTACGTGAAGATGGACAGGGCAGGTTTCTCGGAAGCGTTGGTATTAATTTACCAAACTGCACTGCGTCATATCCAATAATATTGATATACAATGTCGTGAGAACCTCTGATCTCAAGTTAAAGTTCTCTGTTTAAAGGGCGTAACTGAACAAAACGCAAATCTATTTGGGAAAATAGGATTATAATAGATTTTAAATAAGTATTTTTGATATATTTAACTTTATTTCATGTTTCATATAACGACATAAGTAAGATGCAATACTGCCTGCTTTGTTAGAGAACTTGTTGCGTACTTACATTGTTACTTTCTAGTGTGTAAGAGACGTCTTTAGAAGTGTTACGCAGAGTGTCAGGCTTCTGGGTAGGACACAGTGGCAAGGTGTTCTGGAAAATGTACAAAGGTTTGTGTTACAAAAAGGAATAGGACCTTCTTGGACAGCTGCAATAACCTTTGCTTCTGGATAACTCCGTTCCGTTAGGACACTGTTTGTGTGAGGTACATCAAAAGTGGGTAAATGAACGCGGTATGTCATTAATTGCCATAGGACGTGTATGCTACAGCAGATGTTTAAAGGCTACAAAGATACAAGTAAATTGTCTCTGTGCTTAACTAATAACGCTTCATGTGTGAATGCTGTCAGTTTATGCTCTGGCTGCGTTATACCCGGGAAGAAGCCTCCCGACATCCGTTGAATAGAAAGATGGCTGGATCCCAGATTCGATCTTAAGGCTGTGGAGGACAGAAATTTATGTTTCTCCTGCTGGGACTCGATTCCCGATCCCTCGATCGTGCAGCCCTTAGCCTAGCAACTACACCGAGTGGGCTGACCAATATCATCATATGACGTATTACCTTAGCCCTTCTTGTGGAAGAAATTATATTCACACTAAATCTTCTCTTTAGTAACGATGCATATCGACCCAGGCACTATTTAACCATGACACGTGACATGTGTTATTTAATCTAATTTATGGTTTGCCTCATAAATAGACGCAGAGATTAATTAAATATTACTTATTCCATTACGTTGCTTAAAATATTTATGATGCAGAGTATCATTAAAATACTTCAATATATCCGGCACTGATACATTGTAATGCGTGGCACAGTGTGCGAAGCTTTGTGGTTGTGCTGCAGGTCTGTGGTACTGGTTGATACTTTGTAGTAGCGTTGTGCTATGTAGAGTAGTCGGTGGTGCTTTCTGTATTGATTGTACTGATGCGTGTCGGAAATTTTGTTGTATTTATCTGTGTGGTATTAAATCAAATGTACTTTTTTTTGGGCTCTACGATAAATATGATATTTATCATGTTCGTATAGGTCATTCATTTTTACGAGCAGTTGGCATTGTTTCTAACGTATTATTAGTGTCGTCGTGTTTATGTCCGGAATTTTGTGTGACTGCTGTGTCCTGTTGTGTTAATGACACCTGGAGTCACGACAAAAGAACTACAATAGATGTAACCTTAATTAGTGCTGTCCTATGACGTCACAAACAGAATATTGTATCAATATTTTTATAAATTCTTACACGTTAGGTAACTGGTAACTATTTTATGGAATAAATTCTATTATTTTGTTATAAAGTAGAAAGTGTGTGATACAACGCATGAGGATGACATCATGATGCTGAGATATGTAGCATATACCCTGTACATTCTAGTTTGTACATGCGCGAATTAAACTATACAGTGCAAACCACTATGTTTACCAAGCCGTATCCCATGGAAAATTGAAGCTCAAAGAGCTACGAACAAATTCCGCTTCTTGTTCACACCGCTTGGGCATGGTACCTTCACGGAGGCATTACTTTCCTAACGCCGCTTGTATGTTGAATGAATAGATGGTTCCCCCTGTTTTTCAGGTTTGATATCGAAATACTTACTAGACCAGTAATTACCAGTCTTTGCGTGTACGGGAACTTCTTCGTAACGTAAAAAGGTTCGCTGAACCCCATATAGCTAATAATCGTATGTTTATCCTCCATTACTCAACAAAAGATCTAATGATAGACACCTACTAAGAACTCCCCTACTGTTGTAGCGTGGGTGAATTAACACCTTATTCATCACAACATCCGACACAAACACTTAAAAGGACGAATCACGCAGCGGCGGGGATAAGAGCTCCGCATAGAATTGTATGAATTCTCTAAGCCCTTAGAATATCCCTTACGTCCCCCAGTGGTCCGCGGACAATGTGTGTGTAAACACTGTACTAGTCAGTGGACAAAGTCCAGAAACTTAGAAACTGTAAGCTGTGTGATTTAGTTTCGATATGTAATTATACTTATAATTCCAAATTGAAATAGGCCGGCATGATTCTTCACAATTTTTATATTCTCTGTAATTGTATTCGTCTTAAAAAGTCATAATTCATGAAAATAGTGCAAGTAAGGCAATTCATATTGAAAGGCAGATTGTGCTAAGGCTGCCAAAATCCAGTGTGGCTGATAGACACCACATTTGTCTTGCCAGTAATTGCTGTACAAGATGTGCAATAGTGCAACAATGACTATTCTCTGTAAGACTTTATGTTGTCCCACCTAGGCGTAAAAGTAGGAGGAAAATAATATGGAAATTTAAGAAATAGGGTGGGAGGGGTCGTGACGTGGATTGACCAGGCTCAGGACAGGGACGGTTTGGGGGCTCTTGTGAACACGGTGATAAACCTTCGGCTTCCATAACACGCGGGAAATTTTTGACTAGCTGAGGAACTGTTAGCTTCTAAAGAAGGACTCTGTTCCATGCAGTTAGTAGGTTTCTTTTTCCTCTATCTAACTCATGTCCTAAAAGGCATTTAAATTTTGAGAAGTAACCTGTAAGTTAAAGCGTACGGTAACCTCTAATGCTATAATTGGCAGTAAGAGAAAAAAGTACATGTTCCTTTGTTCTAAGAGTAACATAGCTTAGTGTTCTAAGCATTTGATCTGTGTAGTTGTTACGTTCGCAGCGAAAGTTGTCAGTCTACGCCTTTTGCTTCACAGGGCCAGTCCTACCGTCTGTCCGGACGCAATAAACACAGAACCGTTCGACACATTTCATGAAGTCTGAGTGGCGAGTTTTACTGCAGCTTGTGGTTACATTCTGATTTTCGTTAAAATCTGGCCGAGTGAACGTACATTTCCGTTCCTATTTCTAGATCAATTTAGGCATTACTCGCTAAATATTTACCGAAACGTAAAAGCCAATCGAACAACAATTTTAGAGAGAAATTAAACATGTATTCTATCCACGTCTTACCCGATTTTAGGGTTCTCTAGATCATGAAATCAATGCACCATAATGGTTACCCTTCGAGTATAGGCTGTATCCTAAAGTGTTATTTTAAAAAACCTCGTCTTTTAGCATTCCTACAAAGATGGTGTAATATTTGGTATTGATAATTATCAGATAATCAGCTCTAAACTGTCACAGATTGTGTCACGTTTCTTTCCCCCCTTTTCTTAAGCACAACTTAAGCTGAAATCCATGTTTATAAGGATGCGTGCTGTTAAGCGAAATTTCTCATGAGTAACTTGGCAGTATTTAAAATATTCTTTTATTATGCCAATATTTAATAACAGTTACCGATAAAGTAACTAAAAATTTGGGACACATGGATATTATTCATATTTCGAAACGAGGAATTCAATTACAGACTTTCAATAATACTAATTTATAAATTAAAGGGGGTTGACATGCCTTTTGATATTAAACATTGCGCAAACGTAGGCGAGGAAAGAAACGGTTGATGTAAATTTCAACTACGTTCTATCAGACACACGGAGCTACGCTGCAGGTTCAATCAATGTTTTATTGAATTACATTGTTTTCCTAAAGCGCCAGTGAATTGCTACCCGCAGACGGCAGCATAGTGCGTATATATGGTTAGGATAAGACAGATGTTTTTAAAACTGGCAGCATTGACGTTAGGATAAGATATTGTACTTGCAAAATGGTCTTGACAGCAAACCCCTCTCCATCCCTATTAACGCTTTTCAATAATTTCAGTTGACGGCAAAGTGCAGTTCCGTTCCATCTCTTGGACACCCATGAGATGCACTATGACGACCGTTAATTCAAACAAAACTGGTTACGTCAGAACGTAAACTTGAGTTAAAACTCGACATACGAGGGCTGTCCAAAAAGTATCCGACTATATTTTTTCCAGCGGTAAGTAATGGCGAAAGGGTGGGGAAACTGAGCGTAGTGGTAGAAGGGACTTTCATGCGCATGCGTGATTTTTTGCTGCCTCGCAACACCGCCGGATGCGTCTGTCGCTGCCAGATAGCGAAGTGGTGTAACACGTGTTCGTCGCATTCTCGTTTCGCTCAAGATGACAGAATGTTTGGAGCAGCGATACTGCATCAAGTTTTGTCAGAAACTTGGGGATACCCAAGCGGAAACAATCCGCAAAATTCAGCAGGCTTTCGGTGATGATGCAATGGGGGTCACTCAAATTAAAGAGTGGTTCAATCGCTTTAAAGATGGCCGCATGTCGGCGGACAGTGACCAGCGTTCCGGGAGACCGTCAACGAGCCGAAATGCTGATGTCATTGACAAAGTGCGGACATTGATCATGGAGGACCGTCGTTTGACCGTCCGGGAAATTGCTGATGAGGTTGGGATCAGCAGAGGTTCCGCAAACAAGATTTTAACTGAGGATGTGGGCATGCGAAGAGTGGCGGCAAAATTTGTGCCCAAGCTGCTTTCGCCGGAGCAGCAACAACTCCGCCTTGAGGTCGCGCAGGACATGCTGGAGTGCGCCAACAGGGATCCTGAGTTCCTGAAGACTGTGATCACTGGTGACGAGTCGTGGGTGTACGGATATGATCCGGAAACCAAGGTCCAGTCGTCACAATGGAAGCATCCAACATCCCCGAGGCCCAAAAAAGCACGACACGTTCGGAGCAATGTGAAGGTGATACTGACTGTTTTCTTCGATTACCGGGGTGTTGTGCATCATGAGTACGCACCACTAGACCAAACTGTTAATAAGATGTACTACCAAGAAGTCCTCCGTCATCTTCGTGATGCAGTTCGGCGCAAGAGATCGGAGCTGTGGGACGCACGCAACTGGCAGCTGCATCATGACAATGCCCCAACTCATTCATCACACCTGATCCAGGGTTTCCTGGCTAAGCACGGCATTCCGCAGGTTCGCCAGGCTTCCTACTCTCCTGACATGGCTCCTTGTGATTTCTGGCTGTTCCCGAGACTGAAGACAACGCTAAAAGGCTCCCGTTTTGACAGCCGCGAGGACATCATACAGAACGCGACGGCGCAGCTGCACACCATTCCAAAACAAGCCTTCCAGAATTGCTTCCAGCGATGGAAGGACCGCTGGGCTAAGTGTGTGGAGTCACAAGGGGCCTACTTTGAAGGGGATTAGGTATTGTAACCACCCAGATACAGAACTTTTTTTTCCCGGCCCAAGGTCGGATACTTTTTGGACAGACCTCGTAGTATAGGTTGGTCCAAATTCAGCTAAAGGAAATATTCTGGCCATGATTTTGGTTCCAATACAAAAGTTATGTCAGTGAATTTGTAAATCTGTACCACAGTGTTGTGAGTTGTGCACTGAACGTGCAGAATATCAACATTTTCTTTAAATTCAGTAATTAATACAGAAATTTCACATTATGTTCTAATGTACATGTTACTAACCGATTAACTGACGTTTGGGCTACTCTGTAGTACACGTACTACATATTTAACATTGCAAAACTATGGGCGTTTGTGGAAAATGTTTACTCATCAACAATAGGGAAGATCTAGCCTACCGGAAATCCCTAATATTTCAAGACTGTCCGTCCTTCAACAAGCGTGTCCACTAAAATAAATCTTCCATATCCGAGTCACATATAAGCTGATACAAATTCTAGTTCAATTTTGGAAGTACAGGCTCTGGAACTGCAGTGAAACGGAAGCTGGACATGAAGTAAACCTGTATTTAGCGGAAAAGTTACAGTCCAGGAGATTCAAAATTCAAGTAACCTGTGTGAAACTGAACCTTCCTGCAAAGAAGAAAGCTTAGGTGTTTTACTGTTCCAATATAGGCAGGTTTCATAGTCTATACCACGATCGGATTTAACGGAAAGTGACTGAAATGAAAGTTAGTTGTTAAAATACGGTAATCTTAGTCAGTGTTCTACGATTATCCTCGTTTTTTGAGTAGCACTTCTCCAGTTTCACGTATCTAATACAGAGCACCGTTTCCACCGTATAGCCAAAATTAATGGGCCTTCACTCTGTGAACTTTCCGAGTTGAAAGTTGTTACGTGGAGAATGAAAAAAAAACTTTGAGTACGTCAGAACTCAAGATGCCTTCATTTGAAGAGAAGTATAAACTCTTTAATGCTAACATTCTGCTTAAAATGACTCTTTTTTTTTGTTAATTTTCATGGCAACATGTATGCAACTAGTAATAATTGCATTTGTATGTAAACTGCAAGTGGGTAACTTGGAGTGTCGCGAGGCGATAGGAGACACTTTACTTCACTGAAATTACCTCACAGAATAATTACATTTCTGGGCGATTTAGCTCCTCTCTAGCATGGAATAGGTTAAGCGAACTCGGCTTTGGGGCTGAATGTTTTGAATTTCCGAACTTTGTCAATTGGTAAATTTGTGTATTATCATTACGCGTCTTTAGTCATCTAAAGAACATTGGTTGCTTCATGTTACATCTATTTTTAGCATTATAAATCTGTCGTGTTTTGCCGCCAGAGTGCCCTTGTGAGTTCCGAATTATTCTTCGTATAAACAGATGTTACGTACCTAATCGTAATTTAAAGATTTGGTTTCGTAATATGTAAGCACTGTATTTTGTTTCGGGTAGGAACTGAATTTTGAATGTTATTGATGTGAATTTCAGGCCCAAATTGTTATAGTGCTTTACAACACAGATTATGCATTTGTTATTTAGAGAAAGTCAAAAAGTACAAACACAGGGTTCTAGTTCCTCTGTCTTGCATTGAAATAATTACTTCAGCGCCTTATAATGGAACACCCTCAGTTTTCATCCATGTCCAAGTTTAATACCCATATAATAATAAAATTTTAATTTTCTTTGTATTTTGGTTTGATGATTTTAAATAAGATGTTGTCTCTTGCTGATAAATCAAAACACTTAATGCTGTATACAGATTGTTATATTAAGTTTATAAGTACGTCTTTAAATTGATTTATCCTTCGCCGTGTACGTCATAAGATTAAAATTTTATGTGTCTATCTTAGTACACAAATTGTTATTGATAATACCCAACTTTGGTACTCCAGCATGTTTCGGAACATTGGTGGTTAACCACCAGGGAAGTCATGCTAAGGTAACAGAAGAAGTTACGTAGGATAAATTTTTATTTTAAGATACAGACGAATGTAAAACCGTGGTGTAATTTCTTCCGTTAACTCAATGTGGTCTGCCTGATGATGGCCGTCGATGGTCCAAACATGGTGGAGGGACAGAAAAGTCACATATTACCAATGAAAAATTGTGTGCTGTGACGGACCTTCATTGAATTGTCATTGTAAATATATTGTTCAGGTATAAAATATAAATCCAAAAAATCAAACATGTTCAATTTAGGAACATGAGCCTCTTCTCTTTGGTGTACGTACACATTTATTAAAACGTTAATTATAGTTTGTTAACATATGTCCTATATGAATACGGCGTTCTTAACGGCGGTAAAGATGGAAATTATGTTATTCTTGTCTGTAACGTCTTGTAGTTCGGTAAGTGGCTGTCAGCTTTTTGAGGAACCTACTGCCTTTGTCCTCGCTGTAGAATACATTTTCAGTCTGAAGATAGAGTCAGTTTCTCCAAAACCCTGCTTTAGGCAGCGTTAAAATAGTATATTTTCTCATAATTTTAATATTCGTACCACACGTGATGCCGTCATAAACCTGAAAACTACAATATAAAATTTTACCCTTTTTAGCCTAATGGTTGCTTTATGTATCACGAGGTTTAACACTAAAAAATTCTGCGTTTGACCCATAGAGTGAATTTGCGTCTTTTGTAGTGTTCTCAGAACAAACATTGACTACTGTCCTATACAGCATTAATTGAATGGTTTTTATAACTAAGGACGAATGTTTACTGCGCGGTAGGAACTGAGTCGTTAGATAAATTTGGTTCAGTGTTCGTGTTTAAAGGAATAATATATACAAAATATTTATTATATCGTAAATGGACTTAGAATTACTCGATTTGTAGAAATTGTCTGTTGTTTCTACTTCAAGAAAGAGAACTTTGAAGGAATTGGATTTTTTCAGTCGTCAGGTTGAAGGATTTGGAGGTATTTGCCAAAAGTCTCTGCTTTGAATAACGGGGTCCAGAAACCGACTAATCCTAGTACAATCATCAGAACCATTTAGAAATAAATAAAAATTTTAACATACTATTCATTATGGAAACTTCCTTTCTGCACTGTTTTTACAACTACCGTCTCAGTCCCAGATATACATTAATTTCGACATCAAATGTTTGCTTGTTCGAAAAAGCGGTAAGAGTTTATAAATTCCGCCAGCAACAGTTGAGCTATTCTCGGTGCTAAATTAAGCGATATATTAAAAAAGACCTCTTGTTGAATATGTGCACGGGAGGGGGCTAGCTGGATCACAGCCATCGCTTGCTGCATGTAGCATGTGACAGATGGCGTGTCACATCCAGATGAGTGAATATTTACACGCCCACAAACGCACACACACACTCGCACTTACACACAGGGTTCAGACCAGCTCACATGTTGACAAACAGAAAGTGATTATTCAGCATCGCGCGCATGCCAGTTTCGACTGAAATGGACAATCCCATTACATAATACCGTTGATTGAAAACCTGTCCTGTGTATTGACTTTAATTCATAGAAAACAAAGAGAAAGAAAGAGAATTTATACGGCGTCTGTATTTAATTTTCTGTAGTTATTTATGATATATTAATACAGTACAGGCTAATTTATTAAGACTATAAAGTTCTGAAGAAATGTTCTTCTAAATACGGTTACTTATTTTTTAAAAACTGAAAGATTGCAAAATTGTTAAATTCTGAGAACGATTATTCAGGTTATTAAAAGCATTTTATTTTGGCTCACGCTCTTTTATTATTCTGAAAAACTAAAATTTGCTGCAATTCTGTGTAATTTTTGTGCAATGAAATATAATTTTATTATTCCATATTAGCCTGAATTCTGTTACATATTTTGTGATATAACTCAGTGTTGAACAACCAGGGTTCTGTGAGAAATTTTGAAATAACGCAAAACTCCAAATATCCCTCAAAATATGCTCAATGTTTTGCAGTGTAAACTGAATTACATAGCAGCTCTTTAAGAATGAATTTTCTTGACAGTAACTTAGCAGTAACTGAACAGTGCTCACTTCTACCAGCGCTAAATAATACAAATTCCCTTCTTCGTATTCTTCATTTGCCTCCTAACCATTGCCTTATTCATAATGATTGTTATAACTTTCATCGTTTTATAATTTACATCTCTTTTATTCTGTCACAAAAAGGCCCTCTGGTGTGGTCTGTCTCTGATTATTGCCGGAAAACTAAATCTCTTCGACAGGAGGGAGGCCTCTTCACCTGAAGGACCATTCCACTGCAAGCCCACTTGTTAGGTTGGCAGTCCTTCTTCCCCTAGGATATTAGTCTCAAGTTATCCTAAATCACATTGTCATTCTCAGATAAATACAACAGTAGAGAGGTTATACTTTAGAGCTGTGGTTACCAAACTCTGCTTTGCGGAGCCCAAGGGATTTACGAAAAGTTCCAAAGTACTCCTCATATACCGACTGCAAAGAAGGCTTTTTAGTTTAGAGACTTTTTCAATAAATAATGTTATATTCTTAATTAAACTAGAAAGTTGCTGTAATTGTTCTAGGTATTGAATTGGTACTGCAGCTAATAAATTGTATTACGGAAACCCCAGTAGTGTAGAGGTTCGAAAATAAAACATAAGTGTGCGCCTATTACGTACGTTACCTATTGTTCCCAAACAATAGACGTTAGAGTAAACGTAATTTTAAACCGACAACTTCACATCGACTACGCTAAACTTTAGTATGTCCATTAGTCTTTTTTAGACGAACATAGGCTCCAAAATAATTATATTTCAATATATGCATATTACTCTTCTTACGTTCCGTCAGGTTTTGTCAAAACTAAAAGGCTTCCGCAGCAAAGAAGCTTGGAAAATACTGCATTAGAGAGTAATGCATTTTTGTAAACAAAGCTTCTAATTACTACAAATACATCAAGGTGTGTGTCTGCAATTGTGTGATTTAAGACTCGAACTTAAACGAATCGAAGGAAAGAGTGATATTCGAAATTGTAGGTATTCTTGCGCGTAAGAAATTTATATTGTGAACCACTTGTTTCTAGGACTTTGCCCATCGTCAAAAAGCGATGGGCAAAGTCCTAGAAACAAGTGGTTCACAATATCATATACCATCGTCAAAACCTTTTAGAATTCAAGAAGTTTCTATTTTGGACTTCTGGTTTATGACGTTTGTAGTTGGTAAGAGGGTACCAACGTTTGGAATGAACTTGCAGCCTCTTTCTTTGCTGCAGAAGTTATGTGGTCATCTGTGTTATGATATCGTGTTATCTAGTCGGTGGATGAAAACAATTTGGAGAGCCCTACTTATTTCATTTTCAGTGCGGAAGTTATTTTGGTCTTCTAGGGTATGTCACCTTGTATTTTTGTAGGTGGATTCCAAAATTCCGGAGAAACCTCTTGTCTCCATCTAGAGTTGAGGTCGAAGTATTTTTGGTTCTGACATTGTATATTCTGGTAAGTGCGTACGTGATTATATGTGATTTATTTCATGACACCTTCAGTATTTCATTGACAGATCACTTGGAAAGAGAAAGGAAGTGCTTGTCTTCAAATTTGGATTTATTTTCCCGGACGTTGTCTATACGAACTGGGAAAACCGTGAACATTGAGGTAAGATAGTGTAACTGTCGAGATTCTAAAGCGGCGTCTCTGGAACACAAGTCAATGTTTACCGCTTAAGCGAACTTGTTGGCGGTAAGTGATTACAAACGTCTCTTAACAAACCTGGTGTTTTCATGGAGACTGAATTCTTCTCGCATGTTACGCCGTGTCGACTGCTATGTAGGTCTACTTACTGACTCTTCGGAGGAGCTTAGTGCCTCCATCTTTAGGTTCAAGAAATCGAAGGAGGCTACTCTTCTCCTTCTTGGACTCTTTTGAACCCTAAGATGGAGTCACTGTGCTGCTCTACAGTGTGCATATCTCTCGACCAGTCTACATGACCTGACATCACAAAACCCTGAATTGTCACCACCGCTGTAAGAACCTCACATCTCTCACTGCTGCGTTTATCATTACTGCAGAATTAAGAGTGGCTTTGGCACAGTGCAATCTCGGTGGTTGTTACCGAAGGTTTCCTGGAAAATACAACCTTCATCGTCAGGGTAGAAATAAATATTAAAATATTTGGAGGTATTATGTCCTTCCGAAATGTTACTGACCTTTTAATATGTTATACAGTTTCGCAGCCCAGAAGACTATCAAATGAATTATTTTCGTAAACTGTAACTGTGGTGTTCTCTTAAGTATAATACTTAAAGATGATGTCAGTGGCTAAGACCGCGTAGCGTCGGCGATGGATGAATGAATGAATGAATGAATGAATACGGACTATGGGTGGAATGATACTGACAGGGAAATACCGAAGTGACCTGCGCTCTTCTGGGATATTACGCGGCATTGTGTGATAATTGTTTACCGACTTTTCCTGACAACTTATCGTCCCATCTTCACAGGTCAAGAATGAAAATGGGACCGATACGTTGTCCCAAAACGTCGGTAAACAATTACCGCACGACGCCGCGTTATATCCCAGAAGAGTGCACATCTCATGAACATCGCAGCGGAAGTCTGAAATCAAGGTAAATAACGAAGTGCTCGAAAAAAAAACGTTTCCCAGTGCCACTTCGACCAACACAATGCCCATATGGACTGCCTTGGGATAGAACCTGGGCCTTTGCGATGAGAGACCCACGACTAATCGCCTGATTCATGGCACGGCCCCGCAGATGTAGGCATTCAGGACAAAATTTAATTAAGCTGAGTTAAGTGGTTTCAAAGTTGAAACGAGCGGTCAGGAGGGCGGGCAGACCAATATGATATCCCGATTTCAGTTGGCGCAAAAGCGGCATCAAATGAATTTTTCTGTGCCGCAAGCAGTGAGGAAAGGACACTAGTTACACTGAACAACGTACGTCGCAGTTCGCAGTGTTGTGGTTTTCTCTCATCTCATATTTCTATCTCCAGTATGATGTAAGCATTAGGTACTTGGGGGAAGATTAAAAGCGAGATTCGTAAATTACAGTAAAATATAGTTAAATATGTGAAGATTTAATAACAAACGAGTTAGTTGAGAAATAATTGAAACTGTTTATTCCAAATGATTAATAACATTCGATACGTACACAGTGAGGCTGAAGTGTAGAAACAGTAGTTATGTTTATGGACGGTGTGTTTACCCTTACTGAATATGTTGGTATAGCATGACTGTTATCATTTTCGTCTAAATGTAACCTTCGTATGCAACTGAACGTTGCAGTGCGGTATTTACGAGTACTTAATATTCTCGATTCCTGTCCTGAAATTTGGTATTTGAATGTCAGTTCGGAAATTGGCTAATTTACTGAGATTTGAAGAATTGACTGTCTTTAAAGCAAATTACGGGATAATACGCTGAAATAGGCCACGAACGTTTCCCTCGAAGCCTTAGTTATTCATTCAAAAATCGTCCTACAAATTAACATGCCCAAGTTGAAAAGTAAGTTTATATAATACAGGCATCACTCAGTGACATTAAAATGTACCGGTTACAATTTGGCGTAGAAAGAAGGGGCTGAAATTTTTTTGGGAAAGGATAGAGTTTACTTTTATAGATTCATGGAAAACGAGCGAAAGAGGGAATAATTTATGCAAATTTATGTGAAGAGTGAATTGAGGTTTAAAAATCTCGACACCAAATATGTACACAAAATTCATACATATTTACCGGATTTATGCAAACTAAACAGGAACTTTATTCATTCTTTATTTGCGGAGTGTGTAATAAATAGACCTCGTTTATATCTGTGTGTTTCGAACGGTCAATATGTAATGCAAATAATGATTTAACGAAATTTGTGGTACAGGGTGCGACATGAGTATCTGACAGCCGATCAAATGCTCGAGAAATTCCTTCGTTTTGTGGAGTTTTAAGGTTAATTCAGAAATGAGGTTGGAAGGAGAATAAGAAATAGTTTGTATATAAGGTGGGCAGGCTATTAAACGAGAGGCAAAATTTAAAAAATAGCTTAGACATAGAAATCAAAACCCAAAGCGAGACATGACAACTAAAAGTGAGGTGTGGCAAGTAATACAAAATTCAAGATTAACTTTTTGTTAACACTGTAGAAGTTAAGATTATTGTAAGAGATGTATACTGCAGATATTTTCGTGTTAGCAGGCACATCACCGTTCTGTAATGTCACTCAGCAAAGTAAATTATTAAATTATTGGAAAGTTTAAATTCTTCTTCTTCTTTTTATCATTAATTCACAAGGGCATGTCACTTGTACCTATTCGTAACGATATAAAATTGGTTTACTGCCTCCTGATTACTTACGTAAAGTGTATTTTGATATTATCCTCACATTTCAGCCTATGCTTTGAAGCTGTATCTTTGCTTCAGATGTTTGAAAGAAAATTTTATATGCATTTCTAATTTTTCCATAATATATTACCAGGTAAAGGTTAGGTGAGTGGACGTGTAGCTCCAAATGTTTTATTTATCTGGGTGCAAGATTGAAGTGAGTGGTCAGCTTCACGGCCCGGCAGCTTTACCACCGCGGAAAGGGACCCTGGGACACACGGAATAGGCGAGTGTGTAGGCCTCAGTGCTGGTTAGCAGACAAGTTCATCCGAACATTTTACACTAATAATTTTTTTTACTTCATTAGCCTGTCTTATATAAGGCGGTTTATTGGCGGCATGACTAATAATTACATCAGAGCTGATGTCGTCCATACTGTTGAGGATGGACTGCAAGGAGAGGAGGAAATTGTAACATGTAATTTTGTTACAAATAAGTTTAATTAGGTCTAGATACACGGCAAAAGACTGTGGAAAATCTTTCATAATCTGTGATGTATAATAGGTTTAGTAATTCAAATACATTTTCAAAGTAATATTGAGGTCCACATAGCCACTTAAAATTACTTCGAAAATTTTAATAGAAGTCTGATTAAACTGAAAATAACTAATGTTATGGTAAAAGTATATGTACCGCCCTTTACGGCTATGCCCACTTCATTACACCTAATATTTAAACATCTCCATGCTATCTTTATTCCGATAAAACGTGAACATGGTAGTGATTATTTTGCCTGTATTCCGGACGTCTTCTTTTCGAATGTCGGCTGGGTCGTGGGATTATTCTTATATATTTAGTGATATCCGTCAGTCCTGCAAGATAAATGTCGGTGAATTACTTCAAATCAGTCCGTGTCCTTTCCCTTTGACACCAGTTCCTAACCATCGTGCTCAATGACGTCATGTAACATTTAATTACTGACAACGGCGTAAAACAAACAGTAATTCAATAATCACCTCTGCCACTTGAACCTCAGTAAGACAGTTGTATATTTTCCAAGACAGATGACTGTGTGGGCCATAGAGTCGGAGTGGACCTCACGTAAGAAGAAATATGTTGGCCCTTCTCGTGAATGGAGCATCTAATGATTTGAATAAATGTTGTCCTTTTTAACTTAGGTTGTCATTGACATAACAGAGATGTACAGACAGATATACAAATACATCAGAAATACTGCTAGAGACTTTTAGATATAATAGATTACCACACGACGCCGTGTAATTACCCAAAAGACCACAGATTAGATATAACAGGTGTTTGTTAATACTCGTGGTTTGAATGTGAACACTTTTCTATGACTAAAACTTTAAAATTTACATCTAATGTCCGTAATGTATGTAATTATGCACAAAGGGTAATTAGATAATTAAAAGGGTACAATGCAGAACTTTATATTCTGGATTATGCAGTATTTCTCAAGGATCTAGATATGAGACAGATCATAGTGATATGTCTGATAGCGTCTGTGAACTTTAATTTCGAATGTACTTATCAGCGCGTATCACACAATAACTGCTGCTTGAAGGATCTTACTAGCAAGCGTCGTTAGTTGATTCATTGATCAGCAAGCTTCTTAAAATTATAGTGCACTAACGTTTATGCCAACAATACGAAACCCTTCCACGGGGCTGCACTCACAAACACCTGAATGCTCTTCACATATTTACACTCTATCGTGTTGTTTCTGGTGTACTTTTACTTTCCATCTACTGTTACTGCACAAAAGTGTTTCTGTGTACATATGTAGGTGTATTGTGTAGTGAAAGAATTTGGTTTTAAAGGAATAAATTCCTATATCAGTATATCAAAAGTATTTGCCGTAAATATTCTCTAATAGTCTATATGAAATAGGTGTGTCGTCATTTTCGGCAGAGTATGATGAGAAATTAATTTGTGTAAATTTATATCCAATTCGCTTCTGTCTGAGATGAGGAGGAATATGCTACGATTACGCTTGCCAGTGGAAGGTATATAGTCTGAATTTAGGCATCTTTTATAAGTTCCTTCAGCTCAGAAGACGTGAAGTGTGTAACGAAGTTTTCTTGGAATGTGAATTAAACTCCGGTTTCTGTCAGGTATGTCTAGCTTTAGTTCTCATAACCGGCGTAGAAATTATTCAGTGACGTGGATAGCACAATAATAAAGTATAGGCTTATTGCAAGCTAAAATTCTGTCTCAGAAAACAATGAAAGAAGAAATAAACCCATTTAACATCCTCTCACGCACCATAATAAAATAGCTATTTCCAAACTTTTGGAATTTTTATGTAGACTTCATTTTGCTAAATACATAACCAGTTTCAAACAGTGAAGCCCTTATTATCAGGATCTGTTGAAGCTGCATAATATGAAAACCCATAGCTCCTATTAAACGCTTGCTTCTAGAGATTTTAATATATTCAAGCACTATTGATTAAAGTTTGTAGATCCCCACAGTGTTCCTTGCCTCGTAAGTAGATTAATTTGGAAGCTTAGAATCATCTGGGAAATATTATTGTTTCGGAAACTTTGGTACTTTCCTGATCCAGTCTATTACGAGTTGTTTTGTCAGACTGGTGAGAATGCAAAATGAAAGCACCCATTATCTACAGAATGATGAAAGGGAAAGATCTGGTTACAGTGCATGACGGTACCACTGCAGATGTTGCAGCTACTGAATGTTAACCATGTTTGAAATGACAATCTGTGGACAGAATTTCACACATGACACGGTGTTATGTATGGAAGACTAAGTACTTGTGTTCTGGAAAAATGACAAACAGTAATTTGTTTCACCTATTTATAGCAGATTAGTTGCGTATTTTCTGTATTTGGAATCGTCACAAAAATCTAATTTTGTTTTTTTCATTTACAATCATTGTGAATTCAAGAAGACCAGTAAGGTACTTACAAAAATACTCTATTTCTAAAGCCGTTTGTTAGCCGTTTAAATCCCAGCGGTATCTGTGCTCTACCTGCTGCCTTTTCAAGAAACTGCGTCCTGTCAGCATGGTTTATGTATATCCCATGATTACGCAATAAACACGTGGCTATTATTTTCCTTAAAGTCAACCGATTGATCTTCAACACGTACAAGGACTATGCCTCTGTGACGTACGAACAGAGCTTTTGCACAGAATTTAATTACATGCTAATATTTACAGGTTTAACAAACTTAGTCATTATCACTGTGACTGAAAGTTGAACGCCGTAAAAAAAGAAATACTACCATTGGGCACGATCCTAAGCCACATCATCCATCTATCAAACTTTCCACCCTAAGGCTCATTTTAATATTACTATCCAATCTTTAAATATGACGATTTCTTGGAGGCTCCTAAAAAAGTGGTATGTTCATTAATTTTCTTCCACGTCTTACTCGCTTGTGACGTGTGTATTTCGAGTTTCGGGCAGGACAACCACTACATGGACAGTTTTTGTACTTTCCTTAGCCCCCCTGGTAGACTCCAGCATAGCACGTAAAATTATTACACGACCACCCTTGTCCACAATATTTCCTGATCTTTATTCATCTTTATCATCATCATCCAATCACTCGATGCTCCATAAACTTAATTACTACCTGCCAGTGCAATAAACTGCAAACAGAAAATACTTAACGTGGCTAAGTGCCCCGCTCATCATGACCTCCTAGATAACACTACCCTTCCGGTACTGAGACGTTCGCGGAGTTCCTTGTTGTGTAATGCACTAACTAAACTGCACGTTTATTTCGCGCATCATTATTAATGACATGAAGATGGAGTAATTATGCAGGGTGAAAAATATGATTAATCCATTTATAATAAAATTTAGAAAACGAAAAAATGTGAATACGAAAGTCGCACTATAGGTTCTATATTTGGTAATCACTGAACCTGAAGTCTCTTTATTGCTTTCATAGAATATATCATTTTGTCCATCGTTTTCCCAATATTTTGAAGAGTTTAACTGTGATTATTACATTTAAAAGTTCGTTAATCTGTCTGCCTGGTCCACCTGTATGGGAAACTCTCGAGAGAGAATTCTGTAAGTCCATGCGGTCAGTTTTATCCTCCTTCGTGAATATTTATAAGACTATTTAGAAATAAAATCCGGACATGTGTTTTATCGCATATTGATTACTCCTTCTTTCAGCGATCTGAAATCTGAATCACAGGGTGACTTTTATAGACAATTCTGCATTAAATTTTTATTTCTTCCACAGACATCTGATTGACAACGACTTGTCAGCACACTCTACAACAATTATTTTCAAATGGCAAGTAGGCAGAGAACATTTCTCTCTCGTCTGTTTGTATTTTCCGCCATTTTGTATGTATAACGAAGCACAAAACTTTTTAAAATTTTGAAGAGATAAGCTGTTGAGAAAGCAATTTCTAAGCACCTTCAAAATTTTTTTTATAAAAACAAATTATTATAACCACACATTTGTAAGGTACTATGCCTCAAGTTGTTTATTTCACTGTCATTCTGTCTTATAAACTGTAGCTCTGGAAATAAAATTTGGTATAAGGATTGTGCGAACCATGCACGTCTTGAAGTTCCAGAAATGCAGTTACATTAGTAGTAACAGGGTACAAGCAATCACATGGACGAAACTGTGCTGGTATATAAAGTTGTGTTATAAACTTCGTTGGAAAATTTCGACAAAGCCATACCGACACAAGCATATTTTCACAGCCTGTTTTAAGTCTGCCATCATCTCACCTTATTCGTAAATACTACCAACTTTGATGTCTTCTGTCATACGGAAGGATCATACCTAGCTACAGAATAGCAAACGTAACCTTTCGCATATATTATGGCAACGTGGCAGAATACCAACAATAAAAAACGCTTTAGAATATGAATTACAATGTTTTTCAAAGAAACTAAAACAATAATGAGACATAATTGCAAACTTTATTTTGTCAACATGAAAAGGAATTATGTTAAATTGCTTTGAAAATAAATAGCACATTGTTCTTTGTAACTATAAGACCGGCATAGCTTTTGGAATAAGTGGGGGTACATCTCTACGCGGCCTTTATTCTGCACCTGGGAGATAAGGATTTCCGAGGAGAACTATAAAACTTGCTATTCGTTGCAAATATTTATAGTGGTACAGAGTTGTTAGTATTGTTGATATTTCTGTTATTTACTGCCATACGGTAGGCCATGTGTTAAAATTTTCGAAGGTAACATCAAAATGTTCCATCGTCGCCATACCTTTACTTGCTACATTTTGAATAGTACGTCACGCACAGTGTATAAATACGTTCAAATTCCTCTTCCGTGCCATATTTCACTTGCCTGGATTAAATGAATTATTATTTATGTCAATGAAATCGAAAGATAAGGAATTTATTTTCACGGCCGCCATGTTTTGATTTTATTTTCTACGTAATTATTATCTATAACATCGGACTGGGTTCAGAATTTCATATCTCAAATGTAATTAACTCTACTTGGTGTGACGACTTGTTCCAATAAATAAACGTTGCAGATAGATCTCTCTATAAAATAACGGACATTCTGAAAATCTTCACCCAGTCCAATGTGTGACTGAGTAATCATGTTAAAAATAAAAAAAAAACAGCATTCTGTGTTGTGTGTTTGGATCACTGAGCATCACAAAATAAATTGTAAGTCTCGCTAAATGATTATGACATTTTGAATGTCGTTTCCCAGTCCATTGCCGGACTGAGTCCTAATAAAAATTAATTTTACACTGTATGATGTGTTATGTGTACATCGCTATACCTGAAATAGGACCTAAGCATTTATTTGGGATTGTGAAAACCCGTTTCCCAGTCCTATGTTAAGCACCAAAGTTAAATTTAAACAAAAATTCGA
This sequence comes from Reticulitermes speratus, assembly GCA_021186555.1. Taxonomy (NCBI): domain Eukaryota; kingdom Metazoa; phylum Arthropoda; class Insecta; order Blattodea; family Rhinotermitidae; genus Reticulitermes; species Reticulitermes speratus. The sequence continues at coordinate 22,610,352 of JAJKFL010000005.1, forward strand.
ACCCTGTGGAGTGTCTCACATTCTAATTAATGAAATACAAAGGGGATCGCTATCTAAAGTGATTTGACAATTTGGAAATTGCTCTTCAATTCGATGTCGGAATGAGGAGCAAGGTGAAAGTTTAGAAAAGTAAATGGAATATCTTGGGGCTTCATAGATTCATTTCGATTAATCTTAAAATAAATTCATCGAAATTAATTTGGCATTCTAAAAATTGCTTTCCCGTGCAGTATCAGACTTGAGTAATGATCACAAAACTTTAACAAAGCCAGTTTGGCTCTCTGAATGAGATATTTTAAAATAAACGTGTTTTCAGTGTTACTCACCCGTGTGTTGCCGTGTCCAACCAGTGACTTGCTGCTTATCCGGCAGACAACTGTTTCTTGCTACTCACGCCCGTATCAGTTCGCGCCGCGTGACAAGTCAAGTGACACTTGACGGAACTCACCGCGGACAATGCAACAATGCCACTGTGGTGCTCGTCTTGCACAGTGCGGATCGTCCTCCCGCCCTCAAGCTTTCGTTATATGACGGCGACCCAACGGTGAGCAGGCGCAATTCACTGCAAACCCCCTCCCCCAAAAAAGCTGTTTGGGAACGGGGGAGGGAGAGGGAAGCTAGGTTGGCTCCTGTTGCTTCTCGCTCCATCATCCCCAAACCTCCCAGTGGTAGGAGTTCCAACCCTCTTAAACCCCTTCCTCATATATACAGTCTGTGCTCTCCCAACTGCTTCAGACAAGACTATTAGCTACTGGGATTTATAACATGAGCTATATAATAGCAAATAACCCGAGTAAATATGTGGTGGATAGTTTTCCACAGTGCACAGAAACTGCGTTGTGTTGTTACGCGCTCGTAGGAAACGGGGGGGAAAAAAAGCAGCAGAGTAAGAAGCAGAATGGCTATCCACCAACCACATAAACATGAAATGTCGCTAGAATTGAAGAAAAGTCAGTGGGGTTGCTATTGAAGGGGGGAGGGGGTATAGAGGGGACTGCGCAAGTAGTTGACATCGTCTCAATAAGCGAGACTTTATTGAACTCTGAGTTGGCAGCTGAATACAACCGCAAATTTCTCTCAATTGTCCTTCCATCTTTGTCTCGCTTATTTCTCCACTTGCTTTGTTCCGAAATTATAATTGCATTGATCTTGCCTCGCTGGCCACAGAATGAACAACAGTAATTCACCGCCTTCAAGTTTGATTACTCTTCTCATATTTTGGACCGCTTGGATTCCAGATATAGTTTCTAGTATACGCTTTATTGTTGATCGGGCAGGCGGGAATGTTCAATTGTCACCTTCGTCAGTGATGTAACCAGGCTTCTTCTAACTGGTCGGTGCTGGCAGGAGTGCGGTGGGAAGTGTAGCTGTTCACGTTTAGAATGCACGGAGTGTTCAGGAGCATGTAGTCGTCATGACACTGTGTTTAGGGATGTGAGCAGCCTTGCAGTGTACATCGTTTCTTTTACAGACGTAGCCACAGTTAGAGTGGGGCTAGTAGTCGGTTTCCTCCAAATCTTGAAATGATTATGGTGTTACTAATAACAAGAGTTGAAAGGCATGTTCCGAAGAGAGAGAGAGAGATATATATTTTCCAAATTCGCCCTTTACTCTGTTACGTTGAGCGATGGTCTTGTTAGTGTTTTTTTCATACATAAATCTGTTGTTTATGAAATCAAACAATAAGATGGTTGTGTAAAGTAGAACGAATGAGGAAGATAAAATGCGTGAAACGATTTATTCACAAAATTTGAAAAGAGGAAACCTAGAAGTGGATGGAATGATAAAGAAACGTGGCATGAGAATGTGGCCACGATTCGACTACGTTAGAAGAGGATCTAATAAAGGATACGTGGTTATATTTTCCGCCTTGTATACAGTACAAAGTGTCATTGCCGTGTTCTGAGGAGCCATGTACTTGACCCTATCCTGATCAGTCCCAGTCCAGTCCATATCCACGCACGGTACCTATGATTACATTCACATGTATATCACTGTCTCCCATTTAAAAATGGGAAATTTTCTATCCCTTCCACCTCCTCCGACATGCAGTATCAAGTATGAGGCCAAAGAAATGTCGGTGTGCTTATGTAAGAATGTTTGACGACTTAAGAAACGGTGGAGTGCCCTATTCTTGCAGTTATTTGACAATTGTGCCATTTGCGTGAGTTGTATGGAAATATTCGCGCTAAAATACCACAACCCTACTGCATAATTCAAAGCCTTTCATTTTATGATTAATTGATTTATTTTTTATTTATTGCTTTACAAGTATTAATATTACTTCGCCAGATAACTACTTCTGGGTCAAGTACGGACTGTCTGTGTTTGGATGATTTGTCAGAATATTTTCTGCAAAACAAAAAAGTTTAAATTTCAAAGAGCATAATGGAATGTGGAGTATAACGTTTACTGAGAAGACAAACTCTCTGCGTGTGCTATATTGTCAGCAGAAACAGACTTCTTAAAAATTACTATCATTAATTTCAAAATTCTGAAAAAAACAGCTGCATTCAAGTTACAGTACTACACTTGCTGGTAGAAAATATGCATATTTTGAGTAATGTGCTTTTCTTCAGTAAAGATGGACATGAAATACGAACTCAGAAATACTTTATATATTACACTTCTGTCCCCAGACAACGCTTTTCGATGCCTTTTCGTGGTGTGAAATATGTACATGTTTTCAGCATTTGGGTTGCCTTAAATATAACACCTGAAGTTGAAAGAGGCTCAACTGACAACAAAACTTACAGAATGTATTCTGTAGCTTATGTTATCAGTAATATAATTTGAATTAACTATTATTATTCACGAAGATTTGAGCTGCATATTATTTCCCTGGAAGTCTAAAAGTTACTGACTCCTGACAGAAGTGCATCTTAAGTTCGTGCTCAGTGGTTGAAGCATAAACATACATACATAAAATGCCTTTTCCTCGACATAAAGAAATAAGAGGGCCTTCAGCTTTACATAACATAGTAGACACTACGATGCATTTCAGACTCGGTGCAAGAACTACTCAGAATATTAAAGCAACGAATGTTAATATGTTATTTAGAAATTCACGAAGGTTTTTCATACTCGGGAAAGCAGATATGATACAAGCGATAGTAGTAACAGTAGAAAGAGAAGCGGGATATTGAATATAAAACTTGCACAAACTTGGTAGTGTAGTTGCAAGTATAGAGTGCTTGCATCCAATCTTATTTATATTTTCTTTCAATACAAAGCTGAAGGTTTTAGTGCCACACTTTTAATAGGGTTGTGCGAATATCTGGAGCAATCTGTATATATATTACGTCAGGGGCGGGGGGAACAAAGCGAAAGGAACTACGTCTTCTACCCCGTTCCCTCTTCCGCGCTCCCTTTTCTATATTCTGTTCATATAGCGCTCACTCACTATTGGCTAGTCAATAAATTCCAGTTTTTAAGTGTGATGCATTCCTGATATTGAAAATGGATATGCGTAACAGTAAATCGGAATGAAATTCAACAACATTTTTAGGTTATTATTTTTCTTGTTCTTTCTAATATCGTGGAAGAGACTTCAGAGTTTTAGACCGCCGATATATTGATTACGGAAGTGTTTTATGCTCCAGTGAAATAAATGTTTCAAAGCAATATCAGAGTATGGTTACGATTGATAGCGCAAGCTTGAAGACGGAATTTCCTTCTTTTCATTGCTAGCTAAAATATTGCACACCTTTATTTTATAGTGCCGCTGTTCAAAAGGTCATATCTTGATACAGAATACGTATGTTAGGCAATCACACTCCTTAGTTGTTTAGGACCCCATGCAGTATAATTCGTCTTCGGAGATGCAATATTGCTGTGTAGAGCCACTGTCTAAGAATATTCATGACATACAACTGTACCTGCCCTGAGAGACGGCAGTGCCATAACGAGGCGTCATTACTGGCCATTACATCCTTCTCAAAAATACAAATATTTTAGTCAGAACGAGATATGGGAACTCTACCTTCATAAACTCTACTGAAATCCAGCTGCATTCTAAAGTAATGAAGAAGACAGAAAGTTGTCCTTAGACTAAATCGTGTAAGATTTCCATCAGTGCACTGATACAGCAGAAAAGAGATCGCCCAGATGTGAAATACGTTTGGCAGTAACGTCTGTTGTGTTCAGTGGTTGGATGATAAAAACATTTGCTGTAGTCTTATTTACATATAACTTATAAACGTACAGGGACATTATTTATCTGAGCGGTTTCATTTGTCACTTCATGTCGGCTTGCTTATAGTGTAAAACGTTATCCACCAGCGGATCACCCACACATGCTGCGGAAGTGCGGTGTAAAGTGACCAACAATGTTGGTCAGATAACATAATGACCCTGTGTGATGTAGTTTGAATGAATAGATAAGCATTTGAGGTAACTAGACAAACTCACTGGAGCATGCTTCTTCTTCAGAAGCTGATAATTCTCCAGCTTGTAAAAAAATCTCCGTATTTTATGTAACCCATGTATTCATTCCCTTTTATGTGAAAGCCAGCCACTGGTTCCTGTTTTACACAGGTGAATGAAATCTGCACCCTCCCAGCCCATTTCTTTAACATGCATTATAATATTATACTCCCATCTACACCTGTGTCTGAAAAGTGGTCTCTTTCTAATACAGGCGAAAATATACAGTTAAACACTATTTTTGTATCTGTATTAAAATTACACTGTGTTCAGAATAAATGTTATGACATATTTTTGGGCATTACCAGTTTGGTTACAAAAATATTTATTTATATATTCTTAACACAACGGGTTGCAGCCAATCAAAATATGATCTCTTTCTTTCTGGTTATGTTGAGCGGGTCTCTGATTTGAGTTTGTCCTCTGTCTGGATAGGATTTAGAAATATTCCGCGAACACCTACATTCGGTTAAAGATAGAATCGTGATATAGTGTTAAACAAAAATAGCATCTAGACAGACTTAAGTTTCTGGAATTCCATTAATTTCCGTTGAAATTCAATGAAGCGTCCACAATTATAAGTGTACAAACGAGTTAACACCATTAGTCTCTGCTGTAGCATTTGTTTCATCCATTAGGCCTTTGTAACTATCAGCTCTCAAAGAAGACTGATTTACATGAATGAATTTTAGCCAGTTCCCTTCAACAGCCACATACATAGGGATATCATTAATATGCCGCAGTAATGGTTTCCCGGAATTCTGGACCAATGAAATTTGTGTCAAATGGCCTGCAGAACTGTTGTAATTGCAATGCGTTTGCTTCTTGCTTTGCCGTTGTTGATGGTTAAACCGATCTGACATTCCAATTATCCTTAGAAGACGTTCCCGAAGGTCGGTGTGATGATCAGTATTTGATATAACTGTGCGACGTTTTTCTTAGAATGAATTTCTGAGCCTGTGTGGACTTTCATCTTTGTAAGCAACGAAGAAGTAGATTTCCAGATGACAATGGGACATTGTTTCGTCGAATGTCTGTCAATTTGTCTTAAAAACATTGTGACAAGCCGTATTTTTGGTGGCCTTTTAAATTTCGTTGTCTAAGTCATCATTCGGAGGGAACGCGGAAAATGATCGATGTCTATTATAGTAGCCTATGTAGAATATCACAGCAAGGTTTCGTGTTGCACTTTCAGACTTGCATAGCTGTTGTCAGGGGTTTCAGCAGTATATATATATATATATATATATATATATATATATATTCAAGAGTATATGATATATACTCTTGAATGCGTAGGATCAAGTTTATCAGTTGCTTCAATTTGATTGACGAAATGCTGATATGACTCTATATGTTGAAGCAGTATGTACACTCTATGCCAAAAACCAAGCGCGTAAAATTTTCAAGTCCCAAACCGGAAGTAATTTACGTGTACAGCTGCCGTTCTAATTAATGTTTTTATAGCCTATTGTCCTCGTATATGTTGGCGTGTGGCCTCTCTATGCCTTCTATTCATTACTTTTATTGCCGCGTAAATTATTAGCCAAGGACAATCACATGTCTGCCTAAATTTTTAGAATACCACGTATATAAAATATGAATCAGTATATTAGCCATGAAGAGGCTTACTTTCAAGGATGGCATCTTTAACATCGTGTCTAGTATTTCTGGGCTTCAATCAGGATCGTATTCGTCCCGGCATGGACTCAGAAATGTAACATATAGCAGAGACGAAGCAACTTCATAGCAATCGTCTGACATATGCATCCAGAGAACAACACTGTTTCTCGGAGGGAGGAAAAGCCAGGTTTTCTGTATGATTTTCTTGTCCTAATTCCACATACTCTCACTGGGGTTCATATCGGACGGTCGCAATGGCGTGTCAGTGTCTTCAACATCGCCCTGCAGGGATAGCCATTCTTGAATCAGAGGAGACTCATGAAAGAGGGGTGGTCTTCTTAGAATTGTATCACTCAATCGGGATGAAGCAATTTCACGAAGGGCAAATTACGTTCTGCAGATTGTGCTTATATTGAAGGCTGTTTGCGCGCCCGCTCGGCTGTACTGTGGAGCGTTCTATCCTCTTCATGTGAGATTCAGCCGCTGTAGTGGACAGACACACAACCGCTGCGCCTATAGCTTGTAATAACCTAGCTAAAATTATCACTACCACCACTCCATCTTTAAACTCATGCACTCTATACATCACGTGAATTGGGTATCATCTATTGTTTATCTGTTGATGTCTATAACTTTGCACTGATTTTTAGGTTTGCAGGAATGAAGCATTATTTTAGCGAAAAACAACAGTTACGTGCAGCTTTGTACAAGATTTCTTTTTACTTAATATACATTTTACACGAAAGAGAGCTTCTTGCATGTTGATGTCGTTTATTTGTCCTATTCCTTTCGCCAATTTTGCAGTAATATGTTCTAACCTTGAAGCATATCACTTCTCACGTACCTATTAACTGAGCCTGTAGTAACTAAATTCTACAGAACCTTTTATGTTTAATAAAGAAAGCAAGAAATACCTCGATATAGTAGATGATGCAGATCAATCTTTATATTCTGTCGGTCATGGTGATAGTTTAGCTGGATCTTCTATGTGGTCTCAAATAGCGACCCATTGGTGTCAATAAAAATCCAATAATGGATAAAGCATGTATAATTTGGTGGGTTTAATCCTAAGTAAGTTCCTTTATCTCCATATGTAGACATAATCGGCTATGGACTATTAGCTCATCATGGCCTACGTGTGTCGTTCATTTCCTTGCTGCATTAATTGCTGAGTACTGGTCGCAGATTTGTATTTCTGCTCGACCTGATTCTATTTTATTTCGTATTTGTCTAATTTTCGACATCACAAGAGGTCAGCACCACTCCGCGTGCTCTATATACTACAGTCGACTCATCATTTGCTGAAATAAGTGTGTATTAGTCAGGGAATATAACTGTGTACCATTGTCGGTCTACGCAGGTCTCAGCAACTGTTACGCTGTAGAGTGTGTCCATCGGCAAGCGGGTCCTTCACTGCAGCATGTCGTGCTCTGAGACCAACTTGCTGAAGTCTCGAAGTAACTGTTCGTTTCTGCTCAGAAAAGTTAGTGGCGGCCTTAAGCTCCTTTGCACGGATGAAAGGGTTCTTTGAGTTTCGCCTACAAACGCAGCATCCCGAGTTGGACTGTGTAGTCGCCGTAGCCAAGTTCCTCGACGACTGCCAACTTGCCCATCCGTAGAGCAGCTATACACAGAGCGACCATCAAGTACACGAAACCCTCTTCATGCCACTGTAGCATAAATAACTGCCGTACTGATGTCGAGCTGAAGGAGCAAATACAACCAGACTCCCTACGAAATCACCTAAATGAGATTAGCAACAAAATTGTTTCGTTTCAGCGTTTGTGTTCAATCCCTGTGTGAGTCCGTGCCGAGACGAATGCGATCCGCATTTGAAGCAAGGGGATTCTGGATATCATATTAAAGATACCAGGCCTTGAAAATAACCATTCTATGAGTAAAATACTAATCAGTTTCTTGTATAAGTGACGTAGGCCTACTCAAAGAAACAAAACGTTTGTGAAGCTTATGATTTGCAAATAAAGTTGTTCGTGCAGTCACTTTGGAACACGAATACGGAATACGAGTAAACATAAAAGCACGAAAAACTAACAAACCTCGGCTATACTCATACTTCATGCTTCTACTATGCAGTACAAGGTTCATCTGAAACATCTTTTTAATATAATCCCACACTTTAAGTAGCATTTGTGCTAATAAAATCTTTGAAAAAAAAAAAGAAACTTAAGCTGATAACAAGACTTGAACTGGGATACTTGATCTCCGAAGAATATTGTCGCCTGCATTGTTTACTGAGTCAGAAGTAAATGTGGATGTTTGCCGCGGAAACTAGTGACCCGTCTCGGAGAATTAACCTTTTAAATCTTAGTGGTTTCTTTACGTACCACCAGGTTTTGTACGGATCTCAGAACAAACAGCAACTCTACCTTATATACCATTACGTGCCTGTTTTTTTATAACTGCGGTGGAGAGTGTTTACTGCGCGGTACGCACTGAGTCCTTATATAAAACAATACATTTCGTCTTAAAGGGTTAATGAACTTCAGTTCACGTTTATACTGAAATTATACAGACATATCGGTATTTTGGTCAATGACTGGAGTAAATAATTATAATTGAAGGAAGACAGAGAACAGCTACACACGGACAAATACAAGGAAATTATAAATAACTGGAATTATGACGGCTGCTGTACGGTTTTGTGACTTCCGGTTTGAGACTCTAGCAGCTTCATTTTTTTTGCAAAAAGTGTATCATGCCCTCCAAGCATTGCAAACTGTCTGTCCATAAAAGCGCAAGCTAGAGAATTGTTAAGGCTTCTGGCCTTCAAATACTCTGATATTATGTAGTCTTTTTTTTTCTCAGAAATCCAGGATTTAAGGGTAAATAAAGTTACCTTGCAGTGCTGGCGGTCGAATTCTAATGCAGCGCAATTTTTCCCGAAAGGCACTACAGTAAGTAACAGCATGGTTCCGACACAGTCTGTATCAGTTACTGAGGTCTGCATCTGTGTACGTTCAGCCTTTGGAGATAGGCCGTAATGCTGGTCGTGGCCTGTGTTTTGCCGACCTGTACTTTGGGATTGTCTGCACTGGGTTTTGTAGGAACCCCGTATTCTGGGACTAATTTTCGAAATAGTTAAAGGATCACTCATTTTCCCGGGGTCTTTCCATCGAGAGGAACATTCTGCTGTGTTCCTTCTTTTGTTTACTTTATACTATGAACGGGCCCAGTTTAGATTTTCCTGACCGACGGGTTCCTACCTCACAGAAAACACAAAATTCAGCTTTGTATTTTCCGCAATTTGGGAGAGTTTATGCCTCACAGAAAGCAGTAGCATCGACGCTAGTTCGGGTTTTCCCCGAGCAGTTGTTTCCTACCGCACAGAAAATAGAATCCAGTGTTTACTCCCCATGCGATGGGCTCGCATTTCACGCAAAATCGTCGGTTTTTGCTTCAACAGAGGGATTACATCGAATTTGATTTGCTGGACAAGCAGTGCGTAATTGTCGAAATAAAATCATCAACTTGACGTTTTCTCTGTCCAAGAGGAACGATTTTTTTTTAAATATTTACTGTCTTTTACGCGACGCACCATTCTGCATGTAAGAGGTGGGCGGACAGGTGGACGGACAAACACGTATAGTTATTATTTGAATGATCTTTGTTTTAATTTAGAAGTAATTCGATGTTTATGAGATCCTTCAAAGAATAATTATAAACTTATTTAAATATTTCAACATTTATTGGCATAGGAACTTGTTATTAGGCGCGCGTTCGCGTAGTCGCGGAAACCGCCTATAGCTTCGCCATGTCATTCAGTCAGTCAGTCTCTCTGTCTGTCTTTCCCTCTGTTCGTATGTGTCTGCGCGGCTGCCATTGGACGGATTTTTGTGAAATTTGATTTTGGGGAATTTTACGAAGATCTGTTTAGAAACTCCAAATATGATTAATATCGAGCAGTTTACATCAAGACCTACGTGCTTTTTTATTGTTTTCTATAGAATGAGGGAAGACAAATTAGGGCCAGGAATTTTAGGCGCCTTTCGCGACAAGTCGCCTACTAACTTCATCGTGTCTGTCCGGCCGTCCACATGTATCAGCGCGGCTGCCACTGGACGGATTTTCGTGAAATTTGGTATTAGGGATTTTACCAAAATCTGTCAAGAGACTCCAGATTTGGGTAAAATTGGAAGAAAATATCGGGTACTTTACATGAAAATAGCACAAGAATCCAGAGAGTGCATTGCTGTGCTTCCTTGATAATGCTTGTCAGTATTTATTACGTTGTTGACAGCGACATATGTACGTAAACAATACAAAGGGAAGGCAGTGTGGCGATCCCATGGCAACAGTGGTTACGCGAACGCGCCACAATATTACGTGTTACATACGTTGCCTGTCTTGTTTTATTTAATTTTTTAGTCATCTTTGTTTTAAACAGTGTGCGCCGTTCCTCATACACGCATTATGGAATTTGAGTTTCTCACGGCAGTGACTTAGTAGATACTGTGTTCTGGAATATGATTTCATGTAGTCTGTTAGAAATGTATCAATTTATGAGAAACATACTGATTCTTCAACGTAAAACAAGAATTTATTGTCTGCCTTGGAAGATGGAAGCAACAAATCCATACAAATTTTGGTAAATTTCTCTAAAGTTCACGGCGGCACACGCAAGAAATTAAGAACGTCTGGCATAGATAAAGTATATAAACATGAAAAAAAATACTTACTCTTCGAATGAAAGGTTTCTTTCTGCAAATTGGCTGTTACCTGCAAACAGGGTAAAAAGCTCTACAGAGTGAATTGTGGTATTTAAAATCATGCATGGAATTTGCAGCTTGAATCGTAACCTATTTATAAGGAAAAGAGTGCAGTACATCGTATATATATTTACGTAGAAAATTATCACAAATTCCATAATTTTGAATCTGGGATAAAAAGACGCAGAATATATTTGCGGTTAAGGACTGCGGCATAGTGTTCTGGATTAGTTGTAATTAATTGGGCAAGTATGCTGGGTGTAGATTTAAGGAGGTCAATGTTTGAGTTGAGGTTGAGGATATGACGCTCTGTCACTCTAGCCAGGGACTGGCTGCAGTGGAGGGATCTTATTAACTCAATTGGTCATCATTGTGTTCCATCTAAGGCAAGGAATCGCTTGACCGGCCAACAGACTGTTAGTTTCTGAAGTAGGACGCGGGATGAAGTCACACTTATCATCCTACGTCACCCTCGAGGTGCTAAATTTCCTCCTTCAACAGACGTCCCTGTATTTTCCGCCAGTCTTGCAGTCATTCCATTTACGAGGCCATTGGCAATGGTAACACGCTAGCGGCAAGCGTTTCTGGCTCCTTGGTCTAGCTCAAAGTGGGCTGGAGAGCCATAGAACGGTAGGCAGAAAGGGAGGCAGCTTGTAGCGCTGTCTTTCCCTTCTTCTACAGCATTCATTTTCTGTGGCTTCAATGCAGTTGGATGAGAAGGGCAAGTGACTGATTCGTAGATTACAAAAAAGTTTTCGCCTGCAGAGGTTGTATACTGTCGAATGATACGGGGAAGACGGTCATGAATAACAAGTAGGTAGTTATTGTGAGTAGAAGATCGTAACGCATTTCAAAGTAGGCCTAGTGTCGCGGTGTTATCGTGGGTACACTGATGACAAACACAAGAAACCGCCACAGCCGGTGTAGCTGGTAGCTGACAGACTACAAGTGTGGAGCGTTGTTGCCACATTAATCTCCATGCTCAGGTGAAGAATTTAATGAAAGTATCGGAATTGAATATTCCACTTTATGTTTAAAAGGAACGATTTCATAACTTAAAAGTATTTTGTTACGATCTGTTCGGTTCGTAGTACAATACTTAATGAGGGTTTATAAACTTCAGAGGTTACTTACGGGCCAAGTCTGAAGAAATCGACTTTATATTTTGTGATCTAGAAAGAACTGGAGAGGACGTCTCCGTGGCCTTTACTGAGAGATATTCTAGGTAATCGCATGGTCTACGAAACTCTCATATTATCTGACAAATCTGCGAGATTTAAAGCGGGCGCTTTCCTAAAACACGTCTGTGGTGTTAGCATTCAGTGAATCCGTTCGATAACAATGTATTTTAATACGTCACGATTTCCGTATAAATGTGAGAGAGTTCGAGTTTCTGAATAGGAATTCCTGGCTCTTTCCGGTAAGATTCAAGGCATCGTTGCTAGGTTGCGTTTGAAACCTAAACTGTCTTCTGCCGTTGCTAGGATACGATGAGGGGAATGACGATACATGGACAAATAAAAGGGATGGAGATGTAGTATAGCAGGACGAAGGGAGATAAGGTTCTAGAGGAAAAAAAGAAGGAAAAGTAGGAGGAGGAAGCTGTTTTGGCGTGAAATAACAGAAGGTAAGCATGTGAGAAGAGTGAAATTGTTTGAATAATAATAATAATAATAATAATAATAATAACTTTGGGTCATTTGATCCTTTTGTCTTGGGACTAACTACCGATTACAAACTGCTTGTCACGAAGGTAGCTCCTTCTCCAAAATACGTAATGTTTACAAACCTTTCATGTTAATAAACCACGTGTCTTTTGCTTATATCTTTAAGCAGAGCTTTATTAGTACACCATAATATTTACTTACAAGCTACCTCCTCCTTCATAGTCAATCATTTTTTATTTAAAAATTTAACTTTCCACTTTTTATTTTATGAGGAACTCAACAATATATATTTGACATCCTTTTCATCTGAACATCACGGCATCTTCCTTTGTCTGTTTTCTTTCTAATGAAAGAGATTAGAAGAAAAGCGGAAGGAATGGCAAAGGACAAGGTTGCGACAAGGTTGCCTGTCATCTTTGACGAGTACTGTACTAATTAGACAAAGAATGAAGAAATGAGAGTAGGATTAAATATTTTCTGAATAAGAGGATAGATGGAACTGGACTGATTACAGATGGAAATTAGAAGGTGATGTGAAATTAATAGTGAAACCCAAGCAAAACGGAGAATAAATGGAGAAAACTTCTAAAGTTCTGGACGTATCATTTTTAAAAGTGTGGTACCAGAAAAAAACAATAAAATACAACCCTCCTTGCCGAAGAAAAATACGACTAAACAACTGTGAGGATGCCGTATTTGTAATGCATTACAAAGCGAGTCTCGAGTCGTTCTGTTCGTTACTGACGAAAAATCCGATTTTAAGATCAAGTCATGTGATTTAAGTCCCCGTCATTAAATGTTCACAAACGTTTGAGGATCAGAAATGCTTTCTGAATGATGTTATTGATTAGGGTGTGAAAATGTAATTAAAATCTACCAGTGGCGGATATGAATGTCGTAACCGAAGCGCTGAAGGTACTCACACACTAATTGTAGCTGTGAGAGAACTGTAAGTAATGATTCGTGGTTGATTAATATAACTGCGGGAATATATGGTAATATGAAACTCACAATCGTTTACTAAATTCGTGTGGACGTCTCGTGAATGGAATCGTATGAGGAGTGTAGAAAATAGGCAAAAATTTATTTTACGCCCTTAAGCAAAGTTCACCTTCCTCTGAACTGATTGTCACAGAACTCATAATTGGAAATCCCCTATACGAATTTCCCACAACTCGGTCAAGAAATATGGCACGTATGGTTAGAAAGTAGTTTACACCATTCAGTGAAGTTCTTGCATATCTCTCACTGAGCCGATTTCACAAAACTCACGGTTGCTCAAAAACTTTTTTTAAGTAAAGAACGCCTCTACTGCATTTCGTGAATGTCTGACGAACGGTTCAGTCTCAGATGCCCGGTCACAGACGTTAGAATGGCTGCAAGGACCGACGGGGTCTGTGCTTGAAGCGTCTTTCTGTCTTCTTAAACAACGCCTAATATCAGAAGCTGATACTGTTTTATTCGTTGGTGCACTATGGCAAATATCACAACTCCATTCCGGCATATAAGACTTCCTTTAAGTCTGCTTTCTTTTATCCTAGTTTCATTGTCTTAATGATATAAAGAAGTGTAATTTCCAGAGAAGTTCTTTGCCACTTGGAATATCTTATTCAGATTATGGATTTTTATTTATGATACAAATCTGTAGTGGGAGTGCCAAAACCCTACTAATATCGAAGAAAGTTCTTATATTTTGTTAAAATGCCCTGTTTTAACAAATATTAAACAAGACTTTGAGGTTATGATGTTTCAGATTTTTTACAATGAGTGATATTTCTGGAAGGTACCGACCAGATTGCTGCTTCAACTTCTTTCAGTCATGCGCCATATAACCACATGTAAATTGGTTATTAAAATCGGCGGATCTGCATAAAAATTGAAACGACAAGACAAATTTAAATAAAATTGTCCGGTACCAAATTTAATAAAGATCAGTTTATCCTTTCTCGAGTTTCTTCTTGTATAGACAGACTGACAGTACAATTTTAGTAGGCCTTCCGCAATGGTGCAAACTCTCCTATAAAAGTACTGAAAATCGGGACCTTCTTCAGATGCTTGTTATAAAGAATTGTGTGGTTGCAACTTTTGTTGAACCTGTGTGTCCTTCCCACAACATGTTATTGCCGTACCGTGCACATATGTTACTGAAACAGGGGCAGGGCTGCAACATCCGAAACGCATGCAGCAGAATATTGCCAATCATCAAACTCGCGTTCACTTGGTCTTCTTTTTTCTTCTTCTTCTTTTAACGAAAAAATACAAGAGGGAATATGGTGAGGTTGCGAATGATAAGCATGGGAAATCGATATCAACAATACGTAAAACATAGAGGAAGCAGAGTGTGTGTTGGACACGAATGTAAGATTCACCCCTTCATTTTGTTTTACGACGCTGTCCGTGCCGATATCCCGTCTCATTCACCTACAGGTTATTTTCTCGAAGCCTTACAAAGTCAAGCAGGCCTTACTGTATACACAAGGAACCACTCGCCTTGTCCCTTTTGTCAAAAAGTAGTGAAAGCCCGATAAAAATATTACCTTTCGAAAAAATATTGCCCCGATGAAATATGGGTACACTGTATTCTTTTTGAATAAGCCTGTGCCATAGAAGAACTTACTGCTAAATATACGTCACCTTGGGTTATTAGGGCAGTGGAATGTACGGGCTGCATGTGTGGCTCAGATGAGTCAAATAGGAAAATGTGCACAGAAACGTTTTTGGAAAACGATCACTCGGAAGAAATGAGAAGGTGGAATTGTAAAGTTAAGATGGATCTAGGCATTTTACAGCCAGTGTCTAGCTCTTGTGAACAGGGTAATGAACCTTCAGTGTCCATAAAATACGGGGAATGTCTCAACTGTTTTGCGGACATGTCAGTTTTTCGTCCACGATTAATGGCCTATGCTTCAGGAGGAAAAAGGTCATATCCGTTTTCGTCCACGGGCATGTCAGTTTTCGTCCAGGGTCAATCCCCTACCATTCGGGAGGAAAAAGGTCATATGCATGTTTGAAATAAAGTTGACTTAATTTAATGAAAAATCATTTATTAAAACAGTGTACTAAAATTACCATTTTTTATCAAGCAATGTAGCCTTCTTTTATATTGTATGTACCGTGCAATTTATCGTAAGTCTAATATCAACCAACAAATGCACAAGATTATTGACTTATATAAAATGTATTTGAGCCCCCTACATATGTTTCAGCAAACGAGTTGCTATCTTCAAGGGGAAAACTTCTCCGCTCAGTACTTTTACGTTTACACGTACTTTTAATTAAGTTACAAGGAAGAGAGTTTCAGGGTAAAAAGTCTCTTTACAAAAGTGACAATTTGTTACAGATGTTTTTAAATATTTTATATCTTCGAATTTATTAAATTAAAAAAAGAACAATCACTTAGTAGGAGTGAATGCTAAATATTTCTTACATTAATTTCAATAAACAATCAATTTTGTAAGTTTTTAAAACATTTAATGCATGGTAACTCGGCCATTATACACAAATTTTGAGCAGAGTTTTTGAGAGTTTACAAAATTGTGCAAAAGAGAAGCTTCTAATTTGTAAAATTCTTTATATTTGTGCATGGCTCATTGTCTTGATGGTTTTTATTACACATACAAACTTCTTCTCGTTATTGTTAAGATGGTTCCCAATACTGCGCGAAATCAGAAAATATTCTCTTTGTATGTCCTTAATTATTCATTACATCGGAAGATATTTTCAGTGAAAACTATAGAAACGTAATCGGATCTGTATAATATATCATTTACAATTTTGTGGAAGAGTAGCTGTTTTGAGAAAACTGACAAAATTGTATTTTAGCTTTACGTAAAAAACTAAAGG
Source organism: Reticulitermes speratus (assembly GCA_021186555.1). Classification (NCBI taxonomy): domain Eukaryota; kingdom Metazoa; phylum Arthropoda; class Insecta; order Blattodea; family Rhinotermitidae; genus Reticulitermes; species Reticulitermes speratus. Next base: position 22,626,637 of record JAJKFL010000005.1, read on the forward strand.
AATCAAAATTAAATGCCCTTAAGAAACTTCAATACATTCAACGTAGCCCCTGCTGTTTACAATTCCATCGACATCTGTTTAACAGCTGCGGAGATACAACACACGCTTAGACAGATTGACACCGCGTTTCAGTTATGTTCGCTTTTTTTCATGCATAAAGATAAATCGGTTAATTGCCATGTCAGTCCCTTAGGCCCTTAGGGCCTCTTAATATGTAGACGGTCGTGCCATGACTCAGGAAGTTAGTTGCCAGGGCCTTACCGCCTAGGCCTTGGTTCAATATCAGTCCTATCCATGAGGGATTTGTGCTGAACATAATGGCATTCGGACAGATTTTTCTCACAGTACCTCGTTTTTCCCTGTCAGTATCATTCCACACCCATTTATGTTAACTAGTCCTGTACTGCTTGCCGCCACGAATTTTGAAAACATATTTAATACTGCTTTATTTTTTCGCTGTTCCTTATGTCACATATCCATCTTATTTTGCAACGTCTTTATCCTGAGGAACATAAGGAACATACATAATTGCTTTATTAATAGGACTGATGGGATGGTATTAAAACTAGGGCTTTGTTTGAATATGGCAGCGTATTTGAATGAAGAGATGCAGAATCGCTTCTGGGGTGCTTGCAATTGCTAGTTTGTACAAAAAAGTACAAGAAGAGTTCTATGTGAGCGTGTGGCGAAGCTGAAGTAGAAGATAAACAGGGAGTGAAGGCATCATGTCAGTCTTGTGTTCTGATAGAACAGTGGGCACACAGCATTCAAATGAGCAAAGTTTTGGAAGAGGCCTCCGGGTGTCTGGTACGATGGTGATGAATCAGAGGGAATGGTGAAAAGCGAGAATACGAAGACAGGATAGAAGGAGATTGGAACCAAATAAGTAACTAAAGAATGTGTGTACTTGGCAGAGATTATCCGAAAAGCTAGAGGGGTTTAGCATAAACGTGTGTGTCTGATAGCTTGAGAGCTGTTTGTGACATAGTTTCGTATTTTTGTGTTCTGTAAGATGATACAGAAGGTTAGAAGTTTTATTACATTTTAGATAACACAATGTACTTGGTATGCGAATCACAGTCATGACTAAGAGAGGGAAAGCCAGAAATTCTATGCAAAAAACGATACAGAAAATATCCATGCAGAAGGGAAACAATTTTTCCTGTTCTAGAGCAGTTTGTAGCGAGCTGTGCAAATCCTTTCAGTACGCAGATTAACATTCTCACACAGATAGAGCGAAATGTCTGATGTTGGTCACTGACTAATAGCCCAAAGTCAGCTTCATCTGTAACCAGTGAGCTGGGGACTAGCTTCAAGAGCAAAACAAGACTGTAAGTTCCTGCAGGATTTTTTAAAATTGTTTCTCGTCTGCGTATTTGATTTACCCTCAGGCCTCTTCATATTCACCCGGTTTTCCAACAGTCTCCTACCCAACTCCTTTCACAGTGTACAGCCTCACGGCAACCATGAAACTCTCTCCAACTTTGACGTTACACCACAAAATATTGGTCTTTAATGGAGCATTTACGAACAGTTAACAGTGTAAGCTCCATGAAAAGTATTTATTGATATCAGGAACGCATTTTATTTGGGATTTTATAGGGTAAACTCTTCTTGCTGGTGTCATTATGCATTTAACATTGGTGTTTGTTGTTTGTTTTTCTAAAGGAGCAGAAATTTAAGGATGAAATACTATAATTTGACAGATGACCTGCTTTATTTATTAGAATGTTTATTAAATGGACTGAGGTAAGCATGTATTGGGAAAATGTGCAACAAAATGACTTATAACTCAAGGTAGAAGGATTACTTCTTTGCTGTGGTACTTAATATTGCGAACAGATATTGACTGCCTCTTGTATTTATAATTTACTTTGATAAAAATATAGGAGACGGAGAAGGAGAAGAGTAGTGGAATATATTATTATGTAAAAATAAAATAAATGTTTATTGTTTGCTCTTTTCAGACAAACAATTACTTTTAGTCAAAACTGAAAATGAATTACAGAGCACAGCAAATAATTTATAGAGATGGATTAGAAAAATCAAGAAGAATGAGATGGAAAGGGGCGTGTGGCACGTGTGGGAGACAAGAGACGTGCACACAGGTTTTGGTGAGGGGGCCTGATGGAAAGACACCCCTGGGAAGATCTAGACGTAGATGGCAGGACAATATTAAAATGGATCTTCAAAAAAGTTGGATGGAGAGGCATGGAGTGGATTGATCTTTCCGAGGTTGGGTCAGGTGGCGGACGCTTGTGAATGTGGTAAGGAACCTTCGGGCTTCATAAAATGCGAGGAATTTTTTGACTAGCTGAGGACCTGTTACCGTCTCAGGAAGGACTCCGCTCCATGGAGTTAGTCGGTTGGTCGGTTGGTTAGTTAAGTTAGTTAGTCAGTCAGTCAGTCAGTTATTTAGTTAGTTATTTATTTAGTTAAATGGAGTAGAGGTTGCCGATCCCGTTGGCCGAGCGGACTAAGGCGTAGGTCTGCGGCCGGTCGATGGTTGCAAACGCAAGTTCGAATCCCGCTAAGGGTATGGATGTTTGTCTGCTCTGTTGGTTGTGTGTTGTGTAGGTAGCGGCCTCTGCGGCAAGCTGATTACTCGTTCAGAGGAGTGCTACCGAGTGTGTGTATCTAATTGTTTGTGATCTAGCAATCTCAACAATGAGACGGTCTGGGCCCTATTTGGCCTGCTGCGACACAGAAAAAATAAATTGAAGTTCCCACAATGTTATTGATAAAGATCCAAGTCTTTTGGGACTTTACATCTTGTCAGCTAGTAAATAGTTCATCTTCAGGATTAATCAGTCTTGGACTGCATGTTCCTGAAGAATAAGGCACTAAGGTAATTCGAATCGTCGGTAACCACGTCATATTTGCCAGCTGACATGCCGATGCGTCAGAAAATTTAAAATTTCAAATGCCTTTATACTCGTTGGTATTTTTTGCAGAGTTTGATGTGTCAGTGTCGACTGAAAACGCAATGTCGTGGCATTTTAAAGTGAATGCACTGTTAGGATTAATATTTTATCAATAACGGAAGTTGTAATAGGGCTGTACCTTTAAACATCTAGGCAGTCTTAGCCTATATCATACGAAGTTGGCGCAGTAATGTCATTAAGCATTTCAAGGTTTTTAAAAGCGACCGGAACAAACAAATTATGCGGAAATCTTCGTCAGCAAGACATACTTAACTGAACATTTACAAAATTTAATATGACTTGTGTTGATACACGACGGAAGTGAAGCCATGACGATTAGAAAAGCAGATGAAAACAAATTAGCGTATTGCTAATTACGTTTATGAGATTTGCAGGTCACACTATTGGATTATAAACGAAATAAAGATTTGTAGGATAATTTCGAATGAAGTTACCCGAATTATAAAAATAACCAAATTTTTGGAAACAACATCTAAGAGGACTGAGGGAAAAAACAGCCTGAGAGACTGCAGCGTAAAAACAATAGAAGGAGAAGGTGGAGGAGGAGGAGTAGGAAGAAGGGGAGTTATTTTGGAAGACCACTACGCAGATCGTCTAAAACCACATGGTTCTAATGGCGATAATTATGGTGATTGTGATATCAGAATTCAGGTTTTTATGGTTGTGAATATTGTGATACTCCGGGTTGTGATACCGTATAGTCTTGTAGGTGGATACCAACGTTTTTGAGGAAAGTGCTTCAGCTTCAGTGTCACCCTTGAAGATGGGGTACCATATTCTTTCGGAAGGTCGGTATGCACCTGCAGGACTATAAGGAGCTACAGCCCAGATGATGACAGCCTCAGCCTTAATTATGATTCAAATTTGACTAATTTCAGGTGCATTGACCAACTCTTCGTAGTTATGAATATAGTTGCCAATAAAAATATGAAATAAACATTTATTCATTAAAATATGTATCCTTGTATTAGCCATTTCAATTAGGTTACTTTTTTTGTGTGCTACTAATTTACTGTAGCAAATCCCGTCTCTGACAACACATTTAAGAAGAAATTCACGAAAATGTGCTTTGTGTGAAAAATATTTTTTATTCAGTTTTCTCTCATTTGTTAGAGCACCGTTGCACCAGAAAAGAATTAACAGTGCTCTCATTTGCACATTTTTGTAACTTTGGAATGGGAATTTATGGAGAACTGAAAGCATATGGAGACAGAAGTAAGGGAATAAATGATACGAGGAGGAAATAGGAGAGCTAGAACTGTAGAGAATGAACCAACCGTAATCAGAGTTGCTGCAACAAGAGGACAAGATTTGGGGGGTCGCACGAACGGCAGTTCCTAGCCCAAGGCGCTGCCTCTACTACGTAATAGACTAACTCTCGGAAACGTTAATTAACAGAGCAAATGCCACCTAATGCACTAAATCACTTTACTCCTAACACAATTTAATATCATTCACGATTATACAGGGATCATTTAAACAAAGGATTCGACTTATGAAACGCCTGTTTCATTTTGCGATAATAGGTTCTGACTTCTAACCTAGAGAGCGAAGGAAATCCAGGGTAATATTGAAACACACCGACTTGCTCTGCAGAGTAGATGAGACTCATAACGTTCGTCTGTCGTCTCCATTACTGCTAGGTGTTAATTAAATAAATACGGCAAGTGGAGGAGCAGCTGTAGATATGGATTTCTGTACGTGGAAACTAAACTTCAATCCTGTCATGTGGAACAGGTGTAGTTCTCGACTTGTTTGAACCAGTTTTAACAGCCCAGATAAGTCCTGGTTTTTGGTTCTTTGGCTGTACAAGCATTTATTGAGTGTTAATAATGTTTTCTCATTAATAAAAGCTCTCAGATTCAATAGCTTTTAAAACTGTGATCTTCAGTGTCATACTTTGTATTATTAAAGCAACTGACTATTACAATCCGTTAATTTAAAAAACCTTTCCTTACGTGCAGATTACGTTATTATGTGATATGGCGCTCTGTCAGTAGATGATTCGGTCCCGACGTTTCGAAGCAATGTTGTATACTCTTCTTCGAGGTCGAGAGGTCTTAGCATACATCATATGATCATAACCTATGTCAAAAATAACACCTTATATTAATTGTTACTGTTTTTTTTGACCCGCCATACTTCGAATCGGGTAGTTCATTCTGAATTGTTCCATAGAGTTAGACAACCCAGCTAATATTTTCTAGGACTTATCCTCCATTGAAAATTCGGACATTACGCTACCTCAAACTTCGGGATCCAGTCACCCATTGTCGCAGATTTATATTCCAGAAGAACTTGATCCTCTGTTTCACCGCTGCGATAACTCCAAATGTTTCCTTAGTTTTTGCTTAATTTTATTTACCCGAGATGTTTGTAATTCACACAGATGACAATACGGCACATGCACTTTCATGCTGGATAGCTAAGGCTACAGACACACACTCAGAATAGGAAATATATATTATTTTTCCATAGCAAGAATTGTTACGCGAACGCGCCTTAATGTTACTTTTATTCGTACATTGCCTCCTTTGTTTTCCTTCAAATTCTTTCGCCTATAGAACACAATCGCTAGTAATATAGACACAAATCGACGTCATGGTAACACATAAGAAAATAAAGCATTTGTTGAATTCTGTTATGCTGATAACAAATCTGGATACAAGCAATTTTCGTCTTGACACGGTTATTTTATTAAGAGAGCTGTGATTACCATTTAAAAATAATACCTCTCATCGCGGATGCCCGGGCTCTTTCACGGGAAATGAACATTGAATTTGTGGTGGGCCAAATGTTTAGTTGTGGAGGTTTTCCTCAGAGTACTTTTTCATTGTGTCACTGTCATTCTGCCAGTGCTCTGTGTTATCTTATGTCATTCGTCTAGCACCGACGCCATATGACTAGCAATTGGCAGCGTCTTTATACAAAACCTTTACAAAATTATACCTCAAATTAGGTCCGTGCCAGTTCTTTCCACGTTCTTTTTAATCCATTATTCTCGAGTCATCCTGTTATTCCACGTCTTAGTCTGAGCTACCAATAGCACTATGGAATATACTGAGTTTACGTGCATGGTGCGGATATTGCAGTCGCACCAGAACGCTTTGTACCACACAAGACGGTGTGGCGAGTCTTACATTCGCATGGTGAAAAGTTAAAGTATCAGCCAGGAAACCCTCTATCCTTACTGACACTATCCATTGCTTTGCTTTTTCCTTCAGGTAAATGCTGCAGTATTACCTACAATTGGCTGCGATAACTGTATTCCAAATCATTTCCAATCCATATTCCCGTCTTACTCTCATCGACGTCATGTAATTTTCAGTACCGAAAGCGCTGAAAAATAAGCCACCAAAAATGAATACTTATTATTGGCTCGATAAAGATCCGCATTAGTTTTTTACTTTACAATGTTCTAAGGACATCAAAAAGTACCGGATTCTATACTCGTTGATATACGTGTACACTCAGACATAAATGATTGGGAAGAGAGGAGAGCAGATAGTACGACCTCCACGCCGCGTATATTTTTTCACTTCTTATAGGCCTTAAGAACATATGAGTTTGTTTAATGGGATTGATTTTTCTTGAGGTCGTTCGGTGTGTATAAGTAATGAAGGGCGCTATTAAATATGGATGAAGACAACTCAGTGTTCGTAATGTGAAAATAATTTACCCATATAAGCAAGGACAGTGCGTATAAAAATAGAATACTTTAAGTGAAACTTGGCTGATCATTGGCATTCATTCAAACACAATGAACACTGAAGGTCGCGATGTAGGTTTTTTTTAAAAACCATGATAAATATCCGAGAGACCCACAGTTCTTATCTCAGCCCGATGAAATGTTATCCTCAGAGGATTTCCAATGTTTACGTCAGTCCCATTTTGCATATTCTAGGTTATTAGCCTGAACTGAAATACACGGAATTGATTGATATGACTCAGTACTTTACGTGGTGGCCTCTTTGCTGCATGGTACTGATCCTGGAGATTTTGTAAAACGTTCGGAAATTTTTGGATAGCTGGGCGACTGTTAATTTCTTTGAAAAGGCCTTTGTTTCATGGAGCTGTTTAGATATTAGAGGTCTTGCATGATTCTGTTTCCATTTTTCATGCTGCTGGAACCAAGAACATTATTTCGTTGTAAAAGGTGAAGAGAGCAAAGCATAACAAAAACACTTTTTTGCTGACGCTGCCTGCCAAGGCAATGGCAAAGTGAGTTCAAGTGGGTGTTTACAATCGATGTGTTTCAGAAAATAACTTAATTTACATTTTATAATCACGTTACACTTCCGAGCGACTGCTTTTTTTCTCTCTTACAAAGAACCAATTTTTCAGAAACATAAAAGTACAGGAGTCTTATCAGGGACTGGGGACATGACGACGCTAACCGACTCTCATCCCCGCTGATGTGTGACCGAGCCAGTGCCGGTTTTGGGTAGCCCAGCCTAACCCAAGCCTGTCAGCATGTGTGTTGATACGAGGCGTATCAATCATTCCGATGTCGATGGGGATGTTTGCTATCGCGGATGCTGGACTACCCTTCACGTCCTATATCCACCACCCTCAACCCTAACTACCGTTCCCAATAATTTTGCACTTTGCATGAATAGCAGTAGTAGAGCTTCATGAACACCTTCAATCCGCTTCATCGCCGAGTTATATAGAACAGCGTGTGTGTGTTTGAGTGCGTGGGTGCGACACGCGCTGGGCATGCTATTCGCGTTGCAGTGATGGACTCCTAGCAGGTTTGTTCTCAGATTCTCTCTGTGTAAATCATATGTTGACCAGATCTGTGTTTTGACGTCTATATCCGTGGCTGAAGCAATGTAACACACCAAAGACCTTAATTCCAAATGGTGGATAAGAAATTATTTTCAGATTTTTGCTTTGAGATTTTAGCTTTAATTTGAATATTCAATACTTTATAAGAATGTAAGCATTTTTAATGTCCGAGATGGTTTATCTTTCTCAGTAGCCATATTAAAATTTGTAATAAATGGCTAAATTTTTACAGAGAAATTAGTATTAGAAAATTGTTGATGTTTACTCCTCTTTGGGAGAAAGATGGAAATTACAGTGGAACTCGGTTATAACGGCAGGAAAGGGTCTGAATATTTTGTGTCGCTATAAACGACCGTTGTTCTAACCGAGGAGTATAATGTTATGTTTAACAGTGACAAATTAATTGGTACCACAGAATATCTGACGCAAAGTCGAGTGTCGTATAAACCAATGTCGTAATAACCGAGTTCGACTTGTATATAAATGTATATATATATATAATTTTATTCTTATATATTAAGTCAGCCCCACGTCTATTCCTATATATATGTATATATATATATATATATGGGAATATACGTAGGGCTGATTTAAGATGCAAGAGGGGTGGTGAGAATGAATCTGATGAATAAAATGGTGTGTCAAGGCTGTATAAAATGCAAAGTAGAACTCGAAGTGAAAGGGATCCATCCCGCAAAATCCCGCATAAACCCAGTTTACTGCAGTGCAGTAAATCAGGTTATTAAAACCCCGATAAGTGCCCGTATTGGCATGAATTCCCAAGTAAGGATTAAAGTTTGTGGTAATGTCCCGGCTGCTTCGGGAATTGTGCACACTTCAGGTGTCGTTGTCAATGAATATAATTAACAGGTGGAAGTTTATGGTTTGTTTTACGCCGCTGAAATTATATCTTGTACCGCCTCGATGGTAGAATGAGGGATGAATTAGAAAGTGTATGGATGGAATCGGTCGTGGCCTGAAAGAGGTCATAACACAAAATTTTACTGGATGGCTTGAGAAAGAAATCCACTCGAGATTGTCGGTTTTGTGGTCGATATGTGAACAGACTGTCTCTCGAATACAATTCCAGAACATTACAACTACACCAGCCTCTTCGGTGACAACTGTTGAAATAATGTATACAGTAGGAAACAAAGGTGTAAAAAAAAGAGATGTCATATGTAAACCGAACTCAGGAAAAGTATTTTTAGAGCGCCTGTCCTTTTGCGTTCATTATTCATATAATCGAAAACAGTACTATAAATAATTACAAGGATAACTCATTCTGTTTAACCAAATGACTAGTCAGTGTGGCCTTTTCCAACACAGTCGTAAATACGTGGGATGCTGAATAATTAAACACGCCGTAGGACTACTTCTGTTAGATATAGCAACATCGCATCAAAATACCTCTAATGTTACAATAGAAAACAAAAAAAAATTATTGATATCACGATTGATACTTGAATCGACGTTCTGGGTTTGAAGCCTCTACAGCTGGACAACTATTTATTTCGCCAAACTTTATTTGGCAAAAAGAATGCAGGCACCTAAATTGTGAAAGGCAATTTTTAAATGCATAAAACCACAATCACTACTAAGGATTCAGATGTTCTGCGATATTATGTTGGATCCCAATACGGCTCGATAATCCGCGCTGTCCTGTCGTGGATGTTGACATGCTGGATCCTTGGTTTCGAATCCATCGTAAGGCGATTATTGGGAGAGTGTAATGATACTGGACCTCCAAGATGAGCTACAGAGAGAGAGAGAAAGAGAGAGAGAGCTGTATTGAACACAATATGTATTAACAAAATGAAGAATTGCGAAGTCGAACATCAGACCAACAATATCAGCTGCATCACCATGTCTTACGTTCGGCGTTCGTCCGACATGAAATGACCCATGTGCAGAATGTAAGGAAGGGCTGCTTGTGTGTAGATTTGTCGTAGTACACACAACACACACACACACCGAAATATTCCAGTGATTTACAAATATTCCATTTCATCAACCTCGGTACTTTTCCTATCTTGCATGTCACCTTTTCTAAGGATGACCTTAGGAACTTAGGAATGTACGTCCTCATCCATGTCTAGCATGTCCTGGTTGGTCTAAGTAACATCAACATAGCTGTGGGACAAATGCCGGGTTACAACATGTGTAGAGTTTAGTACTAGTAAGTATGGCTTGCTTCATTGTTAGTTAATGACAACGTTTTGGACTCCAATATTGTTTCGAATTAGTTAATTACATTTCCTTACTTCCTATGTAATTCATAGTCAGTAGTTTATATAAAGCAAAACATAAATATATGCAATAATGCATTGCTCCCTTACAACAATACATTGCTGTTGTACAACTATGTCGTTTAATTGGTAGATAGTCACGGACGTTTCGAAGGACTGTATTGCCTTCATTATTCAGGGTCAAGTAGTCCAAGGTGGCCCTGAAGATAAAGACAGTAGGATCTTGCGAAACATCGGTAACTAATTGTCAGTCGCCACAGCGTAATATACCAGAATATATTAAACTTCAGTAACACCGCTATGCTAATTTCAAATCTCGCAGCACTGCCACTGATCCTGTTGGTCGTCATATCTGAGACACGTAGATTCTACATTAGTTAAACACTGAGATGTTGGATTCGAAACCCACTCGGGTCGTAGATACATGACCGTTTTTAGGGGCGTTCGTAAGTTTACGAAAAAGGGTTATTAGCTTCGTCAAGTGTGTCAGTCCGCAGGAAAAACTTGACTCCCGCTGGACCACACTCAGTCTGTGCTAACCATTAATCACGTGATAACCACTTTTAAATTTGGCAATTTCCATACTAAAACTGTGCCAAGAAAACGTGTTTGCGTCTTTCTGTTGTCGAACCCACTGTGACGGGTGTCACGTTTGAAGACTTCATCATTGCGACCCAGTTTTGGCAGAGAAGGACCCTAATGACATATTACTGCAGCAAGACGGAACGAAGCGCCTCCGGGTTTTCACATTGCAGCTCGGGATTTCTTGGATCGAATATTTTTACGGAAATGGACGGAGAATGGGCCCTGTTACTTGGCCACCCTGTTCCCCTAACCTCCATTATTCGGTTTCTTCTTATGGGGGCACATAAACATGCTGTGTGCCTTCCATCATTGCCCACAAATTTGCTGGAACTGCTGGGAGGCCCCTAGCTGCCGCGGTTAAGTTTACAGCCGCTTTGCTTACAAATGTGTGATCTGAAATTAAATTAACAAGGAAATGTGGCGGCCTGCGCACTGAGCCCTTATTAAACATCTGTAAACTGTCAAGAATAGATCTGAAAATCTTGATCACATAGGCTGCCAAAATGTGTTTAGTTTTCATTCCTCTGCCTCCTACTTTTTGAAAAATCGTAGATAAAAATGTACTAGTGTACGTGTACGTAAAAGAAATTCGCGCAGAAGTTCTCAGTAGTGTGATTTCGTGTCACAAATAAAGTCGAGCATGTTATACAACGTATGTCCTTAGACGTCTAGTTTTTGATATAGCATACACGTCATCGGCAAATGGCGTAGAACATTTGTCAGACGATAAGACGCGTTGTTAGTTGTGCTCAAGACGCATAGTGCACAGCAGTGCTGAGTTGAAATCGAATGTTCTTCGATACACGACGAATACCGCTACATGCTCTTCACGCTCGTGTCTGTAATAGGTGATCTGTTACTGGTGTATGAGTAATACGCGCTATGATATCCTAGTTGACGTTAACCAAACGCTAATTTGTTGCGACAATTGCCGTAATGGCTGCATCATAAATAAAGTGTAACACGTCATACGTGAATGCGGATCGCCAATGGACTGTACGGACAGAGAAAATTACAGTGACATAATTGCAGATGTGGCATGAGAGCCGTGAAGAAGTGCACGCCGTATCGTACAATAGTAACGACTGTCCAAACCGGTTGTCCTCTAGGTACTCCATGACGATCAGATGCGCCCATACCACTACTCGAGAATCCCACATCTCTTACTAGATTATTGTCCACAATGGATGAAATTTTTCGAATGGCCTTGACAACACCCTGCGTTGAGCTCCTTTTACACAGCAGTCTGTGGATATACGAAGCGTGTTTAGGCGTGAGTGTGGGTTCACCGACAAGAATAATCGCTCTGGACACGGCATATTGCTCATACTATCCATGAACTTTATCAGATTCACTGCAGCATCAACGTCCGGGCTAGTATGGTTGGGGGCATTGTGGTAAGGCCCTGTCTGCCAACTGGCAGGTTGAATGCTCAAAGATATCGTAGTTTTCTGGGAACTGTTTTTCAAGGGCTGCTTCAAGATGTTCCGCTATATGTGGGGAATAATGTGGTGTGAGCATGACAGAGCTCCAGCACACAATGAGAAAGATGTGCCGTCAGCTGAACTCCACATATCATATTGTAATTACGAGGCGCCCACGGTTTTATCCTTGTGACACTTTGCATCCTTTGACGATGATGTGTAACCAGAAAACTCAGCATCTAAGTACGTGTTGAGTAATATTTAGACTTATTTTCGCACCGTGGAGAGCTTTTACGCGTACTTCTTTTCGGCCTACACACACACATACACACACACACACACATACATATATATATATATAAGAGAGAGTAAGTAACAGAAGACTGGACGACCTTTCATAAGTAGAAACTTCATACATTTAGTCTCTTCTATATGTAAATAAATGCTTGAATGAAAGCCGTAAGTTGATTTAAAAAATGTGTCCAAATTTGCTTGGAATACGTTTTAACAGTTGATGATGTCATTAAACAGTACATCTCCTGTTATTTATATTTCAGATGTTTGTGAATTTCTAGTTCATATGAGAATATAAAAGAGTATATTTCTGCTTAAAAGACAACTGTGAATTAAAATTATTTCTAGGGATGCATTTCTCAATGTGTGTTAACAAACGAGAGATATTTTTGCTAATACTGATTTACTGTACGTACTACTGAAAAGGAACTGTCGTTGTTAACGCTTTGACCTAATGTTATCCTCATCTATCGTGTTTTCTGATAAGGAGAATCTGGGAGAAAAGAACACAGCACATGCCCTTCTAAAACCATTCAAGCATGAGAAGGGTTGGAGTGGGGTCGGTGAAATTATACGGTTTCAATTCCCTCGTTTGGAGTTCTGGTTGTCCTGTTCTTCGTTTTATATATATATATAAAGATAGAATTGAAATATAAAACAGAGCGCTGGGCATTGTGATCGATAGCCCACGTAAAAGCTGCCAATTGCACAGGCAGAAGTAATTCGCAGCAATATTTCTTCTCCCTGACATTTGCGGGAGAGTGGAAGGAAAACTGAAGTGACTGGTCGATCGCCTGGGTTACACTAAGACAGAATAAAGAGCTAAGTGGGTTTGCCTTTTCTTTTATTTCTTCTACTCTCCCCACTCCTTACATCCTTTTCGTTTGCGAAAGAAATACAGAGATTTGGTTTCAAATTGTTCTAGAATTAGAGGAGGAAAATAAGAGAAATGGTTTTCGTGTCGTCTTTGTGTGTGCTCAGGGAAAACGTGTTCTAATTGTTGAGGAATGTAGTGATTTTAGACAAAAAAAAACTTGTATTGCTTCTGTTGAACAGAGTAAAAACTTGATACCTTTCATTTGTTTATTTATTACTCTATTAATTCATACGTCTGCAGTCTATCAAACTTCTTCAGTAAAATTAATACAATAAGTATTCTGACGCCCAGAAGTAAGAAATTCCTTCAAGATGAAATCAACAACTTTTTTAAAAATGTAAGCAATTACGTATTTTACGAATATTTGTAATCAGTGAACGCGCAATGTTACGATTTTAGTTAAACTGGCGGATGGAATAAGATGTTAGTTTTTATCTATTAAACAGGTATATTTGTAATTGAATTATTTGTACCAACAAATGCACTAAGACAGTTTTTTCACTGTTTTCTTTATTATAAGGATGCCCCATCCTTATAATATAGAAAAAAGTGAAAAAACTGTCTTAGTGCATTTGTTGGCACAAATAATTCAATTATAAAAAGATGCACGGTGAATATAAAGTGAAGGTATATTTGTAATTTACTAATTAACGTGAGTGGTTCTCGATGTGTACAAAATACGTGCACAGCCTACTACACATTTGCGAATTTCTGCTTTTTGACTGAAGGATCAACATACTGCTTTAAGATATTGCACACCACAGCTAATAAATTTGTTGATGTCAAAAGGAGAATTCTTAAGAAAAAGAAAAAATGTAATTTGGTGTACTCAAAGCGTAAATTATTATATGTCTGAACAGAAGATTAATATATATAAATGTCTGCATTGGCGAATAAGGTTAAATGAGTAGCTCGGTTCTTTACGGGCGAAGTGCTAATTAGACTACGAAGAACGATGAATTTGTTCGCGAAAACTTAGGTCTGTAACATGTGTAGGCCTTCGATTACTCTTACTGTTGCTCTATGACTGAAATGTGTATATCTTTGTGCTTCAAAAGTCTCCGAATAATTGTGGTGGTGGGAGAAACTATTGAAAATGTGTGCCAAAAGGTAACTTTCTGTTGGTTCATCTTTAGTATGAGCTTATCTGAAACTTAAACAATGAGCGTAAAATGTCTGCACCACTAAATCTTTTTTCTCAGATTCTGATATTGCGAGCGGTACTTGTATTCAAGGGTTCCTGTGGTCTGATGTCCCTGTGGTGTGGCACGTATGTTTAAAAGTCGCCGCGGGCCGGTACTTAGTAGGCCAACTAGTCAATGAATTGCACACCATTGCGTCACAAACATAGTACACATTCAAACAAAATAGCGATTCATTCATTCATTCATTTATTCATTAATTCTGTTTTGTGTTTTACGACAGGTCCATAGCCTCTTCCAAAGCGAGTGCTCCACAGAGTGCGATTTAGTGCTTCCTCTTTCAATTTCCATTATCCTCTCTTTTCCTCAAGGCCATCCAGTAACTGTTTACATCTTGTTCCTCGTCGTACCGTCACTTCTATCCTTCCCTCTATCTTTCCTTTCAGTAACGTGTTTTAGAAGGCAGCTCGTACGCAAGATGTGACCAATCCAGTTAGCCTTCCTTCTTTTTATTGTATTTAAGATATTCCTTTCCTCATTGACTCTATGTAAAATTGCATTTCTCACATGATTGTTCCAACTATCTTCTCCAGCCTTCTCCAGCACCACATTTCATAACTTTCCAGGTATTTCTGATCTACTTTCCGAAGTGTCCAAGTTTCATCGCCATACAAAGCTCTGCTCCAAATGTAGCACTTCACTCGTTTCTTCCATACATTTAATTCCAGTTCGCTGGTGAAAAGAGCCTTCTTCTTGTTGAAGGGTGCTTTTTCCATGACAGTCCTGGATTTAGTTTTGCTTGTACATCTTGCATCATTTGTTATCATGCTACCCAAGTAGTTGAAATATTCCACATAAAATAGTGATATATCTTCAAACATGTAACGTGATTTGAGTCTGAAAAGTTAACGTTGTATCCTTCTGTGTTAAACACATGATAATGAAAGTAATAATCCGTTTATAATATTTCGCGGATCAGTGACAACGCTCACGTACTGGCTGCGATTCATACTGTGATGGACACTGCTTTAAATAATTTATATCCTTTTATAGTGAGGTAATAATAGTGTTGGGAGAACAAAATCAAACTTCTCACTGCCGGAAGATGTAAAGCTTTCGAATCCTTTCCACGACAAATGAAACATGGCGTAAGACTTGCTTGTTTCTTCTGACTAACAGAATCGCTACACTGACATAGCTACATATAAACCGTACATAAAATATAATACTGTTTTCTAACAGGAAATTTTTTCATGTTTATTTTACTGTGAAACGAAGGTAGATTAGTCTGCTAATACATAGGATTTTCTCCAAACTCACCGGCTTGGATATGTAGCTGTGTAGTTTGATGGACCGTTACCAATGTTTCCGTGGAAACTGCTGCCTCCATGTAGAATGCACAAGAGTAAACCTGCAAGGCGGCTGGGTACATAATGTAGAAAAGGGAAGACAGGCGCCGGCACTGCGAACAGTCCAGTGGGAGATGGTGGTCCTGTAGAGATCAGTGTTGTTATTGAGAGAGTATGGGTGGTGAGGAATGAGGAAGAGAAGTTCGAGAAATCGTATCCGAGGAGAATGTAATCTTCGTATTAACCACCGTGAGAATATGAAACCTCACTTTCTCCTCACCACTGTTCATACCCTTACACGCCTATATCCTAAGGACATGTCGCAATTCAACCTTGAAGGATCCCAACGAGATTACATTGAAATTATCTTCGCTAGTTTTCTGTACATTGCCAATTTCTTGGGGAAGTTTACACCTTTAGAAACTTTGGTCTGCTTTAGTCTTCAGGTTAAACCGGACGAACTAATTTTAATGATGGGCTTGTTGGGCAGTTCCAGTAAAAGCGTCTGGCTCTTTCATTCAAGCACCATCGATTGGGATCCGTGGCCCCATTTACATCTGAACACGAAAACAGATCCAGTTATCTAATCATTGTGTAATATACCCACTACGTTGGTGAGTTCCCAAAACATGTCACAGCTACGGCAGGTAACAGGTTGTCATAACCTTGATTTGTTTTTCAGGGCTTTACTTCGAACGAAACATTTTTCCGGACTCACACAAAGCAAATTAGGCGATTGTAATTATTTAGGTTCAGCCCAATTTTAAGTTTTCTGCAGTAGTCTACAGGGACCTTAGACGCTTGACGCATTGCGTTACTCAATGACCCGTCACTGAATGAATTCTTCTCACGCACTTAAATCACATTTTACGAGCATTTCAATCTGCTTGCTGGCGGAATGGAGGTTGGTGCTATATCACTGCCATTATTCCTCATCCGAATGGCGGAGTTGGGGAAGGAATTCGTAGGAGCAAGTGGCGTTGCGAGAGTGCTTGAACGTTAAACTGCTTCTTCTCTGACGCTTAGAATCACACAGAATTTTGGTTACTTTAGAAAAGGCCGGGTATAGACACTTGAAAAGAACATTCGCAGGGAAATACTTCGTTCCAAGAGGGATACGTAAATGAACAAATTTAGAATACTACATAAAGAGGAACGTCATAATTACTTATAAAATGCCTC
This sequence comes from Reticulitermes speratus, assembly GCA_021186555.1. Taxonomy (NCBI): domain Eukaryota; kingdom Metazoa; phylum Arthropoda; class Insecta; order Blattodea; family Rhinotermitidae; genus Reticulitermes; species Reticulitermes speratus. The sequence continues at coordinate 22,643,475 of JAJKFL010000005.1, forward strand.
AATATTTTTAGGGCTGTGAAATCTAGGCGGCTGTGGCAGGCAGGGCGTGTGGCTAGAATAAATGTTACAGGATATCGAAGGTAACCCACTCGTAAAGCGACGTAAAATCCACATAGGAGATTGTAGAGATACATTAAAATTAATCTTAAAATTTATATTTCTCTTTCGACTTCAATGTCAGGAAATTACTTTTGAATCAGTCTAGTGCAACTGTAACATTTATTCGTCCAGCCTGTTTACTTTGTGTTGCTTAATAACACCCAAAATATTTTGGGTTCTGTTAGGACCAGTATTAATGGTGTCTTTGAAAAATATTAAGTACCGTTTGTTACAGTAGTCTCAATGATATTCTTACTCGACATTAACATTTTTTCCAATATGTGTATTTTTTGTAATTATATTGTCAAACCGTAAATAATAAAAAGCCTCAGTTTTGGATAAAATACAGGACTACAAGATAAATTGGATACAACATGTAAATAGAATGCCTCTTAACGGATTACCCAGGATAATATAAAATAACACACCAAAAGGCAGAAGGAACCAGGGAGGACCATTGAAGGGACTTCTAGATGTGTGAGACCGGAACGGGTCAAAAAGTGGCCCAACTGCATGATAGCTACATGATGATGTAACGCATAGGCTTGATCCTCTCTGTATTACGTTATCGGTGTGATATGCCACACAGTCTTGTGTCTGTACAATTACGGCTTTTTCTTCTATATAAAATACGCCGCAGTCCACTACTACTACTACTACTCTACTACTACTACTACTACTACTACTACTACTAATAATAATAATTATTATTACAATAATAACGTAGTCTGTCTTACGACACGTACACAGCCTCTTCCAAAGCGAGTTCTCCAGAGACTGCGATCTAGTGCTTCCTCTCTTAAAATCTAGTAAATTTTATTTTTCTTAAGTTCATCCAGTAGATGCTTACGTTTGCTTCCTCTTCTTATCTTCTCTTCTATCTTTCCTTCAATAACGTATTTTAGAAAGCGGTTTCTACGTAAGATGTGACCAATCGTACTAATAATAAGGCCTCTTAAGTATAATTCACCGAGTATGTATAATTTGGTACGTCTGGACGGTGGACCAAACCGCACGTATAGATCATTGTTCAGCTTTACGTTCCATTCACTTTACTCCCGGAAAAGTGTTCCTGTACCTTTGGATTATAGGCTGGTTGGATTTAGCGTCCTGACAAAGTCTGAGTGAATGTAACGTTTCGTTTCCAAACTTTCCAAGAATCGATTGTGGTTCTGGAGAACGTGCTGTGGGATACAGCATTTATTAATTCAGTTACAAGCATTTCTATTGGACGATATTTTGTATTATATTTTACCCCATCAAGCAGGGACCTCATTAACTGGTGACGAAATATCCGGCCAGTTTTGGAACCCAAAACAACAGGTTTATTACTGTGTCCACAACAATGTGCTATTGTAGGTACGTTACTGTTACTACTGCTGCTGCTACTACTACTGCTACTGCGTCTAGTGCTACCGTAATAATAATAATTTAGTTCTATAAATTCAGTACTTGTTTATTGACGTGCTGGCTTAACATAACAGAGGACAGTTGTAGAGCCGGTACAAGTATGCAAATATAATAAAAATACATAGACACAAACATAAAAAGAATGGAACAACAGTAAAATACAGTACCTACAACAAAATTATAAATTAAGTGCTGTCTTAAACAGCCTAATGAATTCCTTTACGCTACATTACTTTGTTGCTTAAATACTTTCCGACTCAGCAACCATAGACCGTTTAAATGACAAACTAGAACTTGTACTTAATATTGTTTTCACCGTGCATCTTGTATATATTAAAACAAGACCAACTATATGCACAATTGTGCATCTAGTTGGTCTTGTATTTAATAGAACTTGTACGTTAACACACAAAACATATTAAACTGACAGGTACCGCCGAGTAAATTATATCACATTAATCCAAAATTTGGTTCAGAGAATTAATTTCTCTCTTTAAATTGTCAGTTTCTGTGAACACCGAGTTATTAGCAGAAACGCATCTAGCCAAAAGCCAATAGGAAACAAGGGTTATTCTGTATAATTACGAGTAGGAATACGGCGACTTGTGCTGTCCAGAAGGGATGGGCAATAATTGGTACCTCAATAAACAGTAATATAAATAATACATCACAATGATCTTTGCAGTTTACGCATTCTAGCCAGTTCTTAGGGTGGAGTTACACGTGAGAGTAAATCTCGCGAGAGTCTGTCAGCTACTCTCGAGAGACGCTGTCTCACGTGTAACCGCCTTCGAGAGCTGAATCTCAAATGTCTTGTAACTAGCGGACAGTCGGCTTGAGAGCACTTCCTTCGTCCGTGTACAGTAGCGCCATGCTTCCTCTCAGCTGCAGTCTCAACTAGAATAGAAAAGTCGGTATCGCTGACAGCAGCTTGCGACGTGGAAGATGTCGACAAGGGATGAAACGACGAAATGAACACGTTTTTATGTTTCACGACTGGAGGTTTGGGACAACAGTCACATACCTCCCAAAAAAATGTTCGCTTTCAATAGGCGAGGCGTTAAACATTAATTCGACTGAAGTGCAGCGAAAAAATCACAACATTTGAAGTCAATCCATTGTATATTGCTGCATATACTCGTACTTACCTTCTTAGTGTGCAATAGACAAGTAATTTGTAAACTGCATGCATTATGTATGTGAACCTGCAAACTCTCTTATCAAATAAATTTGCCACTTGTATTTGGGAGAGTTCCTGGTTCTAATCTCGCCCGGGCCACCGACTATCTGGAAGTCCTTAATTTTTTTCTTCATTCCTTCCAATCAGATTCCAGAAAAGTAGGCCCACCTTAACTTTCTGCATCATTTCAAATTCATTAGTCACTCTCATCCAATTATTCCATGCTACATAGTACTGACAGCCTCATTAAATGAACAACTAACAAATAATTACAGCTAACGTTCCTTGATGGAATTTAAATAATGTGTTTTGAATACATTTGAATGTTTATATAATTTATGTTTATTCATATATTTTTAAACCATGTATGTGCAATATATTAAATATTCTCATAACTTAACCCAACATTTTCTTTTCCTATTTCTTCTTTTGTTAATAACTAAGGTCATAACACGGCAGCTGAGAATTTTGCATCGCGAAGTCGAGCCTTGTCTGGTCAGTGACGGAACGGTACTGAACTTCTTCTGTTCAATCCAGCGTGTTCACAAACAGCTGATGCTGTCACCGGCATGTGCTTGTTCTCAGAACTAGCAGAAGTTCACTCTCACGTGTAAACTAAAATTTCGTAATCAAAGAGTTCTGGCAAGTCCGCTGCTCTCAGAGCACTTGCAGAGAGCCATCTCGCCAGGAATCACTCTCACGTCTAAACATCTTCGCTAGATACTCTCGATAGGACTCGCGACACTTTACTCTCACGTGTAACTGCACCCTTACCTAGCTAAGGTGTTAACCTCTCAAGGAAAATCCACTCATTTTCGTCTTCATCTTTGCTTTGTACATTTGTAGAATGCGTCTTAGGTTTCTCTTTCCGTTGTTCTTCATGCTCTCACCCTTTAACTATTCATTTCTCCCTCTTTACGTTTTATCTTTATTCCCACTTGATTCTGAAGCGTTTTTGACAGGTTTGCTTTCTACTATAGCACACTTAACGTCCCTCTCTTTTACTTCGTATTGCGTTCTGTCAATTCGAATATGGGCGAAGGCTTTCATTTACTACTTCTTTTACATTTCTTTGGACCTAACTCTGTGGTTTCGCTGACTAACCTGTCGCTTCAGACTTACGGAAATTTGTGTCTTACAACTGTTTAATGCCATATCACCTTCCTTCTTGTGGACTAATTTAAAACGCAACTTTCTGACGAAATATTTTGCTGTTCTATGAATAAGTCGCCAGTATCCAGTACTTCTGATTTAAGGCGGCCTGTTACCCATACCAGTTGAAAGATGTCGTCTATAAAAATGTCTCATTCAAATGGCCATATTCCTACTGTGTAAAATCGTGCGTGGATAATTGTTGGTGTTGCTGTTCTGCGGAGAGCAAACTGTACAAAGGAAAGAAGGTTATAAATTGTCGTGGTATTCCAGGGGTTACTTTCATCCAACTTTCCAAACAACATTTTTATTCTTCTTTAAGTTTCTTACAAAAATACGCCAAGAGACTAAAATCGAAGTGACGTGTGTGGAGGGAAGGAAAACATGATCAGTCTCGTCTGCTAGCAGTAACTTAAAACGGCAACCGACAAGTGAAATATGATTTTGCAGAAGCTTTGTGATCGGTACTCCTCAGCAAATATTATTTGAGTAATCAAATCTAGAAGAATGAGATGGACGGGGCATTTAGCACGCATGGGGCCGAGGTGAGTTGTATACAGGGCTTTGGTGGGGAAACCTGAGGGAAAGAGACCACTTGGAGGACTAGACGTAGATGGGAGGATAATAATAATGTGATTTTTAAAAAGGTGGAATGGGCAGCATGGACTGTATTGATATGTCTCAGAACAGGGACAGGTGGCGGACTTTTGTGAATGCGGTAATGAGCTTCCGGGTTCCGTACAATGTGAGGAATCTCTTGACTAGCTTGAGACATTTTATCTCCTCAACAAAGTCTCTGCTCCATGGAATTTGTTACCTAGTTAGTTGCATGTAGTTTAGTAGTAGTATTGTGATAAAGTCGAAGAGGATCAGATAAGGGAGGCACGTTGCTCGCTATCCCACAAGATTTTGGTTTGAAAACCTGAAGAACGAGACGACTTGGAGTACCTGGGCCTGGATTGCAGTACAATATTAAAGTGGTTCTTAAATAGGATGGACAGACGTGACGCCAATAATCTGGCTCAAATTTGGAACATGTGGCGAGCTGTTGTGAACACAGCATTTGATCTTCAGTTTCAATAAAATTCAGGAAATTTCTTGACTAGCTCAGGGCTTGTTGGCCTGTCAGGAAGGATTTTTCTCATGAAGTTTCGTAATTAGATTTTTAGAATAACTAAAACAGAGCGTTTCTTCGGACATCCAGTGTGCCTTATGAAGTTCTGCACAAAATATAAGACAGTTTCATCACCAAATTGTTGTGGTTGGTTGGTACTGCACACCCCAATGGGCCATCAGTTACGAAGAGATTCTTGAAAATTTTCTGTAGGAAAGGAAACATAAATGGAGCTGATTTACAATAATTGTTAACAATAAACATTCTTGTTACACAGCTACTTCGAGCAGCGGAATTAACTGATCCAACTTGCTTGGTTCCTCTGACCACAGGTACATTTAGTGTCCTGTTGAATATCTTCGCTATGATCCGTACTTATGTATTCAAATTTGTACCTTGACAGCTGCATGAGTTCCTCGGAAGCTTACACACGGTGTACTGAAACTGATTGCCTTCCTTGGGACAATAATTTCTGAGTCCGCGTGAACAGTGTTTATGTTTTTTCTTGAAGCCGAATAATCAAGAGAGCCGAAGCTTTTCCCAATCTCTACTTCTAGTTCATTTGAAAGCTAATTGTGTTTAGTTCTTCTAGTTTATTTAACGACTCCATTAGTAACTCGGAAGATACAGCATATAACTCAGCGTTTCCAAACGTGGGTTCCGCAGATCGTCTTTAGGGGTTCCTCGATAAATTGTGGGAGAAGTAAATAAACATTTTCAAATATCACGAAAAATTCTAAATGTCCCTCGACATATCGCGCCAATTTTTGTCCTTCAGTTTGCAATACTGGAGCAATCGCCCTGCGCTACATACAGCCACTTTGTTTTGTTTGGCAAGTTTCTTCTTTAGGATAGGGACAGGTGGCGGGCTCTTGTGAGTGCGGTAATGAACCTTCGGGTTCCACAAAACGCTGGGAATTTCTTGACTAGCTGACGACCTGTTAGCTTCTCAAGAAGGAATCTGCTCAATGGAGTTAGTTAATTTCTTCTTATCTGTATTGTGTCGCACGTTAGTTTCGTATTTTTGTACAGCTGCCATACCGGTGGCGACAGAAAGGCGTCCAGTTATTACCGTTTTCTGGCCTGCAGGATTTTATTAGGTAGGGGGTTTCTCGGGATGTGAAAAATTATTTTGTGGTTTCCTCCGTGGAACAGATTTGGGGAACACTGATCTGATTGTCGGATGCTAATTGGTAAGAACTTAAAGTAGATTTTGAAGGGAAATACTGTGGCCTAATTGCACGCTCTATCCTGTATATGAAGCGTCTGAAAAAGCTACGAAGAAACTCAGGATAGCCATTTTCAGGCAGAGGTTTGTATTTGGATCTCACGAATATGAATCAGGGGCGGTAACCGTGTGGTCCTCTCAGTTTAATTTGGTCAGTTTGCGAAAATAATTTTGAAGATAGAGACTATGAATTGGTTTTGTGTACAGATAGAAATTGATTTAAGTACTTGCCTACGCTTTATTATGCGTCAGGACGCATAAATTGGTAGGTTCTTTCTGAACTGAGAACTTTAGATGAAGTGACAATTTGTAGAAGTAAGTAAATATTGTATTTACGTTTTGATGTTTTGTATCCTTTCTTTCTTTCTTTCTTTCTTTCTTTCTTACTTTCTCCCTGTTTCTTCGTTTAGTTTACCCATCTATCCAGAGCATGTTCAGATTTGTCAAAATTCGAAAATGTTAGTAGACCTAGATTTGTCGTACAGCCATTTGTTAGGCCTAAAGCAGCTTGGCAGATATCATAGAGAATAGGAATAGACAAGAATGTTTTGTACCATTCATAATAATAATAATAATAATAATCAGTACTGGTACTTTTCGATACGTAAATTTATAACGGTTCAAAAAATTGTATTTATTCGTAAGTATGTAATGTTTTTAACTGTGGTACTTTTACAAGAAAAACCAACATTCTTAGGCAAATTCATTTCTTACGTTTTACTTGATGATGATGATGATAATAATAATAATAATAATAATAATAATAGATATAAAAGTGTCTGTGAACGCTGTTCTATAGGGAACAGTTGGAAAAAATTGATGGTATCAATGAATAAACAAAACAGGTTAAGTCGTGTACGTGGAACGTAACATTGTGGCGCATTAGGATCTGTGCATCCCGGATTCCATGTAGGTGATCCTACCCTGTAACCAATTGTAGTTACACTTTTTTGTTATTGTTCAGAATTGCGCCATGTTACAGGGTGTTATTACTATCATTATGGTCTGTTATTGTATTGCTTTGCAGAACTCATTATTTATATATCTACCATAATGTTTAAATGTATGGGCCACATATAACCTGAAATCTTCGCCCGTCGAAATATATTCCAATTGCTGGCTTAGCAGGTAATTCTATCACACTTTGTACACGTAGTTATATTCGTAATCTATCAGCATACCAAATTTCGTATTTTTGTATATAATCAATACATATTAAACATTATAATTGCATGTTTTCATTTTCCTGTATTATGCTTCATGTAAATCGCATGAAGAAATGAGGCAATTGTTATCCAATACAATTGTTATCGATTACTGTGAACTGCATCCATTTTGTAACGCTAGCAATCATTGTAGTCGTAAATGTACGGTATTGTTCTGGTCGACAGCCTTGAACTTTTCACTAATTTGTAACGTACACGTTTCGACGCTACCCTGCGTCATCGTCAGTGCATACTGTTTGTCTGTTGATGTATTACAAATTAGTGAAAGTGCAAGGCAGTCGACCAGAACAGTATTGTACATCGTAACAGCCGCACGGTGTTGTGCAGCAGCCATAAACGCACGAAGGTCTTCATGTAAATTGTACGTTATTTTCGCCGATTTCAAAAACAATTTGAATTTTCTTGAGAATTTAATACCCCCCCCCCCAAAAAAAATATATTCTTAAATCTTGACGATAATCTGTTTAGACATGACGAAGATAGTCTTCTCTTAGCGCAAGGTTTGCGATGGTGCCTAAAAGAGACGCGGTGACTTTTAATTTGTAAGAGAAAACATGGAAATTCGTATGAGATTCAGTCTCCTGTTGAAATTTAGATGCCAACTGCTACTACATGTTTTTAAGTATTTAAATATATGTATTACAGGTAAATTAGTTGTTATTCATGAACTCAATACACCCGTCTGAATACATCCATACACACACTTTCAATACAACGTAATTTCACTATACCTGTTTGGGAAATATATAGTTAGTTGCCAACCTCAGGGATGCCTCTCATTAACGATTTTTAAGCAGTGGCATAATACTTATATTAAGTTTCACGCACATCGATAAGTTACCATCAGGGATATTGGAAAATGTGTTTGAATGAGGGAATATACAGATTGTAGTCAACTAAAATTTCCTGAACCATTTCCTTCCTTAAAATTTTGTATTTAATCCTTTGAAGGGCGAGGCTCATTTGAGTAGCGATTGTCATTTATAATCTATTAATTACAACTATCTCTGGTTCTCAATTATATATGACATGGCAGGCTTTTCTTCAGCCTTTATCATAATCAGTGTTTTCCATGAAGTACTCGTAGTTACTTTCTCATCTGAGGAAATAACTTTTCATTGTCAAAGTTAAGTAGCATTTAAAAATGAACATATCCCTCCTGTTCACATATCACTTTTACGTTACTGAGACAAGTACGTTAATGGCATTTCAAATATAATTTATGATTGAAGTGAGAGTGAAGACAAACTCGTTACTTACTTTGTGATCAAGATGCTGACTAACTGAACGTTTTAATGCAAGTGGTGAAGTTACCACCATGCTAAAAGCAGTCGTAAATGTAAAAGTGTGTTCACTTGAAGTGCCATAACACCTTAACCACGAAGATAAATCTGACAGCACTGTCTGTTAGGAAAATTAAGGTTGGTTATAGCTTCTGCACGGAGGCCTTCTGAAATTCACTTCCCGTTCCAAGAAGGCTGTCGCGCATCTCGGGCGAGTACACTGCACTAGATCGTTTTTCAAAATCACGCTGTTCACCCTTAGGAACTTGTTATTTAATGGAGTAAGTCTGGGGAAGAGACAAGTTTAAATGTTACAAAATTATGACAGAATAAACATTGTGGGCTGTAATCGCAACTTTGATTCAGAAGAACAAAAGTGTGATGAAACTGAAGTTGCAAAAATCAAGTTTTTAAGTTTCAGTAGATACACTGAATTAGTTAAAAATGAAAACCGTACCTGCGGAAGGAGTTGATACTTATTCAGGAAATGGAAGAATATGTTTTCCAAATTTCAAAACTAACTGTTGTGTTTTATTATGTATGTTAGATATAGTGCCAACCACAGATATAAAATTTTATTCGGAGAGATACATTTTGATGTTAGGATTATTACGAGGGCACATTACAACTGTTGTAAGCTATTTAAGTTTTAGAAAATAATAATCATTTTAGTTGTAATTCTGTGGTCGTTGTAAGCTTAATATTTTATAAATAACGTATTTTATTTAAACCAGCCTTCTGCTGTTAATGTAAAAGTAACGCATGGTATTCTTACGTGGTTTCTCCTTTCAGATATACATCTTTACATATGCCGGTACATTCGGTAAATATTTCCGTTATTGATGTATTTCAAATTCGTATGAGGAGAATCCAGATTATCATCTATTGAATACGCTGTTCGTAATATTATATCTACAATCATGCATCCTATTCCAAGTTGAGAGTCTATACACCTAATATTTCTTTTGTGGTGTTACAGCCCAACTCTGGCCTAGTTCACCTCTTTTTTGAGATTTATAGATCACACACAATTACACACACACACACACACACACACACACACCCAGTAAGACTCCTGTGAACGACTGATCAGCTCGTCACACAGGCCGCTACCTACAAAACACAAAACAAACAAAAGAGACGAACATACATGCCCTCAGCGGGATTTAAACCTGCGATCCCAGCACTCAAGCGGCTGCAGACCCAGGCCTTAGACCGCACGGTCACCAGGATTGGCACATTTAATATTACATTCTTAAATATTTAAAGGTTTGTAATTTTATATTGGTGAGTGTTGCACTGAGATGGTTATTACATCTGATAATAAAGGGACACTAAATTACTACTGAGAAAAATTCCTATCCCGCTTAAAATGTGCTGTGAAGACTCCAAAAATTAGCAAGTCTTTACAAATTAAAGGGACATGGAGATAGAGGAAGACAATTCAGTTGGAACAGACGTGACCATCATGTGTAAGACAAAAGAAAAATATCTACGACCTGTTGTCGAGCAACATATGTCAGCGGTAGTGGTACAGACTTGCAGTAGGGTGCCAACTTCAAGTGAAATTTGTCCTGCGGACAGCATGAAGCGATATGGGGAAATAGACTTATAGCGCCACACGTCTTGAACAATGGAACTCGATACAGGTGAGTGTTCAGCTTCACACCATGGGGAAGTCCCCGCGCTTTCCATTGACTAGGAGGCTGGGTGTGTACCAGGCCGGTTTGAACCGTTTGGTGAAGAGAAAAGTCTCCTCCACCTGTTGGTGATAAAACTAAAATTTTTCTAATGTACAGCCCATAGTATGGCTACAAATATACACCTAATTATGAAGTGCTTTATAAGTTTAATAGAACGGCAGTCTATTACAGCATTAATTAAATTACAATATATTAAATTTATTTTGTAAAGCTTCTGGCAATAACAATGAAGCCTGTTACAGGGAAGCATTATACGAATTGAAAGGAGAAGAAATTGGGAAATAACACGAAGAAGACGAGGTGTAAAGAAAATAAAAGAAAACACTCGAGTGATATCACAATAGAAGAGAATTTTAATAATAAAGCTGAATAATATTGAAAATAATAATAATTATTATTATTATAAGTATTATTATTGTTGCATACTTCCTAAACATGACATATTGTTTTCCTGAGAAATGATCTTACACAAAAACTGGAACCTCAAGTTAAATAAGGAAAGAAACAGTCAGACGCAGTTTTGGGGTTTTCGTACCGCAGAATTTAATAAAATAACCCAGGGTTTACCCTTCGTTCAAGAAACTACAACAGTCATCTTGAAGATAAAGAAAGAAGTCCAAGAAGGGTGGCAATATCTGAACACGTGACTTTTGTCAACAAAAGCGAGAAATATTGGCAGGATGTTTGGAGTTGCTATGGTAACCTGCTTTTAGTAAGGACACGTGAAGAGGAACCACTACAAATCTAAGAAAGGACCTTGCAGTATCAATTTTATACGATGTCATATCTCCTTCGGTCTTAATGTGCATTTAATGCAGTTGCAAATTTAAACAGAAATGACGACAGTGTCTTGGTAAATACGGATGAAAACATTTCTCAAAACTGGTGTGCAGTATTGGCAGGAAACTTGTGTCTTTTGGGTCGAAATGACAAGTTTGGCAAATAAATTAATACATACAAGAATTTTTGGAAGCATTGCCTGAGTACTTATAATAGAAAACTTCAGATATGCAAATTTTTATTAAAGATGCTTGATAATTGGAATAAGAATTATCTAACAGGAAACAAGATTTTATGGGAATGTGCAAGGAGAAGGGGAAAAAATACTGAAAGGAAAAATGAAATACTGGTACATATGGCCACCATACACGTTTCCCCCAAGTCGTATTGTTTGTGAGATAATTAAATTTAAGTTACCGAACGTGACAGAATTGTTAAAATATACTTATTTCTGAATTTGTTGTTAATTAATTTAGAGATAAGGACTGCTTGGATGTATGGTAAAGCGATCAATCATTCTCTTATTCGCGTTGAATTGTTTAGTCTTTCTAAGTACAGCCTACTGGGAACTGTAATCGCAGATTCTAACAGTAACAACGAGAACTTGGTCACAGAGTCAGTAAATTAAATTAGTATGTAAATTGAGACACTTCACAGAGCTTCAAAATATAAACCAACTACAGCCGATGCCACTTCATCGTAGTTACACCAATGAAACGTAATTTAATTCCGGCTACATACAGCTGGGGGTTCCAGAACGCCAGGCGTGTGTTACAGAAATCGATTTCTATCAGTGTCACCCGATTTAAACTGAGACATTATGAGATAATTCTTAGTCACTGATTCTGTGTAGGTTGTTACAATAAACCCTTAAATTCATTACTACAAATTCTTTTTAGTAAAAGTTAGAAGCTCCAAGAACAGGATACAAAATACGTAACAGTAGTATGAACTGTAGATTACTGCATCTGTTGGTGAACACCATAATCTAGTTGAAAGGTTTGACAGTTATTATTATTATTTTGATGTTTGCTGCTGGTTTCGGCGATACATGCCTTAGCTCTCAGATTACAGTTTGAAGTTCTTAACTGCTGTTATCGTGAAGTCGGTTTTCCTGTGTGAAATATCTTTTGTAGCTTCTTATATGTGGCCAGATTTCCAGCCAAAATGTTGGTGCCTGTCTACAAAGTAACACATTCACATTCCAGAAGGAAAAGGCCTTTTTTTTTTTGTATCTCCAATTGGTACTTGAGCAAGGAGAAGAAAGGCCTGTGTAAGCCAAAGCTCCAAAATAGTTCGTAGTGCAAAAAAAAAAAAATTAAACCGTAGTTAAATTAAATTCTGCAGTGTTAGAACAGTTTAGTAGAAAATTACCGAAGTCTCGGGGGCACTTTCTGCGTCTGTCTTCAGAGCAGCTGGCATTTGTTGCAGTCTACGTTTTATATTTGTGTATTTCCCCTTGATGTTGTATTGCATTTGACTTTGCTTTAATACTTTGCATGCAGTTTTGTGATCGCATATCTCCAGAAGATCGTCGCCGTTAAGTGGAAATGATGTGAAATTTTGAAGAAATAAAATATGCCGAAAGCTATTTATTCTGATTTAAAATAATGTGAGCTAACGTACCATACCATTACGCTTAATCAGATCTGAGTAACACATATGGAATATGCATATCGGTAATGATTAAAACCAACAAGAACTGCAATTGACTACCGGAGGTTTGGTAACAACTAGTTTTCACTGAAATAGAAATACCAATTAATTTGTCTAACTTGAGTTCGGAGTTAGGGAAGAGTTGCACTTAATTATAGTTCTTACTAACAAATAGTAATTCTGTGTACCTGTGCTTAGAAGTTTAAGTGCCTTCACAAACAAAAAATAAAAGTAACGAATTTTGGGTTTTCGGTGTAGGTGGCTGATAATGTGGACAAAGGTTGCGTGAGCCGCCCTAAAATTTTAGAGACGTGGCAAGCTCCCTTTGAAATTGAGTCAATCTTGCAAAATTAACATACAACGTTATGTATTTCATGTTGTGTACTCATAACGTACCACATGAAATACGAAATTATTTCTTCTGGTATCAAAATGACTTAACCAATATCTCCTATAGGTCTGTGCTTTATTAAAAATGCGATTTAATATACAGTCTAACTCGGTTATAACGTCATGAAAGGGACTTGAATATTTCGTGGTGTTATAAACGAGTGTCGTTATAACCTTGGAGTATAATGTTATGGTTAACAGCGAGGAATTAATTAGTACCACAGAACATCTGACGCTGTAGATAAGGTGTTGCTTAAACCGATGTCGTTATAACCGGGTTCTACTGTACTTGAAGACAGTTACGTAGAATACCAATGTGGGCAGCATACGGACATGAGGGCGGTTGTCACTGTGTAACGAAAAGGCATATTTTTGTGATTGGTATTGCAGTGTTTTTACTGTAAGACAGTGGCGGTTTTTTGTCACTTCTGAAGTTTACCGCCTCCGCTGGCTTTTATCATTACTCCGTAGATTCCTACGGTTGCTCCGTTAGTTGTTAAAACACAACACACGGGATTACAGCGCTGGAGAACATCTTGTTAATGTCCACCGCCTTGCCAAGCCTAAATATTACATGTTACTGAGACTGCTTTATCGTCTGAAGTGGGTCTGTGGAGAAGGCAGTGGCTGCTTGTTCTACAAGTTGTGATGGATCTGACAGCGCCCGAAGCGTGATCCGTTTGCTGACAAGGAACAGAGTTCCGTGCACATCCACCGCTGATAAACGCTCCCACAATTCACTTTTTTCGTTAGTGAAACATTATTGTACACTGGTAATGCACCCTATACTTAATTTCGCTGGGAGTGTTTAAAATGTGTAAATTACACGTGACTTCACAGCGTAAGTGAAGGCAAAGTCCAGTACTTCCCTCACTTTGCACGAGATATTTTGCTTGTCTTACAACATTTTCTATTCTGCGGTGAATGTTTTTGCAAATTAAGGTCAGTGAAAGTTACATATCTGGTCGTGGATATATGAAAACATAGGATATTTAAGAGTGTCCCATCATCTTTCACCGGTTGAAAGATTCCAACCAGCGTTGCTAATTTTGGAGTATGGCACAGCCTTGTTTTGCACATCCCTGCAGTTCTGCAGACTGATTTCATCTTCGTGAAGACAAATTTATTTACTTGTTTGTCACACGGTTTACACCATACTTCAGTGTTGGTCATTGTCATATGCAGACATGTGGTGAAATTTATTGTTCAGTTCAATGTCTAAAATATCGACCGTAGAATTGTATTTACATGTGTTAGTTTCCTGTTAGCGTATGTGATGTCATTCTTTTGTATTTACATGTGTTAGTTTCCTGTTAGGATATGTGATGTCATTCTTTTGTATTTACATGTGTTAGTTTCCTGTTAGGATATGTGATGTCATTCTTTTGTATTTACATGTGTTAGTTTCCTGTTAGGATATGTGATGTCATTCTTTGTATTTACATGTGTTAGTTTCCTGTTAGAATATGTGATGTAATTCTTTTGTGTTTACATGTGTTAGTTTCCTGTTAGGATATGTGATGTCATTATTTGTATTTACATGTGTTAGTTTCCTGTTAGGATACGTGATGTCATTCTTTTGTATTTACATGTGTCAGTTTCCTGTTAGGGTATGTGATGTCATTCTTTTGTATTTACATGTGTTAGTTTCCTTTTAGGATATGTGATGTCATTCTTTTGTATTTACATGTGTTAGTTTCCTGTTAGGATACGTGATGTCATTCTTTTGTATTTACATGTGTCAGTTTCCTGTTAGGGTATGTGATGTCATTCTTTTGTATTTACATGTGTTAGTTTCCTTTTAGGATATGTGATGTCATTCTTTTGTATTTACATGTGTTAGTTTCCTGTTAGGATATGTGATGTCATTCTTTTGTATTTACATGTGTTAGTTTCCTGTTAGGATATGTGATGTCATTCTTTTGTATTTACATGTGTTAGTTTCCAGTTAGGATATGTGATGTCATTCTTTTGTATTTACATGTGTTAATTTCCTGTTAGGATATGTGATGTCATTCTTTTGTATTTACCTGTGTTAGTTTCCTGTTAGGATATGTGATGTCATTCTTTTGTATTTACATGTGTTAGTTTCCTGTTAGGATATGTGATGTCATTCTTTGTATTTACATGTGTTAGTTTCCTGTTAGGATATGTGATGTCATTCTTTTGTATTTACATGTGTTAGTTTCCTTTTAGGATATGTGATGTCATTCTTTTGTATTTACATGTGTTAGTTTCCTGTTAGTGTATGTGATGTCATTCTTTTGTATTTACATGTGTTAGTTTCCTGTTAGGATATGTGATGTCATTCTTTTGTATTTACATGTGTTAGTTTCCTGTTAGGATATGCGTTCTTTTCCGTAGTCAGGCTGTGACTATGAATACGTAGGAAAATCATTACGAGGAGAGCCACAGCCCGGTCTATGCAATTACACGTAATACCTGAAAATAAAGTCATGTAAATAATTGTGCGCCCAAATTTTCATTCAATGTTGAAATAAAAAGAGAGCAACATAAAAGTATCCTGAATGCGTTCAAGAAATGTCTACGTTCCCGGTGGGCAATATTGTAGTGACAGATTTTATTGTAATTTTAGGCCAATTAATTGTTAAATCCGGTCAGGGAATTTTGGATTGGAATACAAAGCCGACACTCCCGAATTTCACTCTGAAGTTTCATCGTTTTAGGAATTTGTGTTAGTATGCTAATTGCCATAGTTTGCAGTACCTAGGAAAGTAACAGTTTTAAGCTGGGAGACATGTAAATCTCTCCATTCATCCTGTTACTTGTCTCTCTTTTCTTTGTTGCTTATGTCTGTGTAACAACCTTGTAAGTAGGCCTATGTTAGACTACTTAACATGAAATATACGATTAATGGTGAATGATGACTGGAGGGTTTGGGAAGGAAGCGTTCATGAATTTTATATTATTCATACCGTGCACTGTCACTGATCAGACACACAATACTCAACCGACAAATGCACTCTTATTATTATTATTATTATTATTTTAGATATTATGTATTACAATCTCTGTAAACTAGTCCAACATGTTTCGATTCCTTCCTGAGATCATCATCAGGGACACTTGTGAGAGTATGAATTACACAAACAAATTTAACAATATAATACATGCTAAATATAAAATATGTAAAAGACAGTTAAATTGTACTGTCTTATCCATCCGCATATAAACAAACAATTTCCTGTACACAGCAGACCAGAGATCCACCACGAAAGATCGCCTACAAGTTAACCATCTTTTATACATTTTATGTTTTTAGCGTGTACTTATATTGTTAGTTCTGTTTGTGTAATTAATAATGTGTAATAAGGAGGGGATCGAAACATGTTGGACTAGCTTACTGATATTATAATATATAGTATTTAAAATAATAAGAGTGCATTTGTTAGTTGAGTATTGTGTGTTTGAAGCGTTCATGGTTTGAGGTAATCTCGTAGATTTCAATTGCAGGGACTGAGGAAAACCAAAAAAAGCACTCAGAATAGCTGATGTCCCAAAATATAGTCCTGAGCCTTATAGTTACGCCAATATGCATGACCGTCCCATTACTGACATTAATGTTGTGGCTTAAATTACGCCCTTTTTTCGTCTTTAACAATTAAATTGTACAAATTTTTAAACTTTTTCCTCTTTGCCTTTTGTTCCCCAGTTATCCATTATCTCACACTGGACTCCACTTTTCTCACACCTTTTCACTGTGGTCCCAACGGGCGCCATTAGAGTTACGGCTGGTGGTCGTCGCGGTCAGATGGAGCCTCTGCTATTTATCCTATTCATAGAATGTCGACAGCAGTACCGAAAAAGTATGCTTTTTTGCCATCAAAGGTCCGGACATGCACATGTTTTGAGTATCGACCGTCACTAGTTTTTATTTTTTATTCACCCTTTTTTATGCAGTAGATATATCGTGCAAAATGTCGGAACGTGAACAGAGGTATTGAAGGGCTTCAATACCGTGCTGTTCGGGATTATTTTTAGTCCCTCGTTACGACAGAGGATCTTTCCAAAGGGGTAAATGTCGGATATAACTGCTATTCAGTGGCTTGCTACAGTTGAAAAGATTCATTGAAGCTATGCATTACAGTGGCTTTATACAAGCGATACCTGCGCAGGGGCTGAGGAGTGTTTTGTTACAACACTCTGCTACTGGCAGGATGATTGTTATTAAATTATGCTTCATATATTTCGTGAAAAATGTGTAATATTTCGTTTTATGAGTTTATGGACTTATATATTTAATTCCAGTAACTAAGGTATTGACAGATTTCTATATCCTATTTAAAACCTGAATATTAATGCAATCATATCTAAAGCTATCTACAGTTTTGTCCAGGTACAAAGCTGGTATGTCAGAACAGGTGTCCAGCAGAGCAGTTAGACCTGAAGCATAAATAAGTAACGGAAGGATGAAAAATGCTTAGTGAGGAGTTTGTAATTGTCTCCTGTGTTGTGAGGTAAGTGATGGGCTAAACTGGGCGTCTATCATGAATGGCAGGGGTGATAAACGTGCGTAAAATTTCATTCGCAAAATCTGAAAACCAATGCGTAGATGGGATGGTAATATTAAAATCTGTATTAAAATATTAGTTAGGAGTGTTAGGAGTGGGTAATGGGAATTTGCAGATTCTTTTAGACATTTCTACGTCGTATGAGTTTAATAGACCAAATATTTTCGCAGAAGGAGACATTTGTATTTAGAATTTTGTTCAAGTTTGTGTTGAACTTTATGTAAAACTTATGAGCTACAGGGCATTGTTACGGGCCATCTTAAAATTTACCCAGCAGCTCCGAATGTGATTATTCTGCGCTTTGCCAACAGAGGGCATTTATGTGTTTTGTATGGTTGTCGTAACAACAGCATTAAATAATCGGTTTTTATAAACCGAGACGGATAGTGTTTACAGCGCGGTACGAGCTGAGTCTTTAAATATAATTGAGGTTAAATTCAGCTTTTCAAGAACTAGAGCGCTTGTGGATAACAAGTTTTAGCGGTGCTACTATGATCGTCGCTGCTTCACGATTCATAAGTATATGGATGTATTTCCACGAACGCGCGCTGCCGAAATAGCAGCGTGTCTGTCATCAGTGTAGCGTCGCTTACTCCGCCATCTGCGAGGGCTAGCGTTTTTCTCGCTGCTGGCAGAATATGATTCTGCGACGCCACTATTGGAGAGGCACTGGCAACAATCGTGCCTCTTCCATGACGTTTTTCACGCCCTGCTCGTGAAAGAAAATTGCTTTGTTTATCGTGTCAATCCATTGTACTGGACTTTTCAGAATATCGGAACTATAACATATTGATTCATTTGATACAGTTACTGATTAATGAAATAGAGATATCTTGTGTTTTTATAGGTGTGAAACTTCTTATGGTCCTGAGAAGAAGAAGGTAACAGTAGACTGGAAAAAATTGCGCAATGAGGATTTTCAGGAGCATGATGGGTGGGACTTGTGGTGCTGATAGGGGAGAGGTTCTTGGTGGGGAAACCTGTGTGTAAGTGGTAGGATAATATGGACTTTAAAGAAACTCGTTGGAGTGCATGGATTGAATCAATCTGGCTCAGGATAGGAACAAGTGACTAACGCTTGTGAATACGGTAAAGAACATTCGGGGTCCATACAATACTTGGAATTTTTTGACTAGCTTGATTGACTTTTGAAAAAGGACTCCTATTCATGAAGAAATTGCTGCTTTCAGCCATTTGGAACTCCATATTATCTGTTTAGAGCAGGGGTGACCAAACGGCGGCTCGCGAGCCACATGCGACTCTTTGACATATAATGTGCGGCTCGCGGAAATATGTTGGCTGAGCTTCTTTGTGCATTACAATTCATATAAAAAGTAAATAAAAAATTCTCAAGCTTTATAATTATTTACCGGTATAAACTGAGAGTCCACTGGATTAAAACGTAAGTTTAATGTTCATGGTGAGTAAATATATTTAAGAATTTTTGTAACAAAATGTGCATGTAACAATAAAAACGTGTGTTTAATATCTGTTCGTGTCTTGCGGCTCTCAAACGTCTGAAGTTTATCGTATGTGGCTCTTACATTAAGCAAGTTTGGCCACCCGTGGTTTAGAGCAATGAAAACAGAGAAAACAACATATGACGGGCGTTATGTAACCAGTTTATTAGAAGTTAAAAAATCCTCTACCGGGAAAAAGGCTCTTGGTAAACTTTGATTTCATTAAATTATTATAAGCCCACAGACTCCTAATTTAATTTTTCTTGTCTTTTAGTCAGGTATTTAATTCTAAATTAAGAGCCACAGAGACGCCCTTCTGTTATCCATGTCACCCAATGTATGACACTGCTGTGCACTGAATTGTTTGTTTAAATTGGTAGGGAGATCTTGGCGGGTTTTATTGCAACTATTAAATTAACTTGATGTGAAGATGTGGGTTCTGAATTTATGCTTGTATTTTACTTTACAACCGTGGAATTTCTCCGGCACTGCTCTCAAAAGCACTTGCAGAAAGATCGCCTTCCGCTACGTCTGCAGGTATGTTGTATAGCCTTGCATGTACAAAACGTTTTCAAAGTTATAACTATCCCTTTCAGGCATGTAACCCCACGCATATTTCGTAATATTCTTTGCGAAATCATTTTTAACATTCCAAGGCTTGTAGAAAATTCTCCATTCGTTTCCAATATGCATTCAGTTCCCGACAAAGACAAGAGTTGGTGGAATCAAAAGAGTAAACAAAGAGCGGGTGGAAGAAGCCGCAACGGCGATGAACGGAACCGACGCTCGTGGGAATACGAGTAGCTGCTGACCGCGACAGCGGCCCTGCCGTAAGCTGCGCCTTAAAAACGCATGTGGAAAAGAGGTCTTTATGTAGGTCCTGCTATGCCACTCCTTACCTACACGGCCTGAAAAATCACAGTTGTCAGTGTAGACACCTGGCATCAAATATAGTCCTAGTCTAATTTCGATAAATGTTCTTATGGATGAAAGATGGGTCGTACACACACACACACACACACACACACACACAAACAAACGCTGAGACGTGCGTTCATTTTAAACGCTATGCGAAGGATCTCGTGAAAGGCTCACATATCTACTAGGATAGCAATATTTTCATGTGCACTAGTGCCTAGACTCGCATCCAACGGGTATCGGTCTGTGATTTGTCCAGAGGTAAAACTGACCGGGAAGTGACGTCAATACCTCTGTTCCATATAGTGCTGAAGTACAGGAAGAACTAGAACTACCGCTTAACACGAAAGCCATGGATGATTGTCGGGTTGTACTTCTAGGAGTATCAAAAAAGTAAAGTTCCTTAAATACGTCTGTTTGCAAGTGCCAGTCTGTTGTCTGTCCGCAAGTAACAACTGCGCAACAGCTGAAGTAATTACGGTGAAACACGATAGTGGGAAGTTATACTGAAATAACTTAATACCTTGAAATTTTTGTTGATATTGGACAAAAACTGGAAGACCCAGGCGTAGATGGGAGGATAATATTAAAATGGATCTTCAAGAAGTGGGATGGAGTGCATGGACTGGATTGATATGGCTCAGGATAGGGACAGGTGGCGGGCTCTTGTGAGTCCGGTAATGAACCTTCGGGTTCCATAAAACGCGGGGAATTTCTTGACCAGCTGACGACCTGTTAGCTTCTCAAGAAGGACTCTGCTCCACGGAGTTAGTTAGTTAGTTAATTGGACAAAAACGAAACACCCTTCATCTGAAGATCTGTTGCGTTTTGCGTTCACCCCGAGCATAACTCGTTAACTTTTGGCGGAGAGCAAAATAATTCGAAAGAATTGTACAGGCAAATGACATACACTACATGTCTAATACAGTACTTACACTTCTTTCGTACGTCGTGCGGCTTTGGTGGTAATTAAAGAAAAGTGAGTGAACGCAGTGGGATTCTTCATTTCCGAACTCAAAGTGTACTGTGTGGTCCATATTCAGTTCACCGAAAACATTGTCTCGCATTAACGTGAATGTTCAAATTTAAACCTGCTATGTTATATCACTCAATTCGTAAAGTGATATAACGACTTTGCGAGACGTGCATCGAACGTGCGAGGATCTCATGTCGAGAAACTTTTGTAAAGTCAGTAAGCAATAAAAAAGTTACTGCTCATTGTATTTTACGGTTTACTAAGCGGTTAGCTAAATTGTTGACCCCTCTGTGAGTATATGCGTCTATATATGTGTATATACATTCAAAAATCGACAATGGCCTTTCGAACATAACTGGAACTTTCTCCCACCCAACAACGTATATCAACATGTGCGCGTGTAACTTAAGGTACGTGTACTGACCGGCTAGAACCGGCGGTTTATTAACGGTTAAAGACTGTCTCTTTCTAAATAACGAAACAAAAGCAGAGAAAACATCAGATTTGTTATACTGTGCCCACATTTCTTAAGTACTTTTTATTAGCGACTAACGTGAAGCAAAATACATTCCAGTTAAGAAACGAGGAAGTGACAGCGGACTTATACGGTTAGACGGTCCAGTTTACTGACACGGAATGTGTGTCCCTGGAGAGGAATATAACTAAACTGGAATGATATCTTGCGATTCGTTTTCACTGATAATCGCTGATATCGTGGATCTGGTGCTATTTTGGCTGGTCAGCGAGCCTTTTTAATTTCCTGAACGATGCAGATAACAGACTGGGTCTTGTGTTCACGGCTGCGTGGGTACTGAATCTGATTGGAATGGCCGTCTTTCGGTTGGACAAATCTCAAGAGATTCGTAGGAGGAAACGACTTCGAGTCAACTAAAAATTGTTGGTGGCGCACTGCATGTGGCGACAGAAACGTATAAGCGGCACAGAATTGAACTTCCTTTCTCCTATTGGGTTTGCTGCACGTCAGCGACGCACTGTATATGTCAGTAGTACAGGGCAAGGAGTAACTAATTGGCACATCATTTAGGCACAACAATCTCAGATATGTGAAGTTTGTGCCCTCACCAAACCATCTACGTGCTGCAAAGACTTGCACAGATGTATTCTTTACGGGAAGTGTAACAGTGCACAAAAAGATTAGTTTTAAGATTTAATGGAAGAAATTGCTTTGGAGGCCTAAGTGTAGATATAGAGAATGATATTAAAACCGAGTTTTAAATAATAGGATAATATGGTGTGAACTGGCTGAGAATGCAGTTCTTGAAGTGTATGATTAACGTTTCTTTTAATTGGTGAAATTTTTTAGCGTCGTTGTTAGATGAATGAATTCTGAGTATGGAGCATTGGTGTAATCCGCTTGAACTGCCTTAGGAATAAACCCCAGTCTTCACAATGAGAGGGGGCACGCGGTGGCGCACTTGGTTGAGGTACTGTGCTACAAGCCGGAAGGTCGCGGGTTCGATTCCCGATGGTGTAATTCATAATCCTTTTGGCCGTACTGTGGGGTCGACTCAACCTTTAACAGAAATGAATACCAGGAATATTTCCTGGGGTTAAGGGCGGCCGGTACATAGGGCTGACAATCCTACCACCTCCATGTGCCGATTGTCTGCGAGTCTGGGAGTCTCAACCTCCTGGAATCTTCAGGGCCTGTCCAGGCCTGTAATGGGATTACTGTACCTTTTCTTACCTTCGCGATGAGAGGCCAGCGACGAACCACCTGATCTACTACATGGGGACTCGGAATATAGTTCATTGTGTGTGAACATGGCGATTAAAGTCTGTGTTGTGTAAAATGTGGAGAATTCTTTAAAAAGGTGGAACTGCGACTTTGTCAAAATACGCATTTCTTCGTTGAGTTGCTCGGTCTAGTTAGCCTTTCATTGCTTCTACAATTTTATGGCTGCCGTTACTCTGCATTTCGGTTTGCGTGATGTAGCAAATGACTTAAAGTTTGGATAGATTACAACATTTAATTTTTTATTAACCGTATTGGTTACTTACTGCTTTACCATTAAGTTTCAGGATTATACGTCCAACCATTTGTCGTCCGACTGGTGACGGAAGGCGGATAATGGCGAAGGAAGGAGAACGGGAGCGTCGTATTAGTTCCGATAGGCTGGTGGGCAAAGTGGGGCAGAGTAACTATGTGCCTTCATTATTCATTTAGACAGTAAGGATGTGGAAGAAAGCAGTCATGTCCTCATGTAAGGCACGGACAATAATTGCCTGCAGAGAATGGTATGTACAGAAATGAGGTCTTCACTGTTCTGGGATGTTTCGCAGCGTTGATTGGTATTTATTTACAGACGTTTCGGGACAGTTTGTCGGTCCCGTTTTCAAGAGTGAAGTGGTCCAAGAATACCTCCTGGGCTGTTTGGCCCTTGAAGATGGGACCAGTAAGCTGTCCCGAGACGTCCGTAAATAAATACTAATCAACACTGCGCAGTGTCCCAGAAGTGCGATGTTCTCATTTACACAGCGGCGGAAACACGCGATCACACATGCACAGAAATGTTTAGTAAGTGTAACAACACGTCCAACATATCGATTGCATTTGCGTTCCGACACTGATATATACATGACAGCGAATTGGTTGCGATAAATCGAGTCTGAGTCCTTGTGGATAGGTTTCGTCAATATCAGAGCCCAGACGTCGTAACGTCTGCGCATACATGATCCACCATTACTAGATAGCACTTTTTTGCTGCCGATATATCTGAAGACATCGTATCTAATGTATTTAAATTTTAAAGTTTTGTGCAGTTTCGTCACATGCTGTGCGTCAGGAAAAGTTGTACTTAGGTCCACATGAAATAATTTGAAAGTACTCTTCTCATACAATGAAATAAGGAGTTAATAATCTAACCATGTCCGTAGGTCTGCCCTCCTGATAACTTGCTATGAACATCATGCATCTAAGACCACACGAGCTTTATGCATTTTAATTTTATATCATGAATACCATGAGAACCAAGTAGCCATCGATCACTTTATTAATTTGACAAATTATTTCAAAGCTCTTGAGACTCGAAATTTCCTGTCCGCTAACATTATGACTTATGAATTATACTGTACAGGGGCGCAACCAGAATTTTTCTTTGGACGGGGGGGGGGGGGGGGGGGACTGACCTTGAAGCTATATATAATATATGTTTGATTTTAAAAATTATGTTATAAAACTCATGTTGTAAGTACAACGTAACACTTTCTGCAACTGCAGTTATATATCTACATACGAATAAAACTACTTATTCCATGACTAAATAACAGTGTCCTATCTTCTTGTTTTTTTTTTAAATTCTAGTAATTTATTTTTAAAAATTCTAATGTACTAGTCATCAGCCTATTTCAGTGGCTGATTTCGGCTGAAGGGGAAATCACGTAAAACGTTTGGTATCATAATATCAACAAAATCTGTGTTTTTAAATTTCGGTTTTGAGGGGTTTGGGGGGCTGCAGCCCGGCAGCTCCCCCCCTTGGGTGCGTCCCTGATACTATATTTCCCGATACCTTTATCATAAATATTAAAGCATTTGGTGACAATTTGTCATTATACAACATTCCCTGAATTTTTTTTACCATAGTCTACGGAAAATAGTTCCATGTGTCGATCACCTTCATAGATCCCTCGATATTTCGATCGACCTTTTCCCTTCCGGCCTCTGCTTTACCGTCGTGCGGAATCTTTTCCCTGAAATTTTTGGGGGCCAAAAGTGACTGTATTGAAAATTAAAGTTCTGTTGGATATGACACGGCGTGAATTGATAAATACCGATATTTCAGAAGAACGTACTGCCTACATCTTCAGGATCTTCGGAGTCCAAGAAGAGACACATCTTCGTCAACACTGCGGTCAGAAACTAAAATTTAACTAGTGACTTTTCTGCTGGGTTGAGCTAAATCGCTAGATCGTGGGCTCAGTGAATGTTTTATCGTGCTCTATAAAATTATTGCGCGTTTGGTCTTGCGACAGAAGTGTAAAGTGCAGGATGACAACCGTCGAAGACAGCGACTGGAAGGTGGCTTAGCTAAGGAGAATTGATTATATACAAAAAGTGGGGGCTTGTGGGTTTAAAGCCTTTTAAGCACGGATTAATGTAAAGTATGTTAAAGATCCAGTTTCTACTTCCAAGTGAACATACTGCTCCTGCATTAACAAAGCGAACAGCTTGTGATGTTTAGATAGATAATCGCTCTTGCCTGTAACAATCATAAGAAATGTAAAAGCATTTGTGTAGACAAAATTTCGAGTATTTGGATTTTGTGGCGGGTGGTCCACTGTGGTGTGAAGTGTTCAAGACCCATTAACCTTCCTATAACGACAGCCTTCATACGCGATAAACTCTTTGGGCCCGTCTACAGAGGCCAGAGGCATCCGTCATCCCCAAGTTACGTGGACTTCTTACTGTGGTCACATTTCTTAATTCAGCACAGGGACAATTGT
Source organism: Reticulitermes speratus (assembly GCA_021186555.1). Lineage (NCBI taxonomy): Eukaryota > Metazoa > Arthropoda > Insecta > Blattodea > Rhinotermitidae > Reticulitermes > Reticulitermes speratus. The sequence goes on from JAJKFL010000005.1 coordinate 22,669,046, forward strand.
ATTTTCTATCGTTGTTTCCTTCTACAGTTTGGTTTCCTTACACTTCCTTCTTCCTTTCTTCTCATACTTGTTCTTCATCATTCTTCACAGTACTTACCGTTTTACCCTTAGGCTGTATTGTAGAAGCTGACAAAAGTAAGAGAACTGACGAGAATTTTAACATAAGTGTAAAAAATCCATCAATTGAACGTGCAGAGAGAGGGGTTTAACTTCTAAGGAAGGGACTGAAACCTTCAAATAAAGAACTTACAGCCACTTAATGGTGCCTGACCATACAATAAACGATCACAACAAAAAGCTGCACTCGGAGTAGAATTCATCATTCTGACAGACCATAACGTCAGTCATCCACATTGGAACTCACGTCCTGCTATTGGATCGCAGCAGAACCCTGTTACACGTCACATTGTGAATTTACTTCGCTACATAACTGCTGGATAATTCGCGGGCATTTAGTTCTTATTTCTTCTCTCTCTCTCTCTCTCTCTCTCTCTCTCTCGGTCCAGTCTTTATTTTCTTGAAATCTCTTTCCATCCTCTGTTTGTCTTTCTCCGTGTAATTAAACTGGAGTAGCTCGGCCAGTAAAGGGATCGGGCTACGGCCTGGACGAAGCAGTTTCCTTTAGCACTTTTAGTTCCAAATTTTCTCTTCAGCGTCCTGTGTTCAGAAATCTTTCATCTATTATCTTTCCCCAACGTAAAATACCAACTTTCGCACCCTCAAAGAACAAAGACAAATTATACGCCTATGGTTGTGTATGTATTAATCTAAGTTTTAAGGTAACAAGCGGGAAGACAAAAGTAAAAAAAGTGTTCCTTATTTTAATCTGCTTTTAATTCTTTCGTAAACGCAATTTTAACTTACTACTAAAATTTCTTAGCCACCCTGACCATTTTCCTTACCTCTATCACGATATATTGAATGTTAGTGTGAATTAATGCATATTACAATATCCCGCCAAAATTTAATTATCGAATGAGTGTGGTATAAGCCACCAGACAAAGGGGAGTCCTGAATGAAGCAGTGCCGCCCACTTCTGTGGGATGACATATTCAAAATCTATATCGAGCCGTTTATGTTACATTTTGCACTTATCGCTGAAGAGAGCAAGACAACGAGATATTTCGCAATTATATTTGATAGGAAAATAAAAGTTGCTATTATTTTCCCACTACATTATTTGTATTAGCAAGTCAACATCAAGTCCAGTAATGCTGCTGTATACAATAGAGCATGTATGCCTCATTGTTGTATTTTTCTTGTTAGGATATGCGTTAGGTAGGTAGTTGACAAATTGTCCTTAAAAAGTCAAGGAATCACAGCTCATCTGTTAGTCAATGAAAACAATATGTGCAAATCCGATGCTGTGGTTCTTCCGAAGTTAGAATTTGAAGAAACTTACATGCTCTTAGAGAATTTGTGTAAAGCTTTGGTACGATCAGCAGACACATGTTGAGAACTGTATAGAAATCACACAGTCAGAGGAGGAATATAAGGAAGGAAAAGGGACGCCAAATCAAGAAGGACTTGAAGAAAGATGAGATGAGGGAAGGCTGGAGTTTTGAGACATAAATAGAGCCAGGCCTTTCTCGAGCACATGTGAAGGAAGGAAGGGGAGTAAGAAGGATGGTGTCTTTGTAATCCAATTGTAGAGAAGATGAAAAGCCGCGCCTGTAGTGGCCAGTGATAGCTGGCGGAGAGAAGATGAATAAGACGCTAGTGGTCACCAAAGCACGACACAAAGGCGTCGTGATTGAGGTTCTGTGTGTTTGTGTTTCGTCCAACCCAGGCCGTCTTCAGGGAGCAGCGTTACAAATAGTACCACATTTCATCGCCTCACGCCACCAAATCCAAACGTTTTTACAAAACCTTAGATACGTGCTTCTACTGGGGCTGGTCCCCAGGAACTGATGAATACTTCGTTAAAGACATGCGTCTGTGTGAATATGGACTGAGGCATGCATGATTCAGTACTGGATTTAATACTACAGCACTACCCGTACTCTGTACTTTGTAAGAGTTTATACCTGACAATGTCATTCTGCTAGAATTTCTTCCTGCTGCTATGCTTTTTAAAACATCTCTGTAACTTTAAATTTACATTTTACTTTAAATAATTTAATTAATCGTTTACTTAACGACGCTGCTTCATATTTGATGTTATACGTGTGTACTGTTCAAATGAAAATAAAATGGCTAGACAAGGCATGTGAAGGAGAAAGTTGTAGTTTATATAAAACTTCTGTATAGAAATGGCTGTGTAGTGAACAGAAATGACACTAGATTGAGTCGAGTCATTAGACTGACTCTCCAGCTACTCTGTTCTCAAGGAACTGGACGTCGGCGTCCGTTCAGTGGGATCCTGAGTGGACCATAATTGACTCTAGACGTCGTGAAATAATTCACTGACCTGTGGGATTTGACCCTCTGCCGTTTACCTAGTTTCCAGCCATGATTCACAGATCCACAATATACTGTATAACAGGGGTGGCCAAACCGCGGCTCGCGATCCACATGCAGCTCTTTGACATATAATTTGCGGCTCACGGAAATATGTTGGCTGAGCTCCTTTTTTCATTACAATTCATGTAAAAGGTAAATAAAAAATTTTCAAGCTTTATAATTATGAGAGTCCACTGGATTAAAACGTAGGTTTAATGTTCATGATCTTTGTAACAAAATGTCCATGTAACAGTAAAAACTTGTGTGTAATATTTGTTCATGTCTTGCGGCTCTCAAACATCTGAAGTTTATAGTATGTGGCTCTTACGTTATCAAGTTGGCCACCCCTGCTATATAATTATTAATCGTATAAAACTCGATTATATTTTACATGCCCAATGCCCCGTGCCCCACCTGCTCGATTAACTCTGCACTTTGAACACAAATTACCGTTATGTTCCTTATGATTCTCACAATATGTCAGTTATTTTGCTAAACATCATTAATCGGTTGGTCTTTTTAGTGTGTGTGTTCTCTGTAAGCTAAAAACTCATTTTGAATATGTAATGTATATTAACGTTAAACTTCAAAGGGTTTGGCGAAGTTGAAAATGTAGTGTGCATTTATAATTGTATGTAAATTATCTGCGATTTGAATGGTCTTTGATGTAAAGACTGGGGAGGTGGAATATGCCTGCATCACGCTTAATTGATACAGCTGATATGCTGTCTCCACAAAATGATACGACGAGGAGGCTGGAAGGTTACAACTTGAGGGGGTCCACTTGCTAAATGACTGTGATATGAAGCTTTGAAGCACGGATCATAATCGGACGATACCTTTACACTGTTCAACATCTTTTTCAAGCGCATTAACGCTATTTTCAATTTACAAAAAAGTTTCGACTAAGAGAGAGACGTTCGGTGAATCTGACTCAGTACGCTTTTATGTAGGTTTGTTTGCGTCATTATCTGTGTTACTTGTTGAGCACTGGAGCTCGTCGTTTCTTTCCTACTTAAATGACAGAAAGTTGGAACAAAGCGGTAAGATATTCTCAAACTTAACACTAACGTAATTTTTATTGTAATAATTGGATTTCTTGTTTATTTTGTGGTAGATAAGCCTATTGTAAAATGAAGCTTTATTTTACATTAACATGTATTTCTAAATATATAAAAGCACTGACGTAAAGCTTGCATATAGTGTTTCTAGGAGACGAGTTGTTCTTCTTAACTCCACCAGCCTTCGTTATTTATTTGGTTTCTATATCCTCTCGTATACCTATAGTGTTCAGGATAGTTTTCAAATGAATATAAGTACTTACTGAGTAGACCTTGTCGTTACAGTAAATCGTGTTTCAAGTATTCTTTTTCATGTTCTGTTGATTTCCCTCCACTATCATTTTTACTGTGGTGTTACCTGAATTTTCCTTTCGCATAGTAACTTCAACGGTGAAAGGTTATTTGAAAATTCAAAGAAAATATAGCAGACAATTTTCATCTCAACCACACTTTTCCATACATACCTCCCACATATCCATTGTTATACATTATAGCTTTTTATATTTAGTCTGAAATCGCGATTTCAATGAACATGCACGCTGTGAGCTTTATTCAGTTAAAGTCGAGACTGCAGCCCCGATTGAATAAAAGAGAGCTCGCCCTGCTGTTAATTGCTGTCATCTTCTGGTTATGTTGGCCGTGTCAGGGTTCTGGCGATTAGTAGTCGGCCTCTCACCTCGGAGCACCGGGTTAAGTACCACAGTAGTCCACGTGGGATTTGTGATGCGCGAAGTGGCACCGAGACACCTCCGGTCTGTCTTTGTCAGTTTCATTTCCACCAATGATCCATATTCGTTCATTCATTCGTCACTGACACTACAGAAACTTTTAAATTGACGATTTTTCTAAAAACACGTTTTTTTTGTCAGATTCATAACTGTTGCCATTAATCTGTGTTTTTGCAAAACACACACGCAGTCGGCTCTTTCTTCAAAACAAAGGAAAATAGAACTACAACATTTATCCTGAGATCTGCGCTTTTTTGGTTTTACGCAGCGTACAATTGTAGTTTCTTACCGACTTGTCGGGACAACCTATTGCTTTCATATTCAATGGTCTTCTTGGACTGCTTGACCCTTGAAGATGGGACCGATACGTTGTCCCGACAAGCTGGTAAGAAACTACCCTTCTACGCTGCGTAAACTCCCAAAAGAGCGCAGATCTCTTTTACACCGCGGCGGAAGCCTGAAATCACGAATCTGATATCCTTTCCGTCATGTTACAGATAGAGTAGGCCTACAAACGTATATTGCTTTAAAGCGTTTCGTAACAGTCATTAAGAAACTACTTTGTTTGTTATTTGTTGTATATAAATATTCCAAATAAAATTACGTATATAATTGGAATCTGAAATTTTTACGTAAAATGTGTTTAGAATGTTGATTACCTGTATGCACTCATCATAAGTTATTCCTTAAAAATAAAAAAGGAAAGTGAGGCAGAATCCAAGGAATATTTTGTGTTGCCTTATGATATTTTATATAAACAACATGATGTTCTTGTCTCAGAGCAGGTTATCACAAATTCGTTACCTAACTATTAACTATACATGCGCGTATACAGTGCCTACCGTGCTTTATGTGCATGAACTTCTGTGAAGTGACTCTTGCAATGTGTACATAACAAGAAGTACTTTACCTTACCAGCGGTGTTCCAGCTTTCGGTGTGAACTTTCTCCCTGATGATGGTGGTATATATGCCACCGAAACATGTCGGAGTTAAAATGATCCTTTAACGACTTTTTGTAATATGTATTAAATTGGTGCATTATTGCTGGTACTTTCTAGTTAATAATTCAATACAATGCACTGCTTGAACAACGATGTGAAAATTCGTTACCTAACGTTTCTTAGGCATGTTTACTTCTCTGCTCACTGGAAAGTAATATCTGTAAGTCCGTCTATACGCATGAAACAACTCGAGAGCTGCTGAAATAATTTTTATGGAATGTGATACTGGGAGATTTTCATCTAAAGTTTTTCGATCATTTTGATTATTTACTAAAACCTAACAGTACCGACGGACATTTTACATGACAATCTAGCGCAAGTTTCTGCGTGTGTCTCGAAATTAACTCGAGCTTACCTCGCTAAATATTTATCAGAGAATGTAATGTTTAGAACCAGAGTTACAGAGGAAACTGAAGCACATGCTATGTATAAGATGATCTTCACACATCTTGTTTTTCGTAACAATTAAATAAAATCAGTGAACTTTTTTACATGTGCTTGCATTTCGTAACTGATTTCTACAGAATATATACTTCTTGACTCTGACACCTTGTAGTTTTATAGATTGACACCGACGTTTAGAGGAACTTGCTGCCTCCATCTTCATGGTTATTGAATGACGTTTATGTATAGCTGGTTGTAACTCTTTCACTCTGAGTGTGGAGGCTGCACGTTCCTCCGAAGCATGGGATTCAGCCTACGAACATAGCACGGCGTCAAACCCCGAAATGTGTATCATCTTAAAAATATCCGCCGTGGAAAGCCTAAAATCCTGAACATCTGTACGACCTCCAGAAAGAGGAGACTCAGCCCTTACTTGACGTTATCTCTATTAGTTAAAAAAATACGGGCGTTATATTGTGTTTGCACGAGCAAATAAAAACATTCGCGTGCATGTGTGTATGCTTTCTGTGTATGCAGATATGCACGTGTAAGAAATAGTGAATATTGAAACTACAAAATAGTATTTTATTTTTAGTAGCTATATAATACTTATAATTTTCAATGAAATTTCATACCCAGGGAAAGTAAGCATTTGAGGGGACAAATCTACTCGTTCAATAATGTTTATTATATTGCGATATGTGCTACAATTCAACGCTGATAGTGACACATGCACAAAGTGTCCTTCAGCACGTCTGTAGATCAAGATTTTTATAATCTTAGTGCAAATTATTTAGGCATATGAATGTTTAATCTGGTAGATTTGCACTAATAATTAGGCTAATCGAAATTTCCCATGCTGCTCTTAAGAAGAAATAAGATGTTTGAATAGAAAGTGGCTCTCAGATCTCCATCATGTAAAGCTACAATATTGTATGGCTGAATCGAAATTGCAAAACACTCAAAATTTACAACATTTTGTAAATTACATATCACATTGCAGACCAGCGAGGCTTTTTAAAATTAAATACCCCAGTTCTCGGAAATGTTCAGGCATTTAAACTTTTAAAAAGAGGGTGTTTCTATTTACATTTCCGTGCTGTAATTGATGCACCATGATGTCACGTGGCGTTTTCAGCGCACATGGCGTAAAAATGTTTCAAGGTGTGATATTGGTGTAGCTATTGCAGGATCTGTAGACCAGTAGTGTTTCATATATTATTTTCTGAGTTAGCCCATCAAAAGTATCAGACCTAAGCATTTTTCAATTTCTGCGTTGGTAATGTCAGTCTATTTCAGGGATTTGGGGGAAATTTTCCATTTGTCCACATAGTGCCTGTGAGACAAATCTGACCGCTCAGCAAAGAGTTGAATGAGGTCATCTCCCATCACAGCGCTAACAACCTGGGTTATGCCCGAAGGGTCGTCTGTATCTACGTTCACACCTGGGTTCCCTAAAAATTGTTCTGCGTTTGGAGTTTTGTCACTTTTACTCCAGCCACCAACAGTTTCAGTGTAGGATTGTTCACTTATCCCACTGTCACTTCTGTCTCTACTTGAAGGTCCACTATCACTACCGTCCCCTGCAGGAGACTGTGAACCTTTCCACACACTTTTGGTTGGAAAATTACTGTCAACCGTTTCAGTATCACCTGATATAATACCAGATACGTCTGACAATGGATATGAATAAAGTTCTGCTATGGTTTCCTCAGCTGTCAAACCTTTCCTGCTTGAATACGTGGTTGCTACTAGCCAAAACTATGGCAGAACACGTACTGAAAAATTTGACACAGAGCAACACTCTTTGGATTGTCTGTGTTTTCCGGGTCGCAGGGACGGAAGGAATTCACAGTTTGTTATTTTTGTGGGTGCCATAAACTACACGTAACTGCTGCAACTTGAACATGACCGTGGGAAGATACGGATGCAGCCACAGTTGCTGTACATGTATAAATGACGCACATTTCGCAAATTATATTGTCGTGGCCCGTACGCAGTGCACGTGATTTAAATCACGACTTTTGTCGTGACCCGTACGTAATATGATATTTACCCCACAGAAAAACATTACTCGTATCTTCATGACAGCGGGACAGAAACCTGTGCGGCATGATGGCTGGGATTTGTCGAGTCCTGTGTGTGTTTGTGTGTATGGGTGTATGTTTCGATGCACGTTAATGTTTTTAACCGGTTGACTGATGTGTAATTACATCTGTTGCAGAGGGAACTATTCCGACAACTAGTATGGTAGTTCCCTTTGCACCACGATTAATTACATATCCCTAGGCTGTGGTTCATGTCACCCACGTTTTTGAAACACAATATTTTTCTCACCTTCCAGTTACCACAAGTGCTGATCCTGCTGCTTGTTTAACCTGATTCAACACCGCAGAGGAACCCCCAAAAATCATACTTTGAGTGATACCTCAAAACTGTAACCTTCCCTTCGAATTTCTTGTGACTGAATTTGAAAAATTCTGAAGAGATCTTTGCTCTTCCTTTCGAATTTCCTGTGACCGAATTTGAAAAATTCTGATGAGATCTTTGCCCTTCTGGGATGTTACGCAGCATTAATAGGTAGTTACCGACGTTTCGGAACAAACTATTGGTCTCATCGCCAAGGTCCAAGCAGTCCAAGAGGAATTTTGTTCTTGGACTGCTTGGCCCTTGAAGAAACGTTGGGAACTAACTACCTATCAGCGCTGCGTTAATATCCAGTGAGAGCAAAGTCTTATTACATCCCGGCGGAAGCGTGAAATCACGCATAGTACATCTCAGTGGGAAGGCTACTCTATGTCAAATCCACAGATTTAAAAAAAATTCCCGTTTCTCTGTTGTCACGTTCGTAACGAACAGTGCAAACGGTGTGCATTACCTTTATTATGTCTGTTTATCTGTCCAAATGTGACGAATCTGTAACAGGAATTCACGAGTCTTAATTTTGTGTAAATTTGTAAGCTTTATTTCAGCATTTAACACTTTAGTTGAAATCGGTTAACAGTACCGAACACACTGAATAATATATTTTTGCGCATGGTGAGTATTAGCTGTCAGCAGCAAAAGAGTTCTGAAAGTTTGCGAGCGCGGGTGTTTTTGTGTGTACGCGCGTGTGTGTACGCACACACACATATATACGTGTAATATGTGTGTACGGAGTTTCAGACCTGTCTCCCGTTAAATGAATTTTTTCCATAATCAGCTACAAGAACTTAATTTCATCGAGTTTGTTTTACACTACAAAATTTATTTTTAATGTCGACGTTTCAAAATTTTTATTGTAACTGAACCCCTGTAAGGAGCCTTGTCAGGAAGAAAGCACTACCTGTGCATGCATTTGTATACAAACAATTATGCCGTTTTTGTAAAGGTCGTCACTTTGTAGAGTTTAGACTAATAATAAACTAGAGATTTTGCCTGTTCCATGCCAATATATATTTTCATAAATGAACTTCCTCTTTGATAATCAAGAAAACTTTCAAACAAATTCATCAATACACAGTATTAATACAAGGAATAAGCACCATCTTCATAGACCAATTGTCAACCTATCATGATTTTTAAGAATTCTGTATTTCATGGTTCTCTTACTTTTAGCCTATAATTCATAATTGCCGCGGCGATGTGTTGGATTGTTAAGACAGAATATATATCATGTCAAAAAGCATGTGAGTTCTTATATGTCTCTGTTATATCTGCAGTAAGTTGGTAGAAAAGCTAAACGGAAATTCAGAATCGCATAATCTTTGAAACATTTTGTAACGGATTTTAAATTGGAATGCAATAAGAGTAATTTGTTTAAATTAATGAAGCAGATATGTGGTTGTTTAGGTGATTTGTTAGTTTGGTAGGTAGTTGTGTATTTGGTGATTTAACTATTTTTTAGTTTGACTTAAATATGTTGTAAGCTTATCAAGTAAATATGAAAATGTACTTGTGTTTATTGTTAAACTTCTTTGACAGTGAACGGGGAACAAAGTAACGAACATTTGCTGAAGACCTAATATTTTCGAGAGAAAAGGCAATGAAGCATGAAATTGTTTCCCGCTAGAAGTAGAACAAAAATGGGACAACTTGTGTGTAATGAAGTTGAAACAACCGTTATGAGGTTATCTTTGTATGAAGCTGAGCCCATTGACTTTGCTTCTGCTTCTGTTTCTGCGGCTATGGAGGGCGAGGAGGAGGAAAAAAGAAGAAGATGAGGATGAAGAAGGAGAAAGCGACAGCTAACTGCTTCTACATAATTGCGAACTACTGACAATAGCGTTAATTTCTTAGGCCAAAGACGTTACGTGAATGAATGGCTGGTGATCACTTAATGACACCTTGAGACTTCTTAAGTTCTTGTCACTGTTCTGGTTTAAATGAAATATTAGCAGCAAAACTGAAAAGAATATCTTCTCTCTTCTCTTTGGTTTCTCTTGCAATTCAGTGTCAAGTCTTATTAGTATGTGCATCTAAAATACATTTTTTCTCTGCTTCAGATATATCACGGGGTCGGATTAGAGCGGAATCAGTCTGTATACGAATAGTTATTTACTCTCCCAGAATTACAGACTTGATAATCGAAGGAAACAATACCAAAACTACAAAAGGTCCAGGATATAATAAAATTAAGTCCAGGGCCGTGCCATGGCTCAGGCGGTTAGTCGCCGGTCTCTCACCGCGGAGGCCCGGTTTCGATCCCGGGTCTGTCCATGTGGGATTTGTGGTGGACAAAGTGGCAATGGCACAGGATTTTCCCCGATTACTTCGGTTTTACCCTGTCAATTTCATTCCACCGGTGCTCCATTAAAATGGATAAGCATAAAAACGTCATCAACTTCATCACAGGGTTGCACAAAAAGCCTTTAAGACTGTGGTGCGTCCGTAGCATTTGCTAAGGGACCCATCGATACAAAAAAGTCCAATCTAGATATGTATGTTAAAGTTATACAGTAAGTTGTGGATTGACGACTGTGCTACACACTGGGAGCAAGTAATCGTACTATGTGTTTTATGTTAAACCATTTCAACGTTTTTTTTTGCTTTCTTTTCTTTCACTTTCACTTATGATAACCCATTAAAATTCAGTGGTTACTCTGTGTTCCACCACGTGTAACTCTTTTTTTTTAACGCAGAGTGTATTTATGTGTTTCGTAAGCTTCTTGCAATAAGCAGTGTTTATTTCTTTATACGACACTACTAAGTTTCGAGTTAAAGGCAGTACGTTATAAAGAACACGTCTTGTATACCTCCTCATTAAACCCAATGAGAGTCTTCTGGTGCTCAGATATTCTTCCAGATATACGAAGAGCTTCGTAAAGAAAATATTTGCTAAAATTTAGAAACTTTCATAATATCCGTTACTTATACTTTAGTTACATAAATGCCACTATTTACCTGCCTTATACGAGTATTTCTGGAACGTCGCGGGTTCGATTCCCGATGGTGTCACTGGAATTTTTCACTGACATAATCGTTTCGGTCGCACTATGGCCCTGGGGTCGACTCTGCCTCTAACAGAAATAAGTACCAGGAATCTTTCCTGGGGGGTAAAGGCGGCCGGTGCTTAGGGCTGACAACCTTACCACCTTCATGTGCCGATTGTCTAGAAATCTGGGAGCATCGACCTCCTGGAGCCCTAAGGGCCTGTCAAGGCCTGTAATGGGATTGCTTTACCTTTATACGAGTATTTCTTTCCGTCTGAACAGAGCTGGGAATGCTACCCACACCGCATGGTCCTACCATTACGGTGTCATATTCCGAGTTTTCCTTCGCTGTGCGTATCCACACTGCCTTTGTAAGTAAACGGCTCTGTGGATTTAAATACTGTGCTTTGTGAATGGTGGCAGGATATAGCATTCAAATGGCAAACGAAGAAGGTTTTTGAAATAGAGAACTTAAATGTAACTTAGATATCCTACAGGCAGACATTTCTTAAATCACTGAAATCTCATGTTTAATATAACGTCACCAATGATATAATCGACCATTGAAGTACATATAGACATCAGATAAAATATCTGGTTTAATTCTCCATGTTTTGGTTTGTCATGAAACCATATTTAGGAAAATAGAATGCAATCGTGAATTTTTGATGGCATGTATTAATAAATGAAGTAATTTTCCATAAAATCTTATTGGTATTATATTTTACAAACTTTCACATTTTCAGAGATGGTACGTATGTAGTTAAGATATGCATGTCTCTGTCTTTCTCCTGGCTTTAAAAAACTTGCCATGGACCACATCATTGTCACTGATTAGCTGCGTGTTAAAGGTCTCTGGATATCATACATGTCCATAGATTCATGTATGTAATCTTGCGTCTTGCTGTTTCAAAAGCCAGTCGTATGCAAAAAATGTTTGTATTCTCTACTGGGTTGAGACCGCCTCTGAGGCCATCCAAACCTGTCCTTTATTGGATGTTCCTGGGTCGTTTCTCGGTATTAAAAGGCCAGTACGTGAAGCTAATCACTCACTTGCGCCTTCGTCCCGAAGATTAGGAAATAGTGGAGTTATATCTTGACTTTCCCGTACTTCTTCATGGGATGGTACTTAATTAAGCACGGGGAGAGCTTCACTGTAGCTTTCATATCCTATTTTTCTTTCTTTGTTTCTTTGTTTGTCAGCACAATTAATGCCACCTGTAAGTTGAAAATTTCTGGAGTACAAAAGTTGAGTGGTACAGTTTCAGCTTTTGAGGCTTCTTGCAAAAAGGTCGCGCTTATACGGCAATGGTTGTAGTTTAGTTCAAACCCTACTCCAATAGAACATCCGCCCCACTTGCTCTTCCTCTCACAACTTTTGATGCAACTTATTAGGGGAGACGGGGTGTAAGGAGATCTCTCATGCAGCTCCCTCCCCAGCCCTAGTGCCTCTTCAAGACGGCTGAAGCCAAAACCGTTCATTTCTCCGCTGAAGTCGATGCTCAAGCGACATCAGTCTGCGGCGCACTGGCCCCCCCCACTGGCATTAAGCAGTCGAGGCACGAGTCGCGAGACGGTACAAAGTTGAAACTTCTGGTTCCTGCTCACTGCTCTCTTCTCGCTTAAACTTCTGTATGATATCCATGTCAAATACGTTGTACATATCCAAGTGGCCGGTTGCGAACTGATGGTCTTGGGTTTTATTCCTGTCAAAGTCTTTGGGTTAGATAATCATTATCGTGACTAGATGCTGTCCGAATGATCGAGGCTCTGTTCCATCCGGAAATGTAGGAATAACTGAGTAAAGTTCTGGCAGCTCTGTGGACTACGAAGTTGAGGTTTCACTGTGGGACAGCACAGTCAGTGAAGTGACTGGTGTCTCGTGAGGAGCTCAGCTTAAGATAATAATTAATGCAAATTAAAACTAGCGCTTTTTTATGGTTTCCGTTGTCTTGCGCTTACTGGGAATAGAATTTAAAGTATTTCGCCTGTGCAGCTATTCATTCACCTTTATGTAGTTGTATACATTATCTTTTGTTAAAAAGTTCGACTTTTTAAAACTCATTTCTAGGCACGTTACTAATTTTATAAAATGTAAAAAAAAATACCGTATGAAACCATAGTTTTACATAAACGTTTTTACGTATAAAATTGGTTTTATATAGTGTAACTATAGACTAAATTATTCTTCAGGTCTTTGTGCAGTTGTGAATAGGTTAGAAGTTATGCACATACCGATTTTCATGATTGATGATTTGGGTAGAATTTAGAGCACCGCTCGTTGATTATTCCTGTAATACAAAAATTTAGATATAGCCCAGATTATCAATAATAAAAAACTTTATACATATATACACGTTTATACACAAAGATACAAAGATATCACGATTAATTTTATCTCTACTTACTCGTACACTTGCAGAACTCAAAGTGGATATAGAAACAACAGTTTATGTAAAATGTTTAAAAGTTTAATTTGAAATATTGTTTGTAGACAGTTTTTTGTTACCAAATAATATTGTTATTGAGTGGCATTAAAACATAAGTGTATTCCAAAATATTTAAATTTAACTTTTGTAATCAGGTACTATACATGTGGGCATATGAAATAAGTAAAGTTTTTGGACATGCTTGACGGGGGTTTGTAACAAGCTTCTTCCTCCTAGATTCCGATGGATTCAACCGCTGATTGTAGAGCTGTGTGTTCTTTACAATTTGATTGCGGCATAAAAGTCTCTTGAAGGACAGGAAAATCAGTAATATGAAGGAAAATTAAAAACCAAAATGAGTCGCTGGTTGTGAAGTTTTTATTTCCGCCCCGTTAATTATATAAATAAAATTACAAATTATGCACAATATCTCTGTCAGATTTGTGAATTATCGGCGAAGAAACCGTGTTAGAAAATTTGGGTTACTCATATGGTCTATTTCTCTCCTCGCGTGGCGAATTGTCAATTGAATTTATGCCTTTAGCGTAGGAGGAGCGAAAATGCAAGACGCGTGGGATTGAAAGTGCTGAAGGTTTTCACGTAACAAGGATTTGAAATGGTTCGAATGTTTTCAGAATGCCGGTAGGTGTGCCGAAGTGTTTGGATCCATCTCGACAACTTTCAATTCACGGCACGAATATTGCTTTTTCTGTATTCTATAGGCTTCGGTATTAAGAGCGATTTTTTAGTCAAATTCAATTTAGGGAAATTCAGAGTGAGCCGGCGAGCCGTAAATCAAAACAGAATGATGCTATAAAACCAGTAGTCACTGATATATGATAATAATTGACAATTTAAGGAGTTAAACACTCTCACATTTTGTTCTCCCTTTACACTAAGGTACGAAGTTTGAAAATCTTATAAGCTACAACTATAATCTTCGTCTTGAGATTTCTAGATAGGGATTGAAAGACAAAAGAATCTGAATCCAGTGGCAGAATGCATTCTCCGAATTTAATCTGCTCTTAACTTCTGCGTGAATGCTGTTTTAATTTGTTATTGTCCCTCACAAATTTTGCAACGTGTCACCTTTATCATCCCCAATGATCATTAAGATTCGAAAATGCGAATGCAGTTTTCGCCCCACCCAATGTCTTTTTCTTTCGTTTTCCTCTAACGAGAATTTCTGTTACGTTTCCATGGCAACGTGGAATTAATTTTCTTGAAAAGTCACGATAGTTACTTTAAACTGTTAAAAGATGGTGCGGTACCGTTTGTACACATTCTTAAGTATTAATAAATTGTGATCAGGCGGGTAAAAATTTTAAACCAAATGTTTCCTATGTAACGAGGAAGGGATTTAATCACTTGACTTTATGTCAGCTGTAAACTTTAATGTAGTCCACTTGATATTAAACAAATGTACAGTTTTAAAACAAAAAATGAAGTGATATAATTTACGTATTTCCGGGTCTGTGATGGCTTTGATAAAACAATGAAATCTGTGGTCTTCTGGGTAATTACACAGCGTCGTGTGGTAAATAATTACCACACGACGCCGTGTAATTACCCAGAAGACCACAGATTTCATCAACATCGCGGCGGAAGCCTGAAATCAAGGTTGATAAAACAAAGTAGCATGAATAAATCGTAAAAGAAACCAACAACCTAGACACAAGGTGCAGAATAAACTACTATTTATTTTTTCTTCAACATGTTGGAGAGGAAACAAATGTCGTTTTTTCACAACATTTATGTACGTGATTGGTTCTTTACCATTTACTCATTTAACGGATACACATTTAATCGTGAAACGTAAGCGTGCACATTGTTTTTAATTGATGCAGCAATTTATATGAGAAGTGTTTGCGATCATACACGTTTCGTCGGTGCACCCTGTTAAGCTCTTAAAACAGATATATCTGTGTTTTTATTCGGGGATTTACTGAACTGAACTTCCCACAAGCTGTATGTACAGAATTAGGATGAATGCTGGGAACTGAAACACCTCCATAGGGTGGATCCCGTGCCTCGCTGCCTCAGGCCCGTATATCACCTGTACCTCGCCACAGTCCTGCACTCCTAACACTTGCTTTTAAGTGTTGTTACGTTTTGAATATTCTCAAACACTGTTTTCCAAGGAAAATCAGAAATTCATAGAAAGGCCCTTAAATTATGTGTATGTTCACGAATGTGTTTGCCCGTCAAAAATTATGGCCTAAGAAACAAGGAGTAACAAAATACTTTTATTACTAATCAGTTAAAGATATTCACAATGGAATGAGAAATAATGCTTCCTTAGTGTACGTTTACTATAATTATGTAAGACATTTGCACCAAGAGTAGCATCCTAATACATTTTTTAGAACTTCGCCTTTTTAAATTTGACATCTACTGTAGCGCAATAGGAAGGAAAACAAAACTACGAACTTAATGTGAATCATCTCCGTTGTGTTTACAACAAAACTAAAAATGCAGGTCTGCGACCGATATTGCAAAATTATTATTTGTATTTCTTATATATTCTTGGGATCGGCCTGATGATGGCTACTAACAGTAGCCGAAACATGTAGTTGATTTGTTCAGTAGAAAAGTTGTGTGTTTACTGAGAAAATTTGCATTTCTAAAACTGTGAACGCTGAAGACGTCATCACAGATGATGAGCTGTTATACGCTTGCGTGATTCGGCCGACCTTCCTTTCACTGTGCTGAAAACTGTGACTTCACACACAAACCAAACGTTTTATTTATTTGAACGATCTGTTTAATTGCTACTTGTGGAGACTGTGTAATGTCGAATGATAGGACTGTTAGTGAATTTTTTATTATAAAGGATCCGGAAGAAAGAATCGTTGCGTAATTGAAGGTTGGACTTCAACATTCGTTTGGAATGATTGAGGAAGAGCTCAGAGAAACAAAAAGTAAGAATATACAGTCGCCGAAGAGATTTGAAATAGTGCCCTATCGAACAGGAAGGAGGTGTCATAGTCACTCGAACATGAGGTTAGGTCTGGCCGACAGGAATGATTGCATATTTCAATCACGTTAGTATTATTGGGATGATTTAATGGTTATGCTTTGCGACAGTTAGGCAAATAGGGATTAATTAGTTCTTAGATACACAACGACGCTCTTTGAAGTACAGAAGTTATAAAAGGTATTATTATCGTGTTCCTGAGCACGGTAGTTGTTTCAGGTGCTTTAGTGCATAGTACGCTTACATGCGCCAGGAATTTAGATTCCTTCCTTCATTTCCTTGCAGTTAAACTTGCCTTATTTCATAGCAGGTTCTCAAAGTGCTGACCTCGAGCTCCCAAACAAGTTTTATTTTCTGAAAATATTTCTAGGCACGCGATGAAGCTCGTTTTGAAGTATTAAAAACATCCCTTTGAAGGCTGTCCTTTAGTTCTGCGTAATAGTGGAATGCCTTAGGTTTTCTCTTCTGTTAATTCCCCAAATATTGACGTCGGGATTAACTTAACGTAGTTGTTGGAATTCATTTTCGTCGAAAAACACAGACCCTATGATTCTGCACGCACTGACTGCACTTAGGGCCTTTTCTAGGAAACTTAACGAAGTACATGAGAATCTTCGTAGCACTCACACGTGTTACTGTGCTGTTTACATTCCTTCTTAACGTCAAGTATTCAAGTTTCCTTATTTTTTGTACAGCACCAAACTTATACAGTAATACCTTGACTTACGCCATTCCGAACTTACGTCATTTGCCCCCAGACCCAAAAAACTAAGGAAAGCGCGCAAATTCATAAGGCGATGCTGAAAATGTTTTCGAGTTTTTTTGAGCTTCCATGATCAGAAGCTAACGCTCGACTATATCGTTGAAGTTCGGAAACAAAGCCCTTGAAACGGTTAAGGAACCTGAGCCTGAGATTACGGATAGGATCATGATGGTTTTGAAATTGACCGAGGCCCTTAAACTCAGTGACGCCAGGATCAAGCTCTTTGTGGACATTTATCGGAACGAGCAGCGAGCTACAACAGCACACAAAATTGCGAGGATACCTGCTTGCTGTGAAGGTATTCAGAATAAGAAGAAGAATAAGAAAAAGAAAGAAGAAGTAGAAGAAGAAGAGGAGGAGTAAGAGGTCTTCCTCTTACCAGATTTCAGTGTTTGATTTCTTCAAATCATCAACAGGGACTGGTGCATCACTGCCTGTATTGTTGGACATTGGAGATAATGATCCAAGTGACCCGCCTATATTCCAAAAGGAAGTGTAGCCTCCTTAAATTTAGATTTGTTGTCAGATTTCGTACTGTTTAAATTTTTCGTGAGTATAAATATATCTTTTTCTTGGTCAGAACAGATTGTCTTGAACTAGCCTCTGCACTTTAACATTGCGTTTGTGGGAAAACCCTTTTCGACTTAACGTTATTTCGACTAACGTCGCCGGTCCCCGAACCACCTACGACGTAAATTTGGGGGATGACTGTAGTTCTAAAACTTCTCTCAGGTCTACTTATTGCTATTTTACACGGCACTGTTGACTAGACATTTTTTAAAAGAAACTTTCGCTGTCGTTCTTTGACGCAACTTTTCACAAATGCTACAAGTTAACACGCTTTTTCGACTAAATGAAGGTCGAAAGAGCACTGAGACCATCTGAAGTCCATTTGTAATAGAAGGCAACTAAAAAGTAATTGTTCATGCCAGCTGCTTATTTATCAGCGGCAGTAGAACAGCCACAGTGTCGGTAAACAAGCCCACGCACGGCGAGTTCTTATTTTCTTGTGCTCGGGGGCTCGATAATTCGACCTCCATGCAACGTCAATAAGAGATTAGTAGATGGTAAATATTGAGTAGGTGATGATTTGAGATGTGGCGGTTACGGGGAGTTTCTCTATACTATCCAGGCATTGCTATGTAGAAACTGAGTAATACCAACAACATATTCAGTCTGTAACTGGTAATTGTGTAGGTATTTAACCAATGTTCCCACCAAGTGGAAGAGTACAGGATTAGCGCTACACCTTTCTGCTGGACATCACTTGTACTTAAAAAGATAGGTATGAACAGTATTTTTCGTTGCGATACTTTTAGAGACGAGATTATTTATGAGGAAAATGCTTTAATGAGAGGATAATATTAAAATTAGTCTTAAATGACTAGGTTATGAAGATGTGAAGTGAATTCAAGTAGCTCAGAATAGGGTCCAGGTTCGGACATTTGTGTAATTACAACGCATCGAAACATAACATTTCGTGACCAGCTGAGCGACTGTGGCTGTTTGAGACGAACCTTTCTAATTATGTAGCCGGATGTCACACCAGAAAGCGTCAGAGATAAAAATGTATGTAAGAGGCGAATTGCTGTTACATACATTAGTCTTCAGTATACAGGAATCAAGAATGGACATTTTAAGTTAACTCACTGAAATTATTGAACTGTTTCTCATTTACTAACAATTCAATATTTCGTTTTAGTATAAAATTTGGACACGTTACAGTCACTTTGAAGGACGTCTTCTCTGGGAGACCACGTCTTACAGTTCACGACAGATTGTAGGTCATGAAACAACTCTCCTAATGTTCAAGTACGCGCTGCTATTAGGATTATCAATCAGCGTTATTGGCGATAAAAATAAAATTTCTGAAATAATCTTTTAATTACATTAATGGATCCGTCAGTGCAGAGAAAGTGAATGACAGCATGATATAAAAGCGATGCAACCCAACGGTAATGCAGTTTTATTTAGATCCGTTTGAAAAAGAAATTTAATCCATATATATTTATTTTACTGGGTTGCATGATTTTCGATCACTCTGTACTTTCCACTAAACACCGAATTTTATGGAAAATTCGGTATTTACTTTCGTCATATATAGATAGTTTGAGAAAATGGATCTTCCTGAAAAAGGATGGGAAATTGTGGTCTGGTTTCCTGTGGCTCAAGATTGGGACAAGTCGCGTGGTCTTGTGAATGATGAATGTAATGAAGCTTCGGGTCCATAAAATTCGGGAAATTTCTTGACTAGCTGAGAATCTGTTCTCAAGAAGGACTGTGCTCAATGGGGTTGTTAGTTAGTTTGAGAGTCGGGTTTTCTTTGTTGAAATTAAAGAAAATACAAAAAAAGAGAAGACATGCAAATGAATAAGAAAAAAAGAAACATTTGTGGTACGAAAGAAATAATGGAAATTAAAATGAAGGACCAAGTGAGAGAGAAAGAAAGAAAGAATGAAAAAAATTAAAAAGCGGACAACCTGGCTTTTATCAATGGCCGCGACGTGCCTCTAACATAGACTAAACGGAAATTGTACGACACCATCTTTGCTGGAGATTATGTGAGTTAACCACAAACCGAGATAGGTGGGATTGGTTAAAATGTAAAAGTCAAGAATGACAAATGAATGTGGGGTTGCTGCACAAATCGTTTCGCACCACATGTCAGAGCTTACAATTGTTCTTGATAGGTGACATGTTTCGCTGTATATATGACCGTCTGTGTTGTTTCCCTAACGTTGAAATGAAGAAAGATAAGAAAAACATCAGAATTTCCAAGGTTTCAGTTGGCTCTGACAGTGACCTCCTGGATGCCCTCTGGACGGGCTATCACCGGACCGTGGTCCATACATCTTCTGCTGCCTTCTCTCTGCCGACCCGCGGCTTTCTGCGACTGACAACCCATTCCAAGGGAAATGCTTCCTCCGGAGAAAGGGTCTTAATTGATTTTTGGCTCAGCGAAGAGCAATGGAGGGTGAAGAAACTGCGAGTGTGGGTTGAATGTGGCTGAGTGCAGTTTCAAGAAGAGGGAAGTTCTTTTCGAGTAGTTTCACCGGAACAGGCTCATTTAAATGTCAAGAACCGAGTCGATTGCTTCAGCAAGAAGTTTTTGTTGTGGAGAGATGTGAAAGCCAAAGTGTGTTAATATTTATCATAGTGAATTCGCGTGACCAGACTTACTCTAATATATATTGTTGTTCTCTAAATTCAATATATTTATTGCATTTTCGTAAAAACTTCCCATCGAAAGAGGCGATTCGTACTGTCATCATCACATATTCGATGCCGGCTAGATTATCAGGGGTCTGTCGTGGTTTTCTTCCCCTACTCTCTGAAAATACTTTGATGAAACCTTAAAATAGGCCACGACAGCTTCCTGTCACATCAGTTTCACTGAATTAGTTTTCTGTTTTGTTCCAAGTTCCAGTGTCACTGACATTGTCTGAAGAATATTAATGAAACTGCATACGAAATACATCTCTCAGGTGCCGCTTAAGTTTAAGTTTCTGCTTTACCGCGAGCACAGATCGAGCAGAGAGCTGTAAAGGCGGAACGCTGTGCTTGTGTTCTGGAGATAACCGTTGGCATCTCGACAGGGTCACGAACTGCAGTCAGAGCGGGTTCTCGTGACTTTCCTCAGTTTCTGCAAAGACTACTTTCGAGATGGTAACAAAAGCTTGGCGAATGCAAGGACCACTTCCTTCCCCAGTTTCCTCTATTTATTCTTGCGTAATACTGTCTCTTGTGATGTGACGCCATATCGCCTCGTAGAAATCTACCGACTTTATTCAGAGGGAATTCCTGCCTAAAACTTCAACGTATAAGGACTTTTTTCTCGAAACGTCGATAAAGTTCTACAATAGTATATGTCTTCACATCCAAAAAGACAACATTCTTCGTAGTTACTACCGTAATAACCCCAAATATTACGTTCTGTTCAACTATCATGATCAAGTCCCCATCCCATTCCACATTATACTGTCTTGATCGCAGAAAAACATTTTTGTTGCGTTGTTGCATTGGTACGTATTTATTTGCTTTTATATTGTCTATACATATACACACATATATATATATATAATACTTACTTACATATATACATATATATATATATGTACACGTACGTACATACATACATGCATACATGTAATACTTACTTACTTACATACATACATACGTACATATAGAGATGTATACATATATTGCACCTTATGAGTTGTAGGTATGAGTAACTCGACCAAGTTATTTATCATTTATGAATAAATGTCGATCAGCTCCACTGCATTAACAGAACGCTTAGTGTTCGTCGGTATAGGTGGTGATATTTATTTTGCTTTGGTGTGTGAAGAAAAATATTGCTCTACAGAGAAAATCTGAAAATACAGCAGGCGTGTGAATTTTTATGCAGCATGAAAATAACAGAGAATATCAAAACAGAAATGCGAAGTCATTTTCTTCGGATTCCAGGTGCAGTAACCAACAAAGTACCTGCAGTTTACACCAGTGGCTTGTCTTGGACGGCGTGCGTACAAATGCTTGGCACAAATCTACGACTATGTAACAAAATATATGCTTCGACTTTTGTAATTTCTAACAATGGAGGTTACTTCGCCGGGGCAACAAAGTTTATTTGTGTAGCAGTATGACTGCTAACAAATTCGCAATACTAGAGCAGTTTCTTATTTTCCCTATGTCTTGCTTAACCTGCTCAAAATATTCGTTTAGATTTTCTGCAAAAATAACAGAAAGTGACTCTGAGTGTGTTCGTACATGCGCGCATCTGAGTGCTTGTGTATGTGTGTGCGTGCGTGCTCGTGGTGCGATGTGTTTGCCATAGCGAATGGTATATTCCTTCTTCGAATTCTATTTTTTGTCTCACAGTCGTTGAATTTAATAGTTCTGCATGATTTAACGACCTTTAAAATGTTTCTGAAATCAAGCCAGTTGAAATATTTAAATTCGAACAAATCCTTCCATGAATCCAATTTTCTTTGTCCTATTGGTCCTTGACGTTAAACACTGTCCTGTTTTGTTATGCTTTATTTTATACGCTAGAATCATACCTCTAAAATGCTGTACCTCTTTATCTATTTTGCTTAAGTTACTCTTTAACTCACCATTTTATAAAGCAGAAGCACCATGGATAGACCTTTTCCCTTGGACCAATTTTGATTATATTTAGAACGGCACATCTCTTCATTCTAAAACTACTACGAAAATTTCAAACTCTTCTGTATATTGTCTGATGAGTTTTGTCTGCCACAGACACACACTCTAATTGTACTGATGTTCTGTATACACAAACAGAGGAAGGCGACGTTTGACCAGGAACGTGTCTAAGGTGCGTCGAGTTTGCAGTCTCGAAATGTTGCAAGATACAGTACCACCATGCAAAGAAAATGTTGTTCTGTTTTGGATGTCAGCGTCCGAATTGAATCCATGGATTTCTGACACAATAAAGCCTGTGTGTAGTCCGTGTGCTTACAATGCTTTGAATATCTACTGGGAGCGATTTTTCAGATGCACACTTTCTTAACCTCTGTACTAGATGAAGGCTTGCTGCCATCTTCACACTTCTCCCACTTTGCTCCCTGTACCAAGAATACGAGGCTGAGTGGAGCTTCGGAATCAGCTGGGCTGTCATTTCGAAAATAAAATGCCCCGCCCCTGCCCCTGCCCCTAAACTAATCTTGGTATTCCAGTTAACTGCCAATAATTGTAGGCTTACTGAATGAACTATTGAAGATATTTACGTTTATACGAGTAATTGATATCTTCCGGGATGCTGCTGCGTGTGGGCTGATAAACTTTACCGACGTTTCGAAGGAGGCACGCTGTTTCAGAACTTCCGTATGTGTTTACTAGTCGACACGCCGTAACATCCCAGAAGACTTGAGTCTTCACCGACACTGCTGTGGTAACCTCAGAACGCATATCATTACGTTACTTGAATGTCGTTGTGCTGATATGCCTAATATCATGTGACAGCAAAGCAAGTCACACAAGTGATGAGTTTGTTGGAACATCACCACGTGTCGCCCATAGAGCATTTCCAGTAAGCACTGTTCTGCAAGACATGAAGTCACTATGTACTTGCACAAAGGTAGGGGAAGAGAATGAATGGCTATTGTAATAGTAGGAACTGAGGAACTGAATATCACACAACAAATGATATACGTAGATCGTAAGACTCCATGTAAGAGATTTAAAGTGCGCACAATTGTTTATTCTCCTATATTAAGAAGTTGGTATTTACTAGACCATTAGTAACAAAATGTAAAAGAAATATCGCTCCTCTACAACAGTAAACAAACTGTCATTTCAATTTTAGTATTGCAAATGTAATTTGTCTCCAGTAATTTTAGGCGCTTTCCCAAAATTGCGAAAATCGAATATTAGCTTCGTCATGTCTGTCCGTCCGTCTGTGTCCGCACAGATCACCTGAGCTCCCACTGGACGGATTTTCATGAAATCTGATATGGGAGGACTTTTCAAAAATCTTCCAAGAAAATTCAACTTTGATTAAAATCTGACAATAACGGGTAATTTACATGAAGACCGATGTACATTTACGACAATATCTTGCTGAATTCTTCTTACAGTGAGAAATGTTTCAAAGAAAAGTTGTAGAGAACACCAAAACACACGTCATATATTCAGTAATTCTTTACGAAAGTCGTGCCTTTTATGAGAAAATGTGAAAAACGTGGCAGAATCGTACAGGCCACAGATGACAATATAATGCTGAGGCGCAGAAAAAGATGCGCTTTGCATGCTGGAGAACTAAGGCTACAGACACGTACTCATAATATTTAATACGTATTGCTTTTCCACGGCAAAAGTAGTTACGCGAACGCGCTTGATTATTAAGTCATACGTACACAACGTCTAATGTTAAAGTATAGAATTGATGGTGGCCTGTAAGGTCGAAACACGTGGTCTGCTTAACTGTTATAAATGCAGGAAATTTGGCCTGTTGACAATAAAGACCAAGACCATGATGACCTCCTCCTTCCTTCATGATCATCTTTCAAACTCATTAGGAGCCACATAAATTACGGAGTCTTTACAATGCATCTTAAAACAATGTAAGAATAAATAAATCTGCAGACTCTGGATCTGAAAGTACTGAGTCCACTGCAGTGGAGAAATAATGTTATTGGCTTCTAAATGATAATCCTCAAGACGTAGAGAAATTTCGAAATAGACTTATATTTCCTTGCAATCCACATTGGTCGACTGAGGTAAACGAGATTCCTACGAACCTAAGAACAAGGGGACTTCCCCTCGTAACTTGCATTGTTGGAGATTGCTGCATTTGTGGCTAATGATGTTGAGGAATTAGTGGTCATATTTCAGGGGAGACAAATACTCACTGGATAATGCGTTTTGATTTCTCTAGGGTGGTGTCCCTAAGTCACTGTCAGCGTAGAATCACACAAGAACGAATACCTTATTTTTCGTCCTTGGTCGTAGTCTCATTTCCTTTGTAACTGTATGGTATCTGCAGTTGAATTGACGTCGTTGTGTAACTTAAGAATTAATATTTTTATGCATTTGTAGTTACAAGTTCGAGAGACAAATTACGAGCCTGTCATTGAGAGTTTGGCAGTAGCTACAAACGAGACCTTATCAATTGAGTCCGTTCTGTAATACGGGGCAGTGGTAGCCACATTTCAATAGCACAACAAAGTACTTGAATGGTCCTGCTACATTGACAGCTCTGTCAACAGACTGAGATAGTGTGGTAGGTAGTAACACGGTGATTTATAGACGTGACTGGCATTACTGAAGCGTTGTCCGAGAAGGTTCACTTTTGAAGCTGGTACTGCTGTAATTAAGCATGGAGAGTGGGAGATTATCTAACATACAGATACCGTATCGTGGTGACTATTTATAGAGTGCACGCCTGCATGTTATGCAAAAGCATTGGTTTAGATCACGTCTGATTTGTCGGGACAGAAATATGCTGCGGCTTAAAATTCTCTCTTTCTCTTTCACACGCACTTATACATCTTGTATGTATGCATGTATCCATGTTGCTACGTTTTATAGTAAAACCATGAACCCCACAAAAAGAACATACCTTCCTTAGACACTAATACGGTGGATGGTCCGTACATAAACGATGCGAGAACGGAGTGTAAGTTTTATTATTATTATTATTATTTTATTATTATTATTTACTGCAATTGCGTTTTCACCCGGTGGCAGTAGTCCTTACACTAGTACACAAAATACAAATGGACATATAATATACATAAAAATAACAATACAAAACAAACTATACACAATTACAAAACAAAATACATATAGTAAATACAAGTACACACATTAGAACACCGTACACACATTACAAAAACATCCACACCTTAAAAAAGCATCCACTCCTTACAAAAGCATCCACACCTTACAAATACATCCACACCTTACAAAAACACCCATCCACATACAAAACAAAATACATAAAGTAAATACAAGTACACATAATATAACACCGTGCACACCTTACAAAAACACCCATACACATACAAAACAAAATACATACAGTAAATACAAGTACACATATTAGAACACCGTACACACATTATAAAAACATCCACACCTTACAAAGCATCCACACCTTACAAAAACACCCATACACATACAAAACAAAATACATACAGTAAATACAAGTACACATATTAGAACACCGTACACACATTAAAAACATCCACACCTTACAAAAAACCCATACACATACAAAACAAAATATATACAGTAAGTACAAGTACACCTATTAGAACACCGTACACACTTTACAAAAACACCCATACACATACAAAACAAAATACATACAGTAAATACAAGTACACATATTAGAACACCGTACACACATTACAAAACATCCACACCTTACAAAAACACCCATACACATACAAAACAAAATACATACAGTAAATACAAGTACACATATTAGAACACCGTACACACATTACAAATAACATCCACACCTTACAAAGCATCCACACCTTACAAAAGCATTCACACCTTACAAAAACATCCACACCTTACAAAAACATCCACACCTTACAAAAGCACCCATACATAATACAAGAAAAAAAAACACACACGCACTTTACAAAAAGTTAATTTATCCTTACCAGAATGCAGGTTAGAATTATGGTCAAAAGATAACAAATATATTCTTTCAAATTGTAGTAAAATTCAATATAATAGATCAAAAGTAAAACTGATCCTACACTTCGGAAGAAATGAGAAGCAAATTGATTTATGTGAAGCTGATTCCTGTTTGGTTTAGAATATTTTGTATTTTCATTCACTATTTAATTTATTAAAATTAAAAATTCACAAAATCATAAATTTGCTTATTTCATAAATGTGTGAAATTTAACCAACCGACATTACCTTTGCATTTCTCATATCATCCATGCCTGTTAACATGCCTCGCATCTAATTCCGCTTAAAATCGTAATTCTAATAATATTGGTTGAAAGCTGTAACACAAGTTATATTGAATTTGTGCAGTAGAGAGAGAATGTATATGTATATTAAACCCTTTATCCATTGGCATGGCATTATTCTTGTTATCCTTCGTGCTGTTTGCTCTCCAACTTCTCTCTTCTCTTGTACTCTTAAGCAAGTTGTGCAGTTATCCGATCCACGACCTTCCGACTAATTGCAAGCTAATGGCGGATCGTATTGTATTGGGGGAGAGATCAATTGATGGAAGAGTACGGGACTATATTAGCGATGTTCCGATAAATGTACACAGATTACAAGTTAAAGTTCGGTGGTTTTGAATTGCACCGATGTGACGTCTACGAACATGGTCTGTTTCTTCGTTGTCTTTTACTTTCTTCTGTTTACAGAAGGCTGATTTAATTTAAGCTCCCTTCAAGGCGCTCGCCCTATCAAGACGAATATGCTTGAAGAATATCCCTATCCGATCAAGAGATAAAGAAACATGACGACTTTAGCCTTAGCACCGAAGTTCTACTGCATAATCGCGCAACTAGGATCTTTTGAATTTATTTGTTAGGAGGGTTGTGTAATACTTTTGAGTTAATAAGATATATATTTGAGGCAAAAATACTTATACAGTAGTCCCTCGGTAATCCGGACCCCGGTAATCCGGACCCCGGTAATCCGGATCCCCGGGTAATCCGGACAGTTTTGGGCGAACTGTAGCCCCGGTGATCTGGTCATTGCCCGGATCATCACGGGAAAATCAGAGACAATCCGTACTTCGAGACAGGTGGCGTGGGTGAAGCGGGAAGAGCCAGCCAGTCTTAACTCAGCAGTAAGGACGTGATCTGTCGAGTGTTGTAGCTCTTCTCTTCTTTTATTTCACTATTACAGTGAAATGGTAACGACAAATTTTCCCATTATTATTATTATTATTCTAAGCAAGTTATTGTTTGTTTATTTATTTGTTTTGGTTGTGTTTGTTTCATTTTTGTCCTGTTTACTGTCCGTTGTTATTTATGTTTGTATGTTGTGCTGTTTCTGTAATTGGCCTTCTGGCTGTTGATTCGGCACATTAATAAACCAGAATTGAATTGAATTGAATTGAATTGAATTATGTACCGTTAAGCACAGTATTTAGATTTTAAGGAGGTATACCGTAGCTTAGAGTAATGATAATTTGTATGTTACCTATACCACTGATTTTCCCTTCGGTTATCCGGATTCCCGGGTAATTCGGACCACCCCTCCCCGCCATATAGTACGGATTGCCGAGGGACTACTGTAGGTTTTCTTTTACAAGCAAACGCACATGTATACAAACATGTGCTTACACTATTTCTACACAGGTTCATCGGAAATGAGGGACCTAGGTTCAAGATGTAATAATTTTTATTATAGGACAGATATGGAGGTGGGATTTGCTGTAACGTGTTCAACAACTGATAAACGTTTGTTAAATACGTATGGGCACATCTTTTCTATGCATACTTCATGCGCATGAGCGATACCCTTTCATCTGTAGTAAGCACTGCCAGTGCCGCAATTAGTTCGGTTACCTTTTATAGTCCATTCATGTGGTATTTGTTCAAAATATTCTTCTCGTATCTTCATCTCTGGAACAATGTTAAAGAAACTGGTTGGTCGTAACAGAGAGGAAGTAAGCGGAGGATGAAAAAAGTGCATAAAGAGGAGTTTAATTTTTATTCTTTACCAAATACGAATTATTGCAGTGATTTAAATTGAAGGATGATGAGGTGAGCTGGAGTGAAACGCAAGTAGTGTAAGTGAGAAATGCATGCGATATTTGGTACGGATACATCAGCGGACGAGTCTGATTATGAGACGTATACTTTCATGTAATTTACACCATCAACCGCGTTAGCGTACGACAGTGAATTTGACACATATTCGGCAAGTACTCTTTCGAATCTTGACTGGGACATTAGCTTTCCTGATGTTGCTCTTCGTGATTTTTCTCAGTCCTCAGGACAGATTATTTTAAAACTTGGTCGTTTCGTTCAAGTCCTTTGCAATTCATTATTCAGCAATATGATGTCCTGTACAACATATAGTCTGAAATATTTTTTTTTCCATACTGCTACAGCCCCTAGTGGATCAGGGCCTCCTCATTTTCGTGGCTCTACGATCACACTCAGACACACCACAACCAGTAGGACTGCTCTGGAAGAGTGATCAGTCCGACGCAGAGACCTTTACCTGACAAGACACAACATTCACAAGGGAGGGACATCTATGCCCGCGGCGGGATTCGAACCCGCAATCCCAGCAAGCGATCGGCCGCAGACCCACGCCTGAAACCGCGCGGTCACTGGGGTCGGCCTGAAATACTAATAGCGTACTAAAATATGTCTTTGTCCCTATTTGCAGCCTTTTTATGTCCTCATGAAACATTCGAGATATTTTTTGTTGTACTTCTATTTCTGTTGGCATTCTTGCTCTTCTCATTCACATGTTTTATTAAATTACATGTTTTTTTTAGTTTCGTAGTCTTTTCTTTTTAAATGTTAGTATTCCTGAAGATTCAAGTCTTCTGAAATGTTAACAGTGTGCTAAACCACGCAACACCCAATAAGGCTTAATTATTCAGCAACATTGCTATTAGAACCTCAAAAGCTGGTTTGTATTTGTGCTCTTCGCATGAAATTTTATCATTTAGTGTAAGTGGTAGTTTGTAAGACTGTGCGCCCCTTGACTTAACGCACCAATCTCTGAATTTTTTTTCTGTAGAATGTAGCCAGTTTAGGTGTTTAGTGTCAACACCCGAATTTACAGCTTCTTTTCTATACATCATTAACGGCGTGGCGTTTTAGTAGGGACTATTACATTTTTGTTCCGTTTTAGGAATGTAGTTTTCAAAAGTATGAATATACAGGGTATACACAAACGAATGGTGCGGTTTAAATAGTGAATACTATTGAAACCGCACCATTCTTTTGTGTATGCCCTGTATTATATGACATGCATGCTTCATGCCGGACTGCTCACTAAATGTCATTGTTTGTCCAGAAGTTACTGCCACCGACCCACAACTTTGGGTATTCAGTAGCTTCTTCTGCCCTATTTACTACCCACACGTCACGTTGAACTGCATCTTGTCATCAGATCCTCCAGAGATTTAAAAAAAATGCTATAGTACTGCGAAACTCGCACTGGTACCAGCGTGTAACATAACGTGGCCTTGCCAACGTTACTATCACAGTTCCGCTCAACTACAGTAACCGCTCACATCCTTCCATTTTCTGCTTTCTCAAAATTATCTACTTACCATTAACTTACCTTCTTCTCTTTCCAGTGCTCGACGTACCTTTACCAGCAGGAAGAACGAGCACTGCCTGTGAAATTTGTAGAGACGTAACATTTTTTTCCTCTAGTCTTTTACTGCCCCATTTTCAGCCTCATTTTTCTTTCGTTTTCTTTCTTTGTTTCTTGCCTTCTTCTGTCTCTGAAATCCTCCAAATGGCTGATGTGATTTTAACTGAATTATTACTCATTCTTTAGCTGACAGCACCACTACTGGCTGTCACATTATAGCTGTATGCTGTATATATGAACGTGTGACTGCCCACTGTATGTGTCCTTCAGTCGCATACTGCCGCACAAGGATACGTCTCGTCAATTGTTGGTCAGCCACTTGTTGCAGTACTTCGTGTTACCTCGCACCTGGGAAATGGATGGCCGGATGCTAGGCGTTCTACTCTCCAACAGGAAACTTGTAATGGACGGGAAATCAAATTGATCAGGCGAGAGTCCACAACCGCACATTCTAACTGTGCCAAAGGAACTTCACACAGCACCGGTATATCTCCAATATAAAACTGTTTTATGTGGTGATGCATTACACTGTACAGACCCTCTGTGACCTAACGCTTTTACTGTGAATAAAATATTTTATTAGAGATCAAAGTACAGCGTGCTGTGGCTTGTCATTATGATGCAATACCAAGTGATAGTCTGTCATGTAATTCTGCTGGAACATTGTATCAGCCAGTGCTTGTATTAGTGGCGATGCCGTGAGCATGTCATCTTCTATATTTCCAGACAATTTTGATACATGATTTCAGACTTCCACCGCGATGTAGATGAGATCTGCGCTCTTCTGTGATATTACGCAGCGTAGAGTGGCAATTCTGTAGCGACGTTTCGGGACAACCTGTCGGTCCCATCCTCAAGGGTCAAGAATTCCAAGAAGTCTTCCTGGACTTCTTGACCCTTGAAGATGGGACCGACAGGTTGTCCCGAAACGTCGGTGCAGAATTACCACTCTGCGCTGCATTATATCCCATAAGAGCGAAGATTTAATTTTTGATACAGTTGTAGTATTTAATTTATAAATCTCTTATCAAATCAAGCCAATATACGTAGCTGAAGAATACCGTACATAAGACCTAGAAGAATCATAAACAAAATTAGTGATGGAGCCCAATTGAGGTTTTGACACTGACCTAAATTATCCATTCTACATTGTTACAAAAATGATTTTTATTTGCGGTTTTTGATACATTACTGGCTTTAATGTCTGGGTATTTTTTATAAATTAATTCTTTCAGACACACATCTACTTCCATTCACACGGTAACCCTCAAACTGAACCGAATTAACCAGAGAAAGTGTAAGTAAATCCTCGAGCAACTGTGACTGAGGTTAGCGACAGAATTAGTATTTTAACAGCTGTAAACGCAGTTTTCCTCTGCTACAAATGTAATATTTTAACCCCTGTTATTCTGGAGGTAGGTAATGGAATTTACTCCAAAACAGTTACTGGTTTCTTAAGGAATTTAATAATTACATTTCCTCCACACTCGATACATTTATTTCGAGTCTTATACCACGGTTCATCGGAAATAAAGTGAAAGGTCATGCATCGTACCCAATTATACCACTGTTATTCTGGGGCAAAGTAATTACATTTCCTCTACACTAGTTGTAATGATTACCGTACTCGAACGGTAGAACCTCGCCCATGATATAGTTACATCACCAAAAGAGGCGCACTATTCTCAGAATGTAGGTCCAACAGACTTCGCAAGACGTGGCTCTGAAGTTCCTGGAATTACATTAAAGCGCGGTATATCGTATTACTTTGGACTTGATCGTGTTGAAATCACAGCTGCCTGTCTCTACTTACGCAGGCTGAGATTTAAAGATATAGTGACAGATGTTTCAGAGCCGTGGCGCAAAATGAAGGAGTGTGTTCGTATCTGTCGTCCAACAATGAGTCGTCGGAATTTAGAGCGATGAATTAACGTTAAATTTTGTTTCAAATTACGAAATAAACATATGTAAGGTACAAAAACCGAATTGTTTCTGATGGCATGAACGTTTCCAAGAAGGTCAAGGAAACATGAATGGTACAGAAAAATTCTATCGTGCTAAAACACACAGGTCAGGTGACAATGTTCGAAAGGTGCAAATTTTTGTTTGTTAAAAAAGGCCGAACAGTCAGTCTGGTTTACTGTGTATAAATGTTCTCCAGGTTGTGTAATTTGTGCGTAGAAGACGGCCTGAAATATGTCCACAAAATTGGGTCCTGCATCGTGACAACGCTCCAGCGCACCGAGCGCTCTCAGTCAAGCGGTTTGTGGCAAAAAGTCTATTGTTAAAAGGAAACACTGCTCTCATTTATTCATCACATTTGGCTCCCAATAACTTTTGGCCTTTTCCAAAATTAAACCACACCTTGAAGAGAAGGAGATTTCAGGACGTCGAAGACTTTCAGAAAAATGTGACGAAAGCGCTGAAGTTTATTCCAAAAGAGGAGTGTATAAATGTTGGCAAAACTGCCTGAGATAGCTCAGTCGGTATAGCGACTCGCTACAAGCTGGAAGGTCCGGGGTTCGAATCCTGGTGGGGACGAGATTTTCCGCACTTGTCCAGACCGGCCCTGGCGCCCACCCAGCCTCCTGTACAATGGGTACCAAGTCTCTTTTCTGTGGTAAAGCATCCGGGGCGTGGCGTGGACCACCCATCCCTATCTAGCACCGACGTTAAAGTTGATCTATACTTCTACTCCCCGTATGGGCCTTCATGGCCTATTCTAGGGTGAAATTCAGTTTGTTTTTACGTAACTGTCAGAATGACTGAGCTAAGTGTATGGCTGCTCAAAGGGATTACTTTGAAGGTGACCCCTTTCACTCATCTCTAATTATACAAGAAAATATACAATAAAATAACACCGGGAACTTCATAACTTCACCTAGTATATTACATGTGAAAATGTCGAAATACGTTATCAGTGCCTTTTAAAGTTTCGAAGTAATCTCTAGTCTGTGCGAACATTTATGTCACCACGACATCGGCATTAAAGACTTCCGCCGCGGAATCCTCTTATGTGTTTCTAGCGCACTCATCTCCACGACTGTTTGACACGGCTCTGACAGTAATCTGTGGCAGTCGCTAAGCCACCGAACAGGTCAGAAGGATGTCACATGCCACGCCAAGTCATTTTGACAGATGCACAGTGTACACAGCGAAAGTCGCACCCCTTTACGAGGTCTATTACATTGCCTTCTAGAACCAATGCCATCTGCCAATCATTCCCTCTATACGTACCTCCAAAAGGAAGTTCCCCGAAATTGGAAAGACAGCTTTTCTATCAGAAAGTAAATTTATTGCCGAATTTCGTGGTCAGGCTGAGACTTTTACTCTCATCGAACGTTCGAATGCTGCTGTTGTGGATTCCATTTCCATGCGGCGTATGAATATTTATCCACATCCTTCCGTGTTTGTGTTGGTCCTGTGCATATAGATAGAGAATTGTCTTCAGTGAAGTCTTCTCATATCAGTGCTGTTAAGACATAGGGTTACAGAACCAAAGCTTTACGTAGACAATATACAGTGTATATTTTATTACTTATTTCAACTTCAAATGATTCTGACGATGATATATTTCATTAGGATTAAATAGTTTTTGGAAATTGTCCTATGTCTTAGGTTTATGCAAAAAGACATTTCAGATGCTGGGTACATTAAAGTTTGAAGTGCAAAAGGAGAATAGAGTGATCATTATGTGGTGGATTCGTCTGAAAGAACTGGTCTCTGTCACCGAATAACAGGCCCAATGGCTTAAGAACCGTCTCTCCCATTTCCACCTGAAGGCGAAAAGAGACCCTGTTTTCAAAACATTGTGGTGTAACAACACTAAATTGTGGACACGTCGAAACACTTGTGAAGCCTGGTAAAATATATTATTTGTTTTTAGCATTAATGTTTTTTAATTCAGTGGAAACTTTTAAATTATTGTCCTTAAAATGTGGAATTGTAGAGCTTTTTTCAACTTGTTTGTTCAGATACTCCTGAGATTTAAATGGCAGATGTAATTCTTGTGCTCAGTTACAGGATGTGTATTACATGACCATCAGACAAGTGAAATAAAAAAAGAATTATGTGTATAATTTAAATCAATTTGTTGTGGATTATAAATCTAATAGACACGATATTGATTAAGAATGAAGCATTAAGGCATTCGTAAGTTAGTGTATGAATACATTTCAACTAACTTAAGAAATGTGAGTCAACAAGAAGGAAAGATGGAGAGACTAGTACCCATGAAGACGAAACGACGGAGACATTGAGGTGTACCCTGTCACTGAGTAAAAAATCAGGACAGATATTGTAATGTGAGCAGACAGATCATTTTCAGTTTACTTTGGAAACGTGGAATAAGCTGAAAGTGTTTCAATTGATGTATATAGTAACGAGATATGTAATTTTCAAGGTGAGACGTTTACTAGAAAATGTATATAATTGCAACTACAGCTGATATTTACTTAAGGTAGTTTCTACAATAAGGGCCGAAATAAATTCGCTCTACTTGCAGTAACCCTAGACCACAAAAAGTATATTCTGTACATGCACTGTGTAGTTTAAAAATAACATTCAGACAGACGGAGGGCACGTTGCTCAGTGAAACCGTACACCCACTGTCCTGAATTCGGAGTGTGTTTAACAAATTTTGCGTTTTTAAATCCGTTTTGAGTTGTCCATTAGGGAGTTTCTTCAGAACAAGTTCAGACGGATAAATCAACGAAGATGAGGTAGCATGCACGGGAGCGAAGAGTCATCAATTAAGTAATTTAGCCGGGTGAATTATTAGAATGCGAACACTTGAAGGAACCATTATTAAAATTAATATTTAAATGTGCATTGAATAAGTTGCTATAGAAGTATGAACTAGATTCATTTGGGCAAAGAAAGGACACAAAGACCTCTGTAACAAATTTTCGGGATTTATAAGAGGCGGGGAATTTCTACATTATCTGAGTGGTCATTCGCTTTCGAAGAAGGATTCTGCATTATGGAGGTAACCTGAGCTTAGAAAGACTTTTATGTGAGCGTATACGTGCAAAACTTTGGGGCTCAAATCGACCGATGGAAGAGTTCGCTCTAAATTCTCTCTAGCAATGAGGTCTAAAGTGAATCAGAGCTAACGTTTCTGTGGGTGGAGTGGTGCAAAAGCTAAATGTACCAAAGCTTTTGGATTGGTGCTCCCGAATTTGGTGATTTAATGATTTCCGCTTCAATAGTACGTTGTCTTTGTTTCTGAAAGTTAATTCAAGTAGATATATGTAGGCGACATGACTGAGTTTCTGGAAAAAGAAATGATAAAAACTAATTATCGTGAGGTAACCCAGACACCTATTTGGGAACAAAATTATTGCTGTGTTTGCGATTTTGGTTTTTATTTGTGCGCAGTACTCATTTGATGAACCTATGAAAGTTAATGACTGATTCGTTTTAGGAGTGTTGTGCTGGACAGTTCTTATTATGTGAGGTATAGAATAGTTGATATAGGCCTACATGACGTTGTGGGAGGTGGTTCTATTTACGCTTTTGGTGACAATTGCAATTCTACTTAAAAATGTTTCAGTATGTTTATTTCGATGCAGTTGGCGAAGGCTTGAATCGCACCAGGGACTTTTGATTGCTATACCAGTATACTAAATTGAATAAAACACAGATTTGACGGTATAATGAAACCTGAGGAATTCAATAGAGTCAACGCCCAAATCGACTTCTTTTGTCTAATATATTTGTATATAAATTAATAGTCAATGTCCAGCATAGTGTCATTGTAAATTTGCTATGACATATATAAATCTATACCTATTTGTACGTTTCACATTTTCTTTTTACGACAGAATAGAGCTTTGACTTGTTTTTTGCATTTAGGCGTATTAAATAATGAAGAATCGGAGAAGAAAGTGTTTATTTTCTCTTCCGATCAATGTGTATTTCAACACACGTTTCTCATTAGCTAATTATGATTAATATAAATAAAATCATTTCAGATTCTGTTCACTATAACCTAACACCATTTTATTACGTAATAGTTCACAGAATCTGAAACGACTTTGACTATATTTTGCATTTATCTTATAGGAAATTGAAATAATTTGTATAACTAGTATCCTTTTTAATATCCTGTACCTACCACGTTCTGTAAAATGGGTCGTTACCCGCTAACATTGAAGTACAATTTAACTTTCTCGTAAAGTAAGCGTGGTATTAGGTGGGTAAGGTTCAAAATGAAATTAACCAACAGCACTTGCTGTTGATTTGACTAACAAATATCATGGAAATTAATTGTGTTTTTGGATATCAAACCTTTTGAATAGTCATTGATGTAACTACAAGCCAATCGCCAGTATGAAAGTGAAGCTGTAAAAGCCGGAGCCTAAGAATTTACAGATGAAGACGGAAGTAATACAAATTTTACTTTTGCAGGTTATTAAAAAGTGGTATAATTCTATATACTCAATTTTGACTCAGATTGATTTCTTTTCTGCGGATTGCATATTAAATTTTTAAGTTTGGTATTTATTTTGAAGGCTTGAAATCTTACATTATTTTTCTAAATGAAAGGAAAATAGGATTGAAGGTTGGCGTCTTCAGGAATATTACGCCATGTCGACTGTGAATATTTACTGACGTTTCGAAGCATTCCATAGGCTTCATCGTCTCTGTCACGTAGTCAAACCTAATGGTAACGGTTGATACTGAGGTCGAAGGTACTAAGATTATTCGAAAGGAAGGTGAGTATTTATTAGCTGACGCGGTGTAACAATCAAGAAGGCATCAGTCTTCAGAAACACCTCCGTGAAATCCAAATAACTCGCATAAAATGCTATTCTTAAAAGGCTCAATTGTGGCATTAAAGTACTTGGAATTACACATTAATCAACTAAAATGAAAGGAAGTGAAACGAAACCAGTAACAGACATTTCTAGTTACGTAATTTAGTGTGCGGCGACCACTATTTATCGCCCAAGTGTTGCACAGTGCTTGTGTTTTGCATTGACCAAGGGATTTGGAAGAACTTTCCAAGCTCAATAACTCACAAAACTTAAGATAAGTGCTGCCTGTACGTCCCTTCTACCTAAAGCTTCCGTTTTAGTCACGTTTCATTCCCTTTTAATCCCAATGTTTATGCCTCAGGGGAAGAGTGCGTAGTCCTTCGGGAGCAACACATCCCAGTACGATAAGCTGGTACTATAAGATGGAAAAATAAGGCCATGGCAGCGGAAAATACATATAAAGAATAGATAGTCAGAATCCTAGAGGGAATTTTCAGCTTATGTGTCTTCTGTCTAAAATCGATATTGACAAATTTTGCTCGACACGCTGCACAGAAACGTAGTTTGAGAACTTTATAGCTACTGTATTCGGAAAAATTTACATCCTTCCAATGTCTTATGTAATTCAGTTCGGCCAGGGGAAGTCAGTATCAAATATTCATACACTGATGCTGAACAAAGTTCGGTGTCTTGGGGCTTACTGCAAAATATACACTCTAGCAAGATTTATTGAGCTAAATTTTCTGTATCATATACGAGAGCTGATATTCATTGATTACCGAAGCCAGCTTTTCTGCACCTTGTTCATGACGTGGTGGAGTGGATATAAACACAAGAAATGTGTCAGGTACGTTAATTTGAAAACAATTCTCAGTGAGTGGATGATTGGACTGAATCAGAAATCCAGGATGCCATGTAACCACCAGTCCTTAATCTACTGACGTTATAACACGTAAATTAGTAGTACTTCAGCCATATTCGTCGCATTTAGTAGGGACGGGAAAATATTGCTCAGAGTCTGCAGTGGTAAACGAAAAATTCAGACCAGCAGTAGCAGCAGCAACAAAATTCAGATTGCGCATAAACTGGCGTAATGAACACCAACCCAAATGGTATGTTGGCTTGATGAAATTTGTGTATTACAGAAAATGATCGATATTGGAGATACTGTGAATTATGTGCATTACTTTAAGGGGATTTTTAGAATTTGTGTGTTTTTAATTATCCCTGGAGTCCGTACGTTAAAAAAGCTCTATCAAAATCTGTGAATAATGCCACCTTGACTTCCTTGTTCTTAAGCAGTGTGTCATTCATTCTGTATTCCCCACCAGTTTTACAATGTATGGTTTTTAAAATGCCTTATTTGAAACCATATGTTTCATTAGTAATAAACTTAAGCTCCCGAAGTTGAAAATTTTATGTCTTCAAAATTCTTGTTCCAGTATAGTGACAGAATTTAATTGGTGTATTGATCGACGTTTCGGTGGACATACGAGATCTTTTACCAATTTCGGGAGAGTAAAACTTCATATACTAAAGTCTGAAATTCATCTGATAAATATTTAAATTAATTCAGTATATACCTCACAGGGAACATAGTGCTTCTTCGTTACGAAGACCATCCGGTTAATGATGTTAGAGAAATGATGACTTTCAATTATATGATCCATGCTAAATATACATGCACTGTGTAAGCAAAGTACAGGGTTTCTTAATGTTCACACAGGCGGTACGTGTAATAATCACCGTGCGTTAAAAGTTTAATGCATCTCTTAATACATTTTAGAAAGCCAATCATTTTCTGCAAAAAAGTATATTATCCTGACTTACAGTTTCTTCGTTTTATTAAGCTCCTTCCGAAGACGAACCCTCGAAGACTGGCTACACAGGAAATATTTGGGCTCCTCCCTCCGCATTCTTTGCGCTTCACGACTTTCTCAAATGCTTTGGAGAATGTATGTGGGGACACGGCTGAATCAAAGATATAGAACCCTGAACTGACTTTTATCATCCAGGAAGTAGGCTCATATTTGATTGTTCGGATCCTGTACCATAAGATGAAACAGAGTCGGTTCAAACATTGTTCTCTTTGACCGTAAGAACTTAATATAAAGGCCGTTTCGTTCGCCTCGTTATATTGCTAGCACGAAATAAAACTGGGCATTCTCATCTCAGTGACCAGAGTACAGTCTGAGGAAGGAAAGTAGATTTATTGGGTTCAGTCAAGTCGTGACGAGTGTATTTCTCATAAAACTCTCGACACTGCTGACAAATTGGAAGGCATTTTATTGTAAAAGCGCAACTTGCGGTACAGTGAACAGCACTTCTGTCTGTGTTACATACTTTTCAGTTTAGGATCCAAACTGAGAGACCCTCTGTCATATTCTGGCGCTTTCACAAAGATTCGAAAAGACACTATCAGCTTCGTCATGTCTGTCCGTTCTTCTGTCCGTCCGCATGGAACAACTCGGCTCCCGCTGGAGGGATTTTCATGAACTTTTAATTTGGGTGGGGGTTTCCTAAAATCTATCTCATAATTCTACGTTTTTTAGAAAGTGAACACAAATACCAGGCACTTTACTACGTGTGTACATGCTTGCATTTACGTCTGTTTTAGTTACTGACGTTGGTATGGTTGTCTTTGTTGCAAAGATTATTAATGTTTGTATGTTTGTTATGGTTACCTGGGTCTCTTGGTTGCAGTGGTTACTAACGTTGCAGTTGCTTTGCTGGTTACCTTATTTACCAAATTAAAATATTTGCTACCATGGTTACCAAGGATTCTAATGTGTTTTCGCTCTATGCACAATTCCTATCTTGTTACTTAGGTCACGCATTTGCAAGTGCGATATATGACTTTAAAATAAAGGCACTCTTGTTTTGACATGATGATGATGATAGTAATAATAATAATAATAATAATAATCTTTATTTGTAATCACTGGGGGAAATGATTGCAGTCTGGGGACTGTCGGTCCCAAGACTTCTACTAAAGTGTGTAATATATTTAAGCCAAGTTTAGTATGAAATGCCTCTACGTATTAGCTCGTGGATGACTATCATATTCGCAAATAACGGTCAGTTAATGACCTGCGTATCTAGCTCAAATCAAACATCGCACAAATTTTCTAAAATGGTTCGTATGCTAATTAATTTGTATCTTATTAACAAGAGTGTGAAAATGCACGTCAGGATCTAGCGCACATATTTTCCAAATGCATTTTTTGATCTCTTCCCTGAGTAAGGGTCTGCAGCACATTTCTTTCTAAACAGTGCCCAAGACTTTGGTGGAAAATGGAGAACACAGTTAATTGATCTTGAGTATTTGTTTCTAACTGGTGCAAATCTTGTAGCATGAAAGTTCAGATTTATTTATTTCTTTTCATATTTCTAATTGACCCTTTTGCATTATGCGAATAATATATCTCTGAAACGAGCTGAACTTTCGTATTTTAACGATCTTCTTTATTTACCTTACGATATTCTTTCAACCCTAGATATCTAAAAGGTCAGCAGTAACTCTTTGTACCTGACACTCTAACATTAAACAACTCCAAATTTTGGCGTGTTTCTTATGATTAAGATATCTATACTGCGATCAGTTTCTTAAACTCTGTTAATTATCAGTTTCAGTAATGGAAGCGGAAGGTTTTCTGTCTGAGGTAAGAACTCAATACTGCGTCCAAAGGAGTGTATATTATATATATGTTCAATTAGTAGCTTTCGAAGAAACAAAATTACGTTTTCAAAATGTTTCTGTTCGAATATGTAGGCATTTATTTTCTACCAAAACACAAAACAAAATGCCAGTGAATCCAGCTTCCATTGTAAGATTTGAAGTTCTCCCAGCAGTGTTGATCTAGCTTTACGTCTTTCCGCATGTGAACTATTTTATAGCGAACATGACGTCATATCTCAGAACACTTTAATGTCCTTCAGTAACATATATCGTCACGTTACAGACAAAATTTACTCTTAATATCTGTAGCAGAAACCATTCTTTTTATGTTTCACATTAACGGAAAATGTTTTGAACTATATAGTCCTAAACTTTTTTTAAACATTGTCTAGTATTGTGTAACATCATGTGTTTTTGATGTAAATATTTTGTATCACACATTCGGTCTCATCAAATGGACTTAAGATACATTTGAATTTACTACGAATTAGGGATTATAATTTTACTCACTAAAACCAAACATAAGTTGACACGACAATTTTCGGCATGGACTGCCAAGGACCGAATTTAATCCGCACGCTTTCATTAGCTGCAGACCCAATACGTGGAGCCAGAAAGGTACAGCATTACGCTGTGATTTCATTTTATTCGCTTTTTGCAAAGAAGGCGTAAATTTACGCAAAATATTCGAGGTAATGGCGGAAAATTCATACACTGAGTTTGTTACAGTATTGACGCTGTTTTTTAAAAGGGATAATCGCTACAAAGGACGGTGTGGTCAGAGCCGAGTTCTGTGGTTCCTCATAAGAAGAACGCGTTTAAAAATACTGCCTTTTCGTTATTCCTGAAACAGATATATTGGCTTCAGAAACTCCTCGTTGGGGAGATAATTTTACATAACTCAGGGATTGATTACTTAACATCAAAAGAATAGTTATATGGAAGTTCTGCAGGAGTATTCTGCTGGCGAAGTAAACAGACGCTCCATGTATAATTATTCTACTGCTCAGGTATGCAATAAGGCCTGCGGTACATTGAAGAGAAAATCACGAAATGTATAGCATACTTGCGATTTTATAGTGAAATTGGAAATATTACTCACGCATGAAATACTGCGTCATTGCAGCCCCTAACTTACTCACTGCCCTACTTACTGACTCACTGGAAAAAAGATTCCAAATGTTCGACATTTCAAACACCCAAGCCCGCCCGTGTACCCAACGTGGTATTTTTTGAGTATAAATCTGCACCGGGATATGTTTTCTCCGAGTACTTCTGCTTTGCCATCTCAGTATCATTCTACCATTGCTATATACTCATTTAGTCATCTACTGCCGACGCTATATATTCGTAGCACCTGTTAGCGTCATTCAGTAACACACGAAAATTTCGGTTCACTTTTAATTCCAAAAATGTTTTTTCTAATATTTATTTTATCGTGACATTACCGTTAAGGTTGGCGTGGCTGTAAGGTTTAAGTCATATTTTCAGGACGTAAGAGGTCCTGATTATTACATAGCGTAGAAACAATCTCGTTTGAGATTTATTGTGTTTTACTCAGTCTCTCCGTCTGCATACAAATATGGTAATGTCAAGTACGCCGCGATGACCTCCTAATTACTCCTATTATTTCTTTCTTCTCGTCATTCTTGGTAATCATTCCCTCTTGTTTGACTTCATATAAACTCTTCGTTGAACTACCGATTTTAAATAAATGAAGAGTACTTCAACGAATTATCCAGTAAGTGTTATTTTCCCACTTTATTCTCTCTTAGAATAGAGTAAGGTTTCAAAAGGGTTTTGTGTTGGGAACTCTATTTGAGGCTTGTCCATGTATAAGACTTTTAGCTGGCTGACTCTAAATCTAGTCTACAGGTAATAAAAAGCTGTTCCTACTCAATAAGGCACGAGCTACTTTCTATCACTAGAAAGAAATCCTTCAGATGAACGTGTTACTTATCTCTAATTTTATAATAGTTAGGAAATGCTCTTGATTATCATGAGTATCAGTTATTAGGGTAAGGTTCATTCATGTAAGGGACTCCTAGTTACAAAAGGTATAATTATATCTCGTGACATCGGCTGTGTTAACCTCCAAAAAAACGCGTGTTTCGATATTTAAAGGGTAAATGCAAAACTACTGAGAAAAATTTTGCTTACTGCCATAAATTATTAACGCTTTTATGAAAGAAGGGCTTCCAGAACAATAGGCATTTTGAGTGTAAATTATGTAAAGAATTTAACATTGTATTTACCGTGCATTTTCAAATGAGATAT
Source organism: Reticulitermes speratus (assembly GCA_021186555.1). NCBI lineage: Eukaryota > Metazoa > Arthropoda > Insecta > Blattodea > Rhinotermitidae > Reticulitermes > Reticulitermes speratus. The sequence continues at coordinate 22,711,764 of JAJKFL010000005.1, forward strand.
GTTCAATAAACACCAACTAATGCACATAAACTTTATTCACAATAGTTTATTCTTAAAATACCCCTATACGTATTTCGGTGGTTTAGAGATTATTATGCATAGACCTTACAGTTATTGCATATATGGTTATATTTATGTATGTAGAATGTGAGTGGGCTGATAATGTCCACTTCGTACAGTATGTAAAATAAATAAATTACTATAAAATGGATTAAAATGTTGCTAAAATGATTACATAATTTGTAGTCAGCAAGAAAATTAGAGGCAGTTTGGCCTTGTAGTTCTTTGCAAGTTCATTTTAATTTGCAGTAAGGAGGTCATCTGTATGTACTGGGTGAGCTGCGTGACGTCCGTGTCGTGTTGTTGCAGAGTGATGACTTAAAATGAACTTGCAAAGAACTACAAGGCCAAACTGCCACCAAGTTTCTTGCTGACTACAAATTGTGTAATCATTTTAGCAACATTTTAATCCATTTTATAGTAATTTATTTATTTTACATACTGTACAAAGTGGACATTATCAGCCCACTCATATTCTACATACATAAATATAACCATATATGCAATAACTGTAAGGTCTATGCATAATAATCTCTAAACCACCGAAATACGTATAGGGGTATTTTAAGAATAAACTATTGTGAATAAAGTTTATGTGCATTAGTTGGTGTTTATTGAACATATCGTATGTAAAGAATGCCTGATCAAAATTAAATGTGGTAACATTAAGTGGTTCGCGAACAACAATTTACGAACCATTAATGAAATGGAACGTCTGTCCTTCCAGGAATATAATCGCTGTAAGCACTGAAGCGCCTTCACACTGGTGGATTGAATATTACACCTACGGATTTGCAAGTGATCCCTCGTGCTTTTTTGTCATCGACCGGATTCACAATTTTTAATTAGAAGACCGGGCTCTCCACCCGGCGCACACAGTGAAATGCAGACATATCCCCAAAGGAGAGACATACTGCGTATGCCATACGACCGTGTATTGCCAGAAAAATTGAAAATGAGAGTTAAGGAAAAATAGTTGTGGACACCGTCAAAAACAAATCTGACTTTCTGTGGATAATTGAGTGTGTAAACAAAGTGACTGCTCGAGCGGATTGTGAAACAGAGGATGTAAAGAGTGCTGCATTGTTTCCAGTCCGGAGCAATACAACGGAAAGTAAAGGACTCCAGACAATCATGAACCAAGATAAGGAAATTAAAGGTGCTGAATAATAAATATGTGTAGCATTTTGGCCTGGAAATTTCAAAGGAAGACGCCATTCGGACGGTTCTGGCGTTGAAGATTAAAAAATTATTAAAACATATTTGAAAAAATAAAGTGTAAGGTACTGATGTGCTGGTTTCAGCTACTCCATGTTAACGTGAAATCAAGGGTTTTGATGAATACATTTTTGACCTCATTATTGCTGGGTTTCTGGACTTTTCTTTTGTCTCTATTGTTACGAACAGGCCAAATTGTGCAAAATTTTTATTTATTTATCTGTCTATATATTTACTGATTGCTTGTTTAATGACGCGTTCAGAAGTGTAAATGTATAAGGTATTTTATGCGATTAATAATATCTGGCAAAGGTGGTGGAAGGAAGCGGCCGTGGCTTAATTTGAAATAGACTACTATCGCCTGTTTTCCAGGAAGTTCCGAGGATAACGACAAAAGTTTTTTAGGGTAGCAGAGATTTGAACCGGCGTCTTCCCGATGGGCTGACCGCTCGCCAGCAACTTTCGGTGGAATTAGTTATTTCGTCAGAGATTATGTCTCTCTTTTGTAAATTTTAATTCTTCAAATATTTGGAATGAGACGAATTTTCTGTCGTTATACAAGGACTTTAATTTCCCCTGTGATTACAGATGATTTGGTAGCGACGTGTTAAATGCTGTGAACGGTGTGAGATTTTAGGTTCTCGTTGCTCTTGGAATTAAAAAATACCGTATCCTCGGATGTGGGTAGGTACTATACACCAACGCACAGCATCACGCCAGTGAGGAGTGTAACTTTAAGATAAACTAAAGATAAACAGTAATGCTGACAATTGAAGTACGCCTCATTGAAAATATGTTTACAGTCAATATAAAGAGCACGTAGACTTACGCAGGCCTAGTATTCGTTCTGTATTTAAACATGAATACAGATAAGATACAAGGACGAAAAGGAATGAAAGAGGCTATTGGTGTAAAGGAGTCAATTTTATGGCAAACATATATATTATACATTATTTAAATCAGTGTCGTTACAATTAAAATTATATGAACGGTAATTATGTATTAATGATCGCACTATCCAGAGGAAAGGAATTAACGACAGGATAATTGATACACGTAAACAGTGTAATTAACGAATATTAAAACTGCATATACTTATAGTACTTCGGAAAGAAATGATTCCATGCGTATTTAAATCAAAGTGTGATTTATGCGTGTTCCATATTTATCCGATTCGAAACAGGTTTTTATTCCGCCCTCAAATTGAAACCTGCACTATTAGTATATTTTAATTTGGTGCGCTAACTTATACCAATGCCCATACACGATACGGTTAAAAATAAGCAGAATGACACCTTATTTTTAAACTACTCGAAAATACATTTCCAAACAAAATATTTTGAACCAAGAACGAGATACAGGGATTGACACTGTTCACTTTTACTGTTACAGCTCATTCAATACAGTTACAAAAAATAAATATAGTTTGTTTAATTACTGGTAGTTCTTGGATCACTCGTCTCAAACCTTTAATTTGTGTCTTTAAATTAACTCTATGATGTTAATTAGAAAATCTTAATACAAGCGTTTAATGTTATCAAAACATCTTATGGACACACTCAATATAAATTCCAGTAAATTAACTAATTAAACTATTGTCCGGTGATGATTTACCACAACATTAAACGGACTGTATCAATGATGATGGCGCAGAACCTGTAAATGTGTGCATCTAAAACTTTAGCCTTGTCGTGGTTGAAACGTGACAATATTTAAAGCTTTATCCAATCACTTTAAGGGACTATACAGGCGACTTTCTTCACACATGTAAGAAGGAAGTGTCGAGTAGCCATCGCTTCCTTGCCAGGCACAAGAACAAGTATAGCTGTGGGTGACTGACAGTGAAGAATGACCTCCAGCCCAGGGAGCGCCTTGGGACGTCCGTCGCCAGCAGGTGGATGTCTGAAAGATTGGGCGAGGAGAGAAATTACCCCAGTGGGAATACACATAGACGTGGTCAGTCTTATTAAAGACAATTTATCCAAGTGCTGTTCATTTAAAGGAAAAATACTGTTATAAGAAACTAGAGATATCGATGTTGGTTCTGAATTATTTTGACGACGCCTTCTATTCTCTTTCCTAAAAATACTTTAAACGAGCACGGGATGAGATATTGTGAGTATACATGTCCCTTTTTTCAAAATAATTGACGTATATTCATTGGATTCGGTAATATTTATCAAAACTGTACATTTCGGGGGAATTTAACTTTAATTTTTGTTGGGAAGTATGATAAAATTTAGTTAGTGTTACAGTAATATGTGTAACTCATCGTTTATGTGAACTCAAGACAAATGTTTATGATTTTCAAAAAAGTAAAGAATTGATTGTCATACAAGGCTTGGTACAAGACGTTAATGTATGAGATATTATTAATATACTGAAATTTCATTAGGGACATTCGAATAAAAATATTTCATAGCAAACAACGAAATTACGAAATGCTGAATTTATGCAGTGGTGTTTATAATGTGATGAGGTTTGCACAATTCGGCTTCCTTTTTCATAAACAAATTTGTGTGACAATATATTGAGGGATGCGAAGTATTAAGCACTGTATTCACGAATTAAGTGTAGGTCCTCTCCAACTATGATTATACTTTCCACTGTAGTATATCTGAGGATAACTCAGTGACTGCTGTCTTTGTCCTCTACGAGATTTATCAAGATTAATAATCGTGTTTATGTATTGTTAACTTATACCTGTTTGTTATCAGATAAATTCCGTAATTAGTTACTGGATTTTGATAAGGTTTTATGGCACAGCACAGTTTTACAGTTTCGGCTACAAATGTCTTAATCTAACCATATTAATATATTGTTTAGGAAAGCTAAATGGATTATTACTGAATTACATTTGATGTGTGAATATGAATACGATTGTAAGCATTTGTTGAGGGGGCAGAACAGTTTATTTTCTGATATATTTACGAGACTTAAATGCGTGATAATTTTCGTGTTTGTCGTCATAATGTTAAATACAGAACAGAATGGATTTAAAATACTTCCATTAAACTAAGCGTATCATTTTTACATAATGTGCTTAAAGTAGACGCATAGTGGAGATGATATAGGCTTGGTTGTCTCTTTTTCATTCCTAATATTTAGATGGATGTTTACATTACGAAACTTGTTATATAAAACAGAAGTTGAAAGTAATAGATCCATTTTAATTTTGAAGAACAATTTAAATTCAGGAAGTGCTTGCTACTGTTCTTGTGCTGTTTTGATTTTCTGTCACTTGACGATAAAATGTAAAAAATTGTGATTTTATCTGTGTTTTGCCGGTGTGCTAATTGGTCTGACAGTAAGGAAAGAACAAAATTTGTGTATTAATACAGAGTGTTAAGGAAAATATTTGAACCTATGAGAGGGAAGTTACAGGAGGATATGATGTCAAGCAGATGGAGAGAGATGGATTGTGTAGCGCGCATGAAATAAAATCTAATCCCGATATAGAGCCACCTTTAGCGCCCGTGAAAGTGCGTGAACACAGATGACCTGTTATGCAGCATTTCAATTTACCGCCGCCTTCAATGTACCGCCACAAATTGCAGTGAATAACACTGGCGCTATATCGCTGTTTGACTGTGTGTCAGGTTACGTATATTATGTTTTCGAAATCTCTAACGAGAAGGGACCGTTTGAGCAACTTTTTTATAGTTTGAGGGTTAACACTGAACTGAATATTAAAGAAATAGGGTTTGAGAATATGGACTGAATTTTCGTGGCTCGGTCGAGATCTTACGAGGTCTGTGATTGAATTACGTTTTCCATAAGACGTGTGAAATATCTTCAATAGTTGAGCGACTATTAGGTGATAGTGAGAGATTCTTCTCCATGCAGTTATTTGAAACATCGTTGATAAAGAACCAAAATTTTTGCAAAACAGTTTGGCAAATTTTGCACGGTCTATAAGAGAGTATCTTAGTATAATTGCTTGCATTTATTGACAAAGTACTGGACATGAACTCATAGGAAGGTCTACTCAATTTATTTCTAAGAAAATTATTGAGAATGAGGCTTTAAAAAACGGGACGATAGGAAATAGCCTGAATGCATATATTTTAAGTTAATTTTTTCCAGCTCTAATTATAACAGATCAGATTTAATTGTAGTGCTATCCTACCACTTTACCACATTGTTCCTGCCGCAGTTGACGCTTTTTTCATAACATGGAACTGGGTTTTCTCTTTCCTATTGAAATTAATGCGTGTCCTCTGTTATCAGCCTCACAACTGTTTGTACCTCGCGATCATTTTTGAATTTCTGGCTAACAAGAGTTTGCTTCAGCACTTGATACAGAGCGTAAATAGCTCGGTGATGAATTCTCCTGATACAATAAAAATAAGATTGTGTTCGTTCGTTAGTAAACTGTAGGCAATTTAAAGTTGTTTTCTGGCTTGCCCTCGGTATTAGGCAAGTATAGATACCACAAGCTTATAGCCCATTAAAATATCGTGAAATGTAAAAACACAGAATGTCAATAACTTGAAAAGTTTTGGAAAGACAACTGCGTTTGATGGAATAGAGATGGCAAACGGCTCTGCTGTCTGGAGGAATTCAATCCGCCAAATATGGACACTGTAATACCGACTCAATCTTACGTACCACGGCTTCTATTCGTAATTATATGACAACACTCATAAGGCAAATGCATGACAAAAGAATAAGAAGTCCTATCTTGTTGTAAATGAGGATTGCGTTGCCTGTGCTGCGTCCAAATTATTACTGCGCATAAACTTTTAACTGTTTAGTCGCTACATTGAGCTGTCCTTCTGAATGTCAGACGGTATGTTGCAGTATATTGGCAACAGCGACGATACTGGGGCCACGGGATGTATCGTTGACGTAAATTTCTGAAATTTGATGCAGAGTTATTTTTGAAGATTAGCAAAACGGCTGTAAAGAGTGCAAGCTGGTCAGGGGGCTCCTTTGTGACTTTATCCTAATTAACAAAAATAAGCAAATGAACTAAGTAGGGCAGAGTTCAACTTAGGAGACTAATGGGCACTTTGGTGGTCCAGCTTCTTATTAGGATGTTCAGAACATAGTACCGCTCGACTATATCCTAAAAACCAGATGAATCCGTTAAGAAACCTAACATTCTACTACTACTGCGATCTATATTAATATTAAAATGCTCTCTGTACCCCTTTCTGTGAAGTGAGCTCTTCCCTTCGGGTGTTTAAAAAATGTCACATTTATTTCCCGTCTGTTCCAAGCGTTCTCCTTGCCCCGCCCTTGTCATAGTCCTTAATTGACAGCTGTAATGAAATTTAGTTAAACAAATTGTGGAGTACCTCAGTACTTAAACTAACTTATTTAACGCCCTTGGTGTGGCTGAGTTGCACCCGGTTTGCCATGGTTACCATGTTTTTCACGGTTGTAGGATTTACATGGAAAGGAAATGACCATATGAGTTACGACAGCACCACCAGATGGTCGTTACCCCATACATGATTTTAACCCTTTCTTTGCTCTCAGTGTCTGATAGGTGGCATTAACACTTTGTTTGTGAGTGAAGTCACACCCTGTTGAACTTAGCGCGAAGATGTTATGTTAGGCCAGTTGTGTGTTTTCTTAAAATCCCGTTTCGTCTCAAACTCTTATCTTCTACACTTTGTCTATTATGTCTGAGGTTGTTGTTGTTGTTGTTTTTGCTGTAATAATAGGAATAGTATAATAATAACATGGAATTGAATGTTTGTGTCGCATGAACGGTTATCAGCTGGGATTTGAGAAGGATAAAATTCAATTCAATTCAATTCTAGTTTATTAATGTGCCGAATCAACAGCCAGATGGCCAATTACAGAAACAGCAAAACATAAAAACACAAATAACAACGGACAATAAACAAAACAAAAATAAACAAACACAACCAAAACAAATAAACAAACAAACAATAAATTACTACTACTACTACTACTACTACTAATAATAATAATAATAATCATCTTACTGCAGTTAGCTTGCGAATTTACGATATTTCTTGCGGTTGTAGTAGCGTATACAACTATTCGTTTCTGTAAAATCACATGCTCTTTTGTAATTTAAAGTAACAGAATGGGACAATCATAAAATGATTCGAATCTCGACATGTGAAATGAATCAGTGGTAGTTTTATTTAAATTTCGGTTATGAATTACTGTATGCATTGTTAGTAACATTTTATGTGCTTGAGTATCCAAATCCTTTCCATAACTTTTGCGCTCTACACCTTTTATGTATCATCCATAATGGGAGTGGAGAAATATTCGTCTCTGGCATACATGTATCTGTTGAGTAACCGTTTTTAATTTTTCCTGGCTAATTCACATATCAATTTGCACCAATACATTTTAACCTTCAACAACTCGTCAAAATATCATAACATTGACATGAAACTTTACGCAAATGTGATTCCTCTGTCTCCGATGCTGAATGTTCAGTTCACAAAGACAGATGGATTATACTCTTGATAGACGGTGGTGCGATCTGTAAATAAACCTAGTAAATCTGTGCCTGGGTCATTCATTGATTCCGACATTCATGGCTTCATTTGGACAGAGATTGATTTGCTATGCAAGTGTTACTGCAACCATGGGACCCACATCAGATTTTCCCTATTGCGATACGATGCGAAAATATAACCAATATCCCTCTCCCTTGCGTCCCTTTCCCCTCGAGTTTTACATGTCTATCACATGATCGGTTGTTGGATTTATTCCCCTCAAAACGAAATTATGCATGCTGATAGAGTGATAAATGGGGTTGAATTTAGGAGAAAATTTTAACACGATTAATGTTAAATGTATTCCATTTCAAGCCATGAGCCTATAGCTCCTGTCCATTAATATTCGACATTCGTTATCGCTTTCTAATTGCACCAATGAAGTAGTGTATGGTACTGTATGTATACTTACAATACTTACATTGTATGTAATTAATTAGCCGAATATATAATATTTAGTAAGAAACTTATGTAACACCAACGAATGCACTATCCTGTACTTTATTCGTAACATCTTCTACATAGCTGCTACAAATTTTTTGGCGTTATTATCTCGCCATCTTCAGGGAGCTGACATCAAAGTTTCTATAAAACAACAATAAAATAGGGCCTATTTAATTGCTGTAAGTTTTATATAGACTTTGGTTTCATCTTCCTGAAGGTGGCGAGATAATATCGCCGAAATATGTAGGATCTATGTAAAAGATATTAAGAAAAAATATAGACTAGTGCGTTTGTTTCTGGTATATAAGTCTCTTACTTGGTCACAATGCACGGAATAAGAAATATAAAATACCATATCTAGGCCTATTTAAGTATTTGTTTATGTTACTTATTTAACGACGCTGTTTATAACTCAGGTTAAATTGTATCGAACTGTAGGAAGAACAGTGAATAATGAATTGAAGATTTTGTGTAAGGAAACAGTAGTACCTTAATTTAAGGTACTACCGCTACTAAGTGCATTTGTTGGTGGATATATTGATTGTAAGAATGTGTACGGTATGAATAGTATAAAATATTACTGCGGAGTTTGAGCGGACTAATTGAGGGACGCCACGAAAAACGTCAGAGACCAATGCTGAGATTTAAATTAAGGTCTCCAGAATATGAAGCAGCTTTAATGTTAATTCGACAGTGACGTTACTTCATAGTCAGGGAAGCAAAGCTCAAATGACTGAACGTAATGCAATAGCAAAGACTCATGGAATAAATTCCGTTTTATCTCCTTAAGAACACGAGCAGAGAACTATTTAAGCCAAACGTCCTTGGCGAGAATAACTTAAATGTGTTGTAACAAGAGAAATAAATTGCCATCAACACGACTGGTAAGTGTTATGTATCTAATTTGGCTACGTGTTTCGACTTAAAAACGGTCATCTTCAGGCCAGTAGTAGTAGATCTTCCGAATAGTTGGACAAACAACACTTACAAATATCAGAACCATCTAGACACCAATAAATACAGCCATATCTCCGTAAGAAGGAGAAAAACGAATAACGACAACCAATCCACAACATTAATCATAACTGCAAATACAATTCCACGAACCCTGTGTTCATACTCATCTGCTAAGTCAAGATACGATATTCAAGAATATTTTAACAGTCATTAAAACATTTCACCTTTTTAACCTTTTCTTGTGTATAACTGATTTGACAGTGCAACTTGTAAGTTATCAAATTGTAAAATTGAGATCTCAATTCAAATGTTAATACTATTTACTAAATTCCTTATACATTTTATACTACTGGCCTGAATATGACAATCTGCGGATGTCAAATTAAATATATAACTCTTACTAGTTGTGTTTACGGCAATTTATTTCTCTTGTTATTGTACCTACAACAACGGTATGGCAAACGTAAAAAAATTAAATGTGTTGTTTTAATCTATATACTTCTTCATGTTCACTTATTTTATGGGAAGATAAGCTTGTGACATCATGTCGTTCCTGCAATGTTCTGTGTTCTAAATATTACGTTAGTTGTACTTCTTTAAAGACCACGTGATGTGCATCGAAACAAATGAACGACTTCAAAATTTAAAGATATAAGAAACCGTTGAAGATGAACTTCTAATGGGAAATACGGAAATTTGTATTACTCGTAAAGGTGGCGATCTCTCTTGAGAGGGATATTTGCGTTCTCTGGCGCTGTGTGTCCATGTGTCGTTCACAGCTGTGCTGCAAACTGTGTCACATTTGTGGTGACAGAGGCTAGACACCACCTCCATTTCTACCGCTGTGTAGTGGTTTGCACGAATCCAAGTGCCAGGGAAATAATTCCCACGGGTAATGCTCATGGTTTCTTAGGAGGATGCCAACTATCGGACATGTCAGAATTATTATTAGTAGGCAGTAAGAAGCTGAACTTCTCCAATACTCTAATTCAAACACACACGTAAACCTCGTGTTTTGACAACTAACTAAATTCACCAGAATATTTTTTTGGAGGAGGGTAGAACCTAAATAGATGGTCTGTACGACTGGCAGAGAGGAGTTCGATGACCGGCAGTAGGAAGAGTTTTGCCGTTTCGGCACTGTTTGTGGACCGGTTATCTGACTAATTTAGTCACCTATGCAGTGAGATCTGCACTCTTCGGGGATATTGCGCAGCGTAGAGTGGTAATTCTGTACCGACGTTTCGGAAAACCTATCGGTCCCATCTTCAAGATTTAATAATGTCCACGACTTATTTCTGCCAGGAATTGAACACCGATTTCTCGTCCGTGAAAGCCGTAGGCTGGTCACTCTACTGACCGATCTACCCCGGCTCCGAGGTGTGCGAGTCTACTGTAGCCGTTAACGTCATGATACACCTGACTTCAGAGCCCAGTCAAGACTTTTTCTCACAAATTGTCATGACCCAGTGTTGAAGAGTGTTAATACTGCTGCCACACGGAATACTAACACGGCCGTAATGATAAAATCGTTATAGCTCTACACCTAAAATATTGGTGCCCGGGTGAAATCCAATTGAATCACACATATCAAGTTGAATAAAATTCGGCCAAATTACACGAATCCAGTATTCGTTATGAAAGGAACACACAACGCTTGTGTTCTTCCTCCTTTATTCCTTTAAAGCACAGTGACTGCTGTAGTACCATCCACTTTAAAATAAAAGAATGTCTCTGTAATAACCACGTCGTGTGTTTACGAATTTCTTATGATTGTTACTATGAACTGCGATTACACTTTCTCGAAATAATATTAACCGATAGGCCTCTCTAATGGAGATATAATGTTATCTTTCAGATAGAAACTGCATTTTTAGAATGTTTTGATGAGTTCTAGTTTTCGGAACCTCTGTCTTGCTCTTTAGCCAATATTTTAGTACGGTATGGTAAGGTCTCATATTTTCAGTGAGTCTGATGCAAGTGTGTAGCTTATACAAACGTAGAGTCTGATGAAGGCGTGACTTACTTGCCGGCATACTCCTGAAGATCGTAAGAAATGTCACGAAATACTTCATTTATAATACCCTGTCAGTCGTTCGAGATTAGAACGTATCTCCACACCAGCCTACTGGGTAATTCTATTTTAAACGCTGACAAACGTAGTTCAGTCCTCTCTTCAACATCTATATTTTGCAGAACATTTCCGCACAAAATGTTCAGTAATATAGACCATACTAGAAACGGTTTAATTAATTAACCAGCTGAATTAACTCCAATACCTCAGACTTACTGTGAATTCTTGAATGTCACTGATCTAGTCAATACAGTCTCCACTTCAGTGAAACACGAAGGCCCATTAAGTTATTGACAGGACCCTAAACCAAGCGAGGAGATACAGTACGCAATCTTACGTTATGCATTCCTAGTACAGCGTTTTAAAATTTGACACTGCCAACAGGCTTTGAATGCGATCAGGCCGACACTAGTCCAGTGCTTACCCCAGAATTTACTCATCACGAAAGCCTTCTTTATTTTTCCATATTCTGCCAGCTCTTCCGCCTAACGTCAATTTTTTATTCTTATAAACGACAAATCATATGTGTGTTGTTGCTTTCGCTTCGTTAAATTACAAATTACGTGTGTAAGTCTGTCCTTTGCAGATGGCAGTGCCCGCAATGAACTTACGGAGTTGGATTGCTCCGGCATCGGGTTTGCAAATTGGAATTATGCAGGAGATATAGATATACTTAGGCGTTTTTATTTTATGTTGTCCTGTTAGTTAGATTCGTACCAGATATTTAAAAGCATTTAGACTTATTACAAGTGAATTATGAATTATACCGACTGGAGGGAAGTTTTAAAAGTGGTTTGTTGCGTTTCGAAGCTCAAGCAATCCAAGCTCCGCGTGTCACGCCGCCCATTTGCCTCTGAACCGCCACTGTCTCTCCCTGTTGTACGAAACACATTTCCAGATAAGAAGAACTTTGAGAAGACACAAAACTGTCACAAAGTTTCCGTACTTAGCTCCATCTAACTTCTGCTTTGTCGGACTTGCCACTTGGAAAGGACCATTTTTCAAAAGCTTACTGTAGAGTAAAATTTGCATCCGCTTTTAACGTTCAGGACAACAAGCGTACCAATGAGATAATCTAGAATACTAAACATTACATCATTTTAAGACTATTGTGCTAGTGTTTGAAGCGTTTTGACAGGCGGGTGCAAAATACTTTGTGATTGAATCTACAGTGCTGTTGAAACTGGATTTGTATAATAGAATCCAACTGTGTTTATAGATGAAGCGAACTAACTAACTAACTAACTCCTTTGAGCAGAGTCCTTCTTCAGGAGTTAATATTTCTTCAGCTATTCAAGAAATTCTCCGCATTTTATGGAAACCGAAATTTCGTTACTGTGTTCACAAGGGTTCGCCAACTGTCCCTAGCCTGAGCCAGATCAATTAAGTTCACGCCCTCCCATCATTTGTCTTTAAGATAAATTTTAATAGTATCTTTCCAGCTACGCCTAGTTCTTCCAAGTGATCTATTTACCTGAGGTTTCCCCACCAAAGCCTATATGTATCCTCCCCTCCTCTTTACGCGCCACGTGTTACGTTACCGACTGTGGTATGTTATTACTTCCAACTGCGGTTCCTTTTCACCTTTTAATACAGCCACCGAGCAGATCTTCTAAGTAGCTTCAGATATTGACATTCATCTTTAAGCACTGAATTTAGCCTAAGTTTTTTATTTCCTTTAATCCATAATGCATTATGAAACAAAACATTTGGCTTAACATAATTCTTGTAGGATCACAAAAGAAAAATAAAGAGTAAATAAATGGTCATGTAATTAAATAATAAAATATAATAATAGTAATTTATTTTGCCGAGTCACGTTTCAGAATAGTGATGTGGCTGCTAACACTAAGCACATCCCTTTTATCAATCTTAAGTTCTACAATGTTAATGAAATGTTAGTCTTAAATTCTGTATTATTTGCCATACACTTTTTTTACTTCTCAACTTTCGTCTGGTTACGATTTCTAGGTCTAAGCTGTGACTTTTTTCCTCGTTTAATAGCCTGTTGATCCTACACACAAACCATGTCTTAAACGCCTTCCTATCTCAGTTCGGTTTTCTTCAGCTAGTTTTCCCATTTGCATTTGATCGTACATGCAGGTGTACCTAAATTTCTCATATCCTTGAATTAGATAAATAAAGGGGAAAATTTGACGAAAAATAACGAAAGGAACGAGATATACATAATGCAAGAAAACAGCATGTTGAAGGAAGGATAAACGAATGGAGAAAATAAGGAAATGCTAAAAACTGAAAGAAGAAAGATAAATGGACGAATGAGTGCGAAAGAGAAATATGAGCTACGTAGTATGTTAAGTGCGCATTGTCAACTGCTAAATTATTTTGGGCTCCGTTGAGATTTGGAGCCGTGATTGGGAATTCTGAAACTGGAACCGAGTGGGAGAAGGGCGTCTACACGTCAGTTACTCTAATATACAGTGATCGAGTAGGTTTGTGTTAGGCTAACTGTCTTGCTTGTATTCTACAAATGTCCATTTCGAATCCGAGTTGAAACACAGGATTTCCTGACTGAGTTTCTCCCGGTTGTCTCACCCCTTGCTGAAAAATGTCGACGTGTTACCTCGACTGGGCCACGGCTGCTTTCTTTGAGACTTATCTGTAACCTGTCATCCTACCTTCGACACTGTGCTACGAAATACAGAGAGCGTCGTGAAATAAGCAGCAAAACGTTAGGGCACAATGCCAGTTTTTTTTTGAAAGGTTGAGGAAAAATTTCGGAAAATTACTTGTAGTGGTAGGACTGCCTTTGGTATTCGAACATGCATTTCCGTTGCCAAGTTAAATGAATTACGTCTGTGTCAACGTGATCGAAAATTCGTTGCCATAAAAATTAATTCAGCAATCTTTACTTATGTTTGCAGTGCACATTTAATAGCTATGTAAAATGTGTGTAAATTCTGTACGGAACAGAGTCCTTGAGGTGCTAAACAGACGGATCATACGCGGTCATATGTGCCCTCCGTAAATCTGGAAACAGCCACGTGGTCTGAAGCAAAGTCTGTTCGGCAGAAGAAGTAAGCATATGCAAAGGTTTAAGGAATGAACTGAGTATATTCCCATAGAATAAAACATAATATAGCCTCTTGGTAAGTCTGCTTGTATGTGGCAGTTGCATATAGATTTGTTTGTTAGTTGATTTGGCGACGAGTTCCCGTTATTAAATTTTAAAAGCTAGAAGTTAGCGCGTATCGAAAAAAAAGTTTAATTAAAATTATACATAAATTCAGAAAAGCCTGACGCTGCTTTTGACACGTCCGAATCGCCTCTGCGACACACAGATGACTCTAAAATCGAAGCGAAACTGGTAATTGTATTTAATCGATGCTTCCCTAGCCAATCTGCTGGCCTGACGTGGAACCGTCCTGCTTTTAGCCTGGTTTCCGTTTCACAGGTCGTCTCCACATCTATGCCACGGCAACGCATTATATAGGCAGGGATGTTTACTAAAGACTAATCAGTGTTTCTCTTAAGGAAGTTGGAATATTAAGAGGGTGAAGAAAACTTCATAATAAGCATGTGGACTTCGGTATTTAGTGTTAGGTTGCGTATGTAAAGGACTGAAAGATTTTCCGAAGATGAGAAATGTAACGAAATTTAGGAGGAGAATGTGAAGGAAAGAGCCACTTGGAAAACCTAACTGCAAGAGGCATGACTAATATGATTTGGAACAAAAATAATTAGGTTATGAGGACATGGACGCCATTACTCTGACTCAGTATAGAGTTAGGGCCGAGCTCTTCTTAACGCGATAAAGAACATAAGAAGTTTGCGGCTCCTATGATGGTAAAAATAAAAAACTGCAGCCTTCTGAGACATGACGCCCTTCAGATATAACCTCCGAAACATTGGTAATAATCTTCCAAGCTAGGAGGCGGCCCTTTCCACAGTACGCACGTCCACATTCCTTGAAATGCAGCGAAAATCTTGAATAGCTGACTTAACTGTACAATTTTTCAAGAAATGACTTTAATCATTGACGTTAATTCATCGTAATTGCTGTTATAATTAATTATAGATGTGGTATTCTTCGTTTCTGTCTTCTTAAGTACTTTTTACGCGCATTCGCAAAATTGCTAAACGCGACTATTAGCTTCGTCATGTCTGTCTTCTCTGTCTATCCGTCTGCCTGCCTGTCTGCCTGTCCGCGTGGAACAACTCGTCTCCCACTGAACGGATTTTCATGAAATTTGATATTTGAGTATTTTTCGAAAATCTGTCAGAACATTCGAGTTTTATTAAATTCCGAGAAGAATAACGGGCATTTTACATGAAGACCTACGTACACTTATGATAACATCTCGCTGAATTCTTCTTAGAATAACAAATAATTCAGGCAAAATTTGTAGGGAAAATCAAAACGCACATTTTGTGTTCAATAACTTTTTCCAAAAATCGTGCCGTTTATGAGGTAATGTGGAAAAATATGGTAGAGCCAGGCAGGCCACAGATGATAATATAATACGTCGCATGCTGGATAACTAAGGCTACAAACACATTCAGAATACGTAATACCTACTGCTTTTCCATGGCAACAGTGGTTACGCGAACGCGCCTCAATGTTACGTTTACACATAAATTGTCTGTCTTGTTTCTCTTACATAAGAGCAGGAGGCTATGTCCGTAGTATTAGTATTAACTTCAGAGTGGAAATGGATCCGCCATTTTCTCGTGTCAGAATTATTCAACGATCTTGTTTTCATCATCCATGCGTGTAAAATATGTTGGCCACGTGATTTATATCTCCTCACCAATTGTTATCTATCAGCAGAATGGAGTCCATGCTCATTAGGTTTTGAATGACCACTGATGAATGCTGTCTGAATTGTTAATGGGCATCCAGAGTTGAAAATAAGCTCATACGTAATCCATAGTGCTGTATTGGTATTTCAGTGTGTTATGTTACGACGCTATCAATTGCTGAGAATATATAGCGTTGGTGAAATATGAACGAATGAGTGTGGAGCAGTGCTTAAATGATACTGACTGGGAGAACCGAATTATTCGCAGAAATGCCTGTCCCGTTGTCACTTTGTCCACCATAAATCCAAAATAGTATTGCCTGAAACTGAACCTGGGCTTCCGCGGTGAGAAGCCGGCAACTGACCACCTGAGTGACGGAATGGCCGTCTTGGTATTAGCAACAATGTACCGCTGTATTATTTTCAGTTTCTGATACCATGTTATTGGCTTGTAATATTAGTATTTGCGTTTGTAGTTCTGTCCACTGAAGGACTTTGAATAAGCTGCATTTCAAAAAATAAACCAATGAAGTTACTGAGGGTTTTGTCAGTATCTTTTTCCGTCTGTCCGTCCGTCTACCCGCCCACTCGCTCGCAACTACCAGTTCCAAAACTACACTAAGAGTCGGTGTTTGTGTGCCTACTCCGAATTTTGGCGTTAAAGTGTGATTTAAATTTCGTTTGACCACAGAGACTATACTTTTTTTCTTTAGTGTTTTACTTACTTAAGAGATTTTTGAGATTCTCCTGAAGTAATGCTGAAGTAGTAGAATTAAAGCTTGTACAAGTGGCTGAATATATGCGAGGATATATGTATGTACATGTATGTATAGTGCCATTTCTTTATCTGACAACTGCTGGTTCGTTTATCCTCTTAACGTAGTCTGTCCTACCGACCGCCAATATGCATAGTTGATAGTGACGAACTGTAGTTGTTGTTTAGACTCAAGATCATGCACTGTACGGATACGTGAGCGTTGGAAAATACTTTGAATGGAAGGAAATTGAAAGACCTAAAGGATTGGAGGAAAGTAGTGTAATAGATTTTACGGTACTTGGATTGTGAGAATTTGTGAGGGTTAAACAAATCAGGGGCTTCCAATACGCGCGAGCCTGTACCCGGGTCCCGCCCCGCCTGAGTATTTTTAGCAAACAAATTACGCAATCATCTGTCACACATGAACCAGTAGGCCAACAGGGCATGATCACAGACTTACGGTTTGTTTATTACTGCTAACATATACATCGTCTGGTATATCTGACAGGCAGTTCATCATTTTTGTCATTAAAGTATTCGTCTTCCTCGACAAATACTCATTTATGAACACGTGGCCCACCCTTTGAAAGTCTCTGACGTTCCTGAGCTAAGTGACAACGCCCAATATCTGCCTTCATTTCACCTGAGCGCCCTGAGATTCCTGACTGACGTTACGACCGCCATAAATGCTGTGTAAATTCGAATGACTTGGGGACAAGAATTATGAATGATATGCACACAAGGATTTAGAAGGCAGCTACCGTGGCCTGTCGGAAGACATTCTTCAGACATCTACCTAATAAAGCTGATAACACTACCCAAAATCTGTTCACTTGAACGGGAGTCAAAACGGGTACCTCTCGAATGCTGTATAGGGTGTTGCTGCTGCACAAAACAAATGACGCCATTGGTACTAGTGATGCGTCTAGTTACTCTATTGGTATGTCGAAGCAGCGATACTGTTTGGCTGAGGCGGTTATTCGCCGGCCCGGGTTCGATCCCATTCCAGTCTATGTGAGATTGTGGCAGATATAGTTGCACTGGAACGGGTCAGTTCTCCAAGTACTTCTGTAATCCCCTGTCAGCATCACTCCACCAATGTTCCCTACTCATCGATCCCAGTCTAAGGCGTGGGTCTGCGGCCGGTCGCTTGCTGGGATTGCGGTTTCGAATCCCGCTGGGTGCATGGCTGTCTGTCACTTGTGAGTGTTGTGTTTTGTCTCGTAGAGGTCCCTGCTTCGGGCTGATCACTTGTCCAGAGGAGTCCTACCGAGTGTGGTGTGTCTGAGTGTGATCCTAAGCCTCGACAATTAGGAGGCCCTGGCACAGTAGGGGCTGTCGCGCCCTGGGGATAAAAAGTTCCATTCTCATTCATTCGTCACCCACACCATATTACAACCGTAGCACTTGACAGCGTCCTGAATAGTACACTGAAGAAAACAACGTGTATTAATCTTGGCTACTGTCATCATTTTTAAACTCATAAATATACGAAGTCTTTTATAAAATAGAACTTTTGAATACCAAATAATTATTAATTGAAAATTTGTTGAAAATTTAAACGTGTATTCACTATTATTTCAGTCAATAAAAACAGTGTCTGTTACACTTAACTGAAATATATAGTGATATTAACATGTGCAGTATGACGCTCAAAGATTTAATATACCCGTAAGAATGCTAGTATTTTCTTCAGGGCCGTAAGTAATTTTTGAAGCAATCTGTATAACAGCCATGCAGATTCGGTATCTTATGATAAAACAAAATACTCAACTTTTGCTGAAAGACAGTTATTAACTAATTTCCTTCGTATTTGTATAAAAGAAACATTGCTGATGGAGAGTGGGAAAACTAATTTAAAAACTTGACCTTCTGCGTATTTCGCAGTAGAAAGTAGTGGCCTGTGATCCACGTACTGTATTCTTAATGATAGAATGTATGAACGTAATTTCATGTGATGTAGTTAAAACATTTAAAGCACAATTTTAAATGATGTATCACCGTGCATTGAACAGTTAGATATGGTGACTAAAACCTACAAATGCACGTACAAACGTAGTAATACCTAAATGTTTCGGCCACTTATGTGGCCTTCCTCAGAGACATGCGTTACGAAGAATAAATACATTTAGATATTTATTATTCGTAACGCACCTTATGACCTGCTACAACATATGAAATCTCTCCATGAGCTTCAGTATTTTTTCATGTGGTTGTCTGTCAGAACAAACGGATAATATTATATCAACATGACTAACCGATTGTTCTTTATAAGGGGGATGGAGTAGGTTGTCTGTGAAGTAGAAACTTAGTTTTAATATATAATTAAATCAATTTCAATTTCCACCCAAACTCACCCCTCACAGCGTTATTAAAAATTCTTCGTAAGGCAACCCTGCACGTACAGAATTCAAACTTCAACCTAAATGCTGAACTTCTTTTTCTCTGCTGAATTCTCCAACAGTCCACTTTCCACCACCAAAAGCTCTGCTCAGCTGCCAGCTTACTTTTACTATAAGGACGAGCGGGCACAGTTTGGGAGCCTTACGAGCAGAAAACTTTTTCCCCTGTGTAATAGACGTAGTGCCCCTCACTATACGCTTTCTTCTCCTACGTCTTCTTCTTTTTTCCTTCTTCCTCTAGGTTTTTATTCTTTAAAGATTAGGTCTGATTTTTTTAGGTTTACATAGATGACTGTACGCTGATACATTAACTGCATTGACTGGGTTATGACAAAACTAGAGACAGAAAGAGGCTGGTAATGCTTATAATGTTGACGGAACTATGCCACATCTTATTTCTCCATGACAGCACAAAGTTTCCTAGTATTTCAGCGTGGTTTGAGTGAGGCGGGGCAAGGAATATCTATTGCTGGGATTGCAACCGGAACAGGAAATGGCTGTGAGGAAAGGAGATGAGTTTGACACGGTGACCTGACCCTTACGCCTTCTGACCCACAAAGGCTCTTTGTGGTCCTTTTCAAATCCACTCCTCTCTCTATATGAAATCCGTCAAACCTGTTCTGCCTTGTCTTCACGCTCTGAGCCGCTGCACTATCACAAGTGACGGACTCGTCGGATGGCTCATGGAATGCCAATAATTACTTTATCCGGCAAGTGTAGCAGTCAGAATAGGAGCAAATCACCACCTCGGTGTAAAGGATGGTGTTAAAATGAATCGCTCTTAAAGTGCCTGAATGTGACGGATAATATTGAAGCGAATCTTAGAGTACGTGAATATGACCGATATTATTTAAGAGAAACTTGGAATACCTCAATGTGAAGGATAGTATTAAAATGAAACTTAGATTAACTGCGTGTGACGACAAATATTAAAGCGAATACTAGAGTACCTCAGAGTGAAGGATAGTATTAAAATGAAACTTAGATTAACTGCGTGTGACGACAAATATTCAGGTGAATATTAGAGTACCTCAGAGTGAAGGATAGTGTTAAAATGAAACTTAGATTACCTGAATGTGACGGATAATGTTAAAATGAACCTTGGCGTACCTGAATGTGACGATATATATTGAAATGAATCTTAGAGTACTGTATGTGACGGATAATACTGAAATGAATATTAAAGTACCAAAGTGTGACGGATAATATTAAAATTAATCTCAGAGTGCCTGAATGAGGTAGATAATATTGAAGTGAATCTTAGAGTACCTAAGTGTGTTTTTCATTCGTTCATTCCATAAGCTTACGAGGCGAGTTCTCCTGAGAGTGGGATTTGTTGCTTCCTTTTTTGAGTGAAACTGTCTTCTCGTTTCCTTAACGTTATCCATTAGCTGCTTACCTCTTCTTCCTCGTCTTTCCGTCCCTTTCATCGTTGCTTAAATAACGTGTTTTAGAAAGCAGTTCGTACGCAAGATGTGACCAAACAATTTGGCCTTCCTTTATTTTATTGTATGTAGGATGTTACTTTCTCATTAATCTATGTAATACGTCATTACTCACACGATCGGTCCAACTGATTTTTTTCCATCCTTCACCAGCATCACATTTTAAAAATTTCCAGGTACGTCTGCTCTATTTTCCGAAGTGTCCAAGTTTCAGTTCCAAGTGTAGTATTTTACTAGTTGCTTCCTTAAATTTAAGTCCAATTTGCTGATGAAAAGTCTTCTTTCTGGTTGATTACTGCTTTTGCCATGGTAATCCTGGAAATAATTTCATATGCACATCTTGCATCATTTGTTATCATGCTACCCAAGTAGTTGATATATTCCACAGTCGCCAGTTGTTTTGTTATTTATGGTAATCTGTAATGGTGTTGATTGCCTTGAGATTCTCATTGCCTTAGTGTTTTTCACATTCATTTCCATTCCATAGCATCTTCCAATTTCAATTAGTCTATCAGTCATGCCTTCTAATATTATTTCTTCCACAGTCAGTAGCACAACGTGATCTTCATAGTAAAGTGTGAAGTACAGTGCTGAAATAAATCTGAGAATACAGAGACGCTGTGAAGGTGATATTGGTACCATTACAGATATTAAAATTGAAATCGCCTAAACAAGAATATGATAAACTGGATGATATTCTCCAACGGAGCTCTTATAAATCTGGAATTTGTTCTGTCCTATTTTGCGTAATACCTCATGCACATTTATTGCTAGGTCAGTATTCTGTTCCAAAGTTTATCACATTGTGAAAACTCACTACATAGAAGGACAAATTATAGCGACTAAGATGCGGGCTGGATGACCGAAGAAACGGGGTTTGCTTTCCGACGGAGGTGGGGATTTTGTCTGTGGATCTGAGTAGCAATGAACTGTGGAAACTACCCACATTCCTATCCAGTGGCTACCGACGCCTGTATTTTTGGGATTAAGGCATCTAGGGCATGATTCCTTAAGGTTGGCGCAAGCCGAATGCCTCCCCAACTGACCAGAAATCCCTCGCCCCATCTTAGTTAAAATAGACCAATTTTTTCAAACTTTCGTCACAGCCAATGACGCGAAACTCCTAGATATTCTGACAAAAACATTTAAAGAGATCCACAACGATTTATTGTAAAGTTGCCGCCACAGGCGGCTGCTTGGCCCCGCCATGCTGTCACGTTGGGCGTGGAGGCACATAAACACTCAAATACCTCTTGTACTGGAAACTACAAATGGAGCTGTGCCTCCACAAGATCAGGGTTTCCAGTGGCCTGTAGTGTCATTCCATTACCTTTATGATGTTAAACATGCGACAGACGTTTCAAATGACAGTTTCTTGTTTTACTTAGGTCTATATTTTATTCAACTCACTGATGTTCAGCTACGATCTTTGCCTTTAAGCTGTTTGGTGTTATAACCATAAGTTGTTGTTAGGTAGGTGTTATAGATAATTTATATAATACAAAAAATTAATTCTAAAGGAAACGCGTAGTGTGGTTTCACAAATTCTAAATTCTGTCAAAATTCGTTACTTACTTTAGGAGACGAATCGTTGCAGTTGGAACACGAAAGGAAACCATCGCTGCCCCAGTATGCGTTAATTTAATTTACTTTATGAAATAGATTAAAACAATGTATTATTTAATTATCAACTGCGAAATAATTGTAAATTCCTCACAGATCCACCAAGTTCTGCGAAAACAGGTTGTGCCCCATCCATTTCGGCGGAAGAAGAGGGAAACGGAATGGAGCGTGAAGCTTGATTGCAGCTTGCACCCATGAATCTTAATAGTGACATAAAAGCGGCATGGCGGCATTGAGGAACGAGGCTCATTTGAATCCAAGAACCATAACGCTTTTATGAGCTAGCGTGAAACAAGAAGCAATTCTCAAGACGCCATTTAGCTAAGTTGCGTTATTAAGTACGACTTTCTAAGGACTCGAACGTCCGAAAATCGACAAATTGAAACAGATGTGGCACTTTTAGCCTGAATTCCTAATTTGAGAAGAAAAGATTTTTTAAATCATTATTACTCTCGTGCGACACTTCCGACCTAATAACGTTGAAAGACTCGTCCTATTTTCGTGAAAATTGCTGTGAGCAATGTGACACCGGAAGGAACTTCACGTTTATGTATTTTTGTAGTTTATTTTACGTTGATGTTAGTATCCCAGACTGTAAAATGTGGAGTGGCTGGGTGGTTAAAAATGCTTTGGAAAATGTCTAAAGAAAGAGGCCCTTTCCTAATCCAGGAATTTTCCTGAAGAAACTGATAAAAAAACAATAAATATCAAAGTCAGGACAGTCTGTGTTCCAGCCGATATTTAAACGTGGCAACTTCCGAATAAAAGTCAGGATCATTGCCGTTACAGCAGCCTTGTATATACTCCCACTTGTACATTTTAACTTACACGGTCCTGTCCAGTCCAGGGCACTGAATTGCTGTAAAGGTAGACCCTCAGCTTCTCTAGAGTCAGCTAGCCGTTATTTATGCAGAGTGACAAAGGTATAAGGAAATTCTATGCAAAACAAATGAGGCTGCCTTTGCATCATTTTGGTGAGTTGGGCTGGCTTGGACTCGACTGGACTTGACTCCGTCAATGTGATAGAAACCCCAAAACTCAACAGAGGCATACATACACAGATATGTACATATAACGAAGGTAACAGTAGATATTCTACTCTAACGTGATAAGATAATCATTTCTTTACGTTTCTCACATGAAATAAATACAGACTGATATTAACCTGTTAGGTCCACCAAAATAGCTGCATTTTTCTTTAAGTCTTTTGTTTATTTCAAGAAGCGTGTGTTATTTAGGTTTATTTTTTGGCATCTTTATTTAAATGTATTCGGTATTATGTACAGTCGAAAATGCAAGAAAATTGGATCCTACTCGTGCGCACACCCTTACGTATGCATTGACACACCAATTCATGAATAACAGCGTAACGTCTAGGCCTAGAGTCTTCAACCCGCGTCCTGAGGACCGCATGCGGCCAGCCAGGTTGCATGATGCTGCACGCCGCCACCTTTGTAAATTATATATATATATATATATATATATACTATAAAAATTGCATAATAATGTGGGCGGTTAAGCATACTACGTATTGTTATTTTTCCACATGCGGCCCACGAACCAGCCCACAATAACGGGTGTGGCGTTTTGCCTTAAAAAGGCTGGACGCCCATGTTCTAGGCAAAGATGACACATGGTTGATCAGACATGATGAAAATAACTCTGTGCTATTGGTATTAATGTCTGCTCTCCGATGAATGCTGTGATTTCAGAAATTTGCAGCGCACTCAAAAGGTTATAAACACAAATAAGACGCTGGAGTTTCACTAAGGGTAGTAACAATTCAATTGCTAAGTTTGGTGGTGAACAGTACTTCTCAAATTTCCGGTGCACCCGTGACAGTTCTTGTATAATTGTATAATCTGTCGCTGGCACAAGAAACAGTGACAGAAGTAATACCTTGGATGCATTTCCAGCATTGGATATTGCAGTCGAAAATCTAATGTGATGGTTTTGTGGTCATGTTGTTTGTATCTCAGAACGGGGTTTATTTCGGTTGAAGCATGATCGTTGTAATTCAGTGTAGTTCCCTTAAGTGAATATTTATTATTTCGTTCATA
Source organism: Reticulitermes speratus (assembly GCA_021186555.1). NCBI lineage: Eukaryota > Metazoa > Arthropoda > Insecta > Blattodea > Rhinotermitidae > Reticulitermes > Reticulitermes speratus. The sequence continues at coordinate 22,736,061 of JAJKFL010000005.1, forward strand.
TACCAGAACAATCGATCTATTGGGTAGGCCTGCATTAGACCTACACATAAGAAAGTAAAATTATGTAAGTGCGTAACGTAAAATAATAAGAGAAGTCAAAACCTTCACACCAAGAATCAATAAATTAATTACATTTTTGTAATTTTACCAAGAATATTTCACTTTTATAATAAGTTTCTGGTTTATAAAAGATTCAAATACGGAGGAACATGAAGGGGAACTGGCGTTATTGCCACTGCCTTGAAGCGAAGAAGAGTAAAGAATGGATTTATTAACTTTCGTCTGTAGACCATAGCCTCCTATACAATGGGTACCGGGTCTCTTTCCCGGGGGTAAAGCGGCCGAGGCGTGGAGTTGACCACCCACCCACATCTGGTGCCGGGGTTAAAGAACTTTACCTTTTACCTGTAAACCATGCAACGGCATACTGGCGTATTTCTATCCAGCACAGAAGCGGGTTTGTTTTGTAACTTAATAATATGTAGTAGTCTTTAGGTAATCATCTGACACACTGCTGCGAAATTCTCTAACGGAGTCCTTCCCGAATACCCAGAATAAACTTACTCATATGTTGCTTCCAGAAACAGATGTTCTTTAGGTTTAACAAGAGGTAGCATTTGATAAATAGCAAGCGAAATAGCACTGTATACGAACAGCTCACAGGAAGTGGAATTATATTACCTTAAACAGTGCACAAAATGAAATGAAATTACTGGAGTTTATTCATTTGTATGTTAGATCACGGTCTTTTGGCACAAGATATCCTTAGTTGGATAGGTACCAGTGTTTCGAAGAACCCCTTTTATCCATCTGGAGGGAATAAGGAACGTAAGGTTCGAAGTGAATTTTCAAATATCAATTTAATTAAATATATATTTCATTATTAATTATATGCTTTATATTAAATACACACTCCCAGTAATAAAGGCGAGAAAGTAAAAACTGCGAAAGTTTGTAACAAAGCTCTACTGTAGTACTAATACGACGTACATAATCTTTCCCATGCTATAGCCAATGTAGTCCAGATAAACACAATGCTTGCCAGCGATTTAGTATTGTTTTAAAATGGAATGCTTTTTTATTATTGAGTCGTTTTATTAGTATAATTATTTATTAGTCATGTATAAATGAGAGGGAATTTTCCTTATTAGTACAAATGAATATGAAAAGTTAAATCAAGGAAGATGTCAAGAATTGGATATGTACTTGGTAGAAATTCTGAATATATAAGAAAATACGAATCAGGTATTCCTGTACAAAACACATTAATAAAAATCAGCTACTGTTCCATTTCCTACACCTCATTTCCGTGTTGTGTCTCAAATAACACAATAAATGGAAGCAGTGACCACTTTATTTTCCACTGATGTGTCGTGTGTGTACCGCAATCGCATTAATGAAGACAGACGATTTATCTTGTTTCTAAGTTGAAGCATAATTCGTGGTACAATCCTTTGGATAGTTGCCATTAAAAGTTCCGGTTTAAATTCTTCAGAAATATACGAGAAAAATTTCGAGAGTCAGTTTCATGTGATGTGTTAACATACATCTTTAAAGAGATGGAAGAATGAACCGTATGTAAGTAAAATGTTTCATAAATCACTTGTCTACCAACAACTGCACTGTTAGAATAAATTGACAATTTATTCTAATAGTGCAGTTGTTGGTAGACAAGTGATTTATATTGCCATAATGCACGGTGAACAAAAAGTAAAATTAAAATATTTCAGTTCCTTCAGTAATTACTGACGTCATTCATTCATTATTAACTAAACCTATGTACACCTAAATTAAGGCCATATTCTTTATTTCTCTGTACTCCTACCCCTGCTGTCTCTGTGAATTCGTATTTTCCATCTGCGTGACTGCATTCCGTCTGCACGATTGGTGAACAAGGCTTCTTGTAATTACTTGTTGTGTGACAAGTAGCCATCTGTCGAGAGCTAGAGTTACTTAAGAGGAAACATAATTTTCCCGCTGTTTCATATGAGTGTGAAACTTAGACTCTGGCCCTAAGTAACAATATATCGAAACTGATTTGACATAAATTTAGGAAACAGGATACAGACTGTTCATCCAGGAGAGGATACTCGTAGATTCCAATAAAAGAGGCTTGGAACTGTAGTAATGAAACTTTAGTTTCCACAAAACGTGATGAATTTCGTGAAAGTCTGAATGATTCTCGGCTTCTTGAGAATTACTCTGCCTTGTGGAGTTAGACATTCGAAGTACTATAAATAACGCTTAAAAACAAAAGTAAGAAGATGTATTCTATTTTCTACACATATTTGCAAAATACGCCATTTGCAATTCGTCTTCATAGGTATTTGTTGTTGATAAACAGGTTGAGGACAGAATTATACTTTGTGTGCTACAGTTCATGGGATCACAAATGACTTTTTTTTTGTGAAGGGCCCCGCAGCAGATGCTACGGACGCACCGCAGCCTTGATGTTTACTGTGCAACCCTGCGATGAGGATGATTAAATTTTTTCTGTTTTTCCATGTAATGGAGCACCTGTGGAATGAAATTGAAAGGGGAAACCGAAGTACTCGGGGGGGGGGGGGGAGGGGAACCTGCCTCAGTGCCACTTTGTCCACCACAAATCCCACATAGACTGACCGGCTTCCGCGGTGAGAGGCCGGTGACTAACCTCCTAAGCCATGGCACGGCCCACAAATTACTCTTACTTGTTACTGTATGTTTTGGAGCTTTTTGGTCTGTGCCATAAGGAGGAATGTTTTACCAGAACTTTTAGGTCTTAATAATTCATAGCATTAGTTTCTGTAGAAGAGGAGGTGATAAGGAAATATAAAGGTTTTTTAACTGTGAAGTAGTGGTTCCGTCTTTCCAAACACGTAACGAAATTTCAATTAGACGAATTGTAAAGTGTAAGCCCTCTAATACCGAATCTCATCAGAAACCCTTGATTTGACAGATTATCATAAGAGGTTACATCCCTATTGTGATTCATTGTACATTACTCCTTCAATTGGTGCATATTAATTATGGAAATTCTTGTGATCGCAAGGTCTGAAGAGAGAGTTTAATTTTAATTTTCATTATTTCGAATTTCAAGTAAAATGACCCAGACTTACGCCCTTCATCCACGTCCGATTATGTAGTTGCTGCTATCTTAACTATTCTTGGGTTAGGTTTAATTTAGGGAAGTAATGCGGTAAGCGATCTTCGTTAGGGTTTCCCAGCAATTAATTTGTTTGGGGAACTCGAGATAAGCCTTGTGAAACGTTCAAACTTAATCACTTGTTGCGCAACGAGATTCACCCTTGGTAATTTCTGTTGAAGCTAACAGACACAGAGAGAATTTGAACCGCAGAGCAAGTGAATAAATCACTTTTTAAGTTTGAAGGAATCGAATGTACAAAGAGTATTGAAGAATTAACTACAGTACAAGGTTGCTGTTGTATACCACGCCACGAAGACACGGAAAATTTGAGGCATGGCGCCATATATTCTTAATGTATCTGCTCTTCTGACGACAAGTGTATTAGAAAGAACTGCTGGAACTGGTCGAACAGTTTGTCGCCATAAGGTGGAATACTCCTCCTGCAATATGTACCGAATTATTCTTCTATCTCGTTTTTCACATTTTTATAATATTTAATACGACTTGCTGTGGTGTACTCCATAATGCAGGATTGTGTATAAAATTTCCAGAAGGTGATGTTTGCGATTGATTAAGCTTACTTGTGTTCTCTCTGTGAACTTAATATAAATCTTTTAAAGAAACACACCAGATATCTATCTCGATTTGCAAGCAAGAGATTCGGATTTACTCAACAGTTTAATGAATTAACTAGGGCACAAGTTTGATGAGACTCTTCAGGTTCATACCCCCGGCCGTTTTGCATGTGAAGGGGAATTGCCGGCACACTTCTGATAAAAAGCTGAGTGGATAGACCAGCCGGTTTGATCATATAGATGTAGTCAGCGTATTAAATGGCCGAGCTTACTGTAAAATACAATAACCTACAGTACGAAACGTAACATAAAATGTCATTTACTATATAAGAAGATAATTAAAAATATATAAAATGTGAAAGTTGTACATACTGTGTATATGTATATTTATGGAGAGACAGGCATAAAGTAAATTTGTTCTGCCCTTATAAAAATAATATATAAATCGGGTCTGTCCTTTACAGAGAATGGGAAGAATTTGATATGCTGGAAAATTGTAGCACTATGCGTGTATATACATGACGAAGAAGAAATAGAAAACACCATGAGAAAGGTTAAATAAGGCAAATTTTAATTAATAATCTGTTGTGGAGAGTGTTTATTAAGAGGAACGCTTAAAGATGACAATGATAATATCAAAATTTGATTTAATTCGCTCCAGTCCATGTCGTCGGTTATTTAGTCTCCCAACGCGCGAGTACAGACGGTTTAAAGTCTACAATCACTTCTGTCTCGCTTGGAGCCTTTGTTCGTTTTGTGTAGAGTAAAAATCGCAAAACGTTGCCTAAACTAACCATTGAGTAACTTTCTGCTAATTCACTTCTTGAAATCGCTTATTTTAAGTTAGTGCCTTGATATATTTCTGGAAAAATTGAGAGAATGTACAAATTATTTTCTTACATATAGTCTTAAACTTGTATTTTTAGGATACAAAACAGGCAAATTTATAAAGATATTTGTCATAGGAAACGCGGAGCACATACAAGTTAGGAGCCAAATGCTAGTTAAGTGGATACTGTGTTGACTGTGTTCTGCGTGGAATGATCGTTTTGATGTAAATTTATAACGTGATGTGTTGAACACTTCAAACTGTAAAGGTTACATCGACATCATACACAACATATTTAGTGGTTATTAACATGCTTGTGTGCATGAAAGGATGCCCCTCTTTTATTTATATTTTCAAGTATTACAAATCTGTGGTGAGCATATTTTCGTCTTTTGGGTTATGGCACGCTGTATTTTCTTAGAAGAGTGTTCGTACTACCATCCATCAAGGTGCACGGTCTCCGTACTAAGACGACCATAACATGAAACAGAAACGCAGTGGATACTTAAAATCACGAGTAACCTTTGATATTTCTGGTTATATTAGTATCTGATTTGCGTTACAAATTTATTCACTATATTAAAATAGTATATTTCTTGTCAAAAACCATGTACGGTGCACAGATAAATTAGAATTGTGAAACTTAACATTTCTAATTTAGAATTCTGAGGAAAGCACAAGAAACTAAAAAAAATTTTGTTTCTTTATTCTTAACTGCCGTCTCATAACTTGCATTTCTTCACCAAAACAGTGAGTTATCTTACATTTTTGTCCCTTTGTGTGGCATAATTTCAAGTATAGATTTCTCACCTGTGTAAATACGACAGTACAGTATGGCATTAGAAAGATTTAACAGACACACTGATAACGCATATACAGAGTCATAAATTGACTAAAATTGTATTTTATATTATGTGATAAACAGAAGTTAACTAATAACTGACACTCCTGCATCACAAAATTTTCCCCGAGGCCTTATTCCGGTTTCATCACTGACAACTGAAAGTGAACAGATAGAAAGCTAATATTCAGCAGGTTTATATCACAATAATACGTACATCTGAATGAGCAAACAAACAACACATGTGGTTTATGGTCTATTTTATCTACGCCAGTCGTCGCTTGAAGCCAAATAACAACCCCAATAGACTTCATCCATGAAGGAAACCTCAGTATCAAATGAAGCGTAGTAAAGTTTTCAAAATATGTCTCTTGAATCAGTTGCGAGTACTATGGTAACTACATAACGCAATAGTTTCTAAAGCTTTTTAAAATTACCCAAAAGATAAATAAATGGCAAAATAACTTTACGTGTTTTTCTGGTGCTGGAACACCATATCAGCATGTATAAGAGAAGCTAATGTTAATATTACATATTGAGCTTAACCAGCCTCCCCTTAAATAAGTGAAGTAATTGTGTTTATGATGTGGAGCTCTCATTTATTCGTCCATTCACGTACTTTAGCTTCAAACCAACACAACATTGACGTGACTTTTTGAAAGCCGGCCTTTAGTCAGATAAGTTAAATTTTGAAGCACCTCTATTCAGCATTATAATAAAATCAAATGTGATGTGTACGTGGGGAATTCAAGAAAGTAAGGGTCATTGGTATTTGTCTAGCTTTCTTGTTCCGTAAAACGCGCGCAAGAACAAACTCACTACAGTTTCATATCGCCAATCCACTAGCTTTCTTGCACATTTGTTACTTCGATCCGCGAGCTTCCTGATGCGATCTGCAAAGAATGTTTTTTTTGCGAGTGAAGCCGCTATGGCCAGGGACCCGAAGGATATTCATCACCGACGCACTTTGGCAATTTTACATCCATTTAGTGCGTCTTACTATGCGTTTTACCGCATTCTGAATGTCGCATTCTTCAAGGGTTTTCCCCCTCACTGACCACAAAAATCGAGGGACATCACATTTCTTATAAGCTATGCCTTTTAAAAGTAGAGCTGGCATATTTACATTATGACTGAATGAGCTTTATTAAATGTAAGAGCTACAAAATGCCATTCCTTGACTTGGCATAGCATGTGATACATGCCACGTACAGTGGAGCACATTCTCACAACTTACCAGAATCTTAACACGGAAATTTCTGTTACTTTTTAAGCGCAAAACGTGTCTATTAGCCTATCATGTCTCGCCATCCGTTCGCCCGTCTGACTGTCCGCATGTATCAGCTCGGCTTCCACCAAAGGATTTTCATGAAACTTGATAACGTGGGCGTTTTTGAAAATCTGTGTAGCAAATCCAAATTTGGTTAAAATCGGGCAAGAAGACTTAAGTACGTTTTATTGCTGCCGGCGCCATAAAATCTGTATGTAATCGATCTTTTATATCGGAATGGTGTTAGGCTGTTAGGAGAGGCTAAGACGTTTAAGCAGTACAAAATACTCTGTACCTCAGCAGCAGTACTAAGAGAATATGTTGCTGCGTTTCCATGGCAACAAAAGTTACGCGAACGCGCCGCAATGTTACATTATGCGTACAGTGCCCTTCTCGAATTAACCTCTTTAAGTTTTGTAAAACTGGCCCATCGTTGAAAGGAACATGTTTCTTGAAGTTTCGTACATTAAGCTTGATTAATCTCGCTTTAATCGTCTAATTATACTTTACGTTAATGAGCTTTGTGAAACTGAAATCAGTTTCCTCTGCTAACTGTAATACGTTTGATGTAGACCACCTTTGCCAACAGATTTTATGGTCGTATGCATTGCCACCCTTGCGTATGTAAACCGTGCCAGTAGTAAATTCGTATCTGCGGTAATGATTATCAGGACCAATATTGAAGCAACAAAATCACAAATAACGCATTTTAAAGTACTGTGTGTTCGACATTTGCCTACATGTTTGCTCACTTCTTGCCTTTGTTGTTTTTCGGTCTGCAATAAGTGATAGCCCCCTACAATGGTACGCCTTTCTGGCTTGGCGCTTAGATACATTGGAAAACATATTATTATTATTATTATTATTATTGTGAATACTTTTCCCATTTGGAAAATAAACTTGACAGGACAAACTATTGTGTTATTCTTTTAGGTGACTTTAATGTCCCTGGTTTTGATTGGGAAAGCGGCCTGCCTCGTAAAAATTGTCAGTTGTATTCTAAAATTAGGGGAGTTGCTATTTACACCTCCACTTGTTTTCTTGCTCTGGGATAGTGTATGTGATGCTGATTACAGCAGTAATATGCTTGACCTTGTCTTCTCTAACATTACTGATTTTCATATTACTTTCCCCGACACTGGCATGGTTAAACCTGACGTTTATCATCCGCCACTGTCAACTGAAATACCACTTTGTCAAAACATGTTCCAAAACTAGCGAAATTTCATATTTTAAATACGCTTGTGGTGATTATACACTGTTATATCACATTCTTTCTTCATATGACTGGTCATGTGTGTATTCAAAAACTTCTGTTGATGCTGCTGTTGCCAGCCTTAGTTTCGCTCTCCATGAAGCCATTGATCCATCTATTCCCCGAAGCTCTGTTAAAGGATCTAATTTTCCCTGTTGGTTTTCCCGCACACTGCGCACTATATTTTAAAAAATAATTGATTTTACAGACGTTTTAAAAATATTAAGTGTGACATATACTACAGTAAGTTTTCCTACTATAGGAAACTTGTAAAGATTACTATTAAGTCTGACAGATCTAGATGGCTTAAATCCATTGACGAAAGCCTAAAAAATAATCCCAAGAAATTTTGGAAATACGTGTCTAATTTCAGGAAAAATAAATCGAATTCCTTCCAACTTGTGGTTGATGGCACACACTTGGTGGAACCGTACCAAGTTGCTGAAGCCTTGGCTAATCATTTTAAATCGGTGTACGATAACACAGCTTCTAAATTTCCTTCTAATCCTATAACTTCTCTTGGTGTCGCTTCCTCAGATAATTTATCTTTATTTCCTGTTACTGATTATGATGTACGTAAAGCCATTAGGCGGCTAAAGCCATCCAAATCTGTTGGACTTGATGGTATTCCAGCCTTTATTGTTAAAGGCTGCATTGACATTTTTGTACCTTTATTGGAGTATATTTTTAATCTTAGTCTGTCTCAGCAGCTGTTTCCTTCTTCCTGAAAAAAAGCTGCTATTGTACCTATCTTCAAAAGAGGCAACAGTTCCTTACTTTCTAATTATCGCCCTATTTCTATTTTGAATAATTTTTCTAAAGTTTTTGAATTTGTCATTCATGATCACTTTTCACATTACCTTCAGTCCAAACGTAACTGTTGTCAACATGGTTTTATAAAATCCAGGTCTGCCACCTCTAATTTGGTAACTTATTGTGATTATATAACTCCTTTAATCATCTCTCAGCGTCAAAGTGATGCCATATATTTTGATTTTAGCAGTGAGTTCGACCTTGTATAACATACCTTACTTTTAGGAAAGCTTAGTTCGTTTGGACTTATAAGCGCTTATGTTAGCTGGTTCTGTAGCTATTTAACTGACAGATTTTCGTGTGTTAAAATTTCTGGTATTCTTTCGGCGCCTTTTAGAATCCTTGTCCGTGTTCCTCAAGGCTCTGTACTAGGGTCTCTGGTTTTGAACATATATATATATATATATATATATATATATATATATATATAGATGATGAATGTAATTCACACTTTCAAAATTTCTTCTTTTTTGCTGATGATATAAAAATTTTTCGTGCTATTAAGTAATTTGATGATTTTACTCAGTTACAATTAGATATTGATTCCATACAAGGTTGGTGCACTGCTAACGTCATAAATCTCAATATTAGTAAAACTCGAGCCGTTACCTTCTCCAGGAAAACTAACACCCTTCTCTTGAAATATAAACTTGGGGATTCTTATATTACGCGCACTGATTGTATTAAGGATTTGCAGTTTTTATTGATTCTAAATTATACTTTCCCTCTCATGTTGATTATATTTTTTCTTAATCTATTAAGCTTTTGGGTCTCATTCGTAATATTACCGTTTCATTTTCGACTCTTGATAGTTTATTGATTTTATATTTTTCACTTGTTAGACCTAAATTAGAGTACGCACCCGTAGTATAGAATTCAATTACCTCTACTAATACTAAAAAACTCAAGCACATTCAGAGGAAGTTTGTAGCTCTATGCTATAATCGATTCTTTTCCCCAGACAGTAATGGCTATAGTTATGCTAATGCTCTTCAAGTACTTAATTTACGTACTTTACATGAGAGAAGACATCAACTTGATGCATTTTTTGTTACCAAAATTTTTCTGGGCTCTAAATCTTGTCCATCTACCATGGACATTGTTGGTCTACGAGTTCCCACTCGGAACCTCCGAGACTTTCCTTTGTTTCGTGTTAGTTCATCGTATACAAATTGTCCCTCCGCCAGGTGTGCCACTGCGACAAATTCAGTTTGTAATCAATTCGATGTCTTCAGAAGGCAAATTTTCGCACTTAGTCAGATGTGATATTATTTTACTTCATTATTACAAGGTGTCCTAATTAATTATTTAAGTATTATTTTGCTTATTTGTTTTGGTTGTGTCTGTTTCATTTGTGTCCTGTTCATTGTCTGTTGCTATTTGTGTTTGTATGTTGTGCTGTTTCTGTAATTGGTCATCTGGCTGTTGACTCAGCACATTAATAATCTAGAATTGAATTGAATTGAATTGAATTGAATTAAATAATAATAATAATTATTATTATTATTATTATTATTACTGTTACTACTACTGATATCACTCAGGTGTTACACAGATTAACTTATAACAGGTTTTGCCAAATTTACTACACGTATTATCGTCATTTACCACTCTTGATGACTGAGGGCTCTTCGGACAATTTTAGCATGTTCCAAGACCTGCAGCTGTTTGGATTTTACTGGATATGTCTTTTTGAGGTCCAGAATTCTCACTCTCCTGTGCGGGGACATAAGCAGCACAGGACTATCGGTACTATTTTCACCTGTTCCGTTTGCCGTTACTTGTTTGATTTCCCCGCTGATTGTGCGTACAGTATATCTGGAATTTGTATTATATACCATCTCTTTACTTTTGACATTAGAAACAGCTATTATCAGTTGCGTTTGTAATATTTTTTGGGGGTAAATTATTGCAAAGTTAGCACTGTTTTGCTGTATTTATTTCGAACTTATTAATTTCAGTGCTAGTAAATTTATAAATATTATTTATATTTGAATTGGTAACGGTGGAGAATATTAACACCGATCTTGTGGGATATGAAATCGTAGAGTTTGGAAGGTGTGTGTACTGATCAACGTATCAGTGGAAACACTATCTTGTTATTTAGTTACAGGATGAAGGCAGCAGCGTCCTCTAAAACATTTTTATCCATCTGCCCATCTACTACATGTAGTAGAACAGCAGATATGGTTATTAAGTAACTGTATGGTGATCAGGACACTTTGAGAATGTTAAAGTAGCTTAGCTTCAAGAAGATTTTCGAAGAGCTGGATATGTAACTCGAATGATGAAGAAAGTTATATTTGAAAATTTTGAAGGAGAAAATTGTCTTAAATTGATTTTTTCGAAGACTGCAAGGAAGACGTTAGAATGGCATAAAGGTGTGTCTTAGTGAAATAGGTTCTGTCATGTGGCGGTCTTTCATTTTAGAACTGCCAATTCTTTAGTTTCCCCAGTCAGGTTGGTACTTTTAGTTAACATTCTACGTATCCTCGTGAGTACTAATATTGTGACTACTAGTGGAAAATGTGGAAATTAACGAACAATTGTTTCTATCATATCTTTATTCCTGTGATCACCACATAAACGTCCTTCGGACAGAAGGAAAAACAAAAGTGTCTTCCATCATCGGGGAAGCACTTAGGGATTCATACTCCTCAGTTACAAGAGTGAATGAAGTAACTTTGTTATTCTTCAGATAACACAGTTTTGGAAACAGACTGCTATCTGTGTAATTACGTGGAAAATACCAAAATGTGAGAGTGAAATAATGTACAGAAACGGTATCCTGTATGTATATTCCAGATACCAATTCTAGGAGTCCTGTCTGGCGTATTTTTATTATCCGAGCAGCATGTTGCTCTAGATGTAGGTAGATACCAGCACAGTCGGGATTGTGTGTGAAAGCTGTTACTTTCTGTATGCGGTTTTATGTGGAATGTGTCAGCTCTCGTCCTGTGCTGTACTGAGGTCTTAGCCCGAAGCAGCTAAAAGTTGTTGCATAGTTTTGTTGGATGGATGTTTGGTATATGTTGCTGTAGCCGGGGGCCGTATCGTCTTCACAGGGACAGCGGAATGCTACGACAGCAACCGACAGGCTTCGGTGGGGTGGCAAGATTCCGAGGGCAAGCCTTTTGAAAGTGTGCAGATTTAAAGGGAAATTTTAGATGTTGCAGCCACCTTGTAAATGTCCACATTAAGCTTCATAACCACTTACACATTCTGCAGAATATTTCGACGTATATTTTAGAGGTTTGTTTGTGTGTAACGAATTTAAAATTTGGGTAAGGAATTCCTTACATTCTGAACGCAGAAGCTCCTAGTTTCGGTATTATTAGTCAGACTCATTGCGTCCCTTATGGTCGACTTCGTTCATCGTCATGAATTACTAAAGCTAGAAGATTAAAGAAAGACCGAAATGTTTTCTGTATCGTCTCTACATAGAGCAACATTTGATTACTGTGTGTGAAGCCCTTGTTGTATTAGTTGTTTGTGTTTTTATAACGTATCCCATACCCTACTGCCAGTGTGACTTAATTTGATCCATGGAATGCGTAGTGATGTGTTCCTTTGTATTAAAACACTTAAACGATGTTTTTAAACAACAGAAAGAGGAAATGTCGTCTGGGTGTCTGTGTGTGTCCCTCCATCCTAACTCTTGGAACAATCGACTAATTTTCCTTACATTTAATATGAACTTTGTGACGCTGGAGGAAAAGCGAACGTGCACTGCGGGAAGCAGACTAGTGAAAATGTTTGTGGCAGTCCAAGTTGAAATGTGTTTATATATTATTGAGCTAATTGTTTGTATTGTATGTAATAACAAAGTGGTGGCGCTGTGAAATGTTTCTTTGGCTTTAGATTTTATGGAAATTATCAATAAAATAAAGAAATAGTAAAAATTTATAGCAGATGAATTTAATGAGGCGTAATAAATATAGCTACTTGTACATTATGTATGAAGTAATGCTTTCAAATTAGAAATTACAAATATGACATGAAAGAAACTCATAGATTTTGTCCGCGAAATTTAGTGTATACAGAATCTGTAATTAAGTAATAAGATCTTAACAGATCTTGCTAGTTACCTAATAAAAGTACAAACTCAAAAATAATTCATATTGACTTAAGTAATTATTATTCGCTGGGGAATAAAGCGAAAAACTTGCAGCAGTGAGGCGAACCGCATTGACACTTGCCTGACATTTTGTGCAATAAAACAAGCCTGAGTGCATGCTTTGAATGACAAGTAATCTATATCTAATGGCGATAATACAAACGGAACTAGGATTCTTGTCACGCAGTAGGGGAGTAAATGAATATCCGGAGAGAAGAAGGCGTTCTTTAGAAGTTCCTCTATAAAGCACTGAAGCAGAGAACGTGCGCTCTGAAGTGCTCAGCAGTTTCATTAAAAATATTATGCGCCTTCAGCTTATTATTTGTTGCAAAGTAAGGAATAAAGGAGTCTTTCACTACAGTCACAAGATGTCAGTGTCTGCAAGGAAATCTTTCTTGGTTGGAGTACTGAAATCACAGTTATTCCTAAAGTTCATGTATTTTCCTAAATGTGTTTAATGAATCGTAACACCTGGTCATTTATTTAGTCTAAATTTTATCTTACCTTTATTTGTACAAATATAAACGTAGTCATTTCACAGGATACATAAAAATCTACCTAATGTAATGGAACAGAGACCTCCGTGAGAAATAAAGCGTCGTTCACGTATTCAACAATTCCGCCGCATGTTATGCAATATGAAATTATATTACAGTACCATAGCATTAAGTAACTTAAGTAAACACTGAGGCTAAATTGTAACGTAGAAACACGTGAAATTCTAAGCTGAATTTCATTGACGTCATGCGTATTTTTATACCCCCACGGCTCAACTGTAAGGCCTTATCTTGTGCTACACATTCAGGTGAGATTCACGTAATCACAGAAGAGCTGCTACATTACATATTTTACGCCTGAAACCCTATTAAATACTATTTCTGAATTATTACATTACAAGGCGTTCTTTACAACGTAAAAAGAGGGAGTTTTTGTGTATGTCTGTAACCTCACAAGAGCGTCCCAACTGTTGGACAGATCTTTTAAATTTTACGTTGGAGACTTTCCTTAACAGTTTTCGGATAATTATAGTTTCCAGATATAATTGTATATATGGTAATAAAGCCCATTTTACATTAAACCATAACTGGACATTTTCGTGAATCCTATAAACCGTTCCACAAATTTTGCTGAAAATTGGTATAGAAGAATTCCATTAAATATCCAGAAGCTTCTATTTTCAGCAGCATTTAATCATAGTAATGCTTCGTGTGCATACAGCCGTAAATGTTCTTTAAACAGCCAACAATGAATTTTGGTACGGTAGACTCTCACTTGTTTGTATTTTTTATTCCGTAAATTCAATGAGCTTAATAAATATAAAAAACTGATGGTAATTTTTATACAGTTATGGAATACACTATTTGCAGTCTTTGTATAACATGTTGTGAGTATGTAAGAGTTTTTGCATGAAGATTAAGAAACAAATTTTTAAAACTCATTAATTTCCTCGCAGTAAGCACTCACAATATCCGTTACAAAGACCAATCGGGTAATGTTATGTGGGGAAATAATCTCTGTTATTTGTGATAATTCTACGAAACACATAAATACAGGTGTATTATTTGTGTAAATGGTATAGTTTTTAATTATTAAAGTAGTGGACCTCAGTAATCGCTGTTCGTGTGTTTGATTTCCGCACATAAGTTGCTCATGCGCAGTTACTTCCATTTACCTGACCAAAGCTTCGAGTTATCATGGAATGTGAACACCGTATTTTTATTATTATTCTACAGGGAATGCATATCTGTTAAAGTGGCGAGATTGGAATGATGTAACGACCGTAGTGTACGAATTTGTTCATCGGCGTGTTGCAATATTAGCAGCAACACTGTAAATTGGCAGCGGTTACCGTCCCACTGAATATTTTTCGTGGAAACAGTTGAAATGAACAGAATGCAAATCATTTGTACTGCCAGATATTGGTGTATTTACGTTTTATAAAATTTGGCTGTTGGGATACTTTGAACACATCAATACCCCTGAATATCCATAGAATTGCCTGCTACCGTATATTCGATTTGTAAGCCATGCTTATAATCGATGTATCCGACCCCTCAATATTTGCAAATAACACATGACAGGATTCAGGTTGTAGAGAATGTGGATTCATGTATATTGCTTTTCATCCCCTTAGGATATTAGAACAGGGGGAAAAATAAATAGTAAATATTCTAACTCAGATTTGAACCTAGTAGAGGTGTGTCTTGTTCTCTGTCACCGTGTTCTACTTAAGTGTTTGGAAGTTGACTGTACCAGCTCTAAACGATTATCACGAAAATATCGAAAGGAAACAAAAGTCGATAAACCAAAATTTTTTCAACCTTAACGATACTGGTCATGTAATATGTTATAAAGCAGAGGTAATGTTTGTGTAGGAAGTGTTAGGTCTTTTGACATTTCACGATGGAAGTTCTTTCGCGTTGTATATAACCTTCTAAAGGTAAACCTAAAGCTTTACATTATTTTCGGACCTCACAGCGAACACAGTACATTTCCATTAAAACGCCAACGGTCAAAGTTGTATAGGCAAACATGATTGAAAATGGTGTACTCCGTGACGTACTTCATAGTATTTAGGAAGGCGTTCCATACTTTCTAAGTACCACATGGCTTCACTGTATACGCGTGTAAATGTAACTTCCTTTACGTCCGTGAGAAAAGTATTGCCTTTCTTGCGCCTGATTTCAGGAAACACGTAGATGTTAAAGAGCAACACGTTTGAGTCTGTTACACTGAATTTCACTCCTGTCGGAATACTGATGTGGAAAGTAAGGTGAGAAAGTTATTTACGGACCTAACTAACATACGGCTTCCACTACGCCGATTTTTATGAAACTTACAATCGCTCAGTGAAGTTTTGTGGACACAGTGTGGACCGGATTTTGTAAAAATCGGATAAAATGTATATACCAGCAATTCACGCCCGTAAATAAAACATGGCTTCCACTGCAACCATTTTCACGGAATTGTCACACAACGGTATTGCGTACAGGTACTTATTTCCGAATTTTACGCAAAACGGGCGAGATTCTATTCACGCTCTTCATTAAAGTATGACCTTTCTCTGCACAGATTTTCACGCAGTTCGTAATTTATGAGCCATCACGTGGACGTTTTCTGTACCGAATTTCACCCAAAAAAGGTCGTGAAATGTGGAAATACGAGTAGAAAGTTTTTACGCCTTGAAGTATAGTGTAACTGTCACCGCGCTGATTTTTACGGAACTCCTTCTTTAACAACTTACTGTAAAGAATCCATATACCGAGTTTCATGAAAATCCTACAGACGATTTAGGCGCTGGTACTAGGTGACAGACGGAAGGGCGAGCAGGCAGACGGGCGGAAGAACATGGTCTGTATACATGGCATTCTTTTTTATTTCTTATAGGGCACCTAAAATCCACGGTTTATTTTAAGAGATATACTGAACGCTTGTACACACTTTGTGGACAAAGTGTCGTTTATTAATATTTCAGCCTGTGTTACGTATAGCAATCCGCGAACTTTAAAGGGATCATTTTTCTTTTATTAATTTCCTTTCCTATAAGTCATAATCCAAGTGGCCGTGCGGTCTAAGGCGTGGGTATTCGGCTGCTGGGTTCGAATCCCACCGGGGGCATGGATGTTTGTGTTGTGTTTGTTGTAAGTACGGTAGCATGGAACGTAAAGTGACATGAAGGACAAAAAGGATTTAAACAGTACAAAAATGGATCAAAGGGGAAAAACCCCGGACAGGCATAAAAAAAAAATCCCGCTGAGGGCATGGATGTCTGTCTCTTGTGAGTGTGGTGTGTTGTCAGGTAGAGGTCTCTGCGACTGGCTAGTCCCTCGCCCAGAGGAGTCCTACCGAGTGTGGCGTGTCTAAAGTGTGATCGTGAAGCCTCGGACAATGAGGCGGCCTAGGTCCCCAAGGGGCTATCGAGCCATTGAAAAAAAAAGTCATAATATGCCATAATTACATCGCAAACGAAATAAAATTTAACATGAGGTAATAATCGCTAATAGGCACCTTGTTAATTACATCCAAAGTGACTCGGCATTATCAAACTAGGTAAGAGAATTTATTTCACAAGAGTTGTAATGATTACTTTGCAAATTACGTCGCGTTTTAAAGTGAGTGGTAAAGTTTCTTACACATTTGATTTGGTAATTATTTTTATGCTCGACATACCGTTGTGATGAAGACACGCAAGGTGAATACTAACCGTTAATAACTAAACTCTTTTTCTATAACGTATCGTTTTAGTGCAACATGTTTCGGCTCAACAAGAGGCCATTATGAGGCTAATAAGACACCGAAGGAATTATTACGTAATTGCATAATATTATTTTACATCATCTCATGGTTGAGATCTAAACCTGACAATTATCATAAAAGTATATGATAAGCTGAAAACAGTTTATATATAAACTATGTTATTTCCAATAAATGTGATAAAATAAGAAGTTAAAATGTAGCATTAAAGTAGAATTATAAATAGTATGTTAGTGCTTCAAGGTAGTAGTGCGTGTTTTTATATAAATGTTCGGCCTTGGGGGATCGTTGTATATTCGCATTCCTTAAAATGTGTGCTCTTGATTGAAGGAATATTCACGATGACATAATTTCTTGTTTCCCTTTTACTCGTATTCTGTCTTCTGTTCTTCGTGAAATTGTATAAGTTACTGTATACAAGAGCTGCAAATCCCTTGTTATTGCATTGGCCTGTATGTAATGGCGTTTCCTAGATTACGCCAGTGCACACAGGTCAAGCAAGAGATCTCAACTTCTCAGAGATTTATTAATCTGTAATGTTTAGTTAGTATAGAGCTTGATGATGGCTTATATGAAGAGCCGAAACATGTAGCTGAGGTTTTTAAATAAGCAAGTTGTGTTCCACTGTTATGATATAGATTTTGTTTCACAGTATATTTAGTAATTACACAGCAAATGACTTGACGTTCTGCAGTTATATAATATCTCTGCACCAGATACAGTAATTACGATGTACGTCGAAAATTAATTTTTTTTTCTGTGGCGCTACAGCCCAAACCGGGCCTAGTCGGCCTGTTTTGAGGTTTCTTGCTCGCACACAATTAGACACACACACACACACACCCGGTAGGACTCCTCTGAACGGGTGATCGGCTGGTCGCAGTGGTCGCTGCCTACACGACACACAACAAACACAAGATACGAACATCCAATCCCTCAGCGGGATTCAGACCCGTGATGCCAGCAATCAAGGGACTGTACGAGTACGCCTTAGACCCCGTGGCCACCAGGATCGGATTGCAAATGACTTGGTATTCCAAAATTGGATGCCATAAGTTAGTACAGATTTATTACTTGTATCCCACCGCACCTTAAACTGGAATTAGCTAAAATTTCTTCCAAACCAGACGCACTGAATGTGGTGCTGATAATAGTTTTTTTTTAAATTTGGTACGCTTATGTTATCCACTACAGATGTGCCAGTAGTTTCTGTACCGGCAGTGCTCGTGCACCAAATCACAGTTTGTGAAAACAGTGTACGTTACGAAGTGAAGTTGACATTAAAGCAGAGAGGCATTACTGTGCGAATAAATTCTGCGGTTGTGCAGCTTTGACTAGGGGCTTGGTTCATTACTGATCCCCTGCTAATGGCATCGCTGTCAACAGCATTGTCCAGTCTTGGCTTTTAATTTCCGGTGTACCCTTCTGAACCCGCATTGCTGACGGCGGTGACAGAAGTGATAAGAAATTCGAGCTGTTCTAACCGACTGGTTGGTTGAATGCACCTTTCAAGGTGACACATGAAATACATGAGTACGTGTGTAAATTTCAGTGCATGACTTGAATAATATAAGCAGATCTTACAGGCCATACATTTATATAACGACCTGTTGTTTGAAGTGAATTACAGAAGCTATTATTTCTGTAGATGCCACTTTTTTTTTATTGATCACCGGTATAAAGCGACATTCACTCCTACAAGCTTCGCATTCGTTCGAAGTGTGAAATAACAAAGCGGTATTATCAGCGACTAACGTAAATTTCCGTTGAAACTTCAACGGAAATTTGTTGTGACTCTCTGCATCATATTTGTGTACACAGTAGGAGTTACAAGCAACTTAGCCGTACACGTATCAATGTTAGCTAGTAGTGAACATTTTGAAATCCCAGTCTCAGTGATTAAGCGAGTTGTGGAATTAGGGATGTTCTGTGCGTAGCGCGGCTTAAAAGAATAGTTCCGGGCCTTTAACCTTGGAGAACCGGGTACAATCCCAAGTCAGTCCATGTTAAATTTGTGGTGGACAAAATGACATTGGAACAGGCTTACTTCGATTTTCCTTGTCAGTGTTTTGTCCACCAATGGTTTACACTCATTCATTGATTTATCACCGGCGCTATACACCTATTAGGAGCCAGCATACCATATTCGGTATAGCGACCAGACTGCGGGCTGGATGGAGCCGGGGTGCGAATTTCCGTCAGGTACAAGGCATTGTTTCTTCTCTGAAACATTTGGAACCTCCTGAGTTTCGTATTTAGTGGATACCGGGGTTCCTTCCCCTGGGTAAAGCGGTCGGGGCGTGGTATTGCACCGAAGTAAGAATGAGTAGAGCTGTACCTCTACTTCCCCTATATGCCTTTATGGCCTGGGTAGGGATACTTTTACAGTTTTTTGCTATACATATATTCTTAGCAATTGATAGCGGAGTTGAATAACACAAAACATTCTTGAAATCCGAATATAATGACGTCAAGATACTAAACTTACATAAACTGGAATAAAATTATGCACAAAGCGGCTCTGCTATATGCAGGTAACCTAAGGAGTTTTTGTATAGTTGGACAATACAAAACCGAATCAGCGTACCTTCCACTGCTGTTTACTTGTACAGTCTTCTGCTCCTATTCGTAACTGTGTTAACTTACGTAACATATTAATTGTGAGAAGAATATAAGTAAAGGCAGACACCAAACGTTGAAGGTGGTGATTACTACTCATACATCATATTATGAAGGTCAGATTTTCACAACTTGGCCTGCGTACCCATCGACCTAACGTACAACGTGGCTTTTCTCAGTTTCTCTAGTAACATTGTGAATTAGGATATAAAAATACGTCACAACTGCCTGTTTCTACAATCGTCCCAATTTAGCATTCACACTCACCCTTCCTCTGAAATTACGTGTTAATTTTCTTAGTGCAAGGTTTATTCAGGGACTGAATGTAGCTCAGGCAGCCTACCGTTGAATGTTGAATGTTGTGTGATTAGCGAATACATTCAAGAGGACGCACACAGATGTGCCCGCCGTAATCTGATGTAGTTACTCTGCACTGTCCTGGAGACACTGGGACAAAACAGAAAACCCGAATAGGATGATAACCGGTACAAACGGGCACTTAACCAATCACCAAGCCACCGCGGCTTTAGATAGATATACCTTACAGTATGAAACCTAAGTAGCTTACAGCGTCGTTAAATAGACAAAGAGTAAAGTATACAGAGAGGTTCCAAATGAATTACTAGACATAACAAAGCCGCAACATCAGATAAGCGAAATGCACAATATATGCGAGTATTGGGTGCTTTCCTCGGGGGTAAAGTTTGCCGGAGTGTGAGACCGAGCACTCATTTTCATCTGATGAAGGAGTTAAAAATGCGTTGTTCTGTACATCAAGTCCCCTATATGCTTTCGTGATAAACTTTCCATTTATAAATACGAACTTAGTAATTAATGAAATTGATAAGAATGTATCACAAATATTTTTCTTTTGCTTTCACTCATTTTCCGTTGATTTTCGATGGGTTACACAGAGTTTATCAAGCTTTCCATAAACTGTTTACTACACTGAAAGCAGATTATGCAAAGTTAGTCGTGCAGACGTATTTGATTCTTCATATGAACCTGGCACGTTTTCAGATGCTATAGACTCTATACAGCATTAATGGCATATGAAAAATATATGTCTGAATTCACTGAACGGATTTAGGCTATTTAATAACATGTTTTGTGTATGATTTTTATTGAACCTTAGGTTATGCAATTATTTATTTGTGGTTTATGTCACGAAACGTGCAGTAAGTCGATAGGACCTGAGTAAAACCATGAAAGTCGCTGTTAGGATATTTGTCACTGGACCGAAAATTGAAGTGGCTATCGCCGGGGGTGCGGGTTTTAGGGCTTTTATGCTATACCAAAATAACTCTAATAGGTACGGGGGCAACATTAAAATGTACGTTACAGACACAGCTTGGGAAAGATGTGAAATATATCCTGGATAGTAACTTTAAAATTCCATGAAGTCGTAAATGTTATTTAGAGATTTGTAATCCGGACGTGCTGTAAATTCGAAAGAAATAGTCTTTATGGCATTTGAGGTTCTCACGACGGTGGCTACGTACATTTATTTCTCTAATACGAAGCCGCGTTTCTTGGTAGGTAGGGACCACAGTTTCGAAGGAATATTTCGTTTCTATATTTATGGTAGAAGAATGGAGGCAGAACATTCTTCCGAAACTTTTGCACCCGTCTGCCAAGCTTCATGACGTCACATCATATGAGAAACAAATGTTTAAGGGAATTTATGCTTCACAGAGAAAGTGTATTTTCCTTGTGGCAGCGAAAGTGCTGAGAGCCCAAAATTAACCGGGATTTTATATTTGTTGCAGACGGAACGTAATGATAATTGCTAAACAGGGAACTTAATATGAGCCCTTCAAAATTGTTACAAATTGTATAACATTGTTAACTTCCTTTGCGCAGTCAAAAATTTGTTCTTTATGGATTGTGGCCATTAACGTCCACTCATTTGTAAGCTACATTGCAATCCAATTAAAGAACGAGGTTAAAGAACACTTAAAAATACATCTAGCGAATTACAGAGCTCCTTGAACTCAAGACTGGACTTAGTATTAAATAAACGGAGTGGCTTTCAACATGTTGACTCGGAGTCGACTTCAGATTTTATTTTCGGTTTGTGCTGTCACATGAGCATTGCGAAAACTTTCAGTGATCTTTATACGATGGCCGAATTCGCTCTGTATAAGGCATTAATGCAATAAACGCTTTAAATCACAATAGTTAAAATGTGAATTATTAGGCATAAAATGGCTCATTGGAGCCCAAGCATATTTTTAAATTATAAATATCTTTAATAATGAACGCAAACCGTTTTTCTGACCACGTTAATTTATTTACAAACTTTATGTTGTGAATTTGATGTTGCTTATTGGGTAACGTACGTTGTTACAGAGTAAAAACTGCTTCTATCAACAATCTTGATCAAGGCAGTTGGTTCTCTACACCAACATGATACTTCATTCACGTGATGTGTACTGGGTGTTTCTCTGCGTGTTTGATATTTATCCAAATACAAGGACAATATTTCGTATAATGCGCGGCCTATCAAAACGCTTAATTAGATTCGGCAACAGACTTTTCAGTAGCGTCAAAAATATCACCGTAATCGTCACTATCTTCGTCTTATTTTGTTGTTGTTGTTGTTCTTCTTCTTCTTCTTCGTATTGCTCGTCGTCGATTTTTACCGGTTGTGCCTTTTGTTAGTTTATTTTTCATTTAGTTATGTCAGAGTTTCTTAATTTTTGTCCTCGGATGTCTTGCTTTCAGCGAGAGAAATATACAACATTGCTGTGGAAACCTACCCGAAAACTTAATTCTCATCCAAACTTCCGCGAAGAAATTGCTAATTTTGTGTGAACCAAGCGAGACAATTCCTCATGTGCTTTGCCTCATAAGCACTACGCCAGCTCTGTATATTTCAATTCCTTTTCGTCACTGATGCCAACATGATTACTATGCAAAATTCTGAAGTGGAAGCGACACTAGTGCCTATTAATACAGCTTAAAGAAAAGTTGTGTAGTAGTATGAGTTATGAATACACAATAACTTCTATTGACACATTTTTTTTAATTTCACATGAACACAGCTTTTTCCCAAAATGTTTAGAGTATATTTAAACATTTGAAGGAAACGACTACTAGAGTTGACGTCTATAATGCTGTATGCCTCCGTATTCGCCTTTTATAGATTAATTTGTGTTACTTGTACTGCGCAATTCAAAAAGAATGTAACAACCTTACGTCTTTGTTATAGGTTAATTAGATCTGCGCTCTTCTGGGATATTACGTGGCACAATATCCCAGAAGAGCGCAGATCTAATTAACATCACGGCGGAAGCCTGAAATCAAGGTTAACGGGTTAAGTAATTCGCCTACATTTATGTGATACGTGTCAGTTGTTAGGAAGAGTCTTAAAGGTGGTTTCTAAATTCACTAACAATTAGTACATGTTACATTATTCTAGGCTTACAGGATAATTCATTATAAACATGTAAGGCTATTAATGTTTGTTAACTTTGTTCAACGTCAGTGTTACTCTCTTAGCCTATGTACTGTCGAATGAAATATGAGTATTAAATAATGAATTGGGAAGGACGTGGAAAGAAGTGGTCTTTCGCAATACCATCCAGTCATTTGCCTGAAGGGAGTGAGGAAGATATCAGGATAACCGGGCTCCGGGTTTTATGCCGGCACCTTTCCAGTACTAAACACTAATGCTAACCAATCGACAGTGATGTTCTTCTTAATTCGTTACTCCAAAGATATTTTGAACTTCAGTCGGAAAACCTGAAGCGAAAAGACCACTTGGGATATCTAAGTGTATATGGAAAGGGTAACGTGAAAACTGGTATTGTAGGAATAGGATAGGGACTGAGTATGGCGTAGACTGGATTGAACTGGCTCAGGGTACGGTCCACTGCGGGGCTTTTGCTAGAACGATAATTAATTTCGGGATTTTAAAAATGTAGAAGGTCTTCTTCACAAGCTAAATATCGGTTTCTTGTAAAGAATTATACTCCAAGTTAGTTAATTAGAGCTGTTGCAAATTATCGGTAAGAAACCTAAGGAGAACCTTTTGAAGAATCAAATATATAAACTGTTATATAATTTATGAAAGATTTGAATTTTAAGATTCATATTGTGGTTCTCTGGGACATAACACCTGCTTGTATTCTGACAGATACCAGCTGTCAAAGGAACTTTCTGCCATCGTCTTAAACCCACAAGATGCTGTCCACATGCCTTACTGAAACACGGTGTGAAAGCATCTTCAGCTAGAAGACAGAATTAGTGTCTTTACAGAACGTCGGTACCCGCTTACCAGGCTACAAAACGTGACAAAACCACCTTAAAAAAGCGAACGAAGGCAGTTTGTCACTCCAAAACTTTGGTATTCACTTACCAGACTACAAGGTGTGTGGAAACCATCAGTCCTGAACATGGACTTAGTATATGACCCCGAAACGTTGGCACCCCACGACAAGACCATCTTAAACCCCGAACATGCAGGAAGTCATACAACAAAGCGTTGGTACCCACCTGCCAGACAGCAAAGTGGTGTCGAAAGTACCTTGTCTACTGAAGATTAATAAGTTATTACACCGAAATGTTGTTAGCCACCTACAATATTGCAAGATGGCATAAAAAAAGTAAACCCTGAAAATGGAGGCAGTTTTTACATGGAAACTTTTGTATACATCTAACAGATTGTAGCATAGTGTCACAGCCTGGAAAACTAGAAAGTGATTATTATTATTATTATTATTATTATATGCACTTTCGTATAGTGCATCACTTGGCAAGATTCAACGTCCAACCGCTCTACATTGGTATATTTTTGAATTATGTATTATTGCAAGACATCGACGAAAAATGAACTCTTTTCCTTGGTCTACAAACGGACGTTTCGCGGTAACTCTGTGAATAGTTTCCTTAATGATAAATGACCAGCTCATCATTAACCTCCTAATACAATAAAACCCCTATTTAATGAATTGCTGGGGGATTAGAATATATTTCACTAAATCGAGGTTTTCATTAATGGAGGGTACATTGTTTATATGGAGCTATTGTCAGGACATGAAACAATCATCACTAAAGTCGGGATTTCACTAAATGCGGGAACATTAAATCGGGGTTTTACTGTATATTCTTTACTATAAAGACTAGACACAGATGAAAAGCTGCAAGCTGCGCAACATACAGCACACTGCTTGATTTTATGCTATCAGACTGTGTGCATAAATTAAATCGAATTACGTAAATAAATTTTAGGTATCAGAGACCATTCCTATAGTGTTGCTGGCTTGTGATGACTGCGTGCGTACTATGCAGTAGTATTAATCTTGGCAGTAGGTAATAACAGGACCACAAAATGAAAGCAGTAAAATGCAGTGACCTAATTCCAGTCTTCAGGTAGCACCTTTGCCGAAGAATTATGCATATGTTACATATTCTGTTAAATCGTGATTTAAAGTGGATCTTGATGGTTATAATACTTAGTACCGGATCCTTGGAAGGACTGTCTGTGGAAACCGTTCTGATGTGGGAATTTCCAATACTTAATTTAATTTTTTACGGATATTTTATTAGTAGCCCAAAGAAGTAATTACGTATTTCATAAAGTCACCTAAAATTACTGAACAGACAGGTTTCCACTAGCCGTCAAAATACGTCACTGATTTAAATAACCTGTCTCCCATTATATACATATATATATATAAATAATTCTTGCAATTTTCATAGCATGTGAAATGTGGTGTGACAGAATTTTAAAGCCAGTTGTTTGTCCTATGAGATGACCCACTGTCGAGTGGCAAGTGTTAGAAGGTAACTACTTTTCAGTAAACACCATTTTGAAAAGCTAGAATCTCCTATATTTATTTGGACTTTTTCCTTTGTCATAGTTTTATACAAATTTCTACAGCCTATCGAAAGGGGTTACGTGCCTTATCGAGGAGACATTATGAGGAAATTTCTAGTCTGTTAGGCTTCTCGGTGGAGTCCAGGATAAGAGGCTATGATCACCCATACCAAGGGGTCGAACATAGTAGGAATTTCCTAATACTCTCTCCAACTGAAGCAGAAAATGGAAACCATTTCGGGGAGGCTGTTATCCCTTTTAAATGAACAAGTTAGGAAATGCAGCGTAACAATTCTCTCACATTCTCTTCCTTCGTTTATTTACCTCGAAACCTCAAGATCTAAGGAAAAGTTTATCAGGAAAAGACAACCTTTGTTGCTAGCTCTGTTTTTTTGTTAAGCCGGATATGCTCCAGATGTGCGTAGTAAAGCGTATGGATCTTAACACAATGCCTGTTGTAGTTGTACGCTGTTAGAGAAAGTGAAACTTCATAAATATGTGTTAAACTCGCCAATATCAAGTTTTATAAAAATTTTGTCCAACGGTTCTCTTGTTGCTCCCTGTGTGCCGATCGAGAAAGAAAGGAACGGAGCGACTTTAGTGAGCGCTTCTTAACAATCCAGTGTGGCTAAAGCGACGACGTTGAAAAAGTTCTGCATAAATGGCCTTTGAATTAAAGACAGGAGGCGTTGTATATGTTTTGATCTCCAGTAACCCTAGAGCGAAATGTTTCAAACTTGCATTCATTTCTCAGTTAGTGAATGTCAGTTATTCATTTGTGGTGGATAATTACATAACGCCTCCTTTCTCAAGATTCATTTCAGGGTGAAGGATTTATACATATATTATTAGATTTTATATTTTATGAAAGATTAAACTATTATATACAAAAATCTTAGTTTTACATTGTATGAAGTATTTCTTGAATTATTAGGGTTTGACGAAGCACTTCTTTGATATCCTTTCAGATGTGGAAGAAAATTTTGAATATTTTACCGCGTCTTTTATCGAAGAATGTGCAGCTGTGCCATGTTGAAATGGGACCCGCCTGCTAAGGTAAGTTTTATCTATTTGTATAAAGTAAATTAAGATTACATGAAAGAGAGTTTTATCATTCCACAGTGTCTACTTCCTTCAGAATAAATTTATGTTATCAGTTACGTATAAATTGAGTTCAATTCCGCGTGTGAAACAAATGTTATAAGAAAACTGTTGACATGGCAAATTTTTGTTTTTGTAAGGCCACCTTAAAATAATCGGAGCCAGTAATTAGTGGAAAATACGAAGGGAAACTGAGGTGTAATTGTGTAAATTGTAATTTATAATTCATGCTAGCATTATCATGTACACTGGAGAATTTTCTGGACAGCAGGAGTAAACAGATTTTTCTCTTTATTTTTCCTTTGTGAGCAATAAATTTGAAATCGTTTTAATGAAGCATAAGTTACAGACCTAGAAGTGACGGTATCATGGAATGTGCAGAAATCACACACAGTTATTCAGCGTCAATACTTATGATGCTAATTTATTCTTTTTATTTATTTAGGCGTGATTTATTTTAAGCACTACCGGAATCTCGTGCTACGTGGCTTCGAATGGTAAATGGTTAGTGCTTGGGGAGTTTGCGTGAAGGGACTAAGAACCCTAAATACTGCAGTTGCTATCCTGAAATCAATTCGAAATGAGCACCTCCTAATTACAGGTTTAAATGTAATGCGGATTATAAGTCGATTTGCTGAAGGCTACATTAACTTGGATGTTTAAATGAAATGTTCTATTTTTGGTATATACAGGGTGATTCATGAGTTATGGACATTACAGCAGGGTGTGATTTTCTAGGTCTTTGTTATCAGAAAAGTTCCTGTCAACATGGGTCTTATTCTCAATAGTTATGGGGCTATGTGTGCTTCCTAATTCTCGCAAACTCACTCCTGTGAACCGCGCTTCACACCTGAATACGTCTGTTACACGCTACAGGACCTTGAGTAACATTTGCTTTTGCGAGTGAAAAGCGGGTGACGTAAACATATTTCAAGATTATCTCCAGTATTTCACAAGCGCGCTGTTCAGAACCGAGCGGTGAGGTGCTTTGCGGCTGAGGGCAGGAATTTAAAAAAATCTTTTTTAAACACATGTCATTGTAAACTAAAGGCAGTTTGTTTCATGAACTTAAATTTGTACGCTAAATTTATGAGGTAATGTATTGATTGTTTTATTTCGTATCCTTTCAGTGATAGTTACATTTTATCCTATTTGTCAAATGGTCACACCTCCGTAACCGTTCACAAATACGATTGTTTTTCACAGATACATAGGAAATCCTTTCCTACAATAATGTCCACATCTCATGAAACATCCTGTGTATATATTTACGGGCGCACATTTTCTTATTCCTAAAATTATTTTCGTTGAAAAATAATTTTATCGAAGACAGTGATTGTTTAAAATGTGTATTAAAATTGAACTGTTTGCAGATTGTTTCATCATATAAGTGTGGGTTTTCTTCCGCTGTTTGTTTACTGATTCTCTGGCGTCTGTATCATGTATATAAAAAGCAGCTTTTTTACCTATCGCGTACTTAATAGAAAACACACAAAGACTGCATAAAATGTAATCCGTAATTAATTCGAATATGCAGGCCTACGGTAAGCACGGCTGATGGACAGACGTGCAAATAATGCTGTGGAGCTTTTGGATTAGCCTGGTCTAGTTATTGCCGTTTATTAAATTGTACGAGAGAACTTTTATTGTTCCATTTCATTATTATTCTTTCTTTATAATATTCTACTGCACGCACTCAGTGACACAGACATAAAGCAACCACATTCTGTGCGAAGAACCAACAATTGTGCTACTTTTGAAGTTTTCGCAACGTTGTAGCTGACGTTTCGTTTCTTCTGGGATATGATGCAGCGTCACTGAATAATCGGATTTCGACTTTTAAAGCAACCTGGTTTCCTCAGTTTTTAGGGTTGAGATGTTCAAGAAGAATTCTTGAACTTCTCGGCGCTTGAAAAAAAGGCCACTGTGTTGCCTCGAAACGTCGGGGACACATTACCTAGTCCTATTTTGACATGTCTGCACTTGGGAGATGAGACCACTGCGTTGTCTCGAAAGGTTCGGAACCACCTACCCAGTAACGCGACGTCATACGTCAGGACAACGGAATCCTCAACTGATACATCTGTTTGTATATTATATAACGGTATCTGGAAGGGCAGTTGTGAATTTGCGAAGCCGGCGGAAGGAAACATTCGTACTCTTTAAATATGGTATAAACGCCAATCTGTGTTACTGGCTGTTGCAACAGATGTAATGTATTTTTATTTTAGAAATCATATTCTTATGCTATTTACTTTTTGTCATATGTTTTGTGCAGTGTGTGTGTGTGTGTGTGTGCATGTGCAATTGTGCCTGCTTTTCGTTACTTGTATCGGCCAATTGGATTTTGTCACAGAAACGGTATTTTTTGCAGAATATTTATTATTTTTCTGCTTGAATATGTCACGAAAAGTAGCAGAGAGATCATTTAGGAGATATTTTACTCAAATGCAGTTACCTGCATACAAGAGGGATGAGATTATCCGACTGCTTTCATGTTCATTCTATTGCCTTCTGGCATATGGTGCCGTGTACCCCGATACACAAATGTCTGTCCACCAGAATACACGGCATCACAACCCAAAAGACCGTAATCTTTTCACTTGTTTTTCACATCTCCAAGTTTTCCCGTTTTCTTACTAATCTCATGACGATGAATATTTCTTGAAGCACTGATACAGCTCTTCAGCTAATCAACAAATATACCGGTGCGCTAATTTTATTGAATATAAACGTCTATTACCGTGTCAAAAAGACGCAACAATTTCACTCTGTCATGTGGTGTCTGGATCAGTCTCTGTTCATCTCCTCGCACCATATTTATTCAAGACTAGTTTTAATATTCCAGTTACTTTGTTACGAATAAGGAAATGAACAATTAACGTTCAGGATATTGGCTGTTTATATTGGTTGTTTATAATTCTGCCTGTGGTGTCAGTGCGCTCTTTTGCATGAAATGTCGGTTGTTTACACTTTGCAACAAGTGAATGCTAGACAGGGAACATCTGAGAGACAGAAATGTCGAACATTTTCCCAGTTTGGAAGTGAGACCCATCTCACGGCGAAATAGTAGAAGCTGCATGTTGTTGTAAACTGGTAAAGGAGAAGGCTTAGAGAGGGCATGCCAACACAGGGTTACACATGACTCTCCATCGATCGCTGTTGTCTCGAAATGTCAATTCGATATATCGAGGGAAAGGAATGTTTCGAAACATAGCGCTAGATGGTACTGCAGTGTGCGTTTAGAAAAATACGAACATTTCTGTAGGCTCTGTGCGTGTTTGTATGTGTGTATGCGTACGAGTGTGTGTATGTGTGCTGGAGATTTAATGTACAAGTAAAATTATTTAAATGTTATGACTACGTGAAAGATCGGTTTTTGATTCAAATTTAAAAAAAATGGGTGCTCTCCCCTTTAATAATAAATTTGCAAAAAATTAATGTTATTGAAATTAACATTTTGAAATATTTTTTTTTATTTTAAATGGATTTGGGAAAATAACTTTTTCAAAATTCGGACACAGTAAAAATTAGATTAGAGAGTCTTAAACGTAGTATAATAATGGTGGAATACTTGAACAGTGGCTTGTAAAATTTTGATCTTGAATGACTTGGATTAGAACAGAGATCGTAAGGGGATATATTTAAAAACGCTCCTGAACACGATCAACTAAATAACTTTGAACCGCTCAGATAAAATTCTGAAATGTGTAATTACTACATCTGTGATTAGATAGTAACGTTATTCATTATACAAGATAAACCGACAGTCTGTTTCACTTGATCTCCCTCAATAGGGTTTTATGTATAATTATAATAGGACTTTCACAGTAACATTCCTTACTAACAGGATTCACATTATTATATTTCAAGGAATTTTGTTTCCTAACTTAGGGGCTAATTTAATTCGATATTTACCACGCAGCAGGCACATGTGGAACCAAAGAAGAACAGACTTGAAAAATTAAAATGTATGTAGCAATTTGTTTAATTAGTTAGGCAGTGCTGATTATTTAAACCCGGGATATATGTCACTAAAAATTAATTCATTCAGAGTCCGGAGTTCCGCATCATAAAACTGTCGCTCGTGACTCTAAAACGTTCACTGCCTAGTGGAATTCATTATCATTAGCTTACCCCTTTAAATGTTGCAGTGTCGTCAAAGAGACTATCCTTCTCCCCATGTCACACGTAAATTATCATTAAAAAATCCCATCACCCTCAGTCTGCAGCCAACATAGCGTCCTCAAGGACGGATTAATTTAAATAAAATTTACGAACGGCATTCTTAATTCCAGTAAACTTTGCTTGTGGTGCGATCCAGTTTCAGAAGGGAAGAATACACGAACATGCTGAGCCTACAGTGACAAGTACCGTCTTTGTCTAACTGTCTACAGTACACGTAGTCTTTGCTTTTAAAAGATAACGATGATAGAGCCAGCCTCTAAAACCGCGCAAAATTTTTGTATCTTGTGACTGAACAACTCCTAACGAAAGTGGCTCCATGTTATCATTATTGTCACAAATATTTACAGGAAATGTACATATCATGATAATTTGTTACCATGTAAAATTTCAAGAAGCCGGGGTAACGTAGTCGGTGCAGGGACTTGGTTACGTCCTGGTCAGTCTGGGGTCGAATCCCGGTAGGGACAACAGACTTCTATTCAATCTGTACCGGTTTCCTTCCTGGAGGTAAAGCTGCCGCGCCTTTGAGATAATCACTCATTTCCATCTACTACCAAGATTGAAAGTGAGTGGAGCTTTACCTCAACTTCCCGAGCATGCCTTCATGGCATAGACAGGGACAACATTACCTTTCACCTGTACGTTCTTTAAAATTTTTAAGTGAATAGAAAGTGTGTTGTAATGTTGTGATTTTTATTTTCCATAAACATGTTCAAACAAGCAACAAATAAGCAAAGAAGTAAGTTACTGACGGTAGTATTATTTTCAGCTTTTTTTAGAATGGTTGATTCATTGGAGAATAATATGCCACGCAGGATATTTACAAAGTATGCCGTAGTTCTACTGAAACTAATTTATTTTTAATAATGGAACACATAACTGCTGGGAGTTGCTTGTCTCATAGTGAAGCCCTATAACAGCCTAAAGATTTTAGGGTAGAAATCAAAGCTGGCTTTCAAAGAACTACTGGATATATGGAAAATTTTAAAATTTATTGCACAAATAACATTGGATGAAAATTAATAACATATTAAATATGACAAACCTTATATTATTAAAAGATTTTTTCAAATTGAAAATTCGTTTAGGGTATGGAAATAATTTTTTAAAATATTCGTAGATTTTTCAGTTACCAACATATCAAGGCATTGTTATTGTATTGTACAGGATGCAGTGCTTTTAAGTGCAGTACATCAATAAATGTGGCACGCTGTGGCACAGTTGGTTGAGGCACTGCACTATAGCCGGAAGGTCGCGGATTCGATTTCCGATGGTGTAATTTAAATTTTTCATTGACACAATCCTTTCGGTCGCATTATGGCCTTGGGGTCGACTCAGCCTCTAAGAGAAATGAGTACCAGGAATATTTCCTTGGGGTAAAGGCGGTCGGTGCGTAGGGCTGACAACCTTACCATCTTCATTGTCTAGAACTCTGGGAGCCTCAACCTCCTGGAACCCCAAGGGCCTGTCCAGGCCTGTAATGGGATAGCTGTACCTTTACATTTACATCAATAAATATAGACATTTAAATTTCAGGATTTTTTTATGGTAATCTGTGTTGGGTGCAGTCTGGACTTTATGTCGTTGTTTTTATGTACTGCAGACGTAGATCAATAATCAATATAAATGCGGTATAAGTCAGTCTCCCCGTCAGTATACTACTATTGAATTTCTTTCCCCTGTAATTATTAGTCATTGATCTGAGAAAACAATTTCGTGCCACAACCGTCTGCAAGAAATAAGGGATGAAATATTTACTGCTGTGGAATCAATCCTGAGCCAGTGTAGTTCAGTTCACACACTGATCAATTTGATGGCTTCAACTTTTAATACGATCGTTTTTGAGACTACAATCTTGCCTTAGTATTTTTCTTTTCTTTCTCGGGCACTCTACATGCCCAACCAACTACGTGCCCAACAATCCCTTAAGACGAATATCAAGTTAAGAGTAAGAAATGTAAATTTCCTCATAATCTCTGCACTCCTTTCTCGTTTAGTGACAAGGTCAATCACATAGCCATATTCTAATTCACAAATACGCTAAAATTGTTTTGCTACGTTGTCACGTGTCCGTGTGTTTCTCTGCAAATCGTGCAGCATACACACAAGGGGATCACTTCGAAGTCAGTGCACCCTACTGCCTGTATCAGTTTAACCTATACATATGTCCGGATGATACTGATAGTGAGAAAATTGACGCTTTCTACGTTAACTTGCAGGATAATAGTGTGGAGGGCGAACGTTAATTCTGCTGGATAGTGTATGCTGAAATAAATAGGGTAGTGGCATGACAAAGCTTCAGTTCACTTTTTAATGTACACTGGAATATGTAGGGTAATGGTATTACAACCCTTCAGTTGACAGGATACTATGTACTGAAGCATGTAGGGTAATAGAGTAACACAACTTCATTTCTCTGGTTACTCTATGCTGACGTGTATAGGGTAATGGTGTGATGAAGCCTTTCTTCACTGGATGCTGTGTACTGAAATATATACAGTAAT
The DNA here is from genome assembly GCA_021186555.1 of Reticulitermes speratus. Classification (NCBI taxonomy): domain Eukaryota; kingdom Metazoa; phylum Arthropoda; class Insecta; order Blattodea; family Rhinotermitidae; genus Reticulitermes; species Reticulitermes speratus. Next base: position 22,769,378 of record JAJKFL010000005.1, read on the forward strand.
GACAAAGCTTCATTTCACCGGGTATTGCATACTAAAACATGAGTATGTTTAGGGTATGGTATGACAAAGTATCATTTTACTGGATCTGCATACTGATATATATATATATATGGTAAAATTGAGACAAAGCTTCAGTTCACTGGATCCTGTATGCTGAAATCATTCATTCATTCATTCATTCATTCATTCGCTCGTTCATTCTGTTGTCTGTCTTACGACAGGTACATAGCCTGTTCCAAAGCGAGTTCTCCACAGAGTGCGATCCAGTGCTTCCTCTCTCCATTTCCAGTATCCTTTCTTTTCCTTAAGATCATCCAGTAGCTGCGTAGTTCTTCTTCCTCGTCTTTCCACCACTTCTATCATTCCCTCTTTCTTTCCCTCAACAACGTGTTTTAGAAGGCAGTTTCTACGCAAGATGTGACCAACCCAGGTGCAGTTAGCCTTTCTCCTTTTTGATGTTTCGAGGATGTTCCTCTCCTCCTTGACTCTTTGTAACACTTCTTCATTTCTCACGTAATCGGTCCAACTGATCTTCTCCATCCTTCTCCAGCACTGAATTATGCCATAACATTTTGGAAAGAGTATCAATTAACTGTGAACAACATCAGTGTGTTCAGGTAATATAGCTGTGCATTCTTCAGAGCTGAATGAATTATGGGTTTTGATTTTATAGTCAACTTACCTCCTATTTTTATAGGCCTGTGCAACTTAGTGCGTGCTACCTGAAGAATCCAATCAGTAGCAGAATTCGAAGGAAGAACACTAAAATATGAACACTATATATGGAAGTAAAGTCTCGTGCAATATATTTGTAATTAAGATGACTAAACTTTCCTGAATTATGTAACAAAATTTCCACCTTACCACATGCAAAGACTGTACCACGTACATAATTAAATTTCTGGAATTAGGTTCTGTTATTCCCACTTTTCATCAGGCACAAATGTTACATCAGCTTGACCCGGTCTTCTAGAATTAGTTGTTGGTACTTCATCTATACTGCATACAAAAATATGTTGCCATGGCTCTGATGGCAGAGCTACATTTGTGAAATTTCAGGGCATCATATGATTGCAAATTTTATATTGTATTAGGGGACGCTCTAAAAGGACTTTTCGGACCCTGCAGGAAAGGATTTGTGTATGGTAACTATGATATTCTCCTATATGGTAATAATTTAAAATGTTTCTTTTCTGAAATGTATGAGTAAAGTGTTACACGAATAATTTAAATATTATTTAGACATTTGGTTGTAATTAGACCTACGGTTGGCCAACCAATTAATATCATTATCCGACCGAAAACAATTTTGTCAGTTTCAATAATGACATTTATTTCCAATCGCTTGAACTGAACTGTGATATGAAATTTAATTTCATGCCGTAGCTGTGTAGTAATTTCTCCGGTCAACTGAGCAATAAAACGAATTTCATTGGACGTATAACGGAATGGATGAGTGAGTAGTTCAATACGTTAGCGAAAGGACTGCGTTACCCAATACATGGCAATATTCCTGATTTTATCAAAACACTAAGTTTTGTGCGCCCCTTCGTGCTGTTTATGCTGACAGCAAGAAGAGAATTTATCAGCTGATTAAAACACGCATGTGTAAGCATGTACATACATATTCCATGGCCGTTGATTACTGGGTAACATTTTCTGCTTCATATTCGCTACAACTTTTGCTGAAATATAAAAAAAACATGAAGGGCTCGTGAACACCAGGAAGCAGAAAATGAATAAGGAAATAACATTCAAGAAGCTACTCACTAGTAATAAGCCTGATGAGTTGAGAAATCTGGTTACTTTATATAAAATCAAATTTAATTTCGAAAACCAGGTGAGGAAGAGGAAAATAGAAATGGGGTTGGAAGAAAAACAGGAACTGTTATGTATGCAGGATGGATAGGCTTAAAAATCATATCCTAGACGTAGAAAATAAAACTTGAGACGAAAGGTGAGAACTAAAAAATATATGTGATAAACAATATAGAATTTAAGATTAATACAGAGGTGAGTACTGAAGGAAATGTGGTGTTAGCTGGCACATAGCTGGAATATGTAATGGGGACGCAACAAATATTATTAATATTATTATTATTATTGGCTCCGCGATTTAATTGAAAATTGAAGTATTATATTGTCTGGATCATGGGTGCAATTCTCGGCCTCGCATCCCGATATTGTGGCAGTGTTTTATGCTCTTGGCTGTCTGTTCAAACAAATGATGGGACCAGAGTATTCATTTGTCACTTGCTGTGCTCTCAGTACATGTCGAAATTATCTCATCGTCCCTCATTTGAAAGCTCTCAGTTATAGTCTTTAGCGGAGTTTGGGAACGGAGTCCCTAATATTGTATCTTTTTCCTTCATTTGTTTCATTAGTTCTGTTTGTTCCATATTTTCTACTGAGATTGGTTGAAAATGAAGTTTACTTTAAATTATATTTTTAGTATTTTATTAAAACAACTATCCACGGCCGCTTCATATGACTGCTTTGACGTAATACCCACACGTCAGTTTACAGGATTTCCACAGTTAACCCATTAATTGAGCTGTTCGTGTACATTATAACCCGAGAAGGCTATCTTGAAAGCCTATTTTCACTAAATATTCGTGCCATGAACTTGAAAATTTGCTAAACAGAGAGTGTCATATTTTTAAAATTATCCATTCCGTGCATTTCGGGTAAATGTATTCGTTTATTAAACCAACCAAATGCACAATACTAGATACATATAAATAGTAGGAACACTACTCAGTGTGTACTATTTATATGTGTCTGTTATTGCGCATTTGGTTGGTTTAAAAAACGAATACAGTGTCGTAGATGTTGTCAATGCATTGCGCTTCAGTGTCGACCGAAATATAGGTATCTCTTTGTTTCTTGATTTCCTCGTAAAGACATTTGCCATTTGGCATAACTTTTCAACTAATCTCTCTCTCACGCACTTAAAAATAAGAAGATTTTATACGGTAAGTTACTCTGAACGTCTCGGTGAAATTGTTAGCATTTATCTGGATATGGTACATCCCCTTTGGTGTATCGGATAACAAATGCATATTTAGTCAGTTATCACACACAACAACAAGCTAATTGTAAACGTTTCCTCGCGACTAGTTTCGGCTCTAAGATCGAGCCATCATCAGACCACTACACAAGAACAGAAAAGCGGAAAACTCTGCAATGTAAATGCATTTAGGGCATGTAAAATTTACATGAAGTCTAAAAAAATGGAAATTTTATAGTTGTATAATACGCGTATATATTAAAAGTTTATGAATATAATACTATGTCAATAAAATTATTAAAATTATTAAGGTAAATTGTCTACTGTTAGGTTCTAAATGTATGTAAGCTGTAACTGATGCTGTCGGCACCATCCGATGTATTGGCGGAAGAGTATGGCACGTGCGATTTTCTTTTGTAAGTCTTTAAGGCAGAAATGTTCTATCCATAAGCCTTTAGTAGGTTATAATCTTGTTGTTGAACATTCCGAAGGTTTCTTCATCATAGCGTATGTTTTAGATGTGATGTTGAACGCGGGTCAATATTTATTGCACGATCTTGTGCCGTGTCTATGGGGTCGGTGTGTCTGCGTACTGCTGCTACATTTGACTCATATATATTATAGAACTATACAATTTTTATTGTTTTTGCTTAAGCTTCATGTACATTTTGTGTTTTATATAGATTTACAATGCATTTGTATGTGAAGGGGGAGACCTCCATTCATGACTTACAGCGTTTTCCGCTTTTCTGTTCTTGTATAGTGGCCTGATGATGGCTGGACCTTAGAAGCAAAACTAGTCACCAGAAAATATATACATTTACCTTGTTTTTGTGTGTGATTGATAACTGAATAAATATGCATTTGTTAGCACTTGTGATTTATAGTCGGGAGATTTCGGGTCCAGATCCGGGCCTGAAGGCTGTTATAGTGTTACTGCATCTGTCCTGGAAACAGCCGGGATGGTACCTCATCTGACGCCACGACCAATTTATTTTGCATTTTCTCCAAAACGTTATGTAGTAATGGTCCTGTCATGCGGCGTTATGTGATCTGCAGTATTGGAGACATTGTCAAATAAACCGTAAATAAATTAATATTAACTACTTAAAGTCCAGTGGTAACTATATCTGTATCGTGAATAAACTCTGCGTTTGCCCATATAGATTGTTTTATGTTTCTTATGTGTATGCTTCTCACAATAAACGTCGATTATTTCCCTATATAACATAAAACGATTGCTATTTATAATGGACAAGGATTATGTTCTCTGTGAGGTACGGACTCAATTTTTGTCTGGAATTAATACAAACGTTACTCTTCAAATTGTTACTTATTATCGTGTATGTTTTGATTATATTTTATTATGAAATACATACATTCATACAGCAGCTTGGAAATAACCGAAACCAACCGAATTGTAACATAATTTTCTCCCTTCAGAAACACATGAGCTGGACATGCAGACCCTGCGATGAATTGTGCCACGCATTATTATTGGGTGGGTAAGCCTTTGGACCACAGAATTTTCCACACGAGGAATTCCCATTGGTCAGTGGTCATGATAGAAACAAGTAGCAGAGCGCCATCGTATCGCAACATGGTGACGGACATTGCATGATGGTACGCTGACTGCATGTAAATACGAAATGCTGCATGTGGCCATCGCCTCCAGGGGCAGAACAGCCAATGCATACACGGACCTTGACAGCGTTCTGTGTGCGCGGGAGAAAAATAAAACCCACAACTCTGACGTTTAACTTTAAAATATGGCAAATGGGAATATACAATGGCATTTCTCGTTGTTTTATAACTTTGTGCGTGATACAGGGAAGGGTGTTTTGATCTCGAACGTTTGATGGTCAGATTACAAAGCGCTTCTACCACAGAGAAGTATACAGACTAATGGTTTAGAATGTACAGCTTCGACGTAGTCTGTAGTAGTTTTATTCTGTTGGCACTGAACTTGGAATTCTCGTGTAGACACATCATATACGTAGGTTTTCATATCGCAAGTTAAACATCAGAATATTTGGTACTTACGCAATTAACATAGAAAACGACATATCTGAGAGATGAAGGATCATAATTGTTTATAAAGAAGCTGGTCTTTATTTTGAACAGTCCTATTTTAATTTTGTAATTGTACATAAATTGATTAATTGTTAATATTCTGACATTTATATACATTTATTTCTTTTACTTTCCACTGTAATTTGTTTCTGATTTGCATGTCTAGCGAAGGTTTTTTTACTCTTTTTAATTACACTGACGTTGATTCTGAAATAATACTCGGGTTTGGTGTAAAATAATTCTAGATTATCTGGATGGAAAAGCATTGCGCATGGAAGGACCACAAACACTTTTAAAATTTTGGTCTCAAATCCTGATGAGAAAATCCTAATTTGAAGACATAGGCATATATGTGGTGAATTGATGAAAATAATTTCAAATTAATTGTGTATGGGTGTAGGGTTGATTCAGCTGGCTTAAATAAGTAACATTTTGTGCTCTTTTGTATAAGATAATGTACCTACGATTTCTAAAAGAGGTGGATCTATTCTCAGCAAGAATAAATCTTTACACCTGGCAGGCTTTGCTACATTGGGTTAGTTAAAGCCTGTTGGCCGTACTGTTTCGGCATTTTCCCTAAAAGACTGGAAAATTTTGCTTGCAGTCTTTCGTAATACCAAATTCTGGATGCGATATTCGAAATAGTACTCTATATAATTCAATTCAGGCACTATACCAGTTATGTCGCTATTCGAAGAACTTAGAATTCAATATTGCCCGACTTAGTTCAGTACCATTCACTTATCTATAAACTACCCTGTTTTTTTTCTGATAGCAATTTTAATACCATGTTCCATAGCCTGCAAAACCGATTCCTATCTTGTGTTACTCTTTAAGATTTACAACCATATTTGATAGGAATTACTTGTTTCCCCACCTGTGCTTAAGCCTCGTGTGAAGTATGTATGCATGCACATGTATGTATGTAAAGTTATATGTGTGTGTATGTATGTATTTATATGTTACATGTCCTACTACTTTCTTAACTTCTAGTTGCTTGGTTTCGTCGGTTTAATTTAAGGACGGTTATTTAAATATTTATGCTATGTACAATCGAAAAGAAGGGTGATCTGTAAATGATGAAAGGGAAAAGATATGGAAGGAAGCGGTCATGGCCTATATCGAGATACCTCACGGGAGTTTGCTGAGGAGACTAAAGAAAACCAGGAAGTTATTATCCAGTCCAGGTTCCCGTTCAGCCGAGAATTGTAAGCAAGTCGTCCAGAACTGAAACATTAATACCAGCATCTCCACCAAGGCGTCCCGTTATTCGTAACTTCTGTCGGAATAATTTTGGATACACATTTTGCATTGTGAAGCGCCGCTTTATTGCTTATTTTTTGTTGCTCTGTTGTTCGTAGACCAAATAATTATTCTCAAAAATTTTTATTAGACGGCCTATGTAAAAGCTATTATTCTTTTCCTGAAGATTCATATTTAGTTGTCCTTAATTTAGTCAAAATTATAAAAGTTTTGTCACAAGAATACTATTTTGTTAGCTCTATAAAAACGCTGAAAATACTTGTATAATATTCAATATGAGTAGTCATGCATAAGCAACAGTATTGGTCTCTGGTTTCTTACTCTGTTTAATCCCCAAGAAGAGGAAACTTCCTTGTCGACGTCAGCAGTCTCAGATCTTTGACATTATTTTGTTGAATTCTCAAGCCTGAGTCGTATAATGAATAGATTTGCTGACGTGGTTTGTCAGAAGTGCTTATGAAGGAATGGGAGCAGTGCGTAGTTCTATAGTCGTCATCAAATAATTACGGCAAGAAGAAGTTTTAAACCTCCAATTGTCATCGACTCCAACACCCCATTCACCCAATAACGTGGTTTTCATTCATATCGTTGATAATAGAGATCTTTGGATAGCACGTGCATGTAATCCATTGTAAGCAATGTAGAAGGTGTATAAGGGGATTTTTTGTGAACATTTTAGTGCCCGTAGGAACCTAATGATGCTTTCAATCCAATGTGATTGTCAGCCTTCATCAGGAGTCACCATTACCTCAGCAACCATTTTGCCAGCTTGGCAGAATTTTCAAGCCTTTTCGAAATCATTCAGTTCGTTTTATACTTTTATTCTATAAGTAAATAAATCATATTTTATTTTTAGGATTCAGATCTGTAATCCAATTCCAATATAAATGGCAATTCATCCAGTTTTGATAGCGGAATTCAAACAAGTAACGTATTATAATAGAAATCTGATTCGGTTAAAAGTTTTCTCTTACTCTATTATCTTCGTTTTGTTTCAAATGAAATGTTATAAGGGTAGTGGAGAAAAAGCATTGTATATGTATAATAGTTGTTTCGGCAATTCATATGAATGTCTGTCAAATAGATAAGTATTACAATGAATATAAAACTTGAAATCATTAATGGAACACATTGTAGAATGCGTATACGTTGATTTTGTACCACAGAGTTATCTACACAAAAGATATGCATGAAAAGTATCATGAAGTTTTTAACTTGTTTTATGATTTTGTGTTAGTCTTGTCAGTTTCTATCAAGAAGAAATTTTAAAATTTTTAAATAAAATAACGTATTCCAAAAATAGACATCTATTTTACAAACACGTGTTAAACATTTTCGATTTGAATAGATAAGGTTAGATTAAAGGGTAGGATTTAAAAGGCACTGCTCAGCGACGTTCTTAGTTCCATTGTGCTTAGTTAGGGTAGTCATTTTTTAAAGCTGCTGTATTAAATGTTATTGCATTTATAGTCCATCAGCTCAGGTACTGTTACGTAAGAATGTAATTGAGAGACTAGTCAGTTATTCCAGGGGCCTACATTGATGAGTCTGATGACTTAAGAAAAGCTACAGAAAACTTCAAACTGATTACATTTTTCTTCAGGGCGCTTATCTGCGATTTCAGCGATTAAATTAATTTGCTTGGTATAAAAATAGGATTTCTCCAAATGAGTTTCTGTAGAGTAGGCCTACAGTAAATACTGAAGAACATTGACTAGGAATAACTGTAACGAAGTATATAGGCATGGTTTATTTAGCGACGCTCTTAGTAAGTAATCTAGACTGACATCGATGGTAGATGAGCGAGTATGGACCTGAAACATTGGTAGAAAAACATTTTCTGGTTAAAATAAGAATGTTCGGAGAAAATCCTGTCCTCGGGCCACATTGTCCACCAAAGGGCACTAGGATGGAACCACAGCCTCCGCGATGAGAAATATTGTGTCTGGGCCGGGATAGCTCAGTCGGTATAGCGACTGGCTACGGGCTGAACGGTCCGGGGATCGAAACCCGGTGGGGGCGAGATTTCTCGCAGCCGTCCAGACCGGCTCTGGGGCCTACCCAGCCTCCTGTACAATGGGTACAGGGTCATTCCCGGGGGTAAAGCGGCCAGGGCGTGGAGTTGACCACCCATCCTTATCTAGCACCGAGGTTAAAGAAAGAATAGAGCTATACCTCTATTCCCCCTCTGGGCCTTCGTGGCCTGTTCTAGAGAGAACTTTACCTTTACCTCACCATTGTTATCTGCCTAATACTTTAAACTACATTTTTGTTTTTGAGGATTGCTCTCCGGCATTGAGTGATATTAGTATTCATCATACAATTATATTACTCTCACTCTCGATGTACTCTCAGCCACCAGACTTTAAATATTTGTTCTTAACCTCACGTATCTCAGACATTGAAACAGAAATGATTACGAAATTGCAGGGTTATCAGCGCGAGCCAGTTTAAATGGAACAAAATGCCGGTAAATATTTTAAGAAGCTAATTTTCAAACATTGCAGTCTTGATTCTCCAAGTCCCAAGTTTTCGAGGTTATGTTTCTTGCGTGTGGATGCGCAGCAGTGAAGATTTTTCTTTATTCGGTACAGAATTTAGTTGAAGTGCTATCTCTGTGTGTGCACCGCTTTGATTTCTTTACAGTGTAACTTAAAATTGTGTATTGTATTATTATTGTCCTACCGCCATGCTATTGTGTACATTTGTATTCTAATGCAATATTATATATATCACTTATCAATACAACGTGTATACCATACTATATACGTAATCATATGTTTCGAGTTATCGTAGACCATGTATTTCGAGCTTTTCAGTAAATACGAGGCAACCTCGTTCCTGTTCACCTCGAAATATCGAGATTCTACTGTATTTGCTTGGGAGGCCTAAATTAAGTCGTCAAGTCATAGTAACACTTACTCCTTTGGTTTTCATATTTCTATGCCTTGTTTTGTTTTCTCTGATATACTATATGTCGGTACACAACCAATGTTGTACGTAAACTTCAAGATACAACTTTATTATTTTGCTGCATTGCTGTGGTACTGTGTAAATAAATAGGAGCTGCTACATTTGAAACTATTAGGTTGCGTGCTGTAAGACCGTAAAAGAGTAAATTACTCCAACTGGACTTCTTAAATTTGATATAAACTTATAATTAATAATTTTACATGGATAATTAGCCCTTTAAGTACCACTAGGTTTAGCATTAAAAATTTTGGCCGGAGACATTATTTATGTGTTTTGTGTGGGTCTTAAAACATGTAATGATCGGCTTTTATAACCGAGACGGAATGTGTTTACTGAGCAGTACGAGCTAAAGGTTTTAATATAATTAAGATTAGGTGTGGTCTCTAAAATGTTGGTTATATTCAAAATTGTAACTATTGTACGTAGGTAGTTCAAAAAGTAAGATTTTCTATTTTCTATTTAGATAAAATAACAACATACAGAGTAACTCATGGGCTGATACAGTCTCATATTAGCTTTACTTCTCCACATAGTCACCAGGTCTGTTTAGATATTTATCATTACTATATGTAAATTTGTCAAGTCCTTCATAGAACAAAATGCGTCCTAGGCACGTAACCATTTCTTGACTTCATTTTGAACATCTTCATTGGAGTGGAATTGTTAAACACTTAGGTGCTTTTCCATCTTTGGGAATATATGGAAGCCCGACGGTGCAAATCATGGCTGTGTGGTGGATGTAGAACAATTTCCCAGCCCCTGGAGGTCAAGAGATTCACAGTTTCAGCAACACTGTGAGGTCGAGCATTGTCGTGCAAAAGAAGAACTCCTTTGTTCAACATCCTGGTCTCTTTTGCCGAATAGCCTCCTAGAGTTTCTGTAGAGTTTCCTGATAAGCAGCTGCATTTATTGTTGAACCGAAGGGTGTGAAACCAACCAGCAGAACTCCGTAAACATCCTGGAAAAGAGTAGCCATTGCTTTCCCTGGTGACTGCACTGTCTTTAACTTCTTTTTGGCTGGAGAGTGAGGATGCTTCCAGGTCATCGATTCAGCCTTGCTGTCTGGGGTGTAGTGAAAGACCCAAGTCTCACCTCGTGTAACAATTCTGCTTAAGACTGCATCACCGTGCTCTTCGTAACGCTGAAGAAGCATCTGGGATCACCCGATACTTGTCTCTTTTTGTGTTCGTCAGTCAGTTGACGGCGAACCTACCTGAAGCAATCTTTCCTCTACTACTATGTGGTGGTGAATATATGTACTAACTGAACCCGTGCTTGCCAACTTAACACAAGCATCATTTCAGCGGCAATAAAATAGGGAACCTTACGTATTGAATTGCTCTCGTGTGGCAAAACAAATACCTTTTTAACTGATCATTTTTCGTTTAATCTTCGTGGTACAAATAACTGAAATGCATTACACTTGTAATACACAGTTTTTAGAAACACCGCAAGATATTCAGATGAGGATTGCACAATAGTGCCGAAACGTGTAGTGAGTTGAAAAAGTGTCAAAATATTCACTAAACATTTGGTGATTCAGACATACTGTATTGCAGGGCAGGTTGTGTCACTCTAGGGTAGTCATCACGTTAAAATGTGCACTTCCTACACAAATTAGTTACAATACCATGTATACGTATTTACATTCTAACAGTGGCATTGTTTGCATATGTGGTCTATATTGCAATAAAACGTACGTCAAGTTAAAATTGAAAAAGAAATCAAACAAATAAAAGCTTTCATTCGATGTTCAAAGTTGAGTTATATCAAAGTGAACTTCAAAATACTTTCCTATAAGGTAGCGGGCTCTTGTGAGCACTAACAAACTTTTTTTCCTTAAGAGTTTGGCAATTTTTGATTAGCTGAGCAACTTTTAGATTTACAAGTAGGATTCTGCTCCTATAATTACCTCCTATACTTATGAAAACTAAAGTTGTTTTCTGTGCTTCAGTGAGCACCATGCCATTGAGAATTATGATGGGATTGAGGTATTGGTTAACTTATTGGGACGATGCTCGAAATTAGTAGTTGTAAATCACTAGAACGAAACTTAGCCACTATTTAACTTGATTCACTTGAAGACGGTGGGGTTACAAATGATGCTGACAGCCTTTTCACTTCGCCTGAAGACACGGGCGGACACGACGCTTCATGTTGTAGAAAGCTGCGATCAGCAAGCAAGAGGCATTGCAGCAAATTCTTTGTAAGAATTTCTTTGCTAGGCTTCAAGAGTATTAGGTTTGCCTTTAAACATCCTAGCAGTTATCTGCTTCAGAATTCAGCTGCCAAGATATGTTCTCATCAAATTTATGTTTGGTCCGTAAATGTGTGATTTGTGATCATTAATTCGGATATCTACATATGCATGGTGCGTAGTCGGTATAGCGACTCGCTACGAACTGGACGTAAATTTTCCACACCCGTCCAGACTGGCCCTGGGATCCATCCAGCCTACTGTACAGTGGGTACCGGCTCTCTTTCACGGGGATAAGGTGGCCGGGACGTGGCGTTGATCACCCACCCCCATCTAGCGTCGAAGTTGTATAAAGATTAGAGCTGTACCTCTATTCCTCCTCTGGGCCTTCATGGCCTCTTTCTAGGATGAACCTGACCTCTTCCTTATGAATTAAAGCTACCTGTTCTTAGACTGCTTACTAGACGTAGGCGAGTGACCAGCTGCAGCTCCCAGTCGCTGTAATTCTTGGTGCTATTATGTAGGAGGATGGGTGGGCTGGAAATTGCTGTGTGGTGAAGAAAACCTGCTTCTTCTTTGAATCGAACTATGTCTTTACGTTGTACACGGTCATTGTTTTGAATTACTTATCTCGGCGTATGGTAATAATTTGTGCTAGATATTGACCGCCTGGGTAATCTGTAGACTTACATGGATATTACATGTTCATAATGGAATAAACTCAATAGCACTATATTTTATTAGATAATTATATACAGACAGGATAAGTTATTTGCTGATAACCAGGTGCATATCACACCCTGCAGACTCTAAGTGCCCAAATGGACAGGAAGGCCACCTGGTCTGCCATTCTCACATTTAATGTACATATCCAAACCACACATCACTTAGAGGTACTTCATTCTTCCCATGTCGCAAAAAAGCACTGAAATTCCGAGATACTGTTTATTTTTGCAGAAAAAATTTAAACGTTTGAGGGCTTTCTTTACTCATTTTAGTCCAGTATTGTCAAGGATATAATCTATCATATACAATAAACCATGGGCTTTCAAATATAACTAGGGGAGGGACGAGAGTGAAGGTTTGGTCCAAAAGCCGGTATGTCGGTTGTTCGGGGTCCGATTTATAGCCTAGCCTGGAGACAACCAAATAACCAAGCTAGGCCGTGTTTTAACTCAAACCAGGACACATATGGTACGGTCTTCATATAACAGGAAAAGATGTCCTAAAACATGTTTTAACGCGTATTTCTCCGGAGCTACCGCCGTTTAACGAAGTTTCACCTTCATCGCTTAGGCCTAAGCCCAGGCTAGCGTAAGTGTCGTCGCTGTGTAAATGTAGTACTTTAGCTACATTATTTGCCCCCCAAAATAAGACATTATTTGTTACCTAAATGCTAAGTTTGCCGATCCCGGTGGCCGTGCGGTTTAAGGCATAGGTTTGCGGGTTTTGAATCCCACTTAGGGCATGGATGTTATTCTCTTCTGCTTGTTGTGTAGATAGCGGCCTCTGCGACGAGCTGATCACTCGTTCAGAGGAGTTATACCGGTTGTGTGTGTTTAATTGTATGTGATCTAGAAACCTCAAAACGAGGCGGACTATGCCCGGTTTGTGCTGCAGCAGCACATAAAAAGTGCTAAATTCAACTTTACCAACTTTACACATAAATCATTCTAAATCGTACTTTTGTCGCTATGATGGTTCGGCTCGTCGGTTGATCGAGATCCGGATGAGCAATAGTTTACTGTATGATGATATACAGCGTACATAAATGACTGCAATGTGTACAGTGTACAGTACGCTGTGTGACGCGGAGAGGCAGGAAGTCTGTCTTGAAATATGTCGGAAATGTCACATAAAGTCAGAGCCTCAATTTCGGACGGTAGGCCTATCTTATATGATATGGTAAGCGCGAAGTCATTTTAAGTGAATGCTTCAATATCAAACATAGGTAAAATCTGGTCTAGTTTCATACCACGGAAATGTTGCTGAACATGGTACGTCGACTTCCGCTTCTGCGCACTCTTACACTTCGCACATGATAATACTGTTTATTTTATTATTATTTATTATTTAATTACACCATGTGGCTTCGTTGATAGGGTGGTTAGTGAAAAGTTATTGAAAAGGATATGCAAGGAAGCGATAGTGGCTTAATTGGAGGTAGTCTTTGTGTTTAGGAAATGAAGAAAATCATGAAGTTTTCAAGATAACCACTTTCTGGACCGACATTTGAACCAGTTCTCCGTGTTGTATTGAAGAGTAATGAACAGTGTTACATAACATTTTGTGAATGCTAATTGAAAGTATTAGTGTCGAGGTAAGGTAGGCGATTCCAAATAAGGTTTTAGGTTCTCAAGATGGTACCTTAAAAGGTAACGGTGTCTAAAATGTGACTGTGTATTTTCATAGCAATTTATTGATGTTTTGGGGGATATGTTGCTCCATTCTTTAAGGTAAATGAGGGGTGAAATGAAATAGATTTTGTACGAAACTGTAAGGCGTCATGTAAGTTACCAGAAGTCAGTATACTGAGTACGTCGTTTTCATAATTATTCTGTTAGTCACCGGCTTTTATACAGTTCTGAATGCAGAGTTTCTTGTAATTGAATTTATTTTAAAAATTCAAAAAAGGATATGAATAAAAAACTAATAGTTATGTTTGCGTCCAACAGAAATGAACATCATCCTCATATAAGGATGCAATTTTGAAAGTAAGGTATTTGTAAACTTTTGTGCAGTCTATGAAGGATTCTGACTGGGGTTTATGGTCATAGTCGTGACCAAAATTTTGGAATGTATCCATCGTCTTGTGATGCAAGAAACACAAAGGTTTTGGAGGCTGGACCTGCTGCGATCCTCAGGTGGAAAGGGGAATGAGCCGGTTAAAAAGGAATTACACTCTCTTCCACGGATTGAGAATAGCTCGGTCTAACGGACCCATAAGACTATATATTCGCCCTATTCCCAGATCTATCTGAAGAATGAGAAAAATTTAACCTCCGCAATATTGTGGATTTAGCCGCAGACGATCATAATATCTAGGATTTCAATCTCGTGTATACGTAATTTACACCGTTGGACCTCACGTGACTTCTGTGTTTATAGTCGGAAATTATCTAGGATTCGTGGTTTGCGCTGTCCTGGATAAGGAATCGGGTATGAACAATTCTTCACTCTTACGGATTTGTCTGGTGTTCGTAATATACATGTGTTTAAACCTTAAATGAATTTGAGATCTGTAAGAATTTAAGTATTGGAATACTTAGAATCCATTAATCGTTTAAAGCCCAGTGATAAGGTTGTGTACCATACACTGTAATATTTAAAATGTGTTTCATATGGGTACATTTTTGCCTTTCGCCTGAGTCTGAGAATAAAATATAAAAGGTTGTTTCCCTAAGCAGTATTAACCAATTGGTCCATGTAATGGTGACTGAGTGTATTCTCTTTGAGGTAGGAAAATAATTTTTTATACCATTGAGATGAATTTAAATCGTCTTCTCAGGCTCTTCCACGGCTTAGGCGATTAGTCGTAGGTCTTTTATCGCGGAGGCTCGTGTTCGATTCAGTAGCTCTACATTTGAGATTGGTAGCGGTTAAAGTTTATTGGGGCGGGTCTTTCTCCGAGTACTACGGTTTTCCCCTGGCAGAATCGTTCCACTAGGACTCAAGACTCGTCTCCATATATATGCTGCTGTTACCAGAAGAACAAATGTGAGAAGCGATGCTCCTTCGGAAGTCGGTGAGCACTGGAAAGTAACTCAGTGTTATTCAGGCTGTTCCATAGCTTAGGCTTTGAGTCTAATGTCACCGCAGAGGCCAAGGGTTTATTCCATTTCAGGTTTTGTGTGACTTGTGGTGAACAAAGTGATATTGGTACAGGTTTTTGTCCTAGTGTTTCTGTTTTATCCTGTCAGTATCATTCCACCAATGCTTCATACTTGTCTTCATCTTTATCACAAAACAAGAGGGCGAAACCTGGAAACGTTCAAACAAATAATGCTCTTTAAGACGTCGGGGAGCATTGGACAGAAAAGTACTGCCACATCTAGTGTTTGTACCTCCTTCACATTTCAAAATTGCAGTTGTCTTCCAGTCTACACTTAAAAGAAGGTCAAGCGTGCATAGTTTGGGAATTTTCAGATCAGTACGTTTACTGTTACACTTTCCTTTCTCCCGAAAGAAGTGTAGTTTTTCTCCCTACACTCCTTCTTCTTATACTTCTTCTTCTCCTCCTCCTCCTTCCTTGCTAAAATCCATGCTTACGCGGAAAACTTCTTGAAAACAAGCTGTTTTAAATACATCCATCCCGCGTTAGAACAGGTTCAATGACGTGAAATTACCCGATGTAAGGGAAGAATTACCGATTTATAATAAAGAAGCGGTTTGATTATGACTATAGTTGTGCGCGCTGGACTACATTCTAAGATACTCGTAGGGCGGTTTAAAGGCATTAAGAAATAACGGGTTTTGTGGAGTCACTCGCTTCAGAGACGCTAATCCTATCACATGCTGAGTAGTCTTGGGGAAATCCGCAGATAAATTACCCATTATACTGTTCTTAAAGGAATGCCTTGAAAAGCTAGAAGAACACTGCAGATAATCCTTATGCTGCACAGAACATAGAGCTTTCAAATTTTACATTACATTTATAGGGTAATTGCTTCAGTATCTCTCTCTGTGTCTGTTGATCTACCTGCCCATCCATCCGTCCGTCCGTCCGTTTATCTATCTATCTATCTTTCTTTCTATCTATCTATTTATCTATCTATCTGTCTATATACCTATCTATCCATTGATCCATCCATCCATCCATCCATCCATATATCGATCTATCTTTACATCTAACCTTGTAGCCACTCATCGCTTCATCCATTATTCCATTTCTCTGTTTCTTTGGCTGTCTGTCTGTCTATGTATCTACCTGTCTCTTTTTTTCTCTGTCTCGTTCATCCATCCCATTTATATATCCCATCTTATTCACTCATCCATCCCATTCCATCCCACCCATCCAGCCATTCATGCATCCATCCTCCTATTTTATATTATGTCTATATTGTCTTTCCTGCTGTCCTGGGTCTCCTGTCTCTTCTGTTTCCCTCTCTTTGTCTTTCTGCCTGTCTGTCTCCTCAACCATTCTCTCTGTCTACTTCTCTGTATATCCGTACATCTCTTCCATATTTCATTATACATAATAATTTATTAATAACATAATCTACAACAATATGTAATCCAGCCTAACTTTTGAATATTAATTATCGTCATTATAAAGCGCATGTACGTGTGCACTTATATATGTATGTATTCCTGTAATGGAAGAATGTTACGTATAGTAAATGTAAGAAACCTCACAAATCCCGTTTGTAAAGTCTGTGTTTTCCAAACAAGAGAGGCACTCGTGTTAATTGCGCGCCTTGCTTCGCGTTTTATGGGCAGTTGACTTAATTCCGCCAGGAGGTACTTCTATCGCGCTACAACTGCTGAATTTCCCCTTAGTTAGGTCTCTGTTCCTGATTATCTCTTCTGTTCCTCCTCTCGCATTTTCTTCACCCATATCTTCATACCTCCAATTATCCCATCTTTGTCTTGTACTTTCCCATAAACGTACTTAAGCTTCTTCTTTAAATTCTCTCTTCACTTTTGCGTTTATTTCTGCATTTATTTCATCTACAGCTATCTTTTACTTTTCTCCATTTCCTCTCTATCCTCTTCTTACATTTTGCCAGTTCTATCCTCTTTACTAATATCACGTACGCCTCCTTTCTTACCTGCCCTCTAGATTTCAGCTCTAAATTCATTGAGTCTGCTTCTCTGTCCGTTATGTCTTTCTTCCTATCCTGTCATTCTGCTCGCTTCTCACACTATTTCTCTCTCATGCTATAACCAGCTTCTCTTTCCATCTCTGTAATAAAAGCGGTAGTAAGAACTGAAAATAAAAATATCACCATTGAATTATCTGGGGGCGAGAATGGAATTAATGTTTGGAAAGGCACGCGCGTAACAGAGGGACATGACTGAACTGCGTATGAGAGGAGAAAAGTTACAGGCGAACTGGAATCTCTTTTGCAATATAAATATGACAATTTAACATGTTTTCACCGTAACCCTCCAAGTTCACTTCATATTTTATGTCTTAAAATAACTAAGGATTTAAGTTTTTACGTTTAACTTGTGTTTCTGTGTTTTTGTAACAGAGTATAGTTTCGTAAGTAGTAGTAGTAGTAGTATTTTAGTTCTTTGTTATTAATTTATTAATATGCTGGCACCACAGCCATAAGGTCAATCGCAGAGACAGCACAGGAACATAAGGAAAATAACAATTAACAAACAACAAAGGAAAACACATAGACAATAGATACAAATAAATTACATCTTAAAAATAGCAGCATTAACAATATATACGTATATACATTCCAAACCACCGTTATGCACAAAAAAATGTACAAATTTAGCGGTTACTATTTTCGGCTTATCAATTAAGCCGTCATCAGACCTATTACATATCAAGAGCCATACAAAAACGTATACCTTCATGTGGGATTGAGATCTCATTCCCTTACAGTAGTCTATACATCATAAAAACTTGTGTTAAAATACATAAAACTTGTGTAAGATTATAAGATGAGTGTAAAAACTTTAGTTTTAAATACGGGTGGTAAGCAGTTTCTAATTGACATGTAAGGCACACTTAAGTCTTGTATTTTTCTCGGCACTGAAACCATAAGTTTATACGAAGGTGAGTTAACCTATGTTCATTACAATTCTAATTTAATATGTAAAATCTTCCATTAATGTTTTTAAAATAGTGACGATCTTATTAGTTTCTTTAGGGACTTGGGATTTGTGTTTATAGCTATGTAAACTTGTTCGCTTGGTATTTCCGTGCCTATAAAAGGTCAGTACTACATCAATATTCACGGATCGATATTTCGTGTGTGTGCCCTACCAATTACATCAGTTAATATTATAATACTTAGAGAAATGTTTATTACAAGAGATCATTTTTTTCATTAGTAAATATTACCGTTCCATTCAATTCAATTTACGAAAGAAAAGGCCAGTTGCTAAGTGAACACTCGTATGCAGCAATACACAAATACACAGATAAAGCATAAATTCTGCAATGCACATCCTGTATATTAATCTTAAGTTTTACGTTTATAATGAAATTATAGTCTTCAATTCTATATTGCATTGCATACATGCGTTTTAGTTTTCAGATCTCGTTCTTGGTTTTGTTTTCCAGGTCTAAGGTATGATGTTTTGCTCAGGATAGGGACAGGTAGCGAGCTCTTCCGAATGCGGTAATGAACCTTTGGGTTCCATAAAACGCGGGGAATTTCTTGACTAGCTGACGACTGTTAGCTTCTCAAGAAAGACTCTGCTCCATGGAGTTGGTTAAGTTATGATGATTTTATGTCGTTTCATCATACACTATTTTTAAGTTGCGCTCCCAAAATTCAACTGTTTGGGAGCAGTAACCTTTCCCCTTGACAGATTAAGTCAGCTAATAAACTGTAATAAAACCTTTTTTTGTAATGAAGGGCCCCACAGCACATGCTACGGACGCACCGCAGCCTTGAGGCTTATTGTGCAACCCTTTGATGAAGATGATTAGTTGTTTTCCGTTTTTCCTTGTAACGGAGCACCGGTGGAATGAAATTGACTGGGAAAAACCGAAGTACTCGGGGAAAAATCTGTCCCAGTGCCACTTTGTCCACCACAAATCCCGCATCGACTGACCCGGGATCGAACCCGAGCCTCCGCAGTGAGAGGCCGGCGACTAACCGCCTGAGCCATGGCACGGCCAATAAGCAAATTTTGCAATTGACTTTACATATTTCAGTTCGGAGTTCGTATGACATCTTGAAGATTCAGGCATCACATTTCTCACAATCAGCAGCAGCCTCCTGTGATTATAACCGCCATATCTCTTAGTCGGAGAACATGACCTCCACTCACGGGAATATTACGTGTGGTAACCATAGGAAACATAAGTGTAGGTCTACCGACAAGGCTATAAGAGTAATGCCATAAGAGTCACAGTGTATTTAATGACACTGCTTATATTAACGTTGTTTTGTTTATCTTCTCACAGCAGTTAGAATCAATCGTGTACGACACTGTAATATGTTATCGCCACTGTTTCTTATTGGCATTACAGTTTCTTGTGTCACTCGACTGGCATATACAAGGTCCGAGAACGAAGTGTCAACTGTATCCAGGCTGGGTAGCATCAAGACTTCTTTCTTCCTAACGCGAAAAACAGGCGTGCCCCTTCCTAACTCGAAAAACGTGTGTGCCCCAAATTTCCTGTATGTTGTGTTATTTCTTTATTTGCACGGTATTTAAAGATACACTGAAATCATTAACCCTTAGTTAAGGGTAGGTCAAAGCCATATTCGCGACAGCACTGTCATAAAACCTACACAACAAGGCCTTCACTGGAGGAACCGAACCCTCGCTGTGAGCGCTGTTCAAAAAAGTAACCATCGGGTTTAACTAATTCAAAAACATCGATCCAACGCGCCAATATACCATACACGTACCAACATCCTGTTTTCTTCGCAGTCTAATAAATGTTGTAGTAACTTTTCAAAACACTAATTTACCTACCAAGCAGTCGAGCATAACTCTGATCTGGTCTCGAACCATGGATCGTCGGTAATATGAAATGGTGTTAAAAGCCACACGATTCCAATCTAAATAAAAGATGTTTGAATTAACCCCATACAAGACCAAACTGTTTAATCATTAAATTTACAAGCGGCTCCTACCACCTACAATATCGCATCTGGGTTACAAAGATCAATAATTTAATACTATATAGGGAAAACTGCTGCTCTTTTCAAACCAGATTGTAGGCTACAAACAAATTGTGCGGAAAAGTTTTGCGTTCCTAAGGTTAATAAAGTGGTGTAGCCTAAAATGTTACCACTGCTTTAAACAGAGTTACAACAAGTCGCAGTAGTCTTTATATTCTCACCCACCCCAGGCCCATAGACTCATACCTAATACTAATTATATAACTCTCACTGTAAGTAGAGCTTATTCCCGTGCAAGGGGCTGTTTTGAAAATTCACCTAATGTTAAACACATCTATTGTAGTGATCCATAAAGTGAACTGCGCCTTTGGCTCCCAGCACGAAATCTTCCGTACGTACACAAGAAAGTCCTTTTCCTTAGACATTCTGAATGAGCGGGCTGAACACGAATCGCTATCGTCAAGGGAATAGCAAGGTTCAAGTTGTGAATTCTGAGGTTATCAGAGCGGCGTGTCTTTTGGGATGTGACTCTGTGTATCTTTAAGGGCGCCCTCGGTTGCTAAGGTTCTGTGTCGTCGGTGATAGATGAATGAATGGATGAATGAATGAATGGATGAATGAATGAATGAATGAATGAATGAATGAATGAGTATGAAGCATTGGTGCATGCATACGGTGGGACCTGCTCTGTGTTCTCCAGATATTTTAGAGCAGATATCTGTTTTCGTCATTTGGAGTGTTGGTCGTTTTGAGACTTGGCTTCTGCAATTCTCATTTACTAGTGTTTTGGTTATTATTACATACGTGGCTGGGGGACTCATTAGTAACTTCCTGTATCACACCGAAAGTCCGGCCTTCTCGGTCCTCACAGACCTCTCTTTGTTTTTTTACACACCAATGCCACAGGCGTAAGCCTGAGAGAATGCAAGGACACGATACATACAGGAAGATGGATTAAATTACATAATTAACTTCTTCATAATTTTTGTTCTTCACCAGATAATGTTCATATTCAAATAAATAATTTTTCGGCAGGAGAAAAGTGCATTGTGCATAGGAAACACTTTCAATTCATTGACCTAAGACACTGCAGTCATACAAGTTGAAGGAAAAGGAAAGCTTAGAAAACTTAGATAGAGATGAGAGGGTAAAATGTAAAGCCGTACCTGTGAACGCCATGAAAGTACATAGGGGTAATGGAAATACAATTCCATTCATCTTTAACCTGGGCCCTGGATGGAGTGGAAAGTCAACTTCACGCCTAGGCTCCTTTACTTCACACAGCAGCCGGTGCCCGTTGATTAGCGGGCTGTGTTGATCCCAGAGCCGGCCTGGACCTTTTGAAGGCGAAACAATCTGTTATCCATGTCGGAAATCGAACAGCGGACCGTCCAGCAGGTAGACTATTTGTTGTGCTTACTAGACTGTCATAGATGACAAGGCAATAATAAAGCGGATTTTTAAAGGCAGTTGTCTAGGGCTGTTTTTGGGGTGAAGTGGCTCAGGATATGTCAGGTCGAAAAAGTTGGTAAACAGCATAAAAAGTTTGCTGGTTGCGTAAATTGGGTGGGATATTCTGATCATATGATTGGTTCTGCAGTAATTACTGCTGAATATCCTGAGACCAATATCTGGGCCAAAGGCTAAATTTGAAAAATAAAATGTACAGTTTTAAAGATGTATTTATATGTTACGTTTTTACTTATGTTGATATTAATATGAATAAATTATTATAAACAATATTGTTATAGCTTGGATTTTAATTTCTAGGCATTCAAGAACTTCAGTGACTGGCTTTTACAAATTTGTGTCTGCCACTTTCTTAACGGCTTCAAGTATTTGTAAAATTTCTTACATCTTCCTTTGAATATTGAGACCCCAAGAAATATTAAGCATTATGGTGACTTTCGGCTCACAGACTACTAGTCACCTACCGCCGCTGACACATATAATACGAAGATCGGTTAGAAAATTCGTTTACGATGCTTGCATTTTCGTGTGTTTACTTTTGCCTCTAATAAGAACAGTTAAGTTTAAGCGTTATGCTCTCCCTTTATTTTTCCTCACAGTCCTCAAAAAAATTTATGCATTTATGTTATTGTTGTACGAGCTTTTCTGTCCTCTGTTGTTATAAGTCGGTGTCCTGTGTTACCAACCATCGTGAAAAAATTTCGATCATCTGTAAATTTGTGGGGAAAAATTAAATTTTTCAGCGCCAAGTCAGTGTTGTGTATGGAAGTGTCACAGCTTTTTAGTTGCTGCATGTAGACTTATTTTCTGACCGATTCTAGTGTATTACGTGCACAGAAAACGGCTGTTTTTACTGTCACAACTATTAGGCTTATTGTGTCAGCAAGAAGCCGCAAATAGTTGTACTGACATTAAGTACATGGCCATAGACACATTTCGTAATTACTAACACAGCTGGTGGGAAACGACTACTGTGGCTGGTTGACTGGTCTAAAACAAATGACGAAAGCAGGGAAACTGCTCTGAATTCCTTGAGCAATGTCTGTACTAGATACGAATAACTTCCAAATAAGTCAGATTCTTCGTCGCTTCAGTTGACATGATGTTAATCGGAAGAACAAACAGCACCGCAGTCAACGGTCTTATTAATTTTTCCAAAATGGAGGTCACTAATCCGAAAATAATTGCTGTTTTTCCAGTCATATAGAGGGGGCTTGCAACTAAGGAAATTCATAATGATACAGCATGATTTAGTTCATGTACAGGCAGGTGAAAATATTGCTTACTTTGTTTAAATTTGGAAGTTAAATTCAAAGTAATCATCTTAATACTCACTCTTTGAATAATGCACAATGATTTGTATATACATTATAAAATATGTTTTCTTTTGGACCACTTCAAATTCTGTGTGTATATTATATATATAAACATATGTAAATGTAAAGTTCGCCCTAGAACAGGCCATTAAGGCCCTGAAGGGGAGTAGAATTATAGCTTTACTCTTTCTTTAACCTCGGCGCCAGATGGGAGTGGGTGGTCATCACCACGCCCCGGCCGCTTTACTGCTGACAAAGAAACCCGGTACCCATTTTAAAGGAGGTTGGGTGGGCCCCAGGGCCGGTGTGGACGGTTGCGTAAATGTCTCCCAAAGGGAATTCGATCCCCAGACCGTCCAGCCCTTAGCGAGTCGGTATACCGACAACGCTATCCCGGCCCACATGAACATGTGCACATAACCTATATGCAAATACGAATGCTTAATTTCGTAGTAAGGTCTTACGTTTCATTTTCTTGTTACAGACTAATTGTGGTGTAGAGGACTGGAACTCTGTAGACCACAGCTGGAAGGATATAGGCTTTGTGAGTTCTGCTCCTAACTTCTTAGTTTAGTCGTATGACATGTGTTTAAAATTAAAATATTTTTCTAATAGTATACCACACACATTCACAATATTCTCACACAGTCCTACGTGTAAATTATCGCGAATGAAATCTAACACTCAAACTCGTAACGAAACCTCGTGTTTATTAGTAATCTCAGCAGAATTTACAAGAACTTTTCTCATTGTCATAAAAATACTCAAAACATTACACTACGTTTCGCTAGCAAACTGATTCCATCTTCAGACAAAAGCACTAATCCTAAAATACAGTTGACCAAAATGCAACACACACATCAACATAATTCACACGCGAAATGTAAAGAGACACATCAATATAATTCACTAAATTAGTGGTTTTACCTGAGGAAGGAAGTAGTTTGTTTTCGAAAGGTAGTGTATTGTTTTGAGTATTTTATGAAAGTGGATGATGTTCTTGTAAATGCTGCTGATATGACTCATGTACAACCATTGTCAAAAACCCATATGTTACACTCGTGTTCATTCTTAGGCCTTCTGTAAGAACCAGAAATAAAAGGCCTTAAGTGGAGATCACCTTTGTCCATCTGTTCGAATGTCATCTAATATGAGGCATAAACACTTGAGGAGGTTTAAAAAAAAGTGACTTCGGAGACTGATTTATAGACCTTAGGCGATTGCATTTCTCAGCCAAATTTCTAGATAATGAGGATTGTTTTACGTAAGACCACAAGTGTATTGTGCCATAAATCCCATACATTTTCCACGGATATTTTTTTATTTTCGGTATGGAAGACTGTCGCCAGGGTTATTGGGTAATTCCAATGTTTAGCTATAATACCCGTAATTAAAAATAAAACCCAGTTGAGATATTATTGTACGCGGGCCTTTCGGTGTTTCCCATAAGCCGTCCCAGAAGTTTCATCAAAATTTGATGGTCAGCTTCGATTTTTAGCATAGTCTATATAAGGCTACAAATAATGTTTTCCATGTATAGGCTACATTAAACCGTTCCACAGATCTTGCTAAATTTCGATATGTAAAGATTTCGCTGCAAGGTGTTAAAATACCTCTTTTTTTCGCATTAATTTATATAAAATGTATTTTACATAAGGCTCGAAATGGACTTGCTGGTATCTCATAAGCCGCTGAACAGGTTGCCTTTTAATTCAATATGAGATCTCCACTACACGGTGTAGAAGAGCCCAGATTTTCAGCCATAATAAAATCGTTTACTTGAGACCATGTGTGAATAATGTCGTCGCAATTAAGCTTAATTAATTTATATTCTGTGTACTACATTAAGAGTACACTGCTTCTAGTCCTGTCGAACCTTTAGAAGATAGTATTGTGTGTACACGCATTCTAACCTGCCAAACGTTTAGAGGGGAGTTATTACGAGTAAACTTTTCTA
This sequence comes from Reticulitermes speratus, assembly GCA_021186555.1. Taxonomy (NCBI): domain Eukaryota; kingdom Metazoa; phylum Arthropoda; class Insecta; order Blattodea; family Rhinotermitidae; genus Reticulitermes; species Reticulitermes speratus. Next base: position 22,794,405 of record JAJKFL010000005.1, read on the forward strand.
ATCCTGTCAAACCGTTAGAGGATAGTACTTACGAGTACACTCTTTCTAATCTTGTCATACTGTTAGAGGATATTAATGGTTACATTCTTTATAATCCTGTCAAACTTTAGAGGAGAGTAATGATGTGTACAGCAATGTTTAAAATCGTTTATCCTAACACTTTATCCACGACATATTTTATTTTGTTTGGTTTTCATAAGCTTTTCCTCAAACAACATTTAGAGACTAATTTTTACGACATAATGTATTTACTTTGAGGTAAAAGTAAAGTTGCCCCTGTGCACGCCTTGTAGGCATAAGGATGAATGGAATTATAGCTCCACTCATTCTTCACCTGCGATTATCACCGTCACATTCCGGTCAATTTACTCCTGGGGGAACAGTCTGTTGTACCCAATAAATAGGAAAATATTTGGGCTGTGGCAATAAACGTTTTTTCTCTGCCGGAAATGGAATATGATATCTCGGCTGTCCGACCAGTAGCCTAATCGCTATAGCCACTGAGCTGTCCCAGAATCCTTACTATGCATTTTGCAGGATTAGTGCGAGAAACGACAAATTTTCTTCCTAGCATTGCTGGAGGTGCTTAGAGATTGTTGAAATAGCTTTACTCTGTCTAAGCTGGTGCCATATTCCGGCTGAGGTCTTCCATAATGAAACCATTCATGTGATTTGGTTGTCATCATATATGCAGTACCAGCGGTTATGTGTACCGAGTGAACACAATTACTGTACAGGCAATGTACTTCACGGTCCTGGTAACTCTAATGAACAATTAACATTTATAATTGATCAGTCATATATACGTATCAATCACATAAATGAGGAAACACCCAAAAGGGTTGATAGCTTGGAACACTCTATATGCATGTGGAAGCGCTGATGGTTAGGTGGCTATAAACGACGCGTTTTGAGCTTGGAGTGCTGAGAGATAGAATTGACTACATTGCTAACTGGACGACTGCAGTCGGGGCTTGATGCACGGCTGGAGCAGGGGGTTTTAAGTGCGCTCGCAGAATTGCGAAAAGCTTCGTCATGTCTGTCTGTCCGCATGGTACAACTCAGCTCCCACTGGACGGATTTTCATGAAATTTGACATTTCAGGATTTTTCGAAAATTTGTCGGGAAAATGCAACTTTGATTAAAATCTGAGAAGAAAACAGTTTCTTTGCATGAAGACCTATGGACATTTGTGATAATGTCTCACTAAATTCTTGTTAGAATGAGAAATGTTTCAGACAAACGTTGTAGAGAAAATCAAAACACACATTTTATGCTGAATAACTTTTTTTTAAAATCGTGCTCTTTATGTGACAATGTGGAAAAATGCGGTGGAGCCAGCCAGGCCAAAATACGGTGCAGAAAAGATTCGATTTTCTTGCCGGATAACTAATGCAAGAATACAGACATACACTTATAATATTTAATACTTCCTGCTTCTCCACGGCAACAGTGGTTACGCGAACGCGCCTCAGTGTTACTTTATACGTACATTGCCTGTCTTGTTATCTTCTGTACAGCCTTCAGACTTACTCTGAGCTTATTCAGCCTTCTACGCAGTAAGAAATTTCAGTTATTTCAGAGAAGTAGATTGAACGGGGAGTTGCACTAACCACTCACTCACTCTCGTGTCCACGCTATGAGCTGGACGACGACATAAAATGCCCTGACCGGCTGTGGGGTCTACACACCCTCCTATTCAATGGGATAAGGAGCTCTTTTCCGGGAGTAAAAGGCTAAGGCGTAGAACCAACCACTTGCCTTCATTTATTACAGAGATTAAAATGCGTGGATCTGTACCTGCACGCCTTTTACTTCTTCATGACGGCGTGCCGAATTAAGCACAAAGGTAACGTTACCTGAATGATTTATCAGCGGCTTGGAAATAACCAAATGTATTGTGGACTACTAAATTTAATTATCATGTTCAAAAAATTCGTTATTGGAGCATATAATGAGCAACATGAAGCTAATCCACCACTTCATATCTGTTTTCTTTTAGATGCACGTACCATGTTATCCTGCCAGAATTATCACGTAATCGGAGACAAATACGTAATAATTATGTTTTATAAACAATAACTAGAAATTCTGAAGAATAATGAAGGCCTAATTACAGGGTCATCGAAAATAATGGAACTAATTTTGACACGTAATAACTTTTACGAGAAAAAAAATGTAGAGATGGAATTTCCAGTACCTTGTTTAACAATTCATGAAGTTTTGTTAAACGTGCACGCACACATAATCTTGAGCATTCTCCGTGCGCAAGCGCGATGCGCTTTCAGCTGTAGTAAGAAATCAAACGATACAGTCGTTACACAGGATATGAATTTGCAAATTTGTTACCGAATGCAGTTGATGACGCTGATGATATTTTTTTTATTTTTGGCGAATGATGCTTACAGGTGAGGCGAACTTCCATATGAATTATCACGTAAACAGCACAACTATAGCACCTGGGGGCAGAAACGACCACATGAAATTTACGGGCATGTGCGAGACTCGCCGAAAGTTAGTGTGTGGCGTGGCGTAATGCGAGATTATATTATAGAACTTTTCTTCTTCTCTGTAAACACTGTTACGGCAAACATTTACCTAGACATTTTAAATTTGTTTGTATTTCTACAAATTGATGGTATTGAGCAAGAAGAAGCAGATTAAATCTTATATTAACAAGACCTTGCTCCACCCCACTTTAGTCATGAGGAACGAAATGCTATGAACGTTAGATTTCCTAATCAGAGGATTGGAAGATGCAGACCAACGCCGTGGCCCCCATGAAGTCCAGACCTTTCACTACCGGATTATTTTGTGGGGATTCATAAAAACTTTCAATTTCGCAGATAAAATCCGAAATTTACGTCGTCAGCGAGAGAAAATTAAAGCAATTGTAGCGATAGTCACTCTGGAAATGCTTAAACCAACATGGCAAGAAAATGAGTGGAGTCTAGATTGTTTGCAGGGCTACAAATGACATCTTACAAGATATGCATGAGAACGTTATACTCTTAATCTGTTGAATACGTGACAGTAAATCCCATTTCTATGTCTCTCTTATAAAAGTTATTACGTCTCGAAACTAGGCGCATCAATGTGTATGGCTCTGTGTATGCTCGTAGAAGTCAGTACTACAAATCAGTAACCATACCGGCGGCTGTGCATGCTCTCCATATGTGTATATTTATAGTTCCTTGAAATTGTTTATACAATCTCAAAATTGTGCATTTTGTCATATTTGTAATTCCTAAAATACATTTTAGATCATCCAATACAGGTTACGTTTACAAGTATTTTTAAACCTACGTACCGAAATATATTGATTTACTGTGTAAAAGGTAAAGTAATCCCTGTACAGGCCCTTAAGTCTCCAGGAGTTTGAGGCGCACAAAATTTCTAGACAATCGGCACATGAAGGTGACAAGGTTGTCAGCCGTATGCACAGGTCGCCTTACTTATTTCTGTTAGAGGCTGAGTCGACCCCAGGACAATAGTGCGGCCGGAATGATTAGGTCAATGAAAAATCCCAATAAGGCCATAGGGATTCGAACCCGCGACCTTACGGCTTGTAGGCAGTGTTTCAAACACCGCGTACCCCGTGATTTACCGTGTACTGGAAAGTGATATAGATCTATATAGATTTGTCTATGTTTCTGCGTTTTTATTTTCTAGTGGACAAGAATGGCTGCAACAAACGTCTTTTATATTTATCGAGGACATCTTACCATAAGGATCTTCTGAGTCCAGCACTAAGTATTTCTAATGTCTCTTCTATATCAGAAGATTAAACACACACTATTTCAGTATACTGATGCATCAGAAATAAAGGTTTCCCTGAGGATGATAATCCCAATGTATGTGGCTTTGTCATAAGGAGTCTTCATTTCGGAATTATAAAGAGGACAGACACACAGGTACAGACTTACAGGCTGACAAACACAAGAACATGATAATAGTAGACCATACATTTTTATGTAGTGACGAATATGGACAGAATGAGATAATAGAATACTTTAATCCTATATAGGGCGAAGCTGTTTACATCGTATACATGGAAACAAGTTTGTTGTCACTGTTTGCACTCACAGAGGAAAAGGTTACATTTACTGCCTGAAAACTGGCCTGATCGTCAAACGGGCTCCATGTATAATGTGATAACACATGTACATACTTTCACATGTCGAACGAGCTAATTGTACAAGCCAACGTTTGTTTACACTTATTTGTATTCACTTACAATGTTTATTAGTTTTTTGTTTGTTTGTGCTCGCAGAGGATGCGGAAATGGGGTAAACGTTGAAATGAAGTAGTACATAGCACTGCTGTTTTTATTCTGTAACAGCATGTTGTGAGCGATATTTATCTAAACTGCAGTGCGTTGTCACAGAGGACAGGGTAGGAGTAAGGAGGAGAGGAATGATGAAAAGACGGACAAATCAAAGATATGTGAAAAGGATTCGAGAGAAAGGAAGAAAGCTTATGGACGTGCCATTGCTCAGGCGGTTAGTCGCCGGCCTTGGTCCGGGTTCGATCCCCGGTCAGTCCATGTGGGGTTTGTTGTGGACAAAGTGGCACTTGGACAGTGTTTTCCCCGAGTACTTCGATTTTCCGCTGTCAATTTTATTCCACCATTGCTCCATTACAAGGAAACACGAAAAAATTACAGTAGAGCCTCGATTATCCTAAATAAAGGGGGCGGACCCGATTTCGGATAAGCAATATTTCGGATAATTCGGAAATTCGGCTTGACGTGATAAGGTGCAATAAAAATAACATTTATCCAGAACACGTCTTATGTTAATAAAATTTTTGGCATAATAAAGTGTATGATATTTACAGATACAATACAACACTACAAATTTCTACGAAAAAAATCTGATACTTTGGTTTGAACTTTTTTTCACAACGTTTTTTGGCTGCATTGTTCCTCCATTCGGCATTTTAGACGAATGTTCTTCGAGTTTCGATTTCGATTTTACCCAATCTGAAACCGTTGATATGCCAACACAGAAATCCGCCGCGACATTTCGCAAGATCTCGCCATTTTTAATTCGTCTCACAGCCTCCAATTTCTGTTCAATTGTTATTACAACACGTTTCGTTTAGCCGACACTGTTTGCGAGCACTGTTACATGAAATGTCAAAACTGCACTGTAAGAAGCACACACGTCAATTTGCCACTCGTCCGTACACGTCAACTTTTCACACAAACTGACGGGGAGAGGCTCAGAGGTGTCTCGCGGTAGGCAGTCTGGGAATCGCAACGCCTGACAGGTGTTTCGGTTAACCCGAGTTTCGGTTAAGCGAAGTTCGGATAACCGAGGTTCTACTGTTCTTAATCATCTTCATCACAGGGTTACACAATAAGCCTAAAGGCTGCGGTGCGCCCATAGCATCTGCTGCGGGGCCCTTCAAATTAAAAAAGGAGGAAAGATTTTAGTCGATTTTTAGCGAACAATAGGCTAGTGACATGTTAAAATCTGTCTCTGTTTCCCAGAGTACAAGCCGTATTTTTAGAAAGACAAATCTGTTGATTATATTTGTGCAAATAATTGCTGTTTGTTCCTAGACGTAAAGTAGACCCACAAATTAAATTCTACAGAAGTGTGTTATGTAATGTTAAATGAAGCAATACACACAGTTACAGTAACTTTAAGCGGTTAAAGTAATTGCCATGACTGACTTAGGGAAAAACCACAAATATCTGAATGTGGAGAACTATGGGCGGGGTTGGACTGAATTCCTTACGAACTTTTCAGGCGTATTACCGCTGAGCACATCCTCTCTTTTTCTTCGCGTTGGAGATACATATTAGTCCTGTCGCTGGGTCGTGCGTTATTTGGTTCTAGTTTCTCAGAAAGTTATATGAGTCGACAAGAGCCTTTAGCATTTTATTCATATAAGCCGCATGATAGACTACAGAATATTGACAGTGAAAGAAGATCAGACTGAAAGTAGAGTTGCATCCAAAATGGTGGTGGTAGTTGGACCGACAGTACTGGATTTGATGTCATGGAACACGTTATGTAAGGGAGCTTATTATCGGACATTCTTCAGCAGATTTAAGGATTGGAGAGAGAAATCAGCTGTTACGGATAATATTAAAGGACCCATTGCTGTTATGGAAATATTCAAAATCATTTTCCACAAATGGTATATTTCTGGTGTTAGCTGGCTTACCCCTTGTAATGCATGCTGGCGAATTAACAAATTATTATTATTATTATTATTATTATTGTTGTTGTTTAAATCAGACTCGCCCTACCATCATGGCGTAAAAAGGGACAATTTTACTTTTACTGTCACAAAACCGTATAGATTCAGAAATCATTTATCTTCGCATGTTGTGCAACACTTACCATATCGAAAATAAAACTCAAAATAGATTTGTGGAACTCCAGAATGTATAATATCTTGTGATTTTGTGCATGACAAATAGCATTACATGGATAATGATCACATACTTAACGTGTTTTCGAGTGAATAAAACCTCCCACATTTTATTATTTTAATGATGTCACAAAGAATGCTGTGATAGTAGTGCGTCGCTTATAACGTCATGAGAGAGATGAGAATATTTTGTGTCGTTATAAACGAGTGTTTTTATAACCGAGGAGTGTAATGTTATGGTTAACAGTGACGAATTAATTGGTACCACAGTATATCTGACTCTATAAGAGAGGTGTCGTATAAACCGATGTCGTTTTAACCGGGTTCGACATACATTTTTGAAACTATCACGTGGTTTGAGTGCATTTATATCCATTTATCTGTTCAGATCGCCTTTTCCGCGTACACGTCTCTGTGTCTATGCAGTTAGGAACTCGAGAACTACTGTAAAAATTTGTATTTACTTAGGTACTGTGTAATGTTAAGAAAAAATGTCGAGCCAGTTTCATTGTAATTGTAAATCGGACAGCTTGAACGATCAATTTACATGAAATTCTATACACATTTTTCTCGTATTATTGTTCGCGTTCATACTTTACGCGCACGCGCATTTTCCCCATCACGCTGGACTCTAGTGCTGTTGTTAGGATACGGGAAAACACGTACTGTCTGGAGCATCATATTTTCAGAGGAGCGAATGCGCCATAACATTCATCGTACACATATATTTCCTAACTTCTTTGAAGACCTTCTACATCTGAACGCCTGTACAAAATGTAGCGTTAATACATGCCTTGCTGTAAGTAGTTTAGTAGAGTTAGTAGGTAGTGTTTTTTGATATAGTTAGAATTTTTCACTACAGCTAATTAGATGTCAATCATTACACGTATAGGTCGGGGGGGATGTACCGAGAATAGGATTCCGAAACAGTTGGTTAATGGAACAATTGTATGATCTATATGTAATATGCCGGTTGGTATGATGTATACGAGGAAGGAGAAAATAAAGGTTTTTAAAAAAAAAATGTAGCGTTAATTGACTGCATTGAACACGTAGACATTCCTGAAATTCGAAAATTACTTGACAGACCACTATGTATAGTCAAACGAACGTTCTGCCATGTGGTGTGTGTATGGTTCTGGAGAGTTCATTATCTCACCACGTGTGGGTACACTGTGCTGGGAAGTACAGTAACTACATAACGATGGAAATTTCTACCCATGTTGATATAACATTTTCATACTCAACATAAGCCAGTGAATAAACTGTTGTTGTGTGGCAGACTTTGCGTGGGTCTGCAGTCTTCAAACCACAACAGCCACTTAGGCCCTGCCACGAGCCAATGAACCCAGTCCATTACCACGCATCCTGTCCTTTAGATCCACTTTAAAGTTTTTAGAGGCGTTCGCATCGTTCCGAAAATTGTCTGTTAGCTTCGTCATGTCCAACCGTCTATCTCTTCGTCTGTCCGCATGTATCAGCACGGCACCCACTGGACGAATTTCCTTGAAATCTGATATTGGGGACTTGTATGAAAATCTCTGGAGAAAATCCAGATTTTGCTAAAATCGGACAAAAATATTGGGCACTTTACATTAAGACCTAAATACGTTTTCTTTTTGCCGGCGGCATCAAATCGCCATAAAGTAATGTTTTTTAATAAAGTGTTATCAGGCTATTTGGATAGTCGTAGAGGTATAAAGATTACAATGTTGCGTTACACATACACGGCCTATCTTGTTAAATCTACTCCTATGTGTTTGAAGAGGTCTGGTCCTTTCACGTCTTCAACTAAATTTCTGTATTTTCCGTCTGTGCCGCAGTCTTACATGCCCAGTCTACACACATCACCCTTTTTTTTATAAGGGCCCCGCAGCAGAAGCTACGGACGCACCGCAGCCTTAAGGCCTATTGTGCAACCCTGCGATGAAGATGATGATTAGTTTTTTTCATTTTTCGAAGTAATGGAGCACAGGTGGAATGGCATTGACAGGGAAAAACCGAAGTACTCGGGGAAAAGCCTGTCACAGTGCCACTTTGTCCACCACAAATCCCAAATGGACGGATCCGGGATCAAACTCGGGCCTCCGCGGTGGGAGGCCGGCGACTAACCGCCTGAGCCATGACACGGCCCTTACATCAACTTTAGACTGACACCACGAATCGCTGTCATGAGATTAGAGATTCTCGCAACAATGACTATGAAGAAAGCATTCTGCATAGCATTGATGCAGACTGCATTAAACGTAACTCCTCGGTGTGTAATCTGTCTTGTTCTTCGTTCTCTTGTTTTTTTTCTCTCTCATAATAAATCAAAACACTTTTCCTCATTACTGTACATTCAGATTTATTATATTCAGTTTAAAACCGAAGTAGGTGTAGGTGTTACTTTCGTTTGAATCCGATCTGTTAGCTACAAACTGCACTCTGCCTCGCTGCTCTCCCTTCTCCTTCCATGCCACTTTGATTTTCACTAGTTCTCATACGAAACGTGCAGGCGCTAGGGAAATTCAAAATTCATAAGCTGATTTCATGGACGAGTCGGACACACTTCCACATACAGTTGTACCAACTTCTCCAACCGTAATGACATGTGCTAAAGCCCTTAGGAATCGGTTCAATTTGTCTTGATAATTCACTCTCATACATATACTCGTATAGTGTCAGCTACCTAATTTCCACACAGCTGCCTCACAGAATTGTAATTACAAGCCGGAAGATCAACAGTCTTGTATATAGGGTCAGTTCTGTTTTTATAATGGAGAGAGAGCTCTCTGTCCATATGCACTCAGGTCACCCCTGGAGCGTGCTACTGAACTGGTTTTGAACATACAGAGGTAATACTGTGTTCTAATTCCATGTGAAATTCTTTAAAACTAACTCCGTAATACAGAGGCTTTCTTTGTATCTAGTCATTGATTAATAACTTTCTACAGACAAGCATTTTCCTTATCTAGTACTACCGCATTTTCAACACCTAGTTTAATTGTGACTTGTTTCGACCTTTGAGGGCCATCTGCATGGCGTACTTGTTATAATCATAAAATTGTTATTTACATAAAATTTGAACTTAAAGATTGTTACGTTAAAAGTTGTCATAATGCCCCCTAAAATTTCTTATTAAGCAATAAAAGTAATAAATTGCGTACAGTCGTTTCTAAAATGTTGACTACTGTTAGTCGCTTCCCATCGGCTCTCTTGCCTTATTGAAACCAGCACATTTACGTACTGCAGTCCGCACTTGTTATCGGAGAGTGTTAGTAATCTGCAGTCGCATTTTGAATTTTGTATGATATGTATGGTTAACACAGTTGCTAAGTACTATCGCGTAAATTCGGACAGCAATTTAGAAATGCGTGAAAAGTTTTCGGGTAACAGGTTCCATTCTAGAGAGCAAGGCAACAACCAGAAGAAACCTGGTAATTACATCCCTATAAGGAAACTGTGGCTTAAAATCTCTACGGCATAGACCTTTAAGAAAGACTGAATTTTGTGAACTTGTCACAAATTAAAAAAACCAACAAATGCACTGTATTTTCACAAATATAGTCTAATGCCCCTACATATGTTTCAGCTTTACCAAGTCATCAGGAGGGGGTCCAAGGTTTACACATACTTAACATCCATTATTTTAGTTCAATAACATAACATTTATCACACATAAAACAAACTTCGTTATCACTAGTAGACTAGATCACATTCACTATCTGTTATTTTGCATATAAAATCTTGGGTATGGGATGCGTATATCTTCTATGTTATATATATATATATTATATTATATATATACATTAATAAACCAGAATTGAATTGAATTGAATTATATATATGTTGTATGTATACATATAACATAGAAGATTTACGCATCCCATATTCAAGATTTTATATGCAAAATAACAGATAGTGAATATGATCTAATCTACTAGTGATAACGAAGTTTGTTTTATGTGTGATATATGTTATGTTATTGGACGAAAATAATGGATGTTAAGTATATGTAAACCTTGGTAGCCCTGATGATGGCTTGGTAAAGCTGAAACATTTGTAGGGGCATTAGACTATATTTGTGAAAATACAGTGCATTTGTTGGTTTTTTAATTTGTGAATTGATATCAGAATGCACGGAGAATATAATTTGAAATTTTGTGAACTTGTATTTTCACGTGTTGCATGATCGTTGAGTAGGCCGCACACTCGTTTTATTTAGCGGTGAAGCTTGGTTTCGACTGATTGGTTGGTGTGTGATTTGCAGCTAGGATTACTGGGGCCTTAACTTCATGCTCCTATTTAACATATATTCTTAAAACATTTTTGAATACCTGTTTGATTACGAGAGAATCTGTGCTCGTTTTCTGCAAGGCAGTGTAAAAGGACAAGCCGCAAAAAATTTATGAGTTTGTTAGATGTATATATTTTTTACCCCATACTAAGTTTCTAATTTAGTTAAAATAACTATATTGAAACAAAATATATCATTTAATTAAAATCCAAACCATTATAACACAACTTCTCATTGTGAGTGCTGGATTTCAGATAATTTTCATTGCGAGGATCATTCTTCAACATACTTCACAAGTAAAAAATGGCACTAGGGTAATGAGGCCCATTTTTGAGACCATACATTAAAAAACGTTATGTTGCACAAATTCTGATACAGTTTGTTGTATGGAGTTATGATTTTAATTAAGTTTTGTGCCTTGTTTGCAAAGTAGTTTTGGTGAGAGAAGTAATAAACAGGGGATTTTGGCATCCTCGTTCGCCAGATCTGAACCCGTGCGATTTTAAATGTGGGACATGTTAAAGGTCGAAGAATGCATTAATAATCCTCGCACTGAAGAAAATCTTTAAAAAAAACATAATGAGTATAGGCCTTAAAATTCACCAGTAGAACTTCAACGTGCAATGAACAATGTGTGTGTTATATGTGACGCACGTCTGAGGACAGATTTACAATTTTATCATTGAAATAATTTTAAGCTTATGGGATCGCACAGAATAAAATGAGAATGACCAATTTATATGTACTATAGTTTACCTTCTTTTAAATATTGATAGCACGATGATGACAAATTGTGACGGAAACATGTGTCTCTACTTTTTGAATAAACTTAGTTGTGTTGGACGGGCTATTTAAAAATTTGTTATTGAGAAGGAAACCATATTCAATACCTTCTTTAAATTTGAGGATTAAAAATCTATTGTTGACCGCAATACATTGAACTTAAACACGTAGACCTCGACTTACGGCAAATTAGAACTGCGTCCTACCGTCCCACGAAACGCTCTGACTGAAAAGTAATGCTGGTTTTCTCTGTTTTTTCATGATATTTTTAAAGTCTCTTGTATGTTCTAATTCGTGAATCATTGTTAATATCCATTACACGCAATTTACAACCTCTTTACTGATGTTGTTGCGTCTTATTGCGTGTATGAAACCATGGGATTTAAAATTTTATTTCTGCTGCTTTTTTCTACTTAATTCGCGGCATTTTGCTATTGGGTTAAAACACATACTGCATAATTTCAAATAAATGATATTAGAAATAATGATTATAATGTGCATCACTGATTCAGATCTTTGCCGGTTCTTGTTACAACACCTAATTTATCTGTTACCGAACGTCATTGGCATCTGTCCACCCTTCGTTTTGTAGTTAGAATTAGCATTCAGGTTTGAGGAATTCTTTAGAAATTTCATAACGTTTTAGCATACCAGATTTTTTTTTCAGTTTATTCTGTAATATATTTCCTCTTCCTCTTCTTCCTCTTTTGGCAGTACAGTCCTTGGTGGACTTCAGCCTCTTCCAAAATTGTCCTCCAGTGTTCTCGATTCTGCGAATTACGTCTCCAATTCCTTAAGCCCATGTTCTTTAGAGCTTCCTCAACTGACTCAAGCCACCTCAGCCTGGGTTTTCCAAGACGTCGAGTGTCTTCTGGTGTATGTAGAGGTAGCTTTCTGAAAGGAGACAGTTCTTGCATTCTAAAGAGGTGTCGTAGCCACTGCAATCTTCCTAATTTTATTACTTTGACTCTGACTACCTCATCGAGAGCATATGAAGCTCATTATTATATCTTGTTCTTCATATATCATCCTCGTTAATAGGGTCATAGATCATTCTTAATATTCTTCTTTCAGTGATTCGGAGCATATTTCTATATTCTTTTGAGAGGGGCCGTCATTCACTTCCATATGTATTTATAGGTCTTATAAGGGTTTTATATAACATGCTTTAGTCTCTCGTTTCAGATTCCGTGAGTGTAACTGTCTGAAATATATTTAACTGACTTTATATTACACCATTTCTTATACTGCTGCTGCTGCTGCTCTGCTATCTACATTTTCTGCCTTTTTTTAAAAGTTCCAAATTTGGATTCTTCTAAACAGAGATGTAATTATTACCCTGTCAAAATGTAATACAGTTTCTTTCGAAATTTCGTTAGTAAATTGCGTTCTATATTACAGCTGAACTATTGAAATCTGTGCACATTTACAGTAAGATAATTGTCTAGCCGCCTCTCTCTGCCTAAACGTGTTCCTGGAAATTATTTTCCAGTCATCAGCTCATCATTCCGAAAGTATCTGTAAGTATTTTCATGTTACTTCCTTTTATTTTGCAGTTATACACCATCGTCCGCGGTACTCGTAACATTTTAAATTCACGCTTTTATTTTATTTCTGTATCCTATCTCTCTCCCTGTTCCTTTTATTCATTTTCTTTGAACTCTGTCCTTTAATTCTGTTTATGGAGTGTGTTACATTGATCCCATTAATTATTAGCACAATTTCTGTAAGCTTTGTTCCAAGATCGTCTTTTTGTTGTATAAACTTTGAGTGCTATGAATTACTGTCTTTCATTTTCATGCCTGTCCAGAAACAGGATGGGAGGTGTGAACTGGATTGTTCTGCCTCAGCTCAGGCTGTTTCAGTCATGAAAATGAAACTTCGCTTTCCAAAAAACGGGAAATACTGTGATTGGCTGAGCTATTAGACTTCAGACAAGACTATCCTCCGTAAAGTTAGTTTGTTCATAATTTCTTTGTTATCCTATTTACCAATATAGACATTTGTTTTCGTCAAATGATCAAGGACATACTCAGTACAGCTCGTCAGTCCTTTCATTGAGAAATTTTCTGCTGAGCGTGCAGAATTATATTGTTCTGTAAAGTAATTTTCTCTCTGATGCCACGTTTGGAAAACGTTAACAGTCCTTGTGGTGTTTCACTTTCCATTTCTGTACACCTTCATGGAAGCTTTGCCAAAATATTTAAGGTTTCTTTCACTCTTAATTTTTGTAATAGGAAAGATAATTAATAGACCGTTGTGTGATGTGTTTTCGTTTACTTTGAGAGGAAAAGTAAATTTATGTACATGTAGGAATACAGCATTTTCCCACTTGATTCCAGTCTGTTGTAGACCTCAAGAGTTATGAGGCTCAGGTTTCACGTATAAATCATAAACCTAATAGCGTAAGCAGGCTTGAATTCGAAACCTGCTGTAGCTGGCTGTGCAGTGTACTAAGGAACACATTTGCATACCTGTGACAAGGTAGGGCAAGTGTCTGAATGGCCATAAAGTGTGTGTTTCGGTACGGATAAACACCCTTCAGGGACGTGGAGTGAACCACACTGTAACCCACTTATGTAATTAGCCTTAAAGTGGAATTGTTTGTCAAACCAAGGGTGTACAATATGATGAAGCATGACAGTAGTATCATACTTTGTATTGAACTCTTTCCCTGATAAATGAAACGGAAAACTCTAGTAGCCTACTGCTGACACGAAGGTCTCCAGTTGAACACAATATTCGGCCAATCCCATCCAGTTCCTATCCTCATGATACATTTCCTTTAGATCCGTCGTAACATTATCCACACTTTCTGTCTTCTAAGTGAATTCTTTTCAGAATGCTCGCAGTAACATGCCTTACATGTTTTCGTTGATTTTAACCACAGTTATATGTGTATACCAATTATAACTTAATTAAATGATTTGCTTACCAAATATTTCGTATACAATAAGAAATTCCACCGCTTTGTAATATTCTCCCGCCATTCTCCACTTACCTAACAATTTGCAGAATGAAATTAACATAAATTATGTATAAAGATCCAGTTCCTACCTCACAGGAACATACTGTTTCCGCTAGAACAATCGCTTACTGCTGTACAGACAGGTAAACAATTGCTATTTATTTCTTACGATATATTGCATGGGAGAAGTGCAGACATTTGTAAAGTTTCACCTGTCAGTACGTGTGTTGATGAGTGTTTTAAGACGTTAATCTTCTTTAGGTCCAAGGATACCTTTCGTCACTTCGTTTTTATGTAATTGCAATTCATATCCTTTCCTCACACCAACACACAACCTTCTGATTCATGAGAAAAAGTACATTGCTTTCTCAGGTTTATTCACCAGGTGCGTAAAATAAATATTTTTCTACAATGGGTAGGTGTTAGTCCGACCCCACTGTTGGAACACTTATAGCAACTACGCATTCAGTGTAAATACATCCCCTTTTTCTGCCTAGAGATGCCTCCTTCATCAGAAATAGAACGCACCATAACATGGGTCTGTGTTCTTGACTGAATTTTAGAGTGTTTAAAGACAATTTTTACCCACATAAGTTATGTTGCATAATATGGCAACGATAATGGAAGGAAACAATCTACACTAGAGTGCGCACAATTTCCAAACGAATTATTTGCATTCCAGTTTATGTGTCTTTCATAAAACTCACATTTACTTAATGTTGTTACTTGATTTGCTGTCGTTACCACCATTCAAATAAAATAAATAATAGTAATAATAATAATAATAATAATGACTCTGACGGCCACTTAGCCTCCTAATGAATGAGTATTGTGGACGCCTTCTCTGGTTATGAAGCGGCCGGAGCGTGAAGCATGGCCGCCTACTTTCACGTAGTGCCGAGTTTAAGAATACGTAGACCTGCACATCAGTGCCATCGCATGCCTTCTTGGAATGCAGAGGGACAACTTTTCCAGTACATGTTATAGGTTTTCTATGCTTAGAGTGTTTATTATTGGTTACGATGTTTATCGCATTTCGGTAGTGGCGCTAGTCTCGCCCAGCTGACAAGTTCTTGTATCGGCCACAGTGCTGTTGCTGATTGTAGAAAATTCAGAATTACGTTTTGGGTGGCCTGCAATTGTATAATACACACATCAAGTTTTATCGAATTTGTCAATGCGATAAGGGTATTGGAGTATGCTGACACGTCATCGGACGGAGGACAATTGTGACAAGCCTTCTGCGCTATCTTCTTTTGGAAGTTATGCAAAGAACGTGTAATATGTTAGCAGGATTTCGGCTCTTGTTTAAAGGCACTCTCCGATATTGCAAACGTGAGAAGAGACAGAAAACTTCTTCGGGATAGGCTATTAACACGGACGGAAAAGCTAACCAATTAACATGATTCTTCGTTTGAAGTCTTTTCTACGCAAAAGCCTGTATCTATAAACCAGGTATATGGATATTACATAAACACAAAAGTATATACAAGTCTGTAACTACAAATCAGACCCATAGACATTACCATAAGCCACTTTGGTGCATATGACTTCTATGTTTCAGCAGCTCTGCTCTCTGTTTTACTGTGTAGTTTTACTATGTAGTTTGGGATGAATGATTCATCACAGCTAAATGAAGTCACTACCATTTATCGTTTATCTGTTGCGTTTTCAGGATCTCACAATATTGAGCCTCTTGTGCTGAAGGGATAATCTAAATTTTTGTACTGTCAGGCTCTAAACCATTCAGAGAATCCACCTCTAACACCATGGCATCTTGGGTGGTATATGGAATACACAGGCTGTCATACGTAAATGCGAACTTCAAATTCACGCGTGTATCCGCTTATTGCAACGAGGTTATGACAACCGGGACTGATGGCACATGGTTCGAAGGATATCCAGTAACTTAAAGAAATATACACAGGCATCCCCTGCTATAGTGCGCTTCACCTAGTGCTGTTTCGCTACAGTTCTCTTGCCAACTGGTCTTTTTTTTTTCGCTTTGCTCAGAAACGTTACGCGGTTGTACCGTTGTCTGAGCGCTTGCATTTGTGTCGACCGTCACTGCCGAACATTAACGGCCGAGCGCGGTCGGTCAGCATCAGCAGTTGTTTAACAGCCTCTCTAGTTCAGTCGGGGGATGACCACGCCTCACAAGGAAGCAGCCACGACACAGCACAGCAGCGCACAGACACATTAGTTTTGTACTGTAGGTGTTACGGTGTGGAGTAAAGTTACGTCTCGTTTTGTGTGATTAGTGTAATGTATGCTTTTATGCGCATTCTCAAAATTGCGAAAAGCGACTGTTGCTTTCGTCATGTCCGTCCGTCTGTGTGTCTGTCCGCATGGAACAACTCTGCTCCCACTGGATGAATTTTTATGAAATTTGATACTTGAGTATTTTTCGGAAATCTGTCGACAAAATTCAAGTGTAATTAAAATCTGACAAGAATGACGGGTACATTACATTAAGACATAAGTACATTTATGATACATCGCTGAATTCTTCTTAGAATTTTCAGACAAAGTTGTAGACAAAATCAAAATACACATTTTATGTTCAATATCATTTTTCTGAAAATCTTGCCATTTATGAGATAATGTGGTAAAATATGGTACAGCCAGACAAGCCACAGGTGACAATAGCTATAATACGGTGCATGCGAATTGCATACTGGATAACTAAGGCTACAGACACACACTCAGGATGTGTAATACTTATTGCTTTTCCATGGCAACAGTATTTACGCGAATGCACCTCAATGTTACGTACATTGTATGTCTTGTTTTGGATTCTCTTGGTGAGAAGTATTCGTGATGAGTCAAAAGCGCAAAACACGTGCGTAAAGAAAGCTTCTGTAAAAGTGTATGGGTAAAGCTTGTCATTAGCGTGAAGTTGAATGTCATTAGATATGAGAATACCTGTTCAATGTTTGCAAAGCGTTAGACTTAGCTGGATCGAGAGTAAGATTCGTTTGAAAAATAAAGACAAAATCAAGGAATGTGGAAAGACGGAGCTTCACAGTTATGTAGTACTTAGTGCACTTGTAATTGTTAATCTCATCTCAGTGCTGTAGTATACCTGACGTTTGGAATTTATTAGGTTATGACTGAAGCGTAAGCTGAGACTGCAAGTTATGCCTATGAACATTACCTCTTCTGAAAAAGTTCCCTCGCTTACCGCGGTGTTTACTTAGTGCTCCGTTTTTTGAACAATTAAGAACACTTAAGGACATATGTCTGTAAAAGCCACTATTACGTCTGTCTTGGAGGATATCCGGGTAGGTCTCCCAATTATAAGTTTGTATAGGTTTAATTTTAAGATTAATTTTCGGCCATCTTAACATTTGCCGTTCCTGAATGACTGTTACAATTGAAGTACTGAAATCGAAAAGGAACTAGTCACCAGTTTTCGGTATTCGAGTTAGACTACTACAGCACTGCACGAGCCGAGCTTCATGCCTTCTTGCTACAGTGAAATGTGTCACGTGTAGCCTCAATTTACAGTCTTCCCGATAAGTCTTATGGCACTGACTTCTTCGTACTTTGCAGCCAGCTGCTCGACTCAAGGTACAGAATTTCGTCGAAGAAAGAGAAACCCAGAGTAATGGAAGTTACATAAAAACGTTTTTCCATTTCACATGTTAGTGATAAGACTATGACCATTATTTCATAAGAATATGAACGAGAAATGTGTGTACGATTAAATGCCAAAATATGACACCATTTATAGCTGAAAGTGCAATATTCAGTCTGAAAGTGAATCATAGATGTTATTATTGGTATGACTTTCGTCGCCCTTAGGTGGACACATGTAGCACTCGTGAGAAAATTTTGGGATAAACTAATGCTTCTCTGAAACGTAGGCAGGAAGTTCATTATTTTCGCAAGTTGACAAGAAAATCATCTGATACCAACATTAATAGGTGTGAAGATACTGTTGAGGAAGTAGAAAAGGGAGTTTCATAAATTCTGTGTAAAACATACCTGTTACTATATATTCTACTGGAGACAGCCATGTTTTCTTCTACTACTTCTTCTTTTTTTTGGAATACAGTTTTTCGAATAGCAAGGCCATATGTATATGATGAAGTCGCAGCAAAGGAGGGTCAAAATAAATTAGTTCCTTTACGTACGAACGTCTTTTAAAATCGTGTAGCGCTAGCTGTTGTGTATTTCCAGATGTCTGTCCCTGACAACTGTAACAGTTTATACATGCAGTTCTGGTGTATGTTACAACACAACAGTCATTATCCTGTGATACAGCAAGTGTCATACTTGTGGCCGTTGGAATGATCTGTGGTGTACATTTTGATGCTTTAGCGTCCAGGAAGAGAAAAGAAAACATTGTGTGCACTTCTTCGAAATGTTTTGGAATATTAATTTCACGCCACAAGAACATGGTCGTTGAAGTGTGTGTGTGTGTGTGTGTGTGGGAAAATGTGTTTTTTACAAATAATTTTAAATTTTTAAAGAAATCTGATACTGCGAAAGGGAATAAATGAGCAGTTACATGCTGCGACGTATCTGACGTCTCAGTCCAAATGTGTGACTGTTTCAGCACACATTCCTCGCTTGCGATAAATTGTAGTCTTCCTATTCTCGATGGTGTACATTTTACTTATTATAATTTCGAGGCTATAAGAATTGCTAAGGCAAATGTTGCAGAAGAGATAATTGATATCAGTCCCGAAGACGAGATTCAATGGTGCAGGAGTGACCTCATATCAAGGATATTCTGCAAGTAGATTGTGAAATGATGACGAAGAATAAATTGACCCATATAATTCAATGGTGCAGGAGTGACCTCATATCAAGGATATTCTGCAAGTAGATTGTGAAATGATGACGAAGAATAAATTGACCCATATAAGTGTTAATGTTTATGTGCAAAACCTGGAAACATTTATCAGTTTTATGAAACAGAAACAACGCCAATAAACAAAAATGATGCCACGTAAAATGGAACCAGAAATATACAGCATTATATTTCTTATAAAAATAGGGCTGCAATAAAATTATTTTATGAACGTTCTTCTTCATATTTCTTAGAAGTCATGCAGTATGTAAATAAGGCATAGTGGCAACAAATACTGCTTTTATTGTGTATCTGGTACATTTTTAGGAACATCCCCTGTTAAGATCAAAATGGGGACATGTGAAAAATTTTCTAGCATTTTTAAAACTTCTGTTACTGCTGAAATTGCTTAGTTTTGTATTATACGTGTAAACATACACTGCAAGAAATTGTGTATATTTTGTGTTCTTCTCAGAATGAAAACCATGTCCCTTGTATCTTAGTTCTTCAACTCAATTTACCGTGAATTATTCATATCCATGCTGTTGATAGGAAACCCTTTGGGAAAGAGGCACTTGGAAAACCTAGACGTAGATAGGAGGATAATATTAAAAGGGATCTTTCAGAAGAAGGATTAGAAGGTGTGCACTCAGGATTGGGACAAATGTCGGGCTGTTTTGAAAACGGTAATAAACCTTCGATTTCCACGAAGTGCTGGTAGTTTCTTGCCTGCCTGAAGACCTATCAGCTTCTGAAGATGAACTGGTTAGTTAGAATTGGTTAGTTACGAATCGCTGATTAATAAGCTACCTTCATTATGGGCGTGATAAAAAATATGATGGCATTAACAGAAACACCAGTGTCAGCAACACTACGACAAGCAACACTATCATCATCATCATCGTAATCATCATGACTTCAAAGTCAAAACAATAGTGATAATCGCAGTCAGCATGAGCTCATATGTAATATAAATTGTAAATTTTAGGTAGTGTGTAGTTTAAAAATTAAAAATCATAGGCTTTATAATTTATTAGTGTATCTTTACACATCAAATATTATCCACGTGCATTAATTCATATAACATCGAATTTGAATTAGTGTTAAATGTTAAATTGTACAAAATTGGAAGGACATGGCCATGGTTTATTTTAAGCCTCCGTGTAATATTTCGCTAAATATGGACTTTCGTATACTAGGGTATTGTTAACGTTGGTATATGTCTAAACACGTAAGTATAAATTGCTTTAAAAAGTAGTATGTATAATCCGAGTACTGAATAGGTAATAGCGATCTTCCTTCAATTTTATAATAAATAAGACTGAGTTTTCATTCCCTGCCTTCTGACGCCTTCTCACATGACTAATTTAGATGAACTTTGTGAATTCAGAGTGACTGTTCCCTTTCACCTTTGCGAGTGTTGATTCAGCTTCCTTTTAAACTAAAGAGACAAGTTCAAGTAAAGAATTGCGTTCCATTTTCAAGGTGTGTGTGTGTGTCCTGACATTACTGTCTACATGTTCTCTCTCACCTGTTGAATGTTGAATCGGCCCACGCTTCCCCGTGGGGCTCACCAGCTAGAGAGACGTGTTACACTGAGGAGTGAGGAAGGCAGGTGATTTGTTTCCTAGACATGAAACAAATCGCTACTCAGATCTAATTTCCAATGGGACTGCAGGAAACGTAAATTAGAAGCGCCATTCGTCTCATGTGTATTCCTTGCATCAAGAAAGTCGAACAATAAGCCGTACCTTGCCATCAGCTCATACTTACACCAATGAGCTTCACCCAATAAACTTGTCGAATGTGTAGAACTTCTGCTATATATGCGGGAGGGCCAGGGTGAAAATTTTAGTCCTGAGATTTCCTATGCTGATTGAAGTTTCTCGTGGCTTTCCTCATTCTCTCCAGCAGCTTCTGAAATACTACCCACAGTTGGTGACGAAAGCTTTTTTTCTGTACAAATATCAGTTATTAATTTTCCCACCTTTCGAAGCCGAACAGTCAGGGATACTGCTACTGCCATTAAGTAAATTACAGATAATTAGAAAAATAAATAGCTATACATATAAACGTACTTCGATATAATTATATCCAAAACTTATAACGTAACACACTGTTACATGTAACTAAGTATATGACACAGAGTCATATACGAGAAGCTGATAACGACTTCGTCGATCAAGATGTTTATTGTTCTTGGACTAGCGTGGAGGTAGAGGCAACAAATACCTCTGAAACGTTGGTAATTTGGTGATTATGTACCAATCGATATGCCGTCTTATCCCAGAATAAATGCATTTACATCAACACCACTCTCTTAGCCTTAAATCGTGGAAGAAATTCCAGCTTTTTAATGAGCTCAAAGATTTGTTGCCGTGTTAGTACTAAGAGCCTGATTTTGCACAATATT
This sequence comes from Reticulitermes speratus, assembly GCA_021186555.1. Classification (NCBI taxonomy): domain Eukaryota; kingdom Metazoa; phylum Arthropoda; class Insecta; order Blattodea; family Rhinotermitidae; genus Reticulitermes; species Reticulitermes speratus. The sequence continues at coordinate 22,816,039 of JAJKFL010000005.1, forward strand.
CTAGGCCAGATTAATCCACTGCACACCCTTACACCGTGCTGTTCAGAAGCTCCATTTACCCTACATCCATTCACTGCTAAGGTTAATTCTGTTGTGATTGTTCTAATACATCATTGTCACAGGATGTAAAGCATCGACGGTAAGAAGATTAATGAATGAATTTTAAGGAGTTTGAAAGGAAGCAATCGTGCCGTAGTCCTGGCATTATCCCAGAAATTTCTTGGAGAGACAAAGTAAACCCACGAAAACGTCGTTCAGAATAACCAGTGTCCCAGCAGAGATTCGAACCAGGCACGTTCCGAATACAGGCCTAGAGCGTTACATTTACACGAAAATTCGCCATCTGATGAATTCAGGAATGGTATAAACTGCATCTACACTGCCTCATATGTCTTTCTGGTGTATCACAATGATCGCTTCACTGCCCAATAATAATAATAAAATAATAATAATAATAATAATAATAATAATACAGAAGAGAAATCTTGAGTAACACCGCTGTGAGAACCTCAAATCTCGCAGAATAAAAATGTTTAGCCACACGTTGCGACTTGGCAGTGTTAAAGTATAGCCGTGCTTACGTTTGCTGTTACACGTAATAATATCTGTAAATTTTTGTTTTTTAAATATCCCCTACATTCACAGTATAATTAGGTTCCAGTGTTGTCAGCAGTTAATATAAAGTCATAAAAATAAACAAGATAATGTTTTATGTCAGCATAATCCGACGGTATAACATCAATAATAACAACGCTTGATATCACGTACATTCATGAGGCAGTTATGTCTGGCTCACATCCTCATGACGTAATTAAGATTAATCTCTTTATAACGTAAGTGCCCTCAATATATATCACTACAATTTCCTTGCTTTCTTTCCAAATTCCATTATGGTATCTTTACGACGTGTAACATGCAACTGACAATGTTCCTGGTTGTGTTTACACTGTTAATGACGTAGTTCTGATTTGGTAACCGGGTGGATATTCTACTGAAAAACACAGTTAAGCACAGAAGTGGACACAGATGTTCTAATTAGCTGCCTAGCTAATTAACTGAATAACTCTCTGACTGCAAAACCCAAAATTGTAACAAAATGCATATGAAAGACTCCATGTGACGTGATCCACACGGAATGCAATCCATTTTACATCATCATAATCTGTAGCCCTAAGAAGAATTTTAAAATTATTCTCCGCTCAATTCCTGTGTTTCAAGTGACCAGAATTTTTTTAAATCTCAGCATCATTTCGCCTTACTCTTTAAATTAAGCTTTCCAAAATGGGCACATCTGTTGTGAAAAGGAAAGCTCTCAGCTCACAATACATACCTCATATGGTCTGTAATTTAACCTTTGTATGATTCTTCTAGTGGAAGAAATTTTTTTCTGCCTTTTCTAGACGATGAAAAATGATGCATCTGATGACCAACTGGGTCTCTGTGTTCTTTGTGTAAAGAAATAAGCACGAAGATAGAACGGCTGTCCTGCGGACTTATGTATGTCCTCTTGTGGTCATAAGCAAGCATATATTTTCTCTTTATATTGCAACAGTACTTTGTATGAAGGTAGAATGCAGAGGGCTGTGGTTTATTTAATTCATCACATCCACTTGCACAGAAGTAGACTGTTGAAGGTAATCAGTATATATTCTCGTAAGGAAATCTGTTGGAAATCAGATAGTTCTACTTGGAAGACCAAAGGCATGGAGCTATAGTATTAAGGTGCATTACATCTGAGCAGGGTGAACGAATTGATAATGGTTCTGTCTTGTACTCCGGATGTTATCGCGTCGAATCAAGGCCGGGTTACTAAATGTTCTGATTCAAGCTTTTGTTGTCTTCGTTTCCACCAGGCAGATGCTTTAACAGTTCCTCAAATTACACGACAATATCTTCCTTCCACATCTTTTCTGCTGCGTTACTGTTGGATCATCCTGGGAACCGGAATAGCTTAGTAATTGCGCTACGGGCCGGACAACATGGAATCATATTTCGATTCCCGGGAGAGGCAAAAGATCTTCTCTTCTCAAAAAGTCGGAACCAGAACTGATCACCACCTTGCGTCGTATTCCATGGATAAAGGAAGCTTTTTCGACCGGAGTAAACACGGCAGTGTCGTGAATTTGACCATTCCATCTATGTCCAAAATGTTGCACTTGCACTGCCCCTTGTGCCTTCGTGGCGTGCACAGGGACGACATTACTTTTCACTTAACCTTCCATTTTACGCTACACTCTGTATGCTACAGGATACGTTATTAAATATACCATAAATAAATAAATAAATAAGATGGATCATAAGATTGCGGTAGTAATTTCGTTGTAGGCAGCCTTTCTGTATTTCAATTACGACCACAGTGTTCTAGAATTCTAGAAATATCTATCATTATTAGGATAAAATGAAGTGACACTTCAGTCTGACACAACGTTCATTAATAAAACTAATTATTTTTGTGTTACAGCTTAGCTGTACATTTCAGCTTAAATGCAAGCCACTATCAGGCCAATTGTAAGATATATGCAGAAGAAAATTACAACGTTTTTGTAGTTTTTGAGTGATGAATAAAACTGGTGACGTGGCCAGACTATTACCGTAATTCTGTGCAAGTTTGTCGCCGAATTATAAAGTATATAACATTGACTTATAAATTATATAACCGATAAATTTGTAACTGATATGAATGACATATTTCCTGAACGCTGTATAATAAAACAAAATAATTAGTTTTGTTAATAGAAGTTAGTCAAACTGCCGTGCCAATGAATTTGATCCTTATGTTGAAAAGGCAACGGGATTTCCTGTACCATTAATCAGTCCTTATGACCCTAACATGAAATAAATTAGAAACAAAATATGTGGTGGGGGTTATACCTTACTTATGTTATAAACTTCATTTATTTTAGTAAGACTTAAAATAACTTCGCCTATAATTTAGTTCGCATTTTGTATTTGTAGTGGATTTTTTTTCGTGTCATTCAATAACAGAAGTCAGATTGTGTAGAAAGTGGCTACACTTGGTTGGAAAGCTTCTCAAAGCATTGTGTAATCCCAAAGTAATCGTGAACACAAAGATTCAGAAGCAAAGATATCGTACACTATGGACTAAGTTTAAAGAGCTGGGGTAGCGGGTTCTTAAAGATGAGACATCTAAAGGTGTTTCAGTAAACAGTTTTATTAAGGAGGAACACTGTCTTAGGGCAAAATATCAATGAAACCATGGAATTAGATATCGCTCTGGACAGTGAAGCATTTCACTTTTGTGTTGAGAATTTAGGAACCTTCAGACTTCTTGATCCTCTGTCCTACTATTGCATATGTGCAGGATACCTTACCTGAGAATCCTATCGTACCAAAAGGTATACTTAGTCCTACATGGAACAAGGACAACAGGTGTCACGTTTATTAAATATACCACATAAAATTTTACCGCAAAACGCAAAGGGATCTGCGAAGAAAGTTTAAAGAACTTTTCGGCAATATTTCGTATGTGTTTTATCGGTTTTCGGGACTCAGCCGAGCAGAGGAATGAATGTCCAAGAAAACGGATGAGCAGAGGTGAGAAATCGTCGTACACTTTCTATAGGACTAAATGTAATTGGGGAAAAGAAATGAGGGTGTAGAACTAAGTTTGGGAAGGGAACAGTGCTTGTATAGAGTATGGATGGGTTAAATAATCGTATGTTAGAAAACAAGACCCAAGACGAGAGATAAGAACTGCATAATCTTAGAGATCTGTAGCATTCTTGAGTTTAGTAATACGTGTAGAATAATAACATATAATGTGTGCTAGACGATATGGTATGTGAGATCAGGACGAGGGGTGTGCACTGTAGACAACATGTTGTTAGTAGACAAATGGCTGGAAATATGTACTGGCGACTCAATACATAAATAGAGTGAAACCTATATTCATCAGAACTTGGCCATAACGGAAACCTTTATTTAGCGGAAAATTTGACAGACGCGAAGATCCAAATTTCAAGTGCCTGTATTAGAAGGAACTTTCCTGGAACGGAAAAATTTCGCTCCGCTGCGGTTCCGTGATAGGCAGGTTTCACTGTTTAAATTGCATACTCTAAATTCGGTGTAGTCGCGGTTTAATCAGGAAAGCCATCAGATATACTGAATGTCACCCAAAAAACCATAAGAATGAGACTGCTTTGTATCTTCGAATGGCTTGATATGTGTCAGTTATGATACGTAAGCTTCCAAGGAGACGCATTAAACTGTATATTTATTTATTCCTACCAATAGCAGTGTAACTCTGGAACTTGGAGACGGAGAGTAGCAGCTTGAGGTTCGTAAGAAAGGCGTGCGAGTATAATCTGTAACGCGTTAACCAAGTGATGTACGCAGCTTTATATAATTGCCGAAATATAGAGCACTAAGGTATGAGGAACATGGTTTGCTTTAATTCTGCCATCTGTAATGTGTTAATGTGGACGTAATTCGTAACTTATCGGCCTGCGTACTGTTCCTTTCTTTAAACATTTTGTCACTAATTACGTATAGTATTTCTATTTATATCTACCAGTATGCGGCACCTGCAATAACACACACACACACACACACACACACACACACACACACAAACACACACAGACATTTCAGGATATCATTTCAATAATAGGCCTATATTCCCTGGAGTTTTATAGGTATATATCTGTAGCCTGCTATATATCGTGTGGAATATTCAGAAATTGTCGATGACATAAAATAAACATTTATATATAGTTAATTATAACTTTCTTTTGCCCTATGACAAATTTAATTAATATTTCACTCTCACCTTGATAGTCTGTGAAGTTTTCCATAAATTCTTTGTCCAGTTCGATTTAGAGCCACATTCACACAAATGTGAACAGTTAACTTTAGATACATCTTGACCTAGTCGAATATAAAAACGATCGGAGAGAAATGTTTTACACTTTATATGAATGAACGGTTGTAAGTCACGTGCCTATATAGCGTTTCCTAGAAATTTCCACAATTAACAGTTATTCGCCAATCTTTTATCTACGTACTATTTTTATAATAGAATTTATAATCCCCGTATGTCGATACTTTGTTATTTATTGTTTCTGTATGGACAGTTGGTTTTGTACCGAAAATCTTATTTATATTTTAAGATTTTACATATTTCCCCAGTGTTTGTTGTAGCGATTTTTGTTTTGTTCTTAGTTTTTCTCCTCGCCTTTTGTCATTTAACAAATAAGTCTTAGCCTTGAAGGGCAAAAATAAATAATAAACAAACGTACTTACATAAACACGTAACTATCTTCTTTTATCATACCACGCAGTTCAGAGGGCAGCACCTTCATTTCTTATTCGGGAGTAACAGATTAAAATCTCGGCCTGGAATCCGAATGTCTGAATTGAGGTTTTAGTGCCTTTCCCCAGTTCCTCCAGATAAGTGTTTGTTTAGTACTCAGACTCATCGGATGCTACGTAATGCAATCTAAGCTATTATACCAATTCAATGAGCCATATACAAGTAATGAAGTAAACTGCGCAGTTTTTCCCTCGGGTTGTCAGATATTCATGTGCCAATGACTTCATTTCTTTTGTAAAGGTAAAGGTAAAGTTCACTCTAGAAGAGGCCATGAAGGCCCAGACGGGAGTAGAGGTATAGCGCTACTCTTTCTTTAACCTCGGCGCTAGATGGGGGTGGGTGGTCAACGCTACGCCCCGGCCGCTTTACTCCCGGGAATGACCCGGTACCCATTGTACAGGAGGCTGGGTAGGCCCCAGGGCCGGTCTGGACGAGTGCTGAAAATCTCGCCCCCACCGGGATTCGATCCCCGGACTGTCCAGCCCGTAGCGAGTCGCTATACCGACTACGCTATTCCGGCCCTCATTTCTTCTGTTGAATCCAAAAACTCCTGTCTGCCTTAACGAATGTCCCACATGTAGAGGAAACTGTGAAACATTCGTAACAAAGTAGCATCGATTACTGCGGACTGTTAAGCCATAAGATCACTCCTAGATTTGGATGGTTACTTCTTGTCAGGTGTCTACGGTTGCTCTGGTTCTCTGCATCTGCGGGTCGTCTTCTGTATCAGGAACCTGAGGACGCGCCGTCCGATAACAGAGCACTCATTTAACGTGGATGTACATCAGTGTCGAGGAAGAGTAAATATGTTTGTCAACGCTCTGAGGCTCTAAACGAATATTTACATATCGTTACATCACAACACCTGAACTAGCACCTGAGCTTAAGTCTCGTAAGCCTGCTTTACCGACTGCTGGTCTATGTTCACGTTGGCAATGTTTAATGCCCATTTCTTTCCTTATACAAAGAGTCTGTCTGAATATAATAAATGATTTGCATAGCGTAATCCGTAACAACTAAAGACGAAAAAATGTTCAGTTCTTTCACAGAATGCACCACAGTCTGAACATAAGTATAAAAACACTTGTGAAGGAATATTTACGATTTTCACGTCGGTATATATTCAGATATCGGGCTTTCCTTATCATTTTAACTCCATGTAATACAGGGGAAAAGTTCAGATTTTTCGTAGTACTTCCATCTTCAGTGTAGACTCGATGAGAGCGAATCAGAATATACATAAGGAACGGTGGCTGCTTTGTGTCGAAACCAATATTAAAGTAATTTGTATGTAAGCTACCTATTTTCCTTGTTACATAACTAGCCCTTCCTGCGGGTTTACCTACTGTTGTTACTAGGGTATTATGGTGAAATTATCTCCAGTATACATCGATTTGCAAATAAGATAGGTTGTGTGTTGATATGTGCAGGTGAACAAATTTTTTCTCCCTTATGTGTATTGATTATACATTCTCGGATCATGAGGAACTCATTTAACATTAGAGGCGATAAATCCGTATCCAGTACAAGACACAGCATATAAGTTAACACAGACACTAGTTTGCTGACAAGAGAGCAAAGGTTTGTCATTTCCAAGAAAGTTTCCGGTATCCATCATGTCATTTTATTTCATAGTCTAAATGAAAACAGAACTCAACAGCTGTTTAATAAAGGATGCATGCAAGTTCCTGATTGAGATTGTACCTCGTGTTCTCAGAATAATGGAAGTTGGGTCATTCTCGACCCCATTTCCCACTGTAGTAGAGCTGCAGGGAGAATCGTTATATGATAGGGAGGATAGCCACCATAAAACGTCTCAGGAAGCATGGAAACTCCATTACGGAAAGTCTGCCATACTCGTAAATCTCAGCAGGAACAGTAGTCAGGACCTTGCATCGTTTCTTCTTTCGTCTGGTCCATAAGACTCCTATCTCTTTGTCTCTTTCTTTTCCAACTGCCCCAGACCCTTCCCTTTTCCTCCCTTGAAGCACAATTACAGATCCACATATTATTATAAAAACTTTACACACCTTCCTTAAATTATTTCACTTCCTTTTCCATAAGCCCTGTTCCTGAACTTAGATATAACATTACACAGATTTTACTGTGAGTTTTAAGGACGAGCTATACCATGATGAAACTGGACACAGAGAATTCATGAAAATACCATTTCATGTAATACGTGTAAATATTAATTTTATTTCCTCCCCATCCCCTCCCATGACAAATGGTTACGACACGTGCTCCTTAGAAGCATTCCGTCTTTCGACAAAATTGAAAACTTGTTCCTGTCATTTTGCTTTCAAAACTGATTGAATTCGTGTTTTCATGTATTTAGGTTGTGGTATCCTGAATTACGACACTATGTAGTTTCGTACCTGGCTGATTCGTCTTTTGATTTCTGCTATCCAGAGGGAAGCTGTAGATTCGTCCGAAACACTCGTAAGCACCGTCGCGACTACATGGTTTCCAGAAAACCAGAATATAAAGTTCCATCGTGAAAACTTCAAATATTAATTCTGCAGTTTATAAAATGAGAATTCCGTCTCAGTATGAACTGATGAAGTGTGACTAGACTACTGAGTCTCACATTCAAATTACAAAGAATACTGAGAGATGGAGGGTTTTCAAGGACCCGTTTAGTCGTTTGAAACCTCTTCATTTCTCTGGTTTTTTCATTTGACAAACCTCTTGGAGTGAAATTCTTAAATCAGATATAAAGCTACTTAAATATTAATGAACATATACCTGCAAAGTTTGCAAACGTGCATAATATACTCACTGCATTTTTTAACACGTAAATATATGTCAACGCTCAATAGAGTGTGAAAGGGATGTGTATTGTTTCGGGTACACTTCTGTACGTTCATTCAACCTCTGTCTCTATGTGCTTTAACGGAATTATATATGTACCATGCTCCCACTAATTATTTGTCACTCCCCACGCACCAAGACAGAGTAACAACAGCCTAACACTTCGCAAGACCTCGGAGATTCTTTGTACCCAAGCAGCGTTGTGGTGTTCGCTCTACTGTCTCTCCCTCATTTAGTTTACGGGAGAGGAAGAGATCCCGAGGGAATGAACTTGTGTGTGTATACGTAGTAGTATGCTCCCGTCCGACTGCAGTATTACAGAGAAAATTCAACTAGGTAGAACATCAGACAGCACTACATTTCCAGAATAATGAGAATTAAACCCATGCCACCACTCAGTGACCTTTGTGTCTTACCAAGAACATGAAGTGCAAGGAAGGTCAAAGTACACGAGCATAATAAATACATACTGCATTGTGTTACTCCGGTGGCTTGTTTCATTTGTGCACCGTCTTGTATCTACTCCAGGTGCAAGTACAAGAAATGAATGTATACTCTTTGGAGAATACTTACGGAAATTTATGTGTCGATTGTCTAGCAATTCTGGGAGCCTGAATCTTCTGGAGCCCTAAGGGCCTATCCAGGCGTGAGTAGGGGTTGCTTCACCCTTACCTTTACTTACGGAAATGAATCATTACAGAAACTTAGAGATAGATACAAAGGTAATGTTATAATAGGATCTAAATAACTTCCTTGTAAAAATTTGAAATGGATTGGACAGTTTCAAGTTAATTCAAATGGCGATTATTTCATGAAGATTTTGAATTTTCGGTTTTAATGGCCAACGAGAACTTTTTTGATGATGATTATCGTGATGATCATGACGATGAGCATTATCATGATTGTTATTGTTATTATGATAATAATGACGACGATGGTAACGACGATGTTGTTGATGATAATGCTGATGATGATGTCACCTTAGACGTCACCTTAGATGTCAAATCACGTATGTAAAAAAGCGCAGAATGAATAGTAATATAAAATAAGTTTGTTGAGTTTTAAACAAGCTTCTTGGCATGTGACTGATAACACCATGTTTTGGCCAGTGCACACCGACTTTTGCTACTAATGACGAACGTTTATCTCATACTATTGTAGTGCCTACCCCAGAGTGTTGCTACCCTACAGCTCAATTCTCTGAAGCAGGTTCTATCGGTAGCGTCCGATAAGGCAATCGCTGGATTCCCTATTTCTAATTTCGATGCCACCAGTAGGCGAACAGTAGCCTACACTTTGCTTGATACGCCCCACAGGTAATTGTCAACGTATCAAAATAATACAGTAGGTTTAAAGTTTAAATAACATAACCTGTATTATATACAAAATAAATAAATTTACAATAAAACTTAATTAACAACTTCACAGTTAAATTGCCACATAAAAGTTAAATTAACTGCTTGCCCTCTTAATGAATTTTAACGCCGCGTTGCTAAACAAATTTAGAATTTCAAATACTGTCACCAAAGTATAAATACACCAAAAGTGCTCCGTTCCAGTAATCGTTTTCAAAGCAAATATAAAATTCAATACAGCTCACTTACCTTGCACGCACAGCCATAAACCAGTATTTATAATCATCGCCGAAGTAACTTGCAGGAGCTTAATGTCGTCTTTACAAAATTTCTGAAACGTGAATGAGGACGTTTGCCTCGCGGAATCTCCTTATATAAACAATTAAGGAATTCCCGCCTCAGCATACTTCGAAGTGCGGTGAACCAACGTTCACTGCACTGCAGGTAATAACCTCTAGTGGCAATGTCAGCAACATTCAACCAAATACCCAACTCAAAATTTAAACCTAAAAATCAAAATTCAAAAAGATAAATCTACCGCTATTATTCATTCATTACACTATGTATTCTAGTTTGAAAGGTTCTAATCTCATTTCGGTTATTTCTACACAATAAGGGAGGCCGTATTTCTATTTATAATACTTCCCTGTCACCTCCTCTAAACCTTGCACAGTTTTATCCACTTGGCTTTCCCACCTGCATTTTAATTTGTACATGACGTTTCCTCAAATTTTCATTGTATAATCTTTGTACAACTGATTTTTTTAATGTGGCAGTATACTTGCATGTAGCCATTTATAGTTAAAAAATTTTCTCCCCATCTCTGTATGTCTTTGCATTTTTAACAATACGTGTACCACTTTTCTTCTTCTTATTTATTTTTCTGCACGTCTCCTTGCAACTCTTAATTTCCAAATTACCAATCGAAACCGTGTTAACTCATTTGTCTTGTTCATATTAAAGCAATTAGTTTTTGCAAAGAGGATAAAGATAATTTTGAAGTGTTCACTTATTCCGAGGGAAAGGCCAAAGAGAGGGTGCTATGTCGTGAAACTGGGCAACTGATTTCTGCATTTATAGTGCGTCATGTCAGTCGAATTTCATTATAAATGCATGCAGTCACAAAGAACTTCTAACTCCCTGTTTCCTGGCGCGAGCACCTTCACTCACCGCCTTTGCGTTTGAATCCTAGCTTAGAATGAGTGCAAGAAAAGAACTACATTACATTGCCCATTATTTGGTGGTATTTTGTCAACCGGAACTGGGATTATATAGTCACATCTCTGTGAGATGGATTTTTTCATACAACAAATTACCGTATGCATGTTATAGTGTTATTTCGTCTCAATGTCTTGTCACAGTAGTTTTTTTTTACCATTTGCAGATGCAGATAAAATTCTCCTGTGCTTGACTTTTATATACGTTGTCAGGGGATAAAGCACTGACGTTTTAGAAGTTGATATGCGTAATGACTGAATAAATCTGGACCTAAGAAGCAGAAGGGTTTAAGTCCAATTCTATCATTTTTGAGATATCACATCATTTTTCTTAGAATTACAAGCTCTTTCAGATGCAGGATGGTTGTAAGTCCAAATACTGCCCTAGAGTAGCTGGACCAAGAATTAAGCAGCAGTAAGTCACATATTGTTTTAGAAAAATGATTGTTATCTCCAATGTGATAAAATTTGACCTAAACCCTTCTGTTACTCAGGTCCGTAAATGTAGCTCGTAGCTGACAGTGTGTCTCGTACGGTACTGTACATTCGTAACGGACTTTGAAGAACATTTGTTTTATTCGAAGCTTATTATGTATATTCTCATTCTAGTTACCTTAGTAGTAGTAGTAGTAGTAGTAGTAGTAGTAGTAGTAGTAGTAGTAGTAGTAGTAGTAGTAGTAGGTAGTAGTAGTAAATGTGTATTGCTCAAAATGTTTCTTGAAAGGTTTGCTCTTGAAAATGGGACCAATAAAGTGTCCCGAAACGTCCGTAACCAGCCAGCAATGTACGCCGCGTAACATCCCAGAAGAGCGAAGACCTGAAAGTTTACTTAAGCCAAGATAATATTATTACATCATGTTTGGTTCCTCACTCTCTTCAGTTTACTCCGTTCTTTCTGGCTTGTGACTGAGTTGCCCTTATCTTGGACAGTGGATAATGCGGTCTGTATCCTTCTGTGTGTCAATTACAAAACTTAGCTGAATATCGCGCCACGCCGGCAAGTGACGCACAACTGGTGCCATGTCACATCCTTAGTGCTCATAGCCTGAGTTTTGATGAGTCAGAACATTTCAGTGTTTGTTTATTCCTGTGCTGCACTAACTTCAAAACAAGCCACAGGTAGAAGAGTAGTGTGCCCTGTTCTGGATTGCACTGTTTATGGAGATTTAAAAATGCGTAGAGTCTATTAAGTTGAACTTGGATGAAGAAGGGATGTTTAACCTAATAGTGCGACTGCGTTTATTTACCGATGATTTATTTCAGCAATAATGTTTTATTCCCCATAAATATTATATTGAAGAACAAATGAAGGAACCTTATTAAAAACTGTCATCTGTTTTTACTTCAAATACAACGTTCATCATAAGAGGTACTATTAATTATTATTTTTATGATTGTTATTATTATTATCCTATGCTGACTAAATAACTCTGAGGCCAAGTACAGAAAACATACAACATAAACAGAACAATAAAAATAATAAAAATAATAATAAAGAAATGACGTGATTACATCACAAATTAAACAGTGTAATGCATGACTAAGTCAACTTAAAGTATGATTTCCTAAAACATGTGTTTCTTCAGTTCATCAAAATTCGCTACAAACACCATTTGGCGTTGATGATTGTATTTATAACAATAATAATACGTCCCTGAGCAACAATTTATTGATGAAGAATAAAATAACGCGTACATTTGCAACTTTCAGCCTTTAATAAATTAATTTTGATGTCCAAGAGATAAAGGAACTTGAGTACTTAATTAGGAATGTGTAACTAAAACCCTTCTCCGAATGTGAAGTAAACAAACGAAACTTTTAATTCAATCTCTAGGGCAGCCTTCGGAAGCACAGCACGGAAGCGACTGATGACGATAATAAAAACTTAAACATTTTTCTCTGATATTAGTCCCCTCTGAGAATGTGTACTCAGGAAGTCTGGATTGTAACACTCTTCCACTCTGTATTTTATCCTCAGCTGGAATGAAAAGTGGGCGGTTCAGGTCTGTGAAAAATCTGTGATTTTGTGTCTCTAAACAGCAGGTACGCAATGAACGTCGGTGTACAAGTCCGTTGTTATCAGTACAGGATATGTACATTGCAATATATATCACAAATAGCTTGTCCTTCCTTTTCCTTTTCACCTTTGCTCTCTTGTAGCAAGTCTCTTGGCAACCGTATAAAATATACACTTCTGTTTGTGTTTTTGTGTGTCAGAAATAAAAGGACATTCCTTCCTCTTTTCCTTATATTCCCTCTTTTGTACCTTCTTTTCTTTTCTACACTTCGCCGCTTTCTTATTTTCTGCCTGTACACAGTAATTTTATTTATTATTTATATTCTTAGTTGTTTATATACTTACCCTTTTCTTGTAACATTAATTTAATGTTGATACATGTGGCCTTGCAATTCTGTAACTGCTTAAGAACAAGTACATCAGGCAGTGGCTAATTATAATATAATATAATTGCTGGGACCCGGTGCGCACGTAACAATCAACCTCCGTATACTTTATACATTCGTGAAACGCCGTGTAGGAGAAAGGAAACTTGTAATATGAAGTAGATTAATTTTTAAACGCTTCTTAGCCAAAATGTAGCTATTATTTTATCTCGGAATAACAGGCTTAATAATGCGCTGCGTCTGTGACGGAGCTGGATTAAATCCCTAAGTATAACACGACGTATAGCAAGTTACGTGAAAGTAGAATGAATAAGTGTGACCCCCTATATTTATGATATTTGCCCCCCCCCCCCCCCCACACACACACACCCGAACACAGAAACCTATCTTTTGCCACAAAGCCAGAATTAATGGAATGGCTAACACAGCTTGATGTTAACATGCGGACAGATGCTTTAAAGTTTTGCAAAATATGGGTGTGCTAATATAATTGTTCGTTCGTTGACGTGTGTTACCCTGTAGCAGTGTAGGCCACAGTCCATGACTCTTGCATATGCACAATGTGTCTCGTCGGTTTCGGTTCTCTTCAAGATAGACACAAAATAATTTGCCGGTTTTAATCTTCGGTGCAGTGTCTATTATCTCTTTATTTGGATCACTCCGTTATATGAAATTAAATTATTCAAATAAAAATTTGTATTCGGACCGAGATTTTATTGAGTGATTCTTGTTCTTAAATGACACTTTTTAAGTTTTTTGTGTTATATAGCATCGAAGATTTCGGAAAGAGGGTGCCTATAGTTTATTGCAAGATGCTGGCCACACGTTTGCCTGAAGAAAACCACGAATAATCTGAGTCATATTTACCGGCTTTTAGGCCTGCATTTGAATGTATGACTTCTAAATGAAAACAATAGTGATCCTTGGTGCTGACCCGCGAATTTATTAAAAACACTTTCTGGCAAGGTGTCAGACCTTCTGTCGCTGAAACAAATGTATCTTTACCGATTTTTGTAAATGTCACTACGTGTATACGCAGCTTGGCGATAGTGTTCCCATTAGTGTTTAGAATATTCATGTCAGTAATGGGTTCACGCATTGCGCAGCCACACGACGAGTGTCAAAGGAGGTTGCAGCAGCCCTTTGCTTGAAGCTTCTTATTTAAGCAAGATATTTTGTCGCGGAACGACATTTTAGTTTAAGCGCGAAATAATCCCCATAAAGCTCAGACCTACAATTCGTATATTCATTCATTCATTACGTAGTCTGTCTTACAAGTACATAGCATCTTCAAAAGCGAGTTTTCCAGACTATGCGAGCTATTGCGTCCGCTTTCAAGTTCCACTGTCTTCTTTTCCCTTAGTATTTGCTTACGTTTTCTTCCTATTCTTCCCGTCACTTCTGTCTTCTTTCCTCCACGAATTTTACAAGGTAGTTCCTACACAAAATGTGACCAATCCAATTACCATCCCTTCGTTTTATTGTGTGTAGGATGTTCGTTTCCTCCTTGACCCTCTCTAATACTCCTTCATTTTTCACACCATTGGTCTAACTGATCTTCTCCATCCTTGTCTAACGTCACATTTCAAAACGTTCAGTTATTTCTGATCTGTTTTCCGAAGTCTCAAAGTTTCAGCATCGTACAAAGCATTTCGATAGTTTCTTCCTTAATTTTAAGTCCAAATTCATATATTTTTTGTGTCGCAACAGCCCAAATGGGGCCTCGTTGTTGAGGCTTCGAGATCACACAATCAGCCACCTCCTTCCCCCCCCCCCCCCCCCCCCCCGCCACACACGCGCGCGGTACGACTCCTCTGAACGAGTGATCAGCTCGTTGCAGAGGCCGCTACCTACACAACACAGAACAAACACAAGACAGGAAAATCCATGCCCTCAGCGGGATTCGAGCCCCGCAATCCCAGAAATCTGGCGGCCGCAGACCTACGCCTGTGACCGCGCGGCCACCGGGGTCGGCTAATTGATATATTACAATACATAACATACTCTGCTGTCCCTAGTTAATTAAGGCACTGTATCTTGTAATAATATATTTTTTATGCAAATATAATATTTTGGGTGACTGGTATTTATAGTTTTGTATGAAAGTGAGAGCTTGTGTCGAGCCCAGTGGCCGTTGGTTTACGGCGCACATCGCTTATGATTCGTACCGTGTGCCATTACGGCATAATTAATTTTTAAGGTGTAGTTAGTGGGAAACGTAGTCATTCTTTGGAAACTGTAGTTAGAGATTGCTTAAAAACAGAATGCGGAGAATATTATGACCTGATGGAAAGAAACGGTAATATGAAGAAAGCTGTATAAAGATAAAGTTTATAATTTCCACCCTTCACTGTATATTATTATGGCCACAATACGCTCCGACCATGCATCTTTACAATCCAACACCTTAACTTTGCCTGTTGTTCTGTGCGGTATACAACATGGGTTTGCACCCTAATGGAAGAAAATTGGCTGCGGGTGTAGGAGGAAGAGTGTATAGGACAACGTTTAGACTTGCGAAAGAGGGTGGAAAAGGCGCACAGTTTAGAAGTTTCATAATCAGTACTTTTCAGCGATTGTTTTTGGTATACTAGACCAAAAATAATGAAACTGGCAGGACAGAACATACAGATGGTGTAACTGAAATATAAACGGAACAATTTAATAGGAAATGTGTATTATTTAACGACGCCTAAACGTGAATATGGAGCACTCGTGTAATTTTGCTGACAAGGGAAACCGAAATAAATTGAGAAAGATCTGTCCCTTTTCCACTTTTTTCTTTCTTTCTTAGTCTGAACTCTTCTACCTACTCATTGTAGGTTATTGTTGCACTTGATCACACTCAATGACACACACACACGCGCTCGGTAAGACTCCTCTGGACGAGGAGGGATCGGCCCTTCGCAGAGACCTCTACCTGAAACACACAACGTTCACAAGAGACAGACGTCCATGCCCCCGGCGGAATTAGAACCCGCAATCCCAGCAAGCGAGCGGCCGCAGACCCACGCCTTAGACAGCACGGCCACCGGGATCGGCCCTTTTTTCACTTTGTTCACTTTGGATTGAACTGATGCAAGATGGGACCAGCAAGGGGTCTTAGTGACATATTGTGATACACTTCAGCTTCCATGAGCAGGCTTTTACTTGCTGACTATATAATCATTTCTCATGATTTTTATTTTAATAAATTGCAGCAAAATGCGACATATATTCATTTTTTCAGTTTTAGTTACTTACCGTAATTTTACTTGTGGCGGCCGGGATAGCACAGTCGGTATAGGGACTCGCTACAAGCTGACCGGTCTGGTAATCGAATCTCGGTATAGGAGACATTTTCCGTACTCATCCACACAGTCCCTGGGGCCCACCCAGCCTCCTGTAAAATGGGTACCTGTTCTCTTTCCCTGGTGTAAAGCGGCCGGGGCGTTGCGTTGACCACCCTTATCCTTCTAGTGCCGAGGTTAAAGAAAGGGTAGAGCTTTACCTCTTTCCCGCCTCTCATTGTGCCATCATTACATGTCATAGGGCGAACTTTACCTTTTATTTGTAATGGGTTCTCTATTTGACTGGACACTTGTATACACGAATATTTGTAAGGTAAATTCATGATACGGAATAGAATAGATTTGAATTTGGAATGTGAAAGATACGAAGAGTAAGTCATAATGTTTTAATACACAATAGCAAATAAGAGGGTCTGAGTGAAACCGCGAAAAAAGTCATTCATAATAGCTTCTTTGCCAGCTGAGAGTTGATGTAGGAACCCCTGAGTAAAAAGTAGAGCGAATAATCATTATATTTTTTACTATTATAAATAAATAATTGTATCAAAATCACAGAGTCCTAGATCGCCGGCTGAGTGAATGTAATTGCCTAATTAACTGAGAGTGTCAAGGCGTCATTAGTATTGTCGACAGATTGTCGCAGTTTGTTCAATTGTCGACGTGGCGGACGTTCAAAAAAAAACGGCTACAACATTTATTTGTCAATATCCTTCGTCAGCTGACCCTAGAATTAAAATATGTTATGCTTGATATTCTTTACTGCAATCGGTAAACGAAACAATATTACACATTTCATCTCAGAACCAGGTCAAAATGTTATGTGAGGCTTACACTTGACAGTCCATGGAATAATTTATGTACACTTATAGTATTCTTCAGCAACACATAGCGTCCACGTAGGGCAGTGTTATATGTATAAAAACAACGAAAAATTTTTATGTAAAGATGCGTTCTTCTACGATTCGTCCCTGAAATATAGTAAAGTGTAAACAGTTTGCAGAAAAGTATGTAGTTATAAATCGCTAATTTGGACGTTACAGGTTACAGATCTAATAACAAATTTTAAAAATGCTAGGTATGTTTTACTTGTGTTTCACACATCACACTGTGCGTCTCATTGCAGATTGTCGCACGCATTCAAAAATGTCATGCGTGTTATGAATTAACTAGCATCCATCTTCTCCCGTCCGTTTTAGGTGACATTTAACATACAAAATGCATTCAAAATGGATCCAGAAATAAAACGTCAGTGGCTTAAATCACTTTATCTTCAAGACTTTAAACTAATCATTGTTTCAGATATTTGTAATTCAAAGTACTCTGAGAGCGATGTGGAGCACAGCCGTGCACGAACCACATTCACGCTGTTGTCTGTAGTTGCACATCCTATGTTGGCTGCGGAAGGATTCTGTATGGAAAGCCGCGATATGCTTTCCCTGCCAGTTTATGCTGGAACACCTACATGAAGACCAGCCAACATATCTCTTAGTATGCCACCAACACATTTGTTAGGAATATTTGTTTAGGTTGTGACGAAATGATTCCATGTGGATTGACATCAGCCTGCGAGTGCTGATTGTGGAACTTCATGATGGCGTCATCAGTAAATCTGCCTGAACAGCATGAGGGATAGGAATAAAAAAATTATAGGCACATTTCCGCTGCGATAATTGACAAAACTCCACTCTTCCAGGGCAGTCGTACAGACACAGGCCTTGCAGTCGCTGCGGATACTAAGCATCCGGGATGCTGATAATGAAAATCCGCCAGAGAATTGAATGGGTGACGTGGTTTCCGCGCTGTGGTCCCACGATGCACGGCAGCGTCTTTGAAGATTCTGGCTTCTGCTTCTGATGTCCGGACTGTCCTTCGTCTTCCTCATTTTCCTGTAGTGAACGCAAGTATCCCTATTTTCCACGGCGTCGATGAATGCTAGAAAATGCTTTTCTGTCTTGAATTCGGCGACCGGGAAAATTGGTCATGAACAAGACGTGTGGCGACTTCAGTGCCTTATGTAAGGCGTAACATGATGTGCATATCAGCAACCTCTGCGAATGTGTGTTCACCAGCAATGTTTAGCACAGAACAACAATTTGACTGGCACAGGGCACCGTCCTATCACGTTGCGTACTGAGCAACGGCATAGTTCACTATGAGAGGGGAGAATCTCGTAGAGGGAGTCTGAAAATAGGGTAAACCGCTGCACCCTGCCTGCTTTTTTTTTTCAAATGGTCCATACCTCGAAAACAAGGCCTCCAGTGACCTGTGTTTGCGTAATTGTTTTGTTGTTCTGCGCATAAAGTGCTCCCCTACAGTGATAACGTACTGCTCGGAAGTATCTTGTATAGGTACAGCACCTATCTATATGCAGTGTATATAGGCGTATATGTACATTAATTAATCTTGTTATATAATTGTTACGATTGTAATAATTTCTGTAATGACCATACAGCCCCTTGGGGGCCAAGGCCGCCTCAGTTTTCGAGGCTTCACGATCACACTTTCAGACACACCACACTCGTTAGGACTCCTCTGGACGAGGGACCAGCTCGTCGCAGAGACCTCTCTACCTAGCAACACACAACACTCACAAGAGACAGACATCCATGCCTCCGGCGGGTTTCGAACCCACAATCCCAGGAAGCGAGCGGCCGCAGACCCACGCCTTAGACCGCGCGGGCCCCTGGGATCGGCAATAATTTTTATATCAGACTAAATTATAATACCATCCAAGGAGGCAAGGCTTTGTAAAAGGTCGTTAGAGAGGAAGAGTCACATGTCTGTGGGAATCGTGTCATTTATAAAGACAAAATATTACAAAGCGCCTAACGACCTAGTTTTAGAATCTCCATGGAAGAGATCAATGTTGTTCAGATATGAGGTGTCATAGGCCTATATTTTGTCTCATTATTCATTAACACTAACGTATACTATAGCTTCGAGAACGCTTCTGGAAACTAAGTCATTGCCGCCGGCTGCTTCCGCAGCGATGCGACGCGAACACTAACATATAGAAGCTGGGTAACATTGTGAAACTTCAGCCTCTGTAGAAGTGTGGAAGGTAATCAAATTACTCATTTACGTACATATTATTCTTTATCCGGGGCCCTCTGGCCAACCAGAGACGTTGTCACATCTTCTCAGGCATTTATAGGAAGGCACTAAAAGTAGTATAAGCCCTTTGTACAGGCCGAGGTTCTCCTGTTTTCATTTTAGGGCAAGGGATTCCTCAACACTCAGTAGGACAGTCACTTCTAAGTGATACATTTGGCTGATGACCTTGGTTATTAAGTTTAACATTCTTTACTAATTCAGCCACCTTGTTCTTAAATTTTGTTAAGAAATTTAGCTTGCCTTCAGTAAAACCTGACGCAGAAGAGGCGCTTTAGTTTGGTGCAAGGTGATTTACCTCCAAGATAATTTCACACTTCGAAATTTATGCACACGCTTTTTCCTCTAATTTAGCCTGTAAACACCCTTGAAGTACATCCAGCGCTCTACCTCGAAACTAGAAAATTTCAAACGTCTAGAAACCTGAACAGCAAAACCGAGTTTCTTTTTAAATATTTTCGTATCTCATTCATTCTGTAGTCTGTCTTACGACAGGTCCGTAGCCTCTTCCAAAGCGAGTTCTCCACAGGGTGCGATATAGGGCTTACTCTTTCAATTTCCAGTATCTTCTCTTTTCCTTAAGGTCATCCAGCAGCTGCTTACGTCTTCTCCCTCGTCTTCCCGTAATTTCTATCCTTCCTTCTACCTTTCCTTCAATTATATCTCATAGAACTGTTTATTACTAGCCTGAGAAAGCAGCTGGCCATGTTTATGATGCGGATAATCCGGTTTTGGTGCGAAGCTAGATCGACAGCTAATTGGCTAAGAGATAAAGAGGGAAAATTTAGTTAACTGACTGTTGAAGATAAGAGATACGGTTTATAAAACATGTATGTATGTATGTATGTATGTATGTATGTATGTATTAGAATTAAATTATTTATATTTCTTTCCTTTATTCACTCCTTTCTCCTTTTCTTCTGCTTTTGTGTTGGAGTCATTCCTTCTAACACCCTTTCTTTGTTCCCTTCTTCCTGTGCTGCTTTGTTTCCAGTTTCCCCTCTATTTTATTTATTTCCTTCTTTTATTCCTTTCTACTCCTTTAATGGATTTTTTTCTCTCCTCTCTTCTTTTCTCCTTTCATTTTCTTTCAGTCCTCCTTTCGTCACTCTCTACATTCCGTCTTATATGCTGCAATCCTAAAAGCTTTTCCTAACTTGACTTTTCCTTCCTACTTTACCTTTTCCTCCGATGTATGTTGCTTTCTTTAACAATGATCGAAGTAGGATTCTCTCGAATACGAAGCAACTGGGTACAATTCGCGGACTTAGCTTTCCTTTGTAACGTATCTTTCGGTTCTATAACAGAGTTTGTGCATTAAGTGGATAACTATCTGCCGCTCCAGGGAGTTGATATTTGATATTAATAGTGAGCGGTGTAATCAGCCGCATACGCTGCGTCTCGTTAAGTGGATGGGATGACCTCTAATGGATACTTGTGCTGTAATCTGTTACGGACTTATGGAATGTACCCTGTACTATATAGAATTCGCGTCAGATTCCATTACCTGAGCAGTAACTGGCTGTAGAATATGCTGAGGTATAGTTACAGGTCTGATGGGCTTGTTTACGGAGAACTGACCATGTCTTACATTACCTGTTTACATCTTAGTTCCATTACGCAGGTGTAACTGTTACGCAATCAATTGAGAGAATAATGCAAGATTTAGAAATTTAAAAAAAAAAACCGCACAAATCTATTTAAATGAAAGAGCAGGTATATTGTAGATTTCCATGATGCGGAACCAGTGTAATGCAGTGAATAATATTTGTTTTCTTGTTAGGGTCGAAACAACTGCCATAAGATAATCGGAATACCTAAGTAACTACAAACAAACTGAGGAATACAAAAGTCAGGAAAGCGGAAGGTCAGTCGGAACTCGTTCAGAGTTTTCAAACCTTGAGAAAATAACAAATAGTAAGACAGGTTGACACCAGTTTTGGGTATGAAAACCCCAGGCTAGCTCATTCAGTAGGGATTATTCACCCTTCAATCAGACAGGAGAGAGTGGGAAGATTGTCACAGTACACAATGGAGAAAACCATTTGGGTGATAATTGTTCTGCTGGCCTCAGTACATGCAGGTAGGAAGGTACTTCAGATGTAATTCACACTGTTTGGTTCCGAAAGCGTGATTACCCTTACAATTTAGCCCGCTAAACAAGAGTAACCAGTCGTGGCTTATTCAAATACAACCCTGTAGGCCCTATTCGCCTAGACAGACTCAGGAACACAAAGGACATGGAATGTAGGTAAGGCAGGTTACTGAAGTGAGACAAGCAATTGAGCAGATAAGAAATAACTGAGTGATGTAAGTAGTTCAATTAGGAGAGAAGGTAATCATTTACCTAAGAAACTAGCTGGGTACATTTAGTGTTCATTTTATAATTATTCTTGGCATTAAAATAAATATTACTCCGACAAATGTACACTGTTTATGTTATTCAACATAATTTTTATTAAAAAATGCCCGACATGTTTCGAACCAATTTATGGTTCATCTTCAGGGGCTCACCTTTCTCAAATTACATCAGCTATACATTCATGGTACACATTGAAATGCAAGTTAAAATAAGTAAATGTCGGCAACTGTGTAGTATTTTTAATAACTGTGTAGTATTTTAAATTACGAAAAACAAATATTAAAACATCTTTCATCTTAAGATATTTAAGATAAAATCAATTGCAATTAAAATTAAAATTAAGTTTTGATAGAACGTCTGTTGCACGCACATACCTGTGTCAGTTATTTCCTGTACACTGTAACAAGTAACGTAAAGTTTATTCTTGTCATATATGCGCATTCATATTGCCTGAAGTTTAGGTGTTATAAATTCACATATTTTTAAATTTGGTATTATTCATTCCGTGCATTAGGATACTGATTGACTATTATACCAAAAATAAAGATAAAATATGTAAAATATGTTACAAATTATCCTTACATATAAGGTCTGCTACATGTTTCAGCGAGTGTTCGCCATCTTATGGAAGACGATGAGAAGATGACACAAAGGAATTTATACAAGCATAAAGTTAAAACCTCTTCAAATATGTACTGTGTACTGCATAAATATAAGCAACAGCAGAAATGAAAATAAAAGTGTAAATATTATACTGCTGATATATCCGCAGTTAAAAATTATTTTAACATATCGTTGTTGACAACGTATGTACATGGTTGTGTGCACACAAAATTCTGATGTGGATTCTTTGATCCCAAAAGGATCTAGTCCTTCTAACGTGTTGTGGTGTGCACTGTGTAGAAGACGAGTGTTTGATACTCCTACAGTGTGCACCTTATGCTTTTATAAATTACATTTTCTCAACGTCTCTTTGAAAATAGCGAACACTTGCCGGGAGCTTATATGTACAGATAATTTGTAATATATTTTACATGTTGTATGTGCATTTTATTACATAATAACCAAACACATATTTGTGTTTGGAGTATAAGGGTCCTTTTAATAATTCAGACTCTGAATTTGCAGAGACTATTAATAATACAATGCCGATCCCAGTGGCCATGAGGTTTAAGGCGTCGGTTTGCGGCCGCTCGCTTCCTGGGACTGTGGGTTCGAATCCCGCTGGGGACACGGATGTCTGTCTCTCGTGAGTATTGTGTGTTATCAGGTAGAGGTCACTGTGTCGGGCTGATCACTCGTCTAGAGGAGTCCTGCGAAATTTGGTATGTCTGAGTGTGATCGTGAAGCCTCGATAATGAGGAGACCGTGACTCACTAGGGGCTGTTGCGCCATGGAAAAATAAATTAATGCATTACAATCTGAAATCTATTAACAATCTATTAACATCAGTGAAAAAATACAATATTCAGCCCATGGACTGGTGTAGATTTTCAAAGTACATAGGAACTTGCCACCTCCTTCTCCTGGGTAGTCCAAAAGAGTTAGATGCTTACTCTCCTTCTACTATCCTTAGGATAAAAGCAACAAGCTCTCCCCAACCGTCGATTACAGCCTCATGTGCCAGAAGATTGGAATATTCTTGAACACGACAATGAGTACCTCAAATATTGAAATTATAAATGTTGTCAATGTGCTTAATTAAACTCCGCGTCTAGTGCACGTAAGGAGGAATGAAGGTAAAACTCCACGCATTCCCAGTGTATTAGATGGAGGTGAATGCTTACTTCACGCCCGACCGCTTTAACCTTGGTGAGGGAGCCCACGGTATTAAAGGCACAGGAATTTTGGTGGGTCCCAAATTCGTTCTGGACTGAGTGGTGAAGAGAAAATCCTCTGTCCCTGCAGGTAATCGAAGCACGACTGCCCAGTCCTCCACCTCATTACCTAGTCAGTATAGTGACTGAGCTATCCCAGCTCACATTGAATAGTCTACCAACTGAATGCAGGTCAGATGCCTTACCGACCTGTCAGCCGGCTTGATTAGTAGGCGTATGTTGTACTGTGTCTTTGGTGTTTACATGGTGTGTGTGCATACTTGCTGATCATTCTGTGAATTATTTATGTTAGGGCTTAAGAGGGTGGAATTGATAGCAGGATAGAGAAAATTACGTAATGGGAAGATTCATAGTCTGTGTCCTACACTAAATAGTGTTATATTAAATCAGTGTAAGTGACACGAGCAAGGCGTGTAGCACACATGTCTTTAGCCATAACAGAAAAAAGCCGGAATAGGCCTAATGTCTTAAAGTAGGCTATGAATATAAGTTTTAAAACTTTCGCGGCTACATGATTCAATATAGTCTTCTCGGGCGCACAGCCAAGTCAACTCGTTAGAATACAACGTTTCGGGGATTGGATCCGTCCCCATCCTCAGGCAAAACTTTTGCATGAGGATGGGGACGGAGCTAGTCCCCGAAACGTTGTATTCAAACGAGTTGACGCGGCTGTGCGCCCGAGAAGACTATATTGAATAGGCTATGAATGTTTAATATATCTTTTTAATCCACGGCTCATAATCATCTCTTCAGTCGTTATGAACTTTTACGAGTATTTACATTTCTTCGGGTCTTCCCTGCCTTTCTTACTATCCACTGCGACCAAAAAATGTACGAGTATATTACCGGAAACCATATTCTCCATTGTGACTGAGGTGGCGCGTGGCAATTTTTGACATTTTGTCACACTTTTGTATAAAGAGTAGCATGCAACAAGTATGAACCGCCGTGAGATCATCGAGTATCCCCATATCATTCAACTAAATATTAACTATGCAGTTGATACGTTGTCATAAAATAAACAAAAGTTTAGTATTATTTTTTCCTGAGACATGCTGCATGAACCACAGCTTTACAGTCCGCATTGAGGCATTCCTTATAGGACGGTGTCATAAGACGAAATGAGATTAATTTTTTGTTGAATGGAAGGGGTGACGGACTAACCTTACGTAGTGCAGTGCTCCTATCCGTAATTATCCCTACGTCTCCAAATCCCATCATGTTTACGATAATCAGGATTACTCTGCAGGTTAATTGTATCTCACATCACGTGATGCTGCATATACCGAGTGTCTTCAGTGCATATTGATAAATTAGTTTGGTGATTTATTTATATGAATTTTGAATCAAATAGGAATGAGGAATGTAATAAAGTACATATATAAAAGGGGAAGAAATTTTAAAACTATACACTACGCATATTCTGAACTTTTGACATGCATAAAGAAGAATAGACTAGGTTGTATTTAACATGGATATAATAGCGTATACGAAGGGGGAAATGTGACAATAAACTAGCAGCATGTAGACTGATATAACACGCTTAGTAAATTATTACGAAAGAACTTTTATTATTCGGTACTGAAAGCGTGACAATCAAAATACCAAACAGTTAGCACCGTAATCAACAGGGGCTCGAATACAGGACAACCCACACAAAAGTGTGTATTTAATGAGACAGCTGATGAATACAGCACGAAGGAAATTATGGGTAACAAAATGTAATTGAAGTGAAAACCATCGAACTGAGTACAGCCAGTATTACGAACTCAAAAATCAGTGAAAGAGAAGAGAACTACCGTCGTCTGTGGGTGTAATACGGAATATATTTATTAAAGCAGCAAGCTGGCAGACGAGGTTTATTGTACCCAAAATGGATGCCTAGAAAGGATACATTTCACAGTACACAGTACTACGATCAGTATGAGTGGAAGATGACCGTGTTGCCATTGTCGTGACGTCATGAAGAAATACGGGTCTGCCATTTTTGACCATGCAGTACACTTTGCATCGTTCCTGTGACCACTCTTCTCCTAATATAGGAGTTTCAAGACTTCGGGTAAAAGCAACTGTGCGTGTTAGTAAGTCTGGAGCCTACAATGATGACGATACGATACAGATCAGAGAATTGGACAGGCCCACAATGCAGTCGGTTCCAGTGCCCAGTGACAAGGGTTAGTTTTCTTTCTTCGACACGCGAGTACACTGTAATCTGTATGTAGCCCAAACCACATTTTGCTATTGTCGGTTCTAAACATGGCCAGGTGCATGGGGGACAGTGCTATAGCATTTGTTGCATCGTTAGTAGGTAGTTTGTAGCAACACGTTAAAGAGAGATAGACGAATTCACAACGTGTGAACGTACCGAGAAAAATTATGTTTTTGGATGAAGAATGACAGATTTCTGAACCTTATTGTAATAATTTCAACCAGCGTACCTTAGCTGAACTCCAGTACTAGTTACGAATTTATGAACAGTGTAGAAAAAAGTCTGAAATTGTGTTTTCTTCTTCTATTGATGCTACATTTTAAGACTTAGAGTATCATTTTTGCAGAAACTAGGTTCCATGTGGTGTTTATTTAAAGATATATTAAAACTGGAACATCAACACCAAACGAGCGATGTCACAACCGCTCCAAAAGTGTTAGCTGTCTCACCGAGCTGTGCTCCAGTTTGCGTTCATCGGGCTGGCCTACCTGTCCGGTAATTCACTCATTCAAATGTCTACTAACGATATACTTTTCTGAATGATAACCTTTTAATTTATTGGTGCATGCAATTTGAAGTAGTTGGTATCATTGCCTCATTTTCAAAGGATTTAGTGGCTCATTTTATATTATGATTTATTTGCTGCATTCTGTTCGCAAGCCACGAAGACATTCTTAGTTTTCACAGCATTTACTTCTAGGTCAAACTCCTTACTATCGACCGATAAAGTTTGTGTTCTTCTCTTTATGGCATGTAGGTTTTCTTCCTATAAGTTAACATCGGCACGGTGTAAAAGCTGATACCATTCGGTTTCAATTCACCCTGATTTTCTTGGGCCTTCCAAACGGAACAGTGTAAAGTTTAAAAGCTATGGCAGTAAAGCATTTCTTTGTTTCAGGCCATACTGAAAAGAACTGTATCAAATATTTGCCCGTCGCGCATTGGGGCTACTTTAAATTTTATTTAAACACAATTTCATTGATCTAACTGGTTTAATGGTTATGCTAAACTTGGTAAGACCCGTGATTTAACTGAATAGTAAGCTTAATTGAAGCCTGTAGTAGCTGATCTACTGCTCAATTGTGCTCATTTTTCTCAAGTATTTGACGAATACAGAAAACTTTCTGGTGTGTTACATCAAAATCCACTTTGATATTCCCGTGTAATTCCGTCTACATATGTAATTAACGTTTACAAAAGAATGTTGGTTAAAGTTTTATATTTGAATTAGTTATTAAGGAGATAACGATAAATTCCTCACACCTTTATATAAAAGTAAAACATGAGTTAAGAAATTATTTTTTTGTGAAATTCGACTAGCCGACAGCTTAGAGCTTATTACAATTTTGAGAAATGTCAAGGGGCGTACCAAATTAGACATAATCAGTAGTGAAGCTATAATTGTAGAATGCATTACTACGGAGAAAAATGGCTAAATTTAAAATCAATGGCAGTCTACAGAACTAGCCTTCGTTTCCAACAAAACGGACAAAATAACACTGGGACTGTTTCTTTTCCGAGTATTTCGGGTTCTCCGAGTCTGTATTGTTCCGTAAATGTGCGTATTCTTTCAGTCGTCTTTCGCCGACGCTGTGTAATCATGGCAATTGATAGCCCTTAAACAGCACACTTTTTTCTGTATGGCTCGACAGCCTTATATGGGCCTGGACCTCCTCGTTTCGTCGAGATTTCATGATCATACACATTTGAGACACACCACAGTTGGTAGGACTCCTCTGGACGAGGGACCAGCTCGTCGCAGAGACCTCTACCTGACAACACACAACACTCACAAGAGACAGACATCCATGCCCCCGGTGGGATTTTTTTTTTGTCTGTCCGGGGTTTTCCCCCTTTGATCCATTTTTGTACTGTTTAAATCCTTTTCGTCCTTCATGTCACTTTACGTTCCATACTACCGTCCTTATACAACAAACACAACACAAACATCCATGCCCCCGGTGGGATTCGAACCCACGATCCCAGTAAGCAAGCGGTCGAAGACCCACGCCTTAGACCGCACGGCCACTGGGATCGGCATTCGAACCCACGATCCCAGTAAGCGAGCGGTCGAAGACCCACGCCTTAGACCGCACGGCCACTGGGATCGGCAAACAGCACACTTAACAAACATTATTTACCTTCCTGTCATACTCTTTGGTGAGATTTTGCTCAACCTTTACACAGTCTTCTGTGATCCGAGTTTATGTCTTCTGGTATCGTCAACAACAAAGGAATAGAGCCGTTGTCGGTAGTCAAAAGGGTTGTTTACAAAACTCTTGTACCGAACAAAAATGGATGCTTTTTTGATACAGAGAACCCGTATTTGTGAGAAAACTGTCGTTGCATCGCCACGAGATATTTATTTTTCCCCATCAACCCTAAAACGATATCAGCCTGTTCGGACGCAGATGCCAATTTGCTGGACTGATAAAATTACTGGATGATTGTAAATTAAATGCTCCGAGATACATTGAACGGCGAGAGTTTCGTCTTGTCCATTGTTTCTCGGTGGGACGGTTATGAAGAACTGCTGTTCATGCAAGATGGAACACCAGGATATTCGACGCTTGTTGGCCTACGTGGCTTGACAGCCATTATTGCTGGTCGGTGGATTGGACGTCGAGGACCAACAATGACCTCCGTGAAGCCCTGATCTTACTACTTGTGATCACTTTATTCAGGGTCGAGCCGATTGGCACATCTGCCGATCATAGCCGAGAACACTTTATGAACTGGGACAAGAAAATCGAGACACTTCTGCCAGTGTTTCTCTTGACTTCCTAAGGAAAAGTGTTGAGTCTGTAACTTCCGGGTTGCAGAAGTGTGCAACATGCTGGGACCTGTGTTGTAATCTAATACTAACTTACAGTGCCAGGCTTTAATATAGTGCAAGAATTTTAGCAATTTAGAATTACATTCAGGAGATTCGAGGAAGATGTTATTATTATTATTATTATTATTACTATTATTATTATTATTATTTCTGTCTTGTGTTCTCTAGTTCGTACGTTGTTCTGTGTTTGTAGTATCCTTGCACCCTGTGGATTCCTCGTCCAAGTAGTCAACCAAACGCATAAAATATTTGTTTCAGGAGATTAATTCTGAATCGGAAAACCTAATGGATGATGATGAAAGTAAGTTGAATATGTGAGGGTATTTTCCATTTCATCAATTCTTCTGCGGATTCGTTAATTGAACTGCGGAACTGCAATTAAGAGTTAAATAGTGACAGAGGCAGTTCATAGTATGCTGCGCTCTCCTACTCCCATTTCGCCCTGCCCCTTCACGTCCTGCTTGTCACTGCTATCAGAATCAGTGGCATTGCTCTAATCGTGGCCTTTCGTATGCTGAGGAAAATAATGTAAGGGCTCCACAAATGTTACAGCCGTCTAATGGGCAGGCGAGTAAGGTCCGAAACATGTAGAAGTTTAATTTCTTTAAAAATATTATTTTGAACCTATGACATTTGTGTGCATTTGTTGGTTAATATTATAGAAATTGAATTATAATGGACGAAATGGAAAATACAAAAAAGCACTATAAAATAATTAGAGTTTATAGAAGAAAATATGACAGATATTTTTATATCGATATCATAAATTGTATTCCTTTATTATCGTTTAAATAAGTTCACTCTACCTTATATTTCTGTATACACACTGTTTAAAACAGAATTAATGCTCCTACCTAAAACATGGAGATACAGCTGAAACTTGTATTAGAAAACAAGACTGGCTTAGAAAAGTCTGCTGTATTATGAACCAAGTTCATGCCCATTTTGTTTTGTTTTTTATAAGAGTGTCGACTCCATGATAAGTGGGTCCCTGTCACCACGGCATGGCGCGTCCTCAGGTTGCGGATGGAGAAACGCCCTCCGGATATGGAGGGTAGCTGCGAATACTTTGAATAAGCAGTCGTGGACAGCCGACAAGGGGTGGTCCTCCAGCTTGGGGGTTGGACGAAGTGCTAACAACTCCTCGCCTTAAAAAATTACCAAGTTACGAAACACTGCACAGAATTCATTAGTGATAAGACGTCATATATGGTGCTGAGAGGTCGCTGGTGTAATATCATTGTTCTGAATGTGCATGCACTAAATGAGGAGAAAAGTGATGACTCAAAGGACAGTTTTTATGAGGAATTAGAACAGGTTTTCGATCATTTTCCTAAGTACCATATGAAAATTCTGTTAGGAGATTTTAGTGCAAAATTGGGGAGGAGGATACTTTCAAACCGACGATTAGAAATGAGAGTTTACATGAGGATAGTAATGATAATGGTGTTAGTGTAGTAAACTTTGCCACATCAAAATATCTAGTTGTTAAGAGCACGATGTTCCCGCACTGAAATATTCATACTCGTAAATACACCTGGACCTCTCCTGATGGGAAGACTCATAATTAGATTGATCACGTATTGATAGATAGGAGATGGCATTCAAGTATACTGGATGTGCTATCTTTCAGGGGAGCTGACTGTGATACTGATCACTATCTGGTGGTTGCAAAAGTTAGGGAAAGACTGGCGGTAATTAAACAAGGAGCAAAGAAGTTTGATACGGAGTGATTTAATCTCAAGAAGCTGAGTGAACTAGATGTTAGGAAACAGTATCAGATAAAGATCTCAAACAGGTTTGCAGCTTTGGAGAACTTAAATGTTAGTGAGGACATAAATAGGACTTTGGAAAACATTACATTACAGGGTATTAAAATCTCAGCTAAAGAGAGTCTGGGACTGTATGAAAGGAAGCAGCACAAACCATGGTTTGACAAAGAATGTTCAAAATTTTTAGATCAAAGGAAGCAGGCTAAAATGCAGTGGTTACAGAATCCAAACCAAAGTAATGTAGATAATCTGAACAATGTAAGACGTGAAGCTAGTAGACATTTCAGGAACAAAAAGAAGGAATATCTGAAAGCTAAAATTAATGAACTTGAAAGAAACAGTAAGAACGAGAATATCAGAGACTTGTATAGGGGCATCAATGACTTTAAGAAGGGTTACCAGCCTAGAACTAATGTAGTAAAAGAAGAGAAGGGTGATCTGGTTGCAGACTCCCACACTATCTTAGCTAAGTGTAGGAATCATTTCTTTCAGCTATTGAATGTACATGGGGTTAATGATGCTAGGAAGACTGAAATACATACAGCAGAAACACTGGTGCCTGAGCCCAGTCACTCTGAGTTTGAAATGGCTATTGAAAAGCTAAAAAGGCACAAATAACCAGGTATTGATCAAATTCTAGCAGAACTGATTAAAGCAGGAGGTAGGACAATTCGTTCTGAGATCCATAAATTTATTAATTCTATTTGGAATAAAGAGGAATTGCCTAAGCAGTGGAAGGAGTCAATCATTGTACCTATTTATAAGAAGCTTCTAGTTTATGCTGACGATGTTAATATATTGGGCGGAAGTGTAAATGCTATAAAATATACACAGAAGCTTTAGTAGTCGCTAGTAAGGAGATTGTTCCTGAAGCAAATCCTGAGAAAACTAAGTACATGGTCATGTCTCGCAATCAGAATGCAGGAAAAATTACAACATAAAGATAGATAAGACATCCTTTGAAAGGCTGGAAAAGTTCAAATATTTGGGAACAGCCCTAACGGATCGAAATTCCATTCAGGAAGAAATTAAGAGCAGATTGAAGTCGGGGAATGCTTGTTATCATTCGGTGCAGGATCTTCTGTCTTCCAGGTTGCCATCCAAAAATACAAAGATTAAGATATACTGGTAGCTCAGCAACAGGTGTATCACACAAAACATATGGCAACTATACACCTAATTGGTTTATATACAACACAATATACTCGTACTTTCAAATATGCATTGTTTCAGTGGACTGTAATGTTCTCACTTATTTGCATCGATCCTTATGATCGGATGCCACCAATAGAATGCAATATACGAGCTAGCACTAACAACAACATAACCTTCGCCATGTTCATAACGCTACTGGCCTAGGCATCATGGGAACACAGGGTGGACATCCAAGCACCCAAGGCTGCCAACCTCCACCCAAATACACCAAGGACTGAACAATATACAGAACTATAATTTTGCCTGTTGTTTTGTATGGATGTGAAACTTGGTCTCTCGCAGTGAGGGAGGTACATAGGCTGAGGGTGTTCGAGAATAGGGTGCTAAGGAGGATATTTGGGCCTAAGAGGGACAAGGTAACAGGGGAGTGGAGAAAACTACATAATGAGGAACTTAATGATCTGTACTCATCACCAACTATTATTCGGGTGATCAAATCAAGAAGAATGAGGTGGGCGGGGCATGTAGCACGTATGGGTGAGGGGAGAGGTGCATACAGGATTTAGGTGGGGAGACCGGAGGGAAGGAGACCACTTGGAAGACCCAGGAGTAGATGGGGTGATAATATTAAAATGGATCTCTAAGAAGTGGGATGGGGGAGCATGGACTGGATTGATATGGCTCAGGATAGGGACAGGTGGGGGGCTCTTGTGAATGCGGTAATGAACTTTCGGGTTGCATAAAACACGGGGAATTTCTTGACTAGCTGAGGACCTGCTAGCTTTTCAAGAAGGACTTTGCTCCATGGAGTTAGTTTAGTTAGTTACAAGAGTGTCGACTGGATTCAGCGGACTCGATATAGAGTAATGTTGCTGATTGTTGTGGGTGTTGTGATTATTGAGTTCCATAAAAAATATTGGAATTTGATAATTTGCATTGGCTTATATATGGGTGTATTTTCTGTTAAGGTATATTTTCTGGACCTTCAAATAAAAGCAATAAACATGATACATGTATATTAGTTAATTATGTCCGACGTGTTTCGAAATATGAGTTGGATCATCGGGGTAATTCAGTGATTGGGTCGAAGACTATTAGATTTCAGCTCTTTAAAAAATTAAAATTCAATTTGGGTTGAATGAGAAATGATGATTATACAAGAGTCGAATCGTTTTAAGTAAAAATTAAACCCTTCCCAAAATATGCAATGTAAACACTTAGTACCGAACATATTTAGAAAGTCTTCAGTTTTGGGATGAGTAAAGACATGCACGGACAAACATTAGCTACACACCTCCTCTCTGAATTGTGCTTTTCTTTTAATATATTTGCCATAATTCGTAAAATTAGAAGAATATGATCACAATTTTTACTAAATTCGTGGTAGAATATGGTAGAACAATGTGCGTACTTCGTAAGTTTATCGCCTTAAGACAATATTTAATTAAAGAGAGTCAATAAATCGATATCACCTTCACCGAGAAATTAGGAGCAGATTATATTTTAACAATATTTGTAACACTGAATATGTGTGCGAACATTGTCGAATCGTATGTCTGAACACTTACAGATCTACATTAATAAAATCATAATTTTCCCTTTCTGTGTACGGAAGTGAAAGTTGAAGGACGAGTGTTAGAGAGGTTTGAGTAAAAGGTGTCGAGTAGAATTTGTAAACCTGAGGGCTGAAAGAAGCAGTTGCACCTTCAGAAGTATGATAAGGCCAAGTAAAATGCATTGGGTATAAATTTAGTATAGTACGCATGATGGAGAATAGAATTGCGCACAAATTTGAATCGGAATATATGAAGGAAAGCGGTCACTTAGACATACGCGTAGATATCAGTATATTATTAAAACAGATCTTGAAGTTTAAGCAGAGTATAAAGATGTGGGCTGGGTTTGCTTAGTTAGGATAGAGGAAGTTTTTGGGCTCTTCACTTTCAGATTTCATAAACAGCGGGCAGTTTCTTGACCAGATGATCGACTGTAGGCTTGTAAAATGGACTTTATGCTCTGTACAGTTGTTATTTATTTTATTAGCTTTTCTGGTGGCTATACCGATCCACAAAACTACGAGGTCCGTCCTGGGCAATAATCGATATGTGTACTAAACAAATAAGCATTTTAATCATTCACACTGCTAACAGTATCCAATCTGCAACCACAAATTGTGCATGAACAGCACGTAGCAAGCTAATGAGAATATATCTGTAAAAATCAATTCAAATGTACGTACGTGTTCATACATTGCGCCTTCGATTTTGTTTCCGAAATTGAAAAGAAGTCATTCAACTATGATATATTAATAATATTGTAAATACAGTTTATAAAGAGAGCATGTGCGTTTCATGCTGTCTGAAGTT
The DNA here is from genome assembly GCA_021186555.1 of Reticulitermes speratus. NCBI lineage: Eukaryota > Metazoa > Arthropoda > Insecta > Blattodea > Rhinotermitidae > Reticulitermes > Reticulitermes speratus. The sequence goes on from JAJKFL010000005.1 coordinate 22,850,099, forward strand.
TTGTGAACCGTTTGTGATGAAATCAATAAATGTAGGTCTGAATTTCATAAGAAGTAAGGTTTAAAAACCTCTTCGAAAGCAAAATGTAATTCTCTCTACATACTTCAATACGAATTGCGAATGCCAAATTTAATCGAAATGCGATAAGCGGTTCTTTTCAGAAATGAAATATTCGGCCGTGTGAATCCATTATCTCCTCATCATATTATTGTTTATACGCATCATGTAAAGACGTTATAAAGACGCTAAACCGTTAGGCCCAAAGACATTTCTGACCTTAAATTATATTGGTTTTTCTATCACAATTGTGGCTTTTTTTTTGCTAGAGTAGGACATAATAAAAATCATTTCCAGTAGGAGATCAGAAGGTAAATTGAAGGACTGTGTTCTCTCTGTAGCCGGATCAGAGTGTAATTGGACCACTGTGTGAATATTGGAGTAGGTGTGTAGATAGAGGTAGACTTGCTTTGCGAAATATCAGTGCCAAGCCAGCTGTTTGATGTAACATAACCGCTCTCCCACTGCATTAGGGCCTTCACTTCGTTAGTCGAACAGACAGGCACAGCTGTAAGAGATTCGACTCTCATTCTATTTAAAGTTGTACATAGCGTGCATGTTTGAGATATTATATACTATAAACCAACAAATATTGCACTATTATACATGTATTGTCAACCCTACATATGTTTCGGCTCTGTCTGAGCCATCTTCAGGGGTTACTCTTGATGTGTCCACTAACTGTAACACTCACTGCATTGTCTTTGACTCGTATTAGGTTTCTTAATATCTAGGCACTATACATTGTCTCACTATCTAGGCACTATACATTGTCTCACTATCTAGGCACTATACATTGTCTCACTATATACACTGATGCACTTGTGGTTGTGGTTTATTGCACGTACAAGTGCATCAGTGTATATAGTGAGACAATGTATAGTGCCTAGATAGTGAGACAATGTATAGTGCCTAGATATTAAGAAACCTAATACGAGTCAAAGACAATGCAGTGAGTGTTACAGTTAGTAGACACATCAAGAGTAACCCCTGAAGATGGCTCAGACAGAGCCGAAACATATGTAGGGTTGACAATACATGTATAATAGTGCAATATTTGTTGGTTTATAGTATATAAGACTCTCATTCTGTTCTAATACCAGCTGCGCTTCGGCTACCTGGTCGAGATTTTCGACGTTTACCCTGTTTCTTCAAGGAAGTTGATGTTCCGGTCAGGTTGTATGAATTTGAATGTGGCATAGATTGCCGACTGACTTCCCTTTAGTTTCCTCAAGTTTTCCAGGAGAATGTGGGTGGTAACTGAATTGGTTTAATATATTTAGATAAAACCAAATTCTGGCTACTATATGTAATTGAACATTGTATTATTTTTGGTGTTGAAGAGGCGCATTAAACAGTTGTTTTAATAGTACCTTGAACGAAGTAACTGCAGTTTCTTCCTCTATTCCTTTAAATTAATTCTAAATCTGCGTTACTTCACTGGATGGTATGTAACTTCGACAGCTGATAAATGTGCTTACAGTATTTAAATAAACGACTTTACACCGCTAAATTTGGCTTATTAAAGTTGTGGAGTTTCAGACTGTTGCATGCTGGGTTACGGCGCCTTATAAACTCATACGTAGTTGGCAGAGTTTCAGAAAAACATTTCTGCCTCCATCTTTACTTCCACCTTGAAGATTCTGTCACAATGCGGAATACCGGAGTCTCAAACTACCTGCTTTTAACTTTCAGTTCAACAGTACAGTATAAACTACGAGAGTACAAGTTGGCTGTGAGCAATATTGAAGACATTTTAAAGTTTACCACGTATTTTAAAATTAATTTAGTATTTCTGAGCCGGTAGAATTAGCCGCACGTGCTATTAGAGCCTCCTATAATGTCTCCGATAAATTGGGATCTTGCATATTCAGCATGTGGCTCCATTACCGTATTCTATCTCTCCATAATTAAATGCAGTAGAATTCATTTCCTATGCTGTTGACTGACTGACTAACCAAAGAGTGCCTTTCTGGTATTGACTGTCAAGTGGTTAAATGGCAATGGGGGCTGAGAGATGTCCAGTCACAGTAGGACGTCAGGTGTTAAATGTTTAAGCTAAAATAAAATATTTCCGAGAAAATAAATAAATCGACCTATTTCCTTTAGCCTTAACTGTAGAGGTCTAATAGCAAAATAAACTCCGGAAAATTTATGGCCCTTAAGACCTTCATTCTCCACTGCTGTATGGTAATTACAAGGTAGCAATTATGCAACGTAGGTGTGTAGTTGTCTTTATTTCGCGGTAATAATTTCTTCTCGCTGTCCGAAAAAATTTCTCACCCATTCTCAGCTTCACACAAGGTTGCAGTGTTACTGATCTTAAACTTATAAAACCCACCTCATTGTACATGATAGTGGCGATATTTCTTACTTTTTTGCTCTGTAATTTAATACAATATGGAAGTATAAATTGATAATGTTGATAATTAGCTTTTCTCCGTAGGGTTTTCAAGGAACATTGCATATTTTAAGGTAATTTTTCCTTATTTTCCTACTTAATTTTAGGATAGGCCGTACCATGGCTCAGGCGGTTATTCGCCGACCTCCCACCGCGGAGGCCCGCGTTCGATCCCGGGTCAGTCCATGTGGGATTTGTGGTGGACAAAGTGGCACTGGGACAGGTTTTTCTTCGATTACTTCGATTTTCCACTGTCAGTTTGATTCCACCGGTGCTCCATTACACGGAAAGACGAAAAAAGGACTATTCACTTTCATCACAAGGTTGCACAATAAGCCTCAAGGCTGCGGTGCGTCCGTAGCATCCGCAGCGGGGCCCTTCACCAAAAAAGAAATCCAAGATCTTGCACTAAGTGTCACCAATGTCGACTCAACCACGTACGTTTCCACGTCCTCCATACTTACGCCCTTATATAATTGGTCTAAGTGATGCCTTGTTTGTTTGTCGGATGTTTGTCCGTAGGCCTGCCACTGGTCTTCCGTTTCAGTGAAAGACGAATAAGAATGCTAGTAACTTACGTTGGCGTAACCAGATGGTAGTGCGTGCTTATATTGGAATTATTATGTCGATCATTGGTGGAAAATTTTACCTCCCCTTCACATAACACTGCTTATTCTGTCAAGCAACCTTTTATATTATTTTAAGGATGCTATGTTCAGTGCTTTTACCTTTAGTGCCGGTATAAAGAATTATAAATTCAAATGAAATATTATTGAAAATAACGCCAGTTTTTCTTTTGTAAGAAAATGTGCCTGTTAACTACTATTATTTTGATGGTTTCATCAAGCTGCACTTCCTGAACTTTTACAAAGGTCACAGCGTCCATTTGCAGTGCATTGGTGATATCAAAGTGTCCCTCAAGGGCTGTAATGTGTAAGAGTAGATCAATGGAAGGGTTATCTGTGAAAACCATAGCTAGGGACGGGGTATGTCAAACTTTATCCGTTAAATTTTCAAAGGGTGTTCCATTAGTTATTAATAATAGGAAATTAATTATAAAATGTAAAGGCCTTTAAACTTCTCTTCAGGAACAATACTGTAAAAGTAATGTGTAATAGATCTACTTAATTCAATACTGTTAAAGTAAGATCATAACAAAGCAACTGGTAATTGAATGGTGTGGCTTGAAGTACATAATTACATATTGAAAACATGTTTTATGTATGAAAAATTACATTAATATAAAGAATTTATCATAGATAAGTCTTGACTTTTTTGAGATACTTCATTTTTTGTTAAGCTTCTTAAAAAAAGTGAGGGAACTTTGATTCCAGAGCTCTTGATACTTAAATTAAAACGGTTCAGTAAATAAATAACTACCTTGACTAGGCTTTTGCCTAGTTCGTGGTACAATGTAAGTACTATCTTTTGTGCAGCTATAATCATCCTATTGGTCAGGACCACAATGTCCACTACAATACAATAATCATAACAAACACGAGCATTTTTGCCACCACGACTGTCATCATAACCACAAATATCAAAATTATCATTATTCTCACCATGATAAATATCATCATAATCATCATCACCATCGCCGTCGTCGCCGCCACCCCATGCGAGCCTTGCGTTCTGTCAGTAATATAGGTATTATAAATCCTATTCACTCATAAATGGGACTGTATCCATTGTAACTATCGTGGCAAAACATTGCAATGAACCATATATTTCCGTGCCCAAATGGCTGTAGATCATGTGTACCTGAGTTTCGTCAGTAATTCTCTTCCGTAATGATTCCCGAACAGAGCTCATGAAAAATAGTGTCCTATTGCATGCATACCTTTAATAGTCCCACAAATCAATGACTTACTACTACTACTACTACAAATTATGTGAATCCTTGATTACTCGAACTGAATGCATCAAAGATCTGGGAGTGCAAATAGACACCAAACATCACTTTCACCATCATGCGGATTATGTTTTCTCTCAAACAATTAGGTTGCTGGGGTTAATTAGGTCAGTAACTTTTTCCTTTTCCTCTCTGCAGAGCCTCTTGATGCTATATTGCACATTAGTTAGGCCAAAGTTAGAATTTGCCTCTGTTGCGTGGAATTCCATTACTTCTACTGATGCCAGCAAGATCTAGCACATCCAGCGGAAGTTTGTATCTTTTTGTCACCGTCGTTTTTTCAGTAACTTACCCTACAGTTATGTTAATGTTTTAAATTACTTCAAATTTCCTAATTTAAGTGATCGTATGTGCCACTTAGACGCCCTTTTTTACTTAATGTTTACAATGGTTCAAAAGTTTGCCCAACCCTTTTGGAAACTGTCTGCCATTGTGTGCCTAATCGAAATTTCAGGGATTTTAAACTGTTTCATGTTAACTTAAACCGTCGCAACTACCCTTCCGCTAGATGCGCTTCGGCGGCTAATGCCATCAGTAGGGATACTTGTATGTTCAATGGTAGGTCTGTTTTGATTAATGATTTGTTATTAATGTAAATATTGAACTCAACGCTGTAGTTCGGTCACTGCGACATTTTTCAAACCAGTCATCTATGTTCTGTCAGGGTATTGGATTCTGCCCCAGTACTTATATTATATTGTTTTACTACATATTTGTTTTGATTTGTTTCTTTAGTGTTTTGTTTTGTGTATTTGTACTGTTTTGTATTCTATTTGTGCTTTTGTGCTGGCTTTGTAATTAGCACTTGTGCTGTTAAGCCTGCACGTTAATAAATACCCATTGAATTGAATTAAATTAAATATTAATACTAAGACTAATACTAATACTCCTATTACTACTGCTACTGCTGCTGCTACTACTACTGTTTCTTTGTGACAGACGTGATACTTAAGTGCACAGCCTATTCTGTATTGAAACTTCCTGTAGATAACCTCAAAAATTTACAGCTTCTACTTCCTTGCAATTATGTGCTTTCGGAAAATTGCGAAAATTGGCTATTACCTACGTCATGTTATTCAGTTTTTCCGCATTAAATAACTCGTCTCCCACTGGACGGATTTTTGTGAAATTTCAGTATTTGATTATTTTTCGAAAATATGTAGAGAAAATTTCAGTTTCATTAAAGTCTGACAATAACAACGAGTACATCATGTGAAGACGGATGTACATTTATGATAATATCGCGCTGATTTCTTCTTATAATGTGAAATGTTTCAGGTAAAATTTGTAGAGAAAAGCAAAACACGAATTTAATTTCCAATCATTTTCTTTCCCGAAAATCGTACCTTTCATGAGATAATGGGGAAAAATATGGTAGAAGCAGACAGGCCACAGATGACAATATAATACGGCGTAAAAAAGGTGCGATTTGCGTGCCGGATAACTAAGACAAGAATACAAACACGCACTCATAATATTTAATACTTATTATTGTTAATACCAGTACGAAATACTTTGTGTTTCGACAAAAGAGCAAAGGAAACAAAATTGTGGCATTTCCGTGGCAAAACTGAGCACTTTTATACCGTTGACAGCTACATCCACGCCAAGAACAATGAAAAAGGGAACGTACTGTTGCTTTTTCATAGCAACAATGGTTACGTGAACACGCCACAATGCAACGTTGTTCGTACAGTATCCACGTTGTTTTTGAGTTGAAGGATTATGGTATAAATGATGTGCCCGTATAGGTACGTTTACGGTCTATCTCGAGATCATTTTTCACATTCTCAGCTTCACTAATGCATTAGTTACTACCATAAACCCGAAAGGTCAGCTTTTGAAGATCTATTACTGTGAATCATTTAAGAATGTAACTCAAAAGTTGGTAGTGTCGCTGCTGGATCACAGTGTTGTTAGTAATGATTGTAGGAGATTAACGTTTGACGTTTGCGTAGTATGCGGTGGCAAAAAACGGATAAAATATACCGTGCAAATCGATCGACTGTGTTAAATGTTGAAACGCGGGACCACATAATCCTAAAACTCTTCTTCAAAGATGCAAGTAGGTTAAAAGAGGTAGTGCCTAACTTTTGGACAGATTGTTGAGTTCTTTTATTTTATAGAGAATTGTGACGAGGAGAGCTGATGAAAAGTTTATTATTAGTTTAAAGCAAACATATCATTAATCAAGAACAAAAACCTTGCATTACAAAGCTGTATTGATTCAATTCGAACCGACAGTATAATATTATCATCGAAGAGATCAAGTCCAGTGGAGTAGGCCTATATGCCCCAGGGAATATAAATACGCAGATATTAAACACAGGCTACATCTCTCATATCCATTTTTTATCAGACAATAATGAAATGTGACATGTATATAATGAACGTGATATGTTTGTACGTAGAAGTCACTGAAGTTTTAAAAAAGTAGCTCAGTATGTCTAACGAGAGAAGTACTGTAGCAAATAAGACACATTCAACAATTTTTCAGTAGACGTCCATTCAAAGAAGATTCTTATGAACGCATTTGTTCTTGGTTCCTATTTCTTGGTCCTTTCTTCACAGAAGTTTTAAAAGTACGCTTATTGGCTTCATCATGTCTGTCCGCCTGTTAGCTGAACAGGTTTAAGTGAAATATGATGCGGGGGGGGGGGGGGGGGATTGATTGAACTTTGTGGAAATATTCGAATTTTTGTTACAATCGAAAATAAATAAACGATATTTTACAATACGTTATACAAGTGTTTCTACATGCATCTCGAGTGTAACTAATTATATGTTTATCTGAACGAGAAAAGTGTCGCACGAAAGGTGTAGAGAAAAACTCGGTAATTTTTTTTCCTTTGGGGCAACAGTCCAAATTGGTTCTAGGCCGCCTAATTTTTGAGGTTTCTAGATCATACACAACTAGACGCACACACCCGGTAGGACTCCTCTCAACGAGTGATAAACTCGTCGAAGAGGCCGCTACTTACATAACACAAGAAACAGAAGAGACGAACATCCATGCTCTCAGTGGGATTCGAATCCGCGATCTCAGCAATGAAGAAGCTGTATAAATACGCCTTAGACCGCACGGCCACCGGGATCGGCTAAACTGGGTAAATACGAGTACATATTTTAAATCCAATATTCTTTTTCCTTAATTCGTAAGGGGTTTAAATAATTAGGACATGCAATGTAGGCCTACGTATGAACGTACCATTGAGGCCTCATTCACGAAATCATTGTTGCCGTGGAAAAGCAATACGTATTATACGAGTATGTTCTGGGTGTGTGTCTGTAGCCTTAGTTATCCAGCATGCAAAGCGCATGCGCCGTATTGTATTGTCATCTGTGTTTCGTCTGGTTCTACCATATTTTTCCACATTATGTCATAAACGGCTCGATTTAGGGAAAACCGTTATTGAAAATAAAATGTGCGCTTTGAATTTCTCTACAGCTTTTGTTTGAAACATTTCACATTCTAAGAAGACTTCAGCGAGATATTATCATAAATGTACATCGGTCTTGAATTTTCTTGATACATTTTCGAAAAATACTCAACTACTCAAATACTTAATTTAATGAAAATCCGTCCAGTGGGAGACGAATTGTTCCATGTGGAAGGACAGACGGACGTGACGTAGGTAATAGTCGTTTTCTCAATTTTGCGAACGCGCCTAAAAACTGAGCATTTGTCGCAGTACCATTAAGCTTATATACCTTTATGTATTTCCGCAGTCAGAAAATCACACTGGTCTGCCGAACATACGTGAATATAGCCAGGTTCCCCACTATTTCCTTTTACTGAAGAAGAGGGAGCACTCATTCATTGTGAGCGGTTTCCTTGCAATGAAATGTACTCAAATAATGAAATGGCTTAGACTACGTATTATGACACTTATCAATGGTCTGTGTATTCCTGCCTACTAAAGTAAATTTACCGAAAGTGCGCTTTCTTTATCTGGATTTTGTAAAGTAAACTGCATTGGAATATTAAATTTATAGACTGATTATTGAGATTTTCATATTGGTTTCGATGAGGTGTTACGTTTTCTGGAATATTACACCACGCAGAGTGGTAAATAGTACCTAGCTCTTTGTATTTACCAATAGACAAGGCGGAATAACTGACTATTCAAATTATGTATTCATTGCAAATTAACTATTTTTAATTTACTAAACTGCTAAAGTAACTCCAGTTGGACTAACGATCTGTTTCGTACACATTTGTTTTGCAATTCTTTGTTCCATAAGCGCTCTGTCATTCGACGTTATATTTTCTCGTCTACTTACGGCGTCTTTAAATACACCACATGCAAATTAAAAACGCCACTCCCATCGACGCGTAGGTCTCAGTAATATAATATTCGTGTCCCCCATGTAGACTGTACAGTTTCTGTTGGTCCTCTTTATTAATTTTCTCCACACTTCAGCTTCTTCTTTTCCTTTGGTGGAAGTGTATTTCTTGTTACTGAATCATCCCGTGTCAGTACAAGTTTCGACTTCGCGAGTTGTTAACGGACAGCAGATGGAACTTAACAAGAGTTCTAGGGATAAAAATAATACAGTGCGCCAGGTGGGTGTTAAGTATTTGGAATGGTGTCCGTGATTCAGTTGTCATTCTCATCTTGGTTGACTCCCACTGGGGATTAGTGGGTGGATGGGGCTAGGGGGGTGGTGCATAAACGCGGTTGCGCCTGACGAGATGAAAGTCTGGCCAGCACTGCTACTCCTGAGCAGTCTGCCAGTACCAAGCTTCCTGCGTTCTGGTATCGGACACACTCAGATTCTGAATCCAGTCACGAGTGAGCAACCGCGTGTATGTATCTGTTTAAATGTTCATACCAGTCGGTCTTCACTGTGGATAACACCCAAAAGGCGAACATTCTTTCGTAAATAAAGTGCAATTTGATTTACTGGGGAATCGAGGATCAAGACCATCACTGTCAACATTAGAGAGTGTGAGTAACAGAGACGTCGCTGCTTATTTTGTGTTGCCATAGACTGTGCTCATTTCAGTTCTTTTCCTGCTTATTCGCAACAGTAATAATGGCAGAAAAGTTTTTATGACAGTATTTTATCGTGTGTGATCTGCCCCTGTAACATGAGACCCCGCTGTCAATGACAGCGAATGTGTGTTGAAGTACCTAAATATTTAGGATTCTTTGAAGCATAATTGAACTTGCTAGGTCCGTAGCTGTTACAATTATTTTGTTAATTACAGTCATTGAAATACATATTAATTTATGTGCTTGTGCATTAAGCATTGAAGAAGCAGCACTTTGTGAACTTCCGTAAACAAGATTTGCCCCATTATAGGAAACACATATAGGTCTTGTCCAACTGCAGTAGCCTACTACTTACTACTTTAATCAGTGGCATTGCCAGTTAATTGCACAAACATTTTATTGCAAACATTACGTAATGCTACTAATATTAAATTAAGTATATATCGCGTGTACGAAATTATAGGCCGAAAACTTTAAAGCAACAAACATATTTTCAAGATATTCTGTATATTGTTTAGCATAGAGAAACAAATGCGTTCTTTATGAATTGTCGGGTGAGAGATAAATTTTTCGTGGGCGGTAAGAATTCATATTTGTTACTGAGGGTTGTGACACCACTTGTTTGGTGGGTACCATAGTTTTGGGCTAATATGCTGCCTTCGTCTTGCGTTTGCTTTGAAATGACGTTACATGCCTACGAGATTACAGGTTGTCATAAAGCTGAAGGCTACAATTTTTATGGTACGCACAGCATTGAAACTACAATTCGGAGAAAGTCTTAAATCTAAATTAGATTTTTATCATGTATTTTTGTTATTTGCTTTGGTAAATCATTTAAAAAAAACTGATTAATTCCGATTTTACATTCATGTGTAGTTAGGTTGTACTGGACCGCTACAGATCGGAGTGACTTTATTCCAAAGTTTTAATGCTAATCCCAATACCATATTGAATCGAAATCCATTTAGCAGTTTTTGTGTGACATTTTCGAACTGAAACACTGACGAACTCCTCGTTCTGCTTTCATTTTTTGCAGTCCGTACAAAAACAAGCTACGGCGAAAGAGAGAATTGGTGGCTATGGCTATAAAACTTTGCTCTAGAGGTACTGTTTTAAAAACGTTACTACAGAATGAAGTGGTGTGAAGCAAATTCTAAAATATACTTTGCTTACGTATGATTCTCTAACACTACTTTCTTATTTAATCCCAATTTCCCATTAATTGTTTTACCACAGCAGTCGTTGGAGCACAATGAATACGGAATTTTACCCTTAATATGTCTTACTAGACACAGTCCTTCTGTACTTCATATTAGCCCGTTTTATTTCTGCTTAATTAAGTACTACACCATGAAGTTATGTGGCAGAGAATGTTTGCATATTATTTACATTAGGAACAATTTATTCATGACAATAATAATTCCTGTATATCGCAACGTAATTTGTAACAGAAAATTTATTACTTTCTTTCTTTTTTTAGTCTGGCCTCTTTCTGCCTACTTATTGTAGGTGTAGAGGGTTATTGTTGCACGTCATCACACTCAGTGACACACAAACTCGGTAGGACTCCTCTGGACGAGGGATCAGCCGGTCGCAGAGGCCTGTACTTGTGCATCTTACAACATTCAAATTAGACAAATATCCATGTCCCCGGCGGTATAGGAAAACGCAATCCCTTCAAGCGAGCGACCGCAGACTCGCGCCTTTGAACACGCGGCCACTGGGATCGGCTAAAATTTATTAATTGTTGCTTAGAAATATATTAATTCCTACTAGTGCATAAAATGAATTGTATAAACAGTTACTATTATAGAAACTTGTATTGTGTTAATAAGCGACACTGGAACCTCTTAGTGCCATTCACAGTGGCCGCTGTCTTCTACCAATCGAACAGTGGAATTACTCATTTCTAATGCCGCTGGGGACATGGATGTTTGTGTTGCTCGGTGTACATAGAAGCCCCGTGACGTGCTGATCCCCTACCCAAGGAATCATACTACATGTCTGTAAATAAGATCCGCAAACCCGGATATATGCCCCAGGGCGGCATTGGCCTCTAGCCTCACACGGATAAATAGCCCAGTTTCTTGATAACAGTTTTCCATTTAATTCTGCGTCTTTCCAGAAGCCGGATTAAACAATATTAAGCAATACTGGATTTACAGAGCTACAGCTGACGAGATTTTCCTTTGTGTGTGTGTGTTGGGTGGGTGGGTGGCTAGGTGGGGGGTGTGTGAATTAGTCAACCTTTGTGCGTTTATCACATAAATTATAACTTCAACCTTCGAGGTTCTGAGAATTAATGGAATAATACTCGTGGAATACAAAATTGAAGTTTTTTTTCAGAAGCCTTAAACTTCTTATTACTGAAAACCTTTTCTCTTTTTGCATATTCCTAAATTTCCCAAAATTCGTAACGGTAGGCGTGTAAACCTTACTAGTATTCATTCACTTGTTTCTGTAATTCTAATAAATAAATTCTTTGCAAGAAAAATAAGCTAGAAATACGCATTTAAAAGTAATATATACATGTGTATGTGGATTTCTATATCAAACTTTGATGAAACTTCTTCTTTCTTTATTTGCTTTTCTCTACGTGATGAGAAAACGGCGTAAATGCTAAATTAAACCTTTTATCCATTCTCTTAATCTAAATTGGGTTTTATTACTTGTCTTAATGTATTACTAACTTGCTTCAAATATAAGCTTACACAGTATGGTAAGCTTTAAACTGGACTGATACACACTTCAGTATCAAATTTAATCGAAATCTATTTAACAGTTTCTAAGCGAAACTTCCGGACTAATAGATAGGCAGGATTTTTCACTGAACTCTTATTTTATGAACTTCTCGCAAGACCCAAAAGATAAAACTAGTGAATAACGTTTTGGTGAACTACAAAAAGAATTACTACAAATTTTAAGCTAATTTTACCTAACCGTAGTCCTGTCACGCCACTCCAACCAAGATGTCCGTCATTTTAACAGCGAACCTGGAGCATGACAATGTCTATCCAAAATAAAATTGATTTATCTATGTGTGTCTAAGATTGGGCCGTACAATACCTAGGGTGGAGATAAAAATGTTAGGGCCCCATTCATAGTGGTTTCGCGGTCTAGGGCTCGAACAATGTAATCACATGTTCGCACCCCACTTGGGGCACCGATATGTATCTGTGTTCCTGTGCATTTGTTTTGTCTTCTGTATGTAAGCTGATACATGTCAATGAAGTCTAAATGTTTAAAATAAGGTTCCTAAACCGGGAAAATAGGAGGCCCTGGGCTACACTGGCCTGCATCACCACTGAGGGAAAAGGTCTTCTTTGTACTTAAATGTCATTAAGACGTATGTTTGTAGGACAGGATGAATGAATGCCATTTGTAGAGGAAAAATAATACACGTATTCAGGACAAGGGGATGTTGCAGGAGGTTGTAATGCACTGTATACTGGAACATACATCAGTTTTAGATTACAGCTGTACTTTTCTGCATTAGCAGTAAGTTAAAAAGTATCAAAATATATCAGACGTTTCCGTTATCTCAATAATAGACACAAAATTCAGTTTCTCTTTTACTGTCAGTATTACAGGTGACAAATTTGCATTGAACTGCACATTCTGCAGCTTTCAGCGTCGAACGCATTAATACCTTTAAGACTGACCTTCATGGACATTACATATAAAATTTCAGTATGTACGTCACAAAGAACTTAATGTACTTCCATTAGAAAACAGTCCGTTTAAAGTTGTATAGGTAAAGATTCGACGTTTATTGTGAGGATTATAGGAGGTACATAGATCCATTGTCAGGAAAAATTCAGAGTTTATTGCTGTATTACGTGGCATATACAGTATAAAGTTGTACATACCGTGCATGTTTGAGATATTATATACTATAAACCAACAGATATTGCACTATTATACATGTATTGTCAACCCTACATATGTGTCGGCTCTGTCTGAGCCATCTTCAGGGATTACTCTTCATGTGTCCACTAACTGTAACACTCACTGTATTGTTTTTGACCTAATACGGGTCAAAAACAATACAGTGAGTGTTACAGTTAGTGGACACATGAAGAGTAACCCCTGAAGATGGCTCAGACAGAGCCGAAACATATGTAGGTTTGACAATACATGTATAATAGTGCAATATCTGTTGGTTTATAGTATATAATACACAGTATAGTTACTCCAGGGCTGTGTACGCTTAATTGATTCTGGTTTTGTTAAGCTAGGGCTAGTGAAATTATAATTTACTGAACATGTAAGTCCATCGTTTGCATAAAGGTTTCTCACATAATTCCTAAATTAAATTAAAAGTTACTCACTGACTTTTGAAAAGAATGCCAGCATTGCAGCGGCATGATCATGAATCCAAACTTAAGAACACTGTTTTGTACAATTTTAAGACTGGTTTTGCTAAAAACACTTTTGTGTTTGAAAATTCTTAACGCTCCCAAACCAAGTAACAGTGTGTGTTTATGTACTGCTGTATATAACACATTTACTGCTTCTACTCCACATGTTTTTGCAAAATGTAGTACGTAAATTTCCTCGAAACAAGTAAGTTAGGAACGTGAATTTACGAGTGCCTACGTGTATTGTTTTTTATTCTGTATGCGGAGAAAACAGGCGCATACATGCTAAATGAACTATCTTATCCTTTCTGTTGATCTAAATTGGGTTCAGGTTTTGCCTCTTAATGTGTTAACTAACCTGCTCACGATACACTGCGCACTGTGTGCTAAAACCGTGTGATTTCGGTTCTAGAAAGCGACCAGTTAGGATTCAGGAGCCATGCTGGAATTTCTGGAGTGTTTGCTGTATTGTTACACACATCACCTTCAAGAAATTAGTGTATAGTCAAAAGTTAATGCTTAAAAGTTCAGCTTTATGTATCTACACAATATCCAGAACACTTCAGCAAACGGCAGAATTTTACGTAAAGAACTAATTATGTAGAACCGGGTCTCCAAATCTTTTTTGTATGTCTGGGTTATATAGAAAAAAATCCAGCTTTACAGGATTTAGTTCAATCAAACTCCTCTTGTAAGTACTGCTGCTACTAGGTCAGGAGTGATGCCCTACTGAGGAACAAGGTGGTGGCTGATCATTCCTGTCGCTCAAGTTGAAAGAGATCGTAGAATAATAGTGAATGATAATTGAAGGATAAAAACGAAGTACTTTGTGAAAATCCACTGCATGGTCGATCACAAGTACTACAATAACTTCCGTGGGATTGAGCCCAGGCCCCCTAGGTGAGAAGCCTGTGCTGTAACGCCGCCCCTTCTGTGGCTTAAAGGAGATAATAAGATAGTTAATTCTTCTGGAAGGCACAGCTGTTAACTGCTAGTCCGACACCAGCAACGAAATGCATCGATTGCTCCGTCCTGCCTAAGGGGAGGTAGAGGTAAAGTTTTGGTAAACTCTGACTTTACTACCTAAGACTGCTGTGGCGTTTACCAAGTCTTTGTAGCCACATCTGTGCCCGCGTCAGGAGTTACACGCCACTCTCGAAATTTCATACTATAAATTCCAAGAAAATACAGCTACACACTTCACATTTTATATATCCTCAGCTCCTTCCGAAACGTCGTAAAAATGAAAATTTAGGCCGGTGTAAGGGAGTAGTAGTATAAATATTCCATATTATGCTTCCTTATATTATCACATCAGTGGAAAGGTTGGTTACAGCGGAATGATCATTCATTCATTAATTCTGTCATTCAATGAATCTGTCATTAACGCATTTATTTACTTATCATTTATTTAATGATTTTGCCAGATTATAAAGCGTCGAATGATAAGGCGATTATTGAACTATGAGTTGCACAGTAGTTGTAAAGAGTCGGTAATACCTAACTTGAGCTGCTACTCGTACAGTTGCTTAGTGAAACCTGGCGGAACCAGAAACCCCTCTCAGGATGCCCCGTCTTCGGGCAGAGATTTTGATCCGAGATCTCCCGGATACAAACAAGAATAATATCCACTCGGTAAGGAGCGATTAATTATTAAACGTGAATCCTTCAGTAAGCAAGTACCCTGATGTGGTCAGCATTTCGGTTTCATAATCTGCAGAACCTGGTTCAAATACGCCACGGGGTTGTATAAGGAATGAAAATAAATTAGTCGAAAATTCTCCATAGTGTAATTCCTTTTAAAATATAAGTCAAAGATATTTAAAACCTGTGTCCTGAGAAGTGCATCTTCTCAAAACATGTCACCATCAAATTCGGTGACACATTTATCAGCTGTCTTATTTGTCGCGCTGATAAAGCGTGCTGTTGGCTGTATCAGAGATACGGTGCAGAGCACGGCTTAATTGTGATCGAAAGGTCATGGAATACTTACACGACGGATACTGCGACGTTTTCAATTCTCGGTACCTGTAATAGTGCAGCCGGTACAGATGCACGGGAATGCGTTCTACATTACCCTGGTCGACGTCACACTGCGGAGATTTGCAGTATTCTTGTCAAGAGATATGAAGTGTGTCTCATAAATACGGAGTTTGTGAATGCACGTAGTCCACGGACTGTAAGGACAAAAGCCAATGAAGACTGTGTTATTTCAGCTGTGGAAGACGAGCTGTGTACAATCTCATCTCTTATCGTGTGATAATTTCGACTATCCCAACCGAGGTTTCTCGAATTTTATTTGTAGTTGACCAATTGGATCCAAACGTCTTCTCGCGTTAAGAACATCCGTTTCAAAATCGTCGTTCTTTACCCGCGTTGTACGTTTAGTTAGGAGGCACTCATGATTTGATCATGTGACACCTTGCGCGATTTCACTGTAACGTGTATTCGAAATCTAGGCGAATCAGAACATATGTTATATACGATTCTCGACGTATCTTTAATGAGAAGTCACGCCGTGAAGACCTGTTGCACGATTTATTTTCACTCTGTATACTGACTGAATAATTCGTTGGATATCTCTGTTGCACCAGAAAAATACTGCTGTAGTAAAAAAAAATTTTTAATAACGCTTCCTTCCGAATCCTTATTAGTTCATCGTTTACAATCATCCCGTTACCTCCAATTTCACTGTTGATAGCATTCGCATTTGACAAATTATCCATAAATGGACGTTCAGTGTGACTTTGGGAATTAGCTCTTCTAGAGAAATATTTTTGTTGAAGGATTTTTCAGACTTTTTACAAAGACTTCGATTACTCTCGAGACCTGTTTATAGCTCTCTATTTTAGTATTAGAGCTATCACAAACTGAACTTCTAATGCTGAAGAGTCTGAGGTTCTGTACCTTACAAGTGCGTTTATCTGTCTGAAATTTCGTACTGTCAAATAATGGATAACAGAAGACTTTTTGTTCATAATGAAATAAATATATTCACAAGTGAGACAGCAACGATTCTATCGTAATATATGTCTGCTTAAAAGATTACGGAACTCAATTTTACGAATAATATTGCTGTTATACAGTATTCTGGAACTCTTTGTTGCTATGTGACAGCTCATATGTTTTTAGAGTGTTTATTATTTAACCAACATAATACATTTATCAGGTAAAGTGTAGCAAATAGTCTGTATTTTCCGTGATACATTTTATATTTTTACGTCCAGCTCGGCTGATGCAACTTAAGTAAAATGTAAAGTCAAGTTTGTACTATGATCTCTGTACGGCCCGTGATTGTTTCATGATTTTAAGGCTTAGAAGCCTCAAGTTAAATACTCTATCACGTGAAAGTCAACGCCCTAAGTTCCTTATATAAAGGCGTTACTAGACATTTTCGGGGGATTCAATAAACATCAGTTGCTACTGGAAACTCTGTCACTCTGATGACTGCTACTGGGATCTTCGCGTACAAATTATTAAATTCTACACTTCGACATTTTTCGGGAAACACACAGAAAACCAGCTGTACAATTTTTCAACATCTAATACATTTAAGAGCTATTTAGTTATCATCGTGTGTTGCTGTGGACTTGAATTTCAATTCTTAAGTGTTCCAACGCACTCATGACTTCCCTCTCGGTCAACGCTTCCAACTTTACGCCCCAATCTACGTTCCCAACCCACCACCCTCCTTGGGATACGACAGTAGCTTGCAGGAAGGGAATATTCTGTACTTGGCCATTGTCTTAATATATGTACTTACAATATATGTCTATAACTATCAGATGGAGTCGACATGTAGGCTTATATACGACCACCTGAAAGGTCCTCATTTTCTGATAGGAGGCGTTAATAGTCATATATGTACTTTTGCCTGCAAGAGAATTCCCTTTGAATTATAAATACCTTTTTCAGTAACAAACTGCAAAGAAAGGTAACTTGCATCTGTAAAGGTAAAATAAATATAATACGGTTTGCAGCCAACAATATAGGCCTAAAACATGACGCCGCAGTTAAATAGAGATTAGTTTCCGGGATGATTTTAATTAAAACTAATTAATAATTTTTTCAAGTCAGTTAGTTCGATGCAATGTAGATATATAAATATTGTTATATGATGAAACTGATTCAACAAATCCGATATTTTTAAACAGAATACACACTTCAGTAAATGTATTAGTAACACCATTTAGTGTATAGTTTGTGTAGTTCCGAATTTAATTTCAGTAATAGTTTCGTACTGGGTTTAAGTAGAGGATATTACATGGCTACTTCTCTCCCAGAAAATGCCTGACGTAGAGAAGTGTTCCTTACAAGTTAAATTCTCTTCGTAAGTGGGCAAAAACTAATTTGTGATATCAACGTGCTTTGTATGTGTGTGTATGTGTGACTAATAATATTCTTCAAATTCAACTTTTAAAACTCTTAATTGATTTTCTTTACACTTGTCATCAACGTTATGCCATTTCAGGTTGTTCCAATGCCAACAATGTAGTATCTTAAATCGGCAGACCCGCAGATGTGTTATGTGGCAACGGCAATATCGGTATTTACTTACGGGTTCTGTAAAGGTGTGTAAAATTACACTTTGCACAAAAATGCAGTCTCTGTGTCAGTAGCATTTTGTGGAACGTAAAATAACACTCCAGCCTTGCGACAATTTTCTGTATTTTTCTGTTTTTTGGCAATAGCTAATGAACTACTAGCAATTTGATACTGTTACAGATTATAAACATAGCAATATTTACATTCTTTAAGTGACATATTAAGGCAACAATTTCAAACAAGAATAGGTTACGAAATTTCGTGTCTTTATCTTATGAGTTTAACCTCGAAAGAAGCTGCATTTAAGTAATATGATTTTCACAAAAGTAATGTGAACTGACGATAGTGGCACAAGAGACTTGTTGGAGTTAAAATCGATGTAATAAAGAATTAGGTTTTGTGACTTCTGTTCCTCCCTCTTGCGTACTGTAATTATAAAGAAATGAAGTGGATGTTATTTTAATTTGAAATTAATAATGGATATATTTAGGCGCGTGTTTTTACATTTTGCTCTGATTTGCTTTTAAAATATCTGATATTTATTCATACTTTTGAAAACACATGATGGATTGCAGAAAAATCATGGCGGATAATTAACCGAATTTGTTTTGAAGTTGTTTATTCGTAGGGAATGAATTCATATTCTCTGTCATTCGCGTTGTATTCTGAAATGTACGTTTCATATATTTAAAATACCCCGCAGCTTTATTTCACGGATCTGAATTTTATAATGTGTCTGCATCAGGAAAATTCGGTACTTTTTTCCTATAGTATCTATCAGTGCTTTTGCGTTCATATTGTGCTGTGATATTCAGTACGGTCCATGTACTAATAAGAGCACGTCTGATGTTATCACAGGGCTTTAATTTATTTAAAAGTGAAACGGATTTTGATGTAATACTTTGTGATGAAATCAGTAATAAGAAAGACTTATTTTTCATGTGCTTTCCTCTGTAGTATCTGCTCGGTTAGTAATTCATGTTTGTCATCGTATGTCTGTAGCCTATTTATGAATCAAGAAGTCACGACTTGTGGAATATGACACCTTGTCGATTGATAGTTACCGATGTTTCGGAGAGGTTTTCTGCCCCCACTTGTAGGGTATCTGCAGTCAAAGAAGACGACTGGGTAGATCGTTAAGATTGATACAGATAGCACCTGCGAAACTTGGGTAACTGTGCCATTCGACACGGCGTATTATCCCAAAAGACTTCAGTGTCCATCAGTACTGCTTTTAGAACCTCGCACCTCGCATGTATACTTTTGTTTTGTTATTAGGAAACTTTTTGCTTGTCAGTGCTTACAAATATTTGACATTTGGAGGATGTGACGTTATACGGAACAACAGCGGTGAAAAGTAGACAATCTGTATAATGCCTTCATAAAAATAAAAAGATATAAGCTTTTTGCATTATCATACTGTGTATATGATTACTTTGCTTCTGCATGTCCTCCATCGCAACTTTTGAAAGAGGTATCGACATTTACCAAACTTGGTATGATCATTGCGAAATTGAAGAATACCTAAACGCTGTGCATTTCAGTTTCCTACAAACTGCGCTAGCTTGCGAGGCTGAGTGACATTAATATCGATAATGTAGAGCTCCAAAGTGACAGAAGTCGCGAAAATGTGCAAATGTTTTGAGGTAGTGCTGTCTTACAATATAATGTGGCTACATGACGGCAGTGCAAAGCGTTCCTTTAGCCTTCGGTTTGGTAGATATAACAAATGAGCCATTGGAGCTAGGCATATGAAATGACGTACGGAGATTGATCGTAGACGTACCTTCTCATTCTGTGCGAAATACCTGTTGAGAATCAACAGTTACACAGAGAGTGCCGATGCGAACCTTTGAGGAATAAATCCGTAAAATATAAATCATCCATAATCTGTAATTATGTAATACGCTGTTCACATAAATAATAATAATATAGCATTATTATTACTATTTGTTCCCATCTTTACGCAAGTTATTTATAATTATATACCTGAAACAAACCACGTTTGTAGGGTATATATTGTTGCAGCTATTCTGTAGTTAAAATTTACGTTACATGTAATATTATATCCTTTCTTCTCAATTTTCAGGCAATCCATCCCCTTTGTGCTTTAAAATTAAAGGTATATAAGAAATTCAAACACAACTATATATTTAATTTAATCAGCATATATTTGGTTCAAGCTAATTTGAACTAAATATACGAATAATTAAACTAAATATATGGTTAAACTTAATATTATTCATCATTAATTGTATTCATACCGACTACTTCAACTTACGTTCTACCTACGAAAATTCATATTACACAACTAGCAATTTTATCTCAGATATTTTATGTTTCAGGATATCAAATCAGCACAGACTATTCAAATTGTATACACTTTTAGCATTTTAATATAAACCAATTTTCACTTTTTATTAGTTTTGGACAACGTACATACACAGATGTAAGGAATTCATGTAAACAATTGTACCAGTTGATGTGAATAGTGTGTAATGAGTCCCTGAAGATGAACCCAAATTAAGGTTTCGAAACATGTAGGACAGTGGAATTACACAATTAATGTTATTGAATTGTACATTTTGTCGGACTGTGAATATACAAATATGTGGTTGTGTGCGACTGAATCTCATATACACCTTTAATGTTATATCCTATGTTGAATGCTTTGTATTTACAATAGTACGTTCCAAAGTATTGTTAGGTGCCAAATGTGACTGTTTTCTGTAGTACCTTTATTTCGTGCTTTCCCAATACGTTGCTCAGGTATTTTCTGAATGATTTTGAGATGGTTCCGCTTCCCTCTATTATTACTGGTATCACTTTGGGTTTTACATTCCACGTGCGTTGTATTTCCCTTGTACGGTGTTTTGTATTTTAGAATCCTCTCGGCTTCTTTCCTGGTCACATCTCTATCTCCTGAAATTGCAACATTTATTAACATACATGTTCCTTAATCATTATCACGGTTTATGTTGTCCGGTTTATTGTTAGGAATTGCACTGTCGGTTTGCACTTGTTTATGCCATAATATGGTTAACTTACCTTCATGACTTGTTTCTGCTAATCTCGGTACATACTCATACCAGTGTTCATTGTCTAATTTTACCCCTATTTTCTTCCATATGTTGAAGTGTAGTTGAGCACACACTATCATGTCTCTTATGTATTGTTCTTTTGCGAATATTAGGCATGCTGATACGATGTGTACTAATGTCTCGTCAAACTGTTGACATGGTCTGCATTTGCTCTCTGTTTCTGTTGAATATTTTTGTTGCATGATATTTTGTTTGTAATGCCAGATCTCGTGCTGCTATTATTTCACGTTCTATTTTTGCTTTTACATCTCCCTCAATAGCCATAGGAACGTGTCTTTTTCACTAATAAGCTCTCTATAGTTCTAATTTCCTGGCCATACACTATTATTTTATTATTATTATAGATCTGTTGGACTAAACGTTTATGTAGTGTGGACGCTTGCTTTGCGAGTCCTGCTCGGATGTTCTTGTTAGAACGTCAA
Organism: Reticulitermes speratus; assembly: GCA_021186555.1. Classification (NCBI taxonomy): domain Eukaryota; kingdom Metazoa; phylum Arthropoda; class Insecta; order Blattodea; family Rhinotermitidae; genus Reticulitermes; species Reticulitermes speratus. The sequence continues at coordinate 22,871,898 of JAJKFL010000005.1, forward strand.
TTTAACGTTAAGTGAAATAGCATAGCCTGTTTATATTTAAACGGATATGGAAGAAATAATATGGGATATCGTGGACTGGACTCGTCTGGCTTAGGGTAGGGAAAAATTACAGTTTTTCTGAACTGGTTAATTAAACTCTGAAGTTCATAAAATGAAGGAAATTTATTTACTGCTGAGGAACTTATTAGAGGCTGAAAAAAAACTCTGCTACATGGATTATTGAATTAGTTGGTCATTTGGTGAGTTTGTTTGTATTACATGATAGAGAAATGTCAATCCGTATATGTGGATCTCTTCTGCCTCGGGATGGGATGTCAGGTTTATTGTCTCGTGTGATTCAGTTCATTGCTGTGTGTTTGTTCTATAGTTCAAGTTTGCACATACTGTTAACACAGACACTGGCACGATGACGCGATAGGGCACTTTAGTATTGAATTTACAGTGCTAACAGTTCTCAGATATTTAACACTGGGAATTTAATGCCAAATATGTTACTTCGCAATCATGCCAGTGTTTTCACTGGTAGGCCTATACGTTGTAAATTCCGTACACCACATCTCCAAATTATTTTAAACAGCGTTAGTTATTGTCGTAATCTTGTATTCCTTATAGGAATATAGATAATGCGTTCTTACTTGCTTACACTGCTCGTCCATATGGTGGATTAATAATTAAAAAAGTGTGACGTGTTAACAGTGTATATTTCTGTTAACGTGATTCCGGTTCTCGATTGTTTATCGTCAGTTGTGGTGCGTTGATGGCTAATTAAGGCCGAAACATGTAACCACACGTAGGCCTGCAAGATGGAAATACTCAAACAGGCTGTCATTTAATGGAACATTTATTGATTTTTGATACTATAAGAGAGGAAATGTTTATTCACGTTCGAAGTTTGCACAGTTCCAATGTGCGTACCTTCAGCGTTTACAAGTTCCTGAAAAGAATATTCGAAACCAAGAGAGAGAAAGTAGCAAGAGGATGGAGCAAATTTTATAACGAGAGTTTGCGTGATTTGTACGCCTTGGATGATGTTATTATGGTGATCAAATCGAAAGCGATGAGATGAGTTGGAGATTAGTTTGGGTGAGAAAAATTAAAAATGTGTAGTGTTTAGTCAGGAAGTCCGAAGTGAAACATTTGGAGTTTAGAATTATATGTAAGGATAACACTAAAATAAATCTAAGGACAATAGACTATGGAGTTTTAAATTGTATTGAACTTGGTCAGGTGACGATTAGTTGATGATCTCTTGTGAACATGCCAATGAAAATTAGGGCTGGATAAATGGCGGAAAATTTCGTGACAAGCTAAATGATTGTCACTTGCATAATGAGTAAGTTGTTCCGTGTACATGGAGGATGGGCTTTAAATTACTCAAAATCAACGAATTGTAAACATATTAGAGTACATTTTCCCTTTTAATGTGGCCGTGGCAAATTTCGCACTAATTATTTTTTCTTAACGTTAATGAAATTCTTGTATATAAACTAATCTTGACTACGAATAAGTGAGGATATAAGAATAAATGTTGATGAGGGATATAAGGTCAACATATTGTTTAATCGCACATATATATAAATTAAAATAATATTTCATACACTTGAAAAACTAATCTTCAGCACTAATGGAATTTACGTAGCAAAAGAAACTTATTTTAAAAATGTGGCATTGCGCTCATTCTATCATTGCAGCAATTCGGAAATATTTGAAATAATAACTTATTGTCAAATAAAATGAACATTTTTTAAATTCAAATTTGCAGTAAAATTCAAGTTTGGTTACAGTCTTAGGAAAAACAAGGAGCTCTGTGCGTTTATAATGCCTCTCTGTATTCGTCTTGGGTGCAGTGAAGTTTTACGTAACATTTTTGGTGCAAGTTAAAGCACACTTTTCATGTCAAATGAATTTTTTTTTAAACATCGAGTTGTTTACGAAACAATTAATTGAAATTCTTCAACTGGCTGCAAATAATATGGCGCCAAACATGCGATTTGTTTGCCGGGTAATTGAGGCAAAAATACAAATATGTAGTGATAATATTTAATACGTAATACTTTATACATTATAAATTCCTTTTGGCTTGCTAAAATAAGTTTCGCAGTCAAACTTAACGAAAACTCGTAGAATATGCAACGACTTAACTGTCATTACGATTTGTTTTACCGCATTGCACGTAGGCCTATAATGTAAGCGATGAGCCATTGTTTCTTCTTTCTGTGAATGTTGCCAGATGTTTCATAAATAAACTTGTGAAGGGAGTTTAAATTAGATGAAACATAACTTCTTTGTAAACATGTTAAGTATACTTTACATAATTATGTTTTCTTTGCGAGTGAACAAAAATATTTAAGTAAATCCTATGTGTATAAGTCTACAGTATGGATTGTGGTGAGTCTGTTATTTCGTTAATCAGCTTGATGTCAGTGCGAAAGGAACAGAAAATCGTTCTATTTGGCCGGATTATATAAATTTATTATTCATTCTGTAGTTTAAGGAGGTAGAGACATAATTTAGATTAGATATGTTAGATACGTTAGATAGATTAGATAGAGTATGTATGTACTCACAAATTATTCGTAAGTCAACAATACAAAACGTTTCTACCGGGTGAAACTTTGAATTTATAGCCCATAAATTTAACACAGAGAAAAGCAACGTAAACATATAATTTCAGCAAATAAATATACTGACTTACCCTAACAACAGTAAAGATAATCAACAACATTTAGAATTATAAACAGTAACAAAATTAGTAAGCCCCAGTAGATTAAATGTTTGACGATCTGAGAAGCGTCCAAGATGCAAGATCGGAACGCGCCTTACTGTTACGTTATACCTGTTTTACGTATCGTATTTTATACAAAGATTACCTCTGAGGCCACATGAATTTGCCAGAAGGCTAAATTTTAAAGAAGGCGCTTAGCGACTTTACCGCAGTGACAGTTTTGTGTTACTGACGTATCTGGATCTCGCTGAGCTAACCAGTGGTCTTCAGGGTCCACAGGGGGGAGTTTTGTCTCCCCTTTTGTGGAATCTAGTAGTAGATAGGCTTCTGGTAATAACCAATGACCTAGGATTCAGAACCTTCGGATATGCTGACGACATTGTCATCATAGTGCAAGGTAAATTTGAACACACTGTCAGGGAACTTATGCAAAGTGCCCTGGATGCAGTGGTAAATTGGGTTGTCAAAGAGGGCCTGAATATAAACCCTCATAAAGCAACCATAGTTCCCTTTACCAATAGAAGGATAGTGAGGGATTCAAGACCGATCATACTTCTAGGTAAATTACTTGTGATGTTGGGGGAGGTTAAGTATTTGGGAGTGATTCTAGATTCCAAACTTAACTGGAACCAACATCTACAGAAAATAATTAGGAAATCAATGACCACCTTTACGGTGGTCAGACGAATGTATGGTAAGAGATGGGGACTTAGACCTAGTATGTTGCATTGGCTCTACACTAGGGTAATCAGACCATCTATTCTCTATGCTGCCTTGGTTTGGTGGCCCAAGGTTAAGCAAAAGAGTACAAAAAACCAATTAGGCAGGATTCAAAGAATGGCCTGCCTAGCTATTACAGGGGCTATGAAATCGACCCCTACTGCAGCAATGGAGGTGCTTCTGAATCTGACTCCGCTAGATCTATTGATTATGGCGGATGCGAGGATGGCACTCTATAGACTGAATATAATTGAGCAACCAAATGTTCCCAAAACGGAAGCAGGGTTGCTGAATATCTGGAGGAAGGTGGGTGACCCTTTATTTGATATGCGGTCAGACCACATAACACCAGTATACTACTGCACCAAAAACTACATGGTTATTATTGACCAGGAGTTTTGGAGGAATAAAAATCCAAGGTTTCCCAGAGACGCCCTAATCTGGTTTACAGACGGATCAAGGGATGGCTCAGGGACAGGATCTGGGATTCAAGCCATAAGACCAGAGAAAGGCTTCAGTTTCTCTCTGGGTAAATTTGCCACAGTTTTTCAAATCGAAATACATGCCATTCTTCAATGTGCATGTGAGAATATAAGAAGGGCTTATCGTAATAAGCGGATCCTTATTTTCTCTGACAGCCAGGCGGAACTTAAGGCACTCAACAGCCCAAAAGTAACGTCGAGACTAGTTGTAGAATGCATGGATGCTCTCTCTGAGCTGGTAGAACGCAATGAGGTAACCCTCATGTGGGTGCCTGGGCATAGTGGCATCCTTGGTAATGAAAAAGCAGATGAACTTGCAAGGCAAGTTGCAGCTAAACCATTACTTGGCCCAGAGCCGGCTCTTGGAATACCAAAGTGTTCAGCAAGAGAAGCAATCAAGAACTGGACTGAGTGTCAACATTTAACTACCTGGAACAGTATACCAGGTCACAAACATGGTAAACTCTTTATCAATGGACCATGCAAGAAGAAAGCTGATGGCCTGATTAAATTGAGCAGGAATCAACTTAGATCAGTAGTAGCATTCCTCACAGGACATGCACCTGTGAGGAAGCACTTGAACATAATGGGCCTCTTAGAAGGAGATCCGACCTGCAGATTTTGTGGGTCGGAGACTGAAACTGTGCACCATATTGTTTGTGGTTGCGAGGCACTGGCTCGACAACGTTATAAGCTCTTTGGGAAGATGTTCGCTGAACCAAGAGATATAAGCTTGGCTCCACTAAAAGACCTGTGTCTCTTTATTAGTAGCACAGGGCTAATGAACCAATGCTGAAAGAAAGACTAAGGGTGAGCACAATAAGCCTAAGGCTGCGGTGCATCCGGAGCGAATGCCGACGGGCCCAAAGAAAGAAGAAGAAGAAGAAGAAGTGGTCTTCAGCTACAGGTCTTCTTACTGTCCACACCATCCCCACGCGTGAGTGTTCTTAAGTGACTGTTTTAGTGACGAAGTTTTTGACATATCCGTAATCTTCTGTAATTGGTTCTGGAAATGAAAGGATAAGCAAGCACATGCGTGGGAAGTGGTATTTAATATGTCCCAGTACAGCGGCCGCGAGAGGAGAATGACACCACCTGACAGGCGGTTGACAGGTCTACGAAGTGCCACGGGCGAATAGCCTAGTCATGTGGTACCAACTACATACCCATGTATATACAGTCGTTAGATGCCTCAAATTGAGGTTCCTCCTTCTGTGAGCCAAGTACAATACCCACTCACCCTCTTTTACGATTTGAAACAGTCTACGAACAAAAAACCAAGAATATACATTTACTCCTTCAAATAACTTTAAATGCAGATAAGCTCATCTAGCTCATAAAACTTTGACCCGAAAGTATTTGGGCATGGTAAAGCAAAACGGGCGCTCTCCTGAGCTAAATATTTTAGAGTAATGGAGAAAATTGTTTTTCATTTTACGAACTATATTGTCTCTTCTTGTTTCAGTATGCAATTTAACTGCTGGTGTCGAATTGTTACAGATATGGGTTTAATGTGAACGTAAAAGCCGGGAGTCTTAACTTGATAAATTGTAAGATTTCACGGATTGAATTATCGCCTTCTTGTATCACTCGAAAACCACGTATTTACGTATTTGTTTGGGTTGAATTTAGAAAGACGATGCCCTATATATTTAATTAAAAATAAAGCTAACACGATCGTTCTGAAGTGAAATGCTGTGATGGGAAATATACAAATTTATTCCACCGTAGCTTCGTTCACATTGGCTGTAGACAACAAAATTATTTTCACAGCAGATCGTTCTAAGACGTAAGACAGTGATTTGCCTTGGGCATATTAAATTCTGTCTTGATGGAACGTACGCTTTATGTTTATATTCTGCAACTGAAGCGCATATTCTGGTAACTCCAGCAAAGTGTCCAGCAATAAACCAAAATTCACAAACACTGTTTTAGATTGTAATGTTTTATTTAGTTCTTCATTCGCAACCCATTATGCACATGATCTTGAGTCGTGGGCATTCACTTTATGGAAATATTCTCATAGAGCTTTTTGTGTCTACTGTTTTGCTTTCACAGACTGATTGAAAACTCGCCTTTCACCCAATACACGGCCAACTTCGAGCAACTGTTATCGAAGGGGTTTGGAGCATATAAGTAGCTTATCTTGCTTTTTTGGGGGCCTTGCAATACATAAATATAATTGATCACAGAATAACAGACGTGAATGTTACACTGTTCAATCCATCTTAAAGCACAATACCTAACAGTTGCACTGGGGTGGTAGTGGAGTAGTAGCTTTGCAACACGTGGCTGTTGTCTTGACATGGACGCTGTTTATGTCAAGCTTCCTGTTAGGTACTCCGTGGAGAAAACAAATTTCTCCACGCCATCTGAATTATCGTTATAAACAGCTTGCGCATGGCACCGTATTTTACACATTCCAAGTCAGAACGAAAGGTCAGTGGATTTCTGTCTGTCTTCAAACACACTACAGGAACGGTTTTACTGCAAATTGTTTGAACCCTCTTAAATGGCATTTTATCTCTTTTTAATACAATGGTTTTTGAACGAATCTTTTTATTTCTTTCCCTATATAATGTGCAGTAACTCTACATGATTTTCTTAAGCCTGGAACACTCCTTACCTAAGGCCATTTAGCTGTTGCATTTCCGTATCATGTGCCATGTTTGTGTACGGTCAACTTTCTTAATAATTTTGCAAACTGTTCTAATATGCTCTACTCGGTACTACGGTTTATATTTCTCAGTGACGTATGTATTGCGTCTTCTGACACATTTTCGCACTTATTTGTGTTTTGTATTTTGGTGTGTGCTGTTGAAGTTCACTGATCCTGTCTTTAAAAATATTTTGTCCTAGAACACGGAAGGGCGGTCATCACATTGACCCATGCACTTCGGCCGTTATCGATCTTTTGTGCGAATAGTTTGTCCTAACTGCGCGAAATATTTCGAAATTTCACTACATTTGTCACAAGCACCCACTGCATTGTTGCACAACTCACGAGATATTTGAATCCCACGAGTGTTTCAGGTCTAAGGTAACTGACTTCCATGCATACAGAGTGTCCTTCTTTTCTGTTGTTTAATTAATAACCACTGGAATTCCACTTTCCTTTGCAAGAATATTTCAGCAGACCAGCATTCTAGAATATGTTTTCACGGGGTGCCATTTTCGGTCCACTTGGTAGTAGAATTACCTGCTGATGTGGGAGCATAAGCGCATTGTTGCAAGTTAGTTTGTTCTTCTTTCACACCTGTCCGATTCATTCCGTGATTGTTTACCTTCGTGTTGAGGACTCTTCCTTTCGACGTGTTTTAAAACTCTCGTTTTCACAAGGTTAGCGCTTTACACTGAAAGATTGCTTCAGAAATACTTTGATTTTGCTTCCTTGCCATGTGGTTATGAAAAGTGGGGGGGGAGGGGAGTAAAATGACAGACAACCCCAAAATGTGGGTTTTGTCTTGATTCATATTTTTTTATAATTACAGTGCAAGTACTAGCAACGTCATATCTGCTGTCCTTCCAATGGTACAGGCATTAGAAGTCCAGGCATTCATTTTGGAAGACCTTGTGTTACCTACTGGTTTCAAATACTGATTATCCTGTGCCATGTGACTGCTGTAGAATCATAGTGAAAAGCAAGATAAAGAAAATCGAAGGCCTTTGCAGTTCTGTCACAATACTCACCACCAGTCCAGTATAGTAAACCCCCAAGATCCCTGTATTACGTAATTATGTGAAGGTGTGCCCATTTCTAATAGTGACGTCGATACCGGTCGTCCCAAGTCACATCTTTATTAGCAGCATATTTCAAATTATAGTTCCAGAGCTCTTTTCCCTGAGGAACAATTTCCAGTTTCTAAAGACGTTCCCAAAAACATGAGGTCAAGCAACGAATCTCTTGCAGCAAACGGCAAGAAATAAGACATTTTATATGTGGAAAAAATTTGACAGTTAACGACTCATAGGAAGTCTGTCCCCGCACGCATTGCTGGTATGTGCTATTTATTATGCAGGTTGTCCATCTCAATAGAAACCCGCTCGTAGAGAGTACCTTAACAATATGTATTACATAGAATGTTATTGTCATTGCTTAACTACTCGTTGTAGAGCGGACGACGCCACTCGCTCCGCAGTGCTCAGTCCTGTTCAGCCCCGCGTTAAAAAAAACACAGTGCTATGAAACTTAGTATAGACCAGTACAGGATTCTAGGATATTCGTTTTACGAGCTGTAAAATATTTTTCCGCTTTTCCTGCCCTTGTCTGTAGCGGATTCAGTCTTATGGGTCTTATTCTTTGAAATGTCATGAGACACTGAAAATAATGTTTAACAAGATACCACTGGAACTACAGCACGCAGACAGTTCTAATTTTAAGTGAATTTTTTTACAGAGAAATAGTTACGGCCGTTCCGACAGTTTGGTTAGTGTACCATTATTATGAACTTCCCTTAACCTTTAGAAGATAAATGGAATAATATTTAAAGATTCGTGGTCGTATGGCGCAGTAAACACACTCCGTCTCCGTTATAACAACCAGTCAGTTAATGCTGGATAGGGAAATAATCCTTTCTTGTTCTTAGAATCGTAATAAAAACATAAATGCACCTTGTGCTCAGAACGTTTAATGTTTAGATGTTAATCCTGGCGGTAAATAATGTAATTACTAGGCTTAAAATGGATAATAATTAAAACTGTATGGCAAAAATTTGAGAAATCGTTACAATTTCACAAATTACAGAGGCCCCAAATACAGACAAATAGAAGCACAATGTATGTTTCTTTTCTGTCCAATCTGTGTTCAGTGGTATTGCTAAGTTTTGTGAAAACAGTAGGTATATTTTGTCTTTATAAATAGTTTCTTCCCCTGTTACAATTTGACAAACCACTATAATCCAGGTGTTATTGAAAATGCATGAGATCACTCTAACTCAATTTCGGACAGCATATGGTGCAGCTAACAGAAATCGTTTAGTGTGTAATGAACGGTCAATGAATATTTAGAACCCTTTAAATATTTCACTATCTGTGTAGTGTGTTTCATACATATCTTTTTATACATAGGTTTAACTGTGATTAAAACGCATTCCCATGGTACCGAGTCTCCTCTGCAACATACACTTCTTAAAAACACACAAACATATAAAGTGACCGGTCGGAAACTTGTGACTGGCAGGCATAACGAAAGCCGACGGTCTGCCAGTGTGATCGACGCAAAAGTGTTACGAAACAGAGCAATTATTTCTGACTGGTTGTTTTCAAACGTCCAAATGTTTATTAACTTAATGACAGTAAAAGCAACAGAAAGATCTTCATTAACATACTTTTACCCACAAATACATCAAAAGCAAGCATGTGTAGTACATTGTGCTGTAGGACCGAAGCTTTTGACATAACTTATTGGCACTGATGCTAATTTATGGCTGATAAAACTCTTGTAGTCGGAGAATTAATATTTTCTTCTTCTTCATATTATTAAGAAATCAATGTTATGTATGAATATTTTGTAGGTAAATATAACCGCTTTACATAGCAATATTGTGATACAATATATGCCCCCGATGTTTCCAGCGTGAGGAAACAGTAGTTCTACCCCAAACAGGAGGTAGAGGATTACACAAGCTAGCAGATCGCTGCATTCCATAAGAACATCAGCCTAATATCTTAATCCACAGCTGGTCAGCACCTGCTAGTTCGTAGAAGTTATCCATACCAACGATAAAGGGTTCGAGTGCGAGTAAGAAGAGTAGCCTGAAGCTATGACGTATAGCTATACACGACAGCCCTGACACCCCGTCCTTTCGTTATATGAACTGATGTATCTGAATACACAGTGAATATACCGAACATTTCGGACATTCGGACATTTTGGTTAATCTGGACATTTCAGGACTTTCTGTCATTTTCACTCTGTATAACACCAGTTACACTTCTATTTCAGTTCTAATATTTTCGGTATATAATACATCATTTTGTTTTTCTAACCATCTACAGGCGGACTTAAAAATTGTTTCTTCAATGTCCTAACGGATCCATCAATCAGACGCCGCTCATTCTACAACAATAGCCAATCACCATTCTTCGGAATACAACACCAATTTTTTAAACATCTGCATATTTTTTCCCGAGATTGCTGTAAAATAAGAAGTTCTTTCCTGCAATGGCTATTTTGTTTATATTGTGTTTAATGTATTCTGTCACCTTTGTAAGAGTAATACGAGTATTTAAATTCTGGGATGAATGTTATGTGTATGAAGATAAAAGAAAGGGCCTTGAAAACAAAAGTTTAAAGTGGATGTTCCCATCCAGAAATTCACGCAGTGTGAACGGAAGGCACAACCGATTTAAGAAAAGATTATCTCTAAACAATTCAGTGCAGTTCATATTTCCAAAAACCGTTTAACCAGTACGTATTTCGGTATTGTCTTCACAGCAATGTTTACGTTTCCAAAGAAGTGTCTTTCTTAGACAAACAAAATTTTATTCCTTGCTTCCTGTCCGTGGTATTTTCCATTACATAAATTCTGAATGACTTATCTCTCTTTGTTTCCTTATTGCGCAATTCCAGTTTACATTTGTTGATTCTAATCGTCTCTGTGTACAAGTTCTTGAATACTTCAACTGAAACACAGAGGTGTGTGTATATATATATACGAGTATATATATATATATATACGTACATTATTGGTTAATACACTTGCGTAATATGTGACATCTCACAATGACTGAACACACTGCTGTCTTCTCCTGCGATCAAAGCGTCTGTATAGAGCTAACATCCGACATTACTGAGGCGGCCTTTGTCTTTGCCGTCAGAGCATAATGTGAGCGAATTAGCACTGTTCATTTATTTTTTATTTATTTCTATGTTTCTATATTTACTTATTCTTTTACTCTCATATAACCCTTCAAGATATCAAGCAAATTCTTTTAGTTATCGACGCCGTGCTAGCTCTCACTGTACCTGTCTCACCGTCATCCGCTCATATACATTAAGGACTAGTCCTTGAGTGATAGTTTGAAACTACAATTTCGTCGAATGTGCACGCGGTCACCTTATGCAATTCTGGAAGGGCGTCTGTAGTTGTATTCATTTACTAAACTGGATACAAGGGCCTGGGACAGCGTAGTTGGTATAGCGACTCGCTACAGGCTCGACGGTTCGGGGTTGAACCCGTTGGGGGCGAGTTATCTTCTCTTCTCCAGACCCATCCAGACCAGCCCTGGGGTCCATTCAGCCTCCTATACAGTGGCAATTGGGGCTCTTTCCTGGCGGTAAAGCGGAAGGGGCGTGTCTTTGACCACCCACCTCCATCTAGCGCCGGGGTTCGGACTGGTTAGAGCTCTACGTGTACTCATCCTCTGTGACTTCAAGGAATGTTGCAGGGGGACACTAAACGTGATGTCATAACAAATATAACTCTAAGCGGTTTTGCTACCTAATGATCTCCTATAAATCTCAGCTTAGACGGACATCGCAATATCCCCTTTATCTACACGTGCTTATATTCGTAACTACTTTCTAACATATGTAACTAAAATATCAAATTGTAAAATAAAACCGCCCGGATACACAAATGCATGTAACTGGCGCCCTTATTTTGTTCCGATGTATTTTGATTCTGCAAGAGAGTTATTAGGGAATGTGAATTTACACAAGTTCCCCTTATATAACTACTAAAATTACATAAGATTTTACACTACTGCCTGTCTTGTTAGCAATTAAAGGAAATTTTCTATTTACTACTAATTCCTATTTTTTGACACAAGTCTGCATCTGCCATTATTGTTCTGACGAGTCTTGTTAAAATATTTACAAAGTTTCTCTTTTATATGTTGTGTGTTTATAACCCACAGACAGTTCAATTAAAATTCATACAACCGTCCTCTATATGTATTGCATACCTTCAAAATGTCATAATTGTGTGCAGCATGATTTCTAACTAACTAAACACAATCGCTTCCAATATTATACATATTCTGTTGTAGTAATGCTTTCACGATTTGTGTTTGACGTAGTCCTTTCACTTTCTTCATGTTACGTGACATCATAGTATTAGGTAAATAGACTGCAGATCTTTGCTATAAACATCAAACATAATTGCCCATGCATGTGTTCCGCTCTGTATATTATACTGTACCCTTTGTTAATCAAGAGACGTTGTGTTCGTTGTGCAGATATGGATGGATGTGTATCGGTTCAGATAACCCTTATCGGTTATGAGTTATAGTGCCCACAAGAATAATGTCTTACTTAATGCTGTGAAAGACGACTATGTGAGATTCTAATTAAACTGTGTGCATGACTAAAAGATTAAACTATAAAAGAAAATGTAAATATTCTAACAAGATACGTCTCTATAGTAATTGCAATGGTAGACCTATATCATACAGGAGAAGCATCACAAACAGTAAAGAGATAATAATTTTAAATTTTAACTGTATAATTAATAGTGTACGTATTAAAGACAAACTTTCAAATTTCACGCGGAAACTTGTTGAAATTTGTAAATTAGATGATGATGATAGTCTTGCGGGATCGAAGCAAAACGCAATAAGGTAACGGGTGCCATATCAATTTCTTTGTGTTTGCCTTGATGGTTTCCATTTTATAAATACTGCAGTTAGTTATACGGTGATCAAGAACCAGTTTAAGACGATTATGTACCGCTTTAATATACAATAGCAAGTGTTAAGTCTTCAAGTGTGAAATATAATGATGCTGTCAGTTGCTAAGGTTATGTCGTGTCGGTGTTACATGAATGAATGAACTCTTATGTGTGTCGAATTTATAGTTTATATGGAAGGCAAAGTATTATATAAATTTAGATTTTAATTACACTTAATGATTAAATCTTGCTTTTGCTTTAAATCACGGCCGATTGAAGACTCTCACAATCAGTGTGGCTGCATAGAGCCCCAACTTTGTGGGGGGGGGGGGGGGGGGGGGGAGAGGCAAATGTCCTGTTTATTTCACATTTTATGTAAAATATATTTTTCATGTAAATTCTTACTGTGTATAGTTATATTTTTTATCAGGGCTACGCGTAGATAGGGTCCCAAATTTATTTTTGCATGAGGCCCAGAAATGGCTTAAACTGTACCTGCTTTAAACACTGCCAGTTACACCCTCTAATATATAAAAGTATTAATTTTTTTCATTGATTTCAGTCACTGTTTCTATATCATTTCTTGCACTTCAGTTTTAAGGAATCAAATTTTAATATTACAGCACAACACGGGCAAATTTTCGTGTCTCTAATACCAGGGAGCATTTATCAATATTAGTTTAAATAGCAGCCATTTTGAAAACGACCAGGTCGCTGCTGGCAATTATACATTCTTTGATAGTCTTTCTAATCGATTTTATCATTATAAGGTCTATCAAGGGCTATTGACGTTGTGGAATAAGACTAAAGTTTATAGCAAAATTCTCTACGTTAAGAAAATTAACCTCAATTTTATTCCGTCTTTCTGATAATATTCTTTAAAATGAGACTTTCTTGGATCTTGTCAACGACTTTCCTGACGAGGAGATGGAAGCACTGCTGCGCATGGAGCAGTAGTAAAGAGTAAAGTTGTGTGTAAGATATAAAAACAAGCCAACGTGTTTATCATTTTGATTGCTATTTTCAAAGCTGTCCGCGCCTCCGAATAGGCCCAGTAAGGAAATGGTCATTTTATCGTATAGTATATAGTATGTTTGTATATCTGCATAGAAGTTTCACATTGCTAGCTCTGTATATGCAGTTTAATCTATGTTGTATGCCGTAGATTGGGCAGCAACGAAGAGTGAGCTGAAGCTTCATTTACGGTGGCCTAGTCTGTAACAAGCCACTGCCTGGAACAGACATTGCGACATTGCTATTGGACCGGCCATGAGACCGACCCTGAATTCGACTTAGAACCTTATGCGAATCAGGTGAAACTTGAATCACAATAGACGGTGGAATTCATTTCAGGATCCTCTGATTGCAAACTAGGTAGTGATACTTGCTGAAAATATATGTTATGAATAAACCTTTGTTCTGTTCCATACAATACAGACGTGAGTGTTATTAGCAGTGGACACGTGCTGATTCAACACAATAGTATTACGGCCTACAAATCCCAATTTAAAAATAGCCCAGATTGTCCTCATAATTGAGTTCTGCTTCATGGATCAAGCGGACAACAGTTTTTATTGCACAGTTAATTCCCGCATGCACAGCTGTTTTATCTGCATTTCTATGCCACTTTCCTAATAAAAAAATAAGCTAATTAGATCGTGATGCTGTCTTTCTTTGTGTTCCGTATTTCAACTTTTGAACGTATTTATCGAACTGCATACAAACGATACGTCATTTGATGCCACGAAACGTACTTCGTGGTTTTCATCTGCCAATAAGAACTTAAGGACTGGGCGAAATTATGTGAGGTGGGAGCGACATTGGAAACAGTTTAGGTGTTCGGCTTGATGTTTTGTCATTGCTAGTAGATTATTCAACAGTACGGAAGACTTGTTAAGGCAGTTTATGTAGACTGTAAAATTATAGCAACATTGAGGCTGTGCGTATGTTTTATTTCAGTTTCGGTATGATGGCGATAGCTGATAAAATGTTCGAGCTAGGCAAGCAGAAGTGATATTGAGATAAATCTCTGTCGTACCCACCTACGATTACCCAGTGTGAAAATTTTGTTTCTATTAAATAAATACAAACATGACAGCCATTCTTAACTTTGACATTAAATCGCTAGACAGAATTGTATGTATTTGATCGGTAATAATAATAATAATAAGGCTACACACAGATGGAAACGTTGTGGAAAATATGCCATATTTAATAATTAAAAACAAAAAACAAAAACCATGCATTGTGATAGATGGGACAATATCAGCGGACAGAAATGTCGTGCAAAAGGAAGCAGAAAACGAAATAAAATACAAGAGTTTATGTATAGAGATACAGTTAATGTGGAGCATGAAATATATGATTATGCCGGTAATAATTGGAGCCACAGGAATAATAACAAAAGGTTTAAAGAAAAATTTGGAAGCCGTACCACGAAAACATTCAATAGATTCACTACAAAAGACAGCTATACTTGGAACATCACACGTAATACGGAAAGTAGTGCAGTCTGAAACTTGAAACTTGAACAGTGGGGATCACCGTTGGTTGAAGAGAATTACCAGGGAAAAAAGGCTTGTGACAAGACACATATTAATAATAATAATTACTATTATTATCGTTATTATTATGAACGACTATAGATACACACAAGACGACAGCAGACCTTATGAACCCTGCACGGAACTGCTCATTATTTTCTTCCATAGCACTGAACGTCGCGACGCTGCTTTGTAATTAGGAAGTTTCGGTTTTGATTCGCAGCTCTGAAGCAAATTGTTTTGAGATATTTGTACACTACATTATCTCTGCACACGTATTAAGAAGTGTAATGTTCAATAATACAAATACCTCCACTAACCAATATACTTCTTTGAGTTCAGTGTCCGTATTAGATATGACATTAGCTCTCCTTGTCAACGATTCTTCTCTGACATCTAGAACCTTGAAGCTGAAGGCGCTATGTTCCATCAAAGCGCCAGAAACCGACTGCATAGTGACGCGACGTTATGCCAGAAGAACTGGGTCCTCAACCACTCCGCTGTGAAAACTTTGGATTCAAATTTTCAACCATTTATACAACCCCAATACTCATTATATGACACATAAAAGCCCTCTAGTAGATCCTATCCTGAATCACTTTAATTCAGTCAGGTTTCGTACTCTATTTAAGATCCATTTTAATATAATCTGTCCTTCTACTTCTTGGTCTTCTTAATGGTTTGTTTCCCCTCAGGTCTTTGGACTAACGTATTGTGTGCCTTTCTCATTTTTCAATATCTGCTACGTGTCACGTTCTTACATTTTATTCTTATTCGTTTTATTATCCTAATAAATTCTTGTGAATGAATGCAACAAATTATGGAACTTTTCATACAACGTGTACGTATTCCAGTCCGTTTTTATCTCTTTAGTCCAAATGTTCTCCTCAGCATTTTGTTCTCGTACATTCACAGTTTGTGTTCTTCCGTCAGGATGACGGACTAGGTTTCAAATCTGTTCAAGAAAATACAGAAGTATAAATTTATTTTATCTTTTCACGCTATAATATAAGCTGTTGATAATGGACTGTTAAATAAACCAAGGAATGTTTATATTATTTTCGAGAGAGCCAATCAGTCCTACTAATTTTGCGATTATCTGGATAAATTCCCGGCAAGGACACGGGTTGCCCTCATTGAGAATTTTTTGCGTTCTGACGAATTTCGTGATATTATTTGCAAACAATACCTTCGAACTTCCATTTAAATGTATGATCAAAAAGGTTTCGCCATCTCATTATACACAGTAAGTCTTCTATATTTGGATGACGTCATTAGATAAACTATGAGTTCATCCATTCTGTTGTTTCAAAAATAGATCTTGTGGTTTGATCCAGTGAGCGAACTATCAATCTTGCTGCATAATTTAATCGGGGATTTATCATTCATTCTATTGTCTGTCTTACGAAAGATCCATGACCTCTTCCAAAGTGAGTTCTCCACCGACTGCGATCAAGTGCTTCTTCTTTCAATTTCCAGTATCTTCTCTTTTCCCTAAGACCATCCAGTAGCTCCTTACGTCTTCTTCCTCGTTTTCCCATCACTTCTATCCTTCGCTCTGTCTTTCCATCAATAACATGTTTCAGAAGGCAGTTTTTTTCAAAGATGTGACCAATCCAGTTAGCCTTTCTTCTTTTTATTGTATGTAGCATATTCCTCTGCTCCTTGACCCTGTGTAATACTTCTTCATTTCTCACACGATCGGTCCAACTGATCTCCATTCTTCCCCAGCACCACATTTCAAAACTTTCCAGATATTTCTGATCTACTTTCCGAAGTGTCAAATTTTCAACACCATACGAAGCTGTCCTCAAACTTTAGCATTGTACTTGTTTCGTCCTTAAATTTAAGTCCAATTTGCTGGTGGAAATGTCATCTTCTTGATGAACGTTGCTTTTGCCATGACAATGCTGGGTTTAATTTTACGTGAATGGGGGATATGCACTATAAAGTACTTGGTTTCTGAAACCATAAAAGGATTTCGGCATTAAAGTGACTGGGACAGGCTAACTTTGTCACGAGAAATGTTTTTTTTTTACTTTCATAGCATTTCGTGGCCAGTAAGTAACGCATGGTGCATAGGGTGAATGGAGCGAAGAATTCGGAAAGTGATGAATACCCATTTTATAATTAGCTGTATTAGAAGGAATCGTTTTTGTGATTGTGGGTAATTAGTAATGCTGCTGCAGCTGCGTTACTGATAGCAGAGGCAAGAGTAAAATTAGAATCGAAATTACGTAGGTTTGTTGCACAGTACCTCATAATTAATGGCTCTTATGAATGTGATATTAATATGCTGGAATGTGTGTGTGTCTAACGCTTGCAATATTAGTATTCTATTTGTATGAAATTCATCTAAGTGTGTAAGTTGTTTTTTTTTGTCGGTGTATGTGTGTGACATCACGTTGCAGAGTTTCAAATAGTTAAAAACAGGTCCACTAGGTGGCGGAAATAAACAGAAGCGGAACATTTCCTTCATTGGGCAGCATGTGTACTTTGTAAAACTGTTTATTCTTTCTAGCTATATTTACAGAATTTATCAAGTCATTTGGATTCGTATTTAAAGAAATCAAACACTAAATAAACCAAATGCACAGGATTTCAGTGCGCGATGTCTTTTCAATAATAGAGTATTTTCTAGTCGCTAAGAGGTGTATTCGGTGTCATATGTCAGTTTTAGGAAGGAATGCTGTAAGCTTGAAAATGTTTTGAATCTCTTCTCTACTGATATGTAACTGCTGATTTACCTTGGTTACTAATGTGTGAAACTGGAAAAATGGAAGGGAAATAAAGTCGAAGCCGATGGAAATTGTCAAATTTCTCCGTTGAACTTTGAACGCATGTTCCACTAGTAGGACAAATTTAACTGCCATCTCAGTTTCGTGTTTTCTGCTGCGGACAAAATACAATTACACCGAAAATTATTATGAAATTTAATCCTTACTTTAACCACTATGTAAAATAGTCGCGAACATTAAGGCGATGTGTAAAATATTTGCGGTGGTTCTGGATGCGATTTGAAACCTTATTCTCGTCATTTTTAAATAAACATATGCAGGACGAAAGTTGTATGTTTCCATTTATTTGCCTGTATTATCTCTATGCAACTTTCTTTTTGTTAATCAGAATAATATATTTGGCAAATTTATGTTACCTAGTACAAAGTAATGCACCCCAGATTGGAAGTAATGTCCAACTAAAGGCGGGAGGCACAGTGGTATTGAGATTCAATAAGTGCTATCGTCCCAAGATCTGGCTGGAACAAGATGTTACGAAATGTTAAATGTCGTAATTTAAAGAATGTGACGCAGAGAGGCTACGTTTTAATAGATTATGTAGATAATTAGTTTACTTCGTGCTGCAGGTAAGTTAGCTTAAGAAACACTAACAGACCAACCTTTAAGCGGCCCCCCAATCCTTAATTGAGAGCCAGACGCATTTAAACGTTTTAATACATTACCCTTAATGTCTGTAATCACATAAAACAATGCTCAATGTCTGAAAACACTTGGGTACTAAGAACTCGTTGTCCGGAGGTACAGGGGCCGGAGCGTGACGGTGTCCGCTCACCTACATGTAGTGCCGAGTCTCGTAACACCTCTCTCCGGGCTGAATGTTTTGTAGTCCGTGGTTTATACACTCCTGGTAGAGGTACTGAAGGCGTTGTCATACTTCCGAAACTTAGGAGTTACTGCGGGATGCCTAAATTCCTAAAGCAGTTATTAATATACGCCAAGACAAGAGGATGTGACTGCCGGGTTGTATTAACTCGTGTCATCGCGCTGTGTTGGCGGTTCCTGCTGTGTCGTTTTGTAAGGTGTAGTCGCGTATAGCACCAAACATTGTAACTGCACACGCGTTTAAGTAAGTGAAAACTTTACGCCTTGTTGCTTATAAGTTTTTGGGTTGTAGCCAGCGTCAATTTTTAGTGTGCAACCAACGTTTCGGGAACATTTGTTTGTCCCATCTTCAGGGTTTTATGTAAAATCTAACTAAAACCCTGAAGATGGGACAAACAAGCGTTCCCGAAACGTTGGTTGCACACCAAAAATTGACGCCGGGCTACAACCCAAAAACCTTTAAGCAACATGACGACCACGGCGGAAGCCTTCAATTACTTACTTTACGCCTTGTCACGTAGTTTGTATGATGTTGCAAACTATTTTTAAAGTTTCTTATTTAATACTGATTATTAAATCTTAATTTTATAAAACAATGCTGTTCCTACTCAGATACGGCCTGGTGTCTATCAGAGAATGATTAAAATACTTGTTTTACTGAAATGCAACCGCACGAGCTGCCATACTGACAACCATTTTCTGTCTGTTTGTCTTCTCCACGACAACGCATTCATAGATGAACATTTTTGGGGCTTGTAGACGGGCGGTGAATTTATCTGCACTTTGGCCATGGCGGGTAGGACGTTGGCACTGTGACGTCAGAGTACGCTTGTACACGTACGTTACATTTCATACAGTACGGCTACATCGTAGATTCGTTTGAATGAAAGAAAGAAGGTATGTTTAGAAAATTTATCCAGGTGTAGTGGCCTGCCATACCAGAAAATTTGCCACTGATACGTAACAAATTACATGCCATAAAAAGTTAACAATACAGTAACCATTTCTGTGTTAGTATTAACGGGACTGATGTATTAATTTGTGCTACAGTATATAATTTAAGAGAGATGTAATATAGGATATGTTTGGAATTATTTTATAAAAAATGTAGTGATAAATTAAAGTGAAGGTACAGTTGTACCTCTGCTCGCCATGAAGACACGTGGAGGTGTGGAGATATGGCTCCACTTTTGTTCTTACCAGCCTGTTGCACGACTGTATGACCTGGACATTGAAAGAGGAAGCACTAGATCGCACTGTTTGGAGAACTCGCTTTTGAAGGGGTTATGGGCCTGACGTAACTCGGACTACGTGAGATGATAGGCACATACACAAAGCTTCTAACGTATTTAAAATAAAGTTCTCTGAACAGCTACTAAAGTTTTTCTACCACATGACTCAACGATTCAATGCTCCAGGCGCTATATTTCCGGGAACAGAAACGTCTGAACCTGTTTGATGAGTATGTAGATATACTCTAGAGTGAAAGACTTGCGTTGCCTTCTACGAACGTATAATGGAACAGTTGCATGTCTATATGTACATACGTGAACAAAATCCGTACGTATAGGGAACACAATATCGCAGATTGTGTATTTTCATAAATAAATACAGCCACAAAGCGATTAACTATCTCCACGCGGCTTAGCTTCCTTTTGTGGTTCATTCAATTTGTCAATAAATTCACTATAAACCGAAGGTTCATTCCCGTGTCCACAACAGCACACTGCTGATACCTTTCTCCAGCCTGATAAAATCAATTCACACCGTCGCACCTGACCAACTGCACACCGGTTAGATTATTATATTTACATCCACGCTTAGGTATTACAAGTGGTCTACTCCCGTAGGTTTTACAACTAAAATTCTGTATGCATTTTTTGTCTTCCAGCATGCTGCACTCATCAAACATGTAATCCGTCTTAGGGTTCTTACTCCAGTATTGTTCAGTGAAATGTGCAAAATATCAAGTTCTTCATTATATAATTTTCTCTATTCTCTTCTCCTCATCCGTCCATTCTGAAGCTTTGTAATGCATACTGTTTCCTGAGTTTAAGATAGCAAGTTCGACATCTGTACAATGTAACTGACATAGGTACACGAGCATACATGAATGTCTGACAGAGAAAAATTTGGATTGATTGCTGCACTTACTGGTGCAAATTTGGTATCAGAACTTTCCGTAGATCAGCTGGATTTCCTCCGTGCCACACTTAAAATTCTATTAGTTGCTTGTCACTGTGATGTGTCTACTGCAGCATGGGTGTGGGCGTATGTATTTGGCTGAATATCTAATTACAAAGCACAACACATTTTTGTTTTCTTTCGTGAAACGTTTGAACTAAGCTGTTTTTGAGTCAGTCATGTAGGCTACTCAGAAAAATTATAGAAAACACACGCAGATTTTATTCTCTCTCTTTCTCTCTCTCTATATATATATATGTATATATACATGAACACAAGACACATATACACATAACTCTTGCTCATTTTAAATAATAACTTTCTTAAATGATAATATACCGTTTTTCACCAGCAAACTGTTTTCTCAAATGATACACAACCGCTTATTTTCATCTCTACCAACATTCGTTAAAGCGATACCTGTTTTGTTCATTACGGTTCTAAATGCGTTGAGTCTTGCAAAAGTATGCGCTCCGTTTTTTAATTCATTTAGGAATGTATGTTTCAGGCTTCCTTAATCATGTAGACCTGTGTTACCTGACATCCGGATTAATAGGAGAAATTAGATCATCTGTGGACGACTCAGGCATGACGTTCCAAAAAATATTATGTTGTCGTGTTATTGCTTCGCCAAAAGTGGAAATGTGTATTACTTAACTCGGCATTCTTCGCATTCAGCCCCGCTGCTCTTGTTAATATACGAGAATATCTCCCTGGTAACAGCCAATGTTGCTTCTTATGACTGGAGGGAGATATGCACAAAGATTCCTGAGTTACTGTACTTTATATTTTTTTTATTTTTCTTCTTCTCCTGCTTATCCTTTGTTGCTGCATGGTTACATTTAAAGATTGCTTACTGGTTTAATCGCCAGAAGTATTTATGATGGCGTGAAACATAAAGTTGTTCCTTGAAAAATTATAAAATATACTTTTGTTACATAGGAAAGCGTATTTTTTCTTTTATAATGGCCTTCGTAATTTATTATTTTTATTTTTCGGGAATTTGTTTTGACTTTCTGTGCATTTTTTAAATTTTCTTTTTCTCTGTATATATATATATATATATATATATATATATAGAAGTAACTTTTTTTAATCTTCTAGTCAATATGAAAACTTGGATGTGTTCTTCTTGCAAATTTTTATTTTATTTCACCACTAATTTCACATATTACCTGAAATTAATGCTTTCATTTACCATAGTACTTTCCTATTTCGCTTGGATTGTATTGTCATAAATGTCCGCTTGGGCAGTTTAGAAGGATTTCGGAGGCTAAAATTAAAATTGATTTGTGGCAGAATGGATTGTGAGGCTCAGATGTGAAGAGAAGTGGCTTTGGTTCTTTTCTTTTGGGTGGATGAATTTATTACCGATGATTGACTTTCTGATTCTACTACTACTTTGTAGGTAAGCTAGTTTTCTTCATGGTTTCCATCCCATGAACTTCCTTATCTTAAAAATCTTACATTGTTCATATACTTCTTGCTTCATTGAGTTCAATACAACAAAACTTGACAGATTGAGATGACTTCTAGGGTCGTAAAAAAACGTTTAAATTACCTGTATGAACATTTTTAATAACTGTATTTGATGTACTTCTTGTTAGCTATTAGGTCAACTTGAAATATGCGTATTACAGGAATGGTGGGAAAAACTTTAACAGCATTTAGAAGAAGATACATTAAGGCAACGAATATTCTGGATTCCATAAACGTTTGAGACTTTTCTTGATTATGTGAACGACTATTAACTTTTAGGAAGGATTTCGCACATGAAGGTAATTAAATCGTTAATAGTAGTGCATTTGTTGTGTTCTTCACACTATCTTATTATTGCTTAAATTAGTCTTAGTACCTTCTATTTATTTTCAGTGCATATTATTATGTTCATTTATGAGTATATATTACAATTACATTTAAATCTAAGAGTAATTTTAATTTCAATTTATGTGTACGGTTGTGTGTGTGTGACTTATTTCTTAAAAATAGCATCCATATATATGTAAATAAATAATTGAACAAGTAAATTAATCCATCATCACAATACAGGAAGGAAGAATCTTGTTTATATATGTACATGGACGTGGAAAGTTTTTATACATGCAAATACGAGTTCACGAGACCCAAATGCTCCATTCTGCTGCTCATTCAAAATTTGTGCTGCAGTTGCTAGGTAACGAAGTAGAACGAGAGACAGTGCGGCCTACATGTAAAATTTTCAGTGACCGTAGCGCTGACAACGGAACAAATAGAAAACTTGTGTACGCAAGCAAATATTGTATATATTATTTAGTGGAGGACATTTCGTTTCTGATTAGTAACGGATCCCTGTTCCATTGAATTTAAAAACTGTAGATCTATAGTACTAGAGGGGAATACACGCAACTAAATATTTACATTCATTACATTCTCCGCGGCGCTAAATTTTTGTGCAAACGCATACTTTCCTCGTAATTCCATTTCCGTTGAAGTAATGCAATATTAAGTACACTTAACGCTGGATATACCGACCTGTAATTTTACTGTCTTTTCTCATCCAGAGTCGAACAAGTCGGCATTGATTATTCTAGCTGTTTAGCAAGTTTCTTATACTCATGGCTTCATAATATGAAATAGCTATAGCTGTTTTTGCCCTTGCACAAGGTACTTGACTAAGAATTTCTCTTGTGACCAGGACATTTTTGTTGCCCTGCGTTCTGAAACAGAGTAGTCCCTCACCTAATTGTCATACCGCTTACTTGAATGAGATGTAGATTATATCTGGAGTTGGTAAACCTCGTTGTTCAAATCCACTTGTAACCATAATGGAAAAGTAGCTTTGTAGTTCATTATCAAACACAAGGGGCTATTAGCATTCTCCAGTTAGTCAAAACATTATTCAATAACATGCACCAGATTTAGGATCCTCTCATCATGTAGATATTACTTAAGAGTGTTAGGCTAATTTGAAACACTTTGCTTCTTGTGTACAGTATAATGTGAGAAAACTGAGTAAAGCCTCCATCAAAACAATCACTGAGCTTGACGCCGTCAAATTTTGGTTCGCCTTCTAATTTCTTAAAAATAGGAAATTAATTTTTTTTATTATCCACGAAAGCGACAACTTCAGAAATACACTCATGTATGGGACAGAAATATTAAGATTAATACTACTGTTTAGGTACGGATTGGGATTAATCTGGTTGAGTTACAAACCAGTGGCGGACTCTTCTGAAGTTGGAGATGAAACTAACCTTTCATACTGTCAGGGAATTTCTTCATTGTTTGTGTGTCTGTTAATAATATTTTAAAACGAAATTCTGAACAGTCTGTATACATTTCTTTCTTTATTTAAACTTAATGACGTCCCCCTTAAGAACGTGTGGTGCAAGAAAATATTTATTTTATGTTTCAGTTCTTTCTGATGGACCGCTTTTGATGTCAAAGGCCACGGGCAGACGTGTAGATAGGTGTTTCACAATAATACAATTCTCATGTTTGCAGTGAGGTTACTCTCCATAAGGGTAATACTTAATTTGTGCCCGTTTTACAGTTTATTGCTATCAGTACTATTCTGGTACAAGAAGAAATCAAAGGGCGTGATATCAGGGAAGCGGAGAGCCCAGGAGATTGGTCCGAGCCTGATATTTACCTCATGAGTAGTAGGGCTTCAGAGTGACTTGAGATGAAGGAAATGAAGGAAAAAATATCTGAAAAGACAGTGCCCTCTGGTATGAAGTCAACGTTCGCTACATTTATGAAGAAATAAGCGGGATGTAAAGCTAATTTATGTCATATACACAACAAAGTTTGTGGGGACAGAAAATAAAAAACGAAATGGTAAAAAATCAAGCCAGAAATAATTGACTATAATAAATTTATGTGCGGAATGGATAGGGCATACCTCACTGGTATAGTGCCCTATTACACATGCTGCAGAAACCCCATGAAATGGACTAAGGGATTTATGTTATTTTGCAACAAATGGCTAATTGGAATTTACCCAGTGACCGGAGCCCCTTCAGCTCCAACATAGACATGTTTTCGTACAATCGGTATTGCGAAAAAATCCATATTTTTTTTTTTTTTTTTTGCAAATTAGGGGACGATATCGCCTTCTCCCTCTGCTGACTGTAAATGTAGTTAAAATCATTTATAATAGTAGAACACAAAGATTTAACTCTTTAAATACTAAAGCCCATCATTGGACACGATATTGAATCAGTTCCATCCACCTTCCTTTCCGTCTCGGTCAGCCAATGGGGCTGTCTGCACTATGTCGGTGAGCCGATTTTCACGAAACTTGTAGTCGCCGGACGTCTGTTTGTAAAGAAACGCTATACCGAATTTCATAGGAACTGACAAAAAACGTTTAGTCGCTAATACTAGGTCACAAAGAGACGGAAGGACGATGCATATTACCTCCACAAAAGCAGTTTTATTTGCTTTGCAAAGAACGCCTAATAAATAAAATCAAATTTCTCACATTTATGAGAGCATTAAAGCACGACCGACTGAACAACATTATGAGTCAGACTTCAAAGCCAGTATTGTTCAAGGAAACGTCGTAGTTACAAACTGTTACTTTTAATTCAGTTAGCCGTGCAATTTTCTTGTTACCATTATTTGAAGAAAGTGAATGATCACGTATAGGAACCGTAACTCCTCTTATTTAAGAGACAAGACTGATGATTAATTTTGATACATTACATCCTTGAACGCATTAGCTTTGGTGAGTCTATAGTTATGTTCTTGTTTTAACTTTCACATTAATATTTATTCTGACGTGGTTGTTTCCTGACATGTACTTTTATGGATTGAAAGATGATTCAAGTACACTTACACTACAGTGGTGTCATTGCCTCTGAGTCCAAATGTTCATGTAAATAAAGGCTAATATTTTGGATGTAATTTTATGGTGAATTTGTAAAACAAATTGCTGCAGATGTTTTGGAATTTCTTTCATGTCACTTAATATTCATTTCCCCAATTTTTTACTTTTTTCATTAAAGCGTTTATGGCATGAATAATCCCGTACGCGGTGAATTATGTGAACTACATAAGTAAAATTACATGATCATGACGATCAAGTGTTTGCTAGGATTCTGGATCACAGAGCCCAGTCTTATTACTCTTCACTCCATGTTTTAACACTACCGAATTATCGCTAACTTATGTGCTATAAGGCTTATGAAGTTCCAGAATTTGAGACTGAATCAAACATGTTCAGTCATCGTAGATTCGTATGATTGTACTGTCAAGTTATTATTACTGATTGCAGGAAACTGAAAAAATATGACGTTGAACTGGACTCCAGTGAAATAAACTCAGTTGGAAGTTTAGTGACAATCGGTAAATTTGTTAATCCTCTTAGAAAACAGCCACTTGGGAGACTGAAGAAGAAATGAGAAAGTAAGATTAATACGTATTTTGGAAAAATGTGATTATGGGAGTCGGATTTCATTGTCTCAACTTCATATTTGTTGTTCGATTTGGTAAGAGTATTATCATAGTGCGATTGTATGTTAACAGAGAATTGGTTATTTTCGTTCATAAGTGAGATTCGTAAATCTTATTTGTGGTACTATATGAAATGCGATATAAAGTCATCTGTCGTAACATTCATGAATACAATATAATATTTCCGATTCCATCTTTATGCTTCCTACTATATTGTCATGTTCTCTTATAATCGTTATTACATCATAAGTGAATTTAGCTGCTTTCATATCTTCAGGCTGTTTTCCCCATTCTTCCCACTTTGTTAAGTTTAGCTGTCACTGAGAACAACGTGGAAGATAGCACGTGTCTTTTCTATTTAGAATGTTTTGACCTCATTAAATAAAGATTTTGTTCTGACGCTTAGCATCTGCTTGTTAGAGACCTCTACTTGTAGAAAAAAGGAATGGAAGCTCGTCAGAGTTTCTGGATCCTTTGAATGCAAAACCAGAAACGAAATAATATTTATTTATTATCGTCTTCGTCTGCAGTTCTTTACCATCGAGGAAAAATAACAAACGATTCAGTATGCAATATGGTACATATCCAAGTACAATACAGGCTGAGAATTCCGTGAAAATACCAAGAAGTGGGAAGTGTGTTGGTAGAACAACATGCTTATTCCTCAAAGCGTTACAACACAGATATGTGGGTGAAAAGTTTAACTTTTTAGAACCCAGTACTAGCTATGTGTACCATCTGCTGTAAAATTTAAAATAAAACTCATACATTTCCTTACACAGTGTGTTAGGTGTTTTGTATTATAGTCACGATAAACGCAAGAAACACCATTGTTTTCCCTAAATACGAGTAGAGTAACTACATTTTTGTTTATAATGGAGATACAGTCCCTTCTCTGTGAGGGAAGATCTGAAATTTTTATAGTATTGGAGAAAATATAGTCTTCAAAGGGTTAAACGTACTCTGTCCTTGAAAGTCGAAAACATTTTATGGTGTACATATAGAATTGCTAAAATTCC
Organism: Reticulitermes speratus; assembly: GCA_021186555.1. NCBI lineage: Eukaryota > Metazoa > Arthropoda > Insecta > Blattodea > Rhinotermitidae > Reticulitermes > Reticulitermes speratus. Next base: position 22,899,242 of record JAJKFL010000005.1, read on the forward strand.
CAAAGATTAGAATCCGGTTTAGGCATAGACCTGCCACTTGCCTATGCGGTATACATGACCAAAACAAAGCCTTCCTTTGTGAGCTGGCAGGGAGGCTGAAATAATAAGAGTGGCATAATTAATGTTAATAGTTTTGGGGTCGAGATAAAACGTAGTTACTCCTTCGAAATCCTGTTACAGAACTCTTTATTCTTCTGTTCATTCTTCCACTGATTACGTTGTTGCCCACTAATGCAGACACAAATTTCACTGTTATATTTTTCCAAATTAGCATCGTGTCAGTACAGACGTCACATATCTTCTTCGTTGATTACTTCAGGTATTAGCTGTACAAAAATGGAGTATTTACTAAGTGGTCAGATGTGGGTAACATTGCAGTATTTTTGTACTGAATTTGAGATTAATATTTGATTAAAAATGTATGAGAAAAATGTTATTATTATTATTTATTGTTTTAGGAAAATAATTTACCTCCTGCCGAGCTTCATATTAATGTAAATTATTTAGTCGAACCTGCTAGGTAACAGAAGCTTTTGCAAAATACTTTCACTCCATTTAAAATAATACTTTTTCGAGTGGTTTTCACGCCAGTTTATTGTCTGTTGATTTTCTGCAGTTACCTCTATTTTGGAGTTGGATATTATGAAAGCTATTAAACGCCTTAAACCTTCTAAGTCTGTCGGCTTGATAGTACTATAACAGGCTTTCTCATAAAGGTCTGCAAAAATTTTCGAACACTTTTGCTTAAACACATTTTCGACCTTAGCCTATTACGGTAACTATTTCCAACGCAGTGGAAGGACGCGGAAATTGTGCCTATTTTGAAAACAAAATATAACCTTTGTTCCATCACTATTTACAGACCGATCTTTCTTTTAAATAACTTTGTCTAAAGATTTTTTGAATTGTTCGTGCGTGATCCCATGTCATATTACATTAAATCTAAACTGAATTCTACTCAACACGAGTTTATAAAACTGAATTCCACAAGAACTAATCTTGACTTCATTTCTCCTTTAGCCAGTTCCAAACATCACTTTTACGTTATTTATTTTTGTATTATCAGTGCTCTCGACCTTATCCACATTCTGTTTGACTTGTAAACGTTGTTCCGTAGGGATATCTGATGGTTGTGTTAATTGGTTTCACATTTTCGTAATCAATCGGCATTCTTCGGATTATTTTAGGCGTTCTTTCATCACTGTTCGAATTTCTTTCTGGTGTCCCACAAGGATATGTCCTGGGTCCACTTTTTAAATGTATTTATTAGTGATCCGTGTACATATTTAAATAAACTACATACATATTATTCGCTGACAACATTAACAATTTGGTACTATGAACTGTTCTAAAGATTGAACTTTGCTGCTTTCGGATATGGAATTCGTAGAAGGTTGTTGTGCGTCTAATTTCTTAAACTAACTTGAGCAAAACTAGGGTTGTTACCTTTACTATGAGAACGATTGTTCAGTATTATATTTATAAACCATGCGATTATTGTATAAGTAGTACGTGACCATCAAAGACGTGCAGTATTAACTGAAGCAAAAGCGCCGTTTAGACTAAATTTTCTCCCAATCCGTAAATACGTATATTGGACTTAATTCGGATTATGACACTTTCGTTCTGCACACTTTAATGTTTATTGTTATTGTGTCTAACACTATTTAGATATAAAATCAAGCACATTCCAGCTGTTTGCAACTTTATAACATCTACTGGCGCTAAAACCTGGAACATATCCAACAGAGAATTCGTAACCCTATGTGAAAATCACTTTCTCCCCCAAGATTATGTCAGCCACTGGAATTCACTTAAGTATTTAAAGCTACATAACCCTATGACAGAAGGCACCATTTCTTGCACTGTTTTTATTACGGTTTATTCAGGTTTAAAATGTTATCCATGCCTTTTGAATATTAAAAGTAACCGAAACCTTACTCGTAATTTTAGTAACACATCGATCTTTTCTGTTACTTGCAGAAATTATACGTCTTCTAGATGTGTTTCAGCTGCTCACCTGGTGTAGAAAAATGGCAACATGTTTTAGAAAACCTATTATTTCTTTGAACAAATTTTGTATAAATTGATGTAATTGACATTTGTTTTTGCTTTCTCTTCAGCAGTATTTGGCGTTGGTTTTCAGTGGGTTCTGCGTGTCAGTGTATCATTGATATTTTGATATTCCAGCTCTTCATGACTTCTGAATCAGCATGTGCATGAGTAAGAATGCAGTGTAATATGATGGCCTGATACGAGGCTGTCGAGACAGCGCTTGATGTCTTTTATTTGTGATGTTTTTCTTTTTGGACTTGTATTTGTGTCTTCGTTCTGGTTTTGTGCTATGGAGCCACTATTTTATTAAACCAGAATATGATTTGGTTATTATTATTATTACTGTCATTATTATTATTTATTGAGAAACCTGTCCACGGAGGTTTATTGTAAATGGATACTCTCTTGTACAAGTGGGTGGTCTATAGAGGAATTTAAATTATCACATAATTCCTATGTTGAATTGTTGTTTCTTCTTCTTCTTCTTCTTCTTCTTCTTCTTCTTATTATTATTATTATTATTATACCAGAGGACTAGGACATATGCAGTATCCGAAACGTTGTTTTGTGTTTTGGATATGACACGATGGAGGAAGTCAAGAAGCGGAGTGATCCTTAGTGTAATGTAACACGGTCAAAATAGTTTAAAAATACATAAATAAGCAATTTAGTTATTTTGGTACTATTTAAGTCCAGATACATCAGGAAAAAAATAGCTACTTGAGCTTGTTGTATAAAAATCTGAAGGTCTTTGAACATTGTATTCGTTAGTTCTGGTGTACATCTTAAATTGTATTCGTGTTTAGGATAAGAAGATAAGCCTCTAGATTTGGTATTTTATTAGATATGTACTAAAATATTTAACATGACGTTCGTTCCACTGTCCCTTCTCATTGGTGTTATGTAACATTTAAGTTTATCTTAATTTTCCATATAGAAAACAAGAACGTAATACCCTGCAAACTGAAAACTGGCAAACGTTTCATGAATCCTGTCCGCTGTTATTAGCATTGAAATGTGAATATTTTCTCCAGTTCTGCGCAATAGTGCAGTGATCTCATCCAGTTTTCATTTTCTGCGTCTAACATGCCATGAAATTAGAGTTTTAATGTCCATGAAACCACAAGTGCCCCAGTGCCATAGTTTATCCTGCACTGCAGCGTATGTTGCTTGTTTGTTGCGGTTACCCAATGAAGCGTCCCCAGCAGTGCGACAAGTAGGCCAGAGTTCCATATCCGTCGCAGATGGCGAGGGCAGTCAAGTGAAGTTTCCTGTGCTGACACTTGGTGTTCCATTCAGATTTTATTTGTCTGACCTCGGTTTCACCAAAGTTACTATTGCCGCTATAAAGTTAGGAAGATCAGATCACGTTTTATACGTGTCATTCGTTGTGCCACGTTTTGTTGATGTGTGCTTCCTTTTTTACAAACAAATGTGTTCGCAGAAAATGAAAATTTAGTAAGTCGCAACTTTGGTTACGTATCCAAAATTGTTCTTCTTCTTTATCCCTTTCCTTCCTCTCTTGTGTTCTTTCTTCTTTCTTTCTTTCTTTCTTTCTTTATGCTTCTCTTCTTTCATATTCGTGTTTCTTTCTGCTTTCATTTCTTCTTTTCTTTTTTGTGGTCTTCTTCTTTTTCGTTATGGTATAATTTTCTTCCATATTTTCTTGCTTTTTGTCTGCCGTTTCTTCCCTCTTTTCATTTATTCCCTTTCTTCATTTCACCTTTGTCATTTTCCTTCCTCCCTCTTTGTCTTTCTTTGTGTGTTTTTTATTACTTCTTTGGCTGCGCAGCCCTATTCAGTTCTATATTGTTACGTTTTCCAAATTCCTTGCTGAGACAAGTGGGTAGCTGCCTTGAATGGAGTGTCAGTGTCAAGTTCGCTGTTTACACCAGTCACACTTCAACCGGAGCATGTCTGAGATCTCAATCATTCTCTGCCAGTATTTTCATACAATCGTCTCTGCATATAGAAGCCAGTTACATCGGAAATAGACGCTGACTTTTAAAATCCTTCAAAATCTCTACTTGTATTGATAATTGTATTCCGCAGTCAGATCTGCACGTCAACAGGGATTTAAACTTAACAACGAGAAAGCGCTCTATAAAATGACATTGACGTCATTCTAAGATCAACATATAATCCCTGTGGACATTTATGAACACTTTGTGAAGGTATATTAAAGATTTATGCTTTATCTATTTAAGGAATTTGTGTCTTTCACACACTCACAAAAGCTAGTCGTCACAAGAAGCATATTGATGTGGCTGTAACGCTACAAAACTGTATCTGATCCAATCTCAGCTACCTTACAGGCTATCCTGGCTGATGCGAGATTTAAGAGCAGTAATTATAAAGATTGTAGGCATCTGAGACATTAGGCCGTGTAGTGTGGTAAATATTTACCACGTTTAGGAGAATGCAGTGCTTTCGTATTCTGGTTACACTACCGTACATTTTCACAGTGATGAGTGCTGTGATTATGGTCTTCGCTCTGAAGATGGAGGTAGCAAGTTATTCTGAAATATTTGTACTATTTCCCGAAGTGCGTTGTATCACATGGCACAAGCCAGTAATCTTGAGTGTTTGACCTGCTTCAAATTGGTGTAGGCCGCTCAGGCACTGGGGCATTAGAAGGGTTTCCTGCTAGTAATAGAACTACGTCCGCATTTTTCTGTGTCTTTGTAATTGGGTAAAAGCCAGAGTTGTACATGATTTCCATTAACATCTTCAAGAAATGTCGGGATAATGCTGTGCTTCGAAGTAGACTACCTCCAAAAGACGTGTTCACCTTATTGCGTTATACTGTCGTCAGAATCTTTACAATTAATTCAGGAAGGTTTAACATATTAGACATATAGTACGGCTACCCCAGACTGGTTCTTCTCTCCTATTTGCACCTTAAACAAGAGCGAGGACGCAGTTTACAAAAGTTCTAACAAAAGAAACCAAAGACAGTGCCTCCCTAAAAGTACTTCCACACACACTGTATGTAAACCAACCTTCCGTCTGCACATTACGTTACTGTACACTGACAAATATTTATTCTCTTACGTTAACAATTTAGAAATAAAAGCGAGTCATTGTTATTAAATTAATTAAACAATTTCTAGATATAAGTAAATTACATTGAATATCTCGATTTTGTGTTAAGTAAGCATGCTGCTTCGTCTGGAGACATATCAGAATGACCAGGCGTATAGCCGTAATTCGGTCGCAGGGATCTCCTGAATACAATTCTGGCGTGCTATCATAAGGTGGCGACATTCGCTACTTACAAAATTTTGTGTTCTGTGGAGCTGTTGTATAACAGTTTATGTGTCTTCCTTAGTGTAGTTGGCTATAAACGTGTTTGTATGACTAGATGTTTAACAATAACACGGGTTTAAATAAACTAATATGTTGTTTGTCATTAATCCATCTGTAGGCCGCATTGCGTGTGTACTGAAACGTATCGTACCTTTCATTTGTTTGCTGTCACCGTTATACGGGCTTGAAGATATTTATGTTCCTGTATCAGAGCGAAAATAAATGAAACTAGAAGCAGAGGTGTTACGCATTTATTTACTAATTTATCGACCTTGGTTTTATTCACTTCAAACGCTGAACGTCATGATTGAGTGATAAATATTCTTGTTTCGTATCTGGGAAGTCCCCACTCGATTCTTACACAAAAGCCCGCCTATTGATCGAGGTAGTGCGTCGTTTGCTGTGAAGTGTTTACCGGATGCCTCCCACAGTTTAAATCTGCTTTTAATTCGTCGTTAAACGAAGAGTTTCTACAGGCGAGTGGACGGAGTGCTCAGAGCAGCGCATCTCACTTTACATCTAACCCGACACTGCGGAAGTTTTGCAGTTGATATTCCTCCGATAAGTATCACCAGTACTAACAAACTGACCTTGTGTCTCTGGCTACCCATTATTTGTCAGAGATAATAGTTTGTACATTTAAAAAAACAACTTCCTGTTTATTTTATATCTTCTGTTCTTCATCACATGTTACTAGAGTAACTGAATCTAGAAGGATAAGATGGGCAGGTAATATAGCACGAATTGAGAGATGATTAGTTTATAGAGGATTGAAGTCCGATACCCTAAAGGAGGAGAACATATGACAGAGATGCCGCAGGTGTTACGGTAATATTAAAGTGGGCTATTGAAGAATAAGTTGTGGGAGTTTGGATTGGATTTAAATAGCTTAAGGCATGCTCTAGTGGCACTGGTGTGAACGCACTTAGGAACCTACCCGTTCAATAAAAGGTAGAGAGAGTTTGTGTTACTAGCTGAGCGACTGTCAACTTCTCAAGTAGGATTCTGTTCCATGGATTGAGAGTGGTTCCTTCAGAATATTTTATGTTGCTGAACTTCTCCCTAGTCTGACTGGCACGCAACAAGACTTTGCGTGCACTTTGAAAGAAGAAGCGAACATCACAGTTTAGGCCTATATATGTAGCATACTTGTCTTGAGCTTCGTGCTCTTGCAAAGTAAGGTGGAACTCCCCTTTGCGGGACGATGCATATGATAAAAGATACAATAAAACGCCTTCCTTTATAAAAATGAAGACCTGCAATACTACTGGCAACGTAGCTTATAAGCAGTTTCTTCTGATGGGATGGGAGACCCGGGATTCACTTCTGGGTATGATATGTTAGGGATCGGCTCTGAAACCGTGAACTCGAATACTTCTGCACATTTTTATGTTCTTTTATCTAAAACAGTATTCGTCTTTGCAAAGAGCAGGAAGACGCAAGATACAAGATACACCGTATAAAGTGTCATCTAAGTCACTCTAAAGACAAGCGAGGCCCGATAACCCAGTAATGGCCAAATCCATATTTTTGGTAATGAAATTTTAAGTAGCAACAGCTATGAATACCATTACATAAATCATGTTAGAGTAACTATACAATACATCATTATGCATTTGTTGCCGTAAATCTATACAATATGTAAATGTATATGAAATTTGTATCGCCATGCCGTCCGACTATATGAAATTCATTATTGGGGGTCAGCATTAGAACTTCTGTGATTTGACTTGCGCTTCAGACGAGTATGTGTTATATAGCTTCTATTGCTAATATAAGGAAACTTAATATTATTCATACCGTATATTTTAACTTTATATTCACAGTCCGACAAAATGTACAATTCAGTCACATTAATTGTGCAATTCCACTGTCCTACATGTTTCGAACCCTTAGTTTGGGTTCATCTTCAGGGACTCGTTACACCAGTTGATGTGAATAGTGTGTAACGAGTCCCTGAAGATGAACCCAAACTAAGGGTTGGAGACATGTTGGACAGTGGAATTGCACAATTAATGCTATTCAATTGTACATTTTGTCGGACTGTGAATATAAGGAAACACTTTACTTGTCAGTAATTACAGATCTCGTAAGCCACGGAAATAAACATTCGTTGGTATATAGTTCAGTGTGGTCAGTATTACAAACTATAGGAGATAAAAGCCTTGACTTCGTATACGGTGCAATGCCTTTATGCTTGCAGTAAATGAACATGGAGGTCAGTGGAGTAGAATATTTTGAGATTTGAGGTTCTGACGATAGTAAGTATTACAATTATGGACTTACACCCTGACAACAGAGGTAGTACGTTCCTCCAAATATTTACATGCGTTACTTAAATCAACTTTGTCGTATCCCAGAAGACCATGATCCCGATTTGTAGACTTGCTTGAACTTGGTTTATACCGCTCAGGGACCGGGAAAGCGGATGTATTTCCGATTGAGATAGGCCTGTATTTTTATATCGAAGTTTTTCTCTCTTATGCCGAGTAGATAAAACCTTTCTGCGTAACGACGATGTACCAGATATCAAAAATATTCAGCGCTTCAGAGTTAATCCTAATACATTCTGGCAGTGTTATTTTGCAGTAACCATGGCTGATACTGTGGACTTTGTCAATTCTTTATGGTCATAACAAAAACGTTGCGAAAAATTTGTCTCTTTTTTTTTTCTTTTGGAGGGCCCCGCAGCAGATGCTACGGACGCAACGCTGTGATGAAGATGATTAATTTTTTTTTTTGTAATGGTGCACCGGTGGAATAAAAATGACGGGGGAAAACCGAAGTACTCGGGAAAACAACTGTCCCAGTGCCACTTCGTCCACCACAAATCCTACATGGAATAATCGGGGATCGAACCCAGACCTCCGAGCTGAGAGGCCGGCGATTAACTGCCTGAGCCATGGTACGGACCTAAAACTTTGTCTTTCTTCGCCTTCAGGTGGAAAATAAGTAAGATGTATAAGAGATCCAGTCATGGAGCCTAGCTCTTTCAAACGTGCCCAATAAATGTGAAACTTTCTCCTTTTCCCTTTTCTTCACCCAAAGAATAAATCTTATCCAACCTTCGAAACGTAGTGTTATTCACAAACAAGACGACTGCCAGTGTTAACTGGTGAAGCTTATTGTTTCAGGTTCTCCTAGGATATTCATATCTGTGCGAAATGGTGAACGCTATGAACAGTGTTCCAAAACTGACCAGTTTTTCTTGCATACAAGATTGAATTCGATTTTATTGGCTTAACCAAATGGTATGACGGAAAAGATTTGATCATCTAATGACAGTAGGTGAGTGAAGCTAAAGAACGTTCGTAATTGAAGTTTCTTCTCCTTATATTACATTATAAAGCCGTGGATTTCCTTTCCGTTGCTGATTCCTTACGTGCTGGTTACGCACCTCACACTACTTCATTAGATTCTTATTAAATGTTAATGCAAACACCGTCCCAGCTAAAAGCTGCGGGAACACAAAGCGCTCTTTGACCGTGTTTTCCTGCTTTGCTGCACACTTATTTCTGAGATAATTCGTTTGAAAGTGACAAAACGTCTTACTCCATTTGGAATATCCATTTATATTAATAACTTCATTAAACGGGTTTAAAAAGTTGAGTAGCTTAAGAAGCCATTGTTATTCTTAAGAATCTTTATCTATTTGGGTTCCTTTACTGATACAAAAGCTTCTTTGTGATATTCGGTTTTAAAAATTTAGCGAAGTTAGCTTGTAGACGGTTGTGTCACATGAACCAATTTCAGGGAAAAATTCATGTATGTACTGAAGGCATTTCATCATTGATAACAACAGACTCACAATATTAGTTGAAAATTTTGATAAACATCTATATAAAAGGTCCGTGTTTTACACAATTTTAAACCTGCCTTGGCAGATGTTGAAGTTCTTGCTAGTGGTTTGAGATGCTTTGTGGAAGTAGTGATTTACCTTGCTAATAATCATTACACCTTCTCTCCATGCTCGTTTATTACCGTCCCGTTTGTTGTGCCGCAGTACAGATCTGGCAGCACATAATCATAGCGTCGCTCTTGTGTTATGGGGTTTATCTTCCTGGCTCCGCTTTCAGTTACGAAATATTTCAAATCAGAAGAATAATATTACGTAAAATACTCCATCACAAGTTCCCGATTGGGAAGTAAATTTCAATAAGTGTATTTTCCTTTATTGTACATTGAGGATTGAGGTGTTGTGGAGAAGCAACAGATCACATACAATTGTAACTGCGCTGAAATCAGAAATGTTAATTAGTAATACTAAAATTTTATAGTGCTTGCGAAGAGAATAAGGATGAGAAGTGAAAGGAAATGGCATGTTCAGCTGGCAAGCTTTGGTATATGAGGTCAACATTTTTAAAGAGGCATTCAATTCGTGATAAAATAAAAGCTTTATTTTCTAAAATAACGGATACGAAATATTATTTTCGAAAATTATAAAGCTTTTTTTAGGTTCATGAATCAGATACTGTCGATTTAGCTATTCTACTTCAATATATTCCTCACTAATCACTAATACAAATTTCACGTAATGTTACTGGTTGAATTACGAGTATTCCAGTCACTATTCGACCTCGTTTTTCACCTGTGGCTATAATCCATAACTTATAAATTTTAACCCGCGTTGGTGTAGTTTATTGTAGGCTTGTAATATTACGCGTAGTTGCTGAACTAAATCGTGGTTAACATCTGATACGTTACTGCAACACACAATTATTTCACTCCTCATCTGTCTTCCAGGCGTACGATAAAATAAAACATGCGTCCAGTCATCTGCCCCGTCCAGCTGAACTTCCTTGATTTGATCATCCTAAAATATTTGAAGACTACAAATTATAAAGTCCTAAATCAGGGAGCAGAGTTGCACAGCTAATCAGGAATTATTTTCTCTTTTCATGCGGACTACGAGGTTTCATTACGGTGTTCACAACAGTCGGCCATATCTCCCTATTCTGAACGAAATAAATCCAGTTCACACTCTCCCATGATCTTTTGTTCAATGAATTCTACTTGCTGCAGCCATCTCATTCGCCTTTATGTGTTCACCCCATAATATCTGGAGAGGGAAACAAATTATGAGTCCCGTCTTTACGCAGTTTGCTAGAGCCTCCTCTTACTTGCTACGTCTGAGTATTAGTGTTCTCCTGTCCTTGCCCTCAGATACCTGCAGTCTGTATTCTTGCTTTATGTCAAACACCAAGTTTCACACAATTAGCAAAGAGGCAGAATTCTTATCATATTTTCGTCGTTTCGTATTTCAGTAACAGAAGCGCAGATAATTATCTCTTGTAAGATATTGTGTATTTAATTGAAGCAAGCCTCCATGTATTTAAACTGCTCTTAATTTCCTTGTGACTGAAATTTTTATCTGCCAATGTCGATCCAATATATTTGAACTTTTACAAATATTTGTGGAGTTATTAGCTGTCTTTAATTTAACATTTTGTCCTGCATTGTTGTGACGACTTATACACTTAATTTTCTCTGATTTTAGGTCTAGACAAACCTCCATACTGGCTACTGACAAAGCGTCTATATTTCTCTCTATTGAACCTTTGTACCGGCTCAGTACATTAGCGTCATCACTTGTTTAACCTGCCGTTTCCTCCAGCCCCACCTTGCTCCATATTTCTTAGGTCCAAGTACTTCCGTCCGTTACTTTTCTTAAACACACTAGAAGCCTTTGTTGTTAACTGTAATTTGAAGGTACACTGTTACTATGTTCGGTCATAAAATACATTTGTATTGCTTACTGTATGTTTTGGGTTGTATAATTAAAACTCTAACAGCAAGAGTTCAAATTTAAGTAACCTGCTATATCTCTGCTTCTCTATGTATTCCCGGTGACATTTGAGGCATTAATATATCACGGTACGACTTCCCTATACTCTGCTGACAGGAGTCTCTGTCCTATTTTTTATCAGCCATCATGTCAAAAATGTTGTCATATCGCGATAATCTATAAATTTGTGGCCGCCAACATTTTGCTTCAGCGGTGGAAACACCTAAAGGGAACTGGCATAGACTGGCGCGAAAGAAGATGATCAGCAAATTGTACATAAATCAAAGTGTTAAAGTATGACTGGACCAAGGAGAGACAAAAAGTGTGAAGACTGCAAGATGCATTAGACAAGGATGCTGTTTGTCACCTGTTCAACTTGTACAGCTATTACCTTACCAAGGAAGCACTCGAAGGGCTTTTTTCATGGCTCGGCAGCCCTCGTGGGCGTAGGCTTCCTCTTTGTTGAGGTTTCGAGATTACACACAGACACACCACACTCGGGAGGACTCCTCTGGACGAGTGATCAGCCAGACGCAGAGACCTCTACCTGACAACACACAACACTCAAAAGAGAGCCATCCATGCCCCCGGTGGGATTCGAAACCGCAACCCCAGCAAGCGAGCGCCGTAGACCCACGCCTTAGACCGCGCGGCTACCAGGATCGGCACTCGAAAGGTTTGGATATTTCAAAACAGGATAAAAAGTAATTTAGACTGTGAAATATGCAGATGACCTAGAGCTACTGGCTAAGAAAGAAACGGTGCTGCAGGGCATGAGTGATAGACAAATGAAAATTGCAAGATGTTACGGAATTGAAATGAATGTGAAAAATTTATGGTAATGGGAATCTCAAGGCAACCATCCCCAATGCAGATTATGATAGATCAAAAACAACCGAATAATGTGGAATATTTCAACTATTTTGATAGCATGCTAAATGATGCAGGATATACGCGTGAAATTAAATAAAGTATTGCCATGGCAAAAGCAGCATTTGACCAGAAAAAGACTCTTTTCACCAGAAAATTGGACTTAAATTTAAGAAATAAACTTCTAACGTGCTGCAGTTGGAGCATAGCCATGTATGTTGCTGAAGCTTGGACACTTCGGATAGCAGATCAGAAATAGCTGGAAAATTTTGGAATGTGGTGTTGGAGGAGGCTGGAGAAGATCAGCTGGACCGATCTGTGAGAAATGAAAAAGGATTACGTTATTTAATGTAAGATAGAGCGCAGGATAGGAGTAACGGGAAGACGAGGAAGAATATGTACTGGATGACCTTAAGGAAAAGAGAAGGTAATGTAGATTGAAATTGGAAGCACAAGATCGCACTGTGGAGAACTCGTTTTGGAAGAGGTCATGGAACTGTCGTAAGACAGACTACGGGATGAATAAATGGTGGAGACAAAGGATAAACTACGGCGATGGTTGTTAGTGTTTGGATCGGTATTCTGTGTAATAAATAGTTAACATTTTGAATGGCCCCTAATGCTATGAATTAACTGGGGTCCGACCATTATCCTGTGGAGCATTGACTGGTCTAAGTGTCGAATGGTTCACCAATATACACTTAAGTGCCCATTTTCTTTACTTTGTGAAATAACGGATTTCACACTTTAACGGTAACATGTACATAGATTAATTTAATTCAGAATTATTATTTAAATTTGCGTTTGGACAATCGGGCCTCTACGTTATTGATTTAAATACTTAAATCACACTTCAACCAAAACTGTAGGAAATTGCTACATCGAGGCTTATGAAATACAGATTTATGAATTAATGACGCCCGCTTACAAGTGGTTCCCTGAGTCCTTTTTCATGCTCATCTCTTATGTTGAGTAAACGTAAAGGAACAACTTTTGAGGTGCTTGTACATGTACAGTTTTTTTCTGCTTAAGACGGAAGGTTCAGCTCTCTTGCTCTCAAGTCAGCAGACCCATAATGCGTTACTTTCGCCTCATGGCTGTGTTCTGTAGAAAGTTCACTATGCGTACGGCCTGTAGCATGTTTATAATAAGCGAACTTCAGTCATTATATGCAGTTATGTAAAAAATGTTGAAAGGATAATTATTAAAGAGAATTTTCTTTAGTTTGTCTTGTTTTGGTATTCCAAAGGATTACCCATTGCAACTTTGAATTTCTGTTGTGTTGTAACATATACCTTAACTGCAGTATGACGGTAAAAGTGAACTGTAACGTTGGCCGAATGTCAAATGTCAGACGCACTGAAAATGCATGACAGAGGAGACGTACAGATCCACGTGATTTTGTGACCATTTTCACACAAACCCTCCGCTTCACTCTTGAATCTCGTGAAAGGCAACACGCCATATGTAGTTTAGATCCATTTAATATCATCCTCCGTGTAGTACGCCTGCATCTTTGTTTCCATGTTTCTGGCGAAAATGTGTTTTTCTCTCGTCTTACATACTTGCCGCTTGTCCTGCACACATATCTTCACTTGACATTTTCATTATCAATGCGTGGTGAAGAGTAGGCCTAAAAATGTGAAGCTTCAGTTATGTAACGTCCTCAAAATTCCTGTCGTCACTGTCTCCCTCTTCTATACAGGAACTCCTCCCAGTACCACGTTCACTGACAGCCTCAGTCAGTTTTAATTCTTAGGCCTTGGCGGTTGATGTCCAGTGGGTCCTCTCGGCTTTCGAGAGTAAGCCGCGTACAAGAGTGAAGATTTTCCGACAATTCGACACGAATTATAATTATCATCTTCAGGATGACAATCTGGGTTTATCCGCTTCATGTCTAACCCTCACAAATTCATTCTCGAGGCTGGATAAAGTAGAAAAACAGATTCTATCCCAGCCCTCACAACGTACACTTACGCATCTCCTCTAAAAACAGTTGACAACCTCCTGTGCAGGCCACCCGTAGGTCCTCCGTCGCCGCGAGAAAAGTTCATCGCCTCTTTCATCACCGTGGGGAAACTCCCCTATCGGTTATCCCCGCAGTCCTTCCCACGACGAATCTAGCCTCAATTTCCACAACCCGCTTGTTGCCAGATCTATACAAGGGCTCCCGAATAACCGCGAGATATATTCATCCTGACGATGGAGACTGAAATGTGTGTCCAAACGTCGGAAAATCCTCATTCCTCAACGCTTCTTAATCCCAAATCCGACTTAAAGCAAATTCAATCTATTTTTTTCCTTAGGGCAATATATTTTTAAAATAACACAGTAAAAGTGATTTAATCTTTGATTTAAAGCTTGGTCACTATTGAGATGACATGAATGTTTTGGGGATTGGTGCGGCAGACGAGAGGTGTCAGAAGTGTGGTCTGTCCTAACTTCAGCAAGTGAAGATTCACTCTCGCCTCAACTTCTTGCTATCTTAACTGACTTCCTAGCCCTGAGTCTACGGTTTCCTCAACCCGTCCTGCACTCTGCTCCCTCCAAAACACATAGTACAGTCATGGCAAAAACTGCTTCTCTACGGGTATCTCTTAATACGTTTCAGCTCAATCTGCATCCATTCTAGGCTAAGAACGCGTGTCTTGGAGGGTGATGCATTAAAGAAGACGAAAGAGACGAATTAGAAGTAATAAGAGGGGAGAAAGAGCAGGAGAAAAGAAAGAAATACTCGTATGTGAATGAAGATTAAGAGGGAAGTATGAAGGAGTAGAATCGGAAGGTGAAAGAGCCTGCTATTCAGTGGGAACCACATTCTCCTTCCCCGAGAAGGAAGCAAATACGCCATGAAACTCACAACTCGTTTCCACGTAGCTCTAAAGTTAAGAAACCTTGCAGCCACAACCCCACGTCCATATGACTACCTTGGCTTGGTTCTTATTAAAAGAATCAAAGAGAGTTTTGCTTATCTGTAGACCGAAAAAGCCAATGAATGGGAAATTTTCTGCCACGTAAGATTTGAGGTTCTCACAGCGGTCATTGCGAAGGTTACTGTCCTGTGGGTTTTTATACAATGTATTTAATCAAATAGGTGCCGAAATTTCGGAGAAACCTGCTGCCTCAGCCTTCAGGGATAAAAATTCTTATTTACAAAAGATGGAAGTAGTACGTTCCTGTTTAATTTTATTGTATGCCTACAAATCTACACGGCATTCCATCTCAGAAGGGTTTTGTTTTCAATTCCTTTATATGTCGTCTTCTTTTGGCCTCTTTCTCTCTCTCTCTCGTTGCCTCCGTAATAATGGTATTTAATCCTTCAATCGTACACCATACCAGCATATCACATCAGTTGATTCAGTAACGTTGAAAGACTCAAAGCTTCAGTTATTATTCTGCGTAACGTTTTTACATGTATTTCTGCTTATATGTTTCCTAAAATAGTTTTTCTATTTACAAATGAAAACCAACAAGTTGCCTGAGGAAAGCGTACCAGTGCTGTTTTTTAAGTGAAATGTGGTGTAATTATTATAGCCTGAAATGGGAGATGCCGATCCCAGTAGCCGCGCGGTCTAAGGCGTGCGTCTGCGGCCGCTCGCCTGCTGGGATTGAGGATTCGAATCCCGCCGGGGGCATGTATGTCTGTCTCTTGTGAGTATTGTGTGTTGTCAGGTAGAGGTCTCTGCGACTGGCCGATCCCTCGTCCAGAGGAGTCCTACCGAATGTGTGTGTGTGTCATTGAGTGTAATCAAAGGCAACAGTAACCTCTACACCTACAATGAGTAGGTAAAAAGTGGTCAAGACTGATAAAGAAAGGAGGAAAGAAATGGGAGATCTGTTGTTATAATGACTGTAATGTTGTATCTGGTTTAAACAACCATTTCTCGTGTATGTGAAAATCGTGATTAATACTGTTGTATTCCATTTAATTTATTTATTAGCCGCCATCATTACAGCGAATTTATATTACTGTTGTTGCCATACTACCTCTTTACTCGCCCAACATATTACGAGCGCATTGAACCTTTCATGAGATTATTTTATATTACATGCTTTTTCCCCAGTATCACTCAGCTGGGTCTGAGTGGACACTCAGGATTAATATTATCAAACTACATTACAAGAATTCGTCAAGTTCATTATAGCTACCAGTGTAATACGTATCGTCTTGTAGATACTCATGTATCTACCAGTGTAATCCGTATCATCTTATAGACACTCATGTATCTACCAGAGTAATACGTATCGTCTTGTAGACACTCATGTATCTACCAGTGTCATTCGTATCGTCTTGTAGACACTCATGTATCTACAAGTGTAATACGTATCGTCATGTAGACAATCATGTATCTACGATATTTCCCGATGTTAACATTTTGAAGCCCAGAGTTTACCTAAATAATATATAAAAATTAATTTTCTATTTTACAGTAAATACTGAGTCTTCATTAAAAAATCAAACCATTTATGCTGTTTAGGCTCTTCATTTTGAGAAACATACTAAAGCCACAAATAGGCCGTCTGGGCATATTATAGAGGTTTCGGTTTCAAAGCACGTGGTTCATAACGCATCACTGAGGTTCAAGAAGTTGGGACGTTGCTGAAGATTAGTTTAGTCGAAATCATAGACTGTGATCTTGATTTGCGTGTTGCTGACTAGACCAGTGTATGGACAGGCAGGTTATCCCAAGTAAAATTTGTCCGAGCAGAACACAGACGTTAGAGTATGGCGGGATGTGTATTCTGTAAAATTATTCTTCCGCTCCAAATATGGCTCTGCTTGCAAATCTCCATACACCCTATGGTAACAAATTTCCTCCATAGAGTTATTCTTGAATAATCGGTATTTTTTCATTCATTAAAGTACTCTTCCACTTTCACACTCTCACTACCGTTTACAAGAGCCACATAAATGCCGTCTGAACATTCATGCTACTCTTGTCACGCCAGTTTTAATATTATATTGTTTTATATATTCTGCACCTCCAAAGTGATTTTCTTCCCACGTATCGCCCTCAAGAGAACGAGGTTTTATATGATAAAAAATTGTAAGAAAGAATACAGATGCAAATTTAAAAGAGAAGAGAGTAGTTTAACATGAATAGGCGTCATGTTTAAGGTTAAGTACGTGAAGAAAAGGAACATTCCGTTTCGTAGCCATAACAAATCTAATTTATTGTTAACACCAAGAAACGTAAAACACAGGTTCGTAGGCAGAACACTTCCCATACGAAGCAGACGCTACTTCATTGTTGTTTGCTGAAGTGTAGGCCTGCACCACCTAATACCTCCACGTTCATCCGCACTTCACGAACTGCACGATCTTAGGTTAACACTTTCCAAAGATTCATAAAGTATGACGTAAATTGTAGGATAATATTAAATTGGATTTTAAAGGGATAGGATGAGAGAACATAACATGGACTAGATTCTTCCAAATCAGAAAACTGATCGTTGGGGTTGGGTGGGTGGGGGGGGGGGGGGTTCCTAAATGTGGTAATGAAACTCCGTTTTTCGTAAAAAGGTGGAATGTTCCTGACTTGCTGAAGGAGTATTGTCTTCTCAATAATAACTTTGCTCACCAGAATCAGTAACAATTAAGAAAATACAGGGTGACCCAAAATTCAGTTACCGAAAATAATCTCTCGTGTTAACAGGAATGCCAACACAAGGCTTACACAACTGTGTCACAGCGTTATGAGATGTGCATTGAGTAATGAGTAAATAATGGGTCGAGCCCTTTCGGTCCCGATGCACGTAGGTCTTTAACAGGCCCTTTGTGCCCCCGAGTTGTGCTTTGGACAAGAAGGATCTCATTCCAAATAATTTTTATAAAATTAAATAAGTAACGAAGAAATTTACGTCTTATTTTATTGTACATTTTGCTAAAGGTTTAACTGAATTTTTGGGCCACATAATATTACGGACTTTAAAGATGCTGTACTTAGTACATAGTGTCACACAACTCCACCAGTGACAACTTCCATTTCCCTTTTGCAGGTCCCTATGTATATGTATGCAATATCTTAGTTGTTGTACTCTTGTACTCCTTGCACAAAGTACAATGGGAGTCACCATTAAACTATTATTAACATTAATACTGTATGCGTGAATGACGGAATCTTCGTTAAACTGCGTCTATCGTTCGCGAGATTTGAGGTTTGTACTATAGCGGCGTTGATAAAGATTCCATTTTTTGGGATACGCAGCCGATTGGACTGATGATAGCCACTGTCTGTCACTCGGCATCGTGTCCAAGACAACTGGAATCTTCCGTATTAGTTTATGTAGTTAACACGGCCACCGTGCACTCGTGTTTATAAAACAGTGGTCAAGTATGTTTGAGTGTGGAAGCTTTATAAGTTTCATTCATCTTTTGCTTTTTATTGTACGTATTTCTCAGTCCCTTTAGGCGCTTTCGCAAAATTGCGAAAAGCAACTATTAGCTACGTCCTTTATGTCCGTTCGTTTGTCCGGCCGCATGGAACAACTCGGCTCCCACTGTACAGATTTTCATGATTTTATATTTGAGGATATTTCGAAAATCTGTCCAGGAGGTTCAAGTTTCATTAAAATCTGGAAAGAATAACGGGTACAATACATGAAGACCTGTGTACTTTTATGATGATTTGGCGTTTGTGTCAGTCCTCGTTTGTAGTTAATTATAAATCAGAATGGTAGCTGATGATGACGCGAATTAAGTATCGAAGGGCTGTTGTTAAAATGAACGTGTATTATTCAAAGCCACGTGTTATTCACAGAATAAACTCTATCTGATATACCATTCTTAATTCACGAATTGAATTTATTTAGAGTGACGTTATACAAATGTGCTTTTAGCAGCCTTATGACTGATATCATTATATGCAGTGTGTAATCTTTCGTGAATCTAAAATGCGTCGTACTAATGACAGAATATTTAATGCACATGACCCAGGTTTAAGTCGTAAATCTGATGATCACATGTCGTATCCAATTTAATACTAGGTTAGCATTTGTACGACGTGATGTCTTCTTTCGTAAAAAAACGGTTTAGGAACATGAGTACTCACAAGGAATTCAAATGAGATTTAATTATATGTACATAAATTATCATTAATTGTAAACACTGTAATGCATTTGGGGTGGCATCCTCCAGCGATATAAATTCGTAACAGGAGTTCAACATAAAGGCATTTCAGAAACTATACTGTCTTGCTGACACATTCATAACGTGTTCCTATATTTTCATTACATGCCGGTAAATTTTATGTGGATGTACTCTTTAATGGCCTTGTCATACTGGGTCTCTATATGCAGTTAGTTAAAATGAAGACTAAGGATGAAAAAATTGAGCATAATTGATGCTTATAAGAAAAGATATGAAATTCATATTGATCCAAACAATTCAAATTATGTTGTATCCTGATGCATCTATTTGTGTATAAATCGTAGGTGTGTTACGTAAATGGCTCAACCTGTTTAATACGCCCCTGCACCCGTGTTATGGGAACGACAAGCCACAATAATGAACTCTTACGCCACATACAGATGTACATCAAGCTCCTTCCTGTCGGCCAGTAACAACTTTGCGAACCTCAGGTCTTAAAAACCTCTTAAGAATCTTCAGAGCCTCTTAGCGACTTCCGTGGAATTAGCAAATATATACGTCCTTTGTTTTCTAAATATGACGTGTAAGAAAACACAACAAAAATTGACTTTTTAAATTTTTTCCCGTAAAATACAGTGACAGATCTAGAAAACATCAGATCACATAAATTTAATAACCTTTATAGCTCTGAGATCTAGATCAGAACAAAAACTTGGCTTGAAGTTAGAATTTTCCGATGGGGGATTATATATAGGCAGTCGGAAAACTAAAGTAACACAATTGTCATGAGAGGAATTTGAACCTACCTTTATGATTTACGCGGCATTCAAGGCACATACTTGAAATACTGTTAAAGTAATAGCGCCCGATTTTGCGATGAGATCATCTTTAACTTTGCTTTGACATGCTGGGCTCAAACACAGCAGCCAACGGCATCCATCACGATCAGCGTCTGCTTCTGTATCTAAGTACCTTGTAGAAAGTCCTGCTGACTTATAGGCCAAAACAAATGGAAAGGGAATATACTCGTACGTGGCTTCAGTCGTGAGCGTGTTCATTGGTTTTGAATAAAATAGCCGTACGGTGAATAACCGTGTTAACTGTGCGTTGCATCTGAGCACTCTTTCAGTACGTTACTCTAAGTAACAGTAAAAATACATAATGATGACTTAACATTGTGTTACAACTATTATTTTAGTAAATATGAAGCCGTTAGCTGATAATAATGTAATGGTACTGACTAAACATGTGTTTCGCTTTATTCTCCAAAAAATGTGTTTTGAAGATAATGTGTATTTGAAAGTACTTTCTTGGTCCCACGGTAGTAACTCTTATCTGAGAACGTGCTATTGAACAAAATGTATGTGTTTATTGCCAAGCATTTTGCAAATTAAAAAAGTGTGACGTTCTTCAAATAATTAGGACCAAAGTCGCTTTCCCGAATTCTCGAGTTTTGTTAAGAATAATTAATGATCTCTTACATATGCCCCGAATTTCATGTATTAAACCAAGAAGTCATATATATACTACTTTATTTAACTTTTAGAACTCCCTGTGTTGCCCACGCAGTGTATTTATATGTTTCGTATAATGCTCACAGTAAACAGAAATTATTTCCCTAAAAAACATTCACTGCTTCCTCATTGTAACAGATTCATAACAGGTTTTCAGTCAGATTGAAAGTGAAATTTTAGATATTTTTCAAATTAACTTTATGCTTCAGGGAGCAAATTCCTTGTAGAAGTTACGTAGGCAGCGTTACTGTTGGGTGAACGGATATTAAGAGCTGTTATATCCGACACCTGGTGTCCAGGGATGTGTGTGGGCACAAAGACAGAGGAAATAGCCGAATAGCCAAGTTGGTGTAGTGATTAGGATACTTCCTGAGCGACCGAAAAATCTGGGTATGATTCCCGTCATGGCATGAGACTTTCTCGTCTTGAGTCTGTCCTGTCACGTTTCGAAGCGCCATCAGCCTCTTGTTCGCAAGATGGCGGTGGCTGTTCAAAGGGAGCCAGGCATAAGCTGACATTTCACCTCCACCTTGTGCCAGCGGCAAGAAAGCGTGGCACTGTACTTAACTCCCCAATACCTTTAGGCATTAAAACGGAAATATTACACTGTGCCATTTCGAATATAAAAATTCTGTATGTCACGAAACACAAACTAGACAGGCGGAATTTTTGGAAAGAGGGTAGGAAGTCAATAGTGTTTCCATCACATGTGAAGAATGCCAGTGAGGCCCATAAAAATGACTTTCCTTTAACAAACCAGACAGTGTGAATGGACTCATAATACCAGATTCTTTCAATGTCACGTGGAGTCTATGCACCCGAGAGATAGCATTTTATGTTTTGGATTTTTCGATAAAACTAAAAATAGTATTTCTTAGTCTCTCTTTTCCTTAGTGCATAAATGTACGCAGTGTTAAAATTAAAGATTGTCATGATTATCTGTTACACGGTTATTCATATGTATTCAGCATACCGTCATTCACAACTTTACATGACAAGTTAATTAGGCACCTCTTTTCCGCTTACTTTTCAAATCATCACGAGGTTTTAGTTCTTACATTAAGGCCTGATGATGGCTGGAAAAATAAGTCGACAGGTTTCTCCTAATTACCTTGTCTTTCAAAGCTGCGTATGACGGTGTGCTGAATATATATGTAATTTACAGCACAACGGGGACGTGTCATCTTAAAAATATACGAATATTCATAATTTTTCACATATTCCATCCTTTGAATTGCAGTTGATATACTTTAACATTTCAGGATTTATCTCTCTTGGCGTCTTCAAGATATGGTGGCAGATAGGTTCTTACTTTTCTTTTCATTTTGATGTTAAGGGTGACGATTGGGATGAAACCTGCTACCCCTTGGAAATTAGGTCGGCACGATAACCACTTAAGCCCATCAGATTTCACATACAAATAGCATGAATACTTTAGCTCGATTTTGATGTATTTACATATTTATTGGCACTAGGACATAAGAAATGCAGAGTTTGTGTTTGTGAATTTGATTCACAGTATTTGTATTTCTTTATTAATTTTATTCGCTCCTTCTTGTCTTCCTTCGTAGTTATTTCTTTCATTCTCTCTTCTCCTGCTTAAAATGAGGGAGTTTTATAACTGCAGTACATACTTCAAATGTTCGAATAAACGTCGAGTCTTATTTTATTTATTTATTTATATTTAACGACGCTGTCAGTAGCATCAGCTATGTACAGAAGAATGAAAAGATTATAGTTAATAATCATTTCGAAAGGATGTGAAAGGATGGGATCATGGCCTAATTGGACACAGTCCCGAAATTTTAGGTCTTGTAAGTTACCTTGATTTTAAAATTTTATCTAGCTAAATTGCCATTTTTGGAATTGTAATTATGAGCCCGATTTGCTGTACATTACATTTAAATTGCATTTATCAACTCTTAGGAGCCTAAAATTAAAATAACTAATAATTCAGTCCCTACTTCCGAGAAGCACCGTCTCCATTAGAAAGGCACGTCAGGTAGAAAACTTATTGCTGCTTATAATGAAATTATATGAAAGGCATAAATAAAATCTTTAGGCAAAATCTTCATTCATTTTAATGTTTTATTCATTCTTATTTTATTTAGCGAAGCTTTGAATAGATCAAACTACAAACCGTCGAATGTTGGAGTAATTAAGGAATAATTAATTGTAATGGTTGTGGAAGGGAGCTTTATAGCGCAATTTTAGGTTCTAATGCCATCGCGGCATTTGCCATAATGACTGAGGAAATCCACGAGAAACGTCACCGAGTGTAGTTGGTCTCCTGGACATCCCAAACACAAAGCAGGTGCGTTAGCAATTAGTCCGCGAAGTTCATTTATTTTACGTTAAAATATATTGTATAAATAGCAACCAATGTACTTGAAACTGTTAAAATACCACGTTTTGAAGCAGTAAAGATGTAAAATATTACGTCATAAACGCCCCTGAACGTATTGACGTGTTGCTGATTTTAGATGACAGATGTATATTAAAAACAAAGATAATATCGTATTGCGCATTGTTAAGCGCAGTCGTGCGGGTAATATAGCCTGTCACAGCAGATACCCAGTGTGTAACGGCGTGTAATCCTACGGTACGCAGAGGGAACAAGTGAGCGTGCTCTGGGATTATTGGGTTAAGTCCCGTCTCTTCTATTTATGAGCGATGGCGAATGTTTGACCCTGATGTTTGTTTTCGGATGGGTGATAATTTGCTATTATACGAGGAAAATTAATTTATTTTGATAATTTTGCAGAGCAAATCTTACGACGTAGAGTTCCCACTGGTGTGCCGACACGGATCTAATGCAAGGAAATATCGTAACAGTCATTCTACACCCATTGTCGAAACGCTTCAGAGCAGCAGTTCAGTTCCATTCACAACTTCATATTATAGTTTGAGCTAATTTTTAAGATTATCCTCTTTTAAAATGTGAGTTTCCCACTTCAGTAAGTAAGCAGGCTACCAGTTTAAAAAAGTTCTGAAAAGGTAGACTTAATTGTGCTAATATAGAATAACAATGTGCAATGTACGGTGTTGCTTTGTCGAGTTTTGCAGTGTGCTTCTTACAAACGGTGCATACTGCAGTTCTTACTCAAACATGTCTTCTAATATCGTTTATTGCAGCCACATTCCGCTCTTATTCGTCACCATCTCCAACTGCTGTTGATATATGTAACAACAGAATAGCAAGCATTACCCTTCATTATAGGCCTGTATGAGAGTCTTAATGCATTATGAGGTTATAGGGATAGCTTGTCTGTATTGGTGTACATTTTGCTGGAAAAAACTTCAAAGCGCACTTCTGGATAGCAGTGGCAAGTAGTTCCCCTGTTTTATGCAATTTTTTGTCTCAGAATGGAAGTCTTTCAAATTGTTTGCAAACTGTTGTGTTGACGTGTTTTCGAAGAAATTTCTTTATACTAAAAAAAATCTTTACACGTGAACACAATTGTTTTCTCCGTAGACATGATGCTCCATATACAATAGTGCTGTTCATAACCACATTTATACAACGTTAAAGTATGAACGGGCTTTATTATAGTAGGTTAAGTACTGCAAATATTCTTAAAAGTTAGGCGCGAAAAATTTCCCCTCTTTCACATTCGGTATGCACGCTGTTCACCTTTGTTGCAAGTGGGACTTGTCTTCGTGCCACTTAACACTGCGTCGCTTTTCACTGCAGTCTTTTGAGTTCCTCAAAAGAAATTTTTTATTTCTACATTTAGAATAGTCTGACAACAGTTGAAGAAATAATCCAGGCTTTCCTGTTACACAAATTCATTAAAATAAGTTTCATTTTGATGTGACACATCTTCGAGCTTTGCATCATTCACAATATTTTATGGTTCTGACAAGAATCCCTTATTTAGTTCTTTATCTAATAAAGCAGTTCTCAACACGAAGAAATATATTAAAATATTACAGGTTAATATCTGTGTTGAAGCTTTTTTACCCCTTCTTCACAATTTTCTTTTAAATAATAATTTTTCTTCCTGATGAAAACCTTTCGTTTTTCATCTCTGGATGCTGTTGCAGCAGGACTATCTCTGCTTGCAGGCGACAGATAGCGTTGTTGACGCTGGAGTGACTTTATCGTGCCACGACCAGCTGACAGCTCACTCAAGTTTTAATTCCCCCACACTAATACTCGCTAGTCGGGAACCTCTTTATTTGTTCTCCAATTCTCCCATTGAGATGACTGTCACTCATCGCAAGCCACTGCTTGACAGGATGTACTCACCGGGTACGCAGACTTCACAAGTTCTTATTGACAAGGCGTAATGATGCATTAAGGATCGTATTTCTTCAGTATATTGAGCTCAATTCCTACAGTCATACAAATTTGATGGGTCTAAAGTCGGCAAGTCGCCAATTACAGGCGGATTACCGAGGCTTCCACAGGGCTGGCAAAACAGGCTTTGCTCGCTGCAGGTTATTTCATTCCGGGCATTCAAATAACGAACCGGTGTTGTATGGCTGTGTTAAGTGACTTACATTTTCCCCTATTGCACGTTTATTTCCACGCATCTAAGTTTATGGCATTGGCGAATTTATCCTTTGATCCTAAAATCTCGACACATAGACGTAAGGTGATTTTAAAGTACATACTGGAAAACAGTGTGTGAAGTACAGATTTTAATGAACTGAGAATGGGTAGACGTAAATGATGCTGTTGTGGGAAGACTTAAATAAACCTTTGGGCCCTAAAAATGGAGGCAACTATTCAAGGAATGTTCCCTACCGTGGAGTAATCTAGCTCATTATGTGCTTAAGCTAATAAGGTTACAGGAGTTTGTCTTTCACCTTGTACTTAGACATAGCATCCGTATTAAATGAACATCATGGTATACTAAAGCTGTAAATAATTAACGTATTTTATCCCGAAATATTTCGGTCGCGACGACCATTTTATATGATATCATTTAAATAAAATGTTATATATGAAGTTATTAAATAGTTTTAAATGTTAATCTTACTAATTATTGGTTTAGTAACTAATAGTTGCTTTTACTTTATTCACCTCAAGTACGTTCTATCCATTCACCACCTCATTCATAAGCATGAGGTAAAGTGTAAAGGAGCCAGGTATATGGAGTGCCACGTGTACTGCAGTATCACCACCTTTTCCTGTACAAACAAGACGGTAAACTAATATTCGTAAGACATTAACAAAATGACGACTAAATTGGTGAATTAGTAAGGCATTACAATATATATGGTGTGATACACGAACCAATAATTAGTATTACATGTGACTGGCTTTTTTTGAAATCATTGTGGTAATGTTGATTACAGTAATACTAACCTTTACTTTAAAAATAAATGGTAATAATGGTTACAAGATTGGCGATTAGTAACGGTTATGTTTTAGAATTGTTTGACTTACGAGTACATAGTAAATATACAAGGAAGTTTCAAAACATTTGATAACAATATATTTTACGTGCAAGAGCGTCGTCCTACCGCGGATTTCACAATTTAATGGGCATGTGTAAATCGTCTGTTATCGTACAGCTACGAGAAGGCACGGTAAGCATGTTATATCACCATACAATAAATTTAAAAATGGTTAGCAATGCTTAAAACTTTGTAAAATGACGAAATGCACAGTGTGAATGGGTTTTTGCATGTAAAGGGTGTCGCATCTGTTGAAATTCATCGCCAGTTTTTTGAGGTGTCCTGAGAACGTGTCATATTTCGGAAACAGGTTTGGATATGCTGCAGTGCTTTTGATAATGGTAGGAAAAATTTTGACGACAAGCAGCGACCCGGTTGAAAATACGTGCCGTGCAGGTCCCGTTACGAGAGAGGGCAGCTGCATTAAGCTTACTGGCATCGCCTGAGAGCTGGATAGCGCACACACGACGAACTGCACTATAGCAGAGTGTGTTCGTGCCGGGTGCCGAAGAATGTCACGGACGATCACGAAGCTCGTCTTTTGGAACTCCTCATGCATTTGACATATTATGCCGATCAAGGAGAATAGTTTCTGCAGTTTAGTGCCACAGGGGATGAAATGTGGGTTAGTGATAAGACACTCGAAAGCAAAAGAGCGTTTGTGACGTTCAAGCATCTATCTTCTCCCCACGAAAAGGAATTCAAAGCATTGTCATCACTAAGAAAGATCATGGCTACTGTTTTTTGGGACCACAAATATGCGCTTCCTGTGGATTTTCTTCAGCTTAGTGACAGTGCAACTACTGAACGTTATTGTGGTAAGCTTGAGAGGTTACAGCAGGCTATTCGACCCAAAAGGCTTGGGTTTCTGCGCCAAGACTTTATCATTATCACGATAACGCCTGGCTTTCTTCTCCTAACTGGACTTGTCACTAATTACGACGCTCCGGCTGGGAAGTTGTGGACCACCCTCCTTGGAGTCCCGATCTCGGGCCCAGTGATGGCCATTTCTGTGAACTCCTTAAGAACCACCTGGCTGGAAAGCGATTTGCAACAGACGCCGACATTAAGCAAGCTATTACCTCCTGGCTACAGACATTTGCCACCGACTTCAACGCTGGAATAAATGCGTTGATACTACACCGGAAAAGATGTTTAAATTTCAGTGATGAGTACATGGAGGTCTGATGTGTACCATCTCCCACACACGTACCAAGTACACATTGTCAGTGCTGGCATCAGAGTGTTTGTTGCCTTCTTAAAACTACTTTATAATAGTCTTGTATGTATTCATGTGTGTATTTAAATTACCTCCCAGGAGCTGGTTGGTCGCGACTGAAATATATAGGTGATAAAATAAAGAAGTGATATGCATGGCTCGATGTGTACTGTGATTGTATCAATATAGTAGGATTAGAAGAGATTTATTAGGTTTTAGGTGGAGTAAACGTAAGTTTAAAGCAATTTAAAATAAAATGAGTCTTACACACCAGAATGTTGTTCGTGAGATTTTTCTACATACAGAATGGAAGTTCTTACTCCCTCTTAGCGACGTACGTCTGTCTGTGATTCATTTACATGTAAAAATAACGTGGGAAATACTTGAATGATTTTGGAGACTCGTAACAACAATCGTACAGATATGATGCTTACAACTTTATGGATTTGTGGACCATTTAACTACACTGTATTACATTTAGATCTGATAGAGAGTCTAAAAGGAAATATAATCATGAGTTTCAGGGATTTTAAAGAAAAAATCACGGCCTATATAAAGGTAATATATTACGTGGGGATTCAGAAATATTCCACATACGCATTAGAAAGTCTTTTCCTTCGGTGGTATAAGACGTAGCATTATAGGAAAAGAAAGGCTTTTAATGCTTGGTAGTAATTTTTCTATGTGATCACAAGTTACGAAAACAACGATGCTATTGTGTGGCATTCTAACTAAACATTCGTAGGTGGTTCACGAAGTAAAACAAATATCTCCAGAAACTCAGCTTCTGAGGAAAACAAAAAAATAATGAAGCGAAGGAAGCGAAACTATGAGAAGACTGCGCCCCCCTCCCCTCTTTTCCGCCACTGTGTCTCTCACTTTCTTCTCATTCCCTTGTCAGTCTTGGGTCATGATCAATCTCCGTCAAGACTAACTCTGTCCTCTCCACACTTTTTTATTCCCTGTAAATAAAACCCACTGCTGATTTTTTCAATCTGTCAGCACTGAACTTCTTCCAGCAATCTGTACGTACATCTTATTAGTTTACACTGGATCTATAGACTCCCTGTAATTCACTCATTGCGTCTTCCAGATATGACCCGTCTTTGTACGATATGGGTCATTCTGAAACTGAAATGGGAAATTTGGCAGCTGTTTGCAGTGTGAGTGTGGGTGAAGATGGATGGGTAATTTTGTTTCTCTCTTACAACGATGCAATAAAATCCCGCTAAATTGGTCTTATTACTTTTTTGTGAGACATTGGAAATTTTGGTTCTGCAGTAGTTCCTGACAGTTTTAGCTGCATTAACCGTAACAGTTACCTGACAGTGTGTCTAACCTTCAATATAAGGAAATGCAACGAAAGGAAGGACTAAACTTCTAAAATGTAACCTACTGTAGCGTGACAAAATTCAGAAAATAAACACTATTCCCTTAATTGCTTCTCCTGCTCTTTACTCTTCACTGATTTTTCTGTATTTCTACGGCATCTTTGAGTGGTCTTCCTTTATTTATCTGTCCTTTCGGATTGTAGTGATTTACACGTCCTTGTTGTCCGTTATTTTTCATTATTTTCCGTTATGTTCGTAATTTACGAATATTTTATTAGAATTTGCAGTAAAAATACTGTGGCAACAATTAGGTGTCAATTTAGCCGCATTTTCTCTAATGCATCCTCTTCAGTATCATCATCATCATTATGATCATCATCACCACTGCCACCATCTCCACCACCATGCTAAAATTAATTCTGTAGAATCAGTAAATCATCTGAGAGTTAAAAATATATTCTAAAATATTCAGTCTGTACTTAACGGTTTAAACAACAATAAAACGTAAAGACGAGTAAAATAATTGCGAGGTGCCCAAATTTTCCAGATATCTAAGAGCCACCTCAAAATTCTATACACTAGAACAGTTACATGAAGCAATCTCCATACTGAGGACCCAAAATATGAGGCGCCACCGTATAAAATTTAGTCGCCACGGCGCCTGAGATCCATGCATTCCTGGAATAATGATCACACTTCCACGGAGTTAGTATAACAGAGAAAGACGCAGAGGTTATGTATCTTGTTATTTTTAGTATCAATATATTTTTGGATCCGTCCAAAATTACAAGTAACGACATAGTCTAAAAGACATTGCTCAGTACCAACAGAAATAGAAGAAACATGTGGCAAGGATGGACGATGATCGTCTCCCGCTATTGGCTTTCTAGTATCATTCAAGCGGACTGTATGATCTGGGAAGACCAAAATGAAGATGGAAAGACCAGGGGACAATGTCAAGGTCTAGTGGAACAAGTCTTAGCAAACCTAAACCTGAATGCATGATGGTGACGATAATGATGACGACGACGGTGATGATGATGATGATGATGATGATAGTAGTTTGGGGGGAAGTATGTATACAAAAAAGTCATTTACTGCTCACTTATATTAAAATATCTTTGTGTATGGTAATAGAATATTTCAGTTTGAGGACCTAACACGATTTTGTATTCCTAGACTGAATGTTCGTGTATTTGTGTTCGCTTGACTAGATTACAGCTGGACTTGGTGCGGTTAGTTTGGGTCATTTTGCGGAATATTTTATTTCAGACAAAGGCATGCGTTGTAAATACTTTGATGAACAGTGTAAAATAGAGTCGTGGATTTTTTAGTATTTAAAACATCTACTGTAAAAAATCACAAAGGAATGCAATAACTGAACAAAAAACCAAAGCGGACTGCGCTTGTGTATATTTCGGCAAAGAACGAAGAGACAATTTATCATTAAAACAACCAAAGGTGAGTAAAATGTATACGAAGCAAACTATTGTTTTAACTGTATTTCATTGGCCTAATTATTTTAATATATTGGTAGCCAGTTTTTGCATACACATTATGTACGCTATTAAGTTTATTGCGTTACTGTATGTATTATTAATAATTAAACTAGGTATATTTTTTATGTCTGTCAATAATTCAGAAAAAAAAAACAGCAGCCAAATTTCATTCTTGCACGCATAAAGTTAAAGTTCTCCTCTCGCACCTTGTTATGCCGAAGAGCAATTCAGAAGTTCTTAAATCTCGCTTATTGACGTGTTTCTTTTGCTATGTTATTAACAGCAGTGTTAAAGGTTGATCTGAATGTGTGGCATTTGATTTTCAATGAGAGCCTCTTTTCCTTTGGCGAAGAAACAAATTAGGCTAATAAGATTACCAGCCTATCCCGGTGGCCGTGCCATCTAAGGCGTAGATCTGCGGTCATTCGACTGCTGCGATCATGGCTTCGAACCCCCCCCCCCCCATAGCCGATCCCAGTGACCGTGCGGTCTAAGGCGTGGGTCTGCGGCCGCTCGCTTACTAGGATCGTGGGTTCGAATCCCACCGGGGGCATGGATGTTTGTGTTGTGTTGTAAAAAGACGGTTGTGGACCGTAAGTGACATGAAAGGACGGAACAGGATTAATACAGAACAAAAATGGATCAAAGGGGAAAACACAGGAATTAGTAAAAAAAAAAAAATCCCACCGGGGGCATGGATGTTTGTGTTGTGTTTCTTGTAAGGACGGTAGCATGGAACGTAAAGTGACATGAAGGACGAAAGGATTTTAAAACAGTACAGAAATGGATCAAAGGGGAAAAACCCCGGACAGGCAAAAAAAAAAAATCCCTCAGAGGACATGGATGTTTTTCTTTTGTGTTTATTGTGTGTTATACGAAATATACGAATGAATTTATTGTTTTAGGGAAGCACATAAAGATACGAAAGGGATAACGGAATGAAAAATATGTGGAAAATGATTATATGAAACACAAATGATTTTCCCTTTAATCTGAAACAGCTTCTTCCATTAGTTTATAATAGGATTCGTACTTCGAAATCCGTAGTTCTACAGACAAATGCCTGCTTATTAAACCGTCTGTTTACGCGCGATTTACCATGGTAATGAGATACGGATAACAGAATAATAATTGTTCCATGTGTTTCATGTGTGTGATTTCTGATGTGAGGATATGATTTCCTTGTTTTACGCCAAGAATTTCGTCGTTTTTGCTTGAAAATGTAGCAGTTAATAGTGAACTAAAGGCACACGATTTAGGCGGACATTGTAGTTAAGAGGGTTTAGGCTGTAAATTTATGCACGTCATGAACCTCGCCAACAATAAAGTAAAAATAGAATTTATACTATTAATTAATTATCCCAGCAACTCTCAGCTGAATCTTCGGGGAGCCTTACATTGTACGTAAGCTATTACATTTTATATACTACCAAACGATGTTCGCAGATTTTATCGCTGTACTGACACACCTTATTTTCCTAAAATATTTTTCTTGTACAATTAAAGTCACCAAAGAATTAGAACTTTCAAGGTAGGATATAAGATCCATAGCATAATTGGTAATTAAATTTCATTTCAGTATTATACTGTATAATGTAATTATATATATATTATTATAATTGTTATTTCTGTATCATATTTAGCTGTTCTTTGCATGTTGTGAATAACTACTCATTACCTTTGGTCACCACAGTTGGATCAGGCTCTGAAATATTAAATCAGTTTACTTAAAAGTAATAAAGAAGTGCTTTAATTTCGTATCAGATTTCGTTTTAACTTTATCACGTCTAAATAAACCTGTGTGTATACGAGGCTGCGATGCTTAAATTTATAGAAAATATAATTTACATATGTATAAAGAATATATGAAAGAACTGTGATTTAGAAATTATAACAATAACGTAACAATGTTATTAGTAATGTAATTTTTAAAATTAGTACATGCTTCGCCATTACGAACGTCTGGAACTTATATGCCATTTTAAAGCCACAGTTGTGCTAATTTTTATGATGCTAATTAAACAAAAAAATGTTTTTAGAAAACTAGGGGCCTTTACAGGACGTTAAATTTTCCGAAATTATTTTAGTAATATTTTAAATAAAATAGTCTTCAATGTGCGTAATATCCTGAGGCTGAATATGACGGTGTGAAACATGAAGGGTGTGGTTAACTAACTTGAAATCTTGAGATTTGCGCTCTTCTGGTATTTTACACAGGGTACAGTGGTAATTCCGTACCGATGTTTCGGGACAACCTAGCGTAGATCTCATTTAAATCGCGGCGGAAGCCACAAATCACGCACAACTTGAAATTTTAATTTTAGCTTGCTGTATTTCCATTTTCAGTGCATTGACAGCGAAACAGAGTGGTTTCCAACGCGAAAATGTAGACTTAGTACCTGTATCGATTGTTTGTTTTTTATGTGCATATGTTTTACGCAGTATTCTTATGGACCGTAATGGATTTCTCAATCATTGCAGGCAAATTTCGAATTAATACCTCAAGTTAGACCACATATTTTGAGAAAGTAAACAAATAATTTTGAAAATGGACTTCTTTATTTCGGGTATGTTCTACTGGATTGTTCAAAACAAGACATGTTTTTAAGGAACATAATACACGAATATGTTCGTGGGTTTCAGCTAGTATTTTTATAATACAGCGTATAGATGATACATTTCGGGAAGTCCCCCTAAACTTGAGCATTGATTTTCTTCGGTAAGAAAGAATTATTATGGCCATTACAGAAAAGGTCATCTTAGCACTCCCCCTGAGTTCAGTCCATTTTTCTTTTGTCGATTTATTTTCTTCCTCCTTGTTCAAAATATTGTTCCGTATTTTCCTTCTCACACGAATTTATTGTTAGATCGAGAATACAACAGACGTCATGTTGATCTTCTGTTGGAGCTATCGTTTGAAATGCACGAGAACTTTGCCGCACGGAATTTCTTCATCTGTCCTAACATTCTGAAAACTAAGAAGAGTGTAAACCTATACTTCAATGGAGCACGGATATTTCCAGATGCTTTCTTTGTTATTTGTTTTCGTTATGCTTTCTTTATTACAGAGTGAAACCTGTTGTTGCAAAGCTAAGTAGTTACACTGCTAGCATCATTCTACGCAGAGTCAGAAATTACGTTTCTTTGTACACATTTAGATTG
Source organism: Reticulitermes speratus (assembly GCA_021186555.1). Classification (NCBI taxonomy): domain Eukaryota; kingdom Metazoa; phylum Arthropoda; class Insecta; order Blattodea; family Rhinotermitidae; genus Reticulitermes; species Reticulitermes speratus. Next base: position 22,932,485 of record JAJKFL010000005.1, read on the forward strand.
CCATGACAATAAATATAAAAGGATACTCTCTTTGAGAATGTGATACCATGCACTCTGTTAGCGATTTAATGTCGTCTCAGAAAAACCTGCTTTCTGCAACTTCTGGATATACCGTGAAGATGGAAGCAGCAAGTTCTGTACGTATCCCAGAAGAGAACGCTTTTCAAATTATGGGATTATGTTAAATTTTGTAATGAATAGTAATGTTAAATTATCATAAAAGTAATAAATACGAACAGGTTTCTGTCGGATGTGGCATGTATAGTAAAATATTTACACCCCTGATGTTTGGCTATTCCGGTCATGCAGCTGGAGGAACACGTTCAAACTGTTTTTTTCTATTGAAAGCGAAAGAAAAATTCACAGCTAGTTTTTAGCAATAAAGTTCAAGCCCAGTGGTAATATTGAAGTAGATCCTTTTATTTTGTAAGCTTGGCAAATATCCCGGCTTAAGTTCTCTACACGAAGGATATCTTCTAAAAACAAACCGGAAAAATGTAGTAAAGGAATTCATATGTGTATGTAATCACCCAAACCGCTCAATGTCAGAACGTTGCCATTGTACAGCGCTTTTAGACCGAAAGTGGAGACAATAATTTTGGTTCTTATTACATTCAACAGCACAGCGTTCAAAGCAACCGCATTTGAATTCGAATGTTTACTTGCTCGTCGTTTCTAATCAACGAGTTCGCGATGATTCCGAATAAATACAACCATGAGTCATTCCGAGTTAGGCATTAAATAGTGTTCTCATACTGACTGAGCTGTCTCCCAAGTTTTGTAAAGAGATGACAGTACACTTTACACTTCCCTTTTGTTTCTCCGTTTTTCGGGTTCTTTACATCTATCTCTTCCACTCATACATACTTGAGTCTGCCTTTTTCGCTGCCACTACTTTCTCTAATCCCGTTTTCTTTCGTCTTACGTCATCTTATTCCTTCTTTACCCTTTCGTCACTCGCCAATGAAACATGAGCTTGGTCAACCAACTTTACAATATATAACTTCATAAACTAACTCCATGGAGCAGAGTCCTTCTCGAGAAGCTAACAGGTTCTCAACTAGTGAAGAAATTTCCAGCATTTTATGGAACCCGAAGGTTCTTTACCGCTTTCACAAGGGCCCTCCACCTGTCCCAATCGTGAGCCATATCAACCCAGTCCATGTGCCCCCTTGCCAATTCTTGAAAGATCCATTTTAATATTATCCTCCCATCTACACCTGGGTCTTCCAAGTGGTCTCCTTCCCTCAGGTCTCCCAACCCATGCTACATGACTCTCCCTTATCCGTATTCTTGATTTAATCGTCCGAGAAAGTTCTATGTTTCGGGTACGTTTGATGAACTTCTCATTGTTGAATATATATATATATATATAATCGTATGAGACCTAAGTGTGTACGTGTAATGGCCTCATGGTGTATTAGTTTTCATGCACTTAAACAAATGGTAGCTTCGTATTTGAAACAGTGACATCTGGAGTACGAAGTTCACAGTTCCAACGAAGAAGGGAATATAAATTGTAGCAGGCTTTCCACTAACACTAAAATATATATTTCGCTTTCACTTTGTGTGAAAGAAGAATCGTTTAGCTGGCGTTTACGTGGATGTAGACAAATAAATTCTTCCCAATTAACTTTCTTCTAACTTTTTCACTAGTAGTGATAGATTCTTTCCCCACCGGGGGTATGGATGTTTGTCTGTTGTGAGTGTTGTGTATTGTCAGGTAGAGGTCTCTGCGTCGGGCTGATCATTTGTCAGAGGCGTCCTACCGAGTGTGGTGTGTCTAAGTGTGTTCGTGGAGCCTCAGTAATGAGACCCTGGCCCACTAGGGGCTGTTGCGCCATTGGAAAACAAATAGTATATTCTTTAAATGTATCACAAAAATGACATGTCACGGGGTTGTTTACCAGTACATTTTCAATAGGTAATATAAGGATTAATTGAGTGAGCTGTTATTTGTGTACTTAACAGAATCTGTCCCACATTTATGTTGCATGTTTACATTGATACATTTGGTAACTGCGTGTTCAGAACGCCATGTGTAATGTTACTACGGCACAGTTCACATACAATACAGTGGAAGAGGAGTACTAGCCTACTAATCGGGAATAGCAGTTTATGTTCCAGTTTTCCCATTTCCATCCTTCAGTGACTCTTGTTCAGTTATTTTCACAGAGAACTTTTCTGTCACCTCTACATTGTTCCATTAGGCATTTGTTTTATTTGTGAAGGGCCCCGCATCACATGCTACGGACGCGTCACAGCCGTGAGGCTTACTGTTCAACCCAGTGATGAAGATGATTAGTTTTTTCCGTTTTTCCTTGTAATGGAGCACCTGTCGAATGAAATTGACAGAGGAAAACCGAAGTACTCGGAGAAAAACCTGTCCCATTGCCACTTTTTCCACCACAAATCCCACATGGACTGACCCGGGTATCGAACCCGTCCTCCGCGGTGAGAGGCCGGCGACTAACCGCCTGAGCCATGGCACGGCCTGCATTAGGCATTACATTTAATAACAACATGTACTACCAGCCCATTGATGTTAGGTTTTATGCCACTTTACTTCCAACTCCTCCGGTGGACCTGTTTTGATGTTCTGATCTCTAAGTACTTCTTTCCAATTTATTGTTGTGACTTCATGTTTTATGTACAGTTTCAAGGTTTCAAAACGTGAGTAGGGATCCTAAGACTCGAGGAAAGAATAAAACTGCCAGTAATGTGGATCTTAATGAAGTAGGATGTTTTGAGGGCTATCTTTGTTCATTTTGTTCATGAAAAGGTTTTCTCCATATCTTATAAGTTTATTAAAAACTGATTGTGATTTTATTGCTGTTGCTACTATACGGAGAAAATTTTATCGTAGGCTTATGTCTAATGAAGGTAGAGTTAACATTTGTAACCAAGGTAATCAAGGTAACCATGGTAACAAAAGTAGCAGTTTCCATAGAAAAACTGGTAACATTGGCAACAAAGTTAAACGTATTCTTAATGTTATACATATTCCGGTAGTTAGCGTTACATGTGACTTTTTATTATCAACCACTGCACAACAGTTCTTTTTACTCCTACATGTTTCGGCTACCCGTACTATACGCTGCGCACGTCTGTGAAAAGTGACTCCCTGTTGATGGCTACGATGGGTAGTCGAAACATGTAGGAGTAAAAAGAAGTTGTGCAGTGGTTGGTAATAAAAACTCAAAGGTAGACGTAGTAATCATGAACTCACTGGTAGCAGTAAAAACCAAAGTAGTAATAAAGTTACTTATGTTTTCAAGTAAAATATGTGGTACTTTTATCGGATTGTAGATAATAGCGGAAGGTGTCGATAAATTTAGTGAAAAGTCCCAATATCAAGGTCTTTGCTTTTCTGAGATATTAAGCGTCGTATGTTGGCGATTGATCGCCAACGTTTCGGGACAACCTATCAGGTCCAAAAGTCAAGGTCAAGTAGTCAAGATTTTTTATTCACATTGGACTGCTTGACCTAAAACATGAGACCGAAATTTGTACCGAAACGTCGATATCTATCTACCAACCCACATCTAAGAACAGCGAAGTCTTCAACTACACAGTGGCGGAAGCGTGAACTCATCCCATTATTAATTTTCAGAAAACTCTACTTAGAGGGAGGCGAGTTGTTCACACAAAAGAAACAGACAGACGGACGGGTATAAGTGACGAAGCGAATAGCCGCTTTTCGCAACAGCTTTGCGAAAACGCCTAAAATCTGATAAGCAGTTAATATCGTACTGTGAACTGCAGCTATGTTTATCCGCCTCATTTACTTATACGACAAGGGAAGAGAATGATATTGTACACGTATTTTCATCGCCGAGTCTGTGTGTACCTGTACGCTTGCCCAAGTACCTCATGTCATTAAACATAACTTTCATTTCCATGTTGTCAAAAGTAACGCCCTCTGATAACGGTCAGTCAAATTTGCATGGTGATATGTATTCCAAATATAGGGTTTGTTATTACGAAAGTCATAACTTTGTAAAGTATCAAACAACATTACAATTTCTCCAAATTTAAATTTCTGGTTTACAGCAATAACTAAAAATTCATTGTGTCCATGCGTATGAAGTGTGGTATTGGTATAGGCGAAACATCTTTATGAAATATTGCTTCTGTGCCAAAAATTACAGTCATGATATCGATAGACGTTTTGAGGTTATGGCTGAAATATTTTGCGTTGTGGAACTTTATACTTGTGAATACTGTTAGACGTAACTGGAACAATGATAAGCGAGATCATTAAATGGAAGTAGAACTAAATAGATTAAAACATAAATTAGTCAGCATAATAAGATAATAATAATAAAATCCCCCAAATGTGGCCAATTACGTATTTAGCCTTTCTTGCAAGAATTAAGCTTCTGGAAGATCAACAGATCGTAACTTCATTAGTTCTTCGCAGAAATTTCTACGTTTCTGTTCTGCTGTTATAAAAAATAAGCAAGACAATCCTCTTACCGTTCATTTCTCTTAGCCTTAACCTGCTTTTTCAAGAATGGATTCAATGTAATTCTTCTGAACAATTACTCTGCCAGTATATGAAAATGAAAACTTACTTAGAATTAAGATTCTGAAAAAAAATCTTTTTGTCGGAAAGCCCTCTCCTTCCCGTAATCTTCTTATGATAATATCTATTGAACAAATAGCAACTAATTTCACGGATACCTTTGTTTACCAGAGTTCAGTGTTCGGGCTCCACCTTCTAAGCTCCTTTTATTTCCCATTTACTCATTTTACCACCTTTTCAAATCGAGACGCTGAAGATAGGACCATTGTACTAGCCTAAAGCTATTGAGTATTACGCAGAGTAGATGTGACTACCAATCGCAAGTAGGGCTTATTGTGAACAGCGACGTATCCTCTACTGACAAGACTTATTGTCGCTTGTCACATCCGTCTTAGATAATCCATATATATATATATATATATATATGTATATATATATTCCGTCAGATCCTTTCGTGTTTAGAACCTAAATTTTATAAGTGCCAATAATTTCCTCTATTTTCTGCTGTGCACTAATATTCAGACCTCAGTTAAGAGGTAAAGGTGCCTTTTACGCTTTAAGGAAGAAATTCCACTAGACAGAAAAGAGTGATAAGTAATAAAATCATACATTACTAACAATATACTCGAATATCTTGGATGTTTATAGTTTAATGAAGGGAAAAAAGATATAGTACATAAATTGTATATATTATTTTTTAAAAGTAATAGGCTTCATAAAAAAAAAACTTTAAAGCTACCAAAATTCTAGAAAGATAGTAGAATAGCAATTTATGTAACATCCTCTAATAATTATTATTTGCGTGATAGATGGATAATGAAAGAGGTAGATAAACTCAAAATTACAGCTACTGAAATCAAATTTATTAGACACAGGTTTTGGATTTACCATTAAAAATAAAGACATATTTAAAATTTGAGACAGAATTGGACAAAGTTCGCGAAGTATAGAAGCAGTCAGATATCAAACATGTCGCCCGAATTAAAAGAAACAGGAAATTACAGGAAATCGGATACATTTGAGGAGTCCGACGGAGGAGTGAGGCCCGAACGAGCCAAGAAATTTCCCGTCTTCCTGCTTGTAAAATGACGATGATATTGTTTAAATCGTTTGTTTGGTTATGAGGAAGTACATGGTTTTATTGGCCTATGTGCTTAGTGTTTCAGCCAAATAATCGATACAAAACAACGGCCCCCGTACTCAGTATTAAACCTAGAGTACCAAACAAAACAGTTACTGAAGAGGAGTAAAATAATAAATAGGACTGATATTATTTGCGTATTTTATTCTAAGAGATGCTCGGGCAGCGAGCGGGTACTTCGCAATGTATAAGACTTATGATGCCTCTGTATATTTGCGAAATTTTTTGATTTTAAAATATAACTCATTCTACAATTATATTCATAAAATTTTGCTGCTCTTTCATTTGCTCACTAACATGTAATTACAGATATAATTATGAATAATCGTCATAAATAATTTTTTAAATTCATATATGATTTCATTTGTTCAACAATAAATTCTTAACAGTTTGAAGCTAATAAACACTTGCGAGGTTGCAGGTTTGTCACAGTGATGTTAAGCGTTGAAGTATTGTAGGATATGACACCGTGTCGATTGGTAAGTGGCACCAAATTTTCGAAGGAGTTTGCTACCTCCAAAACGTTTATATCTATTTACAAATGGTCATAGTGTTGTGTACCAGAATGACTGAATTTTCAACGTAATATTTCTTTGAATGAATATGCCTGTAGGGTCTAAAATAACACGAATAATTTCAGTTCAGCAAGTCAACAGAAACTAAATTTCTAGGATGAGTTTTTCTTTATAACGAAGACGTTGATGTATTTCAGACGGTATAAAAGTTTAATTTTTTGAGAATATCATAAAAAGAACCCCAGGAAAGAAAGCAAGATATGATACATTATTAACATATTATAAGGTCATGTCAGTACCAACTTTACGACGTGTAAGAGAAACTTGGATAATGAAAGAAGATAATATGAGACTCCAAGCAAGTGAGATGCAATTTCCTAGAAGTGTGTTGGCATACAGCAGAAATGTGTTCTTTACCCAGTATTATTAAGGTCATCTAATCAAGAAAACGGGATACATAACATACATATGCACTCGGAATCAGCTTATTCATATAAAATATTTTTTTGATCTCAGAGATAGAGTCGACTTGTGCGAACTAATGTTATGAGGGAATATAGCACTAGGACCATTGGTGAAGAAGGAAAGTAGTTCAACTGACACGGAGAGCAAGCTTGCTCGCGTGGCGTCACTTCTAAGTTGTGTTCGGGAGTTTGGTTACATAATCGACAAGAAAGCCGGATTTTGACTGAAAATGTTTCTCATACTCTTTGGTTCGCGGCAGGGATCGTACATCCAAATTGGTTACGAACGCCTCCTTCCAGATCCGTTGAAATTCACTCAAATTGATTATCCTCTCATTCGACGGCCAAACTTTATTTTGTTTCATTAAATTACGTAAGATTTATTGGTCCTTTGTGATTAAGGATGTTGCCTAATATCTGGTTATTTTAAACTGAACGAAGCATCCCATATCTCAAAGCACGGAATTCGTGAACTTCTTAATACCCGTAAACTTCTCGAGAAAGAATGATATTTGAGGCAGACACCTCACAGTGGCATACGTGGCTGTGGTATGACGTATAGTGTGGTAGATAGTTACCAACGTTTCGAAGAAACCTGTCACTTTCATCTCCAGGGTTGTACCCTAAAAATAAAAAGAGACATCTCCGAAACGTTGGTAATTGCCTATCAAAGTGTACGGCGTAAAATATCAAAAGATCGTGAACTTGATTCTGAAGAACATTCTGTGGCATGCATTGAGACATGGCACTGTTATATACCGAAGGCTCTGCTGATACTCTATGTAACGTTCCATGTAGAGCACTCTGGATCTTTACTCGGAATTTGAGAAAAATACTTCTGGTTTCATTGTAATTAATTACATTTATGGTAGGGAACCTGGTACCAATTTATTGTCTTTTCCCATTTTCTCACGTGTCTTTGTACATGTGTGTTAGTCTCTTCCCTCCTTGTGACTGCAGATTAACAACGAGCCGTATAATGTACTGTACTACAATAAATTTTCTTGCCTTTTCCACGTTAAATTTTGGCAGTTTCCATCTATTGCTGTAAATGTCCACAGTTAACGTCTCCTTTGGCTCATTAACCTGCAGTCCATTCAGGCCCAAATCTATTTTCCGGTTTCAGAATCTTGTTTGTTGACATTTGGTAGGCCTTCTTTGACTGAGGCTCGGCCCGTCGCAAAGTGTGTGCCTGCAAACGACAACACAAACACAGAGAAAGAGGTATACTTGTATTTACGCATTGAATGGGATTCGACCTCAAGAGCCCAGTGTTGTGGTGGTAGCTACATACCACGAACGGTCTCAAGTGCAGATGCCAAGTCTTTTCATTATTAATAAGTTAGCATTTATTGAAAGTTATTTCACGTTTAGAGACAAATTTTTCGTAATTTCTGTAAATTCAGTGACAGTATTTCCGCGGGTGATGTGAGTCTGTGCACTACGGCTGCAGTCTTCGTCTTGGAACGTGGCTTTGCACGTGAGCACTGTTGTTTGAGGTTTATCGGTTAGTTGTAGAAGTCTTCCATCAAACGTCTTCCCTTCCAGAAACTTTCTATAAATTAAGGTAATTACATTTTTCTCATGCATTGTTTTAAATTTTGAATTAGTACCAACCTAATGTACTGAAATATTTTTGTATTCTTAAGTTATATCTGGTAATATTTTCCTAAATGTCAATGCGATCCTCGAAAACTTCGGTCTGAGTGAGAGACACTACTTAGGCCTTGTGGCCGCCCTCTCATTTATCCATTGCTATTAGCCGTTGACATATATTTTGGTCACAATTTCCTTGAATGAGAATTTTCTTTTCGGAGAAGGTTGATAAAGTAGTACCGATTATATCATGGTGCATATCACTGCCATTTATCGCTACTATACCGCGGACCCAGTTCTGATTATTACGTAAAGACAGAGAGCATATCTTAGTGTTGTGTTGTGTTGTGTTGTACTTAACTAACAGTATGTAGCAGTGTCCTTTCGAGAAACGAATAGTGGCTCAGCTAGGCAAGAAATTCAAATCATCCTGTGCGATCACAAAGTTTATTACTGTGTTCACAAGAGCCCGCCAGTGGTTCCTATTCTGAACAAAATAAATTTATGCCACATTCCCACACCATGTGTATTTTTAACACGTTTTAAAATTGTCCACCCTACTATTCCATTTCAAGATGGTCTTCCTATGTATGCGCATTTTCCATGTATTTCATGCGTGCTACATGCCCTTTCCATGAGATTCTTATATTTCATCGCCTTAGTAACGTTTGGCAGTCTACAGATTACGTTGATTTCTGTTAAATGATGTTTTAAGTTCTCTGCAGTTTCGATGAGAAATACTTCTCGATATTTATCAGATTTTACCGAGTTCGTTAATCAGGGCTACGGTGGTGAATTGTCGCGGGGTTGGACACCCTGGGAGTGACTGAACGACATCGGTAGTATTTCTCATGTTTCGTTTTCCACAGAGAACATTGGGGCGCTGTCTGCCTGCGTACTTTGTAGCTGCAATACGTTATTCTTAGCCCACCAGCGCCACAACAGACATAGTTTTACTTGCAGTTTTACTGTGCAGATTTCATGTATATTTTACATCTCACATCTCTTTCAGTAACTGCCAAGGACACACGAATTATAAGCTCTTATTTTAACCCTTATCCTGCTACGAACAATGTAAAGTACTTAAAAATATCTGGCATATTCGCTTAGTAACTAACGTCTCTGCATCGGTTTTCCTCTGCCAATTTCATTCCACTGGTGCTCCATTACTTGTAAAACTTGGTAAAAAACTGCTCATCTTCATCTTCATCTTCATTACAGGGTTGCACAAAAAGCCTTAAGGCTGTGGTGCGTCCGCAGCATCTGCTGCTGGGCCCTTCACCATGTAAAAAAAAACGTCTCTGCAAATGCATTCCAATAATTTCTTTGCAATTCATGTAGGTTATATCACTTTTCTCGTAGAGTAAATACAGTTTGCTTCGTGTTTATACGAAGACGAATGTGCTTTTTCTAAAGAGAATGCAATGGTGTATGTTAATACGCACATGCTTTTGTGAATGAAACGGAAATAAAATAGGGCTCATTAAACCTAAATAATTGTAATGACTGTGCCTAAAAGCGAACATGACTAATTTTACAAATGTGCATCGTCTTTTCTCTTTTTAAGTTTCAGCCATCAGTTGTAAAGAGGAAACATCCCTACTAATTGGAGAAACTGAGTACGAGCATCTTTACCCTTGCATTTCATGTCCGAAACAAGTTCATTTTTCCAAAATTTATTTTAAGCATTATTGACAGTGTCCAAAATAACAGTCGCGTTTCAAGAAGCTAGATATTTTGCACATCACTTAATATTACTGCACCAAAATGCTGAAGCATATATTTATTGCTTAAGAATTAAGAGTGTCATGGACGACAGTTCTTAAAGAAGAGCTTTTTGATATGCGAGGACTCTTGGTAAGATCTGGGATATTCCGATGGGCTAAGCATGTTGCTATAATGGATGACACAAGAATGTAAATAACATTTTGGTGGGGAAACACATTAGAAAAATTACACTTAATAGACGGAAAAAGAGACGCTGTATGATATGACGACAGATTATGGAGAGGTAAGCTTTAGCATGTTAGGATAAGAATTGGATTGAAATGGCTCAGGATCATGTGTAACTGCATGTTTTAGTATTGTAGATGTTTAACTTTCATGGCATGTACTAAAGCATCAGTTACTAAACCACTTTTAAATTACTTTAAAAAAGTCGGTGTCTATGAATTCACAGGATAATTACTAACATTATTACTGCCAATACATTAATGCTTATCACTGGGGTATACTAATATCGTAGTCTCTCGAAGATTAATATTGTAAATCGTCTATTAGATTTACAAAACCATTAAGCTATTACGTACGACAAGAGTGTCATGTGATTTGGGAGTGAATTACCATGTGTACGAACCAATTTATTGTTATGACCTAATTTAACGCTTTGCTACAAAGACAAAAGACGTTTTCTTGTTTTCTTGTAGAACTTGCAGGCTGCTGTGTGTACCAATTGCTGTTCCGTTGTTCTTAACGCGATATCTCGCTTGATTCTGCAGTGAACCTCAACTTGAATATTTGCATGATTCTCTAAGCCAGATGCGAAATACAGACAAGTGACCATCAATTCTGCTGGTTCTCATGACAATACACTGCCTTCTCGAAGGGTCGGTCCCACAGCAGAGAACATTTCGGAGGATGTTGTAACATTATTTCGGATTTGCATATACGGGAGGCTTGCTGGCATTAAGGGTAGCATTTATAGGCCATGGGCTACATTAAATTGGGAGGATGGGGAACTGGGGTAGGTGTGTGCGGAGATGAGGGGTTGTTGGGTGTAGAGCCAGGTTCGTGTGAGGCGGTGAAGGTATGCTAAACTAACCCCAGAAAGCTGTATTGTTCGCTATGAGGAGTAATGTCTGTTCCGAGAACATATGTTTACTTTAATTGTTTTTATGTTTAACCTGATAAATATTTCAGCCGTGTGTGCCGGATGAGTCAGTGAAGGTTTTTAGCTAAAGCTGAAGGACGAAACAACCTTCTGCAACTTAGAATCTCAGAAATGTGGATGCATTTATCCTGTTTGTTATTATTGAGTTTAATTTAGTTTAAAATGTAAGATTTAACCACGGTGGTAATATTTATAATTGTCATGAATTTGAAGAATTAACACCGCTCAAACCACAGCCGTCATTAGGCAGTATCCTGAGTCAGTTAAATCAGCCCCTAAGCTTCTCAAACTTATTCGCTAATATACACCCTAATGTCATTTTTTCACCTTCTTTGCGGTATCTCAAGTAGTCGTCTTATAAAAGATTTATCAATTAAAATTTTGGTGTATGTATGAAACAGTGAATTGAAGACAGAAAAAAATAGGAATGTAGTAGAAGAAGAATGGTTAAATCGCGGAAATAAGGTACAACGTATTCCCTCACTTAAATCACAAACCAGCAAACTAGGGTGAATAAGGTAGGCTTACAGCGTGGTTTTGGACGTGTATTTATCAAACAACAGGAAACGCTTGCGAAACCGGAACCGGATATACAACAGCTGTTTTGTGTACGGAAGAAGATGTAGTTGACCTTTGTCATATTACGTTAACATTTCTTGGAAATTCATAAACTTATTTTTGTATAATTTTGCGTGTTTATGTAACCTCGTGCATTCGTTTCATTTACCGCCCATTACAGCTGGTGAGCGGGAACGTTAGCGTTAAACAGTGGCTCAGAATAGACACTTGAATAAGAGAAAACTGTCAGACCATTGAACTTTCGTGTGTTTCTCTGCAATCAAAACACGTGTTAATCTCGCCTTATGTGAGAATTAATACCGTCCAGGCTATTGTGGTCCTGTTATTTAGATCAAACATTTGCTACACGTTTCAGCATACCTGTGTTCGTAATGTGCTATGTGGTGTGTTGCGGGAGATCCTGTATTAAATGAGAATAATGAAGGGGGTGTAGTTTATCGTCGCTATTGTTTGAGTAATACAGTGTGTTGATGATAATGGCAGGCATTAATAATGTAGAAAAAACAGTTGTACATAATATGGTACAGGAACCTTATGGAATTAACGATTCCTATATCGCTAAGAGCCACTTGCGAAACAAAAATCCCGTAACAGACTATATTACTGAGATCCTGTGCCCCAAAATAAATCCTTGATCTTCAAGGAAAATATCTCATAAAATTTAAAATTATAATCGAGGATAAAGTAGTTGAACAAGTTAATGATTTTAATTTTCTTTAGCTTCCACATCCCACGTTTCAATTGTAGTAATCTAAAACAAGATTGCAGATGAATCATATTTGTGGGGCTTTACTGAAGGGAGTATTATTTTAGTATTACAGTTGCTTTTGTAGGGCCATACTACTGCTGTTGTTAGGCTTGTGTTGGGTACCTCTGGGAGTTTAGTTGGACAGCATTAGTTGTAAAGAGGGTGTTGTGCGCTACTGAAGAAAGGTGTTTATTGCTAAAACTTTTTTTTAAATGTGCAAGTGTCATGAAGTACAAATAAATCACTGACGTTTGAATAGCCCTGATTCTGCTTCTGGAAACTGTGCTGGAAATTGGAAAGAAAATTTGAAGAAATTTGTTTCTATGCTATGCACTCTCAGTCATGTAGCTGTATGTAAGCGCAGAGTGAGAACTGATGAAACCCAGCTAACTGTGAAAGAAACAGTCCAAGTAAGGCCACGAAAGTCAATTTTTCGTCTGTCTGAACAGTTTGTAATACGTATTTTCAGACAGGTTTTCTTGACTGGTCCATAAAAGAAACAGATTTTTCAGATGGTAAGTGATCATGCTAAGCATCGTCATATGAAATTCTGCCATACATTCGCTGATTTCACTGAAGCAAATCCTATTACACAGAACAGCATTTGCCTTTCAGATGGAATCGACGTCTATCTGAATAAAACTGTTAACAAACAGTCGAATTTCGGAAAATGAAAATCTTGATATCCACGAAGATGCTCCACCTCATTCTGCAGTATGTAGGCCTTTTAATGCGCTGTTGGTGTTGGGCCCAGAATTCCTAGAAGGGATTGTGAACTCTGACCTTTATGTGACACTTCTGGAACAGAAGTTTATTCCCTCTTCGCAAGTGCTGGTTTATTATTTAAATAAAACTTTTATTCTGTAAGATGAAAAGGGTAGTATACTGAAAGCTTTGTTCTGGACTCAACTTCATTCCCATTGTCATTTAATTTATAGCCTATGTCTTGGTCCATTTGAAGTAGGCTGGTCTCGGCCAGCATGCGTTCCTGACATTAACACTTGAGATTATTTTTTGGGACTTCCTTAAAAATCGTGACTCCATCATTGTTCTCAAAATGTAGAAGATCTGTAACGTGAAAGATGCAGTGTCGCTGAAGATACTGATAAAGAAGTGATGAGGAGGACAGTACCAAATTTCCTTAACCGTAAACGTTGTGTTATGTAGGTGACGGGACAGATATTTAGCTCCTATAAAGTAACTACTCAATTTCAAGTAATTGGCAATGGTTTTATTTTTGAAACATGGCGGTTTAAATTAAAGTTATTTAAACATAAACAATGAGAACATTCGTGAAGGCCCTTACTTATAACATTTAAGCATAGAATTAGAAGAGAAATTAAGTTTCATTTCACAGTGGTCTTGGAGAAAGAGAGAGGATGTTCCTCTGAAGTGTAGATACATATCCCCTAAATTAAAGGGGTGACATTTCCGACGACCGTATTCCGTACTACGTATATTTGTAGATATTTAACCTCTCATCCACACTGAGACTGTTGTAGATTTCTAATGTCGCAATTTTACCTTGAAGTCTTATCAATGCATCCTTCAAAATCCTTTTCCACTCACCATACATTACCTTCTCAATTTTTTCGACACTATGTAATCTGTGAACTTCAGAAAGCATTATTAAATACCGTGAGAGACACTCAAAAACTCAAGGCTGTATCTTAGGGAGTAGACTTGTGAGACGTTTCTATAAACATCGAAGTTCTGTTGAATTGTGTATGTAAAGGAACAGCGACATTATGAATGTTAAAGGAAGCATATTTGTTTAGTTCCTACACAGCTATACACAAGAGAGACAATGTACGTATAACATGATATTGAGGGACATTCGCGTAACCACTATTGCTGTGGAAAAGAAATAAGTGTTACATATTCTGAATTTGTGTCTGTAGCCTTAGTTATCCAGCATGAAAAGCCCATGCGACGTATTATATTGTCATCTGTGGCCTGTCTGGCTCTACCATATTTTTCCACATTATCTCATAAATGGCACAATTTTCGGAAAAAGTTATTGAACATAAAATGTGTTTTGATTTTCTCTACAAATGTTTATGAAATATTCCTCATTCTAAGAAGATTTGAGCGAGGTACTATTAAAATTGTAAATAGGTCTTCATGTATAGTACCCGTTATTCCTGTCAGAGTTTAATGTAACTTGGAACTTTCTCGGCAGATTTTCGAAAAATCCTAAAATTTCGAATTTCAAGAAAATCCTTCAGTGGGAGCCGAGTTGTTCCATGCGGACAGACAGGCGGAAAGACATGACGAAACGAATAGCCGCTTTTCGAAATTTTGCAAACGCGCCTAAAAACAGAACACTGGTTTGTTTGATAGGTTGTTATTTTACAACGATTCAATGAAGGTATTCTTACGTAAACAAGCGTCGACAGTTCGGTTAAATTGCATGATTACTGTGCGTCAGATCAGTGCTAAATAGTCCGACCGCATAAAAACAATTTCATAAAAGGTCGTAATGAGATATAAGCCAATTAGTGGAAAATTGGTTCCATTTATTTTGAGTGTATTGATGTTACACTTTGCTCTGGAGTGAATTGAAAACAAGTGCGAACGTTGGCTTTTATTAATTGAAAAGCACATCACTGCCACTGTAACGTGCCTTATTAACTCGTAGCAGTGAAATAAATTAAAATTACATGGAAACATGACATTGTGATTCCCAGAATTCGTCATGTTCTCTTCATTCCCAGACTGAACAGGTTTTAATTATTCGATAAGTGGGATAGCATCAGAAAGTATTTCTGTTAGCACAATCCAGTAATAATTCCTTTACCATGTCCACGTAGTAAGGGAATGAACCTGAACTCTTATGAAAGGCTGTGGTACCTATGCTGCTCTTTAGCATTAAGAATATCTGAATTTGGTCAATAAAGTTCAGTTTTACTTGTGAATTAACATTCAATAACAGCCTTATATTCACATTTCTTCGCCTACCTTTGCAATATGCAGCGTGGATACTGACAGCAATTATAAATAAACCACAATGTATATTCTATGGCGATTTCTCCCCAAAATGTCACTGATAATTGAAAAGTTGGCCTTTTTAATGGAAGCAGAATATGTTCTCTGTGAAAGATGAATTAATTTTTTGAAAAATGTTTAAATAAAATTTGGGCTTCAAAACATTTAATTCAGTGGCATGTGTAAGAGCATCAGTATGTTACAAGCTGCTGTAGTATATTGTTCAGACTGTGGCTTCGAATTTCCATTCGAGTATATTTCTACACTCGTTATATTCTAAGTATCATATTCCACCATTTATACTGACCTTGACCTTTTTTATTGTTTTCTTGCACGTCCTAACTTGTTATATCTTTAATATTCCATCGTGTAATCCTGAATATACGAACATACATTTTTCTGTGATCTTGAAAGTGTTCATAAAAACGATGTGCTGTGTAGAGAGTAAAAAAGAAACTATCATAGTAAAAATTAGTAAAATTACATTCTTTAATTTATTTGCATATTAGTAGCCAATATGTTTCAATCCCAGGACCATGATCAGAGTAATAATTACAATTGCACATGAAAGTTGTTACTTGGTATCATCTTTGTGTATCTTTTTTAGCAGTCGTGCATCGTCTGTGTGGTCATTTCATTTTAACCCTTAGTATTTGGTCAGGGAAATATTACCTCTATTATTGTTGTATTTTTTAGATGTTTTGTGTCTTTGTTATATTTGTTGTGTGCCCTGCTTTTGTAATTTTTGATTTACTGTAGTCCTTGTTTTTTATTTTCCTAAACATTGTAGGGCCTTTGAAGAAAATGTACTCAGGAGAATATTTATACCTTTCTAAGAACTAGTAAAGGACTGAGAAAATTAGGTAATGAAGAGCTGCATAATTTGTATTATTTGCCAAATGTTATTGGGATTATGAAATCAAGTGGAATAAAATAATCGGGGAATTAGCGTGTATGGACAGGTGAGAAATGCATAATAATAATTTTCGTCCAAAATCCTGAAGAGAAAAGATGATTTCAGGTACTTTTAAAATACGTGTGGAAGAATTATATTTATATGGATTTTATAAAATAAGTTGACAGCATGTGGATTAGTGTAATCTGGCTCAGGATGGAATTTAGTGGCTGGCTGTTGTGAACACATAATAGCTGTTCGATTTCTATAGAAGGATGGGAATTCATTTAATAGCTTAGTGCATATTAGCTTATAAAATGGGGCTCTGCTTTGTCGTGTTAACTAGGTACATTGTCATTTTCACATACGACAAGTCTCAGTATGAAACTTCTATGTACCTACCCCCTGTCAACTTAAGAGTTTCTTTCTTTGAGATTCCCCGCAACACAATATTTAATACTGTTTTCTTATATTCGTTGTTTATTTAAGGACCCTGTCAGTATCCCATACTTGCAGCATCAAATGACAGGACCATTAATAGATAAGGGTATGAAAGCGCGTGTTTGTGGTGCAACTTGAGGCGCTGTCTTAATATTTGCATAGAGTTACAGAGGAAAACCACAAAAATCGCTACACACGGTAGCCGGTTTCGGGGCCCATATTTAAACATTGGGTCCTTTCAAATATATAGTAGGGCTGGGAGCAACTGAAACTTGACATTTGGTTCCTTTTTTATCATTTGTCCATTTATGCTATATAATCTTACGCTCTGATCCATCTTCTCCCTTGTGTGAATGAGTGAGTGAGCCACACCCATTGCCGTGGTTATGACAGAGGTTAACAAAGAATGTGTGCTGTGTGAAGTAGGCGCTGAGGTCGAAGTAATGGTGTTCATAATTGAAAGAGTGTGTTCTCTGTGATGTATGACGTGGGGCTTAAGAAACGGATAATCGTCGATCATGTAATAATATCTTGTACAAGCAGATAACGGTACCCCGATTTGTGAAATTAACGCTTGCTTTGTCCTAAGAATAAAGACCGATGAAAGAAGCCGTGGAGTAGCGCGTGAATAAAACGGCAGTCAGTTGTATGACGAGCGCGTGTTTAGTTCCTTAATAATCACATCATATTTGACTGGTACGAGGTGTTAAATTTCGTATTATTAACATAATTGTTTCCATTCCCGACAAGGAAACCAAAGTGATTCCGTCATTATTCTATTTTCCACTCTGCAGTGACTTGTTTTTCCGAAGTTATTTTGTGAGCCAGGCTGTGTCTCTGCTTGTTATCGCAGCACCTGCCCGTTCAGTAACAATTCTGCGTCAAGGGAATTGGGCAATTGCGCAGCATATCCTACATATATACTGAAATATGTGATAGGTTTGGTGCAAGAAGGACGTAACTTCGTTCACGTGTATTTTGTGCAGAAAGTGTAGATAATGGAAGCGAAATTGAGAGGTTGTGTATATCAGTATCATTAAATGCTCACTGGAATTTATTAAAATTCAGCATTATTTACCTACGCAACTTTACGTTCTGGTTGGTAGAAATCTTGTATTTGTGAGGTCCCGAGTTTAAATCTCGACTAATATCATTGAGATTCTTTATGGCCTTCCTCACTTTCCCAAGACAAATTCCAGAGAGTGCCTGAAATTAGGCAACACCTTAACAAATGTATCCTACCACGTGACGCTAAATAACCTAAGTGGCGGCAAAAAACGTGGTTAAATGTACCAACCACAATCAAGCAGTCAATCAATTATAACCTTTTTGCACCAAATCTGCGTATCAATATATAGCCTATATCGATTCTACTATACAATGTAATGCAACATTTTGTTCCGGGTCACAGCCTTGGAGACATCCTCTGCTACGAAATATGTTGTAACTCAGGCATAAACCTGGTCTAGAAGGAGATCAGGAATATGAAGACGGGACCTCAGAATATGCAATACATTCTTATTGTTTAAGATTACGGTACCGTGGGATGTGACGCCGTGTGCTTTCGTAGATACGAACCTTCTCCTTCTTCAGGACAGCATTGTTGATGCCTGTCTAGCAAAATACGCAATGTCACATCTGAAAAGATTCTAATCTTAATTTTCACCGTCGTGAAAGCCTAGAACCTCACGTTACACAATTGTGTGTAAAATATTAAAGTTAATAAAAGAGAGAAAACAGGAATTTACCAAGTAGATGGTACAGCTGGCTCCTCCGAGACTGCATTATGTATGACACTAGGCTGCGTCACATTCCACAAGGGCAGATTGAATTTTCACCTCCAAGAGAATCTCAAATCTCATGTTATAGAAATTAAGTATATCTCTTTCGTAATACAGAATATTGGTAGCCAATATGCGAGCTAACTAAGTGTGACCAATGATACTGAATTCAGCACTATATGACTTTGTTTCAGGAAATGTTGATACAATATTAGTGTCTATATTAAGCAAATGCTAATAATTTTTTTTATTATTATGACTTTTGTTTTTGGCATCCTAACAGCCAATACTCTATATTGCGAACAAGCGATAACATGTTTTTATTGTTGTATTATAACATCTGGTTGTAGAAATCGAGACGGGACTTCCAAATAAACCTACCTTCCTCATACAAGTAGGTTCTTTCTCCTGCTTATGTCCAAACAATAACAGCAGCCTGTCCCCAGGCATATCTTGTATCTTGATTTTTATTTTCCTTTGTTGAATAGGAAATAAATACCCGTATTACGTAAATGGGGATTCCTGAAGTATGAAACCCTGGTTTGTTTTATTTATACTTCATCTGTATCACAACCAAATCAATGGCACCACATCTGCTACAAACCAGACCTAACTAGCTGGTTAAGAAATTATGTGTAATAGAATCATAAGATGCATTTTAATTGCAAAGAAACTTAATCAAGCTTACGTCTTTAGAGTCTGTTCTTCTTTAACCTTTACCGCACCGGGGAGGTTATTTAAAATTTGGCGCATTATTTATGGTAAACTTGAATATTATTTGAATACAAAAGTAGAAGTATGAAATAAACGACACTTTGTGGAAAATAAAACATAGATTATGCAGCATGTCTTTGAAATGTAGTGAATTTCCTTATTGCCTAAATATGTAAAATGAATTCCTATAGGTGTTTTCCTAAGTGCGTTTGCGTATGGAAACGCAAGTAGTTAAACGTTAAAGCTCTGTTGTAAAAACTAGCCCATGTATTATCCGTCAATGGTGATAGGGGCGAGTCAGTTCTGTCTTTGTCCCTTTATCCCTTTCTTATTATTTCTTTCGTTCTTTCTTTTTTCCTTTCTCTCTACCATATTGTCCTTCTGTTCCTTTTATTAATCCGTCCTATTACCTCTCTCCCCCGTAACTTAGGAACATGAGATACTTTAGATTTTCCTAATATCCATGCAACGGAAGAAGATCTTTTATGTTTTACTCAAATTCTACAAAGGCAGAAGGCATTTAAGGTCTTCCTCCATGAATTAGTTATGTCGGCTTGTGTTTTCTGCGATTCTGGAAACATTTTGTGTTATATTTTAGATATATATATATATATATGACATTCCATAAGCACATGCTTAAATATTACAAGTGAACTCTTCCCTTGATACCTAAAATTTGTGCACATTTTGTTTCTACATATTCATGCTATGTGCTTGGTCCACCTCAACCATTTTCATTTAATAAGAATGGAGATGTTAACTGAAGAAACAAACTGACTCCGTCTGAGTAGATCTTGATTATTTTGGATGAAAGGAAATGTCAGCGACGTTGAATCCTGATGTCATCTACACTTACGTTGTGTGCAAAGCTAAGTATTTACGCCGTGGATTCGTATTTTAGTTGAACGTGTATCAGGATTATGTGATTTAAGTATGGAATATTCTATTGAAGGGATCTCGTGATCCTTACAGTTAAATTCAATTTTCTATTTGATGCTGAGGGGCTTCATACAGCTTATCATAAATTACTTCCCTACCCCAAATAAGTTTCGGTATCTGAAGATGCTGACACCGGTAACCAGCACTGCTAGGTTTCCACACTGCTCGGCCCCCGCCTGACTTTTGGGGTAGATATCATGAATACGGAGCTGGGGTGTGCGGGGAGAGGCCTGGCGGCATGAGAACCGAAGTAATGGCTATGACTCCCTCTCACCGCAACTCAGAGATGGCTGAGGGTGGGAGGGCCAGCACTAACACAACACTGCACTGAGAGATAAAACCTGTCACGAGGAGATGAAGGGTGTAAGGGAGACTGAAGACGAAGGCAGATTTGTGCTGAGATAAAGAGGATTTCGCCTGCCGTGGCAGTGTGCAGCCTTGGCTCTATAGGCGGAGAGGCGTATCTTGGTCCTGGTCCTGCTCTTTCAACACCCTGCCACTACCAACTCTGCTTGCCAACAGATACTCCTTATTCCAGGCTAAATCTTATTTTATGTCTATGTATATACTTACAAAAAGTTTGGATGCCTTACAGAGAATCCCGTCGAAGCTCAGGATTTCTGTTAGTCAAATTATGTACATTTGCTGTTATAGATTTTTCTTCGAGGGCTTCCATGTAGTATTTCTATAACTTGATAGTGTTATGTAGCGCGAATTGGGAAGTTGGAAAATACATACAAAATGCGATTTCGAAGAGCTGAAAGGAACAGTCCCTTTGGAAGTTCGAGAATTAGGTGAAAAAATCAAAAGTTTCAGCACCGCTAATAAAAATCCTGCCATTGGAGCTGTTGCTATATACCTCACCTCATGACGTGCAGAGTGGACGAGAAGTCACCGTAACTCCATGCACCTCTGTACCCACACTCTTGCCACAAATCGTCCATCAATGGAGTAGCTGCGTGTGTCGGCCATGGTCACAATTCACGACTTCTCTGTAACGCACGAAGACCTTTTAAACCGTTAAATGCAGGCCTTCAAAGCTTAAGGCGTTTTGTTTTCATTTTCATAGGGTTGGGGTGACTTCTAGCCTATCCAGTACGTTCCTGCGATTTGTTGTGTTTTATCCCAACGAAGGTGGTGGTTTGGGAACATAGAATGCACTACTGAAGATCTTTTTCGACATGTACGTGGTAAGTTCGAAAAGTAGAATGCACTGGTGGTAGCGCTGACCGAGCGGGAGCCGAGGGCTAAACCTGAAACCTTAAGAACTGAAATTCAAGTCCAGAACAACTGTTGTAATGATGAACTGAGTACAGCCTACTTATTAACCGAAGAAGAAGTAGATGAAAGTAGTTTTCCCCTAGATTATATATCTCTTAGGATATTAATATATTGATTGAGAATTTTCGAAGTCTCCATATTTATCTTCATTTTCATACTGCTCATATCAGAAGGACAAGCGGGCGATATCTGGTAACCTTCAAAGAAAACAATGTTGTTTTGAACGTAAGGGAATATTGGATAAGCACTTTTCACATTGTTTTTAGTCTTTAAATCGTTAGAGACGCTTTCTCAACTGCAGAGCTTATAAAACGTGCAGTGATCTGAGAGTTAAGTCCTGAATAAGTGGCAGTGATTTAAAAGGAGGGTCGTGACTGTTTTGAAGGTAGCCAGGTAGCAAATGCACCAGTGGAGCTAATGAAAATTGCGGTATTCTATATTCCGCCGTAAATTCGACTTACACTTTTGAATTCAAAAAAACCTACCATTCTATACAAATCTCTTCAGTCCCTTCGCAAGTGTTTCTGATTGCAATTAATAACGTTAATAACTGCGATTAAAATATCTGTATCTAAGTGACGTCATGCCTGTCATTTAAATATCAGAAACAGACATTTTCCAGCGAAGGCTGTTGAATTTTCGATATTATACAACCATAAGTTTACCATAACATGCAGCTTTGATGATCGTCCAAAATGAAGACAGTGATGGCTCCATTTAGGACCTTAGCTGCTGTCACCAAGCTCCAGGCCCTCATTAGCCGCGAGGGAGCGCGGATCAGCCAAAAGATTCGCCTCGTCTGCCGCACTCGGTTTCGGGAATTTACCCAACTGCAGAAACCTACGATGCGGACTCGTCTGTATATACTACGTCTAGTTCACGTGGAACTTCGTGCGTTCTTGAAATATTCTCAGTGAAAATATTATCTCTCGAGACGAGAATCTCTACCACTTGGAAGACCAAGGCGCAGCTCGGAGGGTATTGTTACAAGTTTATAAAAGTGGAATTCATAACGAAATTAAAAGAATTTCCGCAGGCTCTCCTACTACTTGGCATTCCGAATCTACATTTCAGTGTTTGCATGCACGTTTCTTTACGATTTAAAATTCTTTAAATTTCCAGTCACTACCGTGTTTGACTGCTGCAGTAGCCTAATACCTACATGTGCTTGAAGCAGGTGGACCTACCAGCTAGTGACGACGCCCTATCCTTTGTTTGAATGCGAGCCTGCCAACGGGCATAGCACTGTTAATACTATCTCTGTTTTACTACGATATGTGTCAAGCATTGCCAGACCAATTAATTGACTCGTTGTGATATTTTTATCGTTGAACCTGCCGCAGATGAGTTTACAAATTATAAATGGTCAAGGCCAATAAATTGTTAACAGCGTTTTTGATTTCACTAACAAACAGAAAATCATGAAGTGACTTTGCCAGAGTGGCTTAATGAAAGCGGAAATGACAACATGGTTAGTGGAAAAGAACATCCAATTTTCTGATCACATGTTGAAATGTCAACAGTAAGAACTTTGTGCAACAAACAAGCGAAACAACGAACGGTATCTCTTCAACGTAATTTTAGCAGAATACAGACATTCTATTTTCAGAGTGTCGCCTTATCATCCAGGCGATCCCAATGGATTCGCTTGGAGGTAAAACACCTACAGGCAAGATTAAAACCTTTAAAATAAGAAGTTTTAAAGAAAATTCGTGCAAAGCTCCTATTGCGCACATTTCTAATTATTATTTTATATTTGGCGTTGTCGCCATGTTTGCATTTGTTGACGTAATAACACTGTTCCATTGAATGTGTATACTTATTTGTGATCGATTTCTCCACCGAACTAACCCAGCCTACCTGCATTAATTAAGTGGCTATCACCATTATAATGACAGCTTAATGAAAGTTCAGTTGCATAATTTTCGAATATCCCTATCACTGTACTTTATTTCAAGTCACTAAGTTAAGAATTTGTAAGCGTAGGACTTATTTAAAATATTTCTGAGCAGAATGAAAAAATAAATTTGGGGGCCACAAGTATACGTACTCTTAAACTAACAATGCAGATACAGCATAAACACAAAATGTGTGTGACAAAAGATCCGAAACACAACAAGCGTTTTCGTGCACACCCGAACGGTGGGACCCCGTGCAGCAGCTTAGATTGCAATGGTCTTAAACTGGTCCTGGTTAAAAAGAGTTCTGCAGTATAATGATTAACTCAGCTCTTGGATAGATTGCTATTACTTTCTTTAGTTCATTACCGAGTCACAGCGACATAAATTATCCGGCCTTACCCATCCCCTTGTCTTAATGGCGCACAGTAAGGATTGGGTGAAAGTGGAGCATGATAACGAGTGGTTCAGAGAATACGCCAAACATCGGGTGCACCTTAGAAATCATACAATTCTGTGGAAAGGTTTCGATTAGTGCGTGGTGTTAATGACATTTTACTTAGGCAAGGGGGATGGAGGATTAATTGGGTTAGGTCACTTGCACAAGTGTCAGCTTGCTGCATCATAATTTCTGTCATGACGCAAGGATTAGGCTGTACGTAACGCAGCAGGGAATTGTTTGCTTTGTGCTCCTTAAGTTTAGCACATGTGCTCTGTCGCTGCCTGTCTGTGAGGTGTGGAGTCTGGCTTAGAAGTTTTAGGTTACTTATTTAGCCAAGGATTCAAAAGTGACTGATTGGCCGTCTGACAAACTAACTCAGGTAACGTCTTAGTAAATCTGTGGCCTAGGCTGTTGCTTTAGCACTTGATATTTTATTCTGCAATGTGAGTGGGTATGTAAGTAACAAATTTACTTACTTACTTGCTTTCTTAACGATTTACTTGCTTACTTAATGACTTACTTGCTTACTCTTTTTCTCTTCGCCCGGTTACCATCTTGGTATCCACAGCAATCTCTTCTCGCACTCTCCATCTTCTAAACCTTTATGTTCCATAAATTGACGTGTAGTTCTTCCAAGTGTCCATGCAACACACTTTTAAGTAGTATTCCTCCATTCGTGCAATGTGGTTGCTGTCGTTTATTTATGTTTCCTATCAGTTGCAAGGCAGTATACTCCTCTTCCTACAAGATGTCATTCATTACTGTAAATTTCCTTGGTCACTTGAGGAATTATTTTTAAAGAATTAAATTCAACCATTATTACTTACGTGTTTCCTTCAATGTACAGGATCTGAAGCAGAATTCACAAGTAATTACAGAATCACGAAATCCTTTTATTACTTACTAGCTAATTAATGAAGTAACTTATTTATTTGGTGGGCCGGGATAGCATAGTCGGTATAGCTACTCGCGACGGGCTGGGCGGTTCGGGGATCGAATCCCGGTGGGGGCGAGATTTTCGGCACCCGGTCAGACCGGCCCTGGGGCCTACCCAGCCTTCTGTACAATGAGTACCGGGTCATTCCCGGGGATAAAGCGGCCGGGGCGTGGCGTTGACCACCCACCACCATCTAGCGCCCTCTGGGCCTTCATGGCCTGTTCTAGGGTGAACTTTACCTTTACCTTACTTATTTGAAAATGGGATCGGTAAGTTTATCCGAGACGTCGGTAAAAACTACCATGCTACGGGGCGTAAACTGCCAAAAGAGCTCACAACTCATTTACACCGCTGCGGAAACCTAAAATCTCGCATAGTACACCTCTGTGGGGAGGCTACTCTACGTCACGTCCAGAGATTTTAAAGACTTTGATTCAAGAAAATAGCCTTAATTATGGGACCGATAGGTTGTCCCTAAACGTCGGCCAAAACTACCATTCTGCGCTGCATAAAATTTCAGAAGAGCCCATATCTCAACTCATTTATGTACACTACGGTGCACAACCTCGTTTGAGCAGCTGATAGTTACTCAGCTCCTCAAGACAATTCCCCTTTTATGGAAACCAACAATGGAATTTATTCTGAGCTGTTTGTTTCCACAATATACCCTCGAATCTATTTCGCGACGATCCATCTTCACATGGTCTTACCAACTGTATTCTACCATTTGAGATATTCTCTTACATATTATACTTCTCGGCGTGGGTCTGCGGCCGCTCGTTTGCTGGTATTGCAGGATCGAATCTCGCCGGGGGCATTGATGTCTGACTCTTGTGAGTGTTGTGCTTTGTCAGGTAGAGGTTTCTGCGACGGGCTGATCACTCGTCCAGAGGCGTCCTACCGAATGTGGTGTGTCTGAGTATGATCGTGAAGCGTCGGCAATGAGGAGACCCTGGCCCTCTTTGGGCTATTGCACCATAACAAAAAAGGTTATACTTCTCTAGTTTCTTCCATGTTTTCTACGAGTGGTATACATTCGATTCACCAGTTCCTCCTGTAGTCGGCGTAACATTGTTAGACGAAGGGTTGATATTGTAGTCACCTGTATAGCGACTAGGCTACGGGCTCGGCATTCGAAGAAACGTCGTTCGATTCCCAGGAGGAAAAAGTAATATTTCTTTCTTCGAGGCGCCTAGATCGGCTATGGTGTTCTGTTTCTGTTCAACTGCTACCAAAGGAGCTTTCCCCGGAGCGGCCGAAGCGTGAGGCTGAATTCTCACCACCATCTTGCGCCGAGGTTAAGAAAGAAGGGACCTATAACCTCACTACCTCATCTCATTTCATGGCGTGTGCAGGCGCAACTACGAATTTCATATTTGTAAGGTCCAAATATTAACAGGCCCTCGAACAGTGTTTTGCTTCGGCGAGAGACTGCGTTTTACTCTTAATCGGACAACTAATATAGTTACTTCTTAAGACTGCATATTAGTTCTAACATTTTTTATCCTTTTATGTAGAAGACTGCCAATGTTTTAATGAAGTATTACGTTATTAACGCTTATGTTATTCGCAAATTCAATAAGAATGTTTAAATTAAGACGGTCCTTTAAAGAGGATGAAAAACATTGTGTGATATTTAAAATTCTCACGATGGTGCGTGTCCAGACTACGGCCATGTGACTCATAACGCCTTGTATTGTTTTAGATAGCGAAGTTTTGGGAGAATTTGCTGGTTCTGTATTCAGTTTATGAGTGTAGGATAGAATAAGATGCGGGCGGTAGTTTGCTTCGAAAGGTTGGAACCCATCAACCAAACCTGACGGTGTCAAATCACAATAGACCCTAATACTGAAAAATATTTTGTTCAGAAAATTTCAAGAGGCGGGAACAGACATAAGCAGAAAGATACATGACACGTAGTAAGATGGGTTGTAGAGAAACAGGGCATGCAGATGTATTCGCCGTCTGCAAAGAACAGCGGACTCTTATTGATTATAATACCTCGAAGTACGTTGTTAAACTTATCTGATTTGTGTTGCAGTGTGGTGGATCGCAGGCGATGTTTGCACGATGATGTGATGTGAGCCTCGCTGGTCGCCATGTTGCGCCTTCTGGCCGTGGTTGGAGCGCTGTTTGCACTGGCCTTGCCTGGTAACAATGTCGGTGAGTCTTTCAGTCCTGTATCTATCACTTGCCAGCGGAAAATATATGTGCGAACAATCAAAAGTTAAGGCTGATTCATATTAACGCGATAAAATGCATACAACGTTCCGCTATACATAACTTTCAAACTACCCAATAAGAATAGTTTATTATATTGTCTTTTGTATATATGATTGTTTAAATACGACGTCGATAGAAGACTCGTTTGCTTCCTGTAGTCGAAATCCAGGGTAATTTTATGCGTATTTTTGCACTTCGAAGCCTTAAAATCCAGCTAAATACTACGTAACAAGTTCAGGCACTGCATCATAGAAAGCCGATCCCATTGGCCGCGCGGTTTAAGGCGTGGGTTTGCTGCCGTTCGCTTGCTGGTATTGTGGGTTCGAATCCCACCGAGGGCATGGATGTTTGTGTTGTGTTACATGTATGGACAGTAGCATGAAACGTAAAGTGACATGCAGGACAAAAAAAAAAAGGACTTCAACAGTACAAATGGATCAAAGGGGAAAACCCAGGAATTAATACAAAAAAAAATCCCGCCGCGGGCATGGATGGATGTCTACCTCTTGTTAGTGTTTTGTGTTGTCAGGTAGAGGTCTCTGCTTCGGGCTGATTACTCCTCCAGAGGCCTACCGAGTGTGGTGTGTCTGAGTGTGATCGTGAAGCCTCGGTAATGAGGAGGCCCTGGCCCAATAGGGGCTGTTATGCCATGGAAAAAAAATCGTAGAAAACACTCTGTCTCCGCTATGAATATCTGTTTTTAATGCTGTTAAGGAAAGTGATTATTGTTTATTTTCTGAATTATGTGAAACCCGCAAATAATTTAAGCTTTATGGGTAGAATTAAGGATTTATTAATGTTAAAACAGGTGATAGATATCATGTATTACACATCGGTATTTATCCTGTATTCGTGCCCTGACTGATATATTAATGTGCTTTGCTGTCTTCATCCAAGCCAACGCTTTTGTGTATCAGGCCACAATGTTTTCCTTCAATATATTTTTCAATTTGCATTTGTCCAGTTATCCTACCATTTGGCACTGTATAGTTTTAGATGCTAAAATTAAGCCTAAAAAATAAAAACAACGTTCTCATGTGTTGTGCCATGTAGTTTTATATATTGCTTAAAGAACTCAGGTTTTGGAGTCTTGCAGGTCTGAAATAGGCCTAAATATTTATATATTCCTCTCACAAAATGGAGTTAATTTTTTGTGTTACTATGTTAGGCCTGTAACCGACTTAAATCAGAATCTTCTTTCAGACGTCTTCTCAGTCGTCTTATTCCACTTTCTCCTACTTTTATAAAGTAATGCTTTTTTTCTGCAATGCCTCCTACAGCATTGCATCTGGCTCACCTATCTTGTTCTTCTGTCCAGAAAGGAATTATGTTAGGTTTAACCAAAATTTGAATTTCACATTTATTCTCAATCGTGAAATGAATTTTGAGGTCGGTTTGTATACAGTCTAACCCGGTTATAACAACATCGGTTTACGCGACACCTCGTCTACTTCGTCAGATATTCTGTAGTACTAACTAACTCCTCACTGTTAAGCATACATTATATATATTCCTCGGTTACAACAACACTCGTTTATAACGAAGCAAAGTATTTAGTCCCTTTCATGATGTTATAACCGAGTTCCACTCTATTCATATCCACGTGTTTTGTACATTCATGGGCAACGATGTGTAGTCCCACACTTCATTTTATTTCGTGGCTTTAATTTTTATCGGAGACAATTTATTTTTTAATCCTTTCTCCTATACCATACAACATGTCCAATAAGCCACATTAATTTGCTGACAATGTATGTTTTGTATTTTCTCTTTATTACCCAATTTTCGCTTTCGTACATTGAAGTTACGTCACACTAATAATTTTGTATACTTACGCCCGTGCCCCATTAATATGACTGAACGTTAACTTTTAAATTGTCCACGTTATACATCATACAGGGGGTTTTCTGACAGTGCAGCCGTGAAGTAAGATCGGGAGACATTGTTGGCCCGACTTGACAAGAGGAGGAAGGCCGGTTCTTCTACCTGAGTACAAGAAATCATTTTACTGCGGCCCAGGAATTTCTTTGACCGCCTCATAAAATTTCCTACGGATATTGTCTTTTGTGTTATGTAAAAAAGGTAAAGTTGTTCCTGGCCACGCTTTGAAGGCATGTAGAGGAAGTAGAGGAATAGCTCCACCCATTCACGCCTCGGCCGCTTTGCCTCTACAAGTATAATAAATAGTTATTTTCACGTCGGAGTAACGAAAAAGTGGAGCTTTACCTCATTACCTGTACCGCTCCGTAACTAGACACCGAATAAATTCGGGGCTATAATGTAGGTACGCATAAGACTTTTCATCTAACCAAGAATTTTGGATTCCAAATACTAATCCTCAGTCGGAAAGGTTTAATTTTCTGTGTGTATTTCCGAGGTATTTCGTTTTTAAAAAAATATTCAGAAAATAGGAATATCGTAATGTTAGTGAGCCTGACTGACTGACTGACTGACTGACTGACTGACTGACAGCGCCATGTCGCTCGGTAGCTTTGTTTGTAATCCTCTTTGCGTAGCACTTGAAAGAATGTTATATAAGCTGCGTAAAAATGGCGCTATAACAGGCAGTGTATTTGTTATTTTCGATCAGAATTACTACTCGTATATAAGAGGCTTAACGGCGTGCTGACACCAGGAGAGACTATGTTTGGATACCGTTATCTCGTGACATTTCTTTCGTCATGTGTGTTTTCTTCTCAGAATTTCTCGTGATCTGATTGGTTTAGACCAGCGATCGGTACCTTCGCTCGTAGCACTGGATATTCATGTCTTACTCCGTGGCCACAGCAGTAATGATATGGCGATGTAACATTATAATTTGCACAAATTCTTTTGTTGCACTGAAATTCATTTTGTAGTTTTCTTCTCTTACGCTTAGATAATATATAATTTTATATTAATCTTCTGCTGGCTATAAGAAAGTATTTGCTTTTTCGCACTGAATAATTCTCAAAGCATAAAACGGGCCGCACAAGAAAACTGCAAATGCCAACTGCGACGTTTGGCCCGCGTGCTTATGACCGCTGGTTTAGACGAGTGATTTTAAGAGATGTTACACGCACGAAAATGTGGACATGAAATGTTACGTCTGTTTCTGAAGAACCTTGTCTCTAATCCAGATATTTATAAATTCTGACAAATTTTAAATTTCCCCCCTGCTCTTAATTAAGCACGAAGTCATGAAGAAAAATAGGCAAGTCGAGGTACAGCAGAAAATACTTTTGACGTATTTATTAGAGAAAGGT
This sequence comes from Reticulitermes speratus, assembly GCA_021186555.1. NCBI lineage: Eukaryota > Metazoa > Arthropoda > Insecta > Blattodea > Rhinotermitidae > Reticulitermes > Reticulitermes speratus. The sequence continues at coordinate 22,962,730 of JAJKFL010000005.1, forward strand.
GACTTGTCAGCTTAAAGCCTCTCTCGCTTTTCTCCCCGGTGAAAGATTCATCAACAATCATTGAAAAGAGGCTGGGTGGTTCCAGGAGTCAGCCTGGATGATCTGAAGAAGAAAAATCTCCTTCTCATGTTGCAATTCGAACTTTGATTTCTCAGTTATCCAACTAATTACCTTAAGACTAGGTCTAGTCCGGATATCACACGAAAAGATAAAGCTTCCTTTTTTTCACACTTAATTTAATAAAGCTTCCTTATTTATTGAAGTCAGTAATATTTTCTTCCTTTTCAATAAACACATAAAAAGATCTTCAGCGAGTGAATTAGCAGACAACGTAACTTGTAGATTAGCAAAAGTAACTAATTTTTCCAAGAACAAAAATATTTCGGCTTAGAGCAGTCGAAATTTACTGTCTAAAACGCAATTTACAACCGAATGCTCTAAACGTTTTACTTGTGTGTCAGTTTCTTTGAAATATGCATGAGGCACAATGCACAACATTATACATGCTCTAAGAATGTGGACGTTTGGTGGACAGTAAATTCTGAAAGTGTGCGATTTAGAAGGCAAACCAAATTCCCACAATACATATGAGATATAATATCTGTCTTAATAAACAGTCTCATTGCCTATGTACAATGGTGCATTTGTTATTTGTGGGGGACAAAGTGGCACTGGGACAGTTTTTTTTTCAACGAGTACTTCGGTTTTTCCCCCGTCAGTTTCATTCCACGAATGATCTGTATTCATGCAACACCGACGCTATATAATCTTAGCAATTGTCACTGTCGCTAAATAAAACTCTTCTTTCTCGTTTTATGTCTGTGAGAAGAGAGACATTCCTTGTTTTATTGTGGTTTTGTCTCTGTTCCCAGTTAATAACTTTACAAATGTGCATCGTCCACTGATATTAATATAACTTGTTTATGTATGTACTTCTTGTTTCCAGTTCCTGCTAAGCTCTGGTCTCGTTTGCTGCATATTCATTTCATCTCTAGTGATACATATATTCTGGCATCTCTACACGACTGAGTTACCTTTTATGTAAAGAGCCTTATCCTGATTTGCACGACACACTAGTCAAAGTTCCTCTCACAGTCAGTACCACAAGAAGCAAGTATAAAATACAGAGAAGACGGGATTAGTACCAACGTCCGAAACGTCAACGGCAATTCGTGTAGTGATTGTCACTCCCATTTACAAGTCTTTCTTGTAGATCTCGATTAGCAGCTACTCTGGATGTCATACGGTATGATGTAGTTTCTTCTTTATAATTCTGAGGTAGTACGTCGAAATAGGCTACGGCCTTTTATATGAATTGCGCATTCTATTGCCCACAAACACAATCTCTGTAAATACTCTTTGTTTAATTCCTCCGTTATAATTCTGAGATAGTACATTAAAATAGGTCACGGCCGTTTGTACAAATTTCACAGTTTATTACTCACAAAATCTCGGCATGTAAAACATCAGCTTTTTGACAAGACTTTAGTCACATTTTAACGTCAGATTTCCGATGTATCAATGCTGATATTTTTTGGCGATTTTCAACTTTCGCTGTGAGCATCAACTAATGCAAGAAATAATACGGTTCGTCTTAGTCAAAGGTCGGTTTTTCTCTTTATGTACGTGGGATGCCGCATGTTATACACATCATCCAGAAACATTCTTAGAAAAAGATATTTGGACGCAGAATTCGAAACTCAAAGTATTAAACGAACGAAGAAACAAAAGCGTAATATAGTAAGTATAAGGGCTCACCTGCCTTACTACGAACGTTATTTTTATCTAGTGCTTTGTACATGGCGGTCATTTGATAGCTACCAGAAAATATTCCAGCCTCTCAGGTTGGAGGGACATGTGCTAGCAGCTTCATTTCGGATAGCGCAGATTTGGTGTGGTAGCGACCTCGACAAACCAAGAGCACATACACATTACAATTTATATTCAACATTGCTCTGATAAATAGTTGTACATTGCCGTTAAGTGAGTTTATGTGCTGTGTGACTGCCACCATGTTTACAAGCGTATCTTTACATACCTTCGCCTTATTTCTTAAGCCGAAATGCCACATGAGACGACGCATTTGAACAACATGTGTCCATGTATGGTAGGTCTGTTCATATGAGATGTGATTCTGGAGGAAAGGGAGATGATTTCGGTGTAAATTTCAGGATAGCTTACTTACAAATAGAAAACAAAGCATTCATACAATCAGAAATGAATTAGAACAGAGAGGGTCATTACTGGACGAAAGAGAACCGAATCAAAATGACAAGTGCTCACTGGAGAGAAATTGTATGACATCGGGCCTAGGCTTTAACATTTCCCGCGAAAATCCCTCAGACGCCTTGGACGGGTAAGAGGCTGGTTACAGAATCTTAGCATGATCTGCTGCAAAACTCTTGAAATTATAACCATGTAAGACAAAAGTAGTAGTCTAGGCTACCACATAACTCTTATTTTAACGGCACAGTGACTGGCCAACGATTTACTGGAGAGATATTGAAGGTAAAGCGTGTTGTCTAGGACCATACCGCTACAAGTACGAACCTCTTCCGTACCTCTTGAGAGAACGAACAATTTTCGGGCAGCTACAAACGATCGCACTCAAGTATATATGTCAAACCAATAACAACCGAGTCATGGAGGTATGAACGTTCAACTTTGTTTGAAGGAAACGACACTATCAAAATGTAAGTTAAGGTAATATGTTACACATTTTGAAGATCTCGTTGAGAATAAATGCATCAAGGTCCACTCGGAAAACCATCCGCGTCAAAGTTTAGTTAACATTCAACGTTTCTAAGACCTCGACACACCAATGTCATGGATCCTGATAATCGAGGCATGATGTGTCTCAGAAATGTTGCTTTTTCAATCAACAAATTTTGTTGATCTTCCGGGAGAATTTTGCTGCAGGTAAATTAGTAAAAATTTTAATCATAAGTTTGGGTTTCTGATCGTTAATATTTAGGCGTCTTCAATTCCCCTTTCAGTCGAATCAAATTAACCTCCATAGTCAACCAGCCAGTAGGCCGTTTATGCCTAAAGGGAACATAATTCTATTTTGACGGCTTAGTGGTCTTCACCACAGACCGTTAGATAAACCGTCTATGAATTTTACTCTTATCTGTTTTATTTATGATAGAAGCGACGAAGCTTCCACTACCTTAGGCTATATTGGAAAGAATGGTATTATGATGGTGAGTAACTAGAAAGGAATTTGAAGGAAGCGATCGTAGTTCAATTCAAATAGTATCCCAGCATTTGCCTGGGGACACTGACGAATGCCTCGAACAACGTCATTGCCTCTAATCAGTGTCCTAGCAGAGATTCTAACTTCGAACACTCGGAGTACTATTCAGAAGTGTAATTCTGGAGCCAACATGCTTCTTTTATATGTTCACGACGGTTGGGGGGGGGGGAGTGTTTTGTTAGAGTACAGGTGCAAAATGACTTCTGGCAATTGAAGCTGGCCTCCACGGTAGAATTCAGACGTGCGAAGAAGGCGAGACGAGGCCACTCGTGCGAACTGTGACCCAAGAGTCTCTACCAACGCGTAACGCACAGAAGTTTTTGTGTCCGGAAAGTTTGAAAGAGAATATGAGTACAATAAAATTTTATTTCTTGCTTATTGTTAGAATTTCATGTTTCACCTCTGAAATTCACTTACGATCGTGTCCAGTGAAGGTGTTGAACCTTGTGGTTACCTTGTAACGTCGATTGTTAGCTTCCTTATTTCGAAGTATAATTAAGTACGCTTTCTCAGTTTATTAGTTTTCGTAACTTCGAACATTAAGATTTTTACGTACGATGAATTCAGCACATGAAAGTCAGTGCACTGCAGGTATGAAGCACAGAATTATTCTTGTTTATCATAAAATATAGGTTCTAAAATGTAGTATTATACATCTTTTTATATTATTTACTGCCGTGGAGCCGCTTGATGATAAAACTTGTAAGAACAATATAGATCGAACTACTTATTAAACCATACTCTTTATTATTAGAGTCTGTAATAGCCATAGGTTTCACTGGGGGTAAGACAAAAGGGAAGATGGAAACAGAAGAATTTTATGTAATATATTGAAGAGGAGATATGAACTGATTGAATTAGAAATCTTGCCTCATCTGGGACGTTTTATGCACAAATCGCTAGTTCGATCTCCCCTTGAGGTATAGGTGTACGATTTATTTTTATTTAATTACGATTTATTTTAAGACTGTCGATAGCTGAGACGGTGGCGTCGAAGCTTAGGATTAACAGCTCATAATGAAGTGGAAAGGATGGCCAAGGAAACAATAAAAGTCCGATTTAAGGTACTGTCCTAATATTTGAATGGAAGAACTGGGGAAAAAGAAAAAATCTTATGCTGGTATCCGGTTTGTGAATCTGAAAAGGGATTATCCGAAAAGAAAGCAGAAATGCTGATCGCAACGGTCTGTGAATGTACAATATAGTGTATGCTTTGTTTTCATGTGTGTGTGTGTGTGGTGGGGGGTGAGCTTTTCGGTGAGCCGCTGTGTCATGAAGAAATTCCTACAATATTTGTGAAATTATTCAGAAGCCACTTTATAGAGAGCGCCACGACGTATGTTGTGTCCTGCGGCATTCACGATAACACAGGGAAGTGTTACGTCTGACGGTCACGTACGTACACCGGGTGGAAGAGAATAACACCGACAGACTTTCAGGAATGGTAAAAGGGACGAAATTAAGGGTTTTGAGATTAGGAACATACGTCCGGAATCTCGTTGGTTCGACGTAGTGGAGCGTCAAAGTCGCACCAAACGTACGACGCTTGACGTACTTACCCCTGGCGAGACTTTGACTCTCCACTGCGTAGAAACTAAGGCGTTTCCGGACATAAGTTACTTATCTCAAATTTCTTATTGACGCGACTTTCACGCTCCAATGCGTCGAACGAAGGAGTTTCCGGACATAAGTTTCTTATCTCAAAGTCCTTAATTTGGTTCCCTCTAGCATCCCTGAAAGTTTGTCGGTGTTAATGTGTTCCACTCTGTATATGGCAACCTGTTCCTAAATAATAATAGAAGAATATAAAGTTATCTGGTGTGGTGTCGCTTGACTTGTATTGAGAAAGTGCTTGGTTCGAATCTCATTTGAGATATAAAATATCCTATATTGGCAGAGTATTTGCTTGGCTTTTCACAGCTCCTCCATATATATATATATAAAAATGACAATATTACATCAAACCAAATCATGATGATCGCTCCTTTCGACATAGAATGAATTTACTAGTCATTGATCACCTTTTCTTTTTATGCTATATTTTGGGCTGATAACACCATTTTTAAGCAAGCCATACATGAATCAGTAAATAAATAAATAAATAAATAGCTTCTCAATTACGTGAAGATAACCAACAGTACTTATGACAAACGAAGCAGAATTTAAAAAAGAACGGTACATTCAGTCTAGGTGAACAACATTTTGAATTAGAGTAACGCGCATATAGCATATCGGAGGTTAACAACAGGACAAAATATTACAAGCATTGAATCAAAACTATATTCAGAAAACATTTAACAACATGCTAAATTCGGAGAATTTAGGCAGTGTTAGGTGCACGGTATTTTACATTCTCTACTCCTATCTAAAGCGAGTAAAGTATGTTTGCCTGTTGTTTGAAAGACTGTAAAAGTTGGCTTCACTCTGAACGTAGAGTAGACATTGCAGGGTATATCTAAAATGCTTGGACAAACTTTATAAAAGAGTTCTCCGCACCAAAACAAGGAAACAAATTCATATCAATATATGTTCGCAAAGTTTAGTTTTCGAGGTACAATCCAACAACTTGTTGAACTCGGTCCTTTAGATTATCTTCGGTGGGGACACTTAAAAACCTTAGTGTAGTGAGCTCTAATTGTAAATGAAGAAGCATATTTTTTATGCCTGTCAAGCCATTCGCCACCGCCCGGGACCATTGAAAGTTTGCAGACAGTCCATGACCAGACTTGATTCAGGTGAAGGGCATTTTGAGCATTTGTTGTGAATTGTTACTTGATATACATTACGAAAGCAACAGCCATTAAGTGTAGGTACGTGTATTGTAAATGTATTATGTTATTTTTATGTAAAATATTACGGAGTTAAGGTATTTATTGTTGAATATAGTCTTTCAATTAAATTCAAAAACCACTTATTTCTCAACGTGTGTTTATATGAAATATTTTCTTTCTTTTGATGTGAAGAACTCACTCTTCAAATTGTCCAAACATTTTATATCCACCCTGTATACTGGAAATGTCTGAGAAGAGGTGCCGACGAAAATATTTGGACCTAAGAAAGAGAGAGAAAGAGGGGGAGGGAGAGAAGGAGGGAGAGAACATGACGCAGGAATCTGGTGAAATTAAAATTACGTAATTTCACCAGCTTTGTAATTTGTAATCTTTACCAATTATTATTTGGGTAACTAAATGACGGTGGACGAAATTGGGCGGACGTGTAGCACATACTGAGAAGTTCAGTGAACAAATCTTCAGTGAAGAAACCACTTAGAAGATATGGACGTAGATGGAAGAATACTACCAAATGGTTGTTAAAGATATAAGGTGGTATTATGTGACTGGGTTCACCTACTTCAGGGTAGAGTCTAGTGGCGAGCACTTACAAATGTGGTAATGAGCCTTTGGCTTTCATGAAACGAGCCATATTCTTAACTAACTCAAGAAAATCTGTGAAGTTACTTAGAAAAGTATCACTAATTTAATCGCTGGGGCATATAAAGTGGGTCAAATTCTGGAAACGCCACCTCGCAACTTAGGTCGGTCAGCTTATATTGAAATTCTATTTCGCTAATCAATTTCCCTAATTCATGAACGTTTGGAGTATCTCATACATATTAATTGGCATAAATTAGTAATACAGCATACGGATATGAATTTAATTGTTATGAATAATTCGGAGTAGGTTGTTTCGAAACACGATCATACTAAAACATTGCTTATTTTTGGTCAATTATAGCAATTTTATTCGCTGTGTTAGATGACTATGTGCATCAAGTTATTGTTATTTAATGCGACCAATCACCGCAAAAGGTAAGACAATTTATTTTTCCCCTTCTTTTCCCTACGAAGATCTCTCAAAATTTTTAACAACAATTATCATACTGTATGATCAGTGTTCTGTGCTTTCATCCATATTTACGTTGTGCCTGATTTAAAATGTATAATTCTATTTCATCCGCTCCAGTTTTGAAGTTATTTGTGCCTGTTATTTTCAGCATACAATATTATCGACTGTTTATTTCTGAGCTATTATTTGTAGTATTTCTGTGCATAAAACAAAAAATAACATATTACAGACGCAATGCAAGGCAAATTATTGTTTAACAAATATTGTGTTTATATGAGCGAACGAAAGTTGGCTGTGGAAAAAAGAGACAAAAACCAACATTGAACTACAAGAATAAACGATCAGTTGACATTCACTGAACCACGTGCTCCTTACCTTCACTGTGACTGACGGCAATCTAAACGACAGTGATTTGATTTCTGACAACGACAGCAGTTCTTTCCATTTGCTTGTTGGGCTCATCTATTTTTATAGTGAGTTGGTAAAAGTTATTCTTTTGCCGGAGGGTATAGCTACTGTAGCTTAAACTTGACAAATCACTTAACCCTATGATAGTACTAAAATGCAGGAAGCCTTAACTCCCATCCGTAATAATGGTGAAGGTTTTAGGCACTTGAATGCTGTTACGCGTACATAATTGCTCTGAGTATGTTATGAAATGTACAAGAAGTATTTTATTATTTGAAGTGTTATGCCAAATGTGAGTTAAATTTTTAAATACAAATGTTCTTGTACGTGCTTCATAGGAAGTGCTTCATTTTAACGCATAATTGGAAAAACACTTCTGTCTGTACGCCATGCCAAATAGTGCCCATGTAAAAATCGTTAAAAATTATCTCTCGTTTTGTAAGAAGGGGAACCGGGGACAAATTGGCAGGGCAGTGAAGCTGACAAGGCACCTCAATCTGGTGTTGAGGTTAAGAATGGGGGGAACGTTAACTCCATTCTCTCATTATGGCACAGAGAGGGACAATTTACCTTACTTTGTTTAACTGTGGTTATTTTTCGTTTTCATGGTTTATTTAGTGTCCAAGGAGAGGATAATTTATATAATGAATTGAAGCGATCGTGGCAAATTTTGAAGGAGAACCCCGCTAGTATACACCTTCTGAGCCACATGGGTCTAGCTCGCAACCACACCTCCTGTTTCTTAATGATCCACTTTTGATCTTATCCTCCCATCTGCGCCTAGCTGTTCCTAGAAACTCTTCCTTTCGTCTTCACGCATTAACTCTTTTGGAGGATGGTGATTGGAAATTTGATGTCTTAAAGGCTGCAAACATTCAGGTACTTTCCCTTTTAAATCATGGCTCCTTAGTTTGGTAGCGATTACAGTGTTTGCCAACGTTCCGGAAGAAGTGTTGCCTTATATGAACGAACGTCAACCCGTTGTGTTTTAATAGTACAAAAATTAAATCAATAGCTGTCCAAACACAACTAATTCTATTTATTATATGGAACTAAGTGTTTCGACCTATTTCAGGTCATCCTCATGTTCACAAATGGTCTTTATAAATTGGTGAGCATTTACATAAAATATATTGCTTCCTTAATATGTTATAAAGACCAATTGTGAACCTGAAAATGACCTGAAATAAATCGAAACATGTAGTTCTATATAATAAATGGAATTAAGTTGTGTTTGGACAGATATTATTTTAATTTTTATACTGTTGCCTTTATCTTTACGGTAGAACACAAGATGAAGGAAGGAGGTTTCTCTGTAAGAAATTCCATCATTATCTGTTAAAAATGTGGGAAATGAAACATGCGGATAAACGAAAGTCACTTTACCATCATTTGTATAGCTTTCTTCTTCCTTTGTTACTCCTTAATTATTTCAGTATTGTTTCTTTCTTTCTTTCTTCGCCTTTTCTTCCGTCTTAACACTGCTTTCTTCTGCCGTTTGTTCTTCCTAATTCTTTTATATTAGTCCTCCTTTTCTAACTCCTTGCCTTTCTTCTTTATGTCTTTTTTTCTTCTCCTTTCCACACCACTTAGAAGCCTTCGCTTCCCTGCCTACAGAAATTAGTTTCCTCCGATCGTAGGCGTGTAAGAATTAATAATCATGGAACAGACATTTATTTTGCCGTGAACTGTTGATCAGATTGTATTCATATATTTGTGGTTCATTTCACGATGCTGTCAGTAACTCAGGCTGTGTAACGTCGAGTGCTGTGATAATTAATGAATGAATTACAGAGGACGTGACAGATGTTCGTGGTCAGTTTTGAGGTAATATACCAACGTTTTCTTGGCCGGAGTGAGTAAAACAACAAAAAAATCTTACTGTACTCGGTCTTCTGGTCGAGAATTGCACCCGGAACCCGCCAAATATGAAGCAACTTTCGGTAATTTGGGTTGAAATCGGATAAACGTAACGGATGTTATCTTTAAAGAATACGGAACCTTACACACATTTCTGTCCGCACCTCTGTCGTAAGCAGGATGACCTTTCATCATCACTCGCGACGACATAAGAACGACTTGGCTGCATTTGGTCATCCTTCAGTGCTATTACACGCCCCGTGTTCCTCCTCCGTTTTCTACCAACAGAACTACGAGGAGCGTGATCGATATTAAGTCTCTTGCTAAGATTCGGAGAATTCTGCTAGTATGTGTTGTGTAAAAATGGGAAGACATATTTGTAGTACTGTAAGTCATCTTTGTTTTGCTTCAAATCATCAAATTTAGCATTCGGAAATTGAGAAATTTCCAGAGTCATTAATGGAGCAGGCGGACCACAACCGTTATACCATGCACAGACTGTATTTCCCGAATTCCTTATTTCCTCCTTCCTTTTTATTCTTTATATTCCGTTTTGCTTCTTTTGTCTTCTGCCTTTCCTCCTCACCATCCTTCTCTCCTTTCTTCTTTCTTTCTCTCTTTCTGCCCTTTTTCACCGTCTTTCTTTTATTAATTAATTTTTAACTGCTTGATTCCTCCGTTTTGTAGCACGGAACTCAATTCCTCTTCTCTTCCGATCACAGCATATGCGTGTTTAAATTTAAAGTCTGCTTCACTGTGCAGTGTAATTACTCTCCTGAGTCTACGCTTGTTTGGAATTCATATCAATTACTTCGGGGGTGTGAAACCTAATCGTTGGTTGGACGAGAAGCTTGACCACTAATCCCAATCGGTCCAACACTTATGTCATTGTCGTTTTCCATTTTAACTCTGGAAGAATTAGCGACGTGGCTGGCGAGGCAGTCAGGACTGGCAGGGAAATTGCTAGGAAATCTGTAAATTATGTCTCCAACTAAAACTGCATATTTCCTCGGATTTAAAGGATACGTAAGTGGAAATTTTAAGGAAGGAGCTTCAGGTTGCTTCTTTCACCATGCAATAGTGGGTTATTATCACAAATGTACCAACATTTTTAAAGAAATTGCTTGAGATTCTCAAGAACTATAGCATCGGGTGGAAAAGACATGGAAAACATTACTCTGAATTATTTACAGGACAAATCACTTTGTAGACGTAATAGTAGATATAAGTATATTATAAAATGTGTTTTTAGATAAATAGGATGTAAAAGGGCGTACTGGATTCAACTTGATTCAGGATTTACTGGCGAGTTAGTGTGAAAATGATAATGGAATTTCGGGTTACAAATAAGGCACTGAATTTCTTAGCCAGCTGAACAACTGTTTTTTTAAATGATTCTGCCACTTTACCCCCATGACTCTCATACCGTAAATTAATGATTAACGGACATGGCATTTATGGCCTTCAAGTTACAATAAATATTTCGTAATGTATGATCGAATGTTTATTGGCAGTTGTCAGTTTATTTTGATTATAATAATATTGTAATACTCTTCGTTAATTGGAAGAAACGCAAATTACTTAAAGAAGCATGAATAAAGATTCTTCCTAAAGGTTAGTAGACTCCTACCAGACAATTTGTTTAGTCTTCTTGGACTGCTTGACCCTGAAGGTGAAGGCAACACGCTCGTTCGCTGAGCCAGTATTTACCAGCCGACACTGCTTAACATCCAAGAACACTTCAATGCTCTTCTACCAGGCTACATGGCTTCACATCCTGTAAGGAAGTATTGTTCATAGTCAATGTCGTGGGAACCTCATATCGCACAAACTCAGTTAAGGTTTTAACTATTAACTATTGTGTAAGCACTGGGCTACGGCTGGACGATCCGGAGTTCGAATCCCGGCGGGGCAAGAGACTTTTAAAAGCTAAAAACGTCCAGGCCGGCTGTGGGGCCCAACCAACCTCCTACTGAACGGGTACCGGGGTTCTTTCCCGTCGGTGAAGAGGCCGGGGCGTGAAGTTGACTGTTCGTCTCCATCTACTGTCGAGACTAAGAATGAGCTCAGCTATACCCCTGTGTTCCCTGTATGCTTTCATGGCACGGGCAGCGACAATTATATCTTTAATATTATGTAACCTAATAATTTTGAGCAGTAATTTAATGTTAAACATAAAGCTTTGTGTAAGACATCAGATATCTCATTTGTGTGCGGTATATTATTATTATTATTATTATTATTATTATGCCACCCAATATGCTTGTAACAGAGTGAGACTGCTATTGCAAATAGTGACTTGAGCAGTCAGCGGGGTACAATGTGTTTGTTTTATTCAGTTCTGTGTGCTATAGTAGGCCTACTGTAAAATAAATGCTTAAGACTTGAGGTTCACATGTCTTGAGAATTAAGATTATGATGATCTGAATACGTATCTACATGATGTCACGAAGAGAAAACCCTGAAGACCGTAATCTTAATGCATACGGTATAGCCTATACCACTTGTGTATACATCATTAAACAAACATTCGCGTCCGTATTTTACGCTACATGCTCTATCTGTATGGTCTATTTCTCTTTTCTGTAGGGTACAGTACAGGACAATATTTGTTACTACCCTTTTGTAACTGGCAATTACATACTAAACTCCCTAATCTATAGTAGACAAAAGTAGTACACACTGGTAAAAACGAGAGATTACTGCAATAATTAGTAACAATCTGAATCGGAGTCATGATTTTAACAATAGCTGTAGTAGTTTCTGGCAGTTCTTAATAAACAACATTATTTTCGCGAGTTTTGAGGCTTGTGCAGCCGTGCAGTTGAGGTCTCCTTTCTTCCGGGATATGGTGCCGCGTCAATGGATGATATGTGTCTGACATTTGGAGACAATGATAGTTTTATCTTCGAAGGTCGAAATGCACATTAAGAATGTGTTATTGTTATATTATTCACGGACAGTGAGACCTTTGAATTTGTGACCACCAAGCTGTCTGGAAACATCGGACACCAATCACCCAGACTATCGGACCTTAGCAAGTTACAGTTTTTACTCACACGAGCTTGTAGTACGTATCCCGGGGTTTACTCTAACATGAACTTTCAGTACTTACTTGCGAATTTGTGGAAGAAGGAAGGGATTGTTAGGTAGAGTAATATAAAACGTGATTTTAGTCACACCATCCCCTTAATTGCGAACTTTTGGTAAAGCAGCAAAGTAACTTTTGTTATAGCATATTTGTGCGAGGTAGCTTTTCCTAAGGTGTAGCACGTAAACCACAAATCCAGAGTCAGCCGCTCACTCAGATGTATGCATTTGACAGAGGCTCCAAAGCAACGAGCAAACGTGGATAGTATGTTGAATTAGTTCATCGTAGCTCTTTACGCCGTGAGATTGAGAAGCTGGCAGTTTTACAATCTGGGGGAATATCAGATGCTTAAGGAGGACTGCTGTATATGAAGTTCCTTATTACGAGATTTTACGCAGCGTAGATTGGTACTTTTTTACCGACGTTTCGGGACAACTTATCGGTCGTATTTTCAAGGGTCAAACATTCTAAGAAGATGGGACCGGTAGGTTGTCCCGATACGTAATCTGAATGTGTACAATGTACTACTACCAATCTACGATGCGTTACATCCCAGAAGAGCGAACATCTCATTTACACCGCGGCGAATGCCTGAAGTTTTTATTCCGTTTTATAAAGTTGAAATCGGAGCTCAATCAGATTTACTGTCTGGGTCTAAAGCTGTTTTTGAACCACAGAAAATCAAAGGTTATTGCTTTACTCAAGTTTAAATTACTGATTGCTGAGAGACATACGTGTTTTAAATATTGTGTTACATAAAGCAGTACATATTTCATTTGGTCTAAACCGACATGGATTTCACATAAAAAAACTTACTGGCATTTTGTTAAGTTTTAATCGGTTTAGAGGCGCATGAACTATGTGGTAGAGTATGACATTTGTTTCTGGCCCTTCTGTCTATTTTCATGAATATTTGGAGGAGGGGATGAGTCTCAGGGGATTTCTTTGACATGAGGATACAACTAATAATGGCTCGGGGAATGGACCACGCTGTTTGAAGGCAACTAAGTATATATCCTATGTTCGTACGTCACAGAGAACACGTACAGATACGATATTTAATACTAAACTTTGTATATCATTGTAACGGAACAATGAGTGTGCAAATCACTGCGAAGCTGCAGAACAGGCGGGAAGGTGTGTGTAGATGTTATGACCCAAGGTGCCGCCGTAACGATTCAGGTGGAGGCTAAGCTATACTGGCCCCACACTGCGCCCTTTGTCGTGTAAATCCGAGACTACACTTAGTCCATTATGCTAAATCAGAGCTTACATTATACTAAAACCAGTGTTCTTTAGCTTTCCTTACTTAGGACTGATATCGAGATTATTGCTTTCCCTGTATTTCGAATTTGTATGAATGGCGAATCGGAAATGAATGGAAGAAAAGGACCGTGGCCTGTTTGAAGGCAGTATTTCGGAATTTTCTTGGGGGTTGACTGAAGATAACAAAATTCTTTGTTCAGGCATCAACTTTACGACAGAACTTCAGTTCATGTGACTACCGACAAGGAAGTATGATATTCGGCATCTTATTGAAAACACCATAATATGGCATTTGAATTGTGTGTGAAAAATTATCCAAAATAAAATATTACAACAGTTCTGAATTTTAACTTTATGCATACCGTTCTGATAATAATTGTAGTAAATTTTTGGTATAATAATAGTGAAATAGAATTTGTCATTTGCAAGATTTTAGTTTCTCACTTGTTTTTTTTTTTTTGGATGGGTGTGAAACTTGTTTTTCCAGACTAAGGGAAGCAACATAGCTTAATGGACTCAAGTTTGGGATCTCAGTGCGGTGAATTAAAGATTATTGTCTTCTGGGATGTGATTTCATATAATAGGAAACATACGAAATAACGTAGAACCTGCTGCCTTCATCTCTGGAATATATGAAGTTAATTCTTTACATTGAACTCGGAGACAGCAGATTTTTCCGAAACTTTAGTACCTATGCTACAAGCTATACTGCACCACTTCCCAGAATATCGTAAACTTAATAATTTGAAGGCGTGTAGGAATAAAGTACTGAAGAGAATGTCTGAAACTAAGGAAAAAGAAATTATACTAGGATTCTGAAGAATATTTCCTAAGAAAAGCCTCATAGTTTGTATTCTTCACCAAATCGTATTGAAGTGATGAAATCAAGGAAGATGAAATGGGAGGATCACGTAGCCCCCATGGAACAGACGAGAAATCACACAGAATTTTAGAAGGGAAAGGGGCAAGTAAGAGATTGGAGCACTTAGGAGAACTGTGGGTAGATTTGAGGATAGTATAGAAAGGAATCTTAAGGAAATAGTGTTTGAGGGCGTGCACTCATTTAATCTGACTAATTGTAGGGAACTGTGACGTGGGCTTGCAAGATCCTCGAGGGCAATCAAAGACGAGGGATATACTGACTACCTGAGCGAATTTTAACTTTACGATAAGAACTGTACGCCACGGATTTGTCCCTTGATAAGACTTATGTCTCAGTACTGAACACGGCTTTATCTGTAACACTATGACAGTACAGATCACTGATTTTTGTTTTTGAGTTGGAGTTATCGCTGTCTTGTCGGATTTTTTTCTACCAGAAATATCGATTGACTTATTATAAGGAAAAGGTCCCACGTCTCGTAAGGAAGAAGTTGTCAGGTGGAGACATGTAACTGAAGGGAATACCTACCTCATTATACAAAATAAGAGGAGATGGGAAACACATTTTGTGTCGTTTTACGTTGGAAAAGGAGAAGAGGAAGACTTGTGTTTGGAATTCTCGTAATTGGTAGATGAGATCTGTAGTTGAAACAAGGGAAACCAGATTTATTGTTAACAGTGACATTTCATTAAAGCGGTTGAAGGAAATGGGTACTAACTCGAATTTTATACAGATTTATGTAATAATTTATTTAAAATTCGTAAAACGTTGTCCGCTTCAGTGACTCAGTGTAATTATATCAACCGTATTGGATTGTTGTAAATAAGACCCTGTATTTTGACATTTGAGGTTATCATGTAGATGGCTATGAAGTTTGCTCTCTTCTAAGATGCGGCGACATGCATTCTTGGACATAGGTATCAAAGTTTTGGGGAAAACTTCCGTAACGATATCAAGATCCTTCAGTCGTTGATTGGAATGCAACAGATGGTTGTGAATGTAGACAAATATCTTCATATTGCTGATCGTGAATTACAAACCCGATATTCACAAAGGGATTTATTTATTTATTTGTGCTTTAATTAACAATTTTTTCAGTAGATCAGATTGTATAGCAGCTAATGGTAGGGTGATTTATCGACAACAAGCACAAAGAGTATGGAAAAAAGTAGCGGTTGCGATGCGTGTAATTAATTGCCCGGAAGAAATGACGGAAACCCTAAAATCTTCAGTTAGGGTAACATATGTCCGGGCCTGCATTTGAACCGATACCTCCCGAATAAGAAGCAAAATTGCTGTCCAATCCACTTTCTTTCCGATGTGTTTTTAATTTTTTAAGCCCTATTTAGTAACCTCTGCTAATTAAATATCCAAATTAAAAATATTTTGGCCGAGTCGCTTAGGAAACCAGGTTGATTCAACAGTTTATTTTTGAGGAATTGTACTTTGTTCCAGTGTTTTCGGTGACTTCCAGCATGACACAAGTTACGTAATAAACTCAGTAATATGCGTCTTAAGTACCTACATGGAAGGCGTTTTAAAAATGTAAACTCTGTCGCTTTTAAGAGAGTCGCCACGAATGGCCAACTTTCTCTTTAAGTGTGAGGAATGTCGCAAACTTACTGTTGATGATTATCGAAAATCAAGGTCATGTTGTATAAAATCCCAGAATATAATACGAAACCGAAGGCCACATGATTCGGAGTTTTCGCGGATTTCCTTCGTACAGGAAACTGCTAATAACATTACTGCAGGACCGCCTCCTTCCACATTCCTTCCAACCCAATTTATTAGACCTTTGCACATACCATCTGATCATTTGACGCTACATAGCCTCACTTCCTAACAGCATTATAGTACAACTATAATTAGCATATATTATATATAAGTATATATAAATTTTAATACTTAATATTCTCTTTAATTTTGTCCTCCTGCAACGAAAAATGCTTCAATTCAGGTGGCAGTGACAGTCGAAAATTTTTGTCTTTGTGCAGTAGTTACTCGTAGTGGTTATGGATAGGGTCACTCGGCAGCAAAAACAACAGGCAGCAGCGACTGTCGAAATCAGTTTTCCCTTAGCTGTTAACGTCATATCGAGTTACATCTTGATTTAATGTATAATAATTGACCATTAGAGGTGTACTATGTGCAAACAGAAGCTAGAGGCTGGAGTTGTTTATATCGAATATTTTTTGTGTGCTGATGGACGATGAAGGTCCATAGAGACAAGACAAGATAAATTGCCCAAAATAACGAGAAAAAGTTGAAATGAGGGGCACGCGGTAGGGAGCTGACCGTAAATGCTTTATAACATAAATAATTTTCACAGGTCGCTAAACCTATAATTACAGTGTGTGTAATAATGTCTGTATTCCTGGCAGAGAGCGGCGTTGTTTGCAAGCAGAGAAGGACATAGCATCACGTTTGTTGCACGTTTAGTCTGTGTTTATTCTACTGACTGGAAACAAATTTTAAACGTATTATACGTGGAAACCAACTTACCCTGATTTTCTCTCGAACTGACAGCCGCGCACTGTGATGTTTAAATGGCAAAATTCAGTCCGTCTGAGTAGTGCTGTTACGTCGGTGTGGAAGAATGAGAAATATTTTCCAGGTAAATGCGTTATTAAGACATGTTAATTGCACCGAGGCGAAGAACTGGCTGCGTAGCAACAGTTGCGATGGCACATTGGGAGATGTGTAGGCCTAGTATTTGGGACTGTCCCTTTTCGTGTTATTCTTCTTTTCATATATGTATGGCGCAAATTATACCCTTTGAGAACCAAGTCAGATCCAAAGTCTCGTTGCAACTGATGGTCAGTCAGTGATCCCAACTTAGCGTGGAGCCCTCCATGGGGACCATGAACGCATTTTGGTTTTAGTCTTTGTTTGTCTCTCTTACAAGAGGATGTTATTTTTCTGTTGTCATTAATCCTTTTACTTTTCTGTCACTTGTACGTATTTCACAGTGGCTGATATGGTCTAAAGGAACAACGTGGGACTGCTTTTCTGCCCAGTGCTCCCCGATATGCGAAAGCGCATTGCTCTTTCACAAAGATATCGGGCTTCGTATACTCGTCGTTCTGATAAGTGTAGTTATGAGATTAAGATGAGTATGAAGCATTGGTGGAATAACGGTGACAGAAGAAACCCGAAGTTTCCGGAGAAGAACCTGTTCCTTTAATGCATTCTCTACCACAAATTCCAACAAAGTAGCCCTATATCCGGACCCAGGCCTCCGTGTTGATAGGCCGGCTACTAACAGCCTGAGCCATGAAATGGCGTGAAGACTAAAATTAATCTTTATTATATACAAGGATTCAGTTCAAACCTCACGAAGAACACTGGGTGTCCATCTGAAAATATATCGGTGCTTAATGTGCAGGGAATCAGCCGCTGTTCATTGTGAAAATAACAAGAATAGGCTTGCTTAAAAAACGTCTGGGTTGTTACCCGGCGTTAAGCACATTACGACCACGGCGGAAGCCTTCAATTATATAATAATTTTTTTTTTGTATGGCTCGACAGCCCTATATGGGCCTGGGCCTCCTCGTTTCGTTGAGGTTTCATGGTCACACACATTTTGAGACACACCACAATCGGTAGGCCTTCTCTGGACGAGGGATCAGCTCGTCGCAGAGACCTCTACCTGACAACACACAACACTCTCAAGAGACAGACATCCATGCCCCCGGTGGGATTCGAGCCCACAATCCTAGTAAGCGAGCGGCCGAAGACCCACACCTTAGACTGCACGGCCACTGGGATCGGCAATTACATAACAATAGGCTAGCATAAATAAACATTGTGTGCAACAGAATTTTAGTGTGGAACCTGACGATATATGCAGGTGTATCTAAAATGCTTGAACAACCTTCAGGACTGAGTTCCGCACACCAAAACAAGGAAAGAAGTTCACATCCATGTATTTCAGCAAAAAATTTTCGCAATTACAGCCCAACAACGTGTTGACCTCAGTCCTTTAGATCTTTATCTATGGGGCACATAAAATCTCTATTGTATTCAACTCCAACTGAATATGAAGAGTCACTTTACCAACGCACTTCCTATGTCTGTCAAACCAAACCATTCACAACCGCCCCTTGACCTATGAAATGGTGCGACAGTCCGTGATCAGAAGCGTCCATGCGTGCATTGATTCAGGTGCAGGACGTTTGGAGCATTTGTTGTGAATTATGTCTTGGTAAACAATAAGAACTGATGACGAGGACAGAGATGGTCCTCGAAACGTCGGTTTCCTCGCCATTCAACCACCTGACCCGGCTGCTAGCCCGAGAATATTTTGTTGGATTTAGTCGTCGTGAAAGGTTTAAATTATGTAAGAGCCCAACAGTTATTAAACTGGGAACGTGTTTTGCAGATATGTTATGTTATTTCTAAGTAAAATATTCCGGTGTAAAGATATTTATTGTTGAATGTAATCTTTAAATTAAACTCAAAACCGCTCATTTCCGGACACATTTTTATGTGAAATTTTTTCTTTCATTTGATGTGAAGAAATGAATTTGTCCAAGCGTTTTGAATACAACGTGTATAGACTTATCATGCCGCAAACGAAATTGCCATTGTCAGTTCTGTGATTTGGCTTGTCAAAGGCAGCACATCCTGTACTGAAAACTGAGGCCAAATGGTTTAGCATTTACCCAGCTTTAAGTAACGCACATTTTACTCTGTTCAATGTATTACATTATGCTCATTAATTCTCAACGGAAGCTAAAGTATATGTTAATTGTCCTAAGACCACTCTTGTGTAAGGAGATATTATTTGTTATTAAATTTTATTATCCAAAGACCACAACCATATATTGGATTATTAGCTGCGGTAGAAACGCACACAATAATATACATTCATACTCGCAGCTTCATTTGAAGAAGTGAAGAAGAGAACCCAAATTAAAAACACAGATCGGAAAACACAGACGTATATCCACGCCAAGCCTTCAGACGGCCTTAAAATCTGTCCAGGGAGAGTTTCTGAATCAAAGAGCATAATCACGAGAAATATAGGAGAAGAAAATATGTGCACATAGTGTTTCACAGCCGATTAGATTTATGTATTGTTATGGTGCAACAGATACGTTCAGATTCTGTCCGATTAGCTGAACAGATCCCTCATATGAGTCAAAGGTTTCGACATATTCCAAATTCCTCAGCTCCACTCATGTGAATTCCAGGGACGCTATTGTGCCAGTCTACACGCCGCCCTTATTTCGTCGTCTGGCCCTTCTCTGTCCTGCATAGCCAGGCGACTAATAAATTAACCGCGGGCTTTGTCACGTGTAATTCAACTTCAAGCCGAGGTTTGTAGAGCTGGATAAACGTGGACCTTTCTGCTTTCCCCTGCCTGTCTTCGCACTAATCTCTCCGTGAGACGATCCTTTTCTTGAAGTGTGTAGGCAATTTACTGTTGGACAATAAATATTCTACTTAACAACGTCTAAATGCAGTATATGCTGCCGTGGCTAAAACCAAAGATTCACGTATCCTGTAATGTGAATGAATTGGAATAAGTAGGATGTTTAATCTCTTTATTTTCAGTTGACAAATAAATAAGGCGCAATAATGTTACTCTCTTCTGTGCAGTGAAGCCATGTGGATAGATACAAGTGGGCAGGTACGAACGCTATTGAGGGTCTTGCTGTCTCCACCCTTAGGGTTGAAGGCTACCAGACAACAAGTCTTCACAGATCAGAAAACCATAATGTTAATAATCGCAGTCTTAGTCATGAAAACCTGAAATCTGACATTAGTCGTAAATGGTTGAAGGAGACAAGTGTGATAGCAAATGTGTGAAATGAGAGACTGTGTCTCATTCACAGTTTAGTTATTCATTTGCTTAGTATTTAGTTGGCGTTAGTGATAACTTCTTTTAGACAATCTACAGGAAGCTGTTGTCTTACGCCGGGGTGACGTTCCTGAAAAATTACTCAAAAGGTAAAACCGCAATACACAGATTTAAAACCTTATGGGAAAAAATGGGTTCGAGGAAACAAAGACACGTGAAAGGTGATGCAAAACACAAAACAAAATGTTGATTTCAGGTTTCCGTCGCGATGTTGATGAGATCTGCGCTCTTCTGGGATATTACGCGGCGTCGTGTGATAATTATTTACCGAAGTTTCGGTATAACGTATCGGTCCCATCTTCACGGACCAAGAGTCCGAAGACCCGTGAAGATGGGACCGATACGTTGTCTCGAATCCTCGGTAAACAATTATCACACGACGTCGCGTAATATCCCCGAAGGGCGCAGATCTAAAAAAAAATGTTTTGGCGTTTATTTGAATGATGATGATGCTTGAGGTTAAAGTTTTCACGATGACCAAATAACATATGTAAGGCTGTGAAGGCCGATCCCAGTGGCCGCGCGGTCTAAGGCGTGAGTCTACGGCCGCTCGCTTACTGGGATTGTGGGTTCGAATCCCACCTAGGCCATGGATTTCTGTCTCTTGTGAGTGTTGTGTGTTGTGAGGTAGAGGTCTCTGCGACGAGCTGGTCCCTCGTCCAGATGAGTCCTACCGAGTGTGGTGTGTATAAAAAGTGTGTGAACGTGAAGCGTCGAAAAATGAGGCGGCCTAGGCCTTAAGGGGTTGTCGAGCCATTTAAAAAAAAAGACGGTGAAGAAAGATGTGTTCTTCGAATATTTTGTTTTCTTCCGGTAAGCCCCTATATACGGCCTTGTATGGTGCCAGTACAGCCTCTTTCTTTTGCTTAAGTTTCAGGCCTGTCTCATTAAGGTTAAAGACTTGCTGCGATAAGTAGTCCTTCTCCCCAATTATCTTCTTGAAATTCTGTGGATACTTAACACCAGCCACATGATCAGTAGATTCTGATTCTCCTGTTTCCTTCAGGCTGTGCAGGCTCAACCGCTTTTTGCAATTCTCAACCATCCTTTAGGTGGTAAACAACTTTAAGGGTAAACCTGTTGTCTCAATCTTGGTTTCTGTCTTCAAGATTTTGAATAATAACATGTCCTTACACAAAATCGTTACGGACCTACCACACTGCAACAACGTATCTCGCTCCTCCGTGGCGACCTTAAACTCCTTTTTAGGCTCCACACGCTACTTCCGGTTCCTTTCTTTGCATGATTTTTATTGATTTTAGTAACATAAAGTCTTCATTTAACACGGTCTTCCTGATTTCTTGCCATTCATTCACCTGTTTACATGGCAGTCCTAAGATTAATTTTCGTGTCTGTAAAAGCCTGCTGTTATGACTCGTTACCATTTAAGAATAAAACCTTTCAAGAGACAGTTTACTGTCACACTTCAATCTGTGTCTAATTCTTTCATGTATAATTCCCATTATTTTATTACGACATAAATTTCTGTGGAATTTGTTTCATATCCTCTCACGCACTTTAAGTTTCCTTCCCAGCTCGCCTTTTTTAAATCACCTAACACAATTGTGCAGCAAACAATGTGAAGGAGTGGTTGCCGCTCCCCTCGTATGTCAGGGAGTTGCCAATTTCGGGTGTCGGGCGGTAGACCGGGTGTAATGTTTGAGGCTGTAGTTGTTTTCTTTAATCCCCGATGCCTGGTTGTAAGATAGCACCTTTAAGTAAGTCACCGCCGCTTTTTTTCTTGTAATTTACAAGTCACCCACAGATCACCTCAACATTCTAGCTTATATATGCTTGGCCGCTACGTTGTTGAATTAATAATATTCCAAATTTTAATCGAAGTTAAGTGAAATAAAGTATTGTAAAGTTGTTCCTTTGCACGCCATGAAGGCATGTGGAGAGTGGAGTTATAAATCCACTCATTGTTAACTTCGGCACGAGAAGAAGTGAGTGGGCAGGTTTACAACCTGGCCGCTTTACCCCCGGGAAAGAGACCCCAGTACGTATTAAATAGTAGGCTGAATGGGTACCAGAACCGATATGGGCGTTTTGGAAAAGAGGAAAGTCTCTTGCATGTTCCGGGAATCAAAAGAGTCACTATTACGACTACTATATGCCGCCTTGTGTAACACATGTACGGCAATTACAATAAATTTTTTAATCGATGAATTAATCAATTTTTATAGGCATGTTAAAAGTTTAAGAGATTTTAATTTAATTTTCAGCCGATCCCTGTGGCCGCGCGGTCTAAGATGTGGGTCTGCGGCCGTTCGCTTGCTGGGATTGCGGGTTCAATTGCCGTCTCTTGTGAGTGTTGTGTGTTGTCAGGCAGAGGTCTCTTCGACGGGCCAATCACTCGTCCTGAGGAGTCCTACCGAGTGTGGTGTGTCTTAATGTGATCTCGACACCTCAACAACGAGGAGGCCTAGGCCCAGCTAGGGATGTCGAGTCATGAAAAAAAATATTTTCAATTACAGTTCTTGAATATAACGTCGTTGGAAGCTGGAGTCGAAAGGGTTAATTAATGTAAAGTCAAAAGCTTTTAAGTTTACATCTTCTAAGGCGCACCACAACATGTAAAATCAGAACAAACAATATACAAAACCAAGTCGTGTGACTGATACAGTTAACAGTTCAAGTTTGAGTTACCATGTTGACTGCGTAGTTGCCGCTTTAAAGTACCTCGCTGGTAGGCAGATAATTGACAAGTAGCGTCCGGTGCGCATATAGATAGTACCAGCAGAGCACCTGGACAGTTAACAAGACAGGCGGGTGAGTGGAGCTCTGGTTTGTGATTTATCGTACCTAATTTGTAATTGCGTGTAGCTTCACCAAGAACTTCACTACACTGTTGTTTAGCTCTCTGCGGTATTTATGTTGCGGGTCGCGACATCGCATTTGTCTTGAAGCTTACACACCCTCTTCTGTTTATACTAACCTTACTACGCACCCTCTCCTCCCCGCCACACTATAGCATTCACTCCTACTCCTGTTTTAGAGACCTTCATATCAAGATACAGGAAACTCAATTCAAATGTTTGATATTCATGCATAACTAAGTAGAGAAATCCAGCAGGGAGTTGGAATTACTCAGCAGGTACAGTGACTAGGGACGAATTGGAGGTGGATATTCTCTCCTCTAGAACGTCCATACCGGTTGTGAGGACCACACAGCGTCCCGTCAAACCTGTACCACCTTCTCGGCTTGCGAGAGTAATGCGGCAATGCCGAGGTCAGTAGTATGTGTGGACCTATACGTACTTCTTGATGGTGTGATACTTAATTAAGCACAGAGAAACTTTAACTTTGTTTAAACTGATTCCATGGAGTAAACTACCTTGTGAAGGTAATAAAGTGAATAACTTAGAAATAATATCTACCCCCCATTTTTTATGAACCCAAAATTTTATTACGTGTTCAAAGGAAGCAGACAATTTGCCCAACCCTAAGCCAGATAATTTAAGTTCACAACCTCATACCTTACCTCGTTATGATCCACTTTTGAAGGGCTACAAACTTTCTTCTCTGTGTTTATTAGCCTCTCAGTCCATCAGTGTGTCCGCGTGTAGCATCTAGAATACAGGTGAACGGACCTTATTAGCTAACTTTATACATATGTACGAGTTTCACTAAACTTTGCTGACATATGTAAATTCTTATAAAAATCAGACAACGATAATTGGCACTTTAAATTTGTTTTTATGAGCACATCGCAAGCTTCACTAGCGAAACGAAGTGCAAAATTCTTCTGTGCAAATTACACATAATGTGCCTCCATTACAATGTAATTATAGAGTGAATTATGCTGACAATATGTGTGTTATAATTCGGGAATCATATTCTTAGCTCAATCTTTGTAAGTCTTTCTCTTCCTGAGAAGAGTGAAAATCTGTGGGAAATGCAGGCCATCAAATTGGTACATACTCTTAGTCCATGGATGCCATCATAGACATAAACTATTCTCATTAGCCTACGTATTCAAGCTAAATATCTAGTAATTTATGTCGCATTCATCCAAACCGTAAATGCAGATTAAAATGCAGCTTCTACCACTGTATTTCAAACACATTCTATTTTATTTCTGTGCACAGATGCACATTGATTCACAAACTTTTGTAATACCTCGATGTATCCATCCTCTGTAATGCACCACCCTCAGGATGGCAACATGATTAGCCGAAACATGTAGGAGGTATGCTATGTTTATAATATACTTTCATACACTTAATGTGCATTTGTTGGTTTTAAATACCATATCTAATTGCTCAGTGCACGGTTATGGATCATTTAAAATTGCTTCTGCTGGTTTTGATGAATCTTTTGTGCTGCTGTTGCTGTCACGTGGTCACTGATGAGTATTTGTTTCGTAAGCGCATTGTGCTTGAAATCTTACATCAGGCAGTTCCTGAGCTAGATAGTTAACATAACACTTTAAAGAATGATGTTTAGTCATATTTAAAGTATATCTTTGTACCGCGCAGTAAAGACGCTCCGTCTCAATTATAAGAACCAACCAGTTAATGCTGTAGGCCTATATGAAAATAAGCGTAGTTTGTTCTGAGATCCACACAAAAAGCACAAATACATTTTGTGGACAGAATTTTGAATTGGGGGTGGGGGGTATTAAACCTTTTTACGCACACAGTAACCACTGGGCCTTGAAAGGTTAACAAGTGCGTTGTTCCTGTTATAATGGCTCCTTATACATGTTGAGGATAATTGTACATACTAGCATTATGCTCGATGAAATTTCGACGGGAAACTTATACCCTTATGGACATTATTATTTAATATGGGGCACAACATGTATTGAGAAAGCAATGTATAATTACGTGCAACTTTTCTGTCTAGAGAAGTAAACTTCGTCAAGATATCTAATTTAAATAAATTAAAGTGTAGTGAAATAACAGCTATATGGATAATACGATACTAAATATGATGCAGTAAAAAGCGGTGCTCGTATCTAGCCGTGCTTTCTGAATATTTGGTGGCAAAGATGAAGAAATCTGCACCGAATTACACACTTTCCACACTCTTCTTTATTTCTGCCATTTTTTGCTCCTGTTCATAAATTCTACAAATTCCGATATCTAATACACAGTACCAGACGACAGATTTCTAGCCGCTAGATATTCAGAACTTTTCCTACGAATACTTACTAGCACTCAGACTTCTTTCGATAACATCCATTTATCTTGTATGTGGGCAGTCTGTCTCAGACATTTGTGACTACGAATTGTGTTCAGTGCATGTATAGTTTCTGTAGATAACGAAATTGTCCGTATTAATACGGTTATTGTTCTGCAAAACTGTATTTTGGGTTTTATCCTGCCGTTAGTTTCGAATACTCGTTTGTTACCCCCAAGACACCTCCCTCCCTCCAGTAAACCCTGGTATTGTAGAACTTTATATTCCACATGCGCTGTGTATCTATACGGAGGTTCTTACACCTTGGTTCCATATCAGATGCTTTCAGTATGGCATTCATGTTCGTTGTTATGGCAACAGTAGTCAATAACAGTAATTTTTTTGTTTTGTAATATAAAATTTCTTTTGAACATGTCCCGCTTTGTCGTTTTTTCGTTTTAAAATTAAATTATATCATTGTTTTCACATACTGAAGTATATGCAGGTATAAACCAGTCCGCTGTTACGGAGATTCCGTATTCTTTGCACACTGCGTAGCATAGACTTTGGTGTGCTGCATGTGTCAGATAAGCAGTTATTGTGTACGTATGGCATATATACGAGCTATTTACAGTTTCAAAACATCGTTCTTGAGGTCCAGTTACTACGTCACAGTACTTTTATTATCTTGTTCTATGTTTGTTTTTGTTTTTGTGAAACTGTTATTACGTGGTTTCTTTACATTGGATTGTCTTGTATATTGTGTAATACGCTGCTTAGATAATTGTTTCTATGTCCGTATTCAGGCGACTGCTTGTCATTTTGCTGACAAATACACTCAGATCCCTAGTAGGTGGGGTATGTGTTTAGTAGACATAAGATTCTGTGTTCGATCTTAAAGCTATTGCTAATTTCAAAATTGAAAATAAATACGGGATATTCCGAGAAGAATTCATAAAGATTACTGTCCTACGGCATAGGTCTAGTGATCGCTTACTGTAATTGTTGGCATTTTATTTTATTTTTTTAAAAACTTTTACTAAAGTATCTTACAAATTTGGTATAATTTAAATTTGTAAGATTTAACCTCAAAGTTGTTGTTGATTTACGCTGTCGTCACGTCGCGGGCACCACCTTTCTCCGCACACCAATGTCTAATAATTTATCACTTCTTGATTTCAGAACCAAACCGAAAGAGGATTTTCATATTTCAGCCATGTTATTAATTTTTTTGTACAAAATCGTTAACCAAAGAACAGTTCCACAATTACCGAATTTCATTTAACACATACCACCTAAAGACTGTAATCTTACTGTCGCTACTGTCTGTCCCACTTCATATTTGATCGTATGCCATATTGTTATTACGCAACACAAAAGCCAAAAATTTATGCTAATGGGGAAGCCTCCAGTAGCACACTGTTCTCTAGTTTCGTAAAAATTGTACCGAGTTTGAAATTTGACATAGAGATAAACACAGACGGATACACACAAATCACGTTATAGCTTTTCTCCTTAAGAAAATGTAGTGGGCTATAAGTATGTTATAGACCTACCAATATACTCGTAGTGACAAATTACGTGTAGCAGATTCAGCATTTGAAATGGTACGTCATATAGGCACGGCTCAGACAAAGTTACTGTGCAGCATGGTTACGGTGTAGCCTTTTACAGCACGGTGTGTTTAGCACATGTTACCTGATTCAGACGGCAGTAATGTATCTCCTGAGATTCGTGTTCAATTCATGATAAAAGCATTGTTTTCTGTTCCAAAATAGATCCCCTGTTAGTTAATGATGTATGATTATTGGCTTTGTTGATAGATGTAAAGTAGAACCTAGAGTGTGTTGTTATTTGGGAGGATATTAGAACGTGACCAATAGTGACAATGCTTTTTTGTTGCACGGGTCACATGTCGATTGCTAGTACAGTTTAGAGCGGAGTATTTATTCAACTAATTCAATTCGTTTCTATCCCTAAGGCTATATAGAGACAAACAGAGGTCTGGATATGAGATACTAGTTCCAAACCAGTGTTAACAGAACTCATATTGTTCTAGTTTATGTACATCGACACAGTCTATCTTTCTAAAAAAGAAAACAAAGTCAATATTTTGTAATCTGTCACTGAGTCATAATCAGCTGAAACCCGTAGTGATCTAGTATTTAGTAATGCTATCAGTTAGTCCCTTCTGTTAAGGAAATGTAAAAATATTTTGAGCTAAATGGACAAGTTTAGATTCTTCCCACTATCTGCACGGTGTTATCTTCATGATCTTGTAGGTTCATTCCGACGTGTATATAAAATTTCAAAATTTTGTATTTTCGAAAAATGTTTGATATAATTTTGTCCCTTCAAGGATTTGCATTTTCTGTAGTCTATTTTTAGTTTTCTTACTTTTTCACTTTCTACCTTTTTTTCCTTCCTTTTGCATTTCTGATATAGGTATGCATTTCTTGTTTATTTCTCTTGTTTCAATCCATTCAATTATTCTTTGTGTGAAGTGGTCTAATACGGTCCGTATTTTAAATTCCAAGGAAATTCATTCCTGCATACTGTTATTATTGTAGAACTATTGCCTTTATGGCGCAAGAATGTAATTTTTTGTCCATATATGTGAAATTTAAAGTAAGGTAATATCAGAACTTATGTTCTTTCTGAAAACCCGTTAGGTGTAACAAAATTTGGTGTACATTATAAAATGTATATATCACAAATGTCGACGATATGTATTTGAAATAGATTATTATTCGGTGTTATAATTTTATATATTTTATCGTTAAGAAGGCCTAGGTGAAAAATTATTTTCCGGCTATTTTTTGTACGTAGCCTGAAAATTTTCTGATTATTATAATATAATATATTATTCACTTTCCGTCATACTTTTTCCTGTCTTACGGTCTTGCGGAATGTCTCCAACTTTCATTTCCTTACCGTGTGTTAATTAATGTTTTAAGATTTATTTGTTACACGCCTTAAATGTAATTGTGTATGTTGCATTCTGTGATAACTTCATTGTCAGTTTTAAATTCCCACGTTTTACTCACTTTCTGCAGCCCAGTGCTGCAACACGACGGCCTCCTTCGAAATGTTTACCTGTTGAACATTCATAATAGTTTGACAGTTTCATTCGACGCTATAAAATCTGTACATTCAAAACGGAATAATTGATTATTCTAATGTCAATCTCATACTTTCTTCCTGTAGCACATGTTTCGTATCCCTACAAATTTGAATGATCTTGAGGATATGCGCATCAGATATCAGTGTACCATCATCAGCACGAAAGGGGATATTCCCGTGTTCCTATGTTCGAGAAGTTTAATATATTTTCGGTTTGCCTGCTTCCAGAGTCTAACAACTTGGTCTCCGTACATGTTAAATACTAAGGATGACAAACTTCTCCCTTGTCTTATCCTAAGATTTATCTTGACTGATTTTATGTACTAATCCTGACAAATGGCTCTTTGTAATGACTTTCAACCCAATTAATGTAACAAAACCTTTGTTCTTACAAAACGCTCTTCGATTTCGGAATCGCCGTAATAATAACCATCAAATGTAACGTTTAATCTAAATCTTTATAGCTCCAACGAGAAGCATGACATTGGGCCGGATATATTATTATACGTGTGCTTTATTTAAAGACGCTATCGCTAGGTAGAACGTGTAGCGTCGAAAGATGGGACGATAGTTTATAATGATTTGCAGAATGTTTGAGGAAACTATTTTAAGGTAATTTACGGTAGGCCTACTATCCGAGCATTTGCCTCTAAACCTCTTACTCAGGGTAACCCGTCTCCATACCGAGATTTGAATCCCCGATCTGTCGAATACGATAAAAAATATTAACAACTCAGTCGAAACAGTTTATATCAATGCTAAAACTCCTTACAGGTAGTAATAGCTTTATATTTTAAAAATAAAATGGAGCACAAAAATACATTTTGTAGAAAAAGTGCAACATTTTTAATGTTAAACCCTACGGTGTGTGTAAAAACCGCTAGCCATTAAAGCTTTAAGATTGTGGGTTCCAGTCTCTTCTGGAAAATGGTTATTCTAGCTGGAATATTTCGTAATGTTCCATAGTCTTTCTGGCATATGTTGGAACTACCTTAACAGAGGAGCTTCCTCCCATATCTGTCTCTATTCATTACGCAACTTCACAGTATAATTCAGTAACAGAATAAGCCAACAATTTATCGTTTGCTATTGCTAGTTGTAGAAGATTCTTGTAAAGAACACACCTCAAACATAACCATAAAAAAAGGCTATGCTATTCCGTATTTGGCTTACATTGAAGAGATTTCGCTAATTTTATGACATATTTCAGATCTTTATCGCATTTATGTGTGACAGTGTACTTCATACAGTGTTGCAGAAAAAAACGTGACCAATACTTTATGAACATTACACCTTAAATGAACTGCATACCTCAAGATTTTGTCTGGAATTTCTTGCTCTCAGACAAATGAATACAAAAGTTTTACATTAAATTTACCGGATTATATTTATGGAAATTAAGTGGAAAGTTTTAGTGTCTTTGTGAAGAATAATTATAATTTGCACCCATATACTTAAGACGCATTGCGGATAATGTTGTGAGCTCGATAATTCACATTCGTATGTTTTTGTTTCAGCGTCTTTAAATCGACAAAATGTTCCTTGATTTCAGTCTGTCTAAATATGTAAACCATAAAAAGTGACCTACAAAGACCTGTCTTCAATCAACTCGTTTTTTAAGCTTGGAAAATTTATGTGAACGTAGCAATGTTCTTAGTTACTACTTAAAAGGTATAAAAGATATAAACATGATATTCTCAAGTTAATCCTCTGTCGGTTTGCCGCTCAAACAAACCCTGGCTCATTTTATACCATCCCAGCTTTGTTAATTCTTCGCGACTCAAAGAAGCCTCTTCTCTCCCACCGGTCGACTTCAGATGCCGTCTGAGTCAAGTGATGTCACCGTACCCACCCCCTCAATCATCTGTTTGCTCTACACTCTTCTCATACATCCCCTTTACCTCTTCTTCATTATTTAAACTGTCTTCATTAAAACTTGGTCTACTACTCTTAGCGAAGTTTCGTTGAACGAAAATGCGAATCCAATTTTCTCATTTTGTCTCATGGCGCTGAGGCACTGCGATTTCCCTCTCTTTGGATATTGTGCAACCATCATTCCCGAATGGTTCATCTCCACTCCTCTTCCAACTCAATTCTCACTTGTCGTCACTTCATTCCTCCTCTTCCATTTCCTCCTCCCTCCATTACTCTCCTTGCGACCCACAAAAACCCATCACGTCACTTGTCAAACCCAAAATGTATGCAGACAATACTTGATACAGCACACATTTCATTCCATTCTGTGTACAGACTTTATCTTACTATACAAGCTCATATCTTAAAACTCTCGTGGTTGATGAAAATGTTCTAAACAAAACATCGCCACTGATGTCTGACTTCGGAGGAATTTACTGTGGTGTTTCTCATGTAACAGACCCCGACCACTGATCATTCATACTGTAGCTCTAAGTTGTCAGTGAATTGTCCTTTTAAAACTCGTGGGAAAATATTCTGTAAGACCCACCTCCAGCTATCCACAGATAACGCTTCTGTGTATCCACTATTATTCTCTATGCTAGTGGCTTTCAGGAACACTGAAATAACGGTTTCACGGGTAACACGTTACGTAATTTTCTTCAAAAAGTTCGAGGTTACAAAACAGCATTAAACATAGTTGTTTCTGTCTGAAGTTTTTCCTTCCAGCCTTTGGTTCTACTATTAACTAACAACCAGGGATCTACAATCCTGCACTGTGCACACACACACGCAGAACAAACTGTCATTGTATTACAGTACGCTATTTCTGTCTTTGTACCTCCCATACTTCCCTGTTCACTTTCTGACTCCCCTTTTCTCTGTCATCTTTTCTGTCCTTCTTCCTTTTCTGCCTGTCATTCATTATGGAGCTCTCAGTACGGTCGGCTCCAGCGTCACCTCTGTCTTTGGCTCCTATTTCGTGAGCTCGATCTTGCCGCTTGTATGAAATATTCATCGGCACTCATTCGTCTCCATTAGCTTCGCCGTGGAACTGTAAGAATATTGATTTTCCGCTCATTTATTCCTAACTGTAGCAAATTGAACAGAAAATTCTAACAATGCTGTACCGTATTTCCTCTAACAGATGAACTACACTTTCCTTCACTCACTGGAAAACCTATGGAGTTTCTGTATTCAGCTACTCGGTAATTACAAAGTTGAGGCCAACATGAACGTACATTAGTAAACGTCGCTCCTTCTTCGACTATCAAACTAGACGTTCCTCTTACACCGTCCACATTTACAGCTGAGATTGTGCCGGAGCTCTGTGTATTAACAGATCCACGTCTGATTCAGGAGACCGTGTGTTCGATATCCAGGCTTTTTCAGGGGAATTCCCTCAGTCGGTGGGCAAACGCTGTGATAGCATCTTAAAACATGTCGCAGCCACTTCTTTCTTTTGTTCAAAAGAGCACAGTAATATCTATTCTATAACAAATCAAGCAGTTTCTCCCTACAGTTGCTCTTAATTTTTATCGCATTAGACTCCAATTTATGGAAAGCACAATCCCTTGTTCAAAATATTTATTTGTTGGACTTCATTAAAGTTGCATGTAGTGGTCTTCTATGTTGAGACGTCGTGTACCAGAGGGTAGCCAGGTCCCAGCATTTCGGAGGGCTATACTACTGTACACTCCTCCGAAAGCACGTGTACGTTTCGGAGGATATAATGCCGCGTGTCACTCCGAAATGTTGGTACTCACCTTCCAGAGCACACACGTGCCAAAGCATGACCACCGTATGAAGTGTCACAGACGTGAAAGCCTCATACCTTACACATTTGTGTACTTTAATTTTTAAAACTTCAGTTGCTGCTATGTGCGTGGCTAGCTGGTTTTTAAAAGTCACTGAATTTTACCCACACAGTGTTTCATATTATTCTTACAATCAACGGCGACTGTTTTCCTGTATGAAATTAAACAATTTGACTTCATGAGTGGAAAGACACATTATTCTCTGTGCTTTTGGAAATTAATTTTTGTATATCGTAGAAGAGTTTTAATCCCCAAAATATCGACTGTAGCTTCGCGTCTATTAGAGACCGAATAAGAGTTCAAACGTATATGTAGGCTACATGCAGTACTCATTGCTGAACTTGGAAACATTCAGATATATGGTAAACGAATAACGGTGGAATATTCCGTTCGACAGTGTTCAAATGTGTTGCGCTTCCTTCCTGTACTTCAATACGTGTTTATCTTTGCCCATTTCGAAATTTATTCATGTGGATTTCTGCCAAGAGAATATTTATTGTACTACTGCCGATACTACGCGTTATTTATATTGTGTTTGGTCTACAAAGTGCTGCACGATATCACAGTGGACAGATTCTACCAACCTTATCGCAACTGCATATTGAAGTAGGCTACTTTTGCCTGAAATATATCACGTTAAAATACTGTAATATTTGTTTTTGTTCTGGTGCTAATGCTGAGATATGAGCGACAATACCTTAACAAATCAGGTTTCATTGGTTATAAGTTTATTTCATTGTGCTTTTGTATCCAAATACATCTTACTTTGTCGAATTGGAGGTTGATTTTGAATTACGAATCGGAAGGACTGCGGTACGAAACACTAGCACACTGCCCCAGAGATGCCTTAAAGGAACTGATTCTTTACATCCGACAATCCCTGCAATAGACAAACTGGTTAACAACCGAATTACGCCCATGAATCATACCTAAACTTTTAAAACGTAATCTACAGTCTGACGTTTGAAATCAAAGTGACTAATTCATATAATAGTAACAGTCTCTCATATATTCATGAAAAAAATTCCTGTTCTTAAAGATGATAGTTGCTGACCCTGTCAAGAAATGTCCCCGCTTTTAATAGAATGCCTGAGTACATTACCGTACTCACATGCAGCCCGCCATTACTTCTTAACGTGAATCCACGTGCGTCGAGCCGATTTTAATATTATTCTTCTATCTATGTTCAGGTCTGTAAAGTTGCTTTTGCCTTGATTTTTGTGTATATTCCGTGCAGGTAGTTGGTAAATATATTTATTTATATTGTCTCTACCCTTTCAAGTTTCAGAAAAACTTCCCATTTAAAATTTTACAGCCTCGCTTGTAAATGATACTTTAAAATTCAGTTCCTACTTTACAGGAAACACACTGTGTACCCATTATAAGGGCCAGACAAATAACGTTGCTTAGGATCATTGCCTCTTTTTATTTTGATAATCTTAGGAAAAGCGTAAACACGATGTGGAAAAAATATAGATTTTGTGAATCTAGAAATAGCGATACATACAGTAACCGTTACGCTTTTAAGGGTTAAAACACAATTTCTATACATATTTTCACATCTTTGAAACAAATATCTCTTTGTTAATGAATTATGCGTAACCATACTGTATAGACTCTATGTTACTTAGCGGTTTGTTCAAACCTGACGCTTTTGAAATGAATAGTAGCTCATAGAAATCTGCATAAATCATTGTTTGAGCTGCTGCTTCCTGTGACGTCTGTAGTGACAAAAGACAGGCGATACGGCACCGTAGTGGTGGGTTCGATTTCCCCAATCGCTAAACACGTGGTTATAAGGGTGTGAAATTGAACAGGAATATATGATGCAAACCCTCACAATGGTTACCTCTTAACAATGTACGACACAAGCATGCGCAGTGCAGCACATAGCTGGTTGTTCTCTAACTGCTGTCCACAAATCTTAACTGAAAACAACGGTACGTATTCTAAAACCATGACAACACATAACACTAATAGTGTAATTGTCTATATCATTTTGAGGGTTGATATGTGCTCCGTTAATGTGAACTCAACCGTATTTAACCTTGTTGACCGTCGGAGATGTGTCTTAAGCATTACTTTCCGCAGTTTGACGTGTCCATGTATATATATTATATAAAAGTAAAAGAGAAATTAGTTTTTTTTTTCAAAATTTAATTTACGGATAAATTAAAGTATACTAAATTCCTCAAATACTTTTTGTCCCTAAGTTTAGATATATTTTATCTTGACATCTTTTTATGTCTGTTTGTTTTAATTTAACGATGTTTCTAAGAACTCAGATTATATGGCTCAAATTATTGGATAATGTGTTAATAATGAACTGGAGGGGATATAAAAATAAGTGGCCGTTAGTTAACTTGACGTGTAATCAAGGCATTTACTTGAAGGGACTCAGGGAAACAGCGGGGCGCCTCAGTCGTGATAGACCATCTGTAGGGCAAATTTTGAACTCGGGACTTCAGGGATTCAGATCCCGGTTCACTCGTCAAAGTTCTCGTACAGTTGATCTGCTTTAAGTACAGTTCTTGGTTACTAAACTTACCTTACCATAAAGTGACCACACTGTGTACCATTTCGGCTTCTCTCTTCTAACTGTCCTCGATTATTAAGCAACATAAACAATTATGATAGGAAATATAATTTCTATGTTTAAAGTTGCCAGTCGTTGCACTCGGCGTACCTTACAGATACATTTTACCGGGACATTTTTCAGTGGCATTATTCGTGCCAAAAATTCAATCACAAACAAGTTGATCTCGTATGAAGGAAAGGTGATCTATATTCAAATATATTTGTTTATTTACATGTCGACTCGTCAACCTAAAAGCCAATTACAAAGTCATCTCTAACACACAAAAACTAACATTCATGCAAATATGTATACCTAATAATGTAAACAAAAACAGACACAAGATAAAAACATTGCAATGCTGATGAAAACAAATACCGTAAAGAGACATTGATTCTGTAGGAAAGAATCTGGTTTGAAAATTAAGGTTGCGTTGATGCTCATAAATACGGGGTTTGATACTTCTTTTAAAGCTCTGGGCCTTTGTTCCATCTGTCATACTGGAAACATAGTTCATTCGGCTGAGTTACAGACATCACGGTTTGCAAAGATCAGGGATGATGATCCAATAATAAGGTATGGTCGTCTGGGATGTGGGGCCTTCCAGTTTGGTATTATGACCGCACTACAAGGCGTGGAATACCAGAAAGAAGTAACGTAAGGAGGAAAGTCTTCAATTGATACTTAACTAGGAATTTTAGAATTACGTGGATTGAATTGACCGGTTCAGAATTATATACGGTAAAAATCAACTCACTCTTAGAGGTGATTGGGCAGCGTATAGTCCAGCCGCTTTTTCCCTGGGGAAGGAGCCAGAAACAGAGTAATTTCGGATAAGTTGGAGAAGAATCTTTTATCCATACCGGGAGTCAAACTACAGTTTTTCAGTTGTAACCCGTAACCTAGTCGCTATACCGACTGAGCTAACCCGTTTTCAAGAATTGTGCTGTAATAATAATAATAATAATAATAATAATAATAATAATAATAATAATAATAATAATAATAATAAGTTAGACACAAATGAAATTGAAAATGTCACGATACCTACCCAATTTGTAACGAAGGTATTTTCCACTTTGCAGTAGTTAACACCAATTAATTTTAGAATATAAAGAGTGTCGTATTTTATATGTTCTTTATAAATTAAAAAAGAAAGCCTTTTATGGAAATAGTGCGTCTGTCTGGTCTGTCTGCTTGTAATGTGGTGTCAGGGACTAAACTGTCGAATCGAATTTTCGGAATTCACATGGGATACTGTCACTAAATCCTCTCTGGAAGTTCATGTTTTAGTCATATTGATAGCTAATAAAGTTTATTTTGTATGAGGCCGTAAGTAAACTTGTCAGTATAATCCATAAACATTTTCACAGTTTACATTAAGACAATACTCTGAGATTTCCAAACAAAATCGTCGGTCTGTTCTAATTTTGGGCCATATTGACACACAACAAGCCTAGTTTTCATAAGGTCACTAATAAGCTTCTCCAGTATTCCATAAAACGTTTAACCAATTTTGTTTATTTAATTATGAGACATTTCACTACCAGTTGTTAAGAAAAGTCGATCTTCAGTTAATCCTTAACAGAACTTGTTTTAACATATACGAGTCTAAGGCTATGCATGGATTTTTTTTCGCATATCCCTTACATTATTTTACAGTTTTTTTCTAATTTGGTACGTGAGACTTGTACCAGTTCTTATTTCATTACTTCCGTCTTAAAGAAAGCTTCATGAAATTACGAACAAGGGGTTTAGTTTTGTATATCACATTGCCGAATGAACACATAATTTTTATCTTATTTGAAAAGACGCTGAAGCGATGATGCCATTCTTTAAGAACGTGATTATGAACAATATTTTGATACTAGACCGAGCCTAGAAGGCTTGAAAAATACGGTCAGATATGCCTTCAGACTGGTACTCTTGGATTTGACTAGCAGTCGTGTAAAATATAAAAGTTAAAGGTAAATCATTAACTGTGCTTAATCAAGCACAACGCCCTGAATGCATATGTAGGAGGTAGTAGGATTTCACTCATTTATTACTCTTGCACCTTGCACAAAATAGACGTCAGTGGTCAACTTCATGCCTCGTCCATTTGTCGCCCTGGAAAGAATCTCGTTTCACACTCGACACGAGGATGGGTGGGCTTCATAACCCTTTCGTTTACTGCGCAAAAGAAAAAAATACATGTACCGCCTTTGCGAATTGAACCCAGCTTCCACGGTCTTTCATCTTGCAGTTCAACCACTACACTGACTGGGATAAGTATCAGTGTTTTAATTTTCGAGTTATTGTAACATTTTGGCAGTGCGTATCCAACATTTTGTGTCTTATTTGAAGAGTAACGCGGCTAGATTACCAAAATGTGGATTGAGCTTCAAGGGACTCATTTTATTCCCACGCAGAATACAATATTGGCCCTTAAAGTGAAGTATTTGCGGTTTCAGTGTGTACGTAGAAATAAACGAACAGGTCGAAGTACTTCAAAACAATGCGATATAATTTTAATCATTTATATTTATTGACTGTTTCCCTAAATTCGCAGCCATCCCAGCAACAGTATGATAAAACAATTCTAGCATACATGAGTAATTTAGTTAAGTTCCATTACTAGGGCGCTGCTTATAACGGATGAGCATTATTAAATATAAAGGAAACAGAAAACTGAAACTAAACAATTCAATTAACAAGAAAATAATAACAGTTCTTGACACATTACTGCAAAAAAAATGGTGCTGAAGGGAAAAATGTATCTCCACTAATAGGTTCTGAAACAACGGAAGATGCTGCTCGCAGCTGGGGTGTAAATTTCTGAAGCAATACTCATTTTATGTGTGCCATGTTTCTAATTTTGTTAGTGAATGCACGAATACCAAAGGTAATTATCGATAACAGAACAACTGATGTTATCTGTGGAGACTTTGTAAGAAATAAGCATCGCAGTGTCGTCTTCTGGCATAACATGTACTGAGCTAACGACTGCAGTTAGCATCACAATTACGAAGAAAATAAAAAATTGAATTACTTATTAATAATAATAATCTTGACCTTGACCTTGAAGACACGGATGTCGATAAAAATATGGAGGACATGCCTGAAGAATGGCGAAAGTTTTACAGAAACTCTTGGATTTATGATAACCATCAAGGACCAGGTTATTAGTATCAATATTTGTAAGAAATATATTTTTAAAGCCCCGAATATTACTAACTAATCTACATCTGCAGAAAATGTCGCGAGGAGACAGAAATCAACACATAACTGGTGCATGCTGTGTATTAACTCAAGGTGATTACACCCATCGTCACAGTCAAGTAGCCAACGTCATCCATCGAGAATTGGCTATCAAATATGGACTGTCAACGGGAAAACCAACACTGCCTTATAGATGTGAGCCACAATCTACGTTAGAGAACTCATACTATAAACTAAACTATGTCAGGTCCGTAACAGCTGATCGAACTGTCCATAATAACGGGCCATATATATTTATGCTTGACAAAACGATCAAATAAGCATTTTTAGTAATGTAGTAATTCCTAACAGTCAAACCCTCTACAGCACGGTCACCGAGAAGCTCCAGAAATATAGCGGTCTATGTAGTACCATTAATATCATCCACAACGCGTATTATCCCCAAAAAACTACATGGCAGCTTAAAAGAGCTCCATCTTCGCCCTGCTCTATATATTCTAATGCAGAAAGCAGTAATAGTCAATACATGCCGTATAGTTAGAAAGCGTTTAGCAGAATAGTGAAAAAAAAAGTGCTTTAAAAACCAGCTAAACCGCTTTGAATTAATAATAATAATAGTAATAATAATAATAATTGTACAAGATTTTGGGTTCCGTAGGAGCCTTGTACCTTACTTAAACCCTGTTACAGACAACTAAACGATAGACAGAATTGCCTAGTAACCATTTTACTCGTATCAAGTTTACAATTTCTTTCATCAGCTGGCAGTTATTTACATGCTCAAATGTTTCCATTTTTTGTCCTAATGTTCGTTACCTTATTGAAAAACACACATCCAATGGGTCCTGTTTCATACTTGTTTAATTGATGACACTTGTTTGCAAAGTATTTGCTCTTTATGCAAAGCATTAGATCTAACTAACATTACATGTATTTTTACTTTATCGACGTCGCATAATAGTTGATAGCTTCATGCAGCAGAGGGTTTCTTCCGAACTGCATAATCGCTCAACTAATCCAGAAGTTTCATTGAAGCTTTCGCAAAATATTTTCACTGGTCTGTACTGAGCTAAGTGTTAAAATCCACCGTCTAACTTTCGATTTTCAATTCTGATATTGTCCTTTCATTTATACGTATGTTTCCCAAGTGCTCTCTGCCTTTCATGTTTTCCAAGTAGTACCTGTAATTTCTCCTTTACATTAAATAAATAGACCAACTAATGCACTATTTAACTACTTTAATGTAGTGTCCTTCTTGTATCACCCTACACGTGTTTCGGACCTAGGTCCATCTTCAGGGGTGTCAGTATTATTAAAAACTACTAAAACAAGCACATGTTTAAACGAACGTACTGCACTCGTATACCACTATTGTGGTAGAATTAACTGGATAAAATTGTAGAACATAAATATGTATATATTTAGTTAAAGCCTTATTCAAATTATGAGATGTATATATGATGTTCACTGATGCGCAAATACTGGCTTTTGTTGATTGACGTCTCCTGATGCGTATTCTTACGTTGTGTGGGATTGTATTACGGTGCTGTTTGTCCTGTCCTTGCGTTGCAGAGTGTGTGAAATTCTCCTTTACAGCTTTGGTGTCCCACCCATCGTTCTCATTGTTTACTTGCCAAGTATACAAATATGAATTTCCTGATTATGCAGTATATAATTTGTAACTTTTTTAAAAATGCAGTTTTTAACCCTTGCGCTCTTTGTAGTTTAATATTAACCGTTTGAAGCTGAATGGTAAGTACTTGTACCGCTTGTAATAACATTACGGAACTCTGAATTATGCCGCAGAATGTATTTATATACCCTGTCGATGCACTGAAGGATATTACTTTTGAAATGTTTCCGTAAAAACACATTTCTTTTACTTCTACAGATGTAAACCTCGTTATTTTGAATATCCATTTTATGCATTTTAATACGTCACTGCATTTAACCATCTTCCAGAGTCATATTCTTTGTATGCAGTAATTGGGTGCTGTTTCCTTTTATTTCATGGGCTTCATATTCTTTGTTAGCCTGCGGCCATCTTTCTGCGCACAGCCTTCAGAAACAGTGTTCCACGTGCGTTACAGAGGATGACACGCGAATGTCTTCTAGATGCCCTTTCCATAAAATGCCGGGAGCCATCTAGAAAGTTATTCAGAACTTTTAAACAGCCTCTTGAAACTTGAGATGGAAATTTTTTACTGTGGCTGTCCACAGGAAGTTTAAGAAATTATCAGTTTGAAGAGAATGATTTATTCTTACAAATACAACAAACTTATTCTGATCCGGTAAAGAGAGGCGTGGACCAATGTGATATTACCCTCTCTCACAGGATTGTAATTATCCCGAGGGTGTTCATCAACAAATGTTTTCTCTTTTCCATAAATAGAAATTATTAACTTGAAACAAGAATATTTGTAACTGAGTTTTTTTATGAAAATCTGTAGTATGTTTTAGAAATACATGTATTTTTACCTAGTAACATATTAAGCACTTTTTGGTTTGTAAGAAACAGTGAATTTTCTTTCTACACCTCCTAGTCTAAGAGATTAAGTTTGTAATTGAGATAGAGGAAAAACAAGAAGATAAAGTCTGTTATTTCGTAAATTATTTATTGTCCAGGAATTTAGTATTATTTGCGAATGTGGCTGATTATATTAATTTAACTTCTAAAACTATAGTTACTCTTATTAAAACGCGAATACCTAAATATTCATCCACTGAGTACAGTGGTCTTTTTAACTATAATCTATTCTAAATATTTGCTATATAGTAGGAGCTCTTCTTTACAGTTTTGCGTATGGAAGCCATATTGCAATAAAAACTTTTTACTACAAATTATTAATAATTTTCCAAAATCTTACTTTTGACACTAAATTCATC
This sequence comes from Reticulitermes speratus, assembly GCA_021186555.1. Taxonomy (NCBI): domain Eukaryota; kingdom Metazoa; phylum Arthropoda; class Insecta; order Blattodea; family Rhinotermitidae; genus Reticulitermes; species Reticulitermes speratus. The sequence goes on from JAJKFL010000005.1 coordinate 23,003,852, forward strand.
CCGTTCTGTTTGTACATATATACGAGGTCTGTCCAAAAAGTATTCGACTTTGGGCCGGGAAAATAAATTCTGTATCTGGGTGGTTACAATACCTAATCCCCTTCAAAGTAGGCCTCTTGTGACTCCACACACTTAGCCCAGCGGTCCTTCCATCGCTGGAAGCAATTCTGGAAGGCTTGTTTTGGAATGGTGTGCAGCTGCACCGTCGCGTTCTGTATGATGTCCTCGCGGCTGTCAAAACGGGAGCCTTTTAGCGGTGTCTTCAATCTCGGGAACAGCCAGAAATCACAAGGAGCCATGTCAGGAGAGTAGGGAGCCTGGCGAACCTGCGGAATGCCGTGCTTAGCCAGGAAACCCTGGATCAGGTGTGATGAATGAGCTGGGGCATTGTCATGATGCAGCTGCCAGTTGCGTGCGTCCCACAGCTCCGGTCTCTTGCGCCGAACTGCATCACGAAGTTGACGGAGGACTTCTTGGTAGTACTCCTTATTAACAGTTTGGCCTAGTGGTGCGTACTCATGATGCACAACACCCCGGTAATCTAAGAAAACAGTCAGCATCACCTTCACATTGCTCCGAACGTGTCGTGCTTTTTTGGGCCTCGGGGATGTTGGATGCTTCCATTGTGATGACAGGACCTTGGTCTCCGGATCATATCCGTACACCCACGACTCGTCACCAGTGATCACAGTCTTCAGGAACTCAGGATCCCTGTTGGCGCACTCCAACATGTCCTGCGCGACCTCAAGGCGGAGTTGTTGCTGCTCCGGCGAAAGCAGCTTGGGCACAAATTTTGCCGCCACTCTTCGCATGCCCACATCCTCAGTTCAAATCGTGTTTGCGGAACCTCTGCTGATCCCAACCTCATCAGCAATTTCCCGGACGGTCAAACGACGGTCCTCCATGATCAATGTCCGCACTTTGTCAATGACATCAGCATTTCGGCTCGTTGACGGTCTCCCGGAACGCTGGTCACTGTCCGCCGACATGCGGCCATCTTTAAAGCGGTTGAAGCACTCTTTAATTTGAGTGACCCTCCATTGCATCATCACCGAAAGCCTGCTGAATTTTGCGGATTGTTTCCGCTTGGGTATCCCCAAGTTTCTGACAAAACTTGATACAGTATCGCTGCTCCAAACATTCTGTCATCTTGAGCGAAACGAGAATGCGACGAGCACGTGTTACACCACTTCGCTATCTGGCAGCGATAGACGCATCCCGGCAGTGTTGCGAGGCAGCAAAAAATCACGCATGCGCATGAAAGTCCCTTCTACCACTACGCTCAGTTTCCCCACTCTTTCGCCATTACTTACCGCGGGAAAAAATATAGTCGGATACTTTTTGGACAGCCCTGGTATATATATATGGACACAATACGTATCCTTCGAACACAACACTTGTGTATTAAAATCCACGCTCAGTTACATGTTTCGGCTGTGTTAAACCATCCTGAGTCTATGCGAAATTATGTAAAAGGGACTAAACAACTGTAAACGTAATGTTATTCAAAACTGAGATTTCAATTTTGTCACATCTCTTACATTCGTATATTATAGTATTAAAAATAAGATATTGAAAACGTCATTAGTAAAGATGGCTTGTCATACAATGCCATAATATTTTATCCATTTGAAACACGGTTGCCGTTTTTGAATATTATACCACCTGTGAATCTACAACTTATAATAACCCAGCAAATCTTAACCACTGTGTAAACATGATTCCATTCAGTTAAATTCAGTCTATATCCTAAAACCTCTGTACTGAAAATCCATTTGAGTGTCCTGCTCTTGAAGCCTGTGGCTGTTAATTTTCCGGGATAAACCATGTAATTTAGAAGGTCTCATAACGAGAAACTCTACCATACGTACAGATCATCTAGTGATATTCTGTGTACCTCTGTGGTGCTACAAGCCGAAACGGCTCAGAGGCTCCTGCTTTCCGTGTTGATGTGTCTTCCTTTTAGGCTTCTGGTAAGGAATCCATCGCCGAGAGATCGGCCCATAAAAGGGCGTCTGCCCGAACGGAAAAACAAAAAGACTTAATAAGCAAGCACGCGTCTACTGCCCGAGTAAGATTCAATGCCACCATCCTACTTTTCGAACTGTGAAAACTAACACAGGTTTGGACTGGGCTGACTGTGATAGCAACTTGCAAGTATGAGGATCGTTGACTGAAGGCAATGACGATGTGTTTTAGGTGGAACTCAGAGAGAGAGAGAGAGAGAGAGATACAGAGAGAGAGATATAAACTCATATCAAAGTTTGGTGCGTAGGATTTATCTCTTTGCAGGTCAAGGGAATGGAAAGTTTAATACTAATATGTAACAGACAAATACATGCGTATAGTCTGCGATGTGGGTGGAATTAACTTACGATCCGACGCAGTGACCTTTGCTTTCCCCACTCAGTTGCACTCTGGACAGTATAAGAGTTTCGACGCATATTTACAATGATGACGCTCGGTGTTACCACCTTAAAATTTTGTATTCTTCTCGCCCCTCTGGCCTATTTCAAACGTCCCCTAAACTCTCATATCTAGAGAAGATTGTCATATGATGATCACTACCAATATTCTTGCGAACAGGATAACTGGACGACGGGGGGTTAATGAGGCTAAGCTGTAGGGGAAGCTTAAATGCCGAGGGGCGTTTGGCATGTTGTTTACGCAGTCACACAGACAGTCAGAAATGTCTTGTGTTCTAATACGTGTTAATATTTTCTTCTGTATCAAAAATCCTGGGCCGATCCCAGTGACCGCGCGGTCTAAATCCGGGATTAGACGGCGCGTGGCTCGGCTCGTTTTACGTCATAACTGACGTCACTGACAAAGAATCGTATTAAAACGCGCCGTGTAACCGGCTTGGCGCGGCGCGGAGTGCGATTGGTGGAGCGAGGCTCGTGGGATCGCCTCAGAAGCGGTTTTCTCACGATCCTCAAAGGGACTCGGCGCGGTCAGCTGTTGCGGCTACACGGCGCTTGCAGTCTACACGCCAAGCCAGTCTCGTCCAACCTGTATACACTTAGGTCTGGTCTTTGTTTTGTGCTGTCGGGGTGCGCGAAGAGTGAAAGTTTCTGTCCCACAATTGGTATTGGCTAGAATGGAGTGGTCAAACGAGGACATTTTTAAGTTCATAGAACAACACGATTTATTCCACAAGCCGAGCCGAACCTACACGAGCAAGGCCGCTGGTCGGCCATTTGCCGAGCTGCGCCGCGTCGTGTAGCCAGATTGTCTTTTCTGTTCCGATCTGTTGGCCGAGCAAGTGACGTCACGTCACTGGACGAGCCGCGCGCCGTCTAATCCCGGCTTAAGGCGAGGGTCTGCGACTGCTAGCTTGCTTTCTGGGGTTGCGGGTTTGAATCCCGCCGGGGGCATGGCTGTCTGTCTTATGTGAGTGTTGTGTGTTGTCAGGCAGAGTTCTCTGCGACGGGCCGATGACTCGTCCAGAGAAGTCCTATCGAGTGTGGTGTGTCTGAGTGTGATCGTAAAGTCTCGACAATGGGGAGGCCTTAGCCACTAGAGGCTGTCGAGCCATGAAAAAAATCAACAATCCTGATATCGTCAGCCATATGCATAGTGGTACAAATTGTGAATTTGGTTCACGTATTATCTGCACTCTACTTTATACCGTACCTTATTTTAATCCTCGTTTAACTGCATATCTGTCTCTCTCTTCCTCTCTCTGGTCGTGAATGTGAACGTAATGCTAGTTGACTGCTATAATTGTGTGTATAAAATAATTACTGGCCTTTGTACACTAATGAGCGACAATATGCCCCCAGTCTCTTTGATGTTATAACCGAGACAAAAAGTTCAGGTTAAACCCGCGGTCTTTCAAATAATGCCGACCTTCCACAGACCCGCATTATGCGTATAAGGGCCTTGGCTGGTTTGCATTGTGTTGTCTTGCTTGTTCCTGCAGAACGCAAACCAATATTCCAGGGGTAAACAAGAAATTTGTCAAGCCGTTTGGTTCATTATTAAGCATCTGCATTTTATCCAGGAGATACCTGATTTTAGTACAGTACTAGATCCCGGATACTATGAGAATTTCAGAGATATCCGCGTTCGTTCTAAAAATCCAGTTAAGTACCTACGTATTGTCAGTAGGCCACAACCTCTTCTCTTATTCCTTTCCAAGTTATAGTTCACATGTCCCTGTCACATTACAATTCTCTACAATTATGACGTTGCCAGCATCACCTTTGACTTCGTCCATCCTCCGTATTTCTTTCCAATCCTACTTCATTGGTAGTTTCAGTTTTATAGTTCAGATAACGCTAATAATAGGCAAGTTTGCTACTAGTAGTTAATTTCGTATTTCATTGGAATTGGTAGTGGGAAGTTATTTTGCGGATATTTAATTTAAATTTAAAATTGAAATTAAAACCAACTTGATGCACCTTCACTATTAAAAATTTTAATAGTAGATTAATTAACTCTTAATTAACCCGACATGTTTCGGTCAAGTACCTGACCATCTTCAGGGGTTTACTACATTTAGTTGCGTAGTCCATATGTTAAACATACACAAGACATGATCCCACAAGGTCTCGTCGCATATAAAGTTTTCACATTTAGTGATTTGTGAAAACTTTATATGCGACGAGACCTTGTGGGATCATGTCTTGTGTATGTTTAACATATGGACTACGCAACTAAATGTAGTAAACCCCTGAAGATGGTCAGGTACCTGACCGAAACATGCCGGGTTAATTAAGAGTTAATTAATCTACTATTAAAATTTTTAATAGTGAAGGTGCATCAAGTTGGTTTTAATTTCATTTTTAATTTATACAAGATGCACGGTGAATACAATATTAAATAATTTAAATTTCTTTGAATTTTCTTCCTTGTAGGTCTTTATAGCCATTGGCATAATATATGTGATGCTAGTAGAAGTGACATCGGTGGCTTTGAGTTCTTCCGTGATTTTCCTCAGTAGTAAGGAAAATGCCAGGGTACAATGAGACGAGGACGGCCCCCTTCCTTCTTGCATGAATGACTGCAGGCGATATTCCTCCCACTGTCTGGTAACTTTGTTTTGGTTAGGTTAGTAACATGTCAGGTTATGACGCTTAATTAGATCACTTTATTAGGGGAGGTCATTTAATTAGGTCAATTCATCTGAAATTACATAATAATTAGATCAATTAAGGAGTGGGGGCTTTAAGTAGATCAGTTTTAACTAAATTCACATAATAATTAGATCAGTTGCGTAATTGAAGTTTAGGTTAAAAGGTCACCTGGTGTAAAGAAAGTCACGTGATCCAAACAAAACCACGTGATTTAACACATTCAAATTTAGGTTAAGAGGACACGCAGGTCACGTGATGTAAACAATGTCACGTGACTTACGTCACTTCCGGCTGATAACGTGGCTGCCTCTACTGCTTGCGACCACAGCCTCTATGGGTTAGAGCCCTAAACATCCAGCCAAGCAAAGTTTTCCTTCCGAAGGACCAAGTGTCAGAAGGGACTTTCTCCCGTCAGCAGTAGTTGTATATATATATTATGCACATGTGAATGCCTTCAGCCGAGACGCCAAACTTATTAGGGCGAGCTCATTTCCCGTTAATTTTTAAATTCAAAATATGCCTTACTTTCACAGGAGTAAATTTTGTGTTAAACATCCCGTTGTGTTATACTCGTACAGACGAATAAAGGAAATTCATACCGTCACACAACTTTTGTTTTATGTATTTTCAGCAAATTATATTACTCAGGCAATACGTTTCAACCGAGCTTGAGTAAGGCCTGAAGATGACCAAGTTCCGACGAGACATATTACCCGAGTCATTTAATTTGCTGAAAATACATAAAACGAAAGTTGTGTGGCGGTATTAATTTCCGTTATATGTACACAGGAGTAGCATAAATGAGGAAGAAGAGTCGAATTGGCACGAATTGCAAATCTTCACGCTTGATTAGCTCTTTGGTTTTTTCTCGGTGGAAATAGGTTGCCCAGAATTTTAACATAGTTTTGCAGATCGGTTTCAATGGAGTTTTCCGCTGAATATTTTAGCTGTACACGTGTAGAGATTAAAAACACGGAAGATGCAGAAAGCCCAAACAGAAAGTGTGATTTCCCAGATAATGGTTGACACATAAAGTTCACTTGATATTTATTTGATCTTTAAGCAAGCGGCTAGCTATATATCTGTGATACCTACTGTGTTATACAGTACAGTCCTTGTTCGTCTGTGTATAATTGCAAAACAGGCCAACCCAATGGACCTCTTTTCTTATCTTCATCCTTAATCGATATCCACATTAATAATGCTTAGAGTTTGACAACGTCCCACCCTAAATCTTCATTGGATGGTGCATAAGGGCAAATTAACCTTTAGAAATGTTACTATATTCCCTATGAAACTGACAGCTTCGTTAAATAAATCATACGCAAACATACTGCTGTGTGCGTGTGAATATCTACCTGTGTTTGTTAAGTGTTGTCGTGTGATGGCCACTCTCTGTTCAGCTGCAGTGGCTCCCTCTGTGTATGCCTTCAGTGGCTTACAAACCCATTATTGGGATTTATTTGTCCGTTGTACAGTACCTACTGGCATATATCCCCTCACAGTGTTTGGCGGTGTGTGCTGGACTTCATTAGATTACGTCTATGACCTGCGCTTCAATGGACGTTGAAATGCATTCGGGCTGTCGTCACAGTAATTTGTGTGCTTTCACGATAAAATGAGGATCAAATGTGGACCTAACACCCAGAAAGGTCTTTTCTAGTGCTCGCAGATACAGAGTGTTTGCTGTTTTCAGGTTTTTAATTGAAATAAACCGAAGGATATGAAATTGTTCCTTTTATTTAATCCACTTTGAAATCTATCATAATATTCTTCCGGTTACGAGGATTAAAATGGTCCCGCCTCTCCCCACGTTTTGCGGAATCCGAAGGTTTATTGCCGTATTTACAAGATCCCACCACTTATCCGTATCCAGAACCGATGTATCTAGTTTACCACTTCCCATCCACATTCCAGACCTTTGTATGTAAAATGAGAGGGCTATGTATGATTAGGTTTATTATATTTCTGGACATTTCTCTCATATATATTATACCACACAGAACAAAATATTTTTCGAAAATAAGTCTTTTCTATCTTCTGAATTCCTTCTTTATCAGTCATGGCGTGCTGCATTCTCGGTTTGGTTTGATCGGTTCAGCATTTTCTTAAGCCTTCGTAAGCGTCTTCACAGCACTTGCTGTGTTTTTATTATTCCCCTCTCACTAAAGCTTACCTTAGGTGATTACATTGATTTGGCTGACTTGGACTATCCAGTGTTTGGTGCTGGACTTGACTACGTAATTTACACTGGTGTTTGTTCGGAGCTTTTTTAATCAGCTATGTGTAATTACTAGAGACTGAATAAAATGCGCTGTTCTCTGCAGATTTCAAATATTGTTATCACTGAGTGTTAAACGTTGTAATTGAATTTTGGTTCACAATAAAAGAGTTGAGATGTATTATTACTCTTACGCTTATTACAGGCCAAATAAGTGTCGGAAATTTAGGAAATACGGACACACACTAACAGTTCTGTCGCTTAGAATATGTTCTTACCCTTAAGTTTTTACTTAAAGGATAAGTTTTAAGCGTTCTTGTAAACAGCCTGCAAGTAATCGGAACAAAACGAACACCGATAGATACGTCTTAAACATCGGCACCTTTAATACAAGAAACATACCAGCTATGAAGTCACGGTGACTATAATTAAATGAAGTAACACCTTGGTAACCTTACAGCGAGTTCGATACAGAGCCTATTAAATCTCCCAGTTGAATACACTACGTACATACAAATTCCAGGACCTCGTCTCGCTTCACTTCAATGGTTCCGAAAATTGTAAGGCTTCGCCGAAAATGTGTATGTGGCATATGAGTTGTTTCCTTTTTTTAAAACTTCTGTTCTAAGTATTTTTCTCTCTGGTACGCTGTAGGTGCTCACAGACATGCATATAGTTCTTCATATGAAATGGTGCTTCAGATTGTCTGTGTGAATGTAAATTAAAATGACTCGACAAATTTTAAAAAATTCCTCAATATAACATTTAATCCAAATCGGGTTTTCCGTTCTCGAGTTGTGTCTTGTTCATAGTCGGGCGGAGCGGTTGGAATAGACGGTGCGCAAGGATACTTTTATGCCTAAAATCCTTTTTGTTCGTACGGCATTCTAACTTATGTACAAATATTGAATTAGCATAATATCCGGATTCATTGCACAGTCTTATCATAGTATGAAGTATAAGTGTTTCTGTAACCATTATCATGAGTTTTGTCAAACGATACCACAGACAGGCAGACAGAAAACGGAAGCTTGTAACAGTAACATTTATCTAAATAAAAAAATTTCCCACCGCACAGCAAACATACTGACTACATTCAAAAGGCCGATCTGTTAATGCTACTGTTGGAATAATCGCTGTTTGTTCTGAATCTTGCAAAAGGCGTATGCTTTGCGGACAAAATATCCTGTTTGAATTTTAAAGCAGGCAGTGTATTTGATGAACACCATGTTTTAAAAGGGTAATGTGAGCAAAAATTTCGAAAAAGAGATCTGCATATAATGACGTTGAACACGTGTGATTTTTCGTGAAAATCAACACAAAAAAGTCCTTACTTTTATTATTAGCGTAAAAGAACTTAAATTTAGGCATGTACGTTGAGACCGTGTGACATTTTGAAGTAAAGAACGCCTTGGTAAATCTGCTTACTACGAGATGGAGTACATCGTTTTCAAACTTGTTGGTTTCTTGGACATTTTGTCCGTTGGTCCGATATTTAGTTAATCACAGGATCTTTTTCCTTTTCTCAAATGATCGAATCCTTACATCTCAGACGGACAGAACAACCTAGCAATTCGGGTCACACTGTATGTGCGCATGGTGTCAGGTCGACACATTGTAATGTTATGTTATCCCCTAGCGAGACATTGATGCTTGTTTATTATACTACAGCAATAGCCACAACATGCAGTTTATGGGCTTAGTCGAGGTAATCGCGGGACTTCACAGACGGACCCAGTGGTACGTAATTACCTTCCTGACAGTTCAAATGCTGGTATTTATTCCTCTGGGAGTTCTGTGTCATTGCACCTTTCAACCTATTTGAATCTCCATACCCGTCAATTAGGTTAAATCGGTGATAATAATCACATGTGGATCTCTGAACACGACGCAGCAGTTTAAGGTACCTGACGTCTCGACAAGGCACGAATAAAATCACAAAGTTTGTAATTTTAGGCACAATGTTATATGGGTATGAAAATAGATCTCTAAAGTGAAAGGAAAACCAGAATTGTGGGAAAGATTCTAGTCTTATGAGATATTACGCCATGGATATTGGTAAACAGATGTTTCAGAGGAGCTTGCTGCCTTCATCTTTAGCGTCTGAGCAGTCGAAGATGAGTCTATGACGTCGTTACGATTTTTAAATGGGTACAGACGTTTCGGAAGAACTTGCTGAATCGTTTCTGCTTGGACAGCACTAAACCCTGAAAATGAGCCCAGCAAGCTATCCCAATAAGCCCACAATTCATCAACTGACAAGAGGCATCATGACCCAGCGACTTTTGTCTTCAAGAATACAGCGATATCTGAGGTTCGCAAAGGTTATCACCATGTCATGGCCTGTGTCGCGTTTTAGTTCAGGTTTCCGCGGTTTGCCTTGTCGCACGTTGAAGCTGTTCTAACTTTTCCGTATACGCTAGAGTATGATTATTTATTTAGCCTAAATGTGACAGCTTAAATGTGTGCCGAAACGTTAGAGTGGCTTGTTGACCTTGAAGATGGCAACTGTAGTGTAGGCCAAAACAATTGAACAGCTTCAAAATCCGAAGAAACTAAACACCGGAAGCCGAAATTACAAATTTTTAAAGAACGATTTGAGAAGGACAGCTTAGGAAAATATTTGTATCGAAGTGACACAGACGTGATAGAAAGCCGGACAAAACTCGAATTCTGAGGAACTTTATAAGTTGCATGCTTCGTAAATGTTATAATAAAAAGATAAAATGTGAGTCAAAGTTTGATGGTGGAGTCTTGTAGAATGCATAGGACAGACATTAAATACCTATAGATTTGTGGTCGGAACACCTCTGGGGAAGAGACAACTTAGAAAAGCTAGGCGTAGATGGAAGTATAATACTAAAGTGTATCTTAAAGAAGTATCGGGCCTTAGGAATTATTAAATTCATCTGGCTAAGAGTAGGAATGGGAGGCGGCCTAGTGAGGACACGTAAATTAACTTTAGTTTTAGGTAAATATTTGATTAACTGAGCGGGGTAGCTGAAAGAGTAGTTGGGATCTGTCTACCACAGTACATGGTATCGTATTTCAGAAGAAAAGTTTCAACCACCACTGTGCCAAGTTATATTAAAATGGTAAAATTAAGGCGAGAGAGGGTAGGATGTAGGACAGATGAAAATTGCTTGCAGGGTGTAGTCAGAAAATCTGAAGGGGAGAGACTACCTGGAAGAGCTAGGCATAGATGGAAATTTAATCGTAAAATGCATCTTGAAGAAGTAGTGAGGGAGAAAACTTATTTTAGATTAATGTGGCTCAGAGTAGGAACTGTGGCGACCTGTTGAGGACACGGAAGTTAACTTCCGCATTCCGTAATTTCCTTACTAGTTGAACAGCAATTTTGTAATATTTTGATCTTAAAATTTATAGACAGGCCACACGAGTATGTAACATCACTCGGTATGTGTGTTTTTTCATTATCCATCTTTCCTTCACTTCATTTCAGTGTATTCATAATGAATCTTGTTTACCGAGTCTCTACACTGGATTCAAATCGCAGCTCCTTGACTGGGATTTTGCTGTTTTCATTGAAGAATACTGGCAAAGAGTAGGGTAGCAATACTTTGTTGCCATAGTGATGATTGTAGGTTCTGCCTCATACAAACACAAATAAATTAGACGCGAGTTCCAAGTTCTCTGTAAGGATAATTTTGTTCCTTTGGATTTCGCTAGGTATTATGTTGAATGTACAGATGCAAAATAATGAAGAGCGTTGTACATGCTTAAAAATTGTATCTTATTAGCTTAATTGGAATAAAAGCAACAGTAATATTCTGCATTAAATTACTCTTTGCTTGGGAATATAATCCCTTTAGTTTCCTATGAACACGAAGACTGCTTGTAAATTGGTACTTTGGCAGGGTATTTTTGTCTTATTACTACAGAAGTGCTAAAATTTATCTCTTTTATTCGCCTACGAGCCGCGTACTAACTTTACACGAACACAGACACACTTTAAATAATAATAATAATAATAATAATAATAATAATATCCCTATACTGCGTACAGGTCAGTACATCTGTTCCTAACTTCGTCTCTTTATCTCTGTATATATATATGTGTATATATATGTGTGTGTATATATATATATATATATAGGCTATAGTATACACGTTCGTACTCATGTATGTGCAGGTTTGAACAAATAACTACCCCGCTGTGCTTTCCAGTTTCCAGCTTTCTTTCCTACACGGAATCTTGACCCGTGAGGATGGGACAGATACGTTGTCCCGAAACGTCGGTAAATAATTACCACACGACGCCGTGTAATAACCCAGAAGACCACAGATTTCATCAACATGGCGGCGGAAGCCTGAAATCAAGGTTAACACTGATAAACTTTGAGGGATGAGGGAGGGTATCAAAATAAGGATTTTGAGATTAGGAACTTATGTACGGAAACGCCTTAGTTCGACGCAGTAGAGCGTCAAATTCGCGCCAGACATACGTCGGCTGTCGTACTTACCCCTCCTTCCCGTTCGGTCAACCCGCAGCAGCAGAGCGTGCTGCTTGTTGCTGTACTGGAGCGGGTGCAGTTCTCAGCCCTCAGTACTGTTAGGGGAAGGAGGGATATGTACGACGACCGACGAACGTTTGGCGTTTCCAGTCATATGTTCCGTATCTCAAAATCGTTATTTTCGTCCCGTCGTCTACCAATCCCTGAAAGTACAGTTGTAATATTATGAGCTGGAGAATGTAGAGCCTGTGTGGCACACGTGGGAGGAGCAGCGCTTAACAATGTCAGTCAAAACCGTGAAGTGCAAACGTCGTTTTTGAAATCTAGGCACGTTCTGGTTGATAATATTAAAATAGATCTTAAAAATTCAGTATGAGGATGTGGATTGAATTAATTTGGCTCTGGAGAGAGCCCATTGACGAGCTCATGTGAACACAGTAGTGCAATTTCAGAGTTCCTAAAAGTCGAGTAACTCCTTGGTTTACTTTAATTAGCTTTTCAAGAAGAACTGTGCTATATTTGGGTAAAAATATCTGTCACTGAGTACACATAAGCAGGTACGCACTTGCACAAACGTCTCTAAGTACCTCAGTTATTATCATTATACTATATCAAATTCAACCCCCTACATCACGCTATTTGACATCCTGTGCTGTTCAATAGAATAATAATAAGATTATTACAGTAGATTTAGAATATATTAATAAAGACGCGTTATGGTTCCAAGTAAAATTAATTTTGATATCTACCGTGACAAAACTGCCAGTGTTAATAATTATTGTTCTTGTGAGACACTTTAAATTTTTCGGTCTAATTGTTTTGCGGGTGTGCAGTTACGGTAGTTTAGGAATGTAATTTTTACAAAATCGGATTTTGTGATGAAATTGAAAATGTTTTGTAAGCTTTGTTGCTAATACCGTAATGCCGTACGGTATTGCTTTACAGGAGACATTATAGGGGCCCAAAACTTATTAATGTGTTTTTTATAACTCCAATACGAAAAGAGGACTTCAGGATAACAATTTATTACATGTTGCCACAAGTTGTCCTCTTGTGTGACTTAAGCCTGATGTTATTTTTGCCACAATCTCTGATGTACTCCAATGAATTGCGAACCGCGTAGTACTACTTTAAACGTGAGCATTATATCCATGGTGATTTAAGTACAAAGTGTTCAATACGTAACTTTTTGCACTGTAATGAGGATGCATAGAATGTTGATATGTAGGAATTTGTGGTGGTGGACAAAGTGGCACTGGGACAGGTTCCTGTCAGAGCTCTTTCGTGTTTCCCAGTCAGTATCATTCCATCAGTGCTCGATACTCATTTTCTTCATCTATCACCGAAGCTGTATAGTCTTAGCGATTAAGAGCAATATTAAATAAAACACACCTATCTTTCCTATAGCTATAAAATTAACTACTTTGCAATTGGCCTGTTTGTATTCAAAGTGAAAATATACTCAAGTTTGGAGTAAGAATAACCGTCAAATGTGTTCCTTGTGATTTTGTATACTTCGTTGTTATTTATTTTCCTGTTACAAAGTTAATTTCGTTCAAGTGTTACTTTACAAGAACGTAAATTCCTTTTCTTGTTTTCTTTGCTATAAAATCAAATATGTATAACTTCTTTATCTTAATGCCAGTTGTATTCCGTAAGCAGTAACTCCGTTGCAAAATTCTGAAAGAGTAGCGAAACATTTTAGCTATATTTCGGACACAGCTCTTCACCATAAAATAATAATCCACAATACTGAACTTTTCTGAGCTTCACAGTTGACATGAATATTCATTTATACCCTTTGTTTTGACGAGTATTTAATAACATTTATATTAACTCACATCTCTCATATTAAATCTGTCGCATTTTGCAGTCTTAGCACTATGATGGCCGGAATAAATATTTAACCCTCTCAGAACCAAGTAATCTGAAACAATTAACTTTTTTATGAAATAGCGAACTCCGTAGGGACACAGACACACAGATGACATAAGAATGTTAAACGGTTACTATTGCAAGAGAAACGAATGACAATACATTTTTCTCCTGTTGACGCATTTGTTTTATGCAGGGTTTAAAAGCTTAGGTATTACGAGGATAGAATAATTTGTGCCCTGAATTAACATTTGTTATGTTTGTGGTCAGCAACAGTTAACGGCTGAGAAAGGAGTAGCTCAAATACGCCTGTGCCTACTCCACATTATGCCAATATTCCTCCACGTCCGTCAACAACGCTCGCTTGTAGCTCCAAGTTACGAAACACCACTGTTTCAGTGTAAACTTGAAACACGGGGTCAATAGAATGCAAAATTAATAACGTCACCTGTGATCTGTTTTGTTTCGGTAAAACTTGATCCCTTTCCTATCCGATAACTTATTATCATGTGTTATCGTGATGGAAAACAAACAACAATACAAGGCTTCCAGGCTTCCGTGTGTACACAGGATATTATATTGTGTATGTACTGTAGTTCCAAGCGTGGACTTAATACTTGATGTACAGTATGTTTCGAAGTAAACTTTTAATACAAATTTATATACCTGGTATATGTTAATTGAATTATTCTTCGGTGTTCAACTGTTTGGTCTAATGATGGAGTATTTTGCTGAAGGAGAGTTGAGGAACGAAGCAGTCGCAGCCTGGTTTAGTGTACTGCCCACAATTTTAGGAACGACTTCAAATAACCTCGGATAACAAACTACAAGGGAAATTCTGGATAGTAACTTAAATTAGTTGCCGATCCCAGTGGCCGTGCGGTCTAAGGCGTGGGTCTTCGGCCCCTCGCTTACTAGGATCGTGGGTTCGAATCCCACCGGGGGCATGGATGTCTGTCTCTTGTGAGTGTTGTGTGTTGTCAGGTAGAGGTCTCTGCGACGAGCTGGTCCCTCGTCCAGAGGAGTCCTACCGACTGTGGTGTGTCTAAAATGTGTGTGATCATGAAACCTCGACGAAACGAGGAAACCCAGGCCCATATAAGGCTGTCGAGCCATACAAAAAAAAAACTTAAATTAGTTACTATCCCGGAGTTAAAATTCTTTCCGAATCAATATACTCAAATCTTCATAACATTCGACGCTGTATGAACAAATGAACGGAGTTTCTGGGAGTGGCGTTCAATAGACCAGAAATAAATGAAAACGTTACCGATCTGTAGTCTAAACTCATATTTACCCTACTGTTATCGATCTTTTCTTTAAGTGAAGTAGAAGAAGCAAGGTGATGAATTTTACTAGATAGGTAACAATGAGGAAAGACTCGGTTTTAACCTACTTCAAGTTGCAGGCTGTTTTTTGTCACGGAACTGAATGCCTTAGACGGAATGTTTTGCCACTGTAGCTTACAAGCGATGATACCCCTAACACTGTGTATCACTCCGGCATTCATCCGAAGAAGCTAAGGTATTTACGAAAATGTCAGCCACAATATCCAGGACACCGGCCGAGTTACGACCGCATATAACCTGAATAACACTGTATATGCCTGCCTGTACACCAACCGGATCAGTTGTTATTGGCTCATTATTATATAATATAACAATGAATGTCGACTTTATGGGGTTTATACACTGCGCACAGAATATTAATCCACGTATGTGGTCAAAATATCCCACTTGAAAATTTGTCACTGGCTTGCTGCCACACAGGTACGGCTTATAAACATGATTATAATAACAATTCGAAATACTTCCCACATATCTCAATGTTGACCTGTTGCAGTCATTCACTTATATATTTAAGCAACATTTCAAGCCCCTGTGTAGTGTCATTTCAAGACAGACGCAGGAGTTAGAGAATTATATACCCAACACCAGGAAGAAGAGTCCTTCTAATGTGCATATTTATTTATTTATTTATTTATTTATTTATTTATTTATTGTCAGTACTTTCAATAGCTCAGACTATAGATACGAAAGACAGAATGATTGCAGTATAGTTTACTATCCTGCATTTACCTGAAGGCAGCTAGTAAAACGAAAAAATCCTCAGGATAGCAAGAGATTTGAATCCACGACTCCCAGTAAGAAAGAAGAGCCTTAACCTCTCGATCGAAGATTTGCTCTTCTGAGGCTAATAGCTACAACCTGAGATGTTCAAGAGAATCCCCGACTTTCACTGAAACTGAAGTTTCAGTTCCGAATTCACCAGTGTTTCCTGTCTTGTCCAGTATGCGTAAATTCACGTCGTTTTACACCAACTAACTGACTAGCTACCTGCCTGACTGACTAACTAACTAACTAAGTATATGGAACAGAGTTCTTCCTGAGAAGCTGATAGGTCCTCAGCTAGTCAAGAAATGACCCGCATTTTAAGGAACCAGAAATTCAATCCACTCCATGCCCCATGCCACTTCTTGAAGATCCATTTTAATATTATCTTCACATCTATGCCTATGTCTTCTAAGTAGTCTCTTTCCCTCAAGTCTCCCCACCAAAACGCTGTATGCACCTCTCCTGTCTCCCATATGTGCCACATGCCCTGGCCAACTGATTATTCTTTATTTGATCACCCGAATGATATTTGGTGAGTAAAGATCATAAAGATCCTCGTCGTTGTGCACTGTACTTAAGACCCGTTTGAATATTATTATACCATTTAAACCCTATCTTTCGTATGTACCGTCTCTGCAGGTTCTCCGTTTAAAGGTACATATATTTGCATTACATATCCGCCACTGAAAAGAATGAAACTTTACAAAATTCCTTAATAACATCCAATTCTTGACTCAGGATATAGAGCTTGTTAAGTTATTCAGATTTAAATACGTTTTTTGCCATGGGTCTCTACACGGTGAGTACAAATGATGTGAGCAATTACATAAATTTATTGATAAGTATATAATAGATATACAAGTATTAAACACACACCGTTGTAAAGAGCAACTCAAAGATTTTAGCATCTCTATGCAAGTTCAGTATTTGCTCTGTTTCCTTACTTGCCCACATCAACGAAATATGCTCTTTGGTAACAAACATTTTGCAGTAAATACCGACAAAATTTTACAGTTGCTGTTCGTATTTGATCCTTCAAGTTCTTCCGGCTTGTAGGCACTGATTATCTTTCACCAAGCTCCACATGAAAAAATCGAGGCTTTCTGATCTGGAGATAGCGGAGGACAGGAAGTGGACACTTCCCAGCTGAACCCACTCAGGTAGCTGCTTATTCAATAATGTTATCACGTCATTGTTGGTGTATTGTGGGACACAGTTATACTGAAAAACATTTGGTTTGTTTTAATGTATTTGAGACATTGAAAACAACTCCAACATATTGTAAATACTTTCTTTTTTCTATTTCTCTTCCAAATTAATATCAGGTCAGAGCACAAAAATATGTTTATCTTTGGGCCGCCCCTTACATGTTTAAAACACGGCTTGGCGAGTTTGACTTCCCATACACGGATGTTATGCCTTTTGGCCTTCCCACAAAGATTGAATGTTGCTTGATTGCTGAAAAAGATTGTTCACAGGAATACTTCGTCTTCTGCAATACGCTCCATCCTATTCACGCAGAATCCAAAACCTACTATCGTGTAGTTTGCTGTTACGTGTTGGAGTCTTTAAAGTCGGACAGCAAAGCGTTTCCGAATATTTTTCCACAGACTTGTCCGTGGTGCATTCAACTCGCGGCCAGCCCGACATGCTGACTTCCTTAGGCTTCGCACATAAGCCTGCCGAACATGATCAATTGTTTCCGCACTTTCAATTGCCAACTTCAACTCTTCCCTTCACATATGTAGCGTGTTTCCACAGATTTTACGTAACACTTCTTAATGCACTTCGCGGTTGGAAAATTCTCTTTGGCCTCTCTTCTGAATTTTACAGTACATCTCAGGAAATCATAATATATGGTTGAAGACAAATTAGTCTGCTAGCTGCGCAAGGCACCGCACTAACACTATGTAGTCTGTTAGCTGCGCAACGCACCGCACTAACACTATGTAGTCTGTTAGCTGCGCAAGACACCGCACTAACACTATGTAGTCTGTTAGCTGCGCAAGGCACCGCACTAACGCTATGTAGTCTGTTAGCTGCGCAAGGCACCGCACTAACACTATGTAGTCTGTTAGCTGCGCAGGGCACCGCACTAACACTATGTAGTCTGTTAGCTGCGCAAGGCACCGCACTAACACTATGTAGTCTGTTAGCTGCGCAAGGCACCGCACTAACACAATATTAGCCTCAACGTCTACTGTCCTGGCTCCCCTACACTAGACTATCGGTTTCAGATGCAACGAAATTTGAAATAGTCGCTTTAGGTTTTACACCATACGTATATCCATTCATTAAAATTACTATAGGATATATTAATTAAACTGAGTATTGTTACCTTTCGTTTCGTTTTAGACACGGTTCCTCCGAGTGCCACATACAACGCTTTATGTTCATAACATTTTACGGCGATGCGTTTCGCCGAGTAAAAACAGAAGCAGGAGGAAGCAAATGTGTATCCTTCGGGGCAATCTAAAGCTCTGAATATGCACGTTCAACATATTGTCCTGTCTTCACCTCTGACATATCAACATGTGCAAATCATAAGCTATTACCCGCTTGTGTGAATGCTTATCCCGGTCATGGTTTTACCTTTTCTTTATTCCCAGAGTAATGAAATTGAGGTGTCGTTGTGGGTGGCTACGTAGTTTGGTGGGTAGTTATGAATGTATGTATGCATGTATGTATGCATGTATGCGTGTATGCATGTATGGGGTAGGTGGGTAGATAAGAGGGCTGACAGACGTGAAATATAAGGCTTCATTAAAAGTAAGGAAAACATTGTCTTTCCCATATTTCAGGGGAAGACCCGACTTTATCATTAGATTCTCCAGGATACGATAATCGGATGGTTCAACTACCCCAAAACACCTGACAGCCGACTGCCGTCCATAACGTGAATCTTTAACAGTTCTCCTCAAGAATTCATTAAGGTTTTCCACCCAGCCGCAAATATCCATCTTATAGAGTTATCGCTATAATTAGTCGTCATTCTTATGTCAATGTTAAGAGCTTTTACACTCTCAGACCTCCAAAATCGTGTTGCAGTTCATTTTTCTCCTTCGGTGATATCAGCGAATGAAGGATCATCACTGCTGAGTGCATCAGATTATAATTAACATACGAAAGGTAATACCAACAGATTCAAATTATTGCTAAGTACAAAAATTGTACAAAATACTTTGCTTTGCTGCCTGCACTATTTGTGAGGTAAATTAAAATTAGCTTTAAGCCTTCTAATTTTCGTAGTAACGCAGCACTGATATGCAGCCACGGAGAAAGTGTTATGACGGAATTATAATCTATATAATTATAGAATTTCGGTAGAATTATAGTACAAAGAACTGGTAAAATATATTTAAATATATATAGTGCATCTTTCCCAACAAAACAAAATATTTTTCCTCTGTTAAGTTTAACGCTTTATTGGAAGACGTACGGGAAGTCAGTATACAGCACCACCCGTTCTTATGAATGTAAGTGGTGAGATTCACGCCCCAGCCGCTTTACTCTCAGTCAACATACCTCGGTATACATTGGATAGGAGACTGGGTGGAGCCCAAGCACGGTCTTAGAGCTGTGGATGAAAAAACATTTCTCTGCACTTACCGGAAATCAGAACCCGAATTCTCGGTCGGTTAGCTGGTAGCTATATTTGTACCGATTACGATATCTCAGATTCGAATTTCGGGATGATTTTCTAAAAACTGTATTCACTACTTCACACTGATTACTAGGGATCTCTTATCTTGCTCACCGCACTTTTTTCGTGTGCTGTTATAATTGGGCGTTACAGTGTAATTGTTTGCACTACTTCCTCTTTGAAACATTCCGTTTTTAAATCTGACGTGCTGAGCATTATCGTTATTTTTTCCTGTCTCATGTCACGTGCAGGGTTACTTACTGCTTTAGGTCACGATTAGCTCTACTCATATATATATATATATATATATATATATATACATGGGGTATCTAAAACGCTTGGAAAATATTCAGACGTGAGTTCCCCACACTAAAACAAGGAAAAATGTCATATAAACACAATACTCGAAATTAATAATTTTTTAGTTTAATTGAAATGTTGCATTCAACAATAAGTACCTTCAGATTTTTATCTTTAGAGGCATTTAAAAACCCTAGTGTATTCATGTCCAATTGAATTAAGAGGCACTTCACGAATCCATTTTTGATATCTGTGAAACCAATCGCAGCAACCCCGGAACCTTTAAAATTGTGCGACGGCCCTTGATCAAACATGTCCATTTGTGCATTCATTCAGATGGAGGATATTTCGAGCATTTTTTGTAAATTGTGTCTCGATGAACAACAATAAATCAGCAGTTCTTGATTTGGGAACGTGTATTGTAAATTTATTGTGTCAGGTGTAATTACAATATTACATATTTAAGGTATTTATTGTTGAATTAAATCTTTCAATTAAATTGAAAGGTCACTCATTGCCGGACATATGTTTTTATGCATCTGTATGTGGTAAACACAAACTCGCTCTCTCTCTGTCTCACACACACACACACACACACACACACACACACATATATATATATATATATATATATATATGCTTATAGGTTCTCCTGCCTTATTGTCTTGCAGTTTAATGCTGCCTGAAAAATGCAAATCTTAAATCACCTTATAATAAAGAAAGAAAAAATATTTACCGAAGACTTAATATTTATCGTACTGACTGACATTCTGTTTGTTGTGCTTATGACTGCTGGGAATATGGGCCATGCTTATATTTTTATGTTTATAAATGTTATACTCTTGTATTGCATTCATAACTTTTAGTAACATATAAAGCCTGAAACTGCTTTGCTCTTTAACTCTTTTTTCTACAGGGGTAAAAATATTTTCTATGGAATTTGTGAAGACTAATATTGGCACCTGTATAAACATCACTGTCAGTTTGTAACGTTGTGGTGTACCGTAAACACTGCAGCACGAAATGCCCTTTGTTTTCTGTAGGCTATTTTATTAAAGAATATATACCGTAATTTATCTCATGGTTGGGGAAATTAACTGTAATTCCATAGATATATGTAGATAAATCACGAGACTGATTATTCAGTAATCATATTAACTTCTCCATTTGTACGGCTCCTAAAAACAAATATCACAGTAGGTATGAAGTTAGCTGATAGAGGATACGAGAAAATTAATACACAGACTTCATTAATAGCCATACTGAATGTGTGCATTACAATATGGTAACTGCCTAACAGTGCTCGACTGGGAGAAAAGTGCTCCGTGTAACATTACACAAAATTTCGAAAGGCTTTATTTGCAGTTGCGCTTATTTTGAGCTTTATATCAAGTTTAGTTTAAACATGGTGTGCACGAAAAACTACATTTAATAATTTCATAAGAGTGGACTTTGTTATGGGTCAGTATGTTTGAAAATTTTCTCTTTCAGGAGATTTCCTAAACAAAATATTCCGTGCATTCTTTTTTGCTTTGCTTCCCAGTGACAAGTCCAGTTAATTTAATTGACGTAGTCCGTCGGAATATTATGTGAGCTCTTTATCTGTTGAACTTACTCGTGTCATATATTCTAGTATTAAATTCTTAATCCCTTTTGAATGTTATAATATTTTGGGCAGTTTGTTTTCAGAACGTTTATTTCGTTATTTCCCAAAAGAAGGCACCGTGTTTTATGAGAATTAAAGAATAACTGGGAACACCATTGTTTTACCTATCTCATTGTTTATTATTTCCTTCTTCAGGGATATGGCGTCGCGTAGGTTGGACTGTTTGGGAACCTCACATTTCGTATGCTGTATAATGTTTTGTAAAACAGATGGGACGATAAGAGACGCTGCACTCATTGTTAATATGAAGGAGTGTATAAATATGTTAGCACATACAGTCCGACGTTACTATTTACTTTTCCGTGGGTAATTATTACAATACTTTGCGGTTTGCAATTCGAACGAGAAGAATAAGTTCAGTACCTACATTGTTTCAGCTGAGATAAGAACTGATGGTGTACAGCTTCATGTAATGTGCCAATGGAGAAGGAATCCATCTCCGAAACTTTTCATATTGTAACAAAAGTGATAGGACTGATTACTCCTACTACGTTCGTCAGTTTACAAGCTGCAGATTAGAAGCTTAAAGTTTTTTTATATGTGATGTGTTGTTGGGTGAGTAGTGTCTGTTGTTTCTTAGGATCGTAATGTCACCAATCGCAGGGTCATGCAGTGCAAAAAATAGCAATTTCCTTGACTGTGTAATGCTGAAACTGGAGGAAGCATGATCCTTGGATGCATCGGGATTTACTCACCTAGCAACAAAACTTTAAGTCTCAGAAGACGTGAATATACAGCAGCACTGCTGGGAAAACCTCAAATCTCGCGCACTTCAATATTAGAAAATTAAAACCTAAGGGAAGTACATGGATATTGCATAGAAGAAATAAAGGAGAAGTAGGGCCTTTTTATAATAGGAACTCTGTGACACAAACACTTCAGCAAGTGTTAAACCGTAGGCTGAGAATGAATTTCGGAGGGGAAAACGGATGAGTCGTGAAGAAGCAGCTTGCGGGGCGTCTCTTTCTTATAAGGATGAGTTGGAAGAGTAGGCGTCAACAGCTTCTCTAAGGATACTAGTAAATATGAAGAGTTGAAATGCGGTGAAATGGCTCAGCATAGGTGTTCAGCGGTGCTGAATGTCACCATCTTATTATAAAATTGGCAGATTAAATTTATAGATATTCTGTACAGCTGATTGTGGTAAAATTCTCTGTCGGGGGTTCAAAGACAAAAAATATGTAGAAGGCGATGTCTGATGGTCTCAATGCAGTGCTGGTGAAGAATTACTACTTCTGGGAAATGCCAGCTTTTAAACTGGCAAATAGTTACCAGCCTTACAGATGAGCTTGCTGCCTCCGTTAGCAGGTTACGGTACTATGAATGTGGGCACAGCAAACCCCGACAAAACGTCGGTATCTTTCTACCAATATATGTCGTTATATCCCAAAACACTGAAATCTTAAATATATATTAGGCTATTTGTAAAATAGTATTCTGCTCTCAAATAAATAAGTCGCTTTTTAATAATATTAATTATATATATTAATATATATATATTAATAATATTTTGCAAGTATTTTACAGTACACATACAGCCTTATTATCTTGTAAACATGCAATATGTAACTGATATTTGGTTTTGTGTTATGATAATATTACTTTTATTGACGTTAAACGCAATAAATATGCCTTTTAAAATACCCATAATGACAAGGTATGTTTGTAGAATGACACATTTGTTACAACATATTTTCATCTGCCGGACAGTATGAGGCCAAAAACTGTACGTTATAAATCAAAACATACGGATGTAACAACAATGTGGCGGTCAATACTGAACGGGGTAGCCAGAGCGGTAGCGATACATATGCTATAAGCCTGCAGTTCGGATTGACCGACTTCTGTGACTCACAGATCCCTCCCATAAAAATGTCACTAAACGAGATATTCGTGGGCGCTTGTCCAGCTCCATCTTCGGTTACTGATTTCGTTTGTGCATTCAAATGAATATAGAGGACATAATTTAATGTTATTGTGTTCCTGTACTTGAAAGACTCAAACATAAATTAGTAGACGAAAGAAAGAAAAAGAGAAGAGGCAGTATAGCAAACGAAGAAACAGAAGAAAGCAATAAGGAATTCATGCAGCAAAGAGGAAGAAACAGAGCCAGAAGAACAAAAATACAATAAGAATAAAAGACGAATATTCTAAAAAGAGAGGCGAAGAAAGAAGAAGTATGAGAGAAAGAATAGAGACCCACTTGGTGAAGGAAACGGCGATTGTTTTTCGTTCGAAAATTCCATATTTGCAGCTGACTGTTAGAGTTAAGTGACATGGACAGACTTCCGTGAGGTCAGCAAAGAAATTACTGCATGCAAATTAGGTGGAAAGCACGTTGAGATGATACATGCTGCCTTCGTGACATTAATTAATATTCCTATCAACAATTTATTGAAATTTACGTAGTGCATAACAACACATTTCTCTTCTACGTTTTAAAATTCCTTACTCATATATTTGCTTTGTAGAATAAACGTTTTCTTCTTACATCTAAGACCTAGGCATATTAACTCCTCTAACAACCTCAGTAGTTTCTTTCGGCACCTTTATATACTAATATTGCTGTTTAAACAACACAAAGTATAATGTTCTTCGTCATTGAACGTACTGTGTCTTCTACATAGTCGTGTCTACAATGACGCATATGTACCTAAATCAATGTATTTATTTATTTTTGGTTTATTTAACGAAGCTGTCAGTGTCTTAGAACATATAGCGTCGAATGGTAGTGTCATAAATGAATAACGGTTAAGACTAAGGAGTGAAAAAGTAAAGATGTCATGTAACAGCCTGTATTAGTTCCAAAGAAATTTCATTTTATATTCATTAATAAAAGTGGGTTAGTTGTGACATGACTGTTAGCTAATGCTGCTGCTGATTTACACTTCTGCCCCTTTCTCCTACGTTTGAGAGTAGTGTGTTGCTGTTGTTCCCAAGTGCTGTGTGCACACTCTTCAACTCCTGTAGCACCACTCTAATGGACGAAGGAACGCAGCCCCTGCGTTTAGTCTTCTCACTCCAACTAAACACACAATGCGGAGCGGGTGGCCCAACTCCCAGACATAGCGGTAAATCCAGGGTTATCTTCCGGAGGAATTAAGGTAGCTGTTCCTGGATCAAGCGGTAAGCGAGACCTGACACGGATGGGATTCTGCTCTGTGACTTCGCCCCCACCAACCTGTATTATGGCCTTATGTTGATAAGTTGTTTCTGTGCTGCACCGTCGCCATCGTTTCTAATTCTCCATCACTGCTCACATATTTCGCATTATAAGTAACTAATGAAAAAATCCAACTGAAAAATTCGACATTTTTCCTTCAGACAGTGCCTGTATCTTCGAGGAGGTCTGTGTACTTACCGAGGTCGTCTTAGGACTAACGCCATCTATGAAACACGGAGAGTAACGACGTCTTTTGTGAGTGAACGACAGAATAAGCCGTTTAAAGCCCATTGGTAACTTTATGTACCATCTTCTGTAACATTAAGCAAGTAGAAAACTTATCACACAGTGTATTTGTGTGTCTGATATGGTTCTCACAGCAAAGGCCAGTTACTTCCTTAACAGCATTAAGCGTGTTGTCATGGTTATGCAAAAGGGTCATCTTCTTTGCGAACTAAGAACTTAACTTAGATGTATAATTAAGATAAACGTTACTTTTTGAAGTGTTAAATTATCATAAACGTGAAGGTTGAAGTATTTTGGAATGTTACCCTGCGTCACTGAGTAAATGATTTCTACTTACCCAAAGATGCAGCGGAATATCCTAGAAGACTTGAATCTTCAGCAACGCTGTTGTGAGAATCCCAATATTTCGCATGTCATAAACCATTTCCACGGAACAGACCTCTTGAGAAATGCTCACCGCATTAATGAACTTCGCGTCTTTTATGGAAAGTGAAAATTCGTTACACTTATCTCAAGAGACCACCAATGGTTCCTACGCTGTATCACATCCTCGTATCTAGTTATTCAGTTACATTTTTAAGATTATTCTCTCGATCTATGGTTAAAACTCCTGAGTTGTGTCTTCCACTAAGATTCTTCGCTTACAGTTTCCTGTATGTTTCTGTCCTCTTTCACATGTGTCATTCCAAATATTCGTTTATATTTAGATTTCTTCCTTTCTCCTACTTCCTTTTGTTGCCCCCGGTTCTTACTTTTATATATTTCGTATTTACATTAAAATTTTTTGTGTACAACATTTTAATACATTAAACGCGACATTTAATGATGGTATATTGCACCGCGTCAGGCAGAGCAAAAAATCTGTAAATCCAGCAACTTCAAACGAGCCGATAGTTATGCGTGTTTTAGTCTGTGCAACAAATCCTCTGAACAACCAGACCACGATAACAGGGTAACATATTACACAGAGAAGGTTACATTAATGCTGTCAAGGCGCCTTTAGGTCCCGCATTAAGTTACGACGTCAGAACAGGAGTTTTACAAATGACCTCTTTTGATTACATTTACATAATATTTTTTCTCCCCTCTTTCTCAAGAAAGTGGAAAATGAAATTAACCATTATGTCTTCAGAAATGCGTAGGTGTTAGTACAATCCGGCTCCACAAGTTAGGAATAAACCGTGAAGGTGTATTTTAATGTCTGTTGGTATTTATTTATTGGAAATTAATTTTATTATAAGAAGGAATTTAATGTAATAAAATCTGTACGTATGCAGTGCATTTACGTTGAAGATAAAATAAAAATTTCAAGTGTATGTCAAAAAGGAGCTCAGAATAGTCTTACGTAAAAGGGATATGTAAGAGACGAAATGGACGTTTGATAATTTAAGATTTGATTCAAGTTTTACGACGTTACGCCGTGCTGACTGGTAAATATTAACTGACCGTTTTCCAGGTTTCATACAATTTGGGGAATTTCTTGACCAGCTAAATGGCTATCACGTACTCAAGGACTCTGCCTCATCTCATAGGGGTAGTTATTTAGGTAGGTAGAACGTAGGTAGGTAGCAGTTCTTACTAGTATTCATATACACATTCAAGCATCTGAAAGTAGTCGTCTGAGAACTTTTTTACACCCTAAGTATTTATTATTTTATAGTTTATTTAATGTCGCTGTCAGCGTCGAGTGATTTATAGCGAGAAATTAATTGGAAATTGTGTGGAAGGATGCGATTGTGACCCAGTTTTAGGTTTATCGCAGCAGTTATGTGAAACGACTGAGGAAAAATAAGGAAATCTCTGTTAAAATAATGTGGGTCCCTGTCGAAGTTCGAACTGTGTACTTCCGGAATTCATTGCAGAAACGCTATTGCTAGGGCCAACGTGCTCATTTTTCCCAAGATTTATCTTTGGATCATTAACTCATTTAAATCTCTATTGCCTTATGCCGTAGAATATGCTGTTAATTTATCCAGGCTGACGGAGCAAATACACCAGATGTACAAATTAGGAAGTCTGTTCTAGCGTGCAGGATTAAGCCACGAAAGCGCCGTACAGAGAGAGCTTCAGATGAATTCAGAGTCTGTGGCAAACACATTCAGAAGGCTCGACCGCTCTTGTCTCTATGGTCAATTTGCTTGAGCCTGTTGGTATAATGTACGACACTTCCTTCTTATTTATTAAACATAGCGCTAGGTGCCGAAAATTCTGCCTTGCAATTTAAGCAACAATTTTTTTCTCCGTGGTTAGCTTCGGGATTTTTATTAACTGTCGCCTTCATCTTCAGGTAACACAATGAATATCTCTAGAAACGTACTTGGCAACGGTAAGCAATACATTTCCGTCTTTCATGGGTATAACATCGAACTTCAAGTATGTTAATGAATTTGGTTTCTTCCTTCATTCGTTCTTCGCTTGATAGCTCGCTCTGTTGCCATGATAACATTGCAGCTGTGTTCTCTGTGAGGTACGCCCTGATGCAATACAATAGTTGATTATCGAGCATATTTTCATGATTACCACGTGTGTCCTATGTGAATTACGCGCAGAGGCAGAAGAAAGAGATGAACATGGAGCATAAACTTTGCAGAACCAGATGGAATCAGTCCGGTAGACGAGCTTAACGTTTGGTTTGCTCCGTAAATAAAGAAACAACCGATAAAAGCAGCTGTAAACTAGAGTGCGCGTGAATGATATGGTGGACCATAATATGACAGGTTACAAGGTGAATTTTTCGTAAGATACACGGTGAGGAAGAAGACAAAGTTGAGCATCAGGCATGAGCGCCATGGTTATAAGGTGTGACTCGCTAGGGATGAAAAATGCTTTGCTAAGAAGAGAATTAGAATCGTAACTGCCAGTTCGAGAGCGGAGGAAGGTAGAAAAGCAACTTAATACAGCGGAGTTTAGAATTTTAACAGAAAGGGTATGGTACTAGGCAAAAAGTGATTTTATGCTGTCCCGGACGAAGACATGGCTCGCGGCTAGTATTTGAACAAAACAGCCTCTACTAAATATGCACGTATGTAAGTGGTTGCTTAATTATTTAGCACTACTCATTGTTGCAATTGTCCCAATAATATAATGAACATATTATCGTAAATTTAACTGAAGAAAAGAGATTGTATAACATGGTGGTACTTTCCGAGGGTGATAATGTGCAGATATGTAAAACCTGTTTCAAAGAAGCATATAACATGATACGTGACAACATACTCTGAATTTCTGGAGACATAACACGAATATCATATCGATTTCATACATATGAAAGAAAACGGTGTATCTCGCCCAGATGTAACTCTGTCTTCACAATAGTACTATTGAGAAGGTAACCTACGTATCATCGACTGCTTTTTTATCTGTACAGCACACCTCACCGAAAAAGGAAGACTACTATTAGGGAAGATTTTTGTAGATATCTTAAAATATATTTTAACTTTAATTGCAACTGATATTAACATATAATAATAATTTTTAAAAAACCAACAAAATGAAGTACTTT
Organism: Reticulitermes speratus; assembly: GCA_021186555.1. Classification (NCBI taxonomy): domain Eukaryota; kingdom Metazoa; phylum Arthropoda; class Insecta; order Blattodea; family Rhinotermitidae; genus Reticulitermes; species Reticulitermes speratus. The sequence continues at coordinate 23,032,138 of JAJKFL010000005.1, forward strand.
GCAAGAATTTTTAAGGATGAGATCTTCATTCTGTGGACACATAATTTTATAAAATTTTAATATGTATGTATTTTATACTAATGGCTTGCCCGAGAATGACCTAATATGGTCGAAACGTATTGCTATAAATAATATGATGAATTAACATTATCGTGAACAAAGTTTAGTCGACGGTGTGAAATAGCAATTATTATTATTATACTTCGTAATTAGGACAACGGGATGCCTAACACCGAAATTTATTGGTTGCTTGGTAACTGCAAAATTACTCATTGTGCTAGTGTCTCGCTGCTTTCATTATAGGGCGAAATAATTGGAGAAGATTTGAGCTCTGTATAGACGAGCAAATCTGACAAATCTTTTCGGGTTTCCTTCCTAACACAAACAAAGATTTTATACACATCCATCCGATTTCCGCTATTTATTTCCGAGCTACAGAGCATGACGGTCTGGTGGAGAGATAGACGGACAGATGGATACTAAGAGTTATGTATGTAGATACGAGAACTACAATAACACACTGAAATGACGGGATACAGTTCTTTAATATTTGCAGCCATTTATCTCAGTATTGTTTGTAGTTCCTTGTACTGTCTGAAACTTTTAAGGCCTGAAATTAATCTGAATATTATTTCTAAATAAGCTCACACCTCCCCCGAAAATGTTCACCTCTATTACAAACACAAAGTGGTTAATTGGATTCAGGAAATAAAATCCATATTTAGTCTGGGCAACGTATGAAATATCTAGATAACCTTATGGTCTGTGTGTTCAAAGTGTAGTGTCTTTTGCGTTAAAAATTTTTGTAGATGTAGTAACTGTTGATTTGAGGCCGTGCCATGGCTCAGGCGGTTAGTCGCCTTCCTCTCACCGCGGAGGCCCGGGTTCGATCCCGGCTTGGTCCATGTGGGATTTGTGGTGGACAAAATGACACTGGGGCAGGTTTTTCTCCGAGTACTTCGGATTTTCCCTGTCAATTTCATTCCACCGGTGCTCCGTTAAAATAAAAGAGCAGAAAAAACATCATCTTCATCACAGGGTTGCACAATAAGCTTTCAAGGCTGCGGTGTGTCCGTAGCATCTGCTATGGGGCCCTTCAATAAAAAACTTTTGAATTTTAAAGGGTTAATATACTAATGAACCATGGAGCATATTCCTGCTTTAGAAGCTAGTCAATAAATTCTTCGCTTCCTTTGAGCCCAACGGTTTATTTCTGTCTTTAAAAGCGCCTGACACTGGATTGCAGTCTGTGGCCAATGAATCTAGTTTACATGCTTATATGCCACTGATTTTAAGAACCATATCATTAATATCCCCTTTGACTGTTTCTACCAAGTGGTCTGTATTTCCTCCTTCCCGACTAAAATATTTTAGACATACCTCGTCACCATGTGGGATATTTATCACACCCGTCGCATTTCCTTACTTTGGTATACTCAGTAGTTCACGGTATAAAGCTGCTGATTATTATTATTATGTAAATGTATTCATTTACATCTTAGGTTACGAAGAAACTTTTACTTTACCTGTTTTATATGGGTGTGAAATATGGTGTCTCACGTTGGGGTTACAATTTATATTTACGGTTTAGTTCTATAGGGCTTTGACTATGGTGCATTACATTTCGAAACAAACTCCTTTTTCGATTTTATCCATTGTCGACTTATAATTAAAATACGTTTCGGAAGCCGGCGTTGCTTCCGTCTTCATGTGTTGGGAAGGAACCTAACTGATGGTGCCCCTTTGACTATCTTCTCAGTCACTGAAACATTGTCAGAACAGTTCGTTATGTTAGATTCATTTCCCGCACCAGAAGATGAAAGCAGAGCCGGCTGCTGAAAACTTGTTTATATTATCAGTCGACGTTGGATAAAATACAAAAAAGGAGATCGTTTCGGCATATATTGCTGGTGTTATGAGCATTAAATACTATATGCAGGAAACAATAAACGGATATAAAATATTTATACGGAAGAACTGAAGTTAAGAGACCTACTCGTAGGTCTAATACTTTATGGGATTATAATATTAAAATTGATTTATGGTCATCGGGCTTAGTGTAGATTCGAATGTCGAATTTCTGTAAAGAAACGTATGATCATTCATATCTGAGGAAGAAGAAAATTTCTTAGATATGTTAAATAACTGCTTATAGACCTTTTTCTGCGGATTTAGTCAAGAATTTGTCTGATAATAGTTTGAACTTTTTAAGAGAGTGTTCCTTGAAATATCTGATGTTACGATTAAAAGTGTGCCTGTCTTCGGATCTAGTTCTTTGCTCTTTAGGTAAATTTACGAGGTGGGACCTGGTAGACAAAACACGTTCATATAACTAGGATTTGTCAGCACGTTAAATAAAACTCTACCTTCTCACTTGCACACAAGAACAGCTGTAAATGGGTTATAAAATCTTATTACGGAGAAAAAATTTAGTTGTCCAAATTATTTGGTTCTTCAAGTACCGTAATACTGTGTTCTCATGCTACATTTCACGGTCTGTTCTTTTAAGAATATTAAACTGAAGTTACCCAAAATAGTGTTTAAAATCTTTTTTCGTACCTGACAGAAAATGCTCTTTATATCAAATCGATTAATGAAATTATGGGAAATAAGCTGTTCAGTACTTTCTAACGACTATATATCACATGAAGAACTAATCAGCTTTTGGATATTTTCTATACTAAGGTTTAAGTATACAAAAATTTTTCACAAAGTTTCGGAAATCGAATCTGTTTTATACCATGGGTTAAAACTTGGGGAGGCATCTAAAATGTTTGGCCCGTTAGAGTAGGGCTGTTCTCAATCACTGGACAAAGGGATGTGTATTTTAAACATTGGACGGTAGACAGATTACAAATCGTACTGGTTTATATATAAATAATAGATCTTTATTCTGAGAATCATACGAACACATAAATGTTCTCTGGCCAAAATGGATTCTTAATGTTACAGCGGGTTGTGCATCCACGTGATAACCACTGTGCTTAAAAGTGATAATCTTTCGTGGCATAATGCGTCACTGCTGCAACATTAAGATTTGGTGACAGTAAGCAGTTGGGCCGGGATAGCAATAACATTTTATTTTCTGAGAGAGTGCTGTTATGTAGTTGAAGATTATCCTCTTTTTTGGAGGTAAATGAAGTTTCTTTGTGCGGCTTATTTTGAAACCGACCCCTCCTATTCCCTTTTGTACTTTGTGCTAGAGGAACTTAGTGCATTGCATGTCTTTTCTGAGGCTAGTTGAGGAGCTTTATGTTGCCTTGTAATATTATGATATGCCTGGACGTCGCGATATAACAAGCGTGTAGAAACACTCGCACATCTGCATGTACAGTTGTGCGGGACAGGAAGCATCTTCCAGCTGTTTGAACAAGAAATGTATATACACATTGTCTTTCTGTGTGTGCTTTGTCTACAGCAAGCAAACAGAACGTAAGAGACAAAGGAGTTCAAGCTGTAGTCGCGCGTTTGATGGCTCCTCTCCTGTTATTGTGATTATTCGAATAGCGCTGTATCGAAGATACGGAACGTCATCTCTCATTCGTGTTGGGAGGTTCGGGGTTACAAATTTCATCCCGGTAATTGGCTGTCCTAATTGTTGTCTGTCGTAATTTGCATCAATTCCTCTGTAACTGCCAGGATAGCAACCTGCCTCAAATCTGCCCACTCACATTTCCTGCCACATCATTTACTACCAATTATACACTGATCGCTCTAACATCTGATGTTGGGGTAAACTCGTTCATGTCTCGCAGCTGATAAAACTAAGTGGAATAATGAAGTGTTTGGGGAAAACTATAAAGAGGGTTTGCGTGTACATGTGAAGTGTCTTTACCCTGCAGATATACCGCCGCTCCTAAAAGTCGCAGCACCGAAGTAGTTAAATAATTCAACTATGAATATTTGCACTTGCGTTCTCTTCATTTTTATTATCAAAATCTTTCAATGCTGTGGGTAAACTAGCTCATATTTATATCAGCTTCTATGTCACTGGTTTATGTGTTGAAATTGTTTGTAAATAAAACAGTGTTCCCCGAGAACTTGAGTATAACTACGGTAAAGTAGTTTTTAGGACACTCTGTATTCTGTCAGATGAATACTTCATTATACACCAAGCAGTAAGTTAAGCCCTAAGTAATGAGTGTATTCAATTCATATTTTTGTACTCGCATCTCACCTTCCACCAAATTTCAAAGGACACAGACGCTGTATGTGAAATTCATGAAGGCCCTCATGTAACATTATTTTCACAGTATCAATATTTAAAGCAATAGGGACTTTGTGAACTGCAATAACCAACCAAATAGGGCAGGGCCCTTCTTGGGAAGACAAGAGTCTCGCATCTGAAAAACAACTACGAGTGCTTTAGGCAGGTTTGTATTTCATTATCGTGTTGAAAAGATCCGGTAACTACACACAGTCGTGATCCACTTAAATTCAGTTCACATTCCTAGATACTATTTCTTTAAGTTTCATTCTATTTTTATATTCCCATTTAGATCCAGATTTCATTACCAGAGTTTTTCGAAATAAAATCTTGAATCGACTTCCCATCAGCGCATGGTTACTAAGTTACTACGTGAGCAGTGTATCTTTTTTTTATAACAGTGTGAGATGACTCAAAATGTAGTAAAATTTAGTTAGGTCCTCAAAGTAAGGAGCCGGTATGGATAGTGTGCTGTGGGCTGGAAGCCCGACGGATCGTGGTTCAATTCCCCGCCGGGTAAGAGATTTTATCTTCTCCAAAGCATCCTGCCCTGGTATAAGGCCCACCCAGCCTCCTATTCAGTGGTTGCCGGGATCTTTTTCCGGGGTTATATCGGCCGTGTCGTGAAGCTTATTTCTCACTTTCATATCGTGCCGAGTTTAAAGATGAGTGGGGCTGTCATTCCACTCCCGCTTTCTCGTCTTCATGACGTCAACAGAGGCAACTTGATTTTACCTTCCCTTTAAGTAATATGGCCCTTAAAATTAACCAAACCGACCCAAAATAAAAATGTGAGATTACAGGTTCTGACGGTGGTGATTATGAAGTTTACGGAACCTTCAAAATAACAAGTTAGGAAACATACGCATACTTCAACAATTCTGGCGCTTTCCCGCCCACTTCACGTTAATTGTCGTACTGAGAAGAGAACGATGAATGTAAGACTTAACTCTCCGCTGATATTAAATATACGTGTAAGTTTATAAAGTAAAGTGAAAAAATGCTTATAGCTCTTTTAGTGTATACTTGATAACTGTATTGTAATAGAATATTGTGCTAAAAATAAAAGAGAGCGATATACAATAAATCTGATATGAACACAGTCCGAAATGAATCGATACTTCCATATATTTTCATAAATTCGAAAGAGAACAAGAAATCAGAACTTTGCAAATTCTGTAATTTTCAAGTGAATTCGGAAGACTAAGGTAATTGTTAACTATAAAAAAGTAAGGAAATATATGCAGATTGTAACACTATTTGATCAGATTCCTCGAAGATTTTACGGATCTACAGAAAACTACTGAGCTTACAATGTATTTCATTTTTTGCCTAACAAGATTTATTCTGTTTGTTTATGTCTCCATAAATATTTACCGAGTTACGCTCGAGATTCGCCCACAAACGCATACACACTTAGGCTCATGTGAGGCTTTGGTAACGTTTACCGATTTTAGCCAGAATTGACGTATATCGACGAAGATGGATAAAATTTTGAAAGATTTAATAGAAACGGCCTCACGATATTTGTATAGTTTTATTATATGTACAGGAAAACAGACGGACAGGCCGATTAATAGATTTAACAATATTGTCGCAGGATTGTGCATTCATATAGAAATGATTCGACAAAATTTAGTACCAGTCAACCATACAAAGGTTTTTCAAAGTAGTTTATTTTTGTTGGTGTTAAGAGCGGACAGACTAACTGACATAAAGTTTGTTCCAGTTTGTTTATTAATGTTTGAAATAGAAATAAACTTCCTTTTCTTGAGTTTAGGCAAATAACAGGTAGGAGACGAAGCCACAGCTGAACATCGATGTTTTGATATCGTGGTAGTTATTCGGGACTAACACACCTAAGGAGTGGCAGTAATTTTGTATGAAATATGGGTGCAATAGGACTGACAGGTCAAAAGCAAACTAGTCGGAGAGAAACCTGTCGTAGTGCCTCCTATCAACCACGGGTCTCACAATGACTGCTGTGAGATTGAGTCTAATTTTCTAACTGATTAAAATATATATATCAACGTTTACATTCAGTGAAGTTAATTTGTACATAAGAAATTAGATATTGTAAAATATACGCAATTGTATTTTGTACATTTGTATATTATTGCACAAATAAATAATAGTGGTAATGATAATTAAAACACTTAACAACCGAAATCGGTGTTATTGAAATACATTTTAGCGTAATACATGATAATGTGCACGACATTATCATTGCAAAAATTGTCTTGCTTTTATTCTTCTGCGTCACCGATTAAACCTGCTGCCCTAGTTCTGCCGCGAACGTTGTAATTATTATCTCATATTAATTAGATCCTCGTAAATTGCATACAGCGTTTGGCGTAAATTTAAGTTCTTTCATCGTAGTTGATGTCTTCGTTTTTCTGAGATATTTCGTGACGGCGAGTGGTTGTTGCTTTGTAATATTTGTTATATAAAGTACTTAATGCCTCATTAATCTATGTCATTAATAAAGACAGAAGTAGCTATAGTTCCCAAGTCCTGTTAGCTGTTACAAAGCATTTGCATAAAAGAGGCGACTGGGAAGAAGTCCAGACGCCAACATTTTCCGCTCGCTGAATTCGATATGGTGACTGTAGTGTAAACAAATAACTAATAACTGTACAGTTAGTTATGTCTACTTGCTAAGTTGCTACCAGTGCAGACCCAGTTATTAGAATTAGTATGCCATATAGAAACTCTAAGGTTTGCACTTTCGCAATTATGTATAATTATCAAAATTTAGCGGCAACATTTAAAAAGTAATATCGCAAGTTTTCGTGTGATTTATACATTTACTAAATTTCGCGTCACAATTTAAATGCTCATGTTGTCTCCAGTGGTTCACTAATTACGAAAATCAGACTAAAAGTCATATTTATAATTTACGAGTCTTCCACATTATTTAAAGTTCCACAAAAAATGTGAAAACTCGAAGATCTGTAATTACACACATTTCAAGATCCGTTATTAATTATGCCTAACGTCGTTCCTGTGTTGGATAATTGCGCATCTGCCATGTTGGGATTATTTGTTGCAGGAATTTAGAAAATACTCTCTTAATTATGGGGCTGCCTCTAATGGGTTCGTTCTCGTACCGCACGTCATGAAAGCCAGGTTACATCTTTCAAATATCTTGAGGTACTGACACTCCAAATTTAGTATGTCTCCTGAATTTTTATATTTGTATTCCATTACCTGATTATATTTTGTTCTTTTGTATGTATGTGTGTGAGACTTCGTGGCTGACAGAAGTTGGAGATGTTTAGAATAAGAATACGGAGGAGAATATCTGGGCATAGAAGGGAAGAATAAAGGGAGAACAATGAAAACTGCAAAATGGGAAGTTCCATAATGTGTGGTTCTCCTCAGATGTAATTATTTATGATGATAGAGTCATGAGTGATAAAATTTGCAGGGCACGTACTACGCATGAGAGGGTAGGCTATAATTGTGTGCTAACTTCTTGTATACAAATTTGAAGGATAGAAACGGCTTGGTGAGGACTGACCATAAAAGAGGAAGTAATATTAAAATTAATCCTAAATAAATAGCCTGGGTGCATATATAAACTCTTTCATTTGGCCCAGAATAAAGACCGGTGGCCATCTCTTTTGAACGTGAGATTTCGTGAATGGGTAATAACTATTAATTTCTGAAGAAGGATCTGTCTGCAAGGTGTTAGTTCCTTACTGGCTTCCGTAGTTAGTGATAGTGAATTTTCTACACGAGTTTTATAAACTCACTTTCATATGCTAAGTAACTACGAGGTACAGAATCGTATCTATGCCCATGTATCAGTGACTTCTGTAACTTGGCAAAGCCTCGCGATGAATGGAATGAAAGAGCCCATTTAGGAAATTACCTGGGAAATAAAAATATTTATGGGTCATTGGCACGGCAGTTACTGGGCGGATGATATTCGTAAACCGGACTCAGGAACGCTGACCTCCTTCCTTCTAATTGGTCCTGTAGCTTGTTTTAATTTTTCTTCATAAACGCCTTACGTCCTCGTCAAATTCAACGACATTTGGAATTAAAGTTAGTAGATGAATTAGTCAGCAGTGTTAATGGATACAGATTGTACAACTGGAGTTTGTTTCTGGGGAAATGTAGAAGTTTATCACGATGCGAAACAATACGTGATAACCATTTCTTCAGACTTGGTTTTGAATATGCCATTAATGCGCGATGTAGTTCAGAAGATAAGTCGCCGAATTCTCACCTAAGAACCTGGGATCGTTCTCACGTTGCTGCATTTGGAACGTGTAGTGAAAAAAAGTGGGTTTAGTACAGAATTTTTTCAGAGCACTTCGCAATTATCCTGCCACTTTCCATTCCTCCAACCAATAAGCCATACTGATCTCTTGTCATGGGTTTGTATACAATAGACCCATGTAAGGCTGCAGTATCAAGAAACTTTCTCCGTCGCTCCTAAAATACTAAAATACGACATTATGGGGAAAACAAAATATCAGGACGGATTAGATTTTAACGAGAAAAGGAATTTAGCTGTATGCGGATGATGGTCTTTTACTGGGTGATAATATTAAAAATGAGTCACTTTACCCTACTACCATATTTGTGTCACTGTTATTAATGATTCTTTCGCAGATGCGTAGGTTATCATCTGTCTGTTATATTAAGAAAGTTTTCATTTAATCTGTGGAGGAAATAAGTGAATACCAACTCTACCTAAAATTTCAGTTCCTTGGGTTATAAAGTAACATGTGTGAAACTTTGTCTCCGAAGCTAAGAGAAATACACAGACTGGCAATGCTCGATTTCAGGATTTCGCCTTGGTGTAGCTGCGGTCTTCGCTATGCTGGGATGTCACGTGGCGTAGGTTAGTAGTTGGTTACCGACGTTTCGAGACAACATATCGGTCCATCTTCAAGAGTCATACAATCCAAGAAGATTTTTTTACGACTGAAGAGTCGACCGATGTGTTTTTTCCAAAACGCCGCTAACTAAATACCAACTTGCGCTGCGTAACATCCCAGAAGAACGAAAGCCTTGACTCCTGGGGATGTTTGAGAGTCGGATGGGATACATTTGTTTGCGGATGGAGACCAGTTTTAGGTTGTCATTAACAGAGTAATGAATCTTCCGGTTCCATAAAAGCAGGACTTTCTCAGCTATCTGAGTAAGTGTTAGTCTCTCACGAGTGTTTCTGCTCCATTGAGTTAGTTTGTATGCTAGTTATGGTTCATGAACTATGTTAAGTCTAAGGACGTTCGGTCCCTAGCCTATGGCAGAATCTTGAAATTTGGGGATTGGACAGAATTATGTTAGTGAAATGACGGGTGATAAAGAACACGCATATTCATGACATTTGCAGATTCGAATCCGAGACCCTGGTGCTCGTCTGCGCCGTTCAACGCCTTAAAACTTAGTGTCACAGCTTTGAGGTATATAGAAATACTGAATGGTACCGGTGTTCTATGTAATCATTAAATGGCAAAGATGTGTTCCAGTGGTTTCTGTTAACTGTGACTTCGTGTATCCTCTAGTTTCTTATTCTGTTGTACCTTTTTTTCCTCCCTTTCATCCCCCTTTTTCCGTGCCTGACTGCCTGGCGGGTTGCCTTCCTTCCTTGAACAGGATCAGTTCGCATACAGCACGCCGGTGGCCTAGCTCTTAGGCGCTATAACTCTGCACTGGCTGCGTAGTTTTTACGACGTGTGCCAGATGGCAGGAGTACTGCACGTAGAAGAGTGGAGTGAGAATACCCAACAGCAACTAGAGCCAAGATTGATGACTGGATTCATTTAATCTCTTTCCGTCTGAAACCGTACGATCGAATTACTGATGTTTTCTGCCATATAGTCACAAGATAGTAAAATATTTCTTCATGTCTACGGATTTCAACAGTAGTAGACGAATGATATGTCATTCATTCGGCATTACTGGTTCATTGTATCTAACCTTCTGATTTCATGACTTGATGGGTTCATGAAGAAAATAATTGACATTTTGTTGTTTCTATCTTGCTTGTTGTATATTTCTATGCGACTTGGTCTGTAATGTTAAAGGAATAACATAGATTGGAGATATCTGAGAATTAATGCCGATGAAAACGATTCGACACAGGAGGGCTTATGAATGTCAAGAAAGACAAATAGAAATTTACATAACGAGGAATTTAATGACTGCCACCATTCACCTAGTATTATCACGATAACATGTTTAAAAAATTACAACCACCGATTCGCGGTTGAGTCAGTAGAATTCCTGCTTCGTGTTCGGGGGGTCATTGTTTCAAATCTTGACTCGGAGTGTGGCTATGGATATTCTTTATTAGATCATATGGCCGAAACATGTAGCGCATCTTTGATCAAATATGCATACAAAGTCTTTGATCAGTAAACCCAAGAGAATGCACCACTTAAAAAAAACATAGGAGTAGATGAGAGGACAACATTACATTGCATTGTAGAGAAGCATCTTTAAGCTGTGGATTGGATTTTATTGCTTATAATAGGATTCGGTAGACCTAATACTCTTTAAATTTCAAAAACCCCTATAATATGGAGGGAGCTGTTTTAAAATTATATTAATATAATATTAATGGTTTCTCTTATTTTTCCTGACATTTTAAAGTGATTGTTTTCTAAATCTCCATAAAACTATGAAGCATGACTCTGCATTGTAATTTCATCCGGTACACCGGCCCACCCTGCCAGAAGATAATGTTTCAGTGATCTGTTCTTCTTACAACCTCACAAAGAATTAACATCTTTCTTGCGGTATCTCTCTTAAAATTCAATTTTTTACTGTCAACTCTATCACTAACATCACTCTATGTCAGAAATTTTCCAACAGGTGAAAATTGTCTTGCTGTTAAAATTCAGCCGCAGTCCTCTCATTAAATTAAGGTGGAATATCTACGTTTTTAATTTGGTAAAGTGCAGGAGCTTTTGTGCTTTTGAATTTGTAAGCTGTCTGTATTTTCCTGCCGTTAAATTAAGAAAAGAAGAATCTTTAACCAGCAAACTGGACTTAAATTTAAGGAAGCAACTAGTAAAGTGTTACATTTGGAGCATTGCTTTGTATGGTGCTGAAACGTGAACACTTCGGAAAGTAGATCAGAAACACCTGGAAAAATTGAAATGTGGTTTTGGAGAAGAATTGAAAAAATCAGTTGGACCGATTCTGTGAGAAATAAGTATTAAACAGAGTCAAGGAGGAGAGAAATATCCTACATACACTAAAAAGAAGAAAGGCTAACTGGGTTGGTCACACCTTGCATAGAAACTGCCTTCTAAAACACGTGATTGAAGGAAAGTTAGATGGAAGGATAGAAATGAAGGGAAAACGATGAAGAAGACGTAAACAGCTACTGGATGACTTAAGGGAAAGAGAAGATACTGGAAATTGAAAGAGGAAGCACTAGATCGCACCCTGTGGAGAACCCGCTTTGGAAGGCTACGGACCTGTCGTAAGACACTACAGAAGAAATGAAAAGTAAGAAACAGAAGCTAAATGTATTTAGGTTTGCCATTTTTGCTATTGTTCGATTAGAGACGGAAGTCCTGCATTTAGAAGTTTTTATACGTCTACAGGTAATTCAGTCTTATAATATTCAATTGACAGTTTGTAAATTTTGTAGCAGTTAAAAATTTCGTATTTAAAAAAAAGTTTTGAGAATTTTAATAATGTATGTAATAAAGAACAGATGAGACCTAAACATATTTGAGTTATATTGCTGCTTGCGGTTAACTGTAAGGCCTATATGACCCACTTCTGCTGCGTTTCGTGATAGTGTGGATTGCTATTACAAAAAAAAAATGATTGCTTATCCTTGATAGAGATGAAGAGGACTGCGTAACAGATTTCCTACACAATTAATTTCTAAGCTTACGTTGGTAATTACATAATCCTTCTCGTTTTGTGGAATAGTTGATTATACATAGATTACTAATACACTAAAACATAGTTGTGCTATTTGTTTTCTTAAAACTTGGTTGTTATTAAGCCTCTGTTTTCGGAATAACCAGCGATATATTCGAAACACATTGAAGTATGTTTTCATGGGGGTCAGAACAGAATTTTTAAATATTATTCAGAAAAGAAGTTTCTTCAATATTTAAAGGAAGTCACTACTGACGAATTAAATGTAACATCATAAGTTCAAAACCTAGAAGGAAATATTTTGTGCATTTACGGGCATTCATTTCTTTGAAATTTTGATAAAGATTGAAAACGTTTTGACTACAGACACTATTAATATTTTATTTATTTTATAAGTAAATAATATTCATTAATCAGAAACAAATTAAATTACCACATATTAAAATCAAAATTGAGAGAAATGATCGTAAAGTTTGCAAACAATTTACGAGTTAGTCTGTTTTCAGAGCTTAAATCTGAAACCAGATCGTCCCGAACTGGAAAAGCATAAGGACCTATTCAGTGAGATTCAACGATCCCTATTCTGACAGTTAACATCATTATGTCGAAATATTTCTTTTGAATCCTTTGGAACTTACTGTACTTCTTTAACAGCCGTAAAATGTACCGCAGTTACACATCTGCAGAGAATTTGAGCCAGATACAGAAGATAAATGGCAATCTAGACCCTGGAAATTATTTCTTTATCAGTTGCACCTTTGTGTCTTAGCCCAGCGACATTGGCTTATTATATTTGTAAAGATATTTGCATAAACAACTAAAAGTTAAATTCAATCTAATAGCCTACTACATGACAAGTAAGGAACTAATATACTCGTACAGTTTGTTTGGAAAAACTTCGTGAAGAACATAAATCTAGCTATATGAACAGGATGGGAGGTAGATGTAACTATCTCAGGATCGTTTTGAGTGGCGAGGCTTTGTATTAGTGGTGTTAACATTTCTGAATTCCGCTGCAGTAGCGTTAATTCAATGTCAAACAGGACACTATGCAACTACACTGCAGCTCTTGTACAATAATTAAAGGTAGTGCAATTTCGAGGTCATTCATTCAACAGAAGTTCTCAAGCGTCGAATTAAGTCAATGGACTCTTTTAGCTAATATGATGTATCTCGTATCAGACATGTTAAAATATTTGTAGACGAGATAGATTATTAAGAAATAATGTTGACGCATGTATGTGCATACATATACAATTATACAGAGATAGAAGATATTTGTAATTAATTGCAAAACCTAGTCGTGTGCCCATCTTATAATGTGCTGACATAGTATCTAACCTCTACTCCACAACCTGTTTCATGGATCGTTTCGGTATTCCTAGAACAAACCCAGGCTTAATTTTTATATTGGAGTGCTGCCGTATGGTTTCTTTGTGTTATAATCTGTGTTCGGTTCTCAACTTTTTCTTCAGCCTCGGCTTCTGTTTCGAAGAGATGACAGTCTCTTAACCCAGCAACAACAACCATGGCAACTGGGGTGTGACTCAGCCATTCACTCACTCAATCTCTCTCTGACAAAAGGCTATTATATATAGGGAGATGGTGATAATAATAATAATAATAATAATAACAAGAAATAATAGAATCAGAAAATAATACCAATAATCAACGGTTAGAAATATCTACGTTTTTCCCGGTATTTAAGGAGAGAAATTTCCCGAAATTGCGTTCATACATATTTAACGAACTCATGATTCCAAAGTGTTCTTTAAGGGCGATAATGAGGAATTATATGTAGCCTGTATCGGAGGAAAGGTGTTCTGTTGAAGCCGTAAGTATGGATGATAATTGTCAAATTGTTCTTTGACCTTTCGAAGTGCATTTTGTCATTCGTATATAACAATATTTTATTTAAATTCCCGCGCAGTGGGTCCTTACCGTCGCGGTTATAACCCTTTGTCACAGTATACATACATCCCGATCCTAAAATGAAAATCACCCACAGCCGTTGAAATAAAAGGGCCGTTACTCGTACAGTACTTCTTGACAGAGAAATACACTGGTTTCGTAAAAGTAAAAAAGCATACGCACAATACGTGATTACTTTTCTCAGTTTGTTAAAACTTACTTTACACACGACTCTCATCCTTTCCAGTCGTAACCCAGAAGCTGTAATAACGACAACAGTAGTCCAATAACGTTTTCATGACGCAGTTACCCTGGATTCGGAGAGATTATTTGGTTCTGTGAACGGCCTGGTATTCCTGACTTAGCACTACGAATCTGTCTCTCCCCCTCTCTGCCATCAGTTTCTCTTGAGGTTCACCGGCTTGCAGTGTAATTCATAATGACCTCCTTGCAGGCTGGTGATGGTGCTGACCGTTAGTCCGCCGCGCCATTAACCACGGTATTGGACAGTTTAATTAGCTCCATTCCACCCTAATGATGATTGTTCACAGTGTCAGCAAGAGTTTTCACTAAAATGTCATTAATAGAGCCGATCATGTAAGAAAATTTGTGTCTACAGAGAACTGCACTGACCATTACAGTCGAGTGATTAACGCGCTCGTAATTGGTATTCCATAAGTTCCGGGTTCAGTTCTCGGACCATAGAAGATATTTCGTCTGCCACTGCAAATAGGATGTTTCTTTTCCTGCTTCACCGATAAGCGCCTGTCCAACGCTCTAGTGAGTTTTTATTAGACTTTCTGAAGGTTATTATCACTGTGATCGTTTGTCTAACTCCCATCTTCGACTGTTAAACCTCCCCTATATGCAGCTTACGACACAGCACTGGCAGAGCGTCGGGCGGAGTGTTGGGCCAGCGCTTATCTGTCAAGCAGAAAAAAAAAATCCTATACTACCTCAAATCAGGATGCGGCGACTTCCGTTCAAGTCCTTTACTATTCTCTTCAGTGATTAACTTGTCATTTGCCTATGTACAATCTGAGGTACTGAGAGCTCGTTAAACAAAACATGAATTTCATCATTCATTCTTTCATTCATTCCGTAGTCTGTCTTACGACAGGTCCATTGCCTCTCCCAAATAATGTTCTCCAGAGAGTGCGATCTAGTGCTTCCTCTTTCAATTTCCAGTAAATTCTCTTTCCCTTAAGGTCGTCCAGTAGCTGCTTATATATTATTCCTCGTCTTCCCATCACTTCTATTACTTTTTCGATCTTTCCTTCAATAACGTGTTTCAGAAGGCCGTTCCTGCGCAAGTTATGACCATCCAGTTATCCTTCCTTCGTTTCATTGTATGTAGAATATTCTTTCCTCCTTAACTCTGTGTAATACTTCATTTTTCACACGATCGGTCCAACTGATCTCCATCCTTTTCCAGCGCCACATTTCAAAACTTTGAAGTTATGAATTTCTTATGAGGATATAGAATTTGCACGGTCTGAAGGAGTAAATAAAATAAATCCTCCAACAAAGAAAGAATAAGTTATTTGATAGGCTGTCCGATGCCTGCAGCTGTCTGCCGCCTTTTTCTCAGCACTAAGGTATTGTTTGTCTCAGGGCTGTTCCTGTTTTGTTTTGAAGAGGGGGCGAAGTTTTATCCGATTACTTCGGTCTTATCCTGCCAGCTGTCATTCAGCCAATGGCTGTTACATATCGACTATTCTCTTTACCTTTTGGGACCAGTACATTTGAAATTTCGAAGTTCAATTTCTCCTCTCATTCTAGGCTTATTAAACTAATGAGTGTGAGATTGTACAAATACAACATTATTGCATGGTATTTAATCTAGTCAGATTATTCTGGCTGTTAATGTCTCCTGTGATTAGCTCCACAGGGAAAATGTCTTTTTGAGGAGCTAGTGTTGTCTGAGTTTGTCATGATATTTACGAATTTTCACTCCAAACACCTACGTTTTATTCATGTATAATCCATTTTGTTCCTATGCTTTCATCTATAAGTATATATTCCAAGTTGTTCTTATCCTTCAAGCTTGATTGCCAAAAGTTTTTATGCACCTTATGTGTAAGCATTGAGTTTATCTTATGAAGATATCTGGTGAGTGTTTGTAATATAGGCAACTGAAATTTTCCGCGCAGTTGACGAGACCGCTAACTTCATTGTGTTATGTCTGTAATAAAGCATCAAGTTTGGATGAGGCATGAAACGTAGCCTCCAGAAGTTTCCTTTCTTGAGAAGCTAAACGTTTTGAAGATCAAGCATACTGCTTTGCGTAACGACCTGGAATCACACACTTTTCTCTAAATACAGAACAAATAGATTTTACATAAATAATTTCAGTATGTTAGAGTCTGTATTTATGACTTTAATATAGGCAAATACAGTGACTTCTCTAGCACAGCCGTGATGCAGTATAATGCTTTGTGTCGTCCTGCTAGCGTATTTACATACTACTGAATAAGTAAATAGATTTATCTGACCCAGGATCGAGTCCAGTTGCGTGTTCCTTAAAACGCAGAAGATTTTCTCCTCGTCTGAGTGGCTATAAGTTGATCAATAAGAACGCTGTCCGTAGAAATACGTGTGGGTGATGAAACGTACATAGAACAGAGAGTGCTTATGTTTATTCCGGTTTTTACAGTAAATTTTAATTAGGCTTGATCTTAATTTTGAAATGATAGATTATTACTTAAATATGTTGGTATGTAAAGTAGGGCTGTATTTAGGACGGCGACTCAACAAGGAAGTTGATATAATGGAGGAATAAAATAGTGTGGAGACAGGTAAATAATTTCCGATAAAATACAGCCTATATCAGAAAGTGACCTAATTATTTATTCACTATGAGCTACTTGCCGTTTTCGATATCGGTAAGTTTATGCTCTTGTGAAACGCCTGAAGTCCATAATAAATGTTCAATACAAAACCATCTCATATCTGTCAAATTGAACAATTTTTTAATTTGTAGACATGCATTTCAATTCGCAGTTTGGCTGGTTCATGAAACTCTGTGTTACCTTTGTGAGAAGTAAATAGGTATTTTGCATTAAAGACTTCAGACAATTGTCAGTTATAGAAGGTTCTGTGAAGAACGTAACGTTGGGAAAACTGGATCTGTTTCCGTTTTCAGGTGAAAAATTGGGAATAAATGTATTCTGGGATTCGTGCTTCCCCACTTCCGAATCCGAACTCGGAAACATATTGAGTTTCCGAAACGGTATGTTCTGTTGATTATATATAGCTCCTCAAACACTTATAAATAAATAAATAAATCTTCAGTTACAGACCTCGGAAAAATGAGTTGGGGCTGATTCCATTCCATTTCATTGCGTTCAAGTGGTATTTATTAGAAGAAATAAATTTCAGTCTTGTGGATATTCCTTCCTTGGACCGGTAATGCATATTTTTAGTTCATAAAGTTCTTTTTGGTGCGTTTAGAATAGATTTCACTCGTTGGTTACTTCAAAATTTCATTTCTTTTGGCTTTAAATATAAGTCAAGAAGGAAAGAAAATTGATTTTACACAGCATAGAGATAGGAGAGTAGTAAAATTTAAATTTGTCTCTGTGCTTAATTAAAGACATGTTTCAAGTCATATGAGGGACTGGAATTATAGTTTCAAGAATTCTTAGTCTCACGTCCCGGCCGCACTCCTTCTGGGGAAAGGGTCACTAGTACCCATTGAACAGGGGACAGGGTGGGCCACACAACAGGTGTGGTTGCTATGGAGAAGAGGAAAGTCGTCCGGAGTCTCATGGGATATGACACCGTGTTAGCTGATGATTTTCACCGATGTTTAGGGAAAACTTGCTGCCTCCATCTTTAGGAAAGTAAAGGAAGAATATGTTTCTGAGAGAATTGGTTGTATTAAAAAGGGAAGGGAGCAACAAATTCTTCTAGGAAATTATTATTCTTCAACAACACTGAATTTTTATACAGCAAGCCCTACCGAAACGTCGATCACAAACCACCACTCAATATACAGTCATGTCCTTAAAACTGCAATCTTCATCATTCACGCTGTAAAACTCAAATCACTTAAGAAAAAAGTCTCTTACTTCTACTGGGAATCGAACCACGATTCCACAGTCAGCGCTTCGCCTATGCTGTATAGCGACTGTTCTGTGGAAAACAGGTAATTCTGAAATGTTTTATTTGCTGTTTCACATACGTTCTTTATCTTTTTATTCCTGTACTGCGGATAAAATTCTATTACTGCAAACATAGTTTCATTTCGGGCACCAAAATGTGTAGCGATAAAATTATTTTTATTTATCATTGAAGAATATTTAAGGTATTCGTTGTAGGTATTATAAGGTCTAAAGTATGTATTATATCTTTTGGGTGTAAAACCTGATTTGTCACCACCAGATGAAAAAATAGATTAGGGTGTTTCAGAACAGATTTATGGGAAGAATTTGTAGAACCAAGAGAGATGAATCGGGGGGGGGGGGGGGGGAAGGATAAAAATTAAATAGTGAGGAACTTCATAAGTCGTTCCTTTAAGAAATATTATTAGGCTGATAAAGTCAAGAGGGATGAGATGGGTGGGACATGTAGGCTTAAGAGGCAGTGGAAGGTTCGTACAAAATTTTAGGCGTAAACTTTAAAGAAAGCAATCCATAATTACACCCTCAATTTAATTATCTGAATATTATTATCCAACTTATGCTAAGTTTTCCCTTGTAGCCTCCTCCCTTCTGGTTTTCTGACAAGAGGGTTTAAGGTATTTCTCTTTTCTGTGCATGCTACATGTTCCGCTAGTCTTCTGCGCTTTAATTTATTACCGTAATCGCATTTCGTGCAGATTATAAGCTGTTAGGTTTAAAGGTTTCTCATTGCGCCGTTTTCTGGAACCATTGGTTAGTTCCCTGAGATTAGATCCACATATTTTTATCTGCAGCCTTCTTGCAATCATTCTGAAACTGTATTTTTCCGTTAGGATGAGGGACCAATATTCACGTTCATACAAAACAGCAGATAAAGTTATATCACAGCTCTCTTATCTCAGTCCTGGCGTCCTGACATCTCCCACAGACTTAGCCAAACTGTAGCCACCTTACTTAAATACTTCACCAAATGGAAACGCCATTTAAATTCCCATAAGACAGAAACTATTATATTTTCAAGGCGCCGCCCCCGTCTTCCGGAACCAATTCAAATTGATAATGCATTTGTGCGCTGGGCCTTGGACGTAAAATATTTAGGCCTTCTTCTAGACCCAAAACTGCTGCTACACCAAGCACCTACGTATCGTTACCAACAAAGCCACAGGTACTCTTTGTAACATCTTTCCCTCCTTACTCGAGACTCCACACTCTCACAAACCTCCAAATTAACCCTATATAAATTACTCATCCGATCGCTTCTTACTTACGTCTGCAATACCACATGTAATTCAAACTGCCTCAACTCCAAATCATCCAAAACAAGAGCTTACGAGTGATCGGTGCCTATCCCAGGGAACTCCTATCTTCCATTTGCACGACACCCTTAATATCGAACCTATTCGAGATTTCATCCACCAACTTAAGGTAAAATGTTTTGCTAAATGTCCATCCCATCCTAATCCCCTGGTCCAACAAATCGGAAATTATACTCTCGCCGACCTGAACTCTTTATTCAAAACCTACAAACATGAAGGACCGAAACATATCCTAGAGTAACCAGCTCACCATCAGGCAGATTGTTTTTTAGTCTTTTTTCACTAATATTATTTCGATTTCCCTATTTTTAACTTTTGTTTCACGCACTCATTTTAGCTAAATTGGTTATAGGGACAATTGTGTGATTTTTTCTTTGTATACTGTTAATACTCTAAAATAAAGATATTAAGACTATTAAAAAAATAAAGATATTTTGACTATTAAAAAATAAAATTATATTATCGTATAAGGGAAAGCATAAGTTTTACATATTGTTCGAGAAGGTAATCGAATTTGAATTCAATGGCAGAATGTTTCCGTGAACTTAATTCTCTCTCTGCTCGTACTCCTTCGTAAATGTGTGAATGAAGAACGGGGTTTGATAGTTATAATACGTATTACCCCCCCAAAAAGGTGTAATGCACTTTTTGCCAGTTTTAAGATTTTCGCATGTAGCTGAGCATTTCCTACTTCTGGAATATGACGCCGCTTTGCTGGGGTAATGTGTCCGAGACAGCGTACCATAACATTTTTTTTTTAAATGTCGGGAGCCAATTACCCAGTAATGCAGCGTCGTATTCCAGAAACAGGGACTCTTCAGATTATTCGTTTTTGGCTTGTGTTATATCCTACATACAATAAAGAGAAGAAAGGACAAACTGGATTGGTCAAATCTTGCGTAGAAACTGCCTTCTGAAACACGTGATTGAAGGAAAGTTAGAAGGAAGGATAGAAATGACGGGAAGACGAGGGAGAAGACGTAAGCAGCTATTGGATGACCTTTAGGAAAAGAGAGGATACTGGAAATTGAAAGAGGAAGCACTTGATCGCAGTCAATGGAGATCTCGCTTTGGAAGAGGCTACGGACCTGTCGTAAGACAGACTACAGAATGAATATTGTTTTTGTCAGTTTTTAGTAATCAAAGAAGTATGCAGTGAAAACTTTTGTCACTCAGCAGTATACTAAGGGTGATGAATCCCCAAATTCGACATTAGGCCCATAAATACGAATATTCGTTTTGCGCGTTTTCATGCTACACTACTTTCTAGCGTGTACTAACTCGTATATAACATTATGCTTTATATATTTTTGTAGATTTTAAATGTTACATTTTTTAACACCGTGCGGTATGTAACTGTTTTTGTATGCCTGTGATCTTCTTTATACTATGCCAGGATTGCAATATCCTGCCGTGCTTGTACAGAACATTTCACATTATATGCTACGCGTTACCTTATTTTGTACTTCCGGCCCGAACGGCTGCTGTTTTGTGTAGTAGACCTTTCATACTTTCTTTCGTATAAGCATTGATTATTTATTATGTGCGAACTTCGCAGTATAATTTCGCTCTCATTTTTGACAACATTGTTATCGTATCCATTTCAGTGACGTAATACATACGCAATCTTTCCGCATGAAAATACGCCTTACATTATAATGTTAGCAAGGTATGAGGTTCACTTTTGTAAATCAAATCAATTAACATTTGAAATTCTACATGTCTTTATTCAACAAGAACTTTTAAATTAACGAATGCGTTGTAATAACTAAATTGCTTAACTTCTGATCGTAAGAAAACTGACTCGGGAATCTCCACCTGATATTGTTGCATCTCCAATAATGTAGAGAATAAATGCATACAAAAATTTGTTAGAGTTTTCTTAATCTGCCACTCGGAAGACAGAGAAATGGATTGGAGTATAATATTAAGGTACAAGTATACTTCAAGAGAATAAAAATTTTGAGAATGACTGGTACTTGTAACTAGTTCAGGGTCGTGTCAAGTTGTGAGATGTGTTTTTATCGATGTTTAAATTTTGGCTTTCATTTCTTGAACATGTATTACATTAATTTTGATATGGAAGTATCTTAAAAACATGTTTTAAATATATTAGGTTATTTATTCTATTTTTTCTTATTAGTTCTGTTGCCGTTCCATTATGGTTGTTTGAATTGTCATGTGGGATGTAACTGTCTCCGTAAGGCTGAGGATTGAGGTTCTAATTTCTTAAATCAGCCAGTTGAATTTTTGCACTTTCAGTAGTTTATAACGACAGTGGAAATTGTGGGGTCATATCAGACTTAACCGCATTTACATTCCTTTCAATGTGAAAGAAGAGGGAATAAATTAAGTAGAAATAGCCCTGTATCTCCATAGTTCTGAATGCACAGAAGATCTGTAAAATTTGCCGTAATTTTAATGTACTTTCAGAAGTAATGGTAAATGTAATGAACACATACAGAAAGTAAGGGTCCTTTCTGCTAAGATGTATTAATGTACCCTTACATATTCTATTAAATTTCCAGTTGTTACTACATACATAGTTTATCCACAATTGTTATTGAAGTAAAGATGCGTCAGAACATTTGTTATCCGTTATTTTGTTATTTTGGAATAAGTCACTCTTTTGAGCTAGTTGATTCATATGAAGAATTTATTGGCAAATGTTCACTTAGAAAAATTGTCTTCAGTGGCAAAATATTGTGATTTAGGATTTTAGAGCTTGAGCCATGGGACTATTTTCCGAAGCTGTCTATAGATAGCAATATAATATTGATCTACACTTTGAGAAATATGTTGCGAAGATCGTAACTGAAATGTACATGGATCCGTCATGGATGTGAGTAGACTTCTGTGAATAAATCGCTGAACCTGTCAGTTCCATGTAAACAAGCATTATCGTGAATAACAAATAAAGGACCTCCGGTGTTATAATGTCAGTTAGTTAGTTGGTTAGTTAGTGTGTGCGTTTTTGTGTAAAAATTACCTACTAATTTCTGTTAGTTTTGTTTCCTGTTCTAATGTGTATTTCCTTTAGCTAAGCGTAACGATATTTTAAACGCTTAATTTCAAGCCTTTCGCTGTGTCCCTTCTTATTTTTCTTTCAATTTCTGTGAAAAGTTATACACTTCCTAAGTTCATACAGTACAATACCAGTACAAGTAGGTATAAAAAGTATCTTTTCATGGTAAATGCAAAGTTTTATAGGACGATGTGTGCATCTTGTAACAACGGATTTCGCAGACAGACAGATAGTGTGAATAAAAGCCTAGCCATGGGCTGTGCTTTAGGACATGGTTAGCTTTCAGTGTTGAATGTATGAGCGTTGCAATCTTCTGATGCTTTCAGGCTTTTTATGAAGTATGAGAAAATGCATTTTAAAAGGTCACAGTCGGTGTGAGGAGTTGTAGACGTCCGAAAAGAGACAAAATGGAATGAGAGAATGGAACTTGGGGCAAGGAAGGTTGGTTGGTGGAGGATATACTGAAGTAAAACTTGTGGGAAAGCATATAGGATGAAAAGAACAAGAATGAAACAGGCTACGCAACCAGGAAAAGGGAGGTAGACAGGGAGGAAAGAACTCAGTGCATTCCTTATTAAAGTGTCTTATAAAGATTTCCCTCCTCTCACTCTGCCTCAACTTGAAACTGTATATTTTTTCTACGTTTGAGGGCAGGAGAGGTGTTCTTTGCGCCTGTGGACAAGTAAATGTTGGAGGGTTGCCGATCAAAAGGTCCGCAAATATGTGAAAATAAGAAGAGAATAAAGGGCAGAAATAAAGCAGAAATTTTCTTTTCTTTCCCTCTTTTTGAAACTTGTTGGACGAGACAGTACAGTGGTGAAATGAACTGCTGGGAACTTTGTCCGATGTTTGGTGACAGCTCCATTCCATTCTCCTCAAGAAAGAAAAAAAAACAACCTCATGTTTCACGCTGTCTCGACAATGCTACTTCTACATATGCTTGAAATTTGAAAACCCAAAACACCTGGGTCTCTTTTAGAAGTTTGTTGAGAATACTTTACCGCCACATTAAATGTGTAAGTAAAAAATGAGATATAAATTTTGAGGTCCTCATGGCGGTGACTATTGAGACGGGCGTTCTGCGATGTGCTGCCGAGTAGTCTGGTAGTTTATTGCCCTCCTAATGCTCACAGGTATGAGGAATTCTTATCCTATATAGTTAACGTATAAGTGGAGGCAAGTCTGCACAGTACCTGACAGTGCGAAATTCCCAGTAACTCCGGTCCCTGTCCTTATTACTGAAGTACGGAGACTATTGAGGTCATTCTTTTCTTGCACCTCCGTAAGAAAGGAATCACGTGGCCGATGACGGGTGTAGGCAGTGGTAGGCATGTTTCGTATAAGGTAATTTGTAGTTTCAGTTTGGTACTTGTGGGCCAGCTCTCTTGGTTTAAGAAATTTGACGTCTTGTGTAGTATCTAAAAACCAAATTCAAGAATAGTATTTTGTAATAGGACCGTTTATTTGTATATGAATTTTTAATCGTTGTTCAGAATCTACTTCAATTTCGACATCACGAACGTCCTTACATGAAGAGGCTATTTTCACGCAACCCCAATCGAGTCCAGTCGAGTCGAACCTTGTCACTGTCAAAAAGATGCTACAAAGACAGACCTTCAGCCTCAATGAAACCAACTGGACTACCACAGCCTTTCGGTTTACGTCGTTTCGAGATCATGTACAGAAAATAAAAAAATGCACCTTTATTTACACTACAGTTTTTATTATCCTGTATTATTTATTAAGTAAATATTTGTGTTGGAAGTATGAACACTTTCACGGAAGCTCTGTTTTTCTGCATATCAAATACCTGGCAAGCAGAACAGCGATGAATTAGGGTTATAAAGGATTAAAATGTCGCAGGATCAATCTATTGTTTGAATACAAAGACGCGTCCTCTTTCCCCTCTGCACTCTCCCACGCATGCTCAAAGTGGCACTTGTTCTAAAGTTCATTTTACTCCCAAGTTATGTCTGTCCTTGCAGTTCATTGAGATTTTCTTCGTCCAACTCAAGCTGTATTCTTCCTGCCGGCCCTAAACAACTTTGATAGCAGGTAATGTATCATACAGTCGTAACATACAATTACTTTAGAAGTGTATGCAACGTGTGATGGAGGGCGGCCATGCCATAGACAGGCGTTTAACTGCTGGCTTCTCTCCACGGAGGCGCGTTTTCTTTCGCGGGTATCCATGTTAGATTTTGGGGGGACAAAGAAACTTGGACAGGTTTATCTGCGAGGACTTAGGTTTCTACCTCCCAATTATCATTCCTACAGTACTCTGACAATGGACAGTGGACCATTAGCTTCCACAGTTCCAAAGAAACATAGTGTCAGTGACCTCATCCTCAAAATCAAGAATGATGAAGGGCGGAATTACAGCTGGTCATTGGACGGCCACTGTTTGAGAATTCTGTAATATAGGACATACACTAGTACTAGACTGGTACAGATCTCTGCAATTCGCATCGAGTTCTTTGACAGGCTTCATCTCCTGTCTGCGTAATATCACTTTCTAAAGGCACGTCAGCCAAATGCTTCTGTCATTTTGAACAGCAACTAACAGATTTAAAAAAAAAAATCGGCAGAACTTTGTCAGTAAAGTTACTGGCTACAAGCTGAGGAATTTGTTTCGAGTCCCAGCACAACCACGAATTTTTCTTAAACTGACATATGGACCGGAATTCATCCATCGAGCGAAAATATGAAATATATTCAGTTGGGATAACTGAATGCAGCTAATTCAGCCTGTATTTCCGGGGAAAGGGATTAACTTCATATAATGATTGAGGCAGAACACGTTTCTAGAAAAATGTTGGTCTTTAACTGGAACGAGAAGATGGGCAATATTCAGTATAAGTATCAAAACATATAAATATACATCTTTGTATATATGTGTATTAATAATAAGATAATGCCATTAGGAGGGTTCAGGCAAAGCAGGAGGGCTTGAAATTAAATGGTGCACATCAGCTTCTATTTTATGCTGATGATGTTAGTACATGGGCGGAAGCGTACATGCTATAAAGAAAAACACAGAACCTTTAGTAGTCACTAGTAAGGAGATTGTTCTAGAAGCAAATGCTGAGAAAACTAAGTACATGGTCATGTCTCGCAATCAGAATGCAAGACCAAATCACAACATAAAGATAGATAATAAATTCTTTGAAAGGGTGGAGCATTTAAAATACTTGGGAACAACCCCAAAATCGAAATTCCATTCAGGAGAAATTAAGAGCAGATTGAAGTCGGGGAATGCTTGTTATCATTCGGTACAGGATCTTCTGTCTTCCAGTTTGCTATCCAAAAATACAAAGATTAAGATATAAAGAACTATAATTTTGTCTGTTTTTTGTATGGGTGTGAGACTTGGTCTGTTACAATGAAGGAGGAACATAGGCTGAGGGTGTTCGAGAATAGGGTGCTGAGGAGGATGTTTGGGCCTAAGAGGAACGAGGTAACAGGGGAGTGGAGAAGACTACATAATGAGGAACTTAATGATCTGTACTCATCACCAAATATTATTCGGGTGATCAAATGAAGAAGAATGAGATGGGCGGGGCATGTGGCACGTATGGGGCAGGAGAGAGGTGCATACAGGATTTTGGTGAGGAGACCTGAGGGAAGGAGACCATTTGGAAGACCCAGGCATAGATGGGAGGATAATATTAAAATGGATCTTCAGGAAGTGGGATGGGGGACACGGACTGCATTGATATGGCTCAGGATAGGGACAGGTGGCGGGTTCTTGTGACTGCGGTAATGAACCTTCGGGTTCCATAAAAGGCGGGGAATTTCTTGACTAGCTGACGACCTGTTAGCTTCTCAAGAAGGACTTTGCTCCATGGAGTTAGTTACTTAGTTAATAATATGCTATCATCACAAATCCTCAACTATGGTAACTTTCTCTGTGCCCCCACCCCCAGACTAGGTCTGAGCCCCAACCTTTCATTTTCTAAGGAGTAACCCTGACTCTTTCCCCTCGGGAGAGTCCAGACTGTGAAGCTGATCTTTCAAACTCAATTCAGTGCCGATGTTAAGAGTATGTGAAGCTATGCCTTACTGGGTAGTACGTGGCAGGTGCGTGTTTATATTTCAATAGATTTAATGACAATTAAGTAACCAGGGTAATAATGAACAGAAGACGGACTGGGTGTGTAACATGCGGCGTGCGTTATAGATATAAATCTGAATAGTCATGTGAAATAGTACGGACATATTAACGAATAAACATTAGTACTACCCGGAAATCGTGTATTTTTCACTCAGGCCAATATTTCAGGAGAATCTAAAGGAAATCTTAGCTCAAATTATTTTGTAAAATTAAAAAAAATGTGGGTTTATGAAACTACCATACTGTCCTTATCTCTGTATGTATGTATGTATGTATCCCGCTTTAATTTATTGAACCATTTGACTGATTTTCACGAAATTCGAGACGGACGTTACGTCAATACTGTCTGCCCAAACAAGTTGAGCGATTTTCACGAAATTTAAGATAGACGTTACCCCAATACTGCCAACGCAAACTTCTTACAACTTTAATCTCCTAAATCACTAAATAACAATAAGACGGGTGCAGCAATTAATACCACTTAATGTAGGGTCCAAGAATGATATATGGTGACGGATCGTTGAAAAAGTCAATCCATCTTCAGGGTTTATTCGTACAATGTAAAAGAACACAATGATAACTGATGAACGGTGGCAGTAAAGATGCGAAAATTAGAAAGGAGATAAGTCATACGAAGTAGCCTTTACTTACAAGTCAATAGTTATAAATATGGCGATAGTGCAAAATTTTACTTTTATGCCCTAATTTTACGCAGATAAAATTTTCTAAAAAAACGAGGACTGATAATAATGCTAATGCTAATAAGAATGATAATTAAATAATAACAATTTCTTAAACACGTATAATTTTAAGCAATAACATTTTGATTGTATGATAACTTAGTCTTATGAGCATATATGCACGCGTTCATCACGCTAGCTCACAACCTAAATTGATTTCACTCTCCAATTATAAATATGCAGTACCTGTATATGACACTAACAAGTACAACAGTTGTAGAATTAGAAGTCTGTACAATGTGAAAGTAGGTTTTATTAGTCGTACCCGGAACTCCTTGTTTATTAGTGTAATCTTATTTGTAAGTAGCTTTTCATCTGCAGCTTATGTCAAGACGTGTATAGTAAACCAGAAGCTTCATCCCCTCTATCGCAAACGCCTGTTAATAATTACAGCCTAGAGACTCCTGATAGCGTAGTGTCAGACTAAAATACATTAGTACGGCGTACTACGATTATAATACAGCGACTCCAATCTTGTTAAGATATAGCTTCCGAATGTCACTGCCGGCTGGTGAGAGCAAGATGGGATTTGATTTGATGGAGTTGTTAAACATGTTAAGTACTTGTCAAGGCCTCTTCATGTTCAGAAATTTACCGTAATTGTCTGCAGACGTACCGTCTCGCTTTATGTATTGGATACTGAATCTTCACTTGCAGGCATGAACACAATTCAGAGTTGTTAAACTCTTCCCTCCAATTCGTTTATCAACATCAGGCAGAAAAATAAGACAAGATAGGAAATGTATGTTTTACGTAACACTGAAGCTCTTTCGCGTAACCATTGTGCCATGTAAATGCAACAATGCCATCTGTGTGTATTGCTGAGTTACATGTAACTGTCAACAATATAAGAATATTGAAACTGTTGCCTTTAAATAGAACAATGCGTTCTCTTTGTATTGCTGAACCGCCCATTACAGTTAGCAGTATAAAACTGTTGAGTGTGGCCATGTAAATGCAACAACGCTTTTCCTGTCTCTAGCTACAGAATATTTCGTACTACTGTCAACAGTATCAATGTACTTAGGTCTTCATATAAAGTGCCCCCCCCCCCGTATTTTTTGTCCGATTTTAACCCAATTTGGACTTTTTCGTCAGAGCTTCACAAAAATTCCCAATGTCAAGTTTGACGAAAATCCGTTTAGTGGGAGACGAGGTGAAATATGCGGACAGACATGACGAAGCTAATAGGCTTTTTCGCGACTTATGCGAACGCGCCTAAAAATGACAGGAGAGGAAATTTACGCATAACATAATACTGAGGTTAAATCGGGTCTTTGCAGCCTGGCCTCTTTTCTGTTCGTCGCGCTATTTAATCCACCAAGGCCACAATTTTGTTGTTATTCACAGTTGCATATATATATATATGTATATATATATATATATATGTATTATAGAGTATTACTATCATTAGGGTCTGATATTATGTTTTCTTGAAGTACTTAAAATTTATGTGTCTACATTGATTTTGTCTGTGTTAAATTTATCAGTAGTATAAAACCTCAAAATATCCTGGGTTGATGAAAACACGTAATTACTTTTACAACCTGTCTACATTTAAAACTAGCTATTCCCATATCATCATCATAATCACTTTGTCTTACGACAGGCCCACAGCCTCTTCCAAAGCCAATTCTCCACAGAATGCGAGCTAATGCTTCCTCTTTCAGTTTCCAGTATCCTCTGGTTTCCTTAAGGTCAACCAGTAGCTGCTTACGTCTTCCACCTCGTCTTTCCGTCTCTTCTATCCTTTCTTCTATCTTCCCATCAATAACGTGGTTTAGAAGGCAGTTCTTACGCAAGATGTGACCAATCCAGTTAGCCTTCCTTCCTTTCATTGTATGTAGGATAATCCTTTCCTCCTTGACTCCATGTAATACGTCTTCATTTTTCACACGATCGATCCAACTAATCTTCCCATATATAATAAATAAATGTTAAATATTATTATTGCACTTCCGTGTTTTACTAAATTAGCGTAACGTAAATCGCATAAAAATCAAGAAAATCGAGAACTCCGTAGGAACGTGACGTAACAACACGTAGTCACATATTCACTCAGTGTATAGTTAAGTCACTGTATTTAGGATCGTGATGGCAGTGAGTTACCAAAGTTTCGAAGCAAATTTGTGACTCCACATTTATGGTAAAGTCTCTGTGTTACCCGGAACGGTGAAGTTTCACTATCAAGCTATGTGGCATTACATCCCAAAGACCGGTCAAGCTAAGAGCCTGTTCGACGCTGTGAGAACCTCAGATCTCATACGTTTGTTCATAAAATGTTCTGCTGTCAGTCCTTTACTTAGCCAGCCTTCTATTAATTAGTCATCCGGGCACTCCACAGGTCTGCTAGACTCAAAAAGCGAGCCAATCATTCATTCTCTTAAGTAGTCATTCGGGTATAAAACTTTCCCATTCTTCAAGCCCTGTCGGTGACGTAAGCAGATTACAGTTGTAACTTCATGCACGAATGTCACATCGTCGAGGTTAGTAAAAGTCGCCGAGGTTTTATTACTATTGTAGAGAAATTTTGCTCGCTTTCGCACGGGCTACTGGTGCTACGTGCTGATGTTTCTACCGCGCTATGCGTGTTGCTTGACGGCACTCCACATATCACAGGACGTAACATGCTACGTGTTTATAACCCAGTCTGTGCTACCAGAAATCTCCGAATGACACGCTTTTCCTTACGCCGAAACAGAAAGACATGCAAACACGAGACTGTCTGTTGTCGCATCATGTTTGGTGCATTTACAGCAAACTGAAGCAAAAATTGACATATTAAATTTCGCTTCTCTGCCTGTTTGTCCGTCCGTTTGTCTCTTCGCTTTTAAGTAAAAAATGGAAAACAGCTAAGCAGAATCACATAAAATGTAATATTGAGAGTGTAGTAGTACGGGTCTGCACATTCTAATCTTGGTTATAATAGGGTTAAAGTTACGGAATATGTACATAAAAATCTACTCTCGTTTTATGCGCTTTCGCAAAATTGCCCAGAGCGACTATTAGCTTCGTCATGTCTGTCCGTCCGTCCGTTCGTATTAAACAACTCGACTCCCACTGAGCAGATTTTCATGAAATTTGATATTTGAATATTTCTCGAAACTGACGGGAAAATTCAAGTTGCATTAAAATCTGACAAGAATAACAGATAGTTTACATGAATACCTATATATATTTATGATAGTATGTGGCTGAATGTTTCTTCGAATAAGAAATGTTTCATACAGAATATGAGAGAAAATCAAAACACATATTTTATATTCAATAACATTTTTCCGAAGATCGTGTCGCTTTTGACGTAATGTGCAAAAATATGGAAGAGCCAGACAGGCCACAGATGATAGTATAATATGGCGCATGCGCATTGCATGCTGAATAACTAAGGCTACAGACACACACTCGGAATATGTAACACCTATCGCTTTTCTATGGCAAACAATGTTTACGCGAACGTGTTACGTTTTACGTACATTGCCTGTCTTGTTTCACTTATATTGGCCGTAGCTCACTAGTTGTTTATCGGAGCAGAAGGCTTTAAAAAAAGGGTGTACATAAAAGAACTAAACTTACTTCCTTTCATAAGTCTCACTGTTTTCGTGGTAATTCAATCAAGTGAGGAAACACGTCAGAACTCAGCAATAAGTCACCAACAAATGCACAAAACCGTCAATAAAGGTATAAATTAACCTTTTATCATTATTAAATTACCCTACAGAACTAACCTACCGTCAGAACTGTCACGCTAATGCTGATATGACGCAGGTTGTTACTCTGTTTTCCTTACCATGATCTATTTTGCAAAATGTGAATGGTTGGATGATGGAAAGGGGTGATCTGCCAACGGCCTCGTGTACTGCGCTTCCAGCGATATGAGAGGAAGAGTTCTTTCGGTGTACTTGAAATAATAATGCAGGAAAAATCATTGCATATTTCAAGTTACTGCACTGGCATTTTCATGGAATAAAACGAAGAATATTACAAAAATCCTTAGGATAGTCTGTGTTTCAGCCGAGGTGCGAACCAGGCACCTCGAGGAAGGCAGAAGCCCTCTCACTTGAGGCAACGTGCTCTGGTGTCGAAAATGAACGCGTAATAGAGTGACGTGTCTACCAGTCAACGTAAATAGTATAGAATATCTAATAGTTCAGTCATTAACGCGTCATTTCAAAGCATAAATTACAAAATACATAATACGTGGGACTGCACCCGTAATGCCAGGTTATCAGTCGGCGTGTTTTACCTCAGAAACTTGTTTACGGATTTCGATCATAGACGGTGTGAACGGCGGAATTTAACTCGTTTTCTTGTCAGTGGGTTAATATGTAACATTAATTTAACGTGAACCTTCAGAAGAACTTTACAATTCTATATGAAAACTGGAAATATGCAACTTCAGGGGGCTATCTCAATATTTTTATGACAGGGCTGATAAAAGTCACGAAAGTGTTATGAGTATAGCCGATTTTCCTCTTGGGAATTTATTAGCGGACCACCTCAATACACAGACGAATTATGTACCAATAGATATTTACATTCGGTTGCATTCAGTTCACCGTATCCTGCGATGTGCTGTCGTGTAGCTCGATGTATATGTACCAACGTTTCGGATAAACCAGCGGTGTTTTCCCGAAACTTTTGTACTTCTATACAAAACTACTCAATCGGCTATATCCTCAAATTTTCGTTATTTAGACAGCTTTGTAATCACTGACATACAAAAGGGTTCTTAATAAACGTCTGGAGCCTTATCAAAATTTATTACAAAATCTATAGTTTCGCTCTTGATCTCTCTTCATACCTACTATCCTGGCTCCAATGTTATCACGTGTCGGCACCAAACCTTACGTCTTAGATGACCATCACGTTGTTCTACATTCTGTATAAATACTTACGTTGTTACTAGTTGCACGTATGTATTTCAGTTATCTGTTCCCAAGCAAAATGTGGATATTTGTGTTATGGTGGGTGTCTTTTACAGAATGAGACGCCGTGTGCTTTGATATAAGATTGCATTTGGCCAGGGTCCATAGTACGAGTCTCGGCCTGAGCTTCCAAAGATGAGACCAGAAACTGGTTGTTTGGCTATATTAGCCAGTTTATGTAATAACATAAATTCAAAATTGTATTATTCACAATTTTGAACGCGCTGAGGGGTTTAGCAGTTCAAGCCTCTAATTGCTTTCCACACTTAAGCCTTGTACGTTATTAAGATGTGTAGAGGTCTAACACACCTCATTTCTATTAAAGGTTTAAAATCTCTTACTTGCTGTGGTGACAGATAGTTTGTGCGCGGGTAAGCGGTTCTTTTGTTCGGGAAAATATCTTCGGAGAGGCTTGCTTGCGGGCTAGCTGTTTCGTAACAAGGGAAGGGAAGGGAAGAGAGCATTCCGATTAGAAAACTGTACTGTTCGGCTACACACACGATCATTACAGAAACAGACGCTTAGTGGTACAGTTCGCTCTTAACAGCATTCCTCTTCGACGATCGAAAGCTGTCCTGTAATCGCTGTTGGTTCTTTGAGTTATAACAAACAGTTGCAGTAATTCTGTTATTTCAGAAATAAACTCAAGCTGCGTTATCGCTATAATATTGTAATAGTAGCTATCCAATTGGCTTCATATCCTTCTACATATTCTTTGAGAGGGATTCGTGCTTACCGATGAGCATACAGCAGTTCTGTAACCGTGAGTCGGGCAGTTCAATGTGGACGGTTACGAAATATAGGCGACTGGTTTCTCCAAAACGTCAGTAAATGACTACCAGACTACACGGAGTCACGTATCAGGAGAACTTATTTCTGATACTGACTTGAAAGCCTGCAGACTTCAAGTATGAGAGTCGTCCATAAGGATTGCTCTAGTGTAACTTGTATCTCACAAGACGGTGATTTTAATGTTGCCGTGAAAATGTCAATCTCTTTCCGTAATGTTTAATTTTATTTATTCATGCTTTCTGAACTACATTGGTTATGTAAAGTCTAATTTTGAGATGAAGATTCAAGGTAGGGTAGTCAGTACAGCTACTATGTTACGGGCCGGGCGGTCCGGGGTTCGAATCTCGGTACAGGCAAGAGATTTTTCTCTTCTCCAAAAACATTCAGATCGGCTCTGGGGCCTACCGTCCCTCCTATTCAAAGGGTACCGGGTTCTTTCCCGGCAGCAAAGCGGCAGAGGCTTGAAGTTAACCACTCACCTCCATCTAGTGCCAAGGTTAAGAATGAGTAGAGCTATACTTCTACTTCCTCTATTCGCCTTCATGTTGTGGACAGGGAAACCTTTACCTTTTACCGTTATCTAATTTTGAGACGTCTGTGGATGATGAGTTGAGGTGTTTTCGAAGATAGTTTGTACATTCTACTTTAAATGGCTATGATAAAATTTACTTGTAGTTTGAGAAACTGAAAGAAAAAAGAATCACTAAAACTACGAATCAGAAGAGGCAGTTGATATTGAAACATTTAAATCCCTAATCTCCAGAACACGAAGCGGGATTCTAAAAACCTATACAGCTATCCTGGATGAAGCAAGGAAGATGAAATTTCTTGATCAGGACCGTCTTATACCGCTCGCTTTATAGCCAAATAAAAACGAATAAACTCCAAGATATTCTACATTTAGATTCTTCGAACTTGCAGATTAATTGAATAGAAAAACATACCCTCTTGTGACTTAGTATCACAGAACACTACGATATCCATTTGTAACATTTAAGCAAATACTCTTTTCTTGCTGAGGCATTTTATCAGACACATTCGTGGAAACTGTTCAAGTGAAGCAATGTACACTTTGCTGCTGCTGCTGTTAGTAGAAGCCGTAGTGTCTTAGGATATAGGACACTGCAGTGTTGTTTTACGGTACTATTGCCATGTAAAAGCAGAGAGAGGGATCTCAAAAGCAACTCAATCCATTATCCTATTCATCCCTTTACGACGAGCCTTCCAGACATGAGACCCAGTACCATTCCAAGTACCGACAATTTCAACCTTGATATTACCCTCGAGGTGTATTTCATTACTTTTGGGTTCACTATTTAGACAGTGTTTATAGAAAGGTCCATGAGAGCGACAAATAGGAAATTTAGTAGGGCACTTTCTACTTTATGATCTGCACGGAAGCTAACGCCAGTTGCAGCAAATCAGGCTGTAAATTTGCAGCAGATATGCCTTTTAACCAAATAACACATTAACTTAAAACGATTTTTTTGCGTTGTCACTGTTGTGTGTGTTCTAATTGCTGTCTTCATATTTGCGATACCTTAAATCTTGTAGCCAGTTACCAACGTTAAACTTTGGTATTAAAGATGTTGGTAGCATGTTCTTCCGCGACGTTTGTATTCATTTACAATCAGAAGAAATTGGCATGGTACTGATACTTCAAGTCTTCTGTGACATGAGGCCGTGTTGACTGATACTTAACCGACGTTTCAGAAGAGCTTGCTGTCTTCATCCTCAGGGTCTGAACCGACCGCTTGGACAGCTCCGTAGATGGAAGCATCCAGGGAGCCTCAGAGTGAAATTCGTTGCCAAAATTACAGTAGATCGTTTTACTAAATATATTCGAACAAAGCTGAATGATTTCCGGTTGTCAGCTTAAGGTGTACGCAGAATTCTCATCGTAGACACATGGCATCACAAGCTTCTTGATACGGCGTGTGTTACGAAGGGAAAGAGCAAATATACAGCTATGTTTATGTGCGTTACTAATAATATCGTAACACAGCTGAGTATAGATGTCAGCATTTGCACCTTATATTTGGGAAGCTGCGGCTTAGAATTTCGGCCTGGAGTCCGACTGTTGTAACTGAAGATTTTCTTGGTAGTTCTTAGTCCTTTACGGAAAAAAATACAGAGTGCCCATTTTGTCATGCCACATAGAGCGGTAATTTCGTCACACAGGAAGCCTGCATTGCCCGGGGATTTGGAGAATATCGGAACTCTTCGATGAAAGTTAACCTGACCTGCAGGGGGAAAACGGACTTGAAATTGCCGGCGGATGCAGACTTTCTGTGCGATAAGCCTGTCGTGACACCTGCCGTGCTGAGGGTAACTATAAAATGACGCACTGTATTTTCACATCTAGCACACCACGGTTTCATTTCATGATATTGTCAATATATCATTCCTAAGATTAATTCTATTCAACACTATACAGATTACGACATTTAGAAACCTTTTCTGAATAAAAATAACGAGTAATGAGAGTACGTGCACACAAGAAAATTAATTTCACAATATGAATAACATCTTACGTTATAATACGTAATATTCATGGCAGAGGTACTTAGAATTAGGCACGGCATACTTGTTTCTTTGTCTTATTAGGGGTTGAAAAGAAATAATATACGTCCTAAGGGGCTTTACGTTCAACATTCCCTTTACCGTGTATGAAGTCAGATTTTTGCTTTTTCTTCTCACACTATGCTGTGATGGAACTGCGTTTATGTTGCGGAGTTATACTGGAATCGATGTACACTTTAGTGTCAATTTTTTGTAACCGCTTAAAAACCCATGATAATTATGTATACACATGCTTTAATGTTCAGATACTATAAACTTTGTTCGTAGAATGTGTGTATGTGCCCTATATGATTTCCGGAATAAACAACAATTACTGCACTCAAAAGCATTAGCCGGTTGATCTTCATAGTGGAAATAATTCCTCAATAAGAAGTTAATAAAATTATGTCTCATAGTGTTTTCTGTTAGACAAGAGAGGAATTTTTAAATTATGTTTAGATGAATTTGAGTCGTCAAAGGTCCTGTTCGCTTTTCTTTCTTCTTTTCTTTGCGTTATCTTTTGTTTCTTTTCTTTTTATTTTTACTTCGTTATAGTTCTTCCTTCTTCCTTTTGTTTTTATTCATTTATTTACTAATTCTACCTCTTAATTGTATTTTATTTTCTCCTCATTTCTTCTTTGTTTTCTTCAGTTTCCTCCTATTACAATGGTCGAGATCCCGCGCTTGACGTCACTTCTTAGGATTACTCTCCACACAACCGTTTCCCTTAGTTAAGCTTCAGAATAAAGCCTGAGTAAATGTTTAAATTACAAGCACGCTGTCTTATACAAAACACAGACAATTTAGCTCCTTGCTGTTCCCTTTCACAAAACAATAAGAAACCCGCATCTCCATTATATTGGAATTAAATGCTTTTGATATAAGCCTATAATAACTTCAGAAATCAGACTTGCGTACTGTAAGGGCAGCAGTATTAAATTTAAAGTACTGCTTTCTTTTTATGAAATTCCTGTAACGTGTCCAGTTTTCTTTATTGCCTTTCATGTTGCAAATAAAATTATTCCATGCCGTAAGTTGCAGTTTCCATTAGCAGATGTTTACAAATGGCTGGCATAATGAACGGCATGCTGCAGGTTTAATTGCGAATTATAACTGAGCATCGATAAGAAACCTCCACGAGTGGAGGGAATTTTCCTGCCTGGAGCCAGCAATAACTGCTGCTAAGGCAACCTTAAGCCTATTATAATATGACTGTGGTTTTATTAAATGAGCTTTCGTAATCGCTTCTGTATGCCAGCAACAGATGTCGACCGGCGCTCCTGCTGCTGCGTCCACCCGCTTTGCTTCTTTCATAATATGCGTTTTCATATCCGTAAGTTAAACCGTCAGCCACCATCAAGCATAAACATAGATAATTTATTTCTTCTTATTACCAAACACGGAATGAAACTTATTTGAACTTAATATTATTCATATCGTACATTTTAACTTTATATTCACAGTCCGACTGTGAATATATATATATTATTTGAACTTCCTAGACTAGTACTTGAGTTTGTTTATTTATAATGTCTAACTTACATAAATTTAATAAATATTTTAGAAAATAAATGTTTAAGATATGTCACATAAATAATATGTATAGGAATACTACTTCTGTCATTCCAAAACCGAAGTACTTACGTCTTTTATCCAGTCACTTCCTATACCATTGATTACCAAAAGCAACACTAACCAGCGAATATCTCTCAGCCGTCGAAAAACGCCAGTTGGTTAATCAGACCAGTATAGTGTTTACGCCTTTTAGATGAACCGTTAAGTATCTACTGGGCCTCAGTTACCAAGAATTGTCTTTCATCTGTGGGTTTCCGTGACAAATATAACTCGAAACAAGAGATCTTTGAAGTACGTGCATACAAACATCGATTTGTAAAATATAAGGCCAACGAATTACTACAATATTGAAGCTCATAATTTCTAATTTTCTAAGCCACATACGAGGTTAATATTATGAAAATTGCTGAAATAAACCATAGGCCAGTGTTAGTTGGTTTAAGGAATATAAATTCAGGATTCTTAAAGAGTTGTGAGAAAGGGTCAGATTCCACTTGAAGAATAAAAATCTACCTGTGCTTTGTTGTATTATATTTTGAAATTTCTGCCTTGTTTTAGACTAGTATCTCACGCATACAATCATATTAGTTGTACGAATAGTATATGGATAACATTAATGCTTACGGAAGTCAAGGACAAGCATAGAGTTATAGCTATAAGGAAAGGCGCAATGATTAAGATTCTAATCCACATTATTCATATCGCTGAAAGTCGTGATCTTTTGGATATCGTTCCAGCTTCCATTTCTTGAATCGAAATCGTGCTTCCATGGTGAGAGTTTGGTGACTAACTGCTTGAGCAATGGCATGGCCAAATTTATGAGTTACTACCACAAAAATTGCAAATAACATCTGGACTATTTATGCCGGTGTTTCTTCCTACATATATCTCAGGTGTCCCTACCTCATCATGGCTTCATTAACACCCGACTCGAGACTCAGCACATTATGTTAACAGTACTAAACTGAAAGTTTTGTTTTTTTGACAGCTTTGTCAATTTTTAACATATTACAGAGCTTCTAAAACAAACACTGTAGATATGTTGTGAACATTCTTCGTGCGTAATATCATATTTATAATTACAATT
The DNA here is from genome assembly GCA_021186555.1 of Reticulitermes speratus. Taxonomy (NCBI): domain Eukaryota; kingdom Metazoa; phylum Arthropoda; class Insecta; order Blattodea; family Rhinotermitidae; genus Reticulitermes; species Reticulitermes speratus. The sequence continues at coordinate 23,070,382 of JAJKFL010000005.1, forward strand.
TTGCATTTCTTATCACTACCAATTCTTAATCCATAATGTATGTAACTTGTAATTTATTCTGTAGAAATAATTTAGTTGATAAACGTTATATTGCTATTTTTCAAACACCTGTTTCCAAACAAAATATGAGAATAAGTGTTAGGGTCTTCTCAGAAATGTCATAAACGTAATTTGATATAAAATATAGGCTTCAAATTCTCCTGAAATGTTAGTACCTCTTTAATATACTACACGGCAGAGCAAAGTAATATTAATATTAATCATATGAAATCCGCGAATTTGAAAATATGAGAATTATTTATAAAAATTGCGCCATCTCTCTCACACCTCAGAAGTTCGAAATTTTGTCATGTTAGTTTTACTAGTTGTAGTAAATTATAAATTTGCTCTATTACATCCTTTTAGAGGCACGATGTTTGCACCGAAGTGTATGAAAATCCATCATTTGTGTCAAAGGTTATTGAGGCAAACGTTATGGTACCAGAAGATTATCTTTCCTTTAAAATGAGGAAACAAGAATAAAAACAAAAGCGTCTGTGTAACGCTGAAATGTTTAAAAATATCAGCAGTTGTTCCACATTTTATTCGACACCCTACATCCCTTGCGCTTCCATGATTTTCTCGTTAACTCTCCACAAGAAGGAGGAGAAGAGAATTCCTGCTCTGCCAGACTTACTTACAATTCACCATTTGCAAATATAATTAGTGTGAATGGTGGGTTTTAAAGAACGGAGATAAAGGAAGCGGAAAGGGAGCAGTGGGTGTGGTGAAAGGAGATGTTAGGAGATGCTGATGGCTCGGGGAGATCGTATTAGGCGAGAAAGATGAGAGAAGCAGCATAAACTGAGTTCCCAGCAAGGGGATGGGTAACTTGGCAAGTTTCCTCTGGCATGCCAGCAGTTGCGAGGCCTCGGAGAATTTTGTTTCTTTTAGCGACAGAGTCCACAGTTGATAATGCGTACCAGTGGGCAGGTCTTAGCATCCTTTCAGGCTAATCTGACTGCGTATGCTTGCAAGTCACATATCATAATCACTGAAAATTAATTTAACAGCAATTACCATTTAGTTTAATCTCATCGCGGCTGTACATCGTACTGAAGAAAGAATGATTTTTTAAAAAGCTGTAACTGGTGTTAGAGAAGGGAAAATACTTGGTGGAAGACCTAGGCGTGTAGGACAGAACGTTAGAATTAATATCTGAAAAGTAGCGTATGGTCTAGATTAAACTAGCTGAGGACCGAGTCCGTTAGTGAACACAGCAACAAATTGAGTTCCATAAATGTCAAATGTACTCATCAGTTGAGCAACTAGTTTCACATCTTATTAAGTGAATTGGTCTTTTGTGTAGGTGTGTTAAGTGGCTAGGTAATTGGTCAAGTGATCACTTGTCTTGTTGATTAATTATCTGCTTATTCTGTTAGTCGGTTGATTCGTTGGCTGGTTGACTGTTCAGAAAAGTTACTGATCATCCACACCTCTGTATGATAATATTAACCATTTCAGATAGAGGGTTAACCGTACGAAACACCCGCTGTAACATTAAGAAATTTTATATTTTACCGTACAGTGTATTTGTACGTTTTATATCATTATCACAGTAAATAGCGATTAATTACTTAAACTCTATTAACTGGTATTTTATGGTTGTTTTCTGTGAGGTAGGAATTTTTATTTATAATTTTGGTAAATGTTGTTCTCTAAAGGATTAATTCAATTTAATTTTTCTCTTTTGAGGTTTTAGCGTCCGTTAAACTATTTTGTATATTTTCTTATCTTTCATGAACAGGGTATGTCATGTCTCTCTGTCTATGCTCCGTATATTTCACCTTCAGATCAGTTAATTAGTTTGGATAGAGTTTGATTGTTGTCTAATATGGGAGCTCCAATAAATTATTCGGGAGAATGTAATTTTGATTTTTACACATGCACTATGAGCTCTGATGAAATCTTACCATAAGTATGTAGTTTTTACCCAAAAACACACACCATAACAGGACTTGCGTGTGACATAGGCCTGTAATGCTATTATTAAGATATAATTTAACACATTCTATGTGATGAATATTAAAATATTAGAACAATTCATACATAAATATGTAGTATTCTTAGTGCGATATTTGCGATTCAATGGACAGATTTACGAAGACTAACTGGCTGCTAGGTTTGACACAGAATAATCTTGTATACACTCACCGATATTTCTGAGAAACCTACTGCCTCCTTCTTAAGTTTAGGAGAATAAATATGCAGATAAGATGTTTCTCGCGACGTCGGTAAATTTCTGCCACCTACACAATATCACATCCCAGGAAACTAGACTATAACTTTCGCAGTTTTCTCATTTCTGTAGGAAATAATGGATATGCATCTGCAATAAATGTAAGTGAAGTCCAATGTTGTAGGCAAAATTATAAGAGAATTCACAGGAAAATATGCAGTCTCCACGAAAATGCACTTATAATTTTGTGAATTATATTTGTAATATATTACATTTGTTAGTAATTGAAAAGTGTATAGCTCAATAGAAATTAAATTGAGAATTAAAGAAATTAAATTTTTCTCTTATAAATTGCCATGGAGCTACACAAAGCCTACAACACTGGACATCCATATCTTTGTATAAATATAGTATTTTGTCAACATATAAATGTAAAAGCTCTTATATCAATTACAATCTGTCACTGTCACATATCAAGGTAATTAAAATTATATATGCTGATATAAAACAGAACAATAAATTCCAAATGCGTACACAAAAGCAGATGCGTACTCTGCCATGAGAATTCATTACTACAATTTTGAAACACTTATGAATTTTAATTAATATTATTTATGTACGTGGGGTTTAAGTGTACTAATATTTGTGGAGGTAAGGCGGAGAACTTACAGAATGATTGTAGATATTACGTAGTGATAAGCTTTTTATACGTTACACTCTTCGCCAATTACTATGTAGGTGCTGCAGTCAAGAGAATGAAATATTTGCGACTTATACAACACCTGGCGAAAGCAAGAAATTCTTGTGAAATTTGATCGGACCACCATAGGTAATTAGGCTTTCATTCAAGGGGAGTATCGCACGGTTAGTCAAGCAGGTTAATATCAGCTTTTTTAGTTTACATTTTTCAAGCTTAATGTGTCCCAGTGTTCTTTATTTCATGCTTTCCAATAAAATTACGACCTCTTTGCTCAAGAATTTAGTGCCGAGCTTAAAAATGTCCTCTAATCTTCCATAATTTCTTCGTGGCTTGATGCATAATTAAGCACAAATACAACTTAACTTAATTGCCTATTACTTATATATTTAAAGTGTATGTTTTAAAATTGTTTAGAAACTTTCTAAAATATGTGTGTATGAAAATATATTCTTACAACAGAGTGTGCTTTTAATGTTACAATATGGATAATTACGTGTGGTCTTCATACTAGTTCGTTTACCAAATGAATCACTTACACAAATTTCAAGAAAGGGTTTATAAAATGTGCCTGTAATTTTAGACCTAAAATCAGTAAGAATATATTATCCCGACAAATTTTATTACGGGCCCGCAACGCCAAATTCAATGGAAATTTGCATGAAGAATTTTCAGGAACGATACATAGAAATACGACTTCTGTATTAAGCATTCATTTTATGTCCTTTACTATACAGTATGAGAAGCAGAAGGTGAAGAAATATAAGAGCGAAGTACCATTCTAAAGAACTTACAGTTCTGACAAGGAAATGTTTCATGGTTAAGAAAACCTTAATAAATACTCATTTCAAAAACAGAATAATTGTAGTTTCGAGCTACAATCTTGTAGCAACCTTAACGTTTTGAAGTTTAAATGAGTTCTGTTACTGTTGTTTGCAAATGTCTTTAAAATACGTGACCTACTAAAGTTATTTATGGTTTAATTTAGTAAATTAATTTCTTAATTAAATAAAATGCAGTAGGCTATTTGGCAGTGTTTATAAGAACAAATTTTAGACGTTAATTTCCATAATTACCAATCTCGCATTTGTTAGTACAAAACATTCCAATGGACCACAAATAGTCCTAATACACTTGAGAGCAGTTTCCGTTACAAAGGAACGCATTCTCCTCATCGCCTTTCAGTCGCGAACAATGATAACCAGTATCTACAATTAGCTGCGTTCAGGGAGATGATTAATTATGTTTGCTAAGTCAGTCGGCAAGACAGCGAAAGGAAGCCCGCTGTAAGTAATGCGGCAATAAATCCCAGTCAGGACATGCTGTGCTGTGATACATCTAATTTAAAGCAAGTTGCCGCTTCAAAATCACGTGACCAACAAAAGAATCCATCATGTCTCTTTGTGCTAACCCCATTTTATAATCTTCAAAATTCATAAAATGTCCATTATGTCCTCTCATGATTTTTATACAGTTTGTATATGACAAACAAAGAGGAGGCTTAAAATGCTTTTCCTGTAACGTCATACTTTACACGTAGTTCAAGTCAAAATTCATTATTTTTTTAATTAGCAGATTAATTGAAAAAGTAATTGATACTAATACATAATACACATTTTTTGTTGGATATGTTTAATGAACATGAGTTTGCATGCATTGTGCTAAGGCTTGTACTAATATGTTGTTATTTCTTCACAACGACGTTATTTTCGGCAGATACTGTCATCTTTAAGAATGTCTTGTAATGTCGAAACAGAATAAGGACAGAATTACAAACTCATAAGTTTAAATACATGTGTGTGTTACTTTCAAGGTGTCTAATTTAGGTATTTCGTAGCATACCTATTGGTTTGCTGTATTAACGGGGCATTTCAATTAGAGTTACAAATGACAAGGAAATTAAACACCTTAACTAGTTAGTTCGTAGAATTAGGGCCTACTAGCTGTTTCATTAATTATATATTAACGCCATTTGAAGTCTCAGCTAAAAAAATTAAACATTTCAGGTTGTATATAGAATAACTGATTTTTCAATAAATTGCTTATTCCACAACATTTAAGTCTGTCGTATGAAAATAAACACTTAAACTAGTTAGTTTATAAAACAATTACAGATTCTATATTCGGACACAGCTTTCTGTACAATTTGACTGTACTAACAAGTATTTCATTTGGATCGAATCCCATACACTAGCTCCTATAAACCAGTTAAAATTTAAAGGAACCATCCTTATTGTGCCAATCCGACGTTTGAACTGATCGACTCAGTTAAATTATGAAATGACAATAAATGGAACATGTAATATGAGATTATTAAGTGAAGTACCTGTGTATTCATGAATGTAAGAACATGAAGGAGGTTGACAATTGATTCTGAATTTACAAAAACTGTAAAATGAGGCTTACGATTTATTTAACTATAAAATTAAAAATTTTTAGACTTTAATGCAGTAAATGTATCGTTGAGTTACATAATAAAATGGTCTCGTTTGTTGCAACATGGTTTGCTCGTAAGGCATGTGGATTGACATTTTTACACCTTACACTTTATTAACATGAAAAATTTTGAAATCGTTAACCAAGCCATGTACTCTGAGCATTGGCGACGGAGAAACGGACAATTCAACCCAAGGAACATCGCCAGTACTAACCAGTTTGTCTTCACACACACAATAAACCGCGACCGATTGTAAAGCTGCTTCAGTGTGCCATTTATCGCTTCAAGCCGATAAAAACCCGCACTTTTCTTTTCCAAAATTAACAGCTCGGATCTCACAAGGTGTCTCCTTTCTCCGTGTGGAATTCTGGTGCTTCGACGAGGACTGTGCACATATTGTCATGGGTACAGAATACATATGAAGAATGATAAAGTTATCGCGCAAAGCAAGTACGAGTTATGTGAAGAATTTTTTTACATTCGGACAAACAACAACGTCTGTGCGTTTTATTGCACACAAGTGTGTGTGAAGAAGTGTTAGTGAGCAAACGCCGTTTATCTTCCAAATCACATATGTTTAATGGGTCCATTGTCTGCAAAGCATTTTCAATTTCTCTTCACCATTCATAGGTTCTACCATATCTACATACAAAGAATGTTTTGAAATACCAAATTTTGGATCAGTCCCAAACATTGCTGCGTAAGGGGCCCTTTTGATACCTGGGTGGCAGCCGCGATATTTCATGAACTGAACAAACGTCAGGCCTTCGCCCCAGTTGCTAATGTTATTATCCTGCATATGGGTTGTTAAATTGTTGAATGTTCCGTCGTTATAAACTTTCAATTAATGTATGAAATAACTCGGTATTTCATGCAACAACGCTTTTCACACGTGAACGGTAAAATATCAGTTGCACCATTGCACTAATTAATCAGTTAAACATAGAATCATTAAAACATTTCGTGCATTAACTGTAGTTTATAAATAACTGTACTGTATACAATAACCAGGTTTCTCATGAAACACCGACTTTCACAGTTTAAAAATTACATATAAGCCTAACAAATTTCAACATTGGAATTGTGTCAAAGTTTTTAGAGATTCATGGGATCTACGTTTTATATTATGCACGTTTGTTTTACACTGAGCTATTAACAGCGTTCTTAAATAAACCAAAATCATGTAACTTTTGAGCGGATACTGTTAATACTAAATTTCAGTTTGAGATATATATCTGCATGAATTAATTGGGAACAAAATGTAATCCCGCAAATATTTTCATTATATTGGCCTAATTCTAATACCACATTTAATCGATAATAATTGAGCAGTTACGGAGAGGAAACGTAGGCCACAAAACATAACTTAAAACTAGCAGTAGATTACGTAATATTCGTAGTAATCACCGTGTGATCCTCAAATCTCACACTTTTATTTTGGGTCAGTATATTTAAATTCAAGAGCCATCTTACTTACACGAAATATGTGCACCCTGTGAAAGCAGTGGAGTGGATTTATAGCTCTAGTCATTACTGTCCTCGGCACTAGATTGAGGTGAGTAATCAGCTTCACACCCGGGGCTACTTTCCCCAAAGAAATAACCCAAGTACTCATTGGAGGTAAGGAGGTAAGAATCGTTCTGGGCATTTTTTGAATGGGGATGCAGATATTAAGTAACAAGAATTCTTGATCTCGGAACAAAACGGAAGCAAAAAGTCTGTTTCATTATGTAGTTACTTTACCTAAGGAAATTCTGCAGTACGGGCAGAAGAATCCTCAGCTTTACGCTCTGACCGCTTTATTCCCTGTGCACATTGTGTCGATGTACCAATATTTTCGACGTTGTGGAATAATTCCTGCCTTTCTAAAGGTTGAAGTGAAGGAAAATTATTGTCTGATGTTGAATATAGATTTATTAGATATTAGCTCCATGTATGATGGTTTATCAGCTGCGTAGTTTACGTGACGTTGACAAGTTGGGTGATTGTGAGTGAAAAAGAGGGACGGGTTTGGAATGTTATAAGCGCGCTCTGTTTTAAAGTATTTAGTATCCCACCTGCCTGTAGGGACTGAGTAGAATTATCTGTGTAGAGGAAAGTCAGGAACTGCGATTAGTCAGGATTGTAGCCAATATTAACGAATTATAATTGGTCAGAACGGTAGAAAACATAATTTGATTGTGCATTATGGTGACCTCGAATGGTAACCCATCAAAGCCGGACCATCGCTGCAGTTGCTGTCATTGAACCATCGGCACTGAAGATGTAGTATTAACATTAGTAATCACTTACATCCCCTATACTCACAAATATAAATCCTGATAATGTTGAACCATGTGAGAATAACGCTGAGCCAGAATTGAACAGACAAGGGTGAAGCAAACAATCAGGTGGCTTGTCTTCTCCGTCGCTTGGACATACAACTCCCGTGATAGGAGAGGCTAATAAGGGTTTGGCGTCTCCCCTCCGACAGAATAAACTCGTACACCACCTTTACACGGGACACGAGCCGCTGCGAAGCGGAACAGCTATCAGGCCCATGGGAACACAACGTAGCTCCTGAAACTAGGTTCTCCAGCAATACACCTTCCTAATATGTTCTTTTTCTCTCTTTCTCACACCATCCGACATGCCCAAGCGTAGCCACAGGGGAATCACTCTGTTCCGGTAGTCAATTCACCAGCAGGTCACGTGATAATGGTCCGAAGTGTAGCCGTTGTGCGCGCGCTCAAGCGGCCCTAAAACCAGCTATAAAATCCCCATTATTTGCTGCCAGGTTGGCGCTCCAGGCAAAGTCGTAAAGAGGTCGAGAACAAGCGAAGAGATGGGACACTGGTGGTGGGGGTGGGATTGGGGGAATGAGATGATAGGAGAGAACGTGTTAACAGAAGAGAGATGGAGAGACTTTACTTGCTCACATACGGGAAAGCGTACACATTTTTACAGCAAATCGTGCTGTACGTGGATGCTGTAATTTGTTTTTCTTTCCGGTGGCTCCGACGCATTCCAAAATAACGGCTATACCTGCCAAATGCCACCTTATTGGCTGTTAACATACGAAAGTGCAGTCTACGGAGTTACTGTAAAGCCGTCTGATATAAAGTTTGCATACAGAATGTTCTGAAATTTCTACATTTGACGTGATATTGACAATTTAATCCGTATCGAACAATTTTTTTTGCAAGTATTATCAGCGTTGTCAAATGCAACCAATGAATAAATATACTACCATCTTTTATTTGTTCCTGTTTGTTGTTATCTCGCCAACCTATTTCAACTTCCTTAAGTAATCATTAAGAATGGAATAATTTCTGGAATAGTACAGAAAAATTTATTATAATATTGTGTTATTAAAATCATTTACAATTTATCTTTGGACAGATAATTAATGCCTCGTTTTGTGTTTCAGGTAGACAAATGTCTACATTCCTGTACTTGTAGATAATTATCAATTAGCTAGGTGTCTTGTAAAATTAGTAATATTTCTTTTGCAGTAAGCAACTTAACTTTTTAATATTAAATTACTAGACCTACTTTCTTCTTTTCTGTTGATACTTTCTTGCTTGAACAACAATTTATGTGGGATGTTTTCTGTGTTATGAAATCCAGTTACTTAGATACAAGGCTGTTGTTGTATTTGTAAGAGTAAGAGTTGCACAGAAAAAAACCCTGCCACCCGAAACACTAAATTAAATCTTCACTGCGCTGAAATGAATCCTTTTATCCTATTCCTGTAGTGCTCTATTGTACTACGACTTCAATGCATTTATTAACCAATATGTTGATATGTATATACGTATGTATGTATGTACTTGCGTGTATATACAATTCTGTTTCAGTATAATAACTGTGAAGAGTGACGTTTTAATGCTGAGTTTTATTTATTTAGTATGTATTTTGACTCCTAGCTGCACTAAATAGACGTCCAGTAAAAGCGATTACTTGTAAAATTAATATTCCTTTGCCATTAAGGAAGAGTTCATCATTGTCTTATTGTTTATTTGTTTTCGTTATTTGAATTCTGTTGTGGTTTTCGCGTAAAAAGTGGCAAATCGCAACTAAATGGCCACATGCATCAGTGATGTGTTTGAAATTATTAGTTTGATACCATTTACAATAGAACATGAACATTTAGACGTCACAGATTGAACGTGCCGATCCCAGTGGCCGAGCGGTCTAAGGCGTGGGTCTTCGGCCGCTCGCTTACTAGGATCGTGGGTTCGAATCCCACGGGAGCATGGATGTTTGTGTTGTGTTTTAAAAAGACGGTTGTGGACCGTAAGTGACATGAAAGGGCGAAAAAGGACTAATACAGAACAAAAATGGATGAAAGGGAAAACCCAGGAATTAGTATATAAAAAAAAAGCCTGTAGAAAATAGCAGTGCGAACGCTCAGAGATCTTACGCTACGCGTTGCATTCCAATTTAATTTAGACGCAGGACGTGAATCGAGAGTAACATCATTATTGTGCTCTGTAAAAATGCCGCCATTTCTATGAGTAGTACCTCGGCCAATTTGGTTACTCTGTTAAGTCACAGAAATTTAAGCCACCAAAATACACTTTTTAAGGAGAAACGCCTGATTGTCTATAGTTATTCCCCTACATGCCTCGGCCCTCCTGCGCCATTGTCAAGGAGCTTCTCGTATATTAATTACAAAGAGACGTGTATAAAGATACAACACTGCATATAGCAGCAAGACACTTTTGCATACACAGATATAACAATGTATAAAGTTAAAGATATAGACAGTTAAAATGGCCAGTAGTTTATTAGAATATTTCTATTTTCAAAATTAATTTTAGTCTTCTTTTAAATTTAACAATTTTACAATGGAATGGCTGAGTTATCTAAATTGTTATTGTAGTTTCACGTGTAGTTCTTGAATTTGTTTAAGATTATGTCCAAATTATACACGCGCAACTACGCAATAATTTTAGATAACTCAGCCATTCCATCAACAGATTCTTTATTGAAAAATGGATTGAAATTATCTCTGAAGTTATAGGTATACTCTAATGAATTATTGGCCATTTTAACTACTTATGTGTGTAAATTTTATATTTTTATGCTCCTATAAGCATAAGTGTTTTGTTGACATATTCAGTGTTATTTCTTCATACACTTCTCTTTGTAATTACATGAAGCTCTTTGATAATGGCCCAGGAGGGCCGAAACATGTGAGGAACAACTATAGACTATTATGTTTTCTCCCTAAGTAAAGTGTATTTTCTGGTTTCAGTTTCTGTGGATGAGGACAAAAATAAACGGTTATATGCAACGCTATAATACTTGTCTACTTCGTGTCTGCTTTCAATATTATGGCCTATCCGAATGTAAGGAAACCATCTTACTGTTACAACTGCGTTTGAGCTTATAGGGAATAGATGGAGGACGATTATGTATAATAAACAAGTAAATTCTTATTCCATATGACACCTTGTTTTGAAAAAGGTCTCTTTTGACGTAGTTATTCTGAGGTGGAAGAACTTCTGTTACGTGAAGCAGAGGAAGTTTATAATTTATTGCAGGGACGTTAAAGTAATTAAAATTGATTACAGTGCTGTATCACATCGTTATTGTAGTTCCAATTCGAGATTGTTTGTAAAGAATAAGTAATGGTTTCACTTCAGTAAAAACTTGACAAGATTTCGGTTTTCTTCTGTCATGTCAAAGTTATCGACGTTTTGGAGGAATATCTTGCCTCCATCTTCGGGGAGAATTTAATTATAATCTGAAATTGGAGAAAACTTGTCGTTCCGAAACCTTTGAAATGTGGCCTAATATTCTCAGCAAGGTTGTTTCGAATCAAGATATGATATTTTGATTTTAAGCTTCAGCCGCGTTGTGATGAAATCTGTGGTCTTCTGGGTTGATACAAGGCGTCGTGTGGTAATTGTTTACCACACGAGCCGTGTAACAACCCAGAAGACCACAGATTTCAAGATATGATACGTATGTGCGAATGTACATTTGAGATTAAGAAAGTTTGCACTGCAGCTCTTTTGAATCCACCTGCAAGCTGAGAGACCGCAAGAGAGCCATTATCAAAGGAGAAGAATAATAACCTAGTCGGTCATTTTTTTTAAGAGTTTCTGAGGATCTGAAACTCAACAAAATTGGCAGCTGCTGTGATTAACAGATCATTCTGGACCAGATTTCTAAATTAGCGTAAAAATTATTTTAAAGTGGCATATCCGATTAGGCTACTGCCTACTCTGAAAGTTCGTGTCGTTTGTAAGCAAAACGTTGCATATTATCCACGAAGTCACGAACCCAAGTTTCGATAGGCTGACCAATGAGAGACGCTAGTCTCTCTCTCATCCCTAACAACTTTTTCACAATCGAGGTTACTCCAATCAAAATTAGCCACGTTCTTGTTGAAATTAATATGAGTTTGGCTCACCAGAACCTGAAAATGCTGACGTCTAAATTATTCACGAGAACGATACCTGTAGAACTTTGGTCTGTATGCAATTATAAATCAGTCGTTATGAAAAAAATTAAAAGGATGGGCACGTGAAAAGTTCACTCTCTATTTATAAGGTATACATATTTATCATTATCAAAGTGACTAAATTTTTAGTGATAATTATTAATTAAATAATTTTAAACTCCTTTGTACAATACAGAGAACTTCGACGCATTACATAATTCACCCTGGTAGCCGGACTATAGTGTAAAATGTGCATGTGCTAACTGGCAGATAGCTTATCAGAATGAAAAATATTAAATAAGTGTTTATATTTATGTATTTGATTATTGAATGGATTGAAGGATACTGTGTTAACGAGCATATTGCCGCATGCCAAAGGTTCATATCTGCCACACATAGCAAAAGCTAGGAAAAATAACGACGAAAGAAGAAACGTTCTTTTAGAGTTAGTAGCCTCTTAAAGACTGCGTGTTGTCATAAATAAGAACACATGTGAGGCTGTGCCATGGCTCAGGAGGTTACTAGCCGGCCTCTTACCGCGGAGGCCCGGGTTCGATCCCGGTTCAGTTAATGTGAGATTTGTGGTGGACAAATTGTCACTGGGACAGGCTTTCCCTGAGTAGCCTACTTTGGTTTTCCCCTGTCAATTTCATTCCACCGGTGCTCCATTACAAGGAGAAACAAAAAAAATTATCTTTTCACTGGGTTGCATAATAAGTCTAAAGGCTGCGGTGCGTCCGTAGCATCTGCTGCGGGGTCCTTCACCAAAAAAAATCACATGTGAAATAGGGTCTTGCGACATTTCATTTTTTTACAGCCGTCTTAACGATCATTGACGTCTTCAGAAATATTAATGGCGTGTCGATTGGTGAACAGTCAGTGATGTTTAGGAGGAGCCTAATGTCTCCGTTTTCAGAGTCAAACTGTCCGAGAAGAGAAATGGTGTAACTTACTTCTTTTGACGAACACACATATGATTCGTAAGGTTGTCACATTAAATAAACAATTTAATCAGTTCGTGAATATTTTTTTAAAAGGCCTGAGAAAATAAGATAGTTTTCGTTAGTTAAGCATATGGCGTTTAGTGACAACCTAGAACCTAGAACCGGAAGCCTGTATTGACCTGGAGTTACTTCGAATATCTTGTCTCTCCTTCGCCCCTTCAAGTTTTACGTTTTTTAAGACCTCATTCCTTTGTGCTTCCCTACGGCCTTCTTTATTTCATAGTAGCCTGTTTTACTCCGTTAATAGCCTTTGTTTGCCCGCAATACTAACGTAAGCCCCACAGAGAGAGAGAGAAAGAGAGAGACGCAATCAGAAAGCGGGGAAAGGAGATACGAAATTAATCGCGACTTTTCCTTGCACGCCAACTGTTCTTATTATATTTCTCCTTTTCTCTATTTCGCCTTGCGAACTTTTCCTCCGGACTCTTTCTTTGTTGCTGTTGTACTTCAACATTAACGCTCCTTATTCTTTGAGGTATTTCGTTGTTAGGTCTTACTCACTCTCTTCGCTCGCTTGGGCTGCCCCCTCGCCCCACTCCCCCTTTCGCCGTCTATCTGTGTCTTGTTAAGAACGGCTTCACGACATCATGTTATTAAATGAAGCAAGGCTTAGCCATCATTAGTCTTCATTAGTACGTAATGCCCTACAGGAACATGCAGTTTTATTTTTCCTGTCTCCCCCACCAAAATGTCGACAATCCCACAACGGATTGGCGATGTAATGTTTCGTTTCGCTCTAGTTGCTGCACTCGAACAACCCGTCAGCAAACCCAAAGCTAAAGATCCATTATTAAAACATCTCGAAACAAGATTTTTATAATCGCTATTGTTTTTTTGGTTAGACATATTGCTTACTGGTTTTACCGACTTTGCCTCCGTTTATAACAACACCATAACGACTACTTACCTTTTATAAAGTCTGCCGTTACTTGTTTATTGCGTCTTAAATGTACGTGGGGTGTTGGTCAGAAAATAAGCATACATTGCATACATTTTATATTGTTCATTCCGTGCATTGTCGATAATCAACTCACAACATTAATTTCCAGTATACCAGGATCCATTATACAACAAACGCCAACATTTTAACTGGTTGACTTTTTTACATTTTTTATTGTGTACGTGGATTGCTAGTTCGGTTTTATGGAGTGTTACTTTAATGTGATTCCCTGATGATGATCCCATTAGAGATGGAAACATGTCGGAGTGTTAAAAGTGATATTAAAATATAAAATATCTGGGAACAATATAGTGCATTTTGTTGGACTGAATGTTGTGAGTTAATTGCATAAATTGTCGTGAATAATGACGCGACACTCCTTGTGATTATACTGGGGAAATTCATTACCGATTATTATTCGTCTGTTTTCCAGAGACAAAGACAAATTTGGCGGCGTCAAATTTCAATACGGTCTTGAGATGGGAAAAATGGTGACATGATAACTGATAACACAAAACACGAGTTCTACAGGAGGAATCGCAGTTTTCGCCCCAAGATGTGAAAATGGCTGAATTATGGTGGGAATTATATGTAAATTAGTGAGATAGGAGTACAGTTAAATCTGAACTGCACTTCTCAGAGCTGAAAACAAAGAACTCATTATTTATGTACTGTAAACCTATTTTCTTACCAACAAAACTACAGGACAATTCGGCCAATGGCCTCCCTTTTGCCGATCCTGAGTCATGTTTTGTAGACATTCTTAGGAATCCTTGGATGAGGCATCATGTCGTAGGAAGGTCTGTTATGCAGGCAGGACAACACAAGGACAAGACACATACATGCGTCGGCTGAGTTTCGAACTTACGACTTCAGTTACGAGCGATAGAAGACAGTACACACCTTAAACAAATCTGCCACCCTGATAAGCTGTGAGTTGAATGGTAATTTTCAAAGCAAAATCGTAGACATAAAAAGAAGAGCTATGTCTTGCTCGACGTCATGTATTTAAAATAGGAGCAGAAGATGACAGCAGAAGGAGATAGGCTTTAGTCATTGTCTTTTGTCCACCTTTGACTAAAATGTTTCCCAAATAGCAGAGCCACTTAGTATTACTGTTAGTCTAAGACGTTTAGTACTGTTATATTAATGTAGCTGCCTTTCTAGCAAACATCAAGGCATTCTTTAGGTATTTTGATTAAGTTTGTTTAAAGGATTTGTGGGCCGGGATAGCGCCGTTGGTATAGCGACTCGCTACGAGCAGGACGGTCCGGGGATCGAATCCCGGTGGGGCGAGATTTTCAGCATCCGTCCAGACCGGCCCTGGGACCTACCCAGTGTCCTGTATAATGGGTACCGGGTCATTCCCGAGGGTTAAGCGGCCGGGGCGTGGCGTTGATCACCCACCCCATCTAGCTCCGAGGTAAAAGAAAGAGTAGAGCTATACCTCTACTCCCTCTCTGGGCCTTCATGGTCTGTTCTAGGGTGAACTTTACCTTACCTTGTTTACAGGATTTACACTTGAAATAACAACGGCTGTGTGCTAGTTTTAATATCTTTCTTTACACGGGTAAGAAACTAGAACTTGCACCCTCAAGGAAGATGAAAATTTGAGAATTTAGAATGGCAGCTTATCAATATAAACTTAAGAAATTAATAGAAGGTTAGAGAACACTTCATAAAAGAAGCTTCATAATTTGTACCTTTTATCGCATTATTAGGATGATCAAAGCAAGGATTATGAGATTGGCGGGATATAGTCCAATAGTACGCACGAAAACGCGAGAAATTCTTGCAACATCTTAACCAAGAAAGTTTAAGAGAAGCAGTGACTTAAGAGAGCAAGGCGTAGAGCGAAAGGTAGAGATAAAATTAACATCATAGAAGGCTGAGAATGTGAACTGAATTTTACTAGTAACTGGCTGTTGTGGACACGGTAATGAACTTCGAGTTCTGTACAAGATGAGAACTTTCTTTACTGGGTGTAAAGCTCTTATCTTCCGAAGGACTTAGCTACGTAGGTTTAGAGCCTGCCCACGCTATGGGCACGCTCACAATCAGCAAAAGGTAAGCTCATGTTCAGGGATTTTGGTATAGTATTCACACACCGAACCGCTTACTGCCCTCCTGCGCAGTTATTTTCATTTAGTCATGTTTAAAAATTTAAGTAGTAAAGATTTGGCGGTAACCGCATCACTTTCGAGTCATGTATTGTTTCGAAGAATTCCCACCCTCACTTGCGCGCCGCATGACGTGACCTTCAGTGACCTTTGGTATAAACAGATAAAACTACACGTAAATACTCTTTCATTCTTTTTTTCTTAGTCTGACCTCTGTCCACCTACTGATTGTAGGTGTAGAGGGTTGTTGTTGCACCTGATCACACTCAATGGCGCGCACACACACACATTCACACACACACACACACACACCACACTCGGTAGGCCTCTGGAGGAGTGATCAGCCTGTCGCAGAAACCTCTACCTGACAACACACAACACTCACAAGAGACAGCCAACCTTTTTCCTGGTGGAATTCGAACCCGCAATCCCAGCAAGCGAGCGACCGCAGGCCTATGCCTTAGACCGCGCGGCCGCAAATACTCGCGAAGATTATATTTCCTAACCTTAACCTGACTGGAATAGTGCCCTTGGTCTTATGCAGGGTGTAGTTTCACGTAGGTCGTAATACATGTAGGCAATTGGGATTAACATTCTACGTCTCATTAGACGTACTGTCAGTACCTAGTGACAATTACAAAAGTCTTATTTACTGTGAAGTTCTTCTAGATGTAGTCCTGCCGCCTGTTACCAGATACCTTAAGGAGTATTTGTCCTCCCTGTATGAATCGAATTATTTTTAAACAGTACTTAATCACATCTGAAGCTGTGAAATAGGTACATAATATAATGTTTGCAGTAACGATTTATCTTAATAATGTTTATGTTGAAACGATTCTCATTCTAAGAGTTCTTTATCCAAGAAATGACAAATGTCAGTAGCGAAGCCATGACAGTTCCATTTTTAAATTAAAATGTGTTTTCATATAGAAGAAGCTTTTTTTTCTCTTGTGAAAAAGAAGCCTAGCCTAGCTTCTCAAAATTTCTGTTGTTCGTGTTTCTTTCGTGCTTATATAATTCCGCTGTATATTTTTACTTAAGGCAAAGTCTTCTAAAGGAATTAACCTCACCATTCCTTATTGGCCCGATGTAACAAGCAGACAGTGTAATACGCGAAATGGTACTACCCCGTACTGTAGTATTCTCTTGTCTAACTCTATCCATATGCACAGACTAGAGAAGAAACGCTTTTAAAAAGCTATCAAGGAGACGAGGGATAAGAAGGCTACAGGTGATAATGATGTACCTGGGGATGTACTCAGATTGTTGGGAGAGGATTCTCTCAAACTAATGACACAGCTGATGATCAGCATATGTATAACTGCAGAGTGGCTCAGAGATTTCATTGAAGTTACAATGGTTGCCTTACAGAAGAAGCCCAAAGCTACAAAATGCAGTGACCATCACACAATCAGCCTCATCGCACATACAGCAAAGATAGTAGCGAGGATACTTAGGAAGAATGATTGAAAGGAAGACGGAGGATGCGCTTGGAGAAGATCAGTTTGGATTTAGAAGAGGAAAAGGAACTAGGGATGCAATTGGGATGCTGAGAATAATATCAGAACGAACCTTGGTCATATATGAGGAATTGTGTGCCTGCTTCATAGACTGGCAGAAGGCATTTGACCGTGTCAACTGGACCAAATTAATTCAGATCCTAAAGGGAACTGAAATAGACTGGCGCGAAAGAAGATTGACCAGCAAATTGTACATGGAACAGAGTGCTGAAGTACGACTGGACCAAGGGGAGACGAGAAGTGAGGAGATTGGAAGACGAGTTAGACAATGTTGCTATTTGTTGCCGATTATATTCAACTTATACAGCGAGTACCTTACCAAGGAAGCTCTTGGAGGGTTTGGAGACTTCAAAATAGGAGGGAAAGTAATTCGCACTGTAAAATATGCAGATGACCTTGTGCTACTGGCTAAGGAAGAAACGGTGCTACAGGGCATGATTGATAGATTAATTGAAATTGGACGACGCTATAGAATGGAAATGAATGTGGAAAAAAAAATAAGGTTGTGAGAATCTTATGGTAACCATAACCAATAAAAATTATGATACATCAAAAACTATTGGAGAATGTGGAATATATTAATTCTTTGAGTAGCATGGTAACAAGTTATGCAAGGTGTACACGTGAAATTAAATCCAGAATTGCCATGGCTAAAGCAGCATTCAAAAAAAGAAAAATCTTTTCACCAGCAAATTGGACTTAAATTTAAGGAAGAAACTAGTAAAATGCTACATTTGGAGCATGGCTTTTTATGGTACTGAAACGTGGACACTTCGGAAATTAGATCAGAAGGATCTGGATAGTTTTGAAATGTGGTGCTGGAGAAGAATGGAGAAGATCAGTTGGACTGATCGCGTGAGAAATGAAGAAGTATTACACTGAGTCAAGGAAAAGAAGAATATCCTACATACAAGAGAAAGAAGACAGGCTAACTGGATTGGTCACATCTTGCGTAGAAACTGCCTTCTAAGACACGTGATTGAAGGGAAGTTAGATGGAAGGATAGAAATGACGGGAAAACGATGAAGAAGGCGTAAACAGCTACTGGATGACCTTACGAAAAAAATAAGATACTGGAAATTGAAGGAGGAAGCACTAGATCGCACCCTGTGGAGAATTCGCTTTGGAAGAGGCTACGGACCTGTCGTAAGACAGGCTACAGAATGAATGAATGAATGAATGAATGATAACTTGTAAATTAGTGTGAATCTTTTGCTAATGTTGCAGTTTCTTCGCAAGCAAGATGAGGTACTGAAATCATCAGTGAATTTAATCGTAGAATTGAAATATGAAGTTATCTAGAGAAAGGAAAATAAGACGTTTAAATTCACGGAAACACTAGCTGTCCTCTTGAATGATGTCGACATGGTGGTCCCCCTTAGGCAACGCGCAGCAGTTGTAAGGGTTGATGTTCCGAAGGAAACTCCCCCTTTATTCAGTTTTGTGCTCCAACCCAGAGCTTTACCCGCAACCAACCTTTTCCACTTGGCAGTATGCTACTTGTCGGAACTAACCTACATACAAAACGATACCCCCCAACTCCTAGAGCGAGCGAAGTAGCGCATGTGGTACTAATGGATTATGGGAGTTTAGGAAGCTGGAGAAACGTCCTTGAACCTCATCCCACCCACTCTCAACCCACTAGAAACATCCTTGTACGAATGAAATTCAGCTAGTAAAATGAGCGACCTCACTCCTCCTCGTTCCCCTACCGAATCGTTCTGCTTGTTTCAGTCTGTCTTTGCCAGAAGCGTTCCTCAGCCACCACCGTCACCCATTCTCAATTTGATGCTTGTGTTTCAATTCATCCTCACTCCTAACCCAGACCACTTATTCTTGTAACGCCCTCAGTTGAAAGGATTTCAATGCTTCCTGCAGATGCATATCAAGAGCACGTGAACATGTGATGGTCCATCGATGCCTGTACCTCCCCCTCACCCCCAGTCCCGGACTGCTTGATGACGAAGTTTGTGTGCAGTGACGTCACGTTCCGGCCACATCCTTCAAAACTCTGTAACTAGGAAACACTGATCGATAACAAAACTGAATAAAAATTTACGTATATTCACATACATTTAAGATTCTTTCATAACACAGGTCCAAAGAAGGCCCAAAATGAGTGAGCACAGAGGCACGAGTAACACACTTTAAGGACTCGCTTTTCAATTTGTACTAGCATTTATAGTCATAGGTGAATAAATAATACTGAGTCGAGTTTTGAGGAATAGGTTGTATTGGTGCAGGTTTGATTTATTTTCTTCATCATAGGGAATACTTGAAGAGGAAGCACTAGATCGCACTCTATGGAGAACTCGCTTTGGAAGAGGCTACGGACCTGTCGTAAGACAGACTACGGAATGAATGAGGGAATACTTCGTCATTTCTTGCTGTGACCTATCGGTGACCGTAACAGGCAGCGAACTTGTTGACCAATTAAGTGAATAGTTTCTGAAGAATGATTTTTTTTTCTCTACGAAATTAGCGATAGAAGTAGGCTGTAGTAATATCTAGCCACCAGTCTTCACCGTGACATTTGAGATCAGTTACGAAATGAAGTGTATTTTCTTCTGCATTTAGGCCAGTTTGTCCTCAATGTGTTGTTTGTGTGAGCAACAGGACTAGAAGTATAGCTCCTTCGAGTGAGTTCATGGAATTTTGCAGATAGATTTAGAGAATGACGCAATTCATGGTGGAACTTCGCTTCAGCAACCTCCACGCGACAATTAAGAGGCAGGCGCTTGTGGGAAGTATCACAGAACTGCTTATTATGTGTTGCTGTAAAAGGTCAGAATAAACTGTAAGTTTCCACATTAGAGAGTTCAGTGAAGAACCTTACTGCTTAGCGTGGGAATGTGTGTCTAATAAGGGTAAAATGCAAAGTTGTCTCTGTTGTTAATTAAGCGCCACGCAATTCGACACTTGGGAATGGAGGTATATCGCCATGCATTCTTAGTCCCGTCATTAGATAGTGTTGAGTAGAGGCAGCATATGAGAATTTGGAACTTGAAAACATACTTCATAGCAGTTCTTTAAAACCTCACTTATTAACTTTACTGTATATATTCAGAGCTACAGACTTGCACATATTACCTTAAATATTAATAGCGATAATATTGAAGTGTATGACATTCATTTTCCTATCCTCTGTTTGCTGAGTGTTTCTCCTGAGCAAGACACGTGATTACTCAGTACATGTATAAATATCGTTATGAGTCTGTCTCACTCATTTGTGCTTCTTTTTGTTATGAGGACTCGCGTCCCCGACACAATATTCCAGAATTATCTGATTAAAATAAATTTTCTGTCTGTAGATGGTATAGCAAATTGTATGAATGATTTAAACTGCTTGATGTACAAGACATGAAGACATATGCTAGACAGAGAAATTTATGTGTTAAACCTTATGTAAATCAACATATAATTCACAAGAAATATTTTAACACATTCGGCACATATATATTTATTATTGGTATTTCTGTCTACATGATTCGACTTCCAAAATCATCAAGAGCTTAACGTTTCGCTGCGTAAAACAGAACTTAACATGCATTGCCAGTTGCCTATTGTATACTAGGGATCTTAAGTACTTCAGAAATAATTTTATGCAGAATATTTAAACCATTTAAAACACGAAAGCACGTACGTGCTTCAGTTACTTTTCTCCATATCACTTGTTACATTCGTTACGTGCACTCTGTGTAACAAATTATTTTTATTTCATATTGTGGTTGAAACTGTAAATATTAGCCGTTAACTTGTGTAGAATTCTTGGAAATGTTTATATAGTTTCAACGGCAATATTGGAAGAGAGATGGATTTGTATATAGGGTACAAACATTAATGGGAGACTGAATGACATAGGGATTTTAATATTTCTGTTATATTTTAAAGGGTTTGGGCATAGGAGAGACGAGATAACGAGGTAGAAGTGGAAGAGAGCGCATAACGAGGAGCTTTATGAACTGTGTTCCTCACTATATATTATTCTGATGATCGGATCAAGAATAATGAGATGGGCAGGGTATGTAGCACGTATGGGTAGAGGAGAGGTGCATATAGGGTTTTGGCGGGGTAACCTGAGGAAAACAGAGCACTTAGAAGACTGAGGCGTAGAGGGGAGGATAATATTAAAAATGGATCTTCAAGAAGTGGGATTGGGGCGGGCAGTGGATTGACCTGTCTCAGAATAGGGACAGATGGCGGACTCTTTTGAATGTGGTATTGAACCTCCGTGTTATAAATAATGCGGGGAATTTCTTTGACTAGCTGAGGACCTGCTGGCTTCTCAAGAAGGACTTTGCTGCTTGGAGTTAATTAGTTTTTTGTTCGTTAATTTGTTTGTTTAAGTATTTTACACAAAACTTGATACTGTAAAACGAGGTGCATTAATTAAAGATTAAAGTGTAAGGCATATGTTTGCGTAGCTGTCGAACTCAAATATACAGCGGTTTTAGATATTTACAACTAGCGCTTTATCGTAAAGGAATTATGTCTCAAACGATAAATCAGTTGCTAGGATGTCGACATCATTAGTGCCTTTGATGAAAATATCGAACGGTAAGGAAACCTATCAGCGTTAAGGGATTACTTGTATTTCGGTCTAAGCCAGTGATATCGGACCGATTGCGCCTGTGCGTAAAATGTTACGTGAAACGAATTTGCTTAACACGCAAGCATATTGGATAAGCGTCCATATTTCCGCATGAAAATTAAAATCGTTGCAAGTCAAGAGCTGAAATGAAGTGTTTGTCTTTCGCCGATGTGTTATAGGCTGAACTAATTGAACTTTTTAAAGCTTTACATATATGAATAAAATATTGTACAATTATCGCAGTTTGTAATTTATGTTGCTTCATATTAACGCGCTCTTATACGAAATGTGTTATTTCTTCTTATACATTTGTTTATCAAATGAAATTTAATTATATCTAAACAGTCTTTGCTACCGAACAAACCTCTAGCTCTAGACTCCTCACCCCCAAAAACCTTCTGGTCACTTAAATGGCTCCTATTATGAATTTCTAACATTTATAGCACAACATCACAAAAACATTTGTCATCCCAAATCTAGACAATATCAGTCATATTGCTCTTAAATTAATGCCATACATGATTTGGTTTTCTTCGCTGCAGTGCTCAACCCTTCCTTTCTTTCCAAACATCTGTCTTCTTTCTGAGCGCCATAGTCTTCCTTTAATTTCCATTTGTACAAAAGTATATTTTTTCCTGTTTTTAAACCTTCTTTGTCATCGTTCTTCCGTCCACCACAGATGCTGGATTCAGAACTCCCGTTTCGAGACTAAGATGTCTTTTAGCTATTTCCTACTTCATATTTCCCTTTTTTAAGGAAACCTACAAATAAATTTTTCCGGAGGCCTCGACGCAAATAACGTCACAGTTTATCCAGAGGGGCTTGTTGAAAATTGTGCGGTAGAGAGCTGCTTATGTCTGAATTAGATGCATCCCAAAATTCATCTATAAGCTTAATTAACTTCATGTAGCACAGTCCTTCTTAAGGGCCTCGTCGTCACCCATATTCAAGATATTATTCGCCTGTTATGGCACCTTAAGATTCATTACCGCGCTTAAATGGTCCGCCACTGATCGCTGTCCTGAACCAGATGAATCAAGCCTATATTCTCACACGATATCTTTAAGGCCCATTTTAATATTAGCCTTTCATCAAAATCTAGAAGGTAACTGGTCAGTTAAACGTACAAGTTCCTACAACTTACCTCCTGTACCCCTGGGTCCGAAGTTGAGTGAATCCGAGAGAGTCCATCCAGCGCAGCGTTTGGGAAGAGAATAATCCTTAACCATGCCCAGAATGAAACCTGAATCGTCCTTTTCGTAACACACCACGTCATTACTCAGCTGTTCCAGCTTCCTGATTGATTTTAAATAGGATTGTTTCCAAAAGCTGGAAACTTCGACAAAGCTAACCCAGGCCAGACACGTAAGAAAGTATAGTTTATGTTTGATAATTTATGCTACAGCATGTTGTTCTGCATCCCAATTCTTTTCAATAGCATTCTCTTTTTATTCTTCCCTCAAAAGTGTGCTGCAAATGCCTTCCTCTATAGACAAACGTCTGAGTGATTTGGCAGTGAATAGTAACTCAAAATGGTTCCTGATATTCCTTGTTCTGTAATGATATTTAAATGTATTACAAATTTTCATCTGTCAGTTTATATTTGTGCTATAATAAATATACGCATATGATCTTCAATATCACCTTTCTTACGCGTATATAACATCCGCAGCCCTCTGTAAATTTGACTTAAACAGAACGAATTTTGTTTCATGCTTTAATACGATCCAAGATATATTTTATATAGTAATCACATAAGACAGGAAAAACAACAAACCTTCATTATGAACCCAGAAAAAGAGTAAATTCAGTAAGGGCTTTGCATTTGCAACTAGTGTATCCAACTCATTGGAATGAGGCTACCTTTGGGAAGCTACGAATTGTTCAGCAATTAGGACATTTCTCACCTTCTATGAAAGGCGGAATTTCATTATTTTGTTTACAACAGCCCATCACTAGACCTGCTTCTGAGCCAAAATGAACTTAGTGTACACCATCAAACCCCAATAATGAACGACAATTTTATATTATTCCCATCTTTATGCTTGAGCATTTCATGTAGTTTCCCCTTCATGTTTTCCAAATAAACTTCTGTACGCATATTCCTCTTTATCGTCCTTAATTTGATCATACAAATAATATTGGATGAAATCTTGAAAATATGGAGTTGCTCATCTTCATCTTCAAAGTGTGTCAGATACTATCTGAGTTGGATATTTCTAGAAACTGTTCACTGTTTACTGGAGCTGCGTACTATAGCAACAACATGTGTATCGCATTGTGGTACATTTCATCACGTAGGAAGCGCACCAGCAGGCGGAGTGAGCCCTCACTTGCAGGTGTTACACTGGGTCCTAATTCAGTGTAGCAACTGCACGAGGCGAGTTTGAACAGGACATTTGTTACACACAGTTGTAGAAGTGACAGAAACAATGCTGATATACTCTTACATGAAATTATTTAGAGGTAAATAATCAGGAACGCTTTTACCATCAAATGCACCAAATTACATTTTGGATATATTAAACTAGATTTGTGCTCTTTTGCTACATCTGTTTGCAGATACTAAAGTTTGCGTTTTGTAAAACAAATTATGTTAATTGATAGGTTTCATGCGTGTCAGTACTGATAAGATCATTGCTATTATTAAAATGAGGATCATTGAAATAGTTTGCTAATACGCAATACAGTGCTCTGGATTCCTATTAAAAGTATTACAATGTAACTAACTTTGAAGAATGCATTTTCTGTTGACACAACGTCTTTCCTCTATTGAAATTGTGTTCAGGGCTGTACAACTACAGTCAGGTTTGCTTTAATAAAGCCATCTGCAGGTTAAGCTTGCAATAATG
This sequence comes from Reticulitermes speratus, assembly GCA_021186555.1. Taxonomy (NCBI): domain Eukaryota; kingdom Metazoa; phylum Arthropoda; class Insecta; order Blattodea; family Rhinotermitidae; genus Reticulitermes; species Reticulitermes speratus. The sequence continues at coordinate 23,095,197 of JAJKFL010000005.1, forward strand.
TAGAAGAAACTTGCTATTTTACATAAATTGTACATACAGGGTGTACCAGGAAGAATCTGTCATAATCCGGGAGAATGTTCCTTAGGTTAATGTACATCGATATAACCAAACATACCTATATCCGAAGTTGAACGTTTATGGAGGTGATGAAGCGATAAAAATGTGGTCTTCTTGCGGTTCCACGTATGTACGCGTTCCACATGATGTGTTATCCGTACAATGCCCATGACCGTCCTTGAGCCGATAGCCAAGTCAAGCCATACGCAGGCCAGTTCATTCTAGTGAAGTACTTGGAACCTTAAGGACAATCATTATGAAACTGGTATGAGTTTCTATAGCCTGAGTAATGTCTTTGTGTTACTCAAATGTTAATTAGATGTTAATTACAGATGTTACATTTACAGAAGCAACAAATTCCTCCTCGTTTGAACATGTATTTGGTAATCAATAAATATATAACAGCTCTCTTTCCTTAAAACTTATCCTGTTATTATGTCCGTACCCCTTCAATTTTGTGTATTGGTATGTTCAGTTATATCGATTACATCGATGTAATTTTGCCTAAGGGACGTTCTCCCGAAGTATGGAAGATTCATGGTGGTAGACCTTGCATAAGGCTTTGCAGTATATGGCACACAACGTTCTTACGTTATGCTGTTTTACAATCAAGAAATACGAAAACTGACAACGGAGAGGCATGCCCTCTCGTTAGACAAAGTGATCAGAAACAAGTAAAAAAACGAAGCCATTACCATAAGTGAAAATTGTTCATGAACGTTAAGAGAGTCTCAACATTAAGCCTGACTGAGTGACTGACTGACTTACGGTCAATTTCAATGTGACTTTGACGTTATTTAAATTTGTCCCTTCGCATAATTAGAGAAATAAATGTTTACCACGAAACCAAATGCAACGAATAATTTTTTGGTTATTGAAAATTTACTTCGCTTAAAATTCCTAAACTTTTTCACAGAAACATCGCTTACAATTGAAAGATATCAGCTCATGAACGTAATACATTCTTAACAGTGAATATAAGGAAAATAAGTCTCACATTTAAACTTTTTTGAAGCACGCTGGCTTTCTCAAGAGGCAAACTGCTGGAACGCTAGAATGAATGAATGAATGAAAGGTAAACTAACCATTGGTTTCTTTTTATACTTTCAAAAAAGTCAGGAATTTTAGGTTTGATTACCACGAAGTTGGTGTCAGCTACGTAATATCTTTAACACACGCCACCACTCAACTTTGAACGAAACCAAAATTCAGGTATAAGAAAATTCTGCTGTACACGTTTTTGACCCCACATTTGGAATATATGGAATCGGCAGTGAAACAGACCACGACTACACACATCGTAACCTTCCCAGTGCAACATGCACACTCTCTTTTAGCAGTATTTGAGTGTTAATACTTTGAATAACTGATACAGCGCCAATCAGTAGTCCAGGAAGCAACAAAACTCTGTAAATTCTTCACAAATATAGCATTTAAAATATAATTTCTATGGTTGGATGAAAATAAAGTTGACAATAAATAAAGTGCTTTGTTCTCCGTGGTGTAAGCGACGGCTGACAAGTCCGCTGATGTCATTAATCAAAACATCAGTTTTTGTTCTAGATGTTTGTTTTTGCCTGTCTTGAAAAATTAGTTGCCCTAAAAAGTTCTGAGCAGAAAATGCGCTCCATTGTTACGGCGCAAAAAGGAAAAATACGCATAAAGAGAGTGTATATTTACTTATGATTTACCATGTAAGATTTTAAAGTGACTTGTGCTAAGGTAGGTATTATATCGCTGCGAATAATATCTGCCGATTTTTAGATGCTTTTACTAGAAAGAGTGTGCTCTGAGATTTGATTCTATATAGTTTATTACAAATTACAAATTTGTTTTAATTGTTTAGTTTCTTCAGTACTCAGTTCTCCTATCTTACGCATTAGAGTATTTGCTGCTGATAAGTTCTCTAAGACATAAAATTAAACGAATTATAGACAGGATAATTTTGTTTTCCATAAAATTTCTACACTATATTTTTTTATATATCATTTTTATTGAAAAGACCTGGGTTCAGTTTATAGCACGAGAACCATATCAAACCTGTCTCTGAGATAGAAGTCGCTTCCTCTCCTATGGGCAAGAAGTAAATCAGCCGCAACTCGAAGCTGGTTATTTACATCCAATAGCAATTTACGAAAAAGTGGAGCTCAACTTATACGCTCCTGACACGCTTTTATGGTGTGATGCCCGGGCGCTTGGGCAATTTTACCTTTACTTTTCGAATTCTGCGAAGTAAAACTTGGGTTTGAATATATTTTCGCTTCTCTGCAGTGGGAGCGACGTTGGGATTTTTAGGTACATGGTTAAAGTGTGACAGAGGAATGCATGAGACTGGGGGAATGTATAGCGGAGTCTGTAAACCGAACACACACTAATTTGGTTAGCATGATGATAATATCTTCAGACACAATTCTATAGACCAATTTTGAATCTTTGTAGAGAGATATATGAGCTGAATGTCCTGTGCCATCACTCTGTTAGCTGGCTAATTACACCATAGAGATCTGACTGAGCATTGGACAGAAGCATTAGGCGAAAATTCCTTTCAACCTGTTTGCAGGATCCTACAAATACCATTCATTGACTTACTGCCTGAATCACGTCTCGCCTCTGGTTACAGAAACGGCCAAAATTCTGCATGATATTTGAGGTTTCTACTGTGGTGACTGTGAAGAATGTTGCCTCATGCGATGTGACGCCGTGCCGGTTGGTAAAATGTTACCGATATTTCGGTAATAACAACTTCGGTAAATCTCTACCGGATTCGTAGATGCCACTTCTCAGAAAATATTGTTCTTCAGAATTGTTTCTGTTATGCTCATATTTCATGTTAGGGTTCTGAAGGAATAGAAAACACGCGTTGCAGAGGTGAGAAAAACTTACAGAATTTTAGTTGCAGAGCTTGGAAAAATGACCCACTTTGAAAACCTAGGCACAGATAAAATGATATTCACGTTAGTCATAAGGAATTAAGGGGGGAGTGTGTCATTTACTTTCCGGATGTAAACAGAACTCAGAATAAAAATTCCAAATTTCTTGGCAATTTCTTTAAAATATTGCTGTTTTACAAGGTTATAAATATTATACGTTGTACATCTAATCAATCCTGTTATATACTCGTACATCTGCGTTACTATTTAACTCCATGCCACGAGTTTTTTAAGCGTTTTGTTTTCATTTAGTTTTACAAGGAAATTCATTTTACGAATCCAGGATGGCGGTAAACACAATTCTAAAGCCCACACTCAGAGACTGTAGAAAAGTAAAATTGTCCCTGTGCACGTTAATGAAACACATTCGGAGTGGAGGCACGACTCCACGCATTCTTAACCTCGGCAATAGGCGTGGGTGAGTAGTAAGCTTCACGTATGAATTGTTTTACCTCCGGTGGCCACCCATACCCATTAGACAGGAGGCTGGGTGGGCCGTAGAGCCAGTTTTGGCATGTTGGAGGAGAGAAAGCTCACTCCTTCGGGGAAACGAATCAAAGTTTCTCGTTCGTCCAGCCCTTAGCCTAGTCACTATAGTTACCGACAAGGCCATTCCTCCAATTAGACCCCATCCAGTACACTTTTATGTATCCACTAACTCGTTTTCTGACATTTATTTCTACAGCGCGGATGTTTCTGCAACCGATGACGCTTCTGAGTGTATTCAGGAGGTGTCAATTCGGAATGTAGGCTAGAAAAAACGAGTATTTAAAAATTTTGTGATTTTCCTCAGTTCCTGGCAAATCTAGACCTACTATTTTAAATCAGGCCTAGACCAATTCCCTCAAAATTCTTTCCAGTTCATTATTCACAAGTCTTCTTACAATTCGACGCTATATACTGGCAGCGCCGTTGGTTAAACGACTTACAAGCAAAAACTTTTTTCGCTCTAGTCGTGTAACTTAAACTTTCTATTCGACTTCTGCTGTAAAAAGAAAATATGGCTTTTTAAACCACAAGATGGAGCAGTGAATCTTGAAAAATGAATTCTGTGTAATGTGATCGTGAAATAATACTGTAATTATTATGACACCTTTAAAAATTGTCGTTAACATTTGTTTTCTTACCAAATTATTTTGGTGCATAATGGAAACAGTCTTGCCCTCAGCTGTGTATGTCGATACAATATGTAATACATGCCACTCCCATTATAACCAGCGGGGAATGTGTACAATGCAGGGGCCAACCCGGGGCAAGTGTTAGCAAATCCGGTCACGCGTCTCAGTTGCCACACACAAACCATTAGGGCACAACATACCCCAGAAATGATTCCAAGCTAACACATTCTACCCTCCTAACAGTGCTGCATGAATCACATTAATATTGTAAAGCTGTGTTATTCTATTTGAAAATTTTTTGTTTCTCCAGATCCAAAACTGTAATACGCGCAACCGAAAGAGAGAGAAGGCGTTAAATATTCCGTTACAGAACCTGCTGATTTTATAACGAATGGAAAACTTATGGTCGAACCATGCCGATTTGTGTATTTAGTGTAATAATTTTTGAAGCGGCTAACAGATTTTCATGAAGCTTTACTTGAATTTTTCCACTAGAGTTAATTGAATCCCTGTAGCCTCTTTTTTAATATTCTGTGATCGAACATGGCGATATGCAAACTTCCGATATGGGGGAGACAGTAGAGCCACGTAGCATAAGATAATGGAAGTGACCTTAAGGAAGGTGTATCAATCGTTCGGCTTGATTAACATATTAAATTGTGGAGCAGAATCCTTTTTAGAAGGTGGATAAGAAATACCCTACCTTTACGGACCCTGTGTTATATCAACTGCACACCCGTAACACCTAATTTCTTTTAAGGTGCGTTTTGATACAGTCCTCCGATCTACGGCTAGTTCTTCCACGATTTGAGATTTTGGGACTAAAATTCTGATAATCTATTGGAATTAGGAATTTCGGCATGGAGATAGTTTATCAACTTTTACATAATTCTATATGAAGTACCCTACAGTCTACAGGCTAACAGATGCAAACACGGAGACACAATGGGTGATACTTTGAGCATATATTTATGAAATATAACATATTATAAACATGTTCGAGTATAAATTAATCTCAAAATGAGTTACAGAGGGAAATGTAAGTTGGAAGCAATACACGGCACTGGAAGTTAGGTTTCTGTACTCGATTCTGCAGTAAGTTTGGTATCTTAATGTGGCTAATTGTGAGCCATTTTCACAACGCTTGTATAGTCAGCTTTCTACCAAAGAGATTTAAATACTGCTTTATGAATTTACGTATTTTTGAGAAAGTTTATTTCATACTCAAAATATTTTGCCGGTAAATAGACTTGTTTTCGCAACACTTTTTAAAATCAAATAGTTATGGCTGAATCTTTAATGAGCTTTATGTAATTACGTCCATAATATTGTTGTATTTGTTAGCATCTTCACAAATATTAAACTCTTTAAGAGAAAGCACACATAGAAAGTGAAGACTGCTGTCTTCTGGGATTTAGCGTTGTACAAGTTACCAACGTTTCGGAGGAAATTACTGCGTCCATCCTCACACCGAAGATGTAGGGAGAAAGCTACTCCAAATCGTTGGGTAGTAGTTACCAGACGAATCAGATTTATACAATGTTGTAATCTTTATTTTTTTATCAGTCTTGGTATCGCCGTGAGAATATCTGCCCACAATTTCCTGTCAGCACAGCGGAAAATACAGATTTAGCAGTTTTTCTTTAAGGAGGATGACAAACGTACACCACGTTTTTAAAAAGAACACTTTATGTGAAAGAGTCACATCAGTATAGTCATTGGGCCTACAGCTGATAAAACACGTCACCATAAAAGAATTATTTTTTGGAAAGTAACGCTTCGTATTAGAGATATATATATACCTAATTCTTCAATAGTTAAGTATCAGTTTTAAACAATTTTTTTTATTTTGATTATGCCATCGTAATGAAGGTTTGTATAAAGTTCCATCTATATGTTAAAACTTAACATTTTAATAACATAAAAATATAAAAGATAAATTGCATATTATTTGTAATCGAGTACACTGTTATACATTTGTGCAAACCGTTATTTTTCAATTAATATCAGGACTCTGAATAGGTACATGAGAACAATATATTTTAAATAGCAGAATGCAGTATACACCATAATGAGGAGCAATTTAAAATTTGTCGCGTCTATCGGGTATTATTTGTAGCTGAATAATGTGAGATCGGCAGGGAATGTAGGACACATATGAGAGATAATAAAAATACACTAAATCACAATTAAGTGATACATATTTTTCATCAGCAATTGAAATGGCATCAACGCATCATTTTAAACCCGCCATTAATAAAACAAGCGCAAGGAGAAAATGCTAAATTTCTGGATACGAGATATTGGAATAATACCCCATATGGTGACCTAATTTAATGTTTTATTTATATCTGTATCTAAAAATTATTTTATGCTTGGTATCATGTATTTTCTTTTACTATTTTACGTTTCTGAAATGAAATATTCACGAGCTGACAACCGCGTCATATGGTTCAAATCAGCTGATGTAAAGAACCTGACGCGGCTGTCAGCCGGAGAATATTTCATTGCCTTTTGTCGCCGCGAAAGCTTCAAGACGTGTGTTACACTTTTGTTCATTTTTAAAATTGTTTCTGTCCAACGTCAAATCACTTAGCTCACTGCGGTCCGCGCAGTCCGACAAGTGTGATGTGCCTGCGGTACAGGGACGTAGTTCCAGCTTGTTCTGAGTCCTATGTTATCCATATAAAACACATTCTGTGGTCAAAGTGCAGTAATTGCAATTTTAAAGCCTTTGGTTAATATAGTTACCACTGTGGTAAAGACTGATAATGTTACTCTGCGTGCTTCCATGCTGTAGTTTTGGGGAGTAAGAAAGTGGCTTTTAGTGTGAGACCATTAGTAACATTGTTATTCTAAACTGTAGCGTAGTCGGTATAGCGACTTGCTACGAGTTGGACGGTCCGGGGATCGAATCCCGGTGGGGGCGAGATTTTCAGCACTTGTCCAGACCGGCCCTGGGACTTACCCAGTCTCCTGTACAATGGGTACCGGGTCATTCCCGAGGGTAAAGCGGCCGGGGCGTGGAGTTGACCACCCAACCCCATCTAGCGCCGAGGTTAAAGAAAGAGTAGAGCTACACCTCTACTCCCCTCTGGGCCTTCATGGCCTGTTCTAGGGAGAAATTTACCTCTACCTTTGTTATTATAAACTGAGGTAAATATTTAGGCTGGCAGTTCTCTTGTATTACACTTCATAGCGCAGCGTTTCCAAAGGCGAAAGTATATTTTTCTTTGTAACTTGGAAACCTGAAGAACGCTCCGCTACAAAAATCAGGGCATTTATATGAAACCAACCTTGCTGTTATTAGTTGTTTAAATGTTGGCTTTCTTCCTTATTTATGAAATAAAAATTAAAAGTTCTTAAGATGTATTAAAATGAAACAGACAATACGTTGAACCAGATGTCATTCATTCATTCATTCTGCAGTCTGTCTTACGACAGGTCCGTAGCCTCTTCCAAAGCGAGTTCTCCACTGAGTAGATCTAGTGCTTTCTCTTTCAATTTCCAGTATCTTCTCTTTTCCTTAAGGTCATCCAGTAGCTGCTTACGTCTTCTCCCTCGTCTCCTTCATTTCTATCCTTCCTTCTAACTTTCCTTCAATCACGTGTTTCAGAAGGCAGTTTCTATGCAAGATGTAACCAATCCAGTTAGCCTTTCTTATTTTTATTTTATGTAGAATATTCCTCTCCTCTTTGACTCTGTGTAATACTTCTTCATTTCTCACCAGATGTGTCACATTATAAATTATGCAACATCGCGTGAGAAAACTTAACTTCATATATATTATGTACGTACATGATTGGAGGAAAGTAATTTTAATTCATTTACCTAATTGAGACTTTTTGAAAATAATTATTTTTATATTAGTGTTATTGGTATTGCTTATTATTATATCCTTTGGCCACAGTAATGAATCTTTGTGCTCCACAACAAAGTGCAGTTTCTTGAGGAGCCGAGCGACTATTAAGTTCTTAAGGATGACCCTGTTTCATGGAATTCGTTTATTAAAACTCACATAGATAGGTAGTCTGTTGTGTGTATTGCACAACACGGTGCAAAACATTTTCCTTCTTGCCATCCCTTACAAAGATAGTAGGCCTGTGTGGAAATAATGAAGTAAGAAAATGCATCTGCATATTTACTTAATAAGGTGTCATAAAAACTATATAAAGTGTCTCTAAATTTATTTTGTTGAAATTGTGTAAACTGTCGTTTAACGCACGGAAAATTGAACATGTTAAGATAAATGGCTTATATTTTATCAAGACAATGACCTAATAAATTTCATTCGTAGTTGTCAGAATTGAAATTATCCCATTCTTTCGTCTACATATTTAACCCGACTTTTCTTCTAATACTACTGCCAAGGCCTTCAACGTGTGAAGTTTCGTACACTTCCCGTTTTCATTATAATATGGTGTTTAAATATGTAGACAACTTTATCTTTGCTTTGAGAACTAATTGGTTTCTGGACTTTGTCCATCGTCCGGAAATCTAAAATCACGACGTTTTCGGAAGCTGAATGTGCTTCCGTCCTCAGTTGAAGGGGGAGGCGGAGGGAGAAACCTACTTAGTTGGGTCCCCTAGACCGAGCTAACCTCATTCACTGGACGTCGTGATTTTAGATTTCCGGACGATGGACAAAGTTCAGAAACCAGTTGGTTCTCAATGTTACATACCTTCGTCAGAACCTTTCAGAATTTATTTATCTTTGCTGTTAGTTATTCTTAGGGATTTATTTCCGCACACAGTTAAATAGGCCTCGTGATATTATGTGTGTGATTCATGAATATCAGCTGTTTCGAATACAGCTTGCAGTCTTAAAATTAATGGGTAAATTTCCTTTTCAATCACAATTATTTTCATAACATTACGCGTGTCAGATACCCAAAGTGTTTTAGTTCATCTCTGAATCACCTTCAGGATAAAAATTTACAAGATTTGTTTTCAGAGTTTCGAAATGAATATAAGAATATATTTAGGAGAGACTTTCATTTTTCCTTGGCTAAAATTGTTTAACATGCAAGTTATCGAATTTTCAGAAAGGTGAATTTACAGGATATCATTAGTCTTGACCTGACAGGCACTATGATCAGAATTTCCGAGTAGACATTTTGCATTAGAAGTTATTTAACCTGGAGTCTCTTCTTCTTTTTCTTACTTTTTCTACATCTGTCTCCTTTACTTGCCTTGTGTTGACTCTTTTGATGTTTGCCGTATCTGTCGAAGCGTGAACAGATAGCTGACGAATGAGATAACTCTGTTTTCATTGCAAGACACTCTCGGTAACTTACACAAGGATGTGTTTATTCTTATCAACGTTTCGTATTATTACGATCAATAAATCTTATGTCATTAATGGTAGAAAAGCCGTTTAGTACTGCAACATAAACATCGTCATATACCAGTTGTAGGTGCACTGCTTACAATCCTCGCGGAACTCGAAATATTTTTACCCCATATTTTCACTGCCTTCAGTTTTAATTGAAAATTCGTAATTCGATAAACGTTAGTATCCTTTATTCTTGCCCTTTACAAATCCGTATTTTAAACATACCTTATGACCTGTATTACTTGTCAATAATAATTGAATTAGAAGCAGTTCATAGTAAATCGGGCTAAATGGAAATTTTGTTAGGTTGAGACACACCTGCATGGCGTGTCCTCACTCACTGTAACGATTAGCAAGCCCACATTGTAACCTTGACTTCACGGAAGCAATTCCGATTGACACATTTCACTTTTCTCTCCGTCCTCTAAATTCTGAATTTTGCGCATTAAAATATTTGTAAGTCGCAATAGTTTTCTTCTATGTATTTTTCTGCTTATTCAAAAAATCACATCATTCGTCATTTTACGATATTTGCGCAATCAATTTGGAAAGAAGTCCTTAAATACGCGATCCTCATTGCTAATTTTACTCCTTCTGTTTAGGGATGTGGGTAATATAGACGAACTGTGGAAGAGAGAAATGAAAAATGTATGAAGTTGAAGGGGAACATAATAACTGTAGGGTAGAATAAAGATGACTAGAGGAGAGGATGACGGGAAAACACTGATGATGGCGTATTATAAAAATATATATACTGATTCTGAAAGACATTACTAAAGTGCATTTACGTAGGATAGGCTGTCTCTCTTTCCTGCACTACAATGGTTAACAAATGTCTGCACTTTTCCAGCTGTTTGTGCAGTGTTTAGGCTACAGCAAGTGTTTTCTGGACAAAAATGAGGCACGGAATCAAGGGGACTTTTGGAATTTAAATAAAGAGCATGAAATGAAATTCAGAATTTTTTTTTTCACTACAGGACAAGCAATTAAATTTGAATAGGTATTCGTTAACAATGATAAAATCATATTAACTTTGAGACTATTCACATCATTCAGACTCTGACGTTATAAACAGAGGTTTAAATTAATCATAATTTTAAACTTTTGGAGATAGGGTTCGTGTAACTTACGTGACGTCCTTATACAAAACATAAGTTTCTACTATGCTGACAACAAAGTCCTTGCCAAACATATAACCATGCGCTTAAGATCTTTACGAGAATAAGTGCTGTTAATTGTGAAAATAACACAAAACTTACACACACCGTGTGTAAAAATGCAGATTTTCTTAGTCTCAAAGCAGATGATTATAACTTAGCTTTAACTGATAGTCTTACCAGCAGTTTACTGTTGTCTCATTAATCAGTAAATAAATTTATTCATAAAAATAGTTCGTTTAAAACGTTAAATAACATGTAATATAAAAGAACAAACTCGAGTGTTTTCAAATACGCGCTGTAATTTTTGTAACATTTGTGTCTGGTGCCACGTACTGGGGAGTGGATGAAGCAAATGGCCTGATTAGGCACGAGCCGGATATTGTACTGATCCTTTCTACATGACTTCTACCTCTCTAGAATCTGAATCCAGACTTTATCAGAGTGAAATATTTTAACCTTTTGCAGTCCAAATTATTCTTTTGAATTTCAACGGTCTGGTCCAAATTAATTTTCCAGATCCCAAATTTCAAACTTCCAAGGCTGACACTGTATAACAGCAGCTTAGGGAAAATCAACATGACACACTTTAAAATAACGTGTGGATTTGAGGTTATCAATGGACCTGGTACAGCGTAAAGCACCGTCGATCTTAATTCGACACTGGGAAGATAAGGGATAAATAACTGCAATGGTTCAGATTGTATGAAAAGGTATATCTTCTTTTCTATTATTCGCGTCTTCATTAACATCCAGTCAAAAAATACAAAGTGGAAAACGCACTCAATGGAAGCTGCAATACGAACTTGTTCCCTAGCCATGTGAATAAAAACAAGCATGGTCATGAATAACACACCCCGTAACAGATGTTACGTGCATATGGTTTTTACATGTTGATTTTTCGGTATTTCATAACCTACGACGTAGGGACAAAAAGTAAAGTGAATTTATTAATTGCTTCGTGCACAAGAATCTGTGACTGATGCAAAGTACCATTTCTCAACTTAATCACCCTTTTTAACGTATATGTGTAGCGGTTCACAAGCCTTCTGATCCCATCTGCGAAGAATGTTTTCGGTTCTGATGGAAGGCACATATGCACTGCATTCTTAACTTTGTCATCGCTCGTAAATTTTCTTCTACGCAAGGTTTACTTTAGTGGTCCAAACATCTGATAATCCGATGGAGCTAGTCCTGGACTATGTAGGGGTGTGGGAGAAGTTTAAATTTCAGCTGCCTGACTGCTTCAGTGGTACCTGCCGCGGAATGCGGACACGCATTATGTGGAACAAAATAATCCTTTCTGCGCCATGCAATGTTCACCATATTGCGCTAAAATTCTCATATACATTTGAAATGGTTTAACGTGCTCTGACCACAAAAAACGGATACAGCTCGCTCTTCTACAATGGTGCAATTCGAAATCGGTGCCGCCAAATTTAAGATGATGTGTTAACAAACACAACACTAACTAAACCTGACACTAACTCGTCGCGACAGTGCCGAGCATGTAGTTATTGAGACAACCACTAGGTTTCGCAGTGCCTCGATTGCAGCGCCTCTACAGGCAATTTTACTTTACTTTTTGATTCTCCTTCTTTGGTTTGGAGTCTGTATTTATTTACGAAGGGACTTACACTTATTTGTGTCATATTTATTGACACATGCATTTCGACGCTATCTGCAGCATCGATATCAGTATCATCTCTTGTAACACATGGCTAGCTGTGTAATTGTGCAGCACATGTCAAAAATAAGACATAAATTAGTGTAACGTTGTTGATAAATGCAATGTAGAATTGTACTAAGCACACGATATGCGTAACATAAAGTTTGTAGACGTCAAAGAGTTGAAACTGCTACGTTTTACTTTATGTTTACTAAGGGTTGTAGTGGACTGATAGTACAAAAATTACGTTCGTTCAGCCTGTGGAAAACACAGTTGAGTTTTCTAGCCAGGCAGTCATGAAAGGAAATTAAACGCTATGGGTCGACCCCACTTTACCGGAAGAGCGTCCAGTATTCCAGCCGGAGTTTGTACTGGAAAAGAACCCACCGTATACAACAGGAATGAGAAACGTTATTACAATTCGATTTACTGTTTTTGAGATTAAGCTTTCAGATTGATAAACTGTAATTTGGATTTACCGTTGTTGGACGTTTCTTGGTCAGTCTGATGTCATGAATCTCCGTCATTATTTAACAGCTTGTTACTAAAAACGCCCGGTATATTCAGCACTGACGTACTTGTAAAGGAAGGTTTTCAATACAAATCGTACTGAGAATGCGAATGGGATATATTCAGAAAGTTGGAGGAATGACTTTCTTTCCTTCTTGCCAAACAGATGAAAGCCTATAGTAAGTTTCAATATCCTTAAAAGAAAACTGAAACATAAAGAATTTTGTATATTGTACTCTGTAGACGTATCTAGTGACAAAAACCTCTTAGTGAGACAACATCACAGATAACTCCGTATCCTACGAACTCCCACTAAATCAGGAAATGTGTGTTGTACGGGAATCTTCTTATAGTTCTTTCCGTCTTATCTTTTCCTCCTTCCCTCTCCCCCTTTATTCCTTTACTCCCTATAGTGTTATACTGTGTCTTCCATCTTATTTGCAAATCCGTATACAAACCAAAGGGAATGAAAAGAAAAAGAAAGGAAGACCAGATACAAAAAGAAATGTGAAACGTGGTATGCCACTCTGGACCACCCATGTCTTTGTTCCTGATACAGACTGGGATTTACAGCTTCCTATGCAAAGGGTAGATCACACCCATGATCGCTACAACCAGCCCGGATAATCCGTCGCGGCTTAGCGGCTCGCTTTCAGTACCCAGACCGACGTCGCCCGGGAGTTTAACGTCGTGTTCTTCCTGTGTTCGTCGTGCACAAGCACACAGCGTGGTTTATAAAATAACAGAGCTATTCGTGTCAGTTGCTTCAGCGGCGGGATGATAAAATTCGTAAGTTTTAAAAACATCGCCCTCTCAGTCTGTCCAAGGGACAGTACAAACGGCCAGAAATCAGAGTTCAATCTCAGGCAGGGACGAAAACTTCTGTCATTGCAGCCGAGCCAACATCGAACCTTGAGGCTCACCCCAGCTTTCTATCTAGTGGGTACAGGTTTTTATTCACCTGGATAAAGTGTTCGGGGCGTGACACTGGTAATTCACGTCCAATATAGTGTCGAGAATAAACATGCGTGACGCTGTAATTATTATTTCATCATAGATCTTCATGACTTGCTAGCGTAGGGACAACTTTCCATTTTGTAGATTGGAGGGCGTAGCGAGAAGAATCGCAAGAGTTAAAATGCCTACACATCTCAATGCTTCAGTCTAAAGCTTCGAAGGAACTTTAGTTTAATCGCTAACTCCATAATGTAGGGTCTTGCCTGGAAAGTAGGTTTGTTCAATCGGTAAATAAATTTCTTGGTTCCTTGCTGGAGCTCGCCATCTGACCCTGCTCTGAATCAGTTTAGTCAAGGACATCAGTCATGTCCTATTTCTTGAACATTCGCTCTTCTACATTTCCTTTTCACTTACATCCAGGTCCCCCACGTAGTTTTTCCTTTTGAGACTAAATTGTGAACTAGTGTTCTCCTTCAGGTAAAAATTATCGCTTAGTTATTCCATAGTTTCTTTCTTTTGTGGAATGTAGTTGTTCATCAGCGTGCTCACAACAGTTGCCCACTGTGATTTTTCCTAAGTAATTTGATTCCAAACCACACCCACGGGTTTCCAAATTTGCTCTCCCTTGCAGGGTTTCCCTACGAAATATTTAGTACTTACATTGATCACGTGAGCTACATACACCTCCCATCTCATCCTGTACGATTTGATGCCCAAATAGATTTTGTGAAGATTACGATTTATTAAGTTCATAATCATGTCTCCATCTTCCTGTTACATCACATCCCCCTTAAGTCCAAATATTTGCAAATGCCCTTCGACGTACAAGCTCCTTGCAACTTATCCATTTACTCAATCACTAACTCCTCTTCACTTTGCCGTCAGACGCCCTCAGTCTCTATCCTTTCCTTAGGTTAAGAGGCCAAGTTTCACACACACGTAAAATAACATGTAAAGTTATTTTAATATTTAGTGTTTAAAGCAAGAGACAAAAAATATTTAATAAGCACTTAACCAAGCTTTATCTCCTCTAACCTGTTTTCCCTCTTGTCTCGAACGTCACCTCTTGAACACAAATATTATGACGTCATATTATGTAGGAGTAATGGCATTTATGCACATACAGCTCTTTACGTTTAAGTACGTGCAGTAGAAATCTGTAATACTTACTATGCCCTACCAGACAGCGTGAAATATATTAAATTTTTAGTTTGTTTCTGCGTGTCCATGTAATGTAAAAGAACTCAGTTCCTCTGTTCTCCCGCCTCGGGTCTATCTGTGTATTGGTGTGTGTGTGTGTGGAGTATCATATCTTGCTTTGCGACTGAACATAAGAGGTCAAACAACATGCTGGCGCCAGGTGGGTAGGCAACCAGCATAGTAATTGAAGGGCGTTGTGAATTGTTGTGTGCTTGTGCCTTGAATGCAAAGTCGCTTTGAATATTTCTTTTAACTATACACAATACAGATACACCGAGTACATTAGGTAGTGTTAAATATACCTACCTATGTACGAATTATTAGAATACAGGATGTCACCACAATATGTTCCTGAAACCTCGTTTTAAATAGAATTGACGTCGTTCTAAATAGGATCTAAACGTTACGTACAATCCGTTTTTGAAGGTCGTTATACTTTTGAAGCCTAGCGGTTACTATATGTACCGCCAGTTTTAACATTCCAAAAGTCTGCCTTCTGTCCATAATGTATTTATACATTTTGTATGTGTATCTCAGAACGAACAGCGTATTTTGCTCTATACAACATTCAAAGATTGGTTTTTGTAACCGAGATGCCAAGTGTTTACTGCACAGTACGAACTGGGTCTTTAAATAAAACGGATTACGTTTCGTCCTTGTTGGGTTAAACAGACGACAAATACAAATAAATCGGCTCGTTAGGTATGTGATCTACCGATTGAAATGAATGATCTGAGAGGTTTCAAAAATGTTTTTGACAAAAGCAAAATAAAGAACCAATACTTAACTGTCTAGAGGGGAACCTAAAAAAGAGCTTTTGCTGCACTGGTGGAGGTCAGTATTCGTTGAGTGTGTGGCTTTGAACACATCACAACGATACTCGTGTTTCTTCATTGCGCATTTCAACTTAATATTAATATTTTACAGCAACAGTCCGTATAGAGTTAGACTATCTAACCTAGTGACACTTGAGATAGTGCATAAATAAAGCTTCGAAAATCGTCCGTCATCTAAAAAAATTTACAAAATTGATGAGGGCTGGTGACTTGTAATGTTATCAGAAACTCTCTTCTTTTCCAGATAATTGTGAGTTATATTATAAGCGTTCGCAAAAGCGCTGAATCAGCACATTGAGAAAGTTTGCGCAATTTTCCCCAAAATTCCCTCTGAATAGTGGTTACAGTTTTGTGGAATAGAACTCGAGGAAAGAAGATTCGTGATCGGTTGGGTCGCCATTTTACTGCCATGTCGACCGTTGCGCTCAAATTGGCCGCCGTTGGAGTTAAGTCGCTTCTCTCGTTTCCTCCAAAACAGTTTTCCTTCCAGTATTGTAAATTTATTTTTCTTATTCATTTTTACATGTGTTAAATATATTTATGTAACCGCTTACTTCGATTTTGACGTGTGACATCCCGTTGTGTTATTCGGTAACTCAATATTCCAAGTTGATATCAGTCTAAACACAACTAAATTCTATTTTCTTTAATAGAATGACATGTTTCGGCCTAGACTAGACCATCCTCAGTTTTACCGACAGTTTTGAAAAAATATTGAGGTAGAATGTACAAATAGTTTAGTAATGTTTAACATTTTATCCAAGTTAATCGGTATATAACTATGTGTACATTCTACCTCAATATGTTTTAAAAGTGTTTGTGAACCTGAGGATGGCCTAGCCTAGGTCGAAACATGTTGTTCTGTTACGTAAATAGAATTTAGTTGTGTTTAGACTGATATCAATTTTGTACATTGCGCTTATTTCGTGTTCTTTGTATATTTTGGGATGTTATAAACTATAGGTACTCCACTGATCACGGGATATAAACTGGAAGTTTCACAAAATACTTTGAAGTATGACACTTAAACGTTCCAAGCCTGAAATTTATTTGAATAATGCTATTTAGAATTTATTACGTACCTCACAAAAAAAAACCCTGTTCCCAAGATTATAGTGTTCTGGAATTTAACTCCGTGTAATGTGTTAGGTGGTTACCTATCTGCCCAATGACGTGGTGTCTCAGTAGAAAGTAACATTATAGTCACCGACATTAGAACTTAATTACGAATACCATTTTTTTAGGTGAAGGCCCCGCAGCAGATGCTATGGACGCACCGCAGCCTTGAGGCTTATTTTGCAATCCTATGATGAAGATGATAGTTTTTTTTTCGTTTTTCCTTGTAATGGAGCACCGTTGGAATGAACTTGACAGGGGAAAACCGAAGTACTCGGGAAAAACCTGTCCTAGTGCCACTTTGTCCACCACAAATCCCACATGGACTGACCCAGGATCGAACCCAGGCCTCCGCGGTGATATACCGGTGACTAACGGCCTGAGCCATGGCACGGCCATAAATACCTGCCGTAATGATGTTTAGAAAAATAATTCTTGTTTATTTTGCGAAACATTAAACATAAATAAACGCTGTGGTAAATAATAGAGACTTCTGTTGAAGTAGCTGGTACGTGTAGTAACAATGCATTTCAAACAGTTATGCAACGTTTGAATTTCAAGACTCCAGTCATGAATGTCATACAAAAATAGGTTCCTTTCCAAAGGGGCAAGGAGCTGTAGATACTTGCAGTTATACATGTTAGCATACATTTGTGGTGTGTCTTGAACCCCCTTTTCCGTGGCAAGTACTTTTCAGCATCGATTCGCTGTAAATGTGTGGTGCGGTAGTCAACTGATTAGTCCTTTTACCTTCAGGGTCATTTGTCTACAGTCTATATTCTTGAGAAAGTTGCTTGCGATCCTATGTTGCTCATCACGTTTGCTTGCAAATTGGATTATTCCATGCGTATGTTCACTCTCATTGCTCTGTTTATTACGAATCACTGGGGTAGATTATACATATCAGCAGTTATTGTCATGTGATATGAAAATAGTAGTGAAAAATGACCCCTTCTGCATTCGATATTAAATTCAAAAAATAAATTGCTGTCCCATTCTGCTAAGCACAAAGCATTCATTTGGATTATGAGTTCCTAAGTACAGTAATTGTTCTCTTGAGTGATGATAGAAATTAGACAATAACTAACTAGCAATATAACAACATTGGAGTGTATCACCTACCCACTCCTTCCATCTCTCACAGTCCCAGATCACTTTAAACCCTCCTCCCCAACTCCATCACTGTCTCCCTTTCTGACATGTGAATAAATCTTATAATTCTTGTTATAAAACAACAAAGACAATATTCCATTTGCAGTAGTTGATGCAGTTGTATGTAATATCCTCTACGTACCTTGCCTATTTTGTATAAATGCCTGATTTGTCTTGATACTAGGAGGTACATAAATATAATTTGCTTAATAATAATACTAATAATAATAATTTAGTAATTGCCAAATTACAGGCAAAATATAACCCCTCTTTTACAGGACTTTCATTTTTCTCGGAAATAAATTTCTCGTCTGAAGAGGTGATACATGTCACAGCATGATTCCACTGATCTGTAGACTAAGTTTTATTTGAAACTGTTTTGGCTACGGTGAATATTTAACGAAGTGTAAGAAAATGATTTATTAGTACATACGGTATTATTTGGAACCACGATAACTCAGTAATATCGTCGACTCTTCAAGCTTGACGACCCAGGGATATTATTTCGATTCCAGGTAGAGGGCAGAGATTTTTTTGTTTTCCACAGCGTTTATACCAGCTGTGGGGCCAATCCAATATATATCGGGTGTTCTTCCTCCGAAGGTAAAGCGGTCGGGACTTGAAGGTGATCAGTTTCTTTTATCTGTTACCGAATATAAGAATGAGTGGAACTAAGCCTCTCCGGCCACTTATTTTTTCAGGGCATTGTTCTTAATTTATGATAAGGAACATTTACTTCGTAGTGGGGGATCTGCAGTGTGATAAATTCTTCTATAATATATTTTAGTGCCTCAGATAGAATTGACACAGAGCGGGGATAAAGCGCATGCATCCTGTAGTGTATCATTCTCTTTAAATTTGTGTTGATGTTAAGAATGCGTGGATCAATACCTCAACACCATACGTGTTAATGTCCCTGTGCTTAAAACGTTAAGCACAAGGACTACTTTTACATTTATCTCCTTTTCAACTAATACTTCACGATGAAACACAATCATATGTTTACCTTCACGTTTCCTTCAGTACATAAGGTCCAGGTAAGAATGTGACTTGTCCTGAAGAATTATAGGAAGAAATTTGGCACCATCACTGCGCTGAGTATTAAGACTGTTGTTGTAAAGGAGAAGTAACGTTTACTCTGCCATAATAATGAAATATTTAAATGGAATTCAGACTAATTTTGGTCTTTAACGGAGAGTTTGTTATGCTGGCCAGTCAGTAAGGATCCTAAAGTTAAAGGCGGCAGATTCCAATCCAGAAGAAGACTATGTTACACATTATTACTGCTATAATTGAGCTATTGTTTCTGAAACATTATTGCAGGTTACAGGCAAAGGACAGTTCATTAGAAAAGAAAAGCAACAACTAGACTCAAAAAGAAGGGAGTTTTAAATACGTTTCAGAAAAGAAGAAAAAAATCCTCAGCTGAGCAATACTTACTCTTCATCCTTTAAATTTCAATTTCTTAAGAAAACTGTTTGACAGATACGCATATAGCGGGTGGGAATCCCCGCAACCACCCTCCAAAATATCGATAAGTCATTTCCCTGTCTCGATGAGCTCCATGATGTCTTTGACTACTCGCAGCTGGGATTCTCAATTCCCTCTCCTATCCGACATTCGACGTGAGAACGAGAAATTGAATTTCATGTAGGGCGGTGTTTGTACCTGCAGGAGGTTAGTATCTCCTTGCTTGTTACACCCTCTTAAAGCACCTAAACGATTTTGCCACTTCAAGTACAAGAAATATTATCCGTATAAATTTATTACTGCAAGTAGTAGTACCCCTGCTTCATATTCTGATGATACCTGGTTCAGATTTTATTGCAGGGACTAGAAATTGTGACTGAGGCTTCCGGTTATTTTTTAAATATCTTCAGACATATGCCTGGTCAGTAACTCAGATGAGGCTGTGACCACTTTATTGCACACACTTTCATTAATCATATTATCGTTTGACACTGCGCACACTGAAGCACTGAGTATTTCCCTTGCAGCGTTAGTGGATGGAGGTTTACATAACAAATTTCCAACAAGGGGTTTAACAACTCGTGTTTGTATTAAAGCAGGATAAATTCCACAAAGTCTCCAGTTTCAAACGCAGGTATCGTCAGCGAGCCTAGGCTGATGTCACAAGTTGGGAAAGTGCGCGAATTCGTGCGCTTGTATGTCAGTGTTTCTGCAGTCGGAGCTGTGGAGGTGCCAGTACGCATCTGCTTACGTAGCAGTGGCGATCATGTGACTGAGGTAGGTGGGCCGTAAGGTTTGTGAGACTCGCGCTGAAGGTTGCCTTGCAATGTGACCGGGACTTTTCTGCTATATCTTGCGCAACATTATGAAGAACGAATATTAAATAAAAATGAAACAAGGAATGGCTTAAAACTTAGAATAAACTCTAAATTGTAGCATAATTGAGATTATCTCAGAATTACAGCACGTCCCACTTGAGGCCGAACAACAACATATAATGGTATGTTCACTTTCACCCGGAAGTGCTACACATTAATTTTAACTTTTAACTACTTAATCTTAAACCCATCTTTTTATTACTTGATGTGGAACCTGCATCTGCCCAAAAAACTTTAATGAATTTGTCTTCTTATTTTACAAGAAATGTAAAGTTGATAGCTCAACTATATATACCAACATGAACAATGTTTTAATGTAATTTACATGATAACTTTTACTTGGTACACTAATTTCTCCTGACGAAGGCTTTTTGTTCTTAAACCGAAACATGTTGCATTAAATTTATATAATAAGATAACATAAAATTTAGTTGTGCCTAACGGCCTTAACCCCTTACTCTGTGTATCTTCAACACAAAGGGATGTCTCTCCTAAAGGTACTTAGAACGTCGTTAAATAAATCACAAATAAATAAATAAAATAAACTGTTCCTGTACACGACATGAAGGCAAGTGAGTGAGTGAGTGAATGAGTGGGGGTTTAGTTCTACTCATTCTTAGCCTGAGAAATAGATGGAAGTGAGTAATCAGCTTCACGATCCTGCCTCTTTGCCGTAAGGGAAACACACAAATTTTAAATTTAATTGTAATGAACTGGGAAGGATTTGGAAAACATTCGTGGCCTGATTTCAGGCACTGTTCTGGCATTTGTCTTGAAAGACTGAGGATTAACATGAAAAACATCAATCAATCAGTGGCGAATCTTGATCCGGTCAGGTCTAACGGAAGGTACACACTACCTTCGAATTACCATTCCGCTAGCCTGACCTCCGGATCAGGATTTGCCACTGCAATAAAGGCACGAGTTTCGGCACCGAATTTTTATGGTATTTAAATCGGAGAAGCCTCATAATCATCCACGCTGAATTAAATGTTAATATGAACAAGTTTAATTATGTACGTTTAAATTAAACATACAGACACTATTGTGTAATAAAGATAGTAGTGTTGAGACTGTTATTGATTTTACTTGTTCATATTATTGAGACACAATGGGATGTCACACGTAAAAGTAATAATTAATTATGCAGATTAACGTATTAAATAATTTCAATTGTCTGTTTCCAGTTGGTATAAAACGTATGAAAAAGTACCTTTAATAAAAAGAAATTTGGGATTTTAACAGCGGCTAATTTTGGTAAAGTCCTTCTGAATTATGTCACTATAATAGTCGCTGCTGCTATATATTCCTCTTTAATGTTGGTAACCATCAGCGAGCCTGTACAGTGTCATAACTCAGAAAGCCAGAATCTAAACGTAACTTCCGTACCTACTGACATCGCGCAAGGTGCATTGTACTTTGGACCATTTGCTCGTGGATGACACTAATCACTAGATTCTCTTTTGTAGGAAAAGTTAAAAATATTCGGTTCTTATTTTGTCTTCATATTTTGGTGCTTAGACAAGTGTATAAACGTTCCCTTCTCCGTATGATACATGGACAACATTCATGTGAATAGCGTATTGGTCCTGCATTGCGGAAGCAAGTAACGGAATGATTTGTAGGCCGTGCCATAGCTCAGGCGGTTAGTGCCGGCCTCTCACCGCGGAGGTCCGGGTTCGATCCTAAGGCGTGGGTCTTCGGCCGCTCGCTTACTAGGATCGTGGGTTCGAATCCCACCGGGGGCATGGATGTTTGTGTTGTGTTAGCGATGGCATAGCATGACAGAGGTTGATGACGGACTTCAAGCAAGGATCAAGGGTTAAAAAAAAAGATCCTGGGTCAGTCTATGTGGGATTTGTGGTGGACAAGGTGGCACTGGGACAGGTTTTTCCCGAGTACGTCGGTTTTCCTCTGTCAATTTCATTCCATCGGTGTATCATTACAAGGAAAAACGAAGACAAAAACTAATTACCTTCATCACAGGGTTGCACAATAAGTCTAAAGGCTGCGGTGCGTCCGTAGCATGTGCTGCGGGGTCCTTCACCATAAAAAAACGAAATGATTTGTCGACAGATAAATTAAATTTTATCATGAAATATCTTTCTGTATGCGGTAGTGTTTTAGAGTTCTATTTTAAAAAATAGCAAATAGACATCAGTAATTTTGTCTCGTCCTGTTCATATGCATATTTTTTTAGTGTAGGCATATATAAATATAAACCTCCCATAAATAAAGTAAAGTTTGCCCTGGGCTTAATTAAGCACCACGCAGTGAAAGCATAGAAGAAAGCGGCTCTAGAGGGAATGAGTGGTTAGCTTCACGCCCGGCCACTCCAGCTCCTGGGCAAGAAACCGCTGTACCCATTCAATAAAATGCAGCCTATGTTATAAATATTATACATAAATATTTTTTTCTCTCGTTATATTGCCCACATTCCCAAATTACATTGCCAAACACAGTAAATCAATCCGTAAATATTTTACGATTTAATTCACATCGTTATATACCAGGCCATTTACATTGCAGTTTTTTATGCAGTTAAATTCTCCCCTTTAAAATTTGCCATCATTGCTAGTGACATCATACTCGAACAATTATTTTCTGTAAGGCACTGTGAGGCTATACCGCTAAATTTCCCGTTTTGATTGATATTTGTTTTCAGTTTTGATTTATTGAACCGTTTCATTCTACGTATGGAATAAGCTAAGGAGCAATTTCTCTTCTGATTTGGTCTATAGGGAAACGAGTTAGGTATTTTAATGCAGTAGTTTGAAGTTAAAAGTATAATGTTGATAACAAAGAGGGTTAGGCGAGTGGGACATTTATAGTGTGTATGAGGGAAGTAGAATTCAAACCTTGAAGCCTGAAGGTTATCTAATTTGTTCTTTGTACACGTAAGTTGAGTTTGTACTTCAGAGAGAAAACACAGCCTCTCCATTACATGACTAAACGGCTAATTGTATTTACTGTAATAAACTCTGCTTGTTCTGAGAATTACAAAAACACGTGAATACACTCTGTGAAGATGCAGAACATCTCAGTGTTAAAGCTGGCGCTAAATGCAGTAAACATTATGTTATAGGACTATATAGTAACCACTGTAATAATATAGTTATCATTGTGTTGGAGGTGTATATAGTAACCGTTGTGTTATAAAATGCAGTTGATTTGAAATTCTGAGAAAAGAACACTTCTTATATATTGTATTCAGGCATATCTAAGACGTTAAAATTAAAATTACTTTTAAAATAACACATATTTTGGTGGGCTGTCCCAAACCTTCGTCATTGCCAGTAGTAAGTATGACACCATTATTCACAATCCGTCCACCTTACGTATATCCATAACATTTTATGCTGTCATCCTCTATTAAAAATAATTTTAGGCTACAGATTGTCTAGATGTGACGTGGATTGCATTTTTCTTAACATGCGATTTAATATTGCGTTTGTAAGGATGTTCTGATTTCACTAGGCCTTCAGTGAATGTGTCAGTCACTTGAATAATAATTATCTGCTGAAGCAAGTGTTTATAGTGTGGTGCTTGATTCAGTACAGGGAAAACTTTGTGTCTTTATTAATAAAGTCAGTTTTCATGATTCTGTAAACGGTAGGTCAGTATGTTAAAAGAACGCCAGGTTTTGGTTCATACGAGTGTCATGCCCTGAAGATTTGCAAAGGCCATGTTGCAAAAAGATATACGTTGCTCATAGCTTGTAAGGTGCTGTGTGAAAGGTTTGAGTTTCTTGCATCGATGTAAATGGTTATTCCAAGCTGAAATCTGCATGTTAATATCTGAACATCACTACGAGGAGGGGCTTCTTCCGATCGCGGAGCATATTCTATCCGCCAACAACGTAAAACCTATGCGCCTTTGTAATTATGGAATTATGGTGTCTGGCTTCGAACTATTCTGCACTAAGAGACGAAATCCTTTTTATACTCGATAATCCGGATGGATTGCTGGGATTTCCGACAAGTGCTTTAATACACTCCCCCTAGATAGGTAGGCAGCACTCAGACACAATTACCTCAAGTCTCGCCTATCCACCACATTCACCCTTTCCGTCCCCCTACCTCCTCCTTCTCGTACAGTACTGGACCTGGCGTTATCTCTCATGGTTCTCATTCTTCCTACTCCAGTCAGTCCGTACGACACTTTACTGTTCTCTCCTCCCGACATATACAGTAACAAAGACAAGTCTGTGTTATATCTAGTTCACGTTGTGTATGGACTGCATATAAACACAGACAACGTATCAGATGCGACGAATGAAAGCCTAGTTCATAATGAGTCAAGGAATTGACTTAAACGCATAGTACTCCTCCGCAGCACTTGTATAAAATCTAGCAGTCACCACTCCTACGACAGTAAAGAATTAGAAGTGTGTCTGTTTTCATGTAATTAAGTCAGATTGAACTATGCTGGCATGTTACTGGGCGTAGAATGGCAAATAGTACCGACGTTTCGGAAGCGGTACGCTCCGCCAAACGTGCGTATTTACGAGTCGACACAGCGTAACATCCCCGGAAAAGAAGTCTTTGCCTACACCTCTGTCGTTGCCTCAAATCTCACGTGGACGTTATTTGTTGTGTATATACCCTGCCTCTGTGGTGTTTGCTGAAGCTAACAAACTGTCATGCTTACATGTACCTAACGTTGATTTATAGGCTCAGCTTCACTGTACAATCATTGTGTTTTCCTTTGCTGTCACGTTTGAAAACGCTAGCAAAATCTGCCAAGACATTCGTTTTTTAAAATACTGTATCTAAATTAGTCTCATTTAGTCAAGCATAAGACAGAAAATGAAGAACGCATAGAGAAAAAGGAAATTCACGTAATAGGTTGGTTAGAAAATTTCAGAAAAAATAAGCAAGTTCTATTATTTATAGGTAAGAAGGGAATATTATTAAAATGAATCCTTGATAAATATGATGTGAAAATGTGAAGTTGATTTAATTGGTTTAGGCTGAGTTCAGTTCCAAAGGCAGCTTTTCTTAAACACGGTCATGAGAGTCTAGATTCTGAAAGAACAAGAAATTTCTGTACTAGTAAAATACCAAAAATATATTACTTGTTGATATTTCGATTTTCACTTGCATTTGCATCTGCCTGGGATTTTGACGCCATAAAGCTCTGTGGACTTGCAAAACCACAAGCTATAGACCGCAATTATAATTTATTTTCTCATTTCTTGAAGCAAAAATTATATAATAAATGAGCGAAAACACTGGCAATAATTGAAGAATCATTAATTTTTGCAATATTTTGTCTTGTATTTAGATTAGGCCTATTCGGTTTTCCAGTTATGTCCTAAACGTTAAAAAAGGTAAAGCAATCCCATTACAGGCCTGGACAGGCCCTTAGGGTTCCAGGAGGTTGAGGCTACCAGATTTCTAGACAATCGGCACATGAAGGTGGTAAGGTTGTCAGCCCTACGCACCGTTCGCCGTTACCCCCCAGGAAATATTCCTGGTACTCATTTCTGTTAGAGGCTGAATCGACCCCAAGGCCATAATGCGACCGAAAGAATTATGTCAATAAAAAATTTCAACGACACCATCGGGCATCGAACCCGCAACCTTTCGGCTTGTAGCGCAGTGCCTCAACCAACCCCGCCACTGAGTACTCCCTTCCAGTTTAGTCCTACTCTTTAATTTTCTCTGGTCATGTCTTCTGCTCCAACTGCTTTTTGAGGACAACTTTTTGGTCAATATCTGCTATCCGCTTTTAAATTGGACACGATCTGTGAAAACAACATCTCATGACCAACAAAAAGATTTGTGGTCAGTCGCCAAAATTAATGTGTGTGAGCTTTATGACCAATAAACCAATACGGTTGCGTGTATTTTTTATTTCTAAGTCCCAGTGAATGCGGATTCCATCCAGAGCTCGGCGATGTTACCCTTAGGCTTAACCTTTCAAAGGGCTAAGCTGATTTGAATTATAGGTGTAGGTTTACTTCTTACCTCACGGAAAATACGTGACGTATACTTTATGAAACTAATTCGGCTAATGACTTTCTGGGAAACTATTATTGCTTAATTTTAGAACCAATTGATATTCTCTGGGCAGATTGTCACTTCTTTCAATTTCAGCGAAATGGAATATAAAATTACCATTGCTCATTAAAGGGTTAATCAGTTAAGGAGCATGTTGCACAGTATTTGAATAAAAATAATCTCATTTAATGTCCTTCGTATTTCGTGCTCGGAAATATTCTGGGAAATTAATTACGAAGGGCCACAACCAATTCCTTCTGCTTTGTTCCCAATTTATTACTCTCTCATTTCACAGCGTGCAATATATGCAGCTCAGAAGGCGCCTATAATAAACCAGTAACCAGATAAACGTACTGGGGCATTGGGTTGCTCTACCGTCACTTGTAGCATGCAATCTTTGCGTGAATGTAAGTACATGGACGATTAATTTTTCAACTTTTAATTGACCGAGAGTTGGAGGTTCTGCTTTCACACGTCGTTATGCGACAACATTTCATTTTCATTAACCGCCTGCTTCTCTTACATCAATCTGTGGCTTTGCTTTGTAAAGAAAGATGAGAAGAAAGAAATCATACTGGATAAGGGAAGGCATTTTAGCCTATGTAATCGCACAACTTATATCGATAAAGATGTATCCCCTGAAGACTACCGCTTGATGGTTGAAAAACGTTAGGGTTATATTGATGATTTTATTCAATATACACATATAATAATAATGTTTTGTTTGATACTTTATCTGCTTTACTAATTACAGAATCAATTTTATTTTATTTTATGTCGGTTCAGTATGATGCCGTCAATACATAGAACTCAAATTGAACGTTGTCGAAGGTTTATCGTAGGAAGGAACTGATAGACCAAAAAACTATCTGTTGTAGTCTTGTCTTTAGTCGTTGTCTTTCATCCTGTCTGGTGGATATTACGGCCACATTAAGCGATATGAAGGATGTAACTACTTCCGCCCCTCTTTCGTTGCTAGGGAACTATGCACGATTAAGTGCACAGTGCTGTTTGTCTCTTTGGTATCTGAAAGACAACCATGCGTCGCCACGTCCTTACAAAGTGCAGCGCACTTGTCATGTAATACACTTTCGTCCTTGCGTTGGCCCTGAGTTTAATGATAAGTAAAAATACCTTAGCGTTTGTTTCTTAAATGGCCCCGTTTTCTTGAGTAATTTTAAAAGTTAAAATGACCTGTTATTCTTTGTATTATTTTTGAACTTTATTAAAGATAAGCGTAGAACACATTACCTAATGCATAAGAAGTTACCAGCATCAGATGAGAGGATATGTGTTATGTGGAAAAACACTAAACTGTATGTGATTTGACGTTTTTAGGTCGTTGCTTATGAAGTTTACAGTTTCCTGGGGTATGACCGTGTTGATTGATAATTTGTTACGTTTATGGGGAACTGACTACCTCTATCTTCAGGCAGTAGACTAACCTGAAAATAAAGGCAGCAAGATCCTCCGAAACGTCGGTAACAAATTGATAATAATCGAGGCGTCATATTCCGGAAGACTGTAATCTTCAAAACTTTATTATCGTCATCATCATCATCATCATCATCTTCTTCTTCTTCTTCTTCCTCCACACATGTGTTAGACCATGTGGTGTGTTACGGTCTCGAGCCATCTTTTGCCGGACGCCATGTAGATGTTCTGCCTCGAGGCGCGTACTGCATAATTTGTTTGGGAACCCTTCTTCTATCTCTTCAAAATTTCAAAACCTTGAAGATCATTATTTTTGTAAAGTATGCCTTATTCTAAAATACATTTAGTTTAAAGACAAAAGCTTAAGCTAGAATAGTATAAAATGTGTAGATCCCAGTAAAATATACAGTAGCCTACTTATAGAATATCTCTCTGTGTGATTTATATTTAACGAAACAGAAGGAAAACCGCGGCCTTACTCTTATCGAGTTGGTATTTTGATTAACTTTACAGTAATGCATTTTACCAATCACACTGCCTCAAATGTTAATGCGTCTATCCCTGTCTTAGGAAAGTGTTAGCTTCAAATCTCTCCCCAGACACAGAAAATCCTAAGGGATATTTGCGTGGTTTTTCTCAATTAATACAGGAAGATTCCCACATAGTGCCTAAAAGTGGCCACGAATACTTCGTTTCACATCCTTCCAAATTCGTGATTCACTGACACTATTGAGAGCTTCGTAAAATGAGTTACAAGTAAATGGAAGAATAAATCTGTCTGCAGTCAGTGAGCAACCAGACCTAGTAATATGTGTAAAATGGCACTGAACTCATTTCACATTTTCACTCAAGATTTTAAAACACGTACACTTTAGACAGTGTAGGCTACGCTTCATATGTTCATCAGTGAGTTATACGGTATATGCAGGTAGTTTCAGGCGACGTAGGGGTGAGCGCTACCCTCGCTACGGAGAGATTATCCGTCCACTAACTTTATCCGCGCGCCGCGGGAAGACACTCTTATCTCCACCCCCCCTTCTCTGACGACACAGAGCAGGGCTTACCCTAATCCTCGACCCTATTAAAACTTTGATGCACGTCTTGAGTCAACAAGCACAGGGCGTGCGATGCGTACACACTGGCATGCAATTTTCACTCACGAATTTAGTTACGCATTTATTCGTACATTTTACGACTTTGTATTACCTACAAAGAGTGCAACATAACACGGAGCTACAGAATTCTTGTTCACATAATTTTGTTACTGAACGCAGCCAGCTACTTTCTTATGTGTGAGAGACCCAGATGCTACCTAATTTTAAAGCACATTGCTAACTCTATGTACCACCTGCTTAAATAGTAAAAATACCGGAATTTTGTCCGTTATGAATTTCAAATCTTTCTCAGAATACAGAGGAAGCCTCCTATTTTCCTTAAACTGCATTAAACAACTGGTTTTTATAGTGGGGGCTAAGTGTCTTTTACGTTAGGTAGGAACTGAATTTGTAAATGATATTTAGCTGAAATTCATCCTCTATACGTTAATATAGCGTCTACAGATACCGGATGTCAAACCATGGGAAAGTATGCAAATTTTAGGTACGGTTTTATTGCATTCGCGCCATAACTCGGGCTGTTAGACGCTGGTTTCTAACCATGGAGTGTCGAGTTCAATTCTGGGTAATGTGGTGTGACATTAGAGTTGTTCTTGCTCCGTGTTTCTTCGGTTTTATCCCACGAATTATCGTAATCATAATTGCTCCACAGACATTTATTATTTCTTTTGTAGAGTGTGACAGCTCCGACCAGACAGCACAGCGTCACACCAACGGTCTTTAAGCTGGTGGCCCTGATCACTCCTCCGACAATTTTCTAGACATGGAATGAGAACATTCTGAAATTTATATTAGAATGTAGATAAGCCGGCACGTGAAATGTATGTGTAGATGTATATGATGGCGATGACGTGTGCACCGTTAGGTGTAGGTACAGAAAGTTATGCGTGAAGGTACAACATAAATATATGCACAAATAAGGTAAGACTATGATATGGAATATATGTAATGTATATTAATATATTTTATAATGACGAAGGTTCAAAGTTGTGGGTATATGTAAACAATCTGACCAATTCTATATCTCTACTAGTCAGTGTCGGGCTATAATATGTTACTAAACAGTATGACTATACTATACTATACGTCTTACCTGTATTATGTACACTGAATAACTTGAAAATCATAATTTCTTTCCAGAACTTAATTTTTTAATATTCTCTTTAGATGCAAATCGGATGATGAAAAAATCAGTGACAAACAATTCCTTAATTTGTTTGACCTGCCGGCATATTACTAGGTTTGTCAGCTTTAAAGTGTGTACCAACCGTCCTATGTGCACTAAAATACCGTGTATTTGCGTCTTAGAGGTAAGGGCACCATGGATAAGTTTTTGGTTATGAACGTATCCATTTAAATGTGGATGAATCAGAAAGTATTCACAAATATTTTTTACAATTTTGTCGTGTTGGCTGTACTGCTTACTGTACATACGGAAGTATGTGCGCGGAAAATAAGGGCTATTATGTGAAAAATGATGCTACTCTGCATAACTCAAATAACATTCTTTCCTTTTAACAAAATATGTTCTGGATATTCTTTGACTCACCCATGTAACGCTAGATTTTCGCACAGTAAATCAACAAAACCCGTCATTGATTAGTCGCAAATAGTGCGTGATTTGAGCTTTTCATAGCTTTGTTGGTGAGCATTTAAGTCTTTTGGGATATGACCCCGTGTATACTGGTAATATACTACCTCCGTATTAGAGGAACTTGCTGCCTCCGCCTTCAGAGTATTCGAAGAAGAGAAACCATTTTTTCGACTGAACTGCCATTTCTTGGAGTATGCTGAAGGTAGAAGCAGCCAACGTCTCCGGAATATGGATAACTAATTACCAATTGACACGACATTTTATCGCAGAAAACGTCAATATACTTGCAAGTACTCCTCAAAGGAACTTTAAAATACCATTTCCATCGGGCTGTTATGAATCAGCGTGTAATTGGGAAGAGGTGATAAATAAAACGAGAGAAATAAACCAGGAGATCTGATGAAGTTTGAAGCCTTATTTCAATTATACAGAAGAATTCAGTTCCTAACTCACAGAGCGCAAACTGTTTATCCATTATCAAGACCAATCAGTTAATTATATTTAGGGAATATCCTCTGTTTTTTTCAATGGCTCGACAGCCCCTTAGGGCCAAGGCCGCTTCAGTTTTCGAAGCTTCACGATCACACTTTTAGACACACCACACTCGGTAGGACTCCTCTGGACGAGTGACCAGCACGTCGCAGAGAACTCTATCTGACAACACACAACACTCACAAGAGACCGACATCCATGTCCCCGGCTGGATTCGAACCCACAATTCCAGTAAACAAGCGGCCGCATACCACACCTTAGACCGCGCGGACACTGGGATCGGCCATCCGCTGTTTACCTTAAATAATTATCATGCGACACGCCTAAACACACTCTGTGGGCAAAATGAAGACTTAAATATGTTATAGCAGCTGGTATGTCTAGACACCACTGTGCTTTGAAAGGTTAATTAAAAGTATGAAGAACTCTATGAGAGTAGTTCGGTTTTGATGTGGTATAAAAAGACAGTGAATCTGAAATTTACTTCTTTATGTTTCACTAAGTCACAAATTTCGGTAATAACATTGAAACAATTTTATGCGCAGATGGGTGGGAAAGTTTGGTCTTTAAACTCACACTTCGAACGTCGTACTTCGGCCAAAACCCGAATACTGCCGGTGTAATAAAATTACAATTATGTTTGCACAGTATATCTCAGTGTATAATATATCCTTACGGTCACTACGGAAAAAAAATAATTTGGGATAGGCCGTGTCATGGCTCAGGCAGTTAGTCGCCGGCCTCTCACTGCGAAGACACGAGTTCGATCCCGGGTCAGTCCGTATGGGATTCCTGGTGGACAAAGTGGCACTGGGACAGGTTTTTCTCCGAATACTTCTTTTTTCCCCTGTCAATTTCATTCCACCGTTGCTCCATTACACGGAAAAACAGAAAAAACACTTAATCATCATCTTCATCATAAGGTTGCACAATAAGCCCCAAGGCTGCGATGCGTCCGTAGCATCTGCTGCGGGACCCTTCACCACAAAAAAAAAAAAATTGGGATTGAACTTAGGTGGTTGAAATTATCAGGAGATGTAGTATGTATGGGAAACTTGTAAGTGAATACTGAATTAAATTCCGAAAATCTGAATGTAGGAGACTGCGTGGGATATCGAAGTATAAGTTGGATTATAATATTAAAACGCTTATCACGGACGCAGGATGTTAAGATGTGGACAAGATTTATGTGGCCTGGTATAGGGTACAGTGGCGAACTCTGAACATGGTAATGTGCCTTTCGTTTCTCTACTTTCTGTGAGTTAGAAACTGAAATGTACATTGTAGTGGGTTTTAAAATTATGACGCTCCGAAAGTGCTTGTAAACCAAGCAGACCTAGATGAGTTCAGCTATTACACCGGGTACACGCAACGCCTTGAAATGAAATTATGTTTCTACATCACAGAGAACACACTTCTCTTCCATTACTTTTTTTTTCATGGCGCAACAGCCCCTAATAGGCCAGGACCTCCTCAGTATTGAGGCTTCACGATCACACTCATTTAGACACACCACAATCGGTAGGACTCCTCTGGACGAGCGATAAGCCCGACGCATAGACCTCTACCTGACAACGCACTACACTCACAAAAGACAGAGATCCAAGTCCCCGGCGGGATTTGAACCCGCAATTCCAGCAGGGGATCGACCGCAGAGCAACGCCTTAGACTGCCCGGCAACTGGGATCGCCTTCCATTATGAATGCCAAGAGGTTATTGTTGAGCATGGGAAAACGTCGCTTTTTATCGACTGACTCAAACGGAACACGTAAATATACTGTGTAGACGAAATGCAAATCTTTTATTGTTAAACGTGGACAGCACCTGTAGTCACCACGAGGCTTCTAATGGTAAAATGGAGTAATTTCTTTAGCAGCTGAGCCAGCATTATCTTCTCAAATAGGATGTACTCCATGGAAATATTTATTCATGATTGCTTCATTTTGGTCAGTTATTCAAGCAGCCAGTTTCTATACAGACTGAGGCTTTGTTATGCTGGTAAACTTACTGAAGGGCTTGTACTCTTCCACCTCGCTTCGAATCTTTCAAATTAACTTTCTCTTCACCCGTCACTCTTGTCCAATACTCTTCTCATCTGTTTGCTCTTAAGAAGTATAGAAGGAAGAGAAGCGTGGAGAAAAGAGAGGGTAGAATGAAGAAGGGTAGGATGGTTCAAATTGAGTATATGCAAATTTATTTTAGGAGAACAAAAGAAAGAAAAGTTTCTCCTACTTAGTTATAGTGGCTGTGGTGTGGTGAAAGAAGCTGGTAAGATACCGCGGCAATAATCTTTCTCTGATCAGTTTTGCTCCGTTGTTATGGGGGAGCATCATGGATGGTTGAATGTTTCTGACTTCAATGAATCTCCACGATCTTCCTTACCGTAAAGATTTCAGCGTTCTTTATTGCAAACTTCGTTCCAAAATATTCATATAATACAACTGCTTTTACTGTTCGAATATCCCATATATTTTGTTTTTTCATTGCTTGCAGTGAGGAAGGTTAATCCCATTTCTGAGTGATTTTGTTTTAAATGCTGTAGCCCGTAGACTTACGTCTGTATTTGGATTACACTTATATAGAAAGTTGTTTCTATTCATTTGTTGCATTGGGAGTTTACTGTAAGTTATGACAATGTGTATGCATGGAAAACACATTTTAGACACTTGAATGTGTCATTCTGTTTTTTAAAATGTATTTTAAACGGATCATTACTAACTTGCTCAGAAAACAGGGAAGATGAAGGACATTAAGACCATTCTTATAGCGCTACAGCCGGTGCTGAAGACTTTCCAATCGAGCTGAAACCGTACAAATATTTTACCATAAAGTAGAAAGACAAAACATTTTGTTTTCTTTATAATGAAAGTTGAATATCTCTCTGAGTCTCCAAAGTAGAGGGCACTTTCCATCCTGTAGCCTTTCATTTTCCTTTTTCTTCCGACTTATAAACTCTAAGTGTCCCATTGAGATCGAGAGCTCGCTGCGTTGCCTTGAGGAGGAAAGCAGCCAAAGAAAAGTGGGGTTCCATGGAGCGGTCGCGATATTGCGAAGGGTTTCCAGAATGGTTCCTCAGAGGATAGACTATAGTCCGTGTATGGCTAGTCACCGAGCCTATAAACTGCCGCCTGTTTCCCACTATAATTTCCTTTACAAGTCGTGTGGTAGGGACACTACTTCCTTGTCATACGCTCGTTCGCAGCGACAGCTGATATCATATTTTCACGTTCACACAGTTCAGCCTTTTATTGTTTTACATGAATGCTATCCAGAAGGGCAGGCGCACGTTTCGCTTCCAACACTAGGAACTTCTGTTTGTTTTGTGGTGCTACTGGTCATTGTTTTGAGTATTGTATCCGCGAAGGAATCGAATGCAACATTTTCACATAGAGTC
The DNA here is from genome assembly GCA_021186555.1 of Reticulitermes speratus. NCBI lineage: Eukaryota > Metazoa > Arthropoda > Insecta > Blattodea > Rhinotermitidae > Reticulitermes > Reticulitermes speratus. The sequence continues at coordinate 23,129,616 of JAJKFL010000005.1, forward strand.
CTTCACTCTAGAATTAGCATTTCATCTTTTTTCTGAAACAGCCACTTGCTAGACAACGAAGAGATGTGCTCGTCATATTCCGAACTCAATTAACATATGGAACTCTTATCAAAGAATATGCGTATATTGCAGTGTTATTAGAGAATATATATTGTTTTCAGTTAATTTCAGGAAGTTTTCAGCAAATCCAACCCAAAATGAATCTAGAATAAACACAGTAACAAACTGCTTCTTCTACCAGTATTAAAGTATTTTGGGCTGTGAAGTCGTGTAGCTTTGTAGATAGACCCCAAAAGGTAACAGCTCCCTTAAGAAGTCAATATTCGCTCAGTTCGTCAAGAAATTTGCTACTTTGTCTTGTAGGGCCCCAGATTTAGTTACTGTGCTTGCAGAAACAGGCTTGTCCTCCCCTGAGCCTGCTCAGTCCGTTTTACAACTAATAGACCTCCTCATACTGAAATTTCATATGAGTTTCTAAGACCAGTTATACATTATATGTATCCAGTCAAACTACACTTTTGATTTGTCATCCAATTAATATGTGTATGAAGCGAAAATTATATACCTATTATAAATCTCAGAGTGCAGTTTTCTTCATCTAGATCTTATTTTCTCTTTATTACCAAACAACTATAGGGAGCGGAATCCTTAATGGTAAACTGATAGTCGTTCATCCGGTTAATAAATCCCTCATCTTTTACAGAACCCGACACAGAATTCTGTGTTTATACAATCCTGTCACTGGGTCATATTCTGAGTCAATTTAATCCAATCCAACCTATATTTTATTAGACATAATTTATTATTATCTTAACCCTGCCTGTACAAAACGAACTAAATGTAAAGTTCTGTAATTTAGATGTGAAGTACCCCGACGTAAGCTATAGATAGAAGTATATGGCTTAACCTTTTAGCCTTCGTGTCATACCCGGAATGCAAGTGTCACAAAATTACTAAAGACCTCAGTCCGTGTATTTAGTAGGCTGCGGCCTGGACTAGTGACGTATGGAGTTTGATTCCCGGCAGGGGGGCGAACCTTTCTCTGCTGCAAAACGTCCATACTGGGGCTGGGTCCCAACCAGTCGCGTATTCAGTGGATATCGGGGGCGCTTTGCGCGAGAGTAGAAGGCCGGAACGTGAGACTGCTCACTTCCCTCAAACGCAAAAATTAAGGATATGTGGGTCTCTATTTCCACTCCGCTTTTTATATTGAAGGCGTGGTGATAATTAAACACATTGAAACCTTTTTATTTTTACTAAATATGGAAAACAGACACGCCTCTAAGAGACCTGTTCCGTCACAATATTGCAGGTCGGGCTTTTGATCATCAGAACCTGACGCAACTGCAGAACCTTTGGGCCATAACTCACACACATTTTGCTCTACTTCTTACACAAAGAGAGGAATGGTATCGTATTTTATGAGAAGAAAATATGTAACGTACGATATTTTATTTCATTCGTTTTTCATTTCTTTTTTCTTTCCGTTGGAGCGATATTGTCGCCATAACCATTTCGTGATAATCCCGCAAGCTGGCGCCACGACACGTGTTGGAGACGCTCATTGTCGTGCGCCTGCACGCGCTCACCAAGTGGCGCCACTACCGCTACAACGGAATTTTATTGCAACACGACATGATACATCGTCTGATATTCAGATCTTTACCGAGTCCTACGCTCTGACTCAGCTGTGCAAGGCAAAGTACCGAGGTTCACATTCGTCATCTGCATAGGGAAAGGTTTCCAGTTTATTATGTAAAAGCCTTTAAAATTTAACTTGCTTGTACGTAGCTCGTCCTCGAGGGATTTGTAACACATGTCCTTTCACCTTAGGAACCAGGGGAATGTAGACTGCTTTTCGTTTTGGGAACCTAGATGAGAATATTTGGATCGCCTGGCATAGTGGGAGGATATTATTAAAACTAGACAGCTGGGATAGCTTAATCCGTACGTTGACTACTGTACGGACTTGACGTCCGAGGAATGGTGGTTCGATTCCCGACAGGTATAAGAAATTTTTCCCTTCTTGCAAGAATCCAGACCAGCTGTGGAGCCCACCCAGTCTTTTCTTCAGTGGTTAGCGGTAACAAAGCAACCGCGACGTGAAGGCTGACCACTATCCTCCATCTATGCCAAGGTTACGACTGAGTGTAGCTATACCCTCACTCTCGCAAATGCGTTCATGGCACTACCATAGACATTCATTTTATTGTTAAAATTATACCTTACGAGATACAGTGTGAATATGTGGACTTCATTTAACTCACTTAGAATAGGGTCCAGTAACGTGCCTTTGTGCTCTTGAAGATGAAACTTTGGGTTTTATGACACAGAAACTTTCTACAAACTGAAGAAATCACCTTTCTTCACGCGTCCATGTAGTATACCGTTAGATCTGTTATAGTAAGAGAAGTAGCCTATATAACAAATTTATAGTTTGCTTCAAGCCATCTATGCTCTTCTTCTAATTAATAAATGAATATTGTATATGAAGTCTTCATCTGGTGGCAGTCCATCCATTATTCTTGCCTTTCAGGTATGATGTATGAATATTGCACCAGTCTCAGGAGCGATCTTTGTAGATAAAAAGACAGTAAATTGAAGAGTTCCGGTAATGACACAAATAGAAAAAGAGAGATAAGAAATATTAAAAATGTGATCACCCGTAGGTTAAATTTTTTACTTTTTAATCAAAGTAAAAACTCTATGTCTTGGACTGCAGATTTAGTAACGGGTATGTCAGTTGGTAGTCGTAGTGTTTGTCATTGCTGTCTCAGTACATAGCACACGGTATGAATGGGAGATTGTGAAGCGAGCGGTGCTAGTTTAATTAAGATTAATTTGACGTTGTGTTCACCGTGCTTCTTAACATTAATCTTAACTATTTATTTCCGCAAGTTTTGTTCACTACACCCTACATATGTTTCGGCCGTAACTCGGCCATCATCAGGGGCACCTTGTTAAGTATACTTCACTGTTCACTATCCATTTGGCACTATCACTTAACTGTTATTCCGTTCACTGCTAATATTTACACTGAGAATCACGAGTATATAAAAATATTTTCAAGTACTAGAAAGTACAAAAAAACTACTTGAAAAAAGTTTTATATACTTGTGATTCTCAGTGTGAATATTAGCAGTGAACGGAATAACAGTTAAGTGATAGTGCCAAATGGATAGTGAACAGTGAAGTGTACTTAACAAGGTGCCCCTGATGATGGCCGAGTTGCGGCCGAAACATATGTAGGGTGTAGTGAACAAAAGTTACGAAAATAAATAGTGCATTTGTTGGTTGAAAAACTAAAGTTTAATTAAGATATTTGCCTTGAGGGAATGAACAAAATCACAAATGTGTCCTTAAGATGAGTCAGTCCTCGAGTCTAGAAACGAACTGGTGGCGTCAAGAACACGAACAGTAACAGACTTTCACGATGTTCTACTTTCAGGTTTTTTTTTTTAAAACACAATGCTTGTTTCCAAACCGACGAATTATAGAATTTATATTGCGGCGTTCCGCGCTGTGACACCACATAAACTTGCAGGCTGTTTACGGTGATGTAGGCCAATAGATGTTGACCGGCCTGAGAACTTCACGTCTTATGGAGACGGTGCCTTGCTCTGAAATGCTGGTAACCATCCATCTAATTACACGGTACACTGTCGTTAAAACTTGAAACTTCGTACACACGTGAGAATTAGTTGTTTATATTAGGAAAACAAACAAACAAACAGGGGACACTATAGTGCATTTATTTACTGTCGATCCAATAAGTTTCGGCCTAAATGGCCATCGTCAGGGATTACCAACAAAACCACTAGAAACTCTCAAGTCCATTACATTTTAAAATTTTAAGTGTAAAAGCAGTTTGAAATTTAATATTAAAATGTAGAGTATGTGGAACGTACATTGGTAATAGAGGTATTAGTATACTCAGTTTCGTAACTGATAGAATAAAGTGAAGACATAGCAGATCATGTCTAAGTCTTAATTATTGTGTGTTTATAAGCAGTGATAACAGTGTAGTGAATCTAGGCACAGTGATAACGACTTAGCAAGATCTGCCATGTCTTCATTGTGTCCTGCCTGTTATATAAAACTAATACTTTTATTATTAATGTATTTTTACGTGGCTCAGGCGGTTAGCCGTCGGCCTCCCACCGCGGAGGCCCGGGTTCGATCCCGGGTCAGTCCACGTGGGCTTTGTGGTGGAGAAAGTGGCACTGGGACAGGTTTTTCCCCCGAGTACTTTGGTTTTCCCCTGTCAATTTCATTCCACCGGTGCTCCATTTCTTGGAGAGATGGAAGAAAACTGATCATCTTTCTCTCCATCTTCATCACAAGTTTTGCACAATAAGCCTCAAGACTGTGGTGCGTCCGTAGCTTCTGCTGCGTGGCCCTTCTCCATAAAAAAAAAAGTTTTGCATACACAACATGTTGCTTATACTTTTTACACTGTGTTTATGCTTAAAATTTTGACATGTATCTTACTTGAAAGCTTCTATTATTTCGTTGTGATCCCTGATAATGACCACTTAAATCGAAGCTTGTTTGATTCATAGTAAATAAACGGAATGTAGTGTGCCTTTCTGGTATATTTCCCTGATATACTGAATTACACCTTAATGTGCTATGTAATTTTTCGTACTTGAATAGGCTAAAGATGTAATACCAGCACAGAAGTAATTGTGTGAAACGGGAAAGTATGTGAGGACTTTCACACCTCGAAGATGATGGCTGAGAAGTACATTTTGAGGGAGGGGGACGTTGATGGTGGGTAGTATATTCTGAGGGGAGAAGTTGGTGAAAGAGATTCAGTATTTTGTACAAGCGTTGACTATTATTTTACGAAGGGCCCCGCAGTAGATGCTACGGACGCACCGCAGCCTTGAGGCTTATTGTGCAACCCTGTGATGAAGATGATTTATTTTTTCCGTTTTCCGTGTAATGGAGCACCGGTGGAATTAAACTGGCAGGGGAAAACCGAAGGGCTCGGAGAAAAACCTGTCCTAGTGCCACTTTGTCCACCACAAATCCCACACGGACTGACCCGGGATCGAACCCGAACCTCCTCGGTGAGAGGCCGGTGAATACCGCCTGAGTCATGACATGGCCTAACTGTTGACCTTGATTTGGGCGTCTCGACACTTCGAGTTATAGTAGAAACTGATTATTGTCTATTTAGGTGGTTGGTTGCTAACGATATTGACTCAAAGCAGTAACGCTGCTGACTTTTGTACGGGAGAGAACCGGTTAGAAACTGAACCTCAATACCGACTGTCTTAGTGGGGAGTTCCATGGATTTCTTCAGTCCTAACAGAAAATTTAGGGTGAATTTTAAAGCATGACATGCCGCTTCCTTTATCTTCCTTTCAATTAATTTTGCAGTAAGTGTCGTACCATCCTAGGCTGTAACTTTAACTGCTTAGAGTCTTGTTGAATAAATATTAAACCAATAAATAAATAAGTTGGTTATTTGGGCAGTAATTACTCTATCACTTTTATTATGTAATACACCCCGATATAAATAAAATACGTTGATGACGAGAATATTTCTGCTTCACGTGCTTGCAAAATACAGTGCGGATTGACGAAAGATTACATTGCACATGTAATTGTGTTCCATTTTAAATATAAGTTATATGTATATATATGCACATATATATGTTTATTTCATCTAGCGTTTCGTCATGTGACTAATTTCCCATGAGAGTGTTCGATATCGCGGAAATGATGATCCGTACATTGCAACTCCAGTGCCCCATATCGCTGCAACCAGAAGTGCGCTGGCTCAATCCTGAGTTCTGCTGTCTCTTTGAAACCCTGTTTGTGACCGGATATCGTTATATCCCTTCACAAAAGTTGCTTGCACTCTGCCAGAAGAGTGTTTATCCCGCTGCCCCGAATTTGTGTAATTTAAACTACCTAAGTAACAAGCCAACACAGCGCAAGGTTTCAAATTTTCACCTAGAATGAATTTATTAAAATACTATCTTTCGATTAACCACGCCAGAGTTGAGTAAGAAACCAACCTTTCTTGGAGACCTGCTCTGACTTAACGATCAGGATCAATGTCTGTGTCTACCTGATCAGGAAAACCGAGCAGCTTTCCGAAGCATTGGCTTCAAACTCAAGTTGGGCACTGACCAATGTTGAAGAGTTGAAGAGCTGCTATGCTACGGGCACCATAAAAGGGACAGTCTGTAGTGTGACGCTTACAATCAACTACGCAGCCTGTGCTTAAGATATTTCAAGCTTTTCGTACATCCTAGCAACAACGCTATTATCGGGTGTTATAGGAATTACACGCCGGCACAGAATATGGATGTGAAAGAAAGTGGGTCTTCATGTATAATAATCGTTAAAATTATCCGAGCTCGTACCTAAAAACTGAAATGATTCTGCAGTTTTTCTTAACATTTCACAAAATCAGATGCTATAAAAACTAATTTAATATCTCTCGAATTGTTATACAAATGTGGGGAAATGACAGACAGAGCTGTTTAAACAGGCTCTCCGCAGGCATGCGAGCTGCGTATAAAGACCGTTCTCGTACACGTTTGTAAACCACCTTCTTCCCACATTCCTCACAAGTGACAGCAAATATAATTTCGGAGGAAAACAAGATGTTTTGTGAACCCAGTTTTAATTATGTACCAGAAAATAAGTAACTTTCAAGATGACCTAAGTTACATAGTCTGCCTGTTTACGATGACGATAATTAGTTTGATGGAAGTGTAAATACCATGTGTATAGGTAAAGACAAAAGCTGCCCCGTAACATGCCAAGAAAGCACTGAGGGAAGGTAGAGGTATAGCTCTACCAATACTCAACCTTGGCGCTAGATGGGGTGGATGGTCAACGTCACGCCTTGCCCGTTTTAACCCCTGAAAAGTGACCCAGTACCCACTGCATAGGACGCTGGGTTGACCTCGGGGCCGGTATGGAAACGTGCGGAAAATTTCGCCCTTACCGGGGCTCGAATCCCGTAACGTCCGGCACGTAGCGAGTCGCTATACCGACTGCGCTGTCCCGACCGCAAATACCGTACATAGTGAGGCACACAGTCTACACCAGAAGCAAGAATGACAGGTCGTGAAAGGTCAGTCGGACGGCGGAGGTCGTGGCGGATTTTATTGTGCTACTTCCAAGACGTGAGGTTAAACAAGGTAAACTAACCTGATGCTAACTCATCGCTTGCGAAATTCGAATCAAGCAACAAGGGTGGAAACCAAAGTTACGTAGTGACGAGAAAAACTTCAACAGTGAACCAAATATATTATTAGCACAGCGGTAAGAGTGGCGCTTTTCGCCATTTGACTTGCGGCAGGAATATTGGTTATACTCGTATATCTAACTGACACTTTCGTCGTGTTCCCCCGTCATATTATGTGGATGCCGGATTATTGCATGATATAAATGAACTTTATGGTAGAGTTGTTAGCACTTGTTCTTCGTCTTTGGAAAGCCTCGAGTTTTAAATCTGCGCCCAGGAACCAGCTATCCTGGCTGTGATATTTTGCAGTATTTCTCAGTCTCTCCGAAAAAATTCCAGTATAGTGCCTTAAATTAAGACAAGGCAGCTTTATTTTGCATTCGTTAAAATTTTTGTTCACTGATATTCCTATCAGCCGATCCCTGTAGCCGCGCGGTCCAAGGCGTGGGTCTGCGGCCTCTCGCTTGCTGGAATTGAGGATTCGAATTCCGCCGGGCGCATGGATGTCTGTCTGTTGTGAATGTTGTGTGTTGTCAGATAGAGACCTCTGCCTTGGGCCGATCACTCGTCCAGAGGAGTCCTACCGAGTGTGGTGTGTCTGAGTGTGATCGTAAAGCCTGGACAATGAGGAGGCCTAGACCCACTAGGGCTGTCGAACCATGAAAAAAAATCGACGATATACTAGCATATGAATTAAAAACATCGTTAAATAAAATAAAAACAAATAAAACTTCAAAGACGCCAAGATGTTTCGTAGAAACCCTCCTGTTAGTTTTTCTGCGTAAGCAGGTATTCACATTCTGTGACAAAGACAATTCACAGTTCGTATTGTCCACGAATTGTACATTTTACTTTCATAGCAATATCTGATGTAGATAAACAGACTGATGTGGTACCCAATGGCAACTTGCAGAGTGCAGTTTGTAGAACAGAGAAGGGCGAAGTAAGATTTCGGCCGTAATATATTTTCGGTAACACAATCTTGATCAGTGTCTGCTTTTTAGTAGGAGAAGTGCCGTAATAGCGACAAGACAAAAATTTCATAGATATATGTTTTCAAAGCACAAGTTTCGATGTTCTTATTGCACATACTTAGTATTATGTATTTACCGTATTTAAAATTTTGTATGCTATAGTCGACTATCATCAATATCAGATTTTTTAATAATCCGTACGTTACCATATAAAGAACACCAGTTATAGTTTAGATTAAATTTATTTAATTGTGGCTTATTTAACGATGTTATCTTTAGCTCATACTGGTAGGGTGTTTAGTGAATAAATTGGAAAGCATGTTTAAATAAAGAGGCTTGGCCTAATTTGACGTATTATTGTAGCGTAACTGCTGCTACATAAACATTAATTCTTAATCCTCATGGCATTGGTTATACTATGAAATTATTAATTCAGTTTGGGTAATTAATAGCTATTTGACAGTGCCTGAAGGGCAGAATTGGTACCTAGAGAATTTCCCGTCTGCAATGATTTCAAAGTAATAAGAGAAATTAACCATCTCTATTCCACGGGTCAAATTACTGCTGTCCAAATCTAACATCCTGCTTGTAGCTGTCATGAACTTAGATATTTTTTACATGTGAATATGTTGGTACTGAATCGTTTTGTTTTGTTATTTTGGCAGGCGTGGCTTACCAACCCGAGTTCTCTGAGCCCATTGCTAATCTGTCAGTGGCTGTGGGAAGAGACGCAACGTTTCAGTGTATGGTGCTGCACTTGGGTGGCTACAGGGTATGTTACTTTTCCTTTTTAACCATATGGTTCTAAGTCCTTGCTCATTAGTTCAGCTGATCAAGAAATCTCTGACTTTTAGGGGATCTGAATGTTAATCAAAATACCGGTAGTTCTGGTTTAACGTTCGCCCAAAAGACATTGTTTCGTTTAACGTTGACAAATATGAGTATTAGTGGCCAAAAGTTGGACGAACGTTGACCGGACTCAGATTAACGATTCTTTTTATTCGCTAGCAGCTAGCGGAACTTTCAACGGACAGCCTCTCGATTTTTTAAATTCTTATGGAAATAATGCTCCGTTCTGCGTTGTTTCGTTCTACGTAGTATGTTGCAATTTGCTCAGGATAGGGACAGGTGGCGGGCTCTTGTGAGTGCGGTAATGAACCTTCGGGTTCCATAAAACGCGGGGAATTTCTTGACTAGCTGACGACCTGTTAGGTTCTCAAGAAGGACTCTGCTCCATGGAGTTAGTTAGTTAGTAACCCAAAATATTAAATAAGGTCTTACTGCATTTACATGAGTCAGCCATGTATCCAGTCCTGGACCATGATATATATTGAGAACCAACTCGTACACAAATGATAAAAGGCAACACCTTTATACAAACCCCAACATATTTCGATGCCCTAGTGCACCATCTTCAGGGGGGAACCACATTTAAAAGCACTTAAAAGACACACAGGCACAGTTTTTAAATTGTTTATTAAAATCATTATTAACATAACCATCATCATCAACAAACCAACATGCTGCGTCAACGTGTGGTTGTTTCATTCTGTAGTCTGTCTTAAGACAGGTCCGTAGCCTCTTCCAAAGCAAGATCTCCACAGGGTGCGATCTAGTGCTTCCACTTTCAATTTCCAGTATCTTCTCTTTTCCTTAAGGTCATCCAGCAGCTGCTTACGCCTTCTCCCTCGTCTTCCCGTCTTTTCTATCCTTCCTTCTAACTTTCCTTCAATCACGTGTTTGCTCAAGATGTGACCAATCCAGGTAGCCTTTCTTCTTTTTATTCCATGTAGGATATTCCTCTCCGCCTTGACTCTGTGTAATACTTCTTCATTTCTCACACGATCGGTCCAAATGATCTTCTCCATTCTTCTCCAGCACCCCATTTCAAAACTTTCCAGATATTTCTGATCCATTTTCCGAAGTGTCCACGTTTCAGCACCACACAAAGCAATGCTCCAAATATAACACTTTACTAGTTTCTTCCTTAAATTTAAGTCCAGTTTGCTGGTGAAAAGATTCTTCTTCTTGTTGAATGCTGCTTTAGCCATGGCAATTCTGGATTTAATTTCACGTGTACACCTTGCATAATTTGTTACCAAGCTACCCAAATAATTGAAATATTCCACATTCTCCAATTGCTTTTGATCTATCATAATTTTCATTGGGGCTGGTTAACTTGAGATTCTCATTACCTTAGTTTTTTCCACATTCATTTCCATTCCATAGCGTCTTCCAATTTCACTTAGTCTATCAACCTTTTCTTCCCTAGCTATTAGCACAAGGTCATCTGCCTATTTCATAGTGCGAATTACTTTCCCTCCTATTTTGAAGTCTCCAAACCCTCCAAGAGCTTCCTTGGTACGGTACTCGCTGTATAAGTTGAATAGAATCGGCAACAAATAGCAACATTGTCTAACTCGTCTTCCAATCTTCACACTTCTCATCTCCCCTTGGTCCAGTCGTACTTCAGCACTCTGTTCCATGTAAAATTTGCTGATCAATCTTCTTTCGCGCCAGTCTATTCCAGTTCCCTTTAGGATCTGCATTAATTTGGTCCCGTTAACACGGTCAAATGCCTTCTGCCAGTCTATGAAGCAAGCACACAATTCCTCATCTATGACCAAGGTTCGTTCTGATATTATTCTCAGCATCCCAATTGCATCCCTAGTTCCTTTTCCTCTCCTAAATCCAAACTGATCTTCTCCAAGCACATCCTCAGTCTTCCTTTCAATCCTTCTTCTAAGTATTCTCGCTACTAACTTTGCAGCATGTGCAATGAGACTGATTGTGCGATCGCTGCATTTTGTAGCTTTGGGCTTCTTCTTTAAGGCAATCATTGTAACTTCAATGAAATCTCTGAGCCACTCCCCAGTTACATATATGCTGTTGATCAGCTGTGTCATTAGTCTGAGACCATCTTCTCCCAAAAATTTGAGTACATCCCCAGGTACATCACCATCTCCTGTGGCCTCCTTATTACTCATTTTCTTGATAGCTTTTTCCACTTCACTTTGCAAAATATAAGGGCCTTTCTCATCTTCATCTATTTCAGCTTCAGGTTCGACTTCTAGGTGTTCTGGTCGATTAGCTCGATCGTAGAGCTCTGTGATATAATTCTCCCAAATTTGCAGTAGGCCTACTCCTCTCTGATCTATTATTATATTTCCTTGAGAGTCTTCGATGCCAACGTTTTGAATTCCATGGTTTTCTTTCCAACCTAGCTCCTTTGTCTTCATGTACATTAGATCATAACGTCCTGTTCTTTGAAATTCTATGATCTCGTCGCATATGCTTTCCAGATATTCCTTCTTGGCGTTGTCCGTTGCTCTTTTCAATTTGTTCCTCAGTCTTCTGTAGTTCTTCCTTCCTTCTTCATTGTTGACATTCTTCCATTTCCTTCGTTCATCCATCTTACTGATCATCTCTTGTGTAATCCATGGCTTTCTTGCTCTCCTCTCGACTTTTCCAACTAAATCTCTCACATTATCTAACACACATTTCTTGATATTGTTCCACTGCACTTGTGTGGTGGTTATGATAATAATGCTTTAATGAACAATTTAAAAACTGTGCTTTTGTGTGTTTAGTGTCTTTTTAATGTGGTTTCCCACTGAAGATGATGCACTATGGCATCGAAACATGTCGGGGTTTGTATAAAGGTGACTGATTGTTGTGTTTTATCATTCGTGTACGAGTTGGTTCTCAATATATATCATTGTACATACGCAAGTACACGGTATGGACAGTGTTAAACTTTGAACCACTTAAATCTAGTCCTTTCTTTTGTTTAGATTCATTTTAATTTTAGTCTCAAACTTGTACCTAAGCCTACCAAATGGCTTTTTTTCACGTTTCCAGGTTAAGACTTCGCACACGTATGTGTCCATTCGTGCTGCATGTCCCTCCCATTTCTCTTTCCTTTATTTGGTAATACTCATCAATTACGGTGAACTCTACAAATGTGTGACATTCGTGACATTGTTCCATAGGTAGGGGACTGTCAGCTGAAATTTATCTAAATCATACTATAGAAAAATTTATTTTACCTTACAGAGACCAATCTCCGCGTTTATTATAAAGACCAATCATTTAATTACGTTAGGGAGAACAGTCCCATTTTGTTCTCAGAATGCCACGAAGCACGTGAAGGCATTGTAGGGGCAAAATGCAGAAGATCTAAATGTTACAGCCGGTGCTGCGTTTCGTTACTACTGAGCTTCGAACAGTTAAAAAGCCGCACGTTGTTCTTGCATGTATTTTTATTGAATATGTACGTGTGAGAGCAATTCTCCATAACCGAAAGCAAGCATGATGATAAGTGACCAATTCAACGTGCCTGTTAACCCCTTAAATCTCAGTGGCTATTTTATGCACCAACATGATTTTTTTTCCTATGGCTCGACAGCCCTATATGGGCCTGGGCCTCCTCGTTTCGTCCAGGCTTCACGATCACACTTTTTAGACACACCACAGTCGGTAGGACTCCTCTGGACGAGGGACCAGCTCGTCGCAGAGACCTCTACCTGACAACACACAACACTCTCAAGAGACAGACATCCATGCCTCCGGTGGGATTCGAACCCACGATCCTAGTAAGCAAGCGGCCGAAGACCCACGCCTTAGACCGCACGGCCACTGGGATCGGCACCAACATGATTAACCTTCAAAAATTGTATGTAATATTTTTTGTTTATCGCAGAATAAGCAGCGATTATTTTCCTACAAAATATTAAGTGATTTATTTTTATAAATGAGACGAGAAGTGACAACTTCGCAGTACGAGCTGAATCTTTAAATATAGTTTGGATTAGGTTTAGTCTTCAAAGTTTGATTTAGTTAAAGCATATCCTTCATGAGCTCTTGCATCAAACTCCATATAAATTTGTAACAAACCAATGTTTCCTAATCTGCCGTTATACTTGTTTATTACCAATCATATTCATCAATAATTACGAGGAGGACCAGGAGATTATAGCAAATGCTTCCCATTCTATTGTTTGTTACGAGTCGCTATAAGGTGACGGCACATTTGGTGAAACGAATAGGAGGAGGTGGTTGCGGCAATTTCCTGTACTGGCAAGTATGATTCAGTCGTCTATATTTTGGGCATAATAATTTTACTATCTTAATGTAGATATAGGTCGTGACGTTTGTATGTTTGGTATTAAATTGGACTGTGAACTTCTTTATGAAAGTCAGGTATTTAAGACGAATTTCATAAAAGGAGGCGTTTCTTTTAGGGAAACACTTCTCCACAGTATATTTTTACTCAGTAATTTTCCTTCAATTTGAGTGGAATTTATGCTACTTTGTATTAAAAACTGTAGCAGTCACGGACGATTATTTATACTAATTTTTAATTTATGGATAGGGTAATTATTTTCTTTACAATGTAGGCCTAGAAGTATTAAAGAAGCAAAAATTAAATTGAGAAAAAGAAAAATGAAGAAAAAACGTGGAAGGTCATGGAACTAGTAATGTCTGTATTTGTGTGATGTCTGTAGACTGTATTTGAGGAATATGTTGAGTGCATGTGGTTGCAGCAAGGTTGGGTCTTCTGTCCCAGTTTTTCACACGTTACTGAGAATGGAAAATAATCAAGTAGCACTGTCCTATAAACCTATTGATGTAAAAAACACAAAACAGTAAGCATATGTTTCCATATTTGTAAAAATTACTTATTAATTTTATAGGCAGGAAGGCTGTTAAGGATTAAGCGAAATTGAGCCTTCTTCAAACCAGTTATCAATAATATATTTCATTAACTGCATCCATATAAAATTCAATGTAATTTTATACTTTTTGTTCCACAGAGTATGATGTTTAAATTTGTGTTTTCGTAAGAGGAAAACATGTTCAAAAGCATATGCACGAGTAGTAGTAGAATAGGATTCAGAAGTCATAAAACCAAAGTCGGCGTTTAAATTAATTCAGTCACAAATTAAATACACCCTAAGAAGCCATAGAATTTCCTTTCAAAGGAAATCTATCACGAGTCGCGATTTTGACTTGCTCTGTACGTTTCCACTCTCCGGTTGTAGATAATTGAATTTTTCCGGCAATTCTTTCCGTCCTTCATTAGGGTGGGCGGCTTTAATTACAAGGGGAGTATAGTGAGGGCGGTGCGCAGTATCTTGATGTGGGGGTTCCACTGTGTCTACCTGTTGCTCCGAGTCCCTGCATTGCGACTTACACGCCGTTCCTGTGACATCCACGGTCCAAGGACTGAAGTACGAAAATTGATGTGTTGTTACATATCATACCGCGACAACTAACGAGGTTATGTTAACGTCGAATAAAACAGGTATTGTACTTATGAATGGTTACAAGAGATGAATATTCGTAGGAAGAGGTCATAGTGGCAAGTGGGACTCACACGATGCTTTGTAAGTTTCTGAATGATTTGGCTTATGATTAAATTATTTTACGATGCTGATGCCGAGCGTCGCGGTTTTCACTGGTTAGAAATCTTGCTTCATATTAGGTTCGTGGCTGTACTCAGGCCTCGCCTGTACAATGATTGAATGCTGTCTTAAACAGACTACGACTGCTTGTATTCCAAATCCTGTCCAATTGATCATAACCACACTACAAGTCAACGCTGCATAACGTATACACTTGAATATAAATTCAATAACAAATATTTCAAGATTCTTTACAAATTAATGGGGCTACGCTTATGTAATTTCGGATTAAGTTCACAAGTCTCATTATGTGCGAGAAAGCGACCATAGCATATTTGTTTTATTTATGATCAGGGCGTTGTACTTTAGTATTCTGAAGCATATTTTTTGGATTTCTGTTTTGGTCATTTGATGTCTTTCTATAATTTCAAGTGTATCAATAATTTATATTTCATTGATTATTTGAACCATAGAACTTGTATAGAGGTAGCATTAGAACCGAAGAATTTCCTGTCCGTTAAAATGTTAAGGGTCTATATCGCGAATGAAATATCGAAAGCTGAAGCTTGGAAACTTTCATTAAGTCAACACTGACGTAGCAGCTCTGAGGGACTAACGAAAATTACTTCCAGGTTAATGTCACGAACAAAAGAAATGTTAACTATACGACTGTCTTCTTGGATTTGATGTCATGAAGTTAGGTGAATAGGTACGGTTGTTTCGGAATAACCTTCTGGTTCCTTATCCGGTTTAAAAATAAAAGAACTGAAGTAACTATTTCTTTAATAATTTTTTGAGAAGTATATCAGAATTTGACACCGATTTTCTTTCTTTAAGGGAATTGAAGATAAGAGTAAACATTCAAATTACAGGCTTTCTGTATTTCCTCGGAAGACAACCTCATGTCTAGGAATATCGCATCCTCATTTCCATTCACCAGCAGTAATTTTCCGTCTAGAGCTCTGTACGTAATTATCAAATCACTACGTGTATATTTCCCGCCCAACCGAACATTAACTTTGCCACTCTCAGTGCAATGAATAACATTACAATTTCCATTTACATTATTACCAAATGAAGAGAAATCATATTTATCCTTTCTGTTTGAGTTGGTAGAAAAGGAAATAACAAAGTCGACAAAGAGTTGGGTGTATCTGAACCGAAAGGAGATCAAAAAGCAGCGAACTGGGAAACACTTGTTGGCGCTGAGGCTGTTGCAGATTTATCTCTGCTCCGCCGGCGTTGATTGTGGTTGAGATGTACTGGAGCGAGCGCCGTTGCCTTGGGATGTTTGACGCCGTAGTGTGATGTGAACAGCGCTTAGTTCCATCGTCCAGCGTAATGAAATTGAAGTTCATTTCAACGCGTCCTTAAATTGAAGATTAGGAATAGTAAGAGCAAACACTAACGGTTTTCTGAAGTGTAAGGACGTGCGCTTTCGTAGATAGGTACCACCGTTTCGGAGGAACCTTTTGTGTCCTTCTTCAGAATAATCTTCTTTCTTGAAGATCGAGGTAGGAGGTTCCTCCGAAACTTAGGTACTTGTCTACCAAACTAAAAGGCGTCACATTCTAGAAAATCGGGGAACCTCAAAACGTAACTTCTCTCCTCAATCTAAACATTTGCCAGGTCAAAGAAGGAACTTCGCCTCAGTTTCAGGTCTCTGATGTCACATTGATTTTCCACTTTCGTAAAAAATAATTTGGCAAATATTGCTTATTATTTAAATGTATATCAGAATAGAAAACTTCATGTTGTATCTTCAGTAGCTCTCATTCTTTTTTCACCAACTCGTATTCACACGATTGTCATTTGGTCACAAATAAAGTCGGGGATGCCTTGGTACTGTACCCTTAAAGAATTTGACAAAAATCCTCCATTAGAGCCTCTAATGTCTACATTCGAATCAAGGAATAAATGGACAGAACTTTACTTCGTAATGCGTCGGTTATCCAAAAGCCGAAGATAATTCATTTTACGGTGTAATATCATATACAAGGTTGTTCTAGTCCTCAGGCGGAATTTTTGTGAAAGTGGTGTTTTGAAACTTCAGTTTCTGCTATCAGAGACTCTCTAAGTAGAGTCCACTTGACAATAAGCATCATTCTATCCACGAATCCATCGACTAATTTGACTGCTTGTGCTTATATTTATCTCTCTGTTTATCCATCCAACCATATCCATCTATCGATCTATTATAACTCGCCTAAATGTTTAGCTTCCTGCTCATTCACCTACCCCACCCTGCCTCCTTGACTACCTACCATCCATTTAGGAATCCTTCCGATTGCCAGATTATTTTAAAACACACTCCTATTACCCTGAAAATAATTACCTAACAACACACATTTTCCAACGCCAGGTCAGTTTGGCACATACGAGTAGTTTAATAATTATGAAATAAAAGGTTAAATGATATTAAATTTTGGTCTTTATTTTGTTGTTTACTAGTCCTACAACTCAGGCTTACCTTGCTCCACTTTCAGGGTGTGTTGTTTCTGTTCGTAGAAGCCTGCCACCAATCACGAAATTGTCTTTGAGAGATGTTGCAGTGTAAAGGCAAGACAGACTGTTGTAATCTGTACAAAAGTTCGGGTGGAATGAAAATATCTAAAATGTAAATTTTTGATGAAAGCAAATTTTTCTGTTTGCTTAATTAATTACCCCTCACGCATTCATAATCTCGAAACTAGGTGGAAGTAAATCATTAGTTTCAAGCTTATACCACAATATTTTATTGGAAAGAGCTCTTGGTACCCCTTGGATAAGTGTTTCTTTTATGCAGAGCCGCTCTACGTACCAAGAAAAAGGAAAATATTCCTTTTACATTCCTGGAATCAAACCTCGATTCTTCCTCCTTCTGATCGTCATACCGACTGAGTAGGCGAGGTTACTAATGACATTAATTACACAGTTTTATAATATCTAGCAATTGCTCTTGTGCGGGTAATTGTAAGTTATAAATATTATGTTTTCTATTATTTTCCTAAAGAGTTAAACTAAATTTTGTTTCTATAACCTATATTTTTATAGATGTGTCTCCCGCCCTCTTGCTTGCCTGATTTTTGCTGTATGTTAGGACCGAGATGTAATAATACTACAGAGATGACAAATGGCCGGCGTTAGCAAACTTTGGATCATTTATAATACACAGCTGTGCTCCTGTAGCCTCGTCGGGCATACTGCATGGCGGTTCATTCTATTCTGGAAGACAACTAGTTCCTTCACTGCACAAGCCCGCTAACTGCACATTTCAAAATAAGGGAATTTATAAAACTCCGTTTATTAAAATATTTAATTATAATCGTTAAAGTTTCCGAATTCATTACAAAGAAGCCTGTAAAAATCTAGCTTGATGCAAAAGTAAGAACAGTTTTACAAATGTTGTACTTTTCCTTACGGACATGTTATTTTTTTCTTAGAAATTGGATCATCCATATATATCACTAATAAATGGCATTATCGGTGGAAACAAAACAGCCATGCTATCTGATCATTTAAAATATCTCACAAAGAAATTTTATAAATAAAATTAAAAACTTGAGTAAATTATATTTATAAGCGAATTACGACTAGCATATTGCCCTTCGTAAAGTAAACAGAAAAATTTTCTTATTTAACTTTTTTTCTTTCTTTTCCCCCGCTTCTTTTCATGCCTTTCTATTTATCCGTACTATCGTCATTCAGGATAGGGACAGGTGGCGGCCTCTGGTGAGTGCGGTAATGAACCTTCGGGTTCCATAAAACGCGGGGAATTTCTTGACTAGTTGACGACCTGTTAGCTTCTCAAGAAGGACTCTGCGCCATGGAGTAGTTAGTTATCGTCATTCCCTCCTGCTTCCATTGTGTCTTCCCTTTAGCTTATAACAACTGAGGTAAATATCGTCCAGAATACGCCATTACAAAAAGGCAATTGAAAATATGTGGCAGTTTATGTGCTAAAATATTTAAATATTTTTCCCAATGACCGTCTCCTCAGTGAGCATAAACATATATATAAACACATATATATGTATTGGTTTTGTAATTGCAGACGATATGACGTAAGCACATGTGTTGCCGAATGATGCAAGACCGTTTGACGCTTAACGCCATCTTTCAGACACTGAGAGTTAGTACGTCCTCTGTGAGCGCAAAATAAATATCGAACCAGGTTTTGTATATAAGATGGTATATTCTTCCTGGCGCTGTAATCTGATTTTACTCTTGGCCCTCTTATTGCTGCTTTTAGGATCCTTATTAAGTTCTGTTATATTGCGATTCGTTCTAAAGATGAGGAATTTGAAGTTACTTTAAGACGAATTTATTGGAGTAACTTTTTGGGACTGAAGTATATGCAGCGACTCGGAAACTTTTCCATATGCTGACTTGTTAAACCTTTGAGTGTTACTATGGAAAATTTTGTTTTTAGTCAGTCGAGGGCCAATATTGGTGCTAAACCTTACGACATTTTAAAAATTTCCGCCACAATTTAGCTACGGAGGTACAACATTTTTACGCCTTCTTCAAGGGTGACTCACTGAAAATTTCTGTTGCTCTAACCAAAACAAAGATTATTTAAATTTTTCTCGTAAAAGAAAATACAAATATTTAATTCTTCTGAGATATTATTCACTGCAGACTCTGTATGGCGCCACATTTCAGAAGATGTTAATCTTTATTAAAACCTCTGAAGACATCAAATCCCGCGTAAATAAAATAGATTACATGATATCTCCAAAATAAGACAGAATGAAACACTTCCACTTTAGTGACAGGAAAAATAATCTTAATCATCTTGCGTCTGACAACTTATGTTATCTAAAACAACTGCCAAATTTTTTCACATAAATTTCTTACGTTGTAGTAAAGTACTGAATATTTCTTGAAAAGTCGATAACCACCCGGATATTCATAGCCGTCTGTGAACTCGATTTGACTAGCACGTTTTCAGAGCCCGTCATAAGGACCGTATTTCTGTCTAGTTAATCTACTGTAGTTCACACCCTCCTATCCATTTCTTTCACCACACAGCTTGAACATCGTCGTTAAACAGGCTTTATGAATGTCACAACACGGCTCCACCGTTGTAATCCGTATATTTTGAACTCAAAATCTTCTGTCGAAAATCCATTGCAATAGACGTTACTAATATTTTTACACTTTCTTCGTATTATGTTAAAAGTCCCACAACGTTCCAGAGAGTGGATTTGTCTCCGTCTTCAAGTGGATAGTAGGGAGAGGAGAGGGAGATCCTGAACTTTAGAAAGAGATGGTCTGTGTCGCTTAACACTCGGTGTTGATGTATTTGAGTGTTCAGTAATAGAGTGTAGCTGTTTGTAAAGGGTCAATCAGATTGGTCTCTCCCCTCCACCCCGCGTGTCACCACCTGAAGAGAGACACGTCAGTTCTCCGAAACTCTGTGGGTGCGTTTCAGCCGGAGACCATGGACAGTGTACCAAATGAGTCACGTGTATTTCATATGGTGCTTTGCTTCTGTAAATAGCTAATATGTAATGTGCTCAAATATTTTTATAATAAGTACCGGCCACGTAGAGATAGACTCTTGACTGGTGAGCTGCATCCAAACCGGCAGTCGTGAGCAACAGCGCTAACGATTACAATAGAAGCACCCCTGTCATTTTATGAAATCAAACCGCTCCTGGATTCAAATTATCTGATAAGATTCGAAGTAAAAGTATTAGAAGATAATAGAAAATGAAAATTGAAGAAATAGCGGGCTAACAGATAAATGACATGCATGTGTTGAAGGTATGGACGATGAAATTACGAAATTATTGGCGAAATAAGAAAGCCACGGAAGAAGAGCATTGAGATGGCAAAGGAAAAGAAGGGCAGATCATTTTGAGATGCAAACGGTTTCGTATTCTAATGTGTGATGAAGAAGAACAAGAATAAGGAGAAGGAGAAGAAGGAAACTTTTATCTGACGTACAGAATTAAAATGTGGTTCTGTTTAGTACAATGGTAATACTTTTACCTTTTCCCTCTCCTAGAAATAACATTAAAAATGAATGTTACACAGCAGCAGTTAAGTTTGAAATGTTAGATGCCTCTGTTTGCTTGTCCACGTACTTTTTTTTATACGCTTACAAAGCCCATACAAACTTTACACCAAGTTACAAAGAGTTTCATTTCGTATCGTTTATGTATGTCAATTTTCCCTCCCGCCTCTCTGCTGGAAAGTGGAAAACATCAAAGATTTGCTCGCTCCCTTAACGTCGGTCCATTTCTCATACCCCCAGCCCGATATACACAGCTAAAGGGCCTGGTACCCCAAAACTGGGACGTGTGTTTCTGGTTTCAGTGAGAGAAAAAGAGAGCGAATGGTGTTATCACATCAACACAGTTCACCTGTTTCCTCAGGCCCATTTTTTTCCCCTCCACCTTACTTCAACCAATCAAATTTTGAAGCACGTTCCACAGGAAGAGAACAAAGAAACGAAAAAGAAACTATGGACGGAGAGAGAAATTCAATATTCTTTTTCATTCCTTTCTCATTTTAGTCTCACTCGTGTTCTTATTCCGCCCTATCTCTCTCAGTTTGTGTGCTGTGTTCGTCTCACTGACGTATCTGATTGTGACTTGTAAACAGTTTGCCTAGCGTCGCGATGCGTCACGGCAGGTAATCCGATGCCACACACAACACTCCATCCCTCCTTCCCCCCCCCCCCCCCCCCATGCACAGAATGTGAAACACACGGTAACGTCTCAGTTTGTATCTCTTGGTTTTTATTTGCACTTTGGTTCTGTGAAGATATGTGACAGGAATACACGATACCTCACAGATGTAATTTATAGTTCGTGTAGTACATGGAAACATAGTTCCTGCTCCAGAGTATCCGTAACGTGGTGAATGTACTAAATTATGTGCAGTCCCCATTTTAAGTAACTCACAAGAAATGAAAACAGTTAATAGGCACACATATTAAATCATGTGGCTGATTAAAATATATTTGAAATGAAGCTTATGTCAGTATCTGTGCAGGTAAAGCGTTGCCTCATGCGTTTTCCATTAATGATGGTTACAAAAGAGAAAATAATTTATCGTCATTGCTACTGGACATCGCTTTATAATACGCCTTAAGAAAGGTTAATTGTACTTGCGAGGTGCAGTGACACTTCTGTTCTGTGCGCACATTGTTCATTTGCTGGACAGAAAATAATTCAAAATAACAGCTAATGTTTTTGCTCGGTAGTAAAAAGGGTTGTCTATAAGAAAGAATTGAGAAAACTAAGCCTGTGTATTTTATACGTACTCACTATTTATCACGTACTAAATCTGTAGTTTAATTAGAAATCGTACCGTTATCATTTTTTTAGGATGTTGTGACATTTAATTACATTTTAAGGCCATATATATTTATTTTCATTCGCCAGAATAGAGGACAAAATTGAGAAATATCCTTATAAACTATGGCGAAATTTAAATACTCAGAATGCCGGTAACGTATTAAAAATGCATCCACAAAGAACTCTTAGACCCATAAAGATTAAGATATTAAGTTCCTTCAAAGCGTCAGGAAAAGATTGCCAAGTGACGCGTAGTTTTATCGCAGAAGAACGAAATTCACAGCCAAACCTACAAACGCCGAAGTAAAGAGCAGATTAAATAAGCAAAATTCATCTTACCTTTCATTTCAGAACCTTTGTCGTTGTCTTCTATATGAATCCTAATATTTATTATACAAAACTATGAAGATAAAAGCATGCAGTGTTTTGCTGGAAATAGACCACTAGGAAGACATGTGTATGAGGATGTTATTGAATTGGGTCTTGAAGAAACGGAACCGAATGGCGTGGATTAGTTTTATCTGTCTCAGGACAAGGAGACGTGGCAGGGTGTTGTATGCACGGTAATGAACTTCCGGAATTTCTTGACTAGGTGTGGCACTATTATCTCCTGAAGAAGGACTCTACTGTGTACAGTCGGTCAGTTAAACTTGATTAGATAGATAGGTGGGTGGATGCGTAGATGGATGGATGGACGGATTGATGATAGAAGACAGACAGACAGACAGAGAGACAAACGAACCTATGGGTGGCTGGTTGAGTGGATAGGTAGATATTTTACCTTTTCAGAAAGGAAATTTTACGGCTTCTTACAGCGTTGGAAAGGCAGTAGAGATGGGCTTTGTTGTAGCCAAAGTGAAACTGCGACAAACCCTCCTCCCCCCCACCTTACTCCGCTTTACCAATGTCAGTTAATTATTATTCCACCAGTTTCCCCAATTTATCCATAATTTGGGGTATTGAAAAGGAATCAGGAAAACCCTAGCGCCATAGAGACGGTCTCTCCCCCACAACGCCTCTGATTGGTATTCGTTAGATATCAGTTTCAAATCTCACTTCGAACACCTGCTGTCCTGATTCAGGCTTTCTGTTTTGTTCTTCGGCAGCTGGAGGCATATGGTGACACTGACACTGGTCAACACTGCAGTCTCCCATGTCCTTGTAGTTTCATTATTCACTGATTACTACTCTTCGATCGCACACAGCTACATAGAGTATGCTTAAATAAACAACGCATACAAACAACTGTGCTGTAAACCTGTCCTTTACTTGGGGACAGTTTTGTTCATTTTGCACTTGAACGTCATTCACACAACCACAACACAGGATAGTGCACTCAGGAATTCATTACCGGGCCAACAGAAAGATGACTTAACTGCATTACAACTCATACATAATGCAAATTATACATCTTATAGTACAAGTCCCCTTGTCATGGCATATATATAGTGTGTCACAATGTCTGCTAATGACTAGATGCAGACAAACCACATGAGTTTCTCCTGGCTTTTCAATGGGTCTTCTTATGTGACGTGGTTCAGTGTTATTATTAAGCGTTTTGCTCTAAGCACGTGTGAACTTCCCCATACCTGTTACAACAGTATGATCTGAAAAAAGTATATCGTCCTTACGTATACATAAAGATATCTTACTAGCAATATAGTATGTACAGTAGGATGCATTTTCCGATTCGCCATATACTCGTATGTGTGCGTTATGATGCATTTGTAATAATTAAGAACGGGACTAGAAGAAGCAGCAACAAACGACAGACATATGTAGGGAATGTTTAAGACTTTTCTGGGCCCAGTGCAAAAGTAAATTTGAATGTCATACCTACGCGCAATCCTGAAATGACACTGCAGATATAGCAGTGTGAGAATTTGCATACAAAGAGTGTTTGACACAAAACGTGAAATACAAACAGCGTTTTCGGAAACCCCCCTCCCGAACGATGGGGTTCCATGCAGCTGCACACATTGCTGTAGCCTTCAGCCGATCCTGGTGATGGGTACGTATAGTCTATTGGGTACTGAAGTACAGAGTCTTTTAGAAAAATGCTAAGTAGCGTGGTAGGAAAATTATTTCCTATTTTTCATCAGCTTTTAATAGTCTGTGAGCAGAAGGGTTTTCTGAGACAGGCGTAATTTTACGTCGATATTGCCAGAATTTTCCGTTTAGTCTTAAACGCGCTGTGAACTAATTTTCGTTTATTAAGCAAGCGGTTAAGTACGAACATTACAATAATATACCTCACCAGGCTAAGAAAACATATTTTGAATGGGCGTATGGATCAACCAGTAATTTTCACTTTCGAGGTTTAAAGGTGTCGCTGCTGTGAAGATGAGAGTTACTGCCTTTTGGAATGCGAAGCTTTGTAATCACGTAGACATTTAAAAATTTCGAGAAACCTGCTGCCTCCATCTTCAGGAACCCCCCCCCCCCCCCCCATGAAAATGGAGAGAGTATATTCGTTGGAAACGTTGGTAAACACACAGTGTCACATTCCGCAAGATAGTCGTTTCTTATTTTGATATTTATTTTATGTGGATGTAAATGTGGTCTTCTCCTTTGGAAGGAAAACTGCTTGAAAACGGAATGTCCAGGGAAGTATTTTCTCAGGATAAGGATGAATATATGAGGAAGTTAAGATATTATACAAATAAGAACTGCGTGATTTATGCAAGCTACTTCCTGTTCTTAAGAGAGCAAAATCGTTGAGACTAAGTTGCGCTGCACACAAACGCAAGATCGGACATGGTTGAATATATACAGAGTTCTGGAGAAAAAAAATTTCATTTGGAAGCCAAATACTTAGGTGATAAGTTAGGTGGATACCAGGGAAATACGTTTTAGAATTGGAAGTGGATGGGTGTGGTTTAGAATCGTTATCAATGGCGCTCTTTGGGATTAGCGGTGTTGAATTTTCTAGTTCCGCTGACAAACTGTTTAGTTAGCATGTCTGTCACTAGTACTAATTTAAGTTTAGCTGTACCTGTTTCACACGATTGCTTGTAACTAAGTGTTTACGATTATGCACAAATATTAAGCAGAAATTTGAGTAACAAATCCTCCATAATGACGATGATGATAATGAGGCTACACATAAGAATATAATAATAATATTAATGGTAATTATCTGAATAATTCTGAGCTGTTCCTCTTCCGCTTGTGCAAGTTGCGGATACAGGTGTATCCTTTCGAATTATGGTCTTATAATTTGTGACACCATGTAGAAGAATTTTAGCGTTCTGGAGAGTGTGCTGCCTTCATCTTAATTCATGAAATGGAATCTAAGTTATAGGCAGAATGTTCTTCCAAAGTTTTGCTATCCACTTTAAAAGAAACAAGGTGACACTACCCAAAAAATCGCAATCCGAAGACTGATCACTACACAATTGTCAAATTTTTTATTAAAGAAAATCTCAGAGTAATAGGATGTGAGAATATGGCCTAAATTGATTTTCTACAGCATGTACTCCAATGACAAACTCCTGTGTACAAAGTACTTTTTCTTCAGTTAAATACAAAACAGGTACTTTCTTGACCATACAAGCTTTTGTGAGCTTCTTAAGAAGGGCTTGTCTGAAAGTACTGAAACATTTGAAATTGTCTTCTCACTGGTTGACTTTCGGAGATGAAAGAATTATTGATAGTTGTGATAATTCCCTGGATCAGCATATGTAGAACTCAACCTTCGTTAATGATAATTTTAATGTTTCTTTAGGTTGGTTGGGTGAAGGCAGATACAAAAGCAATTCAGGCGATACATGACCACGTGATCACCCACAATCCTCGTGTTTCCGTATCACATAGTGACCATTCAACGTGGAATCTACACGTAAAGAATGTTCAAGAGGAAGATCGAGGGATGTACATGTGCCAAATCAACACAGACCCAATGAAAAGTCAGGTAAGGACATCGCTATTGTTTTGTAGAAATATAACTGTTAACTTTACGCCTCAGTCTCCTGAGGGGTAAAGGCCGCCTGTGTGTAGGGCTGACAACCTTACCACCTTTATGTGCCGCTTATCTAGAAATTCTGAGTGCCTCAAACATCTGGAGTCCTAAGGGCCTGTCCAGGCTTATAATGGGATAACTTTCTTATTCCTCAGAATGTAACATAATCCGTCGAAATCCTGTTCTATTTGTGTGTTGAATGAACGTGAATATATACACTTGTCTGCCGACCTAACATTTGTACAGTATCCCTGAAAATATTAACAAATAATGTAGCTAAGGCCCACAGTTCAAGGAGCATGAATTTCCGGGACGTGTAGTGAAACGAGTTATTTATATGAAATCTGTTTTGGAACCTTATGTGAAACACCATGTTTTGAGACCTAACAATATTTAAAGTGTTAACACTGAAGATCGCCTTCCAAACAGGCTCATATATTTGAAGTGTATTTCAATAAGGTAAAAAATGTGTGCATAGCTAACAATTCTGGCGCGTTGGTTCGTTGTTTCATTGTCTCGAAAACAGTATCACTTACGGAAATATTTGCTTCTGTACAAGTTTTTTTAATCATTTTTGGCTCCAGTTCGTATTTAGCAAGTCACACCTCACATACTATTAGAAACACACGCAGCACTTAGTGTGAAATATTCTTGAATATTCTCCGATTTGACCCACTTTGGGTACGTGTCGACAGAATTAATAATCCGCCTTAATGTAATATTCCATGAATATCCGTCAAGCTGTTTTGTTTCTGTCAAAAATAGGCAGATTTCTATGCCTGGGCTTTGTAATGTTAGCTAATGGATAATAACAGTTTACGTCTTTGTACTATTAACTATCCTGTACACACGGCTTCTTTTTTTATTAATTTTAATTTTGGAGTCAGTAAGTGTGATATGACATTTCTCAGGTATGTTATACAGATAAAATTTATCATTTTCTATAGATTTCTTTACAAAATAGTATGAGAAATTAATAAACAAATCTATTTCTCATAACAAATAATACTTCGGTAACAAATGTATGTATAACTTAACATATTTCGGCCCAATTGAGCAAGCTTCAGGCGTGTTATGTCAATATTTTATAATCGCATTTAGTACGCAATGCAGCCTTTTGCTAAACCAGGGATTTAAGTTTTCTTTCAGTTATTTCCGTGAGATAAGGTGTCCGAAATGTTAAATCCTTAAACATTCTAATTTGCTATGAAATTGTAACCTTTGATATTTATGTATCTGTTCAGGCCTTTAAAGACTGAAATTAGCCTGAAATATATTTAAATATTCAGTTCTTACCAAGCAGTAAACACACAGTCTGGGTTATAAAAATCATTCAAGAAATACTGTATGAATAAGCCCTTTTGTTCTGATTGTACGAAACACACGAAGAAATTTTGTAGGCAGAATATAGAAATTTGGGATGTTAAACCTAGTGGTAGAGATAGTAACCACTCGGCTTTAAACGGGTAACATTTATGTGTATTCTTGTTACGGCTTGTAGCATTTGTTCACTGAAAGCTTTATTTGCATTTATGTTTTACC
Source organism: Reticulitermes speratus (assembly GCA_021186555.1). NCBI lineage: Eukaryota > Metazoa > Arthropoda > Insecta > Blattodea > Rhinotermitidae > Reticulitermes > Reticulitermes speratus. The sequence goes on from JAJKFL010000005.1 coordinate 23,157,008, forward strand.
ATAATATCATGCAGGCACACCTAAAATGTTTCGCGAATTAGATTAGTTGACACTATAAATCTGAGTAAATTTTCAATGTGAAGGGTATTTTTATTCATCTTTATGATTCTGTATTTACCTGTAACATGAAATTGTTATGAATTGTATAATGAAAACACTCTTATTCTTTCTATTATAAATTCTACCTGCATCGAACTTGTTACCAAATTTCTTATTACATGTTTCAATTGGAATCCGCTGTCATATGAGCAATTTTAGGTGTTCTTTTATACAGAAAAAACAGTGCCTTATGTGGTGACCATGTTGGTCCCCATGTTTGTGACCTGGTATCAGAGACTAAACCTTTTGTCGGATTTTCATGATATTCGGTGTAGGAGTTCTTTACAAAACGTCATACAAGCTGGCGTTTCGTGAAAATGGCTCTCTTACAGCCATACTTTACTTACGGGCGTAAGTGAATTTCTGCCCATACTTTCCACATTTTTTCCCCGATTTGGTTGAAACTCGATACCAGAAATATTAACATCTTACTGTTGAACAATTGTAAATTTCGTGAAATTCGGTGCAGTGAGATCTGTACTTTGCTTAAAGACATAAATGAAATTTTGTCCTTATTTTCTTCATTTTTTTCCGATTTGGATAAAATTTATTGGATGCTTGTAAGTTTCTTGAAAATCGGTGTAGTGAAAACGGTACTTTATATGGGACTGTAAATGAATCCCTATCCTTACATTCCACATGTATTTTCCGATTTTTGTGAAATTCAATATAAGGAATCTGTAATTACTATTGTTGCCCTTTCGTAATTTGAGTGCAATCAGCCCAAGGAAAGCAGCAATTTTCTTGTGGATGTAAATAAAATTACATTTATGCTTCTACCATGAAACTCCATTACGTTTTTAAAGTAAAGAACGCCTTGCTGAAATCTGTGTACTGCGTTACGGAGTAAATAATTCGTATTATTATTGCTATCATTTTTACTTTATGTCAGGTTTGCTGTCGTGAAATTTGGTAAATGTCACCTTTGTTATTCTGAAATTACATATTTTTGTATTATAAATATATACGTAAGGGTAAACTGAGTAAAATAGAAACTGTATATCTGATACAGAAATGAAACCGTCAGTTTCTTTTTAAATGTCGCTAAAGAATTAAACATTAAGTCCAGTATTTATAGCAGACACTGTTTCATTATACAAAATATCTCGCATAATTCACTGCCTGTCTTAGGAAGTCACAAAATAATTCTAAATATCGCGTGAACATACGTTTTGAATATATTCCACATATTTAAGTGACAATATAATATTTACAGACTTCACTTGTAGTACAATGTTTCTTCACGCATTATATTCGGAAGTCTGGAGAACAAGTCCTGTCAAACCATAGAATTCTCTGGAAGATATCTGTCTCGCAATTCATTCACACCTGTCTCATAACTAGACAATGATTTAGTTATGTCTGTTCGTTTCTAAATGTTACGCGCTTCAAGTCACTGTAAGTAACCTGCTTCAACGCACTGCACCGGAATGATAGCGGAATGTTTATTTACTGTCATTTCTAGCTGCTCTTTGATGCGGGAAATTTTGCATCAACTTCGTTCATATAGAAACACCCCTTCTCCTGTAGTGTGACTGTTAAATATTTACAGATAAATTATAATCTTCCTCCAGCGACACTACATTCTTCCCCAGGGCTGCAGTGAAAATCTAAGCAATTTCCTCGGTGCCAAGCAAGGGAACACCGTGCTCCTTTACCGTGATGCTAATAAATGTGTGTTGTACTTAACTTGGCTCCTTCCAAAGGCTCGTTAGATGAAATATCTGTCTAAAGCACCTCTAACATTGTATTATGTTGCTAGCAGTTCGCCAACAAGGAAATCATTCTGGTAAAGCCTCCAGTTATCATTATAAGCTGCCATTGGCTCAAAGTGTTTCATAACTCCTTCAAAAGCCCCACTAGTCACAATGGAGCAGTCCCTCATGAGACCCACCGAAACCTCTACAAGAAGACGGGGATTGCTTTACAGAGCGGAACAGTGCTTCATTAAAGGGAAGGTTTTATTATTTAAACAATAGAAGTGAAATATGAATTATTTCGGTGTTTGGTAGCGTTACATTCTACAAGAGTTATGGAGTTGCAAAATTACTGTTAAATGCGAACCTACAACTTGTTCAAATTTAAAACACTGAATATTTTATGCCCCCCCCCCCTTTTTTTTTTGCAGGAATAGTTATCCTTTACGACTCACACAGTGCCACAAATATTTGAAGACCTTTCGGGTAAACTTTGTCTTCGAAAGGTCGTCCCTTTATGAGACTGCAGGTTTGTAAGGAACAGTAACATACTCGAAACCGGAGAAGAAAATCTTCCTTCCGTTATGTGGGAAATTAGACAATAATCGTAAAAGTTGAATGGTCACCGCCAGCTTGCCTATGGTAAAGGAAAAATAAAAGTAAAATTTTCTTGTGCTTATTAAACATTATTCCATAAACATGTATGGGGGAGTGTAAGTGTATCTTCATTTTTATCACGTCAGTGGGCAAAGGTGAGTTGTCAGCTTCATGCCCCGACTGCTTTACTCCCCCCCCCAGAGAAGTAGTCGCCTGGTACCCTTGCTATAGGAGGCTGGATGGGCGCCAGCACTGTTTTTGAAGAATTGCCAAAGGCAAGAATATCATGCTTCTGTCAGGAATCGAATTGCAGTCGTCCAGCCTGTAGTCAGTCAATTCACAGACTGCAGTATCTAATGTTACCCTCTCATATCTTTCGCCATTTTTCAAGTGGCCGCTATACAAGAGGTTTCCTTGCAGAATTTCTGTATGATTTCCTGTGACAGTTTATTTAACGTAAACTATATTCCATAACTTTAAACAGTACTACGTGATATGTACATTTCACGAAGTTTCTCATGAAACATTATAAATACCTCAATTACTTAATTCTTCTTAACAAATGCTGCTAAATATTTTCTTGAGAATTTAACCGGTTTTGTATTGGTCAAGTTGCTTTCTTGTATGCGTGATGCTTATCCTCTCATCCCTAAGTGGGGATCATAGATTTAGGGTGTTTAGAAAGGGTGCTAAGGGGAATTGTCCATCTTTATTAGAGTTATGTGACGGGAGAATTAAGAAGAATATAAAATCAGGAAGTTTCTTAGTTTCACTTTCTTCCAATATTATTGGATAATAACATAAAAAAGCTTAGGTGAACGGGGATAACGATAAATTCATACGAACTTAGCTGGGAACTGTCAACCTTAGTTGGAAAGATAATACTAAAAATCGATGTTTAAAAGTGTTTTTAGGAGACTTACTGGTTTTAGGTGTCTTAGAACTGGTTCCAAGGGCAGAGTATTGTTAAATCAGTAAATATTTTTGTGTTATAAAAGCGATAGATTTATTGCCCAGCTATGAAATTATCAGATTAAAGCAAAATAACCTCACCATTGATCATAAGTTGCTTGTTCCCTTTCGGGTAGATGGTATGCTTTACTTTATTTTGAATATTTTCGGTTCGGTCAGGACAGATTAAATTGGATTAGGTTAGATTAAGTTAGTTTGATTCTTTAAATTTTAGTGTTCGCTATATTTACCACCACGTTCAACATCAAAATACTTTGGTGTTTTGCCACAGACTTTCGTAGTTTCCTTTATGCGTACCGTTTACTTCCCTACGGGGCACTAACAGAATTCTTTGTGATGGAGCTAATTTGTCCTCTGTGAGGTATGAACACAGTTTGTAAGTGTAAAGCAGAAAACTTTTAGCCTTCAAAGGCTTATTACGTTTCGTGGTATAATCATATTGGTTTAATATTTTGAAGCATCATGTTTATATTAATCATTACTGTCAACCTGTGTGTGCATTATGAAGACATTTCGTCGTAGTAGTAATATATTTATATAAAACTTGTAACCAACTCTAAAATCATCCACAATGGGTCCAACGGCTTAATGGCATTACAGAAAAACTTTTGAATATTCAGGAGGTCGAAACAAAGTTGGTGCCCAATTCTGGAAGCAAACTCAGTTATAAACTCTCACATGATTGCATTTCAAGGCGCCACAAGTCTAAGAAATAGCAAATTTACTTTAAAACGTCGGTATTTCTTTCATATTTGCAGAGCGTTTATTTAATTTAATTCACTCTGTAAAAGTTTTTAGGTAGTTTCACTGACTGATATACACGTACTTGTTCTTTGTATAAGGTTATCACAAAACACTATTACATTCACTGTGATGCCGAACTTAGAAGCTATAAAATGCACAAAGTAACCAGTTCAAACAACAAGGCGTAGAGTGTTTTAATCATAAAGGAACTTCAAATTGAATCAGTAATTTGATATTTCCATTGTCTACAGAACTACCCAAAATATACAGTAGATGGCACTCGCTGCCCAACGCTGTACGCTTTTATTTGTCAGATCCTGCTTTCGAATCTTTGTGCGAAAGTGTTTCATGAAAAGATGTCTCTCTGTTTTCCTCAGTAACATTTCTGTAATACGACTGTAAACTATGTCTCGCTTACTTATGTTACGGATGTTCAAAGAGTTTAACGCTCGATATTCAAAGGTCGTAAATGTTACTGGAAACAGTTGCCTGTATGCCGGTTTAAATTGGGGCTACATTTAATTTCCGTTACATTGCTTGCTATTTCGCACAAACACATGGCCATTTTTTCTTGGTGCTAGTAAGAATTTCTTGTTGCAAAGTTAATTTGAAATATAGATATCTAGTCCTGATTTTTCACTGTATTTTTAAATTTAAGTATATAGCTACTAGCTGTATACGCATGTAAAACCCTTAGTGTTTAAATTCTGTCATTATTCAATCTCCATGTAATAAGTCATTCTTATATATGCGGAAACGTACGCGAGGTGGAAGGTATTGTCGAAAACATTCCGCTGTTATGAAGCAGCTGACAGGCGCTGTCGTTTCGGTCGGTACTGCACCATCGAGCTTTGCCGATAAATTACCTCCAGAGAGCAGCTTCGTACATTTTATCAAGCTAGAACTTTCAAGTTGTGCGCGTTAGTAAAAATGTAGTTTCGCACTATTTGTCGAGGGCCGTAACATACAAGAGCGGATCGGTGGAAAGGTTTTCGATGGAAATGAGAGTTGGAGTTACCGTTTTACTCAGTGGAAGTCTCAACAGACTTTATAGTATGATGCAAAAATTGTGCCTCAGTACGTTGCCAGGCTGTATTCCATACGAACTACTAATTTGTTGTAATATGTGCTTTTTTTAGATAACTGATAAGTTGACTAAACTTCGTATGAATTTTTATCCATATATTGACAAAGTTCCACTAGACTTCCAGCTACATAGCGCCAGATTTTCACGAACTAAAGAAACAAATGAATGTCATCGAATGTCAGTACACTAAATTTCACCAACTGCATCTGTTGATCCAGTTTTGCCTAGTTGACGTAACAAGACACCAACTATTACTGAATATTTCTGAGCTCTTCAGTTAATAAATTGCCTATGGCGTCTCGCAATTGGCTTTTACAAAGTTATGTTTCCCAGTAGCCAACTTTGTCGGATTAACCATATTTGTCGTTGTTCGACGTAAATATATGCTACAAAGGAGCAGTAGTGTGTCTTATGTAAAACAATTATCGCTTGGTATAGCAGTAGATCACCCAGTGGCACCAGATAATAAAATGCCTTTAGACAAAACATGTAGTCATCGGTGAGATGTTTTCGCTACCCTAGGTTATATCATCAGCTCCAAGTCTTCGATGGAGATTGAACAAATTCGGAGAAGAAACCTTGGGACATATTGGTAGGTAGAAATACCTCGTTTGATTTGAAGCTTTCAGGGCGTTGAACATTAAGTTTACGGCCATATGGGATGTGACACTGGAAAAATTTTTACTATTATGCAGGTCCTTATATTATACCTATTACTATATTAAAAACATTGGTACTTAATTGCCAAAATACACTGCGTCACATTCTATAAGACCGTGAATTTAGAACAATCTTCCACTTACTACTTCAATTTTATTCGGTTTGTGTAAGTTAATCATAATCACTGAAGCTCGTACAGTGTCTTTAAATTACTATCGGTAAATCTGTGTGTTAAATTCTCGTCGTGCACGGTTTCTTTAATCACGATATTCGTAACAGATCGTATAATATATTTCTATAAAATTTGTTTGCAAAACTGTGGAGAGACTCAAGGCGGTTGAAGCAAACATTCATCGGCCCGTTCACTTGTGGCTGTGTTAGACATGAAGCATTAGTGGCGTCGTTTGCAGTAATCACAACATTATGTCATAGCAGCCGTTCCCTTTGTCAGTCCCTTGTCAAAACCATTCCAACCATTAAACCATCCCGCATAACTGCACCGATCTTGAGAACGGCAGTAGAACAGGGAATTAAGCTGCAATATGGAACAGCTAGCACTTTAACTTCTGAAAGTAAGAACAGCATAAAAGTCGACATTAATTATCTCTCCCACTGCTACTCCCACATGCTGATGGTTATAGTTGCTACCACGTGTAAAACAATAACTTTGTCTTTAAGGGCTACTAGACAATATGAACATGCAGGAGGGATACAGACCAATCTGAATTTCTGTAACTTTGCGATGGAACATGAAGAAGATGAATGTGATATTTTTCTTATTTTTTTGTTGCTGTTGTTATTGTTAATTCGCACTGAAGTGTTTACCAATGGTATCTAATTACTACTCCAAAGGTCTTGACGGATTATAATATTGGTATCGACTTCAATTTCACATTACACATGCTCTGTACTTAAATCTGTAAATATTCATTTATATTTGGCTTTGTCTTCAATATTTTCACGCATCTGTCTTGTATTTCGGAGGTCCTGGATTCAAATCTCAACCCTTCGAAAGGTTTTCTTGACATGAGTATTTTGATGGTTTTCTAAACCACACTGGAAAGTTCTGAAGTATTTACACGAAATAGGCCTCTTTCCACATACTTTTAAATCATTATTCATTAATCATTCCATAATTTTGCATCTCACACACATATATATATATAATATATATATATATTTATATTTAATTTCCTTATAATGTCTTCAGATAAGGAAAAATACAAATATCTTACACAGTGTTGCATATTACTGCGTGTTTTTTATACAATCAGTAGTGGTCAACCAACAAATACAATATTCTGAAAAAAAACACACAATGTCTGTATTTAAATTCCTGTAATTTTCGGCCCTCTCTGGGCCATTAGCTAGAAATATCAATAAATCGATAATTCAGAAGAACATAGTGCTTAGTATTACACAATAATACAGTGTCACATGCACATTAAAGTACACTTTGTGTTACAATGTAAAAGATATGGTTGTAAAAACTGTATAATAAAAATGTGTAGTAACACAGGTACGACGCCGTACAAATTGAGATTAAGATCACATACGATTCTGGTTTCTTTTGTAAGATCGCCATTACCTACGTACACGAATTTAACGGTGACGCTACTGACATGGGTGCCAGGACACATGGGGATTGATGGATATGAAATCGCTGATCAATTAGCCAACCAAGGCTCTTCACATATACTTACAGGACATGAGCTCGCACTTGGCATTTCTGCGAAGTTTGCTGGGGGAGTGATCAGTGGTTGGACGAGCAGCAAACAAGTCAGTATTGCAGTCTATTCTTGGAAAAGGCAGACTAAGGGCTTTCTTAAACACTTTCCGCTAAAAGACCTGGGGAGTTACTCAACTTGAGCAGAAACCAGCTAAGTAAATGAGTAAATAACGGGTCGAGCCCTTGTGGTCCCGATGCACGTAGGCCTTTACCAAGCCCTTTGTGCCCCTTAACTGAAGTCCAAGTCATGAGACCCCTGTCCTTTTAATAAACTTAAAAGGACGAGAATAATTGGAAGTCCTAGGAATAAGTAGGCGACCGGGATAGCTTAGTACCGACTACGGGCTGGACGGTTCAATGTTCGAACCCCCGAGGCCGTCAGATTTTTCTGAACCTGGCAGACCGGCCCCGAGACCCAGCCACTCTGTTGTACAATGAGTGCCGGGTCGTGACCTTGACCACCCCCCCCCCCCCCGTCTAGCGCCGAGAATGCGTGTATGTAGAGATATAAATCCATTGGTTCGTCCCTTCTTTGCCTCCATGGCACATTATAGGGTGACCTTTTCCTTACCTAGATATAAGTGGGAGGAGAATATTAAATTTATATTTTAAAGTAATAGCGTGTGGGGGAATATTGTTGTTTTCATCTGGCTCAGGATAGGGTCATGCGGCAGGTTCTTGACACACCGTACTTAATAATCAGGTCCCATTAAATACTGGTAATATTTTAAATAGCTAAGGGACTATCAGTTTCACAATAAGGACTCTGCTCCATGGAGTCAGTGCATTGTCTTCTCCGTACAGTCTGCGTCCTGTGCAGTAAACTGATAGTGAACGTGTGTCCCGCACCACAGCTGGGGGTAGGGTATTCACGCCTTTCGACACACTTGTAGTGGTGCCATCTGCAGCTGAAAGCCAACTTTTACACTGTCTCTAGGACAGACACAGCTACCACACAATACACTGCAGTATTTTATAACACACTTTTCACAGCTGTAACGGAAGCTGCAGCTACTTCACACTGTTGTGGCTATTTCTAAGCCAAAGTTACATAACTTGTCAGCCTGTTTTAAGTACAATTAATCACTTTCTAACAGCCTCAAAATATAACCTCTTTTACTTATCAGCGTAAGAGTTCCAATTTTCTTGTAATTGGGACAGCTACAGTTTGTGCTCGGTTGAGGCATTGCGCTACACTCCGAAAGGTTGCGGGTTCTATTCCCGATCAGGTCATTTGGGATTTTTCATTGACTTCATCCTTCCTGCCGCACTATGGCCCTGGGATCGACTCAGCCCCTACCATAAATTAGTACCAGGGAATCTCCTTGTGGGTAAAGGCGTAGGGCTGACAACCTTACCACCTTCATGTTCCGATTGTATAGAAATTATGGAAGCCTCAGCCTTCTGGGGCCCTATAGGCCTGTTCAGGCCTGTAATGGCTTTGCTTTACAGTTTTTGCTGCTTCTTCCTTAACGAACTTCAAAGAGCAGAGTCATTCTTGGGAAGCTTAGCCTCTTAGCTAGGAAATAAATTTCCGGCTTTTATGAAAGCCAAGAATGCAGTACCCTGTACAGAAGCGTTCGCCACTGGTCCCTTTCCTGAACCAGATGAATCCAGTTTACATAATCACAACTTAGCTGAAGTTTTAATATCTCAAAAGCCAGTATCCGCTATTGGACACGATTAGGGACAGTTGCATCCACGACCCACCTTCACAGAATGCTTTCCTTAGATTCATCCTAACATATACCTTTCTTCTCCGTATTGGTGGGGCGTGCCGTAACTCAGGTTGTTATTCGCCTGCCCCTCACCACAGAGGCCTTGGCTCGATTTCAGTACCATCCTTGTGGGATTTGCGGTGGACAGGATGGCACTTGGACAAATTTTTCTGCGAATACGTCGGTTTTCCCCATCAGTATTATTCAGCCAGTTCTTCATACACATATTTCGTTCATCGACGGTCGATACCATATAATTTTAATATTTTACAGCGTCGTTAAATAAACATACACATTTATTCGTGATCTTTCAAGTGGGTCGTGTTAAGAGTACCTCCTCCGTCAAAATTTGGTTTGTTCTGTCTTTTACACAGACATCCTCGTATCTGTGGACCCTCGGTGATAGCTTATACATAGTTTATAGTCGATATTTTAAAGTATGCAAGAGGCAGGTGCTCGAAGTGAAATGGCCGGCGTGCTTAATGCACGGCTGATGTAACCGGTTGAGTAACACATTATTTAAGAAAGGCCACATGATTTGCACGTCACTTCCAATTTCTTTTAAAAATAAAATGTTATTTCCTTTTTCCTTTCCTTGTTATGTGTGACATATCTTGTTTAAATCACTACATTATGTTGCTTAAATTTATGTGCTTTTATGAAACAACAGTGAAATAAACTTCGCTCTTCATCTCCCAGGCATTTGTACCAACTATATGTGGCTTATAACAGTATAAGTCACACATTACTTAGAAAATACACTAGAGAACAATATATTCTTAAAACAGAAGCTAGTGTTGGGGGGAAGGATCAAAACAACTATTACAAATCCGTCTGGTTTAAACACATTTCTGGGCAGTTGGTATCACATTAGGCTGGTGCTCAGATCGGATGATTATAACTGGGATTTATCACCTTTGAGGGCACAAATGGATGGCCAACGTCCAGAACAGAAGATTAACTACACAAAAAAGTGAAACACGTTAAAGAACGAGGAGGCGATGACGCTGAAAAATTTTCATATCATATTGAAGGTTTACTGTGAAAAGAAGAGCAACATGACAGCCATAATGGTAGTGCCAGGCTTTTGAGTACGGTAAGAGTAGTTACTACTCATGCTGCATATTCATAAGGTCCCGGTTTCGAATCTCAGCCTGGAAATGAGATATCCTGACAGATTTTTATATATTTCCCTTGCACCCTAAGACTTTAAATACCGCGCTTGCCGTGAATTTTATTTTATTTCATGTAAAGCTCCGTCACCACAAAGGTAAATTCATTGTTGTAAAATTAGGAATAAAAATATTGTTGCAGATCGGAATGGAAAGAAATTGCATAATATTAGATCGTTAGTAGTAAAGACAAGGAAAGTAAGGGAAAGTTGCTAAAAGGAAAACGAGGTCCTTTGAAGGCAGTACTCTAGAGCAATATTATAATCTGTAAAGCTGTTCTGAAATAAATCGAATAATAAAAAAATGTAGATTATGAAACTGAAAAGTGATGGTATAATTCACATATAGAATACAGAATATACATACGAACAGACTGCACTTCACGCAGATCGAAAGGGTTATAGTAACAAAAATGGAAACAAAAATGCTAGTTAAATTAACGTTTTGAAGACTTAAATTCATCAAAATTACGTATAGAAATTCAGTTCTACCTCACAGAGAATGAGCTCGTTTCAGCTACAAATGACAATCATTTGATGGTGTTTAGGAATGTATTAGACCATTCTTCGGGGTATACAAAACACAGAAATGCATTGTATGAGGAAAGAGCGCAGAATTTATTAACCTTGTAGCAGATTCAGCTTAAAAATATCACCGGGATTAAAAGGTTAATTGTGGTAGAGTGATACCAAATCTGGAAGCAAACTTTTGTAGCATATCAGGTTTGGACAAAGTGTACTGTGCAGTCTTCACATCTACATTTTGTTAGTTTTTTTACGTTTGACAAAACATACGTAATGTAAGATATGTTTCATGGTTACTGAAGAAATTAAAATTCACGTCTTATGATACGTTACACTCTCTTTTAGTGTAAGGCATTGCAATCGTTCGAAACGTTGGGTGCTACTTGTCCAGCAACACAGCTCTACCTCCCAGAAGAATTGAATCTTCAGAATTTCCGCTGAGAGGACCAAAAAATATAGAATCAGTGATTTCTTCGTGTAACTAAGATCTAAATTTGAAATTACGTGATAATTATGTGTATGGTTGTAAGCTTTTCTTACAGATATATTAAAAATTAACAGACTGTGCGCGCTCTAACATTTTGACCAATATTTTGTGATTAGAGTAAACGATTTAGTCAAAACTAGTTTACCTCACGCATATTTTCTAAAAAGCTAGAAACAGTTGTTTAAGATATTTTAATGCATAGAGTCAGAGTCCAGAGTAGTGGATTAATTTATAGTGTAAATAAGTTAGAATTTGAGAATCGACGCAGGGGATACAAACGTTTTAACAGATAAATATGTTGTGGATGTTTTAGATATGGCTGTGATGTAGAATTTCGGGTATAAGACCAGAGATTTATGACCAATTATCTGTTTAGGCAAAAGAATTAATCAATTCGTTAATTAATTCATTAATATATTTATTGTTACAAGTCAAATGTGTTTACATTTCACTGTCAGGAAAACGTTATTTCCTCTGTAAAACTTTGGAGCAGTTTATTACTTCCAAAATCTAATAGTACTGTAGATAATTAAAAATTTGTCTGCTTTGTATTATAACACGATGGAAATATTTCTTATTAAAAAATCCAGCCACTAGAACCTACATTTTTTCTCGTATAATTACAAATATGCGCTTTATCAACGACCGTGCGAAATGAAGTTTTAATTGCGAGATTGAGGTTCTCGGAGCGGTGTTGCTGAAGATTTCGTCTTTCTGGGATTTGACGCTGTGTCTTTTGACTGTAATTCCCGGCTTCTCAAATGACTAATATTCCTTCATCTTTAGGATCACGCAATCGAAGAATAATATACTGCTTAACCCTACAGACAAAGGCACTACGCCCTTCGAAACTAGGGAACAACACACCCAAGGACATATCATCACATCCCAGAAGAACTGAAACTTCAAAGTCGTCTTTCGTAATGAGCTCTATATCCTAGGTCACGGAAAAAATTTGTTGCCGTCATCCAGTATTTTTATAAGTTGTCAAACTTTTGTATTAGCATCCGATAAAATAGGTGGTAGGCTATAATCTAGTGATATGGACCAAATTAATTTAAATGTATAAAGTACTTTCAAATGTAAGACAAGCGAACGCAAGAAACTCGCAGAAACCGAGACCCAAATGTAATGTTTTATAGTCGACAGGTCTTGAGCCATGATTACTCAGTAAGATGGTTGCAGGGGCCATAAACTGCCTTTTTTCAGCACATGTTCATGCCGGCTCTGCTCCTCATTCCGCATTTTTGCCTCACAATTGCAGACATTAAAGACGCAAAACGTTCAGTTTCATTCACGTGTCGTAGCGTATAGACGCAAGAACAATATTTGTCCATAATTCAGTTTTCTTACACTACTGCATTTCTGTCATTCAGAATCACACGTGTCCTACAGAGACGAATAGAGTTTACACCTAAGTGGATATACCATGTACGATTTCGATATATTTGGTTACAGTAGAAGAACAGGCCTACCAACATGACACTGTTGTATCAGATACGATGTAAGTAGTCTTACAGTATGAAGAGATTGTTGTGACAGCTGGTGAAGAACGCTACTTGAACGCCATTGGTACAAAATTTAGCTTCCATTTTATCATGTCTTAACTTATTTGTTCATTTTTTCCCTTAATTACTGTCTGTCGTTCTACTTCTTTCCTTGCTTGCTTATGTTCTTCCTTCATTTCCCAGTCTTTGGATCTTTTCTTATTTATTTTATTTCTCCTCTTGGTGTACATGAATTTATTTCTCTCTTCCCCTATTTTCTCTTTTCTTTCCTCCCTTCCTTCTTCCGTTTCAGTGAATGAAATGAAACATATGTCGTGTGAAACTATATCAAGCAATTCCAGTATCCATTTTTCCATATATGGTTTGTTGTGGATCGTTGCGTTCTTTCATATGATGTCTAATCGTCATTGTTTATTTACTCTTATTCAATATCATCAATAATAAATATGCCAGTGAATTCGAAGAGTACAGCTAAATAACCACCAAATCAATTAACCACAAATTCCCTATGAAAAATCCGGGTTGTAAACCCGTTTTCCGCGTGGTGGGAGGTTGTGGTTAACCACAGAACCAATAACGCTTTATATATTCTGTGGCATTTAGTCGTTTAACACTGATAGCCTCTATTCACTTTGTGTTGTTTCCATATCCCCTTTTCGTAGGAACAATGCCCTGTTTCAAGTTATGTTAAACTGCATTGAGGAATTGTAAAACAGTTTGAATTTGCTCTTACTGCAGTTGAGTTACCTGAAATTTGTTATGCTTCAGTGGTCTTTATTTGTATTTATTTATTTATTTTTATTTATTTATTCATTTATTCATTCATTCATTATTATCTACTTACTTTTTTGGATGGGTGAGTTAAGGCAAAAGATAATTCATTCAGTGTTGTCGATGTGCCTAAATTAATTCCAGCCCGATAGGATTTGTTGTTGAACCTTAACAACGTAGATACTACAACATGTAGTAAAACGTCTGTTGTTTTTGAAGGTCTTTATTTAATTAACGCTTTGAAGCCTAAACAGTTTAAAAGTATTATAGACAGTTACCAACAAATGCACAAACCATAAATAAAGGCATAAATCAACATTTTATCATAATTAAAATCCTACATATGTTTCGGCTCGCGAGGATTATGATAAAAGGTTGATTTATGCCTTTATTTATGGTTTGTGCATTTGTTGGTAACTGTCTATAATACAAAAATGCACGGTGAATTAAGACTAAAAGTTTAAAAGTATTTTTCTTTTCAGTGCACCCCGATATTCATTGGATAATTGCTTTTTTGAATTGTCCCTAACTTGGCTCGCCTTTCTTTCTTATAAAAGTAGTATTTAGCTGAAGATAAGTGTGGAGCTTTGGTGGAATGATAATGAGAAGGGAAAACCGAAGTACTCGGCAAAAAACTTGTCCTATTGCCACTTTGTTCAACGCGAACTTCACATTTTCTGTAACGGGATTGACCCCGAGCCTCCGCGATAAGAGACCAGCGACTGCATTTGAAGATTCAGTTAGTACATCGCAGGAAGGATAGAGATAACATTGGGTTAACTAATTATAGAGGAATAATATTGATTTATAGTATGATACAAAACACATCTTACACCGTGTCTAAAAATTCAGAGCTTTAGACTGTGTGTACAGTAACCACAAGGCCTTAGTGGGTAAATTATAAACCGTATCCAAAACTGATTGTGTGTGTATCATAACCACCGGACTTTAGTTGGTTAAATATAATCCATATCCAACATCACTTGAAACTAAACTAATTGGATATGTAGTTCTGACGCTGGTGTAATGGTTATACACTAATGCTGGTATTTGTTTAATCGAGTTGCAGTTACACCATAATTAACCTAAAATGAACGGCAAAAATGATCCATATTGTTTATAAATTATTTTAAAGTAACACAAAAAGCTTGATTCCGCCTTATTGTAACATGTATTCTTTTCTAAGCCTGCGACGACGTGTCTTGTAAGTTGAAGGCCTTCAGCAATGTATAAGAGGAAGGCTGCTTTCTCCACTTGCCACATTGCCGTTTGAGAAGTGAATGTGGCCTCCATGTGTTCGGATAGATCGATCAAGTGTTTTAAGCTTGATCCCTTCGTCCAGTGTTTGCTCCAAGACCGACCCTCAAACTGTGGGGAAGTTTCGATCTGTGGCTATGGTCAGGCATGTCTATAAATGGTCTATCCTCATATACCGCACGTACACAAGTGGGAATATCCGGTCAACATTTGTGTGCAACATTCAGTTCTGAGAGCAAGATTGCCACAGTAATGGAGCCATTTGAATTCAGAAATGGCAGGGAGTTAGGGCATAGATCCGGTAAGTAGAACCGTAAAACCTGCACAATTATATTTCCACCCAAAACTTTCGACCCTTGAATTAATTTGTTTCAGCGTAGCTGTTATGGCTTTTATTGTTATTATTTCGTGGCTCAACGAAATGAGCTGAAGTGTACTAGAAGAGACTGTTGGCCTCTCTCTTATTTAGTGAAGAGAAATAGCCATACTGGATCATAATACCTACCTAAAGTAGTTTCGAATTAAGGGACGTATTTCCCTAAAACTTCATTGTAATACACTGTTTAATCCAACAGATTGCACAGTCGGTAAATAATAATCATTTGACACTTCCGTCCCTCCAACATGTTTTGACCTCTACAAGGTCATTATCAGGGAGGTATATACAAAGGCATACAAATAGAGAAAATTCTTGTCTAAGATGTGCTTGTGCGGAGTGAAAATGCAATAGTCAGTTAAAATTTTTTTATGATTACATAAAATGTAACCCAGCAAATTGTTTACAATTATAAACATTATTTAATCGCCCATTGCCGACAGACATCTATGCCAATCTTTATCATCTGCATTTAAAAGGAATAATTCCTGTGTAGTCCGGGTCTATGGGAGCCTTGTCTACGCCACTGCTACTTGAGAATTTCGCAAATTTTGTTTACGTAATTTGTATAAAATATACAATGGTAACATGATTTCTGCGCGACTTCTCTATTTTCATTTGATAACGATGACGTATGAACACTTGCTGTGAGACACGTGGAATTAAATGCACAATATGTTCATTATCAGTAAGCAGGATGGCGTAGCGGCGGTGTTGTAAACTTCTCTTTGTGACCTGACCAGCCGAATCTCTGCCGTGGTTTAACGTAGTTTTCTTTTTCATTAACTCCAGGAAAATTCCGGGATAAAAACAGCCTCTTCTTTCCAATTTCTTTCCAAGTATCATCACCGATCATCCTACCATCGAAGCTAAGTAGTCTGAGTTAATCACAGTGCAATAAAATGAACCAAAAGATCGGTAGACAAAAATAAAATTTGCCCAAAACGATTTGCTTTAGACGTTAAATAGGCACTTTGCCTACATTCGTTGTTATCACATAAACAACATAAGAATGGACGGAGAATTTTGCGTCCTCGAGACCGTAAGGCTTTTTTCTGTATTCTGCTCTACAAAAAGCATATTAAAGTCTTTATTAAAATTTGTTTTACGGTGGAATGTAACATGAATTTTAACGGCGTTTGCAAGATATCCATGCTTTATGCTCTGAAACATATTGCTGTCAAGCATGGGGTTCATATCTGTGTCTGAAATGTAGACAGCATCGTAAATCGAACCATAAAAATATATTTTCCTACCATTAGTAAAGTGTTCTTTAGAAATTCAAGGCAACGTTTGACAATTTCCACATATAACGACTGTGTCTAGGCCTACAAACAGACCGTCCATTGACCCACTAGTGTACGTATATTCCTTGAGGAAACTGAAATGACGATTGCACTGAATATGCACATAATGCAGCTTTCTTTTTCGGCAAAGATCTGGTCTTAAGCAAAGGCACACAGCTCTGCAATTTATTTCTGACATATTCTGGTAATGTTCGTAACTATTTTTAATTATTCATATTTCTGTACAACACATGAACATATGGTGATGACATACACAATAAGTTTTTTACTACAGTCTTGTTTCTACATTGTGGGTCATCCCAGCTTTTTTATGCATCACTGTATTTTTATATTGTATTTTTTATTATAGTATATTATATTGTAAGGTTACGGATAATACGGTATACATTGTGGGTAACGTGACGTCAGTAAATGTATATGTTCTGCGTTTTTTTTATTTTTTTGGTCTGCTTAACTGCACTGCAAGTCAGACTACAAGGCGCCGAAACGTTATATTATAGAGCATTATGAGTCACAAAACACCATGAAAGAAGCTGTCATTACCTAACGTAAGGTAATTTTTCGATATTCGTTTATAAGTGCTGAGGAAAACCACGAAAAACCTCAGGATACTTGCCATCCCGGCCAAGAAACAAAACAGCTACGTCTCGACTGCAAATAAGAATCGTTATTCTTTCGGACATTTGCTCAGTTTGTAGGCGTACGTTACGTAGTAAGTGCAAACTTCCCTGGTATTTAATGAAGAGGGAACTTATATACGAAACTTGACCAGCCACCAGCCCTTTTCTGTGACCATATATCTTTATTCAGCTAGTCGAACAACTATTTTCGTGGCGCACTACTTAAGAAAATCGAAATTCCGTTGCCATGTTTAGAAAAGCCTCTGGTCAGTTTCATTTCTAAACTACCTGAATCCATTGAATTCTTACATATCCTGTTTAATTAAGATAAGTTCTAATATTATCCTTTCGTCTGCGCATGTAATGTCCATTTCAAAATGTATTGTATTCAGGCTGCTACTGACAAACCGACAAGATACGGGGCTGATGTGTTCAAATCACATTTTGCCTACCCCTTGCAGAAATCAGCCCGAGTGATATATTAAGTACTTTAGAGACAAATGGAAGAAAGTGTATAACAAGACTCGGTAAGTGTTATTGCCCTGGCTAATTTGCCGATTTGAAAACTGGAGACCCGCATCACTTTAGAATGGGTTTTACTGAGAAGTCATCGTATTACATGAGTCGTTGCTTCGGAAACTGTTATAGCCTGCCAACTTCCATCTACGGTTCATCTGATTCGTCCAATTTCCAGTTGAATTTATTCAAATCGAAGGGATATAGGAAATGATGGCACAGACCTGGCACTAGCTCTACTCATGGCACTTAAAGGTTGACCGAAAAGAATGATGTACACCAGCTTCGTATTCTGAGAGTTTTGGGTTCGAATGTTTGACCGGAGAACCTAATATATCCACATAACAATTGCGCATTTTCCTTTGTAATGTTGATGTTAAAGAAAGAGTTAAATTTTCTCCATGTAGTTTGGAACTTTTAAGTCTTTGTACAGATATTAGTGTTACACTTTCAACATTACGCGTGAGATATCTCCCTCGGAATCTTCGACTCCTTTTTCTGTGAAAACCATCGCTTTTTGACAACATCAGTGGCTTTATATCTGCAGAAATTCCAGAATAAATTGCCATAGAAACGTACAAAAGCATACAGATAGTTAGTCTTTAAATTTAAATAATGTACAGAAAATATTCTAAAATGTGATATATAAATAAACCTTAATATTGTCTACTTCTTGGTCACTTTAAAATTATTTCTGAGCGACATGCAATATATGGAGTTCAAGAAAACGCCATTACAAATGTTTGATTGGGAAGGATGTTGAAGGGAGCTGTAGTGACTCTTTGGGCGTCAGGTTATAGCATTGGATATTATTGAATGAGACAAAAAAAACTCCGTGAGCATAGTAAACTTTCGGACCCGAAGTCGAAATGGGGGCCTCCAGAATGTGTAGCAGAAGCTGTAACATTTCGAATGCGATGTTTGACAATTCTTGTTCTCGTTCTTTCCTTGTTTGCGTAACTTCTTATATTTGTTCATTTTATATGTGATTTATCAGTTAAATTACGCGTACAAATAGGTTCGTGTATGTTTCATTTTGTGCTGTTTTACATCCATATTTAATTTTGGAAAGTGTTTCTTGGTGATATACAGACGTATTCGGTTTCCTTGATATTTCTAACACTAACTGTTGCTTGTAGTTTGTTGCAAATGATCATTCCAAGTGGTTAATAGGGTATTTAATTATTAAGAAAATTGACGACGCACTAAGTAGCTTTGAATGTAGCTATGAGTGGTAAGATTATTGCTGAATGATTAACTATTACAAGTGTGAGAGGAAGCTCTCGTGAATCAACAGAGGTATTTTTCCGGTCTCTGCGCTTGGGGACTGAGTGTAGTCCCATGAAATCTGGTTCCGAATTGTCGGTGTTCCGGCTGATATTCTAAATCATCAATTCTAAATTAAAGTCATAAGCGATACCTGTTGAATAATCATGCTGTGTGGTTGACGCAGTGAATGTTATAGACTTGTATTCGGGATATATCTACCTGGATCGTGGCACGTCTGCCACTTTTCCCGAATGACGGTGTCTGTGTCTGCCCTCAGTGTTCGAAAATAATGTCGAGTGAACGCCCTTAAATAGGCCACGATTCCTCCTACCATATCGTTACCAAAAAACTTTAAGATTTTTTTCCCCAGCTCTTTGTACTTTGTAATATGTGTAATTAAAATGTCTTTATAATGTACCTCAATAATTAAAACCCCAGATAAATAAGCAAACATGCCTGTAGAATTATACCTTTATAACTACTCACATGTTCGATCTTCATTACATTTCTTGCTTGAATGTTTTGTTTTAGAAGTGGCAGCATTGCCGATGTAATGCAACTGGTTCCGAACCTTCAAGCAAGACATTCACATATATTTTTATCCATGAGAATTGTTTTAAAATTCCATCCCACTTTTTCTAGACTCACAATGAAAATGAATTCGACAGAGTTGTCATCACAGAATAATTTCGTACTTTTACCCCTAATTCATCTCCAGGCTCTGTATTCCCAACTTTAGCCGACTATGACATGATGTAGGGTTTCAGTAACATTTGTAACTCTGGCTAACTGCCCCTCTTCCCTCTGCCACGGTTCGAAAATTCACTGTATAGCAATGACCACGGGCGGGGGGGGGGACACATGCACAAAAAATGCAAGTCATTAGAGGGAATTAGAGCCCGTGGTCCAGAATCGTTACTTCATTGCATGCAAAATTCAAACAACAGCAGTAGCTAGAACAAAAGAAAAAAGATGTAAATATGTGAAAAATGTAATTTTATTGGTTGGTGAGAAGAAAAATATACATACACATTTCGGTATGCAAACTGATGACGCACAGTTACATGGTAACCATGTACACAGACATGTCGGTAATAAATGGATTTTAACGATATCAGACGTGCACTTCTGTACATGTTGATATACGAGTAGGCTATATCAGCAATGGGGGCACGCGCTGGCGCAGTTGCTTGAGGCACTACGCCACAAACCGGAACGTCGCGGGTTCGATTCCCGATGGTGTAATTGGAATTTTTCCTTGACATAATCGTTTCGGTCGCACTATGGCCCTGGGGTCGACTCAGCCTCTAACAAAAATGAGTACCAGGAATAGTTCCTGGGGGTAAAGGCGGCCGGTGCGTAGGGCTGACAACCTTACCACCTTCATGTGCCAATTGTCTAGAAATCTGGGAGCCTCAACCTCCTGGAACCCTAAGGGTCTGTCCAGGCCTGTAATGGGATTGCTTTACCTTTATATCAGCAATGAGACTGCAGTCCTGGGGAAGGCTGAGTTGTAGAATTGATGTCTGATAATACATATAAAATATTATTTATTTATTTATTCATTCATTTAT
Source organism: Reticulitermes speratus (assembly GCA_021186555.1). Lineage (NCBI taxonomy): Eukaryota > Metazoa > Arthropoda > Insecta > Blattodea > Rhinotermitidae > Reticulitermes > Reticulitermes speratus. The sequence continues at coordinate 23,177,692 of JAJKFL010000005.1, forward strand.
ATAATTGGAGACGGCTTATGATGAATTGGGGGTGTGTGTTATTCACTCGCAGGATATTAGTTACTATCAGTGAGTGACAGATGACGTTAACAGTCCAACGACCTCGACGTACATTCAGCTATAGGAAATTCTCAGCTTCTGACCAATAGTTTTAAGACCTCAGCATGTACATACTTTCACTTACATAAGCACATACTGCGTTAATCGTGAGACGGTTTCGATATGTACCTACTTTCTTTGTGTCGTATTATTTGTTTCGGAGTATGTTGCTACTTATATCTTCAGGGAAGGCGTGAGGAGTGACTGAATGTGAATGGGTTATATAGGTATTTTTGCATGGATGAGGACAAGGAATGTAAAAAAGAGACAAATCAGAGGCAATAGGGGGAAGGGGAGGCGGGGAGTGGGAACGAAATAGATGCAGCCCCTTTGCGGGCCAGTGGACCTGAAATTGGATAGACCCGTTTTTACAATATGATGCTTTTTGCACACAGTAAAGTTGTTTTTCCTTCTCCCTGTCTGTCTGTCTGTCTGCTTCTCCTTCTTTCTACCCATATTAGATTGTACTGTATCTCCTTGTTTCTTCATTTGTTTGGAAGTCCGCACGGTGGTGAGTATCGGATATGACGCCGTGTAATTTGGTGGATAGTTTTAAACATTTCGTATGAACCTCCTGTCTCCGCCCACTGCCTTGGAAGTTGCAGGCACCAGGTTACTCCGAAACGTGGGTGACTACCAAATTACATTTATTCTTTTCTTCTTTCTTTGCTTATCTTTCCCTCTTCTTTCTTTCCTTACATTGTTCCTTATTATTTATTCTTTGTTAATGTCCTTCTGCTTCATTGTCCTAGAACAAATCAGCTGTCCTAAGATGGACTTAGTAGTTGGTACTTGCTTATTAGTTAATCGGTAGGTCGGTGACATGTTCAATCCATAGGTCGGTGAGGAGATTGGTCGGTAGATCAGTTTGTCAGCGGCTCGGTGGCTCGAAGGGTCGGCTAGTTGCCTTTGGTCGGCCGGTTGGATGACAGGTTGGTTGTTTAGTAGATTAGATATTTTCGCAGCGTCAGAAATATTTGCGTAAACTTGAGAATATTTGAAGCTCGTGACATTCAGAGATGTGGAAACTTCGAATTTTATAGAGATTTTATCGTCTATGTCACATTTGTTCCGTAAAATATCAGAGTGAGGAAGTCACAGTGTGTAAATAGATAGGGGAATAATAACTGAAACAAAAAATCTATCTGTCAATTTTACGAAACTAAGTTATGTGAAAGACGTAGGCTTTAGTAGTAGAATTGTCACTGGTTTTCTAAGATGTGGCATGTTTAGGTGTCATTAAATTTGTATAAAGTAGATTTTCAGCTACAGTTTTCAATAAAACAGACTTATTGTATCTGTTCAAGAGCTTGTAAAGCTAAATTATCCTATACGACCTTTACATATCTAATTTAGATACAGTTAATATCCGGAATAATATTTAAATATCCCTTCCCATTAGCAGGTATTTTTACAGATTGATAACTAATATGTACTTCAAATATTAGCCGATAAGCTTTATTTTAACTGAGAATGGAACTGAAACCTTTGGATTGCAGGCAAATCAACCTATAAGGACTTTTGCAGAGAAGAAGAAAAGGATTTTTGACGTATATGCTCTAACTTATTTAGAGAGATGAGGATTACGGTACACATAAAAGGGGCTTTTGATGTAGTCTAGTCTGTTTGAATAACCCCCGAGATTTAAGAATTTCAAGAAAAATTATATATGCATGTGTTCGTAAAAGAACAGTGGAAACTGTGTTCTTATTCATGACAAAATAGTAACACAGTCATTAAACCTGCGCAAGGTTTCTGTAACCTTTTTCATACGCCAGTGGTCCATAAGCTTCCTTATTCCATCAGCAACGATATTTTCAATTGGAACATATCACTCTTTCTGCCCTATATTCCCTGGAATGATGTGAATTTCAGGTTGTACTTCATCATGTCGTTCCGCATACGCTGAAAATTTTCTCCACAACCGCTGGGCACATGTTGCATTCAGTGTTTACAGAACGAATATCAACACCACACATTCCAACGTCTTCCAGTCTTTCCACATATTCTGGTTTATGCTGTTGTGTATATATATATATATATATAATTTGATATTATTCTAAAAATTTACGATCTATTCAGACCACAGACGTCAGTTGACAGAAGTTCTCATTTTTCGAAGAAATTTTTCAGTTGAGCAGCCATATTAAACATATAGCAGTAACAGCACTACAAAAACAGAATTAAACCCACTGGGAGCAAATGAGGTAAGGTTCATATTATCCATATTTATTGTCGCATCTTAGTGTTTCCGTCGTAAATTTCGAAGTAAACTGAAACGTCATATCACGTTTTGTCTTCCCTAGCCTGTGTGTACCACCCAATCTAACGTTCATTAAATCATCATTGTGGTCGCAGGATATATTTATGTAATTCCTTTTCAGAACAGACAGGTATTATTTTAAAATTGTCTTTAGTCGTTTGATTTTTCTTCCAGGTATATTGGGTGTCTTGTTGGAGGTAGCGACATAATTTCACATACCAGTCCTATTTACGTGAAAGTTGCGATATAATTAAATGGGGCACATTTTCCATAGACTATATCCTGTTTTGTTTTTATAACTTAATTAATATTAAAGAATAATTCCTTCAACACAAGTATCTTCTTATTATAAAAAATAATATGTTTTCAGAATAGCTCGTTACATGTTTCGACCTAGAATGTCACCATCAGGCGAAAGCCATACAAAACGTAAAAGGAAGACAGTGGATGTTGTAATAAAATACACATCCACTGTCTTTATTTTATTTTTTATGTGGCTTTTGCCTGATGATGACAGTCTAGGTCGAAACATGTAACGACCTATTGTAAAAACAAGTATTGTTTTACATTAAAAGACAATTGTTTTGCGGAATTATTGTCTAGTAAAAATGAAGGTCAAAACACTTCCACTCTTCTTTTCTTATATCGAGGCTACGCTTAAAAAATAAAAATGAATAAATGGGAAAGCAATTTCCTCACTACTTAGGTTCGTTTAACTTTTCTGCTAATGGATTGTAAATTAATTTGCATACGAGACCGCGGCAGCAAAAAAATGTAAATTTTTTCATCGATCTTACGCTGGTCTACCAGCATTTCTCAAACTAAGGAACATCTCTCGTGTTTGTGCCGTAGCAAATAGGCGTAAGTCCTACTAGAAACAGGAGCAGAACACACAAATCTGAACCCAGCCAACCAAATGCTTAAGAATTTGGTGGAATGGACTCACACGGAAAATCGCTGCAGTGAAGTATGTGTCGGGTAGATGAACTTACTCAGTTCCGTAACACACCTTATTTCGTGGTATAACAGTCTAAATTCGTCAAAAAATCAGATATATGTTCCATACATAGTTATAAACAATTCTCTATAGAATGCTCCAGTACAGAAATAGATGCATGTTGCACGCATCGCTTTAACAATCATATAGCAAGCAACCGTCAGTTGGGAATGTGGCGATAAGTACTTAATTTCGTGCCGAATTTAATATGGCTCACTTTTGAACGGGGTATACCATGACGTGTGCGCCTTGGCCCTAATCTTAGCGTCATTTTCATATTCACCAATTTCTTTGCTAATACTCTTTAAAGTAACATTTTTAAGGTAATTAAATACAAATATGAAATGGCGTAAAAATTAACACGTATATCGAAAGAAAAAGCTCACAAAATTTGTGATTTGAGAGTTCTTCAGAAACATTACGTAAGTGAATGGAAGTACGAATATGAATCTCGTTTATGCCTTCCTTATGTAATGAAAGAATAATTTCGAATGGCAAATTAGGAAGGATATTGAAGAAAGAAATCATGCATGGTCTATTGTAAGGTACTATCGAAGCATATTATAGGAAGAAATAAGGTAAACCACGAAAATACTCTTTCTCAACTCAGAATTTTGCAAGTTTCGCCATATTTGTTATGTTGTTTGCGAAACAAAATGCAAAGTTGCGTGTTGCCGAGCACTGCTGCATAAACAAATGTAAAGAATGGAAAAGAGGGCTTAATTCTCCAGTCGTTCTATATATTGTCATTGGATGAATGGTACCAACATTCACACTACGGTATTATTAGTTTTTTTTTTTCCTGTGTCTCGACAGCCCTATATGGGCCTGGGCCTCCTCGTTTCGTCGAGGTTTCATGATCACACACATTTGAGACACACCACAGTCGGTAGGACTCCTCTGGACGAGGACCAGCTCGTCGCAGAGACCTCTACCTGACAACACACAACACTCACAAGAGACAGACATCCATGCCCCCGGTGGGATTCGAACCCACGATCCTAGTAAGCGAGCGGCCGCAGACCCACGCCTTAGACCGCACGGCCACTGGGATCGGCATGGTATTATTAGTAACCTCCTGCAATAATTAGAGGATGCAAGTAAAGCCGGTCTGGACGTGACGGTAAAAGCAACCTTGTCCCTGTGCTGAATTAAGCATCATGTCCTGAAGCTGTACGGGAGGAAGGGGAATATATCCCTACGCATTCTTAACCTCGGACCTAATTCGTGTTGGGTGGTCTTCTTGACGAACCGCCTGCTTTACCCCCTGTACCTACTAGATAGTAGGCAACAGCCACGCTATGGTTGATGCTGTTATTCGCCGGCTTCTCACCTTGCAGGCCCGGTTTCAATCCCAGGCCAGTCCATGTGAGGTTTCTGGTGTACTAATCTTCGAATACGTCGGTCCTCCATCAGTATCCCACCAATCCTCATTATTTATTCACTTGCCTGTCACCAGTATTACATAACCTGAGCACTTGAGAGGTCTTTAAATAACACACTAGACAGTAGGCTACTCCGAAAGCTATGGCACGGAGAAAGATCTCTGCCTCTGCCAAGATTCGACTATCAGCTCTCCAGCACAAAGCAATTACCACATAATTTTTAAAAATATGAATACAAAATCCGTACATACAAAAGATGAATACTGGCTGCTCTGTCCTTATTCAGTCTTTACACAACAGTTGTTTTCAGTTGTTGTAATTAGACCAATGATGGCAGCACGAAACTGCAGTAAGAATGTCCAGTGATTCATTCGATATTGCAGTATTCACTTCTGTCGAATAAAGTTACATAACGTGCACGTTGTGTTAAATCGTGAATTAAAATTTGCTTCCAGGGCTTCAATGGATATAGCTGATTGCTTGAATGGTATCTGTTGGAAACTGTAGGTAGAGAAGAGAAATATGAAATGTTTTCATTGAAATATCAGCGGTTATTACTAGTCCCACGATAAGATGATGCTCAGAACAGGTTTCTGGAAAACATGTGTTTGTTAGGCAGTCAGTCAGTCAGTCAGTCAGTCAGTCAGTCAGTCAGTTAGTTAGTTAGTTAGTTAGTTAGATCGTTAGAGATTGTCCTTGTAGCTTGTACGATATAGTTCGCTCTAATCAGCATATTGTCCAGCCCTCCGGAAATATTCTAAGAAAATTGTATCAACCACAAATAAAACTTTGGCTCGCTTAGACGCGAGCCCGGGCCTCCGCAGTGAGAATTGGAAGGTATTAAAGGTTAGTAGCATACACACAGGCGGAAGGTCGAAATACAACAAGGCTACTATACAAGCAGGATCATTACAAGAGATGTAATTCTAAACATTTTTTCTTTTCTTCAGATGGGATATTTAGATGTGGTCGTACCTCCTGATATCATAAATGAAGATACGTCTGGAGATGTGATGGTACCGGAGGGGGGTACAGTGAAACTGACATGCAGAGCGAGGGGATATCCTGTTCCACATGTGCTGTGGCGTCGCGAGGATAATGTAGATCTTGTCATTAAGGAACCTTCAGGTGTTAAAACGAAAGGTGAGTCTAAAAAGTGCCGTGTGTATCGATTTATTGTCATAACCATGCACCCTATGTTTATCTCATATAGTACAAGTTGTGTCTTTTAATTACTGCTTGTCTCAAAATGTAGCTTTCTGGGCAGGCAATTTGAAGTAAAGTACAAATCATTGTAATTATTTTTTCCATAAAAGAGCTAGTTAAGAGAAGGTTTATCATGAATGTTCACAGAGAATACTCTCAGCATTTCTTAATTCAGCCTGCTCAATATTTAGAGTGGTTTATCATAATTTTATCTGGGCCGATAAGAAAATCTTCTGCTTTGTATTTTGAATTGCTTCTCTCCTTGGTTGTTTGTATGTTTCTTGTTCAGATTGTAGTTTTCTAGGTGTTATTTTTGCTTGACATCGAAGTTTCGGAGGAATGTGTTACTTCCCTCTTCGGGTTTGAAGGAATTAACTTCACTCTAATCTGTTTTCTGCTCAAATGAATCCACTTATAAATTTCAAATAGCGCTAGATAAGCCTGTAAAATAACACGAAATCATTGCACGTGATGCATTTGAAATATCCGATCGGTCAACGCAGTAAGGAAAATTCGATCATTTGGGTTTTCCTCACCAGGGAGGAGTTTAAATAATAGGGAAGGCTTGTAGAAGGTGGTTCTGTTGATTCCCTTTTCTTTCATAATGGGCGCCAGCGGTAGGCGGGTGATACTTACCTACCTACATACATACATACATACATACATGCACACATATACATATATACATACATACACACACATACATACACACATATATACGTTATGTTAATTTCCGTTATATTCCATGTCCGTGTGGGTTGAGTTACTAATTTTATTTAGTGATATTTATTTATCACCTCTTCCTGTTTCAGTTTCGTGTCTTTGTGGCTGTTTCCACGATTGTGATTGTTATTTTTGTTGCATATTTTCTATTATTTCTTTCTAACTAAACTGGCCCTAAATGCATAAATACAAGCAGTTAACTGACTCACTTCGAGCAGTGGCTGAGAATAGCTTCTTTTTCTGATTCATGTCAATAGATGCATCCATCCCCTAGCTGTATACTGGAGGTAGGAAACATATCCAGTTTCCGAAAGTTGTGTAAAAGATATAGATGACCTCTGCACACCTTCAAGACATATCAGGAGGTAGATCTACAGCTCCGCTCATTCTTAACATCGCCAATAGATGGAGTTGTGTGGTTAGCTTTACGCCACTTCCACCTTAACTCTGGGGAAAGTATCCGGCGCTACCCATTGAATAGAAGTTTGTGTGGGTTCCAGTGCCAGTGTGGACCTGTGCACGAAAGGTTTGGTTCTTTATCAAAAAACGAGACACAGAACAAAATTCAGAAACGCAGAAATCGTTACCTGGAGATAACACCATCATCAGAAAACTCTGGAATAATCTTACGCACGATTTAACGGTTTGGAGCATAATTTAATATCATCTATAAAAGGAAACATATCTTACATTCAACCAATCGACATGCTTTCTGTTCCAGCAAAGTAATGCATTTGAGCGCAAGGACACCTTAAGCTTGCGAGGTATTGCGCATGCACTACAGAATCCTGTTAGAAATTTACTCTCATTGCAATGCTGTCTGAGTAGATGCCGATGTCAGGCGTTTGTGTTGATTTAATGGTGTAGTTGTGTATTTACGTAGACAGAAATGAAGGAATACAGACAAGAAGAAAGAAAGGAAAAATGTGAAAAAAGTTATTGAACATAAAATTGTTTTGATTTTCTCTACAAATTTGTCTGAAACATTTCTCATTCTAAGAATACTTCGGCGAGATATAAATTTCCGTAGGTCTCCTTATAAAGTACCCGTTATTCTTGTCAGATTTTAATAAAACTTCAATTTTCTCGACATATTTTCGAGAAGTATTCAAATACGAAATTTCATGAAGATCCGTCCAATCTGATCCGAGTTGCTCGATGCGGACCGATTGACGGAAATGACGAAGCTAATAGTCGCTTTTCGCAATTTTGCAAAGGCGCCTAAAAAGAGACTGGATAAATTAGAATTAATTATCAACAGCTGTTTCAAGTAAAATTCACCATGAACGGTAAAGAGATTGTTTCATGGACATAATGGCAGTGAGCAGCCTGGTTTGATGGTGGGAACAATTGCTGTGCGGTGATAGCCACGGCATCGGTCTGGCTAGTGGCCAGGGAACTCAACTAGTCCCTAGGGGGCGCCCGTGGCACAACGAAAGAAAACAAAATGAAGATCGTTGTCCTTGCACGAAGTAGTTTCCGGCCGCAGTCCTTTGCACAGCGACCAAGGAAATGGCCAAAATGAAAGAGAGAGCAGGAGGAGAGGAGGCAAAGTTCAATCCCCTTGTCTCAACCCATCCCTTCTGTAAAAGAAAAAGAAAAAAGAAAGAAGGAATCACTGAATCTACGGACGAAGTAGACAAGAGAATGGAGGAGAGAAAGCTAGTCTTTGCTGGTATATTTCCTTGTTATGTCGTTGCTCTGCTATTTGTGGAATTCATGGTATTCCAGGGCTACGCCATATACGACTTCTTTTGTATTGGTCACAGTTGGCTTCCGATTGCTAGTTAATTTACTGCCTGCTACGCACGAGTAGGAAGCCAGCGACTTGATCCGCTTTTGCATAAAACATTCAATTGGGGGAGGGGGGGGGAGAAACGATTCTTGTTTCTTACTAGAAGAGAATTTCTTGAAGCTTCTGTAAGCGGGATTCTTTTAAACTTAGGGAAATATTGACAGAATCTCAAATAAAATGATGTAGATGTAAAACGGGCGTACTGTGCAACAAAGTGATGTGCCGTACAAAAGAAGACGACGTTACATATGACCTATAAAAATTCTGCCTTTAGATTCACTGGCTCTTGTGAACATGGCATGTAAGAATCGAGTACCATGAACGTCGTGTAATTTTTCCCCAGTTCAGTGATTATAAACTTCTCAAAAAGAAATATATATTTATTTGTTTATTTAGGTAGATAATTCCTTTGTCTTCTAATGTGATGAAAACGTTTATAGCTGAGAAAACACTTCAAAATAACTTCGGAAATACGGTTTAATCTGTCTTCTGTGCTCATAACATGGAACGTTTCTTTGCATAATTGACGAAATCCTTGGATATTTGCGTACGACTTACCAGTCAGGTTTGGCTTATTATTTTAAAAAAGAATAACGTCTCTTGGTAATGCTGTCTTCTCTGCCTTTTATGGAAGAGGGGGGGGGGGGATTGACTGGTGTAGAGCCCGGGGCAAACCAAGATCTGCGGCCCCCATTTTGTAATAAATAATTAAATTTATTTGGAATGTGTATTTAATGTTACTGAAATGCGTTATCACGTATGTATTAAAGAATATCTTTGTTTTTTAGATTAGTACGAATTATTCCACTTTAATATATTTTTAAGTACGACTTAACCATCACTATGTCGCTGCCTGCAGGAAGTCCAACATCCTCGATATTCTTGCAGTGAACTCTGTAATGAATTCAATAGTAGCCGGTGCTGGAAGCTACTTCCTTATCAAATGGACAAAAGATGCAATCTACCCAGCCGTAGTTATCCTAAAGTAATTCCTGATAATTTTCAGTTACACAGAACTTCAATTTCTTGTCTCTAAAGTTATCCTATAAGCTATTTCTGTATTCAGGAAGGAGCCATCTAATGATTTTAGAAACTGAACGGTTTGATGTGCTGTATCAGTATCTTCACAGATGCTATCCAGGAAACCCCAGTTTCGGAGAATGGTCCATGCCGTTAATGCCGTAAGGTTCTCGATCAGATATGGAAATGTGCACATTCATGCACTGCGTTTTCAATGTCTCTTTTTTTTATTTCTTCGAATTTCTTGAGAATGTAAAGAAAACTGAAATTGTCAGCACTCTCATCCACTTTTTCAAGTCCTGTAGCAAGCACTATGAGAGCACGATCCATAGTGACTAGAATGTAGTCAGCCTCCAAAACGTTTTTTAAATTGAATCCTCTTTTCTTTTTCATTTCATGAACCTTTCCCCAAATTTTGTTCCAGTGTTTATTGTATAAGCTATTTATATGTCTGTGATCTTGACAGTTTCTCTGCATTTTTCAGACAATTAGCGAGTCGTTTGATTTGCTTGAGAGCCAAGTGGGGTTCCATTTCACAGGATTTAAGTGTCTTGCTTACAGTGTTTACAACAAGCACAATGTATTACTACACAAAAAATTCAAACAGAAATGCAAATATATGGCTTTCGTAAATCCCTTGAGGATTCGCTTCGCCTTTCCCTTTCGATTCATCACAGTTTTCGGCGATTCAAGCAATGCATTTCTCATATTACTTGTCTGGTTACGGACGTTTGCTACACCCGCTGTGATTTTTATCTGCCTGAGGCATATCACATTCCATCAGTTATTTGTCTTTCTTTTCTTTTCATTCTTTTTCACATAAAGCACTTTCCACCACTACAAATTTTTCTAATAAATATTTCAGTGTTCAAAATACCTCGTCTGTAACTCTGTTATGTCATTTTCGGTTCATCTCTACGTTCGCCATCCATTTCTGTCTCTGCTAGCCATGGCTATGGTACAGTTATAAAATAACAATTATTGCAATCGTTCAGAAACAATAAATCACGTTCAGCATCGTAAAAACAACATATTCACCCACGAGTTAATTCTGTATTGCATGAGACAAACTGCTTTTTGTCACTGACAACACACAACTGTGAACCCGTTGCTTCTGTCGAGTTGCAAATTACCCCAGGCCACCCTACAAGCAACGAAACAAAAGGGACCCCACGCGCTAGTGGTGAAAGGTTTACCCTACATCCTGCACTTGCCGCCAGATAGGTGGTTAAATCACAGATAAAAACTTGATATCTAAATTACACGACACTATACACGAACGTACAGGTCAGTTTCGTAACGTAATATTATGCTGTGTGCGGCAGAACGTAGTTGCTGTCTAGTTTGACATGTGACTACCGTCTTTATTAATTTCAGTTACCTTTTAAAGTTACAATCATTTTCAGCTGTGAAACATTTAAGATGTAGCCATAAATATATTTTCTTACCTCGTATGTTAATACGCGGGGCCTCTTGAATCACGGGGGCCCGCCCCGCCATAAGGACGCCACTGGCTATCAAAATGCTCCATTGTCAGAATGTTAACTTCTCTTTCCGATGCATGTCTCTTATTGTTGTGATATTTATTTTTATTTTATAAGCAATATTATTTTATCTAGGTTTATTACAATATATATACCGTCTGAATTAAGTGAGTTTCTGTTCATGTACAGAAGCCATACCACATCGTAAACATCTTTCTTACTATTGTGTGTTGTGTATGCAGCGCAGATAAGTACAGTATTCAGGAAAAGTCAGTAAAGGCCTAAGTCGTTACTGCAAAGTAGCAACAGGTGCCAGTTTTTATTCTACCGTCCATATTTTCTGTCCAATTTTGTGGTTGCAACTTCGAATAGCTTTCGGATAATTTTTTCGAACTTCTGTGGCGTGACAATCAGATGAGTGTAAGCTGCGCCACTTTACGTTCTTTGACTTTTAATGTACAGAAGTTACTAAATGTGCTGTACGAATTACTGTAAGATTAAAAAATGTGTATTTCACCCATAGAGTGTACTTTATGGGATTTGTTTGGTTTTCATATGAAAGAGATTTTAGTTGTCTAAACAAAATTAACACACTGGTTTTTGTAATGGAGATGCAGTGCGTCATCTGTGCGGAATGCATTGAAGTTTAAAATATTATTTACGTGACCTTTAAACCTCAATGTGTTAATTTTGTGTTATCTGTAATACCAACATGACGGTTAACGAAAACCAGTGAGGTGAAAGTAATGCCAACGCCATTTAAGACAATCAGGTTTGTTGGTAATAGATTTCCGAAAAAAAATCTCGCCGGTAATTTCTGTTTATGTAAGATGGAAAATAAAGGTTTAATGTCGGATGAAATATGCATAACATTTTCCTCCTAAGTTTCAGTGTGTAAAATTTGGTTTGGAAAAAATTCTTGGTTACGTGTATAAGAGTCTAGATATCTAAACGTTTTGTACGAAAATTATTGTTTTAAAATGTTAAAGCTCGGTCACTCTGCAACACGTAAGTTGCATCTGACAAATGTAACTTTTACTCGTACAAATTACGGGACATATATATATATATATATATGTATATAACAGATCACTGTAGTATTGAATGATGTGTTTTAATCGGATAAAAGTAAATCTCTGTAAAACAAACAAAAAAGTTTACATCGGTCTTCTTTTGCGTGTATTTCAATAAATGGTGGGAGTTTGTTAAGGGATACTTACTGCATATGTTCTGCGTGCGATTCATAGGAAGTCTAATTCATGATTGTTTGAAAGACACATATCAACAACACTTAATATGACTGCGGTGGACTCGTTTGCTTGGCCTCAAAATTTTCCAAATTTAAAATCGTCTAATTTTATTATGTGAGGGTTTCTAAAGAGCATTGTGAATGGCCAGTGGTTTAGAGACATTGATGACCTTAGGGCACACATTTCTCCCACTGTCATATGCATCCCTCCGGTGATTCTGAGTGACACAAGCGAATGACTTGCCTCCTGATGTAAACTTTGTCGTGTCCACAGTGGCCTTCACTTTAAGGGTTGTATCTCTAATTTCTGTAAGCCATAAATGCCCAATGTTCGGAAATAAGAGTCAATAGTTTACATTTCACAATTTTATACATTCATTGCACCTAAACGGATCACCCTGTATTGTTAATTTTTAATTCCTTCTTGCCTGCCTGCACAGATAAAACGCGAATGCGCATCATAAGTTCCCTGGACTTCCCATGACCTTGACTATCTATAAAGCGAACCTCATCCAATTGAAATTTAAAACTGTTTTCGTACTTCCAGAAAACCCACAGCAATTCCATTATAAAATTTAATCTTTCGTTATGTTAAGGGACAAACTCACTGGTTTTGCGGGAATCCAAAAAGAGCCCACAGTTAAATTATTCGAATTAATTCCTGTGTTACTTCACGATGAAGTAAGAGGTACACATGACCACCGTACCCTCTATACTGGTAAGAGACAAGAGATGGTCCTCCAGCTTGGATGTTGGACGAGGTGCTAACAACTCCTCACTGTAAATAATTACCATGTTACGAAATCCTGCACAAAGTCACCTGGACTGATTTTTTGGTACAGCCTAAGCAACGAAAAGGGGATTATATGTCTCAGGATAGGGAAAGGTGGCGGGCTCTTATGAATGCGGTAATGAACATTCGGGTTCCATAAAATGCGGGGAACTTCTTGACTAGCTGAGGACTTCTTAGCTTCTCAAGAAGGACTCTGCTCCATGGAGTTAGTTAGTCCTATTAGTGAATCGAGAAATACCTACAAAATTCCTGTATAGAAATCTGTCAAAAAGCAATGGCTTGAGAAACTACGAAATGTTAATATGAAACTGAGGTTTCTGTGAGCCGTAAGTAGATGTTGTTGACTTCAAAATGTGTCCGTCCAGTGGGCGGATTTGTATGGTAAGTGCTGAAAACCTGAGGTGTGCTTTTACAGATTCAGTCGTTCAGCAGGTCTACATTAGCTTATCAGTGTAGTTGTTAAATTATAAATAATTGTGATAAAATATATGTTGCGGCACAGTATAGTTCAATTGCATATATTCATCACACTTTGAAAAACCGCTCAGGTTTCCTTGTGCTCCATTAACTCACTGAGAGCGATTCTGTTTACATTACGTTGGGTAAACCACAGTATGTCACCGATGAATTTTATTCTTTGAAGTTGTTATGGCAAGCCTAATTAATCTGGGTAATTTATAGCCACTGGAATATACAGTTCCAGTATTTACCTGCCACTGCAAGCAGGTTAAGTAATAAAGTTTTTTCTATACACATTTGTTAAATTTTTTGTCCTGAAAGGGAAATATTTTAATTTCTTCACTATTGATAATATAAAGAGAATAAAAATAGTTTTAATGAAGCTAAGGGTGCTCCTTGTTTATCGAATATTTATTTAAGTTATCGTGCCTGATATGTGTTCCTAAGACACCCGATTCTAATCTGATCATATAAGGGTTACCGTATCGACATTCGTGGAGATCTAATTGTTAAAACTCATTCGAAAGTCTGGATAGAATCTCTCAAATATACCACGAAATTTCTTAATTTTTTATTTGTATTCTATGTAATTGAATTTCTTCATTTTCTGAGCAACTACGAGCTTTTCGGCAAAGTGTTTATTTTATTTAACGGCGTAAACGTAAGGCTCATTAACTCCACATCATCCAGAAAAATAGCATACTAAATCTTAACGAAGAAAATATGCCTAGTTACTCTGAATCTCCGAAAAGCGCTAATTCTCACTGTAGGGAATTTTATTTCCTTATCTCAAGGGTTTTGTGAAATTGTGTTTTTTACCGTATCCAATTCAGTTTGGCATAAAAATAATTATTTTGTGAAAATTAATTTTAATTTTATCAGTGTAGCCTATATTGCTTTTATTCTTTCAAAATTGAATTCATTTTCTTCGTTATGCAAAGCGATCCTTTTTTAATAGACTCAATTCCCAGGTGACATTTATAAATTCCAGAAGAATTACTTTTTTCTTCATCTTAATAAAGCAGGAATATAAATTAATTCAATATGGACATTACCTTTTCATTCATTACAAGATTTTTGTATATTGAATTATATACATGCAGAATGTGTATATAATAACGCTAGGCACTATACTTCCAATATGTTTCTATCACTTGTGTTGCATTTACGTATCATATGTCACATGAATCCACATATACCTATACAAGTTAAATATGGGTTCGTAAATAAAACGATAAGTAAGGAGCATTTCATATGGCATACTAATAAAATGAAATGAAACTCTGAGACGGCTAAAATATTTTTACATTTTATTTACTCAGTCTCTCCCTTGAATACATAGGTCACTTTATTTCTGTCGCTGTGTAAGCTATGACGATGAGGACTTGCCTTTGAATTCCCGGTTTGAAAACCCACATACAGCTTTAATATTTCTCGTTCATTCTTGTTCTTTCCTTTTACATATTTTCTCCTTTATTCTTTTTCTTTCGTAGTAGACTTTTCCTACCACTTTATATAACCTTTCAGAGGTTTTTATTAATTCAGTGTATTTATCTGTTAGATATTCTGTAGTACACACTGCAAGGCAGAACGATATGCCAAAGTAAATACAGAAAAAGGCGGACAAAGAAACAAACTCTGAGTTGCTATTCAGCATCTGATGCTAATTTTTGAACGGACTTAGTCCGTGCATACCACCGAGGTCAGGTATAACTTATCCCGTCTAATGCAATAGGGTCTATCTGTTACCGTATTCTTTAGCACGGTAGGTTTATCGCATGGAAAAACTGAATCCACTCGGACATCCAGCGAAAGATGCCGTTCTCGTGGACATGACAGACACTCTGTACTGCTGCTGCTGCTACTACTAATACTACTATTACTGTCATCACCACCTCCACCGCCACCACAACCAAGGCAAAAATTATCCGTACAGAGGAAAGGAGTAAAAAACCCCTTGCACTGAATTTGGTAAAGTCGAACCGAATTCGAAAGAAGTTAAAAAAGGCTATGCATTGTTATAAAGGATATACCGTACTCTATTAAAAGGATAGTGAACAGATAATAGAGTACCATAGTAAAATGAAGTGTGATTGATGAGAATACATTCGTTCTCTGAACTTATCAACAAAAATATTAATAATAATAAATTTAAAATATCCTAGCAGTGATAATAATAATAAGAAGTAAATTATTTTTAACTTACAAGGAACAGGTTTGTATTCAGCCTTGAAACAAAAGCGATTTTTTCTCTCCTGAATGCAACAGTATCAGTAGAGATGGCATTAGCAGCTGATGCGCATCTATCAGAAGGAGAGTTGCAACATTTGCAGTCATCATTAAACAAAGAAAAGTCTCTGTAATATTTCAAGTCGGCGCACGGAGGCCGACATTTCTGAAGGGGAAGAGCACTTTTTTTGTCCATTGCAAACATTAATAAGAAAAAGCTCGTCTAGGTGGCGCCACTTAACACATAACGTATGAAATTTCAGGTGATCTAAAGTATTTGCATAATTATATTGTAAATGATTGATGAAAAAGATAATAAAGAAACAAGAAATTCGCTGGATGCGTTCAAGTTTATTGGCGTCGGTAGATGTAATTGAATTCCACACTGTAGACGCCTATTCTGAGATCTAACTAATTTAAAGTACGGAATCAAAAGGATCTCCAGGGAGGAAAAAGGAAAGGCTATATTCCAAAGTAAACCCAACAAACTATGATGGTGAAAGTAATAATAATATTAACAATAATACTAATATGCAGATAGAATGTACACATAGAATAGTCACATTAAGGTGTGGGAATAGAATTAATCGCATTCTTAAGCTGGCCACTTGATGGAGGTTGATTGTGACGTCATATTCCGGCTACATTATCTCTGTAACAGGGTGACGTCGCGGTCGAGTGTCAGCACTTCTTTTCAGTGTTTGCGTTCCGGGTTCAAATCTCTTCCCACATTATCTTGTCTGAAGTTTTTGTGCTCCGTGTGTCCGAAATCACGCTGCACCAGCTACCTTCCCCATCCTTTCCAATTCATAACTAACCATCCTTACATTCAACAGTGCATATTCTAAGTCACGGATGCACAAATCCCGGACGCCGTGTAGCCGTGGCGTCTAAATTCTGTACAGTTACATCTATTTATAGATCTTCAGCATGGAATTTTCTTCACGTCGCTCTTCAGGCGTCTAGGATTTTGAGGTGGCTTCTACATTTGTACAAATTGTGTGCACCCCTGGTCTAAGATACTGAAAGCGATCCCGCTTCATGTTTGGGAGGACTCGGGTCCAAATATCTCCCCATATTTGAAGTCACAAACCAACAAATGCACAAGATAATTAACAAGTATAAAATGTATTTACAACCCCTACGTATGTTTCGGCAAATAAATTGCCATTTTCGGGAGGTATCTTACAAAGAATTACAAGCACGTACTGCATCCAAATACACGATAGATTTGGATGCAGTACGTGCTTGTAATTCTTTGATATATACCCCCTGAGGATGGCAATTTATTTGCCGAAACATACGTAGGGGTTGTAAGTACATTTTGTACTTGTTAATAATCTTGTGCATTTGTTGGTTTTTGACTTAAACTCACGATAAAATGTACGGTACGTACAACATAATAAAATCTCCCCAGAGTTGGGTTATGCTGATTGAGGTTTTACGTGTTTTGTTTTGGTCCCTCCCGGCACATGCAGGATTGTGTCTCAAATTATAACGTGGCCGCTTCTTTCATAGCCATTTTTATTAATTATTCACTAATCGTCATAAAATTTCACTCCGTATAGTCTAAGCTGCTGACAATCATTAAACTCAGTATAGCCGTTATTCAGGTGTCTTTTAGAGCCGTATAATCTCAATCCTATTTTAAGCATCCTTAGTCTACGTCCCTCCCATGGGATGAGAGACCAAGTTTGAACCCGTGACGGATGACGCCAAGTTTAACGCAGTGTGTAACGTTACGTAAAGTAATAGCCTTCTTACGGTAAAGGTTTTCAGCCATGACAAAGCAACCAAGCTGAATAACCACCCCTTCCCTGCTGTCCGCACCTGCTTCTTGAATTTATTCGGTGTTACCTTCCATATGTACTGGCCATCCTGAAATCTGAGGACGAATCTTGTATAATTATATTTCCTTGCCTCCAAATGAGAATACAAGTTTCACATTCATGCATAAATGTTTGTAGGTCTCTCTAAACTGACTTTCGTAACATGTATAGACGTTAAATTTCCTTCTTCATAGATTTCCTGAAGTTTAGGCTCATATTTTAACGAACCAGTCATATCCTTAATGCCGCTGAAAGGTAATTTGATGTACACGAAACTTTGCGTAATGTATCTGAATTTCCACCATATCATAGAACCTTTAATTTCATAACCGCTTACGAATTAATAAGTGTGACTAAATTACTCTAATTATTTACAATTTAATTAAAATAGAAATTTAATTGGTTTGATGAACATTAAAAAGTAATTTTTATTTCATGTACAGAGAAAGGCAGATCGTAATTTTCTATTTAGCGTAAGCAGTTAAAGTGCTTGACTGCGAAATATGTCGCACTGTTTCTAGAGCAATGATTTTGTCGTTTGTTGGGCATAAACATGGCACAAAAGAAATACCCATGCATGACTGTAGTGCAAACCGATCTCAGTCTCGCACTGAAAACTCGAAGTGTATCGATTCTTGGCCCTTCTTACTGAAGTAGGAAAATATGTGACCGACACAATGAGCGGCACTATTAGACCACTGTTATCCAAAAACATGTATTACAAGTGCAAGAAGTAGGTATTCAGGAAAATGTTTGGAACTCGGGGCCTTTCAGGTTAGCAATTTAGTATACTATTGTGTATGAGGAAGAGTTCGTGATTAACACAGGTCACTTGATACTAGTATCTTGGTGAAGAATTAGGAAGTTACATTGGCATGGAAATGTGAGACAGACAAAGAAAATGCCTACATAAAGAATTTTGATACGTGAAACTCTTGTAAACCTTTGATTTGGAGTTCTACAAGAACATTAAAAGGAATTATATGGATATATAAATGTTGTAAGAATGGCCGGTGAACGAAATTGCAGAAGGATTTTGCCCTGTAGCGAGATTTGTTATAGACAGTGAATCTATCCGTTATGCTAGCAGTTTATCTATTACTTAGTTAATTAATCGAATAGCCGTGTTTGTTAAGGAGCTATAAACTTCGAGGCCAACTGTAAACCAAGTATAACAAGAATATTTATGTGCATATATAAGCAAAAAGTAATATTTAAGACATGTAAAAAAGTATTTAAAGTTTGTTACTTTTTATGCTTCTCACGCTTATTGTTTCTGTCTGGTTGAAGTCACGTTTGCTGCACTAACATTCTACAACTATGTCCGAACCCTGATTTGGCTATCGACCGTTGTTACTGATGTTTATCCCAATATATCCACACAAGTGGTGGGACTGTGCTTTCAAACTTAGACGACCGCTTTCTTGAAAATAATTTTTCACTGTAAATATTTAATGGCGTTCCCATTTCCTTTAACAACAAATATTGTGTTTAGATGAACAAGTCTATAAATAAATGCATTATTATTCATGCATTATGCGTTCTTTTCATGGTGTGCATACCTTTACAGGGACAGGATACATCTCTTCTTTAAAAGTATTTATTCCATAAATTTTGAATCAATATTTTCATTTACTGTACCAACGAAATACACTTACAATACATGATATCACAGTCACTTTAGTCCAACATATTTTGGCATAACAGTGCCATCTTCAGGGAATACATAACAAGCTTAAAACCATTTATAATAAACCTAACTAGTATTAGCAGCGAAATGAGTAAGTTTTGCTGCTAATACTAGTTAGTATGTGGATAAAATATGGATAAAAATATGTGAAAATACTGAATAGTATTAGCAGCAGAACATACTTAATTTGCTGCTAACACTGTTTAGTATGTGGATAAAATATGGATTAATATGTATGAAAATTGTAACTGGTTTTAGCAGCAAAATGTACTGAAGATTTATTATAAATGGTTTAAGCATGGTATGTACTCCCTGATGATGGCATTTTTATGCCGAAACATGTCGGAGTGAATTGACTGTGATGTCGTGTATTGTAAGTACATTTGTTTGGTACTTTGAATGAAAATAATGATATCTCTCTTTCCACATGTGACTCGAAATCCGCCGTATTTTGATGACATTTGGTATGAAGACCGCCATTACAGTACAGTAAATTTAATTGGCTACAATCGGTAACAGGAACATGGTAGAAACACCAGCTTGTGAAGTTAAGAAAAACAGCTTCCCCACACTCTGGCTTATTAATCGTTGTAACCACCCGAGCTAGTGTACTTAACACTGTTAATATTTTCAATACACGTATTCCAAGTTCTGGAGACGTTCTGAACCTCGAGCAACACAGAACACGTGTAAATTCTCTGTACTGCAGTACGGGCAGGAACTTACGAAATTTTATTATTTTGGTTCCTACTAATAGCTTCGGAATCATAACTTTATGCATTTGAGAATGAAAGGCGTAACAAATCCCACGCCTCATTGGTTCATCCCCTCATCTGATGCTTATTCATTAATCAAGAAATTTTTCTTTCATGTGTATTTCTCTGTTTATATCTGCACAACTTTCCTTACTAATATTCAACAAAGGCAATAAGTGTGCAATAAACAAATATATGTAATCTACGTAAAATTGCAAAAGACCCATTTGGATTCCGCGTGTTTCAGATCATGAAGGATTTCTGCTTTACTGTTCAACATGATTTGAACAAGTCTGTCCCTCCTTAATAATTGTAAACAAAAGAATATATTGACTTTTGCTGTGAGTACTGCCTTCCTGTGGCTTGAGTTGCATCAGTCTGTGCTACAGCCACCAAGACTATGACAGTCGTCAGCCCCCAACAGAACTGAAAGACAGCTTAATGAACTCCAGGTCCAAACGATAGGATCACCCCCACACTCTGCAATCTCTCGATTGAACCTAATATGGCGATCGTGCGGAATGCATCTTGATGAGTTTGAATTCTCTAGATCCTAGAACTAGGTGGAAGGTTCCTTTTTCTTGTCATCACAGGACAGCCCTCCTTCTTTATATTACTCCGCTAAGTCCTCCCTTTCTTTTTGTCTTTTGGGTGCCATAGCTGCACGTGATATCCATACTTCACTTTAGAAAATAAACAATTTCTATGCGAAATCATTTCCCGATTCTAACCTTATCAAATAATGATTTTCTTTCTTCCCAAACAGTACTACTAGTAAATTTCCAATTGATAACCATTACGTGGACTTGCATCTTTTCTCTCACTTTTTAATAAACTTGACGGCCTTGCTTGACACAAAATTTCAGGTACCTGCAATTGACCGGTAAGTTGCTTTAAAATTGCAGTGTAAATACCTTATATTTATTTCAAAGTGATTTAAACGTCAACTTTAGGACCACTATAGATTTGTTCTTGAAATTAAATGGCGTTTAGTCGTGTTACGATCTTTGGAGTTAGTAACTCATTTACTACATCACAATGTGCAAACTACTGCGCTTCCATAGATTTGCTTTTATGTCAGATACATGAAATGCAAAATATAACGCATAATGGGAAGGAACTGCCTTTTGCCTAAATGCCCCTTCTCTAAAAGGATTTTGATCAAATTTGGTCTAGAGGACTTTCATCGAAGTCAGTCTTAAATAATATCCAATCACGAGGTGTGAATGAAATAGAAGGTGGGCTGCTTAGCCGTTGACTAAGAGGGGCCATGGCAGACTTCAAGAAGTGTTACGTACCTTTTTGTGTGATCCCTGACTGACTATCTCACGAGTTGTTCTCAGAAGCGTTAGAGCCTCTTAGTAGGACCCTCTACTATTTGGATTGTAGTATGATGCATTCTAAAGCTACAGTCCTTTAAAGGTAATAAAATACACCCATCAGAGATTTTATGGATGTAGTAGCTAAGAGCTGGATCTTTTAACCAGGCGGTTTTAATTATGGATTTCGGCTGAGGACTGAGTATCCTGGCTGAAAGTATTGATGAACTGCTTCAGTCCTTTCACGCAAATCAGACTGATGCCTCGTAATTCTTGAGGCTCGCGTGGACACTGAATGTCTTGTCTGAGGATGTTAATGAGCTGCCTCTCAGTTCTTTCACGCAAACACAGGCTGATGCCTTGTACTTGTTAGGACTCACGTGGACACTGAATGTCTTGTCTGAGGATGTTAATGAGCTGCCTCTCAGTTCTTTCACGCAAACACAGGCTGATGCCTTGTACTTGTTAGGACTCACGTGGACACTGAATGTCTTGTCTGAGGATGTTAATGAGCTGCCTCTCAGTTCTTTCACGCAAACACAGGCTGATGCCTTGTACTTGTTAGGACTCACGTGGACACTGAATGTCTTGTCTGAGGATGTTAATGAGCTGCCTCTCAGTTCTTTCACGCAAATACAGGCTGATGCCTTGTACTTGTTTGGACTCACGTGGACACTGAATGTCTTGTCTGAGGATGTTAATGAGCTGCCTCTCAGTTCTTTCACGCAAACACAGGCTGATGCCTTGTACTTGTTAGGACTCACGTGGACACTGAGACACTTCTGTGGTTTTCCACAATTCCTGGATAGTACATTACATTAGAGTATGAATGCTTCCTTTCATGTCCACCTGATTTATCCTTTACAATTGCCACATTAGCTCGTGTGAAATGCGTGATACACACTGCATCTAAAAGTAATCCAAAGACAACTCTTCAAATCCGACTGCTGCAGATATGCGGCTGTGATTTACACTTAAGGCCCATGTCTCGCCACCCAGATACATCTCCTCCTCATACTTACGGAACGTCTCAGCTGATTTCATTCAGGGTGGGTATTAGACCATATGGTCAATTAATATAAACGGAAGTTAAGTGGAGACTAGTTCTGTAACAGGAAATTATACATTAGTTATTGTCTGCATTGAACCACATTAGGACCACCTGTATACTGATTCTTTGTGCGAACGTACTTATCCTAATCATCTAATTCTTTGTGTTCATGGGCTTAGATAATTTTAATCTTTCCATGAAATTAAAAGAACTGCCTGCTTACAGCATCTGAACGTTTAACACCACTGGTATAAAAGGTTAATATTGAACATGATCTTGAGTCGGTTTCATCCATCCCATTGTCATAACCCCTTTCCCGAAAATTATGTTACCACGCCTCCTTGTTATTTAGTGCAAACTTTATAGAGAAAGAGGAAATAATGCCAAACTTGGCGGAATGTAAGGGAAAAGGGAATGAGAAAAGAAAAGTGGAGCCGAAGTGGAGGTAACTCGCAATGTTGCAAATATATTGACTTCCACGACCAGTGCCTTTGGAAATAAAAATAGCTACGCGATCATGTAACACAGCAGAATGACTACATAGAGTGTAGTTTACGATTGATTTGCATACGATATGAACTTAGATATTGTGCAGAATATATAAAAAAATACTCTCTTATTGATGTATGAAAACAATATAAGAAAATATTTTAAATACCAGTTAATTTAGAGGATAACAACTTAAACGCAAGGCAGGGACGAAATACAAGGTGGTTATTTGGAATTCATAAAGCGACTGGAATATGAAGGAAATTAACTGGAGTACAACAACATGTTACATTGACGACGGCGTTTTTGTAGGTCTGTAAATGTAATTACTAGGGAGAAGACACGCCCATTAGTATTTGTCACATATTTCTTCCTATTTAACGTCTATTATTTATTTGTTTAATTAATTAATTGATTTTTTCGTAGTTTCGGCAAAAAAGGAACTTTATACCATTTAAAAACATATGTGAGTTTTTAACTGATTGTTTCCATGCTGAGTTTTCATTCAAACTTTAATTGCCAAAACATGACCGAAGATTATATTTTCCCTGATATGCATACTATCAATTATGAACGATAATATATCTAGAAGTAAACTGTCTTTCCTAGCGGGAACTCGCAGTCGTATCTTGGAAAGATGTAAGGCACAACAAGTTTTTGTTTGTGCGTTTGTTTGTATCTCTGTTTCTTTGTGGTTTACTTAACGAAGGTGGAAGCAACTACGATTATACTCGTATATCATCTTATCATTGGACGTTATTCAGTAATCAGCTGGAAAGCATATAAAAGGAATATGCCCTGGACAGGATTCATTCCTTTGAATTCCACTATTCATTACACTTTACAGTAGTTTCCAAATTCAAAAACCTTACATTCTGCCCACAGAATGTGTTTGTGTGCTTCGTATAATTCCCACAACAGAGTGAGTCTTTTCCCTCTACTGCAATAACTGACTGGTTTTATAACCTAGACGGGGAGTGTTTTCTGCGCATTTTATTATATAATTCACGTTAAATTCGTTACTCTAAAGGTTAAGATACGCTTTCGACCTGCCTGTGGAAGGACTGAGGTAATATGAAGAAATAAAAATACCCTGGGTGGAGTGGTATAAATGGGATTAATGTGTTAATTTAAATCCAATTTCCAATAAAGTATGAAATGCGGTTGTCATTCGTGTATTCTAATTATTAAAGTCTGAATATTAGTGCAGCCTGTTTAATATAGTTTTATAGTTAATGAAACTGTCATTAACTTAAAAATGCATAGCGTCGAGTGGTTGAATCGTAACGGATAATAAGTTTGAAAGAATGTGAAGGGATGTGGTGGAGACATAAGTAAGTGCACAATCCCCGAATTTCTTTGCGGTACTAAGGAAAAACAACAAAAACCTGCAGTCAGGTTAGATGATATTCCGGCCGAGGTTTGAACCGAGAATTCTCGAAATGCAGTTCAGATTCTTACGTTTGAACCATCTTCTTTGGCTATAGCAGTCAGTATATTGACTTAATACAGTTACATTTCTGCAGTGGATGATTACGGAAATTGCGTTATTGGATTGTACTGAGTTTTGAAACAAGAGAGCTGCTGCGAGAACCAAAGTACTGCAATTAGTAGTCTTGAAAAGTGTAAGAGAAAGGGAAGATAACTTGGGACTCCTGAAGAAGCTTTCTGAAATAATTGATCACCTAGTGGCTGTCAACCAGTTCAATTAAAGATAACGCTGATTGGAATGGAGAGCAGAGAAACAGCAAGAAAACTTAAAGTGCTTCCCAAAAGTTCTAACAATTGTCAAGTGTTCTCTTGGTGAACTAATACTCTTCTGTTCCTGAAAAGTAGATAAATTGTATAGTTTACTATATTGGGCCCACTTATAAACAGTTTTGTTATGTAGATTGCTCTTTGTTTTGTATACATTAAAGTAAACAAAGTTTTATTTCACTTCAGAAACGTAATCGAGAATTTAGGTTATGCCACTCAAGGCATTTTTCGAAAAGGGAAGAAAATGCAGGGTGAGAGAATCACAAAGAACTTATTCATCAAGTAGAAGTCATAAAGCAGCATCAAAATTAATTTGATATTCCATTAAGTCAACTCTCTAACTCAGACCTCTGTCATATTACTTTATATACATTTACCTTATAGTCTGAACAAGATATATTTTAAGGGCCCGTAATTCTAGATGTAGATTTTAATAGCAGTGCCCTTCTGTGAAGATAAAAGGATAACGTTAACAATACAATCACTTGCCAACAATGGTTTTGAATATACCTGGCTTATTACCGTTCAATCCTTTCCTACACATAGCAGACTTCAGTGTTTGTAAGTTCTTAATTTACCGAAATCATTTGCAGCCTTTTGCTGTTGGCCGCGCAAAGCAATATGCTGACAAGCATCATTCAAATATATTTTAGTCCCTGTACGTTCAAGAATTGTAATATCGGATGTATGCGAACAGGACAAAACGTGGCTTTCAGGTTGAACCACAAAAAGGCAGGAGGTAAAACTATGAGCATATTATCATATCACTGTTTCGTTCATGTGTATGTATCAAATGACAAAACCTAAAAACCCCAACCACGGTTTTTGTATTCTTCGTTTTTTTAGTAATTAAATTAAGATTGTACCTTAAAATTAAAGTAACACACATCGTAACAGTTCACTGTATAAGTGTCGATGAATAACTGCGCAGTCGCCGAGCTCTCACCGCGGAAACCTTGATTCGATTAGAGAGCATTCCTGGTGGGTTTTGTCGTCGAAAAAGTGACATTCAGACAGGCGAATTTCCGAGCACATCTGTTTTGGCCGTCATTATCATTCCATCAGTGCTCCATACCTATATTCATCTTTTGCTTTCAACACATTATAGTCTTAGTAGATAACTACGCCATTAATTGTAGACACAAAACGAGACTGAATAACGTAATATATGCAATACATACCAGAACCATAAATACAATAATCTTATTCATTAAAATTCATATTGGTGTAAGGATAAACCCCGTTTCATATACAAAAAGGGCATTTTGTCTTTTGTTATAGTCTGGTCCCACACCCCATTCTTCCGTTACCCTTGTTGCTGAAAGTTTATTTTTTTCTCTGTCAAAGAACTGTTTATTTTCCCGGGGATTATTTATCTGAAAGGATGAAGAGAACATAAATTCAGTTCATTGAATTTATTTTTTTTAATAATCTCTAGAATTTAATCTTAAATAACTAAATAAATTAAAGTAATGATATATTAATTGTAGTTTAATTTTGTAATATATAAAATTTACAATCCTAAACTTTCGACCTCTTACACGGTGTAGATTGCCCAGGTGATAAAATAACATTTTTGAGAGGTGATGTTAGAATTTTTTTTTGTTTTGTGTGAGTTTAGTGTAAAATAATGTGTGCGCCAAAGTAATATTGTTCCCAACGAACTCCAAATATGCACGTAAACCTGTTCCTTTGTGTGCGACTTCCAAGACTGTGAACATATGCGGAGAATCTGATGTGGATATTGACTATGTACTGCGCGGAGGGTTTCCAAATATCAAAGTCTTGAGAGGACGGTATAAATGCGATCTGGCACTCCATGGAAGCGAATTTGTCCCTCTCTTCAGTGTGGTTGAACACGAAACCTCTTCTCGATATCAAGCTGCCATTATGCTAAACAGGTAACTTTAGCTAGTGGCAATACGAACAGTCGCATGTCGGAAGCCATATTAACTTGGCCTATTCATAACATCGATCGACAGTGTAGGAAACTCACCGGATTAATTTGGAGGAATCTTCTTAGAAACGTGGCCTCTGTTCTTAAGAAACCATAGTCATTGATTCCGTTTGCCACAGGTCCTTCTCTGTCTAACTCTTCATTTCGTCCATTTTGTCCTCCTTTATTATTTCTTTCTTTCCTTGCTTCCTTCAATCCTTCTTTCGTATCATTTTAGGCGCTTTGGCATAGTCACAAACAGTGCCTATTGACTTCACCATATCCGTTCTTAAGTCCGCCTGCATCAGTGCGACTTCCACTGGATGGATTTCCATGAAATTTGATATTAGGTCCTGCGTAAAAATATGTCGAGAATCCAAATTTGACTAAAATCTGGCAAAAATATTGCTGCAGTTTACCTGAATACCTACGTACATGTTAGTGTTGTCGGTAACAGCAAATCGCCTTAAATGCGCTCTTTTCGAGTGATACGGTATCAAGCTGTTAAGATAGACGAGGAGGTAGAAACATTACGCGAAGGTGCCAGAATGTTACATTACACGTACGTTGCCTATCTTCTTATTTCTTTCTTCCTTTCCTTTTATTACCTTGTTAGATTCATTTTTCCTTCATGCCATCAATTATAATCTCGTTCTGCGTTACGTTTTAAGTTATGTTATGGCTGTACTTCTTGCTGTTTTATTTCTTGCTTTGTTCCTCTCATACTCGTTTTGTTCTTTTCTTTCTTCCTTCCTTTACTTTTTATTTCACTCTTCCTTTTTTCTTATCCGTTTTCTTCATCTAAGTATATATATATGTATATATATACATATATGTGTATATATATACATATATATGTATATATATGAATTTAATTTCCTTTGGTTTTTTAATTTCCTACTTTTTCATTCTTACAATATCTTTATTTTTTCCTTCACTTATGTCTTTATTCCCTCTTTCTTTATTCCCTTCTCCTTTCTACACGCTGCTTGATGTTGCATGAACTTTGTGAAGCGCCTTATGCTAACGGCAACTTCTCCGTCTCCTGTGTTGTAAACATTATCGAAACAGAATTCTACAGGCGTTTTCAATCATATGGCAAGGTGCACGCATCCATTTTTGGAGCACACGTTTCTCTAAGAGTTTTTAACTTCTGTCACCAAAATGTGGTATTCAAGAGTCGTGAAGACAAGATTCAATGCAATGTAGCCTACCTTGTCTCCATACCATGACTTTTGAATTGCGATATTATCCAACAGAATTTCATGAAACGTGGCAGGTATGACGTACTTGTTATAAACGTCCCTAGCCAAGTTAGAGTGTCAAAATCTTTACTTGTTGTGAAGCGTGTATAAGACCTTACTAAGATCATTAATTCGTAATTTAGTCTTCACTTCACTGCCAGGTTTCGAGCACATGACATCCAAGATTTATTTGTAGCTTTAATTATAATAAATTTCATAATTTAACGTTCTGTATAGATGTTATTTCTCTCGGAATGTAAGGAAGTACTACTTCACTGTAACGTGGGTTTATGCATTTTCACAATGTTCTTGTCACGGCAAAACAGCTGCGTGTCTGGGTTTCATGATGTTGCTTGTAAATAATATTGCAACCGTTCTTAGAACTTTGTATGTCAATAATGAAAGTGTCAATTGTGTTGAATTGATCAAGGAAAACACAGTGGCGAGCCTCAATGATGAGGTGTGGAAGTTTCAAATCTACAATGGGTAGTTTCTTTAGCAGAAGAATTACTTGTTAAAGTAACCCTTTTTCCTCAGACCTAACAGTTTGTAGCCTCAACTTCATCTAAATAATATTTACAGAATTGATTTTGTAACACACAAAATACAAAATGGCCTCCATTATAAATGCAATTCAGTTATCGTGTATAGGAAAATAATGGCTGTTTGTTCTGAGAATGCTACGAAACTTAGAGGATGAATGATTTCTGGGGACATACTGCAATGATATTGTTCGTAAAACACACGTTACTTTAACACGTAATAACTACTGTATTTTAAAGAGTGAGTTTGGTTAAATAGTTACATTGTTACTGAAATACACAGCTGATTGTTGAAAAATAACATTATTTTGAGTGGAAATAAATCAATAATTAAATACGTTTATTACATCTAACAAATATGTTTTAATTGCACACCTAACTTATTTTATACGTTAAGCGATCCAACGGGAAGTTGCTAGCGAGAATTGTCAAATAAAATAATGGCTCCATATAAGCCTTGTTGCTACCTAGATTTAACAATCTTAACTACTAGGAATTGGTACTAATAACACAAACACATATTCAGATAACGCCTATTTTCACACACTGTATAGGTATGTGTACATAGTATACATATAATATATATTATGAATGTAACATAATATATATACGTATATTTATTATGGTCAAGTTTATGGAATAAAGCTTTTGATACAGGAATTGGGGACGGTATGTCAAATGTAAGGTAGTCTGCAGCAGTGTATTTTTTTATGTTACAGTATCGACATACCAGGGAGAGATACTAAAACTTGCAAAGATTACGAGATCCGAGATGGGTGCCTACCTTTGTATAGCATCGAATGGAGTTCCGCCAACTGTCAGCAAGAGAATCATGGTCAACGTTCACTGTAAGTTTCGCGCTTGTTACACGCTGTGTATTACAGTGATTAAATCTCGGCATGTTCACTCACTCTTTCACACAACTGGTCATTTCACTATTCCAAAAACATAATTTCCGTCCCCAAAGTACACGTGCATTTTCGTATAATGTCTACGATTAAAAGCACAAGTTGTAAATGTCCTCTTTTAGTAAATTTTTGTTTTATGACCTACATTGTTACATATACTACATTTGATATGCATGTGTATTTTAAGTCCATGAATTATCTTTGTGCTGGTAGATAAGATTAATAAATAGTCTTTGTTAGGACCACCAAACTTTACGGTACTAAGTGCGAATCTGAAGTTTCAGAACTTCTTGGTGGGCGCATGTAGGTACGTAATAATTTTTATTTCAAGAAAAATAACTGATGTAATCTTAATAGGCAACAAACGTTCTATTTAATGAAACGACGACATACCAACTGATTCATACTAAGTAGTGAATAGTGAAATAGAGGACTCACAACCCTGACATTATTTTAAAAATTGAGTGACATAAATGTATTTTACTTTTTTATTAGAAAATATATGCAAAGAAGTGTTATAGCGCCGTGGGCGCATAGCAAAGGCAGACAGACGCACACGCACGCGCAGGCGTGGGTTTAGCGACCCCTGCCATGTGTTATACAAGAATATTTTGTTGGTGCATTTGTAATGTGAAATCTGCACATATTCGAAATATAATATTTGTGCTTTAAACCAGGGCATACAAATATTTATCACAACCTTAAGCCTGTAACATACACTATGATTACAGTGTAATATAATTCTTTAAAATTCTGTGAAAATTATTTATTATTTGTACCGGTATTACAAATTGTTCGGTGATTCAATGTCCTCATACTATAACGGTGGGAGTAGAGCCAACTCCATAAATATTATGATTATGAAGCATGTCTTATATGAAATCATTGTGATGATACAGATAACTCTCAAGTAATGCAACCCGAAATTTCAACGCCGCTAATATCAAAGTGAGCCACTGGACACCGTACTAACTCTATAAAATGCAGCATCAAACCTAAGAACTTAACTTTCTCAGGCTGATTGTGCGACAGCTCAGTCGGCTAATCTTCGGCTTTTCACAACCCGTGTTCGGTGTCGGGGCAGTCCGTGTTAAAAAAAATATCACTAGTACAGGTTTTATGCCCGAGTACTTCGGTATTACCCACAACTTCAGTTATCATTAGACAGGTGATCCATGTTCATTCATCTATCACCCGGGGTTGATAAAATAGTCCCATTTAGGGGCTACAATATCAAAGCACTCAATTTCATCTCATCCCAAGGTGATAATTTAATTTCATAATATGTCACCGCAAGAATTATGTTTATACACAGCACTTAAAATTATTAGTCGCTTATTGTTAGATGAGACAATAATATTAAAATGTACTTTACATAACTAGCCTGGAAGATGGTACTGGATTCAGATGTCATTCTGTACGGTTCACTTGAGGCTATTGTGGACATCGCAATGGATATTCCGTTTTTGTAACTCAGCTGAGTAATTCTCAGATTCTAAATGAAGACTGTGTTATGGAGTTCTGAATGCTACCTGACACAGCTAACTGTTCATGCGGAAAAAAATGCGAAATATACCTCACAGCCCTCTGTATTACTTCGGATTCTCATAAAGTGTCAGTAAAACTTCCCTTCTTTGCCGCTCCTTTTTATTCGTAGACCGCCAGTAGCTCAATTTATTCCCGGCACTGACTGCATACATAACGTAATCGTGCAATATATGAACTAGGCGGGCTCAGACCGGAAGTACACACCGCTAGAACGTACTGTTTCTTCTTTAATTTGTAAAATTAGAAAATATTTCCCAACTTCCTTGTTATAAGAGCATTTACATATTTTTAGAAAGCATGTTCCCCGTATTTGTGTTTTCTTGCCGAAATATTCTTCACAAAGATTTATAGTCTGTCGGAGTAATTACGAGTGGCATACGTTTCACTGAATGTGCAAGCAGAGCCCGTGTTCTAAGAGGACCTTAACAGATCTGTACCTCTCTGACAACCTGAAATTTACTCTTTGTCTCCTCACACACCGCCCAGACCACTTAACCACTCAGTAAATTAATAGGATTGTGTGGGTTAGCAGTGGTCCTGCCCTCCAGCTGTCCTGGTAATTATTCACAGAGCTCTTATGAATCGGCCGCTGATTGTCGAGGCGTGATCCGCGGGCACAGGCTGTTAAATTGTCCAACACATTGCGCTCGGCTTTCAGGATAAACAGACCGCTGCCTTTAAGGCCCCTCTCAACCGCTCTTTGTGTAGTCATGCTAAATAAACAAAATATTAATACACGTA
Organism: Reticulitermes speratus; assembly: GCA_021186555.1. Classification (NCBI taxonomy): domain Eukaryota; kingdom Metazoa; phylum Arthropoda; class Insecta; order Blattodea; family Rhinotermitidae; genus Reticulitermes; species Reticulitermes speratus. Next base: position 23,209,204 of record JAJKFL010000005.1, read on the forward strand.
CCTAGAAATCATACATATATAATCTCCAGTTGCATTGCCTATACTCGGTACCTGGATTTTTACTTACAGGGTATTTATCTGTAGGTCTGTGTAGGGTCATTGTTTATCTGACAATTATCTGCTGCTACTAACTGTCGCCTCGTCTATCTTTTTAACGTAGTTTACACAGCCGAACGCCCAAATGCGCTGCAGGAAGTCAATATAATAGTATAGTTTTCAGATGAAAATGCCCCTGCATTTATTTGTGACACATTGTATTTGGTTGAAGGAAAATTTGTCTTACCGCCACATCTTTTAACGCGCACACATGCTTGTGTGTTTGCAATGAATGCACGAGTATGAACTCATATGTTTTTATGCACGTCGATATTTATTTGTATATTTGCCTCAATATGCATAGGACATACACCTGTTGCTACACTAAGAAGTGACACAGACAAGCATCGACTGTATCATACGTGTTCGGATGTACGACTCTTACCCTTAGTGTGTAATAATCTGTGATGTACGTATAAACGCGTTTCCTTACCGTGTAGTACTTGCGGCCGGTCAGGTTTATATTCCTTAACTCTTTTGTATTTCTTTATACTTTTATTGCTTTATTTGTTGTTTCATTGCATTCCTTCTGTATGGTGCTTTCGCAAGAAAAAAATATCTCCTGTGCTTGTATGCATATGCGTCTGTTATCGCCATCGTGTATGTCCATCTGCATGTGTGTACTACGTACATGTGTCATTCAACTCAGCTACGTCTGCCTGCCTGCCTGCCTGCCTGCCTGCCTGCCTGCCTGCCTGCCTCCCTGTGTCTGTGTGTATATGCTCCAATTAGCTCCTTCACATCTGCCTGCCTGCCTGTGTGTATAAGCTCCAGTTAGCTCCTTCACATCTGCCTGCCTGCCTGTGTGTATAAGCTCCAGTTAGCTCCTTCACATCTTCCTGCCTGCCTGTGTGTATATGCTCCAGTTAGCTCCTTCACATCTGCCTGCCTGTGTGTACATGCGTCCTTCACGTCAACTATGTTTGCCTGCCTGCCTGTGTGTATAAGCTCCAGTTAGCTCCTTCACATCTGCCTGCCTGCCTGTGTGTATATGCTCCAGTTAGCTCCTTCACATCTTCCTGCCTGCCTGTGTGTATATGCTCCAGTTAGCTCCTTCACATCTGCCTGCCTGTGTGTACATGCGTCCTTCACGTCAACTATGTTTGCCTGCCTGCCTGTGTGTATAAGCTCCAGTTAGCTCCTTCACATCTGCCTGCCTGCCTGTGTATATATGCTCCAGTTAACTCCTTCACATCTGCCTGCCTTTGTGTACATGCGTCCTTCACGTCAACTATGTTTGCCTGCCTGCCTGTGTTTATATGCTTCAGTTAGCTCCTTCACATCTGCCTGCCTGCCTGTGTGTGTATGCTCCAGTTAGCTCCTTCATATCTGCCTGCTTGCCTGCCTGTGTGTATATGCTCCAGTTAGCTCCTTCACATCTGCCTGCCTGCCTGTGTGTATATACTCCAGTTAGCTCCTTCATATCTGCCTGCCTGCCTGTGTGTATATGCTCCAGTTAGCTCCTTCACATCTGCCTGCCTGTGTGTACATGCGTCCTTCACGTCAACTATGTTTGCCTGCCTGCCTGTGTGTACATGCTCCAGTTAGCTCCTTCACATCTGCCTGCCTGCCTGCCTGTGTATATATGCTCCAGTTAGCTCCTTCACATCTGCCTGCCTGTGTGTACATGCGTCCTTCACGTCAACTATGTTTGCCTGCCTGCCACCCTCTGTGGATATACTCCAGTTAGCTACGTCATGTCTGTTCGCTTGCCTGTGTATACACGCGTCATTCAGCTCAACTATATTTGTCTATGTGTACATGCGTCAGTCAGCTCCACTATGTTGGTCTGCGTGCTTGCGTGAATGCCTGTGCGTACATGCGTCAAGTCAGCTCAACTATATTTGTCTGTCTGCCTGTGTGTATATGCGCCAGCCACCTCCACCACATGGTCCCTCGGCTTGCCTGTGAATGTGCCAGTCAGATCCACCGTACGTGTGTCTGTCCGTCTGTGTGTACGTTCGTCTCTCTGCGTGCAAAAGAATTTGAGAACCACTAATTGTTATTTCATTAAATATATTGAAAAACCTTAATGCAGTTTTTTGATACAGTGAATTTTGGTTAAAATGTGACTGCAGTAACGGACACTTTACGTGCTTCCATACATTTCTAGAATATTAATCGCGTGTAACTGACTAAACATTTCAGATAGCGAAAGTATTTCTTACAGACACGTTAGAGCAAAGTTAGGCTCTTCTTTTTTGCAAAGTACAATTTGTCCCAATATTACGTTCTTCAAGAAACTTAAAGAAAGGGAGCGGATATAACAAACTTATATGCTGTTCGTATCTTGTAACTCGTTTCTTAATTCCTCCTTTCGTTCTTTTCTTCTTTTACTTCCTCCTTACACCTCTTTTATGGATTTTATTTCTCCTCTCTTCTCCCTCTTTGTTTCTTTTTGCTTTTTTTTTTTTTTGTTTCTTTATATGTTGTATTCGTGGGCCTTTATCCACCCATTTTATTCAAACAGAGCTTCACTTTAAAGCATGGGCCTCCAGTCTTTATATGCCGAAGGACCACACCCATTATTGTGGGCTGGTTCGAGGATCACGCGTGGAACAATAAGTGGTATACCTAGCCGCCTAAATTATTGTGTAATTTTTATAGCATGTACATAATTTACAAATGTGGCCGCGGGCCGCATAACACAACCTGGCGGCCCGCGGGTTGGAGAACCATGCTTTAAAGAATTCCGACTGAGGTATGTGGTCAGTGGCGAGTGAAATTTTGGACATGATCTTTGTCCGGGGATCGAGACTAGCTCCTTATAATGGAACCACCATTACATATTCACAACTTTCCCTACCACTAGGCTTGTCCAGCTCCGAAACTTTGGCGGCATTTTAGCCTGAGAATGTGGGCAGTGCACAAAATTTCAGTCACGAATAAAACCGAAGTTAGTCTGTGAAGAACAATTAGTCTGGCAGACGTAGTTTTATCACATAATCAGTTATTGCTTTCTCTGTGTATTTGCGCAGATAGAAATACCAATAGACGACACACTAGGGGCACGTAACAAGAGAGACAAGTTATGAATATTAAACCATACTCTTGTTTTGTAACGTGTAATGAACTCTGTGACAAGTATAATTTTCATTACAGAGCATCGCGTCAGGAATAACATAAATAGTCCTACAATTAAAAAAAAAAGAAACGCACGTGCCACGTAGTGCATGACAGTTCACACACAATTGTTTCCTATGTGAGAAGTGAAATACCAACTAGAAGTGTATATTCTCTGCTTCAGTGCTCGAAGAAGGACGACAGTCAGGGTTGGGTGGGCGTTGTGTTTGCAACTGTAAGGTATCTGGCATCATGATTTACGGATTGACTGCTTAATATAGTTAGTGTTATACACAGCAGGTAAAATAAACATTCCTGACATAAATATATGATTATCGTAGCATATTCGCAGGGGACAATTCGGATGCATTTGATTTAACACTATTCACTTCCGGGTATTTAAATCCCCGTGGGTGTTTAAATTGCCAGGGATTTATTGAATGTTAAACAACTAGTGTGTCGTCTTATAAATTATAAAATATAGTGATATATAAAATTATGTATATAAAGTGCTTAAAATTTTCTAGTTGACAGCTAGGGATTAATAAAGATGTAAAATATGTTTCCTGAAAGAACTTATTGTGTGCGTCGCCTACTTAAGGCAAAAGAGCAAATTTTAGATCGACTAAAGTCGACTCTGGCAAAATAAAACGTAAATACTTAAATCGACCATGGTCGACTTTGGCAGTGAAAGTGTTAAAATTAACTCTTCTGTCCAATTTGCAGTTGCTGTTCCATTTACATACGGTACGGGCATAAAATGTTTCTAATTTCTAATACACTTTTCACGCTATCATGAGTTAGAATGTTGAAGTTATATTACCGCTCTTCCCCAGCCTGAATTATTGACAGTGCTCCCAACTTAAACTTTCAGGCAGTTCGAAAATATTAGTCCTACCAACAGCTTCACTAACACGGAAATGCAGTTCCTACAACTGCATATTATTTGGATGGGCAGGCTGTAAGTTTATTAGTGGCAAATGAACAGCCCCAATAATAGGTGCATATGCACGAAAATAGCCTTATCAGGACGAATAACTGTCTGGAGATGCTGTTTATCAGAAACAGCCTCCTCAACATAGAACGCTGCTAACGGATGCTCATCTCCTGATGTATTTAATAAAGCAATAATTATTACCACCAACGATAAAACTAACTTGGTACTGAAAGTGAATCCTGCATTTCGTTTCAGTTCATCCTGTCATTCAAGTTCCAAATCAACTGGTGGGTGCTCCATTGGGTACTGACGTCACTCTCGAATGTTATGTGGAAGCTTCGCCCAAATCAATCAACTACTGGGTACGAGACACCGGTAAGTATTCGACTATATGCAGTAGGATATTCTTTTTTGTTTGAGCACGTAACGTCGTTTTATAAAGTACACAGGTTACTGCTTCACTACCGATGGTCTGCGGATTGCTTGTATACTATTGTGAATTTATTTTAACTGAAAGCAAGAGAAAATAATTAGAGGCAATTCACCGTCTCGATAAAGCGACTTTTAGGACACCGGCACACCGAGAACACAACTAATATTTCTTTCTTTTATCAGTTTTATAACATCAGAACACTTTATGTTGATATTGATACAATTTCTAACTGATTTACCAGTTCTTATTCATCTTATGTGGCGCAACAGCCCAAGTCGGGCCTAGACCGCTTTATTGTTGAAGTTTCTAGATCACACACAATTAGACACACACGGCCAGGATAACGTAGTAGGTATGGCGACTGTCTACGGGCTGGATGGATGCGGTGATCGAATCCTGCTGGGGGTGAAATTTTCCGCACCCGTCCAGACCGGCCCTGGGACTTACCCAGCCTCCTGTACAATGGGCATCGGGTCTCTTTCCCGGGTATAAAGCAACAGGGGCGTGGCGTTAACCACCCACCCCCATCTAGCGATTAGGTTAAAAAAAGGGTATAGCTGTACCTCTACTCCCTCTCTGGGCCTTCGTGGCCTGTTATAGGGTGAAATTTACTTGTACACCCGGTAGCACTCCTCTGAACGAGCGATCAGCTCGTCGCAGAGGCCGCCGCTACCTACACAACACGCAACAAACTAAAGAGACGAATATCCACGCCCTCAGCGGGATTCGAACCCGTCGTCCCAGCAGTCAAGCGGCTGCAAACCTACTCCTCAGACCGCACGACGAATTGTCAGTAGGTAGGTTTATTTTGATAGACTGCCTATAGTTGTTCCATGTGCGAGATTTTAGACTGTGGATTGTAACATATCTTGGAATTTAATGCCACTTAAGTTCGTCAAAATTATAATGCAGGTGAACTTTTTGGATATGATAGTAGTAAGACATGTTGAAAGTCATTTTTAGGCGCTTTCGCAAAATCGCGAAAAGCGACTATTAGCTTCGTCATGTCTGTCTGTCTGTCCGCCCTTCCTATCCGTCCGTCCGCATTGAACAACTTGGCTTCTACTGGACGGATTTTCATGAAATTTGATATATCAGAATTTTTGTAAATTCGGTCTAGAAAAGTCAAGTTTCATTAAACTATGACACGAATAACGGTTACTTTTACATGAAGACCTATGTACGTTTCTGATCACATCTCGCTGAATTTATCTTAGAATGAGAAATGTTTCAGGTAAACGTTGTAGAGAAAATCAGAACCCACGTTTATGTTCAGTAGCCTTTTTCCGAAAATCGTGCCGTTTATGAGATAGTGTGGAAAAATATGGTAAAGTCGGACAGGCCGCAGATAACATTATAAAACGACGCATGCGCTTTGTATGCTGGATAAATAAGGCAACAGGCGCACACTCGGAATATGTAGTATTTATTGCTTTTCCACGGCAACAATGGTTACGCGAGGGCCTAGAATTTACTTCAAGGAAAAGGACAGGTACGAAAAATATCTGAGGACGCACAGGATCGCTATAACATATATCTAAAAGGTACGATGAAAGGCCTTCATCCTGGAGACCGGGGTTCAGTCTCTGGCCAGTCCTTGCGGAATTTGTGGTAGACAAATTGGTACTGGGACGGGTTCCTGTCGGAGTATTTGTTTTCCACTGTCATCATTATTCCATCGATTCTCAGTACTTATTATTTCGTCTATCGCCGACGTTGTATATTCTTGGTAATTAACAGCGCGTCGTCAAAAGACACAATTAAAAAGGGTGAAACCGGAAATAAAACAATTGCAACAAATTCTGTCAATAGAAACTATTCGGAACGAACTTAATAGAATTTGCATCAACACAGCTACTTCAAGTTCCGTTTTATAACACTGCCTCTTATGAATTCCTTCCTTTGGGCTTTATCTTCCCTGCTTTCGAGGTTCGTTGAATAAATTGTTTGGCATTCTGAATACATCCACCCCTTGTTTAACGCCCTGATTACCTTCCAGAAAAAGTGGGCGTAAATGAAAAAGGCATATTAAAAAATTTGAAAAAGCAGGGAAACTCCTTTGATGTAATAAGAATTACTTGGACAATTTTGAGTAATATAGGACAGTCGAATTTGAAGTTTACGCTGTTCTCAAATCGTCAGTGTAATGGTAAACATAAATACCTTTCTCGTGTTAAATTATTATAAATAAGTCTTTTAGATGAAAGCCAAGAAGAGTATATACATATCTTTTGGGGATATGGGTTGTGAGGATAGCAAATGGATTGGAATAACTTAGGATGAAATCTTATTGTTGGCTTTGGTATTAGCGATGCTGAAACTTCAGGATTTGTTATAAGATTCTTAATTAGTTAGTTCGTTAGTCAGTCATGTAGAAGTTACTTGAAACTGCACGTTGCCACGCCATCATTCTGGTTGATAACTGCTGTTCTAGACTTGATATTTCGCTTTATAACTGATCGTTAGATTTCACGCCAATCTGAGGCCTGTAAGTTGCATTATCACGTTCGTAGGACTTAACAACATAAAGATGAGTGTGTTTATGCAAGGGCTTTTTATATCTGGCAGCCCCGCTGAAAATGCTTAAGTGATTATAGAGGGCAAGTCTGTTTTCCCCTATCCTTAGTCATCTTATTGATTCACGCACCGTACACGCAGTATGCTCAGCTACTACTTCACTTCCTTAATTAATGATCTTCCACGAAGTAGACTGTTCATCTTCATTATTGTTATTGGTATTGTTATTATTATTATTATTATTATTTTGAACTTCGCAACTGTCCTTCCGCCAGATGCACTTCGGCGGCTAATGTCATCAGTAGGGATAGTAGTTTATTCACTGGAAGGTCTGTATTGATTAACAATTTGTTAGATATAGTTATTTTTACTGAGTAAATCAAAACTCTTGACATATTTACCGTTATAATTTCGGTCATTGATATTTGAATTGTGAATTGTGGTTTAGTGTCTCATGTTTTTTTTTATGTAATTAGATTTTTTGAGCAATATTGCTTACACAGCACAATCTCGGATATGAATAATAATAATTATTATTATTTAATTTAGCTACTGAGTCAGTTTTAAATTAAAATATGATGTGATTTTCTTTGTGTGTTTGTGTGTCTGTTTGTATAGTTTGTATTATATTGCTGTATAGTGCCCGTTTTCTACTTGGCAGTTATGCTGTTTAAATAGCACATTAGTAAATAAGAACTGGATTGAATTATTATTAATGTCGAATTATGTTATTGATTAGTTATCCTTGTCGAGGGATTAGGGCTGTACTTTACAATCATTTTTCATTTAACTTTTACTTTTAATTAAATTAATTGTAATGCTTTGTTTTTCCTTTTCTCTTATCTACATTTGTAGCCCTTCTGTTCTTGTAATTGGACTGGTTTTTTAATTGATCACTAGGCTGTTAACTCAGCACATAAACAAGTAAAGAACTGGATTGAATTGAATTGAATCATTATTACTCTTGTCACTATTAGTCAATATAATGTTCCAGATCATAACACCTACGTTCCTCAATTACAATCAGTGTAGGAAGAGGGACATATCTGTCTAGTGAGCATTCTCGGGGCTAGACGGCTGGAATTGGGTTTTGATTCCCGTGAGGAGCAGGGCTTCTCCTTTCCTCCATATTGTGCAGACAACCCGCGGAGCCCACCCAATCTCCGTTTTAGTTCCCCGGAACTAAACCAGATAAGGAGTGAAGCTGGCCACCGCCTCTATCTAGTGTCGAGTTTAATAATGCGTGGAGCTACACCTCCCCTCCCTGTAAGCCATCATGGTGTGGTGATTAATTAGAAATGGGAACACCTTTGGTATTTTACGTCATAGCAGCATAAAGCTGCATTTTGTTTGTTTGGATTATTTTTCCACTTCATATCAAATAATAATTCCCTCTATATGTCGCTATTTATTTAGTTATGTAACAGACATATATGAATCTCAAATAACAGTGTTACCTAACACATTATTATTTATGTAATTAATAGAATAATCAGAACTAAGTCTTACAGAAAGGGGGTGTGAGAATGTGGATTCGTTTTATCTGGTTCAGGATTGGGAGAAACGGCGGGCTTTTGTGATAAGGAGAGTTAGCCGTGTGGTTGTGTAAAAGACGGCCAATTTCGTGGCTAGCTGAGCGATGTTAAATTCTGAAGAATAATTCTGCCAGATGGAGTTCCTTACTTTCATTTAGCATACAAAATAATATATCATCTTCCTTCCCTTCTTTCCTCTTCCTTCATCATCTTTATCATCATATACATAATTCTATGTATCAGCAGTTAAGCTCTTGGGTTGAAAGTACATATTAAATCGCCGACTGTAAGAATAACTCGGAATGATGCCTCAGGTTGAGGAAGGACACCGTGTTGTTCTGTTTTAAGTTACCGTCGCCTAGTTTTCCGTGAAGTATGCAGAAAGAACATACATATTTCTTAGTATTACCGGTCTGCTTGTCCAGAAAAGAACTTGGGTCCATCAGAATATAACGCAATAGTACTACATTTTAAATGCCACGTTTATTACAGTTTATTAGTTCGCTGTTAATTGGTCATTTTGTTACAAGGCACAGACGACGAAATCAGTAGTATTAAACCCGATTGATGAATAGGGAGGTATAAGTCAGAAGTGGTGTTGGCCTATTTATAGAAACAATTACAAGGCCAGTAGTGCCTCTATGAACCCGTTAGATGTTTATTTTATATTTTAATTTAGATGTTAAGGACCGAAATAACTTTTAGTTTTAATGAAATTTATCTCACAGCGTAATTTCAAAAATATATAACCGCGTGACTGCATTATATCAAACACGCAACTGAAGGTACATAGCGAAAAATCGTGTCCGTAATTGTTACGAAAATTGACTTCAATCATACTCTTTTAATCATCCCCAGTACAAAGCACTGAGCAAATTTCCAGAATACTGCTCCTTTTGCATACTTCTCTATAATCACAATTTATATGAGGCTATATCCCTTTTTCTTAAAGCCCCAGTTGACTACGAAACGTAGAGAATTCTTGGATTTTAAGCCCTTAGAGAACTTATATCTTCATAATTTTGAAATATATGTAACGCTTTATTCCATTAAAGCGTGGGTCTCCAACCCGCGGCACGCCAGGTTGTATTATGCGGCCACATTTGTAAATTATGTGTATGTTACAAAAATTATACAACAATTTAGGCTGTGAAGTATACCACTTGTTGTTATTTTTCCATTTGCGGCCCGCGAACTAGCCCACAATAACGGATGTGGTACTTTGCCATAAAAATGTTGGACACCCATGCGTTAAATTATTGCCTGCCTGTGTTTTCCAAATAGTTTGTACAATCTTGTGTTTTTTATTATTTGTAATACTCACTAATTACGAACAATGAAGGCAGCCCAGATAGCCAAAACGTCGTACAAATTGTGTAGTATAAAAAGTCAACGAACAGTAATAATGGGGCCGGCGACGTAATTTATATTTCCTCACGAGGAATTTTTTGTTAATTATACACGACACTATGCAGGAACTCTCGGAAAAAAAAGTCGAGTATCTCGTTTCCAAGTTGCGAGACAAAGTCTCAATACAAAAACAAAAGAAAATATTTAGAAATTTTGACAAATTTCAAACATTAGATAAAGACAATTATAAAATCAAAATCACATTAATAAATAAATTAAGAGCAGAGTAATTTCTGAGAGCGCATGACACTCTTTGTGTGTTTTTTAATTTATTGAAGGGCCCCGCAGCAGTTGCTACGGACGCACCGCAGCCTTGAAGGCGTATTGTGCAAACCTCTTTTAATGGAGAACCGGTGCAATGAAATTGACAGGGCAAAACCGAAGTACTCGAAGAAAAACCTGTCCCAGTGCCACTTTGTCTACCATAAATCGTACATGAACCGAACCGGAATCGAACCCGTACCTCCGCGGCGAGAGGCATTCACGGCCTGACACTCTTTATGTTAGTCTGATATAGAAATACCTAAAATTTAATACTTAAAAAAGATACAATTTTATCTGTTTTCGTATTTGGGTGTAAAATTTGGCCTTTCATCCTAACGTGGGAAATACAAATTTATATGTTTTTGTCCAAGGACCTGAGAAGCATATTCAGGCCCAAAACAGAGGACATGAGAGTAGAATGTATAAAGTGTCATACAGAAGAATTTCATGAGTTATACTTTTGCCCATCTGTAATTATAATATCTAAGGTGAGAAAAATGAGACAGGCAGGACACCAGCTCGCGCGGAGGGTTTGTATGATTAAGTGCTTACAGAATTTTAGTAGAAACCCTAAAAGGAAGAGATGAAATAAGGAACCTAGGTATAGATTAAAGAAGTAAGAACGGTATTAATCTTAACGGAAGAAGTTATGAGCTTGTTGACGGGATTTACGTAGCCCAAGATAAATTACCTTTCCTTCATTCAATTTCTGTCCATATCTCATCTTTTTTCATAGTAACTCGTGATCTTACAATTATATTCACGAACAAAATGGCGACAGAGTAAAATTTAGGATGATGTAGATCCGGTTATTCATTTGAGGCTATAATTTATATATATATATATATATATCTTCTGGAAACGTCCGTTTCTTAACTCTTGCCTGTATGGAAGCATGCTGCAGTACTGGGAATGCGTACCCTTGTCTCCTTGTTAATAATTTTCAATGGGCGTGGTCTTGAGTCTCATTTCTTGTCACGATGGCTCAGGGTTTATTGAAGGCTTGGTTTCACGTCATCTGATCTCTGGCCGAGATAACGCTCTTGGCGTACGACCTCTACAACCCATAGAGGTTCCCGATTTGTTTCAAACCTTTGTGCTGAAGTCTGTTCCCAGAAACGTTTATCAACTTGATACGCAACAGAAAAGACTTGAATTAGTAACATCTGTAAATCCAGTACTCCAGTAAGAAAATTTACCCGTAGGCTATTTAAGAAGCAGTAGAGTTCTGGGTTCGAATTAAATGTTTTTCCATGCATTATTTAAGTTCTTCGTAGATAATCAGTTATAGTAAACACTACTTTTAAATTCCTTCGCTATTGTTGTAGGTAGTAATGCATAAGCCAGGTGACAGTGGCAAATGAAACACCCTGTTTTATAGTATTCTCATTGAAGCCGTTAATTAAATTTTTCTTTGATATTTCTGTTTATATCCAACAATAAAAACAAAATATTGAAGTAGATCTTTTGTAATGTTGACTAAATTAAAAATAACGGTCAAGTCACAACTAAAATTTATTGTTAGTATTTGTTATTCATCAAAGCATGTTTCGTTTGACTTGGACATTTTCAGGTAATACAGTAATGTACTATTTGAAGATGGTCAAGTCGGCAGTACAGTAGTATATTACCTGAAAATGGCGAAGTCGGCCGAAACATGTTGTAATGAATAATAAGTTCTGAAAATAAATTTTAGTTGTGACGTGACGGTTACGTATTTTAAATTTAGTTCATATATTATCACAACGGGATATATAATATAAAGGTTTTATAGTGTTAGAAGAAATATCAGCGGCATTTACAAGAACTTTTTCCATCGTCACAAATATACTAAAAACAATACACTACGTTTCGGAAAAAGGTCTTGTAAATGCTGTTCATACATAGGTCGTTCAAATGTAAACGAGAATTTAGTTCCCTTTTGAGCACAATTCGACTTGTATGAACGTGCTTGCGCTGACAAGTTACGACATGTTTAAACTTGCAACCCGCACTAGTCGGATCCCTCTCCACCTCAACCATCAGGTGCAATCAAGATGGCAGTGCAAGCAGTACCCAGCAGTGTTGCGCAGCTTATAATTAACAAATTTCTCACGAAGGAAGGTGTCATTCCTTCTGAAACTTTTGCCAGGCTTCAAGCACAGTTTGGGGATGAATGTTTGTCGCAGCCAAGGGTGTTCAGTTGGGCGAAATCATTTCGAGAAGGACGAGAACATGTTGAAATTAACTTCAAGCTCGGCGACCAAGAACTTCTGTCAATCCAGACAACGTTTTGAAAATTGGTGAAATTATTCGGGCTAATCGTCGCATAGCTGTTCTTTAGCTTATATAGGAAATAGGAATTAGTGTAGGGAGTGTTGAAGAAATTCTGCACAAAGAGTTGAAAGTCAGTAGAGTGAGCGCAAGGTGGGTCCCACGGCTCCTGTCACCGGAGCACAGGGAAAGTCGTTAAGTGGCCGTTACTCAACTTTTGCAACGATACGAGAGAGAAGGAGCCGAATTTTTGGACTCAATTGTGACCTGTGATAAGACCTGGGTATACTACTTCACTCCTGCATCAAAAAGAGCAAGCAAGCGGTGCAAACACACCCATTCTCCACCCCCCCCCCCCCCCAAAAAAAAGCTTAAGCAATTTTTTTCAGCGGGGAAGATCATGGCTACTGTGTTCTGGGATTCCAAGGGTATCATTTAACTGGACTTTCTCACTGGTCAAAAGACCATCAATGCGCAGTACTATGCAACTCTCCTGGATGAAAAAGTGAAGCCGGCAATTCGCTCAAAGTGAACAAAAAGGCAGGATTCAGTTTTCTTCCTCCAAGACAACGCCCGTCCTTATACTGCGGCTTTAACGATGGCAACTCTAATAAAACTGAAGTGGGATGTCTGCCTCATCCATCGTACAGTCCAGACTTAGCTCCATCTGATTATTATTTGTTTGGACCGATGAAGGGGGTTTGAGGAGGCAAGAGATTCCGGAATAACGAAGAGGTCATTGCAGCTGTGCAAAGTTGGATACACGAGCAACCGGAAACCTTCTTCGAAACTGGAATTAAAAAGCTTTCAGAACGTTAACACCAGTGTATGGCAGTCAACAGGGACTACATTGAAAAGCAGTATGTAAGACTTTTACATTTTGTTGAGAATAATTTTTTTAGAAACGAATTCTCGTTTAAATTTGAACGTCCCACGTATTTCTCATGTACGACCATTGTCAAAAATCTATGTTACAATTTTATAATTTTGTTTGAATTGTATTGACTTTCGAGTGATTTATTTATTTATTGTCTGATTGGTCAGTATGAGGTCACATGGGAGTTTACAGCAGTGATCTCTGCAAAGAGATAGAAGACGTTGCTGTGAGAGCAAGGAGGATAGTGTATAGGTTGGAATACAACTCGAGCCATAATTTCGCATACGATAGAAGCTATGAAGAGTCAGCTCTACATGTGGCGTTTGTGGTGATTATTTCATTTAATGAACGTCTTATTGTGTAACCGTCTTACCTAACAAGTGAATTGAATAGATATTAATGTGTAGGCCTATGTATGCCTGGCAGGTCACGGAAGATGGACCACGCGTTCGTTTTATTTAAGGAAATAAGCCATTTTATCTAAGTCGTTGTATCTAAAATGCTTGGACAATCTTCACGAGTGAGTTCCCCACACCCAAACAAGGAAACTAGTTCATATCAATATATGTCCGCAAACATTTAATTTTCGTGGTACAGCCCAACAAATTGCTGACCTCAATCCTTTAGATTTTTATCAGTGGGGACACTTGAGATCCCTAGTGTATTCAGTCCCCATTCAAAATATGTAGATATATAGATAGATACATAGATAGATATATAGATATTTGGTGCCTGTCAAACCATTTGCTACCACCCTGGGACCTTTTAAATTGTGCGCCAGTCCGTAATCAGATGTGTCTATGCGTGCATTGATTCAGGTGGAGGATATTTCGAGCGTTTGTTGTGAATTGTGACTTGATAAACAATAATAACTCAAAAGTTATTCAATTTAGAACGTGTATCGTATATGTATTATGTCAGTTGTAAGTTAATATTACATTAAAAGTATTTATTTTTTAATTTTAATTTTCAATTAAACTTAAAAACGGCCCTTTTCGGACATACAATTACATTAACTTTTTTCTTTGTTTTGATGTGAATAACTCACTCTTGAACTTTGTCCAAGCATTCTAGATATTCACTGTATAAGATCAGGATTGGCAGAAATAAGTGTTGGTGACAAGAGTCTACTTATATTTCAGTCTGTACCGTAGTCTGCCTCTTCCCACGAACGTTACATTGCGTGGAAATTCAGTGAAATATTTATTTTGAAGCGTATTAGTTTTTCTGTTGAAGGATAGTCTATGAACACAGTAATTAAAAATATAAATTGTCAAATTCTCGAACCTACTTTGGAAAAGCATCTCACTAGTTTTTAAATATCTTTCGTGTGTCACAAATTAGACCGTCTGGTCTGTCCAGTATAGATAGGTTCTGAAACTAAACGTTGAAAAATTGTAGGATTATTTCTGCATAGGATCAGGTGATAGCAGGGCTGGTGCTAACACAAAATAAAGTAATGAAGAAAACTTCTAACGTACGTCCATATCCCAACTGGAAAGCGAATTCGCAACTACAGTGGTCAAAGTTCCCACACTATACGCTCGTTACACTGGGCGTTGCCATTGACCGGAATTATTATTTATTAATAACTAACAGATAGGTTCTAGGTGTTCTTGGGAGAATAATATTAAACTAGTTCTTAGACGGGTTAGTATATTGTGGACTACATCCATCTGACGCAGGCAAATGACCAGTGGCTGTTTCTTATGTACACTGATAGACCTTCGGATTACATAAGAACAGAGAAATCTCTGGGACAGTTGAGCGCCTATTAGCTTCTCAAGAATGACTGTGCCCCAAGGAGTTAGTTGGAACTGATTAGATTACTGTTAACCGCAGTCGCGAATGAATTCTGCCCATTCTGAAGGGGCTATAAATGTTCTACGACTGTAGTTATGTCCTGGAACGACCTTATCTGCACAGATTCATTACAGCTGACGTTCTGACTGCGCAGTGGAATCAAACGGAAACACGTCTGCTTTGCTTCCACAAGCAGTGAACTGTATTTCAGATCGTCTCACTCAAAAGAAAAACTAGACGCCGGATAGCGTTGTCGGTATAGTGACTGGGATACGGGTTGCACATCCGAGGAATCGTGGTTCGCTTTCTTGCAGGGGGAAGTAATTTATCTCTTCTCCGAAACGTCCAGAAGGCTCGAGGACCAACCCAGTCTTCTATTCAGTTGGTGACAAGGACCCTTTTCCCGTGGTTAAACTAGCCGCGGCATGAAGATGACCACAAATACTCATCCAATGCCGAGATTAAGAATGAGTCGATCTGTAACTCTAGTTTCACGTATGCTTCATGGCGTGCACAGAGACAACTTTACCTTCACTTACTCAAAATTTATGTAATTTACTCTTACGTGGCGGCAAGTAAAGGGAGAGATTGCCGGAGTTTGTGAGAGACACTGCTTTTATTACACGAGAGAGTAATAGAATATTTTCGGTATCCAGGCAGTGTCCTTTTGTTCTTCTTGCAAAGGCAATTTGGACAGAATATAAATCGTCTGAAATTTAATAAGTCATAGTATTTTGGAGTGGTTTGTTTTTTATTTTGTTATGGTGTAAAGGAAGGGAATTGAGTAGGGTCATTGTTTTAAGGTGTAATTTTATATTTGAAAAATTTTATTCTTGTAAAAATACTAATAATTCTGTTCTTATCTCTAGAAAGGACGTTGGATCTCCATCAACTGATCAGCATAGATTAGAAAAATAATCGTTTCTTACTCCAAGAACCATGCAAAACTGATATGACGTCGTGAGGCGATAATGAAAAGTTACAACTATTGAAGCAAGTTGTACTTGTTACAACTGTGCTTTAGAGCAATGTTTCCAAACCTTTTTTACATGGAGGAAGCCCTGACACAATTTATCATATTCCAAGGAATATGAAAAAGATAGAGGCGCATTTAATTACTGCCTTATTATTGTCAAGAAGATTTATTTGTAAAGAGCTTGCATATGTGTGACACGTATAACACACGTGGCAGCTTACATTGAAGGAAACAATTTTAGAATTTTCTGTACTTTTTTATCGTCTAAGTTTTTAATTTCCAAATATCAAGTCACGGAGATTAATCCAGGATTGCCAATTGCCGGACAAAAATTCCCACTATATTTCGAGTTATATTCGGAACATTTTGCGGTATTTCAAAATTTGTATTTATATCTCGCGGAACCTCTAACGATATTCTTCGGAAGGCTAGTGTTTCGCGATACTGTGGTTGGGAAACACTGCCGTAGAGGTTCAGTCTTCTGAATTATTTTACGTGAACTTTATATCGATTTCTGTTTGCAACTCAAATGTAGCAGTCATCTTTGACTGTTAGTGCAATGAAGAGTTACAACCAAACTTTTCTCTACGCAGCATGTCTTACATGCAATACTGTATAACCACCTCTTCCGTGTATCTAAATATTGCCATACAGGAAGGAAGACAGGCATGGACTTATAAACGCAATATTGAGGCGCGTTCGCGGAACCATTGTTGCCGTCAAAAAGCAATATGTATTACATATTCTGAGTGTGTGTCTGTGGCCTTAGTTATACAGGAAGCAAAGCGCATTCGCCATAATATATTGTCCTCCTTGGCCTTTCTGTCTCTGTCTGTCTGTCTGTCTCCCCCTGTCTGTCTGTTCGTCCGTCCGCATGGAACAACTCGGCTTCCACTGGGCGGATTATCATGTAATTTGATATTTGTGTATGTTTCGAAAATCAGCTGAGAAAAGTCAAGTGTCATTAAAATCTGACAAAAATAACGGGTACTTTAAATGAAGACATGTGTACATACGTAGTATACGATCATATCTCGCTTCATTCTTCTTAGAATAAGAAGTATTTCAAACAAAATTGTAGCGAAAATCAAAACACACATTTTATGTTCAGTAACGTTTTCCGAAAATCGTGCCGTTTATGAGATAATATGGAAAAATATGGTAGAAACAGGCAGACTACAGATGGCAATATAATATGGCGCATGCGTTGTGCATGCTGGATAACTAAGGCTACATACACACAGAATATGTAACGCTTTTTCACGGCCACAGTGGTTACGCGAACGCGCATCAATGTTACGTACAGTGCCTGTCTTGTTATATACTGTGCTGAGGGTTTTTGGAACGCACACCTGGCCGCAGACTGTCCCCTTAAGTCTTCTGTAGGTAAATGGTGACATAATTAGACGCAAGTCATGAACACTTCTTTCCATATTCTTCTCCATTCATATTACACAGTAAATCTCCAGTTTAATGCTACAGCCCGAATCGACACTTGGTCCTCTTTCTTACTGAGAGTTCTTGATATTTACTAAGTCAAGAGAACAGAGAGTCTGAATCACGTGATCAGTAGGCGTACTCCTGCTTCGGATTTTAGAAGTTGCAGATTTAAT
Organism: Reticulitermes speratus; assembly: GCA_021186555.1. Taxonomy (NCBI): domain Eukaryota; kingdom Metazoa; phylum Arthropoda; class Insecta; order Blattodea; family Rhinotermitidae; genus Reticulitermes; species Reticulitermes speratus. The sequence continues at coordinate 23,226,981 of JAJKFL010000005.1, forward strand.
TTTATGTCCGAAGTTCAGCTCTTATTACGGAAGAACTTGTTATTTTTTACGTGACCCGTGTACTTCGGTAGGCAGATGGTAATGTTTTAAAGAAGTCTGCTGCTGTCATGTTTAGGACTCATCAACGCTTACAGTGCAGGTAGCACGTTACTCCTGAACGTGGTCTCTATCTACGATATTACACGGCTTGACTTCGAATCTACATCTGTCTTCAGATTCGTCGCTTTTAGACCTCATATCGCACGTGTCATTGATGAAGTTTCTAGTAGTTATATGTTTATTTTCAGGCAAATTATGAGATAGTCTTAAAGCATGACCACGTTTGGTCTTTATGATGAAGACGCCATATTTACTTTTAGGTACGAACTGAATGTGTAAATTTAACTTAGAAAATGTTATTTTCTCGTAATTAAATAAATTTATAAGCAAACTGTAGATATATCAAATAGGAGTTTCGGGAAAAGATTGATAGAATAGAACGTTTCCTATCGTCACAGAAAAACGTAGGAAATTTTGGAAATTATTCTTGAGGAGAGGGGAATGGATCTCACAAACCCAGATTTTCAGCACCTTAAATCCAACCGACCAAAGAAACTGACTAAAAAAGAATTGCTCTTAGTTAAATATTGACTTCCCCTTACTCCTCCCACCTCCCGCAAATCCAATTGATTGATTATCGTTTGCAGGCGCCTCCTGCCAACCCTCTTATTGCTTTGAACATTGGTGTTGTCGTTTTAGCGAGTTTTAAATACCCGGGTGTTACCCTTACCCCAGGCCACATTGATTATGTTTAAAAAGAGATTAAGCCTGATACTGTAATTAGGGTAGTTTGCATGATCGCATCCGACAAAACTGGTTCTCAACGTAATTAAATGTTTCGATCAATAGTGGCACCAGAAGTGAGATTTAGGGTGTGCATTGCCATTTACAGCCTCGGTAAAAAAAAAAAAACTTTTCGTAAAGTCACGATCCAGATCATTCGAGTTTTATTTTCCACAATGTTTGAGGTATTTAAACTTGAGACCGTATACAACGATTTATATTATCACATTATTACTGAGCTCTATTCTGTTTCCTGATTTGATTAATCAAATAATTAAGTAGATAACTAATTAACTCTCTAAATACGAAGAGCAAATACCACCAGTATCAAGTTCTACCATCGACCACAAATTGTGCGACATTTCAGTCCGTCTCTTACTCTTGCAACATCTTTTCAAAATACCACTGTCAGTACTTTCAGCCCATTTTCTTATCTTCCTTCGGAAGCATTCTTTGAGTTTTTACACTCTCCGCTTCTTCTGCAGGTACTATTCATTTTTTAAATGACGGGAAAATGTGATGGTCGCAACATGCAGCATGCGTGGGATGAAGAGAAATGGACACGGAATTGTAGTTGTGGGCCTATAGGGATCATACCATTAGAATACATGGACGAAACTATGAGGATAATTTTAAGAAACATCTTAAAGGAGTAAGTTGTGTAACGTGCTTACTACCGTGAATCGTTTCTTTAGCGTGGGTAGATCCCACATATATCGTCAAATACACCAAATTTAACATAAATAATTTATTAATAACAAATTGAGTAACACCCTCCGTACTTACAGTACATGCAGTATACAACAGAAGGAATGTAATTTAACAAACTCGTCGATTGAGACCAGAGAAACCTTCTCCTCGCGGACACTTGGTAGCGCCGATCTGATACAACTTCCTTCAGACGACGGCCCTACCAAGGACTCAAACAATCCTTGCCGAAGCCAAATTTTTGGTGATGAAAGCCGAAACCGGATTTCGCTGCTCGTAGTTCAGAGCTGGGTTGCAGAGTGATCAAGTAGAAAGACGCAGCTTACTAGGTAAACTATGGACGGGTACAAAAGTGAAAGTTAGGGGTGGAAGGTAGCTGACAGAACAGACCAACTCATGTTTGTAAGGGTGTAGGTTATAGGCTGGTGGATCTCCGTGGCATGTCGAGATTTAGGCACGGCACAGTTGTAATGTGCAGACTAAATTCATCGGTCTCATGATGCTTTCAAAAGAAGAGCTGTTATAAAAATGTTAATGAACCTTCGGGCTCTATGAAAATGTGTGTTATATATATATATATATATATTATATAATTGATAATCTGAGGGTATGTGAGTTTCTGTAGACAGATTGTGCTCAGTGGACTCAGTGAATTCAGTTTCTTGTCTTCTTAGTCGAAACTAAAGGCTCAGTACATCATGATCTCCGTTATTTAACTTTTCTAACAACTTTATTTGACTCGTATAAGCCACGCTCTCCTTATAAAACAAATTACACTTAGAATCTACTTTACTGGCGTTGTGTGCATTTTGTATATTGGAATAATATGAAATGCGTGTGTTACAGTGATTGGGGAAACCAGTGGTTAATAGCAGTTACTGCTAATTTCAGAGGAAGTCGGAAATAATAAATAAACTTATCGCTTTGACCAGAAGAATGCTAGCAGTCACGTTTAAAACGTAGCAATATAGAAAAAGGATCATTGATCACGAATAATAATAATATTGCCATATAAACATAGACTAAGTTAATGAATTATTTATTCCAGCAAATGCACTACACTATTTTTAGTGTTGTTTTATCCCTTATTTGTAGGGATAAGAGAACACTAAAAATAGTGCAGTGCATGTGTTGGAATAAATAATTAATTACTGAAATGCAAGGTATATATAATATAAAATAGGCTGTTATTTACGTATTACAGAAATATCGTCAGAAACTCTTCACCTGCACAGTATTCCTAATTTGAAATAAAGACATTTTATGTGTTTATACTTATTTAACTACTACATGTCGCAGCTGCCTGACCACCACCAGGTTATGCTATTTTGAATATGAGAATATTCTAATTTATAATTGTCCGTACCATGTACGTACTTAATATAACACCATGTATTACCACCAATTCGTACACAAAGTTAAAACAAGATATGTAAAAAACTTCACAAGAGTCTCGACTTGTTTCGGTGCGCTAGTACACCATCTTCAGGGGAACACATGGTAATACATGGTGTTCTATGAGAAGATTTATTTCATGCACACGTTAACAATCCTTCGGAAGTCACTAACAAGAATTAGTGAATGTAGGTAATCCGCCCATCTTGCATACACCTACTAAGAACATTAGCGAATGTTAAGTCACTAGTGAAATTAACAGTGATTTATAGTAATGTCTGGTTCCCCAGAGCCACTGTACCATACGTACTCTATAAGGTTCAGTTCAAAGAAAATTATTTGTGATCATTTGGATAATAAAATTAAGAAAGTTGAATGGCCTGTTCTAAGTTACTATTTCACCTTTCTAAGAGAAGGAGGAGGAAATCTACGAACACAGTAACCATGCATCTAGCGTCTGAGTGGTTAGAAATGCGGTAAGCCATTTTTAGAATTTTATAGTACAACTGGGAACTAAACTTGAAGTTTGACATAGAAACACAAAAGGGGGACACGCGGTGGCGCAGTTGGTTGAGGCACTGCGCTACAAGCCGGAACGTCGCGGGTTCGATTCCCGACGGTGTCACTGGAATTTTTTCATTGACATAATCGTTTCGGTCGCACTATGGCCCTTGGGTCGACTCAGCCTCTAACAGAAATGAGTACCAGGAATCTTTCCTGGGGGGTAAAGGCGGCCGGTGCGTAGGGCTGACAACCTTACCACCTTCATGTGCCGATTGTCTAGAAATCTGGTAGCCTCAACCTCCTGGAACCCTAAGGGCCTGTCCAGGCCTGTAATGGGATTGCTTTACCTTTAAAGACAAAAGGAATCCAGTCTCAGATAGACCGAGTGTTCTACTTGGGGTAGTTAGTGGGCATTTATTATGACCAGAGCAATGCGAGTAGGTCACTTTGGAGTCCAACCCAATTTCCAACATTCAAGCTGCTCCATTTTTGTCATGTTTCTACCTCATCTCATCCTAACACTACATTCCTTGCAATTTACAGGTTGGAATTCACGGTAGTTTAGAGCAGATGGGCTGCAGGAGATTAATTTGTTATTTAATGACTTTTCAGTTTCTAATTCATGTAGCGTTAGTGATAGATGAATGAGTATAGAGCTTTGGTGGAATGATAATAACAGTAAAACTCAATCAAACCCGGGCTTCTGAGGAAAGAGGCCGCCGACCAACAGACTGAGCCACGGAATCGCTTCTGAATTTGATCTTAAACTGCTCTCATATTAGTGTATTTAAACCTGTATATCCTGGGCGGACATTCTGCCTATGCAGTGTTTCATTATAAATGCGGTCACGGCATTGCACTGGTACATTATACATCGTTTCACGTTTTGTATACTTTATAAGGGAACCGGGGTTATGTTATGATCATGTCTGTGCTTTCTTGTCCCACGTAAGTTTTTGAACCAGTCGAAACTAGATATGAGTATACTGTTGGGGGCCGTCATCTACTAACGTAACTTTCAGTTCCATAATATCTTTGCATTTGTGCGAAATTCTGAGTTGGGCTCGACTCGCATCTCCCTTCAGTGTATACTCCAGAATATGCATAATAATGATTCCATGAAATATGAAACTCCGATGCAGAAAATATTTTCTTAGAGTATTAACGATAAAATGACAACAGGGAGATCTGTAATGTATTTATTTTCATTTTACATTTTTATTTTGTATTTTGTTTAACGACGCTTTCAGCAGATTAGACAGATACCGTCGAGTGGAGTATGAGTAATGTATAATGAAATGTAAAGGGAGTTGCAGGATACGGTCGTAACCTAATTGAAAGTACTACATTAATATTTGCGTGCAGGGGCCTCATTCAACACAGCTCGCCCTTAGCTTTCAGTTCGAACACTACAACCAGCAAAATATGCGAAATTGTGTCTGGTATCACATCATAAATAAAACCCGTTTGGAAGTTGTATAAACTCGGCAGTGATAAGAAAATAACAGCGTATAGGCATATTTGACAAATGTAACGTGCTACGAATCTGCACTAATGAGAATCTTGCACAGAACTGGACTATTATATTTAATAATTAACCTTATTATTGTACAGTACAAAGCCTCATTTTAGAGACTTAAGTACTCGGATGGTAATGAGCGTCATAAATTATTTCGAGAACATCTTGCTGTCAGGTATGCGACTTGAGGTATTTTAGTGTCCGCTGTCTGTCGACCATGTTTTCATAATAATTTCGAAAACAGAACGTTATTATCACCCATCGAACATGGATATTCCGAGGTATGTAGGACACAAAGTGAGGCAGTCTACAGATGAAGAGGGTGCTGTCGTCCCGCATTGTAAAGCTGAGTGAGATACCTACAATTGCTTAGCAACGTGTGTTTGTCAGGCAGTGCTCTCTCGTGTTCATGCAAGTGACAGATTATTGGCCTGAGTTCAACAACAGTCTCCATAATACCCCTTTCTTAGCCTATGGTGGCAGACTCATCGTCCAGATAGTAGACAATACCTGGCTGACTGGAGCAGAAATATTCCTTAGCAACAAGATTGGGTTCTTCAGTTTGCAAGACGAGGAGCACAAGACCTGCTAAAGGCCTGAGAGTTGCTTGAAATTATTATTACGTTATTAAAGCTTTAGTGCTTGTTCTATTGTAAGGTGACAAGAATTTGTTTTGAATTTTTGTTTCTAAAACAAGCATTTAGGTTTAATCTTACAATTTAAAAAGCTTCTTGTTTTCAGATGAAAGCTGTTCTGTCACACGCATCATATCTGTATTTCTGTTTGGTTTATTTATTTCATCATTTATTGGTCTTTCAGTTGATTAGCAACAGCTTTTCAGCTACCGATCGTAAAAGTCAGCGAATATCGTGAGACGACAGTTACAGATTGTGAAGAATTAAATAAAGATCATCTGAATCAGTACACGAATAAATATACACAGAACGACCAGGGCTCTCTTCCAGACATGTGAATGCCTTATCATCTTCTTATACCTTGATTTGTCCCTTTCTTCTTTTGCAGTTTCAAAATTAATCTGTTCTGTGTGAGACTTCAGGCTTCTGCCGCGGTGTAGACGGTCTCCTGTCTTTTGGGTTCTTATGCATCGTACGTTGGTAGTTTTTGTAGACGTTTCGGGAAAGCTTATCGGTTCCGTCTTCAAGGTCCAAGCAGTCCAAGAGGACTTGACTGGTATGCTGACCCGAAATGTCGGTAAATAGCTACGAAAATACGCTGCGTAAGAATCCAGACGAACGGAGGCCTAATCTCTCCTCCAGTTGAGGCACTGCGCTACAAGCCGGAAGGTCGCGGGTTCGATTCCCGATGGTGTCATCGGAATTTTTCATTGACATAATCCTTCCGGTCGCACTATGGCCCTGGGGTCGACTCAGCCTCTAACAAAAATGAGTACCAGTAATATTTCCTGGGGGGTAAAGGCGGCCGGTTCGTAGGACTGACAACCTTACCACCTTCATGTGCCGATTGTCTAGAAATCTGGGAGCCTCAACCTCCTGGAACCCTAAGGGCCTGTCCAGGTCTGTAATGGGATTGCTTTACTGCACGACGGTTTTATCCTCACAAACCAGCTGTCTTGACTAAAATGTTTTCATGATTTTTTCTTGCATCCATCCACTTAAAATTAGGGTACGATCACTCTCTTCCACATTATTTACATTTCGTTATCACTGATCATGCTATCATTCGACATTATATAATCAGAGCTTTTGGCAGTTCTGTTAAATGAGTTATAAATAAATAAATAATATAAATAACGAAATAGAAGATAAATAATACACGACATTGTAAACCTGGCGATGCACTCTAAATTTTTACTTCCATAAAAATTTGTACCAATCAATTTGATTGCACGCGGTGTGTAAGAGACTTGATTTACTGCACACGAATTTCAGCAACTAACACTTACTGAGTGATTTGGATGGATAATCTGTTGAGATTAAAATGCGTTGTTATGTTTAAACTGTACTGATAACCCAACTTTCTGTCACACGCCCGTCTTTTTTTGCTGTTTTACAATATTTTAACTGTAGAGAACGAATCATCAATTCGGACCAAACCATATATAAGTTTCATAAGATACAGAGCCAATGTTACTGTACCTATAAGAATCTCATAATTATTGAGTCCCACAATACTGCCTTCTTTTAAAAACTGCTCCAGGATCCGCCTTGAAAAACTGAGGTAAGTCATAATATACTTCAGGCAATGTAATAGCCTGTCTTCGCCCCAATATTCAGAACGTAAGGCCTTTCGAACATGAATATTACCGCCAAGACGTCATATTCCGTGTAGATATTGTCGTAAGTGACGAGAAAAACATCGTCAGACAAATCAGATTATGTTAAATTTACTTCTTTTTTAAGGGATATATTTCTGATAAGATTACTCCTTTCTTCAGACCATTCTGAATAGGAAATATATCAGTTATTATTATTATGGTTATACTCGTAATTGGCATATATGTGACAACCCTGACACCCTGACAATTGTTCTAAATTCCTTTTTCCATCAGTTTTATGTAGGTATTATTATTATCATCATCAGTTCCTCCCACATCAGCAATGCTTACTTTTTTCACCATGCTCTGATTCACTTTAACTCGCCACTACGCCGTCGTTTCCGTGTCTGTATTGATGTAGACGGGCAAACGTTACTGTCACCGTCACTAAAAAAAGTTGGCAACTACACCAACACAGTCACTTTGTATACCTGGCAAGAACACCGGCATATAAATCCTTTAAAATTTTTTCAACTCGTGTGTCTTGTGGCCTTGGCTGCGCCTTGTATCCGCTGGTTCGTACTGCAAAGGAATATGATAGTTGAAGCCTTTACAAACTCATAATCGGATGACACATAATGGCAAGAAGGATACCTTGTGTGTGTACGGACATGATACTTGGTCACAAATTACTACGCCATTGCAAAATGCACCAATACATGATTAAAATAGCTACAGAAATGTCGAGGAACGTAAAAGTTTTAATTAACGTAGAGCGTCACGTATGGTTTGCCACGGCTCTGCATTAAAAATTGGAATTTGTCGACAACGCTTGCATTGATACGTCACATATCGTGTGGCTGCGTGTGGATATGTTGGTGGGTGTTTGTTCTGCGCGTGTGGGAGTTTGCATGAGTGCGTATTGAGTTAGTGTGGCCGTGTGTGAGACTGGGTGCGAGTTTGTAACTACGCTAAAACTTTTGCGTTGTCAGCATGCAACTAATACTGCGTAAATGAGATCTGTGTCTCAGAACCGCAAGGTAATTATATCACTGAACAATTCCGTCAAAGCAAGCAGTAAGTCTTTTTCTTTTAATCTTTGCTCCCTATGTGACATAAGAAAAGACCTGTATTTCTGACTTCAGTAAAACAGATCCAATTTGTAATTAAGTATATTTTACATGAAAATCCAGTTTGACGTTTCTTTGTTGCTCTGTTTCTTTGTTTTTTTTGCGCTTAAAGAATACATAATTATTTTTAGTGACTGAGAAATCGTCAAAGGACTTCGAGACTTAATTTATAACACATGTACATAACTTCACATCTTGTAGACATACAAATTCCGGTTTCATGTATGTATGTATGTATGTATGTATGCATGTATATATGCCTGGGTTGACAGAGGACACGGACCTCGCGTATTATAATAAGACGTTTCTTTACTGCCACAGGCATGACACTAGCACTCGAGCAAAAGACAAAGAAATTACTCCGCAAGCTCCAGTAATCATCTTTCTTCTAATAAAGACTAAAAGCACTAATAAAAATCGCACTTCATTTATGGAATGTAACAATCAAAGGCAAATTCTTTATGCGGTACGGAAGAAACGATGCAGCCTGTACGTTCCAGTGATTAGGAACTGGAAATGCATGATGGTTTTTGCGACTAGGGAAGCCGTACTGCCGAATGGGCAGGCTTCTGGCCGCAGTAATTCGCGAGGTGGACGGCTGACCGCATCAAAGAGAGCCATTCAACATGGCCTAAGCCGTTTGATGCCCACACGCATGTCTGCCCGTCCGTCCTCGTATTAAACTTGCCTACTCAACATGGGCACTAAATCCGATAACTAGGAATTCCAGTAATTTCCTGTAATACTTCTGTCTCTATATTCTACCTCCTTTCCACTTCACACTGTTCTCTTGAATAGGATTAAATCCTTCTATCTACTGGTTTCCGTTTAACAAACGCCAAAAAGCCGGATTGAAATGTGAATTCGACTAGATGTGGTAAAATATATCTTTTATTGCTGACCGATCCGTGACAGCGAACTGTTACGAAGGTAACATTCGGTGAATGGGAAAAAAAACATCCCAAGGGAATTCAAAGAGTCTTACCTTTCTTTCTTGCTCTCCTTCTCCGTTCAAATGGACGACCTGTCGTATTAATCTTACGAACCAGCAACTAAATAACTGCGTCGCTTTCAGACGTCTTACCAGGTTCACACACAGACCGCAACCGCAACGGACTGACATCTATCACTACAAGTACAAAGCGAATTAAATTAACTCTGAAACAAATCAACTCTGTATGAAAACCGTTGTTCCAAGCATGTTTGTGATTCTGTGTCAACTGTGATTTTGTCTCTTATTAGTCGGCTTTATTGCTAGGAACATTTGTCCATCTTCCACATGAGTACTCAGAATCAGAAAGAATCGTTCCACCGTAGTACAAATTATTAAATTTTCTTTCATTTAAAACGAAATAAAAGTTTTTTACGTAATCACGTGACGTATTAAATTGTAGGCACTTTTCGAATTTGTTAAATAGCCTGTTTTTCCCTGATAAGTACGATGATAAACAAAGTTCATTATTCTTACAATGCATCTATTCTTTGCGAAGGTACACTGAAGTATTTCTGAGATTTTTACGACGTCTGAGGTCAAAATAACTTTTGCGTGAGTTGACGCCGTGTAGACTGGTAGATAGGTACCAACCTTTAAAAGAAACCTGCTGCCTCGTTTTCAGGCTGGCCTTTCTGCAACAGAAGATGAAGATATCTGTGTCGTTTCAAGTGTTATTTCCTGCCTCCCAGAATAGACAGCGTCAACAAACAGAAAAACATAACCTTAAAAATAGCATATTTATTTATTTACTTATTTATTTCTTTAATTACTACATTTCCTTTCTTTCCCTTTTTATGCGTTTATTAACTTATCCTCCTTTTGTTTCGTCCTTCCATTTCTTTCTTACGTTTTCTGTTCCGTTCTCTCTCTCTTCTGTTTCCTCGGTTCCTAGGTTTCTAGTGTTTTTATTTATTAATTCCTGATGCTGTCCTTTTTCTTCTCGCTATGTTCTATCTCTCTTTCCAGTACACTCTATATAAACATCCCCTTAATCTTTTTTACACTAAGTAATTTGTGCAGTAAATGCAGCACAGTCTGTGAATCAGCTTACAAAACTGAATATAACGTAATATTCTCCAGTAGCTTATGAGTAATATATTGTTTATATATTAGTAGAGAAATTACCTAGCCAACGTAAGATACGCTTCATGTAAAATATGAAACAGTGTTCCTTGCTTCTGCAACAACTCTGCATTCTGATCGTGAAATATTACGTAATTCCTTCACACGGGCAAAGGAAAATCCCATAAGAAAATATCACCAATTTTAACGGAGGTCAGAGAAATGCATGACAAGTGGCGGGGGTGAATTTATTTCCATCTATCAGTAGCATAGCATATATTACTGTGGCAGCACCAGAGCACAGTAGAACGCCCGCCGCAATCTTATTTACAGAATAATCTCCCTTGGTATTGATGCGTTTTCTTTTTCTATTTTGCCTCCATTCGAGATATGCCGTATATTACTGCACGTCCCGTTGTGATAAATACGAGGACGGTGGTTCTGACTGGGGACGTCAGGTATGAGAATACATTCTTCATCAGGTTTCTTGACGCCTTGCTGTTCTTAAAAATCGTGGCCTGTCAACCATCCAAAGATCGCTTGTACTCTATATCGACAGGGGAGAATTTATGGCCTGTTCATGACGTGACTTCAATCCGCCGTAGTTGCACTACGCACATGTTGTCGTCTTATAATGTAATGACAGCTGCACATCAAAACAAGGGTACCGCTCTATCGAAACTTTTACTTTGTTCATTAAATTTTCCCCTAATAATTTTTTCAATTTCTTTTTCTTTTTTCTTCGTTCTGAAATTTTGTCTTCACTAAAACGAACGAATGTGTACTACTGCTGTGATGAATCCCTCAAACACGTATTTTGGCATAACATGTGTGAAAAATTATAAAGTTTTAATTGAACTTCTGTGATGTGTATGTTATTTGTTGTTACGGATCAAAATGAAAACGATCAAACAGCTTCTGACTTAATGGAAACATTCAAATATTTTGGAAGATGAGTTTGGACAAGCAAAAAAGATTACTTCCGCATCATTTGTTCACTTTAATGTACCTCCATAAATAAATATTGTCTTCCAGTTACTTATTCATGTACTTTATTACATTATATCACCTTGGAATCGTCCTTCCTTGTTGATTTGGCCAGTTGTAAACTTTGAACGTTTCTTGGTTTCTGAAATATATGATTTTACTCCGTCATATAGAATTCTTGTGTTTCTCTTACAACACACGTAATATTTCATAATTATAAAGGGCAGTTTAAAATCAGATGTAGAAATTAACTTTGAAAAATATGATGTGACAGTATTACATCTCTGAAGAAGTATAGATCGTCAGTCACACCTGTGTTTATATTATCTTATTTTTTGCTACATGTTTCACCTTTTCTGGAAAGCCATCATCAGGAAATTAAAAAATACAAAAATAGACAATTTAAAAACCCATTAGAATGATACTCTTCTATTTAAATGTATGCCTCGTCCATCACAGTAAAAACTACGGTAACATATCAAAGATGACTATAGGCTTAATAATGTTTTTAATTCACTTTAATTAATATTGTCATTCCTTTCACACTACAAACAACAACATTTCATAATCCAAACGTGTAACCTTATTGTCAATAAGCTTATCACATACCGTCTTACAATATTATCTCATTAAAAATTCAAGAAAATTTATAGCTGTGTTTATTTCAAGCAGTAAAAAAAATTATTCGGTAATATGCGTAAATAGATATTCAAATTTAGATCATAACTTCTACGTATTATAAGTTCTGGAGCTTTCTATATATTAGGCGTACACAAATTTAATTTGTTCTATAACTAGGAATTCCGGAAGGAAGTACGACCCCTTTTGATAATTCCATCTACCCTATGTGGCACCGACAGAGCTATCAGCATATTCATAAAAATAATACAATTGGGTGGTACATTTTAGACAGTAATTTCCACCATTTGTACGGGATGATGCCTGTACAACCCGACCGTATTAGAATCTTATCTGTTTAGACATGTAAGTCTTCCGTTTACTGGAACTGCCGGATTCAGCAGGAAAGCGCTGCTTGTAATGCAGCCACACTAACAATGGCTATAATGAAGTACCTTTCCGGTGGCAGGATTCTTTAGAGGGGATTTTGGCAACCTGATTACCAAATCTAATATCCTCCGAATACCTTTATGGCAGGTTCTTCAAGAACACGTGCACATAAGTATTTCAAGAAGCTTAAAAATGAAAATGAATATCGCATTTGCCATAGGAAATATTATGGTCAAGACACATTTAACAGGTTTGAGTGATATATTAAGAAAAATGAAGAATAATTGCAGCATGTTTTTTGAAAACTGGTTTATGTTTTTTGTTTAGTTACAAAATACATTGCCTTCTGTTTGGGTACGGTTTTAATTGGATAATTGTATATACGGAGGGAATGTGTTGAATGAAGAAAGTAGACTTCCTGTTCTCGATAATGAATTCACCATGTAACAGAACATTTTTCTGACAAAATCTATTTCCTGCATAACATATTCTGGTCCCCACAGAGTTCAGTTCAGTGCTTAAGTTATCAGCTAAAAACCATCACGCAGAAAAATACCTGATATTTTCTTAGAAAGCTCCATCAAGTACACTTAATTAAAATATTACAGTGTGTGTATTGTCTAGTTATATACTAATACTAATAATAATAATAATATATAATAAAATTCCAATACAGATATATATATACATATATATTGCGCTTATCGTTTTCCTGCCGCTCGATCGGGTTTTAAACTCCGTTTAAAATTGTTTAAATAAAATGTCACATGGAAAATAACTCAAAGCATTTTAAATTACAAATACTGTAAAAGAGGATAAGTCCTTACTTGTATGCGACGAGAGTTGGAATAAGTCGCTATATCTTTCATAAAGAAGGAAGGAGGGTAAGTAAAATATACCATCTTTCAAAGTCACGAATACCATGCTTTGCAAAATCCAAGCTGTTAAATGTGCATTGATATTACAGTTTTTCATAACATTAATAATTTAGGAGATTTTTAACTCGTTAAAGCCCAGTGATCACTATACATGCCGCCATGTTACACATTAAAAACACTGCACTTTGCCTGTAGAGTGTATTTATGTAATCCACATGATTCTCACGATAACAGTCATTATATCCCGAAACAGCGTTCACCGGCTTGTCTGTCTGATGAAAGCACACCGTGTCTTCTTTGAGGTACGAACAGAATCCTTACATATAATGTAAATTAATTTTAGTCTTTAAACCATTTCTTCATCCTAACTTCAGCAGAAGGACGAGCGGGCACTGTCTGGGAAATTTCAGGGTAGTAAAACTTTTGTCCCTTCCTAATAATAAACATGGTGTCTCGCACTACACCCCCTTGCTTCTTTCCTTTTGTCGTCTTGCTTTCATTTAGCCTTCAAAGGGTTGTTATGTTGGTCGTTCAACTTGTGCGATCACAGCCGTGCGAAGAAAAGACGGGTCCCCGTAAATTTGTAATGGAATACAGAAGATGTGCGAGTATGACATTTCACTTAAGTTATTTATCTACAATTTCGAAACCTAAAATAATGTCATAGGACTCATAAACTGTCTGTGATGTGCTAGATATTAACTTGCATGCAATTCAGAAACAATGGAATGTTCGACGTAGTTCTGCTTACCTTTAATAGCCGAATACTTAAAATTCGATTTATTTCTTCAAAACTACATTGTATATAAAATTCTATTTTTATTATTCCCTTGAAATGAATGTTTTAATTTTAACTAGTTGAAGTATTAACTCTGTCCCTCCTTCCCAGTTGAATATTGTTTTAACGTTTAGGTTTCATTAGACCCTTATCGCGGTCTCAAATTAAATTTAGATCTGTTCCTGCTGCGCAAGTTGAATTTTCAGTACATTGCAGATTCATAGCATGACCTATATGTATATAGTCTGCCCTCACTTTTTAAAACATATTTCATAGAATAAAATTTGATGAATCAAAGTTATTGAAGGACATAATTGAAGACAGACATGTCACGTACGCTTGCGAAACATAGAGCAAAATTTCGAAGCTCTCTCCACCCATTCCAATCACCTCGGAATTTATTCTCATCTCATCAATGTTCTCCATTTTTGTAGCCTCTTCTCATTCTTACCTGCGCATGATCCTGAGCTTGCTTTTTCATTACGTGCTATTCTTTCTCTTAACGTCGTCATTTTCTCTTTTTCTTTCTAATTCACTTTAATTTAACCACTGTCTCGTTAATTATGCCAACTCAACGTGTACTACTTCAGACAGCTTTGAAGTACACGCTTATATTAAACGAAAATGAAAGTTTACGTTTTCGAGACCTCATTTCCTGCCCAGCCTATGATCGACTCTCACCGGTACGTTGCGTCTCGCCAGTTGGAAGGCAGTAGACTATGCATTTTGAGTGATTGCGAGCTACTTATATTTCTTGCAAAGCTCCATTAGCTTCATGGAAACCTGTAGAAGTCGAACTCTACTGAAAATGAACATGTTTCCGTAACTCTTCCTGAATATGTAGCAGACATTTAGGTTTGAGACTAGTTAAAAATGATAAGATGTTATAAATAATCGTAGTGACATGTGCTTAAGACATGTGTATATATGTAGAGCTTTTAACAAGCTGAAATAAGCTACCCCGTGTAAAATTCTACAAATCACCATACTTAATATGTAAGCCTACGACTCCTAATGACTCAGGGTCTATAGGAGACGGCTATTGGTTCCAGGAGAAATGGTGATTAATAGCGAGAAATACGACGAAGAAAAGTTCAGCAAATCTATCTTCGAAGTACGGATGGTGCTGGTGATCAGGAACTTCCAACCACGCGACGTCGGCTCGTACCGGTGTATCGCCAAGAACTCTCTCGGCGAAGTGGAAAGCAACATTCGCCTCTATGGTGAGTATTCTCGTGCTTGCAGGAACACAGTAAAACTAGTGTCACCTTAAATAGAGTGACAGCATATTATACTGAGCATAGTAGCACGTGTGTTATCTTGAACACAGTAATCCATACGTTACTATGGATGCAGTAGCACGTGTGTTATCTTGAACACAGTAGCACGCGTGTTATCTTGAACACAGTAATCCATACGTTACTATGGATGCAGTAACCTGTATCATGCTAAAGTGAACACAGTAGCACGTGTGTTATCTTGAACACAGTAATCCATACGTTACTATGGATGCAGTAGCACGTGTGTTATCTTGAACACAGTAGCACGCGTGTTATCTTGAACACAGTAATCCATACGTTACTATGGATGCAGTAACCTGTATCATGCTAAAGTGAACACAGTAGCACGTGTGTTATCTTGAACACAGTAATCCATACGTTACTATGGATGCAGTAACCTGTATCATCTAAAGTGAACACAGTAGCACGTGTGTTATCTTGAACACAGTAATCCATACGTTACTATGGATGCAGTAGTACGTGTGTTATCTTGAACACAGTATCCATACGTTACTATGGATGCAGTAACCTGTATCATACTAAAGTGAACACAGCAGCACGTGTGTTATCTTGAACACAGTAATCCATACGTTACTATGGATGCAGTAACCTGTATCATGCTAAAGTGAACACAGTATCACGTGTGTTATCTTAAACACAGTAACCCATGTGTTCCCTTGAACGCAGTGATATGTATCATACTGTATTGAACACACTAACACGCATGCTATCTTGAACAGTGTAACACATACGCTATCTTTAAGATACCAACACACTTATTGTTTTGAACACAGTAATAAGGGTATTATCTGAAATGTAGTAAAGCACACATCCTAGTTTCAGTGACATGTGTTATCTTGAACATAGTAGCACATGCATTATCCCAAATTCAGAGACACCTGTATTATCTTAGTAAAGAGCACGTTGTCTTGAACGCGATCCGTGATAAGTTATGTCAATTTACACATATACAGAAAACATTTCCGTCTATGAGTAGTGAATCTTATAAAGAGTTAATTATTCCAACAACCTAGCAATATTGTCGACTCACTGCATTTTCATAGAGAAGACTTCCGATGGTCTTTCTACTATCTTATTGAAAAAAACCTACAAGAATTTATTTGACCAGTATAGTTATATCTGCTCGCCATTATGTTACTTACACGGATACCTGTAGTATCATCCCTAAACGTAGCTCAAAATATGTGGACCAATTAATGTATATATGCCCTTTAACATGACAATACGGGTTGTAGGAATTTCGATAGATACGTTAATATTTGGTGCTACTTAATATATATGTGAACATTTTTAAATTTCATGCTACTTTGAAACGAATATTTCTCATATAGTATTCTGTTCAATGGGCAGGCAAATTTTGAAAGGAGAGGACAAAGAAAGTTGTAATTTGTAACTTAGAAAGACACTTGAAATTATATATGTAGAAGGAACGTAAAGTTAAATGGGTTGCTGGAGAGGTGATAGAGAGATGTCGGTGTAACTTTGAGTTAACCGGAGAGAGATATATATGCTAACTACGGTTAGCTTGGTGAGACGGATAACTCAGTAACTGTAGTTACTAGGTTATATGGCTCAGGACAGGGACAGGTGGCGGGCTCTTGTGAATGAGGTAATGAACCTTCGGGTTCCATAAAACACGGGGAATTTCTTGACTAGCTGACGACCTGCTAGCTTCTCAAGAAGGACTTTGCTCCATGGAGTTACTTAGTTACTAGGTTACTGGTTGGACGACCAGAGAAGCACGGTTCGATTCCCAGCAGAGGTCGAATTCTTTCTTCACCATTGGACACTTGACATCTTTCTCAGCCGTTAAAGCGACAGAGACGTGACGTTAACCACTGACTTTCACCTAGTGCCGAAGATTAAGAAAAGACACTATAGATCCAAAAGATCAGGACTCTTGGTTAGCTGTAGTGAAAAACTGTGCTTTTATACGGTTGGCGTGCACGACCAAAAAGTTTCCATCCCTCCAGCTTCTCGTTTCTCATTTCGGTTTGTCGACGTCCTCTGCATCCAGGCCTGTGATTGTTACGCAAGTGTCTGCATCGTAAACACTGAGGTTTCACAAGGCATGTGAATACATAGACCTTTTTGTAGGACATGTTTGCAGTTCTAGACGTGTCGCCGACCTATTTATGTGTCTTATATTGCTGTGTGTGTGTGTGTAAACAAAAATAGCAACAACATCGAAATCCACACTGATGATCACCAATAATTTCGTCGGCATGTGGAGTTAAACGTGACAGAAGGATATTTAAATAAATTTCAAGAGTTCATTGATTGGGGCTTAATGATAGTTACTGGACTCAGTAGAAGCAGCCTGGTTGTCCTAGTCCGCCATTTGACGAGGCTACAGGATGGACGACAGAAGAATCCTTTGATTTTCGGCATGGGATTTTTCTTTTCTCCAATACGTCCAGACCGGTTCTGGGGCCCATCTAGTCTCCTGTTCAAATTACTCCGGGGGATCTTTGCCGAGAATAAAGCACCCGAGGCCTGAAGATGACTTAAATTATTTTCGTGTCGTGGTTAAAAATGGAGTCTACAGGAATGACTATAATTCAATATGAGAATTTTCAGCCACAGTACAACTTGAATTTGTGGATTTCACCACAGAATATGCACCCTACCTGCTAAATATTTCACTAACATGGTGCCATCCTGAGGGTTTCTTTGCACAAGCTATCGAGGGTATAATACACTTCTCTCATGACAAAGTAAAATAATAAATAGAATCGTATAAAATATAAATTACAGTTACAGTTAATAATTATTATTGATACAGTGTACCGTTGTGACTGGCCTGCGTATATTTAAGCTTGTTGTCATGGTGACCATTGAAGACAAAGCGTGTAGCGACTTTATTTGTGTCTCATATCAATAAAAGATCGTTGTTAGACTGATAGTCTAGTTTATTTAACGCATAAAATAAGTTGATTGCAATTAACAAAACTTAGTTTCTGACGTCGTTTTGTAACGTAATTTTGGTTACGTCTTGCTTTAGTGGGTTAACAGTTGTGCTACAAAGTGACAGTGACTCGCAAATAACACAATAGCTGTTTCCTTAAAATAAAGACAGCTGCCATACATGGTTAGCATGTACTAATATTTTGTTTTGGTACTAATCACAGAGATCCCAGGACCGACACGTAGGGTGTACCCACCTCGATATGAAGAGGACGACTACGTGGACCAGGATGGGTCTGCGGAACGAGAAGAAGAGGAGGAACAGTCTAACACTTTGGTGCAAAGAGCTGGGGTCATCCCGACCCTGGGCCCTCCAGCTCTAGGAACGCATCATACTTACACTGAGAATCACGTACCCATTCCTCCGGCTCGTGGCGGAGGTCCTAGAACCGCTACCAGCAGAGGTTCCGACTTGCAGCAAGGACACGTTTGGATCGTTGGACTTGTTTCCTTTCTCCTCGTCCTACGAGTGATGGATTAAATTTAAATAAACAGTGTGTATCCAAGACAGAACACTGTTATTATTTAGTAACAATATCTGCTGCAGAAACAGTCCTAACAAAAATATCTGTGACAACACACACCAGTATCTGTGTCTGTGACAGAACACAGTGCTGTAGTCCCAAGACCATCAGTGTCTGTGACAGAACACAGTGCTGACATAAAAATGTCTGTAACAGAATACAGACCTAAGAGCATCAGTGTCTGTGACAGAACACATTACGGAAATAGCAACAACATCTACGGCAGGCACAGTCCTGACACAACAAAAGTATCTGTGAGCGAACACAAAATTTATATAATAAAAATGTCTGCGTCAAAGCACAGTTTGATGTAACAAATTTCTTGAGTGTTTATATACTTCCATTGAGCTTAAAGTGAAATATTGCGCTGATTTATGTGTGTTACATAATTTACACTGCCTTCGGAAAGACGGCAAGTGCATACTCCAAATCGTTAATACTGAAAGAACTTAGGTTCTTAGGATATCCTTCCAGATAACGAAAGTTTTGTTGAGCTGAGCCATGTCTTGTAAACTAAATATAGACAATTTTCAGGCAGGCTTAACATTAAACATTATTACCTTCTCTAAAATCTGGAAGATATGAGATATATTGCTACAGAATTTCTTGGTGAAGGCTCTCCAGGATTAAATAAACTAGTAACTGATAAACTGTAGTGCAGCACTGTGCATTGACAATAATTTGACTTCACCTTAGAGTGAAGTGGAGAAATCACAGCCAATTATGACGTCGGGACTTTGTATACAATATCACTGGAATATATATTACACCAGCAGTGAACAGATGCGTTTTACGGATGTATCGCACCTACACTTTGACTACAAATCAGGCATTGCGATCGGCGCTGTGAAAGAAACCTTAAACAAAATATTAATTTTATAATAATAAATTGAACTATTTGAAGCATGTAATCTGAAATAGTGTAGGAATTTTTAGTTTGTCTTTTAAACATAAAAATACACACATCATGGAAACTTACAAACATCCAGCAAGAAAGGGAAGATTTTTGTCGATTTTAAGTTAAATGCACACACTTTGTTCCTCTTCATTGCATGAAAAGCAGAATTTCAGTTTATCATCGAGAGAATACGTGGACGTACACCAAATCCCAGTGTCCGTGAAAAGTCCCCTCTTTCAGTAGATGGGAGTGTCACTGAAAACAGTACTTTGTGTTTTGTTTGAAGCATGCCGTGTTCTAAACGTTTATTTACAATGTTTCGAAGAGGTTTACCTTATATTCTTTAGATTATAAGGGGTTCAATCTTGGTAATGCCAGCCAAAGCAGTTCATTAATACAGGCATGTACTTTTCAATTACATTATGCAGTAAGAGATATTTAAATTCAAATAGCCTTACACATAGGCCTACTGTTTACACCAGGAATTTTCTTGAGCTGCACTTCATATTAAATATTTTTGTATATGAAATAGTCTTGTAGAAAACAAACGATTTATCGCACGTAACCACCTTCGGGCCACCAATGATATGGCACATACTGGGTCATTGTTTCACTCGCAGCTCCTGTTAATAGCCTGATTTATTCTATACAATTTATTTAATCTACAGAGGATCTAATTTTTGAAAAGAGAAAACCCTTAAAAATTACTTTTTATACAAAATGTTTTAATTTTAGTTTTATTAACGATATTAGGAACTGATTTGAGAGTGCAGGGAGTTAGCACGTAGCAAACTGACACGTTACGGACTGGACCTCTGATTCTGGATTCCTGATAAGACTGTAGGAACTGTGTGAATTTTAATGTTTCACACTGGTAAATATGAATATTTACTCTCTTCTGCGGTGTGACGCCGTGTACATTGGAATATAAGTGCCCAAGTTTTAGATGCACCTGCTGTCATCATCTGTAGGAGGAATTGATGCTGTCATATCCTTACGATTGCAATCTTGATCACTGAAATTATTGCCCTAGTAACCACATCCTGACACACTCTGATGCTCACTCACTTCCCTGTCCAATGAGAAAGAAAGCTTGGAAGAGGGGCTGTTACCAGGGGCAACGAAAAATGGAACCTGAATTGAACATTCACATCCTTAGAGCGTCGAAATTAAGAACGCAAGTTATACTCGTAACGCACCTTAGCATTGTACTTAAACCCAAGTACAGATATATTTCTGCTCTTTATGGAACCATGTAGAGAGCTAAGTGTGGACCTTGTAACGTACTTTTCTTCATAAACATGAAAATGTAGGGTAAGAAATCTGTGCTGTTTTGGTGTGAGTGTGTGTGTTTGTGTATATAGTGTGTGTGTGTGTGGTGTGTGTGCGTCCTTATTTAAACTTCTAAAGAGACTGGCTGATTTACGAAATTTGGTGTGAATATTATGCTACTGGAAGACACCCGGACTCCGTACTTCTTAATTTCCTACAGCCGTTAATGACAAAGTGACAATTTTGAGAATGTGAGGGACGGGAGCGACACTAGTGTCATCTACTGAGTATCCTGAAATGTAGGCCAGATACACCGTGATGAAGTGATTTTCGTTAAGGTTTTATCTTAGAGTGTAAAATTACAATATTGTTGTCGTGCTAAAAGTTTTCTTTCGCTTTCTGTTTGATGGTGATAACTATCAAACTGTTGGAGGTTATCATACGAAATGAGATCGTCCATGTTCTGGGATGTTACGCAGCGTAGATTGGTAGTTAGTTAGTTACCGACGTTTCGGGACAACCTATCTGTTCTGTCTTGAAGGGTTAAGCAGTCCAAGACGAATGGACTGCTTGACACTTGAAGATGGGACCGATAGATTGTCCCGAAACGTCTGTAACTAACTACCAATTTACGCTGCGTAACACCCCAGAAGATCGAAAATCTCATTTACACCGTGGCGGAAGCCTGAAATCGCGCATAGTCATAAGAAATCTAATACTTTGGTATATGGTAGACGTACCAACATGGCGACATGCGAAATTTTTGCGTTATATCTGACAAATTTAATATCTACAAAATATGTACCTAAGTAATAATTTCATACAAAGTGAAATTAAAGAATAATAATAATTATAATAAGTAGAAGAAGAACAGCGTAGTACAGGGGTGCACAAATTTTCCAAATTTTATGATCCACCTCAAAATTCTAGGCACCAGAAGGATGACATGAAGAGAACTACATACTGAAGACCCATAAATATTAGGCGCTAACGTAGAAACTTTAGTTGCCCTGGCGACGGCGCCAGAACGTTGTGCACCCCTGGCGTATCACGTTTCTTGCACTATGAGTCTGTGCAACAGGAAAGTAATCTTTATACTTTCTGTTTGGGAATCCACGTGTCTTAACCCTTTGGCGCCGGAATTAAATGCTCGTGTCACTTGAATACGTGACGGACTACGCCGATTCTTAGAGAGCAAGCAGGAATTAAAGGACTCTACGATGTATTAAATCAGAACTATGAGTCAACCTCTTACAGTCGCAGTGTCAGTTGCCTCCTTCTTATACAGATGTAGAACAAACGTCAGTACTGTGTTCAGGACTTAAAGATTTCGAATATTTAGACACGTTGTACTTTAAGATGTCTTTCAGTTTAACTTTTTAAAGGCACAGTGGTTACTATATTTACCACATGACGTAATTTTGCACTACATATGCATTTTTGCAAACATTGTATATTGGCGTGATCCATATGACTCTAAGAAAAATAATTGCCTTGTACAGTATTAACCGACTGTTCTGTGCAGTGGAGACTATGTTTACTGTGAGATAGGAACTGAATTTTGAAGTACGTGTCAAAAGAAACTCTCGCTTTGGAGTGTTAATAACATATAGTGTGATATTAATACCTAATATCAACAGAGACAACAACCGCGAAATACGCGCGAAATATTTACTGCTGTCAATGAAGTAACCTTGCTTAATGTGGCAATGCTGAGGCACTCTGCAGAGCATATGCGTATTTAAACGCAGTAAAGGTAAAGGTAAATTTCGCCCTATAACAGGCCTTGAAGGCCCAGAGGGAGACGAGAGGTATAGCTCTATTCTCTCTTTAACCTTGGCGCTAGATAGGGGTTCGGTGGTCACCGCCACGCTTCACCCTGGGAATGACCCGGTGCCCATTATATGGGAGGCTGGGTGGGCCCCTAGCCGGTATGGATGAGTGCAGAAAATCTTGCTTTTACCGGGATTCGTTCCCCGGACCGTCCAGCCCGTGGCGAGTCGCTATACCGACTACGCTATCTCGGCGTTAATGGCAGTACTGAGTAATAGTGCAGCATGTGCATTATTTTCGTGAAGTAACACACTATGAGTTGAAAAACTGTCTGTGGTCTTTGTTGTTTTGTGCTTCCAACTAAATACCTGAATATATTACAAGGTTCAAGCTTTTAAAATAATCCTTTCCAGCGTGGTTTTAGAAAGCATATGTACCTACTCATTTTTTACACTAAACTGTGGTCACTGGAGTTTTAGTTAAGAAATATTGAGTCTTTTTCAGTAAGTGTCGTAACTGTTACAAAATTGCTTTAGGGAACATTTCAAGGCTCTAAATCAGTGACGAGGAACCTTTTGAACACAGGGGCCAAATCAAGAGATAAACATGTTTAAGAGCCACATTATAAATAATACGTACATTTTTATGTATCATTAATGATACATAAGAATTGAGATTAATTTTAAAATATATGAATTAATCGTAAAAAATTTTGAAACTAATATTATATAGTAAGTTCTTGCTGTTTCTCTTTTATAACAAAGACTGAGTAAAATGAACTTCTATTTGTATTTAGTATCAAAAGTATGTTTATTGTCAAAAATACAACGTACTTCTGAACAATATTTTTGTATGACTGCGAACAAAATAATTATTCTTCGAATTCTATATTTTTTTTCGTGTTTTTGAAATTAGTTCGCGGGCCGCATTGCAAACTAGGAGGGCCGCATTTTGCTCGTCGTTGCTGTAAATGCTACATTAATTATGCTCTTTCCATCCTTTAATTTTATTTAAGGTGCTTCGCTGATTGTGGTCAGTTGCTAGGACTGCCGTCTGGTGGGCTGCACTGATGTATGGTCACTACAACGAAATGCATACTGGATTAACGCCCAGAGCTCACATGCCGCCAACTTAAACCAATGAAGTAACTGAATTATATGTCGAGTTCTGATTCAAACTGAGAGGGTACTGTGCCGTTTTAATTAAAATTCTGTTCCAGTAACTCCGTTAATATGAACAAGTTGAACTGTTGGCTACTGATAACCGCCTGATTACGTTATCTGTTGCGTTATTTTATATGCATGTTTGTAGCAGTGTTGCAGCGTAAATATTCACACTCTCTTAGCTCTGTCGTGTATACAAACGGCTAACGCTGTGGATTCACGATACCTGACGGACAGAAAGGTTTTGAGAATAGGTATTAACTGTTTAGAAATATCTTCGGTAATTCAGTCCTTGCTAGTGTGGCAACAAGTTCATATTTCAGTTTTGAATTAAGTATTTGCTAATGTTACTATGTGAACTCATACTAAAACATTTTAGGTTGCAGTTCATACTGTTGAGCTATACCAGTTTCACTGCAGTGTTGCAATCACCAAAGCTCAAATATGTCTCCCTTTAACTGGTTTATTACCTGGAGAAATGGGCATATATATATCCATTGTGGCACGTTCGCGTAACCATTGTTGCAGCGGAAAGGTTTTCCTAAAAGTCTCCGATATCAAATGTCACGGCAATCTGTCCAGCAGCAGTCGCCCTGATATTAGCGGACAGAAGGACGGACCGACGGACATGACGAACCTAATAGGCCAGGGGTCGGCAAACATTTTTTGTAAAGGGCCAAATAGTAGATATTTTAGGCTCTGCGGACCAAGAGGCAAACTCGAGGATATTTATGTAGGTAGGCCTACTTAAATAACAAGAAAAAAACAAGTTTTTACAAATGTATTGAAAAAATGTAACGTAATAATAATAATAATAATAAGTAGACTACAATTGTTTGAAATACAGCTCTGCTAATGAGAAGAATGGAATTGCTTTTTTTGAGATAACATTTCACCAAATTGGGGTTCAAAGTTAGTACTCCCTATCATCACAATTGATTACAAATGTTCACTGGAAACGCTGCCGAATTATAACTGCGTGGCGTCACAGCAGAGGCCACCAAGCAGCGTGCGAATGCGAAGCTATACGAGCGCCACATGCGGTTCCGTTATAGCGAGTACTTTGAAATTTTAAAGAATTTGAAAATGTAAAATCCATTCTAGCTCGCGGGCCGTACAAAAAGAGGCGGCGGGCCGGATTTGGCCCGCGGGCCGTAGTTTGCCGACCCCTGTAATAGGCTGTTTTCTCGAATATGCGAAAACAGCCAAAAACAGCTGTTATCGAAGGGATATTAGTTGTGCTCTGATGGTTTAATGCTGAAAACAAATTAAACCTGTTTTTTCTGAGTTAATTTGTATGACAAAAATCAACAAAACTAAGACAGCATTGTGAAGTGTATTTAAGTCATATTTATGAAAATATAAACAAACAAACAGAAAACACAGTACAGGTGTGTTAAAGTAACCCAACCGTTAGTAAAATATGAGAAATTCTGATATGCAGAATAGTGCATAAGTAACATTACAGTTTCAGGATCCTTTATAATAGAGGTGGGATGTTACTCTCCGCACGGTGATGCTGACGTCACTTGTCGACCATAGTGCAGGTGTAAGCTTACCTTTTTCTATGTGCGCTGTGACCTTTGTTGGTTTTTTAATCAGCTATAAATTTTGTGTGTTTACATTTAAAGATATCACGTTTATTATGTGAGAAATTTAATTCTCACTGCTATAAATATGAAGTTTGCGTGAGATTTAAAGTTTTTACATTGGCGACTAAGAATGCTGCCTGCCTTGTGAGATGCGACAACATAGGTTACAGTAAAATTTAGGGTCGCTTTGAGAGAAACTACATCCTACGAAACGTCGGTGTATTGCCACCTGACTACAAGACGTTACATCTCATAAGTCAGTATTTTCATGAATATTATTTTTCGTGGTACATAGCGCCAGGAAAGTTGCTAGATATCTACCTACCAAGCTACGTGTCCAGCAAACGAGACGCCCGTAATCTCCTGGTTATATATGTTTACCCGGCAAACTTATCTCCTCAAGCGCTAATTTTCTGCATGTGTTTCGCTGCTGGCAATCGATTGCCATATGAAACAAATCAGTGGCGTCGCCACAGCTTTAAAGTAGAAAACGCATGTGTTGTCACTTTCTTTCCTTTTTAGAACGTGGAGTTAATCATGTAGGAATAATTCAGTGTTTATTTTATTACAGTAATTCTTGTGTATCAGTTAACAGGTTGAAGTACAAAGAGGCAGTGTTAATAATTGCACAGTCCTTATACGCTCGCTGAACTAAACTTGATGAGGCTTCGAAGTCACGACAACTTTGCATGAATTATTGTGTTGTCATGTAAAACTTAAATATAGGCCTATATCCCGGTAATTAAACTGCATTAAACTTTTCCGTGCAAAAAGCATGCAACATATGTTTAATATTAACACATTGCACCAGTTAAAATATACGGGATTTTTACTCCAACATGTTTCGTGTATTGAGAGTAGCCATCCTCAGTGAGTGAGTACTTTTCTCAAGGGAAGTGTATGTGTTAAACATGTCGTTGTTGGTAAATGGTACATATAAAGCAATTTAAGTATCAATATGTGACATTAACAAATAACACCTATACTTCCTTTGTGAAATTCACTCCCTGAGGATGGCTGCTGTCAATGATCGTAACAAGTCGGAGAAACAATCCTGTATATTTTAACGGGGGCAATTTTTTGGTTATAAACATATGTATTATATTGAATTAAATCTGCATACAAATAATTTTGCAAAAACCTAAGAATTTTCCGTTTAATTTTCAATTATTATTACACGAATATATGTCACTGAATGTTACTGTATGGAGTTTAACATTAACTGTACATGAAGGGAGGAGACAACACATGCGTACAATTTACGATGATGTGAGATGTTACGCTGTGTATGTGGGTATAAGTCTTTTGTTCTGAAGATGAAGCTTGTAGGCTCCTCCGAAGCCTTGGTACATGTATACACAAAACCGCATCCCGTCATGACTAGAAGACAGTATAAACATAATCAATGCCGTACGAGCTTCGTGTCTCACAATTAATAGCAGTTGTAAACTGCAGTTTTACCTCTGCGCCATAATGTGTTTACTTTCAAGTGTAATAATGCGCACATTCTGTTTGCTTAAATATGAATATCAAAGCACTTATTCCTGGATTGCCAACCTTACTAAAGAATTAAAAACTGAATAGAATAGTCTAAGATTTTTATGGCGATTAAGTATCCCAAGGCTTGTCAGGTGAATAGCTCTTGAAATAGGAAATAAAACTTGGCGTTTCGGAGACACTATACAACATTAAGACCCTATATAGATTCTTCTAAAATGTAAAAATTGTGTCCTTTTTTTCAAAATGGCTCATCACCGAAAAGGCCTGCTCGTACAGCCTAATTTAATTACGTGTAATAACCAATAGGAGATTAAATAAATGTAAGCCTTAACTTCTGTAGTTGAAAATATCAGTGAAGTCGTGTTTATAGGATATTAACAACATATTAATCTCCTGCTAAACACATTGGTCTCTAAATTGAATGGATTCATTTGTATACATCCGTTGATTTTCCCTGGGATCTGTTGAACACGCATTTGTCAAGGCTTCTCCATTCATTGATTTGTTGAAGTGTAAGTATTTAGTTCAAAGTGATGATACTTCTGAATTTACCACATTTATTTTATTTCTACAGAGTCCTTTAGACGCGAGTAGTCAAGTAGGTGATCAAGAAATTCCTAGCCTCTTTTTTAGGGGCACGCGGTGGCGCAGTTGGTTGAGGCACTGCGCTACAAACCGGGATGTCGCGGGTTCGATTCCCGATGGTGTCACTGGATCGTTTCGGCCGCACTATGGCCCTGGGGTCGACTCAGCCTCTAACAGAAATGAGTACCGGGAATTTTTCCTGGGGGGTAAAGGCGGCCGGTGCGTAGGGCTGACAATCTTACTACCTTCATGTGCCGATTGTCTAAAAACCTGGGAGCCTCGACCTCTTGGAGCCCTAAGGGCCTTCCTAGGCCTGTATGGGACTGCTTTACCTTTACATCATGAAATGAACTGATACACCTTTATAAACCTTAAGTTACCATTTATGCAAATTAGCGTTTATAGAAGATGAAGTCGTTTACGTGCGTGTAAGTCGTTGAAAATCTTTGGCTTAACTGCGATTAATTTTTGGGATGATGTATATTTCCCGATGTTCTTCACATAAATTAAAGTGTATTACTCTTCTCTCTCGGGAGCCGTTTTTGTGCTTGGACTTTCAATTAGCCTCTATTCTATTTCGACCGGCATGCCGACAGACAGATTACGGGCTCTAAATATTCGTTTGAATAAACGTAATATTTTATGTCAGATTCAGTGCTGCCTGGTGATGCTCTCAACTTCTTATATTCCCCTATTGTTAGGACGGCAAATTTTTATGATTCTTTAAGCGAAGTCAAGTGTTCTTCGAATTTGATTTTGCATTCTCAGTTTTAGCTATTAATTCATTAGAATTTTCCTCTTAAAAAGTCTCCTGAATGTGCATATTTTACTCTTCCACCGCGAAGTAAATGAGTTCTGCACTCTTTGGGATTTTACCCAAGAGTGTAGAATCCATTTTCCTCCTTTTACATCTGAATCCGGAAACAATCCAAGATTTAGAAAGTTGTGTATAAACCTAGGATTTTATGCAATAAGCAGAACACTAGTCAGTCCTTCTGCATTAAGTGTTTTAACTGCACAGATAATATTCCATAGTACAGTGCGTCTCTTTGATGGTATTGCTGAGTACGGCAACTGTCACATGATGTTCCTGCGGACGCAAGATTTCTAGGCGATGAAGCTGCCTTGCACACGGACAGGACAAAAGGGACACTTTGTAGAACTGTAAGTTTCGATAAATTGTATTGATAGGAGTCACAATAAACAACTTATGTTAATAATTGTGTCTGGTCTCTTAATTTGCGCGAACTTCAAATTCGGCTGTCACAGGTGTCGGCGAGGATAGGGACTATACAAATGAATATTACTAACATCAGAGTTCCAGTTTATAAAATTTATTGCGATAACTCAAGAAACTGACTTTGATAGATATACGACTGAAACGTTTTTAAATAGGCTGTTGGTTTAAATTGTTTTCGTTCTCAAAATTGTTAGTTGGAAGTGTCTGCCGAATGTACTACGTATATAAGCACGGTTTGTTGTACGGCAGGTAGATAATTGTGGAGAAAGTGTAACTGAGTTACTGATGGGTTCATAATCGACTCGTTGAAGTTTATATGCTTCTTTAGAGAGCACTAGAAGTAACATCTGTTAAAATCGCCAACGAATGAAATTATTCCATAATGTTTTACAGGATGAACTGTTTCAGAAGTACCGCTTTAAATTAAAAAAAATAAGGGTTATAATTTTGTATGACAAACACGAACGTACACACCAGTTTCTTTTATTCTGAATTTACTCTGTATATCAAAATCATTGGTGGTTCTTAGTACAGTGGTTCCTCTTTAATCTTGGTCGTCGTGTGGTCCGGAAAATTTGGGGTCACCTTTTACCCACTCTTTGCCACTGAAGTTGTTATCAGAGGACATTATTATTATTATTATTATTGCTATTATTACTATTATTGTTATTGTTACTATTATTATATACTTTTAGTTCAGTAATTTCTCTTTAAGGACTTTTACTTTAGCACTGAATAATGACTTTTCTTTTTGTTACGTATACCACGGAGTTTGTCCCCGGTGTTTCGGACTCCCGGGAAGTCCGGACCATCCCTCTTTCCATATTGTCCAAATGACAGAGGGACTACTGTACAAGGTAAATTACTGACTCGTAATTGGATAACGAAGTCTATTACACTGTGTTTTTATCTTTCTTTAAAATTCTATTTTAATTTAATAATTTAGAATATAATAATATGAAAGGGCTTCTACTGAATTTATACCTCATAATCTGTATGCTTCCTTCTTTGTTCAAGCCCTATCTTCACCATAAACTTCCCATGAACACCTGTTAATATGTCGTCAGTAGCTTCATTATTGTGATATAAAACAATTTATATAACCGAAAAAATGTTGTTGGTAATTCATGTAATGAACATGTAAGAGAATAATAAAGGTACGTAATGTTACTTAATAAGTGCAATGATAATATTTTATTCGTTTAACACATCATTTCTTTACACATAGGAGGGAGAACTCACGCCTTGACTCCTAGAGAATTTGGGATTTTGTTCCCGGTAAGACACTCACATAAATTTCACTTACATAGACGCTACGAAGAAAACAAAAGAAGACTAAACAACAGAGGAGGTTCCAAATTTTCGACTTTCAGCTGCCGCCTTGTATGAAACCCGAGGGTTCGTTACCATGTTTTCGAGAGATGCTGTTGGAAGCTACCTGAGCCAGTTGAATCCAGCCGGCATATCATTTTGCTGTTTTTAGATCCAGTTCTTTACTATACTCCTCTCTATTCTGAGTTCTCACAAAAGACAACTTGTCTTTAAGTTGTAATTAAGAACCTTCACGTATTTCGTATCATATTTGTTACTTTTCTCATCCATTTTATATCTTTGATTTGATTATCTCGTATTTCGATCTTAAGGTTACCAAGTCATGGTGGTTTCTTCTTCTTCTCTTAGGTCCAAATATTGTCATAGTTCTATTTCCTCTAACTTGCTCAACTTTTTGGAGACGAAGATCTTCTGGCATATGTTGTGTCATGAGGCCTGACTTTTCTAAGGCATTAACGATCCTTTGAAACTTCAGAAACCACTTGTTGAAGGACACAGCCTTATATCCCAGAAGAATCGTCAGCATCACCGCTGTACAAACCTCCACTTTAGGTCTTAAATTATTATCTCTTAGGGTAAGGTAAAGGTAAAGTGGTCCCATACAGGCCTTGGCAGGCCCTTAGGGCTCCAGGAGGTCGAGGCCCCCAGATTTTTAGACAATCGGCACATGAAGGTAGTAAGGTTGTCAGCCTTACGCACCGGCCGCCTTTACCCCCCAGGAAAGATTCCTGGTACTCATTTCTGTTAGAGGCTGAGACGACCTCAGGGCCATAGTGCGACCGAAACGATTATGTCAATGAAAAATTCCAGTGACACCATCGGGAATCGAACCCTCAACCAACTGCGCCACCGCGTGCCCCCTATCTCTTAGGATACGACATGAAAATTCATTGGAATTCATAACAGTATTATCATGATTAATACTGTTATTGCAATTTATATTAAGATATATCTGTTCATTAAAATTTTCTGCGTAGTCTTTGGAAGGTTATAAACGTGATACCTTTAAAACTTTTTCTTGCTTTTTGTGACACACCGTGTTTATTTATGAATGGGGCAGGTAAACGGAACTGCTGAAGAGAGACAAGGATGGAGAATGTTTAACTCTTTCCTGCCTGTTTGGATCAACTACCGTCTCTTGTTTGTGGGGTTGTTTGCCTTCATTCAGTCGTATTTCGTCCTTCAAAGTGTTTCTGTGCAGTGCGGTCCGTATCTGTAGATTTGAGGTTTCTAGGGCGGTGGACATTAATGTAATGTCGCATTGTAATACAGAAAGTTACCAACATTTCAGAGCGGTTTATTTCCTTTTTTTTAGCGTTGAACTGAGCCACTTTCCCTACTTGGCTCACTTCGTCACTGAGATTGGTGGTAGAATATTCTTTCGAAGTATTGGTGACATATTACCAGGCCGTATTTTGTCGTTTCCAAAATGACCACAGTGGTATCAGTCTGTAGACAGTTTGTGCAGTGGTTTATTTTGTTTTAGTTAGCTTCTCAAGAAGGACTCTGCACCATGGAGTTAGTTAGTGGGCATACTCATGTTTATTTTAAATAATGCGTAACTTATAATAGTGTTATAGTGGCTCACCATTTTGAGCGTAACAAAAACAAGTCACAAAATTTCACAGAAGAAAGTGTTTTGTTGAGTGTAATTTTCATCCAGCTCAAGTTATACGATATGAATCTTTCATCTGAAATCTGATGCCGTACATAACAACCTGCCGCCGATCTGCATCCTTCACATCCGGATATCTCTTTCATGGTGAGTGATACATGATTATATTTGAAGTTATTAGAAGATCACACACAAACGATTGTCTCCCGGGTACTTCAGATTTCAGTAGTGCAGCTTCTTACGCGCAGAAAATTGAGACTCTATTTAATACTTTAAATAAATTATAATATCTATAGTCATATATCCCACATTACGCCATCAGATTGACAGCATAAATTAAAAATTATACAGTCCATATTATTCTGAGAACAGGGTAGAAGAAAAAAATAAATATCAGTTAAATCGGATGCAAAAAAAATATATAACACAAGAGAGCAAGAGACGTACATAACTCTAAACGAATTCATAAGTTGAAAGGCGGAGGATTAAACAGATAGACCATTCTAAAACTTCGGACGATCGGGACGTTCTCAAGAATGTAATCTCAATAGTATAAAGCAAAATACTAATATAATTTTTGTTGATAAAAATTAAAAATACACGGTATAGAGAGAAGCGTGATATCACACGTTGTTTATAGCCTTAGTACTGTAAAGGTAGATACTGATAGTTCTGTGCAGTAAACTGTTGCCATTTAACGAAATATCAGCATAACCAGTTGTTTAAGAACGATCAAATTCCCACTCTTGTAGCCTGTCAACGAAACAGGAAATATAGTAAGCACGTGTATTATGCAGAAGATTTGTTTAATGGAATTTCATTATTTAGTCTTGAATTTAAAACTAGCTGTTTGAATCGCATTATATTTTCCCTTAAAATAGCTGTACATATAAGAATATAGGCCTCGTTGTCACTCGGTTTCAGTGCGTCGTCCTTGCTGTGATTGGAGATGTCAAAGTATAAAGACGAAGTTCCACTGTACAGATTGCAAATTTTTATGTTAATTGAAAGTGCCTCCTGCTGTAGTGGCTTTATTTTGTCCTGAGATATATATTCGTCGAAGATGGTTACATGAGTTGAAATCTTGTGACCAAATTTCAACAAACAGACCTAATGCCTCTCATCAAAAATTTACAATGCTTTGAAGAATCAGTGAATAATATAATTTTTTAAATCAACAGTATATATATATATATATACATATATATATATATATATATATATATATATTCTGGCAGTAGTTCTGTCTCTCGGGAATTTATGTTGTAAAAGCAACCGTGTCACAACATAATGCGATTCCTGACTAAATTGTGAATCCTACATCATTTCCTCCTGAATACAAATGCGAGTGCTTCTCCGATCTAGCTTGTTTTCATTAAGTCTATTTAGAAACTGTTTTGTGTTAGCCATTGGAAGCTGGAATTTCAAACATGGCTGCATCCAGCAGGCAGAAGTTTAACAATAACATGACGAACTCACATCAGACCCTTGTTGTCTCTGTTAAACCACGAAAATTCAATTGTTTAACTTTCTAACTTGGACTTGGCCTTACATCCAGTCCTAGACACGCGTTGTGCTGTTAAAATTTAATGGTCCATTCTTATCCTGAAAACAAATGGAGGCCATGCCTAGTTAAACATCAATATTATGACAACATGTGGAAAATGCTAAGGACTGCTACAAGAGCAAGCAGTTGTGTTCCTGTTGTTGTTAGGATGGATCTGTTGCGTAGTGACCGTGAGCCGATGACTGTCCGTACGAAACAAGTTCTTGCATAAGAAACTTGTATGTAGTTATCGCTTATTCTCGCTGATTCGGCATGTTTTACAGCTATACCAAAGTATACAATAATTAAATTAATCATAGCGAAGGGGAAAGATCGTTTAGAGCAACAGGAAAATTTTCATTCACATCTTTATCCTTCACTTTCTCAGTTTCTTTATTTTATTCAGCGTACGTGATTACATATAAAATTTGGGTTTGATTTATTGTGTTATTCAATGCTTCAGAACTGTACCTAAATTACACTTATTTCTTTTCCTGAAATACAGTTTATAACTGCGTTCTAGTGGCGATATTCCGAGTTCGGAAATTTTAAAATTGGCTGGTACGTACATTTATCACCGAGCTTTTAAGGCATTATGGACGTCAGGCAGGCAGTTAATATACTCAGCAAATCTATAGCAATAATGCAGTAGTAATTTTGTAATTGCGGATTCTGAGTAGCTTAATACTAAGCACATTTAAATGATATTGTGTACCTGTATAGGTTACTGCAAGAATAGTCTCTCATATATATAATATTTAATTGTTTTTGGTAGAAATTATTGGTACAAATTACGGCCTTTACTGTACTATAAAGGAAAGAAATTAATTCTCAAAGACAAGTAATAGCATTCAGATTTAATTTCTGGAATGTCTCTATTAAAATTTTAATTTTTCAAACTTATCAATTCCAAAAGGGAAGTAATATTCTTTCAAAAGCTTGTATAAATAATTACTTTTATTACGGGTTCTGAGGATTCTTTAATTTATATATTCATGTTGTAAAACTTTTCGATTATTTAGATATTATTATGTCAGAGTAAAATGTGACATTTTCCAACAGTGCAGTTACATGTTGATTTGTTTAAAACTGTTTGTTCCTAAGTAAGTTTCCCTGCATTATGATGTGTAACGTCCTCTTATTAGATTCACAGAATGAAAGGGAAATAGAAATTTAAATCTCATTAAGACGTACAGTTTGTTTACAAATATGCTTCCATGTGCCATACATTTAATGAACAATAATATACATTATTTTTTTTGTTATGTGCATTGAATTATCTGTAATGTATGAACTAACCAACGCAGTTTTATAACTCCGTGAAATAAGACGAAATTAAAAAGCAATTTATCGGTCATTTCAATCAACTGACGAGCGCCCGTGATTCGTGTTTCGTAGATCCCGGTTTTGATTTTTGTTTATAATGCCATTGTGGCACTAAATATTACCCCCATAACAGTTATGTAATGTTGTTTTAACACTTTTATATGTATGTTATGTCATTCTTACCGCTGCCCTTTCTATGTAAGCACGTAGTTTTCTCGTAAGTACAGAGATGGTGGATCAGGACTGAAAACTCTGCCATCGGAAGGTGAAGATTTAAGTAATTGCTGTCTGAATGGAGGAAAGAAATAAAAGATTCGAAAGGAATGCGATGAAGAATTGAGGGGGGGGGGGGGGGTTGGTGAAGAATAAAAAAATAAGGATAAATGTACAAAATAAATTTTTCGCGTAGAATTTCAAAGCATATTTCCTAGTAGTTAACACAGAATCCTTATCCGAGTTTGTGAAGTTTTAGATTTCCACGTCAGAGAGTATTTACTTTACAATTCCCTGAAATATGACGCCGTGTATCTTTTTAAATAGGCACCTACACGTCTTAAAATACCTGATTCCATATTCAGTATAGATCTACAACTAAAGTGGAAGTAATGTGTTCCTGCGAAACCTTGTTCCTTCCTACCAAAATGCAAGGTGTAGTATCCCAGATTACAATATGGATTTGCGATTTCTTAAGAAATCTCATATGGAGGAAGAAATGTTTCTTGAAACCAGGGACAGACGATTCCTAAGTTAGTATTCGTCTGTTTACAAACATCTTTACAAGAAAAGCAGTGTTATGTATTTTACAGAAAGGCGCATATGATCTTCGGTCACTTTAGCTGACACATTTTTACAGACTAGCAGGCCTCTGGCATGCATGAAGGATCGTATTTGTAACTGAAAGGTTCCGTGATTGGGTAAACGTATTCGACATTTGCCTACTATTCTAGCTTAGCACGAGAGACATATTCCGAGTGAAGTGTGCAGTAGCTAAAGTTGAATAACGAAATCCGAGTTAGGTTGAAGTCCTTAGTCCCTCTTATTTTGATGGCGGCAGGCTGAGAAATCATCAATGCCTGTTTTTCAGGTATAAGAATAGCAATGAGACTTCCAGCGCTTATAATGACACTCAAGTGACGTAAGTTACATGTAGTTATTTTTAGTATGCACTCTAAATTTTAATTTGCTATAAACTTTAACTTTTCTGAAGAGTCAGCTTGAATCAGTCATTAAAATTAAAACCAGAAACAAAATTATGCAATAAATTCTGCATTAATCGCAAGCTACTATTATTTACATTTTTCTACCCCAAAGAATATAGGATCAAATCAAAACCTAAAAGTTCAACTAGAAGTAAATATTGCCTTTCTGGATTCCAGTGTTTTATTGGCATTTTTTAAGAGTCCAGGAACCTTACCTTTATTAAATGGAAGATATCTAGCACGGGAATGGGTGGAAAAATGCGATGTGTGTGGAAATTAGTGGTAGGATATTTATTGCTTCCTGTTCATCTAATTCTGTCTCATATCGTTGCTCTTGGAAACTTGCTGCACATATATTCCTGTAGAAGAAAGAAAAATTTAAGCTCTGTCATAAAGAAGTTTGAGAAAGAAGGATAATTAAAAATGAAATACAACCAAAAAATAGCAAAAAGAAAGAGAAGAAATTGAAAGCGAAAAGAAATACTTTACTGTTCGAAAACAGCGTTATATGTAGAGTGAATTTTTGAAACTGTTTGTTTTAAAAGTAGATTATTATTTGTCATAACGTAAAGAGCTTCACTGCACTTCGTCTCTTAAGCCACTTTCCAATGAGCCATATTTCTGACAAATGCACCAGTAACTGTGCATTTTTGAAGGATCCAAGTGGAAAACTGTCATACTGTTTCCACGACCGGAGTATTTGGCAAAAAGATTCTTAGACATGGTCACAACTCATGGCTGACAGATCTAAACGCTTGGTCTTTCAACCGAGTCGTGATAGCGTAACTACATCTGCCTACACACGACATTGATTATTACTTTGACCTGTGTCACATTTCCAGAAAGTGGAGGTCAAATGGACAAGTGGCAAATATTTGTACAAGTTTAAATTCCCTATGACGTAGCAAGCATTCACAAATATTTGTCAAATGCGCCAGCCGTCAAAAAGCCATTTCTGGTAATACAGTAGAACTAAATTTTCACTGTATGCTTCAGTCTCTTTTTAACATCTTTTAGCAGACCGGACATACGTAACGCTACGTGTTTCGGTACGGACTTACCATCGTCAGGCGCCCAACCATAGTTATTGCATTTTCAATGTAGTGTTAAATTATTGCTCACATGATTTGTTAAATTTGTATCAGCATTACTTTACAGTAACTTCCGTTGCAGTGTCGTATGCTTCTGTACACTATGTGCTTGACTTAAATTACAAATCAAAGATCTGTGAGTTGTGTTGTGTTTCATAAAATACTTTGAAATTATAGAATAAAAATAAACTTTTTTCGTTTGTAACTAATGAAATAGAGCGATTAATTTGTCATCCCGCACGACTTGCAACATGGTTTTCGCATTGAATAGCATTGTACCCCCACTTCCTCGTTAGTATGAATATAGCTTAAATATCCGTTGTTTCCTCAGATTACAGAACTGAGAAAATAACAGGCAATATGTAATTGGAATAATTTTGTATAGAAACACTTGATTTAAACTTAATATTATATACAGCCCTACTTTCTTGGTAAAGTATTATTTTCAGATTTCCGTTATCTGTGTGTGTTGTGTGTGAACGCGCGTGATTCCATGCGTGCGTGCTTGCTGTTACGTCATAGACCATTGTTAACCGTTTTGTGAAAAATTAACAGTACACAATGGTCTCAGCTTTCTGCAGCATTTTTGTACAATGTACGTGAAGCTAGCTCAAAATGCGAAATTCTTCATATCTCTCCACCCTCATAATATTTCCATCAAAATTAGTCAACTTATTTCCATTACATTTTCAATTTTAATACTGCATTGAAGTTGTTGAATAAATTTAATTTTGGTTCATTCGTCCGATTTATGCGACCCTAAAATTATGAAGTCTCGCTTTCCTAATAAATAGCCCATCCTACAAAACATTGGTGCATGTCATGAAATAGAGCTCTCACTGCGTTCTACGATATTTATTTGAAAAATATTTGTGTTGTGGCTAATATTTAATGAAAGCAACACAAGATACTTTATATAAGTTTATTTATACCAACTACTGCACACCAATTACATATATTCATTCGATATACTCCCACATGTTTCGGCTGCCATTCTCAGCCATCATCAGGGAGTCACTCTCTATAGACACGCATTATGCAACGTGTCACTGAATGGTAAAATGTATACATATAGTACAACCGTAGTTATACAAATACAATACAATATAATAATACAATAAAATCCGGTGTGTTGGTACATAACATATTTAGATATAAAACATGTATGTAAATGTCTGTTTCCAAATATCTGCCTCATGACAACTTGCAGTTTTATGGGGTGGAGACCCCTGACTGTGGTGCCTGAAGTTGTTCACTACTTCATATCTCTGTACTCTATACTTTCCTCTGTGAAGCTTAATACCTATATTGTTAATTAGGGTTCCAACAAACATAATTATGTTAGTCGTAATTGGGGTGCACGTGTGAGAACTTGTTGACTGCAGGCCTTACCAGAATGTATGACAGGAATGGAACAGGAACCAAGCATTTTAGCTGAAGCAGGAATTCAAGTACATATTCGTAAAAACGTCCTTCAAACGTCGCTCAGCCTAGGAGTCTCCTGACTAAGACACTTCATGAATAGATGTTATACATTTCGTGCATTATTCTTGTAATCGGTTACATTCACCAAAAAATGCACACAATAAGATACAAATCATAAATAAATCTTAGAAAAGACCTACATGTTTCGGCACAGAGGTGCCTTCCTTAGGGGGTTACAAATACAAAGGAGTATAAGCACCAAGGTTGATGTGTTGGTGCATATACAACACTGGCATGGAATTCCACTCCCATGTTTTACCAAAGCAGAAATGGTTAAGTACACTGCACTTCGTGGTTAATTCTTTCATCACTGTCAGAATATCCCGGTTATTTACCGATTCGAACTGTGATTATCCTGAACGAGGTTATCTTAAAAATACTGGAATATTTTAAATAAGCTAGTTTATAATTCGCATTCATAACTCTAATCTACGCTGTAGGCTGTATGCAGTTCAGGAGTGACCTTAACCTAATGAAACTATCTATTCTGTATCTGTCTTACGACAGATCCGTAGCCTCTTCCAAAGCGAGTTCTCCATTGAGTGCGATCTAGTGCTTCCTCTTTCAATTTCCAGTATCTTCTCTTTTCCTTAAGGTCATCCAGTAGCTGCTTACATCTTCTCCTTCGTCTTCCCGTAATTTCTATCCTTCCTTCTAACTTTTCCTTCAATCACGTGTTTCAGAAGGCAGTTTCTACGCAAGATGTGACCAATCCAGTTAGCCTTTCTAATGAAACTAACAAATAAATATAATTTTATATCAACTACATATTTAAATGAAATTTGTTTACACTTGATATACCCGTATTGAAATAGTTTAAGTACCAGTACCCAGAAAACTTGAAAGAAGTGGCGCCCTGAATGCAATTTATTTCATCAGTGATTAGAATTTTTGAGGTTAATAGTACGCTATATTTCCCTCTCGTGACTTGTCTTAATCTTTCACACATACTTGGAAAGTTGATGTAACAGAAGTGAATACTGAGGCAACAGGTTTCCTGGAAACTTTGGTTACCACCTGCAAGTCGACATGGCCAAGTAACACATAACACCTCAATGGAAAAAAAATCGACTCTTTGCTTTCGGCAATGTCTATTTTAAACGGAATACTGAAATTTTTGAGGGCCCTAAAACAGATAATCTTATCACAGGAGTTCAATATTCACGTACAAATTTAGTGTCACTTAGCAAGAGATAGATAGCGGAGACAGGGGGTATTTTAGCTTTTATTTTTTCATCTCTTCGCTCAGAAGGCTCATCATCAATCTTGCAAGTGCAGTAGCTTGGGACGACTGATGAAACATTCATTTCGCATCAATCCCCAAGCCAATCCTGCTAAACTGTTGAACAGGCCGGGCTGACTAGGAAGTGTCGACAGGATACACTATTCATGACTCCCAGCCTGGGATTGCCCACCCGAGATTCCCTTCCGCCTAGCCATGTTCTAAGCACGAGCTACCAAACAACTTTAACTCACGAACCCTTGACTGAAGAGTGGGCTAATGGGCGGAGATATGTTTGAATATGCAACAAGGTATTAGTGGCTACAGACCGCTAACTGAAGCTACAATACGCTTAGGTAAGAAAAACATTGCTGACTAACAGAATATACCAGAAACAATAAAACATTCAGTAACTAAATGATAGCATTTCTAACATTCCAATGGCAACGATGTAAATATCCATTAAATAACATTTCATGTGGCCTTGTGAGGGGTTCCAAGTATTTTATATTGGTTTTATTGCTGGCTATCTGCACAAAGGGAATGAAAACCATACATTATGATTTTATCTTTCGCCTACTAAAGCATTCCACAGATTTCGGTAAAATTTGTAGTTTGTTTCTGAAAAGAAGCTCCTTAGGCTAGTTCGGATTTCATTCTCATTAGTTTTTTTTGTGTGGTGAAGGGCCCCGCAGCAGATGTTTACGGACGTAACTCAGTCTTGAGGCTTATTGTGCAACCCTGTGATGAAAATATTAGTTTTTTTCCTTGTAACGGAGCACCGGTGGAATGAAACTGACAGGGGAGAACCTAAGTACTCGGGGAAAAATCTGTCCCCATGCCACTTCGTCTACCACAAATCCCACATGGACTGACATGGGATCGAAATCCGGGCCTCCCGGTGAGAGGCCGGCGACTAACCGCTGAGCCATGACACGCCCTTCTCATCATTTGCTACGAATTTAGTAAAGCTGAGTTTTAAATTTAGCAATTATCAATAATGTAAGTATGCCGGTACATAAAGAATGGATGATTAGCTGGTTTCCATATCGGTTATAGCCTCTGAGGTAGAACAAATAGCAAACTATGCATATTTAGACATTATGAATTTCTTATTTCCCAATACACGTGTCTGAGGTTCAGTACTTCTTAATACTTTGACTTGAAATACTGTAATTGATATTATTTTTTCTGAATAACATACGAGGTACAAAGGCGGCCATTGTGGAACTTTATTTCCTACATTTGTACGAAGTTGATATTTATTTTCTTCGGCGGTAAACATGAAAAGAAGTTCATTTTTATTGCTATGAATTGCAAACGATTTTACATCTAGTTGTTATTTTTGATTTTACGAAGGGGTACAAGAGGTATGAAATTTTTACGAGATATTAAGTATTTATGGAAGGATAATGTTGAAATCTTCTTACAGGACTAGTGTGCGAGGGTATAAAATCACTCACCTGGCTCAGCATAGAGTAGCTGAATTTTGTGATGACTTTAATGAACCTATGGTTTCAGAAAATGCGGCCAGTTTCTTGACCTGCTGAGTGACTTCAGTTTTTCAGTGAGGGTTCTACTCCATGTAGTTACTTAGTTACTCTCAAGTATTTAGAATGGGACATAATTGTAATGTTAGTTTCTACACTTCTTTGCACAAAGAGTACAAAGTTCGGAGGCGAAATCTTATGTGAAAGGCCGTGTGCCACTTCAACTATGCCTGTGTTAGAAACTACTGAGCGGTTCTCAATGGAGTGTGGTACTGGTGATCTACTGTGAAGGTTGAGGGGCAAGCGTCATAAATTCAATCGTAATGATGCAGTAAAACCCATTTTTTACGTGCAAGTTAAACAGAGCTTTATCAATC
Organism: Reticulitermes speratus; assembly: GCA_021186555.1. Classification (NCBI taxonomy): domain Eukaryota; kingdom Metazoa; phylum Arthropoda; class Insecta; order Blattodea; family Rhinotermitidae; genus Reticulitermes; species Reticulitermes speratus. Next base: position 23,268,500 of record JAJKFL010000005.1, read on the forward strand.
ATATGAATTGATAACCAACTCGTACACAAAGGATGAAATCCAATACTCAGACACTTGTATATAAACACCAAATGTTTCGATGGCTTAATGCATCATCTTCAGGGGGCACTACAGTTTAAAAACACTTAAAACCACACAGCAAAGTTTTTAAATTGTTCACTAAGAACGCTATCGTCACGCCACACAAGTTAAAGCAGCATGTTGGTTTGTTAACTTGTGTAGCGTGACGATAATGTAAGATATGTTGTGACTGATTTTTCCGTTGCTTAACAGGGTTATTGAAATATTGGATTGGATAAAGTTGTAGGATGGTCGTGAAGGGACAGGTAAATTTTAATAGAGGCGTCTGTGTTCTATTTGGAAGTACTGTATTTGAATCCATATGGAGGGACTGAGTAAAATCATGAAATTCTGTGAAGGTAGTCAGCAAGTCAAATCGTGTACCTCCTGAACATATATATATATATATTGTACTGCCTCTTAGCAACGTGTAAGCCTAGCAGAAAATCGGGGTTTTTAGCTACACTTGGCTTATTGTTGTGAAAGCAGTTCCTGTATTTATGATTTGGTTGGGAGTGGAGAGAAGAAAAATATGGAGAGAGTGTGGGTGCGATCATGTGAAAACAAGTAGCTACCCCTGTAATACATCATCAGATGTTTTCTCGATCAAGTCTGTGACGTCAGCACGTCTTTGCTTCGACCCGAAGCCAGCTTGCACCGTAAGACACAGACAGGAAATCTCGAGGTAAAAGAAACGCCTCGGTCGTTATTGAATTATGTTTTTTTATAGTAGCTTGTGTTAATGACAGGTTGTGGTGTAATTTGTCAGGCCACAGTTCGCCTGGCTGCACTGGCGCCGAGTTACTTCTTGTTGCAGCGAACACACTCAACGCACCAGTTTATCCTGACGTCATAAACCTAATTACTAACGTTCCCCTCATGTTCGTTACCTCTCTCCCTATTCTGCTTCTTCTTTATCCTCTATTTCAATTTTGCTCCCTGTTCCTGTAGTCAGTTTTCTCACATTTATGTTTATGTATTTGTGTTTGTGTCTTGTTTCATAACTTTGGAGAGGTCTGTTCCTATTATACACTGATTCTTAACTGACACCTTGCTTTCGCCAAAATTTTCTTACAAAATTTCCCCCCTGACGTATGGACAAATCTTGGGATTCTTGTCGAATAAGCGACGATATAAATCTCGATGTACTTACAATTTCGGATTATAAATTAATCATCTGCAAGGATGGAATAGGGAAACTATTTCCTACAGATCATTCCAAATTCATTCCGTTGATATAATGCTCACAAAATTATATGCTGCAATAAATAAGTCGGTTATGTATGAAACAAAATTTAAAACATTTAAACGACTCACATTTTTTACAACACACTTGCTTGTTGTTTGTGCTAGTACACTTCATTCCCTTTGATCAGTTATTTGAAACAGAGTTTCGTTGTGGCAGTGTCAAATACATTACGGATGCCGCAATGAACGGAATCATAAAAGTTTTCCTTTTCTACCATATTGAAAAATATCGAGTAAAGGCTGTCCATCTTAATTACATACTTGTATGTCATGCTACCAAATTATTGTTGTTCAAACGTTGCTCAAATCTTTGGTAAATATAGTTTAGTTTCAACAACATTAGAGTTTAGGCCTTTTAAGACGAAAGTTAATCCACATTATATATAAAAATTCAGTTCCACTGACAGATACCAAAAGCTCCTCCATTATAAACGCCAATTGTTTAGTATTGTACAAAGAAATACCTTTGTTGATTCTAACAATTACACGAAACACATGAAGGCAATGTGTGGGACAAATGCATAGCTTTTTGGTATTAAACACTGCGGTTTATATATTTACCACTCTGCTTTAAAGACTTAGAAAATACGAAATAAAATTTAATTAGTGTGATAAATGGAGGTGTGTAGACACCCGGTGTCAGTTTGTTAGAAATCTGCCTAGCATTTTCTGAGATTTTTCATGTGGGTAGAAAATGCTTCCGCATTACAAATTAATTTCACGTGTTTTGTGCAAATTCATCAAATCGAAATGAAAGTTACCCCAGCTAGCTCAGAAAATAATAGACCTGCAGCAACTCTTCTGGATTCCGAAAATTTATTATCAGATTCAAACATGAACTCCACTGGAGTAGACAAAACAATAGAGTCAAAACCCTCATAGCCCTTTCTTTAAGATGAATATTAGCGTAATCTTACGATAACGTACATCTACTCACTGATCCGGAGTGGTCTTCATTTCAGGTTTCCCAGCTAAACATTGTACCTTATGCGTCTATGTTTCTCATCTTCCCCGGCAAGACTCAAACCATCTCATCCCCCATTTTAATCACAGTAATCATATCAGGTGAAGATCTAAGAGTACGAAATTTCTCTATGTGCTGTTTGTTTCTTGCTACTGTTACTTTTTGACTCTTAGTTAGAAATATGCTCTTCAATGTACCTCTTTCAAAATGTGGACTTTCCTTTCCTTACGGAGCGAGACCAAAACGTTGCAACTAATGTCAATGTCCGGCAATCATACGATAATATATTGACTTCTGAAGTGATCTCGTGGAAAATGAAATAGAATATGATAATCATATAGCCTAAGAGATTAGAAACTACTTCAAGTGTTTACTGCACTGACGGACAGTAGGCCACGCGCGCACCCACATACACACAGGGCCTATGAATACGCTCCCGAATGTCAGATGGTGATAATTCGTGCGGAATAGTTAACAGGGAATGACCTTGACAGATGCTTGAAATAAAATAACAGCTTATAAAAAAGAAGCAGTAGTTTTACCTACGCTATTGATGTGTTGCACATCCAGCACTGGTTCTGATATCGTATGTCTGATAAAGCACAGGAGATCGTATTCGTGTATAAAAGCACTGTGTGAGCCAGCTGCACCCGATGCTGTCTGGGAAAGAAAACTTAAAATTTTCCGCAAGGGCAGCCAGGGTTTTACGACTCTAATAAACGACAGTAGTTTTTAGTGCGTAAAAGCTTAATCAGTAAATGATTCTTGTGCATGTAAAACCACTTTCAGAAACAAATTGAAATTTTCCATGACTGCAGACAGTGTTTTTTCGTGATGCTATGATTTCTGCCTCCAGGCCTTCAACCTCGTGTGCTGCATTACTAACAGCTGATACCTGTTATATGACATCAAATTTTTAATTTCATTGCTACTATCGCTTCATTTTCTTTTCAGCCTATACTTCTCAAAGTTAAAACTTAATACAGCTTCATTATGATGGTACTTGCGAAAAAGTGTGAGCCTTTTAAAGGACCGAGTTTGAAGTACCTCTCTCAGCTGTCATTTATGAGCCACTGGTATAAGCAAACTGAAATTTACTTTACGTTTGTTGATTTTGTACACGGTTAAGAGTTATTTACTTTATCTGAGACTCTCAGCAGGCAATAATAACAGCAAAAGTGTTAGATACATATAAGAGTAACTTTCCTCTTCTGAAAAGTTTTGAATTCATAAGATCGTTGTTAAAAATGTTAACACTTCTATGCCTTATAAGGATGCACATTACCGCACATTTAGAAGCTGTGTATTTACTGTTATGTGCAGATTTGATATGTAGTTATGTAAATCTAAACCTTTAAAACAATACAATGGGAATAATAGCGAAGCACATATAATAACTTGTGTGGCAGGCTGTTGGCTACAAAATTAGATAATTTTAATTTATACTACCTGAAATTAATTTTTACGAAATGTTTATGATCAATAGATTTCACCACGACATGGAGCATCGCCACCTTATGGACGCAACGGACACTGGCGCATAAGTAGATCTGATACGTGTAAACTGAATAAACGTTTGCTAATGGATGGGACCCTCCTCCAGGTTCGAACTTGGATGGGAAGCTAACATTATCTCATTACATACAAGCATACTGTTACGAAATAGGCATAAGATCGCGTTTATGTACGGTTCTCTTGAAAGGACATAAGCAACGGAAAATAAACACAGTATTTGTAATGTCAAATGCCTGGATCTTTTCAGGGACAGGTTCATTGAAAGAAGCTGAAGATTATAGGCTTGTAGGAACATAAATTTAAGTGGATCTTAAGGAGATATAACGTGAGGGTATGGACTGCTTCATCTGCTGGGGAGTCCACTAACTGGTTTTTGTAGAAAGGATATACAATATTTGAGTCCTACGAGAGGTTGGAAACTTTTGGAAGAATTGAGCCACAATGAGTTTACCAAGAAGACATTTGCCCTTTGGCGTTAGTTAATATTCACGATTAACTTGGGAATAAGATGCGATGGGAAATGAAGATAGAATGTAAATAAACAGTGTGTAAGTATGTATATCGCCGTGATATGGACGTAACCAAAACTGGGAGAACAAAGCGGTAGAAAAAATCGAGTTACGTAACATGAACAGTAAACCTTGGAAGTGATAAACAAAGGGGTGGATAAAGCAATGGAAAGCAAGAGACTGAGACAGTAGAGTTAATAAGATAGGCAATGTACGTGTAACATAACATTGTGGCGCGTTCGCACAATCATTTTACAGTGGAAACACAACAATGTATTCCGTGTGTGTTGTTGAGATACACGCCACTGTCAACTATGTAAAAACATTGGGTGTTGGACAACAATGCTTTCATGGCAAATTTATGTGGCCGGCAACAATAAAATGTATTTATGTCTTCATGTAAAGTGCTCGAACTTGCATTGAAAAAAATTCTTCATGGTCTTCTTTAGACGTACAGTCTAGGTAAACAGATCGTAATGACGTATAGTGGTTGTACAGCTTCTCAGTTTTCTGAGTGTTGCCGTAAATATTTTACATCTTACGGAATTAATGAATTATAAGCACTCAGTATGAAATGTAATGAATGTGTGTCTGTATTCTTTGCCTTAGTTATCCGGCAAGAAAATCGCACTTTTCTGCGCCGCACTATATTCTCACCTGTGACCTGTCTGATTCAACTATATTTTGTCACATCATCTCATAAGAGGCAGGAATTTCAGAAAACAAATATTGAATATAAAACGCGTGTTTTGATTTTCTCTACAACTTTATTGTGAAACATTTCTCATTCTAAGAAGAACTGAGCGAGATAAATAAGTACATAGGCCTTTATGTAAATACCCATTATTCTTGTCTGATTTTAATGACACTTGAATTTTCTCGACAGAGTTTCGAAAAATCTTTCAATATTAAATTTTATGAAATTCTGTCTAGTGGTAGTCGAGTTGTTCCATGCGGACGGACAGACGGACAGGCATGACGAAGCTAATAGTCCTTTTCGAAACGAACGCCTAAACAGCCTTGACATCTTAACGAATGTAATAGCGTGAGCCACAAGTTTTATTTGGAAAATATTATGGAGGGATTGCGAAGAAATCTGCAGAAGTCAGTCAGTTGGAAGAACATTACCTCAGTCACTGACTCTGGCTGATATTGGTCCTCACTAACAAATCAACTGAATAATGTCACTGGACAGGTGATTATCCAGGACAATATGGAAGTGTCGGAAGCCTTTGGAATTGACTTCTTCACAAGATACCGCTAAATAATATTAAAGCACACGATATAAAAAAACTCGAATGGTGTAAATATCAGGATTATTTACGTGGGAAGATGTTCAGTTGGTTATGAATCTTCGTGTCTCTGAAAGCAGGACCTTCTTTGTTGATTTGTTATAATTTTCAACTGTCAAGGACGAGTTTTTACCCTTTATTAATTACTTACCACACTGAGATCTGAACTCTTCTGGGATATTGCGCAGCGTTGCGTGGTAGTTCTGTGCCGACGTTTCGGGACAACCTATCGTCCCATCTTCAAGAGTCAGAAGTCCAAGAAGATAGTTTACTTCTTGGACTTATTAACCCTTCAAACGGGGACCGATAAGATTCGTGGCATTTATTTAAGGTGTAGGAATCGAAATCTTTGAGCATTCGCTTTCTGATTGGCGAGATTTGACGTTCTCGCAGCGGTACTGATGAAGAGAAGTCTTCTAGGTCGTGCTTTGTTGACTTGTAAACAGTTCCCGTTTGGAAGAAATGTTGTGTCCTTATAGTCAAGGTCAAGCAGTGATTGGCCTGAAAATAAAACACTCCCGTAGCCACGGGGGCGCAGGTTGTGTGCTCAACCCACTACACATCTGGCTGCACCCACTAGGAATGTTCAAAATATAAAATTTAAATATGCTGAACAGCCAGCTAAAAAAGTGCGGACCCTACTGCACCCACGTGTTGCCTCGGTTACATCGGCGTGGTTGGAAAAAACTGCAAAAACCTTCAGGTATAAAATTTTATTCTCAACTTTCTCACCAAATAAGCGAGGCGTAGACACAACAATTACATACGCGGCTAAAGAACAATTTGTGGAGATGGTTTTGATCTTGCGCTGTGTGCGTACATATTGCGAGTCTGTACTGTATGAATGTATCTTGTAGCCGCATATTTCTTAACATGACACAACAGTAATAATGTGTAGTATTCTGTTCCCACAGTACTGCGATCGATCGAGTAATGTGCCTGATTCTCGAGGAAGTGATGGTTTGGTGAAGAATGTTATAATATCCAAGTGACGCAAATGAATTCATCATGTACTACAAGAGCCCGTTCGACGGCATTTCGCATCATCACTCATGTTTCTTCTGTTTTGTTCGTATGTATGTTTTCCGGTTGTGAAGAATATTACACAGGGTCGAGTAGGAGAGGAATGTCCTACATACAATAAAAAGGTAGAAAGGCTAACTGGATTGGTCACATCTTACGTAGAAACTACCTTCTAAAACACGTGATTGAAGGAAAGTTAGAGGGAAGGATAGAAATGACGGGAAGACGAGGAAGAAGGCGTAAGCAGCTACTGGATGGCTTTAAGGAAAAGAGAAGATACTGGAAATTGAAAGAAGAAGCTCTAGATCGCACCCGATGTAGAACTCGCTTTGGAAGAGGCTACGGACCTGTCGTGAGACAGACTACAGAATGAATGAATGATAGTTCTACGTTCTATGTATCGCTATACTCGTGGCCGAGCGGTCTAAGGCGTGGGTCTGCGGTTGCTCGCTTGCTGGGATTGTGAGTTCGAATCCCACCGGGAACGTGGATGTCTGTCTCTTTGATTTTTGTGTGTTGTCAAGTATAAGTCTCTGCGACGGGCTGATCATGAGTCCAGGGGAGTCCTACCGAGCGTGGCGTGTCTGAGTGTGATCGTGAAGCCTCGATAATGAGGAGGTCTAGGCCACTGGAAAAATAAATCACTATCTTCAGACTGCGTGTGATGAGACTTTTCTTTCACAAGTTATTATGTTTAATGCAGTCAGCAAGTCACTGCATTGAGAATGCCTAAGGCACAAGACAAGTCGAAAGAACATGTTTAATTTATCTTCATACACGTATGTAGATAGCTCGTTGAAATATTGGAACCCTTTAGAGCATGTAATAACTAAGTGTATTTTTATGTGAGCCATAACATGGTTTCATAATATTTAGCGAACCATTGAGAATAGTTCCTCATTTGTCTGCTTTTGGAACTAGTAACTTCAGTGTGCGAAGCTATTTTACTAAAACCTTGTTCCCGTGCTGAGGATGGGAAGTCCGACTGTGGGCTTCAAATTAGAGTGTGGTATGCAGCGTTGGTGTTAGATTCAGTGTATCATACCAGGAGCGTAGCCAAGGGTGTGGAGGGGGAGGTTAGGGGTTCAACCCCCCCCCCCCCCCCCCATCCGAAATTTTTGACTTGCAAACAATTTCGTAGGATTTGCTGTGGGAGGGAAGTGAGCTCCGTGAATAAAATATCAAGGAGTCGATCCGTGAAAACAAGCACATTTGCGATTGGCAGGGAGCGCAGGCAGCGAAAGGTTGATGTGTGTAATTAGTTCACACGTAAAAAAATGCGATCGTGCTAGTTAGAGTACTACGACGAAAGCGTTCTTCGCGTGCTATAGTCCATTAAACTGTTGAAACCCTTTCGTGTGCAGTAGTCCAGAAGCTTCCACTAATATTGTGACTCTTCCACATATTGTGACATATGTCTGGCATCTTCGGTACAGTTCGGAAGGCTAGCGCCACATGATGTCCACGAAGCATACTACTCTGATACGTAAGTTCGCGCGTTCTCAAAAATGTATGTATAACTAACTCCATGGAGCAGAGTCCTTCTTGAGAAGCTAGCAGGTCCTTAACTTGTCAAGAAATTCTCTGCATTTGATGGAACCTGGAGGTTCATAACCGCATTCACAACAGCTCGCCACCAGTCCCTATCCTGAGCTAGATGAATCTAGTCCATGACACCCCCATCGCACGTCTTGAAAATCAATTTTAATATTATCCTCCCATCTATGCCTAGGTCTTCAAGTGGCTTCTTTTTCGCAGGTCGTCCCACCAAAACCCTGTATGCACCTCTCCCCTCCCCCCCATACGAGATACATGCCCCGCCCTTCTTTTTCTTCATTGTTCACCGAACAGTATTTAGTGAGCAGTACAGATCATTAAGCTCCTCGTTAGTAGTCTTCTCCACTCCCTGTTACCTCGTCCCTCTTAGGCCCAAATATCTTCCTCAGCACCCTATTCTCGAACACTCTCAGCCTATGTTCCTCCTTCAGTGTGAGAGACCAAGTTTCACACCCATACAAAACAACAGGCAAAATTATAGGTCTGTTTATTTTAATCTTTATGTTCCTGGATAGCAAACTGGAAGACAACGATACTGCACCGAATTATATCGATCATTCCCCGAGTTCAGTCCGCTCTTTATTCCTTCATGAATGCAATTTAGATCTGTTAGGGTTATTCCAAAATATTTGACCTGTTCCACTCTTTCAAAGGATTTATTTCCTATCTTAATAGTGGATTTTGTCCTGCAGTGTGTGTATGAGACATGAACATGTAGCTTTCTCAGCATTTACTTCTAGACAGAATGTATGTATATCGTAATATATATATATATATATATATAAATAGCAAGATTTTTGTGTAATGGTATGAAGCGCAAGCGTAATTAAAGCTTTGATTTTGTTATCTTGAGAAAGGCTCTTTTTACACTTTTAATAAATAATACATGTACACACTATATGTATAATAGAGCATTATATACATATGTAAACATAGCACATACATGCACCAGCACTGCATGTCGCTGCACCACTGTGTTCATGTTCTGGCTACGGGCCTCAGATCCAACAAACTCCTTTGCAAGAACATTTACAATTTGCTATTCAGACACGGTGTGTCATCCCATTAGACTTTATTCCTGAACTTCCCGATTTTTTCGTATTCTTGTGAAACATATTTTCACTTTTAAGAAAACCCCTGGAATTGAAAATGCTTGTGAAGCAATGTACAGGAAATTAAGAGACTTAAGTGGGACGACGCAGAATATGATATAAGGAAAGTTTCGTAAATCTTATAGGGTACTTGGCAGTAAGAGAGTAGTAAACTCAAATACATTACGATGGGCTTAGCATGTAAGTAACACGTGGGAAGATAATTTGGATGGGAAACCTCTTGGACGAAGACAGAGAAGAATGTCAGAACTGAAAGTGAAATGAAATGTTGTATGTTTGTGCTCAATCTCAATGTTTTACATTACCGATATTGAGCCTTCGGATCCTGCTACAGAAATATTTAGCTGTAGTTTCCTTGCGTTTAATTATGGAGTCCGCTGTGCCTCATACCGAATTAGATATGATACGATTTTCGTGGTTCTTAGAGAGGTGTTGGTGAAGTTTGAAGCCTTCTGTGATTTGATGCCTTATCGACTGGTAAATAGTTACAGAAGTTTCGGAGAAGCGTACTGACTCGACATTCAGTGTCTAAAAATTAAAGAAAGAGTATGTATGAAAATTAGGCTATCACAGAGGATGTGTTTGTAGTGTCTGACACGATTTAAAACTCAAGACGATTTTGATATGTGCATTTTACTCTCTGGACAAATTAAAAGAAAAATTGAAAGGATGTACACAGCAGGGGGTAGAATGTGGCGAAAATTTACAAAAGGCGCACCTTTTCCGCGAAGAGTACAGTATTTACATTTTGAGCAAGGTAAGTGTTCAGCATGCGTTAATGTAAATATTAAGTTCCTGTTACGCTTTAGCTTATTATATGAAAGTTATAAATCGAAACGAAAATCTATGTTCTGTAGACTACAAGATGTCTGCTCATCTTGGTTCTAAGGAATTTCAAAAACTTCCACAATCCGAGAAGAGTTTGTCGGCATATTTTAAAACTGCCTTCGGCGTCTTCATTAAGTAGACTTGGTTCCCTTGATTTCGCGTGAAGAATGAGGGGTGAAGTGCAAGAAGAAAGCTAGCTGGCTCTCTGTTCTCTCTCTTTTGTACAATAATACTGGCATCCAGATGAGAGGAATGCAAAACCAAAGCATAAGGAAGACCATACGATTAATTTTGGTTCCTCGGTACAACCATTTCCCCCAAATACTAATTAGAGGAAAGGGGGGAATTGGCAATTAAAATTCTGTTGGCTGGCGAAGAGAGAATAAGAGATGATAATTATTGAATTTCTATCCAAAGTTCGGATAAAAGTGCTTATATAAATCCTGAGATGACGAGGCCTTTGGTCCCACAGTTTAAGCTACCTAAACAATGAGTTTGCATGTTTGAATCTCTCATGTGTCGTGTGTATTTGGTTCATTTCAACATCTGTTCCCCTTGTGAAAGAAAAGTTTTACGACTGGATCTTGACATTTTGAAATAGGCCAATCCTGAATAATGCGTCACCTTTATCCACGGTATTTTCAAATATTTGTCTGAAGAATTTGTTTCCAATCACATGCACTATTCTGCATTCTTTCTCAAAGAAAATAAGTTTCACAACCAAAGAAAACTTACTCTAAAATGGAACGTTATCTCTCTTGAATACCTAGTGTTTTAGAATGTACACAACACGACACCAGTACTTCTAACATAATAAGAAGCGATTCCTGAATTTATTTTTTTTCCAGCTTGAATTTATTGTTATTTCATTACGCTCATTTGTATCAAAACTGTAGCGACTTCCACTTCTACCCCTTTCGTCGTGCCTTGTAACGTGTCCAGGAAGGTTGGCCGTTGTAACAATTTAGCCTTCCCTTTGTGAAGTGGGCGGTGGAGGTTTTGAGTAGCTGCCCGTTTTATGTTTTACTCTCCAAACTACTTTTATATTTCGGTAAAGTTTTGTGTGTATACATAAAAGTACTAGTAACGCTACCTTGAATTATGTCTTCAATTAAACAGAAATTACCGACAGCGTATGTCAGTTTGCAAATGACAGGATAATATTAGAATTGATCGCAGGAAGATCGTGTCAAGATCTGAAGTGGTTTCAGTTGTGTCAGAATAGAATCCAGCAGTCAGGTTTGCGAATTACATGTTGAGTCTTGAAGGTTCTATAAATTTGGGGGATTTGTGGACCTGCTAATTAACTGGGGAATTTTCAAGTAAAAGGTACACCACGTGGCATTTTCCAAGATATTGTCAGTACCTCAAGCTACGTACCGTGAAATATTAGGACCTGTCGTGCAATGTGCTTTGGAAAAGGTGTTGAAGGAAGAGGCACTGTCGCAATAATTGTTTACTGTGACGGGAAAACCGTAAAGAACGTCAGAAGATAATTTGTTGGAATATAATTGAATTACTAACCTCTACAACACGAAATAGGATTGGTATTCTGCCGTGACGTTTGGAAAATATCATTAAGATAGATCTTTTAAAAGCATAGGATGGAAAGATGTGAACTGTGGTAGTTTTATTGAGGATACAGTCCAGTGGTGTGCTGTTGTGAACACGGCAGAAAACGTTTGGATTACTTGAAAGGCGGGTAATTCCGTGAAAACTTACAGACGTAAATTCTCAAGAAGGACTCTGCGAGGCGGAGAAAGTTCACTAAACTTTACAGAGACAAAAGCGAAATTAGGTACATTAACTACCTCGTAACTTGAAATTATTGATACAATTCTTCAACTGCTACAGAAATTATAGAAACCAAGTGTTCATTATATTTCACAAAACACCCTCACTTAACATTTCCCTGAGAAGCTTCATCCACTCCACTTGGAAGTATGTGCCTCCCAATTTATCTTCATGATTTATGACTTCAGTGATATTTTATGAGAGTCAGAATCGAGATCCTCATTAAGTCATTTATCCACGCTCCAATAATGAAATATTTTGGTTCTGTTTCCGAAATAGAACTGATATCTCTGTTCATTTACTCCCTAATTGTTATTTGTGTAGATCGCGTGTCCAAAACACACAGTTCCAGAAAGTAGGTCAAGCTGCTGTCCTAGATATAGGAAAATAATTCTTATATTATCCCCATTTCCAAATATGACATCTTGGAAAGGCGGGTGATATATGACAGCATTTTTCAGATAATTTCAAAATATAATTTATATAATTTATTTTGGACTATAGTTCCTTTTGACGATTATTATTCATTGACTTGGTTATTATTAATTCTAACAAAATGTACGATGAGCATACATAAATTTATTGCATGAGTTCACAAAACTACTATGTTTCCCATATCGTGATCTTTTTTAACAAGAACCCTTTTATTTCTTTGATGAATGTAATCAGGATTACAAGAATACGTTATAGAATTGTGAGGAAACTTATGTAAAATTTGCGAGATTTGAGGTTTCAGCAGCGTTACTCTAGAGGATCCTGGTCTGTTGATTTATTACGCTGAGTAGCAGGGTTATTTATTCCAGACGTTTCGAAGGAACGTACCGTCTTCATCCTCAAGGGTGGGGACTAAGCGAGTTAAGTAATGTCAGTACAAAGTGAGAAATGTGAAGATCAGTATGAAAACATAATCCTGGCATTTTGTAGGACCACGGGAAAGAATAATTTTACAATGATATTGATCCTACCTGTTAAACTCCCGAATATACTTTTAAAATTTTGTTGCTCGCTTTTACAGCTTGGAGCCAGCTTTCTGTTAAAGTATTTGTTAAAGGAAGAACATTTCGTATATGAAGGAAATATTTCTATCTTTCTTAATTTGAGGTTCTCTGTAACCAGCAAGGAAAAAAACTCCTTCCATCTTGGTTTATGGTGTAGAACAAAGTCACCATGCGACTGTAGATATATCGGCAAGAACACACCCTGTGCTATTCAGCTCACGTCTCCAATAAGGGTGCAATAACCTTTCGTAGACGCCGTTCCGACTGCCCTTGGCTATTATTTAGCATGGCAATGTCTGCCCGTAGGGTTTCATCTAAAGAGTAGGATACGATACGAAATACAAACTTTCATTCAATATATAACTTCTCGATTGCCCACGCTGTACGTTAGACTCCTTGCTACGCAATGCAGCAAAAGCTTGGATAAGTTTGCGCCTGGGTATTGTCACGGATTCAAGTATATGTATACTTCTTTTGTATTTAAAAAGTGATATTTTTTACAGATTATGATGGTTCATAAGAACGAATATATGTTGCCCTTGTCCCGAAAGTTTTGCATGGGGTTTGCTTAATTTAAATGTACGAATATCTTAGGATTAATAGAACGCTCTATACTTACAAGTAACTAAAGAACTAAAGTACATTTTAATATTATTCTCTTGCCTCCGCCTTGGCCAGCTCTGTAAGCCTAAGAAATAAAACATGTTTTCTTCATGACAAATTTTCAAATAAAGTCAAAGTCTAGAGAAATAGGGTTGCGTTTCTTAACTTACATCGCGTAAAATATGCCACATATGTGCCGCACTTTATAAATAATTCAAGTCCATATTGTTCGTAAACTTTTCCTTAATAATCTAATATTACGGAGAAGAGAGCGTGTGAAATTCTGCAGGAGGTTTGTTCTGACTTCCCGTCAGCTTAGTCCATCAAGTCCCTGACGCGCAGATTTTAATAAGTTAAGTCAGAACTCATAAGTGTCTGGTGTCTGCAGCCAGTCGACAGCTGCCTCTGTTACGTCTAGGGCTAGCTTAACTTAGTGCTAAGAACCGCGAAAAGTAGATGAAGAAAGAAGAGATGGGGCGGGAGGGGGGTGAGAGTGAAAGATGAAAAAGTGTTTGAATCCCTTTACTCCTGGGTTGAGATGGGCACCAGTTGCAGAGTGGATAGGGATAGGGTTAGTTACCAAAGAGAGCTAGACGCAAATTGGATGTGATGCAAACCCCTGGGAATAGACAGTAAACTTTCTGCTTGTCTTCTTGATCTAGCCACGCTCTGACTTCAAGTACTAGCTCTCATTATGGCTTCAGAAAAGATTCAGTAACACTCCTTTATTGGCATATATAAAAAGTGTTTAGTAAATCCAGAACTTCTTTCATTTTCTCCGTGTCTGAACATATTTTCGCAGTTGACATAATGAAAATGTGATTTTCCAGTCTTTACAAAGAAGTCCTTGATTACTTTTAGGATGTAAATGATGGTCAGATTTGAGGTCTTCACAGCGGTTCTGGTAAAAATTTTCCTAGAAGAAGAAAATGTTCAAATGAGGATTATATTTATATTGTTATCTGATAGTACTTCAGGAAACTGCAAAAATAGTAAAAAAAGTACTGTCATGAACATAATTGTCAGGCCAACGCGCATTTTGGTATAGCATTAACCGCTTTCTTCTTGGATTCAAGAGATATGGTTTACAGTTCGTCAGTGTTCCGGGCAACCTTGATTTTTTTCCTTTTCTTTCTCTCAGATTTTAGGCTAATTCTTGATTAGTACATTTAGGCAGACTCAACATTATATATACCATGATACACTGAAGACCTGTAAAGTCGCAACTATAAAACCGACAACCATGACCTGCATCAATACACACGTACGTAATCAATCAAATGTCTGCATAATTTAAAGTTGCAGGGCCATAAATATCTCCAACAGAAACAGCGTTGTTAGATACGTTCAGGAAAGTAACTCTTCCTTTCCTTCAAAATCAATATCTGGATGTGATAAGTGCAGTTTGATGACCATTTTGTTTGATAGATGGCCTTAAAAATGCTTTTTTATAATGGTGGGTATCAGTTTGGAAAAAATTTCAGGTGTTTAAGCCGAAGGAAGTAGCGTCAAAGTGCAAAAAGTAAATGAAATGGGATAAGAAAAATTAACAAACCCAGAAGGAAGAGAAATGGGGAGAAAGTTGTGGGGAAGAAACATAGCTGGGAGGAATAGCCACAATTGTCAGTATTGGTTCTCACAAATGTCCGATTCTCCCTTCCCCATACATTTAGCATCTTTCAACGTGCTTTTTCCTTCTATTCCGAAGAAACGGTTACAGTCTCTTCTGCAACATCGATACCTATCTATCAAAATACACGGTGTTAGGCCTACGTCCCAGAATGCCGTAAACTTGGTACTCGCTTCTGTCAGAACATGAAGTTCTTTTATCTTTCACTTATTTTTCTCATACTTCCCTCGCTGCCCTTTTTACCTTCTGTCTTCACAGCTTACTTATTTATTTTCTCTCTTTCGAATAACTTTTTATTTATTTATTTCGTAACACGTAAGATGTAAAATTCTGTACTGTTTAAAGAGTATACTACTCCACGCGGAACAAAGCTAGTACCCAGAAGAAGTTCCGTTAAGTCCATTTGCATCAGCCAATTGATCTGTTACACTTTCGTAGTTTTTGGCCCTTGACGCATGAAATCTACATAATTTCTTTTTCGGCAGATTCTTATAATTAACGTTTAGTCCCTTTATGGCAATAAATATCGACAAACGTTTTCGTATAAGGCCGTCAAAAGTGCAAATATTTATTTTTTAATAAGTCACTTTCACTGCTCAGTGTTATTAATTAGAACACGCAGTATATTATTTTCTATGTTACCTGTAATAGAGCATTAAGTTGAAACAGCTCTTACAGTTTACGAAATGCTCGACTTAATATGGCAGTGCTTTATGAGCGACTTAAAACAAAATGTAACAAAGAAGGCCCTGTATGAATTGTCACAGAATCCGAGTTCTATTGGTATGATAAAAACAAAAATAGGTAAATAATATGAAAAATTCTGAAGTTTGTGATGTATTAGCAATAAAAAACGCCACGTAATTTGGTCGTCAGTCATTCCTACACAGTGATCGAAATGGGTTAATTTACGTGCCGCTATATATAGTCATCACTAGACAGAATTGAAGAGAAGATGTGGTAAGCAATCCCTATACAGACCTGGACAGGCCCTTAGGGCTCCAGGAGGTTCAGGCTCACAGAATTTCTAGACAGTGAACATATAAAGGTGGCAAGGTCGTCAGCCCTACCACCGGCCGCCTTTACACCCCCCAGGATATTCCCCTGGATACTCATTTCTGTTAGAGGCTGAGTCGACCAGAGGTCCATAGTGCTGCCGGAAGGTTTGAAGGTTTAGGTCAATGAAAAATCCCAATGACCCCCTAGAGAATCGAAACCGCGACCTTCTGGCTTGTAGTGCAGTGCCTCAATCAACTGGGCCACCTAGTACCACCATTTAAAGCGTATTGCTAAATAAATTTTCTAGTTTGTTTAAAATAAGAGGAAGTTATATTTAATCCACATAGCGCAATTAAGATATTTATTCTGCTTTTAAAAATAAAGAGTGCTATTTTACCTAAATAAAATTAACTATAAAATATGGATGGCGTATATAATTAATTAAGCTGAAATGTGTTTATGTACCTTATTTGGTATAGCGACTAGGCTACGGGATGAATAACTGAGTTATCGATTTGCGATTTCCTGTGTGGGCAAGAGACATTTCTTCAAAGCAATCATGATTCATTCTGGAGACCACCTAGCCTTTTATTCCATGTATAGCAGGAGCGCTTTGTCCTGAGTTAAAGCGGCCGGGACGTGAAGCTGAGCACCAACCTCCGTCCAGAAAAGCGATTAAGTATGAGTGAAGTCCTACTTTTACTTCCCCCACAGGCGTTCATATCTTGTGTCATTTGAAATTTGTTTCTAAATACAGTACTAATAATTAAGAAATTACTTATATGAAAGCAAAAGGAAAATTATTTCTGAAAATCGTATACAGTAAACAAGGACAACGAAGTGTGATGTATTGGATATTTGTTATGACTACTTTATAGCAGCTTAGCACATAAAAATATTGGTATTTTAGAACAAAATTGAGGCACAATTGCTTAAAAATAAATTACACAGAATCCCTCTTCCCATCATTCAGATGGTGTAAGAATATATGTGACGTGCCTTCTGCAATACGCTTATATCTACGGGTCGATGTCAAGTGGCAAGCACAGATACCCTTCGTACACCTGAGGCCACCATATTTCCCGCATTGCAAGACGCAGCATCGTTACGACACTTTCTGTTTTCTCCAAAATGTAATATAGAGCAAGATGTTTCGATATTCACTATTACATTAAAAATGTCTCGTGAAAAGAATATATAAGACCCTTATTGTCACACCTTTTTCAGTTCTATGGTTCTAAAATTCCGAAAAATAATTTTAAAAGTGTCTTTTTATATCGTGGTAATAATGTTGAAAGTAATTACAATTGTTAAAATATGTAAGAACATCACAAGGAACACGCGTACATCAGTCTATCTAACAAAATCTTTAATAGCCCAGAAGGTATCTCCGGTTAAGTAATGATTATCAAGAGAGTCGTTTATGAAATTGGTTCATAAATCCGTTAGTTGAATTTCTTAGTGTACAGTACAGGTAAAATTATCACATTTCTGTACTCTGTATAGCTGAGACACAATAGAGTTCCTGCATGTAACAAACTATCGGTATAGTGTGGGTGTTTCTTAACAGGTGATCCTGCTCGCTGTTCTTTCAGAAACCGCAGAGACTCTTTAACAGTTGCCAGTTGCTGATATCTTTAGGCAGTCACCCTTAGTCGTGTTAGAGACTTGAGAGTGTTTCTAATATAGCAGTTGTCTTAAAACATGAAAGGCACAGAAATTAAAATTGAAGTGTAATTACGTTTATCTTACGCTGCATATGCCTACATACGAAAAATAGACCGCCGTTTTGTCCTTATTTACAATAGACCACAAATTTAAGTACATGAATTTTAATCAAGTACTATAGGTTACCAACTGTGTACTAAGATGTTTATCTCATATCATAACTAAGCATGCTTTAAAAATACATACAAATACCTACTTGTACATATATATGTGTTAACAATAATTTGTCTTTTTAATTTGAATGGTTGCTTTTACTTTATTTTTGATTGTATTTGTTCATATTACACTTAACGACAATACCTGTAACTTACAATGACAAGGATTAGTGAATAATGAACTAGAAAGAGTGTTGAAGATCATGACACACTTTGATCTACTATTAATTACCTTCGTACGAAAACTGAAGTAATTATACCCTTATTTAGGGCCGGGATTTCAAAACGGCATCTGGAGTGGCGAAGTGTTGCACATTCAATCGTAACGGTCACATTTGTGTGTTTGTGAAATGCCGTTTTTACTTGGAGAGATTTACGTGACGCATTAATTTGCATCCACTTACAATACCATGATTTAAACATCAATTATATTAAAGTCTTCAGGCCTATTACAAGCTTGCTTTCTGCTAAATTTATTCTCCCCTATCGAGAGGTTTGGCAAAATTAGTAATGATGTCTTACTTCCGTCAGATATTTTCTAGACTCTGAAATGAAGGCTAACACTCGTCAGCATAGTATACGATGTTCTTGCTCAGTCATTCCTTTTAACACACATGACATCTACACAAGGATGGACAATAGTTCAAATACATAGGCACTAGGTTTCTCAGGAAACCAGAATGTTTAGGAGGACTCTGAACGACATTTGGTCTACTCATAAACAATCCGTTTGCGCGAACACCGCGACAGTCGCGGCAAGGAACCTCACTTGCCTGGAAAACTGGACCAATCAGCATGGCAGTGTTTCACCTGAAGCACAGATCTATATTTAAACTATTTCGACTCTGTGTTTACTCAGTAGCATGGCCAAAATAGAAATGCACTCTTACAAAATAAAAAAATATTTAAAAACATAATTACACCGGTCGAAACAGAATATCTCAATGTTTTGCACAATCTCAGGTAGACTGTAAAGGTGCTGCACGAGTCAAACAGCAACTGTCGAGACGATCATTCAACTCGTCCCACAGGTTGTGCAGGTTGTCCCTAGTAATGTAATCTATGACAGTTTTGACTCATTCTCTAATTTCTGGCAAAGATTGTGGCTGAGACGAAAAAAACGTGCTGTTTTTAATTAGATTTACAAACATAAATTGCACGGAGTTTGTCTGGCGATGGCGGGGGCTATCTGCAACACACGAAGTCACTGACTTTGCACCTCCGCTCCATCTTCAGTGAAGGTGAGCATTCATGTGGTTCCGAACGGCCATGTTGAAATGAAGTGGCGTTCCATCTCGTTCGAAGATAGTCTTAAAATCCTCTTCCAATTGAATCAGAAACAATAATATTTTGCAAGAAGAAGTAGGGGCTATAATAGTTCTCTTTGAAATGGAAGGGAACACGTATACTTTTGGTGAATCTCTTTCGTGCTCGAGAATGGCATGAGGATTTAATGTTCCCCCAAATACGGACATTACGCGAGTTTACTTTGCCGTTGTTGTGGAAAGTCACCTCGTCACTGAAATTGAACCATTCGAGGAAGTTCTGCTTAAGATCTCCCTGCAGGATTCATACCGCACGGTCAAATCTTCCTTAGTTTCAGCACCTGGACAAGTTTAATTTGTACCCTTTCAAAAATAAACGCTTCCGCAGGATTTTGGAGGTGGTTATTTAGGGTAGCTGCAACTCAAGTCTCTCTCGGCGCATCGATTTTTGTGGGCTGCGTTGGAAGCAAGCTCGATCCCTGTCCATAAGTGCCTCAGAAGCAGAAGGCCTACCAAGATCCTTGCGTTTGCAAATGCACCTTTTCCGGTCGAATGTATTGTACAGGCGTAAACGGATACTTCTTTGGGTGGTTTATGTGAAATTGTGTGCAAAATACACATGGAACATCTCTTACTGGCTCGGTCTTCGCCAACTGCAGAACACACCAACTCTCTTTGTTTGGGGTAACCATT
The DNA here is from genome assembly GCA_021186555.1 of Reticulitermes speratus. Taxonomy (NCBI): domain Eukaryota; kingdom Metazoa; phylum Arthropoda; class Insecta; order Blattodea; family Rhinotermitidae; genus Reticulitermes; species Reticulitermes speratus. The sequence goes on from JAJKFL010000005.1 coordinate 23,288,473, forward strand.
TTCAAAACTAGTGGCATCTAGCGGCAGCGACGCGAAGAACAGTCACCCGGCTCATTTCAAACAAAGCTTCAAAAGGTTCTGTATCGACTGGTGTAGGTGTAAATTCTAAGTACACCGCATTTGTTGTTTGTATTATTTTGAAGTTGTAAAATTATTTTGTGGACATTCAATATATACACCGCGTGCTGTAACATAAAGAAGCACTGCATTTTGCCCACACATTTTATTGATCTGTCTCTTTTTTATTCTCAAAACTTATATCTATATTTCCTTGCACAGCATTAACCAATGTATCGTTGTATTGGAGGCGGACTACATGCTTTGTGAAGGTGAAGGTGATCTGGTTTTTATATATGGATCTCACTTTTTATGTATTAGATGAATTTCACTATTCAAGGATTTAAAGAATTATGGGGTAATCTCACATTAAAGTAGCCTATATTGATAATTAGATAAAGAGCCTTTAATTTAATGTTGTTACTAGCCTGAGACCTGGTAGATCAGTCAGCTTAATACCTAAGGTTCGAACTTGATATTATATATATATATATATATATATATATATATATATATTCCTTGTAGTAGACACATTAACTTTTATTTGAAGTAATTGCACATCAGTAACAGTATGCAATTTTTTATTTTGGATCGCACACTACTTCTCAACATACTTTATGTTCACACAGATTACATAATTCATTTCACTTTCAGTATGACTTTTATTGTAGGTAATCCAAATTTGTTTGACATAATGTTCCACTATTGAGCTTTAATTATAATAATTTTTACAAAACTTTAATCTGTTAACGGTTGAAGATCATTTTACGTGTAAAAATATTTGATTGCAAAATACAAGTGTAATCAGCATCATAATACATATTAATAAATAGTTCTACACATGAACTGCCTACCCCTCATTTACATTCTTAACCAGATTTTAGCTTGTATATAGACCTACATATAGTATTGACTAAAGTTTTAACTAATCGATATTGTAATTTATTATGCACAGTTGACGACGTTACATTCCTACACCCTGAAGATTACTAATGATAATCGAAACATGTAGGAGGGTACACAATACAATAATAACAATTGTATAGTGCTATTAATGTGCAATTATTTGGAATAAGATACAAACTAAGGTGCAGTCTGAAAGACCAGCGAATTCCGGTTAGATTGCCGTAAACGAGAAAATTTTTTTCAGCAACATTTGCAGACGGCCTTGGGGCCCAACTAGCCTCTAACAAAATAGGTATCGGAGATCGTTTCCCAGTAGGACAAAGCTACCGAGTCGTGACAATAACTGACCTACAATTAGTGCTGAAGGTTAAAGACTGCAAGTATAACTAAAGAAGAGTTTCGAAGTTCAGAACGGGCTACAGTGGAAACCTGTTTAGGAGTCATTACAGACAAAACTAAGTAATAACGTAATTAACAGTCAACAGCATGGTACGTAATTTCGTCGTAGGTTTGATAGTTATTTAATCATAAAATTTATTATCGTGGATGTTATCACCATGATCTAAGTCCAGCAGTCAGATTGTACCCTAAGCCAGTTCAAACCACTCCCCCTCATCACGAATTCTTAATTTTGTGATAAGAAAACTTGCTAGTATAAAACTGCTAATAACGCAGTTGACACGGTCTGAGCTAGCTAATTAGGATATACATTCACTTTCCATCGCCACAGAAGTTTTCTTAAGATCCGTCATAATTGCATCTTTCCATCTCCTTTATGATTATTTTCTAGTGTCATCTTACCCCAGAATTAATTACTAATACCTTGATTATTACATTCTAGTTTTATCTGTTGTGCCTTTTATACTCCTGGACTTCATTATGTTACAGAGAATAGCAACATTATATAACTTGCATAAGCAATGAAGTGTCAAGTTATGTAGTACAGTGTATTGCTCATTCGCTCATCCTTTCCAGGAAAACATTTTCGCGGACACTTTTTTCTCTAAATTGGAAATAGGAGCGTAGGTTTTACAGTGATGCAAAACAATGACGGGATTCACGGTCTGAGTTTAGCTCTGCCAGTAGGCCCACCACTAGGTGAAGGGAACAGAATAATTTTTTCAAATTCTTCTGACTTTTGAAATTAAGGCGTTGTAGAATATGCACAATATCTTTCCAAAAGCAAAATTTTTATGACTCCATGAAACTTATTTTTTAAAACTCTTTCACCTCTGCGGAATTTAAAACTTCTGATGTTTCATAGTTATATATTCAATTACGACAGTCTTCGTATTAGTATCTCAAGTATTGATGATCTCTGTTTACAACAGCTTGGGATCTGAAAATTTGGACAATTATTCCTAGAATATAAGGCAATTTTTATAACGAATTTAAATTCATTCAGTAGTATGATGCCGTGTTTTTCCAGAAGATAAAAATGACAGGAATAAATAGAAATAGATGGGAAAAAATTTAAACTTTGTAGAATGACGGTGCAATGCAAACTACGGGACTTGTTTTTTTATCATTATTGTTTCCCTACAATTAAGTACCTGTGTTAAGCGTAAACCTTCCTAAAACCGAAATAAATATCCCAGTTATTAGCGTTTCTTTGTGGGTAGGTTTTACCCTACCAGTTTCCTAGCAAACTGAAAATCACAACTTACAGTCTGTTAGGAGTTAAGGACAGATTAACGGATTTTGAATTTCTCCAAATTAAGTGACTTGCAATAAGATAAAATTACACAGTTCGTGGATCTTAACTACCACTGTGCCCTTTATAGCACAGGGACAGTTTCCGATTTATTAATTCAGACGTTAAACTCTATATCTGGCACGCTCCGCACCTTCTTCACAGCCTTCTGCATGTCGCAGAAATCACGCTGTTAGCTCTTCCTTATCACGCCAAAGGAATAATCGTCGAGTCCGTGGTTTGGAGGCTCGCCAGCTGGAACAGTGTCCCAGCATTACAGAAACGTTCTGGAGCCAAAGCTATTCAGCACACATTTTCAGCGCAAATGTAGCTTGGAAAATTGGTAAAGAACGGGTCTTTTAAATAGATCATTTTCTTTCTCATACACACTCTCATTTCTTTTTCCATTTTCCTTTCACCCCTCTGATATATCTCACTCTTACTGTAGAATGACAAAAGTATTCAAAGCCACCGATTAAAGCTTTAAAACATATTGAATAAAGCATCTGCTGAAACGGAACATAATAATGGGAAATCTATAGCGCTCCTTTTGATACCAAGTGTCACTAACGTTACAAAATGACAGAAATTTTAAATTTGTGACCAGTCCTTTAGTAAATAAAATGTGAGACTTTTTTGTACAATAAGAAAACAATAAATATTGGCGTCTGCAGCAAGCCGCTTATTTTTCTTTTTATCTTGGAACATAAATAAGTCAATTCCCTGTCGACATTAAAACGCTGAATGGTAGAAATCTCCTTTAGAAGATTTATATACATAGGGATAAGTTAAACCGAGTATAGAGCAGACTTATTGGAAGGATTTCTTTCTTTCCTTCCTTTCCTGACAGGAAGGGTAACTGCAATTTTCGTAAGAGCACCCCCACGTTTCAGCAAAGTAGAAGGGATGGACTGGCCCTAATAACTTTTAACCTGACGACATGTCCACCCTCAGACGTCACGTGAATTATTTAATAGTTTGTAACGCATAATCATACAGACAACACAACGTTTACATGGAACATGAGGTTTTCGCAACAATAAAGATTTACGTTGTGGACATCTGGGTTATGACCCCTACAGCCACAGAAGTGGCTCTCAGCCTTTCGGAGGAAGATACCGCTTCGTTCTTCAGGATAAATATGTGAATATTAAGGCAAAGTGACATGCAGAAACGTTGGTAACATTTTACCAGTTAACTGTTGTTATAATCCAAGAACCCACAACCTAAATACGCAAAATATTTTGTGCTTTTTATTACACGCTTAATGAATTCAAAGTACTGCATGTGTATTAGAACTCTCACTGTAAACTGTTGTTCTTAAATCGTTTATTCCAGCCGTTGCAAGGCAAAGCGGGATGATCCAGTCCTTCAAGGCTAATTAGATAAGTGTTTGTATGGTATCACAACACTGAAATCTGTGAATGAGCAAAATTTTGTAAGTTTGAATATTTAATTTGCTCCCCGGAACACACGTGTGGCTAGGTAGGGCAGTGACAATCCTGTTGCCTTGACAGACAAAGTTGTGTAAGTTCTCAAAGTGAAGAAAACATGACTTACAACACTTTGTCTTTAAGGGCCCAATTAATTTTACGATCAAATACGTAGGTCGATTGACAGTTAATTATGAACGACAAATTTGGAATGATGTGAAAAAACCTCTATTCGCCCTGTTAGCATTTACCGTGTTGTTTTACACTGCAAGCACTCCATTTATTGCCGACATTTGCTTGCTTTTGCTCACAGAGTTTTCTGGCCCTGTTAAGTAACACAACTGTTTTTCTCTATTATCCTCCCCTTACGTCATTTTTTAAAAATACTTACCTAAGGAAGGAAGAAAGGAAGAGAGGAATTGTAATAAGACAGATTTAAGGGATGAGAATGTAAGGAGGAAGAAAGGAACAGGTAAATATTAAGAAAGGGATGAAGGAGAAGAAGGGTAGGAGTGAATGATGCAGATAAAAAAGAGATGGGAAAATATTTGTACCTAAGAAAGAAGAAGTCAGAGGAAGGCTGAGAAAATTACAAACTGAAGAATATGTAGGCCTAAGAGAGCTGAAGTAAGAGAATGTGGATAAAATTACAATAAGAGGAACCTTATAAGTTATGTTTCAAGTATTATTATGGGATATAATCATGGAGGTCGAAATGGAATGGACAGGAATTATACCATATTCGTAGATTATGTGAGGTATTTAATTTCATCTTAAGGACTATGGTCGGGGTGGGTGGATAATCGGATGGTAGGATGTATGTTTCGTTGGATGGACTGGTGTTCAGGTTTTATAGTAGTCACTACTAAGGTATTTTGACTTATACGGATGTGCTAATATGCCTTCAGATCACACAAAAGTTGGGAACTCCTTCAGCTGAGTATTAAATTTCCACTAAACGTCCTGAACAAGGGAGCTCATACCACTGTGGTCTGTAGTGTTCTGAACACAGTACGATATTAACGAAACAGATATTATTTTACAGTCATCTCTTATTTTCTTAATTTTAATTAATTCAATAACAAATCTGATTCTGTTGGAGTTGCTTTCAAATTCCTACATCCTCTAATGTTTGCATTCGTACAGTGTTATTGTGGCAGGAGTGGATCGTCTGCTCCAACAAGCAATTTTGTGCGTGTAGTCTGGCAGACGTCACAACCCCTGGCTGTTGTGGCACTGCATGTTGACGTGGCTGAACAAGACGCAATAAGTCAGAAAGATGACCCCTGGCATCGAGTTCTGACACAAGAGAACTGCGGATAAGGACGGAAGAATTACACAGCTTAACGGGTTCGATTTACGATCTAAATATATCAGGAATGCGTGACCTCTCTATATTCCGTTTTGTTGACTTATTCTTAGATTGTGCTGGCAATATGATTTAATTATTCATTAATTGTTTTTAATTAATTTATCTACTTTATGGCGCTTAAGCGCAGGTGTCAATATAGATCGTCGAATGACGGTATGATCAATTATTAGTGTTTTGGCAAGTACACTGGGGTACGTTATCGTGGCTTTATGCTTATTATCCCAAGAATTTTAGGGTTACTGAATAAAGCTAGAAAATACGTAAGTCATAGTAGCCTGTTTTGGGGCAGGGTTTTAAAATTGTTACCTCCCGAATACGAGTAGAGAAGACAACCTTCAGCTTCAATGTATAGTACTTGATGACGAAGTTTCGACTATAGAGATTAAATATGTTTGAACTTGATGGATAGTTAATAAGAAATCTAAATAAGTAATGGGTTGGAAGGGTGCCTGTTGGCCTGTTTTGGGAGAATGTATCAAATTTTGGCCACAGGGACTGATAAACGAAAGAAGAATTTAGTATATTTACTAACAGGAAGAAATTCTCAAAAAAAAAAACCCAGTTTCCTGTTTACCCTTATTGTTACCACCAACATGATCGTTAAGAAATAGAATTAGGCCTGTATGACGGTACATTGTGAAACTAATTATGTAGTTCTCTTTATTCTGACAATTTATAGTCGTATGTGTTTTATGAATAAAATTCAACGTAGTCAGTCGATAACTCTTTCCTGTTTTCAGTGTAACATTTTTTCTTTCAATTTGATTTTATGAGTATTTTCAATTCTAATTAATTACCTTATTTTTCACACAAAAATGTCTTTATGTTTACTTATATTTACATTTATCAAAAACGTACCTGTTACCTTCACCATGCGTTTGTGCATTGACACGCGTATAACAACCCCAGAACTATTCAACAGTTTTGAATGCCCTTTTGTAGTAGATATTGTGCTACTATAGTGTTTCCAAAAACTCAATCTCGTTAGAATCTCATAAAGATGAAGGTATTTTACATCGAGATTTACATGTGTCTAATGAAATACTTATAGAGTAATTGGGTAGATATTTATGGTCCAAAACTATTTGAGCAAAATGTATAAAAAGGAAGAGATCACGCGTCCATGGGAGGTGTAATTTTCCTACTTTTTTCGGTATAATTATATAAGAAGAAATGATAGCGTCGAAAGTTTTCTACTATGCGTATCTTTCTTAACATGTTTGAATTTTTTACTTAACGAAATGCTAAAACACATAACTTTTTGAACAGGCGGGTTTAGTAGCTGCATAATACACAAATTTCATTGAGTCATATCATACGCCATTGGGTAATAATCTTCAGTAATTTGGTCTTCTATGTCAATATTCGGATTCAGCATTCCAAGAGCTTGTTAGAACTTACACCGCGTATCACCAGCCTCCTCAGTGGCTCCTGATTGTAACACTGAAGTTACCTGCGCTCTGCAGGCTGCCATTGTTCCTTGCTGGGAAGCTCACGCTGCATGCCCATCCGTTCTAATCTGTTCTTTGCCTCTTCCGCCCCTCTCAACCACTTCCAAAAGTCGCATGCAGGCAAGCAGTCTTATAATCCTCAGTAAGATTAAACGACAGCGGTGTTGGCGACAACTAATGAAGTCAGTCTTCAGTCAGTCTGTCACTCAATCCATTATACTGTTCAAGATGACTTAAAAACACTGAAGATCCAGATTTCGATCAAGCAGTGCTTAACAAACTTCTTCAGGCTTCCCTTATCATGTGATTTAAACATAATCCCACCTACTCATATTTATATTAAAGCACTGAATTGAAATTTTTATATATTACAGAAATAGGAATGTGTATGGGGGATTGGAAGTATGGTCCGTGCATTCTTGATCTCAACATTACATGAAAATGAGATCGTCCCCATCCGCTTTCAACACGCCGAAGTAGCTCTGGGTAGCTCTAGGAATGCATTGAATAGGAGGCTGAGTTGGCTGCAAAGCCGGTCTGGGCGATGAGTCGAAGAGAGATATTATTAAATTGTACAGAGAATTTGTACTTAATGTTACTAAAGTCGTAAATAGCAACTATGTGCTGCAGATTTTCTTTGGAATACTACTAAGTTTATAAGTGTATCGTTGTTAAAATCTTACAAGGATTCTGCGACAAAGGTTTATTACAACAATATCTTAACATTAGGACATAGCAATTAAATAATGAGAAGGCTAAGATTGAAGCTATGTTTAAGCTTCTCACAAAATAACTTGTGCTGGAGAGAAAATGGAAATCCAAATGTTATAAACTCGACGCCAGAAACTTCATGATCTAGCCGCTGTCAAAGCGCCTTCTTTACCATTACCCTTGACGCTGCGTACGTCACAGAATGGGTCTGCATGCGATGGGAGAAGGAAATAGGACCTGGTACTGCCTGCAGTCGAACCCAGGTACTCCGTCAAGTGTTCAGTCACTGGGATTCGTATTTCAATTCAGTTTAATTGAATTATTTATTTACGTGTGCTGCCTCAACGGCCCTTTGGCCAGTTACGAAGACAACACAAGCACAAGAAGACAACAACAACAAACAAAGGCACGAGTAAGGCCAGGATAAAGAAGAACAGAAAGAATAAGGAATGCACTAAAATTGATTTAATCACATGTCAGAGTTAAATATAAATAAATAAGAATATTATGCATGATTATAATAAATATATCTTAACCTCTATTATTATTATTATTATTATTATCATCATCATCATAATCATCATCCGACACCGGGAAAGCTTAGTCAGCATAGGGGCTAGGCTATATGCTGGTCAGCCCATTTCGGCTGCAGTTAGTGGCAGATATTTTCTTCTTCATCATCGCATCCAAGGCGGCAAGCCACCCAGTTCACCGAGCTTCCTCTGCAGTGGATATAGCTTATTCTTCCACTCTGTTTAAAGTTGCCGAAACCTGAAGCCAACCACACACGTCAACATTGTGCAGAGATTTAAGATACGCGGAGCTGTATTTCCACTCCTACACTTCTTCATGAGGTGAATTTCAATTAAGCACAGGGACAACTATTTTTTTACTGTTACTTTGCACAACACAAAATAAAATTTATTTCCCTTTTACTAAACAAATTTGAAAATAATTTCAAAACAAAACAAACTGTTCCACTATATCATTATGCAGAAACTCATCTGCAGCTAACGCTTTTACCAGCAGCGTTTAACCCGAAAAGTATCTAAGAAACAACTTTATAGAAAAAACGGAGAGCATATAAAGTAAAACGATTAAGGAATCAGTCGTCCCTGCAGAAAAATAGATTTTCGTAACAAACTAAGCATTGAAAAGCAATTGATATATACAGTTAAAGATAAGTGATTGTGATTAAAATGAATACTATATATAAATTTAATTGTAGGAACATATTTTGCATGAGACAATAAATTCTCACTAGGGTGAAAATTGAAATTGTAGCGCTATGTAGCATTGTAGCTGATTTACTAACGTTTCGGAAGAAGTTGTCTTCCCAGTCCTCTTACCGTAAAAATGGAGTGAAGCAATTTTCTTAAAGTTTTCTGGCAATCCCCATGAATGCACCTCGTCATAAGCACACTTTTAGATATCAAGGGCGAGTACCAGGGAACATTCCAACACAGTTGTGGTGACAGAACTACCTTTGCATGGACTGAATACTGGCATGCGCTTTATAGACTGGTAAAACTAGAAGTTGGCTTAAGATGAATTTAATCTAAGAGAATTATTTCCACGTATCTTGTTTTGAAATATACATTTCTCACACGGTCAACAATATTATCGGCAGCAATAAAATATTTCTAACTGGCCGAAACCATGAAAAAATTCAGCAGAGGGGGAGGAGGTAAATTACGGACATAAGCACATATTTTTGTTAAAAAGTTGGAAAAATATTTTTTGGAAAAATTAGTAAATAACTTAGAAACGTACATGTTTACAAGCTTACATGAGAAATGTATACACCATTTTAGCAGGAAATCCCTGAATGGGAGAGACCATTTGGGATGCCTAGACGTAGGAGGGACGATAATATTAAAGCGGATTTCACACAAAATGCGTATGGATCTCTGGCTAAGGATAGTACACAGGCATGTGAAGAAAAAAGTAAGAAAAACATTGAAGACTTTTGCTCTTAATGACTTTGTTCGTTAGATTATTTAATTAGCTCAAAATTGAATATATTTAATTGACGATAAATTTATAACTGACAAATTGAATGTGAACCAGATTCTGCACTTGAAAAAGCAGTGTCATTCCTAATAACACGTTTCGCTAAAGATGTTAAAAGGCTTGTTTAAAATTGGTCTTTATTTGAATATTGTCCTTTGTGTTAAGAGTATTTCTGTCTGTCTTCTCCAACAAAATGGTTGTTCTCCTACCGAAGCTGCAGTTTTCGGTATTCCTTAGTGGAATAGCTCCGTGGGCTATAAGATAAAAGCCTCAATTTTGGCAAAGAATATGTGAAAAGTACTGGGATAGCAGTACAATTATAGGACTATCTTAATTGTTCTTTTTACATATGAAAATAAAGAACTAAAATGAATGTAACCTAGTCTTATTTTCTGACCGACTCTTGTATATCCACAACCATAATATAATATAATATAATATAATACTCGTATAACGTTATATTTTCCTAGAGTACTATTGTTCCCAATTCGAGTGCTGATACAAAAAAACAAATTTTTCTCTTATTCCTCACAGGGAACCATGACGTCCAGGTTTTCGGCAAAGTGCGTGAGTTTGAGCACTGCTGTCGGAGCCCATGCGGTTTCGCTAATAGAATCAATAACACTGCACTTTCATTGGGGAACCACAGATCGATAGGACGAGACAGACAGACATCTAGTGCGTTTGAAATATAGCATATTATCCAAACAAAGCGCAATTGCAAATCAGTTTTTTACCGTTTCCATCGAAACATGTTAATGGAATTGACATATCTTGTAGCGTGTAGTGTCCTGTTATTGTGGTGTGGATCAATGGAACACGAACTATGATTTTCCTGTGCTCCAGGCTCCGTTTAACAAAGTTTCTAACACAGCATGGTCGCTTTTAGTACTACTGTAACTCTATAGAATCGTTCATATAATAAGGCAGTTAAATCTTCACCATGGGCATTAGTAACATGCATGGAGTAATTTACTCTGATAGATTTTAAAATGTGGCTAAAAAATTCAATTTCCATATTGGAAGCCATACCGTCATATTATTAATAGTTGAATATTAATTTACCTTCAAAATAAAACAATAATTAAACAATATTAATAGCCTGACACATTCGATTACTTAAGTCATACATAGTAGCCATCTAATTTGCAGATGTTATTAATTTTACACAATTCTTATATTATACTACCTAAAATGCATTATAGATCCTTGCTTGAATTTTTAGGTGTAATTTATATAAGAAATTCGTCACATCGTAATCTGATTCCGAATTTTCGATATAATGGATTGTACTCACCTTCATCGGCCGAAACGTCCTGTCGGCCCTTGAAGATGAGGAAAAATATATAACCTCGAAACGACTGTATACCATTATCCGCTGACGCAGCGTCACATCTAGGAAGAACGTTACCCTCAATTGCACCGCTCTGAAAACACTGAAAATTCTCATAGTATAGTTAAATGCAATTATATTCTTTAATAGCCTATAAAATTTAAAAAGTCACTGAGGATGGCCTAAGTGGGTCAATATATTGGGCTAATAATTGCACGTGATTTGTTATATTTTATTGTAAAACTGGGATATTTGTAATGTTGTTTTAAATTCCATTTATATGTTTACTTTTTGTTGATTTAATGACGCTGCCCTATGTCACTTCATGTAGCGTTACATGATGCTTGATTAATGAGTAATGAGCTGTAAAGGATGTGGAAGTAATGGTTGTGTTATCGATTGTGGTATATTCGGACACGTGCGTCAAGAGACTGGGGAATGTTACCATAGACCTTAGTCAGGATAGAAGGTATTCTGGCCGAGATTTGAAAGTAGAACATCCTTAATACAAAGCAGCAGGGCTACAAACTCGAAAAACAAAATAGATATTTAATTTAGAACACATATTTCTATAATGCCACATCTTAGTCAAATAATGGGTTATTGAATATTGGGCTACCAGGCTTTGTTTTGGAGCAGGGGCATTACAATCTTCCCTCCTCACCACACATAAAATATGACTCTTAAAATTTACCCAACATTTTATCCAGCGGCATCGCGTTGTTTCTCTGGTAGTGAAGTCACGCTGAATATGAAGTTAACGTAATGCCTATCGTGCTCCGCGGCTAAGAGAAGGTGATTTTCGACCTCCACGCCCAATTTCGTCCCTTCACTAGTCTTTGCTTAGAGACAGTGACAGTGTTTTAATTGTAACAGGTTCGAAACTGAAAAATTCGTCACGGTGTTATGGTCTTCAGGAATATGACGCTGTGTTCTTCGGTAGATAGTACGCTATACCTGCCATATTTGTTTGTGTAACTCGTTTCGTGAATATTCGGGTTAGAAAAGTGTCTCTTCTACACGTTGTCACATCCTAAAAGATCGTAATACTACCTTAATTAACACTGCAATTCTACAAGTTTATGGCTCGATTCTCATCAGCGCATAACATTGTCTCTTCTGCACATCAGCATCCAGAGTGGTCATGGGGTCATGCAGCCTTTATTCCAGTGGGTGCTGGGAGCTTTTCTCTGACGTTAAAGCGGCCGGGACGTGAAGCCAATTACTTATATCTATCCAGTGCCAAGATTATAATTGCATAGAGCTTTACCTCCATTAACTCAATTCTTCTCAAGGCGTGTTGCTTAATTGAGCACAAATACAGCCTTACTGCTGGAGACGTATTATTGGTCAGGGTCTTGTGGAAATAGAAAGTATGTAAAGCATTCGATAAGTATAGAAGTACTGTCTATAATTTTTCAAAGAAAGAAACTCATTTATATTGTATTTGTTTTTTTTTCATAAGTCCACAAAAAATGCAACATCGATATTACAAAAATTTGTTGATGATCAATGGTGTTCAATAAATTCTTTTATTCTCTGAAGCCCAAAATTTCCATAGATAAAGTCAGTTATATATTTAGTTACCACTCTCCTCGAAATACTAAACTGGTATTAATGTCATCAAATATTAAACCAGGCAGAAGTTTCACAACCACACGAGACATTAGGTAACATTTTATAATTTTATGCGACATGTGCAAAATTTCAGAACTGTATACGCAACAATGGAAACTTCCTCATTCATTATAATTTATAATACGTTACAGATCATATATGCTAGGAATTCGTGCATGTTATAGGTAGTCTGTGTAAAAAACTGAATCAGGTTAATCGGATATGACATAAATAATTCAAAGCAAAATATGCTTTCATCATTAATAGACTAACAAATTTATCGGAAAATAGGCAAAAGCCTTTAATTTACATTAAAGTACAAATACAGTAACTTTTAATATAGGAAATAATGAGTATTTTACCTCGTGTGTAAGTACATGAAACGGTTGAATCCTCTAAACAATTTTTTTTGCTTGAATATACTGATATTATTTATTTGCGCATTTTACACCTTTAATACTGAACTGCAATTACTCCATGAATTTCAACACTCTTCACAAATTCAGTTACATATTTCGGTTCGTATATTATTATTCTTCTATGCTTAATCACGTAAATATTTCAAAAAGTTTTAATTGTTTTCTATATTACCACTACTAACAATAAAAATTAAATTGGCATAAGTTACAAAAAGGAAGGCTTATGTTATCACATCAATTTCACCTGTGTCGGCAACATCATTTTTGACATAAACAGAGTATTCCTTCAGGTTTCAACTATGTACAAGTACACAACACATGGCGAAATATTCCAACCTTGACTTGTGCCACACCATAACAATGTCTTTCTTCGTAAAACATAAGAAAGTGAATTCTTCCAAAAGAACAAGGCATCAAGGTTATGGTAACGTGTAAGGAAATTCAAATTAATTTTGATATTCTAATTACAAATCTTATTTTGCACCAAGTCACATGTTTGAAGAAGACAGTTAAACAAGTTTTTACTAAATAACTAACTAACTAACTAACTAAACTATCTCCAATGAGCAAAGTCCTTCTTGAGAAGCTAGCAGGTCATCAGTTAGTCAAGAAATTCCCCGCGTTTTATGGAAACCGAAGGTTCATTACCGCATTCACAAGAGCCCACCACCTGTCCCTATCCTGAGCCATATCAATCAAGTCTATGACCCCGATTCCCCTTCTTGAAGATCCATTTTAATATTATCCTCCCATCTACGCCTGGGTCTTCCAAGTGGTCTCCTTCCCTCATGTTCTCCCACTAAAATCCTGTATGCACCTCTCCCCTCACCCATACATGCTACATGCCCCGCCCACCTCATTCTTCTTGATTTATCACCCGAATAATATTTGGTGATGAGTACAGATTAAGTTCCTCTTTATGTAGTCTTCTCCACTCCCCTATTACCTTGTCCCTCTTAGGTCCAAATATCCTCCTCAGCACCCTATTTTCAAACACCCTCAGCCTATGTTCCTCCCTCAGTGTGAGAAAAGAAGTTTCATACCCATAAAAACAACACGCAAAATTATAGTTGTATAACTTATTTTTGGATAGCAACCTGGAAGACAGAAGATCCTGCACCGAATGATAACAAGCATTCCCCGATTTCAATCTGCTCTTAATTTCTTCCTGAAAATAATTTCGATTTTTTAGATTTGTACCCAAATATTAGAACTGTTCCACCCTTTCAATGGATGTATTATCTATCTTTGTTTTGTGATTTTGTCCTGCATTCTGATTGCGAGACATGACCATGTACTTAGTTTTCTCAGCATTTACTTCTAGACCAATCTCCTTACTAGCTACTACTAAAGCTTATGTGTTTTTCTTTATAGCATGTAGCTACCGTCCAATATATTAACATCATCAGCGTAGTTTTCCTGAACCCTCCTAATGGCATATTCCAAAGCAAAATTTAAAAGCAATGGCGATAAAGCATCTCCTTTTTCAAACCATTTTTAATAGGAAATGTGTCAGACAAATGTTTGCCTACCCGGACTCTGCTGTAGGTTTCATTTAGACACATTTTTACTAGCCTTACTAGTTCCATAGGGATATCAAATTCAATGAGAATATTATACATGACCTCCCTCCTAACTGAATCATTGGCTTTCTTGAAGTCTATAAATAGCTGATGCACTGCCTCATTGTATTCCCATTTTTTCTCAAGTATTTGACGAATACAGAATATATGATCAGTAGTTGACCTGTTACATCTAAATCCAAACTGATGCTCCCCAATAATTTCCTCTGCATATGGAGTTAACCTTGACAGAAGAATGTTGCATGGAATTTCGTATGTGGTTGACACAAGTGATATACCTCAATAATTACTGCAATCTGGTTTATTACTCCTTCCGCTACTCAGGCAATTCCTCTTTATTCCAAATAGAATTAATAAGTTTATGGATCTCAGAACAAATTGTCCTACCTCCTGCTTTAATCAGTTCTGTTGGAATTTGATCAATGCCTGGTGATTTGGGACTTCTTAGGTTCTCAATAGCCATTTCAATCTCAGAGTAACTGGGCTCAGGCACCTGTGGCTCTGCTGTATGTATTTCAGCCTGCCTAACATCGTTAACCCCATGTACATTCAATATCTGAAAGAAATGATTCCAGCACCTAGCCAAGATACTGTGGGAGTCTGCAACCAGATCACCGTTCTCATCCTTTACTACATTATTTCTAGGCTGGTAACCCTTCTTAAAGTTACTGATGCCCCTATACAAGTCTCTGATATTCTTGTTCTTACTTTTTGTTTCAAGTTCATTCATTTTAGCTTTCAGATATTCCTTCTTTTTGTTCCTGAAATGTCTACTAGCTTCACGTCTTACATTGTTCAGATTATCTACATTACTTTGGTTTGGATTCTGTAACCACTGCATTTTAGCCTGCTTCATTTGATCTAAAAATTTTGAACATTCTTCGTCAAACCATGGTTTATGCTGCTTCCTTTCATACAGCCCTAGACTCTCTTTAGCTGAGATTTTGATACTCTCTTTAATGTTTTCCCAAGCCCTATTTATGTCCTCACTAACATTTATGTTCTCCAAAGCTGCAAACCTGTTTCAGATCTTTATCTGATACTGTTTCCTAATCTCTAGTTCACTTAGCTTCTTGAGATTAAATGTCTTCGCATCAAACTTCTGTGCTGCTTGTTTATTTACCGCCAGTCTTTCCCTAACTTTTGCAACCATCAGATAGTGATCAGTAACACAGTCAGCTCTCCTGAAAGATCGCACATCGAGCATACTTGAATGCCATCTCCTATCTATCAATACGTGACCAATCTGTTTATGAGTCTTCCCATCAGGAGAGGTTCAGGTGTATTTATGAATATTTCGGTGCGGGAACATCGTGCTCTTAACAACTAGATTTTTTGATGTGGCAAAGTTTACAACTCTAACACTATTATCATTACTATCCTCGTGTAAACTCTCATTCCCTATCGTCGGTTTGAAAGTATCCTCCCTCCCCAGTTTTGCATTAAAATATCCTAACAGAATGTTCATATGGTACTTAGGAAAATGATCGAAAACCTGAATTCCTCATAGAAACTGTCCTTTGAGTCATCACTTTTCTCCTCATTTGGTGCATGCACATCCAGAACAATGATATTACATCAGCGACCTCTCAGCACCATATATAACATCCTATCACTAACAAACTCTACTCTCTTAGTAGCTGATACTATTCTCTGATGTAAAAAAGAAACCTGTTCCCAATTGGTGACTTTTATTTCCTTTTCCATAGGAAAAAAGTATAATCCCCTGCTCTTACTGTGCCGCCTTTGTCCCACCTAACCTCCTGTACACACACTAAATCTAATTTATACCTAGCTAATTCCCCAGCCACTGTCATAATTGACCCTGACCTATACAGGCCCCTCACGTTCCATGTTCCAAATCTCAAGTTCATTTTCCGTTGCTTAAGTTGTACAAAGAATCAGTCCAGGTCCGAGGCTTTGTATAGTGGTTCGTAACATGGTAATCTTTTAAGGTGAGGAGTTGTTAGCATCTCGTCCAACCCCCAAGCTGGAGGACCACCCCTTGTCGGCTGTCCGCGACTGCTTATTCAAAGTATTCGCAGCTACCCTCCATATTCGGAGGCCGTTCCTCCATCCGCAACGTGAGGACGTGCCATGCTGTGGTGACAGGGACCCACTTATCATGGAACAAGTTTTCACTTATTTATTTAAAGAATGGACATATCTTGTGAATGCTTACACGAGTGTATAAAACAGGCAATGTGTCACGTGCGAAAGTGACAATATTATATTTTATTTTCGTAAATATTTTTTCTAATTAAAAATATCATTATTTTAATTCCCTAATAATTGGTATATATGTTATTGTGTTGTGAATGTTGTGAACACAAAAAATAGAATAATAAAAAAGAGAGGAATGTGCGTGTTATCGAAAGTCAGTTTTGTGATCAGCAGAAGTAATTTAGCAAACTCCAGTTTATTTCTTATGTGTTGTTTAAACATATGAATATGTGTTTTGCTCTACCATTGTCCATAGGTGGTATTTTAATATATTGACCTTCTGTGTTCCCACTTATAAAAATAATGTGTTGTATTTAATATTTTAAGACTTATTTTTCTGAAAAATTGAAAAATTATTCTCCACTCCGGACATCCCACCCGCTTTGTCAAGGGTGCGTAAAGGCACCGACTTTTTTTTTACAAGAACACAAGTCACGCGGACCTACGTAAGCATGTACCTAATATAATGTAATGTATGTAGGTATTTACATTTGTTTGACCATCTTAAAGACGGGCTAAAACAATCAGCATTAACAAATTTTAAAAATTTCAAGAATATCTTAGAAATTTGTGATGTAGGTAAGGCATACAGTAGGAATTGGACAGATGAGAAAATAATGAAAATTTTAGTCTGAAAATCTCAAAAGAAAATATCATGTTGGAGTCATGGACGTTAAGCTGGAATGTGATACTGAAATGGATCTCAGACAAATATGTTTAAATCTGGACACATATCGTTGAGGATATTATCTAGTGACGGACTCTTCTAAACTGCAATTAAGTTAGAATTTCGTCATTAAGTTAGCGACTATCAGCTTCTTAAGAAGGAATTTTTAATGTAATTAGGAATTTAAAAGGCACGAAAAGACTTATGGGCTTTATTAACGTAACATGTCAATACTTATTCGATTCGCGGCAAGGAATCCAGTATTGTACTGACCGGCATTCTTGCCCACACAGCCTCTTATTTAAGGGGTATTGGGGACTCTCTCTGGGCGGATACAGCGGTCAGGGCCTAAAGCTGACCACTCGCCGGGCATAGTGCCAAGGTCAACGGTGAGTGAGGCTGCTCGTCCATTCCCACAAACGCCTTCATGACCTGCACAGCCACAATTTGAATTTGTATTTAATTTAATTTCAAACCTCGCCCTTTATTTGTGTATTTATATTGTCACACGTTCCTCTTATGATTGTGCCTTCGATTTACACCGCTTAAAATTGGGTAGTTCTATGTGTTATTGGTCTCCGACAAGAATACAAATTAATCCTTTAACTCCTAGTGGCCGCTGCATAAATCACCACCTTCAGTTTTCAAATATACACGTCCTGCCCAAAGAATGCATTATATATTTCGGATGGTTCTTAGAACAAATGGCAGCAGAGATAGCGTAGGGTACAGCTACTGGCTACGATCTGCATGGTCTGGATTTCGAATCCCGGCCCTGAGGCCCACCTAGCTTCTTGTCGCCTTCGCTGGAGTAAAGCGGCCGGAGCGTGGCCTTGACCGACCACCCCGTTAGAGCCCTGAGGTTAAAGTAAGGGTACATGTCCACCTGTGTCCAAACCCCCTCTGTGCGTTTATGACATGTTAAAGGGGATACTTTATCTTTAACTTCTTAGAAGAAACAGGGATAATTTACCTAGATGTATAGCATTAACTGATTCATTTTTATAACAGAGACGGAAAGTGTTTAACTTCCGGCATCAGCTGGATCTTTAAATATAATTTAGATTAATTTTCCTCGCTAATTGGTTAAAATGTGTTTAATAGATCACTTCAAGCCTAATTAGATTTATACACATACATGCCACATTAAATTCACGAGTGAAATTTAATAGACAATGTTCTGCAAGAAGAGAGAGAGAACACTAACAGAGCAAGTGGTTGTTTGAGAGTCTCTGACAGGGATAGTTCATTTCAAAATAAGAGGAGGAAGCGTGAGGGATGAATCAATCCATCGTATCAACGCGTCATACGAGGATAATTAATTAATAAAAATTGCATTTGCTCTTAATATGATTTGCCTACGCACAACATCGTTACGTTTTTTAATAACTCGCTTATACAGGAAAAAAACCGTATAACCTAAATTGGCAATATTCGAATATGCAGAGGATTAGCGCAATGCTTACATGACTTCCTAACATTCAAAGATACATGTTCCGCATCCCCAAGAAGGAAATTATATATATGACAGCATTCTCCATAAAGCTCACTTAACATATTTCCGAGACATCCTGCATAACACCCCTTACGTTTTAAATAAGATTATGAAAGTTGCATTGGTGTTTTTCGTTTTGTACTTACAATTACACAAAATTGTTATAACACGCAAAACAAAATAATTTTTCTATAACGTGAAAGGCACGAACTGATTTCGACTGAATCCATTACGCTGAATACGAAAATGGTGTTAACAGTTATAGCCCTCAAAGGTGTTTTTATTATACTATATCTGTTCTTTGTATGTTAGACACATGAATGTGCATAGAATTTGTTATGTGATTTTTAGGTAATTATGCTATTTAAATAAAACACTTTTAATGCGTTAATATAAGGTTATGTACTCACATGATAACACAGCCTGTACCACTCTCTTCTCCCATTGTTCGTGAAGGGGTGCTTAGTCTTAAAGTTACGCACAAAAATAGTCATCTTAATATGCGTAGTTTAGTGCAAAATTATTGTGTCAAGATTTATAGTCAATATGTCACACTTAATTCAATACGCGTCTTTCATTTCGTTTTAACACAACCATGTTTGCCTAAGCTAATTACACAATAAATACCCCTTTCTTAATTTTACAAGTGCTTATGATGCTTTAATTACAGTATTGGTATTGTGCTACTTATACATAAGGTGAAATAATTCAGACCACAACGGAAGATGACCCACAACGGCAATTTAAAATTTGAATAAAACCTAGAGAAGCTTCTATAGAGATAACTGTTAAAAGCGCTTTTATTGTTATGTACGAATTCGTAGGAAGAATATATAGTACACTGAAGGAAATTAAATATTTCATTTACTTGAGATGAATTATATCCCAAGAAGTAGAAAATAATTACATCTCAAATGTAAATTTTACCAAAACACTAGGAATTATAAACTGGGTTTTCAAACCGTCATCATTTTCTGGAGGTACAAGATCAAAAATTGTCACGACACACTTGCATGAGCATACTTTATATAATCGAATCATGGACAATAAAAGGAACTAATGAAAAAGAATTTAGCAGTGATAATTTCATGCGAAATGCAGAATAAATTTTTCAGACCATAAGAGAATTTGTACTCAGATTTTTAAGAGAAGATGGCCTCAAACTAATGACACAGCTGATCAACAGCTTATATGTAACTGGAGAGTAGCCCATATATTTCATTGAAGTTACAATGATTGCCTTAAAGAAGAAGACCAAAGCTACAATATGCAGCGACCATTGCACAATCTGTCTCATCGCACATTCAGCAAAGATAGAAGCGAGGATACTTAGAATAAGGATTGAAAGGAAGACTGAGGACGCGTTTGAAGAAGATCAGTTTGGATTTAGATGAGGAAGAGGAACTAGGAATGCAATTGGGATGCTGAGAATAATATCAGAAAGATTCTTGGACATAGATGAAGAATTGTGTGCTTGCTTCATAGACTGGCAGAAGGCATTTGACCTTGTCAACTGGACAAAATTGATGCAGATCCTAATGGAACTGGGATAGACTGGTGCGAAAGAAGATTGAACAGCAAATTGTACAGGGAACAAAGTGTTAAAGTACGACTGGACCAAGGGGAGACGAGAGGTGTGAAGACTGGAAGAGGAAATAGACAAGGTTGCTGTCTGTTGCCGATTCTATTCAACCTATACAGCGAGTACCTTACCAAGGAAGCTCTTGAAGGGTTTTGAGACTTCAAAATAGGAGAAGTAATTCGCACTGTGAAATATGCAGATGACCTTGTGCTACTAGCTAAGGAATAAACGGTGCTACAGGGCATGATTGATAGACTAATGAAATTGGAAGACGCTATGGAATGGAAATTAATATGGAAAACACTAAGGTAATGTGAATCTCAAGGTAACCATCCCCAATAAAAATTATGGTACATCAAAACCAGTTGGAGAATGTGGAATATTTCAATTATTTTGGGTACCATGATAGCAAATGATGCAAGGTGTACACTTGAAATTAAGTCCAGAATTGCCATGGCAAAAGCAGCATTCAACAAGAAGAATGTTCTTTTCACCAGCAAACTGGACATAAATTTAAGGAAGAAGTTAGTAAAGTGCTACATTTGGAGCATAGCTTTGTATGGTGCTGAATCTTGGACACTTCGGAAAGTAGATCAGAAATACCTGAAAGTTTTGAAATGTGGTGCTGGTTTAAGAATGGAGAAGATTATTTGGACCGATTGTGTGAGAAATGAAGTATTACACAGAGTCAAGGAGGAGAGGAAAATCCTGCATACAAGGAAAAGAAGAAAGGCTAACTGGATTGGTCACATCTTTGTTGAAACTGCCTTCTAAGACACGTGATTGAAGGAAAGTTAGAGGGAAGGATAGAAATGACGGGAAGACGAGGAATACAGTGTAAGCAGCTACTGGATGACCTTAAGGAAAAGAGAAGATACAGGAAATTGAAAGAGGAAGCACCCTGTGGGGAACACGCTTTGGAAGAGGCTACGGACTGTCGAAAGACAGACTACAGAATGAAATGAAGATTATTTTTAAAAATTTTGGATTGCTGCAAATTTCACAAATAACATATTTTGTATAGCGGTACAAATCTAGTCGTGAAGAAACATTTTGGAGGATGAGCTGTGACAGATTCCAGTGAAGGTCTCTGAATATCATCGAAGAGGAGAAAGGTGTTTGAAAAGACCTCTGAAAAGATAGAAGGATTTTGTTTATAATACCCGTAATAAATCTAAAAAATGCTGGAAAGATTCATGTGATAATGGAGACAGTGGTGACGATAAGTAGAAAATTGTAGACAATGTCATTCGTAAGGTAAAAATTATATAATAAAAAAGCAAGTGCTCACTGAAACTGCCAATAGGAAGAAGACTCTTTTCACTAGGAAAGTTGGCTTAAATTTAAGGAAGAAACAAGTGAATTATTACGTTTGGTCTATAGATCTGTATTGTGCTGAAACTTGGACACTTCGGAGAGTAGATCAGAAATATCTTGAAAGTTATAAAATTTGGCGTTGAGGAACGATGGGGAAAATCATTTGGTCGGATCGTGTGAAAAATTAAGAAATATTATAAAGAGTCGAGGAAGAAAGGAACATCTTACATACAATAAAACGAAGGAAGACTAACTGGATTGGGCACATTTTGCATAGAAACTGCCTTATAAAACAATTGAAGAAGAGATAGAAGGGAGGGAAAGACGAGGATGGAGACGTAAGCAGCTACTGCATGATCTTAAGCAAAGAAGAAGATAAGGGAAATTGAAAGAGGGAGCACTAGATCGCCTTCTCTGGAGAACTCGCTTTGGAAGGGGCTATGGACCTGTCGCAAAACAGACTGCGTTATTATGATGAGTTTAATTTGCAAAGGTTGTCAATGATAGGTGAAATATTTCAGAAAATCAAAATTGTTGGCACGGCTCTTGAATCCGTGCTATCCACCTCACACTCTAAAAACCTACATCCTTAAAATCTGCTTTAATATTAATATTTATATCTTCGAAGTGTTCCTTTTCCAAAAGGATTAAAATTCCATATGCATAACTTTTTCCCACAACGAACCTACATGCCAAGTTTACCCTGGGTCTTCAACAATGTTTGTAATAAAGTTAGAAAAAAAATCATTTTGATGACAGAGGTTGAAACCCTTTAATGCTCAGTGATTACCACCAAGTTCTATGACTAAAAACTACACATTGTGTTCACAGAGTAGGCCTATGTTTCATTGTCACAAACAGCAGTGATTACAGCATTCATTAATTGGCTATTGTAATCCAGATTGAGTGTATTTACTCTGCGGTATGAAATCGACGTTTAAATGCAATTTAGATTAATTGTGACGCCCGGATGGACAGACAAACTGACCATCTGTTGCAGAGAGGCTTAGGCTTGGATTTAGTGGCCAAAAGATTATTTAAATAATTTACTAAGTGATTCCTTTCCTCAGTTAATAAGACGTTTCATGCCTTTAGATATACGGAAATCTTATTTTTTGCATAACCTCAGTATTTAGTACATTGTCTTAAAAGAACCTTACGTTTGAAAATAATTTAGAATTTATAAATGTTCAATCACAATTCGCTTTGTTCATGACGGGTAGCCTACACTTGACGAACGGCTAAGCTAGAGTAGATTTTCCGTCGTGTAAAAGCAAGGGCGCCCGACTCCCTCCGTTTCAGCACCTCCCTCTGCTCTACTCCTAGCATTATGCACTCTCCCTCTACCAGAAATCCATCATCCTGAAGGGTCCATTTGACGGCATTCAAGAAAGACGTTAAATATTTATCGGAGAGATTTTAGCGACTCCCCTGTCATGGCGGGAGCCAGCGGGTTATAACATACTCTACTCGTAAAGGTCTATTAAATGGCACTTTGTAGCTCCATGTATCTCGGCGATAAATGGACTAGCCAATGGCACTAATTCTGTGGATTTCATTACTTGACTAGATCCGGGCATCAAGTTCAGTTTCTTCGTAAGGCGTTAGTGACATGTACGATAGGAAGCCCACTTATGCAAGGTAAACGAGTTTGTATCGAAAGTTTAGAGTGAGTTTAATGGCAAACATGTCTAGCCTTTCTTTTAAACTTTATATTAGAACACTTTACAGGACACTGAAATGTTGCCTTAGTTCCAGCCGGCGCGGTCTTCCTTATCAGTGTTCATAAAGTTCACAAACATGTAACACTTAATTGTTTATGTATGGAAGCGAATAAAGTAAGTTGTCGAATGAAGGTTGTAACACTTCCGTTATGTTAATGCTAATATTACATTCACGTATACATCCGTTATAACAAACGTGATCCTGAGAATAATTTTTTGGGTGTATAAAAGTTGAGGACACATTAACCGAATCGGTTCAGACTCAATAACATACAGCAAAGGAAGACATTCGTTTTCAATCTTCTCAGCTAGACTCATGTACTTTTAACAGAGGTATGCATGAATTCTAATGCAAAGAAATAAGCCTCTGTTTGCAGCATCGTATTGAGTCAGACTCGAGTCAACTCGACGCCATTCCTTTAGTCGAAGTGTAAATATTATAGCTGCAGTGAAGACAATATAAATGCCAAATTGATGGTTCATTTAGCTTTTAAAAACATATATTCATTTCACTGTAAGGACTGTAGAAATATATTCATACACATATTTAAAGCAGGTTTTGTACGAAATGTACATAATTCTTTGAATAACAGAAACTTGAATTGAACAGAGAATGGGTATACATCCGTTCTTCTTTCTCTATTTGATACCGCTTTGCATGCGTGGCTCAATAAGAATACTGGTCCTTCACCTTTGACCCTTAAAGCGTTGGGGTTAATGTATCATCAGGTTTCACGCACAAAAATTCTACGCTCTGCACACAAAATACACTTATGTATTTTGTATGTTTCTCATAGAAATAGCTAATATTTTCGTACAAAATATTACGTGAATTTTTATAATGGAGACCGAGTGTATTTACTGCACTGTGCGAGTAGGGTCTTTAATGTAATTGAGGTTAATCTTAGTCATTATAAGGTTACATAATTTTACTGGCAAATTTTGTTCAAGTTGAAACAAAATTTGCTGCTACCTCTTTACATTTCAGTCTAATAACCAGTATTGGATATTGTAAGTTACGATGGAAAAAAATCGTTGTCACGGAATCAGTCGATGAGCGTTAACAGTTGCAATGGAAATACATCGTTAAATTGTAATGGATTAGTCAGATTTGTTACTTTAGATTAAGAATTTTTAAGTGTGTTTTAGACTTTGTGGAACTCCTTGGACGGTGCAGAGGGGGATCAAAAACATGTTAGAAAATTAGAGCGTGACAACAACTCCGGCTCCTCCGTTTAATTTTGTTTCAATACTTGTAAAGGTAAGATATATGGAAAGTTTACTGGACAAAAACTTTGCGTACGCTTTTATGCTTTCGTGACACTGTGTTTAAATAAGGATAATTTTGAATTTTGCTAGCATCTTTACTTTCAAAACACTTACTTTGTACCGGCAGGTTCAGTGCTTTATATAATCATGCACCTTCAGTATGGTTAAAAGCGTAATACAATTATAGTTTAAGGAAATGAAACAAATCCATAATGGGATGGCCATATATTTCTTCTTTATATTTTCTTAGTTATATTTCATTTCCTCAGAACTTGACAGATTTCGGGAGAATTTGAAAGGCGATGTCGTAACTAAATCTTTCTAATAATTTAGTTTCGGCCCGCACCTAACTAACTCCATGGGGCAGCCCTTTCTGAGAAGTTAACAGGTCCTTAGCTAGTCAAGAATTTCCCCGCATTTTATGGAATCCTTAGGTTCATTACCACTTCACAAGCGCACACCATCTGTTTTTATCCTGGGCCAGATCAATGCAGTTCATGCCTCTCCATCCCACTTCTTGAAGATCCATTTTAATGTTATTCTCTCATCTATGCCTAGGTCTTCCATGTTGTCTTTTTCAATCAGGTCCACTCACTACAACCCTGTAGGTACCTCTTCTATCTCCCACTATTGTCCCGCCCATCACATTCTTCTTGATTTTATTACCTGCATAATATTTGGTGAGTAGTATAGATCATAAAGCTCCTCGTTATGTAATCTTCTCCACTCCCCTGTCATCTCATACCTCTTACGAAACACTTCTGCTAGCAACTATTTACTCTAATCTCTGCTTCATAGGCCCTAATGAAGCTGGTATAAAATTGTGTGTTAGTTCCCAAAAGTTTTCTCTTTATAAGTGGCCTAAACAGTAAAAAAGTTTGATGTACTTCGGATTTAATAAACGATATTAACATTAATTTATTACCTAACGCAAAATGATAATTGTTCTCTTGTTTAGATATGTGAAGAGTATATTTAAATATACAACAGATTAACATATCAACGAGTAAAAAATGCAAATTGTGTATGGCTTGTTTAGAAACTGCATACTTCAGTGTGGAGCAACATTTTGCATTAATTTATGCACTTTTTGTTTATGTTGCTGTAAATATTCGAAACAACGTGGATGTTGACCCATACGATTGCTCACACAGGCCTAAATAGGTGGAGACCTGTCGAATAGCATGAAAAGTTTTACGAACTCAAAATATAAGAAACCCAAATTGACCCATATATTATGACAACATAATGCACCATATGACGTGTAGAATATTGCGTTTAATTTAGATTTCATTTCCGTAAGCTATTGCAGATCATATATTTTTTCCTAGCTTTTGGAACATTCTTCATCTTACCTTGTGTATGTCATCAGTAATGGGTGAATATTAACATCCACAATGTTTTAAACATTTACAGCAATATACATACATATATTACATTCTATTCATACAGTTTTATAAATATTCTCTGTAAAATAAAGGAACTGTTATTAAGTCTGGGATATTTATTCTCACTTTTCCATTTTTCATTTTTAGTGGTACACTGTGGGGGGACATATAATTAGTAACAGAACACTTTCTCAATTTCTAAAATATTTTCAGAAGAATCCCAACTCATATTCATCTGGCCAAGTTTCATTTCCTTGTTGCTGGCCCTTATGTTTTGCGATTATTGTGTGAAGTATTTCAATAAATCTTTATTACTCTGAGGTTGAACTAATTTATTTGGAGTTGCTATGACAACCACTCCACGCTGGCGCTGATGTAGCTGTCCCTGTACTTGCCATTAAAGTGGTTTTATGCTACACATACAGCTAAAACGATATATCTGTTCAAGAGCCAATGAGGGCCATCTTACCCCACAAAACATAAACTCACTTTTCAGCAGAATGTAGCTTATCAGACGTAATTGAAAGCTTCCCCAACCCAACATTACCCTTTCAGCATCCTTCTTATCCTTATTCGACATTTTGCTATTTAACAATTTTATAAATCCCCTATCTTAGATCTTAATCTGGGTGTGTCATAAAATTCTTGTGTAGCTTTTAAAACCTTTTATAACGAAACTGTCCTCTCCATCCTTGTTTTCTACTCCGTTCTTCCTTTAAGAAAAGAAAACCTACTCCGTAATTCAGTAACAAAGTACCCAGGGAATAGATATCTCTTGCGAACTTCAAGAGTCAAGTCCAGTCACTTGGCTCTTAGGCAGTGAATCTCATAAATTGATTAAATAAAGTAAGTAATATTTTCACAAAACATGAAATGGTGACGTAAATTCTAATTTAGTCAAAACACTACGGAGGTATGATGGAGGTATCGCTCCAGTCGTTCTTAAATTCAGCACTAGGCAGAGGCAAGTGGTCAGCTTCATAACCCGGCTGCAGTACGCCTAGAGAAATGTGCTTCGGTAACTACTGAGTAGGAGACTGTATGGATCCCGGAGCCGGTCTGGATGCTTCGAAGAAGAGAAAGACTCTTGTACCTACTGGGAACCTAACCCCAGTTTATGGGTAATCTAGCCGACTGCTTAGACACTGTACTGGTTGAGCTATCCTGGCCCTATTCTCAGCTTCAGGCGCATTCAAATGTTACTACATCAAATAGCTGTACAGCTGAATGATGTAATTTCACCCTTCACTGACTTTATCTTGGTAAGTAAAGGAAATGAATGTGATGGTGAATTAAAATAATGTCGCTCCTCAATGATTCAAGACGAAGTTGAAATCCACAAGAAATACTAATGCGGAAGCGACAAGTTTGAAGCTGTACGAAGTTTCAAAGAGGGTAGTAGTGGGAGTATAAAGAAATACACGAAACTTTGGACAGAATCACGAAGGTTCTTTTACGGAACTTGAAATGTTCAGACCTTGTGGCATGGCCCCATTTTGAAAGCTAACTCCAATGAAGTAAATTTATTAATTATTATTACTACTGTTATTGTTTCATTATTATTAGTAATAGTGTCATCATTATCACCATTGTCATCACGATTATACCAAGTTATAAACGCCAACAAAACATTCTGTGAACATGTTAACATCAGCAGCGAGGTCTGCAAATTCAATAATCGGTTAATGTTTTCTTGCATCAGGAGATAGCGTGATGTCTGGCGTGTAAGACTCGCTCTTTATACAACTGAAGTACTTGTCCCAGCACAAGTATAAGAATATCAATAACCATCTTAGATATTAAATGTGCCTACACAAGTATACTCTCAATACACAAGTATCTTTTATCACTTTTTTCCTGCCCGTTTATCTGTTGCCTCATATTAGTTTCTTTAAGCTGATCCCAGTGGCCGTGCGGTTGTAAGGCGTGGGTCTCCGGCAGCCCACTTGCTGGGAATGCGGGTTCGAATCCTGCCGGTGCATGGATGTCTATCTCTTGTGAGTGTTGTGTGTTGTCAGGTAGAGGTCTCTGCGTTGGGCTGATCACTCGCCCAGACGAGTCGTACCGAGTGTGCTGTGTCTGTGATTGTGAATCCTCGATAATGAGGAGGCCCTGGTCCAATATGGCCTGTTGCGATATGGAAAAAAAATAAGTTCTTTAAATTGTGATTTTATGGGGTAGCCACCTGAAATATTATGTAATATCTTATGTTGGAATACTGCAGTCTAAAAGTTCCAGCTGACTGATAAACTAAATTCTCATGTCAGATGATTTTTTGCACCCCATATGTTCGCATTTCCTGCATGATGACATTTTACGCAGAGAAGCACAAATGTTCAAATCTGCACTAGACACGTATTGTTTAAGTGGGTATATAAGTCCACGTGCAGGTAGGCGATTAGTTAATTTTAAGTGTTATAACCGAAATATTAACCTCTTCACAGCGCTAAATCTGGCACCTTTCACGCAAGATAGGTATATCATTTATTCTACCACAAATAGAAAGTGGCAAGACGGCAGATAGGACGTCATCATGAACTGAATAATAATTTGTATTTTTCTTTGTCTTTTATGGTCTATGCTCTCTGGGCACTGTCTCTTTGGAATTAGTTTTGCGATTGTGAGCAGGCAAATACCAAGGAAGACAAAGAGCAGTTTATTTGTTAGACATGAGGAAAATGAGACCTTCGTAAAACATATCCATCACAAAGGATCGAACTTAGAAAATTAAATGTTTCTGAATTATATGTTTAGAACAAACAATTAAAGAAATGTAGGTGAATGTTCCTAAAACGAAATATCTATACTGTACAAGACAGGTATTGATAAATGTAACCAATTTTCGAAGAAACGAAAATTGAACAAGTGAATCAATTAAGTATCTATGTTATATAGTTAATAATACTAATTCAATAAGGACGAAATAAAAGAAATAATAGCTGCAGGAAACAAGCTTATTGTGTGAATTAATCCCTTTTCCAAGGTAATTTAATTTCAAAGGCGGCAAAA
Organism: Reticulitermes speratus; assembly: GCA_021186555.1. Classification (NCBI taxonomy): domain Eukaryota; kingdom Metazoa; phylum Arthropoda; class Insecta; order Blattodea; family Rhinotermitidae; genus Reticulitermes; species Reticulitermes speratus. The sequence goes on from JAJKFL010000005.1 coordinate 23,317,735, forward strand.
TTAAAATTTTATAAAACCGTGATAAGACCTGTTGTTACATATGCTTCTGAAACTTGGGTACTTAAGGAAAACATTACACAAAATTTACTAAGATCTGAAAGAAAGATTTTAAGGAAAATTTATGGTCCAGTTACAAGTCCGGATGCAGCATGGAGATTACGAAATAATGAGAAATTGGATAGGATAATTAGAAAGTCAAATATTTTATGACAAAAGCTAAGAGACTTGGATGGTTCGGGCATATACAAAGAATGGAAGAACATCGAATAACTAGGAGGATAATCAATCGCATGTCAACATTATTAAACAGACCAAAAGGAAGACCTAAAGAGAGATGGTGGAACAGTGTAGGCGGAGATCTGAAAATTTTGGGTGTACTGGATTGGAAAAAGAGTGTTTTTGATAGACAATATTGGCAAGGAATACTTGAGGAAGCCCAAACCCATCCAGGGTTGTACAGCTTAATAAGAAGAGAAGAGGTGAATGTTCCATTTGCGCAATATTTTGCATATCATTTTATTTTTATAACATTACTTAATCTTCATATTAAATAAGAGCCAGGATAGCTTAGTCACTAACTATACAGTGACTACGCTACTGTTTGGATGACCGAAGAATTTGGATTCGTTTCTTTCCGGCAGGTGTAAGAGGTTATTCTCTGTTCCAAAACTTTCAGGCTGGCACTAGAGCCCACCTAACATGGGCAAAAGGGATTTTTCCTGGGAATAAAACTGTCGGGATGTGAAACTCACTACTCATGTACATTGAGTGCCGATGTTACATAAGTATGAAACCATAATTCTGCTTAGCCTTATGTCTTCCTGGCTTGGATCTTAATAAGCCTAAGGACACAATTACCGTTACCATATTAATAATGTAGGGGATGGTGGTTTGTCTATGCACTGTCAGATTTAATATAAAACCTTTTAAAGTTTTCTTACCCAGTGTATTTGTGTTTTCCATGTGTTTGTTATAATAAGCAGAGACTATTTCCGATATTTTTTCTAAAGGGACCACAATCGTTTTAGTCTGAAGAAAGTGTGACGACAGAAATGTGTCATAGTTTGAGCTTAGATATTTACTTTTTATAGTGGGCTCTTCGTTAATTGACACTTCCTTAACCTGATATACATCATTGTAGGCAAAATAAAGAATTGGCATAAACTGTGACTTTAATTTAATTTAATTTTAATTTTAATTTTAATTTAATTTAATTTAAATTTTAATTTAATTTAAATTTAAATTTTAATTTAATTTAAATTTAAATTTTAATTTAATTTAAATTTAAATTTTAATTTAATTTAAATTTAAATTTTAATTTAATTTAAATTTAATTTCATAAAAAATTGAATCAATGTTACAGATATTTAATAAGTATCATTATTTTTGTATCTATAATAAATCTATAATAAATACCCATTGAATTGAATTGAATTGAATTGAATAATTGATAAGCCATTTATTTTGCCGCATTTTTATTCCTTTTGGTTTCTTTGTCTCTCTCCGGCTTCACAGCTTCTTGATATTCCTCCATATCACTCAGTGCACTTGGCGCTTGCTAAGCCGGAGTTCACTTGTCGAAACAGGTTCATGAACCATTGTTGGGATCCTTTGTTTAATGTGTCCTGTGTGTATTATTTTGTCTACATTTTGCAAATGGCGTATCCATATAACAGGATCTATTTTCAGGTTACATAACCGAGGAGGGACATATGTGTCGCTTTGCTGTAGCGAGACGTGCTAAACTGTGTGTTCCTGTAATGGGAACTGAAAAGCGTAAATCATTATTTGATACTGAGAGGCGGTAAGCAGAGATATACTGCAAATTAATTGCATTCTGGTGTCATTAGTCATCATGCATAACTCCGATAAGTGACTGACTACGGTCTGGACACGGTGGGGTTTCAAATCTTGTCGGAGTCACTTATTTTCATAGTTATTTTTAAGTCCACAAAGTTCCTAGGATCAGCTCAGCTTTCTGTCATAAGGACACTATGAACCACCTTGGCAGAGATGAAGCGGTGGAAGTATGAAACTGACGACTGAGTTTCATCTGGTGTCGAGAGTAAAAGTGCGTTTGTGGAACTTGATTCTATTTAAGCCACAAATCCTCTTATCGGAGATAAAGCCACCAGATCGTGAAGATGAGCATCCACTCCCATCTAACGTACAGGTGATGAATATGTGGCACTTTATCACCACGCCCTCATTGTTCCTATGAACGATCTGACCTTCTATACTGCTAGCACCAGAAACTCTCCTACCTTTATCTGCTGCAGAGATTAATAAAGTGTAAAGCTTTCTCTATCTACGCTTTCTATATACCTTCATGTTGTGGGACTTAGGCACGGGAGTACACTTACCATTATCATCAGCATTACTTCAGACTGCTAGGCATTGACGCTGTACACGTATACTAACCGTGACAGTTAAACAACTTATGTCCACTCTTCAAGAGCTCCACCCTTTAAATTTGGCCAGACGTCTGTCATGAGGTACTTTATTTTACCCTCAAATATTCCACTTTTCGAATACTATCGCTTCTTTCTCACATTTTTCTGAAATTGAGATTTATCGCCCTGTTCTCAGATACTTGATTTAGGCGTGAGAATGACTATAACACGTGCTGCTTTCGTGTATGTGACGCTGTATAATTTTTTACAAAGATACCCACAATCTGAAATACATAGATCCTATGTCACCTCATTGAAGACACAATAGTTACCCTAAATAGCATTTAAAAAGGAGAAATTATCATCTGCTTAATTATTGTACCATGAAGACGTATGAGGAGTCTATATAGCTCCACGTGTTCTTAATATCGGCAGTAGATTGAGGCGAGTTGTCGGCTTGAGGTCTCGACGGCTTTACCCTAGAAGAAAAGACCACTGGTACCGTTTGCCTAGGAGGCTGGGTGGACAGAAGACAGAAAATCCTTGCCTATGTCGAAGAGTGAACCCCACTTCCTCAGCCGCTAAGCTCGTGTCACTGTCTTTATCCTGACTAAGATGTCATGACCCTTACATTGCCCATATACAAATTTATAATTTTACGTTTTTATAGTTTTACAATCAGTATTAATTTATGAGAGATTTGAGGATTTTTGGGCATGATTGCCACATTTACGGTATTCTGAGGTATGATGCCGGGTCGTTTGGTAAACAGTTACCAACGTTCCGGAGTACCATCTGCCTTAATTTCCTCTGAAACTTTTGGTAATTATATTCAAGCTGTACTGCGTCACTTTCTGGAAAACTCTTATCTCGATATTAGTTTATTTTCTATGTCCATTAGCTTAGTAAATATGTAAAAATCTAAATCTTGACTGCAGTGTGAACCTCAAATTTCGTAGTGAACTGGAATCAATTATATGTTACATTTCCAACATTGCAAGTCCCCCGGGAAATGCCACGCCACCTTCCAACTTGCTAATTAAACAGGCCCGTAATAACTATATTACAACACAAGCTTTTGTGTCATTGCTCTAATTGAAGGTGACGCACGAAGCGATCAACCCCTCTGTAGTTCCATCACTTCAGAAAATTATACATCTCCTTTACCAACCCTTCAAATTACTATCCACTTAGCGTAATGATATGTTCCCTTTCACGTGCTGTACCTTATAGCAATGAACATGGCAAATAGAATTTGGTACCATGCTGATGTTAAGTGGCGAACGCTATGGAGACAGGTGATATGGTACAAGTTTAAAAAGAGTTTCATCTAAAGTTAAATATTTACGGACACTGCTTACAGCTCTTATCTTTACTCTTTCATTTCTTATTCACGTCCACGCTTGTCTATTGATCGAGATTTCTTCTCCAGGCCTATACCGAAACGATATCAGTGAAGCGTGTAGGATTGAGAAAGAAAACAGAGAATATTTTATGTATCTGAACGATAAAGATTTTACTTACAGGAGGAAATATTTTCATAATAGAAAATCCAAAGAGCGCCATACCCATGTTATTCCGCTTACGAGGACTTCACTTTTCAGGAAATAGATGTTACGATAAACGGAAAGCCAAAACACACTAACAATGAAAGCATAAATGATTAGGTTTATAGAGTTATGGCACATTTATATGCATGTCTTCTCTTTTATTGTGATCTAGATTATGACATCGTGTACTACGCAACAAGTTGGCAGTCTCTTAAAAGAACATGCTTCCTTCCAAGTACCACAATATCGGTCGGGGTTTACTAGTTGCGTCCCGCGGTCACTTTTCAGATAACAGCTGCGTATCAGTTGCGTCCCACGCTGCTGAGGGTCAGGGTATTAGTTGCGTCCCGCGGTCACTTTTCAGATAACAGCTGCGTATTAGTTGCGTCCCGCGGTCAGTTTTCACGTATAACAGTTGTGTAGCAGGCTGCTGAGGAGAAATCGAACGGTTCTAGTGTCGAATCGGATCCAGGGTACCTTGGCTCGATGTCCGTCCGCGACGCTGTTCAGTGGGTCAAATTAAGCAAGACCTGGCCAAAATTAAAATTCATCGACTTCCACAAAATGCTTAAAAATCTACTTGAGGGGCAACAGGAAGTTCTCAGGGTAACGAAAATGTACGTTTTATGACATTTTTGGTGGATATATTTTCGGTAGAGGCAAACAAACAAACAAACAAACAAAGCGTTATTTCAGGTTTCCGCCGCCATGTTGATCAGATCTGCGCTCTTCTGGGATATTACGCAGCGTCGAGTGGTAATCTTTTACCGAAGTTTCAGGACGACGTATCGGTCCCATCTTCAAGGGTCAAGAAGTAAGACTTCTTGACCCTTGAAGATGGGACAAATACATTGTCCCGAAACGTCGGTAAAGGATTACCACACGACGCTGCGTAACACCCTAGAAGGGCGCAGATGTCACAAATAGAGCGTCGTTAGTAGCAGCGTTTTGGAAAGGTACTTTGTACGCAAACTTCAGTAGTGGTTTTATTAATTATTTTTACAGTGACAATTTAATTTAATAAGTGAACTCTTTACGGTGCAGAGCAATAAAGTTAAGTAATGTGTGAAGTAATTAAAAATGAAATATTTCAAGAGAAATAAATAATTTTTATATCTATTTATGTTACGCTGATTTTTTGTTGCATAGAATTTGAAGTCCATTATTTACATTCATTCATTCATTCATTCTGCAGTTGTCTTACGACAGGTCCGTAGCCTCTTCCAAAGCGAGATCTCCACAGGGTGCGATCTAGTGCTTCCTCTTTCAATTTCCAGTATCTTCTCTTTTCCTTAAGGTCATCCAGTAGCTGCTTACACTGTATTCCTCGTCTTCACGTCATTTCTATCCTTCCTTCTAACTTTCCTTCAATCACGTGTTTCAGAAGGCAGTTTCTGCGCAAGATGTGACCAATCCAGTTAGCCTTTCTTCTTTTTATTGTATGTAGGATATTTCTCTCCTCCTTCACGCTGTGTAATACTTCTTCATTTCTCACACGATCGGTCCAACTGATCTTTTCCATTCTTTTCCAGGACCACATTTCAAAACTTTCCAGATACTTCTGAGCCATTTTCTGAAGTGTCCACGTTTCAACACCATATAAAGCTATGCTCCAAATGTAGCACTTTACTAGTTTCTTCCTTAAATTTAAGTCCAGTTTGCTGATGAAAAGATTCTTCTTCTTGTTGAATGCTCCTTTAACCATGGCAATTCTGGATTTAATTTCACGTGTACACCTTGCATCATTTGTTATCATGCTACCCAAATAATTGAAATATTCCACATTCTCCAATTGCTTTTGATCTATCATAATTTTCATTGGGGCTGGTTGCCTTGAGATACTCATTACCTTAGTCTTTTCAACATTCATTTCCATTCCATAGCGTCTTCCGATTTCACTTAATCTATCAACCATGCTGTAAAATTGATCTGAGCAGATCGAGCTCCGTTTGTTGCAGTATTGTACAGCTTCAAACTATATTATTATTGTACAAAAAATTAACTGCTAATACTTGCTATTCTGAAAGTTATTAACGATTGCATAAAGCAGTGTCATGTGCTTAGAGAATTTGATCATGTGATTTGACATGTAATCTACCATTCTGAGTGCCCACCTTCGATTTTAATAAAAAGTTAGTACAGTGTGGATGACTAACCAGCTTACACATTATGTATGTTATGTTTATAAATATAGACTTTATATTCTTAGACGTATAAGAATATATTGATTTTTATATATTTTATAATAAACTATGAAAAACTTTCGCACAATTATTTACAGATAAATACAAAATGAAAGCACAAGGAGTTGTTTCAAATTGGATACAAAAGAAAGGCAAGCACAGCTACATAAAGAGTAAATACGTTACAAAAGTGTCATACGGATGTACAGATATTTTTTTTAATTAAGAATCTAGATACCACGTGAACATTTATTTGATAGAAATTAAACCGTTATTAGTTAAACAGTAATTGCTTTATTTTCAATTTTCAATGAATTTTTATTATCAGTTTTCTTAATATAATCATAATTATTATTTTACAGCTCATTTTGGGCCTGAAGAAATTTCTACGAGCGCATTAAGGGAAATAGAATATATCTCGTGTTTTAGTGGATATTTGACAAGAGGGATTGATGCAAGAAGAACCTAACAGTATTGTGTATCAAAGAACGCAGAATGGTTGGAACAAGATGTCAATTTACATATTACAGTTATTGTCAAAACATATGAAACAGATTACGAAGTGCCATGCACTTCAGGTATACGTGGTCGTCGAAACGTCGAAAAACTTGGACGTTGGTTGGTGTGTGTGTGTGGTGTCCCTCGTTGCTCTGCGGGTTCGCTTCCAGATCTGTTCGGGAGGTTTGGTCGTGTCTCTGCATGATACACACGAAGCAGAGACCCTGGTACGCAACTGATACATTGCCTTAACCGTGCGGTTGACAACTCTGGACGCAACTGATACACATGAAGCAGACAATTTGGGACTCAACTGATATGCTTTCTTGACCGCGGGACGCTCCTCGTACGTCCCGAACATGGGTAACAATCGCCTACAAGACTATACGGTCCCTTAACCCATTAAACGACGATTCAAATATTTACCGTTGTAAATCTTAAACTTAACATAAGCAAACGTCGTTAAAACCTTTAACATCAAGTGAAGTATGACAAGGTAGACCGACATGTAAAATAAGTAGCTCTAAATAATGAATATGGAGGGCTGTATAAATATATCAATATGGCATATTTCATTCTTTAACATTTTTCAATTCATGACAACATTCTTTTCCAATTCCGTCACTAATGTTTGGACGTTTTCCATTGTCACACCACAAAACACAACACAACCTTTCGAAAAATACTAGTTTTCTTCTGCAGGTGAATTAAAAATTCACCTACAGAAGGAATCACATATTTTATGAAACGTTGTATTGCGTTGTGTGGTGCGACAATTGAAAAAGTTTCAATCAATATAAGTGATAAAACTGATATTAAACCTTTTTTCAAAATTATACGATTCAACGTTTTTTCTTTCTACAGAAATGCGTGGTATTTATTTCTTTGAAAAGCCGCAAAGAATTGACTGTTTTGAACTGTGTATTAACAACGCAAATTCCTTGAGAACAAAACACAGCTTAGGGAAACTTCGTCAATGTAGGCAGCCATATGGCGGAGGTGGAACTGGAGACCTTACAAATCCTATACCAAAACTACTCGCAAGTGTGTGTAATACTCTTGATTCTAATTTAGGAGGATCCGTGTTTGAATCTCGGCTCCGGTACCGACTCTTCTCTCGAGTATTTTACCAGGAAACAGGCTGCAACTTTCCCGCTCAACACCCATATTTCACAGGCGTGTTATTTTAGACTAGTTGCTGTTAACTTGTCTTTAAATAAACAAGCAAGCGAAGAAAACTGGTACAGAGACTTGCTACAATTTACACCGCAATTCCAGATGACGTTTGTTGTTGTTGTTGTTGTTGTTGTGTTCAAACAACGTATTTTTTAATTGCTACTCTTCGTGATCACGAATACTGTTTATGAATTGCTGCTGCCGAGTGTATATAATCGTGCAGCAGCTAACGTACTGATTGTTGCTATTTAATGGATACAGTTTCAACAGCTACGTTACACATTTACATACGTACATACGTACATACATACACACATATATGCACGCATATATATGTACAACATGCATGGCTACATACATACATACATACATACGTGTATACCTACCTACAGACACGTAGACACACGCATACACAAATACACATGCATCCATACATACATATATAAACCTACACACACATACATACATACATATATACATACATACATAAGTTTATACCTACATACACACGTAGACACGCATACACAAATACATGTACACATACACACATACATACATACACAAACACATATATACACACATACATAATACATACACACATACATACAAACTATAATACATACATACATACATACATACATACGTACATACATACATACATACATACATACATACATACATACATACATACATACATACATACATACATACATACATACATACATACATACATACATACGTACATGTATGCACGCATACATACGTACAACATACATGCATGCCTACATACATACATATATACATACATATAACATGCATAAATACATATATGCATGCATACATACTTCTATACGTGCATACATGCATACATACATATATACATACATGCATACATACATATATACATACATGCGTATATATACATACATACATATATACATGCATACGTACATACATACATACATATACACATGCGTACATACATACATACATACATACATATATATGTGCATACATGCATACATACATATATACATACATACATACATATATACATGCATACGTACATACATACATATACACATGCATACATACATACATACATATATATGTGCATACATGCATACATACATATATACATACATACATACATATATACATGCATACATACATATATACATACATACATATATACATGCATACATACCATGCCATGTCTCAGGCGCTTATTGCCGGCCTGTGAATGCGGATGTCAAAATTCAAACTGTGACCAATGTCGTGGATCAGGCAGTACTGGCACTGGATTTACTTTGAATAATTCTGCTTTCTCCTGCCATTACCACTCGACCAGTGTTCCGTACTCACATTTAACTTATCTGCCACCGACGTTATTTAAACTTAACAATGGGCGGCTTCGTTAAATACAACACTTCTCTCTCGCATTTAATTCGGTCTGAAACCGTTAAGAACTCTGACCAGAGGAGACATAGAAATTGGATCGCATAATGTTCTTTGTTGATGATCTGTGTTCTTTAAAGGAAAGTAGAATAGACTCGTATCCAGGCGGTTTCCAAAAGAGAGTTTTACTGCAACCACCAACAGCAGTCCAACCGTGTAGCGAAGCTTTAATAAGCCTAGGAAGCCAGGCGACAGCGACAAACAGTAAGGAATGCTTAGCCTACACAAGCTGTTTCCTTGAAAACACAAGAGCTTGTGTGTGTACAGCCAATCTGCAGACGCGTATCCCAAGCCTTTATTTTCATTGGCATTTTTTACGGAATAAATATATTGTGCTGTAACAGAACTAACAGCATGAAACTCACGATAAGCAACTAGAAAGATGAACGTCGATAGGATATTCATGTTAAAGGAAGGATTATGTTGACACATCAAAGACCAAAACGATATTCCGTGTAAAACGTCTGGGTGGTTCTGCAGTTCTGTATTTCAACTCCATATGTCAGTAACGTACACAGTTAAAATCGTTTCGAATGTTGAACAGCATAGGATCGGGAAAGATGCGTTGGCGAACCGTTTTCAAGTAAAATACCAAATATTTTCCTGAGGTAATAGACGATTACCACGACAATATACGGAATAACCGGTGTCTGGTCCGAGATTCGAACCCTGTACCATCCGAGTATGAGTCAGGCAGAAGCTCTAACAACTGTTTACTGTGGTGTTTGCACAGACCTAAACGTTCACTGGATTTTAAACCAGTTACGTAGTGTCGGGATGGAAACACGCGAACGGACACGTATTTACACTTCTGTAACTTCATGCATTACGTGCTGTGTTATAAGCATCTCGGCATGTTAAACCCGTACGATTTTTATGATTACATATCGAATTAACTCTTAAATCAAAATTGTAACAATGTGCGTTAACGTTAAAGAACTGCATTGTGACCACTGTGCTCCTTTTGTGTTTCATAAATAATTTATAATGAATAAATTATTATTATTCCGTAACAACATTAACAGATGACCTCTGTAAGCAGGTTGCATTGTGCGAGATTTGCAGTTCTTATAACAGAGTTGCTGAAGATTCAAGTATTTTGAGATATAACGCCATTTTGATTGGTAAAATATTACCTACGTTTTGGAGTTCTTGCTGCCTCTACCTACACGGTACATGCCGCCCAAGAAGAAGAACCGTTACGGAAGAACTGAGCATAATTTAAAGCGTCGATCCTTCAATCGCCGTTTATGTAATTACATATAGCCTATCTACAAGTAGGAATCACATATACTTGAGTCTTCAAAATTTAGTGCCATCTCTATTAGCATGAATTGAATTTTTCTGCAATAGACGAATTGAGTGCTTCTGCTTTTAAGGATATTTATTTTAATAATCGTGGACCAAATAAAACATGCCTTATCACTGCACATAAAAGAATGGATATATGCTCGTCTTTCAAAGCGAAGTACTTGTACTACAATCTTTAACGTTTAAAAATCTTCCGTTTGTCACACGTAGTGTGTGTGTGTGTCTCTGATCAGAGAAAAACACTGATTATTTCCCTACACACAATTGACAAGTTTGTCGTTTGTAATAGTGATATTTGTACCTACTATGATGTAAGAACTGAAACTTCATATACTCTTAATACTTAGTTGTAATTTATAATTCAACTGAAAAGATTTTGGTTCAAAAAACAATAGTCATATAACGTATTTCAAAATGCATTTCTCTGCAATGCAGGTGATCACTAAAATGTCATTTGAAGACTTGATTTAAAAAGAAAGTTTTGTCATAATGGAAACTGACTGTATAAAGGTAAGAATTAAACCAACCGCGAAAGTTTGTATTTATTATACCTACATACATAATTGCAGTGCGGTTCTAAGAATTCAGTCCAACATTACGTACGAGTGAGCTAATTTCACTTTAACTTCTATGGTCTACGTAGCAGCATCACATTAGCATGCAGATGAACGAGATTAGTGGGGTGTCGGTTGCTTGCTCCAGAGAACGGCGACGGAGGATCATTCAATTTGTGGCCAAGCCTTCTGGGAATAAAGAACCCGCAGTAGACAGATTGTGTGTTGATCAATTCGAACTTGGTACCCACAATAAACTTGCCCCTTCTGAATTTCTACTTGTAAGCCTGGCATGGGACGACGAGATGCGTACAATTCTCCGCAAAGTTTATAGAATCATGACTAGAGACAATTCTGTTGGTGATAATGAATATTACAAGCACATGTGGGTATATATTCTTCCTCAAACGTGTTTACTTACCAAGGAATAGAAAATTATAGGCGGAGAGGATGGTAATTTCCCCAGCTCTTAACCAATCAACATACAAAGAAATTACAAAAAAATTAAAGCGAGTTGACAGCTCTGAGCCCAGCGAAATTTGCGGCCTTCGTTTAAAGAAGATACTTCAGAGTTTTAATCTTACAGTTTGGAGTGAGAATCAACAGGATAAGTTTCAATGTGTGTTAGAAGGAATGTGGATAAAGCGGCCGTTTCTGTTCTGAGGTAGGCAACATTCTGGTGTTTGTTCTGTGGGACTGAGAAAGACCACAGAAATTTCGGTCAGAGTTACTCCACATACTGAATCAAAATTTCTTGCAAAGCACACTGCCTTTGTGGAAACCGTGTCACTGCTGCTTTCCTGTTGAAAACTCGAACGGTATTCGTAAATAAATTCCATGTTGCAAAGTAGATAAAATTACATTTCATTTTTAAAGATTGTTTGAAATATATTCTAATTCTGTCATGTTGCATCAATTTGTTTTATTATAACAGAATTTTGAATATGTACAGTGCTCATAATCACAATTAAGAGATATGACAAGAAGTACGACAGTTTCTATTTTATATATATTGCATGTCTCAACGATTTGTATACAATTTAGCAGGGGATACCTACGTATATTTTCATTTTGGAACCAAGGGTAATGTACATTATGCGATGTGACGGTCACTGAATAGATAGCGTTAACTACACTAACACCTGCGCTACCTTACAGAGTGTAAAGCCTGTAAAAATGGCGGCGGAAGGCTTGATTTTCAGCAAGGCAGGAAGATAATATTAAAGTGGTACTGGGAATACAAGAATGTGTACGAAGTCCAAAGTTAGTGGCGGCGTGAAATCTGCAATTGAACCTCCAGTAAAGCAACATTTGGACGCATTCGTGACGAATTTGACGCCTAAGGTACGCTACAACCTGTGCACAAGCTACGGTCAGGGATGCCCCGCACAAAGACTACTCCTGCCTCTGTTGTTGTTTTTTTGTAATTCACACGATCACGAAAAACAAATCCATAGGACGATGTGCCGTGAGATAGGAATTAGCAGGACAAGTGTACACTGCATTTTTAAAAGAGCTAGGTGGAAATTTTATAATCAAAGGCTGTTACGTGCCATGAATGAAGACGATCCTGATCAAACACTTGCTCGAGGGTGCAGATTTTGTAGACAAGATTGTTTGTTCCGATTAAGGTTTATTTAAGGTCAGTGGTACAGTGAATCGTCACAATTTCCTTTATTGGTCTCGTGAAAATCAGCATATTCCTGAGGACAAAGCAATAAATTTACCACGACTCACCTTCTGGCGTGAGACATTATCCAGAGGTTGCAATAGACCGTTCTTTCGTGAAGGAACAGTTAATGACTCTGCGTACTTCTACATGCTTCGGACATTCCTTGTGCCTGCCGTTCGACAGCTGAATGGGAATGAGGAATTTTCCTGTCAACAAGATGGGGCACCCCACATTACAATCGAGATAATGTGGTGCTACCTAGATCAAACTTCCAGGCCAATGTATAGGTCGAGGAGGAATTGTTAAATACCACCCACGCTCACCAGATTTAACGCCCCTTCACTTTAACTTGTTGGGTTATGTGAAGGATGCAGTGTTTTTACAAAGCCAGCAACACTGGAAGAGTTACGTAAAGACATGGAAGAATCGTGTGCAGCCATCTAAGTACACACCTTGTTTGACGTTTGCGACTCACTCGTTCGCCGAATTCAGGAGAGTCTGGATGTTATCCGTGAACATTTCGAACACTTGTCCAAATTCAACGTGTGTCAAAGTACTTTCTATGTACACGAAACCTCGACCTCCAATAAATTATCTAAGGGGTATTCTTTGTAAATTAACTTTTTTATAAATTTTTAGACACTGTATATAGTCTTAATTTTTAATCCGTATAACCACCCACAAAGTACTATCCTTCTGGCTCATTACACCATCCACATCTCCACCGTTGCTGGAAACATGGGTGAATATTATTTCAAAAAAATTATTTTATTGTTAATGTCATATTATTTTCAATTTCTGAACTAACTCAGTCATTTCCAAAGTAATTTTTAATTTCTGTAACGTGAAAAAACAAGACGGGACGAAATAATCGAACACGGTGGATGATCCGCAGTGATAAATATTTTGTCAGAAAATCGCTTCGTCAAAATTGTTGTGCTAAGGTGCATTTTCACGACACAAAATCCGCTATTCCGGCCAAAGATTTGGTTTCTTTCTAATAATTATCTATTTTAAAAGCACCAAAATTTTACGGTCGAACGCTCAATTCTTTGATTTACTTGTTCATTAAGTTCAGTAAGTTACGGTGACATGATAGAGAACTAGCTCTTGTAATTAAGTACAATTTGCTGATTCCAAATCTGGAAGCAAATACTTTGCTGTACATCACAGTGTTCTAGAAAACTGTAACCAGTACTTTCAAAATATACATCTAAAACATAAACTCGCTTAGTGAGTGTTGGTGGAACTCGGGCGTAGAAGTTGTGCAGTATGTGCAAATTATTATTTTATTATTATTATTTACTGCAATTGGGTTTTCACCCGGTGGCAGTAGTCCTTACACTAGTACACACAATACAAATGGAAATATAATATACATAAAAGTAACAATACAAAATAAACTATACACAATTACAAAACAAAATACATACAGCAAATAAAAGTACACACATTAGAACACCACACACACATTACAAAATCATCCACACCTTAACAAAAACATCCACACCTTACAAAAACACCCACACAAAATAAAAGAACACACGCACATTACAAAAACACCCACACATTAAATAATACAAAATCAATAAAACACACGTACTGCAAAAAGAAAGAGTAGCTAAGCCTAATCTAAAACCTAACGTAAATGAATCAGAGTTAAAAATAATTTGGTATATCAAGCAAAGAGTCAACTATACTACACAAAAATAAAATTTCATGTTTTGAAAAAGTGATACACACATTTAAACAGGACCTTCACTTCACTATGCTTATATACACATCACGGCATTCCCAGTTTTGCCTTCCTTTACATCACTTCACTTCACTTCACTTCACTTCACTTCACTGCAAATGTGTTGTTCCTTTAGTAAATTAAAGATTATTCTTATTTAAATAACGCAGTTATTTAGAATTGCATAAACAGTCGTAGAGCTGTGTATGTACGTTTATATGTCTTGCATAAAAATAAATTTGGAGGAGAAAACACTGCGCATTACATCTGCTTGATTGTCACTTTTATGACTAAAGTGACACCGACTTAGTGAAAACCGGGTTATTTCTCGTACATTATAGATAAGGTGAACATTTCTTTTTTTCATATGTGGAACACATGATATTAACTTTGACACCAGATTTTGTCATCGCTCTATTTGTGTGTCGAAGATATTGGTTTTCTTACTGGAAACATTACTTTTCTTCTTTATAATAATCCGTGGTCCAAATATCTTCACCAAACTCTATGCCTTTTAAAGGGTCTCGTATTTGTCTAGTCACGAAATTACCAGATTTCATGTTACGTGAACAAGTGGGTGTTTCGTGGTAATAGGTTTAGCATATATTTCGTTCAGCAGAACAAATTATATGTTATACGATTATCAGTATATATTTATAACATGGTTTAAAATTTAATTGAATTTATTTATTGCTTAATAATTGTAACATTGTTTGTTAAATATAAATAGTTTTCAGTTCATATTTTTTAAGGCTACGCACTGCACAGACTAACTACTGAATAAAAAAACCGGGTTTGGTTTTCGAGGATTGAGAAGGATATATTATCTTTGCCAACATTTCCAAACCAATTACAGAACTCGCTTCCCTTCGCATCTAATGAATCCGAGGCGAAATGATGGCTGATTTTAAAGTTGACAATTTGCAGTGTTTATAGAGAAATTCAGAAACAAATTTAACACTTCCATGCGTTCATGTACAGTAAATGTTGACATGACGGTAAATTCTTACATAGAAATTGATATAAATTGTCAATTGTTTAAATCCCCGCCCTAAAGTAATTTCCTTTCCATCCGCCATTAATACGAATATGAATAAATAGAGTCAAATTCCATTAAATTGTAAATCCGGTTAAAGCGAATACTGTCTTTACCGGAAATATATTCAGGTCCCGCGAATACAAAGAAAATTAATGTGTAATTACGCTTAATTAAAGAAAAATATCTAACAAGGACGGCCTGATGACTAAGCTGTACACTGGTCCAACAGACGGGTCTGAGATCGATTCCCGGCTGATCATGCGTTTCTTTCTTCGCCACCGCTTCCAGACCGGTTCTGCGAAACAACCAGCTTCCTATAAAATGCGTACCGCCAGTAAAGGTAACGCGCCTTGAGTTTTAATATCCAACTTCATCTTGTGTCGAGATTAAGAACGCTTTATTTCCTCTGTCGCCTAAGTATGTATAGATTGTGCTTAACAAATAAAGCATGGTAAACCTTTTCCATTCACTAGTCGGCAGGTCTGTATATAAAAGAATCCAGTATACCGCGAATTTCTGGCTTATCTTGAGGCCTTAAATATGCTAATATATGACTACATATCTATAATTAATTTCGATTATCTTTTTGAACTCCTACCTCGTGACGTTCATTTAAGACTTTGAAGAAGAACTTTTATGACAAATAATCTTCCTTTCCTACTACACATAGAAGCAGTCCGTGTTAATTATAGATACAAGTGGTGTATAAGGAGATAATCGCTCATTATGTGAGTCTCACTGGAAACACACAAGCCCTAAATACACTGTGTAGCAAAATGAAGAGTTTCTACTTGCACCTTTTAGATACATGTGCAGTTGTACGGGTAAACGCATTGAAAAATTCATTTGCTGGCTCACGAACAACAAATAGTGACGTCTTTACAGGAATACGTCCGTTAGTGCAATTTACGGATAAAAAGACGCCTAGTCTCAGAATTGAGGAATATGTGAAATTCATGGAGAAAATAAGTAGATAAAATTCAATGTTATTTAATGTTAAATATGCCTTATATAATTTTTTTCTGGTGTTACTATTTGCAGTTTAGTAATTATGTACCAAAATTATGCCTACAAAAATTTGGTAGGCACCTACAAAACCCCACCACGTTACATCTTAAAATGCAATAAACTTTAGGTTTTTTTATGATACAAATACATCTTACTGGCAGATCTCTGTCACATCCCTAACACAGTGCAGTAATTAGCAGCAAGCTCACCCATCGTCTATACATTTTAAAATGAAAACACGTAAAATATCCGTCGTGTCGATGCATGCGTGTGGTAAGTCTAATTCACTTTACCGAATTAGGGCCTCACACCGTGCATGACAAATTGTTTATAGTATTAGTCACGTTCGAAATTCAAAATTAGTCTGCTTCAAATTTGACATTGTTATTCATGTTCAGTTTCCAACAAGAAAAATTGTTAAATTACATGAAAGTGACAATAAACCGTGCATTGCTAATGAAGGCGAATTTTTGTGACGGTAACTCGCCCAGAATTTCAATAAAACATGTGCATATCAGTGAGTGCGCGACACGGTTTAAAGCTGCGTTTCAGCTTTCCAAGCCAATATTCTGTTTCACTAGTTTTGTATTAGTGTGAAATAGAAAACGTTTCAGACGTTTTGTAATATTATGCTATTGTACAATGAGAAGGTTAGCAACTTTTGCTTTTCGTTAAATAATAATGTTGCAATAATGAAATCGTGGATGGTGAGACTTACATGATATGTAGCGTGTAAGGGGGAGAGTGAAAGCACGTGAAAACAATTAATTAGATATCCTGAAGGAAAGAGACAATTTGGGGAGTTTGGATGTGGGGGACAGAATATTAAAATGTAACGCCGACAAACAGACGTATAAGAAATAAATACTGTGTGTGTGTGTCTGTGTAATATATGGCATATGGACCTATAAAGGGTTTGGAGAATATAGTCGCTTGCCCTCAGGCAAGTTTTCTTTGGTTGGCGAATAATAATTCATAACAGTTAATTATATGAAAGAGTCTTGTGTCAGTTTGTTTCATTTATTTTTTTACTTATGCCATATATATAAAAATGTGGGTAGATTCTGGGGTGTTTTAGTTTGACGAGTAGAACTTGGCATATATTTTCAAGCCCGGTGCTCTAAGCGGCTAAGTCCAGTAATGAGGATTTTTTTTAAAATACATCGTGGAAAGAAACTTTATTGTTACTCAACGTAAGAATTAGACAATTTAAATTTGGGAGTGAAATTTTGGTTGAAAGGAAATGAGTAGAAAGTGTACATAAGATATTTCTTAGGTAATTTGTAAAATTAACTTCACTAGGCAGACTCAAAATGAAAAGTAGGAAAGTACTGCCACTACAGCTCTATGCTTATGTACTCACCGCAAAATGGAGCAAGGTGAAGCCTCCCGAAAGATGGTTGGCAGTTCATATCTTCGCGCCTACAGGCTGAGTATTGACTCTCGTGCGTGCCTTCTTAATTCATGTTTCCTCAGAACAGTACGCACCTTAACACACTTAATTTTCCACTTAGAGTTAGGCGGTCGTGATTTATAAACTATGCAGTTCTTAAAGTGTCGTTAAATAAGGCAAGAACTAGAACGGACGTTGAAATTAAAGAGCCATGTACAAGTATAAAGAAAGGCTCAGGCTTTCCTCTATGTTATGCATGCACAGTGTTAGGGAAGGGTTAAAAGCAAGTGAGTAGGCATCCCAACGTCACAATGACCGGCTCTTATACGTCGCTTGTAGGATATGACCCATGGAATTAGATTATCAAAAGCCTTTACCATGGCCCTATACGTTTAACGGGTTGTTGTTCAGTATTTGCATGTACTGCATATATTTCTCTACTGCGCACAGTCATAGACTTAGCAAGGAGCTATGCAGAAACATATACAGAATGTAACTCTATTTTTATACTACCTATTAACCCGTTTACGATTTGGCACGATGTGGGAGAAGGCGTTTAGACAATTAAATACAGGTTTTACTACGATTATACGAATGTTTTAAAATAAATGCAAAGGAACTTAGCAGTGTTTTCCAGTTTAGAAAAAGAATAATATATGGTTGGAGTCCTGTTACTGGACATCTGGATTAATATAAACACTTGTAGTGGGCACAAAATGAAACACACTTCTTAAAACATGATTAAATATTAAATACCAGTGGAACAAAATTCGAAATAACAAAAAGAATGAAGAAGAACTTAACTACGTGTACAGTTTAAGAGGATAAAGTTCTATGGAATATTTCAAGGAGTAGCTCGAATGTTTCATAGGAAGCTTCGAATGGTACAAGAAAATATATTAAATAAATGTGGTATAAGAAACAAATAAGAAAAAGGATTTAAAAATATTGAATTGTGGAACTCAAAACAAGCAATTATATGATACAGAATAAACTAAAATACACACTGAGGTTTCTAGACCCCTAATTTGAAATTCTGGTATTTGGATCTACATTAATGTCAACAGAGAGGAACTGAGGATTTTAAAACAAACCATAAGCAATATTTTCTTCGTTTTAAAGCAGAAGTTCTCACAATGCAGCTGGCTGTAACACACCTTGATAAATCAACTCAGACAACACGTATTTCTTACAACTTTGCCATTTCTGTCAACTATCCAACTCCTCTTACCAGTTCTCTGAAAATTTTAAAAGGAACTAGCAGAGAATATCAACAAATTACACAACGACATCTCCATTACTGTCCGACAGATACCATGATATATGGGACTACTGGCAAACGAAAGAGCATATACACTTTCAAAAATGGCAGGAGGAGAAGTAAATATGAAGACAGTGCCCTTAACTATTAAGACAGCATGCAAAGGAATAAGTACAGAGAGTAGTGGAAGAAGAATATTACGCACAGTTGGTACCGTAGATATGAGCCTAGATCAGTCTTTGAGATTGAACTCAACAGAGCAAATGCTACTACTGTCACAGAATTGAAATTGGACACGATCAGCCAAACATCTTTCTGAAGCGAAAACAAAATATTTTGACCGGTGTGTAGGTAAAAATATGCAAAATATTGGTCATATGGATGAAAAACTCAGTGGATTATATCTTCTTTCCTGAGGCATAAATTTGACTCTACATCTGATTTCTGTGTTTCTTCTGAGTCTTTTGAATAACTACAAACCCTCCCGTCATTACATTAACTAGCGTTGAAAGAGGACCGCTGCCATTTGTCCTCCTCCTTTCCATAATGGCGTTAGCAGTTAACGTGACAATCTACACAAAGAGAGTATTTGAAAATTCAAACTTTGTTCTTAAAAATTAATGCTGACAGCCGAAAATATTAATACGTTTCATCGGTGTGGTCGGTCCAGGATCCCAGAGCAAAATATTCACGTTACTATGTTCCATCTCACCCCGTGCATAGCAGAACTGACTGGGTGGTAAAGGAGAGGAATATTTCGCCTTCTTATTATTCCAACCATAACTTATTTTTCTAAACACAAGGATGTAATGTGAGTGTTTATGTAGTGGCATCCACCATAAAATTACTTTTAGAAAATAGCTGAAACACTTTCACGCTGCTCCAGATACATTTTGGGCTTGTAATTGTTCAAAACTGAATTACGTACATAAATTATAAAAGGATATAAAAATGTCGAGATTAATAAATGTTAGCATTTCCGAGTCTAAGCAAGTAATGTCAAAGCAAACAAAAATCTGGTATCAATTAAATAAACCTGTTCTGAATTATTCAAATTAAAAAAAAAAAGAATAATATTAAGATGGATCTTGAAGACGTGGGATGGGGAGGCAAGGACTGGATTTATCTGGCTGAGGATAGGGACAGTTTAAGGGCGCTTGTGAATATGACAATGAACTTTCGGGTTCCATAAAAAGCGAGGAATTTCTAGACTATCTTAAGACCTGTTAGCTTTTCAGGAAGGACTCTGCTCCGTGGAGTTAAGTAGTTAGTTGGTTAGTTATTCAGTTAGGCACATAGTTTAGTTAGTTACTTATAAGTATGAAATCCGAAATTTAGGAACTTCAACCATTTGTCTATTGTGAATTGATACATGTAAGTTGTCCTGCATTTAAGGTTAATTATTACCTCACATATGAATGTATATAATTTTAAAGTAGACCAGGTTCTAGTACGTAAAATGTCATCCCAATTTAAAACTAGCCAGTACCAAAATCAGTCCACCTTAAATCCACCCATTCTATCGCAACCGGTAAACGATGCGCAGTCAAACATGCACAATGTGTTCATTAATTTACCTGATTGAAGACTACTCGAAAGGTAATGTGCCTGGAAGTCAAGGGTAATCTGTCGTCGCTTAGGTGTGTTGATCAACAAAACTTGTAGCCCATTACAGCCTATAAAGTTTTCGCCAACACGCACATTAGATAATATAGGAATCGCGACAGACGTGTTTACCAAGTACTCTTCAGTATAGTTGTTGAAAACCCATCTCTATAAGCTTATAGTCTGCACTGAAACACCCTGGCAAAAAACAACATGAAGAAAAGTTATATCAGCATTATCTGAGATCGCCCAACCCCTTAAGTAACAGGGTACATGTACGGTGTGAGGTGCTCATGGTGGTGACTTTGGTGATTGGTGTCTTAAATTATGTGTTGCCGAATAATCTGATAGATAGGCACCTATCAAACAAATTACTATGCCTCACATCTCAGAAGACAGTAATCTCAAGAGGCTACAGCCTTTAAAATGTAATTCGATTCCCTGCAGGAGCAGATACATCTATTCTTGCCCAATTGATAGACGAAGCAACTATCTTGGGGAAGCTGGTAGAACATACAGCTTAGCAGCCACCTACATTTAGTACCCACATCTACAATTCCTACAAGAGTTAACTTCACTTCCCTGTATGCGTTCACAATGTGGTGTATTTTGATATCAGGGTTTTCTGCTTATCCACAACATATTTTTATTGAAAATCATGTCAAAATACAGAATTGTCTCTACTTCTAAGTATTTGGCCATGAAGTTGCACAGTTAAGCTCCATTTATTCATAGGCTACGTACTATACCGAGGCCTCGGAAGGATGTCCTGGGTCGACCTGCTGCACCTGCTTCATGAGGTGTTAAGGCCCCCTTTCCGTCATGTTTTCCTATATTTCATATAAATATGTGGTAACATTCACAGACGGTAATAGCTTTCGACAGGCCGGTTTAGGTCAGTGGATGCTGGAGCCATCCATAACAAAAGTAAAAATTATTCTCTTCTTCCATAGGACTTGTTTCCGTGTCCTTATCATAAAGGAAGTCAGCGCATCAGTTTCACAATTTACATTCTTACCAATAACTGCCAGTATCTCGTGGGTAGGAGTTAATCACTGTCATAGGGCAAAGCCTGGATCACAGTGCGTTCTTCTCTTTGCTGCATTTTATAAATGAAAGTGCCATGCTACACCCGTTGCAGTGTTATCAAGACTCACATATGAATTAAATTAACAGTCTCACTTAAAGACAACAAGACAACATTTCTACACTTATTTTCCACTGCTGCCAACGTCATTTGTTAGGTAAACTAAAATTAGTTCTCGAGTTTATGATTTTAGGACTTATACGCTATCACCTGAGATGTGGATAGAATGCTCCTAAGCACCATTGGTACTGACTTAACGTATGATAATCCAGAAGACAAAAATATAAATTTTTACCGCCCTGAAAAACGTCAAAATTCTTATAAAATTGCTTCGATCTCTTTTTTTATTTTCTTTAATAGGAGTCTCATTTAAATACCCCTAAAACTTGAAAGGATATTAATCATGAAGATGATGTAACATAACCCGACTTTAACACTGTCCGTACCTTGTACGTGCTTATAAATAATGATATGTATTGATAACCAACTCATACACAAACGATAAAACAACACTGAATCACCTCTGTACAAAGCCCGACATGTTTCAGTGCTTTAGTGCATCATCTTCAGGGGGGAACCACATTTGAAAACACTTAAAAACACACAAGCACAGTTTTTTTAAATTGTTCATTAAATTATTATTATCATAACCACCACACGTTGACGCAGGATGTTGGTTTGTTGATGATTATTTTTTGTTGATAAATAACATTATGTGGAAATGGAGTGTTGCAGAATACAAGCATCAAGTTCACTATGTAGCCTAACACGGGCTTCGTCCTACAAAATATTAGGAATATTATAAGTATATGAAGAATATAAACTTTCACTGATATTCAAACTCGCAAAAATTGAGTTTATCGAAACACGTACCAGTTGCTTAGGTCATGATGTTTACATGATGGTGGCTGTGGTGTGACTGCAAGTGTGTGTGTGGAAAGGACGAAGCCCGTGTTAGCTACATAGTGAACTGATGCTTGTATTCTGCAACACTCCAGTTCCACAACATGTTATTTATTAACAAACAATAATCATCAACAAATCAACATGCTGCGTCAACGTGTGGTGATTATGATAATAATGTTTTAATGTACAATTTAAAAACTGCGCTTATGTGTTTTTTAAGTGTTTTTAAATGTGGTTCCCCCTGAAGATGATGCATTAAGGCATCGAAAGGTGACTGAGTGTTGTGTTTTATTATTTGTGTACGATTTGGTAATCAATATGTCATAGGATAAACCCATCTTTTCCATTTTTCAACCAAGCTAGTGCATTAATCAACCAAGTAACTAAATACATAAAACAGAGTTCTTCAAAAGAAGCTAATAGGTCCTCAATAGTCAAGAAATTACCTGCAATTTTAAACCCCAATTTTATATACCGTTTTTACAAGAACCTCCGCTCCTCCCCCCGCCTATAAGATCAATTTTAATATCATCCGCCCATCATGCCTAGGTCATCCAAGCGACTCTTTCCTCCAGTTTCCCAATTAAAACCCTGTATACAATTCTCTTCTCTGCCGTATGCGTGCTTGTCCCGCCATAGAAATGTAACGCATTCACCTGAACGAAAACTCGCTCGAAGCATACCCTTCGGGATGCAATGGGCTCATGGAGCTGTTACTGCATAAGCAAATTTATCGCGGACAGTCAGAGAGGTTGCAGATTTGAATGCAAACCAATCCTGCGGCTTCTGATAACTTCCGCCACCGTTCGCTTTGACAAGTTAGGTTTATTACCTGTACAGTTATCACGGGATAGGACGGTGAGAGGAAACTCCATGGGTGTTGTCATTCTGTCCACTGTATGTAAAGGTTCATACTTTATCAAACTGTGACTCACATTATATTTTCAAACTTTCAAGTCCAACATTATTTTAGTTTCATCGCAGGCCAAACTATGTTTGTAGAGCTGTGAAAATTTGTATGTTCTTAGCGTCGGTTAATGAAACTTTCTTTTCATATTGTGTTCTTCTGTGAATGACACTAATGTAAGCTTGCAATTATATACAGCATTTCGGACAACAACACTGCTTCCATCTTCAAGGTAGAAAAATTAGGTGCCTGTAGAGCCAGTTAGCAAAAATACATTTGAAAACTGATGTCTTCTATTAGCGGCGCTCCGTCGTTGGGTGAAAATTTCCATAAGAATCGTAGGATCATAGTGCTTTCATCTTCGATGCCAAGCAGCCCAGGAAGTGTGACTCCTTGCCCTGCTTTACCTCGAAGATGAACGCACTAAGCTCCTTCGATACTTCGGAATCTACTGTCCAAACAAAACAACGTCACGCCTCAGAAGGCTTAAATCTTCAGCACCATCGTGAGTATCTGATGTCCCTCAGACACATATTTTTACATAGTTGTGTCTAGTTTATAATACATTATGTCTGGTAAATGGGTACCCACACTTTCAAAGCAACATACACCGCTGTGAAAAGCTATATTTTTTACTTTAAACCAGGGGTGAACAAATTTTTAAAGAACCTAGGCTCGACCTCAAAAATTATAGGCAACACAAGGGTGACATAAAGCAAGTTCCATACTGAGGACACACAAATATTGGAAGCCAGCATAAAAAATTTTAGGTACCTCGGCTACATGGCACCCGGCATTTGTACACCACTATTTTAGACCGCACTTTAATTAATGCCTACTCTAATAGGGTGTAATTGTGTGTGTCCATTCTTCCCTGAATTATTCTTACCTATGAAATTCCGCAGCAGGGTAATTTACTCTCTTTTCACCAAATATAATTTATGGTTTATATTTTGTTTTATTTCACGACGCTTTCTAGTACTCAAAGTTTGTATAGCATTTAATGATAATTAATGAATTGGAAAGTTCATGGCGGAAGACTTCTTTGCTTAATTGAATTACTACCCAGACATTTGCCTGAAGAAACCGAAATATTCACGAACAATCCTCAATTACAATTGCTGGTCACCTGGCCAAGATTTTAACCCGGGACCACAAGAAATGGAAGGACTGTTAATCACTCATCCGTGGCTTTCAGTAACACTATGCTGGGCCTCAAGACCATAAACACTTTCTCCCTAATTACAAACACGTTTTGCATCTTCTGCATACTTCCTCCCAGACTACTCTCTTCTAGATATTAATACGGACGAGGTATATATAGGAATGGAAAGAAAGAAAAAAGTTGTGAAGAAGCAAGAGTTTTAACGCACACAGTGATCAGTGCACTGTGAACAAAGGAAGTGTTCTGTGCGTATGACAGGTTATAATGGCACCGGGAGTGGCTGGCTGGCTGATAGATGAATCAAGTATGCTGCTATAATAACTAAGGTTATTAATGGTGCACCGCAGGCGGTCATGCAGCACCATTACATCACTTGTGCATTATACTGGTCGGAGTAACCCAGAACTCGATAACAGTAATAATAATAATGGTATTATCCTCATCAACACCCAATAATTACCAGGCTGGTGACAGAGGATATGTGGCTTTATTCGCCCTCCTTCTGCGTTGAGAGGCTTGGATGTACAAGAAGCTATTTTGGTAACTTTCGGAGTGACTTATCCTACCGGAAGTTGTCTCTCTGTGTAATGAACGCTAAGAAGCGATGTTGTAAAAACTGATACCATTACAAGTGTCATGCCGTAGGGTATTTAGCTTTACATTTCGGGATACGTTTTTATAAATAAACTAATGGCAACCACATTGTGTTAGGTTTACATATAACAATGATGTTGTTGCTTTGTTATTGAACTTTTTTTCGAATGAAATTTGCCTAAAACTGCGGAATGTTTCCTCTTGTTGTCTATCGGAGTATATATTTTCGAGCACCACAGTCTTACTTTGTGAGAGTTGAGTTGCTAATAGCCATATTCCTGAAGACTCCATGCGGGATATGACGCCGCGTAGCCTGTTATATGCCTACTTATCCCCTCTAATATTGTGCATGCTTTCTTTTACCGCAACCCGGACACTAGCCCATCGAAGTTTCCTGTATTTCCTTATTGTATTAACAACAAAATGTGAGTAAAAGTTTTACTCCAAGACAGTACTTCAAATCAGTCCGAAGGTGCTTTTCCTCCATTCTTTTAAATTTTTTATTCATTAATCTCCCTATCATTAGAAGCCATACGGCATGAGCAACTGACGACGTAGGTAAATATAGTAACCACATTTTTCAATGAAAGAACCTTCAGTTTGTTGTGTGCTGGTATTGTTACCTTGCTGATGATATGGAGTTAGAAACTAACAAAGTGTGTTTATCTCCACTATAACACTTCATGCTGAGTTTCAAGAAAAGTATTCTATTAATACACTAATCTACGTGTTTTGATTGTATCAGGAAAAGGATACACAACAAGCAAGTGCAAAGAATATTAGAACTCTGACGTAAATAGAGGCTTCTACATTAAGTCCTATCATCGTTAAATGTGGGAACACACTGAGAATGCAGTATAGCCATTAGGTATTCAGGCTCTACCCAGCTGCTTTGGCAATCCTGTAAAGTAGAATTCCTTATAAAAAGAAGAATTTTTCGGAAATTTGAAGATAAATTAAATATTCATTTTTGTTTTGTCGTTTAAAATGAAGCTTATGTGAATTATTTTTTGACTGAAACTTGAATTGTTAATCGGTATACAATTTATAATTCATATCGACTTTGAGAAATCATGTTTCTGTAACAGGAAGCTTCTTTTTCAGAAGATATCTTAAGCCAAGATTTTCAGACGATATTGAAAGTACTTCTAATTTTGATACTTCAGACGGAGGCTTACGCTGATTCATGTCGTAAAATCGTCACATTATTTGTGATTTAATAGAATGCTAAATAACGTTGTACACAATATCTGTACGAGTCTGAGTTTCGTCATAGAATAAGATTGAAGCAGGTTGTGAGAGGTCAATAATTCCGAGCATGTTGTTGTAGTGACACATATCTATATTTGTATTCCATAGGTAAGCCTTTCGAATCCTGGTGACTTAACGTTTTATTCTGAGAAATTTTTGGGACATTTGGAATGCAAAGTGTTAAGATGCGCCTGTGAGCCTTGCGTGCCTGTATGTCAGCAAAGAATATAATAACTGGACAAATTTTAATGATATTTTATAATAGGGAGTTTCACTGAAATTTATTGACAACGAAACAATCAAAATATATAAAACTACTTGTCTGATAGCCTGGATATACTGGTTGGTGTAGTAGTTGGGTTGTATGCTGGACAACAGAGAAATAGTGGTTCAGATGGGCAAGATGTTCTTGTCTTCTCCAAAATATGTAGACCAGCCCTGGTCCAACCTGTCTCCTAGACAATGGGTAACGTGAGCTCTTTTCCCGTGTGCAAACTAGCCGGGGCATGAAGCTGGTCACTCACTTCCATGTAGTATCAAATTTAAGAATAACGATCTGTACTTCAACTTCCGTTTATGGCGTTGTGGCTTGCGTAGGAATGACTTTACCTTCACTTCTCTTGCATGAATGTGGAACTCAGTCTGTAGTCCTACAGGAGGGATGTAAATTGAGCTGGTATGAGAATATGAAGCAACAGATAAATAGAGAAAGCTACTTACGGACGGTCTCCTTAATCTGTACACTTCGCCAAAATTTACTCACATGGAGAAATCAATGCGACTGACATTAGTTGGGCATACAGGAGGTACGACGAGATGAAAAGTTTATTCAAAATTGGGCGGAAACGCTTGAAAACGGAAAGTCACTCGGAGATCTACACTTAGATGAAGAAGAATTTTAAAATGTGTCTTTGAAAAATACGTTTGGAAGATGTCGGCTGGATTAAACTGGCTCAGTTTAGAGTAGAGTGTTTTGTATGAAGATTCTATGAAGTTTCAGGTTTTGTAAAAGATGAGGAATCTCTTATCTAGCGAAATTAATATTAGCTTCTCAAGGACTCTTCTCTATGGAGATTGACTAGCATCTCTGCGGAAACAGGTAGACACGCCCATTAATTATCGATATGACTCATACTGTATAGCGCGTCTTCTACCGACTGGACGGCAACATAATTGGTATCCCACTTCCGGGAGAAGCGTAGATCTATCTCTTCTTCACAAGAAATCATCCGGTGTCCTATGCAGTGATCACTGGGTATGGACGCCACAGCGTAAGGTCACCGCTTACCTTCAACTATTATCGAGGTTAAGAACAAGTGGAGACATAATTTCTCTCCCCCATAAATCTTTACTTTTATGGTGATTAATTTATCACAGATATAATTTGCCACCCTAAAATGTTTAAAACCATCACCCTGTTAATAAAGTTTTACAAAATGAATAGAAAGAAAGAAAGAAAAATGTGTTATTTTACAAGGCTGTCGGTTAGTAATATTAAATAGCGTCCGTGGTCGAGGAACAAATTACGGCTATACAGCATTCACGGATTAACAGTGACAGGAGAAGAAGATACTCGGAGAAAAATGTTTTCCAGTGACACTTTATTCACCACAAATCCCACGTCAAATGGCCTTGATTAGTGCTCTAAACCGGACTTCTGAGATGTAGACTTTGTAGTTTTGGAGATACGGACCAACGTGTTGGAGGAACCTGCTGTCTCCATCTTCCAGACCCTGAAGATGGAGGCAGCAGGTTCCTCCGAAACATTGACATATCCACATAACTACGCTGCCACGTAGCCCTGAAAACAGCAGAACTGCACTGCGTAGTGACCGAGGTGAGCCCGTCATGCAGAAACGAAATTTTTTTAAAGCCTTAGCATAAGAAAAGATCAATCAATCAATCAATCAATCAGTGAATAAGAAAGGAGGTATAGAGTTTCTTCCTAAAGAGAAGCTATTAGATTACCGAGATGATGGAATGGCTTACTCCTCCTGAATGGCGCATCATAGGCTACCCAGGACAGCATACTTTTAAAGGTCCCGTTAAACAAGCAAAATCGGTAGGCTGACAAAAGTGCTGAACCACAATACTGAGCCCCAACAGACCAGCTATGAAAATGTATGACGATGGTTGTGATGACTGTGCTTGTGTTCAACAAATCAAAAAGCATAAAAGAATCAGTATAGCTCAGTTGGTAATGATTATACTAAAAGAAGCAGGACCGAGTTTTCAGAGGCTTCTTTCCAGCAAGGGTAAGATATCTCTCTCTCCCTAAACAGCTTAGACTGACATGGTAACCCAAGCAGTCGCCTGTCCAATGGGTGGCCAGCGGTCATTTACGTGGATTTCTAAGAGTCCTGGGTGTGATACTTAATATTTATATTTACTTTGTATCTTCAAGACCTATGGTTCATACCTCCACTCTCCCATACGTCTTTATGGCGTCGTGCTTTATTAAGCACAAAGACAACTGTCTTAGGCTATTGCAGATCCAGTCAGGCCAGTAAAAACAAACAAGCTCCTATCTTCATGAAGCAGAATTCCTATTGAGAAACCGATAATCACTAATCGTCATCCATTTTAGAACTCGTATGTTCATTAGAGTATATCTACATTGAATGCAGTAAATATTCTAAACTTATATTTCTTTAAAATTCACGTTAATAGACTTAGGTCTTCCAAGTAGTCTGTTCCCTTTAGGTTTTTCGATTAACATTTTTAGCATTTCTCATCTCTTCCACTCTTGCTGCTGTCTCTTCCATCTCATCGTCTTTGGTTTGATCACTTGAATAATACTCGTATTTCGTAAATGGTGAAGATTTTCATTATGCAGTTCTTTTCTGCCTCCTGTCACTCCACCCGTCTTGGATCCAAAAATTCCCCTCACCACTCTTCTCATACACCCACAAGCATGCTCTTCCCTTAGAGTAGAAGACCAAGTGTTACACCTACACAAAACAAAATACCAAACCATTTAAACACCTGTAAAATTGAAGTGATTTTTATGAAATTATTACATAAGAAAATTGCCTTGCGTATATTACAAAAAATTGAAAATAATGTCGATCCAGTTAACCAAAATTCTTGCGAAACCTATTTCTAATCATAGTGTAAATATCCGTTGTCTTATTGAGTCTCTTCTGTAAAATATCATGTCACTTTGCTCCTTAATTCATAGATGGCAAAGATGTTGACAAAAATATATCCGTGAGCTCTTGAAGAAATCTGATTCATAAAGCGCCTGAACAATTATATCCATAATCGTAAAAGCGACGTAACATTTTGATGCCGGTAATGAATGATGGTACCGATGACTCAGCTTGCAGAAATATTCGCTTACTTACTAGCACTAGACAAGAACATGGCAGTGGCTAGATATTAGGCTATGTGTACAGTTTGATAACAGATATTACGATCAGTAACTTATGGACCACTTATCTGTATAATTAATAGCTTTCCTGCTTTATTCCTTGAGACACCGGATTATATTCCAGTCTTTGAGGCCCCATTTTCTGACACTCTTCTAGGGATTTATCCGCACTCGTTGCAAACTGAGGACAATAGGATTAGTTTACACAACAGGAATGTCTCATAGTAAGTTTGATAGAAATGTGTCAGAAGACTCAAACGTGTATTCAGCGCCTACGTAAAGACGTACTTGAAAATATTCAATGCGGATTAAATTTACGTTTATGTTAGATAATACTCAGAGAATCAATGTTCCAAACTCTGAACTTTAATAAAATTACAAAATGGATTTAGAATATTAAAATGGTCAATGATGTTCTCAAGTTAAGTATTCCTTAAGATACACTACTTTAAATTAAATGTATACGGGAAAATAATTGTGTGATATTTGTTATAGTTCGATTTTATCACTATATAATGAAGGAGTCAAAATATGTACATAGGAGAACATTAAATGTGGCCTATAAATGAAGTACTATAAAACGAACTTTTAGGCATCTAAGATAAAGTTATTTCTGTATAGGCCATGAATGTGTAGAGGGAAGTGTAGGTATAGCCACGTATTCTTAGCCTGTACATGAGATGGAGGTAATTGGTCAGCTTCACACACCGATCCTTTTAACTGGCAGAAATCTCCCTCTGTATTCTTTAAGTAAGAAGTTGGAATGGCCCCAAACCTGCACTGGACGCTTTAGAGGAAAATAATTCTACAATATTAGGGCTTACTCCAGGCTTCGTCACATATATCTAAGTAATTATATATAGCATATAAAGAGTTATTTCAGCCTGTGAGCAAAGTGGGTCTTAAAGTAGGTCAAATGCTAACTAGGTTTGTGCGCCATAATTGTCGCGTAATACAAATGATTTTTCTCGTGTTTTTAATTACAAACCTGCAGAAGAGCACACAAAATTGCCTAAACAAAGTAGGAGTATTAAAGAATTAACTATATTTTAGCATAATTTGGTCTGAGAACTATTTAGAAATTCAGTTCCTACCGCAAAGAAATGAAATGGGTTTCCACTGCAAAGATCAACGGGTTAATGTAGTAAAGGAAATAATTACCACATGTTCTGAAAATCACATGAAACCCAAAAATGCATATAGCGTGATAAGGCAGCTGGCACACAAAGTAACCAGTTAAGCAACGTGATATGCTCATATGCTAAAAATATTAGTGCCTTTTAGCAGATATAATTTGCAATCACTTTTTGTCAAATCTGTCAAACAAATAAAATATGCCATATTTAGTCTAGGCCCACTTTAATGTGTAGTATTATTAAGATTTAACGAAGGGGATTCAGTGTATTGAGTACTTATGTCAGTGGTTGGCTTACTGGGGAGATGGATAAATGGTTGGATAAATACGACATATTTAGTAGACGGTTTCCGAAACCTGCCTATAAACCATTTTCACTTTCCTGTTGGAGCGAATCTTGTAACTTATCAAACCCTTCAATTGTTTTAGATATTCTATTATTGTCGCCCATTTTCACAATATCACGTGTACAATTGCTGCGCTATAGAAAGCAGCTACTTTGTTCTGTATGAACGTAATAGGCCGTTCGCAAACATTCAAAGCGTCTATTAAACCGCTTTGTCCATAAGCATGAAACAGATATTGATCGCATAAAGGATTTATATTAAGTCTAGCATTCAGAGTTTTACTGAAATCTTTCCAGACATTTCAGTTTTTATTTACCTTAAACACTTCTAATGACTAATTTGCACAAATATCTACGCGATTTTCTGCTCGAATCTGAAGTGAAATTCGCTCAAATATTTAACGGAGAGAAAATTTCTTGTACAGACTTTGTTATGTTTAAAATTAATTTATCAAAACTCCGTCCCACCTGAACTCATAGAAATGTGTGTAATTTTATAGGTGTCTTTAAGCTAAATACGCTAGACCTAATTGCTACAAAGGGTACTTCTTTAAAACTCAATATTTATTTTCTCGAAACGATTAAACAAAGGGACAGAACTCATCATAATCAATACGCAATCCGTATATTAAATCTTATTTCAAGGTTGAGGATTTATTAATATGGAACAAAGAAAATTATTAGTTACTGTATTTTGGAAGAATTTCGGAACAACAAGCAATGTTATGGCGAAATTTCAGGTTATAACAGCGATATTTCCGAGAATTTAATTCTTTTGAGACGTTAAGTCGTGTAAACGGGTAAATAGTTACCGTAATTACGAAGGATCTGATTAGTGCTTTTAAATTCAGTATCAGCAATACTGCAAAACACCCGTAACTGTTTGCCGGTTGACATCCGGTAACATTACAGATGACTTGAAGTTTAAACACAATTATTATTATTATAGCTAATCATGCATTATTTTATTTATTATTATAAATAATGATGTATTATTGTTGTTATTCATACTCGTGCGACCTGGTTTAACACGGACAAATCCATTGTTATTTTTGTAGATTAAAACTTCTAGAAGACTAAGCTTGAATGTGCTGAAACACAGATGAAACATAATTTTTCAGTAACTCATAAAAAAACTGAAATTCCTTGGTGTGTGGTTTTGTAATTCACCCGCTTTTCATTCAGGATTTTATGTTTCCATTCACATAATTCTATCACATATAATGCAGATAAGCTTGGAAATCCATTTCTTTGTGTTGTTATTATAATGAAGAACGCTCATACCGGCTCTGGGGCCATCCCAGCCTTATATTTAATGGGTACCGGGTTCATTTTCCGTGTGTAAAGCTATCGGGGCGTGAAGTTTGCCACTCACCTGCACCAAATGCCGAGGTTAAGAATGAATGCTGTTATATTTCTACTCCCCTTACAAACCTTCATGACGTGGGCAGAGACAATTTTAACTTTTCCCTTTATAGGTCAAAGCTTTACTCTTCGACATGAGATTAATTATTATTACTCTAAACCTTTTTTGGAAATTAACCCGTTTTACAACAGTGTGATTCAAGGGGCTACACAGTGTCATGTGTTGAAAGTGAAATACAAAATCCCTCATTTATAAAACACGAAGTTGCAATTCTCCACATAAACACTGGTTATTTAGATTGAAATTTTCATATTAAAAATTCACTTAAAATATTCCAATGAGTTGTTTAAAGTATATTATTACGTGAGAATTCGTGGGCAGCAATATAGTGTGAATGTCTTCATTCCCATAGGGTATGTATAGCAGCCAGAAATTCTGTGTGCTGCAAATGTTGCGAAAGATATTGAAGCCCCACATTACTATAATAAAGCGGTTCGTCTCTATGTTATGTAAAAACATGTGTCCAAATATATGACTGCTAGTAGTTGCTAATCTTACTTCACGGAGTGTTACCGGAAGTACTGAATGTAATTACGCCTAAGTTCAGTTAAGGAGAGCCGGTCGAAGGACCCTAAATTGAGTCTAGCATCTCCAGAATGTAGGCCAAACAGCGCCAAAGTTAGGCTCTTTATACGTGTCTATTGACTTATTTATACATTCAGGTTCACGTCAATTTTCACTGAATATGAACTTAGGTCATCTGAAATATAAGTTTTGTAGATTGGTGAAGTCCGTAGAAACTTATCCCTTCGTCTTCAGGGTAGATGAGTTATTTGTAGTTATTTAACGAGGCTTTCGTGATCTCAGATTACATGGGGTCAGATTCTAGAACAGTTATGGATAATTAACTGGAAAGGACATCGAATGTAATTGTAATTTAAAAATTTGAGGTACTATCCTGATACGTAACTGATGAGACTGAAGACATTCCCGGGAAGCCTGAAGTATTATATCTGCTCTCATAGCCAGAACGTGAAACGGAGGTCTCTCACGTACGAATTAAGTCTGCTAAACACTCACCCCCACAACGTCCGTTTATTTGTAAATCATACACACAAAATGTGAACAATTTGCTTAAAATTTCACTACTTTGTTCAAAATTGAATGTATTGAATTTTAACTTTGTGTTGTAAAGAAAATGAAAGACATTTATTAAGCATTTGAAAAATAAAATACAACCACATTGAATGTAAAGATAGGTAAAATTTGTATCTGAGAGAAATCATAGTGTGCTTCGACTAGAAAAACCAATCGCTGAATAATATCTTTCGAATAGTTGCTGTTTCTTGTAAGGATCATTGGATACAGAAGTACACCGTGTGGAAAAAACTGCAAATTTGTTAGCGTTAAATCTGGCGGTACATATAATCACTAGGATTCAGAGGATTAATCGCATAAACAAAACTCAAATAATTGAAGTAATTTGAACATAATTGTAAACAAAATATTAAACACGCACGTAATGATATTAAGGCATAAACCTACCCTTCCTCGAATAGTAAAAATAGTTTAAAATTGAGAATTCAAAGAAAGCAGTCAGTATAATTTTAGTATGTACTTGAATAGTCATGCCAGTAATACGTTTAGAAAATAATATGCGCTGCTTACAATGGCTTTTCACTTCAAACGGTGTCTCTTGTTCCAATTCACATTTTCTCTTCAAACTGCCTCTCTTGTATCAATTCATATTTGCACTTCAAACAGCTTCTGTTTTACCAGTTCAAATATTCCGATTCAGGTTACGTTTCATCTATATGACGGTAGGGAAAGCAGTGTATATGTACTTATTTTTACTAAAGTTTTATATTTCATTTTCATCTCATTATGCCATTTTCTCTATTTTACTCGTAACTCTGTTTTTATGCGGAAAAGACTCGGTAGTCAGAAAGCGCATATTTGTCCTACTAAGAAAGCAATTCTGTGTATTTGTTTTCACGAAACTCTAATGCTGTGTCGTAACATTGTCTATTTCAATCAAAAGCATCGCTTAATATTTTCCCGTAAGGGTGTGTTTTAACATTATCCTCTCTTCTAGGCTTAGGTGTTTCAAGTGAATTCTTTCCTTGGGATATCCCGAAGAACATTTTGTACCTACCAACTACTCCTCTTGTGCTACATTTTCCATGAGTCTGCTTCTCCTCCATATGAACACCGCAGGTGACAACACTGTAAACCTACCACCACATCTCCTATCAGCCTTCTCTCTTTGTTAAATTCAAGGAAGAAACATTTAAACCCAAACAGCAACAAACTTCTCCAAACTTTTCTCCCTCTCCGAAACAACAGAAACAAACCTGTGTATTTTACGGCGTTTTGCAGCGAAACCTGTGAACCTACAAACTACTTGTGAAGTGAGTTATATATTTCGAAACGGCTTCGTGCTGAAAAGCTATGTTTATTTGTATGTATCTTAATAACATGTATCAAACTACTACGAAAATCATAACTGATGGTTAGCAGAAGTTATGTCAGATTTCTGCCACAGGAATAAACAATTTTAACTCTAGTTTATCGCATTTTCTAATAATTATTATGATAATATTTTTTTAGAATGACACTAGTTTAGTTGTACCAACTTGCAATTCCAGTGAAAACAACAATTAAGGAGTTAAGAAGTCCGAGTCGACTGTCCTTTGGAATATGCGCATAAAATGGAAGTTTCATTTGTGTGCTGCAAAATGAAATGATTGCGAGTTATCGCTGTTTACCTCGGAGGTAAATAAATGTTGAATTAAATGGAATTTGTTAGGAGTTTGAACTCCGGATTTGGTAATTCAGGCATCAAAACACTACATCAATGTAAGGAACGGAAGATAAATATAGCTGTCTTCTAAAGAAAATTAAGTTTGTATTAGTTCCTTGAGATATCAGTTAATAGCGGAATGCCTTTTTTTATGTGACACGATTGTTCGACTCCATAACCAAATAAAGTCACCCCCTGAATGCTAACGTAAAAAATCTCAGCAGACTTAAGACCTTCAAGTAATTTTGCACTTGAGACGTATTTCAGTTGCTTTCACACCGTTGTAGAGCGCCTATTAAAATAACTGTCTCCGTCTGTCTGTCCCTCCGTCTCTCCGTCTGTCTCTTCGTCTGTCTGTACGAATATAGCTCAAGAACCTCTGAACTGATTCTCTTAAAATTTTAGAGTGGTGACTTTACGATGTATAGCTGAGCAGCTTCTTTTTTGGCTACATTTTAACTAATACATCGAACACCTGTCTGCACGTAACTCCATCTTACAAAAGCTTATTCCTTCTCTCAAGCAAGAAACAAAAGAAGTCTCTGATTTAGTTAAGAATGCGATTAGCTCTGCCATGTACTCATATATGAATGTAAGCCACGAATTACCAACTTTTTGTGAATAGTTTTTAGAAGCGTTCATAGTCCTGTGATGTGCCTATCAACATCGTCCCGTTCATATGTACAGTGGCATAAAAAATTGTATGATCCCCTGCACAGATAGAAATTGAGAAACGGGAGCTTAAGTAAAATTGTCAAAGAAGTCTAATTTTTGTTAAAATTGGATAAATATAACTTGCACATTAATTACATGGACGCCTACGTGTGTTTTGAGACGATCTCTAGTTTAACTCGCGCGTAAATCGTAAAGATTTGTTGGAGAAAATAGCAAGTAACAAATATTATGGATAGAAATACAACATATATTCTCTATCCAGTAAACGTTCACCGTAGGCCTTAGATTTTTCGACATAACTAGAAAATTTAAACAAGTGCATCAAGCTTGTTCTGCTGTGGTGTATTACATAACTTATTAAAA
The DNA here is from genome assembly GCA_021186555.1 of Reticulitermes speratus. Taxonomy (NCBI): domain Eukaryota; kingdom Metazoa; phylum Arthropoda; class Insecta; order Blattodea; family Rhinotermitidae; genus Reticulitermes; species Reticulitermes speratus. Next base: position 23,354,542 of record JAJKFL010000005.1, read on the forward strand.
AAATGAAACATATGATAAAATACAAAGCTAGTCGCGGAAAACGAGAAAACGTTACAGATAAAACAAAAAAACAGGTTATCTGGGACACTTCAGGAGGATAAGTCTATATTCCTTACAACATATATGGGCACAATGCACACATTAAAACCTGAGTCATGAAGACGGAGACCGTGATACTGTCACGTCTGTTCGAAATAGGTTTAAACCCGACAATTAGTCAATCAATCAATCGACCAGTCATTAAATAAAATCCCTGCGTATAGGTTGTTATTTATGCTTTATGTCCTAAGCTCCCCTTTTGAACCCATAATAAAAAATCATATATCTTATTCGAGTGCTTTCTGATTTACCTCAGTTTCACCAGGACAGTGCAGGTACCGTAGCTTAAAATTCTCATGTCTGCATCAGTTCTAATTAATTATTCATAATTATCCTGTTTGTTTTAGAGTTATTTATGGACGGTACCTTAGCTTAATAGGTCACCTAACATCGAGTGGTAGCATGACGTGATTTATGAATAGGAAGGCTCTGAACGGAAATTGTCGTAGCCTAAGACTATAACACGTGTTTTAAGGAAACGAAGTAAGCCACGTAAAACATCCGTGGGGACTGCGATCTACGATCAAGAGCTTTATCGTGACCCACCAGCAGGTGCAGTTACCACTCTGCTGCGACGTTATGTAACTGTCACATTGCACTGTCACACACCGTGCAGTCTACAAAGCTCCGTGTCCTTGGTCCAACTCAGTAATCAGTCGGTGCTGAAATGGCTTTGGTCTCACTACACGGCTAATTAGAATCTTCCAGATGAATTGAACTGACAGACATCTTTGGATATTCTGTGGCGAGTTGACAGAATGCCAAATTCTTTAAACTGGTATGTGACGCCCTCCGCTGCGTAGTAGACAATATAAATGAAAATAAAAATCCATCTCCTTTTATTCTTCTCTCTTCTTTGAATGAATATATCCTTTATTTCCTTTGCAAATGAGCCATGCAGATGACGCTTTGGGCACTTAACACTAGGAAAAAAGAGAAGGAAACAGACTTGAACTGAGGAGAGATGAGGGTGAATAATGATTACCTTGAAAAATAGTTTTAAAGCAACTGGTCTTTCCCCTTATTGGCCCAGGATAACTGCATGGTGACTATATACTTAACACACATTTCAAGAATTTAGTAGTAATTCAAAAACCTGTGAAATTTGGGTTCCTAACAGTGACATTGCTAAAGATTTAAGACTTCTGGGAAGTTGCGACCTGTAGACTTATAAATAGTCACCGACGTTTCGAAGCGGTGTAGTTTCTTCTTCTTCTTCTTTGTGTAACATCCCGGAAGACTTGCGTATTAATTTTAAGATCCTATTTCAAATTATTTTCTCTCCCTCCAAAAAAAAAAACGCCATAAACCTTACTGTGGCATGGGGTCTCTATGGTCCTTTTTTCCTACTGACGTCGTCCATGCAGTAGACTCATTATTACAGAAACAAAGCTGTTTATCATTTCCAAACATTTCTGCCTTTCATACAAACAAAAGTCTGAATAGCATGTTCAATAAAGCTCGTCACTGAAATGTTTTATGCCACCACAATTCACTCAAAATCCTAATTCAGCCTTAGTCTACCTGAATATCATTCTTCTATCCACATCGAAATTTGCTGTGCCTGTCCATCTTATTTGTTTTTAATTGTTTATTTCCTGTCTCCTTCTTTGTGCCTTATTTTTACTTAGTTTTTCTCTTTCATTCGTTCTGTATCATTGTGTCCGTTTTACTTATTTCATAACGTATAGGCACTTGGGGATATGTCTTCCAATTCGTAATGCTAGTACAACCACGCAGCAAATAATGCCATTCATTGTATATAATTCTTATTTTATTATCGTTTATTTTTGATTTCCAAACAGCGTAATGAACTGATTACACGAAATTAGAACGGATATAGAAAACATAAAAAATCAGGTTGCAAACTAGTTTAAATTGTACGGTTGGTTTGTTTGCTCCCTTGGACATCGTCTTGTAACAATGCTAAAGCTGGGGCGAATTCTGGTGATGGATGTGAGAACTGTGCGCCATGTTGATGGTAACTGTCAAAAAACAGTTAAACGTCATTCGTCTCCTTTTCCGTCATTGTTAGCTCAGCCTATCGGTCACTTCCTCGTGCAGTGCACTTCATTCCTACAGCGTCGTGGCTAATTTGTTGTAAATAATCCCTCCGTCTGGGAGAAACTAAAAAGACAAACAAAAGGAAGGAAAGAAGGCCAAATGTCCTTTCTCCTTCACCATCTCACTCCCGTTTTCCCTTGCACATTCCCTTTTTGTCCTTTTATAGAAGACAAGAAAACAAGAAAAATGAACACAAAAAGGCACTGTGAAGATAGAGCTGTCAGCAAGGGTAGAAAAAGAGGAGCTGGTAGGACCAGAAGAGGGATGGACGAGCATCAGCGAACAATGGCAGGGAACTGCAAGGGGTGGGTTCTACACATGTCAGCTACATTAACGACTGACGCGACACGAGCGCCATGTGTCACATGACCAAGATGCCGCACAACCTATTAAGTGCTAGTCTGTTTCCTGTCCTTTCAGAAATTTCTGTCATTATTGCTGCTTGATTGACTCCCGGTTTTGACGACGTTCTTCAAACTAAGGAAATAACGTGGATTCGTATTCTGACAACAAAGTGCCTAAGGTACTTGGTCCTGAAAGAGAACTAAGAATAGGGAATCCTCGTATTGTACAACAAGGAGCTTCATTGGTTACACTCATATATAAAATAACTCCCTGGTATTAGCCTGTATATTCAACACATATAATACCAAAGTTTGCCATTGAAGTCGATGTCAAGCCAGTTCAATCGACCTCCAATCCCTAGCCTATTTCTCTGAGATCAATTATCATATATTTCCATCTTTTCCTGAACTTTCTACAGTTCTTGCTTTTCAAATGGGTTTTCAACGTAATTTATGCCTACATGTCTTGTCTAATTCTTATCAGGTTAAAGGAAGTCCCCAGGTTTACACTATCCTCTAATGTCAATTTTAATATCATTCAACCTTAACCTAGGTGTCTGTCGTTATCTCCTCTCCCAAGGTTTCTCGGTTAGTGTTTTGTACATATTTCTATATTATGCTGCGCTTGATATATGTTTGTCCAATCTCATCCTCCACTATATAATTACTTTAACACATTAATAACTGCAAACTTGATGTAGAAAATGTTTTGTTGTAATGCACAGTTAACACAATAAACTCAAATATAATTTTGTCACAATACAATAAAGCACAATAACTTTACATTAGATTTATTACATTTGCAGTAATACTTTATATAATCAGTAAATGTAAATTACGTACGATTAAATACACATAATTGTGAAAGTACACATTACAAATTTTTACCCCTATGCTTGTTTGTTTCATTATTCATTTAATGTGACACTTTTTTACGAGATTTACATAAAAGCGTGAAATTTGATGTGTGAGCTGGAACATGGGCCTACATGTCAGAAATTAGGCTTCGTAGTAACCAGTGGACCGCAGGATGCACATGTCCGAAGTATAACATGACATGAGTTACGTCCCGTATTTACAAGCTGTTGATATTGGCAGTGACTGAATACACCGTTTCTATATGGTAATGGGGAATGACCGTCTGACAATCTGCGCTGGGCAACGCATTTGCTGCTGTTTTGTAAAATATTGTATTGCGACATAGGCTATTACATCTTTTGCTCCATTTAAGAAAATAATTTTGGCACTACAGCCCGCCCTAAGCCTTGGATTTCTTATGGAGTTATAGCTTCAATATTTGTTAATCTTTGGTACTGTATGGAGGTGAGAGACTAGCGTCATCTCCTAGCCGCTTTACCACCGAGTAAAGGGTGCCCTAGAACCACTTAAAAAGGGCTGGGTAGGCCCTTGAGCTGATCTTGACGTGGCAGTGAAGAGAAAGATAATTTCTTCAGATGGGAATTAAAACCCGGTTCTCCTCTCATTCTTCCCATGTCCTAATGTCTATAATGATTGAGATTTATTGTAAAGTTTTACGCTGAGATATAACAAGAAGGATATTCTTCAAGGAACTACAAAACTGTAAATATTAATTAAATAGCGTAGTAAGTACATCTAATCTGCAATTCCACGTAATCAGCGTAGGCCTACTCTACTGGGAGGTCGCCATTGATATTATCAGAGGACGCAGCTCTGAGTGACAATCAGTAGTACGTTGCATGCTACGTATAATGCGATAACCAATTATAGTCTGTTTCAAAGGGGAACATATTCGCTAATTGATCCGGCAGCTCTCAGTAACATTCTCTCGTGATGAATTGGAAGCAGGAATATATTCGTTGTTCGATAATGAAGAAGCAGTAGGTATTATTTACTTAGCCGTCCACAGACAAAACGTAAAAATGTAAGTTACATTATCAGTACTCTTTCATATTTCGAAATGCAACAGACCATCCTCATGTAAATACCCACATATACAATTTACGTACTGATTTGTCCACTAAAATAGTTTGTAACATGGCCGTGTCATAGCTCAGGCGGTTATTCGCCTGATTTGAATCTTGGGATGCCAAGGTTCAATCCCAGGTAGTAGATAAGGGATATACGGTGAAAAAATTAGTCTTCTGTACTTGGTATAAATACAAACATAAGGACGATCGGTTAATTATATTTCGAAAAATTCAGTGTAAAAGTATTCCACATTTTTGAGTCTAAGTAGATTTTATTATTTTATTTTTCTGTTGAAGAAACAAGGACATCCCTTAATATAAGCTGTATAATTATTTAATTATTGCTCTAAGCCAGATTAATCCTAGTATAGCAATTACAGTGAGATGTATAAAATTTATAAAGAGTATATTAATTAGCTCCAAAACAGAGGTTGTTGAAGCAGTGGAATTAATAAAATACTCTGTTGGAAATTTTTTCCTTTGATTATCTGTTATACGTGACTTACGTCACAAAATTTTCATCATACATTTAAACCCTTTACAGACAGAAATCAAGCAAACTCTATTTTACAACTAAACTTTTCCACAGTGGTATAGAGTCTTTGCAACATTCGTAGCAACCACTTTAATAATAGACTTAACCCTAACATGCAGGTCACAAACAGCTTATGACCTGTAATTAAAGGTACGTGGTACACTGAATGTTAGGGTCAAGTGGGGCTGTATTACCGCTTCGCACTTAGAAGATCCTAGATTAAACCTCGACCCGGTAACCAACTACAAGTTTCGTGGTTCCTCGTGGTCTTTGTCAAATATCCGGGTAGGGCCTCAAGCTAAAGTGTGACCGCCTCATATTTCACATTTCGTAGTCACTGTCATATTAGTATTTACCCCTACATAATGTCAGTGATTGAAAGCGTTGTTTAAGAAACCAAAGTGCCTGGACCGAAACTCCCCTTAGAGCCACCGGTCCCAATCCTTCTGAACAAAGGTCTGGATAATGCAGAATAGTCGTCGTTATTACCATACACTTAATTTCACATTTCATAAAGAGTTAACACAATGCCTTAATTAAAATTCATACCCCGATACTAATTCAAAACCGTGATTTCCACTTTTAACAGGCTTTAATATCTTGTCTTCTAAGAAAGGCGATTACACCAGTTTGTTCTTAAAGCGTAGTATAATACGGTGGCAACAAACTTAGTAATTGAATTTAAACTGTGGTATAAATGTATAAATATTGCTTTGGAAAGTGAAAAGTTTCCTCCCTTTCTCTCTTTAGTTTTATCATTCCGCACTTTCATATTTTCATCAGTTCCAGTTAAGCCGAAATAATGGAAAATAATCAAGTTCAATAATGTTGTTACTACATACGTTTGTCTTAAGGGACACATTGTCCTATGGACCTATTTTTGATTATACTTTACAAATACGAAGTTCCGGGGACGTTCTGGGAATTCTACCATTTAAATATCACAGTCTGTATAGTGACTGTTTAAAACTGTAAAGTAATTATTATACAATTCAGTGTTTCAGTTTTATATGTAATTTCCTCTAATACAGGCTACAACCATCTTCTGTTTTTCAGACACATCATAAATTGTTACTTTGTTATATGAAAAGTATTCGTTTTTGTAAGCGTGTTTATAATTGATTTCTTTGCAAAATTTTGCACAGTAACTTCATGATCATTGCCATCAAATCTAAAGTAATACCTGTATACACAGGTGTGTGTTTGTGTGTGTGTGGTTTTTTGTGTATTTCTGGCGATGGGTATATAGATTTATTGAAATATAATATTATCCTGTGTTTTATGGTCGCATATATGGACAAAATACGAATTTCTGTTCAGTACCACTTACTCATTTTTTAAAATTAATGCTGAAAATATTCCTCTCTTATTGAGTCAAGTTTCTTCTCTGATCATGTGAGCGAATTCCGATAGTTCAGAATTCCATGCCTGGAGTAAAAAAAAATCATCGTGGAAAGAATCCTTGAAAAAAATTGGAATTGCCTTTATCTTGTTTTCAGAGCCGCTGGCTCAATGTTAGATGCTTCAGTAAATTAGTCGATTACAGTCGCTACATTTGATACATGCGGTACATATAGAGTAACAGGATCGTTGTGTCCTCCGTGCGGTACCCCTGGAAACATCGACAGCTTCTCATCCTGATAGGATGTGTAGAGCATGTTCAACCTAGTTTACAATTTCGTCTTCATCTCCACTTTTTCGGTACTACTGCTTTTGACAACAGCCACGCCTTTGGGACTGAAATATACTTAGTTATATTAAGCTTGTGCTTATCTTAAAGTATGTTCTTTGATCAATAACTATTCCTTCTGTTTGAAAAATTTTTCATGTGCTATCGCATGGTCCTGTAAGCCTTCCATTGTGCCGTTAAAACCAAATGTACGAGTATAAGCCTTTTCAGCGGAAAAACAGCCTCACAGTATCATTCATTACTAGCAGTGCCTCTACCTACTGCAGTAATCGAAAAAAGAATAAGAAGGAAATAAACAATTCTTGTCAACAAGTAACCAGTAAGCTTGACTGGCAAAAAATTTGTTACGAATGATTCCAGCAAGGAATTTGTGATTAGTTTATCTTATCAGACCATGATTTGTAATTTTTACATTGCTGTCAATACATCCTGCTTTCGGTTCTGAAATATAAGTTTCGTGATTGGTTATCAGCATTATATATATGTATATATCCTTAGGACGAGACATAGAGATATTTCCTTGACTGTGTACGTAGGTTATGTAAGTTTATTTTTCATTTTTCAGTACAGAATAAAACTATATACTTTCTGACATGGAGGTACGGGATATTGTTTATGTGTGCTGTACGCATACGTGTATAGACACATATTGGCAACAGAAGCGGAATGTATGGATTAAATTCAACATCTCATTAAGTAAATGGGCTAAAGGCTGACTTAACACTCATGTTAATTTAAAGCTATTCAAAACTAAGTAAATAAAATTAAAAGAAACTTTGCAGTATATCTTCTCCAAAATATATTTCAGAAGCTGTGCTCGGTCCTCGTCCCCCACCCCATTTCTTTCCTTCTGTGTATTATATACTACATTTCTTTCACTTTGCCGTCCTTCCATCATCCAAACTCTGCTCTTATCTGCTATTTCATATCTCTAGTCTGTGTCTTCTCTCACCATTACATCTTCACCCTCCCACTAGAACATAACTCATCTCTGAACGGAGCTTGAGGGGACGAGAACTAGGGAACAGAAGGTTTCGGAAAGAATAGAGGAGACCAAGTCTTAATTCAGAGGTCCAATATTAGTTTCCTTCCGGTCCGTAGCACAGAATGCCGGAGTGGGGTAAGAGGGAGATTGGTCACCACAACTCCAAGACTCAAGCAGCAATAGCATTGCTATCAGCATGCACACATCTGACTGGATCACGGTCTCAATATCTGCAGGTTTTGATAAATGGTTTTAAATGTCTTTCCCAACAAAATCTGAAAAAGATATTCTGGAAACGTATTTTATTTTATACAGTATTCCTTGACTCACCGTGCTCTCCAGTCCCCAAAGTAGTTTCTGTCCTTCGGATTTTCCTACCAAACTTTTTGTATTTATTTCTCATGTGCATTAGATCCCGTGCGTGCTACATGCCACACTTTTCATAATGAAGACTATAAATGATGAGCTTTTCGATGTGTAAATTTCCGTATCCTCCTGTCACTCCCAAACTTTCTATCTTTCCGTACAATCTATTTTGATATTAAGGACGCATCATCGCCAAATTCTTTAGTGGCTTCTGCCTTCTGCCTATTCCTATTAATGTTCTATTATTACTTCTTGTTGCTCGATGTGTGCAGTTTTGACATACCTATTTCCTTTTCTTCGTCATCCTGATCGTATTTGGTGGCAAATGTAAATTATGAAAGTCTCCTTGAAGTTATTTTCTTCATTTTGAAGTTAATTTCCTTCTCTTAATATTATTTCCGTATATAAAACCTTTAGTGAGAGTAAATGAATGAATGAAATGATTCTCGCCATCATTCCCTCTGACATAGGCCGAGGTCGAAGGAATACGAGTGGTTGAGCATCGAGGATATAATACAACAGACTTTCTGTGTCCTCTGCAAGTTGCAAGCTGAGGTAGATGGCAACATGAACATTAACATGGCCCGGCGTATGGTGGGCACGTGACTAATTTCCTCGCTGTTTATCTTAATATTATCTAAACCTAAGTTTTGGTATCCGTAATTTTGTATGTAAACTCCTATCTCGTCCATGCATATCACTTGTTCCTGTTCTTCATTTAATCGGTCTCTCTGATCGTCGTGTAATTTTGTCGAATATTTTATTGTGTTTTCCAGCCGAAGTACAAATATCTACGATATTCGATTGCCAGTTGGAGAAATTTGTTAAACTAACAGGTAGTTTCTGTTTCATAGACAACGTTGTGTTTAAATGCGTACCTGTCATCGTGCTATACTTCCACTTTAATCAGACAGCCGTCCATTCTCCTGTATATAAATGACTGCATGCCTCTTCTTTCTCCACGCAGTGTAGCCACAGAGCGATTGTTATTGCGTCGCTGTCAAATGTACGAAATATATCAGAAACGATACAGTGTTCTACTTGTGGTGGGTCATCACTATTGTATGGCAGTGAATGTCAGTAACATTATTATCATTCAAACACGTAATCCATCATCTTCCTCTGCATTAGTGAATTTAATTTCATTGTTATGTAAGTAGGAAATGTACAGTTTCACACGGCCAGTGTATTGTAATACAAGATCAACAGAAGTAGGAGCAATCACTTGTGCTACGACCCTTCAAGTAATATAATACATTCGGCGAAATTGATTAGTACCTTAAAATAACGAAATAATTCTGAGAGTCGTTCAGACAGTCAGAAATTTCTCAATGTATGGAAACAAAATTTATTACCCACCAGTGGGCACTGTCCTGAACCAGATTAATCAATCCACATCATACTCTTTTAAATTCAGGTTTAAACCTACAGTTGGTGGTGAAAATATAGACCTTAGGTATGAAGTCTGTGGTATCGTGGTCAAAAGCTTCGACGTTTCTAAGACATTGCTACGTCTGACACCTATATGAACTATATCAGAAATAGAGCAACGAAATATTGAGAGAACCCCTATTCATGCCTACGTTTTTCATAGGGCCTGTGCTTCAGGGATTCCTCATTTAATCCACGCTTTTTACACAACTCGATCCTCTGTTCGTCCTTCGTTAGAGGGCAGTATAATCAGCCCTACGTAACACCCTTGCGTGAATGACCTGAATGACACCCTGGTTGTCATAGCTACAACAGAGGTTGAGAGAGGCTGTGTTCTTCTGTTTGTGGTAGACACTATAGCCAAAGAAACGGTTTTATAAATGCTCTTTATTCTTTGTTAGGTATGAAGCGATGCGGACGCAGGAGATTGGCATATAATACACCATATCACTGCCAGATGGTGGCAGTCCAATAAATAAAACAATGCTTTGTGTGCTCTAAGAATAAATAAACTATCAATGACAAAGGACGTGGCGTAGCACGTGAGTAACATTGCGACTCTTCGCATGACGAGCAAGCAGCTAGTGTTGTAAGAAGGATACAAACCATAAAGCTCTTCATTAGGCAATTCTCTCTGTCTGAATATTTAAACCTGTTTATTTGTACCTAGTAAGTAAAAGAGAACTGCGAACATAAGGACCTTGAATCAATTAGGAAAACTCGAAACTTTGAAGAAGGAGATGCAGAAGAACGCATTGTCTGTGCTAGGTGTTAGTGAAGTGCGGTGGAAGGATCAAGGTGAAATAAGAAGTGGTGATTATACAGTGTATTACTGTGGGGGTGACAGGGCTGAAAGAGGCATAGCAATAGTAGTGCATAAAAGCGTAGTGAAAAGTGTTGTTAAGAAGAGTGTGTATAGTGATAGAATCATTGCTGTTAGGTTAAAAGCAGAACCGGTAAGTATTTTGATAGTGCTAGTGTACATGCCAACATCGGAATATGAAGATGACAAAGTGGAAGGGCTGTATGATATAATTGAAGAAATTCTTGAAGAGGATGGAAAGGGCGAAACAAATACGATTATAATGGGAGAGTAGAAGAGTGTGGTTGGAGATAAAGCACATCACAACACTGTTGGACCATATGGACTGGGAAGGAGGAATCAGAGAGGTCAAATGCTTATTGACTTCTGTGAAAGAAATGGACTTGTTATAACAAACACATGGTTCAAAAAACCTAAAAGAAAATTGTACACCTGGGAAGCAGCAGGAGATCGGATTTGACATCAATTGGACTATGTACTTGTGAAACAGCGATTCAGGAACAGTGTGAAGGATGTGCAGACACTGTCTGGAGCAGATATTGATTCTGACCACAACTTACTGGCTGCAAAGATCAGCACCAGATTGAAGAAAATTATAAGGTTCCGAATGCGAAAACCAAGACGGGATTTGGAGAAATTATATGCTCAACGACAGAACGTGCAAGATAGTCCAGAAGAAAAACTCGATGCAATCGAATATAAAAGTGGGAATGTGGAGGTGCAGTGGAACAATATAAAGAAATGTGTTTTAAATACTATGAGTGGTTTGGTTAGAAAAGTCGAGAGGAGAGCAAGAAAGCTCTGGATTACACAGGAGATGATCAGTACAATGGATGAAAGAAGGAAATGGAAGAAAGTCAACAACGATAGAAGGAAGAACTACAGAAGAATAAGGAACTTATTGAAAAGAGCCACAGACAAGGACAAGAAGGAATATCTTGAGAACATATGTGACGAAATCATAGGATTTCAAAAAACAGGACGTTATGATCTAATGCACATAAAGACAAAGGAACTAGGTTGGAAAGAAAACCATGGGATTCAAAACATTGACATCGACGACTCCCAAGGGAATAAAATCATAGATCAGAGACAACTGCTAAAACTTTGGGAGAATTATATTACAGAGCTCTACGATCGAGCTAATCGAACAGAACACCTAGACGTCAAACCTGAAGAGGAAGAAGATAAAGACGACAAAGGCCCTAATATTTTTTCAAAATGAAGCGGAAAAAGCTATCAAGCAGATGAGGGATATGAAAGCTACAGAAGATGATGATGTACCTGGGGATGTACTCAAATTGCTGGGAGAAAATGGTCTCAAACTAATGACACAGCTGATCAGCAGCATGTATGTAAATGGAGAGTGGCCCAGAAATTTCGTTGAAGTTAGAATTATTGCTTTGAAGAAGAAGATCAAAGCTACAATATGCAGCGACCATTGCACAATCAGTCTCATCGCACATTCAGAAAATATAGAAGAGAGGATTCTTAGAATAAGGATTGAAAGGAAGACTGAGGATGCGCTTGGAGAAGATCAGTTTGGATTTAGAAGAGGAAGAGGAACTAGGGATGAAATTGGGATGCTGAGAATAATATCAGAACGAACCTTGGTCATATATGAGGAATTGTGTGCCTGCTTCATACACTGGCAGAAGGCATTTGACCTTGTCAACTGGACAAAATTAATGCAGATCCTAAAGGGAACTGGAATAGACTGGCGCGAAAGAAGATTGATCAACAAATTGTACAGGGAAAAGAGTGTTAAAGTACGACTGGACCAAGGGAAGACGAGAGGTGTGAAGACTGGAAGAGGAAATACACAAGGTTGCTGTCTGTTGCCGATTCTATTCAACCTATACAGCGAGTACCTTGCCAAGGAAGCTCTTGAAGGGTTTGGAGACTTCAAAATAGGACAAGTAATTCGCACTGCGAAAAATGAAGATGACGTTGTGCTACTGGTTAAGGAAGAATCTGTGCTACAGTCATGATTAATAGATTAACTGAAATTGGAGAACTCTATGGAATGGAAATTAATGTGAAAAGAACGAAGGTAATAACAATCTCAAGGAACCATCCCCAATAAAAGTTACGATAGATCAAAAACAATTGGAGAATGTGGAATTCAATTTCAATTATATGGGTAGCATGATAAGAAATGATACAAGATTTACACGTGAAATTAAATCCAGAATTGCCATGGCAAAGAAACATTCAACAATAAGAAGACTTTTCCCCAGCAAACTGGACTTAAATTTAAGGAACAAACTAGTAAATTGCTACATTTGGAGCATAGCTTTGTGTGGTGTTTAAATTGGACGCTTCGAGAAGTAGATCAGAAATACCCGGAAGCTTTTGAAATGTGGTACTGGAGTAGAATGGATAATATCAGTTGGACCGATCATGTGAGAAATGAAGAAGTCTTACATAGAGTGAAGGAGGAGAGGAATATCCTACACACAATAAAGAGAAGAATGGTTAAATAGATTGGTCACATATTGCGTAGAAACTGCCTTCTAAAACACGTGATTGAAGGAACGTTAGAGGGAAGGATAGAAATGACAGGAATACGAGGAAGAAGACGTAAGCAGCTGCTGGATGACCTTAAGGAAAAGAGAAGATATTGGAAATTGAAAGGGGAAGCACTAGATCGCACCCTGTTGAGAACTCGCTTTGGAAGAGGTTGCGGACCTGTCGTAAGACAGAGTGCAGGAAGAATGAAGTAAAGGATGAAGTAATAATTCGTGGACTCTATTGTTGCCTATTTATTTTTAGTTAATTGTAAGATTTCATAAAATTTAGTCGAAGGATTGTAGAGTTAGGATATGACATACCTTGAACGTCACTTTTGGTAATAATTTTAAAAATGTTCAAACTTACAGAGTACTTCGGCTTATGTTGGACACAATAACGTGTGTGTTGATAAAATCATGTCTCGCTGAGGTAAATATTTGTGAGTTATAAGCAAATTATGCTCGACAGACGTGCCGACACACAAATAAATTGTTCGCTATTTTCACCGATTTTAAACAAAACTGGAGTCAGTCGATAAAACGTAGTAAAACTCCTCCAAATCAAATTATCCTGAAAATCTGTTCAGCGGTTTTAAACTTGTTATATGCGGCTAGGTGGAGAGGCAAGGAAGGTACTGGGTGAATATTTTTAACATTTAATTTCTAAAGCGCCAGAAAATTTAATACCCTTACGTGTGTATAAAGACACAGATAATACAAACGTATGGGCAATTCAACACGTGTACACCAGGAATGCTTTCAGTCGTAACTGTGAATCGTTGTATAGCCAGCAGCCTCTTCTCCGTATCACACTGAAAAGAACTTTAATCTTGAATGGAATGTGTTTTAGTCTTATATTCGCTAATTTAAATATACAGTGAAAAGCTTTTAAACAATAAGCTGGAACTGTATTAGAAAAGAGTCAAGAATATGCGTTGTGTTAGTAATATTTCTTCGTGTAAGATAAAAGAGAGAAGAATAAGACAATTTTTCCATCTGCCGAGGATTTTAAACGACTCTATCGAAACCTACCATCTCTTTCTAATTTCCAAACTTTTCCATCTAAGAGCCAGTTAGAAAGTGGTCGGGAAAAAGTTGGTAAAGGATTTGATGGAGAGTAAAATTTCAACCTCACTCTTCTATTATTCTTTGCGGGCACAGATCAATTAATTCCAGTCAGCAGCTTTATGCTGAAAAACTGCACTATCCATTATAAATTCATCAAATCCACTAAGAAGCATATCTTACAAAATAGCATAAAATTAATGCCTCTGTTGTAATTCAGGAGCTTCAGAATTTGTATTATTCACAAAATATTGTTAAAATAAATGTAGTCAAACAGAATAAGGGCATACAACATACAACATCCTCGGGAAAACGTAAGAAATAATTATAAAATCAGTGAAATTTCGGAAAATTAAGTGTAAATTTGTTAATAATGTTAAAACGGATCGTAATAAAATAGAATGTGGATATGAGAATTGCATTCAGCTAACTCAGACATATGGCTGTCTAGTGTAAACACGGTAATAAACCATCTGGTTTTCTATAAGGAAAGAAATTGTTTTGAGTTAGAGCCATGGAGGTTTGACCAAATATCTACATGGAGGGTATTCCTTCTTAAGGAGTTAATGTCACTCAGCTAATTAAGAAATATTGGGAACCTTTATGGAAAATTATGCTGCTTCATTTCCCGATTTGCGTAACACCACAACTTTCTCTCATTCTCAAACAGAATTACTCCAGTCCAGGTATTCTTACTCTGTTTATTTCTGACCGATTTTGGTACTATCGCCGTACCTAAGCCTCAGTCTGGAAGATGTTCGCTCAATTTCAGATTTTATTACAAATTTCTCATATTCCCTTATGAACTAGAGTTCCTTCATATCTCATCATCCTTAATTTGTTCAACCTAATATATTCAGTATATTTTAAAAAGCAACTGCTATTTGCTAATAAGAATTAATCTCTGATGTGTAGTTGCTTATTTGGCTATTTCTGCTTTGTGTTGGGGAGACCTCGAAGTCCCTCCTCTGTGATGGTGATTTATCCAAACTTTGTTTATAGTTCGTATGGTTAGATTTAATTTCTAATCCCGATTTATAGTGCACAAACTTGTAACATTATCCTTAAAAGTGAGGTATTTTTGCAAAGCATTGTTTCCACAAAAACTCGTAAGGGCTACTACAACCTTCTCATTCTTCAGTGTCGCGCAACATATTAAGTCTTGATCTTTGAAATACGTGAAACTGACATTAGTCCGTAAGACCGCGCCTTGAGTCTGCACAAGAGTAAGAATGTGTGTACCTTCGTAAATATTTCTCTTTACGTGTCAATATTTTAATTATAAAGGGCGTCAATTTTGGAGTGTAACCGAATGGTTTTATCTTTTAAATAATACTTTACAGTGGCGGTTAATGACAAAATGTTACGCAATATACGTTTCTTCACAAAGTATGTACAGAGTTCTCTAAAATATCTATACGCATATTATTTTAATTTCGCTTAACACTTTGAAGTCTGACGACCTTTTAATTTATAACCTCAATTTAAATTTCTGCTTCACAGAGAATATAGTCCCTATCCATTTGAATACGACTGAGAACTTTCTCATTATTTACTTATCCAGTATTGATAACAGTCTGCACTTTGTTCTGTTTCCATCAACCCTTCAATTAACGGACTAACCCCTTGCATATTTTATCTTCAACGAGAAAATATCTTATTTTCGTTGTTGTTTTTTTCCGTCCATCGTAAATTTATCATTAAAGTGACTTTCAATAATAACACATTGCGTGTCAGATACATTGTATTAAATAATTAAGAATGTACATACGCACAGTACCTTTAAATGAGTTTGGTTAAGTTCAATCTGTGTATTCTTGCCATATAAGCAGAAATCCGACACCAGACCACCTTATATCTTCGAGTTTCATTTTAATATCATTGTAATATCTATGCCACAGTTTCCGAACTAGCCTCTTAGTTTTTCTAATATAAGTATGTTAGGCCTATATATTTCTGATTCCTCATAATTAAAGCCATGTGTATTCGGATTGTACGAACTCACAAGTCCTCATTTTTAAAAAAGTACCCAAGTGGTAGAAATGTTAAGAAAACCTTTTAAACAATGAAAATGTAGGCAGAAAGTCGCCTGAATCTCGGTAACAAATCATTAGTCGACACGGGGTCATATTTGAACACGCTTGGATCTTTATCAACATCGATATAAGAAATTGAATTGCTGCCTCATATTGCACATGATTTGTACCATGTGGATGCACCTGGAGCAGTCATAAGAGATTAAACCAGCAGAACGTACGCTCGTAGAATGAAAGCCTGAGAATAAGACATACCTGATCAATCATCTCCTTAATGGAATTAACGTTTACCGAAACATAGGAATGTGCAAAGCACATGCGGTATTACTTACAGAGTTAATTTATTTTATTGGTGCCATGAGGGTAGGACATTACCTGGAACGGATCAGTATTATTAAAAAGGTCCAGATGTATTAGCTACTTGAGTTGGTTTAAAACGCTGTCTGACATTCAGAAAAAACTTAGGAAATATAGGCCTACTCATAGTGTAATAATCGTCCTACATTCTCTTTTGTTTAATCTTCTCGAAAACCACAAGACGTAAGGGAAAAGAATACTGGACATAAAATATACGTTTAACTTTCTCTACAATATCAGTTAGCAGCAGCTTTCCTTCTGTCATAAAGTCAAGGGTGTTCGGAAAAGCTTGTTTGTCTTCAGAACGATTGTCCATTACTTTTGTCCAATAAAAACCAAAATAGGAATATATCGATAGGTTTTAGAAACTTCCTCAACATAAAATGTCATGAAAATCAGCTCAGTAGCAATTCCCAAGTTCTTAAGTAAGGACACACCGTCAGATGGATAGAAATAGCGACCTCTGTGGGAGTATTTTTGCAGCTTTTTTGTCAGGAAGTGTCATAAGTCTGTCCGTTAGGTCTTATAAGTAAATTTAAAACACTGTTGGATATCAAATAACATATAATTGGAATTATTTGCACGTACAGTCATCAGAAATAATGTTTCGTTCACGTTTATCGTTAGCCTCAGGGGTTTGCCTCTAATATCGACGCAATCCATGACACAAACCTTCCCTGACAGAGCTCAGCGAAAAGTCAGTCGGACGTTACATGAGTATCAGGAATGGGTACGTCGGTGGACCTTTGAATTGACGTATTGTGTGAGTTGTGATAGACCCCACCTTCAGCAAGTTAATACTGGAGCTGGCAGATTTATACTCGGTGCAGTCAGACTCCTCTGGATTCACTCCAACACCGCCCATGATTTACACACTCAACCCGCGCCCTCCTCGCCCCGTCTGCGCAGATTATCGCACCTCTTCTCTTCTACTCACTACAAACAAAAATGTTTTCTATGACTTCATCTTCTGCGTGGGCTGCTAGCCAATAGTATTAGCTTCCTATGTAATTCCACCACTTTGGTTATGATTACGTGGAAATATGTACCAGCAAATTTATCGTTCATGAGATATTAGAACCTGGACATCTTATACCTGATCTAACACAATATTCGTGCCTTAATTCACCGCGTTTATAATCGGGAACATAAATCTTAACATTTTCTTGATTCCTATCTAGTGTAAGCTTAATATAAAATTAACTGACACGTAATTGTGGAAAATGGTTCTGAGACATTTGAAAGAAATATTTGTTAATTAACAATTTGCGTAAAAATGCAACAAAAACTGATTTTCAAAACTTTATAAGACGAAATTTAATATGGTCTATACATACATCGATAATAATGATTAATAACACTGAACAACAGTGAAAATGATTCGGAGGTAAAAGTAGTAAATCTTTACTAATTTTGGGGCGCTGAGCAAATCGTCGGGAACTATTTAACTAACTGTGCAGTGAAACATTCCAGATGACTTGAAACTAAAGCAGCAGCGCTGTGAGAATCTCTGCAGTCATTTGGCGACTTCTTGCAAAAGCTCCAAAAAATTATATTTACTTTTACTTGCCTGCAGACTGTTGGTAGTCACTGGTTACGCTAGATGGTGTGATCGCATGTTTCTGGAAGTATTTACACGACTTGTTCCGTAGAGCAACTTATTTCAGACGAAGCATGGATGACGGATATAGACACAAGAATACAAGCATCTGTAACTAAGATAATGCTATTTTACAAAGGATAACTAAGCCTGATTGGAGAAGTAGGCACAAAGTTAAGGGTAAAGTTATGCATCTGAAAGAAATGGCTAGAGGTTAGGACTGAAATAATGTAGCTCACTATAGGGTACAATAACAAGCTCTTTTTTACACCGTAATGAATCTCTGGACTCAATAAAAGGCAGTTAATTTATTGATTAAATAAAAGACTAATATCTTCTGAAGAACTCTGCCTCGTAGATTAAATGGGTGGCTGGATTGATGGGCGGAGGAATTAGCTAACCAGTCAGTCAGTCAGTCAGTCAGGTAAGGTAAAGCTACAATAAGGAATAAAGTAACTCCTATATGAAAGCATATTTCTGCGATAATCAATTCTGGTATTTGATGCAAAAGTATTTTTACATTACACTATCCCAGTAACAAAATTCGTCTTTGACAAATCACCAAATTCCTCCCATGTAATATCCTTCATTGCTCAATTACTTCATCCTTTCTAAGTCCAAATATTTTCTGTAATACTCTGCTTCTCTGTTATTAAGCACCGTGTATATATATGTTGTTATGTCACGTTAATAAAGTTTTACTGCTGTAAAAAAGTGAGATAATTTATTTTCGAGAAGTTGAAAAAACACCATTTTTCGAAGGGGCTAGTAAAACTTATTTCTAAGCTTTCTTCTAATTTGAATACAAGCTCTATTTATCTTTGATAGTGTTGTACCGAGATAATTAAATATTTTCAAATTATTTATTACGCACGTAACACGTACAAAATATTTTGCTGCAGATTTATATGTAACATGGATATGATCCCGAGAGTTACATTTTAATCACATTTATTTACACACCAGTTTATTGAGTAACATGAATGACAGTTATTTCTTTATTTTTTAACTAAACAACTTCATGAATCAGAGTGTGGGGAAAAAGTCCGATGAGAAAATTATCCACCTTTTATATGAACCGAATATTTATCTCGATAATCACAGGAGACCGCCACTGGTTATTCTGACGCAGCTGAATCCAATCATTACTCTCTCGCCATTCTGTTTTAATGTCCATGTTCATTAACCTATTTATAAGCCTCCCAACATGAACTGATATAATCTTTATTAATGGGCATATTACCTCATTAAGGCCTTTCAGTTTGATTTCTTATGTTTTGTTTTGCAATCAGCTGTCGACAGACTCGACAGCAGATTAAAAGAAAAATTTGGAGCTAAAGCATTTTGTTTTACTCGTGAGAAACTCTTACATTATTATCATACCCAGTACCTTGCGCAGCGATATGCAAACCCTTCTTGTAAACAGCAAAGCCCTTATTTAGTCATCACGTTCAGTAATGTACACATGAAACAAAAATTCGTAAAAGAGAAATATGAACAAAATCACAGGTAGTATAATATATGCTTGGATGTTTGAGGCACAAATATTGTCATTCGAATCATTATTGAATAGACAATACGTCATACATATGACGTAAAAACAGAATGATGTATAGAGACATCTGCTTGAAATAGGGACCCATAAGTGTCTTCGAGTCACAAATTACCTAGTTATTAACCCAGTCACTCTTGTCTGTTGCAGTGTCTTGTGTTTTACTGATCTCTTTGATGATATGTTTCGAGTTTATTTTGATTACAAATTTATAATAAATCCCAGAATATTTGCAGTTACGATGCATTAAACTTTTATCCAAAAGTTTTCTATTTCTGATCTCGGACTACTTACGGACTACCCTGACTGATTATTTTCACGAATTGTTTCTATATCTCTTAAAGAAACACTTGCATTAGACTCATTTCATACTTATTATTCTTTATAATCTTCGAAAATTTGAGGGTATAACGTTTGCTCTTTAAAGGAAACCGATCAATAACTTAGGCGTCAAGGCCATATCGTTGTCCAAATTTTGATTATCCTGCTTTTAAGAAGTTTTCACTTCCATTTTCTGTGTGCAGTTTTCTTCCCCATTCATTTCCCATTCCAATTTCTGTGTCACTAACGTACCACCATGAAAACGGCATACGTTACAAAGATTCCTAACACATCTTTTTCATTCTTTTACTAAAGACAACTAGAAGTTGTTGTGTAGTAATAAATTTTTCACCTTGTTTGGAGGTGTTAGTTTAGATTCTCGGCGCGGGATCAACTGTCCCTGCAGGTTTTTTTGTGGTTCAACTCGAAAGTGCTTGGACAGTACGTGAATATAGGTCACGACCCTAACTCCATATCGTTCCCAAGTTATCGTTCATAGATACCCCTCCATTTGAACCTAAGTTTCTGAGAAAATGTCGCAAAATGAAAGAAGTACAACGAGCGCTTTTGTTCGACTTATGTATTTTATTTCCGCTTGACTGCGATATCCATGGTTCCTTAATTTCATAAGAATGCCCAAATATCGCATTTTAAACGTGAAAGAACTTCTCCTTCTAAGCCATATTCATCACGCACGATAATATCCCCCTCCTATCCGACGCCAAATAACTTCTGAATTTGATACAGCGTGATCAATCTATCAAGCTCTGAGCAAAAGTCGTAATGAAGCATTCTCTGAAACACAGGAATTCAGATATTGGCGACCCCAACTGTAGATTCTGCATAATTTTTCTCCCTCCTTCCTACTCAACACGCAAAATGGTTCTCTTGGGGTGACGTCAGACATAACGCTTACAGTTGTGCAAGACCGGGGAGACGCTGGTGCTGTTCTTGGCGCGATTGGGCGTCTTCTGAAGCCTCGAACTAAACACGGAGAAGCTACTTTCCAGTTTCTGATGCGGAGAGAAGCAGAGTTGTAAATCAATGCTCACTCTGCCGCGGTTCACAACCTACCGCCCCGGGGCTTCGAGAGGAATTGATGCGTCCTTTGGCGCTCGTAAATAAATACGAAGGTAATTGAGTCCCGATGACGTTTATGACTCCTTGCCACAAAAGCCCGCCACGTCCTTATAGGCGAACAGACCATCGTAAGAGACAGTTTCCAAGAGACCCAAGTGTGCATCTCCGTCTCCAAACGTCGCGACGTAATCATTCACTGTTGTATTGAACGAGAACAGGGGTTCAGATTGCCGGCGCGCGTGATGGGTCATGAACCCACTTTACGTAATTATTAAAGGCAAGGGAAGCATTCCTTTACGATATATTTTCCAAACCAATTCATTACAAACAATCAGTTTTTGTAAGGTGATACATTTTCCTCAGAAATAAAGCTGCGAAAATGAGAGGAAAAAAATTAGCCTTATTTTGTCATATTCTTCTTTTCCTCTTTCTTCTCATTGGTGTCCCTTTTATTTTTTCATCTTACTTTCCCTTCTCTTCCTCTTCCTTCTCCTTCATTTCTTCATCTCCCGTAATTATGAATAAACTTCTCTTGTTCTTCTTCTTCTGTTCTTAATCTGCTCCTTCTTATTCTTCTATTCTTCATCCCCTTCTTCTTTCTCCCTCCCTTATGATTGTCTTCTTCTCCCCTTATTATTATTCTCTGTTCTCCAATATATTTCTTCTCTTTCTCACCTCCTCCCTCGCTTCTTCTCCTTCCTTGATCCCATTTTAGTATCCTTCTTCTTTTCATAGTTCTCTTTCCTTCTTACGTCACACTCTGTCCTCGTTCTTCCCGTTAACCACAGTCGCTACTGTACAAACACGACAAAATTCCATCCGCATCAGTCTCGCAACGTATAGGCCTACGCATAGTCACTAAAATTCATCTTGACTTTATATTTCCTCCTTATTCTCGGTCTACCAAATTAGACACAAGATGGTTCCGTACAAAAATTCTGCACTTCAGTCTTGGTGCCACTATCGTCCCCAGATCATCGCGTCGTAAATTTACATGCGTCAATTTCCGAGCAATTCTTTCCACAACCTTGTTGGGAATATCACAGATATTATATTGTCTTAGTGACCTTGAAAACGAACTAAGCCTTTGTGTCCATCCGTAAGCCCTCTTCTTCAGTTATTTATATTATTCACATCTCACATCGAATAAAGCCTGTTTTGCTCTCACCTCACAAGTTCGCGTGACAACTTTTCAACTACGTTGGTGATAGGCAATTAAATGTCACGAAGTATCTGACAGGAGTTTGTGTTTAAATTGCTTATTCAGTTTTTATTAAAATATTAGTTTTAAGTTTCGCGAATAGAGTGGCCTTATATGACAGATATTTAAATCAGGTTTCTTAGAAATCTGGCTGTTGGTATTTGCAACACTGATGTAGACCTATGCTGTTAGTCACAGAGTATAGTGATACAAACAACTGGATCTTACAAATAGCGATAATATAAAACATTAATGCTTCCAAAAACCGCTACATCCATTCTGCATTACAGAAATCTGAAGATCAAGATGCACTAAATAAACAAGACAGACAATGTATGTATAAATGTTGCACTGAAGCACGTTCGCGTAACCATTGTTGCCGTGGAAAATCAGTACGTGTTAAATATTATGAATGTGTGTCTATAGTGTCGGTAGCCTCAGTTACCCGACATGCAGAGTGCATACGCCGTACTATGTTGTTATCTGTGGCCTCTCTGGCTCTACCACAATTTTCCACATTATCTCATAAACGACACGTTTTTCGGAAAAAAAGTTATTGGACATAAAATGTGTGTTTCAATTTTCACTACAACTTTTGTTCAAAAAATTTCTCATTTTAAGAATAATTGAGCGAGATGTCACAAATGTACATAGATCTTCAGTAAACTACTCTTCAATGTTGTCAGATTTTAATGAAAATTGAATCTTTTTGACAGATTTTCGAAAAATATTCACGTGACAAATTTCATAGAAATCATTTCAGTGGGAGCCGAGTTGTTCCATGCGGATGGACAGACAGACATGACGAAGCTAATAGTCGCTTCTCACA
The DNA here is from genome assembly GCA_021186555.1 of Reticulitermes speratus. NCBI lineage: Eukaryota > Metazoa > Arthropoda > Insecta > Blattodea > Rhinotermitidae > Reticulitermes > Reticulitermes speratus. The sequence goes on from JAJKFL010000005.1 coordinate 23,377,382, forward strand.
ATTTTGTGAAAGCGCCTAAACAGTCGTCCGCTTTGTGTATGGGTGTAGTGCGTAGTCCTATTTTTTTAACGGAAGGTTGTAAACTACTAACTACATTACTTAAAAATATTTAACTGGGAATTTCTTTATGTACATGCGCGATCTAATATCGTTATGATAGTCAAATATAACGGGATTAGTTGTCGGTTAGAAATGTTGCTGGGCTGGGCAACCATGAAAAGCGTACATAATTGTAACTTCGAAACGGTCTTGGAAACATCCAGTTGGAAGACCAAGAAAGAAAGTGACAATAAGCTGTATATTAGGAAGACAGATTGGAAGATCGGTTGCTGGATGGATCGTGTCCAATGTGGGTATTGTTACGAAATGTATTGAAACCCCCGGTTGTTCTAACAGGATGTTATTTACGTGCTGTTTACAGTCGCTGGTACAAGTATCTTCAGTTCATTCCCATTGATTTGTGACGTAAGAAACGATGCGATATCATGCAACAACCTCCGTATAAGAAACAGTGTGAACAAACTAAACACTCGGCCAATAACAGAAAAAATGTCTTCCATGGCCTTCCGTCTAATAGATATTCCTACATTCGATCAGGTTATGAAACACGCAGGTTTTGTCAACAGCTCTACCCACACACAATTATCTCAGACGATGTGTGATTTTTCAGGTATATCATTCACGCTGTAACTACGTCTGAACACAATGGCCGTGTCCTCAATATCGTGTTACACTTACATGTCTTCAACAACAGACGAGCTGCGCTGCTAGCATTGCTAATTACGTTAATTAACTGATTACATAGCAGAAAGTTGTCTAAAGTAGGTAACATTCACGTGATCAAGAGATTCCTTGTCGCTAATAAATCAATCACCGTTCAGTACACTTCACATCTTCCTATCCAGTTTCTTTACGACTTAAAACTCAGTGAAATGAGTTACTCATTACATGAGGTGGGCGCAGTAGGTTTATGATTGTTTGTAAAGGGAAAGTCTGGTATTGGCTATGTTGAAAATAAGGGTGAAGTCTGATCACTACGTCTTAAAGGCGTAAGGGGAGAGTGGAGGGATGTATTTACGCATTCTTAACCTTGGCATTATATGGAGGTAAGATTCAGCTTCACGCCCTGGCCGCTTTACACCAGGTACCCATTAGATAAGGGACCGGGTGGGTCTCAGAACTGGTCTGGGCAAAGTGGCGAAGAGAGGGACCTATCCGTGACAGCAATAGAACCCCGGTCATCAAGCCCACAGTCAGTCACTAGCTGAGCTACTCCGATTAATGTTAGAGGAGTTCAAACTCCAGAAGCCGTTACCTGGGCTTTAGGTCACTTAACAACAAACGAAAAAATTTGTGCCGATCTTAGGTTTAAGAACATGTGAAATTTTGCCTTCATACTTACTTGATGCCATCGTGGGATCGAGCTCAGACACACGGCGAAACGTGCTGTTCGTCCGTCTGTCCGTCCGTCCGTCCGTCTGTCCGCATATATACACATATCAGCGCGACTCCTGCGGGACAGATTTTAGTGAAATTTTATATTGGGGACTTTCACGAAAATCTGTCGAGGAAATCCAGATTTTGTTAACACTGGCAAAACTTTCGAGCACTTTACGTGAGGACCTAAATATGTTTTAGGCCTATTGATGCCGGCGACATTAAATAGACAAAAAAGCGCTCTCTTTGAATGAAAGTATTTCAGGCTGTTAGAATTGCCAAGGAGGCACAAACATTACATGAACTCGCTACAATGTTAGTTATACGTACACTGCTTATCTTGTTATTCTGAGGATAATAAGAAACCCATGCAAATACATGGTGTGAAAATGCAAATTTGGATGTTAAAGCAGTAGGTTAGTGTAGAAATTACTGTACTGTAAGTCAATGTTTCTCGACCGGGGTTCCGTGGACCTCTGCGGGTCCGCAAGTTTTGTCTTACTGTCCGTGAGTTTAGTAGATTCTAAAGAGAAGAGCACAAAGATCTTTCCCTTTTGTGTCTTCTAATGCTAGTTTATTTTGGTGACGAAAATTATCGTTTTTGTAATACATATTTAAGACGACTGAACAGAGGTGTTTTACAATTTAAATATTTTTTATTTTTAAGCATCCAAATTTTAAATGTTAGAGCGAGTTGTGCATAAGAGTTTCACAAACTGAGGTAATTTTAGAAGAATGGTAAGCAGAATTATTGAGATTAATGTAAGGGGACCGTCGTACCAGAAATATTACGAAGCACTGCTCTATAGGGTTAAAAATGACAGATGGGAATACAGTTCGTGTTGGACACATGACTTTACAATTATAAACAATGCCGTCAGGAAAGATATCTCACCTTAGGTATTATCGTTGTGAAAGGTTTACTTTCACAGAGGCCTATGTCCTGACTCGGATTGACTGTTCTCTTGTGAAACAATATATTTTTGTACATCCTTCATGTAATAAACACCTACTAATTACGGAACTACAAGGGACCCGAACATGTTTTGCTGTTCAGACAAGTTTTCCTTTAAACCTGGACGGCTCTTATAGAAAAATACTGCACAGCGAATGCCCAGCGCATTTATAATTAAAATTACATTTCAGCACGTGATGCATGAATATATTGCAAGGTTATGAGACACTATTTTCGGGTTTTCTTGCTTTCCTTTTCTTCTATCTACATTTTTAATTAACCCCTTGCACTTTCTTTTCTTGACTCGCCTGTCATTGTTTTTTTGTGTTTTCCAGTAGTCCAATCAGGAGTTCGATACACATTTTTTCGACAGTATTTTATAGTTGCGACATGGATATATCTTCTGAAACAAATTCCAGGAAACAGACTACGGAACAAATTATATGAAATGCCAATATTCACTATTTTACGTGACACCTTGCTCTTCCTATCCACATCCGCGTTAAATAGTTTCTGTTTACAACATGTTATTTTGGATTACTTTCCAATGCACATGCTCGATATCGGACAGATTATCTGATAAAGACAGCATTTCGACATACACCAGTTTCCTTACCGGCAAGTTTTGCTGCATCCAGAATTACACGCAAGTGATGTTCAGCAAAGTGCAACCCGCCAGCTTCTGCCATCTCTACCGCACACTAGTAGTTACTAGAGGCCGGTAACTCTGAGTTGCAGCCCCGGACCAGCCTCGGTATCTCAGTCTCGAAGATGGCGTCGTATTTCAGTACTCCTGAATGTGCGTGATACGTTCGGTGAATCGACTGCGCAACTCGAATGTCCGTGCAGATGGAAGTAGTTTCGTCACCGTGCGTGATTAAACTACAAACGCTCACGTATTCTTGACCATTCCCTATGTCGTCTTCCTTGCGAATCACGGACTATTGCATTAGGCGTTCTATGTTTTGTCGTGATGTTTAGTTTGTAGTTTAGCTTAGTGACCGGTTATGCTGAATGAGATTTCAGTGCATTTTCTACGTGCCACCAGGATATGTAAATCATGATGACAGCACTGCCTCCTTACACATCCAGTACATTACGTATTTATATTGTGTTTGTCCTACTTCTTCTTTCAGTATTTATTCTCTTAATTATTTATGCCTAATTTTAGAAATCTTATTTTATAAGTGCTGGCATTGGGTATTTTATAAGTTGTGCAGTAGAGAAGAAGTCGGGAAACGAAATGTTAACCAGAGACGGTGATTTTTGTAAACTTCGGTATGCTTGTTTACAATAAGCTTTATAACCCCAAAGACGCATGGGACAGGTTATACGTGCATACAAAATTCTTATTGTTAAACCTGAACAGTAGAAACTAGTTGAAAGACGTAGGCATCGATGGGATAATAATATTAAAATGGGTCTCAAAGCAAATGGATGTAAGAGTGTGAACTGGATTAATGTGGCTCAGGATGAGGGACAAATGGCGGGCTCTTTTGAGCACTGTAATGAATGTTCGGGTGCGACAAATGCCGGAGAGTGTTTTGATCTCCTAAACGACTATCAGATCATCAAGATAGACGCTGCTTCGTAGAACTAGTTGTTTAGTTACTAACGCAAAGACGGCAGTCCAGTTTTAAAACGTTTATGTCCTCCAGTGTCCCTAAGCCTTTGCTACTGTTCTTCCCCTGCTGATCACTTCTCTACCGACAACAGCGCACAGGATTACCCTGCTCTGTCTCGAGGAAATAGACTCAGGACATTCACTGCCAGCACAGCTTACGGATACAAGTAAACGTCTTTTTTTTTGTTTTCTTGCGTGCGCAGGGTGGAGGGAGATAATTGCCGTGTGTGGTTGCGATATGCCGGTAGCATCCGTAATTGAAATCGCGTGCAGACGCTGATGTTTCATGGAGAAAGGCAGGAAGCAATTACCAATGACTCGGCAAGAGAGTTCGCACATCACTTGGGAGAAAGAGCTTCTTTGTCGTCCGCAGAGTACAATGGAGCAATAATATAACTATTACGAGAAGTAACTAGGGATCACGGAAATTACAGACCTGTGCCATTCGCCCATTTCCTACTGACCATTACAATACAACTATGGTCCTCCACTGCCAAGATATCACAATAAGAAATGCAGTCCATAGGAAATACCTAATGGTAAAGGTAAAGCAATCCCTATACAAGCCTGGACAAACCCTTTTTTTTTACATGGTGAAGGGCCCCGCAGCAGATGCTACGGACGCACCACAGCCTTAAGGCTTTATGTGCAACCCTATGATGAGGATGAAGATGAGCAGTTTTTTTTACCAAGTTTTACAAGTAATGGAGCACCAGTGGAATGAAATTGACAGGGGGAAACCGACAACTCGGAGAAAAACCTGTCCCCAGTGCCACTTTGTCCACCACAAACCCCACATGGATTGACCCGGGATCGAACCCGGGTCTCCGCAGTGGAAGGCCTGCGACTAACCGCCTGAGTCATGGCACGGCCTTGAACAAGCCCTTAGGGCTCCAGGAGGTTGAGGCTCCCAGAATTTCTAGACAATCGACACGTGAAGGTGGTAAGGTTGTCAGAAATCTGTACTCTTGGACTTCTCTACTTTTTGACTAAATTAATAAATATGATATATAACAAATAAATAAATAAATAACTACATATTTATCCGCCTGTTCTTGTGCTATTAGCTTGCTCGTAGAACAAATTTTAATAATTTGATTTGTAATCCTATCACGTATATATTCTCTCTTTAGATTTCAGCATTTTTTATCTGGTGAATGAATGTCGTGTCGTTATGACAACAACCACAGCTTGTTGAAAATTTCAGACATTCCGAAACAGTTTGGGTAGTCAGTCATTCATGCTTCAGTGGAAATCGGGGTTTTCACGTGAATTACGAAGCTAAAAAATTATGTGGGGTAATTTACCCTTCAGTTTCTAGAATTCGACACAACACAGATTTCTAATTCCTTGTCTCTTCTTGTTCTCGCTGCATTCGGTTTAGTACATGTGCCTCTGCTACTCACAGGTGTTTTATGAACACAATTCCAATCACATGCGTTATGACGGCCTGTGGATTAGTAAACAGGTATCAAAATTTTTCAGAAGTCTTGCGTCTCCAACTTCGGGGTATTTCACTTTCCTTGGACTACCTTGAATGTGGAGGTAACAAATTCTTCCGAAACATTACTACCTATACACTGGTCCAAACAGCGTGAAACCCTGAATTCCCCCCCCCCCTCCCTGGCGCAATAGCCCCTAGTGAGCCAAGGCCTCATTATCGAGGCATTACGATCACACTCAGACACACAACACTCGGTAGGACCCTCTGGACGAGTGATCAGCCCGAGGCAGAGACTTCTGCCTGACAACACACAACACTCACAAGAGACAGACATCCATGACCCGGTGTGGGATTCGAACCCACAATCCCAGAAAGCGAGCGGCCGCAAACCTACGTCTTAAACAGCGCGGCCACTGGAATCGGCTACTTATATCTTTAGCAGCAATGCATCGAGAAACTCACATCTGATACGTTTTCCGTAGTTTGCAAGTAAAAGGGACGATATGGACCATGGATCACAAATTCCTGTTAAGGCACCTTTACTTACAGTGCAGGACACAGGAATGTGGAGAAACATTCGTGACTTGAGAAGAATCCGAATCTGCCATCTGGGTGTGCGGACACCCAGGACCCTTGTACCTGAAACATAACTCGCCCTCACGGTTCGTCTGCTGTCTCTAGTTGCATGAAACTGTGGGATCTAGACACAAATACACATAATTCCTGAAACCCTGACATAGCGATGAAAGATAATTACATTTAATTTATTCGAAATTACGCCTTCAAATTTGTAGATGTTGCCTCTCTACTTTAATTATAAAATAATATTAATAAAACCATTCAATCACTACAATACAATGCAATACAATCCCACACAATCACTGTTTAAGCACCCACTTTATTTCGACAATAATGTGCCATCCTCTGCTCTGGGCTTTATTTTCAAGGAGCATTAATGTAAGTAACCATTGAACTTCACAATACGTTAAATACATAAAATAAGTCATGCTAGATTTCAGGCTTCCGCCACGTTTTAGTAGACACCTACGATCTTCTGAGATGTTGCGCGCGTGAATTTATAGTTGGTTGTCAACGTTTCGGAAAAATATATATTGGACTGCTTTACCTTTGAATATGGACCGATATGTTGTCCTGAAACGTCGGCAAATATCTACCAACCCGCACGACGCAACATCCCAGAAGCGAGAAGGCCTCAAATCGATTATTATTTCTTGTACATTTATCTAGTTCATTTGCGTAATGTTGTAACTTTGCTTTTTGATATACGGGTTATATGCAAGATCGTTGTGCTCCAGGGCATAAGTCAACGCAAAAGACTCTTGCCATCTCGCTCTTACGAAAAGTTCAAGAACTCGCAAACCTTCGGCCATATCGGTCTTTTCCACTCATTTTCTCCAACTTACGCCAGTGTCGTGTCAGAACTCACGTGATCCAAACTGGCTCGCTAGCAAACATGATAAATCCGCTGGTGCAGTATGTCTTTAGTGCGTAGATTACTTTATGACGCAATATCCACCATTGACGACCAAATAAAATGAAGTGGACCGCGTATTCTTGAGTTGGTTGTTTTTAACAAAATCGCGAAGTAATCCTGAAATTCGAGTTTAAAATGATTTCCAAGAATACGGTACACTTTCCCGTACATTTTAAAAATATGTAGAATGAAAGTGTGATATGGAAGCAATATATGTCCGATCTGCGCTCTTTTGGGATATTACGCAGCGTAGAGTGGCAATTCTGTGCCGACGTTTCGGGACAACCTATCGGTTCCATCTTCAAGGGTCAAGAAGTCCAGGAAGAAAGCCGGTACAGAATTAACACTCTACGCTGCGTAATACCCCAGAAGAGCGCAGATCTCACCTACATCGCGGCGGAAGCCTGAAATCACGCACAGTACCTATCCTTTTCGAATTGAGCATGGTGGGGACCTGCTTTAAGGTTATCGAGCTATATTAATTTTGGTTCATATTCGGTATCGATCAAATAGGTGTAGGCCTGAACATTCCTTTAGATGCGGCTCAAATCTACTTTCCCAAAAAATGATATACACGCTCATATGACATATTGTGCATTTTTAGACGCGTTCGCAAAAGAAAACTGCGAAAAGTTACTATGAACTTTGCCACTTCTGACGTCTGTCTGTCCACGTGGAGCAACTTGGTTCTCATTTGAAGGGTTTTCGTGAAATTTTATAATGGAGACTTTTCGCTAAACTCTGTCGACCGTTTTAAGGTTTTGTTAAGGACGAAAATAACAGACAATTTACATGAAGAGCCGTCTAAGTTATAATGATAATTCCGGCGTTTACGAGATAAGTATCACAAATAAATTTGATGATGTTGCCACGCAGATACATAGCATGCCGGGTGATTAGGGCACAAATACGAACACAGTAATAATATGTAACATTTACTGCTTGTTACTTGTTTATAATTGCTCGACATGTCATCACATACATGTCATTTGTGGTGGTGTGACGCGATAGACCAAAGACGTAGCCGCCATGTTGATTAGTCACGTTCATACACAGGTTTTGACTATCTTCTTCATGAAATTTGCATAATGTATAAATAAGGAAAATACAAACATGTAATCATATTGCTGGCGTTTATCACATGGGGCCAGTTTCAGTGTGGATAATATGCAAGTGCGTGTGGGTTTGTGACGGCTCTGCTGAAAGTATGATGGAACCGTCTGAATCTCGAACCCCGGACCTTGCATGCAACAAACGGGAAAATGTTAAAGGTGCTAAAGCGCGAACTTAAATTATGCTGTCGGCTGATGGACCGCAGAGCTGGTGTCACACCTACTTTTCTTGTCGTGTTTTTATTTTAAGTATACGTATATGTATATGTATATATAATAAGATTTACAACTTTTAATTGAAACGTTTTCCGAGGTGTAGATATTTGAAGTCTTATAATTAATGTGATTAAATTTCCACTCTACTTTCCTTTATTAAGCAGAGAAAATGGGCTTAGTATATATTCATCGTGTTGCGTTTGTGTGTTTGTGTGCGTGCGTGTGTTGGGGGTTTATGTTGTGGTGTCCCACTCCTTCAACTTTGTAAGAGTTGACAGAAAAATTTGTATGTATTCGGATGTCGTGACAAAGTCGTACTTTCTTCTTCCAAAGATCAGTCGCAGCAATATCGTACTAAACTTACGTGCGAAACATGAAGTGGGAATTGGAATAGAAACACTAATTTGAGTCCGGAAATGGTGTATGGCAGCCGTTCTTAACCTGGAGTCCACGGACTCCCAAGGGGTCCATGGATAGATTTCCGGGGGTCTGTGAACTTGGAAACAAAATTACAACTTTATTTTCACTAACTCCTAACAGAAATTTAGCTTTTCATTCAATAATGAAAGCAGGCAACAAAGTAAATTACGGCCTCTATACTCCAAAAATGTTTGCTAACTTCTATAAATCCCACTTTATAAAATTCTTATAACCTGAGAACGTGATACCAAAATACGATTACCTTCGTTCTGAAATGTCTTTTTAAAAAATTAAATTTGATTTTAACTTGCCTATTTTTAAATTTGTTTATTGTCTTGTAATTGATTTAATGAATTAATAAAGAAGCACATATATCACCACATTGAATATTTGTTATTTTTTAATATTTTGAAAACTCTATAGGGCACAATTAGTTTCCTTTGTAATAAAATCTGTAATACAGATTATAATACATAGATATAGATTCTACGTCTATGTATTTTATTTTATGCATTTAAATACATTTTTCTGAGAAGGGGTTCATAGGTTTCACCAGACTCTCACAGGGGTCCGTCGCACAAAAAGGTTAAGAACCTTTGGTGTATGGTGATTGCTCTAACCAATGGATCCAGGCAGGTAATCTTCCGTTTACAAATCGTGTAACCACAAGGCATATGTCGGTGACTGAGCATATGGCCTTTACTTTTTCTGACATACATTAAAGTTCCAATAGGTGACCGGAAATAGTAATCACTGATCACTGTATTATTGAATACACATGTAGAGACAGTTGTTAGAGTGCTCCACTGAAAAATAGCTGATTTGTGATATACGACTGAATAAAATTGATTGCTTGCAAAGACAACGTTGATTAATGTCCTAAGAGCGAAGGCTGTCGACAAATGCAATGGCACGCTATGTCCCCGCGCTGTGAAAATTAATAAAGTAGCATTTCTTGCTGTGAATTTTGTAAAACATGAGAGGTAAGACTTGCTGTGATTGTGCTTCATAAAATATTTTTACTTTTTGATATTTAGCATATTAGCATATTTTTAATTAGTTTCTGTGATGAGCTTCTCGCAACCAGATTGCACAACCCCGAAATTGCAGCTAAAGGGGCCATGAACAGAACTGTTTCTCAGGTACGTGCTGACGTCTACTTGCCAAGAAGCCCGACACGTGGAAATGATTAAATCTCGTTGGTCCCATGCCTGCAGTTAAATATTGTTATCTTCTGGGAGACTGCCTGACCTTAAGATGAAGGTACTACAATCCTTCGAAAGGTCGGTAATTATTTGTCAGTCGAAGTGGCGTGATCTCCCAGAAGAAATGAACCGTTCTATGACGTAATTCTTCTCCCGTGAAAGTGGAGGCAGTATTCTGCACACAAACGTTGGTACCTATATACAACAACACACGAAATGCTAATACAGACAAACCACAAAGCGAATAGTCTTCACAGTGAAAATCGGAAAACGTATTTTAATCCCTCTGCTAGAACCGTAGAAATTCATTGCTGCGATAATTGTATCTGTCCTCTCGGAAAGAAGTAAACTTTTATCAATTTAATTAGTATAAGAAATTACAAACAGGTCCTCTTGAGACATCTCTTAATGAGGGAGCGCGTACAAAAAAAGTCTTTACGTTTTTCTTGAGTAAAATGTACATTACTCTAAATATGAATGGAGTACATCGCCATGTGTTAAAAAGAAACTCTATGTTGTATTCTGTCATCTGTACGATCACATTTGGAAATGTATTCTTATTTTTAATGAGGGGTGACTTCATACAGAATTAGATTAACAAATGTCACGCTCTTAATAAATAACGTTTTTATATCAAACTTCTTTTTACGAAACAGTTCCATATAATAATTTAAATGTGCAATTGGTAGTAAGAATATGACAAGATGAGCTGCCTATTGATGTCTAACTGGTTCCGTTCACTATCATCAGCATCTTCCTGATGATATGCAGAACATGTCACCTTAAACCTTGCAGTTTATTATCTCAACAGAGAACACCGTTCTTCATACAGTTTTAAGCAAACAGATGTACAACACTTCTAAAAATTACAATCGTCTATTTATAGTGCTTACTTTTATTTGGTTATTGGAAAGAATATCAGTTGGTTGCGGGACGGGTGACTGGTCCTGTTTTTTCATTTCTATTAAAATCAAAATTGCAACTTATACGTAACTTCCACAATAGAGTCCTTCTCCGCGGCGCTGCGTCATTTATTTTTTGTAAGTCCTGTAAATATATGCATGTATGCAGGTGTTTATAGATATTCACATTTACGTGCACGTATAAAAAAACACAATAGTGCCTTTTATTTTGGAGAAATAGGATATGGATTTCAGAAATTTTCTGTATCACCGTAGGGTCACATAGCAGTCTCGCGAGGACACAGTGGTTTATTCCCGAGAAGTTGAGACCATCAGAATATTTTTAAGCTGCTCAACATGTGAAGTGAGACTGGTTATTTCATATATTCTAAAACATTTCCATACCCCAAAACAAACAGAAAGATTCATTCTCTATTCATTATATGTCCTGAAGTCTGAATTATGTGAGAAAACCGAGGATAATTTAAGAAGTTTATTTTGCTATTCCAAATGTTGTTTTTATTTCATTATTTTATCACAGATCCGTCTTCTACATCCTCTTCTAAAACCTAATGGGCAGCTGGATATTTCGAAACGTCTTCGTTAGTAAAGGCGTTGATATCTCAGTATTCTACTTGCTCGTGTTGTACACATTTGCTTCTGTATGGCTCTGCTTATTGCGATATCTATGTGCGTTACGTTTTATTACACGCATCGCTTGCGCTATTATATTAGGTGGTCCTAACGTCGGAACCAAATAGACGCTGGTAACGGCTTAGAAGTCAATGTCACTTCTCTGCTGTATTTGATAAGGGTCCTTAAAATTTACTCTGAAACGTGTTCAACAAAACTTTCTCAATTTCGAAAATTCTATGCCTGTAAAGACGTTGGCGCCATGCATTCACCATACAATTGCTCCTGGCCTTGCGATTTTGTGCGTGTCCTTGAACTGCCGTCGGCAGCTTGTGTTTCTGTAGTGTAAACTCCAGGAATATTAGGTAATACCTATTAAGTATAGGCTAAGTGCGTTCAAGTTCCGGCAGGTCGTTTGGATTGTGTAATCTTGCCAAATTCTCTTAGGTAACACGGGTTGCGTAATGGTTCGGTGAGGTTTAAATTATGGTAGATTAAGCACAATGTAAATGAATGTGGAAAAACTACGTAAGGAGAAACTCAAGGCCATCAACCCTAGTGAGATTATGGTAGATCAAAACCAACTGGAGAATGTGGAATACTTCAAATATTTGGGTAGCCTGATAAATAAATGATGCAAGGTATACACGCGAAATTAAATTCAGGATTTCCATGGCAAGTGCGGCATTCAGCAAGAAGAAGACTATTTTCACCAGCAAACTGGACTTAAGTGTAAGGAAGAAATTAGTGAAATGCTATGTTTTGAGCGCAGCTTTTTATGGTGCTGAAACATGGGAAATTAGAAAAGCAGATCAAAAATATTTTGAAAGTTTTAAAGTGCGGGGCTGGAGAAGGATGGAGATGATTATTTGGACTGATCTTGTGAAAAATGAATTTTTTCGAAGAGCACGTAGGGCAAAAGAACATCTTGCATATAATTGAAGGGCGGAAGGGTAAGTGGATTGGTTACATCTTGCTTATGAACTGCCTTCTAAAACACATTATTGAAGGAAAGATAGAAAGGATGGGAAGATGAAGAATACGATCTAAAGAGCTACTGGATGACTTTAAGGAATGGAGAAGATACAGGAAATTGAAAGAGGAAGTCCTAGATCACACTCTGGAGAAATCGCTATAGACGAGGCTATGAAACTGTCATAAGACATACGACGTGATGTTGAGATTAACACAAATAAGTACTGTCGTAGACGTCGTAGAGAAACGTATATGCCTCTTCTTTTCAACGTTTTCTCCACAACATATCACACTGTCATTGTCGAAATCAACTATTTTGCCCGCGATAATTCGCTGGAGGCGTCTATACTTATTTCTGTGTGTGTCGGTTTTCTCCTTCCCATTCTGAAACCTATTTTACAAAGGTGCCACAGGGTTGATATTCGCATCCTTCGAGTCCTCTGCTAGTGCTATTCTTATGCTTGCTGTGCTTAATACAAGTACCTGTAGCTTTTGTTGAGGTAATTTTTAGTAGAATGTAAAATAACACGGCGGCCTTACTGTATTTTGTTTAACTTTCGGTTTTATGACGATGTTGAATGAAATATTTGAACTGGCATGTTAAATTTAGTATGAAGGCAGAATGCGAACATAGGCCAACGTCGTATAATACACGACATTCTTTGTTAGGAAAATCACAAATATTATACCCGAGTAGTCTCTGTTTTTGTACGGAAGTGAGGCCTGTTACTTAAGTACAGACTCTATTCCTTCACCAAAACAAAATAAAATATCAACGGCAATAAATATACGTGTATAAAGACAGAGTTCAGCATTCTAACACTAAATTTAATCGTGCACTGGGCACTTAAAGCGCTCTGCGCAGTTACAGTATTTCAATGGCGATGTTTTGGACATCCATATCCATTGTAATCATTAATGTTTTCATCCTTTTGAGAGAATTATGCACGAACATATCTGTTGTAAAGGTAAAATAAAAGATTAATATCGTGTCGTACTAAACCATTCTTTTCGGACATTTCGAAACTTGATAAATTCCTCTTCTCGAAGCGTAGGACACGCATTACCCAGTGACGCGTCTCAATATCACAGAAGAAAGGAGACCTCAAGCCCTTATTTTGTAACAATAGTAATGGCGCTAAACTGTAAATAAAGGCTATTAATGCTGTTGCCTGCATTATATTTTATTAATTGTTGAAATCTCTCGATTCTTATGTATCAAGTATTATACGCATTGCTTAAAATTCAGCATTTCTTCCGTTCCACGTGTTACATAATAATTCTCTTACCTAACATGTAGGAATATTCCGTAATTAATATGGTGAATTCTTCACTAAATTGCGGCTTTCAATTTTGTTAATTCGAATACATTAAATCAAACTCTTTGATAATAAACGTTCATTCATGCTTCAGCCATCACGTTCTAGGAACAAGGACCGTTTGTAGGTAAAGATGTGCGTGTTCTATCGTATTGCGAAATGGTAATGATTATAGCGTACGTTCTACTGAGGTGTGTCGTCATGAAGGGTAACATGGCGGTGGACATATAATATAAAGTGACGACATAACACCCAATGCAAATCAGTTGTTGCACGTCAGTCTTAGAGAAAACAGTTTTTCAAAAATAAAATTTCTTCAATTAAATATAAGTGAGTATATCTTGTAGGGTAACGTAATGTATATTATAATTAATATTCACAATAGGTTATCTATATTTAAATTTAAATAATTTGTCCACTTTCCTAGCATTTCTCGCATTCAGCTAATAAGTAATGTTAGATTTACATCAGCCATGTCTCTGCTTATACTGACAAAGGCCTACACCAGGTATTCTCAATAACTTTTTTCAATAAAGTATTCTAAATCTGAAAATGAAGACTAAAATCCAATATAATATTTTGAAGACCGGCGTTAATCTAAATTATATATAAATATTAAGATCGAACCTCGCAGAGAACACAATCTATCTCAAGTGTACTTATAAGCCAAACGTTTAAGGTTATATAGGAAAATAATAGGTGTTTAATGTGACAATCAGAGGTAATGTGAATAACATTCTGTAGAGCAAATTCAGAGTTACTTAGTGTAACAGCAGATGGCATATAATCTTAAAATTACCACTGCTTTAAACGGTTAATGAAAATAACAGCGTCTAAAACCTACACGAAAATAAGCAAAAGTTCTCTCGCAGTAATTCAGAAAACAAACATTAAAAATAAATAATATTTAGCTATAATGTATTTTTTCTAGTATAAGTGAGAAGAATAATTCTTATTTCTGCTGTACAGTTGTAATAAAAATTTTATTTCAACAGAAATTGCCGTCCCAAACGTTGCCGAGAAGTTCATGCGTATTCAGTGAAACTGTACTCTGAAAGTGTAATTGTAAACAATGTTCCATGTTCCTCTATAGCACACAAGGTCAATCATAAATTATGTCCTAGAAATCTTCATTAAAAAGAGAGAAACGAGGAATTTTTATTAAAAGGTGGCTATTTGTATTTCAGATCGGATTCCCAAGTTCAAATTTGAGTCCAGATTTTAGTCAGTGACGACAGAAGCCTATAAAAATGAACACGGCCTTGTTGTACTTCATAATTTTATTCTGTGCAACATCTTTGGGAATTTTTCTTGTGCTCTACACCTACTTCATATATTCTTATTCTTATTGGAAGAAGAAGGGTGTTGCATATATTGAACCCTCTTTTCCCTTCGGAAACATTGGAGATGCAGTGCTGCAAAGAAAATCGTCAGGATTAACCTTCCAACACATATATAATGAACTTGACGGATACGAACTTGGGGGGACGTATGTATTCAGTAGACCAACGCTTGTAGTTCGAGAGCCAGAGATGATAAAGTCCATCCTGGTTAAGGACTTTATACACTTCCACGATCATGGTACTTACTTTGATGAAGAGGGCGATCCTTTATCTGCCCACCTGTTTATGCTGACCGGGCTTAGATGGAGAAATCTACGGACAAAGATGAGCCCAACCTTCACTGCTGGCAAAATAAAGTTGATGTTCCAAATTCTTGTTGATTGTAGTAATGAACTTAGAGATCATGTAGAACACTCTGCAGCTAACGGTGACATATTGGAAGTAAAAGATATCCTGGCAAAGTTCAGTACTGATGTCATAGCTTCATTTGCTTTTGGAGTCCAGTGCAACTGTCTTCAGAATCCAGATGCTGATTTCAGAAATTGGGGCAGGAAAATATTCCAAACTAATGTTAAGACTGGAATTAGAGACCTAGCTATTTTTCTGTCGCCAACTTTGGCCTCTATGCTTAAAATACCCTTCGTTCCTCCGGATGTGACACAATATTTTAAAAGGATGGTGAAAGATACAATTAAATATCGGGAAAGTAACAACGTCACACGAAATGACTTCCTGCAGTTGTTGATCCAAATGAAAAGCAAAACAACGCTTGATATGGAGAAAAAAAGTGGCGACACCGCGAATATACAAAGCGGAAAAGATGTTGGTCTAAGTCAAGAGGAGATTGCAGCTCAGGCTTTTGTATTCTTTGTCGCTGGGTTTGAAACTTCTTCAACGACCATGAGTTTCTGCTTATATGAGTTGGCGCTGAACCCACATATACAGGAATGTGTTCAGAAAGAGATCGATGCAGTGTTGAAGAAACATGGTAATAAAATCACTTACGAAGCCATTCAGGAAATGGAATATCTGGACAAGACAGTCTCGGGTAAGTTGAGCGACTAAGGTGCTGGTAACTTGTAAATTTGAACACCGTCATGTGTGAAACCGCAAATATCAGTTAAGTATGTTGGCTAATGTGGATTACGAATGAAAAATTAACGGGATGTGTCTGTGAGGCTTGAATAATTTAAAAAGGTGTCTCTGCAAGACAGTTTCTTTTTTCAAGCACATTTTTTCACTTATCGTTAGTTTAATAAAATTTAAAGTAACCTACGCTTCGAAATTTTGATGGAGGTTTTTAAAAAAATAATTATACACACACCCAGAGAAGCATAAATGGATATATGTGTGTGATTTATTTAACGGAGTTGTCAATATGAGAGAATGTATAGCGCCGGATGTTAGGTTGATCGGTGAAAGGTGAGTGTAAAATAATTTGGAATGAAATGATCGGACTGTTACTGAGGTAATACATCAATATTTTTCTGCAGGAAGTAGGAAGATATAAGAACAACTTGCCATGGTAGCCGGTATCCCAGCCGAGATTTAAATCATGAACATCTCCTAATACAAGTCTAGACTCTTACCGGTTGCCAATCTGTTCAAAAGTTTTTACACACAAATGCGAACTGAAATCTAACTTTCTGAATACGTGGACTGTAACTTCGTAGTTCACAAATATTGAAGAGGAAAAGAAATTGGAGTTCTCTGAGCGGCAGCTTTAAGGAACCTGATTTATAATTTCTTACTAAAAGAAGGTTGAATTCCATTGTTATTACACATATTTTAAAAAATATTTTCAGATTTAGTTTACTCCATTTTCCTCTGTGTTGTCTATCATTAAAACAAAAATTCACCGTTGCATATCTAATCACAATACTAATAGTGTTGCAACAGGTCACTTATTTCTTTCCTCTTCATTAACTATTCGATATGTAGAAAAATGTACCAAATAAAATTTGCACAGGCTGAGCAGAAATATCATTACGTATTGTGCATGTGTGTGTGTGTGCGTGCGCGCGCGCGTGTGTTTGTTGTGTAAAGAAAATTTAAAAGCCGCCTATACTTATTTATGTCGATATCGCCATTATTACCATATAAATATTTATAGAATCACCGGCGCTATAGTTCGTTATTATACGAAACTTAGATTTTTAGATTTCTAATAATATAACACAATTTCCAAAAATTGAATGTGACACCAACAGAAGGTACAAAAGTGCAAAGAAATGATGTAGAAACAGTCCAATCAGAATTGAAGTACACATTTCTTTCTGTTGCTATTCCTCTTGTTCTCTTCAACATCTTACTTTGCTATGAGTACAATATCTGATATAATTGTATTAACCTTCTCTGCAGAAACACTAAGAAAATATCCACCAGTGCCATTTCTCAATCGTGAATGTACGAAGAGGTACACGATTCCAGGAACAACTGTTACACTAGAAAAAGGGATGCCAGTTGTTATTCCAATATTGGGAATCCATAAGGATCCAAAGTATTATCCCAGTCCCGAAAAATTTGATCCAAATCGCTTCAGCGTGGAAGTGAAAAGTAAGAGGCATCACTTTACGTACCTTCCTTTTGGAGAAGGACCAAGGATTTGTATCGGTAAGTTACATATAATAGCATAACGTTACAAATAAAGCTGGAAATTATACATTTTGTGAGACATAATTTCTCACTGCATGTTCCTGTCTGGGAACTGGCAATGTCTACTCTAGTATTTCTAGGTATTTAGGAAAAAACAACAGGTCCCTGCAAACTCTTCACAAGGCCTACACAGCATCATATAACAGGAGGCAGTAATTTCAAAATAACACCTTATTTAAATGCACGATTATCGAAAGACAGTTCGCTATTTCTCCGTAACGACATTTATTTCCGTGCTGTTTACACAGAGGCTAACACTTTGATCTCGGTAATTTTAGTTAATATTATGACTCGTCTTTTTGTTCCCCCCCTTCTGCATTCATGTTTATGTCGCACTGAAGAATAGGCTTCTATAACGTGACACCATATAGTCTGGTAGAATTTACCGACATTTCTGTGTAGCCTGCTGCCTCCGCCTGCAGGTCTATTACCTTGAAACTAGAGACAGGCGTAGCGTGCTGCCTACACCTTCAGGTCTGTTATATAGAAACTAGAGACAGGATGTTCCTCCGAAAAGTCGGTAAACTTCTACCAGACTAAATGATGTCACCTCGTAGAAAACAGTACTACGCACAGTCAATTCCGTGAATATATAAAGTTTTACTTAGACATGTATAGACCTAACATGCATCTTTTTCCCTCACATTTTAATTCCTAATTTAAATGTTCTTTGCCTTTCTTTTTTGCATCTCCTTTTCTGCATTTCTTAGTTAAAAGTGTAAATTAGAGAAAAATTGTCACTGCTTAATTAAGTACAGTGCCACAGAGACGCGACTTTCGTCACATAGTTACTAGATAACGGGGAACAGTCACATTGGTGCAGTGTCTGCTTTACCCGCAAAAAAAGTGCCGCTGGCACCAATTGGTTAGGAAGATTGTTGGGCCCTAGAAACTTTGGGTACCCTGTGGAGAAGACACATCTCAGCGCATATGACGATTTAAATCTCGATTTCTTGGTCGCCAATTCTATTGGCCAGTCAGCATATTGAGCTATCTCGACTTCGAGTAATCGTGTAGAAATTTATAGGTAATGTAATTTATTAGACATCCGTTGTGGCTCCTTTAATAAACTATTAGCCAATCTGAAGGCCTTTAAATTAGCCTGCACATAATAGAATCTGTGAGTCGACTGTGAAAAACGTTTCGAGCGAATCACCAAGCGATTCGACTAAATGTTACTGTAAATTAAACCCTAAAATATGACGACAAGGTGAGAAATAAATATCTATAATGTTCTGACCACCGTAACTTTTTTTCATTGTCTGAAGGAACATGAAGTAAACCAGAAGACATTTTGATGTACTCGTGTATGAACATCAATAATGAAAGTGTTTTAAGTAGATTACAGAAAATGGAACTTTATACTGAGGGAAAAATAATTTTTGATAAATAGGCGTAGAGTGTAGGATAATATTAAAATGTATCTTTTATACAGTGTGAGGACTTAAACAGGGTTAACCGGTGCACGATGTTGATAAGTTGAAGGCTTCTCTGAATATCAAAGAAAAATAATTTGTTGAACAGCTGCAAGACTAATAACTTCTCGATGATTCCTCTGCTTAAAGAAGTAAATTGTCGTTATATATATTTTGTAAATAATTCTCCAACTTTTTAGGTTGTGCTGTCTAATATTTCGGAAGTATTGTGATGTTTAAATTAGTCGTTGAAGATTTCGATATTATTCCCATACTTGTCATTTATGACGGTTCTAATCAGTAAATAAACCTAAATTCCGCGGATGACTGAGCTCCGACCATGATGTTGGGTTATCTCCATGGCACTGGCTAAAACAACCTTCAATTTCAGTGTCAAAGTTAGGCTGCTCTCTGACGAAACTACACAGAACTTTCCATACTTTCCGCGAATTAGAACACTTCGACTTAAGATACAATGAATTGCTTGAGGTACAGAATAGGATTCAATGAGTGAGAAATAATATCGCAAGGTTCCTACCATCACCTAAGAGAACAGAAATAAATTAGCATTGTAATTATTAGTTGCAATGTCTTCGTAACCTACAAGTCCCCGTTTCTAATATCGAAAGTGATGATTTAGGGTCAGTTTTCTTCATTTTCCTCAGCTATCCTCGGCATATTCCGGGATGATGCCTGCAAGAGTGCCTCCTCCAACAAACATGACAATTCACTTTATATTATCTTCACCGTGCATTTTTTAACAGCTCACAAATTACACAGGTCCTGTGAAACAACGATCTGATCATTGTTTCACAGGACCTGATTTACTTAACTGATTACCTATATATACAGAACCAACAGCCAGAATTTACAAACTAGCTAATGGTAGAAGATACATCCTAAAAAAACCATACAGTTTCATTTTATCATTTTATTACAAAAAATTGACGAACCTTATTTAAGGATTTTTTATTCTGTGTTTTATACATTTAAATACAGAAATTGTAAATAACTGTAATCTATAAATGATAATGAAACTTGAATACTTGTGATATATAACATAATAGTAGGCAAAAATAATGGATGTGAAGTAAATGTAGATTACGAGCCCCCTGAAGATAACCTTGTAAAGGCTGAAACATATGTAGGGGGTAAAGAATAAAAAGTGAAAATATAGTGCGTTTCGTTGTGTAATTTGTGAGATGCCAATTCATTATTCACAATCAACTTTTAATGCGTCATTTGACATGCCACACTGAACTTGCTGTGAGAATTAGATTGCACTCTTCTGACACATGATACTCTCAGTCTACAGTTGAGCAGTAGTGTTTCGGAAGAACCTGTACCTCCACGTTCGGGGTAGAATGTGAGTCAGCATGTTTATCTGAAACTTTGGAAACCATAGACGAATCTACATACGTCGACAGTCTTCTCTATCTAATTCATATAATTAATATCTGCAAGGTATTTTATATTTTGGGGGCTCTAATATGGTTATATCGCTATTGTACATGATTCTGAGTCAACAAAATGCTTCTTTATCCTTGAAACTTTTTTGCCTTTAAAAGAAGCAAACACAGAGATAATTTAAATATCCCCTTTTCTCTTAGTTTTTCCCCCAAGTGGCTGCTGTCCACAAAGTTCCCCCACCGAAATTCTGTATGAGATTACTGTCGTCGTCTTTAGCTGCGTGTCTACAGATTGTAAGATTCTTAATTTAATTATACTAACAAAAATAGTTTACCTTGTGGGCCAGGATAGCGTAGTCGGTATAGCGACTCGCTACGAGCTGGACGGTCCGGGGATCTTATCCCGGTGGGGGCGAGATTTTCAGCAATAGTCCAGACCGGCCCTGGGGCCTACCCAGCCTCCTGTACAATGGGTACCAGGTCATTCCCGGGGGTAAAGCGGCCGGGGTGTGGCGTTGGCCACCACCCCCATCTAGCGCCGAGGTTAAGGAAAGAGTAGAGCTATACCTCTACTCCCCCTCTGGACCTTCATGGCCTATTCTAGGGAGAACTTTACCTTTATAATAGTTTCCCTTTAAGTTAAGCACGTATTTGAGGCATGTCACTATCTCTTCCAATCACAATGTAAAGTTCAATCATTGTGGTCTTCTAGATTAGGGCACTGTGTAATTTCGTAGGTGTCTACAAAGAGTTTCGGAAGTACTACTGTCATTTTCAAAGTTGTCACTTCTCCCCTGAATATATTTTTGTCCCTCCAAAACTTTTGTTACTACAACTATTTGCCTATAAATCTTTCGAAGGCACATGATTCGTCTATCTTCAAAGTTCTAATTGCTACCATGAACAAAGTGTCACAATTTCCCTTCTACACGTTGATAAATCCTCACTGCCACAACATAGAAGACCACAATATGGAATTTACAACTATAAAAGTCTAGACATTTCCTATAATATATGTTTCTCATTCGAAATAAAATCTGCCCTAATGAGACGCCTTCTTGATCTACAGGGATGAGATTCGGCCTGCTTCAAACCAAGGTGGGTCTTGTGTCACTCTTATCCAGAAACAGTTTCAAAGTGTCCAACAAGACGTCGGTGCCTCTGAAATACGACGCAAGAACTGTCGTAACGACAGCAGCTGGAGGCATGTGGCTCAAAATTGTAAAACGGATATGAAACAATCAGTGTATTTGATATAAGAATTGAAGCTTTCACTCACTAACTAACTTACTAACTAACTAACTAACTAACTAACTCCATGGAGCACAGTCCTGCTTGAGAAGCTAACAGGTCCTCAGCTAGTCAAGAAATTCCCCGCATTTTATGGAACCCGAAGGTTCATTACCGCATTCACAAGAGCCCGCCACCTCTCCCACTCTCAAAGAATCAGTGCAGGTCAGAAGCTTTGTGAAATGTTTCGTAACATGATAATTTTTTACGCTGAGGAGTTGTTAGCACCTCGCCCAATCCCCAAGCTGGAGGACCACCCGTTGTTGGCTGTCCGCGATTGCTTATTCAATGTATTCGCAGCTAATCTCCATAGCTGGAGGCCGTTTCTCCATCCGCAACCTGAGGAATCGCCATGCCGTGGTCACAGGGACCCACTTACCATGGGATGTTACTCACTAGACATGTTATATCGTGCTCTTATAATATATGTTAATACAAATTAATAAAATACTATGTCTACATTTTTTATCACCTATTTATTTGATAATTAAATAAATTTAACCCCTGTACAAGAGAACCGTTCTATGCAGACCTAGGCCTATAGGTGTATGTGCAGTGATAAAAAAGCTCTTTCATCATTATTTGGGAGTTACTGATTATTCGCAAGTTGCAGCCTTATTTAATCCCTCAGCAATTTTCTCTTATTTTTGGATAAATTATCCAAATGCTACTGCTATAACATTCACGCGCTACTCCAAGGCAACTTTTATCCATCATTTATATATTCCTAGGGAAAACGAAGCTTTAATCTCATCACTTTTGGTGCTGCCATCTAGCTGCGCTATGTTTTATGATATCCTCTATGCTCAAATATCTCTTCAGCCTCTGTCCGTAAAACACAGGCAGCAAACTCTGTCGGTTGCTTTATATGCGCAGTCTAATTCACTCATTCACACAATGAATGTTTTATGTATGGAGATGGCTGGGCTAGTCCCAAAGGCAATCTGAAAGACAAGAAGAAAAACTTTGCAAAGCCTATTTCTAAGGTTAATAAAGTGTGTACAGGATGTTATTTTATGCACGAATATATATTATAAGAACAGCTTTCACAAAGCAAGACACTTATTCCCAAGTTCTGTAGTATCATGTAATATAACCCTAAACTAAAGGCACTTTTATGCAGCATGTTACATATTAACAAGAAAATGTTATTCTACTTACGATTCCCGCAACAGTATGTAACAGCTTGTTGCTTCCTCGATCTGTTTACGTCTTGATTGCTTTCATTCTTAAAGTAATTACTTAAAATGTATCGCCAAATGTCACCAGTTTTTGATGAATTTACATTAGAGTATGTGCCAGCTAATTACTTTCATGGAAAAGGTTCCTTGAAAAGACAATTTTGTTCAAGACTTATAAATGATATGAACGATAAAAAAGGTTCATTACCTAGTTTACAAGAGCCTAACACTATCTTGCATCCACTGTACATAGAGCCTGCCCACACCCACACGGCATTTATTGAAGAATCTTTTTCATATTTTCCACTCCATGTGCCTAAAACTTCCAAGTCCTCTATTCCTTTCAGTCATCCCGAATAAACCTCTGTAGTTATTTTTTATATCTTCCAAGCGTATTTCATGCCTTCTTCTGTCACGCTACTTGATTGCGTCATCGCAATAATATTTCGTGAAGAGTATGCATTATGAAATTTTTTATATCTTCCAAGCGTATTTCATGCCTTCTTCTGTCACGCTACTTGATTGCGTCATCGCAATAATATTTCGTGAAGAGTATGCATTATGAAGTCCCTCACTGCAATGTCTCCAGCTCCCCAAGATTGTCTTGCCCCGCTATCAGTGTGCGTCACTTATATTAGCTACCCGTAGTTAACAACATAGAACTGAGATTTTCTTCAGAAACGCATAGTAGCTCAGCTGCTCAAACTATTCTCCGCCTTTTATGCAATTTGAAGATTTTTTACACTGGAATCTATCCTGAGCCAGCTGAATGCAGGCCATTTACGCTCCTCCTGTAAGTCCTGTAATTCGACAGTCTGATATGCTCCGTAATCTTATAAAATTTTGAATTTTATTTCAGTTAAAATGAAAGAGGAATTTTCGATGATGTTGATAGTGCGCTCTTCAATGCCAAGTAGGTCTGATCGCAAGATAGAATGCTTAATTATTTATGACCCTATTCGGTGCGACGGCCAAGATACCGACTAGGTGCCTTGAAAACCCCCTTCTTGTATACAGCGCAACTTCTACGTTCACGCAAAACTTTTTGTTTATTTAAGGCAATGATTGAAACTTGAGCTGATCGCCACTGATTGTTTCGATCCCATAGATCAGCGTTGGTTTGTCCATTGCACTCACATTACATTCCAGCTTAACTCGAAAAGGAATTACCGATCCTGTACTTGCATATTGACACTCATTTCCGCGAACATGTCGATGTAAACTTCCGCGCAACTCGCTAAGTATATATAACAGCTAAAAATATTTGAAAGGAGATGTATAGAGAAAATCAACACAGTTTTCAGTTCAATAGAATTTTTCCGTATACCCCGCGCTTTTCGAAATAAAATGGAGCGCATGCTCCGGCACTTAAGGGCCTAATACACGATCGCTCCATTCGGACGTCATCCACTTGGATGACGTCCGAATGGATGACATCCAAAAACGTAGCACACAGACCATCACTCCAATCCATCCGCGCTCTAGTCTCCAGACAGGCCGAGTGCGGGATGTGCTTTCGTTTTTGTGCTTTCCCAAAGCGATTTTCAAATGGATGAAGAAGAATTGTTTATGGCTGCTGCTATTTGCATCATTTTGAAAAAAAAAGAAAAAGAGGACCAGATGGTCTAAACATTGGTTGCTAAAGAGGAAGCAGTTCTCTCATGTGAATCTAGTGAAAGAACTCTCTTTGGAGCCAACAGATTGGCGCAATTATCTTCGCATGGATGAAGAGAGTTATTTCAATTTATTGGAAATGATAACTCCAATGATTAAAAACCAATACACTGTGATGAGGCAGAGTATCACCCCTCACGAGAGGCTGACGGCTACTCCTCGCTTTTTGGCTTCAGGGTGTACCTATGAAGAGCTGAAATATCCAACAGCTATTTCCCCTCAATCGTTGGGTCATATCATACCGGAGACTTGCAAAGCAATTATTGCTTGTCTGCTGGAATATATGAAGGTAAGAACTTTCGATTAATTGGTATCAAATCATTCATCTTGTTCATTCAATAATAATTATTTTATGTTTCAATCCAAAAATACAAGGCAGTAATTGGAATTAGAAATTACAAAACCGTTTTTGGGAGAAGTTGTTTTAATAAAAAAAAAGAACTCATTACTTATAACTAGAACGAAACATAAAAAAACAAAGTGGAGGGAATAATAAAATTACAATTGTTGGTATTGCGGATCGTTATTAACTGCATTTAAGTAAGCGTCCAAGACAATGTCATTTTGAGCATCACCGTGAGTGATCCTTGAGGCGTTGTTCAAGACGTCATTTGAGTATCACCGTGAGTGATCCTTGAGGCGTTGTTCAAGACGTCATTTTGAGTATCACCGTGAGTGATCCTTGAGGCGTTGTTCAAGTCAATGTCGTTTTGAGCATGACCGTGAGTGATCGTTGAGGCTTAGTTCAATTGGCCTACTGCTGCATAATACAGGGCATCACTAATAAGTTTTTTACAGATGGGAATCATCGATGGTGGCAGTGAACGTAATTGTTCTGCCACATTTTTCCCAAACGCGTCATGTGCTTCCTTGTTCTTCTCGGGTTGTTGGGGTGCTTTGAACGGTTGGTCCAACCGATTGGAAATCTTCTCCAATACTTGGTCTGCCTTTGAATTTTTCGGCCGTTTGAAAGTACGTGACGTGGTACTGCCTGTTGTAATCTGGGTGTCACTTTCATTGGATGCCACTTCGCAAACCTGAAAAAATAATGTTCTCCGTTTCAGATGCCGAACAGTAAGCAGCAGTGGAAGGAAATTGCTCGTGATTTCGAAGATAGGTGGCAATTTCCCCACTGCTTAGGAGCACTTGATGGGAAACATGTGAAGATTACGTCACCACCAGGCAGCGGTTCCTACTTCTGGAATTATAAGTATTTCCACAGTGTAGTGCTTATGGGTTGTGCCAACGCTAATTACGAATTTATTTGGTGTGAGGTTGGCACAAACGGCCGGATATCAGATGGTGGAGTAATTAGGCACACAACTTTCTTTGAAAAACTAAACAACAACCGACTGAACATAACCCAACCAGAACCAGTCAATGGAAGTATGACCGAACTGCCGTATGTCTTCATTGGTGATGAAGCATTTGCTCTGAGGTGTGATTTTTTAAAGCCGTACAGTCAAAAAAAAATTGACATCGGAAAGGAAAATTTTAATGCGCGATTATCAAGGGTAAGAAGAATAATTGAAAATGTATTTGGCATATTGAGTAACCGGTTCAGAATTTTTCATACAGGAATAAATTTGGATGTGGATCGAATCGATCTGGTGATCCTCACCTGTTGTGTTTTGCACAATTACCTTCGCAAAAAATGCTTCGCATATATTTCTGCAGAAGAGGAAGATTCCGAACAAGATCCAGAAAACCAGTTAACGCCATTACAAAGAAGAGTAGATCGTAATTCAACGAATCAGGCAAAACTAGTCAGGGAAATGTTTCTTGATTACTTCAATGGTGAGGGAGAAGTTGCTTGGTTGAGTGAAAGGGTACAATAAAAGTTTGAATACGATTTTTCTGTGTTATTAAACTTAACAGCTATGTACTGGTTTATGATATAGTCTATTTCTATGTAAAAATATTATTATCATCATTATCATTAAATTAATTAATTAATTATTATTAATTATTATTATTATTATTATTATTATTTCTATTTCTAACTTTGAAATAATTACAAAACATGGATACGGTATTGCGTTTTTCTTACCTCATTGTCGTCATGCTCGAAAGGGAAATTGTCCAGAACAGATTCTATACTGTGGCTCTTCCTAGGAATGTCTTGGTCCTCAAGAAACAGGAGTTGATCGTAGTACCAGAGTTTAGGAACGTGTACATCATCGGGACTTGAACCAGTTCGCTGCGAATTTTTGATCTGTGAAACATTGAAAATGACCGTCCCGGTAGGATAGACCATAGAAGAGACACACAACTTTCATGCAAATAGGTGCATATATAATTAAACATTCCTACCTTGTTATGTTCCTTTTTTAAACATGACCGCAAGGAATTAATCTTTTTTAACACTGTTTCCCTGTTTGCATTAACATCTTTGGTCTTGAACAGTACCAACAATTGGTCGATAGCCACATTCCTTTTAATTTTGTCGTGATAATCACTATGTGTTACTTGCCATAAGGCCGCGTTCTCACGGGGCGTGAACCACGCGCGTGAATCACACTGGTGTGAGCCACTACCCGTGTGAACGCGGAGTCGTGGACCTTGCGTGTGACGTCAGCAGTCCACGATCCTGTCGTGGCAGGATCAAACCATGTTTGATTTTCAGTCGTGGTACTGGCGTTCGTGATGTAAAAGATGTCCTAACGTGTGCTAAGACTCAGTGACAACGAAACGTTACGTTGGATTTATATCAAAATAAACCTGTTCTGTATAATGCCACTTTGGAGGAGTATCGGGATCGAGATTTAAGGGCGGCGGCAGCAAAACGAATATCAGCCGCTTTACACATATCTGGATTCGGACCTGCAGAAATGTTAGTGAAGTTAAAAACTTCAGAAGTTTATACTGTCAGAAAGCAGCAAGCCAGAGATCGGGATTTTTTGTGCTAAACTTACATAAAACACAGAGCACAACTACGGCACAGCCCTCAGCAACTGTCCCGTCCATGGTCACGATTGTACTGAAACATTTTGTCCGTGTGAACAGCTCACGCTTTCCACCAAGCGTGGAGGCAACACGAGTGAGCACGCCAGTGTGATTCACGCGCGTGGTTCACGCCCCGTGAGAACGCGACCTAAGCATGGAAGATCTCGATATTTTTCTGTTACTTGTAGCAAAAAATCCTGTCCAGACGTCATCATTGAAAGTGCAATGTTGTGCAATCACCCGATAACTACGCAGAGACGATGTTTACTGCTCGGTGGTGCATGACAGAATGGTATATGTTTGGACCACGGTTTCACCACACACGGGGCGAGTGGCGTGATGGCTCGATATCGCGCCACGTTGTTTTCCCCACACACTATCAGTTGGCTTGATGGCTTGATGGAGTGAACGGATGGATATTGGACTGACCGAAAATCCAACTAATCCTGTCGCGCCACTTCATCCACGTCAAATTTCCCACAAACGATACGATTTTGGAGTGACACCACGCCATTTGGGCGGATGGAGCGATCGTGTATGAGGGCCTTTATTACACGGTTTATTCAGTTCCAAAACTTTTAAAAATGTAATATGTACATATGTACATCCTTATCAGACAAGAGGAATATTCAATCACGTGTGTTTCATATGAATTTAATACTTTTCAAACAGGATATATTAAATATAAATTTTTGTGAACTTAATCACTTATGATGGAAAAAAAAAATCGCTTTCATGGATATTCATGTGATACCCTAGGTGTGAGAGATAAATATACGTAAATTGAATAAAAGATCGTAAGAACCTGAAGAGTGGTGATTTTTCTGCTTACAACACTCCCAGCAAAATATTTAGCAACTTACGAAATGCTACATAGTAGGCCTACCTAGGAACTGGTCACTTTCTTGTGAAGTGGGAGATGTGAGACATATGCTACAAATGACATGAAGGGAGGGGTTTGAATCACTTGGCTCGAGTAATTGTTTGTGTCGGAAGTGAAGGCACTGTATGTACAAACATCGCTACCTCCTGTATTCAGTAACAGAATCAAGAATATTCTCTTAATCAGACAGAGTTTTGAAGTGTATCGGATTCATACCTCAGCCGGAATATATTAAATAATAATAATAATAAATATCTACCTTTTTACTTGGGGCTGCCAGCTGATTGAACCCGTGTTCTCACTGTTGAAATTCTTTTGACAATATTACTCACTGCTTACACAACTTTATCTTATCAAACCCCTGTCATTTAACTTTGTCCTCATACGTTCCTAAATGCATAACCAGAGTTTTATTAGTACGTCATAATAATATCTTATAAGCTACCTTCTCGTTCACAGTCGGCCATGTTTAGGCGAGTTCGCCTACTCTCGAAAGGCCTTGTCATGTCTGTCCGTCGGTCCGTCTGTCTCTCCGTAAGTACGAGCTCGGCTTCCACTGAATGGATCTTCGTGAAATTTGATATTGGGTACTTTGAAGAAAATGTTTGGAGACAATTCGAATTTAGTTACAATCGGACAAATGTGACGGACACTTTACACAAGGACTTAATTAATTGTTATTTTTGCCGGCGACATGAAATCACCATAAAAGCCCTGTTGACAGCGGCACGTAGCGTCATACTGCCAAGACAAGGCATTTTTGCCTTTCCGTACTAACAGTTTCAATTTTGGTCACATTGCTGACATAGCCTATCTTGTTATTTACAAATTCTGCTACCATTTTATACTTTCTAGACATCTCAAAAATGTATATTTGACATTCTTGAAGAGAAGGTATTGCTGACTGAGATTTGTAATGGTTTGTCTCAGTTTATCCACATAATTTTCAGGATAGTATCTCAAAGTTCGTGCGATGTTTTCATTTAATTATTCAGTAATAAATATAATATTCTACGGTATAGTATAATCCGAGCAACTGAAAAGTTCTTTAAGTGTGGTCCGTTTCATCCACTCCATGTTACAGAACGTAGCATTATTCAACTGACCTTTATTGCTTTGGAGGGTTGTTGAGGAGGTTCTTGCGGGTAGGGAGTGGCCCGTGTTACGTTTTGGTGGGAAGGCATGTGCTTAGACGCATGCGTATCCCAGTTTTGTCACACATTTGAGATGCGCAAACAATACGTCACCATTATCATTTAATTTCCAGCACAAATTTTCGATTTTAAAGCCTTGAGCGTTGACTTTTGACTTGCGTGATAAAGTCAAGATCAAAGATACGGTTTATAAATAGGAATATTTCATACGTAATTTCTTGTTGTCATGACATCAAAGTTTGTGCTGTATGGCAGTGTTTGCTATGACAAACAAGAAGAAAAGAGATCACCAGTAATATGATGCGGTCAGGGCCAGGACATGACAGTACTTGCGAAATTAGCCGGTTTCCTACGAGGCGTTTCGAATTAAAATTGATGCTTCCTTTAAATTATCGTGGACTAGACAGGCATTTTAACGTCTGCTGTTTCAGTATTAGTTTTGAATCCTCTATATTAATTACTTACACTTGTCATACGTTATCCAAAATAAATATAAATTTATGTGTATTTCTTCCAAATCCATAGAATGGTTACGCTCGAAAAAATCGAGGATTAAACTTAGAACTTACCTGATTCGAGAAAGTCAGAATTCTCCTAACGCTCCTTATAATTCGTTGTTTCCATGCACCGACAACAAGTGGATAGAGGGGCCTGGAGAAATACCGACAGCCTAAGCGGGAATGTCTTGACAGGAAAAGTATATAAACTGCGGAAAAGGCGTAACATTAGTTTATCAATAGCTATAAATCCAATAATGAAAATTGGAATATTTTTAATATAACACTTAAAAATGGCGCATCGATTATTGTCTGCGTTTGGTAGGAATTCCGCCGAAATATGTTATTTCAACACATATTGAAAACAATGGGTCACATGTGATCAATGTATTTGGCGTAAGTACAAGCGAAGTTGTAAGCTGTTATGAAATATTCGACTTGATTGGTCGACAACAACAGTCACAAACACAATTTTTATGTAAGTTAAAGCTGCTGGGGTCCTACCAGAATAACAAAGTGGACCTGCATCAATTTTCGTTTTCAAGTGAACGGTACCAAATAAAAGACAAACGTAAACTACCAATATCATCAACACTCATCATCACAATCATTGCCGCCGCCGCCACCACCACCACCACCATCACAAAGTTTCACCGGTCCGCCTTATTCTACAGAAAAACTTTCGGAAGGGAATTTTCTGCGGCAAGATTTCTTTCCTTTTGAAGAGATGAAACTTTCTTTTCGCTTCGGTTCCTGCAGATTTGTTTCTATTATTTTTTCTCACCTTTTCCTTCTTTCAGCTAATTTCTTATTTCAGCTATCAGTCGCATCGCCCCCATTTCATCCTGTATAATTTCCTTCGGGATATACTTGGTCGAATCTTGGTGTGTTATTTATTTATTTATTTAGGTTTTAATTTATTTAGGTTTAACCATTTTGTCCTTTTTCGGTATCGGAGTGATCTCCAGGAAGGAACTTGATAGACCAGGATAAGGAATTGAGGGTAATTTCGATCATTGTTAGCTAATTCTGACCACGTGAAAACGAGATACTGAGAACTAAGAGAGGCCGCATCTTTTTGATTGATTGATTGATTGATTACCTTTGAAACTGGTGATGTACATGTCACAGATTTACCTCCTCTAAATAGCCACAAAATTCACAGCGAATTAGCGTTATATTGTATGCTATAATTGGCTGTGAATTATTTGAACAAAATTACAAAAAACGAAAAACTTCAACAGAAGACTCCATTTGCTGCCAGTGCGTCATCTCGCTACAGGCATGTCTCTAACACACTTGCCCCTACAAGCCCGATCAAATTAAGTGTCCCTGATTTTTTCCATTTCCGACAAACGGCAGCGATCGTAATTACCCGATGATCGGCATTGCCACACTTGCTCTTATCGAGTGCTACAGTAATGATCCCCTCCTCGTATTTGCAGTCATCAAATCTTTCATGTCGTTTTGCTTCTGAGCAGTGTTAGAAGATTCAAACTTATTCGGTCCTTGTGAGTGTAGATCAGAGAGTCTTCAGACGCAGAGCGGAGAGCAGGTAAGAATCGTCGTCGTATCTTAATTTGTCGTCACTACATTCATATGCAGACTGACAGAGGCTTACTTAATTCTTAATATGGGCAATTTTTTATGTTTGTAGGACAGATAGTTTTTCTCCTGTATCAATTTTTTTCATGTAAGGAGAGCAGACTCTACTTTGATTCAAATAACGGGTGCTTTCAAAAAATATAGTACGCTTGAAACATAAGACAGGCAAAAAATTTTAGTCAAGAAGCTTATACAGAGAGAAAACCTGAAGTACTTAGGCGTAGAGGGAAGGATAATATTAAAATGAATCTTAGAGAAGCGGTATGTAATGTTGTGAACTGGATTCAAATACGTTGGGATAAGGCCAGCTCAAACGTCATGGTGAAATTAAATAGTACCTCTTCGTCTTATTCAGGAGGTACCAACTGCAAATCTTGATACAAATGCTCGCTATCCTGTCTAATATTTTTGTAGTGTTTTTCAGTCTTTTCGTGGAGCTGTTGAATTTTGTGACTCAGCCTGAACCAAGACAATTTTCCTTCTCATATACACGTATTCCAATTCGTCATTCACTAATTACCCTGTTATTCAACGCTATAGACCTGCCGCTTATTCTCGAGGTACTGAGAGTCATTTTATCAGCCAAAGTTACGTAATATGATCCAATGGGGAAGGAGGATTGTGAACACAGAGAATTCAGTTTCCTATTTATTCTGCCCTCTGTAAACATGCTACGGATGTACGTCTGTCCGAAAGAGTTGCAACGGCAGGAGAGACGTCATGTTATATATTTTGAACTTCTGAGAATATGAGTAAATTACACTTGCGTCCTACCATATGAAGAGTCATTTGAAGAAAAGTGAGCTTATGTGTTGATCTCTCTTTATTTTTGGTTCCCTCTATAGTGATGTGGCAAATATTCTCGATCGCTTGGGAAGTGGTGCCACAAACAAGCTTATCTAAAATTGATATTTTGGGTCTCTTTTGTTTTTTTTTCAAATTGCTTCTATACGTAAACACGAGACACATTAGACTTACACCTGACGAAATCACATTTCTTTTCTTTCTAATAGAACGAATACACAAGCATTTCCCCGAAAGTGTGGCATCTCTCGTGGAATGGCTATAGAACGCTTAAATACGTATCGTAATATGCTTAAGGTCATTAAAATATTAACCTCTCGTGTAAGTCATTTTCTTTAAAGTGGATTTTTCACACTTTCTGACAAAATTAATATTAGCTTCTTACTTCTCCCATTTGTGTCCAATCCCCCGTCTATTTGGGCTCTCTTAACTCCATCATCATAACATTTTGTAAATTCGAATTATGAAGCTCCTCATTTCTGAATTTTCTCAGTTCTCTCACAGACGTAATGTATATCAGACCCTAATATTTCTCTCACCTGGTTGTTACATCTTTTTCTTAATTATTTTTAAAATATAATAATAAATTTCAATTATTAATAAATAGCTTACTTGTAGTTTTCGCTTTCAAAATTCTTAGTTGATATGAATTCTAGTAAGAATAATTTGTCAGGAATTTTATACAGCAGTGCGCATACACAGAATAAATGAACAGCAGGGATTTCCTACTCTTCCTATCCATACACATACAGTTTATCAGCCTGTCCAGAAATGTCGTTGAAGAGTCGTTCATTTGTGAGTGTGGAGCTAAGATTTCTCAACTTTAACAAAAATTGTAAAGTAAGGCGTGAATTCATGTCATTCACAACAACCGTGTCGTGGGCGAGGCGGACGTGGTTCAGGCGTACAAGCTAAAATCGTGGGCGAGGCGGACGTGGTTGAGGCGTACAAGTTAAAATCGTGGGCGAAGAGGACGTGGTTGAGGCGTACAAGCTAAAATCGTAGGCGAAGAGTACGTGATTGAGGCGTACAAGCTAAAATCGTAGGCTAGGCGGACGTGGTTAATGCGTACAAGCTAATATCGTGAGCGAGGCAGACAAAGTGTAAATTATCTTATTTGATGCGTAAAGCAGAACTGATTCGTTCTTACCTATTGAAATATGATATTAACAAATTTTCTGTTAATTTCTTATAATTATTCACATTGTATCTATATAGCGTAAGGCATTTATGCATTTGTACAGATCATTTGATTTACCACATTCTTCCATAACTCTTTTAATTTTCTCGTCTCGTTTTATATGCCTTTCTTCGTTTTGGCCAGGCTGTCCAAGTTCCTTTGATTTCATTTGCCAAGATACCAACTCTGCTTCCTCTTTTAATTATTTTACCAGCAGATAAACATAAGACTGTTGTTTTCCTATAATGTTGTTTACTTTGGAATTCCAATCCTCGACTGCATTCTTGGTCCTATGCCGAAGCTTATTTTTATTCCACATTCCACATTCCTGTTCTCCTTTCATTACTAGAAAAAGTAATAGAGAAATAAGTATAGTTTCTTATTCTGTGGATCATTTACCATGATCATAAGCCAAATTTCTTCTACAATCAAACGCCCGAATTTTATCGTATTCTCAGGAAGTAAGGAATAGAGATATGGCCTATTTATTGACAAATATCAGTCCCACAACACACCAAGTTTAATTAAAAAAATCAATATACTTGTACGTGCGCACCGTTGTTGACACGTAGGATATCTAGTCTGTAATCGATTTCCGTCCAGGTCCGCTGCAACATGTCCGGAGTGATGGTACCGACATCTTCCACAATCCGGGCCCGGAGGTCGCACTTTAGTGGCGTAAATTCTGTCCTTCACGTAGCCCTACAAAAAGAAATCCAACGACTTGATGTCAGGGGAACGTGGAGGCCAATCCGTTGGTCCATCTCGTCCTATCCAACGACCTGGAAATGTTGCATTCAGAGTTCGCCACACGTCTAGCGACCAGTGGGGTAGAGCACCGTCTTGTTGAAAAAATACATTTGGCTGCAGGTGTTCCAGCTGAGGAAAGGCGTAGAGCTGCACCATGTTCAGGTATGAGCTATCTGTGACAGTCTTCTCCGCAAAGAAAAACGGTCCGATGATCATGTTGCACATGACGCCACACCAAACGTTCACTTTCGGGCTGTCTCGCACATGTTCCATGACACTGTGCGGTTGCTGTGATCCCATATCCGAACGTTATGCCTGTTTACAGCACCAGAGACATGAAAAGTGGCCTCGTCGGAAAACATGATGTTTGTCAGAAAGTTGGGGTCTCTGTCTATTCGGTCAAGCACGTCACAGGCAAAATTTTGTCGCCGTGGCTTGTCCTCTGGTTTCAGTTCCTGCAGAATCTGTACCTTGTACGCATAGAGACGCAACCGCTTTCGGAGAACCTTATGCACAGTTGCTCGTGGCATCTGCAGTTCCAGTGAAGCCCGACGAATTGGCTTCCTTGGACTTCGGATGAACGCTTTACGGACGTTCTCTACCTTCTCATCGGAGACACGTTGCCGGCCTCCTCCGTGCCCTTTCAAGACGCTCCCAGTCTCCAGAAACTTGCTGTGCCATGCTTTAATCCTCTTGGCGTCTAGTGCTGCTTTCTGGTAAAAACGATGAAACTCCCTTTGCACTCTCACAATGGACTTAAACTCAGAAAACCACACAACAACTCGCGCCTTCTCCTGAGCTGACGCCATCTTTGCGTGAAATGACAAAAGCGCCCCAACGGTGGCCCGTGAGGTACCCTAAAACTTTAGGCGGGATTTTAAATCCTGTACTACGCAGGAGACCCTTAAGACCTGAAAAAAGCCATTTGCCTATTTTTAAAAACTTTCCAAAATTAGGGCGTTTCATTGTAGACACTCTGTACTTTATTGATAGGTAGGTATGCCAAAGCACAATACATTCTGCGTGTGAACTGGCTTTGTATTTCAACGTACGGCAAATATTTTGTAGTTATCTACACAGGCACTGACTAAGACGAGAGGTACAGCCAGTAATAACGGAGCTGGAAAGACTTTATTTATTACATTGTTAACCACTCCTTCAAAATCGACTTTCATTATTTTTGGTGGCCAAAGAAAAACACAATTTTTCAGCAGAGTTAACAAACAAAGATATCGTGTTTCTTTTTGATCCGGTAAAAGTGCAAACAGAATCGGATATATGTATAGTTTTCATGCGATATGCTTCCAAGATCTACCTGTAAGCTATACAACTCAGCGAATTGCCTCGGACAATTTTTAAATGTTTCGTCTAGAAGAAAAGAATTTCACTTGTAAGTAAATATTTACAATCTTCCCCAGCGAAGGCAAGAACCCTTTTTCCTGAATCATCAGTGTGATCGATTCGAAGAAGTATGGAGTTATTTGCAGCGTAAAACTTCTTCCGAAAATACAATTTTCGCATTGTCTTCCGGATTTTGCTCAGTACCCAAAATGTTTTGTCGTTCTTTACACAATCTAGTCTTAATATTATCGTATTTTGGTATGGCAGTTCCTATGTCACACCCTTTTGCATAATATCTGACAATTCATACTTATACAAGTGTCTACAGGCACAGACGCTTCGTCCCTAGCTCTTTTTCTGCGGTTTTACTCTTTCACTTTAACCTCCATTTTAGCTAGGTTTGGAAGATAACTATGGTACGCTTTACTAAAGATTTCATACTGTAAAACAGGTTTCGGCTTCACCTTGCACATACGCATTTGTCTTTAACACACGCCCAAATTATGAACTTCGAATTTTTTCGATGAATTTGATATAGATAATAATTAAAAACGAAAGACCCTTTCCCATTCTCGTAGAAACTTCTACAATTTCACCAGCCATGATTAACGTATTAACTCGCGCACGTATAAGTTTTTTACCTTTTCAAAATCAAATAGCAAATGATGAAGACAAAATGGCAGACAACAGAGTTGTTTGTTTACGGTTTTATGGGTAGGGTGTTATAGGTTGTGAACGACTCAAGATATGTTTAAATAGTTCACTTCGATAACTGATATGTTGCTAATGTATTCACCATGACATTCAGAACACTAAAACTGGCACAACTTTAGAAACTTCCATTTTAATTTCAAGTATTCCTTTAGATTGACGGCAAGAAAAACTCTTCACATTAATTCGTTTGGTCGTATTAAATTAAGTTTTCAGACCAACTGATGCACCATTAAAACCATTTTTATTGTATTGGTCTGAAAATTTAATTTAATATGACGAATACGCACGGTGTCAACAATGTGAAATCGTTTGGTCGTATTTCTACAGGCCTGAGTGAAACCTGAACTGCAAATATGGGCTTCATATTTCAAACCGTTGTCCTGGATGTTATGGCTATTGCAGCCTGTGTCCTTGCAGTAATATACGCCTATTTCAAGGTGTCGTACAACTACTGGAAGAAAAGTAATGTACCCTATGTCAAACCAAACTTCCCGTTTGGAAACTTCGCAGACGCTGTGCTTTTTAGAAAAACCATTGGACATTTACACGAAGAACTTTACAAGAGACTGGAAGGTGAAAAATATGGAGGAATTTATGCTTTTACAAAACCGAAGTTCTTATTTCGTGACCCAGATATTATAAAAACTATTCTCATTAAGGATTTTCCCAGCTTTCATGATCGCCCATTATTCACGGATGAAGATATTGAGCCACTGACCGGTCACCTGTTCTTGCTACGAGGAAGCAGATGGAGAAATCTTCGCATCAAGTTGACACCAACTTTCACTTCTGGTAAAATGAAGATGATGTTCCAAACTTTTCTTGATTGCGGACACGAACTAGGATCCATTCTAGAGAAAAGTGCTAGTGATGAAGAGATTATTGAAATTAAAGATATCTTGAATAGGTACAGTACAGATATAATATCATCCTGTGCTTTCGGTATCCAGTGTAACTGTCTCAAGAATCCTGACGCTGAATTTCACCAGTGGGGAAGAAAATTATTCGGGCCGTCGATTAGAAATGCAGTAATAGGAATTATTAATCAAACAATTCCGAGTTTTTTGAGTTTGTTTAAACTGAACCCTATAGAACCCAAAATTGCAAAATATTTTCGAAGTATGGTCGAGGACACTGTGAACTATAGGGAAAGTAACAACATCAAACGCAATGACTTCATGCAGCTGCTTATCCAGATCAAGAATAAAGTTAAGCTTGTCGAGGAAAATGAAAGTATTGAAGAGAATGGCCATGGAACTCTGGAGAACAAGTCTAGTGAAGATGGTATGTATACCCAGTAAGTTCTTATACTTAAATACATGTTATATTTCCCTTAGCCTATAATTTAAACATTAACAGAATATCAATCTTCGCAGCCAAAACCCGTCCCATGTTTTATTCCAACGCATTCTGCTCTCATGTAACAAATTTATGTTTATGGGACCTTTCTCAATGTTATTCTACCGCCTCGTGTTGGGCCCATATCCATCGACAATTTCCCTTTCGGCTTGTCACTGTTCAATATTCATAGTGTCTTCCAAACCAAAATCATAAACAACTTGAAATAATGTGCTGAAACCAAACTACTTCTACATTATTCGTTTTAACACAGTTAAATATCTGGCGTCTTGTAATTTTTGTGCAATATAAAAGTTATATTTTTGTGGGATCATATATCTCTAGCTTTGAAAAACAGACAAAATTGGATATTTTAATTTTACTACAGATGTGTGACCTGCTCTGTATGATATTACTCCAAATATATGAATTATAAAGCTGAAATAATAACTGAGAACATAATAATTAACGTGCAAATGTATTATAGGTTATTAGTTTTTCTTACGTTTCTTAATCAGTCTTATAAATATTGTACCTGAAAGTTAAGGATTTTTGGACGAATAAACAAGCCAAATATTTTGTGAGAAAACAAATTTATTACCTGGATATATAAAAAATTCGCTTTGAATATATTGTGCATTAATTCTATAGGTCTCTCGATGAACTCTCTGGCAGCTCAGGCTTTCATGTTTTATTTCGGTGGTTTTGAGACGTCTTCAACAACAATGACATTCTGCTTGTATGAGTTGGCATTGCACGAAGATATACAGGACCGTCTCCTGGAACAGATTGATGTTGTGCTGAAGAAACATGACGGCAAGCTTACTTACGAAGCCATCCAGGAGATGGAATATTTGGACAAAATTGTTTCAGGTAAGGCGTAACTTTGGATGCATGTATAAATATTCAGAAAAGAGGACATACTCTCCTGAATAACGCTAATGTTACTGTAACGAATGTCAAAACTTTGACATCTTTGCACTCAAAACTGAATAAGAAGGAAACCAAAATCTTTCAGTTATTCTACAATATTTTTCTCTTGTCCATCTTTTTCTTCTGTAATTATAATTTTGTCTACAAAATATATTCCATCCTTCCACATCTGCACGTTGGAATCAGTTTCTTTAAAGCTTATGTGTTTTACTCACATTAGGAATTATTTTCTTGACATAAGCTAACTACCGCCAGAAATTTACGATTTATGTTTTTCACCATGTATTATGATGATTGTGAAAACAAAGAGGACGAAATATCGTGGCGTGGTGTAAGAATGCGGTAGAAGAAAATCAATTAAGGATTCGGTCTGAAAAGCTGAAGGGAAGAGACTGACTGACCTAGAAGTAGATGTCTAAATAATTATGGCGTGGATTTAAAAACAAATATGTGTAAGGATGTGGCCTAGATTATTCAGATTCTGAACAGTGTCCAGAGGCTGCTATTTTGAACACAAAAGTAAATAATTTGGTTTCCTATAAAGCAAACATTTGCTTGACAATCAGAATGACTCTTGGTTCTCAAAGAGGGCCTTGCTCCATGGAGTTACTCCTGCATCTTTTTACATAAAATGACTCCTAACTATCACAACCAATTCTATTTTAAATTTTTTACATACAACCCCAGTCTAAGAACTTCCTTTTCTTGTTTTATTTATCTCGAATTTGACATAGTGAAAAATGCAAAAATTTTCTTGCAATCATTTCATTTCCAACTACATAAATCTCCATATGTCCTAGCTTTTAAAAATAACAATAATGTTATGAATACTGACGTACTACGTATCAACGTGGAAAGCAGAACGTATATATTTTTTATAAAAGGGGTGCTTCGTCTTAATCTACAAATCTAAGGACATGTATTGCAGGACAGTGTAAGAAACTTCATTTTAACTGTTCTTTTCAGAGACGCTTCGAAAATATCCACCTGCTCCCAGCTTAAATCGTGAATTCACCAAGGACTACAAGATACCTGGCACGGATGTTGTTCTAGAGAAGGGAATGACGGCGGTCATCCCTGTCTTGGCACTCCATCATGACCCGAAGTATTACCCTGAGCCTGAGAGATTTGACCCAGAACGATTCAACGAAGATGAAAAGGCGAAGAGACATCACTACGTATATTTGCCCTTCGGAGAAGGCCCAAGAATGTGTATAGGTATTTTCGCTGTACCATAACTTTTACTGCAACACAGATAGTATTAGAAACTACATAGTCAGTCCGTCTGGCACCGGCACATATTCAACATGCTATTTTCATCTCCTTATGTAATATAACATTCCTGATTATAAGTAATACAGTACTAAAATTATGTACAACTGTCACTTCCACATTATTTGAAGGAGAAAAGGGATTTCTCGGAACTTACATGATATCTTACATGCATTGTGACGCTAAAGCTTCCGAATACAAAAAATAATTTGAAAAATATTGAGGGACTTTACTCAACTCCACAGCACACCGCATCACGTAGGATAATGCTTTCCTTTCTACGTTGCACTACTTGGACGACCTG
Organism: Reticulitermes speratus; assembly: GCA_021186555.1. Taxonomy (NCBI): domain Eukaryota; kingdom Metazoa; phylum Arthropoda; class Insecta; order Blattodea; family Rhinotermitidae; genus Reticulitermes; species Reticulitermes speratus. The sequence continues at coordinate 23,417,807 of JAJKFL010000005.1, forward strand.
TACACAGAAGTGATGTAATATTAAGGTGGTTCTTAAAGAAACAGTGTGTGAATATTTGGGCTTGATTCATGTGACTTATAAAAGGAAAGCGTGACAGATTCTTGTGAGTACAGCAATGAAAGATCGAATTATTTAAAAATAGGGGATTATCTTCAGTAGCTGATTGACTTTTACGTGCCAATTGACTTTGTTCCGTTGAGTTAGAGAAGAAGTTAAACCTTCACGAATGCTCACCCTCGTTTTATACGTAAAAACCACCGAACTGTATATACGGTATTAACACAAACTTATAATTTGTTCGCAGAGCTCTATACCAATTCACGTGCGAATCTGTTTAGTTATAATTTATTTTGTACCCTATATTTCTCCGATACTCATCACGTATTCGCTGTTTAACATATGCTTGGGAAAAAATAACAACGCATTTTTCCATTTGTAGGTTTCAAGTAAGCCTATGAATTGTTTCGGGTATAGTTTTGAATAAGATTCTCATTCAATTTTGTGTGCCCATGAAACTTATACAGGATAAACTACTCACTTATATTACGTTTATAAACTTGTATTTCCGAATTTAAAGATAAAAACATATAAAGATTATGATGCTTGTTATCTGCCATTAGGGTAGAGCATAGGCTGAGTGTGTACGTGAGGGTGTCTTAGGGGAGTTAGGCCTACCTACCGCAGAAGAAGAAACAGAAGGCTGGAGAAAACTGCATAATGAATATCTTAATGATACATCCCCCCTCCAAATATATTCGGATGATCATGTTAGTGAGGTTAATAGGGGCGGAACGTGTGGCATGTGTGGAGAAGTCGAAAATGTATAGAGAACTCATGAACACGTAAGAAGCATCAATTTTTATCAAATTTTTTTTTTAATTTCAGGAAAGCGATTTGGACTATTGCAGACCAAAGTGGGTTTGGTGTCTCTTCTGTCAAAATACCAGTTTAGTGTGAGCACTAAAACGCCAATTCCATTGGTGTTTGACACAAGAACATTCCTTATGGCTCCTCTTGGTGGAATGTGGCTGCAGATCAAAAAGCGGGTGAAGTAAAGCATTGCAGTACACTACGTCGTTATGTACAACACAAGACAAATATGTTTTATATTCATTGTTTGTTTTTATTAGCTCTGAAAATAGTCATCAGGAATATCCGGGTGTAACAAGAGGGAAAGTATTAGTTACTGAGATTTAAATAAAAAAATGCCATATACATACAACTGGTATAATTTTAAAATGTTCCTACAGTACTTACGTAGTCATGATCCGGTATACCTTAGCCACTATAATCACTAAAATATGGAATGGACATCCGAGAATTTGCGGTTCGAATCCACGTAGGGAAATTAATTTTCAGTTTCTCAGAGCCATATTGTTGAGGAATCCGATCCTCTGGGATATGACTGGGTAATTGGTTACTGACATTCCGAAAGAAAGTAGAGCCTTCATATTCAACTGTCTGGACAGCCGAGAGGAAGAGATCTAGCTCTTCTCCGAAGCTTGCATTTTCAGCTTATTAAGCAGTAGGTAACCGTGCATTCTTCACAGGATAAAAACATCCATCTTGTGTCGACGTTCAGAATGAGTGGACCTGTCGCTTCATGGCATGCATAGGTAAAGCCGTAAATTTGCTATGATTTTATAGTCTTCTGCTCAAATGAGTCAAATTAAAATGCAAAATTTCACGTAATAAGAAAGAAAATTGAAATAACAAAAACTGATACGTGATTTAATATTGTCATAAACTGTATGTGATTGGTCACTTTCACACTTCGGCTATTTTATTCCCGGTAAGAGTGAAGTAGGAACCTACATGGGCCCTAGAACTACTCAGGACTCAGTAATGACAAAGAAATTATTCAAGGAAATTAACCGGTCACGCTATTAGCTGAAATATCCTGGTTGACTTCCAAATGAGGAAAGAAATGTATTCATTCATCAGGTCGTCCACGTAACTGAAGGACAGTATCCAGAGACACGAGATTACTCACTGCAAAGTATTTTTATCCCTGTGGGTTTCTTCCTGTGCAACTGGACTGTGTGGTAGTAAATTCCTTACAGAAAAAATTCGGTACTTAGTAATAATTTTTTTTCGTAGAGTGTGTTTTGTACACACCGCATTCTTAAAGGTTTTACGCGATAGGATTCGACCCGCCTCAAACATTGGATTTTCCGAAAATTTAAGATCACTGCGCACTCTACAAAAAGAACAGATCTCTGTAGGCAGGGTGAATTCACGAAATTGTCAGTGTCTGTTTAAATATGGAACAAAGTACTATTTATGTGGAATGTTGAAAAGGAATTCTACTTCCTATAAAGATACCTGTACGCTCTTAATTTGGTTGTAGAAGAAAGTTCGCTTTTGTTAGAGCCTTTCTCATCTTTAGTTTAGACTTAGCTTCATATGTCACGCATATTTCATTCAAAGAACTCGATGCTGTAAATTGGTCATAAATCTAAAGCAATACTTTCAGTGTGGACAGAATAGAGATCACAGCTATTCGATATTAAGATGAGGTAAGTTTGAGTACAAATTATTTAATGGATTCCATTTGCATTTTTCAACTGTTAATGGAGTTTAGTTAACAATATACCAGAATCACTTAATTGGTTTCTTAAGTTTTACTGTTAAGTATCGAAATTTAAATGTCACATTCAGTTATTTCAGTTAATTTTATCATTTCTGTTTTATTTGGGTTATTATATTTGATTATCGCTTTCTAATTTTGCACTGTATACAATTTCAACTAATACGCCTGTACAATTGCAATTTTCATCAAGAACTATGCAATATAAAGCTTCCTTAGCATTTCCTAATTCCTACAAGTATGCTTAGCTCCTTCGGCGTTTTTTCCGCCATCCAGTGTCAGTTCATCTCACTGACTTGTATTCCAGTTTCTACTTTGTTATTCCATTTATATGCATTCTGTATATATTTGCAGTCTATCCTTCTATTATTTGTATACCTTTCTGATCACACACAACGTTCCGTTTATCGTTTTTAGTTCGTATGAGTAATGAACTTCTGTCAGATATCCAGAAGGACGTTGGCAGGCTTTCTTTGCGATAAACCTGCCATGCTCGAGCTGACGACAAAACAGATATTGTATTTTAATGTTTCAATTAGTTTCCATGTTTATTTGTATAACATGCGCCCCGATAACGTGGTCGGTATAGCGTGGCTACAGTCTGGATGGTTCGGGGGTCGAATCCCACTGGGGGCGAGATTTTCCGCTCCTGTCCAAACCGGCACGGGTGCCCACCCAGTTTCATCTACAATGGGCACCGAGTCATTCCCGGGGGTAAAGCGTAGCGTTGACCACCCACCACCATATAGCGCTGAGGTTAAAGAAGGAGTAGAGCTATACCTCTGTTCCCCATCTGGCCCTTCATGGCAAGTTAAAGGTTAGGCTTTAATTTTTATGTGTATATCATTTTAATCGAGTTGTTCCATAACATTGCTCGATTTGTTAACATATGTATTTTAATTAATGAATAAAATAAATTAGCATTTTGTAAGGTTTGCGTCAACAAATATTTTGTACACGTCTTTGTGCATGTCATTATTTCTATCGCGAAAATTCAGAACATGTTCATTAGTAATATTATTTCGTATTAAATCATTCAGTCGAAACCTGACATGGAAACATTTTATAATGACAAATTTGTTTGTGATTTTTCTCGTTCTGTCCCGAAATGCCCACATATTACCTGAAAATACAGCACGATTATAACATTTCAAACTATTATGCATTTTTTATACACTAAATGTATTTAGTTGTGCATTATATAACGTGAGAATTGAATAGAGAATCATCAGATAAATAAAATAACCCGCGTGTACACGTGTTATTCTCTATAACTTTATTTTCACGACGGTGTAGAATTCACATAAAGTGCTGAGCTTTAACGTTGTTAAAATGAATAACCTCTGACGTTAGAACTCGTTAAGGTTATGGACTTTTCCATCGTCTAATTTATTAAAATGAATATAATTAATAGAAGACTACGTCGGGGGCAGGATAGACTCCTGTCTCCAGGTTTGCTTCTAAAATACATTGATAATTATTTACATTTTTCTTTAACACAAATTAGAGTCCAATATGTGAACACAACACGTTCTAGACAGTTAAAAAACTACATCAATTACATAATTTACTTCTTCTTTAACACAAATTAGAGTCGAATATATGGAAACAACACGTTCTAGACAGTTCAAAAACTACATCAAAGCAAATGGCACTACATATCTTATACACCTTGTTTATCACGAATCGGCATAAGCATCTTCTTGCACCTGGCATTACTGCTTGTGATAGTGTGTGTAAGCCGTGATTGTTGTCGCAAGTAACTACAGTGCAGTCTCGCTCATCGGAGTCCCGACTGTTCGAGGTTCCTTTGTAACCGGTCACCGTAATCCAAGTTTCGTACTCAGTTTCAAGAAGATGAGATGATAAACTGTTTTTTTTTTGGCGATTAACCAGTTTATGTAATAACATAAATTAAATAAAGAATCCACTATTCAGAATTTGGAATGCCTGGATCTGTTCAGCAGTTCGTACTTCGAATTGGTCTCCGCTTTTAAACCTTGTATGTCATTAAGATGGGTTGAAGTCTAAAAAACACCTCACTTCCATTAAAGGCTTAAAATCTCTTTCTTGTTACAGTGACAGGTATTTGTACGCAGGTAAGTGATTCTCTTCTTCGGAAATATATTTTCGGATGGGCTTGCCTGCAGGCTAGCTATTTTCTTGACAAGGGAAGGGACATTCCAGAATTAGTGGCACTGTAAAATTTGGCTTCACTGATGGCAGCTGGGGTAGCGTAGTCGGTATAGCGACTCGCTACGGGCTGGACGGTCCGGGGATCGAATCCAGGTGGTGGACGAAATTTCCCGCACCCCTCCATACCGCCTCCTATAAAACGGGTACCGGGTCTCTTTCCCAGGGGTAAAGCGGCCAGGGCGTGGAGTTGACCACCCACCCTCGTCTAGTGCCAGGGTTAAAGAAAGAGTAGAGCTATACCTCTACTCTCCCTCTGGGCCTTCATGGCCTGTTTTAGGGAGAACTTTACCTTGAGGGCAGTACGGAAACAAACGCAGGGTGGTGCAGTTCACATTCTAACGGCATTCATCTTAAGTGGTCTTGAGTTTTCCGTGTTGTCAGCTGGTTTATTCGAATTCTGCAAACTGTTGCTGTGATTTTTTCATTCAGAAATAAACGTAACTGTGTGATCGCTATAATATCGTAACTTATTTCAGACGCTTTCTTTGTGTACTCTCATGTATTATTACGTGATTTAAATGTTTATTTTAACGTACCCTAACAGTGAATAATAAAAGCAAGAGAAATTTTTAAACTGGTTTAGCTGAGGAATTGTCCAATCACTATATATGAGCTGAGTCTATTTATTTCGTATATCTGTTATTGGAAAGTATTTGAAGAACGTTAGCTTCATTCCAATGTGTCCGATGGCCCTCTTCATAGTCATGCCGGGCAAAACCCAATTTTGCCAGCTCATCATCTTATAGGGTCTGTCGGAGGCACACAGGTTGTGGTCTGTGTGTTTCCGCGAATTTCACACGGAGCACTGTCTGTATAATATTCCGTCTGCGATGAAAACCCTTCTGGTCTGCTTCCCATAAGTGAAATGAGAGCGAATGACTCACTTTAAGTACCGTCATGATATAACTATTACCGCTGAGCTGAAACACTTCAGAAACATACTTCACGTTAGGTATGTATACCGGACAAAGTAGTTTTCTCTTGCGTTTTGGAAGACTGCTTTCTATGGTAATGCTAAGAATTAAATCGTGAAATGGAAAGGATAGTCTTTGTTATACAGTTCAAGTTTTAATTTACAAATTTATTTTACCAGGTCTTAGTTCCCTTGAGACATATATTACCGATACTGTCCTAAGCTTTGAGTACTCCTGTGGGTGATCGGATCAGTAACTGTGGCAATGGTGTGTGCGAGTCGGTTTTCTGTAAATTGTGTTGTGAGTGTCTGTTATTTCTCAGTAAAGAGAACTTCCAGAACCAGGTTTAATTAATGACAGACTTGACAAATAATTTAAATAGAACTTATGACAAAATAAATCATCTGCTTGACCTTGGTGCAAGAAGCCGTTTATCAGGATAATTAAGGTTTTATTTTATCAAGGTTTCTCTTCCGCTTTTCAAAATTTGATAGGTATTTGCGAATAATCATTTCCTATATTCAAATCAAGATTAATGCAATTACCAAACGAAATGGCAACACTTTCTAGACAGAATAACAGTGAGATAGTTAAACTATAGATTTGGGAGTGTTATGTGGGTTTCGTTTAGAGTATAATTGAAGTACTTACCTTCCAGGAATTCACGTCCAGGCCCCGTGGTAGTGAGCAATACGGCCTTAGACGTCAGTTCTTTAAATTCAAGTAAATGACGTCTAAACATATCAAGATAATCATCCTGGCAGAGAATTTTGTTTCCATAAAGACAAAATTGGATTCTTATCTTTTTGTAAAAAAAATTATTTTTAACCAACAAACATGTATAAATTATGATTCTACCTAGAGATATGACAATTTCGGAGCTTTCATATTATCAATATAAATAAACATCATAAGAAGGAGCTTAAAAATCAGGAAATGTTTAAGGATTTGTACACTTAAACGCCTCTTAATTTGTAGTAGAGTATATTAATATCCTCTATAAATGAATTTAAACATTTTCGGCTAACACACAGAAACACAACTCATAATATTGTTGTAAAATTGAAGCTTCATTATTTCTTTATTTCATCCTGTGCTGTATATACGCATGTGTTCTCTCATATACATTTACATTTGTGCCTTTTGATGGCTTATGAATAAGTCGAGACATGTAGCACTATAGAAAATAAACGTCGCTGCCTGAAAAACAGTTTAGATGTGTGGCCCAATTATTTTTGTGCTTGCTTATGCGTCACAACAGGATATCTTACCCTACGATCTGAATTCTGTTGGAGCAAATCACGAACTGGTTGGTTGTTTATGGTTCTTCTTTATGATATCGGGTCATTCATCTCACAGTAAACAAAGTTAGTTGTGTTAGCTCAGTATAGGATCCTCCAAAATGTACGTCCCTCGCTGCGTCGATTAATACGAAACCCAGAATTACTAAACAGCATTATTTTCACATTTCTTATACCCAAATTCACACAAAAAAGACAATAAATGTAGTTAGCAAATGTAGTAATACGCTATTCTCAGTGAGCTGATTACACGAAAACACCCAATAATGTTTTGTGAAACTTTCCAATACCGGGTTTTATCAAAATCGGACGAGGAATTAAGAATATACTAACAACATTAATTTACGTCTTTGAGTAAAGTGTGGTTAACGCCGGGTTTTCTCGGTTTGAAACACTTTATCAGTAATACATATTGATACAAAACTTTGTTTTATTAAACCCCTCATATTCTAATGCAAAGCAAAGCAATCCCATTACAGGCCAGGACAGGCCCTTAGGGTTCCAGGAGGTTGAGGCTCCCAGATTTCTAGACAGTCGGCACACGAAGGTGGTAAGGTTGTCAGCTGTACGCAGCGGCCGCCTTTACCCCCCAGGAAATATTCCTGGTACTCATTTCTGTTAGAGGCTGAGTCGACCTCAGGGCCATAGTAAGATCGAAAGGATTATGTCAAGGAAAAATTCCAATGACACCATCGGGAATCGAACCTTCGACCTTCCGGCTTGTAGAGCAGTGCCTCAACCAACTGCGCCCCCGCGTGTCCCCCTCATATTTTAATATGCCTTTCTATGTACCTAAATGCATGACCAGAGTTTTATTTCTATATCCTTATAACATAATTTCGCCTCCTCATATTTCATAGTCGGCCATGATTAGGAGATTTTGCGTAATTGCGAAAAGCTTTATCATGTCTTTCCGTCGGTCCGTCTGTCACTCGTCATGTATCCGCTCGGCTTCCACTGGGCGAATTTTCGTGAAATTTGATATTGGGTACTTCGAAGAATCTCTGTGGAGAAAATTTGAATTTAGTTGTTATCGGACAAATGTGACGAACACTTTACATAAGGATATAATTAATTGTTATTTTTGCCGGCGACATGAATTCGCCATAGAAGCATTGTCGACAGCGGCACGTAGCGTCATACTGCCAAAGCAAGGCATTTTTGTCTTCTCGTAGTAACAGTTTCAATGTTGACTACACTGCTGACACAGCCTATCTTGTTATTTAAAAATTCTGCTAACATTTTCTAATGTCCGGATATATAAGAAATGTATAATTGACATTCTCAAAGAGCTGGTTTTGCTGACTGAGGTTTCTTATGGTTTATCTCACTTTATCCACTTAATTTCTAGAATAGTATCTCAAATTTCGGAGAATGTTTTCATTTAATTCTCCAGTAATAAATACATTATTCTACGGTGTAATACAATTCGAACTACCAAAAAGTCTTTAAGTGTTGTCCCTTTCGTCCACTCCATGTTACAGAATGTAGCATTCCTCGACGGAAGTCTTGTCGAGAAGTTTCTTGCGCTTATGGAGTGTAATCCGCGTGATATTAAGGTCAGGACGTGATGGTATTTCTGCTTTTTTTAGGATCGTGCGAAATTATCCGGTACCGTGCAAGTTTTCATATGGACTAAAGAAGTCAAATTGACATTGATGCTTACTTAATGATGTGTGAAATAACAAGCCTTTTAACGTGTGACTTTTCAGTATTAGTTTTGAATGCTCTATATTTAGTACGTACACTTATTACCTTCATCATCATCATCAAAATCACCATCACCAGCACCATCACCAAGATTCGATGACCCGCCTTCAGGTACAGAAAAACTTTCGAAAAGCGCTTTTACGCGGCACGTTGTACTTCTGTTTGAAGTGTTCCGGCTTATTTCTTTTTTCCCGCTATCAGTCGCTTTGCCCTGATCCCATTTAGTATAATTTCTTTTGGGATGGACCCAGAACTTCTTACTTACTTTTTAATTATTTATTTATTTGGTTATTGGGTTAGTTGGTTCTTAATGTATTTCAAGGTTAAACATTTGCTCCTTTTTTCGGTAACGCAGCAATATCCAGGAAGTAACATTATAGGCCAGGAAAAAGACCACGTGTGATTTTGAGCGATGGAAGTGCATTTGTCCTTACGCCTGTACAAATCTGTAGGATCCCTGAGAGTCTATTTTCTGGCACAGAGTCATACCATTTAACACTTCAAGAGCAGACGGCAGAAAGTCTTTGTGTGCTACAGTACCTGAGTGTAGCGGACAAATCTTTTTGTGCGAAAGTACCTGAGTGTAGCGGACAAATTTTTTGTGCGACAGTACCTGAGTGTAGCGGACAAATCCCCTTACTTCTAAAACTGATCAAGGTTTTCTCAGTACTTGGTGCTTTCATGAGTGCAGTATTTGGGGGACCACGAAACTTAGAAGGAGTAATTTTTGTGGGAACGTTATGCCATCCATATTCCACATGCGTGCTAAAAAGGTCATTGCAGGTTTTGATTTCAAACACTCATATAGAGTGGTGTATGGAATACCATATTGTTTCCTGTATTGTCGAGTTGCATTGTTGCCACTCTTAACTGCCTCGAGTGCCGCAGTTTCTAACGTGGCATCCAACACTGCTTTCTGCATGGTTCGTGTTTGTCACTGGAAATATCTTGTTAAAGGAAGCGTTCTAAGTTTACATATGTAAAGGAAATGACTTGAGGGTAATTTCGATCAGCGTTGGCTAATTCTTACCATGTGGAAACGACTTACTGAGAACTAAGGGATGTCACAAATTTGGATTGATTTGTTACATTTGAAACGGTTGCTATGGCCTCTTCTTAAGGGGCTTCACGATTACACTCAGACACATCACGATCGGTAGGCCTCCTCTGGACGAGTGATCAGACTGACGCAGAGACCTCTATCTGTCAACACAAAACCTTCACAAGAGACAGATTTCCATGCTCCCGGCGGGATTCGAAGAAGCGATCCTAGCAAGCGATCGGCCGCAGACCGACGAATTAGACAGTGAGGCCACTGGGATCGGCATATCATGGATTTACCTCCTAAAAACATCCATATAATTCAGAGTTAAGAAGCATTACTTATTACACGATAATTGGCGAATACGTTTTAGGATAAAATGTCAAAGAAAAGATAAACTTCAACAGAACACTTAATTTGCTGTCAGTGCGTCATCTCACTAAACGTATGTCTTTAAGACTTTTGCAGCCACAGGCCTGAACAGGTCCACTTTCTCTGACCAGCTTTCCGACGAAAGGCGGCGATCGTAATTACCTGATGATCGTTTTTCCCACACTTTACCCTAATCAAGTGCTGTGGTGATGACCCCCACCTCTCAGTTGAGGTCACGAAATTTTCCGTGCCATTTTGCTTCTGATAAGTGATAAAAGGGTTCGACACACTCGGTCCTTGTGAGTGTAGATCAGAAAGTCTTCAGACGCAGAGCGGACAACAGGTAATAATCACCGTCGTATCTCAATTTGTCGTCATTACGGTTAGGCCTATATGCAGTTTGACACAGGCTCACGAAATTTTTATGTAGTTAATTAGAAACTATTTTAATTCACGTCACGGGTAACTTCAAAGATAAAAGTATGCGTGCAAGAAGTAAGGAATCTGTAAAAGGTTTAGTCAAGAAGCCTAAACAGAAGACACAAGCAGGAGGACAAAGGCGTAGGCAGGAGAATAATATTAAAATGCATCTCTAAGAAACTATTTGTGACGTTGTGAACTGAATTAAACTTTCTTGAAATAAGACCAGCTCAAACGTCACGGTGAATTTAATTAGCACCTCTTAGTCTTATTCAGGAGGGACAAACCGCAAATCTTGATACAAATGCTTACTATATTATCTAATGTTTTTTTGAAGTGTTCTTCAGTGTTTTCGTGGAGCTGTTGAATTTTGTGATTCAGCCTGAACCAAGACAATTTTCCTCCTCATATATTTCACTTCGTTATTCACTAATTACCCTGTCATTCAACGCTATAGACATGCGCTTATTCTCGAGGTACTGAGAGACATTTTATCAAAGTTACATAATATAATCCAAACACAGTGAGTAGTTTGTAGCTTCAATAAAAGAATGGTAACGTGGAGGAAAGTCTGTCTTTTCTGCCTCGAAAATTTGTTGAGATGGCATAAATTTTCAAGAAAGAATAATAGGCCTCTTAAAAAACTTCTTTCACTGATCTGAAGACATTACATTTATAAGGTGCCTTAAGAATTTTACTGTTCTTAAACAAAAACAAGTTCAATTCCCTATTTATTCAGCCCTGTGAGGACATGCTACGGATGTACGTCTAACCGGAAGAGTTGCCACGGCAGGAGAGACGCCATGTTTTCTGTATTGTGAACTTCTGAGGATACGAGTAAATTACACTTGCATTGTAACTCTTGATTAGTTATTTGAAGAAAATTGGGCTTATATGTTGATCTCTCTTTATTTTTGTTCTCTCTCTAGTGATGTGGAAAATATTCTCGAGTGTTTGGGAAGTGTCGCCACAAACAGAGCTTCTCTAAAATTTGTATTTCGTGTAATTGTTGCTTTTTTATTCAAATTACTTCTATACATAGACACGAGACCATTAGACTTACACCCGACGAAAAAGCATTCCCTTTCCTTCTAAAACAAAGAATACACATTTTGCCGAAAATGTGGCATCTCTCACGAAATGGCTATAGAAACCACAAATACGCATCGTAATTTCTTAAGGTCCTTACAATAATTACCTGTCGTGTAAGATGTTTTATTTAAAGGGGACGTTTCACTTCAAAGTTTATTACAAAAATAATATAAATTTCTTACTTCTCCTATTTTTGTAACATGCCCCATTTATTTTTATTCCCTTAACTTATTGATAATAATATTATTTGGTAAGTTATTCTATTTATGATATTCGTCATTACTAAAATTTTTCTCATTTATCTGTGACGTAATGAAACTTATATACTAACATTTCTCTCACATTGCAGTAAGTTCTTTTTTTAATTACTTTTAAAATATATTACTAAGTTTTAAATTATTTATTAATAGCTCCTTTGTAATTGAGGCTTTCAAATGTTATAGGTTAAATAAATTCGTTCAAATTTTAAAACTTTTCTCAGGGTTTTTATAAAGCAGTAAATATACCCAGAATAAAGAAACAGCAGGATTTCCTAATCTTGTTGTTAATACCCATAGAGTTTATCAGCGTGTCCATGAAAGATGTCTAAGAAGCGTTAATACTCCACACCTCAGCACTGTTTATTACTCTGTACCCCAACAGCCTGTCACTTCACTTTACGATGAAGAATGTTATCTGTTGCTTAATTATTTATCAAACTAATTTCATTTTCTCTTTTACGCATGCCTTAAAGACATGTCATGGTTGGTGGAAAATGTAAATTTATGTTATATACTTCACTTTAGGAATTAAGATGTTATTGCTGATATCGCAGTGATATTCAGATCAATAAAACACGCACGAAATAAAAAATTTCCATTTTAATTTCAATTATCCTATTAGGTTGTGTGCATAGAAAAACTCTTCCATTAGTGTGTTTGGTTGTGTCTCTATAGGCCCGAGTGAAAATTGGACTGCAAATATGGGGTTTATATTTGAAACCCTTGTCCTGGACGTCCTGGTTATTGCAGCCTGTGTCCTTGCAGTAGTATACGCCTATTTCAAGGTGTCGTACAATTACTGGAAGAAAAGGAATGTACCCTATGTCAAACCAAGTTTCCCGTTTGGAAACTTCGCAGACGCCGTCCTTTTCAGAAAAACAATTGGGCATGTATACGAAAACTTTTACAAGCAGCTTGACGGTGAAAAATATGGAGGAATTTATGCGTTCTCAATACCGAGGTTCATATTTCGTGATCCAGATATTATTAAAAATATTCTCGTTAAGGATTTCCCTAGTTTTCATGACCATGGATTTTTCATGGATGAAGAAATTGAGCCATTGTCCGGTCAACTGTTCTTGCTATCAGGAAACAGATGGAGAAATCTTCGCATCAAGTTGTCACCAACATTCACTTCTGGTAAAATAAAGATGATGTTCCAAACGTTGGTTGATTGCGGACACGAACTAGGATCCATTCTAGAGACAAGTGCTAGCAATGAAGAGATTATTGAAGTCAAAGATATCTTGGCTAGGTATAGTACAGATATAATATCATCCTGTGCTTTCGGTATCCAGTGTAACTGCCTCAAAAATCCGGACGCTGAATTTCGACAGTGGGGAAGAAAAATATTCACACCGTCGATCAGAAATTCAGTAACAAGTTTTCTTAATCAAACAATTCCGAGTGTCTTGAGTTTGTTTAAACTGAATCCTATAGATCCCAAAGTTTCAAAATATTTTCGAAGTATGGTCGAAGAAACTGTGAACTATAGGGAAAGTAACAACACCAAACGCAATGACTTCATGCAGCTGCTTATCCAGATCAAGAATAAAGTAAACCTCGACGACGAAAATGAAAATATTGAAGAGAATGGCCATGGAACAATGGAGAACAAGTCTAGTGAAGATGGTATGTATACCCAGTAAATACTTATAGTTAAATACATTTCTGTTTTAATATCAATTTATTTTCCGGACAAACAAAACACTTGAATATTGTACGTCCTTTAATTTGCGTTTTTACACCCTGTTTCGGCCGTATTATTCGACCATCATGAGGCAGAAACGCAAGCATTTATTAGATAAAACATGGTATTGAAGGCGCAAAATTTGGCTTGTCAGTGTTTGGTATTCATAGGGTCTTCCAAACCAAAACGATGAACAACTTGAAATAACATGCTATAACCTAATTACTAATGTACTAGTAACTTCAACACGGCACCATATCTGGCGTTTTTAAATCCTGCGTAATGTAAAAGCTCTGTTTTTATGAGACCGTGTATCTTTAGCTTGAACAACAGACAGCACTCGATATTTAATTTTACTACAAAATGTGTAAGCTGCTCTGTATGACTAACTTACTAACTCTATGGAGCAGAGTCCTTCTTGAGAAGCCAACAGGTCGTTAGCTAGTTAAGGAATTCCCCTCTTTTTATGGAACCCGAAGGTTTATTACCACACTCACAAGAGCCCGCCACCTGTCCCTATCCTGAGCCATATCAATCCAGTCCATGCTCCCCATCCCACTTCTTGAAGATCCATTTTAATATTATCCTCCCATCTACGCCTGGGTCTTCCAAATGATCTCCTTTCCTCAGGTCTCCCCACCAAAACTGTATGCACCTCTCCCCTCACCCATACGTGCTACATGCCCCGCCCAACTTATTCTTCTCGATTTGATCACCCGAATATTAGTTGGTGATGAGTACAGATCATTAAGTTCCTCGTTATGTAGTCTTCTCCACTCCCCTGTTACCCCGTCCCTCTTAGGCCCAAATATCCTCCTCAGCACCCTATTCTCGAACACCCTCAGCCTATGTTTCTCCCTCAGTGTGAGAGACCAAGTCTCACACCCATACAAAACATCAGGCAAAATTATAGTTCTGTATATCTTAATCTTTGTATTTTTAGATAGCAAACTGGAAGACAGAAGATCCTGCACCGAATGATAACAAGCACTCCCCGACTTCAATCTGCTCTTAATTTTTTCCTGAATGGAATTTTGATTTGTTAGGGTTGTTCCCAAATATTTATTTGAACTGTTCCACCGTTTCAAAGGATTTATTATCTAACTTTATGTTGTGATTTTGTCCTGCATTCTGATTGCGAGACATGACCATGTACTTAGTTTTCTCAGCATTTACTTCTAGACCAATCTCCTTACTAGCGACTACCAAAGCTTCTGTGTTTTTCTTTATAGCATGTACGCTACTGCCCAATATATTAACATTATCAGCATAAACTAGAAGCTGATGTGTACCATTCAGTTTCAAACCCTCCTGGTTTGCCTGAACCCTCCTAATTGCATATTCCAAAGCAAAGTTGAAAAGCAATAGCGATAAAGCATCTCCTTGTTTCAAACCATTCTTAATAGGAAATGTGTCAGACAAATGCTTGCCTACCCGGACTCTGCTATAGGTTTCATTTAGACACATTTTTACGAGCCTTACTAGTTTCATAGGGATACCAAATTCAATGAGAATATTATACAAATCCTCCCTCCTAACTGAATCATAGGCTTTCTTGAAGTCTATAAATAGCTGATGCACTGCCTAATTGTATTCCCATTTTCTCTCAAGTATTTGACGAATGCAGATTAGATAATCAGTAGTCGACTTGTTACGTCTAAATCCACAATGATGCTCCCCAATAATTTCCTCTGCATATGGAGATAACCTTGACAGAAGGATGTATGACATTACTCGAAATATATAAATTTTAGAACTTTAATAACTAAGAACATAATATATATTTTAAAGGTCTGTCGATGAACTCCCTGGCAGCTCAGGCTTTCCTGTTCTTTCTTGGTGGTTTTGAGACGTCCTCAACTACAATGACGTTGTGCATGTACGAGTTGTCATTGCACCAAGATATACAGGACCGTCTCCGGGAAGAGATTGATGTTGTGCTGAAGAAACATGACGGCAAGCTTACTTACGAAGCCATCCAGGAGATGGAATATTTGGACAAAGTTGTTTCAGGTAAGGAGTAACCTTGGATGCATGTATAATAATTCCGAAAAGATTAAATACTCTCCTAGATAACGCTAATATTACTGTAACAATTGTCATTACTTCACACAACATTGCACTCAAAAGTAAGAAAAACGACCAAAATCTTTCAGTTTTTCAAAATGTTTTCTTTTTCTGCACCGTTCTTTCTTTAGTTACAATTTTTCTAGAAAATGTTTTCCCCCCTTTCGCATCTGAATAGTGGAATTATTTTTATTAATGCTCACATAATTTACTTACGATTCAATGATTTTCTTTACTTGGGCTATATACAGCGAGAAATTTACAATCACATGTTTTCATCATCAATTGTTTCAATTGTGAAATTAAATATAAGAACCATTGGGAATTAAATACGAGTGTAGTACAAGAAAATGCATGTAAGACTTTAGTTGGAAGAGGTTGATTTTTTGACCTAGAAGTAGATGTTTGAATAATAATGGTGTGCATTTCAAAAAATTAGATTACGAGGTTATGCACTGGATTGATCAGTTTCTGAACAGTATTGAACAAGAAATTAAATAATTGGGTTCTGCTTTATTGAGTTAATTTTACATCTTCTTACATACCGAGATGCGTATCTAGCACAGCCAATCCTGTTTTAAATTTTCCACGTACGGTCCGAGGCTAACACCTTTCGTTTCTTATTTTGTTTCCCTGCAATTCGACAGTCTGAGACTTGCAAAAATATTCACGCAGACATTTTGTCTAAATTACGTAACACTTTAGGATTTGTAGTTTTTAAAAGTAAGAATAGTGTAAGGAATATTGACTTACAACAAATCAGCGTGGGAGTTAGACCGTATATATTTAGTTTACAAAAGGAATGCATCGTTCTCTTTAATTATTATTTTCAGAGACGCTTCGAAAATATCCACCAGTTCCCAACTTAAATCGCGAATGTACCAAGGACTACACAATACCTGGCACGGATGTCGTTCTGGAGAAGGGAATGATGACAATTATCCCTGTATTGGCACTTCATCATGACCCGAAATATTACCCTGAGCCTGAGAGATTTGACCCAGAACGATTCAGTGAAGATGAGAAGTCGAAGAGACATCACTACGTATACTTGCCCTTTGGAGAGGGTCCGAGGATGTGTATAGGCAAGTTTGCTGAACCATAAATTCTAATGCAATACAGATAGTATGAGAAAATAAATAGCCATTCCTTCTGGCACCGGCAAACATTTAACATGCTACCTTAATCTCCCTATATAGTATTACATTGCTGAATATAATATTTTGCAGTATTCATATACAACCGTCATTTTCGAATTAATTGAAGTCGAAATGCTTTTTAAAAAATTATAAGATATCTTATACGCGTTGAAACACAAATGTTTCCAGGATCCAAACACGCACGCACGCGCACGCATACACACAAACTTTGAATAAGAGTGTCAGAGTTTTCTAAATTTAACAGCACACAGGAGCATATTTGATGATTTACAGTTATGTATATTTGGGTGCTTAAAATTTTAATTTAAATTAATTCTGGACATTATATTTTTCGTCACATGAATGAAAAATCTAAGAGACGATTATCCTAAAATATAGAAGAGGAATGAGATATGCGTAAAAGATATTAGTCGGCAAATTACTCACCACTTGGACGACCTATGCACTACAGTGATGTAATATTAAATTGGATGTTAGAGAAACAACGTATCAGCAACTGGGATGGGATTTATCTAACTTGGAAAAGGAACAAATGACTGACTCCTCTGAATATAGAAATGAGGCATCGAATCCTTTATAAAGAGGGGATTGTCTTGAGTAGGTGAATGACTTAGCATCTAATTGACTTTGTTCCTTGGAATTAGATGAGGATATCTATTTTCAAGGAATGCTCATCATCTTTTCACAAAACCAATGACACATATATTTTAATACTAATAAAAAGTTACAATTATTTCGCAGAGCTACATTCCAATTAATGTGTGGCTCTGTGTAATTATTATTAATTTTGTACCGTACACGTCATTGATACTGATCACATATTCCCTATTTAATATTTGCATGAGAAAAAAATGTGTACACAGTTTTCCATTTGTATACTTCAAGAACGCCTACGAATGATTAAAAATGAGTTTTAAATAATATTCTCATTCAATTTGGTATACCCATGAAGTCTGAACACAGGAAATGCTCATTACCATAGTGTTCGGGATTTTGTATTTCCCGATTTAGGTCTAAAATTATAAAGATTAAGGTACTTGTTATTTGACGTTAAGAGAAGAGCATAGGCAGAGGGTGTACGGGAAAGGTGTGATGAGGAAGATATTTGTAGCTAAGACAGATGAAGACACCAGACGGATGGAGTAAAATTCATAATGAATAGCTTCATGATATTTTCTCCTCCCCAAATATATTTCCAATCATCAAATCAAGGAGGATGATATGGGCGGGACAAGTGGCACGTGTTTACAAGACGAAAATGCAGAGAGAAATGTGACATGAAAAACAAAAAGCAAAACACCATTTGGAAGAATTTGCCATGGATAAAGGAATAATACTTAAGTGGACTTAAATAAATAAGATGGGGGGGCCTTGACTACATTTATCAGCACCAGATAGGAACAAGAAACGGGCAGTATTTAACAGGGTACCGAGCATTCGATTCCATAAATTGTAAAGGATTTGTTCACTGTCTAAGTATCTAGTAGCTCCTTAAAAGAGTTCTCCTCCATGGAGTGAGTTAGTTTCATCCAGAAGGTCGTTAGGTTTCCTTCCATGGGCAATGAATTAACCATTATCCCAGAGCTTCATGGTATAATACAAGGTTTCGATGCCTTTATAACAGCCCTAGCCTGCGACTCCGGCCGAGGAACTTAAGAATCATGACGGTAAGAGCGGCTTCATTCTAACGAAGAATTCCTTTTCTTTTCAGGGATGCGGTTTGGACTGATGCAGACCAAAGTGGGACTGATCTCTCTTCTGTCCAATTACCAGTTCAGTGTGAGCACTAAAACTGCTAATCCATTGGTGTTTCACACATTATCTTTTATTATGTCACCCGCTGGTGGAATGTGGCTACAGATCAAAAAGCGGGTGAAGTAAAGCATTGCAGTACAATACGTCTTTACGTACAACACAAGACAAATATGTTTTATGTTCACTGTTTGTTTCATTAGCTCTGAATTTAGTCATCAGGAATATCCAGGTGAAACAAGAGGGAAAGTATCAAATTACTACTATTTCAATGAAACAATGCCATCCACATAACACGGGTCTAAGTTTAAAATATTCCTCCAGTTGTCACATAGTCAAATCCGGCAAATGTAGCCAATATAATCACTGGGATATTTGTCGAACATCGGAGAAATTTCGGTTCGATTCCAGGTAGGGGCAATTGTTGTAGAAATTTCCTTTTCTCTGCCATGTGACTGGTAATTGGTTACTGATATTCCGACATAATGTACAGCCCTCATACTCAGCGGTACAGACGTTCGAGACGAAGAGATCTAGCTCTTCACCGAAGCTTGCGTTTCCACCTTTTTCTTCAATGGGTACTGGCAGATTATTTACAGAATAAATACGGCCGAGGAGTGAAGCTAAGCATTCATATCCATCTTGTGTAGACTTCCAGAATGAGTGGACCTGTCGCTCATTTCCCCCATTTGGCTTCATGGCGTGCATAGGCAAAACAGTATCTTTACTAATAATTTCATAGTCTTCTGTTAAAATGAGTTAAATTAAATAGTTAAGCATAATATTATAACAAAGGAATTTGAAAAAAGTAAACCCCTACATAATTTTAATATTGTCGTTAGTTGCATGTAATGGGGCCAGTTTTATACTTCACTTACTAAGATTCGGTAAGAGAAAGGTAAGATTCTGCATGGGCCCTAGAACTAGAGAGTACTCAGTAGTGACAAACAAACAATTCAGTGAAATTTACCAGTCACATCAGTGGATGAAAAATTCTGCTTCATTTCCAAATGAGGAAAGAAATGTTTTCGTTCGTCAGACATCCTGTTAAGTAATTCAAGAACAGACTGCCGAAACAGAGATTACTCATTGCGAAGTATATTTACTCCGTTTTCTCTGTATACCTGGACTGTGTGACAGCAGTTTCCTTACAACAAAAATGACTGCACTTTGTAATAATCTCTTTCCTTTTGTACAGTGTGTTTTTGTACACATCGCATTCTTAAGGCGAAGTTACGCTATGGGGATTAATCCCATTCAAAACACTGGACATTCACACAGTGTCATTGTACTTCGCACTACAAGAGAAAAGAGCAAATTTTTAAACATTGTGAATTCACAATGTCGTCAGTGTCGGGATATAGTTATGTAGCAAAGTTCTAATTCGCGAATATTGAAAATGAAATTGACTTCTAGTAAGATATCTTTACTCTCTTACTATGACTGTAGAAGAACGTTTGCTTTTGTTAGAACCACTGCTGTCTCAAATCTTAGCTCACTTCGTGACAGTTATTTCATTGAAATAACGCGACACTGGTAAGTGGTATTCCGTTTGAGTTTTTCAAATGTTTATGGAGTTCAGCTAACAATATACCAGGATCACTCAATTATATTCTTAAGTTTTATTGTTAATTATATAACATGGATAATTTGTCACATTTGGTTACTTAAGTTTATTTCATTATTTCTGTTCCTTTCTGCATTATTGTGTATGATAATCACCTTATAAATTTGTACTGTGTACTATATTAGCAAACACGCATGTACAATTCCAATTGTCATCAAGAATATTGCAATATTAAGCTTCCTTACCATTTCCTAATTCTTCTAGATCTACTTGGCTTCTTCGACGTTTCTTCTGTCACACAGGATCTGTTCATACCACTGGCTTGTATTCCAGTTTCTACCTTGTTATTCCCTCTATATACATTCTGTGTATATATACATTCTGTATATATATATAGTATACATGCAGCCAGTCCTTCTGTTAATTATCTGTTTCTCAGATCATACACAACTTTCACTTTGTCGTTGTTATGAGTTCGACAGCTTTCACTGTATGTCCAGAAGGACGCTGGCAGGCTTTCTTTGCGATAAACCTGCCATGCTCGAGATTAAAACAAAACAGATATTGTTCCTATTATTTTCCGTATTTATGTGATTATAATGGGCCCCGATATGGTGGTCGGTATATCGACTAGCTACGGACTGGATGGTCCGGTGATCGAATTCCACAGGGGGGTGGAGATTTCCGCACCTGCACAAACCGGTACGGGGGCCCACCCAATCTGATCTACAATGGATACGCGAGTCATTTTCGGGGGCAAATCCTGGTATTGATCACCTTCCCCCATCTAGCGTTGAGTTTAAAAGACGAGTAGAGCTAACCTCTATTCCCCATCTGGAACTTCATGGCAAGTTTTAGAGTAAGCTTTACTTTTTGTGTATAACTTCTTAATCTAGTTGTTCCATAACATTGCGCGATTTATGTTACCATATTATTTAATTAATGAATAAATTAAATTAGCATATTGTAAAGTATGAGTCAACAAATATTTTTTACTCTATGCTTTTGCATGACGTTATTTCTGTCGCGAAAATCTAATATATGTGCATTAGTAATATTTTCACATTAAATCTCCTATTGGGAATCTGACCTGGAAACCTGTTACGATGACGAACGTTATGTGTGATATATTTCGTTCCGTCGTGAAATGCCCTCATATTACCTAAAAATACAGCATGATTATAACATTTCAAAATTTATCAATTTCTTATACACTAAATATATTCAGTTTTGCGTGATGTAACCCAAGAAATTCATAAAGAATCATCAGATAATTAAAATAACCAACGTGTGCACGTGTTATTCTATATTAATTTTATTTTCATGATGATATAGTGTTCAGATAAATTGCTGGGCTTTAATACTGATGAAACGAACACTATCTGATGTAAAACATCATTAACGTTACGGAATTTTCCATCGTCTAGTGTATTAATGTTAATATAATTAATAGGAGGATACGTCGGGGGCAGACTCGGCTTCCGTCTTCAGGCTTGCTTTTAAGATACATTGTTAATTGTTTGCGTTCTTCGTTAACACAAATTAGAGTCAAATGTGTGAACCAAACACGTTCCATAACAGTTCAGAAATACGTCGTTCCGAATCACACTGTATGTCTGATGAACCGTATTTACCATGGGTCAAAGTCAATATCTTCTTTCAGCAGGCATTACCCCTTGTGGTGGTAATGTTTTAGCGGTGATTGTTGTCGGAAATTAAGTACAGTGCAGTCTAGGTCTTTCGATTCCCGACTTTTTAAGGTCCCTTTTCGTTCGAGCCGATTCGCTTTAGTCGAAATCATTTGTGTACTGAATACATAATTCAGTTGAAATGCGTATCACTGTGCCCACTCATGTATTTGAGCATCACTGTAACTTATTTCAGACGTTTTCTTTGTTTTATTCCCATGTATTAACATGTGATTTAAGTACTATTTTAACGTACCTTGACAATCAAATCTAAACGCAAGAAAGAAAATTTTCGTAATTCGAGTTGTCTTAGACTACGTTCAAACAAGGCGACCTAGGTCTCATTCACCTCGACCTACCGATATACTATTGTAGTTATAAAATGTTATCTGTTACGGTGTGAAGAGGAATTACCGTGTAGCCAGCCTGGTCAATGGTTTGTGGGCACAGCACACAGTGTAAAGTTTTTATCGCCGCCTGTATATAAAATACTCCTGCCTTCTGCACTGAGGAAGCTGCTCCTTGTCTCCTGCTGTAGACAGACGTGTGCTTTCTCTCACTAGGTCCATCTGTGATATTAACCCAGAACTACCACCTGAGTGTATCATAAAATAAATGCAGCTAATATTGCTTCCAGAATCTGTTACATCATGTTACTTACTAAACTCAGTGTTCATAAGGGGGCCCCAATTAGCTGATATTGTCAGACTGGTTTGGCCAGGCATGATATATGTGCTGAGTCTTCGTATATCGTGTATCTGCTTTTTTATTGTATTTGAAGAAAGTTAGCTTCATTCGAACGTGTCTGATGGCACTCTTCATAGGCACCCTAGGATTACATGTATTTTTTCAGGTAATCGTTTTTTCGGTTCTGCCTTTTCTCACGGAGAAACACAGATGGTGGTCTGTCTGTTTCCGTGAACTTCACACGGAACGCTGTCTGCGTAATATTCCTTCTGCTGTGTAAACCCTTCTGGTCTGCATTCCATTGGCGAAATGAGAGCGAATATTTCGTGTCAAATACTGACATGACATAAATTTACCGATGAGCTGAAACATTTTAGAAACATACTTCACATTAGGTATGTATACCGGACAAAGTGGTTTTCTCTCGTATTTTGGAAGACTGCTTTCTATGGTAATGCTGAGAATTAAATCGAGAAATGGAAAAGTAATCGTTGCTATTCAGTTCACATTCGACGTTACAAATTGCTTCCATTAGGTTTTCGTTCTCTTGACATATGTCAGCGGATCGTCG
This sequence comes from Reticulitermes speratus, assembly GCA_021186555.1. Taxonomy (NCBI): domain Eukaryota; kingdom Metazoa; phylum Arthropoda; class Insecta; order Blattodea; family Rhinotermitidae; genus Reticulitermes; species Reticulitermes speratus. The sequence continues at coordinate 23,440,886 of JAJKFL010000005.1, forward strand.
TTGTCAGCTCTGAGTACTCCTGTGGATGTACAGGTCAGTGACTGAGGCAGTGTTTAGTGTGGGTTGGTTTTCTGCGAAATTTTGTGGTCAGTGTAATTTACTTTTCGCTGAAGAGATCTTCCTGAACTAGGTTCAATTAACTGTCGCTTTTAATGACAGATTCGACATATAATTTAAGTAGAGCATATGAAAAACTAAATCATTACTTTGATCTTGGTGCAAGAAGATTTTGTCAGGAAAATTGATATTTTATTTAATCAAGTTTTCTTTCCACTCTTCAAGATTTGGATAGGTTTTCGTGAATGACTTTTCCGTATATCCAAGTCAAGATTAATGCAATTAGCAAACGAAAAGGCAACATTTTACTAGACGCAGTAACAGTGGGATGGTTAAACTATTCATTTGGGAGAATGGTTCCGAGGCATCACTTCGAGCAGAATCAAGGTACTTTCGTTCCTGGAATTGAAGTGCAGGCGGCCGTGGTATTGAGTAATACGGCCTTAGACGTCAGTTCTTTAAATTCAAGTGTATGACGTCTAAGGATATCAACTTAATTATCCTGGCTGAGGTTATTGTTCCCATAAAGACAAAGTACGATTCTTCTCTTTTCGTAAAAAAATGTTTTTTAACCAACAAACATATCTAAATTATGATTCTGCTTAGAGAAGTGATATTTTGGGGCGTTCATATTATCGATATAAACGCATCATTAAAAGGAGCTTAAAAATCAGGAAACGGTTAAGAATTTCAACATAAAACGCCGTTAATTTGTAATATAATATTTTAACATTTTTTTATAAACGAATTTGAACATATTTTCGGCTAACACACAGAAATGTAACTCATAATATTGTTGTAAAATTGAAGATTAATTAATTTCTTATATCATCCTGAGTTACATATAAGCATGTGTTCTCTCATACATTTACAGTTGTGCCTTTTGATGTCTTATGAATAAGCCGAGACATGTAGAACACTAAAAAATAAATATTTCTGGCTGAAAAACAGTTTAGATGGGTTGCCCAATTATTTTTGTGCTTGCTTATGCGTCACAACGGGATGTCTTACCCTATGATCTGAATTCTGTTTGAGCAGCTAATGATTTGTTTGGTTGTTTATGGTTCTCCGTTATGACATGCGGTCTTTCATCTCAAAGTAATCAAAGTCAGCTGCGGTATCTCAGTGTAAAGAAGACAATAATTATTGTACTCGTGACGTAGTACGCAGCATGTAGTAAGGCGTTCTTTACTTAAAGGATAATATAGGTTCTCACGGTACACACTTAAAAGTATCTTTATATAGGCTCCACCAAAAATGTACGGCCCTCGCTGCGTCGATTAATACGAAACTCAGAATTACTAAACAACATTATTTTCACATTTCTTATACGCAATGTCACACAAATCAGACAATAAATGTAGTTAGCAAATATAAGTAATACGCGATTCTCAGTGAGCTTATTTCACGAAAACGCCAAATAAAGTTTTGCGAAATCTTCCAATACGGGCTATTATCAAAATCGGACGAGGAATTAAGAAAATACTAACAACATTATTTTACGTCTTTGAGTAAAGTGTGGTTAACGCCGGGTTTTCTCGGTTTGAAACACTTTATCAGTAATACATATTGATACAAACCATTATCTTAATAAACCCCTCATATTTTAATATGTCTTCATATGTACCTAAATGCATAACTAGTGCTTTATTTATATATCCTTATAACATAATTTCTCCTCCTCCTATTTCATAGTCGGCCATGATTAGGCGATTTTGCGTATGTGCGAAAAGCTTTGTCATGTCCTTCCCTCGGGCCGTCTGTTTCTCCACAAGTATCAGCTCGGCTTTCATTGACCGGATTTTCGTGAAATTTGATATTGTGTACTTTGAAAAAATTCTGTGGAGAAAATTCAAATTTAGTTATATTCGGACAAATGTGACTTATACTTTACATAAGGAAAAAATTAATTGTTATTTTTGCCGGCGACATGAATTCGCCATAGAAGCATTGTTGACAGCGGCACGTAGCGTCATACTGCCAAATCAAGGCATTTTTGTCTTCTCGTAGTAACAGTTTCAATGTTGATTACACTGCTGACACAGCCTATCTTGTTATTTAAAAATTCTACTAATATTGTCTAATGGTCGGATATATAAGAAATATATAATTGACATTCTCAAAGAGATGGTTTTGCTGACTGAGGTTTCTTATGGTTTATCTCACTTTAGCCACTTAATTTCTAGGATAGTGTCTCAAATTTCGTACAATGTTTTCATTTAATTTTCCAGTCATAAATGCATTATTCTACGGTGTAATACAATCCGAACTACTGAAAAGTTTTAAGCGTGTTCCCTTTCGTCCACTCCATGTTACAGAATGTAGCATTACTCGACTGAATTTTATTACTATGGAGACTTGTCGAGGAGTTTCTTGCGTTTATGGAGTGTAATCCGCGTGATATTAATGTGAGAAATAACATGTTTTAGCTCTCCGTTCTGTCACAGGTTTTGAGATGCGCAAACACTACTTCACAAGTGTCATTTAATTTCAAATTTTAAAGCTCTGAGCACTGACTTTTGACTTTCCATGATAAAGTCAAGTCCAACGAAATATAAAAGTCATGTTCTAAATATTAATTTGTTTAGTTGTAGTTACTTGCAATTTCTTGTCATCATGACAAGGCAGATTGTGCTCTTATGCAAGTGTGTGCTATGATAAACAAAGCAGAGATAGAGAAGAATATAATATGTTAAGGTCGGGACGTGATGGTATTTCTGTTTTTTTTTAGGATCGTGCGAAATTAGCCGGTTCCGTGCAAGTTTTCATATGGAATGAAGAAGTCAAATTGACATTGATGCTTACTTAATAATGTGTGAAAAAAACAAGCCCTTTAACGTGAGAATTTTCAGTATTCGTTTTGAATGCTCTTTATTTAGTACGTAGACTTATTATCTTCATCATCATCATCACAATCACCAGCACCATCACCAACACCAAGATTTGATGACCCGCTTTCAGGTACAGAAAACATTTCGAAAAGCACCTTTATGCGGCACGTTGTCTTTCCGTTTGAAGTGTTCGGGCTTATTTCTTTTTTCCCCTTATCATTCGTTTCGCCCTGATTCCATTCAGTATAATTTCCTTTGGGATGGACCCAGGACCTCTTACTTACTTTTTAATTATTTATTTATTTGGTACTTGGGTTAGTTGGTTCTTAATGTATTTCAAGGTTAAAATTTTGCTCCTTTTTTCTGTAACGCAACAATATCCAGGAAGTAACATGATAGGCCAGGAAAAATGCCACGTGTGACTTTGAGCGATGGAAGTGCATTTGTCCTTACGTCTGTACAAATCTGTAGGATCCCTATCAGTCTATTTTCTTGCACACAGGCTTAGCATTTAACACTTCCAGAACAGACGCAGAAAGCCTTTTTGTGCAACAGTACCTGAGTGTAGCGGACAAATCCCCTTACTTCTAAAACTGATCAAGCTTTTCTCAGTACTTGTTGCTTTCATGAGCGCAGTATTTGGGGGTTCAAGAAAATTAAAAGGATTAATTTTAGTGGGAACGTTATGCCATCCATATTCCACCTGCCTGCTAAAAAGGTCATTGCAGGTTTTGATTTCAAACGGTCATATAGTGTGGTGTATCGAATACCACATTTTTTCCTGTATTGTCGAGTTGTCTTTTTGCCACTCTTAACCGTCTCGAGTGCCGCAATTTCTAACGTGGCATCCAACACTGCTTTCTGCAAGGTTCGTGTTCATCACTGGGAAAGTCTTGTTAAAGGAAGCGTTCTAAGTTTACATATGTAAAGGTAATGACTTGAAGGTAATTTCGATCAGCGTTGTCTAATTTTGACCACGTGGAAACGACATACTGAGAACTAAGGGATGTCACAAATTTGGATTGATTTGTTACATTTAAAATTGCTGCTATGACCTCCTCTTAAGGGGCTTCACGATTACACTCAGACACTTCAAGATCGGTAGGCCTCCTCTGGACGAGTGATCAGACTGACGCAGAGACCTCTATCTGACAACACAAAACCCTCACAAGAGACAGATTTCCATGCTCCCGGGGGATTCGAAGAAGCGATCCTAGCAAGCGAGCGGCCGCAGACCGACGAGTTAGACAGTGAGGCCACTGGGATCGGCATACGAGTATCATGGATTTACCTCCTATAAACATCCATATAAATCAGAGATAAGAAGCATTACTTATTACACGATACTTGGCGATTACGTTTTAGAATAAAATGTCAAAGAAACGATATAATTCAACAGAGCACTTCGTTTGCTGTCAGTGCGTCATCTCAATATATGTACGAGTATGTCTTTAAGACTTTTGCAGCCACAGGCCTGAACAGGTCCACTTTCTCTGACCCGATTTCCGACGAACGGCGGCGATCGTAATTACCAGATGATCGGTTGACCCACACTTTACCCTAATCAAGTGCTGCGATGATGACCCCCACATCACAGTTGCGGTCATGAAATTTTGCGTGTCATTTTGTTTCTGAGAAGTGATAAAAGGGTTCGACACACTCGGTCCTTGTGAGTGTAGATCAGGAAGTCTTCAGACGCAGAGCGGACTGCAGGTAATAATCACCGTCGTATCTCAATTTGTCGTCATTACAGTTAGGCCTATATGCGGTTTGACACAGGCTCACGAAATTCTTTATGTGGTTAATTAGAAACTATTATAATTCACGTCACGGGTAACTTTGAAAAATAATAGTATGCGTGCAAGAAGTAAGGAATCCGTAAACGTTTTAGTCAAGAAGTCTAAACAGAAGACACAAGCAGGAAGACAAAGGTATAGGCAAGAGAATATTACTAAATGCATCTCTAAGAAACTATTTGTGACGTTGTGAATTGAATTAAAACTTCTTGGTATAAGACCAGGTCAAACGTCACGGTGAATTTAATTAGCACCTCTTCGTCTTATTCAGGAGGTACCAACCGCAAATCTTGATACTAAGACTCGCTATACTGTCTAATATCTTTGTAGTGTTCTTCAGTCTTTTCGTGGAGCTGTTGAATTTTGTGATTCAGCCTGAACCAGGACAATTTTCCTTCTCGTATATTCCAATTCGTTATACACTAATTACCCTGTCATTCAACGCTATAGACCTGCCTCTTATTCTGGAGGTACTGAGAGACATTTTATCAAAGTTACTTAATATGATCCAAAGATTGAAGGTGGATTGCGAACACAGTGAATAGTTTTCAGCTTCAATAAAAGAAGGGGAACGTGGACGAAAGTCTGTCTTCTCTGCCTCGAAAATTTGTTGAGAAGGCATAAATTTTCAAGAAAGAATCATGGGCCTCTTAAAAAACTTCTTTCACTGATCTGAAGAGAAACATTACATTTATAAGGTGCCTTAAGAATTTTACAGTTCTTAAACAAATTCTAGTTCAATTCCCTATTTATTCAGCCCTGTGAGGACATGCTACGGATGTACGTCTGTCAGGAAGAGTTGCCACGGCAGGAGAGACGCCATGTTTTCTGTATTGTGAACTTCTGAGGATAAGAGTAAATTACACTTGCATTGTAACTTTTGATTAGTTATTTGTAAAAAATTGGGCTTATGTGTTGATCTCTCTTTATTTTTGTTCTCACTCTAGTGATGTGGCAAATATTCTCGAGTGTTTAGGAAGTGTCGCCACAAACAGAGCTTCTCTAAAATTTGTATTTCGTGTAATTGTTGCTTTTTTATTCAAATTACTTCTATACGTAGACACGAGACCATTAGACTTACACCCTTACACGCATTCCTTTTCCTTCTAATACAAAGAATACACATTTTGCCGAAAATGTGGCATCTCTCACGGAATGGCTATAGAACCCACAAATACGCATTGTAATATCTTAAGGTCCTTACAATAATTACCTGTCGTGTAAGATGTTTTATTTAAAGGGGACGGTTCACTTCAAATTTCATTACAAAAATAATATAAATTTCTTACTTCTCCTATTTTTCTAACATGCCCCTTCTATTTTTACTCCCTTAACTTACTTATAATAATATTATTTGGTAAGTAATTCTATTTATGATGCTCGTCATTACTAAATTTTCTCAATTATCTGTGGCGTAATGTAACTTATATGCTAATATTTCTCTCACATTTTAGTAAGTTCCTTTTCTTCATTACTTTTAAAGTATATTACTAAGTTTTAAATTATTTATCAATAGCTCCTTTGTAATTGGGGCTTTCACATATTATAGGTTAAATAAATTCGAGAAAATTTTAAAATTTCTCTCAGGATTTTTATAAAGCAGTAAATAAACCCAGAATAAAGGAAAAGCATGATTTCCTAATATTGCTGTTTATACCCATAGAGTGTATTAGCGTGTCCACAAAAGTCGTCGAAGAAGCGTTCTTTTGTCAGTGTGGAGACAAGAAGTCTTAACTACATAGTTTTAAAACACCGGAAGATTCTTTATCATAGTCAGATTAGTTTGAGGAGCAATACTTAATACTCCACACCTCAGCACGGTTTATTATTCAGTACCCAAACAGCCTGTCACTTCGCTTTACGATGAAGAGTGTTATCTGTTGCGTAATTATTTATCAAACTGATTTGTTTTTCTCTGTTACGCATGCCTTAAAGACATGTCATGGTGGGTAGAAAATGTAAATTTATTTTATATACTTCACTCTTGTAACTAAGATGTTATTGTTGATATCGCAGTGATATTCAGATCAATAAAACACGACGAAATAAAAAATTTCCATTTTAATTTCAATTATCCTATTAGATTGTGTGCATAGAAAAACTCTTCACATTAATGTGTTTTGTTGTGTTTCTATAGGCCCGAGTGAAAATTGGACTGCAAATATGGAGTTTATATTTGAAACCCTTGTCCTGGACGTGGTGGCTATTGCATCCTGTGTCCTTGCAGTAGTATACGCCTATTTCAAGGTGTCGTACAATTACTGGAAGAAAAGGAATGTACCCTATGTCAAACCAAACTTCCCGTTTGGAAACGTCGCAGACGCCGTCCTTTTCAGAAAAACAATTGGGCATGTATTCCAAAACCTTTACAAGAAGCTTGACGGTGAAAAATGTGGAGGAATTTATGCGTTCTCATTACCGAGGTTCATATTTCGTGATCCAGATATTATTAAATCTATTCTCGTTAAGGATTTCACTAGTTTACATGATCGTGGATTATTCATGGATGAAGAAATTGAGCCGCTGTCCGGTCACTTGTTCATGCTATCAGGAACCAGATGGAGAAATCTTCGCAACAAGTTGTCACCAACATTCACTTCTGGTAAAATGAAGATGATGTTCCAAACGTTGGTTGATTGCGGACAAGAATTAGGATCCATTCTAGAGAAAAGTGCTAGTAATGAAGAGATTCTTGAAGTCAAAGATATCTTGGCTAGGTATAGTACAGATATAATATCATCCTGTGCTTTCGGTATCCAGTGTAACTGCCTCAAAAATCCGGATGCTGAATTTCGACAGTGGGGAAGAAAAATATTCACACCGTCGATCAGAAATTCAGTAACAGGTTTTCTTAATCAAACAATTCCGAGTGTCTTGAGTTTGTTTAAACTGAATCCTATAGACCCCAAAGTTTCAAAATATTTTCGAAGTATGGTCGAAGAAACTGTGAACTATAGGGAAAGTAACAATATGAAACGCAATGACTTCATGCAGCTGCTTATCCAGATCAAGAATAAAGTTAAGCCTGACGAGGAAAATGAAAAATTTGAACAGAATGGCCATGGAATAATTGAGAACAAGTCTAGTGAAGATGGTATGTATACCCAGTAAGCTCGTATATTTAAATGCAATTCTATGTTATTATTAATTTATTTTCGGGACAATCAAACACTTGAACATTGTAGTTCTTAATTCGTTTTTTTACACCCTGTTTCGGCCGTTTCATTCGACCATCATGAGGCAGATACGCAAGCATACATAAATAAAACATGGTATAAAGGCGCAAAATTGGCTTGTCAGTGTCTGGTATTCATAGGGTCTTCCAAACCAAAACCATGAAAAACTTGAAATAACATGCTATAATCTAATTACAAATACACTATTAACTTCAACACGGCACCATATCTGACGTTTTTAAATCCTGCGTAATGTAGAAGCTCTATTTTGATGAGACCATGTAACTTTAGCTTAAACATCAGACAGCACTCGATATTTCATTTTACTAAAAAATGTGCAAGCTGCTCTGTATGACATTACTCGAAATAAATAAATTTTAGAACTTTAATAACTAAGAACATAAATAACGAGTATAACACTAATATATCTTCTAGGATATTAGTTTATCTTATTCTTCTTACGCATTCGTATATAAATTGTTCTAGTTAAGTACTTGGTACAAATACACAAGCCAAAGATTTGTTGTGATAAACCAAATATCTTGCCTTGATATATGTAAAACTCGACCTGAGAATGCTGTGCATTAATTTTAAAGGTCTGTCGATGAACTCCCTGGCAGCTCAGGCTTTCGTGTTCTTTCTCGCTGGTTTTGAGACGTCTTCAACTACAATGACGTTCTGTATGTACGAGTTGTCTTTGCACCAAGATATACAGGACCGTCTGCGGGAAGAGATTGATGTTGTGCTGAAGAAACATGACGGCAAGCTTACTTACGAAGCCATCCAGGAGATGGAATATTTGGACAAAGTTGTTTCAGGTAAGGAGTAACCTTGGATGTATGTATAATAATTCCGAAAAGAGTATATACTCTCCTAGATAACGCTAATATTACTGTATCAATTGTCATTACTTCACACAACTTTGCACTCAAAACTAAGAAAAACGATCAAAATCTTTCAGTTTTTCAATTTTTTTTTCCTTTTCTGCACCGTTCTTTTCTTTAGTTACAATTTCTCTAGAAAAAGTTTTTCTCCTTCCGCATCTGAGTAGTGGAATCTTTTTCATTAATGCTCAAATAATTTACTTATGATAGGAATGATTTTCTTTACTTGGGCTATATACAGCGAGAATTTTACAATTCGGGTTTTACCATCAATTGTTTCAATTATGAAATTCAATATAAGCACCATTGGGACATGAAATACGAATGTAGTACAGGAACAAGAAAGTAAATAATTGGGCTCGGCTTTATGGAGTTAATTTTACATCTTCTTACATACCGAGATTCGTATCTAGCACAACCAATCCTGTTTTAAATTTTCCACGTACGGTCCGAGGCTAACACCTTTCGTTTCTTATTTAGTTTCCCTGCAATTCGACAGTCTGATACTTGCAAAAATATTCACGCAGATATTTTGTCTAAATTACGTAACACTTTAGGATTTGTAGTTTTTAAAATTAAGAATAGTGTAAGGAATATTGACTTACAACAAATCAACGTGGGAGTTAGACCGTATATATTTCGTTTACAAAAGGAATGCATCGTTCTCTTTAATTATTATTTTCAGAGACGCTTCGAAAATATCCACCAGTTCCCAACTTAAATCGCGAATGTACCAAGGACTACAAAATACCTGGCACGGATATTGTTCTGGAGAAGGGAATGATGACAATTATCCCTGTATTGGCACTTCATCATGACCCGAAATATTACCCTGAGCCTGAGAGGTTTGACCCAGAACGATTCAGTGAAATGAGAAGTCGAAGAGACATCACTACGTATATTTGCCCTTTGGAGAGGGTCCGAGGATATGTATAGGCAAGTTTGCTGAACCATAAATTTTACTGCAATACAGACAGTATGAAAAAATAAATAGTCATTCCGTCTGGCACCGGCAAACATTCAACATGCTACCATAATCTCTCTATATAGTGTTACATTGCTGAATATAAAATTTTGCAGTATTAAATTCATATACAACTGTCACTGCCAAATTAACTGAATTAACTGAATTCGAAATGTTTTTTCAAAAATTATATGATATTTTATACGCGTTGAAACACAAATGTTTCCAGGATCCAAACACGCACGCACGCACTCACGAGCACGCACACACACACACTTTGAATAAGAGTGTCAGAGTTTTCTAAATTCAACAGCACACAGGAGCACATTTGATGATTTACAATTCTGTATGTTTGGGTGCTTAAATTTTAATTTAAATTAATTCTGGGCATTATAGTTTTCGCCGCATGAATGAAAAATCTAAGAGACGATGATCCTAAAATATAGAAGAGGAATGAGATATGCGTAAAAGATATTAGTCGGCAAATTACTCACCACTTGGACGACCTATGAACGGAAGTGGTGTAAAATTAAATTGGATGTTAGAGAAACAACGTATCAGCAACTGGGCTAGGATTTATCTAACTTGGAATAGGAACAACTGACAGATTCTTCTGTTTATGGAAATGGAACAAAAAATCCTTTATAAAGGGGGTTTTTTCTTGAGTAAGTGAATGACTCTTAGCTTCTAATTGACTTTGTTCCTTGTCGTTAGATGAGGATTTCTAGCTTCAAGGAATGCTCGTCATCTTTTCACAAAACCAATGACACATATATTTTATAGTACTAATAAAAAGTTACAATTCAATCGCATGGCTATATTCCAATTAATGTGTGGCTCTGTGTAATTATTATTAATTTTGTACCGCACAATTCATTGCTACTGATCACATATTCTCCATTTAATATGTGCATGAGAAAAACATTTGTACGCAGATTTCCATTTGTGTACTTCAAGAAAGCCTACGAATGGTTAAAAATGAGTTGTTATTAATATTCTCTTACAATCTGGTATACCCATGATGTCTGAACACAGGTAATGCTCATCACCATTGTGTTCGGGATTTTGTATTTCCCGATTTAGGTCTAAAATTATAAAGATTAAGGTACTTGTTATTTGACGTTAAGAGAAGAGCATAGGCAGAGGGTGTACGGGAAAGGGGTGCTGAGGAAGATATTTGTAGCTAAGACAGATGAAGACACCAGACGGATGGAGTAAAATTCATAATGAATAGCTTCATGATATTTTCTCCTCCCCAAACATATTTCCAATGATCAAATCAAGGAGGATGATATGGGCGGGACAAGTGGCACGTGTTTACAAGGCGAAAATGCAGAGAGAAATATGACATGAAAAACTAAAAGCAAAGCACCATTTGGAAGAATTTGACATGGATGAAAGAATGATACTTAAGTGGACTTAAATAAATAAGATGGGGGGGGAGCCTTGACTACATTTATCAGCACCAGGTAGGAACAAGAAACGGGCAGTATTTAACAGGGTACCGAGCATTCGATTCCATAAATTGTAAAGGATTTATTCACTATCTAAGTATCTAGTAGCTTCTTAAAAGAGTTCTCCTCCATGGAGTGAGTTAGTTTCATCCAGAAGGTCCTTAGATTTCCTTTCATGGGTAATGAATCCACCATTATCCCAGAGCTTCATGGTATAATACAAGGTTTCGATGCCTTTATAACAGCCCTAGCCTGCGACTCCGGCTGAGGAACTTAAGAAACTTGACGGTAGGAACGGCGTCATTCTTACAAAGAATTCCTTTTCTTTTCAGGGATGCGGTTTGGACTGATGCAGACCAAAGTGGGACTGATCTCCCTTCTGTCCAAGTACCAGTTCAGTGTGAGCACTAAAACTTCAGTTCCATTGGTGTATGACACAAAATCTTTTATTATGGCACCCGCTGGTGGAATGTGGCTACAGATCAAAAAACGGGTGAAGTAAAGCACTGCAGTACAATACGTCTTTACGTACAACACAAGACAAATATGTTTCATATTCATTGTTTGTTTTTATTAGCTCTGAAAATAATATGAGGAATATCCTGGTGAACCAAGAGGGAAAGTATCAAATTACAACTATTTAAATAAAAAAATGCCATCCACATAACACGGGTCTAAGTTTAAAATATTCCTCCAGTTGTCACATAGTCAAATCCGGCAAAACGTAGCCAATATAATCACTGGGATATGTGTCGAACATCGGAGAAATATCGCTTCGATTCCAGGTAGGGGCAAAAATTTTGAGTTTTTCACAGCATTGTTGTTGAAGATTCCGTTCCTCTGCCATGTGACTGGTACTTGGTTACTGATATTCCGACATAATGTACAGCCCTCTACTCAGCGGTACAGACGGCCGAGAGGAAGAGATCTAGCTCTTTTCCGAATCTTGCGCTTTCAACGTTTTATTCAGTGGGTACTGGCAGATTCTTTACAGAATAAATACGGCCGAGGTGTGAAGCTAAGCATCCATATCCATCTTGTGTAGACTTCCAGAATGAGTGGACTTATCGCTCAGTTCTCCCATTTGGTTTCGTGGCGTGCATAGGCAAAACAGTATCTTTACTTATAATTTCATAGTCTTCTGTTAAAATGAGTTAAATTAAACAGTTAAGCATCATATTATAAAAAAGGAATTTGAAAAAAGTAAACCTCTACATAATTTTAATATTGTAATTAGTTGCATGTGGTGGGGCCAGTTTTATACTTCACTTACTAAGTTTCGGTAAGAGTCAGGTAAGATTCTGCATGGGCCCTGGAACTAGAGAGTACTCAGTAGTGACAAAGAAATTATTCAGTGAAATTTACCAGTCACATCAGTGGATGAAAAATTCTGCTTCATTTCCAAATGAGGAAAGAAATGTTTTCGTTCGTCAGACATCCCGTTAAGTAATTCAAGAACAGACTGCCGAAACAGAGATTACTCATTGCGAAGTATATTTACCCCGTTTTCTCTGTATACCTGGACTGTGTGACAGCAGTTTCCTTACAACAAAAATGACGGCACTTTGTAATAATCTCTTTCCTTTTGTACAGTGTGTTTTGTACACATCGCATTCTTAAGGCGAAGTTACGCCATAGGGTTTAATCCCACTTAAACACTGGAACTTCACACAGTTTCAATGTTCTGCGCACTACAAGAGAAAAGAGCAAATTTTTAAACATTGTGAATTCACAATGTCGTCAGTGTCGAGATATAGTTATGTAGCAAAGTTCTAATTCGCGAATATTGAAAAGGAAATTGACTTCTAGTAAGATATCTTTACACTCTTACTATGACTGTAGAAGAACGTTTGGTTTTTTTAGAACATCTGCTGTCTCAAACCTTATCTCACTTCGTGAAAGTTATTTCATTGAAATATCGCGACACTGGTAAGTGGTATTCCGTTTGAGTTTTTCAAATGTTTATGGAGTTCAGCTAACAATATACCAGGATCACTCAATTAGATTCTTAAGTTTTATTGTTAATTATATAACATGGATAATTTGTCACATTTGGTTACTTAAGTTTATTTCATTATTTCGTTCCTTTCTGCATTATTGTGTATGATAATCACCTTATAAATTTGTACTGTGTACTATATTAGTAAACACGCATGTACAATTCCAATTGTCATCAAGAATATTGCAATATTAAGCTTCCTTACCATTTCCTAATTCTTCTAGATCTACTTGGCTACTTCGACGTTTCTTCTGTCACACAGGATCTGTTCATACCACTGGCTTGTATTCCAGTTTCTACCTTGTTATTCCCTCTATATATATTCTGTGTATATATATAGATTCTGTATATATATATGCAGCCAGTCCTTCTGTTAATTATCTGTTTCTCAGATCATACACAACTTTCACTTTGTCGTTGTTATGATTTCGACAGCTTTTACTGTATGTCCAGAAGGACGCTGGCAGGATTTCTTTGCGATAAACCTGCCGTTTTCAGGATTAAGACAAAACAGATATTCTATTTTAAATTTCCTATTATTTTCCGTATTTATGTGTATATCATGGGCCCCGACATGGTGGTCGGAATATCGACTAGCTACGGACTGGATGGTCCGGTGATCGAATTCCGCAGGGGGGGGGGGGAGATTTCCGCACCTACCCAAACCGATACGGGGACCCACCCAGTCTGATCTACAATGGATACGCGAGTCATTCTCGGGGCCAAAGCCTGGAATTGATCACCCTCCCCCATCTAGCGTTGAGTTTAAAAGACGAGCAGGGCTGTACCTCTATTCTCCATCTGGAATTTCATGGCAAGTTATAGAGTAAGCTTTACTCTTTATATCTTCTTAATCTAGTTGATCCATAACATTGCGCGATTTATGTTACCATATTATTTAATTAATTTCTATCGCGAAAATCTAATATATGTTTATTAGTAATATTTTCACATTAAATCTCCTAGTGGAAAACTGACCTGGAAACCAGTTGTGATGACGAAAGTTATGTGTGATACATTTCGTTCCGTCGTGAAATACCCTCATATTACCTGAAAATACAGCATGATTACAACATTTCATAATTTATCGACTTCTTATACACTAAATATATTCAGTTTTGCGTGATGTAACCATTGAAATTCGTAAAGAATCATCAGATAAGTAAAATAACAAGCGTGTGCACGTGTTATTCTAAATTAATTTTATTTTCATGATGATATAGTGTTCAGATAAATTGCTGGGCTATAATATTGATGAAACAAACACTCTCTGATGTAAAACGTCATTAACGTTACGGAATTTTCCATTGCCTAGTGTATTAAGATTAATATAATTAATAGGAGGATACGTCGGGGGCAGACTCTGCTTCCTTCTTTAGGCTTGCTTTTAAGATACATTGTTGATTGTTTGTATTCTTCGTTAACACAAATTAGAGTCAAATGTGTGAACCAAACACGTTCCATAACAGTTCAGAAGTACGTCGATGCAAATCACACTGTATGTCTGATAAACTTTATTTACCATGTGTCACCGTCAATATCTTCTTTCAGCAGGCATTACTCCTTGTGGTGGAAATGTTTAAGCGGTGAGTGTTGTCGGAAAGTAAGTACAGTGCAGTCTAGGTCTTTCGATTCCCGACTGTTTAAGGTCCTATTTCGTTCGAGCCGATTCGCTTTAGTCGAAATCATTTGTGTACTGAATACATAATTCAGTTGAAATGCGTATCACTGTGCCCGCTCATGTATTTGAGCATCACTGTAACGTATTTCAGACGTTTTCTTTGTTTTATTCCCATGTATTAATACGTGATTTAAGTATTATTTTAACGTACCTTGACAATCAAATCTAAACGCAAGAAAGAAAATTTTCGTAATTCGAGTTGTCTTAGACTACGTTCAAACAAGGCGACCTAGGTCTCATTCACCTCGACCTATCGATATATTATTGTAGTTATAAAATGTTATCTGTTACGGTGTGAAGAGGAATTGCCGTGTAGCAGCCTGGTAATGGTTTGTGGGCACAGCACACAGTGTACAGTTTTTATCGCCGCCTGTAAATAAAATACTCCTGCCTTCTGCACTGAGGAAGCTGCTCCTTTTCTCCTGCTGTAGATGGACGTGTGCTTTTCTGGGCCATCTGTGATATTAACCCAGAACTACCACCTGAGTGTATCATAAAATAAATGCAGCTAATATTGCTTCCAGAATCTGTTACATCATGTTACGTACTAAACTCAGTGTTGATAAGGGGGCCCCAATTAGCTGATATTGTCATACTGGTTTGGCGGATTTTTCAGGCATATATACGAGTATGTGCTGAGTCTTCGTATATCGTGTATCTGCTATTTTACTGTATTTGAAGAAAGTTAGCTTCATTCGAACGTGTCTGATGGCACTCTTCATAGGCACCCTAGGATTAAATGTATTTTTCCAGGTAATCGTTTTTCGGTTCTGCCTTTTCTCCCGGAGAAACACAGATGGTGATCTGTCTGTTTCCGTGAACATCACACGGAACACTGTCTGCGTAATATTCCGTCTGCTGTGTAAACCCTTCTGGTCTGCGTTCCATTGGCGAAATGAGATCGAATATTTCATGTCAAATACCGACATGATATAACTTTTACCGATGAGCTGAAACATTTCAGAAACATACTTCACGTTAGTTATGTATACTGGACAAAGTGGTTTTTTCTCGTGTTTTGGAAGACTGCTTTCCATGGTAATGCTGAGAATTAATTCGAGAAATGGAAAAGTATTCGTTGTAGTCGTTGTTATTCAGTTCTCATCTGACGTTACAAATTGCTTCCATTAGGTCTTCGCTCACTTGACATATGTCGTCTGATCTCCGTCTTCAGCTCTGAGTACTCCTGTGGATGTACAAATCAGTGACTGAGGCAGTGGTTAGTGTGGGTCGGTTTTCTGCGAAATTTTGTGGTCAGTGTAAGTTACCTCTCGCTGAAGAGATCTTCCTGAACTAGGTTCAATTGATTATCGCTTTTAAAGACAGACTCAACATATAATTTAAGTAGAGCATATGAAAGCTAAATAATTTATTTGATCTTGGTGCAAGAAGATTTTGTCAGGAAAATTGATATTTATTTAATCAAGTTTTCTTTCCACTCGTCAAGATTTGGATAAGTTTTCGTGAATGACTTTTCCGTATACCCAAGTCAAGAGTAATGCAATTAGCAAACGAAATGACAACATTTTACTAGACGTAGTAACAGTGAGATAGTTAAACTATTCATTTGGGAGAATGGTGCCGAGGTGTCACTTCGAGTAGAATCAAGGTACTTTCATTCCTGGAATTAAAGTGCAGACGGCCGTGGTATTGAGCAATACAGCCTTGGACGTCAGTTCTTTAAATTCAAGTGCATGACGTCTAAGGATATCAACTTCATTATCCTGGCTGAGGATATTGTTCCCATAAAGACAATGTAGGATTCTTCTCTTTTTGTAAAAAAAAATGTTTTTAACCAAAAAAAATATCTAAATTATGATTCTGCTTAGAGAAGTGATATTTTCGGGGCGTTCATATTATCGATATAAACCCGTCATAAAAGGAGCTTAAAAATCAGAAAACGTTTAAGAATTTCAACATAAAACGCCTGTTAATTTGTAATATAATATTTTAACATTTTTTATAAACGAATTTGAACATATTTTCGGTTAACACACAGAAATATAACTCATAATATTGTTGTAAAATTGAAGATTAATTAATTTCTTGTATCATCCTTAGTTATATATAAGCATGTGTTCTCTCACATACATTTACAGTTGTGCCTTCTGATGGCTTATGAATAAGCCGAGACATGTAGATCTCTAAAAAATAAATATTTCTGGCTGAAATACAGTTTAGATGGGTGGCCCAAATATTTTTGTTCTTGCTTATGCGTCACAACGGGATGTCTTACCGTATGATCTGAATTCTGTTTGAGCAGCTAATGAATTGTTTGGTTGTTTATGGTTCTTCGTTATGACATGAGGTCTTTCATCTCAAAGTAAACAAAGTCAGCTGCGGTATCTCAGTGTAAAGAAGACAATAATTATTGTACTCGTGACGTAGTACGCAGCATGTTGTAAGGCGTTCTTTACTTAAAGGATAATATAGGTTCTTACGGTACACACTTAAAAGTATCTTTATATAGGCTCCACCAAAAACGACGGCCCTCGCTGCGTCGATTAATACGAAACCCAGAATTTCTTAACAGCATTATTTTCACATTTCTTATACGCAATTCACACAAATCTGATAATAAACGTAGTTAGCAAATATAGTAATATGCGATTCTCAGTGAACTGATTTCACGAAAACGCCCAATAAAGTTTTTTGAAATCTTCCAATACGGGCTTTAATCAAAATCGGACGAAGAATTAAGAAAATACTAACAACATTATTTTACGTCTTTGAGTAAAGTGTGGTTAACGCCGGGTTGTCACGGTTTGAAACACTTTATCAGTAATACATATTGATACAAAACTTTATCTTATTAAACCCTTCATATTTTAATATGTCTTCATATGTACCTAAATCCATGAACAGAGCTTTATTTTTATATCCTTATAACATAATTTCGCTTCCTCCTATTTCATAGTCGGCCATGATTAAGCGAGTTTGCTTATTCGCGAAAAGCTTTGTCATGTCCATCCGTCGGTCCGTCTGTTTCTCCACAAGTATCAGCTCGGCTTTCATTTGCCGGATTTTCGTGAAATTTGATATTGGGTACTTTGAAGAAATTCTGTGGAGAAAATTTGAATTTAGTTATAATCGAACAAATGTGACGGACACTTTACATAAGGATATAATTAATTGTTATTTTTGCCGGCGACGTGAATTCGCCATAGAAGCATTGTTGACAGAGGCACGTAGCGTCATACTGCCAAAGCAAGGCATTCTTGTCTTCTCGTAGTAACAGTTTCAATGTTTATTACACTGCTGACACAGCCTATCTTGTTATTTACAAATTCTACTAATATTTTCTAATGTCCGGAAATATAAGAAATGTATAATTGACATTCTCAAACAGATGGTTTTGCTGACTGAGGTTTCTTATAGTTTATCTCACTTTACGCACTTAATTTCTAGGATAGTATCGCAAATTTCTTACAATGTTTTCATTTAATTTTCCAGTCATAAATACATTATTCTACGGTGTAATACAATCCGAACTACTGAAAAGTCTTTAAGCGTGTTCCCTTTCGTCCACTCCATGTTACAGAATGTAGCATTACTCGACGGAATTTTATTACTATGGAGTCTTATCGAGGAGTTTCTTGCGTTTATGGAGTGTAATCCGCGTGATATTACTGTGAGAAATCACATGTTTTAGCTCTCCGTTTTGTCACAGGTTTTGAAATGCGCAAACACTACATCACAAGTGTCATTTAATTTCCAGTATGAATTTCAAATTTTAAAGCTCTGAGCACTGACTTTTGACTTTCCGTGATAAAGTCAAGGCCAACGAAATGTAAAAGTCATTTCTAAATATTAATTTGTTCAGTTGTAGTTAGTTGCAATTTCTTGTCATCATGACAAGGCAGTTTATGTTCTTATGCAAGTGCGTGCTATGAAAAACAAAGTAGAGATAGAGAAGAAGTTGATATGTTAAGGTCAGGACATGATGGTATTTCTGCTTTTTTTAGGATCGTGTGAAATTAGCCTGTTCCGTGCAAGTTTTCATATGGACTTAAAGGAAGTCAAATTGACATTGATGCTTACTTAATAATGTGTGAAAAAAACAAGCCTTTTAACTTGAGAATTTTCAGTATTAGTTTTGAATGCTCTGTATTTAGTACGTAGACTTATTATCTTCATCATTATCATCATCACAATCACAATCACTATCACCAGCACCATCACCAACACCAAGATTCGATGACCCGCCTTCAGATACAGAAAAACTTTGGAAAAGCGCCTTTAAGAGGCACGTTGCCCTTCCGTTTGAAGTGTTCCGGCTTATTCCTTTTTTCCCGCTATCAGTCGCTTTGCCCTGATCCCATTCAGTATAATTTCCTTTGGGATGGACCCAGAACTTCTTACTTACTTTTTAATTATTTATTTATTTGGTTATTGGGTTAGTTGGCTCTTAATGTATTTCAAGGTTAAACTTTTGCTCCTTTTTTCTGTAACGCAGCAATATCCAGGAAGTAACATGATAGGCCAGGAAAAAGACCACGTGTGATATTGAGCAATGGAAGTGCATTTGTCCTTACGTCTGTACAAATCTGTAGGATCCCTGAAAGTCTATTTTCTTGCACAGAGCCTTAACATATAACATTTCCAGAACATACGCAGAAGCCATTTTGTGAGACAGTACCTGAGTTTAGCGGACAAATCCTTTTGTGCGACAGTACCTGAGTGTAGCGGACAAATCCCCGTACTTCTAAAACTGATCAAGGTTTTCTCAGTACTTGCTGCTTTCATGAGTGCAGTATTTGGGGGTCCACGAAACTTAAAAGAAGTAATTTTCGTGGAAACGTTATGCCATCCATATTCCACCTGGCTGCTAAAAAGGTCATTGCACTTTTTGATTTCAAACAGTAATATAGATTGGTGTATGTAATACCATATTTTTCCTGTATTGTCGAGTTGTCTTGTTGCCACTCTTAACGGTCTCGAGTGCCGCAGTGTTACCGTCTTTCTCAAATTTGCCCGACGCTTCTTTAAGCTCACAGAGAAAGAACTAGCTCGCGTTTCGCATGCTCTATCTCATGGAATACTTTACGTGTAGGCTTCCTCAGTCGGACTTTACGTCTAGTCAGGTTTATAATAAGGATAAGTTTTAATATATAATGTTACTTTATTTACTTAATCTACACCGATGACTCGGTCGACAGCAATCAGTTATCACTCAGCACGCGAATACCTCCGTCTCTGCCGGCACCAAAAAGCAATTGTCTCCTCCGCGACTAACATCCAACTCCCCCTGTTTCTTCCCGTCACCTGCACTCCAGCCGGACAATATAGCAAGCCTTTTCATACAAACCAATCGCTAACTGTAAATTTTGGGTTGGTCTAAGTGGTGTTTGCCCCTCAGAACAAAACCCGCTAAATCTTCTCCTATCCCATCGTAAATGTTTATAAAAGTGTTCTACGAAATGTCACAACAAAACATCCCTTTATATTTTCCAACTTAAGTTTCTAATCCCTTCTAAATCAAGTGCCGAAACAAGTCCTCACCCAGCTTTCCATATTTTCAGTGGTAACAGCAGTTTCTAACGCGGCGTCCAACACTGATTTCTGCATGGTTCGTGTTCATCACTGGAAAAGTCTTGTTAAAGGAAGCGTTCTAAGTTTACATATGTAAAGGTAATGATTTGAGGGTAATTTCAATCAGCGTTGTCTAATTCTGACCACGTGGAAACGACATACTGTGAACTAAGGGGTGTCACAAATTTGGATTGATTTGTTGCATTTGAAATTGCTGCTATGGCCTACTCTTACGGGGCTTCACGATTACACTCAGACACTTCACGATCGGTATGCCTCCTCTGGACGGTGATCAGACTGACGCAGAGACCTCTATCTGACAAAACAAAACCCTCACAAGAGACAGATATCCATGCTCCCGGCGGGATTCGAAGAAGCGATCCTAGCAAGCGAGCGGCCGCAGTCCGACGAGTTAGACAGTGAGGCCACTGGGATCGGCATACGAGTATCATGGATTTAACTCCTATAAACATCCATATAAATCAGAAATAAGAAGCATTACTTATTACACGATAATTGGCGATTACGTTTTAGGATAAAATGTCAAAGAAACGATAAACTTCAATAGAACACATCGTTTGCTGTCAGTGCGTCATCTCACTATACGTATGTCTTTAAGACTTTTGCCGCCACAGGCCTGAACAGGTCCACTTTCTCTGACCAGCTTTCCGACGAACGGCGGCGATCGTAATTACCAGATGATCGGTTGACCCACACTATACCCTAATCAAGTGCTGTGGTGATGACCCCCACCTCACAGTTGCGGTCATGAAATTTTGCGTGTCATTTTGTTTCTGATAAGTGATAAAAGGGTTCGACACACTCGGTCCTTGTGAGTGTAGATCAGAAAGTCTTCAGACGCAGAGCGGACAGCAGGTAATAATCACCGTCGTATCTCAATTTGTCGTCATTACAGTTAGGTCTATATGCGGTTTGACAGAGGCTCGCGAAATTCTTTATGTGGTTAATTAGAAACTATTATAATTCACGTCACGGGTAACTTCGAAAAATAATAGTATGCGTGCAAGAAGTAAGGAATCTGTAAAAGTTTTAGTCAAGAAGTCTAAACAGAAGACACAAGCAGGAAGACAAAGGTGTAGGCAAGATAATATTATTAAAATGCATCTCTAAGAAAATATTTGTGATGTTTTGAATTGAATTAAACATTCTTCGGATAAGTCCAGGTCAAACGTCACGGTGAATTTAATTAGCACCTCTTTGTCTTATTCAGGAGATACCAACCGCAAATCTTGATACTAAGGCTCGCTATACTGTCTAATATATTTGTAGTGTTCTTCAGTGTTTTCGTGGAACTGTTGAATTTTGTGATTCAGCCTGACCCATGACAATTTACCTCCTCATATATTTCAATTCGTTATATACTAATTACCCTGTCATTCAACGCTAAAGACCTGCCGCTTTTTCTCGAGGTACTGAGAGACATTTTATCAAAGTTACATAATATGATCCAATGATTGAAGTTGGATTTCGAACACAGTGAATAGTTTTCAGCTTCAGTAAAAGAAGGGGAACGTGGACGAAAGTCTGTCTTTTCTGCCTCGAAAATTTGTTCAGATGGCATAAATTTTCAAGAAAGAATCGTAGGCCTATTAAAGAACTTGTTTCACTGATCTGAAGAGAAACATTACATTTATAAGGTGCCTTAAGAATTTTACTGTTCTTAAAAAAAACAAGTTCATTCCCTATTTATTCAGCCCTGTGAGGACATGCTACGGATGTACGTCTGTCAGGAAGAGTTGCCACGGCAGGAGAGACGCCATGTTTTCTGTATTTTGAACTTCTGAGGATAGAGTAAATTACACTTGCATTGTAACTTTTGATTAGTTATTTGAAAAAATTGGGCTTATGTGTTGATCTCCTTTATTTTTGTTCTCCTCTAGTGATATGGCAAATATTCTCGAGTGTTTGGGAAGTGTCGCCACAAACAGAGCTTCTCTAAAATTTTATTTCGTGGTAATTTTGCATTTTATTCAAATTACTTCTATACGTAGACACGAGACCATTAGATTACACCCGACGAAACAGCATTTCCTTTTCCTTCTAATACAAATAATACACATTTTTCCGAAAATGTGGCATCTCTCACGGAATGGCTATAGAACCTCAAAATAAGCATCGTAATTTCTTAAGGTCCTTACAATAATTACCTGTCGTGTGAAGATGTTTTATTTAAAGCGGACGGTTCACTTCAAATTTCATAACAAAAATAGTATAAATTTTTACTTCTCCTATTTTTGTACATGCCCCTTCTATTTTTACTCCTTAACTTATTGATAATAATATTATTTGGTAAGTAATTCTATTTATGAAGCTCGTCATTACAAAAATTTCTTAATTATCTGTGACGTAATGTAACTTATATACTAACATTTATCTCACATTGCAGTAAGTTCTTTTTTTAATTACCTTTAAAATATATTACTAAGTTTTAAATTATTTATCAATAGCTCCTTTGTAATTGGGGCTTTCAAATGTTATAGGTTAAATAAATTCGAGAAAATTTTAAAATTTTTCTCAGGATTTTTATAAACAGTAAATATACCCAGAAAAAAGGAACAGCAGATTTCCTAATCTTGCTGTTTATACACATAGAGTTTATTAGCGTGTCCATGAAAGACGTCAAAGAAGCGTTCTTTTGTCAGTGTGGAGCCAACCGTCTCAACTATGTAGTTTTAAAACTCCGGAAGTACTTATCATAGTCAGATTAGTTTGAGGAGCAATACTTAATACTCCACATCTCAGCACGGTTTATTTTCAGTACCCAACAGACTGTCACTTCAATTTACGATGAAGAGTGTTATCTGTTGCGTAATTATTTATCAAACTGATTTTTTTTCTCTGTCTACGCATGCTTTAAAGACATGTCATGTGGATAGAAAATGTAAATTTGTATTATACACTTCACTTTTGTAACTAGATGTTATTGCTGATATTGCAGTGATATTCAGATCAATAAAACCGCACGAATTCAAAAATTTCCATTTAAATTTCAAGTATTCTATTAGGTTGTGTGCATAGAAAATCTCTTCACATTAATGTGTTTTGTTATGTTCCTATAGGCCCGAGTGAAAATTGGACTGTAAATATGGGTTTTATATTTGAAAACCCTTGTCCTGGACGTGGTGGCTATAGCAGCATGTGTCCTTGCAGTAGTATACGCCTATTCAAGGTGTCGTACAATTACTGGAAGAAAAGGAATGTACCCTATGTCAAACCAAACTTCCCGTTTGGAAACGTCGCAGACGCCGTCCTTTTCAGAAAAGACAATTGGGCATGTATACGAAAACCTTTACAAGAAGCTTGACGGTGAAAAATATGGAGGAATTTATGCGTTCACATTACCAAGTTTCATATTTCGTGATCCAGATATTATTAAAACTATTCTCGTTAAGGATTTCACTAGTTTTCATGATCGTGGATTTTTCAATGATGAAGAAATTGAGCCATTGTCCGGTCACCTGTTCTTGCTATCAGGAACCAGATGGAGAAATCTTCGCATCAAGTTGTCCCAACATTCACTTCTGGTAAAATGAAGATGATGTTCCAAGCGTTGGTTGATTGCGGACACGAACTAGGATCCATTCTAGAGAAAAGTGCTAGTCATGAAGAGATTCTTGAAATCAAAGATATCTTGGCTAGGTACAGTACAGATATAATCATCCTGTGCTTTCGGAATCCAGTGTAACTGCCTGAAAAATCCGGAGCTGAATTTCGACAATGGGGAAGAAAAATATTCACACTTCGATCAGAAATGCAGTAACAGTTTTCTTGATCAAACAATTCCGAGTGTCTTAAATTTGTTTAAACTGAGCCCATAGACCCCTAAAGTTTCAAAATATTTTCGACGTATGGTCGAAGAAACTGTGAACTATAGGGAAAGTAACAACATCAAACGCAATGACTTCATGCAGCTGCTTATCCAGATCAAGAATAAAGTTAACCTGACGACGAAAATGAAAATATTGAAGAGAATGGCCATGGAACAATTGAGAAAAGGGTCTAGTGAAGATGGTATGTATACCCAGAAATTTCTTATAATTTAAATAAGTTCTATTTTAATTATCAATTTATTTTCGGGTACAAACAAAACACTTGAACATTGTAGTTCCTTAATTTAGTTTTTTCACCCTGTTTCGCCGTATTATTCGAACGTCATGAGGCAAAACGCAATGCATATATTAGATAAAACATGGTATGGAAGGCGCAAATTTTGCTTGTCAGTGTCTGGTATTCATAGGGTCTTCCAAACCAAAACCATGAACAACTTGAAATAACATGCTATAACCTAATTACAATACACTATTAACTTCAACACGGCACCATATCTGGACGTTTTTAAATCCTGCGTAATGTAAAAGCTCTATTTTGATGAGACAATATATCTTAGACTTGAACAACAGACAGCACTCGATATTTAATTTTACTACAAAATGTGTAAGCTGCTCTGTATGACATTTCTCGAAATATATAAATTTTATAACTTTAATAATAAGAACATAATATATAACACTAATATGTCTTCTAGGACATTAGTTTATCTTTTCTTCTGATGCATTCTTATAAAAATTTTTCTAGTTAAGTACTTGGTACAAATACACAAGCCAAATTTTTGTTGTGAGAAACCAAATATCTTGCTTGATTATATGTAAATTCGACCTGAGAATACTGTGCATTAATGTTAAAGGTCTGTCGATGAACTCCCTGGCAGCTCAGGCTTTCGTGTTTTTTTCGCTGGTTTGAGACGTCTTCAACCACAATGACGTTCTGTATGTACGAGTTGTCATTGCACCAAGATATACAGGACCGTCTGCGGGAAGAGATTGATGTTGTGCTGAAGAAACATGAAGGCAAGCTTACTTACGAAGCCATCCAGGAGATGGAATATTTGGACAAAGTTGTTTCAGGTAAGAGTAACCTTGGATGTATGTATAATAATTCCGAAAGAGTACATATTCTCCTAGTAAATGCTAATATTACTGTAACAATTGTCATTACTTCACACAACTTTGCACTCAAATTAAGAAAAACGATCAAAATCTTTCAGTTTTCAATTTTTTTTCTTTTCTGTACCGTTCTTTTCTTTAGTTACAATTTCTTCTAGAAAATGGTTTCCTCCTTCCGCATCTGAATAGTGGAATCATTTTCATTAATGCTCAAATAATTACTTACGAATGGAATGATTTTCTTTACATGGGCTATATACAGCGAGAAATTTCAATTCGGTTTTTCACCATCAATTGTTTCAATTATGAAATTAAATATAAGAACCATTGGGACATGAAATACGAATGTAGTACAAGAAAATGCATGTAAGACTTTAGTTGGAAGAGGTTGATTTTTTGACCTAGAAGTAGATTTTGAATAATAATGGTGTGCATTTAAAAAATAGATTATGAGGTTATGCACTGGATTGATCAATTTCTGGAACAGTTTTGAACAAGGAAAGTAAATAATTGGGTTTTCTGTAGAGCAAAGTCCTGCTTGACGATCACAATGATTCTTGCCTCAAAGAGGGCTCTGCTTTATGGAGTTAATTTTACATCTTCTTACATACCGAGATTCGTATCTGCACAGCCAATCCTGTTTTAAATTTTCCACGTACGGTCCGAGGCAAACAACCTTTCGTTTCTTATTTTGTTTCCTGCAATTCGACAGTCTGAGACATGCAAAATATTCACGCAGACATTTTAGTCTAAATTGACGTAACACTTTAGGATTTCGTATTTTTTAAAATAAGAATAATGTAAGGAATATTGACTTACAACAAATCAACGTGGGAGTTAGCCGTATTAATTTAGTTTACAAAGGAATGCATCGTTCTCTTCAATTATTATTTTCAGAGACGCTTCGAAAATATCCACCACTTCCATCTTAAATCGCGAATGTACCAAGGACTACAACATACCTGGCACGGATGTCGTCTGGAGAAGGGAATGATGACGATTATCCCTGTATTGGCACTTCATCATGACCCGAAGTATTACCCTGAGCCTGAGAGGTTTGACCCAGAAAGATTCAGTGAAGATGAAAAGTCGAAGAGACATCACTACGTATATTTTCCCTTTGGAGAGGGTCCGAGGATATGTATAGGCAAGTTTGCTGAACCATAAATTCTACTGCAATACAGGTATTATGAGAAAATAAATATCATTCTTCTGGCACCGACAAACATTCAACATGCTACCTTAATCTCCCTATATAGTATTACATTGCTGAATATAATATTTTGCAGTATTAAATTTCATAACAATCTGTCAATTCTGAATTAACTGAAGTCGAAAGCTTTTTAAAAAATTATAAGATATCTTATACCGTTGAAACACAAATGTTTCCAGGATCCAAACACGCACGCGCCAACGCTGCGCCACACACACACACACCAAACTTTGAATAAGTGTGTCAGAGTTTTCTACATTCAACAGCACACAGGAGCAATTTGATGATTTACAAATTCTTATTTTGGGTGTTAAAATTTTAATTTAAATTAATTCTGGACATTATATTTTTCGTCCCCATGAATGAAAAATCTAAGAGACGATTATCCTAAAATATAGAAGAGGAATGAGATATGCGTAAAATATATTATTCGGCAAATTACTCACCACTTGGACGACCTATGCACTGAAGTGATGTAATATTAAATTGGATGTTAGAGAAACAACGTATCAGCAATTGGGCTGGGATTTATCTAACTTGGAATAGGAACAAATGACTGATTCCTATGAATATAGAAATGAAGCATCGAATCCTTTATAAAGAGGGGATTGTCTTGAGTAAGTGAATGACTTAACATCTAATTGACTTTGTTCCTTGGAATTAGATGAGGATTTCTATTTTCAAGGAATGCTCATCCTCTTTTCACAAAACCAATGACACATATATTTTATATTACTAATAAAATTTTACAATTCTTTCGCAGCGCTATAATCCAATTATTGTGTGGCTCTGTGTAATTATTATTAATTTTGTACCGTACACTTCATTGCTACTGATCACATATTCTCCATTTAATATATGCATGAGAAAAATATGTGTGCACAGTTTTCCATTTGTATACTTCAAGAAAGCCTACGAATGATTAAAATTGAAGTTTGAATAATATTCTCATTCAATTTAGTATACCAATGATGTCTGAACACAGGAAATGCTCATTACCATTGTATTCGAAATTTTGTATTTCCCGATTTAGGTCTAAAAATATAAAGATTAAGGTACTTGTTATTCGGCGTTAAGAGTAGAACATAGGCAGAGGGTGTACGGGAAAGGGGTGCTGAGGAATATATTAGTAGCTAAGACAGATGAAGACACAGACGGATGGAGTAAAATTCATAATGAATAGCTTCAGGATATTTTCTCCTCCCCAAATATATTTCAAATGATCAAGTCAAGGAGGATGATATGGGCGGGACAAGTGGCACGTGTGGAGAAGTCGAAAATGCAGAGAGAAATATGACATGAAAAACTAAAAGCAAAACACGATTTGGAAGAATTTGCCATGGATGAAAGAATAATACTTAAGTGGACTTAAATAAATAAGATGGGACGGCCTTCACTACATTTATCAGGAGCAGAAAAGAAAAAAAAAACGGGCAGTATTTAACAGGGTATTGAACATTCGATTTCATAAATTGTAAAGGATCTTTTCCATATCTAAGGAACTAGTAGCTTCTTATAAAGAGCTCTCATCCATGGTGTGAGGTAGATTCATCCTTAAGGTCGTTAGATTTCCTTTCATGGGCAATGAATCCACCATTATCCCAGAGCTTCATGGTATAATAGAATGTTTCGATGCCTTTATTACAGCCCTAGCCTGCGATTGCGGCTGAGGAATTTAAGAATCATGACGGTAGGAGGAGCGGCGTCATTTTTAGAAAGAATTTCTTTTCTTTTCAGGGAAGCGGTTTGGACTGATGCAGACCAAAGTAGGACTGATCTCTCTTCTGTCCAAGTACCAGTTCAGTGTGAGCACTAAAACTGCAGTTCCATTGGTGTTTGACAAAAAAACTTTTGTTATGGCACCTGCTGGTGGAATGTGGCTACAGATTAAAAAGCGGGTGAAGTAAAGCATTGCAGTGCAATACGTCTTTACGTGCAACACAAGAAAAATATGTTTTATGTTCACTGTTTGTTTTTATTAGCTCTGAATTTAGTCATTAGGAATATCGAGGTGAAACAGAGGGAAAGTATCAAATTACAACTATTTAAATGAAACAATGCCATCCACATAACACGGGTGTAATTTCAAAATATTCCGCCATCTGTCACAAAACGCAGCCAAATAAAATCACTAGAATACTTGTCGAAAATCGGAAAAATATAGGGTTTTCACAGCATTGTTGTTGAAGATTCCGTTCCTCTGGCATGTGACTGGTAATTGGTTACTTTTATTCCGACATAATGTACAGCCCTCATACTCAGCGGTACAGATGACCGAGAGGAAGAGATCTAGCTCTTCTCCGAAGCTTGAGCTTCCAAGTTTTTATTCGGTGGGTACTGGCTGATTATTTACAGAATAAATACGGCCGAGGAGTGAACCTAAGCATTCATATCCATCTTGTGTAGACTTTCAGAATGAGTGGACCTATCTCTCAGTTCCCCCATTTGGCTTCATGGCTTGCATAAGCAAAACGGTATCTTTACTTATAATTTCATAGTCTTCTGTTCAAATGAGTTAAATTAAAAAGTTAAGCATCATATTATAACAAAGGAATTTGAAAAAAGTAAAGACCTACATAATTTTAATATTGTAATGTTAATGTAAATTAAAATGTTAATCATCATGTTATACCAAAGGAAGTTTAAAAAAGAAATATTATTAAATAATATTAATATTGTCATTAGTTGCATGTAATGGGGCCAATTTTATACTTCACTTACTATATTCTCGGTAAGAGTAAGGTAAGATTCTACATGGGCCCTAGAAGTAGAGAGTACTCAGTAGTGACAAACAAACTATTCACTGAAATTTACCAGTCACATCAGTGGATGAAAAATCCTGCTTCATTTTCAAATGAGGAAAGAAATGTTTTCGTTCGTCAGACATCCTGTTAAGTAATTCAAGAACAGACTGCCGAAACAGAGATTACTCATTGCGAAGTATATTTACCCCGTTTTCTCTGTATACCTGGACTGTGTGACAGTAGTTTCCCTACAACAAAAATGACGGCACTTTGTAATAATCTCTTTCCTTTTGTACAGTGTGTTTTGTACACATCGCATTCTTAAGGCGAAGTTACGCTATGGGGTTTAATCCCACTCAAAACACTGGAACTTCACATAGTTTCACTGTACTGCGCACTACAAGAGAAAAGAGCAAATCGTTAAGCATTGTGAATTCACAAAGTTGTCAGTGACTGCATTTATGTAAGTAGTAAAGTACTCTTTTCTGAATATTGAAAAGGAAATTGACTTCTAATAAGATATCTTTGATCTCTTAATATGACTGTAGAAGGAGGTTTGCTTTTGTTAGAACATCTGCTGTCTCAAAACTTGGCTTCATGCGTGACACATATTTCATTAAAAGAACGCGATACTGGTAAGTGGGTCATGACGGAATGAGCACTGTTTTAAGTGTGGAAAAGTAGTAGATCAAAACTAATCTGCCTTAACACATTGTAGGTTTGGGTACAAAATTTTAAGAATGTTTATGGAGTTCAGCTAACAAAATACCCGCATCAATCTATTAGTTTCTTAAGTTTTATTGTGAAGTATAAAACATGGATTATTTGTCATATTCAATTACTTAAGTTAATTTATTTTTTCTGTTCCTTTTTGCGTTATTGTATTTAATAATCGCCTTAAAATTTGTACTATGTACTATATTAGGCAGCACGCATATACAATGCAATTGTCATAAAGAATTTTGCAATATTAAGCTTCCTTACCATTTCCTAATTCTTCTAGATCTACTTGGCTTCTTCGACATTTCTTCTGTCACACAGGATCTGTTCATGCCACTGGTTTGTATTCCAGTTTCTACCTTGTATTCCCTCTATGTACATTATGTATATATATATATGCAGCCAGTCGTTCTGTTAATTATCTATTTCTCTGATCATACACAGCGTTCACTTTGTCGTTGTTATGAGTTCGACAGCTTTTACTGTATGTCCAGAAGGACGCTGACAGGCGTTCTTTGCGAATAAACCTGCCCTGCTCGAGATGAATACAAAACAGATATTGAATTTTAAAGTTTCTATTATTTTCCGTATTATGTGTATATCATGGGCCCCGATAGGGTGGTCGGTATAACGACTAGCTACGGAATGGATGGTCCGGGCATCGAATCCCTTTTGGGGGGGGGGGAGATTTCCGCACCTGCCCAAACCTGTCACGTTGGCCAACCGACCCTTATGTACAATGGGTTCCGAGTCATACCGGGGGCAAAGCCTGGCTTTGATCACCCATCCCCATCTAGCGTTGAGTTAAAGGAAGCGTAGAGCTTTATCTCTATTCCCCATCTGCCCCTTCATGGCAAGTAATAGGGTAAACTTTACTTTTTATATATTCTTAATCGAGTTGTTACATACCATTGCTCGATTTATGTTACAATATGTTTTTATTAATGAATAAAAGAAATTAGCATCTTGTAAAATTTACGTCAACAAATATTTTGTTATTTTTTGTTGTTTTTTGCATGTCGTTATTTCTATCGCGAAAATCCAGAATAGGTTCCTTAGTAATATTTTCATATTAACTCTCCTAGTGGGAAACTGACCTGGAAACCTGTTATAATAACAAAAGTTGTTTGTGATATTTTTTGTTCTGTCGCGAAATGCCCTGATAATACCTGAAAATGCAGCATGATTACAACGTTTCAGAATTTATCCTTTTCTTGTACACTAAATACATTCAGTTTTGCGTGATGTAACCCAAGCAATTCATAAAGAATCATCAGATAAATAAAATTACCTACGTTGTTCACCTGTTCTTATACATTAATTTTATTTTCATGATGATATTTAGTTCATATAAATTGCTGGGCTTTAATATTGTTGAAACGAAGTCTATGATATCAAAACCGATTAACGTGATGGACTTTCAAGTCGTCTAATGTATTATAATTAATATAATTAACAGAAGACTAGGTCGGGGCAGGAATGGTTCCCATCTTCATGTTTGCTTGTCAGATACACTGTTAATTTTTAATGTATATTTCTCGCTAATCAATAGCACAGTCACAACCAACACACACATCTTCAACATGTAATCAGGCTACCGGTAACCTGATTACATGTTGAAGGTGTGTATGTTGGTTGTGACTGTGCTATTGATAAGAGTGAAATATACTTTTGCATGTACATACCAACGGGGATGTCTGATATTAAATTTAAAGTTAATTTTAGTCTTACTTAACCGTGCATTTTTAAAATACAAACAGTCACCAACAATGCACAAACCATAAATAAGGTACAAATTAACCTTTTATCATAATTAAAACCCTACACATGTTTCTGCTCGCGAGGAGCCATCATTGATAAGTACTACTGTAAACCCTGATGATGGCTCCTCGCGAGCAGAAATATGTGTAGGGTTTTAATTATGATAAAAGGTTAATTTATACCTTATTTATGGTTTGTGCATTTGTTGGTGACTGTTTGTAGTTTAAAGTTAATTGTTTACGTTCTATGTTAACACAAATTAGAGTCAAATATGTGAAACAACACTTTCCAAAACAGTTCAAAAACTACATCAAAGCAAATCCCGCTATAGATCATATGAACGTTTTTTACCACTGGTCACAGTCAATAACTTCTTTCAGCAGACATTTCTCCTTGTGGTGGCAATGTTAAAGCAGTGATTGTTGTAGCAAAGTAAGTACAGTGCAGTCTCGGTTATCCGACTCCAGACGTTTCGTGGTTCCTTTTCGTCCATCCGGTTCGCTTTAGTCAAAATCGTTTGTATGCTGTGTGCACAATTCAGTCGAAGCGCGTATCACTGTGCGCACGCATGGCTTTGAGCGTCACTGTAATTTGTTTCAGACGTTGTCTTTGTGTATTTTCATATACTGTTAAGTGATTTAAGTATGTACTTTAACGTACCCTAACAGTGAACGATGATTGCTTGCAGAATCTCTAATAAACTCATGTTACTTATTACACCCCATGCTGATAGGAGGGTCAGAAATAACAGAAATTTTTAAACTGGGTTGGCTGATGGAATTTTTCAAGCACGATATATGGTCTGAGACTTTTCATTTCGTGTTACTGTTATTCTACTGTATTTGAAGGAAGTTGGCTTCATTCCAAAGTGTCTGATAGCCCTCTTCATAGGCAAGCTAGGCAAAACCGAATTTTTCCACCTAATCATATTTTAGATTTTGCCTTTTCTCCCGGAGGCACACAGATGGTGATGTGTCTGTTTCCGTGAATTTCTCACGGAACATTATCTTTAAAATATTCCGTCTGCGGTGAAAACCATTCAGGTCTGTTTCTCATAAGAGAAATAAGAGCGAAAGTTTCGTTTTAATGAGCGACATGATATTATATATATTACAAATTGCTTTATTGTGTCTTGGTTCTCTTGAGACATATATTAGAGAAAAATCAGTTTCATGCTTTGAGTACTCCTGTGGGTGATCAGATCAGTAACTCAGGCAAAGGTTTGTATGAGTAGGTTATCTGTAAACATTTTTGGTATTGTACGTTAGAGAACTTCCACAACTAGGTTCAATTAACTGTCGCTTTTAATAGTGAGTCCACATAAAATTTAAATAGAACATGTGACAAACATAAATCATCTCCTTGACCTTGGTGCAAGAAAATTTTGTCAGGAAAATTGAGGTTTTACTCCGTGAAGATTTCTCTTCCGCAGTTCAAAATGTTGGTAGATTTTTGCGAATAACCATAACGGTTTTCTGCAAAATTTTGTGGTCAGTGTAAGTTACTTCTCGCTGAAGAGATCTTCCTGAACTAGGTTCAATTAACTATCGCTTTTAATGACAGACTCGACATATAACTTAAGTAGAGCGTATGAAAATCTAAATAATTTCTTTGATCTTGGTGCAAGAAGATTTTGTCAGGAAACATTATATTTTATTTAATCAAGTTTTCTTTCCACTCGTCAAGTTTTGGATATGTTTTCGTGAATGACTTTTCCGTATATCCAAGTCAAGATTAATGTAATTAGCAAACGAAATTGCAATATTTTACTAGACATAGTAACAGTGGGATAGGTAAACTATTCATTTGGGAGAATGATGCCGAGGCATCACTTCGAGTAGAATCAAGGTACTTTCATTCCTGGAATTTAAGTGCAGGCGGCCGTGGTATTGAGTAATACGGCCTTAGACGTCAGTTCTTTAAATTCAAGTGTATGTCGTCTAAGGATATAAACTTAATTATCCTGGCTGAGGATATTCTTCCCATAAAGACAAAGTAGGATTCTTCTCTTTTTGTAAAAAAATGTTTTTTAACCAACAAACATATCTAAATTATGATTCTGCTTAGAGAAATGATATTTTCGGGGCGTTCATATTATCGATATAACCCATCATAAAAGGAGCTTAAAAATCAGAAAACGGTTAAGAATTTCAACATAAAACGCCTGTTAATTTGTAATATAATATTTTAACATTTTTTATAAACGAATTTGAACATATTTTCGGTTAACACACAGAAATATAACTCATAATATTGTTGTAAAATTGAAGTTAATTAATTTCTTGTATCATCCTTTGTTATATATAAGCATGTGTTCTCTCACATACATTTACAGTTGTGCCTTCTGATGGCTTATGAATAAGCCGAGACATTTAGATCTCTAAAAAATAAATATTTCTGGCTGAAATACAGTTTAGATGGGTGGCCCAAATATTTTTGTTCTTGCTTATGCGTCACAACGGGTATGTCTTACCCTATGATCTGAATTTGTTTGAGCAGCTAATGAATTGTTTGGTTGTTTATGGTTCTCGTTATGACATGCGGTCATTCATCTCAAAGTAAACAAAGTCAGCTGCGGTAGCTCAGTGTAAAGAAGACAATAATTATTGTACTCGTGACGTAGTACGCAGCATGTAGTAAGGCGTTCTTTACTTAAACGATAATATAAGTTCTCACGGTACACACTTAGAAGTATCTTTATTTAGGCTCCACCAAAAACGACGGCCCTCGCTGCGTCGATTAATACGAAACCCAGAATTACTAAACAGCATTATTTTCACATTTCTTATATGCAAATTCACACAAATCTGACAATAAACATAGTTAGCAAATATAGTAATATGCGATTCTCAGTGAAACTTGAAGGTTATCAACACGAAAATACTAACAACATTATTTTACGTCTTTGAGTAAAGTGTGGTTAACGCCGGGTTGTCTCGGTTTGAAACACTTTATCAGTAATACATATTGATACAAAACTTTATCTTATTAAACCCCTCATATTTAATATGTCTTCATATGTACCAAATCATGAACAGAGCTTTATTTTTATATCCTTATAACATAATTTCGCTTCCTCCTATTTCATAGTCGGCCATGATTAAGCGAGTTTGCTATTCGCGAAAAGCTTTGTCATGTCCTTCCGTCGGTCCGTCTGTTTCTCCACAAGTATCAACTCGGCTTTCATTTGCCGGATTTTCGTGAAATTTGATATTGGGTACTTTGAAGAAATTCTGTGGAGAAAATTTGAATTTAGTTATAATCGGACAAATGTGACGGACATTTTACATAAGGATATAATTAATTGTTATTTTTGCCGGCGACAGAATTCGCCATAGAAGCATTGTCGACAGCGGCACGTTTGCGTCATACTGCCAAAGCAAGGCATTTTCGTCTTCTCGTAGTAACAGTTTCAATGTTTATTACACTGCTGACACAGCCTATCTTGTTCATTTACAAATTCTACTAACATTTTCTAATGTCCGGATATATAAGAAATGTATAATTGGCATTCTCAAAGAGATGGATTTGCTGACTGAGTTTCTTATGGTTTATCTCACTTTATCCCTTAATTTCTAGGATAGTATCTTAAATTTCTGACAGTGTTTTCATTTAATTTTCCAGTCATAAATACATTATTCTACGGTGTAATACAATCCGAACTACTGAAAAGTCTTTAAGTGTGGTCCCTTTCGTCCACTCCATGTTACAGAATGTAGCATTACTCGACGGAATTTTATTACTATGAAGTCTTGTCGAGGAGTTTCTTGCGTTTATGGAGTGTAATCCGCGTGATATTATGTGAGAAATAACAGGTTTTAGCTCTCCGTTTTGGCACAGGTTTGAGATGTGCAAACACTACTTCATCAGTGTCATTTAATTTCCAGCATGAATTTCAAATCTTAAAGCTCTGAGCACTAACTTTTGACTTTCGTGATAAAGTCAAGACCAACTCAATATAAAAGTCATGTTTTAAATATTAATTTGTTTAGTTGTAGTGAGTTGCAATTTCTTGTCATCATGACAAGGCAGTTTGTGCTCTTATGCAAGTGCGTGCTATGAAACACAAAATAGAGATAGAGAAGAATATGATATGGTAAGGTCAGGACATGATGGTATTTCTGATATTTTTAGGATTGTGCGAACTTAGCGGGTTTCGTGCAAGTTTTCATATGGACTAAAAAGTCACATTGTTATTGATGCTTACTTAATAATGTGTGAAAAAACAAACCTTTTAACGTGTGACATTTCAGTATTAGTTTTGAATGCTCTATATTAAGCACGTACACTTATCCTACGTTATTGTAGAGAAATATCAATTTACATTTCTTTCTTCCAAATCTAAAGCATTGTTGCACTTCAAGAAAGAGATAAATAAATGTAGACCGTAACAGATTCGAGAATGTCAGAAGTTGTGCTAGTACAAGTTATAATTGATTATGTTTTCATGCACCGTTAAGGAGAGAATAGCGTCAAGTGGAAAAATACCGACACTGTAAGCAGGAATGGCTTGACAGGAGAAGTCTGTAAACTGCGAAATAGGCAGTAACATCAGATTATCGATAAAATAGCTGGCTATAAATCCAGTTATAAAAATTAAGAGTTTTTTAATGTTACACCACAAAACGGCGTCTCAAGTGGAACTCCCCCGAAATATTTAATTTCCCGCGCATATTGAAAACCACTGGTCTTATGTGATCATTGTGTTTGACGAAAGTATAAGCAAAGTAGTCAGACTATGAACCTTCGACTTGACTGGTTGACAACAACAGTCAAGAAAACACTTTTTATCTGAGTTATAGCTGCTCGGACCCAAACAGAATGCAAAGTTCACCTGTATCAAATTTCGTTTTCTCGTCATCTGTCACTAAATAAAAGACAAAAGTACCAACACCAACAATACCACTTACTATTTTCATCATCATCCTCATTATCATCATCATCATCATCACCACCACCACAATCAACACCACCACCACCACCACAAGGACTAGATAACCCGTCTTCATCTACAGAAAAACTTTTGGAAAGCGCATTAATGAGGCACGTTGTCCTTCCGTTTCAATCGTTGAACCTTCTACTGTCGATTCCGTTTCTTTAGATTTATTATTTTTTCTCAGCTTTCCTCTATTTCGGGCTTCTTTCTTTTTTCCCGCTATCAGTCGCTTCGCCCTGATACCATCCAATATAATTTCCTTCGGGATGGAACCAGAAACTTTTTGTTCTTTAGTTCTTTATTTATTTATTTATTTATTTATATAGTTAGCGAGTTATTTCTTGGGTTAGCTGGTTTTTAAAGTATTTCAAGGTTAAACATTTTCTCCTTTTTCCATAACGCAGCAATATGCAGGAAGTAACATGATAGGCCAGGATAAAGACCACGTGTGGTATTGAGCGATGGAAGTGCATTTGTCCTTACGTCTGTACAAATCTGTAGGATCCCTGTCAGTCTACTCGTATTTTCTTGTACAGAGACTTAGCATTTAACACTTCAAGAACAGACGGCAGAAAATCTTTTTGTGCGACAGTACCTGAGTGTAGCGGACAAATCCCCGTACTTCTAAAACTGATCAAGGTTTTCTCAGTAATTGCTGCCTTCATGAGCGCAGTATTTGGGGGTCCACGAAACTTAAAAGGAGTAATTTTCGTGGGAACGTTATGCCATCCATATTCCACCTGCCTGCTAAAAAGGTCATTGCAGTTTTTGATTTCAAACATTCATATAGAGTGGTGTATGGAATACCAAATTGTTTCCTGTATTGTCGAGTTGTTTTGTTGCCACTCTTAACTGCCTCGAGTGCCGCAGTTTCTAACGTGGCGCCAACACTGCTTTCTGCATGGTTCGTGTTCATCACTGGAAAATTCATGTTCTAAGTTTACATATGTTAAAAGAAATGACTTGAGGGTAATTTCGATCAGCGTTGTCTAATTCTGACCACGTGGAAACGACGTACTGAGAAATAAGAAATGCCACAAATTTGGATTGATTTGTTACATTTGAAACTGCTGCTATGGGGTCCTCTTAAGGAGCTTCACGATTACACTCAGACACATCACGATCGAAAAGCCTCCTCTGGACGAGTGATCAGATCGACGCAGAGACCTCTATCTGACAACATAAAAACCCTCACAAGAGACAGATTTCCATGCTCCCTGAGGGATTCGAAGAAGAGATGCTAGAAAG
Organism: Reticulitermes speratus; assembly: GCA_021186555.1. Classification (NCBI taxonomy): domain Eukaryota; kingdom Metazoa; phylum Arthropoda; class Insecta; order Blattodea; family Rhinotermitidae; genus Reticulitermes; species Reticulitermes speratus. The sequence continues at coordinate 23,478,846 of JAJKFL010000005.1, forward strand.
AGAGCGGCCGCATACCCACGAGTTAGAGCGTCCGGTCACTGAGATTGGCATATCATGGATTTACCTCCAATAGACATCACTATAATTGACAGATAAGAAGCCTTACTTGTTACACAATAATTGGCGTTTTAAGTTTTAAGTTAAGTTCAAATGTCAAAGACACGATAAACTTCAACACAACACTTTATTTGTTGCCAGTGCGTCATCTCACTATGCGTATGCCTTCTCTGACCCTTCATATTTCCGACGAAAGGCGGCGTTCGTAATTACCAGATGATCGGTTGGCTCACACTTTACCCTAATCAAGTGCTGCGGTGATGACCCCCACATCACAGTTGCGGTCATGAAATTTTGCGTGTCATTTTGTTTCTGAGAAGTGATAAAAGGTTCGACATACTCGGTCCTTGTGAGTGTAGATCAGAAAGTCTTCAGACGCAGAGCGGACAGCAGGTAATAATCACCGTCGTATCTCAATTTGTCGTCATTACAGTTAGGTCTATATGCGGTTTGACAGAGGCTCACGAAATTCTTTATGTGGTTAATTAGAAACTATTTTAATTCACGTCACGGGTAACTTCGAAAAATAATAGTATAGGTGCAAGAAGTATGGAATCCATAACAGTTATAGTCAAGAAGCCTAAAGAGAAGACGTAAGCTGTAGGACAAAGGCGTAGGCAAAAGAATAATACTAAAATGAATCTCAAAGAAACTCTTTGTGACGTTGTGAATTGAATTAAACTTTCTTGGGATAAGCCTAGCTCAAACGTCACGGTGAATTTAATTAGCACCTCTTTGTCTTATTCAGGAGGTACCAACTGCAAATCATGATACAAAAGCTCACTATCCTGTCTAATGTTTTGTAGTGTTCTTCAGTCTTTTCGTAGAACTGTTGAATTTTGTGATTCAGCCTGACCCATGACAATTTACCTCCTCATATATTTCAATTCGTTATATACTAATTACCCTGTCATTCAACGCTATAGACCTGCCGCTTTTTCTCGAGGTACTGAGAGTCGTTTTATCAAAGTTACGTAATATGATCCAAAGTTTGAAGGTGGATTGCGAACACAGTGAATAGTTTTCAGCTTCAATAAAAGAAGGGGAACGTGGACGAAAGTCTGTCTTTTCTGCCTCGAAAATTTGTTGAGATGGCGTAAATTTTCAAGAAAGAATCATAGGCCTATTAAAATACTTCTTTCACTGATCTGAAGAGAAACATTACATTTATAAGGTGCCTTAAGAATTTTACTTTTCTTAAACAAAAACAAGTTCAATTCCCTATTTATTCAGTCCTGTGAGGACATGCTACGGATGTACGTCTGTCCGGAAGAGTTGCCACGGCAGGAGAGACGCCATGTTTTCTGTATTTTGAACTTCTGAGTATACGAGTAAATTACACTTGCATTGTAACTTTTGATTAGTTATTTGAAGAAAATTGGGCTTATATGTTGATCTCTCTTTATTTTTGTTCTCACTCTAGTGATGTGGCAAATATTCTCGAGTGTTTGGGAAGTGTCGCCACAAACAGAGTTTCTCTAAAATTTATATTTCGGGTAATTTTTGCTTTTTTATTCAAATTACTTCTATACGTAGACACGAGACACATTAGACTTCCGCCTGACGGAAACATATTTCTTTTCTTTCTAATGGAACGAATACATAGGAATTTTTCCGAAAGTGTGGCTCTCTCACCGAATGGCCATAGAAGCCATAAATACGCAGCGTAAATGCTTAAGATCCTTACTATTATAACTTCTCGTGTAAGTTATTTTATTTGAAGTGGATTGTTTACTTAAAATTTTATAACAATTAATATAATATAATATTATAATGATATAATATAATAATATAACAATTAAATAAATTTCTCAATTCTCCTATTGTGTCACATGCCCCTTCTATTTAGACTCCCTTAACTTGATTATCATATCATTATCTGGTAGGTAATTCGAATTATGATGCTCGACATTACTAAAGTTTCTCAATTCTCTCAGTGACTTAATGTACCGTAGATCCTAATATTTCTCTCACATTATAGTAACATCCTTTCCTTAATTACTTTTAAAATATTTTACTAAGTTTTAAATTATTTATCAATAGCTTCTTTGTAACTGTGGCTTTCAAATGTCACAGGTTAAATAATTTGGAGCAATTTCACGTTGTGTTCACCGTGCATCTTGACATTAATTTTCAGTTTTTTAACCAACGAATGCACTTTTTATTTTCGTATTTTTTTTTTCAATTCACCTACATATTTTTCCGACGTGGCTCGGCCATCATCAGGGGTACATTGATAATATCACTTCACTGTTCACTGGTCCATTTGCTATTATCACAGAACCGTTACACTGTTTGAGGCTATTTTTTACATTGACAATCACCAGTATAAAAGGTTCCTTCAAGTTTTTTCTTGAAATGTCACTGACACACCCAACAAGACCACAAACTAAACACTCAGTCACAACCACGCAACAGGACAATAACAACAGCAGGTAAGCCACACTACATAAAAGATTATAAAGTCATACAATGTGTCCACCCTTTACGAAAAACTTTGATAACCATATTGTTACAGGATATGGACGTCAACATCTATACAAAACCAACTGCCAGCAATTTTAACAATTTTTAATAATATAATTTTAATAATTTTTACGACATAGTGCTCTATATTTACAATTTATAGTGCTATATTTTATAGTTCAAACACAAGATACACCAAGACATTTCAAGAAATAACTTGAAGAAACTTTTTATACTGGTGATTGTCAATGTAAAAAATAGCCTCAACAAGTGTAACGGTTCTGTGATAATACCAAATGGACCAGTGAACAGTGAAGTGAACGTATCAGTCTACCCCTGATGATGGCCGAGTCACGACCGAAACATATGTAGGGTGAATTGAACAAAATAACAAAATAAAAGTGCATTCTTTGGTTAAAAAACTGAAATTTGGAGCAAATTTTAAAACTTCTGTCAGGAATTTTATAGAGCAATAAACATGCCCAGAAAAAAGGAACAACGAGATTTCCTAATCGTCCTGTTCATACCCATAGAGGTCAACAGCGTGTCCAGAAAAGTCATCCAAGAGGCGTTCTTTTTTCAGTGTGGAGCCAAGACGTCTCAACTTTAACAAATATTATGAATTTAGATGTAGCTTTTCTTAGCAATGAACGTTAGTTCATGTCATTCACACCACGTTCCCTGAAGGTTTTGGAAGCGAAATACTAGTGATGATAAAAAACAACAATTAGAACGAAGTTAATAAACTTTAGACTTTCATTGCTTCTGTTTTCAGTATTCTGAAATTTTAATATATACTAGGGTTTGGCACTATGTAATTTTAAAACACCGGAAGACTCTTATCATAATGAGATTAGTTTGAGAATCGTTACTTAATACTTCACACCTCAGCACGGTTTATTAGTCAGTAACCAAACAGCTTGTCACTTCATTTTACGATGAAGTATCAACTGTTGCGTAATTATTTATGAAACCAATTTGTTTTTCCTCTTCTTTTCGCATGCCTTAAAGACATGTCATGGTGGATGGAAAATGTAAATTTGTGTTATATACTTCACTTTAGTAACTAAGATGTTATTGCTGATATCGCAGTGATATTCAGATCAATAAAACACGCACGAATACAAAAATTTCCATTTAAAATTCAAGTATTCTATAAGGTTGTCTGCACAGAAAATCTCTTCACATTAATGTGTTTGGTTGTGTTTCTATAGGCCCGAAGAATATTGGACTGCAAATATGGTTTTTATATTTGAAAACCTTGTCCTGGACGTGGTGGCTATAGCAGCATGTGTCCTTGCAGTAGTATACGCCTATTTCAAGGTGTCGTACAACTACTGGAAGAAAAGGAATGTACCCTATGTCAAACCAAACTTCCCGTTTGGAAACGTCGTAGACGCCGGCCTTTTTAGGAAAACAATTGGGCATGTATACGAAAACATTTACAAGAAGCTTGACGGTGAAAAATATGGAGGAATTTATGCGTTCTCATTACCTAGGTTTATATTTCGTGATCCAGATATTATTAAAAATATTCTCGTTAAGGAGTTCCCTAGTTTTCATGATCGTGGATTATTCATGGATGAAGAAATTAAGCCGCTGTCCGGTCATCTGATCTTTCTACCAGGAAAGAGTTGGAGAAATCTTCGTATCAAATTGTCCCCAACATTCACTTCTGGTAAAATGAAGATGATGTTCCAAACGTTGGTTGATTGCGGACACGAACTAGGATCCATTCTAGAGACAAGTGCTAGCAATGAAGAGATTATTGAAGTCAAAGATATCTTGGCTAGGTATAGTACAGATATAATATCATCCTGTGCTTTCGGTATCCAGTGTAACTGCCTGAAAAATCCGGATGCTGAATTTAGACAGTGGGGAAGAAAAATATTCACACCGTCGATCAGAAATTCAGTAACAGGTTTCCTTAATCAAATAATTCCGAGTGTCTTGAGTTTGTTTAAACTGAGTCCAATAGACCCCAAAGTTTCAAAATATTTTCGAAGTATGGTCAAGAAACTGTGAACTATAGGGAAAGTAACAACATCAAACGCAATGACTTCATGCAGCTGCTTATCCAGATCAAGAATAAAGTTAAGCCTGACGACGAAAATGAAAATATTGAACAGAATGGTTATGGAACTCTAGAGAATAAGTCTAGAGAATGTGGTATGTATTCCCAGTAAGTTTATTTTCCGGACAATCAAAACACTTGAATATTGTACGTTCTTTAATTTATTTTTTTACAACCTGTTTCGGCCGTTTTATTCGACCGTCATGAGGCAGAAACGCAAGCATATATATTAGATAAAACATGGTATGGAAGGCGCAAAATTTGGCTTCTCATTGTTAGTTATTCATAGGGTTTTCCAAATCAAAACCACGAACAACTTGAAATAACATGCTATAACCTAATTACTAATACACTATTAACTTCAATACGGCACCATATCTGGCGTTTTTAAATCCTGCGTAATGTAAAAGCTCTATTTTGATGAGACCGTGCAACTTTAACTTGAACAACAGACAGCACTCGATATTTTATTTTACTAAAAGATGTGCAAACTGCTCTGTATGACATTACTCGAAATATATAAATTTTAGAACTTTAATAAATAAGAACATAATATATAACACTAATATATCTTCTAGGACATTAGTTTATCTTATTCTTCTTACGCATTCTTATATAAATTGTTCTACTTAAGTACTTGGTACAAATACACAAGCCAAATTTTTGTTGTGAGAAACCAAATATCTTGCCTTGATGTATGTAAAATTCGACATGAGAATACTGAGCATTAATTTTAAAGGTCTGTCGATGAACTCCCTGGCAGCTCAGGCTTTCGTTTTCTTTCTCGCTGGTTTTGAGACGTCTTCAACTACAATGACGTTCTGCATGTACGAGTTGTCATTGCACCAAGATATACAGGACCGTCTGCGGGAAGAGATTGATTTTGTGCTGAAGAAACATGACGGCAAGCTTACTTACGAAGCCATCCAGGAGATGGAATATTTGGACAAAGTTGTTTCAGGTAAGGAGTTAATTTGGATGTATGTATAATAATTCCGAAAAGAGTACAGACTCTCCTAGCTAACGCTAATATTACTGTAACAATTGTCATTACTTCACACAACTTTGCACTCAAAACTAAGAAAAACGATCAAAATCTTTCAGTCTTTCAAAACTTTTTTCCTTTTCTGCTTCGTTCTTTTCTTCAGTTACAATTTTTTCAAGAAAATATATTCCTCCTTCGCATAAGCATGGTGGAATCATTTTCTTCTATGCTCACATGGTTTACTTATGATAGGAAACATTTTCCTTACATGGGATATTTACAGCTAGAAATTTACGATTTATGTTTTCACCATCAATTTACCGATTATGAAATAAAACGTAAGAACTAATGGGACAATAAATACGAATTTAGTATAAGGAAAGACTTAGTTGGGAGAGATTGATTGGTTGACCTAGACGTACATGTTTGAATAATAATGGAATGAATTTTAAAAAATTAGATTATGAGGTTATGGATTGGATTGATCAGGTTCTGAACAGAGTCCAGGGTCTGCTAGTTTTGAACACGAAAGTAGAAAATTGGGGTTTCTATAAAGCAAACACTTGCTTGACGATCAGAATGATTCTTCTTCCTCAAAGAGGCCTCTGCTCCACGGATTTACTCATATATGTTCTTATATACTGCGATTCGTATCTAGCACAGCCAAAACTTTTCTAAATTTTCACGTAAGATCCGAGGCTAACAAGTTTCATTTCTTATTTTGTTTCCCTGCAATTCGACAGTCTTGAGATATGCAAGAATATTCACGCAGATATTTCGTTCTAAATTACATAAACCTTTATCAGTTATAGTTTTTAAAAGTAAGAATAAATTAATTAATATTGACTTACAACAAATCAACTTGGGAGTTAGACGGTATATATTTTTTTTACATAAGGAATGTGTCGTACTCTTTACTTATTCTTTTCAGAGACGCTTCGAAAATATCCACCAATTCCCATATTAAATCGCGAATGTACCAAGGACTACAACATACCTGGTACGGATGTTGTTCTGGAGAAGGGAATGATGACGATTATCCCTGTATTGGCACTGCATCATGACCCGAAATATTACCCTGAGCCTGAGAGATTTGACCCAGAACGATTCAGTGAAGATGAAAAGTCGAAGAGACATCACTACGTATATTTGCCATTCGGAGAGGGTCCTAGGATATGTATAGGCAAGTTTGCTGAACCATAAATTCTACTGCAATACAGATAGTAAGAATAAATAAATAGTCATTCCGTCTGGCTCCGGCAAACATTCAACATGCTACTTTAATCTCCCTATATAGTGTTACATTGCTGAATATAATATTTTGCAGTATTAAATTCATATACAACCGTCACTTCCGAATTAACTGAAGACAAAGTGCTTTTTCAAAATTATGTGATACCTTATATGCGTTGAAACGCTGAGTTTCCAGCATACAAACAAACACACAAACAAACTTTGAATAATAATGTCAGATCATTCTAAATTCAACAGCACATCTGAGCACATTGATTGATTTATATTTCTGTATGTTACAGTATATAAAATTTTAAATTTAATTAATTCTGGTCATTACAGCTTTCGACAGATATTGTTAACAATGCAACATCTGAGAAGAGGTGATCGTAAAAATACGAGAGGAATGAGATATGCGTACAAGTTTTAGCCGGCAAAAACCTAACCATTTGGACGACCTATGCCGGAAGTTATGTAATATTAAATTGGGTCTTAGTGAAACAATAGATAAGCAATTGGACCGAGAAATTGGGTCTAACTTGGAATAGGAACAACTGACAGATTCTTCTGAATATGGAAATGGAACAAAAAATCCTTTATAAAGGGGGGTTTTTCTTGAGTAAGTGAATGACTCTTAGCTTCTAATTGACTTCGGTCCTTGGAGTTAAATCAGGATTTCTACCTTCAAGTAGTGCTCATACACTTTTCATAAAAAAACAATGACACGTATATTTTGTAGTACTAATAAAAAGTTACAAATCATTCGTAGAGCTATATTCAACCTAATGTGTGGTTTTGTGTAATTATGATTAATTTTGCACCGTACACTGCGCTAATACCCATCACATGCTCTCCATTTAATATATGCTTCAGAAAAAATGCGCATGCAATTTTCCATTTATATATTTCAAGAGAGCCTACGAATGGTTGAGAAAGAGTTTTGAATAATAATCTCATTCAAATTGGTATACCCATAATGTCTGAACACGGTAAATGCTCATTACAATTGTGTTCAGGACCTTATATTTCCCGATTTAGGTCTAAAAATATAAAGACTAAGATACTTGTTATTTGACGTTAAGAGTACAGCATAGGCAGAGAGCGTACGGGAAAGGGGTGCTGAGGAAGCTAAGAGAGACGAAGTCACAGGCGGCTGGATTTAAATTATAATGAATATATATATATAATATATTTCCAATGATCAAATCAAGGAGGGTGATATGCGCAGAACATGTGGCCGTGTGGAGAAGACGAAAATGCACAGAGAAATACGATATGAAAAATAAAATAAAATGAAATAAAATCATCGCTCGGAAGATTTTGCCATGCATGAAAGAATAATACTTAAGTGGACTTAAATAAATAAGATGTGAGGGCCTTGACTACATTTATCAGCACCAGATAGGAACAAGAAACGGGCAGTATTCAACACGGTACTGAACATTCGATTCCATAAATTGTAAAGGATTGATTCTCTATCTAAGAATCTAGTAGGTTCTTAAAAGAGTTCTCCTCCATGGAGTGAGTTAGTTTCATCCAGAAGGTCGTTAGGTTTCCTTCCATGAGCAATGAATCCACCATTATCCCAGAGCTTCATGGTATAATACAAGGTTTCGATGCCTTTATAACAGCCCTAGCCTGCGACTCCGGCTGAGGAACTTAAGAACCTTGACGGTAGGAGCGGCGTCATTCTTACAAAGAATTTCTTTTCTTTTCAGGGATGCGGTTTGGACTGATGCAGACCAAAGTGGGACTGATCTCTCTTCTGTCAAAATACCAGTTTAGTGTGAGCACTAAAACTGCAGTTCCATTGGTGTTTGACACAAAATCTTTTATTATGTCACCCGCTGGTGGAATGTGGCTACAGATCAAAAAGCGGGTGAAGTAAAGCATTGCAGTACAATACGTCTTTACGTGCAACACAAGACAAATATGGTTTATGTTCACTGTTTGTTTTTATTAGCTCTGAACTTAGTCATCAGGAATATCCTGTTGAAACAAGAGGGAAAGTATCAAATTACAACTATTTAAATGAAAAAATGCCATCCACATAACACGGGTGTAAGTTCCAAATATTCCTCCAGTTGTCACATAGTCAAATCCGGCAAAACGTAGCCAATATAATCACTGGGATATTTTGTTGAACATCGGAGAAATATCGGTTCGATTCCAGGTAGGGGCAAAAATTTTGAGTTCTTCATAACATTGTGGTTGAAGATTCCTTTCCTCTGCCATGTGACTGGTAATTGGTTACTGATATTCCGACATAATGTACAGCCCTCCTACTCAGCGGTACAGACGGCCGAGAGGAAGAGATCTAGCTCTTTTCCGAAGCTTGCGCTTCCAACGTTTTATTCAGTGGGTACTGGCAGATTATTTACAGAATACCTACGGCTGAGGTGTGAAGCTAAGCATCCATATCCATCTTGTGTAGACTTCCAGAATGAGTGGACCTGTCGCTCAGTTCTCCCAATTGGTTTCGTGGCGTGCATAGGCAAAACGGTATCTTTACTTATAATTTCATAGTCTTCTGTTCAAATGAGTTAAATTAAAAAGTTAAGCATCATATTATAACAAAGGAATTTGAAAAAAGTAAACCCTACACAATTATTTGCATGTGGTGGGGCCAGTTTTATATTCACTTACTATATTCTCGGTAAGAGTAAGGTAAGATTATGCATGGGCGCTAAAACTAGTGAGAAATCAGTAGTGACAAAGAAATTATTCAGTGAAATTTACCAGTCACATCAGTGGATGAAATATTCTGTTTCATTTTCAAATGAGGAAAGAAATGTTTTCGTTCGTCACACAGCCTGTTTCGTAATTCAAGAACAGACTCCCGAAACAGAGATTACTCATTGCGAAGTATATTTACCCGTTTTTTCTGTCTAGCTGGACTGTGTGACAGTAGTTTCCTTACAACAAAAATGACGGCACTTTGTAATAATCTCGCATTCTTAAGGCGAAGTTACGCTATAGGGTTTAATCCCACTCAAAACACTGGAACTTCACACAGTTTCACTGTACTGCGCACTACAAGAGAAAAGAGCAAATCGTTTAAGCATTGTGAATTCACAAAGTTGTCAGTAGACTGCATTTATGTAAGTAGTAAAGTACTCTTTTGTGAATATTGAAAAAAAATTGACTTCTAATAAGATATCATTGATCTCTTAATATGACTGTAGAAGAAGGTTTGCTTTTGTTAGAACATCTGCTGTCTCAAAACTTGGCTTCATGCGTGACACATATTTCATTAAAAGAACGCGACACTGGTAAGTGGGTCATGACGGAATGAGCACTGTTTTAAGTGTGGAAAAGTTGTAGATCAAAACTAATCTGCCTTAACACATTGTAGGTTTGGGTACAAACATTTTAAGAATGTTTATGGAGTTCAGCTAACAAAATACCCGCATCAATCTATTAGTTTCTTAAGTTTTATTGTGAAGTATAAAACATGGATTATTTGTCATATTCAATTACTTAAGTTAATTTATTTTTTCTGTTCCTTTTTGCGTTATTGTATTTGATAATCGTCTTATAAATTTGTACTATATACTATATTAGCCAGCACGTATGTACAATTGCAATTGTGATCAATAATTTTGCAATATTAAGCTTCCTTACCGTTTCCTAATTCCACTAGATATACTTGGCTTCTTCGACGTTTCTTCTGTCACACAGGATCTGTTCATGCCACTGGTTTGTATTCCAGTTTCTACCTTGCTAAATTCCCTCTATGTACATTATGTATATATATATGCAGCCAGTCGTTCTGTTAATTATCTATTTCTCTGATCATACACAGCGTTCACTTTGTCGTTGTTATGAGTTCGACAGTTTTTACTGGATATCCAGAAGGACGCTGGCAGGCGTTCTTTGCGATAAACCTGCCTGCTCGAGATGAAGACAAAACAGATATTCAGTTTTAAAGTTTCTATTATTTTCCGTATTTATGTGTATATCATGGGCCCCGATAGGGTGGTCGGTATAACGACTAGCTACGGACTGGATGGTCCGGGATCGAATCCCTTTTGGGGGGGGAGATTTCCGCACCTGCCCAAACCTGTCACGTTGGCCCACCGAGCCTTATGTACAATGGGTTCCGAGTCATACCGGGGGGCAAAGCCTGGCTTTGATCACCCATCCCCATCTAGCGTTGAGTTAAAGGAAGAGTAGAGCTTTACCTCTATTCCCATCTGGCCCTTCATGGCAAGTTATAGGGTAAACGTTACTTTTTATGTCTTCTTAATCGAGTTGTTCCATAACATTGCTCGATTTATGTTACCACATGTAATTTAATTAACGAGTAAAATAAATTAGCGTCTTGTAAAGTTTGTGTCAAATATTTTGTACTCTACTTTGTTCATGTCGTTATTTCTGTCACGAAAAATCCAAAATATGTTCATTAGAAATATATTAATATTAAATGTCCTAGTGGGAAACTGACCTGGAAACCTATTATAATGACAAATGTTATTTGTGTTATTTTTTGTTCTGTCGCGAAATGCCCTGATAATACCTGAAAATGCAGCATGATTACAACGTTTCAGAATTTATCCTTTTCTTGTACACTAAATACATTTATTTTTGCGTGATGTAATCCAAGAAATTCATAAATAATCATCAGATAAATAAAATTACCTGCGTGTGCACCTGTTCTTATACATTAATTTTATTTTCATGATGATATTTAGTTCAGATAATGTGCTGGGCTTTAATATTGTTGAAAGAAGTCTCTGATGTCAAATCCGATTGACGTGATGGATATTCAAGTCGTCTAATGTATTATAATTAATATAATTAACAGAAGACTAGGTGGGGGGCTGGATCGGTTCCCATCTTCAGATTTGCTTCTCAGATACATTGTTAATTGTTTATGTATATTTCTCGCTAATCAATAGAGTCACAACCAACACACACACCTTCAACACGTAATCAGGCTACCGGTAACCTGATTACATGTTGAAGGTGTGTATGTTGGTTGTGACTGTGCTATTGATAAGAGTGAAACATACTTTTGCATGTACATACCAGCGGGGATGTCTAATATTAAGTTTAAAGTTAATTGTTTACGTTCTATGTTAACACAAATTAGAGTCAAATATGTGAAAACAACACTTCCCAAAACAGTTCAAAAACTACATCAAAGCAAATCCCGCTATAGATCATATGAACGTTTTTTACCACTGGTCACAGTCAATATCTCCTTTCAGCAGACATTTCTCCTTGTGGTGGCAATGTTAAAGCAGTGATTGTTGTAGCAAAGTAAGTACAGTGTAGTCTCGGTTATCCGACTCCAGACGTTTCGTGGTTCCTTTTCGTCCGATCCGGTTCGCTTTAGTCAAAATCGTTTGTATGCTGGGTGCACAATTCAGTCGAAGTGCGTTTCACTGTGCGCACGCATGGCTCTCGAGCGTCACTGTAATTTGTTTCAGACGTTTTCTTTGTGTATTTTCATATACTGTTAAGTGACTTAATTATGTAATTTAACGTGCCCTAACAGTGAACGATGATTGCTTGCAGAATCTCTAATAAACTCATGTTACTTATTACACCCCATGCTGATAGGAGGGTCAGAAATAGCAGAAATTTTTAAACTGGGTTGGCTGATGGAATTTTTCACACACGATATATGGTCTGAGACTTTTCATTTCGTGTTACTGTTATTCTATTGTATTTGAAGGAAGTTGGCTTCATTCCAAAGTGTCTGATAGCCCTCTTCATAGGCAAGCTAGGCAAAACCGAATTTTTCCACCTAATCATATTTTAGATTTTGCCTTTTCTCTCGGAGGCACACAAACGTTGATGTGTCTGTTTCCGTGAATTTCACACGGAACATTATCTTTAAAATATTCCGTCTGCGGTGAAAACCATTCAGGTCTGTTTCTCATAAGAGAAATAAGAGCGAAAGTTTCGTTTTAATGAGCGACATGATATTATATATATTACAAATTGCTTTTATTGTGTCTTGGTTCTCTTGAGACATATATTAGAGAAAAACCAGTCCTATGCTTTGAGTACTCCTGTGGGTGATCAGATCAGTAACTCAGGCAATGGTTTGTATGAGTAGGTTATCTGTAAACATTTTTGGTGAGTGTACGTTAGAGAACTTTTCACAACTAGGTTCAATTAACTGTCGCTTTTAATGGTGGAGGCAACAAATAATTTAAATAGAACATGTGACAAAAATAAATCATCTCCTTGACCTTGGTGCAAGAAAAATTTTGTCAGGAAAATCGAGGTTTTAGTTCATGAAGGTTTCTCTTCCGCAGTTCAAAATGTTGATAGATTTTTGCGAATAACCATAACGGTTTTCTGCGAAATTTTGTGGTCAGTGTAAGTTACTTCTCGCTGAAGAGATCTTCCTGAACTAGGTTCAATTAACTATCGCTTTTAATGACAGACTCGACATATAATTTAAGTAGAGTATATGAAAAACTAAATAATTTCTTTGATCTTGGTGCAAGAAGATTTTGTCAGGAAAAATTATATTTTATTTAATTAAGTTTTCTTTCCACTCGTCAAGTTTTGGATATGTTTTCGTGAATGACTTTTCCGTATATCCAAGTCAAGATTAATTTAATTACCAAATGAAATGGAACATTTTACTAGACACAGTAACAGTGAGATAATTAAACTATAGATTTGGGAGAGTGATGCCGTGATTTCTTTTCGAGTAGAATCAAGGTACTTTCGTTCCTGGAATTGAAGTGCAGTCTGCCGTGGTAGTGAGCAATACGGCCTTAGACGTCAGTTCTTTAAAACAAGTAACTGACGTCTAAGGATATCAATATAATCATCCTGGCTGAGGATATTGTTCCCATAAAGACAAAAGTAATTTCTTCATTTTTGTAAAAAATTATTTTTGACCAACAAACATATCTAAAGTATGATTCTACGTTCAAGTTTTTATGTTATATCCGGGGCTTTCATATTATCAATATAAACACATATAAGAAGGAGCCTACAAATCAGAAAACGTTTAAGAATTTCTACATCAAAACGCCTCTTAATTTGTTATATAGTATTTTAATATACTTCATAAATGAATTTGAACATTTTCGGCTAACACATAGAAACGTAACTCATAATATTGTTGTAAATTTGAGAGTTTAATTATCTTTTTTATATGATCGTGTGTTGTATATAAGCATGTGTTCCCTCATATACATTTACAGTTGTGCCTGTTCATGGCTTTTAAATAAGCCGAGCAATGTAGCACTATAGAAAATAAATTAATGTGTGAAAAACGGTTGAGATAGTTGGACCAATTAAGTTTTTGCTTCTTATGCATCACAACGGGATGTCTTACCCTACGATCTGAATTCTGTTGGAGCAAATAATGAATTGGTTGGTTGTTTATTGTTCTTCGTTATGATATCGGGCCATTCATCTCAAAGCAAACAAAGTCGGCTGTGGTAGCTCAGTGTAATGAAAACTCTAAATATTGTACCCGTGACGTAGTATGCAGCATGTAGTAAGGCGTTCTTTACTTCCAGGATATTATACGTTTTCACGGTACACACTTAAAAATAACTTTATTTAGGCTTCTCTAATAAAGTAGGCAGGCCCTCTCTGCTTCTATTTATGCGTAACCGAGAAATGCTGCATAGGTATATCTTCACATTTCACGAAAACACCCACTAAAGTTTTGTGAACCTTTCCTATACCGTCTTTTATCAAAATCGGACGAGGAATTTAGAAAATACTAGCAATATTCATTTACGTTTTTGAGAAAGTGTGGTTAACGCCGAGTTGGCGCGGTTTAAAACCCTTTTCATTAATACGTTGTGTTACAAATCTTTATATTATTAAACCCCTTACATTTTACCATGTCCTGATGCGTACCTAAATGCATAATCAGAACTTTATTACTATGTTGTTATAGTGTTTTATAAGCTACCTCCTCGTTCATAGTCGGCCGTGATTAGGCGAGTTAGCTTATTCGCGAAAATCTTTGTCACGTCTGTCCGTCTGTCTCTTGTCAGGTATCAGCTCGGCTTCCACTGGGCGATTTTCGTCAAATTTGATATTGGGTATTTTGACGAAAATCTGTGGAGAGAATTCAACTCTGTTTATAATCGGACAAAAGTGATGGACACTTTACGTAAAGACATAATTAAGTGTTATTTTTCACGCGACATGAAATCACCATAAAAGCATTGTTGACAACGGCACGTAGCGTCATACTGCCAAGCATGGCATTTTTGTCTTCCCGTAGTAACAGTTTGAAAATTTATTACACTGCTGACACTGCCTATCTTATTATTTACAAATTTTGGGTACACCAAAATGTTTATTTGACATCCTCGAAGACAGGGTATTGCTGATTGAAATTTCTTAATTTTTTATCTAAATTTATCTATGTAATTTCTAGGATAGTACCTCAAACTTCGTAAGATGTTTTCAATCAATTATTCAGCAATAAATATAAGATTCGACGATATAGTATAATCCGAGCAACTGAAGAGTCGTTAAGTGTGGTCCGTTTCGTCCATTCCATGTTACAGAACGTAGCATTAATCAACTGACCTTTATTGCTGTGGAGGCTTGTCGAGGAGGTTCTTGCGGGTAGGGATTGCAATCCGCGTGACATTTCTGTGAGAAATCACATGTTTAGACCCATGCGTAACACTTCGTTTTGTCACAGGTTTTGAGATGCGCAAAAATTACATCACCAGTGTCATTTTCTTTCCAGCATGAATTTCAGATTTTAAAGCTTTGAGCACTGAACTTTTGACTTTCGTGATAAAGTCAAGACCAACGAAAAACAACAGTCTTCTTTCAATAGGAATTTGCTTAGTCCTAATTTCTTGTATCATTACATGGCAGTTTGTGCTCTTATACGAGTGTTTGCTATGACAAATTAGAGATCGCCAATAATATGATACGGGCAAGGTCAGGTAGCCGGTGTTTTCAAACACTTTGGGTTCGAGTCCTAATCATCGTCTTCGTGGACATCCTAGTATTTTTTTTCGGCAAGATAATGAGAACATCTGGTGTAGGAAGCTACCAGAGAAGGGTCAGACCTGCAGCTATGGACTATGTGGGGGGTGCAGTCAAAGAAAAGAAAGGAAATTAAAGGACTTGCTGGCTTTTGTCAGTTGTCAAGTTTTCTAAAAGTTTAGAAAGGAGAAGCTTCACTGAGAAACATTATGCTTGCAGTTGAGCACCCATAAATTCTCAGTAGGGAAGCTACCAGTCGTGGCGCCCTGAATAGCCCTCGATAGAACGTTAATTGCGAAGGTGGAGCGTGTGAAGTTAATTCAGAGACTTGCAGCGCGGGGTTAGTTGACAAATTAGGTTACAGGAATTTGAAAGTTTTGAATTCGGCTTATGGGAATTTTCCAAATTTGCATGTCGACCAATGGGGTCACTTTTGAGTTTAACAGAGGGGAGTAATTTTGCTGGGGGTTAACGAGAAGTATGTGAACACAGAACTCTCTCGTTTCGGCATCTGGAGTAGTTCGGACGCAAATTCTTTCTGCTCCGCGATTTTCGGCCATCTCACAATCAAACTATACCTAGAAAATATTGTTAAGTGAAAGTGTGCGAATGTGATACTGGGGAGTGATTGTGCCAATAACAGTGTATTTCGGCACAACCGAATGCACAAGTAAACTTAACATTTAACATATATATATATATATATATATATATATATATATATATACTTGATTGAGCGGTGTTATAACCAGATGTGATTGGTTTTAAAGTGCTGGGTTCAAGATAAATTTCGGAAGTGAACTGTGTTAAATTTTACGCTAAAAATCATAATTCATGACAGTAAACCAAGAAAGTAGTTAAATTACCATTTAATTGTTGAGTGCAGCGTGAAGTGTAGAACTGCACTCCGTTAACGTACCACACGTTAATATTCCCTGACGATGAGACCTAACGCCTACCGAGCCTGACTAGTTAACTTACCCACACCTGTGAATTCCGTCACCTGCAGTAAACACGTCCATCAGTAATAGTAAACACTATACCAACAAATGCACTTCATATTAAAACATTAATACTTTTAAAAAACCAAACCCTACATATGTTTCGGCCAGCTAACTGGCCATCATCAGGGGCAACTAGCGTTCCACAGCATAATCACGTTCAATAGGTTAATCATAAGATGTGTGGGTGTTATATAAAAAAAACGTTAAAACAATAAAGTTCACGTCGTTCTATTGGAGACACATCCAATGGGCACTGTATATCACTTGTTGTGTTCACTGTATTATAAAACACTGCATTGGTTTCAAGCAATATAATACAGTGATCACAACAAGTGATATACAGTGCCCATTGGATGTGTCTCCTATAGAACGATGTGAACTTTATTGTTTTAACGTTTTTATATAACACCCACACATCTTATGATTAACCTATTGAACGTGATTATGCTGTGGAACGCTAGTTGCCCCTGATGATGGCCAGTTAGCTGGCCGAAACATATGTAGGGCTTGATTTTTTAAAACTATTAATGTTTTAATAGAAAGTGCATGTGTTGGTATACTGTTTACTAGTGTTAATAAACATGCACGGTGAAAATAATATTAAACGTCCATCAGTGTTTACATTATATTTGCAAGTACTGTCGCTTACTGGCGCCCATCCTTAATCAATCCACGATCCCATCAATCTAACAAATCAGGTGACTTACGCAGAAGGTGTTCCATCGTTCACGTAAACCATAACAACAGCTAAGCGCTCTTCAACATAACATCCAATTACATCGCACCAAGGGAAGACAAAGGGGCATCCTGGACGTTTGACGCCGAGATGGACGGTGACACCGGTTTCTTATGAGACGTTTCATATAAACAAAAGGTAAAGGTAAAGTTCTCCCTAGAACGGGCCATGAAGGCCCAGAGGGGAAGTAGAGGTACAGCTGTACTATTTATTTAACCCTGGCACTAGTTAAGGGTGGGTGGTCAACTCCACGCCCCGGCCGCTTTACCCCCAGGAAAGAGATCCGGTACCCATTGTGTAGTAGGCTGGGTGGGCCCCAGGGCCGGTCTGGACGGCTGCAGAAAATCTCCCTACCACCTGGATTCGATCCCCGGACCGACCAGCCCGTAGCGAGTCGCTGTATCGACTGAGCTATCCCGGCAATTTGAAATTAACCTGTTTGATGCTTCCTTTAGATTACCGTGGAGTAGACAGGAACTTTAACGTCTGCCATTTCAGTATTAGTTTTAATCCCCTATATTAATTATTTACACTTTTCCTATTATCATGTTCTAAATAGGAATTTGTTTGGTTGTAATTAGTTGTAATTTCTTGTCACATGACATGGCGGTTTGTGCTCTTATGCAAGTGTGTGCCATGAAAACAAAGTAGAGATAGAGAAGAATATGATATGGTAAGGTCAGGACATGAAGATAATTCTGCTTTTTTTTAGGATCGTGCTCAATTAGCCTGTTTTGTGCAAGGCGTTCATATTGACTTGAAATCAAATAGACATTCATATTTCCTTCATAATGTGTGAAAAAAGAAGCCTTTAACGTCTGACGTTTCAGTATTAGTTTTGAATCCCCTATATTAATTACTTACACTTATCCTACGTTATTCTAGAGAAATGTCAATTTACAATTCTTTGTTCCAAATCTAAAGCACCGTTACACTTCAAGAAAGAGAGAAATAAATGTAGAACCTAACAGATTCGAGAATGCCAGAAATTCTGCTAGTACATGTTATAATTGATTATGTTTTCATGCACCGTTAAGGAGAGGATAGAGTGAAGTGGAAAAATGCCGACAGCCTAAGCCGAAATGGCTCACAGGAGAAGTATGTAAACTGCGAGATAGGCAGTAACGTCAGCTTATCAAGAAAATAGCTGGCTATAAATCCTATAATAAAAATTAGAGTTTTTCTAGTGTTACACCACAAAAAGACGCCTCGTGTTTTGTTTGCGTTTGGTCGGAACTCCCCCGAAATAGTTAATTTCCCGCACATGTTGAAAACCATGGGCCTTATGTCATCAATGTGTTTGACACAAGTACAAGCGAAGTTGTCAGACTATGGAACATTCGACATGACAACAAGTCAAGAAAACACTTCTGCTGGGAACCAAAGAGAATGCAGAGTTCACCTGCATCAAATTTCGTTTTCTCGTCATCGGTCACGAAATAAAAGACAAACGTCCCAACACTTATCGACTTCATCATCATCATCATCATCACTACCACCACCACAACCACCACCACTACCATCACCATCAACACAAAGATTCGATGACCTACCTTCATCTACAGAAAAACTCTCGGAAAGCGCCTTTATGCGACACGTTGTCATTCTGGTTGAAGAGTTGAACCTTCTCGTCTCGCTGCCATTTCTGCAGATTTGTTCTTTTTTTCTCAGCTTTCCTCTATTTCAGGCTTCTTTCTTTTTCCGCTATCAGTCTCTTCGCCCTGATCCCATCCAGTATAATTTCCTTCGGGATGGACTCAGAACATCTTAGTTCCTTATCTATTTATTTATTTACATATTTAGTTCTTGGGTTAGTTGATTTTCAAAGTACTTCAAGGTTAAACATTTTCTCCTTTTTCGATAACGCAGCAATATCCAGGAAATAACATGATAGGCCACTAAAGACCACGTGTGGTATTGAGCGATAGAAGTGCATTTGTCCTTACGTCTGTACAAATCTGTAGGATCTCTGTCAGTCTATTTTCTGGCACAGAGTCTTAGCGTTTAACACTTCAAGAACAGACGGTAGAAAATCTTTTTGTGTGACAGTACCTGAGTGTAGCGGACAAATCTTTTTGTGCGACAGTACCTGAGTGTAGCGGACAAATTTTTTGTGCGGCAGTATCTGAGTGTAGCGGACAAATTTTTTGTGCGACAGTACCTGAGTGTAGCGGACAAATTTTTTGTGTGACAGTACCTCAGTGTAGCGGACAAATCTTTTTGTGCGACAATACCTGAGTGTAGCGGACAAATCTTTTTGTGCGGCAGTACCTGAGTGTAGCAGACAAATCTTTGTGTGCGACAGTAATTGAGTGTAGCGGACAAATCTTTTTGTGCGGCAGTACCTGAGTGTAGCGGACAAATCTTTTTGTGCGGCAGTACCTGAGTGTAGCAGACAAATCTTTGTGTGCGACAGTAACTGAGTGTAGCGGACAAATCTTTTTGTGCGGCAGTACCTGAGTGTAGCGGACAAATCCCCGTACTTCTAAAACTGATCAAGATTTTCTCATTGCTTGCTGCCTTTATGCCAAATGTGCAGCATTTGTGGGCCTATCAAACTTACAAGGAGTAATTTTCGTGGGAGTGTTATGCCATCCATATTCCACCTGCCTGCTAAAAAGGTTATTGCACTTTTTGATTTCAAACAGTCATATAGAGTGGTGTATGCAATACCACATTGTTTCCTGTATTGTCGAGTTGTTTTGTTGCCACTCTTAACTGCCTCGAGTGCCGCAGTTTCTAACGTGGCATCCAACACTGTTTTCTGCATGGTTCGTGTTTATCACTGGGAAAGTCTTGTTAAAGGAAGCGTTCTAAGTTTACATATGCAAAAGAAATGACTTGAGGGTAATTTCGATCAGCGTTGTCTAATTCTGACCACGTGAAAACGACGTACTGAGAACTAAGGGATGTCACAAATTTGGATTGATTTTTTACATTTGAAACTGCTGCTGTTTGTACATCATATATCATGGATTTTTTCCTTTGACCTCCTCTTACGAGACATCACGATCGCACTCAGACACACCACGTTCGGTAGGACGGCTCTGGGTGAGTGATCAGACCGACGCGGAGACCTCTATTTGACAACAAAAAAACCCTCATTTCCATGCCCCCGGCGGGATTCGAAGAAGCGCTCCTAGCAAGCGAGCGGTCGCAGAACCACGAGTTTGACCGTGCGGCCACTGGGATCGACATATCATGTATTTACCTCCTATAAACATCAATATAATTCGCAGATAAGAAACATTACTTATTACACGAAATTGGCCATAAAGTTCTAGGATAAAATGTCAAAGAAATGGTAAACTTCAACAGAACATTTCATTTGCTGCCAGTTCGTCATCTCATTATACGTATGTCTTTAAGACTTTTGCCGCTACACGCCTGAACAAGTCGAACTTCTCTGAACCTTCCGATTTCGGACGAACGGAGGCGATCGTAATTACCCGATTATCGGTTTTCCCACACTTTATCCTAATCCAGTGCTGCGATGATGACCCCTCCTCACAGCTGCGGTCATGAAATTTTGCGTGTCATTTTGCTTCTGAGAAGTGATAAAATCGTTCAACATACTCTGTCCTTGTGAGTGTAGAACAGAGAGACTTCAGACAGAGCGGAGAGCAGGTCCTTGTGGGTATAGATCAGAGAGTCTTCTGATACAGAGCGGAGAGCAGGTGCTTGTGAATGTAGTTCAGAAAGTCTTCAGACAGAGCGGACAGCAGGTAATAATGACCGTCTTATCTTAATTTGTCGTTACTACATTTAGGCCTATATGCGGTTTGACAGGCTCACGAAATTCTTTATGTGGTTGATTAGAAACTATTTTAAATCACGTCACGGGTAAATTCGAAAAATGATAGTATGCGTGCAAGAAGTATGGAATCCATAAAAGTTGTAGTCAAGAAGCCTAAACAGAAGACACAAGCAGGAGGATATAGGCGTAGGCAAGAGAATAATATTAAAATTACTCTCAAAGAAAATCTTTGTGATGTGAATTGGATTAAACTAACTTCGGATAAGCCCAGCTCAAACGTCACGGTGAATTAATAACACCTCTTCGTCTTATTCAGGAGTTCACAGTATCAAATCTTGAAAAAAGACTCGCTATCCTGTCTAACAATTTTGTAGTGTTTCTCGGTTATTTCGTGGAGCTGTTGAATTTTGTGATTCAGACTGAAACAAGAAAATGTTCCACCTCATATATTCCAATTCGTTATTTACTAATTACCCTGTCATTTAACGCTATAGACCTGCCGCTTATTCGTGATGCACTGAGAGTCTTTGGATCAACCAAAATTACGTAATATGATCCCATGGGAGAAAGTGGATTGTGAAAACAGTGAATAGTTTAGACAAATACCAATTCAGTTTCCTATTTATTCAGCCTTCTGAAAGCATGCTACGGGTGTGCGTCTGTCCGGAAGAGTTGCCACGGCAGGAGAGAAGCCATATTTTCTATATTTGAACTTCTGAGAACAGGAGTAAATTACACTTGCGTCCTAGCATTTGATTAGTGTTTGAAGAAAATTGGGCTTATGTGTTGATCTCTCGTTATTTTTGGTTCTCTCTATAGTGGTGTGGCAAATATTCTCGACCGCTTGGGAAGTGGCGCCACAAACAGAGCTACTTTAAAATTGATATTTCGGGTCTTTTTGCTTTTTGTTTCAAATTACTTCTACACATAAGCACGAGACACATTAGGCTTACACCTGACGAAAACACAATTCTTTACCTTCTAATACAAGAATACACATTTTCCTGAAAATGTGGCATCTCTCACGGAATGGCTATAGAACCCATAAATAGGCATCGTAATTGCTTAAGGTCCTTACAAAAATTACCTATCATGTAAGCTGTTTTATTTCAAGCGGACGGTTCACTTCAAATTTTATAACAAAAATTCATATAAATTTCTCAATTCTCCTATTTGTGTCACATGTCCCTTCTATTTGGACTCCCTTAGCATAGTGATCATAACATTATTTGATAAGTAATGCTATTTATGATGCTCGTCATTACTACATTTTCCCAATTTTCACATTGACATAATGTACCTTAGATCCTAATATTTCTCTCACATTGTAGTAACATCCTTTTCTGAATTACTTTTAAAATATATTACTCAGTGTTAAATTATTTATCAATAGCTTTTTTGTAATTGGGGCCTTCAAATGCTATAGTTTAAATAAATTCGAGCAAATTTTAAAATTTCTGTCAGGATTTTTATACGGCAGTAAACATTCCCAGAATAAAGGAACAGCAGGATTTCCTAATCTTCCTGTTCATACCCATAGAGGTTATCAGCGTGTCCAGAAAAGTCGTCCAAGAGGCGTTCGTTTGTCAGTGTGGAGACAAGAGGTCTCAACTTTAACAAATATTATGAATTTAGATATAGCTTTTCATAACAATGACGTTAGTTCATGTCGTTCACACCACGACCCCTAATGATTTTGGAAGCGAAGTACTAGTAACGATAATAAATAACAATTAGAACGAAGTTAATAAACTTTTACATTTCCATGGCTCCTATATTCTATTTTCAGTATTCTGAAATATAATATCTCCTAATTTTTGGCACTCTGTAGTAGTAAAACACCGGAAGACTCTTATCATAATCAGATTAGTTTGAGAATCGTTACTTAATACTCCACACCTCAGCACGGTTTATTAGTCAGTACCCCAACAGCCTGTCACTTCATTTTACGATGAATTATCAACTGTTGCGTAATTATTTATGAAACCAATTTGTTTTTCTCTTTTTTCGCATGCCTTAAAGACATGTCATGGTGGGTGGAAATTGTAAATTTGTGTTATATACTTCAATTTAGTAACTAAGATTTTGTTACTGTTATTGCAGTGATATTCAGATCAGTAAAAGATGCACGATTTTAAAAATTTCCATTTAAATTTCAAGTATTCTATTAGGTTGTCTGCACAAAAAAAACTCTTCACATTAATGTTTTTGGTTGTGTTTGTATAGGTCCGAGTGAAAATTGGACTGCAAATATGGCGCTTGTATTTGAAACAATTGTCCTGGACGTGGTGGCTATAGCAGCATGTGTCCTTGCAGTAGTATACGCCTATTTCAAGGTGTCTTACAACTACTGGAAGAAAAGGAATGTACCCTATGTCAAACCAAACTTCCCGTTTGGAAACGTCGCAGACGCCGTGTTCTTTAGAAAAACAATTGGGCATGTACACGAAAACTTCTACAAGCAGCTTGACGGTGAAAAATATGGAGGAATTTATGCGTTCTCATTACCTAGGTTCATATTTCGTGATCCAGATATTATTAAAAATATTCTCGTTAAGGATTTCCCTAGTTTCCATGACCATGGATTATTCATGGACGAAGAAATTGAGCCGCTGTCCGGTCACTTGTTCTTGCTATCAGGAAACAGATGGAGAAGTCTTCGCAACAAGTTGTCACCAACATTCACTTCTGGTAAAATGAAGATGATGTTCCAAACGTTTCTTGATTGCGGACACGAACTAGGATCCATTCTGGAGAAAAGTGCTAGTAATAAAGAAATTGTTGAAATAAATGATATCTTGGCTAGGTATAGTACAGATATAATATCATCCTGTGCTTTCGGTATCCAGTGTAACTGCCTCAAGAATCCGGATGCTGAATTTCGACAGTGGGGAAGAAAACTATTCACACCGTCGATCAGAAATTCAGTAACAGGTTTTCTTTTTCAAACAATTCCGAGTATCTTGAGTTTGTTTAAACTGAGTCCCATAGACCCTAAAGTTTCAAAATATTTTCGAAGTATGGTCGAAGAAACTGTGAACTATAGGGAAAGTAACAACATCAAACGCAATGACTTCATGCAGCTGCTTATCCAGATCAAGAATAAAGTTAAGCTTGTCGAGGAAAATGAAAACATTGAACAGAGTGGCCATGGAACTCTGGAAAACAAGTCCAGTGTGGATGGTATTTATTCCTTGTTAAGGTCTTTTACTTAAATACATATTCCATTTTTATATCGATTAGCCAGACAAACACAAAACTTGAATATTTTGCTTTCATTATTTTACCCTTTTACAACATATTACGTTCTATTTATTCGACCATAATAGGGCCTAAATGAAAGTACATATTAGGGAAATTATGCCATGGAAGAGGTACAATTTCAGCTACTTTTCCTTTATGCTCTTGAAATTGTTGATTAGAAGAACTTGGCAGGCTGGCTGAAACAAATTTGTGTAATATTATCCCGTTGTTCAAGCCAATCATACATTGACCCATAAAAATGGAACTTTTACAGTACACATATTTTACACATATATTAATTATCCAATTTTGTCTTGCTTTTCAAAGCTAAAGATACATGACCCCATAAAAACATAACTTTTACATTACACAAAAATTACAAGACGCCATATATTTAACTGTGTTAAAACCAACAATGTAGAAGTAATTTTGTTATAGCACGTTATTTCAAGTTGTTCATGATTGTGGTTTGGAAGACGCTATGAATATTGAACACTGACAAGCCGAAGTGGAGATTGTCGAAGGATATTGGCCCAACACGAGGTGGTAGAATAACATTGAGAAAGGTCCCAGAAACAGAAATTCGTTGCCTGCAGGCAGAACGCGTTGGAAGCAAATATGCGAAGAGTTTTTAGCTGAGAAGATTAACATTTGGTAGTGTTTAAATTACAGGTTAAGGAAAATAGAACATGTTTAGGTAGTATCATCCTGTTGTACTAGAATATATCGATTTATTATCCAGACAAACACAACACTTTAAGAGTGTACGTTTATTTATTTATTGTCCTACATCTTGTTTCTGCCTTTTTATTCGGCCATCATCAGGCAGAAACACAAGTATGTAATCGGGAATATTATATGCGTAGCACACAACAAATTTTCCTTTCCTCAATGCTAATCCACCACCTCGTTTTGGGCCCATATCCATCGATAATCTCCACTTCGGCTCGTCAGTGTTCAGTATTCATAGTGTCTTCCAAACCAAAATCACGAACAACTTGAATTAACGTGCTATAAATAAATTACTGATA
The DNA here is from genome assembly GCA_021186555.1 of Reticulitermes speratus. NCBI lineage: Eukaryota > Metazoa > Arthropoda > Insecta > Blattodea > Rhinotermitidae > Reticulitermes > Reticulitermes speratus. Next base: position 23,504,378 of record JAJKFL010000005.1, read on the forward strand.
CAATACTGACTTCAACACAGCAAAATATCTAGCGTTTTTTAAATTTTGTGTAATGTAAAAGCTCTGTTTTTATGAGACCATGTATCTTTAGCTTGAACAACACACAGCACTCGATATTTAATTTTACTACAAAATGTGTAAGCTGCTCTGTATGACATTACTCGAAATATATAAATTTTATATCTTTAATAACTAAGAACATAATATATAACACTAATATATCTTCTAGGACATTAGTTTATCTTATTCTTCTAACCGCATTCTTATATAAATTTTTCTAGTTAAGTACTTGGTACAAATACACAAGCCAAATTTTTGTTGTGAGAAAACAAATATCTTGCCTTGATGTACTACGTATGTAAAATTCGACCTGAGAATACTGTGCATTAATTTTAAAGGTCTGTCGATGAACTCCCTGGCAGCTCAGGCTTTCGTGTTTTTTCTCGCTGGCTTTGAGACGTCTTCAACTGCAATGACGTTCTGTATGTACGAGTTGGCATTGCACGAAGATATACAGGACCGTCTCCGGGAAGAGATTGATGTTGTGCTGAAGAAACATGACGGCAAGCTTACTTACGAAGCCATCCAGGAGATGGAATATTTGGATAAAGTTTTTTCAGGTAAGGCGTAACTTTGGATGAATTTATAAAAAAACCGAAAACAGGGCACACTCTCATGAATAACACAAAGGTCACTATATCAATTGTCATTACTTCACATATCTTTGTACTCGAACTAAGAAAACAATCAAAATCTTTCAGTTTTTCTAAATTTTTTTCCTTTTCTGCGCCCTTCTTTTCTATAGTTACAATTTCTTCCAGAAAATATATTCCTCCTTCCGCATAAGCACGGTGAAATCATTTTCTTTTATGCTCATAGACTTTACTTACGATAGGAATTATTTTCCATACATGGGATATTTACAGCGAAAAATTTACGATTCATTTTTTGCTATCAATTATACCGATTATGAAATAAAACGTAAGAAGTAATGGGACAAGAAATACGAATGTAGTATAAGGTAAGACTTCAGTTGGGAGAGATTGGTTGGTTGAACTACAAGTACGTGTTTGAATAATAATGGAATGAGTTTAAAAAAATTAGATTATGAGGTTATGGACTGGATTGATCAGGTTCTGAACAGAGTCCAGGGTCTGCTAGTTTTGAACACGAAAATAGACAGCTGGGGTTTCTATAAAGCAAACACTTGCTTGACGATCAGAATAATTCTTCGTCCTCAAACAGGCCTCTGCTCCATGGATTTACTCATATATGTTCTTATATACTGCGATTCGGATCTGGCACAATCAAAACTGTTCTAAATGTTAACGTACGATCCGAGGCTAACAACTTTCGTTTCTTATTTTTTTTCCCTGCAATTCGACAGTCTTGAGATATGCAAGAATATTCAAGCAGATATTTCGTTCTAAATTGCATAACCTTTATCAGTTATAGTTTTTAAAAGCAAGAGTAAAATAAGGAATATTGACTTACAACAAATCAACGTGGGAGATGGACAGTATATATATTTTTGCAAAACGATTGCATCGTCCTCTTTAATTATTCTTTTCAGAGACGCTTCGAAAGTATCCACCAGTCCCCAGCTTAAATCGCGAATGTACCAAGGACTACAACATACCTGGTACGGATGTCGTCCTGGAGAAGGGAATGATGACGATTATCCCTGTATTGGCACTGCATCATGACCCGAAATATTATCCTGAGCCTGAGAGGTTTGACCCAGAACGATTCAGTGAAGATGAAAAGTCGAAGAGACATCACTTCGTATATTTGCCATTCGGAGAGGGTCCTAGGATATGTATAGGCAAGTTTGTTGAAACATAAATTCTACTGCAATACAGATAGTATGAGAAAATAATAGTCATTCCGTCTGGCTCCGGCAAACATTCAAAATGCTACTTTAATCTCCCTATCTTCCAAATTAAATGAAGTCAAAGTGCTTTTTCAAAAATTATGTGGTATCTTATATGCATTGAAACGCTGATGTTTCGAGCATCCAAACAAACACACACACAAATTTTTAATAACAATTAAGATATGTTCTATAAACACGAACTAATGCACATAAACTTTTTCCAATAGTTTATTCTTAAAATTCCCCTATACGTATTTCGGTGGTTTAAACCACCATCTTCAGGGGGTCGTAAAGATTATTTTGCATAGACCTTACAGTTATTACATATGTGGTTAAATTCGTATATGTAGAATATGAGTGGTCTGATATTGTCCACTTCGTACAGTATTGTAAAATAAGTTATATATAAGTTATATATGTCATAAACTATAAAATAACTTATTTTACATACTGTACGAAGTGGACAATATTAGACCACTCATATTCTACATATACGAATTTAACCACATATGTAATAACTGTAAGGTCTATGCAAAATAATCTTTACGACCCCCTGAAGATGGTAGTTTAAACCACCGAAATACGTATAGAGGAATTTTAAGAATAAACTATTGGAAAAAGTTTATGTACATTAGTTGGTGTTTATTGAACATATCTTAATTGAAAATGCACGGTAAATACAATGTTAAGTTTGAATAACAATGTCAGATTTTTATAAATTCAACAGCACACATGAACACATTCGATGATTAATATTTCTGTATGCTGCAGTATATAAAATTTTAATCTCAATTAATTCTGATGATTATAGCTTTCGCCAGATATTGTTACAAAGCAAAATCTGAGAAGAGGAGATCGTAAAAGTACGAGAGGAATGAGTTATGCGTACAATACATGACAGATTCCTCTGAATATACAAATGAAACTTCGAATTCTGTATAAAGAAAGGATTGTCTTGAGTAAGTGAATGACTCTTAGCTTCTAACTCATTTCGGTCCTAGGAGTTAGATGAGGATTACTACCTTCAAGTTATGCTCATAATCTTTTCATAAAAACAATGACATATATTTTGTTGTAATAATAAAAAGTTAAAATTCATTCACAGAGCTATATTCAATCTAATGTGTGGCTCTGTGTAAATGTGATTAATTTTGTACCGTACACTTCGCCGACACTGATCACATATGCTACATTTAATATATGCTTGGGGAAAATGCTCACGCAATTTTCCATTTATATATTTCAAGACAGCCTACGAATTGTTTAGGAGGGTGTTTCGAATAATATTCTCATTCAATTTGGTATACCCATAATGTCCAAACACGGTAAATGCTCATTAAAATTGTGTTCGGGGCCTTATATTTCCCGATTTACGTCAAAAAAATATAAAAATTAAGGTACTTGTTATTTGACGTTAAGAGTAGAGCATAGGCAGAGGGTGTAGGAGAAAGGGGAGCTGAGGAAGATATTTGTAGCTGAGACAGATGAAGACACAGACGGATGGAGTAAAATACATAATGAATAGCTTCATGATATTTTCTCCTCCCCAAACATATTTATAATGATCAAATCAAGGAGGATGATATGGGCGGGACAAGTGGCACGTGTGGAGAAGGCGAAAATGTATAGAGAAATATGACATGAAAATCTAAAAGCAAAACACCGTTTGGAGGAAATTGCCATGGATGAAAGACTAATACTTAAGTGGACTTAAATAAATAAGTTGGGAAGGCCTTGACTACTTTTATCAGGACCAGAAAGGAACAAGAACCGGGCAGTATTCAACACGATACTGAACATTCGATTCCATAATTTATAAAGGATTTTTTTCCATATCTAAGGAACTAGAGCTCTCTTCCATGGAGTGAGTTAGTTTAATCCAGAAGGTCGTTAGGTTTTCTTCCATGTGTCATGTATCCACCATTATCCAGAGCTTTATGGTATAATGCAAGGTTTCGATGCCTTTATAACAGCCCTAGCCTGCGACTCCGGCTGAGGAATTTAAGAATCATGACGGTAAGAGCGGCGTCATTCTTACAAAGAATTCCTTTTCTTTTCAGGGTTGCGGTTTGGACTGATGCAGGCCAAAGTGGGACTGATCTCTCTTCTGTCCAAGTACCAGTTCAGTGTGAGCACTAAAACTGCAGTTCCATTGGTGTTTGACACAAAATCTTTTGTTTTGGAACCTGCTGGTGGAATGTGGCTACAGATAAAAAGCGGGTGAAGTAAAGCATTGCAGTGCAATACGTCTTTACGTACAACACAAGAAAAATATGTTTTATGTTCACTGTTTGTTTCATTAGCTCTGAATTTAGTCATCAGGAATATCCAGGTGAAACAAGAGGGAAAGTATCAAATTACAACTATTTAAATGAAAAGATGCCATCCACATAACACGGGTGTAATTTCAAAATATTCCTCCAGTTGTCACATAGTCAAATCCGGCAAAACGTAGCCAATATAGTCACTAGGTTACTTGTCGAACATTGGAGAAATATCGGTTCGATTCCAGGTTGGGGCGCCAGTTTTGTGTTTTTCACAGCAGTGATGTTGAAGATTTCGTTCTTCTGGCATGTGACTAGTAATTGGTTACTGATATTCCGACATAATGTACAGTCCTCATACTAAGCGGTACAGACGGCCGAGAGGAAGAGACCTAGCTCATCTGCGAAGCTTGCGCTTCCAACTTTTTATTCAGTGGGTACTGGCGGATACTTTACAGTATAATAAACGGCCGAGGACTGAAGTTAAGCATCCACATTCATCTTGTGTAACTTCCAGAATGAGTGGACAAATCGCTCAATTCCTCCATTTGGCTTCATGGCTTGCACAGGCAAAACGGTATCTTTACTTATAATTTTATAGTCTTCTATTCGAATTAGTTAAATTAAAATGTTAATCATGTTATACCAAAGGAAGTTTAAAAAAGAAATATTATTAAATAATATTAATATTGTCATTAGTTGCATGTGGTGAGGCCAGTTTTATAGTTCACTTACTATATTCTCGGTAAGAGTAAGGTAAGATTCTGCATGGGCCCTAGAACTAGAGAGTACTCAGTAGTGACAAATAAATTATTCAGTGAAATTTACCAGTCACATCAGTGGATGAAAAATTCTACTTCATTTTCAAATGAGGAAAGAAATGTTTTCATTCGTCAGACATCCCGTTAAGTAATTCAAGAACAGACTGCCGAAACAGAGATTACTCATTGCGAAGTATATTTACCCCGTATTTTCTGTATACCTGGACTGTGTGACAGTAGTTTCCTTACATAAAAAATGACGGCACTTTGTAATAATCTCTTTCCTTTTGTACAGTGTGTTTTTTACACATCGCATTCTTAAGGCGAAGTTACGCTATAGGGTTTAATCCCACTCAAAACACTGGAACTTCACACAGTGTCATTTCTATCTATTTCTCTGATCATACACAGCGTTCACTTTGTCGTTTTTATGAGTTCGACAGTTTTTACTGGATGTCCAGAGGGACGCTGGAAGGCGTTCTTTGCGATAAACCTGCCGTGCTCGAGATGAAGACAAAACAGATATTGAATATTAAAGTTTTTATTATTTTCCGTATTTATGTGTATATCATGGGCCCCGATAAGGTGGTCGGTATATGGACTAGCTACGGACTGGATGGTCCGGTGATCGAATCCCTTTTGGGGGGGGGGAGACTTTCCTCACCTGCCCAAACCGGTACGGGGGCCCACCCAGCTTAATGTACAATGGGTTCCGAGTTATTTCCGGGGGCAAAGTTGAGTTTAAAGGAAGAGTAGAGCTTTACCTCTATTCCCCATCTGGCCCTTCATGGCAAGTTATAGGGTAAACGTTAATTTTTATGTCTTCTTAGACGAGTTGTTCCATAACATTGCTCGATTTATGTTACCACATGTAATTTAATTAATGAGTAAAATAAATTAGCGTCTTGTAAAGTTTGTGTCAACAAATATTTTATACTCTACTTTGTGCATGTCGTTATTTCTGACACGAAAATTCCAAAATATGTTCATTAGTAATATATTAATATCAAATTTCCTAGTCGGATAATGACCTGGAAAACTGTTATAATGACAAAAGTTATTTGTGATATTTTCGTTCTGTCGCGTAGTGCCCTCATAACACCTGAAAATTTAGCGTGATTACAACATTTCAAAATTTATCAATTTCTTATGCACTAAATGTATTCAGTTGTGCGTAATGTAACCCGACAAATTCATAAATAATCATCAATAAATAAAATTACCTGTTAGCGTGTGTATCTGTTCTTATACATTAATTTTATTTTCATGATTATATGGATTTCAGATAAAGTGCTGGGCTTTAATACTGATGAAACGAGTAGTCTCTGATGTCAAAACTCTTTAACTTTATGGACTTTCCATCGTCTAGGTTATTAAAATTAATATAATTAATAGGAGGATATGTAGGTGCAGACTCGACTTCCGTCTTCAGGCTTGCTTTTAAAATACTTTGTTAATTTTTTGCATTCTTCGTCAACACAAGTTAAGAGTCAAATGTGTGAACCAAAGACGTTCTATAACAGTTCAGAAGTACGTCGATGCAAATCACACTGTACGTCTGATGAACCTTATTTACCATGGGTCACCGTCAATATCTTCTTTCAGCAGGCATTACCCCTTGTGGTGGTAATGTTTAAGTGGTGATTGTTGTCGGAAAGTAAGTACAGTGCATTCTCGATAATTAGATTCCCGACTGTTTGTGGTTCCTATTCGTCCGAGCCGTTTCGCTTTATTCAAAATCGTTTGTACATCGGGTAAACAATTCAGTTGAAGTGCGTATCAATGTGCGCACTTATATATTTCAGCATCATTTTCTTTGTGTATTCTCATATTACATGATTTAATTATGTATTTTAACGTACCTTGACAATTAACTCTAAACGCAAGAAAAAGTTTTCGTAATTCGAATTGTCTGAGACTTCGGTCAATCAAGGCGACCTAGGTCTCATTCACCTCGACCTGTCGATATACTATTGTAGTTTATAAACGTTATCTGTTATGGTGTGAAGAGGAATTACCGTGTAGCCAGCCTGGTCAATGGTTTGTGGGCACAGCACACAGTGTACAGTTTTTATCGCCGCCTGTAAATAGAATAGGCTGCTCCTTGTCTCCTGCTGTAGACAGACGTTGTGCTTTCTGTCACTAGCTCCATCTGTGATATTAACCCAGAACTACCACTGAGTGTATCATAAAATAAATGCAGCTAATATTGCTTCCAGAATCTGTTACATCATGTTACTTACTAAACTCAGTGTTGATAAGGGGGCCCCAATTAGCTGATATTGTCAGACTGGTTTGGCCAGGCATGATATAGTGCTGAGTCTTCGTATATCGTGTATCTGCTTTTTTATTGTATTTGAAGAAAGTTAGCTTCATTCGAACGTGTCTGATGACACTCTTCATAGGCACCCTAGGATTAAATGTATTTTTCAGGTAATCGTTTTTTCGGTTCTGCCTTTTCTCCCGGAGACACACAGACGGTGGTCTGTCTGTTTCCGTGAACCTCATACGAACACTCTCTGTGTAATATTCCGTCTGCTGTGTAAACCCTTCTGGTCTGCGTTCCATTGGCGAAATGAGAGCGAATATTTCGTTTTAAAAACCGACATGATATATCTTTTACCGATGAGCTGAAACATTTCAGAAACATACTTCACATTAGGTATGTATACTGAACAAAGTGGCTTTCCATGCTAATGCTGAGAATTAAATCGTGAAATGGAAAGAGTAGTCGTTGCTATTCAGTTCACATCTGACGTTACAAATTGCTTCCATTAGGTCTTCGCTCACTTGACATATGTCATCTTATCTCCGTCTTCAGCTCTGAGTACTCCTGTGGATGTACAGATCAATGACTGAGGCAGTGGTTAGTGTGGGTTGGTTTTCTGCGAAATTTTGTGGTCAGTGTAAGTTACTTCTCGCTTAAGAGATCTTCCAGGACCAGGTTCAATTAACTGTCGCTTTTAATGACAGATTCGACATATAATTTAAGTAGAGCATATGAAAAACTAAATCATTTCTTTGATCTTGGTGCAAGAAGATTTTGTCAGGAAAATTGATGTTTTATTTAATAAAGGTTTTTTTCCACTCGTCAAGATTTGGGTAGGTTTTCATGAATGACTTTTCCGTATATCCAAGTCACGATTACTACAATTACCAAACGAATGGCAACATTTTACTAGACAGAGTAACAGTGGGATAGTTAATCTATAAATTTGGGAGAGTAATGTGGGTTTCGTTTCGAGCAGAATCAAGGCACTTTCGTTCCTGGAATGAAGTGCAGGCGGCCTTAGACGTCAATTCTTTAAATTCAAGTAAATGACGTCTAAGGGTTATCAATATAATTATCCTGGCTGAGAATTTTGTTCCCATAAAGACAAAGTAGTTTCTTCTTTTCAGTAAAAAAAATTATTTTTTAACCAACAAACTACGTAAAGTATGATTCTACTTAGAGACATGATATTTTCGGGGCTTTCATATTATCTATATAAACACACGTCATAAGAAGATGCCTAAAATCAGAAAACTTTTAAGAATTTCTACATCTAAACGCCTCTTAATTTGTAATATAATATTTTAGTATAATTTATAAATGAATTTGAACATATTTTCGGCTACACCGCAGAAATGTAACTCATAATATTGTAAAATTCAAGCTTAATTATTTTCTTATTTGATCGTGTTTTGTATATAAGCATTTACAGTTTTGCCTTTTGATGGCTTATGAATAAGCCAGACATGTAGCACTCTAGGAAATAAATATCGCGAGCTAAAAACGGTTCAGATGTGTGGCCCAATTATATTTTTCCTTTTTGTCCCTCACAACGGATATGTTACCCGACGATCTGAATTCTGTTGGAGCAAATCATGAATTGCTTGGTTGTTTATGGTTCTTCGTTATGACATGCTGTCATTTATCTCAAAGTAAACAAAGTCAGCTGCGGTAACTCGGTGTAAAGCAGACTGTAAATATTGTACCCGTGACGTAGTACGCAACATGTTGTTAGGCGTTCTCTGCTTCCAGTGTCTAGTACGTTTTCACGGTACACACTTAAAAGTATCTTTATATAGGCTCCACCAAAAAAGACGGCCCTCGCTGCGTCGATTAATACGAAACCCAGAATTGCTAAACAGCCTTATTTTCACATTTTTATACCCAAATTCACACAAATGAGACAATGAATGTAGGTAGCAAATATAGTAATACGTGCCTTGATTTCAGGCTTCCGCCGCGATGTTGATGAAATCTGTGGTCTTCAGGGTTTTTACACGGCGTCGTGTTGTAATTGTTTACCGATTTTTCAATTGAACTATTTCTTTATTCTTATTTAATTTTTTCTTTTTTCCCTTTCTTTATGATTATTATGCTCAATTTATTTTATTCCTTATTTGTTTGACTTCTACTTTTATTATTTTATTTTTTCTTATTTTAGGATTCTCTCTTTTATTTATATTCGTTTAGTTGGTTTACTTCCTTTCACTGTTATTGCTGCATTCCATACATATTTCTCCCATTATTCCCACCCTGCCCCAAGGGTAGCACTAGGCCATACTGAGACCGGTTCTCACACAGGTACCCGAGCAGCCATTTTCGTGTCTCTCCTTCCCCCCCCCCCTTACCCTCACGCTATTTTGATTCGTTATTCTTCTAATTTATTCATTTATATTTTTAATTTTTACTGTTGGTTTATTTGTATTTTATTTATCTAGCTTTATCCTTATATTTTCCTCCTTCACTGTTATTCTATTCCATATATGTTTTCCAACTGTCTTAGCTGTTTGTTTTCTCGGTACCCCCAGCAGCTATACCTTGTTTTTACCCACCCCTCTCTCACCCTATTGGCTGTCATCACATCACATATTTCGCTACCCCGGCGTGCTTGCCTGAATCACAGCCAGAATCTATGTTATAGGCACTCTTTCCTGCTCGGACTCTTGACCCGTGAGGATGGGACCGATACGTTGTCCCGGAACGTCGGTAAACAATTAGCACATGACGCCGTGTAATAACCCAGAAGACCACAGGTTTCATAGTAATACGTGATTTTCAGTGAGCAAAATTTCACGAAAACACCCATAAAGTTTTGTGAACCTTCCCAATGCCGGCTTTTATCGAAATCGGAGGAGAAGTTAAGAACATATTAGCAACATTCATTTAAGTTTTTGAGTAATCTATGGTTTACTTCATCTACTACCACGCAACTCACAACCATTCAATAATCTTCTGTAAATATTTACTGCACCGATATGTATCCAAATTGGAGAAAAACATAGAAAGGTCACAGGTTCCTATAAGTCCGTAAGTAAATCACTACTTTATTCTTCCGACATTAACGAAACTCATCACTGTTTGGAAGAAGCACATGTAAATATTTCACTTCGATACTCAAGCAAATGTTTCAGTAAATATAGAATTTATTGTTATAAAGTTATTCAGGGCCTTAAGGAAAATATGAATGTCTAAGTACATTTTCACGAGAATCATGCTTGTGCCACTTAACACCTATACCAGGTCTCATGAAAAAAAATATAAATATTAAAATATAAAAAATAAAAATATAATAAATGTTTATATGTTTAGAATTTTATGCTATATAAAGAGTAATGTGGCTTGTACAATTTTTGAAATCTCACAAATTTAAAAACTATATATGGATTTTGAGTTCTAATGTCATGTATTTTAAGGCCTGAGGGTGGTCAGTACGAAGGAAACATGTAGCAACTTTTGACGAAACAAATAAAATTTGTTGTGGTTGATGGCAGCGAGTGTGTCAGTTTTAATATGATATACCACAACGGATGAATTCCTCAAAAAATATATTGATGCATATGCACTCTTGGAAACTCGGACTCGTTCGTCTGTGGACAGAATTCTGCGTCCTTTGTGGAAACCGAAATTCGAACATCCCAGTTTTTAAGTATTTATTTTAATATTATCCTCTTATTTATGAATAGCCCTCAAGGTGTTTTTTCTCTTTAGGTTTCTTTGTGAAATTTAATATATGCATTACGTCATCCATGCCTACTATACTTTGGTTATTACCTACGCTTTGATTTAAAATAGTCTCTACTTTCGCTACGTATAAAACGTTTTGCAGGAAGAATAATGTTTTCTCTTAGACAGAAAATAAAACCACCTAAAAATACCGTAGTAATCTGTCAGTATGCATATAAATTTATTTACGACAATTTAAAGCATGACAGTGAATATCACTTGCTTTCTGCTCTGTGTCTGTCCGAAAACTCTGTGATATGCCCTCACAAGGACAATTATGTTAAGCACTTTCACCACTTCTCAGAATGAAAATGACATGCAAAAATTTTGGAATGTAAATGGAAGGAGAGGGAGGAGTAATCTTCTGTCACTTGTTTATCCTCTTTCTGTCGGTGCATGAAAGCATGTAGTCAATAATATCGTGAGTGAGCAGAAATACTGTTATGTTATAGTCTACTTATCGGTTTCTTCTAGCGCAACTATATTTTGAATTTGGAAGTATCCCCCCCCCCCCCCGCCGCATGGCACGACAGCCCCTAGTGGGCCAGGGACTCTTCATTGTCGTAGGTTCATGATTACGCTCAGACACTCCACACTCGGTAGGACTCCTCTGGACGAGTACTCAGCCCGATGCAGAGACCTCTACCTGACAACATACTACACTCAAAACAGACTGCCGTCCATGTACACTGCGGGATTCGAATCCGCAATTCCAGCAAACTAGCGGCCGTAGACCCACGCTCTAAACCGCACAGCCATTGGGATCGGGAAATTTGGAAGTAACTATATTTTAGATATGGAAGTAATAATCACAAATTAATATTATTATAACGAAAGAGAGGATGAGTGTCACTCATAAATTAAAAAGATACAAAATTATTTCTGAATCGTCAGAAGTTAGGACGCAGGCCTATCCTGTAAATTCTGAAGGAAGAATCAATGTTAACTTGGAATTCATTTATGTAAATACAAAAAACCCCTTAAGGAACCGAATAATTACATACAATCTTAAAATTGCCGGGAAGATTTTTTATATTTTGGTCTTGTCCAAAAGATTATTATTGGTTTTTTTTCTTTTATCATATAAACAACTTTGTACTACACAAACTGTCATGTCATGTTGAATGGAATTTGCAGTAAACAAAATAATTACGATTTTAAACATGACTTTTGGATTTCGCTCATCTTGACGTTATCATAGAAGTAGTAACACAGTGCTTAAAGCTATAAAATCTGCAACTCATGATGAAAAGCAAGTGATAATGTTTGTGTATTTTTTTTTGCCAATCTCACGACTCGAGAAGATGCACACAACTACGCATCAGTCTAAAGGTATGCCTACTCATAGAAATACACATATGACGTGGATCCCTCACGACCAGAAATAAAACACTATTGGTAACACTTCGTAACACTTGCTGAAATATTCAAAATGATTTTGTTTGTCTTATGTCCATTTCTGTATCTGAAGACCCACTCTTCTTCAGGTGCTTACAAATATTTATTGGATATACATTTATCTATACAGCACACCTGGAGATTTACATGAATATAGATTTAGAAGAATTTCTGCTTTTCCCTCTATAAATAATTAAAATTCACTGATAATTTTTTTCACTATGGTGTTTGAAATATATTAAATTCTTGTACGACAGATGTAGTAGATAATTCCAATTGTAATATTACATATGTCCATATATTTCAATTAAAATTTTAAATGTTTAGTAATTTTATGAATAGCGTAAAAATGTTCGGACATTCGCTCCCTTTCACCTTTAAAACCACAAGGTAAAAAGAAAAGTTTTGATTAACCTACAACATGTGTTTGTTTTCTTTGTATATCTTCTTTGAATATTTTTCGTTGTTATAAATGTGTAGCGAGTTATGCGGAAGTTAACCTCGACGTGTGCGCGGACGCGAATGTAAATGTTCAAGTAAAATTTCTGTTATTTTTTTTCCAAAAATCACATATTACAGACAAAAGAAATTCTTCAGTTTTGGATAATAATAAGTGTAAGAGGCTACATGAACTCATGTGTTATACTTACCTGGTAATGTGTATACGCAATTAAGTTTTATTACATGCTTCAACTCACGTCGCACCAAATTGAAGGTTGATTATGGAATTTAAAACGTAGAATTTTCAATTAAAATTTCGTGGCTCATGCTAAGCTATTTGTAAAAACCCCACAGCTTCCCAAAGTATGTGCTTAACATCATTTTAACACTATCCGCACATGTTTCCTGTATCTTTTAAGTGTTCTATTCTCCTCTAATTTTCTGAAATAAATTTATTCTAAATTTCTCATTTATCAAAATTGTGCTGTATGTACCGTCCATTTCATCGCCCTTGACTTTACCACCATTACGACATTTGGTACATTTTCCCCGCATCCTCAATGACTTACGGTATCTTAGCTCCTAATATTACTTCCCTAACATTCGTATATTCTTGCTTTCATTATTTTACGAAATTTATCGCGAAGTTCTATATTTATTAAAGAGAAGCTTGTGAGTAGTTGACGCCTGAAATGTTTATAGATTATATAATTTCGAAAATGAGTTTGTAATTTATATAAGAATTTTTATTTGGAAGGAGGCATATGCATAAAAAGAAGCAATATTATCCTGTTCTTGCTGTTAATAATGATGGGGTTTATCAGCGTGTCAAGGAATGTCATAGAAGAGAAGCTAAATAATATCTGTAGAGGCTGAGATTCTCAACTTTAAGAAATATTACAAAATAAGTTTAATTTTTCTTATTTCTCACACGAGTGTCACGTTATTCACAAGAAATCTCCTTCAGATGTTGGAAACGACACAGTAATTATTATAGTAAAAATCTTCATCACAACAGAATTAATGAGTTCTCAGGATTCCATGGCGGTTATATTTCTGATGGTAGTCTTCTGGGGTTTCGCACCTACACGTTGTCAACATCGGGAAGACTGCTATCAGACCGAGATTAGTTTCAGAACCACTCCTTTATTCTCATTATCTTTCGAAGGTATAACAGCTAAAGCTCGAACAGCCTGTCTCTTTATTCATCTGTTGCGTAGGCACTTATCTTTTTTCTTCTGTGTACGTACTTCTTAGCGCTGTGTAACGATGAGTCAGCACTTCTAAAGTGCTCTCTCATAGCTCACCTTGATAATAGTAATATCGCCTTTATCGCCAAGGTCTAAAGAATAACACTACGCGCCGATTTGAACTCTCCAGTCCAACGTTAACTATTCTGCTAGCTTGTCGGCAAAGCAAACGTAGCGGACGTTGGTTTTGTGTGCTTGTGTTCCTATACCTCTGAGTTGAAGGTGAAGTGCAAACATGGGGTTACTATTTGCAACCCTCTTCCTGGACTTGGTGGCTCTAGCAGTCTGCGCCCTTGCAGGGTTTTACGTCTATTGCAAGTTGTCGTTCAACTACTGGAAGAAAAGGAATGTACCCTATGTCAAACCAACATTTCCGTTTGGAAATTTCGGAGACATGCTATTTCTTAGAGCATCTATTGGACATTTGTTTGAAAATATTTATAAGAAGCTTGACGGTGAAAATTACGGAGGAACATACGGGATGACAAAACCTGGTTTCATATTTCGTGACCCAGATATTATTAAAAATGTTCTCGTTAAAGATTTTTCCAGTTTTCATGACCGTGGATTTTTCATGGACGAAGAGCTTGAGCCGCTGGCCGGTCACCTGTTCTTGCTACCAGGAAACAGATGGAGAAATCTTCGCGTCAAGTTGTCACCAACTTTCACTTCTGGTAAAATGAAAATGATGTTTCCAGACTTTGGCTGATTGCGGACACGAACTAGGATCCATTCTACAGGAAAGTGCTAATAATGAAGAGATTGTTGAGATCAAAGATATCTTGGCTAGGTACAGTACAGATGTAATATCATCCTGCGCTTTCGGTATCCAGTGTAACTGCCTCAAGAATCCGGACGCTGAATTTCGAGAGTGGGGAAGGAAAGTGTTCGCACCCTCGATCAGAAATTCAATAGTATCATTTATTGCTCAAACAGTTCCTAATGTGTTGGTGTGTTGAAAGTGACTACCCTAGATCCCCAAATTTCAAAATATTTTCGAAGTATGGTCAAAGAAACTGTAAACTATAGGGAAAGCAACAACATCAAACGCAATGATTTCATGCAGCTACTTATACAGATCAAGAATAAAGTTAAACTTGATGAGGAAAATGAAAAATTGAGCAGAATGGCCATGAATCTCTGGAGAACAAGTCTAGTGAAGATGGTATGTATGCACAGTGGGACGTTGTACGCGTACTTGAATACAAGTTCTCTTTTCCTTATCATGTGACTTGAACTCTCACACAATATTAAGTTCTGTAGGCCAAACCCCCTCCTCTCCTCTACTCCCTCTGCGTTTCACTCCAAGGCGTTTTTATTCAGAACAAAATATTTCCCTTTTCTCACCATACTCAATCTTATTCCATCTGCTTAGACTAGTCCTATTATCTACTGACAACTTTTCTCCACTTGGATTTGTTAATGGTCGAACTTGGAATTGTCCTTCTACCAAAAACAGTGTTCAGCGTCTAATAACTATACTTTTCTTTGTAATACAAAATTTTGATTTTCAAAGGAAAATGTGTTTTTGATTGAACCAAGAGAAGAACACTGCTATTTCATATGAAAGTTTTCGGAAAGAAATTAGCCGTGATATTTTGCACAAAGTTTGTACTAACTAAAAATTCACTGTTTTCACCATATGTATATCTCCTGAAACAATGAGTTTTCTTATTTTTCTAATCCTATTTATAAACATATAACTCACGTATATAAACTACAGAAAGCAGTATGTTGCACTGAAAAAAGTATTTGTTGCTTTTGTGTAAGTAAAACTTAGATTTACACGTCATGCACATTAATGTTATAGGTCTGTCAATGAACTCCCTGGCAGCTCAGGCTTTCGTGTTCTTTCTTGGTGGTTTTGAGACGTCTTCAACTACAATGACGTTCTGTATGTACGAGTTGTCATTGCACCAAGATATACAGGACCGTCTCCGGGACGAGATTGATGTTGTACTGAAGAAACATGACGGCAAGCTTACTTACGAAGCCATCCAGGAGATGGAATATTTGGATAAAGTTGTTTCAGGTAAGGCCTAACTTTGGAAGAATGTTCCGAAAACAGGACATACACCCTTGAATATCGCCACTATCTCTATAACGATTGTCACTAATCCACAAAAGTTTGTAGTCAAAGCTTTCTAGGAAGATTAAACGACATATTCCGGTCTTTCCTGACATTGGCCTATTTTCGTCCTTATCTTTTTTTCTTTAAATTCAATCTTTTCTACAGAATACATACCCGCCTTTCGTATCTCCATGCTGGTATCAGTTTATTTTATATTTATATATCTTTTACGATAATAAATATTTTCTCTCCCAGAGATTGACTTTGTTCTTTTCCATGGCGCAACAAACCCTAGTGGGCCAGGGCCTCCTCTTTATCGAGGCTTTACGATCACAATCACTTAGACACACCACACTCGGTAGGACTCCTCTGGACGAAAGATCAGCCCGACGAAAATTCCCTACTTGACAACACACAACAATCACAGGAGTCAGACATCCATTCCCTCGGTGGGTTTCGAACTCACAATCCCAGCAAGCGAGCGGCCACAGACCCGCGACTTCGACGGCGCAGCCACTGGGATCGGCCAGAGGCTAACTCCTGTGAGGAATATATAATTCACACTTTTCACAATATATTATCACTTTCATAAAATCAAAATCTGCGAGATGGTTGGACATGCATTACGTATGGTGTAGAGGAAATACCTATAAAAGTTTCGTCAGAACTTAATGGGGAAATATTACGTGGTTGACAAACGAGTAGGATTTTAACTGAGAGTGATAGCGATCTTAAGAAACAGCGTTTGCAAATTTGGATTTTTTACCAGGTCCGATACAAGGTCCAGTGACTGGTACATTTGAACACGAAAAACAAAATTTCGGGTTTGCTATCAAGCGCATAATCTTTTTTATTCAAGAGAGTGCCTGTCGTTCCTGAAACAGAGTTCCTCCCCCATTGAGGTCATCATGCAGTTATGACACTGCTTCATATTATCAATCAATGGTCAATCCTTCTTTTAATCCTTCCATATAGTCTTGGTCTTTCAATTTTCCTTTCTTTTCTTTTTTTCCTGTTGTTCAACTTTCTCATCCATACCATAATCAAATATTTTGTCATAAACTACACAACATTACTTTTGTTCTTGTTCATACAAATGCGAATAAAAGAAGGAACATTTAACTTCTTACAAAGCAGCAAGAAATCTGACTGTTTTTTTTTCCTTCGTAAATATGAGGACTCGTCTTCTTCTACAAATCTAAGGACAACTGTTACGGGACGATGTAAGTAATTCCCATTTAAATATTCTTTTCAGAAACCCTTCGAAAGTATCCACCACTTCCCATCTTAAATCGTGAATGTACCAAGGACTACAATATACTGGCACGGATGTTGTTCTGAAGAAGGGAATGGCGACAGTTATTCCTGTCTTGGCACTCCATCATGACCCGAAGTATTACCCTGAGCCTGAGAGATTTGACCCAGAACGATTCAACGAAGATGAAAAGGCGAAGAGACATCACTACGTATACTTGCCCTTCGGAGAGGGTCCTAGGATATGTATAGGCAAGTTCGTTTTACCATAACGTAGATTGCAATGCAGACAGTACTAGAAACTAAAGAGTCAGTCACCTGGAACCAGCACACATCCAACACTCTAAATTCATCTCCTTCTGCAAAGTAATATTGCTGATTACAATTTCATACTTTATTAAATTCATGTACTACTGCCACTTCCACAGAACGTGGCCCACAATACACAATCCTGGACACTTTGTCTGAAAGAACAAAGTATTGTTTTAGAAGTTATATTTTATGTGCATTGTGACGCAAATATTCCAGGAGTCTAGCACAACCAACTGTGAATAACATAATCAGAATTTCATAATTTCTATAGCACACAGCAAACACATTAGATGATCCAAACATTTCTGTTTTTTAGTACTTAACATTTTTATTTTAGTTAGTTCTGGAGGTTCCAGCATGTTCGTAATTTCAAAGAGTGAGAAAAGGGACTGCACTCTCTCGACTTAGTAAGGTATGGTCGTTCTGAAGCGCGTAGCTGTGAAATAATGCAAGGAATCCTCTTATGTTTCATTAAATATTTAGTGATATAGGGCGTATAGTATTCTTGATGAAAAGGAAAGAAAAGTTTGATAGAGAATCTTGCATAATTGTGAACTCATTAATTCGTAGGTTTCGACATGTTCTGTTAAGATGATCAAATCTAAGAAGATATGATATTAATGCGTATGATAAGACAAATCAGTGCCAAACATTACTCAGGAATCCGAATCACATGAAGGGCCTTACATGGATGTGAGGTAATATTAAGTTCGTCCTTGAAGAAAGAGTTTATGAAGATTTGGACAGAATTCATCCGGCTTAGAATATACCAGTGACCGATTCATGATAACTCTTTAATAAAAATCGGATTATATATAAAAGCGAGGGGATTTCTTGAATATCCGCATGATTACTGGCTTCTGAATTGCTTTATTTCATGAAGTTATATAAAACCTGTGGCGCCACGGAATGCTCACGGTCGTTACAAAAAGCGAACAGAAAAATCAAAGGCCAGCGCCATATATTTTATAACACTAATGAAAAGTTACTTATTTTTACACCTACAGTACAAATAATTATTTGTTTGTGTAATTATAAATCATTTAAATCCTATACTTAACGGACGCTGGTTACATATTCCCCTTCATAGTATACTTTAGAAAAAATGCGAATGTAATTTACCATTTTAGATTTAAAGAAAGCCTATGATTCGGTCACCAGGAGGTCTGATTAATATTCACATTCAGTTTGGTGCTTCCATGAAACTAGATTTAGGGGAAGGTTTACAACAATCCTGTTCAGAATCTTTTACTTCCAATGTTGACAAAAAACATGAAGAATGCCATAGGATACAGAAATGTAATTTTACCTTTTCCTTCACATGAATGTGAAACATGGTCTCTCATAAAGGGGGTAGATTTCGGGTTGAGGGTGTACGAAAAAGTGGTGCTGAGGATATATTTGTAGATAAGACGGAGGATGGCAGATGAGGCTACAGAAAGTTGCGCATTGAACATTTTAGTGAAGTGTTCTCACCAAATATTAAAGGGATGACAATATGAAGGAGGATGAGATTGGCGAGACATGTGGCATGTGTGGGGAAAACAAATGTACACAGAATTCAGGTTGGAAAACCTAAAGGAAAAGACCGTATGGAAGACGTAGGTACAGGGTATTGTACAATTTTAAAATGGATCTTAAAGAAATATGAACAAAGAAAAGGCTGTAGTGGAAAACGTCTTCATTTTTGAGTTATCTCAAATCGAATAATTTATTAAATGGCTGAGGAAACTAATAGCTTCTTATAAAGGGCTCAGTTCTTTGGAGTGAATTGGTTTAGTTCAAAAGATATCAGCGGTATTAACCTATTTTTTCAGTCCATCATAATCCATATCTGCAGAAATAAGAGGAAAAGTTCAGTGCCTATGTAAGGTCCTAACCTGTAATTTCAGCTGCAAGAAATTACACTTTATCATCACAGGAGCGCCACCCATTCTAAGCGAGAATTACTTTTTTACAGGGATGCGGTTTGGACTAATGCAGACCAAAGTGGGTTTGGTGTCTCTTCTGTCAAAATACCAGTTCAATGTGAGCAAGAAAACTCCAATCCAATGGTATTTGACGCAAAATCATTCGCTTTATCGCCACTTGGTGGAATGTGGCTGCAGATTACAAAGAGGGTTAAGTAAAGTATTTCAGTACAATTTGTGTTGACAGAAAACACAAGATAAGTGGGTTATAAATTCACTATTTGTCTGTATTATGTGTGAAATATAACATGAGGGATATGCAAGTGATGCAGAGGGAAGGTGTCAGTTACTGCTACATAAATGAAATAATGGCATACACATAATACGGTATTACTTTAAAATATTTCTACAATATTAAGATAGCTACTATCTGGTATAGTTTAGCCAATATATTTACTAGGATACAGGGCTGGACTTCCGATCAGGTGATCTTTCCACAACAGGGTTGCTGACGACTCCTGCTGCTGGATATGAACTGGTGACTGACCCCTAACGTTTCGAAAGAAATAGTGTTTCATATTCAGCTTTCCAAACTTCCAACATGGAGAGATATAACCCCCATTATGTCGGGGTTAAGAATGAATGGAGATATACTTCCATTTCCCTATACTCCTCATGATTGCATAAGGATAACTTTGCGTTACTTATAATTTCATAGCCTTTTCTTCAAATGTGCAAAATGAAAATTCTAAGCTTTGTTTTGAAAACCAATACGGCGCAGTGAACGGAAAATTTCATATTATTATAATATTGATATTAGTTACATTTGAGTGGTCACTTTCACACTTGGGCTAACTTATGCCTGGTACCAATAGACTAGGAGACTGCATGGACTGTAGAAATTGTCTGGACGCAGTGGTGACAAATATTTCAGCCCTCAGCAATCAAATTAGTAGCTGATAATTTCTGGCTCTCTTTCAAATAAGGGAAGGAATATATCCGTCTGTCAAAACGTCGAGACACGTAACTCAGCGAGAGAATCCAGAGACATGAGACTTCTCACTGGAAAGACATTTTTACCCCTAGAATTTTGTTCCTGCACAGGAGGTCTGGTGGTATCGGTTTTCTCGCAGCAAATATTTCGGGGTGTATACAACGAATCCTTAAAGCGAAATTACGCTGTACGTTTCGACGCGACTTGGAGACTTGCGCTTCCGACACTTCCACTTATAGCGCGCTATTAAAAATGTACTGACTTTAAATTACGTAGTGTGAATTTGATAAGTTGCCATTTTGTGTTATGTGTATGAAAAAAGTATGTAACTTTTCTGATATTTAAAAGGTGTCCTCCTGTCTATAATACAGATGCACTCTTTTATTGTGGGTTATTTATTTCCCATGTCAGATGTATTTTATTCACATATTGCGTTTCTGGTAAGAGTGTTGTGGCGAAATAAAAGTTACATTTCGTGTGAAAGAGCTGTAAATCCTGACTACTTACTATTAGTTTAATATAGGTTTAAGAACAAAAATGTAATGCTATTTATGGAGCTGAGTTAAAAATATACCCACAATGACTCATTTCTTAATTTATTTTTAAGTATCAGACCACGAATTGTTTGTCACATTTATTTACTTCAGTTTATTTTATAATTTCTGTTTCTGATACATATTTGATAATCGTCCTTTAGAATAATTTATTATAGCCTACATTTTATTAACCAATACGCGTGTATAATCGAAACTGTCATCATAATCTATGCACAATTAAGCTTCCTTACCAATTCCTGATTGCACTCTATGGGGTTTATTTCTTCCTTGTTTTTATGCCATCCAGGATCTCTTCATCCCACTGGTTTTTGTTCCAGTTTCTGCGCTGTTATTCTCTTTACGTTAATCTGTTTGTATTTTAAAGCCAGTTCTCTATTACTTATAAATTTCTCTGATCATACACAGCGTCTTTTGTCGTTGCCCTGAACACCGCAGCTGTCACTGGATGTCACGGCGGATGCAGGATTTCTATGCGATAAAGCTGCCGTGTTCGGTGCGTCGATAAAAGAGAGATCTTTTATTTTAATGGTTTAACTACTTTCATGCGTTTATGAATATATCGTCTTAAATAAACTGTTCCATACATTTGCGTGATTTATATTGTTATCTGCAATTTTGTAATCAATTAATGCAATAAATGAGGATCTTGCAAGAGAAGCGTCAACAAATATTTTCTACTCTACTTTGCTCGTGTTATTATTTATATCATGAAAAGTCAAGGCATAACGATCAGTAGCAGTATTTTATATTTAGGGTTCCGTGTCTAAAATTCACCTGGAAGGCTGGCGTAACGATAAAAGGCTTTTATGATTTTTCTCGTTCTATCGCAAAATGCCCAGATAGTAATTTTTACGTTTGTCATCCCGTTAGATATAACAAGAAGAGAATTAAATTGCCGTCCACACCAAAAGTAAGTTTTATATCTTTAATTTGGCAACATGTTTCGACATCAGAGGTTCATCTTCAGGCCAGTATTATGAAATACAATATATATATAAATATATTTTATATTATGTATATATTTATATATATGTATATATTTATATATCGGGTGACCTCTGCGACCAACTGATCACTCGTTCAGAGAAGTGTGTGTGTGCGTGCACGTGTGTGTGCGCGTGTGTGTCTGCCTATTTGTGTATGATCTAGTAACCTCAAAAATGAGGCGTCCAAGGTTGACTTTGGCTGTCGCGCCAGAGAAAAAAGTTTGTGCTTTCTGTCACTTATTATCTTGGTTGTTACGGTGACATACCATTTACATAAAGAGCTGTACTTTAATAATAAATAATCTTTGGTGTGCTAATGCTGGTACATGAATTATTTATAAAGCATAAGGTAATGCGAAGGCAAGATGTTCTGGAATGAAGTAAGCAGTAAGCAGTGGGATATAAAAATACGAGCAAGGCGTTGTTGTCTACGTTGGAGGTTTAAACGTGTGGCTAATTTTTCTGTCGTCGTGAAAATGTATACGTTGGAATTTTCAGGAAACATAAATAAGTAAACTTTTCTCTTTAGACTGATCTGTAAATAACTAACTCCATGGAGCAGAGTCCTTCTTGAGAAGCTAGCAGGTCGTCAGCTAATCAAGAAATTCCCTGCGTTTTATGGAACACGAAGGTTCATTACCGCATTCACAAGAGCCCGCCACCTGTCCCTATCCTGAGCCATATCAATCCAGTCCATGCTCCCCATCCCACTTCTTGAAGATTCGTTTTAATATTATACTTCCATCTAAGCCTGGGCCTTCCAAGTGGTCTCCTTCCCTCAGGTCTCCCCACCAAAATCCTGTATGCACCTCTCCCCTCACCCATACGTGCTACATTCCCCGCCCACCTCATTCTTCTTGATTTGATCACCTGAATAATGTTTGGTGATGAGTACAGATTATTGTGTTCCTCCTTATGTAGTCTTCTCCACTTCCCTGTTACCTTGTCCCTCTTAGGCCCAAACATCCTCCTCAGCACCCTATTCTCGAACATCCTCAGCCTATGTTCCTCCCTCAGTGTGAGAGACCAAGTCTCACACCCATACAAAACAGCAGGCAAAATTATAGTTCTGTATATCTTAATCTTTGTATTTTTGGATAGCAAACTGGTAGACAGAAGATCCTGCACCGAATGATAAGAAGCATTCCCCGACTTCAATCCGCTCTTAATTTCTTCCTGAAAGGAATTTCGATTTGTTAGGGTTGTTCCCAAATATTTGAACTGTTCCACCCTTTCAAAGGATTTATTATCTATCTTCATGGTGTGTTTTTGTCCTGAATAGTGATTGCGAGACATGACCATGTACTTAGTTTTCTCAGCGTTTACTTCTAGACCAATCTCCTTACTAGCGACTACTAAAGCCTCTGTGTTTTTCTTTATAGCATGTACGCTACTGCCCAATATATTAACATCATCAACATAAACTAGAAACTGATGTGTACCATTTAATTTCAAGCCCACTGGTTTGCCTGAACCCTCCTAATTGCATATTCCAAAGCAAAGTTGAAAAGCAATGGGGATAAAGCATCTCCTTGCTTCAAACCATTCTTAATAGGAAATGTGTCAGACAAATGCTTGCCTACCCGGACTCTGCTATAGGTTTCATTTAGACACATTTTTACGAGCCTTACTAGTTTCATAGGGACACCAAATTCAATGAGAATATTATACAAGACCTCCCTCCTAACTGAATCATAGGCTGTCTTGAAGTCTATAAATAGCTGATGCACTGCCTCATTGTATTCCCATTTTTCTCAAGTATTTGACGAATGCAGAATATATGATCAGTAGTAGACCTGTTACGTCTAAATCCACACTGATGCTCTCCAATAATTTCCTCTGCATATGGAGTTAAACTTGACAGAAGTATGTTGGATAGAATTTTGTATGTGGTTGACAAAAGTGATATGCCTCGATAATTAGTGCAATCTGTTTTATCACCCTTCTTATAAATAGGTACAAAAATTGATTCCTTCCACTTTTCAGGCAATTCCTCTCTATTCCAAATAGAATTAATAAGTTTATGGATCTCAGAACGAATTGTCCTGCCTCCTGCTTTAATCTGTTCTGCTGGAATTTGGTCAATACCTGGTGATTTGTGCCTTTTTAGTTTTTAAATAGCCATCTCAAACTCAGAGTCAACGGGCTCAGGCACCAGTGGCTCTGCTTTATGTCTTTCAGTCTGCCTAACATCGTCAACTCCATGTACATTCAATAGCTGAAAGAAATGATTCCTCCACCTAGCCAAGATACTGTGAGAGTCTGCAACCAGATCACCCTTCTCATCTCTTACCACATTAGTTCTAGGCTGGTAACCCTTCTTAAAGTCATTGATGCTCCTATACAAGTCTCTGATATTCTTGTTCTTACTGTTTGTTTAAAGTTCATTAATTTTAGCTTTCAGATATTCCTTCTTTTTTTCCTGAAATGTCTACTAGATTCACGTTTTACATTGTTCAGATTATCTACATTACTTTGGTTTGGATTCTGTAACCACTGCATTTTAGCCTGCTTCATTTGATCTAAAAATTTTGAACATTTTTCGTCAGACCATGGTTTATGCTGCTTCCTTTCATACAGCCCTAGACTCTCTTTAGCTGAGATTTTGATACTCTCTTTAATGTTTTCCCAAGCCATATTTATGTCCTCACTAAGATTTAAGTTCTCCAAAACTGCAAACCTGTTTCAGATTTTTATCTGATACTGTTTCCTAACCTCGAGTTCACTTAGCTTCTTGAGATTAAATCTCTCCGCATCAAAATTCTGTGCTGCTTGTTTAATTACCGTCAGCCTTTCCCTAACTTTTGCAACCACCAGATAGTGATCAGTATCAAAGTCAGCTCCCTGAAATATCGCACATCGAGTATACTTGAATGCCATCTCCTATATATCAATACGTGTTCGATCTGCTTATGATTCTTCCTATCAAGAGAGGTCCAGGTGTATTTATGAATATTCTGATGCGGGAACATCGTGCTCTTAACAACTAGAATTTTTTGATGTGGCAAAGTTTACACCTCTAACACCATTATCATTACTATCCTCATGAAAACTCTCATTCCCGGTCGTCGGATTGAAAGTATCCTCCCTCCCCTATTGTGCATTAAAATCTCCTAACAGAATTTTCATATGGTACTTAGGAAAATGATCGAAAACCTGTTCTAATTCCTCATAGAAACTGTCTTTGAGTCATCACTTTTCTCCTCTTTTGGTACATGTACATTCAGAACAATGATATTACACCAGCGACCTCTCAGCACCATATATGACATCGTATCACTAACAAACTCTACTCTCTTAATTGCTGATACTATTCTCTGATGTACAAAAAGCCTGTTCCCAATTGGGGACTGTGATTTCCTTTTCCATAGAAAAAAGTATAATCCCCTGCTCTTACTGTGCCTCCTTTGTCCCACCTAACCTCCTATACACCCACTAAATTAATTTATACCTCGCTAATTCCCTAGCCACTGTCATAAGTGACCCTGACCTATACAGGCTTCTCACGTTAACGTGTTCCAAATCTCATTACTTTTCCGTTGCTTAAATAAAATCTGCAATACATGATGAGAAACAAGTGATACTGTTGGTGTATTATTTTGCCAATCCCAAGACTCGAGACATTGCACACAACTATGCATCAGTCTAAAGGTATGCTTACTCATAAAAATGCACATATGACGCGGATCCTCACGACCAGAAAGAAAACACTATTGGTTCTCCTTCTCGGCTACTTCAACAAATTGTAAATACGGAATATAAAAACACAACCTGGAGCAGAAAAACGAGAACGCTCTTGCAGACTTTTCAATAGCTCAGATTTTATATCGTCGAAGACTGTGTTAATTTGGGAGTCATGCATTTGAAAAAACCTTAACCGCTGTCATGCAATTTACGTGGACAAACTTATTAAAAATACGGAAAACCAGAAATATGCGTCACCTCCCTTCCAGCAGAGGCTTAAACCCGGAACCCGTCATAAGTGCTTAAAACTGAAGGACGAGGTGCGACAAAGAGAATATCTTTGACTCCGTAACATAAAACGTGCAGTATCGATATTTTTATTTTAGTGCAGACGCTTGCAACGGGAATCTCAATTCATTTTCCTCTATAAATAATTAAAATTCACTGATAATTTGCTTCATTATGCTGGTCGAAATATATTAAATTCTTGTAAGTCAGATGAAGTATATTATTCCACTTGTAATTTTATATATGTCTATATACTCGTATATTTCAATACACTTGTAAAAAGTTTAGGCATTTGATATATAGCGTAAAATTGTTGGGGCCTTCGCTCCCTTTTACCTTTAAAACACAAGGTACAAAGAAAAGTTTTGATTAACCTACAATATGTGTTTGTTTTCTTTGTATATCTTCTTTGAATATTTTTCGTTGTTATAAATGTGTAGCGAGTTATGCGGAAGTTGACCTCGGCTGTGCGCGGAAACGAGTGTAAATATTCAAGTAAAATTTCTGTTATTATTTCCGAAAATCACATATTACAGACAAAAGAAATTCTTCAGTTTTGGATAATAATAAGGGTAAGAAGCTACATGAACTCATGTGTTATACTTACCTGGTAATGTGTATACGCAATTAAGTTTTATTACATCTTCAACTCACGTCGCACCGAATTGAAGGTTGATTATGGAATTGAAAACGTAGAATTTTCGATGAAAATTTCGTGGCTTATGCTAAGCTATTTGTAAAAGCCACAGCTTCCCAAAGTATGTGTTTGACATCATTTTAACACTATCCTGCACATGTATTCCTGTATCTTTTAAGTGTTCTATTCTCTTCTAATTTTCTGATATAAATTTATTCTAAATTTCTCATTTATCACATTTGTGCTATATGTACCGTCCATTTCATCGCCCTTGACTTTACCACCATTACGGCATTTGGTACATTTTCCCCGCATCCTCAATGACTTACGGTACCTTAGCTCCTAATATTACTTCCCTAACATTCGTATATTCTTGCTTTCATTATTTTACGAAATTTGTCGCGAAGTTCTATATTTCTTAAAGAGAAGCTTGTGAGTAGTTGACGCCTGAAATGTTTATAGATTATATAATTTCGAAAATGAGTTTGTAATTTATATAAGAATTTTTATTTGGAAGGAGGCATATGCATAAAGAGAAGGAATATTATCCGTTCTTACTGTTAATAATGATGGGGTTTATCAGCGTGTCAAGGAATGTCATAGAAGAGAAGCTAAATAATATCTGTAGAGGCTGAGATTCTCAACTTTAAGAAATATTACAAAATAAGTTTAATTTTTCTTATTTCTCACACGAATGTCATGTTATTCACAAGAAATCTCCTTCAGATGTTGGAAACGATACAGTAATGATTATAGTAAAAATCTTCATCATAACAGAATAAGTTCTCAGGATTCCATGGCGGTTATATTTCTGATGGCAGTCTTCTGGGTTTTCGCACCTACACGTTGTCAACATCGGGAAGACTAGTATCAGAACGAGATTAGTTTCAGAACCACCCCTTTTATTCTCATTATCTTTCTAATGATAACAGCCAAAGATCGAAAAGCCTGTCTCTTTATTCATCTGTTGCGTAAACACTTCTGATATTTTCTTCTTGTTTGCGTAATTCTTAACGCTGTGTAACGATGAGTCAGCACTTCTAAAGTGCTTTCTCATAGCTAAGGTTCATAAAAGTAGTAATTTCACTTTTATCGCCACGGGCTAAAGTATAAAACTACACGCACGATTTGAACTCTCCAGTTCTACTTTAACTATTCTACTATCTTGTCGGCAAAGCAAACGTGCGGACGTTGGTTTGTGTGCTTGTGTTCCTATACCTCTGAGTTGAAGGTGAAGTGCAAACATGGGGTTACTATTTGAAACCCTCGTCCTGGACTTGGTGGCTCTAGCAGTCTGCGCCCTTGCAGGGTTTTACGTCTATTGCAAGGTGTCGTTCAACTACTGGAAGAAAAGGAATGTACCCTATGTCAAACCAACATTTCCGTTTGGAAATTTCGGAGACATGCTGTTTCTTAGAGCATCTATTGGACATTTGTTTGAAAATATTTATAAGAAGCTTGACGGTGAAAAGTACGGAGGAACATACGCGATAACAAAACCTGGTTTCATATTTCGTGACCCAGATATTATTAAAAATGTTCTCGTTAAAGATTTCTCCAGTTTTCATGACCGTGGATTTTTCATGGACGAAGAGCTTGAGCCGCTGTCCGGTCACCTGTTCTTGCTACCAGGAAACAGATGGAGAAATCTTCGCGTCAAGTTGTCACCAACTTTCACTTCTGGTAAAATGAAGATGATGTTCCAAACTTTGGTTGATTGCGGACACGAACTAGGATCCATTCTACAGGAAAGTGCTAATAATGAAGAGATTGTTGAGATCAAAGATATCTTGGCTAGGTACAGTACAGATGTAATATCATCCTGCGCATTCGGTATCCAGTGTAACTGCCTCAAGAATCCGGACGCTGAATTTCGAGAGTGGGGAAGGAAAATGTTCACACCCTCGATCAAAAATTCAATAGTATCATTTCTTTCTGCAACAATTCCTAATGTGTTGAGTGTGTTGAAAGTGAATGCCCTAGATCCCCAAATTTCAAAATATTTTCGAAGTATGGTCAAAGAAACTGTAACCTATAGGGAAAGCAACAACATCAAACGCAATGATTTCATGCAGCTACTTATACAGATCAAGAATAAAGTTAAACTTGATGAGGAAAATGAAAGTATTGAGCAGAATGGCCATGGAATCTCTGGAGAACAAGTCTAGTGAAGATGGTATGTATTGAATTATTACGTAAATACAGGTTTTCTTTTCCTTATTATGTGACTTGAACTCTCTCACAATATTAAGCCCCTCAGCCAACCCCCCCCCCCCCCATCACTCCCCCCTCCTTAGACTTACTTATATATCTACTTTACTTTTTGACTTACTTTTTGTTCACCGTGCATTATGGTAATAGAAATCACTCGTCTACCAACTATACAGAGAATTAATCATGTTATTGCATTTTCTCATTTGTTGTGGCTTGTATACAGGACCAGGTGTTTTGCCAGTAGTTAGCACATTCTAAGTGGGCTTTATATAGCTGTTGATTGAGTATGGCCTTCTTTTTGTATAGGTATTTAATCTCTTGGCTTAGACGGTATTTTATCGCCATATTTCTTGTTTTTTTGCTATTTTGGTTGTTGCCATTTACTGTGATGTGTATGTAGTTTGGGGTGAGAGGTTCTGTTTTACATATTTGGTTAACCAAATGGAAGCGTTTGTTTTTTGAAGTTTTTCTTTGATGTTCTGATAGTGATAAAGGGGTTTTGTCTGTTGGGCATTGATCAACTTTACTTTTTGTTCACCGTGCATTTATGGTAATAGAAATCACTCGTCTACCAACGAGTGATTTCTAGTCGTATATCTATTGACAGCTTTCTCCACTTGGATTTGTTAATGATCGATCTTGGAATGGTCATTCTGCCAAAAACGACGTTCAAATTCTAATAAGTATTTTTTTTTCCTTCTAACATAACATTTTAATTTTTAAAGGAAAAATGTGTTTTTGGTTGAACCAAGAGAAGAAAACTGGTATCTCATATGAAAGTTTTTCGTAAAGAAATAAGCCGAGATATTTTGCACAGTGTTTTGAACTAACTGAAAATACACAGTATTCACCATATGTGTATCTCATGAAACATTGAGTTTTCTTATATTTCCTAATCTATTTATAGTATATAACTCACGTATATAAACTACAAAATGCAGTATGTTGCAGTGAAGAAAGTATTTGTTGCGTTTGTGTATGCAAAACGTAGATCTACACGTCATGCACATTAATGTTATAGGTCTGTCAATGAACTCCCTGGCAGCTCAGGCTTTGTGTTTTTTATCGCTGGTTTTGAGACGTCTTCAACTACAATGACGTTCTGTATGTACGAGTTGTCATTGCGCAAAGATATACAGGACCGTCTGCGGGAAGAGATTGATGTTGTGCTGAAGAAACATGACGGCAAGCTTACATACGAAGCCATCCAGGAGATGGAATATTTGGACAAAGTTGTTTCAGGTAAGGCCTAACTTTGGAAGAATGTTCCGAAAACAGGACATACACACTTGAATATCGCCACTATCTCTATAACCATTGTCACTAATCCACAAAAGTTTGTAGTCAAAGCTTTCTAGGAAGATTAAACGACATCTTCCGGTCTTTCTGCCATTGGCCTATTTTCCTCTTCGTATCTTTTTTCTTTAATTTCATACTTAGATATTTTTACGATATTAATTATTTATTTACGAGAGGCTCACGCAACGGCCCCTATTGGACAGGTCCTCCTCATAATCGAGACTTCACTATCACAATCACTTAGACACACCACACTCGGTAGGACTCCTCTGGACGAATGATCAGCCCGACGAAAAATTCCCTACTTGACAACACACAACAATCACAGGAGTCAGCCATCCATTCCCTCGGTGGGTTTCGAACTCACAATCCCAGCAAACGAGCGGCCACAGACGCGCGACTTAGAAGGCGCAGCCACTGGAATCGGCTAGAGGCTTACTACGGTGAGGAATATACAATTCATACTTTTCACAATAATTTAATACATTCATAAAATCAAAATCGGCGAGACGTTGGGACATGCAGTACGTATGGTGTAGAGGAAATGCCTATAAAAGATTCGTCAGAACTTAATGGGGAAAACTTACTTGGTTGACAAGATTTTAACTGAGAGTGATATGGATCTTAAGGAGAGGGGTATGCAAATTTGGATTTCTTTTAACAGGTCCCATACAAGGTCCAGTGACTGGTACATTTGAACACGAAAATAAACTTTCGGGTTTGCTATCAAGCGCATAATCTTTTTTATCCAAGAGAGTGCCTGTCGTTCCTGAAACAGAGCTCCTCCCCCATTGAGGTCATCATGCAGTTATGACACTGCTTCATATTATCTTGGTCAATCCTTCTTTTAATCCTTCCATATAGTCTTGGTCTTCCAATTTTCCTTTCTTTTCTTTTTTTCCTGTTGTTCAACTTTCTCATCCATACCGTAATCAAATATTTTGTCATAAACTACACAAAATTTCTTTTGTTCTTGTTCTTACAAATCCGAATAAAAGAGGGAGCATTTAACTTCTTACAAAGCAGCAAGAAAACTGGCTGTTCTTTTTTCCTTCGTAAAGATGAGGATTCGTCTTCATATACAAATCTAAGGACAACTGTTACGGGACGATGTAAGTAATTCCCTTTTAAATATTCTTTTCAGAAACCCTTCGAAAGTATCCACCAGTTCCCATCTTAAATCGTGAATGTACCAAGGACTACAACATACCTGGCACGGATGTTGTTCTGAAGAAGGGAATGAGGACAGTTATCCCTGTCTTGGCACTCCATCATGACCCGAAGTATTACCCTGAGCCTGAGAGATTTGACCCAGAACGATTCAACGAAGATGAAAAGGCGAAGAGACATCACTACGTATACTTGCCCTTCGGGAGGGTCCGAGGATATGTATAGGCAAGTTCGTTGTACCATAACGTAGATTGCAATGCAGACAGTACTAGAAACTAAAGAGTCAGTCAACCTGGAACCAGCACACATCCAACACGCTAAATGTATCTCCTTCTGTAACGTAATATTGCTGATTACAATTTCATACTTTATTAAATTCATGTACTACTGTCACTTCCACAGAACGTGGCCCACAATACACAATCCTGGACACTTTGTCTGAAAGAACAAAGTCTTGTTTTAGAAGTTATATTTTATGTGCATTGTGACGCAAATATTACCAGGAGTCTAGCACAACCAACTGTGAATAACATAATCAGAATTTCATAATTTCTATAGCACACAGCAAACACATTAGATGATCCAAACATTTCTGTTTTTTAGTACTTAACATTTTTATTTTAGTTAGTTCTGGAGGTTCCAGCATGTTCGTAATTTCAAAGAGTGAGAAAAGGGACTGCACTCTCTCGACTCAGTAAGGTATGGTCGTTCTGAAGCGCGTAGCTGTGAAATAATGCAAGGAATCCTCTTATGTTTCATTAAATATTTAGTGATATAGGGCGTATAGTATTCTTGATGAAAAGGAAAGAAAAGTTTGATACAGAATCTTGCATAATTGTGAACTCATTAATTCGTAGGTTTCGACATGTTCTGTTAAGATGATCAAATCTAAGAAGATATGATATTAATGCGTATGATAAGACAAATCAGTGCCAAACTTTACTCAGAAAACCGAACCACTTGAAGGGCCTATACATGGATGTGAGGTAATATTAAGTTCGTCCTTGAAGAAAGAGTTTTTGAAGATTTGGACAGAATTCATCCGGCTTAGAATATGACCAGTGACTGATTCATGATAACTCTGTAATAAAAATCGGATTATATAAAAGCGAGGGGATTTCTTGAATATCCACATGATTACTGGCTTCTGAATTGCTTTATTTCATGAAGTTATATAAAAAACCTGCGGCGCCACGGAATGCTCACGGTCGTTACAAAAAGCGAACAGAAAAATCAAAGGCCAGCGCCATATATTTTATAACACTAATGAAAAGTTACTTATTTTTACATCTACAGTACAAATAATTATTTGTTTGTGTAATTATAAATCATTTAAATCCTATACTTAACGGACGCTGGTTACATATTCCCCTTCATAGTATACTTTAGAAAAAATGCGAATGTAATTTACCATTTTAGATTTGAAGAAAGCCTATGATTCGGTCACCAGGAGGTCTGATTAATATTCACATTCAGTTTGGTGCTTCCATGAAACTATATTTAGGGGAAGGTTTACAACAATCCTGTTCCGAATCTTTTACTTCCAATGTATGACAAAAACATGAAGAATACCATAGGATACAAAACTGTAATTTTACTTGTTCCTTCACATGAGTGTGAAACTTGGTCTCTCATAAAGGGGGCAGAGCACGGGTTGAGGGTTTACGAAAAAATGGTGCTGAGGAATATATTTGTACATAAGACGGAGGATGGCAGATAAGGATACAGAAAGTTGCGCATTGAACATTTTCGTGATGTGTTCTCACCAAATATTAAAGGGACGACAAAATGAAGGAGTATGAGATTGGCGAGACATGTGGCATGTGTGGGGAAAACAAATGTACACAGAATTCGGGTTGGAAAACCTAAAGGAAAAAGACCGTTTGGAAGACACAGGTACAGAGGAGTGGATAATTTTCAAATTGTTAAAGAAATATGACCAGGTTCGTGAAAGGATTGTCAGGGGGACAACAAGAACAAGGAAAGGGCTGTTGTGAAATATTTATTGAATTTTTGAGGTCTATTAAATGCGAGTAACTTATTGACTGGTTGATGAACCAATAGCGTCTAATAAAGGGCTCTGTTCTTTTGAGTGAATTAGTTTAGTTCAGAAGGATATCAGCGGTATTAACCTATTTTTTCAGTCCATCATAATCCATATCTGCAGAGCATAAGAGAAAAAGTTCAGTGCCTATGTAAGGGTTCTAACCTGTTATTACAACTGCAAGAAATTACAAATTATCACCACAGGAACGCCACCCATTCTAAGCGAGAATTACTTGTTTTTACAGGGATGCGGTTTGGACTAATGCAGACCAAAGTGGGGTTGGTGTCTCTTCTGTCAAAGTACCAGTTCAATGTGAGCAAGAAAACTCCAATTCCATTGGTGTTTGACGCAAGATCATTCATTTTGTCGCCTGTTGGTGGAATGTGGCTGCAGATTACAAAGAGGGATAAGTAAAATATTTCAGTACAATATGTGTTGACAGAAAGCTCAAGATAAATAAGTTTTTATTCACTATTTGTCGGTATTATGTATGAAATATATCATGAGAATTACGCAAGTGAAACAGAGGGATATATTCAGTTACTACTACATAAATGACATAATGGCATACACATAATACCGGTGTTATTTATTTCTACAGTACTTAGACAGCCACTACGCAGTAATTTTAGCCAATATATTTACTAGGATTCGGACTGGACGACCGAACTGGAGATCTTTCCACAACAGGGTTGCTGACGACTCCTGTTGCTGCTGGACATGAACTGGTGACTGACCCCTAACGTTTCGAAAGAACGTAGTGCCTTCATATTCAGCTCTCCAGACTTCCAACACGGAGAGATTTAACCCTTCTCCAAAGCTTACTGATTTTGCTTCATATTTTCTGGGCCCCGGTGTCTCCCTAGCTGCTGATAAAGTGGCTGGTTTGTAAAGGTAAAAACGAACGTCCGTATGATGTCGGGATTAAGAGTGAATGGAGATATACCTCCATTTTTCTATATTCCGTCATTATGTGCATAGTGATAACTTTGCCTTTACTATTAGCTTCATAGCCTTTTCTTCAAATGTACAAAATGAAAATTCTAAGGTTTGTTTTGTAAAACCATACGGCGCAGTGAAGGAAAATTTCATATTATTGTAATATTGATATTAGTTACTTTTGAGTGGTTACTTTCACACTTGGGCTACCTTACCCCGGTACCTATAGACTATGAGACTGCATGGACTGTAGAAATTGTCTGGACGCAGTGGTGATAAATATTTCAGCCCTCAGCAACTCAAATTAGTAGCTGATAATTTCTTGCTCTCTTTCAAATAAGGAAGAAATATATCCGTTTGCCAAAACGCCGAGACACGTAACTCAGCGAGAGAATCCAGAGACATGAGACTTCTCACTGGAAAGATATTTTTACCCCTAGAATTTTGTTCCTCCACAGGTAGTCTGCGTGGTGTCGGTTTCCTCGCAACAAATACGAGTATTTCGGGGTGTATACAACGAATCCTTAAAGCGAAATTACGCTGCACGTTTCGACGCGACTTGGAGACTTGCCCTTCTGACACTTTCACCTTACTGCGCGCTATAAAAAGTGTACTCACTTTAATTTACGTAGTGTGAATTTATAAGTTGTCATTGTTGGATTTTGTATATGAAAAAAGTATGTAGCTTTTCTTATATTGAAAGGGTGTTCTACTGTCTATAATACAGATGCACTCTTTATTGTGGGTGTGTGGGAAATGTTGCTTCTGTTAAAGCTTCTAGTGTTGTTACTTCCAAATCAGTTTCGCATGTCAGATGCATTTTATTTACCAATTCAGGTAAGAGTACCGTGGCAAAATAAACGTTATTTTTGTGTGAAAATTCTGTAAATCCTGACTACTTACTCTTAGGTTAATATAGGTTTAAGAACAAAAATGTAATGCTATTTATGGAGCTGAGTTAAAAGTAACCCCACAATGACTCAATTTCTTAAATCTATTTTTTAAGTATCAGACCACGAATTGTTTGTCACATTTATTTACTTCAGTTTATTTTATAATTTCTGTTTCTGATACATATTTGATAATGGCCTTTAGAATAATTTATTATAACCTACATTTTATTAACCAATACGCGTGTATAATTGAAACTGTCATCATAATCTATGCACAATTAAGCTTCCTTACCAATTCCTAAATGCACTCTATGGGGTTTATTTCTTCCTTGTTTTTATGCCATCCAGGATCTCTTCATCCCACTGGTTTTTGTTCCAGTTTCTGCGCTGTTATTCTCTTTACGTTTAATCTGTTTTTATTTCAAAGCCAGTTCCTCTATTACTTATAAATTTCTCTCATCATACACAGCGTCTCTTTTGTCGTTGCCCTGAACACCGCAGCTGTCACGGGATATCACGGCGGATGCAGGATTTCTATGCGATAAAGCTGCCGTGTTCGGTGCGTCGATAAAAGAGAGATCTTTTATTTTAGTGGTTTAACTACTTTCGTGCGTTTATGAGTATATCGTCTTAAAGAAACTGTTCCATACATTTGCGTGATTTATATTGTTATCTGCAATTTTGTAATCAATGAATGCAATAAATGAGGATCTTGCAAGAGAAGCGTCAACAAATATTTTCTACTCTACTTTGCTCGTGTTATTATTTATATCATGAAAAGTCAAGGCATAATGATCAGTAGTGGTATTTCATATTTAGGGTTCCGTGTCTAAAATTCACCTGGAAGCCTGGCATAACGATAAAAGGCTTTTATGATTTTTCTCGTTCTATCGCAAAATGCCCAGATAGTAATTTTTACGTTTGCCATCCCGTTAGATATAACAAGAAGCGAATTAAATTGCCGTCCACACCAAAAGTAAGTTTTATATCTTTAATTTGGCAACATGTTTCGACATCAGAGGGTCATCTTCAGGCCAGTAGTATGAAATACAATATATATATATATGTATATATTTATATATTGGGTGACCTCTGCGACCAACTGATCACTCGTTCAGAGAAGTGTGTGTGTGCGTGCACGTGTGTGTGTGTCTGCCTATTTGTGTATGATCTAGTAACCTCAAAAATGAGGCGTCCAAGGTTGACTTTGGCTGTCGCGCCAGAGAAAAAAGTTTGTGCTTTCTGTCAGTTATTATCTTGGTTGTTACGGTGACATACCATTTACATAAAGAGCTGTACTTTAATACTGATGAAATAAATAATCTTTGGTGTGCTAATGCTGGTACATGAATTATTTATAAAGCATAAAGTAATGCGAAGGCAAGATGTTCTGGAATGAAGTAAGCCCCGCCCACCTCATTCTTCTTGATTTGATCACCTGAATAATAAAAGTCTTTTATGATCTTTTTCGTTCTGTAGCAATTTTCCCAGATAATAATTTTTACGTTGGCCATCCCGTTGTATAGAAATAACAAAAGAAATAAATTGCCGTCAACACAAAAGTAACTTTTATATCTTTCATTTGGCAACAAGTTTCGACATGATGTGGTCATTTTCAGGGCAGTAATTTTAAAATACTTTAAAGGAATTGTGTACAATTTTATCAAGTTTTGAACTGAGGTTTCAATTTTACACTTTGATAAAATACATGTTGCCTTCTCAGATCAATTACATACAAGGAAATGTTAAAGGGTTAAAAAGGTTTAATGACTAGAAAATATTCTTGAATTGTACTGTCGTTATCTTGAACTAGTGGATAAGTATGAAAACACCGAGTTCGCGGTATTTGTTTTTTGCAGGTCTTGTATATTTTGTGGATTGGTTGTCCAAAATCGTTTTTCTTTTTTGTATGGAGATATGGTTGTAGATTTTGGTGTATAGATGGTTCTGGTATTTGTACGTGTTGCTTGTCCAACTATTCCGAACACTTCTTTCGCAAAATACCCAGACAGTGATTAAAAATATAGCACGATTGCAGCTTTTCCGATTTTTTAAAAATTTCTTCTTCATAGATATATCAATTGTCGTGATATAACCCGAGCTTTTAATAAGGGGTCATCAAATAAGTAAAAGAAACTATATATATATATACAGTAGTCCCCCCGTATCCCCGGGTGATACGTTCCAAGACCTACCGCGGATGC
The DNA here is from genome assembly GCA_021186555.1 of Reticulitermes speratus. Lineage (NCBI taxonomy): Eukaryota > Metazoa > Arthropoda > Insecta > Blattodea > Rhinotermitidae > Reticulitermes > Reticulitermes speratus. Next base: position 23,541,822 of record JAJKFL010000005.1, read on the forward strand.
CCGAAACCGCGGATAGTAGCGAACCCTATAAAAGTAAACTTTAGATCGACTAAAGTCGATGCTGGCAAATTAAAACGTAAGTACTTAAATCGAACATGGTCGACTTTGGCAGTGAATGTGTTAATATTTTCGGTCCGCGGTAACTGAAACAGCGGATACGGGGGTTCTACTGTGTGTGTGTGTGTGTGTGTGTGTGTGTGTGTATATATATATATATATATATGAGGGTGACCTCTGCGACCATGTGATCATTTGTTCAGGGAAGTCTTTGTGTGTTTGTGCGTGTGTGTGTGTGTATGTGCCTTATTGTGTGTTATCTATACACCTCAGAAATGAGGCGGCCTAGGCCTGAGTTGGGCTGTCGCGCCACAGAAAAAAGTTTTTGCTTTCTGTCAGTTATTATCTTGGTTGTTACGATGAAATAACATTTACATGAAGAGCTGTACTTTAATACCAATGAAATAAATGATCTTTGATATGCTTAATAATGCTGGTACATGAATCATTTATAAAGCATAAAGTAATGCGAAGTCAAGATGTTCTGGAATGAAGTAAGCAGCAAGTAGTGGGATATTAAAAATACGAGCATGGCGTTGTTGTCTACGTTGGAGGTTTAAACGTGTGGCTAATTTTTCTGTCGTCGTGAAAATGTATACTTTGGACTTTTCGGGAAACATAAATAAGTAAACTTTCCTCTTTAGATTGATCTGTAAATATAAAGTGTTATTTTGTCACACTTTACTCTTTTACCTTGTATACTCACGAAACACTAGCTTTCGCTTCACCAGATTCAAAAATTAAATTGTAAGTCCTATGTGTCCTTTAACACTTCTTTATTGAGTGTAAATTAAGCAACTTAAAAGAAACACGCTTCAATACTAACACACTTTGTCTTTCACCTAACAACATAAACTAGTTTGTTGATGTAGAAACTCAACACATACATTCACTATAATAAGCATGTCATAACGTGTAATGAGTAGGAACATATCAGTCTGTATAATGACATGGCTAGGTCCGGACCACTTGGAGTCAGAGTTCAATTCCCAGTGGGGTTCCGCTCTGGGACTCACCGAGATTCGTATAAATGACTAATGAAGGCTGTCCCCAGAAACTAAAGGAAGCCGAGCACGAAGCTGACGATTCACTTCCGCGAAGTGCCAAGGTGCCAAAACCGTGATGTTTTACCTTCATTTCCCCGTATCCCCGTACTTCTTCATGATGCTCAAGTAAGTGCTGGTGAACAGTTCTGTCCTACCTTTACAATTAACAGGAAATAGTCCCAATAGCTATTGACAAAGTACATGTCACAGGCTATGTTTATATGTCAGTCTTATTTAGGTAACAATAAAGACTACATACGTATAATTTAAATGGAACTAACTAACTAACCAACTAACTCCACGGAGCAGAATCCTTCTTGAGAAGCTAACAGTTCTCAGCTAGACAAGAAATTCCCCGCATTTTATGGAACCTGGAGGTTCATTACCGCATTCACAAGAGCCCGCCACCTGTCCCTATCCTGAGTCATATCATCGAGTTCATGCCTCCCATCCCACTTCTTGAAGATCCATTTTAATATTATCCTCCCTTTTACGCCTGGGTCTTCCAAGTGGAATTTAAATAGAACATGTGGCAAATTGAATCATCTCTTTGACCTTGGTGTAAGAACACTCATCAGTTAAACCTGAATCACAGTTTATCAAGGGTTTGCTTGTCTGCTGCAAGTTTTTCGCGGAAAATTATATTCCAGTCAAGTCTACGGCCATTACCAACTGGAATGGCAACACTGTACGGGACACAGCGAGAGCAGAAAAGTTAAATTATAGGTTTGGGAAAATAATGTCAAGGTTTTCGTTTTGCTTAGAACCAAATTGCTTCGTTGCTGGAATTGAAAGTCAGGCGGCCATGCTGCTGAACAGTGAGTAAGGCCAAAAGAGCAATGCAAAATATGGCCATGAAATAGTGAAGTAAAACACAATATACTACAACGTCTTTCGGATTAATCGGACTAATGTTGCGGCAAATCTTTAATTGGACATTTGCTGTTTCTGGTTCTTAAGTGTGATATATTAGTTCAAATAAATTGAGGCAGCTGTGTTAGCTCAGTGTAAACAGTAATGAAAATAGTAACGTAGTACACAGCACTTAGTAGACCTAAAGCATTCTGTGCTTTCTAAATATTATGCGACATTACATTAAACGCATCAAGTGCTTTCTTTTAAGCCCTTAAGAAAAGTACTGCCCACCTGCGACGATTTTACTAAACTCGCAAACGATCACCAGCGTTACTTTCTGGTTTCTTGTAGTGAATTTGCCAAACGTTTTAGGATTGTCGGAAATGCGAAAACAAATACTTCTCTTTCACTACGCCGGTTTTCATGAGTTATCAAATTGGCCAATAAAGCATTGTAAAATTCCTCTGTACCGAGATTTAAACAAATCGGAAGAGAAGTGTAAAGAAAATAGTAAAATTAATTTAAGTCATTGTTTAAAGTACGCCTCTTATTTCATCGTTAATCCCACAATGACAAACACCCAATGCTTTTTTTGTGAACATCTGCTGCACCGAGTTGTATACAAATCGGAGAAAAATGTAGAAAGCAAGACGAAGTTTCCTTTAGGCCACTAAGTACGGCAAGGCTTCCGCTCTACCAATTTTCACGATAATCATAATTACTCAGTACAACTACATCCAAAATTTTCACGCCGAATTTCACCCAAGTCTTTTAATAAATATGGAAATTACAGGCTTAGTTTATTCATGACCTTAAGTAAAATATGACTGTCACTATGCCTGTCTGTCTGTCCATCTGCTTGTCCGCATTGAACAACTCGGTTCCCACAGCACAGATTTTCTTGAAAGTTTATATTTGTGTATTTTTCGAAAATCTGTCGAGAAAATTCAAGTGTCATTAATATCTGACAAGAATAACGGGTATTTGACATGAACACCTATTTACATTTATGATTATATTTAGCTAAATTCGTCTTAGAATGAGAAATGTTTCAGATAACCGTTGTAAAAAATCAAAACACATATTTTGTATTCAATAACCTTTTCCGAAAATCGTTCCGTTTATGAGGTAATGTGGAAAAGTATGTTAGAGCCAGACAGGCCACAAACGACAATATAATACGGCGCATGCCCTTTGCATGCTGGATAACTAAGGCTACAGACACACACTCAGAATATGTAATAGTTATTTGCTTTTCCACGACAACAATGGTTATGCGAACGCGCGTAAATCTTATGTTATGCGTACATTGCCTGTCCTGTTCATTCGTACTACCATTCAGGACATCACCACAATCGTGCCGAGAATATTGTCGTCTTATCAGTTCATGTTATCGTTTTGTAGTCTGGTGGGTTGTTACTAGCTTTTATGAAAACAGAGTTAAGCCCTGAAAACAGTAGCAGAATATTCCTCTGAAACGGCGGTACAACCCGGTGTCATAGCAAAACACTAAGCGTTTATTCATAAAGTTGCTGCAGATTCCATCTATTCTGACTAGATATTTATCGTTGTTTTCTTTCAGTTCATGGGGTACATGAAGGACACTACCTTGCAAATAGTCCAAGATCACCTCCCACCAAATCCTTACCGACTCTATAAAATGTACATATATTTTCGTGATAGGTCTTCATATTATAGAAATCAGTTACATCTTTTAAGCATATTGTCTCGAGCTGTAAAACTTCTGACTTGTATTCGGGAGATGACAGGTTTGAATCTCAGCCAGAACACCGGCTGTCATAATTGGTATTTCTCGTGGTTTTTCTTGGTGCTTTCAGGCAAATTTTAGACTTGTACTTGAATTAGGCCACGGCGGATTTTTCCCACTTCCTTTCTGACTCATCATTCATTGCCATCGATTTATTCTACGCTATATATTCACATTTTACAGCGTAGTCAGACTACAAATATTAAAATATGCACCGGACGCTGATGGATAAACATTATTTAGGGTTTTAATTGATGGATCCATCCATTATTATCATCAGCACTACAGCCCTTAGTGGGCTTTGGCTTCCTTTGATGGATCCATTACAAGTCACAAATTTAATGTAGTTGGAAATAGCCACGTGTCCTCATATGACAGACTGCCTTAATTTTCATGCACCACTCCACTATAACAATGTAGTCATCTATAATGTATATTATACTACATTCATCGGTATTAATCTCAATTACCCAGGTGTGGCGCACTCACTAACAAAGGGTATTATAAAAATTATATGTACAATATTCTCAGTAGAAACACAAGTTTAAAATTAGTAATAAATTATAACATTCCTCTTGTTGATGATGATGATGATGATTATTATAATCTAATTTTCCTTATCCATACAGCTTACTAGAATTAAGTTACATCAACAATTACTACAAGTATGCAATAATTCTTGCTGTGGGTATCTCAGTATTTGTGACCATTACCTATCATATTCGACATTAATAAAATTCGGAGTTGAAACGGGGGTTTTGAATAATTTTAGAATGATATAATCGCCACAATCAACTTGGCATTGCCCTTTGCTGAAAAAATGTTTTGACGCTCCTGATCCACAACACGAACACGTCATCTTAATGCATGGGGCTGCGTCATGCTGACTGGAGTGAGGATGATAAGGTCGTATTTCTGCGAAGATGACCTCGACCTAGCAGAGGATAAACAAAAACACACGACTGCCGTTGGGAGGCAGTACCATCCAGCAGCGAATTGCATGACGTGGACATGCGTAGTCTGTCTAGAAACGTGTATGCTCATGGCCGTTTGATCTTCTCAAAAGTGCGTTAAAAGGAGTGTGTTAAGGGGAGCAGGTTCTGGAAAATCAGGTACAACACTACATAAACTAATTTACAATATTTTTATTTCGCTTTATCTAAGATTGCTGAGGAAATTAAGTTATGCACATGGTTCCAAAATTCGGATGTAACACATACATCGCATACAGTCTTCAGTGTTCTGTGTTTATTTACTGCCGTTAAAATATGTTGAGAGCTCATAGCCACTACGTATATACATTGCACTGTATACAGGCATAATATCATGCTACAAAGTTTGGGCCCCTGTGCAGTTTCCAGATGTGCCCTGTCGTACCCATGACGAACATGACAGCTTTCTATAAATTAGTCATACATTTACTTACTTTTCAAACATATAAATGTTTTTTTGAATCCTGTTTCTTATAATTACATGCAGAATCGATGTCAGTCAACACAACTCTCTTTTTATTGTAAAAACAGTATTTTTTACTGTTCGCTACATATTTCAACCTAAGAGGTCATCATCAGGCGAAAATAAAAATACGCATACAAAAGGAAGGTACATGGGTATTTTTTTTTTCGAGAAAAAAAAGTTTTGCTGTTACTACTTTTAGTGTTGTATAAAAATTAATTTAACGTGGCCTGAATTATATATAATTACTCTAAACATCTCTGATATGTAGTTGTGTTACTTAAAACCATCTTTATGTCCTAAGGATTTTCTAATTTTGCGCGTAATTTGAGAATGATAAATAATAAAAACGTCCTGCATCAATTTTATCGTATTAAAATTAGCTTAGCCTTTTTTATTTTATGTGACATTTCTTACATTATAACAAGTGGATATGTTCACTTTCATACGTATTCTCATTCTGTTACTTCCCTTTACACCAACGACGTTCAAATTTTTCTTTACTCTCTTTGGGTTTGCAGGATCACTGATGGGCCCTTTAATGTTCTATTTGACTGCTTCTTTCTGTTCGATAGCCAGTATAGCAAAATCATTTAGCCTGCTTTAACCTATCGAAATTTTCTCGTATTTTTTCTCATTACTCTTAACTTACTACAAGACCTTTCAAATCTCCCCATCTTTTCCGGAGTCGTAACAAACTATTAGAGAAGAGTACAAATGTCGGAAAATTTACCTTTCAAACAACTGAACGTTGTGGGATGTAATTTGAAAATTGCTTAATTGACATTTTGTCACTTAATTTTTTAAACAAGATACAGCATAAACAAATGGAAAGTGAGGAGATACCACTTCCAGATATTTTCTCATGAGATTTGCACACAGGGTTTGGCATTTTGGTTTTCAAGAAATCCAAAGTACAAGTAGTTCTTCACTCTTCGCATCCCTGAAAATCATTTGTTAATGTGAGAATGTATCTTGTCAAGTGCATAATAAGAACATTATCTTTAAATGATTGTTCTCCGTTGCGTATAACCTTTTCCACCTTACGAACGGGCAATTGTGGAACCATGGTCAGAATTATGCTACTAAAGTATGCCACTCCAAATTTATGGGTGCTTATTTTTAAATTGATGACAATTATGCGAAGAAGTCAACAGGTAATGTAAAACTCTACAAATTACCTAACAGAACACATCCTCATAAAGTAAGCTATTTCCGCACTGTTATGGGGTGTCATTCTGTTACGGTTGGTTACACTGAGACCTATTCGAGTGAAGCTGAGTTCTCACGAATACGCTCGAATTCGCCTGAATCCTGTTAGTGGAACAATAATTATTTGCTGCGTGTTTTTGGGCTCGCTGAATTTGTGGGCCCCTGTGCTTTGCTTACTTTTTCTACATGTTAGCTCCTCCACTGTGTTGATGAAACGAAGTTAGGTTTGCACTGCTTAGCCCTTGGTCCTAACCAGTGGAGCCTTCCCTCCCCCAAGTATCGCAAATAATTGTTGGCCATTAGTGATGACAATTTACCACCAGAAACCTTTGTGTTAAGAATTAAACTTTATTAATTAAACATTTAACGGTACCGGTACTGAAGTAATATATCACTGATAAAAAACTATCTTCGCCTCTCTATTCACTCACACAAGATCCACTTCTCACACGCAACTTATTACAAACAATACGTAACATTTAGTGGCTAACTCCAATTACGTTGTATCTTCATTGCCTTCAGACTTAGCGTAATTGCTTAGAATTTGTCGATAAATGCACCAGTTTTGGATGAATTTACAGCCACATATGCGCCAGTAAATTATTTTCATAAAAGGTGGACCTTAGCAAGACAACCCATTAGAGAATTAACGTTACATCAATCGTATCCTCAGTTTCATTACCTTGTTCACACGAGCCCACTATTGGATCGTATCCACACCACAGGAAGCCTGTCCACACTCGCAACGTATTTATTTAAAATACAGTTTGACATTGTCCACATATAAGCCTAGACCTTCTAAGTGTTCTATTCCTTTCATTCTTCCAGATAAAAAGTGTTGTATGTATTTTTAATATCTTCCATGCCTATAACATGCCACTTTTATCTCATCCTACTTGATTCAGTCAATGTAATAGTATTTGGTGAGGAGTATGAAGCCCTTGTTGCAGTTCCTCCATGCCCTATAAACTCTCTCTCGCTAACGGTGTGCGTAGCATGGTAGTTAATTACCATGAACAGGAGTTTTCATCATAAATGGAAAATAGTTCTGCTGGTCAAAAGATACTTCGCTTCTTGTGGATCTCGAACGTTTCATTGCACTGGACTCTACCCTTCTCAGTCCCATTCACGCTGTTTCTTTTTAAGACTTGCTTTAAGTTTTATCCTTCCATCTAAGCTTATCTACTTTAGAGAGTTCATAACTTAAATTTCATATGCATTTCCTGTCGCCCACATGCGTTGCCGTTCTCATTCTCCATGCTTAACTGTTGTTCTCCTACAAATGGAACAGGAACTAAAGGTACATATTATGGTAACATGTAAATGTAAAGACAAGTAATAGTAAAAATATAGGTCCACTAATTAAATCAACATATATCATGAGTTAGCATAAGAAGAAAATACAAATTTTCAAATATTTCCACATTTTATTCAGAGTTAAATAACAAATATTCTAAATGGAAAAAGATTTGTACTTACTGAGCACTTAAATACGAACGGTTTTAGGCGTGTTCACATCCCTGCGGAGTGCCTATCATGTCCTTCCGTCCGTCTGCCCCTCTATAAGCAGAAAACATCTCAATAACGATGAAACAATTTTCATGAAATATGATATTTGTTATTCAAATAAGATTTGTCCCTGTTATATACTGCCCAGAGGCTGAACACCACCGATGTCACTACGTTCAAACGCCACTGTCTTCGTCCCTTCAGTATCCCAGCACTTCAGGAGTTAGTCTACAGGCTGAGTTAACTCTCTATCCTGTGCCCGCTTTCTGCCAAACGATACTCTGAGGTACCATGTGTCAAAAGAGGCGACGCTTTTAAGTAGCGAGGTCACTTGCTGGCTCGCGATCCAGCCGTTGCTACGTATCTCCGCGTCGCTGACTCTGGCCATTTATCCTTCGTTGTTAAATCGAGGAGGATCCCGTCCACAAGATACCGCTAGACACTTTTGGTCACAACTGATATCAATTTACCAACGGATAACTTCACGTTAAGACAAAACGTAATTTATTAAGCGCTTAACTTTACCGGCACTGAAGAAATATATCGTTTATTACAAATTTCACTTGCCTCTGTAGTCAATAATACGGGATCAACTTCGTACATGTAACTTATTACAAACTGCTATTCAGTAACAGTCCTACCACATCCAAACCAATGCATTTTAAAGAAAGCGGCAGTGAGAATAAAGTATAGCCCTATGTTAACTGCTGTCTTCAGTAATTCTCGCTAGTTGGATGTTAGGCAGATAGACACTGTTGTCAGAATCGCCAGTATAATGCGCACTGTCAAAGAACATCAAGTCACACAAAGGGTAATAAAAAACAAAAAATCAGTGACAAAAAGAAAGAGAAGAAGAAATTTTGCACTACACAGAGTTGGGTTTGCAGTTTAGCAACACAAAATCTAAATTATCAGATTCAGAAACGTATTTTATTTGAGGTTAGGCTTTGAGACTTGTGGACACAAAAATGTCACGGGAGGCTAGGGCTTGAGGTTTTATTTTAAAAATTGTGTGCTATAGACGTTAGGCTTTGAGTGTTCATGTTTGGTTGCAAATTTTATTATATTCTTTCTTATTCTGCACATTAAATATGTTTTGTTCTCTTTAATATTAGACATGTAATTCTGTTTTATAAGCGATTAAAAATGATAATGGTTTTTTAAATAATAAATATAGAAATGTTCTTGAGGGAGAGGGAGATGTAGAATTTAGACGATCTGAATGGAGTGTAAGAAAACACATGAAAATACAGCTGTCACAATAACACAATTGTTCCTCTTTATTTTTGTTGCACTACGTATAATAAAATATAAAATAAAATCTACAGATAATAAGGGAAGTAATATGTTTTGTTTCATACTGATTCGAAAGTTTTTGAATTTTATTTCAGCGTCTTGTGACATAGCATTTCCAGCAAAACATCACAAAAAAACCGGAACCCACTGAAAAAATTCAGTACGGACTGTCACCAGTGAATTTCTCCAACATTTCTTATGTGTCTTTAGAAAGAAAACTGGTTTGCTTACAGATACTATTTATCTTGTGTGTTTCTTCTATTCTGTTCATAAAAAACGGATATTGATATAAATATATTAGTAGTCGTGTTAAATTGATATGCAATATTCATTGTAATTCTGTTTTTACATCAGGTGAAATTTACGTTCTGCAAAGTCTTGCTAACGAGAATGGTGTTCTTGTCAAATTCACTTCTTCTGGACGTGGGGACGCTCCTAACTTGTATCCTGGCAGGTGTTTACATCTTCTTCAAGTGGTCATTCACTTACTGGAAGAAACGTAATGTACCTTACATCGAACCGATCTTCCCATTTGGAAATTTCAAAGATATGATTTTGACGCGGAAACCATTTGGAGATTTATGCGCAGACATTTACAACAAACTTGAAGGACAAAAATACGGAGGAATGTACATATTCATGAGTCCACGATTTATTTTCCGAGACCCTGATTTGATTAAGGATGTTTTGGTTAAGGATTTCTCTACTTTCCACGATCGTGGGCTCTATATGAATGAAGAGATTGAACCTTTGTCGGGACATCTATTTTTGTTACGCGGAAGGAAATGGAGAAACCTCAGGGTCAAGTTGACGCCGACTTTTACATCCGGCAAGATGAAGTTAATGTTCCAAAGACTTGTAGAGTGCGGAAAAGAGCTTCAAACTTGTTTGGAAAAAGTAGGTGAAAAGGGAGATGTGATTGAAATTAAGGACGTTCTGGCTAGATTCAGCATTGATATAATTTCGTCTTGTGCTTTCGGGATCGAATGTAATTGCCTGAAGAATGAAGATGCCGAATTTCGGCAATGGGGAAGAAAAGTTTTTAAACCGTCACTGAAACGGTTAGTCATAGGAATTTTATCAGGGATTGCGCCTGTTGTATTGGATAAGCTGAGACTATCAAATCTTGATTCCGACGTTTCTAAATATTTCCGCAATATGGTAAATGAAACGGTTGAATATCGCGAAAAGAACAATGTGAAACGCAACGACTTTATGCAACTCTTAATACAACTTAAGAATAAAGGTTTATTGGACGATGAACAGAAAGCTGAGGATCAGAACGATGGAACGAGTAAGAACACTGAAACAGCAGAAGGTACGTACACTCCCAATTAGAAAATGTATATTAACTGTAAGTATTTGCAAGCTAATTTACTTTGAAGGTATCTTTAGTTTATGTAGATATCAAATTGTAGTTTATTTAAATACTCTTTCTTTTAGTTTCATAAGTAATTCACATATTTGTTTCCATATACATTGTTTTCATCATACGACGCTTCTGAAGGTCGGCTAAAGCGCTGAACGGGGCTAGGCTGACTTGCTGTTACAAGTATATTCGCAGTGTCATAGTTTTAGAATCTCTTATTTGTCAAATGTATGGCTTAGCAGTGATTTTCTTTAATGAAGAATCCCTATGGAAAATTATGCTTGCTCTCGAAGCATAGAGCAGAAAATAACATTAGACTTCCTCCCCCAGAACAGCAGGTTTTATATATGGGAACTGGAATGAATCAAATGTCAGACTGAGTCAGTATATGGTCAAATTACAGTATTTTGTGAGAACGGTGATTTACATTCAAGTAACCTCAACAAATGTCCTTCATGACCTGAATGAAGTGGCAAAGGAATGAAGGAAACACATTATATTTTAGACATACATAGTTCATTTTAGTTAATTTCTCAGTAGCTAAGTTTGTAACTTTAGCTAGTTTCGTTAAATTACTGTTTTGTACTCAGTTGCCCTGCTTATGTAAAATGGCAGTAATTGTAATATCAAAGCAGCTTTCTTCCTTCACTTATATTTAGCACTTTGCTAGACGAAACGGAATTTTCGGGAACAGTATTAGGCCCTGTTTATTTATATTCTGTAGTTCAGTTGTACTACTTGAAGTAGTTAATTCAGTTAGTGTTGCAGCTTTTATACGTTGGTGCAATCAGTTGCTTTAATAGATTCGTTAGATTCTTGTGTAGCTCATTTTATCCATATGGCGTTAAAATATTTTATCGTGGTAGTCTGGATTATGGGAGCTTACAATAGCTGGATACGAGAGGATCACATAATAGGATTGTCTGTTGAATTTGCAGTTAAGGCTTTTGTTTCATCAGTAAAAATGGACATTGTGTAGGTATGTCCATGAACTGTCTGGCGGCACAAGCTTTCGTATTCTATGCTGCGGGTTTTGAGACATCTTCAACTACCATGACGTTTTGCCTGTACGAGTTGGCGGTGAACCCAGACATACAGGAAATCCTTCGGACTGAGATTGACACCGTACTGGAAAAACACGATGGCAACATCTCCTACGAAGCCATCCAGGAGATGACGTATTTGGACAAAGTTGTAGCAGGTAAACAAAATACTGAGACTTTTAGTTCTAACGTAATCTCCTTGTGGAATTATAGAATTAGTATACGACATATCTCTGAGCGCAAGACACATTCATTTAATGTGCAAAAATAGTTTGTATTAAGTAATTTACCATACGGTAAGGCAGGTAATGGAAATGAACTCATTCACCTCTAAGACATGCTTGATACTTGGTGAACAAATAATTAAAAACTCTTTCAGAAACTCTCCGCAAATACCCGCCACTTCCAATGTTAAACCGTGAGTGTTCGCGGCCGTATAAAATCCCAGGAACTGATATTGTTTTGGAGAGAGGAACTCTAGTGCTTCTACCGGTGACACCTCTTCACCATGACCCCAAGTATTATCCCGAACCTGACAGGTTTGACCCCGAAAGGTTCAGTGAGGAAGAGAAGCAGAAGAGACACCGTTATGTCTACCTTCCTTTCGGAGAGGGACCCAGAATTTGTATAGGTAAGTTTCACACTTGACAGTATAAAACAAATGTGACATTAAAATTACGAGTGTCATAACATTTGACACTTCGTCTCTTCTTGGTAAGATATAAGCCTGTTATTTCCCGACTGGTAGTCCCTGCATTTCTTACGCTATTTTCTATGTTTTTCCTTCTTTCCAGAAAGGTGCTTTTCTGACGTTCTCTAGCATATTATATTCACACCCTGTTTATTTATACATTTTACGAAAAACATATTCTTGTTTAATGCGCCGGATTCCACATCCAGTAGGAAACATTTCGCTTGCTGTTGTAACAAGTTTGCAAATTGTATGCCTATACATCGTGGCATATGTACACAGGCTTTACCGAGACCTGTAAGCTTCCAAAATATCATATAGTTTCACAATACACGCGTTAATGTAATGTAGTGTATTTCCTTCAGAAGGGTATGGCCTTGTACGAAACTCATCGTTTTTAATTTAAATTTTATGGACATCTCCTACCCAGAATTTTACCCCAGCCGTACAAAAAATGTAAAAAGGGCAAACCTTAATTTATGCCCTTACGTAAAGTATGCCTTCGAGTGTATTGATTTTCACTAACCTTAAAATTTCTCAACGGAACTATTTAGAGATTCTACCGAATTTCATTAGAATCCGTGAGAGATATGAAAAGTACGGACATAAATTTTATTAAGACGTTAAGTTGAGTATGGCTCTCATTGAGCCGATTTTCACTAAACGTAACTTGCTCCACAACTGCTTATAAAGAACTCTTCCTATGCCGAATTTCATGGCATGTCGACAAATGTTATGGTCGCTCTTATAGGGTTATGGGTGGATGGACGGGCGTGATGCCCACATAAAGGGTTATTTTTTCTTGGTAAAAACGCCTACAAGCAATGTGTGATAACTGCTTTTAGTTTTTAGTTTGATTACCCGAAATTCTGTGTGCTGTATACTACGTCCTTGCTGACTGTATTGCCTTCCCCTCATTTCGAAAATATACCCACATTTCAACTTATTCTAACAATACGCGTGAGAAGCATTATTATTCCATTGATTTCGTCACTTGTTCATCCAGTATGTTCTGTGTTGATCATGTTAGTGCCTGGTATCTTTGCTCCTCACGGTGTCGACTCTTAAATATTTACTATCTTGACTTATATAGAGTGTCTTACTGATAGCTGCTCTTACTCCTGTTGCATTTTCCAGAAACTCGTCTAATGATATTTCACTAGACTCTTGTTGTTTCCTCGGTGTAAGTTTTTGTTTTATCTTATAATATTTTATATGCATCCGCCTTTCTTTCGTGGGCTGTATCTTCTGTTTCTGGTGAAGGTGTTCTTGTGCTCTAAATTTCCAATTGCTTAAGACTCGTTTCTCTTTTGAGGAAAATAATTTGACTACAGCACAAGACTAAAAATTAAGGAAATATGTACTTTATACGATTTTACAGAGCGTAACTTTCGATTTTTCTTGTTCCGATGTTTTGTTTTCCTTCATATTTATGTCCTGTCAACAGATGTAAGTCACTATATAGTTCTTACTTTTATTTCTGTTTCGTTAAACACGCCATTCCGATAAATGTTTCAAACCAAATTTATGTCATAATAAAATATTGATGTCATGTTACGTGATGTTGTGCCACATCAGTTTCAGCGTTATGGCTTTTCGTGTCACGTCTGTTCGTGTACCTAAACTTTTGTACAATGATTTTTGTTTTAGCAAATATGAGAGATTAACGTGCAGAGTATCATTAGGTGAAATCACTGCTATAAACATCACTGCACCGACCGACAAACCTTAACATGTAAAATTCGATCAGCATCCATTTATTAGTTTCCGAGATTAAATATTCGGACAGAAGGACGCACAGCAACTTCCCAGCATGCCGTTCACTTTGTGCACTTTATGTGTATAGTATTTGTAAATACAGTTTTGAAATTATTTATAAACAAGTGCATACATCTTAGGACGGGATTTATTCCCCTTAAACGGCATATATTGTACTTGAAAGAGTATGAGTTCCGTGGTAGTCGTATATAGGAACCAATAAAATTATCACCGAGTTACTGAAGTTCACTTTGATCACACACTTTCAGTAACAAACTCCAGCACGAAGTTCCATACAGTCCATTAAATCGGTGTGTAGTTTTATCAGCCCTACTTGCACAAGAACAAGTAATTAACACTCGTGCAGTTGTTGTTATTTGAGTAACTTGCATTTATGTTAACTTCACCATTTCAGGTATGCGTTTTGGACTGATGCAGGCCAAAGTTGGACTGGCCTCTCTGCTGTCCAAATATCAGATCAGTGTGAGCGAGAAGACGCCCATTCCTCTGGTGATGAATGCAAAGTCATTCATACTAAAACCTCTCGGTGGGATGTGGCTGAAGATTAAGAATAGAAGTATTTAAATAAGATGAAAAAATGAATTCATGGTTCATATAAGGTCAATAATTCTAGGCCACCATATATGAACTCTAAGTTTTATGAATTTTTATTATGGGAATTCTACTTCACGCATATAAATGTCAAGCTCCAGGTGTGATCGACACCTAAATGCATATTGAATAAATATTTGTAAGTAGAGGAGGAAGCGTGGGTGTTCTGTTTGAATAATGGGCATATGACTAACAACCATGTAGCAGAGCAGTCTGAGTTCGAATCCAAGATCTGCCATCCCAGATGAAAGGTGTGGTACTGCGCATATTATGAGGACCTAAGTGTTACATTCCTCTATAAGCTTTCTGTCGTGAGGGTCCTCAGCTTACCACACAAACAAAAGGCATACCGCGAGACCCTGAGCAGGTACCCAGGGTAACGGGACCTAGCTTAGCGTCGTGGAGGCAGTCTGCGGTATGCAGAACACTTGGTACGTAGATCTCAACGAGTAAAGACAGAGATTTTCCTGGTTCGGAGTGGGACTGATGAAAAACCGAGCACGATAAAATTCCTGAGTGGAGTTCGTATCTACCCTGAGGTGATACTCGGTGCCTCGCTTCCATATATAACTGTCACCGGCCTTGAGTGAACTTCTGGTGCCCAACACCAGTTAATATTAGTGGTTGTTGAGTGTAAGCGTGGTTACAACCATCACTCCGAGTATTTCAGCAAGTGTTACGAAATGTTACCTAATAATTTGTCAGTTTCTTGTGGAATGGAGAGATGGGATACATGTTCAAAATTACATCAAGGGGGGGGGGGGTGGTTTCAATTAATTGACTTAAGTGATTTCAGTTTTCTGTTGAAAGCAATTGCACAAAAGTACAAATTTCGATACTGCCCTATTGAGTTACAGAATCTAGAGCTTTCTCTTTATCGAATGTCGTGGTTGATTGTTAGGATTCTTAGGGACTTCGAGTCAAATCTCGGCCCAAAGAGAGGGTATTGCTGACTGAGAATTTGTATGGTTTGTCTCAGTTTATCCACGTAAATTTTCAGGGTAATGCCTCAAATTTTGCTAGGACGTTTTCGTTTTCATTTTTCTGTGACAAACCTAATATTGAACCTAAAGTATGATCTGAGCTATTGAAAAGTTGTTAAGCGTGTTCCCTTTCGTCCATTCCATGTTACAGAATGTAGCATTACTCAACTGAACTTTATTACTATGGAGGCTTGTCGAGGAGTTTCTTGCGGTTATGGAGTGTAATCCGCGTGATATTACTGTGAGAAATAACATGTTTTAGCTCTCCGTTTTGTCACAGGTTTTGAGTTGCGCAAACACTACATGACAAGTGTCATTTACTTTCCAGCATGACTGTCAGATTTTAAAGCCTGGAGCACTGACTTTTGACTTTCGTGATAAAGTCAAGATCAACGAAATATAAAAGTCATGATCTAAATAGGAATTTTTTTAGTTGTAATTAGCCGTAATTTCTTGTCATCATGACGAGACACTTTGTGCTCTTATAACAGTGTCAGCTATCATAAACAAAAGGAGTATCACGAATAAAATGACATTGGCAAGGAAAGGACATAACGAAACACCAGGCCGATTTTAGGATTGTGTGTAATTATTAATTTCCTTACGGGGCATTCCATATGAATGTAAATGATCCCAAGTTAACATCCGTACTTCCTTTATATCTCATGGAATATAGAGGCATCCTAACGTCTGCCAATCCAACAATGATTTTGAATTATCTTTATTAATGATTTGCGCTCATTTTACTGTATGTTATAGAAATATAAATTTGTGTTTGTCCCAATCTAAACTTAGTTACACACTTGAATAAATAGATAAATAGACGCATTAGATTAGGGAAAGTCCGAAGTTCTGCTGACTCACGTTACTGTTGATTACATGTTTTAATATCCTGAGAAGAAGTGTGCAAACTGGTGACTGATCATTGCTTCTCGTCCTGCCAGATACTGTCAGAATTCTTGCATGTCATTGTGCTTCTGAGAAGCAGGTCCATTGCCAGTGCGTCCATATATGTACACAGTTTATATACGTATATAATGCTGTATTGTAGATATATCGTGCATATATGTATGCGTAAGGTAAAAGGCACCTTTGTCAGTACCACATTGAACACTTTAATTGCGTAATGTGATTTATATTAACATTGCAAAAAACATCTTGTGTATAAGGTACATACATTTTTTAGAACGCGCATCTTGCACATCACAGAGGTATGCTTCGTTGATGATATCATATGGCGCCAGCTTTCCAGACTATAGCGGAAGGTGCCAGATACATGCGTACATACGTAGGACAGTCACGATATTGGTGGAAGCTTTTGGTCTACGCAGTGAGGGTGAGTGGTAATGGTTAGCATTACCAAGAGTTTCGGTGAGGAAACTGAGGGGAGAGTGAACCTATTATACATCACCAGGCGTTTAATGAGTGGCTTAATTTAAAATGCATCTTCAGATATTGTCTCATGGGCCATTGGGGACATGTCTGGCTTCGATATTTTGCTCAGCATAGGGGAACAGATTGCGGGGCATGTTGTTGGCTGCGGGAACCTTCTGGAGTTGATAAAAGGTCCACATATTCTTCTTGATTAGTCTACGACCTGTTAGCTTCTCAAGAAGGACTCTGCTCCATGGAGTTAGGAGTTTTGGTCTACTGCAGATGAAGGGGTTCCCAGAAGTGTAATGCGCTATAGCATTCCAACCAACGCACCCACGCTTTCGCTGTAGTGCTCAAACGAGTGATGCCGTATTGTTTACTTGTGAACCTATTACATACCTATCATTCGCCGCTCGCGCTCTCTGCCAATCGCATGTGTGCTTTTTTCATGAATCATCTTCGTGATATTGTCTCCACTGAGCTCACTTGTGATCACCATGTCTGTCTTCGATATTTTGCAAATTCCTAGTTGGTGAAGCCAGATTTGCAGTGGGCGCAGTGCACCCATTTGCACCTCCCTGGCTGCGGGCCTGCTGAGAAGTGAAAAAGGTTCCAACATATTCGGTCCTTGTGAGTGTAGGTCAGACAGTCTTCAGATACAGAGTGGACAGCAGATAATAATCACTGTTGTACCGTAATTTGTTGTTACTACATTCATATGCAGAATGAGCGAGGCTTATGAAATTATTTATGTGTTTAATTTTATGTAATTGTACGAGAGATGATGTTTTTTCCTGTACCAGTTATTTGTACACAAGAAGAGAAGAAACTATTTTAATTCAAATCATGGACGGAATCGAAAAATATAGTACGCGTTGGGAGAGATTAGGCATCCATAAAAATTTTAGTCAAGAAGCCTAAATAGAAGACCACATTGAGGACCTAGGCGTAGAAAGAGGATATTATTAAAATGAAACACATAAATGTTTAGTGATGTGATTGGATTCAACTCCCTTGAGATAAGACCAGCTTCAGGTACTGAGTGCCAATTAATCGCCCAAAATTACATAATACTATATTCCAGTGCGAGAGAGGGGATTGTAAACTCAGTGATTAGTTGTCAGGTTAAGTACAAGAGAAGGAATATCTTGACAGCCTGAACTAGTATTACCTACTTGATGATAGGCAGTATTCCACGTAGTTAATACTGTTAAAATTGTATAGAATAGAAGTATAGAATTTCAGATATTACATATAGAACAAAACTTTCAGCCCTGATTAACAGGAATAGCAACAAACTATATCATATACGTCAGGTACTTTTATTTACATAAAGAAGGTTTGTTCATGTCGCGCCCAATTTATGGGTGAATATGAGTGTTAAAACAGAAGTCGAAATGAAAATTCGTGATCCATCCTGAGCTAAGTGTATAGAACACCAAATGAATTGTATTTATTTAAGATCATTTAAATATTATCTTCCCATGTAAAACCGTCTCTTAAATTGTCATTCTCTTCACATTTTCTGACAAATTTTTTTTCATTTTTTCTTTTCTGCCATGTGCTCTTACATGTCCGTTTCATTTCATCTTCCGTGACTTTATCATCATAGCAGTGTTTGTGTTATACTACGAATAATGAAGCTATCGTTATTCAGTTTTCTTCCAGAATGTCCATGACTTTCATTATCTTAGATCCTAGTATTTCTCTCTGACCTAGATCTAACCTTGTGTTCATTATTATGTTAAAAGGATCACTAAATTCTAAAATTATTAATAAGTAACTTTTGAGTGTTTTTGGACCGCAAGATTGTAATAATTATATTAATTCGAACTTTAGAATTTCTGTCAGCATGTTTATACAGAAGGAGGCATGCACAAAACAAAAGTGAGCCATCATTTTTCGTGTCCTTCCTGATTAGTAATCATCCAGGTAATCAGTGGTAAAGCAATCGTAGAAGAGAAATTAATTTGTTGCTGGAGAGACAGGGCTTCACAATTTTCAAATACATTTTAAAATAAGAAGCTTTTCTTGTTTCTTCCTTACGTTCATGTTATTTTGAAAGCGATACGCAGTTGACAATAACAAATATTATTTCAGCCGTTTAATTCTGAAAATAAAATATTTTCAGAATTAAACGTTGGTATTTTTCTGACGGTTGTGTTCTAGTTTTGACACCTGCACGAAGCCAAATCTCAGGACACAACTATCAGAACGAAATTAATTGGAGAAACAGTTATTAATATCCGTATCTTAGCTTGTTTAGTTACGATTAAACGAAGAGGCTGTCGCTTCATTTTACGACGAAGACTGGCACATTTTTCCTGTGTATTTATCAAATAAATTGGTTCTTTCTTCTTGCGTATGTTTTAACTTTATATAATGATGGGTAGGAAATTCTGAAATTGAATTTCTCATACTTCACTTTTATAAAAAACGGTATAACCCGTCTATCTCCATGATTTTCGGAACAGTATTACAGCACGACGTGAAATATTTTCCTTAATATTTTAAGAAATTTATTGGTTTGTTAGCAAAGGAAACTTGTGGACCTAAATTTGTGTGCTTGTGTTCCTATACGTCTGAGTTGAAGGTGAATGCAAACATGGGGTTACTTTTGAAACCCTGGATTGGTGGCTGTAACAGCCTGTGTCATTGCAGTGGTTTGCGTCTATAACAGGTGTTGTTCACCTACTGAAAGAAAAGGAATATACCTTATGTCAAACAACCTTCCCATTTGGAAATTTCGAATCGCATTACTTTTTTAGAAAACCTATTGGACATATATATGAAAACTATTACAAGAAACTTGACAATGAAAAATACGGAGAAACGCGTTCACAACACCAGGGTTCATGTTTCATGAAACCAGATATTATTAAAAACGTTCTGCTTAAGAAGCGCAGTATTCATGACCGTGGATTTTTGCGTGGATGAAGAACTTGAGCCGCCGTCCGGTCACCTGTTCTTGCTACCAGGAAATACATCGAGAAATCTTCGCATCAACTTGTCACCAACTTTCACTTCTGGTAAAATGAAAATGATGTTCCAAACTTTGGTTGATTGCGGACACGAACTAGGATCCATTCTAGAACAAAGTGCTAGTAATGAAGAGATTATTTAAATCGTCCTGATCATATGGATTGAATTCATCCGGCTCTGGGCAGTGTCCAGTATCAGGTAAGTTTGAGCACGAAAATCAACTATCTAGTTTCGTATAAAGCGAATAATTTTTTGACACTCAGAGTGACTCCTAGTCCTCAAAAAGGGCTGCGCTTCATGAAGTTAATCATGCACCCAGTTATGTACATTGTTTCATATCTAGCAGAGCCAGTCCTATTTAAACGTTCCATATACCGTCTCAGTCTTTCCATTTTCTTGTTTTATAGATTTTATAAATAACATTAAAAGAAAGAAAACTGAACTTGTTTCAAAGCAGCATGGGATTTGACCCGTCATTTTTCTTTTGCAAAAACGCGCATTCGCCTTCTTCTAGAAGTCTAAGGACATTTGATGCAGGACATTGTATGCAACTTTCTTTTAATTGTTCTTTTCAGAGGCGCTGCGGAAGTATCCACCAGTTCCCAGCTTAAATCGCGAATGTACCAAGGACTACAACATACTTGGCACGGATGTTGTTCTGGAAAAAGGAATGATGAGGTCATCCCTGTCTTGGCACTTCATCATGACCCAAAGTATTACCCCGAACCGGTGAGTTTTGACCCAGAATGATTCAGTGAAGATGAAAATCGAAGAGACATCACTACGTATACTTGCCCTTCGGGGAGGGTCCGAGTATATGTCCAGGCAAGTCCGTTGTACCAAAAACGTACATTGCAATGCAGACAGTACCAGAAATTAAATAGTCAGTCAGTGTGGCACCGGCACGCATCCAGCATGCTAAATTCATCTCCTTCTGTAATGTAAAATTGCTGATTACAATTTCATACACTATTAAATTCATGTAATACTGTATCACTATCGCGGTGGCGCAGTTGATTGAGGCACTGTGCTACAAGCCAGAACGTCGCGGGTTCGATTCCCTATGGTGTCACTGGAATTTTTCATTGACATAATCGTTTCGGTCGCACTATGGCCCTGGGGTCGACTCAGCCTCCAACAGAAATGAGTACCAGGAATCTTTCCTGGGGGGTAAAGGCGGCCGGTGCGTAGGACTGACAACCTTACCACCTTCATGTGCCGATTGTCTAAAATCTGGGAGCCTCAACCTCTTGGAACCCTAAGGGCCTGTCCAGGCCTGTAATGGGATTGCTTTACCTTTGCTTTACTGTATCACTATATATAATGTCGTTACTGGTTAAAATTTAATTTTCTTTCCATGGCGCTACAGCCCCTAGTGGGCCAGGGCCTCCTACGTATCGGGGCTTCACGATCACACTCAGATACACCACACTGGCTAGGACTGCTCTCGACGAGTGATCAGTCCGACGCAGAGACCTCTACCTGACAATATACAGCACTCACAAGAGACAGACATGCATGCTGCCGGCGGGATTCGAACCCACGATCCCAGTAATCACGCGGCCGCAAACCCACACTTTAGACCGTGCGGCCACTGGGATCGGCGATTACAATTTAATAAAATATTAAATTCAAATACTAGTGAGATTTTCAGGAGTGCGAAACAACAGAGACGATCCTGGATATCTTAGTTGAAAAACAAAGTGTTTTCTCAAGACTTGTACGACATCTTATGCGCATTATGATGCTGACGTTTCCACGATCCAGACCCTTAAAAATTGCATATAACGTTATCAGGCTTTTATAAATTCTGCAGCACATAATCGAGGCTTTGGATGTTTCACATATCTTTGTGTGTTTAGTATATAACGTTTTAATTTAAATTAATCTGTACATCTCTCATGAATAATATTTGTAATTTCAAACATAATAAGGCCGTACCGAAAAGCTTAGCCACACAATTAGAAGAGTGGTGTTGTATCTGACTGAAATTGATAGTGATATATGGTAGATATAATCCTCGATCAAACGTGAAGAAAATTGAGCTAGAGGATTTTATAACCTGTGGCTTTCGACAGATTCTGGTGTGGTGATTAAATATAAGAATATTGGATGGTATTACCTATGACAGAGACGAGAATACATACCAGAGTTTAGTCGGTAAAGCTAACCGCTCGATAAAAGTATGTGCCGACTTGGGGGTGTGTTACGCTGGTTCTTAGGGAAATAGTGTGTGACTATATGGACTGGATTCACTTGGCTTAGGATGGGACCCAGTGTCAGATTCCTGTGAACGTAGTAATAAAGGGTCGAATTCTATAACATGAGGATAATGACTTGATTAGCTGCATGACTGTTAGCTGCTGAATGATTTTGCTCCGCAGAGCTGAGATCGTCGGCAATCACGACTTGCTCACCCTCGTCTCATATAAAAACGATGTCAACGACATATTTTGTAGCATTAATACAAAGATACGTTTTGTTTCCAGATCTATATCAGAATCAGTGCTTTAGTTCTGTGTAACTATAATTGATAATAGATCCTATACTAAACGAATACAGATCATAAATTCCCCATTCTTCATATACATTAACAAAAATGAGAAAGCAAATGACCAATTAGTTTTTTAGATTTCAAGAAAGAAAGGGGCATGAATAGTATTATTGTTGATGTTGGTGTACAGATGAAACTTCAATTATGGAAACGTTCAGCACTACCCTGTTCAGGATCCTTTATCAATTTATGTCTAAATACATAAGTCTTAAAAGAGGGCACAAAAATGTAATTTTACGTGTTGTTATATATGAGTGTGGAACGCTGTTTCTCACCTTAAGGGAATTGTATCGGTTGAGGGTGTTCGAGTAAAGGGTTCAACGGAAGATATTTGTGGCTAAGGCGGAGGAAGGAAGGGGAGTCTGGAGAGAATTGCATAGTGAAAGATTCGGGATAAGTTGTTCACAATAAATATTTTTCGTTTCATGAAATCAAGGCGAATGAGATGGGCTGCACATACGGAACACATGGGAAAAACAGAAATTTGTACAGGTTTCTGCTTGGAAGACCTGAAGGAAGGAGACAGCTTGGAAGCTTTAGGTAGAGATTAGAAAATAATATTCAGATAGTTCTTAAAGAAGTATGATGGGAACGGATGCACTGGATTTATCGGGGCTAGAACAGGAGCAAGAAAAGGAACGTTGTCAGCACGGCATTGGAGGTTCGAGTTCCATAAGATGCGAGAAGTTTATTAATTAGCTGAGAGCACATTAAATGCAAGCAGTTTATTGACTAGCTGAGGAACCGTTACCTTTTTAAAGAGGGATCTGCTCCATGGAGTGATTTAGCTAATTCCGCAGGACCTTAGGGATCGTTCATGGTACATCGGTCACCATAATCTCATACCTTCGTGGCACATTTGAATACTTTCAGTACCTCAGTCAGGGGTCTGACCAGTGATTCAAGCTGAGAAACATACACATCATGACCACAAGAGTGGCTTCCATTCTTAGCGAGAATTAATTTTCTTTTCAGGGGTGAGATTAGGGCTGATGCAGACCAAAGTGGGTTGGTTTCTCTTCTGTCAAAATACCAGTTCAGTGTGAGCAAGAAAACCCCAGTTCCATGGGCGTGGACACAGAATCTTTCTTTACGTCGCGTGTTGGCGGAATGTGGTTGTAGATTAAAAAACGGAAAAAGTAAAATTTTGCAGTAGAGAGTGGGGGTAAAGAAAGAACAGGATAAATCTGTTTGTATCCACTGCTTTTTATTAGCACTGGGACTGTCATCAGGAATATCAAAGTGAAACAAAATAAAAGAATGTAATTAACTCTGAAATATGTCATCAGGAATATCGAGGTGAAACATAACGGAATTTTTCGGTTACTGCTGTTTAAATGAGATCATTGTCTGAACATACACGAGCATTATTTTAAAATATCATGTACCACTTAACACAGTCAGGAGCCGGTACAGCGTAGCCAATATTGCCACTAGGCTACGGACTGGACATTCAAGAAATTACGGTTCGATTGTCGGTAGGGGCAAGAAATTTAAGTTTGCCGAGCGGTGTTGTTGAAGATGCGGTTCTTCTGGGATGTGACTGGATAACTGGTTACTGACATTCCGAAAGAACGTAGATCCTGCATATTCCAGGGTCTCGAATTACAAAGAACAGGAGAGAGAACTTTTCTGCAAAGTGTGCAGATCCACCTTTCTCTTCACCGACGGCTCCTTTACCGGGGTTAAAATGCTCGGAGCTAGAAGCTGGCAACTCATCTGCATCTGTTGTCGAGGTTAAGAATGAAGTGGCTTCATAGCATGCATAGAGATAACGTTACGTTTACCTGTTTGCCGTTCAAATGAGTTGAATGAAAATACTAAGCTTCTCGTGTAAAACGTAAGGTGGAGTGAATGAAAACTTCCATATAATTTTAATATTGACATTGGTTATATTTGAGCGGTCAGTTTCACGCTTAGAGTACCTTGTTCCTTGGAAAGATAGGGTAGGAGCTGCATGGGCTCTAGAATTGTTCGACACACGCTGGTGACAAGGAAGTAAACGAAGTCAGACATCAGCTTGAGTGGCTCAAAGATTCTGGCTCGCTTTTAAATACGGGAGAGAATACATTCGTTTTATATTAATTTGTTAGAGCGTCAAGGTAGGTAATTCAAGGACAGAACCCGTAGACATGACATTACTCACTGTACAGGTGTTGTACGCCTTAGTTTTTTTTCGTGCACAGCCAGTATGTGTGACATCGGTTTCCTTGCATGAAAATTATCGGTGCGTTTAATATTATTTTCCAATTGTACAGTGAGTTTTATATACGTTGCTTAAGAAAAGCGTTGTTACGCCATACGGTTCGATCCGACTCGAAGACCGGAGCTTCCGAATCTTCCACTATACCGCCACTGTAAAAAGAACACTCTATTTGGGTAGTGCGATTCCATAGTTTTCCGTGTCTGGTTATATGTATGTAGTGAAGTATTTGGTTCTGCGAATACTGAAAGGAATTCTGCTGCCTATAACACGTCTGTACTCTTCTTTTATGTGTGGGAGGGGAAAGGTTGCTGCTGTTAAAGAACGTACTGTCGGTATTCCAAACTCGGTTTTACATGTCACACTTATTTTATTCACAGAATGAAATTCTAGTAACTGCTCATGACGGAATAAACAGTACATGTAAAAGGTAAAGCAATCCCATTACAGGCCTTGACAGGCCCTTAGGGTTCCAGGAGGTCGAGGCTTCCAGATTTCACGACAATCGGAACACGAAGGTGGTAAGGTTGTTAGCCCTCCGCACCGGCCGCCTTTACCTCCCCAGGAAAGATTCCTGGTACTCATTTCTGTTAGAGGCTGAGTCGGGCCCAGGGCCATAGTGCGACCGAAACGATTATGTCAATGAAAAATTCCAGTGACACCATCGGGAATCAAACCCGCGACGTTCCGGTTTGTAGCGCAGTGCCTCAATCAACTGCGCCACCGCTTGCCCCAAACAGTTTATGAGTACATCGTCGTAATTAAACCGTTCCATAATACTTCGTGATGAAGAGTTGCGCAAACAAGTGTTTTATGCTGTTTACTTTTTGAATGCCATAAGCGAAAACGCAAAGCACAGCGGTTATTAATGTTTTTACATTGGGTCTCCGAGTAGAAACTTGACTTGGAAACTGTCTGTCCTGATAAAAGGTTTTCATGTTTTTTCTCATTTTCTCGCAAAATGCCCAAATAATGCCTGAAAATATAGCACGATTACAGCCTGCCTGATTATTTTCGAAATCTCACTCACAAAGTCTAATCAGTTGGGCGTGATGTAACCCGAGCGTTTAATAAAGTGCCATCAAATAAATAAAATAAATTTTGTGTACGTGATGTTTGTTCTGTATAGTCACGATGATATAACATTCACACATGCTAGACTTTAATACTGATAAAATGAATGATTTCTAATGTGCTTAGTAATATTTGTATATGAGTCATTTGTAAAAGAGAATATAATGCTGAGACAAGTTATTTTGACGTGGAGTAAGCTTTGGAAGATAATAAATAAGGCGTTGTTATCTGTATTGGTTTAAACATACGGCTAAATTTTTTTTGTTCATAGAAAGACGTTGCAGTTAGCAGGGAATAAAACATAGAATAACAGCTTTCATTAAAATGAACTTTAAAACTGAACTTTAAACGTAACATTTTTTTTATTTCGACACATTTATATGTAAACATCCTATCATCACGAAATACCAGCTTTCACTACTAGTACTTCAAGCGTCAAGTTTTAGGGACTAGGTGTCCTTTAACAATTGTTTATTCGAAGGAACATGCGACACTACTAACACAGTAGGCCGTGCCATGGCCCAGGCGGTTAGTCGCCGGCCTCTCACCGCGGAGGCCCGGGTCGGTCCATGTGGGATTTGTGGTGGACAGCGTGGCAATGGGATAGGGTTTCCTCCGAGTACTTCGGTTTTCCCCTGTCAGTTTCATTCCACCGGTGCTCCATGAAAATGGAAAAGCAGAAAAAAACCTCATCATCTTCGTCATAGGGTTGCACAATAAGCCTTCAAGGCTGCGGTGCGTCCGTAGCATCTGCTGCGGGGCTCTTTAATAAAAAAAATAACACAGTATATCTTATACCTAACAACCTAAAATGCTTTGTTGATACAGCAAATATATTTACGTTAATCAAAATCTAGATGATTAGGAGAAGCTCAGGCGGTATAATGACAAGGCTAGTGCTGGACCATCTGGAAGTCGGTCAGTTTCATGTAGGAGTTCGCTCTTGCCTTCACCTAGACTCCTATTCAATTGTAAATGAAAGCTATCCCCAGAAGATCAAGAAGTCCGAGTGTAACGTTCAAAACTGTCAAGGTGCTGTCAGCGTAAACGTTTACCTCTACTTCCCACTACGTCTTCATGGTGTACTTACGCAAGAGCACATGCAACTGTATCATACACTTTACTCTTACTAGGAAATAGTCCCAAGGGCCGGGGACAAAATATGTGTGTCCCAATTCTGTGTTTACTTATTTGTCGTAGTTACTTACGGATTCTACATGTGTTTGAATAGAGTATATGACAAACTGAATCTCTGTTTGACCTTTGTGTAAGAACACGCATTTATCAGTAAAATTGAAGACTTATATTATCAGGGTGTTGTTCGCTCGTCAAAGTTTTGATAGGTTCTGGGGAATAAACATTGTATTCGAAATCAAGTTTAAGGTCATTACCAAACGAAGTGGCAACATTGTAAGTCTCACAGTGACAGCAGAGGAGTTATATTTTAGGTTTGGGAGAATGACGTCATGTTTGTCCGTCTGCTTTGAATCAAATTGATTCCGTTTATGGAATTGAAAGGCAGGCGTCCGTGCTGCCGAAGAGTAAGGTCAAGAACAGCAATGCAAAATATGGCCATGAAATAGTGAAGTGCTACAATGTGTTTTGGATTACTGCTGGAGCAAATCTTTAATTGGTCGGTCTATATTTCTGGTTCTTGAGCGAGTTGCCCCGTCATTTATCGCAAAATAAGACAGTTGTGGTGGCTCAGGTAAAGACTGCAATAGTGTACTGTGTGACGTAGTATACAGTCTTTGCCAAGGCCTGATTTGCTTTCTGAATATTACACTGTTACACGATACACGCGTAAAAGTAATTTCATTCATACCCGTAAAAAATACGGCCCTCTCTGAGCCGATTTTCATGAAATTCACAAATGCTTAACTGCAGTGTTTTTACATTTCTTGTACCGAATTTCACAATTATTGTCGGTAAATAAATCTCGTAGTGGAGATATAAACACCTGGCTTTCGCTGCGCTGCTTTCCACGAAAACCAGTTTAAGCCACAACGTTTTTTAACTCACTTTGATCGATGTTTATCCAAATAAGGCTAGGTATATAGAAAATACTGACTAAATCCATTTTCGCTCGTAATTGAATAATGGCTTCCACTTCACAGATTTTCACGAAACTCACCATGACTTCATAAATTTCTGTGAAAGACAACTACGCCGAGTTGTATATCAATCGCAGAAAAATATCGAGAGTGGGACAAAATTTCCTTTAGGGCCTTAAATAAAGAATGGCTTTCAGCCAACCGATTTTCACGGAACACATATGAAAGCTTATCGGAATTACTTATAACTTTTCCCACTCG
This sequence comes from Reticulitermes speratus, assembly GCA_021186555.1. Lineage (NCBI taxonomy): Eukaryota > Metazoa > Arthropoda > Insecta > Blattodea > Rhinotermitidae > Reticulitermes > Reticulitermes speratus. The sequence goes on from JAJKFL010000005.1 coordinate 23,569,978, forward strand.
AATCTTTCAATAAACGTGGAAATCACGGAAATTATTTTATGCCCTTCGGTGAAACATGGTGTCACGATGACGATTTTCACAAAACTCGTGCTTATTCGACCACTATTGTTAAAATAACTCATATTCCAAGCTTAATGAAAATCCGACAAGCGGTTTAGTCGCTGATACTACGTTACAGAAACATGGCGGATAGACAGAAGAACATAAGGCTTTAGTTTCTTTTGCCTTTTTTACTTGGTAAAGAACGTCTAACAAAGACACAGAAGTCAGATTGTGACAAAATGGGCTTCAGTTTTTTAGTACAACAAAACTAATATCATTGAGCAGATACATTGTTGAAAACATACAGTCATTCGTCTAGTGGAGGATTCAGCGTCTTTTTTAGAACCCGAAAGTCCATTCCCGTGTTCACAAGAGCCACCACTGAACGCCTTTTCTAATCAAGATGATTACAGCCCACATTCACTCCCGATTTTTAAAATCCATTTTAGTGTCCATTCTAGAATAGTATATTTAACGACACCGTCAATAGGTCAAAGTGTATAGCAAACTGCAAAATACTAGGCTTTTATTCAGAAAGCAACCTGTTTTTACAAGTGGTGGGGACTCCAACTATTCTGGCCTGTGAATTATTGTCGTTTTCTTGTATTTCATAGACTACACATGGAATATTACCATGCAAGTATTACAAGATCCCTCCCCCACACAAGATAGTGCCTTACATATAATTTGAAATCACCTCCCACCAATTCTTACCAACTCTGTATATTGATCCGTCTACATGTTATAAACTAGAAATGAAATCTGTTACATCTTTCAAGCATGTTGGCTCAAGGTGTAATATCTCTGATAATATTTAGAATGTGGCCAGTTTAAGTCTCAGTCAAAACACAGGCTATCATAGTTGATATTCTCGTGTTTTTCCTCAGTTTCTTCAGGAAAATTCCGGACTAGTACTTGAATTAAGTCACGGTTGCTTTTTCCCCGCAGTGCTTCCATCCACCCTTCATAACCATCCACTTATTCTGTGCTATAGACGGGCTTAGTTACACTGTCCGTGAATAAACTACAAATATTACCTGAATTCCTGATTGAATAGACCTTATTTGCATGTCTATATTATTTTAGTGAGTGGGCCCATTGCAAGTTACAATTTATAATAGTTAAAACTAGCCACATGCACGTAATACGACGGGCCGCCATAATTATTCAAGCGTTACACCACCGAAATAATTTAACCACCAATAATCTATATTAATCGATAATCAGTTATTATCCATATTATCGATAGTCATCGTTAATCTGAAATTTCCTGGATGATAGTCACAATGGGTGTTAAAGACTATGTAAGGAGATTATTGTCAATACAATTATAAGTTGAAAATTAATAATATAACTAACTAACCAACTCCATGGAGCAGAGTCCTTCTTGAGAAACTAACAGGTCCTTAGCTATACAAGAAATTTCCCGCGTTTTATGGAACCCGAAGGTTCATTACCGCATTCACAAGAGCCCGCCACCTGTCCCTATCCTGAGCCATATCAATCCAGTCCATGACCCCCCATCCCACGTCTTGAAGATCCATCTTAATATTATCGTCCCATCTACGCCTGGGTCTTCCAAGTGGTCTCCTTCCCTCAGGTCTCTCCACTAAATTCCTGTATGCACCTCTCCCCTCCCCCATACGTGCTACATTCCCCGCCCACCTCATTCTTCTAGATGTTATCACACGCATAATAATATAGCGTGCTAAATAATAATAATAATAATAATAATAATAATAATAATAATAACAGTTCCCAATATTTATGTATATTATTAGAATGAAATTACGTAATAAAGTAGCGCAAGTGTGAAGTAATTCTTATTGTGTGCATCTCAATATTTGTAACCAAATGACTATCGCATTCGACGCTAACTAATATTCACACTGAAAAAAGGCGTTGTTAAATAATACAAAGCTAAATTAATCGCCACAATCAACTTGACATTCGCGATTTTGTGTTTTCCGATGATGTAGACCACTTTCAGAATTGTGTATAAAGTAGCATGGTAAATACATACAGGTACGTACCAGAAGAGAAAAGCGATCTAATGGGGAAAAATTATCAAGACAGTAATTGCATGTAACTGAAGCAACGCCTGGAGGTATGACCTTGCAATGTTACAGTATGTCACTGCATATTACGCTCCCCCTATTAAGATTCATAACTTAAGAGTTATGTGTTCAAAGATGCGAGAGCAACATAACATTGCTACTTGACAGCTCCAGTAACCAATCAATCATATACCGATAAGTTATGGAGTAAATTTCTTTATTCACGTATTTATTAAATTATTATATATTGAAAGACGGTTCGGTAGCTTGGTTTATATTCCGTCGACTGATAGGGTGATTAGCAAATAACGAACTGTAAAGCATGGCGAAGGAATGGATCGTGACGTAAGTTGAGGTTATACCTCGTCGTTTGATTGGAGGTACTGAGAAAACCTTCAAAAATTCTCAGACACGACAGCCGGTCTGACAGCAGAGATTTGAATACGAGACTTTACTCTTTGTTCACCGTGCATTGTGGTATTAATAAACAATTATTAACCAACAGTTGCACTATTAAAGTAGATTGTCACTTAAAATCACTTTAAATACCCTACATATGTTTCGGTCGTCGAGCGACCATCATCAGGGGCTTCAACGAACCAGCAATGATAAGTGAAAGTGCGTAGTGAAGCCACTTTTACCGCATTTACAGCATTTAAACATGATAAAAGTTATTCAACTCAGTTTTGGTACAAATATTTTTATTGTGAGCGTTTCAGAGAATATTGTGGCAGTGTTGGATTGAGTTTCATATGATGTAATATTGTGACAGTGTTGGATTGAGCTTTATATGATGTAATATTGTGGCAGTGTTGGATTGAGTTTCGTGTGATGTACTGTAATATTGTGGCAGTGTTGGATTGAGTTTCATGTGATGTAATATTGTGGCAGTGTTGGATTGAGTTTCATGTGATATATTGTTTATATTTTGTTGATACAAAATAATTATTTATTTGTTTATTTATAACGGAAATGTAATTATGTGATGTAACCGATGTACACGCCTCCTGCTATGGAGTTAATTTTGTACAAAGCACTTATAAAACCGATAATCCTTAGGAATGTGTCTGCAGTGTGCAGCTGCGATCTCAGAGCGTTAACAATGCAAACAGCTGCGTAATGCTGATTGGTGTGATGACAGGATGTAGTATCTCTGTGAAGGTTATCTCGCACTAGCAGAGAGGTGGGGAAATAAAAACACATGACTAGCGGGAGACAGTAGAAAGCAGCAAGTCAGGAGGGGTGGACGGGAGTAGTGTGTTTAGTAACGTGAATATGCATTGCTGTTTGTTCGTTACAAAGTGTGTTACAAGGAGTGTGTTAAGGGGAGCGGGTTCTGGAAGATCAGGTACATCACTGCAGAAACTAATTTACAATACTTACATTTCGCTTTATCTAAGATTACTGATGAAATAAAGTTATGGCTGGCCGTAATCAGCACAGTGACTCGACCGACAAGTACATGATTATCAAATTCGTGCGTTAGACTTACAACGCAAACAGTCTTCAGTTTTCTGCGTTTATTTACTGCCGTTAGAATATACTGTTGCCATCTCATAACCACTGTGTATATAAATTGCACACTATACAGGAATATATGCTACTAATTTTGCGCCTCTGTGCAAAGCTTGCAAATATGCCCTCTCTTACCCATGACTAACATGGCAGCTTTTTATAAATTGTCTAAGTTGACTTGGTTTTAAAATGTAAATATTTCTTTGAATCCTGTTTCTTATAATTACATGCAGAATCGAAGTGATTATCATATGGATAATATTTGTAGAGTTTTTGGGGAGTGTAGAGCATGCAAATGTATGCACCAATCCGAACACTACTCGCACTTACAACAACTCTGTTTTCGGAAAATATGAACGTCTGTTTTTTTTTCAAGAAAGCGCCCAATTAGGTACTAATTTAAAATGATTTACTATATCAGAGAGTAATTCAGTCAACACAACTTTATTTTTATTATCAAAACAGTATTTCTTACAATTCTGTACGTATTTCAGCCTAAGACCTCATCACCAGACGAAAGTACAATATACGCTGCTACTTCGTAGAATGATATATTGATTAAAACTGATTAATATTAGGTGATCTATGTTTTGTCCCTCATTAATTCCGAACTTTTAGAGTTTTTGATTTCAGCGTCATGTGACGTAGGAAATCCGGTGCAACATTACAAGAAAAAGTTGAAATTTACTCAAGAAATTTAGTGTGGATTATCACTAGTGAATTTCTCCTAGGTTCATTGCGTGTTTAGAAACAAAACACATTCGTATTTATATAGATAACTCCACTTTACTCGTTCTCTTTAATTCGTTTATACAAATTATAAAGATGCAATTATTTTAGTAGTTGATTTAAATTGATGTGCATTATTCACTGTAATTCTGTTTTTATGTCAGGTGCAATTTACGTTCTGCAAAGTCTTGCTAATGAGAATGGTGTTCTTGTCAAATTCACTTCTTCTGGACGTGGGGACGCTCCTAACTTGTATCCTGGCAGTTGTTTACCTCTACTTCAAGTGGTCATTCACTTACTGGAAGAAACGTAATGTACCTTACATCGAACCGATCTTCCCGTTTGGAAATTTCATGGATATGATTTTGGCACGGAAACCAGTTGGAGATATATGTGCAGATATTTACAACAAACTTGAAGGACATAAATACGGTGGAATGTACATATTCTCGAGTCCACGATTTATTGTCAAAGACCCTGATCTGATCAAGGATGTTTTGGTTAAGGATTTCTCTACTTTCCACGATCGTGGGCTTTATATGAATGAAGAGAATGAACCTTTGTCGGGACATCTATTTTTGTTACGCGGAAGGAAATGGAGAAACCTCAGGGTCAAGTTGACGCCGACTTTTACATCCGGCAAGATGAAGTTAATGTTCCAAAGTCTTATAGAGTGCGGAAAAGAGCTTCAAACTTGTTTGGAAAAAGTAGGCGAAAAGGGAGATATGATTGAAATTAAGGACGTTCTGGCTAGATTCAGCACTGATATAATTTCGTCTTGTGCTTTCGGGATCGAATGTAATTGCCTGAAGAATGAAGATGCCGAATTTCGGCAATGGGGAAGAAAAGTTTTTAAACCGTCACTGAAACGGTTAGTCATAGGAATTTTATCAGGCATTGCCCCTATTGTATTGGATACTCTGAAACTATCAAATCTTGATTCCAACGTTTCTAAATATTTCCGCAATATGGTAAATGAAACGGTTGAATATCGCGAAAAGAACAATGTGAAACGCAACGACTTTATGCAACTCTTAATACAACTTAAGAATAAAGGTTTATTGGACGATGAACAGAAAGCTGAGGATCAGAACGATGGAACGAGTAACACTGAAACAGCAGAAGGTACGTACACTCCCAATTAGAAAATGTATATTAACTGTACGTATTTGCAGGCTAATTTGCCTTTTAGGTACTAGACTTAATAAAAACACACTATTTATTTTATCCAAATGTCACATTGTGATTTATTTCGTGCTATTTAATTCTCCAAATTAGTTTATATATTTGATTTTATATGGAAGGATTTCATTACATGACGCTACTTAAGGCCAGCTAAAGCGCTGAACGAGGCTAGGCTGGATTGTTGTTACAAGTATATTCGCAATGTCGTAATTGGGGGCCTATTTTTTTGAAAATGCTTGGCGTATGACTGATCTTCTTTCATGAAGGACCTGTGAGGAAAATTGTAGCTACTTTCTCTTGATGCGTAGGTGTGAAAATAATATTAAAATACCTCTTCAGAACAGCATGTTTGTACATGTGAATTGGAATGAATCAGATATCATATAGAGTCAGTAGAAGATCAGATCGCAGTATTCTGTCAAAGCGGTGATTGACATTCAAATTACATTAACCTAATTCCTTCATCAGCTGAATAGATTAATATATTTCACGTTATATTCACCGTGCATTTTGCTACAAATTAAGAGTTTAGTTGAACCAACACATGCACTACACTTTATTTTACTATAATCATATCATAACCCCCTACATATGTTTCGGCTAGTCACTAGCCATCATCAGGGGGTCAAAGTACTTTAACATAGACTATACATCTGTTTTGAAGATTGTTACATCCACTTAAGAGTAAAACAAGATAAAACTATGGTTCCCAATGGTTTCGATTATAAGATCATAGGGAATTTGTTACACAGATGGTTAAAATACATATCCGTTGTTTTATTTAAAATGTATTTTAACCATCTGTGTAACAAATTCCCTATGATTTTATAATCGAAACCATTGGGAACCATAGTTTTATCTTGTTTTACTCTTAAGTGGATGTAACAATCTTCAAAACAGATGTATAGTCTATGTCAAAGTACTTTGACCTCCCGATGATGGCTAGTGACTAGCCGAAACATATGTAGGGGTGTATGATATGATTATAGTAAAATAAAGTGTAGTGCATGTGTTGGTTGAACTAAACTCTTAAGATTAATATATTGTTCGTCTGGATTATGACAGCTTGTTGTCTGGTAGTTGGGCACGAAGTGATCACATTATGAGTTTAATCTGTTAATTAATCTCATCAGTGAAAATGGACTCTGTGTAGGTATGTCCATGAACTGTCTGGCCGCCCAAGCTTTCGTATTCTTCATTGCGGGTTTTGAGACATCTTCAACTACCATGACGTTTTGCCTGTACGAGTTGGCGGTGAACCCAGACATACAGGAAATCCTTCGGACTGAGATTGACACCGTACTGGAAAAACACGATGGCAACATCTCCTACGAAGCCATCCAGGAGATGACGTATTTGGACAAAGTTTTAGCAGGTAAATTAAATGTCGAGGCTTTAATTTCTAATATAGGCTCCGTGTAGGATTATGGAAAATACAGGATGTATCTCCTAAGGCAGGACGAAATCGTAGAATGCAAATAATCATTTCGTATTACATAATGTACCATATGTTAAAGAAGGTATTGAAAATGACCTAATTGAACTCCCACACGTGCTGGATACTTGTTAAACAAATTTATTGAACGCTATTTCAGAAACTCTCCGAAAATATTCGCCAGTTCCAATGTTAAACCGTGAGTGTTCGCAGCCGTATAAACTCCCAGGGACTGATACTGTTTTGGAGAGAGGAACTCTGGTAATCATACCTCTGCAAGCTCTTCATCATGACCCCAAATATTATCCCGAACCTGATAGGTTTGACCCCGAAAGGTTCAGTGAGGAAGAGAAGAAGAAGAGACACCATTACGTCTACCTTCCTTTCGGAGAGGGACCCAGACTTTGTATAGGTAAGTTTCATACTTGACAGTATAATGTAATTGTGACATTGAAAGTACGAGTATCGTAATATTTCACACCTCTTTCTTTGGTAAAATAATAACCTATTATTTCCTAATGCTCGTCCGTATATTTTTATGCTGGTTTCCGTGTCTTCCTCTCCTTCAAGATGTTTATTTAGACATTTTCCGAATCACACAATCTTGTCAAATTCGCTGGCTTTTCCTTCCTGTATGAAAAATGTCACGTTTTGTAGTAACAAGTTTTCGAATTGTGTAATTTGTGACAATACGTACGCAGATTTTACCAAGGCATGTATGGCCATAACGAAACACGGCCATTCGTGCGCGGATTTTCACGAAACTTTGTCATTAAAGTAACCACCTGCACCGAATTTTATCCATATCGGACACAAGTGTAGAAAATGCGGTTAAACCTCCATTAAATCCCTTCAATATAGCATGCTTTCAAATGAACCACTTTTCAGTAAACACACGTTTGCTCAACGGCACTACGTGTAGAGTGTTTCTACCGAATTTCCCACAAATTCCACAAAAATATGAACACGACACTCATTGTACATGTAACGTAATATTGAGGGGCTTTCACTTAACCTTTGATGCCTTGGAATAACAATAATTATCAAAATATTATGAGTCTGTCTTACCCTTCGTTATCCAGCAGGCAATGCGCATGCGCCGTATTGTATTGTCATCTGTGGCCTGTCTGGTTCTAACATATTTTTCCAAATAGTCTCATAAATTACACCATTTTCGGAAAAACTTTGATGAATATAAAATGTATGTTTTGATTTTGACTACAACTGTTGTCTGAAACATTTCTCATTCTAAGAGCAATTCAGCGAGATATTATTATAAATATACATAGGTCTTCATGTAAAGTACCCGTTATTATTGTTAGATTGTAATGAAATTTGAACTTTCTCGACAGATTTTCGAAAAATATTCAAATACCAAATTTCATGAAAATCGGTGCACTGAGAACCGAGTTGGTCCAGGCGGACAGCCGGTCGGACAGACAGACAGAGACAGACAGACAGACAGACAGAGAGACATTACGAAGCTAATAGTCGCTATTCTCAATTTTGCGAACGCGCCTAAAATGCTTGTATAAATTCAGATACAACCTCAAGTAAAGTAAGACTGTTATTGAACCGCTTTTCACTAATGTTACCCTTGCTCAACAATATGTATTTTTCTTGTAACCTGTTTGGTCGCTGACACAAAGCCATGCACGGATGAACGGACGGACCTGTTATCTACATAAATTATCCCTTTATTTAGTAAAAACGCTCAAAAAGCATGCGTGATATTACCATTTATTTAGCTGTTCATTTACCCGTAATTTTGTGCGTGTTGTACAACGTTCTTCCCTACTATTTTGACTCCTGCCTCCTTTCGGAAATATAGCCCCATTTCATCTTATTCTAATAGTGCATGTGAGACGCATGATTATTCCATTCATTTCGTCATTTGTTCACACTCTAATCTCTGAGTTCGACGTCATATTCGTGCCTCGTATCTTTGCTCCTCACAGTGTCGACCTTCTGTCTTCCCTTATAACTGTTTTCTTAATAATAACTGTTCTTACTGCTGCTACATATGTCAGTAATTCTTCTAATGATATTTCTGTAGACTGTCTTTTTGTCCGCAGTGTAAGTTCTTGTTTTCTCCGTAATATTGTATATGGCGCTCTTTCGTGGGCTGTAACATCTGTTGTTGGTGTACCTGTTCTTGTGTTCTAAGTTTCCAAATGATTGAGACTCGTTTCTCTTTTGAGCAAGATAATTTGTCTACAACACAAAACTAACAATTAGGAAATATGTCCTTCATACGATTTTACACAGCGTAACTTTCGGTCTTTCTTGTTCGATATTTTGTTTGCTGTAGTATTTATGTCTGTGAACAGATATGGTCACAGTACAGTTCTTACAATGAACTGAGTAAAAAGTACTTCTATTTCTGTTCCGCCAAACACGCCATTCCGATAAATGTTTCAAGCGAATTTAAAATTACCCATGTTCCGTCAGTAAACTAGTTCACAATATTTATTCCAACAACTGCACAACAATAAAAAGACCTTCGTGAAGGTAACGAATGTAGGCCGAAACATGTAGGAGTAGTTAATATATTTATAAAAATATTGTTTTATTATTGTGCAGTTGGAATAAATAGTATGAAGTGTCAAGCCAAATTTATTGTCTAATGAATATTGATGTGATGTTACGTGATGTTGTGCCACATCAGTTTCAGCGTTATGGCTTGTCGTGTCACGTCTTTTCGTGTACCTAAACTTTTGTACAAGATTTTTGTTTTAGCAAATATGAGAGATTAACGTGCAGAGTATCATTAGGTGAAATCACTGCTATAAACGTCACTGCACCGACCGACAAACCTTAACATGTAAAATTCAATCAGCATCCATTTATTAGTTTCCGAGATTAAGGACGCACAGCAACTTCCCGCATGCCGTTCACTTTGTGCACTTTATGTGTATAGTATTTGTAAATACAGTTTTGAAATTATTTGTAAATACAGTTCTGAAAGTATTTATAAACAATTGGATACATCTTAGGACTGGATTTATTCCCCTTAAACGGCATATATTGTACTTGAAAGAGTATGAGTTTCATAGTAGTCGTATATAGGAACCAATAAAATTGTCACTAGTTACTGAAGTTCACTTTGATCACACACTTTCAGTAACAAATTCCAGCACGAAGTTCCATACAGTCCATTAACTCGGTGTGTAGTTTTATCAGCCCTACTTGCACAAGAACAATTCTAAGTAATGAACACTCGTGAGTTGTTGTTGTTTGACTAACTCGCAGTTATGTTAACTTCACCATTTCAGGTATGCGTTTTGGACTGATGCAGGCCAAAGTTGGACTGGTCTCTCTGCTGTCCAAATATCAGATCATTGTGAGCGAGAAGACGCCCATTCCTCTGGTGATAGATACGAAGTCATTTATACTGGCTCCTCGCGGTGGGATGTGGTTGAAAATCAAAAGTAGAAGCAGTCACTAAGATGTGGAAATGAATTCATGCTGTGTATTAGAGCAACTTGATATTTGTGTACAGCGCAATGCCTTAGTGCTCTAAATGTTTATTAGACTAGGTCTGTAAGGATTTAAATATGGCTGTCGGTGAGTGACATTTCTCGTGCAGAAGAGGTCTGTATGTTTGCAATGTAGAGAGATGTCCCAAGGCGACATCACATGGTGAGCTAATTTGTCCTTTTTTCCTACTCTAATTCAAAATTAGTTAATATGTTTTAGACCACCTCTGTAGCTCTTCTGTGAAAATTGTGGCGTTTGGGTCCCCTTTTCTTAATTTTCATAAAAATAATTATGTCAGTACATGAAATATCTGCCTAAATACATCTGTCTACAGTAACAAGAAATTAAATTAATTAAAATTTAAATTGTGAAGTCCGTTCGCGAAAGCAGATGCTACAAATTTCAAAGTCTGTACAGTTTATTCTCTCCAAATGCAGTTTTCACTCCTGTCCTACTAGTATAGTCACGCCATCTTTTTAAATCCCAGAGTGATATACTTATTACATAGAATATAACCCATATGCTAGTATTTGTATGGCCAGTAGAGTGGTGCATTTTCTAGCTCTTCCATATCAACTACATAAAGCGTATAGGAAATTATTTTCTATTGTCTTCAGACTATGTGTACGTTGATTTTTAACATATAGACTATAAGACTGTGAATGTGATAATTTAAACTGTATTATAAAAAGTGTTATTCGTGTTTAATTTGATAGCATTAAGCATCAGAGACTTCAGCAATAAATAAACAAGAGTTTATTCTGAAGAAATGTGCACATGAGTAAGCCGCGTGTTTGGTACTATCTCTGGGTGCTGCCAGCATTAACAGAGATTTGTGGAGCTGATTTCTTCTTAAAACGGAAATACTTTCTGAGCTACTCAGTATGTTTTCTGCCTTCTATGGAGAACGAAGTCTATTACCATCTTCTTAGAAAACTCAGTTGTTTATTTTTATTGTACAATTATATGTAAGAGTTTTCTTCGTATACAGAAGAAGAAATATCAGAACAGTTTAATAAAAGCTGAAGGCATGACAGCCTAACTTTTTCACTAAGTAAATTACAACTAAAACTATTTAACCCTTTAAACTAAAACTAATCTTTATTTTATATGACGATTGAGTTCGTACCGCAAAGAGAAAATTATCCTATAATAAATACTCCTCGGTGAATACTATACAGTAAAGACCTTTGTTATCCAATTTAACTGGGGGGGGGGGCGGAGTGGGTCGGAAAAGCCGGTATGTCAATTGTTCTGGGTCTGCTCCCTAGCAAATGCAAATCTAGGAAGTCAAATAACCGAACTTGGGAAATGTTTTAGCACGACAAAACACATACATACATACATACATAAATACATAGTTTATTTTTATATAAGAAAAGAGAATAAGTCCTAAAAACATATTTTCAGGCATAAATTTGTGTCGGAAGCTTTCGCCACTTAACGAAGTTTGACTTGTGTCGCGTAGTACTTACTAGGTATAGTCTAAGTGTCGTCCCTGTGCAAATGTAATTCTGTAGGTTGCATTACTAACCCCCACAACAATACAATGTAATGCGTTACCTAAATGCTAAATTCAAGTTTTTACACAACTGGATATTGCTCTTCTTTTTCTGTGGGACGGAAGGGCGGGTGTTTTAATGGTGGGGGAAGGGGGTCGATTAATCGAGAGTCGGATGACTGAGGGTTTACTGTATAGGGATGTAATGCGTTTTTTTTTAAGAAACATGAAGAAAAGGAATATACTGTGTTGGCAGAATTCAGTTTTTAGTATTGAACCTGGCGTACATAGTAACCAGTAAACTCTAAGGGCTCAATTTTAGCTCATAGTTGAACCGATCGTGTGAGAAATGAAGAAGTATTACATAGAGTCAAGGAGGAGAGGAATATCCTGCATGCAATAAAAAAGTGGAAGGTAAGTGGATTGGTCACACCTTGCCTAGGAACTGCCTTCTAAACCATGTTATTGAAGGAAAGGTAGAGGAAAGGGTAGAAGTGACGGGAAGACGAGGACGAAGACTACACAGCTACTGGATGGCCCTAATAAAGCGAGAGGATAGTGGAAATTGAAAGAGGAGCACTAGGTGGCAGTCTGTAGATAACCGCTTTTGAAGAGGATGTGGGCCTGTCGTAAGACAAACTACGTATTGAATGAATGAATATACCCCGTACGTGAGGAAACAAAGAAATGTACATAAAGCCACTAGCACGTACTTAGTCTGTAACGTCACTTAACACGTCCGTAGCTCTTTCAAAAGAAATTTGGGCACAGAGGCAGTCACATCATGTTCCAAGGTGCTAGTTTATAACTTACCTGGGGATATTCACGAAGTCCACGAAATATATCAGTCGAAATAGTTCAGGTGGTAAGTATGCTGGATATATTTCTTGTGGCCGATTTGAAGATAGCCTGCTATCTTAGCATACGTGATACAATGCCGTGTAGATAGGTAACAATATTTGAGGCCTCTGTCCTCATCCACTCTGAAGGTGGAAGAAAGTAGTTACTCCGTAACTTTGATACGTAACTAGTAGAAGACATCAGATTTCATAAGACCATATCCTTCGTATTCAGCTTTGTGAGAGCTCAAATTTCACGACAAAGATACATGTCATGATACTCGATAGCTTGCTCAGATTCGAATTGGCTGTCTCCTGAATACAGTCTTACCGCTTCTCTCACCTAGCGGATACGTGCTTTCAGTTGAAGATGATATGGAGTTTATGTTAGTGAAACATAACCCACTTTCTTTTTAAATTTTATATCACGGAAATATCATCACGGCGATCATGAAAATTCCTAATAGTACTTCCTTGCGTATTTGTGGTTGACTTTATGTTGCTGTGAGTAGCTCAGTCAATATTGTGTTTAATAATGGTATGACTAGTGAAGAATTTTTGAAAGCGCTGCATAATGCAGTACATAAAATGTACCAACGGCTTTACTTGAAGTTTATTGAGCTTATTGGCAGCATGAGAAACGCCTCCCGTCGGAGTCCTGCCCAATGCCTAAGATTCCGTGCTTTCAGCGGACGGTACTCATACCTGCAAGGGAATTTAAGAAAATAAGATAACAGCCTGTCTCACGTGAAACAGTGTTAGCTGATCATGGGTTTCAACATGTGACGGGCGCGTGTGCGTCATCTGTGTTGTCATGCAGCCACGAGAGGGCAGCGTAATCGTCGGTGTTTGTCACATAATTTTCGTGAACGCCTTAATGTCTATATATATATATAACGCACCACGCACGCACGCGCACACACACACAAGGCTAACTCGTGCTGTCTTGCGTTATGTACTCGTGTGTTAGCAAGTAATTTCGAATAGGAGCACGATGTTTATTTAATGTATGCACAAATTACATAATCTACCAAACATTTCTGCTTTTCTTAACTTGTGCACTACTTCGGACAGTTCGTGCAGAATTACAAAGACAATACAAAAGCTTACAATGCTACATGTTATAAATAAAATAAACAGTGGATCCCAGAGTTTTTCCATGGAGTGTTGTATAAACCTTTTTTAATATTATATTTGTACGTGTATACAGCCTTTAATTTTAAATTTTAATTCTGGATAATCACACATTTATTTCTGCAGTACTGCTTCCATCCGCAAACTGGATTTCGTTAGATTGTTGTTGTACGAGAATATATGACGAAATAAGCGGCAGAGGAAGGTATGGGTAAGACGGTATTGCAGTGTCAACCTTTGCCGGCAGAAGTACTTCTGTAACGTACCTCTTAGTAATACGTGCGTGGAGCAAAATAGTGTGGGTTTCAACTCAGATGGGCACGAGGCAGCACGACTGTGAGTAAACGTGGGCAGGTTTATGAACATACATAATAATAATAATAATAATAAATGGGGCAAAAGGTGCATTAATGGTAGTAAACATAAACATCACCCCATGACATGTCTATTCAGGCATAGGGGGAAGTGGAGGTATAGCTCCTACCCATTAGCAGCACGGTACTAGAAGAAGGTGGATGTTCAGCACCATGCTCCGGCCGCTTTATCCCTGGAAAAGACCCGGAACCCATTGTACAGGAGGCTGGGTGGGCCTCCGGGCCTGTATGAATGGCACGAGAAATCTCATTCTCCAAAGGGATTCGATCCTCGGACCGTGTTAATGGTAGTAGTAGTGACGATAAAATTGTCAGTTTAGGTGATGTTTGGATGTTTATAAAGAGAGTCTGGTAAATAATAACAAATGCGATGTACAATATCAACCGAGTGGTTGAATATGTCACAAGGGTTCGATAAAAGATACCAGAGCAGGCCAAAATTATGCTGAAGATTTTAAAAAGAGAGTGGAATTGCGCTGTAAAAGCCATGGATAGAATAACTATAAGGTGAGCGTTATATCATGTTCTGTCTGCGTGATCTGTGCAAACGACGTAGGTAGCATTACTGCAAGGTCAGTGTAATGTCGTCATATGGTTCCTATATTAAGCCGTTTAAGACGGAGGATGTTTGTGTTATGTTGGTAACATTGTAACTTTGGTGTTTATAGCCTGTGCAGTTCAGAGCGATTTGGAGTTTGTGAAAAACAGAACTGCACCAATACTGCGGGCGTATTTCAAGTGTAGTTGTTTTAATAATCTGTGTGAATGATTGAATGAACCGGCGTTTGAATAATTTAAACGAGAGATTTCATCGCATTTGTGTACAGTCTGAGAAGAAAAGGTGACAGGATTTACAGGTTCGTTTTATTCATTTATTCGGCTGGTGAAATTGCATAATCAACAGCTTCATAATTTGTACTCTTCACCAAATATTATTGTGAATACGAAAAAAAAGTCAACAAAATATGCGCGTCGTTTAAGACACGCGGTTAGAAATGAAAAATTCATAGAAAATTGGTCAGGGATCTTTGAAGAGAACACCAGCTTTTGAGAACTAGAAGGAAAACTAATATTACTACAGAGTACTTAAAACAAGATGGGAGATTTCGAATGATTAACGTGGCTTAGATGTAGGACCAGACGGAGGTTCTTGTGAAAACGGCAATGAACTGCTTCCGTAAAAGGCCGGTTATTTCATAAAAAGCTGAACGACTTTTACGTTAGCCAGGTGGGCTATGCTCCAAGGAATTTGTTTGTTTTTGCGTTCGTTCTTTCATTTTTCGTTCTTTTGATCATTCTTTCATTTTTCCGTTTATTCAGTTCAATGCAATTGAAAGTTTATTTTAAAGTAACCGATTAGATTATTTCTCGGCATATGACGGCAAATATATCTCAGTCGATCTTAATCCAGTGTCACGAAGTTTCTTAAGCTTAGTATCCTATCCTCAAACACTCATCTTATTTCGCTCGTCCACCAAACTGTTCATATATGTAGCAGGCGCAACTACGAAACTAGAATAAACTAACAGCTCACTGTGTAACATTAAGTATATAAAACCAGACACAATTTGGGTAAGGAAGGGAGATTCAATGAAAGACATCTATTCTCTATTCTTTCTCTGCTTTTGAGCACGATGTAACTTCCGTGGCTGCAGAGTGTTTAAGGAATCATTTGCCCTTCTTCAGAGACGTGAATAATTTAGAAACTTCTTGTTTATAGACACTGTTCATCAGTATGATATACTCGTATTGCACTCCTCATGTACAGCATTCGCAGTAAATTTAACTAGACATGACGCTTAACTGAATACAGATGTGTCTTCTTTTACAAAAATGTGTTCATTGAACATCACAGAGAATTACAAGACACTTTTCATACGAAAACAATTTTACAATCCAATCTTGTGATAAAAATGATGTTAAAATCCCAATAAAACATACATGAATGTGCGATAACTTCGTTAGGTTTTGTCGACACTCCGAAAAATGTCAATGATTCACATTTTCTAGAATGTAAATAGGTGCTTTGGTTGGCTTTGCGAAGAAAGTCATGTGGAATATAAAACAAATACGATTTGTACCAATATTATGTAATAAAATAAAATTTAATAACTCTAAGCAGGAAACAGTAAGCATTGAATATTTAAAATATTGTAATTTCACTGCTACCAAAAATTTGTACTATAACATGTGAAATTTAAACGTAGACTATGAAATTGCATTAACGAAATTAATGTACTCGTAGTTGCGTGTTTCGTAATTATATAAACCGCATTGCCCATCCTATTCCACACTTCACGTAGAACTTATTTGTATGACATTTTTGAGGAAAATGAAGATTTAAAATTATAAATATCGAGGACAATTTTTGATATAAGCAAGAAGATGAAGGTTCAAAAACTCAAGTTTCGATTAAAACTGAACGCTGTGCATGATCTGCCGAAAAAGTAAATTAATTTCTGATATATTAATAGATTTAATTAATAAGGTTACTAATGAATTTTGTGATAAGGCTTTAGTGCTGTTAAGCGAAAAATTTCTTTAGTGTACAGTTTTAGTATCAGGCCCATACAATCAGGACCGTAAGAAGTAAGTTGCTTTAATTGTAGTGTGTCATAACCCTTCTAATAAGTTGTTTCTTCGGAAAAAACGAGAAACAGCCATCAGTAATCCACATAAACCATTAGGGGACGGGGGAAAAAGGCTCGAATGTAAGAGCCGAATATTGAAGATTGTCTGAGAAACTGAAAATTCCTTTCTGACAAGAATATTGTGTGTTTTATATACATATTTGTTTATCTATTTACGTATTTCAAATTTTATTTTTATGGATGATTTTAAGAAAGCATGTTAAAAAATAATGCATTTAAATTTCTGTTGCTAGATTTAAACCCCCGCTGTGTAACAACTAAAACCGCTATCGTATGTCTGAAGAAAACACTTGAATGAAAATATAATGATTGATGCTTCATACGTTTAAATGTTGTAGGACTTTCACTTTTCACCATGGAAACTAAGGACTTTCTGATGATATTGGTCTCCATTGCATCTGGCGTTTTTGGAGTGATATATTTGTATGTCACATACGTCTACACGTACTGGAAGAAAAGAAAAGTTCCTTTTTTGGAACCAAGTTTTCCTACAGGAAATGCTGTAGACATAATTCTCTCACGAAGAACTATGGGAGAAATATACAAAAACTTCTACAGAAAATTTTCTGGATATAAGTTCGCTGGTTTATATCAGATTCACAGACCAGTACTTTTACTCGTGGATCCTGACCTTATTAAGAATATTCTCGTCAGAGACTTTGGACATTTTCAAGACCATGGATTTCCGGTTGATGAAGATAATGATCCTTTGAACGCGAGTCTGTTACGACTGAATGGCGACAAGTGGAAAACCCTCCGTTCAAATTATCTCCCACTTTTGCTGTTGGAAAATTGAAGATGATGTTCCAGACTTTGGTGGAATGTGGACATGAGCTCGAGAAATACTTTGAGGAACCTGCTAATAGGGAAGATATTATAGAATTGAAGGAAATTCTGGCGAGATTTACCACAGATGTAATAGCTTCTTGTGCCTTTGGAATCCAGTGTAACTGCCTCAGAAACCCGATGCGGAATTTCGAAGATGGGGGAGAAAACTGTTCGATCCCTCAATCAACCAAAACTTACGAGATATTCTATATTTTATGGTGCCAACTCTTGCAATTTTCCTAAAAATTGCTATAACACCTCCTGATATCAGTAATTTTTATATGAAAATGATCGAGGAAACTGTAGAATACCGCGAAAGAAACAACATCGCACGTAATGACTTCATGCAGCTACTGATTCAGCTGAAGAATCGTGGATATCTTGACACTAATAATCAAGGTAATGGAAATGTCAAAGTGGGTATCATCTTAAACTTTACTAGCGGTTAGGATATTTTGCAAACTCTTAGATTTGTTATACGACCACATATCAAATGCTGGACCTGTTTTCGTCTTCAGTTGGAAGAGGGGTGGGAGATAGACCTATTCTCTGTGACCTTTTCCTATTCGGAACTAAAATTTTATAATCACTCTTCCACACTCCATTTTCCTCCAGTTTTCGAAACTCTTTGGCCAATCAAGCAACTAAGAAACCACCCAAGCGGTTAAATAAGGACGGATACCTGCACGAAGCAAAAGTCTGAGTTTATTAGGCAATCCATTCCTGCGTGCGAAACACACAGCTGGTAGCTCAAAACTGTGCCTTGTAATTTCCAATTCGATGTGTGCTTATGCTAATAGGTTTTGAGTTTGGGCTCAAAGCCGTGACGTGTTTATACGGTTTCCTCTTTTTGTTGTTAGTGGTAGAAACTCTCCCTAGGCAAACTTTGATTGGACGGATGTCTGGAATTTAGCCCAGAGTGAGTCCGATTGCACTGGCTGATAACCAATGTGATAATGGCGTATGACAAACACAAGAAAATGGACAATATCCAAAAAGATTTTCAGCCTTGCTGTAGTAGCATACCATTGCCAAATCCTTGGAATTTTATACATGAGTATCGCTTTTACTCAGTCTTCACAGATTGTGACGTGTTATCTGTACCAATTCAGAAATAATTCTGAAACGTCTATGGTAGCCTTATTTGTGAGTCACATTTAAGCGAGCTTTCCGGTCCTGAAATCCTAATTTGTATTCTTAGGTTATTATTCATCTCTCTTCATATCATAATACCTCACGTACTGAATCATCTACAGCATTTAGAGATAATAAGCCACCCAGTGGCAGTATGTTTCTTTACGTGCAGATCTCGGTGTTAGCAGCGAGTTCGGAAAGTTTTGAATAGCCGTATTATAGAGGTTAATTGCAAACAACTTGGAAGGAAAATGACTTGCCTTACTATCAGTATACCGTTCTAACATTTGCTACAAGAACTGAGGAATACCAAGTGGGAAGAAGAGTTCTTCTATAAGATTAAGTTATTTTTGCGGTATTTGCTTGTAGGGATCAAAAAATTCCACGGAAACGCCAATTATGAAACCCATTTCCAGTCGAGTTTCTAGCAGTGAAAGTCTGTTATTACGTAACGGTGCAGACCTTGAGATAATACGGTCTTATCTCTAAGAATCCTGCAGTAGTGCTAATAAGGATTTAGAAAATGACTACACTGCACGCAGACCCGTTCCACAGTGACTGTAGCACTAAGAATAGGAGCAGACGGAACGGATTAAGCAGCAAAATTTGATTTATCCGTCATGTACACAATGTGTGTCAGATACTTTCCACGAAAAGAAATATCACTGTTGAACACTGTGGAAATGATAAATGTATACATAGTTCTAAACAAACAGGAAAGGAAGAGGTCACTATAGACTCTTAAGCGTAAATGGGTGGATTATATTAAAATGTATGTCTTGAAAAAAAGAGGATGTGGTCTGGATTTATCTGGCTGAAGGAAGGGACGTGTGGCGTGTTCTTGTAAGCACGGAAATTAAAAGTCGGTGTTCATAAGAGAGGGGAATTTTCTGTCCAGATCAGCGACTATCAGTTTCACAATAAAGAATTATCCACAGATGCAATTAATCGAGTGGGTGGTTCCTTAGTTAATCAGTCAGTCTGTTAATTAACTAGCCAGTCACTAGTCAGTGAGTTATAAAATGATAGCTCTAGTAGTATCATTTTTCTACGTCACATTCATTCATTCTGCAGTCTGTCTTACGACAGGTCCGTAGCCTCTTCCAAAGCGAGTTCTCCACAGGGTGCGATCTAGTGCTTCCTCTTTCAATTTCCAGTATCTTCTCTTCTCCTTAAGGTCATCCAGTAGCTGCTTACGTCTTCTCCCTCGTCTTCCCATCATTTCTATCCTTCCTTCCAACTTTCCTTCAATCACGTGTTTCAGAAGGCAGTTTCTGCGCAAGATATGACCAATCCAGTTAGCCTTCTTTTTATTTTATGTAGGATATTCCTCTCTTCCTTGACCCTGTGTAATACTTTATTTCTCACACGATCGGTCCAACTGATCTTCTCCATTCTTCTTCAGCACCACATTTCAAAACTTTCCAGATACTTCTAATCTATTTTCCGGAGTGTCCACGTTTCAGCACCATACAAAGCAATGCTCCAAATGTAGCACTTTACTAGTTTCTTCAGTCCAGTTTGCTGGTGAAAAGATTCCTCTTCTTGTTCTACGTCCCGTGCACATTAAAATCTAAACTTTTTAACAGGTGGAACAAACTTAGTAAAGTAAAGATGTCTATGAACAGAGCTCCATTATCCATTCGTGGTTAATGGGTTTTTAAAATACTTATTTACAGAGAGCCATGCTGTATGATATCAGCTTGTTATATCTATAGCCTAGAACATTGTTCCATAGGCCACGCTGCACTTTCTGTGAAAGAAGTGGCAGCACAAGTATTCATGTTCTTTGTTGCTGGATTTGAGCCCTCCGCCACAACCATGAGCTTCTGTCTTTACGAGCTGGCACTGAACCCGGATATTCAGGATCGTCTCAGACATGAAATTGACACCGTGCTGGAAGAACATGGCGGCAATGTCACGTATGAAGGCATTCAAGAAATGAAGTACTTGGATAAGATTATATCTGGTAAGATGCTTGAAACTCTACTACAACTCAAGAAGTAGAATTTGCATTGCAGGTACCCTCAACCTAATCACTGAAATGAACGTACGCACGTAGGAATATATTTTAGATGTTCCTTGATAGTCTTCAACTCGTTGAAAACGTCATGTCATTGCCGACTTTCTCGTACTGTATCAATGGCAATTTTTCAAAACTGTTCTCTATTATTTTGAGAGGAATTCATTAGTCCCAATTTTTTGGAACGAGTTCTGAAGAAAATGTTGAATCCTAAGAAGGCTAAGTAAGCGGAAAATTTATGATATTAAAAACGAGAAAATATGTCATATATGCAAGTCACCTAATTTTGTTACTAGGACGAAATCTAGGAAGACAAGATAGGCTAAAACAACACAGATATGGGAGAAAAAAAATGTTTCCGAAATTTTAATTTACATGCATTTCATGCGAGTAAAAGAGATAAGCTCATCTAATTGAGTTATGTTGTAAGGATGAGAGTTATAGAGATTTGGCGTAGGATTGTGTTCAGCTTCGGACTTCTTGGGCCTGTGGTAACTTATTTGAGAGGAGATTAAAAGACACGAGTTTTTGAAACCAAGTGCTTAGAACAATATTTATTTCTAGATAGGATTAAGAAAGTGGAATATCTATTATATTACAAACAAGGAAATGCTTAATATACACAGGTCACATAATTTTTTTAGCGTGGTGAAATCTATGAGGTTGGGATAGGCTGAGAACAGCGTAGACGTGGTAGACGAAAAATGTGTACAGAATTTTATGTTAGGCACAGGAGATAGGAGTTGAATTTTAGGCTCAGTCTGACAGAGTTTATTTGTAAGAATGAGAGGTGGCTAGGGCTCACTCAGCATTGTGTTCAATGTTCGACTTCGGCACTGACAGTGTAAAATATCCGGTTGCTGCCGCCAGAGTGTTTGCCAATTTAGTCCTGTTACAACAATACTAACATTCAAATCGTGTTTTTCCAGAGACTCTACGGAAGTATCCACCAGTGCCAGTACTGAATCGAGAATGCACTAAAAGATACGAGATACCCGAAACAAATGTAGTTCTGGAGAAAGGAATCCAAGTGGTGATACCAACAATGGGAATACACTATGACCCTCAATACTTCCCCGAGCCGGAAAAGTTTGACCCAGAACGCTTCAGTGAAGAAGCGAAGAGCAAGAGACATCAATACGCCTACCTGCCTTTCGGAGAAGGACCCAGGATTTGCATAGGTAAAAAGACACTTTACATTGTCATACATTTGCTCTAGTTCATATTGTTCTTGTGCGTTTCTCATATAACACAATCTTGTAATAGTCCAGCGTGTCCACCCTGCCGCCTACTCGTATGTTGTAGGTCCGAAGGAAACAAACGGTTTTCCATTCGTATAACACTGGAAGCATAAAGTGAAATTTACGGGAATTTTAATTACCGGTACCATCTGTAGTGTAAGTAATTTCATAACAATAGGTTTGTATGTTCAAAAAAGAGCAATAGTGCTAATTCTAAATGCAAAATAACAAAAAATATATGCTTTCCATGGCAGTTATTTCAGAAAATAGGAGCATGGGAATTCTTAAATTTAGCTTGGAATTTGAGCACTTACAGAATTTACGCTGACACTGCCTCCGCCACAGAGCTTCATGTTCCGCCTGGATGTTGTTAAAGAAATGTTTATCTTATATATTTGTATTTTTTGTCCTAGGAATGAAGTTCGGTTTGCTGCAGACAAAAGTGGGCCTCGTGTTTGCTCTGTCAAAATATGAGTTCCATATTTGTAAAGAGACCGCAACTCCGTTGATCTTTGATCCTAAATCATTCATTTTGTGTCCTGTAGGAGGGATTAAGTTGCAAATTAGGAACAGGACGAAGAGAAGGGGAGGCAAGTGCTGAAATACAAGAAATATTAACAGGCCAGATCTAGTTCAATATAGTTCTCAGTTGATGTGTCCTGCGGTGCTATTTAAATTGATATCAGAAGTTTACTGCTGTCCTAAGAAGAGAATTTGCTAGCATTATGATGGCGTTATAAGACGAAACGTGTAGCTAGAAACACACCAGTACTAAAGAAATATACGTGGTCTACCGACGGTGTCAAATTTATTGCTGTGAATTATATGTTAATATAACTTCAAGCCTCGAGGTTGTATAAAATCCAAGGTTCAAACGTTTAATTGATCATTCTGCTTAGACTACATGACTATTTAAAATGAATGCATTTCTTATTTTGATACGTCGTGAAAGAATTATGTGAAGACTCAGCGTAATAACCCCAACGAAGTGAATCCTCAGAAACACCGATGTGAGATATTCAACCCTAACTTAATTGTCTTTCATGTACTGAAATTTTGGGTAATATTGTGGGAAGGTGCTTTTTGAAATGAAATGACGCCACAGGAAACGGCAGATTTTGAAAATATCGCAGAAACTCAACGTCAAGAGGAAAGGCCTTTCATTCCTGCTTCGTATTTCAAAGGTATGCCTCCAGGTAAATAAAAGAAAGTAACCCAAATTTTGCATAGATTGCTTCTTTCCATCTTCATTAAAATCCATTATTAAACAAAAATCCAGTAACTTCTCTGCACCATATAGTCAGAATTATGGAGAATGTCATTCAGTTAGCTATACAAAATGAATACCTGTACAAATTTACTTTGCCCCTGTCGATATAGATGGAAGAATCTTCAATTGTGACTGTTGTCAAATTTTATGCTTCTAAAGGCGAATATTATATTCCATACGGTTTACTGGCTAATAATTTAAATAAAATAAAAAATATACACAAATAGAATTAGTATGATGGATAAGAAGTTTTTTGCGTATTTTGGTAATACAATGTAATTATTTTTAAAAAATCCGACAACTGAGTTTGCTAAGTCTACAGGAAATTTATTTTAGCTATTTACAGTATTTTATCACGTCATTGGGAGATTTTCTGTTTCCTAGCGCCATTGAAACCAGTTATTCTGAAGACCAGTAAAAATTCTGTATAAATCACAATTTTCTTCCGAAAAGTGTTCGGCCTTATGTTGGAATGCAAGAATTTAATTTATGCTAGGAATGCACGGTTTGCTCTCATGATTTTGTAGTGATTGTATGTCCACTTTATTTTCATTATTCACAAATGATCCCAAGTCTATAAAGCTGTCAATGCCTTCAAATTTATAATCACCTGTTGTCAAATTTCGGACATATTTCTGGCTTGTGTAAATGACATTATAATGTAAATTGCTTTTTAATCAAATTTTTTTGCCTTCAATTTCTAGTGCCAATAGTACACCTTCTAAAGCTGTAATGTTCTTGACGATCACAGCCATTTAATCAGCCTAGGATCAAATTTGTGCAGATGTAAAAGTAATGTTTCCTGTTTCTATGGTTTATTCTAAAATCATGCTTAATGTTATATTGAATAATGTTTCTGACAATGCATCGCCCTGTCTTACTTCTATTGGTACATTGAAAGACCTACTGCTA
Source organism: Reticulitermes speratus (assembly GCA_021186555.1). Taxonomy (NCBI): domain Eukaryota; kingdom Metazoa; phylum Arthropoda; class Insecta; order Blattodea; family Rhinotermitidae; genus Reticulitermes; species Reticulitermes speratus. Next base: position 23,594,328 of record JAJKFL010000005.1, read on the forward strand.
GTATTTGCTACCAGTACTTCGGATTTATTATCACCTATCGTCAAATTTTAATTTCATTTACTAGAACAAATTAAAGCTCGCATAATAAAGAGCAACCTTTTACATTCTACTCAAAACACGCTCTAAGAAATACTATCATATTTAAGTTATTTATTGGACATTTAGGACGGTTAAACGTAAACTTTCTAACAGGCTTCTTACAGGAAAATAAATAGTTAATTTTTAAACGAATGATTGTGATAGAATGTGATATAATAAGTCAGATTGTCATTGAAAAGCAGGATATCTTATCAAATTGCTTATTAAATCTCTCATATCGCTGGCTTTCTGTAAGAACTATCTATAATTGAAGACTGATGTTGTCTGTAATATCTTGCAGTGTAGGCTGGTAAAGTGTACACTTCTACCAGCCTACACGGTGTCACATCCCAGAAGAGAGTAAATTTCGTGTAATAAAATCGCTGAAATTTCCAGAGCATTATGGCACGGAGTTGCTATACCACGCCTGAGCCCTGACCCTGAACTGACCCGCTGTGCTTTAAGACAGGCCAAATCTCACTGCAAGTACTCTTCGTTTTGCACATTCATGTTTTAACAAACATGTCCGTTTATATTTGTCGAATAACGTTTTAATTAGTTAATGTGGCCAAACTAAAAAACTGCATGGAGCAGAGTCCTTCTAGATTAACTAGTATGTCCTCAGCTAGTCAAGAAATGTCCGCATTTTGTGGGACCCAAAGATTCATTACCCTATTGACAACAGGCCACCACGTGCACATGTGATACTGGCTAATCATGAAAACACACCCTACTGTTACCTCAAGTGGACTGACTTATTTTACAAATTGTAAACATCGATATTTTAAAATTGGACAACATAAATCTTGTACGTTTAACACCTGTAACATTTATATTGTCAAATATAATTATAGAGTGCATATGCATAATCGTATATGCCGATCTATGCAATGTTACAATGTATACGCTGCTCATTATTATTCCTTTGACTCCTTGGTTTTGGCGCATAACGGGCTGAAACGTGTAGGAGATGTAATATATACTATTAAGGGTGATCGCTAGGCACAATGAATAATAGTTGATTTATAAGGCCACGAAGATTTTTGACGCGCGGCGTCCCGTTTTATATTCAATACATTATTTACAATGAAAGCACACAGTGCAACACAACTTGATTTGTTGTAAAAATATTTTTCGTTTCCACAATAAAGCTGTATCCGTTGTATTTCGACCATTTGTGGGTCATCATCAGGCCATTCGCATAAAAATATGGAAAGAGAATTTTATGTAATTATTACAATTTTCGTTTTTATTTTTCCATTGTGTGTTTTCATACCTTGCTATTATTACAGAATATGTTATTAGTATTAATTATGGTGTTGCTAAGAGCCATACTATAAACTTTTTGCTGTTATATTATTTTATGTTCTCACGAATTCGTGAGAAAATGAGCTACCTGGAATGTATGAGAAAATAACATATCACAATAACCACAAAGTTTTATGTTAAGGCTCCTAACAACAATATAATTAATACAGTTAGTATGCTTTATAATAATAATAATGTAAGGTGCGAGATCTCACACCGGAAAAAGAAATATGAAAGTTATAATTTTTTTCCATGGCTCGACAGCCCCTTGGGGGCCTAGGCCGCCTCATTTTTCGAGGCTTCACGATCACACACTTTTTAGACACACCACACTTGGTAGGACTCCTCTGGACGAGGGATCAGCTCGTCGCAGAGACCTGACAACACACAACACTCACAAGAGACAGACATCCATGCCCTAGGCGGGATTTTTTTTTTTAAAGAGACAGACATCCATGCCCTAGGCGGGATTTTTTTTTTTTTTGTCTGTCCGAGGTTTTGCCCCTTTGATCCATTTTTGTACTGTATTAAATCCTTTTCGTCCTTCATGTCACTTATGTTCCATACTACCGTATAACACAACACAAACATCCATGCCCCCGGGGGGATTCGAACCCACAATCCCAGTAAGCGAGTGGCCGTAGACCCACGCCTTAGACCGCGCAGCCACTGGGATCGGCTTAAAATTACACTTCCACAAATTCCTCTTCCCATGTTTTTAAGCAAGTAGTCTGATGATTCCCCACTTAGGGTTGAAACATGTAGCTTTACATCGGGAAAAAGAACGTTTGCTTTCAAATAAACAAGTTGTGTTGGACAGTGTACTTTAATTAAAATAATACACCACTTATCCTTATCCTGAGCTCGAATAAACCAGTCCATGCGACCCCAACATATTACTTCAATGTCCATTCCAAGGTACCTCTTCCCTTGAAATTTTCCCATCAAACTCCTGTTTGCATTTCCCTGCTCCTCATTAGTGAAACATCATCTGCCCATCACATCCTCCGTGTTTGACATCCAGAATAATATATGGGAAGGATTACGAATCATGAAGCTCCTCGTCGTGCTATTATCTGCAGCCTCGTGTACCTTGCACCCTCTTATACCCACATTTTTTTCAGCACACACTTCTAAAACCTCCTCAGCCTATGGTCTTCTCTCAACGTGAGATCTAGCTTCATACACGTAGGAAGCATCGTGTCAATTATAGTTCTCTATGTGTAAATTAGAGCTTTCTGTGTTCTACATATAAAATTGGAAGGCAGAATATTCTGAACAGAATTATAGCAAACGGTGAGAATTTAATCTGTTCTTAATTTCTTCTTTGCTGATAGTTGTATGTGTTAGTGTTCTTTCCGCATATATGAAATGTGCCGCACTTTCAAAGGTTACGTCAGCTGTCCTGTATTCTGTTGACGACGCAAGTACATATAATTAGTTTTCTAAGCAGTTACTTACACCAGTCTCTTGGCTAGCGACTAATGAAAATAAAGATAATAACAAAGCATTTTTAAGATGATTCATCCCCGTTGTGCTATTAAACCAGTATATATTATTCAGTATTCAGTCAAACACAACATTACAGTACACATTTTTAGACGAGTTTGTTTCGGCTTGTTATATCATCAGGCTTTCTTTCTTAAAAATCTAAAAAGATTTTTATTTTTATTACTTTTGTAAATCGTACTGATTATACCTTCTATTTACTACACAAAATATTATATACTCCTTACAACACAATTCTTGATAATTTTCATGCTGTCTTGTATTTATGTTTAGTATTTTATTATGCATCTTGCAATGCATGAAATCTCGTACCTATTCGCAGTAATGAATGTCCACTGAAGGTTTTTAAGAAACAAAGGCCCGATGATGTCATATTAAGCCGAAACTAGTCGCCTAAAAATTTGTACTGTAAGGTTGTGTACGAATTTATTCTGAATAATATATACTAATAACAGAGCAGCTACATCAGTGTCAGGCGAATGGTAGAACATACCACAGGGATTCGATAAAATATGGCCAGAGTATACCAGAATCATGCAGACGGTTGTCAACAGGAGCTGCGTCATCTCACTCTATTGGTCGCAGATAACGATACGACAAGGTCATAGTTACATCATCATTCACTGTTTGTGTTCAGTCACTTAACGCGGAGGATGTTTTGCCAGGAAGGATGCAACCTTGGTGGTTACTACCTGGTCTGAAGACGTAAAAATAACAGTGATTTACAGTTTGTGAGAAAACATTGACCGTTTAATACTTCAGACGTAGTTAAAGTTATTGGTTTTAATCACTTGTGTGAAAATTGGAATAAACCAGCATGTGAATATATAAACGAGTGATTTTTTCGCATTTGTGTACAAAGTAAGGACAACAGAATTAGCCGTCAATAGAATGGACATTTTTTGAATTTGTTATGACAATGACTCAGGATTATGTCCACTTGCGGGCTTTGGTATTAGTTGTGTTAAACATTCGACATATTGAAATAAATTATCTTGTACTTTAGAGCAAATGAGCCACTAGTTCACTCTCTGACCCGTTTCCCTAAACAGACTTCTCTGCTATAGGCCTATCAAGGTTCTCTGGACTGTGATTCCTTCTATTTGGTAGATAGGTATTGCTATTAAAAACAGTAACAAATTTAACGAACTCCTATCATAACTGATATCGCGAGGGCAGCGTTCATTTATTTGAAACACTTAGCTGTGTGCTGTTCTAGAATAGCTTGTTAGATAACGTTAGGCAGCTGTATATTAAGGTGAGTAGAGATAGAAACCAAAGTTTAAAGTAACAGAACTGAATTTTAAGCTTACTGCACACAATGCTACTATAGATTTAACCAATGCATTTTCGATTAATTATAGGCCACGAATGATCATGTTTTAATTTATTAAGAGTGCTTAATGTTCATCAACTCTCTAGGTTAAATAAATTTCAGGGTAATGAAGTTTAGAATTATTATTTAATCATTTTGAGTACCTGTTCCATTCGTAGGTCGCTCACTATTTACAACTTCTGTTTTAAGAGGCTGCTATTTTGCCCCACAAATTTCGATTATATATGTTGTGCCAATCAGCACAGCAGCGAAATTCAAGCGTCATGAAGAGGAAAGGAAAAAAATCTTTGATTTTATTGTATCTGTATCTTGCATTTCTTTAACAAAGACCAAGAACGGTTAGTGGAATGAGGAGGACGGGGTTGAAATATCGCGCCGACTGTAACAGAGACATAGCCTACACCCTAACCTAAGCTTGTCTCGAGTGGCCATGTAGTTAATGCACATAACAGAGACATAGCCTACACCCTAACCTAAGTCTGTCTTGGGTGACCATGTAATGCCTGCTTGTATAGAAAGGGAAAGTTTGAAATGAGCGCACCAAGTTGAAAGTGGGAGATGGGGGCGTGGCCACAACGCTCGACGCCCCAGAGCGTACGTGAACTTCCTCACAACCACAGATTATCTAGTATACTCACAGCACACTAGATACAAAGTGGCCGGGCTAAACTGCATTATTTCCGATTTTGCAATTTGTCGTGTGTGACAAGCTGTTGTAGGTGTCACACATCCTGTGTTTGTTCTTAGGGACGGATTATTTCTAAATGCCCGTAAAATATATTTTATAAGGTATTGCGTGTTGTAGCTGGGAAGGCATTTTGTTTTGCATTAAAAGAGAAAATAGGGATAGGTATGACACTGTTTCTGCGAAAGAAGATTTCTAGTAGGTAAATCTGTAGTATTGACATAAACCGTAGTGTAGAGTAGGTTGGTACAAACATTTGGGAAGAATGTGCCGCTTCTATCATCAGGATTTAATTCTGCCTTGGAGACTGCATTGCTCATAATCCAAGCAACCACAGTTTAAATTTTCACTGCCCTGACGGTTTTAGATCTCACGCAGTTATGATATTTCTATTTGTCAATTATTTTCGTATTGATGTTTTGTGGTTATTCAGTATAAGTATCTGCTATCCCTTTTCAAGCAATCGCAGGTAAATAATGGAATGATTTTCTTGTATCAGTTGCAGACATTTGATTTGGATGCTCCACACAAAACTCTGGAATAAATTAGTGATGGAGTTGCAATGGCACAGGCCCTCAACCAAATGTAAGTAAAAACGTCCACTCAGTGATAAAGAGGTTTGTATGTAGTAGTTGTACGACAATAAAGAAGCTGTGTTGATTGCCTTACCCTCAGCTCATCTGTGACAAATCAAAATTTTGTGGATATAGAAAATATCAGGCACTCACATTGGTTTGAATTTCAGGTTAAGTTCTGAGTAAACTCTTCTTGCCATTCTGTTCATTACCATTCTATCATTTTGAGTACTGGAGTGCTACCTCGAAGGTTAATTTTTTTATTTCGGCCAGGCAGGGGCCAGTGAAGTCATCAAGACTGTAACCTAAGGCACTGAGATAAATGTGGCATGGTTTCTGGAATGGGGGAAAATTACTGCAAAGTTTTTGCATGCAGGGTCCTTATTTTATTTGTCACTTCGCAGACATTTTGCATGGTGCCATGCAGCGCAGCTACTGCTGCTATTCACATTTGCTCTGAATTGAGGTCCACATGTCTTAGTTCAGTGTATTTCAGTCAATACTAGGTTTCTACTCACCACATTTAAAAAGGTGCTGGTGCTTGCAGACATGGATCACATCTAATACACTGTTTATTACATGTTGGAAGTTTTACTGGCAAAATTTAAGATACTACATGCTAAATGATTTTTTAAATAATCTTCATTGTGAGGATTATTACTAAAACTTCATCCTGTGTAACACAAACCTCACAGAGGACGAGGAAATTGCCAAGAAGACTAGTAAATTACATTGTTGCAGAAGCAAAGGATGCTGGTCTGTTAGTCATATACTGCTAAAAGGAGAAGCAACAATCATTGTTGGTAACACGAATAAGACTTTGAACAGTTTGTGTTGGTTCAGTTCGTGTGTTACTATATGTGCTGAACGTGCTTCAGCATGTAATGGAAGCATTTCAGTTCTGTAGATCTTGTTGTTTTTCAGCGCCCAGAGTGGTTTGGAGGTTCGTGGCTGTCAAAAATTAAAACCGATGCTGGTAATAACTGGAGGTTGAAGGTGAGATGGATTACATTCTAATATAAGCAACACATTGGAAAAGCTTCCATGTGAATATCTTTTTTGGTAGGTGGCATCCCATTGTGCTTCCTAAACTGAATCAGAAGTACTTTCCCTTCACCAACACAACTTTATGAGCAAATCGTCCTTGTGTACTATACTTGCTACATGTTTCAACTTTTTAGTAAAGCCTCCTTCTATCATATGTCACATAACTCTTGTAAGGTGTGGGATCTCACAGCCACATTGACTTGAGATGTATTTAAAACACTGGTGTCTGGTACTATCAGCCCATTTTTTCTGGATTTTTAAATTTTAAATTGGATGTTAGTAAGTGAGGTTGAGGTTCTGTTGGCAGTGAATATTGAGAATACAGTCTTCTAGGATGTGATGCCATGTTGTTTTGTAGTTGGATATTGGTGTTTCAGGAGGAGCAACTAGGTTCCTCAATCTTGAGGGTAACTGAAAAGTGGGGGCACCCGGTTCATCACTGAAAAATGCTGGTGTCCCTGTACCAAACAGCATCACATTCCAGAAGATAATAATCAGATTTAAAATTTGCAGTAAGAGTAATAATACAGACATCTGTGGGTTAGGTAAGCCCTGGCTTACCTAAACTCAACCTTACATATACTTTTCCATGACCCATTTTTCTTTAATTTGTGTGCTTAAAATGATTTTTTCCCCTGTTGACTTCTTTACTTTATCTACAATTATTTGTAAGATTTTACGCAATCACACTTTGTTTATTATCTCAGTAGTTACTTACAGGATTAACTGTATAACTGCATATACTATAAATAAATAAAATTGCACATGTGTGTGGGTTATGGTTGGTTGATTGGTCAAATTCTGGCATTTATGAAAATTGAGTTATGTAATGATGCGCAGAATAGAATGCGTATGTAAGTTGCAGAATGTCTGTGTCTCAGTAAGTTTCTGTGTTACAGTTTGGCAGTTTTATGGGCAATTTATAATTGTCAGCAAGGATTTCTGCACTTGATCTTAATGCTACAGTTGTTGGTGAAAGATATTCCCTGTGCTCGAGGATACAGTAAAAAGGCTTCTCCGTATTTCTGCACTAGCAGCTTGTCCACTTAGCTCATAATTTAGTGTACGATGAAGAACCTGGGTGAGAGTGTATCATACTTCAACCTGTGGGGATATTTTATACAGTCATATTCACAAGGTTTAATGTTTCATTTCTGACATGGAAGGTAATTTTGTTTCACAGTAAGTGATAATACTGGACTCTTTTCTTCTTCTTCCACCAAGGGCCCATTGGCAGAAGCTCTGGATGCACTGCAGCCTTAGGCTTATTGTGCTAGCCCTAAGTATTCCAATTAGCATTGGTTCATTAGCCCTGTGCCTCTAACAAAGAGACACACGTCTTTCAATAAGGCCATGTTCAACAAACAGTTTCCCAAAGAACTTATAACGTTGACGAGCCAGCGCCTCGCAACGACAAATAATATGGTGCGCAGTTTCAGTCTCTGACCCGCAAAATCTGCAGGTCGGATCTCCATCAAAAAGGCCCATATCTTGAGATGAAGGAGTCTTGCCTGTAGGTTTTTCAACTGTCCAGATTCCCTCCTTCATTTTCTTAGCTTTAATGAGCTTCTTCCACTGCACTCCCAAGAGTCGCTTGGTCTGCAGTCTAGTCACAGAGACACCTGCAGCCAATCTGACCTCATCAGAAGGAACAGTGAAAGGCTCAGAGCCTAATGAGCTTCTTCTGCTTTGCTCCCGAGAGTCTCTTGGTCTGCAGTCTAGTCATAGAGACAGCTGCAGCCAATCTGTCCTCATCAGAGGGAACATTGAAAGGCTCAGAGCCTAATGAGCTTCTTCTGCTTTGCTCCCGAGAGTCGCTTGGTCTGCAGTCTAGTCATTGAGACACCTGCAGCCAATCTGTCCTCATCAGAAGGAACAGCGAAAGGCTCAGAACCTAATGAGCTTCTTCCGCTTCACTCCCAAGAGTCGCTTGGTCTGCAGTCTAGTCGTAGAGACACCTGCAGCCAATCTGTCCTCATCAGAAGGAACAGCGAAAGGCTCAGAGCCTAAAGCCTCCACTAGGGAGTCTTGTTATATCAAGTCTGCAGCAACAGCAACTCCTTGTATGGGAAATAACAGTCACCACCCGTAGAGCCCCTTACGAGTGGAAGGCATGAATACAATGGAGTGCTGCCTAATGCCCAGAGGGGATCGTTAACGGCACTGCTATTTTACCATCCCAGTGCCATGCAGCCCTTGGCACGATGCCTCACACCTTGGCTTGGGTGAACCATAGCCCGTTAGCCGCCTACAGACGTTACCCTCCTCCGCGACGGGGATGCCAGGGTTTGGATTTTGGAGGGGTCTGGACTCTTTTGGTATTGTTTGTAAACTGCGGACATTGTTTCTTTGTGGGAATTCTTATCTTTATGCAGCGTGTATCTTTATATTTTAAAAAGTCTTGGAACAGGTTTGAAGAATTGTAATGTGTATTCACTTGTATTTTGGAGATACTTGGTTTGATCTAGGCTTGGCCACTAGTTGTCCTGACAGATTTTTCATGGTCTTTCTCAGTTCATACAGGTGAATTCTAAAACATTTGCCTTAAAGTAGGCCATGACCACTTCCTCTCCCATGCTTTACAGTTCTTATCACATTCAGTTCTATCTGTGTAAGTTGATGCTTCTAAGTAACTGGCCATCCATCTGGCCACGAGGTGAAATTTTCTTTCAGGGCAGTTGCTGTATGTATATGTGTTACTGTTTGTACTGTTCACAGCTGGTTGTCACAATAGTATGGTCTATGTTGCAACCAGTATGGCTGACTGCTCTTCATGTAAATTTTCTAAATATATTTCTGTGCTGAGTGATGTACATGTACATTACTTTTTCCATATGTAAACTTCTGAATGCCATACCAGTACACTGGGATTTTCTCACCTGCAGGCTCGCACAGTTTTTGTATATTATTTGTGTTGTATATCTTGAATAAATGTATAATGCTGTAGTGGTATAACTTTACATATTTTTACATAGTTTTTATTTATACATTTTTAAATATTTTAACTATATGTATATATAGATGCAAAATACTTATTCCTTTTTCAGTGTACCTAGGCATAAAAGTGATACTTCATGACCTCAGCCAGCAGACGACTGAGTCCATTCTTGTGTCCATCCTGAATCGGTTACTATGTAATATGCAAATATTCTGATTATGGTTCTTTGTTTTCTGCAGGTTAGTAACTTGAAAAAAAGTGTTAAGGAATTGTTGATTACTACCAGGAATGCCTCAATCAGCATCTGACAGACTTCAGTAGGCCTGATGTTGTTAAGATAGGTAATAATGCCATTTATGTCCTTTGCTTGAATGTTACATCTGCAGTCATTGTGTTGTTATACTGAGGTTTGGTACAGGCACCACACAGCCCTGCCTATAGTTACATGTGTTGAACAAGACACATGGTTTAACCCTTTTGTGCTAGAATTAAATACCCAGTGTGATTTGCAGCAGACCACAACAGGTCAGAATATAAAGGGCCGTATAAGAGGCCATAATTGGCCATTGGCAGTGGTAAACATTTGTTATTTTGAGCATCACACTGCACATTGCTTATCAATAATGTTTGGCATCTCAGGGTTTGTAGGGCTGAATTGTTCAACCTCTCAGATTTCATTTTGGGTTGTGGTTTGTATCACAGAGCCACACTGGCTCAAGCAGTACTGCTTCTGAATTTGTGTTCAGGGGGTGTCTGGTTTGACTCTCAGCTGTACCCAGACTATTCTGACTGGTGGGGGGTTCATGGCTTTACTTAGTCCATCCGAGATTGTGCCATTAATGAGGTCACGGCCATTCCTTTATCATTCCAATTCGTTATCATCCAAGATACCAACAGAGTTGTTATGTTCATGTCATGCAGGTTTATGGGAAAGCAGATATATAACTGCATTCATTTGTAACCTTGACGCTAGATGGAGGTGATTCATCAGCTTCATGCCCTGACCATTTTACACTGGGGTGAAGAAGCCCCAGTACTCATTTAATGGGAGGCTGAGTGGGCCCAAAAGCTGGTCTGGATGTTTTGGAGGAGAGAAAAATCTGCCCTGCTGGGAATCAAGCAATTCCTCAATTGTCCAGCCCATAGCTTAATCAGTCTATCAACTGATGTGTCTTGGCCCTCCGCCATGTACTGCTATAAGTGTTCCAAATTTTGATGGCAGAATGCTTGGCAAAAATGTTTTTTGGCCATAATTGCATTTATGGGAATGAATTTCCTCCATTTGTATATTGTATCAGTTTATCTAAATTTGTCATTGCTTAGGTGTTAAAGATTGGGAAATATGAAACTTCTTAAAGATAGTTTGCCTTCTGGAATGTGACTCTGTGTAGTCTGGAAGAGTATACTGATGTTTCAGCTGATCCTGCTGCCTCCGTCATCATGGTAGAAGTGTACCAACATGTCACATGCCAGAAGACAGTAGTGTTCATAGTTACTGCAGTGAGAACCTGAAATCTCACTTCTTAAAGGTTGAGCACTTAACGCTGCTTTGTTGATGTTCCACACTTCAATTTGTATCAGTGCCTTTCACTGTAATGGCAATTTGAATTTTACTTTTTACTGTTAGAAATTTTTTTCTCTTTATAATAAGAGTTTGGTGATGATGGACAATATTTGTGGCATACAGTTTGTTTCTGTCGGGTGAGCAGTGCAGCCCAGAGGAGCTGGGACGTTTACTGCAGCTTATCTTTGGGGATGTGCAATTAACTGCCACAACAAGCAAGGTTAGTTCTTAGCAATAAAGGAATTCATCTTACTGTGAAAATTTATGTCTTGTCCCTGCTTTTTATTAAACCCTGACTTACGTCAAGGCCATATGCATTGTATAGATTTTCTAATTCCATATTAAGACTGAGGTAAGAGATGTGTTTGGTTTTTTCTGTCATCTTATCAAATATATTTGTCACCTTAATAATGTACTGCTGTCACAAACGTGTAGATTTATTCAGTTAATTGGTACGATTCCCTGGATTGAGTATCAGACAGTCTCAAGGCATTTGCTGTCATGGCGAAACTGAAGAACGCAGACAGATACTGTGCCTTGAGTTGTATTCAAATCCATTAACCCAGAGAGGAACATAAGCCTGTAGGCACTTTAGTTAATGTAGTTATCAGGATTATTGGTCTTTAACAACTTTACATGTATGTAAATTAGTTAACAAATGTTAGCATTTTCTGTGTTCATGTGTGGACCGTTCATCTCTTTTCTACCTTCCTGTTGTGTTATCTCTTTTTATTTATTTTACAGTATCCTTTGTGTATTGCTGTGGGGATATAGCCTGTTAGAGAGGAGGATGAACTGCCTTTACTGTGCAGTGATATTCCATTGTCTGTAACTTGCTGTGTTTTCAGTACATGGCTAATGATACTTTTGAACTGGTCTTGTTTTTGGTCTAATTAAAATTACAGTCATTTGTGTTGCTTGTATGCATGTGTGTGTGTGCTTGCATGTGCATGTGGATCGGAGTTATTTTTTCTCCTTCTGTCCCCCCCTCCCCCCCCCCCCCCCCCACCCCCCCCCCCACCACAGTTGACATGGTTCAGGTGGAATGCAATTTTGGTTAATTAAACTTAAGTTCAGTTGTAATTAGCTTAATAGTTTTCTTAATACTGCATTTGTTCATTCTGAAGTGGAATGTATTTGACTTCCTTAACAGGTTATATAACGAGGATGATGTCCACGGAGGAGTCCGTTCAGCAGGTTATCGTGCAATCAATACAAGAACTAGATAGAAGCAGTATTGTTTTAAGTTCCGGTCGTGAAACATCCTCAGTTACAGAAGATATTGGGAGAGTTGGAGGCTGCAGCAGAAGCCAGAGATCAACTGGCCCAGCGGTGTCATGAAGTTGATATGCAAGTGTGTACAAGAGCACATAGTCTTGATTGCTTTTGTATAGAAATATAGGTTGTTGTTTAACTTTATCATATTGCAAATTGTACAGTATCACTTTTGCTAACGTAAAGTAGTCTGTCCCAGGGAAATGTATAACTTTTTGACATAATACGGGTATAATGTGAACAGTAAGTTTAAAACAGAACTGGACAAGCCTACTTTCATACATTTTAATCCCCCTGATGTATTAGTCTGATACTATTGTTGTTTTCTTTTTGTGAATAACGTATTACATAAGCATGATTTCTGTATATGTGAAGTTCATTGGATATGACTTCGTTTGATGTCATTGCTGGTTGTAATTTTTAACTTTATGAAATCATATCTAAGCATCAAATTTAAATATCTATAAAGTAAATCTGCACCACATTTTCCACAAAAAAAAAATAATAATTTCTAAATTCTGTTCCATTGTGTGTAAATGTAATAGCAACAACTGTCTCCATGTAGTGTTAATTCATATTTTCATGCTTTTCAGCGTGTTCTCCCACGCAGATGGCTACCAGGGAAAAAATTTCAGTAATTTTAATGATAGAATCACGACACAATAATGGAAATCGGCTGAGCCTTGCCATTCAAAAAAGAAGATTTCATTTCATCATTAAAGTTCAATATATGAACATTATCAGATAAAGACCGTGTAATATTGGTAGTCAGGAGAGAGGAAGCACTAGCCCCCTACGAAACTCCAAAAAACTTTTATCGCCGCCTTTGGATGGCCATGGCAACTGGGTCATCACATTTTCTGCCCATTGGAGCAATACCAACACCATCCTTAGACGGCACATATTGAGGTTACACAAGTTTTGTTTGTATGAGAATTGAAAATTGGGAAGCTAACGCTTTAGTCTGTCTTGTATAGATTGTAACACTTCATCGTAATTAAAATCATCATCATGCAGTGTAAGTTTTAAAAAAGTGTTCTTCATTTTAATTTTTATAATACTTTTTCTCTCCTTGAAAAGGGATAAGTAAGGCAGACTTTGATCACACGATCTTTTGTTCTCAAGTCCTGTGTCTTACCACCCAACCATCCCTTTCCTTTCATCCGTAAATTCGGAATAGTAAAAGTGTTTATGTTTTCGACTACGTGGATTTATATTTTCAGTTACAAATTCACAAAATGATCAGCTTAACCTCAATGTTGTAAGATTCAGAAATGCCTGATAGCAGATATGTTTTCTGGAAAATTTAAATAACAAAATTCAACACATTAGCGGAATAATAATTACTGCGTATTGTACATGAAGGCATATTCATTATGGCCAAATACAAACCTCTGTTGCACTGATTCTCAGTATAACCAGTCACCTATAAAACGTATCGTCTATTATAGTCTGCATTACTCTTCACATGCTAGTATCGGTCTACAAATTTGTTAATGTAAATATTTACACCTCATGTACATGTTGTTAATGCATTAGGCCTTATGTTTAATAGTTAAAAACAAAACTTACAAAGGTGGTAGATGTAAAGTCATAGCAAGCCTAGTATAATTTCTGTTCTCAAACACCTATTTTCTGAGCAGGCACACACAAAGTACGTTAGCATCTACAATGGTCTAAGATATAAATCTTTATGTACATCACAAATAAGTGAAATTAATACCTCAAAACAACCTACTGTATTAGTTACCATGGTGATAAATGTATACAGTTCTAAAATATATTTAGAGTGTAATCACAGATTCGTAACATGTTACTGAGTAAAACGATGGAATTAATTCATTATATCTTGAACATAGATGGGGAAACTTCAAACCTATAATATTTCACTAAATCATAATGTCCTACAACACTGGAGAAATTAATAGTTGAAACAAAAGTTACAAAGGTGATAGATGTAAAGTCATAGCAAACCTAGTATAATTTCTGTTCTCAAACACCTATTTTCTGAGCAGGCACGCACAAAGTACGTTAGTGTCTAAAATGGTCTAAGATATAATCTTTCTGTACATCACAAATAAGTGAAATTAATACCTCAAAACATCCTACTGCATTAGTTACCATGGTGATATATGCATACAGTTCTAAAATACGAGTATATTTAGAGTGTAATCATAGATTCGTAACATGTTACTGAGTAAAACAATGGAATTAATTCATTGTTTCTTGAACACAGATGGGGAAACTTCCAACCTATAATATTTCACTAAGCCATAATGCCCTACAACACTCAGAAATTAGGGTCACTGTAGTAAACAGGTTATTCTCGGAAATTGTTAATGTGTAAACAGCTTGAGGGGTTTATCACCACCCAACCACTCCTTTCCAGCCAAATGTATCGATAATAGCCAGTTTTAAAACCGTTATAGTTGGCTCAATCGTTTAACATTAAACTCATGTTACCGTGGCTAACTAAAGGCAGCCATATTGTTTTTTTTTACATGGTGAAGGGCCCCGCAGCAGATGTTACGGACGCACCACAGCCTTAAGTATGGATTGCGACCAAGTTTCCTGACACGCGATCCACTCTTCACATGATCGCGAAGTGTCCTAGGAATTTTGTGTATCTCAGAAGCTCTTTTAACGCTTATTTCTTCATCCACAGCATTCATAGCAGCCTTCAACTGTTCTTCTGACCACAGGGCTCTTTTCTGCATTTTCTGAACAGAATAATGAAAATACCATCAAGAATCAATAAGTTTTAATAGTTTTACTAAACAAACATGTCTAGTTTAGTCTATTTATATATAAACATTTTGAAATTGCTTTTAAAATCAAGAAGATTAAAGCAAGACTCGTGAATAACCTAAAAAGTTTGCATGTATAGGCCTACCTTTAACGCCACCATGGTGTTACTCAGCTTCTGAGTACTTGATGTTCTTTCTACGTAAGTTTCTCTAACATTTCGAAATTTTAAATAACTTAACTTACATCTCTCTGTAGAAGAAACTACAAGGATCAAGCAAATGTATGGTTTTACGAAGTTATTCTTTACAGTACTTACAAAATCGGCTACATTTGCTTACCTTGATATATCAGCAGACTCTCAGCTCCGTGACTCACGAGGAAATGGCGGAAATAAAAATTTGTAGGTAAATGATGGCGGACTACTAACAACAGTTTTTATTTTTCATATTAGTATCACCGTGCATCTTTATGAATTAATAAATTTATAACCAACTGATACACAATTGAACCACTTTTATTGTAGCGTCTGTATTATTATACACCCCTACATATGTTTCGGACCTCAGTCCATCTTCAGGGGGTCTCGATCGTAAAAGCAACTAAATCAAATACATGTTGTCAAGGGACATATAGCACTTATGTACCAATATTGTGGTAAAATTGTCTTAATATAATAGTAAAAATATTAAAACACAGTTTTTTATGTTAAAAACCTTATTAAAAGATTTGTGTACTGGTTGTATAAAATATGCGGATGCGGAAATACTGGCTTATATTTAAGCGTCTGGATGTGCGTAATCTTTCATAGTGTGTGTCTATGGCTTACGATGCTGCATGTACTGTCTGCCAGGTTACGGAATGTTGTGTGGAGACTGGCCTTGTACTGTGTGTCCATAATAATATAGACGCTTCAATAAAAGTGGTTCAATTGTGTATCAGTTGGTTACAAATTTATTAACAGTTTTTATCGCTAGATGTCACATGTATGCAGACCCTTATGGTGAATTACCGCACTCTCGACTCATTACAAATAACAGGGTGGGTGGCGATAAAGTGGTACATGGCGTTATTTGGCTTAGGGACCTTATTAGGCCGTGTTGACGTGTATTCATTTTTCGAAGTTTCGAGGAAGCGTAGTGCTTTCGTTTTCAAGGTGAAGTAGTCCAAGTCTGGGATTCAGGACCCTCAAGAAACGTCGGTAACTAATTACCAGTCGACACTGTGTAACATCCTAGAAGACGTGAACCTTTCTTAAAACCGCTATGAGACAGTCAATTCTCAGTAGGTTTACATACATACACATACATACAGATACATATACACACCCACATACACACACACACATACATACATACACTCATACATACGTACATACATACATACACATATATACTTTTTTGAAAACAAAAAAGGTTGGCATTTAGTCTATGAAAATAGTGCTTATTCCTTGTATTGCTATTGTGTATAGAATAATTTGTTTGAAAAATATCTTGATTATTGATAATGAAGTTCATCAATGAAGAATATATTGGCATGGAACAGGTAAAATCTCTAATTATTAGCGGCGTTTGCAAAATTGCGAAAAGCGACTATTAGCTTCGTCATGTCTGTCCGTTCATCTGTCCTTCCGTCTGTCCGTCCGCATGGAACAACTCGATTCCCACTGGACGGATTTTTACGAAATTTCATATCTGAGTATTTTTTAAAACGTCACGAGAAAATGCAAGTTTTATTAAAATCTGACAAGAATAACGGGTATTTTACATGAAGACCTATGTACATTTATTATAATATGTCGCTAAATTCTTCCTATAATGAGAAATGGTTTGGACAAAAGTTGTAGAAAAAACTAAAACACACATTTTATGTTCAAGAACCTTTCTCCGAATATCGTGCCGTTTATGAGATAATGTGGAAAATATGCTAGAGCCAGACAGGCCAGAGATGACAATATAATACGGTGCATGCGCGTTGCGTGCTGGGTAAATAAGGCTGCAGACGCACACTCAGAATATGAAAGACTTATTGCTTTTCCACGGCAACAATACGCGAACGCGCTTCAGTGTTACGTGATACGTACATTGCCTGTCTTGTTTAAATAGACTTCTACATGAAGTTGTGGGTTGTGTACCAACCATAATTCTGAAGATTTTCTTTTGACGTGAATACGTCTTTAAATTCGGTCCGGTGTAGGGGGGTCTCTACGAAAACTCTAGCGACCAAAAAAAAATGGCAAGATTTGTCGCGCTTATATCTCGTAAACTATAAATGATAATGTAATGATTTAAATTTTGTTGGATAGAGGGTTGATATTCGTATCTAAAATGGTGGGTAGTGGGGGTGTGCAGCGGCGAGGGGGGGAGGGGTAGCGCTTGCGCGTGAACACTGAAAATGGCGACGCCGCGCGGCGTTTGGGCAGTGTAACTTTGGATTGCGAAGAGATAGGACGTTGAAATTGGTGTCGATGTGTAGAGAATAACAGGATCTACAATATTATTTAGCAATAATAACCGATAAAATAATATGTGTAAAGTTATAAGCCGATAAGTGTTCTGAGTAGAAGAAAATTTTCATAATGTCGAAAAAATTGCAAAGGAAATATGAACAGAAATGTAAGAAACGTATATAATTTGAAAGAAAAATTCAAAAGGAATCAGAAAAGCCCAAATTGACTAATGCCGAACGATGCAGATTGTATAGAGAGCGTAAGAAAGCCGAGCGTGTCAACGCCGGCGCGAGTACTTCGAGTGCGCCGCTACTATGCCATATGTATCTTACTTCTCTTATCATCGGCCTTTGATAAATAAAATTATACTTCACTTATAACCACCAAGACTTTATTCATTTACATCCTACCCTTCCTCTAATAACACAAAGACGGATTCACGCCTTAAACGATTGCGGTTGTGTCCCCGTACACAAGCCACGAATTTTTTTAAAGTGAATATTTTCCGACTGTTGGAACAATTGCCCCCCAAAAATTATTCCATATTTTATTATAGAATGAAAGTATGTGAAATAAATTGATTTGAGTGTGGTAATGTTACTGATATGGACCATCGACCTAACTGCATAGCATGCTTCACGTAATCAGTTTATATATATCCATGTTCCGTGCATTGATCAGGGACATAACATTTTTAAAAAGACCAACAAATTCACTTAGCGTGTGTATGTAAGTTTACTATATAGTAACCACCGACATGTTTCGGCCACTCATGTGGCCACCTTCAGAGTGGCAAGAACAAGAATACTGTATTCTTGTTCTTGCCACCCTGAAGATGGCCACATGATTGTCCGAAACATGTCGGTGATTACTTTATAGTAAATATACATTCACACATTCAAGTGCATTTGTTGGTCTTTTTAAAAATCTTACATGCGTATCACTTAACTTAGGAATCATCTGTTCAATATGGTTCCTCTTATTTAGGTGGTTATCAATTTGTAAACCAAGAAATTTTGTATTTACCATGTCTTGTATATAGTTTCCTTTACAATCAATAAGTAATACAGAATGTGGTGAATTATTAGTTATTATTCGTTACATGACACATAACCACGAGTATGCTACTTCTGGGACGAACAGTACGTATGTACTTATTACTGAACTGTAGTAATCTGTGTTACTGAATGACAAAAACTTACGCTCAGGGATATAAAAAGACGGCCCTATCTAGTATGTTCACTCTTGTATGTTGAGTAATCAAAGTGGGCCATGCATTGATCTTACTGCCATCTTAACAACAAATCTGAAACGTATAGCCGTCCTCGTCACATTGAATCTCTGATCCACCGACTATCATCTATGAGCTTGTCGACGTATGCACGGTTCGCACGTGTGAAAGTGTACATGGGGTGTGTGTGTTAGTGTAATGTTAGGGGTGAATTTCGTTTCACGTGATTAATTATTGGTGTATATACAGCATGGGTAAGGTTCTGAATTGTGAACTACAACGAACCCACAATAAGGAATTATTTTTCCCTCTAATTTAAGTGGTATGTTCCATGTTCACTCTAACCTCCAGGAACGAACTTGGTTGTTGGTACAAAGTTCTTTATTCCCTTGATTTCACTCTGCTGTCAGAGTACATCATTTTTATAGTATTCTGTGAAATTCCAGTCTTGTATGTCTTCTGTAATTTTCTGTTGTTAAATTTTTTGTGTTTTGTCGAAGTCATTTGTAGTTTGTTTCTGTGATGCTATAAACACCAATCCCAGAAACTTCACATCGTTGTTAATACCGTGCATTTTTGTTATTGAGTTATTACCTAAAAGTTAAGAGCAGTGTGCACATTACATTTAATGATTTTAAAAAGGTTTTACAAAATCACTCCAGATTCCGATCTGTTTCGGTGGCAGCCACCCTCATCAGGGAAATTTCACCTTGTAAGCTGAGACACCGCTGTTTGTCTTGTTATGCACTAGCAGTAAAATCCACTTCACAGCATTTATCAACGTAAAGCTTGGTATGCACTGGGTGCATAGTGGTGTTGAAATTATCGAGCACCATAAAGAACACACAGGAATAGTAGGTGGATGTCATCCACGATGTACAAGTTCTAGCAGTAGCTGGCACTATGGCAACCAAGTAATTATATTCTAAGTTTGTAGTTTTTAAGTGAAAGCACCCGAGGTCAGGATTTGTCTGTGTGTTAATGTGTGTATGTTTATGTAATGCCAACTATGTGTGTACTGGCATGGCCGTTCCAGTACGCACATAGTCCTAAATAAGCCAATAATTTGTACACTTACATATTTTGAGGAGTTGAGTTCATTTATTTTGCTTGTGTATGCATTTACTGTGACTGTGTACTTGATGCTTATTACCATGAATGTACATGAATCATCTGCCAGCCAACTCTTGAAATAGTTTTGCATACTAGACCCAACATAAACACACCTCAAATTAAGTGGATGTGCCCTGAAGTAACCTAATTTGTAACCAAATTATAACTTCAGGTGGATGTTTCTTTCTTTGAACCTTTTCTGTCATCAAGTATACAATTACAATAATGCATTTTGGAGGCCGGCTCTGCTTTCATTTTCAGGTAGAATTCCATCTGGTGAACCCCTTAGATAGAGCCTAAAATGTAGTGTTTTAATTGTATAATAGATGACAGACAAAATCTAAAGAAAGGAGAGTGTTTCTGAATAGCATAGACCATGAAATTGTAACTTGTATGATGAATATTAAAATTTGTCCAAATACAAAAAAAGAAATTGGTCTGTGGGCCTACTAGTCAGCTACAAATACATGACATTAAACTGTGCAAATGTGTTAAAATACTGTGTGAGCAAAAGAAGCATAAAACATCCTACTGGAAATATATGCCATTTTATGTTGTCAGATCTGATAAATTTAAAGTAGGAATTCACAAAATCTGATACTTGAAGTAGTTTACCAATAAAATGCGAAAGTGGCATTCTCATGAAACCATACATACTGACTATTAGTTAATTTTAAAACTGTGTTCTGTGGAAGTACCAAACACAGTATTATATTAAGCAAGCTGGCCTTGCAGTAAGTGGGAGACACCTGATTTGAATCTTGTCCAGAACACAAACTCTTCTGACTTGGTGGTTTTTATGTGCTTTTCCTCAGCTCATCCAAGCAAATGTGAGGATAGTGCCTCAAATTAGGCCACAGTTTCTTCCTTCTGTATCATCCCTTCTGATTAATATATCCTACGGTCACTTAGTGCCATATAGTGTGAGTTACTAGCAGTATTAATAATTAAGTTACAAATGAATAAAGAGACAAAATAATAATATTGTTTCATATTTCAGCTGTGTCAAGCGGAACATCATTTGTACTGGCTTCAGTTCTCACTGTGTTGCTGTTTTCTGGCATGCAGATGTACAGACAGTGGCTTGCTTCATCACAGCTACATACAATATTTGGAGGATATTTGGGATCTGTTCTCTTCATCCTTGTACTTACCGTATCCTTCCACTGCATAAAAAAGTGTATAAGCTACAGTAAAATGTAACTAAATTGGAATTGGATTAGTCAGAAACCTGTCTTTGTGAGAAAATTTCACTGGTTCCAAGAATATAGAATAAAATCTGAAGTAAGATTTGATGTTTTTACGGCAGTAGGTACGAATATAACCATCTTTTTAGATGTGATGGCATGTGTTGTAGTAGACAATACCAGTGTTATGAAGCAGGCTTGCACAACTTGAAAGTATGTGGGGGCCAAATTGTAAACTAGAAGTGCTTTGGGCCATGGTCTCATATTTACTGTATAATAATTACAATAGTTAAAGGTATGAAAATATTATGCATTATGTGAAGCTTTTGCCCTTTGGGATGTTACGCAGTATGTATTGTAGTTGTTTACTGATGTTTTGGGACGGCTTATCAGTCCCATCTTCAAGGGCCGTCAGTAAACAACTATCAATATATGCCACGTAACATCCCAGAAGAGTGAAGGCCTCAACTACACCGCAGAAGAAACCTGAAATCTTGCTTATGCATTATGTGTAAATAATACATTAATGCGTTATAATAATTATTATGTTAATTAAGTTTAAATACCAATGCATTATTTTACTATTTAAATTTGTAGGGTGTGAATTTGGTAACTAACAAGTTGTTATTAATACTTTGGTTACTTTTGTGTTACATCTGGTAGCTTTCAGGAATATTAGTAAGAAAATAATTTTAATGTAACCCAGAAACTAAAGTGTTTAATTTTTAAACTGGAACAGAAGAAACTTTAACTGAGGTGGGGGGAACCCAAAAATTATTTTTGAAGTTGCATTGCATATAAAAAGATGTTACTTTACTTGTATCATATCCTATATAATATTGATGAAAATTATAATGATGGCTAAGCTGTTAAAGATGTAACTGCTGTAGTTTGTTACTAATGTCCAGTTTTGCTAAAATAGGATGTTTTGCTTGAAAGTTTTGACAGTTGTTTTATTCCTTAGGTACAGACAGTGTTTCTCAGCAAATGAGGAACAACATTTTGCAACTTTTAAATGTAACCAAGTATTTACGTGTCCATTCTGGATTAAATTCTCTGTTTTCAGATTGCGTTTTTCATAACTCATTATGACTAGGAATCAAACAAAAAGTGTATATGATAAAATAAATGCAAACAGATATGACTTACTGCCAAAAGAAAAACACACTTCTAACCAGTCACACCCAAAATAATACTGATTTCATGTTGTGGACAACAGTAATGAGGAATGAGTAGATCAGCATTATGGCATGCCAAACCAATATTGTTAGAGGTGGTTGTAAGCAATTTGAGTCTTATTGACTTTTTAATAGTTAGGATGGAATATAACCAAGTACGGTATAACGTGAGTACATCTATAATGTAGACGAACGTGCTGTTGCTATCTCAATTTGAGGGTAGACAAAGGTTTTACTTTGTTAAGACTAATGTAGCATTTCTGATACAAGCTGACTAGAAAATTTGATTCTTTTTACATACAGTAGAAGTCCCACTTGCTATATTTTTTCATTAAAGTGATCACTGGTGTTAATGCAGATGCGTGCTATTGTATTTGTCACACACAACTAAATGAGTACAATATCAAATCAATAAAGTGGTTAGGTGCACTGGGTAAGCTAAGAATGGTATACAGAATGTTCCACATACGGTGTACCAAATTTCAGGACGTTATTTTGTGAGTAATTTTGAGTAAAAAATGCTATGTCAACATATGCCAAATTATCAACCATTACATTGCTACAAGCATTTAAATGTATATACAGGGCCATAACCAAAAATGGTAAAAATAACATGTTTTCTAAGTTATGGATCAAATAACACAACAAAACAGTGGCAGCAGTTAAGCCTTACGTACTGTATGTACAGCATCAAAAGAAAGTTATCTGTCAGGTAATACCATAGAAGAAAGACAGCAATTTTTGGTTATGTTACGTAGCTAGTTAACATAGTTATGTTACAATGTGGAAGAAAAAGAACAGTTTTGATTCATTATATCAAAGACAGTCAGTTTTGAATTCTGTTACACTCGTTGTTCAGAATAAAATCCACCGTTCTGTATGTACAATTCTGCTTGCCTAAAAAGAGAATTTGTTGGCTTTCTGATAATTTCATTTCCCCTTGCGTGGTCAGTCCTTTCCATGTATCACTGCAGTAGTTCTCCAATTATATGTATATATTATAGCTAGGAACCTTAAGTAAACCCACATTCATTGACAATTTATGATTACTGTGTAGTTTAAATGTTATATAAATCTCAAATTGACATACACGTATGCTGATACATAATCATCACATTGCAAGGTCATTACATTATATGAATTGTTATGTTAAACTGAGTGTACAGAATCACAGAGTGGATTTATTTTCATATTATTCCTTATGGAAGACAGGCAGTTGGGAATTTGGAGTCTACGTTATTTGGAAAAGGGTTTCAAACGAAACTTTTTCCAGAAAGTAAGTGTAAATATTTGCTATGTAGCTCTTATACCTGCTATCTAAGTCACTGTCTGCTGGCACTAAATTGTGCAAGGAGGCATCTGCACACTGAGGATTGGCACTAAAAATATACCAGACAACTTAAAGGCCTACATACACATGCTCATGCAGAAACATGTGTAGGTGCATACAGAGACATACATACATACATAAATAAGAACATTAAGAGTTTGATTTGTGAATCAAAATCACTGATTTATTCTGTTATTAATCATTTCAGATAAATTACTTTTAAGTTTTTGTAACTTGTAATCCATATTTTCATATTGTTCATTTCATACAATATAATATGCTTCTTATTATTAAAAACCAACAATTTGCACATACAAAATATATGTAAGAAATACCCAAACTTTACTCCTATGTGTTTTGGTGGTCAACCACCATCTTCATGTTATTTTACTGTAGACTCGCTTCATTAGGTTTTAAATCAAACATGTTTTAGGCGTTGCTTCCTTAAGGTGGCAGTCGACTGCCAAAACTTGTAGGAGTGAAGTTTGTATATCTGTTATTTATATGTTGTATGTGGAAATTCTTGGTTTTTAGTAATGAGAATTATAATCCATAATTTAGCTGAAAATGAATATGAATATATGCATCACCTGTACTGTTTGAAGCCACTCACTGTTGAGACATTGTGATGCATATTTGGTTGACACTGAAGTGACTAATGTTCCATGATTTTCCAGGGTTCTGTTTCTTTACAGTAAATGTATTTCTTTTGTTTCAGTCATACTCTGCTTGGGCATTGCAATGACAGCATCTGGAATGGTGCATAGAGTGTGTACTACAACGTGGTAAGTGTCACATTTTTATACTGGACCGGACTCCAGGAACGTATATAAATCTAAGAGCTGCTTAATAACGTCTGTTGGTCCACAATTTCACTGCATTCTTTGTGCAGGTATTTCTGTACTCAAAACTAGTGTCCATTAACTTACCTGTAGCAGATTGGCAAGTGTGTCTGGAGCCATGTACACTATAATTGTAGTGTAGACACATAACAAATTTGATTAAGATGTGATGGTAACTTTTAAAAATGAAATGTGGATGGAAGGACAAGCTTGAAGAAACTCCCCATCATGCATTCAGCAGTGGTATAGATAAGACCCCCACAGATGCCATGGTGGAGGGAGGGGGGGCTCAGATGTACAGGATATTAAATAAGTTGTGGTTTCTTTTGGGCTGGATTCTGTTCTTCTGACAGAAGGCAGTATTCTGGATCCATATTATGAGATGTGGGATGTAACTTTGCTAATAATTGTAGAGAGGCCCCAATTAGTTATCTGTGTTGCTGGCATTCAGTCTACAGAATTTGCTCAAAGATTGCATAATAAGAGTTAAAGGGTGACAGATGAAGGTATAGTGGAGCACATTCAGATACTTAGGATTCTTATGTTGTTATCACTTTAAATATTCAGATCAACAGAAGCTGAATATATGGGTCTCTAGTGAGTCATTTATTCCTGATTTAATGATTGTAACCTTGAGAGGAAAGTGTCATGAGGCAAGAGCTTGTGTGTATCATACATCTCTGCATTTTTGATTGTGAAATGTTTCAGCTTCCTGTTCTCATTGGTGGGGCTGTACTATGTGAATCGCATCTCCCAACAAACCCACACTGTGCCAGTCCCTCCACAACCTGTACCAACCAAGAAAAAGAAGTAGAGAGGTGAGATTATTGAAAATTGGTGTTTTTGTATATGTATGCACTTACCTGCATGCATAACTTCATGGAGCAGAGTCCTGCAGCTGTTCAAAAAAGTTCTTGCCTCTTATGGAACTCATAAGTGCTTAACTGCATTGAGAACAACCCACTACCGGGCCCTCCCTTGACCCAGATGAATTCAGTCCACATTCTCTCACCTTGTGTGTTTAAGGTCCATTTTAATATCATCATTTCAGTTTATTTAGATTATGAAGAGAAAAGAAGGTTCCAAAGTCAAAATCAAACACAAGAATGTTCTATATGCATAGTTCTGTCTTTTATGTTATAGCATAGTGTGTATGTGAAGTAATGTAATGATGGTTTCACAAGAACTCAGATTATGTAGCACTGAACGGCAGGAAGATGCAGTCCCCCCCCCCCCCCCCCCCCCAATTCATCACCTGGAAAACTGATTTGTTGTTTCAACTGCTTTAGGGTCTTCACGTAACTTTCAGGGTTGATTTTCTTCAATAATAAGATTGGCGGTTTATTTTAAGATAGTATATGTATTATCACAATGGGATGTACAGAATAAAGGTTATGTAGCCCCATACTGTAAGAAATAATTGTTTAATCAATGAAAAGAGTTGTGGTGACCGATTGAAATTAATTTAATCGAAACAATTATATTAAGCATAGACAGTTTACTTTTGCTCTCTTCTTCTTTTCAATTCCAGTATGAGCCGTCACCATTTCTAGCACCATAGTATGGATCTTCAAGTGTCAGTCCAAACATAAGACAGAAGATAAACACAATTTCCTTACTTTTTGTGCAACATCTGCACTCAAAAAATAATAAAATATTCCATTGAAGTATTTACATTATTATATACAGTAGGATCTTGTAAGAAAATATTGTGAATGCTTGTTTTTCAAAGGTACGGGTACAAATGAATATTAAATAAATTCATCATTTCCCATAGTAATTCTGACAGTTGTGAGTATGGTATAATATTAAGTTTATCAATTAACATTTTTATAGAGACATACTCTGCTTATGATGACATATGTACAGTGGCAAAGCATGTAGCGTGCAAGTTCCTTTCATTACAGTTATACTGAATTTGAAGAGTTTACAGTGTTTGATGGTTTTATTGTTTTGATGTATAACCGCAAGTGACTGGATGTCTTGTGCAAGGAGTTAACAGTTTCAATATCAATTGTAAATCTATGGTCAATAATAAAAAATAATCAACCACCAAACACAGCTATATGTACTTTAATTGATATTATTATATCGGGTATTCTGCTACATGTTTCGGCTTGCATTGAAGCCATCATCAGGCTACTTACACAAATTAAAAAAATAAAACTTTTAACAACTGGAGCCAGATGATGTTTTAAATGCAAGCCAAAGCATATAGTAAAATACCCGATATAATATGAGGCACATCCAGAAAGTAAGTACGGTTTGGCTGTAAAAAAATGTACTTGATGTAAAAAAATTTTATTCATTGTTATTGAATTCTACATAGCTTAGTCTACTTTTCGACATAATCACCACCCACACTGAGGCACTTGTCGTAACAGGGCACAAGGTTTTGTATGCCCTGTTCACAAAAGTCGGCAGCCTGGCGTGAGCTATTTCTCAACACTCTCCTTCAACTCATTGTCACTGTCGAACTTCTTACGGGCAAAAAATCTCTTCAGGTGCAAGAACAAATGAAAGTCTGTAAGGAGGGTGATCCACCAGTTCACATCTGAATGAAGCAAGGAGCTGGCATATTCGAGCCGCGACATATGTGCACACGTCGTGCAAAAACAACTCCCGCACTAAGCATGCCATGCCGTTTGTTCTGTATCACACGCTGCAACTTGTTCAGGGTGTCACAATACGCTGCTGCATTGATTGTTGTGCCTCGTGTGAGGAATTCAACCAACAAAATCCCCTGCCTGTCCCACAACACGGTACATGTTTTTCTGGTCGACATCGTCTGGCGGCCAACTTCTAAGAACAGGGCATACAAAAACTTGTGCCACGTTACGACAAGTGCCTCAGAGTGGGTAGTGATTATGTTGAAAAGTAGACTAAGGTATGTAGAATTTGATAACAATAAAAATTTTGTACGTCAAGTATTTTTATTTTATGGCAAAAATGGTACTTACGTTCGGAATGTGCTGTGTAACATAAATTAAAATATGTAAAACAGTGTTTCCCGATCTGTCTATCTTTCTTTCTATCTATCTGACTGTGGGTCTATATTTATTTCTATCTGACTATATCTGTCTGTAGATCTGTATGTCTGTCTATGTATCTGTCTTCCTCTCTATCTAGCTATATACCTTTCTATATACATATGTCTATCTATGTAATTGCATACCTATTTACATATCTATCTGTCTGTCTACCTATCTCTGTCCATCAATCCTTATACCTGTCTGTCTATGCTATCCATCAATTCATCCATCTGTCTATCCGCTCATCTACCTATCTGTTTATCTGCTACTTTCCTATTTATTTGTCTATATACCTATCTTTGAATCAACATTTTTTTATTCATTCATCTATCTGTCTTATCTTTTATTACATTATCATTTATAGTTACGAGATATAAGTGCGACAAATCTTGCCATTTTCTTGGTTGCTAGAGTTTTCGTAGAGACCCCCCTACACCGGACCGAATTTAAAGACGTATTCACGTCAAAAAAGTCCTAACACATGCAGCTTGGCTGAAAAGGCAGCAATCTTTTAACTTTTTCATTTATGTATAAGGTTATTAATCAACAGAACAGCTGCAGCTTTCATGGCAAACAAATGTGCTACTTCCTCTCAGGTAATTAGATGTATCAAGGCATAGTTAAAAACCATAATGTGGCTGACTGTATGACAACTTCTCATGCATTACTAATCAACTGTTCTGATATATCAAACAGAGTTAAAAGGATGGGTCCAAAAATTTTCCATAATCTATAAACCACCTCTAAATCCTAGGTGCCAGAAGGATAACAAGATGCAAGTTCCATACTCAGGACCCACAATTCTGGAGTAACCTGTGAACCTCGCTGTGATCTGGTGCTTTCTGCTACGTGCATTTGAACTGATAAACATTTCTGTATGCAAGGGTGGTGCGGGGAAGAACTGCAGTAATTATGCTGAGAATATCAGGTGCACCATACAAAATTTAGTCACCCAAGTGACCAGGGGCGCATGTTTTGTGCACTCTTGGTTAAAAGCACACGCACACACACGTAAAATTATTATTAAGTCACCAACTGAATGCACTATTTATTTATTTAAAAAGAACACTATATGGTTTCTTAAAATATTTGTAAAACCCTACATATGTTTCGGCTTCCTTATGAAGCCATCCTCAGGGGTGTCAAAAAATTTGCTTGTATATAAACACATCTATACATTGGTCATTGTATAAATGCTAAATCACCTTCACTGTGTTTAGTCTGTACTGTAGGGTGTACATATGTAGGGTTTAACAAATATTTTAAGAAACCATATAGTGTTTTTTAAAATAAATAAATAGTGCATTCAATTGGTGACTTAATAATAATTGTGGAAAAATGCACGGTGATCATAGAATAAAACACACGTAAAAATTTCACTCTGTGGTCTTAAGGTTTATCTTCCCATAAAATTACGAAAATACATTCAAGTTTTGTGTCCTTTACACATTCTTTGTTAAGATGCACAAAAAAAAAAAACTGATGAGATCAGGTCTGTCTGCCATCATACTGCATATCTGAAAATAACCAACAGCTCTTACTGGATTTAATATTAGTAATCTATACTGAAAGCTGCAAGGTAAATTTCACTTCAGTGTCAATCAGTATACTTTACACAAAGTATAAAACACACTTTTTATCATTCTCAACAACAGCTTAGCACACAACACACTGATAGATAATTAACATCATGCAGCAGAGCACTTCTTTAGAAGCTCACAGCTGCTGAAATTCAAATGATAATGTAATGATTTAAATTTTGTTGGATAGAGGGTTGATGTCCGTATCTAAAATGGTGGGTGGTGAAGGTGTGCAGCGGCGAGGGGGGAAGGGGTAGCGCTTGCGCGTGAACACTGAAAATGGCGACGCCGCGCGGCGTTTGGGCAGTGTAACTTTGGATTGCGAAGAGATAGGACGTTGAAATTGGTGTCGATGTGTAGAGAATAACAGGATCTACAATATTATTTAGCAATAATAACCGATAAAATAAAATTTGTAAAGTTATAAGCCGATAAGTGTGCTGAGTTGAAGAAAATTTTCATAATGTCGAAAAAATTCGTGGCTTGTGTACGGGGACACAACCGCAATCGTTTAAGGCGTGAATCCGTCTTTGTGTTATTAGAGGAAGGGTAAGATGTAAATGAATAAATTCTTGGTGGTTATAAGTGGAGTATAATTTTATTTATCAAAGGCCGATGATAGGAGAAGTAAGATACATATGGCATAGTAGCGGCGCACTCGAAGTACTCGCGCCGGCGTTGACGCGCTCGGCTTTCTTACGCTCTCTATACAATCTGCATCGTTCGGCATTAGTCAATTTGGGCTTTTCTGATTCCTTTTGAATTTTTCTTTCCAATGATATACGTTTCTTACATTTCTGTTCATATTTCCTTTGAAATTTTTTCGACACCGACCAACCAACCAACCAAAGTGCCAACTAAGGGCGTCGACTTGCGCCGCGCAAGTCGACGTCCCTTGGTCTGTTTAGCCATTCCTGCGTTTTACCGCATAGCTGGGCTCGATAACAGACTCTTTATCGATAACTGAGCATTTTGCTTACGCTAACGATTTATGGTCTTGAATAGGTCAGGACCTGGCACACCGAAGGCTACAGCTCTAAAAGCGTATAGTCTTTCTAAGTGGGGGGGAATACTTTCGTTGGATGGCTCCCTGGGATTTGAACCCAGAGTGGCATTTTTACAATTAAATTCTCCGGATCTACCTACACACAAGTAATTTAGCCGTCCCAGGGGGGGAGCGCGGGCCGTGCCCCGACCTCATATTATACCCTGGCATTCACGTTACAACTGAGGAAAATCACGGAAAACCTCAGTCAGGGTATTCGAAAAGCGCCTAGTTATAGGTGCTAGGCACGATTAGGTGTCGGTTTGGCCACTATTGGGCCTCGACATATCTACTGACCTGTCCCCGTAGCTTGCGCTAGGCGACTTGGGTCAGCCTTCGGTCAGCGTAAATATCTGCCGAGTTGTTTTTTATTATTATTATTTACTGCAATTGGGTTTTTACCCGGTGGCAGTAGTCCTTACACTAGTACACACAATACAAATGGACATATAAATATACATAAAAATAACAATACAAAAAACTATACACAATTACAAAACAAAATACATACAGTAAATACAAGTACATACATTAGAACACCGTACACACATTACAAAACATCCACACCTTACAAAAGCATCCACTCCTTACAAAAGCATCCACACCTTACAAAAACATCCACACCTTACAAATACATCCACACCTTACAAAAACACCCATACACATACAAAACAAAATACATACAGTAAATAGAAGTACACACATTAGAACACCGTACACACATTACAAAAGCATCCACACCTTACAAAGCATCCACACCTTACAAAAGCATTCACACCTTACAAAAACATCCACACCTTAAAAAATCCACACCTTACAAAAACATCCACACCTTACAGAAACACCCATACACAATACAAGAAAAAAAACACGCACATTACAAAAAACACCCACACATTAGTTAATTTCAGTGCGTTAGAATATCCTCAGTATAAAGTCAGACCAAAGTACATGATAATTATATCCCCCAAGAACTTAATTCACTTCACTTCACTTCGAAACCAAAGCACTTCACTTCACACCCCTTCACTTCACATCCCTTATTTTTATTTAATCCCCACTTAAAAACCCTTAGCTTGTAATGACTTTCTTGACCCTTTATCTAAAAGTGCTTAATTTACAGAGGAAAGTCGCTAGTACGCTTGGAGGTAATTGGTTCCAGCTTTTTATGGTCCTATTTACAAAGGAATATTTACCTACATCTGTTATTTGTTTCCTAGTCCTAATTTTCCGACTATTATCGTCCCTACCCAGGTAGCATGGTTTTAGCAGTGTATCCCCTATCGTTTTCCAAGCCCGTCCCCCGGTGTATGCTTTGAAAAGGGCGCATATTCGGGCTATCGCTCTACGCTGTGTCAATGTTTCCCAACCCGATTCATTTGTATTATTTGCAAATTTTGCCGCTCTCTTTTGCACGCGATTCAAAGCGCTTACCTGACCTCTGTATGGGTCCCAACACACCGCTCCATACTCAAGTATCGGTCTCACTAGTGCCGTATAAGCTAAACGTTTCGTATTATTATTTGCCCTTTGAGTATACGCATTACGAAATCAAGAGCCTTCCATGATATTCTTAGTGTATAATTTACATTATCTGCCCAGCTTAGGTCGCTGCGTATAATTATTCCTAAATACTTAAAGCTATTTGCCTCTGGAATTAGTTGATCCCCAATACAATACCTCAGTCTACCTTTCACCCTAGCTCTATTGAAGCTTACTGCTTTACTTTTACCTGGATTTATCCTCATTTCATTTACAACCGCCCATTCCCCTAATCTATTTAAGTCTGTCTGCAACTAACTGAACTAAGGGGTTCCCCACACCAGCTAACTTTGAGTCGTAACTCTCGGCTAGGGCTCTGATGTGTTCAGCAAAGAAAGGAACTCCCAAATCCTCGTGAATTTGTACGTTACTTATGTACCAAGGTGCACCGGTAGCAATGCGAAGACACTTGGATTGAATAACCTGCAGCTATCTGAGATGGCTGCAGGCAGCGGACCTCCAAATGGGGCACGCATAGTCCATCATGGGCCGTATGAGCTGCTTATAGAGCAGAACTCCGTTCCTGATGGACAGACCGCTTCTCCTGTGAAGGAGAGTGCTAAGCAGACCCAGTCGTTGGGCAGCTTTCTTCTTGACCTGTACGATATAAGGCGACCAGGTCATCCGTGTATGAAGGATCACTCCCAGATAACGGGCTGTTTCGACCCATTGGATTGGCTCCCCTAGGAGCTGCACCGGTCGAGGGTTCGGGAACCGCCACCCTGCCATCGCAAATAGCATAGGCATTGCTCTTGGAGACGTTGATGGCGATCCTCCATACTCTCAGCCACCTCTCTAGGTCACTGAGGTATGCTTCTAAGTAGCTAACAAGCAGCGCCCAGCTGCGGGACGTGACAATGATTGCTGTGTCATCCGCGTACAATGCCAGGTCGACGTGGCGGGAAGGGACCGGCATGTCATTGACATACAGACTGTACAAGACAGGAGAGATTAGTCCCCTCTGTGTTACGCCGTTCCGCATGCCACGACGGGTGGATGTGGCCGAGTGGAAGGACGCCTCGAACGTCCTGTTGTGAAGGTAGGAGGATATGGTTTTAACCAGATAGGAGGAGAAGTTAAGGGCCGTTACCTTGAAGTGGAGACCATCGACCCAAACGGTGTCGAAGGCCTTAGCCACGTCGAGAAAGACTGCGCCTGTTAGCCGCTTCTCGCCAATGTTTCTGGTCACCCTTTCGACAAGGCGGGCTAGTTGGAGAGATGTGCTATGTTTGGGTCTGAATTCAAACTGCTCATCTCGCAGAAGCCCGCGCCCGCTTACTTCACTTAAGATCCTACTGAGTAGGCTCTTCTCAAACAACTTGCCAATGGTGTCCAGAAGACTTATGGGACGATATGAAGAGGGTAGCGCTGGGTCCTTCCCAGGTTTCAGTATGGAGACAATGCGGGCATGCTTCCATACTGACGGGATGTACTGCGCTAGAAGAGCCGCGTTGAATTTCGCGGCGAGGAGAGAGACAGCACGCTGTGGAAGGTGCTTCAGAGCCCTGTTCGGAATACCGTTTTGGCCCGGCGCCTTGCTGACCTTGAGACCCGGATGGCATCCTGTACCTCCGCAGGGTTGGTTAACTTGGGTTCGCTTGCAGGTGCATAAGAATATGCTTGCAGCGTCTTGCAAACCATGTCAATAACTGCCGGATCCGACGGGTCGTTTACCGGCTGAAACTGAGCCTCAAGACTGCCAGAGCTTCGGCTTTCTCAGAGTCTGAGAGAGCAAGCCCGCCCTGTGAGACCAGGGGTGGAGAGGGAGTGGGCACTCTCATCACCCGCTTTGTCATCTTCCACAGCGGTTGGTACTCGGGATCAAAGCTCTCCAGTGTGGCACTCCACTGCTCATTTCGCCACTCGTTTAGCTGGTGGGTCACCGACCGCTGAAGGCGGTTGACCTCAGCTTTTAGAGCAGGGTCCCTAGTGATTTGCCACTGCGTCCTCAACCGGGTTTTCAAGCGTATATAATCCTGAATACGTGCCGGTATTGGGGGTCGTGGGTCGTTACGAGGGCGTCTCTTGGGGGATGACGCTGCTAGTGCCTCAGTGATGGCGTGGACACCTCCCGTACCCACGTGTCGCTTTCCACTCCGTTACGTAGTTTCGGAGTAGGCGGAAGTCTGTCTTCCAGGCAGGCCTGGAATTGACCCAGTCGGTCTTTCTGAATTGCGGGCGGTCCGGGAGATTAAGAAAGAATGATCGACATCTCGTGTCGATCAGTACAGGTAAGTGATCTGAGCTTAGTGCAGAGCACGTTGTGAGATACACTGGGATGGCTAGGTCTTTGGTTATTACTATGTGTAGGATATGAGGGGTAGCGGAGGAGTTATATGGGATGGTGGTAGGTGTGTCCGGCCCACAAATCAAACAAGAATGATTATTGGCGTAATCACGCAGGCGCATGCCCCTTGTCATTAGCTTCGAGTTTCAGTCCACGTGCTTGGCGTTCAGGTACCCCGCCATCAGGACGGGAAGCCCTCCGCTTAGGCAGGCAGACAGATCTACTTCGAATAGGGGCCGGGAAGACGAAAGGTAAGCCGCCAGGATTTTCACCGGTCCGCTATCTAACAGTACATGTATGGCAGTTGCCTCCAACTGTTTCAGGACAGGGACGGGTATAGCGTAGTGATCTATACCCCGGCGGACCAGTATTGCTGTTCCGCCGCGCTCTGTAGGCCGGTCTGTACGTTGGCAAACATAGTGTGCGAGTCGAAAGACTTGCCCTGATCTGAGATGGGTTTCAGTCAGGAGGCATATATCAACCCCTTGTTTACCAAAGAAGTGATCCAGCTCCATCTTTCTGCCGCGCATGCCATCCGCTTTCCAGCAGGCCAGCGTAGTACCTTCACACTTTGTGCCCTAGGATGTGCTGCCATACTCGGCTACAAAGAGGGTAACAATTTTCAGGACAGCCCGCGTGCGTGCTGCACCTGAAAGGAGGGTGGGTACCGCTGTGAGGAGCCACCGTGTCAGCTCCACACACGCGTTTACGGGTAGGTTGTCGAGCAGATCAGAGATCTCCTCGATTGTTGACTGGTTGGGATGTGGAATGGAAGCAGGATTTGGCTTCTTAGGTGGAGGCGATGGTTTAGCAGTAATCGCCTTTTTCTTCATTGGGGCCTGTTGAGGGGTCTCAACGGCAAGTTGGGCAGCCTTACCCTCTTTCCTGCTTGCGGACGCTTTGCGCTGTTTAGGGGCCGCGGCCGGCTTGAGAGTGGGTTCAGTTTGGGATTGGTGGTGGGTTTCACTACCAACCCCCCTCGCACCACATGAGACCATTCAGGACCTAAGCTCTTCTCCGCAGAAGGCTCGACGCGGGTCGCTTGCGCTGAAGCCGAGCGGCCGGTTGCACCTTCGTTCGTGGGAACGCGAGGAGCTGGCGTCCGCTTTGCAAGTTCGGCCTTAACTTCCTTCCACTTTGCACAGCCCCGGTAGTTTGCTGTATGGTTACCCCCGCAGCTGCAGCACTTAAGATGCTGCATTGGGGTAGAGCACTCCCGGAGGGGTGTTGCTCACCACAGGCAACACACCGATGTTCGTATCCGCAGTTGCGCTCCGTGTGACCGAAGCGTTGGCGGCGCTTACATTGAAGCGGAACCTTGGAGGCTACGTACGTCTCTACAGAGACTCTTAAACCGCAGAGTTCAGAGAGGAATTGCACCTCTCGGCCTCTAGCCAACGACAGCACAAAATGTGGAGTAGGAGGTCGATCGCGTGTGGCGTCCTGATCGCGGCGCCCAGAGCGGAGCTGCATGACGCTCTGCACACGGATTCCCAGGGCCTCAAGCTCCTCCCGGACGACGCTCTTAGGCATCTGCCTGCCGAGGTTTTGACGTGAATACGTCTTTAAATTCGGTCCGGTTTATGAGGGTCTCTACGAAAACTCTAGCGACCAAACATATGGCAAGAATTGTCGCGCTTATATCTCGTAAACTATAAAGATAATGTAATGATTTAAATTAATTTTTGGATAGAGGGTTGATGTCGGTATCTAAAATGGTGGGTAATGGGGGTGTGCAGCGGTGAGGGGGGGAGCGGTAGCGCTTGCCCGTGAACACTGAAAATGGCGACGCCGCGCGGCGTTTGGGCAGTGTAACTTTGGATTGCGAAGAGATAGGACGTTGAAATTGGTGTCGATGTGTAGAGAATAACAGGATCTACAATATTATTTAGCAATAATAACCGATAAATAAACTTTGTAAAGTTATAAGCCGATAAGTGTGCTGAGTCGAAGAAAATTTTCATAATGTCGAAAAAATTGCAAAGGAAATATGAACAGAATTGTAAGAAACGTATATAATTTGAAAGAAAAATTCAAAAGGAATCAGAAAAGCCCAAATTGACTAATGCCGAACGATGCAGATTGTATAGAGAGCGTAAGAATGCCGAGCGCGTCAACGCCGGCGCGAGTACTTCCGAGTGCGCCGCCACCTGAATCGATGGAGATTGACCGAAACATCGATGTAAATACTATGCCATATGTATCTTACTCCTCCTGTCATCGGCTTTTGATAAATACAATTATACTTCACTTATAACCACCAAGCCTTCATTCATTTTCTTCTTACGCTTCCTCTAATAACACAAAAATGAATTAACGCCTTGAACGATTGCGGTTGTGTACCCTTACTCAAGCCACGAATTTTTTCACCAGCAGAAGTACACAACGGTCCTCTGGGAGAGAGAAAGTGTGAAAAGTCACACGCTGCAGCCATCAAGGGATCGGAGTGCACTGACTGTGGCTCTGAATCCGTCTGCAGTCCCTGGCACGATCATTAGTTTCTCGTCCTTCATCTGGGCGGACAGACTGCTGGGACATAAAGTCCTCAACCACGCGAGAAAGCCGCTCGTATCGGTGACTCCTGTTACGTAGACAGGAGTCATGTTGGGCCGTTCCCTTGCAGGGAAGGCCCCAGCCTCAGTGGTGCCAGCTGACATGCTACTCAGAGGCCCGGACATGTCGACAGACATGCCCCTGTTGGCTGCTCGGAGGCAGTGCTACACGCAGCGGCCTTCTTGGCTGCAAGGGCTTTCCTCAGCTCTCGCAAGAAGAATACGTATTCAGTCTTAGAGTATACGCATTCAACCAAAGGGGGACAAGAGTTCGCCACGGCAGTTCAACCACCTGGACCACTTTTCGCAATTCACCACAGACATAAGACATATATCCGGCAAGGATTACGTCGTCGCTGACGCCCTTTCCCGTGTAGAGACCATCAACACACCTGTAACTGCTGATATACTGTCCGCGTCGCAGGAGAAAGACGAAGAGCTGCACACCCTCCTCGAAAGGGTTACTGCGCTCCGGCTCGAGAAAACGCACGTCCCCGGCACCACTGTCACGCTGTACTGTGACATCTCTGCCGGCAAACCGCGACCGTACGTTCTTGCACCAATTCGACGCCAAGTGTTTGACTCCCTTCACGGCCTCGGTCATCCGGGAATCAAAGCAACGGCCAAACGTCTGTCCCAGCGTTTCGTGTGGCCAGGCATGCAGAAAGACTGCCGCACTTTGGCACGAGCCTGCTAGTCCTGTCTAAGATCACGAGACATACGGTCACACCCTTGGGCGACTTTACGCTTCCGGCGGCCTGGTTCCTGCACATCCACATCGACCTCGTGGGACCCTTGCCGATATCCGCAGGATTCAAGTACTGCCTGACAGCAGTGGATCGTTTCACAAGCTGAACGGAAGCCATCCCCATCCAGGACATCACGACAGACACGCCTTGCTGTCCGGCTGGATAGCCCGCTTCGGTTGCCCACAAACCATCATGACGGAACAGGGGCGCCAATTTGAATCACGCCTCTTCCGCTTCCTGGCAAAGCTGTGTGGCATTTATTTGTCCCGGACGACGGCTCATCATCCGAACACTTAAAGCAGCTATCATTTGCCGAGCAGACGAGCAGTGGACTGCTACTCTACCCCTAGTTCTCCTCGGAGTGCGTACAGCATTCAAGGAGGGCCTGCAAGCTTCCGTAGCTGAGCTCGTCTACGGCGAGCCACTGCGAATTCCCGGTGAGTTGCTGACTCCGTCATCCCGGCAACATAGAGCCCTCAGAACTCATTCAGCTGCTCCGACAACATATGGATCAGCTGCGCCCAGTTCCGGCAGCACGACACGCCTCCCCTACTACATTCGTCCACAAGGTCCTCATGGACTCCACGCATGTATTTATGATGTTGGTATGTCCTGCTACCACTAGCCGGCAACACGAAAATATTCAGATGCTGGTATGTCCTCCTACCACTAGCCGGGATGAGTCTCGACAGATCACAGCGTGGCAACTGCGTGGTCCTACTACCACGCGTAGTTTCTGCACACAATCCTAGGTCTTGTCTCTTCGACAAGACGAATCCTCCAAGCGAGGGAATGTGTCTCAACTGATCGCAGCCTGGCAACTGCTCCACCGAGTACAATCCAACATTCAGACGCAAGGCTCCTCTGCCGATGGCCGTACGGTCGCAACAGAGGCCGGCCGGGTCCCCGGTCCCTCCCGATATACCAGGCCGTGGATGCACGGGCACCGCCGTGGCCTCGGTTGAGATGTGTTAGACGCTATATTGAAGGGGGACCCTCGCACGCTAGCACGACGACTCCGGACTCTGTCACAGCTCGAGCCGAACATCCCGCAGCTGCCTCGGTCCGGGCAGCGGGCTCTAAATACGCGAGTGCAAGAGTGGCACAAGTGACACGAGGGAGTTTGAGTGCAAAATTCCCGCAAGTCTGCAATCCGCCGTTGCCTGATTGGCCGTGGCAGGCAGAGAGCGGCGTACAGTAGTCGTGGCAGGTGGTGCCGACGCTTCGTGCTGCCCCTCGGGAGGACGGATACTCTTATAACAGTATAGGAGGTGATTGAAAAATTGGGTTGAGGGGGACGGCTTTAGGCGCGATTGAGAAGGCCGAAGACCTACTACTACGCTCAGTGGCACTGCGCAAAATCACCATTGTTAGGTTGGGTTAGGACCACGCCCGAAGGCAAATGTCCGCGGCGTTGCTATGAGGGTCAACCGCGTTGCCGGGCGGAGGACTGCCCGGTCTTCTCCACTGTATCAGTCTCTCCACCTCAACTATAAAATGAAACTTGAACAACTTTACCGGGCGGAGGACTGCCCGGACTTATCCACTGTCTCAGTCTCTCGTCCTCCTCAAGTATCAAACGTAACTTGAAACACTTTACAGGGCGGAGGGCTGCCCGGTTTTCTCCACTGTCTCAGTCTCTCTTCCTCCTGAAGCATCAAATGAACCGTTGCGAACCTGGGCGGGAGTGGGCAGAGAACAGAGGCCGATCTGGCACCAAACGATGGAGCGCTGAGCGGAGGCGAGTCTCAGCATTCGTCCACCACTAGGCAATAGAGGTTTATTCGTGTTTCAGGGAAGGCCGAAATTCTGTCGGTTGGAGCAGCGGGGAATATACCCGAATGCCGGGCCCTTACGGCCAGTATGTCCTACTAACACGAGATGCCAACACTTATAATATTCGGAAGCAGCCTAAGGTTGGTCCCACTACAACGCACGGGCGACACTTGGAAAAACGTTCGAGGCAGTTATATCCTCCTACCACGAGCCGGCAACACATTGAAAATATTCCGAGGCAGGTATGTCCTCTTACCACGAGGCGGCAATACTTTGAAAATATTCCGAGGCAGGTATGTCCTCCTACCACGAGCCTGCATGTCTTGAAAATTATCAGATGTTGGTATGTCCTGCTACCACTAGCCGGCAACACGAAAATATTCAGATGTTGGTATGTCCTCCTACCACTAGCCGGGATGAGTCTCAACAGATTGCAGCGTGGCAACTGCGTGGTTCTACTAACACGCGAATTTTCTGCACACAATCCGAGGTCTCGTCTCTCCTACAAGAAGAATCCTCCAAGCGAGGGTATGTGTCTCAACAGTTCGCAGCGTGGCAACTTCTCTACCGAGTACAATCACACATTCAGACGCAAGGCTCCTATGCCGATGACCGTACGGTCGCAACAGAGGCCGGCCGGGTCCACGGTACCTCCCGGCATACCAGGCTGTGGCTGCTCGGGCAACCCCGCGGCCTCGGTTCGGATGTGTCCGACCCTATATTGAGGCCTCGCGCTAGAACGAGGTGAGTGCGCTGCTCTGGCCTCTGTTCCCTCGGTCGGCGTGAGCTCAGCCAGCTACTGTGGTAGCGGGCACGACATTTGAGGACTCTGCTGCGGCCTCGTTTCTCTTGTTGGCGTGGGCCCAGCCTGCCACTGTGCTGGCGGGCACGACAGATGAGGGCGCTGCTCTGGCCTCTGTTCGCTTGGTCGGCGAAGACTCAGCCAGCCACTGTGGTGGCGGGTACGACAAGTGAGGGCGCTGCTCTGGCCTCTGTTCGTTCGGTCGGCGTGGGCTCAGCCAGCCCTTGTGGTGGCGGGCACGACAGTTGAGGGCGTTGCTCTGGCCTCTGTTCTCTCGTTCGGCGTAGGCTCAGCCAGCCACTGTGGTGGCGGGCACGTCACGTGAGGGCAGTGCTGTTTCCTCTGTTCGCTCGGTCGTCTTTAGCTCAGCCAGCCAATGTGGTGGCAGGCACGACAGGTGAGGGCGCTGCTTTTGCCTCTATTCGTTCGGTCGGCGTGGGCTAGCCAGCCACTGTGGTGGCGGACACGACAGGTGAGGGAGCTGCTCTGGCCTCTGTTCGCTTGGTCGGCGTGGGCCCAGCCAGCCACTGTGGTTGCGGGTACGACAAGTGAAGGCGCTGCTCTGGCCTCTGTTCGTTCGGTCGGCGTGGGCTCAGCCAGCCACTGTGGTGGCGGGCAAGACAGTTGAGGGAGTTGCTCTGGCCTCTGTTCTCTCGTTCGGCGTAGGCTCAGCCAGCCACTGTGGTGGCGGGCATGTCAGATCAGGGCGGTGCTGTGTCATCTGTTCGCTCGGTGGTCTTGAGCTCAGCCATCCAATGTGGTGGCAGGCACGACAGGTGCGGGCGCTGCTATTGCCTCTGTTCGGTCGGCGTGGGCTCAGCCAGCCACTGTGGTGGCGGACACGACAGGTGAGGGCGCTGCTCTGGCCTCTGTTCGCTTGGTCTGCGTGGGCCCAACCAGCCACTGTGGAGGCGGGCACGACAGATGAGGGCGCTGCTCGTGGCCTCTGTTCGCTTGGTCGGCGAAGGCTCAGCCAGCCACTGTGGAGGCGGGTACGACAAGTGAGGGGCGCTGCTCTGGACTATGTTCACTTGGTCGGCGAGGGCTCAGCCAGGCACTGTGGTGGCGGTCACGAAATTTGAGGGCGCTGACCTGGCCTCTTTTCACTCGGTACGTCGTGGGCTCAGCCAGCGAATGTGGTAGCGGGCACAACAGGTGAGGGCGCTGCTCTGTCCTATGTTCGCTTGGTCGGCGAGGACTCATTCAGCCACTGTGGTGGCGAGCACGACAGTTGAGGGCGCTACTCTTAGCATATGTTCGCTCGGTCGACGTGTGCTCAACCAGCCACTATGGTTGCGGACACGATAGGTGAGGTCGCTGCTCTGTCTTCTGTTCGCTTGGTCGGCGTGGGCTAAGCTAGACACTGGTGGCGGGCACGACAGTTGAGGGCGCTGGTCTGCCTCTGTTCGTCTGTACGACGTGGGCTCAGACAATGTGGTGGCGGGCACGACACGTGAGGGCGCTGGTATGGCCTCTGTTCGTCTGGCCGGCGTGGGCTCAATTACTGTGGGCGCGGGCCAATAGGGAATTACGTTGGTTGGTCTCGCCTCTGTTCCTTCGTTTGGCATGGACTCAGTTAATGTGGTAGCTGTCCGATATGCAAGGGCGTTGGTCTGGTCCCCTCTCGCCTCTGTTCCCATGGTCGGCGTGGGCGCAGTCTCTTTGGTGGCGAGCCGATAGGCAAGGGCGTTGGTCTGGTCTCGCCTCTGTTCCTTTAGTCGAGTGGGCTCAGTCACTGTGGTGGCGGGCCGTTTAAGGCAAGGGCATTGTTCTGTGCTCGCCTCTTTTTCCTTAGGGCGGCATGGGCTCAGTTATTGTGCAGGCGGCCCGATAGGCAAGGGCGTTGGTCTGGTCTCGCCTCTTTTCCTTTTTTTTGGCGTGGGCTCAGTCACTGTGGTGGCGGGCCGAAGTGCAAGGGCGTTGTTCTGATCTCGCCTCTGTTCCCTCGGTCGGCGTGGGCTGAACCAGCTACAGTGGTAGCGGACACGACATTTGAAGACCCTGCTCTGGCCTCTGTTCTCTTGTCGGCATGGGCCCAGTCATCCACTGTGGTGGCGTGCACTGACAGGTGAGGATGCTGCTGTGGCCTCTTTCTCTTTTGTGACGTAGGCCCAGCCTGCCACTGTGGTGGTGGGCACGACAGGTGAGGATGCTTTGTGGCCTCTTTTCTCTTCTCGGCGTGGGCCCAGCCTGCCACTGTGGTGGCGGGCACGACAGATGAGGGCGCTGCTCTGGCCTCTGATCGCTTGGTCGGCGTGGGCTCAGCCAGCCACTGTGGTGGCGGGCACGACAGTTGAGGGCGTTGCTCTGTTCTCTGTTCTTCCGTTCGGCGTAGGCTCAGCCAGCCACTGTGGTGGCGGGCACGTCAGGTGAGGGCGCTGCTCTGGTCTCTGTTCGCTCGGTCGGCTGGGGCAAGGCCAGCCACTGTGGTGGCAGGCATGACAGGCGAGGGCGTTCTTTGGCCTCTGTTCTTTCGGTCGGCGTGGGTTCAGCCAGCCACTATGGTGGCGGACATGAAAGGTAAGGGCGCTGCTCTGGCCTCTTTTCGCTTGGTCGGCTTGGGCCCAGCCAGCCACTGTGGAGGCGGACACGACAGATGAGGGCGCTGTTCTGGCCTCTGTTATCTTGGTCGGCATGGGCTCAGCCAGCCACTGTGTTGGCGGGCACGTCAGGAGAGGGCGCTGCTCTGGCCTCTGTTCGCTTGGTCGGCGAAAGCTCAGCCAGACACGGTGGTGGGTGCACGAAAGTTGAGGGCGCAGCTCTGGCCTATGTTCGCTTGTTCGGCGAGGGCTCAGCCAGGCACTGTGGTGGCGGTCACGAAATTTGAGGGCGCTGCCCTGGCCTCTTTTTACTCGGTAGGCGTTGGATCAGCCAGCGAATGTGGTAGCGGGCATGACAGGTGAGGGCGCTGCTCTGGCCTCTGTACGCTTGGCCGGCGTGGCCTCACGCAGCCACAGTGGAGGTGGGCACAACAGGTGAGTGCGCTGCTCTGGCCTAAGTTTGCTTGGTCGGCGACGACTAAGGCAGCCACTGTGGTGGCGTGCACTAAAGTTGAGGGCGCTGCTCTAGCATATGTTCGCTCGGTCGACGTGTGCTCAACCAGCCACTATGGTGGCGGACACGATAGGTGAGGTCGCTGCAATGTGATCTGTTCGCTTGATCGGCGTGGGCTCAGCTAGACACTGTGGTGGCGGGCACGGCATTTGAGGGCGCTGGTCTCGCCACTGTTCGTCTGTACGGCTTGGGCTCAGTCAATGTGGTGGCAGGCACGACACATGAGGGCACTAAAATGGCCTCTGTTCGTCTAGCCGGCGTGGGCTCAGTCACTGTGGTGGCGGGCCAATAGGGAATTGCGTTGGTCTGGTCTCTCCCTGTTCCTTTGTTTGGCGTGGACTCAGTTAATGTGGTGGCGGTCCGATATGCAAGGGCGTTGGTCTAGTCCTGTCTCGCCTCAATTCCCATGGTCTGCGTGGGCTGAGTCACTGTGGTGGCGGGCCGATAGGCAAGGGCGTAGTTCTAGGCTCGTCTCTTTTCCTTGGTCGGCGTGGGCTCAGTCACTTTGGTGGCGGGCCGATAGGCAGGGGCGTTGGTCTGGTAACGCCTCTTTTCCTGTTGTCGGCGTGGGCTCAGTCATTGTGGTGGCGGGCCAATAGGCAAGGGCGTCTCAGCTGAGACAGGTGAGGATGATGCTGTGACCTCTTTTCTCTTGTCGGCTTGGGCCCAGCCTGCCACTGTCGTGGTGGGAACGACAGGTGAGGATGCTGC
Organism: Reticulitermes speratus; assembly: GCA_021186555.1. Classification (NCBI taxonomy): domain Eukaryota; kingdom Metazoa; phylum Arthropoda; class Insecta; order Blattodea; family Rhinotermitidae; genus Reticulitermes; species Reticulitermes speratus. The sequence goes on from JAJKFL010000005.1 coordinate 23,637,848, forward strand.
TGTGATCTCTTTTCTCGTCTCGGCGTGGGCCCAGCCTGCCACTGTGGTGGCGGGAACGACAGATGAGGGCACTGCTCTGGCCTCTGTTCGCTTGGTCGGCGAAGGCTCAGCCAACCACTGTGGTGACGGTTACAAGTGAGGGCGCTGCTCTGGCCTCTGTTCGCTCGGTCGGCGTGGGCTCAGTCAGCCACTATGGTGGTGGTCACGACAGTTGAGGGCGCTGGTCTGGCCTCTTTTCGCCTGTACGGCGTGGACTCAGTTAATGTGGTGGCGGGCACGACACGTGAGGGCTCTTGTCTTGCCTCTGTTCGTCTGACCGACGTGGGCTTAGTCACTGTGTTGGCGGGCAAACAGTGAAGTGCGTTAGTCTGTTCTCGACTCTGTTCCTTTGTTTGGCGTGGACTCAGTTACTGTTGTGGCGTTCCGATATGCAGGGACGTTGGTCTGGTCCTATCTCGCCTCTGTCCCCATGGTCGGCGTGGGCTCAGTCATTGTCGTGGCGGGCCGTTAGGCAAGGGCGTTGGTCTGGTCTCGCCTCTTTTCCTTTGGTCGGCGTGGGCTCAGTCACTGTAGTGGCAGGCCGAAAGCAAGGGCGTTGTTCTAGGCTCGCCTCTTTTCCCTTGGTCGGCGTGGGCTCAGTCACTGTGGTGGCGGGCCGATAGGCAAGGCGTTGTTCTGGTGTCGCCTCTTTCCTTTGGTAGGCGTGTGCTCATTCACTGTGGTGGCGGTCCGAGAAGCAAGGGCGTTGTTCTGGTCTCGCCTCTGTTCCTTTGGTCGGCGAGGGCTCAGGCAATGTCGTATGTCCTCCTACCACGAGCCTGCATCTCTTTCAAAATATTAGCATGTATTAGCTCTAGAATTACCACTGTTATCCAAGTAACTGTCCAGCATCTAATTACCTAATCTGATTTAATGGGCAATTTGCTATTTCACTTTATTGTGGCTAGCTCTGAGACAAGCATGGCGTAGTCTTTGGGACAAGCATATGACTGCTGGCAGGAACAATCACTGCCGTGCGAGTTCCTCACCTGGCCCACCGAAGGCAATGTCCGCGATGTTGCTAGTAGGGTGAACCAGTTTGCCGGGCGGAGGACCGCCCGGTCATCTCCATTGATTCAGTCTCTCGTCCTCTAAAGTATCAAATGCACCGTCGTTAACCGAGGCTGGAGCGGGTAGCGAGAAGAGGACGATCTGGCACCAGACGATAGAGCGCTGGTCGGAAGAGAGTCTCAGCATTCGTCCACCAACAGGCCCCTACGCCCGGTATGTCCTCCTACCACGAGTCTGCCCGACTTTGAAAATATTCCGAGGCATGTATGTCCTCCTACCACTAGCGTGCATGTCTTTGAATATATTCCGAAGCGGGTATGTCCTTCTACCACGAGCCGGCATCTCTTTGAAAATATTCCGAGACAGGTATGTCTTCCTACCACGAGCCGACATTACTTTGAAAATATTCCGAGGCAGGTATGTTCTCCTACTTCGAGCCTGCATGCCTTTGAAATATTAGCATGTAATAGCTCTAGAATTACCAAAGTAATCCAAGTAACTGTCCACCATGTAAGGAAGAATATCTCATTTTATCCATTTGTTGTTTCACCTTAACGTTGCTTGCACTGTGACAAGCACGACATAATCTTTGAGACATGCGTATGAATACTGCCAGGATCAACCATGGAAACGTGACCTCGGTGCGTGTTCCTCTGTTCCTTTGGTCGGCGTCGGTTCAACCACTTGGTGGCGGGCCAATAGGCAAGAGCGTTGGTCTGGTTTCGCCTCTGTTCCTTTGGTCGGCGTTGGCTCAATCACTCTAGTGGCGGGCCGATAGGCAAAGGCGTTGGTCTCGATTCGCCTCTGTTCCTTCGGTCGGCGTGGGCTCAGTCACTTTAGTGGCGGGCCGATAGGCAAGGTCGTTGGTCTGGTCTCGCCTCAGTTCGATTTGTCGGCGTGGGCTCATGCAGCCACTGGGTTGGCGGGCACGACAGGTGAGGGCACGGCTATGGAATCTGTTCGCAGGGTTGGCGTGGTCTTAACAATCCACTTTGGCGGTGGACACGACAGGTGAGGGCGCTGCTTTGAAACTGTTCGTTCGGTCGGCGTTGTCTCAGCCAACCACAGAGGTGGTGGACACGACAGGTGAGTGCGCTGCTCTGGCCTCTGCTCGCTTGGTAGGCGTGGCTAAGGTTAGCCACTGTGGTGGTGGGCACGACAGGTGAGGGCGCTGCTCTGGCCTCTGTTCCCTTGGTCGCGTGGGCCCAGCCAGCCACTGTAGAGGCGGGCACGACAGTTGAGGGCGTTGCTCTGGTCTCTGTTAGCGTGGTCGACGTGGGCTCAGACAACCACTGTGGTGGCGGGCATGACAGGTGAGGGAGCTGATATGGCCTCTGTTCGCTTGGTCGTCGTGGGCTCTGGAAGTTACTGTGTTGGCAGGCACGCAAGGTGAAAAGGCTGCTCTGGCGCCTGTTCTCTCGGTCGGCATGGGTTCAGCCAGCCACTACCGTGGCAGGCACGACAGGTGAGGGGGTTCCTCTGGCCTCTGTTCGCTCGGTCGGCGTGGGCTAAGCAAGCCACTGTGGTGTCGGGCACGACACGTAAAGTCGCTGCTTTGGCCTCTGTTCGCTCTGTCGGCGTGGCTCAGCCAGCCATGTGGTGGCGGAATCGACAGTTGAGGGCGCTGCTCTGGGCTCTGTTCGCTTGGTGGGCTTGGGCTCAGACAGCCACTGTGGTGGCGGACACGACATGTGAGGGCGCTGTTCTGGCCTCTGTTCTCTTGTTCGGCGGGGGCCCAGCCAGCCACTGTGGGGTTGGGCACGACTTGTGAGGGCGCAGCTCTGGCATCTGTTGCTCGTTCGGCTTGGGATCAGCCAGCCACTGTGGTGGCGGCAAAGTAAGTCGAGGCACATATCTAGGGCTCTGTTCCACTCTCGGCGTGGGTTCAGCCAGCCTCTGTGGTGGCGGCACGACAGTTGAGGGCGCTGCTTTGGCCTCTCTACGATCGTTCGGCGTGGACTCAGACAGGAACTGTGGTTGCGGGAACGAAAGGGGAAGGCGCTGCTCTGGTCTCTGTTCGCTTGGTTGGTGTGGGCCGAACCAGCCACTGTGGTGGCGGGCACGACAGGTGAGGGCTGTATTCTGGCCACTGTTCGCTTGGTGGGCGTGGGTATAGCCAGCCACCATGGTGGCTTGCACGACTAGTGAGGGCGCTGATTTGGTCTCTCTTCTCTTCGTCGGCGTGGGCTAAGCCAACCACTGTGTTGGCGAGCATGACAAGTGAGGGGGATGGTGTGGCCTCTGTTCGCTTGATCGGCGTGGGAACAATCAGTCACACTGGTAGCGTGCACGACGGTTGAGGGCGCTGCTCAAGCCTCTGTCCGCTTGGTCGGCTTCGGCCCAGTCAGCCCTTGTGGTGGCGAAAACGACAGGTGAGGGCGCTGCTCTGACCTCTGTTCGCTCGTTCGACTTGGGCTTACCCAGCCATGCTGTTGGCTGACACAACAAGTGAGAGCACTGTTCAGGCCTCTGTTCGCTCGGTCGGCCTGGGCTCTGACAGCCACAGTTGTGGCTGGTACGATTGGTGAGGGCACTGCTCTGGTCTCTGTTCGCTCGGTCTGCGTTGGATCACCCAACCACTGTGGTAGCGGGCACGACGGTTTAGGGCTCTGCTCTGGCCTCAGTTCGCTTGGTCGGCGTGGGCTCACCCAGCCATTGTGGTGGCGGGCACGACATTTGAGGGCGGTGATCTGGCCTCTGTTCGGTCGGTCGGTGTGGGCTCAACCAGCCACTGTGTTGGCAGGCACGACAGGCGATGGCGCTGCTTTGGTCCTCTGTTCGCTCAGTCGGCTTGGGCTCAGCCAGCCACTGTGGTGGCGGATACTATAGTTGAGGGCGCTGTTGTTTCCTATGCTCGTTCGGTCGGCGTGGGCCCAGCAAGCCACTGTGATGGCTGATATGATAGGTGAGGTCGCTGTTCTTGCCTCTGTTCGCTTTGTAGGCGTGGCTCAGTCATCCACTCTGGTGGCGGGCACGACAAGTGAGGACGCTGCTCTGGGCTCTGTTCGCTTGATGGGCGTGGGCTCATCCAGCCACTGTGGTGGCGGACACGACAGGAGAGAGCGCTGTTCTGGCCTCTGTCCTCTTGGTCGGCGTGGGCCCAACCAGCCACTGTGGAGGCGGGCACGACTTGTGATGGAGCTGATCTGGCATCTGTTAGCTCGTTCCACGTGGGTTCAGCCAGCCACTGTGGTGGCGGGGAAGTAAGGTGAGGGAGCTTCTCTGGCCTCTGTTCACTCGGTGTGGGCTCAGCCAGCCACTCGGTTGCGGGCACGACAGTTGAAACCGCTGCCCTGGCCTATGTTCTCTCGGTCGGCTTAGGCTGAGCCAGCCACTATCGTGGAGGGCACGACAGTTGAGGGCGTTGCTCTGGCCTGTTTTCGCTCAGTAAGCGTTGGCTCAGCCAGCGACTGTGGAGGCGGGCACGAAAAGTGAGGTCGTTGCACTGGCTTCTGTTGGCTCGGTCGGCGTGGGCTCAGCCAGCCACTGTGGTGGCGGGCACGACAGTTGAGGGCGATGCTGTGGCCTCTGTTCTCTCGTTCGGCGTTGGCTCAGCCACCAACTGTTGTGGCGGGCACAACAGGTGAGGGCGCTGTTCTGGCCTCTGTTCGCTCGGTCAGGTAGGCTCATCCAGCCAATGGGCACGAGGAGACCATAAGTGATGGCGCAGCTCTGGCCTCTGTTCGCTTGGTAGACGTGTATCAGGCAGCCACTGTGGTGGCGGGAACATCACGTGGGGGCGCTGCTCTGGCCTCTGTTCGTTTGGTCGGTGTGGGCTCAGGCATCCACTGTGGTGGCGGACACGAAAGGTGAGGTCGCAGCTCTGGCTTCTGTTCGCTTCGTTCGGCTTGGGCTCAGCCGGCCACTGTGCTGGCAGATACGACAGGTGAGGGCGTAGCTCTGGCCTCTGTACGCTTGTTCGGCGTGTTCCCAGACAGATACTGTTTTTTCGGGCACGACAATTCAGGGCGCTTCTCTGTCTTCTGCTCCCTCGGTCGACGTTGGCTCAGTCTGCCAATATAGAGGCAGTCACGACGGGTGAGGGCGCTGCTATTGCCTGTGTTCGCTCAGTCGGCGTGGGCTCAGCCATCCACTGCGGTGGCGCACACGACAAGTGAGGTCGCTGTTCTGGACTCTGTTCTCTTGGTCGGCGTGGGCCCATCCAGCCACTGTGTAAGCGGGTACGACTTGTGAGGGCGTTGCTCTGGTATCATTTACCTCGTTCGGCGTGGGATCAGCCAGCCAATATTGTTGCGGTCAAGAAACTTTAGGGCGCATCTCTGGCCTCTGTTCCATCGCTCGGTGTGGGCTCGGCTAGCCTCTGTGGTGGCGGCACGACAGTTGAGGGCGCTGCTTTGTCCTCCGTTCGTTCGGCTTGGGCTCAGCCAGGCACTGTGGTGGCGGTCTCGAAAGGGGAAGGCGCTGCTCTGACCTCTGTTCGCTTGGTTGGCGTGGGACGAGCCAGCCACTGTGGTGTCGGGCACGACAGGTGAGGGCGCTATTCTGGCCAATGTTCGCTTGGTGTGCGTGGGTCTAGCCATCCACCATGGTGGCTTGCTTGACATGCGAGGGCGCTGATTTGGCCTCTCTTCGCTTCGTCGGCGTGGGCTCAGCCAGCCACTGTGATGGCGAACACGACAGGTGAGGGGGATGTTCTGGCCTCTGGTCGCTTGATCGGCGTGGTCCCAGCCAGCCACTGTGGTGCCGGGAACGACTGGTGAGGGCGCTGCTTTGGCCTCTGTTCGCTCGGTCGGCTTGGTCTCAGCCAGCCATTCGGTTGCGGGCACGACAGTTGAGGCCGCTGCCCTGTCCTCTGTTTCTCTCGGTCGGCGTAGGCTCAGCCAGCCACTATCGTGGAGGGCACGACAGGTGAGGGCGCTGCTCAGGCATGTGTTCGCTCAGTCAGCGTTGGCTCAGCCAGCGACTGTGGAGGCGGGCACGACATTTCAGCGCGATGCTCTGGCCTCTGCTCTCTCGTTCGGCGTTGGCTCAGCCAGCAACTGTGGTGGCGGTCACGACTGGTGAGGGCGCTGCTCTGGCCTCTGTTCGCTCGTTCTGCGTTTGCTTAGCCAGCAACTGTGGTGGCGGGCACGACATGTGAGGGCCTGCTCTGGTTTCTGTTCGCTCGGTCGGCGTAGGCTCAGCCAGCCACTGGAGCGAGGAGACGTCAGGTGAAGGCGCTGCTCTGGCCTTTGTTCTCTTGGCTGGCGAGGGCTCACCCAGCAACTGTGGTGACAGTCACTACAGATAAGGGCGCAGATGTGGCCTCTGTTCGCTTGTTTGGCATGGGCCCAGTCTTCCATTGTGGAATTGGGCACGACAGTGAGGACGCTGCTCTGGACTATGTTCGCTTTGTCGGCGATTGCTCAAGCAGCCACTGTGTTGGCGTGCACGAAAGTTGAGGGCGCAGAACTGTCTCTGTTCGCTTGGTCGGCGAGCGTTCAGCCAGGCACTGTGGATGGCGTTCACGACATTTCAGAGCGCTGCGCTGACCACTTTTCGCTCGGTCGGCGTTGACTCAGGCAACGAATATGGTAGGGGGCACGACAGGTGAGGGCGCTGCTCTGGACTCTGTACGCTTGGACAGTCACTGTGATGGCTGGCACGAAAGGTGAGGGCGCTGCTCTGGCCTATGTTCGGTTGGTCGGCGAGGACTCAGGCAGCCACTGTGGTGGCGGGCACGCAATTTGAAAAGGCTGCTCTGGCGCCTGCTCTCGGTCGGCATGGTTTCAGCCAGCCACTATCGGGGAGGGCACGACAGGTGAGGGCGTTGCTCTGGCCTCTGATCCATCGCTTGGCGTGGGCTCGGCCAGCCTCTGACGTGGCGGCACGACAGTTGAGGGCGCTGCTTTGGCCTCTGTTCGATCGTTCGGCGTGGGCTCAACCAGGAACTGTGGTGGCGGGCACGAAAGTGGAAGATGCTGCTCTGACCTCTTCGATTGGTTGGCGTGGGTCTAGCCAGCCACTGTGGTGTCGGGCACGTCAGGTGAGAGCGCTACTATGGCCACTTTTCGCTTCGTGTGCGTGGGCCTAGCCATCCACCATGGTGGCTTGCACGACATGTGAGGTCGCAGATTTGGCCTCTCTTCGCTTCGTCGGCGTGGGCTCAGCCAGCCACTATCGTGGAGAGCACGACAGGTGAGGGCGCTGATCTGGCCTGTGTTCGCTCAGTCAGCCTTGGCTCACCCAGCCACTGTGTAGGCGGATACTATAGGCGAGGGCGCTGTTCTTGCCTCTGCTCTCTTGATCGGCGTGGGACCAGCCAGCCACTTTGGTAGCGGATACGATAGTTGAGGTCGCTGTTCTTGCCTCTGTTCGCTTTGTGGCCATGGCTCAGTCATCCACTCTGGTGGCGGGCACGACAAGTGAGGGAGCTGCTCTGGGCTCTGTTCTGTTGGTCGGCGTGGTCCAAGCCAGCCACTGTGTAGGCGGGCACGACTTGTGAGGGCGCTGCTCTGGCATCATTTAGCTCGTTCGGCGTGGGATCGGCCAGCCACTATTGTGGCGGACAAGACTCTTTAGGGCTCATCTCTGGCCTCTGTTCCATCGCTCGATGTTGGCTCGGCCAGCCTCTGTAGTGGCGGCACGACAGTTGAGGGCGCTGCCTTGTCCTCTGATCGATCGTTCGGCGTGGGCTCAGCCAGGCACTGTGCTGGCGGTCACGAAAGGGGAAGGCGCTGCTCTGACCTCTGTTCGCTTGGTTGGCGTGGGACTTTCCAGCCACTGTGGTGCCGGGCACGATAGATGAGGGCGCTACTCTGGCCACTGTTCGCTTGGTGTGCGTGGGCCTAGCTATCCACCATGGTGGCTTGCATGACATGCGAGGGCGCTGATTTGGCCTCTCTTCGCTTCGTCGGCAAGGGCTCAGCCAGGCACTGTGGTGGCGGTCACGACATTTCAGAGCGCTGCCCTGACCACTTTTCGCTCGGCCGGCGTGGACTCAGGCAACGAATGTGGTAGGGGGCACGACAGGTGAGGGCGCAGCTCTGGATTCTGTACGATTGGTTGGCGTGGCCTCAGGCAGTCACTGTGAAGGCGGGCACGACAGGTCAGGGCGCTGCTCTTGCCTATGTTCGCTTAGTCGGCGAGGACTCAGGCAGCCACTGTGGTGGCGGGCACGCAATGTGAAAAGGCTGCTCTGGCGCCTGTTCTCTCGGTTGACATGGTTTCAGCCAGCCACTATCATGGCGGTCACGACAGGTGAGGGCGTTGCTCTGGCCTCTGTTCGCTCGGTAGTCGTGGGCTAAGCCAGCCACTGTGGTGTCGGGCACGACACGTAAACTCGCTGCTTTGGCCTCTGTTCGCTCGGTCGGCGTTGGCTCAGCCAGCCAGTGTGGTGGCGGATACGACAGTTGAGGGCGCTGCTCTTGCCACTGTTCGCTTGGTGTGCGTGGGTCTAGCCATCCACCATGTTGGCTTGCATGACATGCGAAGGCGCTGATTTGGCTTCTCTTCGCTTCGTCGGCGCGGGCTCAGCCAGCCACTGTGGTGGCGAGCACGACAGGTGAGGGGGATGGACTGGCCTCAGTTCGCTCGGTCGGCGTGGGCTCAGCCAGCCACCCGGTTGCGTGCACGACAGTTGAGGCCGCTGCCCTGGCTTGTGTTCTCTTGGTCGGCGTAGGCTCTTCCAGCCACTATCGTGGAGGGCACGAAAAGTGAGGTCGTTGCTCTGGCTTCTGTTCGATCAGTCGGCGTGGGCTCAGCCAGCCACTATTTTGGCAGGCACGACAGTTGAGGGCGATTCTCTGGCCTCTATTCTCTCGTTCGGCGTTGTCTCAGCTAGCAACTGTGGTGGCGGGCACGACAGGTGAGGGCGCTGCTCTGGCCTCTTTTCGCTTTTTCGGCGTAGGATCAGCCAGCCACTGGGAACGAGGAGACGAACGGTGAGGACGCAGCTCTGGCCTCTGTTCGCTTGGTTGGCGAGAGCTCACCCAGGAACTGTGGTGGCAGGCACGACAGATAAGAGCGCTGATTTGGCCTCTTTTCGCTTGTTTGGCGTGGGCCCAGACTGCCACCGTGGAATTGGTCACGACAGGTGAGGACGCTGCTCTGGACTATGTTCGCTTTGTCGGCGAGGGCTCAAGCAGCCACTGTGTTGGTGTGCACGAAAGTTGAGGGTGCAGATCTGGCCTATGTTGGATTGGTCGGCTAGGGCTCAGCCAGCCGTTCGGTTGCGGGCACGACAGTTTAGGCCGCTGACCTGGCCTCTGTTCTCTCGGTCGGCGTAGGGTCAGCCAGCCACTATCGTGGAGGGCACGAAAGGTGAGCGCGCTGTTCTGGCCTGTGTTCGCTCAGTAAGCGACTGTGGAGGCGAGCACGACAGTTCAGGGCGATGCTCTCGCCTCTGCTCTCTCGTTCGGCGTTGGCTGAGCCAGCCACTGGGGCGAGGAGACGAGATGTGAGGGCGCTGCTCTTGCCTTTGTTCGCTTGGTTGGCGAGGGATCAACCAGCAACTATGGTGGCAGGCACTTCAGATAAGGGCGCAGATTTGGCCTCTGTTCGCTTGGTTGGCATAGGCCGAGTCTGCCATTGTGGAATTGGGCCCGACAGGTGAGGTCGCTGCTCTGGACTATGTTCGCTTTGTCGGCGATTGCTCAAACAGCCACTGTGTTGGCGTGCACGAATGTTGAGGGCGCAGAACTCTCTCAGTTCGCTTGGTCGGCGAGGGCTCAGCCAGGTACTGTGGTGGCGGTCACGACATTTGAGAGCGCTGCCCTGGACACTTTTCTCTCGGTCTGCGAGGACTCAGGCATCGAATGTGGTAGGGGCACGACAGGTGAGGGCCCTGCTCTGGCCTCTGTTCGCTCGGTCGGCGTAGGCTCAGCCAGCCACTGGAGCGAGGAGACGTCAGGTGAGGGCGCTGCTCTGGCCTTTCTTCTCTTGGTTGGCGAGGGATCACCCAGCAACTGTAGTGGCAGGCACGACAGATAAGGGCGCAGATTTGGCCTCTGTTCGCTTGTTTGGCGTGGGCCCAGACTGCCATTGTGGAATTGGGCACGACAAGTGAGGACGCTGCTCTGGACTGTTTTCGCTTTGTCGGCGATGGCTCGAGCAGCCACTGTGTTGGCGTGCACGAATGTTGAGGGCCCAGAACTGTCTCTGTTCGCTTGGTCGGCGAGGGCTCAGCCTGGCACTGTGGTGGCGTTCACTACATTTCAGAGCGCTGCCCTGACCACTTTTCGCTCGGTCGGCGTGGACTCAGGCAACCAATGTGGTAGGGGGCACGACAGGTGAGGGCTCTGCTCTGGACCCTTTACGCTTTGTTGGCGTGGCCTCAGGCAGTCCTGTGAAGGCGGGCACGACAGGTGAGGGCGTTGCTCTGGCCTCTGTTCGCTCGGTCGTCGTGGGCTAAGCCAGCCACTGTGGTGTCGGGCACGACATTTAAACTCGCTGCTTTGGCCTCTGTTCGCTCGGTCAGCGTGGGCTCAGCCAGCCAGTGTGGTGGCGGATACGACAGTTGATGGCGCTGCTTTGGCCTCTTTTCTTTCATTCGACTTGGGCTCAGCCAGGCACAGTGGTGGCGGGCACGAAAGGGGAATGCGCTGCTTCTGACCACTTTTCGCTTGGTTGTCGTGTGCCGAGACAGCCACTGTGGTGTCGGGCACGACGGGTGAGTTCGCTACTCTGGCTACTGTTCGCTTGGTGTGCGTGGGCCTAGCCATCCACCATGGTTGCTTGCACGACATGCGAAGGCGCTGATTTGGCCTCTCTTCGCTTCGTCGGCGTGGTCCCAGCTAGCCACTGTGGTGGCGGGAACGACAGGTGACGGCGCTGCTTTGGCCTCTGATCGCTATGTCGGCTTGGGCTCAGCCAGCCACCCGGTTGCGGGCACGACAGTTGAGGTCGCTGCCCTGGATTCTGTTCTCTTGGTCGGCGTAGGTTCACCAGCCACTATCGTGGCGGGCACGACAGGTGAGGACGTTGCTCTGTCCTCTGTCCGCTCGGTCGGCGTGGGCTAAGCCAGCCACTGTGGTGTTGGGCACGACACGTAAATTCGCTGCTTTGGCCTCTGTTCGCTAGGTCGGCGTGGGCTCAGCCAGCCAGTGTGGTGGCGGGCACGACTTGTGAGGGCGCTGCTCTGAACTCTGTTCCCTCGGTCGGCGTGGGCTCTGCAAGCCAGTATGGTGGCGGGCTTGACATTTGAGGGCGGTGCTCTGACCTCTGTTGTGTTGGTCGGTGTGGGCTCAGCCAGCCACTGTGTTGGCAGGCACGTCAGGCGAGGGCGCTGCTTTGCCCTCTGTTCGCTCTGTCGGCGTGGGTTCAGCCAGCCACTGTGGTGGCGGATACTATAGGTGAGGGCGCTGTTCTTTCCTCTGCTCACTTGCTCGGCGTGGGCCCAGCCAGCCACTTTGGTAGCGGATACGATAGGTGAGGGCGCTGATCTTGCCTCTGTTCGCTTTGTAGGCATTGCTCAGTCATCCACTCTGGTGGCGGGCACGACTAGTGAGGGCGCTGCTCTGGGCTCTGTTCTCTTGTTCGGCATGGGCCCAGCCAACCACTGTGTAGGCGGGCACGACTTGTGAGGGCGCTAGTCTGGCATCAGTTAGCTCGTTCGGCGTGGGATCGGCCAGCCACTTTTGTGGCGGTCAATTAACGTGAGGGCACATCTCTGGCCTCTGTTCCATCGCTCGGCGTGGGCTCGGCCGGCCTCTGTGGTGGCGGCATGACAGTTGAGGGCGCTGCTTTGTCCTCTGTTCGATCGTTCGGCGTGGTCTCAGCCAGGCACTGTGGTGGCGGTCTCGAAAGGGGAAGGTGCTGCTCTGACCTCTATTCGAACGGTCGGTATGGTCTCAGCCAGCCACTGTGTTGGCAGGCACGACAGGCGAGGGCGCTGCTTTGGTCTCTGTTCGCTCGGTCGGCATGGGCTCAGCCAGCCACTGTGGTGGCGGATACTATAGGTGAGGGCGCTATTCTTGCCTCTGTTCGCTTGGTCGGCGTAGGCTAATCCAGCCACTGTGGTGGCGCATACGATACGTGAGGGCGCTGTTCTTGCCTCTGTTCGCTTTGTAGGCGTGGCTCAGTGATCCACTGTGGTGACGGGCACGACAAGTGAGGGCGCTGGTCTGGTTTCTGTTCGCTTTGTGGGCGTGGGCTCAGCTGTCCACTGTTGTAGCGGACACGACAGGTAAGGGCGCTGTTCTGGCCTCTGTTCTGTTGGTCGGCTTGGGCCCAACCATCCACTATGGAGGCGGGCACGTCTCTTGAGGGCGCTGCTCTGGCATCTGTTAGCTCGTTCGGCGTGGGATCAGCCAGCCACTGTGGTGGCGGGCAAGTAAGTTGAGGGCGCATCTCTGGCCTCTGTTCCATCGCTCGGCGTGTGCTCGGCCAGCTTCTGTGGTGGGGCACGACAGATGAGTGCGCTGCTTTGGCCTCTGTTCGTTCGTTCGACTTGGGCTCAGCCAGGCACTGTGGTGGCGGGCTCGAAAGTGGAATGCGCTGCTCTGACCTCTGTTCGCTTGGTTGGCGTGGGCCGAGACAGCCACTGTGGTTGCGTGCACGACGGGTGAGGGCGCTACTCTGGCCACTGTGAGCATTTTGTGCGTGGGCCTAGCCATCCACCATGGTGGCTTGCACGACATGCGAGGGCGCTGATTTGGCCTCTCTTCGCTTCGTCGGCGTGGGCTCAGCCAGCCACTGTATTGGCGAACACGATAGGTGAGGGGGATGTACTGGCCTCTGTTCGCTTGATCGGCGTTGTCCCAGCTAGCTACTGTGGTGGCTGGAACGACAGGTGAGGGCGCTGCTTTGGCCTCTGTTCGCTCGGTCGGCGTGGGCTGTGCCAGCCACCCGGTTGCGGGCACGAGAGTTGAGGCCGCTGCCCTGGCTTCTGTTCTCTTGTTCGGCGTAGGCTCAGCCAGCCACTATCGTGGAGGGAACGACAGTTGAGGGCGCTGCTCTGGCCTGTGTTCGCTCAGTCAGCGTTGGCTCAGTTAGCGACTGTGGAGGCGGGCACGAAAAGTGAGGTCGTTGCTCTGGCATCTGTTTGCTCGGTCGGCGTGGGCTCAGCCAGCCACTGTGTTGGCGGGCACAACAGATGAAGGCGATGCTCTGGCCTCTGTTCTCTCGTTCGGCGTTGGTTCAGCCAGAAACTGTGCTGGCGGGCACGACAGGTGAGGGCGCTACTCTGGCCTCTGTTCGCTCGGTCTGCGTAGGCTCAGCCAGCCATTGGGGACGGGGAGACGACAGGTGAGGGCGCTGCTCTGGCCTCTGTTCGCTTGGTAGTCGTGTATCAGACAGCCACTGTGGTTGCGGGAACATCAGGTGAGAGCGCTTCTCAGGCCTCTTTTCGCTTGGTCGGCGTGGGCTCAGGCAGCCACTGTGGTGGCGGATACGACAGGTGAGGGCGCTGCTCTGGCCTCTTTTCGCTCTTTCGGCGTGGGCCCAGCCGGCCAATGTGGTGGCAGATACGACAGGTGAGTGTGCTGCTCTGGCCTTTGTTCGCTTGTTCGGCGTTATCCCAGACAGATACTGTTTTTTTGGGCACGACAATTCAGGGCGCTTCTCTGGCTTCTGTTCCCTCGGTCGACGTTGGCTCAATCAGCCACCGTGGAGGCAGTCACGACGGGTGAGTGCGCTGCTATTGCCTGTGTTCGCTCAGTCGGCGTGGTCTCAGCGAGCCACTGCGGTGGCGGGCACGACAGTTGAGGGCGTTGCTCTAACCTCTGTTCTCTCGGTTGGCGTAGTCTCAGCCTGCCGCTGGGGACGCGGGCACGACAGTTGAGGGCGCTGCTCTGGCCTGTGTTCACTCAGTCAGCTTTGGCTCAGTTAGCGACTGTGGAGGCGGGCACGAAAAGTGAGGTCGTTGCTCTGGCATCTGTTTGCTCGGTCGGCGTGGGCTCAGCCAGCCACTCTGGTGACGGGCACGACAGTTGAGGGCGTTGCTCTGGCCTCTGTTCTCTTGGTCGACGTAGGCTCATTCAGCCACTGTGGTGGCGGGCACGTCAGGTTAAGGCGCTGATCTGGTCACCGTTGGCTCTTTCGGCGTGGGCTGAGCCAGCCAGTGTGGTCGCGGGCACGTCAATTGAGGGCGCCGCTCTGTCCTCAACTCCATCGGTTGGAGTTGGCTCTGCCAGCCTCTGTGTTGGCGTGCACGACAGGTGTGGGCGCTGCTCTGGCCTCTGTTCGTTCCGTCGGCGTGTGTTCAGCTAGCCCCTCTGGTGGCGCTACGACAGGTGAGGTCGCTGCTTTGGCCTCTTTAGCTCGTTCGACATGGGCTCAGCCATCCTCTGTGGAGGCGGTCACCACAGTTGAGGACGCTTCTCTTGCATGCGTTCGCTCAGTCGGTGTGGGCTCAGCCAGCCACTGCGGTGGCGGACACGACAGGTGAGGGCGCTGCTCTGGCCTATGTCCGCTCTGTCGGCTTGGGTTCAGGCAGCCACTGTGGTGGCGCGCACCACAGTTTAGACCGTTGCTCCAGCGTCTGTTCTCTCGTCGGCGTATGCTCAGCCAGCCACTGTGGTGGTGGACACTACAGGTGAGGGCGCTGCTTTGGTCTATGTTCGCTTGGTCGGCGAGGACTCCGGAAGCCACTGTAATGGTGTACACGAAATTTGAGGGTACTTCTCTGGCATATGTTTGATCGGTCGACGTGTTCTCAACCAGCCACTATGGTTGCGGACACGATTCGTGACGTTGCTGCTATGTCTTCTGTTCACTTGGTCGGCGTGGGCTAAGCCAGACACTGTGTTGGCGGGCACGACAGTTGAGGGCGCTGGTCTGTCCTCTTTTCGTCTGTACGCCGTGGTCTCAGTTAATGTGGTGGCGGGCACGACACGTGAGGGCGCTTGTCTGCCTCTGTTCGTCTGGCCAGCGTGGGCTCAGTCTCTGTGTTGGCGGGCTGATAGTGAAGTGCGTTAGTCTGGTCACGACTCTGTTCGTTTGTTTGGCGTGGACTCAATTACTGTGGTGGCGGTCCGATATGCAAGGGCGTTGGTCTAGTCCTATCTCGCCTCTGTCCCCATGGTCGGCGTGGGCACAGTCACTCTAGTGGCGGGCCGATAGGCAAGGCCGTTGGTTTGTCTCGCCTCTGTTCCTTTGGTCGACGTGGGCTCAATCACTATGGTGGCGGGCCGATAGGCAAGGGCGTTGGTTTTGTCTCGCCTCTTTCCTTTTTTCGGCGTGGTCTCAGTCAATATGTTGGCAGGCCGAAAGAAAGTTCGTTGTTCTGGGCTCGCCTCTTTTCCCTTGGTCGGCGTGGGCTCAGTCACTGTGGTGCGGCCTATTGGCAAGGGCGTTGGTCTGGTGTCGCTCCTTTCTTTGGTCGGCGTGGCTCATTCACTGTGGTAGCAGTCCTAGAAGCAAGGGCGTTATTCTGGTCTCGCCTCTGTTCCTTTGGTCGGCGAGGGCTCAGGCAATGTCGTATGTCCTCCTACCACGAGCCTGCATCTGTTTGATTATATTAGCATGTATTAGCTCTAGAATTACCACTGTTATCCAAGTTACTGTCCACCCTCTAAGCACCTAATCTGATTTAATGGGAAATTTGCTCTTTCACTTTATTGTGGCTAGCTCTGAGACAAGCATGGCGTTGTCTTTGGGACAAACATATGACTGCTGGCAGGATCAATCACGGAACCGACACTGCCGTGCGAGTTCCTCACCTGGCCCACCCGAAGGCAGATATCCGCGACGTTGCTATGAGGGTGAACCAGTTTGCCGGGCGGAGGACCTCCCGGTCATCTCCATTGGTTCAGTCTCTCGTCCTTCTAAAGCATCAAATGCACCGTCGTTAACCGAGGCTGGATCGAGTAGCGAGAAGAGGACTATCTGGCACCAGACAATAGAGCGCTGGGCGGAAGAGAGTCTCAGCATTCGTCCAACACCAGGCAGTAGGGGTCTATTTATGTTTCAGGGAAGGCCGAAATCATCCCGTTTAGAGCAGCCGTAATTCCAACCTGACTGCCGGGCCCATACGTCCGGTGTGTCCTCCTACCACGAGTCTGCACGACTTTGAAAATATTCCGAGGTAGGTATGTCCTCCTACCACGAGCCTGCATGTCTTTGAATATATTCCGAAGCGGGTATGTCCTCCTACCACGAGCCGGCATCTCTTTGAAAATATTTCGAGACAGGTATGTCCTCCTACCACGAGCCGACATTACTTTGAAAATATTCCGAGGTAGGTATGTTCTGCTACTTCGAGCCTGCATGCCCTGGAATTTTTAGCATGTAATAGCTCTAGAATTACCACAGTAATCCTACTAACTGTCCACCATCTAAGGAGCCATATCTCATTTTATCATGCATTTGTTGTTTCACCTTAACGTTGCTTGCGCTGTGACAAGCACGACATAATCTTTGAGACAAGAGTATGACTACTGCCAGGATCAACCATGGAAACGTGACCTCGGTGCGTGTTCCTCTGTTCCTTTGGTCGGCGTCGGTTCAACCACTGTGGTGGCGGGCCAATAGGCAATAGCGTTGGTCTGGTTTCGCCACTTTTCCTTAGGTCGGCGTTGGCTCAATCACTCTAGTGGCGGGCCGATAGGCAAAGGCGTTGGTCTCGATTCGCCTCTGTTCCTTCGGTCGGCGTGGGCTCAGTCACTCTAGTGGCGGGCCGATATTCAAGAGCGTTGGTCTGGTCTCGCCTCTGTTCGCTTGGTCGGAGTGGGCTCATGCAGCCATTGGGTTGGCGGACACGACAGGTGAGGGCACTGCTTTGGAATCTGTTCGCAGGGTCGGCGTGGTCTCAACCTTCCACTTTGGCGGTGGACACGACAGGTGAGGTCGCTGCTTTGGAAACTGTTCGTTCGGTCGGCTTCGTCTCAGCCAACCACAGTGGTGGTGGACACGACAGTTTATGGGGCTGCTCTGGCCTCTGCTCGCTTGGTCGGCGTTGGCACCGCCAGCCACTGTGGTGGCGGACACGACAGGTGAGGGGCGCTGCTCTGGCCTCTGTTCCTTTGGTCGGCGTTGGCCCAGCCAGCCACTGTGGAGGCGGGCACGACAGTTGAGGGCGTTGCTCTGGTCTCTGTTAGCTTGGTCGACGTGGGCTCAGACAGCCACTGTGGTGGCGGGCACGTCAGGTGAGAGCGCTTTCTTGCCTCTGTTCCATCGGTCGGCGTGGGCTCAGCCAGCCAGTGTTGGTGGGCATGACAGGTGAGGGCGCTGATCCGGCCTCTGTTCGCTTGGTCGGCGTAGGCACAGACAGCCATTGTGTTGGCGGGCACGACAGTTGAGGGCGCTGCTCTGGCCTCTGTTCGATCGTTCAGCGTGGGCTCAGTCAGCCACTGTGATGGCGGGTACGACAGGTGAGGACGCTGCTCTTGCATCTTTTCGCTCGATCGGCGTGGGCTCAGCCAGCCACTGTGGTGGCGGGTACGACAGTTGTGGGCGCTGATTTGGCCTCTGTTCGCTCGGTAGCCGTGGGCTCAGCCAGCCACCGATAGGCAAGGGCATTGGTCTGGTCCGCCTTTGTTCCTTTGGTCGTCGAGTATTCATTCACTGCGGTGGCGGGCCGATAGGAATGGCGTTTTTCTGGTCTCGCCTCTGTTCGTTTGGTCGTCGTGGTCTCATTCACTTTGGTGACGAGCCGATAGGCAAGGGTGTTTTTCTGTGTTCGCATCTGTACTTTTGGTCAGTGTGGGCTCAATCACTGTGGTGGCGGGCCGATAGGCAAGGGCGTTGGTCTGGTCTCGCCCCTGTTCATTTGATCGGTGTGGGCTCAGTCACTGTTGTGGCGACCTTTATGCAAGAGCGTAGTTCCGGTTTTCCCTCTGTTCGTTTGGTCGGCGTGGGCTCAGTCATTGTGGAGTCGGGCCAATAGGCAAAGGCTTTGGTCTGGTCTCGCCTCTGATCCTTTGGTCGGCATGGACTCATTCCCTGTGGTGGCGGCCGTTAGACAATGGTGTTGGTCTGGTCTCGCCTCTTTTCCTTTGGTCGTCCTGGGCTCAGTCACAGTGGTGTCAGGCCGATTGGCAAGGGCGTTGTTCTGGTCGCGCCTCTGTACCTTTGGTCTGCGTGGGCTCAGCCACTAACGTATGTCCTCCTACCACGAACCTGCATGTGGCAATTTTAGGATATATTAGGTCTAGAATTACCACAGTTATCCAAGTAACTGTCCACTATCTAGGGAACCATAACTGATTACAGGAGCCATTTGCGGTGTCACGTTAATGTGGCTTGCACTGAGACAAGCATGGCGTAATATTTGAAACTAGCAGATGACTACTGGCTGGATCAACCACGGAACCGTCACTGCAGGACGAGTTCCTCATTCTTCCCTCACGAAGGCAGATATCCGCTACGTTGCTATGAGTGTGAACCACTTTGCCGGGCGGAGGCCTGCCCGGTCTACTCCACTCTCTCAGTCTCTATTCCTCCTGATGTATCAAATGAACCGCCGTGAACCGAGGAGTGAACGGGTAGCGAGCAGAAGCCAATCTGACACCAGACGATGGAGCGCTGACCGGACGCGTGTCTCAGCATTCGTCCACCACCAGGATATAGGGGTTTATTCACGTTTCAGGAAAGACCGAAATGATCTCGTTTGGAGCAGCAGCGAATATACCCCGAATACTGGGCCAGTGCGGCCACAATGTCCTACTAACACGAGACGCCAACAATTAAAATATTCGGAGTCAGCCTAATGTTGGTCCCACTACAACGCGCGGGCGACACTTGGATAAACATTCGAGGCAGGTATATCCTCCTACCACGCGCCGGCATCACTTTGAAATTATTCCGAGGCAGGTATGTCCTCCTACCACGAGCCGGCAAAACGTTGAAAATATTTCGAGGCAGGTATGTTCTCCTACCGCGAGCCTGCATGCCTTTGAAAATATAAGCATGTATTAGCTCTACAATTACCACAGCTATCCAAGTGACTGTCCACCATCTAAGGAACCATAACTGATTAAATCAGCCATTTGCTGTTTTACTTTCATTTGGCTTGCACTGAGACATGCATGATATAATCTTTGAGACAAGCATATGACTCCTGGCAGGATAAACAAGGGAACCGTCACTACGGTGCGAGTACCTCTGCTCCTTTGTTCGGCTTTAGTTCAGTCACTGTGATGGGGGATGATAGGCAAGGGCGTTGGTCTGGTCTCGCCTCTGTACCTTTGGTCGGCGTGTGCACAGTCGCTGTGGTGGCGGGCCGATAAGCAAGGGCGTTGTTCTGTTCTCGCCTCTGTTCCATCGGTCTGCGTGGGCTCAGTCACTGTGGTGGCGAGCCAATAGGCAAGGGCGTTGGTCACGTCTCGCTCCTGTTCCTTTGGTCGTGGTGGGCTCAGTCATTGAGGTGGCGTCCGCTTCTAAGTATCTAACTAGCCGCGCCGGGCTGCTGGACATGGCAATGATTGCCGTGTCATCCGCGTACAATGCCGTCTCGACGTGGCGGGAAGGGACCGCCATGTCATTGCCGTTTCGAAGGCCGCCTCGAACGTCCTGTTGTGAAGGTAGGAGGATATGATTTAACCAGATGGGAAGATAAGGCTCGTTAGCTTGAAGAGGAGACCATCGACCCAAACGATGTCGAAGGACTTAACCACGTCGAGAAAGTCTGCGCCTGTTAGCCGCTTCTCGCCAAAGTTTCTTGTCACCCTTACGACAGGCGGGCTAGCTGGAGAGTGGTGTTATATTTGGGTCTGAATCCAAACTGCTCATCTCGCTGAAGCCCGCGCCCGCTTACTTCGCTTAAGATCCTTCTAAGTAGGATCATCTCAAAAAAAGATTGCCAATGGTGTCCAGAAGACTTATGGGACGATATGAAGAGGGTAGCGATGGGTCATCCCAGGTTTCATTATGTAGACAAAACGGGCATGCTTCTATACTGATGGGAAGTACTGCACTAGAAGAGCCGCGTTGAATATCGCGGCGATGAGAGAGAGAGCACGCTGCGGATGGCGCTTCAGAGCCCTGTTCGGAATACCGTTTGGGCCCGGCGCCTTGCTTACCTTGAGACCCCGGATGGAATCTTGGACCTCCGTGGGGTTGGTTTACTTGGGCTCGCTTGCAGGTCCATAAGATTATGCTTGCAGCGCCTCGCCAACCATCTCAATAACCGCAGGATCCGACGGGTCGTTTACCGGCTGAAACTGAGCCTCAAGGCTGTCCGCCAGTGCTTCGGCTTTCTCAGCTTTTAGAGCAGGTTCCCTAGTGATTTGCCACTGCCTCCTCAACCGGTTTTTCAGGCGTATATCATCCTGAATACGTGCCGGTATTGGGGGGTCATGGGACGTCACGAGGGCGTCTGCTGGAAGCTGACGCTGCTAGTGACTCAGTGATAGCGCTGGACACCTCCCGCACACACGTGTCAATTTTCCCTCCGTTACGTAGTTTCGGAGTGGGCCGAATTCTTCCAGGCAGGCCTTGATATTGACCAGTTGGTCCTCTGAAATCAGTGGTCCAGGAGATTAAGAAAAGGTGATCGACATTTCGTGTCGATCAGTACAGGTAAATGATCTGAACGTAGTGCAGAGCACGTTGTCAGTTACACTGGGATGACTAGGTCTTTGGTTATTACTATGTCTAGGACATCAAGGGTAGCGGAGGAGTTATATGGGATGGTGGTGGGTGTGTCCGGCCCATATATCAAACAGGAATGATCATTGGCCTAATCAAGCAGGGGCCTGCCCCTTGTCGTGATTAGCCTCGAGTTCCAGTCCACGTGCTTGGCGTTCAGGTCCCCCGCCATTAGGACGGGAAGCCCTCCGCTCAGGCAGGCAGACAAATCCGCTTCGATTAGGGGCTTCGAAAGGTAAGCCGCCAGGATTTTCACCGGTCCGCTAGCCAATATTACATGTATGGCAGTTGCCTCCAACTGGGTCAAGCCGGGGACGGGTTTAGCTAAGTGGTATATACCCCGGCGGACCAATTTTGCTGTTCCGCCGCCCTCTGTAGGCCGGTCTGTACGGTGGCAAGCATAGTTTGCGAGCCGAAAGACTTGCCCTGATCTGAGATGTGTTTCAGTCGGGAGGCATATATCAACCCCGTGTCTACCAAGGAAGTGATCCAGCTCTATCTTTCTGCCGCGCACGCCATCCGTGTTCCAGCAGGCCAGCCGTAGTGCCTTCACACTTTGTGCCCTAGAATGTGCTGCCATGCTCGGCTACAAAGAGGATAACAATTTTCAGGACAGCCCGCGTGCGTGCTGCACCTGAAGGGAGGGTGGGTACCGCTGTGAGGAGCCGCCGTGTCAGCTCCACACACGCGTTTACGGGTAGGTTGTCAAGCAGATCAGAGATATCCTCGATTGGTGACTGATTGGGAGGTGGAATGGAAGCAGGATTAGGTGGAGACGATGATTTATCAGCCATCGCCTTTTCTTCATTGGGGCCTGTTGAGTGGCCTCAACGACAGGTTGGGCAGCATTACCCTCTTTCCTGCTTGCGGACGCTTTGCCCTGTTTAGGGGCCGCAGCCGGCTTGAGAGTGGGTTCAGTTTGGGATGCGGTTGTGGGTTTCACTACCCGCCCCCCTCGCACCACATGAGGCCATTCAGGGCCTAAGCTCTTCTCCGCAGAAGGCTCGGCACGGGTCGCTTGCGCTGAAGCCGATTGACCGGTTGCACCGTTCGTGTGGAAGAGAGGAGCTGGCGTCCGCTTTGCAAGTGCGGCTTTAGCTTCCTTCCACTTTGCACAGCCCCGATTGTTTGCTGTGTGGTTACCCCTGCAGCTGCAGCATTTAAGCTGCTGCCTTGGGGTAGAACAATCCCCGGAGGGGTGCGGCTCACCACAGGCAACACACCGGGGTGTGTATTCGCAGTTACGCTGCGTGTGGCCGAAGCGTTGGCAGCGCTTACATTGAAGCGGGGCCTTGGGGGCCACGTACGTCTCCACAGAGACACTTAAGCCGCAGAGTTCAGATGGGGATCGCACCTTCTGAACGTCTGGGCCTTTAGCCACCGACACCACAAAACGTGGAGTCGGTGGTCGATCGCGCGTAGCGTCCTGATCGTGGCGCTCAGAGCGGAGCTGCATGACGCCATTGACACGGATTCCCAGGGCCTCAAGCTCCTCCCGGACGACGCTCTCAGGCATCTGCCTGCCGAGGTTTTTCACCAGCAGACTTATACAACGGTCCTCTGGGAGAGAGAAAGTGTGAAAAGTCACACCCTTGCTCCCGTCAAGGCTCGGAGGGCACTGACTGTGGCTCTGAAACCGTCGGCAGTCCCCGGCACGATCATTAGTTTCTCGCCCTTTATCTGGGCGGACAGACTGCTGGGACATAAAGTCCTTAACCGCGCGAGAAAGCCGCGCGAGTCGGTGACTCCTATTACGAAGACAGGATTCTTGTTGGGCCATTCCCCTGCGGGGATGGCCCAAGCACAGTGGTCCCAGCTGGCATGCTGCTCAGATGCCCCGTATGTCGACAGACATGCGCCTGTTGCTGCCTCGGAGGAGGCAGCAGGTTCGGAAGAGTCCGAACCAGTGGCTATGGGCTTGGGCTGCCCACTCGGCTGTTGTGGGTTGGTACGCCCGGCTACTACCGCAGCGTACGCTAGCTTACCTGCCGTGGCTGATTGCTGCCGGCTGCACTGTGATGTCGGGGCACCGGAGGTGCGCGGTGGGTCGGGCGTTAGGCGTTTAGCGGTCGGTGTGGTCAGGCCGACCGAGCCAGAAGACTCAGCCTTCCTTTTCCATGTGGTGGGCTGCGATCATATCCTGGGAGACGACGATGGCACGCTCCTGGTCCCGGTGATGGTGGCATGACGCTTGAAAAGCGCCACGCAAGACGTCTTGGCCTTGCTGCACGCAGTGGCCTTCGCCGTCTTCTTAGCTGCGAGGGCATACCTCAGCTCTCGCAAGAGGGCTGGGTTACCCTGCACCGATGATATAGCCCTAAGAAGGGCTAGTTCCTCCTGCTTCAGCATTACGCCTGCAGCAGGGGGCACCTTACTCGTTTGACGCTGCTCCACTTCCCAGTGGAATAGAGGCAGCACGCTGGCGACCTCTCCTTTCTCACGCGCTTCTTCAACTCCTATGCTGGATTTCTCCTTTGGCGTGACTTACTCCTTTGTTCGACCTACTCCTTTGACTGCCAAAACCCAACTCCCAATGAATTTTGGTATAAACCAACCAACCAAAGTGCTAACTAAGGGTGGAGACTTGCGCGGAGCGCAGTCGACGTCCCTTGGTCTGTTTAGACATTCCATGCGTTTTACCGCATTGCTGGGCTAGATAACAGACTCTTATCGGTAACTGAGGATTTTGCTTACGCTAACGATTTATGGTCTCGATTAGGTCGGGACCTGGCACACCGAAGGCTACAGCTCTAAGGGCGGAAATTCTTATAAGTGAGGGGAATACTTTGGTTGGATGGCTCCCTGGGATTTGAACCCAGAGTGGTATTTTCACAATTAAATTCGCGCGGGATCTAAACCTACACACGAGTAATTTAGCCGTACCGGGAGGAGGAGGGAGTGTGGGTCGTGCCCCGACTATTGACGCGAATACGTCTTTAAATTCGTTCCGGTGTAGGGGGGTCTCTACGAAAACTATAGCGACCAAAAAGATGGCAAGATTTGTCGCGCTTATATCTCGTAAACTATAAATGATAATGTAATTATTTAAATTTTGTTGGATAGAGGGTTGATGTCCGTATCTAAAATGGTGGGTCGTGGGGATGTGCAGCGGTGAGGGGGGAGGGGTAGCGCTTGCTCGTGAACACTGAAAATGGCGACGCCGCGCGGCGTTTGGGCAGTGTAACTTTGGATTGCGAAGAGATAGGACGTTGAAATTGGTGTCGATGTGTAGAGAATAACAGGATCTACAATATTATTTAGCAATAATAACCGATAAAATACAATTTGTAAAGTTATAAGCCGATAAGTGTGCTGAGTTGAAGAAAATTTTCATAATGTCGAAACAATTGCAAAGGAAATATGAACAGAAATGTAAGAAACATATATCATTGGAAAGAAAAATTCAAAAGGAATCAGAAAAGCCCAAATTGACTAATGCCGAACAATGCAGATTGTATAGAGAGCGTAAGAAAGCCGAGCGCGTCAACGCCGGCGCGAGTACTTCGTGTGCGCCGCTCTATGCCATATGTATCTTACTTCTCCTATCATCGGCCTTGATAAATAAAATTATACTTCACTTATAACCACCAAGACTTTATTCATTTACATCTTACCCTTCCTCTAATAACATAAAAACGGATTCATGCCTTAAACGATTGAGGTTGTGTCCCCGTTCACAAGCCACGAATTTTTTATTAAACCCTGGCATTCACCTTACAACTGAGGAAAATCACGGAAAATCTCAGTCAGGGTATTCGAAAAAGCGCCTAGTTTCAGGTGCTAGGCACGATTCGGTGTCGATTTGGCCACTATTGGGCCTCGACATATCTACTGACCTGTCCCCGTAGCTTGCGCTAGGCGACTTGGGTCAGCCCTCGGTCAGCGTAAATATCTGCCGAATTGCTGAACTAAGGGGCTCCCCACACCAACTAACTTTGAGACGTAACTGTCGGTAAGGGCTGTGATGTATTCAGCAAAGAAAGGAACTCCCAAATCCTCGTGAATTTGCACGTTACTGATGTACCAAGGTGCACCAGTAGCAATGTGAAGACACTTGGATTGAATAACCTGCAGCTTTCTGAGGTGGCTGCAGGCAGCGGACCTCCAAATGGGGCACGCATAGTCCATCATGGGCCGTATGAGCTGCTTATACAGCAGAACTCCGTTCTGATGGACAGACCGCTAATCCTGTGAAGGAGAGAGCTAAGCAGACCCAGTCGTTGGGCAGCTTTCTTCTTGACCTGGACGATATGAGGCGACCAGGTCATCCTTCTAACAAGGATCACTCCCAGATAACGGGCTGTGTCGACCCTTTGGATTGGCTCCTCTAGGAGCTGCACCGGTCGAGGCTTGGGGAACCGCCACCCTGCCTTCGCAAAGAGCATAGGATTGCTCTTGGAGACGTTGATGGCGATCCTCCATACTCTCAACCACCTCTCTAGGTCACTGATGTATGCTTCTAAGTAACTAACAAGCAGCGCCGGCTGCGGGAAGTGGCAATGATTGCCGTGCCATCCGCGTACAATGCCAGGTCGACGTGGCGGGAAGGGACCGGCATGTCATTGACATACAGACTGAACAAGACAGGAGAAACTGGAATTAAGAAGCTTTCAGAACGTTGGCACAAGTGTATGGCAGTCAACAGGGACTACATTGAAAAGTAGTGTGTAAGACTTTTCCATTTTGTTGTGAATAAATTTTTTAGAAACGAATTCTCGTTTAAATTTGAACGACCTTAGTAGCTGGTGTACTACCCCATTGTATTCCCATTTTAATCACATATTTAATGAATGCGGAATATCTGATCACTTGTTGATTTACTACATCAAAATCCACACTGATAGCCCCCAACAATCGTGTCAACTTGCAAAGTTAACCTCCAGAGAAAAAAAGCTAGATACAATTTTGTATGTAGCTGATATGACTGATGTGCCTCAGTAATTACTATAGTCATTCTTATCACCCTTATTAGAAATAGATGCAATAAGAGACTCCTTCCAATCTTATCAATGAATCTACCAATGTTTTACTTACATCTTGAATATACTACTAGGATTTGATCAGTACTTGGTAACGTACATTTTCATCTTCTCAATGGCTATCTCACCCTCAAGGGCTCAGGCACTACTGGCTCAAATGTATGTATTGTAGTCTGCCTAATATTTGTTATTAACCCTCTGGACACTTTACACCTGGCAGAAGTGATTGTTACACCTGTTCAAAATGCTGTGGGAATGTGTAAGCAGATAACCTTCCTCAATGTCTACCAAGTTAGTTTCAGGTTGGTGACCCTTCTTAAATTAATTTATGCTTCCATGTAAGTTTCTAACTTTCTTGTTCTTTTTGTTTGTTTGAAGCTCATTAATTTTATCTGTTAGATGAAACTTATTTTTTCCTTAAATGTCTACCAATTTTATGTCGTACATCATTTTGCTTACCTTCATTAATTTGGCTCTGATAGTGTAACCATTCCAATTTACCCAACTTTCTTTCATCTCAAAATTTTGAACATTCTTGCCAACTTGGTGGCACTGTTGAAGATTCAAATCTTCTGGGATGAATACTGCATCACTGGGAGAGTAGCCTAGCTTGACCTCTGAACATGAAAGCAATGCAATTCTTTGAAATGTAGCAAAGTACTTATCTGGTAACACAGTGTAACATCAGAGAAACTGAATTTTGAACATCCTTTATGAGACCACATTTTATGCAGTTTTGATTAGCTAACATTTTGATATTCCCCATACTACTTTGCCAAGCCATATTGACATCATCATTATCATCTAAGTTCTTCAAAGCAACAAACCTCTCTGAAAATTTGACTTAGTATTACTCTTTTGCCTCCACATTATTTAAGTTCTCATGATTGAATCTCTCCATATCAGAAATCACTGATTGAATTACTTATTTATTTACTGACAGACCATACCTAACATTTGCATCTACCAGGCAGTGATCAGTATTACAATCAAAATCGGTCTTCATGTTTTCTTGAATGTCATCTCCTCTCTGACAAGAAGTGTTTAAGCTTCTTAAGTCCCTTTTCATCAGGAGAAGTCCAAGTGCATTTATGACAGTTTCAATATGGAACCATTGTGCATTTGACAATTGCATTTTTTGATGTGTCAAAGTTTACTACTCACACACCATTATTGATACTTGTTTCATGTAAACTCTCATTTCTAATTGTTAATTTGAAAATATCCCTGCTGCAGTTTTGCACTGAAATCTGCTGATAATGTTTTCATGTGGTTCTTAGGTAACTGATCAAATACCTGCCCTAATTACTCATGGAAATTCTACTTGTCACCATCACTTACATCCTCAGTTTCAAAATGCACGTTTAAAAAAATATTGCACCGTTACCTCTCAGTATTATATAGGAAACTCTATCTGTAAAAAATTCAGTACCTAACCAGTGAAGATTTGTTCTTTTCACCATGACTTTATACTGTCTCTGGTTCGAGCTCATCTTCCTGTCCAATTGGTACCGAGGTTGTTTGCTTAGATATAAGTTGGCCATAATATGGAACTGAGCACTCACCTCCATCTTTATCCTATTACATGCTTTCACAGTGTGGTTCTCGTTCTTGTATTCAGCAGCATACCTAATTTCCTTATTGGTGCAAATATGCTATCACACCACAAGTCTGATGATGCAGCTACTAAATACTGTCGATTATACTGCGAAATGTGACAGCAACTATGACTTTGCATTCTCATTTGTGTAGTGACAGGAAACATGCCATTCCCAAGACACCAGCTGTTATCCAAAGCTGACTTCAAACTGGCAGAAAAAGAGTGTGATCATTTTAAAAGTACACATTAGTGATGAAACACGTTTACCTGTTGCCATTATTGTGAACATACATGGTCACTAATTTTTAAGTAGGGTGAAGCTGAAAATAAGCCACAGAATATCTTCTGTTATGTATGAGCCCAAGAAGTATCAGTTATTACAGCAATCATGGTTCTTCTAACTTTAATGTGTTCTGCTATTTTAGGAGGAGCAAAGGGATAGTGTGAGCAACTAAAAAGGCCATAGGGAACCATGTTAACAAACCTCAACATCATGTTTGGACTGCTAAAATATTCTTTTTTGAATGTCCATGTCTTTGCTTCATTTGTGTGTAATTCAGTAACAATATTCACCTGTACCAAATCATGACAATCCCTTCCTACAAGTAGATGAAAAATTCTCTTTATGATATCACCCTTAACCCATTATTGAGTAGCACTGGCTCCAGGACATGGTTGGCTACTGTGCCCAAAATTCTGTACCATGTCAAAGAAACTTTCGAAATCTGCCCTTCAAATGTGCCATTATTTTTTCTTGTCATCAAGACATGGGACCTTTTTGCTTTACTGTGTCTGTATTTTGTGACTCAAGAATGCATTTTATTTATTGTTATACACAAAAGTAAACATAAAGATAAGATAAAACTGCAAAAGCAGGGACTTGCTACTTTTAAATGTGGCTGCAAGGGCAGGCTGGGTGCCATTTAAAAAAAAATCTTCAGAGGGTTAACATGTAATATAAATTTATATTCAACAGTTTCAAAAAATACTGAATCCATTTCCTGTACAATACTGACAACTCAGGTCTGTGATATTTACAGCTGGATACCTCACAGTGCCATGGAAATGAAACTGTGTCAATACCACCATATTATACTGTCCAGTGGCACTAATTGCTACTTTGTGAAATTATTAAATAATACACATTATCATTAAATGTTGTAGTCGAGTGAGTAGCACACCTGCTCCATATTTGGGAGTCCCAGATTCGAAGCTTGGCCTGAAAACCAGCTGTCTTGACTGAGGTCTGTTGTGGTTTTTCTGAGTACTTCCGTGTAAATGCCAACATAAATGATGGTCAAGTCATTCCAAACCCTTCCAATTCATTATTCACTGATCATCCAATCATTTGACACTATAGAGTCTGAGCTACTGACAGCATTGTTAAGTAAAGCAGAAATAAAGAAATAAATAGATAAATAAATAAAATTTCACATTATTTTTACAAACAAGGCTGTTAAGACCAAACTGGAGAAAGGAAATTCCATTAGATTAGGTTCATTGTAAGCTTGGATTTGAATTTGATGTGTCAAAACGGTACATGAATTGACTTTGGACAAATCAAGAACAAGTATTGGAATGAATGGCAATAAAAACTACAAGATATTTTATATGCATACCTGTGTCAACATGTAGAGTATATTTTAAAAACGTGTCCTGAATATTTTTCAGTTCCATTAGTACAAAAAATTTAACATATAGATGTAATAAGTATCTTTCTGTCTTTGTTTCTAGAGAGAATGCTGTGCTGATCTTAAGATGACTGATTTCATACCAGCTAATGTTTGTGGTTGAAAAAGATATCCTCCGATCAGGGATGGAAATATCCAAGATATTATCAACATTCACAGCAATACTAAATATTTTTATACATTGTAAAAGTCTTCTTACCATTGTAAGCTTTCTAATAAACATGAAGATAAACCATTATGTAGTTGAAGATGTCACATACTCCTTCCTCCAGGCATCGAAAGATTGGAGAGCAGTGAACATTCTTGTATAAATATTCATTCACACGCTCATTCAAACTGAAAAACACCTAAAAGAAATTTCACACTGTATTAGGTTATATAAATGTATTTGTGTACCACTTTTCTCATTCTCACTATAATTATTTTCTGTATGCCTTATGCACAGTGCAGACTGCTGAAGCCTTTAAACACTGGAAAGTATAAGTAGAAATATTTTAAATCCTGGCTGAATAATTCGGATGAATTCTTTTACACAAGGCTGTAATTCATATCAGAATGCTTGTGAAGAACATTTAAATAAAAAGGAATTTGCTTGATTTTTTTAAATTAAATTTTAATTGAGGTTGTGTCTGGTTATGAATTTGGTGAATTGCCAGGCATTCAGTTGTAAGCATACAAATAACATTCAATAAAGATGACACATAAAGATATTCTTCACTGTAATGAAACGAATTTTATCATGTCCATCACAAGTTAAACTAACCTAATGTATGACGTATTTTTGTAATGTATAAATAACAATTTTGGCAAAGCATTATTGACTTTCAAATATTCACTTTTGAAAGTTGTATATTGAAGCTGTGGAAATAGAGTACTCTTACAAAGAGCAACATATCAGGAATGAAAAACTTAGGATGAAATGTAATCAGAATATGTTAAAATTGAATTTTCTACTTGATGTATGATGTTTTATTCCACCAGGAAGACTGTTCTCTGTGTGGTTATCTGTTTTCAGCAAAAATCTAAACTATTATATTTAGAATGAAATTGCATGCACATTAGTAAAAATTTCCTCATTTAATTCTATTGATATAAATAGTTATACCACATTTAACTGTAACATCATTTCCTTTAAATCTTGTCAGTCTTGTATTTGTCATGTCACCATGACCTTAGTTTTAGGAAAGGATCTAAAGTAGACTTTAAGCATTGTATGGTTAACATTGTGGGCACTCAGGAGAGGAAGCATATGAAAACAAATACTGGAGTGGGAGAAAATATGATTATTTATATGAGGTGAATCACATTTACTTTTAAAAATGGACAAATGCAACCACTAATATCACATTATTTTAAGTTTATCTGAAGTGTGTCAGGTTAGTGTTGGGGGTGCGGGGGTGGGGGTGGGGGTGAGGCAACAATTGTTTAGGAATATGTACAAGTTTATAAGAACTGATTCAGTAAGATTGTTTCCTTTTTATTTTCCTTTTGTCAAATCACGTTTATAACGTTAATATTTCTAAAGTAATAGAACTTGTTTAAAACTTTTTATGGGGATTTCAGGCAGTGACAGAATAAAAAAACACTAAGAAAATAGTTTTATTATGTCCCACATTCTCTGTTATGATGTGTGTTTAAAATAATACCAGTTTTGAATATTACAGTGTTTTGAAGGGTTAATGAATCTGATGCATTGATATTATATATTTTCTGCCAAAGTATATAATAATTTAGTTGTGTAATAATAAGTTCAGTGTATATACCATGCTGACAGCTAGTTTGTGATCATCCAGATGTAACAAGGTTTTGGATTTAGAACTTAAATCTAAGTTATGTTATCATCTTAAAGCATATTAACGTATATAGTAACGTATGTAGTTTGGCAATTTATGTGCTGCCATTTAAGTTATTTTAATATGTTTACAATAAGTAATGTGGTTGGATATATTATTCACAAAATGATGTAGACCTATGCTTTCATCGACAATCTATACTATGCAGTAATGAATTAATGATTAAATTAATCAACGTCAATCTTTTTTCAATTCGGGTGACAAGCCTTTTTTCTATTCAGTGATTGTATCATATATACATTATTCTAATAATGTCACCAAACTAACTACAAATGCTTCTAATCACTTATAATCGAATTAAATCATATAAAATGTCTTTATATTGTTTACCATTTATGAACTAAAGAGCAAAATCATTATTATTATTAGTATAATTATTATT
Source organism: Reticulitermes speratus (assembly GCA_021186555.1). Classification (NCBI taxonomy): domain Eukaryota; kingdom Metazoa; phylum Arthropoda; class Insecta; order Blattodea; family Rhinotermitidae; genus Reticulitermes; species Reticulitermes speratus. The sequence continues at coordinate 23,668,870 of JAJKFL010000005.1, forward strand.
ATCATTATTATTATTTTTTGGTGAAACAGTGGGAGGTAGACATGTTCAGGGGAGTGTCTTGCCTAGACTACAACGTATGGAAGGGTGCATATATCGGAGGTATGACAGCAACAACAACAACAACAATAATAACATGATGACAACACACGAACAAGTCCTACCTATTCAATCTGTCCTCTCCACATTCAGTGCACTACAACTGGATAAGGATGAAGGGGAGAATTCTGACATTACTACATATCCATTTTAAGTTCCAATAAATTGGGCCAGTCCAATGTATAATATTTTTAAAGTATTATGTAGTTAACGTTTCATTATTGAGCATTATGATGTCACTTCACAAGTGCAAAATATTTGTTTGTTCCTATATTCTAACAGTTTAGTTGGTGCTGGACATTCACACACACACACACTGCAATGTGGGTTGCCCTCTGCAAGGAGTGTGCACTGGACCACTAATTTATGTATGCTTCATTGACCAATAAAAGCATCTCCTTCAGAGTCTGCCAACAAAACATAATTCTGAGTATTTGCTAAGGAACTGAAGCTGAATAAAGTTATTAGTTTTGACTCAGAAATCCACTTTGCAGTTCTGTTCCATGGTTGTAATTCAGAAGTACTCATTCAATCTGCCTGAATAAAGTGCATAATGTCAGTGATGAAATATGTTAACACTTATGTCAAAGATTTATGTAACACATTTGTTAGTTTGGCTTTAAATTTTGATGCATTTAGAGCAAAACCAATGTATACAGTATGTGGACACATGTAATAATATATAGCAGATGAAAGATAAGTAAAACTAAGCCAGTGGACTCCCGAACTGTACCACTCTCAAACCCCTGTTCATTGAATAGCATCCGTTCCAATTAATTTCTCTCTTACATGCCTCTTTCACTCTGTCCATATAGCCGCTTCACTTTCACAATTCTACACAACCAAATGTATGCAGAGTGTCTTGACAATTTCACTTCTGAAAAGAGAGAAAGCAAGTTAATGCATCTGACTTCTGAAAAGAAAGAGTAAAGCAATCCCATTACAGGCCTGGACAGGCCCTTAGGGTTCCAGGAGGTTGAGGCTACCAGATTTCTAGACAACTGTCACATGAAGGTGGTAAGGTTGTCAGCCGTACGCACTGGCCGCCTTACCCCCCAGGAAATATTCCTGGTACGCATTTCTGTTAGAGGCTGAGTGGACCCCAGGGCCATATTGCGACCGAAAGGATTATGTCGATGAAAAATTCCAATGACACCATCGGGAATCGAACCCACGACCTTCCGGCTTGTAGCGCAGTGCCTCACCAAACTGGGCCACTGCGTGCCCCGAAGAATAATGTATAATTATACATTCCATGCCAATGGAAATGGGCACCAGTTATTTTTCTAAAATTAAGACAGAGCACGATTTTGTAAAATTGCTTTATCATAATTTGTGGTGTAACAAACGGCACTAGGACAGGGTTTTCTTCGAGTACTTCAGTTTTTCCCTGTCAGTATCATTCCGCCAATGCTCCATACACATTCGTTCAATTCATTCATTCATTCATTCATTCATTCATTCATTCATTCATTGTTCACTCATTTATCACCGACGCTATACAAATCTAGCAATTGACGGTGTCTTTACATAACACACACACACGCACGCACACTTCCATACACACTGTAATTACACTATGCTAGGAAGAACCTTTTACTGTTTGCTGTAAACGCAATGGGTTCACGTGTTTTAGCTCGGGAGCCACTGAACTCAGCGTTTTAGAATCTTTTGTTCAAGATGTACGCATTGTTTTGAGACAGGTGAATGCACTATAACTGTTGCCTACAATATGCATCTTGTTTCTTGCTGGACCATTACGGATGCATATGTGGTTATTCTCAGAGTAACGTAAAAGATGCAGACAGTATCATGTAACTGAAAATGGGTCACAAACATTCCACCGGCTATGTCCAGTGTCTTCATGATATTCAAAGTAAACTTTATTGCTTGAACAGCGTATTCGCCACTTTCACTCGTCAACACAATCAATCCTTAGACACAAAGAATTCAAATTACTGGCATTTTAAGTGTACTAATGACTAAATTTCTGCCACTAACTCATTTACTGAAATAACGTAACCCATTACAAAATACTTTGATAAACCTATGTATTCCGGTATATATTAAGAAGTGAAATAAATCGTGTCGAATGGAATCGACTGTGTCCCTTGAAACTGTCGAATTTACTAAAAAAAATGTGTTCCTAATTATATAACGCTTTATGTGGAGGTCATGCTGTCTGTCCGTTCGTTCGTCCATCCTTCCGTCTCCCTACATTATGTCAGCCCTTAAAACATTGGACACATTTATTTAAATTTTACCAAAATCTGTCCAGCAATTATAATTTTCATTGATATAGACGCATATGGAAGTCCAAGGCCATAGTAACCTTAATAAACTGCAGTGAACGAAATTGGGAATTTTCAGTATTTCATTATCGAGTGCATTCTTTCCAATCGTATGTTGCCTTTACAGTAGGATAAAAACTGAAATATTGTAATCGTAGAATATATGTAAGGTATTTGTTACGACGCAGCCTTTCAATCTTATTTTCGTGCCATTTCGAAAGACAGGTAACATGCCTAAGAGCAAAATAACTGTGTCTTCCTCCACAGTACAACAGTACCCATATAATTGAAGTTTTAAAAATAGTCTTAAACAAATCAGTTTCATGTAATGTGGAAAGAGGGAAATATCAAAAACTAATTTATGTTAATGCTATACGAAGAAGAAAAAAAATCATCGAAGAAAAAATTGTCTTCGGAAATTAATTTTTATACATACACATTGTGTATATATACTACAAAAATTACAAGTCCATTAGAGGATTACTAGTTCTGGGTGTTCTTTCTTTTTATTCTTGATATTGAACTGAGCACGAATCAGGTGTGTTTGCGTGTTCAACAAGTACTTCCGTAAATTCCGTCTAGCTTTGTACCTGTTACATATTCAGGGGCATTTCTGGCGAATACAAAGCAACTACAGTGTCATCTACCACAGTGTTTGTTATAGTGGTGCTGCACCCACAAAGAGAAAAATAATAACCCTATGATTATACCTGTCCTTCTACCACACTTTAACATTCACTGACAGTTACAGAACCTATGAAAGGAAGTCAGTTTGTTAATAATACATTAGTTTTTCTTATAACAGTACAGAGAAGACAATTTACATGTTGGAGACTTCCTTATTCCATGATAATAATAATAATAGTAATATGTGCATACAGTGTTTTAAGATTTTCTTTATACATTTTTAATGTTGAGCACACGTTCTTTATGATTTTCAGAGGAGACATTTTAGTTGTCAGTTTTTCCAGTAGATGTCACGTATCACTGACTAATTTTATATCATTTGAAGGGCCGTTTTTACGAAATGAAAGATCTCGTTCCTATAATGCAACTGGGACCGTAACAATCATTAGGCCTATCTCTCTATCCATGTAATATCTCTATACTGCCACTGATTAACAAATGAAAAATTGTCTGTATCTTCTTTTGTCGTTGATTCAGATTCATCACGTGAACAATGAAACATTCTGTAACATGATTGTTACATTTCGTCTGTTTAGTTTCAAATATTTGGTTCACTGTATATAACAATGGAGTATCACTATATGTAGTGCTCGCAGAGCGCTGTATTTTTCATTACAGTCATATAATGACATTTGCCAGAACATCTTCGGAACACACCACTCTTCTGGAAGAAGAAACTTTCCATATATATTTTGTAAAGAAATTACCAAATCCCCATAAAAAAATCAATTCCTCGGGTCCTCATTTCCCTCGATAAATCTCTATTATTCGGTCTTGATCCACATATTCGAATATATGTGGCGCATCCATGAGGATTCCGATAGTTCCTGCTGTCGTTACTAGGAAGAAGATGTAAAGCTGAAGCCTGTCGATTACCATGGCGACGTACTTCCAGTCTTCCCGAATCTGGAACACAAAATAATATTCATGTAACCGCAGTAACAAGAACGTATAGATGTTCTCCAGCTTGAGTATACATATTTTCCTTGAGCCTTCTTTTCTATGTTGTACACCCCATTAATTGTAATTTTCATTGATTGGATAAAATGGTAATTTGTCCCTGACATTCCAAAAACTTTAAATGCAGCAGGTAAAGTTACAGATTAAAAGAGAAATATTAAAATTTTGTAACTGGCGGATTTCTACATAAATATAATCACAATTCGAATAAAGATCTACAACTGGAAATGAGTACACTGCTCCTCCGTTTACGCGGATTCAGGTTACGCTGTTCATCTAAGCGCCGTTATAACTTAAACTGGTGTGTGCGCTAGTTCCTTTTGTGGTCCTATGTGACGGGCAACATAGGCTGCACCAGCACCTCCCACATCGGTATGTACTTTTTCACCCAATTCAAAGGGCTAATTGTTTAATAGGGGGCACGCGGTGGCTCAGTTGGTTGAGGCACTGCGCTACAAACCGGAACCGATTGTGTGTCACTGGATTTTTTCATTGACATAATCGTTTCGGTCGCACTATGGCCCTGGGGTCGACTCAGCCTCTAACAGAAATGAGTACCGGGAAACTTTCTTGGGGGGTAAAGGCGGCCGGTGCGTAGGGCTGACAACCTTACCACCTTCATGTGCCGATTGTCTAAAAACCTGGGAGCCTCGACCTCCTGGAGGCCTAAGGGCCTGTAATGGGATTGCTTTACCTTTTTTTAATTGTTTAATAGTGTCTATTATTGACGTTACGTATTCCACCAAATTCTCAGTTTAATTTTTTTTTTACTCTATAATGATCAACATGTCTATTTAAATATCTGCAACGTTTCCATTCGTTGTAACGTTGTTCCTATTAGAAAACGGGTTTTGGTTTACACGGTACCTGTTTAAAGGACAGTTTTCAGGGAAGCATATCTTAAGCCGAGGAAGCAGTGTACTGGGGAAGATGAAGTAGATTTTGTACGTATGTAAGAAATGGAAGAATAAAGTAAAAAGTATAGAAAAGCTCCTTGCCTTGATGTATTAAATGCAGAATTATTCAAGAATGAAGGGATATCTCTTTAACAAGAGCCTTTGTTTTTTTACAAATACATGTTCGAAGAAATGTAAAACAGGCGTGCAAAAACAAAGCACCGAATATTTATTGATACATGCTTCAAAATAGGCATATTAATAAATGTAACATATACAAAGACATAAGCTTAATAAATATGTGACAGATTTTTAATAAATGCAAATTCTAATTTAATTCAAATAACATGAGAACAAAGTGGACTTTTACCTGACCTATCGCACACCGCTAATCTATTTACAATAAAAGGACTACAAAAATGGAAAGAACAAAATTAACCAAAATACAACAGTACGTGGTAACACTGAAGGCAAATAAAGAAAAATAAAGTGAATAATAATAAATTAAGGCTTAATAGAAGACAATATTTTTTCTGTCAGATTTTTTAACATTGTTCTTGACAGCCTCCTGAAAGGACAGAAAAAGGAGACTGACTTAAGAATTAAAATAAGGAAGGGCCGTTATTAAACACGTCACTGCAGTGCGCGAATCAGATTTTGAAAGAAGAGAGCCAGGATATGCGGCAACGATCAGTTTACAATTTACGGATTATTGGTAAAATGTGTAATCTGAAAATTACACTAATAAAGCAAATGTTATGCCTTCAAATGCAAGTTTCTGTTTAGGACTCACACTTGTATAACTAGTGGTAATAATGTGGCAGAACAGGCATCTCTTTTGAGTTTGGCCTGTCTATCAGGGGAAAAAATAATATACATACATTATACGACGACTTAATGGCACAGTCAGTAAAAGTGTTAGAATGTATAGTACCTTAGGAAGAAACCTAAAGGCTAGATGAGGGAGAGAAACAAAGCAGACATTTTATAAAAAGTAGCACTACTGAGGTTGCTGTACATGGAGGTGAATCTTAGACATTGACAGCAAGAGGTATGAATAAATTTTCAATATAGTCAGTCATATAGGGAAGGATTTTGAAAAATTTTGAAAGGTTCATTGGCGCACTCAAGAGGGGCTGCCGGGCTGAGGACCCCACCCCCTAATTGGCAGATGACTAGTACACGGAATACTGAAGGGTAAAATTTGTATCGAAAAATTCGTAGTGTCAAAAACTGCTTTGTATGAAGAAGAAGAATTGAGGGACTGTGCTACTTTTCGGGAAGATGGAAATACAAAGGGTGAAGTAAACATTACTCCTGCCAAAATGACGCCTTTTGTGTTCTTAGTGAAACCGACAGGTATGATTCAGCCAGTTGGCCAGATTTGTTATATTATAAGACCACTGGCTTGTTAATTGGAAGAGGTCCTTTACAAGTATTAAGTACTGATTTTGACTTTCCTAAGACCAGTGACAACCGGCAGTTTCTGAAAAATTCTGTACGCGAAAATTGCGGAAAGGAGAGAATATTCAAAGAAATTCTTTAATTTACTCTAAGAAACTAACGCCCTTATCTTTTTTTGCTTCTGATGCAAATTTTAAGGCTAAAAGGCGGCAGTCAAACTGAAAAACACTTCAGTTTCTAAGATTATTAGAAGTCTCCTTCGCGAACATATGAATAGCTTATAAGATCATGTTAACGGTACCAGTTACCGCAGCGACAGGATAGCGGGGTTTTTCAAAATAGAAAATAATTAAGAATTATATGAGGACAAATGTGGCTGTAGAGATGGTAGATGGACTCGCGTTCTTGTCCTTCGAGATAGAAGTAGCAACAAACATAAATTACAATGTCCCATTTGGATTTCGTGTGGGCAGCGCGATGCTGATGGGTGCGTCGTAGTTAAAAATAAATTTAAGTGGGATAACTTCACTGTAATCTAAAAGAAACAGGAAAATGTGCATTCTTGAATATATATGCAACATTATGTCATCATTATTGTGAAATGCCCAGGCTACAGGATTTTAATTTTTGTGTCATAAAAGGGTGGGGGGTTGCGCAAAGATTGGAATTAAAATTATTAGTATAAACCTGAAAACACAGCTGGTAAACGAAAGATAGACGAACACAGACAAAACTTCATAAGCAATCTTGATAGAACAAACAGTGAAAGAAGAGTAAATGGGAAGCTACAGTTTAAACTGAATGGAAGCCGCGACTGATAAAGACCTTGAAAACAAAGGAAAGAGGATGTGAAGTCGGAGCCAGGATTGATTGCCTGCACCGCGAAGCGAAGAAGAGGGTAAGGAGAAAGAAGGAGAAGAAGAAGACGAAGAAGGAGGAGGAAGTAATTGTACTATCATCAAACAGATTACAGTACCAACATATATCCTTCTTGAAATAGTCACGATGTCGAAATATATTTGACACAGAAATCCTCTCGCAGCCCAAACGATGTCAATTTTCCAGTCCAAGAACACAGTAACGAAGGTAAAATTTGATCAATTAGTAGTGTGACAATTTTGGTAGCATAAAATCCAAAATACTTTCGCTAATAATTTACTAAAGTTATTGTGATACCGGATATGTGAGCATGAAGGGATAGGTACGGCCGAACATACATTACTGAAGAGAGAGCAGCAAAATACCTTTCTGAATAAAATACAATTTTGAAGTATTTCAATATTGTGTTCATTTTGAACAAGAGAGTTAATATTCTACTGCTGAAACTGACACGCGTTTCGCCACAGTTATTTAATTCCTGAACTGGCCCCCGTTCGAATCAATTTGAGATCCCTGGCTTGAACGTTTATGATTCCGGTCTTCTGGGATAAGGTATTGCGTAGCTCAGCAAGTGGGACCCAACTTTTCGAAGGAAAGACAGTAATCACTTAAACCCTCGATTACTGCTCCGTGAAAATCTCAAACCTCCCATACTTGAATATTGTCACATTGAAAACAAATGTTTAGCTGCTGTAAATTATTACAATCATCTATATACATAATATAAAATTAATTTAAAAATTGTGTCAAGTAATTTGAAAATAATTTAACGAATTGAAATTAAAAGTAATATACTTATCATTAATGTATTTATACTGATCACAGCGCCGAACTATTTTAAAACCACGTAAATATGGGTAGTGACCCTTACAGTATTCCCATCTGTTACTCTATCCAGATAGTCGTGATTTTGCGGCTTATTTAAGACAATGCATTAAATACTTTTGACCTAATATTAAGTCAATATTATGATCCTAGCATTTGGCGAAGAAAAGAAAATAGGACCAACTTTTTTTCCTGCAGTGTGTACATATATAGTGCTGGGGAGGGTGCGGTCGAATTGGGAGCATGCGCGTAAGGCTCACATCAGGGCTGCACGGACCGACCCGGGATCAATGAGACATATATCCCCCCAACTCCCGACACTGGGTTCAATTCCAACAAGGGTCAAACTACACAATGAAACTGTCAAACATCACCTAATATTCTAGCGGTACAGCTCCACTATTTCTTAACCTCGGCACTAGATGGGAATGAGTGGCCAGCCTCAGGCTCCAGCCATTTTGTCTTCAGGGAAAGATCCCGGTAGCCATTGAATGTAGGGCACAATGCTTAATTTGAAATGTTATCATATGAGGCTCGCTGGATCACAGGTTATTTAAAACAATACATGCGTTGAATTATCTGCTTAATTTTGGATGTGGTGTTTCTTATTTTATTTGATATTCCCAAGGGTACAAATTACATAGCGTCGATAGAAAGATACTTAGGAATAATGAATTAAATAGGGCGTGGAGATAAGGGGCCGGGAGCTATATTAATGCATTATCTCCACATTTTTCCAAAGGGACTGAGTAAACCCGTAAACACTCTGCAAGAATAGTCGAAATCGGTGCTGAATATCAAATCCGGGACGCCGTAACGACGAGGAAGGAATCTAAAATCGACGCTGCGACGTACGAAAACTATGAGAATATGACCATGCAAAGCACATCGGAAATGGTGTAAGAGGAAGTTACAGCGTTCATACGCATGGTAGCCCACTCCACAAAATATCTTCCAGTAGATCTGAAGAAAGCACAAGAACACCTGCGTAAACACACGAGTTCCTGGCAGACAGTCAAACTGAATACATTCGCAACCAAAGGAAAGAGACGTTAGTCCTGATCCAACCTGCTTGATATGTCAAAAGACTAAAGCACAATAAAAAATACCCTTTAAGATAACAAAGCGGTATCCTGTTATTTATTGTCTTAAGTCGTTTCTGAGTATTGTTGTAGGCTTGAATTTGATGCCACGTCCTACTGGAGCGGCAGTGTTGCTGACCAACGAATAATGAGCGTAGCAAGGTATTTAGACACACAGACATGTGGATAACGAAGAAAAGTAAAAATATTAGTATGTGATTCTAGTCCTTAGGCTTTAGCCGTTGGCATTAAATGCATCGGATAGGCTTTCAGGATCAGGCAGCGAAGAGGAACAAGATTTTTCGACGTTTAGTAAAGTTTTGACCTGCCAAATACAGAGTAAATTAATATGCCGGTTAGGGAGATCTTACCATATTGTGTAGCACTATCGTCTGTCTGTCAGCCAGTCAGACTGTCACCTCCTACTCACTACTTACTGTCAGATGTATAGGTGTTCCTCGATATCCGCCAGATTCATTCACCCTGAAGATGGCAACTGTCATTTTTTGCGGAAATGGGAAATCTTCATTGCTCTGTATGGACTAATCCCGAAAAAGAGTCAACGCATCAGCTGTTTAATTTACGAGGTGTATAAATGTGTTGCTTTCCATTTTCTTCCCTTTGTCGGCATGAATATATCATACTGATCACGAAACTGATTAACCATAAAATTTGCATTGAGCATAGGCTAGGTTACGCGTCTTTTTAAAAATGTTATACATTATAATGAAGTTTGTATTTAGGTGTATAAGTTGTGCTAAATATCTAACAACTCTTCAGATCGGTCCTAGAATTCAACTAAACAAGGCGTACCGAGAGATAGTTTAGGTAAGTTCCCCCATGTCTTGTCCTCAATGACTGCGACAATTTGACACTTCTACCATTATAAAACTTCCGTACATGTTCCACTTCTTGGAATACTTGACAAGTTTCAATCCGATTTTACTTTAAATGATACAGAGGAATGATAGTAATATTAAGCCTAAATTATACAAATTTTATTTTAGATCCTTAATTATTAATTAACACTATGAAAAACATTCCTTTCTAAAAAGCTGATAATAGTATACTATTTTAAAAATTGTCTCGCTTCATTGATGTCTTCATAATATTTATTTACTGGCCCCTATCCAGACCCAAATGGAACACATGCATATCCTCACATTATGCTTTGCTAAAATTCACTTTAATATTATTTTCCCATCCAGGCCTGAACTTTCAGCGTAGAATATGCTTTTTAGGTTTTGCGACTAAAATACTGTATGCATGTCTAATCTCCTCCATGCGTGGTACCCATCTCGCCCATCTCGTCCTCTTTGTTTTGAGCACCCTAATAAATATCTGGTGAGAAGAAAAAACCCATGAAATTTGTCATGCACTTTATCAACCCTCCCCTTTCATCCTTTTTCTCAACTCGTAAGCCAGGTAAAATTATGCCTTCCTATTTTTAGTCCTTGCGCTTCTAGATAGGACAAGGGAAGAAAAATATAACTACATTAGTACCAAATATCAGTGATAGACCAACAATGATCTCGTGGCGCCATTACTCCAGATCCCTAGACCATTCGGGAAGTGCCCCTTTCAATTCACAGCCGAGACACTGTGTACCCTGACTGAGGCATTTCGTGGCTTTCATCGGTACATGCAGGCAAATTTCGAGTTAATACATCGGTTACGCCAGACCGTTTTTTTTAATCCTTTGCGGTTCAGCATTCACCTGTCATCCTAACATTCAATGTTATACGTATATTATGAGACAATGACATCGTCGTAAATGAAAGCACAAACAAATAGACAGAAAGGGTCTCTGTGTAGCGTGGTGAAGTTTTCATTTAGTTTTTGCAAAATAGTGTTACTGTATCAAAAATAAAATACAGTAATTATAGACAAAGTTGGTGCAATATTTAAAAGAAACATTTAAACTTACACGCTGTAAATTTCCTTCGCTGTTTTATACGTATGAAATGCCCTCCTCGCAGTTCTATGCCTCTCCTCATTGCTTCGTAACAGACAAACGTGACAGTGTCACAAACTTGATCAATTCCGTAAAGGAAAACATTGCTTATTACTAATAAGCGAGGCCTAAGATTGCGGTCTTCTCGGAAGTGATGCCATTCAGTCTGGTACAGCGACATAAATATTTCTAGTGTGCCCTCATTTTGACAAATTTAGATAAATACTTCTGTAATCTGAATTGCTGGTATTCGAAAAATTTGAACTTCATGTTTTGTGTAAGTCTACATTTCTTTTCTGAGCTACCGTGTACAGCAGTCCTCAAATTTTAGGCGCCAGTAGTATGACAGTCGAGCAATTTGATTCAAGCGACAATGTTTTGTAACGTACTACACCGGACTTACCTTCCGGTCGATCCACACTGGATGAAGGAATCTCAGGGTCGTTAAGGGTTTGTTTTGGGTTCTTTCGAAAACCTGGGCCGGGTTCACAAAATGGAATTTATTAAATAATACGATGGGTATCACACAATTATCATGATCTCCGTCTTGTGGGCTTAGACTTCTGAGTCCGCACACTGACAGGTTTAGAATTAGACCACCACGGGTTTCAACAAAACAATGCCAGGCAGAGAGGAACACCCTGACGGCACCGCGAGCAGTCTCACCCCTAACAGAATACCAAATATCAACGAAGTAGTTTCTTCTCTCCCCCAGAACTCAATAATGCCCATACTAATAATAAATACCCTCTCGCCTCGGCGTGCAACCCCTATCTCCCCTTTAAGTGCCTCCCCTCTCCAAGTTCGAATAACTTTCCCCGGTCAGTCATTGGTCACAAAAACACGTAACTGCGGACGTGACATTACAATACTTTGCAAGATTAACTTCCCGAAGGGAAGAATTTTAAAGCCAGGATTAGACGGCGCGTGGCTCGTCCAGTGACGTGACGTCACTTGCTCGGCCAACAGATCGGAACAGAAAAGACAATCTGGCTACACGACGAGGCGCAGCTCGGCAAATGGCGGACCAGCGGCCTTGCTCGGGTAGGTTCGGCTCGGCTTGTGGAATAAGTCGTGTTGTTCTATGAACTTAAAAATGTCCTCGTTTGACCACTCCATTCTAGCCAATACCAATTGTGGGACAGAAAGTTTCACTCTTCGCGCACCCCGACAGCAGAAAACAAAGACCAGACCTAAGTGTATACAGGCTTGGACGAGACTGGCTTGGCGCGTAGACTGCAAGCGCCGTGTAGCCGCAAAAGCTGCCCGCGCCGAGTCCCTTTGAGGATCGTGAAAAAACCGCTTCTGAGGCGATCCAACGAGCCTCGCTCCACCAATCACACGCCGCGCCGAGCCAGGTCGGTTACACGGCGCGTTTGAATACGATTCTTTGTCAATTACGTCAGTTATGACGTAAAACGAGCCGAGCCACGCGCCATCTAATCCCGGCTTAAGTATAAGAGGGGACGGACACCTGTTCACCCTCCGGCTAAAACACAAATTAATATTCAGGTAGGCGACAGGAACGGTCCGTTATAGTACCCATTTTTAGTCTAGGTAGGGATACCGACTACCTTGAGCGAGGTTTTCGTCAGTCCTCCAGACAAACGCCGGAAAAGTTCCTTAAATTAAGCAAAGACCGCATCCTTCTTATCCCTTCCAATTCAATATCCTTGTATTACTCGACGTCCATAAAGTTTGAATTACTGCAGCTTCGATAAATAAACTGCAAGTAGCAACATTAACTGCACTGACAATAATAGATGTCATGCATAAATTACAAATTTCTTTCTTATGTAATAACCCAAGTAACCCACTTTAGCCTTCTTGTTAATATTGTACAAGTTCAGCAACGCCCGTGACCGGGAATCGAATACAGTCTCTCTACTAACTCATACAGTTTTGAGAACGACTTTCTTTAACTGTAACTTTGGTAGCTATATAAACTTACATGAATATATTGTATCAAGAACGCTCGAATTGTCACTCAGCAAGCTAATAAAACAGAACTGACCTCCTGAGAGATTTCCAAATGCATAATTGGTAACTAAAGTAGATCCTAATTAAATTAGAAGAGTTGTGTTGTGTAGGCTACCGTAATCTCTTGAGACCCAACTTCGTGGATTCAAATACTGTGTGCCGTCAAGGGCCTGACGCAACTAAACCAGCGAACAATGAAAATTCTGCAGTCAGAATTTCTAAAAGTTGGCCGCTTGGGGGTTCCACAGTGTAATCACAGCAATGAGGCGAGTGGGTGTAGAAGAGATTATTGTGAGAGAGAAAATCGATGTATAGCGGAATTTAAAATAAAAACTACTTTTCAATTAAAATTGGGGAATGAGATTTATTCTCCCTCTTTGCTTCAAGGATGGGCTAGATATCTGTTCCGTTTTCAGTCCATCGTTAAAGAGGTCTCGTAATACTTCCTTTCCTTCAGAGACAGCGATTTAAAATGAATTCTTCTGGCCACTTGTTTGACTTTGCTTTACTTTTCTTTTCGAATTTCTTTTGTCTCTTGCAAAAAATATATACAAATCTTCCTTAAAATCACATGTGTGTGATTTCTTCAATTGAAAAAAACACGCATGGAAAAACGAAAATAAATACAATCAAGATTTTGATAGGAGAGTCGTGAGTGATAAGATCATAACAAGATTCTAAGCTTCAGTATTAAGATAATGTTAAAATGAGTCCATTCATGGAGGAGGATAAGACTTCTCTTCTCACCATCACGCCTCCAGTTCGACCCCATCTTCCACCCATTCCTCTATCCAGTATTTACCCAGGGCCCGTTCTTCTGCAGCAAAGCCACCAGGGCCTGGCGCTAACCAATCACTTTCTTGTATGTCGAAGATTAAGAAAACTGGAGTTATACCGTTAGTTACTGTTACAACTTTGACATTTCCCAGTACAAATTATACGTAACCAGGAGCACTTCTTAGCCTACCAAGCTGCCTTTCAAAAACTTTCCAAACCTACGACGTGTGTATTGAGTAAAACTGTTATTTTATATTTTCCCTCAAGAACTATAGGGTACAAGATTGATGAGTGGAAGGGTTATCTGTGCAAATCATAGCGGCGAGCCAGAATTTGCAATTTTCCCACTAAAATTTTGAGAGGTTTTATATTAATCCTCCAATAAAGAGGATGTAACAGCAAAGACTGGATTTAACCATCTGGGAACTAATACCGACACCGAACGTTAAATTGCATACTGAAGTCTCTCCATATAAATGGTTCAAAGAAACTGGAAAAAGATCTCGGACTTGAGAGTTTTTAATTAGTTAGATATTAAGCTATCGCAGAACAAATTACGGCCGATCCCAGTGGCCGCGCGGTCTAAGGCGTAGGTCTCCGGCCCCTCGCTTACTGGGATTGTGGGTTCGAATCCCGCCTAGGGCATGGATGTTTGTGATGTGTTTGTTGTAAGGATGTTAGCATGGAACGTAAAGTGAAAAGAAGGACGAAAGGATTTAAACAGTACAAAAATGGATCAAAGGGGGGAAAAAAACCCCCGGACAGGCAAAAAAAAAAATCCCGCCGAAGGCATGGATGTCTGTCTCTTGTGAGTGTTGTGTGTTGTCAGGTAGAGGTTTCTGCGACGGGCTGGTCCCTCGTCCAGAGAAGTCCTACCGAGTGTGGTGTGTCACAAAATGTGATCGTGAAGCCTCGAAAAATGAAGCGGCCTAGGCCCCCAAGGGGCTGTCGAGCCATTGGGGGAAAAAAATTCGACTGCATTATCAAAGTATAATTATTTTAATAATTTTGAATAATTTTAAAAATATACTGAGCAATTTAATATGATAATACTTGACACGAATGGAAAATGTACATTTAAGTTCTCAGTTGCCACTTAATAAAAATGCATGTAGCTTTAAGCGTTTTGTCTTCATATGATTTGTTGCTGTAGCCTGACGATGGATAATGAGATCAAAACCGAAACATGTAGCTGTCTTCTTTGTGACGATGAAATAATATCCCATACGAATGTAAGTACTTTAAACTATGCTGATCCTTACAGCCAAGCATTGGACCAATTACGGATGTATGGCTGAATATTTGGACATAAACCTTGTGTTCTTTAAATATATATTTATTTGCAACATTCATGCTTTAAAGTGCCTTGTCTATTAAAATAGGCCTATATATTCATGGAAAATGTGTGGGTTTACACACTGTACAGTGTGAGGAGGCTGGTACAGGTCTGCGAGCGATAATTATGGATGAGCGATAGTGTATTGCTAACGTATTCCTGTTTATTCACAACGAGTAAACTTTCGTGTGAATTGGATTTATGACACGTTCGCACCTGCCATGCATATTTTGTGTTACTTCTAGTTACCCAGTTAAACGTACTAGATCATTTGAAAATTGAAAGAAAAAGAGAAGGAAGATTTTCTGGTTAATGCCAATTTGGAAAAATAATTTGGTGGCCTTTAAAGCAAGGGTATTAATTTTGATGAATTTAAATCCGGAAGAGTGCATGAAAAGAATGCAGTAGCAGTAGCAGCTTGGAATTTGGGAACCACCTGAGCACTTGCTTGAAGACAGATTGAAACCTATGTCGTGATGGCGGGTGGTTTAAATTACATAAGATATACTTGTAAAATACAGTGATATATCAATTACGTGACAAACTAAGAGCACACTTCTTATGTGCTACAATTCTTTTCATTGTGTTCTAATTGAAATAAATATAGGTCAGTGCTGAAAAGAAATTTCTTTTCCTTGGCAGTGTTCAGTGCACCATGTACCCTCTCGATTTAGCCCAGCATATGTGTTTGCCCGGTAATTGACAGAAAGAAAGTGCTTTTCTACACAACGCCCCGGGATTGCGGAAAAATCTCCTTTATGGAAGATTCCCAGGCTGCCTCCAATTTTCCTTATTGTGAGACAACGTATACATGAAGATGATTATGGAGCACTTGTGGAATGATAAAAGAAAAGAAAAGTACTCATAGAAAAACCTCTCCCAGTGCTGCTTCGTCCATCACACCACGGAGGTGTTCTAATATGTGTACTTGTATTTACTGTATGTATTTTGTTTTGTATGTGTATGGGTGTTTTTGTAAGGTGTGGATGTATTTGTAAGGTGTGGATATTTTTGCAAGGTGTGGATGTTTTTGTAAGGTGTGGATGCTTTTGTAAGGAGTGGATGCTTTTGTAAGGTGTGGATGTTTTTGTAATGTGTGTACGGTGTTCTAATGTGTGTACTTGTATTTACTGTATGTATTTTGTTTTGTATGTGTATGGGTGTTTTTGTAAGGTGTGTACGGTGTTCTAATATGTGTACTTGTATTTACTGTATGTATTTTGTTTTGTATGTGTATGGGTGTTTTTGTAAGGTGTGGATGTTTTTGTAATGTGTGTACGGTGTTCTAATATGTGTACTTGTATTTACTGTATGTATTTTGTTTTGTATGTGTATGGGTGTTTTTGTAAGGTGTGGATGTATTTGTAAGGTGTGGATGTTTTTGTAAGGTGTGGATGCTTTTGTAAGGAATGGATGCTTTTGTAAGGTGTGGATGTTTTTGTAATGTGTGTACGGTGTTCTAATATGTGTACTTGTATTTACTGTATGTATTTTGTTTTGTAATTGTGTATAGTTTGTTTTGTATTGTTGTTTTTATGTATATTTATATGTCCATTTGTATTGTGTGTACTAGTGTAAGGACTACTGCCACCGGGTGAAAACCTAATTGCAGTAAAATAATAATAATAATAATAATGTCTCACAGGTACTGGCCTGGGATTGAACACGGTCCTCCGCGGTGAGAGACCGCTGACTAACCGCTTAAGCCATGACACGGAAAAATTAATACAGTATATATCCCAGTTCCTACCCCACGGAGAACACATTCCATGTCCATTATAAAGGGCCAAGCCTTTATTACCTTACAGAGAAACAGAATTGCTCTTAGCTGTGAAAATTGAAAATCACAAATATACTCGGCGGGAAAAATTCAAAGTTCTTTAATGTTGCAGCAGGTGATAAACATTTGTACCACTTGGATTTAAAGGGTTAATTGGCTGAAGGTATATGAGACTTGAGTTTTTCAAGACATTGTCTATGCAGAACACTGTATTCTGAGATGTTATGCCGTCTAGCTTAATAGTTATATACCAAAGTTTGGGGGGAAACAGCTGCTTCCATTTTGAGAGCGGAAGATGTGGGAGTGGCAAAAGGTAGTTCTCTCTGGCGTGCTGTTTTAAATGAAGGAATAGCTATCTAGTTTTCATAACGGCAGTTAATTCTCTGAACAGCTACATTACTGCCAGCTTTAACGGAATACACTAACTACTGAAGGCAGGTAATTGAAACGTGATACAGACAGACGGGCACACAGTTGCGGCTCCTTTAGCAGGACTCCACAAGAACACAGTGTCTACTGAGTGCCTGTAAAGGAATGCTGCAATATGGGACAAAGGCGATGGGGCTTGATATTATTCACTGTGTCTTTCTCCTGTTGTCACCAGCTGAATATTCCAATATTCTGGTAACACTGACCTTATACAGGGCATACCGTATGAAACCAGCCAACACTGTAAATCATTTGTTTTATTCTTATTTTTATTTTTTCAAAGGTACCAAGAACGTCATAAACAAAGTGTAATTTCTTGTATTCCGATCTCCTTATATTAAAGGTAACCTTGAATTCAAATTTTTCAATAAACTTCCGTGTTCGTGGTTTGTTACAATCAGATCGCCTTACATTCGGTATAGCAGTATTTATGCTATTTTATATTCTTGATCCTCAATTTTAAGATTATTTTGCATTAAGGTCTTATAATATTCATGTCATATTATATTCTGGTCGTCCTACATTTGAAATCACCGAATTTATATGATGAATATGTATTTGGTAAAAGAATAAGAAACGAAGCTGTCTGAAATAGGTCAGAAATTCCGTTTTAAAATGGGGACCGAATTCATTAAAGAACGTTAAATTCCTCACTAACGGAATGATGCCAAGGTATGTCGAAGAGGAGAGGTGAAGTTGGTATTCTCAGACCACTACGTACCTGGAGGCAACTAACGTATAGACAGACAGCCCGACTAAGCACATACTTGTCATAGTACAGCACCAGACTATAAGGTATGGTGCCTATAAAGCGCTTTGCAAATTCTTCCTGCAAGAATTACCATCTTACCATACCTTCAACAGAATTGAAGCACCTATTCTGCTCATTAACAAACTTTATACTTCCATACTACAAATCTACATGCAGACTTTAGGCTAGGTTTTGTAACTTTATAATATCCCATTTGCCGCATTTACTCGCTAATTTTAAGTTCGATATATTTTCGTTTATGATAAAGATTGAGAACGTACGGACATACTTTTATTTAAAGTTCATATTTTCAAAATTTCAGTCTCCACGTTTTAAATTCAGAACCCAGATGTAGATTAGGTACATATTTATGGCAGACAGAAAAATATTATTTTACAATTTACCACATTGCATATGTTTGTGCTACGATTGGGTAGCGCCCCTGCTCCCTAGTCGGAAATTCTGGATTCAAATCGCGGCTCGGATGCCAGCCATTGTGTATGAGTGTTCCCGTGTTTCATCCAGTTATCTCTGGACAAATGCCAGACTTGTACCTGGAACTAGGACACAGTTGCTTCCTTCCACACCCTTTTGAACTCATTATTTGCCAATTATTCTAGCGCATGACCCAAGCTATGGGTAGCGTTTTTAAACAAGTCACGGGTAAATAAATAAACAATGGAGAACTGAGTATTCACAAAATTTTCTTATATTTTATTAAAGATAGCATCTACCGAAATGTATTTAAAATACAAATAATATCTTTCATATAATAAACCAATGTTATTGTAGGATCGGGGGTTTTATTTTTTTTAAATTTGAAGTGCATTTTGGATTGCATGAAAATTAGAGGTTTATTTGACTGGCATGCGACGACTTTTAGTGTAGGACCCCCAATTCGAATTTGATAATTATCCATTACGTTGTTTTGGATGTTATAAAACCGAAAAGATTATGATAAGGAAAGAGGAACATAATATTATGATACCGAATTCATTTTCCGCATTTGTGAATAGAATAAATAAATAATTAAACAAAATTAAGTAAAATTAGATAAGGCCAAGTGCTGATTATTAATAACAGGAGAGATTCTCTTTGAACAGAATAAGATATTAACAATTTTTTAAAATTACACACTTTAATACCCCTGATGGCACCAAGGATTTTCATGGAAATATTCAATTTGGCTTATGCCTGTAAAATATATAATAAAATCTTAGTTTTTGGAAAGATCAAATTTAACTTTTTATTTTATTATAAAGTCTTCTCGTATAAGGATTCACTAGTAAATATAACAAAATACAGATTTGAATGAAACATAAAATAGTTAAATTAATTATTTGTGATACGGTGTAGGACCCCAATTCGATTAATTCAACTAGCTCTTGATAGGATCTAGTGGCTTGCTACTCTGAAGGCAGAAATAACCCTGCAAGTTCCCAAAATGCAGGAGTTTCTTAGCACATGGCCGACTGTAAGCTACGTAAGAAGGATTCTGCTAAGTGAAGTGAGATTTTGTGTAAATGTTAGAAAATATGGCGAAAGATACAGTTACGATTGCTACGGAATCTATTCTCAACAGGGTATGGTACTACAGTTTTATTAGAAATAAGGAAACACGAAGAAAAATGAGGGATGCAAAATCACAAAGCCACTCGAACTTGAAATAAGCATTTACGTTTCATTGCAGCTGTAATCTGACAATAGTACTTAGGCTATGCCTGGACAATAAGGAAATCATCGTTTAAATAGTGACAGAAGTAAAGAGTTTTTTATTCGTAGGGCATTCACATTAGCATTGGAGTCCACGCGGCTCCCTTTTTAATGGGTACCGGTTGCTTTTTCCCTGCAAGTAAAGCAGTCTGGGCGTGAAGCAGATACCTCTTTGCAGTGCCGATGTTAAGATTTATTTTATCACCCACAGACCTTTATGTCACTGTAATTAATTAAACTCAAACCAACTGAACCTTTTACTTTACGCGGACCTATTTGTACATATTTATTATTTACTTCGAACAATGGTTACATATCCCTAAACTCATAGTTTAATGCTGAGACTTTCATTATGGAAGCTGTTAAAAGTCTGGATGTTTTTATTAATTAACGTCATGGTGTTCTAGATGATAATATCCATTTCTGCCGCCTGCTGGCTGCATGTGACATGTCTTTTAATGCAGCCATATTCCTGTGTAAACGTGAACATGGTATCAGACACCACCACACATCTGTCTCAAACATGAAAGCTCTATTAGGCAGTGAGTTTGCAAACTGAATGGTATCTCTAAGTGCGAAGGTTCCTGATTTTGAGGATAAATCACATTCAGTTCGAATGATCCTGGTCGGGACTTCTTTCCTTGATTGAAAATTCTCTTGGATCTAGCCACACATATTCTAAGCCTGAAATATGTCATCGCAGCAATCAAAGGACGAGTCTTGAGGATTTCACGGTATTGTGGTCGAAATCTCTGTCTGGTTCAGCGTCATATTCCAGAAAAAGAGAATCCCCAACATCCGGAAAGCTGCAGTGCTGGGAACATTTTTCAGTCATTAGATATAATTGCTGATAAGGTTTGTTATTAATTTCAAAATTAACTAGCGTCAGAGCGGATGGAGAAATTATAATAATAAATAATAATAATTCCTTTGGACTCATAGATTGTTTGCTATTTATGTCCTATGTATTCAAATATAATACACCACGTTTCGGGGACAGGTTCTTTCCCCGTCTTCTGGCTTATTTCTTCCAAAACAACTGTCACTACATCATGATTGTTTACCTTATTATAAAACCAATATTAACGTCAAATTAATAAATACCACATATTTCAACAAGAGAAGCAATTTAACTGTAATAAAACATTGTTGCTTGTTCGAGTAACCATTGTTGCTGTGGAAGCACAACAATACATTCTCTGTGTGTTTTTGAGCAACATGTAATTGTTAACTATATAAAATGTTGAGTGTTGCACAACAATAATTTTGTGGGAAATTTATGTCGCCAGCAACAATAAGACGTACGTAGGTCTCAATGCAAAATGCTCGATACTGCATTGAAACAAAAGTATGTTCGTTTGATCATGGCCTTCTTTAGACGTACAAATTGGCTACATAGATCGTAATGACAGATAAGTCAAATCGATTTTCTCAGTTTTTGTAAGTGTTGCCTAAACATTTTACAAGATCAGACGAAATTAATCACTTATGAAGCAACACGTATTAAATATAATGAGTGTATGTTTGTATTCTGGCCCTAGTTATCCGGCATGCAAATCACATCTTTTCCGCGCTGCACTATATCTTCATCTGTGGTCTGTCTGCCTCTACCATATTTTTCCACTTTATCTCATAAACGCCAGACTTTCGGGAAAAGGTATTGGACATAAAATGTGTGTTTTGATTTTCTTTACAACTTTCGTCTAAAACATTTTTCATTCTAAGAAGAATTCAGCGAGTTATTATAAATATGCCTACGTCTTCGTGTAAATTACCGGTTATTTTTGTCAAATTTTAATGAAACTTGAATTTTTTCGACACATTTTCGAAAAATACTGAATATCAAATTACATTAAAATTTGTCCGGTGGAAGCCGAGTTGTGCCATGCGGACAGACAGACGGACAGACAGACAGGACAAAGCTAATAGCCCCTTTCGAAATTTTGCTAACGCGCCTAAAAACACTTTAGAAAATATGGTTATGCAAATTTCATGAGATACTAGATACAAAAAATATACAGCTGGTCACTGTAACTATTTTCTCTTACTAAAGAGTAGCACTTTTCATTATCAGACCCCTATACAATAATAGTAATATTAATAATATTTTGCACATTACAATACAAGAGATCAGCGAGAACTACAAAATACAAATGCTTTTAAGGACGGTACACAGGGGACAAAGCAAGTTAAAGCAAAAACATTAATCTTAATAACATAAATACAATACTCTTTTACAAATTAAAGTTATTGTTATACAGACACACCAGCAAATATAAAATACCATGCAATGTAATTTGAGAAATAATTGTTGTTTTCTATGGCGGTTACTTCCAGTTGGCGCCTGTAAGTTCTCGGAAACATTTTCGTTTAAAAACAAGTTTTGTTACCTTATTTACTGCGAAAATTGTAATCAGGGTCTTCGCGATAGCAATGTTGTCTTACTGAAAACGAAATAGACTTAGATTCGACAGTGCGTATGTAACAACAGGCTTAAAAATTTTTCCGCATTTTCTTCCTAGAAATAGAAACTTTTTTATTTACACCTATTTGCTGTCACTAGAAACTTCCAGCTTACAAAGTATGGAGGACAGACGGATGCCGCAAAATATATACAGAAACACAACCCCACGCGCCCGTGCAGAACAACTATCACTTAAATTTCGGGAAAATTTTGTGTTTCCTCCAGATTCCAGGAACGAATTTATAATCCACCCTTGAATATTCCCCGAGTGGCGATTCCCCATATTCTAGAAGCAACTTTAGTTCAGTTTCGCCAGAAAGATGGATTCCTCCAGAATGGGTTCTCCCGGCGTTCTAGCAACTGCTCTTGTTTGAGTTTTCCCAAAGCCATAGTTTCTTCACGTGTGTAAGAGCAATGCCAACAATT
Organism: Reticulitermes speratus; assembly: GCA_021186555.1. Taxonomy (NCBI): domain Eukaryota; kingdom Metazoa; phylum Arthropoda; class Insecta; order Blattodea; family Rhinotermitidae; genus Reticulitermes; species Reticulitermes speratus. The sequence continues at coordinate 23,691,600 of JAJKFL010000005.1, forward strand.
TTTGAAGTTTTCATTTCCAAAATAAGTACATTTGTATATGTGCTTTGCCACTAAATAATAATAATAATAATAATAATAGCCCTGTTTTTCAAATTAAAGAGGGTGACGGACGGACACTAAACTTTACATGGAATCATAAATTATTTCCTTCACTAAAGGATTTTGGAACGATGAACTACATTACAGAAATCAGTAATAAATGTAACTGTATTAAAAGCAAAGAAATCGCATTATGGAACAAGAGAATATACTCCAAAAGCCGAAGAAATAATACCAGAAATTTTAACAAGAAAAGACTGTCTGTCAGGTAACTATGAATCCAGCTAACGTAAGTATTTTTAAGGGCAAAAACACTGAGCTTACGTAATAGTTAGGTGCATGGTACAAGGACGAAGGCACTGCTAAGGTCGAATTATATGACACCAACTTTACTCTGGAAAGTGATGGAAGGTGTTACGTAATCCAAATAGGCTGGCAAATTAGTGATTTTACATCCATATTTAATGAAGCCGTGTTGACAGCAACTCAGTTATGTAATTTAAACTGATGGCAATAAGAAGCATGATATTTATCAATACAGGCACTCATGCCTTTTTTTTAAAATCGGTCCATTAACAGCTGGCTTCCAAAAATGATTGAAATAGCTGATGCGACAAACTAAGATTAAGTGTACCGTACTTAAGTGGGGGTACGAAAATGGCTATACGGCCTCGAATATCATCAAATGCGACAGATGTAAATGGCCTTAGTCCTTAATAACTTTATGTATATCGGAATCGTTAAATGAAATCGACATACAGAACAAAAAGAATAAAGAATAAAACAGAAAGTGTACCAGTAGTATTTGTAACGGTGAAAAAAGAGAAAATTTGTATAAATATAACCCGTTTGAATACGGTTTGAAAAGGCTTTTACGAATTGATCGGGTTCAGAAAAATGCGTGTCCTGAGCTCCAAGGTAAAAGGAATTTGATTTATTCTTCCTAAAATCGGATGCATAATCCAAAATTTCTTGAGATTTGATTTTATATGATGATGATAATAATAATTATTATTATGGTGGTGGTGGGTGGTGGTGGCGGCGGCGACGGTCGTGTTGGTGGTGGTGGTTTTGGCAATGGTGGTGGTGATGGTGGTGACGATGTTGATGATTCTGACAACAACAAACATACAGTGTAATATCAACAATACAGATCCTTCTGTACTGAAAAGAGTGATGCATTTGTAAGTGCGTATAAGTATATATATATATAATATATATATATATATATATGTGTGTGTGTGTGTGTGTTGTGTGTGTGTGTGGGTGGGTGGGTGGGTGTGGTGGTGGGTGTGTCGTGTGTCTGTGTGTATGTATGTGTGTGAGACGCTGAGTGCACTTCTAAGACTGTAAAGAGTAGCGCATCCTACTAGTAGACTACTGAAGTCTGTTAGAGAACTCCATTCTTGTGCCCCTAGGGGTATTGCAACAGATTTATTTCAGAGATATACGTGGTCTATTACATGACGCATTTATGAGTCGGAGTTTCGAAACTGCTCAAAGACTTTATGCGTTGAAATTGCAGCAGCAAGATCTGAAGAGATAGCCCAATTCTGTTACATTCCTGAGGGAACGTAAGTTATGTAAAATGATTGATCTACATCGGCCATTTTGTTTTACTTTATCCCTCACACAAGGATAATATGTCATAACATTGTAACCGGAGGGGATCATATCGTCACAAAACAATGACTCTACACTGCATCACTTCCTATCGTAAGGGTCACAGCACAGTTTCAAACTTACACACACACACACACACACACACACACACACACACACAAAGTTCAGTGTTTTACCTGGATGACAGAAACGAAGGACAGGACATGAGCATAATTTGTAGCGAGTGTACGGGAAATGAAAAAAGACTTAAACGTTTTAAGTCTGTGAACCACTTGTTTCATGGACTTTGTCCAGCGTCTTTAATGTGAATAAAATATGAAATATAAATATATAAAATCTAAAATTCACTACGTTTCCTGTTTTAAATCTGGCTCTGGGTACACAGGATGACGAATTTTGGAACGCAATAAAAACATGGAACTTTCGACGAGGTGAGAAATGCCGTCTAATGAATATACCGTAAAAGTACCCAGTGACATATACTGATATCTTGTCCACATTTTCCCATTTACTCTGGGTCTCATCCCTTCGTTTTTCTCGAATAAGTCTATCATGTACTTCGTATCTACATTATATACGTTGCCTACCCTTCTCAACATCCTTAACCTCACGACCCTAATAAAATTTGATCAAAAGTACAGGTTACAAAGACCTTTATTATAAACTTTTAACCCCACACCCTTTTTTTCGCATGTAACATCCAGAGAGCATATCAACCCAATTTCATAAGATTTTACGGTGGTCGTTTCACTAACATTTGGGACATATAAAAAGTTTTGTTAAGTCGAACACCACAAAAGGCACTTTAAATATAAACTTACCCGTATACGTGTTTCTTAGCATATTTCGAGAATAATTTACCTGAAACTCGCCAAACATTTTGTGTTGCGAAAACTATTTGGAGCAAAAGAGTATACAGAAATGAAATGCACATAGTTTGGAGACAATTTCCCAGTAAGCCGTGTTGTTTTGGATATAATTATACATATATATCCACTAGAATTGTTACGCTAATTGCTTTGTATATTCTATTAGCTTATTTGCCTTGTGAAATTTATTACAACATTTTTTCATGTCCACTTAAAGTAAGATTTTAAGATATCGATGTGATTCACAAAGTGAATTTCAATACAAATATTTCATAGCAATTAAATAGAAAATCTGTGCCGATTATGTTTTAAAATTACTTAGAAATGTATGTAAGCAATTCTTTGGTAATTATATTTCTGAAAGTGTAGGCCGGTTGTAAGAACAGATTGTTGAGAACAGCACATTGCAGACAATGAAACCGTGTGCTCCAGATTCGGAGTAAATCGTTCATCGTTATTTTACAATTTCTTCCTATATAACCTTCATTTAAAAACACTGCAAATAAATTGGTGTATGCCGTTGTTGAGATGCGCAGTTTGCTACAGGCATATTTGGAGCTGTTTAAATAAAATGATACATGTCGATTTGAGATGCGTGTAAAGAACTGGTTGTAGTTCAGATGCGTCCATAACTACAGGCATTCGTACCTACGCTAATTCAAGTGCAGAGATCAGTCGAGCGCTGAATATGATCGGAGAATATTCATGAATGGTAAGGAGATAAAAAAATTTGAAAGGAAGAGATCGTGATCTTTTTAAAACACTATACTTATATTCCGATTGGAGATACTGAGTAAAGGCACGTTACTCAAGATAGCTAGTAACCCGATACCAATTAGGATCGGGCATATATTAATTTTTGTATTTATGTTTACATTTTCCGCTAAGCCAGCTTTTATTTCGGAGGAGAGTTACTCTTGTTTATTTCGACAAACTTTAGTATAGATCCCCAGTATAAAATTCCATTCATATCCGTGAATAATTTGGGAAATTAATACATTGTCAGATGAAACACTGCCTGCCCATGATGAATTCACGTCTAAATCTGTCCGTGGGACAGAAATAACCTATGTATAAATTCTTTTACGTGTTAGGTTGTTCTAAGTTGACGTATGCTAGCTTCGTGTAAGGTTGGTTAGATTTGATTACACAGATTTCTTCGAGGCCTTTTAATGTACATCAACCAGAAAGAGAGCAGAGAAAGGGAAAAATACTTTGCGTAAAGTATGTACAAAGCATAGCTACCTGGAAACTAATTTGGAGAATAATTAATAGGGGCTGTCGGTCTTTGTTGAATGTACACATGTCTGAAAAGTAGACGTGAAATTCATTGCGTGAATATCGACGTGTAGAATGCTGCTAGTGGTCTGTGCCTGAGGCACCAAACTGACTTTCAATTACGTAGGATGTAATTGCTGGTTCCATATTATGATCGCTGTCTACAGCGCGTTACAATTTTGACAATCGAAATGAAATGTTACCTGTTAGCCTTCTACCAGCTTCACCAAGTTTTCATAGACAGTGGATGGTCATTTGTTGGCAGTGTTGCAGGGTTGTGTTTAGTTAAAATAAGTGAGTTCGATCATGTTCTAATTAAATGTTTAAATTCCAGCGATTACTTTATGTACCATCAGGTTTGATATTAAAATATTCTAATTTCTGCCCACGCAGTGCATTTCCGTGTTTGGTATGGATGTTAAACAAACAGCGAAGTCAGACGCACACTGAAAAACAACACACTCCATTTGCAGATCATCTGGAACCTCATCTCTATTAAAGTAGAATGGAGACAAAAACATATTGAAACGGAAGCTATTCTTCTTTCAGTCTTTTAAAATGGTGTCGAATTCTTCCCTTTGTTCCGACAGAATTTTTATGTCCTTTTGAAAGTCCTGAACAATATACTTCAGCAGAGTTGGAAAAGGCACAAAGTTGTTTTGAAACTGTGACTGCCTAAGAAGGTAATTTTATTTCAAAAACCTTAACGTGATTAAATATAGAATTAATGAACAAATCTTTGCCTTGAAGGACGTATGTCTAATTCGTTAAAGTGGGCACTTTTATCCAATACGAAGACAAATTCACAAGCCCATTTTTCATGGTTGAATTCGGCAGTTGGGCTTCCTTTGCGTTTCATGAATATATGCTTTTCCTGTTTATGATCAGACACTACTTTCAACATTTTCCCACGGCTCCGCCATCGGACTTCAGACTAATAAATATCATCTTCGAATTCTGTTTCCAGTTTTTGAAAGACATCTTGAAACTCCCGGTGGTTCAGGCATTTGTAGCCGATAAATTTGACCACTTTAACGACACTTATTACGCCTTCAGCCTTCAGGGACTTAGCAAAAAATTCTCTTTAGTTGCTTTTCTTGCGTTCACATTACCAACCCTCTCTTCTCCCTCCCATTGCAGCAGCACTATTCATTGTCACTTCTGACAAATTTGTCAAATTCAAGTAGAGTCGGTGGAAGATTGCCATTACGCCCTCCAATAAATCACTGGTGGTTTTGGTGTCTTCAAGTGTGACTAAGGAAGCCATTTCTTCAGTAATATAAAATTTCTATCGACCCCCACGTACAAAGATCGCTAATTGTGCAGTGTCGCTGACATGTGTAACTTCACCAAGCACCAGTGAAGGTACAGGTAAAAGGTAAAGTTCACCCTAGAACCGGCCATGAAGGCCCAGAGGGGGAGTAGAGGTATAGCTCTACTCTCCTTAACCTCGGCGCTAGATGGGGGTGGGTGGTCAACGCCACGCCCCGGCCGCTTTACCCCCGGGAATGACCCGGTACCCATTGTACAGGAGGCTGGGTAGGCCCAGGGCCGGTCTGGATGGGTGCTGAAAATCTCGCCCCCACCGGGATTCGATCCCCGGACCGTCCAGCCCGTAGCGAGTCGCTATACCGACTACGCTATCCCGGCCCACAGCACCAGTGAATAACACTCGAAATTTGAAACTTCCGACTTAGTGTTCTGTACACTGGTGGCTAACTCATCAATAAGGCAAGACATTGTCTGTTCCGATAAGTTATTTCAACAAACTGGTTTTTTCCTAAGGACATGTTGTATCAGCAGCACCAACAAAATTATTCTCAAAAAATCATTTTCCGAAAAAGCTTTTGGTTTTTTGACTATTATTTCAGCTACAACATATTTTCCTTCGACAAATGATTTCGAGTGAGACTGTATGTTCTTAAAACGCGAGTGGCCTCCCGAAAGTTCACATCTTAGTTCGGACATCTCGTCTTCATTAAACTGCCCTTTGAATTCTTCAAATATAGATGCATGTTTAGTGTCGTAATGTCTCTCAATATTAGACTTCTTGCGAATTGAAACCGCCTTATTGCTTATCAAACAAATTAGCTTATTCTTCATTTAAATAAAAGAGTATATGTCGTCCATCTCCTCTGACACTTCCGAAATTCGTCGGCTTTTTACTCGATTCGGAAGCCATGTCCAGCACTTTCAGTAAGTATAAGTATAATTAACTAAAATTAATTAACATTTTAAAATGAGCTAACACTCAAGCAATTATTAAAATAAGCAGTGAAACCACTCCCACAAACTAATACCACTAAAATTGACGGAAATGCAGATGAGAAATAAAACCAGACAAAGTTAAGATGTTTGGCCGGGGAGGGAAGGGGGCGGAAATAATAAGGTCCCCTTCACTTGGTCTTTTGTTCACTCGCCGGTCTTCATCAAGGTTACGCTGCACGTCCATGTGGATCTGTAGCGTGGGTTTATTGTAACTACAGGCATTTTTATTTTGCGCAATTTTTATAGCGCATATGTATATAATTTGCAAATGTAGCCGCGGGCCACATATCACAACCTGGCAGGCCGAGGATTGAAGACCTATGAAATAGGTCTATCGTTTGTACTTCATATAGACGTATTTTTCTCCAATAATTCTATTTTGTCTACCGTTAACCGTATAAACCTGGTGGTTACTATCACGTACGGCCAAGTTTAACACTAAAAATTCTGCACTTTTCTCATACAGTGTGTTTATGTATTCGAACGATTCTTGTAATTCATCGAGTGGTGATTCAAGAACTAAAAATATAAAAAGTAAAAAACACAGAAATGTATAGTTTTTTTTAGCACTGAGCAGCACATTGTCAGTTACAAAGCAAGAAAGAACATTTACAGACTCTGAATCTGTGCAGCGTTAATTGTTAGCTGTAGTGAAGTAATGTCCAGAGAAGAGTTTTCAAGACGTCAGCTTCTGTGGCAGCACTTGTTACGTACAAGGTGTTTAAAAGAACCGAGAAAAAGTAATTTGATTGTTATGCACTCGCGAAGGATGAAAGTAATGACATTACGGCCACTACGAATTTTGTTATATTTGTTCGTGGCATTAACAGTGCCTTTCATGTTCGTGAAGACTTGCAACGAATCTCCTGTCTCGAAATATTAAAGAGTTACCTGCAAAAAGTGTCTTTCATTTGTTGCAATTCAAGCCCATTGCCATACACTTTCTCTTCTTCAGTTAATCCCCAGAAAATTGGTGTTGGGATTAAGTTAGCCTAATTGTCGGGATCTCCTTCCTCGAAAAATATTGACCGCATAATTTTGCGTCCGAACATTTATAATTTAGTTGTATGGGGATAACTATAATACTAAAATCTGTTATTTTGTCTGTGTACTTCCCAACGTAATGTAAACCGAAGAAAATATAAGTTTTCATATTTGTCCAAAACTGAGCTTCTATTCCGAAACTTTTTCACCTTTGTGTATCATGTACTTTTACATGGCACTGTTGAAAATGGATTTATTTTTACAAAATGTTCTTCCATGGGGGCAACTTCGCAGACCTATTATATGTGAACATTCTTGTTCAACTGAAAGAAGTCACAGGAGTATTGAGATAATCTGAGATCCCTTTGTAATAAAATACGACTGATAAATAAGTGCTCGTTCCAAATCCTTGGTTGTCAGCAACAATAATACAGCCACAGTGTGGGTAAACAAGCCCATACAGGCAGAGTTCGCATTTTACCACTCTCGGGGACACGATAAGTCGACCTCTGTAAGAACCAACGTAGTAGGACATATCTATTGAACTCTGACAACCCAATGGTGTTTTACTGAATTTTATTCAGGAGGCGCTGTGATGCAAATTATTTTCACTGGAGATGACTTAAATTAAGAACACTGTGATTTTAACAGTGAGCTACATTCGAAGCAACGTTTTGAGCCCCCGTCGACGTCGATATTCTCTGAAAGAAGTCGGATCAGAATATGATGATATCCTCTATTAATTTTTAGTGATATGGCTGAATTGAGGTGCAGCGTTAAGTAGATTTTTCGTTTGCGAACTGGAGTAGATATTTTCATTACTGAAGAGAGCAACACTGTAACACTGTTAGCTTGTGGAGAAAGTGTCATGGCTGTCGCATTTATTTTTACTAAAAAGTTACCTTCATGACCTCAATGTAAAAGTTAAAGGAAAACGTTGTGAATTACCAGAAAAACGTTTCTCGATGTGGATGCCTTTGAAACGAAACTGATCGTGTTTAACAAAAGTATTTGTAAAGAAAATCTTAACCACTTTTCGTCCTAAAAATGTGTTTCTGAATTTTTTACTTTACCAGATGACCGGCATTATTCAACAAATCCGACATAAATCTTTTTCAAGGTTTGTTGGCTTTCACAAAAGGACAACTGAAATCTAAATGTAGCAAAATTACCCATCCGTTAACATTGAGGAGGTTCCAGTGCACGTGCAAAAGGAGATAAGTGAATTATAGAATAATGACAACCTTAAGGATAATTTTACAAAGGGAAATAGACGTTCAACGCCATCAAAACTTTCGGGAAGAAAATGCTAATAACATTTGGCAGCATTTACATATGCAAAGAAGCGTTTTCAATCATAAACTTCCTGGAAAGTAAATTCTGTTCCCGACTTATTGGAACACGCATTTCTCCTTCAAGTTACACAGCAGACGTTTACAAGATAGTCCAGGAATCCCAACCTCAGAAATCCCATTAAAGATTGTGATGATTTGTAAAAACATTACCAACTGAACTTTGATGAACATTTTTACTATACACCCAGTATGTTTGAAAAATAAGAGTATAGCTTAATATCATGCATGTTCGGTGCACTAAGATAAGTATCCATGTATATATAAACAACTGACCTGATATGATACAATGATACACAAACATGTGGTAAACCACATACATGTTTCGGCCTTTTTTAGCCATCTTCAGGGAGGTATTCAACAAAGAAAAATAAATTAATGGCTAGCTATATAAAAAATGTGCAATAATACATTTAAAATACAGAATATTAAAACGGTTAAAAATTTTAAAAAGTGTTGTACAGAATGTATATTGTAATAGTTATTATTTGAATTGCAAACATCTGTTGCAGCAGTTCATCTTCGTTTTCAGGGATATGTCCTGAAAAAGTCAAAATAAGAAAATGATTATATACAACAACTTTAACTTTACTATTGCACAACTTTGATATGAGATAGCAATTAATGTATTTTTCTTTGTTTAATATCTTCCTAAATATGGCCAAAAAGAGGCTGAAACATGTAGGAGGTTTACCACATGTTTGTACATTATTGTATCAAGTCATTGTGCAGTTGATTATATATATATATATATATATATATATATGGTGAAGTGTATAGCTGTTTAGTACTGTGAAATAAATATAAGAGTGGGCTTTGTTACGTCGTAATCTCCCATTTCCTTATTAATAAGCTCCTGTTTATTTCGTTATCAAAGCATGCTAAAGAAGTCGCCTGCGCTATGAAGTTTAAAGTCGAATGCGGCATGCATGGGCCAAATGCTGCCGAATCCTATCAGAAGGCAAAGTTGAAAAGAAAGTGCCGCAAAGTGTCTCATTTCTTTAGATTATTCTGAATAGAAAATATACGAGGCAAATTTATCCTATGGGAATTTACACTAGGTTTCAGTCAAACCCATTTTAATTAATCTAATTTCATGGGCATGTCAAATCAGTAAGAATATTATACAAGCTCCGCCTCCTACAAGCATCATAGGTTTCTAGAAGTCTGTAAATGGTTCATGTACTGTTCGACACGACGTTAGCTATTCAGCCTTTATGGTCTAGGAGTACAATAATTTATAATGTCAAAAAGCTTTCCTCAAATTTATCAATTGGTACAATCGTCTAACAAAACTGTATTTGGTATGTAAATCTGCACTGAGATTAAGCAGCTCAGGTTATGCAGCTACCTTTTCCGACCGGCATGCGGTCACCTTCAGGCTGTATATTGTACAAGGATGTAATTGTTTACTAACATGTGTACGCTTGTGGATACCAACTACAGTTGTGTTAGACGGTTATACCAGTAGACTGATTTGATTTCCATCACAAAATATCAAAATATTCCTCACAAAAATATTAATATCCCTTCACTAAATATCATCCATAACCGTTAAGTAATGGCAGATTCTTATTTCATTCGTGAAGCATCATTTCAGCGAAAAAGGATTCAAATTCAGGATGAGCCCCAGATCTGCAACTTTGGTAGAAGCTGAAATGTTCTGACGAAAATTCTCACAATTTTTACACATATTTGTCCTCTAATATTACGAATATGAAGAGCTGCACGGAATATCTAACATACATCGGAATATAGGTAATGGGAATATCTGAAACATAAAGTGTAACTAAAGGGGATTTTTAGGTAGATCGGTGTAGAAGTGGAGTATTTTGTTAGACTAGATAGTAGATTAAAGTTGTGAATATGACTAATGATAATGAAAGGAAATATCCGGAGATAAACCAAATTGGTAATTACCAAGTAAACAAGGGACGCTTTACCACACCACAGGAAATAGACCTTCTTTAGAAATCGAGAGTTGCTAAGCCGGCCAAATATTTCCCACCTTGTATGGAACCCCTAATATCGTTACCGTTTTTCAAGATTAAGCCACTGGACCATATTCTTAGGCTGTTACATCCAATCCAGAAACTCATACCTTATTATGTGAGATCTGTTTTAATAATAGTCTATGCATATATCTCACAAATATTCTCCGCCTTCAGATTTTCCGTCCAAAGCCTAACATAGGTCTGTGTGTAAATAAAACTTGTCTGTCGGTTTTTGTTATGTTCAGTTTCATGTTGCGGGCCCAGGAAAGAAAATGTATTCCTTACCTAACCAAAATGTGAAACAACTACAGCCATTAAAGGAACATGCAAGTAGGTTCGTAGATCATTTTGATGCCATTGGAGTACTCATTCTCTTTCTCATTACATAAGATATTAAAATTTAATCACATATTTCGAGTTCATCCTTCTTTAAGATTTTACATACCAGGTCTACGTAGTATATATTGTGATACTGGCAATGACAACAACCTATCTTCGTCGAAAAACGTTTTCTGATATTTGTAGCGTATATGTATTTCTTGCTTCTGCTGAATATCTAAATGTAGATATAGTTTAGGTTGGGACTAAAATTACAGGAACTTATACGCTGAAAAGTTTGGCTTGGCGTACCTGAATGTACTGGTCTTCATTGCGGAGATGCTCTGCGATGAACTCTACTGCCTCAGTAGCTTTGGAAGCTTCTGGCGAGAGAAGAAGCGAGTCGGAACTTTCGCTCTCTCGTCGTCCACTCCCGGCGCCGCTCCCACCAAGTTCTGTGCTTGACTTTCGGTTGATCTTGCAGTTCGGATGGTGCAGGTCTGACAGTTCCATGACCTCCATCTTACTTCTGTTTGTGGCTGTCGCTGTGAGATGCTTGGGCAACTCAGCAGGTGACCCGTAGGAGGGATGAGGTGGTGCAGACATGCCTGGCATTTCCATCATCCATCTGAGGCGAGTCTTTTTGGGTCGCCTCATGAGCAGTAAGATTGGAAGGTAGTAGAGGAACACGGCACGTATCCAAGGTGGCATTCTGTGAGTCCGAGGACCACGGAAGTTCCAATTGATTATGATGACAGTGACTAGGATACTTACAGTGTTCATGATGAAAGTGAATAATAAATATTTGGCAATCAAAGGTAGCACCAGCGAGGTCGGAGGAAGTATCTTGGATACTAGCAACAGGAACACAACGAGTGACAAGAGAATGCTGATGCCGAGGGTGACTTTCTCTCCCGCCTCCGCTGGCAGGTAGAACACTAGCACACAGAGGAAGGATATGAGTACCGTTGGGAGAATTAGATTCACTGTGTAGAACAGTGTTTTACGTCGTATCACTATGTAGAACGTGATGTCTGTTTCTGTCGGCGTGACAGGGTAGTTGTTCAGGTAGGCCGGAACCTCGATAATATCCCATGTACCTGACTTCCAGTAATCGGACAGATCCACAAAGTTTTTGTTATTGTACAACGCTAAGGACACTTGGTCGCCGTTGAATGTCCACGATCCGAACTTCATGATGCAAGTCTGCTGATCGAAAGGGAAGTACGTCACATCGATTGTGCATGAACTCTGGAATAAGAAAAAAAACATTATTACATGTTTGGCAAAGCGTTCAAAAGTATCGCATTTATTACAGATTCACAGATACAGGTAAATGATATGTGATTACTGGAATAAATGAAATTAGCTGTTGGGATAAGTAGAAGAAGTGAAGTGAATTAAGTTCTTGGGGGATATAATTATCATGTACTTTGGTCTGACTTTATACTGAGGATATTCTAACGCACTGAAATTAACTAATGTGTGGGTGTTTTTTGTAATGTGCGTGTGTGTTTTCTTTCTTGTATTGTGTATAGGTGTCTTTGTAAGGTGTGGATGTTTTTGTATGGTGTGGATGTTTTTGTAAGGTGTGAATGCTTTTATAAGGTGTGGATGCTTTGTAAGGTGTGGATGTTTTGTAATGTGTGTATGGTGTTCTAATATGTGTACTTGTATTTACTGTATGTATTTTTTTTATGTGTATGGGTGTTTTTGTAAGGTGTGGATGTATTTGTAAGGTATGGTGTTCTAATATGTGTAATTGTATTTACTGTATGTATTTTGTTTTGTATGTGTATGGGTGTTTTTGTAAGGTGTGAATGTATTTGTAAGGTATGGATGTTTTTGTAAGGTGTGGATGCTTTTGTAAGGAGTGGATGCTTTTGTAAGGTGTGGATGTTTTTGTAATGTGTGTACGGTGTTCTAATGTGTGTACTTGTATTTACTGTATGTATTTTTTTTTGTATGTGTATGGGTGTTTTTGTAAGGTGTGGATGTATTTGTAAGGTGTGGATGTTTTTGTAAGGTGTGGATGCTTTTGTAAGGAGTGGATGTTTTTGTAATGTGTGTACGGTGTTCTAATGTGTGTACTTGTATTTACTGTATGTATTTTTTTTTGTATGTGTATGGGTGTTTTTGTAAGGTGTGGATGTATTTGTAAGGTGTGGATGTTTTTGTAAGGTATGGATGCTTTGGTAAAGAGTGGATGCTTTTTTAAGGTGTGGATGTTTTTGTAATGTGTGTACGATGTTCTAATGTATGTACTTGTATTTACTGTATGTATTTTGTTTTGTAATTGTGTATAGTTTGTTTTGTATTGTTATTTTTATGTATATTATATGTCCATTTGTATTGTGTGTACTAGTGTAAGGACTACTGCCACCGGGTGAAAACCCAATTGCAGTAAATAATAATAATAATAATAAAATAAAAGAACGACTGTTAGTTACGATTAAAACACATATTTTTTTTGTCGTGGCGCGACAGCAACTAGGTGGCCAGGGCCTCGTCATTGTCGAGGCTTCATGATCACACTCAGATATACCATATTCGAGAGGACTCCCCTGGACGAGTGAACAGCCCAAAGTAGAGGCCTCTACTTGACAACACACAACATTCACAAGAGACAGACAACCAAGCCCCGGCGGGATTCGAACCTGCAATCCCAGCAAACAAGTGGCCACAGACCCACGCCTTAGACGGCGCGGCCACAAATATCGGCTGAATAAAATATATATCTCGAGAAAATACTGTAAAGAAAGAACGAACTGCACTTAAGAACTATTTTGCATGACGTCAACTTTTAATTTAATAGAATCCAGCAACGTTAGAATTGAAAATATGTACACGTAAGAAACCTTTTGCCAGCACCTGAATTTGTTAAGAAGGATCTAAAAGCAAAAGCAAGAGAGAAAATGCAAATTAGATTCTATAGAGTACTGAAATTTCATATTACAAATTATGGAAATGAAATTTGAATTAGACAAAGAAAGAGGAGAAGAGGATATAATCTGCGAAAACGATGATTTTAAGGTCAAAAGATGTGCATTCTTACTAATGAAATATTAGTGATGAAAATTAAAAGAAAAAGGGAAATGAAAGATGGCAAACAGTAAGAAAACCAAGACACTTAAATAATTTTTGCATATATGTGGCCAGGTGATTACAGAAAATGATGATGATAACAACAATAATTCAATTCAATGCAATTCAATTTTTTGTTATTAATGTGCTGGCACAACAGCCATAAGGCCAATTACAGAGACAGCACAGGTTTTCAAATGTGAAACAAAGAAATGCTTTAATATTATTTCGTGAATAATATCTCAATAAAAAAAAAAATTTAAAGAAAAGGTTTATAAAAATTTCACATTTGATTAGGTTTATTTAAGTTTTGGCATGTCGTAAGAAAGTTACGAATTCTTAAACAACAGCAGTCATAAATTTCAATGTTTTAAAGCAAGATATCTCGTCCATAACTTGGAAAGGGCTTTAGTAGATCCCACGAAGGCATATAATTTTATTAAGGTAGTAGGAGGGGCGAACACATTTAGCGTCTTCCTTCACGTAAACTGGGTAAACATAAAGTTCGTGAGAAAAACACCTTGTATGGAGCTATCCATTTGAAACATACAAGACTAATATTGCTGCAGCTATAATTTAATGATAATCAAATTAGAGGTACTCACTCATAAGTTCTTTCTTCTTTTTCATTTTTAACAGCATTCAAAAACAAGTTAGGAAAAGTGTAATAAGAATACGAACGTTCCGAAACGATCAACCTGTATTTTGTATTCAGATTCTTCAGTTCGTAAACGCTGATTTCTGATACTTTCTTATAAACTGCGTAAAGAAGAGGGACGTACAAGGAAAACATCCATCGTAAATTTTAATTAAAATCAGTCAAATAATTCTTCGCTTATGAAATGACACAGGATGAAAAGTAAAAATTGTCCAGTTATTAGGACAACTGCAAATTTTATAAAAAAATACCAAGTGTAGAATGCGTGCTTCATTTTATCTACAAGCTTCTTTATCACAGTTTCTTATATATTAGCACGGTAACGTCTGTTTGCGACATCATGATGTTCTGAAGTACCGAACGGATCTTTTCAAAACGACATTTATAGAAAGCCTATGACTCGGCACTGATGTCAGTGTCCTAAGTTTTTACTAACTCCTTCTCAAAAAATAGTTGTGTAACAAAAAATATAACTTTAAAATTCGACAGTGTTACCTCAAGCGGAAGTGAAGAGTAGTTAACATATTTTATGTACTTCCCTTGTCCTCCGCTTGAGGTAGAACTGTGAATCTCAATACTTCTTTTTATTTATACGTGCTAGAAGTTTTGTTTCTTATTTACACGTCGCTCATAAACCGTTGATCTCCGAAAGAAATTACCGAGCATCATGCATTAGTAATTACAATTTTTAATGTTTATTAAGATTAAGATGCTGTAATTTTTGTTGATTAAATATTTTACTGTTTCTACATTTCAATTATTCGCACGGCTGCAACAAATTCACGTAAATATATTGTTAACAGAATAATGTTCCTTTCATTAAAGTTTTGGCATGCAACGTATGATTGTTTTAATGAACACTAGAATATAACGAGAATTCGTTATTTCGAAAGAAAAACACCAGCTTTATTTTCGGGTAAAAGAGAGAGTAGTTACATAAGGATACATTTCCGCTAAACTTTCAGTGCAAAGAGGCTTAGACTACTTTAATAAATGTTTGCTTCCGGGTACTAGACTACTACACAGATGCTTGTAAGACAAAGTGCACTGTAATATGTAACTACTGACGTTGTTTCGAAGATGATGGATGTGACTGTGCTGGAGATTCTTCGCCTTTATTTGTCCATGAGACAAAAGCAAAAGGAAGGCAGACAGAGATAGCTTATAACGGTCTGCAACGTGAATCAATAAGCCAGTTTGGCATTCAGAATCCTCGAAGCAAGAGGGCAGTAACTGGGTGCCAAAGACAAGAGAGATTCAGCTGCTGCTGCTGCTGCTGCTGTTGCTGCTGGAAGACGCATCTTCCAGCAAATGTCTCTCCTGTTTTCAGCTTATCACATGAAAACGGAAAGACAGAGAAGGAGAATGATAGAAAGTGGAATGAAAGGAGTAAAGTTACGCCCAACCCCGAAAAGTTTTGATCTAATCACTGGGAGAGAAAATTTGTATATGGAGGCGAGGTGCGCGTGTGTACGAAATGACCCACTGGCATGACGGTAATAAACAAGGTGCAGTAAAGACAAACTATTTGAAATTGGAATTCACCAGAACAATACTATTGCGACAAAATAAACGAAGCGTGGGTCGGAGGAAAATATTAAAATCCATCTTAAAACGTAAGTTGTAGTGTTATGTGCACTACATAAGCTGGTTCTAGATAAGGTTCAGGTACATACATTTTGTAAACACGGTAATGAAAATTTGGGACAAATAAAATGGAAAGACATTAATTTGTTTACTTGAATTGGCTTTTGAAAGAGCGATTATGTAGTAGTTTGTTATTCGCACGGATTGAACAGACTAAATGAACACATGCACTACCTAGGGATATAAAAATGAGAGGTATAAGGTTAGTATGAATTTTGAAGATACCCTCCACACATTGGTGTTCTCAAGGTATTAGAGTACACTTTACAACTTATCTGCACGGGGATCCATCCAATTTTTTCATACTCAGTTGTACGTATAATAAATGAAAACACTGGATTATTGTGATATAGCATCATTGAATTAAGGGCTATTTGCCCAAAATGTAAACACATAATGGAGAAGTTGTATCTGTATACCAATCTCCACATTTCGTCTGTGAAGTGGTACAGTACAGAAGTTCCCAAATTATGCTTCAGGGCATCCATGAAAAACACTTTAAATTACAATCTTATTTTACAGAATCGTTGAATAAGTCGTATTATAATCGTTAAGGGAAAGAGGAATTTACTTCAATTGTAAATTGTCATTTGTACTAATAAACTGTATTTAAAAATCCCCTAGAGAATTATGGTTAAAAAAAACAACGTGTATAAATTGCTCCAATTATCGTAGCTCGCAAAAAGGTCAAAGTAATATCAGTTTCAGTCCAAAAAAAATAATACCAGTTATGCTTCACTTTAATATGTTCGACTATACTTTCCGTGGTTTTAGAAGAACATAACTAGTTTCGGCAACATTTCATTTTAATTTACGTATTTTGTAGATTTGCGATTACTTGAAGTCTTCTTGGAATCATAAAACCTCAGCAGCAAAATAAGTTAAGAGAATGTGCGATATTTGACTTTAATATTCAAGTTTCGGAAACACTGGCATAATAAATCCCGATTAAATTTGATTTTGGAATTTTCCACTGACGGTTGATGAAATAATTTAAGTTTGATGAATATTTTCCCGGTATAATCCCCCTTTCCACATATCTCACATCTAAATACATGTCGAGTTTCTAAATATGCCTTATTGCAAATAAATTGTCAAATGGCGTGAGTTCAGTTTTATTTCTGAAACCTTTTTCTACGCTGAACAAAAATAACATGGAATACTTTTAGCCCGCCGTTTCCCTTAAGAAAGATATCTTGGTGATGAGGTAATTAAGGTGTATCTGTGTCTGTTTGTCAATCTGTTTGTAACCGAGTTCGAATGTTTAAAGAGTTCAACGACTTTCACAGTACTTGTCATGAACTTTGTAACACTTGAGGCCAAGTAAAAATTTTATAACTTCCCACAGTCCCAAATAATATCAAAGTAGAAGCGCAAATCACAGTTTAATGGAACAGAAATGTTGTATGATAAAAGATCCCGCTAAAATATGCAAATTTGTTAAGGTAATTCTTTTTAAAATGTAAAATAACAATATGGCAATATTTTAAAGCGTCTTTCAGATTTTGGCACGCAGTTCAATAATGAACTATACGAACATGTGAAATCTGGTACGGGTATAGATTATAAAATAACTGCGACTGCGCGTGCAGCATTATTTATAATCCAAAATTTATAAACACAGTGACGATGTGGATTTCTGACATCATATTCAGCAAATATAATATAGAGAGAATCTGCATTTAAGCATATATATTTTCGTGAGAAGAGAAAAAAGATCAATAAAATATTAATTTAGCTGTAAGACTATTAAAACAGGTAACGTGAAAGCGGTTATGTAAGTTTTCCTCGGAGCTCTTTTTCACTCTTATTCAACTATATACTTCTATTTGCAATAAATTAGCATCAAGGCAAATATTGCTTTTGGAATACATCTGTACTTAAATTTGTGTATTATAATACGTCACATAGAACTTTACAATCAAATGGTTATAGCAATTAATTTGCAATCAAGAAGTCCTAGCTTCAATTCTGGGCCCGAGGGTAATTTACCGTAAAAGGTTCTTTCTTGTGATACTTCTTAGACCCTCCAGGGAAATTATAGGATAGTGGCACATGTTAGGCGACTATCGCTTCCTTCCCTATCCTTTCCAATTAATTTTTAACTACTAATTAAAAGTTCGATGTTATGTAATGTGAGTCACTGTCAGTGTCCTTAAATAAACCATAAGTTAATAAAATATAGTACTAGCTTATACACTTGTTTTGATACATATTTCGTGTCTGCAAAACTTTCTCTCTGTTGGATATGGTCGAGTACGTCGTAGATAAAGGAATGCATAATTAATACGTAAAAATTACCGTGGAAGGGACTGTAAATTTTCGCGGGTCACTTAAGTACTTTGGATCATTTTTCTCCCTACCACTACCAAACCAATGACTACGGCACAGCTGTGGAGGTTATTTATATGGAATATGCTGTTTCATGTGATTCAGGTTCAGTGATATCGCGGCGCTGAAGTCCGCACCTCTCTTTCTTTTGTACAAGTGCCAGCTGAGATTGGCCACGCTAAGGGGGTTTCGTGATTTTCCTTAGCCCGTCCAGAACAATGTCAAGATTTGAAATTAAATAAAGTGGGCCACGAACTTTTCTACATCGTTTCCACAAAACTAATTATTTTGCTCCTTAGACTCGAATAAAAACGCAATTCATGTGAGTAAGAAGCAATTATACACTTAGAAGTGTTTACAACATTAAGTCTTGGACGACAAACAGCCTCCAAAGCTGACTAGCGTCATAAAATAAACAGAATGAAGAAAAACGAACATTAGCCAGCATTTACGTAAGGAACTTATCAAGAAATAATTATTTATTCTTGATTTATTTAATGATGACTTTTGAATTGCGCAACTTATGATGTATTAAATTGTAGGTGATTTGCGTGGGCCAAAACTGAAACGCGTTATAAGGAAGCAATTTTGATGTATTTTAGGGTAATCTGCTAACACTTGCTTGGAATAACCTGGAACAAATCACGATAAGCCGCAGTCAGGAAACTCGTCTTTCAGACCTACATTCTAAATTACAGCCTCACACACACCGAGATACTCATTCGGCGAGGGACGTGGGATAATTTAAAGCAATGGAAATTGTCCTTGATGTTGAGGTCAATGTTAAGTGAACAACACTTGTACTGAAGAGTAATGGTACGAGTATTTTTATTTCTTCAGAGCGTCTGTCTCTGACTTTCAGAGTTCGCTTAATCCGGGGAAAAATTTCCATAGTTGTCAAGTTGTAAGCATAATGCCCATGAACAGACACAACCCATGAAGGAACCTTCAGACTCGAAGGATTAAGCCGACGACAAACGAAAATCTATAAAAAATTTCATGTCATAAGAAAAACGTAAACCCGCTATGCCTTCTGTATATACACATTGCCACTGTTCCGCCACTGGGGTTGATATAACCTTCTTACAGTCTGCGGGGAAAAGAAATAACAGAACAGTTATTGTTTACAGCTATTAATATCTTAACAAAGGACTGGAATGGATGTAGTGACTCGAATTGTATGGCTACAGTAAGCCTACTTGAAAAATAAAGAGAATATAAAAGTTAATAAAATTCTGGAGTGACAAAGGCAATACGAAACACAAAGAACATGAGCTGCAACGAAGAAGATGCGGATACATACGGCAAAATTTTATCTAAGAGAGATTGGGTTAGATGACGTAGAAAAGAAAATGATAACTTTAATAAAGAATATAATAGAGTAAAAGTGTTGTTAGAGTGAAGGACTGAAGAGAGGGGCAAGCAGAGAAAGAGAAACAAAGGAATGGACAAAGAAATTAAAAACGCAGAAGTGAATTGAAATAAAATGTTAAGGGTAAAATGTTAAGGAAGGAAGGCAGATACGCAGATAATGAGAGAAACGGAAGAAGCAGGATGGATACATAGACATGTTAATAGAGATATACGAAACCAGCTAGGGAGAAAAATGTATGGAAATAAATAAGAAAAGAAAGAATGAAAGGAACTATAACAAAAAGAATTGAGAGGAAAAAGCAAATAGGCAGAATACAACAGAAGAAAGAAAAAATTAAGGTTATTTATAAAAACATAAGTATATACAGACATCTAGGTAGTTAGAGAGAAATAAAGAAATAAATGTTAAATTAGAGCACTAAGGGCAGTAAGGTAAAGAAGCAAATACACTCAAAGCGGAAAGTAGTAAACGAGCAGAAGATATAAAAATAGCTTATAAATCACACAATACAAAATATCTATAAAACACAGTATGACATCAACGCTTTGAATTAGGATTCTACGCTTATATTCACATTTCTTTTAACACCCCAGACAATTTCATATATATATATATATATACACTAGCAAATCTCCGTGTAAGAAACAACAGGACAAGTAGTGTCTGCTGCAATGTTGTTTATAGCTGTAAATGCGTTTACCTGATAAATGGCTGGAGGAACCCACAGCACTTCCCCGTTGGGGTAGATCAACACATTGGACTTGTACCGTACTTCGTAGTTACCATCAGCACTGAAACATGACACAATCAGTCATTAACCCTAGATGAAACAAAATCTATTAGGCTGGAGAATGTTTCAAATACTGAACTTATTCAAAACACCAGTATGAGTTCAAATTTATGAGTTTAAAATAAATATCCCGCAATTATACAGAATGTTTTCGAAAATAACTAACGATTTATTTTTTTATATTTGCAGACGGCAAGTAGTTCCTGAAGTTGGAATGATTGCAGTACATTTTGTGAGATCTGGCATTTTAAAGTCACTCAATTTGAAACTGGAAGAAACGAAAAGACTGCAGTCCTTCTAAATTCAAGCACCCTTTGCGATTGATAAATCTAAAGAAAATGAAACCGTTAATTTGTTCTGGAACACTCTGTATAAAAATTAATAATTTTAAACTTTTTCATTGGCGTATCAAGGATGTCAAAGCCTCTACATTTAAACTTACGGGTAAACATGTTACATTTGTCATAGAGTGTTAGTGTCTTAAACATATGGCGCATTGTGTGCACAGTGTTAAACATTATGGCGCCTTCGCTGTCGTATTGCCTCTGCATATTTACTGAGAGAATGTTTACGTTTGACTCCTTCTTATAAGTAATGTAAAATTGGCGGCTAGAAGGAGGAAGTATTTGAAATAAAAATTGTTATCAAAATCTGTCAACAATTTCACGAGATTTGAGATGGTACGACAAAAAATATTTATTTCATCTAATTATCTTAAGACATATTTAAGGATTATGAAAAGTGTGTAGCTTTATAGGGCATAGAATGTCTCACTTTTCCCAACAAATTTTTTAGAATAATTTCTTCTTCGCTGCGATAAATATTTATCGACTTGCACTTCAGCTGAGAGCAGAAACGGGTTTCATGTAAAGAGTTTGTCTTTTAACCAAAAGTGGAATACCTACAAGCTTTATTCAAAACTTCCAGTACGCACCAAGCTTCATGAAAATGCATTCATTAGTTCAAGAATTAGGGAATTTCATAAGTAAAAAATTTAAAAAAGAGAATAATAAAAAATAGTAATTTTGAAATGCGCGCCAAATCTTTCCTTTCGGGAGCGAAAACACAATGAGAGGAAGGTGGTGGAAGAGTACTGTTGGGCGATAAAACAGAAGCCAGAACGGTCACGATGCAACCGTTCAGGTTCCAGTGTGTTGGTGTTAGGCATTCAGCTAGACTTTCTTATATATATATATATATATGTATGTATGTATACTCAACTCAGACTTGCTTAAAATTCGACTTGCGGAGGAACTTGCGGGCGAGTGCCCACGATAACTTATATGTGAAACCACATTCGAATTAGTGACTTCGGTTGCAGCTGGAAGCGGTTTCTCAGTTTCAGCAACCGACAGTATCTCTTCCCCGTTTTTATTATACAGGACAATTTATATAAGATTATGCCCATTTGTATAGGACTATGTTTATTACAAGTCAAAAATTGTCCCGAAAATGTGTTATCAACCTGGCATATATATGAGATATTGTGCTGCTACATGGTGCCAGCTGAATTTCCGGAACAGTTATGTCAATTTAATCGACAGAACATAGCAACTTCATGATTCTATCTGATGATGGCAAAAGAATAGGCTTCCGAAAACCAGTCTTTCGACAGAACCTAGAGGATGGCTGATATATATGTGTTGCCTTAACAACATGCACGTTCCAGAGCCATTCTGGATGTGGTGCCCTTACTGATATTCGAATTCAAGTATCGAACCGTAGTTCGTCACTTTATCGAAAGAACTATATACTCGCCATAAACAACGAGATCAGAATTGCATTTCACTGTACTTTACATGGTATTTGTAGATGTCTTATATGCGTGGGACAGAGATGCCAACATATATGTGAAGAACGTCGAATTTTGCAGGATATCTGGTGGGCGGTTGACGAAGTATTTGTCTGAAATGCAAATTAACATTGTCTGAATCTAAAATGTCATAGAGAATAGGGACGCAATGCTCTCTAAATGGCAAAGTCACGAAGACTTTTTGTTCCTGCCGTTTCCTTTCACAGGGCCATTGTACACTCATAAATATTTACAATAATAGGGTTAAACATTATACATTAATTTGCACACTGATGATTTTGCTTAGACTTGATCTATCCGAGTTCATGTATTATTTATTCCGTTTCTGGCTTAATTTGGGATAACATTGCAAGGAATATTATATTTAGTTCAGCAAGTCAGCCACCGGACAAATTCACTTAATTTTTCACTGTTCGAATACATAGAGTACTGCTTCATCCATCTGCACATACATAGGTGATCTCCAGTACGTGTATAACAGGGATCCACTACAAATATCGCCTAAAACGTAATTTATTGTCTTTCTACATTTTATATCTCTTTAATGTGTACATACATTGCTTGTTCTGTCTTTGTGAAATCTTACTTTAACACGAATCCCTGATGATGATGATTCCATGAGTGATCGAAACATGTTGGATTTCATGTACAAGATACTATAATATACAAAATCTGAAAATAATAAAAGTACATTTTGTTGGACTGAATATTTTGTTTTTTGTTTTTGACCTTGCATTGTACGAAAAATATAAAGTTAAGACACAATTATTTCTTCTTCTTCCCTTTATTATTTCCTTCTGCCCTTCTTTTCTTCTTACATGCTTTTCTTCTTGTCCTTCTTCTACTCCTTGTTTTTCTCCTTTTCTATGCTGTCAAGCTTTAGATCTCCATGGCCAGTTCTGATTCTCAACGCCAATCCGAACACTTAACACAGTACCATATCTCTCCGTTTCTACACACACACACATATATATATGCATGTATACATATATATATATTGTATTCTCATATACACTCACAAGGTTCATGCTTGGCTACATGTGTAGGTGTTTTGCAGTAACATGGACAATTGGTAGTACGTAAGAAGAGGTCCAGAATGTGGCAGCAATAAACAACGACAATTGGTAGTACGTAAGAAGA
Organism: Reticulitermes speratus; assembly: GCA_021186555.1. Lineage (NCBI taxonomy): Eukaryota > Metazoa > Arthropoda > Insecta > Blattodea > Rhinotermitidae > Reticulitermes > Reticulitermes speratus. The sequence continues at coordinate 23,715,163 of JAJKFL010000005.1, forward strand.
GGTCCAGAATGTGGCAGCAATAAACAACGACAATTGGTAGTACGTAAGAGGGGGGTCCAGAATGTGGCAGCAATAAACAACGACAATTGGTAGTACGTAAGAAGAGGTCCAGAATGTGGCAGCAATAAACAACGACAATTGGTAGTACGTAAGAGGAGGTCCAGAATGTGGCAGCAATAAACAACGACAATTGGTAGTACGTAAGAGGAGGTCCAGAATGTGGCAGCAATAAACAACGACAATTGGTAGTACGTAAGAAGATGTCCAGAATGTGGCAGCAATAAACAACGACAATTGGTAGTGCGTAAGAAGAGGTCCAGAATGTGGCAGCAATAAACAACGACAATTGGTATTACGTAAGAAGAGGTCCAGAATGTGGCAGCAATAAACAATGACAATTGGTATTACGTAAGAAGAGGTCCAGAATGTGGCAGCAATAAACAACGACAATTGGTAGTACGTAAGAAGAGGTCCAGAATGTGGCAGCAATAAACAACGACAATTACAAGTTTGTGTGATTCAAGTGGTACCTGTTTCACACTCAGAGGCAGTGTTGTTTCAGTAAGTCCATTAAGAACTCTTGTATAATACGAGGGAAACAGAGGGAGTGTTGTGTATGGAAACCTCAGCTAGGAGTGAAAATTTTCAAACTTGTATTGGATATTCAAATGGCACTGCATTTCTCTCTCTTCCAGTGTTACAACGACAGTCTTCTTCTTACAGTTCGGGCTGCCCATGGGTTAAGCTCCTTTTTTATTCTTTCCTCCTAAACTTCTCTAATATTATCCTAAACCTCGCCCTTGTTTCTACCTACTTTTGTAGTTTATGTCTTCTCTCTATGGTCTGTCAGTGTGGCAATTACTCTTGTCCCTCTTACCCGTTCTTTTTGTTTGGCATTCTAACACGTCCAGTTATCTGATAACACGCGATATTACAGTTGCATTACTGTATGTATTTGGGTGTTTAATTCATAATCAACCATTTCAGCCTGAACAACAAACTGGGTGCACCCATTACTAGATAAAATGTAAAATAAATCTACATATATATGTATTATTTTATCACATTGCGCTCTTTTGTGCCGCACCTGCAAGAATTTACTGAACTGGTTTGTATCTAGTACTCTTGTATATATATATATATATATATATAAAATATATATGATAATTCGCATTGATCATCTTCTATGCAAAACATGTTCAGATAGACTACAATGTGAAAACAAGTAAGCAAGGAAAAAGACATTATATACTTTCCGGAAAAATAAAATGCTTAGAAATTTGAATCGTTTTCAATCCTGGAGATATTCCGTGCTTCCCCCTCTGCATTTCACATCTTATAAAAGCACGTTGGAGAGAAAATAAATAAGCTAATTGCATGGAGAGCTTTCCATGAATAAGTTTTAGAGAAAGCAAATGCTTTGATCAATACCAAATATTAATTAAATATTTTAGAATATTTAAGAAAAAATTGTTCACGTCTAAATAAAGAGATTGCATTGGAAATGAAAACAAAATTTTAGATTAAAGTTTTCTAGGTCATTACGAGTAAAACGTAGTGTAGTGTGCGGCTACCTTTCACTTTTACAATGAAGAATGGGCAGCGTGTCCTTCCAAAACACGGGTAACAGCCTATAAGGCTACACTATATCATAAAGAGGAATAGCATAATATAAATGGTCACTGACTTTAGAACCCCATGTCTCGTATTATTCTTAGCTGAACTTCTGCTAAATCACTCATTTCCTGCAGCACATTCGTAAGGGTAAAAGTAGTGATGTAAATGAAGGCCAAAAGCTTGATTATACACGTACAGGCACGAAATGTTTGATGGACAAATGGTTCTTCGTCATTTACAGCGGCACTTTGATTTAAAAATGCAAATGAATACCGCTTAAATGTGAAGAATATGCAGAGAGGGAGTGCTCTGGCACAAATGTCAGTCAGACGGAGTGGCGTCGCGACGCTTGTATATTCCATTACATGATGAAGCTCAACGTCAATTAACAGAAATGTCCAACACGGAATGTATGGTGAGCTTGTTATGCGAAACACATAAAACAGATTACAGTTTGGTGCCTAGGCCCTTCTCTTCCTTTTTATTATTTTTATTTACTTATAATCACTTTTTCCATGGCGCAACAGCCCCTCGTCGTCCAGGGCTTCCTCATGATCGAGGTTTCACGATCACACAAGTTAGACACATCACACTCGGAAAGACTGCTCTGGACGAGTGATCAGCCCGACGCAGAGACCTGTACATGACAACACACAACACTCACAACAGACAGACCTCCATGGCCCCGGCGGGATTCGAACCTGCAATTCCAGCAAACGAGCGGCCGCAGACCCACGCCTTAGACCATGCGGCCACTGGGATCGGCATTAGTAATCATTAGTAAATACTAACAGATAATACATGAAAGGAAGATGGCGTGGCTTAATTTGAAGTTCTATCCGGGAAATTTCATGGAGGGACTGAGAAAAACGAAGAAGACCTCATTCAGAGTAGCCGGTATGTGGGCAGCGCTTTGAATTCAAGATCTTTCGAAAATAAAGGCGTTTCACACTCCGTTCTTACGGTATCTGTAGGTAACACGAAACATCAATACAGTAAGTTTAACGAAAAATTTAGTCACTTCATTCTGTATCTTTTCGCGTGGAATGGTGCTTAATTAAACAGAGGGACAACTTTGCTTTTAACTTGTCGTCGCAAATAAACTATTATTTTACATGAAGCTGTCAGCTAACTTCATCACATTTCCTAATAATACTATTACTATTAACGTGCAGTATTTTGAAAACCATTCTATAACACTTCTGTTGTAGCTACAGAGAATATTCAGTCAGCTACGATTATTTCAACCAGCTACCCTGTTTTGTTGCAAATTTTGCGACGGAAATGTAACACCGGTGTTTCTAGTATCAGAGGAGTGAATCGAGCAGAACATTCTAGCAACAAGACCGCCTAGCTACTGCCTATTCACACGCCGTTAACAACTCCATCAGCCTTATCACAACGAAGAAGGACATAAAAACGAATCAATAGTTTTAGCATTAGACTGTCATTTATAACAGACTTTACAAGCTGTTATCAGTTGATATTACTATGTGACTTTGAAACAGAGTCAGGACAATGAGAATACAAGGCTCAATATGAATCCTGTACATTATGGTTAGTAAGATTATGGTTCCGTAAAAACCTGCCCGAGAATGACTACCAAAATTAAGGTTTCGTAATAAACCGTTTGATGATTATTAGACGCGAAATGACAACATAGAAACCAGCTTTATTATTATCAATAGAGATCTAGGCTTAATATAAATCTTTCCGAGGACTATTACTGAAAATGAAAGTTTAAAAGAAAGCGTCGCGAGCATAATTAGTCAATATTATGGTACAAGAGAAATGATTTCCATGATTGTTATTTTGTAATTTGAGTTCAATATAAAAATTATCCAGCAATGGTTAGACCCTTTAAAGATGCCGGTTTAATAAAAATACGCCCGAGAATAATTATTGAAAATTATGTCCTGCAGAGCGTAGCCCATTAATAATTATGGGATTGTATATTTTGATAGAAAGTCGTATTAAATTGGAGACGATAGTTATATTGCCGCCGAAAACTAAGGGTGTTACTTGTGCGATCGTAATAACATCCCGACAAGTAAATCAGGCATTTAAAAGACACAGACTGCAGTGCGACGCAGGAATATAGCAAACTATGCTATTCTATAAGAAAGGCATCCAACTCGACTGAGTAGATATGTTGAAGTTCATTAAAAGTTTATATAATAGAATGTCATATAACTCCCGTAATCACCCTTGGTCCGGTTTCTTTTAAATAGTCCTTATTCCTTAACCACTGAGATAACCACCTAAATTATATCAAAGCAGTACACTAATTCGCCAAACATCTGCTAACAAAACCCGAAAAATCAAAGCCGCTAAAATCAACGCCGCTATTATCAAAGCACCCCCTTGGAAACAGTCCCATATTTCTTAAACCCACTTCATTATACAAAACATTTCCCCAAGAAACGTTTTAATTTCATCCCCCACAACATTCTCAACAGAACATTTCAAGTATTTTCTGTCACACGAAGTCTTCCAATAAAATTATTTATTAACACAGGTTCTGCTTATTCGATGTGTATGTTAGATATCTTGCTTGTCCAGGTAAATTCATGAAGACTACGTAATGTAATATCCTTCATTTCTCACGTGACCAATGTTTGTTGAGCGAGCGATTTGGATGAAACTTCGTTACAGAATAAGTGATTAAGAAACCGCTCTTTTGCCATTCAGATAAAAGAAAATTCAAATATTTTGGGCAATAGTTACATGTATAATTTGGCCGCTTTTGTTACGATACCATTCAGTATCAGACGTGGTTACCAAGGTTTCGGAAAAACACATTTCGTCCATCTTAATTATAGAAATTTTTGAAACTGTAGATGGAGGAAATAGATGTCTCCGAAACTTCTTTCGCTGCTTAGGGGAGACTACACTCTAACATAGCCAAGTTGTTTCTATCCTATTTCCTGAAAAAGGGAAAAAAATCTCTTTAATTTTGAACGTTTAAGGGTTCAGTATAACATACAAAATGGCCACTAATTTTAAGAAAAGATACACGAGAAAGTTTGAGGGAGAATTCTGATTATATTGAACTCTGTACGGAAAAGAAGGGAACAAAGGAAGGCATTTACGACAAGTGATGAATTTGGGTATGTGAGGAGGGTCAGAGTGGCCTGAGCGCCAATACACTTACAGACCCATTTCGTCCACAGCTCAGTTGTCTTTTCCTATAGTAAGAATAAAATCCGCCATCAGCGGTAATATCAGTGCCACTACCAAAAAAAAAAAAAAAGAGACGCAGCCTTTTGGGATGTCAGGGCTTTCTTTTTTCTGTCATCCTTCCTGTTGCCGCTCGCTGTAGTTACTCTTACGCCCAGGAAAGGAAATGACAGCTAGGTAAGTTGTTTACGCTATCAAGGGATCAGTACGTTTTTATCCCCTCTCGTACAGTTTCGATTTTACGAGATGTCAATAAGCTTTTCACCTGAATGTCTGGAAAAGGACAACATGATGCATTTACTGGACACACGCCAGCTACACCGGTCAACTTGCCACCAACCCCTGCTGCTTCAAGTAACATTTTCCCAAATCGCCATATGAAAAAACTTATCTAAGAACTGTATTTCCTACAGGTCTGTAACAGTAACCAACTACATGGATAACGCCATGAAGAAATAAGAAGTTATTACAAAGTTTCACCTGGGAGTACCGACCGCTTCGTGAACATAGGTAAAGACGGGAGTATTTATTTATATGCGTTTTATGTAACGACGTAATTATTAACATAGGTTACACGCAGAGCGTCCAGTTTATTGCGTAACTCCTGGTGCCGGCTAGGTTAGCGTGCTGTGCGTGACTCATTTTCTGTAGAATTGATAGCTGCCCTTTCGCTTACGTAATGTTACTTGATGGCTTAATTTCACACACATAAACAAGACTTCAGAAAGAAGTCCAGTTTTATAAGATACCTGCAAGAAACGTCTATTGTTGTTGCTGGTCGTGAATATGAAGCACAGTGTAACACAGACGATTTTGTTCTCGGTAATGCACTGCGATCTCCAGGGTCGGTCTCGACACATTAGTAAGGAGATAATTTCCTCTGCGAGATATCGGGCTTCCGCGGCGGTGCAGTCGAGGCCTTCGTTCTCCTGAGATGTCACTCGGCGTAAGCTGGTAGTTGTTACCGACGTTTCGGGCCATGCAGTCCAAGAAACGTCGGTAATCATTTACGTCCCTGTGCTACGTAACATTTCACACGGCCTCAGACAATTTTCTTCCTGCCATGTATCATACCCAAATTCCCCGGTCTTCCAGCACCTAACCTAACCTCTATGTCGACTAAGCTACCCGGCTTACTAAAGCTACGTTGGAACTGATTTATTAGCAATTATTTTTGTATAATTCAGACGGGATTAGCTGTACCGACTCAAAACTTACTTGTTGAACAACACTATATCCGGCTTCCATACTTTGTCTGGTGGAAGTCTCAGAACACCAATGCCGCCGTAGTCAGCTTCGTCCCACTGCAGCTGATAGTCATTCCACACCTGCAACAACAGCAAAGTTATGAACGGCGAATCAAAACTGCACCTAAAGTAACCATATACGATCCACCCACAAGATATCTCTATTTAATTTCAGATAAAAAATAAAATTCCTTCATGAGTGACTGCATATATACAATGACGATTTCAGGCTTCTGGGCTATGACACCGCATGGATTGGAGTGTAGGTTCCACCGACCCAGAGGCGCTTGCTGTCTTCGTCTTCAGAACAGACTAAGAACATTCGTCTTTCAGCATTCTTTGACTACCCCGAAGAAGGAGGAAGCAAACACGTCTGAAACTTCTATAACTATTTACCACTCCCCATGGCGCCATATCACAGGGGAGAGGAATCTTCATGCACACCACTCTGCGAAACTCAAACTCTCCGTATTTGTAGAAGCCTTCTTGAGGAGGGCGATTCAAAGGGATTATTATATTTATTGTCTTATATATGTTACAGTTTCGGAGTTACAAGGTCAATCCACCAAAGAAACGACTTTTCTTTTTTCTTGTAATAAAACTTTCACATCACATCTAATTTCATGGCGAAGTGGATCCTGTTTTATACCACAGCATGTAAGATACTGGATGGACGCAAACGTAACTCATGGCGTACAAATGTGTCCATTAAACATTAACATTACGAGAGACAGTTTCAACACTTTTCCCTTACATTAATTTCTTTATGAAGAGTCATAAAATGTACATTCAGATCATTTTGAAAGTACGTATTAAGTAAGCAGGATGCAAATAAAAGTAAACCGACTAAGTTTGGCCAAGCGATAATCATTCCAGCTTGCACTGGGAATGTAACCTTGTTTAATATTTCCTGGGTCACCAATTATCTTGATTGAGATTCTTCATTATTTTTTAGCCTCTTCTGCCTAATTCAGAGAGAGTAGCTTCAGATAGGACACGATAGCCCATTTTAAAATTTTTTAGATTAATCGAAAGTTTTCCTTCTCTTATTAGACTCACCAACAGCACGCATCTTCTACCGTTGAGATGACATCGACATACCTGTCTACAGAAACCCTATGATTTTCTTTTCTAAATACTTCCAATCAGCTTAGGTATTTCCGTCAGTGCAATCAATATAAACACGTCATATGAAATTAGCATATCACATTAGAAATACAAACAGGAATATATTGCAGTTGTAAACATTTGGCTACAACGTAATTATTGTACTGTGCAACATATTTATTGCAAACTCTGTTAATCAAAATTTTAATTAATATTCTCGGTGTGACATTAAAAACTTCTGTAAAGACAGATAAGTTTATAATAAAATAGTAAATTCTATACAATAAAAATATGGAGTAAGTGATGCTGATATCTTGAGGGGTTACAAAACTTTTCGACAAAGGTGGACACTACAGTTGAGACGCAGTGTAGAACTCACAGCCCTTTATTTAAGCTATCGTTTTTTCCTATTCTTAAATCATAACAAATCTTTCTTAAAAAAACATAACGTCCGAAAAAAATTTGTATAATACACATGCCTACATTTTATAATTCCAGTCAGATCAGTCACAAAGTGCAGGCGAGGTTTTCGAAAATATGTAGAACCAAAGCCTGATGTAGACACCCCAGATATAGCACAACACTCACTCAGCGCCCATATAAGTCTGCGAAGAGAAATTTCCTATTATAGAGTATTGCGATTTACGGTAACTCTCAACATAACGCCACAAATTGCGGCAAATGAACAGTGGTCCTCTATCGGGGTTGACTGTAATTTTCAGACTGAATAATACTCTTAGGAAAATCTCCGAACTTGAAAATTTTCTCATGTAGAAAATATATCCACAGGAGTGAAAACATAAATATTGCAACGTAATAAACCAGCAGGGAGGAGCTGTAAATGAGCATGAAATGGGTCTGTTATATGTGCTCTATATCAGCTTGATAGCGAGAGAATGCTTCACAGAGGAGATTTTATTGATCAACTCTGAGAACAGGTTTTTGTGCTGTGGAGACATGCGCTTCTGGAACTTTGTAAATGACATTCAGTTGTCAACTTATTTTTGACGCTAATGTCTTTAAGTACGGACATAATTTTGCTTCTAAAATATCAACGCATTACAGGCGACACTTCTTAGCGATAAGTCAAGAAATTCAATCTCTATAGACGTGGCTAGAGCATTTTAGCACGTTCTTAAAAAGCTTTTCAAACACTTGCCTAACAACTTTGAAAATTATCGTTGTTCTTCCGCATGTAACAACCCGAGGAATACCAAAAATGTTTGCGTGAATGTTGATGTTGGAGTTTTGTCGGAATTTAGTGACATATTTTAATATGTAAATTTTGGTTAAAAATCAGAATCCAGTACGGGACACTGCGTGAAGACCCACATGAGTTTCGGTGCGTATCTGCAGGGCAGATTGGTAAATATTTACTGGAGTGAGAAATGCATCGAACAAAACTTATAGGGGAACAAGCGACATAAATCTTACATCAGTACACATTTTCCGTAAATATGATGGGTTTCCAGATAATTTAAATTAAGTTTTATATTATGTCATTTCATTACTGGAGAACCATTGGACTGATTTTTATGACATTTTATGGTAAATATCTTTGCTAATCAGCTTCGCATGTTTTGCACTGTTTATAAATGAGCGTAAAACGTAGGCAATCATTTATAGCAAATCTTGAGGCAATGGCATACCGAACGCCCAAAACCGCACGTCATGCATACATTTACTGAATCGTGTTGCGAACATAGGAGTACACAACAGTAGCAAAAACTATTTGTTTCTTATGGCTTCCACTATATTATTTTTGAGTAAAGATAAAAGAGGAGACTTGGATGTAAAGCTCCAATCATTGTAGACTTCAACACTAAAATAAGGTGAATGGCCAATCCCACACAGAATCCTATTTACACCGGAGAAAAAGTCCTCAATTTCCAAAGGTTATGAGATGCAGTTTCCTGCGAGATCCAGACTGGAATATATATTGTTTATACTCCGCGCGTCAGTGACAAAGTTTGCCTCATGATAAGAATATTACATTGGACGCTGTGCATTGTCCGAGGCATGATTGGATAAAGAATACCTCTATTTATTAAACCTAGCAAAAGAGGCCCATATTATTACTTATGCTTGGCGATTGAAGAGAAGCAATCTTTCGAAATCATTTGCGTAATAAGTAAGACGTATCCCTCAGAAAGTGGGTAATGTCCAGCATAATCAATCTTTATTATACTCTTGGTGTGTGTGAAAGTATAACACCGGTAAAGTCACGGTGACCGGTTTCTATGGTTATGACACAGCACCATTGACAAGTGACACCATACCCGTGTTAGGACTAGGGATGCACCGATATAAGGCAGTAATGTTACAGTCACTAGTTTCCATGATTATGACACAGCACCATTGACAAGTGACACCACACCCGTGTTAGGACTAGGGATGCACCGATATAAGGCAGTAATGTTACAGTCACTAGTTTCCATGGTTATGACACAGCACCATTGACAAGTGACACACACCCGTGTTAGGACTAGGGATGCACCGATATAAGGCAGTAATGTTACAGTCACCAGTTTCCATGGTTATGACACAGCAACTTTACGAGTGACATCACAACCGGTTAAGAATAAGGGTGTATCGATACACGGCAGTAATGTTCCAGTCATCGGTTTCCATGGTTACGAAGGAGCTTAGTCGATGTGATGTACTGATACGCTATTCATTTGTAAATAAGGGAAAATTTCATACGAGTGTTCCTGAATTATTTTTGACAATGTCACTTCTCTAAATAAGCATCAGCAAAAGTAAAGATGAAAGGTAAATTTCACCCTCTAACTGGCCATGAAGGCCCAGAGGGGGAGTAGAAGTATAACTCTATTCTTTCTTTAACCTCGGTGCTAGATAGGGTGGGTGATCAATGCCACGCCCCAGTCTCTTTACCTCCGGAAAAGAGACCTATACCCGCGGGTAGTTGGGCCCCAGGGCCGTTCTGGACGGGTGTGGAAAACCTGACCGCCTACCGGGATTCGATCCCTGGACCGTGAAGCCTGTAGCTGATCGCATATACCGACTACGCTCTCCCGGCTCACAAGTAAGCGTCAGTAACATATTGAATGTGATTATAAAATGATGGAAGGTTTTGATGCAACTGAAAATTGGAGCTTTCATGATAATTAAGTATAGTTCTATATCTATTTTATTCTGTTTAATTGGACTGTTTAAATTGATTAAATATTTATTCTAGTTCTTCGGAATGTTATTCGAATAACTGAGCTTTATTTGAATACTAAATACTGATGATAACAAAAAGTAGGAAGCCTTTCTTGAGGTTGACAGCTTGTGTCTCATGCTGATAACAAATAATTTTACGTATATTTTTATCAAATTTAATCGGATTGTTACACTTGAATGACGATCATAAGTGTTTTGAACTCCTACTGTGTTTAAATGCATCACTTCTAAAATGTCTTTAAAATATTTTAAAATATTTAATAAGCAAATAACAATAGAGGAAGGCTAAAGAGCGAACAACTTAATCTTCGAAGTCAACATAACAGTTATGGTAATGAATCCTGTTAATGATGAAGAAATACTCAAAAAACAACAGTCGTTTGAAAATGTGCGCTTTTAAGTGCTCGAGTCTATTTTTGGACATGGCCAAACACAGGCTGAACTAGCAAGAGGAACGTGTCATGGAAGTATTAATTTGTATGTTAGAGACAAGCAATTTTTTTACGGCTCGACAGTCCTAGTGGGCCTAGGCCTCCTCCCTCTCGAGGATTTGAGATAGCACTCAGACACACCCAACTTGGCAGGACTCCTCTGGACGAGAGATCGACCCGTCGCAGAGAACTCTACGTGACGACACACAACATTAACAAGAGAAAGACCTCCATGCCCCCGACGGGATTCAAACCCGCAATCCTAGCAAGCGATGGGCCGCAGACCCACGCCTTAGACCGCGCGGCCACCGGGATCGGGAGAGATAAGCAGTATGAAGGAGAATTTTGTCAGATGACCAAACATTACAAAAAATGTTGTAAGCGAAACATAATTTTGCCATTCATGAGACATATTCCGATTTTGTGTAGTACAAAGGAAGGTGTCCACTTATGACTGAAATGGAAAAATAATTGAATAGCAATAAGACTGAGGAACGAATTGAAAAGAGCTCGGACATCGCCAAGAAGGAATATCTTGAGAGCATATGCGATGAGATCATAGAATGTCAAAGAACAGGACGTTATGATTTAATGTGTGTGAAGTCAAGGGAACTAGGTTGGAAAAAAAACCATGGAATTCAAAATATTGACATCGAAGACTCTCAAGGGAATATAATAACAGATCAGAGACGAGTACTGCAAATTTGGGAGAATTATATTACAGAGCTCTTGGATAGAGCTAATCGACCAGAACGCCTAGAAGTCGAACCTGAAGCTGAAGTCGATGACGAGAAAGGCCTTTATATTATGCAAAGTGAAGTGGAAAAAGTTATCAAGGAGATGAAGGATAACAAGGCTACAGGGAATGTATTCAAATTGTTGGGAGAAGATGGTCTCAAACTAATGACACAGCTGATCAACAGCATACGAGGTATATGTAACTGGAGAGTGGCCCAGAGATTTCATTGAAGTTATAATGATTTCCTTAAAGAAGAAGCCCAAAGCTGCAAAATGGAGCGACCATCGCACTATCAGCCTCATCGCACATTCAGCAAAGATAGTAGCGAGGACACTTAGAAGAAGGGATTAAAAGGAAGACTGAGGATGCCCTTGGAGACGATCAGTTTGGATTTAGAAGAGGAAAAGGAACTAGGGATACAAATGGTATGCTGAGAATAATATCAGAACGAACCTTGGACATAGATGAGAAATTGTGTGCTTGCTTCATAGACTGGAAGAAGGCACTTGACCGTGTCAACTGGACCAAATTAATGCAGATCCTAAAGGGAATTGGGATATACTGGCGCGAAAGAAGATTGATCAGAAAGTTGTACATGTTAAAGTAGGACTGGACCAAGGGTAGACGAGAAGTGTGAATATTGGAAGAGGAGTTAGACAAGGTTGCTGTCTGTCGCCGTTTCTGTTCAACGTATAGAGCGAATACCTTACCAAAGAAGCTCTTGAAGTGTTTGGAGACTTCAGAATAGGACAACTAATTCGCACTGTGAAATATGCAGACGACCTTGTGCTACTAGCTAAGGAAGAAACGGTGCTACAGGGCATGATTGATAGACTAATTGAAATTGGAAGACACTATATAATGGAAATGAATGTGAAAAAATCTAAGGTAATGAGAATCTCAAGGCAACCATCTCCAATAAAAATTATGATAAATCAAAAACAATTGGAGAATGTGGAATATTTGAATTATTTCGGTAGCATGATACCAAATGATGCAAGGTGTACACGTGAAATTAAATCCAGAATTACCATGGTAAAAGCAGCTTTCAACAAGAAGAACAATCTTTTCACCAGCAAACTGGACTTAAATTTTAGGAAGAAACTAGTAAAGTGCTACATTTGGACCATAGCTTTGTATGGTGCTGAAAAGTGGACACTTCGGAAAGTAGATCGGAAATAACTGGAAAGTTTTGAAATATGGTGTTGGAGAAGAATGGAGAACATCAGTTGGACCGATCGTGTGAGAAATGAAGAAGCCTTACATAGAGTCAAGGAGAAGAGGAATATCCTAGATACAATAAAAAGAAGAAAGGCTAACTGGATTGGTCACATCGTGCGTAGTAACTTCCTTCTAAAACACGCGATTGAAGGAAAGTTAGATGGAAGGATTGAAAGGAAGGGAAGACGAGACAGAAGGTTTAAGCAGCTACTAGATGACCTTAAGGAAAAGAGAAGATACTGGAAATTGAAAGAGGAAGCACTAGATCGCACCCTTTTGAGAACTCGCTTTGGAAGAGGCTACGGACCTGTCGTAAGACAGACTACAAAATGAATGACAAATATAATGTTTATTGCTCTTTATTTGCCTATCCATTATTTTTTTGAAGAGCAAGTAAAATAGAATTCTTGTAACCCCCACTAATTTTCTCTTTACATTATACTATGTGGAATCTCCTTCTTATTTATTTATTTATTTATATGATGACCTCCAGCCGACATGTGTTTTAAAGACCCGTAACAAAGTAGCATATTTCCCGAAGTTCTTCCACAAACAATTCAGGGACTTTCATTTAGTGATGCTATTTTGTTTCACCTCAGACGTTTGAACTACCGTTATATTGAGGGTTTATGTGGTAACATAACAAGCTTTCGTAAATATCGATACATTTGGGACAAACAAAGATTTACGAATTGTAACCGGTCAAAGGACATAAACATAACCGAGGCGCATTTTCATCCTTCCAAGTCAGACCATAATTAATATTTCAGACACTAACCAGTGGTGGCCTCAGAAGTCGTTCAGAATTCGTCTCAAAGAGCCGAAGAAACCTCGTGAAACCTTAAAGTCAGCGTAGTCGATAAACTAGCTAAGATTAGAAATGAGGAAATCTCGAATAAGATCACTTGTAAATTTATTTCAAAGTAATTCCAAATTTCCATTCTAAATTCACGTTTATTATTGGGGTCTTTATTTACGTCCTCTTACGTATTATCTTTCTTCCTAAGTCAGGTTGAACCAGACTGTATTTCGCAGAGCGTGTTATTCCTGACTTTCCCCCTTACAGACCGACACTGTTTCCTCAGACACCCTCATTATCTTCAGTTATCTCAGTTTTCATCTTTTGAAGTCACTGTTATGTGTCAGCCTTGCTTAATACAACGTCTGGGAATTGCGTAGCTACTGGCGACGTGAACCCTAGTTCCCCCCCCCCCCTTCCAGTCTTCCCAAAACTACATCTTGTACTTATTCTCTATGGTTTTCTCTTTACAGCGTAAGGTTGTTAAGGGTAATTAGTGCTTATAAATATATAGGAATGTCTACAGCTTTAATACCTTTCCTGAAAAGTAACTCGACCCTTCTCTTCGAATGTTGTTAAGTGGTTTGAATTCCGAAACAAGTGCTGTGTTCTTCGAAATCATTTGCGTAATGAGGCGTATTGTTTCAGGGTATTCTGTCTCCATGACGCCCTCTTTTCATCAAAAATGTGTTTTCTCCAGAATTTATTTCCTTTTTCCTTAACAGATTTCTTGCTTCCTTGTTTTCTTACATACGTTATTTAATTATTTATTTTCCATTTGTTTTAATGTATCTCTCCTTCTTGCTTTCCTTCGTCTGTCCCTTCTTTCTGTCACAGTTCGTTTCCAGCTAGAGAGTGTTCTATTTAGGATTCTTAATTGGATTCCCTTTTTCTTTTACTTAATATATTTTCTATTTTGTCTTCCTTTTCTCTTCCACTTATATCCCTTTTTCCTTCCTTTCTTGTTGTCATAGTTCAGCAACTACTCTGTTATAGAGGTTTACAGATATGAAGCAAGGAGTTGTGACTTTTTAAATGGGCGATTAGACTATTGAAAACACAAGCCAACACACACAATTTCAATAAATATTCATGTTTGGAGCAGTTGTCGAAATCGTGGTGCCAGTGTTGGAGTTGCTTACACTGCTCAGGCACCGATCTTGGCATTTATTACATTTTATCCCTGCTTTGCATTTCCTTCTGTTGACTTAAATGAAGCCGTTAGGTGTTTAATATTTTCTCCCTTGTTGGTCTAAGAAATGACTCCTTTTTATACAATTTCTTGCTACTCTTTTGAGAAATTAAGTTGTAATGATCAGTGTTTGCACAATCTTTTTTTTTTAATTAGGTGTAACTGAACTGACTATCTACATCTAACGAGCAGAATTCTCCTTCAGAAGATAGTAAATCTTCCGTTAGTCAAATTCTCCACATTTATGAAACTACAAGTTTCAACGCCGTGTTCACAAGAGCTGTTTTATATCCCCATCCTGAGTCAGATGAATGCAGTCTTATATCCTCCCATTCTATCTCTTATAGATCAATTTTGATACGATCCCTCGTCTACACCCTTGCCTTCCGCAGTTACCGGCAAATCGCTTCAGAGGCCGAAATATTTATTTCAGAATAGGACCAAATTTCTGAATATCGATAACACAAAACACTGTAGGCCTGCACCCCAGTGAAACCATTTACATTCCCTGAAAAAAACTGTCACACCGTGGGGTTCTAAGCATAAATAAATCAATGAAGCACAGTTTTTCTTCAGCAGCGATGGTCACTCAGCTGGTCAAGACATTCCCCACATTTTGTGTAATAAGAAGATTCAGTACCATGTTCACAAGTGCCCGTTACTAGTTGCTATGCTAAACTAGATAAACCTAGTCCACAGCGTACCAGCCAACTTCTTTAACAAATTAAGCTGAAGTATTTCCTGTGCAGGCAATTCAGTCATAATCGGGATTCAGCTGTAGCGCCACTCATTCTTAACCCCTATAATGGATGGAGGTGGGTGACCAGCTTTAGGTCCCAGCCGCTTTTTATCCGGGGAAAGAACTTCCAACGCCCACTGAATGGGGGACTTCTATAACGTCCATTTTATTATTATTTTTCTACTTACGATTTTTTACAAGGGATCCCAACATGAAAGAATAATACTATACTGAAGTCAGATATTTGAATACTTACAGGTTTATCATGCTTAATAATATCATACATATTTAGCTGCCATTCCAAGCAGTTTTACTTTCGGATAGAGTCGTTTCAAAGCGCGGGAAGTGCAATATTAGCTGTTCGCTGTTGCGCTTCATGTATGACGTCTTCAAATAATACTGTAAGATTCCCAACCTCTGCGTTTTACCGTGTGTTCTGCAAGATGGCAGACTTGGTCCTGCCGCGTGTGTAACAGACAATCAGCCGCTTTGAACACCCAAGATCTAGAATTCGACGAGAGCACTCTGTTTAGTCTATTAGGAATGACATTTTGTCCAAGTTTCATTATGACATGGTAGAGCCTACGACCACAACGGAGTAATAGGTAAAATCAGGTTCGGGATGAGCCGTTCGTTGACACATACCATTCAAATAAAATTTTACCTGTAACATGCCATGAAAACATACTCTTTCTTTACCTTCGGCGTTAGAAGGGGATGTGTGGACAACGCCACCACCCTGCCGCCTTACCCCCGGAAAGAAAGCTCATGTACTCATTGCATAATATTAAAATACAAATGTTTTAAAACAAAATAATGTAAGAACTAATAAATTTGAGTTGAGTGATTAAGGCAAACTCTATTCGTAGAGTATGTTATTCGTACTGAAGGTTAGGAAGTCAAATAGTCTAAGGAAACCACTGAAATGAATACAAAGGGGATAGATAACTCAGTCAAATATTAAGGAATTTGCGAAACTATTAATTTACGATTACACATAAATGCGTTGACAAAGTTGAGAGTTAGATAATTAATAGAAGAAAGGTATTGTTCATTTCGGGAGTAACAAAACTTGCATATATGAGTTTCTTCATTAGGTGTATATCAAATATAATTATTCGCAATTAATTTGAGGAAAGCTTTAATAATTAACGTTATCTTTTGCACATTAAATTTAGGTTTCATTGTGCCTGATAGCACCGTGAAACCTTGTCCAGTTTGCACGTATGTTAACGACCTTCACGAGTTCCGTCCACTTTGTTTTATGATAATGCATGTTCAACTTTTACTAAAATATATATTTTAATGTTCGTTATAACTCGGACTCGGGGTAAACCGTCGCGCTTAAGTATCAGTAACTTACTCCTGAATTCTTATAGCAGCGACGGGGTACTGAAAATTACATTTTCAAACACCATAGCCTGTAAAATTCTCTTTACTATCACCCCACATCTTAAATTACCATAGCTACATCTTTCCTTATTTTATTAGAAACGTAGGCTGAAACCAATGTCGTTAATCATTCGGAGCCCGAAAGTACACCATGCCAATAGCGAAAGCTTCTAGTGCTATGGAAGTCCATAGTAAACACTAGGTTATGTCTCTGGATTAGTAACAAATGTCGTTGTATTATTCAAATTACGTCAGCACTTTCAAAGGCACGTTCTGTAGCCCAACTAACACTTTGCTGATATGCAGAGCGGCAGACACTACCTGCCTCTATATCCTAACTGCATAAAATACAAAATGGTACACACAGTTTCCACTACCGTGTGCGGGAATAGAGAATTTGGATACCAGACATCGTTTCATAAGTCTGAGGGCTTTATTATAATATTGCAGGTAAATTACGCCAGCTACACATCAGATTAGTTACACTGAATCTCGCTGATTGCAATTAATTAGTTGATTTCTCGATCTGATGGCCAATAATTGCCGAACCGCATCAATCAGGTAACCACTTGTTGTAGCCAGCATTGTTAACTTGCTGAATTCTGTCGTTGCGTGAGAATTCGTATGGATTTACACCAAGCGTCACTGTTATTACTAGCTCTAAATAGACTACTGATAACTCTCTGGAAGACGGCCTTATCGAATAGGGTCAAAGGGACATTCCCTTATTTTAAATTGTAATACGGAGGTAAAGTGTACTTGCGCAGCACCTGTTACAATGAGGCTTAAGAACTTCATTTGTAATAGGTATTCACAAAAGTCGTCAGACGTTACGTAAAGAGTGAAGACACCGATACCATCAAATAGTGTTAAAACATCAATGAAGAACCCCGAATATCAAGTCGAAACCACATAATACTGAACAAGGACAGATTAATGGATATCAGATACGGGATATGTGACAGAACCAACCAAGACATACTTCCATGTTAGCAATTCCCCTACATTCGGCGTGATATATACAAACCATCCGATCAACATTGAATACGTAGCAAGGCTCATAACTCTAATTTTTCATATAAATTATCACTAGAAGATAAAATATATTAGCATCTAATAACATTTATCCAGCAATTTTACCATTGGTTTTAAGCAATTTAACCTTTGGACTCAAGGTTATAGTATTTGGCGTAATGGCTGGGCCTGACGTGTTAATTTTAAGGACTGTTGTTACCGGCGGGAGCGGGTTCTAATCTGGGAAATTAGTCCTTTGTAAAGAAAGCTTTTTTTATGGATGTCTGCGGTTTTAAACCAGAACAGTGCTGGTCGCAGTGGCTGAAGGCTTCCGCTATTCACGAAAGATAACGTGAAACCTCTGGCAGTGTATCCGAAGAGTGTTAGACACTCACAGTAGTGTCGATTTGAACACCTTGTTACAGGAAGACTCGACTGGCCTTCTGGGTTTCGGTCGCCTTTGATGAAGATCGCGGGCGACAAACAGCCTTCGGTCGACAAAAGCGCCCTGCGAACTTTGTATAAAATCCCTCGATCAGGGCTCCGACAAGTTCGGCAAAAAGAAAAATAAATAAATAAAATACCGTACAAATCCTCGTAAATTTGTCTGCCACTAACATACCAGGAGTGTCAGAGTCGCAGTGCGATGACACATGGTTTGTAACACCGCCAGGTTCCTGGCGTCGTAGCAGGTAGCAGACTTCAAGTATGGTAAGCAAAGCCCATAATTGGATGAAGAAACTGCTTATAAAGCAGAACGCCATACCTGACAGTCAGGCCACTTGTCCTATTAAGGAGAGGGCTTAATATGCCTAGTATCTGGACTCCCTTCTTTATGACCTGATAAATCAGTGTCGATCAGAGCAGATGTGTATCCAGAGTCACCCCAAGATACCGAGCTGTATCGACCCACTAGACTGGCTCCGTAAAAGCAATCCTGGTCGCGGCTTTGGAATATGCCTCGCAGCCTTAACGAACAGTACGACGGTGCCCTTTGAAAAACCGATGGCGAAAATATAGTCCCGTAGCTAGTGCTGAATGCTGGTGAGATGTCTCCAAGTAGCTGACGAGCAGTGTCGGGTGGCGGGACGTGGCTATGGCAGCCGCCTCATCCGCGTAGAAGGATTACTGAACGTGGCCGAGAGGCATTGGCATGTCCTTCACGTACAGGCTGAAGAGGACGGAGAACAAAATCCACCCCATATGCTGGTCTATGAATGCGGTCACGTTACACAGGCAGGATGCATGAATGTGGTCACTGTGAAACAAGTGAGAGAGGGGATAGATCCGGTCCGTGGCAGTATGAATGGTGAGAGTGGAGTTTTGAGGACGCAGTCCTTCTCAAAGCCAATGCGGGCAGAAAAATGTGACGTTGACATCCTTTGACGAAAAGTGGAGAAAACCTTAAGTTTTCTGACGCTGTTTAGAGGGCGTACTCTTTAAGTTGATATAGTCAGTAAGAACCATGTGCTGGTCGCTCTGGAGGGACATGTTACGTAGGCCTATTTTAGGATTCTAAATGATATATGGTAGCATACCTTGGCAGAATATGCAAATGAAACTTAACAATATGGCGGTCTTAAAAATTCGTCTTTGGCTCTGCATTTGTTATAGGCAGCTAAAGATCCTTTTTAGTAAGGTACGAGAAATTTGTTACGGACGGACAATATAAGCATATCTACACTCTAGGACTGATAACTTGAGACTTGTGGGGCAGAGAGGGGGACAAAGACGAGGGGAAGGGAAGAAGGGGTATAAGGTTCCTACCTGTTTGAACATATAGCGACTTTATGAAAAACACCAGTTCCCATCAGTTCCGAATGCTATGGCAGCTAGAAAATATGAGATAAAATTCTTGTTGCTTAGACGATAAATGTTTTTGCACAGGTAGTCGCTGAAAGTAATGGCTCGCCAGACAGAAGTATCACCCCCCCCCACTATCCCCATTTCTAGAGAATAAATGTTATGTGTAGGAATTTGTTCCTAAGTCAGTAATTGCAAATAGGTGAAAATGAGAAAGGCTGAGGTGGTCAGACAAATTTAACATAAGTAGAAAATTAAATTAAATTATAAAATAGGAATACAAATAAATTAAATGAGAAAAATAGTACAGGAATAAATCTTTTGCGCTGGAATAAGTGCATCAGGAAAATAGACTTCGTAATTTCTGCTCACAAATTACTGTGAAGACAGGAAACCAATTTTTGTTATTCAAGAGGGATTTTTATATAAGCTTACGTATTATAAATAAAGTTTTATAAGCAAATGGACAATGACGAACACTATAAATATTTTGAGTGTTATATGTCAAGGTATTGTGAAGTGTATGAACACTTTTCTAGGACTAACAGCTGGAGCTACGACACTAGAGCCTTCTGAACCATAAGAATACAGAAACAAATGACCCTAATGTTCGCCTAGTTACAGTCATTTTAATTCTTGCATGTCGTCCCATGTTTCTTCCCATGGACGAATAAACTTGATGTATTGATGTACGTAAACAATATAAACCTCCAGGAATAAATCATAAGTTCAAAAGCACAAATAAATAATTCGCCATTGGACGTGTATATAAGATTTCCATGCAATTTATATTCTCGCAATTTATTTTCCTAAGGTATATCTTAATTTTTTCTCCAGTTATTTTCTTAGTCTCCTTTAACGCTCACTTCACTCCAGTAGCTTCTCCTTAATGTACTATCCTAGCAATTCTCAGGGACCTGTATAAATCACAAAATTTAACAAATATCTCGTATTTTCCAAATTAATTCACTCAAATATATAATTAAGGCCTTGGAGCATAGAAGGGAAGAATCGCTCAGGTAATCAACATATTTCGCGCCTTTAAGGAATTAGAATGTCCATTTCCGTGTTTACAACAGCCCTGTCTTGACAAAATCATTATCTATTTTTTTTATAATTAGTTATTAATATAATTTTAGGAGTAAAACTTAAGATAGCATTTAACACAATCACTCGTAACATTCTGTGAAATGCTTGTTTCAGCTATCGATGCAAGTAATTAAGAAAGTAAATAAATACATATCACTACGGTAGCAGAACAAAAAAATATGTAAAGGTAAAGATTCTAGTGGATTCACAACGAGGTAAAATGCGAAAACTAGAAAGAATTTTATCTCACAAAAATCTCAAATTTCGGAAATGAGTGCACTGACGGATAGTTACAGCTTTCTCATTAAAAGATCCTTTAATAACTAAGTTTATATAGTGCATAAAGTCAGTTTTGTGTTCCAAAATATTTTGAAGGGTTTGTTACATTTTTAAAGGACACTTCACTCACGAAATATGCACTAGCTCTTCAAGAAGTGATATCAAAAGTATGTTATATTCCTACTCATGACTTCGACATAGAGATCCGAAAAAAAATAACAGAGAGACATTAGATTTCGGAACGTATTCGCCAGATAAATTAAAGCGTTATTCCCGAAACACTACGTGTTATTTTTCCCACGTGGCAACAGTACAACATTACCTTAATTTTCCAACACTCTTCACTGAAAGTAGCAAACACAGAGGCCCAATTCCTTTCCACTAGAAGCAAATATATTTCACGTCTCTGAAAAAAATGCCACAGGCCCTGTGATGATTAGGTGAAGAAACAGGAGATTTGTACTTTATTTATTTTCCTGTTAGAAGTAAAAATACGAGTGTAACCTACACCTGATTGATATTTATCAACATCTATCAGGCATATATCAATTAACAAATCTTTATAGATCCACATTACACAGGTTTAGAAAATAAAGTTTAAAGTCCGGAAGCTGCACAGTGCTGAATGTAGGAGATATCGTGGCGCGGATGGGTTGTAGGATGATACAAATTCAATGAACATATTGTCATTCATATTCCAGTTCCTTCCTACTACCATGAGGGAGAAAAAGTATATTGTGCTTTTAAAACATAAATTCTAATAGACAACATTTTCAGATTCTCTTTAGAAACTTTGAATTTATTTCACTGTAATTCCTTTTCAAAGCAGAATGCTAATTTCGATGAATACAGAAAAATGGAAAATTATTGGACTTTAAAGTTAATAAGTGGAAACACTTTTAAAAAAGGAAGAGCAAAGAGCTCTAATCAAGAGAGTAAATATTAAAAGCAAACAAGTTCTTGTTACGATATAAAATATCAAAATTTCATGAACATTTCTCGAAACAATATTGCGAGTGGATGAAATTGGAACCTTCCAATTCTTACAGTGTTGTGTGTAGACACGGAATTAATATGTATACATAAACTGGAAAACACATTGCAGCCATCTGTTGGCCTGTGTATACATATGTATATACTTACACTAAACCTAAAATCTGAAATCCTCTCCTTATTCTATGTAAACGAAGCGAGTTATTTTTGTAGTGCATGAGTATGCGAGGTACTAGGGAGTGCGAAAAGGGTGTGGCGAAGTGAAACAGTCCACAGAGACCTACTATGTTTCGGCCGGTTTCGATATTTGCTGATAAAATGTTATATTTGTGTAGTTGCACCGCTTGGTTTGTTAAGGTGTCTTTCAAGGACTATTCAAGATTACTGCATGCATATTCAGTGAAAATGTGATCTAGTGTATAAGAGTGGACCAAAGGTAGGGTTGTCTGTAGATATAATAGCTAAAGATGGAAACTGCCAAGTATTACATGTAAGATATACTAGTATATACATACTTATGTTGTTCCAGGTATGGCTGTGCACACAACCTCACTGCCTCCACGCCTAGAAATTATAGTCTTTATCAGCACTACCACGAAAAACAGACCATCATACAGGTCTTCCTGAAAGGCAGCTGCAGGGGCGCAAACTGCTTTTCTACGCTGGAATATGTAGTTGAAACCAACGTAAAATTTATACCCTACAATGATAACCTCAGGGTAAATTTTAATCCTCACATGGGAAACACGATGGCTTGATTTTGTCATTTCCACTGAATGTCGGTTCAAAAATCCTGTACGTCATAAAACTGAAGGATTTAGAATAAAAGTAGCATATTTCTGCAAACTAGACTAAGGGTGTTTCTAAAAACTCTTTCAACAAATGACGCCAGATTTTTTAATGTCAATTTCAGCACTCGAAGCATTTTTGGCCACAGTTTTTAACTCATATAAAAGTAGATTATTTCAGCGTACAAATATTCTCAGCAGAACTTGACGACGTCAAGAAAAGAAGTAAATCACACAAGTTGTTCACATCATGTTTTATGTGCTTCTGTCAGAGATGGTAGGAATACATGTGCTGAGTAGAAAATGCGTAAGAAGTTCGGACAGAAATGTCGATCAAAAAGTCACCTTTAAAATAACAGACTGTGATGAGAGGTAATATAAAATGGTTCTTCGAGACATAGAGTGTGTAAAGGATTTAATTCTTAATGAATTATGCTGAATATCGGATTTTTCAGAAGATACCGATAAACCAACTGATTTCTTATAAAAATTGATATATGATTCAGTGTATTGTATTTTATTTTTTGTAATATTTAATGCAATAAGCCCCTCCCAGCGCAAGCATTCTAAATTCTTTCAATGAATTACGTTTGCCTCTCCATCTTTTCCACTCCTCCGATTGAAATATTGAGATCAATATCTTGGTCACCAAGTGACATATTTTCATCAAGCTGTGTAAGAAAGACATAGCAATGGAAGATACACCATTTTTTAAATTTTAACCCATCCATCGCCTTCTTTGTTTTCTCAGGGTATTTTCTCAACAGATGTCCTCACCAAAATCCCGGAAAATTCATATAGGTCCTACTTCTTCGTGAAAGACATAAAACTTCCGCGGCGTCAGCCACGCAATAAGGAAGAGAAGCATAATTTCTCTGAGCCCGACTCTGCCAACACCATTAGGAAATATTTCGGCTAATTTCTAAAGAATATTTTATCACGTATTGATTTGTTTTTTAGTTCGAAATGATCCAAAATAACCGTCACCAACATGAACCATGGCAAATAAAATCATTATAGTTTGTAAAATTAACGGAAATAAATTTTGAAATCATGGAGAATTATTGATATCGGCATAGTTTTTAGGGGCAGAAAAACAGGGCAATGAAGTCTGAGATTTGTGCCATATATTGGCAAATTTGAGAGCCGGAATAGTTCAGGCGACATAATGACTAAGCTAAGGGATGAATGACGGGAGAAATCGTGGTTAGATTTCCGTCTAGACTGGCCCTGGGGCTCAAAGAGCCTCCTATTAAATGCAAAACGGGGAATCTTTCCCCAAGGCAAAGCGGTCGTAGGGTGAGCCTGTCCGCTCACCTCTATCAAGAGCCAAGCCTGAGAATACGTGGAATTATGCCTAACCGCCCCACGTACCTTCTTGATGTGTACAGGGGAAAACTTTACCACTGCCGTCATTATATTACTAGTTAGTATGCAATGTATACAAAATTACTAAAAATATAATCATACGTCTGGGGCTGAAACATACGAGTAATTGCGACTGAATTAATTTTTAATGACTAGGTCTTGAGTATAATTGCTATTTTTATTAATTTGATAAATATTTATCGGCAGAATGTTCGACGACTGACACAGAATTTTGTGTCGGCCATAATGTAAATGGTGAAATCCAGCTTGTCATGGTGCCATAATATAATTTTCAAATGTATACGTATTCTGGTAACGCAAAATTGGGGAATGGACATGGCACATATTCTTCCTAATACATGTCATGTTCAACGCTCTGAAATTAATTGCCCCATTCTGTTTTTAGTTTTCAGTGCAGTACTAAAAGGGGAGAAAATATACCAGCCTGCACGTGTTTCCATCACTATTCACCTAACCATTTATGGCCTCTGCATCCAAACACCATGTTGCAAGGGCGGTCAGTTTCACACTGTGAAGGATTTAATCATAGGGAAACACTTATGGTACTCAAAGAATAGGAGACTGTTATAAATGTCCTTTGCCGTTCCAAATATTTTATTGCATTTTGTATTACTGTAGACTTAAGTGCATTGTTCTAGAGGTACCAGAAAGTGAATATTACTGTCTTCAGGACAATGACGCCGTGTCCTGACAGAAACATTTTAAAGTTTGTGAAAAACCTCCTGCCTTTCTATTCAGGAACGAAGTTGCACAAAGTAGGCTTCTCTGAAACGCTGACAAAATTCTACCAAGTTAAGTGATGTAGACTTCCAAGGTAAGTCGTCTTCATAGACTACCGTGAGAAACTCATATCATGTGCAAGATAGAAAATATGGTGAGAAGAGCAGAGCTGTATTTATTGCTTTTGCTTAATTGTGACCTAGTCAGACTTATTCAGATCAGTCATCTCAGTGGGTGATGATTGTGACTTGTGTTACGGGGAGAGGTCCTGGTTTGAATCTGCGCTGGAACACTATCTTGAAGGAGTTTTCTTCAGGTCCTCCAGGAAACATTTAGGATACTCTCTCAATTAGACCACAGCCGCCCGTTTCAAACTTGTTTACAATTCATTATTTATCACTCGTCTAAATTATATATATATATATACATTTATATCCTACCTTACAGAGAAGAAGGCTGTATCATGCCTCAGGTGGTCTGTTGCCGGCCTCACACGGTGGAGGCCTAGGCTTGGTCTCAGGCCAGTCCATGCGGAATTTCATGTGTGCAAATTTGCGCTAGGACACGTTTATCTCTGAGTAAAAGTAAAGCTGTCCCGTTACATGCAAAGCAGGCACAGAGGGGTGGTATAGGTATCGCTCTACCCATTCTCGACCATGGCGCTATAACGGGGGTGGGTGGTAAGGGCCATGAACCGGCCGCTTTACCCCCAGGAAAGAGACCCGACACATTGTACAGGAAGCTGGGTGGGAATTGGGGCCGGTCTGGATGGGTCCGGAAAATGTCACCTCACCGGGGTTCAAATCCCGATCTCTTCAGTCCGTAGCGAGTCGAGTAATTCGGTATTTGCCTTTCAGTTCCATTCCACCAATGTTCCACAATCTTATTAATTTCATCTACCACCTAAAATTTATAATCTTAAAAATTTACAGCTATATTAAATAAAACATTTCACTTCATGTCACAGATAACACAATACAGAGGCCAATCTGCTTACGCTTTTTAGGAAAGTAATTGGGTTTTATTCTGAGAAAAATACGGAACACTTAATGCACTGAAAATAAAATGTTGAGTGTTTAATGTTACACCCGGGAATTAATAGGAAAGCGTAAAGTTACCACTTGTCAATCCCAGTAGCCGCGCGGTCTAAGGTGTGAGTCTGCGGCCGCTCGCTCGCTGGGATTGTGGGCTTGAAACCCGCCGGGGGCATGGAAGTCTGTCTCTTGTGAATGTTGTGTGTTGTCAGGTAGAGGTCTCTGCCTTGGGCCGATCACTCGTCCAGAGGAGTCCTACCGAGTGTGGTGTGTCTAATGTGTGTGATCGTCAAACCTCGATAATGAAGAGGGGTTACCGAGCCATGGGAAAAAAATTACCACTTCCTTTTAAATTATTAATAACCTTAGGTTTGAGGCCTAAATACGGCTTCAAAACGTTGAATTTAAATTAATCCTCATGTTAGTGTGCATGTTACTTGCCACGTGTTTATACTATAACGTGCGGTTTTACTGTCTACATGCTTATGAATCTGGGGCGGGCTCATTTTTCCAAGTTATCAGAGATTTCTGTTGAGAGTGTGAGTTTGCTCTAACGCGCCTGAAATATACGTTCTTCATAGTGACGGCAGTGACAATGAAAGCACGTGGGGTGGTAGCTCAGATGAGGAAAAATGGCGCATTAAACTAGGGACGTTATAATCCTGCCACGAAAGCCACGATAAGGTGTCAAGCAAAGCAACATCAATCATCAATGTCCCCATTAGGAGGTGCACTGTCATTTAATGCCACTTTTCTTCTCCTGGATTAATTCAAAGAAGCGCCTCTGTTCTCCTTCCGGCAATGTGCACTTTTTAGGATGTTCTTTGCTTACGCAGTTTAAACGATAATATTAGATAAAGATTATTACTAAAATTTTTCCCTGAAACTTTTACGTTCAAGTCCGTTATCTAAAAACTTATCGTAAAAATTAAAACACAAAACATATAATTTGTGCTTTCCTGTCACTCGTATGGCTTTAAAGCTAGTTCTCACACTCTGGCATGATGGCTGAATGGAGATGTTTGAGAACGATGCTTAGAAAAATATCTGAAAGTAAGAGAGAGCAGTCCGAACTAAGAAGAAGCTGGAGAAAATTGCGTAATACGGGGCTTAATAATTTGTACCTTTCTCGAAATGTTAATTTTCCTCAGGTTGACAAACTAAAGACGAATGAGAATGGATGAGGGCCGAGCCATGGCTCAAGCTATTATTCTTCGACCTATCACGCAGGAGACCAGGGTTCAATTCGGGACCAAGCTAAGTGGGATTTGCAGGGAAGAAACTGGTATAAGTACAGGCTTCTTTTCGAATATTTTCGGTTTCCCCCTGTCCGTATCATTAACCAGTTCTCCATTTTCACTCACTCATTCATCACGGATACGATATATATTCTTATCAACTGACAGCATCAGTATAAAACACACTTAAATATAACAAAGTAATCGGCTGAGCATTGAATGTTCGTAGGAGAGGAAAGTGCATAAAGACAATTAAGGAACCTCAATGGAAGACTTTGGAAGCAATGTGTAGAGGGGAAGATAATATCAAAGACAGAACTTAGATGTTAGTTGTGAAAATGGGGACTGGTTTATCTAACGACAGCGTCCGCTGGCTGAACACGGTAATGAATTTTCTACTGACATAATAGGCTGGAAATTTTGGACCATCTGAGACTCTATTACTTTCATATGAAAATATTCATATAATCAGTTATCACACAATAAAGGACGGCTTGTTATACACAGGTCGCCTAATATTTTGGAATGGTCAAATTAAAAAAATATAATTGGCTGAATACGCGGCTAGGGTGAAGAAGAGGAAATATAGACAGAATTTTGATGGAAAACATTGAAAATGTACACTTGTAACATCGAAGAATAGAAAGGAAGAATGAGATTAAGAGAACCTTAGAAAAATATATGCCGGTTTGAGGATTGAATGTGCAAGAAACTAGTCCAGGACTAGGCTCAGAGGTGGAATTTATTACCAAAATTTTTGATCTTGAGGTTTTTTCTAGCAAGAATGTTTTAAATGCAGAGATTAAAAATTGTCGGAAAGGGGGGGGGGGGAAGAAAATTATAAATATTTACTATGTAAGAGTTTTGAAGGGGAAAAACTGTGACATGTTTTGATGAATTAGCCTTATCTACAGATTTTGAAGAGAATCAACATAGCTTTACTTTCGAAGGCAAATATCAAGCCTAACAACATTAACCTGTTCGGTTCCTTTCGAAGGTTGGTACTTTTCTCCCAAACTACACGACATCATATCCCAGAGGAAAGTAATGCTCGATTTGTTTTGTGTAAGATAAAATTATTTTAATATTTATTTGATATGTATAAAATCCTTGTGAGAGTTAATAAGCAGTGCAGATACTAGGCGACAGACGCCTTAAATTCGCTACTGCTGATAAAATACTAGCAGTACAGAAACTTACGTAGCGGTGCAGAGGTTGTCAGTTCTACTGCTTACAGAGAGAACAGGGGATAAATTTCTCCGACCCAGGATTATTACCTTGACCCGAGGATCTCCGTAATTTTTATCAGTCCCTTCAGCAAGACACTGGTATTTTACCCTAAAATAAGCCTAATATCTTCCTCCCACTTTCTTTAAACCTCATTATTTACAGAACCTTTCTCAGTCGACGATATTTTATTTTAAAAATTGGAGAAACTCTTGTTCAGCAAAGTTAAGCAGTAGATATAATACACAGTACGAAAAAATAATATCCTATTTATAATTTATCTGCATATATACATTAAATAGGACAGAATGTGTCCTTAAGATTGTGGGCTGTTAACTGCTCGATTAGAGTGAAGTGAGAGATATGTGTTAAGCAAACATTTATTTGTAAGAGTACAAAATAATTACGTAGATGATTCAAGGGATTATACATACATTTTAATTTCAATCTGCATGTTCGTCTACAGTCCATAAGGGGCCCCGCTCCTGTAATAATGCTGTGATTAATGCCACAAAACAATCCACCATTTATTAGACATGAAATTTAAATCAATATTTATGAGTGTAAGTTTCAATAAATATGTTCATGAGCTTAATCAAAATGATATTTGAACATAAGTATGGGTTCTAATAAGACGTATATATTATTTTAGGAGTATGCTGAAAGAGTCTCCAGTCAAATCTCCAGTAAAGCAGGGAATCACTTAATCTAGCGAGCTTTCAAAATGTACATAGAAATTTTTTGTGCTGCGAAATCAGAACTACGTGTCGATTGTGTATATGTATCTTTGAAAGAGGCTTGAAAGCTTTCTCTGTATAAATAATTTTAACTTACCGGAATATTTTCGTTGTTTCTACAGGATACGTTTTTAAAATTCACTCACTCTGTTAGAAGGCGACCACTTTACAGCGACTACAAAGGTTTACAATTCACCATTCTCCTCTTACCCATACTAGGCCGTCTGTGACAACTTTATTCATTTTTTATTCGCAATACGGACAGGTGACATGACACATTCAGTGCTAAATTGCTGAATTAAATGTGAAATTATTATGCTTTATATTATATTATACTTTGTGCTCTTCATTTCCGTGGACAGTAAAAGGGCTAATGTTTCTTAATAAAATTTTAACAATGGGTCAGTGAATTAGACTATCAGACAGCAGAGAGTAAAATAGTGACTGATTCAGTCAGTGAATAAACCGACGATTCAATATGTCATTAAATAAGCCATTCAGTCACCTAATGACGCATTAAATAAGCAAAAGAATCGATCGGTAAAAAGTCAACAAATTAGCGATGTATTAGAAATCCATTCACCAAACGAAAAGAGATATCCCAGAAAGAATAGAAAAGCTCAGTTTTGAATGCGTTAATAAGAGTATAACAGGCTTTTAGAACCCAAAATTTAGATAATTACAAGAAGATAAATTTATGTTCTTGATTCTCGTATAAATCACGCTTATGTGTGTCCTATAAAGTTAAAAGGAGATCATTAATTTCAAATTTAACCGAAATATTTCAATAGTTTGAAGATAAAATATGGGGCCGGATGGATTGACGATTCTTCTCCATTATGTACTTAAAACACATTTTCTCACGAATTATACATAAAAAGGAGTGTGTCCCTTATAATGAAGGGAAAAGGTATTGAGAAAAATGTGCTAAAATAGTCCAGTGTTTGAAAGAATGAAAAAGTCGAAATGCATAAGAAATAAATTAAGAGTGCGTATTCTCTGCAAAGATGTTTCTTAAGGCTAGAATTTTTATAAAGCCTGAAATCATCTGAAGGAACTGGACTTAACCGACTCTGTTGCTGCAAGACCTGGTTGTCGGAGCAAGGGGTTGACAACCCTGGATTAGGGGATTCAACCGCACAGATTCAGTCATTTGATTGGGGATTTCTACAGATTTTACTACTGAAGCACCTGTAGAAAATTCAGCTAGAATATCTTATAATTTTCTCTCCTAGCCACACATAATACTTTCACTGATCCACTCATACATTATACATGATTATCGAAAAATAACTAAGCAACTTTAAACTTGAATAGCCTATAGATTTTGGGAAATACAATGATGGGGTTTATTGGCAAACCATGAAGCTCTGTTTGCCTGCCCGCTGTGAATATGCACCAGCATGTATGGTCGAATGCCTCTTCAAGAGTGAAACTGTGTGTCTATTGCAGTCGGTATGACTGTGTCTGTTCAGGAGGAAGTACAATGCATCATAGGTTTTGGCGAGTTCAAGTCAATTGCACAGTTCAAAGCAATTAACGGTATACATGCAGAAGATAACTTCCAAATGCCAAATCATCTCTTCAATTAGTTTACTTAATCTAAGGATACAGGAAGCATGTCGTAACAAAATTTTTCTTATATGTTTCTTCAGAAGAGAAAGTTGAACGCTTAAGGGTATCGTGTGTATGGAGTCCAAAGAAATGTATCCTTCATCGCGGGTCGCAAATTTGTATAACTAAAACTACGTACCGAAATACGCTGCATGAAACTGCTAAAATTGCATTCTTAGAAAATTCAGTTGATGTTACGCATGAAATTAAAGAAATTAATCTTCAAGGAGGGGTCGAATATGCGAATTTCATGTTACTTTAATCGACGCAGACGTTTATCTTAAGACTTTGGTGGAAAACTTGAAATAACAGTCTCACTGAAGGTGCAGGTCATGAAACTCAAATACTGTGCTAGCACAATTTGGTAGTATAAAAGGTGCTGCCAAGTGCGGATAAAAGTTTTCGACAAAGGTCGGCACAGGAATACTGGCTGATACACACCTTCTTTGCAGAAAAAGCTCTGCTCAGATTTATGGGAATTGAAACCAGACACAACGTCATTATTACTATGGGAAAAAAGAAAGTGTAATTATAGCATTAAAATTTATAAGACAGTACGTACTTATAGCTAAACCTAAGCAGATTAAATACGATAAGAAATACTTAGGCTACAACAGTTCATTTCAGGACTTCCCATCTTCTGCTGTCATAAATACGAATAATATAAAGAGTCTATGAAGCCTACTCATTTTTTCAATAAAATGGGTACCGGGAACCCTCCTGGTTGGACTAAAGCGACTGTAGTATAAATGTGATTACTCATATTCCTCTTCTTCTAAGATTAAGAGTGCGTGGAGTTATACATCCACTCCTTTAAGCATTTTGGTTAAATGCCTATTTTTTTAAAAAAACCAAGTTATTTTTTACATTGTAGTTTATTATGTAGTGCCATTCTTTTTTATGTAGGGATCTGGAACTTGGACTCTTGACCCGAGAGACGAACATAGAATGAAGATATTTGAGAGTAAAGTGCTCGAGAGGATATATGGTGTGTCTATGCGAAACGAATATCGTATTCGAGTGAGAAGCATTACTGCTTCTTATTGGGAAGATCCCGGTTTGAAATATCGGTTCGCAGACTGGCTATTCTGATTAAGAGTTTCGTGATTTTCTTCAGATTTCCGAAGAAAAGACAGGCATAGAATTTTACACCGCTTCATTCCACATTTTTTATAATTAATTATTCACTAAACGTTCTATCATTATACGCTATATATTCTTGAAAAGTGAAAGGGTCATTAAATAAACTATAGCTGCTAATTACCTGTCTAAGATTATCCGTCTTTACTTGCATGTCTACACGTATCAAAATCTGTGGTAGGCGTAAACTACGTTTAGGTTTTCTATAGGCTGTCCCGGAGCACGAAAGCTGTCCTACCTTATCGTAGCCCATGCAGGCTACCGCTGCTCAGGGACAAGATAATAGGTACACGTGGAATATACGCCAAAGCATATAGAACTTTAACTTGTGTCGTAATGAATCTAATATGGAGCTGAGTTCAAAACCTCAGACATTATAACTGTCACAGTATATGATACAATTATAATTTAATAAACTAATTACTGTACCGTTCTAAACTGCATGGAACTAACAAGCCATGACTTGGATGAGATAATTACAAGAGTGCTCATTTGCTATATTTCTCCTAAAATTTAGTTCTAATGGAATAAAAGTATGGACCATTTCATAAGTTAATATGTAACTCAATTTATTTGGAGGGCATTCTAGTGAAAGAGTAAGTTTGCGTCTTGCTACACAACAACATTTTGAACTCATTCTACTCGTAATTAACTAACTCAATACAGCAGAGTTATTACTGTGAAGCTAATATTCACCCAGGATGTCACAAAGTTCTTCGTACACGTACTTTATGCAACCCGCAGTTTCATTACTGTGTTCAAAACAGCTCTGCGTTAGTCCCTGTTCTAGCCAAATGTATTCCGTCCTTATCCTGACAATATTTATTTTACCATCTGAAGACTAGTGTTTAATAATTATACCGTCAGGTATAAAAGTAAATAATCTGTATTTGTTCCACAATATAGTTACGTATTTATTGTGATTCCGACATTAAACATCCTATAGATTACTTTCCTAAATAGTTTTCAGTCTTCAAAATAGTCAATTTATTACACCAACCAAATGCACTCTAATATTCACATGTAAGTG
Organism: Reticulitermes speratus; assembly: GCA_021186555.1. Lineage (NCBI taxonomy): Eukaryota > Metazoa > Arthropoda > Insecta > Blattodea > Rhinotermitidae > Reticulitermes > Reticulitermes speratus. Next base: position 23,748,108 of record JAJKFL010000005.1, read on the forward strand.
TTATACGTAAAGCTCCGACATGTTTCGGTGTTAGTGCACCATCCTCAGGCAGCACAGGTTGCCAAATCTAAAGCCAACCGTCAGTGACGAACCACTATTTTTATGGTTCCACAATCTGTTGTAGGCTACGTTGTTAGTATCTCTATCGCATGAAAGGCACAGCCTCTATTTTAAAATACATACAGTTAGGGTTAAAATATTCTATACAAGATAAATATGATTTTTAACAAACTAAACTTACGTCGTTGGTGGTGGAAGCTTCTATTGTTGTGGCGCTATATGTTGACCTTAACATGTAACTCAATCCAAAGTGTATTGGATCCCTGTGTTTTGTAGTGTCCTGTACCTGAGTCAGCAGCCTACGCAGCCTAGAAGGCTAGTTACATGTTAAGGTCAACATATAGTGCCACAACACTAGAAGTTTCCACCACCAACGATGTAAATATAGTTTGTTAAAAATCATATTTATCTTGTATAGAATATTTTAACCCTAACTGTATGTATTTTAAAATAGAGGCTGTGTCTTTCATACGATAGAGATACTAACAACGTAGCCTACAACAGATTGTGGAACCATAGAAATAGTGGCTCGTCACTGACGGTTGGCTTGAGATTTGGCAACCTGTGCTGCCTGAGGATGGTGCACTAACACCGAAACATGTCGGAGCTTTACGTATAACTCTTATATGTGAATATTAGAGTGCATTAGGTTGGTGTAATAAATTGACTATTTTGATCAAGACAATGACCGGAGTGAACAATTTTAAAGTAATTTTAAAGGTTTCAGCCTTGTTCTTTGTAATGTAAGCGCATAATTTCAGAATAGTTTTAACATTATTTCCCAACTACGCGTAAGTTTTCAAGGCCCTCTGCCCTTCAAGTTTTCTGACAAATACTTTGCTGTAAGTTCTACTCATTCCCATTCATGCTACGTATTTGGACCATCCCATCTTCCTTGATTTGATATCCACTACTTCTTTGTAAACATTTGTGTACACAGGGGTCTACTAATGTATAATAAAAAGTAAGAGTGAAGTGCATTTTGTCGGTGTTTTATAAACAGTGATTTGTGTACATACGTTTGGTGTACAGCTATTGCCCGAACAGAGCAACAAGTTAAAGATTCTAAACCATTATGTCTGTTGTGAAAAAAAGGGTAAAAAATAAATTTGTCTAGTTTCAGCTTTACTAATTATACTCGTAATTCTGTTTGCATGGTTTGTTTCTTCTACTTTACAAAATACTTGTGCCGTTTGAGAAAGTCGCACATCAGTAATTGCTTAAGTAAAATCTGTACTTACACTGCTACTGTCGGATTTAGAATCAAAGTTTTACACCGTTGTCAAGAATGTGTTGAACTGCAAACAAAAAATTATATACAACAAGTAGTTATAATTATAAAATATCTCCATCCTAACCTTGATATGACTTCCTTCAATACTTCATGAGTTCTCAATATCATGTTATTATTTCGCATTCCACAAAATCATACAAACAAAATTTTAGTATTTTTCGAATATCTACTACATACAGATTTTAGACCCTATATTAAATGAGACTCGGGTCGCATTCACCTCACAATTTCGCGCGTCGTTTTTATGACGTAGCTATATCCTCCAGTAACATAGCGTTTACATTACGTTTCCTGAATTTCAGTGTAGTAGTTCAAAATATGAAAGCGGAACATACAGACAAGATGAAAAATAGGCTAAAATGTTACACACATCTACATAAATGTAGCTGAAAATTTCATGTTTGAAATCTCAGAATCTAAAGACATAATTTCATAAGTTTGATATTTTGCATCCCATTGTGTTGAAAATCAAATTTATCAATGGTACAACCGTCTAACAAAACTGTATTTGGTATGTAAATTTGTATTGAGATTTAGCACCTCAGGTTATGCAGCTACCTTTTCCGACCGGCATGCGGTCACCTTCAGGCTCTATATTGTACAAGGATGTAATTGTTTACTAACGTTTGTACGCTTGTGGAGATTGAGATCTCAATCTATACAGGATATTCTTTTTCAAAATATGTTAGCTGAAAACTTAGTGCAGTGAGTTAACAAGTAATAAGAGTTGTGAAATCTCAAGTGGTTTTTCTCGAGAACGGTCCTTGCTGAATTATGACAGAGTTTGGAAGCATGTGTGGTAAGAATACTGAACTAAGCAGGCTGTGGTCCTCATCCCGTAATCTAAACCAGTAGAGTGAAAAGAGATTGCGAAAATAAGCTATGTTCTTTCCACTTTTCTTTCCTGTCTAATATGCAGACAGTTTCAGATATGCCGAAATAGAAAGGTGGGTGAAAGTCGGATGAACTGTACAGCCAAAGTATGAAGCAAAGTTGTCTCTGCGCACGACACAAATGCATATAGGACAGTGGAAGGAGAGTTCAACGTATTCTTAGCCTTGGCACTAGATGGAGGTGAGTGGTCAGCTTCACACCATGGCCGATTTATACCCGAGGAAAGGGCCCCATTTAATAGGGATTTGGTTAGGCCCTTAATATTGAAGAACAAAAGAATCTCTTGGCCCTGCCGGGATTCGAACCACAGTTCCTCGGTTGTCCAGCGTGTAGCCTAATCACTATACCATCTACGTTATATCGGACGGTCTGAGTAGCTACAATGGCTCTTCAGCGAGAAGCTGCAACTAGTTCTACATTCCATGAACTAGTACCGGGTAAAATGTAACAAGTAGACGAAAATTATATCATGATAAAAGTCATAATCTTTATTCTTCATAAAATTTTGTCGGGGTAGTAAGTCAGTGAATGTAAGATCGGTGGGGCTTATATCACGCACTGGGAGACAGAGTTTCATTCGTCAAACCTGAAGAAAAAGGAACACATGAGGTACAGAGGCGTGGGTGTTAAAATAAAATACACGAGTACACCCGGTGAAAATTAAACAGGGTGTGAATGAATGGACTCTATTTTTTCGGCTCTGAATAGGTCCTGGGGGAGAAAGAGTGGTTCTTGTGGAGACAATAATGAACCTTCGGCTTCCATTAGCGTTTCATTGGGGAGTAGTGACTACGTGCACGACTTACTTGAAGCCTAAGGAACATGACATGTCGCCCGCACGGTTTATTTATGTGGTTCACTTACTTCTCTGAAGACACAGTATTATTTTCACCTAAAGAACATTAGAAATAATTTTTATAGTAAAGCTATAACACTTTTCTTGGAGGTAAGTACCCACGTTTAAAAGGTGTCTTTAACAGTTTCAGAAGAAACTTAAATAATTTTAAGGCCTTTTTTATAAGTTTATATAATACAGGCTTAATAAAACCATACAAGAAGTGTGGCTATCAGCGAGAGTGTGCTCACAGCTCCTGACTTTAGCCGTTTATCACCAAAGTAAATACGAAATATTTACTGATGAACCTCCACCCAATCGCGTGCCAAATACGCTCCGTTACTTGGTCGTAGTTTCGAATACTGAACATTTTATATAAATGGTTTCTATCTTGCCGCAAAAATGCTTGGTAAAAGCAAGAAAAAAGCAACAAATGTCTTGTGAAATCTAAAGAAGTCATAGGAAAGTAAAATTTGTTACTGAAACCTATGAAGAAGGCGCCCTATTAACACCTCATGTTTTTAAAAGGCACTCTAAATAATTTTATAAGCACAATTTTTGCAACTTTAAACACTTGTTCTTGAAATACGACAAGGCCATTAGAAATCCACCTGTAACTGAAGTTATTGTGATTTCCCCTACTCGGTGTTTACATTTTTTTCCCTGCAAGATTAGCGCACGAAATGGCCCGTCATTAAATATCTGTCAAGAAATGTAGGGCAATAGTAAAGTACTTACCAATCTAAGCCATACGTTTGACTTCATAATCTGGTTCTTCTCATTCTGTAATCAAATAAAGTAAGGAAAGCGTGAGAAAAGTGTTGGATATGTTAACAAGTGTTAAGCTCTCATCGTGTAACATCAGACAAACACAAGACACAATAATTTTATTTGTGTAAGGAATAAAAAATTGTGCAGAAGGAAATAAAAGGAGCAATAACACACGAAAAATAGAAACATAAATTCAGCAATATATAAGACAAAGAGAAATAAAAGGTAAAAAAGAGAGATGAAAATAATAAGCATAACCTGTGTTTATTTTCTCATAATATCATCACGATCATAAATTTCATTTCGACTGTTTTTATAAATTTTAATTCTAAAATATTTCCAAAGATTCTGTCATTTTATACGCACATACGAACACACAAATTGAAGCCATTTTTGTTTTACGCACTTTCTATTTAAAAGTAACAATAAGTGGTGGAAGAATATCTGCGAATTATTGTTTCTTTTCTGTGTACTGCAATAATCCTTCGTGCAAAAGTAGATAATATTTATTACCAAAATATTCATGAACTTCCTTATTCCAGCAGTACACTCTGCATGATATTAGGTGTAGATCGTTTTTATGCACAAACCTTTGATTTCATAGCTATCTCATTGTAAGTTGGATATTTAAAATAAAGTCATAACTAACCAGAATTATTTAATATCAATAATTATAACCCGAAGTATATTTAGTACAATGTTTCTACTATTAGCAGTCTGTAAAAGGCAGCGTATTTTATAGAATTTCGATTTAGAAGTACAAAAAGTTTGTTCTTTCTGTGAAGAAAAAATAACGAACATATTAACATTTAGCACACAACGTTTGCCGCCTCTAGCACTTTAGTCGATGTGGTATGTTCTCTTCTTGTTCTTCCTCAGCGGAATTTCAGGTTTCGTGTACCTTATCGGGAATGAAAGCTATTTAGGGAGCGAGTGAAGGAATACAGTTTAAAGCACGTCAGGATTTGTTTTGTTACGTGTACAGCATCTCTTGTGTGCTATTTGTTAGCAGACTACCACGACTCAAGCTATTATTGATCGACACTGCAGCAGCTTCACCGTCTTTGCGCTCATCCGCTGTGCTAGTATGTTTTGTGATGACCATAAAATGCGAAATATGAATCAACACATAAGCCACGCAAATTCTATACTTTTATTTGTTTAAAAATATGCATAAAATTAACGCATATATAATGAGCACGTTTCGTTTCTGACCCCACAGGAAACGTGGTATTTCAATCCATAATAAAAGCCCTCTAATAATTCTTTTGCATGTATTCAATTCAGTTATATTTTACATGCAATCTAAATTAAATGCCATCAAATTCCTCAAGAATTTGAAGGTAAACAATTATTTTATTCAAATATTTATGATATGACGAATATTTAACAAAATACAGAGTGTAATTTTGTCACTCATTAAAACATGGCAGCTTTTCGCACAGAAAGACTGCATCGCCACGACATCCCGTGACAGCTACGGTCCTCAGTAGAGCAACAAATGATATGCCCTGTAGTAGAAAAAATAATTCCTAACTTTGTGTAATGAGGTTGTCTTACCGTTGTTATTACTTAAATATATTCTGCAGTTTGCAGGATTACAATACCGTTGAGTCCATTGGGCTATTAACATTACCAAGAAATGCTCCTATACCACTTCCATTTTCGGATAAACGAAACACTATGTAGTAAACAACTACCACATTACAAGTTTCCATAATATAAAAGGCCAAAAATAAATAATCACGCCGTATTAACCTAACATTTTATGTATAAATTATTTATAATTTTTAAATAATAACTAAGCTATAAATTATGAGAAGCAGATATTGAATTTTAATTACTATCTCATGTTGACATACAATTAATTCAGACCATATGAAATAAATCCAAATTATTTAGACGGAAATTAAAAGCAATCCATCACCAAGCACATGCTATTGAGAAGGTTTTGCATTTGAAGCTACTGTAAACATTTCAGCAAATTAATTACAGATGTGACAATAACTGTTACGGTCCCTTTTATCAGCAGACTAATATATTTTGTAACGAAAACAGGCCGTTAAAATGGCCTGTTTCGGTTCCAAATTTCGCCTTATCTAGCAGCATTTTAAGTGGCTATAAAAATCGTGTTGTTCTTGGACTATAATACTTGATTTGTTTTTATAACATGATTTCTTATTCCAAATGTTCCAAGTTTTCGCTTATTCAAGAAACAAAGAAATAGGTCTTTCACAGGAAGGCGAAATCTCTGACTTTGTGTAGCGGTACAATTGAACCTATGTGTGCCATGTGGTCATGTAGGTAGTGCAGGTATCCAACACAACTCCAAGCACTATATGGAGGTGCGAGGCCAGTTTGAAAACTCCGAACGCATTAATTTCCCGGAACGAAGCTCTTTTAGCCATTGAACACGAGACTGGCAGTAAAGGAATAGGCTAAAAATATAATTATTAGCAACATGTCTGGAAATGTTTATTTACGTCATAAAATTGGCATATTTACTCGTACGTATTAACTAAATCCAATTTTCAATTTCAAAGCCTTAAGATTAAAATACATAAAACTATAATTTGTCGCGTTCTTTTGTACGAGCGTGACACTAGGTATCTAACTTTGAAGGATAATGGAAGACTGAAGGTGTTTTGAACATATGGTGCTGAGAGGAATCTTTCGACCTTGCAGGGAGGAAGGAAAGCAAGGGTGTACAATATTTTTCATGTAATGTATTATCCACATAATATAATTAGGGTGATGAAAGGAAGAAGGGTAAAGTTGTCAAAATATGCTGCAAGCAAAGCAAAGAAGAGAATTGTATGTAGGGTTCTAGTGCCAAACCTGAAAAAAAAACCATTTATAAAACCTAGCGGCTGGTGGGAGGGTGATTTTAACATAAACCTTAAAGAAACAAGATGAGAGGAAAAGGCGTAAATTCATCTGTCTCGGCATAGTGACAAGTAGCAGTATCTCTGAACACATTAACACACTTTCAGTTTATACAAAACGAGGGAAAATTTTGGACCATATTAGGGAATATTATCTTCTCAAGAAGACTTCAGTTTCACGGGATTACGTACTTGGACGGCATTAAAACTGAGATAAACAACTTCTAAGTAACCTTGATTTCAGGCTTCCGCCGCGATGTTGATGAGATCTGCGCTCTTCTGGGATATTATGGGGCGTCGTGTGGTAATTGTTTACCGACGTTTCGGGACAACGCGTCGGTCCCATCTTCACGGGTCACGAACTCCGACTCTTGACGACCAAAACGTTATCCCGAAACGTCGGTAAACAATTACCACACGACGCCCCATTATATCCCAGAAGAGCGCAGATCTCAACTTCTAAGTAATTATACAGATCAGAAGTCCTACGTGGGAAGTTTCTATTTGACCAGCTGGTCAATGAATTTCGCGTCCTTATGGACCCCGCAACTTGGTTATCGTGTTCACAAAACCCCCACAATCGGTAAATAGACAAAACTCCTGGCGTGAAGTGTCATGAATAAATAACAAATCGACGCAGTACTGCTAAAAATAGGGCTGGTCTGAAATCGTGTATTAACTATCTGCATGGAGGAGCAGTGACAGATATTAAAACCACATCACCTCGGAACAAAGAGCGATGAATCAGAGCAAATTCCAGAATTTTAAACGTGACGCTAAATTCCCATGAAAATCACATGTTGCCTTATATCTTAAAACTCCATTACGGCTGTTTTTAAACAGCATCGAGGAGAACTCATAAACCCATACAACTTATATTTGTATCGCATTCAAATTTTATACATATTTTTTATATAATTATAGCTTGTGCTTAACGCTGTAAAACTTTTTTAATCAGGACGTTATTTTGCTTGAGTTACAAGAGTTTCAAAACAAAGTGCCGAGAAAATTACTTAGACTGAAGGCTGATGAAATAAGTTAGCAATTTGGGATATTACGTGATCAAAAACTCTGTTATTTAGGGACTTGGCATTGTTAAGTTAGAGAAGTTTTAGAGAGTGTAATGTGAAGGACGTGTGGCTGGGACGGAAAATGCGATGTATGTAGGGAAATTTGTGGTGAGAAAGTCTCTTGGGAAACGTATGATTGTAAGAGAAAGGCGATGGGGAAAAATATAAGATGTATTTTAGGAAGGTTAATTTGAGGAGAGGAAGTTGTTGGAACAAACTCAAGATCGTGTCTAACGTCTAGTTATGGCAACTGCGATACCGAATTTTTGGGTTCCACTACGACACTTTTAATGTGAATGTTCATTGTGTTTATTATGCTGTAATTCAGAAAGGAGAATGAACTCTGTTATTTATACAACCATTATGATAAACTGTATATATATACCAATATGTATTGCACAAAATTATAACTAGATAAACTTATCACTTAACCCGACACGTGTTTCGGCCCAAATGGGCCATCATCAGGGGTTTCTGATTTGTATGCTTCACTGTACACTTCCTTTGGTATTGTTAAGAGTTGTAATTTTGCTGGTGATATGGTTATAACCCTGGAACCACGTGCACTACACTTATTTACTGGTGATGTAGTAGGTGATCGGAACGTATAGTGTAGAAAGCTGCCAGGCGCGGCTGACCGTGGATGGCATCGAAATGGAGTCCTGTTGTTGTGCCGCGTTGTAGCGAAGGTGGTGTTCTATGCGGTGCTGTTGGGTTGTTTGGTCGTTGTCTTTGCAGGTTGAGCGGGTTTTCTGCATCGTGATATCTGCGGCTGGTCCGTCAGCCATCTTGATCACTGCCTTCTAGATGTTGTATGGATGCTTTTAGCTGTTATGTTTTACCGTCTGTCTATGCATCTTGTTGGAGGGGGTGGAAATGCTCTGGTTTTCATTTTGTGGTTTTTTATTTGTTTTATCGTACCCATGTACATCCTGTTCTTGGTCGTATTATTGCAGTTTTTCATCCATTGGGTGGAAATGCGTAATTTTGGAGCCGTTTTTTAATAATATCCCGTATAGTAGCAGCTGGGGTGTTTCTTGTCTAGAGGTTTTTGTTTAGGATAGTTAGTATACTGGGTGCTGGGTCTGTTGGTCGTATGGTCTGTATTTTGCAGTTTTTGGTTAGTTTTAGCCGGTGGTTGGTGTGTCCGTTGTTATGCGATATTATCCTGGCCTTTGTGTTCTTCGGGGGGGGGGGGGGGTGGAGGAATGATGATCCTGAAGAGTGGGTTTTTATCTCCTGTATTTTGTTCTGGTATCAGGGTGCCTTCCTACATGCAAAAACTCCAAGAGGAAGGCACCCTGATACCAGAACAAAATACAGGAGATAAAAACCCACTCTTCAGGATCATCATCCCTCCACCACCCCGAAGAACACAAAGGCCAGGATAATATCGCATAACAACGGACACACCAACCACCGGCTAAAACTAACCAAAAACTGCAAAATACAGACCATACGACCAACAGACCCAGCACCCAGTCCACTAACTATCCTAAACAAAAACCTCTAGACAAGAAACACCCCAGCTGCTACTATACGGGATATTATTAAAAAACGGCTCCAAAATTACGCATTTCCACCCAATGGATGAAAAACTGCAATAATACGACCAAGAACAGGATGTACATGGGTACGATAAAACAAATAAAAAACCACAAAATGAAAACCAGAGCATTTCCACCCCCTCCAACAAGATGCATAGACAGACGGTAAAACATAACAGCTAAAAGCATCCATACAACATCTAGAAGGCAGTGATCAAGATGGCTGACGGACCAGCCGCAGATATCACGATGCAGAAAACCCGCTCAACCTGCAAAGACAACGACCAAACAACCCAACAGCACCGCATAGAACACCACCTTCGCTACAACGCGGCACAACAACAGGACTCCATTTCGATGCCATCCACGGTCAGCCGCGCCTGGCAGCTTTCTACACCATACGTTCCGATCACCTACTACATCACCAGTAAATAAGTGTAGTGCACGTGGTTCCAGGGTTATAACCATATCACCAGCAAAATTTCAACTCTTAACAATACCAAAGGAAGTGTACAGTGAAGCATACAAATCAGAAACCCCTGATGATGGCCCATTTGGGCCGAAACACGTGTCGGGTTAAGTGATAAGTTTATCTAGTTATAATTTTGTGCAATACATGTTGGTATATATATACAATTCATCATAATGGTGCACGGTCAAAGTAATGTCAAGTTATACAACCATGTTTACATGTGTAATTTTAACGTTATGTTAAATATTAAATCTCTGGTCCAACATCAGAATCTTGGGTCAGTCAAATGTAAAAATATTACAAGTTTCAGCGTAGAACATTGAAATTCCATAAGGGTTTGGGAAATAAAATATACCGAGAGCTAGAAAGTCACATACGACCCCTCTATTACTCGTAAACGTTGTTATGTTTGAACAACTGTCAGCATAATGACTGGAAAAAACTGCACTAGGTTTCCATTCACTCTAAAGTAAACACTTTTCTGTTCGCCACTGACGATACATTCAGAGCACCTCCCTGTTCAGTGAATGCCAGCAGCTCTTTCTCTTTAAGCTAAAGCGGTCGGAGCGTCAAGCTGGCCACTCATCTACATCTAGTGCTAATGTCATGAATGGATGGGTATTTGCTTCAAATCTCGCACACAGTTTCATGGCTTGATGCATCAGCTCGGCACTATTCACTTTGTGTGCGGAAAGTAAATACAAAGTGCAAAAACGAAATAATACGAGTAAAAGCTTACAGATTTACCCAAAAAGTGAAATGGCTATAAAGTGATAGAAAAGCCGTTAAAGTCCGTTTAGGCTTCTATTCACATAGGCTACTTGAACAGGTTAAAGCACACAGGTAATTACACGTAACAGAACGCTTAACAACAAAAATTCTGATTTTTTTCCACGAAGTGTATTTACATGCTCGTATTTTGCTCACAGTAAACACCGATTATTTTCCTACAAAGTGTTAACTGAATTAATTTATTATAATTAACACACAGCGTGTGTACTGAGCGGTAGAAACTGAATTTTCACACATAATGTAGATAAAAGCCATTTTTCAAAGACCCTGCCCAAGTTCACGTGATTATCGCCAGTGTCGTGCCGGGTAGACCGGACTTCGATCCTGGGCTATTCAGTCCATGTGATTTTTGGTGGACAAAGTGAAAATGGGACACGTTCTTCTCAGAGGTTTTGGTTTTCTCCTGTCAGTATCACTCCGCCAATATTATATAATCATTTTAATACTAACCTTATCAAAAGAACAAGAGAAGCCAAGGATCCTTCGAACGAAGCAATGTTCTTTCAGATGTCAGAGAATATTGGTCAGAAAGGTAACTTCTCATTGTTGTTGCCAGTGTTAAAATGATTAATAAACACACATATATTGCAAATAAAATTTACAAAAGTTTGTTCAACTTTTTTTTTATTTAAGTCAATGAAACATCACGAAAAATAACATAATATTTACGAAGTACGAATATTCGGAAAGTTAAACATGATAGAAGAAGGGACGGCGTACAGAACAATGAGTAACCTGGAAAGTCTGCATCCTGCTAAATGTAGATGTACATTTTCCATTTATGACGTGTCGCTGACGGAAACGCTCTCAGAACTGAGATTCCCATAGAAGCGCTCTGTACATGGCTTTCAGCATTCGATTCCCATACACAAAGCTTTAGAACAGGTACAAGCCGCGTAAATTGTCCGGCTTATATTGAAAATTTCAGTCTCATAGAAGCACTGACTTGTAATGTAGAACGAGGCTTCATTTCGACTTGTAACTTGCCTAAAACGTATAACCAGACACAAAATTCAAGATTTGTAATGCTTTCCGGTGAAGAACCAATAATACGAATACCAAGTTTTGGCTAAATGAGATTTCGACAAGCACTGGAGACGTTAGTTTAGAGAATGCTTGCACAATCGAGTATTTCACGAAGCCACAATTTATGATATAAGATGTTAAGTAATGTTTTCGCTTAGAATACTGAAATATACTTTAGGATCATTCAGCTTCTGAACTTCTTCCACTAATCAATGTTCCAAAAACACAGTGGTTAAAAAAATATGGGTCGCTTTCCGTCGTCAGTTGGAATGGTTATGAAGGCACTTCAGAACTGGACTCAATCGATGGAGCTGCTTTTGACTTTCATTTTCTCTGGGGATCTATGCAAATAGTACAATCGAGTAGGTGCCTTCCACATTAATAACTGCTGATGGAAACAGGGTCCCTGAAAGTATTGCTTAATTTTCTCTCTTTTGGAAACACAAAGATATCCAGTTCTCAAAACTGACTGGTATAGGATCGTCAGAAATCTATAAAATTTAAGTACAATTTATGTGTCCACAGCACGAGAGCTACAGGTGAAGGAATGTCCTTTGTTAGTTTGAGGCACCGTCTATAGTCAAATATTTCAACTTCTGAGACCTTTATAATTAGATTTATAATGCCGTTTCACAAACGAAATAAATGTCATTTGTGCCTTTCACAAAAGGATCTCTCTCATGCCAAGAACTCACGAAGTACAAAAATCAGGAGCAAGCGTTTCATTACGTCCGCCAGGCGGTGCTGGTGCAAGGAAGACAGCTGGAGCAATTTCTCTTTTGTAAGTAACTTTGAAGAGTCTGGAACCCTTCTTATTTTTAAGTGACTTTTGATGTAAATTTGGCAACTGAGAGTAAGAAGGTCCTCCTCCCTTGCTCTATAGAAGAAAATGTCGCTGATCCCCGAAAAGAGAGGAAAGAAAGAGCTGATAAACTGTATCTCGTTATGTACTCAAACTATTTGCGTAAAACTAACATTGCATAGAAAATGAAAACACTGGACGTAAGTATTAAATTTCAATAGGCAGAAAATAGATCAAAAATTGTACAGAGAGCGAATAATTATCAAATACTTCTAAAGAGTTTGGAAATATGACATCCTATTGGGAATAGCGAGAGAGATATCCAAAGAAGAACAGCTATATCTTAAGTAGACGTATTGGAAAGCTAATGAAATGATGACCACACTAGAAAGAGAAGTACAGGCGGGTTTCCCCGAAGTACATGACGTCAATGCAGAAGGACATTCTGTTTTCAAAAGGAACGAAAGAAGAACATGTAAACATGAGTCCTTGGATAATTCACTTTTGAGATATGGCCCTATGAAGACAGAAGGGCCAAGCGAGTGCAGCCACCGTACCGGCGTTATAATTTTCCTCTGCAACACCCTGTATTCTCATACTTCATTATGATTTAGCAGCATGCAAGATTATGTGATAGATTTCGTATGTGAAACCAGTATTTCTGTGTTATACATGTCGTCGAATGCGCATTCATTGGCATGGCTGATATAGTTGTGCACATAGTGCTTGATCGCACATAGAAAAATATTCTGTAACATTGATAGGCGCCCTAGGGAAAGAGGGATGTTTGCGTCCGCGGAAGTAGAGAGAAGAAGAAAAAAATACTGTCCACACAGCATAGATAAAAAATAATATCCTGAATCACGTTAGGGGTGAAACGGAACTACGGCAGACGGTAGAAAACTGATGCAAATTAATTTGTAACACGCCTGAATTTTTGATTCCGTGGAATGAGGATGAGAAGCGTAACGCGCTGTGTGGAATCGTAATGAGAACACCGTGTCCTTTTCTTGTAATTTGTTGTTTTAAGAGAGTAATATACAACGGCGAAATTGGCGATTTGTAAATAAACACCTTCCTGTGGATAGGTTTAATCTTTAATTTTTATGTTTCCCCTTCCAAACTAGAAGGGGCCAAACATCGAAACGTAGCGTCCAAGAACCTAGGTTTACGTAAACATCTTTGCCACTTATATGCGTCGAACATGCTCCTAAATTGGTGTCATTAATTTCAGAAACTTTTGTAAATTAAGGTCAACAAGAGGCTAATTGAAAACAGAAATAGAAGAGGGAAAGGAGAGGGTGACTAAATTGGAAATACGAATATAGGGAAGTCAATGGAATGATCACTAGGTTACGAATAGGCATATGAAGGGTCAAAAAGGTGTAATTAAGTTGGCAATGGGAAGAACTGAAGGCAAAAACAAAGGTGGCTGGGTGAAATTTTATACTTCAACCATGGCGGATTTATAGGATCCGAAGAATGGTCTTGATTTTTATTGGTGATAATACGGATGATGAAGGAGAAATATTGATTCCGAAAGAGGAAAATATCAAGTACCAATGAAGTAGGACACCAAAACACAAGAAGAACATGACAATGAGTAACAAACTTGCACCAAGCATATTACGCTGCCTATATTACTGACAGCAGGTACTGAAGTGGACAGCGTAGTAGGGTTTTCTTTTCTTTTTTTTTGGTGGAGAAGCTGCGGACGCACCGCAGCCTTGAGGCTTATTGTGCGACACTGTGATGAAGATGGAGAGAAAGATGGTCAATTTTTTCATTTTTCCAAGTATTGGAGCACCGATGGGATGAAATTGACGGGAAAAAACTGAAGTACTCGGGGAAAACCTGTCCCAGTGTCATTTTGCCCACCACAATTGTAATAGTGTTAGTCAGTTTTCAGATTAGATTCCTGATAGAGCTGTGAACATTTGATTGCTTTATGAAGGTTTTATCGCATCTTTGTGTTCTCGTGTGACGGAAAATAACCCTGAATACTAACAGCTTATATTACGAGTAATTTAAAGTATTTCAGCAAGATAAAAATAAGCTAGTATGTTGCGTCGAGTAAAAGGAGCGAATTACTGTGAGAGAGCACAACTTGCCTGTGATAAAGCAGAACGGTTATTTGTAGGAGAAAAGTCCCTTAAAATTATTTTAAGTACGAAACAAATCAAGCTGAAACAGAAAAATCAGAACAAGGAGACAAGTTTAAAATGGATTTTTATCGCATTCAGAAGCAAGGTACAGTAGGATAAAACGAAAATAACGCCTCGCGGAAAATAAGGAGAAAAATCAAATAAGTGACGCTAGAGGAAACACGAATAAGGATGAAGAATACAACAAAGCAAAAGCGAAGGCAAACAGTAGAACTAACTTACGGTGAAACAAATAATCTAGTAGTCTGCTACAGCGTGAAACGAAAGACAAACTTCCTGTACGTTATGAATAAGCATATAACACAGAAGAATAACTGACGTCATGGGACGAAGTCATTTTTGAGAAACCAACATTCATTCGGTCTGTCAAGAAATTTCTTTCCTTCTTTGACCTAGATATGCCAGTGCTACTTTCATAAGCGTTCGACACTCACCGATGCTTAGCCAGTAAAATCCAGTTAAGGCATTCACATCCCATTTTTAAAAAATCAGATTTAAGCTTATCCTCTTATCAATGCCTAAATTTATGAAGCTGCTTCATTTCCTGACCTGGAGTAATAAGAAGAATCGAATATAGAATAACAAAACACAACCCCGAATAAAAAGTGAGCTGCATAAACAACATTTTAATTATTATAATCTTACATACAATAGTACTTCCTACAAGTAATTTTTATTATGATGAAGGGCCCCGCAGCATATGCTACGGACGCACCGCAGCCTTATGGCTTATTGTGCAACCCTGTGATGAAGATGATTAGTTTTTTTCGTTTTTCCTTGTAATGGAGCACCAGTGAAATGAAATTAACAGGGGAAAACCGAAGTACTTGGGGAGAAACCTGTCTCAGTGCCACTTTGTCCACCACAAATCCCACATGGACTGACCCGGGATCGAACCGGGCCTCCGGGGTGAGAGGCCGGCGACTAACCGCCTGAGCCATGGCACGGCGTTACAAGTAATTTACCAATATAATATAAAGATGAAAGGTGGCCTTGTAATTTTTTTACTGTTAGAATACAAATGGTACTAGAAGGTCAACCTCCCCTTGTGATGAGTTTCTTAAAAGCGATGTAATTAATTTTAAAAGAAAGAAAAGTACTGTTAAATAACGCGACTTTAAATGCGTTTGTATCTGATAGTGGAAAATATTAAAGCAGCCATGCTTAGGCCTAATAATATTGAAAAAGTGGTTGTAATCTACACTATGCCCAATTAAAAGGCAAACAGGTTTCACCGTTTGTAAAATAAATTAATATACATTATTCTAGGAATTAACTCAACATGTGATAGGATGAACAAAATATTCAAACACTAATCCACCACGTCTTTCATCAGAATCCATCTTAAACCAGCGAAACCCGGATCGTGACGTCACTAGAAAACCACGTTCTACAGTAACCGTGGAAAGACGGTCTCCGCTCAAACTCGGTGTGTGACGTCATTCAAAATCCAAGTTTTATCGTAACCATGGGAACCGGGTAACCATGAAAACACGGTTGTGAGTCAATCACTTAGTTACAACAAGCACATTACACAAAGTACATATAATGATTCAGTTCTTACTTCACACAGAACAGAATTAGAAGGAAAAATTATTAACGTTGTACAAGAAAATAGTGGCTGTTTTTTGTAATAATCATATGGAATTCATAAAGAACTGTGTAAGCAAAATGCTAATATGTTAATGTTAAACCTGACGGTATATGTGCTAACCACTGAGCTTTAAAGGGTTAAATAAGGTGAAGTTACATTACATTTATCTGCTCATTACAACAGCCATCCTTTTTTAACTAAGAGCGCATTCAATTTTTGGTGGCTGCTTTAAAGACTGCAATCGCCAAATCCAAATTCACGTTTCACTGTAACGTATCTGTCGGTGCAACTGTCTTAACAACTTAAACCTGAGGATCTTACAAAAAGTACTTCCCCTTAGTCTCCACATCACGGAAAACACACGGCACTTCCATTAAAATATCAACTCGTCATTTCTGTTTAGGGACAAAATTACTATCTATTCAGAAATTAATATGAAACTCACTCCTACACTTTGTTGCAAAAATAATAAGTTTTCGAATGTCAAAGCAGATGGTACATTTACTAACCACTATAACTGAACGGGCTCACGGCCGAATCGCATTTAATTTTGCTTTTATCTTTCTTGAGATTTCTGGATGACTTTATCTTGTTCGATACACACTGAATTTAGAGTGGCCTTTCTGTAGTACACAGAAGCAACGTCGTAATGTTTGGTGAGGTGAGTTACAACTCCATATCTTCTTAATCTCAGTACTTGATGGATGTGGGGGTTAATACATCCAATCCGTGATGATATAACTGGTGACAAGAAGTTGGCATGTAAGGTAGTTTCAGCATTTTCCGTTTCGTCTTAGCACTCGCAACCTCCTTTCTTCTATGATAAAGTAATCGTGAGTTTAAATGTTAGGACTTCATGTGTGTACGCCTCGCTCGACTCATCAAACCGGCGAGTGTCCTCTTTGAATTTTAAATGAATGTGCTTAATGACCAAGACTAATTGTACACGTCCCGAAAACGCCCATAACATTATTCAATTTGAATGTTTGAAGGGGGATGAGCAGATTTTTTATGCGACTTTGCGACTGCAATAAGCTGTAACACAGGTCGAGATAAATCTGTAACATGGCTGAGATATAATCGGATGGTAATGGCTTCGACGCTGCCCGGCGCAACTTCTCGGCCGATCGTTTCCTGCTACGATATGATTATCGTCGCAACTTAAACGACATTCAATTCGTTAAATTAACTAATTGTTGCCGATTCCAGTGGCCGCGCGGTATAAGGCGAGGGTCTATGGCCGCTCGCTTGCTGGAATTGCGCGTTCGAATCCTGCCGGGGCATGAATGTCTGTCTCTTATGAGTGTTGTGTGTTGTCAGATTTCTCTGGGACGGCCTGATCACTCGTACAGAGGAGTCCTATCATATTTGGTGTGTCTGAGTGTCATCGAGGAACCGTACGGAGGAGGCTGAGGTCCTAGGTCTGTTGAGCCATGAGAAAAAATTAAAACTAATTAACACAGTAAGTTACTGCACGTTGTTGGGTCTTCCTCTAAAAGTGATACTTATATTACAACTGTACTATGTTGCAGCCGCCTAGTTGCCAGTCGCGCCTTACGGAAGTCTGGATTACTTCTTAAGGTAAAACAAGTGGGATTTTTGGTGGACAAAGTGGTATTTCTTTAGGTTTCTCCGCATACTTCTATTTTTATGTCAATTATCATTCCACCAAAGTTCCTTATTTATTTACCATCAGAGGCTAGAGCAAAATGTCCAATTGGGATATAAATACGCAGGGACCGGTCTGTCTCCACTCCTAGACGATCGAGTAATTCCCAGATGGCGTAGCTAGGCACAAAAATGCATACCGCACCTCTGCCCTCTAGGCTATTCAATAATGCATTGTTTTCGTAACGCCTCACGCATCTGGGGTTTCACGTTGGTCGTAGAACAAAGAGAAATTAAAAACTGAAGACCACAAATTTCCCTTCTGATCAAAATATATTTCCATGAAGCACGTACACCAACAATAACACCCACGTTCTCTTGTGTTACACCACAAAAAAGAGCTTCCTGTTTTCCAAGAAGCAAGATACTGAAACTGAATACCTGCTGTAAGCAAATTGAGTTTTGGAAAGATTCGGAGTTTCCGCTTGTTAAGTCATGATAAGAAAACTTTTTATATAAATAACAAGGTTAACTCTGTAATGCTTCTTGTATATGCGTCAGTTTATATTCAACTAAATGAAAAAAAGGAATACTAGTCAGTCTGCTATTTAATATTCGCACTCACTGGTCCAATATACTTCCGTTTAAATGCAGTATTATTAACGCTTCTAAAACTGATTTGTCCTAAAAATGACACTACTTACTTGATGTAAACACACAGTCAATTAGTATGTGCAAATTTATTCTCAACATTCTTCGGTTGCGTATCCACTTAAGAGAGACCAAGGGAATTATATTACACATCCCCAAATATGGAGGTATGTCCTTTACAACATTGATACTCCCATACAAAATGATATGGTGTCATAACTCAGAACAACAGAATATGATCTATGTAACTGCATACAAAATAAAATCTATTATACAGATTACAATCAGAAGTTTCGCAGTTTGTACTCATCACCAAAAAACGTCAAAGAGATTATGCGATTCGAAGAGTGACTCAAGAAGCTCAAGAGGAGAAATATGACTAAAATGTTAAATTTAAAAAAAAAGCCAGGAGAAAAGACTAGGTCTGTAAATGAATAAATAATATTAAAATAAGCCGTAGAGAGGAGAAAGTAAAGAAGCGAATTGGATTAACCATTTAAGGCCCAATGATTACTTAATCTACCACGAGTTTTAAAATTCAGAAATTGTAGGTTCTGCCGACTTACTGCATTCATGTGATTACTTCCCTATACAGACTTATCTGATTGGTTTCTAACCCGGACAGGAAGGTATTTCCAGCACGGTACGAGGTGAAACTTTAAAAACAATAAGGTTAAATTCAGTCTTGAAAGGGTTCAACAACTTGTGGTGTTGATCCAGCTGTTTCTATAGACCTGTATGCCTTTTGCAATCACATTATTCCAAGGTTGAAACACTTACCACATTTATGAGCTGAACGAAAGCAAGGCCGAATCTCACATCCACTTTCTGTGTCATGTTCTGCACGGGTCGAATCAGCTTGTTGTACCCTCGGAACAGATCTCTCACCAGGCGCTCTTCGTCCTCCGAGCACCGGCCTGCGGAAAAAGACAGGATATTTCTTTACAGTAAAAGGGTAGAGACCAGTGGTATTTCAGGACAGGGTAATGAGGAGAATGTATGGATCTACGAGAGAGGAAGTAACAGGAGAATTTTTTTATAATTTGTATTTGTCTTCACCAAATAGACCTATAGGCCGTGCCACAGCTCAGGCGGTTAGTCGCCGGCCTCTCACCGCGGAGGCCCGGATTCGATCCCGGGTCAGTCCATGTGGGATTTGTGGTGGACAAATTGGCATTGGAACAGGTCTTTCCCCGAGTACTTCGATTTTCCCCTGTAATTTCATTCCATCTTTGCTCCATTACAAGGAAAAACGAAAAAACTAATCACGTTCATCATAGGATTGCACAAGAAGCCTCAAGACTGTGGTGTGTTCGTAGCATCTGCTGCGGGGCCCTTCACCACACAAAAATAGACCTATTTTTAAGAATAATGGATGATGAGAAAAGCAGAACATGAAGATAGCGTAGGAAATGAGATACGCTTTTAAAACTTTATCGAAAAACGTCAAGCAAAGAGCCTACATGCCAGAAGTAACAAGTATGATAAAATGCTTAAACAGATATCAAGAAAACTGGTGGAAATAAGTCTCAGAATATCGATCAAAGACTGAATCATATCAGTCATTTATCGATATTCGATCGAAATTCTGGGATCCATATACGGCGAGAAATCTCGTGAGCAGTGAGTACTTTCAGCAGGACTCTGCTTTATGGAGATGGTTAAATCTAAATAACATGCCTCTAAGTTATAGATATTCCACTTGTAGTACTAGTTGCTAGTAATAAAGATGTTAGAAGAACCGAATGCCTTTTTTAGAAGTTATAAGTACAAGGTATTTGCTGGAAACCTGTTAATGTTAAAATGCCATTCCTGATCTCGTAACATCCTCATCATTTTCACGTGGTACAAATTGCATAGGCTTCTATTTCAAGTGCAAGTAATTGTATTAAAATACCGAAGGCTGCATTTATGGAAGTAAACTCACCTCCTTTGAAAGTATGTGTTAATAGAGTTACAACACTTTTCATTCTATCTGCATTTATAACGTAGCAGCTTCTTGGTTAGCATTAATTATGTGAGACTCAGCTCCAAGTCTCCTAGGGATACCAGCTAAATAAAGAATTTCCACAGTTTTCTTCGGACAAATGTCGCCCAGTCCTTAGAACAGAAGGTATCCTCTTCCTTTCAGACCCTCAATGAGTCTTCATATATTAATAATTTGAGTACATGAGTATATGAGTACAGTGTGTCCCTTCGTGGTTTACACAGCTTGGCGATGTACACAACTTATCACTCAACAGGCTTGAAATGAATATATCAATTTTCAGATTTTCGGATAAACTTCATTTTAATTTCAGTCCTGTATAATTTTAAACTCTATACACTGTCAACACCACACATGGATATTGTAATAATATAGTTGCAATGTATTTTTCCATTTACTACCGAAGAAATTAAATTTTAACTCCATATATATCCTTTGTCTATCAGTGTTCCGTGAAGACGGTTATAAACATAGTCTGAACATGTTGGAATAAACTCCAATATATGCGGAGAAGTGAAAATATTTGTGCAATTTGTTGGTAATAAAAACTTGTTTATATATACATGTATCGCAACGAAGAGGTAAGCCTATAAACCATAAAACCCAAGAAATTTACCAAGCACTCATCCCCGAGAAAAGAGACGAACTTAATTTAGTGATCCAAACAGAAGAGTTTAATACATTTATCAAATGAAGGAAACCTAGACATTCTCCGGGGAGTTGTGATTTTTAACAAAACGAGAATATGTAAATATTATGCGAAATTTTCTAATAGGCTTTATGTGTAAATATTTAAGAACACGCATTCATCACAAAACTCCGCACGTATTCTTTTAATTTTCTTACCAGCAATTTAACTTCGTGCCACCTAAAGAACAAAAATTGCCAGTGAATAATCATATCAAAGGATTTATTCCAAACGTGAAGGCTTTTACCTGAAGATGCAGCACTAAGAAGACTTTGTGGTACTCAACTCAGGATTTTTTCTATCGATTTGTCCCTGTTCAGTGCTGAAGGGGGAATTCCAATAAAGAACCAGTTCAACAGGCATCTTCATAGTAAGAAGCAGCGTACGATAAACAACATTTTGAATAGAGTGAGGTCAATTATAAAGGATTCACACGACGGAATATTACATTTTGTATTATTCTGTTGCTGAACTTTGTGCACCTTCTAATGTTTCGATAAAAACACGTTTAGGAAAATGTACCTATTTCCGTACTCTGAAGTAAAGGTGGAAAGGCGTGCACTCACATGTACAGAGGCAAGTGAATGATTTTTATTATTTTCTTGCCACCACAAAGTTGTAGGAAGCTATATTAAGGATATTTCGTTAACTCCAAACCTAGCACTGTCACTGCCACGATACTTTATTGATGTCAGTACAAAGACAGAAATTAGTGTTTCATTTAACTACGCCCTCAGTTGCTAAGATTATGTAATATCGGTAAATACGAGTATGGAGAATACATGGAATCATGCTACAGAGAATACCCGAAGAACTCCAATAAAACCCTGTCCCAGTGCCATTTTGCTCCCCATAAATCCCACGAGGATAAGCCTTACTTTGAATCTGGGTTTACCGCCTAAACTCTGGTGGCATGGTATTCATACGTGCATAGTTTAATGTCAATCCGTCACTTGATTCAAAAGCCAAGTTGAACAAACTAACCACGCCACGTCATATCAACAGTAATGTATCTTTTAGAAACAAAGTAATTAAACGAGTGATCTAAATCCTGAGCCAAATGAAACCAGTCAATACTTTCTGAACCTGTTTAACACCCATTTGAATATTATCTCCTGTGTTTAAGAACAGCTCCTTCTATTAGATAAACTGAGTATTTGTTTTCAGGATACAGTATTTCCAGATGCGTTTTCTGATAGAGGACTTACTGACTAAATAAATAAATGTAAATATATAAAGCTCTCATGTCACGGAACAGAATATTTCTTGAGAAGCTAACATTAGCTGTCTAATCAAGAAATTCTGCGTCTTTTATAAAACCCCGATGTTCTGTACCCTTTTAACAGGAGCTCGAAGTTGTTGCATATTCTGAGTGCAATAAATCCATTCCACTTTCCAATATCCCATTTACTTAAGTTGAATTTTAAAATAACAGGCATAATGAGTAGCTTCACAATTTGCATGCTTAGTCTTCAACAAACGATATTAGGATAATTGAATAGACAACGAAAGAGGAGCAAGATACGTAGTAGGCATAGAAAAGAGGAGAAAAGCATTCATACCTCGGGACGAGAAACCTGAAGGAAAGAGAATACTTGAAAGTCATAGAAGTAGAAGGGAAGATA
Source organism: Reticulitermes speratus (assembly GCA_021186555.1). NCBI lineage: Eukaryota > Metazoa > Arthropoda > Insecta > Blattodea > Rhinotermitidae > Reticulitermes > Reticulitermes speratus. Next base: position 23,770,874 of record JAJKFL010000005.1, read on the forward strand.
ATCTTAAAATTAATTTCAAATAAAGAGGGCGATATTCTGGAGAATGGCTTTAGTTGACTTAGTTTAGGGACTAGTGGCGGGTTCTGGTGTAGACGGTAAGGAATTTTCGTAATCCGGGAGGAGGGAGTGATTTCTTGATAAGAAAAACAGCTGTGAGCTTCTCAATGATTCTGCTCAATGGATTTAGTGTTATAGTTGCCTTGGTGTTCGTTTACTGCAAACACAATTCTCTTATCATCAGACCACGAATATTGTGACTTGCAATTCAGGTTCAGAAGAAATGACTTTCTTTTTCTTAATTATTCCTTTCACTATTTTGTGAGGGGAGGCAGGTTTATGGAGTCATGTATTCAACTTAGCTTTTGAGTAAAATGGCGATTTCTTCATATAAAGTGTACGAACATCATGCAACTGGCGCTCGTCTGCACTACATATTTCCTACTTTTCTACAAACAATAACACAAATATGGTGGTAAAGAGGATTGCTAAGGCTGGAGCTACACTACGGATTCTTAAGTTGGTGTCCTAAAACTCTCTGGGGGTGCTGGGCAGTAGAATGTGAAGCAAACTGCGAGATCGCCACCTAAGCGATTATGTATATGCTTAGCGAACCGTTTGAACTAAGAACATATAATTTGATATGTAGAGAAACTTGAACATTCACTTACAGAAACAATGAAGGTCAATAAATTATGGGCCAAGATCTTTCGTGCCTCATCCCCGGAATTGGAATTTGCTGTCTCACAGGATGCTTCCCTGTAGATTAAAGCTAAAGAGATATAGTTTTATGCAGGGTAGCCTATTCAAGACCAAACGGGTTTTCGTTATGTATAGAACAAGATTCCTTCAGCAGCGAAAGGTTTGCAGATTGTGTGTAGCGCCTGATTGTGAATAGTCTATTCTACAAGAGATTGCTGGTAGGTTTCAAAGACCAGATACCTGAGGTTCTTATATATTGCAGTAAGGGAAACAATTCAGGCAATATGAGCAGAACGCAAGGTTCTGGTTCCTGCTCTCTTTTATTGTCCCGAGTTGGCAATTAATTAATATTTTCCAAAAAAAACACGGAGTATTTTAAAAGAATTACATCATTTTTGCTTATCGTAGGAAGAGACTTAACAACCGATCACCTACGAAATATTTTGAATAGGCACACTCAGAGTCGATAGCTATTAAACGTCGATGTCGACATTTATAATCGATAGTACTCAATGTTCAACGCTTTCTTTGGCCTCAGCTCCTACCTTACCGGGAAGAAGACCTGTTTCAGTTATGAAAACCACTAAGTACCAGACGTTATTAAAAGGCATGTAGTTCTTAATGTAAAGTGCCTGATATTGTCATTCTATATTAACGTACCTAAAACATGTTCGACAGACCTGAGTTAAAATTCCCAATATAAAATTTCATGAGAATTCCTCTAGTGGGAACGAATGGTTCAATGCGGAAAGATGGAATTACGGATGGCTAGGCAAAGAGTAAGAGTTGATGAACATAATAGTCATTCTTTTGCGAAAGGGTATATAAAATGTGTCCCTTAGTTAATTTTTCCACTGTAACAGAGACGACGATTCCTTTGCTGACAACAGGTACTTAGATAATATACATCATAGCTTGTCTATAGATCGATGTGAAAATGTTAAGAAGATTCAGGCCAGAAGAGTAGCAGAAGCACTCACACTTCAGGCTAGAAGTATACCGGCGGAGTCTCCTGCTCCTAAAGTGGCAACTTTGTTATTGATGGCAGTTCTATTTCGGTACGGCGCAATATAACAAATGAACACTTCCGAAGTCCAGTAAAGACAAAGGCAAAGGAGAGTAAATCATACTCCCGAGAAATCAAGAGGCACCTTGCGGATTGATATTGTTCAATTAGTCTCAAATTGCTTCATAATACCGTGCACTTAGTAAATAATATTTAAATAAACACCATAAAAACACAACACCTTTTTAGGTATTCGTCACTCTATGTTTCCATTACTTATTTAATCATCGGCATGTACTGTATTTTTATACATTTCGCAGTGTGCTTTGAATTTTTACATAAACGTTTTTCAAATTAATGTTTATTGATTAAGAATCAAATTCAATGCTGGAAAAAGGAATACATTACAGGAAAGCTGAATAGAGGTAAATGTCGCCCCAGAACATTCCATGAAGGCCCAGAGGTGGAATAGAAATACAGCTCCACCTTGGTGCTAGATGGCGGTGGGCAGTCAAAGCCACACCCCGGCCGCTTTACCCCTGGGAAGGACACCCAGTGCCCATTGTACAAGAGACTAGGTGGGCCCAACGGCCGGTTTGGACAGGTGCGGAATACCTCGACCCCACTGGTTTTCGATCCCCGGACCTTCCAGCGCGAAGCGAGTCGCTATTCCGTGAATAGAACCCGAAATAACGTTTATGTGCATTTTGCTACATGTGAAAAGTATTGACAGTTTTTAAAATTTTCAGATTTAGCGGAGATATACAGGCTGCATATCTGCAATTTTTTTTTATGTTAAGTCGTTGTAGAGAAAATGCATGAAGCCTGAATTAGGAATAAGATGAGTAACAGTTCTACTATTGAACTGATGTTAAACTATAGAGGCGACAATATCAAATGCTCTCAATATGCGTTAGGTAGTTTCTGAGAAAATACACACTTGCTACTAAGACTCGGAGACCTATCGAATGTTGTGACGTGAAATTTCAAATATTCTTAAATACAACAATAGAAACAAAAGTAAGCAGTTAGCATCTCGCTCTAGCCGCTTTACCGCTGAAAACAGAACCCCAGGTAGTCATTGGCTAGGAGAATGGGCGAGACGCGGAGCCAGTTTAGACCTTGTGAAGAAGACAAAAATCCTTGATGCAGCCATGTAAGATACCAGACTACTAGTCTTCTGATGAAAAGTCTGTAAGCATTACTCTTCACCTCGTGTGTGTTCGACGCGTTATTAATGGCCTATGAATCAACGCTAGCATGGGTTGGAGGAAGGAGAGGTTTTAAGATCTGTTCGAAGTCTGAGAGGTGATCAATATTTTGAACATCATTGCATCCGTCCCGGACAATGAAAGTAATTAGTAGTGCTTCTTCACCTTTTGATGCGTTAATATAATTTGTCAATTTTAAAGAAAATGTGAAGGCAAGAATTATATTACCTTTGCTTTTAGAGACAAAACCTTGACAGCAATTTTAGATTGATGTTTAAAAAAACTAATATATTTTTAAAGTTTTCATAAAAAAAGACACCTGACTGAGTGACACAAATCTTATTACTACAAACGCTAGGTGTTAATACTAAAGAAGACGAGCTATGTAGGAAAAACCTTTAGAAAACTGATGTACGCGTCTTCAAATGGAGAAAAATTTATGCAGATGGATGTAGTAGGTTTAACCTCACAGACTGCAAGGTATCATAACACAGAAAGCCACAATGCAAAATTTCACAGCCGCTAAATTATCAAATCTCAATCCTTTAGTGTAGTTCCCTTCCCTCGCAACGTATATCCCCAACTTAATCGAAAATTGTATGCGGTTTGTCGCGGAGGCTAACATTATTCATCCACTATTACTCTACTTCCTGCAAACAATACAAGAAACATTATCACTATTTAAGGGGTTTGAGCGATAGTAATGCTAGGTCTAATGGTCTAATATTATAGACCGTTTTCTTAAAAACAGGAAATGCTCACTGAGGAATTAATTAAGATGTGTCAACCCTATTAGTGACTGTCTGACTGACTGGAAGCCGTAAGAACTCTTAAAAGGGTACACGAACAAGAAAGTTGCATGAGAAGGCAGAAAAACTTTCTTTTTAGCTGGGGGTGATGAAACAGCATTAAGCATTACGTTTCTAGGCGGTGATCAGGCTCCTAGCGCTCGTCCTTTTGATAATACTAGCGTCAAAACAAAGCCGATAGTGTAGTGAGAATTAGTTACTTGAAATAAGGGCTGCGGGGCTTTGATTTATCGGGTCATGCTAAATGCGTAACATTGGAGTATAATTTGGTGTCTTCAGATTAAGGGGTTAATTCTGATGATCTTAAATTAGCGAGTAAATTCCTACCTCACAGAAAAAACAGTACGCGTTCACTATATTGACAAATCTGCTGATGCTGTTCAGGGAAGTATTCTATGCTTTTTGTGAGGATTACACGGACATGGTACTTTATGTGATTTTGACTTTTAAAATTATATGATTGTAGTTCTGTTTTGTGCTGTTCTTACCAGGTGCCTCTTTTTGGGTTTCATGAAATGTGTATGTAAAAATATCACGCAGTGATGTCACAGTGCTTCTTATTGCAACGGATTTCATTAAAATAACCAAACCATTTGCTAATTGGCTGATTGGCAGACAAATAATTTACCGACTAATAAAGCAGTAACTATATGTTAATATTGAAAAGACATGAAATAATAGGCAAGATAGCTTGTTGGAATGAACTATGATTTTTAATTGACTTAAGATTGATTTCGGTATTCTTGAGTCCCAAAGCATATACTGGGATAGGCTTCGATCACTGCCAGCCACTTTTCAGCAACTCACAAAAATGACAGTTTTTCTTCTTCGTTATTATTATTATTATTATTATTATTATTATTTAAATCTGGCAGTTGAAATAACGTGGGTAAATAAAATGGAACTCATGAAAACAAACTACGAATATATTACCAAGATGAAATACAGAAAGATCCAAAATCCAGGAAGCCTGAGCTGCAAACTCTACCAGGAGACTGTTCTTCTATTGTAATTCTGAATTCGTGAGGTAGCAAGCAAAGTGGAGTTATGTCAACAGGGGGAAATAACAAGTGTGTTTGTTCTTGCGACCAATGAGTAGACACAGGCCGCCTGTAACGACGGTTAAGCAAATGAACGTCGCCTGTTATCACTCACTCGCAATACACTGTATACCTTCCAGGCAAAACATGGAAGTGAAAGAGTGCACTCCAACTTGGTGTACTGAGAAATTTTGGGGTTTTTGAGACCTGTGTAACTAATTTGCACTGATGTTGATTTATTATTGCTAAGTTATTATACTAAAAACATAACATCGCATAACTATACTACCATTTTGAACATTTCAAAGAACATTTCCCCCTACAGGCCTATGTAAAAATGACTTTACTGAAGTAATACTCCATTCGAACATCGGACTGATTATGGGCTTCGTTTTTTGAGGAATTTTGGGAAGTTCTGCAGTATGTTTGGCAGAATTTATTTTTAACACATCTACTTTCCCCAAATTATCTTCTCAAAATTCATAACAATCTTATTATAACCTTGTTAACATTTGTAGTTCATACGTTTAAGTAGCCAAGGAAACAATTAGTCAAATGTAAAAATTTAAAAAAATATCGTGCATTTTTAGGTACTTTATGACATTAAGCATTTTAATATTAAAAAATCAAGATACCGTTTTGTGTCTATAAAGACTTTTGGACTTAAAATACCTTTATGGTCTTGTCGGTTACGTTTACATTCTCTGCATTTTATTACACATATTCAATGTTTATTACGTAGTACGAAAAAAACGAAAAATCTAGGGTTTATGTATGGTGCGTACGAAGCAGAAGCATATGAAAAGCTGAACGTAAAGTAGGCCATTACGTAGCATTGGCTTTTAAATTCATATCAACACACAGCACAGCTTTATAACCCTTCGTGCTCTTTCAACAACACAGTCCGAGAGCTAACATATTGTTAGAACACATAGATAGGGCACAATTTACTGTAGGCCTGCATTTCATGTGAATGCACACGGGTGACGACAAAGAACACAGTATTATAAGGCGATTTACACAAGCAGAGGTGAGTAATTTCCTTTATATTTCCCTTGAAATTTTTAAAAACCTGAAAATGTCCAAGAACAAACACTGACCCGATTCTGTCTATCAGTTGGAAAATGAGGTAGAAATTTCTCAGTAATGTGTCTCATGTCGTGGTTATACTTGCATGATCCAAATAACATTTCGAACTCGCGGTTGGGAAGAGGTTGTTTTGCTGTGCGCCTTCCATGATAATTATCATGTTTTTATCGATTTTGCTCAGCATGTAGGCCGTACGTTTAGCATCATCAAAGGACTTCATTTAATGTTTATTTTCAAAAGCACTCGAGTGATTGTATTTCACGCTCTCAAAAAAGATGAAATATTCTGAATACATCGTACAACATTAGAGTAGCGAAATTGCAATACATCGGCCGCAGTTGAATCAGTAAGATGTTTTTAAATGTGTTACTTAAAGGCATTTTTAAACGATAAGATTATATAACTTTGGTGATATATGAATGAATCAAGGAATGAATATGGAGCGTACGTGGAATGGCAACGACAAGGGAAAACAAGCACTCGGAGAAAAAATCTATCCAACTACTACTTTCTATCCAGAAACCCCACAAGGACTGACCTGGGACTGAACCCGAAACTCCGCGGTGAGAGACAATAAGACATTTCTGATAACCCAAATAACCTACTTAGGTTAGCTGTTTCTAATTTAATTTGTGAGTAACTATTTCAGCATTTATTATATTTTATTATTAAATCATAACTTAGTGACTGAAATTAATATGATATGTTAATAAAAGCTACGGTATAATTGGCTAGCCTGAAGGAACAGGCAGTCCCCTGATGCTCGCGGCTCCACCCCATTGCGCCATATTAATGAATTCCATTTCTCTCATGGGTAAAATTAGCATTTATCCTACCTTGAAAAACACTGATGAAAACGTATAGTTTTTCTCTTCCATACACCCCCAAGAAATGGAAACTTTTTGAATCTTTGTATCACCATATTGTCTATGTCTTTGTTTGTGTGCTTCTGAATCAATTATCCGATATTTGCGAAAGTCTGTGTAAACATGATATCATTGGATAACATCCTAGCTTCAAGCTTTTCAATTTCGTACTATCAGTAATAACAATATAAAATACTCTCAAACTTCAGAGGCAAGATCAACGCCAGCGGCACTTTCTGGAGTGTCGTGAAAAAATGATTCGGTTTAGGGTTCAGAAAAATATTCAGATTTTCTACAAAATATTCTTATGAAATGTAAAATGCAATTATGAATGGCGTGAAAAATATATTTTTACCTTTGGTTCCGATGAATAATTGACGAAAATATCTGACTCTGAAGGTGTAATTTATTACAGAGATGGGCAATAACCATACCTACAGCTTACAAGTGAAACACCGTTTGTAAGTCGAAAATTACTAACGTGGCACGAGGATGCGAATTTGTAGGTTATAGTCTACAAATGTAGTCTATACGGAATATGCACTGAACGTAAAAATTCTTCGAAAATATTAAGTAATAATAATAATAATGATAATAATAATAATAATTCAATTTTATTATTAATATGCTGGCACAAAATCCATAGTATCAAATTCAGCGACAGCATAGAAAACAAAAAATACATCCAATATCAGGCAGCAAAGAAAAGCAAATGCAAGAGGTAATAAGAATAAATCGCACCTGGTGTACGTGTTGAAGTATAAAGTTTAAGAAAAATAACTTGTTCCTGACTATATTGTTGGTATGGTTCAGTTTAATTCAATTTACACAAATACACAAATACAGCACAATTACAGGCCAAACAACAGAAAAACAGAAACAAGGTGAGGTAATTGTAAGTGCTGTCTCAACACCATAATTCAATTTATTTATTTTGTTTATGATTAATGTGTTGAAACAACATATAAATGGAACAGTACAAGAACATCAGGAAAATGTATGGAATAACTAACCACAAAGGTAACACATAAACAATAACGAAACAAAAATAAAACAACACTAATAACACAATAAAGTTCCAGTATAGCGTCACTAATTTAACAAACTGTTAATCAAAACAGACTTTCCATTGAATATACTAATATCCCTACTGACGGCATTAGCCGCCTAAGCACATCTAGCGGAAGGGCGGCTGTGACGTTTAAGATCAACACAAAACACAGCAAAATATATGAGATTTCGAGTCGGCAGAAGAAGGTCGACAATTTCTAAAAGGGCAGGGCAAACGTTTGAAACATTATAGATATTAAGTGAAAACTCGCCTCTAAGTGACACCTCCAAACACAAATATTCTTCCTGAATTTCTGGCCTCTGTCTACTGCCTAAATATTCCAAAACGAACACACACACGCTTGCAAATTGGTTCTGTTTCTGTGACTTGTAAGTGCTACCGTTATTAACCATTATTGTAATATATGAATATTACGCTGTTGTTGTCTGTTTCATGGTAACGAGTGGCCTTATATGAGGTTACACGGTGTAACAACCCATAGGACAGTAATCGAAATAGGATATTACGTCTGAGCGCAGAAATCTGTGGTAATAAGTGCGCGCCTGTTTTCGGGGCTAGAGAAGGCCAGCCGCATTGCCGTGATGTCTTTTCCAAAGAGATAAATACATTTCGGGAGTGAGAGAAAGATGGGCGTGGCATTATCGATCAGCAGGCCTGGCTTCTTCTCTCGCAACCTCCGGCGGTGTTCTAACACGACTAAAATAAAGTGATCTGATCCTAATCGGACATGGGATAAAGAATGAACATGGGAAAGAAGTGGGAGCTGCACTGAAAGTTTGGTTGCAAACCTTCAAATGTAATAACCATCAAGAGATCAACACACAGACTGAATTTAAGGTATTCACCTATTGAACAAGCAAAGTGTTATTTTGGTATTATTGCGTATATTTTGATTACTTTGTAAGTGTTATAACACAGTCACTAAATATTCTGCTGCATTTGTAAATCAAAAAATTTAAACAGATATAAATTGTAAAAAATAAAATTTATTGCAAAAATTAGAGTTATAAATATTACTTCAAGATAGCCTTTTCCAGCTTAGCAGGAATAATCATAAGGATGCCAAATCTTTTAGAAGTGAACGAAACGAGGTTACATTGCCATTTCTTTCTTGTGAGAGGCTAATGGTAAGTATGAAAGTGATAACTGACGTCAGAAAACATGTTAACGTAAAGTTCGATGATAATTCGAACCATTTTGGACGGCTAATGACTTCACAAAAATTAAATTTTTAAGTAATGAAAGAAGACAGACTCATGCGTAAGAATTCACAATAAATCTGGTTTTATCGAATTCGGAACTTACGCAAAACGCAAAGCCCCTATCTTATCAAAAGTAAGGAGAGTTAAAGAAAAAATCAGAGCAGAATATTTCATTCTATGCGGGAAAAATATCTAAATCGAGAGTAGTTAGGTTGAATCTCTTCTGACTCGTTGCAATATGTAAAAGTTAGACCCTCAGGTTCAAGGAGACTGAATCAAGAATTGTGTAGCAGTATACAAGAATTCTACGTAAAGAAACATAGCCCTTTGTAACATCGTAGGAAATATGACTCCATTTAATTCGACATACCTGGAAACGATACGGTCAGTGTTCCCGCAGCATTATTGATCTCAATTTTGTGCCATAATTAAGAGAAAGAAAGATCTGCGAGCACGGCCTAACTTGCTCTTGTATAAATTTCTACTACAGGCACCCGTTAGTGATATTACTGTTGTTCCATTTTCTGCTTTCAAGAACCTATTAAGACCTAATGTAATGTAGATTCAAAATGCGTTAAGCATGTAGAATATGGCCTCAAATCTCATACCGTCTCTATGTTTGTAATTGCTTACTTACAACGCTTCATATACAGTGTACTATTATATTTGTGATCCAGCTCTTTATCAAATTTCACTTGCTTAACTACGACATTTTAAGATCCTTAAGTGAGTGGCGCTGTTGTCGAAACCGCTTGATAAATTTGCGCGTCGGCTGTGTTGTGATTAGCAATTGCAGGGAAATAAATGCGCTTTCGGATATCCTTCAATGGAAAGATATTCGTACCAACCTTCTTGAAAATCAGTTTGCTATTTTAGAAATTTAAATGTAGGAAATGCAGACAGCATGGTGTTTTCATATACCCACACTTTTCCTTTTTGAGAGAAAGTAAGCTAAGAAAGTTGATATCCAATTTCCGAAATAAGGTAAGATTCTCAAGGACAACTCCATCTTTACGTTACGAATGGAGAAACTTAAAATATTATGTGAAGCGAGGGAATAATCTTCTACACTATTGGAACACAGCGCTAGTGTCGTTGGCAAAGCTCTGTCTTCGACGACTAATAGACACAAGCTGATATGTCTAGGACAATATATCGAGATAGGATAACGTACAAAATGTAATGAATTAAGAGTTCTTAAAAATTCATTCTTGAATTGTTGTAAAATATGTAGGCTATAATCTGAAGCCAGATATGAAGGAAATCGTAAGTGCTGGTAACAGAGCAAACACTAATTTCTTGCTTGTGTCAAATTTTAAGACAGGGAATTAACAGAAAAATAAGACTTTGAAAATACCTGAGACTATAGTTCATTTAATTAAAGTAATATCTTCTAGTGTTGGATGGTTTAAATATTGTTTCATGTTTTCGAATACCGATGTAAAAAAAGATTTTACGCCTTGCCTGTCATATCTTTTCAAGGAAGGGTTTTGCCGCAAAATGAACACAAATCTGAGCTTTCTTACTACCTGACCAGAATTGTGGTTAACTTCTATGACTAAATTATTCATAAGCCTCGAACACGGCTTAGTGACAAAGACAATGACTAACATTTTCAGAGGTTAGGATATTTTGCTGCATTAGTTTAGTACAATATTACGAACAGTGATTACTCTTTTAGGTTAGGAAGAGATAAGAAGTGAGGTTCTGACTCAATTTCCTAACACAATATGATGATATAAAGACAAACGAAGAGCGTATTTTATGCCATGTATGTGTCTAGGATGTCCTCTTATTCAACAGAGGAAATAATAATTATGTTCAAATTAAATTTTGAAATTAGAAATTTAGCATAATATCTCCTTAGAATCCTGAATAAATATCATGAAGCCATTCGAACTTAAGATACATTGCTATTAAAAACAAACGTTTACAACTGAAAGACCTGCTGTATTGTTATGATCATGAGTGGCGAGATAGTTTGGTCATCCACCACAAAGTAGGGAAATGAGAACTGAATAAAACATTTTGGTGTGGAGAACTCAAATTCACGAGGAGAAATGCAATATACATAATAAAAGTATTAAATTATATTAAATGGGCTCAGTATAGCGTCCAATGGTGGAATCGGCGAATATACTGTATTTCTTTATGGCTTTTTAAAAGTGGGACACTTCTGTGGCGGATAAATTACTGAAATTTCAAGAAAGGCTATACACATTGAAGTTAGTTATTTGATATGTAATTATAACCTGTTTCTCGAAGCGAATTAATAAGAAAAAGAGAAAATCGATTCTGTGCATTATTGTATGTTGGCAACACTGTATCAAGTGAGAAATTATCTTCGTGTACTGTCACACTATTGTAACCTGTTTACATTTAGAAATGGGCTGTCCCAGTCAACAAGAAGCTGCGGGTTCGACAATACGGGCTTGGTTCTGTGCCGGGGCTCATTCAGATCTGCGCCCAATTTTTTATTGGATGTAATATTCCCGCACCTTCCGGCTGCCCTGTCACCTCCAAGTAGTGACGTTTTCCAGAATTTCTGGAACTTTACCTCCACACCACACCGACTCCCCCCTCCACACACACACACACACACACACACACACACACACATATAGTGCATACTTTCATGGAGTGGAACTTAAGCAGCGGGAATACGTTTCCTGCAATAATTCAATTCACTCCAATTAACTTATCTGAGTGTTTTTTGACAGCTGTAGCCTATAATGTGCTCACAATGAGAAAACAAACTAAATAATTGGAAAAATAAAACTAAATGGGTTTAAAATTGAAAGAGGAGAGACATCCTCCAATGAAACTCTATTCCTTTGGAATGGAAAATTTAGTCATATTATATTAGCAGAGCTCTAAACGTCTGTTGAATTTCTGGAGTTAACATTATTGCTTCCAATTAAATCTAAAAACTCTCTGATTAAGTTGGTACACGAGAAGTGACAGTAATAGGGATACAATGACTGCTTATTATGTCCTTGAAAACATTAAAAGGATACGTTTTCAAGGCGCCATTTGGACTGCAAATTTCCAAAGTATAAATGTTGCAGAATCGAATAATATTGAAGGGGCATGTCAGATTGATAAAACCGAGTGGAACATAAATTTTCGTGTTTTTTTATAGACAGACGCTCCGCGATTTAGACAATTTCAACTTACGCAACTTCAAAATTGCACAATTTACAAAATTAAAAATTGAAATAACATTTTTGAAAAGCTCCGATATGTTCCCTTGCGGGAGTAAAAGTCCAATGAGACGAAGGTGGCGGAAGAATTCTGCTGGACGACTGGGTGGTCGTGCTGTAGCTGATCACATTCCAGTGTGCTGGAGTTTACATTTCAACTGGACTGCCTTTTATATAAATGTACAGTTAACCATGTATATATATATATATACTCACTTCCGAATTGCACCGAACCTTCCGGGAAGTAACTATTGCATAAGTCGGGGTGTCCTTATTTTCAAATTTATTTGAATTTATCAGCGCAAAGTACTTCCAGACGGCATAGTCATACAGAGACTTGGCCAAATAGAATGATGTTTAAAACACTAATATCTAAGGAAGAGAAAATAAATATAGCGAAAAGAATGACTCCTGGGAGATTCAGTTCGTGGACGTGTATATAAACGAGGTCTGGGTTGAAATACAGTTTACTAGGAGGCATAATTTAGAAATATTTTGTACAGTCGGCATGCAAAATTATATTACTGCCAGCGTAGATAATACGTGTTAGTCCTTCGAATAAAATAAATATTAGTTTTGTGAAGGTTAAATTTCTTATAATTATTTAGACATCACCTTTCAGATATCTGCAGCCCCCTATTGGCTCCACTACTCGATAAATTTTTATATACCAGCAAATAATAAAGATATTTTGTCATATTTTAAACAAACTTAAATTTTATGGACAGGGTTTAATAAAAGTCTCAAACATAATATTTTAAGAACATCCATCCAGTGAGAGCCGAGTTGTTCCATGCAGACGAATGGATAGATGGACAGACATAACATCGCTTTTGGCTACTTTGCGGAAACACTAGAAAGTTCATAAATGTACGTTGACAAGACATTATTAAAAATATATTAAACAAGTTGTGAGCCTTGGTGGGAGTTTGTGGTATACAAAAAAACTTATAAAACTTCCGGAATATGCGAACACAAGCGGATTTAGACGATGTATAATTACGGAATAAAGTAACATATCCTGCTGACAGTCCAGAACTCTTCAGTTTATTCGATGAAGCATTATCTGGAACGTTATCAATGGCTTTTCTGAGATCGAACTAAATGAACTGAGACCTGCCACTGTGAACAGGTTGTAGATGTGACTGTGGTTACGTATGTGATTAAATTAGTTACGGTGATTTTGATTTAATGAATCCATGCTGGGATGGATGTTATTTAAATTTAAAATAAAGGAGAACTGTAAACAAAAAGGAATAACAAAATTTAGAAAAGTTATTTAAAATTTAAATAGTGCGGTAACTAGTTAAAACAGCGCTTGCTTGAAGATATGGAAAAGAGCCGCTTCTTTCCATGCGGATGGGCTCCTCCCTTTTAATAAACTGCAATTGAACGTGAGAGTGTATTTTATAACGGGAGCAAATATGTACCTCAGGAGCAGCTTCTGATAACAAAACCAAGATTCTTATCCAAACCTACAGCCTATGACGAGCTAAGCCTTCGAACGGATCGACATTACCGTAGCTTCAGATATGTTAGAAATATTTACCGTATAGAGAAGCATAAAACCCGGTAGAAAGTAGCAAAACCTTCCATAATTTGTGAAGGTTCGGTAGAAAAATCATCCCCAAATTTTAATTTGGGCGACAATTTGGTAGTTATTTCAAAGTGCTCACGAAGTTGTCTACAGACTTCAGGCAAAGAGTAATAATAATAATAATAATAATAATAATAATAATAATAATAATAATAATAATAATAATTTCGTGGCAATAGTACTTGCAATAATAGTAACAATAAGAACGTAATATCCATCGTAACACAATTTATTGCGTAAGACCAATAATATTTATTGAAATATAATTACCAACTCGGGGTCTGAAATTTTTCCATTTTCTTTTCATGTATAAATTAATTATATTCTTATAAGTTTAGTAACAGAGTGACTCTTTCTGTCTTAAAGAAATTCACCTTACATAAATATTTTTTATTTCTTATAAATATACGAAAACATTTCCTTGATAATTCTGCCTTATTTTAAAATTATCCTTCTTTGTTCATTACTGCTCCCAAAACCTACAATGGAGGTCTTCATATAATGTGCAATTTGCGCAACAATTGCATAAAACTAATACACAATAAATAGATCTATCATATCATTTCCTTCGGGCCAATTTGTATATCCAGAACTACTCCATGGATTTTGATAATTTGTTTGACGTCCGCGTTAAAACTAGTAGACTTTGCTACGTTTAGATGTACTATAACCTATATTTTACATAAAACACAAATCAAACTCCGTAATTTTAGCTAAAAATCCATTGTTAATAAATGTATAAGTACCCAGTATCTTTATTTGGAATATTTTCCAACACAGAGTACATTAACATAAAGAAGTTATGACTACAGAATATTATTTGTGATATCACAGATTTACATGCAGATAATATATTTCGCAACAATAGATGGTATACGTAAGAAGCAAATATAAAATCGAATGGGATTGTGGATGACCGAAAATAAACAATTTCATAAAAAAGAGTTCCGATTTTCTTCTGGAAAATTTCGTCGCCTATTTTGGTACATAGTAAATATTTGTTTTCAAAATTGGAGTACACTTTCAAAATCTTGTTTGTTCTACCGATAATAAAATTAGTACAGCGTTCACAGAATTTTCGTTTATGGAGCGAACAAATTTAATTCCACTAATTGTTCCAGAATGATGAAATGGAACTCTTTCCCCTTTTACAATGTTAAAATTTGCCTGACAAGAGAGAATAAACGTCCATCATATTTAATACAGAATTTTTTGGTATGAAGTTTGCACAAACGGGAACTATTCTGACTTGCATTCAGAAGCGATCTCATTTCGAATCCCGGCCGCATTAACAACTTTCCGAAATGAGGTTTTGCTTAGTGTTTTCTTAGTTTATCGACACAAATACAGGAAAGAGTACCTAAAATTAGATGACGGCTTCTTTCCGCGCCCTTTCCAGTTCATTATTTACTAATAATCTTAAATTCGACATCGTATTTTATACACTACTGGCAGTGTTGTTAAACGCGCCCTATATCAACAAAATTTAATTATAGAGGATCCAATAAATATCTTCGTTAAAAGGGTCCTAAGAACCTTTTAACGTTTATAAACTCTCTAGAGTAATACAAAGAGGAAGTTACCGATATTTCAACAGATATTTACACAAATTTTGGCAAATGCAATTCTGTCTTGAGTGAAAAGATAGATTACTTTTTACGTTTATTTCATCAAAAGTGAAAGAGGTATTTAATCCTATTGAAACCTATTAATGGGATTAAAACTGTAACCAATTAACTAGCATTCAATGATACTGAGCGAATATTGGGCATTACTGAAAACATCATATCACGCCAAATGAAATAAACATGCTGAGGAGTATAAAGGGTTTATTATGTAGGAGCTATGAAACTAATTAAATAAATTACAATTGTCTGTCACTTTTCATGCTCCATTTCCTGAACCATCTAATAAATTTTGATAAATTTCATATCGGAGAGATGAAGTCTGTTGAAAGGTGAGGGAAAATTCAGTTTCTGATCTAACCCAAGCATTCTTAGGGGAGCGAAGTATGAAAAGCGACAAAAACCAATTAGAATTGCATTGATATTTGGATTTTAATTGTAACACGACTCCAGAAATGTATATTTCATTGTGCTTAATGGAGAGACAATATTATAATCGTAGTGAATTAACTCATACGTTGAAGATCGCTTCTTTCTTCTGGGACTTAACGCCCTGTAGTCTGGTAGAAATTTACTGACTTTTCAAAAGAATTAACTGATCTTACCTTCAAGGTAAAAAGAATAGATGTCTGTCTGTCTGTCTGTCCGTCCGTCCGTCCGTCTGTCTGTCTCTTTGCCTGTCGCGTCGTAATCTGAATTCTCCATGCGTTAAAATGGACTCTGATGAAAGTACACATGGGATGTTTAGGTTCTGTTGAAATTTGAGGGTCGAATTAAATTTATGTTCTCCTTTCTCCCTGAATTTGGAAGAAACAGATTTCTCCAAAAGGCGGTAAATTTCTAACAGACTACACGGATTCACATTCCAGACAGCAGTGATCTTTATAAGTACTTCAATTTTCGCAAACAAATCCCTCTAACTTACTGAGTAAATAAATAAATAAACAAATAAATCAGTGAATAAATAAAGAAAAAATTCAAATAATTATTTTATTAAAATCTAAATACTGAAATTATATGCAGTGTTTTGGACAACAAGCCTGTAGGGTTACAAAATCAAACAAGAGTCAATGGACCGACGTGAAGCGTGTAAAGCGAAAGACGTTTTAGGATAGACATCAGAACGTTAAAGGTCACTGCCAAGATCTAGGCGTAGATTGAATGGTGCATGTCACTGGGAATGAGAAAAGTGAGCGGAGAATCTCCATGTTCTTCACAATATACGTGTATTTTATAACACTTGGTACTATGCTTGTACATATTTATTTTCGTATGTTTATTGCCTCTGATTACTCGGTGCAGGTATAAATAATTTGTAGGTAGCTGATAATTTAGTAGATACTGCACACAGTTGATAATTTAGTAGATACTGCACACAGTTGATAATTTAGTAGATACTGCACACAGTTGATAATTTAGTAGATACTAAACACAGCTGATAATTTAGTAGATACTGCACACAGTTGATAATTTAGTAGATACTGAACACAGCTGATAATTTAGTAGATACTGCACACAGTTGATAATTTAGTAGATACTGAAACACAGCTGATAATTTAGTAGATACTGCACACAGCTGATAATTTAGTAGATACTGAACACAGCTGATAATTTGGTAGATACTGCACACAGTTGATAATTTGGTAGATACTGCACACAGCTGATAATTTGGTAGATACTGCACACAGTTGATAATTTGGTAGATACTGCACACAGTTGATAATTTAGTAGATACTGAACACAGCTGATAATTTGGTAGACACTGCACACAGTTAATAATTTAGTAGAAACTGCACACAGTGGATTATTTAGTAGATACTGCACACAGTTCATAATTTGACAGATAATAAACAAGTTTTTCTTGAGATAACCCGCTCCATGGTCATCTTCAGTTAATCATTTTGGTCTTCATTCCCACTTCATCATTAATGTTACAAAAGCCTGCTGTATGAGAAGTCACAATTCATTAAAACATTGAATTGTGTTATTGTTAATACCACATCAGTAGTTCTGTACAAGAGATACCATGTGTTTCTCGGAGTAAATCGGCCGGAGCATGGCGTTAACTACCCACCCCATCTAGTGTCAAGGTTAAAGAAAGAGTAGAACTATACATCTACTCTCCTGTGCGCCTACATGGCATAATATAGTATTTCGTGCTAAAACCATAACATCGGAATAAAGATTATGAAATTTTTGTCCAATCCAATAATATCATATTCCATCTAAATTTAAGGAACATCAGTCACTGTGCTCAAAAATTATTATGCAGGTACATAAATTCCATACTTAGACGATCTTTAAAGTGCAGACGTAGGATCAGACAAAAGAAGTCAGGACAAGATCAGTCACGCTCTTTAGAAATCGGATAAATGGCGGCGACCCAATTGCATAAGTCACGGTCAGAGAAGATAAGTGCTATCTGATGTTGTCTGAAATGTGAAAAGGCGCCATTTTTGTCAGTTATGTTAGCCAAGAGCTCTTATCTGTGGTCTTCAGGGCAGATGAGCATGGAACATAGCTGGGCTCAACACTGAAATTCTCCTTACTTTAATGTGGTCGTAATGATTGCTGTATAAATTTACACTGATAATAGTGTGGAATATTGCCGAAAAACCGAAAGTAACTAGTGACAAAACATGCTACATGAACAAATAATTATAATAACCAACAAATGCACATGAAACGACTAAAATCATACATAACATTTAAAATTCCTATATGTTCGGCGCCGAGGCACCATCTTCAGAAAATCCAATGTACAAGGGTTTGAAAATACCAACACAACAAACTTGGTATTAAAATAATATAATGTTAAAATGTTAGAATTATAAAACTGAAGTTTGTTGACATCAGAATTGACGTAAGAATGATGTGTTGATACTTGCAAACCTTTGTACTTTGGATTCCCTGAAGATGGCGCCTCAGCACTGAAACATGTTATATGTTTTATATGTTATGTATGATTTTTAGTCGTTTTATGTGCGTTTGTTGGTTATTGTCATTATTTGTAAGAATAGTGCGCGGAGTATATAACGTAAAATGCTACTTGAAATTTGCTACTAACGATAAATCTACGAGTTTATTGCTTTAAATATATTCCATGATAATAGAAAAATATATGCATTATTTATAGCCTGGCCTGCAATTTTCCATATTATGTGTCACGTTACTGAGATCCTCAGTCCTAGTTGGCTTGCTCCTTCTGGTAGAACATCATCCTATTGTTGTTTCATTTCATTAAGCAATTACACAAAACACCAGGATTTGTAATAAAAAATTCTGCTTTTTCTGCAGAACTTCTCACAACCTTTACAAGGACAGAAATTGTTTTATTCAACAGCCCGAAAGAACATTCGACTACTCGTCGTGATCTCGTCAAATGGCGATGGCTAAACCTGGACTTGTACTGCAGTTCCCGTCGCGAATAAGGTTTCACTAAGTACACACGAAGAAGGAAAATTTCATCAGTCATGATTATCATGAAGTAAGTTGTTAAGAACTGTGAACTCATATCGCCGTTTTCCGTTATGAAACTGTGTTTTACAGTATATAGTCGTCCCGGAAAAGATGCCACTTTGGGGAAAATATCTGCATATTTGTTGTAGTACAGTTTAAAGGAATGGTGTTGTGGTCAGATATAACTATGGTCTATTTAGCATTTAGATATTTAAGAAATATGAGAAAAAAAAAAAGGAATCAAATAGCCGAAGTTTTAATTGTAAGAAAAATCTGTGTCGTCTCTCTCCAACCCCATGGGGACAGACACATGTCCCACTAAATGGCTGAAGTATGTTGTGTGTTGATTCTGAAACTTTAATATAGAAGAGAAAGGAATAATTATTGACATAAGCCAAGTAAATATTTTATGTGTGCAAGAGAAATAAGGTTTATTTTTTTAAGGGGACGAGAGAAAATTTGACAGCAATTAATTTTTAATTAAGGAAAATTTGTTAAATAATGTATGTACTTTAAAGACATTAATTAAGAACAGCTTTAAATAGTATGTAACGAGGAATTCACAAAAGGAATTGTACTTCTGGAAGTCTGTTTTGAAGTAAATGAAAGTAAACAGAAAGGATTGCAAATAGGCTACACAAGAATGTGAATCCATAAAAGAATTAAAAAAGCAAAAGAAGTACAATTGGTAAAATTGGAAAAGAATTTTAAAAAATGTTTCTATTTAGATGTTACTTCTGTTTTTTAAATTATTCTCTCTTATTGCTTGCCTTCCGCAGTCAATGCTTCCTTTTTTGCATGAAGTGAGCACTTTTCACGTAGAAACATTGGACACTCTGAACACCGAATCCAAACATCTTATCTCGCCTTATCGTTGTGTGACAGTTAACCAAACATTCAGCACACGAGTGCTTATCGACTTCGGAGTCATGAGCAGTAATCTTTGGATCAAGTCTTTGCTTCTTCTCCTTCATCTTCTTCTTCCTCTTCTTCTTCATATTTATGGGTGACTTTTGGGCCTTCCATTCTACTTTTTTTTTTACTTTGGCATCCGTCAGTCCTTGCTGTTTTCAGTAAATTCCTGAGGATGTTAAGAGAGGGGCCTACTGTGTGGCAGTGTTTTCTTCAGCAGGGAACCCAGACAAACCCATTCAGGGCCCCAATAAAACATCTGTCATTAGTCACCATTCATGATGTTCCGAGTTTCGAGATTAGTTGCGTCCAAATCAGAAATTTGCTCGTCAGCTGCAAAACTTATAATCAACATACAGTAGAGCATTGTCTTTAGGCGGAACCGTAGAAACCTGAGCTACAAGTCCTAGCAGATTTCTTAAAATTCTGACATATCTTATATTTACTTTTGAGTGGCGGATTGGCAGATACATTTTCATAGTTATTCGTGGCGAATTTATTACCTACTGATACACATAACTTTTTAAAAAATATTTATTGACAGGGCTTGATGTGTGGTACTTGCACAGTCGTGATTGAGGTTACTTGATCAGTGTCGGACCGCCAAATAAGGTGCGACAACAGTGACGGATTGTAAGGAAGCATTTTTTACTGGTTGGTTTTTATATATTCTATTCAAAATGTATTTACATGTTTCTATAAGCATCATTTTATGCATAGCGGTTATTACTTTATTGGCCCGTTTGAGATCAGTGGAGATTAAATGCTCTACACACTGCAATAGACAATTTACTCTGTGGGCCTAGCGCCTTCTGTGCCAAATCACTAGATTTCCATCTCCTATAGACTGTTCTCGTTGGGATCCTTTAATGCTTACACGTGTCTCTAAAACGAATATCGCCTTGCTGTAGATATTTTAGGGTTTCCCTTAGATTTTCCGAGGTCCATTGCTGTCGAGGTGAAGCGCCATATTTTCCCCCAAGTACTTGCGTGGCATGTTTTAACAGGACTGAATAAATTTAAACAAATCTGGATATGTATTAGTCTAAGGCACATTACAAAGCTTAAGGAAAAGTATAAATGTGTTTCAATTCAGATACCTGTAAACAGTTGTTTTGCGAGGCGTGTCCACTCACCCTTGACAATATGTGTCATCCATTCCACTTTTCGAGGGATTGATGATACACGGCTGACATATACACGGTATGTGTGAAACCTACAGTAGTTTAATGCTAATATGGCACATATGTCATAAATACATTTAACAGAGGCAGAAACACAAGAAACAGACGTCATACGAACTGAAGAAAAATGCCCAAACTTAAGTGGCTTTATCTGAAATTGTGAACTTCTAACAATGGCGGGCGATCAACACCCTTTTTCACTGTTATTTATATAAATAATCCAACAATGGGGTGCTTGCGCAACTTCTTTCTAGTATCAGAAGTTCACAATAGAGGAAGTGTGTCTTCTTTCCCTGGTGTGTCAACTCTTCCAGAATGACTCTAACATGGCTTTGGTTGACTGCACTCTAAACAATTTGTCTGAATGCTTCGTTGTAGGTAACGAAACACACACCAAATTACTTGCAGGAATCCGACAGACGTCAAGAATACAAATTGAACACTAATAATAATTAATTATATCCTTTCTTTTTTTATCAAAACTTTTCTTCTTGTGACGATATTGGGGACTAACCAAAGTAAAGAATGAGCTTCGTGATTTTTACTGCTAACCAAATATTATCAGGGTGATAATTTTTTAAATTGAATTAAAGGGACCAACCTAAAGGCCTCTATTTCTTTGTTGACGCCGTCATCAGATGAATTTCGAAAGTGGTACAATCTAGGCATATTCATGTTGATTGGTCTTTGCGACTGAGTTCACTGGTTTAATTCTTATTGTCACTGAGAGTAGTGTTTGTCTTGTGATTCTGAGGGATTTTGTCTCGTCTTCTCTTGTGTCATTTTGTGTCCACCCAATCTAAACCTACATTTCGCAAAGGGAAAGAAAGTAAGTTAGCGATATTCACGCATAAGAATAGAAATCATTTTTCTCTTGTCTCAGAATTCCGAAATGTATGTCACATTACACGAAATAATTCGTGATTTCAGGCTTCCGCCGCGATTGTGATGAGATCTGCGCTCTTCTGGAGTATTACGCAACGTCGAATGGTACTCCTTTACCGACGTTTCAGGACAAGGTGTCGGTCCCATCTTCAAGGGTCGGACCTTGAAGATGGGACCGATACGTTGTGTCGAACCGTCGGTAAGGTATTACCATTCAACGCTGCACAATACCCCAGAAGAGCTCAATCTCTACACTAAATAAGTTTATAATAGGTGTCCATTAATTCTTATGCCATCCGCTAAAGTATCTCTTCAGCTACCTTGTTTTATATTCACCAACTCGCTCAACCACCTACAGATTTATTTTCTCACCAAACCATTTCAACAAACGCCCACACTTCTAATATACTGGTCGCTTCTTGCCACCGGCTTAACCTACACAGTTTCCAGGAATATAATTATACCTGCCTTCAGGTACGTACGTATTTATCTAAATATGTAGCCTATTTATTATTTGGATTCTCGGTAGGAATAGAGCTTTACAGGAGCGCCCTAAATTCTCATGAACTCAATAAGTCAGCAAGAGATTATTTTAGACGTTAGTGTTTCGGCTTCAAGTTTTAACTCCGAATTCCTTCTTTAGTCTCTTGCGTGGTGTACTTACAGTTCGGAGATGGAACAGTTGAGTTGGTATAGGACTAGGCTATGAGCTAGGCAACCGAAAAATTGAGGTTCGATTCCCGGCTGGAGCAAGAGATATTTTTCTTCACCACTGGGTCCAGAACTAATCTGGTATTCACTGAGATCCTTAGAAGGTTGCTGCCGGAGGCTGGTTTCCGGGATTAAAGCGGCCGGGATATTAACATGATCACTCACCCGAATATGTTGTCGAGGTTAGAACTGCATGGAGCTCTACACCCATTCTCCCATATGTCTGAATGCTGCTTACTGCTTAATGAACACAGGGGCAATTATTATCTTCCTCCTAGTTTTATAGCACATAAGTTGTCATCCACTATTTTGTTTGAAATTTTACTGTTTTGTTCAGAATGTTTAAATAAGTTGGTTTATGAAGTTGTCTCTTCTCTTATAACTTGCAACACATATTAGAACCTTATTCAGTTCTCTGTATTTAGCTTTCATATCTTTAATTTATGGTCAAGGCTGTCTAATCGACACAAAAATATGGGTATAGCCATTGTTTCATGACATGTTAACCGCCTAAAGCTTGGTGGTTACCTTACGTACCGCAAAGATCAGTATTTAAAAATTAAACTTTCTGCCCACAGAGGGAATTTATGCGTTTTGTATGTATTTCGGAACAAAGAGTAATTATTTCCCTACACAGCATTAAGAGATCATTTACTATAACCGAGAGGGAAAGTGGTGACTACGCGGTACGAACTGAAACTTCAAATATACTCGAGGCTAATATTTGTCTTAAAGACTTCAGAGAAAAAAGACGCAACATCCAAAGCCACTCACATAGAAGACGACAAGGAAGATTTCTGTCCATGCACCTAACCGAGTCCCAAAAGCACAATCATAGTTTTCCAGCAGTTCAACCCCTTTTTACGCCCTACATCGCGAGGCCACCTGAATGTATGCATAACAAAAATATTTGGTCATTCAGACAGACGGTAATTATACACAGGGCGGTATCTGTGGTCTAATTCAGTGGTATTCAACCTTTTTTGTTCGCATACCCCCAGATATAATTTCTCTTCAACTTTGTACCCCCAAAGTTGTTGGTGCGTAATTAAAGTTATACACAGCCTTTAATCTACATCTAAAATAAGTTAAATAAATTACATCCAAAATAACGTATTAAATAATAAGTTTTAAATGAGAAAAAGGAGAATCAAGCTATTAAATGACGGCAGCGGCAATTGTCAAAGAACAAGGTAATATGGAGTGCATCTGTTTGTTTATTGCCCCAACAATATTTTGAAGTAGGTTCATTGCACGCTTAAAAGAAGTGAAAAACAGTATTAGGGAAAACGTTAATCCCGTCCAATAGTGTTCAGTCATGTTCCAACACACTGTGTGGGATAAAATGAAACTAGCCGCCCAGATAAGAATCGCATAAAGGACAGAGAGAGAGAAAAAATGGCTGTCCCAAATCGCATGTCCCTATGTCTGGGTCTCTTGTGGCTAACCCTAAATCTGGCCCTGATTATTCAGTGTTTATCATGAAATAATATATTTTTTTTAATTTTACTTACCCCCTAAGATGTCGGCGCTTATCTCCGGGGGTACGCATACCCCAGGTTTGAATACCACTGATCTAATTAACATTAAGATGTTCTGCGTGCTTTATGCAAGCATTTGTGGCTTCATAAACGTTTGTATAGCATACCATCTCGCGTAGATCAGGGAAATGCAGCTAAAATAATGCGATTCACATTTACATTGATAGTTATAAAAAGTTACAAAAGTTCTAGTTTCGGCAAATCCAGAAAAGCAAACGCATACTAATATTCCAGTGGCTTCTTGGAGCAAGGGAGAAGGGGAGTGGGAAAAATTTAAACTCCGAGGACAAGGTAAAATATGAATATCGCAGTCGGCATATTGACTATGCTATGGCTGGACAACCGAGCAACCGGGGTTCGATAGTCTTAAAGGAAAAAAACATTTCTGCTTTCTGCAAAGTCCCGACCGACTCCGGGACTCAACAAACCTCCTATCTAAAGGGCACTGAGATCTCTATCCCCGGGCGTAAAGCTATCGGGACCTGAATCTGGCCATTTATGTTTGTCCATTTGCGTGAAGCTACACATGCATCCCCCCACAAGACTTAATTCTTACTTAAGCAAGGGACACTTTTACCTTCACCACCGACCATAGCTACTTTGGAGTGACTTGTATTTCTTTTTTTAAATTTAATAATAGTAGTGTCCACTGTTCTTCCGGAATGTGGTTCATTATCTTTTCAATATTACAAGATATAAACAATACAACAAACAACTCCTTAACCCTGGCATTAAGACCTACCGTGTTAATCTTCAACATATACATAGGCCACCCCCGAGACAATGAATTCCATATCGCTGTATTTCTACATCAGTCTTACACGGAACAGTTTACATCACTTCTGTAGCATGGTGTACAAGATATCAAAAGACAGCCGTTTACAACAATTTTAGATGTTGATTTATACAAAATTACTTGATGTATATACTCCCTGATGATAATTCCATAGCGATTGAAACAAGTTGCAGCCCATTATTTTAATATAAACAATAGTAATAAGCATATTGTGCATTTAGTTGCGTGCTGAAAAATATTAAGTTATTCTTAACGCACAGAATAAGTAATTTAAAATGCACGTATATTGCAAATAAGAACTTAGGCTACATTCATAAAAACGCAAAGGTACTCTTAACCAAGAACTACACCCTGAAGGCCTATGGGAGATTGCTGTTATAGCCCAAGCATACGCGTACGTAAACTCGACACTAATAAAGATGGGTTGTCAACTCCACGCATCGCCCGCTTCCCCCGGCCCACAATGGAAAGAGCTACACGTATCCATTGAATAGAAGGTTGGGTGAGTCCCAGTCCTGATATGGACGCTTTGGAGGAGAAAATTCTCTTACCCTGCTGGAAACTGAACTACAATATTGAGTCGTCCAGCCAGTAGTCTAGTTTCTGTGCCGAAAATGCTACGTTGTTAAAGAGGAATGCTGGGTGTGAAAATTCACAACGCCTGCAGAAAATGTACCGGAATAGTCACAGAGCGCCTTACCAATACTCGTATGGTGCAACACATGAATGTGGGTAAGGATTCGAAGTAAATATCATGATAATATTTGTAAGTGCTCTCCATTAGGTCCGCAATAAGATTCAGGACAGAGAACGTGTGGAAACAGTAAATTAAACTTACATTTTACTTTGTATAAAAGACTAAAGCGAACTGTGTATTTAAAGGATTAAGGAGCTATAAACTCTTTACCATGACACAAGAGGTTTTGCAGGTACAGCGTACCAGAACACACACACAAAATATTATTTATAATTAATTAAAACACAATGTTCTGAACTCTGACTGATACACACAACTATTAAGGTACACATTAAACCGTATGTAGATTGGACTGAATTAAATTTTGAATTAAAATAAAATGGTCTAAACTCTAATTTCACCCGCGGCCGCAGCAATTAAATCTGGGGTTAATTTCGCATTTCTTTTTCACGTCTACACCGCGAAAGGCAGCCTGCATTTTACGGATTAAGATAATACGAAAAAACAGCGAACATTACCAGCAATAACAAGAAAAGAAGTAGCAGTATGTTTATATAGGTACAAACGTACAACTGTCTCAACTGAGAACAGCGCAAGGAACTTAACGCACAGAAGGAACTACGCAACAAGGGATGAGGAATATTGCCCTTTCTTAGGGAAAAGAGCCTAGGCCTCCCTGCCGATATTCCATACCTGCCAATGTTGTCCAATCTCCAATCGCTGTGGCCGCTGCTACATACCACCTCCATGTTAGATCGACAGAATTTTTATTGAAAAGTCTTAGTTACTAACACGGTCACGAGTTTTCAAATTTTATTGAATTTAGGTTGTCATCAGCTTGCAACATTTAACTACCTAGGGACTGAGGACCTAAAGTGGTTCCTTATAGGACACTAAGGGAGAAGTAACGGACAAATTCTAGCGAAAAAATTTTCAGTCAGAAGTCCCTATACTGTATAACTTGCAGCCACATGATTCCAGAATTGATAAGGTTTAGGATCTTTCCAAGAATAACAGTCTACAACACGATAAGAATTCGAAATCTCGTCAAAAGCAGTAAAACATAGAATATAACGGCCAAAGACATTCGAGATTTGAGGTCATAAATGCGATGTTGAAGAAGATTCAAGTGTTTCAGGATATGACGCCGTATACATTGGTAAATATTTACCAGTGTTCCGGAGGAACTTGTTTCCTCCATCTTCAGGATGGTTCAAGAACAGCGTTGACTTATCCGAAGCTGGAAGCAGCAAGCTTTTTTGAAACGTTGGTAAATACTTAGCAGTCTAGAAGGCGTCAATAATAAAAAGGAACTTAAAATTCGATCCTAAAACCGCACGCCTAGAGTGAAGAACAGTAGGCGTAAAATCATGAGGCAGATACGAAATATACATGGAAACACACATGTAACGTGATGTCATATTTTAGATGAATTAAGTACCTAATCTTCTGTCATTAATATTTTGGCCTAGGGAATCAATGGGTGTGTAACTTAGAATGCAAAAATGCAAACTCCCCGTATTAATTACAGAGTATAGACTGCAATAAGAAATTAGGCAACTAATGGATAAATAAGGTAAGGTCCTTCTCAGCTTTATATGGTTAACATTTTTCATTCTATGACGCTGTCAGTATTTAAGAATTTATAGCGTCGAATTATTGGGTGGTAATGTATAATGGATTGGAAAAGGTGTGTAAGGAAGCCACCCTGACGGAATATTATGTAGTAACTCGACTCAGAGTAATCAGCCTCCTCCCTCCCCGAAATTCGAAACGGTCACCTCCGGGATGCAAGTCAGAATTATTACCGTTTGAACAAACATTTATCAGGTTGATCTTAACCCTAACAGATAGATCCGAGTTATTGGAGTTTCAGTATTAGATTTGTATCAGTCAATAAACCTGAAGGTTACTAAAATTAGTCAAAAACACAATAAAATATTGAAAAATACTGGAGCACACGATTCAATTCCTTTTAGGTTTTAGCTCTAGTCCAACGTTTTTAGACCCTAGTGTACTTGAGTTTCTGACAGTCTTTTGAGGACCACTAGTGTTATTTTTCGGGAAAGAGGAAAGAACCGATCCGTTATACATTGTAATGGGCTCTTTATCCTGTGGTTTGCTATACATCTTTTCCATGTTCTCTCTGAACTGGATTGTGTATCCAGTAGGTGAAATAATGAACACAACTAACACTCTAAGGGGCATAGGAGCCCGGTACCTTGTTGCCACTCACGAGGTCATTAGGAAGTGCGTAAACTAAGGATAATGGCTTCTAACGAGTCAGAAAATAACATCAGCACACATCATTTGCGATCTGTATTTTGCATCTAGTTTATGTTACGTTATGTGTGTTCTAATTCAGAGTACAAACACTATTAATCCTTTAAAGCCCAATGGTATTTAAGGGAACTGACAGGTTTTTACACTGAATATCTGCATTTTGTCCACATAGAGCAAAATAGGTAATGTTGCCCTCCACTGGCCAATGATGCCCCACCATCAGTTACTTCGAAACCTTAGCTCTAGGAAGCTGCACATATCACGCAGCTAGAAGGTCTTGCAGTGGTGAGTCTGGTACTGTGCAAGTCACAGTTGCTGTGTTTTTCTCAACGCCCTGACATTGTTTTGTAAACTAAGTAACGTGATTTGTAACCCTATATATTTCAGGGAGCTATTCTTTAATAATTTTCTCTTTGTCTATGCATACAGTAGTTTTACCAATAGTCTGCATGAAGGAAGGGTGAACTTTTCTGTACTGTTTTATATAGTTACAAATTTCGCAAGCCAAGCCATAATCACGTGATCAGCCGGGGTATCTTTGCTCCATATTTGGGTTCAGTCGCCCCACTAAAGGTTGAGTAAAGATGCCCCAATGATATTTTAACACACATGGTTGACCTGTGATCATACATCAAATTGTATACTGCATTTTCATTGATATGTTAATGAAAGACTAGACAATTGTCGCCTACCTACTACAATATATTTTATTTACACCTGTTACGTGTTAAAGAACGTACTAACATGGCACACCTTCACTCCTGCATCCGTCCATTCCTCAACACCCATCCAGGTTTCTCAGGAAGAAAGGCCAACCAAGAGTCATGAAAGTTTCCCCTCCACCATAATTATCAAACTCACTGCCATCAAGGATAACGAGAAATCTCCATGGAGAGGTTCTTACTAGTTCGCTCGCCAATCATCCAGAAGAAGAAACTTATAGCCAACGATAGGAAGAATAATTTCAAGAAAATGGTTCACAATCCGAACTCGAGCAATTCTGATAAAACTGATGACAGTGACTGCTGTAAAGAATGTAAGGAATACTGCTGTGTAACAAAAGAGGAATGCGACTGGATACAATGCTCAGTCTGTGGAAAGTAGGCTGCACAAAAACCTGCATCGATTGTGGACGTAACAACCGTTCTAAGAGTCTTAAAAAAAGTAGGAAATCTACAAAGAAGTAAGAAGGAGTTTCATAGTGATATAGAACATGGATTATTTTATTTGACTACAATTGTGTTTACTAAAAATTTAATATTTTGTATTGCATTATATATGGAGCATCTTTCACCACGCATACACCAAAGACGCCCTTTTGCATACGTTTGTAATTTTTATTGCTCTCAGTAAACGAATTTGAATTTGCTACAAAGGAACTGACCGTTGTGTAGCAGACACCCTACTAATCTATTACACACCCAGATATAACTTCTGTTGCTATACATAATTGTAAAAATCTGTCAGAATAAAAAGTGGGGCACAATTGCCCATTTTACACTTTTCCTTATACTGCATTACTGACTGATTTTTCTAATGGAAACACTTACTATTCTGTGTGAGTTGCTAACTGAATCGTTATGACGTAGATTAGGTTTAGTCTTCAAAGGGGTAACTTATTATCAATTTCATTTATCTGGCGGTAGCTCTTGTGTATAACTACCACTGTCACTAGCTATAACAATCCTTGCAATTTGGTATCATGAATGTTTAGCGGAATACCAATCCATGATGCGTCACAGGTCTGAGTTCTGTTATCTACAATTGTACTGTAAATGTAGTAGCTTTATACTGTCTGATATGAAGAGACAGTGGGTTTTCAGTAATGAACCTTTATTATAAAATGTGTACAAATAGAATAAGAATTAATTCACGGTTTCCTCTTTTAACTAATGCTTCCGGATTTTGACTTACACGAAGAGGCTGTTTATTACCTAATAATTCTTACTGTTAAACTTACTGTAACTACAAAAATGAGTATTTAAATATTGCGTGTTTAAAATGTAGAGAGACAAAGACACACTCTGTATCAGCACAACGACGATGGTCGCTGAATGCCCTCTTTTGTCTGTCGTATTGCTCTTACATCCCAGATAGAAAATTACTTATACGAAAAATGGTAGACAAAAAGGATGTCACAATCCTCTGTCCAAATACTTTTATAATTTCTTAGAGTAGGCTTATCCTATGACGTTATGAAGGGCTACTATTAATTGTCCAACGTCACATCATGACATCATCAAAAAACCAACAGAAATGAGGCAAAGGAATATGTCTTGCAACATGAAATAGAAGGCTAATGGCCAACAAAATGTACAAGTTGGAATGAATCTGAATAGTTGATATAAGCAGTACCATAATCTTTAGAGGTATTTCGCAAGAAGTGAATAAAATGACAAAGGTCGTGTTAATTCATCCATTCTCTAGTCTATCCGCATAATTAAAACTACAGATTTAATAAACTGATTTAGACAAAGCTTTATATTCAGAAACACATTAAAATTTTTAGACGAACTTAATATTGATTTGCATGTTTACCTGAAATCCTACTTTGCTTAAGTCTCACACTGAAGTTAATATTTATGAATTTTTTCAAACCTTCCAGCCCATTGAAAGGGTACATTTTTTTTCCAATGGCCCAACAGCCCTTAGTGGGCCAGGTTCCCCTCATATCGAGGCTTCACCATCACACATAGTATATTAACCACTTAAAATCATGTCATGTAAAATAGCACCAATTTTTAAAGTATGCATTCACAACACTTCTAAAAATTCACTGAACAAACAATTGTGCCGTACTTTATATTATATATCCCGTGCATTTTTGACAACTAATTTATTTATTTCAATCCACCAAATGCACTACACTCTCTTTCACTGATTTCTTGCCCCTACATATGTTTCGGAACACCCTGTGCCATCTTCAGCGGGGTCGTCGAAAGTTCACAATCTTCAATACATCCAATTGTGTTTCACTCACTTTCACAACACATAATTATTGTAAGCCACCAGTACTAAATATCACTTATCTTTCTGTTCATAATAATTAGCTTATCTTTCTTCAGTGTTTTTTATTAAAAATTTTTAAAACTGAAGATAGTTGTAGTATAAAATATTAAAAAGATAATTAAAATTGTGTTTGACAGCTGGCTATGTATACTAGTTGTTCGATCACATTTGATCTTGTCCTTTGGTGTGTTGTTAACCTTCCTGTGGTGTATTGACACAATGTATGCTACAGCTGTCTTCAATTTTAAATATTTTTAATAAGAAACACTGAAGAAAGGTAAGCTAATTGCTATGAACAGAAAGACAAGTAATATTTAGTACTGGTGGCTTACAATAATTATGTGTTGTGAAAGTGAGTGAAAAACAATTGGATGTATTGAAGATTGTGAACTCCCGACGACCCCCCTGAGGATGGTACGGGGTGTGCCGAAACATATGTAGGGGCAAGAAATCAGTGAAAGAAAGTTTAGTGCATTTCTTGGATTGAAATAAATTAATTAGTTGCGCCGTAATTTGCCTAGACTCACCGGAACACACCAAACCCAAAGTATGCGGTGTCTCTCCAACCACGGCATCTCTGCGGGGCTTAAATATAATAGGCCTTCTGTAGCGATACGAACGAGCCTACATGGGTCCAATGAGAAAAATATGTTGTGTATAAGAATAGGGAGTGCATCAATGGCAATAACATTCTGTTGAAATGTTTTACAAAACGAAATTTCTGGCTCCTTGCAGTGGGAATATTTAGCATTAATATATATTTGCTTGAAATAAACGAATCGCATTAAATACGTTTTACAAAATTGCAAAATACTCCGCAGCATTTATGTGAATTTCGGACGGAGTATACCTTTCAACTCTTTCCAGCAGAATTTTGACGATGGGTATTACACATTCGATTACTTGGTTACCGGAATTTGTCCATCGCATAATAAATCAAAAGGGATCGTGCATTTTGGAAGCTAACCTTTTACTGTCCTCAGTTGCAAGGGTTGGATCCAGTGATTTAAAGTAGCCCTTTCTGTCCGACCAATTTAAGTACGCGCCCTAAAATCCTTTCGCCTGTCGATGGACGTGATTCAAACGATGGACCACGCCCACATACCGAGTATATAATCTAAATTTGCCTTCTTGTTTTTATAAAACGTAACGCTCCAAGTATAAGGCAATGGAAAAAAAAATCCCAAATAAATAATGTTCTCCTATATATTAGTGTTTTCATAAAACGTAATTGTCCCTGTAAGACGGGCGTTAGGTGTACAATCTCGCCCAGAGACTCGACGTACAGAAGGGCAAAGCGCACGCCAGCTACGATGTGTGAGACAGCGAATCATGCGTCAATATTTTTATCCTCCCTCTTTATGGAATGGTAAAAATACTTTGTAACATTTACGCTATAATTTGTATGTGCTGGATTTATCGGGCGCAGGATAAGATAAAAATTTTGCTCTTGTGAATAAGATAAATAATGTCCAGAATCGAAGAAAGACGGGACAGAGAAGGCGAGTACAAGCTTTTCAACAAGAAATCGCTCAGACTTGATACATGTGTACGAGGGCGCGCGCACACACACACACACAATATGCGGCTATATTCACTCGCCTACGAAAGGGAAGATCGGACAGTCGGAGTTTGATTCTCGGCAGAGAGGGAAGGTAAAGCCTCCAGACCTGCTGTAGGACCCAATCAACCTACCATCCAATGTGTGCCTTGGGCTCTTCCCCGCGAATAAAGTGGCCGAAGCATGAAAGTGACTGCTCATTTCTGAGATACGGCGGTTAATTATACGCGAAGTTCTTTTGTCTCTTATATATCATAATGGTGCTGTTTAGTTAAGCATCGGGATATCTCGTAGGCCAATGCATGCATTTTTTCCATAGCGCAACAGCCCCTAGTGGGCCAGGGCCTCCTCATTATCTAGGCTTCATGTTCGCACTCAGACACACCACTCCTCTGGACGAGTTATCGTCTCGGCTCAGATACCTCTACGTGAAAACACACAACATTCACAAGAGAAAAACATCCATAAGCCTGGCGGGATTCGAACCCGCAATCCCAGCAAGCGAGCGGCCGCAAACCCACGTCCTAGACGGCGCGGCCACTGGGCCTATGCAAAAATTATTGTTTCACATCTTTCTAAAACGTGGCATCTCTCTAAAAGAGAGCATAAATACAAATGTTTTATAAGAAATTTTTTCTGAAAAAAATCTGCATTGAAGCCAGGTTAAAATAGTGCACAATAATAATTGAGTGATTTATACATGACAATTTCTCTTATTAGGGCAAAAATGTCCGTATTACAATGGGGAAGATAAAACATTAATTCACCATTTTGGTGGGATAATTTTGTTTTCCAAACAACCATTTGGAAGGCCAGAAAGGAGATGGGATTATTGATTGAGATTGAGTTTAGGGAAATAAATTGCGAGGAAATGACTCAGGATTGTTTTAAATTCGTACTGGATTTCAGGTTTTAATGAGGAAGGATTTACCAAATGCAGATTTTCTCTAGTGTCTTTGAATGGCACTGCGATTACTGATAATGAATCTGAAAGAATGTTAAAGGAAGTTGTAGGCGCAGTGCCTCAACATACGAGTAAACTGGAGGCTCTGAGGAAAGCCAATAAAATATCTACTCATTATGTCCTTTCTCCGACCGGTGATCCACACGGTTCTACAGCATATGAAAGAAATGCTTTACTTGTGTGTCAATTTGTTTGCTAAATTAAGGGATATTAATATTTTGCGGAAGTTAATGTGGTGTATTAAGATGTAAACCTCAGAGCTTTCAAGACACCGTGTGATGTGCGAAGCGATGTGGTGAGTGCAGCTTCTCGCTGGCAGAAGAGTGGGTTGTTGCTGCGGCGGCTAGGGTGCGACGCCCCCCGGGGGCGGGAGGGGGACAGCCACATTCGTATCGATCCGGTCCAGCGCAGGAAGCTGCTACAGATTTTACTACTCGTACCAAAAACATCACAACTAATTTTACAAAATATGTATAACAATGTTTATGCTAGCCAGTAGATCTTGTGGGAGATATTAGCATACGGCCTGCCAATCCCCTGGCAGATCACTGGCTTGGCTCTGCACACACTGAGCTCCGAGTGTGTGGTGGTCAGCGCTATACTTATTGTGTTCTTCCGTGAAGACAGAGCTTTATAACATGTCGATTGCCTAAGAGTGGAAACAAAGGTTGTAACAAACAGAACCGAAATAACTGTCTTCTTCTTCTTTTGTTTCTTCATTCTTTGCTCTTCCTTCCGCTGTTCCTTCTTTCCATCTTCATTCCCGTCTTTCTTTTATAGTTCTTCCTTTCACTCTTCTTCTTCTTTGATCTCTCCTCCTTTCTTAACCTCTCCGTTCTCCATATTCTTTCTTTCTTCCTTCCTTCATTTCTTTCTTTTTTACTTCTTTCTTTCCTTTTCCATTCTATCTAAGCGTTTTTGCCCCTTTCTCCCTCTTTCATTCCGTTCTTTTATATTTCTCTCAATTTCGATATATTTTCGAAAGTTAGGTTTCAGATTTTCTTGGATGTGAGGTTGCGTCGTTGAAATACTGGTTTCGGACGTTTCGAAGGAACGTAGTTTCTTCATCTTCAAGATTCAAGGTACTACCTTCCTTCGAAACATCGGGAACCAGTAACACAGCGTCACATCCTGCAATATATGAATCCTCATCCTCAAATACATGACTGCCGAAACATATTTCCAATTAATTGGTTTATTCACAAGGGTTCCTTGAATTTAGAAACCTATTAAGAATTTTGCAGCATATGGACGGTATACGGCAAGTGACATTATTAAAATGAATAAACCAAGATTGCACCGAAAGTATGTATTACTATGGTGGGAATTAAAATAATTGGGAACCCTTGAGAATGAACCACCTAGTTTTAAAAACTTCAAGTCAATGAAGCGTTTAATAACTAACCAAACCTGTTGTATTTGAAGAAAAGTTATAACTAGTTACTTCTTTGTTCTTTTATACTCCTATTCATAAGTTTTCTTTCATGTGCTTCCTTCTTTCGCTCTGAGTTCAGATTTTCTTTCTGACTTCATTCATGTCCTTATTTTATCGTTGGCTTACTTCTTCCTTTGTCTAATCACATATTTCTGTGTTTACTACTTACATTCCTTCCTTTTTCTCTCTTTTTCTTTCTTTCTCTCTTTCTTTCTTCTACCGCTCCTATTCTGCCTTTCAGTGACTGGATGTGATGTGAGCCACTCATGCTCGAAGTTGCAGTAGCAAACTGGTAACGTAGAGATAATTTCCTTCGAGCATCATCACATTAGTCGGTTTGTTTATCTCTCCCCACCAGTTAATGAGGACCTGTAGAAACTAATTTACGTGTTTGTAGGGCAGAGCGTATTCACTCCAAATATACTGATCTTTGATTCCTGCACCCACCACTGCAGCTTTGTTGAGGACGAAGCAATTTCTATTTGACAAGCCAAATGTCCAGAGGTTGCCTGAGCTTTGTAATCAAGAACCAGTGCATATCAGATCTCGCAGTCAGGTTAAGCAGTCAGTTTGCTGAACAAGGCAGATGCGGAACCTAAGTCAAGTCGGTATGTCTCGAGTTCGATGAAGGTGAGCCTGCCTCACACTTTGCGAATTACTGAAAGGTATGAATAACCTAAAAATACTTTCATTTGTCTACTAGACGCTTGGAAGGTGGTTGGTCCAGAAGTAAACAAAGATGAAGACACGTAGCTATATGTGTATATCTCCACATCAGCATTCAGGGCAAAATATTGTAAAAGGCAGAAAGATATTAAGTTCTTTGAAAATACTGCAAAGTTGAAATACTTCAGACCGAGAGTAACAAAGAAATTAAGAGCAGAGTGGAGAATTCTTATTACTATATTTGACGGATTCTACCTTCTCCTCTCCAATACAAGAAATATGAAGCACAAAGTAAACACATGGAAATAAGGTATATTTTCTGTATGTGTCTGAAATGTTGTCTCTCACCCTGTGGGAAGGACATAGACTCAAGTCGTTGAAAACAGGTTGTTATGAGAATACTTTGAGCTAGACAGACAGAGGAACAGGAGGCTGAGTACACGTGTATAATAAAGGCCTTACAATGCTTAATCTTCACCGACTATTATTAAGTTGATATAATCACCGAGGAAGAGCTGGTGGGGGGTGGGCATGAAGCATTCACAGGGATATGAAAAAAGTGTAAAGAATTTTCTTCGGAAAATTGAAGGGAAAAACAACATTTTGAAGACTTATGAGCAGGTGTGGATAAAGAGTATCTTAAATAGGAAGGAGAAGAGAAGGTATAAGAGATTCGACTTACTCAGAGGGGTTCAGTAGCAATTTAGAGTAAACACAATAAAGATCTTTATATTATACATACCGTGCATTTCATTAATTAGTTAATAATTACATACCAACGAATGCACTACACTGTTTTATGATTTCAGTGCCTACATATGTTTCGGCACTTTTGTGCCATCCTCAGGGTTTGCCGTCGAAAGTTCACAGTCAAAGTGAACCTGATGCATTAGGACTGTGAACTTTCGACGGCAAACCCTGAGGATGGCACAAAAGTGCCGAAATATATGTAGGTACTGAAATCATAAAACAGTGTAGTGCATTCGTTGGTATGTAATTATTAAAAATAAAAGTATTTGGATTTCATATGCGGCGATGCAATTATGTGAAAAACGAAGTATTACAGAGAGTCAAAGAAGAAAAGAACATTCTACACACAATGAAACAAATGAAGGTTAAATTGAATGGTCACATCTTGCGTAGGAACCGCCTTTTATAACACGTCATTGAAGGAGAGATATAATACTTATTGCTGTAATATTTATTGCTTATCCAAAGCAAGAATGGTTATACGAATGCGCCTCAATGTTACGTTATACGTAAATTGCCTGTCTTTTTTGTTACGAAATTAACCCGCTGGGTTCTCGCAGTATGTGGACCACAGGTTACATGTCATTGGTCTACACAGTAGCAGATAATTGTTGCGGTAGCTATGGACATACAATGACCATCAATGGGAGGCACAGGTGCTTAGTCTTTGGTAGGTTATGTTACCAAAATAACATAGGACAGGCCATGAACACTGATCTGATTTATACCACATTTCGATGATACTTGTCCTCTATCCATCAATAATATGCTACATCCGTTCGTGGCATAAATTCAATTCTTGTCCATCTCCCATCCGCAATGCACCCTCTCAACATCCAAACAGATTGAATAGTCAGGGAACCACATAGGGCCCCCTCATAGTTCCACGACCAACATGAAGTTTGATTAGCCTTAGGTGTATGTCAATATTATAAAGCAATGCTACCTGTATTGAAGGTACCTGTAATCCCACTGTGTGCTTACTGTATACAGGACTATTGACATAATCCTCTATTAGCCATAGAGGGAGTACAACAAAGACATGGACCACACTGTTTCCTTGTACGTCTCTCCTGTTTCGTTTAGTGCCACAAACTCAGATGATACAGTGTCGTAAAAAATACAATAAACACAAAAACAAAAGACGGCGTTCCTTCCTTATTTCTGCGTTCAGAACATAATAAACAATTTTTACATTCTTTGCACAAAGTACATAAAATTTACATGCAGTAGGAATTTTACGGAACCAGGATCTCCAGTAAATTTACTGATTAGGTAACTGGGTGGATGGTAAAATAACTGGGGTTTGATGGGCAAACACGGAGATTTGCTTTTGCCACCACCTTCAGACTGCATTAGAACCCACTACTTCTACCGAATGGCGATACAGCGACCGGGAAAAGGGAAGGTGGCCAGTCACTTCCTTTAAGGGCCGAAGTTACGACAGAATTGATCTACATACCCACACCTCTATGTCTACATGGCATGCTGCTTCTTTAAGGACAAGGAAACTTTACCTACTTGAGAAAGGTCTGTCATTCTGTTTGTCCGTGCATTTCATTTACGAAGCTACTAAATGAATTCCGATTAAATTTTGAGTTGTATGCTTTACAGTTTGTAGAGGGAAATTAACTTTATTTTGTAGGTCCACACCCTATTCACAAAGATACATTCTGAATATTCAGGTATTCTGGATATGACTCCGTGTCTTTGGGTGGTTGGTTCCTGCCATTCCTTTGGGACGTCGGGAACCACTCATCCAACCACAGAGCGTCATATTGCAGGAGAACTGGGAACTTGGAAAAAAGGCTGTGAAAAGGTGAAATATTTAATTTTGAGCATTACTGTCCACTTTATGCTTAACTGCCCCAAGTGGTATTATCTCAATAGATTTTTCAGTTCAAAGCTTGTGTGGTCCCCTCATCTTCTACATCCATGCTGCATGTTTAGCGATCTCACCCATTTGATTTAATTACCGTAATCACAGATTGTTAGGTAAATACAACAAATTCAGACATAGACTTTCTTTACGCAATTTTCTACATTCTCCTCTTAGCCTCTTAGGTCCTGCATCTTAGGTTTCAATCGCACTTATCTCGCGCTAGGGAGGGATAACTTTTAAAATACCAAAAGTTAAATAATAGGTTAGTACGAAGTACCGCATTCTGTTCCCTTTGTTTATGTCACTATGATGCCTGCTGCTGGTTTCTGTATTTATTAAATTTTTCCAAGCCCTACACAAGAATAATAGTGTCTTTGTGAGAAGACTTCTAACATTTGAGGACACATTCCGCTGTGCAAAGTAATGGATAAGAAGACAGGCCTATACCCCTGTGATTTCTTGTAGCTGTCTTTTCCTAGTTAGCCAATTTCTTGTTATTTTGTGTGGATACATATGGTAAGAAAATTATATTTTACGGAAACAATTACTGTTTGATGAAGTATAAATTATGAAAAAGTTCCAGATTTTGATACAAACAAAACCTATCATCTTGGGTGACAGCAGATATAATTTCCACTCGCACCAATGTTTCGCCAACCCTGGTTTGTAGTATTACACTCCACGTCCATTTCTCGGAACCCTTGAGCTTTCCAACTGCGATCCGATCAATGGGACTTCTCTCCGGGAGGCACTTATTAAATTCGCTGGCCCCGCCACGGAGCGACGAATCAGCTCCACCCCCCGGGTTTGCACTTAGAACAAACAAGGCTGGCTTTAACGGAATTACACGTCAGATCCTGATCTTTGTGTTTCAAGCCCTTCAGAGAAATTAACCAATTATAACACAGCGGTAACTGTACGTAACTCTTGCTTTAACACATAGAGTCCCTGAGTATTTGTTCATATTCCACTAACGGATTCCGTTTGGTTCTCAGAATAAGCAGCGCCTTTTCGTTGAACGTCATTAAACATACCAAGTTTAACAATGCAGCTGGAAACGTTGAAACAAAATTTAAAATACACTTTGAATAGTTTTTAATCTGTTAATAAATAATTCTATACTCGTCTCCGGTTTCACACAACCTTTGCATTTGATCCCATCCCAAGTCAGTCAAATTCAGTTCACTTAGTCACACGTTATTTGTCTAAGACCGACACACATATTATCCTCTTTTCAGTTTATATTCTTTTTACGTATTAATTTTCTTAATGTAAAATGGATCTAGGAGATGAAAGACGATGAAATTAAATACAGAACAGCCTTATAACTTGCACTTTCCAACAAATAAATGGGTACGGGACCGAAAAGATTCAAGAAAGATTTGATGGGTGGATTATGGAGTACACGTGGTGGGATGAGAAATAAACAGGTTTAGTTTGCGAATATCTAGGGAACGGGCAATCTGGGAGACATATGTGGATACAAAGACAAGGTTAAAGTGGGATTTAAAGAAAATTTATGGAGAATGTGAACCAAATTGTACACACTCAAGACTGTACTAAATATGGATTTTAGGACATGAAAAATCGAAGAAATTTTCAGTTCCTAAAATCAATTTCATCTTCATAGACTTAGTTTTTATAAGACGGGAGAGATTCTTAAAGTTACATAATCAAGATTATGCTATTGAAACACATATACAGTGATGTCTGCGGTATATCAGTCGATCGAAATTAAACCCTCCCAAGAAATTTAAATCTCGATATTTTTTATGGCTCGACAGCCCCTAGGGGGCCTAGGCCTCCTCATGTTTCGAGGTTTCGCGATCACGCACTTTTTAGTCACACCACACTCGGTAGGACTCCTCTGGACGAGTGATCAGCCCGACGCAGAGACCTCTACCTGACAACACACAACACTCACAAGAGACAGGCATCCATGCCCCCGGCGGGATTCGAACCCACAATCCCAGCAAGCGAGCGACCGTAGACCCACGCCTTAGACTGCGCGGCCACTGGGTTCGGCTTACATCTCGATTACTGGCATTAATATTAAACAAAGTTTGTTAAAACAATTAAAGGGATTCCATAGAAGGAGAGAATTATCATAATAGTTACATAATGTATTAGATTTGCGTAAAGAGCGAACAAAAATAATAAAACTTGTTACAAAATAAAGGTAAATATCATTATGACAAAATTCCTTTGTTCAGGGCGTGATTACAAAATCACTGTCTGCTTCAGAGGGATTATGAATTTTTTGAAAGCTTAGCTAGAGATTAATCAAGATACACCGAATTTGGGTATTGTGCTTTATCGCACTTTCGGTTATGTACACAAAATTTCTGAGATTGAAGCTTTACCGGAAGGAAACTTTTATCTTCAAGCATTTTATATCGCCAAAACTACCAAAGGAAATTCCATGAATTTCGGTACGTTACACTGGAAGGTCTTACGAAGGATTTAACTTGGAATTCGGTCAAACTAATTATTAACTTAAACCCCAGTTTAAATCGATTTTCTCAAAATGCTTTATCATAAAGGTTATTGATACCCGATGTAAATTATAGACACTGAAATTACCTAAAACTTTTGT
The DNA here is from genome assembly GCA_021186555.1 of Reticulitermes speratus. NCBI lineage: Eukaryota > Metazoa > Arthropoda > Insecta > Blattodea > Rhinotermitidae > Reticulitermes > Reticulitermes speratus. The sequence goes on from JAJKFL010000005.1 coordinate 23,811,624, forward strand.
TTCAAACATGTTTCAAAAAGGTGAATATATAACGAAGTAAGTAATATTTTTTGGTCCCATTCAGCGATATTTCTGGTTCTAATGGCTATGCAACAGTCAGTCTATATTTGAAATAAATGAACAACGTAGACATTAAGCTAAGTAAAGTAGAAAATAAGAGTACTTGGAAAATATATGCCGGTACATGTAATCGCCACTTTGGTTTCAGCTACGCCGGATTCAGTTACTCAGAATTGTAAACACAAAATACAGGATTCCCTTCCTTAGTGTATGAATAAAGGGCAAATAAGCGATTAGAAAAGTGCAGTCAAGCCAAATCCCATCCTGCTACTGAGGCTAATTAACTAAAGTAATTTTTAAATTTTGTTCATAAAGTAACTTATTTAAAGTGCCCATTAATGTCTATTAATTACACATACTGCCAAACGACAGGGTTTTTTAACTACAGATTCGCTGGAGAAAATACAGTGCCGTAATTCGAGCTTAAATTATTCTTAAATTAATTTGATGTTCTTTATCCCGTTGAGTTTGCGATATCAACAAACAAGCATTTGAATTTTCAGTCTAACACAATCGTATATTTAATATGGCTTATCTACATACTTCGGTCCCAGTTTGGACCATAATCTGGCTATTGTATAAAAACGTTACAAATATAGGTAAAAGTTTACACAAAAATATACACTACGGCTGTTCGCATTTAACAGTATTTCACAAAGTCTGCTAATAACACTTTTATTGAGCACTATTTTGTTACCTTATTAACATCTTTGACTGTTTCTTTGTTACCTTGTTGCCTTTGTAACTAAAGTTGTAAAATGTGTTTATTATTTTGGCTACGTGTGTCTATCTGTCCAATAGTAATAATTCATGAATATATGGCAGAATTTTCATAACATATGATTGAGAATTTTAATAAAATTTATATGTGTATCAATGAAAAGAGAACAATATTAAGAGTGGTAGGAATGAGGAAAGTCAAACTTATTGGACATTTGTTGAGACATAATGGTTTTGTTACCAACATCATGGAAGGTAGAGTGTTGGGGAAGAAAAGTAGAGGACGACCAAGGCTCTCTTACATCAAGAATCTGATGAAGGAACTCTTTTGCAACTCCTACGCCGAAATGAAGAGACTGGCACAACACAGACATATATGGTTGCAGCGACAAGGCTTAGCCTTTAGAGAATGATGATGTGTATTCCAACCATAATTAATATCGGAAAACAATAAAGCAAAATTTACATGAAAATCTATATGCATTTATTCATGCATCTCGAACACATCTAAGTAAATGTTTAGCAAATCAAAACATGTTTAGCAGAACATTTGTAGACAAACGTTTTAGGTTTAGGTCACTTATTTATAAGTCTTCTTTACGGTTTTCGATGTAATTAAATAAAAATAAGTGTATGCGCCACAATCTTTATATTATACCTACAATTTCTAACTTATTAACCTTGATAAGGTATTCTTCCCTTCACATCCCATTATAGATTGTTAATCGTAAACAATCTGTTGAACTCCTCTAGAAAACACATTCAGTAACTTTTCTTATAGGTAAGTATTATAATCGATGTTAGCAGTATCAATTAATTGGTCATTAGGCTACAGAGTCAGCACTTAAAACATTTAGGTTATTATTATTATTACCACAGTCATAAACATCATAATCATCATAATCATAATCATCATCATCAATATAAACCTTTTTTAAACCACAAATAATTAAAGAGGCAAAGAATTGAATGGAATATGTTGTTGTCTGTTTCGTGTTTTTTTTATTTACGTTTTTGTATTTGGATCTTTGTGCTGGTTTTATAACTGGCCTTTGTGCTTTTTAGCTAGCACGTAAATAGACCAGAATGAAACATGAATTGGCTTCACTTATTAGCTATTATTATTGGTACTACATCAGAGTGTCTTACAACAGTGAAAGCATTGAAGTAGATGTAGTTTGGTGTTATATGTTACTTTTTTTAGTGCCTGTAGACTGCAGGAAGTCCAAACTAGCTCAGTCGGTGTTGTAACTGTGTTACGACTAAAACATCTGGGGCTAATACTCCACCCCCACCATTACCTGGTACTTAATTAAGCACAGGGACAAATTTTCACCATCGCTGAATATTTTAATACATTTTTGCTTTTCTGCAGCATAGATTTGATAATCATTTGGTAAAAATTAATATTTTCAAAACAGTTAGGAAGTCCAAATAATCGTTCCAAGCCTCTAAAACATTCCGATTTTGTTTGATCATCAGCAACTCTCACTGCTGGTTTCATGTTAAACGCCAAATGGAAATGTCAACACAAACTCTTTTATGTACACGCACATTTAACGGGAAATTAATACAATATTTTAAAGTGACAATTTAGGATTCACGATTCTCCATTTTAATTTTCGTTCTGAATGTCTGATAACTACCTTTACTCTCATTAAAATGGTCGTTTGGGAATGCCTGGTTTCGGCTGAATTGTTTTTACTTAAACAATATTACTTTAAAAGCAATTAGTATTTACGACTGCAGTCGAATTTATCAAAGTAAATTTCAGGCTTTTGATAACAGTTTAAAGTACATTGTTAACCACCAACTGCTGTAAAACTTAAGAACTGTGCCTTTTGCTGTATACTGTATATAGGGGTTTTGTATGTTTTTCAAAGTAAACAGCGAAACTTATCCCGTACACCATTAGTAAGTCAGTGTTCGCAATAAACACGGAGAGTTTTTTTCTGTAAGGTAGGAAGTATATATATATGAACTTGAGCCTTCAAGGTGTTAATTTTATAAATAATTTTGGAGGCGAATGGCATAAGAGCGCCAAACTCTACTTAAAAATTCAGAACTCTGTTATAAGGGAGAAACATTAATTTAGCTCATTACGTGAGATAAGAGGGTTTCACAGTGGTAAATTTTAAGATTGCGAACTTTAGGTATGTGACGCTGTATATTCAGACAGATACCTATAATTCGGCGAAACTGATTGCATCCAAATTTAGTTAAAATATGGAGGCAACATGATGTTCCGAAACGTTCGTACATGTCTACCAGAGGAAAATAATCTTAATATTTAATCGTAACATTTAATTAAATTTTGGCTTTTGTAACCGCCGAGATTAATCAAGTGGGACGGACGGAACCCATAAATTCTCAATTAAGTATACGGTGTTCCGCTGAATAATGTGATCCTCATCAATCCTACAACTCAATATTACAGGCTTCGTATATCACCGGATACCGTGAGGTTCACATGATGTGCGTGATTTCAGGCTTCCGCCGCGAAGTAAATGAGATCTGCACTCTTCTGCGGTTTTACCCAGCGTAGATTGGTAGTTTCTTACCAACGTTTCGGGACAACCTATGTATCCAATCTTCAAGGGCCAAGTAGTCCAAGAAACCTGCTTGAAACTTGAAGATGGGACAGATAGGTTATCCCGAAACGTCGGTAACAAACTACGAATCTATGCTGGGTAAAATTACAGAAGAGCGCAGATCTCATTTCACTTCTTTTATCAGCCTTTCAAAATTAATGATTTTTATACATAGGTATGTGTGTGTATATATATATATTTTTTTAATTATTATTTTTCATGGCGCAACAGCCCCTAGTGGGCCAGGGCCTCCACATTATCGAGGCTTCATGATCGCACTCAGACACAACACACTCGGTAGAACTCCTCTGGGCGAGAGATCAGCGAGACGCAGACCTCTACCTGACAACACACAACACTCACAATAGACAGACAACCATGACACCGGGGGGATTCGAACCCGCAATCCCTGCAAGCGAACGGCCGCAAACCCACGCCTTAGACCGCGCAGCCACTGGGATCGGCATATATATATATAACATATATATATGCTACGGACCTGTCGTAAGACAGACTACAGAATGAATGAATATTTACAGGCTGTTTATTATTTTCTATAAATATTACGTCGTTCTCACACGGTTTCCATGGAAATACGTAGTTTTCACATGCTTGTACAGGTGGCAGTTCTGTACTGAAAACTGTGCCATCTGAAGGGTTCAAATGCAAATTAATTCGAGTTAGAAAGGAAGGGGAAATATACGAAATGGATAAAGGAAGTATAGGCATAAGACACAAAGGAAATGGTTTGCACTTAAAATTCAATTTCTCTTTTTCACGAATGCCTTGAAACACAACATGCTTCCTTTAGAACGCATCATTCCTAACCAGCCCAAAATTTAGAACATTATAATCGATGTGCTTTGTACAGCACTGTTAAATGAATAGTAACGCATAGAGTGAAGTAACAACAATAACTCTATTTGAAGGCTCATAGTCGAAAAATTCTTAGGTACCTCTGTTCTTGGATTTAAATAATTAGTTATATCTATGATACTTACGGAACTTATTTGGAACTCAGTTTCATGGATAGACACTACCACCCTAAAAATGTCAGAGATAAAATAAAACTAAATTTCTTTATCGGGAATGTCACTTACAAAACAGAGATTTTGTTAAAGAAAAGTTTGGTGTCATAAAAGCTACGTAAATAATTACTGAATCTGAGCAGTAAAATGTTGTTATTCCCTGATAAGCATAACTCTTTCTCATATGATAACCCAGGTAAGCTACAGGCCTACACATTGCATGAAAACAGTATGAAAATTTACCGGAAGTGGAATACAAGAGACAAACATTTTCGTAATTTTTTCGTCTCTCTGTTATTTAATGACAATGCTCAACCACAGGCATCTTTACACTTCGGAGATCAGATTATAAGTACATAACGACACTATGTGAATTTAAATTTTACATGGCGTCTAAAGATCGAGTAATTGTAAATTTTGAAAGAGTGAGATTGCGGGAGGGAAGAGTCGTGTTTTATGTAAGGCAGTGCAACAGCATTTTTGAGTGGGGTTTTGAAAAAAAAATTCTCAAGCATGATTGTCGGGCTCGGGTCCGGAATTCGAACCCTATACCAAGGAAATACGAAGCCGGAATGTTTGCCACTAGACAATTCAAGTCAATATAGTGAAGTGAAAAGAATGGTTTAAGCATGTATTAAGGTACAAACAAATTTGTCTGGAGATACAGGCAGGAGAAAACCACAAATAGCCTGTCAGAATATCGGGTATGCGAACTTGAACCAACTCTCCCGGAATACAAACCAGGAGCGTTAGGGTTCAGCGGACATGCTTCGTAATATACCGAATTTAACACCATAACAAATAATTTAATTTCCTTTCAATAAATCCACTTCCGGTTCGGTTTGTCTTGTTACTAACCGGGCAGCACCAGTAGCCAGAAGAAGAACAGGGAAATGGGGACGAGGCCTACAGGCACTAGGGCTCGCATCCCCCAGTTCATGATGGCCTGCAGCAGCTGATAGGGGGCGGGGCAGCAGCGTCGTCGTCCTAGTCGTCGGCGGTTAGCTGCAACGTGTGACTGTTAATTCTCCTGACAGGCCGACCCTCTCTGCTCCCATATCGTGGCAAGAGAGAGACCGGTTAGCAATGTTCGTCAGTGCTTATTTTCGAAATGCCTCTCACAACACTCTGTTCTTGCTGTCTCCATTATTAAACAGATATCACTAGCGACATGCTAGATTTCCCGCATTGAAAAACAAATATTACTTTAAAATTCCAGGCTTATTTTATACACACATTCTGTCGCAAAAATTACTTCTATGTATTTTTACTGAAAAAATCGAAATAAATATTGGCGATCACTTAAAATCTTAAAGTTATAAATCTACTTGCTTCATCAATTCGAGTTGAAGGCAACAGAACGGAGCAGCATTCGTAATAATTTCCTATACATTTGCAACGTACATATGCCCTACTTCCCACGTCCACATCACTTTGACTTCCCACACACCACTTCATGACGCAGTCCTGCCGTCAGTTTGTCTCTCTTGATGTTTCTGAAGATTCCTTTACACAGCTGCACTTGCTGAACCTTTTGCTGACGTAGGCAGCGGCATTTTTGCTGATACTGTGACCACTGATGGTGTAGCAGGTCCATCGACGCGAAGTGGTGGTCCTTCTGTTGCTGATCTCCGACATGTGGACCACCACCACTGTCAAAACCCTCTTTCCCAAAGCAGCACAAGTTCCTACCAGTTACAAACGACGGATATTCAAACATTCACGCTACAATATTGACATTCGAGGCTCCGTAAAGAGAACCCGAATTCTGCAAACCTTAAACAGACCATGTATGATTTGTGCTTGGTTTTCACGTATGTGCACTACAACACACTCTACACCACATTTAGGGTATTTGTCTTACAAAATCACTCGCTGTTTTATTTCCCCTGCAACTGGTGTCTATGAAGCTTCGCCTCCATGTGAATAACCTGCTTGGATGTTGAAGATTCTTGACTTCCAGCGGCGGCAGCAGCATGAAGTAGTGCAAATGTAATACACACACACAACGGGGATAGAAATTCAGCCCTGCTCACATCCGCCACCCGACTCAACCCGACCAGGTCCACAGTTAATAATGCACAGACGCGCAGCGACCAACCAATCCCATCGAACGTACCTTCGGGGTTAGAGACTCGAAGCCCGGTACCGCCTCAGCTCCGTATATCGACCAAAAGAAGGGTCGGTTCGCGCAGCTGTGTATTATCCATACTCAAGATATCTAACCAGGCACCAACACTTCCCTTATTTACCGAAGCTTTTCAAGCGTTACGAATGATGAATTCCGAGCCCAGTATGTGTCTGAAGAGATTAAGGTTATCAGCAATAAATGATCTAAGGAATGATTCAGGCGGTGTAAACTGGATCCATGTGGCTCTAGATAGGGGTCCTGTGTTTGGCTGTTGAACACATGGCAATGAAATTCTGGCTTCCATAAAAGGCTGGAAAAACCTAGTCTAGCTGAGTGACTCTTTGCTTCACAAAAAGTACTTCGTTACATGGAGTTCGTTATCAACTGTACAGTTCATCTTGTGTCATTATGAACAACGAATTGGGAGTATGCGGAAGATGCTAGTTAATGTGGAGACTGAAAGTCTGTTTATAGGTAATTGAACGACGATTTTCCACTTGTATGTAACATCCCATCGATATTAATTTCATTGTAAATGGTGAGTTAGAAATCATGAGAATATGTTGTGGTCTGTTTTAAAGTAATACCGTGCAGTTTGGCTGCAGATGCGGAGGAAATATGAGTTAAGATGTTGAGCCTACTTCAACAACATTCTATGTCGCGTGCTCTCTAATACGACATTCGTTTCCATCACTAAAATTCTGCATTCTCTTTTCAGTAAAGTAAAGCTCAATCATAGCATGCAATCACTCTGTCTGAAACTTCCAAAAACACAGATGGTGAATAAATTTTTTCAACGACTGGTTTGATATTGATTTGTATGCTTTATCTGCATGAATGGAACTTCAAAACACAAACTTAAGTACTCGTATGTAACATGTATGACATATTCATTTGAGCAGCGTTTGAAAAGATACCTCACTTTCAGCACCAAACAGTCTGGATTTGACTTCAGCAGTAGAGGTTGCGAATAGTTTCATGTAATGGGTTCAACTAAATAGGTGCCTTCCAACCCCTGTTACCACACGACGGAGATTCGGAAACTCAGTGTTCAATTTTTGTGGTTTTGAAACAAACGACGATGGGCAAAGTCCACGTAGTGAATGGTGCTAAAATATACGAAATAGAAAGTCGAATTTCTTCCATATCAGATGTTATGGTTATTCCGCCATGCCACCGGTTTGTGGAATTAGGTAATGCCATTTCCTTCTCACCAGACGTAATAGTTACATTGCCCTAACTCCGTCACAAAACATTCGTTTGTGAAAACAAATTGCAGTGGTTGACATTGCGGTGGAGATTAAGGCTGGTTAGGTCTCTTTTACTGTAAATTGTAAGCCCAGAATTTTGAATCAGTCTAATGGAGCTTATGCACACTATCCTTATACTAGGAATTAAGCGAAAAAAGGAGTTTTTATATAGAGATGGGGCGGGTGAGGTTTACATGGAAAGATAGCTGGGCTCTTCTCTGCTCAAAGTAGAGCAGCAATGAGGGGCGGAACAGGGCGGGGTGCCACAGCAGTTGACGGTACTTAGTCGACGGGCGGAGAGGGTTATCTGTGTTCTTATTCTTCTCCTTCTTCATGTCGTGAAGCTAGGCGACCCCATGGTAGATCACACCCACAAAATGCACAGATATAGGAGAGTAAGAAGCTGATATGATGGTATGTAAGAAGTAATGTTAAGTACCAGTTATACACCGGCTAGCATTTTATCGACTACAATGTTGAACACACTGATGTGGGTAAGTGGTTTTCTATGGGTTTTGTATTTCATTTCTCTCTCCCTCTCTCTCTCTCTCTCTGTCTGAGCAACGACAGAGACTAGCGGTTTTTGAGAACGGCGTGTTGAGGTGCTACATCTCTTTTTGTTCAAGTATAGGTCCTATTACTTAGAGACTTTCTTTGCTAAGATAATGTAACATCGGTAATGAATGAATGAATGAATGAATGAATAAATAAATAAATAAATAAAGCATTGGTAAAATGATACTGAAAGAGCAAGGCCGAAGTACTAGGAGAAAATAAAACGCTGTCAAAGTGCCGCTTCGACCACCACAAATTCCACAATGACTGGCCGGAAATTGAAGCTAGGCCTCCGCGGCGAGGGGCTAGCGAAAACCCGCCTCAGACATGGCATGGTTTTATATGGATATGATCTGCACTGCTACTCTGGTTCGACAGAGCACGGAATGAGTATGTTTTTAAGTTTTAAAACTTATAATGTTTTTAAACAGTTTTCGGGATGATATTATTTGAGAGAGGACAATAAAAAAGAATAGCAAAGTGAGAAACACCACACTTTGTACCCTTCGTCTCCACATTAGTAATGTGATAAGATGAATAAGAATGTGAGCACCAAGAGGAAAAGCACGAAGTGTCGATAAGAGTGAGCAGCACCCCTGTTTAGTCTTCGGAATTTCCCAGGGTCAAGTATCGGTCCGAAGATAGACAATCCAAAGTAAGGCTTTTATGGTTTTCCTCAGCCCTTCCACATAAGTTCCGATATAGTACATTAAATTGGGCCACGACAGCTTGACTCTGCGTCTATCCAGCTCAGTAACATTTGATGCTGTATCTTCTGACATATAGAAAGCGTCCTTAAATTTAAAACAACCTACATAAATAACCCAGTGTTAGCAATCGCAGTGTTTTGTACTATTAGATTTAATTAATAAATAAACTTATATTGAAATATAACGTGCAGAAACAAAAATATATTAAAGCAGAAAATAATTCGGTGCAGTAGAAAAATATAGAAACACAGAGTACACTTACGTGCTTTCTGCAGAAAATTTTCGAATTGAAACCTTAGTGAAAGTAATAACCTGGAAGACCTAGATGCTAATGGAGAAACTGTTAAAACGGATGTTTGGAAAATAAGTTGTAATGATATTAACTGAATTGAGAAGGCACAAAAATAAGGTCCAATATCAAGCCTTATGTGATCGGGCAACGAAGCTTCTGTGTGGCAAACATGAATTCCATAAACACTGTACTTTGGAGTTAGGCATTCAGGCGCTTAGGTTACAGTATCCGTCTTCACACCATCAAGGCGTAAGGGGGAGTGGAATTATAGCTCCACTCAGCACTAACCTCGGCACTAGATGGACGCATATACATGCCGACGCATCTCTCAGCCTCTCCCACCACTACAATGGGATGAGTGGTTAGCGTCACCCTCCGGCTCCTTGACACCCGGGAAGAAAGCGCCCCAGTATCCATTACAGAGAAAGCAAGGTGGGCCAGACAGCCGGTCTCCACGGTTTGGAAAAGAGACAAAGCTCTTGCCTCTGCCTCCGTCATCTGCTTCGACACTATACTGATTAGGAAATTCCGGGTCACCTTTAATAAGGACATAACATTGATTCGTACATTTAGCACACCAACGCAGTTTTATGCCGCTTCTTGGAACAGCTTGCGCTCTATCAACCTACTCCTACATGTTTCATCCGCTGGCCGTCAATATTTCGAGGAAATCTCTCCTGTGACTTTCGGAGTAAACATTATGAAGAGTCGCTGGTGCAAAGGATGAGGTCGAGACTACAGTTATAGCCTGAAACTGGCCTAAAAGGCAAACTCAACTGGTCCATGATAATGTTTGTGGCGTCATAACCCGGAAAACAGGCAACTTCGAGTCACCCCAGCAAGAACCTCAAATTTCACTCAACTGATCTAAATTTCGGCGAACTGTCTGCGTATAACGGCAGGCTAGAATATGCATACAAATAACGTAATTTACGAAGTCCTGCTTCTAGGAAGCTTGTGATCAAAACCAAGGCACAAACTGCGTAATTAATTAACATTTTAAAACTGAACGCAGTAGCCGTACGGTGTAACCTTTCAAAGAGGGAAGAAAAGCACAGTCACGTAAAATGGACCAGGATTAAATCCCTAAGCCTGCGTTTTCCGAATAATATTGCGGTGCCCCAAATGTAAACTAAACCCGGTATGAAGTTGCCTCCAGTAAAAGGAAATTGCCTAAAGCTGAAACGGAAAGGAAAGGAAAAAGAATTTAGTAGACAGGATCAGCTTCACATTAACTATTTTATGTTCATGTGAATGTGTTTTTATTGACACAGAGAAATTTACCTGCCACAAATCGATCAGAAAGACTAATGTCGACAAAATAGGGCCTATACAGACATATTACGGCAATAACATAAAGGGAGTGTTTTTACTTCAAAGGAGTCCTCTCCACCTAAAGAGAAAAAAATGAAAGTTAAGTTCTAATGTTGCTTAGAAACAAATCCGTGCTACAGAAACTTTCTTGGCAAGTTGATAGTAAATCAGCCGGTAAAGATATTTCGTGGTTTAACAGAAACTGGAGATGTCAGCATGTTTACAAAATCCCGCCGCAAAAACCTGTGTAGAGGTAATTAAATCCAGCTAACACCGATACATTCTATTCCTCCGGCATCTGTTTTTCATTGTTTTCAACATCCATTCTCTACCTAGGTTGCCTTCAACTCTACTCCTTGGGTTTTCCAATAAAGATTTAACACCATGGGTTCCAAAGTGTTCTACCCATCCGATATCATATTTTGTCACATTAAACATTTCATGTGACGAGTAAAAATTTATAAGCCTCTCAATTTGTAATTTTCTGAAATTTTTTGTCCCTTTATTCCTCTCAGGCCCAGATTTCTTTTGAGTACCTACGAAATATGTTCCTATTTCCATGTGAGAGGCTAATTGTTGTGTCCATATAAAATTTAAACTAAAGTTTCAAATTTGCATGATTTTATTTTTGTGTTTTAGAAGGGAAGTAGTTTCAGCATTGAATTCGTTATTCATTACCTAGTAAGTAACACATTGAAAGAATTCACCTTCTTAGGTTCTCACATGAATGTTAACGAAGTAAGTTTATTCATTTACATGAAATTTGCATATTGATGTGACATAAAAATATCCATACGTAGGCACTTTTAGAGTTTTCAGAATTATTTGGTTGGGTAATGAATATGCATGTATAAAATAAAGCCACGCATATTTATCTTCATGTTGATGTTCATTCTTTGAAAATACAAATTTTATTTGAGCCAAACTCTATCCTCTTCGCTATTCTTTTTTTCTAAACTTCCTTGCAGACTAGTTACAGTTGTCACTCTGTATTATCCATGAGCAGTGCTGGCTATACGTATAAATTTTATACATCGAAAGGAGCAAAGCAAGGCCTGAACTGAGTAGGTTAGCTAAGAGTTAGCATTCTGACTTCTATCTGTCACTTATCCAACACACATGAAATTTTCCTTGCCTTCCATCAATCGGTGTAGGATAAAGTATACCTTCAGTCTCGAAATAGATGAGGGTCTAATGATCACAAATAATCTATTATGTAACCTAGAATAGAAATGGGTGATCCTTTCAATTACAGTGGTTAATATACCACCTAGTTTAACATAAGAAACACTGCACTTCCACAGCAGATTTAGTCCATCTATGAGTTTCGCACGATTTTCAGGATAAATAGCTTTCATTTCCGTAATCGTAATTAACCTCTAGCCTTTGTATTGGAGAAGCATCGCAAAGGTTACCTTCTTCTAGAATACGACGCCATGCATATTCTTTTGTGCGGGTTTACCCTAAAGATGAAGGCAGTACTTTCCTACGAAAAAAATGTTACCCATTTTCCAAGCTAAACTTCACAACCCACAAAGTGTATCCCCATATTTTCCGTTGTTAAATCATGAGATGGAATTTACTGTAGGTGAGGCGGCAACTAGATTTTAAAGTATTAATAAGTGCAGATTAACTGCATGCTTTAAAAGTTCATATATATTGGCTTTTGTTTTTTGTTTGTTTGTTAATTTATTTATGTTCCATTTAATAACGAAATTATATCGAGGAATTGCGCGTAATATAGAGAAAAGCGAAATAGAAAACAAGTGAAAGGAAGCGGCCATGACCTATTAAATTGGAGGTTATTACCCCTGTAACCGTCTGCAGGCACGGAGAAAAACCGCAAATAAATTATCCGGATAGCCGACCTGTACGCTGAAAATTGAACCCGGGATCTCATAAACACTAAGGAAGGCTACAGAATCGACGGCGAAAAAAGGACGTTTGTTTTAATGGTGCACTTTTGGTTTCTGCTAAATGAAAGCGAACTCAGAAAATAATTTATATATAATTTTATACCCAACACTAAATTTAGTGAGCCGAAACTCTTTTACATGAGCAGAACTGAGTAAGAAGTCAGCCAAGTTTGAACCACATAAACTTTTCGAGGATTTTATTAATTTTACTCCTACAATCATTAGATTTTGGCCAGACAAGATTTATGTGTTCTGTAAAATTTGTAGTAGTGTTTTATCTCGATTACAGTGATTGTGCACGCCAAAATATCTTTTGCAATCGCAATGTTCCAATTATATATTTTCTTGAAGAATTTAGCAAGTTGCATAATTTTCAAACATGTAAAACGCCACATGAATCCTTGTGATTTCATGGTAATTAAGCTACTGCTACTTATATATTAACATGTCCTTCATTTTAATATTCTCATGGTATTAATAATATCAAAATCAAAAAACAGATATTTGTAATTGTTTAATATTTACACAGACTGCCTGGAAAATTGGCCAATTAATATGTGTGTGTGTATGTGTTCCGTCCACCTTCAAAAGTGTTTCTTCTGAATCCATAATATCTCTAATATTTTTCATGTTTTGCCAAACGTCTTTTCCTAAATTTCACGTGGTATTCACCGTACATTTAATACATTAATATTTAATACATACAATACTTTTAATTAGTCTTTTCCTAAAGTTTTCTCCAACATACGAGTAAGACTGTATGCACTTCTAGCACAACCTGTTCTATCGTACAAACAACATTTGTGCTAAACATAAACACCTCATTACGTAAGACAGCAGTCCAAAAGCACAGGTTTGCAATAAGGTGATCATCACAATAAGAATGTTTATTATGTAGGCAAGTAGAGGTGAAACGCCTTTCAAAAATCGTACCTTATTTTTCTTTATTACGCTAGTGAGGTTTGCTTTATTTAACGACGCTTTTCCAAACACATAAGTCAGACCTGTAGGGTTGTGGCGTAGAATTGGTCTACAGAGGAGAAAACCACGAAAGCCTAACCCAGGACAGTTGGTAACCAGGCCGAGATTGTAATCGGATAGCTCCGGAAAGTATGTGCAAAATGATGGGTACATGATGCAGAAAGACTTAGTTATACTTAGTGGACTCCACAAAATGATGGGTACAAGATGCAGAACGACGTATTTATACTTAGTTGACTGCACAAAGTTATAACAGGAAGTAAGTTAATATTAACCTAACTTATCTCGTTATCAAAAACAGATTTATTGGTGCAGTGTACGTTAAAAATTCAGAATGTATAGCCAGAAGTACTCATCTAACCACACTTCCCCTGCTCTAGGCTAATGCTGGCTTCTATGTTGGCAAATCAGAGCACAGGCGTACTCAGAATTTCTTTTTGTGATGGGAGGGCTAACCTAGAGGCTATATATAAGTTATGTTTCATTCTAAAACTATGTTATGAAAATAATGCCAAAATCTCCGAGTCGACATCTAGTTAGGTTACAAGGAAAATTAAAATTAACTGAAAAAGAAAAGTTATCTATATATTCGTAAGATTTTATCATATTTTTCAATAGTCCAATGTACCAGTCATCAGCTGACTGCAGTCGCTAATTTTGGCTGAAGCGTAAATCACGTACAATCTTGATATCATCGTGCCTAACAAATCTGTTGTTTTTTTTAAATTTCGCTTTGGCGGGGAGGGGGGGGCTGCAACCCGGCAGCCCCCCCGCCTTGGATGGGAGGGTAAATTAGAGCACTGTCAATACTATAAACACTTCAATGACTTTTCCACGCAATGGTGCATCAAACACATCCGCCTTAAAAACAGTCTAGACTCTCATACTGATGATTAAATCAGTATTAATACAGACGTCTGTCCTAAACCAGATTTAACTACTTACATTACACGAAATGTAGCACATAAGTCTTACGAAAACTACAGTTTTGTCGTGCCTTACCTGTTCAGCCACACGTCTCTTTACACACAGCTAATAATGTACACCTATTGCAGAGGTCCAGGCCCTTCAAGGGCTGTAGCACCGCAGATGAATGAATGAATGAATAATGTACACTAGTTAAAAACAAACACAACGTTCTTCCCACATCAACAGTAAAAGGGTGACTGCACGTAGAAATAAGCGATAACCACAAAGCTCCTAAGCAAAGAGAACGAAAAGAATGACTAAGGCCTACCGCACCACGGGGAAAGGAGCATGCGATATGCTACGTGGAAAGAAACAACTGAAGTACAATTTCCGCAACAAGTACTGGTACAGTAATGCCTCGGTAGAATGTGCCTCATTAAAATGTTTCGTTTACAAAAGCTCTTCTGAGAATTATAATAAACAGTCGAACTGGAAACACGCGGGTACCCGTACCTGCCGCGTGAGGAGTTACAAAGAGCGAAGCATAACCGATCAGAAATAATGCTAAGGGGCCTGGACCCGGCACTGAGAGAAACCGAAGCGGCAGGCAGAATGGGGCAAGGCTCGAGCGCCATATTCCATATATCCATAGGACTTATTTGTTTGGCCTCCATACAATCTATGCTGCTTTAGCTGAAACATGACACGTGAAAGCTACGGCTTTCACGTGCTTTATTAGACACTTTTATGAAAATATTGAATTATTTATATGAACAATATCTGGAGGGTCTATGACAGAGCTAGGGCTAAACTAAAAGTGACGTAACACAGTAACAGCACATCTTTAGCAGCAGCCTGTAACATGATGACTCCCTGGAGCAGAGTCCTTCCTGAGAAGCTAACAGTTTCTCAGGTAGTCAAGAAATTCACCGCATTTTACGGAAACCGAATGTTCATTACCGCATTCACAAGCGCCTGCCACCTGTCCCTATCCTGAGCCAGATCAATCCAATCACTGCTTGCGTCGTCCCTGTACCAAAGGATCATCCAAGTCCGAGGCCTTGAGAAATTATTCGTAACATCGTTAAGTTTTTAAGATGAGGAGTCATTAGCACCTCGCCCAAACCCCGAGATGGAGGAGCACCTCTTGCCGGCTGTCCGCGTTTCTTTATTTAATATATTTGCGTCTATCCGTCATATCTAGGGGCCCTTTCTCCATCCGCAACCTGAGGACGCGCCGTGCTGTGGTGACAGGGACCCACTTATCACGGGCCTATAACATGCACAGTCCTGCACATTTTGACTCAAAAGTTTCTACGCAGTAATAATATTAAAATTATAATTAAATTGCATTTTCTTTAATCAGTGTTACCTTGTGCTATAATGTAATTTAAATTTGTATGAATTTCAAGACTTCATACATAACATTTTAACAAACTGCATGTTTACACATGCTTTAGTTATTCTTTATTCGTTAATCAACTTTACAGACACTCCCCGATTTACGCAGTTTTAAATATTTAAAAAACTGAAATAACATTTGTGAAACGCGCCGAATTTTTTCTTACGGGCATGAAAGCATAATGAGACAAAGGTGGCGGAAGAATACTGCTGGGCTATAACACAGACGGCAGTGCGGTCATGCTGTGGCAGATCAGGTTCCAGTGTGTTGGAATGGGATTTTAACTGGACTGCCTTGTATGTACATAGGTATACATGTATGTGCATAGGTATATAGCTGCACACATGCGTACTCAATTCCGACTTGCGCGAAATTCAACTTCAGGACTTTCCGGAACGTAACGGTCATGTAAGCCGGAGACTGTCTGTAAATAGCCTACGTGCCAAAATGCCGGTGGAAATGTCGGCTTCGAGGGAGCAATTGGAGATAATACTTTCAGGGAAGACTGTGTACACCACAAATTACCAAAAACCCACGCCCTTTTTGCAGTAGAAACACTAACACATAAACCTACCTTTTCGCTACATGCTGGAAACTGCAGCCATGTCAGTTGTGCTCACTTTTACTTAAGTTGTACAAAATTTTCTTCAATTTAATGGACTTCTATTTGTAATAAGTTATATACGTAGCTTTAGACTGGTATGTGAATTTAATGCTAGAACAAGTAATCATAGTATTCTATGTTGTGCGTTAAGGACATTTGATTTTGTGCATAATTAGCAAAGGTTACAGGCAAGTGGGCTTCATACTTGTCCAATATTGTAGGAGCTTCACAGCCCCCATTTTCCGCAGACTCCGCTACAAATGGGTACCAGCAACCAACTCCAAGCATCACTCAGCACCGTATTTCGTACACTGTATGTAAATAAAATTATTTTTCTATGAATAAGCACTGAAGGTTCACTGTGGTCTTACTCGTACATATAACGAAAAGTTGTCCCTGTGCTTAATTAATCACAACAACTTCAGTACGTATGGAGGAATGGATATATAGCTCCATGCATTCTTAACCTCGGTACTGGATGGAAGGCGCTGGTCATCTTCACTCTCCGGCCACTTTACTGTGGCAGACATTGGATTGAAGGCTTGGTGGTCTCCAGAGCCGACCTGGACAAAGTAGAGATGAAGAGAATCCACACCCATCAGGGAATTGAACCCTCCGTCGTTCAGACCCCATTATAGCCAGTGTACTGACTTAGCTATGCCGGCTGAGGTGGGGTGTTAGGAGGTACTGATTATGTGGTGCAGGAAGGGAAGTGGGAGTCCGGTCACTGAAGTGTCTGTAACTTCTTCCAAACATCTGACCAGCAGCATTCCCATCTAACTTACTACACAATACTCCACAAATAATTTTGCTTCAGAAAGCAAAGGATGAAACATTACAAGTATGCATTTCAACAATACACACACAAATGTGAATGGATTGTAAAATGTGTAATCAATTAGGGTTCTCTTACCGCTCCTTTTCTGAAGAGGAGAATATGTTTCTTTTCTTGCTATATATAACTTGTTTGCCAAACAAAGAGGATACAGCCTTATGGTGGGGACAAGTCAACATTCTTGTAAGGACTTACCAGCATCATCGCCACACAGTAAACAATCCACCCTCAAGTGGAGAGAAGCAAACTGCTGAAGAGTACTGCACTCAAAGTTATACATTCTCTCTACTGAAAATGAACGATAAAAGAGTCCACATCAGAATGCCAGCTAAGAATAAAGTGTAAAAAGTAATATCATTTACAAAAATTTATCTTCTGATTTTAAGCATTTGGAACAAATATTACTCCTTTCATGCAAGACCTTTCCCTATTTCCCCACATTGCCCCAGTAGACTTAGCTCTAAATAAGAAATCGGGAAATTATTCAAGAGAAGATGCATGATTTTATGTTAGCTTTATTGTGGTAAAATGAGACAGCAGAACAATGTAACTGATGTATATGTATTTAACGAATCCGTGGTGTGCAAGACCTGGTGTTATACTGGCAAGTATTCACGTAGAAATCAAACTACAACTCAGTAAACTCAATAACCCTAAACTCAAACTAAGTGCTGAAATGGCATTCTACAGGGAAGGATTAATGGCAGTGAATTTCCTGAAACAGACTGTGATAAGAACATGCATTATTGTGATATAAGAAAAAGGCACACAAGTATCCTTACTCTGGACAGTATTTGAATTTGTAAATCTTGTGTACACTTCCAAAGACTAGGTGCAACTTAAACAGTCCAACCACTTCTGGAATTTGCAGAACCAAATAAGTATGTAATAGATTTAAGAGTAAAAAGTGATTTACCAGTTGGTTGCCTCCAGAGAATGTCCTGTATTTTCTAGGTAAATTATCTGAAATAATGTACTGTAATGTGTAATGATAAAACTTGTGGATTAGAATAAGTGTAAATTACCAGGCTATTATAACTAAATATGAAACACATTAGAAAGAGAGGTATCATGGGTTTTAGGTCTGCTTCTATATCTACACATTACAAAGGCAAATACATGTTTTCAGTGAAACAAATCAGGTGATAATTTCAACATCATTGAAATAAAGAGACTATAAATACTAATCCTGTGGTATACATTAAATAACATATCCTTATATAGACTGGTATGCTTTAATTAATATATTTTCATAATATTGTTGTTATTTTACATTATAATTACAGTGTAATATATTTATACCATTTTTATGATTAACAACCTTTTCTCAAAATCTCTTATGGGGTAACACTATGAGCAATTGGATGATGAAACCTGAAAGACAGTATCATTACAGATATATGTACCATGCAATCAGAATTGCAAATATTTGAACCTACAAACATCTACAGCAGAAGTATCCTAACAATAATTAAAGAAGCATTATAGTCAGATTATTCATAAGATAATGGCCACGTGATATTCGTGTTATGAGACTGGTTTATGTATTAACACACATTCCAGAATAAAGTCGAGTTGAAGAGTCAAGTTTCACTTTGAAATTATTTGAATTTTATTTCTTGTTCTTATGTAATGAAGAATTAAATGGAACTCAAATAACAGGCATTTTTCTTTGCATATTTTATTCTTTTTTCATTTCTAATGAATAGTATATGTATTAAGTATGTATATAATATAGACATTATATAAGTATCTCACCAACAGAGGTTCATTTATTTCCTGGTTGGTATTTATGTTTCATCTAGTATGTAACAAGTCCACATTTTTGTGTTTAGTTTTAAATAATTTTAATATCATCTACATCAATAACAATGACAAACAGCATGTGTGATCATTCCTGGTGACACATTATTATCATTAACTTACAGTAATATTACAGAGGGCTGATGTAAGGCATCAGCAACCTCAGCACCATGAACGTTTAAAATGAAGATTGTTAGATTGTCACAGAGAAACAGGTTATGTTGATTCTGGGAATTCATACATGTCTTCCAGTACAATCTGTACTGACAAATGCTTTAAGTTTCACAGTCACTAAATTTGTTATACTACACAACTGTGAAATTTACTGTGCTATTTACTCGAAATATTTTCATTAATTATAACGTGTGAAAACCTACTTAAATTTTAAGACAGAAAGAAAATGCAGGGTTTAAATAAAATAATGTGCAGTTAAAACTGAATTTGGCAAAGTTAAAATAAATATGCTTGTAACTAGACAGTAATATATAACAAAAATAGTCATAAACGTTAATTCAAATCTGGTTGAGAGCTGTGTGCATAATTTTCATTCATATAGAATTCTGACTATAGCACCTGTAACAAACTTATTATTTAGTGTCTAAGGTACAAGAGCATCTTCAGTGACATTTCCTTTGCAATGAGGACAACAAACAAGTTACATGATTTTGTAACTAATGATTTCAATAATATTACAAGAAAGGTTGAAATAAACGTGAAAATAATTCAACAATTTTGTAAGCAAATTGCATGAATCTATAATGGTGACTAGATCTGTTCTATTAGGCATTCAATAGAACATTCTTATATGGATTCTTCTGGATAGTTTTTTTCAAATATTTTGGGTATGTGAGTAGGTAATATGATTGATATGTTCCCATATTGTATTTCTTCTTTATAAATTAATATTTTGTTCCTATTTAACTGTTGTCAGTTTAATCAAAACAGTTCACAGTTCGTGTTGTTGTTTAAAGTTGTGCCTTCACATATTTCCCAACCAAACTAGTGTGCATGTTTCTTGTTCACCCTTGCAGAGTATATGCCCTGGCCATCTCCAAATCCTCACTTAGAAAATTTTAATGGCACTGTATGTATAGTGCATAATATAAAGCTCCTCTTTAATTGATATCATTTTTCTGTAAAATATGTTTTAACATATCCTCCCATCTCCATCTTGGGCAACTGTTTTCATCTCAGAAGTTTTTCTAAAAAGTATCTTGTGCATGTTCCTTACTTCCCAGTCCCCTTTGACCTGCTAACAATTTTCAAGCAAGCCTTCTCAAGCTCTTTAATTTAAATACATGTATCAGGAATAACAAGAAAGAAGTACAAATTATGAAGGTCCTCATAAAGGAATTTTCTTCATTTTCATATCATGTCCTTGCCCTTCAGTCTCCAAATATTTAAAAATATTTGTAAGCATCTTCAAATTCATATCGACAAACGTCTTCATGCATGATCAACTGCGGGGGAATGGAGCAAAAATGAAAAGTTTACAAATAGCATCATTAAAGCAAACCAAATGTGTAAACTGAGGTGGGGATACCCCAAAACTTTTGTTCTCTCCAACATCTTTCGACCCAGCTGGGTCATCAACTAGGATTTGATAGAAAATTACAAGTGGACGCACTGAAAGTTTACAAATATGTTCATGTAAGTACAATGTACAAATTCATTGAACATAAAATTATAAAATTATTATTAAAACATGGAGTTATTTCCTCATAATGTGTTAGAATCACATAAAGGGCTGTTCAAAATTGCTGCTTTTAAAGTAGATCAATGTAATTTATTGTATGTCTTGGTCAAGCTATAACAAAATATAAGTCCCAGACCAACTGCCTAGTCATATGTACTATATTCCTATGATTATTGTGGTTTTTAAATTGAAATGTAGTGCTGCAGAAGGAGGGAGAAGATAGTTGTTCTGATCACATGAAAAGTGAAGAAGTATTACATAGAATCAAGAGAGTCAAGAAAGAAAGAACATCCTACATACACTAAAACAAAGGAAGGCTACCTGGATTGGTCACATCTTGTGTAGGAAGTGCCTTCTAAAACATGTTATTACATGAAAGATAGAAGAAGAGATAGAAGGGAGGAAAAGAGGAAGAAGAAATATAAGCAGCTACTGGATGACCTTAAGGAAAAGAGAAGATACTGGAATCTGATAGAGGAAGAACTTGATCACACTGACTGGAGAACTTGCTTTGGAACAGGCTCGGGAACTCTTTCAAGGCAGACTACACAATGAATGAACTGGGAAAGTGAGTTAAAATATCCATGTTTTGAGACATAATTTCAAACCTATTCAATTGAATGTTTACATGGATGTTTGAACACAGTTCCTCAATAAATATAAGAATATAGTTCATCTGACTAGGCAACTGGTCTAGGACTGATAATTTGTTATTATTTGATCCCAAAATACATTCTGTGAAGCTGATCTACTTTAGAAGCAGAAACAGCCCTTCCTATGATTTAACATATTATTACGACATTAGAGACACTGTTTTTAAACACGGTTTTTATAATTTTATTGTAAATTAATGTATATATCATTGTTACATTGTCACATTTGTAAACTTCTGGTGCTTCCAGTTGTACTTTTTTTTTAATGAAACTCCTACTTAATGGCCCAGGTGGGATGAAACATATTGGATGTAGAGTATAATCTCAGTGTACATATTTGGGTTGCTCACATAATAGCTAAACCTGACACCGCAGAAACACAACACTACAAAATTTCGAAATACCTTTGACTTCTTCACTGGAGCCTGAGATGATGGAAACATACAGTCTTTAAAATATCACACTTTTAACCTGTACTGATGCATGTGATTACCCATTAAGGTTTTGTTATTATTATAGCTTCAGATTTTTTAAAAGTAATCAATAATTTCGAAGTAACTTTAATTTTAAATTGAATTACTTGTATTGGGTGCATGTAATAAAACTAATTATTGTAAACCAAGATACATGTAAAATATTTTTTTTAAGATTGTGGCCTTATGCGATGTGATACTGACAGTCCTCCAGAATGTCAGTGACCATTCACAGTTCTACATGGTGTAAGAACCCAGAAGATCCATCTACATCTTCACCTCCATAAAGGGAACTAAGACTCACATTTTTTTGCCTTGCAAAAGAATTGATTTAATTATGTTTCACGTACTGAGGCTGGTAAAAAGGTTAATTTTTTAAAGAATTATGTTAATTATTATCCACTGTAACTAGCAGTAATGCATAAATAGACTATACAGTGCAATTTTTAAAACGAATGTGAAATTTATGATTATGAATGTAAGAAGACGATTATAAAATGTGGTTTAGAGAAGAAAAAATTTAATGTCCGCTTTGATTATTCTAGTTGTATTTGAAATATTATGTAATTCTGTGGTGTTGTATATGTAACAAGTAAATAATTTTGTTACAAAGCATTTTAAAAACCACTGACAAATCATATATTAAACTAATTAAAACCATCTGATACAACATTTCTTAAAAATTAGTTTACCCTAATTAAAATCCTGATATTCTACATAATTTGACCTCATTTACATGCCATCTTCAGAGGACAGTTTTAGAGTGTGACAGATTTTAATGATATTGAATGTAAAGAAACAGTGTATCAGATGGTTTTCACTATTTTAGTGTATGATTAATCCATGCAGTAATAAGTGTGCAGAAGTTTAAAATTATTTACAAATAAAGGACATAACTTTTTTGTTTCTGTATCAGCCAATATCTTCTGTCCAAATGGCATTTTTAATTCATAGTTACACCTGTCAGTACAATTGTAAAATACCCATGCAGACTGTATGAAACCCTGAGGTAATGATAATAACGGTCACTGTGCCATAAGAAGGGACTACACACCGCCTGGCCACTATTTGTCTTCTTTTTAAGAAAAGGAATTGTACTTCTTAGAGCGTTTTCACTTTTGTTCTGTCATTACATTTCCACACTTACACTCAGCACATGTCATGAAATCCTTTTGCATAGATATAACTGTAACTATGCTGAAGAGAAGAAAAGATTATTGAAAGTTTGCATAGTTCTCTCTTATCAACAGAAGGGTAATTCATGAAGATTTATACAAAGGTCTTTTTCAAAATGTAACAAAGATTTAATTGTTATTGCATATATAATTAGGCTATGTATTTATACATGCAACACTCCATTATATATTTTGATCACAAACATTTTCCAGTATTATTTAATTACTGATTAACATGTTCACAATGGGCAAACCTGTCATTTGTTCACACTGTAATTCTACATGAGGTTAATTAACCTACCATCGTGCCACTCCGCATCCCACAAATTGGTCAGTGCAAGCTTTAAAACATTCATCTCTCTGTTTATAGAATCGTGATGAAAAATCTGTTTCATCATGCATATAATTCAGTATGAAAGTTGTACACAACTTCTGGAAGGTAAACATTTTAAATTATACCATTCTAGGTGAGTGAAATATAATGGCATGCCAGCTAGGCAAATGTTATAAAACATGTTCATACATGCAGAAATAAACATGAAATACAGCCCAACATGAACATGTTAATATTTTAAATGAAAACCATTACATGTACTTATTTTATATAAAAATTTAAGTTTGTCTTTTTGAAAATGAGACCTCAGTTACAAGACACATGTTACTTCTGTTTCATGCAACATTTCTTGATATAACTGAAAGCTGGTTATGTGCTTGGAGCTAGAACACTCCTACAATATACACATGCAACTGAGAATATGACAGTTGTCATGTACTACTTATGTTATCACTCAAACTGCACACAAGAAACGTTGCACTGTATAAGTCAGAAGACTTGTAAACTTACAAAATTACATGGCTGGCATTTGTCCTGCTCCACAGTAGCACATGATGTTAATAAGACAATACTGGTACAATCACAAAATTTACTTTGTATGCATTATTCATTTTTAACATGTACATTACAAGAATAATAAGCTGAAGCCCTATGGATTTAAATTGAATTTTACAATGCAAGTCTTGAGTTAAAATAAACACAAGGCCCCAATTTGCTGTTCACCTATCATACCCCTGTATCTGCTAGTGAAATGACTGCTAATAGGTAGGTTCCGCAGTCTTATTTTGCCAAAGCTTAGGTGTTGGTTACCTATTTAATTCTATTTATATACGTGCTAAGAAGTGGCAAAACTTTGCAACGTACCTGATTTTCCATACTTTTTGCTCCATATCTTTGACATTACCTCTCTGTATTAATTGTTTACAAATTTGTGTGGAAGGCCTGAAAATCTTATGACCTCTCCAGTTTGGCAGTAAAAGAGGGAAAAACAAATAGGAGTATTCATCTAATATAATATGATCTAAAGAAATGAAAGTGGCTTTCAGTAATTGCTATTTTAACATGTCAAAAATATTTGCTACGTTGAAGGTAAGAAGAGGAAATAAGATTACAATATTGTTTTCCTGAAAGATATAAAAACTCATTATGCAGTTAAGAATGGTAGATTTAGAATTCTGTGCTGAAATAGTGTATAGGTGGAGTTTGAAGGTCAGAGATAAATATTAATTTGTATTAATAGTGTTCTTTGTGAAGGTACTTTTGTCTGTTCACTGTATGTGTAAGAACTTGAAACCTTCCATTCCAGAATCAGCTGAAACTGGCTACTTAAAAAAAAAACAGTAGAATTACTTTTACCAGAAAATTCAGACTTGTCATCAAAAGGTGACACGAATATGGAAAACTGTCATACTGACAAGATACCGACTTAAGAGCTGGTGTGCACCTGAAATGTTGATACTGGAGCAGTATGGACAATACTAACAAATTCAATTATAGAAAAGGCAACATTATTTGTGCGGCACCAACTATATTGCAGACATGATTGGGACCGTTACATTCAACCAAATATTACAATGATCTTTTTGTAACTTGGAATTGCTATGTATAATAGAAAATTTTCTCTATCAAATAAATGAATTTTACAATAATTTTACAACATTAAGTGTTCAAATATAAGTTGAACTAGTTGCAATAGAATACAATCTATGATATGCTGATAAATGTGATATGACCAAATGCATTTGTTACTGTTATGTTGTGTGCCTGTTGCCAGAGGAGAAATTCAGTCATGCTTCGCTATTGTAGCGGTACAAATATGATTACATTACTAACTCTTATGAGCAAGTAGGGTAACAGTTTTCCATGTTTCCACAGTTCAGTGTACTAAGGTTTGCAGTATTTTAAATGTATTTGAATTCATGAAAATGGCCAAAATCTTGATACTCAGATAAATGAAAGTATTATCTGGCACACAAATTGGCATGGCAATAGAGATTCAATGATTATAGTCTCTTCACATAAAATATTTAATATCAGATCTACAGTAAAGTTGATAGGTATTATAAGACAATCACTATATGCACTTAGTAAGATATTTTAACTAGGAAGTTACAAATTTAAATACAACATATTGCAATTCTCAGTACTGATTTAGTTTTTGCTCTGAAAGGACCTCAGTCTGAGACTCCATAACTTGTATGTCTGCAGCCCATAAAACCCCTTGATATTCTATTTGAAAATGTAATTACCATTATTAATTTAAGACTTATGTATGTACTCAATCATGCATTACACGTACCTCATACTTCAGCATAATATTACAAGGAATGCTTGTATAATATAGTTTAATTGCAAAATCTAGCTAATGAAGTTTATAAACATGTGTATGTTTCGTAAAGTTTACACTTACGTTTTACTTTGGAAGCTAAGGTAGTGAACACATGCCATGTTGGTAATGTATGGTGAAATGAGAAAGGTGTGGCAAAGAAGGACGTATTTATCATTCACTTTTAAGTTCCTATTCTTGAATTCAGTTCGAAGGGCTGAGGTAAACCTAATACAAATTACATTGTCTTCTTTATTACAGCACAAGAAATTCTGAAAGTGTCAGGCAGATTAAAATTAAAGTATAACATTTCTATTCAGAATTCATGTAAATTTTATGTGTACAGTATTTAAATTTAGGTCTATTTCTAATTTCATTCACCTCAGGAGATTATTTTGTGTTAGTTTACATCACACAAAGAGAACTCTATAATGTAATGTAAGATTAAGATTTTTGAGATCTTCGATCTTCTGGGATGTTATGCAGCGTATATTGGTAGTTAGTCACCGACTTTTGGGACCGATAGGTTGTCCCGAAATGTGGTAACTAACTACCAATGTGCGCTGCATAATATCCCAGAAGAGCAAAGATATCATTTACACCACGGTAGATGCCTGAAGTCATGCGTTAGGATTGTTGTTTGTTAGTACATTTATTTAAATATTTGACAGTAGAGTATTTCTTAAGTCATCAGATTTTGGAAAGTGTACTTCTGTAACAAATTGCTGGTCATTATAGCATTCAGTTTCGTAGACCAAAATACAACTGGACATTGTTATATGCTTTCTCTATACTCATTATATAATTAATTAACATGTTACAGCACAAACGTCTTCAAAATACAAATTAGAAATTTTATTTATACCTCCAAATGGATCAGAACCTCTACTGATCACACTGTTCA
Source organism: Reticulitermes speratus (assembly GCA_021186555.1). Taxonomy (NCBI): domain Eukaryota; kingdom Metazoa; phylum Arthropoda; class Insecta; order Blattodea; family Rhinotermitidae; genus Reticulitermes; species Reticulitermes speratus. The sequence goes on from JAJKFL010000005.1 coordinate 23,838,286, forward strand.
GAACATTATTCCCATTTATTGCAAGAACTGAACAAAACCTGTAAATTCATGTTATATGTAATGATAAGATGTTTATAGTTAAAGCTGGGGTTATATTTAGTCACAAATACTGTGTAAAGGATTAAATATTTAATATATTATGGGCTTCAGACATAGTATTATTTTAAGTTATACTTTCGTTTACATTACATTTTAAATCAAATGTTAAAATATCCTCTAGTCACAGATTTTAATTTGACCTTCCATTTAACAAGTAAATCAAACATCACTATTAATTTTCAGGGCGGTGGTATGGGTGTTACATAACCTGAATTTATATAAACATCTACAGAGTCTGTGTTCACTATCCAAATTATTAATTCTGTATGGTAATTATGACATTAAAAATATTTTACTTCAATTTTATGCTGATTGTCTTGTATTGGCCAGAATTTCATACCAAAATCCCTTTCTCCTACAAATTTAGATAATAAATACACATCTAATTTCATTCTATATAAGTCCAAAATGTGGACAAAAACTGAATTAGATACTTGTGGTTTCTCACAGCCTGTAATTAATTTTTTCACATCTGTGCACTTGTCAGTGGTTAACATTTAGTCTCAGTTGTAGGAAGAGGGAACATGGTCCCCAACCCGTATTTAATTTCACAATACAATAGATATCTAATAATAATAATAAATAGATGATGGAAGAACTTCAGAGAATTGACAGAATGTGTAACTTCTTTATGAGAAGTGAGAATGTCAGTAGGTTACAGGAAACCTATTTCATGTCAATTTTTCAAATAATTAATTTACATAATGCCAGGACATGTAACATGAAGCTAAGTCAAACACTTAAAATGGAAATGCCATCAATTACTACTGAAATTTTGAATATTCTCCAGTAATATCCAGATATTAGATTTAAATTGAATTCTATAATTTCTATTTTGTGTTACATTCAACATAAAAACAAACCCCTTTGTCTTATGTATAAGTAAATAATACTTTACTTATAAACATTCATGACTTCCACATAATATCTTAACTTCCATATATTTAAAGTCTATTTACTGATGAGTTAAATACCCAGAGATGCTTGCTGCTGAACTCTGTACAGTTCTTAGTTGTCTCGATGCTAGAATCTGAAATGTGTGTATTCTTTTGGTACCATGGTACCAATGAGGGTATGAAATGCCACATCCAAACAAAGTCACATTATGAAGTATGAGGTGCAGAATCTGCTTTCTCATCCCCATGTGAACAAATATGTTCAATTCTCATTGTTCCAAATGTATATGTAAGCTGTCAGGACATGTAAGTGCATGCTTCAGCAGCTTGAAGCCTGCGTTACATGAACAATCACTGACCAGTGATATTGGTGCAAGAAGTCATAACATAAACTGACAAAATCAATTTTCAAGGAGCTTGTATAAATGATAAATATATTTGGTACACGGGAAGATGTAAACAGATGTAAATGTCTTTTTTTAATCCTGCCACCCTCATCAGTAAAAGAATGTCATTTCAGACAGGTCTGAAGAATGGAATTAATTTTTAAATAACTTACTGTCAACTACAGTAACTCACTATAACTAAGCATCTCCCAGAGGAATGTGTGTCGGCATCATGATACTTTCTATGCAGTTGTTTGTACAGGACCAAGACACATTTTCATCATTCACATTATAACATGCCAACATTAAGCAAGCAGTTTCTTTCATGATAGGTTAAAGATGTAATTTCAGATTCAGTTTTCCAAGTTAGACATTGGACTTGTAAGAAATATACTGGCACTTTTACGTTTCTACTGACCACCTATAACACCGCCCCCTGATAGACTGAAAATAAATTCACTTGGCTATTTTTTATATATATTTTCTACACATATTTCAATAGATTTACAGTTTTAACCCTTTAAAGCTGAATGTTAATGTAAATTATGTTTAAAGTTCAGTTCCTACCTCGAGAAAACACTGCATGTCCATTACAAAAACAAGTTGGTTAATGCTATTTGGACAAATGATAACTCTACTTTTCTGGGACTCATACAAAACTCATAAGTACATAGTTTTTGAATGTGGTACATATAGTAACCACCGTGCTTCAAAAGGTTAGTAATTCTATTTAGTAATGAAGTGTATTTAACTTGAGAAGGAAGCATGTTTTAGAGTATTTAATTAAAAGATATACTGTATATTGAGCATGACTCATCATGAATCAGAAATTAATTTTCATGTAATTTTTGTAACAGGAATTTGTTAATATTCTAGTTAACTGGGAGAAAGGGCATATATGTCTCTCACAGACTTCTTATTGTGTGATAGTGCAGCATCAGCTTTGTTGATTTAAGTAGCAGTTCACATTCATCCCTTTGCTCAGTGCAGTTTCCATACCCCATAATACAGAGCAGTGAAACAAGTTTAGGGGCCACCCGGGGCAACAAATTGGCCTGTTTCAATAGTGACATCATATTCAACGAAGGTAAAGAATTCGCTTCCAGATTTACTCAAAAGTGTATCAACTCACTTTATGTGCTACTGCATCTTCCACTTTAATATTCATGATTTATAAAACAGAGTCATTTTTGATAGTCATTGCTAACTTTCCATTGTTTCTGAGCAGATGAAAACATATGGGTATGAACTAAAACTTTTACATACCATTGTTTACCAGAGTCAACCAATCACATATCAGAAAATATTTAAACCATGATATTTTCTGATATTAGGTGATATAATGGATTGCTTGGTGACAAGACAACTTTGCCATGATAATGTAACATGACAAAACACTGTCGCACTGCGTGTGGGATAGGCACAGTGAAAATTTGACAGCTTAGAACTTCGGCTTTAGAGAAGATGTAATTCCATTAACAACTGATAACACATGCGAAACTTTCACAAAATGCGGAAGCTTCTTTATTTAGTGTGTATTCAAATTTATTGTTACTTAAATTTTTAATCACTTTGTTTCACGTTTAGCTTGACGGTATGTGTAATTACCTTTCATTTTCACTCTCGTTACAAAAAAACGTGAATAACCTTATAACGCAGGTCACTACAATGTAACTACAGACTCTGATGTTTAGATACAATATAAACATCGCCTATGAATTTTCCTACTAACTTGTTCTGGTATTTATATTAAATACCAATTCCTAGTTCATTGTTTCAATAAAAAACGTACCTATTAAAAAGGTCATCAAAACGATGACTAGATTGAATAGCCTCACAAAAAAGATTCAGTTAACATTGTCCGTACATGTTATTAGCAATATAAATGCGCGGAAGAATCATTTGAATAACCCGTTCATAAAATGTAAAACAACAATCAACCATTTATTCACAACCAAAATTCTCAAAGCTCAACAATACCTAGTTATTGTATTGTGTGTTCTCGAGAAATCCCAACAATACAACTTCAATTTATTGTATTGCGATTCGTGGATACCACACACTTTTGTTTGAAGTGGTGAAGCTATAATAATTTATTTATATTATAACTATGAAGAAGTCATTGGATTGTTTGCTTCTTTTGTAGTCAGCAATACAACCAATCGTTGTACTGCGATTCGTAACCTACATCACTTCTCTTCACAATACAACCAGTCATTGTATTGCGCAAACTCAGATACCGCCTAATTTGATAGTCATTTGGGTTATAAATAACGCTCTCCTCTACTATGCATTCCTACAATCTTTATGATCCTTCTACTGGTAAATGTCGTGTCAGAGTCATTTGTTTCGTGGGTCCGTCTGTCTGGTCTGCGGCATCACGTGTTTCTACGTGATTTGGTGTGATGCTGCTGTCAGGGGTGCACTATTATCAATACTACAGAATTAGTAAACGTAACAAACGCCGATTATGTGACGATTATGTGTGGCGCCGAGAAGAGCACTGCGATAGTTGCAATAACTGTGAACAGTGTAAAGATGATGAGGCACAGTCTGTCAACCACCATTGCGGCGAACTTCCAGTCGTTCGTCACTTCCGCCGCCTCGTCCTCTTTCCTCAACTTGTCTGTAATCACGCGGATTTCCTTGAGGATCAGTGTGAGCTCTCGGTGAGGGCCGAGGCACGAAGAACTCCCACCACTCCCGTGAAGCAGTGTTCCCCCACCACCTCCTCCTCCATCATCATGGTGTGTATGAGCACCTCTGAGAAATCCTGCTGTAGAAACCGCGCTCGACGTCTGGAGTGTGCCTCCGTGGTGTCTGAAATCATCGTCGATGTCCAACACATTAGCGAGGAGACTCTTGGAGGATCGCTCCTTTAATTCCAGCTCGCGCATCTGCAGAGTCTTCCGCGACGAGTCTGTATCGCTTCCGGGACGACTCATCCTCAGTATACAAGGCAGCCAGTGTAAGAAGACAGTTTTGATCTGAAACAAGATTTGAGAAGTCTCGCTGGCTAAATGCGTAATGCATCTATCAGAGGCTTTTAGTATGTTCACCCAGCTCACCCCTGAATATTAAGGCACCTTCATTACATCCGCCTTCATCTAAAAATAAAATGTTAGGCAATGTTGGAAAGGCGTAACACTTTTGGTGTTATTCACTTGGTCATTGATTCTATTACTCTTATTCTTTTTGTTATTCGTGACTGCTTCCAATGCAGTCAAAACGAAATACCCAATTCCTTTTGTTCTTCGCAAAAAGCTCTTCCAAAAGATCTGTATACAGATAAAAGAAAACCATATTTTAGTATGTCCGCCACATTTGTCCAAAAATTTAAAGGATTTCGATATAATGAAAGAAAGTAAAGTAAAGTAAAGTAAACTTGCCCATGTGCACAACATAAGAAAATAAGAAAGAGTGGAAGTATAACTCCATGTATTCTTAATCTCAGCACTATAGGGAGGTGAATGATCAGTTCACGCTCCGGCCGCTTTACCCTCAGGAAAGAACCTCGGTACCCACTGAACAGTAGGCTGCGTAGGCCCCAGCGTCGGTCTGTACGCTTTGGAGTACAGGTAAATCTCTTGCCTCTGCCTGGAATCGAGAAAGTATTTCTCGGTTGCCCAGCCCGTAAACTAGTCTCTATACTGACTACGGTATGCCGGCTCCGGAAAACGTGTTTACTTTTCTGAAAATGTACGTACGTACGTACAAGTATACGTAGATATTAATCATGGTTGGATCATGGTTCTGAACATAAGCGTATCCAGTCACAAGAAAATCTTCATTGCGTTTCAGTTGCGTTGAAATAGGACCTTTTTTCGATTAATGTAGTAGGTCGTACTCTGTATTAAACGAGATACGCAAGACCCACGATGCGTGTATGTATGTATGCATGTACATATCGTGTTTAGTTTAGTACTGATTGTTTATCCATCCAGCACATTGGTTAGTTTTGACATTTCCACAGTTTGAATAATTTGCCTACTAAAAACAAATGAAGGGTGTGAAGTCCATTGCAGTCTTAATTCACATGATTTCATTCATGACATTCCTGCGTAATAAGTAAAAAAGACACTTTTGAATATACAAAATAGAGTATTGTGCTTAAAATCATCAGTTTTATGCTATTTACAAGGGAGCATCGAAAGAGAGCATTTACGAACTGAAAATCTAGAAGCAAAAAGGGTGCAAATTTACTACATACATTATACTGGTCCTACATTTCTGAACTTATTTAATTGCTTCAAAAACGGCAATACTTAAAGGAAAAACTGGATGATTGCAATTTTTCTGTACAAATTTCCGACGTAATATTTTCGCTTCGATAAAGATTTATCAAAATGGGAACAGAAATGCGTAGAGACCCTTACGTAAAGAGTCATTTATTTTTCTCCGATTATAACCAAAAATGGAAAATGTCATGTTTTGGAAACATTTCTCAATATAAAATATCAGGAAAATCAGTTCCGCGGTTCTCGAGCTGTCACATTGGTAGCGAAACTAACGTAACTTTACGTTGCAAACGCACAAAGAATTTATCTCAGTTGTAATCTATTAACACTGGGACAAGTTGACCGAACGCTACGAATGAAACCCGTATTGCGGTTGACATAATTGAGACCGACCGGGTTCGATCTCGACCAGGACAAAGTTTGTCCGAACTGAGGTTTATGGTCGTAAAAGCGTCGGTCAGAAAAAAGTTTACAATTCATGTATTTTGTGTTATTGAATATCATCTGTAATAAGAACAGTTCAGATTTAATTGTACTGCTTTTCCACATAGTCTCTGCAAACTTAGAGGCATTTACCATATCGTGGGACAAGCTTCTTTATTTCCTGCGGATAGAAGACCCTGTCCTGTGTTATTAGCCATCATGCCCCAACTCTTTCCAGGTTACCATCATCTCTAAATTTGTAGGCGCCAAGATTTTGCTTCAGAGCTGGAAACAATGACAATCGTTCGGCGACGAATCCCCCCCCCCCCCCCCAGTAATATATTCACAATCAGTGCAGTACATTTACTTACGAAATTGTACGCATTGTAACTGATTTCATAACCGACCCTCGTACTACTTCCCAGGAAATACGAGATAGTACTTTAAATGATATCGCGACAGCACTCTGCAGGTCCGACATAAACGCAGGTACACAGAGTTGCACAATAACCAAAGAAAAAATATTCTTCTAAGTTTCAATTCATTACAGACAAAAAGATATGACATTTTATCCGTTCCTTTCTCGTTCATGAAGAAATGAGTACATTAGCATAATGCATGTGTCTGTATATGTCCGCAATTTTTGTCTGTCTGTTTGTCTGTCTATCTGTCTGTCTATATGTATGTATGTATGTATGTATGTATGTATGTATGTATGTATGTATGTATGTCCCCTTGGAACAAGTCGAGAACTGCTAAAAAAAATCTCATAAAAGTTTGGATATTGCTGAGTTTTATCAAACATTTTTCGATGCATTACAATTTGGGTTAAAATCGGAGAGTTATAACGGACGCCTTACACAAAGACCTACGTGACTTTTCGTGAACATCACTGCATATCTGTCGGAACGAAAACTGTTTGGAACAAATTTTCAGTGAAAAAGGAAACACACATTTTATAATCACTAAATATTTCCTGTAAACTTGCTATTTTCAGATACGGGCAATACAACAAAGGGGGGGTAGGCGCCTGACTTGTTATGCCATGGGTACACTTTATACATTTTGATTAAAAATTCCTGGCATTGGAGAACCTATAAGTAGTTACACTACTGACAACGCAGAGGACAGTTATTTTGACACTACTTAATAATTACTTTTGGGGTACGAGGTGACAGCCATTAAGAGCATGGAAAAGAAATAAAAAGGAGAGCATCGGTAGACGGACTGAAAGGCAGAAAAGAATTAATAAAAAGAAAGACATGAAAAGGAATGGAAGAAAGAGAATGGGAAGGGTGGGAAGGTGAATGGATTATTTAGATGTATGGATTGATAAAGAGGAGGAAAATTAAATAAATATGTAAATAAAAAAGGATGAAAGGAAATTTATGAAACGGCAGGTATATAGCCCGATGGAAAGGACGAAAGGTAGGTAGACAAATAAATTGAAATAGGGAAGGAAAAATAAAATTTAATATAGAAAAATGGATGATGGGTGGGTTAAATGAATAAACAGATAAAAAGACAGAAGAGATATGAAATAAGCAACAAGGAAGAATGAAAGAAATTTAACGAAAGAACGTAGAGAGACTAAGTGAACGACTGGGTGGCTGGACACAGAAACGGGGAAAAAATGAAATAAACACATAAACAAGAAAGAAAAAGGAATCAAAGAAAATGAAATAAAGCCTTCACAGGATACATAAAGCAAAGTTGTTCCTCTGTGCTCGGCAGTGGGTTTTTATATCGACGTACTCGTTCTAATTCAGTCTCTTTCGATCTCAAATGTAGGTCAGCGCTGCAATTACGTGCAGTAGCTGAGGGTATGAACATTTTGGATTTTCAAAGTGGGTCCGCGCGCGTGCTGACTGGTGCATGCGTCTACTGCAGCAAGAGAGAGACAGAGAGAATCAATACGTCTGAGATTCCAGGCGATTCCATATGGAATGGGCGTGGCTGCCCAGTCGACCTATCGAACAGCACGACCACGCCGATGAGTCCTAAACTAATAACACTGAACATGATTCAGACTTTGATATTTGTTGTTTCTGCTATAGAACATTAAGTTTCATCATCGTGTTCACAAAATTCCAGTACTGTACCACACCAATTCGATTCATATCTTAGCAATGTCTTTCTATGTGATCTGTTTCCTTATTATTCTACCATAAACGCACCAAGCTCGTCGTAGTGGCCGCGGATACTATCCCGTACCGCTTATACAAAGGTCTGGGTTCGAACTCCATTTGGGTTATGGGGATATTTCTGCGCCTTTTCTATGTTTGTTCAGGCAATGGCCCAACCCCTCGTCCAAGAAGTCGTAAAAAATATCTGCAATCGACATTCATAAACCCCAAGAACTGGTTGCCCTGGGTTGCACTGACCTGTAGCGAGATACAGACGGATAAACGCATTGGGTTTCTAAGTGGCTTCTTTCTTTGGGGTTGCAGTATGTTTCGCTTCGAAATACTTAATGTCCGTATGACGTGATGGAATGGGTAAATTGTCGCACGAACTGTCATGGGTTTATGCTGTCAACACCCACCCCTACGAAATCGGCATTGTGGCTATATGCAGTTGTAAAATAACTTACTTGATGATGAAAATACTTATATTTATGTCAACAGAATAACCATTCTTTAATAGAAGTGACTAATCATGTGGTCCCCGCAAGCTGATTAATATTGAGTTTTCACTTGTAAATTTCCCTACCAAAATTATGCGTCTATATCTTGTTCCTAATCAAGTTTTAGTCTAGAGTAAATACTTGAGTTCATAACAACGTTACTAGCTCATCGGTATGGACCTAGAATAGGGCAGCACCCAAGGGAGTGGGGGGGGGGCTGCTGTCGCGTTTCCTCCCGTACCCCCACTAAAAGACTCCATAAAATATTATTATGTGTTTTATTTCTTATTTTTGTTAATTTCATTACAATGTTGTGATCAGTAACATTAAAATTGTATGATGGTTGGAAAATAATATAAAGAACGTTCACACACGGTGTGGGCGATGGCATAAATTTATTGCTGAGACAGTAATATCTACACACATTTAAATGTACACCGTTATATAGAGAAATTCAAAACTTTATTTCCATGTTCTGTGCAAGTCCATTGTGTGCTCCATTTGTTGTCCTGCACACATAAAGACAACATTTGACTGCGTACCAAACATTCTAAAATAAAGGTTGTTCAATTTTTGCAATCGCTGTTCGTGTTCGATCCTTCAAGTTGTTCAGTGTTACAGGCACTCACAAAGCGCAAACCTCATGTTTCACGAAGCCCCCCCCCCCCCCAGGAAAGGCTCGACGGGGATCAGATCTGGAGATCAGGGAGGCCAGGAAGTTGAAACCCTTCGACCATGCCATCGTTTAGACAAATGCCAATTCAAGAACGCTCTCACGTCATCGTTGATGTGTGGTGACGCTCCGTCGTGTTTAGAAACAAGACTAGGTTTGCCTTCAAGCAGATGCGGCATTAACCACAACTCCATCACGTCATGGTAGATAATTCCCGTAACGCGTTTAACTACGGCGTGAGGATTTTCACCTCCCCATAAACGGGCGTTGAGAAGCCCTTTCGTGTGTTTAGGATCCCAGTCTTCTGGATATTATGCTGCGTTACTGAGTAATCGGATCCTAACGTTGCTTCGAAAGGTCGCGATCAGGTTACACATTCTTCAGGGACACTTCGACAACACATTGCCATGAAACGTCCGGAATCCAGTCTCCAGTAACCAGCGTCATGCCCCAGAACAACGGGATCGACAGTTACAAGGCTGCGAAAACCTCAAACTCTGCCTAAGTTTACTTTCTTACCAGTAAGTTTAGGTAATCGATTACATCATTTTTACTATTCTGTATACTTTTTACATCTCCCTGGAACAAAAGTTCAGGTTTCGCTCCTGACCAAGAAGATGCAGATTATATAGGCTAACATATCCCACTGTAAAAGCTATTTCAACGTTTTACGTCTTACAATTTCAAAGGGAATAAATGCATTAAAGTATCCTCAGTCCACGGCGGCCGCCAAATTGAATTGTAAACGAAACTTTTGGAGACTTGAACAATGTCCACCATCAGGGTCGATGTGGAGAATAGTCACGAGTAGCTGCCAGGTCCACAAATAGCAAAAGGCAAGTGAAAACTTATCCCTGTCCACGCCATGAAGGCATGTAGGGGGGGATAGAGGTATAGCTCTGCTCGGTCTTAACCTCGGAATTACACAAAAGTGGTCGCCTTCACGCTCCGGCTGCTTTAACGTCGGTGAAAGAACTGCGGATTGTGTGTAGACTCAGAGAAAGTCTTGACGTCTTGAAGAAGAGATAAATCTTTTGTCTTTACCGGATATCGAACTCCAGATCGTTGAATGCGGGACAATAAGAAGAACTTGCTTGAGGAAATAAGGAACATGAGAAAAATCTGATAGCGACGATGTTCAAGTAACACTGATAATACAACCTTCGTCAGTATATGCTTTCTCATATAAGCTATACAGGTTTTTATTCATATTTTAAGGTCGCTGTCAGTATTTCAGGGTATAAAGCGTCGAATTGCAGGATGAGTAGTGTACAGCAAATTATACAGGATGCGGTAAGAAGCAACCGTGTCCTAATTTAAGGTATCCTGGTATTTGTCAGGAGGGACTGAGAGGAACGAAGAGGAAACCGAGTCACGACAGCCGGATGCAGACGGAGATTTGAATCCGGAACGCCCCAGATATGAAAAAGGAGTTCCAACAACTTGACAAAGAAATTCGTTACACATTAAGCCTTTGACAAGCATTAAGACTGAAAAGTATAACAATAATAATATTATTATTATTAATACTGAAAATACTTTTATATCAAATGCTTTATTATTTCTGAAAGGGCATTGCCTTTTTAAGCTTCTCAGACTTGTCACGTCTGTCCTTCTGGTAAGAACAGCATGTAGAAAAATATGAGAATGGAATAGCACTGACAGGAGAAAACCGAAGTACTCGAAGGAAAAACCTGTCCCAGTACCAGTTTTTCAACCACGAATCTCACATGACTGTTAATCTACATTATATATAAAGACTCAATTCGTATCCCACACGAAAAAAAAACCACAGCTTGTTTTCATTTATATTTCCATTTCCCTAGAGAATTTTATGATGCTAAAGCTAGCCGTACGTACAGTAACAAAATTGCATCAGGTGTACTGTGTGACGTAGTGCACAGGTTTTACCAAGGCACTCTTTACTCTCAGAATATTATAGTTTTTCAAGGTGTATGTGTACATATAATTTCATTTACGCCCCGGAAAAAAGTACGGCCTTCTCTGTGCCCATTTTCACGAAAGTCACAAATCCTAAAGAGAAATACATGCAGATCTCTTATTCCGATTTTGACCAACATCGGACAATACATGTGGAAATTACGGATATAAAATTACTTACATCCGTAATTAGAGTGTAGCTTCCACTGCATCAATTTTCACGAAACTTACAATCAATCAGTAAGTTTTTGTGGATATCTCCTGTAACAAATTCTATCCAAAGACTATGCAAAATGTAGAAAGTGAGAAATTTCATTTACTCTACTAAATAAAGCATATATTTCACTGTATCGACTATCACAAAACTAATAACTGCTCAGTAAGGTGACATGGATCTTCTATACCTAATTGCACCAACCTCAGGCAAGGAATCGGAAATTACCGGCAGAAATTCAATTACGCCCGCAAGTAAGGAACGCCATCCACTGAACTGATTACCATGAAACACACAACTGACCAACGGCAATTCGTGAAGATCTGCTGTAGCGAATTGTAGGCAAATAAATCAAGAAATACGGAAATTATGTGTAGAAAATCCGCTATGCAATTACGTAAATTTCTTTTCACCAATTTTCACGAAATTAAAGCATGCTCGAAAACTTTTTGGAAAAAATCCTACACCAAATTTAATGAAAATCCGACAAATGATTTAGTCGCTGATACTAGGTCACGGACAGAACGGACGGAGATGGTTGACGCATACGCCTAATAACTGAGCTTTAAATGGTCACGCATTTTAAGTGCCAATAAATAAATAAATAAATGATAAAACAAATATACAAATAAAATACTGTATAAATAAAAATAAGTCTATAAGTAAATAAAATAAGAAGTTTTACAGACATTAAAGTGTTCTTGGTATCTACGACACGTATTTATCCATTCCGTTTAGTATACACGTAAGTGGGTATGAGATAAAGTAAGTTTATTTAAATGTCAATCACACACAACAAGCTATTTTGTACACGTTTGTGTCCTGATGATGGCTCATTTTCGGAGCCGAAATTAGTTGCCAAGATACCGTGTACAAAACAGATTGTTGTATGTGATTGACAGTTAAATAAACATACTATTGTGATTTGATACACCAACGGGCTGTCCTGTATTAAGGGTATGAGGAAATTGAATAGGGCCCTCTCCAAATCCAGTACATCGCGTGTCTTAAAGCAATGAGAACATCAAGCACATTTTAGGATATCTTGCCCAATTAACCGCTAATATTGTTAACAGACGATAGGAGATACTGTAATTGTAGTCTTCATTAAATATTATTTGGATGACAAAATTAAAATCGATGTGACGACTTGTTCATTTAACACACGCGGAGATCGGAAAGGTATACATAATTTTATTTGGGAAATTTTGCATGTAAAGAACACATGAAGAAACCAGCAGGATTCGCATGCTTTGTGGTTTAGGCTATACATTTTACTGCAGGGTAACTAAAGCAAGGAGATTATATTCAATTGGGCATGCAACACAGATCCGTGTGGGGGAAGCATTTTGAAAACGAAAAATATTGAAAACGCAGAAGGAGATAAAAGTAGGGCATTAGTAAAATAAGGAACAAAGCCTAAACTGGATTGAACTGGCAACAAATTGGCTCAAATATTAGGATTTTATGAAGCTAAATCCTTAGAGCAGTGGGTTTCTGCAGAAGCTCAAATTTATTCAGAAAATTTCCCACTGTTAATGTGCAGAGAACATTATAAAACGTTCCTTACCATGTTTAAAAAAGCCAGCAATTTGTCCCCATTTTGAGCTACATGAATTCAATTCACACTCTCAAAACCTAATTACTTATAACACACGCTCATATTATCTTTCCATCTATGCTTTGATAGGGACAGGTGGCGGGCTCTTTTGAGTGCGGTAATGAACCTTCGGGTTCCACAAAATGCGGGGAATTTCTTGACTAGCTGACGACCTGCTAACTTCTCAAGAAGGACTCTGCTTCAAGGAGTTACTAGTAGTTAGATATGCTTTGATCGTCCAAGAGATAGGCCTATATTTCTTTCAGTTTTTTTCCAACAAATATTTTGCACGCAGTTTTGATCTCTCTTTCGTCTCATCTTCATTGAAATCAACATGCTAATTATTGGTGTAGAGTATACATTATAAAGCCGCTCACTAAGAACAGCTGCGAAGAACGTAATTACTTTTTATGTTTCGGGAAGCACAGAACTTCTTAACCGACTAAATAAAAGTTTATGAAATATCGTGTATCACTGGTTTCGAGAACAGGGCTTTGCAAGACATCTGAACTTACCCAAGGAGACATTTCATGTGTATCTGCATTTCTATGATGGTAGTTAAGTATCAAGATAGTTGAAACTACTGAAGAAGCCACCATGAACATTATACAGTTGAAATAAGTACCTGAAATTGGAAACACAGGTAAAGATAAGTATACCTTCATAAGAGCTTCGTATATGAAAACTTATTTCAATGTTTATTAAAGCCAATCTACGTAATTATCAGGCTAAACGTATACTGCTTCTTTTATCCATCAAGTATATTTAATTTTCATCATGCCTTTTCACAAATAAGTTACCATATTATTTTGCCTTTATCTCGTGCAATTTACATAAAAAGTAAAATATTTACAAGAAAATAAATTACAGAAACAGATATTGTCATATGCTCATTTAAAAAACTTAATTTACCTTAAGATGGTCTGTATTTACTATAAACATTTAAGCCATGCATAGAGTCTGATAACTAGATGCTTTGTAATGTGTATAGAACAGTCATACACACGTGCTGAAAGTCAACATCAGCATCATCATTATCATCTTTTAGGCCAAGTGACAGAGAGACTGCTTCTTTAGAATCCGGGAGGTTCATAGACAGCTGTAACTTCTGAATTTTAAGAGAATTTTCTTAATTTTGAACGGCGTATCGCGTGTATTTATATGAAGTAATGCAGAAGTGATTTAAGAAACAAACTCTTCACTGAATTCGGGATAAATGTTCACGTTTCGCGGTAAGACTATTAATTCGCAACAAAATTTGCCGTGTATCATAACAAAGCTTTTTTAGAGATTTGTTACAAACATCTATGGAACACATATCTAGTTTCATGGCGAATTAAGGCGTATAGAGCAAGATATACCCTAAGTGACAACTCATTATTGGAAGGGTTTAAAATAAAACCGCCAGCAAAATTTAACTTCGATTCACATCCATTCAAGGTAATTCCCATTTCAGTAGTGCATTGTGTACAAGACCGAATTCCATGTTTTAAGAAGTTAATTGCAAAAGACATTAGCGCATGGCACAAGCTTCAGGTGTTACATATTCACAATTTTAATATTTATAAAATACAAGTAAAATAACAAAGTAAGATGTGTCTCAACCAAGCCGCTGTACCTTCAGTAACACGGTGTATTTCAGTGCCATGTTCCAAAGTTCCTATTATATTAAACATAATTCCATTTTCCTTTCTTCTTAAACGATATGAATTATTTTCTTGCCATGACTTATATAATTTCTGGTTGAGATATCGGACTTTTCGCTTCGTTCCAAGAGACATAGATTTTTAAATAGTTCTGCTTTCATTGCATTTTATCGAATCTGACACATTGGGAAATTCTCCACTTTTGTCCATCTAGTGGATCACAGCACACTATTAGGATCATACTAAAGAGAAACTTAAAATTAAGGTATTTACAGAAAATATGTAATTAAAAATACAGTATGTGATATACTTGAAAGTCTTTCTATTTATTCCTTTAGTATGTTTGATCCGAATAATGCTTTCATTCCTCCCAGATTCTATTTTAGCCAAATGCAAATTATACATAATATATAATTGACAAAATTTTGTACATCAGTAATGCAGAAAGTATAAAAAAATTCATTTACAACATATATATGTTTGTTAACTACGTATGTTTATTTCAATCTACCATGTTTATTCACAGCTTGATTTACCTTGGATGATTATTGTGGCTCTTCAAAAGTAGTTGCCCCTGGATGCATTTTAATCTAACCATGCCACTTTGTATGTAAATATGTCCAGTTTAAGTCTCAGACTTATTTATCTAATTTAGTTAAGTTTAAATATCATTCGATTGTTACTTGGAGGCAGAGGGGTCCGCCATAAATATTTGCTCTTTCATGCGACTTCGATTACTGTGCTTGATTATCTCAGGGTAATTTAGTTTAGTGTTTGGGTAAAGTTATGAGGTAAATGGGGAAGGGACATGAAGGAAACACTTGTTGAAACATATCAGCTGAAAACAGAGTAGCAGAAATACAGCACCTCCAAAGTATCTGTAAAATAATGTGGTTTATTAAACACAATAATTATAATACTGGTTAATGATTGGTAGCAGTTGATCAGTCAGGAAAACAGGAATTTTATTCTTTGTGGTTTATTCGTTTTCCAGTCGATGGCAGCAGTTTTAAGGGCAACGAGCGTGCCCGCAGGATCAATGGTTTGAGATTATTGCTTTAATGAATCAGATTAGACATATAATTTCAATTTAGCAACAGATATGATTAGAACACACAAAATGCAAAGTGTAACACTTTTATACAACATACGTATATCTTGGCCACTATGTCATGCAGAAGTAAAAACAGCAACAGTAATACATTTCGTATATGTAGTATCTATACATTCTGCATAGCAAAGAACGTGACGCTGTGGTAAACATGAAGGTAAACTTCAAATGATTCAAATTTTCGACCACAAATTAACCATCAAATAGTCTTCCCGACTTAATTCTTAACGTTGGCGCATATCATTCGACAAGAAGAATAATTCTGATGATGATAATTTGTGACCTGATTTGCGTCGCAACCTCAGGTTGGAAACCACTACCACACATGAGGTGAGTTACTGCACCTGAACGACAGGATCTTCATTAAGAGTAATATCATTAGAAATTTATTTTTCCACACTTTCATTAACAAGTAAAGTTTCTTAACAGCTGACAATGTGTCGCACAGCAAAGAGTTTAAAGTTTAGTGAGTTTCATTTGCAAATACATTAGCAGGAAATTTTATTACTGTTTAAAAAGTAATGTCAGGTTATTCCCGTGTCGTTTTACCTATTAGTTTTTGTTTAGAATTCACTACATATGGACTGTTCAGTTCTTTGCCTGTTCTAATGAAACATGGGCAATGAAACAATATAGTCAGGCAAAACTGTTTTGCCTGAGGATGGGGACGGAGCTAGTCCCCGAAACGTTGTATTCAAACGAATTGACGCGGCTGTGCGCCCGAGAAGACTATATTGAATCATGTCGCCGCGAAAGTTTTAAAACTTATATGGGCAATGAAAGCTTTTAATAAGCTAAAATATACTAGATTTTAAAAATATTATTTTATTCAAAAGACTCCTAGATTCTAACAACGTTCCTTAACAAAGTGTCAACAAGATCCTCATGGAAATTCAAGTCCATAATTTTCGTCATCACTGACTGTTGCAACTACATCTACCTCGAATGCTCCAGGCAAACAGCGCTCTGCTACCGGAGTAGGGTGCTCTCTGTCTATGTGAAACGGGCGAGGAAAGATGAAAGGAAAGTATGCTGACAGCGAGATAACAAAATGTGTATATTTTCCTAGTATTAGTGCATTAAATTAATTAGAAGTTGCGAGACGTATGTCTTCCCGCTGACCTCATGTTTCACTTTGACGGATTTCCACGAAACTTGGCACTGACAGGCGATGAAGCATCAAATATCGCAAAGAATTTATTTAGTCGAAACTGGAGTTAACTTTTACATTCTTCTACACCTCATCTTTACCACAGGCCGAAGATAACAAGCAAAGGAAGGAAGACTGGAACTTAACAACACTAGGAGGAATTATAAACAAAAATCAAGAGGGTATTTGTTTATTTTTTCATTCCAAGAGCAGAAGGGGCTGACCTAGTAAAGGAATTGCTTCTGAAGTCTGCGGTAAAGCATCAGCAATCATGAGAGAAAAGACAGAGAGAGATAGTAGGATTGTGACCCCTGGAACGAAAAAAGGCTGGTGAAATACTGAACCATTTCTTTTGTTATCTGTGTTCCCCCGTGTTTGTTAAGACACAAGACTTCTGCTTGAGTGGAAGTCTTATCACCTTCCTTTGGAAGAGAATAACATGTTAGCCAACAATGTGTTTCGTTATGATATGTCTGTGTGGATGTACATTTGTGTGACTTGCATATACCCAAATACAAAATGAAACTTAAAAACATGGGCGTGAAATTAACTAGCGCCTTCAAACATCCATCTATTGACAAAGCTGCATTCAGACTTCTTGTGCTTTGCTGTAAGTACAACAATATCGAAAGAATACACGTGTGAATGATATTTGTTATTATGAGACACAAGCATGTCACAATTATGTTTCTAAGAATATTTGCAGTGACACTAGCAACAGGATAAACAGATATTAAGTTCATATTGTATGATTTACGTGTGATTAATAATATCATAGAGTTCAATCTTTTTAAAACTACCCGCAAGTTTTGAACAGCTCAGGCGAATGCGTCTGTCGTCCTTCTCGCCTAGTCGGCACTGCAGACAGGGACTGCTAGTGGAACTGACAAGTGTGTGGTGGAAAAAAATTCCAAACTTAACCTACCCAAATTAAAATAAATTACAATAAATGCTAAAATATTTTATGCTGTTATTCAAATATTCCAGGCCCCCAGTAAGAAAATTATGTTCGCGCGTTTCCCGAAACCGATTAAAAATGAGACTTGAAGACTGACCCTTGAAAATCCGATCTCCTATACAAAGCGGCCGAGGGATTTTCGAGAAGAAAGAAAAAATCTAGCAATGATTTCATCACATCTCTCTCTCCTGCACTCGATGTTCCGATTTCTATACTTCTGGTCCACTAATGATGAAATAGGTGCCAGGTTTGTATTCCTTCCTAACAAAAACAACAAGGGAGAGAATGTAGAGAATCTGCCATAATACACGTAAATTCACTTGTAATGTACAATACCACGGCTTATCTTTTCCAAGAGCATTTCTTACATCCGCTTACCGACCAGAAGGGAGGCATGTCGTACACTTCTGGTGAGCTGCTCAAGGACGTGATGAAAGGTCTAAGATAATCAACTACTGTATTTAAGGTTGTCAAGACATTAAAACTTGACCGATTAGAAACTTACGATTCCTCAAGTAACCCGTAAATGAAGAGATATTTAGAAAACGTTTTTCAAGAACAAAAAATATTTCATTTGAAAATTAATTGTTTTTTTTTCTGAAGACTGAATCCGAAAGAAGATCGTGTAGGATACTTTATATTTGTCTACACAGACACGGACAGAAACTCCTTCGTGAAGGCAAATTTTGATACTTAAATTTAACAAATATAATGTGGACCTATCTTATGCTCACAAGAATTAGGTTTAGGATGTGCATTAAACAAATTAAGCTAAGATATGCATCAAAGAAATGCATTCTGATATGCATTAAACAATTTAAATTGGAATGCCGTATTCACTAAACAACTGAAACTTGGACATGCATAAACATCTGAATTTGGGATACGCAATGAAAAATCGAAGTTGTTGAAATACTCGTATCACAGCAGAGAGAACGAAATTACTGAAGTTCAGTAAAGCATTTTGATGTTGAAATCAATGGATGTTGATCGTGCGTCTTAAAACGAGCAATCGGCTACAGAAAATAATCAATTCAACTTGGCAGACCTACTCATAATTCAATTAAATGATTATAAAGCGATATGTCCTTTGTGCTTTTTTTGCATTGTTCAGTGAGGACTTTTCACTCTTTCGAGGAAATATAATTAAGATAAAAATCTCATTGTCTATCAAAGGCGTCTGACATTTACACAGCAGTACACTATACAAAGAAGTTAACCAACGAAAAATGGCAAATAATTTTCACAAATAAATTGTACGGTACAGGTATTTAATTGAATCAAGCAGTAACTGAATGGCGTCACATTTGCTAGTGCTAAACTGAGCTTTGAACTCTGCACAAGATATTGAATACAGCTGTATCAAAATTGGAAACATCCAACAGTGCAGCACAAGGGGGCAAGCAATGTTTTGGGAATAATCCACACATTTATATGGTCCCAGGTGGCCAATACCTAACACTGGCATTGCGTCAGACACCTGCGGTAGCGTCTCGGCTACCAGGTTATGGAACACCGTAAGGGAAAGGAGAATGGTAACTCCTGGAACAGACAAAACATCTATTAGACCACCCTCCCTGCTCCATCACACCACGAAGGCTCCTCTCTCTAATGCCTAAACATCTAACATACATTCACTAACACAGATGCCTCGACTACATGTGTTGACAAATTGAAAGAATATTAAAACAAAAAGTTATTACTTAAACACAAGGAAATAAAATAAACAATATGTGCGAACTTTGAAATGGAAATAATATTTCCAAGCATATAAATAATATCGTGTAATTTAAAAATGAATCATTCAGGGGTTTTGTGCCTTACAAAACAGATGGGAACTACTTCTGTAGACACACAAACATCATGCCATATATGTAACGACAAAGTAAAATGCACAGGACACAAATAATATTACTGTTCACTAAAAGGATTAGAAGAAATATTATTAACATCTTCTATAACGTAAATGGATAATATACTTCTCAGAAATTATCCTGTTGATCCAAATTGCTGCAAGAGGACTGACTTCAACAGAGATACAACTGAATTATGTAAAGAATCATCATGTTACATTGTTAATATGCAGATTCGTGTTTATGAGAATGTACAAATTTCATTTAAGATTGCACATAAAACTCAATTTTAATAACGTTCAAATAAAACAGAATCTGGAGTCGTCAGCTGCAAAATTATGCCTGAAATACGTGTATAAATATAAATTAGAAATTACATAAATACAGGAAAGAAATTGGTGTAAAAATGAACAAGTATACCTGCAGAAAAATAACGCTGAGTTAAACTTATGTGCAGGTCTTAGATGACATGTGAAGTACGAATATTATATTTAGGCCTACATGTGCAAGTTGAAATTGGAATATTAATAATTTTGAAGCGATGGTTGATCATGTAACGTTCGGTGACATTACACCGTGGAGCGGAAGTAACCACTGAAATAATAGCAACATGTCCAGCGTAACACCTGAAACAAAAACAGGTTCAGCTTAACTACTTAAACAATGGCAACACATTCACCATAACAATTCCTCACAACCATGTCTCAAATATTTCTACGGCTCACGGATATCTGGAATATCAGTCAACACTTACAAATAAATAAGAATATTTACATAAACTAGGGGAATTACATGAACTGGGTGATGCAAAATCACAAGAAGCTTACATGAAAGCACTACGGAAAAGTGATATAAAAAGCAAATCAGAAAAAGGTTGAAATTTATGTTACACTGCTGTACTTGCGACATATAAAGCAAAGTTAACTGGCAACAGATCGCCCACTCAGAGCAGCAGCATGTAACCACAAAAAGTTGAAGTAGTATGAATTCAAAACGGAGTACAAGTTACAACAAAAGTAAATAAAGTTTACGAACTTTACGGTTGAGGATACAACACCATGTAATGTTAGAACATTTTACAAATTGTTTCGGAAAACGCTAAATGACTTTTAATAAAATCGAAAATGGGAGTCAACCAATTTTGAATTCCAAACCGCTTGAATATGCTGCATCTTTCAATTGTCTTCATATTTGTATTTTGTTCTTCTGGGCTGTCATACCGTGTAGTCAGATAGGTGGTTACCGACCTTCAGATGGAACGTACTAATTCCATCGTCAGGGTTAAGGAATAAGCGGACAGGTTCCTCCGAAGCGTTGGTAGCCACCTACGACAATATACGGAATTATCCAGAAGACCACAATTAAAATGTCCACCACGTGAAAACTTCAAATATCCATTTCCGTCTAAAATTTTATAAAAGTAAATAACTTCATCTTCCATTTTAGCACAGACAGTTACAATGAACTGTTCATACATTCCTTTTCCCTAGAAAATAAGTATTTAATTTAACTGCTGACATGTATAGACGGCTTTCTGAATATTTTGGTGCATAACGAATAACTGAAAAATTCATACGACAGTTTCTTGTCAGGAAAGAGGTATTGCCTTCGCTATTAAATCCCTTCGAATTTTTCTTTTAATTTACGTAGGTTACTGAATTTGATATTCCGACCTCATATTTAAAGAAAAAATAATATATTTCGAAATAAGTCATTTGTATAAAATTTAATAAATTAACTTTGCTTGAAATAGGTTCTGTGTTCATATTTCAGGTGAATGACATTTGCCCCGAAACAGCCATAATTCATTACTTCTTCTATATGTTCTGTATTCCTTATCATAGCAATTTATGACAGTGATGTATCTAGCTTGCATTATTATATGCAAATTCAAAAACAAATCCCTATGGAAACAATTACAAGCTACCGCAAATTGCGTCTTGGCCACACAAATATGATTTCAGAAGAAAGCAAGCGTGTACTTACAGACCACTTGCGGCTGATTTTCATTTCTGTAAGTCTGGGACAGTTTTTGATTGAGACGAACTGAAGCTGGCATTAAGAAATGCGGGGCTGGGTTTAAATTTAAGACATTCAACATTCAAAATATGTCACCAAACAAATCCACACAGTTTCTACGTAACACAGAAAACACCAAAATACAACAAAAATGGACATTTTTATTCGTCTCATTCTAAGTCAAAGTGCCTGTAAAGCACGCCTCCTCACAAAGTTAAGACAGTTGTATCTAATGAGAAAAGAGACAAAAGGTGATTGTCGGATACTTGTATCTGTAAACAGGACTTTACACTAGGTATCTAGTCATCCACGTGGGTCGTATCTAGAACAATCTACGGGTTTCATTTCTGTAAAAGAAACTGATAATCGTGTTCACATATTTGTTACATTCAAAGGGAGGGATTGGTTCATATGGAAAATGAGTTTTCATTAATTTTTTCTTATGCATGTGTCTCTTTATCAGTTCACTAATTTTTATGCTACCGGATTAACAAATACAGCCCCCCTGCTCTCCAAGTAGCAAACTATGATATTAGTGAGGGACTATTTTCGTTACCTATGAGGGGTCTTTCAGATGTTGGTGGCATAGTTTCTGCTACCATGTTTAGGAAAAACGTTAATGAAAGAAGAACGGTGACATCTGTGGGGAAAACAAAAGTGCTGACAGTGAATCAATCAACTTCATGGCGGAGGCACTATGACATACATCAACACATACTACGGGTCACTATGTGTCCTCACTGAATCAGCGTCGTGCCAGCCCTTCGTTTATGCAAAACTCGGCGGCAACGCGCAGGAAACACGTCATGTAACATAGAGAGGAAATTGAGTTTTTGATCAACGAATGCAGAATGGCGTATTTCCTGAGCAGTGTCGTCCAATGTTACATGGAAAGGACAGTCTTGAAGCTGATTCAACAGATGGCACTAGTACTGCACTGGTGACGTGATATACTCTTCTGTCTCTACGGTTCGAAGTGAAGATACTTCACTGAGTGCCTGTTTCATGCTTGGTGGTAGTGCACTTACGATTAACTTTGTTACGTTTAGCTTCTACTAGCTGTAAGAAGAAATAGGCAATGCTATTAGATATCTGAAACCACAAGTGAGGTCATCAAGTATAAGTTATGTACAGGAATGACACTATATATTTTTTATACCAAGGGGAACAGCTAAGGGTATTGGAAACACAACTTAAAATAAATGGAGGTAAAAACCCATCAAGAAAAATGATTTCCATGAATATAAAAGAAATGTACAGGAACAGCACAATTTTGAACCAAATGGTAAACACACAATTCATTAAATTCTTTACATAATAATCTATTTTTTTACCAAGATTTCTGAATTAAGAATTATCATTCAGAGATGTGTTACAATTTTAATTTTGGACGCGCATTGATTATGCATAAAATATTAACTGTGACTAAATATTATTATAAAAATTATATAAAATTATGTGTGATTGAGGTATGACAACATACATGTGTTTATTATGGGTGAAATTTCTAAAGAATTCTTTTCCTTTTATTTACACACAGAAAACAGCCGTCTTGTTTAGTAAAATTTAATGTATAAGCAAACAATATTTGAAATAATTCCCTCAATTTTGCTTATTAAAAATGTCTAAGTTATCTGAAATAACGTTATAAATTATATGTTTTACACATGAAACCATAAATCTTAGGTTGCAAAAATTAAATTTATTATTAATGAGAAGGAATTTGGGTTTAGGGTGGAAGCAGCATATCACAAATGGTGCGTATTTAGACTTATGCGACTGAACAGTGGTTTAGTGCATCTGAAGGAATCCAACCAGCTTCATAAAACATTACTTTCTTTAGTATTGGTACCAACGTCACCTACATGAATAAAATATTGGTTATTAAATTATATTTTACGTTAGAAGAAGATGTACTTGCAAGATAGGGAAACTCCTCCTGAAAAGCATCGTGAATGAAGCATAGTATGAGATGTAGGGCCACCAGGAGAAGCAACACACACAGGATGTACGAGTAAAATAAAAAAAAGTACATTAATAGAACCAGAGAAGACAGCTTGCAAGAAGAGTGATAGTAACAGTAGCAGTAACAGTAGCAGTAACAGTACTAATAATAGTAATGTTGATGGCAAAGTAGTGAAAACAGAGTGCAGAACCAGCAAACATCCAAAGTGGGTGAACAATGGAAAGAAGGTCAGAGGAGAAGGTATGGATTTTAATACCGGGTTTTAAAATTTTAGGCCTTCCACGAGCATCTAAATATTTTTTGTTTTCTATTTATAATCCAAAAAAACGTATCCATATTCAAAGATATTTTATGCATTAATCGAATCCTTTCCTTTTGTTTTGTTAAACTGACTGTACTCCAAACATATATTGTGAGAGAGACGAAGGAGTGAAAGAAGTAGCCCATCGACGGGGTGAGCCACTCGGAAACAAACCCCCTCTGTCTCCCAAGCACAAACAAGCCGGCTGTGTGCCTTGTCACACAGGTTTACCTAATAAAGGGACAGCATCGGATGTGGCAGGCATCGTCTCCGCGACCATGTTTAGGAATACAGTCAGAGAGAGGAGAATTGTTACACCTGGAAGGAGAAACATCAAGTTAAAGGGATAGGCACATAAAGTAACATGTTGGTCTGCGTGTGGGTGGCGTGGTGGAAAGGCGACTCTTCGACATTAAGAAATTTGCTGCAGTGATTATATTTACATATTGTGTTTCTATGGTTCTCTTGTACATACTGAATTTACTACATCACATAGAGAATGATTTGGTCATTTTTAAAACAAGAATTTTTCCACGCACTCGTGATAACGTCGTACACACGGGGGTCTGTGTATGTTCAAAAGAAATTTCGAATTGTCGCATCTCCACCTTCAATTCTTCTGGAAGTACCATTCCAAGCTGAGAATTGTAAGAGAATCTTTAATACAATTTTTATGGTGATTTGTTTAAATAATTTTTCATTCAGTTACATTTACGTTTCTAAGTAATATTTTTAATAGGCTAGGGGTAAATAACTCAACTTGAATGCACACTAGGTGATCAAGCTGCTTAAGGCAAGAAGAAAGAAAGTATTACATGTCAAAAGAAGTAAATTGTTAAACGTAGCGTACCTGCAATGAGCGAAGCGTGTGTTTCAATACTTCACTGCGCCCACCGCAAATACATTTTAACTACAAGATTCGTCCTTAACACAGTGCAAATAAACTTTGTGTCTGAAACCCTTGTAACTTCTCAAGTTGGTACACAAACTTAGTTATGGTTTGAGCAGTAATAATTGAGATGACTTATAAAGTTAGTTCCTAGGAAACTGTTGTCACCATTTTACTGAAGCGCTGGATTATATCTTCCGGCATCGCATGGTCGGATCAGTACGTAGCTTACTGTAGTGGAACGTTTACATTTATCAGTGGCTGTAACACCTGTCATGTGGTCAAGTTTAACAAACAAATTATTAATTTTAATAAATCTCAAAGTGCGAGTCAGTTCTGATGTCTGGCTGACAAGAGAGTTTCAATCAACATCACTTTAGTTGTCTCAGATTAACTGTTTAAAATCTTACATAAACAGAAGCGGCATTTAAGGTATTTCAAGTATTATAATATAAAAATTAAGTGTATAGTTTAACTGCGTTCTCACTTGCACAATTACTGATTAGGAATTAAAAAAAAAGAATCACATTACCTTTATGACACTCATAACCCCAAACCGGGCAGAAATAAAGAAAGACACAGGGAACAGGAAATGATATCAACAAATGGAATAAATATTGATTTAAATCGCTTCAGCTGGAAGAGAAGGACATGTTTATTTTGTGAAACATTCACACGATATATTCTTAAAACAAACAGTATAAAATATAAACCATCACAAGATGTCAGCTGTAAACCGCCGTCCGCAGCGCTGTTTCCACAAGAGGACCAAATGATTTTGACAACATATCACAAGAGTACAACCACCAAGGATAGGACCACATGCATAGCAAGCCAAAAGGGAGGGACAAGGATTTAATAAACCAAAACAAAAGCAGGGAAATATACGAAACATAAATAAAAATAACTTAAACATAAAGTGCCGTCCTAAGTCCAGGCAATACAATAAAAGAAAAAACATAACCGAAGTATTAAAATAGCATATTCCGAGGAACTTCCAATATGTCAGCACCAGCATCCTAGCCGAAAAGACGGTGCGTGAGGCCGCTGAAACACCGCGACATCTAGTCAGTTAAAGAGTTATAGAGCAATGCATGACACAAGGAAGTTCCTTTCAGAACTTTACTGTACCTAATGTTAGTTTCTCTCCACACTCGTGTGGTAGAGTGAACCCAAGGAGTGTCATAGACGAGATCATTACGCAAGGAACGATCAAATTCACCGTGTAAAACAGAGTCCTTCGTCGAATATGCACGATGAAAGTAATGTCTACGTAGGGCTCTGGACAGCAAGCATATTCTTTAACGTTCTTTTCCCCAGGCATGCCTGAAATATATCACAAAAAAGGGAAAGGGGGGCATAGAATGTAAAAACTTTAAGAAATCATAGGTAAGAGAAAAAGAAGCCAACCTTTAAACAAAAAAGAGTGGCTGAAGAAGGATAAATACGTAACAGAATACCTGAACGAGAAATATTACCTAAAGATAGTTTTTCGCCTGAGTCCGGCGGCAGTGTAAACCCCAGAACGGCCATGGAGGCGATGAGAACACATGGAACTATAAGGTTGAAAAAGTAGTACAGTGTCCGACGTCGTATGATAATGATAAAAGTTATGTCTATATAGGGTTCAGGGCAGCAGTTGTAATAAATTTCGTTCCTTTTCCCGGGAACACCTGGAATGAAGAAATAAAGAGAGAGAGAGGACAGGAGCAAAGACGGATGCTAATAAAGGAAGAAAAGAACAATTCAAAGAAACTCAAATCAAAATGCTTTAACGTATAACTTCATATGTTAGCCATTCCAATTCCAATCAAGTGATTTAAGAGATTCGTGTTTAATCAGATTTTTATTTATTTTTCCTTGTTTAATTAAGGAGAAAATGTAGTTTCATGAAGAACAGAGGCAAATCTTTTATTTTTTGACCTCAATCTTGATTCTTATTTATATAAGTGGTTTTAGGAAAGCCATTTTGAGAGTTCAGGTTCATTTTGTCATAGCCATCGTTTAAAACTAGAGAAAGAATAGAAAAGGAACGACGTAGGTGTTGGTGTTGGGTAAAGTCCGGACCGTATACCATGAAGGCTTGGATGGGACCTCTAATTTACCTAACGGGATGCACGCCACTGCGTCGTCGTCGCCATATTGATTTAGGTCTGCCTTCCACGGACTCTCGTTACTAAACCACCGCACTGGTGCTGCCTCCACAGGGCTTTCCTCAAACCAAGAGATGCCCGTTCATTCATACGTTTGGAGCTTTCCTACAGCCAGACAGCCGAACACTTTGAATTTTGTAACAAAGGAATATTTACTTACTTGCATGTATCTGCACTGCCCTTAGTTACGTTCGAAAGCGCTGTCCCTCACCATTTGATTAAGAATCAGAGTGAGCAAAGATATGTAGTCATAAATTAAAAACATTCTTGTTAGTAGTTTCTACGTTTCAGTATTAAATTACCTACTGCATCCCTCCTGTAAATATTGTAACATACAGAAGAGTTTATATTATCTACGTAATAAAATATAGAACGAATGTAAATATTCAATTGTAATAAATTACCTTCAGTCCACGAGTGCAGTCAAAATTGTTGTTACAAATTTCAAACTGATGCTCTAATTCACATCTGCCGTCTGTACAAACGGCGCAAATCTCTTCGTTCGACAGCATAGTTACTTCACAAATGATCAAAGAATCTGAACAACCACAATCTCTGATATCGAAGCAATGTAGAATTTCAAAGACAAAAATTAATAAACTTTATATGACATTATTAAAACAGTATATATTCAAGCAGATTTAAATTTTATAAGCGGATCTGAAGCAAAATGTCAAAAAATGGAAAGTTTACAATTCGTTCTGTATTTTCAGAAGACAGTAAAGTCAGCCACTGTGGTTTAACAAGAATTACATCATAAAATGAAGAGGTTGATCCTGTGATCTTTCACTGGTCAATAACTTTTTTCTCGCGAGTGTTATTATTATGAACCGAGCCTAAAATATGAAGAGAGCTGAATGCGCAGTGTGAGACATGTGAAGGCATAAGAGTCCATGAGAAAGAAATGCTTTTGTTTCTCTGCCGACCGAAAGAAGACAGCTACTATACTTCTGAATAAGGACTAGACAACGACCAAATTATTAAAATCAATACGAAGCCAAAGGACCGCCCTTACCTTCCAAACAACCACACTCATGTTCGTCTCTTTAAATTCCAGAAGTATGAAACGAATGACAGTCAATATTATTTAACACAAAAAAACATGTTGGTCGCTATCCACGGTCTTGTTTTATTTACACAAATACAACGTTTCGACAGCTGGTTCTGTTTCCGTCATCACGTAACATTAGAATACTTACGATAAACTACGAAGCAATTTCCGAAACGTTCCATTTCTAACACCAAAACGATGTACAGGTCTTCCCGTAACAAGCCACGCAAGCACAGATGGGGAGTAGAGGTATAGCTCTCTAATAATTCCTAACCTTGGCGCTAGATGGGGGTGGGTGGTCAACGCCACGGTCCGGCCGCTTTATCCCAAAAAACAGCCCCGGTACCCATTACACAGGAGACTGAATGGGCCCCAGGGCTGGCCTAGACGGGTGACAAAAGAGAAAGTTTTTTGTCCCCACCGGGGTTCGAACCCCGAACCGTCCAGCCCGTGCCGTAACCGTTGTCTCGTCTGAGCTATCCCGGCTCCCTAACAAAAATGAGACGATGTACAAATATTCGGTGTGTGTGTCAGCTTAAGGTCAAATATTTTTCCGATGGCTCGAGAGCCCTAGTGGGCTTAGGCGTCCTCTTTTTCGAGGCTTCGCGATCACACTCATTTGGACATACCACACTCGGTAGGACTCCTCTGGACGAGGCGTCGCAGAGACCTCTACCTGACAACACACAACACTCACAAGAGACAGACATCCATGCCTCCGGCGGAATTCAAACCCACAATCCCAGCAAGCGAGCGGCCGCAGACCCACGCCTTAGACCGCGCGGTCACTGGGATCGGCTAATAGCACAACATAGTCACAAATATTCACACTGAGCTTAATGTTCTGGAGTTCACATAAGCACGACTGTTCCTATGGAAACCACGAGCACACCACGCAACGGATAACTGCACATGACAAGAGATTAAGAATGCACTCACATATTTGTAACCCGCAGCAAAATAGTCGTTGATATTCAACGATTATTTCCAGAGACACAAACCATATGTTTCATACATTAGGTTTCTTGAGAACACATTTTTAAACGCTGCTAAATTTTTATGAGCAAATTCTGAAATATCGTCTGCATAATCTTACTATTTCGACAAGATCCATATTTGTTATACACCATGTGAGAGCGGTCACCCCAATTCCCTTTTTCGCGTAAAATTTGCAAGACAGTTGGCCCCATTATCGTTCTAATATCAACTGTATGTATATTGTTACATTAAACGCAATCCGACACAACAATTTATTGTAACAAAAGTCAACTCTTATACTGCATTGTGCAGCTTTCTGTCCCGCATTAAGAGATATTCTACAATAGTAAACGAACCATTACAATTCTACATTAACCAATAATGTGCCCTTCATTTTATAAAACATACACTCCCCGCAAATGGGCTACGGGCTGAACAACCAGGGAGTTGGGTTTCGATTCTTAGCAGGGGCAGCGATTTCTGTCTTATACACGGCGTCCATAATGGCTCTGGGGCCACCAAAACCCCTTACTGAAGTGTTCTTCAGCCGGGAGTCCGCGAAATCTGCCTAATGGGCCCGCGACACTGCTCAGTAGAATGTGACTTTTTTCCTCATTTATTTTCCTTCTAATGTTAGTTTCATTGACACTGTTACGTTTTTATACTTTAATTAAGTTTCTTATTCCAAACTTAAATACATCCGCGAGCTGAGATATCTTCAGGAGAGAGTCCACAGTATTAATGAGAATTTGAAAGGAGCCCGTTGTGCCTGGAATATGAAAAACACCGTCCTATCCAGTGTGTATCGTGAATCTTTCCCCAGACGTCAAAGAACAGTTTTTTATAAAAATATTTTTTCTGTCGACTACTTAACAGCTTGACGATAAACGATAATCGCTTCATTTATTAACAATTTTCGTAGCGAAGAAACAGCAGACCCTGCTTATGTTATGCACTAAGAGTAACATATGATCTCCTAGAAACCACTGGCGACAGGAAGTAAGAAATGCAAGTGAGGAGACACGGATTTTAAACGTAAGTTTCGTCTATACCATACGTGAAGCTGGTAATAAATACCGAGTCGTATTTTGCATAGCTTTTTTGTATTACAAAATATGTACACACAAAGATTATAGAACTCTTCCTGTCGGTTCATTTCTAGTTAGCCTCCTGTGTCTTAGAAGTACCCTAACTATTCTTAAGACAAAAGTAAGACTCTGTTACAGAAGCGGTTCATCGCAAGGCCTCTACGGTCAGCAAAACTTGGATGATGATGATGATAATGATAATAATAATAATAATAACAATAATAATGTGTTTATAACACACGAATGCATTAAGCTGGACCAAAGTTGTGGAGTGCTCATCGTCTGAGGTTTATTAACCTCACAACGTATCGAAAGTGGGCTTTTTCCGAACTTCAGCTAAAAAAGAAAAGAATGATCCTGTACGGTCGGTCCGTTACAAAAAGCTTGTCTTGACGGCCACACTCCGCACTCTCCCTTCCAATTAAAGATATAAATAGGCCTAGTATTCCAAATGCTTTGCAGCTAATAAGCCTAAGATGGCGGATATTGTGCAAAATAGTAAGCAAGCCTACTTTAATACACCCTGTTAACCCTTGAATTTCATAAAATTTCAATGTTTCAGTGACCTAAAATTGCGCGGAACTACCAAGATCGGGTGGGATTACTACAATTTCTTACTTGTTCAGTTCTCACAGGATGCAAAGAAGAATCTATTGATTCGACTCCAAATAATTTTACGTTACAATCATTCCCACGCTCTTTGTCTAATGTTTTCCTGCAACGTAGAAAACTATTTAAATATAGACATGAAATGTACGATAGATACGCACGAGTACACACATAGCAAGGAATACTTTTGCAAAAAATACACGTCAGATTTGAGGTTATTAAGTCTGTGACTACCCGTTGTCGATCCCGGGTCAGTCCATGTGGGATTCGTGGTGGACAAAGTGACACTGGGGCAGGTTTTTCTCCAAGTACTTCGGTTTTCCCCCGTCAATTTCATTCCATCGGTGCTCCATTACACGGAAAAAAAAAATTAATCATCTTCATCACAGAGTTGCACAATAAGCCTCAAGGCTGCGGTGCGTCCGTAGCATCTGCTGCGGGGCCCTTCACCACAAAAGAAAGTCTGTGACTATATACATTACTTATTCTGGAATATGAAATAATGTGGTTCAGTAGGTAGGTACCAGTGCTTCGGATAAACGCACTGCCTTCATCTCTTCAAAAGAGATGAATAAGACAAGAGTGTGAATAAGTGAAGGGAAGCACAGGGAAGGTCAACCGGGGAAAGCAATGGGCAAATTTACTGGTTTATTTCTCCCACGCTGGACTAAGTCTTCTACCCTGAACAGAGAGACAGCACGTTTCTCAGAAACAACGGTATTTGTCTGCAATACTACACAGTGTTATATCCTACATGACAGTAATTTTCTTAATGCACATAAATTTAACAAGACAAAACATGGAACATTCATCTCCTTTACATATTTCTAGGCTCGGTGACGAATCAATAAGCATTACGCAATATCTGACTGGTGGCGATATACCACAGACTATTTCTGTAAGTTTCATATACTTAATCTGATTACATTCGTGCCAGTCGTGTTACGTACACTACTACTGGAACTGTACCTACCTAGGAGATCCCATTCACCATTCGTAATGAAGCTACTGATGTCACCTCCGCCTTCATCCTGCAACTGTAGATCCAACTGGAACGCAACACGTCACAAATAAGTCACATTTTAAGGCATTGCAGTTATTAGACACTGATGACAGCGCCTTCAATTACTAGAGCCACAGATAAATTTGCCGCGTGCGGAGAAAATTGAAGTAAGGGGCTAGAAGTAGGGAAGTGATGGACGCTGCTAGCTGAAGTAAAAACACAAACAACATGCACAGATGCTAGAGTTACTGTGAGTTAGGATCATAACTTGCATAAAAATGTGTATTCGAGGAGGGAGTCTCACAGTTTGATAATAGAGAGGGACATTGCCAGAACATTTGCTACAAGATGAGTTCGTCGCTGGTCTCATTACCGATATCACTAAAGGTATAACATGCGGAATCACCCTGAATTTCCCTGGCGCTGGTACTGATCGCATTGTTGGCAGTGAATGGCACAGTGCAGTTTTTAGGAGCAGTGTTGCCAAATCGGCATAGCATCTACTGTAATGTGGCTGACAGTAGAATGACTATGTTAGAGCTATGGCACTGAAGGGTGGAACATATGGAGTAGTGTAGACTTCAATTTGCTTGTACAGCATCGCGGCAAATTTATTTGGCGCAGTATACCATAGTGTTACGTTTTGCTGTCTGTATATCAGCCTATGCTTAGCAAAGTATAAGTCTAAAATTCAGTTGGCTTAACACTGAAAATATATGAATATATAAAGAGACCAAGTGATAAATATTAATAATAGATTACTGGTACATATTACAAATCCTACTAGGCTAATCAGCTAAGAACATTTTGGGATTTTATTTCTCGTCTCAGATTTAAAGAAAAATACAGAGACTAATAATATGGTGGCTATGGGAAGGATGGTATGTTGGCATACCAGTACTAAACAAATAAAAATTATGAGTTAATGTTAAAGAACGAATCAATGCGCATGGAGAACGAAAGGGTTTAAAAAACAAACAAACAAACAAGGTATGTTAGCCATTATTACAAATTTGTAATTCAAAAAATAAATATTCATGGAATAAGTCAAGACTACGAAATTTCGTTTCATCTTGGTGTTTCATTGATTGTCATAAATTAAAACACGAGCAACAGAAACTGACATTTAAAATTTAAATTTCACGAATTCGCGTCAGTGTTTCTTAGTAAACTGCACGTTTGGTGATAAAGAGTAATGTTGCAGTAAGCCTCACTTAACTCTCTTCGAAAAATCGCCCAAAGCAGGTAACGAAAATGAGTCAGACAGGAAATTTGGCGTTTCTCTTTCTCGTTTATTGCCGTCTTGAGGGGTTCAAAAACGAAACATGTTTTTCTCGATGTAGCAGAAATATTTTCTGTCGATAATAAGTGAACAGGACAGTCACTCATCATTTCGTCAATAGTTGATGATACTTGTAAACCAATAATACATGTCAACGGAATAACAATATTTTCCAAAAAGAGTTTGTATTTGATAAAACAGCTGCACTCTAGAGATTCAATAAAGTCAGCCACCTCAGCAGACCAGATATTTTATGGGAAACTCTAGGTTTTGAATATTGATTCCAAAAAAGACAGGCCAACGGAATATCTACGGGCCAAATACAAACTATTAGGGAAAAAGACTAAGAACTGCAGCAGTGGTGGTGGTGGTGGTGGTAGTAGTAGTAGTAGTAGTGATATGTAATTACAATGCAAATTTGTCGGTATTCTTGGGAATCACGTCATGTGGACGAGCGGAGTTAAACGCCGGCACATTATTATCCTCAGCGCACTATGGAAGTGCCTTGTTAGCTGTACATCCCAGCCTCTTTCGTCCCAGTAAAGAGACTTCGCTAGGCAGTGACTAGGACGTTAGATGAGCCTCAGAACCAACATGGACACGGCGACGGAAATAAGAACGCTGCTTCCGCTGCGACTAAAATCCCAGTCGCCAGTCTATGATGAGTCACTTCACTGGCTGAGCTGTAAGGACATAACTACACGTAGCCCTTGTTTTACGCTCCATTTGTTTTACGTCTTTTTACTTTAACGCCCCTTGCCAGTACACACCACTTCTTCATTTACGTCCTCTCATTTTCGATTTAACGCCCTTTGGCTCCCTGCGCTCTATTACGCCAACACTACGTATTCCATTATTTCTTACGGAAATGTCGTTTTTAATCATTCCTTTTTTATTTACGCCCGCTTTTCAAGAAGAAAACTAGGGAGTAAAACAAGGGCCACGTGTACTTTGATGTTGGTGATGATGATAATGATGATGATTATGATGAGCAATAATGGTGGAATGATACTGAATTTCTTGGAGAATACCTGTCTCAGAGCCACTTCGTGCACATCAAATGCTACATGGACTGGCCTAGTATCAAAACCGGGTCTCCGAGGTGTGTCCCAGTACCTGAGCCATGGCTCGGCCATTATGATGATGATGATAACAGCGTTAACATGCAGTTGTCCTGTGCTTAAGTACCACACCTTTGAGCCGTATTGAGGAGTGAGTGAGAAGCTTCGTCAGTTATCAAATTCGGCACCAGATGGAAGAGACCAGTTTGATGCTCCTGCAGCTCGACTCTTGGGAAAGTAAGGCCCAATGTCTACTGTATGAGATTCTCTGTATATCAAAGATCAGTTCTGGACGCGGTATCGAATAAAAAATCCCTGGTGCACCTGGGCTCTAACTCCGCTCGTCCAGATTATAAGCAAACACAGCTCTTAGTGTTCTTAATAATGCTACTACTTTTAATGCAGATAACAATAGAATCTCCTGGCATGTAAATTGAATACTTTAACTCTTGTGTGATGAAGAAACAAGGACAGACCCAAAGTTGACTTATTCCGTTACCCAATCTGCCACTGTCCTGTAGTCCATGCAAACAGAATATATCTCTTTATCAGAGCTGCACATACAGATGTACCTGAAAGCCATCATAGGTCCAGCTACCAAACTTCATCTCACAGCGCTGATCATCAAAGGGGAACCACGTAATGTCTATCTTGCATGTGCTCTTGAAGATGCCCGGTGGAACGTACAAGCAGCTGCCGTTATTTCTGACCACAACGTTTGTCGGATACGTCCCGTCGAAACCTTCATCGGCACTTGTGGTGGGGAAAAGTTGGAAAAGTATTGTTACTGGCAGAAGAACAGAACTCGTACACATGAAATAAACCAAGTTCTTTTCAACTGTATATGGAAAAAATAGATTTATAATAAAACAAATTGCATAATTAGTTCGCAAATTAAAAAGTATTTTGTTTAAAATAACACCAGTACTTTTAGAGACATTAAGATTTGGCGAGTCCATTAACGTAGGAAATTTTATTACAGTGTCCGAGTTATAAGGAGGAATTTTGGAAATAAAAGTAAAAAGACTTGAGGGTTAATTTTAAATTCGGTATTGTTAGCAGCAGTAGTGGTCATCATTAAGTTTATGTGGTTTTGTGGGACTATCACTGGTGACTCCGACCTAGGAAGAGATACATTGCTATGAGCAATGTGTCTGTCACTAAGCCGGCAGAAATAGTACACAGTGGCCCAACAACAACGGCATCTGGCAGTCGTACTTGGCACCGGGCAGAAAATCGCAACAGTTCAGAGCTAACAGCTTCGTTTAGATTCCCCTTTTGATTGATTGGTTTTTTAAATTAATGTTATTGTACTAAGTTGTATATTTAGTTATTACGCATAAGTAGTTCAATACTGAAAGAAATTTTTGGTGAACACGTTTAGCGTTTTATTCCTTCTCTTTGAATTAATAATTTTAGTGAAATTATAAATATGGGAATAGGAGTAAAAGAAAACAGATATGAAGGATTTGGCTTAAGATCATGATATGTCACAATAACCTGTTTCTTTCAAGAAAGATGTGTGAATAATTTTAAAGCAGGGAGTTAAAACACACTTTGTGATAATAATTTTAAAAGGGTTTATTTTTACAGGACAAAGGGCCAATTATCTTCCTTGAATTTCTGGTCAAAGTGATATATCATTTAATACCGAACCCATCACAGTGTGAATAAATAATCACGACGACTAATTAATAAATAAGATTTCTGAGTGATTTCATTAATATCGCATATACGCATAAATGTAAAAGTTAAAATGAATGTATTTTATGTGTATGAATACGGTTAAAGTTGATATCAGCATCAAATCATCAGGACACAATTTTAAGACTTTTATAACAAAAAAATTCCCAGGAATCCCATCATGTCATCGTCACAGCGGGGAGTCGCTGCAACCACCGAACCACAGCCCACGGACCTGGCTGGTCTTCTCAAACGCTTGCCAACCCTGCGAAATATTTACACAGGTGATCTTAAAACAACATGTTAAATATTTATATTACAAAGAAAAGTAAACTTATTAGGTTTTAAATCGCTTAAATGTTACATTTATATAACTAGTGTGTCCTGAAAGCAGATTCCTCAGATTTATTATAAGAAAGCAATATGATGAATCTCAACGATTACGAAATTAAATCACATGCTTCGTTGTTTTATGTTACAGGAATGTTATTTTGTTATCAGCCTTACAATGACTGAAGCACCTCATGCCAAAAAATAAATGAAACACGTTCAAATGTAAGACCAGAAATGTACAGATAAAATATTTATCGTGGGTTTAAAAATAAATAACAAAGTAACTGATATGTCTAATGTTAATTATTGTTGTAATTATTCTGTATTTGATTTTTAAGATGTTAAGTTTATATTATACATAGGCATGGTAGTGACATACAACTGCCATGAGATGTTCAATCTAATCTCTGAAATGTTGGTAATGGATGTACATTTCAGGAATAGGGAGCACACAAATTTACATACCGAAACTCCAGTTGGTAACTACCTTAGGCCTATGCACGACGCGGGAAAAACTCCAGATGTCCATTGTTGCTGGCCTGTGTTCTTCATTCAAGTCTCCAAATATTTTGTAATTAATAAAATTGAAATTACAACAATCTCGTAAATGTTGTTTAATAGGTTTTTTAAATAATATTCTCTACTCTAGTGTTACAATATATGGAAATTGTTATTAATGTGAAAGTATTTAATTTTGAAAAATGTCTTGATAAACCTGAGTTTATCATTTGGTTTAACTCGCCAAATTTATTGACATATACATTTTCTGTAACCTAGGATTCATGCAGCAGATCTGAAACTTGTCATCACGTAAATAGCATATTCAGTTTTCGACTGAAAATTATAAGTGTCACTTGACTCACACAAGCCATGTGACTAAAGCGTATGTTTTATATGACAGGTTAAATTTCTAAATAAGTATAACTGTTCAAAAAATCAGTCCTTCAACAAATACAACTCAACCTTTTGAAGGAGAAGGAGAGAAGCTGCGTGCACAAGATGTTCCCCCTGATCTTTCGTTTTCTGCAGACGACTGCCTCCTTTGCTGCATGTATTTATTTTCTGGAATTCCAACCGAGCGGCTCTTGTGATAAAAGTATTCCTGTTTTACATATTTCTTGTAGCAGAATTATTTTCAGTTAGAAATGCTACTCATCCCTTAGTTTTCAAAGTGCAGTCCACATTTATACAGCGATACAAAACATTCCTATTACGTAAATAAAAATGTAAAGTTAATTATTGATGGTGTTTGTAACAGCAAATGGAAAAGTTGTAGCCATTATTTTAGCCTTTTTAGGCAGATTTTTTTGAAAAGTTTCTTTATTTATACATTTTCATGACAACTTATAATTATCGCTGTTTCAAAACTGGAAATGGATCGTTTGAACTGTAGAGAATCGGAAAGTTTCCTTTGATAATATTACACTAAAGCTATATTAAGTTAGGTTTTGACAGAATAATTTGGTATGGAGGAGATTCAATTGGTTTGTAGCATGAGGAGGGTTAAAGTAACATTAGACAAAAGACCAATAAAACCAAAATTTCGGTCACATGTAAACTCAACGACGCTTTTAACAGAGAAGTTTCATAATGCACCTTATTTTGAAAGAACATTAGGATAAGTGAATTATTTTTAATGCCAATCAGTTAAGAGCGTCCACATCAGATTTTTCTGTCAACTTCCATCTCACTGGGCAATACTGCGATAATCGGAGTACAAATGGATGTATCTGAAACGGATTTATTCCGCAGTCTATTAAATGTGTTCAATAAACAAACTGTCTTAGCCTTCCACATGTAAACAGCCAATTTCCGATATACAGTGGACCCAGGAACCAACAGAGATAGTCTAGAATTTTAACCTTTATACATCTTATACTTTTAATGTGTGCCTGTGTTATTAATTTGTAATTGTGTAATTTATAATCTAAAATTCCCTGATGATGATCCCAACAAGGGATCGAAACATGTTGGGATAGTTCACTGTGACTGTATTGCATTAATATAACAAGATATAATAAGAGTGCATTTGTTGGTTAAAGTGGTGTGTGCTCGAATGACAATGCACGGTATGAATAGAATATAAAACACACATTTTGAAGGGCATATCTGCTTAGCGGCATGTTCTATGTCACAAACCACTCAAATGATTTCCATTAAATTTTGTATTGAAATCCGTGACAGCCCTTGGCTGAACTGTGTATTTGTTTCTTTCGGTTCACTCAGGCGCTGCTCTGTATAAATTTCATGTAAAAGTATGCAATTTTTTTCATAAAATGACTCAGTGTGTAAAAATGTAAATAAGCTTATTAGAAAATACAGACTTTTCGAATACCTGTAAATTCAACCTGAAGCAGTTAACGTAATAAGAAATATTTTAGTGACCTCGAAGTTTCATTTTCATGTTCATAAACGCACTACTAGACTCTATCTTGTAACAGTTAGAGTCCAGATGACAAAGGCGTCTATTTCTTTAAGTTCCCCTTCAATTAATCCTCCCAACTACGTCTAGGTCTCCAAAGTGACTCTCCCCTACAGATTACGACTAACTTTTACAAGCATTTCCCATATGCCCTATGTATGTTGGATTCCCCAGCAATGTCATCCTCCTTCACTTAGCCTAACAATGTCAAGTAAAAAGTACATGAGTTGCTGAGAGTATGCAAGAAATTGTCCTCTAGTTGTGAGTGCCAAACGATGGGCTAACAAATCTCACTGTAAGTGAACAGCATGTTATAAAACTTTATATAGGACATCGGTATTCGCCGCATTCGATCTGAGTCAATGTAACCGAGTCCGTAAAAACAATGAGCAAAATTACGAGCGTAAAAGTCGGCACGGGTATTATTATACTTACGCCAAAATGGGGTCAATGTCAAAATCCCGGTAATTTTCTATATATGACCAGTATCTCTGCTAAGATTCGGAGATAAAAAACTGGGGAACTGGGGAACGGGGTTGATTGGCCACTATATACATAGGTTGAAATCACACTGGCTCTAAAGCCTCTTTGGCGTGTAGGTACCTCTGTGAAGTGCGTATTACAATTGTACGGCCCGTCGATTCGCCTGCACGTAAGGAACAGTTCTGTATCTAGTGACATACGATATTACACAGCTTAACTAACTTCTTCACACATTCCAACAAATCAGACAAGTCACACGAAGACCTACACGGATGTCTGCACAAATCTCGATCGTAAATCGCTCAGTATTTATCAAAAAAGGACTGTTTGGCTTAAGGGACGTAGGCTAAAGTAATACATGCATTTTACGTCCATTATAGTTTCCCCCAAAGTTCTAGAGATAAGAGAATAAAAGACAGTCATAATTGTTACGCGATGCTTACATATCACGACTAATTAAAATCCCATCAAATTTTTCGGCGTGCAGCTTAAAAAACAGATGCTACATATGACACTTTATTAAAACCCTATATGATTATCGAAAATGGAATAAGTAAATAATCATCATTACGAAAGTCCCTACAAGCGGGGATTACCATTACTTATCAAAGAAACTTCTCTCCCTCTCCATACTTTGTACCCTTTACTTTCACTGACATCCTGACAGCTTCCAAAATAAAACGAATTAAAATTCTCACAGCAATATTTTGTAAAGAGCCTGCGTCACAAGTGTCACTACTGTTTCACTGTATGACACTCCACTTAGCTTACCTCGGGGGGCAATTTGAGTGTATGATTTGATGCTGCCGAGTGTATGTTTTTCAACTGTTACACACATTCCTTTGTCTATGTCAGTGCCATGTTTCTTGCAATGGTAATCAGTGTTAAACCGAGTTTTCGCAGCACAATGCACAAACATTTCATCTCTTATTTAGGAGTATATAAATTACGGTGTGATTTAATTTAAAACAAGATAAAATATTATCATAAATTACAACAATTAAATAACAACAACGGAGTATACGCAGTGACATAAATCAAGTTGTAAATGCCAGCGCATAATTCTAAGGAATTCTGCTGCATACATTGAACTAAAAATGTTATAGTATGAAACGTAACCAAGAGATGGCAGTAAATGTCAGTGCTTAGCATTTTATTATACAATAACTACGACAGGAGCTGATATTTTGAAGCCTTGACCGGCAAATACTAGATTCGTCGTCTGTCAAAGCACGAGGAAGTTAAAATGTAAAGGCTGATACATGTACAGTATGACACTTCCTTAATTTGGGTCTAATTACTTTCCGTTATTTTTTCAAAAAGGAAAATACTGCGACACGTTTAGTATGATTGCTCCATTGACAACAAGCACGAAGTAAAACCTAAACCTGTGATCCCTTTTTATGGTCAAGATTTCAGCAAAATAGAAAACTGTATGGAAGAGAGAGACTGTTCAGTATGGTGGCAACTGTATGAGCCAGAAAAGTTTTCACGACTGGGTGGAAGAATTCAGAGGGAGCAGCAAGTGAAGGCTACTGTTGACAGACCTAATGCTCCTTCTGGGTTGTCCGTTACGTCTGCATATATCGGGCAGAGCATCGGAGCAACCAAAGGAACAAAACTGACAGAACTTTGTCTGAAATGGACATCAGTTGTGAACCGACGCATTACGGGAATGGTTTATGAATCAGCAGACACTATTTTGCGAGATTTGAAGTTCTCACAGCGTGTTACTTAAGACTCAAGTGCCAGAAGACTTAAAATTTCAGAAAATACGTTATTCTGATGGTTTAATCATACTTGTGTTCTGCTTGAATGAATGCGTTAAAACGCAGGGTGATTATGCAGAAAAACGATATACGGAAAACAAGGATGTGATTATTAGTTTTAATACCTTAAGATATCATCCACTTATACCAGAACATAAGTGGACGTCGGTGAACCTGTCACTTAGAGAATGTATTTTCAACAGTCCCTTGTAACAGATGTTTTTCTGTGCCTTAGGAAGGAAGCAGGAACATCTTTGGAAACGTTGCTTTTTGTTATAGAACATATACGAGGCGTATGTCCAAGTTTTTAAATCGAAACACGAAGCACATTCTTCAAAAGTATTTAAGAAACTGTTAATGTGTAATTACTCAGTCAAGACATGATATAATTGCCTTTATGTCTTGACTTACCTTCTTAGATTTGGCCAAAACGAAAGAGTTGCGTCGTGTCCACGAAAGGACTGTGCCAATTTCACGCCAAATAAAATTACATACTACCAGATCAACTGTCCATTTATTTTTTGAGTTTTAATACAGCTACGAGGACGTGAAGGCTTGTGCATATTTGTCTGCACTCAATTACCCTACCAGCTGCCACAATACCAAAACTGAGTCGAACTGGACAGAGAGTTCAATAACAGGATTAACAAAATTCTGCATAATACGGACATAATAGTGACAAGAGTAAAATACACTTAACAAATACATACATGTTACAGTATGTGATGCAGAGTTCGAAATATCAAGAAATTATGCTATTACGATTTCATTATTCCTTCTCATAATACACCTGCAACTTATAGAATACCATCTTTAGCATCCAACCATCTTACAGAAGTACACTTCCTTGTCTTGTTGCAATAGTTCCAAAAATGTGTACAATTTGTACAACTCGGATTAAATAAATCAACAAGATAAGGTCTTAACTACAGATATGAGTGTGAAAAATAACCCGATTCAAAAACCTGTACTTACAGACAAGACACATGCTACATGCTGAAAGAATACTGTTGTTGTTTCTGTAGCGTGAATATTTGTACAACTACAACACCTGACAATTACGGAGCCTTAAGAGAGACGAATTGTTTACTTGTAATTAAGAAATGGAATAAAGTATGTGCAAATAATACAGAAGACCTTAACTTATAATATGCTACTGCGATGGAATCACTCCTTTTGCCATTTGATCAAAATCCTTATATTTACAATCTCCATTACAATTAACAGAATATAATCGTGATAACGACATCCCACTGTACTTCGTAAATTAAATAACAAGGTTAATGCAGTCAACACAAGCATTTTTACTACAAAACAATATTTGTTTTATATAAAAACCCATATATGTCGAACCATGCAGGTTATCATCAGGTATAATGCATAAAAGAATGGTGGTTAAACATGTAGAATTCTCACACCTTCGAAAGAGTTCTCTTCCTTACCATTATAATCTATTACGATTATATTATTGCACTAAAATCCACCCAAAGCAGCCTTAATATTATATAATGTAAAATGTATACTGCTTGTATAGGTGTGTTATTATAAAATCAAGTGTATTTCAGTATTAAAACTAGGCCTATATTCAAAGATGTTAAATAATTTTGTTATAAATTATGATAAAACAATAAAATTCTTTGTACAGTAGTTTTTTGTAATGAGAATCCCATAGTCTCCTTTTTATTATACTATTAGATTTGTATCATTTTGATTCAATCTTGTTTTATACATAAAAATGGATCCGTTGACCTTGTATCAGTATCTATAATTTTATTATTTGCATAAACGATGGGTATATTATATTGACGCTTTGTAGAATTGAATT
Organism: Reticulitermes speratus; assembly: GCA_021186555.1. NCBI lineage: Eukaryota > Metazoa > Arthropoda > Insecta > Blattodea > Rhinotermitidae > Reticulitermes > Reticulitermes speratus. The sequence continues at coordinate 23,881,015 of JAJKFL010000005.1, forward strand.
AAATCCAAGTATAATTTTCTGCAGGTTGTTTCCTTATGTTGTCTTCTTTTCTTTGTCTTGTTTCTATTTAGTACACGAATAATTTCTTAAATGTTCTTGTAAACCTGGTATGCCTGTTGTACAAGGGTCAACGCATTACGTTGTGGTATGGAAGGAGGATTAAGCGTACAGTACTGGGATGTTTTACATGCTAAGAACACTGAAAACAGCGTGGTCAAGTAGCACAAAATGAAACAAGTGTGTTGAGTGTTCACAAAACTTTTCCACTGAATTAGAATTTAGAAATTCCACATTTCTGCATAGGGAAGTCAAGCAAATTAATTAAGAAGAGGACAATATGCACAATTTCATTATTACCTCACTTAATTAATATCAAAATATGTTCACCTTACTTGCATTACAATTGCGAAAGTAAAACCTTGTCTAAAATGTAAAATCCCTCACTTGTAATCAGAATCTTTCAGGAACATCATCCTGGCATATGGTTATAAGCGGTGGCCTAATCTTATAGCCACCAAAATCATCTTATTTAACCAAACTGGACTTCTATTTAAGACAGCTTTAAGAAGAATGCGGTCTGTGTGCACCTATGCCAAAAAGAACTTTAAATGGCTGAAGACGTGACACGAACCATGCAGCGATCAGAAAGTGGACAAAATTGGGACAGGAATTGCCCACAGTTTGGACACGTAATGTTAAAGAACGGGGATACACAGAACACTTGTGAGGGCTCTTAATTACGAAAGCAATGTTCCACGTTATTACCTTCTATAAAGCAAGATGTGCACAGTTTTAAACTTTTTAATAAATTTACGTTTTTACTGATTCTTATATTCACGTCATTTGAAGGCACAACAGTTTGTCATTCCCGGAAAGGAAAATGTATTTTGTCCTTAACATACATCCTATATCCTGCTGAAAATTTTGAGTTAAAATAATTCCGTATAACTTGTGCAGTTAACAAGGCCTTGTTTAAATACACAAAAACACGTTACTCACCAAAGCTATTCAGAATTCATAAACCTCAACTCACTTCATTATGTTCTTGGGTGAGCTTGTGATGCCTTGCTAATTTGTAGGCACCCCTTAGTTTTAAAATCTTATAATATATTCCTTTGTGACTGGCCCATGACCACGGGCGTCACTTTGTTCTAGATAAGGGGGTAGACACTGTGGTTTTGAAATTCCATGAATCCATCCCCATAGAATCTAACAAGATAATTCCATTTTCCATATGTAACCAGATCATTTCATTTAGACAGTGAAGACAGAGGAACACCTTTGTTTGAATAACGAAGTTCAGAGCTGTACCGCATTAGAACGTGATAAAATGGAGCCGAGGCTTCATCGGTATTCGTATCATCCAAGTAACGTTTCCGGCTTATAAGGCCACATCTTATATAAGACGTTTCAGTACACATTTAATGACAAGAGGGATAGGTGATGCAGTTATGGTGAAAAAGCTCAGGATAGGGACAGGTGGCGGGCTCTTGTGAGTGCGGTAATGAACCTTCGGGTTCCATAAAACGCGGGGAATTTCTTGACTAGCTGACGACCTGTTAGCTTCTCAAGAAGGACTCTGCTCCATGGAGTTAGTTAGTTATGGTGAAAAACGTTTTTTCGTAGTTATTTGGTGAACTACCTGGGAAGGGCAGTTATTGGAAATATTATTATTATTATTATTATTATTAATTCACAGCGGTTTATGTGGTTTTCAAAGAGAACTGTTCACTGACCAAGCACTTCTTATTCATTATTATTGCGTAAAACTTTCGAACTGTACGTCATGTATTGAGTATTACTGTTTTCTGCATTTGAAAATATTCACAAGGACGAAGATCGAGCAGTTTAAAGCTGTCTTGTACTTATTATTATTATTATTATTATGCTATTATTACATGCGAGCCTAAAATTTTAGCGTCATCACAAACATATTTGTACAGAGCACTGTTAAGACTCCTCACTTGCAATATTCGTCAGGAAGATGATTTTCAAAGAAGACATGGTTTTCATAAACTGGTAACAGAGTAGACATAATATGGCAACAATATTTCAGTTCATCGATTGCCTAAAGATAATGTCTGATTTCGGGCTTTGTTATTTATTACTTCTGTGGTGTGAGTGATTCCATCGACACAAAAGCAAAGTTACAATTACAGAAATCTTGTTAGGGGGTTTTGGCATTGTATGACAGCAAGCCTTGTGAGAGAGAAGATGGAGGCAGAAAGTTCTTCCATAACGTAACACAGCCCACTGCCATATGTTGCGAAAACCCAGAGCAGGATTAATATTGACGATTCATAAATGTCAAAGCGTCAAATCAATTAAGGTTATGGTAACATGATACGTGGATTGAAGTATTTGGTAGTAAAGGGTGTAGCGTAATATCTATATAATTTTGAAGGTTAGGGAATGTTTGAGGCTATCACGATATATGCGGTTGCAAGAGACCTCCACCTTTCGGGTTGGTCCCAAAAACTGGTTGTATTTAACTTTTGTGTCAAACATAATTTGTAAGCATATTCTACCTGCATTGTTAGTTCAGGGCTACGAGTAGGCTGGTCTCCAAAAAAGTTTGTTATATTGAGCCAGTAGCGTACATAAGGCCCCCTCACCCGCGGCGCGGGGGGGGGGGGGCAAAACCTATAAAACAGTAAAATTAGTTGTCGGTTCTTTCGGACTGGATTTTATTCTTCTGACATAAATTAGTATTTCGAAAAATATTATCAGATCTCGGAGTAACTTAGTCATTAATTACAGGGAGCCCAAATTATCAAGTCAATGAGGCCGCCGACCGGTTATATACGTTACTGCACTGGGCTCACACACGTCTGAAACCGGCCCTCGGAAAAATAAGTAATAACTTGATAATCAACATTGTACTGAAGTTTCATTCGACAACGCTATAAACGACTGAATCCGTAATAAGTCTGTGAAAAGTTGTAGTACATAATTTGGTACAAAAACAACAACAATATTCCATTCTCATGTACACAATCTGAATACATGTCCTCTAGTATATGAACCCCGTCAACTGTGTTATTAGCTTTGAGGTGATTCATCCCGTTGTATTACAGTAACAATACAATCAGTCACTTGCCCATCAAACACAACTATATATTTAAAAATTCGGAAAAATAGCTGACTTTTAGACTTTTAAGTATACAGTTGTGTTTGATGGAAAAGTGACTGGTTTTATCCTTTATTATTAGCTTGACAATACAAACACAGTTCTAAGTCAGAATACCAGGCCTTCTTTTTCTTGCTTACCTGTTGTACATTAGTACATCTGGCTTCCATATCCGATGTGGAGGTATTCTGAGATCTTTCACTCCTCCATACTCCGAAGAGTTCCACCGTAAATTGACGTCGTTCCATTCCTGAGAACCAATCAGCATCAAGTCCGATGAAAACAGAGATAATCAACAAAACAAATAATAAAACAAACTTATTCCTGTGCTTCAAGTGGCCGTTGAGCTCCAGACAGGCACCATTTCGTTGCTCTCCGCACTTGACTCCAGAAGTCGGGGAGGAAGTAAATCGGCGAACTGATCCTTACACGGCGACTGACAGTTCAGGTGGTCAACTGTAGGCCTATAACTAAGATGTACAGTAAACGCTGGGACGAATATGATATTTGCAGCCGTTGTTATTTTGAGAATATGAAACCTTTTTCAAAAACAACTTTTCCGAAAACAATTTATCTGGTCTTATCACATAACGCTGAGGACATACTAATCTAACCATGTTAAAAGAAGTAGATCATTTATAAGCAACGGTATTGTATTCTAAGCCTCTCTTTTAAATTAAACTCGATTCATAAACTTTTAACTATGAAATTCGTCACTAAAGAGTAAGAAATAACCAGCAATAAATGCAAACGCTTATTCGTTTTGTCACTTAAGGCTTAAATGCAATTTTAACACTATAAAATTTCGATAATCTATACCATAAGAAAGGAAGGTAAAATGTTATATTTTGTGCTTATTAACTTACATAAAACTCAGGCTACTCAGATTCACAGACATTGATGGTTTTTAAGCGTAATATATATAATATGTGTACAATAAAATGTATAGTACTTTCAGTCTAAGCACGATTGTTTATTTACTGCACATAACAGCTACATGCTTCGGCTATAGACCACAGTCATCATCAGACTGTCTAGAAGAATAAAATGGAAATACACACAGCTGTCTAATGTTTTGAGATCTCAAACCACACAACTGTGTGTGTTTACATTTATTCTTGTATACAGCCTGATGATGGCTGTGCTCTATAGCCTAAAAATGTAGCTTTTTTGAAGTAAATAAGCAGTTATGTTTAGACTGAAAGTACTATACCTTTGATTGTACTGAAAACTTAATGGGAATGAAAAGTAATAAAATTATAATAGTTTATTTTTACCTAATTTCAAGCAAGGTATGTGGAATTTGAAATTATCAAAAGCAGTCGCAATAAAGGCCTAATTACGTACAGTATTAGGAATGTAATGCAGACTTAGAACGAAGGAGATTGCAGTCTTTAGAAATACATTCATAAAATGTCTTGAGAAAAATAATTATGTAAGATTGAGCCATTATTTTAGGCCGTAATGGGCCAGTTTCTTCGCAACTTGAAATTTACACGAAGAAGGACTCTAAACCTAAATTGGCTAAATCAGTGAAATCACATACTGCTCTGTAACATTATTTGTTACTGGTAATATTGTCGTTACAATTGTAACACCTTAACACTTCTTTAATATCAAGATATAGGCCTACCTTTATAACACTTTGTTCATAAAACATTTTTCAAACGGATATCTTACAGTCTCTTCTTGTTACAAACAAATTGCATTAATAAAGTCACTCTACGAACGAGAGTCTGTTTTGTGCCGCACATCGAAGATCATTCACCACTGAACATAATTCACTTTTAAACGTAAATTAAATAAACCTGCATAAAAATGAATAAAATTTAATATACGCTACACTGCAAACGGAGCAGACAGAGAAGTGAGGGGTAAAACTGAGAAACAAACAAATAATATCTGTGAGTTAAAAAGCGACAAAAATATCTCAGGAAATATTTTGGCCTGTAAATGAGGTCATCAAAACAACAACAGGAAATAAAATCACACATTAAGTCTACGCTCCTAGGAAATGATGATACTGTAGTATGTATATGATTCCATTTCTTGTAAAGTTTAAAAGGCACATTGTTAAAGGCTACGTTTGACTCCAAAGGATGATAAATAAGTCTGCTGTCAGAAATATTGGTCTAATTACCAAAACATTTTTATGATAAAATATTGCCGGGAAAGTACTTGTTTATGTCATAACATACGCGTTCTGGTTGGTTTCAAACCTGTCAGTATGGATCTGTTCCAGGCTTTTAGCGTTTTCAGTAGATAGGAGCGAATAATAAAATTACCCTGTATTAAATACAATTTCTTTAGCGACATAACGAGCACATAAATTAATTTACAAGATAAAGCAGCTAAACCTGGTAGATTAATAATTGGCATATATATTACAGTCAAACACAACAAACGTTTACTAATATCATCAATAAATATTACATGTTACGGTCCTTACGAACCACCATCAGGCACTAAAATACATGATTTACAACATAAGTAAATATGCATGTAGATCTACATGCATATGTAGCATTTATTGATGATATTATTAAAAATGTGTTGTTTCTTACGGTAATATATGCCAATATTACTATGTTACAGCACAAAGGGATGGATTACATTAAAAAAATAAAGCGGGTAGGCTGGCCATATAGCTTGTGCTACATGAATAAACTGTTACCTAGAAGAACATTATGGCCAATATTTCAAATCAAAGGTAATAATAATGTTCCTTGTAACAAGTAAAGTTGACTTGTAAGACAGTAGTTCTCAAACATTTTGTGTCCACAACCCAAAACCGTAAATCACATCGGTCTTGTAACCCCAAAATTTACCAGAACATATTCGGCGCCCAATTTAAATCATCAAGTTCGCTTGATTTTCTTGGTATTTCACAGTCCAACAGAAGGCTATCGCGAGCCATGTTTGGGTCGCGACGCTGGATTTGAGAACCGCTGTTTTAAAATATAAAGTATCATTACGACGAACATGACAAAGTTTAACACAACATTCTAGTAGGTCCAATTCAGAACTACCAACTAATTAGCATTCTTCATACATTTAACATGAATTCGACTATTCTATTCTATTCTAGTTATATACAGAGGGTATTAGTAATGTTCGTGAACTGAGTCTAAAAAGTATTACAACGGAATATACTACATAAGTCATGACTTATCATGCAAAACTAGTTCTCTGCAATGAATTTTTAAGACAGAGGAATTCTAATTGACACTAATTTCTAATGCTATTGCAAAACTACCACAAGTAGATTACTTTAACAAAGGAACACAGACTACAGTTATAGTCAGAGTGCATGTCTACATGCAAACAGAAATATCGATGATGCAAATCCTCGATTATCTTACATCATAGGGAAGTGTCCTCTACATGCCCAAGCACTTTCAGAAGGATGAAGTTCACGGAGCGTTTACATTTAGTTAATTATTAAAATAACGATGTTTCTGTTAATGTTACGTATTAGAAAGGCTTTTTAATTAAAATAATTTTAATTAATTCAGGGCATATTGGTTATAATTTTGTATCACACTCTGCTTATAATACAGTATTTCTTGTTACATTTACATGAAACTGTCGCAGGTATTTTCGTAGTGTAAGTAAAATTCGAAATATGTTCCCTTTAGGGGTTCTATTCTTACTGGGTACTATTAAGGCTAACGAAACTTTGCTTAACACAGTTGAATCCTAAGAAACTCGTGTTTTAATAAACCTGAATGACATTTTGGGAGACATATATCATGTTAGATTGAGAGTTTATTCTTATTGAAGAGGAGAAATTTGTCTACATTGTATAAAAGTGAAGAGGGCCAGTACTGGTGTATATGAATGTGTTCACAGTAAATGTAATTCTATATGTGAAAGAGTGTTGTGCATAAACTGCCCTATAGTGGGTGCTTCTACTGGAGTGGTTCTACCCGTCAAGCATCTACTGTATTCAACCGCTACTTCAAAACAGCTTCGACTCAACAGGAGATAGTTTAATGTGGTTAATTTGTGCGAGAAGATAATAAAACGTATTGGTTTCATTTATTTTTCCAAACTACAGGGAGGATTAAGAGACAGGGTGTACAAAAAACTGCCCGCAGATGTCATTCATCAACACAGTCATAAATTATTAAATTATTTCAAATGAAAAAAGGGTAAAATTTACACGTCTGAACTATAATCATCCATATATTAAATTAAGAAAAATTCTGACACAGAATATTTTAAATACATTTACTAATGTATTCAATTCAACCTATATGATTTTGTACTCGTAGAATTTCTCCAAGAGTGGTTAATTACCTAGGCTAATAAAACCTTCGCATTACGTGAATAAACTATAATTAACGTATAGTCGCAAGTTGCAATACACTCACGAAAATTGGAACTATCAGTAACTTATGTACTGAAACACAAAATTTCTTCTGAAATACTGTACGTAGAAAAATTAAATATTTTATTAAAGGTGCATACGACGTGATGTGACAGACGCTTTTGTCGACACATGAATGATACATGAATATAAGAAACAAAAGTAATAATAAAGCCTTTACGGTCACAATCTAAGTAACCAGACGAATGTTTCCAAAGATTATTTTACAAAAATTAAAATTAATTCTATAATGGAAAGTTACATTTATTGAAATTATTTTCTTGGTACTACCCTACAAGTGTACGATAAATACGTAACAATACACAGTGAGAATTTAATACTACCTGATACACATATTGTGATTAAAATACAAAACAATGTAAAAATGGGCTCTTATAAAGTTACATTAAGCAAGAACTCCTTAGTTAATTACGTACTTTTCAACACTTTGCCTTTTGTAATACTAAAATAATTGCAACCGTTGATAAATGGAAAGCGAGACACAGTTTATTGGACACACTGGTTTTTGTATGTAACAAGATTTCATAACCATGCATACTAGGTAGTTGAAATCCAAGTAAATTTGGCACTAGGATAATATATATAAACAATATTAACATTATAATTTAGATATTGAGGATAAACAAAGTTGATTTTGTCAGCTGTGTCTAGAAACTACAAGATTATTAAAGTAAAGTAAAGGATAGGGATTTACACAAATATTCCTTTTCGAAATCCAAAAATTTCTTGATAAATTACTGCCCTCCATCTGACAGTTTATATTAGCAACTCAACTTACTTTATCCTCTTACTTTAAATTGTCTTTTCACTTCAAGTGACTTACCAGTTTTAACCATATGTTTGTTATTAGAAGCTGATTCTTCTCATCCTATTAACATGCAATGAGAAGAAAATGTGCTTTGTTAGTGAATCGGTACAATGCAAACACCAAAACCACACGCGGGGTTGGGGGGAGAGAGACCCTGGGTAAAATGGCGGACAACGCAACGGCACCCTTGTCTCTTCCACCACCCGGATTACTTCCAAGTTGTCCGCCTCTTTCCCAAGATCCCGAGAACATTGAAGCATAAAAAAGCAAAGTTCTAGAATACACTACTGCTAGTGGATTCTAGAACTAAGTACACACGACTCGTCTTCAAATTATAACTTTTTGACTACGTTAACAAGTTTATCTTCATTGCAGCTCTACTAAGAAACGTTTATGTTCTAAACTTTCTCTTATTTGGGTAATTTTCTTACACGATGTTCTTAACACGGAATCTACATTAATGTAATTTATTTGAATTTAATTTTTACGGAATTAAAATTTGAAGTCGAGTCGAATCAAAGTCTTGTTGGCAAGCCTGTAAGTCTAGTTATCACAGGAAACCAGCTCTCTCTCTATCCCCTCTCTCTCTCTCTCTCTCTCTCAATGTACTTAAACAATTACTTATATTTTCTGGCTTTGCCACGAAAAGGAATCAGCTGGTCTCGTGTGAACGCTAGGTCGAACAGAACAATAACAACCCCGAGTCAGCACGAAACTTACCAAATTTAACCAAGCGTTAGTGGTAAGGATTTGATTCTTTTCGTCCTGTAGAGGAAGACCATGAGCTGTTAACTAATCGAAACAAAGGTGCAGAGGTCTAAATTTAACTCATATTTATCAATTAATATGAGTACAAGATTTTTTATTTATTCTTGGATTATTTAAAGACACCTGCAATAGCTCTGATTTAACAAATTCGAACGACAGAATGCCCTGTCAATAATGTATGGGAAAAGATGTGGGAGTAAATGGTCTTGATTTAATTTAACGCACTGTCCTGGCATTCGCTAAAGGGATTGAGGAAGACAAAATGTCTCATTTAAGACAGCCGAAATGTGGACCGAGCTATGAACCCAGAACCTTCCAACAACGAAACAGGATCGCTGATATTCGATCTCGGAATGGGACAAATACAGGATTTAAAATATATGCCTTGTAATAGGTAATTTGTGTTAAGGAAAAATCGTATTACCGAATGTCAGGTAGTTCACAATGGTTCAGTGCGCAATGCTTCGTTGAGATCACACTTAATGCAAATCAAATAATACCATACTTCTGAATTACAAATTATGTGAAAAATTATGCATTCGTTTTGAGCCGCTCAGGGAATATGATATAGATATATCTATTAGTCCTTAAGATGATTGTATGGCTGTCTCTCTCTACGCTACATTGTTGCAATACTTAATGTCCCTGTGAACCAAATATTTCTAAGTTATTTAAACGCTTGAGACGGGGAAGAAACATTTGATTTCAACTTTATTTTATAAAATTTCATTTGCCGATACAAATCTGAAACCAGAATTCTTTAAATGGTCACATCTCATATTCATCCATACTCGTACAGGTAAATGTAGTTTCTTATTAATAAATTTTCAACAACCTTATCATCATTATTATTATCACCATAAGGCAAGCAGATACAATGTCTCGTTCAGACTCAGAATTCTCTCATCTCATTCTAGAACTACTGTACCCTCACGTAACCTCAAATTGTTAATGAAATGTCATAACAGGCCAAATAATACATACATATGTATATATATGTGTGTGTATGTATTTTATGACTTGTAAAACAAAGGTTAGAAGGGCCTATATAGTCCTGACAAATTTATTTGTAATCGCTTTTCCTGTAAATGGAATAAATAAATTTTGTTTCAAACAAAAACCTCTCTGTACCTTGTCTTAATCACAACGCACGATAAAACGCACTTGAGATAAAGTCAAGTCTCACGTGCTTTGCGAATAAAACAGCTTCAGAACGCTGTTGTAAGAGGTCCTGCGATCAACCGGTTTGTATATTAAAATGCCTGAGGTTTTCTACTTCAGTGCATTCGCAACATGCGCAGCAGTCGTCATATGGTTATTATGCCTTCCTTTCTACTTAAATACTTCCAAATAACTTTGTATTTATTCGGTAACAGTTGTTCATAGTGGCATGTCTAGACACAAGTTAAAATTTTAATTTCCGCTGTTTCAATCTTTCTTGTATTAACTCTATTTAAAACCAAGTTTTAACACTGATGCTGCCGTAAATTTGCAACACTTCGTCTATGTTTCTGTCTGGTCTTAAGTGTCAGTCACTACAAATAGCGTAATTAAGTTCTTGTATAATGAACACATTACGTATCTACGTTCTTCTTATATTACTTTCTATTGTTTTCTCAATAGGTGATCAGTAATGAAATCGATATGAGACGATGCCCATAACAGTAGACTGGGATGCATTTACGAATGCTGACACCTGATAGGTGACATCACGTCACGTGACAATTGAAGGTAGTACAAAGCCCGTCTCTGTAATGCCATTCAATGCTCCGTGACACGGTGTCACTGCCGCTTTACAAAGCACTCGATTGCCTTGCACTTGACGTTACACCAGTACAAATATTATGTGCATTATGTGTTTGCGTTCATTCCTTTAACGACAGGCATTACAAGCAGCAGCGTCAAGTACACGTCGTTTAGACTTTTTTTTACGGGCGGCTTTGTAATTTTAAGGTGTCAGTAAATAAGATTTATTGTAATTTTTTGACAAATAAATTTGTCAGTTGTGGTTTTCTACATGTCAGGGACATATGAAAAGCCAGGCTCATTTTTTTAAACAATTCGGTGTAGGAAGAATCAATAAATAGGAATGTCAAGTGTGGAGAGCAAATAATAAATTTTTTATTATTCTGTGGGTAAATAGACGGGATTAACTGAAAGGTGCCACGGGTAAGTTACTTGTCTTACAGTTAAGTCAGCATATTTAATATTATTGGTAGCAAAACCGGTTGAAATATATACGATTGTAAAATTATTACGAGACAGGCAATGTACGTATAAACGCAACATTGAGGCGCGTTCGCGTAACCATTTTTGCCGCAGAAAAGCAATAAGTATCACATATCCTGAGTGTGTGTCTGTAGCCGTAGTCATCTAAAGTGCAAAGCGCATGCGCCGTACTATATTATCGTCTGTGCTCTGTCCGGATCTACATATTTTTGCCACAAATGGATACTTAATTTGAGTAAATAATAATTTACAATTTCTCCCAGGATTATAACACCGACAAACATGTACGTTACAACAAAAAAAATCCTTGGATTGAAAAAAATATCAGATATTAGTAAGACAAATAAATACAGGATCAGAAGCCCTTTAGTGTATTCAAAATCTATGAACTACGAAGCTCATTTAACCGTGGTGGACAAATCCCGGGCACCAGGTCGAGGTGGCGACAAAAATTTACACGGGGGCGCCTAATATTTGCGGATCCTCTGTATGGAACTGGCTTCATGTCGCCCTTCTGACGCCTAGAATTTTGAAATGGCTCCAAGATTTTTGAAAATTTGCACACCCCACGTCTAATCAATACTTAGTAATTACTTCTAATAAAGCACACAGTAACTCCGTTATAAAAATCCATCGTTCTATGGTGTCAAGAAAATAGTGGACAATTATGACAGGCATTTGTTAAGACCGACTCAGGATTTTATCAATCTCAACCGAAATATGGTTACTAGAATATAAAAATGTATCTGAAATATTAGGGGCTAAAAATAGAGGCCAAATTCAATTGACTCATAAGAGAGTCCATTCCGTTTTTGCAACAAGGCAATAAAAGTTTAATTTTTAAAAGGCAGACATGTCCTGCTAAGCATATTTCGCAGCACCTTCTCAAGAAGCACCTACGTTCCCTGCAGTTAGTAACCATTAATGGTAAAGGTTAATGCAGTGTCTTCATTCAAGTTACGTAAGGATACCTGCGAGTAGATCTGCATCCTACTTAACGCACTTTTTGCCATGTATTCTAAAACCCTGTGTCTGGAATATTCCAGGCACATCTCAAACACGACGAAAGATTATGTGGCGAGAAACGGAATTATTCATTAACAAAGAATGTATTGCTACGCGATCTGAGCATTCTGTTTATTAGCTAGAGAATACAGTGCTTTCGCCGATAAACACAGACCTTTGTCGGAATATCATAACACATAAAATAAAGTTGAAGTCAATGTGGTACTGCAGGAGTCCGCCAGCAGCTGTTATGACATAACGGACGAGTGTGTTTGATGGATCTGCTTTTAACATCTGAGAACAGCGCAGGCCAGACGCAGGTTACATCTAGCCATATCTTAACCATCTACATCCCCAGCAACCTCCTTCCGGCGGAGCGCAGCAGCTGGTGATTCAAGACAAAGATAAAGGCATGCCCATATAACTAGGAGATGTTGTATGGAATGGTTGAAGCTTATATTGTGATGGCATGGAGTTACAAACTTACTGGTGCTATAGGGCTTAACCTCTAAGAAAAAAACTCAAAGTTTAGAGACATACTTTCAGTGTAATCAGTATTTAAATAAAAATAAAGTTGATTAGCATGTTGGATCAGGGCACTTATGTCAATAATGTAAAAGGGAAAGACCAACACACAAACTGTTCTTGAAATACAAATTTCGGGAATTTACTTTCTAAATTTAGAAGGTAGAATTATTGCATTTAGACTTCTTAAGATAAAACTGCTTTAGGAAACAACTGCCGCCTTCTTGACACACTTCTTACAATTGTTACTAGTCATGTGACAAAAGTGGCAAAATACCTAATCTTTAAACTTCAGGAATTTACTTGGGTCCGTTTTGCATAACACTGGAAGGCTTTACTGATTATCTTGCTAATACAAGATGAATTTTCGAGAAAATGGTCCACCAGTTTCAAGTAGCACCTGAGACATTAGCGGTTACTGAGGCGACAGAAGCTAAACGTAAAACCTTGAATATGGTGGCAGACGCTAAATGTAAAATTATGTTTACTATGGCGACAGAAGCTAAAGTTAAAAACTTGGTTAACATGGTGACAGGGTCTTCAAACAGCCATAAAAGAGTTACGATTATTACAGAGGTGTTCAAACTGAACTCACCACATCGATGATCTGCATAAGAGTGAGACCGAAGCTCAACTGCAGGGGGTCGGACTCGTTCATTACAGGCCGCTCCAGAACGTTGTAGTGGTCTAGTAGGGTGTGCAGCAGGCGCTTCTCGTGAGGACCTTGTAGCGACTCTGCAAACACAAAAGGATACAGTTGAATTCTAGGTTCAGAAAAACGTCTGCAATATAATGGGCCTACCAGAAATATATCTGAAGGAAAGTCCTGTTTTTGTCTTAGTACATTTAAGGTGCTTTCTGATCTCCATTTTCGTGGAAGAATAAAGAGAATCTAAAGAGCAGAAATTAATTTTTTGAAAATGTAGCAGGTTATAAAGAAATAGATAAAATTAGAAATAGAAGGGCAGAAAAATTAGAAATTGTAAGTTGTGACAAAATTTCCAGATACAGATCTCAAAAGACAGGAGGATTTAAACGAATTGGAAACGGAAGTATTGTTAAATAGTTTTTAATTGAGACGTACAGGCCTAAAGCAAGATAAAGTCCAATATTATATTCACATGATTAATGCACTCTTCAATAGGTCGGAACAAGCTACAAACTGGACTAACATATGAAGTTCATGACGACGGTTATGATGATGGTGACGACGAAGACAATGATGTTGATTTACACATTTGTTATAATAATGTGGGAGACAGGAGAAATAAGTAAAAAATGTTGATCGGAAAAACGTATGTTAACGTAAATATTCAAGTTTCTGGGACAACCCACCGTGTTGACTGAAAGACAGTTGTTAAATGATCGTAGTGTCTTCATTACTATCCCTCGAAACGTAGATAACTATGCATTAGTTGACAAACCGTAACGTACCAGAAGACTTAAGTCTTTAGCAACACCAGTAGGAGGACCTCAAATCTTGCAGAGTTTGCGGGTGCCGACTCAATTAAACTGAATTAGAATAGCATCAGACTAATTAAATAGTATATAACTAATTAAACACGCCTGCTTATCTGACACCCTTATAGCAGAACCCCATGTTTTAACACTGCCAATAATACAGCTCGGTATTTAACAAGATCCTCCCGTCCTACAAACATGATACTTTACAATTTTTCCAGCATTTTGTTAGGGATTCTTAATATAATGTAGCAGTGAATCATGTAGCACACAGCGAATTCAAGAAGAATATACAAGAAACTTTCTACTTCGCAGAATATTACAAATGCATGTACTTAATTCGTGCCACCTACTTTTTATCCTCTTTGTACCGAACGAAATATCCGTAACCGAACTATTATACGTTCCATGTGCCTGGACTTGGTTACGAATAAAGGAGAAATGATAAATGACTTTCTGTCGCCTCGAAATATATTAATCAAATCATAGCAAGTCTAAGTTTGCCTTGTCTGGTAGAACTTGGCATACAGACGTTACCTAACTGTAAAAGGGTTATTCGAGACACAAATTGGGAATCGATGCTTAAAATTAACTGCGTTACGGGATAAAGGAACACTTTTCCCAGAGCTGTGTAAAAGTTAGGTGTCACCTGCCTCATACATATACAGAGTGATCCATTAGACTGTGGATAGAACGGACTCGTCTTAAAATGCACGCTGTTACATTTTTTATCTCAGCATTTCGAACACTTTGCTTACGATGATGGAAGATGTGAATAGACGTAAGTAGACTCGACCATAACCCACGGCTAAAATGATGCAATTCATAGCGAAAGACTAAATTTTCCCCACGTGTCGATCCGTATTTTTATGTGATTTAGGTCTACTGGAGTTCTGCAGCTACTCTTTTTTTCAGGTGATCAGTTTTCATGACATGAACACATAAGCATAGGCACACAAACACACACACATTAGACCGTGTACAGTTAATGCGCTGAATTCAAAACATTAATTCCTATAAATCACAAAAAACTAAATCGAGGTAGTAGCAGGCATGGGGGAGAAGAATAAAAAAATAAGCGATCGTTTAGAAGACAGGTACAGACGAAACAAAAAGTAAAAAGTGAGATGTATTTGAGGTCGTTAATTGGATTTCACCGCTTCCGTAATAGGGTACAATGGTAGGCTTTCTATCATAGTAATAAGTTTTCGGTTTTATATAAATGTGATCAGTTTCGTGATTAGTTGTGCAGTATTCAAAACTTTCAGGTTTACCTTGCAGCACTGCGTTATTTAGATGGAGAAGTCAAAAATAATTACTGTATTCACCTGAATAAACAGCGACCATAATTACAAGACGACCGTAATTGTAAGAAAACTCCATTTCTCACTCTTCAGTTTTCAGAAAAATACATACACATAACACACTACATATTTGAGCGACCGCAAAGTGACCCTCGCATTTTCAAATGATGAATTGGAAAACAATTCTCGTCTTACATTCGGGTAAATACGTTACGTAATATACAAAATTGAAGAATCTATCCCCAACTATACTGAAAATAAATCTTGAAGGAATTGAAAATGAGTGTTAATACCCAGCATCAGGATAGGTTTTATCAATGTAGACGTAACTCTTAGGTTAAGTAGGTCACAAATTAAGAAAATCAAGCATTATAAGATTTTACACTCGTAGTGTTGTAATACCTTAAAATACCTTTCAATACTAAAATACAATTCAGTACTTTCTTAGAGTATACAAAAAGCCCATCAAATGACTTTATGCTAGTGGAAGGAAATATGTAAAGCAGATATGTAATGTATGGTGTGTTAATTTCATACTAAAAATTTGTACTTGTTAGTTGTGAAATGTTTTCACTTTGTTAAGGCAAGCTTTCTCATGATAAGATATGATCATTTTTTGAAAACAGAATAGAGTGTTTCAGTGGTCCAGTGAATTAGATTGGTCCATATAAAGGATGCAACTAAGCATCAAACTATTTTTTTTTTACCTAAGGCCGCAAACAGCTACAGTTTCCGGAAGGTTGTGACTTGTCAAGAATGCTGGACGAGGGGCAAAGCCCAGAAACCAATTAATCCCCAGACACTTTCGGAATGAAACTGCCATGTAACAACTGTGCGACACTGTGTGTCCGTGCTCTCATACAAAAAGTAGGAAAGTAGAGAAAAGTTTCTTTATGATTAATTAAACACCAGTCCATGAAAGCACATGGTGGAGTAAAGGAATAGCTCCATGCATTCTTAAACTCGGCGCTTCATGGAGGCGAGTGGTTGGGTTCATACCTCAGTGGGTTTAATCCCGAAGAAAGAGCACACGGTTGTCACCACACAGGAAAGTGGGCTGCGTAACCGGTGCACACGCGGTGGAGAAGGGAAAAATGTGCTTACTCTGCGTCCGCAGTCATCCGACCTAGAGCTAGTCACTGTGCCTACTGAGATATTCCGGCTACCGATAATTAACAACATCCACAGAATTAAAGAATTTTTCTCTTATTTCCCTTCGTCACAAAAGAAAATCGTGGAAAAATTGCGGAGTGAAGGGTCAGAGAGTGTGATCCCTGTCCACTTGTCGATGCTCTGTGATTTTGTCTTTAAAGACTGTTGTAAATTATAAGACACTTCTATTTACCTAGCATTACTTTGCTTAATGCAGTTACACTTTAACTTAAGTCTTGCATAATTCAACTTGGCAAGATTGCAAATACCATGTTAGGCCCTATATGTACGCCCCCCCCCCCCAACATTTGACACATGCGCATCTGCAGAGTTTTATAATGGAAGGAAAGTTACTTACTCATTACGTGGAAAGCAATGAATTAGATGCACGGTACAGTGTGCTTAACGAAACATAGTCTAGAGTAAGAAGCAACTGTGATTAGCTACTGTCAACATTTGTCCAATGAATACGGGAGTTAGGAAAAACACACCAGACCCAGCACTCGCGTGACTTTAACGGGCTTTAAGGTCGGGCTGTGCAAAGGTATAGGTCTGTTTTCCCACCCCACTTCCCACTTATGGCATACAAGTGAATCGAGTCACATAATTTAACAAATTCTACAAATCACAGAAAACACTAAAATATGTCACTATGCTTAATGAAGCACAAAGACATGCATAGGCCTACGTTTGAAGAAACGGAGGTATAGCGCCACACATTCCTCAGTAACATCTCCGGTTGACAGCTGTATCAAGTGGTTTAAATCAACTGACGTTTCAAAGGCTGACTCCACCTCCATCTTCAGTGTTCTTAAACGACACGACACCCAGCTAACCCGGATCCGTATCAATACCGGACAGAGTCGCTCTCTGAAACGTCGGTTGACTTAAATCGCTTGACACGGCTGTCAGGGTGAGAAGAATTTATTGCCTGCTGTCGCCGTGAAAACTCCAAGACATATATACATTCTTACAGAGCAGTTCAGCTAAACAGGCTGTAGTCTTTAGTGGTTCCTTTCAGTCTCAGCAACCAATGCGGGTATGGTAGCTTAAAATCGCCCAAGACAGCTTCTATATACATAATGTACGCTTCATTATTCACTAACACTCAAACATCCGACGACAGTAAGTCCTATACCCTGCATAAAGGGTGCATTTATGTGTTTTGTATGGATCTCAGAACAAACAGATGTTATTCCCCTATCAAGAATTGAATGAATTATTTTTTAATCGAGTCAGAATGTGTTTACTGCGCGGTACGAAATGAATATTTGAAAATAATTCAGGTTTCTTACTGTCCTTTAAGATCTAAAGAAAACTATGCTCAGGTTATGTAACGATTTTTATAAGATTATTTGCTTTTAAGGAAATCGGTATATTTCAATATGAGTCATGTATAAGTAAGTAGTATAGCGCACAGTTTCGCATAATTACATTACATTATCTGCTCTTAAACAACATAAATCTTTCGGTTAATATTCACAAAAATTTCTGAGATGAATAGCAAGACCACAGCTCTCCGAAGAACTGGATACCCCTCAGCAGTCACAGCATGCCGATGAATCAAAGAATTAATATTAGAGGTGTAAAGATTACGAATAGCACGCTCTTGTTCAGACAGGATCTCTTAATTTGCACGTTTTTTTGCGAAAATACTTTTCTGACGGCAGTGTTCAGTGAAATGTAAGCGAAGTACCCGCTGTCCTATCTCACGCCACACCTCATGGAGCACGTCCCCTATCTGTGTGACCTAAATTAGACTTGATGGAGGAAATTATTCTGCACCCTCCGTGTCTTCGGTGTTGATTACAATATTTACATCTCATTCGGCTTTCATTTCATTTGACAGACCTAACAGAAATTTATCTTAATACATTTTGTCAAATTATGAGAAGTGTATCCTGTTTATAAGCAGATACAGTCTGTACTGTAAAACAAAATTCAGAAAATAGGATAACATTAGCGCTGAACCAGTACCCAGTGAATAGCAGGGAAGTTGGGACCTTGATCCGGTCTGGACACATTATAAAAAAAAGTCCCTTGCACCTGCCGGGAAACGAACCCACTGGATTACATTATCCCACAATATTATTTGCACATCATATAAAAATATGTATCTATATTATCGTTATATGAAACGCTCATCGAAACCTGAAAACATAAACAAAGCCCAACAGCAAGGTTCGCCAACACCCACATTCGACCAGCAGATATCTGACATCGCAATAAATGGGCAGAGCACATTATCTACTGCGCAAATATTATAACACGAAATGTCAGACACAGTCGTTTTGAAACATTAAAGCATGCTTATTTGACCTTATATATTTTACGGATCCTGCACACACTGAGGTCAACACCACATAAAGAATAACCAAAAGTCATGCTTATGCCATTACAGTTGATCATGTTGAAACTACACCTTAAACAAACAATGCAAAACTCTACAACATTTAGCTTTTAAGAGTTTTAAGAAGAGTTTGCACAAATGTTTCAGTAGCATTTTGCAATATTTGTTAATCTGTCCTAATAGGAATAAAAAATTATGCGTCATATTTTAGATCATGTAATTTAATTTCTGCCATATGTTTCAATTACTTGATAGCGTCATATATCATTACAAACACACGTAAGGCTACGTGTTTCGGTAAGGCGGTACCATCATCAGGCGTGTAGCAATATACTGTGTTATCAATATGGTGTTAAATTCCGGAAATGTAAAGCAGTATTTCTGAAATTGGTATGGTTTAATTTTTATTTTTCATTTTCAATGTTATTTTTCTCAGACTTTAATAAATGTACTTTAAACATATAATTTTTGTATACAGAACAAAGCAGCGTTGCATTTAGATGGCAGTAGCCATGTTTACACGCCTGATGTGTGGCGGTAATGACAGCGGACATTACTGTTACAGTATTATACAGTAAATGAAACATATAATTATACTTAAAGTAGCCTAAATTATGAATAAGACTCTAATGTGCAATGTATGGTACCAGTCTCCTATACAAGTGGCACCGGGCAATTCCCGGCGGTAAAGTGGCGGGGGTGTGGCGCTAACTACCCACCACATCTAGCGCCCAGTTAAAAGAAAGAGTACAGCTATACCATTACTCCCCCTCTGTGTTTTCTTGGCAGGTTAGAGGGCGAACTATACGTTTTTATGGTACCCCATATCTTACAATATGAATTATAATTACATTGTGATCTACATTTACAATAAACTCAGAGCAGCTCTACAAAATTATCTCTTAAAATTTTTAAGAATATTGTACACAAATAGGCTATACAGCATGTGTCAACGGTATTTTCCAATGTAAGTTAAATGTAACCTAAAAATATGTGAATAACATTTTGATACTTATATCATTGTATTCGGGTTACATAAAACGCGGGGAATTTCTTCACTAGCTGACGACCTGTTAGCTTCTCAAGAAGGACTCTGCTCCATGGAGTTAGTTAGTTAGTTAGTTATCATTGTTGCTAACAGGTTAAAAGTCCGACTTGTGAGACTACATCTGATAACAGTTCCACGGTGAATTTTAAAAGTGTCGGGTGACAGATGACAGTTAGCAAGCACAGTGTGCCTTTGATGATGGGAAAATTGTCCGTTAATTTGATAAAAAGTGCTTGGTAGATACGCGCACAGTTAAAGTATTCACTATATCGGATAAGCTATTCCATTTCCCTGTGTGGTTTAAGTAATTGTAGCGTTCAATGTCACGGACATTCATTCCCCTGTCACTTGAATCAGGTAATTCATTCTGCAGTAGCTTTGAAAGAACCCTTTGCATTTTTATTACATGCCGAGTGAGGGGGCTAGCGTCACTGCGTAATGACATAAAATCTGTTGGGAAGAAGATCTCGTACTTCCTGTCGAACGCAGCGCCCCATTCTGCATCACAATGGCTGACGAGTTTATAAATGCTGATGAGCTGACTGTTCTCATTGTGATGGTTTTAGCAGAAGTGACTCCACCTGTCAGGAGCCTGACCAGTGCCAGAAACACAAGGTGCGGACATTTCACGCAACAGCCACAGTGTCGCCACTAGGTGAAACACAGCTCGAGTCCACGCATTTAAATCTTCTAATTTATGTTACATTTAAAGAACATGCTAGGAAATTTGTTACATACTGTCAGATTTTTGTGGGCGCGCTCTTAGTAGGAAGAGTCGGACGTTCCTCCCTTGAAGTCGGGATGAATCATAGAGCGTAATTTCGCATTATGGAACAAATGTCTACAAAAATCAGTGTAAAATAAATTAGTAGATAATGTTTAAGTGTTTTAGGCGCGTTTGCAGAATTGCGAAAAGCGACTATTAGCTTCGTCATGTTTGTCCTTCTTTCCGTCTGTCCGCATGGAACAACTGGGCTCCCACCGAACGGATTTTCATGAAGCTGATATAAGTATTTTTTCGAAAGTCTGTCGAGAAATTCAAGGTCCACTTAAACCTTGCAAGAATAACGGGTACTTTATATGAAGATCTATGTACATTTATGATAATATCTCCCTGAATTCTTCTTAAAATAAGAAATGTCTCAAACAAAACTGTAGAGAAAATCAAAACACACACTTTATATTCAGTAAAGCTTTTTTCCCAAAGCCGTGCCGTTTAAGAGTTAATGTGGAAAATTATGGTAGAGCCAAACAGGCCACAGATGACGGTGCATGCACTTTGCGTGATAGATAAATAAAGCTACAGACATACAGAATATGTGATACTGTCTCTCCGCGGCAACAATGGTTGCACGAACGCGCTTCAATGTTACGTTCATGCCTACTTTGTCTGTCTTGTTTTGTAATTAGAGTCCTAATGAGTTAAAAAAATGATTAAAGATGTGAGAAATAATGAGCACAATAATTAGAAGTGTTAAATTTTGCAAGAACATTTAGTAGTAAAGCCATAATATAATGCCTTACAAAACCTAAGTATAGTAGGCCTATATATATGTTACTTGTATGCTGGAGAGAGTTTCAAGGTTTGGACCGCAGTAAACTAGTTTAGTGTAGGTTTTCAATGACAGGTTTCTGTGAAGAGGCAATGGAACTTCGGAGTCAATAAAAGGCAAGAAATTATTTTACCAGCTGAGCGACTGATATTTCCTCAAGGACTCTGTTTCCTGTATTTAGGAAATTTAAGGTTCTAATGGTGGAGTGGCCTATAATGCTATTTACCGAATTTCATAACATTCTGTCAATCTGTCAAAAACTCTTGGAGGAGATACACATTAACAAATACGGACATTACATCGTAAATAGTTGTTCTCTTTTAAAACAAGAGAAGTGGCTGCTAAAGTGATTTTGCCCTATCACGACATCTGGGACGTAAAGTTGTAAGAGGCTCTGTCACTTCTTGGCAGTCACTCTGCCCAAAAGGAATGCTGCCTTGTGACCTGTAAACGGAACATTTTTTTGACTAAAACTAATGCAAAGTGTCACGTCTCTTGACAACAATAACACAACATAATTCCTGGCTTTGTGAAACCTCGACTCAGACCTTTGTGGCCACAGTAAAGGCAAAATGCGGGAATGATGCAGAACAGTGATCAGTTGGTAGACTTCTCAACTGGACACGCATATTCATGAAACGTAATCTAACCACCTCACTTAAAAGTTTTGTTTCTGTTCCAAAATAAAAACGAATGAACGTAAATAGCATTGATATTGCCTTTTCTGTGTCTGATATACAAAGCTTGAGAAATTAATTTGTTTTGAGATATCGTACACAGCTAGAAGCCACACAAATCAAGGCAGCTATTTATATTTTCTGCAATTTACAAAGCTTTGATAAATGTACTTAATACGTCACATAAAGCAGATATCCACGAAATATGTTCCCTCTGAAAATGCCATTAAGATAATTGCCATGCCCTTAGGGTTTTTGTAAGTTTAATTTAGATACTCAAACAAAGGAAAGAATAGGGATTGAGGATGTCTGAGAACAGCATGGTTAGAAGAATGGTCAGGCGTAAGGAAGAGAAGCCATACAAATTTTACTCTTCAAACACCATTACAGCAAGCAGATAAACAAAGATGATGAAAAAGAAACATGTAGCACGAACTGGAAGGACGACAAGTCCACAGAAAGTTACTGTTGGAGAATTTGAAAGGAATATATCTCTTAAGAGATGTATTACAGATGGAAGAAACAGATTATGATTCTGTGGACTGAATTAATTTCGTTCACGATAATGTGTAGTGGCAAACACTTCTGTTCACAGAAATTTGAGAACTGACAGTAGATTAGCTTCTTGAATACTCTGCCCAGCAAAGGCACTTTCAAGCTACGTGATCAGAAATGTGTTTAGGAGAATGCAGGTTTATGTATGAAATCAAATCCGACAACAGAAGCAGTGTACGTATAAACGTAACATTGAGGCGCATTCGTGTAACCATTGTTGTCGTGGAAAAGCAATAAGTATTACATATTCTGAATGTGTTTGTAGCCTTAGGTATCCAGCATGCAATGCGCATGCGCCGTATTATATTGTCATCTGTGGCCTGTCTGGCTCTACCATATTTTTCCAAATTATCCCATAAACGTCACGATTTTCGGAAAAACGTTCTTGAATGTAAAATGCGTTTTTCAATTTTCTCTACAATGTTTGTCGGAAATATTTCTCATTCTAAGAAGAATTGAGCGAGATATTGTCATAAATGTACATAGGTTTTAATGTATAATGCCCGTTATTCTTGTCAGATTTTAACAAAACTTGAACATACTCGACAGATTTTCGAAAAATACTCAAATATCAATTTTCATAGAAATCCGTTCGGAGGAAACCGAGTTAGTCCATGCGGAGGGACAGACACACAGACAGACGGACAGACAGACAGACAGACAGACAGACAGACATGACGAAGGTAATAGACGCTTTTTGCAATTACGCGAAGTCGCCTAAAAAGTACGGAAAACAGTAAAAAGTATTGGTAAAATATATACAGCACCTACCACAACACTTCAATTTATGTACAGTGGGGGAAAATAGCTGTAAATGGACAAGTTTGGAAACGTCCATTTGACTTGATTAAAAGTATTTCATAAGCACATTAAATCGGTCGAAATGGTAACACTCGCTTTCCGTATTCGGCAGATCCGGGGTCGAAATCTTGTCTCGCAGTCCTGCTATCATAATTGAACTATTTCGTGATTACCCTGAGTCGCTGAAGGTAAATGTCAGTACGGCACCTCAAATGAGACGACAAACGCTTCCTCTCATATCCTCTCCATTCCATTAGTCACTAATGATCCTACGTTTCAAAGCCATGTGGAGTATCTGTATTATGGAAAGTGTTGTTACATGGAGCACAAATACTTTAAATAAATATAAAAATGTATCATATGCTATTTTCCATATCTCGATGCAATGTCGGTTATGTGGAATTTTAACACCACGAATCTCGAGTACGTAGAAGAGAGTATACAGAAATTAATATATTTTTTATCGCGTTCCAATCATTTAACTTTCAAAATTAATTAGTTTAATTCGATTAATTACGATTAATCAATTTATTGTTAATTGATACGCATATTTGTTCCAACATTATAAATTATCGAGTTGTCCATTTCTTTTTCATTATTCATATATAAAAACAATACTTACAGAAAAGTTAAAGGGGCGGTCACTGAACACCTTTGTACAACAACTACACTCCATTTACCGTAACTTCACCTAAAGGTTACTTTCATTAAAACGTAAATCTTCTATTCCCCTCATATCTTAATTGATCAGGTGATTATAAGAGCACCCGTCAGACTTCTGTGGTTTGAAGCAAGGATCTAGAAACCTCTGACAAGATCCTAGTTCTATACGTACTCAAGATAACCAGAAAAGTTATTACTGTCCTCTGCTGTGACTGTCGTCTGCTTTCTGACTTGTGGGATTCTTCGATACTACGTACATCCCAGTGGAGGGACCACAGAGATATGTCAGAACACGGCTGTGAGATGGGAAAATTTGTTTCCTTTACGCGAAATACACAAACCTATAAAGCAATAGGGTCTACTGATACAAGAATAGAAACTACTCAGAAGGGAGACGGTGACAGCGCTTTACATGCCAGAGCATGGAGAAGATACGCACAACCGCTCCAGCATTTGTATGCCTCTTGAGAACTGCTGTCTTGTTAGGTATATATCTTACTAATTTCCTATGGAGAACACTGCCTCCAAAATCTGTCCATTTAAAATAGAGCATATTACCCATACAGGCAACTGGCACTTAATTACAGAAGACATAATGTTTATAAAATGAGGACCTAAAGACAACCGATTTATCGTAAGTTGATTTATAACCTTGCGTAAATATTCAAATGATTATAACCAAGCAATTTCAGTCAGTACGAAACAATTAGTTCTTAAAGCAGCTACATAATTCGAATTTCGAATTAAGACACATTCTATACATCAAATATTTGAAAACGCTTTAAAATGTATTACTTATATATTTTTACCCAGAATATGTACGAAAGAGCGACGTACGATCTACGTGGGAGGAAAACAAAAATTAATGCATGCGCATCTTGCACCATCTAAGGCAGGAAATCAAAACACAATATTACTACATCATTTTTTAGAATGTATACACAAAAAATACTGCATTATTAATGGGAAGAGAAAATACTTAAAAGTAATTCAATAATACACGTTAAGCTATTTTACAATATTTTAAGTACCTTAGTTTGTGGAATGTGGAAAGTCAGAAGCTCGGGATCTCGAGTTATAAAACGGAATGGCACAGCAATTAAATATAAGTATTTTCTATAACATTTTATAGTAATGTGATGAAGGTTCCGTACAAAACTCGAAACTAGTAGCTTATTAACTAACAAACTGCGTAGTACTGGTTAAAAATTGTTTGCTACTGACATTTAGTTTCGATTGATAACTACAGGACCACATGAACCACGTATACCAACATACAGGGTACTGTTTTATTTGACGAATATGACTGTCACTTCCCTTGGCTCATTTATGATACATAAACACGCCCTCTCACTTCCCTTCGGCTTTGTTGTGTTACATAAAGACGCCCACACACCGCCTAGCTACTTCCATGCTGCATTTCGGACAAGGCATGAATCACATGCTAGTCGATATGCGCCATTCGTAAGTTACATACGCAGGACACAGAAGCCACAGAAATTGTCACGTAAACTCGGAAAATACTTTACAAATATGTGATAGTTTTCGAGCTACAGGTTCCATTCTACACAGTAAGAGACATGTGCGCACTAAAGCCACATAAAGTGCTTGTGGCTCACAAACTCTACAACACAGATCGCGATGCAAAGACTGAACTTCGTCAACTAGCACCTTCATCAGGTGCACGATGAAGAAATAAAGCCCACACTCGTTTTGTTTAGCGCTGAAACTTGGTTTCAACTCAGTTGACAAGTGAACGCACAGAATAATAGATTTAGCACTTAATCTACGAAGTGCAGCTAGGATCACTCGGCTCGTTTCTTTTTCTGAGACCAGAAATTCAAACCGATATCACACACCGTGACATCATGTTTTCATGTCACAACTGGTCTTGCTTCCAAGTGGGAGTTTTAAAAGAGTGTTTTCCACCAAATTTCAGCATTTACTCTTAGTTCATCTTATCCCAGATGGTCTCCAGATACGGATGGTACATACGAATAGACTGAGTAAGCAGTCGCGGATGCTTGACAAGGCGTAGTGTTCCAGGTCGGGGGTTGGTAATAGCAATAACGAAATTGTTACAACACCATTATAGAGGTTTCTGCCTAAATAAACATTATTACTGAAAATTAAGAATTATCGTGGCATATTTTAAGATGCCAACCCAACAATCAGCTACTGGTCTGACACAAACTACGGTAATAGAGAAGCATGAAATATGAATCTTGACGAATATTCGAATAAGAAACTTCCGATACAGCCAGTAGAAAAGCTACTAACAAGTTGTAATTCTGGTTTTAATGGCGGTGCAATTTCGTAACACACACAGTTATTTTCCTCCGAAACTTGCCTAACCTTCGCGGTTGTAAAGAATTTTGTAATCTGAATTGTGGTCGGCGATTAAAATTTTGACTTTTAATTTATTCGTCTTTCTTTTCTTATAAAGAAACGGGTCTTTGAAACGAGTTAACTTGCTATAAAACTAAGCCATCTTCTTGATTCTATTCTCAGTGAATATTCTCCTTGACGCTTATGTTTTAAAGCTTGTTTTGGAAACCGCCCCTTGACCATTCTCTCCACGCGAACAAGAAATTTAGTCTGGTAAACCTGAACATACTGTATCTAATATTCTGTTCTAATTGACTCCTTGTATCTTGGTTTCTAATTTCATTCATGATCTGTTATTATTCATTAATATTACCATTGAAATTATCTGTACAGGAACACAACACTTCGCCAATCAACAGCGCTACAGAATATATCTCTCTCTTGTTGATATATCGATAACAGAGACGGCGATATTCATCCGTTTGTTCCTTTAACAATATGGTGGATAGAGTCTGTAGACCAAATCTGAGCGCGGGTTGAATGTGAGGATCAATATACATCACCTTATAATGGTATAAAGCGAAAGAGAATTAACAACAAAAATTCCATATTTTACACATACTGACGGTTCCGAATCCTCGATTTCTGAAACCAGTAACAATATTTGAGACCAGAAATTACGAGGGAAGATACGCAGTAGCAACTGTAAAAGAGTAAGGATATTTATTTTATGGTATGAAAAGGGGCTAAAGGATTACATAATTCCGAGAGAGACAAGTGTATTATTAAGTGTTTTATTAAACGACGCTGTCAATTGCTACGTTAATATAGCGTCGGTGGGCGATAAATGAAATATGAGCGTGGCACATTGCTAGAGGGCTACTGAGAGGGGAAGATTGAAATATTCGGAGAAATATCTGTCTCAGTATCACTGTGCCCACCACAAATCCCACATAAACTAGCAGTGTTATTCTAGGAATGCTGAGCTTGAAACCTCTGTTATTACGGACACACAAAAGCAGCAAATACCGTTTGACATTCACCAATGTTTAGCGTGTGAAATCTGATACTACAAAAGCCATTGTATGTGTATCTGTCCAGGAAGATTACCTAGAAAGAGTTACAACGTCGCGGCCAACCTATGGATGCAATGCAGTTCCATGATCGATGTTGGCTTTAGATGTTAGGTGTTCATATTATAAA
This sequence comes from Reticulitermes speratus, assembly GCA_021186555.1. NCBI lineage: Eukaryota > Metazoa > Arthropoda > Insecta > Blattodea > Rhinotermitidae > Reticulitermes > Reticulitermes speratus. The sequence continues at coordinate 23,908,968 of JAJKFL010000005.1, forward strand.
AACTACTTGTGTAATCAATAGTATTCGCAGTTGCAATTTTCAACGGATATTATACATTCCACCGTTGAAATGTACAAATTTACAGTACATATTCTGAATTACTGAGCCACACTCATCTATCATTGCTCCCTGAAGTGTGGAATAGCCCTGACCGAAGAATATATTATTTCATTCACGCGCTTTAAAACTGTGGGCTTTATCTATAATCCGGAGCTTTCGTGGTCATAGAGTTGAAACGTTAAGTTCCGATATCAATACTGCACATGCGCCCGTCACATGATGGGCATAATATAACATTCACACGATAACCTCAAAATGAGTGTGACCTCACTCACAAACTACCTATCGGAAGACAGCAAGACGTTAATTCCCTTCATCGGACTGTTGCCATCTGGTGGAGCTATGGTATCTCCTAATCTCATTTATCTTCTACGGCAAACTGGGTTGGTAACTACTAGGGCAACCCTGGTGTGTGAATCACTGACTCACTCACTCACTCACTCAGTCAATCAGACACTCAGACACTCCGAGCCCACTGTATGAGTTAGACAACACAAGCATTGAAGCTTTCAGTATTAGTGAATTCAATTTTAAGTGAATGGAATTTGAATTCTGATTGGATAATCACTCAACGACTGGCTAATTCTAGTTTACTAGTGTAGGATTTTTTTTCCTTGAGATATAAAGCAGATGGGGGAATTCTTATGTATGATGAATTGTAAGGGACAGGATTATATGTGGTCGTGCTTAGTATCTATACACCTCCCTTGCATTCGCATAGCAGAATTGAGAAATTCTACGGGAATATCTGGATAGAGGATTCCTCGGCAAACGACTTGAGAACAAACTCCATTCTGCACACCGCCTCAGCACTGGCGTATCTTGAAAATGCTGGGCCCAATTATAAGGGCAAGGTCTGCATCCCCACACACGCTTCTAAGAAAGAGTGTAGATAGAACGCAATTTTACTTAAATACCACGCACTTTTTAAAGGACTAGCCAAAACGCGATTATTATATTAACATAGGCTGTACGTGAGCCATAATTCGCTAGTCCGTGATTTATGTGGATTGGGTTTCAAAGTTTACCACGTCCGATAAGAATTCGGTTTAAAATTACCTAAAGGAAGCATGACAGCATGGCTTCCTATAGCTATGTTACCTGCCTGAGGGGGATTCATAAAGTCAATGATCACGTGCTGAGAGAGACACAATGGGCTTTTTATAATCTAGGATGCTACGGTCGCATGAGGCTTTGTTTCCTTTCTTTGTTTCGCTTTACAGTGGTCCAGAGGCACATATCAAAAACAACAGTAGAAATTCACTTGCCAGACACCGGTCACCCGAAGAACTACAGAGGTTTATACTCTTTCCTCAGAAGAATATGAATTAAAATAAAGAAGGGGTGCTTACAGATTTGAATCCTTGCAGAGTCGTTCTAGTATGTCGTTTCGTCGAGCTCTGTACTTGAAGTTATATCAGTACCTGTTGATGTGAATAAGAAAGGCGCACAAGTATGTTCAATGGACAGAATAGCCAAGGCACCGAGTGTTCCTTGGGCCATAACGCTCTGAATACGCTGCTGTAGTATACGAGTTTAAATTTTGTGAATGGCCGTAAAAGCGGCTACAAGTAATTGAAACAGCCGTAAGTAGATGTGCAGTGACAACAGCCGTAAGTAGATGTGCAGTGATAACAGCCGTAAGTAGATGTGCAGTGATAACAGCCGTAAGTAGATGTGCAGGGACAACAGCCGTAGGTAGATGTGCAGTGACAACAGCCGTAAGTAGATGTGCAGTGACAACAGCCGTAAGTAGATGTGCAGGGACAACAGCCGTAAGTGGATGTGCAGGGACAACAGCCGTAAGTAGATGTGCAGGGACAACAGCCGTAAGTAGATGTGCAGTGACAACAGCCGTAAGTAGATGTGCAGTGACAACAGCCGTAGGTAGATGTGCAGTGACAACAGCCGTAAGTAGATGTGCAGTTACAACAGCCGTAAGTAGATGTGCAGTGACAACAGCCGTAAGTAGATGTGCAGGGACAACAGCCGTAAGTAGATGTGCAGTGACAACAGCCGTAAGTAGATGTGCAGTGACAACAGCCGTAAGTAGATGTGCAGTGACAACAGCCGTAAGTAGATGTGCAGGGACAACAGCCGTAAGTGGATGTGCAGGGACAACAGCCGTAAGTAGATGTGCAGGGACAACAGCCGTAAGTAGATGTGCAGTGACAACAGCCGTAAGTAGATGTGCAGGGACAACAGCCGTAAGTAGATGTGCAGCGACAACACGCGGAAATGTTGAAGAAAGTGAAGGATTTTAAATTATGAATACATCAGCGTTTTACGTTACGGTTGTTTTCTGGGTGAAGTCGGATTTCAATTAAATCTAAAAGCCAGTTGTTGATATGGAAGTCTTGGTTAGAGACCTGAATCATACTAACTGTACAAATTTTGTCCTCTAGTGTAGAGGCCTTGATTTTCTTTTTATGGATTACCACAGAACGCTCGGCGCCACACGTATTCTTAACTTCATAAAAGCCCCAATTCCGATGTTCTAGCTATTTCGTTGCCAAAGAAAATCCGGCAAATAACAGACTCTTTATATGATACACTTTTTTTTTTAAATATTCAGTAAGAAAATTGTTTTACAAAGTGTTACAGCAAGTTAACATCTCACGCCAAAATTAGGCAAAGTTAAAGATATAATATTATCAGACGACATTCTACAGTGACAAACATTACTGTGTAAGTTTTTTCAACCCTGAAGAAGGAGAAAGTGCGAGCCTCATAAACCTTTGTGCCTCTGTGTCAGTCTAAATCACGTTGCCAGAAGCCAGAAGAGAGCGACGTGACTCATTCAGCGGATTTTTTTAGACATACTAAAATAAGCACGACTCAAAAATCAACACAAACTTTTGCCATTTTCGGTACGTAACGCATTTGACTTCAATAATGTCATCTTCATTCAAATGACAACTGCAAATATTGTCCAAAGTAGGAAGGCGAGAGTCCTATTTTAGCAGGCAAAACAGACAGTTCCATACCGAAAGGGGTTGTAACGTCTCGGTGTAGGGAAACATCATAGCAGCAAGAACCTACCGCGGGCAATTCCACACAGAACGGACTGTACTGTTTAGGTGTAGGGTAACATCACAGCAAACAGAATACACCGCAGGCGGTTCCATACCGAAAGGTGCTGTATTGTTTACACGTAAGCAAACATGACAGTAAGCAGAACCTACCACAGGTTGTTCAAAAACAAAATTGATATCCTTTAGCTGTAAGTAAATATGAGAGTACAGACAGTTTCACACGAAAATGGACATTAACGTCAGGGTAAGTAAACACAGTGGCAGGTACCACAAAGAGTTCCATAATGTAATGAAGTTTATTCTACTGGACGGATTTTCATGAAATCTGATATTTGAGTATTTTTCGAAAATCTGTCGAGAAAATTCAAGTTTCATCAAAATTTGACAAGAATAATGGGTACTTTACATGAAGACCTATGTGCATTTATGACAATATCTCGCTCACTTGTTCTTAGAATGAGAAATATTTTAGACAAAATTTGTAGAGAAAATGAAAATACGCATTGTATGTTCAACAGCCACACACTCAAAATAAGTAATACTTATCGTTTTTTACGGCAAAAATGGTTACACGAACGCGCCTCAATGTTACGTTTATACGTACATTGGATGTCTTGTTATGTCTTGATCTGTAGGACCATTTTCCATACTTACATGATTTAGAATTTCTAAATGTTTCTAAAAATTACAGTTATTTTACGTGTCCTTGATCAGTGCTATGATAGAATAAAATTTTGCTTTGCAGCATCTTTTCTTTCTTTAATTAACTTTGTTTTTTTATCATCGATCCGTTGAATTATTGTCCTTTTTCGGACAAACTGCGAAGACGGCTGCATGTGCAATCCGTCTTACGATGCTCCACTGCTACCTAGGTCCGAGAAAACAGCAAGCCTGGCTATAAATTTACATCACATCCATGGGTTTTATAAACATATCGGTTATCTACTGTCTTTCTTGGGCTGAATAATTAGTTACATCGGTTACCCTAAAAACTCTTTGTCTTCTGCCTATGACGTCGAGAGTTCTGACGATGGTTGAAGACTGTCTTATGGTTGGTGTGTTAATTACATGATCAAACAGAGACGCCTAGCTGTAGTACCTTGACTGGCGTAAAGTGATTACAAACCGGTAAGTGGAAGGAAACCGGCCAATAGACAGGAGGTGGCTGGCCCACACCACTTCTGCCGCCAGTATACGTACAGTACGTAACTAGCGGTTTCACCGACCTGGGGTTCAGTAAATTGGTCCCTGGAAGGCAGCAGTTGCTGCATAGCCATTAATTCAACACGCCTCCCCATTATTGATTTACCAACATCAATTTATAAAATACTGTGGCTAGGTTATCGGTTCAACAAAACAGAAAAATGTAATTTTTCAATTTCTGAAACGTCACATATTTATGGACAAATTGAGTTAAAAAGAATATGGCGTCATATCACAGCCTACGTAATAAACAGAATACAATCTGCGGTGACAAAAAACTACTCAATTTGGGATTCCGTGTGGTACACACGTGCAATGGACAGGAAGAGCGTATTGTAATGACCACGTAGCAACATCAACACTGTGAAGTCCGTGGGTCCTAAGAACTTTAGTGTGCCAGGTTACACCGAATGCTGCTCATTTCTTCACAGATTCGTGATTAAATTGATCGTGATTTTCAAGTTAGTACGAACTGCACGTGCAGAATCCCAGCAACAGAGAAGAGCCATTTATACCACTACAGCAACAACAGATGATGATGATGTGATGATGATGATGATGAGAAATGACAGAACCCGTTCCGATTACGTGGATTAAACCTGATACTTAATGTTTCATTGTTGTGTATAAATAAGGCTGTGGCCTTTGTGCTTTATATTTTTTTGGTTGGTGGTTACGAACATTTAGGAGGAGACAGTTCTTTAAAAACTTCAGCCTCCACAAGAAAGTTGGAACTGCCTACTAGATTAAACAGCGCCTTAAAGCAGAAGACCAGAGTCTAAAAGAATTACAACATCCCTTCTTTTCTTTGTGTAAGACGCAACTTTTTATTCGCGCTGAAACGTTTGTTTATTTAATGGCTCTGTCAGTAGCTCAAATTACAGACCTACAACGTGCAAATTTAAGGTGGTAATGTAACATAACGGTAAATTTGTCCCTTTCCAGGCCATAAAGGCATGTGGGCTAATGCAAGTATAGCTTCGCTCATTCCTAATCTCAGCAACAGATAATTGGTCAGCTTCACGCTCTGGCCGCTTTATAACGGCAAAGAATATAGGGTACTAATTTAATAAGATGGTTAGAGCATAACAAATTTTTAAGGACGTGGAAGGAAGCGTCTGTGCACTAATTGAAGGTGCTATCCCGACATTTACATGGAGGGACTCAATGATGCTGAGGATAGCCGGACTCGAGGGCCAGAACTCAATCACGAAATATCTCTGCCAGGATAGTCGGTGCCCCATCTGATATGAGAACCAGACATCTCCTACATGCAAGACAGAAAAGTTACACCTTAGGAAATCTTGCTCGGTTCAAATTTGTTGTAGGCTAATACACACACATCCACAGCATAATTTATAATTTGCGGAGAGGCATAAATTTAACCGCGGACCGCTGCCGGTCCTAGAACCACGGTTCACAAACATTGTATCACAATACGTCATGAGAACAGAAAAGATTTAAAGCAGTATATCTTAAATTTTAACAGATGACTTTACGTGTGTACAGATGTCTCGACTGCCGTACATTAAGAGTGACTTTTCAGATCCACAGGTGCTGTCGAAGTTTTTTTTGTAGCTTGTTTTCTTTTTCTTTTTTTCGGTGAAGACGTATAAGACATAAAAAGAGGAAAGGGTGGATAGAGGAGAGAGTGAGTTGGAACTGTCAAAGCTGAGTCTTTCCGATAGGAAACCAACATGGAGGTCTGCTTCCTCTAGTGACATCCGTTTCTCCGGCTGTTATATCTGGTTGAAGCAACAGATACTATTCCATTAACGAGAAATCAAAGCATTTATAGTTGATTCAGAGTTAACAGATGACGCTTGTCTTCGACGTAAATGGTGTACGTCATATCCTCTAGAGATTTATGTGTCCTTCACCTTCTCAAAAGCAGAAAAGAAGAGACACAGTACAAAATAACAAAAGCGGAAATGTTTACAGTGAGGCTTCAAGATTATGGTCTTCTGGGACATGACTCAGTTCAGTTTCGTAGATAGGTCCGAATGTTTCGGAGTAACAGAATTCTTCCATCTTCAGTCTAGAAGAGTCTATCCTTCAAAACTGAAGATGGAGCCAGCAGATCACATCATACAAAACAGAAATATTCATTTGAATTCGGTTTCTCCTTTAACCCATTTTCTGATGGTATGTTGATCAGCCTACATACCATGTGACAACGACGTATTTTACTGATTATGTAATTGTCAAACTGACGTCATATCTGGCGTAATGAATGTGAAACTGTATCCGCAGTCGACTGTAAAATAATTAATTTACAACGGATCTAATTATTTCCTTCAAAAGTAATTATTGTATCGGTTGTTAATGGTCTCATACAGAAAACTGAAACACGTGGACTATGGACGCCGTTAAGTCCCCTCCCCCCATGGCGCAACAGCCCCTAGTAGGCCGGATCCTCCTCATTATCGATGCTTCACGATCAAACTCAAACACAAAAAAATCGGTAGGAATCCTCTGGACGAGAGATCAGCTCGTAGCAGAGACCTCTACCTGACAACACACAACACTCATCAGAGACAAACATCCATGCCCTCGGCGGAATTCGAACCCGCAATCCCAGGAAGTGAGCGGCCGCAGACCCACGCCTTAGACCGCGCGGCTACTGGGATCGGCTTCATAAGCTTTTAACCTTTTAAAATATGGTGCATATGTACCGGAAATACTGCACTTTCTTTGATCGAAATTCAGTACAGGTTTGCGGACTCTGTGAATGTTCGTTCTTTAAGTCAATGTAGATATTTCTGTTTCGCAACGGAAGTAAAGATTCTTCAGTGTTACAAGGCCAACATGCATCCAACAGCACTGTGGTGTGCTTTATATGCATTATGTCTAGAAAGTTAGGCTCACCTGAAATCCGGATTAGGCTTTATTTGTGAAGATAGGTTTTATTTGGTAGGTGATCTACTGGTTACCGTAGAATCCTAGCATTAAGGACGTCCCGGGTTCGATCTCAATTCTAACCATTAATATCAGAATTAGAAATGCTAAACATCTGTCACTAAAATGACAACTAATAACTTGAAGACAGGTGTAATGCCAACTGGAGAATCGTTGTGAATATCACACACAGACAATGAGAAAATTCTCAGTATAGTGTTAGCATAATCTATCAACTGTCAAAAATATTGAGAGACTCAAGATTCCTTACTTTCAGCAATAATGGATGTCTTCTGTTATTACTAGCAGCAATGTATTCATAAACTAACTTGAAAATGCGTGTATCCTTCACTCTTAATAAAGGTTCTGCACATCTGCATCTATAGTCCACAACAGTTTCATTTAACAACTATGTACTTTCAAGGTCAATCATACAAAACACAACGCTTATTTTTATTTTACAAGCAACATGTTTCGGCTCTATTTTGAGCCATCATCAGGCCTTTTCTAAGAACGCTGATACAGAAAGTTTAGAACGGCACTAGACTTGAGATCTCCACTTGACATTAAAATACATTATGAATGTATGTAAATATATAAATATATCCAGGGTTATTTGAAGGCAAGAGACCTGTATGTACATACAGGGATCTTAGAAAAGGCCTGATTATAGCTCAGAATACAGCCGAAACATGTTGCCTGTAAAATAAAAATAAAATTTATTTTTTGTGTGACTGACCTTGAAAATACGTACTTGTGATTCGACAACAAAACAGGGATGTCTCTTCTTTAAAAAAATTCATTTAAATAGTACGCTTTCAGTTTTTATCTTATTTCCCTATTTGTTGTTTTGTCACATAATGCATATCCTGAAGTGACCTCAAAACCTTACCTCCATTGTGTCAGTTCATCTTTCATTCTGTTTCACTGAAGTCCAGTTCTCATACCTGTATAGGACAGTTGGTACCACTATTGTCTTATATAATTTTAACAATGTTACTTTACTGTTTCTTTCCACCGCTACCACCAAAAGACCGCATTTCATATATAAAGTCAACAAATATTTTTCTGAATTTCTTGAGACATGTTGCAAAATCTCCGGTTTTTTCCACAAAATGGCGTGTATTTTATAATGTTACCTTTTTTGGTCATAAAATATTCACGGTTTACTTAAATGGTGCGCTAAAATTTAAATATTTAGCCCCGCGGCCAAAGATTTAAATATGGGTCAAATTTTTCCACGTATACATTGAAACATTTAGAGCTTGTTATATTCCCCATGTAGTTAAGTTCTTATTTGTCAAGTTACTATGTTTCCTTGATTATTTTTGCTCTAACATGCTCACCACCTTAAAATACCATGGCCTTCTTCTAGCAGTAGCAATTTTAAAGTTGCGCTCCTTAACGCTTTTTACAACACAGTATTTTGTTGAACCCGATAATAATGGTTGCACGCAAGTAACAGCCTCCGCAGCATAGTCAGGACAGAATATCCCCCTATCTGGGTCAGGAAGCCTACGCGTGCTCCGGACTCCAACACAAAAGAGAGACAGAGAGAGACAGTGTCATGCTCCCAGCACACATCTCTATTTCACGTGATCCAGTGAAAATGTGTACTCTAGTGGAGGGCACATCCAGCGAAATCCGTTGTTTTTATATCTCATTCGCCGTGAAGCTGGTGTTGCAAAGCGTAGATTTGAAAACACTTACATACCTAACTTGTATTTCTATTTCATTAAATACAAGCATGGAACTAAAAAAGTTTCGGTGAACGTTTTAGATTATAATAAGATATATTGTGCCATGTAATAATAGGTGTGCGGTAAGAGATTTATGAGACATGCGAAAATATTCGACTTCATCTTCATGAAATTTTGTGAATTACTCAGCCACAGATGGATCACAATCTTCTCGACTGCCGCTAGTGTAATCTTCAGTGACAAAGAGAATAGAATTTCGGGGAAGAAAAAATTTGAAGGGACAATGACCATGCCTTTATGTGATCATTTAATGTGCTTTGAGAAAATAAAGGGCAAAACGAATGTAAGAGTAACTCCGGATGAGGAATACTGTGACATAATTTTGGCTCCAGCACTAAACATAAGATTAACGAAGATGAGGCAGCTCTACACGAATGTATAGACCTATGTTGCATATAGCCTCTACTAATATTTTCTGACACATGTTATGGGTACCAGTAAGAGGTAGAAAGGAAATGTCAAATTTATGTCAATGTAAAATTTATTTCTCTTGTTATCAAGTAGGATGAGTTGGGCGGCGCATTTCGGGTTATCGGAGAAGAGGAATACATACACAGTTTTGTTGGAGAAACCTGAAGGAAAGAGAGAACATGGAAGACCTAGTCGTAGATGGGAAGATAATGTTAAAACGAGTCTTAAAGATATAAGATAGGAGGGAATGGACTCGATTGATCCGACTTATTACAGGAACTGCTGACTAGTTCTTGGTAAACACGGTAACGAACCTTCTTGTTACACAAAATTCGGGAACTTTCTTGACTAGCTGAAAAACTACCAGCTTCGCAAAAAAGACTGTGACCCATGGAATTAGTTAGCTTGTTACATTTTTTACTGTAATCCAACAAAATTACTTTCTATATTGGTCTACACAACACATCTTCTGTTTCAGGGTAAGCTTTGGTCATTTTGTTAATTTGCCAAGGACTCCTCAACAGTTAAGTATAATGTACCGTTTAATGACGTACGGAATCGTAAGGTAGAAGTGACGAATAGGAGAAGAATTAGGGGAAAAACGGCCTTGACTTTCCTTGTATTATTACTACCGCGTTTGTCGTGAGGAATTGAGGAAAACTATCAAATTTCTTTCTGGGCAGGAAGTCTTCAGGCAGGAATAAAAACGGCCACCAACTGAGATTCTGCTGTTTTACCACTTTATTATCTAGCTGGAATCAAGTAATGTGTCTAAGAAAGAGACAGAGAAGAGGCACCTGTAATACCAAAGACTGCTTGCAGTAAATTAATATTAATCCAACCTTCGCCGCAGGATCATCCTGGAGCATGCCTAAATAGCATCCTCTTACGTACCTCCCGTTTTATTGCCATATTCTATAGTCAGAGGCTTAACACAGTGCGATCGCTTTAAAGCTTCCCGCAAATCGTTTAGCCGTCAGGGCGGACGACGGACACACATGGTTCAACGATATACAGAAATCTCACAAACGATTGCACTGTAAAACATCTGTAACAAATGCTGAAGAAATACTCAACTGGCCAAGCAACAAACCAACCAAACTAAATGACTACATGGAGCAAAGTAATTCCTGAGAATCTAACAAGTTCACACCTACTCAAGAAATTCCTCTCATTTTATGGAACACGAAGGTTCGTTACCGAATTCACAAGAGCCCGCCACCTGTCCCTATCCTGAGCCAGATCAATCCAGTCCATGCGTCCCCATCCCACTTCTTGAAGATTCATTTTAATATTATCCTCCCATCTACGCCTGGGTCTTACAAGTGGCCTCTTTCCCTCAGGTCTCCCCACCAAATTGTTGTATGCACCTCTCCTCTCTCTCATACGTGCTCATGCCTCGTCCCTCTCAGTCTTCTTGATATGATCACCGGAATAATATTTGGTGAGAAGTACAGATCATAAAGCTCCTTGTTATGTAGTCTTCTACACTCCCCTGTTACCTCGTCCCTCTTAGGCCCAAATATCCTCCTCAGCACCCCATTCTCGAAAACCCTCAGCCTACGTTCCTCCCCAAATGTAAGCGACTAAGTTTCACACCCATACAATAGAACAGGCAAAATTATAGTTCTGTACATCTTCATCTGTATATTTTTTGCATAGCAAACTGGAAGAAAAAGATTCTGCACCGAATGATAGCAAGCATTCCCTCACTTCAATCTGCTCTTAATTTCTTTATGAATGGAATTTTGACTCGTTAGGATTGTTCCCAAATATTTGAACTGTTCCACGCTTTCAAAGGATGTGCTACCTATCCTTAACCAATCAAAAAACCAAGAGAAAAACTAAGTGAGAAAATAATAAAAACACTACTAAATGTATGAATAACTCACTAAATAACTAACTAGTTTCAGAACTACAACAAACAAGAGGAAGCATCTGAAGAACCCTGAGCAGCGACAAACAATGATTTATTCTATGTCCTCATTTTCTGTCTCTTCAACAGCCCTGAAACTTTATTAAATTGTATAGTTTATTGTATTTATGATTTACTTAACGTCTCTGTCAGCTGATCGTATTGTACAACGTCGGATGTTACGATGATAAGTGAATAACAGCGTCGGATGTTACGATGATAAGTGAATAACAGCGTCGGATGTTACAATTATAAGTGAATATAGCGTCGGATGTTAAGATAATAAGTGAATAACAGCGTCGGATGTCACGATGATAAGTGAATAACAGCGTCGGATGTTACAATTATAAGTGAATATAGCGCCGGATGTTAAGATGATAAGTGAATAACAGAGTCGGATGTTACGATGATAAGTGAATAACAGCGTCGGATTTTACGTTGATAAGTAAATAACAGCGTCGGATGTTATGATGATAAGTAAATAACAGCGTCGGATGTTACGATGATAAGTAAATAACAGCGTCGGATGTTACGATGATAAGTGAATAACAGCGTCGGATGTTACAATGATAAGTGAATAATAAAGTATAAAGAAAACAAAATGCAACATTTGTGGTCCAGTTGGAAGAACTGTCTTAGGTTTTTCAAATACTTTCATGTGCATCCATCCATGCTGATATAAGCAGCCACAGGAGACACAGGGACATATCCCTGAAAACGAAGATGATTTTCTGCAATATGTTTACTTGCAATCAAATAATAACTATTATGATACACATTCTGCGCTATGCTTTCTAATCTTTTTAACCATTTTAACACTTGTATTTTAAATCTACCATTCCACATCTATGACATAAATAGTCATTAATGTATTTTTCTTTGTTGAATACCTCCCTGAGGATGGCCGAAGAAGGCCGAAACTTGTAGGAGGTTTACCACACGTTTGTATTCTATTGTATCTAATTACAGTGCAGTTGTTGGAATATACATGGTTACTGTCTTAGCATTTGGCTCGGGGAGCTGACATTATCACGAAAACATCTGTCGGCAGGGTCGGTGTTTCATACGGATGTTGTAAGCGGCAATCCCCCGAATAAAAGTCAGAAGCGAAAGTCTGTATAAATATGCTAATAGGAACCTTTAAGTAATTAACCAACAACAAATTATACAAGCACGTCAACAGTTTATTAAGCAACTAAAGAACTAAACAACCAACTGATTAAATAACAAACAATGTAACTACGTAAGTATACAAATAACGAAAAAGTACGTACGCAACGTAGTAAATACCAAAGTAACCCTCTTGCAGCAGAATCCTACGTTTCAACAGACATAACACAATACTGTCAAAGCTACACCTACTTTACATCCTCACAAACTCTCTCCTTTAGCACCCAACGTTATCCTTACATTTCCATCCAGTTTTCAGGCGGCAATATTCCCAGGTTTCACCACTTCACACTAGCTACATATCCAACGCACCCTACGTACTTTTAATTGCACTAAATTAACAGCACTGATTGACTTTTATGATGAACTATGATGTTTGTCATTAAACACTCCCATCACAAATCCCACTGACCAAGGCTGATCTTTATAAAACTACAGGATTTGTCACATTAGCAGACACAACCTTAGCAACAAGCTGGAGGCTTCCGCCCAATCAGCTTAAGGATAGCAGTAACACTGAGACACTACCTTCAGCGTAATTTCGAAAGATTCTAAAGAACTTGTTTCTGTTCTTTCTCTTCACAGCCGAGGCCACATTAAAGATCTGCTTCCCCACAAGAATAATGGTGTGTCTTCCACAGCCTATTTACTAGCTATGCTGTAACAATTTATCATTTAATTAACAGCTATTTAAAACACGCATCATTAGCGCGGTCTGTTTTCGAATGCCGAATGATTCGACATCTTTGGCGCGTAGGGAACTAGAAGTTAAAAAACCAAGTCTATTAGTTCCGCCATGTATGTCTGTCTGTCTGCTTACCTGCCTGCCTGTCTGTCTGCCTGTCTGCCTGTCTGTCTGTCTCTCTGTCTCTCTGTCTCTCTGTCTGTCCGTCTGTCTGTGTCTGCAAGTAACAACTCCAGAACCGCTGAACAAGCTTGCATGGCATCTGATACTGGGGAGTTTTACTAAAATTTATCGACACATTCCAATATGGGTTAAAATCGGACAGTAATAACAGCCTCTCTACATAAGGGTAATCACGTTTATGCTAGGATGTCGGGCGAGTTTGTTGAATATTTATCGGAGAAAATAAGTTCAGAACAGACGATGTAAAGAATATTGAAACACACTTCATATCCGGTATTTATCCTAAGTCTTGCGGATTTCCAAGCAATTAAATATGCAGGAATGTATCGGAATTATGCCCTTTCAGTCGTATTTTTCTACGATGCGTACTAATATTATAAGCAGCTTACATTCATCAATTTGTAAGTTACGTTAATCTGTAAGTAGCAGTCCAATTCGACGGAGCAGACTCACAGTAAAATACCTGACAGTTGCTTAACATAAACAAATTCTGCACAATCTTCAAAACAGCAAGCTACCTGAAGGCATTCAATGCCGTAACAAATCCCTTTGCTTTTATCCTCCTGTCAATATGTATCATGACTTCTACTGTTCAGATTTCCAGACTGAAATTCAGTATGCATTTCTGCTTTAGTCCCATATTACGCACACATTTTTTGCTGGTATCATCTCAATATGCTTTGTTAAAGCATACAAATTGTAAAACTCGTCATTATGAAATATATTTCCCCCCCCCCTTCTACCCCTCCTTCTCAAATCCAAATCTTTTCCCTAAGACCATTTCGGAGGAACCCTGCTCTCTTAATCTTGACGGAAATGGATATACACCAATCCATAGAGGAATGGAGATAAAACTTCTTCGATTAAAACTTTGTTGATCAGCCTTACGCTGGGGCCAATTCACTTTTAAATAAGAGGGCGTATTTTAGCCCATGGAATATACAAGATAAGTGATTGGAAAAGTCTTAGAATTATTTATAAAATTTATGACGGAGAGAAAAATTCGCTACTTTTGTTTGATTCATTATCCGGCTACTTTTCGCTAGGTTGTGAAGGACATCGTTTGGTAAGAGGTTAGGAGACCCTAGAAATGTTCTAGATGTAGCGGTGAGAAGAATTAAAACAAAGGGTGTCTATTATTCACGCTCCGGCGAAGTTATCCCAGGGAAACTTTCTCAACATAGCCGTTATATAGGAAAATCAACGGGCCACAAAACCCGTTCAGTACGTCACTACACAGAGAAGAACCTCACCCTTAACGGAAATCGAACCACGGCTGTCCGGCTCGTCACTTTATAGACAGAGATATACCGGCTCCATCGAATGTAGCAGAGAGTTGTATTGATTTCTTGATTACTAGATGTATTGCTACCTGTCATTCGAATTTGCAATGATGTGGACGAACGTGCTGTATCCAATTGAATTTCAAACCCATTAGACATAAACATCAGAGCTGCATGAAAAACAAAAGAAACAGAGATTCATAAAACCGGCGACACAGTTTCTATTAGTAACGTGGCAGTACGAATGTGTTTTGAGGCATGCTTGTGGTCGGACGTTTTTGGACACTTAGGTTTGTAATTTTCAAGCAATGAAAGCGGAAAGGTACACTCCACGCTGAGATACAAACACTGTGTATTATTATTCCTGTGGTGAGGTGATTCCATGCCTGTGAGAACTTTGACCTCATTATTCATCCCAAGGATGATAAATTAACGAATATGGAGCATTAGTGGACTGACGACTGACAGGGGAAAACCAAAATACTTGGAGGTAAACATGTCCCCATGCCACTTCACACACTACAAATCCCACATAAACTACCCTGGAAAAGAGACCGGGCTCTCGCGGTGAGAAGCCGGAGCCAAGTTGTGGCAAAACCAAGCACACAGAATTTGGAAATTCGTTGCACCAAAACTCAAATTTCAAGTTAATTCAAATTTCTAGCGAAACCGAAGATACTCTGAATAAGTGGCCGAAAGGTTGGCTCAGTTTACTTGTTACACAAAAAGTTTATCACGAGACATTCTCCACAATAGAACTATGCCATCTTTAGTATTACTAAATTGCTCTTTACCAGCCTACGTATCTTCACATAATTTGCACAGCATAAAGATATTAGTACTAACCTTTGTATTGTATACCTCGTATATACTGTATGTAGAGAGATAGCAGACAGTCGCCAAGTTATGACCATGGAGAACAGGGTTCGATCCCAAGCAAATTCATATTGTATTTGCGATTGAGAAAGTGGCAGTAGAACATGTTATCCTCTGAGTATAGAATTAGATTTCCCCGTGTCAGTATCATTCCACCAGTGCTAGATACTGATATTCATCTACCAGCGAAACCATACATACAAACTTGGATACTGAGAGCGTCGCTAAATAATCCACTAAAATATGTACACAAGATAAATGGGGAGCTGGGGTACCGTAGTGAGTAAATGAATAGGCTACAAGCTGGGAAGTCGACGAATCGGTTTCGATTTCCGGAAGGGGAAAGAGATATTTATCTTCTACAAGGCGCCAAGATCTGCTGTGGGCTTACACAATCTCTTATTTAATAAATAAAGGGAACCCTTGCCGCTGAAGTAAATTGGCCGGAATGCTAAACTTACCAATCACCTCCATGTAGTACCGAGGTAAAGAATGAATGGAGCTCTACCTCCACTGTCCCATATGCCTTCATGACTTGAACAGGGACAACATTACCTTTTTATGTTTTACGAAAAATACAATTTACTTCTCGACAACTGTGGAGAAAGCAAAGACTGATAGCGGTGTATTCCATGACGTATTACACATATTTTAACAGGGCTTTCTTTAATTCCACTTATACTAGGTCACAGACGGGCAGATGGACAGAGGAAACGTCGGACTGATGTGATCTTCAAAAAAGGCGTTCTTCTTTGTGTTTTGTTCCATATGCACAATACCGAAAATTCTCACAAGATAGAAGTCACAAGTATGTACGTTCTCAAGGCCGTAACTATGAAGGGTGCGATCATCGGAGATACAAAGCCGTGCAACTTGTAGAAGGGTACTAATCGTTCGGAGAAATTATTGCCTCAAACTTCAGGGTAAGGTTTATTTTTATATTTTTATTTTATTTGAATCTCCTACCACCTCATTTTCTTTTTACGTTTGAAAATATTTCCTTCTTGGAATCTGCTGGTGCAACAGCAGTTGTTAGGGACAGTTGTTCGCGAGGGTTACTCTTCTGCACTCAAGAACCTGTCAGCAAGTTAACTCTGAATGCCACCTGAACAACTAAGACTGTGATACGCCTCACACAACCTTAAACTATAAGTTGTTTAGAATACAGTTAGATATTTCATCATGTAAAGCTGAGTTACTTATGACCTGGAGGAACTGAAAGGTAATTCGCTCATCAGATGTCAAAGTACTAACAAGTGTTCAATCCGTTCAACCGTTTCGTAGTAGACACTGAAAAGACACAGCCTTCCCTATAAGCGCTCGCACGGTGTACTGTACAGCAACACCCCTTTGGAAACATAAAAATGTGGCCCCTTAATTTACGTCACATAAAGAGATTACCTTGCAGAATATTCGAACAATAGAGAAGGTGTGGTGCCCACAGTTAACTCCTCCTAATCCAGGTCGTTAGGAATAATCAATTATCTGTGTGCCGTAACTTTTCTGAACAACATAGGAAAGCAAAATATATCCTGAAACAAAAGATCTGAAAGCATGCTGACGGCATGGTTACTGTTTTTCTCTGCATACTGCTCTCTTTTTATACATTTTTTTTTACTTTTCTTCTCCCACTCTTCTTCTCCTTCCTCTCCATACCTTCTCCTCCCTTTATTCATATTCTCTATTCCTCTTCATTTCTCCTATCCACCTTCAACCGCATTTTCATTCTTCTCTCTTCTCCCCACTTTTTCTCTTCCTTTTATCCACAGTCCCACATTACTATCTTATTCCCGGTTCTTTATTTTTTCCTTCTATCGCCTCCCATATATTCATTCTTCGCCTTGCATTCCGACTGTATTCATTTCTCCCTCATTTCATTCCCTCCTTTCACATCTATCTTACTATCCTTCTTCCTGCTCCTTTTTCTCCTAGTCCTTTCTTCTTAGACACGTTCGCAAAATTGCAAAAAGCGACTATTAGCTTCGTCATGTCTGTCTGCCTGTCCGTCCGTCTGCATGGAACAACTCGGCTGCCACTCAATGGATTTCCATGAAATTTAATATGAGGATTTTTCGAAATATATCCGGAAAATTCAAATTTTATTAAAATCTGGCAAGAATAACGGGTACTTTACTTGAAGACGTATCTAAATTTGCTACAATATCTAGCTGAATTCTTCTTAGAATAAGAAATGTTTCAGACAAATATGTTACAGAAAATCAAAATACAGATTTTATGTTCAATACCTTTCTTCCGAAAAACGTGCCATTACGAGGTAATGTGGAAAAATACGGTAGAGCAAGGGTCAAAAGAGAAATGCTTACAAAATTTCGGTCGGCAAACATGAAGGAACGAGACCATTTCGAACACAAAGGCGTAGATCAGAAATAATTTTAATGATGTCGTTTGGCCCAGAAGACGGAACAATGGCGAGGTAGTGTGAAAATTGTAGGAAAAAATCAGGTTACATAATGTACGGAGTGTTTGAAAACCTAGGCAATTGTTAACTTCTCAAAAGAACTCTGGTCAGTGGTGTTTGTCAAATTCGCGGTGTTTTGTTTCGAATGGACACTCAAGTTCCGTCCTGAAGACCGGCTTTCCGACCGCCAGCTTTGGCGCTTTTCCTCAATCGCTCCCATAAATTACGGAGCTGCCTCAAAAGGTATCACTTTTAACTTATGCTCGGGAGGTGCTCAGTTCAAAACTCGGCACGGACACCGAACATTCTTATCAGTTATCCATTATGATTCTTCAGTCCTCCTAGGCGGATTTCAAGGAGAGTAGGACCTACCTGCAAATGTACCACGACCGCTTCCTAACCAATCATTTCAAATTCGTCGAACCATATTAACCTGTCACATTATTCGACATTACATAGCAGCTACATTTGCTATAGCGTTGTTAAATAACCTACGGTCCATGCAACCTATAAAATTATGTAACTGTAGCATACAGTATCAAGCTGATAACGTGTCGTTAAATAATTTAATAAACATCAATAAACCGAACGGTACTAGTTTCTAGTGCAGGTACATTTCTGCGCGTGACACTGCGGGATTCTGAAGCCCCGTGGCCTGGACCAATATTGAATTACTGTCAAACTTCACCTAACTGCTTCAGCAGTGTTGCTGCCATTTATTCCTGTGGCTGCCGAATTAGGCATCCCGCGTCATACGTCTGGAAAAGTGAACTGCCAGCTCGAAAGCAGTTGGGTCTGAAGAAATATATGAATTTCTTTTACAGGTTTGTTTCTTGGTTTATCTGAAGACACTTCCTAAATTTAACGTAGTCCATCCCTTTGCGTTTTATATAGAAAGATACAAATAAATGTCAAATACAAACCTTAGTTTTTAAAACACAGTCACAGAAAGATGGTTCGGCTCACATCAAGCCATCTTCAGGTTGTGCACAATTGTATACAGAGAAAAATGCATAAAATATATATAACTGTGTACAGCTTGAAGAGGGCTTTAAGTGAGCCGAAACGTGTAGCTGTGATTGTGTTTTATAAATAAAGAGTTGTGTTTTTGACGGTTATTTTAGTATCTTTGACCATTTTTTATTTTTATGATTATAGAGCGTCAAATTGTTGAATAATTTAAATGGCAAATTCAAAGGTTGTGAAAAAATACTGCCTTATTTACTGACTACTCATGGCGTATCTAACAACGCTGTATTTGGCACAATATGAAGTCAAATGGTAGGATTATTAGTAAAAACCCAGACACGGATCCGTATATGACGGCGTGATACATGGTGTGACTCCAGGGAAACCAGGCTTGTGAGGACACATATAAACGCAGTTCTATCCTAACCGTGGAAACCCGGATGTGAGCCAGTCACTCACTCAATCACACACCAAGCGAATTTATACGCTTAGAAAGGTGAATTCGGAAGTGCATGGAAGGAAATTGTCGTGATTTACTTTGAAACACTAACCCGGTATTTGCCTGGAAAAACTAAGGAACACCAAGAAAATGTTCAGTCAGGACAGCCGGTCTCAGGCATGCGAACTGAATCTGGGATATTCAAAATATGAAGCAGGAAGTGCATCTACTCTACCTCGACCTTTCGGTGAAACCCAGCTTGTGTTACAGCAGGGTTATTTTTAACTTACGTAGCAAGAAGCAGCCGTTGCCTGTTTTAAAGTAACATTCCAACATTTGCCTAAAGACACTTGACATTACCAAAAGACCTCAGTCAGCAAAACGTTATTGAGTTGTGACAAAAGCTTCATAATCCAGATCAGGCAAGTATTTAGAGGGAAGGAGAAATTGTAATTCCAGAACGTAACTTGATTGTCAGTGACTTAGTAAAACGTTCACTTCTTTCGAATAAAATATATAAAGGAAAGCATAATGGAGCGATCGTCTTGGCTGTCTGTCCGCAAATTTCACTTCCGAAATCAGTAGACGAATTTCTATAAAGTGTGGATACACTCAAGTTTGAGATTTCGATATAATTCCTGGGATGAGACCTTGTTTGGTTTGGTGTATGGGTAGAAGCATAACACAGAAACCTGCGACCTTGACCTTCAGAGCTGCAGAATGACCGTGATGACGAAAACTCCAAGCTCACATGAATTGTTAATATATCTACCGAAATACACGGCGTCACATGCCAGAAGATTAATTTAATGCTCAGCGCCGTCAGAACCTTTAATCTCAATACATTATATGCATTTTTACACGTTCATGCACATGACTTTTCCCGAGGGATAAAGCGGCCGGATCATAAAGTTGGCTACTTACTTTAATCTAGTTTTGAGATTAAAAAAAATGGCCCTTTACCTACATTTCCCTTACGTCATCGTGGCGTGGTGCTCAGGCATTTGAGACTCTTTGATATATCTTTCACAGGCTGTCACATCTTAATAGAATCTACACCTCATAACGTGGCACCGTGCCAGTTTAATGTTCCAGAAGAATCCTCTGCTGATAACTACAGACGATCCTGGTATGATGACAAGAATTTTATCTTTATTTCTTGGAAACCATTAACACACAATGTATTCGAAAATTTCGTTTTCTTTTCTTAGCGCATTTCCCTAATTAAATTCTACACACATACACATCCATATAGCTTAGATATTTATAAACCATATTCAGAACTTGTTGATTCCTCTTTATACACTTTTACGGTTTAATACTATCCTCAGTATATACGAAGAAGTTTCCAAACTTTTCCCCTCCTGCAATATAACAACACAAATTACATACCAGTTATGTCATTTCCTTACATCATGTGACGTACATGTTAGACTACACGTCAAATCCCTGAACAACCAAAAGTCTGCAGTCAGCTCACACAGTTTTGTTTGTGTGTTTCGTCTCATTATTCCCCTAAACAGCATTAACAGGCCGGTATGTATAATAAAACGCTTTGTGTTTTATGTGACAGAGAAACTGAATTTTTAAATACTACGTAGAAGAACTACAAGATATAAACATTAATCACACTAACAATATTAAATTACCGGTAAAAATTGTGATTCTCATAATTATATAATTAGTTTAGAGGAGGAAATAACCACGGAAACTGATGCGTCTCTAAACTCAGCAAGGAGGCATGTGAATAGTGTTACAAATAACAGTAAATTGGTAACCTTTATTCCACACTAGCTAACTAACTCCATGGAGCAGTGTCCTTCTTGAGAAGCTAACAGGACCCAAGCTAGTCAAGAAATTCCCCGCATTTTATGAAACCCGAAGGTTCATTACCGAATTCACAAGAGCCTGCCAAATGTCCCTACCCTGAGCCATATCAATCCAGTCCATGCCCCCCATCCCACTTCTCGAAGATCTATTTTAATATTATCCTCCCATCTACGCCTGGGTCTTACAAGTGGTCTCCTTCCCTCAGATCTACCCACCAAAATCCTGTATGTCCTCTCCCCTCACCCATACGTGCTACGTGTCCCGCCCACTTCATTCTTCTTGATTTGATCACCCGAATAATATTTGGTGATGGGTACAGATCATTAAGTTCCTCGTTATGTAGTCTTCTCCACTCCCCTGTTACCTCGTCCCTCTTAGGCCCAAATATCCTCCTCAGCACCCTATTCTCGAACACCCTCAGCCTATGTTCTTCCCTCAACGTGAGAGACTAAGTTTCACACCCATAAAAAACAAGAGGCAAAATTATAGTTCTGTATATCTTAGTCCCTTTATTCCACACTAGTATGAAGCTATTGACAAAAATTATTGGGAAGGAAGAGGAGGATAGAAAGAAACATGTCGAATGGAACAAAAGAAGACTGCCTATGTTGTCATTTGCTAAAGACATTCGCAACGTAAAGCCTGCTGCCTTCCATAAATTTAACATTAAACAGCCGTAACGGTGAAGCAGATGTTACTAGCGGGAAGTTCGTCCTATTTCTAACAGTAATAAATTCACAAACTGTAAGTGGCTCAAGCATCCAGCAACAAACACAAACTAAACTTCATCACAATCTGACTCCTACGAGTACATTGATACAAACGTTAACAAATTCGACAAACCTCAAACACGTTTTCATGGCATCAGCTGATATAAAGGCACAAGCTGAGTTAAAACCTTAATCACTCGTCACTTTGGTCCCTGTCACAATCCTACTGCGTTACGCTTGGAGATATATGCTTCTGTACCGACTGAATCGAAAGTGGGCCGTCCCAAAGTACACATAAGACATGCAGAGAAGTGAACTAAACAGATCATGTTACAGGCGTGCCTTATATTGATCAAAAGGACCAAAATGTTTCATGCATTTCATTTGATGTTAAAACTATGCCTGCTCCAAAACTCCTTCCCAGACAAACGGCTATGATACCTACTTGTGTGATCAACAATTCAATGACGAAAACACGATTCGTTCCCTAAATTAATCATTATTATCATAACAGATTACGGTATTTTGTTCCTGCTGCTAAGTAGCGATTAAGGTTAATATATTACACAGCAGTTCATCTTAACCTACTGCGATTCAATTGCCGTTTAAAATACTACAGCCTGAATTAATTCAACTTACTACCCAGTAGCAAGAGTTTCTAAACTTTAACAATATGATACAGTTTACGAATTATTATATGTTATTCATGACTGGGAATCGTTAGTAGTAGCTAACAGGACCACATATTTGCAGCAATAAAGGCCAATGAGGGGTATGTGTGCTTCAATCGGCAGAGCAGACTCAACCTTTGCTCTAAAAACACAGAGCGTTCATACACTGAAACCGGGATTTTAGGTGGATTAATGGGAACGTTAACTATATGTGCGGAAACCGTATCTGTAAACTGGAAATGACAAAATTTCCTGTTTAATCTTCAGTGATAATTCACAAGTTAAGATACATGGCGGTCTATTAATAAATTCTCCCGCTATGCGCTGCAAACAATTCGAAGAAGATTCTCATTCAACAGTGTCCCTTCTTTTGATCTGATAAACATAAAAAATACAAAACATGGATCGGATGTACTCATTTATGTAGTGACCAATACATTGTTTATCGACCTCGGTGGACTAGTGGTTAGCGTGCTCGCCACTGGACCCAAGGTTCGCGGGTTCGATCCCGACCGAGGTCGATGGAGCACCACTTCCTTCGGAGGGGAAGTAAAGCCGTCGGTCCCATGTCGTAGATTTACGGCATGTAAAAGAACCTTACGGGCAAGAATAAAAATTTTACGTAAGCTAAATTCAAAGCCTCCATTTCTCACCCAAGTCTCCTGACTGGCTGCCAGATGGCTCTGGCGGACACATCAGGATCGATAGAATAGTAGCGCGGCCAGTTGGCCAGTCACCAACTGCCACAAATGCGCACGACTTAGTAACCTCGGAAAGAGGAGGCAAGAGGAGGCCCGAGCCCATATAGGGCTGTTTAGCCATGGTTATTATTATTATATTATATTATTATAATACATTGTTTATGGATCCACCGGTCGTAACAGCACAAGGGTCTACCGTAAGGCCAGTGTGTGTGCCAAAATATGTGTTTCGAAATTAAAAACATTCTAAATATTCACAGACAGCGTGACAATAAAGTGAGGAAATTTTAAGCCTGCCTTTTTATTTCGTCAACATATGTTACCTTTTCTTAATTAAATTTCATCTACGTTCATATTCTTCACGTTTATTTCTTCCATGTAGGCCTGTATCATACAAAACAGCAGGCTGTCATTCAGTGTTGACATTTTTCTGTCGCTATTACCTATTACTAAACCGTAGTTAGTCTGTTAATTTCTATATGAACTCTAAATGAAAAAATGAAATGGAGAATAAATAATAAAATATAAAACGTTTTGAGGTATCCGCGGCAGTGAAAATTCGTATTTTTTTTTTTAACTTCTGGGTTACAGGAACATGTTTTTTGCCTGGTGGATGGTACCATCGTTTCGGAGGAATTTTCTGCCTTCATTCGCAAAGTTAAATCTGAAGACGGGTGCAGTATGTTGCTCAAAAAGGTCAGGAACACAGCCTACGTAAGCAAGTTGCCAATGGTCACAATATAGTCGCAGCACTAAAAACGAACCCCCGTGAAAACGTAAAGACAGTCACATCAGCGTAGACCCATACACTTCACTCGAACACAATGCTTCTTAAAGATTCGATATGTCATAAAATTTTAAATTAACTTACTAGTGTATTCTGAAGTGCGCTAGGTGGAAAAGACTGAGAAAGACCGACATAATCGAGTCTGTTCCAAGAGAGGTTCGTGAAGCTAAATAACAAAGAAGACATTTGGAGACTCAGTACATTCAAAACAAAAACAAATATCGCATTTTTGTTAATTCTTAAACTGGTGCCATATGTTACTCTTGGCCACGTTTCGTTGCCCCGGTTTGATACAGAGTGATTGGTACGGTTGGTTGGCCTAGGGAAGAATGAAAATATCGTAAGAGACAGAAAGGATTTTAACATGCTATGTCTCGGGAATGTAACACAGGCGAAAACTCTATGTAAAAGTCAGTACTGATCCACAAAAATGGGAAAAGGAATTCGAAAGAACTCATGCAGCAGAATAGTATAAAATGTTCTCATAAAATGAGTCAAAAATATTTCGTTATATTTCTTAAGAGTTCTGCGTAATGTACGTACCTTTATTTATTTAGGAACTAACAGGGAGAAATAAAGAGGAAGGTGGAAGAAAGGGTATTATTAATCAGATGCTTTATAATTTATACTCTCTACTTCATAATACTAGAAGGGTCAAAAGAAGAAATCTAAGATCGGCCATCTTAGATAATATATTCGTACATAATTTTGATCGGAAAATCTGGCAGTGAGATGCCACTTGGGAGACAAGGCGTACACTAGAGTAAAACACAAAGCCACTTTTCAAGTAGCATGTTACGAGACTGAGGGCTGCATTGAACTGGTTCAAGACAACGACCTGTAGCGGCGATTTTGTGAACAGGGTGCTGTGTCTGAAGATCTATATAGGACACCATAAGTTTCTTCGCTCTCTGACCTACTGACAGATTCTTAAAAAAGAAATTCTTCCGTGGGGCTGTTTATTCCCCAGCACTGTAGCTCCTATCGTTACTTTGTGTGGTACGTTACTTGACGATTCACCAGATACAGAGGTTTTATTTTCGACTGTCTTAGGATAAAGACTGTAGCTATAGAGCGACATTCGTTTTCGATCCCAGACCAGTCCACGTGGACGTTCTGGTGAACTAAGAGGAAATGAACGAGGTTTTCTCTCCGAGTGTTTCGGTTTTCCCCCTGTTAATATTATTCCAACAATGCTCCATTCTCACATTTAATTCCCCTACCGTCGAGTTTATATAATACTAGTGAGAGCCTCGTTATGTATGAGACACTGAAAAAAGACCAAAGAAATGTGAAGGGAGTATCTATCTATAGTACCCAAGAATTCTCCTAGAGGGACAGACGGAAAACCTGAGTAGTTACAAAGTTGCAAAACGGTCAAATGAGTAACATCCTACTTCATGTGATATTAAAATATGAAGACTGTATTATCTTAACGCAAGGCCCATCTTAACGTGGTGTAAGAATTTTCCGTAAATTTTCCTCTGGCGATTGAATCATGGTTGCAAAAGTTCCTGGATCTGTAGTACAATAAATAATACTGCATCACTCCAACAGAAGAAATCAATCCGTACCGAACTTCACAAAACTTTCCTTGAGACGCTTATGGCCCTCTCAGATGGAGCCAGAAGTTTTATTACTGTGTGGACAAGAAAACTTCCACTGGGCACGTAGCCCACACCCTTACACCCTATGCCTTAAGGTACATTTTAATATTATGCTCACATCTATGACTTGTTCGACACAATGCTCCCTTTCTTTGAATTACTCAGACTAAAATATAGTTTCTGTCACATCCCATCTCTGTCCCGGTCATCGTATTCTCCTTGATTTATTATTCCTAGAACATTATGTGAAGAGAACAAATTACAAAGCTTGTCATCCTCATTTTCCCCACTTCTTCTGAAGAGGTCCTGTTTTTGTCGGTCTGATCAACAATCCTCCTTCTGGAAAGTGGCCTAGAAATAACATTCTTGACGAAGTTCGTGGCCACGTTACACAATCAAGGAAGTTTTAAACGGAGCTCTTTCTGCAGCAAGCTAATTTACTCTGGAATTAGTTGTGAGCCACTTCTATCGAATGCCAGACAAGCCTTGCAGGGACGTGCAGAAACTGATCGAAGTTCGACTCACTAAATTGCTCAAGATACTTTCCATTACAACAAAGTTCCTACGAGCACAGACCAGTAAAATGTTTAACATTTAAGATCAGTTAATACTGTACAAATCGCTGCTGTATTTTACTGCGAATTGTGTTGGGCATTTACCACTATTACGTAGAGCGATCTCTCTTCAGCCGTAGATGTTACGTTTCTCAATAACTTCGCGGTTGGCATGTCCCGGCCTAATGGAAACTGAGGTTTGGGCAACAAGGCGAAAGTTAACAATTATTAAAACTTAAGCTGGCTCTTTTTGTGGTCTTGTGGGTCATGGTACAGAGTATTGTGGTATATGGATATCAAAGTTTCGGCGACACCCCTACATTTTCAGAACTGACATTGGTAACAACACACCAAACTGCATAATATTATAAAGCCAGAAACCACTGCCACACATCTTCACCGTAAAATCACAAACGCCTAATTTACCCGTTTCTTTACTAAATATAGATGTTGATACATTTATAAAAACTTTGGATATTAAGTATAAGAAAATGTCACAAAATTACGCAAGGAAGTGGTAATAGAGAAGCTAGATACCGATACCACTACAGACGTGCCCCGGAATATGTGGACATATTGGTGATAAAACCACGTGTTTCGTAAAACTAGATTTAAGTGGGAAGTACAAAATACATGGCAACCGCAACTGTCTACGGACTGTATTCAGTTTCACTGTAATTTACTCTCTGTGATTTTTGGTTCGTCTCAGTCATCTTAAATTATTACATATTCTGTACACCGATAAAGGACACACAAAACCCGTAACATATTTCGAGTAGCATTGTCATGCTTCTGAAATATCTCTTAAGTATAAGAGTTCAGCTGTTATATCGGTAGCTATAACTAACCTTGTTTCAATACATACCTGTACTTATTACACAATAACGTCAACGCTTGTGGTGAATTATTTTGACATTTTATAAAATTTCTTTTAAAACTTTGTTGAAAGGGCTTACTACAACATGGAATTTATTAGGAAATTAAGAGAATAACATATTCTAAAAATGCTTGTCACATTACATCCACTTCTGTAAAACTTATGTTGAACGTACATAATACAACAATGTTGTTCACTGTTTCGCATGGATGTGGTCTATGGTCTCTTAATTACAGGAAGCTCATTAGTTACACGCGATTTAAAACAAAACGCTCGGGAAATTATGTTGGTCTACAGTAATTGGGAAAATGATGCTAGTAACAAAAGGGAATTTATGGGTCACATTGTGTTTACAAGACAGTGGAATTAAAGAGGGTTTGAAGCACTGGGAATACGGCTAAGATGGCAAAGGCATAAAATGAAAATAGAATTTCAGTGAAGAGATCGTTTGGAAGATCGAGGAGGAGGTAGAAGACATTAAAAGGGATCTTAAAGATATAATATGTAAGAAAGCGAACTGGCCCAGCGTCGTGCGGATCTTGGTATGTACGGTAATGGGCAATCTGGTTCTACTGCCCAAAACCTGAACTTATTCTTAATTACTGCGGCCTTGTTGTTTGGGGAACTCTCCGCAGTAAATAAATTTTTTTGGAGAACTGTTCTTAAAAATGTATATAATGGAGAAGTATTCTCTATTTATCAGTGATATTTCAAGCCAAATTCACAGGAAACAATCGTGCGTTTATTCCCGTTGTACTTGCTTTGGAAAACCTTACAATTTTGTAAATTTTCTAATCCCACGCTTAAGATACTTTCGCTAGCTTTCTACATTTTTAGAAAGAACATTTTTTATGAAACACAGCGGCAAGATTAATTTCGTAGGGAAACATAAATTGAAGTTGGTATGTCAAAGTACGAGTAGGGACACCTACGATAGATATTCTAGGATAAGACATGTTTTGGAGGAAAGGAGGGTCAAGTATACTTTAAAACACTTGGATAACTCTGACACAATATATTTCGTTATCTGTTCGATAGTATAATGATGATAAACGAAGAATTTTACCATCGATAGCCGATGACTAGTTATTTTATACGAAGAGTAGTCCTTTAAAAGCCAGGAAAGAAATTTCCCGCTTTTCATGGAATTAAAACTTTTGGTATCGTCTTAAGGACACGGCCCTGAACCAGATGAAACTAATTCACATTCTCTCACCTTAACTCTTAATAGGCATATCCATTAAGAAATTAAGAGCAGATTTCATTCGGAAATTATTTCCTTCTCGTTTGCTATTTAAAAACATAAAGATTATGATATCTAGTGTAATATAATTTTGCTTCTTAGTTTTTGTGTATGGATTAGATTCATCTGGCTCGAGGTAGGGAAAAGTGGTCTGGTAATGAATATTCGGGTTCCATAAAACGTGGGGAGTTTCTTGACTAGCTATGAAGTCATTAGTTATTCAAGAAGAATCTTGCTCCAAGGACTTAGATAGTTAGTTAGTTAGGTCCATCCATTTAAATGTTATCCTCCCATCTAGTTCAGATCTTCTAAGCGGTCTCTTCCTTTCAGCTTTCCCGACATAATGCTGTATGCATTTCTCATCACTCCCAAGCGCACTACATTCCAAGCTCAACTCACCTTCAACTTCATCGCCATAATAATATTTGGCGAAGCGTTCAAACTGTAAAGCTCCTCATTATGCACTTTTCTGCACCCTCCTATTAGTTACCATCTCTAAGTTTCAACTATTCTACCAATCGTCCTACTATCAATTCATTTTCTTACTTTCATGTAAGAAGGTGTGCTGTAAACAAATAACTTTTAAAATATAAATTGGAAATGGTAAAACTAAAAGTGAAGCTTTTCCTGTGTTTGATTCAGCACCACGCCACTATCATGTATGGGGTAGTGGAGGTACAGGTCCACACTTTTTATATTGAGCCATCCCTTTGTGTTAAATCAAATACTCATACATTTAGAGTATATTGTCTACAGTTGACTAACGTACATACTCAAGCTAATAAATATATACACAAGGATAAAAAGAAATACGTACCACCATATCGTTAAGAGTTTAATGCAAAATAAGGCAAAGAAGCAGTAGAAACATATTAATGAAATAGGCTTGGATATCAAATATTTTTCAGTATAATATTCTAATATATTTTAGCTTTCCATTTACGAAATATGGAATATAAAAAACAGACGAGGCATCAAGTTTTCAGTTATGTTTGGTGGCACTGAGACGGTTACGACTACTACAAGCGGAATTTTATGTTTGGCCTGATGATGACCTTATGAAAGCTGAAACATGGAGTCTCTTCACACGTATTGCCTAACAAACGAGTTGTGTTGACTGAGACTTCCTAGTACTTGAATTAGAGCTCCACGCATTCTTAACCTCGACACTAGACAGAGGTGTTAAATAAGCGTCACTCCTGCCCCTAAATGAGTATGCATACATAGTTAAACCGATGAGAGGAGTGTTCTGCTACACCATATCATCAGCTTACATAAACGACGGGTGAACTACGCAACAGAGCCATAAATTAATTCGCGGGTTTCTAGAGTCATCTGATGTTGTGTTAATGCACAGGCACGGTGTCACACAAAATGCCCCACACCTCAAAGGCTGTTTCGTTACGTATAATGGAACTGTGCTCTTCACTGACGCAATCACTTCATTAATATGAAATTGTATTAAGTTTTCAAGCGCGTTCGCGTAAGTCACGAAAAGCGACTAGTACCTTCGTCGTGTATGTCTGTCTTTATGTATCAGTGAGACACCCACTAGACGGATTTTTCGTGAAATTTTATATTGGGGACGTTTACGAAAATTATAGAGAAACTCCAAATTTGGTTAAAATCGGACAATATTATCGGACACTTACACGAAGACGTAAGTACCTTTACATTGCTGACAGCAGTATGGAATATTTTGTAACTTGAAAACGGTGCGAAGGAAACCCAGTGTTACATTTCCATTGTAACACTGTAACACTGAACACCTTTACATTGTCGACAGCTACATGTAGGTCAAAACCAATACAAAGGAAGGTATTTCTGCGTTTCCATGGCACAATTGTTACGAGACGGCGACACGATTAACGTTACACGTACATCGCCTGCTTTGTTACTTTGTTGCTACCGCAGAGTTGTGAGGAGCCCATCTACTGTACTTGCTGCTACTACTGCGCCTGCTACTACGTCTGTTCCTTCTGGCCGCCACAAATTAGGTTGAAGCCATTTATTTGACGATTTAAACATGCCACTGTGCCCATTCAAACTGTATTGAAAGGTATATTTCAGTACAGGTTTTAAATCGGACAAAACGAGTTGCTTACTGGCGCCATCGTGAAAAGAGTCTGCAAAAATGAGCCAAGCTTCGACATGACTCTATTTTATCCATCTGCAACAAATCGAACTCCCCAGTCTGATATTAGTAAGGTTTAATAATCTTTGTCGACATGTTCCACTTTTTGTTAAAGTCAGGCAAAAATACTGCACACTTTATTCGACACAAATATCTGCATGCATTTCTCTCAGTATCTTGAGTGTTGCTCGCGGGAAACATTGCGGGCGAAAATTGTAGAGAAGAATGAAAGGGCAATTCATGTTCCTTACACTTATTCCGCATGTCTTAACGGGTTTAGAGCCAGAATCAGTGTTTCTTACACTTTTTCTACCTGTGTATTCATCTATTTACTGTAAGAACTGCAAACAGATACTTCTACATACCTTATATTGAAGTTTCACGACTTCAGTACACGAGACATGCTTGCTAATAATCCCTTTCGAAATATTTTAAATGCCCTCGCGCAATATAAAAATTATCGAACAAAATGTACAAGATTTTAATTTCTTTCACCTACTGTCTTTTACGATTGTAAAAATATCTCTTCCTACCGAAAGAACACAGCTGAGAGTAATACGTGGGGTTTCCTTGGCAAGGAAAAATTTTAGAGTAATCTTCTGGCTTATGATGCAGTGTAGATTAACAGGTAGTTACCATAGTTTCGAAGTAATCTGCTGCCTGCTTCTTCCGGTCGGCAGAAGCCCTAGTATTCACCTATGAGACTACAACGTGTCATAAACCCAGACGACCACAATCAAAATGGTTGCGTTTCGGAACATAACGCCGAGCTAAATATTTGGACTTAAAGAACAGGATGTAATAGAAGAATGACAATATTAGATATTGAAGATAAGAGTCACTAAGTGTGTGACATACCTCCAGGCAATATTAAGTTCGGTACTGAATGGAGGTTTTCTGCAATCCCCAGTACACAAAGAAGTGTCATATTTCTAATTTTCATTTACTGCGAAGGACGATATTTAAGTGGATATGCAAAAATCATAGTAAGTTAGAGGCAATCGATACCAGTGACTAACAAATTCCTTATAATCACCGTGGTTTTATTGACTTTCAGTTGGTATTTGTTGTGCTTAATCTTTCGTGGTATTTCATTTTTAAACTCGTCAGTGCCATTTGTATATGTAACTTCATATATCATAACGCCTTAGTTTCTTTCATTCATTTAGCATCCGATTCTTCTTGTTATCATCTCCACCACCCAACACCTGAGTGTTGCTCGTCTCAACACAATTGTTTCCTTGCGATATAAATAAGGTACTTCATGTCGTAAATAAAACCCAAATAAGCAAGTGGTTTATAATAAACAAAAAAAAACAACCAGCAGAAAGAGGACCCCCAAATCCCACATTTAATTGAAATCCGTTCAGTACTTTGGAAAACAATCCATACACAGAACAGACAGACCTAGCCACGTCCTGTTTATTTTGCGTATTATTAACAAAGAAAGTATAAAAACGGAAATCATAACTTCAGAAAATTCTTTATGAGGACTGCTGACAAACATGGAAATAATTCCCACATGATGCTAGAAGTCAGTTTAAGTTTTCTTTATGTAAAGCTTAACTTTACAGGGGAATTTACGAGTACATCGTCTTTCTCCTCGCGAGAAACCTACTTCTTACGACAGATGGATCGCCATTAGATACAATATTATCTATATTGGCTAAGAATACATCCACCCAAGTTCTTAACCCTTTAAATCCCAGTGGTTACTTTATGTACAACCAGGTTTAACATTCAAGAATTCTACGTTTCTGAACAGAGAGTGAATTTGTGTGTTTTGTACGGTTCTCAGAACAGCGATAATTTCCCTTACAGAATTAAATGATTGACTTTTACAGTCGAGAAGGTGTATGTTTACTGCGGGATACGAACCAGAATCATTAAACAGAAATCAGGTTCTACTTCGGACAAATCCGCACTCTCGTCAGACAGAGCGCCTGACTACTTTCAAAGAGTAAAATTCAAAACATCGACTTCAGTCTGATCACGAACCCCGGGAGGAGCTAAGTATCAAAAGGGACTGATTGGCTGACTGAGTGAATGACTGACTGGCTGACTGTCAATTGTAAAGTCACTTTGACTAGCACTTAGTCTTTAAAGGGTTAACTACCAATAATGTTGTGTAAATATTCCTCTCTCAATATTCTTAAGGAAAAAAGTCATTACGACTACTAACATATTCGTCGATAATTTCTTCTTGGAAATTAATCCACCCCAATTTTTCAGATTTATTCTCCATTCTTAGTTTCGCTTCGTCGTAACGCAATAATATTTCCATATTCAAACTTCCGACACATAGGGCATTGTCCTTTGGAACAGACTTTCTATACCTTATCAATCTCCATATTTCTAACCTCCATCATGCCAGTTCTGTTCTTGCACTACTACAACGACTCTCAAGATGTTTTTCACTTTTCCAGATTTGTTCTGATTTTTAAACAGTCAGTTAAGGTAATTTTATCTAAAGTCTTTGCATCCATACGAAATGTAAAGGTAAAACTGTTCCTGTGCCCAGTTAATCAAACACAATGTTAAGCTATAAGAGGCGTGTAACTGCAGGTGCGTGCTTTCTTAACCTTTAACAAGATGGATTTGAGTGGTCAGGTTTACGTTGCGGACACTTTACCCTCGGAGAAAAAGTCATCAACAGCCACTCCAGAGGAGGCTGGGTGGGAGTTTGGGAGTTGAAGGCGAAGAAAAAAATTTGTTCGTCCCAGGAACCAAACTCCGAATCTCCGGTCCTTCATCTCTCAGCCTAGTCACTGTACCGACTGAACTATTCTGTGCTTAAGTGGCGTTAGACAACGTATGAATACTTTTCTAATTACTGTCCAAATTTTTATGTTCCGGATATACGCCGAACTTATCTTCTTCAACTCTGCCTTAATCCTGCCATATAGAGTACAGCTGTGACTTAAAAGATCCTTTTTATTTTACAGTTCTATTTCTGGAATGTTGTCTTTAAGAAAATTCAGCCTAGAACATCTGTTATAATCACAGCAGTAAATATCATGAAGACATGAAATGGATACGGACCCCATAAAGACATAAAGACAGAAGTTCAGTACCGTCACTACAAATTCCAAGAACAGTTCACAGAGGAGTAGTGATACTGACAAAAACAAGAAAGACGGCTGTGTTTTCCTTCTCAGATAAAGTACCTTCCCTTTCTTCGTCAAAGGAATATTACGTCGGATAAATACTCTAATCTTACAAAAGATTTATAACAAAACAAGCCGTCTGTATCCACGACGCACTCAATTGTACCACGTAAGCTTTTGTGATAAATGATACGTGGCGTGGATCCAATTATTGCGGGTACGGCTGTTGCGTTCATCGGAATAGCCGCAGTACAGCACAGACCAAGAGTTTCAGCAAACTGCACCACAACATATGTCCCATTGCATCCATAATTTTTGGAAGAAACTTACGGCACTTAGCTAAACGTTTCAGGCATCTGCCTTTAAAAGTTGGTTATTAGAATATTTAACGACTGCGGTACGGTCAGGAAGCTACTCACTGGTAACAAGGTCAGAGAACAGAAAAATTTGGGTGCTGTTGCATGTAGGATTAAACGTAAATGGAAAAAGCAGCTGAAGGAAACAGAATCGAGGTTAGAAGGAGAATAAGAATTTTTTAAAGAGAATTTATCCCCGTTGCGTTCTTTAACAATTAGAATTACGGTAAGTCTAGTCAAAACACAACAATTTATTCTGTAATTTTCAATTACTTGTTTCGGCCTAAAAGGCCATCATCAGGTTTAATACAAGATTAAAGAACATATATACACAGAGTACATGGAACTGAGACCTCGAAACCTCACAATTTGTACAGTTATGTGGGTATACACAACATGGATAGAATGGCCTTGGGAAATAGAATTCATGTAACTACGTTTACAGTTTTTTTTAAAATGGCACATATTCGAGAGAAAGTCCCGCCTTGAGAAAAATACGCGAGAGCACTATACAAATTATACTGGCCGTCCATCTGAAAAATAGCCTACGCAGTTATTGAATTACCTTTTAGCATTTTAGCATTGTAACATTATTACTTATTTAATTTCATACTGATACATTCTTGATCCAGTCTTTTTTAAAAAGAAAGTACAAACATAATTATAAAATTTCTATGTCCCAAGGCTATTCTATCCATGTTATGCATACCCACATAACAATAGAAATTGTGAAGTTACGAAATCTCGATTTCGTATAAAACTGTGTACATAAATTTTTTTACTCTTGTATTCAAACTGATGATGGCCTTTTAGGCCGAAACATGTAGTTGAAAGCAAATAAAATAAATTGTTGTGTTTTGACTGGACTTACCGTAATTATATTAATTATAATAAGAACTAGTTTGTACGTAAGATCCATAGGCTATTAAACGAGAGACAGATTGGGGAGGGGAGAAAAACATATCTTATATCTAGAAATCAATAACCAGAGCGAAAGCTTAAAAAATTAAGAAAATAAATGTGTGACAAATAATATAGAATTTAAGTTTAACATTTCATTAAGATGCATAACTTAGGATTAATGTAAGGAATGCACAATGTAAAGCACTTGGTGTTAGCAGGCACATCGTTAATACGTAATGTGGCTCAACAAATTATCATATTTGTTTTGCTTGTTGACTGCGTTACGGATTTCTAAAAGTGTTAGTGACCCATTTGAAGGTATCATGAGGCATTTTACTGGGAACAGTAAGAAAACCACGATAAGTATACTACATAAAATTACTGCGCTATCTCTTGCAGTTACTTCTTTAATGGACCTCATAAAAACTCACAAGAGGAGGTTGATGCCTGAGGAACTTTGCTTTAACTTAAGCACACAAACTCAGAGCCTTGCCAACAGCGCTATCACAACGAAATAAAGAACACGCTACTATATGGACAAGAATATCTTGCGTCGGCGCTGATGTTCAAGAGCGAACAATGCGTGTCTCCTATACTGCGCCGAATGTGCATGTACTGCTAAGCAAACTCTGATAGGTAGGTAGCCTACACTGCATTCTATTACTGATCTGCATGCGTTGGTCCGCCCGTGGGGACCACCACAGTTTACATTCTTAATAGCGGCTCTAAATTCAAAATGGTTTACTTACTGTCCAGGCACTTAAGTAAGGAGACATTTACTTATCAATAAATTAGGCTTGGAGGAACTTTAGGAGCAGGTAATACAAACTTGTAATTAACTGTTTTATATGGCAGTTTTCCTGTATGTATCATGCGGATACCCGGTCCCGTTTATTTTACACAACTGAGCGTACTCGCGTCATGTAGATAACAACACAAAGTGTTCTGTGTACTTTACAGTCTAAGCTGAATTCCACAAGGGACAGATCCATCTAAGTAAATTACTCGCTATTATGCTCTCTGATTAATTGGAGTATAATCCACACGTTATCTAATCTCAAAATCCATGGGCTGTGTAAATTATCCTATACTATTTACTAACAAACAAATTATGAGACGGGATTTGCGTCATAAAACTATTTGTAGGTTAAAATAAACATCGCTCCTCAAACACAAAATCCAGGAAGCTTATTTTAATTGCATTGGCACTTCATACGTTAACATAGAGTGCATAGCTATTAAGCTTAGACTTTAATCTATATCTTAAGATTTTGAACAAACAATTCTATATTAAATTCATTTATATCTTCACGACCACTCTACGATTGAAACTACTCTGAAAGAAAATGGAAATTTTTAGATAGAAGTGTCAAAACGTGCCAGGTAATGGTTTCTTTCGACAGAGTGTCATTTTGTAATGACTTAGGGTGAGGGTGAGGCCATGTCTCTTGAAACTGTTACAAGTTAGTGGTCCCACAGCCCATCTGCGGATGACAGGTAAATTAAATTGTGGCATATATGTTATATATGTGGCATAATAAGTTCTCGGAGAGAAACCAGCACCCATTACAATTTGTCCACCAAAAATCCCACATAGTCCGACCCTGAATCGAAAACGGTTCTCAGCGGTGAAGAGGACGCGACTAACCGCTGAGCTCTTTCAGTCTCCGTACAGTATCACACAGTATCATTCAGTCAATGGCCTTCATGTATAGAACATAAATAATCCCTCAAATACATTAATTTAATGTCAACTTTAGCCTAAGAGGGATGAGGTAACAGGGGTGTGGAGAAGAGAGCATAATGAAGGGCTTTACGATCTGCATGCTTCTTCTTCTTCTTTATAATTCTTCTTCTTCTTCTCTTCAAGGCGCAACAGCTTCTAGTGTGCCAGGGCCTCCTCATTGTCGGGCTTCACGATCACACTCAGACACACCACACTCGGTAGGACTCCTCTGGACGAGTGATCAGCCCGACGCAGAGACCTCTACCTTACAACAAACAACACTCACAAGAGACAGACAGCCATGCCCCCAGCGGTATTAAAACCCATAATGCCAGTAAGCGAGCGGCCGTAGACGCATGCTTTAGACCGCGCGGCCACTGGGATCGGCATCTGTACTCCTCACCAAATATTATTCGCCTGACCAGATCAAGAAGAAATAAATGGGCGGGGCATGTGGCATGTAAGAAGAAGAGAAGAAAGGCGTACAGAGTTTTGGTGGAGAAACCTGAGTAAAAGAGACCTATTGGAAGACCTAGGTGTAGAAGGGAGAATAATAATAAAATGTCAAAAAATAGAATGGGACGGGCGTTGACTGGATTGATCTGGCTCAAGACAGGGGCGTGTGACGGGGTATGGTGAATGTGGTAATGAACCCTCGGGTTCCATAAAATCTGGGAAATTTCTTGACTAGGTAAGGAACTATTAGCTTCTCAAGAAGGACGCTGCTCCTTGGAGTGGTTATTTAGTTAGTAAACTTTTTCATGTTACAATCATTTATAATAAGGATAAATTTCCATGCAACGTTAATGATATAAATATTGTTCATGCACAGGCCAATAATTAAGAGTTTCACAATTGGTCATTAGTGTTATTTCTTCGTACTTAAGAAACATTCTGTGTTAAATTAAGGTGATTTTATACACCTAGCTAGGAAACTGTGACCTATGGAACAAATTCAATTTTATACCTTCGGAATTTAATAGGCAATTTATTTTCCTTGTAAGAACTGTCGTCTTACAATATGTCGAGGAACGAATTAAGCTCAAAAACTGAAGGATTACGGTACGTGATCGGCTGTAGCGTTAATAAAGTTTGCAGCTGATTCAGCAGTGTGTTTATGATCCTTATGATTATTACAGTAAATAAGTACTATTTCCCTAAACAATGCTAAACAGTAAGTCCTTGTAATAAAGCAGGACTCTATCATTTTTGAGACAGAAAGCGGCTTTTTATATACAGTTAAGAAAAATGGTAGTCTTTCAAAGGGTTCATAAATTTTCAGTACGTGACAGGATATTTTTCTTCTACATTTATACCATTTAGATGGGACTCTATAACAACATTACAGACTTTAATAGCCTATATCTACGCCACAGGTTATATTTACTCCATTTCTGTAGGACCAAACGATAGAGAAGGCAAAGTAGGGAGCCGCAGTAACTTGATAAGGGCCAAAATGAAATTCAATAGGCAAAGTTTAGCGCAGATTTCTTAGTCTGAAATTCAATCTGAATTCGGTGTGTGTGTTTTTTGGGCGAAACAAGGTGTTAAATGAAGAATGAGAATGACAGAGAGAGGCAGATTTTAAGACAATCCATGTGAATGAAGAGTTGTAGAGTGCGCGCCATGAAATTGTATGGGGAAGTGGAGGTATAGATTCACTTATTAACCTCGTTACTAGAGGGATGCGAGTGATCAGTATCAGGCCTCAACCGCTTTGCTCAGGAGGAAATTGACCCCCAGTACCCATTTCATTCCACCCTGGGTGGGCCCCAGAGCCGTTCTGCATATTTTGAAAACAGCACAATCTTGCTTCTGGTGGGAATCGAACCATGATTTCCCAGTCGCCTAGCCCTTAGCCTAGTCACTATACCGACTTCGATATCCCAGCTCCTTTACATAAACCAAAGCACGTGTGAATTCCATGTACTCAGTGCAAATAAATCGTGTATCATGGTAAATATAATATAGGTCATACAAGCCTTGTACATCGCAGTCCACTTCATGTCGGTCACATTTTAAAATTCGTTATCATTTTAGAATAGAATAGTGCTTTGAAAATGACTTTCAATTTCATAGCATTCTGCTATGTTATGCAAACACTGTGGTAATTTTATTCCATGGCGATATGTCCTTAAACATTAAATTTCAAATTCAATACCGTTTGCGTCGGTTTTACAATGAAACCTATAGAGCATTCAGAGAGGCAATTTCGCTAACTTGATCAACAGTGCGCCTTTGGCCGTTTCACTTTCAAATGATAACTTGGATCATGGTACCCACTAACGGGTCTGGTTAGTCTCCTGATGATGAGGTGACATTCATGCAGATGAGGCTCTTGATATGTATATTAAATGCAAGAGGAATCTCTAAATGTGGTGGAATATATTGAAGGTCATACATAACAACACATGCAGCCCTAGTCAAGGATGGTACTGAAGCAGTGATATGGTATGAAGGCATATTACTCTAGAGCATCGGCGTCCAACTTTTTTGGTGGGGGGAGAGGGTGGAAGGGCCACAGCCGTTATTGTAGACTGATTCGCACGCCGAACGTGTAACAATCACAATAAGTGGTATACCTAACCGCCTAAATTACTGTGTAATTTTATAGTGCATAAATAATTTGAAAATGTGGCCGCGGGCAGCGGGTTTGACACCCATGATCTAGAGCATTTGTAAGCATAACATCATGAACTGCATTCCAACCTTCAGTGCAAACATTTTGAATTATATGCTTATAATCATGAATTTTTATTTGTGTCAATTTTCCTTTTGGCTTAAAACAGATTTTCTGCAAATAACAAGAATCACAGTAAATTCAGTCAAGCACAACAATTCATTTATTCAGTATTACCTCAACAACATGTTTCGGCCCAATAGGCCATCATCAGGTTGGCAAGAATGGAAGGTAAATACACAGTTTTGAGTGTAAATTAAATCTAAATTTTTTAAATTTATATATACGTATTACATAATGAAGTAGAGTTGAGTAATTGTGTTTTACAATGTTGAGGGCGAGACTTATAATCTACTGTGACTCGTGTTATCTGAAACACAACGGGGATGAAACGTCTTAAAATTTAAAAAATCTTCAAATTTCTGCAAATTTTACTTCCTAGCATATTGCTTTATACTTTTTCTCAAAATGTTTACACAAATTCGTTTAAATAAATGAACAAAATATGCCAAATTTGCCGGAAGTCGCCTACATATGTCTATAAATATCTTTCCAATAAGTAGGTGTTACGCTTCATAGTGGGACTAACTGGAGGGAAAAGGCTGCTTGGGAAATCTAGAAGTAAATGTGCTGACGATAGTGAAATTAATGTTAAAAATGTAGGATGTGAGGGTGTAAGTGGACGGGATTCATGTGGCTGAGAATGTGTGTCAATGAAAGGCTCTTTTGAAGACGTCAGTTAAATTTGAGAGTCCATAAAATACGGGGAATGTCTTGACCAGATAGATGACTATCAGCTAATCAAGTGAACTGTGTTGTATGTGTTTTGTTGTTTTTAAACTATTAACTGTTATTAATATTACTTACTGCAATTGGGTTTTCACCCGGTGGCAGTAGTCTTACACTAGTACAGATGAAACAATAAAAATAACACAAGACAATAAAAATAAGAAGTACAAAACAATAAAAATAAGTACACACAAAACAACAAAACACAGTAAATACAAGTACAATACGCATTACAATGCACACACACATATTACGAAACTCACGAAGTTAAGACAACCATAGTACAATACACACATGAAATGAAATAGTCATAATACGTTCATGCACCCACATTTAAATGTATTTTAAATGTATACCGGCAGTGGAATGTAATTATACAACATGTGCCTGATATGTTTGATATATTGTCTCTGTACTGAGCCTGAGAAAAAGAATTGTATGAATAGTGGGTATGAAGGAGCTCGAGACTTCCCCTTTCTGCCTACTGCTATATCCCACTTCATCCCCCTCTGCCCAGAGTCAACAAGGTAAACGTAAAATTTCCCCTCTCCACTTCATAAAGGCATAGGTGGAGTACAGTTCCAGCTCCAATCATTCTTAACCTCGACATTAGATGGAGGTGAATGGTAAACATCACGTCCCGTCCACTTTACCCGCGGGAACGAAACCCTGTATCCATTAAATTGGAGGCTGGGTGGGCCCCAGTACCGGTCTTGACGTTTTTGAGAAGAGAAAAAATTTCAAACCCCGGACAACTGAGCCAGTAGCCTAGTCCCTATATTAACTACGCTACCCCGGCTACCAGAGTCAAAAAGCCCAAATATTTTGTCACTAGCAAAGATTATTACTGCAATAACCGAGTAAAAAAAAGCTACGCTTGAACTAAGTATGACAAAAAGGAAAAGGAAGACTGAGTACAGGACTGGAAGACGTTAAATCACCAGACTTCTTTCCGAGGCACCAGAGTATGTGTATCACCAATAGCTACGACCTTACGGTTGCCAAATTTTACAATGGCAACTATTGATACCTCCGAAACCAAATGCTTGTTATTACAGATCCTAGAACCGACTCTAATCAGATACTTCTCCCGTGAGACCTAAAGGCAGATCCCTTACAACAACAAAGCAGAAGGTCGTTATGATCTCTAACATCACAGCTCTGATAACAGTGATCTGATAACAAGTAGATGGCGCATTACCGTGGGAATGAAAAATTGGCATCAAGAACTAGCAGTGAAAGGAAACAGTGGTTACCTAACTTAAGGCACTAACTGAGAGTCTGCTTGCAAATAATGAGAAATATTACACAACAGGTTTCAGAATCGAGATTGCAAAATACGACCTTACGAATCTTTAATGCGAGTGATAACAACTCAACCGTGGCTTTTGTCACTACAATCATCAAGTCACAACGTGAACTGCGGTCTTCTAGATGGAAGAATCTTCCCCTTTGATCTTTAGGGTGAAAGGGAATATAAAAGCAGCAGGTTCGTATAGAACAGGGGTGGGCAATAGCATTTTCAGGAATGCCACATGTGTGGTGAATGGCCCAGGAAATGTGACACTTTAATTCAAGAGAGTTTTAAGTATGCAGTAAATTACCTGTTTGCAGGAAAGCCCGTAAACTGCTTGAATGGATTTTATTCCATCACACTGACAAATCAAATACAAGAGACTCAAGCATGTTCAGTAACACAAAAAAGTCAGCGTGAAATGTGGCAGTCTTTTTCCCCGACCAACTGAACAAAATTTTGCTAAATATCTAAACATATTACCGCACATCTCAACTTCCCATCTAAATTCATGTCAGCGATTACAGGTCTATATTTTGAATTGATATAATTTATCTAAGAAAATCTTTATTCACAGGACTTGATATCTCAGTATTTCTGGCTCCAGTGTGAAGAAACAAGGTTGCCTTATTTTTCAAGAGTTTATTTCTATCTCGTTTTCTCAGAAGAACGTTTCAGTGTAATACACTACGTTATTATAACGTACGGTAAAAACGTGATAATTCCGATCAGTAAAGTAGTTTCAATTAAAAGTTACTTGAAGTTAAACTCCGTACAGTTTATCGCCAAATCTCCAAACGTGGCGACTGGAGAGGTGTTTTTTGTTCCTGCTCTTAAAACGTTACTAACAATCAGCCAGACAAACCCGATGATCTAGATCACAAAACGAAAATTTACTGCCGAGGAAACCTCATATTTCCTACAGGTTACTATGGCTGAAATTGCACAGAGCGATTCTGAACAAACGAAAGTGTCATACTCAACGGAAAAAAGAACTACTACATTTGTATTGAATTATGAAATACATTATCATAAAAACAATGAGTATTTTTTATGAAATTTGGAGGTTTAGAATTATTTCGAAGAGTTTCCAATGTCCGTTTCATTTAGCGAGTATTTTTCAACAATCTCATAAAAGTCAACTCATTTAGGCGAGGAAAATTTTCCGAGATTCTGTAAGTAGGTTATATACTCCTGCCTTCACTGTAGATTTTTGGTGTCTATTCAGTTTCAGAAGATAAAGAAAGAATTCAGCTTCAAGCTGCATTTTTTCTTCGGGGTCAGTGCCAAGAAACTCGTATATCTTGCTGCCTTATATAATTTCTGTTGGTCACTATTCACTTCACAGCAAAAAGCACTCCGTAAAGACATGGCATTCATCCGTTTCCGTCCGATACAACTAAAGATCTTAACCAAGTCTTTCATAAAGTTCTCAAGGAGAGAAATATTTTGCCACTAACTCAAAGATGCGGAACTATCAGACAAAGGAAAAAGATTAATGTCATATAAAGCGAAGTTGTACTGGGCTACAATTATGTGAAGTGGCACTAATGTAGGCGTATTTACTTTAAAATTAAATTGGAAAAGCTGGATTATTAAAAACATTTATGAAATATAAAACCGAAATTTACATACATGCTTACATACAGATTTAATGGATTAGTCTGGTCACAAAGCATTTTTATACACGTAACAAAATAATCATATTTGTGAACAAGGTAAATTAACAGCTTGAATAAATTACGTGTCCACACACACACACACACACACACACACACACACACACTCAGCAGGAAGACAAAATCTTTCTGTTTGCAACTGCTACTTGGTTCAGTGTTTAACAAAACCAGCCCTCACACGTTTGATGTTCAGGTCCTCGGCACAGTAGCAGAGGGTACACAACAAACTCAATTTGAACTCGAGCGCAAGGAGTACAATATATTACTCTCCCGCTGTTTCAACGGCGGAGGGCTTTCATGATGATAGTGGTTAGTGGTGCTGGTGATATGTCGCCATCGTCTGAAGTGTGAAGCAAAACGTAGTGAAGCTTGCGGCTCGCGTCTTGGTTATAAGCATTCCAGGTTGGAAATAAAAGTGAGTGCTGCAGTGCCATGTACACTTAACGTTAAAAATTATTTCTTTAAGAGACATTTTAAAATTGTACTTCCATCTACTCCTAGGTCTTCCAAGTGAGTCTGTCCCTCGAGGTTTCCCTACCAAACCCGTGATTACGTTCGACATGCCTCGCACATACCATCCACCTTAATTTGATCACGAGAACACGATTTGGTGAGGGGTACAAATCGTTATAAAGTCTTCTCCAACCTCCATTTACGTCCTCGCACTTAGGCCCATATATCTTCCTCCGCACCCTATTCTCGAATATCCTCAGTCTATGTTCCTCCTTGAAAACGAGAGGCCATCCTTTCACAAACATATAAACCAGTAGGCATAATTATAGTTCTGTGTGCTTTATGTTTATATTTTAAATAGCACACGAGAAGACAAAAAAATTTTGGTCCGAAAGGTAGCAGGTATTCCCTGACTTCAATCTGCTCTTAATTTCTTGGAATATGAAATTTTGATATGTTGGGGTTGCTCTCAAATATTTGATTTTTCCTTATTACCTCTGTTTATATCATAATTCTATCCTGCATTCTGTTCAGGAGACATGAGCATATAGTTCAGTTTCCTCACCATTTAATCTTAAAAAACCTCCTTACGAGCGACTAAAAAAGCTTCTGCGTTTTTCTCTCAGTAGTTATGTTTTCACCCAATAAACGACAAACATCAGCGCAGAACACAATCTGGTGTGTTCTATTTAAATTCAGCCTCTCCTACCCCCCATTTAATTTGACCTTCCTCATAAAATATTGTTAAGCCCAGTTGAAAATCAGTGGCGACAAATTATCGCCTTTTTTTTATTCAGTAACCAACAAATGCACTAACATAAACTACTTTATAGTTTTCATTAATATCGATGTTGGTTTCTGAATAATAAGTGAAAATGCACGGTGAAAGCAATATAAAAATTATCGCCTTTTTACACCAGTTT
This sequence comes from Reticulitermes speratus, assembly GCA_021186555.1. Taxonomy (NCBI): domain Eukaryota; kingdom Metazoa; phylum Arthropoda; class Insecta; order Blattodea; family Rhinotermitidae; genus Reticulitermes; species Reticulitermes speratus. Next base: position 23,953,298 of record JAJKFL010000005.1, read on the forward strand.
GAATACGGAATGTTTGAAGCAAATATCGATTTATCCGGACTTTATTATAGGTGTCATTTAAACACATTATACTAACCTAACTAGATTCATGGGTATATCAAACTCGCCAAGAATATTATACAAAACCTCCCTCCCAACCAAATATACAGTTTCTTAAAGTCTTTAAATAGCTTATATAGTGCCTCATTTTATTCTCATTTTTACTGAAGGATCTTACGAATGTATGTTATATGATCAGTCGTTGATGTGTAACGTCAAATCTACACAATGATGACCAATTATTTTGCATGTGTATCGAGTTAAACGTGACAGGAAACAGGTGGATTAAATTTTGTATGCGTCTGATAACCAAAATATGCCTCGATAATTTCGCCCTTCATATAAATTGGTATAACAATACGGATAGATTCATTCTCTTAATGAGGGTACATTTTCTTATTTCAAATATAAGTAATATAGTTAATTGGCGTAAATAAATATTATATGTTATTCAACCTCCTTCTTGAATCAATTCTGCTGGAAGTTAATCCGAGCGTGGCCATTTTTATTTTCTCAACTTCCTAAAATCTCGAGTTCAAAGCCATGTGTTCAGGTACTGATTGGTCAGTTGCTAAGTATTTCAGTTTTTCTCGTAATCACGATATATAACTGAAAGAAACGAAGTATAAATGATGACACTAACTTGCAACTATTGTACTTGTAGTAGGTACAAATCCACATGTGCACCTTTGTAATGCGGCAGATACTGAATTAATGTTTTATTTAATCTGATCCAAAGCACAGGGCAATCCCTGTTATTTCTTCTAAACAATTATGGTAATCCTTTGTTTTAGTATTTCAAATTCGCGCGTTTCCCGAAAGTGTACTTTTTGTATACCCCAGAGAAGAAAGCCAGGCAGCGTAAGATTCGGAAGTTAAATATCTGAACTACGCCGACCTCTAAGTATGCGTCGATTTTGAAACTTATCATTTAGAGTAGGTCGAATGAAATTGCTACAAATTCCACGACTTCACCATCGATTTCGTTGCTTTCAATTTTAAACTACAACACTTCTAAACACGGAACTACAACACTTCTAACCACGGAATATATTTTGTGAATATGTTGAATTCTGTATACTGACAAGATGATTTACTAATAGTTAATTAATCATCCTAATTGAGTAATTAACTAACATCCTAATAATCTAAGCAACTTGCTGGCGACCAACTAACTATCCTATAAACGGATTAACCAGTGGCGCTGAATCACTCGCAATTATACAGTAAACACAGATGATAGGCTCGATGGGTAGTCAAAAACTACAGGTAGGAGAGCAATAATGAAAATGCATTTCACATCGAGTTTTACGAAAATTCGTCCATTGTTTTATAGATATAGAAACAAAATGCACATAAACATGAATATGATGACACAATAAATGTATCCACACCTTTATTAAACGGTATAATGTACACTAAAAGCGAAGCGGGTAACGGGTTGCAATACTTGTCTCCCATTCAAATATGACAAATGTAATTAAAAATGCTTGACACCTTATACACGTCACCTGTAATGCAGAAAACATACTGTTGGTTTCCTGTTTGTGCTTTAGAGTAATATTTCTAAAAATCAGTTAACGCTTCATTCTGATGTTTCCACGGCCTGCCAATAGTTCCTCTTCCTGTGAACTGATAATTCATGATTTAAATAATGAGAGTTTTAGTCAACAAAACTACCTTTTATTATAAAGACAATATTTGCCTTTATAAAGCGCTACACATTTACCCTCCTAAGGGTCATCATCAGGCACGAATAAATAAAATGGAAGCAGTCAGATACCTTTTATTGTTATTTCTATGCAAGAGATCTCTTTCTTAAAAATCAATCCACTACAGTTATACTGTTGTGTGAAAGTCAACATGACGCAACTTAATTGTATAAAGGCAAACATTTGTATATAGTTGTGTTATTACGACAGCACATATATTACAGTATTAAAGTATATTAAAAATGTCACATTTAGGACTATTATAGAATCAATAAAATCATTGTGCTATTTATTTTTTATATTAAAAATTATTTGGCTTCCTTTCGTTTACATTACTTTTTGTTGCCAATATATAATAATTTGTTTTGTTCTATGTCTAAAATTGGAACGTTGACCTTGCATTAATATCGTGAACTTGTGCCTGATGATGACTTTAGGAGTCGACACATGTAGCATTTTATGAAGGCGAATATCATTCTTGTAATAAAAATAGTTTAGTTGACCGAAAATGTCTTTATTATTTAATTTGCGAAATATAACTGGATATGTTCTCCAAAAAAGACTCAATATATACTTTGATTACTTTGTTTTGCTTTTCTGTTTAGACATTCCTTCCGCATTCATCGTTGTTTATCTTTTGTCTCTTGTAATTAGTACAATGTGGAATTAAAATCCGAGCCCTGGTCTACTGATTAGCACTCAGCCTTCTTATTCAGGAGGTTCGGATTCAAATCTCTTTCCGCAGACCGGATACGGTTACCAAGATTACGCGTGGTCTTCCTTAGTCCCTCCAGAAAAGCGCCACCACTGCTTCTTTCAATTATCTTCCAGTTAATGATTCACCAATCATTGTAATTCGACACAATATAATCTGAAATACTGATAGCGTAGTTTAAATTAAGTAAGAATAAAACACAGAATTTTTTGTTTAAAGCAATCATCACCAGGCCAGAGTAACAAGGCATTTGATGCAGAGTGTCTATATAAACTAAAACTACCGGGTCGCGTGTTAAATTGTTAGTTGCTAATTCTTTGGCCAACTGTCGAGGATAAAAATGGAATTATAATTTAATCGTCTTAGGTGGCTGCAATGGTAATAGGCCCAGAACAATGGTTTTTATCCGATTTGAACTCTTTGAACATACCAAAACGGTCGAGACCTTATTAACAACCTCCAGCATGCTCTACATTTGAAATGACCAAAGCTTATTCTGCACTTACAAAAGTTAGTCATTAATTTCTTCGAACCAATTTGTTTTCTTTGTGATACCTGCACTTTGGATTAAGCGTTTTAAGGCTAAAATTTATCTGCTGTACATACAGTTATTCACTGCCTACCTCACCGAGAACAAATTGCTTCACTGTTACCAAGACCAGTCGGCTAATACCGTGGGGGGAAATAACCCTGTTTAAACTGAAATTCGTCAGAAAAATATCAATACACTTTAATAAGGAAGTGCAAAATTATTACTGTTCAACTTAGTGATACATACGGTGACCACTGAGACTTAAAAGGTTAAAGATTATTAATATTTCCAGTGACCTAAAGTACATGGCTTATTACGCAAATGAGAAGTGTACACATTACAAACTATACAACGCAGTTTATTTACTTAATTTAATATTTATTTAAGTCTTCTTCTCAAAATTAAGTTTGCATAAAAATTTCGGATTATTTCCCAATTACCTTACGTCAACCTCCACCCCACGACCTTAAGTTTCCTGGCACTACTATATTTGTCAAGTGTAACGCTCCTCGCCTGGGCGCGACCCGGGCCTCGATTCAAGCAATAGATTACCTTACTAGATTATTGGGGAAACAAAAACTTAAATTGCAAGCAACTTCTAACCTTATACTCCCTTCCTCTGTAAAGAAGAAATAAATGTAGGTAGGTATAGTTGAGTTGATAGATTGCGTTTTGAGAATGCGAAAGCTCAGAACCAAACTGTTTGAGCGTCAAGCAATTTTGCCTCGTCTTAAGGATGGCCTTGTCCTGACTTGGGTTCCAGAGATTGTCTTCAGTTCCCATAAGGTATCCTAATACAAATTCTGGTCTTCTGTGTTGCGACACCGTACAGCCTTGCAGGTGGTTGTCAACCTTTTTAAGCAAGCCTGTTTTCTCCATACTATTACGATGACGGAGGCAGGAGATTCTAAGAAACATTGGTAACCATGTGCAAGTCTGCAGTGTGCCATAACTCAAAAGAGGAGAGTATTATATTAACCCCTGTGAAAACCTCAATTCACGTATAAGCTCATACTGATATGAAGATTTATCAATTAATAATTCCTTGGTTATCTAAACCGTCAAGGGCTTCTGTAGGGGTTAATCCAATATTCAGGAAATTTGGTTCCAGTCAGTTTCAGATTTCCACCTGTAATATGCCCATATGTCTACTGGCTTTCATTAGGTTCGTCTCTTAAAATTATGTACTAACATGTAGTTACTTCGTATTTCATGAGAAATTTATTTTAGTACACTCGTATTATCTGTCAACAACGCTTTTTGTGGCTCCTGAGAAACAAAGTGATTCAGATATACGCAATGTTTAAAGAAGCTTAAAAATATATGCACGAAGATGAATCAAAAACTAAAATGAATTTGCCTTTAGGGGTGCTGCAATCGACGCACTGCGAAATCTAGCGACTGTCTCAGTAACTACACACTAGGCATTGTCGTGACGAGTCAGTGTCAGGTTTAGTTAGTGTTGTATTTGTTTACAAAGACTCTTTAAAGATGGCGGCAAAGCTTTCAATCTGCACTGTTGAAGAAGAGCGAGCCGTGATCCGTTTTTTGTGGTCAGAAGGCGTTAAAACATCTGAAATTTACAGGAGAATGTTAACGCAATATGGCGAACACTTCACGGCACAGAAGACTGTAAGCGAATGGGTGGAAAGATTTAAACGTGACAGGACAACTCTTGATGATCAAGTACGATCAGTCCGACCTTTGACATTACAAACAGACAACCACCGTGCTGAAGTGAATGCACTGATTAAAGGAAACAGGCGTATTACGATAAGGGAAATTGCATTACCTGTAGGAATTAGTTACGGCTCGACATTTGCCATCGACTACGATGACCTCGGCTACAGCAAAGTCTGTGCAAGATGGGTACCACGACAGTGAATGGATGAACACAAACAGACCCGTTTACAGATATCTGAGCGTTTCTTGCAGACACAGCGAAGAAGGAAAGGACCTATTGCAACAAATTATCACAGGTGACGAAACATGGGTCCATCGTTACAAACCATGCTCTAAACGATAGCCAGAAGTGGAAACACCCCACATCTCCGAAAACAAAAAAAAAAAAGAAAATTCAAATCCCAAGCTTCTGCAGGTAATGTGATGCTGCCCTTGTTTTGGGACTATAATGGGCCAATTCTGGAATATCACCTTGAGCAAGGCACTAATGTTACTGCTGCATCCTGAACTGAAAATTTGAAATCAACGCTGAAGCTGTCGATTTGCAGGAAGCGCACTGATTTTCTGTCCAAGGAGGTTCTTCTGCTCTACAATAACGAGTGTCCGCATTCCGCGGCAGCTATCGTTGAAGCAATAGGAAGCTGGCATTTAAACTCCCCCCCCCCCCCCCTAGGCTTCATCTGATTATCACATGTTTGGACCATTAAAATAACCCTTGCGTTGATGAAAATTTGCAAGACATGATAAAGTTAAGGACGCGATGCATACGTGACTTCCATCACAACCGAAAACTTTCTTCGCAGATGGGATCATAAGGCCTGTGAACCGCTACATAATATGCGTTGAAAGTAAAGTAATTATGTTCAGAAATGATACAATTCGCATGTCACTTATTGTAGTACACAAAGTAATTAATAAATACACTTTAATTTTTGACTCTGCATCGTACTTCAAATTGTAACATAATATTTCCACTTTTGTTCGATATGGCTGTATATACAACAAATGTAAACGCAGGGTTTTGTGCTAAAATAATTTATTTTCGGCTTATTAAGGGTCTTAACCCTTTAAAGCACAACGGATAAAAATATACTTACCAACATTTAAGAACTTGGTGCACAGTGCATTTGAGTGTTCCATAAGATTCTCATAAAACTGAGAATATTTCCCTTCACAGCCCTAATCGAATAATCTTTATAAAGGACACATAGTGCTTTCTGTGACATACGAATTGACTTCTTAAATTTTATTTAGATACATTTTTGTGCTTCAAAGTGTTAACAACATAATTTATTTTTATATGTGTAGTGCCTGCCTTTTTTATTATCTGTTATCAGTAGAGCTTAAAGTGCAATAAATGAACGTAAGGTTAATGAGAGATATAAAATAGTGAAAAACTCAACGTGTGGGACTGCCTGTATTACGAAATGAAGTAGCCCTTTCAATTCTTATTATCGGAATAGTGGGTTGAAAGCGTACGTTTCATAACAAAGCTAATATATTGTCCCAGTGGCTGGTGTGACAACAAATCGATATGAAAGTGCAGAGTTTACAGATATTAACTTGATTCATTACAACGAATGGCGCATTAGAGCACACATGTCGCAGAAATTGGAACTGAAGTCATTGATATGCGTTAAAATTAATAAATTTACATAAAACAGAGCAAAGGTATTTTTGTTTTTGTTTCAAGAAATCAGTTCGTGTCGTATAGATTTACTAACAGATTAGTATAAAACCCTTTGAAAATCGAATAATAAAATTTGACAACTCCGGTCTATACCCACGGTTTCTATTGACAAACCCGCCTTAATTCACTGTCAAAACGCTACATCCCTTGAAGGACAATCGAAAAACACAACTTCATTGAATATGCCCTCCATGACATTAAAACAATTTTGAAAAAAGACGTCGATACAATAATAGTTTGTACTAGCTGGATGTAACTTTCCTCTGCAATGGCAAACTAAAATAGGGATTGAAGTATAAGTGCTCTTCACTGATATATACGGTAGATATATTCTGGTCTTATGTATAACTATTCGAAATCTTGAGCGTTAACAAACGTACAAACAGCACAGCAACTCAAAATCTTCTGTATAATATGGATGCCAATTCTATTAAATGCCGGAGCAGACTGAAAACTAACACAACACATGTGACTTAATGCTTGTAGCTATGAGGGAAGTATGAATAAAAGTCTATGAATAAATGTCCCCTGACGTCCGAAAATGATAAGGATGCACAGAACTGCAAAATTTCTACATAGTAGAGAACTATGAAGAAAGGCAGGCTATTTAAAATAATCAAACATTTAACAAGTAACACCAAGCTATAACAGTGTTACAGACGTGGCTACGAAGGTTGCCAGTATTTTTTGGTTGTTATGTTATAATAAGACAATAAATGTCGCAGGTCTTGTCTATGGTAGTGAAAAATTAATAACAACAGTCAAAGGCCATACCGAAAGTCATGAGCGTCGTGGAATTACGAATAAATTCTAAACAATACTGCATTGCGCGATGTATGAAGACTGATTCCATCTATCGTCTTACACCAGAAGAAAAATCAAATTACCTGCCCCCGTCACGTGGTCATATTTCAGTGCGACAAAATGGCTGGCGTGGACATGTCACTTCGGCAACGTGTAGTGACGTCATTGCTTGTGACGCAGAAAATCCCCGCACGGGATACACACGCACGCCTTCAACGTGCGTATGGAGATGCCAGCATGGACGCTAGCACTGTCACGTGATGGGTAAAGCATTTTAAAGGGGGGAACACTGACATCGTCAATCAGCCTGGTAGTAAGCAATTGGAAATACAAACGCGTTTCAAACAAAAGATGATAAACACGCTGATGTCGAGTGCTTTATCCTAACTTCGATGTACACACGGCACAGAAGTGCCAGATGGTACACATCAGACCTCCACGTTGTCACCATTGTCTTGTAAGTATTTGTCGCACCGTGGCTTCAAGATTTGTATCCCGGCGTAGCAGAAACCGCTATCAAATATCTTTAGCCAGGTGACAGATTGCTTCACGTCGGCGTCTGTTGAAAATCGTTTGCCAGCCAGGTGCTTCTTAAGAAGTCCACAGAGAAGGAAATCATAAGGCTTGAAAATGGGTCTGTATGGAGGGTGACCCGTAACCTGTCAGCCGCACTGCCGTCAAACTCATGTTAACAGTATGGGATCCAGTGATGTCTGTCTTTTTGGGCCGCCTTTCAAGAAGCACTTTGTTGGCAATGAATTTGCGGCAACAGACGCCGAAGTGAAGCAAGCTGTAGCCTCTTGGCCACAGATACTTGACATGGATTGCTTATCCGTCGGGATACAAGCCTTGGTGCAACGGTGACACATGTGACTAAATGTCAATAGTGGCTAAGTGGAGGTCTGTTGTGTACGCTCTGCTATCCATGTGCCATGTACATATCTACGTTAGAATATGGCTCTCGTAATAAGTCTTCTTTACCTTATTTTTTTAACTTCTTTCTAACACGCTGTTCTTCCTAATGTCGAAGTGAACGAACGCGAACTCTAGTAGGGTGCAGCTGTCAATTGATGTTAAATAACACGGACTGTTTACCTGAACACAAATATCACACTTCCTGAAAATTTCATCGAAAAATTTAAAAGACACAGACATACTGGAAGATCAAGCGTAAAGGAGAGCATAATAAAAATGGGCCGTAAAGAAACAAAAGGTGTACTCTGTGGGCTGGATTAATCTGGTTCAGCAGGCACTAGCGCCAGCCTCTTGTGCACAAAGACATCAAACTTCTTGTGTCATAAAACAGGCAATAAATTTCTTGGCCAACTGAAGGACCACTGAATTTTCAAGAATGACTGATTCGTAGAATTAGTTAACTAATTAATTAAGCCAGCACTTACGAACTTCATCGCATTACAATTTATCCACACCCATAGTTGTCTAAACATTCGGCTTTTCATGACCATTGTTCAAAAACAAAGTGTCAAAAGTCCTGTTTCTAGCTTGCAGGTAGGAGTTACGATACAACGCTGTAACAGTAACATACAAACATTTTGCAAAAATCAGAGGGTTGTGTCTCAAGATACGAGGCTTACCAAACACAACGTCTAACATAAATTTTGCTAAATGGCTGGCAGTTATGACCCTTACAGCTGATTCCAGACAATGCATGCATTTAGTAGATATGATTCTAAAATGTGGTGAAGAATATGTCGTGAAAGTTAGATGAAACAAACTCTTTACGTTACGTTTCGTTTTGCGTTGAACCTACGAACAAGATAGGTTAAATGCCTGACTATGACGTATCAAAATATGGGCAGAATAATAACTGAAGGACATTGTTCCTTTGAATATTCACCATGCTAAAAACGATTTATATTTCTTTCAAATCAGTCCGTCAGCATGCAGGATCTTTAAGGGAAAATCACTGATTAAAGAGCCGTCTTCTCGTCTCTTCTTATAAGCTCTCCGTATGAAACATCTTGAAAGTGCATCTATAAGTTACCTCAAAATAGAAAAAAAAGTTTACGTTTCTCATTCAAATCTCATCATAAAAATTCTTAGTATTAGAACTTTTGCAGTACATTTATTTGCTTACTTCCGTTACTTTTCAAAAGGTGTAGCGTAAGGCAGATGGCGTGACAAAAAGCCAGTTCAAGGGATATGTCTTTTACGATTAAGCTTCAATTCCTAGCGGATGAAAGACATTTTCTCTTGGCGATTGTGGCCAGGTCGATTCTGAGCTATCCAGTGGATATGAGAAGCTCTCTCCATGGAAAAAAAGCGACACAGTGCTTAATTAAACAGGATACAATTTAATGTTCTTCAGGTAAATAACATTACCTTATTCTTATAAGTTTGTATGTTACGTCAGTATAACGCTTTTTCTTAATTGTTTCTAAACAATTTGAAGGGCTTTTATTAAATTTGGCACGAATATCATTTCTACAGTTTCAACCCCATATTTGCATGCTTTAATTTCGTGCCATCAATAACACAATCATTGTGTCTATGCAAACTTCTGGAGTTGGAAGAACTTCGTATTAAATCGCTGGAGTTATGGAATAGGGCTTGTGTTATCTGGAAACGTAGCCTGTGTGTATGTTGTGAATATCTTACACTAGTAATTTGGAAATGGCAGCTACAGTATATGAGCGTAAATATAACATATATATATGGAACAAGGGGTAACCAAATTGTGCTGAATACAATATCCGCGCTTGGTCTTCAATCAGATACTGAATCACTGACAGAGACAGGCAGTGGCAGTTTGTCTGACTGCCGCTCGATGCCACTGCAATGCGGCTCCAATTGAAACACGGCGACGAATGACACGAGTATTTTCCAACTTTTTCTCCGACAAATGTGGCGGATACAGAAACCGCACAACCCTTATCATTTGATACAAGTTAAGAGTTTTATTGATATAGATAACATTAAAAAATAAAGAGTACAAAGTAACAAAACCTGATGAAACATATAATCTTTTTATGTTATGTATGCCGCTACAGCTTGCAATTTGTATTTCAGAAAAGCCAAAATAAAGAATTTAAACAAAACTGATTTGTGCTTATCATATTAAGGAAGAAATATGAATAAAGATTACGTTTTTGTGGAGTGTAATGCCTTGTAGTTCAGTTTATAGTTATCAATATTTCGGAAGAACCAGCTTCCTCCCTATACAAGACTGCTGTGTTTTCTGAAACGTTGGTATCTGTCTACCAGACTACATGACATCTTGTTCAGTGTGACGGTAATCTTCATATTTACAGCAGTAAAAACTTCAAATCCTATTAAATATAGGCTTTGTTGTTATAACGACTCAATCAGATTTTTCTAAGCTAAAGTGTTCTGTTGTAAGAACAAGTGTCATATCACACAGTACAGAATAAACCCTTCCGCACTTAAGATAAAATTCTCTAAAACATTTCCCACTGCCAATTGCACAGTAAATATCCACACGTAGCAGAACGCCATTTCTCAGCAGGCTATGAAAGACGCTGCAGTCTACTAATCACAAACACGCATCACAGCGTTCACACCAGTACTATTCTGAACCATATCCTTAGCCATTTGAATCAGTTTACACCCTCACATCCACTTCATTAAGAGGAAATTTAATCTTAATATTTTGAATTGTCTGGGATTTTGTCACTGTTCATTAAAGTCCAACTAAATAAGTTAATAAATCTCAATTAAGTGCACCTACTTTGATTTTAATAAACAGTGACAAAATAAGTGGACTATGAAAAATATTAAGTTTATAAATGCCCAACAGGGAAAATAACTTGCACTTAATACTAATTAAGTATATTTAGTTGGATTTTATTAAAGAGGAATTTTAATATTTCGAGCCAAGATAGCTCAGTCAGTACAGTAACTAATTACAGGCTGAATGTCGAGGTTCAATTTTCTTCAGAGGCAGAGCATTATATTTTCCCCATAACATGAGGCCCTCCCAATCTCCTATTCAATGTGTACAGGCGGCTCTTTCCCTGGGAGTAAAGCGGCCGGTGCGTGAAACCGACGGCTCATCTCCATCGAGTGCCGAGGTTCATAATACATGAAGCTATACGTCTGCTCCCCCATACGCTCACAGCTTGGAACTTAATTAATTAAGCACAGGAAAACCTTAACTCCTACATTAAAGTTTAACAACATTCTTGTACCTGCATCTATTACTCCCTTCAGTTTGCTGCATTAAAATTTTGTTCGTATCTCTCATCTGTCCAGTTCGTGCTCCATGACCCATTCATACTACACATATTCACTTGACTCCCATAGCATTATGTGATTAAGCGTACAAAACATAAACCCTTCACTATGTAGTCTGCATTCTCCTCCTACTCCCGCTTTATTAGTTTCAAAAATTCTTATACTACAAAAAATACAATTCTCAGACAATATTATGAGGGCTCTTCACACGAAATCCCACGGACACTTAAAGTAGAAGGATTCATCAGCAGGTGTGTCAATCTAGTGCCCACCACACCGTCAGTTTTTAACTAACTCTAACTGCATCCAAAACAATTTCTGGATGGATTTCACTTCGCATACCTTCATATTATCTTCCACAGGTGACGCATCTATACTGAATGACCCCGTCAAACAAATTGGTATTATTCATGACACATAATTAACGTGAAAATTCCAGGTGAACTAAAAAGTATGTTAGACACCAGTGACTGCCTTTTTCACCTATAGTTTAAATTTGCTTTGTTTCAGAGCGTCCAAAATGTCTCAGTTTGTAATTAAATTCTTAGATTTCTTTAGGCTTCTATTCCCTGCAAACCAGGTAGCCTATCCATTTATTTTAATACTCGATACTTCGTTATATCTATTAATGTAGTAAATCTTTTGTTATACCTAACATCGGTCAGCAAGCAACATTGAAGACAGACACGTGTATACCTAACATCGGTCAGCAAGCAACATTGAAGACAGACACGTGTATACCTAACATCGGTCAGCAAGCAACATTGAAGACAGACACGTGTATAAGGTAACTCGCCTTTTATGATGGAGTCAAACTGCTTGTATTCTGGCGGCACAATTCCACTAGTTCGGAAATCTGCACTTTGTTGCTAGACACCTATTGGTTATTAATATAATCGTTAACGGTAAACTGCCAGTAGCAATACTGACCTTACAATATATATCAGCCTACAGATATCTAAAGATATGTTGCTGTATCTCATTGTCACAACAGTAGTCTCGTTACAAGCAAACGTTATTGAAAAATCCAAAATGGCGACTGGTTGCACACATACAAGAAATTTCAGAACCTTACTAAAAAAATGTGAATTACAGCAACCGAGATTAATAAGACGTCGGAGGAGTGTGGCTATTTATATGAATATTATTTGTGTAAAATAATACAATTAAAAAGTGTGGATTACAGTGAGATATAGATTTTATCTCCTATACGAATTTCTTGTGGAATGATCAGTTTCCAGACATTTTATAGTGTGCAGGCAAGTATTACTTTCTGAAGATATCGTGAAAATTAAATTCACCCAACAGCTTTTAGCACATATACTTCTTACTAAACATTAAGCACATACATTAGATGGTTTAGGTGATAACATATGTGGGCAGACTGAAGGACATCCCACTGCGTCATTCGTAAAATAAAGCACAAAATAAAGAGCTTTGCATGTGTACTTATCCTCAAGAACAGACCTACTTAAAGGACAATTTTGCAGTGTCTATTTAAGCACAAAGAAGGTTGTAAGTTTAAATTAGTCTCATATCCTGCTGCATTTATTGGCGCTCTGTAACCGGTAGAGAGACAGGTCTCTTTGGGCGGGATTGGCGTGCTTCCGGCTGTAATCAAATAAGCACAACTAAATCTGCGTAGGCAAGGCAGAAGTAGAGAATTTCTCAGTAATGTGTGTGGGTTACGGAAGGAAATATACACAGTAATTTTCTTCCAACACAAAATGGATCCACTGAACCCACTATCAGTAAGGCCAAAGCAGTCGAGTATACAACACTAGGATCAAAATTTTCAATCCCTTTCAGGTGTGGGTGTTTGCCTGCTTACACTTTTTTGTCATGTGACGCTACAAGCCTTTATGTGATCTCATCATCCATGAACGGACTTCCGTCACATGAAATACTACAGGTTTACAGAATTTCTGTAACAGATAGGAAAGACAAATTACAGAACAAGTATAAAAATAATAATAATTAGTAGTAGGAGCAGTAGCAATAGAAGTAGGAACAGTAGTGGTTAGTGGTTGGAGAAAAAGTAGAATCTGTAGATAAAAGATGAAACAACGATCATAGACTTAAAAATCCTTATTAAACCGGAGGTATAAAAATTTATAAAAAGAAAAATAAACACAGCAAAAGGTGTATAAAATCTGGACAAATCCTCCAAAATTCATATATCCGATTTCTATTACTTTATTATGTGTCAAATACTAAAATTATTCAGCGAATGTAACTAGTATGCAATTTTAATGGAGGAGCTGAGGTAAAAAAAAGAAAGCCACTGTCCGACTGGGATTTGTACCGGTCATCTCCAAACAAGATTTCACACACATTAATAACGTAACAGGCCACTCGGCCAAGTAAAATTTATAACAAAAATGTAAATATTCTTATTATAATTACCGTTACAATTATCGAATCTTCCCGTGTGAGAGAATTATGGAATTATGTTCTGTGCTTCATCATTTAAAGACCTAATATACGAGGAAAACGAGGATTTATTCACAAGTGTCAGAGTTTTAACTTCAACAGAAAAGACTGCTTTCCATTATCAAAGGCTTTTTATCCTCAGTGCAAGCAGGGAGTTTTTAGTGGAGGTCGAGGACCAATTTCCGCCACACATGATGAAAATGAATGAGTTTCCTTACCGTGCTACAGTAAAGTATACTTTTCTTTAGCACGAGTCTGAGACTGAAAAATCAGACAAGCCTCATGGCAGCTAATATTACTACAGCAGGCTAATAACACGATATAAGAAGGTAGGTAGAATTTGTAGGAGGGATGGAAAATCTGATCCTAGGAATACACACTTTGCTAGATGAACTGCCACAGGTGATCCAGACTGACAACAGTTCTACCTAACGGCTCAGATGAATCGATACCTCCCCACACTGTAAACTGAGGCTGGGACCAGATACAGTTTCTGAAATCTAAGACTGCATTTTTTTTTGTATTTTGAAATACTGGGTCACAGACATAATCCAGGAGTTAAGTCGTTTTATAAATCAGCTTTTAGGAAGGAGACAGGACAGGAAGTCCAACAGTGGGTAACAGAGACTTTTTTACATACTTATTAAAAATGATTTGTCTTAAATTCTCCTTACAGGCTTGCCATCCTGCGAAAAAAAAGCTTAAAATCAAGACAAGAGTGTTAAGGTGATCAAGGCAATAAAATGTGGACTCCATATGTCAAGGTTATGATACCGTGTATTCTGGTAAGTGGGTATCAAAGTTTTTAAACAACTGCTACTCCGTTTGTGGGTAGAAGCTAAACTTCAATGAACATGTTTGGTCTTCGGACTGGATTCGAACTGCAGATCTTCCATGGACTAAGTAGCTCGCAAAAACAACAAAGATGCATGTAAATAAACAAACACTTGGAAGCTGGGTTAACAACAAAGCTTATTGCTGGTGGTGAGACAGTTACCATCATGAAGAGCGAGAAAGGAGGAACGCAAAAAGTGTAACAGCGGGACTGGCGTTCCCTTGTAACTTTACAGTAGTCAGCATTTTAACATTTTAACGTCAAAGCAAACCATCCGCATGTCTGTGAGAGTTTAATTAAATCTTCCAATACAGGTTTCCAGACTTGTTTACTTTAAAGGGAAAAAGCAGCGTCAGACTGCTTTCCGATAATGTTGGTCTTTTTTAATTTAGAGAACGAACAGACATTTGGAACAGGGTAATATAGAAAACTCAAAACTACGTTTTGTCCAAGTATGTGGTAGTTATTTCAGAGTTGGGGAAATTACCACCCTCAGTGATTTAAAGACATGAATATAATAATACACGAAGTGACCCAAAAGCGAGTTAACGGGTTATTAAAATGTGAATTAGTATAAGTTTTGAATTTCTTCATTACTTACTGAATTTACAAAAACTGTTCGAAATGAGATCTTCCATATTCAGTGCAAAACTCACAACGCTGTTATACAGTTTCAAAAATTGACTAGCGAAACTCGGTATTGGCATTCCCTTTAATAAGAGAAAATTATGTCAGTTAACTGACTTTTTGCTCGCTCTGCATGTTCATTTCTAATATTTCATTAATAAAACAGATTGTGTAATGCCGTACCACGGTGTCGTATAGGCCACTATCGCGCAGGAAAACAAAGCCACGTTTTCATGTCTATAAAAACTTCCTACCAGACTACATGGCATAGCACTCTATAGACCGAAAGCGTCATAGTCACAGCCGTAAAAACCTCAAATCCTAATTACACGGCGTCACATCCCAGAAAGTAAGCTTCACAGTGACTGCGATGAGAACATAAAATCTTAGTGCAGATAAACCAGGGTACACGGCGTCACGTCCCGCAAGACAGTACTTCACAGTCAGTGTTGTGAAAACGTCAATTTCACGTGCGCTATGGTGCACAAAAATAACAGGGGCTTATATGATGGTCCTCAACAAAACGCATCACACGTTTAGAATAATATGGCCATAATTCCCACTTCCCCCTTTAAAAGACGTGACATGTTTATTGCAGTATTTGGAAGTCAAAGTTTCTTTCAACACAGTGCAATTTGGTCACACGCAGTCCTTCCGATGTACTGATTTCTGTTACGTATCAGTTGCGTCTTTAGCTTCCTGAATTTACATGCACAGTACAAACAGTTGCCCTGCAGACGTTTAGGTCTGGGCATATTGTTGTAGGTACACAGTACAAACAGCTGCCCTGCAGACGTTTAGGTCTGGGCATATTGTTGTAGGTGCACAGTACAAAGAGTTGCCCTGCAGAAGTTTAGGTCTGGGCATATTGTTGTAGGTGCACAGTACAAACAGCTGCCCTGCAGACGTTTAGGTCTGGGCATATTGTTGTAGGTGCACAGTACAAACAGCTGCCCTGCAGACGTTTAGTTCTGGGCATATTGTTGTAGGTGCACAGTAAAAAGAGTTGCCCTGCAGACATTTAGGTCTGGGCATATTGTTGTAGTTGCGCAGTACAAACAGCTGCCCTGCAGACGTGTAGGTCTGGGCATATTGTTGTAGGTGCACAGTACAAACAGCTGCCCTGCAGACGTTTAGGTCTGGGCATATTGTTGTAGGTGCACAGTACAAACAGCTGCCCTGCAGACGTTTAGGTCTGGGCATATTGTTGTAGGTGCACAGTACAAAGAGTTGCCCTGCAGATGTTTAGGTCTGGGCATATTGTTGTAGGTGTGTCTGCATTATTTAGTACACCAGAATACGCACATCTCTTTCTGTTGATTAAGCGCAGTTCACCACTGTATCCGTTAAAGTGGATGACTTAACACCTCGAGAACGCTAATCAGAGTTTAGAACAACTGTCCAAATTAGTTATTAATAATTATTTTAACGTTCGCATATATGAGTAAAGTACGTTGATGTTCATTTACTTGCCATATGTTTAATGACGATGTCAGTAGTTTAGACTACATAGCGTAGAATTCCAACACGATTAGTGTGTACTTGATTGTAAATGGCGTAGAAGGAAGGGGATGCAGCATAATTTTATGCAGCATCCCGGCACTTGTCCAGAGGGACTGAGGAAAATAATATAATATGAGTCACCGAGAGTTACAGTTTGAGAAAACTTGTTCTGTGTAAAATATATTAATCACTTATATTTAATCAGTTCCCAGTAATTTACAGCGGTTTTTTTTTAATTTATGAGTCGGGTAGATTAGTCTGTGTATGATGAAGCTAAGAGTGGAAGCAGCTGAGAATCGAAGTTTGATTTTCGGGGGAAGCAGAGATTTTTTCTTCACCTCTTATCTCCCGATCGGCCCTGGGGCCAACCTAGCATCCTGTCCATGTGTACTGGAGTTTGGTCACCCGGAAATTTGATGGGCAGCTAAACAACAAAATCCATCTAATATCTGAAACTAACAACTCCACCCCTACATTTCATTTCTAGAATGGTGAGTAATCAAGCACAGGACACGTACCTCGTATTACCAACAAAAGTGTGTGAACTTCAGAATTTTTGTCGAGATGAGCTGCTATGGATGATAAGTTCCAAAACAGACCAACATGTTGACCAAGCATAAAAATAATATCCTGCCACCGAGAAGGGTGTCTTATAATAGTAATAAGTGGGTATAAGGCTACCTTTAAACGTGAGAGGTAGATTTCCCCTTGTGCCTAAGCACCACCTAAGTATTAGATGCAAGTGAGGGGTCAGTAAAGCTGACCTGCGACCTGTCGTTGCATATCGCAAATCCAGTGGTCAGCAATCCTGCTGCGTATTTGGGTTTACATTTCGGATATATATTCTGAGGTATTCTGTGAATTTCCGTAACTCCCCCCCCTCCTCCTCCCAAGCAAATGCAGGGTTACCTCAAAATTGGTAAAGATCACTTCTTTCCTCATCTTTCCCATAATAGTATTCAGTAATCGCCCTATTAGTCGACGCCACGCAATGTGATCTATTGCAGGTATCGTTAAACAAACCCCAAATGAAAGAAATGTGTATTTCTCTACTTGGTTCTTTAAAGATTAGTGGTTATTTTATGTACCGCCAGGTTTAACATTAAAAAATTCCACATTCTGCCCACAGAGTGTGTTTACGTGTTTCGTGTGGTAGTCAGAACACACGACGAGTACTTCTCTACATAGCATTAACTGACTTATTCTTGTAACCGAGACGGATTGCGTTTACTGCGCGGTAAGAACTCGATATTTAAATATATTTAATGTTATGAGTCTCTAAAGGGGTTCAGCATATATATTATCCATTTCTGAGGTTGTGGAGCCTGCCTCGCGCGGTGCAATGTGAATGGGGGTATTTCTCCTCGTCAGATAGCTACATTGGCCAAGTGGGCAGTGTAACTTCACTGCTGCTTTTACTGTGTGTGTATATATAAGCCCTTTAAAGTCTAGTGGTTATGTTATGAATCGTCAGGTGTAAAATTACAAATTTCTATGTCCTGCTCACACGTTCGCGTATATGTTCTGTAGAAATCTCAGAACACACAGTGAACATTTTACTGTACACAATTAGCTGATTTGTTTTTATTACCGAGACGGAGAGTGTTCACTACGCGGTACGAGCTAACTCCATGAAGAAGAGTCTGTCTTGAAAAGCCATTAGTTAATCAGCTAGTCAAAACATTCTCCGCATTTCATGAAACTCGAAGGCTCATCACCGTGCACAAAACAGCCTACTACTTGTCCCTGTTCTAAGTCGGGCAAATTCAGTTCGCGCCATCCCATCCTATTTAAGATCAATTTAAATATTATTATCACATCAACGCCTAGGTCTTGCATGTGGTCCCTTTCCGTTAGGTTTCCCCACCAAAACCCTGTATGCACCTCTTCTCCCCCTGTACGTACTATATGCCCCGCCCATCTCATCCTCCTTGATTTCATCATCCTAATAACATTTGAGGAGCAGTACAAATCATGAAGATCCTCATTACGCTGCAGTTTTCTCCAGTCCAGCACCCTATTCTCGAACACTCCCAGCCTGTGTTCTTCCCTCAATGTGAGACACGAAATTTCAAAGCCGATATAAAATAACAGGACAAATTACAGTTCTGTATATTTTAATACTCATATTTCTGAATAGCAAACGGGAAGACAAAGGATTATTGCCCGAATAGCAGCAGGTATTCGCTGAATTCAATCTGTTCTTCACGTTTTCATGAACGCCATCTTGATTTGTTAGTGTTGCCGGCGACACTCAATATTTTTATATTGTTGACAGTGACATGTAGTTGAATAATGCACACAGAACGCACTGTTGAGTTTCAATTGCAACAATGGGTATGCGATCGCGTCACAACGTTACGTTATAGTACATTACCTATCTTGTTAAAGCTCGAAAGACAGTCATGTCTGCCAGGACGGAGAATTGAAAAGAAGTATCGGCGCCTAGGAGAGGCCGGCGAAGGAGAGTTATTACGTACGGGAAATCTCATGCGCAGGCTGCCAAGTAACAACAGTTCGTGGGCCAAAGAGACATAACACAAAGAGCAATACTGACCATAAAATTGCTACAAGTACGTCTAATGAGCCAATCTTATCTTTCGGCATATTAGCATTTTCTTCAATTCTGGTTAAAAGAGGAACAAACAAATTCATAAAGATGGTCCATCACGCCCACGAAACGGAACAAATGGTTGGCACGTGCAGGCGCTTGATTTCATTCAAGCATCATTTTCCTATTCATGATGACGTCACTACCACCCACGGACGGCGGAAGAAATGACTGAAGTATTTTTCCACCACATGATGCAATTTTGGTGCACGTACGTACAGCTTTCTATGCTGTATATTTGGAATTCTTAAACACGGTTCAAGACGAAGCCAGCTGAAGAGAAATTATGGTCAGGAATCAAATTACGGTCTTCTGGGACTAACACCGTGTAGTTTGCTAGATGTACACCAACGTTTGGAGGAAATGTCTTCATCCATATTCAGGACACAACAGTCTTCACTGAAGACTTAAAAGATGTCGGTATCTATCCACCAAACAGCACGTCACGCACCAAGAGACAATGACGACATTACTGCCGCGAGTACCTCAAATGTCACACGGGGGTAAGTCCTTTCATATGGAAGGCAAAGAGAACAGAAAATTCGAAGAAGTTTTTCCGATCCCCACGCTGTTATGAGGACGTTATGATTTCTGACACTGACGGAATTCCCACACTTCACTATTACTATTATTATCATTATTATTATTATTTAAACTGTTTCATGTTGACTTAAACCGTCGCAACTGCCCTTCCGCTAGATGCGCTTCGGCGGCTATTGCCATCAGTAGGGATACTTGTATATTGAATTGGTAGGTCTGTTTTGATTAATGATTTGTTACCACGTAAATCAAGAACTCGACGCTGCAGTTCGGTCACTGACGTTCCTTATTATTCTGCACTAATCTGCGAAATTTTTAAATCAACTTATCTGTGTTTTGTTAGGGTACTGAATTTCTGCCCAATACTTCTTTTTATTGTTTTACTACATATTTGTTTTGTTTTGTTTCTTTAGTGTTTGGTCTTGTGTATTTTTACTGTTTTTGTGTTTTATTTGTGTTTTTGTGCTGGCTTTGTAACTGGCACTTGTGCTGTTAAGCCTGCACGTTAATAAATATCCACTGAATTGACTTGAATTATTATTATTATTGTTATTATTATTGGTAGGGGTGGTGGTTGAGGCGACGGCATTACTGTGTAATGCTTTACTTAGATTTCGTCTTGTATATTGCTCTTTCTCAATTTTGTTTATAGTCTCCTTGCACTGATTCTGTCGAGTCAGCAGATAAATAAAGAATTTAACTGCAAAACGCTGAGCGAATTGAATTATTATTGTCACGCCTCACTACAAGGGTATCCTGTCTGTAAGCCAAGTTAAAACCTCGTCCCTGTGGCTAGTCACTTATTAACTTCATGGGAAATTAAGTGATGTATTAGTATAATGAGTTTTGTCACACGCAAAAACTATTTTAATATAAGCCACTTGAATCTAGCCTACAACTCCACACACCATTTTTCTAAACAAATGCTAATATTATCCTTCCATCTATGTATAGTTTTCTCAAGGTTTTTTAGGGTTTAGATTCGGACTTGGCATGGGCTTTCCAATTTTCTACACTGTGCTATACGCGCCTCTTACACCATGCTCCTCATTTTAATAACTAGAATAGTTCACAATTAGGATTGACCTCCAAACATATGGCGTTCAATTCAGTTTCAAAGAAATCGTCCAATTAACGTTGATATCCGTATCAGGGAACAGACAGGCATAGGAAGGAAGCCCGCCCCCATAGAGTCTTTTCTAGTGCCTTCTTAAGTAGGTATCTCGACTGTCACCTGAAGGGAAGGGAAGAATGACTGCCAATTAAGAGTTTGTGATTAAAAGGAACGCGTAAGTTTTGAGAAGAGATTTCGTTAATATGAAAGTAAATACAACTTTCTGACTGGTAACGTCATAAGTTAACAACTTAGTCTCAAGAAGTGAGTAACGAATGTGTCATTGTCAGAGCTGTCTTGCAACCAAGGCAACGAGATTTCTTGTTCTAATACTCGATGAAGTTTGACATGAACTGCCTTCTCCGCTGTATTCGCGGTTAGTAGCTGGCCTCTCACCGCGGAGGCCGGGTTCGATCCCGGTTCAGTTTATGCGGGGTTTGTGGTGGACAAAGTGGCACTGGGACAGGTTTTTCCACGAGCACTTCGGTTTTTCCCTATCAATGTCATTCCATCGGTGCTCCATTACAAGGAGAAACGAAAAAATAAACACATCTTCATCACAGGGTTGCAAAATAAGCGTCGAGGCTGCGGTGCGTCCGTAGCATCTGCTGCGGCGCCCTTCACTACAAGAAAAAATGGAATACTTACTGATGATTATGAACACCATGCTGCCTAAATTCTCATGATAGTCCAAGACGATTTGGACTACCCTGAAGAAGGCTGCAGCAAGGTCCACCGAAAAGTCGACGATTAATTACCAATCAGCGCTGCGTCGTACTCCAGAAGACTATAATCTTAAAGTTTAAGACTGTCGCTCAATGATCGTTTTAGATGGTTCAAATATGGAGGCAATAAAAATGGCCAAATTGAGGGATTTCAGGAATATATTCATCCCTCGCTTTTCACGGGATTTACCTTTCAAGTCCACCAGCGAAATGCAAAAACCCGACAATAATTAACCGCCCCCCAAAAATAACGTTTAATATTTTTAAGTGTTCCTTTTGTCTTTGCAGAAACATTATGATGGAAAGCGGCTACTTTTTCTTTCAACTCTTTGAACATCATGCGGCAAGGGTGGAACACCTCTTCGCGTTTTCGAACAATTTTGATGCTCCTATCCGTCGAAGGATCTGAGTGACGTATTTTTATTTTAGAGGACACGCCGCGAATTTGCGACACAGCGAAAAGCGAGGGACGACTGTAATAAGAACAGTGGTTAAGACGCTTTCCAATTTGGACGCTAAATAATTTCAATCATTGAAAACCCCGTTAAATAAGCTACAAATAAACAAATATCTAGCGTTTTTTCACACCTCATTAATATTTATATCCATTTATATGGAAAGCCAATTTCGTTCTTTGCAATGTCAATCAATGTTGTTGATATAACACTGATATACGCATAAAAGTTCCTTGTATATAGCTACAATGTGCAATAACGGTATACATATATCGCGTTCCGTGATGAAACTGTAAAACGTCACTTAGTAGCATTGTTCTTCCTCATTAGTTCTATTGCTATTTGAAACCGCTGAAGGAAGCGTGGGTCGCAAAGTGTTAGCAGTTAAAGGCAAAGTATTCCTAAGCTGTCAAGCGTAAAACTTAAATACTGCATTCCGACAAGGACTTGCGGCCACTGTGAAATCGCTGTAGACTCAGGCTAATAAACAGAATGGTTCGATGGCATAGCAACGCATTCTGCTCAATGAAAAGTTCCGTTTCTCGCCACACAATCATTCCATCTTGACTGGAATACAACAAAAGAATTTGCCTTTACAGAGACATCTGCTGAGTAAAACTTGTATCTGAGCGACTTATATAAACATACCAGCAATTACTACGCAAGAATCTAATTTGACACTAAAACAAATTACTTTCTAGTTCATTTGATGAGAAGCTGAGATTTGATCACCTTCCATGACTAGAACAAGATAAAGCGTTTCGAAAGAGTCCAGCTTACTAAGCATAGGTTATATCTGGTGAGTGACAATTTTTTTTCAAAAGCGAAAAAATGTCTCATGTCATTCTGCAGCAAGATGGAACTCCCCTCACTGGGCTTGGTTGCTCGCGAGTGCCTGAATGAAGAAATTCCTAGGCGGTGAATAAGAAAGTATAGACCGTTCGTTCCCTTGGTGACTCTGCTCCCTTGACTTCTTCCTACATCAAAGACAAGGCATATAACACGACAGTCACTAGGATCGATGGCCACGACTCGTATCTAGAACGTCATTTCAACAGTTTGTCCTGCTATGCTACAAAGAATAAGGCAAAAGAGATTATTGAGTATAGGCTCACATGTCTCCTTTCCGCCAGGGTTGCCCATATCCAGGTTTATTACGGTACATAACAAGTTTCCAGAATTACTTCAAATTGCCCCAAACCTTAAGTTCTCGCTTGCTTCTTGTTCTTCAAAGTTCATCATCCAAAATTCCGGTGAGGGGGGGGGGGGGAGGGATTTACAGACAGTGTACTTCTTGGTTCTTCAAGCTCACTGCAGAATCCAGCAAACCTACTGTATAGGTAACAATTAAAATATAAAATATAATAATCTTTGTGATTAAACACATCACATACGGGGTTGGAGAAAAAACTCGACAAACCTGCAGTTATCTGTATGTATGTACTGTAATTCAGTTTACAAGTGATGACAAAACTTGCAATTTCATGAAAATATGAGCTCCCTTTCCATTTTATTTTGTAATTCAGCACTCTTCTATAAGAATATCGAAACGCAGTCTTATTGATGTTATCTGGACGAATTACAATATTCAAGGCCCAATTTCCAACTAGCACGCTGGCTAATATTTTCTTAATTTGTGCATCCACTGTTATATACACTTGTGGGCTGCCAGTT
This sequence comes from Reticulitermes speratus, assembly GCA_021186555.1. Taxonomy (NCBI): domain Eukaryota; kingdom Metazoa; phylum Arthropoda; class Insecta; order Blattodea; family Rhinotermitidae; genus Reticulitermes; species Reticulitermes speratus. The sequence goes on from JAJKFL010000005.1 coordinate 23,977,205, forward strand.
ATCCAACTTAAGTTATTTTCTACACAACATTCATGCTAAGTACATGTGGAGTTTGTAACTAGTGTGCGTGAACAAAGCATGTTTTACCGCGACCAGGTTTTAAACTATCCTCGATGTACACTTTGTCTCACATCCTTCATTCAATTAATGTTTGCGTTTCCTTCAGGTAGAGAGAGAAGTGATGGCTGAGACGAAGCATGTTTGTTTATGACGAGACATAAATTAGTGCAAATGGTGGGTGGGGGGGGGTTGTTAACGGAGACATCGAGGTGAACACGGTAAATATTTTCTTGCCTAGAAACCTTTTATATTGTGGGTTATCAGGTATCTTCAAGGAATCATCAACTTGTCACCTCATGGAAGAGCGAAAAAGGTAAAGGATTGGTACTACAAGCGTTGGCTGTCTTGTACAGATAGTTTCAGGACACTGTGGTTAAATTTACGCCCTCGACGTTTCGTAGGCGTAGAAACAGCCACTGCTACTTGTCGTTCATAAGGTTCGGTTAATACTAGAGGCTGTATGGATGCGGCAGTGAAAAGAAATATCACCTCCCCTATCGGAAATTGAATCCCAAATTGCATGAGCTACTCGGTTCTCCGGAAACAGTATCTTATAGGAAGCATGAGACGCATAACAAATTTTAGTTTTAAAATCTAAAAAAAAATAGGCTGATAATAATACACACGCATTGTGCTCGTAAAGCACATAAGAACTTCTTGATAAATTTCACAACGAAATACATCTGCAAGTCCAAACGTTACTGTCAAGCGGCGGCATATTATCAGTTGTTTTCCAAGAGCGCCTAGCTTCACAACTGGTTCGGACACGAAACATACTTTCTACGGGATTTTGTTGTGTTCCTCAGTAGTCCCAGGCAAATATCGGGATTTTAACCTGGACCACGACTGGTTACATCCACATTCCTTTCGATTCATTCATTACAAATAACCGCGCCGTTAGATATTATAGGCCAGCAGTCTGAGCCAGACAACATCTACATCATCATCATCATCATCACCATCATCAATAAATTGAAAGTAATAATTATTTTATTCTGGAGCACACCAGTATTGCCACACTGGACATTGCCTGTGTCAATGGAAGTTTGTTTGTCCTGTGTTCTAAGGGTAGGCGCACTGCAAAGTCATCCTCCGTTCTAGAAGCAGTAAAGCATGACAAAAAGGTTTAATCTCAGAATTAATTGTGAGTCAGAGCAGGCTAAACGTCATGGTTCAAAAATGGAAGAAGATAGTATTTTTCTGCCATCCATGTTTAACGTGCGTGTTTGGTGTTTACTTTCTCTGCTTCGGACTGGCTTATTTATTTTAGGACTTTTATCACCTTCAAACATAAAGGCCTATAGCACTGAATAACCAGATAATATGGAAGATGTAACTCGGGGCCATGGTGAAACAGGTAGCCGTCAATTATTTTAAACGAGTACAGCACAAGAGATTGGGGAACACGGAAAACGTCTACGTCAGAATTTCCGGTATCCGAGATGAGATTTCAAAACGGGATCTTTCGTAACAGAAGTGAAAATACTGACCACACCGCCGGACATGTTGGTCATTATAACTGCATAGTTTGGTAATAAAAGGGTTGTTGAATTTCCATTACATTCGTAATGTACATTTTGCTATAATTTAACACGAGATGTGATGATAATCGAAATGGGTCCCTCGCCGCGTTTCACTGTAATGACCACATTTACGTAAACTCCGTGTAATTATTTCGTTTATTAATTAGAGTTCAGTGCTAAGCACTGTTTTCAATGGTATAAATAAATCACACAAAACCATGAAAGTTAATGACGCTTCGGGAAGAAGCAGTCTACACGAACAAACAAAATGAATGACATGCAGCAGTTCATTATTACTGCGCAGAAGAAGTTTAATATCCGAACAGGAACAAGGAGAAAGAAGGAAATTCTCTTGAAATGAATAAGTTCAGTAATTTGTTGGTTCCGTCTGTGCAAGGGAGACGAAAATTGAAAACAAGTACTGAATAAGACGAAGTGGAATTCGTCAGTACGAATTAAACGTTGTTGATGTTCAAATCGTACTCCCATGGAGACACATTTATTACATTCTGGTTTAAGAACAAGATGTATACTGGCACGGTCATTCAATTTCGAAGGATCACAGAAGAATTACTATATAATACTGCACTTAATTAGTGAACTCTGAGTTATGATGTTCTAGTTCACGATCATATATATCGGGCATGGCTGCATTAATAATCAAATTTATTTTCTTTTGGGTTAGTAAACTGTAACTTGTAGAAGAATAGCAGAAAAGCAGAGTATCTTAAACAAAATATATTCCAAGTTTCAAACGGAATTTATCACCCCAATCGTATTTGAGGTTTAAAGAAAGCAACACATGGCGGACAGTATCAGGACACAGTTTTCTGAGATTTGCGAGGTAAGTGCCAACATACTGCAAGAACATGTCTCCATCTTCAGGTTTGAAGAAGGAGGCAATTGGTTCCTCTAAAATGTTGTACCTCTTTACACAACTACAAGGGGTTATATCCCAGAAGACTGTAAACTTTCTCCCATAGTAGCTCATACTTCTAAGAAATTAATTGTGACTTTCAACAGATTAAATAGCCCAATCCATAAAAGCTTAATAATAATAATAATAAATAATATAACAATAATAAGCATTTCCTGTATATCACTTTGTATTTGAAATGAAAATTGGCGTAAAGGCAATGAACTCTCTGAAGAATGGCGTCTCTCTAGATTGTGCATAGAATTTCAGTTCCAACCTCACAGAAAACATAATCCGTTTCCAATACAAAAACCAACTTCTTAAGCTTCTTTAGGGAACCAAGCGGTGATTATTGTGTGAGTCGTAAGAAATACATTAATACGGTGTGTGGCAAAATGTAGATCTTCTTAACAGTATTCTTAAAAGTAATTGAATATTTAGGGGCCCAAGAAGTAGAGATAAAAGTGGTATTCTTCCGGTTCCACGCACTGTACGCGTTCCACATGATGTGTTATCCGTACAATGCGCAGGTCCGTCCTTGAGCCGATAGCCAAGTCAAGCCATACGCAGGCCAGTTCGTGGAACGTAAAATACTTGGAAACCTAAGAGCGACCATAATAAAAAATAGTGAGTTTTTGTAACTTAATTAATGTATTTGTCTCTCAAACTTTAATTAGATGTTAAGTCCCAGTACTATAATAACAGAAATTACATATTCATCCTCGTTTTGATATGTATTTAGTAACCAAATGTATAGAAGCTCTCATTCTTGTCTCCGCAATTGTCCAACTTCGGACATAGGTATGTTTGGTTATGTAGATGTAATTTAAAGCACAAATGTCGGTATAGCGACTCGCTACGGGCTGCACGGTCCGAGGATCGAATCCCGGTGAGAGCGATATTTTCAGTACCCGTCCAGACTGGCCCTGGGACCCACCCAGCCTCCTGTACAATGAGTAGCGTGTCTCTTTCCCGAGAGTAAAGCGGCCAAGGCGTGGCGTTGACCAGCCACCCCCATCTAAAGCTGAGGTTATGCCCCTACTCCCCGTCTGGGCCTTCATGGTCGGTTCTAGAGTGAACGTTACCTTGAACCAAAGAAACGTTCCCCCGAAGTATGGCTGATGACTTCTGATTTTCCGTGTGCAATCTTGTGTGAATCAACTACACGCAGAAAGGGAGCTAATAATGAGTAATGACAGTTAAGAAATGTACACTGACATGCATGTGATATTCAGTCCACCTTCACATACATACATACATACATACATACATATAAATATCAGTCCGTGGTGATCAAAAGATTTAACACGGGGACAACCTTATCTTCCCATTTGTCTTAATTATATATATATATATATACATATATATAATCCAACAGTATAGGTAAATTTCACCCTAGTACAGGCCATGAAGGCCCAGAGGGTGTACAGGTATAGCTCTACTCTTTCTTTGACCTCAGAGCTAGATGGGGGTGGGTGGTAAACACCACGCCCCGGCCGCTTTACCCACGGGAAAGAGACCCGTTACTCATTGTACAGGGGGCTGGGTGGGCCCCAGGGCCAGTATGGAGGGTACGGAAAACCTCGCCCCACCGGAATTCGATCCCCGGGCCGTCCAGCCCGTAGCAAGTCGCTATACCGACGACGCTATCTCATCCCACTTTAGTTCAACAATGGTTTCAGTATTTCAGACTGCACAGAGTCCAGTGGAAAAATCTCGAAAGACATGATCGTGGCTTGATTTTACGTAGCTTATTAACCCGGCGTTTTCCTGGAGTCTGAGAAAAACTATGAAATGACTTTAGTGAGGAAAATCTGCGTCTCTTTCCAGAGAGTAAACGGTCATCTCCTAAGTATAACTCGGAAGGGTTACAGCTTGAACCAATTTCATTTCACATTAACTCAGTAAACTGCAAACTACAAAACACTAAAGATGTTATCGGCACAGCGATAAGAATTTACCTCTGAAATCCTCTCAAGAGGCCATATATTGATTGGCTATGCCGGGGTGGTTTAACACGTTTTACGACCGTTACTACTGATAGTGCGTGTTGACTCACCTCTCAAGGGTTCACCTTTCTTCGTGGATGAAAACTGACAAAGAAAGACAACTCGTACATCACACCCAGTTACTTTCGAAAGCTGGATTCGTTTTTATTTGTTTCTTTCAAAACGTACATAATATGAATGAAAAACGAAGTCGTTTCTGTCCATGGTGAAGAGAAGATCTACATCAGATGGTGTGTAAAATTCTTTACTATGCTTTGACCTAAAAAGGTCTAATTCAACTCCAAGAACCTTTACGTATGTGAAGCTAGAATGAAAATTAGTTTTCCCCAAAGCGTCTCATCATACATCACACGTTTGTGTGCGTATTATGGTAACTATGCACAGCTCTTCATGACCTTCTGCACTTGCTCGACAATTTCTCTGTTTGTAAAGAACTCCTATACCGAACTTCCGACACACGGCTTCGTCGTTGATACTAGGTCACAGACAAGATGGAAGTAAAGACGGACGGACGTAGTCCCCACAAAACGCGATCCTTTATGTTTCGTAAAGAAAGCCTTAAATGCCTTATATTTAATGAATTAAATGTATTTAGGGGAAATAATCGCTGATACTTCTGACAACCGTAAAAAACACATAAACGCACTCTTTGGGCAGAACGTAAGATTACTGAATGTGAAACCTGGTGGTATATAAATAATAAATATGCTTTAAGAGGTAAACAATTCAATTTATACATCACAGAAAATTCACTGCTTCTACCAAATACCAATCATTTAATGCAGTTTAGGAAAATAAACACTGCTTATTCTAAGAACGTTTGTAAACCTTTAAATACACTCTGTGGGGAAATATGCAGACATTTGAATATTAAGGCGGACAAAGCAGTAATGTAGGGGTAAAGTTTTTTCGTATTAGGAGAAAAACAACCTCACTTAATTATAGACCATATGACGGAGCAATGGTTCACCTTACGTTTGTTGAGAGAATTTAATTTGGTTTTATGTCAGACAGATACAATCCCTGACTTGTGTACTTAAAATTCAAATCAAACTTTCATCTTCTTTCCCAGTAACACGTTATCTTGCAAAGGTAACTGGTACATAATATATGCTCTAGGAGTTGAAATCTTGCAGTTTTGTGGAAACATTATTCGTTAAGGTAGCAAACAGCAATATGTCCTGGGGGAGGGAGAGAACTTTAGCCATGTGGATATCTGGGGTTTGAACCCAGAGTGGCATGGTCAGGTTGGGCGGTCTAAATAAGGACAGCCGAAAAGTGCTGGACACACTTCCTTCTGTTCATTTGGCTGCCTTGTTACAGACAGCCTTGATTGGCCAGCTAATTTCAATCGCTTTCGTTCAAAGCCTCATGCAACTTCCACCAGACAAGTGCCATGCATTATGCGGGAATAAGAGTTCCCCACAAGCCAACTTTGAGTCGAAACTCTCAGTCAAGTGCTCTGATGTCGGCGAAAAATAAAACCTCCAAATCGTAGGAAATTTGCTTGTTACTTAAGTATCAATATGCGTTAATGGCTATGCGGAGACATTTGGATTGTACCACCTATAATTTCCTGACGTGGGTGCGGGCAATGGACCTCCAAATAGGGTATGCGTAGTCCATGATGGGCAGTATGAAATACTTATAAAGTAAACATCGTTTGTGATGGACAAGCCACTTATCCTGAGCGCCGAGCACGTCCAGTCTCTGGGCTGCCCTCCTTCCAACCTGATTTACGTTTTTCTACCAGGCCAGCTTTGTAGCATGAGTCACCCCACGGCACCAAACTGTATCGGCTCATGGGACTTGCTCCGCGAAGGTCTTTACAGGTCGGAGCCTTTTGTTCCCTCAGTCTTCAAGAAGAAAATCGTGGTGCTCTTCGAGAGGTTTTATTGCGATTTCCCGATCCCTCAGCCAGCGTTCGAGGTTGCTGACACGTATTTCCAGATAGCTGACGAGCAGCGTCGGCATGCTGGACGTGGTTATGAGGGCCCTGTCATCCGCGAATAGAGCTAACTCTAACTTCAAAAGTGTGCTCTGGATGTCATTTTGAGCAAAGACGACCTAAATTCCATAAGCCGATTCAATAAAGTCATTGAGTCAAGCGACTTGTAACCTTGTTCAATTTGAGTGCTAATGTAGCGAGTTTGCACTGCTGCCACTCTTTCATTCTCAGACCTCTTGCTATTCTCAGATGATTTGATTGTACCCGTTTCGCAGAAATATTATTCGAAATTCCACTAACACAGATGAGGAATACGCCTATATGCAACCTGTACAAGGTTTCTCCATGGAAGTGACATGGCTGCTGCAATGAAATACCAGCGATGATATCAGGTCGTAGAATTCAACACCGAAATACATTTTAGAATATATACACAACTTGCGGGAGAATGGTTTCTTCCCACAAGCCAATGCAGGAAGTGGGCAACCACGGCATGGAGAAGACTATATTTTCGATGCAGTGCAGCAAAATCCACGTACATATTTACGCAGAATTTCCACGGAAATTTGTATTGCACCGACGGAGGTATGGAGGATTTTATACGTTGACGATTTTCATCCACATCACCTCCAAACAGTATAGAATATTTTATCGACAGATCACGCCAGCCGTGTATAATTCTTTGAATGGCTGTAACCGTGGATATATATTCTTCCCGGTATTTTGTTTATAGATGAAGCTCAAATTATTATCTAATGGTATAAACAACACAAGAATTTTTCACTCTTAGGTGCAGCAAAATCCGCATTAAGAAGTACAGATTATTTTTAACGGAGATTTTTAACAAATGAATGGTGCGTAATTCTAGGGAACCACCTTTGAGAACCACATTCTATGTAGGGATGTCTGACTATAGCTTATTACAACAAGTTTTAAATAATACACTACCAAACTATTTAGAGAAAATGCCCCTTGAATAAGGAAAATATAAATAAAACACGACCAATCGCCTCCATATTTGATAAAGAGTTTGCGAAGTACTTGACGAAAATAATCAAGTGATATCCACAGGAAGTCGTTGAATGATGGCTAGGCCGGCTCGATCACCGGACTTAGCCTAAACAGCTAGACATCTTCCTGTGGGATTTGCTTGTAATCTAGGATGTTATCACCACAGTCAGATGCAAAAAAAAAGGCAGTATGCAGTCATTTCAAACATTCGATTCAGCTGTGAATATTTAAGGTGATACTGATAAAGTTTAATTGAAAGTTTATTTTTTATTCATTGTTAAAATTCCCTACCGCTTTAATTGACAATGGCGCCGAATCAAACATAGTTTTTACTCCAAACTCCCTGTAGAATATGCTCCAGAAATTTGGCCAAATATGTGCTGAAAAACCAGTTATAAAATACACATCCCACTATAGAAATAGTGACAGCTCTATTAATTACCCTATTTCTGCAACAATAGCTTCGGTCTCTGGCAAATTAACATTAATTTAAATTCAGTACCGTCACAACGCATTTGCAAAACATTTTTTGAACTTAAAATACATATGATATACACCTAAAATTTATGCACTGTGAATTAAATTGAAATGTTTTTCTGTATGAGAATAATGATGACTTTCGTTATCAATGAAACTACTGCGCAGGTTGGCGCAGCGGTAGATCTCTAGATTTCTATTCGAAACACACAAAGATTGAATACGGGGGGAATTAACGGATATTCTGACTCGGGAGTTCTGAGATTTTTCATGCACGGTGTTAAGCCTGATTTGAACTTTATCACGTCTAAAAAACTTCTGTGCTCCTAACCACACATTTTATAAACATTCATCTCATTCAACGCAATAAAATCTGCAGCTGAGGCAAATACGTGAAGTAAGAATTATAAGGTTTTCTTCCCGCCCAACTCATCTCAGTTAAAAAATAATGTATCATCAAATGAGCTAATTGAATATTTACGCCTTCACGTACGGCATTAAAACAGACCTTTCATAATATTCTTATCAAATATAAAACTTTTTCACATCTTTACAGCAAGATTCTACAGGACTCAAAGCATATGTAATTAATTAAATTTGAGATTCTCGTATTGTGAGCAACTACACAATATAGTGAAGTGCAAACACTATGGTTAAGTGCCCAGTTTCCTAACTCGATAAAACAGCACGGAACTGGGTAATTTATCCCTCAACGAGAAACTGGAACGTGAGATTCAAGACAAAGTCCTGTAGCTTCCAATTGGGTGCGCGTTGTTACAACTAGAGTCTCTAATTAAAGTTGTAAACACCACTGGCATTCCAAGTCGGTTTATCTCGCCGGGCACTACATCACTAATAAAAAGTTCCTATATATTTCTTAAGTCCTTAAGGCGCAACAGTTACTACATTCACCACCTGCTTTATCATTGAAACATTACATATTTTTCTTGCAAAAGGTTATTACTGTGTTTCATATCGATTTTAGAAATATTACTCTAAACAGCTTTAAGTAAACGGTCATTGTAATGGAGAAGCAGATTGTTTGGTGAGAGGTAGTTACTGAACTCTTAAATGTTATTTAGACGAATTAAGGCGTATAAAATATTCTGGAATTTACGAATGAAACATACACATTCCATCTTTACAAACAGAAGTAATTATCTTACCTGCCTTGCTTAATAGGCGACTTTGTTTTATTGTTTATTAAGAAAGACATGTTAGATTACCGAGTCATTGGATGATAAAGTAACTTTAAACCTATGAATAATTTTCATAAATTTCCTACATCTGCACTCCAAGTTTTCTGTTATCAACCATAAAAAATATCGTGTCTTAACGCTGGAGTGAGTGCAATTTAACGTTACAATGAAGCCATATTTGTCGAAGGGGTAGCACTCTTGTAATAGGCAGTCTTTGTTATTACGCGGGTCCAGATGACCCGGAGAACCGGTATCCTAACAGAGACTTTTTTATTTACTTTGGTCCCACAAGGCAAGTGCTGATTATAGGACCTCAAATCCGGTCACGACAGCTTCTTTCCACATATTTCCAAAAGTCATTATTCAATCATTTCCTTTCATTCGAATAAATAAAGCCTGAGATACCGAAAGCTTAGCTAAAAACAAAACACTTTAGGGTAAGCGAACACAGAATGTAGGCCCACGTGTGACACACAAAAGTTAGTGTGCCACTTAGGGTGTGCGAACACAGAATGTAGGCCCACGTGTGACACACACAAGTTAATGCGCCACTTAGGTGTGCGAACACAGAATGTAGGCCTACGTGTGACACACAAAGTTATGCGCCACTTAGTGTGTGCGACACAGATGGCTAGTGTGACAGCACAGTTATGGCATTAGGGTGCGAACACAGAATGTAGGCCCACGTGTGACACACAAAGTTAGTGCGCCACTTAGTGTGTGCGAACACAGAATGTAGGCCTACGTGTGACACACCAGTTAGTGCGCCACTTAGGGTGTGCGAACACAGAATGTAGGCCCACGTGTGACACACACAAGTTAGTGCGCCACTTAGTGTGTGCGAACACAGAATGTAGGCCTACGTGTGACACACACAAGTTAGTGCGCCACTTAGGGTGTGCGAACACAGAATGTTTTCGATCTGTTCCCACTTCACAACATTTGTTGTTAGTACAGGTGCACGTGGACTTTAAACCATCCTGCAGTTCAAACTTTAAGGATACACACAAAACACACAAATACACACAGATATAATGAAACTACAGACTCAGCTCTCCTTGGAAACTAAAGTTAAAACGTTGGTTCTGTGTTCCTCAATATGTATATATAAAAAAAGTTAATTCTGGTGGAAGAATTTTACGATTTAACCTATCCTCAGAGAATCATAAAAGCGCATGTATCTGGGTTGACAGACTTGACACTGATACTCAAACTCCTTTTTTGTCTCTTGGAAACAGCAGAAACTATCATACGTTTACTGATGTGATGCCCACGCCACGAGATCATAAATGTTTTATGCCTCCTGTTCTGCATACATTGCCAAACAACTATAAACTCTGAAGCTATGGATTCCTTTACATAGAATATAATTTAATAAAAAAGTACTTGTCCTCCTGCTTGGGACTAAAGAATTGGCATTTGCTCGATTCGAACCTCAGCCACAACATAAACTACGCTACGGATGATCGTGGCTTTCCTCTGACCTTCCATACAAATTAAATAAACAAGTCTGCTTTAGGCAAGGATTTGAGTCTGTGTTTTGTTGCTGATTTTGATTCTGACTTGTTATTTGGGAGGTGTCATGTCCGAAATTCAGCAGGGACACTGGCGATCCTACCTGAAATGTTTCGTGGTTTTATTCATTATCTGCAGCAACCTTCGTAATAGTACATCTAAGTGGGTCAATACCATTTCCACTTACGCCATTTCCATTTAGTGTTCACCACAGTAATATTCAGCATTATACTGTCGGAGATACTGAATAGTAAAATAAATAAAAAATAATATACATGAATTTGTAACACAGTCTCGCACTATGAGCAAAGGGAACAATGGGTGCACCTAAAAACAAAGCACATATTTGTCTAATATCATATGAAATTTAACAGACAAGATACGATGAAAGTGAAGAGAATGCACGCCCAAGAACTTCAGAATTAGTTATATTCAATTAATGTTCCGGAAATGGCTAAGAGATATGGATTAAACATGTAGAACGCATAAAAAAATTAATATGCATATAAACTCGAGGAAAGATACAATATCTGGAAGTAAATGGGATAATGATATCGGAATGAATCCGAGTTCAGTAGGTTGTTCAAATGGAACTGTTTTAAACTTAATTATATTACTACTTCATTGTATCATTTTAAACACGAGAAGAAAATTACTAATTATGAAGCACCTAATTGTATCCTTTTATCAGTTTTTTGTTACTTAATGTGTATCCTCCTGAGCACCTTACTTCCGGATCAGCATATCAGAACAGGAGCAGTGGGCTGTCTGTGAAAAGGCTTTTGTCTCAGTACATAAAGTAGCGAGGCTTTAAAGTGAATTCATTCCGAATTTTCTTCACGCCTCTTCGCAGCACGTTCCTGCAGCAGGCACAAGGTTTCTGGTTAATAACTCTTTAAGTGCTCACGGAATAAACACAGACCATCTTCGTTGTATAGTGTGTTAACTTAAAACTGCATGGCAAAATACAGAGAGGAAGATTCGAGTTTTCTGGGATGTGACGCTGTGCAGGTGTGTGAGTAGTTGCCGACGTTGCTGTACATTACAGTGTCTTAATATTCATGGACTATCCAACCCTGAAGATGAAGGCGCTACGAACCTTCCAGACGCCGAGAACTATTCGCCCAAGGACACAGTATAACTTCCCAGAAGATTCGTATTTTGAGCAAAAGAAGTTGCGAGAACCTCAAATCTAGCACTGAGGAAGAATTATTAAACTTCTTCTCTATCCTATCTCCTGTATCCATTTATGTGTGTGTGTGTGTGTGTGTGTACATAAATACGCAAAGGCACTCATGCATGCGACAAATCAATTAATTTTCTCCTTCGCAGATCCGCGAAACGGATTTACTTACGATTCATTTTTAATAAAATATTCCCATGTGTGCAAATATTTTCCAAGTGCAACTCGCGAGGATTGCCAACCGAAATGTTGTATGTATATATAGTTTTTTTAAAGGAATTTCATGTCTCCTCCATCTCACCTGGTTCATTTAATCGGCCTCAAAGCATACACTACACAAAAAACGAACTGAGAAGTTCTTATTGCTGAGCTTTTATTTTCAAAATCCTGTTGCTTCCTTTTCCCTAAGTTCTAATATTCTTCTTCACAGTGAACACACCAAACGGCTCAACGCCTTTAATAATATTATATTCTTTGGGTCATGGAACATGTGGATAAACGGAAATCTATATATATATATATATATATATATATATATATGCACACATGGCCTTTCTGCTGTGATTTCTTTCTTTGCATTTCACGAAAAGAAGGCACAAACACCATCATATTTTCATGTCCGCCGCCACCGAGTCTATCAGTGAGCTGAACTCCCATCTTTAATTTTTCATCACTTATTAATCTAACCATAATAACGAGATATTTATGGGCATAAACTTATACTTACACTCTGAAGGACTGGCGGTGTTCGTTAACAACATGCTGCAGAGAATACGAGACCCGATAAAGCAGAAGCAACAGGAAGATAAGCGAATTTCGCAGTGAATGGCTTCATGGTTTACATTCGTCACGAAGCCAATTCAGTATTACGACTGTTCCAGCGGTTCGCAGGTAAAATTTGCTCTGTGTTCACATAACGTAAAATAGGCCCGAAGGTTTGAAGTGTAAGACGTCATGAAAATAATCACAGTATATTCAGTCGAACACAACAATCATTTATTCAGTATTACCTCAACAACATGTTTCGGCTCAACCGGCCATCATCAGGTTGGCAAGAATGAAAGATAAATATGCAGTTTTGAGTGGGAATTGAGATCTAAATATCTTACATTTATATATATATTATATATGTAACGGAAACGGGTTGAGTAATTGTGTTTTACAATTTTGAGGACGAGATTTAGAGAAATCAATAAAAATTATGTTAAAATTTAGAAGTTAAAGTTAGAAGCTAAAAATTAGTGGATAAATAGACATTTCTTCAGACGGCTTTTCGTGTGTAGTGGTCTCTCGTAAGTTGAATGTTTTTCGGAGGAGGGAACGTAAGTGAATATGCTTGTTATAGCCTTTAAATAACCTGATAATGATACGTAATAAGTTAGTAAGTAGTGTAAAATAATTAAGTAATACGGAAAAAAAATTAAAGGTAGTAGTAGCGATTTTAAATACTTAGCGAATCGAAAAATTCGCCCAACACCTTCTGGCACATGGCCACTCTTTCGATAAGATAGAAAACATTATGCAGATCTTACACTTTAATAAAAGGGAACCCATATGGAAGAAAATTAAAACATTCTACGTAATTAAAGAAACCGTAAAGGACAATCAATTATATGACAAGTACACGTTACAGCCTACTGAAATATTCGAAGCCATTCTTCAAGGTTAAAGCCATTTGACGTAACAGCATTAATTATTAATAACTGGACGAGAATCCGTACAGTCTGGGTGATGAAGGTGCGGACAATAAAATTTCCGTTACGGACGGAGGCACAGATTGTTCTCTGCTACCCTGTCCAGATCGACTCTGAAGTGAATCTAGCTTTATATCAAATGAGCATTGGCAGCTCTTCTACGGCGTGAAGCTACGACTCACTTCATCTACATCCACAAGTGATAAATAACGGCACAATACCTACACTTCCCACTACGTCTTCGTGGTGTGCTGCTTAATGAAGCTCGGGGTTAAATTTACAGTCTTACATTCTACGTAATACACTTAGGTGTATTAACTCAAGGAAATATAGCTTGGATACATAGCACGCGTAAAGTAAAAACAATGCATACAGAACACTTGAATGCACGATATCATCTCGAAAATTGAGACACAAATGATAGAATAATATTAAAATTGACCTTAAAAGACACCGAGTAGCCTATGACGACAAGAACTGCATCTAAAAGGCTTAAAATCGTGTGCAATAGCGGGCTTTTGTGTACACTGCAATGAACTTTCGGTTTTAATAAAAATGGAGGATTTAAGAAGATCTTGGAAGCTATCAGCTTTTCAAGAAAGATCTGCAGCATGGAGTCAGTTTTAATATTGAGAGAAGCTTCGAATGTTTGCGACTAACCGTACACCCAGACAGCATCATGAAGCCGAGCCAAAGGGTTGTCATGGCAACACGGAAGCATGGGTTACTGCATACCGTACAGACCAATGAACTAAAAGACAAGGGGTAAGCTTCAGTAGTGTTTTCTATATGGGTGGATTGAAAGATTTCCAGCAGTGGTTGGTCCGTTTACACCGTAACTCCATTAGCACACAAATACTGGTCTACGTACGGCGTGCAGCAATACAACACAATGATGAACTGCTGCGGCTTTAGCGGTTAATGCCCAGCTTCTTGTCGCTTTTCTATATACCATTATACATAGTGTATGTGTGGCTATTTGTGTGTGGGTATGAGTTCATGGGAAGAAAATATGACATTTTCTTTGAACATTCCCTTATTTTCAAACGTGATAATCCATAACAAATCGTAGTAAGAATTATTGTAGGATTGTTTGTAAACAATTTTTCCGCTCTATATACACTGTAATGGTGCCAACGAAAATCTTTGCCTGCATGAAAGCTATCACATGTTGCTTTGCGTTGCGTTGTCACTTAAAATATTGATTCAAGATTTACATCCCTATAAGAGAAGACTCTACATGTCAACATGAAACTGGAGATTTTCAAGACAGTAAATATTAAGTACAGATCTTGCTGGATATCACTCCTTAGAGTTCGGTGAACAGGTAGCAACACTTCGAAAGAACAACTTGCTTTCATCTTTAGGGTGAGGATGCAAATACACGGCGCCACATTCCAGAAAATCATGATATAAAGTGTAACATTAAGCGCTGTGTGCATTAAAAATATACCTCTTAGCCAGTCTTTCTGTGTTTAATTTCGATTAGTATGCGTCACAGTCCTTGAGAGCTGTAGGTTATAACTTCAAACCTTCATTTCGCCATTTTGTCTGCAAATGTGAATATAAAAGTTAGATGCAGTATTATTTTTACGTGATTGCTGAGATTGCTGTTTGCTGGGTTGCCTTAGTGCCACATTCCAGAAGGTAATAGGCCTATTCTTCGAAATCTTTTTAACCCTTTAAGGACGAAACGTAATCTGTTTTAAAGACCCAGTTCATACCGCGCAGTAAACACTATCCCGGTTAAAGAAAACGATCAGTTAATGTCATATAGGACAAAAGTCGCTGTTTGTTCTGATATCCATACAAGACACATACGCACTCTGTGGGTAAAGTGTAGAATTTTTGAATATTAAATGTAATGGTACAAAACGTAAAAGCTAGGCTTTAAAAAGTTAAATTAGGCTTTAGCTTTGGACATTTTCAGACTCCTAGGTTTACTAAAACATGCCTCTTTTGACAGTGGATCTCTCTCTGCCTTCCGGTGTAGAGGGTAAATTGTGACCCATCTCTAAAGGGCCATTTGAAAACAGCTTACTTCTAGCACCGGCCCAGTGATAGTGTGACGTTGCCACATAGCTCACAGACCCGGACGAATGATAACCAGACAGTATGTCTAACTGCGTACATGGAAAATCGACTAACAACCTAACTAGTTTACTAACAGAACAAAAAAGTTCAACATCGGGAAGACGGAAGCAATACTTAGATATTTTAGCAGCCGATTCTTAATTTCCTTAACGACAGGCTTCAAAGGCAGAGATTATAGAGCGTCAAATGAGAAGATAAGATGATCGTGAGTGCTGGTTCAGTATGAATTTGGAAAGACGCTCTTGTGATCAGTGACGAAGTAAATATATTCGCCCCGTAAAAGCAACGAATCACATGACAGTACACAGCATAACAGTGACCAAATTCGAATCCGGTACGTCCCAAATACAGTATAGAGGTTTATTTTTACAATAACTGAGAAACTTTACTTCATTTCATATTTTCTCAAAATACTTCCCTAAGATTCATTTTAATAGTCTTATTTCTCCTTCCTGATCTCCGAAGTGGAGTAAGGATCCCTTTATTTACGATTCGTACTATTAGAGCCTAAGTACAACAGTAGATGTCAACATTTTAAGAAACAAAATTCATCGACTTATATATTTAAATTCAGTTCCTACTTCACGGAGTGCCGATCCCAGTAGCCGCGCAGTCCAAGGCGTGGGTCTGCGGCCGTTCGCTTGTTGGGATTGCGAGTTCGAATCCCACCGGTGGCATGGATGTCTGTTTCGTATGATTGTTGTGTGATCAGGCAGTATTCTCTGCGTCGGGCTTATCACTGTCTAAGTGTGATCGTGAAGCCTCGATAATGAGGAGGCACACTAGGGGCTGTTGCGTCATGGGCGAAAAAACTTCACGGAGTACAATTTCAGCGTTCATTGTAAATACTATCTAATTAATTATACTTTACGAAATAATGTCTGTTTGCTATGGCAATCACAAGAAACACATAAATGCACTGTGTGGGGGGAATGCAGAATTTTTAAACGTTACGGGAGGTGGTCCATGTAGTTACTACTACATTGTAAACTGTTAACAACGTGACCTCATGCTGTTCTGGTCTTTGCTTTATTCAGTGCAAACTGCTTCACCCAATTAGGCAGTTTTGTAGTACGGAGAGATTAGACAGTACAGTATATCACTTCTGTTCCTGCTGCTACACTTGATGGATGTAACGACCAAACGAGCGATCGATAAATCTCTTCAAAAGTGAGAACGTTTTGTGCTCCCCCTTCATTTCTCTCCTACACTCGGAGTTGAATACTTCAAAGGCCTAAATCAGTAGTCCATAGATCAGCAACATACAATTTTCAGTCAATTCCAGCATCATTCTGCGAAACTTATTCAACTTTGTCATGTACAATGATAAAAAGAATACTGTACATTATCGCCGATGACAAACAAAGCCAATAAACCCAAAGTTTACCCAGATTTGCTACTCATTATTTAGTTACAATATGCGCCACGAACAATATATTTAAATTTTCTATATTAATGTATATTATTTTATACTTCAGTTTCTTAAGAGATTCTAAAAGTGTCTGATCAATGAAGTATTTTACCAAGCATTTAAGTTTTCACAGCTAAATACAACAAAGTCCTGTCGAATCAGCATTTCAGATACGGACTCTATATTCGCGATCAGACACTCTTTTATCCAGAAACTGGTCTACATGAGAAGAGTGGACCTTGGTAGGTCCAACGCTTTCCAGCACAAGAAAAGCATCTCCATGTTTCTTAGCACAAAAATGCGTACGAATTATTGTAAGCGCTAATTTATCTCACATTATAACACCTTCAATGTTACTTAACCTGGAAGTGTTTTGTGCATGTAAGCAGCGACCCATTTGTAGCATACCAAGTTGTACATTGTGCAACTTAATTGTGGAATAGATGTGGAAGTGTGAAGCTAGTAACTGGATTACATAATCATCTTGTGGAAACAAATAATCATTTAGAATGCCGTCTTTAGCTTACGTCTTTATACACACACGTCATGTTTTTCTCTAGTAATGGTGACACCGATTGTCACCGAAACGTCCGATACGTTACGTACCAGTATCTGACGACTTATGTCCCACGACTTTATTGTAAGGAAGTATTTAATCAGAACAATGTCGATTGTCTGACACTTAGGTCAACATGTACGACGTTTCGGATCACACACCTCACGATGTGAAAACTGTAACATCGTGACGTATGGTTGTTTGTATTAAAAGTCTACATTTTTAAAATTTCAGGCTCGTCGCATTTAACATGACATACCTGCTGCAGTATTTAGTCTCTAGGGCAATTCAGTTGTAAATGTTGGCTACCCGTGTTACTGTTTTCATAGGGTTAATTAAGGGAACAGTCTGCGGTCCCACACTGCCTAGCTTCCATCCAATAAAACTGTACTGGAATTTAGACTCACGGTACCGTAGAAACAGGAGATAATGAAGGTAAAAAAAAAGCATTGCTATCTGACTTACACAGTTGTAATGTCCAGCAGATACAACTGGCTTTACACATTGCTACAAAAAAAATTCTATGCACGTTATAAATAACTAACATATCACAGTTTTTGTTAACACCAACTGTTAACATTTTAGATATTCCGCTGCATGAATTATCGCATTCTTTTTTCGCCATATTGTGCCTTATTTGCACCAAGTGCATAAAGTGAACTTATTTCATGGAACACATACCTCTCTTTCGGCATAAGTCATTTCCTACACTACTTAAGGGATTTTTGTAGCAGATTAGCTGTGTTTGGAGGGGGAGGAGAGGGGTGAGGTTCTACAGTGAATGCGAATTGTCAGGTTTTGTTTTACGAAGTGCCTGTCCGTTGTATGTCCTACTTTATGAGAACATAAAATATAATAATAAATAAATATAAGAAACTGGAGAAGATTTTCCAGTATAGTGACTGGGTTTTGGGCTGCAACATGAGAGTCGCGGTTCAATTCCGGGCAGGAGGACACTGTCTCTAAATCAGCTCTGAGACCCAGCTAGTGTCCTATACAGAGTGTTTCATAATTCTCTCTGGGATTTCGGAGGTCTGTAGATCAGGAGCCAAATCACACACGGGGGAAGAGAGCATGTCAGTGAAAAGAGTACATATCAAAGTTTTGAACCTACCTTACAAATGTTCAATATGTCCCCCTTTGGTGACTCGACAGACGTACAGACTCGTACGAGGTCCACAATCCCAGGCGATGGTCCCGGCCTACCTGTTTGTTTTGCGACACACAAACAGCCAGTTTCCACGAATTTTCTATACCAGTGTCTTACTGTTTTGTCCGTTGGTGGTTCTGTACGATACTGGGTTCGAAAACCACGTTGCACTGTTACAATTGACTGGATTTTAGCAAACTGCAGGACACAAAAAGCTTTCTGCTCACCTGAAAACGCCATGTTTGCACACCACTGCTTCCTAGCGGAGAAACGGGTAACTACGCCATCGCATCTGTCACGAAAAACTTCTACATTTCCTCTATCCGTTGGCATGCTTTTATCTCTGATATGTGGGTTTGCTACTGCACGGCCAAGCCTCTAAATCCCGGATGGACTTATGAAACACGCTGTATAATAGGTAGGAGATGCTTTCCTGGCGATACAGCGACAAGGTTGTGAATCTGACTGCTCACGTCCACCTAGTGCCGTGGTTACCAATTCGTGCAATAATACCGCCGTCCATGTACACCCCTTCAAGATGATTTGCTTGATTAAGCATGGCGAAAATGTTACCGTCACTATGATAAATAGGCCATAGGAGTGTGCAGCGGGTGCAGCTAGCAGAAGGCAGGGCCCAATTTTAGACTTATTATGGCCGTGAATATGCAGAGAGGTAATGTACCGTTTTCCGCAGTGTATGAACGTACGAAGTTGGGTTGTGTGGGCGTGTTTACGATAATACGGCTTTGTTTTGGTTTTTGCCGCTGACAACTGAGCGGCTGGAACGGACACTTGGCTTGTTGTTAGTCACCTCTCATCACACATGAACCTCAGATTGCCTCAGCACGCTTGTGAAATGTATTCACATGTGGTATCGTTCTGCACAGGTACGGGTCATGGAAAAAGTCGTGGAAATTTTGTAAAAGTAACATATGTCAACAGTGTCGTGCACAAAAACAACACGGCCTAGAGAACAGTGGAAAATTAACACGCGACGGACTCAGGACTTAGCAGAGATAAAATACAAAATCTTCTGTTTTCCTCGGATAAGGCACGGTGTGCATTAAGCAATAACGTAAACTGCCAAGATAACAGATACTGATGTTACGAAAATCCCCAATCAGTTCATGCAGTTTACTTAGTTGACGTATATAGTTCATTTACGTGGTCTTAAAATCGGAGTCTGGTGTGCACTGAGTGCGCGTAAAATTAAATGGCCCGTGTTTTTAGAAAAAAACAATTCCGATGTTAGTTACGTTAATACTAAGACCATTATTCAGGCAATTGACAGGAGAGACAGCCCAATAGGACAATCCGATGTCTTAGCAAGAATTCGGCAATTTTCTAATAGAAGTTGTTATTTCGCAACAACAGCTTCGCTCTGAGTCGATAAATAATTTTACAAGGTGCGAGGCCTGCTTAGAAGCTGGAAGTCAGTATTTCGATTCTCTCATATGCAACGAAATAAGTTTAAAATTGAGAGAATTCATATGGATAATGGTGACAAAATATATTGCCCGTACATCGGTTTATAGCCTTCTGTACAATACAGACCGGACCCTTTCCCGGGGGTAAAGCGACCGAAGCTTTGCGCTGACCACCCACCCCCATCTAGAGCCGAGTTTAAAAAAAAAGGTAGAGCTATACATCTAAATCCCCCTTCCCCCGTACCATCATGGCACGAAATAGGGTGAAATTTAACTGTACTTCAGGTTGCATAACGACAGACTACATCTTCCTCAGACGCACAGCCGTTTGGAAGACGGATGCATATTTCATGAGGTTGGTGTTGCGGTGAAGCCATGCACTTGTAATCGGCAGGTGTATTTATCACCTATCGTGCCAGAGTTTCTTCGTTTTCTTCAACATCTAAGACACGTGTAGAGTACGGAATACTACACAGTTGCCCACTTCAAAATTTCTTGTCCCGTTTCTTTAGTAAATTAGAGGTTAATCCGCTGTGTGAGCATTTAAATGGCCAACTGCTGCACGTATGTTGATCAACAAATTTACACTATGGCTTTTTAAACCGGCCATTTTCTTGGAAATCAAAGGATGAAAAATGAAAAAAAAGGATTTATCAATAGCAAACAGCTGCCAAAAACTAGGAAAAGTATACAAAAGACCACCTTCCAGCCATATGTGTGTGACAAGCAAATATGTGATTCAAGAAGAACTAGATAGCATGCGGGCAAGACACGTCACTGCCAAGTGTGGACTGCTTTACTTATCGGGGTCCTCACCTGACACGTCCACACAACGGGATAATGACGACACAGTCCCATAAACTTAGCAGATGTCCGTGAAGTTCATCATGATCATACAAGGCTCTGAACAAACTGACAAGCTGGTACAATGATGTATAAATTAAAGACTTCCGTAATATGATAAACTGTAGCAGCACCACACACCAGCGTACAGGGCATGATGTGCGTGCCCAGGCACACCCTAATGTTTCAAAAACCGCAAAAGTTTGGTATTTTATGTCTCATTTATCAAATTTGTATTTTTAACTAGTTTAGTTGTTAATTTTAAAAATCTAGTAGTTTCGGTTTCTTTAGTTTGTTTTGTGAGTAAAAATAGTGTCATTTATGACAGAGTATTCAATACCTTTTCGCCTTTTAGAGGAGTTAAAAATAAATTTCCCTGGATGCACACCCTAATGAAATGTGATGCTCATGCTTATGAGAAACAATCAACATATTAACCATCAAATCAGTCCAAATTATCACCTAATTCCACTTTAAGGGAGTTTATTTGCAAACCGTTACGTTCTATCCCCCTTATTCTTCTCTGTTGAATGTACTGACCACTGTTTTTGACCGGATAGTGCAATCGGTACAAGGCGACTGATGCTGTGTATCGACCAGTCTGTGCCAGAGAGGCTGTGAGCAGAGTCCAGCACTGTTGCCAAATGAACAAATGTCGAAATGCTGCTATAACCAGCAAGAGAATAGAATATGTACAAAAGAAAAGAGATACATTAGCTGGGACTTTCAACATAATGCCGGGATATGACATACGGAATGCATAGTGCGTGTTATTTAAATAAAATATAGGATCAGAGTTGGTTGTGGAGGCACGGTTTCTCTTGAGAGAATGGTTTATATCTTCACGAATAACTGACACTCTGGCGTTTCACTCGCTTAAGCAGTTATTCTGGATTACAGTAGGCCTACTCTTCTAAAGTGTGGGTTGAATCTAAACAGGCCACAACGACTCTCTCTATATTACAACAATTTTGGTTTAAAACGGCTGATAAATAAATAAACAACACGAAATTAAGACACATACAGAGAAACAAATAAACCGAACGACGCACAAAATATATATATATATGTATATCATATAATTAACTTATAAATAAAAACATAATAACATAACGAAAGCAAAGGAACAAGGAAAATTCCGAAACAAAAGAGGAAGAATGAAAACGTAATGCACAGAGACAAATCCTTTCAGTTTAGTGCAGAAAGAATGACTGGCATAGGTACAGAAGGAAAAAAGAAGAGAAGGTATAAAGAAGAAAAGGAAAAGAGAATCAAAGAAAAGACAATATAGAATAAGAAGAAAGACACGAGACAAAGGACAAACAACGAAAAATGGGAAGAGTGAAGGGGAATAATAAAAACAGAAAGAAAAACGAGAGGAGTAAGTAGGAAAGAGAGGAAGAAAGAAAAATAACACAGAAGATTTCCGAAAGTCCCTCATTCGTAAGAGTCAGAAAGTCCCCCATTCCTAAGAGTCATTCCCCTTGCAATGAAAGGTAATCCATTGGTAGAGCCCCCCACATTTCAAGCACTATTGCCATACGGTGGCGAATGATCACAAACAATCAGTGTCAGATAGCTCCTCGCAAGTCATACGTTGATACTCTCTGGGCAATATCAACCGAACACTCTAGAATGTGATTTAGGCATATTTTTCTAATGCACTAAATCCTCATTCAGTGTCACTCTGACATCAGTATATCAAATCATACTAGACAAGAATAATTTATTTAAAACAAGTATTTAACAAATGACTTCCTAAACTCACATTTACTTAATTTTATCTTCCAATGATGCGAAAATCTAACATTTTTGGTCTTTCTAATTAATTTTCACGAATCATCTGTATAACTGGGAAATAACTGGCATTGTTTTTCGCCAGAGCTGGATTTCTACATGTAGAATTGGAATTCCTCCTCAATATAGGGGATGACAGGCGGTGAAAAGTAGTAGTCGTAACCAGGAAACTCGAGATTATCGGATGCAGAAATAGCATAGTTTAGGATGAAGACCACCATTCTGACAAAATTACTCATAACTATTTTAATAAAATTTCCAGCATGAAGAGTCATAACTGTATGTTGCGACATCAAAGTAACATTCACACTTTGGTAAAATTGTGAATTTCATTTGTGGTCATTTACTAAAGGAATAAAACACTTGCGGGCTGACAACCGTGTCAGGTGGTTGCAGTAAACCAACGTTTCAGAGACCGACGACTCCATTTCCATTGTCAGTGTACCAATATGACTCAACACCCAGTCTTTCCAACTCATATACCTCCTCTGACCTTTTGCACGCCTATAATGGAGACGGCGTCGGAGCCTGAAAGATATGTTTACTAGAACCACGTGACGCTGCCGTCAGAGCAAGAAGATTTTATTAAATTAGTCTCCGTGAAAGCTCCAAGACGCATGTCACAAAGTGATACTATTGCCAAAATAGTATCAAGTGAAGGTGCGTAACGAAACATCAGATCAATGAACTGCAGACTAGTAAACCAAAATGAACCACATCAACTTTCGAGGACAAAAACTGTGGGGTGTACAAGACAGCACAGTGTTGTACCGTGGACGTGGTCTGTTTCTGATACCATGAACACGGAAATCGTGTGGAATGCAGGAACCAAACTCGTTTGGAAAACATATTCCGAATCGGGTTAACATAAGAGGGACTGTAGTTATTGAGGATAAGGATTTTCAGAAAATTTCTCCGGTATCTTTAGAAACTGGCATCAGATTTGAACCATAAGTTCCGAAAGATAAGACTTAGTGTAAAATTTGAAATTTTTAGGTGGTGTACAGTTTCCTCCTGTTTGTGTTCTAGATTTCCGACTGGCAATAGCAATGAAATATATGAAGAGCTGAGACCGAATGTTTGTGTCAAGCGAGAAAAGACAACAAAGGTAATGTACCTATAACGTAATATTGAGGCGCGTTCTCTTAACCATTGTTGCCGTGGTAAAGCACTAAGTATTACATATTCTGAGTGTGGGTCTGTAGCCTTATTTATCCAGCATGCAAAGCACATGCGTCGTATTATACTGTCATCTATGACCTGCCTGGCACTACAATATTTTCCACATTATCTCATAAACGGAATGATTTTCGGGAAAAAAAGTTATTGAACACAGAATGCGTGTTTTGATTTTTTCTACAACGTTTTTCTGAAATATTTCCCATTCTGAGAATTCAGCGAGATATTATCATAAATGTAAGTAGGTGTTCATGTAAAGTACCCCTTGTTCTTATAAATTCTAAAAGATTCTGACGATGGTATGTAACATTGAGAACTAATTGGTTTCTGGACTTTGTCCATCGTCAGGAAATCTAAAATCACGATGTTTCAGAAGCTGGATTTGCTTCCGTCCTCAGGAGCGAAGCAGATCCAGCTTCCGAAACGTCGTGATTTTAGATTTCCAGACGATGGACAAAGTCCAGAAACCAATTAGTTCTCAACCCTTATTCTTGTTATATGTTAATGAAACTTGCATTTTTTCAACAGTTTTTTGAAAAATACTAAAATAGCACATATTATGAAAATCCTTCCAGTGGGAGCCCAGTTGTTCCATGCAGACGGACGGACAGACAGACATAACGAAGTTAATAGGCGCTTTCCGCAATTTTGCGAAAGCGCCTTAAAACTGACTGTTATTAGACAAGTGTTATTTCCCACTCGGTTTAATCAGATCAGTATGAAATTTTCGAGAATCCCACTCCCCTAAAATAAAGATAAGGAGGACGGATTTATCATATTTAACGAATGGAATATGAAATACAGCTTACTCATGTGATACACTTTAAAGTAGAAACCAAAAGGACTAAGGAATTTAACAACACGGCTAAGGTTACTGACCGATTACAAACATAGAAGTCCTAGAATTCCGAGTAGAATGCAAACACAGTTAACTCCCCATTGCACAGATATCTAGTGACAAACATTTATTTCTATTATTGTTATTAATATTTTACTTAATTTTTGAAAATTTGTTACTTTAGAACATGTTTTATCCCTGTTAATTTATTGGGAAATAACCTCAAAGTTTCGTACCATTTTAATGTTTTTAAAGGTTTACTAAAATACACCACTTGACACGTGCAGTGTAAATACTTTCATGATCTCCGCACCAAATTTCATGTGCGTAATTCCAATAGTATATTACTTAATTGCTTCAAACCGAATCAAAAAAAAATTTCGCACAGATGCTATAATTTTATATCAAGTTTAGTACTTTCGAAGATCTGTTACCATACACCAGGGGCGTCCAACACGCGGCCCGCCAGGTTGTTATGCGGCCCAAAAGCACAATTTTAAATTACATGTATACTATAAAATTTACACAATACTTTAGACGTTTATGTATGCTACTCATTGTTATTTTTACACATGAGGCCCGCGAACCAGCCCACAATAACGGAAGTGTCCCTTTAACAAAAAAAAAAAAGAAGAAGAAGTTGGGCACCCCTGCCACAAATTATTTCGGAACCCATAATTAGGTGTCGCTAGTGTCGCCCCCCACTCTCAATTTTAAGTGTCTTCCAAACTGTTACTACCCTGCCGGTTGCAGGAAATCACGTCTATGACGTTGGTGAAGCCTTCAGTAGTACAACATTCATACCACACTATACAAATGCTGGTCAACCGGTTAAAAAGTTGAAATATCGGGATAAAGACGCACACACATCGAAAACGAGAAACATTATGATATTAAACCCTGCTATTTCCTCAAGTACAGATGCAGGCTAAAATTATAGAATCGCAAAAGATCACGCGACGTACTACATGACACAACAAAAATAAAAAACAACGATAATAAAAAACGCAATAAAGAACTAACATTTCTCTCAATGTAATTTCCAATCAATTTCAGTTTATGTGCATACGCGTATCTTCAATCACGCCTTAAACTTAAAAATAACTGCATAATATGGAACCAAAAGCAGGGTGCTTAAATTCGGATTCTGGCCTTTGTTATACGCGATGATAAAACTGCGGAAAGCGAATGTTAGCTTCAACATGCCTGTACATTCTTCTGTCCGTACATCAGTCTGTCCGATGGAATAAGTCGGCTCTCACTCGGCGAATGTTCGTAAATTTTTTTATTGTTACTGACCTTTGTCGGATCAGCTCCAATTTTATTCAAAATATGACAAAAATAACACTATATATGAAAACTTGCTTAAATTTACGAAACTTCTATGATTTTGGAATTGAGAAAAAGCTTCGGATAAAAGTTGTAGAGAAAATGAAAACAAATGTCATGCCAAATAAGTTCTTTCTGGAAAGCATGCAGGTTCCGAGGTTGTGTCATGACACACGATACATTTAGAAAATCCAAAGAAGGTCTAAATGTAATACGGGGCCACGTAGGTGCGATCGTCCTTCTTGATAACTCGTTCAAAAAATGCAAAGAAAGTCACAATAATTACAAACAATATTTCTTGCCTAATACGTAACTGATTGATTCCGACTAATCTGTTGACGTAAAGTTGGGTCACACGAAATCTGCGAGATCACAAAACGTCAGCATTGTACGTACGAGTAAAGAGAAGGTCGTGAACGAGGGAGCAGTCTTTGTTTAAAAGTATTGTTTCTTTCATTCTGTAACGAGTGGTAAAGCGTACAGTACAAAACGTGTGTGAAAAGAGCGGCAATTAGTTGAGGTATTATTTATTTTTAAAAGAGTAGGCATTTGCATATTTTTGTTCCTGTTAACTGAAATTGTGAATGGAGAGATATATTTCAGGAAAACCCTATTTGTGTAAGCCTATACGGTCGAGTGTTGTGTAATTTCATTGATCACCTGGACGTTAGGTCTACTTGGAAATGAACAGGGAATTATTCCATTTGGCTGCAACTCTTGAATGTATCAATAAATCTGTTGTTCACGGAGATGTATCATGATATTGCTACATACTGTGCACGAAATGTTGTTTGTAAGACAGTAATATCAAAATTGTTCGACCGGGTGAAGCTAAGATTATGACCGATAAATATAGTAGAGACAAAATCAAAGTAGACATATAAATAATAAGTAATTCGAGAAAATATAATAATAAATAGTAACTGGCGCTACCTATGGCAATATTTTATAACTTGTCTGCAACTTTTAAACAGTAACAAAATTCTGACGTCATAATGGATTAAATGGAGAAGAGTCTAAGACGTAAAGTTCCGAACGCGCCTCGTTGTTAGATTAAACGTAAATTACCTATTTTCCTACAGTATCTTCTTTTCCTCCGAAATTAAGTACACAGCTACATTCTGAATATACACATATAAAGTTATGCAGAAACAATTTCTACCTTGTACATCCGATTATGATATGTACATTGCAAGGTGCTTATTAATCAGCATCAACACAACGGTTTATTACTTTTTATCAGACGAGTTACACGACTACATGTTTCGACCACTAGGTGGTCATCTTCAGGCCACTGAAGTACAAGTACATGCAATTGTAATTTTTATGTTCATGTACTTTAATGGTACTTTAGTACTTTAGTAGTCGAAACATGTAGCCGTGTAACTCGTCTGATAAAACATAATAAGTAGTTGTGTTGATCAATAACTACCTTTGTAATATGCAGATACAACTGAAATCCCCATTCTCAGGTCTCAAGACACATACTTCTGCATTTTATACACGGACATAACTATTATATTACATGTAGTCAGCCTGGCGGTACGTACACGTGGGCGGATATGTGAATAAGAAGCCAGATATTGCCACGCTCTCAACCACAATATTTACAGCATCAAGTTTCCTCCTATCGGTGTTTCTGATCTTTTGTATTTCCATAGTATCGCCTTTTATATTTTGTCGCTGAATTTATGTTCACGTAAATAATGGGGAAACTAAATTTCGGGCCATATTGTAGACTCGCACCTTAACATCGTCTGCAGCAATAATAATAAAAATAATAAAAATGATAATAATAATAATTATTATTATTACGGATTAAGCTCAATGGCCAGTTTGGCCTGCATTAACATACCGTTGGGCAGTCTATTTTATATGGATCAGAAAGTAATCAAGATAACAATAATAGTAATCGAGTTATCACAATACACAAATTTCACTACCAACTAGTTGCACAATATTTATATTTAATATACAATGTCCGTACATGTTTCGTCCATACATTTGGGCCATCTTCATTTTAAACAGAAGAAAGCATGCCATCACCACAGATGTTTGAATACGGAGCATTACTTTTAATACTTTTAATACTTTTAATACCCACAACTTTTTAAAACCAGTTTTTTAATTTTTAACATTATATATATCTCTTTATATATTGATTATATATATATAGTGAGTCACCACTTATTCTTACATTTATATATATATGTATATAGTCTGCCAGATATCTATGACAAGTTGTCATATACGCTGTACACGTCGATCAAACTTATAGCTCCTTGAAGATGGCCAAAATATAAGGCCGAAACATGTAGGAGCATTGTATATTAAATATAAAAATTGTAAAACTATTATTTTATATTATCATCACCGTGCATTTTCATTCTATTTTAAAAAAAAAACAACTAATGCACATTCAATGTCACTATTTATTTTAGTTAACACTACCCCTACATATGTTTCGGTCCTTACTGGACCATCATCAGGGGGTCTTTCTAGCAAACTTCATTTTTATACATCCATAAGTTCATGTGACTTGACTACAAATGATAACACATGAACTTATGGATGTATAAAAGTGTAGTTTGCTAGAAAGACCCCCTGATGATGGTCCAGTAAGGACCGAAACATATGTAGGGGTAGTGTTAACTAAAATAAATAGTGACATTGAATGTGCATTAGTTGGTTTTTTGAAAAATAAATTGTAAAACTAGTTGGTAGTGCAATTTGTGTGTATTGGACTGTTGCACGGAAGATGTACATCAAACATATCACAACGGTTTATTGTTAAAGTACTGTCGGGCTATTATTCTAAAAAATATATAGAAAAAAATATTACATAATGTACAGTTCTTTTAAAATGGCAGTTAATCGCAAAACTTAAATTCGTATTGAAAGATATTGACCTTAGAGTAGCCAAAAAAGTTTAACATTAATTACACTCTACTACGTTACATTGTGCTATCCGTTGGCTTAAGTTACATTTGAGTGTTCTCTTCCGAATTTTTCTACAATAAAGAACTTTTCTGTCGTTACGTTCTAAAATTCGTCTTAAAATTCATTTTTTCTTTATTTTCTCATATTAAAACCTGGGGTAATTTAGGTATGCATTTAAGAGAAGTGATGTTGACAGCTCGTCCACCTTTTGTTACGATCTGTAATGTAATACCAGCGTCTATTTGTCCAGATTTTTATTCGTAAAAGAAAAGAACATAGAGCGTATTAATTTACTGACTTTAACTTACAATGTTGGCTCACAAGATGTCAATCCGTTAGTGCGAACACTTGAGCAGTTTTTAAAAGCGGAGTATGTCAACCCTATTTGACCAAAATATGTAGACTATTGTTTGTAGTTATTATATAACGAAGGGAATATTATAAGAAGCAAATTTATGAAAATGTACCTAAATGAAACATTATATAGAATAATAATCAGTATTTTGTACATGCTGTGGTACTTACAAATCATCTGATTCCTTGAAATAACTTGTTGCTTTTGTGCACACCACACGTCCACCAACTACTAAGTACGTGTATTGAAGACTTGGTAAAGAGAAAGGCGTATTGGACTAGTGCTGTCGCCTGGGTTATACGTTGTGTACTAGGACATCAAATATTACATTGTCGCCAACTACACATTTAGCACTTAATTATTTACCATTTTTGGATTCCTGTAAATGTAATTATTTCTACCCTGTTCAAGTGGTTGCCGTTTCCTGTAATATAAAATATGTCCATGACGTTTTCTATGGTACCTATGGAATGTCCGCATGCAAGAGGTGTCGTGCAGCTCTTGAAACATTGTTGCAATTTCGAAACAAGAGGACATGTCTATTAAAATTCGTCAACAATACCCTACAAGTTTGACCCCTGTACTTTAGGACACAATCAGGACACGTTCATTACTAGATTTAACTTTTTTTTTCAATGGCTCGACAGCCCCTTGGGGGCCTAGGCCGCCTCATTTTTCGAGGCTTCACGATCACACTCATTTAGACACACCACACTCGGTAGGACTCCTCCGGACGAGGGACCAGCCCGTCGCAGAGACCTCTACTTGACAACACAAAACACCCACAAAAGACAGACATCCATGCCCCGGTGGGATTCAAACCCACAATCCCAGTAAAGGAGCGGCCGCAGACCTACGCCTTAGACTGCACGGCCACTGGGATTTAACATTTTTATACTCATCCTTAATGTTAATGTTTCTCTTATTTTTGAGCTTCTCAATGGGATTGTTTCTTCGTATGTATCACTTAAATTAATATACCTAATAATCTCAAATAGCTTTGTGACTTATTTGCTCCCTGTGTATTTCATAATTTCTGTCAGGTTGTGTCTATGGGGTTTGTTGTTGAAGGTGTTCAAAGCAATAATATAGTATTCTTATAGATTATATTCCGACTTTTTAACAGTTTTTCCTTTTACAGTGGCGTTTATGGGGTACGAATTCATTCTACTTACCAGATATCTAACTGAAACTTCTTTATGTTCAAAGGGATAATGTGCATCATTAGTAATGACACTATCCTAAGATAAAGGGTTCCAGAAGGTTGAGGCTCCCAGATTTCAAGACAATCGGGACACGAAAATGGTAAGGTTGTCAGCCCTAAGCACCGGCCGCCTTTACCTCCAGGAAATATTCCTGGTGCTCATTTCTGTTAGAGGCTGAGTCGACCCCAGGGCCATAATGCGGCCGGAAAGATTAAGTCACTGAAAAATTCCAATGACTCCAACGGGAATCAAACCCGCGATCTTCCGGCTCAACCAGCTGCGCCACCGCGTGTACGGTACTTGGCCATGGAATTTTAATTGTGTTTATTCTTGGGCCCTCTAAAAGGTTAAAAGTTTGCTAATTTATTTCTGTAAAACTACTGACATATAAATCAAATTACGTGGCGTTTCTGTGTCCACTCATAGGCCCTTGCAGATTGAACACATTTTAAGAGTAATTAGCCATACAAATCTCGTAATAAGTAAGGACAAGCGATGGCCGTGCCATGGCTCAGGTGGTTAGTCGCGGAGGTCCGGTTTCGATCCCGGGTCAGTCAATGTGGGATTTGTGGTTGACAAAGCGGCACTGGGACAGGTTTTTCCCCGGAGTACTTCGGTTTTCCCTTGTCAATTTCATTCCACCGGTGCTCCATTACAAGGAAAAACGAAAAAGAACTAATTACTTTCATCATAGGATTGCATAAGAAGCGTCAAGGCTGCGGTGCGTCCGTAGCATCTGCTGCGGGGCCCTTCACCCCCCAAAAAAGGGCAAGAGATGAATGAACGTCACGCCCAGTAACAGCCACTCCACAAACTGGCCACATTTGTGCTGGGCACCCGGTTTCGCATGGGCTCTATATCTACCATAGCCATCTGCTGCAGAAACGTGATATTCGGGAAGGATAGAGAAATGATCCGAATCTGAAGAGAAACAACTGGCAGACCACAGCTGAAGTATCTCCCAACAGACTTAAGAATGTTGAATCACTTACATATTAAATCGGATGTGGTAAAGTAACCGTGATCTTGCATTTTAATAACCTCAGTCCCAACAGTTCGCTCAACAGAAAACCTACGCCTTCAATTACACAGAAATTACAACGATGAATTATTTTGCATTGTAAGTAGGATTACAATGTTTGTCAGATTTCTTTTCATGAAACTGAGAAATGCATTATCAAGTAAATCCTTAAAATAACCTGTCAAAGTCCAAATCTCTTAGAATGACAATAGCAAACCAAAATCGCTCTACGAAAGAAATTTGGAACATATTAAATTCAAGGCAGGCTTTCCTACTGCTGAATTCAGAATATCCGTCTTCCTGTCTCCTACAAAAACATTGATATTATAATATGTGGGTAACATTGCCTGTTGCGAAGAGAGGAGAGGAGAATATAAAAAACGAAACGGAGCAAAATTACATGGATCTTGAGACAACTCAGTGGGCTTAATGACATGTTTAATAATTTGTGTTCTTCAATAATTAATATTAGCTTAATCAAATAATAGAGGGTAAGATGGCCTGGACATGTAACATGCATGCTCAATATGAAAACTGTCTAAAGAGTTTTGGTCAAAAAATACGAAACAGTGAACACTTGGGTGATGTAGAAGTAAATGCGACAATGATATTTTCATAGACATTTAAAAAAATAAGCTATGAGGTTGTTGTAGCTACGCCACTTAAATAAACTCATCGACATTTTTATATTCTACGTTTTATTTAAATTTTATTATAAAATAATATATTATCCACAAAACGTTAATCTTAATCTTGCGAAGCTATACAGTACACTGTAAACGAACGAATGCAGATTGCAACATCTCAATTAACAACGTATTCCAGATTATCGCCCTATCTGTATAAAAACGGTGCAAAACGAGTGTCGTAATTGGAAGAGATCCATCCCGTAAAGTGGCTCCGTACCTCCATGCGTTTATCCAATTAATTCGAGACGGGAGCTTGAGTAATCACATCATCTGCACTTGGGTTGGTAGCTCCTCTCTTTATACACTTTACGTTCCACGTAAGTAACGTGCGTTTGTTTAGTAATTTCTTTAGTTAACATATTCCAGCTCTTTAGTTTCCTAAGACACGCACTTTGTAGCAGTCAGAGCTGGACATAGGAGTCTCCAGCTAATTAATTCTAGGCACCGGAATAATTTTGTAGAAGCTCGTAGTCATCCATCTGTTCGCGCTTTTTATGCAACCCGAAAATTCATTACCTTTTACACAAAAGCATGCTTTGGATAATGTCCAGGAACTGGGTGAATCGAGTGTCCACTTTACACCGCATTCTTGAGACTTCCTTCAATATCCTTCAACATAGAGCCACTCACCAACTTACGCAATACTTACGTTCCGCAACGTCCGGCGCAAGTACAATTGTGTGCAAGTCAGATATCAGTACACATATGGCCAAATATATACGTATACACAAGGCAGTCCAGTTGCAGTCGAAACTCCAAAACGCTGCAGTCTGATCGGCCTCACTATGACAACCCCACCGCATATTATCGCCCAACAGTATTCCTCCACCACCTTCAACCTCACTGAGTTTCCATAACCGCAAGGAAATATTCGACGCCCATTTAAACAATGTTATTATTTAACTCTTTTCTCTTTTTTAAAGGTTGTGTAAGTCTGATATTGCGTAACTTTAAATTGCCTTAAGTCGGGGAACCTCTGTTGGGGTTTCAAGCTATTCCGAACAAGACTCTATGTGCAGTTCCCATACTTTCCATGCCGTCTACATGCTCTGCCCAAGCTTGTGGGATTTGACCATCCTAATGATACTCTGTTAAGAGAATAATTTATGAATCATCTCACTGTGTATCTTCCTCCGGTCTTTTATTTATTCCTTTTTCATTGTGTCTAATATTCTTCGAAGCACCCTGTTCTTTAAACTACCTTAATTTACGTTCTTCTGTTAAGGTGACAGGCTAAGTTTCTCGCCCATACAAAGCTTAAATTCCCATACTTTTATAAACTGACATAAAATCTCGAGAACCCAAAGATTCAGCACATACGTCACAAGACATTTTGACAATTATATGCACAACTTGGCCCTCTAGAATACACTCGATTGCTCGTAGGCGGATTTCGCGAAACGAAAATGAAAAACATTAGTGCAATATTTACAAGAATCCAAATACGGAAAAGTTGTTGACAAAGATGCAATGTTAAACTTCTAGCTGACGTTCCTCACTCCAGCCAACTAACTACCACCAAAAAGCCCCGCATTGAGCCCAAAATTTCAACCACCGATAATAACAAACGCCGCTGTTTAAAGGACTCCAACCAACTCCATCACCTCCCAACCTCAAATCCTATTACACTAAGATCTATATTGATATTATCCTACCACCACTCCAGTATAACATGCTAATTTCAAGGCTGTATCGAGGAGAATTCTGTACCAATTTCTCACTTCCGCCATCACATGGAAACATTCTTCCTGCTGTACAAATCACGAAGTTGCTCGTTATCTAATATTATATACTATATACTAATAATATACTACAGCCTATATTGTATACTGGGCAATTCTTCTTGGACTGCTTGACCCTTGAAAATGGGACCAATAGGTTGTCCCGAAACGCCGGTGTATAACTACCAATCTACGCTGCCTAACATCCCAGAAGACTGAAGATCTCATTTACACCGCGGCGGAAACCTGAAATCACGCACAGGTATGTCCTGTTCTAGTCTAATAAGCCTAAGCATAAATTGTAAAATCTCTGTCTTTTTTGTCTGCTTCACGTGCCTACTGCAGTCCTAATTGAAAACGTACAACAAGCAGCTTTATCACTCCGTCTCTTGCCAGCATGAAGGACAGTCTCTGCTGTTAAACTGAAGCGTAATTACTGCATTAGTTTTACCGGATGTCATTCCAATCCTCGCTCCCAATTTTTAGGCGCTTCCGCATAATTGCGAAAAACGACTATTATCTTCATCACGTCCATCTGTCTGTCCGCATTTATCAGAGCCGCTTCCCATAGACGGGTTTCCGTAAAATTTTATATTGGGGACATGAAAATCTGTCGAGAAAATTCCAAATTTCTTTAAAATCGGATTAAAATATCGGTCATTTTACACGGAGCTCTAAGTAGGTTTAATTGTTGCCGGAGACATAAATTCGCCGTAAACGCGTATTTGTTCAACACTCATTATTTTTATATTGTTGACAGTGACATGTAGCTCAACAATACACACAGACCGCACTGTTGCTTTTCCACTGCAACAATCAGAAACGTACCGCAATATTACGTTACACGTACACTGCCTATCTTGTTAATTACACGAGTATATTTCAGTCCGTCGATTTTAATGTTATTTCTTCTTAAAACGTTCAGCTATTATGTGTTGTGATAGTGACAGGAACCGTATCTCCGGGCAAATAATGAGCACTTATATTTGTTTAGAGAACGTTCACAGCGCTTTATTCAAACATCTGCACTTAGTACTGTTCTCTCAAAGCGAGGGATTGTTTCATTACCACTGAATTATCATGACGTGCCTAAAGAAAATACACATCTGTAGTTACAATACAGCCTATCATGACTATCAAGATGTGATAGCAATTGAAAGCACGACATATCAGACGACAGTCCTATCAGACAATTGCTTGAGTAGATGACATGACGGATAATTACTGTATTATGAACTGGGCTGTTATCGCGGTTAACACCAGCCAAATGCCCCAAGATAGGACACTATTAACACAGAAAGGCAGTTACAGATATTCAGTTACCGCGAGCTGACCTGACGTTCTGAAGCATTTCACTTCTTCCGCCTTCTGACTTCCTGGTCATACATAGGCCTATATATCAACAGTGATTACAAAGAAATCCAATCATAGTCGCAATGAGTCAACATTGATGTATGATCCATATACAGGTAGACGTGTCACATTTTATCGGTTTTATTGCTATTTTAACACGGTCTTTTCTTATTATTTTGGTATCATTATTTTATTGTGTCAAATCGACATACACGAAAGAAAACACGATGACAGACTTACATATATGTAAATGCACTTCCTGTTTACTTACATATATATTAATTACTTGTGATCTGGTAATGGTGTAGTTACATCGAATGACGTACCAACCCATACAAGACAGGCCGTGCACATATAAACGTAACATTCCGGCGCTTTCGCGTAACCACTGTTGCCGTGGAAAAACAATACGTATTACGTATTCCGTGTAAGTGTCTGTAGCCTTAGTTATCCAGCACGCAAAGCGCATGCACCGCATTATATTGTCATCTGTGGCCTCTCTGGCTCTACAAAATTTTTCCACATTATCTCACAAACGGCACGATTTTCGGAAAAAAAAGTTATTGAACACAGGATGCGTGTTTTGATTTTATGTACAAAGTTTGTCTGAAAAATTTCTCATTCTAAGAAGAACTGAGCGATTTATAATCATAAATGTAATAGGTCTTCATGTAAAGTAACCGTTATTCTTGTCAGATTTTAATAAATTTGGATTTTCGCGTCAGATCTTCGAAAAATACTTAAATATAAATTTTCATGAAAATCCGTCCAGTGGTAGCCGAGTTGTTGCATGCGGACAGACGGACGGACGGGCGGGCGGACAGACTGACAAACATGACGAAAGTAATAGTCGCTTTTCGCAATTCTGCGAACGCGTCTAAGAAGGATGGTGTACGACAAAGAATTTTAATAATTTGAAAAGTCTCTCTTCATTTCTTTCTACACGCTTTAGTTGGAAAGAACTGAAAGTCTTGGAGTTCCTTTATTCTCTATTTTGTTCATATGGCTCAACATATCTCGGTTAGCAACTCTCTTCTACTTTATTCAGTAAATACTGTGATATTATGTAAATAGCAGAAGATAGGCTCGGTAAGTAGGACACATGGGAAAGATCATAAACGCATACAAGCTATACCAGAAAACACGAAGATACAGTACCACTTTAAAGGGAGCGTAGTAAATTATAGTGTCGAAATGTGAATAAATTGCATGTTATTTTGTTATTTGGCTTAGAATATGGCTCACTGGTGGCTATTGTAAACACTGTAATGATCCCTCGGGTCAAGAAATGTTTTGAACGGCTGAGTGGTTATAAAATTTCTAAACATTGCATTCAAATGATTTAGTTACTAAACCAATGTTGGTGCCCGAATTTCCTAATGTCTAACCTGACACATTTCTTGTCACTTCTTAAACATTTTATTTCCGTTTCCTTCATTATTCCATTTCATATAATTTTGACAGAGCAAATCGAGTGAAACAAATAACGCAGTATAATAAGCAGAGAGATACATTAAAATCAAACAGCCTACATTATGAAGAAAGCCATGCATTATTTAACATACCAAAACGCATATTTGTATTATTACCAAACATTTACACATCAAATGTCTATCAAGTACAGTTATCATAAAATGTTTCTCGACCCTATGTACTTAGAAATCTGAGGTCAAATGAAGGTATATATTTTGTCATTGAAAACAAGCTCTTTATATCAAAGGCACCGTATACAAGATACAAATACAATTTGCGTCAAGAATTTGAGGATGTATACGATGTAAGTCGCAGTAGGGTATACAAAAAACAGCCATCTGAAGAAGACCAAATGATCAAAATATATCAGACAGATATTTTGTAGGATAAATGAATCTGAGTGTTACTGAATATGTGAAAGGCCATGCTTTTAAAAGCACTTCTAAGAAACACGAATTTCTTCCATAAATTTACACGACATGTATCTAATTTATTCTAACACTATTCTCTAACGTACATCTTGTATCTTAACTCGTCACCTGAAATATTCGGAACTATATTTTGCATGTATTTGTTATATGTCCATGTATAGTAATTGTTCCATCTACTGAAGAGTACAAATCATGAAGTCTTTCAGCAGGTAATTTTCTGTATCTTCCTGTTTGCATCTGTCAAGAGTGGTCGTGTCACTCAAACTCTTCCCTTTTCTTTTCTCGCTAAGCCTTTTATCTTTCGCTGATTTCAGTATTCAGTAAATAATAACTAACTACAATGTAATTAACTGCAGCTACATATACTTTGAATTAGATAAATAAGTTCTTATGTCAGTCTTGACCAAAAAATTAAATGAAGAACACATTAACATGAAGCCGCCTTCACGAATAATTCTCGAAGTCAGAGTTACTTATACAATCTACGTAGCTTATAAAGCGTTGTTTCCAACACTGAAAAGCAAGGAACAAGCCTGTTTATCTATCTACATGAAGACACTTGAGCCACTGCAAAGGGTACAGCGTCGAACGATAAGTATCTTTTGAACAATTAACTGGGCAGTCCGAGGAGAGCAAGTCTTGGCATGTAATAAGTTACCATCCAGCATACCCTTGGAGAAATCAAGAGATATCACAGAAACCAGTTTAAGAATAATCGGTTTTTGGTTTGAGATTCGAAATCGAAGCTTCCCGAAATGCAATCACACGTTATAAACCTTCACCAAAAGAAGTATTTCATAAGTGTTGTTCTGATGACGAATACACCGATCTTAAAATGTGTTAGCGACAAAAGCATCTTTTAGTTCTATTGGTAACGTTAATCTAGATTTTATCAAACACGTTACTTTAGCAATTAGTCCTTGTGTGAAGATTAATAGAAAACCAGGAATAGCCCATAAATCACAGAAGCAACAAAACGCACGAGTGTAACCTGCTTCCTAAAATAATAGTGGTAGAGGCATTATAATAGTTCACAGAATTTTATTAATAGGGCCAGGGGCACGCCTTGTTCACCTAAGTTGGCTACCCATTATTTACGGCGCGCAGCGGTTCCAGGGTCGACCCGTGTTCAGAAGTAATTGGATAACGATTTCTGAAACGACCCTCATCCCATGGTCCTTCATTCATAGGCGCCGTAGCGCTACTAATTTGCATTGCACAACAGGAAAAGAGCAAAGAGGAGACGGAGCGAGCGGACAGTACCACTAGACAAGATGTTGGAGCGAGCGGACAGTACCACTAAGTAAGCTGTTGGAGCTAGCGGACAGTACCAGTAGATAAGCTGTTGGAGCGAGCGGACAGTACCAGTAGAGAAGCTGTTGGAGCGAGCGAACAGTACCATAAGAAAAGCTGTTGGAGCGAGCGGACAGTACCACTAGACAAGCTGTTGGAGCGAGCGGACAGTACCACTAGGTAAGCTGTTGGATCTAGCGGACAGTACCAGTAGATAAGCTGTTGGAGCGAGCGGACAGTACCAGTAGATAAGCTGTTGGAGCGAGCGAACAGTACATAGAAAAGCTGTTGGAGCGAGCGGACAATACCACTAGACAAGCTGTTGGAGCGAGCGGACAGTACCACTAGACAAGCTGTTGGAGCGAGCGGACAGTACCACTAGATAAGCTGTTGGAGCGAACGGACAGTACCACTAGACAAGCTGTGGAGCGAGCGGACAGTACCACTAGACAAGCTGTCGGAGCGAGCGGACAGTACCACTAGATAAGCTGTTGGAGCGAGCGGACAGTACCACTAGACAAGCTGTTGGAGCGAGCGGACAGTACCACTAGATAAGCTGTTGGAGCGAGCGGACAGTACCACTAGACAAGCTGTTGGAGCGAGGGACAGTACCACTAGATAAGCTGTTGGAGCGAGCGGACAGTACCACTAGATAAGCTGTTTCCAGTTTTCAATTGTTTATTTGTCTAAGATTTTCCAACTGTATACAAGCTAAGCAATTATAACATAAACCTAGACGTAGCTAAGAGATTTCTGTAAAAAGGAGAAATTCTTGGCCAGCTGAGCGGACATTTATTCTTCACGAATAAGCCTACTCCATAGAGTTAGTTCTGATACATGGTTATACAGAATCGTATGACAGGACCAATCTCTGTGATGAATTGCACGAATGCGAAAAACATGAAAGGACCAAGTGTGAGAAGATCCAATGTCTAAAGGTTTCTCTTACCTTCATTTTGACAGATGACGTAATTTAATAAAGAAATTTATGGGGCATTTGTATAAAGAACAAGTTCTTATATAAACGTAATAACATTCAGATTTATCATTAGGTTTACGTTTTTCATGAAACCCCAGCTCAAAATGAAATCTTATAGGCAAGTCACTAATACAGAACACCATTTATATGCAGGCGTCGCAGCAGAAACTTCGAACAGCGGTGCGAACACCACGGTCTACTCCACTAATGTGTCAACACGACCATGTGGTGACAAGAGCATTCACTTCATAGTGTTGCGTCCCTCGGGCCACAGCCAAAATTGCAGGAATGTTGCAATTCTATTACACGTGAGTAGC
This sequence comes from Reticulitermes speratus, assembly GCA_021186555.1. Taxonomy (NCBI): domain Eukaryota; kingdom Metazoa; phylum Arthropoda; class Insecta; order Blattodea; family Rhinotermitidae; genus Reticulitermes; species Reticulitermes speratus. The sequence goes on from JAJKFL010000005.1 coordinate 24,017,141, forward strand.
TATCTGAAGCCTTGGAGAATATCTGGATATTGCATGCGCAAGCCTCGCATGTATATGTATATTTTATGCGCATGTTTTTAATATATCTGAACGTTGTATGCGAATGTTTTTCATATAGTGTCTGTATATTTAATGTGCATACATTTCTCGTACATATATTTCTTATGCGCATGTCTTTAAACATACGCATGCGCAAGCCGTTCATATATATGTATATTGTATAATGTATGCGCATACCCTTCACATACTTGTATATTGTATGCGCAAGTTTTCACGTATCTGTATATTTATTGTATGCCTGTCATATATCTGTATATTGTAGGTGCATGCCTTTCATATACATATATTATATATATATATATATATATAATTATACTGTATGCGCAAGTCTTTCATATATCTGTATATTTATACGCAAGCGTTTCATATATATTTTATATATTGTGTATGCGCATGCCTTTCGTACATCATGTAGGCAGAATCTGTCACAGCAATTTAATGCAATGACACTCCGTTCACCAGATTTCACTGTACCCTTTTCCTCATTTCATAACAATTGTACAGCGTTATACGTGGAAACACAGTAGTGATGAACAATGATGAGCTATGAACGAATTGGCCATTTAGTTGCTTATAAGGCTACGGACACGGCCTTCATTCAACAAAATATGGATTCAACCTGCACACAGAATATGATGTGGGCAAACAAACTGCATAAAGGCAGAATTATTACATGGAAATTTAGTTCCGCAATAGCATTGTAATCAAAATCATCTCCTACACTGCTCAGTGAATATATTCTTATACTTCCTCTTGTACAGTTATGGATGTCTGGCCTGATCAGAAACTATTTATTATGAGAGAATGAACTGATATCCATGTCGAACATTTTAATAAACAATGTAAGTTTTTTAGTATTACCAACCACTGCACAATAACTCTTTTACTCCTACATGTTTCGGCTAACCATCAGGGAGTCACTTTTTTAAGAAGTGCGCAGCGTACAGTATGTCACTGAATGGTAATATCTCTGTACTGTGTACAGAGTACAGAGATATTACGCGTGGAATAAAAATCGGGTACCATAGCCGGGGGTCTCCACCCTAAAAGGCTAGAAGTGATCTGCAAGACAGATATTTGGAGACAGACGTTTACGAGTATATATTTTATATTTTATGTATTAACATACTATATTTTAGATTAAACTATATTAAATAACTACTGTTGTAAGTAATTACTGCACATACTGCCTACCATCCAGTGGTATACTGTACGCTGCGCACGTCTGTAAAAGTGACTCCCTGATGATGGCTACGATGGTTGGCCGAAACATGTAGGAGTAAAAGAGTTATTGTGCAGTGGTTGGTAATAATAAAATACTTACAAGTAAAATAACTACACGGAATATTACAAAAGTTAGATTTTTAAAATGGCAAGGCACTAGCACAGTAATTTGTAATAATCTGTGTCATAACAGTTTAACAGTGTTAAATACGTTTGTACGTACAAGATGTCTGTTTCCATCTTACAGCTTATTAATGCCAATCAACTTCTTTAGAGATTAATTCATGTCACATTTCAACCTCGCCTAACGAAATTAGAACCTCACAGAACAGCAGCAGGTGATGGAAGTAAAATTATGTAAATTCAGACTTCCAACTACATTAAATAAGTTTATAGTTCACCCTTGTAAAGCAGAGATATGCAGTTCAGAGAAGTATCTCAATTTGTAACACAAACGTTTGTGTAGTTCGTCAAAAACACAAAAGACATCTTCGAAAGCAGACGCAATAATTTACACCCAAAATTGTAATACTTCAGAATGGGAAGACTACGGAACAAAATTAGGAAAGGTTTTTAATTTGCATACACTTTTATTGCATATTAACGAAGCGTGAATTTAAAATCACGTGAAAATCCAAGAAGATAACATGTACAATATTTCTTCACTTCGAACAAGAAGACAAATCTTCTCGGTCACATGCTTAATGACATTTTAAAACCCATATTCCCTTTGTCCCAGTACCAGGTCATAGAAGTACTAAAAGTACTAAAGTACTAACTGCGCATTCTTGACCTCCGTTCTAGGTGGATACGAGTGGTCATCTTCGAGCTCAGATCATTGCACTTTCAGGGAAAGGCCTCCCCTGGTTTCCATGGAGTAAACGACTGGATGGTTCCAGAGAGGGCCGGTGTAGGCAAAGCGGCCTACAGACAGACTGTTCTCCGTCATGGGATTCGAATGACTATCATTCACCATGTTCATTTCCGGTTCTGAGAGAATATGTGACGTCATTTTGTGGATTACGTGTTACGTATTACATACTTATCTTGCCAGATGGCCTATTTGTTAGCTGAAGGATAGACCACTCCAATGACAACGAACAGAAAGATGGAAGAAATAAGAAAAAAGAAATGTTTGATCCTTTATTCTTACAAAGATGCCACTTCTTATAAATTTGAGAGAAAAATGTATTCAAAATGGCTGTAAATCGAGTGAGAAATAGAGTTGTTAGATGAGGAAGGATAAGTGTGCTGCCAGTTGAAAAAAAAACTTTTGAAATTGCTGAATAATATTAAAACAAGATTTAGGGGCATACATTACGAAGAAGTAAAGTACATTTGCTCAGGACAGGGTCAAAGAACGGGAAACGTACTCATGATAATTAAAGAAACAATATGTTTCTCGATCTTTTAAATAATTCTCAATTGATAAAGGAAGATATATTTTATAGTCACTTATTAATAACGATAGGACAGATGTCTTATTGCAAAGTTTATTCTTCCCAACAGAGGAAGAACGCGAAAAAAGTTGCAGCTTGGAAGTGATCTAGTCGACCAAAGGTGGGAGAGATAACGCGCACTAAACCAGGGATTGTAAGAATACCTCGTAGTGTCTTCTTAATAACATTAACCACAAGAATGAGGGATGTGGTAAGGAGAGAAGATTACCTGATGACGCGAGAATTTCCTTAATAAAGTTAAAACGGAAGCCACACGAGTTGAAATGGTGAGATAGGCGCGTGCTCATTACAACAGATCGAGTAAGACTAACTTTCAGACTTTTCTTTATTCTCACAACTAGCTACATTATTAAGTTCCTTAGCTTTTATATCTGAATGTAACAACGGGTATGATAATGAGTATTGAAGATTACTACTGAAGATTATGTTCATGTTTAAATATGTTGGTTTGTTAACAAAATTTAAGGTGGAATATTTTCATATGCAAGAACACAGTTTATGTATCATTAGTCAGTAAAACCTGGTTTGAGTCAGAGCCGCAAAGTAAATTACAAAATTAAAATCTTATCATGCTGCTACTAATTTTGTTATATCCTTAAGGAACACCCGTACGCAGAAAAGACGAAGATTTCCAGCAACGCACGTATAACGTAACATTGTGCTGCCTTAGCGTAACCATCTTTGCGGTGGAAAAGCAACAATGCATTTAGTATCTCATAAAGGGCAAAATTTTTGGAAAAAGTTTATTGAAGATAAAATGTGTGTTTTGATTTTCTATACAACTCTTACCTAAAACATTTCTTATTCTAAGAAGAATTCATAGAGATATTATCATACATGTGCATAGGTCTTCATGTAAAGTACCCGTTATTATTGTTAGATTTTAATCAAATTTGAATTTTCCGGACAGATCTTCTAAAAATCCTCAAATACAAAATTTCATTAAAATCCGTCCAGTGGGGGCCGAGGTGTTCTATGCGTACTGACAGACATGACAAAGCTAATTCGCTTTCCGCCATGTTGCGAACGCGCCTAAAAATGATCAACCGTCTTTCAACATAAAGCTTCTACTCGTAGTACTCATTTTTCCCTGTCCTTATTTGGATGAAGGTGTTTCGTGATTTTCTCAATTCCTTTAGCCAAACACTTGGCTTAACCCTTTAAACCCTAGTGGTTACTTCATGTACCACCAAATTCTACGCTCTGCCCACAGAGTGCATTATAGGGTATTTTAATGGATCTCAGAAGATTCAATATTTACCTAAACAGCTTTAACTTACTGGTTTTTATAAACGGAGGTGAGTGTTTAGTGCGCGGTACGAACTGAAAGCTTATATATAATTCAGTTTAACTTTCGTCTTTAGATGGTTAAAACCAGCGATTCTAGGGCCTTTCAATTATAATCCTTATTTCGTTCATTTCATACATTTACCATCGATGCTACAGAGTCTCAATACTGACAGCATCAATAACATATACAATGGATCATAGTTTCCCAAACTGTGGAACGTGTACTGCTGCTGGTATGCCAACCATTTTTTACTGGTACGAGGACTTAACGAAAAGAAATGGAAAAATAAAAAAGGCAAAAATTTCCAAAAAATAAATAAAACATAAGCCACATACGTTTCATAATATTCATCATTGCTGGCAACATTATATAACTCATTCCTGCTGTCAGTCAGAGTTTCCAATTTTAGCTTTCTTATCTGAATCCAAAATAAAATATTGGTGGTAAAATAAAATTGTTAAATGTTATTTAGTCGTAGGCCACTGAAAAAGCTTGAGAACTCTTGCCGTAGACCACACAATTACCCAACCCTTCGACATTACTTTACCTATATAGCTGTAATATTCATTGTTAAAATAAACAAGAATCAATCAAACAAAACAGAACATACATGTGAAATACTTCTCGTGTCATATCGCAAGTTGCAGTTATATTACTTAGTGAAATGTTTCTGACATGTCGAAGCACAACTACTTGATAAACGTGAAAGTAAAGCTCTACGCATTATAGGCCTCGATATTTGACGTGAGTGGGTAAAGTTACTGAGCTGTCACAGGAAAAAAGAACACTACAGCAATTACGTTGACTCTAAACTCAGCAATCAATCAGCCTTAGTGGCGTGATATCCATACAAAGTTCCATAACCGTTCGTCAGCTCCTTCTAACGTTATTAGGGGAATAGACATAGGACATTACGACATCATATACTAAACTTTCCTTATAAAACCTGGGAAATGTACGCATGGCTTCAAATCTGTGTTCTTCGCTATTAGTTTCTCTGAAGTACACAATCAGGCAATAAAAAACTATTGATATCATCGTATAAATACTGGAACACTGTTTCAAGCAAGGCGCTGGTAAGTACGAGTACTATACATGCGTTTTTGGCCAACAATACATTTACACGCAACTTGGCAAGAAGTCAAAGCATTCATTCCAAATAAAGAAATATTGAATCTTCGTTCTTCACTCTGTCTACACACATTACTGTATGTCTTACTTTAACAGAGAACTACATTCAAATAATAGAGCAGACCAGTTTCCACAGATGTCTATATGCAATCAAGAAGTAGCACTTTAGAGAATATTTTAAATTTTTCCATATACGATTTCGGAGACGTAAAAAATCGCTTCTTATTTTTAATTTTCTGAAAAAATTAAGAATTTAAGGAAAAATGTATTTTACATGAAATGCCTGTTTCAATCCTTTTGATGTCTGTATGAAACATTTTTCGCTCCCATAAATATTCACCGACTTACGCCGGATATGCATTCAGAGACGCATATAGGTAAAGGTATGTTACAGCAAAATTTGTCTCTGTGCATGCCATGAAGGTACATAGAAAGGGGTATAGAATTAAACCTCCACTCATTTTAACCTTGGTCCGACATAGAGGTGCGTGGTCATCTTCAAGCCACAGCCACTTTACCGCCTAGGGCAAAAACCCCCTGGACCGTTTCAACAAGAAAGTCATATAGGTCTTAATGAGCAGGTTTCATGATCTCTTTTACCATAATTACGAGTATAATGGCTCAGTAACTTTTCGCATAATTAACAAATATCATTTATACGGACGGAAAGCTGAAAAGAGTTAAGTCATGCCTGATATTTTTTTCCATGGCTCGACAGCCCTAGTGGACCTAGGCCTCCTCTTTGTGGAGGTTCCGAGATCACAGTCAGACACACCACACTCAGTAAGACTCCTCCGGACGAGTGATCAGCCCGACGCAGAGACCTCTACCTGACTACACACAACACTCAAAACAGACAGACACCATGCGGGATTCGAACCCGCAATCCCAGCAAGCAAACGGCGGAAGACCCACGCCTTAAACCGCGCGGCCACTGGGATCGGCATGCCTGATGTACCGTAATGAAATTAAATATTCACTAGAACAAAAAAAAATAGAAAGGAGGTAAAAATTCCTACAATGTCTGTTAATTTATTATTTCATTGCTATCTATTGTAGTCAACATAATTTCCGTACCACAAATTTAATGTAAAAACAGTGTTTAAACATCAGCCTAAAGATAATGACTATGTGAATATTTGTATAATATGGATTTACAACGCAAGTCAAATTCGCTAAATTAATGGGAAACGCCGCTAGAGAATACTTTATGCAAACACGGTTTCAATTAATTTACTGGATTTGTTTTAAGCCTAGTGTTTGATAACATAACTTCACTTCATATAAAATGCGTTCCGTTGTGCGTTTTTACGCAAACTACATAAAATATGCGTATAATAGGGAGGTCGTGACTCTGTCACTTGCACATTTTTTCTCTGAATGTAACGAACAAATTAAAATTAAATTCCGTGTTTGGATTCTACTTTAACCGGACAGACTAAGAAAACGCAATTAATTTGGGTCAGGGTAGCCTGCAAACCGGTCATAATTCGAAGTCTCTTATTCCAGAAAAACATTCAGACGAGTCAGCTGTTAATTCATCCTTAATAAGTTATTACTTCGTAATGATAAGAAGTGATAGGAGTGGAACAAGTGATGAGTTACGGAAATTGTGTTCCATACATTCGTGAGCCACTTTTAAAAAAGTACGACATTTTAGGTTACCAGTATGGTGGCTAGGTAGATTACCGTTTATGATGGAATTCCGTGTTATTTGACAGGCAGGCGTAGAAGTTTCGGACAAAACCTTTGCCTCCATTTTCGAAGTAGAAGACTAAAGCAACAAGATGGTGAAGGGTTAGAGTTAATTATAGCACTTCGGTTGCATTCAAAAGGTACTAAGTATTAGTTAAACTTATAAATAAAAGGTAATTTATTGCAATTAGTTTGGGCTTAACCTTTGACATATTATTATCTGAGACTTTATAAACGTGTACAGGGTAACCCAAAAGATAGTTAATCGGCTGGCAAACTTAACATATATTACGTTGTATATTCCTCTGTTACTTGTATAATTTACAAAACGTTTTCGAAATGACATTCTCCGTGTTCACTGCACAACCCACAACGCTCTGAATGCTGCTTTACAAATTGACTGGCGTAATACTTTGTTAGCATTCCCGTTAATACGAAAAATATTTTGGGTTTAGTTTTCGGCCATTCTGTATATCCGGCAAAACTTTCTGCATCACCAGTCAATGATTTCCTGATGGTGGAAAAAAATCATTTCTGAAATATTAGACTTCTGCTCCGAGTTGACGCGGTTGATCGCCTGAGAGAAATTTATCCTTTTAGTCGACGAGAAAAATTCAAAGTTCGCCGCTTTATAAGCCTTAGCTATTCTGTTTAGCCAAGTTTTATAGTGAGATTATCCATAGCCGAAGAGATCGTTTACTAATGAAGGAAGTTACAGAATTACAGTTAAAAAATGTAGTTGGAATGACTGACGTTTGGTATTCTAATCCCAAGTGATCAAAAGAATTTACATTGCTACAAAGAATTTGGCAGGGAAGCTCAACGAAACGCACAGCCAGTCAAACACGACGACGATTGGGCTTACTTCCACTGTAACGCTTCTTTGTAGGCAAGTAATAGAACACATACAGAGGGGAAAAGGAATTTTCACAGTTCGTTATCCTCAAAATATTATAAGTCTGAATAGAGAAACTTTCTATGTAGGAAGCATTAAACTGCACGATTACTAATACAATGTATAAAGGTAAAAGGTAAAGCTATCCCTATACAGGCCTGGACAGGCCCTTAAGGCTCGTAGGAGGTTGAGGCTCCCATAATTTCTGGACAGTCGGCACATGAAGGCAGTAAGCTTGTCAGCCCTACGCACCGGCCACCTTTATCCCCCAGGAGATATCCCTGGTACTCAGGGCCATAGCGCGGCCAGAAGGATTAAGTCAACGAAAAAATCCCAATGACCCCATCGGGAATCGAACCCGCGACCTTCCGACTTGTGCCTCCTCTCCACAATGTAGTGCAAAAAATTCCCAAAGATGTTCTTTACTCTGCATGGAGGTTAAATGTGTCCTGTTTGGCTAAAAATTCCAATTTTTGGAAAAAGTTTAGTGAAAGTGGGCAGGATACTTAAAATTACATACTCATCGACCTCTTGGCTAATACTAGGTCACAGACAGACATGACCTCCACACAAGGCCTTCCCGCTTACATCACAAACAACGTCTATATTAGTAATCGACTGAGTAAATATTGAACAGCATTGTTCTTTTAATTACTCCTTTCAAATAAAATTGAACATTACTGCATTTATGTAGGAGTTTACGCGTTCAACACCCAATTCCTTGGCCCTTGAAATGTATAAAACAACATAATAAAAGTGATTACCATCCTAGACAATATTAGTTACGAAGTACATAGTTCTAAGGAAGGGACATACATCTCATATCAGAATACGTGTGATACGGGACAGATTTCATTATGAGATATCTCATGACATCCCACACCAAAATTAAATTATGCTGTACACGAAATATTACACTGCTCCTCAAATCTAAAAGGAAACCTTTTGCAAACAAATCCATAATGTGCCTGCTTGGTACCGCGCTAAATCCATATCTGAGTACTTAACAATAGTACGGCCCAGTTCATTTAGAAAACTTTGCGTTGGGAAGCATGTCAGAGGAAGAACTCGGGGATGTCTGAGTAAGGCAACTTTGGAGCAACTGAGGAATACAACCTAAAATAGTGTCTTCTAGACAGAAGACAGAAACGTGTAGATTTATGCAGGTACCGGCTTAGACGACATACTCAGGATGGCAGCTAGGGTGGGGCAAGTGGTGCGGCCGCCACGGGCAACAGAGTCCAAGGGACGGCAAAATTACTATTTTAAATCAAAACATTTCGATTTTCTGCTCTCAAAAAATATTAAATTATTGAGACAAATAAAGGAAAATTCAATAAATAAATGTTTCTCTTTTAAATTCGTAATTTCTCTCAGGGGCCATCATAGCGATTGCTCGCCGCGGGCGTCACAAAACCTTACTACGTCACTGGACCTACGATTCCCGAACTAAGAGGAAAAGTTTCGAGTTGCATGCAGACTTAAGTTCAGGGCATACACGTCATCAATTAAATTCGAGGCTCAGACTCCTAATTTAAGCATCCACATAATGTGGCGTAATAAGAATAATAACTGAAAAGTGGACTCGTGATACATGAGCTTGCGGAAAGATACTGCTCAGCTTTTTTGTGTGTAAGGACCCCGCAGCAGATGCTACGGACGCACCGCAGTCTTGAGGCTTATTGTGCAACCCTGTGATGAAGATAATTATTTTCTCGTTTTTCCGAGTAATGGAGCACCGGTGGAATGAATTTGACAGGTAAAAACCGAAGTACTTGGGGAAAAACCTGTCCCAGTGCCATTTGTCCACCACAAATCCCAAATGGACTGACCGGGATGGAACACGGGCCTTCGTAGTGGAGGCCAGAGACTAACCGCCTGAGCCATGGCACGGCACTACTTCTCAGCTTAGTTAAAATACGCAGAAAACAAGTTACTACAAAAAGAAACTTGACCCATGTTTAAATGAATGCAAATGCAACAGCAAAACTATGCACTTTGAATGCTGCGTGAAAGCTTTCAGAATGGTAAGATATATATTTTAAGTCGTTAGGAAAGTAAATCAAAGTAGTAGTTATTAACGAATCCGGGGCGTCAGCTCACCTGGGCTACTAGATTTTGTTACAGTGGCGCCTATTAATTTGTCGTCCTCAGTACGGCTCGTTTCTTGCCACCTCCTGGCAGATAAAAGTTTGAGGTGGCTTCTAGATTTTGGGAAAAGTTGTGAAACCCTGTATGAAGGTACAGATTCTACCTTCACACACGTAAAAGTCAGTGGACTGACACGATTATATTCTTAAACCCTTTAAAGCGCAATGGTTAAACACTATCTACTTTAAAATTCAGCAACTCTGCATTTTCCCTACAGAGTGCACTTGTTGGTTCCCTATGATTTACAGAATAAGAAATTCCACAAACTTAGCCACTTGGTCATTGTAATGCAGATGAAGTGTTGTCTGCCAGGATGAAAACAAACTGTTATATATTATTAGGATGAGTTTCGTGCTTTAAATTGTTACTCCTCTGTTATTTTTTGGAAGCCGCAAATTTTCGACTCGCTGGGTGCTAGGCATCATTAATCCCGCAAACCTTATCTCACTTTCCTATCAAACAGTCTCGGAAGTAGTATGATGAGTTTAAATCATTATATACTTCCACATCTCAGACAAAATTACAGTTTTGTGTATTCCAGTCTTGAGCGTTTTTAATAGAAGGCTGGAAGCTGATGAACTTATTCTTATCTAAGTGGCTCAGGATCATAATTCTTAGTTTCTTCGAAATAGAACAGCATGTCTGATCTAATAAGATGTCATTTTTAAAAGAAAATAGTGACCTGTCTGTAGCCTACTTCGATTGAGAGATGTATGGTGACATGAGCCGGGGAAGTATCAGTATTTGCATTGCAAAGAGCGATAGGCTGGCTATAACTCATGTTAGAAGGGAGACAAATTATTTCGTAAGGAAATTACTTCCGTAGGAAAATGACGTATAGTTTGGAAAAAACTTTTGTGTATGAATTGAATGTCTGAAATGACTGTGGATTCTTTCTGCTAAGATAAAGTAATGGGCACAATATTAAAAAGGAAGTTTTGTCCTAAAGTTTAATTTCCACAATTTGTAATTAATTACAAGAATTGTTTAAACTTTTTCATGGAATTCATTTCAAGCATTATGTCGTATTATCATCTCCTACATTTACGTAGCAGAAAAGAAGTAGGCCTATGTTAACGGCGAAAATCCGTCATAATATCTGAGCAGGAAATTGTAGGACAAAAGTCAAAATATTAAAGCAACGATAATAAAATTCACGTCCTAACGACGCGTGTTTACGTATATTCAGAACATATTATTATTATTATTACTATTATTATTGTCAGTAGGGATAATGGTATATTCAATGTAAAGTCTGTTTAGATTAACAAGTCTTAGATATAGATATTTTTACTCAGTAAATCAAAACTGTTAACAAATTTTACGCTACAATTCTGTCAGTGATGTTCCATGTGAATTGTGGTTTTAATTTAGGTAGGATGTTTGTAAATAATTTCATTATATTTTGAACATTATTTCTGCCTTTTCTTCCTTCGTGTGTACATTGAGCAACTGGCCCTCCGCTGCTAAGCCTGCACGTCAATAAACTGAATTCAATGGAAAGGTACTATCAATATATTCGGGAACAAATTATCTTCATTGACAATTTTTTCTTTAACATTTATAATATTATTAATTGTTTTTTAGATGTGATTTCTTATTATCTCTTTTCTATGAGTTTTTATCTGTTCTTTGTTACTGTTATATTCTCCTTATGTTCCTGTGCTGTCTCCGTAATCGCCTTATGCCTGTTTTATTAGCACACTAATAATATAGAACTGAATTGAAATAAACTATTATTAATTCTGATATCTAAACAGGGTCCTAGAATAGAATGCGAGAGCATCACTTTAGCAATTTTGAAACTGTCAAGAGTCGGTGCTTGCGGACAATTATTATTGTAAAATAACATTAAAAAATGTAAAGCAGTCCCATTACAGGCCTTGACAGACCCTTAGGGCTCCAGGAGGTCGAGGCTCCCAGGTTTTTAGACAATCGGCACATGAAGGTGGTAAGGTTGTCAGCCCTACGCACCGGCCGCCTTTACCCCCCAGGAAAGATTCCTGGTATTCATTTCTGTTAGAGGATGAGTCGATCCCAGGGCCATTGTGCGACCGAAACGATCATGTCAGTGAAAAATTCCAGTGACACCATGGAAATCGAACCCGCGACGTTCCGGTTTGTAGCGCAGTGCCTCAACCAACTGCGCCACTGCGTACCCAAAATAACATTAATAATAATAATAATAATAATAGCTCGCTCAAACCGATTTAATCTATTCGGCTGGTGAGCAGAAATTCGTAACAGCATTTACACTGGGTTCTGCTTCGTCATTTCACTATATCAGAAATTTCTTCCGGAGATTATATCCCCACTATATTATTTTGAAAACCAAACCTACTAATCTGTAGGCCTAAGTGCACGAATACCCCCTGATCAAAATCACAATTACGACAAGAAAAATAGCTCAATAAAAGAGAAATCAGGTACCTGTAAAATTAAAAGAGACACAATTTCCAACGTCACAATGGATTTATTCACACGGACATAAATGTCTGGTATACAATTATTATTTCTGTTCATATCATTATTCTAATTACCCAATGCAGCGAGCTTCTGTGATTTCAGAACTCATGACATCTTGCCTATCTGCATTTGCAGAAACTTCGAGAAGTTTATTCAAAGAGAATGTCATTAATAATGGTACACAGACACTGTATATTACACCATCCAGTTTCAGACATAATTATGTACATATATGTAAAGTAACACAGTAACTTATACAGCTCTGAGCTGAAATTCCAGGTTTGAATAATAGGTATTGTTGAAAATCAACATGGCATATATACATGATCTCTCATTTCAACTGTTTTAATTGTGTACCAAGTATCTTGTGTAAGTAAGGACATAAATGAATACAGCACATTGCTGGAAACTGAATCGCAATCCAGCATGAACATTTTGGCTCATCTTACGATCGTCAAAATAAGACGGTCGACGGTACGTGGAGATATGAAGCGCAGGTAGTCAGCGCTTATCATTCGTTCTTCATTCCCCAACTCAAGCTGGGCTCATGTAGCCTAACAACAGGTACAGTGGCGTTACATTACGTTATCACCATAAGGGGATAATGCTGATAATATTAAAATCAAATATGATATTAAAGACATATAAATAAAAGTGCGTCCGTTACGTTCTTTATCTCTGAAACTAATAACAGAAGCGGAAAAGCGTAAGTGCGAATTTTCTTTGATTCTGGCACGAAAAACGCGGAAAAATTGTTAACTTTGCTGCTGAGTTCATGGGTTCGAATACAAGTAAATTTATTCCAGTCACTATATTATGCAATTCCTGTCACACCGGGGAAAACTCCGTCGCTTGGCAAAAGCCCTGACTACTACTGTTGCCAGAACACGAGAACAACCAACAGAAACATTGCCACCAAGGTCAAAACAATTAAAATGCTAATTATAAGTTGGTGCCAGATAGTGCAAACAGTTCATTAACTTCCTGTTGTATAATTTTAATGTTTTTGTGACTCCTCTCTTTTAATGTTAATCATCATATAAATATAAGAAGAGTACTTCGCCCTTCTAGAATGTTGAGCGGCTTCGATTAGTAGTATCCGAAGGACGTTTCGGGAAAACATATCGGTCTCATCTTCAAAGGTCAAGCAGTCCAAGAAAATAAAGAGTTCTTCTTGAACTGCTTGACCCTTGTAGAGGAGATCGATACACTGTCACGAAACGTCGGTAACAAACCACTAACCAAAGCCGCGCAACAACCCGGAGGAGCAAAGAGTTCATTTTCACCGAGGCCGAAGACTAAAATCTCGCATATAAGAAGTTTAGTAAATCAAACATTCATTCCGTCCACAGTAATGATGTGAGGAGTGTTAACATGTAACGTCACACCAAAAATGGCAATTGTACGTCTTAGCAGAGCAGTCATGTGATGTAGAAAATGAAACAATATTCGAATTGTATGAGAGTTTAGAAACTGAAAACGGCAGTAAAACTGTCTTTGCCTTTAATTAAGTACCAAGTTCTGAATACTATGGGCGTCACTAGATAAAGCTACATTTTCAGTGCATAACCGGGCCGCTTGAATCCCGAGGAAAAAATCCCCGGTACCTACGTGATAGGGGGCTGGAGGCTCCACGTCTGATCTAGAAGCGGTAGTTATAAAATAAATGCCTACCTTTACCAGGAATCGAACACCAGTTTTCCTGTCTTCCAATGCCAAGCATAATCACTATATAAGTTCAGCTATTTTAATTAAAAATTTGCTACGCTCATACGACCTGTAAATTTTTCATTTTCAATTAAATCATCCAACTGAAGTATTCGAATTTAATTCTGTATTGAACTGTGCATCGTACAAAATAATTATCACAGAAAGTAAAGGTACAAATAAAGCTCACCCCACAACACGCCACTTAGTTTTCAAGAATCTCACAATCGATTATTTCAATCTTTGTCAGAGTAAACACAACACTTTTTACATGCACTGTATATTTTCTCTACATGTTTCGGCTGTGTACGCCTGCCATCTTCAAATAGAAGTTACAAGATCAATCACAAAATGAAAACTATATGTTGATGTCTCCACCTCAACATATATTTTCATTTATGATCTTGTAACTTCTATCTGATGATGGCCGGCGTAGGCGGCCGAAACATGTTGTAGAGAAAATAATCAGTTCATGTAAAAGTGTTGTGATTACACTGCCAAATTTGAAATAGTCGATTATATACACAACGGAATGAATATTCCAAGACAAATCACTCACCCAATAAAATGTGCGGACATCGTCTGTACCGGATGCAATCCAGGTGGAGAAACAAATGTAGAAAATATGGGCAGAATTTAATTTACATCCGTAAGTAAAGTATAGCTTTCACCGCACCGATTTTCACGACATTTATATTTTCTGAACCGCATTACGTCGACAACTTCTATACTGAGTTTCACTTCAGTCCGTTATGAGACATGGAATTGCAGGTATAAATGCATTAACACCATTCAGTAAAGTACCGCTTTCACTGTCGTGGGCCGATTTTCACGAAACTCACATTGTTCGACGAATTTTGTAAAGAATCTTTGTACTGAATTTTTTAAAATCCGACAAACGGGTTAGTCACTAGGTCACAGACAGGCAGACGGACAGATGTGGTCGCCTCACAAGGAGTTATTTTTTTCCTTCACAGAGGACACCAAAATAATATCCCCTTGACACAGATTCAGATCCCCTAACCTCAAAGCTTTCTTTTCGAATACGACATGCAGAAAAACTTCCCTTCTTTCTTGTATTAAAAACGAAACACTCCAACACAACATTCATCTGAAACATCAATTTTTAATGTCCGTCGACAATTTTGATTAATCGTAGTCGTCACCAGGAGGCAATAATGCATATAGACATACATTATTTAAATATTACAGCTAAAATCTGATCAGTGAAATAACTAGGGCATGATAATCAACAGCTCAAGACATATAAAAAGTAACAGTTTTCAAATATATAAGTATCTGTCAGTTCATTATTAGAAGACTCCACACTAAATGCAATGACTAAGGTGAATTAATATGAAGGAACACGAGGTACAATAAACCAGTGTTTTAATTAACTAAATATAACAAGCCAGTTGTTAAAATGTACAGTACAGCACATATAGGATTAATAAAATTGTCAGAGTTTCGTAAGAGTTTTAGTTGACTCGTTTTAATTCAATTTAAATGTAATAATTTTTATGATGTTAAGGTTCATGATACTAGCTACGAACACAGTAATTAAAGTAAAAAAAGTTTAAATTTCAAGATTTATTGTTGGCTGACGGATTCTAAAATGCCTAATAAAAAACATGGAAAAAATAAATATAATTACTTTGCAAAAGATGAAAGTAATGTCCATTGATAAAGAATAACTTAGTCCTGTATGTCGAACATATTGAAAAAGTGATGTTTCTGAAGCAATTTGTGTTTTCATAGTTATATCGAATGAAATCTGACTTGCAGCAAACAGTACGGAATTCAATGTGACGATAAGCCTTCTATGTAACACCATCTCATGATATTTCAGCGGAGGTTTGGACCTGCATACACTCTCACACATTCTGACCCAGTCAGTGCACATTTTCAGTTAGAAGGTAAAACATAAAATGAAAGCATTAAGGAACAATAATTATATAAGCAAAAAGAAATAAAGAAATAAAACATGCATGTAAAAATATGTTCATAAAATAATTTTAACTATTTTAAGTAACTCAAATTGAAAAGTATGTTTTCCTGGTCTTTCTTCTACACGTCTGAAGAAACTTACATTGAAGATTTCAACAATCAGGAGTCACTAGACATGGTCGGTGATTTTCAGACCCCTACGTCTAGTTTGAAAGTTGTGCAACGTAACAGTAAAGAGATTAGACACCTACAGAAAGGAAGACCTTCAAGACTGTCCATTCTACTTGTTCCTCCCTCAGTAACCCGGACAGTGGCCATGTTCTCATTCCCTTACATATCAACTTCAACTTGACGTTCCGGCGGGGTTTCAAGTGGAGAGGATACATCGTTACATCACTGTAAGTAAAGGCCGATCTTTTCTGTCTCTGTCCCTCTTGTTCGGAAACTCTTGAATAACTGCTATAGAAACTAATTTTGTCGCTACGGAACCCACAAGCGCCATCATATATGGTAGATTGATGCAGCTGCCGCTGTTGCAAAGTTTTGTGAAAATCAATAAAGCGCCGTACTGTCAGCAGATCGCACTAGCGCTGTGTGATGCAAGCCGACATATACACGGGGAGGCGTGCCAGTGTTTTCCCGCAGTGAGATTTCAGACTTACTTCTAACAGCCTCACATTTTTCATCAAAAGTAGCCGAGACAGCAAAACCTTTGTTCTGGCACAGAACTGATACCTCGATCGTCCCTTTTCAACGCATAAGCTTATCCGAAGCGACTTTGTCAAATTGAAGGTGATTCAAAATACTTAACCGTATCAACCGAAAAATAACCACTCTAACTGGAAGCGTCACCGTTACCATCTGAGATTTATCACTATACTTTAATCATGAAATCGAATCCTACAAGAGAAAGAGGAAGGCTTCAAGGACATAACAAAATACATCTTATCTACACTACCTTAATTCGTACATCAAAATGAGAGTAACACAAAATATTATTATATTATTATTATTATTATTATTATTATTATTCAGCATGATAATGTAGTGGCAGCTTTCTAGACTTTTATCGGCAGTACAAGATCCGAAAACCGGCTTTATCACTGATTACTACTGACTGAGGAATTTCGTAAATTTTCAGATTTCAGGGATAAAACGGTCACAGCGTGTAGCTGCCCACTCAGTGGCGTCTACTGCCGTGTCTAAAATTACACTCAATTTATATTATAATTTATTTAACGACGTTGTAATCAGCTCGGGCTAAATTTATAGCCTCGAAAGGTAGGATCATTCATGAATAATGAACTATAGAGGACGTGGAAGGGAGCGGTAGTGGCCTTGTCTGAAGTAATGTTCCGGCAGTTTCTTAGAGGGTTGGGCAGGAGCGACGAAACGTATTAATCAGCACAGCAGGTATTCGGACTCACATCAAAATAGGAATCTCCGACAACGAAAAAGGAGAGCTCATTGCCGCGAACTTCGATCAACAATGTATGGAGCATTACAACAATTACTCCTGCGTCTCCGTTGGTTTTCAATCACAGAGAAAATTTTACCATTACTTCTACCTCAGGGCTTAAGTGATGCCGATATAATAGGCTGTATCCATTTAAGCCACGTTCCGAATTCTAACCCAGTCAACATTCATAAACATTTTATTAATTCGTTTGATGGTATCATCTATATACTTTGCATCTGAAGAACTTCATTATGCAGCTAAGATCCAATCTATGAATTAATATTCTTGTTCAGAATTTAACATTTTGGGTGTGAAGGTGCCAGGGTGATAAAACCTCTATTCACTGCTTGAAGTTTGTTGTGCGTTTTGGAGGTGATGAGCTCTAAAAAGTGTACTTATGGCCGCAACAATTACACAAAGCGCTCCAACAGGCATGAACAGTAGAAAAAAAGCTTTGCAAAGATTTATGTACCTTTTTTACTTGTTTCATTATATAATATTTATTATCTTTTCTATTTCCTCTAACATTCTCATCACGCACAAACTTGTTCATTTTTCTTGTATCCCCAACAACCTAATTCCTTAGCTAGACCTCTCTCTCTTCCATTTACTCCCACCAGGCCTTTTGCAGTTATCAACTAAAAGTTTCTTTAATTTTCATTTTCATTTTCATTTTCATTTATGTTCCACATGTTTCACCAATATAAAGCTCTGCATTTTCGGACAGAATATTTTTATGCACTTCATGTAGTTATCCCAATAAACACGATAATTTCCCTACATAATTTTAACTGATTGGACTGTGAGGGTCAGTTGTGGAATTTTATATAAAATTCATGATTTAAATAGTTGAAAACTCACGTCTTACTATAGAACCTCAACTGATTCAATATACACTGTATAAAGCAAGGTGGTTACAATTCGTGTTCTGGTACTTTGAATGGGGAATCGACATTTTATAAATCTGTTACTTCAAAACACTCTGGATATCATAGGGATCTGTCGCAAAACACTTCCTTTAGTTTTTGTTAATTATGCGCTACATCGAAATTTCTTTGAAATACAAGTTCTATTATCTGATTCATATCTATTACAGTTTTTGAAAAATAAGCCGTTTTTGAAAAATCTGGTACACTTCAATTTGGTCTTAATGTGAACTCGATATATCATTACCACTGAAAAATGTGTGCCAAAAGTAAAACTCCATCCAATTTTGAGCCCCTCTAAGTATGTAATTTTATCCAATCAGTAGCTTATCACGTAAAAGATACAGAAGGAGAGACTCGACCTACTCAACGATCGTTCATGTTATGTTAGCTTTAAAGTGGTTTGGCAAAGACGTTGTCAGTTGCCAAAATGATACATCTGAAATGGATGAATAAATGAGTATGGAGAATTTTCGGAATGGTACTGACAGGGGAAAACCGATTTACTCGGAACATGTCTGGTCCAGTGCCACTCTTTCCACCCCAAATCCCAAATCAACTGGCAAATGCCCATCAAACACATTATGAATTACAGTTTGTATATGTTTGTATTGTCCAGAATCAACGATGTCTGATGGCCAGTGGGATGTGTTAAATATTCAGAAAGAAAATATCCTTGAAGTACACACAGCAAATGTTCTTTTCCTACCTGCCCGCCAATTAATTTCAGATATTTGCCAGACTTGCTGGTGGCGATACACTTAAATCAGGTAGATTAGATGGTGGGGTTATATATATAGCACGTTTGTGGTCTGACACATACACTTGGAAAACGTAGGTTTATTACGAAATGATAGATATTACTAAAATAGTTCTAACAGAAATGCGGAGTGATGATTTGGGTGATTCGTTGTGCCTGGATAAGGTACATTGACGGTTCTTCATGAAAGCAGCGAAAAAACTTCATGATACATAAAACTAGACACTGTCTTGACCAACAGCATATGTCAGCCTAAACGCCTAGAAAAAATCTCATACATCTAGCATGGTGTGTGTCCATCTCCAAACCTCTCGTCCTGTTAGGACATAAACTAATTAGCCCACCGCTTTAACAGCCCGAAGTAGTAGTCCGAAGATTGAGAATGCTTGACCTTCAGCTTCAGGCCCCTTGCATGAACTTATGACAGACTTGGTGCTTAGGCACAGAAGAATCTTTATTGATTATTTTCTATTTTAGTGTATTAATGCTGTCGGATAATCAGTGAGTAGCGGCCTAATGAATTGCAAATGGCGTGACAGGGAACAGTCGTTGCGAATGTTGAGAAGTATTCTGATATTTGCCTGGACAGACCGAGCAAGGCATCTATAAACCTCATTCAGGACAGCCACTCTGCGAACCAAGATTTGAAAAGAGGCATCAGAATTCGAAAGAGAAAGGCTACGCCCTCAAAGACATGGGTAAAAGTTTTCTGTTAAATCAAGTGCAAATCTTCAGTCGATTTCGAGCAAGGGCAGCGTAAGTGAATTTATCATTTGAATCATTTCATAAAAGACAGAATTGTAGACCATTCTGACGGAAGATCTTTACGATTCGTTGAATTTGTGAATCTTGGAATATATTTTAGATACAACCGATGCAAGACTGAATAGACAATACTAAATAGAGTTTTAAAGCAGGAGGTAGAAGAATTGAACTCATAAAATACGATTTTCTGATACGTGAATGTTATTGACACAGAATGACAGTTGCATAAACTTATTTTGAAATAACCGCAATATAAAGACGACGAAGACGATGTTACGAAGAGTATGTGGGTCAGACACGAGCAGATAATAAAAGAGAAAAAGAGAGAAGTCGATTTTCAGAAACCAAGTAAATCGTCTTCGGGCTGAATGAGCTTGCTTACTCATGTTCAAATTGAATTAAAATCGGAGTGCATGTCTAAGATGATATTTGATGACTTTTGAACTTCCCATCAGCTTCACAATTTGTTGCTAAGCGACAATATTTGAGTGTGTATACTACTAGACCATCAGATAATAAATTTCAGACGGTGTATCCAGAGATTATGTACTCTCAAACAATAACAAACTCCGTAACGCAGAGACCATTTTGTCAATCTAAGAGTTGCTAAACTCTCAAGAAACTATGTGCCTATTATGTAACCCGAAGATTCATTATTGTAACTTTAAACCCGTTAATCTCTCCCGTACGCTTAACAATCTATATTCCATTAATAATGGCTATTGATTGAATATTCATTACTATGTTCACCAGGGCTCGTCACTAGTGTCCCTCCTGAGCCACATAAATCCAGTCTACAATCCACCACTCTGCTTTTTCAGCATGCGCTATAATACTATGAAATAAATTTCCTCGTAAAACTTGAAAGATAAAAACCACAGCCGCCGCTGCCGCCGCCACCACCACCAAAAACAAAACCAACAACAACAAATACTACTACTACTACTACTACTACTACTACTACTACTACTACATGCTGTTCGCTTTCTTTAGGAACTAAAACTTTATTCTTAATCATATATGAATATTTAAAATTTAACTAGTCAAATTTCCAAAGTTTGGAAAAAATTTAATTGCAGCAGGGGGAAGAGAACTAATATGGGGTAGGAGACAATATGAGAACGGGTAGGAAGCAATATCGGGCAGTCGGATCTCACAGCAATATGTCTTTTTATATAGGGATTACTGGATACGGTCCCGCTGCCGAGTAGGGATTCCAACATAACCATTCTACAGTTCATCTCGGGTAGTTTTGCAGTGAAGTGTCGTGGTCCCTACATACTTCAGAATATGTACATTGACACGTTGCGATTAATAAAGACCGATGCGTTGTGTCAAAGTGAGTACAAAATTAGTAAGGATATTTGTACACTGTAACTTCTTAAATCGTATCTTCACGAAGAAGATCTTGGTAGCGACCGCATCACTAGTTCCAAGCTTCCAAGCAATTTCTGTGGGTATATGCGATAAAAATCAGAGAGTACAGGGTATCCCATATTACACACAACTCTTTAATTAATTGAGCTGTATAGACCGCTTATGTAGTGCTGTCACGATGAAACAAGAACACAAACTATGCAAAACATAACATGAAGTCGTAGCTACGTTCACGTGCTTTTTCGTGACTTTCATGAACGGTAAAAGCGTACATTAAATAATCGCCTTCCTTAGACGTTGTAACTAATGCAGACGTATATTAATTATTTATCTGTTTGCGCGGTCGTGTGTACGTTTTACAAAGTATAAACCCCTGAACCAAAATTAACCAAAGTCAATACGAACGATAATACTACAACACACATTCAAAAGGTACTGTATTCATAAAGTGGAAATTCAGAGATACAATTATGACGCAGGTGTAAAAATACCAGGCAATTTTTAAGAAAGGGGAGCCCACAAATTGAAGCTCTCACTATATACACTGCAAATTCACGACTTCTAAAATGGACTGATGTAAACCTGACGGGAAAAGGAAATGATAATTTTTGGTGACTCGTTTAATTCCTACGTGTAAGGTGAGAGAGGTCTGAGCAATGGGCTCATGGTGATTGCATAGGGGAAGATAATAAATTCGAGAGCGGAAATTTTCTAATATAAGAATTTCGGCTAATCATTTATATATATATTATATACATTATTATATATATTATTATTATTATTATTTACTGCAATTTGGTTTTCAAAGATAAGATAAGATTTCATTACGTATTTTGCATACTAACTACAAAGTAGATATAAAAATTTATGTGCACAGTTATTTGTTACAGAGATGATAAGTGTGAAAATTAATAGTAAGCTGAAAATAGTGATCAAAACTGTTTTGACGGAGTAGAAATTATGATAATCGTCGGTTCCAGTATTTTAGAACACGTTTATAAATTCTGCACAGTGGTTCCTTATTAAGATTTAATTTTCGGTTTGTTTTAAATCAATAATACTTATTTATGAACAATGAGTGATGTTTATTCATACATTTTCTCGTATTCTAAGCTACTGGTTTGTGTTTGATCAATACTCCGCATTAACCACAGCAGGACGCCACATTATACTCTTCTGCAGTCATTATGATGTATGACGCACTCTTTTCAAATTCACATTAACTCTGGAATTCCTGGAATTACAGCAGTCACAACCATGCTCCTACGGCAAATACCAAACATCACGACCTAAGTGAATATTAATTGAAAGTGTTTAAATGAACCGCGCGGCGTTAGGAATCTCTAGTTACATAAAATGTATCCCATAATACCCCGTTTTTTTTCTCTACAAAAATGTTACAATTCTTCTCTTTATCACATTCACAAACGCCACAGAGCTCTCTTTCCCACTGGATTCATATTCATGAATATTCATTATATAAAGCGGCGGTGAAATCTCGGCCTGAATACCACCTATGATCTTACTTGAATTTCGTGCTATTCCTCGGTTGCTCAAGTTTAAAACTGGGAGGATACGTTAAAATAAATATACCTGCCTACATTCATATTCTTCCAAATTAGTCTCTCTTAATCAAGCTACCATTTGGCGCTATTTGTCCCGCAATGTTCAAGAAAGGAAGCTAAATGAAAGACAACCAGTAAGGTTGTTGAAATGAGAAAAAACGTAACATACATGGAGAAGCGAAAAAATGGGGTATAATTCTCGATGCATACACATTTATAATTTACAAAGTTTTGTAAAATTTGTTAGTGAAGTACAGAGGAAATTTTTGGTAACGTAGTAAAGAGGGTCACATGAACAATTAAAGTTATTTCGACGGTCGGTAACGTCAGTTGGCAGATAAACCCTGATTCACAAAACGAACAATGTAGCAACACTCGAAAGCAATTTACCCCACTTTTATCTCAATCAGAGTTTACGATCGAGGTCACTATTTGTCAGTTCTTGCTTTATTTCTTCTCGCTGTTACTTAAGAATTATCACGCAAATCCTTCATAAGTTACATTTTAATATTATACAAATTCTGAAAAGCATTATATCGATTCCTCCTATCCAGTAAATACGTTGTGAGGCATGCAAATGTGCCTGAAATACAGCATTGGTTTACCTCACGCATAAAGGGAACGACGACGGGGTAAAATGACAATTTCGCCGTCGGTTGATAATGTGATAAAGAGCTCTCTAGTAAAGCATGTTCTGAAAGAGAAGAATAGAAGGAAGGGAGGGAGAGAAAATTAAAGTACGGAACAGCGATAGACATTTAACTGAAAATGAGACGAGAGGAGCAAGTTCGAGTATACAGTAGAAGAACCGCGTCCGGTGTGCAACGTAATGTACAAAGATCCTCCCAACGGACAGCAAGTTCAGAGCGCCATTCACAAAGAGCAGGAGAAAAACGTTCGCTCCATAATGAACCCAAGAGTTTGTTCAAGTGTGAGTCTTCTTCAGCTTACCCCAGCGGGGTTCGTCAATTTACCCACGGTGTGGGTAAATTGACGAAAATGCAATTAAGTTTTTCTTCCTAAAAAAGTAACTTAATTATTCGTGCATACTTATGCTACTTATTCCAGCAACAAAACCCTATGAGAAAAAGTCAATTCAGTAGTCTCAATGCACGTATTTGGTTCCGATAAATGACCTTAGTGTCGCTAGCCAATACAAATTCCCAATATCATCAATCATTACAATGTTTCAAACTTTAGAATCGTTTCAGAATTTCGTCTGGAAAGTGCGATATTTCGACCCCGTTACGTCCTCTGTCGTATTATCGATTAAAACATTCCAAAGTATCAAATTTAGTAAGCAGCCGTAAAACCTGGAGTCTTATTTTGTCAGCCAACTTAACTCTATCAACAGAAAATGGCAAGTAACATATAAGAAGCATTCATGTTCAGAAAACCTGCATTATATACATAATTTCCTTTGCAGGTCTCAGTTCCACAGAATTCTGCAAATTATATACTGCACTTAATATGCTCTGCTTCTGAAACTGTCCACTGTCTAGTGCATCAGAAACATAATCACCAGTGACTGAGACAGCTCTTATTTTTGAATCAACGGAGCAGGTGGCCCCCCATCTTTCAGCTGAGAACGGAAAATACCAATTTTCGAAAACAAGTTCCCGCCACTGTAATGTATCCTGAGGCGTACAAATTAAATCCACACCCTCTCACTCTATGCGGACTCCATTTACTTGGCTCAGGAAATGGTCAAATTGCAGACAATCGTGACAGCGGGCTTTAAATTTAGGATTCTGTAGGGTTTTATTTATCAAAGCCGGTTTGGATATGCTGATGGGGAAGAGAGTCCCTGCCAGCCTTTCAGACAGTAGCTAGCCACGATCATAAGGTAAGCTCAATCAGTCAAGAAATATTTAGAATGAGAACCCACAGGCCAAGGTTTCTCTCACCCCTTAGGAGTAGCACGGAGCGAGAGAAATCACCTTCCTGGGAGGTTCTCTTCCCGTGTCTTACCCATGAATGATTGAACGTTTGAGTTTCATTCTCCACTGCGTTGAATCTGTCAGCAGATATTCCATCTCTTTCCTTAGAGCGACTACAGATAGCCGCCAGAGGTGTGTAATAATTCATTTAGTTAGTCACATCTTTTAATATGCGTCCCTCCTTAGACGGAAAATGTAAAGTTCTAACTTACATTAAATAAAGGAAATAGAAAGGTGCGGTTGGTTGGGTATCACTCCTGATATGTCTTCGGGAAATCCCAAGTTAAAATCCCGGCTATCATTAGGATTTCATGGTTTTCCTCAGTTCCCTCCAGGTTACTGCCGAGATAATATTTCAAATTACGCCACGACCGCCTGCCGGCATATATCTCGTAATTTACTATTCACTGATAATCAAATCGCACAAATCTCAGCCCACACACATGTCGTTAAACAAACTACAAATTAAGTAATAAATTAAACTCAAAACATGATTTCCAAATTTTATGTTTTACAACAGAGGAAAAACAATGCCCACTGCTTTATCTCATTATGCATCATTTCTTTTGTTTCTTTTTACTTTTTTCCCTCACTTGTTGCTTTCATTCATACTCTCCTTCCTAACAAACAATAATCTCAAATTTCATTTTAAATTTGTAGAGAGTTCAATCCATAATCTCGATGCAAATGTTCGGACCCCTACTTACAATGATTTAGTTATATTTTGTTATAGCCTTCTACATTAAAGATAGGCCTATCACTGAATAGCCACATTATTATATCTGATTATAAAGCAAAACAATTCAATATAAAGTTACTTTCCTTTGCGAGTTTATCATAAATCGAAAATTCAGAGTTATCTGTCTATATCGAATTTCAGTAACGTGCTTCTCACTTCAGAATTTAGCAGGGACTGCAGTGCAATTGCTATCGCAGTGGTATTAATAAGTGGCAGGAAGATGTAGTCTGCGTTTCATAAAATCAAAAGTTATAAATCGGGGAAAGACAAATAGCGTATTTGTAAATTTTACACACTCAAGTATACACGATTCCATAGCCAAATTGTCGCACATCCTGTGATAAAATAAGAAGTATTGCTAAACCTGTAAACTAAACAGTCACCAAAACCGACTCTGTTTACTACTATAAACGGAGAAAAACCAATATATTAGTGAAGGAATAATTCTGCACACTTACATTCAACAAGCAGCCGGTTCGAGTTTCTTAGAGGTTAGGGGTATTCTGACGTAGAATGTTCGTGATTTCGCTACTAGATATCATTTTTTGTTTAAGTCAACATATATGTATATATATGAGCTCTACCAATGAAGCATCATTGTTAAATACGCCATCGAATAAATTAGGGAATGATGTTACCAGAGCACTAAACTGATTTCCTCATTCGGTTGCTCTGTCATTTCGGTGTGATAAAATAGAGATTTATGATCCTGGTTTTCGGTTGCTATGGGATATATAGATGTAATGATAAGGAAATCGTACATGTGTTCATATAATCTCATCCTTGACCACAGGATTTCGAATTACTAATTTAATTACTAGGTTACAGCAGTAAAGAGAAAATGAGAAAGCTGAAATTTGGCTCAAGCTAGAGAGAGAGGCAAAGTTAAATGAAATGACAAGACAACGACACATCTCTTAATCTGTTGAAAATGGAGTTTCATAAACTTTCCAACTGCACTCGGGGGTGTGAAAAAAGTGATGATTGCTTTTTGTGAAAAGAAGGTATTACCTGCGTGAAAACAATTTAGGATAAGAAATAGGCCAACAATTCCTCTCAAGCTAGAGCTAACAGGAAATTAAAATACGAATTATCACAGAGAAAAAAATACAGGCTGAAAACGTATAACCTATCTCTAAACACAAAGGGATGGTTGGTATAGCACCAACCCTCGAGTACCTTGATATTTCTCATCCAGTTGTGGGCTATGTCAATATTAGGAAACAATTTTCAGTTCAGCACAGTTCGTTCATTCATTAATACAGCTGATACGGCTACGTGTTTCTGCTAACTACAAGCTCATATTTAGGATATAAAGTAAGTAAAAATTAATATACAACATGTGTGTCTCTTTGGTAATTTCTTAGTTAAAATGTGTTAAAATTAAAATTATAAGTAAATTGTTACAAAAGCAGTGTAGTCGCCAGGTGTTTGGTGGAATCTATGATCTGGAAGATTTTTCTAGTTGTGAGGTATAGTTTTGAGTAGAAGGCCTTGTTTATTAGGCTGGCCATTGGTATATATGATGGTATCTTATTTCCTTGAGGTTTTCCTTATGTAGAATACCTTCGCTTTCATATACATGTGATTTCATTGACTGAGAGATAATATTAATAACGCTTGAGAATTGGAATGGCGAGGAATAGCTTTCGAATTGTGACCAGTTTTAAAGATGTCTAATTACGTTTATCATGGCTGTCATGAGTGCCTCAAGCCCAGAAAAAACCCCGAATTTATATAACAATAATAATAATAATAATAATAACTCAATTGTTGTTATTAACGTGCTGTCACAACAACCATAAGGCCAATTACAGAGACAGAAAAGGAACATAAGAAAAATACAGGAAGAAAGAACCTAAAAACGCAAACACGTACAAAGAAGTAATGACAAATTACATCTGGTGTACTTGTTAAACTAAAACGATCAAGAAAATTACTTTTTTCCTGAACATATTATTAGTACGGTTCAATTCAGTTCAATTTATACAAATACACGCATACAGCATAATTACAGGCCAAAAACAGAAAAACAGAAACAGGGTGAGGTAAGGGTGAGAGTGCTGTCTCAACATCACAGTTTGTTCAGTCACCACTACATACTTCCTATGATGTGTCTGCTAACACCACGTTGCCTTCAGTACACATCCCTTATACGAATCTCATACCCTATCTTTTTATCACACATGATCTTTTACTTCTCATCTTTCTTCTTGAGTTTTATTTCCTAGGTCCTAGAGTACGATTTTTAAAGCATCTATATCCCGCACATAAAACAGTTTCTGCTTTCCTTCCACCCTCAGTTCTGTTTTCCTCATCTGGTTTTCCAACTTGCATATAATCTCATATAAGCCTTTTATGAATACCACCGGTTCATTACCGCGCTCAAAAGACCCTATCATTCATTTCTATAAGCTCCACGTTAAACAATGGGAGCCTGGATGGCTGGGCGAGTATAGCGAATAGGCCATGGCTAAACGACCTAGGATTCGTGGTTCGATTCCCGGGAGAGATAAGAATTTTACCTTCTCCAAACACTCAGTCCGGCTTTTGGGCCCACCCAGCCTCACATTAAATGCGTACCAAAAGTTCTTTCTTCGAGGATAAAGCGGCCAGGTTGTAAATATCGCTATTCCTTACCATCTAATATCAGAGGTAAGAATGTTTGAAGCTATACCTCTACTCTCTTATGCTTTCGTGGGTGATGTTTGAACTAAGCACAAGGACAATCTTGCTTGTACCATGTCGATATTTTAACCTTTCCTGCTCCTCCCTACCCTGCCTGTCCTTTTCCTACTTAAATGTTTATGCACGTATTTATCATGTGTGACACATGCCCTACACACATCTTTCTCGAACACCCTCAATGTATGTTCTTCCCTTAGGCTGACAGACGAAGACTCACGTACGCATAATTACACGAGTGTATAATCTGACCACTGTCATAGTTCAACATCGCATAGTGTGACTTAATCTCGTAGTTTTCAGATAGATGGGGAGAGAATAATATTCTGACCTAAAAGGTAATGAGATAATATTGTGGGCGTACAAGGAAAACCAACTAAGTCCATTTTCCTTGAAAAATGAGATTCTTTAACAATTAAGTCTACATGTCATCTTCTTGAAGTGGAAAAATTCTCTAAGTCCATTCACGAATTATTTACGATGATACAAACACCTTACAGGCCCTGGGGCCTACGCAGCCTCCTGTACAATGGGTTTCGGGTCATTCTTGGGGGTAAAGCGGCCGCGGCGTGGCGTTGACCACCCACTCCCTTCTAGCGCAAAGGTTAAAGAAAGAGTAGAGATATACCTCTACTCCCCCTCTGGGCCTTCATGGCCTGTTCTAGGATGAGCTTTACTTTTACCTTTACAAACACCTTAGTTTTTGTTAAGTCGAGGGAAGCTTGGTTCTGACAGACAAAATCCACTAAGTGCACATTCGGACTTAGTGGATTTTCCCCTGTACGCCTACGATATAACATTAGGCCCATAAACCCCACTTATCAAGTTTCATGTTAGAGAATTGTATAAATATATTCTAGATCCATCTTCATTTGTTGTTTTAATGTAATATTTTCTTCATTTATATTTATCTTTGTGAACGTCATTTGAAGACTGTGAAGTGGTGTTTAATTAACTTGTACATGCCATTACGAACTCAACGCAGTTGACTACAAAACGCATCAATTTGAACTTCACTGCTCTTTTAACTGAAGAGATGACGATGAGACCAGGCGTGACAATTGAAATAATTACTGCGTGTACCGAACAACTATAACGTCCTCTCCCGGAACCCAGACACAAAAAGCGCATGCCCGGTGTGTAATGATCTGCATCGGTTTAACACATTTTCTTGTCCATTCCATTCCTTTCAGATCACGTAAGCCTACGCATGTTTGTGTGGGTCGGAACTTTATTTGTTTTTCGTCACATCACAACACACAGGAGATTGAATCCATATCGCACGAACTGCAAGACTGTATCTTCATCAACAGATGGGCCCTGGTAACATTTAAAAATATTTAAAAAAACGTTTAAATAGAATAAAACTGGAAAATAAAACATCAACCTACTCGAAATGATATTCTACGCAGAATAAAAACTAAAACCTGAACAAGCCTTGAGGGATTGTATACTGTGATGATTATGATGATGATGACAAAGATAATGACGATTGCAATAGCATCGTCCGAAGCTTCGTAATAGGAGGCGCCGAATTATGTTCTCAGTCCCGAGGTTTGTCATTTAGGGATTCCCTGAGAACATCGAGAAGAATAAAGGGATAATATATGAAAATACACAAATGCCACATTGCTTTTATTTTGTCTTTCATAACCGTCCTCGCATTTGACACTACAATGTAACCAACACAAATGAGGAGTTGTCTTTACACAGCACAAACGGTCACACCCTAAAACTGTGTCCCTGATAACCTACCGTGGACAGATGTGCTGTGCTCCCTATTCTATACCACTATTGCTTTAAATTTTATTGAAATTCCGTCCAGATTTAAAATTCTTATATACTTATGTACTTACGTGCTTATATACTTATACTTACATACTTATATACTTACATACTTATACACTTGAACTTATTTACCTGCAACTTTTCCAGTCAATTTCTTTTGAAACTATAAAGCAATATCTGCATTTATCTATATTAGGGGACGTGCCATGGCTCAGGCGGTTAGTCGCCGGCCTCTCAACGCGGAGGCCCGGGTTCAATCCCGGGTCAGTCCATGTGGAATTTGTGGTGGACAAAGTGGCACTGGGACAGACTTTTCCTCGAGTACTTCGGTTTTCCCCTGTTATTTTCATTCCACCAGTGCTCCATTACAAGGAAAAACGAAAGAAACCACTAATAATCTTCATCACAGGGTTGCACAATAAGCCTCAAGGCTGCGATGCGTCCGTAGCATCAGCTGCGGGGCCCTTCACCACAAAAAAGCCATATTAAGTACGTATTTTAATTGCGATTCTTCCTAAACTATTGAAATGTATGATAGTAATAATGTCACCCAAATTTTGCCATTAATTATATGCACATAATGCAGCACATTGTCCCATCTAATATTTTAGGTAAATTATCTGTGGGAGCCTAGACTTCAGTATGCGTTTAAAGGCTAAGGACGAGACACAGAAACAATAACATGGAAAAACACAAATAAAAGTAAGCCTGTATGCGTAGGACGTATTAAGGCTTCACTAGAAATTGAGAAATGTAAACAAATGTAGAAACCAAATTGAAACACCATAAAGAAATATCAGGCTTGAAACATTTAATTAAGGACAGCAATTCTTTCTTCGGCGTTGTCAGTTTAACTTCCGTCATCCCTTACTGGCGTACAGAGCCCATCCCTACAAAACTAAATTACGTTTCTTAATCTCCAAAAAATTGCGAATCTTCAACTTCAGCAAATATGAACGTCCAAATTTTTTCTCCGTAACTAAGTTGACTTTTATTAGATGACTGTGAACATTTGGGGTGTTCGCGAGGTGCAACGCTTTCTCTCACTTGTGGTACAGAACGTGCTGCGGGCCTGTGATTGATGCCGGGGATAGTTTTCGATTCATCAACCTGTCACTGCTAGGCACCTGATGTTCGCTCACGTCTGCCACCGCTCATATTCGGGGCATTCCTTCTGCATCGTTTCGAAAACAAGGGAACACTTGTTGTCTGAATAAACATCACACTGCGAACCTATTACGATGTTCAAATATTTACAAATGACACTGCGCAGGCACAAAACTTTTCAGAATATTTTTAATAATTTCAAAGATATATTAACCGCACTCTACGGTGTTCTGGTCTGTAAACCTTATTGTCTGCCGTATAAGAGTTTAACGGAGGTATATGGCAATACAGACATTTTAGAGCTTTCAAAACGCCCCGAACAATGTATTGTTTGCAGATGTATAAAGAATTGCTGCCAAAACCCCTCA
Source organism: Reticulitermes speratus (assembly GCA_021186555.1). Lineage (NCBI taxonomy): Eukaryota > Metazoa > Arthropoda > Insecta > Blattodea > Rhinotermitidae > Reticulitermes > Reticulitermes speratus. The sequence continues at coordinate 24,048,647 of JAJKFL010000005.1, forward strand.
GCCCAAATAAAAGCAAAAGTAATAACCTTCATGAACAAATTTGCAAACAAAAATGAGGATATTTACCTACAGGGCTTATAAAATCCAACCCTGTGAAAAATATAAGAAGCCGCAACTCATCTGACGAATCAGGTATGCACACATCTCATTCTTACAAGTACTACGTGAATGCTGTTGGTCAGAAAAAAGAAGTTTGCAAGAAACCTTTCATAAGCCTGCATGGTATAACACTGAATGTAACGTTTATCAAAACTAAAGACGGAAAGTAAAAGCCCCCGTGACTTAAGCGGAACAACGCCAACACCAATGCATAATATCATCAGCGGAGAATACTTGCAAAGAATTCACGAATTTCCTGAATGTCTCCAAAAAAAAACAAGCGCACTATTCAAACAACATCAGTAAAAACGTATCTGTCTACTTCTCTTAATACAAAATATGCTTCATGAAATGTTTATAAAGAAGAACCCGGATATTACTGATCAAGTAATAAAGTATAACTTTATTAACTGTTCCTTTAAACAAATTTTCAGTCTGTCATTTGGAAGGCCCCAGGTGGATGTGTGCTCCATTAGTGAACAACTTAAAACAAAAATTTCTGACCCAAACCTCAATGAAAGTGGAAAACGCGTTGCTGCTGCAGAACGTATCGTTCGTAAAAGAAGAGCAAAAAGTACGTCTTGAAAATACAAGAAATAAAAAAATAGCCAAGAGAGAGAGAGTGTTATGGCAATAACGTTGGACTATATTCAAATCTTCCACTTCACACATTCCTGTCCAGGAAGTATTTTATTACAGGCAGCTCTGGATTCATTAATTTTGTATATATGGCATGAAAAACAAGAAAGTATTATTCAACTCGTACCGAGAAGGAGAGGCAGTGACAGAACGAAACGAAGTCTGCGTCTTTTTATTAGACTTCATTGAGGATTATGTACTGCCAACAATAACTACAGAATTGTTCCTTTTCTACGATGGTTTCTCAGGCAAAATACGAACCACGTGACTGTACATTCTCTGTTATCATTCGTGTCGAGTGGACGATTTCAAAACATCGTCCACTACTGTCCATTACGAGGCCATTCTTTCAATGACTGTGACACAGATTTCGCAACTGTGAAGAAAAATATACGCAGACATGATAGAATATATTCTCGTGAGGAGCAAGTGGCTCTAATAAAGGATTCCACAAAAACTGGTAAGTTTACAGTTCACAAAGTTGACAGGAAGAATGTAACTGATTTTAAAAATGGTGGCCCAAACACTAAAAAACAAGTTTTGCCAACGAGATGTTATGGGTAAAAAGGTTTCAGAACTTCAAAAGGTTACCTTCCAAGTCAGTAACTTTAATGAGTTAGATATATCCCTGAAAACCCTGGTCAAATAAGAGTAATACCATTCATGGATGGAGATGCTTCAGAAGATGAGTCACTAGTTCGTGTACCAGGGTCAAGACGGACTTGCCTAACATTGTTTCCTTTACTGCTTACTCCAGCAAAGCTCCCATCAACCACAAGAAACTGATGCAGTATATACCAGCTTAAGAAATAATACTGGTCTTAAATTGCGAACTGGCCAACCTTAGAGGAAGATGAAGCGGCAGAAAAAGGTTTCTAGCCATTGGAATTTTGCACACTGAATATTCATTTAAATTTTTGTCGATTACATTTTCATTGCTTTTGGTAACTTTTTCTAATTGAATTAAAATTCGTTATTTTTATGTTTTTAATTTTATTATCACCTGCTTTGTTCGAAAGGGTAGTATATGCAACAAATTAAAATAAACGTTTTGTAAACAAATACGCAAACAATAAAAAACATTATATTGTGTGATCAAGAGGTCCAGAATACACACAGTAATAAAAAGGTACTCCATATTTTTATATTTCTTCAAATAAACAGTTTTTTTTGTTTCCTGTAAAATTTAAATTTTTGTACAAGTTACCTTTTAGAAATAACAGATTCAATTGAATTCTGAAACAAAAACAGTTTTATGCAAAGTGCGTCACGTTTTATGAAAATTGAACATATTTCAGTGTTAAACGCACTATAAAATTAATATTTTCACCAATACTTATCGAATAGGTAAACATTTTTTGCAGACCGACAGCGGCCGTGGTCCACAGTTTGGCAAACACTGAGCTACAGGACTTACTGCATTAAATACAGGATAAGAAGACGGGGAAAAATATTTTTCGAGGAAAATATCATTCCAGTACTCAGCTACTTGAACATGCCTGTTACGTGTTACCATACACACTGTAAGCAGCCTGTATGAAGTTTAAGCAGGTTCTAAATCTTATTTTGTCAGGCGACGCTTTTGGTTTCTAATGGTACTAACCGGAGTTTAAATGAAACTTAAAAATCCGCTGATATAACAGCAGTCGACACCGGTAACCCCTGAAACTGTAATAAAACGTTGCTGAGTCTTGTAAATTACTGAACGAAACCTTTAATTTGCATCACTGTAGAGCAGCAAAACTTACGGCAAACCTGAAAAATGAACTAGAAAATGATTATTGCCCCAACATTTGCCTGGTAAGACTGAATAAAACCAAACCATTCTACCGCAACAGCCGAGAATCAAACTCAGGATCTCCAGAAAATGAAGAAATGCCAACTACGTAACCGCTGAGTTCAGTACATCCGACTCCCTAAGAAGGTAGGGGATTATAAATAGTCTGGTCCTTTTACGAAGAGACTAAATACCATAATGATAAGAATTATAAAGTGAGTAATATACACCTCTTGACAATCAAGCCATTAGGTACATAACACGACCTAATAGTATACTAGAAAACCAAGGTCTTCCTAGCATCTCCAAGATCTACAAAACGTTTACAATTTAGAATGATGAACTCTATCCCTAAGAGATCAGTATTATCCACGGTGACCTAACACTGAACTTAAATATGTTTTATAATGGCTTCACACATTGTGGGCCGTTGCCCGAATAGGTGTGTAGAGTTGAACAAGGAATATAAGAAATAAAAGGCACAAATATCATCCAAGATCAAATCTGCTCTTCTTTACAAGGGTTAAGAAGATTCTGCAATAAAGATGTCGTGTGAAAAGCTCGATTTCCAGATAGGAAGAAAAATCTAACTCCATGCATCACTGTCCTTTAGAAGCTAATAGGCCTTCAGATAATAAGACATTCTCCGCATTTTATAGGACCCGACATTCATTACTCTGTTCACAAGAGGAGACCACATGTCCCTACTCCGAGCCACACGAATTTATTCCACACTCCCCCACATGCCATTTACGATCCATTTTAATATTATCCTCCACCCTATACCTAGTCTTCCACGCGGTCTCTTTCCTACAAGTTTACTAACCTGAGCCATGTAATGAATTTCTCTTTTATCCCATGCGTGCAACATGCCCTGCCCATAACATTCTTCTTATTTTATCACCCTAATAATATTTGGTGAACAGTACAAATCACGAAGCTCTTCATTACTTCATTGTCTCTATGCTCTGTTACTTCTTGTCCCTTTGGTACAAACATTCTCCTCAGCGCCCTGTTCTCGAATACCCTCAGTCTGCTCTCTTCTCCTAAAACGGGAGACTAAGTTTGATATGCTTATAAAACAAGATACATACTATAGTCTTGTATATTTTAATCTTCAATGTTTTAGATTTAAGACGGGAAGACAAAATATTTTGAACCGAATGGTGGCAAGTAATCCTCCAATTTATTGTGCTCTTAAGTTCTCAATGAAGAAGCAAGAAACGTCAACCAAGAAGTCTCTCTGCTTCTTAATAAGGATTTGTAACCTCTACAGCAGAACAGGCGCCGCCCTGCGAAGGGCTGCAGACCCGAAGAACAGGAATTAAATAACATTCGAAGATTTCTCCCTCTCGCCTAGACGTCTCTCAATGATATACTCGTATGCAATACTAACAAAGCATCGTATGACCTCGGAAGCTATTACAAAATATCAACCAGCAGGAACAGGAATACGGGACGCCCATTAACGAGGCTTCGGATTGTAATAGTGAGAACAGCAGGGGCCACGAGACCTAAGTCCTTGAAAGCGTGATGATGATGATGATGATGATGATGGCGAACTATCGTGTGAGTCCTGTGTTGGTTCAGCCCGGCAATTATTCCAAAAATATGAATTTATATTCTAGTGACAGTCAGTAAAAAGACTACGGTCTTATTGGATGTGACACAATGTAGTGTGGTAGATTAATATCCATGTTTCGGAGGACCCAGCTTCCACCATCATCATGGAAGAAGAAATACCTCAGTAACACAACCCAGAAGACCACAACCCTAATACCAGTAATGTTACGTTAAACAAAATTGCGGCGAAGAGCTTGCAGTGTTCCAATAAATTGACCCCGAAGGGAACTGAATTTAGTTCCCACGCCAATATTTCGGAAATCACTTTCCAACCAATGTCAAATTGAAATGATACATTTAATATATAAATTAAAACCTGTAGGGACGTCACAGGTTATATTAGAATACATGGATTTACAAACCTTGTGGTTATGTGGCACTAATAAAGTCCGCAGACTCAGATAACAAAACCCAAAAGGTCATTACCGTTACCATCGAAGCCCATCCCACAAAAAGGAAGATCTTGCCACGAGGCCAAAGAGGACAGGTGCCAAGGCGTCAGTGACTGCAGTAACGTATTGATTTAGTGATTATATTGAATTGCTACAGTACATCTACTGCGAGATTTGCTTGCTTCACTGTCTGTAACATATTGGGAACGTTGGACAGATGTTACGGTTACCAAGTACTGGGAGGCTGAATCGAATCTCAAGGGACACGAGAAGAGAAAAGACAAAAACAGATCGAAGAAAGAGTAGATGCTTTTTGGACGTGTCCTGATACCAGAAGAGTCTCATTGGTTCAGTGACTGCTGTTTGTGTCCGGGCACCAGATGGGTGTCATACGGAAAAGGAAGGCAGGGGTCAGACCGGCGGGCTGGCGGACTGACGGTCAATGCGGCAACCCGCCTAAACACAGGCTCAGTGTTCCAGTCAAAACTGACACAGGAACACGAAGGAAATATTATATTAAGAACCATTGTAGTTAAACAGTATATACTAGCTAATTTGCAGTGAGCCGCTACATAAATGACTGACTGACTGACAAAAACTAGCCAAACAAATCCAACAAATCAACAAAAGAACCACATAACTATTTTCATAAGATTTCAGGTTTACTGTTTTGCTTGAATTTCGAATTAAATCTTAACCAACGGGGCATGACGATTAGTAATGGGCGTTTTAAACTTTCACATCCCGTTCTGAGCCACTCATTTCCCCGCACTCCCTTTCGTTTCAGTACTTTTATTTAATGGGTTAAGAATAAATTTAATAACAAATACTACAGTTTTACTTAATTATTCTCTTTAAAGAGAATGTATCAATTGCTTCCAAAACATGATCTGAACAGTTCTGGCAGCGGTGTTGATGAAGATTCAAGTCTCTGTCATATGAGGCCGTGTCGATGCTAAATAGTTACCGAAGAAATCCAAGAGCAATTGACTACATAATCCTGAATGTGGAAGCAGCAATATCTTCTGAAACGTCAGCATATATTCACCAATCGACACATCACATACCAGAAGAATTGAATCTACTTTCAAGCAATTGATGTGGAGAGTATGTGCAGTTTCATCGTGTGAATCTTGAATTGGAGACAAGTGAACAAAATTATGCGAATAGGGCAGAAATGTTAAGCTATACGTCTATTTCACGAGACTTAAGCCATTCATTTTGGCCTACATGCTGAATGAATGTTGTTAACCCCTGTTTTAAACGATTAAAGAGATTTATTCGGATTAAATACGCTTCCCTCTATTTAATTTGAAAAGATTAACCTGTAAGCTGACTATATCTTAGCTTAAATCTTTGACTGTGCCCACGACCGAGTGTCGGTATCGTACTGCAGAATCATGACGTGGAATGTCTTGGTAATTTTAACCAGATCTTGATCCTGATTCTAAAGGAGAGACATGGAGTAATTTAGCGCTTTAGGTTACAACAATCTGTCTAGCTAAATAACGCGTTAAAGTGTCCGTGAGGCTGCACCACAATAAAGCCTCATAAAACCAAGCATTAATAGGAAGGTGCCGTCTAGCAAGAAACATAGTAGTACGGAAAGGCACAGTAAAAGGATCAGCATATCTGATTGAATTTTTAAACAGTTTTCTGCATTCAGGTTAAGTGTTTAATGCAAAAAATATTGCACCTCTATTATATAAATGTGTGCTGCGGATAAATAAGAAAGCAGGAACTTGCGACGGATAAATAAGAAAGCAGTAACTTGCGACGGATAAACAAGAAAGCAGTAACTTGCGACGGATAAATAAGAAAGCAGTAACTTGCGACGTATAAACAAGAAAACAGTAACTTGCGACGGATAAATAAGAAAGCAGTAACTTGTGATGGTTAAATAAGAAAGCAGTAACTTGCGACGTATAAACAAGAAAGCAGTAACTTGTGACGGATAAACAAGAAAGCAGTAACTTGCGACGGATAAATAAGAAAGCAGTAACTTGCGACGTATAAACAAGAAAACAGTAACTTGCGACGGATAAATAAGAAAGCAGTAACTTGTGATGGTTAAATAAGAAAGCAGTAACTTGCGACGTATAAACAAGAAAGCAGTAACTTGTGACGGATAAACAAGAAAGCAGTAACTTGCGACGGATAAATAAGAAAGCAGTAACTTGCGACGGATAAATAAGAAAGCAGTAACTTGCGACGGATAAACAACAAAGCAGTAACTTGCGACGGATAAATAAGAAAGCAGTAACTTACGACGGATAAATAAGAAAGCAGTAACTTGCGACAGATAAACAAGAAAGCAGTAAATTGCGACGGATAAACAACAAAGCAGTAACTTGCGACGGATAAATAAGAAAGCAGTAACTTGCGACGGATAAATAAGAAAGCAGTAACTTGCGACGGATAAATAAGAAAGCAGTAACTTGCGACAGATAAATAAGAAAGCAGTAACTTAAGACACCTAACATCATAAATGCGATAAATTACTCGATTTATATTGTTCCGTGCGACAGAACATTACTAGAGTGTTTAAGAACTACACCCTGCAAGATTTGAGGTTCTCACACTGGTGTCGTCTGGGATATAACACTGCGTTGTTAGGTGAGAAGTGCCCGACTTTTCAAAGGACTGTTAATATATTCATCTTCAGGATCAAATTGTCAAATTTCAGGGTCGAGTAATCCGAGACAAACGCATTCTTCTTGGATTGCTTGACTCTGGGAATGAAGGTACTACAATTATTCTAAACGTCCAGAACAACTCGCCCAACGACATAGCGTCACATCCCAGAAGAATTTAATCTTCAAATACAGGTTCAGAATTCAATTTTCGGAAAGTATCACGACAATAGAGATTGAGGTTTGGGTGATTTTCTTCGGATTTTCCAGGCAATTTATGAATTAATTCAAACAGACTACGACCTTTCACGTTTTTTATAATCCCTAACGGCAGTAAAAATACTTCAAAAATAAGTTGAAGAGGCTCTTGAATCAAGGCAGTTAAGTCAGAAAAGCGATACCAAAGACTGGCCTACTGAAGTTCTATTCCGGACTACAGCTGTACATTTCTTTTCATCTCAAATTTCAGGCAGGCACTGGGGCCCACACATCCTCATATACTCAGGGAACACAGCAGATTGAAGTTAGTTATATACACCAACAAAATGCACAAAATGGAATTATACGTTATACATAAACTTCGACACTCCTACATGTTTCAGCGATAAATCGCCATCCTCAGGAAGACGTCAATAGAAAGGAATGTATAATATAATACATCAATCTCGCATGTAAAATGTTAAAATATAAAATGTAAAAAGTAGCAGTTATAAATACAATAATATTAATGCTATGGTTATTACGATGTTGACACGTTCTTGGTTAAAATTCAGTGATATGTCTTTATTTACAATGCATGTTGTTGTATGTATGCAAACATCTAATCTTGACGTCTTCGATCCAAAAGAATCTAGTCCCTGTGGCGTATAAACACATTATATGGTGCTTAGGTATAAGAATAACGTAACATTTGTTACCATGCGAACAAATACGCAGGTTTAATACACGAGAAATAATGTTTTGTGTCAGCTGCGGAATTCATTCAAGAGCATCGAGTAATGTCTGATTTAGTGCCCTACAGAAATTTCGGAATATGATGTCGGCAGAACGTCTATAGAAGTTCTTCATACCCTTACACATTCTTCCTACATACCTTAACCAATGATTGTAAGAATACCAAGAAAACTGATTGTACTGAGGACATAGCTGGAGCCTTTGTTCAGCAGGTGGACCCGACTGCGTTGCGTGATACTGAAGTCTCTTTTGACAATGCTAAGGAATTGTGTTGTGTGGGAGCTATCACAGCCTTCAGCATTGATGACAGCAGGAGGTTTGGACCGGCTGATAACGTCTTTATGACAGTGGCGGTCTGCATTTTGCGTCTAGCTCTCTTTCCACATAGCAGCTATCTTCCTGTAAAGGGGAACAATCTTATCGCTTCGCCATGTTGCATACCGTTGGCTTCTTATATCAGATATCTGAGGAAGGCGAGAGATCATCTGGTAGAACCATACCTAGGTGTGAACATGAGAGAAAGATGGGGCCTCAAACAAATTGGGTATGGAGGTGTAAAATTGAAGTACCTGGCTTAGGATAGTTCCGTGGCGGACTTTTCTGAACACGTTAATAAACCAGCGAGTTCCACAGAGATGAGGAATTTATTGGCCAGCTATGTGTCTATCAACTTCTCAAAAAGGCCTCTTCTGCACGCAGTCAGTCATAAACAATACCTTCTTCTTGATAAACAGTATTAAAATTATGTATTTGTAGGATTTAATGCCGAGTAGTCTCGCAGACATACATCAGCACTTCGGAAGACCATGTTACCACCAAATACAACCCCAAGGATGGAGAAAGCACGCATATCTGAAAAGTTGGTGTCCACCTCCGAGACAAGAAGCTGAAAAGTGGTAGCAATAAAGGCTGCGTGTCTTACAAAATCTATGAATCTTCTTCATTTTATATACAGCTATCAATTAAAGTGAAAAAGTCAGTGAAGGTACTACTATAAATTTTATGATATTATTTCAATTCGAATTTAGTCGCTCGCAAACAATGTACAGTACGCTATTCAAGACCTAATGTTATGATATTTTAATCTGCTATGAACTTTCAAACGCACTGCGAAACTTCAAATCGATGAAAACTAGCAACAGATCCTAAGATTCTCTACGCCACATTTCACTTGCCTAAAAATAGTACTTGTCATCAAAGCCGGAAGAGAATATGTGTCGGCTTAAAAAGTAAACACCACCAATTGTAAATCAAAATGGTCAAATCCATGTCTATATAAAGAACTCTTTAAGCTACGGAGTATCGTCTTATTGTCGTATAAATACCCCGGGGTTGATTTAAGTGGGTTCGAAGATACAGTCACGTATGTAGTTTTTCTTTTTTTGAAAAACTCGATAATCTAGAACTTTATTAGAGAACTGAAACTTCACTAATCGTCAATTTTAAAGAAACAGGGACACAGGTCTATATTTTACTAAGCTATTGAACCTATTCTAAGTTCTACTCCACTTCACAGTGAATACTTGCATTATAAATAGGTTTACAAACCTTGAAAACTTTTCCACTACACAGATTTTGAGAACTATTAGTAATGTAAGGTGTGGGCCTCATTTTATGGGTTAGAACAGGCACTTTTATAGCATATCCCAATCGATATTAGAACCCTTGATATAAAGTCTGAATAAAGACCGTCGCGGCCGTTTGATTTGGTTTTATTGATACTTAGTTACTTACGACGCTAAAATTCAATGGTCATAAGGTATCGAATGCTAGGAAGATTGCAGGTTCATTTAGGGTGACAGAGAATTTGTCTGCTAAAGGCACAGTCTCAGAATTTTCCTAGACGGGCAGAAAAAGAATAGTAAAAATAGCATTAAGAAGAGCCAGACTTTACGCTCAAATTTGAAACCAGGACCTTCTGAATACAAGAAACACTACTAAAACACTGCACTGGGAAGTTTTAGTACAAAGACTGAAATGTCAAATATTTTGAAAAAAGTATTTAAATATAATACCGACTTTAATGTATTGATTTTGTATTTTCTGTGGGTGATTATATATGTATGGGTTTGTGAAAGAGGTTATTGTGGTTTACAAAAAAAAAAGAGAGAGGAATTATGGCGTATCCGTGAGCGCAGCCAGAAACGTAGGAACTGAATCCGGATATGGGATTTGCTCAACAGAAGCAGCTCAACGGTAAAATGTGAATATCATAAAACATCCAACTGCGCAATTACCGGAATTAGTGGTGGGTACGGTGGCGTATATACAGAAGCTATACCTTTGGGACTGTGAGGACAAAGTGGAGATGAGGACAGGATAAGAAAGAACAAAATAAATAGAAGAAGAAAAACTTTAAATAAAGAGGCGAAGAAAATGAAGGAAGGAAGGTAATTAGAAGACAGGAAAAGAAAAAAGGAGATGAGGAGAACGTAAGAAACTACAAACGAAGAAGGTGAATAAGGGGAAATATGAGAAGAGAAGGAAGAATGACGGGACTGGATTCATCTGAGTCAGGATTGGAGAAGTGGTGGGTTCTTGTGAAGATGGTAATAAACTTCGCAGTTCCATAAATGTGGCGAATTTCTTGAATAGCTAAGGAAATAGCACCTCAAGAAGGATTCTGCTCTATGTAGTCAGTTTGTTATATCGTTAGGTTTGTCCCCAGGAGCCAAGTATGAAATGCAAGGTACTAAATTTAGGAATTCTAAAAATATAATTTCCACGTTACTCACTGTTTTTGAAAAATGTGATTCCTAAAATGTTTTGTTAAAACTTTTAAATAAGCATGCAGTGACGAATTGCAAATTATTGTAATTGTCCCTTTGCTATTTAATTTCTATCCTATAGTTTTTATCCTAATATCGTTACAGGAATAAAATAAATTTCAACTGATATTAACTTGAAAACTGAAGGAAGAAAATTACAAAATAAGCTATTAAACTGATCTTCAAATAATTGCTGCTTTTTAGTCAGCCGTGTTAAGAAGTTCTAATACGACAAACACGACTAATTTTTTAAAATCATTCTTTAACTGCAATCGCTTACGCGTGATATGTGATCCATGAAGATGAGCCTGATAGTTCTAAACATGTCGGGGTTGGTTAATTCATATGATTTTTCTTTGTTCTGGAAACATGCAGGAGAAATGGAGTAAGTTCTAAAATCTAGATATGCCAGAGGAATTACATTCCTTATCCACTCACATTCTCTTCATTAATAATCTCGAAAACCGTAGGACTCACGAAAGCCGTGCATTGGATATAAAATGCATGTTTTATATTTGTCTCTAAAGTTTTTTGAAACCCCGAAATAGCGCAGAAACGCATTTAGGTATGCCGTAGTGTCCGTTATTTTACCGATATTAACAAAAAACGGAATAACTTGAAGGATTTTGTTTAAGCTCTCCGGCATTTGATTTAATAAAAAATCCATTCAGCATTCTCGAGTTATGTCATTTGTATAGACGGACGGACAGTGGGATTTTAATAGACGCTACGTAGAGACGCTGACGCGTGCAAAACCGATAAAGGCGTGTTTTACGAACATCAGAATAAACACCGTATTTCTTTTCTGTCGCGGACCATATGGTGTACACATCTGTCCACAAACGACTGAATAAATCCGCGAAAAACACTCGGCGAGGTCGAGATTCTAACCGCAACGTTAACCCACTCAGTCATTGAATGCGTAGCGTATTATCGCTCTGTAGGATGCAAGTACTTGAGAGAAATCCATTAAGGGGGCGGCAATTGTTGTCTTGGGGGGAGGAGCGAGTGCAGGTGGCTGCGCAGCCATTGAAGGCACTGCAGTTAAATTATGACAGGCGTCCGGATGGACGAGCGGTTCGAAAAGACGCAGCGGTTTCCTTTCAGCTCTTCAATACACAGAAAGTAAACGTTTCCCAATGAAAGACCATGAAGAAAAGACGGCAAGAATACGAATCTGCAGCAGATAAAGAGGAAGGGAAGACGCTCTTTCAGGAGAAAACGAATCTCTTGGACTGTGATCATAAAGTTAAAATCCAAAAGTCTTTTGACGAAGAGTTCCACTTTAATATCGGGTTCTTAAGAGGTTACTACTTGTTTTCTTTTGAATATTCAGCATGTCAAAAAAACACATTCCAAATAAAACTTACAGATCTCGTTTTGCCTATATGTTACATGACGTAACCAATACTGGTGAGGTAAGTTTCTTTTTAATACAAAATTTTGACGTGAGTTACAGGAGAAGAAAGGGTTGCAGGACATGTAATTAAGAAATACTGTCACTCGAAGACGACATAAATGCCAACGTTTTGTCAAAATTTATTCCGTTGCGTTGGAAATATAACCTGCCGACAGGCTGTTGATACTTCCCCATAATACATTTGACTTTATGTATTTTGTGTGAAGAAGATATAATGACTGTGGCCAGGAAACTGCTCACTCTTGACTAGTCAGTATCAGAAATTGATGCACTCACACGATGTAGTGTTTTCGAATAAGAGACAACTGACAGACTACCTCTACGCCTTTGACTACAGACAACATGCTTCAACATACTGACAGAGCCACACATATGCCTCACAGAGGACACGGTCTTACGTAACAACGTACAGCATTTCACACTTTCTTTTATTGCCGAATTCATATTTATTTTTCTTTCACACATAAGGATAAAAACAGGCTTGAACGCTACCCTCTTAATGCCACATATTTAGAATACTTGGAAAGAAAGTTTGAGAACAATATTTGGAACTACAAGGAGGGTAAAAAAACTGAACAGAATACTGAGGACAAACAGAATGAAAGGAATTACTAAGAAAAACTTACACGTAGGTGAAAGTGTAATAATCAGCTCCGTGTAGCAGGCCCTTCTTCAGTTGCTGAGAGGAATTTATCTACACTAGAAATTCTTTACACGTTTATAAACGGAAGGTTCATTACCCCGTTCACAAGAGCCCACCAAATGACTCTACCCTGAGCCAGACAATTCAGTCCATACCATCCAATCCTATTTATTTAACATTCATCTAAATCACTGTTGAAGTTAGGCTGTTTAAACAAATCTTATCACCCTAATAATAACATCCAGGATTGGTCACGTCTTGCGCAGGAACTTCCTTCTAAAACACGTTATTGAAGGAAAGATAGAGGGAAGGATAGAAATGACGGGAAGACGAAGAAGAAGACGTAAGCAGCTAGTGGATGACTTAAGGAAAAGAGAAGATACTGTAAATTGAAAGAGGAAACACTAGATCGCCCTCTGTGGAGAACTCGCTTTGGAGGAAAATATAGGACCTGTCGTAAGACAGACGAGTGAATGAATGAATAACATTATCGAGGGAAAATAACATGAAACTCATCATTACGCATCTTTATTCACCGTCTATTATGTCATCCCTCTATATCCAAAAATTCTCCTCAGAGTCCTGTTGACAATCTTCCTCGCTTTATGCTCCTCCCTTAATGCAAAATTTTACATCCAAACAAACTACTTGACACATTCAAAGCGCCACATATCACAGTCACTAGGTATTTAGGTAGCAGTCATGAATAACAAATTTAGGCAGTTCATAACACCGGTTCCCACAGACAGCCTACAGTCCTCTCGATTTTGTTCTCTTAATCACTAATCAGACAGGTTAAACAAGCAGAAAAACAACAAGGGCGCACGTCGAGGCAAAAAATACTTGCCCAATAGACACGCTATCCAGGACGTTTATGCAAGGTAATTTAATTTATCCAAACGATCTGCGCACAAGCATGACTACACAACTGCTCAGAATGATGCAAACGTGCGCTTCTGCACGCTGTTACACTGCAGCCCTCCGGCCATGTCATCATCGGCTTGAAATTATCGTTTTGCCCTGCCACATGTCAATAGTGGACCGCATTTAATGACATGAATTCCCAAACCTTATTTCACCTTACAACTGTGTACAGTTCCCAGCATCCCTGCTCAGTTTCTCTCCACAAGAACCTTAGCATGGACTCACTATGGCCTTCAATTCCTTAGGTTGATGTGGGTGCAAACACAAGTTTTGAAAGAATTTTTATCTACTCGGGAGACGTGAGGTAAGTATCAAGGTTGTGGTCTTGTGTGATGTAACACAGGTTTATATAAGATTTAAAACTTTCGCGGACATGATTCAATACAGTCTTCTCGGGCGCACAGCCGCGTCAACTCGTTTAAATACAACGTTTCGGGGACTAGCTCCGTCCCCATCCTCAGGCAAAACTGATCAATTTTAACTGAGGATGGGGACGGAGCTAGTCCCCGAAACGTTGCATTTAAACGAGTTGACGCGGCTGTGCGCCCGAGAAGACTATATTGTAACACAGGTTTGTCTGGTAGACAGGTGCAAACGTTTCGGAGAAAACTGATGCATCCGTGACCTGTGAAATATTTTATCCTGATTGGCGAAAACAACAGGTTCCTGCTAAACATTACGAGTATCTACCAAACTATGAAGGACACTAACTTAAAATACTAATTTAAAAATTTCTCCAATTATCTTTCTCCCTTTCTTTCACCCTCCTTCTATTCTTTCTGTCCTTCTACCTTTGTTTGCAGTTTTTCAGTCTACTCGTATCTTAATTCCTGCTTGTACAAAGTTACTGTTTGTTTTTGTTTTATACATGTTCGGTCATTTTATGAAGCCATATCTACTACTGAAGTTATGTAAAGATGCAGCGCTGAATCACGAGGTACGGACCACGGATCAGTCATGGCAGGGTATTCGCGTAGATAAACTAATAAGGAAAGAGGTAATCCTGGGGATATAAGTCAATTATCCCTTATTCGACTGAAGTACCCCGGAAAATAAGGGCTGAAAGAATTCTCGTTGAAATTTTCGGTTGTCTGGATGTAATTACATACTCAACTATTCCGCGTGGTTGAAGTTAGTTTACACTCAGTAACGTCATGGGCCACCTTAAGATCTTCCGTCTAGGGTTACCAGAGGTACCTAGTAAAGGGATCGTGGATGATCTGAAATTTTTTCTGCATAAGATTTCACACGTTTTACATTTTATAAGATACTAAAAAGTTTCAAAATTTCTAAAGAAATACGACGTAGATCTCGTGTCTCTTCTAGTTCTTTTCGATATGGTAATCCTTCGTTAAGTCCAATATCAGATATCAGTAAAAAAAACAATTATAATGATTGTAGAGAAAAATATCGAGACAGCGGATCTGTAGGAAATATTTAATAATATGTTATAACACAATAAAATAAACGAGAATCGGAAATATTTGGGACAAAGCAACAGAGGAGAGGGAAGGCAGTCTGCACACTTCAACGCATTAACAAAATTTGAGTTCAACCAAACATTAATAAAATCTAGGTACGGCAAAATAAGTTCGAAATAATATCAAGGGACGTTCCAGACTATACAAAATTAAAAACTAAGACATATATAAAGAGGAGGACAAATACATATTCAGTCAATGGAAGAACAGGCAGTTACAGGGGAAATTGATAGACCGATCTGAACAGAATAAATGAAGACCGACTCCCACAACCTTGCACACTAGAAAAAAGAAAGAACACGTAGTGCTGGGAGATAATTCAAAATATGTCCATGAAGTCGGAATAGGCTGAAGCCTAATTCGTGAAGACCAGAAGAATAGTAGACAAAGGAAGAAACATTTCAACTATAGCAACTAGGCATGAAGAGTATGAAGAATGGCTATTGAGAGACTCACAACCACAACGTGAGCTTCTGCAAACTGTATACACTTCAAACTGAACTACATATTTCCATTCTGGTCAATAAATGCAAAATGATCCAATAAAAAACAGGAATGACCACAGTGTATTATTACCATGTTCAGATGTTCGCTATCCAAACACATGTTTCATATTTCAACGACTACAGTTATTTCCCTAAGCTAAAAATATAAACTCGAGATGATTTGGTGCGTACAACTGCACATGTTTGAAATTACCGCAAAATTAGGACAGCAATGAAATTAAAAATTAATGTATTATTAGGTGGTATCGTTGACTGAGACAAGGCAAATTACGATAATGCTTTGAGCCCGAAGTGGATGGAGCTTGTAAGCAACAAATAAACAAAGAGTGCACAACGGGATGTCCTCCATCAAGGATATAGTACCACATTCAGGTGGTTTCAAAGTATGGGGTATGAGGAAATTGAAGTCTTCATGACGATTTTATTCATCCACAGTGATTCAACGTCGCTCCGTTATTCCATTAATGATCTTAATACATTAATAAACTCATAGGTCGGCAAATTAATTGGTCAATAGGGACACAGATATTTGTAGGTTTATTTGTTATTACATGCAGTAAAGCTTTCAAATTGAAATCACTTTTACACGCCAACCAGTACTTACAAGTACTGCACGTTAATACTGTGCATACTTCTCTCACACACACTCACAGCCGGATGTTACAAGTCTCCGCTCGTAATATCACAGACCCTTCCCAATATATGACAGAACATCTGGGGTGTGTTCTTTCCCTTTTCCTTCTCATAAAATAAAAACAATTCAATCTCTACTACATGACACATAAAGGTTAAGCTAGAGAACTCTTTCCTGCTAGTGACCATAAAGACCATTTTAGGATTACGTGGTTTCTGGAGTTTCTTCACTGTCAAGCGTTCCGGAGATGAGGGCTGGCTCCGTACACAACTTAGTATGTTTGTCCCCACCTCTTTATCTGAAGACGGAAAGAGATACAATTTCCGAAAAGTAGTGTTCTGCTCGGAATTCGAGACAATGGACAAAGTCCAGAAGCCAAGAAATCCTAGGTACAAAATATCGTCGGAATCCTTCACAACTGACGAAGACCACTGTTCAGAGGTTGAGTCACTAAGACACTTCATGATGCAGCGGATCTCCATATCTCAACATGCCTAAGAGTTTCAAATCCTGTCGTTATCTTGTGCTCAAGTAGCAATACATGCTTATAATTTCGGATAGGAAACAGAGATGGCAGTGATTGCGGAAAACAGTTTGTTATTAGACAACAGTCTTTGTTAGATAGGCCTGTAATGGATGGGACCACTGATGTGGTGATTGACGAAAACAGATTTCTGTAGTTAGCGTGCATACTCAGTAAAATCGCTCTCTAATGTACGAGGCACGTATGAACTGCGTCCTTCTACCAGGCAAGGTTTCTTTTAATGATCCAAACATGTGATAATTCGATGGAGCTAGGTCCGGACTATATGGGTGTTGTGGGAGAAGTTTAAATTTCAGCTGCCTGACTGCTTCAACGGTAGCTGCCGCGGAATGCGGACACGCGTTATCGTGGCGCAAAAGAACCCCTTGGACAGCAAACCTATGCGCTTCTTGCGAATCGCCGGCTTCGGCTTAGATTTCAGATGTTTTAACGCCTTCTGACCACAAAAAAAAGGATCATAGCTCGCTGTTCTACAAGCGTGCAATTCAAGAGTGGTGTCGCCACCTTTAAAGAAGATTTGTAAACAAACACAACACTAACTAAACGTGACACCGACTCGTCGCGACAATGCCTTGCATGTAGTTATTGAGACAACCGCTATGCGTCGATTGTAGCACCTGTGCAGGCAAATTCACTCTACTTTCTGATTAACCTTCATACAATACATACATTCAGGTGTGTTCTCTTGTAAGAGTTACCTATAGGTGATTTATTTATCTCGAAGGTGAATGTATAATAGCAACGGATAAAGTTGCACAGTACGTTTCCGCCTATATGTCGCATTTTGAGATCATTCGTAATCATACATAATGAAATTTTAAGAAATGCATATAGGAAGAATGAATTGTGTGGTGATAGTGTCAAAATAATGGCTATTAATGAAATTCATAAAGAATGTGTCACTGTTTATTTTGTAGCTGAGGGTCAAGTCACTTAATGGCCGTCTGTCGTGCTTGGTAAAGTTGTGACTGCAGGTAGTTTATGTCTCATGTTTTGTATGTATTGAGGTTAGGAATTTGTCACGAAGCTTGTTTTTAAAGAATTCCCTCTGACATTTCAACGCGCCTTATGCTAGTAACTGTGACAGAAGTTAACACGAACAAAGTTCAAGAGTATCGTGGCAGGAAATGTGTATAAACTTTTAGCAACCATTAGAATTCTAATAACCTCACATCACGAAAAAAAAGTAGGCCTTGTCCTTGAAAAGTTTAAAATTTATTCAACTAATCAAAAATTCTCCATCTGTAAAGAACCTGAAGATTTATTACCGTGTCTATAAAAGACCGTCACTAGACTACAAGCCAAATAATTTAAATAAGTCTGACGTTCTCATGACTTATTTCTCTGAGACCCATTTCATTTCCAGGTTACAAAGCTTAGGTTAACCTAAGAGAAACCGAATATTTAAAATTAATTCTACGAGTAATATGCTGATTCCCAATCTGTACGCCAAGTTATGCATTACGTCATAATTATAAAGAAGACTGTAATGACCATTTTCCATTCATATATATTTAAAACACAAGAGTACATTTATGCATGTTATAGGAAATAGACGTACGAAGCAGTACATCCAAATTATGGAAGACGGCAAAACAAATTTAACTAAACAACTCCACGAAGCACACTCCTTCATGAGAAGCTCCTGGTTCCTCAACCATTCAAAAAATTCCGCGCATTTTATTAAACTCATCGGTTCATTACCGTGTTCGTAAGAGCCTGCCACTTGCCCAAGTCCGATTATTCTTTTACGGCCCTTCTCCAAATCCCAAAGCTATGGATCTCCCCATGATCGGCAGTTCGCGACTGCCCATATCTACAGGCCAACTCATCCAACCGTAACCTCAGACGGCGTCATGCCGTGGTTAACACGAGCACAGTTAACAAAACGAAAATTGTTAAAAATTCTTGACAGTCATTTTTGTGATGAGTGTACTCGTTTAGGCATCGTGTATTTTTATCATCCAATATACAGCTAGAACTACTACATGTTTCCTTGCTTTGCCCATTTCCAACCAAATGCGTCAGACATTTTTCCCATACTTGCCACACGTCTCATTAGTCTCTTATTTGACTGATTAATTGCGCTGACGCGTTTGTAATATTAAAATCATAACAGCGTAATGCAGACAACTTAACGAAAAGTAATTTGGTGGGTAATCAAGGAATACGAGGTCTGTCCAAAAAGTATCCGACCTTGGGCCGGGAAAAAAAAGTTCTGTATCTGGGTGGTTACAATACCTAATCCCCTTCAAAGTAGGCCCCTTGTGACTCCACACACTTAGCCTAGCGGTCCTTCCATCGCTGGAAGCAATTCTGGAAGGCTTGTTTTGGATTGGTGTGCAGCTGCGCCGTCGCGTTCTGTATGATGTCCTCGCGGCTGTCAAAACGGGAGCCTTTTAGCGGTGTCTTCAATCTCGGGAACAGCCAGAAATCACAAGGAGCCATGTCAGGAGAGTAGGGAGCCTGGCGAACCTGCGGAATGCCGTGCTTAGCCAGGAAACCCTGGATCAGGTGTGATGAATGAGCTGGGGCATTGTCATGATGCAGCTGCCAGTTGCGTGCGTCCCACAGCTCCGGTCTCTTGCGCCGAACTGCATCACGAACATGACGGAGGACTTCTTGGTAGTACTCCTTATTAACAGTTTGGCCTAGTGGTGCGTACTCATGATGCACAACACCCCGGTAATCGAAGAAAACAGTCAGTATCACCTTCACATTGCTCCGAACGTGTCGTGCTTTTTTGGGCCTCGGGGATGTTGGCTGCTTCCATTGTGACGACTGGACCTTGGTTTCCGGGTCATATCCGTACACTCACGACTCGTCACCAGTGATCACAGTCTTCAGGAACTCAGGATCCCTGTTGGCGCAATCCAGCATGTCCTGCGCGACCTCAAGGCGGAGTTGTTGCTGCTCCGGCGAAAGCAGCTTGGGCACAAATTTTGCCGCCACTCTTCGCATGCGCACATCCTCAGTTAAAATCGTGTTTGCGGAACCTCTGCTGATCCCAACCTCATCAGCAATTTCCCGGACGGTCAAACGACGGTCCTCCATGATCAATGTCCGCACTTTGTCAATGACATCAGCATTTCGGCTCGTTGACGGTCTCCCGGAACGCTGGTCAATGTCCGCCGACATGCGGCCATCTTTAAAGCGGTTGAACCACTCTTTAATTTGAGTGACCCCCATTGCATCATCACCGAAAGCCTGCTGAATTTTGCGGATTTTTTCCGCTTGGGTATCCCCAAGTTTCTGACAAAACTTGATGCAGTATCGCTGCTCCAAACATTCTGTCATCTTGAGCGAAACGAGAATGCGACGAACACGTGTTACACCACTTCGCTATCTGGCAGCGACAGACGCATCCGGCGGTGTTGCGAGGCAGCAAAAAATCACGCATACGCATGAAAGTCCCTTCTACCACTACGCTCAGTTTCCCCACCCTTTCGCCATTACTTACCGCGGGAAAAAATATAGTCGGATAATTTTTGGACAGCCCTCGTACACATACTAATCTATACATTATCTAGTTAATGACTAAGGACAAGTCTGGACAAAGCTAGACTAGATGATGGTAATAAAAGGGCACATACTATAGCTGTTTAACGATAAACAGATAAGTTAGGGATTAGTAGGAAAAGAAACTCCAGTGAACAGTTATCGCAAATAATTAATGAAATGTCTAAAAAAATCAAAGCGTAAGTATAAGGACGATTTGACGGGAAGCTAACATTTGACAACTGACGTATGACGAACTAGAACAAGATGGTGAGGTTCCCAGGATTTTCATGAATGTTTTATATGCAGCAGGGATAAATCAACTTGAGAGAAAATGAGAAAGGTGGAGGGTAATATTAAACGGTACTTCACATAAATATAAATTTTACCAGTAGTGATTACGTATGAGGGCTAATAAAATGCAAATTTGGAAAGACTATACTGAGACGAAGTGCGGGTAATATAAAATGAAGTGCAGGTTTCCACTCTGTTAAAACCGAAATGGAACTGGCAGGCCTGCATGGTAACTCTAAAACAGCCGAAGACTTACGGTTCAAAGCGGACCCGTCGATGGCGGAAAGCGACTAATCGAACCCACTGTATGGATAGTAAAGATCATACGATTACCTGAACTGATGAACGGATTAAAGGGAAGGGTTCATGTACTTATGTGACACGAAGAGAACGATGCAATATGGCCCAGAATCCTTCACGATTAGCCTGCTAATATCTTACACTTCGTCTGTCATAATAATAATAATAATAACAATAACAATAATAATAATAATCGCGCCGCCGCCGCCACCACCACCACCATCAGTGACAATTCAAAAGTATATTTTACACTTATCAGTAGTACAGTCACAACCAACACATACACTTGCGACAAGTGATCAGGCTACCGGTTTCAGCTCAAAGAGCCATCATCACGCCTATGACAGAAAACTATGAAAATGAAATGTATGGATTTTGATTTTCATAGTTTTGTGTCATAGGCCTGATGATGGCTCTTTGAGCTGAAACCGGTAGCCTGATCACGTGTCGCAAGTGTATGTGTTGGTTGTGACTGTACTACTGATAAGAGTAAAGTATACTTTTGCATGTACATACCAACGGGGATGTCTAATAATAAAATCAGTGATAATTATCTGCATGTACAGAACCATGTTTAAAAAATATCTGTTCTTATGCTTATACAGACAGAGAACCTTTACTTTTCTGCTTCCTTTTCTTCCAGCTTTCTTACATTCTTGCTTTCCAGTGTATTTGTTAAAATAGCATGAACACTGTCTTAGAAGATAGAATGCAAATGTCAAGCACACGAAGAAAATGAAAAAAAAATGACGTCTCATTTGTGTGTAGGTAATAGTAAAATAACTTGAAGTCTCATAGCTAAAACTAAGGTTCTTAACGAAGCGTAGTATAAGAGCTGAAGACTCAGGTCTTCTGTTATACGGCGCTGTATCAGTAGGTAAAGATTTACAGAAGTTTCGGTGAACTTTTCTCTCTCAGATTTCAGGGGCAAAGGGGAATCATAATTAGCATCTTGTTAATACCTCATAGCTCGAATTATAGCCCACAATTTGTGTCCGACAGTTTGTAGTTTAATTACTTTACATTTTCCATGTGTAGATACATATACGTGGTAAGATTATTCCATCAGGTCTATTTAAATAGGATGTACACATCGGCCTAACGTACTAAATTAACCCTTTGAAGAATAAGATTAACACCAGTCATATTTAAAGATTTAGTTCGTACCGCGCAGTAAACATTCTCCGTCTCGGTTACAAAAATCAGCAAGTTAATGTTGTATCTGGACATAATCGCTGTTTCCTCCGATACGTACGGAACACACACTGTGAGAGCAGTACGCACAATTTTTGACTGCCAAACTTGGTGGTACACATAGTAAGCCCTAATGCTTTCAAAAGTTAATGAGTCTATTTCCTTCAATGAATTAAAATGCATAATTTTGTTACTATTAAAATAGAACACAAAAAATTGACTGTGTCAGAAAACACCGAGATGAATTGTGTTGCACTTTTTAATACACGGTGCCATCGATTATGTTGTTATTAAATGAACTGTGCAGCAATTTTCCTCTAGACATCTGAAAGACTGAAGGTGCATCATTTATAAGGAAAGTAAGGCACATTAGAGCCCATCCATCCGTGTATTTAACCATATATCTAACAGTACAGTAAAGAGTTATTTTGGAAAAAACCTAAAAATCTTACATATAACAAAAAGAAAATAGATACGGACAGGAGGCGGGCTCTTGTGAGTGCGGTAATGAACCTTCGGGTTCCACAAACGCGGGGGATTTCTTGACTAGCTGACGACCTGTTAGCTTCTCAAGAAGGACTCTGCTCCATGGAGTTAGTTAGTTAGTTAACAAGAATAAAATATTACATTCTCTTGCATTTTAGGTAATTTAATTCTTTCGAGTACAATGCTCAATAATAAGTCTGCGTTGATAAAGATCGAATCACACTACCGACAGAAAGTTATAATTTATACTGAAGTCTGTAGCATTCAAAGTTCACCCACAAATATTCCGTCGGTCAGAACTTGGCAGATATATTGTGAAGTGTGAAAGAGAAAACTGCCCTGAAGGAACTCTTTCAATCCCATCGATAGATCTTGCACACAAAAGCTCTCTGTAAACCACAAGTATTCCCCATAACGAGAGGTTTTAGGCTACTTGATGGCCCATCATGCTAGTCATCAATAAAGCCTGAAGGCAATCACATATAAATTACCTGGTAATAAGAATGATCACGATGTAGTAGTCGCGCGGAGACACTTGTGCACCGACATCAGAGAATACTTTTTTTTTGCCATTTTGTATCCCCCGTAAATCTAAAGTTCAATTCTTTCAGACGCAAGTCTGATATGAAGACTTAAACACAGCTACATTAAACTGAATACTAGACAGTACGACTACTGACAGAACTAATCGACAGTAAACCGATTACACTGCAACATATAAAAAGTACACATCGCTTTGTTTGTAATCCTTGTCAATAGGCACAGGGTTTCTCTCCTTAGACTGAGACCACACGGTCGTTTTCTGTTGTCGTCTGTGCACGTACGGCTAAAGAACGCTCATGTGACCTTACCCTCACTGCCAGATACAAATTTATATACCTCTGTGCAATCATGATGGAAGAAGCAGTGTCTTACGGCCTTGTTTTAAGAATAAGATGGACGGAAAATTTAGCGCCCATGGGAAAACCAGAAATGAATATAACCAATTGGGTCGGTATTTGAATGGAGGAGATCACTTGGGAAATAGAACCGTAGACCATAGGATCAATATGAAATTAAGTTTAAAGAAATCGTACAAGACAGGTAATATACGTATAACGTAGCACTGTGGCGCGGTGGGCAACAATTCTTGCAGTGGGAAAACAACAATGCATTCTGTGTGTGATGTTGAGCTACGTCACTCTTAACTATATAAACATACTTATTTTGCACAAAATTTGTTTTACGAGAAAATTATGTCGCCTGTAACAATAAAACGTACGCAGATCTTCACGTAAAGTGCCCGATGCTGCATTTGAAATAAAAGAATGTTCGTTTGCTCATGGCCTTCTTTAGATGCACTATTTGGCTAAACAGATCGTAATGACAGATACGTCATTGCGCAATTTCTCAGTTTTTGTAAGTGTTGCCGTAATACATTTTACAAGATGAGACGAAATTAATCAGTTACGAAGCAACAAGTATTAAATATTATGAGTGTGTGTCTGTATCCTTTCCTCAGTTATCCGGCAGGCAAATCACGTCTTTTCTGCGCCGTGTTATATTTTCATCTGTGGCCTGTCTGGCTGTACCATATTTTCCCACATTACCTCATAAGCGGCACGATTTTCGGAAAAACGTTATTGAGCATAATATGTTTGTTTTGATTTTCTCTATAACTTTTCTCTGAAACATTTCTCATTCTAAGAAGAAATAAGCGACATACGAAATGTACATAGTTCTTCATGTAAAATACCCGTTATTCTTGTCAGATTTTAAATACACTTAAAACTTTTTCGACAGATTTTCCAAAAATCCTCAAACATCAAATTTCATAAAAATCCATCCTGTGGGAGCCGAGTTGGTCCATTCGGACAGAGCCATACGGGCAGTCGCACAGACGGACGGACAGAGAGACATTACGAAGCTAACAGTCGCTTTTCGCAATTTTTCGAAGGCGCCTAAAAAGATTAAACTGGCTTAGGATAAAATTCAAATCCTGGACTTTTATATATTATAAATAAATTTAATAACCCTGTTTTTCCAACATACATAAGCCCCATAAAATTCAAATAAAATTTAAAAGAACGAAGCCAACACTTGGTCAGGTCTCATAGATTAGTCTGCCTACATGGCTTAAATAACCCTTTGAAAACTACAATTCAGCTAAATACGACATAAGAATTTGGTTCCTTCATCACAGAAAACACAGTCCATCTCCTTTGTATTGTAAGACCAATTGGTTAATGATATTTAATTAAAAAGGTTTCTTGATGTTATAATCTTACGAAACAGGATAAATAGACTGTGTGGGCAAAATGCAGAATTTAAAATGTGGTACATATAGTTAATATTGGGCGTTAAATGATTAAGACTGAGCCATTCAGCCATTTGGGAGGATTATTTGGAAGGGAACTGTTCAAATGCAAGGTCATTAGCTGTACAGGATAACAAGACACAGAAAAAGACGGACACAAATCCATCCTCCCAGAGGGAATTAAATGTTGGTTTTAAATGAGAACTATTCAACAATCAATAAACGACGTACAGTGGACTACATCCAAGCCAGATGGCGTACAAACCGTAAGCTTGTGTATTATGAGAAAGCTCTCGGTGACGACAAACTGTTGATATAAACCGTAGATGAGTTTGCATTTGAATTTGTATAAAGCGGAAACGGAAAGGAACATTCGGACCTACACGAATGAATATAGATACAAACAGAACAGCGCGCTCTAACACGATAATACAGCGCCGAGAAAATTTAGAAAGGAAACACAAACTGTGGTAACTCTCTCGTTTTGCAGACAACATCTGTGTGTAAGAAAAAACTTCTTTACAAAAATGTTACTCCTTACGAAACAAGTGCTTCTTTACCGCCCTGAAATAAATAATAACAAATATTTTACTATATAATTGAAGGCTTCCGCCGTGGTCGTAATGTTGCTTAAAAGTTTTTGGGTTGTAGCCCGGCGTCAGTTTTTGGTGTATAACCAACGTTTCGGGAACACTTGTTTGTCCCATCTTCAGGGTCATAGGGAAAAAGGACCCTGAGACCCTGAAGATGGGACAATCAAGTGTTCCCGAAACGTTTGTTATACACCAAAAATTGACGCCGGGCTACAACCCAAAAACTTTTAAGCAAATATTTTACTATTCCGTCCAACACAAATAAGTGTCTTTCATTTAAGAGGAGCTACATGTTGCGGTCTTAACAGACCATCATCAGGCCATCAACACAACAGCTACATGTTGCGGTCTTAACAGACCATCTCAGGCCATCAACAAACAGCTACATGTTGCGGTCTTAACAGACCATCATCAGGCCATTCAACAACAGCTACATGTTGCGGTCTTAACAGACCATCATCAGGCCATCAACACAACAGCTACATGTTGCGGTCTTAACAGACCATCATCAGGCCATCAACACAACAGCTACATGTTGCGGTCTTAACAGACCATCATCAGGCCATCAACACAACAGCTACATGTTGCGGTCTTAACAGACCATCATCAGGCCATCAACACAACAGCTACATGTTGCGGTCTTAACAGACCATCATCAGGCCATCAACACAACAGCTACATGTTGCGGTCTTAACAGCCCATCATCAGGCCATCAACACAACAGCTACATGTTGCGGTCTTAACAGACCATCATCAGGCCATCAACACAACAGCTACATGTTGCGGTCTTAACAGACCATCATCAGGCCATCAACACAACAGCTACATGTTGCGGTCTCAACAGACCATCATCAGGCCATCAACACAACAGCTACATGTTGCGGTCTCAACAGACCATCATCAGGCCATCAACACAACAGCTACATGTTGCGGTCTTAACAGCCCATCATCAGGCCATCAACACAACAGCTACATGTTGCGG
This sequence comes from Reticulitermes speratus, assembly GCA_021186555.1. Taxonomy (NCBI): domain Eukaryota; kingdom Metazoa; phylum Arthropoda; class Insecta; order Blattodea; family Rhinotermitidae; genus Reticulitermes; species Reticulitermes speratus. Next base: position 24,075,327 of record JAJKFL010000005.1, read on the forward strand.
TCTCAACAGACCATCATCAGGCCATCAACACAACAGCTACATGTTGCGGTCTTAACAGCCCATCATCAGGCCATCAACACAACAGCTAAACACAAGGTAAACATGTAATACATATGGATTCACCATACATAATTATTACTGTGTGGGATCCCACAAGTTTGCAATATTGGTCATTATGTAGCTGACAGTATCAAACCTCCATATAGGTCGTAATAAGATGTGCATATTTTTATCATGGCGCAGCAGCCCCTAGTGGGTCAGGGCCTCCTCATTATCGAGGTTTCATGATCACACTCAGACACACCACACTCGGTAGGATTCCTCTGGACGAGTGATCAGCCCGACGCTGAGACCTCTACCTGATAACATATAACACTCACCACAGACAGACATTCATGCCCCCAGCGGGATTCGAAACCACAATCCCAGTAAGCGAGCGGCCGCAGACTCACGAATAAGAAGTGTATTAGTGATGCTAAAATATTTACAAAGTAGGTTAAAATTGTTAGATGAAGTATGTAAAACTGGAGTCCAGGCGTCGGTTGCGTATTTTATATGGAGCTGATGGTTATTTGTTGTATATTTAACGCCGAAAATATAGATTGGTGGTACGATGGTCTGTAAACATGTAAAGTATTTTTTAATGATGATGGTCTGTTAAGACCGACGCATGTAGCTCGTCTTAAATACAAGACATGTAGTTGTGTTGGACCGAATATTAAAACATTTGTTACTGAACCTTCTATAAACACAATGGGATGACGTCGATAAAATGAACTGAAAAAATTAGACCTGATTAAAACGGTGAAGTGCTTCCTGTCATTCAGTTAAATGCACTTACAGCCCGATGTTTCATAATATAAAATTTAATACACATGAGCATCACTGCACTGCCTTTTATGTCAATGGAACTTGGCCTCTCGCATCAAGGAGAGAATATATAGTAGGGTTATCATTCACACACACCAACAAACGCACAGAATTTATATCAATTCATAAATTAGCCATACACATAAACTCTACTACGTGTTTCGGCCATACATTGACATCTTCAGGGAGACATCAATACAAAGACATATAAAACCAAAACATCCAATTTTACATATACACTGCTAAAAATAAAATGTTAAAGATAATTGAAGTTATAAAGATATTGACAAACACGATGCTGACATATTCATTTTTTCCTCTCTGTTCTTGTAGTTGTAGATTGTTCGTGCTTGTTGAGCATTTACAAATTTATCTTATATTTACAAAGTTAACTTTCTAACTGCCATCAGCTGTTTATCGCTGAAATCTGTAGGAGAGTTCATCAGTATGGATGACATGAGTTTATACAAATTGTGTGCATTTGTTGGTGTATATGGTTCTCTATAGTCACAATGCACGGAACCAATAATATTTAATAATTCAGGTGTCTGAGAACAGGTTGCTGAGGTTAATATTTGGAACCTAGAGAAAGAGAACGACATGAGGATTCAGAGGGTTGCGTAATGAGGAAGGAGGGTCATAATTTGTATTCTTTACCCTATATTATCAGGCTAATATGTTAAGGACTTATGAGATATTTCAGACACATAGCACGCATGGGAGGGGTAAGGAAGGCATACACAATTATAGTAGAAAACCTGAAAGGGGGAAAAACGTGACGAAATAATCTTAGATAGGGTAGATTAGCATTTACTTTATTGTTTTAGTACTGGATATAAAGATGTGCAATAGATACTTGTGGCTCACGACAGGATAAAATGTTGAACCCTTGTGAACGTGGTAATGGACTTCGGGGTTCCATAAAAGACAAAATTTATCAGTAGCGACACCATTATCACATTTTCATGTGGAAATCTTGTTTGAAATTAGTCAATTACAAATCGTTTCAAAAGTACAAGCAGGACAGGATCGAAAATTGGTCGGTAAATAATTTTACAACATATTCTAAAAAATAAGGGTCGACTTAAAAATATTTTCTTACTTTTAGATGTCTTTACTTGCGCTAACTAGCAGTCCCAATACGAACCACTGTTAGGAAACTCTACGGTTCAAGTCCTTATGCTCTTACTATGAATGATAAAGAATCTGGAAGTGTGAAAGAGAAATAGGTACAAAGGCATTCCTTAATATGAAATTCCACGAAATGCTGTGACACGCACCAAAAATGATTTAGAGACGTACTCAGATCTGAATGAAATCGTAAAGTCAGTCTTTCTTTAGAAAGAAATATAAGTAGTTCTCTGAAATATTTCAGTCAAAGCTTGTTGTTAGAAAGACAATTCAATGTGCCAGCATGCAGATGTATTGCGAACCAGACTTATAGAATTTTATGACACGTACTAACAATCCAGGAGAACGGGGAACAATAAATGACGTCAGGTGTGGGGTGTGGAATTTATAGTTACCTGCAAGAAGTATAAACAGTTATCGATTTCTGTGTCGGTGCAAGCAACGAAAGGACTGCGTGGAGCAGATGCACTTCAAGTTGCTGACTCAACTGCATCAATACGATTCTTGCTTTTTGCTCAACAGCTCAAGAATCTTTATGTCTACATTTCTACTTATACCCAACTATAGAACTGAATATTCAAACCTGCTGGGATATGCCGCCATGTCAATTCATTATTATTTACCAAAAAATATGAGTCACACCCCAGAGGCCTTGAATGTTCGTCAACAACGCTGTGTTAACCTCAAATTTGCAAATTCGAAATTGTATGTATAAGAGTAGATGTCTTGAAAAACTACATTTCTTAAACAAAACATCTGGCACATTTGGTGGCTTCAACAGCAACATGAACCTAAGTAAGTTACCCTGAATGCCGAGGCAGCACGTTTCTCCGAAACGTCGGAATAAACTTATTATATCAAGGTATAAGATCCCAGAAGCCTATAATTTCAGCAACATTGTTGTGGAAACGAAAACGTGTAATCTTAGGATGTAGCTTGGACAGGAGAGACAAGAATGCGAACAGAATATCTAGCGGGATCTGCTGGACAAACAACCGTTGCAAGATTAGGAAGAGGAGGCGAGAGAATAAAAATAATTTGCACAGACTAGAAGGTGCGTAATACAGGTTCACGATCGTGACCAATTGCTTGGCGTTGGTATTAGCGATGTGGAACGTTAGGATACAACGAATTCACAAAATTATATGACAATCCCACTGATACAGAAGAAGCTGCACTGGAATCTGAGACCATTTTAGGGGTTTAGGTAGTGGTCCACTTGTCCTTGTAGTTAGAGATCTCCTGGTTCAAGTGAGGCAGTAGTTGGGGAGGATTTGCTACACTTTCACTGGTAGTTGAGAAAACCTTCGTAAAATTTCACTGGAGCTGAAATAAAGGTCAGTAAGTCCTGTCAAGACTTACGACTCTTAAAGATGAAAGCAAGTAAGTTCGTTCGAAACGTCTGGATCCGATTACCAGGTTACTCAGCGTCACATCACAGAAGAAAGGAGTCCTGAGCTACACCACTTCAGAGACCTCAAAATCCGCATGATTATCATGAAACCCGGATGAAGATCACGCCACTAACAGCCACATCACATACACAATTCTTTCAAATTCCCATCACGAATTAGCCTACCCGCATAATGGTCGTGAGAACATCTAAACTGATAATGACACCAGCACCTTGTAGTCTTGACACTTGAACTTATACTCTGTATTGGATCCTCGAAATTGGTTGGGAAACCAATTGGAAAAAAAAACAAGTTTGAATAAGCAGAAGTAGATGTCAAGACGATATTAAGATTAGGTCTTAAAGAAACAAGATAGGGGCGGTGTGGACTGGATTGATCTGGCTTAGGATAGGAACAAGTGGTGGGCTCTTGTGAGTGCGGTAATGAACTGTTCGAGTTCCATAAAATATGGGGAAATTCTTAAAGCTTCTCAAGAAGGACTCTATTCCACGGTGTTAGTTATTTGATCCTCAATGTATATGTAACTTTTGGACATAAATGTATGTCCTTCTGTAGAATGTATGCACAACAATACTGCAATCATGGTCGTGCTATGGCTCGGGCTGTTAGTCGCCATCATCTCACCGCGTAGGTTAGGGTTGAATCCTGGGTCAGCCCAAGTGAGTTTTGTGGTAGACGAATTGGCAATGGAACAGGTTTCTCTCCCGGTACTTCATTTACCCCTGTCAGCATCATTCCACTCGTGCATTCCACCTGTCAACGGCGCTATATAATCTTAGCAACTGACAGCGTTGTTGAACAACACACTTTAAAACACAACAAAATCTACATTTACGTTTCGGTCAGACAGACGTCTGAAGTTTCGCATGGAAAAAATATCCCACAAGGCCTGTATGATTGTTTTATAACCTATGTTAGGAGTTAAAAACATGGCATCGGTCCGAAACCCCGAGATTATAACTGAAGAACGAACCATGGTTGGATTATGTGTAAGTGGAAACTCAGTCATAGGATTTACATTTATTGAAAGCTTCACCACGTAGGTTGAGTCATTAGATGGGAAATACAAGTCATAAATTCCTCCCAAAAGACCTTGTAAGTAACTCGAGCTTTGGGTTGTGCAACAGATCACTACGAAACTCAAGTTTGTCCCGACATAATGTAAATCCTTCATATGAACACTACGCACGTAAAGTTACGTGCTTATGCATAACGAATGCAACAGGATCCAAAACCGTTTCCATAATCGTTTAACGTGTAACAGTTTTAGGGGATAATGTGAAAACGAGGTTACATTCTTTGAAAATTCGTCAAACAGATCGGTGTCAGAAAATGTTCCTTCAGAAGTTTACACTAAAATTCTCGTTTCTCCATCACATGTTTGTTCTAACACAGCGCTGGAGATTACGAGAGCATCAGTATGATAATTACCCAGTCTCACGCTTACGTCATGCTGCACGTCAGAAAGACAGTCCTCGAAAAATGAAAGAAAGAATAAAGTGGGGGTTATTGGGCTGATCTACGCGATGGCATTAATTCGGGAATGTAAGAAAAATACTACATAGTTTCTAGTATTCGGGATCATCATTCTTCTATGAAATCAAACCACGAGACTACTGCATGCTTTTATACCTTCGTGGGTTTGCCCTTTTACAGTTTCTGCATTAAAACTTGTTCCCAATAACCATTCTTCACCAAAGTTACTGAATTATTTAACTAACCAGCAGAAACTATCATGACGTAACTGAAGGTGGTTAGTGCTAATTTTTCGTATTCGTCTCGGTACTCTGCCATTATGATAGACACTTATGAGTGACCTTCACAAAAACCTACAGAAAGTATGTACAAATGCCAAAGACAGCTTTTTTCACAATTTGGTCAACTCCTCTTCCATAATAATGTCACACATGATGCTCTATAAAGTTTGGCGTTGGGCAAGCGTGGCTAAGTAACTTAACAAAGTGACACACTTTAATTAATTATTAAACAACTAACTGATTAACTTCGATTAAATTAATTGAGTAACATAAACTTGCCTCAAATGAACCAAACTAGCTATACCATAATTAAATAAACCAAAAAACAATTTAAAAAATAAAAACAAGAAAGAACGGATACACGTATACTCTTGGCATAGAATTAAATAAATCAGCGCTACATAGTCATGTCTAGCTTCTGGCTAAGTTCCTAAGTGATTTAAAAATGTAAATTGCTTATTAAACGACCACCATCTTCACAAAAGTGTGTACGTTACGTGGATTTTGTAGTTAAACATAAACATGGTAACGCTTGCTTAATACGTCAAGTTAAATCAAAACACGCCAAAAGAACTCAAGTCTGAGATAATCTGTTAAGTGAACTAGCCTTTAAATTTAACCAGGGCAAGAAGACTATGAATTCTTGCAAAACAGAAATAATGAATATCGAGTTCCATTAAATACTGTTCCCCATAAAATATCTATTATCCCCTGCATATGAGTGGCCATAACATTAATTAAGGCGAGTGAAATTTCAAACAAACACGTGACCTGTAAAGGACACAGGCCCAATACAGTACATATCACATTTAGAAAAAACTTTCAAATGATTAAAAAATACATGAAAACTTTGCACATAGTGAGTATTAAAGTCTTCTGGGCTATGAGACCGTGTCGACTGGTAAAGACTTAACAAGGTGACTGGAATTATTGGACTTTGATGCTGAGGCAGAAACATGGTAATTATTTATCAATCAACACGGTGGAATACGGTTTATCAGCGTCGTGAGGAAAGAGGTGCAGTTGGTGTCTACAGGAAGATAAAGGAACGGAAATACCAGATATGAAATATGAGATTCTCACAGCCGTCAGCATAAAGATTACGGTCGTCTGGGCTGCGATTCCGTGTAGTTTGGTAAACAGGTACAAGCGTTTCAGATCAAAGTGACCAATTCCCTGAAGGCTGAGGCAGCAGATTCCTCAAAAACTTTCGTGCCTATGTACCACACTACACTGTATCACATCACAGAAGACAGTAACCCCAAATTCATGAATAAAATAATTAATAAGAATGCCTAGAATTATAATTGTATTTTTCGCGTATTTTAAATTTCACAGAAAGGAATTCTTCGACTCCTAAGGCCTGGGGACCACCGTGCTTCAGAAGATCGCATTAATTCTTCTTTTATCCCTCCTCACTAAAGCTTGTTTCTGCATGATTTTACAGGCGCTATAAAACCCAACACGCGTTCTCCTGTCTGTAGGGAACACTGAAGGCCATAATTCCGTCGTTCGATCTGAATATAACATAAGTCGGCTCTGAAAGTACCTTCCATCCATTACTCTACGGCACTGGTCCCCAGAATCCTAAATATAAATCAAAATATCCATTTCCATAAATAAAGCAACTTACATATTGAAAGATAAAACTCTCTCAACAGTAATACAGGAATGCTACGGAGCGAAATTCAGCATTACATTCTTCCAAAAAAAGAAAACTCTTCACAAGATAAACAGCTTCAGTTTTTTAAGATATGATACGGATATGTGAATTGTGGGTTATGTAATGGCGCTGTAACAACTGCAGCGGTATGAGGCATCAGTTGCTATACGAGGTTGATAGCGTTTGGTGAAATTCAAAGGACTGGAGAGTAAGCAGTTGTGGCCAAGTTTAAGGTACTATACCGGCACTGGCCTGGGGGTAAAAGTGGATTACTTCCATAAGGCTTCTGTTGATTTGCACAACAAGCTTAATTGTTAATTTCAGCTGACTTTAGGGTCCTCCTGTTTGTCATGTGATTGTAGCTGATACGTATAAAAGCGTTTTACTATGCTATCACGCCCTCCTGAGGACACTGGTCTACGAGCACACGACTTCGAGACTCTCGTGACGTCAGCCCAGAATCGCTGACCAAACAGCACGGACTGTATGAAAATAATCGTTCTATACTGAACAGAGCCGTGAAAAACCACATACTGGGCAGTCGGTATACGAACCGATTATACAGTTTAATACAACTAATTGCAGATGTGACCACAAATATTTGTTATTTTGCGATGCTCCTCCTACATGCTTCGGCTCCTATAAACCATCTTAAGGTAGGTCATTTACAAAGGCCTAGAGGGGCCGAAACATGTAGAAGGAGCATCACAAAAAAAATATTTATGGTTATTTGGATTAAAAACTTTATAGTCATGTTATTGCACGGAATATCAATAACGTTAAATATATCGTATTTAAACAGTGCACCTCCAAAGTACAGAAGCGTCACCGAAAAATTCTTCGGCGAAGGAAACAGGAATTTAAAAAATTAAGTAAATAGTATAATTAATTTTCCGAGTTTAATCTGCTCTTAATATACATATATAACTACATTATATCAACACGTTAATGTCATTCTCATGTACTTTAAGTTCGAAGATTTTTAAGCAGTTGGTTCCGTGGCAGCCGAAGTAATTCAGTCAAGGTGGTGACTAGGCCACAGGCTGGACCGTCGGGAAATCGGAGTTAGATTTGTGGCCGAAACTTCCCCAGAAACTTTGACTGAACCCCAGGCAAGTTAATGCTGTAAGAATACACAACTTAAGTCACGAACATGTGCATCACAGCTGTGTTTCTAGTTCACGTGCAAGTTGTCAGGCGGCAAGAGAACCCCTTCTCAAAAGGGCGGTAACACAGCTCAAAATTTAAGTGTTTTCCAGAATTTCTGGCAGTCTGACGTCCAACACTGTGCAGCAGTGATGATTCACCACTTACGATTGACAAACTTGCACGATTGAATCTGACAAATTCAAGCACACGTATATTTTAAGGTGGCCAACGCGACTCCTCGTCTATTTGTAAAAATTCTTACCGTTGCTAAGGTAACCGATTGCCTAGCATCCACGAAGCCCCCAACCCAAGGTTCAATAGAATGACAAAACAGATAGATGAAACTCCCTCCTCTCTAACAATTGTTACAAAATTTTTTTTTCAGAAGTTACGGGTCACTAATCATAATTTGTCAGTTTCTTGTGAAAATCACAGTAAGCTTTTTTTTCATGAGATTCAGACGTCTAACTTCTAAATTATCCAGAGTTACATCACGTACAGGTCATTGATCCGTGCTGTCACTTTTATGAAACAGGTCGAAATAACAGCAGGTGAATTACTTCGATTTGTGTTCGTAGCAAACACTACTACAGACCTATAAAATATAAATTTGCTTCGGGGATGAAAGTGGTGACAGATGAATGTCGATTTTGACAGAAATCATAGCGACGTAATAATAATTAATAAATACAGGTATTTTTGCTCTTCTGGGATGTTACGCAGCGTAGATTGGTAGTAATTTACCGACGTTTCGGGACAACCTATCGGTCCCGTCTTCGAGGGTCAAGCTGCTTGACCCTTGAAGACGGGACCGTTAGGTTGTCCCGAAACGTCGGTAACTAACTACCAATCTTGCTATGTAACATCCTAGAAGAGCGGAGATCTCATTTACACCGTGGTGAAAGCCTGAAATCACGAATACAGACATATCTCTGTTAAAATTATCGACACAAACAGCCAGAAACGGACTATATTTTGTGGCTGTGAAATTTAAGGATAACGAAACTTTTAAAAGCAATCAGAAGATGTGTATTTATTTATCTAAATAAACCATAAAATTTTTACTAAGCCCAACTCCATATCCCGAAGGGTCACGTCTACCAAGGAGAGGTCACCTTAGTCTCGGGTTGGATTCTCGGCAAAGGCAGACATGTTTCTCTTTGTCACATTATCCAGCGGGCCCAAACAGCGTCCTATCCAATAGGTGCATGAAGATGAACATTCACCTGTCGAAGTCTAAGAAAGAATTGAAAAACACTTCTACTCCCCCATAGTCTTCAAGGCGTCGTGTTCAAGTAAGTAACAACGAGAAAAAAATTACTTTTCCACACTTAATTTACAGTTATATTTTTCTTGCATTCTGGTCAAAAACAAGTATTCATACGTAGGAAAAACTTTTTATGCACATATTTCTAGATCAATAGCTTTTGTAACAATTCTGAATGAAATATCTATTTTCCTTTATACCGTTTTGAATTTTTGCGTAATAATTTATACGGACAAATGTGTAGCTGTTACATTTAATTCAGTCCCAACCCCATAAAATCTTCTTGAAATTCGCAACTGAATACTAAAACTAAAAAATGACGAGAAATGTCGATAAAGCATCCCTTCTCTTGGAACCATTCTGCATGGAAAATGTACCAGTCGACTGCATGCCTACACGAATATCTACAGAGGTTTTTTCAAACAAACTTTAATTAACCTCATTAATTTTATGGATACATCAACCATCTTCAATTATAACGTTGTATAAAAAATTTCTCATGATTGAAAGAAAAGCTTATATTGAGGTCAATAAATATATGACAAAGAAATACAAAATACTTTGTATAATGTGTATAGTGTACATATTTTCAAATGTCAGGTTCACCAATTATTTAACAGCAGTGTCTCAAATGCAGAGGTTACAAAGCCTGTCTTCAAATGTCACTGGAATACGACCATGAGTGGTGTGGGAAGGGATGTAGGAAGGAATGGTCGTGGGCCATATGCAGATGCCATCCATAATTTCACCCGGAGTAACTAAGGAAAGCCAAAGATATATTTAATGTTATACATATTCCAAGCAGTTGTCTTCCACACACGTTTTATTTCAAACTACTGCACAAAGCTAGTTTCTATACTCCTACATGTTTCGGCTACCTACTGTAGCCATCATCATGGAGCTACAATGTTATAAAGTCACAAGCAGCGTATCGTATGTTGGTAAAGGGTAGGCATATATTTATTAGTTTTTATAATAGTCAATTGATGTATAGTATTACTAAAATTTAATTTTAGTTTTAATATGAATAATTTTAGTAATACTATACATCAATTGACTGTTATAAAAAGCTAATGTATATATGTGTACTATTTACTGACATACGATACGTTGTTTGTCTTTATAATATTGTAGCTCCCTGATGATGGCTACAGTAGCTAGCCGAAACATGTAGAAGCGTAAATCTATCTTTGTGCAGTAGCTGGAAATAAAACTTGTGTGTGAAAGCCAAGAGAATTTGTCAGGACAGGCAGAAATTCGTTAAGTGCTTCAAAAGAACATATTTGATACAAGTATAGAGACTTAACCACCACAACAAACTTCATGGACAGAATACGAAAGAAAAAATAGAAGTGTAATTAACAGCCTACGGAACCAAGACACCTAACGTGACTTTCTTGTGGTCTGGAATACAGACGTTCGTTTCCCAGTAAGGTAAAGATATTTCTTTTGCCAGTCCGTGCTGTAAAGACTTGTTCTAATCCATGCTTTATTTTCCATAAATAAAGCGATCGGGGCCTCAAGTTAACCTTTCGTCATTTAGAACATTCGGAGCGTCAAACCAACCATTCATACTGCAAAGCATTACAATTGCTGAAGTTTCACCTCTTCTCCTATGCATTTTAATTATTGGTGGACGGGTACACTAGCTTTACCTTCACCATTACCACAATAAATATATTTATGCAACATCTATAATTATTATTATCATCGTTTATCCTGTATAAGACACACAGCAAAATAAAGAACCCTATAATTTTATATGTTATCTTGCAGAGCGATCGTGTGAGAAATGAAGCATTACATACAGTCAAGGAGAGAAAAATATCCTACATAAAATAAATAGAAATAAGGCTAACTGAATTAGTTACATCCTTCGTAGGAACTGCCTTTGAAACATGTTATTGAAGGAAATATAGAGAAAAGGATAGAAATGAAGGGAAGATGAGGAAGAATACGTAAGCAGCTACTGGATTGCCTTAAGGAAAAGACATGATACTGAAACTTGAAAGAAGAAGCACTAGATCGAACTCTGTGGAGAACTCGCTTTGGAAGAGGCTGTGGACCTGTCACAAGACAGACTAGGGAATGAATAAATCTTGCATAGAGATGTGAAACTTCCTCGCCCATTCTCATTAAAGAACAAAGACTGGAACTCTTTTGAAAATAATTTATTGCGGAGAATATTTGTATGAGGCTGGAGAATGTGTAGGCCTAATATATATTAAGGTCAGACGAGACTGCCGTCACATGTACCAAACACGAGAGAGATGAGACTTATGCTACCTCCATCTTAAATTTTGAGAAGAGGAGACCATTTGGAAGATTCAGTCTTAAGAAACGTTCCTTCGTACCCTGTGAGATTTCTCATGTATTGAATTGGTTAGGATAGCACTCACTTGGCGGGAACTTACGAACACGGAAACTGTCGCGTTCTATTCGAGAAGGTTAATCTTTTAAAAACAATTTACTCCTGTTGTTTGTTTGGTTTATTTCCCGACGAAGCTTGGGTGATTCCCAGAGTAGCTCCCGTGGAATCTGTTGTAGACACAGTGGCCTGGGGCACGTCATTCCGGTCACTTCTCCGTTAGAGACCGATTTTTTTTCCATTCCGCAACAGCTCCTAGTGGGCCAGGTCTCCTCATTATCGAGACTTCACGATCACACTCACACATACCACACTCGGTAGGACTCCTCTGGACGGGTGATCGGCCCGTCGCAGAGACTTCTACCTGACAATACACAACACACACAAGAGATATACATTCATGCCCACGGCGGGATTCGAACCCGCAATACCAGCAAGTGAACGGCCGCAGACCTAGGCCTTAGACCGCACGGCCACTGGGATAGGCAGAGACAGATATACTCCTCGGTCATTTGTTCGCCCCTCATAGTGAGAGACGCCACCGATTATCATTAAACCAAAGATATGCACTCCTTTATTATTATGGGCCGACATAATAGGCCCATTTGACAGGCAGTAAAGAATCTCACCTCCTCCCATCAGTTGGGTCTATAAAGGACAACGGGAATCGACTCAAGTGACTTCAGAACAGCAAAAAGAACCAGTAGTGTAAGAGTTATATGACGATGGACTGGAATCCGTGCCTCCCTGAAGTTGCTGAGCTGGGTGTCTGGATTTGACACTGACTGAAGCCCTCACCACTAGAGCTGGCCTGTGAAATGTTTCAAGCCCTTCTGCTGGTGTTCGGATTAAATTGAAAGTGATATGTCATACCGCTGAGCGCGATGACGGATGAGAAAAAGAGCAGAAGACAGTATTAGCTTCCTCTCCGTCATTGTTATAAACCCTTCGTGAGACTTCGCACTCAACTCCACGGAACTGAGTCCTCTTTGGTCAATTCCCCGCCTTTTCTGGAATGTGAAGAATTATTACTCTGTTCACAAGAACATTCCAATAGACCCCCTCCTAATTCCTCGCTCCATATTTATTTAAGATAAATTTAATATTGTAGTGATATAATTCTTTTGTCTTTCTCCAATTTTTATGGTCTGCCTGAGCATTCCTAGCCAGATCAGAATATTCGTCATTGAACAGAGGCTTATCTTATAAATGTTGTCAAGATTAATAGCAAATCGTACTGAACATCTAAGACGTTTAGTCACTGTCTATATGGATACCAATCAAAATATAAAATGGATAAGTAATTCACTTCAAATATTTGTAAACCGTTGCTTACGACGTATTTTAAACGTCAAATGCCTTCATAAAATTTCATATGAGGAATTATGGCACAGAACGAAAGAAACACCTATCGAACAACAAAAAAAGGAAAGGAAATGGCGTTGGATTGATCATACATTACGCAAACCACAAGGTGCAATAGAAAGACACGCACTGGACTGGAACCCGGGCACAAGGAAGAGGGGTACACCAAGAACAACCTGGAAAAGAACAACTGAAGGGAAAATGCAGAAGGTTGGAAAAAGCTGAAAAGAGGCAAAAGGAACAGCTTTAGATAGCTTCACGAAGGCCCTATGTTCCACACAGGAACAAAAGGACAGAAGAAGAATAATCAGAAATTAAATATTTTAAGACTGTTTGTTTTTTAAAATTTAAACATTTTAAATTTGTAGATGTCTCTTGATAACCGCGTATCTAGTCCGGATTTCTCGTATTTACATTCCAAAGCCTTACTTTATTTCTTGACATTCATAAGACATGTAAGATTAGCATTGTAATTTACATAATTCTTTTAGTACGTCGAAAACGCTTTAGTTAAATATCATGTAGCCGAACACACTAATGTACCATTCGACAGTGGGGTTAGCGTCTAGCCTAATTACGTTACAGGCGTCATAAAATTTAATGTTAGAAATTGTCCTCCATAAAATAATGCCCTCTGTCTATTTTCCCGGTTAAAATAATATTAAAATAATATTTACAAGTTAGGAAAATCAGCAGATCATGACAAGAGTTTTCACTCTGTTATTGTCCCTCGATGTTAAATTTGTGACTTCTTTCGAGAAAAACACTGTGTATTTTAACATACGCTGTAAGATTTCTTCACATCTTAGCAAAAGATTTACAACTGATCATTGTGGGGATACTGTAAGTGGGGATATTAACAAATAATTTCTCAAACGTCGATACCGCACATTTACAATCGATAATGCTCGAGGCTTGATAATCAACTGTTTCTTCAGCCTCAGCTAGTAACTCACAGAGAATATATTGCGTGAATTATAAAAATTCTTCCGTCGGCTTCGACGCGGGATTTCGCAGAGAACACAGCCTTTCTCGGTTACGAAGCCCAGTCATGGCGACAGACTATAAAGGTATGTAGCTCTTCATATACAATGTCTGTAATTTTTTCATATTCTAAACGAAAGCGGAGCATATCGGGAAATTTCCAAAAAATTCCAAATATGAAATTTAACGAAAATTCGTGCGGCGGAAGTCACCCTAATATATGCGATGAGACAGACACACACATAGGCATTATGAAGCTAACAGTCGCTTTTCGCTGCAAACGCATCTAAAAACATGTAAAAAATTTCCGCAGAGCAAACAGAAATTTCAGTACCCATGGAAACCATTTGACCGTGGTAACGTTAGCAAGCAAACTAGCCATACATTATGTACATCTTCAGGTAAAGTGCCTGTAATTTTTGTTCCACTTTAAACAGGACTAAAATTTCCTTACAAAGGTCAGTGAAAATTCCAATATCAAATTTCATGACAATCAGGCCCTTGGAAATGAGCTGTTTCGTGCGGACAGAGATACAGACATGATGAACTCAATAATGGCGGCAACCAAATTGGAAAGCGACATTGCTACAAGAAGATTTAGTGCAAGTTAAAATCATCCAACTGAACTAAGGACATGACATTTTTATAAATATATGGACGTGTACCTAGAGAATGTCACAGTGAAATGGTTACCACCCCTGGTTCACAGTCGGGAGACCCAGGTTTCAGATTCCATCCCAAAACTGGCTAACTTAACTAATGTTTTTGTAGTTCTACTGAGTTCTCCAGGCACATTTCTATATTTACCGCAAACTAGGCCACGATCTCTCCCTACCAAGCCATCTTGAATTAATTACTAGGACTTCTATAAACTTACAAGTACGCCTTATCTGGAAGTCATATCCGTCTATGAACTAGTAATAGCAACTAACTCCTTTCACAGGTTCGTTTCTTAATTCTATATGAGAGACTCATAAATGTTTTCCTGCAATTCCAATATTCAGCCATACAGACTAATAAGAAAGTCCACTTTACTTAAGCACATAGTGGGCTTCGTTCTGGGGTTGTGGCACACATGGGATAGAAGAGAAATGCTTATAGGATTTTGGGGAGAAACCTGAAGGAAAGAGACCATTTTAAGACAAAGGTGTAAATGGGAAGATAATATTAAATTATATCCTAAAGGCGTAGGATGGGGAGTCGTGGATTAAAGTAGCTTAAGATACAGATACGTGACGGGCTTTTTGAAAACGCTAATAAATTTTGGGTTCCACAAAATGTCGGGAATCATTAGGTTCTCAAGAAGGACTCTGCTCCATGTAGTCAGTTGTCATAGACCGTTAATTAAATTATATGAACTCGCAACATGTAAGCTTAATAAATTGCAGAGAACACAACTGGGAACTTGTGTCCTGTACTATGGAGGACATCCTCTCCCAAATACATACACTTTTATAATCTGTGCTATTGATACCGTCGTTATATAAACCGTAAATAAATAAACAGACCTCTACGAGGCGCTGAATTCCAGAAGGGGCTACTCTTTCTCCCACGATCCGTGATGTCAGAGTCCCACTCGAGAGGCGCTGAATAAACAGTTTGTTTGATATTCAGGCAGCCGACCTCGTTGTTCAAGTATCGATTTTTCAAATTGGTGTAGATTGAAATGAAAGGAAGGAAACATGGAGTGAGAAGATAGCAGAAGAAGTGAAGGCGTGAACTGGTGCAGCTTCTGTCGACGCTGAATAAGTAGGGAGTTTAACTCAGGGCTGATTAGAGAAGTAGATGAGTAATATATGAAGTAAAGCAACAACCAGCTACACGACTTTAAGAAGAAACTTTAAACGTAACAGTGAGAGAGGATTCTAGATCCTTTGATGCGACTACTTCATTTGTAGTGGATTATTTGTAATTAGTTAGCTACTTAATGAAGAGAAGATAAATTCCTAAATCGTACGGTTTCCAGGCAATACGTCAGAATTTTCTTCTTTTCTTTGTGCAGCTTCTATTGAGGTATTAGTTATAACAATAATATACTAATTACAGTCATACTCGGTTAGAACGTCATGAAAGGGAATGAATACTTTGTGTAGTCACAAACGAGTGTTGTTCTAACCGAGGAGCATAATGTTGTAGTTAATAGTAAGGAATTAAGTGTTACCACAGACTCTCTGACGCTATAGAAGAGATGTCGCATAAAACGATGTCGTTATAACCGGGTCGACTGTACATGACTGGAACTGCCTATATTTCTTGGTTTCCCAAAGCAATGAGATCGTCACAGAATTTGGCAAATATTGGAGACAGAGAAATAAATAAAGACAGAAGCTTGATTCATGCAAAATAATAGTTCGAAAACCTGAAGAGAAAGGACCACCTGGGATACATACTCGTATTCTTACATGGCAGAACAATATTAAAATGTATCTTAAAAGAATGGAATAGAAGGATATTGATTAGATACAAATGGCTCATGATTGTGTCCAGCGAGGGGGCTTATAAGTACGGTAATATTACTTCGGCTTCCATGAAAGGCAGAGAATTTATTAATCATAGAGCTGTCATTAGCTTTTCAAAGACTGGCTTCGTTTGACTAGGTTAGATTTCACAGTAGCAGGTCTAATAACAAATAGGGTTATACTTCATATTTCTATTGTAACTTTAACTGTACATAATCCTGCATAACTTCTATCCTTCAATCTAGCCAGAAGAGTGTTCATGAATCTAAAACATCCACTGATCAAGATAAATCAAGAACAATACATGTATGAACAAGAGAGGCAATATACATATAAATGTAACATTGAGGCGCTTTCGTTAACCATTGTTGCCCTGCAAAAGCAATAAGTATTACATATTCTGAGTGTGTCTGTAGCCTTAGTTATCCAGCACGCAAAGCGCATGCGCCGTATTATATTGTTATCTGTGACCTATCTGGCTCTACCATATTTTTCCACATTACCTCGTAAACGGCACGACTTTCGGAAAAAGTTACTGAACAAAAAATTCGTGTTTTGTATTTTCTTTACAGCTTTGTCTGAAACATTTCTTTTTCTAAGAATAATTGAGCGAGATATTATCATAAACGTACAAAGGTCTTATATAAAGTACCCGTTATTTCTGTCAGATTTTAATGAAACTTGAATTTTGTCGACAGAATTCGAAAAATATTTACATATCAAATTTCATAAAAATCGGTCCAGTGGGAGCCGAGTTGTTCGATGCGGACGGACGGACAGACAGACATAATGAAGCTAATAGTCGGGTTTCGCAATTTTGCGAAAGCGCCTAAAACACGTTATTGTCTGACTCACGTAATACCCTTGGTGTGAGTGATCGAATTAGTGAGTTACACTCTGGATGTGAGTCAGACTGGAGGAAATTGTGATCGACAGTAATCGTCAACACTCGATAATAATCGAAAGTAACCCACCGGGGTTTAATGACAGAGTTGTAAGGCTAATATTAATATTGTTTATTGTAGGTTATACGAAAGAGCAGAAGACATATTTCAGTCACTGTAGTTGGAATTCTTGACCAGCCAATATTTCTAGAGAGCGGACAGTTCATCTGAGTCAATTCAGTTTAGATTTTATAAGACATGATGTGAGGAGAACAAAGCAGACACTGTTGTTTATTTGAACACAAATTTTCTTCAACATCAACACTGTTTATGCGCATAAACGACTCATTAATGGAACAAGACATTTTCTGTCACTCTATAGTTCGCACCCTGTAATTGTTTCCGTCTTGCAGTAACAGGTTGCGGCCAACGAAAATCAAAGTAGTTGAGAAAGGTTTATAACAGTTAATTTATAGAAATTATAAACTTTTTAAACAGCAACAGATTTCCTGCCTAAAAACACAAGCTACAATTTTTTTTTAATTTGACTGTTAACTCTTACCCATCAATGTGTGTGGACAATTCAGTAACCGATCTTAAGCAATACAGACTGTATTGCAAGAGAAGGTTTAACAAAAACGTCGCCACTGTCATTTATGTATTTAAAATAACCCTTTTCCTGTATCAGAAAACACATCACCAAAACAGCAAGAAAACCTTTCTCACCTACGTTGCATCCCGCTTACCCTCTAATATTTTTGATGCATTGAAAATTCGGTTTGAATAAATGCAAGTAACATCTGAAAAGAAACTTCTTTATGACAAGCAATTTCAATGCGTTTATTTAAAAGCAACTCTCTCGAACCATCCATATTTTCCTGCGTTTATGATACGCACCACAGCAAAGCTATTCTTGACAGCGGAGCTGTATTTACATGATAATGGGATGTAGGTTATATTGATCCTCTGCAGTTTCAATACCGAGAGGAGCCTGCCCGCACATGAACTGTTTGTGTGTGGGAGCATGGGTGTGTTGTGGATGCGTGGACAAATTACATGATATAGCGGGAGATCGCATCCCTATCCCTGACCACAATCCACTCTATGCCGAAACCACACTCAACTTTCTTGCATCTTATCCCCTGGGAACAGACGACATTTGAATGGAAGGAAAATGTTGCACTCTACTGGTGCGATTCTCACTGACAAATCTCAGCATCTGTTGTATGTGTGACAGTAACCGCAGTCAATGGTAAAGAAGGTGATAAATTATTCTTACGAAATGTAGGTCTAAATTATTATGAATCAATTAAAATTCGCATATATTTGGAAAACGCTTTCTACCATTCAGTTAAGAAGCATGTATCTTCCATTTTATATATAAAAACTTAAAAATTAAAATATATAAATTACAAATTTGAATAATATATGGCGCCAAAAGTGGTCTCTCATTTCAAAAGTAAAACGTTGCTTGAGAGTGTTCGGAAACAAATTTCTGAGACAGAAATTAAGCCTTAAAAAACAGGAAGGAACATAACTAGGTAAAACATTTCAAACACATTTCATGTCGCTACTCTGTACGTAATATTAGGATGATTAACTAAAGGAATATAAAATATTAGGAATACGTAATACATACCGTAGACGAGAGCTTCGCGGACCCGTAAGTTTAGATCGTAAGGTAAAAGTTTAAGTTGTCCCTGTACACACTATGAAGGCATATACGGGGAGTGGAGGTACAGCTCCAATCATTCTTAACTTCGACATTATGTCGAGATAAGCAGTCAGATTAACGTCCCGACAGCTTTACTCACAAGGAAAGAGCCACCGGTACCCAATGAACAGGAGACTGGGTGGATCGCAGATCCGATCTGGACGCCGCGAAAAAGTGAAAATCTCTTACACTTGTTGGGGATCGGCAAGTGCTTTCTTCGTTGTTCTGCCCGTACCTAAGCAATATACCGACTACGCCATTCCTGCAGATATAAAGATAATACTAAAATGGTTGTTGAAAAGCAGAACTTTCGGACTGAACACAGTTGCTTCGGAATAGCGTTCAGTGGCAGGCTTATGTGAAGACGAAAAACCGTTTCAGGGGTCTATAAGGGGCTGTCTTTTCTGCAGGGTTCTGACGACAGTGCATTGCACTTAGGTTTGCTGAATTTCTTGGTTTTGTCCATGATGGGCAAAGTATTCTTAAAATTAACCATTCAAGCAGCCGCATTAATAGAACTTTACAGAGTCCCTGAAGAACAAAATTAATACTATAATGCTAGTCTTGTGGAAGGAATAAAATATGCCCTACGAATATTACTCATCATCTCTGAACAAGGTAAACAAGCAAAATCACTGACAGAGTGACAGTTAAGAGCTTTAAGCAACTCTCATACGACGTAGAAACATTTCGTTGTCTGCGAAGTGAGAGGCATTATAATACGTCTGTCATCGGTCTGTGACGTGGGAGTGTATTGTGTCTTTCAACTGAATACATCAGAAATACGTCGAGCGTTGACAAGCACAGAAAATAAAATAAAAGCAAGAGAAAGCTTATTGAAAGTTAAGTGTTTTGCTTTCAGACTAACATCATGACTGGTAACGTAGACGTGCATTTGTCTGTCTTCAGAGGAATTACAAATTTTGAATCAGTCGGTATAGAATTTCCACTTACATTTTATTAATAATATTAATCAAAATAGACTACTGTGTGGTCGTAACAATTAAATTACGTTTGGTGAAATAAATACAATAGAACGAAACCTGACTTCACATTCGTTTCTATAAGTGTACTGTAACCTCTTAAACAAGAAGGTGTTAAAAGAACTAATCAATTCCACCTCCTATAGACGATTCCAAGAAATTCTGTAAAAGTGATAGCAGGAATAATAATAAAAATGTTAGGACATTCTGTTCTGCCATTAAAGAGGCCTATGTTAGAAAGTCATTATTAATGTGACCAGAAGATAGAACACCCTCGATATTTTGTCGTTGTATATATCAGTAACAAGTGGGTATCAGTTACGAATAGAAACAGAAAATGGCAGCAATAAATTTAATTGCAGTGTATGCATCATTTGCGATATTCACTCATTTGAGTATATCAGCAAGTGAATAAAAATATTTCTATAGTGTGTGGAAACAGCTGGGATGGGCAAAACACCTCAGAAGAAACAAATCTCCCAGAAGGAATCCTTACCGAAATGTCACGTTATGAAGGAACCGTCGAATGAGCCAATAGTCGGGCCGATCATATAGCACAGATCCTCGGGTTTAAGTCTGACCTAAAACGCATTTGAGCCTCCACTTCACCTATAAAACTTTTCAAATCCAGTTCTCGTGATAAGCTAAAATATGAATTTATCAGATTATTACTGGCTGGTGAAATACCGCACATGATGTAACCACAACTACGTTATAAGTACCCCAAAATCCTCCTCAAACTGGTTCAAAAATCTTTCCTAATTAAAACACTTCCCCTCCTGTGGGAGACAAACAAGCTCTCGTCCATGTCTTAGCAGCTGTGACCACGAGTGTAGCTGAATACCGACAAAGTTCCCCTAATGAAGCACTGTAAACTAACACATAGAATCATGCTTCACTGTTTAATCTTCGTACATAAAAATTTAACGTGATTAGAGAAGCAGAAATAATTTAATTAAAAAATAAAAAAAAAATAAAAAGTGATCGAATTACCATGAAGTGTACGTGAATATAAATAAATAATTACAATTGTAATAGAATGTAGTAATTAAATTCTAATTAAATGTATGTCTTCTACTCGATGGAATACAGTAAGGGAAAGAATTGATAGCGCGGCCTCAAAAAATTAAAAAAATATGATATAGAGCTAGTAAATAAATAATAACAAAATATTGAAGCACTAAGGTTGCCATTTATAAAGCAAAAAAAAACTTTGGAATTGCATTGATTGCTTAAATTTGTGGCACTTACGCTCTACCTTGATCAGTTACTTTGAAAATCTAAATAATTGCAGAAACAAAGTACATTAAATTGCTTCATTTTTCTCCACAACTTCTCTCTACAACATTTTCATCTGTACAGATATCAGTCGAGTGAAATGCGAGATGTCGGCAGGAGTGCAATTAAACGTTCATGTTTAGACGTTCATGTATAGTGCCTGTTCTTTTGTTCGATTTCAAACAAGGTAGGAATAAGCCAGCAGACTGTAGAAAAACTTCCGAATATCAAATTTCGTCAACACGTTAAGGGGTTTTAGAGTTATTGCGTACGTACAGACGGACGGACAGACAATGCGAAGCTAATAAGCATATTTTTGCTACTTCTCTTTGCAAAGGCCACGATATTGCTATTCTTCTTGTAGATATGCTTTCAGCCCGTTTCTAACCAGTTTCCAAGAATTGGCGCCATCTTTTCTTCGGCCTTCCAATGTTTCTCTTGCTGTTTGGTGCTTTCTCGCGTGCTGTTTTTACTACTCTCGTGCTTGTCATTCTGGATATATGGTCATTCCATTCGTCTCCCAAAGATCCATTCGTTTATGGGTGGGATGTTACATAGTTGTCTGATGTGTTCATTCCGAACTCGATATTAAAAACAGTAAATTGACATGGCACTCTTCTATACACAGATTGTCCATTCTTGTTGAAAAGTTTAAATATTTAAATTTCGCAGTGTTTAAGACGGGTGATATATTATTTTGCTTATTTAATGACGATTCCCCAGATTCATATCTTGTGTACAATGTAATCCAGGGAAATCGTGAATTATGAAACGGGGCGCGTATTGCGGAAAGTGATCACGGATGTGAGTGTTAAACGCTTTTCTTTTGTATATTTCGGTGACAGAAAAATCTGCAAATAATCTACCTATCAAAAGGCATAAGGTTTGCGACTTCCTGTTATACAGAAATCACAGTTATTAGTAGTTACGAGTTGGACCAGTAGGTTGCAGAATTAATGGAAGTAACATTTGTCTATGCATCAGTCGTCACGATAGTCACGATCTCCCCCCCCCCCTTTCCAAAAAGTAGCATATTTAGTGAATTTACAACTTCAAGCCTCCCTGAAGACAAATAATTTATAATAATAATGATATATTTATCACTGAGTAGATTCGGGTATTAGACCTACCCCACACGTGGTAGGGAAGATCAGAGGGGAGCCACAAAAAAAATTAAGCTGATCTCAGTACCGAAAATGAAATCCTGAATCTTATAAATAAGAACCAGGTATGTTAACATCTGACACTCAATTTTCAGTCAAACTCTTTCAACATAAAGAGCCATAGTGTGTAATAACTGATGGTTATTAGAGTATAGTGGATGCAGAATGGCTAAGACAACACCCAGATTTTGTTCTGCTCATTGAAAAAAGCAAAGTCTTCTGAGATGTTACGCCGTATCAACTGGTAAATAGTTACCCATGTTTCAAAGGATATAGTTCCTTCATCTTCAGGGTTACGCAGTCTTTACTTTTAACGGGACCAAACTTCAATCTTATGATAAAGACAGAAAAGCCCTCCGAGGTGTTGGGTATAACCAAAATCTGACAGGGTTCATGGCCCACAGGTTTTGATAAAATTATAATTATTTTATTGAAATATAAGGGAATCCCTATACGCTAATGTAGGTTCGTATGTTTACAAATCTGTAATATCGGTATTTGAAATTGGGGCAAAATTTAATTTGTATTCATGTTTGCCCCTCACGTCAGATTTCTACGGAGAAGTAATGAAAGGGTTGAATTAGAGAAGCATCGTGTTCCTGTCTTTCCGACACACACAAAGCGGAGGTAAGGTGAAAGCAAACGCCATTATTCAACACCTGTTACAAAGCGGCCGTGCCTCAATGTGATTACACGATTGCATGAGGTTAAAACTTTACACCGACAATTTGAGCGCAGTATTGTTCGGTAGCATTACAAGAGAAACTTTCGCTAGACCAATTGCATTGGCGTCTACGTAATGTATTGACCACCCTGCTGACTACCTAGCAAAGTGGTTAAATTGTAAATTAGAAACAATTAAATAAGTAAATAAATAAATAAATGTATACTGTGAGATTTTAGTGGAGTGGGTACATATTATAATAAGCTGGCTTATAAAAATGTGTAATCATATCGATGGATCAATTTTTTTGAGAAACATCGCGTGTCTGCTTGCAGGTCTAAAGTAAAATCAAAGGAAACACGTCTCTCAAAAACATTCGTATCCAATATCTCTCAGAGAACAGGAGACCATACTCCGAACCAACGACGCATACGGGAAGCGCCTGACCACCTTATCATCTAACTAGTGTCCAGCTAATCTGAACAAACACACAACTAAATAACTACCTTGAGAACAGACTAATTTTATTTGTTAAGGTTTATTTAACGAAGCAGTCAGAAGCTCAGTCTATGTACAGTCTTATGGTAAAATACTCGTATTAGCGAGTAATGAACTGAAAAGAAAGGGGAATGAAGCAGTCGAGGCATATTTGAGGTACAATTCCGACATGTTTAAAGGTAATGAGAAAATAAAATGTATTATCAGTCACAATCGCCGGTTTTCTTGCCGATATTTGACTTGGATACATGCCAAATAAAAGCAGGAATACCGTTCACTCGACTGTGAATTTCGGGCAAAGTTATTAAATACCGAACCTCCGACACCTTAGTTAATAATTACACAATTAACTAAAGAATAACCAAAAATTACATACCAACACCTTGCAAGCTTCATGGTAAGTAAATAAATAAATAAAATAAACAACCAACTGACTGCCAAACCGAATCATGAATACTGCAGACCATGTTGCATTCTATACGATGAACTAAATACGATAATCTGTCTGAAAATTGGTTTAAAAGGCATTATATTTTTGGATATTTTTTTTCAACCCGGAGATGTGAATAAAAATGAGATAAAGAAGCCACTTGAAAGACTTAGACGTACATTGGAGGATAATATTAAAATGGACATTCAAAAACTAAGATGCGGGCGGGGACTGGATTGACCTAGCTTCGGATAGGGACATGTGGTGAGGTCGTACGAACACACTAAAGAAACTTCGAGTTTCATAAAATGCAAAGAATTCCTTGACTACCCGAGGAAATATTACCTTCTCAATAAAGACTTTGTCCACGGAGGTACTTAGTTATTCTCAACCCTAGTAAAAACAGTTCAGATTTTGCAGTAATGCTGTCCCACTGCATCTCCAAATAGTGCCTGCCAAAACTGAGGAATTTATCACATTATCACATCGAGTAATTCAGTTTTTAAAACTTGGAATACACATATGTACGATATTTAAAATTGCATGTGTCTTGTAAGGTAATGAAATCTCATTCCCCTTCACATCAGTGTTTTGTACATAGGTCTGGTCTTTTTGTTAAAGTATTCGTGTTTAGGGATTGCAATTGGTAGCACTACATGTTATTTAAGATAGAACTGATTACTCCTTATTGACCAATTGGTTTTAAATTAAAACGTCCTGAAACAGGGCAAAACACTGTTGACCTTCTGGGAGCACGTGTTATTCTTAAATCAATCCACTATACGTCTGTTTTTGTGTCCTGTTTTCCATTCTGAATAGTAATGGTCGCTGTCGATTTATTCAGAAATCTGAAATTTACTTAACACATGCGTAGTATCAGACATATTAACAATACACGCACTGTAACAGGAAATATATCTCAAGCCCTTACAGAATAAACGAAACAGGAAATATATATTCTTTATTCCAAATTTTTAAAATTAAATTTCTGTGTGCGTTTTATAAGTGATAGCGAAGACAAAGGCCGAAACACGTTGCCAAAATTTATAAAAATGTGTGGCATACAGGTCATAAACCTGTGTTTCACTGTGACACAAATTTCTTCTGCCGAATTATAGCAATTTACCGAAAACAGTGAGATGCCATACTCCAAAACTGCACACCGAGGGTTGCCGCTTTAATTAACTGCTCGATCATCAAAATGATGATGGAAATTATACAGGCCTACACTAAGAAGTAAGCCTAAATGAAAGCTTCATAAAAATTAGTTTACTTGAAAACGGTAGGGTCTGTAGATCGTGGTCTCTCAAACTGTAATATGCCTGCCACTACTGGTATGCCAACCATTTGTTACTGGTATGCGGACTTAAAAAAAAACCGAAATATAAAAAGAATAAAAATGTTAAACAATAAATAAAACAGAAGCCACGTGTTTTTGCTAATACGCAGCATTGCTGGCAACATTATATAACTCACACTCGCTGTCAGCCAGTTTTTCCAGTTTGAGCTTCTTTAATTAAATACAAAAAATATCGCTGATATATTGAATTTGCTAAATTTCTTATGAATTGGTAGATCAGCGAAGGACTTCGAGAACCCCTACTGTAGATGATTATCTGTTTCTTGAAAGAGGCAGTTATGAAAAAGAGGCAGATGGATAGCTGCGAGTAGGCTACAGTCGCAGACAATGGAAATGGACTTACAAATCTACGTGCTGGCTTAATGTAATACGAGCAATGATGATACAATTTCCGGCTGCGCTCTGCCTCTTCAACTCCTTTGAGAAGTGAAAAGATAAAATGTGGACATAAACAAGATAAAACGATAAAACGTCGGACGTATTTCAAATTCAAATAAGAGAAATAAGCAAATGTGAGCATATTTTTGTTGTTCATTCCCTTGAAAACGAAGACACTTCTTCATACTACCAGACATTTAGTTTATCATTTCACATATTTTCACGGTAAACCGGTTAAATGTGAAACCGTAAGTAACCGCGCCCTGTCTCCCAGATCATATAAATTTCATCAACACCAGCTCTATATAACCCATGAAGTCTTGGCTTCCAACAGGAGTTTCCTTGGCCATCATATAAATATAACCTTTATAGGCGCGTTCGCAAAATTGTAAAAAGAGACTATTAGCTTCGTAATATCTGTCTCTCTGTCTGTCTGTTTGTCTCTCTGTCTGTCTGTCCGTCTTTCTGTCCGCATGAAATAATTTGGCTCCCACTGGACGGATTTTCATAAACTTTGATATTTGTGTATTTTTCGAAAATCTGTCAAGAAAAATCAGGTTTCATTAAAACCTGTCAACAATAACGGATATTTTACATGAAGATCTATGTACATTTACGATAATATATCACTGAAGTCTTCTCAGAATAGAAATTTTTCGGACAAAATTGTAGAGAAAATCAAAGAACACGCTTTATGTTCAATAACTTTTTCCCGAAATCGTGCCGTTTATGACATAATGTGAAAAATATGGTAGAGCCATACAGGCCACAGATGACAATATAATATGGCGCATGCGCATTGCATGCTGGATAACTAAGGCTGCAGACACACACTAAGAATATGTAATACTTATTGCTTTTGCACGGCAGTTTATTCTTTCGGTACAGTGTGTTTTGTGAAGACTCTGGTGTTCTATTAGGTTTTGCTAAAAATGTTAAAAGTACCTTTTCCATCGTCCTTCCCGCTAACAGGTCGTATAATTCTTGTGATAAGAGAATTTTAAATTATTCCCAAATATTATGAAAATTCTGTCTTTATACGCGTCATATTCGTATAATAACTGAGAAAAATGCAGTTTCATAACGAAGGATATATTTCACACAAAATTATAATTTATTTGGTGCACTGTTTATTGACATTGACATATTGGGGACTTGACCGGAAATAATTTAAACTTGATATTCGAGAAAAAGGGGTTTTGGGTGTGTGAAAAACTGGATTAAGTTTTCGGAGAATATAGTGTAATACTGGACTTTTGGACACTGTAATGAAGGTCGGATTGCAAAAAGCAGAGAGTTTGTCAGCTAAATAAGTAACAACTTTCTAAGAAAGCCCTATACCATTGACTTAGTCACAAGATAGTAAAGAAATTCGGTAACACATCTAACAGAAGAATGATCTTAAAGGAGGGATGAATAATAAACAAAGCAATAACTTAAGAAAATCCTGCCACAATGATGCTCTCTGCTATGGTTCCCACATGCAAGGGAATCTGTGTCAGCCTGCTGGGATGTATATGATCTGACCGCAAGACTATCTTATAGAATCTCAGGGGATCCAGCCCCGCACAATGCGGTTCAAACCAGCTCATTACTTCGGTGTTGCTGTTAGCCCCGGAATATCCAATAAAATAATATTGTTTACAAAATTACGGAATATAACTGTGCTCAAATTATACAAGTGGTAAAATTAAAAATCAGTTCACAACGAAGAAGCACAGGGGAATAGAGACAGGGCTTCAGCCATTCTAACACTCAACAAGACTACGGTGATTTACGAGTCATTTGTTACGTAACACGTTCAGAGTTAAGAAATGTAACGTACTGTAATTATAATCTAGTGTACTGAATATCAATAGAGAAAAATCTTAAAGTTTCAACAACTGGAACAAAGCAAAAAATTTTCCAAAAAACAAAATATATCACAACACAAATAAGTAAATGATCGAGGGCGACCGGGATAGCGTAGTAGGTATAGCGACTTCCTACGGGCTAGACGGTCCGGTTTCAAATCCGGTGGGCGCGAGATTTTCCGGACCCATCCAGACTGGCCCCGAGGCCAACCCAATCTCCTGTACAAGGGGCACAGGCTGTCTTTCCCAGGGACAAAGAGGAAGGGGTGTGCCGTTGACCACCAACCCCCTTCTAGTGCCGAGGTTGAGTATAGGTAGAGCTATACCTCTACTTGCTCTCAGTACAGTACAGGACGGCCTTTACCGTTACGCAATAGAGAAAATCGATTAATGTATTTGTTTCGAGTATCAGATACAGTTGCCGATCCCAGTGGCCGAGAAGTCTACGGCTTGAGTCTGCGGCAGCTCGATTTCTGGGATTGCGAGTTCGAATCCTGCCGGAGGCATGCATGCATGTCATGTTGTGATTGTTATGTGTTGTCAGGTTGAGGTCTCTGCGTCGAGCTGATCACTCGTCCAGAGGAGTCCTACCGAAAGTGGTGTGTCTAACTGAGTGTGATCGTGAAGCCTCGATAATGAGGCCCTGGCCCACTAGAGGCTGTCGCGTCATGAAAAAAAAAACAGTTGCAGTTAATGAACTAGGATATATATAAAGTTAAAATTAACATTAATCCAGAGCTTAAGCAACACAACAAACATAAGGAAACAGTAGAAAGTGTCTTACAGCGTTTTACACTTTACGGCGTACACATCGACAAATAAATGAATAAGAACCAAATAAGTACACTGACTTTGTATATTATTTTTTTTCCCACTGACATATTTCAGCCCTTCGTGGATATAATTAAAAATAACAATAGGAAGTAGGCAGGGCTTACTCAAAAACAATTTCCTTCATTAGTGAAAAGAATGTTGAAATAAACTTGTAGACTATGGATCTAAGAAAGCAAGTCGTCGTTTTTCATCAGAATCAGAAATTTGGCCACTGACTTAAAACCGTAGCAGGAAGGCTGAAGTTGCTGAAATGTTTCTTCTGGGATCAGTACCAGAGGTTCCAATCCACTATTTGAGGAGTATGAAGGAACTGAATGAAATTAGAGATCCTGACGTCTAACGTTGCTATTCTGTCGTGCCCTACATTACCTGTAACGATGGGTAATAATTAGCAGTAGGAGCACCAGACATCAGCAGAAAATGATAGAAGTATGCATAATCGAAACAGTATTGCAGTGCCCAGAGTTGCCGGAATATTTTCAAATTACAGCTGTAAATAACATCACTGCAAAATACGTATTGCTATTCCATACAGTTTAATAACTTACGGTAGTGAAATTTTAACTGTCTTTGCAGAACTTCTCAAGCTAATAAGGTTAGTTATTTTTGAAGAATTTATATTCATAAACAAAAGATGCGTTGACGTAATATTATCGAAATATTTAATACTCTAAAGTAAATAATGATGTCGATAAAAGCAACAATTTTCCGTTCACATTGCAAAGAGGTTTGTAAAGGTAAAGCAATCCCTATAGAGGCCTGGACAGGCCCTGAAGGTTCCAGGAAGTTGAGGCTCCCAGATTTCAAGACAATCGGCACATGAAAAGCACCGGCCGCCTTTACCACCCAGGAAATATTCCTGGTATTCATTTATGTTAGAGGCTGAGTCGACCCCAGGGCCATAGTGCGGCCGGAAGGATTATGTCAATGAAAAACTCCAATGACACCAAATGCGCCACCGCGTGTATCGGCAAAGAGGTTTGTGCTAGTCATTAATATTACAGGCACGAGTTCAGGCTATGTAAATAAATGGTAGACATTGGCAGACAAGACAGAAGAAAATAATATCCGAAAATATGATTTAATTTACTTCCAATTTCAAGCCTGTAAAAACCTCAAATCCAGCATTCTATTTATGTATCTGTGGGATTATTAGGCGTTATTTACGAAGTAAAAACATAACACCTTTTGAGGAAACTACCACCAACCATTCAAGAGCGAATGATTTTAAGGTCAATGTTAATATAAACAGTCTCAGAATCATCGATTTTGATGTTAAATTAAATGTTGAAATACGATGAAGATACGCAGTCCATGAAGGGGGATCTGTTCAGCCCAGTCTCCCTCAGGCTTGTGATCGTTCCATCCCTTGTGTGTTTGCGCGTTTTTGTTAAACACCGAAAAGAACATGGCACTGCAACCGCCGCATCAAGATGCTAAATAATTCAGCTGTAGTCAGTTACTCAGTCAGCTGTTCTTCTGTTCCTAAAAGGGACTGCTAAGTTTCCGATGTAATATTTGACTCAGTTCCATTTTACGTTTAGTGTTCAGGTTTTAAAACAGAATAGCAGGATATCTTAAACTGCTCAATTTCAACCTAAGTGAGCCAGATGGATTGCTGTTTCCAGATTTAGAGTTAATATCCAAATTAGTATACGCATATTAGCTTAAATATTTCCATGTGAGTTGTAGGATATCATTTATACATCTTCACATTTGACCCTTCAGTGACGATTAGGTTCAAATTCCAACTATTGCCAAGGACGGAGGACTTTTAAATTTATGCTACCTTGAAATGCATTAACGACGGTGCGGTGCACGGAGGATGGCATCTAGTGAAGATTCCGCACAGTGCACCAAGACCGGCATTGATGGGTTAATGAAAACTTTCAAAACATAAATCCATCCTGAACAGTTCAGAAGCTGGGCCTCGGCACCGATTCCTAAACACGCAAACGAAAAAAGTAAACACCCCAAATTATAGACACCAGTAAATAAAAATATCATGAAGGGCTCAATTACCTATAACATTGTTCCCACTTTATTTTCGCTAGACTCCTTCTTCTTGCAGGACTATAATGTGTAATTCTTTTAGGTGCTCTTACATGGATTTCCTTATTTCTCTTCTTGCTTCCCGTTATATTTTATTCGCCTTTTTGTCAGTTACGCGCTTTCCTTCGTGCGCTTCTTTATTTGCTCCCTGTGAAATGTGACCTCGCAAAACAGTTCGTTTGAGAACCAATGATACGCATTGACTCGCCCAGATTGCCGGTCCTGTTTCGCCAGTCCCTCTTGATTACAGCCCGATAGCTATGTAGGATAAAACACCATCTGCTATGCAAGTTCCAGATCAACTGAGGCCACGCACAAGTTACATTCTGTTACATAAGCCTATTGTTCATGTGTTTTTAAACAATATGTATACACATGAAACAGTAAATATGTACTGTTGATAAAGGACAGACAGGGCCCTTCAAAAGACTAAGACACCATCCATCAAAATCAGGCTAGCATCTCACCCTGAGTTCCAAAAGGGCTCGGCACCAAGAAGGAATGGCTGAGTGACCCTCAGTAACAACGCGATTTTACTCTAATTATGACTTTGACTTGACATATAATTTTGATCGCTCGCCTCACCCTTACCCTCTAAAGATAGAGGCTGCAAGGTTCCTCCAAAACTATGGCACCAGTCTACCAACTTAGTCAGTGTTACATCGCAAAATGTAATTGTTCTTGTTTTTGAGCCTACTTTCTTCTCATTCCAACTACATTCCGGTTGTCCCGTTATTTTACTGTATGTTAAAGACTTGT
Source organism: Reticulitermes speratus (assembly GCA_021186555.1). Taxonomy (NCBI): domain Eukaryota; kingdom Metazoa; phylum Arthropoda; class Insecta; order Blattodea; family Rhinotermitidae; genus Reticulitermes; species Reticulitermes speratus. The sequence continues at coordinate 24,106,605 of JAJKFL010000005.1, forward strand.
TATATTTAGTTGGGTGCGATAATTTGAAGAATAAGCTACAATGCTAGAAAAGCAGAAAGAATAGAAGAGGATTGACAAATAAAGAAAAGAAAAAGAAAGAGATTTGAACGGAGAAAGTTCAATAATAAAAGAAGAAACCCACTAAGAAAAGACTTGTGTCTATCATTTTATATACTTCTCATTCGACCATATGGCCTTTTATGATTCAGGATTCATTCACAGACAAGCAATAAACCTACACAGATGGGGTGTCAATGTGCGAGGCTTTACGATCACGAAACAACACAAGACAATTAAAGCAGATGAGAACAAGCATCCTAATATGAGAGGGATTCCATATCGAAACCTGAACGTGTGTGCAGGAAATTAAACCGAGAAATTACTGTGATATTCTGTATAAACATACATATGCGTACTGTTGTATTTGTCTAATTTTTTACTAGCATACGTTTTAATCATACACAATGACATATAGCAAAATACTTTTACTAGCTTACGCTCACTAAATATTTCAGTACGATCGTAATAACTTCAGGTCAAACATCCTAAATAAAATAAATCGAAGAAAGGCCAACTGGATTGGAGACATCTTGCGCGGGAACTGCCTTATAAAACACTTTTCTGAAGGAAAGATAGAATGGACAAGAAGACGAGCAAGAACACATAGGCGGCTACAGAATTACTTTCAGGAAACGAGAAGAGACTGGAACTTGAAAGAGGAAGCACTGGATCGCACTCTCTGGAAAACTCGCTTTGGAAGAGGCTATGGCCCTGTAGTACGAGAGACTAGGATGTGGTGGTGGGTGGTGACGATGAAGACGATGATGATGGAAAAATATCTATCGTCCTATTAAATTTAACACTAATCTTAATAGTGCCTCCAACCAGAATAGTACATATAATTTAAAATATTTTATGATAAGACGATGATGTTCCACCTGAGGGTGGTGCGATTTTACCGAAATGTGTCGTGAGAAAAAACAAGTGAAAAAATGCCACGAATGCCGTTGTGTATGACAAACATGCAGCAATAAATGCAAAGAAAACTAAGTACATGTTCGTGTCTCGTCACCAGAATGCAGAACGAAATCACAGTATAAAGATAACAATGAATACTTTGAAAATACTATAAAGTTCACGTACGAACATGAAAACAACACAAAACAAATCAAAATCTCTTATGCGAATAAATTAAATTCAAATTATATTAGGTAAACGCTTGCTACCACTGGCTTTAGTAGCTTATGCTCTCCGATCTGCTATCTAAAAACGTAAACATTGAAGTACCTAAAACTATTATTTACCCTGCTGTTTGGTATAGGCGTGGTATGATTTCTCATATTGCAGGAAGTACACAGACAGGGTGTTCGAGAAGGGGGTGCAGAGACAATACTTGTAGGCTTACGTAAGAGGAAGGAATTGACAGGATGCTAGACAAACTGCACGCCTATAAGCCTAATTTGTATACTGCTCTCCAAATATTATTATAATTATAAAAGAAAGCGGATGAGATGGGTGGAGCATTGACCTATAAGACAGAAATTATATTGCATCCAGGGTTTGGTGCGAAATGTGTGGTATCTCTTGATTAGTTTCACTATTAAGTTCTCAACATGGACACTGCTGCATGGACGTGATGTATACATACATACCTACATAGATATATATATTTATATATGTGTGTGTATGCAGAGTTATATGAAATGCTTAGACAAATTTCAGGAGTTCGCCATACCAAAGCAAGGAAAACAGTTCATATCAATATATGTCCGCAAAAGGTTTTCAAGTACAGCCCAACAACGTGCTGAGTCATGACCAGACGTGACCATTCGTGCAATGATTCCAGTGGAGGACATTTTGAGCGCTTGTTGTGAATATACTTGATATACAATAATAACGCGACAGTTATTAAATAGGGAACCTGTGTTGTATATGTATCATGTCAGTTATAAGTAAAATGTTACATAAATAAGGTATTAATTTTTTGAATATAATATTTCAATTAAACTCAAAAACCACTCATTTCTGGACGTAAGTTTATATCAACTTTTTTCTTTGTTTTGGTGTAAAGAACTAACTCTTGAAGTTCGTTCAAAAACTTTAGTTACAAACTGTATATACTCATACGGAATCTTAACATAAATAATCGTCGAAAAATATCACATACGAACTCATAAAATTCTGTAATATGACGTTATCGCGGAGATGATAATTAAGATCTCTGTCCCCTGAAATATGACGCCGTGTAACCTGGTAGCTATTTACAAAAGTCTCGGATATACCTACCATCTCCTTCAATAGAAAGATGGAGGCAGCAGTTGCACCCGAAACGTCGGTAACTAAGCGCCCGACAACAAACCGTTACATTCCAGAAGACAGTCTTTTTCTTTCTTTCTTTCTTTCTTTCTTTCTTTCTTAGTCTGACATACACCTACTCATTGTAGGTGTAGAGGATTATTTTTGCACCTGATCACACTCAGTGACACATACACACACAATCGTTAGGACTCCTCTGGACGAGTGATCGGCCCGTTGCAGAGACCTGTACCTCACAACACATAACACTCTCAAGAGACAAACGTCCATGCTCCCGGCGGGATTAGAACCAGCAGTCCCAGCAAGCGAGCGGCCTTAGACCGCGCGGCCACCGGGATTGGCCAGAAGCAGTCACATTCATAAAATGTTGACCGCTAACGAGAATCGTATCAGAGAATAATTACGTTACACTTTTGTAATTCCAGGGCGATTTGCAGGATGGGTAAAAGCGAATCTGAACCCACGTTTGATATAGAATTCAGAAAATGCACATGATGCCCTCTTGATCCCCCCCCCCTTTTGCGTGGTGAAGGGCCCCGCAGCAGATGCTACGGAAGCACCGCAGCCTTAAGGCTTCTTGTGCAACCCCTGTGATGAAGATGAGCAGTTTTTTTTACCAAGTTTTACAATTAATGGTGCACCAGTGGAATGAAATTGACAGAGGAAAACCGACAACTCGGAGAAAAACCTGCCCAGTGCCACTTTGTCCACCACAAATCTCACATGGACTGACCCAGGATCGAAACCGGGCCTCCGCGGTAAGAGGCCAGCGACTAACCGCCTGAGCCATGGCACGGCCCTTGATCCACTTGAATTTCGGCGAAAAATTAAAGCTATATAACATAAAAGGCCAAGCGACAGACATACATTTAAAGAGATAGTAGGCTATGTAACTCAGTTGATATTCAGTAGAACACAGCATTTCATCCATTACTCGAACATCGGATCTGAAAGCCCTAAGCATAACACAAAGAAAGGTTTATCATCATCGTCGTCGTCGTCATTCCGTAATCCAAAACTTCTTATACACTTTACGATCATTCGATAATGTTCGTGTCAACACAAAGTTCATTCTGTTTCCAAAAGACACACAGTATTCTTATCGTTCGCATTAAATCTTACGGGTTATGATGCCGTGTAGTGTTGTACGTTGACCTAAATATTTCAGAGGAGCATACTGCCTCAATTTTTAGATCAGAAGTTTTAAGCGAAAGAAATCTTTTAAGCCGCGAATATCTGTATTTGTATTTTGCGTTTACTTCACTACGCTGTCAGTAACAGACTATACATCGCAGAATAACTGGATTGCAGTGAAAAATGGACTGAAACGGACGTGAGAAAACCGATCGTCATTTAATTACGCTCTTCCAAAGCTGCGGTACTGTACCTGCCGACCAGATCAGAAGACGTCATAACCTAGACTGAAGATGGAGGCAGGAAGGAAGGTGTGTAATAAGATGTTGCTACAAAGTCCAGGGGCGAATCCTGATACGGAGGACAACTCTAGAGGAAATGTACACAATGTGGCATTGTACCGCTCCTTTAGACCTATTTCCGGATCAGGATTCTCCACTGTTACACACCTATCACACTACACGGTTCTGGCAGTCCATATTTGTTTAAACTTAAATAACATATTTTAATACAGTTAATTATATAAACATTTATAATATTTCTGATAAATTTAAATTTAAGTTATTTAAGCATTTCACGTTGGTCAAGTAGCATGCTTTTTCCCAAAAAAGTTGTAACATTATTAAAAAGTCCAACTAAATACACTTACGGTAGTTTGTTTACAATACCATTATACTCGTATATTATAGTCTTCTACATGTTTCGGCCCTATATGGGCGAAACACAGTTACAAGAATGCATACAACACTCATATGTGTTGTCATGAAATGCAGCTCGTACATGTAAAAATGTACAATTAACATTCAAACTTATAAACAGCATGTTCAGCTTGGATGTACAAAGTTGTTATATAAAACCAAGTTGAAAACACTTCTTATAACTTTGAATTTTAATTGTATATTTTTTATATGTGGACGAGCTGCAATTATATGCGTCATATAATCTCTTGTAACTGCGTTTGTTCCTGATAGTAACCCATAGAGGGTCGAAACAAGTAGGAGACTATAATAATATATAATTGTTCTATAAACAAACTACTGTAAGTATACGTAGTTGGACTGTTTGATAACTGACCAACAGACGGAAATTATGAGATATATTAAAGCTGTAACATGTCTGCTGTTGGAAATCGTGTTTACGGTTGTGAATTCAATGCAATATATTTAACGTTTTAAAGTCATGTTAAGTTATTACTCAGTGTTAGATCGTTGCTTTAGTCTGTAGCAAATATCACTGCAGTAAAGAACGTGCTTGATGCAATGCTTACAGTTGAGGATAAAAGTTGTGTTTCTGTAGCAACATTTTCAGACAATGTTTCTAAAAACTTCTACGCAGAGAAATGTTGTGAGGGTGACGTTCATAAATATTTAAATATTAAACATGGGTTTGGTCGTCTATTTAATTATGATTAATAAAAGTGAATGACCATGCATATTCCCATGCAACTAATCTAGCTACACACCGCAGCCAGTAAGTGATAATAATTAAGCCGGGGCTGTTGAACGGTGAAATAAGTCAGAAGAATGCATATCTTCACCATGGCAGAATCGTCAAATCTGCGCATTCCTAGTAGGAATCATATAACTCAAAATGGTTTCGTTTCACCGCCTTTAACCTTTACGGCCTAGTGGTTAGTACACATACCGCCAGATTTGACACTGAAATATCTGCATTTTACCCAGATGTTGCATTTATGTGTGCCATATGCTGCTCATGATTTTTCTAAGGGTGAATTTTCGTTGAAAAATAAGTAGCCATTTCTTTTAAATCCAATTCACTTTTGTTAACGAGCCCTACATTCTTTTAAAAATCCTGTTATTGTACTTAATTTTCATTAAATAAAAAAGATGGCAAACGTCGGGGACACGCGTATTTTTATTTTGTATTTTTGGTTTATTTTACGACACTGCCAGTGACTAACATTGCTCCATGTATGAAGGTTGGATATTCGGATTACAATTAGTAAAAATTGTAAAAGTCACGAAAGGAACCAGCCGTGGCATAATTTCAAGGATTATCCCAGTATTTGCCTGGACAGGTTAACAATCCTGACAGTCTTCTCGCGGTTGGCATGTAGAGTAACAAGCCAACTTGACCTTTACTCTTATTGAAGCAATTATACTAAGATTCGTTACAGGCCTAAGTTTATTCTCTGGTTTTGTGCCTAACCTGTAGCAGAACTTCCATACCATTTAAAGTTCCGCAACGACTGCCATTAATTTATTTCGTATTTCAGAAGTTCACACTGTTGAAATGTGTAGGTGGAAGAACATTTAGAAGCATGGTAAGGTGAACCCAGTAAAACAAACTTCGCACACAGTTTCATTGCGGTCAACTGCGAGGGTCATTAATTTATAATAAGGACACAAGCATATCAGAATTAGAGAAGCCGACATTGTGGAAGGTTTCGAAACGTTACATTCCTTTTAGGTGTAAGGAGTAATCAGGTTTGCAAAAGATTGTTCGAAACAAGAGTATATAATTTGTAATTTTATTACATACGAGTTTATCAAGATATGCTACAAAATTCGCCCTTCTACAGCGTAACTGCGTGATGTAAAACCAAAATAACGATACCAAAAATAGGCTTCAACAACGCCTGGCGTTTAAACATAAAGACTGATTGATACGTTATCAAATGCTACATGAATTATATTACAAAACTTAAGCAGTTTCTTCAAACTTGCCTTTATGTGCGGAGAACGCATAATGAGCTTCCACTGGTGATAAGCGTTCCCAGTTTAGTTAAGAAATATAAATTCTACAGCATCTACCCGCACGCGAGAACTGTTTCGGTTATGTCTGTGTGAACTTCAATAACGGGGATGTTTATTATACTAGAAACAAAAAATAACAGCCTCAAAAGTGTTGTTATTTTACTATTATTGTCACATTTATTACACTAATTTAACGGCTGTCTCTAACACTCCTATCTGTTCGTTCCAAATATGGTTCATCCCACCAAATGAGATTGCAATTTTATGACTCAGGGAAAAGGCTGTTTATTGAGTGCAAGAATTCCGAGCCACAGCAGGATATATTTGAAACAACTCTTTTACGAAGGAGCTAAGCAACAGAACGCTGTATAAGTTTGTACGTTGGAGCGGTATTTGTGTGTTAAACATACATAATTACACATACTAAGCACATACAACAAATTTTCAAAATATTGAGGATAAAATTAATGGGAATGAGCCTGGTGTGGTGTTAGGGCACATTGTGTGAATGACAAATACTGTACGCACAAAATGTTAATCTAAAAACATGAATGGAAGAGAAACCTTCGCGTAATGATCACAGATGACACAGTAAAACCAAGAATGGCGTTAAGAAAACAGAATGTGTTGGGCTTTTATAAACACGACCATGAATTACTGGGCGCCACAAAAAAAAGCATTGATACTCTTAATCGGCTGAGCGATTAACAGCTTTTCAAGAAGCAATGCACTACACGGACTCGCTTACTCTGTCTTATACATATCAATACGGTACATACTCGTATACGAGTATATGCAAATAAACATGTATAAAGTGCATAATAAATACACACAACATCCCTCAAAATGTTTCATTTTTCATTTTCCAGACCGATTCCCCGAAACATACGAATGATGTGTTGTCGTGCGTCAATGAAAACTTTTATTTAAAAAAGTTTAACTAATAATATTTGCCATAATACAAAGTTTGCTATCAAAATTTCGCCTAAGATAAATTCGACCAAACATGCCCAAACATCTGTAACGAATCGACTATAAATTCTTAATTGCCCACGTTTTTTCACACAATAATTTCAGTGCTTAATTACTTCGAAGTATCGTATTTTCATAATTATTACATACGACTAAATGAAACAGAAACTAAACCTAAGACACACTTAGAATTTACGTTAACAAAGATGCGCTTGTCCACTGCAGATACTGAGATTTCCTTCTTTCCTGGTATTACCATAACTGTGATCATTTGCGTTAATACACTTCAAACTTTCGGTTATCTACAACTATAAGATCTGAAATTTAAGTCTTTCCAGCAAGACCGTGCACAGCTTTCCTTCAGCGACTTTTCAGCACTTTAAAAGCTTTATGGCGGAACTTCACAGGCAGGGCCGAATTCATATTTCGCGGGGCTATAAGCTGCGGAAAAGATGAGACCCCTCTATATTTTTACTGTAGACCTAATGTAGCAACAAATGCCAGTATAGCTATAAGATTTTTTTTAACAATTCATCAGCAAACGTTTTCGTGACACAGGACATTTAAAAATACACAGAGGACAAAGGGTCAGAAAATTAGTTTACATGGCCTACAATTTCGCAACCAAAATCCACTTGCTGTGGTTTTATCGTCGCCTAACAATTATTGTCCTTCTTTAGCGCTGAGGCAAAATCTAGGCGGTCACAAATTTCAAGAAGGTCGCGAGGTGAGAAACAATGGCTGATGACATGAAACGCGGACTTTTGTCAACAGGAAACAGTAAATCTCGTCCCACCACAAGAAAAAGACTTGAAATGTGGTGAAGACTACGTGGAAATGTAGTGGAATAGCAGAATTGTTAATTCGGTGTTGTTGTTGATAGCGTTGATAATAAAGGACACAAAATACATGCATTGAAATATCACATTCTGGCCGACCCTCATATAGATTGAAAAGATGCAGTCAAGTGTTAGTTTTTTTCAGAGATTTATGATTAACGTTGTGTTTGTTAGATAACTGTTTTCTCAGTAGCTGTAGCTTATTTAGCTTATAAGTAAATCCGGCACAGCTCCCATGTCCTCAGATTTAGCGTTTCTTGGCTTTCTTTTCTGGGGGGGAGGGTTAGAAAGGAGGTTCTGAAGCTGTTGGACACGTGGGCAGTGTTGAAAGATTAAAATACAGGATTACGGCAGCTACTGAAACCACAAGCCAGAAACTCCGTGTCTGGCACGAGAAAACTCTATTTTTTATTTCTGCCTTATTACAAGTTATGCACATGACAAGCTTCACTAACACAAATTCTGGGTGTGTCTTTTTCCATTTGTTTCATTCAGTTCCATTCATTCCGTAGACTATCTTACGACAGGTCCACAGCCTCTTCCAAAGCGGGTTCTCCACAGAGTGCCATCTAGTGCTTCCTCTTTCAATCTAGAGTATCCTCTTGTTTCCTTCAGGTTATCCAGTGGCTGCTTACGTCTTCTTCCTCGTCTTTCCGTCACTTATACCCTTCCTTCTACCTGTACTACAATAACTTGTTTTAGGCGGCAGTTACTACACAAGGTGTGACCCATCTAGTTAGCCTTCCTTATTTTTAATTTAAGGAGGTAAGTTATATACAAGGTTTAAGAATATAACACTTTGAAACACCGAACATATTTTGTGGACATCCTGTAATTAGAAACAACTGGATATATTCTGAACAACTCTTGTGCGTATACAGAAAACTTTGGCTTTTCAGGATTAATGTGCTTGTTACACTTAGGGTTACATTAATGTGCTTGTTACATTTAGGTATACATTAAATCCTGGAAAACAGGTGCAATGTCAACGTATTTTTATTTGTACACAAATATGAAACACGCTTTAAATAAAGTGCATTAAGAGTAACAAGCAATTAAAATAACTGTGCCTTTGTCCCCAGCAACAGAAACCTAACAGTGAAACTTGCGTATAACAACAAAGTATCCCAACTTGTAACAATTACTTTTCGTTCACTGTGGTGTGGAGGAATTTGTTGAGACGCTGGTGGCTATGACATACTGCAGTGGAGTGACTCTGCAGTAAGAATGCAGAACGTAATAGGAGGCTCTTGGAACATTCGTTCCTCTTACACACATAATCACATGTCACGGCATAAGAGTGAATATAAATTACTGCTTACATTGTTCTATCATTAAACATGATGATCACCTCTTCTATATTTAAGACAAGTAAAGTTTTAAAACACACAATATTGGGACCAACACTAAATAGGCCTAAGGATATCCCCACGGTAGCCATAGTATCACCCTTATATTTGCGCACATATATTGCTAAAAGTGAAGAAGAAGAAAATAAAGTTCTGGGAAAACATCGCTGTCTTAAACCAAATAATAAAACATATACAAGTACGTACAAACATCAAACCCTAGTCATCTTCCGAAATAGCACTGTCTCACCACTAGTTCCAACGGGAAATCTGACGCACCGGGCTACATAAGTAATGGTCAGAATAACACTGACCTTCCCCCCATCCAACGACAAACCTGGCTTACCAAATTACATACTGCATAATAAGTTCAGCTTACATCAGGACATTATGACCTTATATTGGGTAATTACAACGCAACTTAGAAACTTAATGGCCGGGATTACCAGAGAAAGATGAACGTTTGTATCTAGAGACACAGCTACATTTAGTACCTTGCGCTTTCGATCTTTATTACAGTTGGTTCTGCGCTAACTGTGTTTGGGATACATCTGTGAATTTTGAACGATAACCATAATATTACATATTAACACAAGTTTTGCACAAGGAACAATTTCAACACTTTTCTCTAATGACTTTTAATTGCCAGAGAAGAAAATTCTTAGCTTCAATTTAATTCTCAAACTCGCTCACAGATGTAAGCAGCATTTGTTATACAAGTCACATACCTAGATGTTGAGATCTCAATCGTCTGTAAACAAAAATATGTAAAATAAATTTCATTTTTGTATTCTCGTGAACTGAACCTGTAGATTACATGTAGTGAACAAGACGCAATATTTCGTCCACTTAACTGAGTTTGCTTACAATACAGGAACACAAGAGCAGTTTCAAATAAAAACCTGCTTCAGCAGTTAACGTTTTTCACAACGGAAGGTTCTCCATCAATATATATATATATATATATATATATATATATATACACTTTACGAGTCCCATATATTTTGTTTTACTTTCTACATAAACTGTATCTAACGCATGTTCGAAGACCTGTCGCGAACTAAAATATTAGCAACCTACACTAAATGGCGTTAGCTAATAAATTGTTAAAAGATGCTAACAAACTAGAATTCTTTGCAACAAGAAATAAACAGCAGAACACATTCGAGAAAGGCCTTCTGCTGTACAGTTCGGAATCTTTGTCCTTCAGGTTACTACATGAAAATATAACATGCAGTTCAAGGTAGAGAGAACTATAATTTTGCCTGTTGTTTTACATGGGTGTAAAAACAGTCTAACAGAACATTTTATTGAAATAAGGCCGTCATTAATTTACTTATACCATCTATATGTTTCGAGCCACAACACTGATACTTCGAAAATAAAGTTTTCAGATCCTAATTCCTTTAATATTACGCATATTCTTCTTTTATTAAACGTGTTTTAATGTAGATTACATTAAAAATTTAATACAATTATATATTTGTTATGTATAATATGGTGACAGTTTGAACAATTCAAATAATTATTATGCCAAAATCGTAGAATATTTTAAAATTATTAGAAATATTCATATTGTTTCTGAAATTTTCGTGGTGCCAGAGGACCCTTCAATAATTGTCCAGATTTTTAAATGGTAGCTGAAACATATTCTGTTGTGTATTTTCTAGCTGCTCGTCCTTGTTACATATGCTGTTAGGATATTATGTATGTAATATCGTGAAACCATCTAACAGTCTTTGGCGAACCATTAAATAAACGTATAAGAATACATCGTTTATGGTGTATTGGGACTTACGGTACACAGCAGAGAGAAACTGTGTCACACAGTATCGATTCACATTTAAATTTTGGCATCTGAAATATTTAAAAAAAAAACTACGTTTCTTTGCTTTGAGATGAATCAAATTTAGATAATGACTTAAATGATAGTGCTTATATATTAGATATATTGTCTGGATGTTGTAAGTATGGTGCACCTGTGGACTGTCCGGTACGTAATCACGGTACTGGCTGTACTCCTACTGAGGGAGGTATGCTTTAAGTTGTGCTGCAGTCTGTGTTATAAGCTTTGTTTGTTTGTTTGTTATATTCCACGATGTCACAGATAACAGCTATAAAAGCCACAAGATAATATGCCTGATTTCAGACATCCTCCACGGTGCAAATGATCTCTGCGCTGTTTTGGGATTTTACGCAGTGTCGAATGGTAGTTTCTTACCGACGTTTCGGGACAACCCATCGGTCTCATTTTTAAAGGTCAAGCAGTCCAAGAAGACTGCTTGACCCTTGATGATGTAACTGACATGTTGTCCCGAAACGTCGGTAAGAAACTCTCATTCTTCGCTGTGTAAAATCCCAAAAGAGGGCACATCACAAGAGAATACGTTCCAACTATCATTCTAACAAAGAGGATAATTAATAAAGAAAATAAAAACAGTAATATCCAGTGCCATATCCGTTTTAACAACAATGTTAATAATCCCATCAATTTTACTAACATTCTATAGTTTCGGCCCAATAAATTAAATAATTCAAAGTCATCATTACATACATAGAAAGAATAAAAGTTAAACAAGACATTTGATTAAATGTAATACATTTCAGGCTAAATAAAAATATACACTAAGTAAATGGAATTGAGATCTCAAATGCCTGCTTCAAGAGTCGCAATGTTGTGACTGTTCCTGTGTACACCTAAATATTTTCTAGAATTCGCCTGATGACGGCTTATAATTTGAGCCGAAATATGTAGCCAAGAATAATAATGACAATCATACTTCGATAGAGTGCTACATTAGACCAGAAATGCATCTACATTTGACTCTTACGTCACGAACACAACGGCATGTCTCATACCAAGAAGAAAACATTCATAGGCTGAAAGTGGGTGATCGAAAAACGGGTGGTGAGGAAAGAAATTGTGACAAAAAAGTAAGAAAAAGTTAGGAAAACTACATTATGAGAAGCTGCGTATTTTGTACTATTCGCCAAAGATTACTCGGGAAATAAAGTCAAAGAAAATGAGACGGTCAGTGCATGTAGCACGTATGGAGAAAAATGGGAACTGCATACAGCGCTTTGATGAGTAAACGTGAATAACAATAACCATAATAATCATAATCAAATGAATCCTAAGAAGTAATATGGGAAGAGTAGACAGGATTCATCTGGCTCAGGACATGGAGAAGTGCAGGGCTTTTGCCATGACTTTTGGGTTGCACAAAATGCAGGAAATTTCTTGATTAGCTCAGAGCCAATTAGTTTCTCAAGGATATTGCTTCGTGGAGTATGTTGATGTACCTTCCACTTCACACAATTCGCACACCCGTCATGATGACACTATTAATGGCAAGACACTAATGTGTACGTATATATGATAGTCTACAGTGGCGTGATATGTAAGTTTAATCACAATTTGTAAAGTGGTTCAAAATTGTTATGGGGACATGGACACGGACGTGATGATTATCTTAATAGTCATTTTAATAACCAGACAGATAAAGGTTAAAATCAGGAACAGACATACATACAGGACAAGGGAACAAAAAACCATTTAACATTTTATCCAGACCTGACAGAACTCCAATTTCCTTATAGCCGTCAAACAAATCGGATAAATATAGATTGATTAAAATTTGAGTCTAAGAACAGAACATTCTGTCGCATGTTTTCAATTACTGGTACTGTGGAAGTTTCTATCTTGAAAGACTTCATTTTCAGCGTTAGTAAAGCTTCAATTGGATCGCTCTTAATCCAATAAACATTAATTAATCCTGCATTGTTACGTATACAGAAACAGCGGGCATAATATCACTCGAAACTTAAATAACACGGATTTGTCTTAGCATCTACCGCACAGCCTTAAACAAATTTATTCTCTATATCAACTTTATGTTCAGCCATCACACTTGCATTAGAGTAAGATGAGAATGAAGTAAATTACTCGTATTTGAAAGCAAGTTACTTGAGAGATACGGTATACATTTCAGATATCTGTTTCATCTGTTGTATTACTGTTCATGTTAATGCAATCAAGATGTGTTTCTAGCTATTAATAAACGATGAGCTTATAACTATACAAAATTAGGTTTTGTATTGCGAGTACTCCATATACGTATGTGTCCAAATACCGAGCTCTTCTCCGAATGAAATGCCATGAACAATCTGGAATTAGTAAATTTAAAAGTAAATTGCATTGTTCCTGTTTTAATTAATCACAATGCCATGAAAATCTACGAAGCAATGGAGGTATACACCAACGCATTCTTAACCCAGTGTCAGATTGAAGTGGCTGGTCAGATTCGAAACGTGGCCACTGTACCGCCAAGGAAAAACCGTCGGCACGCTGTGGCTAGTAGGCTGGTCGGCTCTGAAAGACAATATGGTAGCTGTGGGGAGGAGAAATATTTCTGAAGATTAGAGTCTCCTAGGATATGACGTCGCGTTGACTAGTAATTCGTTACCGATATTTCACAGGAGCTTGCTGCCTCCATCTTCAGGGTAGTAGGTAACAAATTATTAGTCAACATGGCATCATATACCACAACTCTGCCATCGACATCATTATGTAAACCCCACATCAAAGCCGTACCATAGCTCAGGCGGTTAGTCGCCGACCTCTCACCGCGGAGGTCCGGGTTCGATACCGGGTCAGTCCGTGTGGGATTTGTGGTGGACAAAGTGGCACTGGGACAGGTTCTTCCCCGAGTACTTCGGTTTTTCCATGTCAATTTCATTCCACCGGTGCTCCATTACAAGGAAAAACGAAATAATCACAGGGTTGCACAATGAGCCTCAAGGCTGCGGTGCGTCTGTAGCATCTGCTGCGGGGATCTTCACAAAAAAAATCAAGATAGAAAGATCTGTCTCTGGCTGGATAGTTAGCCCAAATCCAGTCGCCCATTCCGCAGCCGCTTCACTGTACTCTCTGAGGTATCCCGCCTCGTAAACAAAAAAATTGGATCTCAATTTCTAAACAGAACCTATAACAAAGAGCTGTCCATAAGTAGTATGTTTCACTGTTAGCAGAACACAACAAGATCTTAAACATTTTAAATAAATAATTACACTACACTTTCGGAAGATTCCCTCTTAAAATTAAACGTACAGCAGTATAATGCGATGTGAATTTTCCAGGAAGTAAACGAAGCAAAATAAGTAGCTTTATATTCGTGTCAATACTCTCCTCAGCACATTGTGCTGTGACATCGTCAGCCTCTGCTTCCATTAGAGTGACAGTTCATATCCAATGCGTAACAATGAAGGTTCTATTCTTGAGGGATAAGACTCATGCAGATCGGTATATAGGCATTTACGTTTAGGAGGATGCTGTTACCGCCTTCTTCAGTTCAGAAGAAGACAAGTAGACTATCGTGAAGATGAAGGCAACAAATTCCTCCGAAACGTTGGTAACTATATACCAATACAGACGGTGTCATATACGAGAATAATGTAATCCTTATCTGTACCACTGTGAAAAACTCAGGTCTCACAAACAATAAAGTTACTGTCCTGTAGCAGTCCTTCTACGGTGGCCTGCTTGCCTTAGCTTTACGCTTACCTACTGCACCGAACTGAAGGGACTGTCACAAATTGTGAGGAACCAATATAGGAATTTGTTGGAATTTCTGGCAAGGATTAGAATTCTCAATGGCACTTCCTCTCAAACTATGTCAATCTATAGTCTTCCCTCATACGAAAGCAGTTCGTACTAATTTCGTGTAGGAGAATCCTTCTTTAGAGGTAACAGCTGCTCAGCTGGTCAACAAACTCCTTGCCTTACGTGGAACCCGATGGGTTATAACCGTGTTCACAAGAATTCGCTACCGGTCGTTATCCTGAGCCAGTTCGAAGAAAAATGCCTCTTCTGACACTGTTCCTGTAAGATTCATTTTAATATTACCCCATGTAATTTATGGCTAGGTTCTCTAAAAGGTACCTACCATCCAGGACCTCCACGTATTCTCATCTCCCGCCCATGTCAGTCTCCTTGCTGACGAGTAAATTTCAGAAATTACGAAGTCACTCATTATATAATTTTCTCCAGTCTCCCATTTCTTCCTCTGTCTATGTCCAAATATCCTCCTTATCATTTCCATACCAAATTTCCTCAATCTATGTTCTTCTCTTATGGCGACAGACAGAATGTCACACCCGTATATTTTGATTTTTTTTTTACTTCTTGTACAGCGTTTGAAAATAATACACCAATAAACTTCAAGCTGCTGATGACTGTGTCCACGCTGCCTAAGGTGTGCACTATCTTCTGCAACTAGAAAATTTGTACATTTCTGCGTCTTCCCACGTTTGTGTTGTCCTTTGTAGGTAGAGATGATGCGACGAACCGGTCAGTAGTACCAAGTCCTACGAAATTTCTACAAATAAGATTAAGAAACCCGGAAAACTAGATAGCCAGGGCTGCTTGCCTGTAGCATCACAAAGATGGATGGATGGATGGACGGATAAATTTCCGGTTAGAGGTAATTAGTTTGTCCCACGGAGAAGCACAATTCATGCTCTGCAAGCTACTCTGTATGAATGACACGTTACACCTTACAGTGTAATGCGCTCACGTCAGACAGTAAGGTATTTTTTCTGTGGAAGATAAACATGCAAGCAGCACCTTATTCACACTTTGGACTGACAGGTTTTTAGCCCATTGTTTACCACATCTTGTCGGAGAGCAGGACACGTTTGGTGTCATTTCTACTTGAAACCAGACGACATGAATGGAAAGAAAACATTCCTACGTCAAAATAAAAGAAACTCTCAGACCTGTATTCCCAGAGCCTCTCTGAGCTAACAAATTTGAAACTACTTTACACAGGGAAGTGTCACAAAATAGTGACAAGTGAATAGAGAGGACCTGCCAAAACATGCTACATGACTAGAACTCACAGAGAAACATTGTGTCTCTGGAATATCTGTCATTATTCACACTTTATTTAACGACCCTCTTTGTTAGTAGCTTAGGTTATTGAGTGTATATCTATAGTTTCATCTCATGGCAAGTCTGGATGGTGGGTTTGGGCAAAATTTGATTTTAAGGAATTCTGTACAGCATTTCTTGCACCATACAAATTAATCTGCTTTATTGTTTAGCAGATAATTCGTCCGCTCTTTACGTCTACACAAATATGCGATTTTAAGTCCAGATTGTCGATCCCGGGTCAGTCCATGTAGGATTTGTGGTGGACAAAGTGGCACTGGGACAGGTTTTTCCCCGAGTACTTCGGTTTCCCCCTGTCAATTTCATTCCACCTTTGCTCCATTACAAGAAAAAACGAAAAAAACTAATCATCTTCATCACAGGGTTGCACAATAAGCCTCAAGGCTGCGGTGCGTCCGTAGCATCTGCTGCGGGGCCCTTCACAAAAAAAAGTCCGGATTGAGAAATAAATCAAAGAAAATATCGCTTTCCTCTCCATGGGAGAATATGCTTGTGGTATTACGTCAGTGTATGCCTGTATACAAAATGGCTTCCAAATAAACTCACTGAATGTAATTAAATTTTGTAAGGGACAATAATATTTTTGAATGATCCAGGAAGAAAAGACATTTCCAGGAAAAGACTAATTGCATAAATGTCATATTATTTATACCGCGTATTGTCCCACAGTTAATCAATACATACCAACACATGCAAAAAATATAATTAAAATCGTACATGAATTTGTACCTTCGTACATGTTTCGGTGATAAATGACCATATTCAAAGATTTAAGTACAAAGGAATAATACGACAAATACATTAATCTCTTATATACAATATTAAGGTAAAGTTCACCCTAGAATAGGCCACGAAGGCCCAGAGGGGGTGTATAGGTGTAGCTGTACTCTTTCTTTAACTTCGGCGCTAGATGGGGGTGGGTGGTCAACGCCACGCCCCGGCCGCTTTACCACCGGGAATGACCCGGTACCCATTGTACAGGAGGCTGGGTAGGCCTCAGGGCCGGTCTGGACATGTTTATGTACAATATTAAATGTTAAAATCTTAAACTGTACATAACTAGCCATAAAATACAACAATGTGAACACGAGGGCCATTAAAATGTTGATACATTGTCAATTAAAATTTTTGAGGTTTGATAGTGTGTGCAGTCATTTGCATATAAATATATTGTGTTGACGTGTTCGATCCAAAAGAATTATATCCTGCAAATATGGTAAAAAAAAATTCTTTAATGCTTTATACATTTTATGACTTTAACATTTATATTGTATATAAGAGATTAATGTGTTGGTAGTATGTATTCCTTTGTACTTAAATCTGTGAAGATGGTGACTTATCACCGAAACATCTAGGAAGGTACAAATTAATTTACGAATTTAATACTATTTTGTGCATATGTTGGTATATATTAATCGATTGATTGCACAATACCCGAATGTCGCGGCAGAGCGAATAGCACTCCTGTTTAATATTAGGACAATATCCTGTTCATATATCGGTCAGAGCACATGCTATACTGACTGAGGTTTCAGTTTTTTACTCATTTCCTCCATTCAAATGCTTGGATAATGTCTGAAAGTAAGCCACGACCAATTTCTTTCATTTTCTTTGTAAGTTGTTCAATAAGAATCCAACAAATCTACGCTATACAGTCTGAGTTACTAAATTTATCATTGAAACAGTAAATGTGTAAACGAACTTCGACTGCGGGAAGAAAGAAGCAGGTCGAAGTATTTGTTGAAGTTGACAATAATAGTAAGCGGCTACACAGGTTTCTGGGAAACATACTGCCACCATCTTCAGGGTGTAAGTAACGCCTACCCTGAGGACGAAGACAATACATGCCTCTAAAAAGTTGATAAAACTGACGGAAATAAACAACGTCACACCCAGGAAAATAACACTCTGAATTGTCACCGCTGTGTCAACCTCAAACCTGACACAGTCTAGTGCACGTTGTGGATTAAGACCCACCGCGGCTCGTGGTTTTAGTGGTATAAAAACCCACATTTTCATATTCCAAAAATATTGTCGTGATATTACAATGTAAAATTTGAAGTCATAAAGTTAATGCATCTCAAATAACAAAAGAAGAAAAGTTTAAAATAAACCTAGTCATATTTCGAAATTTTAAGAAGGAAGCTTTCATTATAAATAAATAAATAAATAAAAATACATGTTGGAAAAATAAATCTATTTGAAAATGTTCTCATTCCTGTATACGTAGGATATTTTAAGATAAATTCTCACAGCAATGGCGACAATGGGAAAACATTTTTATTACAAAATTAATTACATGATTACATGATGTCAATGACTTTCGAGGATTTTATTTCTTCGTTATCCTTAGTTCTTTGACGTCATTTTTTATATATCCATGGAAATAAACTAAGAATTCCTCTTTGAATACTTATACTAAGTTTTTCTGATACATTTCATTGACAGTTCATGATTTTCTTTATCCCTGTTGTAGTAAAGAAGGAAAGAAAATTCACTGTGCACACATTGACATGTACAAACCATCTGGCAGGAGGCCCAGAAGAAGCCAAAGAGTAACTGACAACCGATATGTAGAGGTAATAAACCGTAATAGTAAACCACACGTCGAAATTGCATTAAATAAATTATTATATTCACTACAATATTTCACTTCCTTGGGCAACGAAAAACCGGTCATTGTCCTTGTTATTCTTATATTATATATATAATATTTATTTATTTATCTAGTTATTTAATCCCTCTTCTCTCAATGACACTGACGTATAAGTCAACACATGGGGTAAGGACAGCCTAAATATGAACCTCTAGGCATGTGCCTAAAGCGCCTAATGTGTTATCAGGCACTGCCTACCACGATCCAGAGAAAGGCGAGTAAAATGAGAATAGGGTCTAAGGGCTTTTGTATTAACCGTGAAAAAGTCAAAACATTTTCATTCGAGAAATGTTTCAATGTCATTGACCTTTCCGCAAATTTATAAATCTAAAGTATAAAAAAACCTTTTAATTTCATATGTAGATTTCTATGACTATGAAGCCTGACAGCCTCAGAAAAGAACGCGCATTGAAGATTCTAAAATAAGTTGGTTTATTTTCATACCGTGCACGAATGTTCAATTTAACAAAATCTTTTTTTATCATAATAGTACACAGACGGTATAGAAAGGATCTTGTCAAACAGAGTGGAGGTGTTGAGAACAGGATGTTCAGTGAAAATGCGAGCCTAAGAGAGCGGTATTAACATGAGGATGGCGGCTATTGTATGATGAACAGCTTCGTTACTTTGTGCGCTTCACCAAACATTATTACGGTGATCAAATGAAGGCGAATGGGGGAGGCAGAGTACGTAGCTCAAATTGCAGGGATAAGAAATGCATACCGTACACAAATTTAATCTAAGGGGAAGCTACTGTTTGAGAGACCCAGGCGTAGGTGGAGAATAGAATAATGTTAAAACCTATAATAAAGAAACAGGAAGTAAGGGTACAGGGGGGATTCAAATAGCAGTGACGGGTCATGGCGAAGACGGTAACTGACCTTCGGTTTCAATAAAAGCCGGATAATTTCCTGACCAGCTGAGCAACTAATATCCTCCAAGAGATAAATATACGCTATTAAAAGTATCAGAAATAAAAATTAAATAGCTGCGTATGGTTGAGAATATAGCTTATAGTACTCATAATTTATTAATCTGTGCTAATGTAATGAATATATGAAACATTGGAACGCATCTAAGTAAAATTAGATGTAATTAGGGAAACAAAGTAGGGCCAGGCCTTAATGAAAGTCATGGAGCAGGAGGATAAGAAAATAAGGATATTTTTAGAAAAAATAAATAATTTAACAACAGTAATATTACTAGTGTATAACATGAGTAGTAAAATGAGTGAGACAGTACATCAATATAAACACGTATGCATTCAAGGAATATGTGCTGCGTAAAAACCTTGTGTTACATCGGTACGGATTCACGTAAAGAAGTACCCACAACTCAGTAAATAACCTTTATTACATTCTAGTTCATTATGGCCTCAAAAACTCTGATGCACGAAAGTATTTACACTATGTTCTACTGCACGACAGGCGTACACATCATTTTAAAATTAATTTATTTCTGCAAAATTAGAAAGTTCTAATTAAACATCAAAGCAAGCTTTTAAAAGTTACTTTTGTCACTTAAATTATTACAGGATTACGGGGTAAATGGCCAGTTACGCTCAGATGTCATAGCCTTCATACTGGTAAGGCACGAACAATCTAGCGACAAAAAATCTTGATTATAAACTAGACGGTATTCATTTAAAATTGCATCTACAATATGGAATCGCGTTAGAGAGCAACTGATGCATATAAAGCTGATGCATAAAGCACACCTACATAGTACCATGGAAGAGGGTAATTAATTTCCTGCAATATTTTGTTTCGGATAGTAACAACATACGGCCCACAACATGTTGCATCGCGACAGACAACGTACACACCAACACTATTCTCCCACGCAATGTCACGACACAGTGTTTCGAAGGGCAGTGCAGGTGTTTTCCAATTAATCGAGTTAATCTTAATCTGTGTAAAATAAACTGTATTATGTCTAGACATTTGTAAACATAAGTAAAGGCAACAGCATTCAGTGACAGCCTCTAAAAATCAATAAAATACAGGGATATGTATGTGTTCAGAATTTCTCGAACAAAGTATCCACCACCATAACTGGAACACCCCATATTTGTAAAACAATGTACAGACATCGGACAAAAGTTGTAAGATGATAGGAAGAACTACGTAAAATACTTATTAATAAGTCACCAACTAAATGCACTTCTTTGTTTAAAGAACACTACAAGGTTTCTTTAAAACGTTAGATAAAACCCCCTACATAAGTTTCGGCTTATTAATAAGCCATCCTCAGGGGGTGTCACAACTGCATTATTTAAAAACACATCCTCATATTAGTTCATTGTGTATGTATATAGTCACTATCATCACTTTAACTACACTGTGACTTTTTATCGTATATTAGCACGAATAAAATTCATATATTAAAAACACATCCTTGTGTAAAATACGTAAAATACTGTTTGGCAGTATTTAATAATTTGAATACATCGCAGCACAGTCAGGATGAAATTTATAAAACTTAAATAACACAAAATAACTAGTAATTGTACAGAACTTTCAATCTAAAAACTCATATTTAAATGAGTCTAAATCTGGAAAGAAGCCTGCACATTTCAGTGTTTGTGTAATTTTTCTAAGTAATAAAACAACTTATTTGAGCATTGTGATGTGACAACGGTAATTTTAAATACTGTCTTTAAAAAGAAGCACAAACAGGATTTCAATCGGCTCTAATGAGATATCAAGATCGATGGCACATGCATATGGCTTTAAAAGTATATAACATGCAATGCATATACAACGTAACAGAAATGCAGACGATCGTGGGACGAATAGATTACATAAAACTGAGAAAGATTCCTTTCTAAAGAAAAGTCAACAAGAAAAAGTAAAAGAAATTTTGGAAAACCATCTGAAAACCGAAAGAAAAATGAGTGGGCCAAGAGACTCAAACGTCCGTAACTATATGACCGTGACATTAATTGTGGCACATTGTGGTAGCCAGACACTGACCCAAATTTTCTTTTAATTTTGCATTAATTGAGTATTATTATTATCATCATCATCGTCATCAGTAGCGCTACAGCCCACTATGAACCTCAGCTTCCGGTAGAACCTTCTTACATGACTACTTCTGGCGACCAACTATCTCCTTTGGATCCCCACCTTCCTCAAATTTTTGCAATACATCAAACATCCAATGAAGTTTAGGTCTCCCCACTGACTTTTTCCTTCAAGTCTGAAATGCATGATTCTTCTGGGGTTTTTATTCTTACTCATTCTTTGTGCATGGCCTGCCCATCGTAGCCTCGCCACTTTTATCGTTTTAATAATACCCGGTAACCGGTACAGTTGGTACAGTTCTTGATTGTGCCTTATTGTCCCTTCGCCTGTCTCTTGCACTGGACCACATACTTTACGTAATGCTTCCGTTTCAAAGATACATAGCCATACTTAATATGATTGTGTAAATGTCCAGTTTTGCTTGCGTGCTTCAGAACGGCTCATAACACAGGTACGTATATTCTGACCTTCGTTTCACGAGTAAGCAGCAGTGATTTAAAGTGCTTTGCAATCCGTAATAACTGGGTACTAGCTTATATTAAAATGTAGTATTATATTATACAGAGTGGCGCAAAAGTCACTTTACACTAGAGGCAAAATTATAATTGTACTTCACTGACACAATACGTACTCCTGTTGACTATTTGAAGCGTTAACAGCATTGCTAACTGTGGCAAGCATCGTAAGAGGAAATTGTCGTCTCTGAAGCCTTGGCAGACTTGAATAAGAAGATATTACCATACGTACGTCCCACCTGCTGTTCAAGATCGGGTCTTAAGTGACTTTAGCGCCACTCTGTGTATTGTAGCAAACGTCATTAAATCGCTAGGTTTTTGTTACTAAATATAAAGTTATAAGGTGTATTTATTTAAGTATTATTATATTCAAATACGTTATTGAAGCAGTAAATGAAAGCAATCAAAAAAATAAGCGAACCACAAGCAACGTAAGCAAAGGAATATGTCTGCTCAAGACAGCGCAGAATATTTCAATGGGTGGGTGGCTCTGTCTTGAGGAACAAAGAAGAAGTAATTCATCAGTGGATCACTTTACACAAAGCATAATGACCAGGAACAGTTTCATTCAACCCTTCCTTTTACGTGAAGACTGGGACATAGCCGGGATCGGAAGCGTCGTATAGGTTTTCCTTATATATTTACGTGACGAACACTTTTCAAAGAAACTTCTCTTACGATGATGTTTACACCATGCTCACAAACCTTCAGAACCCTTATCAATATGCATATCTTAATTCGTAAGTTATTTAATTAAGACAAATTCTATGAATAAAGAAATTAACAACCCAAAATAATTATTAAAACATAGATTTTAGTAAGGATGTCATCAGAAAGATTAAAAAATAAGATTTGTCAATGTATTTTTAAATCAAGAGATGCAAATTGGAAGTATCACTGCTGACTGACTGACTTACAATGTAATGTTTCACTTCCGTTTCTGATTTTGCGACTGTGTAATAAAAGTTGTTTCATTCTTCGTACAGTGAATAGTGTTATTTTTTCGCAGAAAATTAAAATCCATCAAAGTATTTCCAATAATCACGTTTAACCTGCATTCGTTATATGATCAACTCATGAAATTTGTGTCGAACTCGCTTAAACACATTACTTGATTGATTAGTGAGACACCGTCCAATGCAACTGTATGTGTATTACGTAACAATAGGCTACATATGTTTGACGGTGACTCGATAATCAACCAATTAATGTGTAAACACAAGGGGATGTCTTCCATTAGTTGCTGAAACACAATTCACCACACCTATGACCATCTTGTGTATTAAATAGGAATATTTTAGGAATGTTAAATCGATTACTTAATCTAAGCCATAACGTCCACTTGTCACTTTGTAATCATTAAAACTTTTTACATACTTATACCGCATGATGAGGCGCTTTAGAAATGTTACTCCTAACATACTATCTGAAAATATTAAGTCCAGAAAGATGCGATGAGTGGGGCATGTGGGCTCTGTGAAGGAGAAGAGAAATGCTTACATGTTTTTTTGGGAAACCTGAAGGAAGGGGACTGTCTGGAAGACGTACGCGTAGACTGGATGCTAATATTAAAATTGAGCTTGAGACAAGAGGATATGAGGACTTACGTTGGATTTATCTGGCTCAGGACAGCGTCAAGTCGCGGGCTCTTTTCAGCATGACAATGGACCTTCGGCATTGACATGTGCGGGGAATTTCCTGACTAGATAAGGAAGCATTCTGCTCCACGGAGTTAGATATTGTTGATTTAAGTGGCACTGTGTGTCTTCACTTCAAAAAAGAGTTTTACCATTGATTTAAGAAATCTCAACCCAATTTTACTTTAAAAATAAGTTATTTAAGTTTATGTTAAGTGAGTATTTGAAATGTTCTCTTTTATTCTTTGTGGCTTTTCCTTTTGTCGGTAAGGCTAGAAGCAGTTACTCTTATTATGCTAGTTAACAGTCAGTATGCAAGTAAATAAAACATCTGCTTTGCCTTTTCTCTGGCAGATCTGATTACTTCTTCAGCAACAGCTTAAGCTACATAAACTGCCTATAGCCGTAACCGAAACAGTGAAAATTATGCCTGCAGGATATAATGAGAAGCAATGTGACACTGGGACAGCGTCTGAACACAGTTCCAAGTCAAAACGGGGATTCAGAGGAAATTTCAGCTGCCTTAAACCACACAAATATTGAGTGCAAAATGTCTATAACACAAACAGACAAATCACGAAGTCACATGGCTCTACATGTAAAAAACTAGTAAATGCTTCATCTTCATGTAAGGCTGTGTGTGAGAATGTGTTTGTGTGTGTGTGTGTGCGTAAGTGAGCGAGCGAGCACTATATACATAATTTACTAATTAGACGCTTTCGAAAATCATAAATTCAAAGGACAAGAAATTAAACACATGTGATACAAAACTGGTATGGCACTGAAAGTTTGGTGTACGCACGTACGTGTGTGTGTGTATGTATGTATATATGTACGTACGTATGTGTGTACGTATATATGTATGTACAAGTATGTATGTATGTATGTATGTATGTATGTATGTATGTATGTGTGTATGCATTTACAAGTATGTATGTGTGTATGTATTCATGTATGTATGTAGGTATGCATATATGCACGTATATATGTATTTTATATACGTTATGTATGCATGAATGTATGTATGTGTTATGTTTGCATGTATGCGTGTACGCATGTATGTGTACATGTGTTATGTATGCGTGTATGTGTGTATATATGCATGTATTACGTATTATGTACGTATGTAAGTATGTACGTGTGTGTAAGTGTACATATATATGCCGTGTAACACACACTGTTCAGTAAATACCACAATACAAAAAATCTGTTTCGACCTCAATGAGGTCATTATCAGGAAAAATTGCCCCTATCAAAAAGTAACTTATTCAACTGGCTAAAATCTTCTGTCAGTATGTTGAAAATTATATAAATGAAAGTGACACAATACGACCCGAAACGCTGTAAACCTCTGTTGTCATCAATGTATAGAAATTATATCAAAACTCTTGGTATTTGAGTATGCTGCAGTAGATCTTTATATGTGTTGGATTATTACTCTGCTCTAAATTTTCTCTTGTGCAAATATTTTATGTAGTTTTGAAAACTATATTTTGGCTTGTAAATCAGTCGTCTAAAATACCTGTTCCTGCCATGGAGAGAAAGTTGGAAATGGCGTCTTAATGGAATACGCAACATGTAGAGGTACAAAACCGATTTACTCAATACATTCATACTTATGTTATTGTGGCTTTAATTTTATTTATGTGATTTAAGTCGGTTACGCAAAGGGATGTCACTAATGTGAACATACACGTAACATAAACGTTCACTGTACGAACTGCAACCAACATCTATTTTTGAATTTCAAGTTGTTCCATACCTTTTTCGATGTGTAATTTAAAATATTGATACAATGCATGCCACTGTACGTATTTGAGTCTCGTCGTCAATAACAGATCTATCTTCAGCCTTGCGAGTATATGTTAGAAATCAGCAATTTAATTTCCTCACATTTTGGCTTGAAATACTAGTAACGTTTCCAATCGTACTGAAATTAGTTCTTCAGAAGTGCCACAAGATAAGGTCAAAGAGACGTAAATTATACTTACTGAATGAAACAGTCCACAAACATTTAGGAGTCATTTGTTTTTACATATATCGCCTATATGATCTTCGGAAATGACAGTGTCGTTATATGCCTTATACATATGTAGAATATAAATAACAAAATTGCCTAGCTGCATTACATGGTATTAAACCAAGTTACACATTACATAGGAAACCGCATTCCTTACATAATTTACAGTAGCCGAATAGTTTTTGTGAGTAGTGTTTTATTATTACTATTATTATTATTATTGAACTTAATTTAATTACGTACGTCATGGTGCGATTTTATATCTTGAAACAGTGTACCCTTTAACAGGTCATTAAAACGATTCGTTTTAAATTCAAGTGTGTGTAAATTATGTTACACACCATAAATTTCATTTAAAATTAATTATTAATAATTTATGCATAATATAAGCACAGACTGCGCCACAACTTCGTGATTTATTTTTATAAATAACACTTGTTCGAATTTAACCAACAGAAATTTGGGTTTACACACGTGGAAACCTAACCTACAACAGCCTTTTAGTCATACAGTTTCATCATAATTCAAATTTATGTACATAAAAACAATGGCAAGGCAGAATTGAATCAACATGTATGCAGCAAATAAGTTAACACATTTTTAAAAGTATTGTGCAGCATAAATAGTAATGTATGTAACAGTAAGATCTCACATTTTTGGGCCTATCAAAAAAGAACGTTACTTAAAAATTATTTTGCTTAATACTTATGAGACTAGAAACACAATTCAATGTGTACACATACAGTGTTAAATTACAGGAACTTTGTAAAATCATTAATGGAAGTGCCACTTCACTTAATGAGAACATCTTTTATAACATCAAATGAAGACAGGATTTAAGTTCGTGGTACAAATATTAATAGCTATAAAAGTGTATTAATGTAAGTATTTCATAGGCACATAAAGAGTGAATATTAATATACACATATTTGTGCGAAATAATTCATATTTTTTTACCTTTCTGGGCTAAACCTGACACGCATTAAAAAATAATAGAGCAAATGACTACATTTAAAGCCCCTGAAATACCATAAAATACATTAATTGGAAAATAAATAAATAAGGCCTAAGTCAATAGTATTAAACTCAAAGCACTAAATGGTATAGAACATCTCTTGAAAACCAAAGAGTTGCTAAGTTAAGTTAAATTTATCGCCTTTTTCGAAACCGAAGGCAGCATATTAGACCCTGAGAATCTAACCCAGTTATCGCCACTTTGAGTAATTTTTCAGTACAGCAGAAAAACTGCATCACGTGCTTTTCTTTACAGTCTCAAGCACACTTCACGTTCTTAAAATGCAAAACATAAATTAATATATATAGACATTTTCATCTAATATTCGATATTTTTATACTTGAAAAATTCTTCACAAAAGTAGATCGGATTTTACCAAACTTCTGAAGCTGCCTTTTGTCTTCTTATTCCTTATTGCCTGCATGAAATAAAAAAAACCATTGCCCTTATGAAGAACCTATACGAAACGTTTGTTACATTTTATGCAGCGACAAAACAGGCCTGTCAGAGAGGAATAATATTTCTTGTTGTACAATAACACTACAAACTTTAATTTCCAAGGGCATTATAGAAATCTGAATTATCGTCAATAAACGTGGAAATAAGAAGAACAAACTATTCCAGCCATTATTAAAATAACCTTTTTAATGCGTTCTTGATATTGATAGCGACATACGCGACATACTTCAAATTGAAGCGATAGTATTCCAATATACGACATAAATTCTTATCCATTTTCGATAAAAGTATAAAACTATGATAAATTCACATCACAGCACACAAATAAAATAGAGTTAAAATATAAGTTACGACCTCAGTCAATTTTAACACAATTTTAGAGACATAAAGAACAACCTCGTAGGCTTGGTGACAGCTAACAGGACCACATGACGGTAGCGCACCTCCTCGATTGTTTGATAATGAGATTTTAAAAATTGCTTTCACTCATCTGGAGGCAGTTGACTTCTTTATAACAACTGATTTTGATTCACTAGCCATCGCTAACGAAGGAAAAGCTACAGGAAATTTCCACACAGCGCAAACTTGCTACAAATATATTACCTTAACAATCGTTGAGTATTTTTCCAAGGATTATTAGCAGCATCATTTCATCACAAATGCAAGGGCAGATAGTGTCATTCCCACCTCATAAATTCGTGCATCCGTCACATTGCCCTTACCGAGTGTACGTAAATAAAATGTGTAGTGTGGGTCTGTTTTCGAGTGTTCATACCAATTTTCGTTAAGATCGGTCATGTGGTACATTTAAAATGGCCTGGGAGGGGGGGGGAGGGAAATCGTGTATAAAACATACAGACAGTACAGTAATTTCAAAGGTTTAGTTCTCTCATTTGCAAAGAGGAAAGTACTTGCAAAATTAACTTTTGTTCTACAAAATATGTTCAGAAGTACGGTGATTTAAAGGATATGAACTACAAAAATGTGAACGTATTCAAATATGGATCACAGGCAATGGTATAATTATTTAGATCTATAACGTGAATTCAAGATTCAAGTCTTCTGAAATGAGGCCGTGTTGATAGATCGTTACCAAAGTTTCAGAGGAGCTTTCTGCCTTCACCTTGAGGGTGGTAGCAAGCTCCTATTAACGGCCGGCAACTATTTACCAATCGCCACAGAGTTATATCCCAGAAGACTCGAACCAACCTTAAGACCGCTACAGGAACCTCAAATTTTGCACTACACGGTGAACTCTTCTACATCACAGCAAATAATTTAAACTTTGCTGTTCTTTGACTTAGTGTAAGAACCAGGTGGATGGGCCATGTACGTAGGACATACGGGGGAGTCAAATTCGTAGAAAAGTTTGGTCAGACAAAACCGAAGGAAAAAGTTTCTTGGAACACCTACGCGTAGGTGAAAGAATAATATTAAAACAGATACAAAATTGGGACGGAAATTTACGAATTAGATGTATGTAGCTATAGATATGGCCTTGTTACGGGCTGCTGTAACTATATTAATTAATTTTCAGGTCCGATAATGTGAGGAAAATATTAGTAACTTACGGACTTTTAACTGCTCAAAGACTCCGCTCCGAGGTGATGGTTCATATTACTTATTCGCTATTCCACTGCACTAAACACAATTGAAACTTGAATAAAATTAATCACTCAAGACATGAAAGTACGCGAATTCAATGCTTTCTCAGACGTACATGTGTATTTATAACAGGAGCAAACATAAATTGACCACGTAAAGCACTATGTTTTTAGAAGCTCTGAATTTGACCAAAGGGAGTATGTGTGTGTCTCGCACGATTCTCAAATAAGCAGAGATGTTTTCCCTAAAGCACAGTAACAGATATGTCTCTGTAACAGGGAATATTGTGCTTCCTTTGAGGTAGTACATATTTAAATTTAATTTACATAAATGTCAGGCTTCAAAGGACGATAACAGTAACTCATATATACTTGTCACTCAGATAGAAATTAACCGCATATTCAATACGTTTTGAAGTCACTAATATACACAGCTACAGACAGAAAATACTATGTAATATATACTCTCCTAATATTCACGGATAATTTCTGTGTGTTTGTGTAGAATATTCAGATTATCTGCTACGATCTGGTGCTTAGTGACCGTCTCTGAACCTACCAGGAAAGACGAGTTTCCATTCCGTCAAATAACAGAACTTTGCAATATTCTGAATTCCGTGCATGCTTCATATAGAACAATCAATATACTCGTATACTGCATGAATAACTCATAGTACGACAGCGTTTCTGAGTATCTTACTTTCTATACAAACCTTGATCTCAGACTGAAGTACACGTATCCCTTGGTCTCGCAATGAAACACACGTATCCCTTGGTCTCAGAGTGAAATACATGTATCCCTTGGTATCAGAGTGAAATATACCTATCCCTTGGTCTAGGTGAAATACACGTATCCATTGGTCTCAGAGTGAAATACACGTAGCCTTGGTCTCAGAGTGAAATACATGTAACCCTTGGTATCAGAGTGAAATATACGTATCCCTTGGTCTCAGAGTGAAATACACGTATCCCTTGGTATCAGAGTGAAATACACGTATCCCTTGGTCTCAGAGTGAAATACACGTATCCCTTGGTATCAGAGTGAAATATACGTATCCCTTGGTCTAAGTGAAACACACGTCTCCCTTGGTCTCAGAGTGAAATACGTGTAACCCTTGGTATCAGAGTGAAATATACGTATCCCTTGGTCTAAGTGAAATAAACGTATCCCTTGGACTCAGAGCGAAATACATGTATCCCTTGGTATCAGAGTGAAATATACGTATCCCTTGGTCTAAGTGAAATAAACGTATCCCTTGGACTCAGAGCGAAATACATGTATCCCTTGGTATCAGAATGAAATATACGTATCCCTTGGTCTAAGTGAAATAAACGTATCCCTTGGACTCAGAGCGAAATACATGTATCCCTTGGTATCAGAGTGAAATATACGTATCCCTTGGTCTAAGTGAAATACATCCCTTGGAATCAGAGCGAAATATGTGTAGGCCTATCCCTTGGTCTCGCAATGAAACACGCGTATCCCTTTGTCTGAGTTAAATACACGTATCCCTTGGTCTGAGCGAAATACACGTATCCCTTGGTCTGAGTGAAATACTCGTACCCCTTGGTCTGAGTGAAATACTCGTACCCTTGGTCTGAGTGAAATACTCGTACCCCTTGGTCTGAGTGAAATACTCGTATCCCTTGGACTCACAGCGAAATACACGTATCCCTTGGTCTCAGTGTGAAATTAACGTCTTCACATTTAGCAGCAATGTACTAGTAATTTTCATCCCGAAACCCTTATTAATTTTGTCGTGCATTAGGAACACAAGACAGAGGTTCTTTCACATTTTAAACAAACTTTTATTTATTCCATGCATATAAAATGCTGTACATACAAAAGAAAGCTGTCAAGACGTTTCTAGCTCTTTCTACTTGTGTTTGACAATGTATTAAACATACCTCATACACATCCCCCCTTCCCCGGCTCTTATGAGGCTGCACACGCCAGTGGGGAGTGTATTTACGACGGCCAGGAAGCGCTGGTGTACAAGGCATAGAGGGTAAAGGGACTATGATATTTCAAGTTATATCATCATATTGAAATACAAGTAAACTTAACACAGCACGAAGATATTACTTTGATTTGCAGCATTTAAAATATAATACTCTCGTACGTACCATCGGATTTAGCATTAAGAAATTCATTGTTGCACCCACAGTTAACATTCACGTGTTAAGCAAGATTCTTACAATAAACGATTATTCCATAAACAACGTCAGTCGTTTTATCGATTTCGTCAACGCAAAGTGTTCCTGTGAGGGGGTAAATAAATTTCTTAAATATTATTCAGGTAAATTTCGGCTTAAAATTTGAAGACATTTCTCTCCTTTTATGGTAAATAATTCATTGTCCTATTCACAAAAGCCTTCATATTAAAATCAGGTAAGAAATTTATTACTTAGAGAGATATAGCCTGATTTTGTAACGTCATTAAATAAATCACTTTACATTGTATTACAAAAATTTGTCTGAGAAAACAGATGATTTATTATAGCTGCTTTTTAAGTTTCCTTCAGAAACTGCTATTGAAAAGGTGCAAGAAAACCATGAAAGATGGAAACTGGAAAAGAGTTTTTATGGTCCACGCTGTTATTTTACTGGACGAAAAGTTAAATATATTATAAGGAAAAACACAGAAACTCTCTAATATTGCTAATAATGAAATTCGTACATAACAAAGACAGACAAAAATCAGCAGGCCCATATGTTCAAGTCTTGTCACCAGAATTCAGAACAAATATGGCGGAGTTCATTTATTTGAGAATGACAATAACAAATCAAAATTCAAAAATCAAAGAACAGACTCTATGTGGGGAATGCGTGCTGCCTTTCGGTTCAGAACCACTTGTTTTCCCGCCTTCCATCTAAAAATGCAAGGACTGAAACATTTAAAAATATAATTTCCCAGTTATTTTGCGTGGGTGTGAGACTTTGTCTCCCATATTACTGGAAGCCTGAAGCCTTCTAGAAGAGACTGTTGAAAATATTTGGGCTTAAGAGGCTGAAAGTAACATGAGAGTAGGGAATATTGTATCAAGAGGGCTTCATGATTCTCACTGCTCGCCACATATTATGAGGGTCATCACATTAAGCAGGTTGTGATAAGCACAGAAGGGAAAGAAAAAACAGCAAATGTTTCTTTGGAAAACACGAGGAAAAGACAGTATTTGAAAGATGTAAGCCCAGATAGGAAGATTATATTAAAATACGAGATTTTACAGTAAGAGAATTGAGGGTGTGTGTTGGATTCTTCTGGTCCAGGATAAGGATCAGTTGTGGATTATTTTGAGCACGGCAAAGAAATTCCGAGTTCCATCAAATGAGAAGAAATATTTAACAGCTCAGTAACTATCAGAATTTCAAAAATAACTCAGTTCTGTGGAGTTAGGTATTTATTATGAACTTGTTTCAGATTCTATATTACTTTGAATGTAAACGTTCTAAAGGATCAGATAATAAAGTAATGTACAACGTACATAGAGATGAAGCATGTGTAGGATAACATTAAATGACTTTTGGGGAAAACGTACATTAAAATTTCAGTAAAATAGCGGTAAAAGAGGTAAAGCTATCCTTATACAGGTCTAAACAGTCCCTTAGGTTTCCAGGAGGTTGAGGCCTCGAGATTTCTACACAATCGGCACATGAAGGTGATAAGGTTGTCTGCCCTACGCACCGGCCACCTTTACCCTCCAGGAACTAGTCCTGGTACTCATTTCTGTTAGAGGCTGAGTCGACCCCAGGGCCGTAGTGAGGCCAGAAGGATTGTGTCAATGAAAAATTTCAATGACACCATCGGGAATCGAACACGCTAACTTCCGGCTTGTAGCGCAGTGCCTCAACCAACTGAGCCACCGCGTGCCCCCGTATAATAAAGTGGCATTCGTTAACAACCTATCTTCTGTTCTTCATCCACCAAAAGGAATCATGACCAATTCTTATGATTCTTTCATTTTACTGCATGTCATTAGTGCATTTTTGGACGCAATCACAGCTGAAAAAAGCACTATTAGCTTTGTCATGTCCGTTCATCCGTCCGTCCATGGGTCTGTCTGTCCACACATTGTCCAAACATTTGTTTTTCATTACCAACGGCAAGTTATAAATATGCAGAAAGACCATTCAAAAGATGAAAAGGCTCAAACATAACACATGGAAGGCAGATATGTGGAATTCCTAAAACAGGTGAATATATTCGTTACACCCCAGAAACAGAGGTTTACTTCCGTACGGGTGTTTGGGATCCGGAAATTCACCCTGACTGCGCTTCCAACAAAACCACCCATTAAATCTGCTGTCTGTACGAGGAAGGACAAACATGTTCTCACGACATGAAAGGCAAATGTATACAGTGACAAGTGAATCCTTTCATATTTATATTGGATCAGGAAACTGGTTTTCTGAGTTACGCAACGTACATATACGTTACGTTTTCAGTGCAAGCATCTAGAGAGGTATTGTGTATATGTGACAAATCACGCCATCTGTAAAATATGTTATATTTATTTGAAACAAAAAAAAATTTAATTTTCTGCAACATTCGCATGAAATGATTTACCTTATCTTACTGGCTTCAGACAGTAAGGATTATCTACACTCTGTGAGAAAAGTGGCACAAGGTCTAGCCTGAGAAATAATAGAAAAATATGGTTTTGTGATATACGAATATCCCTTCATTGGAATCCCAGTTTTTTGTCTCAAATATCCTTCATATTTGTAACAGAACTGAAATCCCCAAGTGTCCACCTTCCCGCAATGTGTCTGCAGCATAATCAGACTTACCGCGTGGAAGACAAATGCATATGCAGACGAAGAGCAGCCACCGCGGCATTGCTGGAAGAGGAGGCCCTTGGTCCGTGGGGCAGCCCTCGGCTGATGGAGAGTCCATGGTGCCCTTCTTCACCTGCTGCTGTTGGAATACATTGGTGCGAAACTGTCTCCAGCTGCCTGCTTCTGGATCTATATGCTGCTGGTGCTCAGACAAGTGTTCTTCCTTCTTCTTCCACCAGTTCCCGTCCGTCTTCCTACACCACCACAATCACGGTGTACAGCCAAGTCTCTCTCAGAGCTCACACAACGCAGAGCGCAGCATCTTGCCTGGACCAGTCCACCAGTAAGCTCTTTCCCGCACCAAAGCCCAGTAGGCAACGAGGAGGCAGGCCCGTTCTCTAC
The DNA here is from genome assembly GCA_021186555.1 of Reticulitermes speratus. Taxonomy (NCBI): domain Eukaryota; kingdom Metazoa; phylum Arthropoda; class Insecta; order Blattodea; family Rhinotermitidae; genus Reticulitermes; species Reticulitermes speratus. The sequence goes on from JAJKFL010000005.1 coordinate 24,140,998, forward strand.
AATCCCTCCCTCTGCACCCCCTGTTTAGTTCGGTAGAGCCACCGCCGCCGTCACCATCACCACCGGCTTGCATTAGGCCTTCAGGCCCCTGGATCACAACCAGGCAGATCAATAATTAAGGACGCATGCGCCAGCGAAATTTTAACCTCTCTTGTCCAATCAGTTTGCAGCCCTACTGTGATGTCAAACGTAGCGCGTTGCAGCTCCCCCGCCCCCAAGCATGGTCCCGGAGCAGAACTTTTTTTGTAAGCATATACATGTTCTTTTGTTTTCAATCTTCTTCAGCATCCTTGTGTCTCTTTCATCTGCTGAGGCTCATTCCTTCTCCATTCTTTTCTCGCCGGAAGAAAGCAGGATGCCGGGTGTCTGAAGACACACCAGTCTCGAAACAATCTGCCCTTACAAAACCTACAAGGCGCTCGCTCCCACTAGGTGAAAAAGTAAAATACAGAAACTAACAAACAAATTAAAATTAGATTAACATTGATCATAATCATTCCTTGAGATAAGAATTTCAAAAAAGAATATGCTTTTACAATTCAACATCACGTACAGACGCTCACGTGGGAACTTCATTCCAGTACCAACATTACAATTAGATATATATCGCCTGACACCCCGTTCCGTCTTTCGACTGTTAAGTAGCTCACAGCTATTTTAACAAACTATTACAGCATATTTTCTTCCTCATCACGACACAAGAAACTAAGTATTTAAAAACCCGATGTTTCGAAACATGAGGTTCTTCTTCAGGGACATTATTCCATTTATATTCTGTTATAGTTTACACACTACTAAAACAAGGTAGGCAATGTGGCCTACGTATGACGTAACACTGTGGCGCGATCTCACAACCACTGTTGCAATGTAAACGCAATACCTTCCCTTTGTATTGTTGGCGTATACACATCGCTGTCAAAAATGTAATGAATACTGAAAACGTTTCCGTGGAAGCAGAGCAACTCGTTCTCTGTATTGCTGCACTACATACGTCCTTGCCAAAAATACGAAACACACTTAGGTCTTCCTGTAGAGTGCCCGACATTTTTGTCCGATTTTAACCAAATATGGAGTTTCTCGAAATATTTTCGTAGAAGTCCTCAATATCAAATGTTACGAAAATCCTTGCGGCGGGAGCTATGCCGATACACGCGGACAGACACACGGATGGACAGAGATTAAGCTAATTGGCGCTTTACGTGGCTTACGCGAACGCGCCTAAAAATTCTAACCTTCATTGATGATTTCTTTTCCCCATTCTACAAAAAAAAAAAAAATAAAAACGAACTTAGGTCTTTCTGTAAAGTGCCCAATAATGTTGGCCGATTTTAACCAAATTCGGAGTTTCTCGACAGATTTTCGTATAACACTCCCCAGTATCAAATTTCACTAAAAAAACTTTCTCACTAAGTTTATATGCCCTGTTTCCCAAAATCTTTCTGTTCTGTAATTAAAATCTCTCGTATTTTTTCACGTTGAATATCGTACATGTTTGTAAAATATATTCTACCTCAATTGATAATTAAAATTTCCTTTCAAAATTACATTATATAGATTGTACTATTATTATTATCATCATCATGCCACATCACAATTCTACTTTGTCTTTTATATTTTATCAGTTTCTGGCTATTATATTTGCCGGTGTAAAAGTCAATGTCGTATTTCATCTATTTATGTGAGGGTGCTGCAAATGTAAACTGTTCTGAACCTACTCTATTAATCGCACAGAAATGGAAGTCATACATCCTATGCCCCACCGGTCTGTAAAATCTACCCAAGCCAAAACGAAGATTGTGGTTTCAGAAGTGTGAGATCTCTCAGCACTATCTACTGAAGTAGCCTTTCTAAACAGAGAGATCCTTCAGTGCCAACGACGAAGATGGCCGCACTGGAGTGTCAAATCTTTCAGTGCCATCCAGTGAAGTTGTCTCTCCAGAAAGAGACAGAGATATCTCCGGCCATGTATTGAAGTTGCCGTTCCAGACATTAAGATCTCTCCACGTCACATACTACAGTTACCATTTCAGACACTGAGATCTCTCCGTGCCATCTACTAAAGTTGACGTTCAAGACAGTGGCCTCTTTCCGCGTCACCAACCGATGCTGCTGGTGTAGACAATGACAACTTATAGCGCAAGTAATGAACAAGACAGGCAATGTGCGTATAACGTAACATTGAGGGGCGTTCGCGTAACCATTGTTGGCGTGGGAACGCAATAAATATTACATAGTCTGAGTGTGTGCAACCTTAGTTATCCAGTGTGCAAAGCGCATGCGCCGCATTATATTGTCATCTGTAGCGTGTACGACTCTACAGTATTTTTCCACATTAAATCATAAACGGCACGATTTTCGGAAAAAAGTTATTGAATATAAAATGTTTTCGATTTTCTCTGCAACTTTTGTTGAAATATTTCCCAATATAAGACGAATTCGGCGAGATATTATCATAAACGTACATAGGTATTCATGTAAATTACCCGTTATTCTTGTCAGATTTTAATGAAACTTGAATTTCGTCAACAGATTTTCGAAAAACATTTAAATATCAAATTTAATGAAAATCCATCCAGTGAGAGCCGATTTGTTCCATGTGGACGTACAGGTAGGCAGGCAGGTAGACAGACAGACAGACAGACATAACGAAGTTAATAGTCGCTTTTCGCAATTTTGCGAACGCGCCTAACAGTGCGCTATCTTTCAGCGCCAGCTACGGAAGTTGCTGCTGTCGAGATTGGGATCTTTCCATGTCAACGAACACAGTGAGACGTCGAACTTACAGTCAGTATTTGTGTTACTTCAAGCATGTAAAAACACGTTACTACAGAAATTTACAGATTTTCGCATTATTTATCATCAATTGATACCGATCGTAAGTGACTTTTACCACATATCCGACAGAAGAGCTTGCCTTTCCTCCAATATCAGTCACTTCCTCTTATCACTACAGGTTTATGAATTGATGTTTAAACTCCAAGTAATAAACCTCATTAAAACCTTAAGAGCTCATGTTGATCTACATTACACATTTAAGTTCAGTTCCTATCCCAGAGAGAATACAGGCTCTAAACCTCATAAATATCAACAGGTGAATTATTTGAGGGAATAGTAGACATTTACTGTGACAAACCCTTATAAACAACGTGCGGGCGAAGTTCACAGTTTCTAAACATTAGTGCAAGTGGTACGTATCCTTAACAATGGTCTTTGAAAGGTTCAATTTCTTACAGAAAGGCCATACATAAAGGTGTATTAACCCTTTAAATCTAGTAGTCAGTATATGTACCACAAAATTTCACACTATATGTTCAGTATTTTAAACACACGGCGTACCATACATTCCTACAATAAAGAGCTACTCTTTCCCTACACAACATTAACTGACTGGTGTTTCAAATGGATGTGTTCTCTGAGGTATACGGTGTTTTTTCTCCTGCTTGACCGACAAACGCCCGCCCGACGTTCCGCTAGCGTTACGTCATACGCCGAATCTCGGGAGGTTTAACAGACTGTGAAGGAAGCGAGAAGAAGACTCCTGTTATAATAACCTGAAGAAAGTCTAATAAAAACTCACCAGTGCTACAGCAGATGTTGAAAATATTTCCCTCGTGACTGAATGCACTCAGTACAACTGCGGAAGACGTTGTTGTTGTTCCTCTCTGGTGTTACTGACCGGAAATTGTTGAAATTTCAGGGCGGATGTTGTTTCTTAGTTCTTCCAGAATGTAAGGATTTGTTATATAAACTTTAACTTTAAACTTCCCTACAAATGAAAGAAGAAGGTGTTAAATCAGGGGAATGTAGTGGCCAAAGACCGCGCCTAATTGCGCGACCATGTAAGGTCTTCGCACTGTTCTCAAACCGGAGTGCAACTTCAACTGTCCACGATAACAGGCTTGCGCTATGAATCATCGGGTTTGTTGCTGGTAAATGCATTTCTCAGTCCTTCAGTGATGTAACAGCATACCTCGACTCAGGTACACTGTTGAAGAGCGTGTGTTTTTAGTGCAGCTGTATTTCAAATATGAGTCTGCTGGAAAATGTCGCAGAAAATTTATCAGCCCCGGAGATGTGTGTTTCGAAAACGTCTGCTCGAAGGGCCACAAAACTGTTACAACTGCGACCGTGTAAGGTAACAGTAGTTCATGCTTTGAAGGAACATGATCCGGTTACAAGAATGCATTTTTATGATTGATTTCTTCAGTCTGTACACGATGGACAATTTGATCCACAGTTAATATTTCCCCTGATGAGGCCTGGTTTTCGTTAAGTGGAGAGGCGAATTCTCAGAACAGCCGGTACTGGAGTGAAGAAAACCCAGGACTTGTTCACGAACTCCCTCTTCGTGACGAAAAAAATTGGTGTCTGGTGTGCGTTTAGTGCACGCCGTGAGATTTCAACAATTTCCGAGCAAGAACACCAGAGAGTAAATAACTTGCGCTGCCGGTATACTGACTGTATTCGGTCAGGAGGGCAAAATTTTCAGCATCTTCTATAGCACTGGTGAGTTTTTATTAGACTTTCGACAGGTTATTATCAGGGAGAATATTTTTCTCGCTTCCTTCACCGGCTGTTAAACCTCCCGAGACACGGTGTATGACGTAAATTTAGAGGAGCGTCGGGAGGCCGCTTATCGGTCAAGCAGGAAAAAAAACACCCTCTACACACTGAATATTCAGCACAGTGTAAATTAAGTTTCGTCTGCAAACGTTTAGTAATCAACTCCATCTCTCGCAAAATATTTTGGATGATATTAACAACAGTTCGGCTGAAACGATTGAATTATAAGATACTAGTAGACTCCTAGACTTAGGCATAAGGGGAAAAGAACCTTAGCGTCAACAACTCATTCGATATGAAGAGCACATAAAAACGTGTAAAGGTAAAGGTAAACGTCATCCAAAGTCAAGCTTATGCAGACAGACAGTGGAAGCGGATATACAGCTCCAACCCATTCGCAATTCGGAACTATAAGGAGGTGGGTGGTCAGCACCACACTGCGGCCGCTTTACCCCCTGAAGGGACCCTGAGACCCTGTACCTTTCTACAGCAGGCTGAGTAGACCTCGGGGCCGGTCTGGACGGCATGGAAAATCTCGCTGCCACAGGGATTCGAACCACAGACATATAAGAACGTGTAGTTTTGTTAATTATAGAGAAAAATAAACCATCCCTAATATTAAATCCTACCTCGGTTACAACCTGCATGAATAAAATTGTTTTATAACATGTTAGCTTTGTACATGCAAGTCTCTTACTGCAGAATGTCTGTACTATCACGTGACAATAGTGAAATAAGCAGTGCCGACCTTAGCAAATGCGGAGCCCGACTGTGATCCTGTAGCGGGCCCCTAAAAGTTATTGTGCACAGTACAAAAAGGACTAACGTTTTGGTATTAACGTAAGTTATAAAATCATTATAAAATCAGTACGAGAGCTTTGTGTGGTATCACACTGCTTATTTTTAAAACTTACTAATGCGCGAATCGCCCATTAGTTGGAGGCCCCCGTAAGCGCGGGGTCCGATTGCATCAAATCGGTCCAATCGGCCTCTAGGCTGGCCCTAAAATAAGGACTTTTAATTTACATACAAAGGTATAGCTTGGTTCATAAAAAGTATTTATGAAACTCCCACGCGTTCATAAAATTGTCCCCAGTGTACGCCAAAATTCGAAGACGAAGTACTGTCAGGTATTCCTTTCTGTAATCTTTTCACAGCTACCCTTCGCATTGGAGGAAATTCTCCTCCATCCACAACCCAAAGACAGGCTACGACGTTCTTTTTCTTTATCCCTTTCCACAAGGGCAAAACCACTCTTTGAAAGAAGCTGTAACAGAAAGAATTAGGATTAGACTGTGTTTCCCGTTTTTGTATATTGTATTAGAAATCAATAAAGGATGTTGAAACCTCGGATTGATTACCGATTGCCAAATACCATTAAAGGAAACGCTTTAGGAATAGGAGTTGTGGCGAAGTGTGAAATCTTAAGAACAAATGGGAAGAAGAACGAAGATGAGGAGGAAGTGAATTCAGTCTCCAGAGAGCTATTTCAACAAGAGTAATGGCAGGGACAAAGCGAGAGCTACCATTTTATATTTCTGTTAAATAAACACTTCTGTTTAAATTTCTACCTTACAACTTATGAAATGAAGTTTCAGCAAATGAAGGATGAATCGTAATAAATAATCTCAGAATTTCGTCGCTCCAAACGTTACCTACCTCCTTACCTACCTACCTACCTATCCAGTTACATTAACAGACCATTTCATTGTACGGAGTGTCTCTGTAGCATGATGGCACGTAAATTGCCGGTCACGAAATCTGTCCATAACCAAAAGGCTCATGATTGTGTTCACAAAGGTAACCAGCGGCCACTTACTTGTAACTAATTATTTTCAAACCTTCAGAATATGTCATAAAATTCATTTTAATATTATATTTTCACCACGCAAATGTATTACCTGGAGTAATTACAACCAATATTCTGGACGCAGCCCCACAAGATTTTATCACCGCTGACACCCTTCCCACAAACCCAACCTCCTCCATTCAACCACTAACAAAATGAAAAGCAAGTAAAAAGGGCCCTTAATATGAATATATTACCTACATCCTCTCTTTAAAAATATTTCGTTTCCAACTAATTTAAAGATCAATAATTAGAGAATTTTGGCAAGAGGGAATAAATACACATACAAAGTAAATAAAGCTAAATTTGTGCAAAAATATTCTCCTCACCAATTCGTTGCCATAGAAGGAGACAGCCAACTATAATACAGAGTAAGCCACAAGCCCCTGTGCATGTTCGCAAGAAAGGCGTTGCACTGTGCTGACAGTGGGGAACACTTTATGTGGCATATGTAACTTCTGTCAGATGCCCGTGGGCGTCACTTTCAACACTTATTGTAATGAGTGCTGTGCATTCACTGTGTCTTCGAGTCTAATGTGTATCACACTTCTAATAGGTGCACACGTACTTTTGGTTCACTCTGTAGTTGAAAAAAATAGCACTGCATAAGTGAACAAGTTAGAAAATGTCCCTACGCACTGCGTTGACCACAGCGTCCTTCCTCACAGGTGAACTCTGTGCCGCAATTGCAAGTTTAACGATACATAGTATCAGAATTTGGGAAATGTATGAGTTTTGTACGCAAGCCGTAAAAAATCTGCGGACAGGGAGGGGAACACGCGGACAGACAGGGCTAAACTAATGGATAAAATTTTGCAGCTCTTTGCTACAATGCGCAAATATGAATGCAAAACAATCTACGTAAAAAAAAACCTGGCCGTAAAAAGTTATACAATTCACGCGTGTATTTATTAAAATTGATAGTTCTTAGTACAAAAAGAACAACATGAAAGGAAGCGCACAATAAACAGAGGGAGAGTGACAAGCAGTGGAAACAATTTTGTTTAGAGGATCGGTCAGAAAATAAATTCAATATATATAAATAACTTATTTATTTTTAATTCTAATAACAATTTAGATTCAATCATACTGTTGAACCACTACATTTCCATACACTGCCCGCCCGAATTGAGGCATTTATCACATCGTGGGACGGGCTTTTCTCCCCTGTTGATACAAGTCAGTGTCCTGTATTGAAACCATCATTTCCCAAAAGTTTACACCTCGCGATCACCTTTAATCTACAATATAGTCTTCTCGGGCGCACAACCGCGTCAACTCGTTTAAATACAACGTTTCGGGGACTGGCTACGTCCCCATCCGTATGTTAAATCAGTTTTGCCTGAGGATGGGGACGAAGCTAGTCCCCGAAACGTTGTATTTAAACGAGTTGACGCGGCTGTGCGCCTGAGAAGACTATATTGAATCATGTCGCCGCGAAAGTTTTAAAACTTACACCTTGAATCTACGTTCGCCAAGACTTTCCTTCACAGCTTATAAACACACAATAATCGCTCGGTGACAAATTAGCCTATGTAAGCATAAATATTGCGGACACTTTAGTTACGAAACTGTGCAGTGTGTCAGCTCACCTGACCGACTCTCCCAAGTGTGATGCCATAAAATTTCGTAAATACATACCAACGTTTCGGAGGAACCCGATTCCTGCACGTGCAGAGTAACCTGGGATACTTACATCCCAGAAGACCTTAACATACACATTCATCTTCAGAAGAACCGCAAATTTCGCAATATAAAACACAATAAATTATATTATTCCACATAAAAGTGTCTTACAACACAGCATTACAAACAATGGAACGAAATAAACTCGGGTTATTAACAAATGACGAACAGCATGAATACGATAAGAAAGATGCAGGCCAATCTGCAGGTTACGAAGAATGTCCGGTAACAAAATAAGGGAACAACCGGACTTGGAGGCACATGATCACCGCGAACGAGATGGAATAATGTTACTAAATTTAATATAATGATTTTTGGGCGGAAAATTAGAAAATTCCAAACACAATATGTTGATAGCAAATCTAACGTGATAATTACAACTGTATTTATGCAAGAAAAAATAAAATCTTATCGATCACTCATTATCGATCACAAGTTTGGGTGACATTCAGGATACATCAGCTTCGCATCGCGGTAGGCAAATCGGTTACCCCGACAATTTCTGTGACTTCGAGACTTCTAAAAGATTGCGGGATACGTCCTTGACTGTGGTTATGTCACACGACGTTCAACAAACTCTACATTTCTCATGGTGTACTTAAATATTATAATAACTAACCAAATAAGAACTACATGAGGTTATTTATTGGTTTCAAAACGTAATGGGCCAAGAAAATAGGTTGCAATCTTAAAAAATTCCTATATAGGCCTACAGGACATTTCCACAAACCTTCTGGCAAGAACGTTACATATTTAATGACACAGAACATGGAACAAATTAATTGTAATTCTGTAAGTGAGCTGCGGTCTACGTATTGATTAATCAAAGTCAGTTCTGAAGATCACCTTTATTATGACAGGGGTAATAAATTGTTTAAATTAAATGTATAAAATAATGCTTAGTGGAAAAATTATGTTTGCCTCTCTGAATGAATTTCAACAGAAGTCAGTATCTTTTCACTAAACGTTCACATACTAGGCTCATTTTCTTCTAGGCTACGTCACGTCACTTGGTACTTTCTTACATGACGGTTACATATCAAACCCGGTTCATGGTACAGAACACCAAAACCTGATACAAAATAATACCTACGTGCGTAGACATTTCTAATTGTAATAAGATACAGGCACACTGAATTAAAACTAACGTATACGTCTCACCATAAATTCCTACAGTGAGGCTGTGAAAAGCAGCCCGAAGGATCGAATTCTTCCACATCTCCCTCGTTCTGTTAGGCTTCTCCCTCCAGCATATTTCCCTATACTCCCCTCCTCCCTTCCAATCGTTCAACCATTCTGTTCATATGAATGTTGGTGGTGACAAACACGCGATAAACTTTGATAGAGAAAAGCTGCTTGAGCTTAGTGGCACAGGCCAGAGAGGGGTGAAGGAAAATAACGTAGGAAAAAAGGCGGAAGCCTCGAGTGCCATTATCTTCACCTCCCATGGAACTTCTCTCCCTGATAGAGGAGAACAGAACCGTTGCGGAGAACTCTTTCCTATACTGAAAACGAGGGCAGCAAATTCATCCGCATTGCTGGCACCTACATCCCGAACTACAGGTGTTATACCCCATACGATCGTAATATTTACATTAGTCATCACTGGAATTTTAAGTCTCATGTTACTAGAATGATCAAATCTAAGAAAACGACGGAAAAGTCATTTAGCAGATATGAGAAAGAAGAGAAATGAGTAAAAGATATTTGTCGGAAAACTTGAAGAAAACGCCTTTTGGAGACAGGTGTGGATATAAGGATTATATTAAAATTATTCTTAAATAAGGAGGGTTGCAGGTTGTGGACTGAATACATCTCGCTGAGAATAGGAGCCAGTCGTTGGTTCTTGTAATAAACTTGTGGGTACCATAGAATAGGGTACTTTCTTGGGCAGCTCAGCGAATATTAACTTTTCGAGATGGATTCCAAATGGCCGACCGAGGTTGTAATAACTTTCTGACTTGTCAGCCCTATAGAATATTTTTTGGTGGTACTGCAAAGTCATGGAATGATGCCGAGAACCCAAATACATATCGCAGTGGTACTTTGTCACAGATCTTACATTAACTGTCTTCAGAATGAAACAGTGTCCCACAGGTGAGAAGCCAGGTTTCTGAGAAGGCCGATGAAATGTGCGCTTAAAGGAAAACTATGAGAAAACAACTGTACTTTTTACAAAATGTAAAACTTTTCCTTTACCCTGCTGACTTATTCATATGAAACATAATTTTTAGTTTCTCTGTCAATTTACGTCTTTTTGGATCCACCAGCGTGATCGCTATGTACATCGCAACTGCCAACTACATGGATTTCCGCGAAATTTTATATTGAGGACTTTACGATAATCTGTTGAGAAACTCCAACTTCGGTTAAAATCGGACACAAATATCGGGCACATTACGCGAAGATTTGAGTACGCTGTTTTGCTGCCGACGACAAAAATTCGCTATAAAAGCATTTTCGTGCAAAAATCATTTTATGTTGTTGACATTGAACCATAATTCAATAATGAATATAGAACACATTTTTATGTTTCCATCGCTACAATGCTTAGGCGAACGCGCCACAATGTTACGTTATACGTACACTGACTATCTTGTTCCTGTTTCCTCCCGCAAGCGTAAAATACAGTTTCAAAACACATAACAAAATATACTCTGTAAGCTTGCAAACATAAACTGTAGCCACGGCTGCTACAGCGGTGTACGACAGATTTTTCTGAAATCCATTCGAAACCTCATTCCCAGAATTTTCCAATTACATGAGTACTAATTTGAGTGTTCATTTTACCTAGTACGTGTTGTGAAATTAACAATAAATTGAACCACATCTCGGGCAAAAAATAGGAGCTTCAGCTTATAAGATATTAGTTTTTATTTATGGTTCATGTAAAGTCAGCATCTCAGACCACTTTGCATTGAATGGTAGAAATTTTATGAAAATAATTAATTGAAAAATTGTGAAAGGAAGCAGTCGTGGCAAAGTTTTGGGTAGGCCTACTATCTCGGCAAAACCCTACAGGCACTAAACAAAGTTAAGAAAACTTCCGTCCGAATAGCCGATATCCGGATCAATATTGCAAATCAGACTTTCTGAATAAAATATATAGGAATAATTACATGAGGATATAACTGCCGAAATATTCCTCTCAAACAAGAGTTCAAAGTTTCAAATCTGTTCCACAAATAGCCAAACATCTGCGCTGGCGAACTATATACTAAGGAGAAGAAGAGAAAGAAATTTGATAAAACTTGATAAATACAAAACGGTATGTCGTACTAACCTCAGCGTTTAGATATCGGTTGTAAGAAGATAAGGCTATTTACAAGTATAAGGCAAAAGTCTGTTTTTCCAATGACGCAACAGACCCTAGTTGGTCAGGGTCTCCTCATTATCGAGGCCTCATGATCACACTCAGTTGGACACACTATCCTCGGTAGGACTCCTCTGGACGAGTGATCAGCCCATAGCAGAGACCTCTACCTGACAACACACAACAATCACAACAGACAGATATCCATGCCCCCGGCGGAATTCGAACCCACAGTACAGCAAGCGAAAGGATGCAGACCCACGCCTTAGCCGCGCGACCACTGGGATCGGCGTAAGGCAAAATTAGCAATAAAATATATTAAAACTTCAAAATATCAAGCGAAAAGAAACACAGGCCAAATAAAACGCAGAGAAAGCTACCGACTGGTTCTTGCACATATTCCGCATAGATTCCTATTTTGCGTTATTTCAAAACCGTTCGTAAAATTCAAATTCAAATTATTTTCCCCTAATTAGAGAACCTTCCGCCTGGGACAACATACATTTCCAAATGTGTAGAGTGAAGTAAGGTAAATATACCACACAAGTGATAATACAGCACAATCTCTGTAAACAACAGGATTGTGTTAAATCTCTTTTCGTTGTTTACAGTGTTATTTACAACACGTTTCGGCCTGAGTTTTGCCGTCATCAGAAAAATCATTCGTACACTAGATTGTGAAACCACAGTCTTTTTACGTGCATCATACATGCATTAATACAGAAATATTCTATAAATTCTTACAATTAAAGTTACAATTGACTCAGTTTGGAGAAAAACTTAATTTTAGGGCTATATTTTGTTAAATTTTGTAATGTTTAAAACATGAAATTTAAAACAGTTCTGACGTTACCTGAATTGTATGATATAAACCACAATTTCATATTGTTCTCAATGGGTATGCTAATTCACCATTATCATCACAAGCTTGTACACGGTAAATATAATTTCAACAGTACGGCCAAAAACAACACAAGTTTTATTTATTATAGTGACCAGTAATTTAATTAAAACGAACATAACGTTAACCCTTAGGCCTTCGGTTTACGGCTTATGATTACTTGTAGATTTGTGATAGATGATTACCAAAGTTTTGGAGAAAGCCGCAGTCCTGTTCTTCCACCTTGAGACGATAGAGGCAGCAGGTTATTCTGAAAAGCTGGAAAACACTCACCACACCACACACCGTCATAACCCAGAAGACAACAATCTAAGTTTTCACCGCTCTGAAAATGACAGACATTAGGCAAAGGCTCCATACAATACTAAAATTCGCAAACTAAATGAAAAATGGCAAATGTAACCGAAAACAGGAATAGAAACCTTGATGGCGCTGGTCAACAACTTTAGGGGCGACTAAATAATGCTCGTGTTGCTAAGACACTTACAAAACAGCAGTTGGGTCCTTCGACCTGCAGACAGTAGCCAGTGCCGTCTGCACCGCATGCAGATTTCTCATAGTCCCAAGGGATTGTTATTAATGCGTTAATGCAAAAATATTTTAAATTCATAATACGAAGAGTTAGTAAACGCAAACTTAAATTACCTGACAGCTGAGGGATGAGCAGTACGTGGACGAAATTACCCATAATGATCTCTGATATCAATACTGTCTGTATGGGAGGAGAGAATACGGTCAACCATGTGACATATTAGTCACGGGAGTTCAAACACGAAAGAAACAAGACAGGCAATGTACGAACGTTTACACCGTAACATTGAGGCGCATTCGCGTAACCATTGTTGCCGTGGAAAACCAATATGCAGGCTGTTACATATTCTGAGTGTGTGTCTGTAGCCTTAGTTATCAAGCAAGCAAAGCGCATGCGTCGGATTATACTGTCATCTGTGCCTCTCTGGTTGTACGATGTTTTCCAAATTATCTCATAAACGGAACGACTTTCGGAAAAGAGTTACTGAACATAAAATATGTGTTTTGACTTTCTCTACAACTTTCGCCTAAACATTTCTCTTTGTAAGAAGAACTCAGCGAGACTTTATCATAAATATACACGTCTTCATGTAAAGTAACCGTTATTATTGTCTGATTTTAATTAAACTTGAATTTTGTAGACAGATTTTCGAAAAATACTCGAATGTCAAATTTGATGAATATCCGTCCTTTGTGAGCCGCGTTGTTCCATTCAGACAGACAGGTGGACAGACAGACTGACATGACAAAGCTAATGGTCGCTTTTCGCAATTTTTCGAAAGCTTCTAATAACGCTTAGGTATTACTCCTACAAGAACAAATTCTCGTCAATGATAGAATAATGATGATAATGCGACCAAATCCCAATTCGGTCCAAACCATATTTATAGATTTTACCTGCTCATTTTAATCAGTGAAGTTATAACATTTCATTCTAATTTTCCAAGACTACAAAACAACACAGATAAACCCTGGAACCCTTCACTTATCGACTGATATTCGAATAGAATTTCAGTGTTTTAGGGACAAGAATTTGGTATTTTTATAACGACTTGCCACTGGGCGAATGTCTACTTGGTTGGCTTGATAAAGGTTTTGTTTAATTTTCTTACGTTGCTTATACCCTAGGGTAACGAAGCTTAAAATTCCGATCTGTCAGCGAATGTTTTACACATTATGTTCCTCAACTTTAAGACGTGTAATATAATAGGTTAATGCACGGAATCGGACCTCTTTGCTAAAGTGCTTCACACTGCATGGGACCAAATGAATTCTGACAAAGTGCTAAGCCCTAGACAATGTGACATGACGTATTCTATACTCAGGACAGTATTAAGATATCCTCTTAGAGCTACTATACTAAAATGTGTCACTCCCCCAAACTGTCAAGAAAACTTTGTAAATCACGTTTTATACTTTAAGGAGTCATTTAAGAATTGATACAGAATGTCTAAAAACGTGTGCATTCATTTGCCTAAACATTTGGGTATGAAAGTACCAAATTTCCCACTTTGGAGACGCATGAGACTTGGTTATTTAAGTAAGATATTAAAATGAACTGTAAAATTTCAACTTGACTTAAAGGCCGAGAATGACGTTTCATATATAGACGGCAAGAAACCTTCCGTTTCCGTAACAAAGGACATCTTAACGAGGTAAATAATAATTGCTCAGGAAGTTAAAGTATTTTGCAGACAAGTCCTAACAAAGGAACTACGTATCAAATAAAATAACTCTATAGTTCAAGATCTCTGTTTCAAAAATTTATATTTACACCAGCGGCCTAAAGAGCTCTTTACTTTTAAGAAACCCAAAACTTTTTTGCTGTGTGCACAGAAGTCTCCCATCGGACAGCATTCTTAAATGATTTTTCCAGGCCTCACCACACAGGCTGTTTTTCTAAGACCCAATTTATTATCCATAGTGTATTGTAGGTTTCACGCTTCAACGCTTCTCTTGAGATGGTTCAATTAGGCATGCATTTCTCATTTTTCCTGTTTATAATTTGCACTCCGTTCCGAATCATCCTCAATTCTTGTATTTTCTTTGCAGCTATAGATCAAGTTATGGGCCTATAGAAAACAACTAATAAACTTAATGATTGAGTTTTTGATAGGGAACGAAATTAATCAAATTCTGGTTTAAATTATGTTTGATTAAAACAGAGAAGGAGTAACAGAAGGCACGATGGTCTTACGGCTGTAGAAAATGAGTATGAAAAAACAACATTTAACGTGTATTTTTGAGCGTGAAAAAAGGAAACCTTTTTAAAAATTTAAAACTAAAATTCCAATGTTTTAAATAACCCAACAAAGTAACGTTCTAGTTTGAGAAGCTAACCGTTGCGTAGCTGGTCAAGAAATTCCCCACCTTTTAAGATAGACGATTGTCTACTACCACACTCACAACCGAGATACACTAATCCATTCGACACTCCCACACCCGTATCACATATACCCGAAACAGAACGAATACAAAGATAAATATTGAAGTCCTCAAGGACATCATGTCGTGTTAACTGGTAAATAAAAAGTTACGGACGTTTCGGCGTTACGTAGTATTGAACTTGACTTGAAGAGATCACCGCACCGCTGTGACAGTCTTAAATCGCACATAATATGAGGACATTACCTGTCCAATTCTCAATAAATGCATATAAAAATGGCGATGTACTTCTAAATATATGGCACTTTTTGTGCTCTACCTACGTCTGGCTTAAATTAAATATTTACTCCGTTTGAAGGTCGAGCTCCATCTCCGTCATCACCTCTGCCACAGTGCAACAAAAGCCTAACCTTCAACACCCATTAGACAGAGCTAACATTTGTCCACGCACAGTGTATAAACTAACATACTAATTCAATTCAATACGTATTTATTGAGGCGCAATCTTAACAGCACAAGTACCAATTATAAAGCCAGAACAAAAACACAAATGCAACAAAAAAAAGTACAAATACACAAAAACGAAACACTAAACACACAAAACAAAAACAATAATAGTAATAATAATAATAATAATAATAATAACACGTCATTGTCATCAAATTGTATGACAATATTGAGATAGGTACATAAATCAGCTATAATTTCATAGAGTATTTTCAAAGCACTTTAATACAATTTAAAGCAAGGGATGATACGTGAAATATTGAATAAACTAGGAAAGACATGCTTTTATACAGACAGGCAGTGATCCGCGACGTATACTCCAAACTTACATCCTCACCCCACGTCTCAAAATAATCTATTTAGGGGTAAACAAGAAACAAACTATACCACTACTTGTTACTTAACCCACACAATCCGTAGACTCACACTGCAGGTCTTTCACAAACCCATGTACTTATTTTAATATTATGTTGCAATCTGTGTCTGTGTTGTCCAACAGGTCTCTCACCCTCCAACTTATACAGTACAAGTGTATTCGATTCCACTTTATTCAACGTACACGAACAGTATCATGCGACGTAATTCTCAAAATATCGCATTACACTAGAAATTACGGAACTAAAGAATATACAATTTTCAGTAATTCTTTGTTATTTGCTGTCTTTGTCAACATATTTTTCTCAGCTCTTCATTCTTAATCACTCCAATCAATGTTCTTCCTTATTTATAACATTTACCATGTTTTAAAAATTAATATCTTCTTATATGTAATGTCATGTAATGTCAAGGAACCAGCGTTTTGAGGGAACCTGCTGCTTCCATCTTCAGGATAACAAAGGCAGCAGCTTCTTCTTAAAATTTCTTCTCATCCTAGCAAACAGTAGCCTAATCCTAACAACAACCACCACAACCTTAAATCCCACATGTTCACTTATCTTTTTATAATGGACTTTATTCTCAGACACTGTCAAATTACGTGTAAAGTCTTTACTTAGGGCAGTGTTTCTCAATCTATGGTTCACGACCCAAATTTGGGTATAGAAGCTATTCTGAGGTCACGAAACTATGATTTGCATGCTTATTTTACAGGCGTTAATAAATTTTAAGAGCAATTTATCGAAATGCAAAGTGACGATACACTACGTTTTAATAAAAATATTAAGTCTCTCAGTGCGTTTTGGTTGAATATAAGAAAGGAAAGGCCTTCTGGGAAAGGAAGCCCTGAAGGTATTACTTCCCTTTACCGCTACATATCTGTGTGAGTGAGGCTCTTCAGCCACTTACAAACAAACATAAAGTTTCTAACTGTTTTGAGCCAGAATATGATTTACGTTAAGACGCAGCCTTTCAAGGATCAAACCGCGATTTCAAGACCTTTTGAAACTTCTACAAAGTCAAGGTTCACATTAATATGCACAAGATTATATACTTTTTAGTTATTTGTAAGAATTTTCAACATTACTATTCTCTCGTTGTAGAATTTCCTTACATATGTAATTGCATATATGTTTATCTTAATTTCATTAAATCACTAAAACTTCACATTCGTTATACCGTGTTTCTCATTTTACATCTACTTTCTTATTTCTGACTCCTGGGAACGCAAGACAAAGCTAATGGCCTGATTTGCGTCGCGGCTGAAGAAGGTTGAAAAACACTGCTTAGGGCCAGAGCCGGAGTTCACACGGCAATAAAGTGACAGAGAAGATTATAGTTTTGAATATTACCTCACTGGATTTCTCAACAGGAAAATAAGTGTAAAAATCGGGCGAAAAAATGAATTTTTGGATAAGAAGGTAAGAACAACAGTGCAGAATTGGCCATAAACATTGGTAATGATGTGTAAAGGTTGTGTACACATATAAACACATATCGGGCAACACAAACAGTTTGGAAATTTGAGTATGCAGTCTAGATGTAAGAGTACATGATTTGGTACTTGTAAATGTGCAGATGGGGCCAGGATGGAAAGAGGGAGACTAGTGCGAAGGCCAGACATCCCGAGACAGCGTGGCACAACTTCGGATCAATAGGCACGAGCGACATGACGGCCATCCCCTCTCAAACACACATGCATATCTTGACACATGTCCTTTAACATGCAAATGGTTTTCCTTAGTAGCGTAAGCACAAATTACATAGCACGACTAAAAATTACAACGAACGTAAACCAAACATGACAAGAAATTTACGCACAGTGAAACTGATATGACACATTCACTCCAGTACTTATCCGCAGCTCCACACAGTCTGCGATTTTGTCTTATCCTACCAACAGCTCTACAATTCATCAAGAAATAAGCTGCGCATATGGGCAGATAATGGATGCCAACTTAGGCGCCCAAAATACAGATACGAATGCATATGGGCGGAGCAGAAATAAGAACAGCCACGTGTACAGAAACACGTGTAAGTCTTCAAGTAATGTGACGCAAAAACTGTTCGATATAAATGCAAACTCAAATGGCTCCGAAGCATTTTCTTAAAATACCTCAATACCAAAATATAATTAAAACATTTTAGAGGTTTTCGAGCTATTGTATGTGTAGAGACAGGAGGACAAACGTACAGGCTGTACCGAGATCGTAAAAAGCACCCATATGGATCCCAACGCCCTCAAGGAGATGCGAAATAAAATATCCAAGTGGCACTTGTTTCCTGGAATTCATTTACGCATCCCATTTCACGCGTAATCTGATAAAATTTTCAATTAAAATGGAATTACGCAAATTTGTCTCTAGAGTTCCGAGAAATACAAAAGAACATTATCAAAGATGTTTTCAATCTCACCGTCTACAGTCCGTTACATAACACCTTCTTAGTAATAAAACAATTTAGTACGACCTTTTTATTTAGCAATAATAAGAGGGGCGTTCGGAAATCTTTAAGACTCACCTCATTTGCAGCAATTTTAATACATTTAGGCTCAAAACTAAACAACTGCTAGATCAACATATTCCCCTGCTAGGTTACACATCGCTGCCTCATACTTAGGAGCTTCCGGATGTCTTCAGGGAACCATTCTTTAGGTGTGTTGCAATACCACTCACGGACAGCCGCCTGTGCAGCTTCCTTGCCACTGTTGAAGCTCCATACCCAGTTGAACACGGTTCTGCGTGTAGGCGCTTTCTCTCCACAAACTGTAGATAACCGACGATGAATATCTGACGCTTTAATGACTTCCTTCCGCAGGAACCACGTGGTCCATCTCTGCCCATGATAATCGCTTTCATTTTGCGACCCTTATCCATGAACTTCGACCACTAGACTTGGTAATGGCGTAGTAGTTTTTCACAGGCATGCTTGACTTGGGCCGTTTGGTCGTGGAATGACGTACTACGGCTACACTAGCCTATGATAATTCGCGCGATCTCACAGATTGTTATTTGCCGAAACAGCGGCCCCTGTCCAAATCATTTTCGAACGCCCTTCGTATTTAAACCTGTAAAGCCCAGTGATAACCGTACGTACCATTTGCTGTAACGTTAAGAAGGGCTGCAATCTTCCTACGCACTGTCCTGATATCATTAAACAACATCAACCGACTAGCAATTCTAATAGAAACACACTCTGTTCCCTGTGGGACAGAAACTAAATTTGCCTTTGCAATGTAGATTATTTGAGTCTTCATGGGCGAATGTAATGTGTACGAAAACGTGTTAGAGAAATACATAAACTTTAAAAGAGAAAATTGCATGTTTGGTATGTTACATAACGAAAAACGTCAAGAGTTACAGGGCACCAATTATCCAATTGTTAGGGTGATATTCAGGAAGTTAAGATATGTCAGAAACGTAGCATTAATGAGGAAGTAAGGAACATATATCTTATATAGTATTAGTGGTAACGCTCTTAGAATGTGACCACTTGCAAAATGGCAGAATAACATTAAAACTTTTAGGGCATCAAGGGTTTAAGGAGCGACATTCTATGCTGGTCCAATTTTAAATCCCACAGCCACGTTGGGTTGTGCAAGTTCTTCGGTACACCTACGTACCTTTCTTAACACAGATCTTAGGGAAATGGGTTGATAAAATTGAAATGGGTAGGATTGCCATAGGATCGCCTGTAATGTCGGTGTCTTGGTATTAGCAGTGTTAAACTATCAAGTTCTGCCAACACAGGAGGTGATCACACTTCACAGTGATTACGTATGTAATTAGGTGTGGTATGTTGCATTGCTCAAAGTCGTGTTGTACGCGTCTCTTTCATTCAGATTTTAAAATGAACGTATAAAGAAGACATTTTATACGTTCGTGCTGCATATGATTCAATTTGTATATTAAGTAACATTGCAATTTTTTGTAAACGAGCCTTCTCAACAGATCTATTTATGCTCACATTCTTCTACCTGGAAGACGGAGACAATACTGTCCTCCAAAACACTTGTACTTCACTATCAAACTACACGGTGTTACGTCCTATACAAAACTGTTTCTCAAAACTTATAAACTTCGTGTCAGGTTTAGCGTAACATGGGGTTATACTGAACTGATACCAATCAACATTAAATTTACCCACATTAGGTACTGCCGATGAGTCACCCGGTACCAAATTTTATCTATAGGCTTTCAATAGTGCAAAGGTAAAACATACTGACCTAAGTATAACGTCGAAATGGGTGGCATCACACTTACCGCTCTCTCAGGTTCAGAGTTTATATCTTGGCATGCAAATAGGCTACGTTGACCGAGGATGTAGTAGATTTTATGAAGTCCTCCAGACAGAAATCGGCTTGCATCTTCAAATTTGCCCAGAACCGACTGATTCCACATATTGTACATTTCATTATTCATTAATCATCCTAACTAACATTTGACGCTATTCTGGGCTACAGATAGCACCCTTAATAAAGCATAAAAAATATAACATACATACATACACACATACATACATATATACATACATACATATATACATACATACTGTTTTTCTATTAAAAGTTCACTTCATAGTATGCGTGCAAAACATTTATAATTTAAGTTAACAGGTAACTTTGAAATATGAAACATTTTTTTGAAACTCAGCATAACCAACTCGTTCCTAACAAAAATCTCAAACATGAAGTTCTTTTTCTTGCTCAATATTTCCGGAGCAACTCTAGTTCTCCTTTAGAGCACAGATGCACAATAATCACTGCCTCCTGCAACACGGTGCCATCCAATATTCATTACTGTCATGCCCCGACCACCTGGGGGCATTTGTAGTATTCATAGCTACAATTTAATTCGATGTATAGGTTCGGTTCCACAGTCATACTCATTATTTGGGAGCAAATACAAAAAATATCTAAGCATGAATGTCTACATATAAGCTGGAGTGATAGTCTATCGTGTTCAAATGAAGTACCGAACTGTTATCATAATATTAAGTTACTATCCTTTCTTGAAAAAAGTAAGTAGGTTTATAACATCAAGATTTTATCTTCGTGTATTTTTACGGGAAATCAGTCCAACTTTCTAACTAACTGACCTGTTTTCATGAAATATATTCTGGACGTTCTGCCGTTCAATGCAACATCAGTTCTTATATCCCATAATCTGTAAAAAAAAATATACGAGATTCGCGCGAAATTTAAGGTAGAACAAACATTACGGCAGATAGTTTAGTGTCCTGATATGACGTGTGGAAAGAGACATGCAAATAATGTTCAGTTTTTGTGTCACTGTATTTTGTGAAAGTAAAATAAACAACAACCTGGCCACACGAAATGCTGATGACGTTAAATAATGAACTATTGGAAACAGACAACCAAAATCTGTTAAGAGATATATTTGAAACATAACTGTACTTAGATATGAAGTACTTTGGTAAATAAACAGGTATAAACATGGCGACGATGCGAAACCCACATTTTACATCGGACTAAATAAAAGAATCCAGAATTTTTACGTAAGTTAAAACAATTTCTTCACAAGAAACACAACAGCAATAACAGTAATTCAATTCTTGTTTACTTACCTGCTGACTCAACAGCCTAATGGTCAGTAACGAAATTACCACTAATAGGTAAATAATAATAATAATAATAATAATGACATGCCGTATAGTTAGAAAGTTTTTGGCAGAAGAATGAATAAGAAGTGCTTGGTTAGTGAGAACTGTACTCTTTTGAGGACCATCTAAACTGCTGTTTAAGTAAGGAAAAGCTGGTGATAATAATCACTACTATTATAGAACTATTGGAATAGAAATACATATTGGGAAGGCAGGTTTCGTGAGTCCCTTTTATAAGCTTCGAAGCTCTCTCAGCGACTACAAGTGATAAAATCTTATCGTTCGTCAAGTTTCGTCAGTTCTGCACGGAAATTGACTTGCAAGGTTAAACAACAACAAATTGAATGGTACTGGATTGGGTTTAAAATTCTCTTCGCTCTTCTTCCTTCGAAGGCCAGTGGTTGACCTTAAAGGAGGAGCCAGAATAATGTATTTTTGAGAGACATCGTTTATCCACCATATCATTCCCTAATGACGGACACACAGAAGATCTCCGGAGCATTGTCTTTTGGCCTGAATTAAGGGGGTCGTTCGAGAATATTTCTTAAATTTGTATCCGTTTTTTGCAAATCAAAAAAAAGGCCGCAAGAGGAACTTATACCTGTCCGTCTGTCTGTAATACTTAACAACATTTTAACTTTTCAAAGAAGTCTCTTTTCCATTTGACACTGAGGACTCTAGTTAGAAGCTTCCGAACAATTGTTGGGTGTACTGACCGATAATAAAGCGTAGTTTACATAACACAATAAAGTGACTTTCCATGTCACTACAGTCGTCGCAAAATACCGACTTCCAGACAATTTAATCTACGATAAAACCTAGTTGGCGTAAAGTCATAAGTGGGTTTTACACGTCCCTAAAAGTTGTCCGGCAATTCCGACTTTCAGAGATATTGATCTACAAAAACACTTGGTCTACGTTAGATTATAAGTGGAGTTTCCATGTCACTATATACGCAATTTGTCCGAAAATTTTGATTTTCAGACAACTCGATCCATAGTAAGGACTGGTTTACTTTTGCCAATAAATGTTTCCACGTCACTAAGTGCAGCCGGACAGCTCCCATTTTCAGCCGCATTAATCCCTAATAAAGACACGCCACTACAAATAGACTCCACGTGTCACTGAACGTTCTCGGTCAGTCCGGATTTCAGCCACATTAAAGCCTGGTATACGTAACACCATAAATTGACTCTGCGTGTATTCGATAAACCGTGTCACTAATTTTATTGAAATTCGATATAGAAGACTTCCACTTAAATATATTTTACAATTAAGATTTTCGTATATATTTATGCACAATAAAGACTAGTTTGGCCGATCCCAGTGGCCGTGCGGTCTAAGGCGTGGGTCTGCGACCGCTCGCTTACTGGGATTGTGGATTCGAATCCCACCGGGGGCATGGATGTCTGTCTGTTGTGAGTGTTGTGTGTTGTCAGGTAGAGGTCTCTGCGACGAGCTGGTCCCTCGCCCAGAGGAGTCCTACCGAGTGTGGTGTGTCTAAAAAAGTGTGATCGTGAAGCCTCGAAAAATGAGCCGGCCTAGGCCCCCAAGGGGCTGTCGAGCCATTGGAAGAAGAAAATAAACTAGTTTACATAAAGCAGTAAATTGTTTTTTCAATGTAGTACGTAATCCTTCCACCCATTTTGTTGAAATTTGCTGTAGAAGAAGCATTATTTTTCAGTACACTGTCCCACACTAACCTCAAAGAAAGCCGTTGGTAATTCAATGTGGTACTCTCTACAGTAGCTATATACCCTTCATTCCTGTAATATTTAATATTATACTAACTGGCAAATGTGCAACTTGCATTACGTCCTTCTAGTAGTTTTGTGTTCAGATTCCTGTCTTGTCTGCGATAGGTTAGGGGATTGACCTGTATGTCACAATCTCGATTAGGCCATTAATAAACTCTCTTAAAAGAGACAGAAAACTTTACATTCGATATTTTGGTTTGTACATTCC
Source organism: Reticulitermes speratus (assembly GCA_021186555.1). Taxonomy (NCBI): domain Eukaryota; kingdom Metazoa; phylum Arthropoda; class Insecta; order Blattodea; family Rhinotermitidae; genus Reticulitermes; species Reticulitermes speratus. The sequence goes on from JAJKFL010000005.1 coordinate 24,164,695, forward strand.
TTTATGGCGCTTAAAAGTCAATATTTTTAGCTATTTAATATTTAATACCACATGTTTCGGCTTGTATGGTTATCGTCAGGTATTACAGTTATAAAATGCTTAGAAGATTAACTGATACACTAAGGTCAACAATATAATTAAATATCATTCTTTACAACGACAGTAGAAACTGAAAAACATAACAGAAACATTGCATTCTCTTAAAATGAAATATTAAATGACTAAAAACACTGAGTTATAATCGACGGTCTAGTTATCATTCCAATAGGTTTTCATTTTGTTTTGTTATCCTTTATTGATATAAAGGTTAAATACATAAAACTGTTTAAGATAGATGACGAAGGCAGTATGTTTCCGGAACCTTGGGTATACATCCACAACCACATGCCGTGTGTATTAATCATAACAGTAGGTTTTTATGCCGATTCCAGTGTTTCATATAGGAATATTACAAACTATATATTGGATGTGTAGATAAGTCGGTCAATGTGCGTCAATATCCATTCTTTTCTGATTTTAAAATAAACAACATAGGAAAACTTAAGTTCTGAGTTTTGTACGGAGGAGAGGATGCTTATTGCGCTTTATTATGCTTTGTTTTATAAGCATATGCTAACTTTTCGGAAGAATATGCGTCTTCTGTCTTCACTTTTGAAGGTATCACGACCCAGAAGACCATAACATAAAATTAATTTGTTTTCACTTGCTGAATCTAACCGTATCTGTGATTACTGTAATAATGTCTGGAACTTCAGTGTCACGCATAATGACAACGGAATTATTCGTGTTGACCGGTGACGCGTTTCTTGAACTGTAATGGGCGAAAGAGTGAATATAACAGTTTTCCTTCAGCAGTTATATTTAGTGTATTCAGCTGCTCAAGAATATTCTTGCTCTTCTGTAACATAAATTGTTAATCTACTCCACAGTATAATACATATTCTAATATGTACACGAAGCGTCACAAACACGAAGTCGAAATAGACTTGCCACAAAGCCGGAGTGACACGAAGCTACTTGCACAATACGAGGACTTTTACAAACGCGATGTTTTTGTTTAAAAACACATAACCTTTCGGAAGCCGGCTCTCCTTTTGCCATTACTTAAAAAGAAAGAACATGAAACCTAACCTTTTCAGTTCTTTGGACTGATCCAAGGCTTGTCTTGTTCACTGCCTTCTATTTCTTTCCCTAGTTTACTTAAATTTATTCTCTTTCGGGAGATGGAAAACATTTTTTTTAAAACGGACGGGATAAAATCACGGGGGATCAAGGCGTAGATGAGAAGAAAATATTGTGGTTTAAATACGCATTGCTTTCATCTGCTTCAGGATTTGATCCCATACAATGTTATGAATCTTCGAGTTTCATAAACGTTTGGAATTAACACTTTGAAGCCTGAAATCCGTCTAAAGAATACATTACATACAAATTCCATTACTATCTCACAGAAAACACCATGTCTTCATTATAAATACCAATCGGTTTTGTTTGGGGAAATAGTACTTGTTCATTATGAGATTCATAAAAACACATAGGTTTAAAAACACTGTTTTCTTCTTCTTCTTCTTCTTCTGTGGCGCAACACTCCAACTCGGGCCTAGGCCACCCCATTGTTGATGTGTCTAGATCACACACAATTAGACACACACACACCCGGTAAGACTCCTGTGAACGACTGATCAGCTCGTCACAGAGGCCGCTACATACACAACACACAACAAACACAAGAGAAGAACATGCATGCTCTCAGCGGGATTCGAACCCGCAATCCCAGCAATCGAGCGGCCGAGGCATGCGCCTTAGACCCCACGGCCACCGGGGTCGGCTAGGTGTAAATACACTGTGATAAAAATTAAGAATTGTTTAACGTTAAAACAACTTCGACGGAGCAACTATTAGCATCACAAGAAGGACTATACTCCAAGAAGAGAAATACTCAGCAAAGTAACCACGGTTTTCAGATACGATATTTGTTACTCTCGGCCCAACTGGTCGCTTCGAGTCTGTCTCCTATCGTGTAACCTCTTCCTGTAAGATCGCGACATTTAAGATTATAACAGCGGTACTGTTCTGGGACATGAGACCGTGCACATTTGTATCAGAGGGCTGATCGAAAAGTATTAGGACTGAGTTCAGAAGGCTCTGTGCACCACAAATATGCTCCACAAGACCAAAATGTAAACTACCATTTTTATTTAGAATCTCTAAGGTATCTCTATGATTCACTGCGCCGTAAACGACCAAGCACATTGCCGTCTGGCGCTATTCAAATTCGTCATGATAAGGCATCGGCGCACTCGGCCCAATTTTTGCAGCAGTTTTTAGCCAAATACATCATTCCACAGACACGTCAACCATCGTGCTCCCCAGACATGGGCCCATGTGATTTGTTTCCTCTTCTCCCAAATTAAGAACACCTTGAAAGATCAATGATTTGAAGACGCGGAAACCATTAAATTTAACGGTACGCAGAAACTTCTAGAGATCCCCGAAACAGAGTGCGAGATGTGCTTCCAGTAGCGGAAGAGCCTCTGGAATAAGCGTATCTAAGCACAAAGGGCCTACTTTGAAGGAGATTAGTCCGTCATCAAGATACATTTAGTACTCCTATTTTCACAGCATCAGTCCCGATATTTTTTGATAAGGCGTCTTATAGATGGTACCTTTCAAACCTTCGGACGGGACTTGGGATTGCCTTCTCGTAGAAATATGTGTATTATGCGAGGTTTCACGTTATCACAGTTGTTCTAATGGCGATGTTTGTCTTTTGGAATATGGCGTGTAGGTTGGTAGATAGAGCGGTGCCCTTCGATACCGTGGACACAACGTAGAATATACTTTGCAGCACTTCATTTTCATAGCGGTGCTGACAAAGACGCTAGTTTTTATAACCCCGTCTAGACTGTTATATGAGTACAGGAAGGCAACTCTCCGTCATGACAGTGTAGCATAAAAAGTACTTATATAACAAAATACACGGCATCACATCCAAGAGAACTGCAATATTAATGGCTGCAGAACTGTGTCGATGAAGGCTCAACCCTTTCCAAGTACAGAAATGTCTATGGCTCAAGAACGATCTCGATCTACATAACGTTCATTAGCAAAACAAATTCTTGGTACTATTTCGGCGAATAAACTGAAGCTTGTGCTTTCTAATGCGCTTTCTTTTCAGTTCATTCCTCATATAAAAGTTATATCGATCTGAAAGCAATGAAACGTCCACCGCAGAAGGTACTTATCACAGCCGTTGTGTGCTTAACAAATCACTTCGTTATACTGCATTAAAATTTTGTGACAGAATTTGGTAGACAGACATTCCGGACTTAGATTTTCGTAGAGTCTGAAAGCCGAAAACCCACATTATGTTTACCGGAACCTCAAGAGAGGATGTTTAAAATTTATAGTGATACTTTCAACTGTGTCCATGTTATGGTTGGAATTACTAGGCGTATAAGAACACATATTCAGTGTAGAGCTTTTGATTTTTCCTCTCTTAAGGTATGGGATTTTATAATTATTTCGGAGTGTGCCATAAGCAATGCAAGCCCCTTTCTCTTGTTGTTCCAAATCAATGCTTTCCTTACCTTTCTTGTGTAAACAATTACTGCTGGAGTCCGTGTTCGCTCATAATTGTCAACTAGTGTGGTACTTCTGCATGTCATTCATCAATATGCTACTCCTTCAGCAGTCGCTTTTATTTCTACGTCAATCCAGTAAAACATGTTAGTCCAAGTTCAGAATTTGAACATGCTATGCAAGAAAGAGGGCTCTGTTACAGGACTGTCGTGAAAATATAATTACCCATTGAATAATTAACTTAACTCTCACGGTTAATTTATGTTCAGCTAAATATTCATTATATTGATAATTCATAATGCTTTGATTTAACCATACTTAATTTCATATAGCACAGTACTTCTTTAGAAGCTAAAGGACCGTCATCTAATCCAAAAAAGTATCTTCTCTACAAGAAAGCTCAAGGCCGATTATCTCTTTAAAAAAACCGCCACTCGACAACAATGCACTTCAAATCTTCACACCTTAACATTCTATGATAAATTTTAATATTACATTCCAATCTAATTCCAATTCTCACAAGATGTCTCATTTTAATGTGAAATATATCTCCTGCATGTCTCACCATCCATCATTTTATTAAATTAATATTTCATAAATAAAAAAATTATAAACCGTCACATCATGTGTCTCGGTCTTTATGCTACTTTGTCCCACTTAGGGCCAAACATTTCCCTCATTACGCTCTTCTACAAAACCGCAACTAAAGGTAGCTAATTCTTCAGAGTGACAGAACACGTCTCATTACCATGCCACACAACAGGCGACACTAAAGTTTTTTTTTTTTTGTTTCAGGTTATGGAACATCATAAATAGTTTACTCGTCGTATCCCTCTAAATGTTCAGCCGCCTGGAATCACATCAAACGCATAAATACATTCACATCAGTGGGAAAATGCAGGTGATTCCAACGGAGCATCGTTCGGACACATGACGACATTCCTACAGTGAGACTAGGAATCAATAAAAATGGCCTACCTCCACCGTCAAACTTTGAAGTCTGCAGTTGAAGTAAATGTATTTAAAAATTCAATTTCTACTTCCCACACATCACGGTCTCTATTACAAAGATCAGTCGGTGACTTCTGATCAGGGAGATAATCGGAGTTTATTCAGAGAAGCCATACAAAACACATGAATGGAGTCCGCGTGCGGAAAAGCGGAAAATGTAATGTGAAGACAATTGGTACACAAGACAACCACTGTGTTTTAAAGGACTAAAGCATAGTAACTTTATTATTGTTATCAAACTTCAATATATGAGTGACATATTACTGCAATAAATTGATACTCAATGTCAATTAGACGTTGCATTAAATTTTAAAAGTACTTTCCAAAAACTGTATTATGTTTTATTGAAATTTCGTTAAATTACGTCACTCTTTAGCTAATGGAAGACTCAACTGTAATCACTATCCTACATCAAGAAGCCTGCTTGTACTGTCGTCCTTAATTAGCTTTTGACGCGGATCCTGAAGGACGACAGAGTCCTTCACAGCCGATCACAAGCGCGTCACTCTAGTCCCCCGTGTAGCAAGCAGCCAGTGCTTGCAACAAAGACCATGTGACATGAGCTGTCCTCTGTTTGTATGGGTCTACAATTATCAGGTACCAGTCTAACTCTACGCAGCAGAAAAAATTCTGAGAACCTGATAGTAGTCCAGTTGGTCAATAGTTTTCTCGATTTTTATGAAACCTACAGCCGCATTAACGCTAACATCGCCCAAGATTTCTCTTCGCGCTTCAGTACTGTATGTATGCGTTTTGGATCTCTCACATCCGTGATACATATGCCGGCCATTTTCTTTATTGATGCATTCTATTTTAGTATTTAAGAACATAAATTATTAAACTGAGAATAACTCTTATGGCATTTCAAAATCCTGTCTCTTATTTCACAATTTTTTTCAGTAACTTGTTCGAGCGTACCCTCAATCCACGTCTTTGTAGTAGAGCGTTCTGTCAGGGATTGGCTTCGAATTAGCTATGTATGACAGTACAGTGACTAGGCTAAGGGCTGGACGGCAAAATCGGGGTTTCCTTCTCGACAGGCACAGACATTATCGTTTCCGCTACCGCGTCCAGGCCGGATCCTAAGCCCACCTAGCGCCCTACCCAATGTGCATCCGGGGTTATTTCCTCGGGGATAAAACAGACTGGACGCGAAGCTTTCCACTCATTTCGAGCTAATGCCGAAGGCTAAGAAAGGACAAAGCTATATCTCCACCACCCCATTACATTTACACCTACATTTCTGGTACTTAAATAAATAAGCATTAAGCATAGAGACACACTAAGCTTTTCTCGGGCTAGCAGCCACGTCAGTGATAGCTAAAAGTCAACGTTTCTGTTATACTATCTGCCCCATCATTTTGGTGAATGTAACTCAGAACAGAGGGACACAGCAGGTATGCAAAACGTTGCTGTTTAGCCGATTACTGCAGGTGCTCTAAGCCCGAAAACAACTAGAAAGTTCTTTCGCCGTGTAAGCTCAAACTTTTAAGAAGCACATAGAGAAATTTATGTTACCATAGGTCTACACACACACACACACACACATATATATAGATAAATATATATTATACACAGTGCTTATTTACCGTCCACAAAATTGTTGAACATACTGTAATTAAATTATTTAGTAAACACTTACATACATGTAGATCTGTCATCATTTTTTAAATTTGTGTGCAATCACAGAAGTACATTAAACACAAGTCATAAAAACGTAATTTGTGCAGTAATGTTCCGCTAGTAAATATATTAAAGGAATATACTAACTCTAAAAAAATTTTTGTTGTGTAAAACCAAATTAATATTACAGTTAAAGCGTTAAAATAAACACGATAATCCTAATCAAAGTTAAAATCTCTTTTGTTTTGTTGCTATGGTTGTTCATTAGTTGTGCCCTCATTTAGTGCAAGTCGATATCTGGGTAATTAAATCTTATAACGTGTAATAATAAATGCCACTCTGACTTTTGTTCAAGTTCATTTGCAATATATATATGTAAGCACATATATTAAATTTTGAAATCGTGTTTATTATAATATAAAATCTAAAGAAAATTAACAGCGATGATTACAAAATATAGCTAATACTACATTTTACACGTATATTAAAGAGCAGAGGGTCGTGACTATTAATATTTCATGTAAATTGTAGTTTAAATTTAAGTAGATAATTTGTAATTAATTTGAGTATATTTAGTAAAGTTTATTCCACTGATTTATGTAACTAATTGTTTGGACAATACAGTTTAAATATTTAATTTAGGTGCTGAATATGTTAGAAATCTAACTTTTTTTTTATGTTGGGTTCTGTGTGTGTATGTGTGTGTGTGTCTGTCTGTCTCTCTGTCTTTATGTGATTTTTGTTTTATTGATTTTGTGTCGGTTTTATAATTGGCCACTGCGCTGTTAAAATAGCACTTAAATAAACGATAATTGAATTGAATTATTGAGTTGCTGTTAACTTAAGTTTTATATGGTTGTTAAAATATAGTAATATACTAACAACAATAATAATAATAATTTCATTATGATGAATAGAAGCTGTACATGTTTTAGTAAATATTTTATATAAATGCTACTTTCAAAGACGTATCTTGGCGATGTTAACCTCTATCAAATACAGTACACACGAAGAAAAATGCCACTACTGCAAACCAGTCATTAGTCTTACTAGTCTAGGTACATACCATGTGTCAACAGCAACACACACCATCAAATTACAATTTATGCTCTTTATTATACTTTACGGTCTTGAAATTCCCAGACCCTATGATCACCTAATACATATGATATAATATTTATAGTATGACATACAATACGCGATTTATCTGCTTCTCACCGCGGACCGAACAGAGAACTCGAAAGATATTATGAAATTTACTGCATATTATTGCCCAAATGTACGGTAGACACGACTGTTAAAGTGATGTCCAACTATTCCATCAGAACTTCTAAACGCAGTTCGAATTATCACCCACAACATTTTCAGTTAAATAAGCGTACATTAATTAATTTGAATGTTATTCTTTAAGTAAAGTTTGCATATTGTACGTTGTGATATTTACAAGGAAACCCTACCTATTCCGGAAGATGAGGAGTATTCACCCGTGTCACCATAAACACAAAATAGATCAACACCCTCGCCAAAAAAATAAAAGGAATTTTAAATTTTAAATTTAGCTTCATGCCGCTAATAATTTTGAATTCTCGCTCTTACTTATTCCTGTTTTAAGTAGTAATTTCTTTTGCTCAGATAATATAGCGTCACATGAAAGGTTGGTTAATGATTCTTGAGTTAGTGAGGATGCAGAAGAAAATGTTAATCAGCCGAACTGTAGAATATGTATTAGGAAACACGTTGATACTTCCCAAATACAAACACACTCTGCCATTGATCTATAACCGTCCATTAGATACCACGTTTTACACCAATCTTAATATAAGTTCCATGGATTATTCTTTTCGACGCCACACACGGGATTAGTTTTGAAGACGTATCTAACGGAAACCGGGAACTTTCTTTCATGGCAATGGAGCTGATGGAATGTGTTGCCGATCGCTCTGCTTCAAGTCCTATGATAGAATACGTGCAGGCTTGCTGCAATTACTTTTGTACACTTCATGTGATCATTATTAGGAAATAAAACTTCAGGTTTTTCTGTCTTCTTCTGTTTGCTAAACACGTAAAAGGAGAGTGCTGTTGAACCTTACGTACGTCGGCAAGCTGCGCAGGCCAATGGATCTCCAGGAAAAATATGTCGTATTTGCAGCAACTGATAAATTTGTTCTGTGACCATATCAAATGCAACATATAAACTTTTGCATGTAAGACAAACCTGTGAATAACCTTTTTATTAACTACATTTGGAATACATGCGTAAGGAAAGTGTGATTACCTTCATTTAGCGCACAATCCTGAATGCGAGCATAATCACTGTATGTTGTTCCTCAGGTTACCGAAAGCTGCAAAACAGAATTAAGTATTACTACGCGTTCCCACATACGCTGTAACACATTTCATAAACGTTTTTCGCCTTATAGATTAGCTACATGTTTCGGCCAATATCTTTCACGACTATCAGAAGTGCAAAACATTCAATATGTTCTTAAAATCGATAATAAACAGTAGCGAAATATAAAACTGCGAATTATCATGAGGTTTATGTCTACGTGGAGCTACTGTTTATCTTGAGTATCAGTTACGTTACGTACGGGTGTCAGTATGGGAGTCCATTTTTTATTGCCGAAGTGGCCTAGACTACTATTAAATAGCACTGATTGTCGCTGAAGCCACATGTACTTATTATTGGTCTTATTTGTAGGGTGGCGCAGAGCCAATAGACACAATTCAGAATTCCCTCCAGTCCGAGTGGTAGGGGGTTAGGGTGTGTAACATCACGGCAAGGAATAAGGAACTTGATGCCATTTAACCGGTTTAGTGGCAATGTGGGGGGGGGGGGATGGAGCGTAGCGCACAGAACTGCGGCTGTTCGTTTTTATTACGAAGCAAAGACCGTCATTCGGACACAGCGTCGTTGGAGGCAGCAGTTTAATGTACCTAGGCATGGTGCCATTCCTTCACGCAACAGGATTTCTCTGTGGATACGGAAGTTTGAAGACAGCCCTCATGGAGCTTCAAGAACTGTGCGTACTGAAATGTTCGCAGAGCAAGGGAATCATTTCAGCGCAGTCCATGTCGCTCAGCTCTGCAACATTCACGCTTCCTGGGTATAAGCAGGAGAAGTTTGGGACACATCTTGCAAGATAATCACACTGCAGCATGGACGTGGTCCGCAAACTCTCCCACATAATGTTATTTGACGTTTTGGAGACATCCCGTGGCCAGCACGTTCGCCGGCCATCACGGTACCAGACTTCTTTCTGTGAGCATATCTGAAATAAAAGAGTATACAGAACTCGCCCCCACACAGCACAGGACCTGAAACATGTAATTCTAGATAAAATTGATCTCATAAATCACGACCAAAATTTGTTGCACGGGGTTTTTGATAATTTTGTTGATCGTCTGATACAGTGCATTCTGTGAACATAACACCGGTGTATTCTGTTCCAACGTTCTCCAGCTATTAAACAAACTATTGCATATCTGCTCAACCCTTTATTTTACGGTAACTTGCGTCGTCTCTTGTTACAGCTGTACATCTTTGTGCTTGTTATTGTGTAGTTAAAGGCAATCCCATTACAGGCCTTGACAGGCCCTTAGGGTTCCAGAAGGTTGAGGCTCCCAGATTTCTAGACAATCGGCACATGAAGGTGGTAAGGTTGTCAGCCCTAAGCACCGGCCGCCTTTACCCCCCAGGAAAGATTCCTGGTACTCATTTCTGTTAGAGGCTGAGTCGACCCCAGGGCCATAGTGCGACCGAAACGATTATGTCAATGAAAAATTCCAATGACACCATCGGGAATCGAACCGGCGACGTTCCAGTTTGTAGCGCAGTGCCTCAACCAACTGCGCTACCGCGTGCCCTCTATTGTGTAGTTAATTTTTATAAATATTTTGATCGAATCCGTTATTGGCTGTGACGCGATTGTATTAACGGTTGTGAGTTGAGTTGAGATGATATTTTACACATTCATGCTTTACTATTTTACCAGCAACTTTGAGAACAGATTGAATGCGTTGCGCGTATGATATTTTGTGAAAGATATTCGCCTGAAGATGGTACACTAATACCGAAACACGCAGCGAGCCTGTAATATAAATAATATTAATGACATGTATTGTTGTACATGGCCGATCCCAGTGGCTGCGCGGTCTAAGGAGTGGGTCTGCGGCCGCTCGCTTGCTGGGATTGCGGGTTCGAATCCCGCCGGGGGATGTCTGTCTCTTGTGAGTGTCGTGTGTTGTCAGGTAGAGGTCTCTGATTCGGACTGCTCACTCGTCCAGAGGAGTCCTACCGAGTGTGGTGTGTCTAACTGGGTGTGATCATGAAGCCCCGATAATGAGGAGGCCCTGACCCACTAGTGGCTGTTGTGCCATGGAAAAAAATTGTTTTATATGATAAATATTAGGTAATGTTTCGGTGGTATAACATGACGCTAAAATATACAATTCCAGAATTCGGACGTAAAGAGTTGCAGTCTCGCAGCAGAGACACATAACACCTGCGTAAATTTACGGACGATACGAAGAAAATTCGTCTAACGACAGGAAAAGTATTTTCAGCATAAACATACTCCTTTCTTTCCGTCTGTCTTTCTTTCTTCATTAGTCTTGACCTCTGTCTACTTACTCATGTAGGTGTAGAGGTTATTGTTGTCCTTGATCACACTAACGACACACACACACAATCGGCAGAACTGCTCTGGACGAGGGATCGGCCCGTTGCAGAGACCTCTTCCTGACAACATACAATATTCACAAGAGACAAGCATCCATGCCTCCGGCGGGATTGGAACCCGCAATCCCAGCAAGCGAGAGCCTGCAGACCTACTCTTAAGACGCGCGACCGCCGAGATCGGCAACTTACTTTTTAATCATTAAAATAGCTTTATGGCCGCAGGTGAGAATCTGTAGCCCAGACAAATTGGACGGCTGGTATAAGTGCAAAATTCTCTGCAGCGATCTCGCGGTCAAAGCCAAATGAAATATGCCACACCTATTAATCTCATAGAAAATCGAGATCTGAATCTTTAACTCCGGTAAAGAATTAGGCAGCGGCATTCTTGATTGTGACTCAGTGTGGCAGTCTTGCATATGCGTTTCAGCGACACCTTCTGTATCCGTTTTCAGGGCAAAAGGCAGAAGCAGCAGGTTTCTTCAAAACATTTATGACATGAACTTCAGCTTGGTGGTCTTACTCCTCTTTCACGTAATACGTACAGTCAAACCTGTCTTAAACGGAACTTGAGCATAACGCAAACATGTCTTTAGCGGAAGACTTTTACAGTCCCGAGGATCCATACTTCAAGTACCTGCATTAAACGGAACCTTCTTACAACGAAAAAAATTTCGGTCCCTTGTGGTCCCGTCGTAGGCAAGTTCCAATGTACTGGGATTATGAAAGTCTGGCCTTTATTTCACAGCATTACTTGGTGTCTTGATTTCAATCATCTAGTCTTACGTACTGGCCGTGCCATGGGTCAGGCGGTTAGCCGTCGGCCTCTCACCGCGGAGGCCTGTGTTCGATCCCGGGTCAGTCCATGTGAGATTTGTGGTGGACAAAGTGGCACCGGGACAGGTTTTTCTCCGAGTACTTCGGTTTTTTCCCTGTCAATTTTATTCCATCGGTGCTTCATTAAAGTGGAAAAGCAGAAAAGCCTCATTATCATCTTTATCATCAATACGACTTCAAGGATGCGATGCGCCCGTAGCATCGGCTACGGGACCCTTCAATAAAAAGATACTACGGAAAAAACACAAAGGTTTCGGAAAGTGGACGTTTTCCGATCTCAGGTGCAAGGTGTAGAGTCATCTATAGAACTGGATCCGATGGAAGGGGCATTTCGAACTTTACAGGTGCTTCAATATCCATTCATCTGATGACGGAAACAGACTCATTTTCCGAAACACTGCGTTCTTTTTGGATTACTAGATGACTCATACGTCCAGGAACCAATTAATCCCAAGAGTAATACACCTCACCAAAATATTTAGAATGAAACTTTTACCTTTATTGCCTATTGACATTTCAAGTAAGACGTATTTACAAGAAGCCGAACCACGACGACCGCTTAGTTTCAATATTATCATCACTATGAATTAGTTCTTCTAATTGCCATGTTCTTACTTTCAGTCATTTATAAAAGACTATTAACGTGAATATAGAATTTTCTAAAATTTTAATTATGGTTACGTTTGTTTTAATTTCCTTCGTTCGCATGCACTCGTATTTTTCCTGGGAATAAACATTTTCCAATTTACGTTGTGTTTACTTTTAAAATTTACTTTATTATGTAGTTCTATTTCTGCGCCGAAGCTCCTGCATTGTCACTTCTTTATACATAAGATACGCTTCTTTCTTACCGATTGTTCTAGAATTTACATGTTCACACAAATGCACGGACTGGGCACTGGGACATAAGTCCCCAAGTTAATGAAAGCTAAATCAGTCCATGTGCACTTCAATTAATAAATTAACACGTCACTAATGTCCCTTATGGGAAACACATGACACCTGTCAACCATCGGTAAAGATACATCACTGTATTCTCGAGCGTTGTCAAATGGTGCGACAAATGTTGTCAGCTCGAATAGCGCACCTTGAAAATACTGCAGACAACAGTAAATTTGCTCATCTCTTTCTCTAAGACCGACGGGCATACGGAGGAAAAATATACAGCCTATCCTCTTATTTTCATTATTGGCATTGTTAGTCAAGGCATTTTTGTCAGTAACAAAAGATGGGAAAATATTGGACATTTCAGTAGTAGGGAAAATTTAAAAAAAAAAAGACTCAGAATGTGGAAAAGTACATGCTTCAGATGCAGTAATGCAGGCATTGCAGTTAGAATTACCATTAAGTGTAAGTGTTCCACACAGACGTATAAGTGCAGCTGTGTGGGGGGTGGCAATAGAAATAAAGTAGTGTATGTTAGGAAGACAATAATTAAAGAAAAAAGATGGAATTCTTAACCCGAATGACAGAATTTAAAGTATCCTCTTCAATAGAAACAGAATGTTTTATGCATGGACAGAGGATGTATTATAAAACAGTCTATCACACAGACTGGGAGAAAGAAGTCTGGGGCACGGACTATCAGTGTGGCAAGAAAAGCACGCTGTTAAAGGGGACACGCGCATGCATAATCCATCATAAATATGATGATAGTGGTGATGATGGTGATGAACACGATGAAATATTAGAGACTGAATTAGAATAACCGACAGGGATATGGGGAGAGACTAAAGCATGGCAAGATGTGACGTCAGCCAGACAAGAAAGTTATGAAAGGACATTTCAATTATCATCAAACGGGAATTCCGTCGAACACATATTAGCCAAGAAGAAGAAGAGAAAGACAATGAATGGCTATAGCAGAAGTCGGTAGAACACAGAGTCTTGTGTTTCAATGAAATCATTGTATTAACTTATCATCACACAATTCAACATCTATCCCTGAAGACTTTCTTCGTTTCTTGCCTTCTTTTACTCTGGCTTTTCTATTTTTCATTCTTATTTATTTTTTGGGATTCTTTCCTCTTTCATTGGGCTTCCTTCTTCTTTTCTTTCTTTTTTCTCCCTTATTTATTTATTTCTCCATGTCTACTTAAAGACCTTCATCTGTATCACATGACTAGGAAAACAGTGTTGGGTGAGTTTTATTTTGGTCCGAATTTTTTTACTACAGGCTAAACCCCACTTCTCAAGGAGCTCAAATTGAGAATAGAAAATTTCTCAAAAACGTCTAACCGTATACACAGTTTAAAACAACAACAGTAAGTCTATGTTAAGAAATGCAAAATTTCAAAATTTTCTCTTTACTAAAATTCCATAAGCACGAGTTCTCTTTCTGAAAAACGTTTCTTGCAGTAAAAGTTGAGAATAAAATTATGGCCGCAAACGTAGTCTATATAAGAGCGTCCTCGGCGACTGAAGTTTTTTTGAAACCACCAGTAGTTTAAGTTAGGGTGTTCTGTAATGTGACTCCGTGTCTGACTGATATGCAAAAACATTTCTGAGGAAAGAACTGTCGAAACAATTCTGTGACTCGAACAATGACTAATGTAAGGGACGCTTAATCACAGCGACGAATTAGCAAGAAGTTATCGTGACGCCTTTGGGACCCACAGCTAGGTCACCACAGTACACGGCCCTTCACTGTAAGCTGCACTGTTTGCAAGCGACGAACTGTATCATGCTGATGTAGTTGCAAATTACCAAACCTCGACATCATAGTGACCCTCTGCCGCAAACGAGTGAATGGTTGATTTCCCGCGGCGAGCCAATGTGTAGAAACAACGTCACGTGTACCTTAAGCAATAATTATCTGTACAAAAAAAAGTATGACCGCTTTGATTACACTGACATAGGCTTCGTATACTGATGGGCTATCATTTTGTCAATCCAATTTTCTCTTTGATCACAAGTGGAGTGTGTATACCTGGTAAAGACTGCATGTAGTAAACTGATTTAACCACAGTTTGTGATCTCAATGACATATTGCCACACGGCATGATGTCAGTCCCAACGACCGAATAATTTAAATTATACCAACTAATTAAAATCTATATGGAATAAAACCGCAACATTTGATGCACGATTCTCTTTGAAATGAACGACGAAATATAATACACAAGGGTAGCTACACTTATTCCCAGCATGCCATGCCACAAACTGTCACGTGCCATCCCGTTGACTGTATCCATTACGCACTGCCTAACTTTGCAAACCACAGTAACCTGCATTCATAAAACATAAATTATTAACAGATTCGTTCTGTTATTATCGAACATGTCAAAGTGATAAACTGAAGAGATCGGAGAAATTAGTCACACAACACTAAGCATTCACTTCACTCTTGAAGAGACGTGAACTATTGTCACAGACGACGGTCACAAATACTTCAACAAATTAGAAAATATAATTACTTACATGAAGAGGGTCAAAGGAAGACTTTTATAATTATTACATCTAAAGTACAGGAACTACCATTATTCAAATTAAGAGAAAACATGGCAAAATTGTATAGCCATTACATCTGTAATACAAAAGCATTATTTTATCTAACAACTTGCATCTGTCTTCACTTAGACCTCTTCGCGTGACAACAGGAAACAAAGCGCAGCGCTCGCTGCTAATCCAATCTTCCTTGTGTCGCGGTTCACGTGGTTTCGTTCGTTGTATGGCAGTTAATGTTAGTTTTTTATTAACCTTATATAAAGAAGACGCTTGAAGTGGTTTTCTTCTGCTCGCAGACACTCGTCAGACGTAAAAAAACACGTCCTTAATTGCACGTTGAAGTTTTGTAAGTTAAGAAAACTGAGGGAAATGACCAGCGACATTTGTCATATAAAATACTCTCCCTATATAAAAATGCCATTCCTTATAGTAAGAGGAACCAAAGCTCAATAGTATGTGCAAAGACTACGTAAGTAGTAGAGGATTTCCAGTAGTCAATACAATAAAAACTTAACTGTAATGGCATAACTATTACGTCTACTCTATAGGATAAAAAAATATCTGACGTCAAAGGACCGAAACCATCACGCCTACTGTCGACAAAATACCTATATTAAAATTGGTTTTAAGTCTGTTTTTGTAGTTTGGTTGGACAGCTGTATGTAAGTAGCTCAACTCAGTGGATTTACATGCAATAAGTAAAAAAAGGGCCGATTCAGGTGACCGCGTGGCCTAAGGCGGGGATCTGCAGCCGATCGCTTGCTGGGATTGGGTTTTCGAATCCCGCTAGGGGCATGGATCTCTCTCTTGTGAGTGTTACGTGTTGTCAGGAGAGGTCTACAAGACGGACCGATCACTCGTCCAGAGGAGTCTTACCTTGTGTGTGTGTGTGTGTGTGTGTGTGTCTTTGAGGGTAATCAGGTGCAACTATCACCGTATACACCTACAAAGATTAGGTACAAGAGGTCAGACTAAGAAGGAAAGAAAGAATTAATAAGAGGGCTCGTCTGAACAATTGTTCGAGGTACTCCAAAGAAAAGATCACGCGCTTACAACTCCATCCAATTTTACCTTATTAAAACGTGAAGTTGTACGCAGTAGCATTATCAGTTTTAGCCCAAAGTCTCAATTTCTTATGATATTTCCTGTTATATTTAATATTGATCAATAAAGACAAACACTGCTCTCTTACATTTAGAATACATTTAGGTGCACAACCTCAAATCGACTCTCCTGTAAATTTCAACGTCGAAACTTAACCGTTTCCCCTCATTATATTCAAAACGTTACAACAACATTCATGTTGTATGATCTCAGAATAAAATACTATTTACGCCATGTATGAACTAGAGGCAGTACAGTTTCTCTCTAACTTTGATGTAGAATCCGGAACCAGTACAAACAAAGTTCTGGTGCGTCAGAGTTTAAAGACCTTAAATCGTTTCATTTGTAAATAATAAAGGGTTTGAAGTCATACACACTGTACTAAGAACTAACCTACTACACATCTTTAAACAGAGCAAGTTATCATCATACTGTGTCAACGTGCGTTCTTGCTGTCTCTCCCTCAAAGAAACCTCCGACTATTCATCTACTACTTGAAGCCTAACATCTGGGAAACGATGAAGACGCAGAGATACAGAAATAGCGGGATGTGGCTGGAGCAACCGCACACACGATATGTGCTGCAGGAAGCAAACCGAGACTACTCCATTCAAGTAATGTGTTCTCTGACCCAGCAGCACAATTCTCAAACATCAGCTAATTATCAAAGGGAGGACAAACTACGTCTACAACAGCCTTTGTGTCCGTTGAGATGCACAGAAAGGGAAAGTAATAATAGAAATGGAGAGAAGTACTGATCGAAAAATTAAAGTGGAAAAGAAAAATGTCAACAAATTAAATATAAGATTCAAGGCTATGACACTCCTTTCGTTCTCAGAAAAACGATCGACATAGAATTCTCCTAGACGGTGATTATTAAAGCTTTGCGACATAACAACTTTGTTCAATACAATAATCAAATCGTCGCCTGAAATTGTAAGTTTGAAACAGCAGTAAGAGAAAATTTCGAATTGCATGCGAAAGCCTGCCTTTTAATAAGATGTCAGAATTAAAAAAAATAAATCGCCTTTTTGTGTTTTGTGTCTGTCGCAATTAGTGAATGACGAAACAAGAGATATGGTTTGCTCTATCAGGAAATCAATCTGGTCTCACACACACTCGGAAATGGAGACAGGAGACAATACTCACTTCTGTAATTATATCTGTAACAATTTTGAAAAAAAGGGAAGTTGATAAGATTTCAGAGAGAGAATACAGCCAACTAATCCTCAAAATCTACTTTCTCATTTTTCGTATCTTGTAGCTTTACGTAATTGTATTTGCCATTATTCAGAAATCAATTTACTTCTTTGTATCGCTGTTACAATTTAAATGATTAATATCTTCTGAAACAAATATACATGAGATTATGGTGGTTATAATTTTTCATTGGCTTAATCTCTCCAGCCGCACTATGGCCATGGGGTGGACTAAGCCTCTAACAGAAATAGTACCAGGAATATATTCTGGGCGTAAAGGCGGCCGGTGCGTAGGGCTGACAACCTAACCACCATCATGTACCGACTGTCTAGAAATTCTGGGAGCCTCAAACTCTTGGAGCCCTAAGGGCCTGTCCAGGCCTGTAATGGGATAGCTTACGGTGGTTAAAATAACTGTTTTTTTTTTACTTTTAAAGAAAACAAACAACACTTTACAAGTTTTGCAACTTTTTTATGCTGTCATTCCGTTGATATGTAACGCATTTTGTTCAATTGTCCTCCCCTTGGGGTTACACCTATTTGTGAAACTGTGCAATGAAAGTCCGTGAATAAAGCCCAGAGGATATTAAATTTGCAGAAATGTATTTCGTCATATTTCTATTACGTAAACCATCGGTTCCCAGATTGTGCTCCGCGAATCCCAACGGATCCGTCAGCAGTTCCCATGGATCCATGGTTAGAGTTCTGTAATGGCTACTTTGAAATTTACTTATTGTGTAAACCAAGGGAATAATATATTGTTAAAATGATTGAGGAACTTCTTTAATTGGCGATATGTTTATTTCGTACGACCGTTAGAATATCTAATTAATTAGAAGCTTCCTGCACCCTCAAAGCGAGCGACAATCGTTTTAATTAATGTCAAATCATGCAATGCATTGTTATGTATGCTACTGGTGTTTGTTTGTATCTAAGTAAAATCAGTTCTAAGATATAAATTTTTAAATTTGGATACCTATCATCCGGACAACCTATATATAATTAAGCAAGGATGTGAGGATCCGTGGTTATTTTTTTGAAGTCAAAAGGGTTCCGCGAGTAAAAAAGTTTGGGAAACACTGACGTAAAAAATTCAGCCAATATCACTTCGCTAAGAAATAGGACTATACTTTTACAGGCATATAAACATTCTGAAGAGTGAGTGAGAACAATAACCTACAATGTGTGATATTCTAGCTCCTAATGACAAAACAAAGCTGCAGGGTTCATTAGAAAGGTTTCATTGATATCGTTTGCAATTTACGTTCTGTTTTAAGCTGCAAATATGACGGGAGGTCTCTTGACGTGTCGATTGTCCTGTACGGCCTCAATCGAAATTTGCAGCGAAAGCTAATTATGTGCTGTCACTTTCCCTCAGCGACAGGGAAATGTTAGAGGCAATAATCACACAAAATTCGCATCTCCTTACACTGTCAGCCTGACCCCCCGGCTCCAACAGAAGCCCTTACAAAGCTTAATACCACATGTTAATGACAAGATTGAATTCCACTTCAGCAAATTGGATTCTCATCGCAATATTTTAAGAGTGAAACCTAGACTATTTATCCATGAAGGCAAAATAATGACCGTTCCGTTCCATTAAGCAGCTCAGGATATCTGTCTAAACGAAACTGGAACATTTGAAACCCAGGCAAATAAGATGTAACAATGTGTTACATAAATATGAAGTTGCGTTTCTGGCAGAATTGTAAATCAAATATGACGCCGATTGTGGTCTACGTGGTCTCTACATCCAGTAGTCTTATGGGTGGATTCCAACGTTTCGGAGGAACAGACTACCACCATCTTCAGGGTTAAGGGATTAGGTGCAATTTTGACACCGCAGTGAATACAGCCCTGATACGATTTGAATCGCATGTTCCACCGAAATGTCAGTATCGACCTACAAAATTTCACAGAGCCAAAATCCAGAATGCCACAGCCTGAAAAACCCGGCCTGAAAATCGGACAACCTACACATAAATATTATAATTTAAGTCTATTAGTTTAATGCTACATTTTGAACATAGCTCTGTACGGTACTGAAACTTGGACTCTTCGGAAAACAGATCGGACAGTTTATGATAATGATGATCATGTTCAGGAAATTATGATTGGTTTCATGAAAAAGCAGTCAACACACTAGCATTCTAAAAATATGTTTATGCGTAAGACCTGGTACTAAAAGGTAAAATAAACTTTCTATTGGGTCATATTAAGGAAAACAAAACAAAGGGGGATGAGACGGACGAACATTTAGCTAACCACAAGTGAGATATTAACTCTACGGGGAAAGGTGGATAAGATTGAGCGTAGGCTAACACTACTAACTGGTAGACTTTCACAATTAGCTGCAATGAGAGCTGAAGGAAATATATCAAATTGCCCTTCGATGTCAAGGCAACACACACACAGGTGCATGCTGATACCTGCTTAAAGACCCTCCTTAGTTGGACGCAAAACTCCTGTTCCTGTCTAAGTACTGTAATTCTCTGTACCTTACTAATATGCCTTGGCAATGTGAGAAAAAAAGTGGCTTAAAAACACATTTGATTGATGGCCGAGTTGTGTTAACAAGAAGAGTGACAGGGTAGGCCCCTCATCCTAGCAATTCAAAAGTGCCTGTACTGAATTTCTGTCTTGACACAGCAGCTAGCAAAAGCAGACTGATTACGCAGAAAGGTGCGTCTAATCACAAGTAAATGTAAGTTACGCTTTCACGAAATATTCATTCATTCTGTAGTCTGTTTTACGACAGGTCCGTAGCCTCTTCCAAAGCGAGTTCTCCACAGGGTGCGATCTAGTGCTTCCTCTTTCAATTTCCAGTATCTTCTCTTTTCCTTAAGGTCATCCAGTAGCTGCTTATGTCTTCTTCCTCGTCTTCCCGTCATTTCTATCCTTCCTTCTACCTTTCCTTCAATCACGTGTTTCAGAAGGCAGTTTCTGCGCAAGATGTGACCAATCCAGTTAGCCTTTCTTATTTTTATTTTATGTAGAATATTCCTCTCCTCCTTGACTCTGTGTAATACTTCTTCATTTCTCACACGATCGGTCCAACTGATCTTCTCCATATTACTCGTATAG
This sequence comes from Reticulitermes speratus, assembly GCA_021186555.1. Lineage (NCBI taxonomy): Eukaryota > Metazoa > Arthropoda > Insecta > Blattodea > Rhinotermitidae > Reticulitermes > Reticulitermes speratus. The sequence continues at coordinate 24,185,260 of JAJKFL010000005.1, forward strand.
CAATAAATCCGTGTATGTTTTATACTAAAAATCTACTTTCCAAAAACGGACAAAGAAGAAAGTGAACATATTATGTGCCTACTCGCGTTCTGATACATATTTGGGAGGCAACCGAGAATTGTTTGAGGAAAATGATTGCAGTGTAGATGTTCCGAATGCTGGCAGATGCACGTATGTGCATTCTTGTGTGACAACTGACATTACGTTTAGCCAACTCTTAGACAGTACGGTGGATTCGGAATAGGCAATGCAGCACCCCCATTAACCTGCTCTTCACCATTTTGTGCAACTGTCAATCACATTTCCATGCACAGCTATTCATTTTAGACTGTAAGAATACAGAAAGTTACATTATTTTCGTTGATTATTACAGACATACTGTTCACAACCTGAAATGTGTGAAGTGCGCTCTATTGACTGCCTTTCCTTTATAACATTCTGGCTGTACGTGCAGAGGGGAGGATAATATCAAAAGAGGAATGGGGTGTCATGCTATGAACTTGATTAAAGTGGCTCGGGTTAGTGTCTAGAGTTGGCTGTTGTGAATACGGCACTGAATATTCGGGTTCCATACAAAATTTCATGGCTTACTAATCAACCGTCAAGTTTCTCCAGTGAAACCACATGCTAGCCAATTGTTCTTAGTTAGTTGGTATGATAAGGAGTGTAAATATGTAATAAAGTTGTTTCAATAAATCAAAATATTTAGAAAATTTGCATCACAAAACGTCACAAGTAGCGCTCTGATTAATGTTCCACCTTGGAGTTGAAGCTTGTAAGTAAAAGGAAAAACGCTTCAGGGCCGTCGCTTCGAGGTACGTGATCAGTCCTAAGACACACAAGAAATGCATTGCTAAAAGTCCAGGTTCTGGAAAGCCTTTTTAGAAAATAACAAGATGCTCTGCATTGAAGTACCAAAAAATACAGTCTTGAGAGGAAATTGTAATAGCTAAAAACACTGTGCTTAAAGGATGTAGAAATGAAGTCAGAGGAAATTTTTGATAAATATTTTAATGTTGTATGTACTCTTATTCCATTCAATCTTCTAACTCGAAATGTACCCGTGTGCCTAATTATTATAGCAAAGTGCAATAAATCAGAAATACGTTTATTAGACTGTGCACGTACACAATAAAAATTATGTGCAGTATATGTTAGAAAATAAAAAAGAATAATTCGAAGAATCCTTGTCACCATTCATTTCAGATTCTCCCCTCTTTCCACACTGCATGTGAAGACTGAACGACTGAAGCACAAAGAACCACAAGTTTAACTGCCGTTTGATATGGTTATGAAGCTTATGTCTCTGTCAACCTTGAGGAAGAGCATACGGTGAGTGGGATTCAGAATAATACTTAAGAGAAAGGAAGAACAGTTAGGAGAAACATTTATAGCCAAAATCTTAATCCTTTTACTCGTCATCAAATGACATATTATTGAGGGTGACCAATTAAAGAACTCAGATATTGATAAAAGACGGGTTTATGATAGGATAATAAAACTACACACAATCTTATTCGCAATATTTAACATTTGTGACAAGATTCTGGATTTTGTATTAAATGGAAGGAAATTACATTTTATTAAAGTAGCAGATTTTGAGTATATGAACTGAATAATTATTCTGAATCAGGAGAAGATCCAAACACTTCTGACCATGGTGATGAATTGTTGGTTCTATAAACAGCAAGGATTTTCTTGACCACGTGATTAAATCTCAGCTTGTTGATGACTTCCCTCTTTGGAGTTATGAATTACATATAACAGCACAGTGACAGAACGTGAAACGTAGAAATTGGACTTATAATCCTTTCTGACTCCATTTACTTTTTCTAACTCTAAAAGAGATGTCATATAGGAATACGTGTCGCAAAAATATAGTACTGCACTTTCTTACAAAATCCCGAGTAACAGAGGCAGAAACAGTGTTCGGTTTGCAGTCAGACCATCAACTGTATTATCAATAATTTATGTCTTTTTTTAACTACTGCATAAAGGAATACGTCTTCCGATACCTTTAAACACAGAAGAAGGAACTGCAACATTTTAAGTTATCCTGAATTTCTTTACATAGACCCTATACTGTTATATTATTTATGAAAAATTATCCAAGACAATATAAAGTTCAGCATTCAAGGATCCTGAAATCGTGATATGTCCTCTTATTATTTCATTAATAAACAACTTGACATTTCGTTAAGTGTGCTTATTCCAAACAAACCGTTTCATGCACTTAGTAACGTAATACAAAATACAACACTTTTCTACCACATTTATCAAATTATATTCCAATATATGCCCATCCACTGCGACATAAAAATGTCCATACGTCATCTCTGTGCACGCATTTCTTTGTAATTGCTATTAATTAATTCTGATTAATTCAAAGATGCAATTGTACTTAGTTCTGTTGCCATGTGTCTTAAAGAACTGCAAATATAAATGCTGAGGTCCTCTGAAAGGTTAAAATTTGTTGTCAGTAGTTAATTTACAAATTACACGAAATTCCTTTCTTATTTTAAGGTACTAGCACAGTCACTCTTCCACTTCAAACATGGAATAACCCATTCTATATATTTCGTGTAATGTACGACACAGCTACTACCATCACTGGATACGTCATCAACACACTTTTGAATTTTTTAGTCATCTCGTTATTTATATGACTACTAGCCAACACCGTGAAGCATGTGACTTCAAATTTGTTGAAAATGCGTGACAGAGTTCAAGACACCAGTATCTCAGGGTAAGTCGATATCTAACTACCGTGTCTTATGGTGTATATGATGCACTCGTGTTTATCCTCTTACACCCTGTAATCAAAGTGCGCCTATTACACAGCACGTTTGTGACAAAAACAGAAGGAAACTTTGGCTGCTGGTCTTACTACGCAGGTGACCAACAAAACTAGATTACTGTGTTTTACAGAAGACTAAGCCTTCAACAAAGGTTTCCGAAAGTTGGACAAATTAATTACAACCAAGACCCAAACCAATTTTAGGCCTGACCTAAAATAATCCAAATAATATTCACTTCCATAATAATGTATTATGATTCGTATTAAATATGTTTGAAACAATTAGGGTACGCGGTAACGCAGTTGGTTGAGGCACAGCGCTACAAGCCGGAAGGTTCAATTTCCAATGGAATCGATGGGATTTTTCATTGACTTAATCCTTCTGGCCGCACTATGGCCCTGAGGTCGACAAAAATGAGTAGCAGGGATATCTCCTGCGGGATAAAGGTGGCCGGTGCTTAGGGCTGACAACCTTACCACCTTCATGTGCCGAAATTCTGGGAGCCTCAACCTCCTGCAGCCCTAAGAGCCTGTCCAAGCCTGTAATGGGAGAGCTTTAAACAATCTTGAAAACCTGGGGTTACTCGCACCTCAACATCAGTAACAGCACATCTTACGTAATGAAGGCATCCTTAATTATTACAATTGACATATTATGGTTATATGTTACTAAGGAAAGAAGCGTGATATTAGCTACGTTTGCTATCATGTACAGGACAGTCAGAAATCCATTATGAATGATATTTAGATTTTTCACGGTGGTGAAGTTTCATGCTGTAAACGTCTGCAACATCACAGTATGAAGTCTGGAAAGTGCGTACTAATATTCCGGGGGAAAAATCTGAGTCTTCAGGGTAATTTCGGATAGGTCTACGCATTATCGTGTCCAAGAATACCTAATTACGAGAACTCAAGTTTCTTTTGCACATTAAAGCATTATTTGGAAGGAATAATTGTAAATAAGAGAAGAATATTAAAACGTGTTCAGAGAAATACAGTATAAATGTGAATGAATTCAACTGGCCCAGAAGAGTATCGAAAGGAAGGTGTGGTGTGTGTGGTGTGTGTGTGTGTGTGTGTGAGTAAGTGTGTGTGAGTATGTGTGTTAGTAAGTGTGTGTGTTTGAGAAAAATATATGGGGCCGTGAATGATAGAGGCATTTGGCGTATAAGATATAATACAGAAATTTACAACCTGTATAAAGAGCCAGATGTAATTAAAGTGGTAAAAGCCAACCGATTGAGATGGCCAGGACATCTATTTAGAACAGATGATAACAACCCCTGTAAAAAGGTCACTTTTAATGATCCATTTTATGTAAAAAGGAAAGTAGGAAGACCAGCTACACGGTGGCTTGATGATGTAGAAAATGACCTCAAGACTCTTAAAGTAAGCCAATGGAAAAGGAAAGCCCAGGAAAGGAATCAATGGAAGAAGATCATTGGGGCGGTCTTGGCCTAAAAAGGCTGTAGGACCAAAGAAGAAGAAGAAGTGTGTGTTAGTAAGTGTGTGTGAGTATGTGTGTTAGTAAGTGTGTGTGTGTGAGTGTGTGTGTTAGTAAGTGTGTGTGTGTGTTAGTAAATGTGTGTGAGTGTGTGTGTTAGTAAGTGTGTGTGTGTTAGTAAGTGTGTGTGAGTGTGTGTCTTAGTAAGTGTGTGTGTGAGTGTGTGTGTTAGTAAGTGTGTGTGTGTTAGTAAGTGTGTGTGTGAGTGTGTGTCTTAGTAAGTGTGTGTGTGTCAGTAAGTGTGTGTGTGTGTGTGAGTGTGTGTGTTAGTAAGTGTGTGTGAGTGTGTGTGTTAGTAAGTGTTAGTAAGTGTGTGTGAGTGTGTGTGTATTAGTAAGTGTGTGTGTGTGTGTTAGTAAGTGTGTGTGAGTGTGTGTGTTAGTAAGTGTGTATGTGTGTGTGAGTGTGTGTGTTAGTAAGTGTGTGTTAGTAAGTGTGTATGTGTGTGTGTGTGTGAGGTCTTCGATACCGCAAAGCAGACAATTCTGTGCCAGTGTGATAAATATCTTTTGGTAGAGTGAATCGGTTTGATCTTGTAGGAAAGAAAATTAAAAAGTAAACAATAAATCCGATGCTGAATATATGGTGTGGTATTGCACATGCATCGTTGTGAATGCAGAGGAACATATTTCATAATTCAGCAGTCTTTGTTTTCCTAAGAGTGGGTACTCTTCAAAACCTGCCCGTGCTTTTTCATGTCAGTATTTTTTCTTCTTTCATCTTGTAAATAATTCTTTCTGTAGTTTTATGTTCCTGACTCTGAAGTAAGAAAAACTGTGAATGCATGAAAACAAAGTGCTCAGACGGATATTTGAACCTAAGAGAAATAAAATATGTCATAAACTGTGAAATATAGAAGCCTATAAGGAAAGACTTCATTATTTCTAACTTTGTTCTGACACTGTTAGAAGGCAGGGAGATTCACAGCATGCATAACACTTCGATATAGAACTTCGGTCTCTGAACTTGGAAGAAAAAACTGTACTCTGAAGACAGAAGCACAGCTGGGAGGACAATATTAAAACGCATGCTAAAAACTGAGATATGAGCACGTGGGATCAAAATGAAATGACTCAAAAGGAAGCCAGTTCCTTGGTCTTGTGAACTCCATAACAAACTATTATGATGTAGGAAATGGAGGGGGGGTGTTTTTTGACCAGAAGAGAGAGACAGTATCCGTTGGCCAGTACGTAATATGTTCCATAGTGAAATTTTCTATGCACACAAAATATGACAATATAGAAGAACTGAATGTGAAGTCCTGGTTCATTAGGTACACAGGCGAAATTGCATAACTCTAACAAGCTTCGGGGTTCCACTAGAAAAAATTTACTCATCAGCTGAATAACTGTAGACTATTCCGGGGTTATCTTATATATTGAGTCACTGCTTTTAGTTTTTTTAAGTTTCAGCTAAAATTATTTCAGCCAAATTTAAGTGAGCGGTGAACGGCATTCAGAAATTATTATTACTATTCTGTGATTTTTGAGGCTAATACAAGGTGTCATATGCCGGAAGATAGTAACTATACCAAGCTTCAACCTTTTGTCAAATATCGCGTAACGCAGGGTTACACTGCACGGACAGAAAGAAAAATTAAATTCACGCACAGCACCCAATGCTGATCATCTTCTTCTACGGCATTACGGTCCTTTAAGTTTGACCTTAGCCTCCCTAGATCATTGGGCTTCTGAACGATTAAATGTTTTACAGGAAGGAGTTGTTAGCCCCTTGCCTAACCACCACTCTGGTGGACCGGGATTTATATGAGTTTTCCTTCTCCAGTGTCTCCGTATGTCCCCCAGAGGCAGGGTGGTCCAGTTATACCCCCAGACACTGGGTCCCCTTTTTAGTCGCCTCTTACGACATGCATAGGGTACGTTGGGGCTCTTCTAATTCCTGGTCACCACACGGGAAAATGCTGATCACGCGGTACCAAATTTCATGTACAAACATACAGTAGTTCAAAGTTAAAACATATTGACATCAAAGGTCGAAAGGGAGTAGGATCATACGTAGTTCCCTTTAGGGTCCAGGGTTAAAAAATCAGCCTTGAGATCGGACATTTCGATTGAAAACTCCGTCAGTTTACTAAGTGACCCCAGGCAAATGACAGGATAGTGTTTTGAGTTAAGCCTCTATCATTTCCTTCCATATTTCTCCAGTTCATTATTCATTAATCATCCTGTCACTCAATTCTATGTAGTCTGGACTATGACAGCACCTTAAAAACCCCATAAATAAATAATACCTAACACACTGAGAGACAGGTATCTGCCTCTTAAAAATTCACTTTATAGAGTACGTGCGAAACAAGTATCATTTAGGCCAATAGGTGCATTGGAAATACGAAAGATTTTCTTTAAAATTTGACATTTGAATTCCGTACGTACACATAGAAAACTAGGTTATATTCCAAATTCCTTCTTAACATTACGTTGACATTTCACTCCATCTCAAATATGAAGTTATCATTCTTGCTGAAAATCTCGGGAGCAACTCTAGTTCTCCTTTAGAGCACAGATGCACAATAATCACTGCCTCCTGCAACATGGTGCCATCCAATATTCATTAATGTCATGCCTGGAGCACCTGGGGGCATTTGTAGTATTCGCATCTAGAATTTAAATCGATGTACAGGTTCGGTTCCATAGACATATCCATTACTTGGAAACACACAGAAAAAAATGCCCACGATTCGATGTTCACTTGAAAGTTTAAACGGTGACATATTCAAAGAACTTGTCGAATTACTCTGTTATGGGAATAAAATTGGCTTCTAAAGTGATCACCTAATCTATGTCTCTTCGTGTGAGAACTAGACCGTCTTCGGAAATGATTGCATTATTTTCAGAAAATGTTGTCTATACGTTGCGATAGTAGACCCTATAGTTTCAAATTATCGCATTCAATATGCCTAAGCGATAAATGGAAAGCGTCCCAAGTTGTAAGGTGGGGCCAGAACTAGCGCCATTTAATTAATCTCCAGATATGATGAATGATAACGCATTTATAGTACGCAACTTCTCAAACTGCCCTTTGCAGAATGTACAATAACAATACGCAGGCCGTGTTAAATTTCCGATCTTAATAACTAACGAAAGACAGGAGTTAGGCAAGTACAACCTGGCACCGAGACAGATCATAAACGTACCGATATATATCGTGTATGAAACACTATATATGTAAGCGAAATACAAACATCGCAACGACTTCAAACGTTGAGGACATATCCCAGTAATTTAAAGCGACTAGTACTTTTACACGAGAAATACTGCCACAAGAATAAAACAGATAAAATTGGGTTACAAATCCCTTCGCTCGCCGTCCTTCATAGGCCAGTGGTTGACCGTGAAGGAGCGACCAGACCAGACCGATGTATTTTTGACAGGCATCGTTCATCATACCATTTCCTGATGATGGACACAGAAATTTGTCGAAACATACAAATTCCGTTCTGAATTAATGCAGCTGGTAGACTGAATATATTTCTTCGATTCATAGGGGTGCTCTGCAACGTAGCCTAATGGGCAAGTTACATTTGTCCGACAGTGCCCATCTTTCTGCGATCTATTAGCAGTACCTGCACCGTCAGACAATTTTTTTTACTGAAATCGAGATTACAGACATTCACTGGAGTTTTCGGATAATTCCGATTTTCAGCTACGCTGGTTCACGACAAAACGTAGTTTACATAAAGCCATAACAAACCATCGTACGGCCTACCTGTTAGGTATTTTTAGATTTAGAATTTACAGAGTAATACATATAATACGTAATCATGTTTGGATTTAAAAAACATATATTTAAGTAAAGTACAAAAGTACAAAAAGTATCAAAATGAACACTGACTAAATTAAAACCGAGAATATGGTAAAATATTAAAACAAAATTACCTGTAATAAATACAAAATATAAGAGCGGAAAGTGAATGTAGTAGAACTGAATTAAAGCATGTTTTCACATTTGTCCTCCGCCCCCCCCCCCCCACACACACACAATATCCTTTAGTGCCTTTCTTATTGAAATATGAATATATATTCCCGCAAAATATAGAAAAGAATTATGACTGAGATTCAGAAAGGCAGAAATGAAGAAACGAACAAATTCAGAGAGAAAATATAGAGATCGGCCTGCAAAAAAGTCATTACAATGAGGATGGAGAAAATTGCATAATGGGAAGCTTCATGGTTTGACAACCCACTAAATTACATAATGGTCTACAAATCAGAAAAGATGATATGGGCAAGTGGCATGCGTGAGGCAAGCGCACAAAAGTTTAATTAGACACTTAAAGGGAAGGGAAACCTGGAGCGACCAAGACAGAAAAGGTAATGTGAAAAGATATTTTAAAACAATATGATGTGTAGTCTGAATTTATTGGGTAAAGATAGCACTCAGCGGTTGTTTCTTCCAAACTCTGAAACCAAAAACCTTCAGATTACGTAAAAGTGGGAACTCTGAAAAAATACTTACTAGAGGTACTGCAGCACCGTTTTCAATATGTTGTAATATACATTAACTTTTGACTTATACAGTTGGGGCTTTTAATAAATAAAAACATGTGTAAACATATCAAGGTTAAGATCTCAAATATCCTTTCTTCACGTACTTATTATAATGACTGATTTAATTAAAGCCGAAACATATTGCTCATTAATAAATAAAACATCTTTCAAATATAGTTGTGACAAACGTGTCTGATTACTCTTTCATCTGTTTCACATATCACAATGGGATATCCCACCCAAAGTACGTATTACGAACCAAAAAGAATCGAACACAAACGCATGTTTGAGACCACTACTAGACTTACCTCTGTCACTGGACTCCTAATACCGTTCAAATGATGCAAAATATAAGTAAAAATCGAGGAATTATTTAGAAAGATCTCTGGGTTGACAAGAATGTTTTCACAGAAATGACCACGAAGAGACCGTGTTTAGATTAACATAAACACGCCGTAACGACCTACATCTAAAAGCTTAATGATAAAGATATCTACGATCATGAAATAAGTAAATAAAATTGTGTGCTTATTGGTTATCAGGCCAATCTCCCAAAACCTGTTCTAATACAGCGTCAAATGAATGTAGTTGGAAGAATATGGAAGCATAATCAGAATAGAAGTTGTAGGAAGGACGCCGACTTATTTCAACTAATAGAATAAAGTCTGTATTAATAATCACAGGACGGACAGAAAGGATATAGGCCTACGTATAAAGACAAGAAATGACAAGAAACAAAATAAGGAAGAGATAGCAAAAATACTTCGTTTCCTTTCATATCCTGTGGCTTCATTAATTAGGTTTTGTTTCTAACTGTCAACAGCCTTCATAAAATCCATCAACATCACATATTTATTAGAGGCTCACGATAGTTGAGTGTAAATGCTGCTAGTGATAAAACATTTAATAAGTACAAATAAAACAGCAAGGACTGTTGCATTCCATCAACGGTCACACGACATGATATTTCAATCTTCAGTATTATCATTTTCGAAGTAAGTAAGTTTTGAGATCTGCGCTCTTGTGGGATATTACACGGCCTCGTGGTAATTACCACAAGACGCCGCTAATATCCCACAAGAGCGCAGATTTCATCAACATTGCGGCGGAAGCCTAAAATTAAGTAAATTTTATTATCGTTTAAATAGAACTTGCGTTACTCATCAAACTCAGTTACTATTTAAATAACTACGTGTGTGCTTCAAGGACAAAAGGAATTGAATTCAGTACATAGTTCCGTTACGTTTACTGAACACATAAGAAATTAAGGAAATAAAAACATGCAATCTGAGAAAATATAAAACACGAAGAATATCAGCACTGAATACCTCCAAAAGTATGGAAGATGGCAATAGCACATCTGGTTTAACGTCCTGCAGTCCCCAGTAAAAATGACGTCGGGTCACCTGGAAGAAGAAAAAGAAAGGACTGCAGTTCCTGAACAGGGAACAAAGGTTTGACCTACGCCTGGTAGCTGAAGGAGAAGGTACATAAATAGAGAAACGGACTGGGAAAGAAAGAGATACAAATAAGTGGTCAGAAGTTGGCACGTTCCGCCAAGAACGATCATGGGACGAAGGTAAGTTTCGCGATATTTGTTTAAATTCTGTAAGGAGTTAAAAAGAAGTCACGAAAGGAAGTTTCGTGACGTCGCTTGTCCTGGCCTGAAAGGTTTCTTGTAACTATATTCACAGTAAGCAACTTAATACAACTTAAATTAAAAGTCAGACAGAACTGACGCCGGGTTTCATCAGTCTCTCCGCAAAGTACATATGTACAGTATGTGATACACTGTGCCTGCAACGCAGATCAGAGGTCAGCTCTACAGTACTGCGTTTCTCATGTGGTTAATAATTCAAGTGACCGGGAAACAGACGAAGACCCTTAGGAATTAGGGAAACATCACAGTGACAGGCCAAGAAGAAAAGAGAGCAGAAACGGAAGCGGGGAAATAAGAAGCGAAAAGATGAGAAGTTTTGTTACGAAGAAACCCCACAATGAAAATCAAGTGTTTCTGAAAAAGACACACAATCCAAGCCCATAAAAAATCTACGTTCTATCCATGGAAGTTTTTTTATTTATGGCTGCGTTTTCATTAACTTGAAACAGTTCTTGGCCAGCCCTTCCGAATCTCAAAGAGGTATAACTGTTTGTACTTCACTAAAGCACTCACTGACTCACTCACTGACTCACTCATTCACTCACTCACTCACTCACTCACTCACCTTCACTCACTCACTGAACAAAAAACCAACATACTAACATAAATCGTGTTATGGAACCACAAATAATACTTTCATGCAAACTCACATGCTTAAAGCATCCTGTGACCTTACCTTAAACTCCAGCTTCTTACTCAGAAAGTATTTTTACAAAACCATACTTTTAAGCCGTATTTCTAGAGTATCCACTTAATAATATCCTAACATCTTTCTTAGGCAGGTCCATAACAAGTCGCTCCTACGCTAAAATTTTCTTATCCAAATTTTCTATGTATTTCTCCATGACGCCGTGCGTACTATATATCGGTTCGATCTCATATTTCTGGACGTCATAAGCGCAATATAACTTGGCAAACAATTAATAATACGAAGCTTCTTGGTAACAAGTCTTATCCAGGCCTCTATTATGTTAAATGTCCTAGAAACATACTTTAATCTTTATACGATAAACTGAAGATAAAGTTTCCCTATGTCCAACCAACTTCATGCTGAGACATGCCACGAACCTCTGTACTACGAGAGAATGAGATATGAAGTTGATGCTCCAATCCTTGTACAACAATGACAGAAAAACTGGTACAAACTATACGAGACAATGCGAATACCACAGTCAATCAGGAAGTGGTAACGAGAATGAAATTGCCAGGAATTAGCTACTTTACAGACAGTGGACTGGACTTTAAACACAAAGCAAACACTTCATTACACGTCTGGTGTTAGTTTCAGCGCAGAGCAGGATGTCCGCCCGCTTCATTCGAAAAGACAATTTCGCAAATGTGACTCTTAAAGAGACATGTCACTCGACTTTAATATGTTTCAGTATGGTAGAGGAAGACTGTCAGAGAATCCTCCTCGCCACTTACTAGCTACTTTTGTGGACACCATACAGGGGGTTATGAAATCTTATACCTCGCTTTAAGGGAAAAAGGAGACTAAATGTAAAATTTGAGGTGATCGCGGTGGTGACAAATAAAACTACTGTCATCTGAGGTGTGATGCCGTGTAGTCTGGTGCAAGTGTACTGACATTTCAGATGCTCATTTTGTCTCACTGCACATCCACCCTAATGACGTCATGTCTCAAATGACAGTAGCCCGCACTCACCGCAGTGACGACATCAAATCTCATCCTCATCATTTCACATTTTTAAGACGGAAGACAAATTTTCACACTGATAAGACATTAAGATCGAAAAGAGCAAACTTTGTAGAAACAGAACAACATTCCGAGGAGACAAATTACACCTAACAGACAGGAAATGCATGTAAGTGGGGGTTGGAGGAAATTACATCATGCGAAGCTGCATCCTTTGTACTCTTCGCGAAACATTGAGACCAAAGCCCAACAACAGGTAACAGGCGTGGACGGTTTATAATATTTTAGCGATTCTAATAATTACGCTGACCTAATATGAGCATTATTAGGAGACAAATAAGTTCATACATAATTTTGGCAGGATAATTGGAGAGTAAGAGACTCTATTGGAGACACGGGAATAGATGGAACTGTGACATAAAATGTGTGCAGAAAATTATGCTAGTGCGTAAACTGGAATCAAGTTCCTCATGGCAAGCAGCAGGGCTAGATTCTTGTAAACACGGTAATGTATCTACGGTTTCCATAAAACGCAACTAACTTACTTTCAAAACTTCGCAAGTAATTATTTAGCATCATCTGTTTCTTAGTATCCTTCTGAGTATTCATTATCTTCAACATAATTTCCATTATCTGGATCGTCTGCTTCGTTGTCGTCGTCATTTTCGTCATTATCTTCATTACCACGATCATCATTACTATCATCAGAGCAGCAGCACCATAAAATCACCGCCCACGCTTCTTCTTCTTCTTCTTCTTCTTCTTCTTCTACTACTAGTCTTAATAAAGTCCGCACAACCCATCTTACAATTGCAAGCGGTCTAGTATCATCACAAGTCAACTTGCATTTATTTACAAACCGAGCGAGGTCGAAGTCCCATCCTATTGTTTAAATTGTCAAATAGTATGACACTTGTCGATACCGACTAATAATCTTAAATAGAATACTGACTTTACATTTTATAGAGAAGTTCTTTATGATAAGTAGGATCCGTAATGTAAAATGGTCCCTTCCAAGAGACGCCTACGTTTCGCAAACTAACGATTCATCATCAAGTCTTTGCTGCTGCTGGCTTTACCTCTATTGGAAGGTTTCTCACCTCTTACGAATTTATATGGAAGTCTATTGGAATTTCTTCTACAAAACTTGGCAACCATTTAATTTCGTTATACCGACAGTGACATAGATTGAGTGGTAGCAAAAGTATTTGGACCAACGACAGAAGATGTGTAGCACGGAGGACACAACGTAAGGAGGGACTTCGTGCAAAGGGGCATTAGACTGGCTATCAGGCAGCGTTGCGGCCGGATAGATATGTTAAAGGCAAGAGGCATGGAATGCATATGCTACTAAATTTTGGTACGGAACCCTATTGTATTAGATTCACTTCAGCCTGAGGAGGGAGAACTTGGTATGATTTTTAGTAATGAAATTGATCTTTGGCAAACAGGGTATGGTGCTTGAACTGTTTTACACGCTTGTTTTCGTGTTCGAATGAGTTTTGGTTCGAACAATGTTACATCTTCGGATACTATTTATGGCAGCAACTTAAACATACAATACAATTAGTCTGTCAATATGAGAGGTGACTGGAACCAGCCCTGGATCATATACAGTAGAAAACTTCGCTATTACCGTACAACATTATCATTTTAAGTCTCTTGTATTTTTTTCCATGGTGCAACAGCCTCTAGTGGGCCAGGGCCTTCTAATTATCGAGGCTTCACGATCACAGACACAACGCACTCGGTAGGACACCTCTGGACGAGTGATCAGCCCTACGCAGAGACCTCTACATCACAACACACAACACTCACAAGAGACAGACATCCATGCCCTCGGCGGGATTCGAACCTGCAATCCCAGCAAGCGAGAGGCTGCAGACGCACGTCTTAGACCACGCGGCCAATGAAATCAGCCTCTTATGTAAATAGGATGAAAATGTTTTAATTATACGTAACTGGTGAGATTCGAATCGTGTGTTATTGAACTCTTAAAAAGATCACCTTACAAAATATTTCTGCAGTACAAAATGTAATCTCTCTCAAACTATTTGGGTCTTCAGGATTCAATATTTTATGTAAACAGCCACCTTCCAAGTTCGGTGACTCCAAATGCCAGGATGAAGATTTGTTCAAGAGTTCAAGTACAACACGATCTTCCTTCATGGAAAATAGAAAGAGAAGAAGAACAAGAAGCCCAAACGTGTGGGAAGGCTGCCAGACTATATGTTATCATTCGTCTTCCCACGGCAGTATTCCCCACATCCCTACATTTCTGCTACCGCTAAAATGCCTAACTTGAAGGGCATTTCATCCTACGGCTCTGATTTGTCAATTGATGCAACACTTTTTTTCTTCCACTTTCCACTCACCCGTCTCTTATATCCTGATTCCCCAGTGAAGCACATTTCTCGTCTTCCCCTTCCCAGCAAGTATACATGTCTCTTATGATCATTACTCTATAAGCATACCTAAAGGTATGACGTTAAAAGTGTTCCTTGTGTCAGGACGCAAAAAATGGAAAGGGTAGAAAGAATGATACAATTTGTAATGTATGGAATTTCGAAACTTCTTTCGTCATAAGTTTGCATTCATCTTTTTCTTGGCGTTCATTTACATTACGTGTGATAAAGTTGATGGAAATTATATTTATCTAGATCCAGGTTGATATTGTATCATTAACGAAGTAGTTTTTGAGCGTGTGAACTTGATTCGTCTGACTCAAGACAGGGTAGAGTGGAGGGCAATTTTATATATGGAAATAAATTTTCGGATTTTATAAAATGCCAGAAATTCTTGTACCACCATAGGTGCCATCAGCAAATCGGTAAGGACTTCCTAGATGATGTCAGGGGTTGTATCAAGAAAGGGATCTTCGGTTCATGATACGATACAAAATGGGCCTATTACACATTCTAAATTGATTTATTCTTTCCCCGTCATCATTAGGACTATCAATTCTCATTGTCTACGGTGATAACGTAATTCTACATCCGTGACAGAAACTTGTATATCAGAGACAGGACTAGCTGTCGTCTGAGAGTCTGACCATCGATAATCTTAGGCTTCTTTGAACTACTGGAAAGGTACGGTATCTTCTGACACCATCACATATGAAGGCCAAATTTTTAAGTTATTTTTAATTCACTCCAAGTTATATGTGCTTACATACAGTCGGCACAGAAGGAAATCCGCGATTTCGTAACGCATTTATTAACCAATGTGGTTTGGCAACTCCTATATACAGTTCTAACAGCATTTAGCACGTCAATAAGAGCCCCGCTTATACTCGTAGCTCTGCACACATTCAGAGGTATGCAGATTCTATGTTCGTTTTTCGTGGGACATCTACAGCAAGGTCTCAGATGCTTCCAGTACGAGCACTTTAAGTTCTGCGAAATCACTTTATGTGTACACCTGGGACTTGAAAACCCCCCACACAAAAGGTCTAAGAGGGTAACATCAGGCGACCTACAAGACCACGGGAGTACACCACCCTGTCCAGCCACCGATCGGAAAACTTCAAGCAAAAACTAAAGAAGGTTGTAACTGACATGAGGCGGAGCACCATCCTGTTGGAAAAACAAGATGCCCAGCCTTCCACCCACTTGTGAGATTGCGTATTGTCGGAGCATGTCAAAGTAGCTTAAGTGATGCTATCGATCATTTTCTGAATGAAGAGATAAAGTCTCCTTATTTGACCGACAAGCACAACAGGCCAGGAATTGAATTTAGGGCTATCTCTGACACGCTTCATTATCTCGTGTGAGTGTTCATTGTTTCAAGTTCCCACGTTATTATGGTGCAATTTCATGGATGTGTGAAGTTTCGCTTCATCGTAAAACATGATCAGTTTCCAAAAATCCTTCATTTTCGTCTGCTCTTCTCAACACGTTAATCACAAATTCATATGTATGAGGTTCGTCAGTCAGCCTGCTTGCAGTTTGTACTCACGGAACGTAAGCCTCTCGCACAACATTCTGCACATCGTGTCCTTTGATGTGTGCACTTAACAATTTGTTCGCCTGAGACACTTCTTGGATTACTGATAAAAGATTATTGACTTTGACCAATCTCCTCCGGTGATGATCCTGGCCTCCCCTAGGAATTCGGAGGTAAATCTTTGTACGTAATAAAACTTTTTTTGTCCTTAACATATGATTTGGGATACGCGGTGGCGCAGTTGGTTGAGGCACTACGCTACCAGCTGTAATGTCGCCGATTCGATTCCCGATGGGGTCATTGGGATTTTTCATTGACCTAATCCTTCCGGCTGCACTATGGCCCTGGGGTCGAATCAGCCTCTAACAAAAATGAGTACGAGGGATCTCTCCTGGGGGGAAAAGGCGGCAAGTGCGTAGGGCTAACGACCTTGCCACCTTCATGTGCCGATTATCTAGAACTTCTGGGAGCCTCTACCTTCTGGAGCCCTAAGAGCCTGTACAGGGATTCCTTTACCTCTACCTTTTAACCTACGTTTTATCTGTCTATGAAAGCACACAATACATTCTGAAACACACTGTACATTGTAAAACTTTTCAAGGAAATTTAATGTTATTATTATAGGACTCTCAAATCGTGGCATTTCCTGTCACTATTCTATTCACCGACAGCCTGACATTCCTTTCCACACGTGTTCTTGTTCCAGACAATCAATTCCATACATATTTCAACACTGTATCAAATGTATTCCTTTTATATTGCTTTCTCCAAATTGCAAGACACTGTACAACTGTCTATTCATTGGAACTGAAATCGTATGCGCAATAAATTATTACATCCCATGCTTTTATTTGTCTTTTGATTATTAATTTGTTGATTTGGATATGTTCAATCGTATATGTATATTAACTCTGTTGTAAATGTCTTAAGAAATTTAAAACATTAATATTAAAAAACTCTGAAAGCAAGACATGCTGTCACTAGTTTAATTACAAATCTCACAATAAGCTCTTTGTTATTTCAAAAAAATTCCTTGTCGCATACTTTTACAAATATGGAACATAAGCCTTTTCCGCTATATAAGCGATCTTAATGAATATAAATGACATTATATATATATATATTACATAATGATTATTCATTGAAACGTACACGTTACTCTGCGCAAGACAGAAGGTTTCAATTTCTGCCTTGTCTCTCGGTGTGTCAGGTTCACATAGACATTAACCTTTCACCGAACCCAACACGCTGACAACAACGGAACTTTTCATATGAACATAAGAGCTGTAATTGGGCATGTTCGCTGATTATTTATACTCTAGGAATTACAAAAACGTATAGAAAGTTGTGTAAACAGAGACCGTCTGCATAAAGACAGCATTTCAAGAACAAAATTTCGTAAACACAGCACGTAATAACAAATAAAAATAATAATCAAATTTTACCAGAATTTGTGACAGTGTAATCAATTATCTAATCTATTGCATGAATATAAATACGTATACGTAACAACTACAGAGCACAGAATTTTCTGGTTGGCGCGGGCTGCAGCTCATCGCCCTTGTTGTTAGTGAGAGGAACGCTGCGGAAAGTGACGCAATAATCTGCAATGGAATTTCCAGAAGACCTTCAAAAACAGAACATCATGAGTCTGAATTTGAGACTGATTCAGGCTTGCGGATATCTTAGAGAAGATACTGCCGGTACTAGAAGGATTATATCAGGTTGCACGGGCCTAATTAGATACTTAATGATTGTGCTGTTTGTCACATTCTTGGTCGGCGCATTGGCTGAAATGTACCGATTCCGAGACACTCCTCACGATTTGGGGGAAACTTTAGTCTTCTTAATAACAATCACTAAGAGTACTGTCAAGCTGGTGTCTCTTATTCAATACAAGAATGAGTACCTGCATCTCATTCACAGCTTCAGCGACATTTACTACACAGTTCCCCTCTTACCACGAAACAGTCAGCAGTAATTAAATCCTATTTTTCTCAGGCGAGCAGACTGGTAAAGGCTATATGGTATCCATCGACAATAATGACATTAGTTTTCTTAGGTAAAGTCACACCCCCTGAAGACAGGGACAAGGACTTTGTACCGGCGTGGGAGTCATCAAGTAGAGTCACCCTTCCGTTTCAAACAGCAGACAGCCCATTTTACGTATTTCGTGTAATCTATGCTACTGTTGTTACCAGTGTGGGATACTTCATCACGACAACAGTGAATACATTCGGCTTCTTACTTGTTCTTTACACAACAGCACAATTTGCGCTGCTAGCCAACACTCTGAAACACGCAACTGAAAATGTTTTGGAACTTACTTCCAAAGCCGAAGGAGTACCAGCATTCCGTAGTAAGTACGTAAATTATGAGTGTGTACACATATACGGTATTTTATTACATATAAGATACATCTATTCCCTCATAAGTTGCCCATTTAAAGAAATATGTCAGCCCGAAGTCTTGGATTCAAACGTCACACTAGTCACTCCACGTCTTTCACATAAATTACACCTTTGATAGTCATACTCACTAGTAGTACTCTTATATAAAATTATGTGTTTCTGAATCAGAAAGGTGGTAAAAAAAGGTGTCGGCATGTACGAATTCTACAAAGATCCTCCTTCTTAGAATACTGGAAGCTGGCGTAAACACGTTAACAACATCGGTTTCGTCTCAAGATGTTAAGCGTTTTCAAAAGTCGAATACCGGTATTTTGAGAAATTGAGACATTCGGCATGGCCGAGGGTCAATCGTATTTGAACAAGACACTCTCGCGGCTTTACATACCGCAGAGTGTGTGGTAACAGCCGACTAAATTAGTCGAGTTCATTTTTTGTTATTCATACCGTGCATATTCTTATAAGTAATACATCAACCAACACAATCACTTAATAAAATACAAAATGTTTTTTTATTAAGTGCATACGTTGGTTGATGTATTAATTAGTCACCTTTAATTTGCAAATTTTCGAGAGCTTTATCATGCTGGATATAATTCGTTGTGGAAGGTATTTGAAGGCATTCTCTGTCTAACGTCGAAAGTGACTTCTTCTGTGTCGAACCAACAGCGGCAAACCTTGTGTTCTGGCTTCGACGGCAGTGCACCAGGCACTTTACTAGAGTCATCGCAACAGGATGGCACTGTTCGGCTATAATAAACTAAATTTTCTACCTTACTGCAATAACCTTGTAAAATTGTATCACTGTCACTAATCACTCAGTGTAGATATACAAATACGTGCACAGCAATGAACGTAAATCAACTTTGGACGCAAAGAAAATTTCGACAGTGAGTGAAACATATAAGAAGTTATTGTAGTGACAACAGATGTTCCAGGTGAATATATCTTATTTATAAAATTAACATATGCACATACGGTAAGTCACCTCCTACACAGAACACTACTTCAGGTAATGCAGGGACAACATCCATTACGGATGAGGAAAAAGACTACAAATTTGCGTGCCACTGCGACACCTACAACAGTACATCAAGCACACAGAAATTTAACTACGCATACATTATTTTATTGTATTTTACACCCTATGAATATAGCCGCGGAGATAACTAAGATACAAGTATACTACTATTGTAAAATATATTTTATTATGTCTTAAATATAGTGGTGTATATACTCCCTGATGATGGCGGTCGGCTGCCGAAACATGTAGGTTGAAATAAGAAATGGAGCTACTGTGTATACAGTACGTGCAAATGTTGGTTTTATAAATAAGAAATATAATCTAATTGCACGGAATGAATAACGCTATGAACTCAAGTAAAGATGAACAACAATAAAACTCAGGTAATACCAACCAATGAGTAGGATGTATATGCAAGTCGTCTGGGGTGTGACGCTGTGTTGTTGGGCGAGAAGATCGCAGCCTTCCGAAGGATCATAGTGCCTTCATCTTAAGAGTCACGCAGCAAGACATTCTTCTTGGACTCTTTGGCCCTGAAGAAGCCATTACATTACTTCGGAACGTCGAAAACTGCTTGGGCCAGCGACACAGCGTAACACCCCAGAAGACTCGAATCTTCATCATCACCGGTAAGAGAAATTGAAATCTGGAATAAGATATAGTTTATTATCACCGTGACACAAAACTGCCTCTGTATGAAATCAATGATACGTGTTTCTTTTTTTAATCTTCATTTCTAGGTGCTGTTGATTATCTCAATGGCGTCTGTCCAACCCATAGTTTGCAGAATACCTCTTTCGACAAGAACTCTAAGGATTTCAGAACAAAAAGGTTAAAGTGAAATGTTTTGTTACTTATCTAAGGTACCAAGTAATAATAAAAATTATTTATTGCTGTTGTAATCGAGAGGTGGGCAAAAGAGGGTGCTTGGATGAAATATCCTTCCGGCAGTTTGCCTTTCCATGTGAAGTACTACACAAATGTAAATTACCCATGCACTTTTCAGGACGAGGAAGGCTAGTGGTGTGCGGATCCAATGCATGCGTGAAACCTAAATTTCGTGTGTGTTTGGTTGGGAAAAATATAGGCTACATTTTGTGGTATATCCTATAAGTTTGAGTCGATTATACGTGTTCGGTAACAAACTGAAAATTCCAAAGAAAAGTAACTTTATATAAATAATTTCTTAGGCTGTATTTTGTCTTAATTCCTGTAGATTTGGTGGTTTTAGCTTGAAGCCATGTTTAATAAAGAAAGAAAGAGGCTGCTGCTTAAGTTGGGATCCCACGTGATAGGGCAAACAGAATGAGATGTTTTTGTAGCAATCTTACTTGACCGCAGAACATCTGAACAAATTCCTCTGAAATAAAACCTGGGCACGAGCTGAATGAGCGTAGAGGAGTCAATTTTACTTTGTCACCAGGTATAAAACATCCCACAATGAAATAAACAAAACTAATAATTGTAAAGCCTGGTTCTGTGCATGCCTCAAGAGGCACTCAGAACTGCGTCGGCATTCACTCAGCACACCTGTTCACACATCAGAGTGCAAACCAACAGTACCAAACATTTTTTCCGATTCTTAAATTGCTTTGTATAACAAATCCAACTTGATTCCAAAAAATATCCACAATGTCTATACTACTGAACAAACAAGCTAAATTTCTGGGCGCAAAGAAAAAAGTCAAAATTCAAAGACGGGAGTTCTGGTAACTGCAGAGTTGTGAAGGAAATGCTAAATTAGTTACATTTCATCGAGTAAGACGGAATAAAATTCTCTAAGCACACTGTACCACTGGGTTCAGCAGTGGAGTATCATCAGAGGACTTAGATTTAAGAGGAAATACTTCCCAAATGTTCCCCTATTTTAATGAAATTTGAAACCAATATAAAGCAAACATGACGTTTCGCTTGTGAACAGCCGGACCAAGAGCTTGGAACTGATTCAACTGTTATGTAACAAGACAGGCAACTTACGTATAAACTTAACATTGAGGTGCCTTCGCATAATCGTTGTCGCCGTGGAAAAGCAATAAGTATTACATATTCTGAGTGTGTGTCTGTAGCCTTAGTTATCCAGCATGCAATGCGTATGCGCCATATTTTATTATCTGTGGCCTGTCTGGCTTTACCATATTTTTCCACATTATCTCCTAAACGACACGATATTCGAGAAAAAATCATTGAACATAAAAGTGTTTTTCGATTTTCTCTACAACTTTTGTCTGAAACATTTCTCATTCTAAGTGAGCGAGATATTATAAATGTACTTAGGTCTTCATAAAAGAAGCCGTTATTCTTGTCATATTTTAACAAAACTTGAATTTTCTCGACAGATTTTCGAAAAATACTCAAATATCAAGTTTCATGAAAATCCGTCCAGTGGGAGCCGAGTTGTTCCTTTCGGAAGGACAGAGAGACAGACGGACAGACATGATGAAGCTAATAGTCGCTTTTCGCAACATTTCGAACGTGCCTAAAAATTGCGATGTCTTTTTTGTGCTCTCTACTACACACTTCCCGTAGGTTTCAACCACTTGACGTTTCCTTAAAAGCTGCTTTGAACCTATATTATTCGGATGAACGCAGCAAACAGTATCGGTTGTACACAGGACGCATTGTCGTCTACAGAAAAGTTGATAAAGGGAATTGAACCGCGTTCATGGCAGCTGCGTGTCGAAGAAGCGCTTAATGGCTTCAAAGAAGCTGGAATTATTCAGCTGGATCTAGTTTTTTTCTGGTCCATCAGCCATATGAAAATATTTGCCTTTGTTTTGCTGAAAACAATTCCTCTCAGCCAAAACCCATTGCTGTGGGGAACGTTTGAGGTTTTTTAACATTACCTGTACGAGGTTTAAAGCATTTTCCGACTGTCTGTTGGAGAAATAGCTGAAGCTAATGGCATTAAGGTAAACACATCAAGCCGCTTCCAAAATACTGCAAGATATTCTCAGCATCCCACAAGTCGAAAGGCAAGCAATGTCACAATGAGATAAAAATGCAGGCCTCAAAGATCCACACAACACAAATGAATTGTCAAGCAACATTATATACAAATTGGAAAAGATGGAAAGACAACAGGGAAGTCGAAGTGGCTGGCGCGTCTGTAGGAGAGAGAGAAAAACATGTACACAGAGAGAAAAGGTACGACAGTGATTACAGCACAAATGGCATATCATCAAATTAAAACTGAATTTATTGCACAATACTTTTTCCATCTCCAAAGTTAATAGTTTCGTGAAATGCTGTTTTTGTGGTAATTAGGAAGAAGAAACTTTTGCAAAATTCTGAACTCCTTTGTGGCTTACTTAAATATTAAGCAAAAATGTTCCAATATCGACAGTTTCTAGCTTAGACGGAAATATCTGAATAAACGTCTTTCACTGAAATAATGACGACAATTCTGAAAACAAATAAGACTCCCTTATTGCCGTATACGACGAAACAGGTAACGTACTTCCATTTTTCTAAGAAGTCCACACGTATAACTAAAACCACTGTATGTAACATTTAAAATACACATCACATTAAGAATAAAAGTACACATGCAGTAAACTCAAAAACTAAACTGAAAGTTAAAGTTACAACTCTCAACTATCCGTGCGCGGATTATACGGTTTGCGTATTATCCGTGCACGACTGGAAGTTGCTAATGAGCAGTAAAGAATGTGGGAAATAACGCGATTTAACGCCAAATCCTGGAACAAAATCCTCAATACAGCAATCAGGATCTTTCGTGCGTATTATGCATCCTACATAACAATAAATTAGACTTTTTTTTATTTTTTAATTATTATTAGGGAATCCCGAAGGTAAACACAAATCACGGACTATTTACATAAACAACAAGCGTAAGCTATGTATGTACGTGTATTATGTATATAATAACTATATTAGTTTTATTTTTTGTTCGCGTCTCAAGTATGTATATGTTTTTGATTATCCTTGTTTCTAAATTTCATGCTTGTACCCCCTCCCCAACACTACCTAGGACAATTCAGAGTACACTGTATTTTCAATTAAATATTAGGCACCCATTAATAACTAAATGTCTCCTACAAACAACATACTAACGAACAAAAATAAATAATTTGCACTAAGTCTCACTCTTTTTAACACTTTCAAATGTTTTCTTAATTTAAAAAAACCGGCTCCATATATATTTACATGGTAACGCACATGCCCTCTATTTGTAAAGCCATGAGTTTGGTGTTGAGAGGTTTCGGAAATTTGTTAAATTCGCTCAACGTATCAAGCGCAAAAAATTTTCGAGCTGCAGCAGTGTCTTAAAAGGACTGTCTCGTGATTTCCATGAAAGTGCCAAAATTGTTCGTTGTTTACAGATTTAAAACGCAGAGACATGACTTCAGTGAAGAAATTAATTTCAATGTCAGTGTTACTGATTCAGAAGACGAAAACTTGGAAAAAGACTCCGTAGGAGTTCCACAAAGATATGCAAAAGTACCTGAATCGATGTATCCAATATCACCAGAAACTTCTCATGTAAGTAAAGCTGTGTGCTACACAATACGCAATATTCTACAGTATACGGCCGAAGCTTGAGGGCGAATGTCGGCACAAATTCAGAATAAAAATAGGCAATGGTGACGGGTTGAGGCACGTCTGTAAGCACAAATAGAAAACTTTCAAAAAACATTCGCTATCTGCCGACCCTAACTCTAGTCTTACAATATTTTTCTGCGTTCCCAAACGTCTTCAAATTACACGGATGTGCACTGGAAATAACGAATAAAACGGGAATTAATAAAGAATACAGGATCGTGAAATGTGAGGACGTTGTTTATTGACGTTTCGGAAGAAAGTGGTCCCTACTTCTTCACAGAAATTTAGCGACTGTATGGTGAAGATGGATGTGGCAGGCTCTTTATACTTACCAACACAGCCAACACAGCCCAGTAACCAAGATAAAAAAAATATAATTTGCAATATACATCTCTTCCATTTCCAGTCGATGTTTTCATAACGAGTTATTAATAACAGCCTTAGTAAACTCCACTTTCTAAAGATTGGCTGTGCAATGTGGAATATGCTGTCTGTGCATGTCTGTCCCCATACTGAATTAGAAACGTCAATACTCCAGACAAGCCTCGATATGAATGCCATGCTATTGTTCGTCTCGATACCTTGCCATGCTCTGTCATGATGTTGTGGGCATGGCAGTCGTATGAAATACTGACATGGGAAAGAAATTCGGGTCATTCCAGACATCATGTCGAGATTCTGTATGGCGACAGATCGTTCAAAAACATGTAATGTGGAGGAAGATTCGCCATGAAAAGTAACAGAACGGACCCACGCTTAAGAAGAGGAAAGTGCCCTACATAAAACAACGCAAACCCTTTATGCACACAAACTGCAAAAGAGCTGACACTTCTCATCGTCCACGCGAGATGTCTTGCCTGTAGGCGTTAGTTCGTCTGGTCTAAATTTACAAGGTCTTTTATCTGCGAAATAACCGTGCTAACCGGGCTCTTTGTCAGTGTTTAAAAGTGGGGTTTACTGAACGACTTATAAGATGAAGATAGCAGAGAAATACGTCTTTGCAGTCCAAATTATTCTTGTGAATTCCAGCAGTCTGGTCCAAATTAAGCTTCCAGGAAATCTCTAATTCTCGAAGTTCAAAAGCACCCACTAAATGACAGTTGCTTAGGGAAACCCAACATAAAACACTGTACAATAACATGTCGATCTGAGTCTGGACCTGGTAAAATAGAAAGAGCTGTCGAGTTTAACTCGACATTGGACCAATAAGGTTTAATAATAAATTAGAACATAAGAAATCACGAAACATGCATAAAAAATTATATAATATTATCCTTATATACAAAAGGCTAATTTCTGCAAATCCGTATTCATGCATGTTAGTAGTCAGGAGTATGGCAGTTATCAACAGCAACAGAAGACTGCAGCAATAATAGCTGAGAAAGTAATGCTTGATTCGATATTGAAGAGCCTCCTTTCCCAGAAAGTATTATAGATTACAGCGCCACTTTTTCAGTATTCTTCTTTATTAAATTTAGCACCTGTCTGACGTTAGTACTACGTAGCTGCTTTTCCAGAAACTGTGAATAGTCTGAGATTAGTAACTTTTAACTAAGTTCGTTATTATAGGCAACGATTTGCATTTGCAGAGAAAATGTTTTTTTTTTCGGTAATTTTATGCCTTCCAGGCAAGATGCTTATTCTTGGAGGTAAATCAGTTGAACTGTTCGGGGCTTTACCGCGACTCCAACCCCGCAGTAACGTCGAATTCTCGCTGATTAAAGGATTAAGTAAGATGCAACCAACTCAGTCTGGTTCCCCTATTACTATTATTATTATTATTATTATTATTATTTAATAAATGAGAATTAAATTGAATTATTATTCAACTTTACTTTTTGTTCACCGTGCATTATGGTAATGAAATACACTTATCAACCAACAACTGCACTATTGAAGTAAATTATCACTTAAAATTACCCTACATATGTTTCGGTCACCACATGCCCATCATTAAGGGTATCTATATATATATTATAATTATATTGAATTATTATCATCATCATCATCATCTTGCCTGCAACACAGTGGTGTTCATTACTACTAATAAAATAACGTTAAAATCTCAACAGTTTTTTCCTTGTGTGGCATTGTATATGATGTATTGCGTTGTTAAATAACCCATTAACTAGCAACTGAAGCTCAGGACTGTCATCAGAACAGACGATCAAACGTGTGAGTGTGCCTGCATTTCCACGTAATTTTGAATCATGATACGCAGTAAGCGATGCAGTGGATACACCGGTACGTCTGTCGTTTCAGGAACGCCAGTCTGCTTAACCGACTTCTCAGCCCGCTCATGTTCTGGCAGATTCTCTCCGCGGGAATCCTGATCGGTGTAATGGGTTACAGTTTGACAGTAAGTTCCAAACACATTTCCTAACACACGTACACAAGCGACTCAAATGAGATATCATGTAGTATTGGTCGCAGCCGACTTCCCTCCGTCAAGGAAAACAAGTAGGCTTATAGTCATATTGCCTGTGCATTTTTCCCTTCAACGTTTGATTCACTAAACCGATTTTCACGAAATTTGGTACGAACATTATATCACTAAAAGCCATTCAAGCTTCATAATTTTAAGTTCCTGTACTTAGTACAAATAATTTGCTGAATGGATGATCTTGAAATATGGAAGCAATATTGCATGCTATAATTAATTTCCTTACTAAATTTTGGAGGAAACAACAGAAGGCTGTCAATTATTTTGTTATTATTATTGTTATTATTAAAGTTTTATGATTGTATTAGTATCAAATTGATAGTGTTAATGTGACATTAATAACACAAGTTTTGGAGGACCGGAAATCTTCAGTAAAAATTCTTTACGAATTCTTCCTGAACACCTACTACGATTTCATTCCGGCAATCTTCTCCTGCCAGAGAACGACTAAATCATTTAACTCAGAATCTGTACAGACTACCACAATTCTGAAGACCAAAATTATGACTTAGTTTTTCGAATCAAAACATTATGAATTTTTATAATAATGAAAAAAATTATAAGAAGAAGACGGAATACCAATTCCGCTGGTATAGCATTACTGTCATATTTACCTCACTGATATTATTTAGAAAGTATTACATTGCCAAACAAAATTCTACTATTTGTCACAAATATCCATTCATTCACTCATTCATTAATTCATGCTGTAGTCTCTCTTACGACAGGTCCATTGCTTCTTCCAAAGCGAATTCTCCACAGAGAGTGTAATCTAGTGCTTCCTCTTTCAATTCCCAGTATCCTCCATTTTCCTTAAAGTCATCTAGTAGCTGCGTTACGTCTTGTTCCTTCTCTTCCCGTCACTTCTAACCTTCCCCCTATCTTTCCTTCAATAGTGTGTTTCAGAAAGCAGTTCCTACGCAAAATGTGACCACAAATATACATGTTCACATTAATTGGCATTCTCAGGTTCTAGAACAAACGTTTCTTCAATTAGTCTGATCACATTTGTATACTGCATGAACCAGTCATCTGCGCAACTCACACTTGCATAATATATACGTTAATTTTTTCAGAGCGCTACAAAAGCAACAGATTTTGCACATTCTGCAGGATATGTTTCCCTTTATCTCATGGTGGAGACGGGAATCATTTGCTGGCTGGCCACTGGTCTTAAAACACAGGTGATTGAAGACTCAATTACTGTGTTGAATTATGGGCAGTGTTGTACATATTGCAGATTTCCGCGAGGGATTCCAAACGATACAAAAATTAATACAATCAATATTCAAACCAATTTTATACCTAAGCTAAAACAATCCAAATCATATTTTATTGGATCTAATCATGTATTACGCTTCATACTACGCGTAAAAATGCTGTAAATACGCTGCTGAATTGAAGCTCAAGTGTTACCACCAACATAACAACCTACATAATCACCAGCACTAACAGCATATCTTACTTAATGAAGGTACCCTTAATTATTATAATTAACATATTATGGTTACATGTTACTAAGAAAAGAAGCGTGATATTGGAAAGATATATGACGTTTGCTATCATGTACAGGAGAGTCAGAAATCCATTATGAATGATATTTAAATTTTTAACGGCGGTGAAGTTTCATGTTGTAAACTTCTGCGACATGACAACTTGAAGCCTGGCACGTGGGTATCAACGTTTCGGAGAAATACTACGAAAACCGACTCAGTCTTCAGGGTAAGGTCTCGCCAGACTACGGCTTGTCGTCTCCAACAGTACCACTTTAGGAAGACTCATAATTTATTTCGAAAACGTAGAGAACAGTTTGGAAGGAATAACTGTAGATTGGATAATTATGTTGAAACGTATCTAGAGAAATACAATATAGGATTTAAGAACGAGCTCCAGTGGCCTAGAATAGAATCAAACTTAAGGTGTTTGTAAAGTTCATCGGCTCCGAAAAACGTCATGCATTCTTTGCCTGCAGGACAACTATATCCTACTTGCGGTTGGTTACGAAGATGTTCACATCATATAGTGGCGCAGACAGGCCTTCGTCCTGAAGGAAGGACAATTAAAAGAACAAAAACAAGTCTAACGCTGACCATTTGGCGTGGTATTACACACGCATCATCAAAACTGCAAAAGATCGCGTTTTAAAATTCCGCATTCTTTTTCGCCTAACACGGGTACTGTTCAAAAACTGTTCCTTATTTGCTTATGTCGACACTGTTTGTTGTTGCGTTACATTAATAATTATTGCTCTAGTTTCGTAACTGTTACTCAAAAGAAGAAAAAGAATTGAGGATGTCTGAGAACACACTTTCTAAGAAAGATATTTGGAAACTAAGAGGCATAAGGCAAGACGGAACTGAGAAAATTATGTAAGGAAAAGCTTAATTAATTCTAATACTGCTCTAACATTCTTAGTAGGGACAGAAGTAACACGTCGATATAGAATTTGAGTCTCTAAAATTGAAGAGGAAAGGACACTCAGGAGACATAATCGTAGATAATAGAACAATATTAAAAAGGATGTTAAAGAACAGTCTGTTGGACTACAATGTAGTGGATCAGGAGAGAGGCAGCAGTGCGCTCTTTTGAAGACGGCAGTACAGCTTTGGGTACTGCAAAAGGCGAAGAATGTTCTGACGAGCTTAGCTGGTAAGTTTGTCGATAAGGAATCTGCCCCACAGTGCGAGTTAATACAATAATATATGGCCAAATAGCATAATATAGAAATAAATCAAAGAAAATGGGCGCGAGTGTTGGGATCGAAAGGTACAGTGGCGTGAATGTGCAAGTAAATTTCGGCTTGCATTCGAGCATTAGACTTAATCACCAGCTACAGAACAGCAGAATAATCGAGGAATATTCTGCATTACCGTAAATATATTGGTCTTTTATTTCAATACGGTTCGGTGTGATTAAATGTAAATTAATTTCTGAGATCACAAACCCTTCAAGAGGCACTCATTTATTCTACTCCCTGTTACAGTAAAGTTTCAATATGTGTTACTGTGCCATGAAACTCTTTTCAGAGCGACATGGTCGGGGAGGCTGCGTATTCGTGTGACTGGTACAACGAACCAATCAAATTTCAGAGCTCCATAATAATCATCATGATGCGCACAAAACGGCCAGTGCAGATATCAATGCGACCTTTAGGAACACTCTCCTTGGAAATGTTTGCTACAGTAAGGAGTGACATCTATCTATCATCCCTCTATACATCTATCTAATCTATCTATCCATCCCATACATCTACTCACCTACCCACCCACACATCTATCTATATATTTATCTATCTATAAGGCTTTAGAGAGAAAACTATCACATGGACAGACTATGCGTAGATGGGAGGATAACACTAAAATAAATCTCAAAGAGCAAGGTTTGTATCCTTTGTCTCAGGATAAGGTGTATGGCAGGCTGCTGTACACAAGGTAAGGTAGCAACGCTTGCCATAGATGGAGGAGTGTGTCTGTCATACTGATCGCCTATCAGCTTATGAGCAGGAACACACATCTATAACTACTTATGTCGGCGTGAATTCTTATAACATATTCTGAATCTTGACTTACACAGTTTATTCCAAAGTGACAGTATTCGGTCGAGATAATAATAATGTTTTCTTATTTTCACGTTATATTCACCGTGCATTTTTGTACAATTGATCAACTCACACCAACAAATGCACCAAAACAAGTTTGTCACTGATTTCTTTATTAAAAGATTTCCCCAATACGCATTTCGGCACTTCTATATTGCTATCATCAGGGGGTTCGTGAAGTTTGTACACAGACCAATGTTCTTAGGTTACATCAGAACAGTTGAGTCAATATTCGTTATTACCACTTTGTATAAAATTGTATAAAATTGTATAAAATTTATAATAGTGGTATTGTGTTAAATTGCTAAAATTAATAGTAAAATAGTGTGGTATATTATACTAAACAACATGCTGTGATATAATTCATAAATTATTGGCAGCGTGGTCCGGTGTGCTGTTTTGTGCCGGTTATCTGTGCACAAAACAGCACACCGGACCACGCTGCCAATAATTTATGAATTATATCACAGCATGTTGTTTAGTATAATATACCACACTATTTTACTATTAATTTTAGCAATTTAACATACCACTATTATACAATTTTACAATTTTATACAATTTTATACAAAGTGGTAATAACGAATATTGACTCAACTGTTCTAATGTAAACTAAGAACATTGGTCTGTGTACAAACTTCACGATCCCCCTGATGATGGCAATATAGAAGTGCCGAAATGCGTATTGGGGAAATCTTTTAATAAAGAAATCAGTGACAAACTTGTTTTGGTGCATTTGTTGGTGTGAGTTGATCAAATGTTTTCTTATGTTTCAGATCCTGAACTCCTCATACTCATATTTCACTATTATGAGACGGATGACAAACTGACCTGAAGAAATCTGTAATATTTTCATTCTAAAACAATTACTATGTTTTTTCTTTGCTATATTGAAATATTACGTTACAAATTAATTCATTTCAAAAACCTTCACCACCTGGACTTCGTATCCTCACTCAGCAGTTCGACATACAAGCACATATGACGTATATATAGACAATAAACAATGCACTGCAAATGGGTGAGCAGTGCAAGCCTTTTATCGACTTCTCTTTAAGTGTTGTCGTCACTAATAAAAGAAATGCGTATTCCAGTCAGACGTAAGAACGTCACTGTTTTTTCAATGTTTGTCACAGTGTGCATTTAATACTACACTTTTGTGATCAATATTATACTCTAATTAGTAACATAAATGCATTTTATTTTAATTGTGAAAAAATTATTATATGTTTTAAATAAATAAATCACTTGTGAGCCTGCATATCTCATCACTGCAGTGATTGAATACTTGCTGTCCACATTCGATTCCCAGCAAGGCAACGTATTTTTCCTGCAAACACTCCTTACAGACCGACACTGTAGCGAACGGAGTCTTGTAAGCAATGGGCTCTTTTGTTGAAAGGTAAATCTGCTGAAATGTGTGCAGCTTTAACGCGAATTCACCCCGCAGTAACCTTAAGTTTTCGCTGGTAAAGGATGGTGCAGGATGCAAGAAAAGCAATGAAGTACCAACACTACTAACACCTTTCCTCCAACATGAGTGTTCACTGCTTGGTGCTTATGCACAGAGAAAACTTTAATCTCTGAAGATTCAAGTCTTCATCAACATCGCAACTCTGCCCTTACTTAAAATTATTACTAGTTCTTGATGTTTGTGTGATTGTAAGATACAGAATAAATACTTACTCTGGGCTATGTTAACTGAGAAAGCCGTGCTCTAAGATGTGACACCGTGTATTGTGGCAAATCTTTATCGACTTTTCGGAAAAATCTGCTTCCTCCATCTTCAAGGTAGAAGATGGAAACAGTAGATTCCTCGAAAGCTTTGACATACATCCAGCAGATTACACGACATCACATCTAAGATGATCGCAGTCTTAATATTCATGCACTAAACTTAAACCTCGCATTGTGTTCTCTGTTTCACGGAGCTATTTACCATCTGTAGGAGATAGCTCTGCCTTTGAGCCAATAAGAAATACAGACATGTCAGTAAAAAGTAACAATAAAAGGCCTATGAAAAACTTAAATATGATGAATTGATTCACTTAAATAGCTATTGCTAGCACATAAATAGCTATTGCTAGCATATAATCCTGACATATTACACCTGTTCATTTCTACTTCACATTCTCTCGATCACTATAAACATATACAATTATAGACACATACATATATAGAGAGAGCGCGGAGACGGTTTGTAAATCATTGATTAATCATGTTAGTTATTCACTCACACAGGACATATTACTCTCAGTTAATTAATAAAACTATGGTCAAACACAACAATATTTATTGTATAATAATTCCCTGTTAACAATAAGCTATAAGTTCCAGTCCCAGATGGCCATCATCAGGCTTTATATAAAAATACATAAGGAGGTAAAATACGTTATTACATATACATGTACATTACATATTACATATATTTCTTTAGCGTGAGATCTCACCTTTACATGATTCGTTTACAATTGTTGGTTGTATTAAAATATTTTCTTAGCTAAAATTTTTAATGTTATTAGTCTAAGTGTCTGACAGATGGAGTTCTTCTTTCGGCGGCCTCAACTTATATCAACAATAAGAGATTCTCGATTCAGTTTCCAACATGTATTTTTAGCTAGTATCTTCTACAGTGAAATATATAACATGACAATAATGACGTCTATGATTTTTAGGCCTACTGAAACAAATACATACAATGCAGAGATCAAATTCAAAGCTGCTTCTGGGTTGTGCCATAGTGCATTCTGGTAGAAATTTACAGACCTCCGCAGTGGAGTACTGCCTTTCTCCTTATTCAGGGACCCTGAAACCCCCAGTATTTATGGATAAGTTTATGTCGTACAAAATTGCGTCTTGTTTCCTTTGAAACTTTTGTTGAAAACATTTTTCGCCCGGAAAAAATATTTGCGATCGAAATCGAAACCCATTAACAAGCCTTGATGAAAAGTGTCTGTTATTATTGTTTGATTAAAGCCATAACTGGATGATGTATACAAATTTCGGTGGAAGTGTTTGCTATTGCATTTTCAAAGAATACGTCAGTTATTCTCGAGCTTTAAAGCGGACCGTCAGACATGTTGAAGTCAATACATGCATTTGGGCAAATTTCAGTGAACGCGTCAGACAGAACACAAAAAATAAATAAGAAAAAGAAAATACACACAGCAGCACGTGATATAACTGGTTATAGCATCAATACGTCTTTCTTCCTCAGGAAAGAATCCCTTTCTAAACAGTTATTTTGCCCACCTTTGTTAGAGCCTGAGAGGATTAAAATAAAAAGCAAGCTGTCGTTTTATTACGGCTAAAGTACTTTTAATTCCTTTCAAGTTGTAATTTTATGGCGTAAT
Organism: Reticulitermes speratus; assembly: GCA_021186555.1. Lineage (NCBI taxonomy): Eukaryota > Metazoa > Arthropoda > Insecta > Blattodea > Rhinotermitidae > Reticulitermes > Reticulitermes speratus. The sequence continues at coordinate 24,218,720 of JAJKFL010000005.1, forward strand.
AAAAGGGTGTCTTTTTTTCTGGAAGACAAATGAAATGACATACGCGAGAAGTCGAGACCTTAGTTTCCTAGCCTGACAGGCAGTTATCTTCGTGTCACAGTTCTTACTGCTGCACGCACCGTGATGGTACCTGTTAAAGTGAAAAGCATTACAAGGCCTCTTTCTTCTTCACGTTTTTACAGTTTTAACTAGTATGGGACTAGATTAACAGTCCCAAGAACTGTATATTTTAGTGCTCCGGTAGGGACATAGGTTGAGTGTTACAGAAGAATTACTGAGAAGAATAACTGAGCCCGAAATGAAGTAACGAGGGTAATGGAGATATTTAGACGAGAATTAGAAACACAAACTTCATTCTAGACTTCTTATTGTTAAGATGATTACACCAATAAGTGTAACATTTGCGGGATATACGCAAGCATAAAGAAAACAACAAATATATTCTTTGTAAACCCTTAAAGAAACAGACGACATTGAGACATAAAATTAACATCCGCCAGGCATCATAACTAGAGAAGCTCCAGGTCATAAAAGGAGCCCAAAACCCGAATATCGAAAGCGTAATATTAATCAATGGTTCTCTGTAAAGAGTACTTCATACGTGCGAATAAATATCTGAAGAAGCCTTTCAAAAGTTTATTGCTGAATAAATTCAGTTTTGTTTGAAATTATTTGCAAACACTGAGCAAAATTTGGTTGTTAATGTGGTTGATGTGGCTTACAGTGTCACACGGGAAAAAATAAGTCATAATTCCAAGCTTCGTCCTGTCTTTGTCGTCTTCAAGGAAATGCGTTCCATCATTGCGGATGTCCACAAAATGCAGTAGCACTGTTCTCAGTATCAGCCAGCAATACGTCACACCGCTACATTCAGATTCATTGTCATTACGAAACGCCAGAAAATTTATGTGCTTCAGTCTACTGTTGCAAATGCAATTGAGAACAGCAGCAGCGGCTACAGATATCACGTGCTGAAATTTAATGATCTCGTTGCATAAAACCTGCCTGTTATGACAAAATTGTGCATCTAATGTCTTTGCGTCGCACTGAAAGAAAAATTCAGTTTTTCGGTGATAGATTGCATGACTTCATCGCAAACTTCACTAGATATAAGGCCTTGCATGGAACACACGAAAGCCACGTATTCGGTAATGTGAGATTCGTCATTAATGCATGATTTCAGGTTTCCGCCGCGCTGTAAATGAGGTCTGCGCTCTTCTGGGATATTACACAGCTTATAGTGGTAATTCTGTACCGACGTTTCGGGACAATCTATCGGTCCAATCTTCAAGGGTCAAGAAGTCCAAGAAGAAAAAGAATTCGACTTCTTGACCCTTGAAGATGTGACAGATAGGATGTCCCGAAACGTCGGCAAATAATTACTCCACGCTGCAAAATATCCCAGAAGAGCGCATATTTTATCATTAACGTCTCAAACCCAAAACGACGTGCTGTAGCTTCAGTAGCAGCACCAGAACATTATATGAAGAAGGTACCTTCTAGTGGCACTCATCACCAAAGTTGTTTGAAATGTCAGCTATCCTCCGACGCACGGTAATCCGCGACACTCCAGTATTATTAGTCATTTAAGGCCATGGTTACTATATATACAGAGTGTATCTAAAATGCATGAAAAAATTCAAGAGTGATTTCTTCACATCACAACCAAAAAAAAAGTTCATATGAACATACGTCCGGAAATGAGTGGGTTATGAATTTAATTGCATGATTAAATTCAACAATAAATACCTTAACTATGTAATGTCTTACTTGCAACTGCCATAATATTTACAATACGCGTACCTAATTTAATAACTGTTGAAATCTTAATGTTTATCAATTCACAACAAATGCTCCAAATACCCTCCACCTGAATCAATGCACGCATGGACACATCTGATCATGGACTGTCGCACAATTTCAAAGGTCCGAGGGCGGTTGCGAATGGTTTGACAGGCATCAAAAATACGTTGGTGAAGTATCTCTTTATTGGCAGTTGCAGCTGAATACACTGGGCTTTTTAAAGTGTCCCCGCCGATAAAAATCTAAAGGATTGAGGTCAACAAGTTATAGAGCTGTAACTCGAAATCTAAGTGCTCGCGGACGTATAATATTGGTATAAATTGTTTTCCTTGTTTTTGTGTTGGGAATTCACTCCTGAAGTTTGCCCAAGCATTTTAGATACACTATATACGTACATATATTTCTTCTATGCAAAAATTTTTAAATTTCACACTGTTGACACCGTGCATCTTCGTCATATTAAATTAAGTTAGAAACCAAACGATGCACACTGAAACCACTCTTTAAGTAGCTTTATTATAAAATTGTTAAAATTGTACCCCTACACGTGTTTCGATCCTAGGATCATCGTCAGGGGGGTTTCTTGCTAAAAGCTACAGTCACTTCAACACATGATTTAAAATATTCTTTCTGCACTTTGTAACATAAGTTAAAATCTTGTCAATAGATTCGCAAAAATTGTAAAATTATAAAAGCACTGTAGTTGGTAGAATTGTGGAACTGCTGGCGTGTGGTATTAAAAGCATATGAAATGTTTTTTCGTGGAGCGGAGTGTACTACGTGTTGTGCGGTGTGCTACAACTTTTAGCGAATCTATTGACAAAATTTTAACTTATGTTTCAAAGTGCAGAAAGAATATTTTAAATCATGTGTTGAAGTGACTGTAGCTTTTAGCAAGAAACCCCCCTGACGATGATCCTAGGATCGAAACACGTGTAGGGGTACAATTTTAACAATTTTATAATAAACCTACTTAAAGAGTGGTTTTAGTGTGCATCGGTTGGTTTCTAACTTAATTTAACAAAAATTTATAAAACACGTTAAAAAATTGTAAGAGGATCTATGTCACATTAAACAGCATATATTCTTCCGTAAATCATACTTTTACCAAAATATATTCTCTAATTTAGCTGGTATCCCTGGTTTTGATGATCTCCGATATAAATGTTCATGTTGTTTTGTGAACGTGTTCTTGATAATGCTACGTGTAGCAGGCTGCGGCATAAACACGCCAAAAGTATCAAATATCTGACCTTCCGATCTTTTGACATTTACAACAAAAGTCGGAGTAATTTGAAACTATCATCCTCGTAACATGAATGGTAATATTTGTCTCCTCGGGCCAGATCTGCGAGTGAAATAAACATGATGTGACCTTTGCTACTTCCACTTAAAATGTTTGCATCAATATAGATACCAAATGTCCCTGCTAATATTAATCGTGTTACACTGCACATTCCACAGAGTTGAATTTAAATTTCTTATTAACACTAATAATGCGCAATTCATCTTTAATTTTAATGCCTGGGGAGGAATTCGCGAAAATGTCAGCGACTGTAAGAATTATCATGAAAATTAAATTGCGTTTATGTGTCTTCTGTTAGAATAAATTCTGAATTTTACCTCTTTAATTTCACCAGGAAGAAGGCTTAAAATACTATAATTTGGTTCCAAAGCACCCATATTTTGGCAGTCACAATAATTTGTATCAATAATATGTCAAGCTAACGTCTACAATTCTGTCGTAAAGAGAAAAGCTTTACGTCGAATTTTGGAAAACCTGACGTCGAAAGCATTTCACTTTATAGAAAGTTTAAAAGCGCCTTCACGAATCAGCTGTTGTCCAAAAACGACCTCAACATATCAAAACACATTAATTCCATTGTCAATGAAACTCTGTGTTAAAGGCATTTGCAGCCGTACCATTGTTGGTGGTTGCAAACACACATTCATTATTCATACACCATCGCCTTTTATATTACTGCAATAAAGCATACAAAATGGTTCCTGTAATAGAAGCAAACTCTGTTCTCTACGAGGTACAAACTGAATCTTTATACACAACGCAAATTAATTTCAGTCTTTAAAGGTTTAAACAAATAATCTCTTATGGTACTAGGCAGTGGCAATTAAAAGCCTCTCGTAATTAACTCAAATTTGATAAATTGTCCCACGCACACAGCTCTTTTCCGAAAACTGTCAGGTTCCTTTGTTATCCGATCCTGCTTCAGTTACAGCCATAATGAAAATGTTCTGCTGGATAGAACGTGATCAGTTCAAGTGAAAACTTACACTTTCATTCAAATTCATCTATCTTAGCAAGACATTTGTGCATAGTTTCACAGTTTCTTCGAAATTCACACTCTTTTGAAGGAGCAACTAAGCCACTGCAAACGGTCAACACGAAATTTCTTATCCATTTCAATATCGAACAGCACTTCCCTGCCTATACAGCATTAAAGCATTTCGTACTGTTCAAATATGAAATTTTTAGTTGCATTCTTTTTGTGACAAAGAAAAAATGAAAAGACGATAGGCCACACTCTACAAATATACATACGCACGTGACTTACTGCTGGCCAGAACACATCAGCAGAGCACATTTCTTATTCACATTCACAAAGCATGTAGCTGTCCATACACAAATAAACGTTCAAGTATAATTTGTATAGGGTACACGCATTCATTCCCATTTCCCCAGTGTAAGTGGTTCTAGAGGTATTCGGTGTCGGACGAAAAAACAAATTGACGCGCTGTAGAAAACGCCCGCGGGGCTGTGTTAGTGATGTACCACACATTATAATGCGGCTACAGTCTGAGATTTAAGGTTCTCTCAGCGGTGTTGCAGAAGATCCAACTCTATTGGCATGGTGGGCTGTGGCGATCGGTAGATGGTTATTGACACTTTCAAGGATCGTATTTCCTACAGTGTAAGACCTACATCACCAGGGCCAAGCAAAGACGCACTGTTCTTCTACAAACTATCGCAACGTCAGTAACTAGACACCGATAGACAACGCTTGCATCTTCTTATCACAGTATTTCTCCGTCTCTTTTGCACTACGGGGACTCTCGAGCTTAATTAAAAAACAGACGCTTCTTCACTGTAACAAGTTACTAAGCAGAGATGAAAGGGTGACTTTCCCATATTTATAGATAGGAAGGATATGGGCAACGAATTTCAAGACTGTTCTTTATAACACCAGATGAGCTTATATGTCCTTACTATCACAACAGCATGTATTTTGTGCGCCATACTAGACACTCAGGCAGTCATTTGTAAAGGCGTATAACAGACGAAAGCGGAGCAATGGCAAAAGGGTAATTAGTTAGGGAAAACTGAAGAAACACGGAGAAACCCTTCTGAATCTACACGTTTTTCAGCAACGTCACACTTTAAATCATCCAGAATTTAACCCATGGACCCAGTTAAGAAAACAGCATCTAACCATACGATTATCAGCACGGCCCGTAACTAAGAATAAATGGGCGTATATGTAACACAAAGATGGATGTTTGTCAGAGTGTTAATATGTAAAATGGATTCAGCTGGCTCGGGACCGAATACAAGTCAGACTTTCATGTACACATGAACGAACATTTAACTTCTAAATCTGACCAACATAGACCCTATCCATGGAAAATCTCTGATAGTCTATTCTGTATCCAAAACTCTGATATGTTTCGGCTCTCAAAAGGTAATTTTCAGAGGGTCGCATCAATTTTAGACAGAAGCGCACATAACTAGGTACATGAAGCATAACTATGCAAATATAGTGCAAAGTGCATAAAAACGTGGATGTAAGATATGTCAAACATCCAAAACAACATGCCACAATACAAGGCCGTAATGAATCTTCGCCTTCTTCAAGGAGCAGGAAATAACTTCACAGGAAAGCATGGTGACAACGAGTTAAACTATCTGATTTGAAGTTGAACAATATATAATATATTATCCACTTCAGGCAAAGAGCATATAAAAACACTATAAATTACCTCCGTACAGCATAAAAGGTTATATTTTTGTGAGACAAACAACTAGACTCAAATTTCAAATGAGCACTCTACCATGAACGAAGTAGTTCAAAATAGGCAAACATGAGAAGCGACAAAATTAGCGATATGCATTATAAGGCTGCCTTGTATATAATATGTTATGGAACATCAAAATGATCTAACATTTTGTAACTGAGGTCCAGATTTATTTTATATTTTTCATTCCGTACATTGTCAATAACCAATTCACAACACTCAGACAACAAAATGCACAATATTGTGTCTTATACATTCATATTAAAATATCACATAAATATTCCTACATGTTTCGATCCTCAAGGGATCATTATGGTCTCTGATGATAATCGCTTGGGAATCGAAACATGCAGGAATATTTTATGTGATGTAATATGACTGAAACAATATTGTGCATTTTGTTTATCTGAGTGTTGCGAATTAGTCCAGTTTTATCTCTTTACAGTTTCTGTTTTTTTAAATTTTTCTCACAGTAACATTCAAATATATTCCACGAAATGTTATTTTATCTGCTTCATGACGTCATATTGTTATCAGGGATTCATTGCATTACATTTAAATGCCCTGTATTATTTTTCTGTCTGCTCTATTTACCTTCAGCGACCTACTCATAGCTACATTAACCACGACAGAGATCAGAAATATCGTAGAAAACAAAGACTCAGAGGTATAAACAGAGGGACGCAAAAAGGAAGACAAAAAAGCAAGCAAAAAAAAACACGTAGAAAGAAAAGCCAAGAAAAAGACGCCTCCTTTTCCGGGTTACTCTGCACGTCACTTCACCCGGAGAGATTAAAACTGTGAGAACAGAGGTTGATAACACCGTGCTCTCATGTTGCCCGGAAATTACCTGTCAACACTTTGCCCCCCCCCCCCCCCCGTTCTCTTAACTGCAAAGGTCTAGCACTAACTTCGAAACCATTAGGTAGGTCTATAGGAGGTAAATTCTAAGTCTTCTTACCGATTACAAAGAACACCAAGCTGTTCTGACGCTGAGAATTTGAAGTAAGAATAACAAATATTGCACATACTCAGCACCACACGAAACGTACCTACCCACATACGTAATGCACCAGACTCTTAATTGGGAAACGCCTAATAGGAATCCAAGTGTATAACCAGTTATACTGAATTTGTCGTGATTTTCCTCTGCCTCCTCAGCAACCTGTTACCCGGAATTATCTGTGGTATATATCAGCTGCTCCAGGAAGATGTTATCTAATGTATACAGTAACTTCTCTCTTTTCGTCTACAAAGATGCTATCCTGAAGATTACTCTTACAAAAACTTTCAGAGTCAAAGCCTTGAGAACGTCCGATCTCACCTGCTGCTCTGATATTTACCAGCTCATCGGCCATTCCAGGAATATGCTTTCGACTTCTGTAGAAACTGGCTATGTTAAGATTTACAGCGATCTTCATTTGCTAATACAGAAAATTCCAAGCTACAAGCCACAATTTATAGTCCATTTCCTTAGCTTTATATACATTTTCAGTCGCTCCTTTAGCAATCTGTTACCAAGCGATTTACACGGTTTTCTTCAGCTGGCTAAAATTTTCTGAGGCTTTCCTCGGGTGATCTAGAAATAAGCTTTGTTGAGATTCTCAGTGGTTTTCGCATGATCCTATACGAGCCTGCTACCCTGAGATTTACAGTTGTTTTCCTCAACCACTGCGGGAACGGATAAAATGATGTCACACAGAGTTTAGTTATCGGCTATATAAAAATTCAATCCTAAAATTTTCAGCATTTGTTTCAGTGCTCTTGAAAAAACATCTTAACGGTGCTTTTCAGACGTTTGTCTTCTCAAGAAACCCGCAATGGTGAGGCAATTAAGTGCACTGAACATAGGCCGTCTTGAAAAACCTGTCGCCTCTCAGCTCTTTAATAAAATCACAAGCATTCACGTAGCCCATAACATTCATTCCTGTGTTGAAAAGGTCACGGTACCGGAGCCTGTATTGAGCCAACTAAATCCAGCCCACATCCTCATAGGGTATATCACATCTTAAAAATCCATGTTAATATTATCTTCACATCTACATCTTTGTCTCCCAAGTGGTCTCCTTTCAGGCTATCGGTTGAGTTGCTGTTTGCATTCATCATATTCATAGTCGTGCTAGATATCCTGTACGTCACATGCTCCTTCACTTGTCACCCTAATCACATTTTAGTAAGTACTAATTATGAAGCCTCTCATAAAATGTTATCCGTCTGTTATCCACAGGTCTGAACATTCTCCGGTGTAATACGTAGTACGATAATCAGTTTTACCAACAAAATGCACACATAAAAAACTACTTTTTTTATAGTTTTATTAGTATTGATAAATACCCCTACACGTGTTTCAGTCCTTGGACCATCTTCAGGGGATGATAAGCTACTACACTTCAACTTGCATGTTAGAAGGGTTCAAAGAGCACCCTTGTCTCAGTAGTAAATTTTAAAAACATTTGAGTTTGTAAAATTTTTTGTAAAACTTATAAGACAAATTATAAGTTTTTACAGTTTTACAAAAAAAAATTTACAAACTCATATGTTTTTAAAATTTACTACTGAGACAAGGGTGCTCTTTGAACCCTTCTAACATGCAAGTTGAAGTGTAGTAGCTTATCAACCCCCTGAAGATGGTCCAAGGACTGAAACACGTGTAGGGGTATATATCAATACTAATAAAACTATAAAAAAGTAGTTTTTTGTGTGTGCATTTTGTTGGTAAAACTGAATAGTGTGAAAAATGCACGGTGAAAGCAATATAAAAAAACGTAGTACGATGTTTACGCAACCAATATATTACATAATGTGGATATCCACGAAATAGTACAATTTCTGATGCGAGATTTGAGATCTTCTGGGATGTTACGCCTGTCGACTGGTAAACACAGACCAACGTTTCGAAGAAACGTGCTGTCTCCAACTTCAGGTCCTCACAATTCAACGACTGTTCTTGCACTTCTAGGCTCTGGTTCAATCTCAGAACCAAACGTTCTACTCTTATACTTTCAGGACACATAACACATCATTTTTGACACGAATATCGGCCCGTTCATCCTAATAACGTTGTAAATATTTGAAGCATAAAGTATGTGTAATACTTCAAAATTAAGATCCCACTTCAAAGAAAACACAACGTCTCCCCGCTACAAATAGCGGCCGGCTAATACGGCATAGGAGAGAAACTGTTGATACTAAGAGTCATGAGAAGCAAACGCAGACTTTGTTGGTGCACAGTAAAGGTATTTAACGTTAAAGAATGCGGTACTTGTGTTTTACAATGTGTTGTAAAGCGTTAAGGACAATGATTAGCATTCCACAGGCCAGCACTAATGCAGCAGTTGAATGATGCGAGAACGCGTTTCACAATCCGCTGCCACAACTCGGCAGGGTACTAAACAGCCAGACGGCAGAAAAAGTAATACCGACTGACATAAGTAGTTAAAAATAGCTCCCGAATCAGAGCCTAATTTGCAGGCCATCGCAGCTTGTAAAGTTGGGAGAAGTAAAGAGAGAAGTGTAAGAATAAGAAATGGCTTTATAACTTATAACGAGAATGGAAGATTGTTGAGCAACAAAACCTTACAGAACGATGGTACGATTACATTTCTACGAGCATTAAAGTGTATACGGAAAAGTTAAAAGAAGCTATAAATTGATTTCTGTGCATAATTTCAAATTACCTTCAATTTCAAACAAAACACTGAATTTTCGGCCTCGTTGCATGTTTGTCAGCCTTAAAAATCGTTTCTTATATAAATATTTTTTAGTATGTAAAGTTTTAAGGTTCTCATGGTGATGATCATTAAAGACAGTGACTTTTAAATGTGACATCATGCAGTTTGGTCCATATGTACCAATATCCAGAAGGAATCTGCTGCCACCTTGATTCTTGTTCTTATTTACCCACAGATAAATCAGCCTTGTTCACGTCACCGCCTCCCAATGTCTGGTTTGGCGCCATGAATGCTGCCTTCCCTTTCTTATATATGTACCCTTACTTTCCGAGCAGTTTGTTATTCTGCTCTGAAGAAAGAGACCGCAGACCTCGCCGAAATTTTGACACAAATTTACATGGCGTTACACTGCAGAAGAGTGTGGTTTTCATTTAGTGGTAGGAACATAATATATCGTAATTCCTTAACGTAATTCCGAAGCCTACATGCAAGTGTTCATCAATTACAACCGACACACAACTAAAAGTAAAAGTGGGCTTGATAATAAAAAATTACCTTATGAAAATTTACGATGGTAGACAAACATGTCTAACTGAAAAGATTAAATACTGTATGCATTCTTTGAATTTTCTCTACAGCTCCCTCCACTTAAAATTACAAGACAATAAACTTACAGAATCCTCCTCAACATATTGTATCAGAATATTTGACAGTTTTATACATTCCCCGTCTTTAACAGAAGCGGAGAATACTTTACAGTATTCAAAAAATCCAATTTCTAGACTACATCCTGAGCTTCTTATACTTCTTTCAGATTCACTTAACACATCCTCCCACTTACAGCTAGGTCTACCAAGGTTTCTCTTTAAGTCTGGCTACGACATTTTATTCTCGCACGTGCATGCCATATGAATTCACTATATCTTGCTATTCGCACACTCATCCTAGTAATATTAGGTGAAGAAGACAACTTATAAGGAGCACCATCCTCCTGTTACTTTGTACTGCCATCAAATGCCGAAACGCCATCAACTACATAGTTCCTTTTGAGCAGGGTTTATTAACAATGTTTCACAATCCTTAGCAGAACACAATGTCAGTTCTTCATAACGTTTTGACGTAATGTTCAGATAAGAGAGCGGAAAGTACACGTATTTACAAAGAATACAAAAATAATGTTATTTAGCCAGAAGCTACATCCGCACGCGGCTTACTCCTAAACTTAAATCCACCAATGCAGAAATTGGAAAACTCCCCTAAGGGCCCAGCTTAATGAGAAGTTTGTCTTTGTTTTGCTTCTGCCAGCTTTTCAGCTTCGGGATATTTGAAATAAGAGAGCAACATTTAAACATTTACCTATGAAACCCCATACTATCTATGTATAAAACGGCAGCTCTGATGACTTTGCTCTTATTTCGGAACACACTTTAAATTTATTGAATTCAAAACATTGGATTTTACAAAATTTGATTGAATTAAAGAGGTAAGACTTATCTTAAACCTGAGGATGAATTCTTCGAAGCCAATATCTGCAGATGAGTGCCAACGACATTTGAAACTAGAGATTTGATTTCAACACAGCCGCTGCTCCGTCGGTGCAATGTACAGACGTTCTCCGTTTAATGCCGTGTTCTGCATAATACCTGACACATTCTACACGTAAAATAATATCTCTTACGGTACAGAGGCTCTGCAAGCGTGTTGCTTGGAGGTTAGCGGAGAAGAAAGTTTATGGTGGGAATGCGATTTTAACCAAAACCAAGACACTTATAGAGGTGGTCGCACTGACTAACCCCCCCCCCCCCAACATGGAATAGCTTAGAGGGGGGAGAGGTCAGTGCGGTTGCCTGGATAAGTTTCTTGCTGTTGGTTACAATCGCATTTCTATCATGCACCTGCTACCCTGCTAACCTTCAAGCAACACGTTTGCAATGCGTCCTTACCATTACGTTTTCATGTTCTCATACCAACGCCTCAGGTTTATACGGTCAGCGTGATGTAAACAAGAAGCTTACCTAGATCTGGAACATCCGTGGGCTCATCAGGAATGTGTTGGAAAAACCTCTCCGACAGCTATTGGTTTCATGAATTGCTTGTGTTAAAAAGCATGACTTATCTTCAGACCTTGTCTAGTTGTGTTATTTGACAAGGTTATTGTAAGTGGACTACATAATCACGTCCTACTACGACAAGTATAATAAATTTGGCACAGGGAAATATCAAATATTCTGCCATTATATTAGGTTTTTCGTGTACGAAATTCTTTTCGCAACTACAGGCGAAGCGTCAAAGACAAGACAAATACATCTGTTTGTAAGGCCCAGAACTGTTAAACTAGGTATAGTTTTCTTTCTACACTATTTACCCCTTTCTCTTAAAAATTCTACATCGCCAGGGATCAATATTTTGTTTTAAAATGTATAAATTTCTTTAACTTAAATGGCTTAATAGCGAGTACTGCATCAGAGCATATTACAGACTGCATTCCTCCTTCTCCACATACAGTTACTGACGTAAACCATCACTGTATAAACTCTTCTTCATACATTCTTTGTCTCGTTTCTTGCAACCCTTCCGCCATATTCAGGCCACACTGCCTACATACAAGCACAACATCAATATTACAACATCAGATAATCCGTACAATACTGAGACAGACTGTTAGAGCAAACTGATGAAGCAGGCAAAACGCCAGTTTTGTTGAGACAGAACAATACTTAGAATATAGAATTCCATGGTTGTGACTATTAACAATCAGGAAGTGTTCGGAGAAATTGTATGAACCTCAGGAAACTCAGCCCCTTACATCTAAAAATGTACAACTAATTCACAAAATTGTACATTACAGCACAATGTGTGGGTGTGAGTGAAAAGAGAGTGAAGCACTTTAATTTGTGGGTGTGAGTGAAAAGAGAGTGAAGTCAGCTTAATTTGTGAGTGCGAGTGAAAAGAGAGTGAAGTCAGCTTAATATGTGGGTGTGAGTGAAAAGAGAGTGAAGTCAGCTTAATTTGTGAGTGCGAGTGAAAAGAGAGTGAAGTCAGCTTAATTTGTGAGTGCGAGTGAAAAGAGAGTGAAGTCAGCTTAATATGTGGGTGTGAGTGAAAAGAGAGTGAAGTCAGCTTAATTTGTGGATGTGAGTGAAAAGAGAGTGAAGTCAGCTTAATTTGCGGGTGTGAGTGAAAAGAGAGTGAAGTCAGCTTAATTTACGGGTGTGAGTGAAAAGAGAGTGAAGTCAGCTTAATTTGTGGGTGTGAGTGAAAAGAGAGTGAAGTCAGCTTAATTTGCGGGTGTGAGTGAAAAGAGAGTGAAGTCAGCTTAATTTGTGAGTGCGAGTGAAAAGAGAGTGAAGTCAGCTTAATATGTGGGTGTGAGTGAAAAGAGAGTGAAGTCAGCTTAATTTGTGGATGTGAGTGAAAAGAGAGTGAAGTCAGCTTAATTTGTGGGGTGTGAGTGAAAAGAGAGTGAAGTCAGCTTAATTTGCGGGTGTGAGTGAAAAGAGAGTGAAGTCAGCTTAATTTGTGGATGTGAGTGAAAAGAGAGTGAAGTCAGCTTAATTTGTGGGTGTGAGTGAAAAGAGAGTGAAGTCAGTTTAATTTGTGGATGTGAGTGAAAAGAGAGTGAAGTCAGCTTAATTTGCGGGTGTGAGTGAAAAGAGAGTGAAGTCAGCTTAATTTGTGAGTGCGAGTGAAAAGAGAGTGAAGTCAGCTTAATATGTGGGTGTGAGTGAAAAGAGAGTGAAGTCAGCTTAATTTACGGGTGTGAGTGAAAAGAGAGTGAAGTCAGCTTAATTTGCGGGTGTGAGTGAAAAGAGAGTGAAGTCAGCTTAATTTACGGGTGTGAGTGAAAAGAGAGTGAAGTCAGCTTAATTTGTGAGTGCGAGTGAAAAGAGAGTGAAGTCAGCTTAATTTGTGAGTGTGAGTGAAAAGAGAGTGAAGTCAGCTTAATTTGTGGATGTGAGTGAAAAGAGAGTGAAGTCAGCTTAATTTGCGGGTGTGAGTGAAAAGAGAGTGAAGTCAGCTTAATTTACGGGTGTGAGTGAAAAGAGAGTGAAGTCAGCTTAATTTACGGGTGTGAGTGAAAAGAGAGTGAAGTCAGCTTAATTTGCGGGTGTGAGTGAAAAGAGAGTGAAGTCAGCTTAATTTACGGGTGTGAGTGAAAAGAGAGTGAAGTCAGTTTAATTTGTGAGTGCGAGTGAAAAGAGAGTGAAGTCAGCTTAATTTGTGAGTGTGAGTGAAAAGAGAGTGAAGTCAGCTTAATTTGTGGATGTGAGTGAAAAGAGAGTGAAGTCAGCTTAATTTGCGGGTGTGAGTGAAAAGAGAGTGAAGTCAGCTTAATTTACGGGTGTGAGTGAAAAGAGAGTGAAGTCAGCTTAATTTGTGGGTGTGAGTGAAAAGAGAGTGAAGTCAGCTTAATTTGCGGGTGTGAGTGAAAAGAGAGTGAAGTCAGCTTAATTTGTGAGTGCGAGTGAAAAGAGAGTGAAGTCAGCTTAATTTGTGGGTGTGAGTGAAAAGAGAGTGAAGTCAGTTTAATTTGTGGATGTGAGTGAAAAGAGAGTGAAGTCAGCTTAATTTGCGGGTGTGAGTGAAAAGAGAGTGAAGTCAGCTTAATTTACGGGTGTGAGTGAAAAGAGAGTGAAGTCAGCTTAATTTGTGGGTGTGAGTGAAAGGAGAGTGAAGTCAGCTTAATTTGCGGGTGTGAGTGAAAAGAGAGTGAAGTTAGCTTAATTTGTGGGTGTGAGTGAAAAGAGAGTGAAGTCAGCTTAATTTGTGGAAGTGTGTGAAAAGAGAGTGACGTCAGCTTAATTTGTGGGTGCGAGTGAAAAGAGAGTGAAGTCAGCTTAATTTGTGGGTGTGGAAAAGAGAGTGAAGTCAGCTTAATTTGTGGGTGTGAGTGAAAAGAAAGTGAAGTCAGCTTAATTTGTGAGTGCGAGTGAAAAGAGAGTGAAGTCAGCTTAATATGTGGGTGTGAGTGAAAAGAGAGTGAAGTCAGCTTAATTTGTGGATGTGAGTGAAAAGAGAGTGAAGTCAGCTTAATTTGCGGTGTGAGTGAAAAGAGAGTGAAGTCAGCTTAATTTACGGGTGTGAGTGAAAAGAGAGTGAAGTCAGCTTAATTTGTGGGTGTGAGTGAAAAGAAAGTGAAGTCAGCTTAATTTGTGAGTGCGAGTGAAAAGAGAGTGAAGTCAGCTTAATTTGTGGGTGTGAGTGAAAAGAGAGTGACGTCAGCTTAATTTGTGGGTGTGAGTGAAAAGAGAGTGAAGTCAGCTTAATTTGTGGAAGTGTGTGAAAAGAGAGTGAAGTCAGCTTAATTTGTGGAAGTGTGTGAAAAGAGAGTGACGTCAGCTTAATTTGTGGGTGCGAGTGAAAAGAGAGTGAAGTCAGCTTAATTTGTGGAAGTGTGTGAAAAGAGAGTGAAGCAAGTACCGAAATTGCACTGTGATTTATGCCGTTTTGCCATGCAGCTTTCCCTCCTTCGCGACGTAAATCAAGTTTGAAAGTAGAAAAAGCCACGAGGCAGAAATGGCATATGTCAATGGAATCTTGTGCTAAAAACTAAGCTTTTCGTTCCTGACACGCTCTTTATCATCTTTTAGTTTTCAATGATAAATTGCCATTTATTCATTAATGTTCGCAATCAGAGTATACGCCATTTGTGGCAGCCACTCATACGTAAATGAGAACGTCTTTTGATCTTGGTCCACCAATGTCTCTTCCTCCACTGACGTATATTAGCTGGAATGCTAGAGTCTAATCGTCATTATACCTCCAGTTTATAATTTATCAATAAATCAAAGCAGTACAAACGACTTACAAATTTATTCGACTCTTCTATGTGTTTCGACACTACAGGTCCATCTTCAGGAAAATGAGGCGTGTCTATTGACTGTCAGCGCAACATGAATAGTCCTGTATCACACATAGGCCTATAAGAAGCCCATTTCGCGGGACCGATTTACGGCATTGGCGGTGCGTATGCTGGGGAACACCCACACTTCAAGCAGTGATGGTTAAACGATTTCACGACAACGTTCAAGTAAACAAAAAATACTGACAAGAACAGTATTTAAAGATATTTGCATAACACTCGAATGAGATGTGTCTAGGAGGTTGATATTCAACCACATACCATACACCACACAGAAGTGGACATTTTAATAGTATGTAAAATATTATATACTTTGATAGAGTGGGTCAATGCTGGTTCTATTAAGAATTATACATTCTGATGCAGTTATTTATGGTAATATTACTAACACGAAAACGTTCCCATTACGAACGAAACACATGGACACTAAAAAGCTTTTCAAAATTTTTTTAACAACTCACAGACTTACGAACATGAATATTGTAAACATTTAGTAATTTCCACTAATATTAATTATTCTCTGAAGATGGTGCTGAAGGGCAGACACATGTAGGAGCGTGGAATATAAAGGTTTTCCCAAATTTATCGTATTATGTACACCGTGTTGGTTTATTAATAAATTATAAATTGTAAAAAGTACACAGGCACGGGGCAACAATGTAACACCTTCTGTTTATATTCATATTACAATGTGCTCTAATTTCAGAAATAATTATTCATTACAAATACAATCTAAAACTAGTTATTTATTGCAGCGTCAGTATCAATTTGATGTACAGTACTCCAAAATGCAGTGTTTTGGCAGCATGAGTTGCGCGATCTTTAACTTAATAATCCTGGGAGACGGGAGCAAGAAACATCTCATTCCACAACGAAATCAAACGCGGCGTGGCTCTGTCAGAGTCTGAACTTCAAAGTGATTGTAAATTAACTTACGTTATATCATACCAGAATTTAAATCGAGAGTTCGTACTCTTTGAATTGAGTATCAGTAAACATGGCTGGTTTTCCCCCCTTTATCATCATCATGCACCTGGTTTAGAAATCTGCTTACTTCGTCATTAATTTGCAGAAAGTGTTCCTCCATGTCCTGTCAGTGTATAAAATCAATTTCCTTCTGTAGTCAAAAGTGTTGGCAATGATGATTTATATGCTTCTGCACAGCAACAGTATCTTCCGAAATCCTGATACTCACTTAGCCGATAAAGGAATTACGCATCCGTTTATTCTGCTTCAGTTGATCATCCTGATATTTGGTGAAGAGTATAAACTATGGTTCTCCCAATTACATAATGTATTGCTTCATGATAAGTACGTATCAAGCAAAGCAGCGATGACTAATAAGAAAATTCCATGAAAAAAACTGATAAAAAGGGGCCACAAATGAGAGACAGGCTCAAAGGAAGGAACTATAAAATGAATCTTAAACAAATTTGGTGCAAAGCGCATAGCGAATTCACAAGTCCCGTATTCAACCCCGCTGTTCTGTAGTTTTTATATCTTTATGGGGTCATTCATCTCACGAATTTACACTCAGAAACTGAATTTGTTTTTCGTCTTTATTGTCAAAGCCATTAGACGCTTCAGGAAATGAAGGGGAATATTTAAAGGTAAAAATAATGACCTTGAAACAAATACTAAGAACAAGAATATTAGAGACTTGCATAGAGACATTAATGAATTTAAGAAGGGTTACCAGCCTAGAACCAACTTAGTAAAGGATGAGAAGTGTGATTTGCTTACAGATGCCTACAGTATATTGAATAGGTGAAAGAATCACTTCGGTCAGCTATCGAGTATCAGATAAGCCACTAGTGCGTTAGCTCAGTGCCTTTGAGCTTAAAATGGTTATTGAAAAGCTGAAAAATGCAAATCACCAGGAACTGATTAACTTCCAGCAGAACTGATTGAAGCAGGAGATAGAACAGTACTTGCTGAGATACATAGACTTATTAATTATATTTGGAATAAAGAGGAATTGCCTCAACAGTGGGAGGAGCCAATCATTGCACCTATTTATAAGGGTGATAAAACATATTTATTAATTACCGGGGCACATCACCCTTATCAACTACGTACAAAATTTTATCCAACATTCTTCTCTTAAAGTTAACACCACATGCGCAAATATTATTGGGTATCATCGGTGCGAATTTCGACGTAACAAGTCAACTACTGATCATATATTCTGCGTTCGTCAGTCACTTGATAAAAAATGGGAATAGAATGGGACAGTGCATCAGCTGTTACAGACTTCAAGATTGCCAATTGTTCAGTTAGGAGGGTGGTTTTGTATAATATTCTCATTGAATTTGGTATCCCTATGAAACTAGTTAAGTTAATAATAATGTGTTTAAATGAAACGTATAACACAGTCCGGATATGCAAACGTCTGACACATTTCCTATTAAGAATGATCTGAAGTAAAGAGATGCTTTATTGACACTGCTTTTTAAGTTTGCTTTAAAATATGCCATTAGGAAGGTCCAAACAAACCAGGAGGGTCTGCAATTGAAAAATAAGATGTATGTGAATATTTTACTGTACTGGGTGAAAGAAGCTTTATTATTCGCTGGTAAGGGGATTGGTATAAAATAAGTACTGAGAAAGTTAAGTATATGTTCGTGACCCCGAAAAGAATGCAGGATAAAGTCACATGTGAGACAAACCATAGCAAATGAATATTGCATTAATGAAGAAATTAGGAGCAGATGGAACACAGGGAATTCGTGCTACCATTCGGTTCAGAGTCTTTTGTCTGCCAGTTTTGAATCCAAAAATGTAATGAATACAATATACAGAAATATAATTTTGCCTGTTGTTCTATATGGGTGTAAAACTTGGTCTCTCACACTGAGGCAAGAACACAGGCTAAAGGTGTTTGAGAACAGGGTGCTGAGGAAACATTGAGGCCTAAGAGGGACGAAATAATGAGGGCTGGAGGAGATTGCACAGTGAGGAGCTACATGACCTGTACCTCCTCACCAAATATACCATTCCAGTGGTAAAATCAAGAATGAAACAGGCGGGCCTGCAGCACGTCTGGGGAAAGGAGAGGGACACACAGGGTTTTGGTGGGGAAACCTGAGGAAAGGAAATAACTTGAAAGAACTAGGCATAGATGGGAGGATAATATCAAAGTGGATCTTCAAGAAATGGGTTGAGGCGTAGGATGGATTGATCTGGTTCGGGATAAGGAGAGGTGGCCAGCTTTTGTAAATGCGGTGACGAACATTCGGCTTCCATAAAATGCGAGGAATTTCTCGAATAGCTGAGGACCTATTAGCTTTTCAAGAAGAACTCTGGAGTAAGTCAATCAGTCAGTTAATTCTTTAGTTAGTTTGTTTATTTATTAGTACCACCATTCCACTGACATTAAATACAATCGGAATAAATATATATAATACCGATCCCCTTATCCTAGTCTACCACGCAGGCCGAGCAATGTATCAGGTGGTTATGCACTGGCTTCTCTTTGCGAGCCTCGGGTTCTCTCGCAGGTGTCCTCAGGTGAGATTCATGAATGACGTACTAGAAGTGGACCAGGATATTCTCTAAGTCTGTTCGTTATTCCCCAGGTAATCATCATTCCACCACTGTTCCACACTCATATGTCACCGCCCCCAGAGGTGTGCCGATAGCCCTGACGAGGCGACACGTCACATCTTCAGTCACTAAACTGTGGGCATCGCGTGTCTAACACCGCTCTTTGCTGGTCACAAAATATTAATGTGCTGTTCAACAGGATTCCAACTTCAATAATTATGCTACTTTCTCCACAATGTCTTTTGTACTATCAAAAGGCAACAGGCGTCAGAAGGAGTTTGACTGCAGTGTACAAATGTTTTATTATCAATCGATCACGAAGATGTGGAACTTATAGTTTTATTCCGTTTTATCATCAATCGATCAAGATTACGTTGAACCCATTGTTTTGTAGTAATGCTTTATCATAGACCGACTACGATGATGTTGAACTCATTGTTTTGTCCTAACGTTTTGTTATCGATCGATCACGATTGTTTTAATCTTATTGTTTTGTCCCAATTATCGATATATCAAGATTATGTTGAACTCACTCTTTTGTCCAAATGTTTTATCATCAATCGATCAAAATTATATTTAACTTATTGTTTTGTCCTAATGTTTTACTACCGATCACGATTACGTTTTAATCGAATGTTATCTTCTAACACCTTCGTCTACGTTTCGTATTTTATTTAAAGATGCACTATCAAATACGGACATCGAGTAGATTCGAATTAAATAGAGTACGGCGTTTCCAGATTACCTTGCACTACACTAATTGAGGTCAACTTTACTATAAAGCGGAGTTTAACTCCGTTCCAAGAACATGTTTTAACATAGCATCTAGGCAAAATTAGTTTTTTTCTTCAACTAATTAATAATAAATGTCGATTTACATTAAAATTATTGACACTGTTGTTTGCGAGAGTTAAGAGGTAGCTTTCTGGCATCCGCAACGAAGAGTTTTAAGGTGCACCGATTAGTTTCACCATGCCTGTCTGTCTCTCCGCCAGTCTGCCTGAATGTAAAAACTCTAGCACCGCTGAAGGACTCCTATAATATTTGGTATTAGGAAGTAGGATAAAATCGGACAATAATGGACACGTTCCATGACCACACAGATTACATTAGTTTCTGCGCGCAAATCGACCGTAAATTACTAAATACTAATGGAAGCGGCAAATGTTCCCAGCAAGAGTTGCAGACAGGACCAAACCACATACTTTGTTTTCAACACACCTTTGTCTTAGGTCTTACGGTCATTGAAGTAATTAACCCTTTAAGGACGAACAAAATGTAATCCCTCTATTTGAAGATCCAGTTCGTACCGCGCAGTCACTTAATGCTGCATAGGGAAATAATAGCTGTTTCCTCTGAGATCACATAAACAACTAGTACTCTCTGTGGGCAAAATGTAGAATTTCTGAATGTTAGAGTTGGTGGTACATGAAGCAAACACTAGGCTTTAAGAAGCTGAAAAGAAGTAATTTTCATTCTGTCATTTAATATAACTCGAGAAAACGATGACTGTTTTAATAAAATGTTTTCTTTTTTGAAGTCCTTGCTCTTTCGCCCTACCTGATTCCCCAGAAGTAAATACGTCGTCAAAAGCAACACTCACGAACTTCCATATTTGCAGGCAATAACAGAACGAACGCACTAGGTAATACGCTACGAATAATTTTTCTAACTTGTTTTCGTCGCTGTACGCCAGAATATAGTGCTAATTACAATCAAATCCACATAATACTTCATAGATTGTACTGGTTAGTAGTTACCGAACCAACATATTTTATGAAAATTATCATGTAATTTTAAAAACACCTGCTTAAATGTCTGCAAAACTCTCCCATCATACACATTTTTACACCATTTTGCACGGCCTTTATCAGGATTATCAACACAGGAGTCATAAAGACGTAAGTTACAGTGTCAAAATACGTAATAAAATAGACAAACACAATGGCAGTTTACAGTTTAATGTTTCATATGTCATGGAAGCGTAGAGGTAATGTGTAACGTTTTTCACGTTTAATTTTATTGGCACGAGATAAGTAATTTGATATATCCGCTGGTTAAGCTTAATGACTTCATTTTACTGTTGTCATCCACTTACGTTGGGTTCCGAGTTTCGAGTCCATACAAATAAAATTTAGGTTTCTAGTAAGCCATGTAGGTTAGACTCCAAGAATGTTTGGAACATAAGGAAAACACACACGAGATTTGGGTTGGAATGTTAGTCACACAAAATTCAGGCCTTCTGATTTTATTACATTCATATGTCTTAGATTACAGTCAGTCTCAGTGTTGGAAACCTTATTTCCAATATGGACTATGTTTATTTCATCACGTCTTCCACAACACAAAGAACTTATATTACAATTAAATCAAGAAGCACAGTCCTAAACCACGCTTCTCGTACAAATATGTGTATTTTTTAGATGTTGGAGCAGATTATTTAGTATCCTGGTAACAAAATAGAAGTGGTAGTATCGCTATTCTAGACGAGATCCGTTTTCGTTACTCTGTGATTTGACACGCTGAACAGAGATCAGAAATGTAACGTCCTGCCGTGTGCTCACAGGTAGCACTGCAGCGTGGAGAAGTTCCATAAAACATGAAATGTGTCAGCTGGGACGCAGAGGTGTGCGCACATGGTGTGCGGAGTTACGGGAATGCTCATGTAAAAACAAAAACTTCTGAGAACCACTCATAAAGCGTACTTCCTCTAAATGTTTCCGTCTGTACGGCGAGGAGAGTAATTAAACAAAAGATATAAATACGTACATATTAATTAGTAATTATATCCGTTCAGTGCCCATTCTTGTATAGAGGTGCCGGTAGTAGAAATTTCGATTACGTTTTTCAGATTCAAACCCTGTGTTTGATGCAGTCGTAAGGTTCGCTTCCGTAACATTACGAAATAAGTAATTTATACACAATTTAATATTTATTTAAATACTAAAATGCAATATACAACTTTTGTCAAGTTTTTTTGCCATTACAAATCATGCCTCACATACTCCGATTCCTACGGTACCATTTTCAGAGGTCCCGGTTTTTTAGCGCGTTCCACAATTTGCGAAAAGCGACCATTACCTTCGTCATGTCTGTCCGTCAGTCCATCCACGTGAAACAACTCGGCTCCCGTCGTATGGATTTTCGTAATATTTTATGCTAGGAGGGCAAAGGGGTAATAAATTTGTTTAGAATATCCAAGTTTTATTAAAATTGGACAAAAAAGACATGAAATATCCACGAGACTTACGTAAATGACTACTTTAGTTACTAGTGTTACCATAGTTGCCGTCCATGTTAATCGATATTACTCGATACTAATCTGCCCTATTTCTTCATGCGATTTACACGATGCATAATTAGTAACAATGAAAACGACCAACCCGAATATTTAATATTTATTGATTCTGTCTAGGAATATGAAGTTTGATATTAGATATTACGACTGTACCTACAAACTGTGTACGAGACAGTGTTGTTAAGTCAGCAGTTACAAAATATTCAGACCCCGTGAAATCTGAGATAATCTATTAGTTCATGTGCTTCATTAGAAAAAAGAATGTTTTTCAAGACTTTGAGGCGGTTTGCACCCCGGGGTCAGGCGGGCCGCCTAATGGACACCTTGGGCTGTAGACCATCGGGCATAGGTGACATTCCATTTGAGAACTACAGGAAATAACTCAGTGCATAACTGAGTATAAAAGTAAGTGTGTGATTACGCAAATAAATAAGTCAGTAACTACATAAGCATCTATAGTTATGAATAGAAGACAATGACTCAGATGTCTATGGAATTCCCCGTTTTTAAGAAATCCGAATTTCTGTAGAAGATGTGAGGCTTTCACGGCGGTATGGCCTTCCGAGCTGCTGCACTGTATAGGTGGATCACTCTACAAGCCCACGATATGCTACACCCACATCATAATCTGAACCGGAAGTTCACAACTATGTCCAAAACACTCTGCAACTAAAGCCTATTCTAGAACAGCTGAATTAAATGAAAACGCTGATATCTATCTACTTACATGTAGCCCAAATGATTCCCTACTTCGGAATCTTTCAGACAAATAAGAGGTACAATTTTCTCAAGTTAGAAACATACCGTGGTATAGGATGTTTTTTTCCCTGCTTGACCGTTAGACGATGGCCAAACGCTCCGCCCGACGCTCTGTCAGCGTTGCGTCATTCGCCGCGTATAGGTGAGGTTTAACAGTGGATGACGGGCACTAGGACAAATGAACGCAGTAATAATAACCTTTAAAAAGTCTAACAAAAACTCACTAGAGCGTCGGGCCAGCTCTTATCGTCAAGCAGGAAGAGAAACTCCCTATAGTACATGATAATTTAAATAAGTGGCCAAAAACAACATAAAATTTATTTATTATTTGATCTTCACAACTACTGCGATGTATATTGAACATATAATATAATTTTCAAGGTTATTACACAAAAACTATTGAGGTTTACATTATAGCAATGTGTTAGTACACTTTATTTGTATTTACCGTGCATCCATCACATGTGTACTAAGTTGGTGTAGTAACGAATTCTTCCAAGTGTGTGTACAGTTAGTTTTATTCAGTAAAATGAGTCTAAAGAGCATAAAATTTAGTTACAAACTACTTTTCTCTGATTGGTAATATCGTAAATTGTTTCGCACAACACACGTATTTAATGACACTAAGAGTAGCTTAAAGTATATGGCGTCTAAGAATAGGGGAAGCTTTAAAGATTCAATAATAAATTAATTACGGTAAACTGGTAAAATTTCGATCATTTCAGACCAAAAAACGCTTTAATGTGTAAAATACATGAACAAGATAAGGTATCAGTGGTGAAACATGTTATGTGTAGATTGATAAATACGTCAGATTTTTTTCATTTAGTATTGTATTAGTATTGTATTTAGTATTTAGTATTGTAAATATAATAAAAAACTAGAAAACTCCTTACAATTGATCGAAAATGTACCTCCGTAGTACAATTCCGATCACTTGGTGGTACAATTTTGATCAGTGGCATGTACCACAAATTACTGCCTCTTGCCTTTCGCACCAACGTATATTTCATGGTACTAGACATTATATTTCTGGCAACACCTATTCACCTTTTTCATAGATTTGTAAGTGTAATAGTTTAAGAAGCAAGAATCACACTCGTCTTCCTTTGCTGGCGATTGTTTGTAACAATGAGTCTCTCTTCTGCTTGTACCTATGAGATTACTTTGACCATTGGTTGTTCGTTTTGTCGTTGTTGGAAAAAGACTTTTTCTTTATTTTGTGTTTCTTCTAGATTTTTATCCGAGTTAAGGTGGACCGAAGATTTTGTTTCTCGTTTACTTGATTACGTCTTTTTTCAGGCGTCGGTAAGATGTTCTTCGCATTTGAGATACTGCGTGATGTTTAAATGTTAGTTGTATTTGAAGCTGACGTTGTGGCGTCAACAGTGTCTGCGGTTTGACTGGAGATTACTGTGGGCTATGCCATTGATGAGCAAGATGATAGTGTTACCTTGGTAGTACTGACAGTGGCAGCAGTGGTAGTAGTTGTACGCGAATTAGTCTCAAACAGTAAAGCAGGAGTAAACTTCTCTTCTGGAACAATATCTGCAGAGCAAGGCATTATTCCAGTACATTCGAAACCTTTAGCAGCACGTCCAACTGAAGCAGATTTGTTCCAAGCATCGCAGAAAACTGCACAAACACTTGCTTTTGTGGTGTTCATTTGGATGCAATAAGTTTCGTTAAAAACACCTGTATTAAAATTAGGATGTAGGTCTAAAGGCCAGTTAAACGTTGTATTAATGCCGATTTGCGTGTAAATATAGTACAGTATTCCCAATAATGAAATAATAATAAAATAATACAAATGTAACTTTTGTGTCATATTGTCAATAGATATCGTGTCCTTCACCTTCCCTAAAACTACCAGAAACTTCACAATGCTGGGTTTGGATTGGACAAATCCGGTCGAATGATCTCTTCCCCCTGTGCAACCGCGAGGCTGTATTAAACTACGCATTTTGTAACTCGATTCAAATTATTAGTGTCGAGATGAATTTTGTAAAACATTTTTCTTCCGATCGAAATTGTACCTACTGTACCGACTAAAATATACCCGAGGTAGAACAGAAGAAACAACCCCAAGTAATACCAAACTACCTCAAGACGTGACAATAACTGTAAACGTGGGCACAAAACGTTTCACTCACAGCCAACACTAATAACGTCAGTTACTAGATAAAAACTAGACAGTCTTACAACACGGAAAATATCTAAGCAGCAGTACTCACTTTCCCCCAAGAAAAAAATTGCAGCTCCGAAACACAAATCGTCGTGTTGATGAAATTAACAAAGATAATTGAGCAAGCTGTCCCAATCACGCCACCACAGTCAGGTAAGTGCTACCAACATCACGAAACGAGAAAAATTTGTTAACCCTTAACTGATCAGAATTGTACCTACATCGAAAATGTACCACCTTACCATATAGGTTTCCCCTGTGGAGAAACAGCCCTACTCGTGATCACACACAGTTAAACACAACACACTCAGTAGGACTCCCCTGGACGAGAGATCGGCCCGTCGCATTGATCTCTACCTGACAATTCACAACATTCACAAGACACACACAACCACGCCCCCCGGCGGGATTCGAACCCCCTAATCCCAGCTAGTGAGTGGCCGCAGACCTACGCCTTAGACCGCGCGGCCACCGCGACCGGGTGTGTATGATGGTTATTTGTTGTTAATACGGTATGCATTTCTGTTCTGCCATCATAAATACTATATGGCCAGCCAGGTTTATGCGCAATGCGGAGATAACTCGTCTGCTTCAGTCGGGAAGTGCAGGCTGGAGTTCGGAGAGGTGGGAACTGCTGCGTAACAGAACACTTTAAAGTCATATACTGCAAAATACGGGCTTATACAGGAAATCAGCTATCTTATCATTGGTAAGCACGTGTTATTTCGATTAGAATTATTAGATTTTCAGCCACGTGTTTCCGAATGTCTATGACACACGGGTCCCACAGTGTCTCAGAAATTCAAGACGAATTCTTGGCTCTCTAATATAAGCAGGTTAAAGGAAAGAAATATTTCACAGAACAAAAATACCGAGCGTCGAGGTTGGGCGATTAGCATCCCGGTATTGTGTTGGAAGGTCCTGGGAACAGAACGAATATCCTTCCTGAGGTCAACAGCAGTTTTCCGTAGTCCTCCAGGCCAATACAATGGTAAGTACTCAAACTAGACACAGTCCGCTCTGTCCCCAATTCATTAGTCAATGTTACCATTCGACGCCATACAGATATACCTTGAGCTGATAAAATGTCGTTAAAAAGCATAAATAAATAAACTATTAGGCCAACGGTACATTAAAACTTATTATTAAAATTTGATAAGGTTTGTTATCATTTACGTCAAAATGGTTTATCCAGTATCTCACGACAGAAAAGAAAATTTGAGGAGGGTATATAGCAGATGCCGGGCAATGGAAAATGTATATGTGTTGGTGTGACAACTTTAAGAGAGGAGAGGACTTCGCAAGGATTCAGAAGTACAGCAGACATTTTCATCACTTTGAAGGCGAAAGTAACGTCAGTTATATTTAAAGATTCAGTTTGTACCGCGCAGTAAACACTCTCCTATGTTATAAAAGCCAGTCACCTTTATTCTATACATCCAGTTGGGATAATATATAAACCAGTCAAGTAATGTTTTATGGTAAAATAATCTTTCAAAACACATAATTCGCTATATTGACAGAATGTAGAAATTTGTTAATGTTAAACTTGGTGGGACATATAGTCAACACTAAGGTTAATTCAGGGGTGCACAAAATCCGGGCGCCAGGTAGCCCGGAAGACTGAATTTTACAAGGTGGAGCTTAATATTTGTGGGTCCACAGTATGGAACTTGTTTCATTTCGCCCTTCTAACTAACTAACTAGCTCCATGGAGCAGAGTCCATCTGGAGAAGCTAGCAGGTGGTCAGCTAGTCAAGAAATTCCCCGCGTTTTATGGAAACCAAAGGTTCATTACCGCATTCACAAGAGCCCGCCACCTGTCCGTATCCTCAGCCATCTTACGACTGTAATTTTGAGCTGGTTCTAAATTTTCTTTCAATGTGTGGAACCTCTCTTTAAAAAGTAAATATATATGACTCTGTTGAAAATATTCTTCCACACTTTAAGATAAATTTTTTTCATACCTGCCGTAATGTCACTGACTACTTGTTGCAGGTGTTACGGATCTGTGGGGGGCACGCGGGGCACAAGGCTCCAATCCTTCACTGCGAACGTGCACTTAGGTGTGGGTTATCACGTGCAAAATACTGTTTTGCGGCTTTTCGGTTAGCTGTGAAAGAACGTCCCGTCATGACATTCTCGTTCAGCAAACCGTTGCATGTTAAGATAATGAAACTTCCTTTACACTTTGCTTTAAACTGTGAATTAATAAGAATATTCTGTACATAATTTTCTTCACTTATCGAAGAAGTATGTTTTAATTTATTTGGTCACAGTATATAGCTTTAAATTGTAGTCACGTAAAGTTTATCCTTCGTAACCGCTGGAAAATAACTGGAAAATAAGGGAGAATACTATTAAAACTACAGAAATAAGTGTTGAAATTTGGGGATGAATTCAACTAATTCGCTCAGGATAGGGACAGGTGGCGGGCTCTTGTGAGTGCGGTAATGAACCTTCGGTTCCATAAAACGCGGGGAATTTCTTGACTAGCTAACGACCTGTTAGCTTCTCAAGAAGGACTCTGCTCCATGGAGTTAGTTAGTGAGTTAGTTATTCAACTAATTCAGGAGACAGTCTACGCATGTGCTTTGGTGAACATAATGGAAGTAACGAAATTTCACATTCTATGAAAGCAAGGGATTTCTTGGCCCATTGGTTGCCATCTCTTTCTTAAGAACGATACTACACCTTGTAGTAATTATTATTGATGACTCTACAAGATGGGATTTGTTGCTTTCCTACATACAGCTCTTACTTTACGTTTCAAAATACCTGTGTAGTGAAGACATAATAACAGCAGTTTAGATAACATCAGTAATCATAGCTATGCTGGGAATTCAGCCACAGGACAGCAGGCATCAAACAACAAAGGGGCAAATATTTGATGATAATGATGATTACTGAGGTAGTAATAATGGTAGCCGTGACAGACATGGCGGTCATTAAGGAAACATGATACATGTCGACGCTTTCGATGACACGTGAACTCATTTGGATGGTTTATGTTCATTAGCTTTCCATGTTAATATACTGGAGGGGATAGTGACATGAAAATGTTGACGTTTTCACCCTCACAGCTTTTGTCATGCCTGTTTTGTGTAGCAGAACACACTCCAATATCAGCTGCAAACCGAAAAGGTAAAAGAAACAGTTATTCTTTAGGAATCCTTTCAAATATTTAGGTAAAATTTTGATGGATTTAAACAATGGCAGAATAAATTTTCTACATACTTTACTCTTAAAAATGAGGTCAAAGGTCACCCTCTATTTCATACAGATCATCAAGTAATCAGGGCAATATTACTGTCTGAATCCAAATGAAGAGTATATGATATATTACACCAAAGAACAAAAATTACAGCTTTAAATCTGAGTAATGTATTCTCAAAACGACACTTAAGTATAACAATAAAAACAGTAATAAAAAATTTAATAAATATGCAAATTAATTTACTTGGAAAAATAGGCATGGCACTTCAAAATTGAAAGCATGCAAACTGAATTTTAAAAAATTTGTAATTTAGATGACAAAGAAAAACAACTTTAAAAATCAGAAGTCAGAAAGTAAGGTTCTCAATTTTTATGTAGAATATAAATAAGTTACAGTAAACAACACATGGGTCAGATACAGGCACTTGTGCTATTTTTCTACGTAGCCACTATATTTGTCGAGTCACTTATCATAACATCTGATCAAAGATTCAAAGCCTTGGAGGTAAAATGTTGCGTCCAGCATCGCTTGACATCCACTTCGACGTTTTCGTCACTTTGGAAGTCTAGACTTCGAAGGCGATTATTCATTTTGGCAAAAAGGTGGGAGTTCAATGGTGTCAAATCAGGACTATAGCAGGATGCGGGAAGGAACTCTCAGTGCCAAGTGTTCAAGAGGTTTGCTGTTGTGCGAGCAATGTGTGGCGGGACATTGCCGTTTAAGACTAATACTCCTTCTGACGCCAAACAGACTCAGTTAGCGTGCCGTATTAATGAGTGGCACTGAGCGCTGCATCAACATTACCCCGTGCATGTCCCACAAGACGGTCGCCATCACCTTGTCCGTGACAGTTGCCTCGAATTTCTTTAATCAGGGGAACGGAACGCTTCCTTGCCATGAATTCTGCTCGACCATAGACTCTTATTGCCCACGGTGGATTTCCACGGGCTGAATTATGGATCGCACTACTTCCTTTGTCCACTTGTTCAGTACGGTCGCCATTTTTCAACTTACGCTGAGTAAGTTTGTTTTGTCTGCACTAGTGAACAACCTTGTCACCTGGTAGCAGAAATAATGTAATAAACTACAAAAGAATCACACAGTGCTGTAAATATCACAACTATGGGAATATGACACCTTACTTTCTGAGTTCCCTCGCACAACTCTTCAAAGTACTAGAATTTGCATGCGACAATGAACAGATAGTTTTTTTATACGGATCATAATGATAATAGCGGATATAATGAAGCTGAAGGAATGTGTTATCTGAAATCAGTTGTAGGAATCACACTTCCAACATCTCAAGAAAAGAGAAGATATAAATCATTTTACATATTATGTGGGCCTAACGTTACACACAAATTTTCGGATTGCACTAATAAGTTGAGGGTGTGTTTTGAAAGAAAATCGCGTACTTAGTGCACATTAGGAATTACACTTCCAGCATTTCAAGAAAAGAGAAGATATAAATCGTTTTACATATTATGTGGGCCTAACGTTACACACACATTTTCGGATTTCACTAATAAATTGAAGATGTGTTTTGAAAGAATTAGTGCACATTATGGGTTCAGAATGTTGCAAGACATGATACAAAGTGAAAAGAAAACACATTTTAACTGGGACGGAAGAGAATATTAGGCCTAATCCGCTGACATAGTGATTATGACAAAGTTTTAAATATACTGAAAGAATGTTATTGCGATGTTTCCCTCGCTCATCATTTATCCTACACGTCACCACAAATCCCCAGTGCAGAAGTTCTCCCAAGCAGTTGGTTCTCGTGCACATGAAACTAGTACGGCTTAAAAATCCTTCGAAATAATCCTATGGAGTTGGCGATTCCGAGAAATAACGTAAAACCACGCCGGGAAAAGGAATATATTACGATCTGCTCTTACATGATGAGGAACAATATCTCACCACCGCCACAAGTACAGTAATTTCACAGGGGAAAAACTGTAGGAAAAACAGATTATGGGAGTGACACCAAATGTCACGCACCCAGAAAGCTTGCATATTCTTGACACTTTGCCGGTTACTTACACTTGCCACATGTCCGCAATACAGCTTTTTGTGTGGGGAGGGGTGTGCGTGCGTGTGTATGTGTGTTTTGCCTGTTCGTGAACCTTACAGTAAAAAGTAGAACTCCTAATGACCATCGTATTTTGTGCTGAAATGTTCTAGGAATAACACGTAACGGTATGAACCTCATGTTTTTATGTTCAATCTATTCCAATCTGCTCCATACACAAGATGCAAGCAAAGTTGCCTAATCCTGCGCTGACATCGATCTTTGATTCATGTTTAAATATTAGGTGTTAGAGTGATACAAAATTCACACACGTGTAAAAATTATCCACCACAGAGCTCATTGCCGTTAACCCTATGGCTGACATACTACATGCACATAAATGGGATTTTGTAGACTTTTCCAAAAGCTTAAAAATATGAATGTCCTTAAGAAAAAAGTGTCATCTTTAAAGGCTTTTTTTTTAATTGTTAACAAATTTACAGGACCAGATCCTGTTGGGTCGCACAGGATGGAATCAGATGTTTGTATGCATGCACTGCACATACTATAAACAAACATTGGACTCTGGCCTGGAAATCGTCAGGAACAGGGTAACCATAACGTCCACAAAGCTGTAAATTTATACCTACCATTTTATATTTTATAATTTTAACATTTTAAATATCTCAATATTTGATATTGTATTTCTAGACTGGTGTATTGGTGCTTGTGCTCCTTTGTATTTGAGATTTCCTGAGGATGGCGTCTCGGCGCCAAAACATGGAGTTTTTAAAATTTATGAACAGTTTGTAAACCTAATATGTACATTAGTTGGTATATATGATTGATTCCTCCTCCAGGTTTAAAATGTTATTTCAATCAATTTACAGAAAGATCATAAATGACAGCAACCAGCAAGAAGCACGTAAGAGAAGGTAAACTAAAGGAGTTGGTTCATGCGATAAAGCCTCTGACTTACATTTGAGAGGTATACAGTTCGACTCTAGACGGAGACAGCGACTTTTCTAGATTTTAATGGTTCTCTCAGTCCCTCCAGGCGAAGAACGTTGTAGAAACTCAAAACAGGCCAAGACTATATTCTTACATAAAGTTCCCAATTAATTATTCGTCAACTATTAAACCATCAATGCAACACAGACTAAGGTATGCACATCATCGATAAATAAGCCATAAACTAATAAATAACATAATCATAACGTGTAGATATACCGACAACTGACACAGTGCACACACCTGCCGCGCGAGTTACAAGCAAGGCAAAATAATACTCACTTCGATATTCCCTCGATGAAGCATCGCCAGCCGCGTCTGAAAGCACAGAAGTCAACGTCAAGTGTTCAAAGTAACAATAAGGTTTACACACGATTATTTAAAATAACAATGAAGTTTATAACAACTTAATATCATGAAATTTTGCAGTATGTGTGTTTTTGCAGTATGTGTGTTTTGTTGTTTTTGTATTATTTAATGTGTGGAGTTTTTTGTAATATGCGTTTGTGTTGTTTGTATTGTGTGTGGGTGTTTTTGTAAGGTGTGGAAGTTTTTGTTAAGGAGTGGATGTTTTTGTTAAGGTGTGGATGTTTTCGTAATGTGTGGATGGTGTTCTAATGTGTGTACTTGTATTTACTGTATGTATTGTTTTGTAATTGTGTATAGTTTGTTTTGTATTGTTACTTTTAAGTATATTATATTTCCATTTGCATTGTGTGTACTAGTGTAAGGACTACTGCCACCGGGTGAAAACCCAATTGCAGTAAATAATAATAATAATAATAATAATAATTAATTTACTATAATTATAACTAATATAACCCTTTCTTAATCAGAATCTAAATTAAGAGGATATTCCGTTACTGGTCTAGCATATGGCTAATTGAATGTTTTACGATGCCAAAAAAAGTAGTAACTCTATACAGTATAAGCGACGAGCTTAACGATACCTTCCAGTGATAAATCCGCTAGGAAATGAAAAAAAATGTTGCTCGTTTATTTGTGTGAATTACGCTACCATTTTCTTCGATTATCGGAGGAATACCATGATACAAAGGCGATCCCGCTCTAGTCGAGCCAGGGCACTAGGGCTGAAACAATCTGCTCATTAAGTCGTTTTCTTTTTTTCAACGCAATACGGCAAATTCCATAAAACTATCTTCTGTTTTCTTTTAATTTATAAACACAAATGCCACAATGACTGCTTCTTCGTTGTGAGATTAGGCAGTTTGGTATTCCATATGTGAAATGTTTATCAAATCTGAGAGGAAAATCCCTGTTTAGGATTCTGCATTAACTTACGTGATACATAGTCTGTTTCAGTATGCTTCATAAGCTCTTGTAAAGCTTAGAAAACTTATATCGAGACCATGCAATGCATAAAAGAGAACTCATCGTCCATTGATACAAATGTGAAAGGCTTAGTGCAGAAGAATCCTAGGGAATTCAGTGCTTATACCCAGAGCTATATAGTGCACGTCTTGACATATTGAGCGTCTTCTGCCTTATTAGCTCCACATGAAACAGGCACTCGCTCAGGGCGGACACACGCTTGGCATCATTCCGTGAAGAGACATACACATCACGTGCATTTATATTCTCCATACCAGTAGCAAGAGAGAAAAGAAGAATGAAAAGGAGAATGAGGAAGACAAAAAGGAATAATAGAAATGCTAAAGGAAAAATTAGACAAGTATGAGATAAAAATATTACGAAAATAGTAATGAAAGAAATGCAAAATAAATGAAGGAATAAATTAAAGATTTATATAAAAGGAAATAAACTTGTTTTGAAAAAACTAAAGGTTTAAAATTCGATAAAGGGCGTAAGAAAAAGGATCAAAACAGAAGGACGAAATAAACAGAAAGGCTGTGTCCGACATTTAACTTGCATGATCTGCTTCTTCGTTTTTGGCGTCTTGTTGAGATATATAATTGAATTACAACTGAAAATACTTTGGTATTATCTTGTCAACAAAACAATATTTTTATTGTACTTAAATGTTTGTACAAAATATAATGAAATAAATATTATTACACTTTATACAACTATTGAAGTGCAACTAAAATATCGTTGTTCTGACAAGCATTGTCAATTGTAATTCTGTTTGTATTAAGTTCACCTCAATTGTGGCCTGTTTGTGTGTTTATTCCACGCCTGGCATTGCACTCTTTATATAACAATGCAAGGTTAAGAATTTTAAGTTGGGCAGCCAGTGGCGTAGATATGGGCCCCGCAGAAACCGCAGCGCGAGGGGCCCCGTAGTTCGGGTGGCCCCTACAGGTACAGGATACTGTAATGTGTTACGGGTTCTGTCGGACTGGATTTCATTCTTCCAACAGAAGGCAGTGTTTTGGATCACTGTTATATCTTGGAGTAAATTAGCTAAGAATTATAGGAGAGGGAGGTGGGCAATTATTCAGTCGCGCGCTGTCTACCAACTCGTTAACCGCACTGCCCTGGGCAGTGTATATTACTCCACAGCACTAAACCTGCATTTCCCTGCAATGGTTGAGCAAAACGACGAAAAGCCAGAGCAGCCGGTCTCACAACAGACATTTGAACGTAAGACCTAATGATCAAAAAACAGTACTAAGGGCACAGCGTGTACCCAGCACCAAGCGATATTATGAGACACAAGCAACACAGCCTCATGCTATTCAAGTACCTCTAGTACATATAAGAACACGGCGATGAACACTTTTTTTACGTAATAGCACACAACTGAAATATCGGATGCAAAACAGCCATCCACTACACAAACACAAACTGCAGCTACATCTTTGGTTTTGCATGGTTGTAAAGTTTTATCTCTCACATTAAGAAAAGAACGTATGTTCAGGACGTTTGAAAACAGGGCGTTGATAAGGAATAGAGTGAGACATGCATTGTATGTATAACCTACCATAGAGGCGCGTTCGTATGCCCACTGTTGCTGCGGAAAAGCAATAAGTATTACATATTATGAGTCAGTGTCTGTAGCCTTAGTTATCCAGCATGCAATGCGCATGCGCCGTATTATATTCTCTACTGTGGCTTG
This sequence comes from Reticulitermes speratus, assembly GCA_021186555.1. Classification (NCBI taxonomy): domain Eukaryota; kingdom Metazoa; phylum Arthropoda; class Insecta; order Blattodea; family Rhinotermitidae; genus Reticulitermes; species Reticulitermes speratus. The sequence continues at coordinate 24,253,159 of JAJKFL010000005.1, forward strand.
TCTGGCTCTACCATATTTTCCCCCATTATCTCATAGACGGAACGATCTTCGGAAAAAAAGTTATTGAACCAAAATATATTTTAATTTTCTCTACAAATTTTGTCTGAAACATTTCTCATTCTGAGAAGAATTCACCGAGATATTATCATAAATGCACGTGTCTTCATGTAAAGTACCCGTTATTCTTGTCAGATTTTAATGACATTTGAATTTTCTCGACAATTTTCGAAAAATACTCAATTATCAAACTTCATGAACCTCCGTCCAGTGGGAGCCGAGGTGTTCCATGCGGACGGACAGACGGATAGGCAGACATGACGAAGCTAAGAGTCGCTTTTCGCAATTTAGTGAATGCGCCTAAAAATTATCTGTATCATTAGTTCTTATTGTAAAGCAATGAGATAAGATACAGTAGACATTGAAACTGCAACTGTCAAACTTTCGAATCAATGTACGTACTGCTAACATCTGACTATTTGGATGTTGTATGCTGCCTGATTCCTTCACAACAAAACATAGTGTTTGCGAAGATTATTTGCACTTACCGCCTATCTGGACCGAAGAGAAGGTATAATGATGGAGAAAATTACATAATTAGGAGCTTAATGATTTTAGGCATGTTCGCAGAATTGCGAAAAGTGACTGTTAGCATCAAACAACACGCTGTGGGCTACTATCAACTTCCCAAGCAAGACCGCACACCGTGTCGTTCAACTAACGAGCCTGCTGCATAATTATCAAACGCGTAAGAATGTACTTATAAAAAAGTAACCGCATGCGGAAGACTTCTGTTTATAATAGAAACCTCTATTAAATGGAACCTGGGCATAATGGAAACCTGTCTTTAGCGGAAACCCTTTACATTTCCGAGGATCTGGAGTCCTGAGGATCGAAACGTAAAGCACCTCTAGTAAAGGGAACCTGTCTGCAACAGAAAAAAATTTCGGTCCCTTGCGGTTTCGTTATAGGCAGGTTTCACTCTACAAAAATAAAGTGCAGCGTGAAAAGGAAAACGTCAGGAGACGTATAACGAATATAAAATAAGGAAAGGTTATGACTTCGATTATTCTGAACGACGCTAGAAGGATAAATTGGAGGAATGAAAAGGGCTTAGGCACCCGATGTCTGCGAGCTCCTTTTCTTGGTATTCACGTAATCCCAGTAGAAAGAGATGTGGAGAAGTAGAGAGGAAGGCCGCTTTGTCTTCTTGATTCTGTATGTGCCTGTTCAACATCATAACTCAGAAGATGCAGCTTTTTCCGCTGATTAGTTCAAGGTTTGGCAAAAGTCTTACTGTTCATATATCAAGTTTCCCACTGAAATTGAAAATCCTCTATCCGCTGTCCGCGACAGGACAGCTTCTACTCAGTCTTCTGTCTTCCTTGCCACTGCGGTAGTTGAAATGCACACATAAAATTTGGCAATAATCAGAGCTCCGAAAAATACTGAGGAAATTTGACAGTAAACTCGTACGTGATACACAAACGTTCATCATCCCATCTACCGCCTTTGCACTGGAGGATAAAATATTATTTTAGTGACGAGACTACGAAAGGGGAAAAAACATAAAAAGAAACGAAGATAGAGCTGAGGCCCTCAAGGTAGCGAAAGTTACGAGTACGACCTCCCGGAATGTGAGGACATACTCTTTGGTATATACGTACAAACGTTTCAGACGAACCTGCTACTTCCATCTTCAGGGCAGACAAGTCACCTCTTCTACCCTAACTAATTAACTAACTAACTCCATGGAGCAGAGTCCTTCTTGAGAAACTAAAAGGTCCTCAGCTAGTCAAGACATTCCCCGCATTTTATGAACCCGAAGGTTCATTACCCCATTCACAACAGTCCGCCACCTGTCCCTATCCTGAGCCATATCAATCCAGTCCATGCTCCCCCATCCCACTTCTTGAAGATCCATTTTAATATTATCCTCCCATCTACGCCTGGGTCTTCCAAGTGCTCTCCTTCCCTCAGGTCTCCCCACCAAAATCCTGTATGCACCTCTCCCCTCACCCATACGTGCTACATGCCCCGCCCACCTCATTGTTCTTGGTTTGATCACCCGAATAATATTTGGTGATGAGTATAGATCATTAAGTTTCTCTTTATGTAGTCTTCTCCATTCCCCTGTTATCTCGTCCCTCTTAGGCCCAAATATCCCCCTCAGCACCCTATTCTCGAACACCCTCAGCCTATGTTCCTCCCTCAGTGTGAGAGACCAAGTTTCACACCCATACAAAAACAACAGGCAAAATTATGCTTCTGTATATCCTAATCTTTGTATTTTTATAGCAAACTGGAAGACAGAAGATCCTGCACCGAATGATAACAAGCATTCCCCGACTTCAATCTGCTCTTAATTTCTTCCTGAATTGAATTTCGATTTGTTAGGGTTGTTCTCAGATATTTGAACTGTTGCACCCTCCCAAAGGATTTATTATCTATCTTTATATTGTGATTTTGTCCTGCATTCTGATCTCAAGACATGACAAAAGAAAAGGCAATTTCCTTCGAAACGTTGTACGTATCTGTGAAACTACAGAGAAGACCACAAATTTTATCTCGGACAGTGGCCACTTAGAATACCACACAGAAAATATGAGCATTAAGTCTCATCTTAGTGAAACAAGTTTAAGAAAGGGAGGTTCATGACACTAGATGGGGATTGTGGCCCATGTCCGACTTTCACAGTACCGGTGTTAAATCCAGGAATTATTCTACATTCGTGTAGCTTTAAAGGTTACCCTGTTATTTCACAAATCTTAGTATAAAACTAGGCCCTCCAATCTAAAGGAACAGAACGTAATTCGGGAGTCCAGAAACAAAGTGTAAATGACAGCTTTAAAGACTGTGAATTCTGAGATCATGATACTACGTAACCAATGTGACATATGTCACAATGTTCTGTATCTGTGTAAATACTGTCCCTCGGATATAGGTTCAAAAACAGATCGCTCTGTGTGCGTTAAATTAGGCAGCCAATGGAGAATGTCACTTCTTCAGCAGTCAATCGTCCAGTTGATTCTTTAGTTGTGTTCCTAGGTTTTCTATTTAATATGGTTTTTGTAACATTTTAATAACTTAGGATTTCTCTCACTTTGTGTTCTGTTCATGCACTGAATCCAACTGAATAGGGCTCTAGTGACGTAACTTAGTGAAGTAATATCCTATCTGTGGACTTTGTCCATCGTTTTAATTTTAATAAAGTAAGACTCAGAAATATTCCACATTTCAGAAATATTCAATTTCTGAATCTTAAAATTAAATTTTAATTTTTAATTGTTATTTTCCTGTAACTACCCATGGACAAGATCTGGTCTCAGGTGCATATCTTAACAAGTTTACTTAATTATGGAGCCCAGTGACTGAGAATAGCTCTTTGTAAAGGGTCCACTAGATAAGGTAATTTCCTTTACCTGAAGACGGAAGAAGAGCCGGCTTGCGAAACGTAGTACTCTATGAAAATTAAGATGATGGAAAGGCTCAAAGAAACAAGATTATTTCACTGAATCCAACTGGTTCTGTGTTACAAACTCTGCACATTATCCGCCGTTGTAGACAAGATACACATGTTTAGTTGAAAACGAATGAATAAAACAAATTACGTTTAAATTTATGTGCTGTTAAAGCTACTACATAAGGATATTATGAAAAAGGAGTTGAAAAAGATGTACGTGAAAAGAGTGAATAAATGGAGAGAAGCTTAAAGCAATCCAGGACGTAATCAAGACGCCCGTATTCCAAGTCTTGCATGACAGAACCAGTTCCTTCGCCTTAGTGCTCTGGAAAGGCAAATAACACGAGCTGCAGGACAGGACTGCTAGTCTATCCACAACGTTCCCTTTAATGCCCACCTGTGTAATAAACATCTCTGCAAAAACAAACAGGGAGCCTGGCTTGCATTCTTGAGGTGTCTTCTTTGAATTCCATACGAGGACCACTTACCCGGATAGGGATCCTTGTGGCTTTCCTCAAAGGATTTTTACTTAAAATTGGACACAAATATTTCCTCCAAACTCTTCCTTCTTAATAATATTACCTTAACACTATCGTGAAAACATCGACCATCAGCTGATACTCAACGCAAAATCTCCAATCTGTAGGGTCACCCCTTGTCGACCAGAGTCCGCGTTAAGTATGTAATGGGCTGGGGTATGTTTAAAGGAAAACAACAAACTACATGAAATAAAAATTCTTCTACAGGAACAAAAACAATCTCCTCAAGTAATTTCCCACCCCGTGTGGAACTCGAAAGTTTATCACTGTACTTAAAACAGCCGGTCTCTGAGCCCTACCAAAGAGTCGAACCCAGTTTACAGCTTCACACCTTACTTATTTAAGATCTATTTTAATATTGTCCTCCAATCTATGCACTCTGACTACAGAAGCCACCTAACGCTGAGATAAAAGTGGATGGAGCTATACATGCACGGAATGCATGTCTTCCTGGCGTGTTGCTTTAATTAAGCACAGGGGAAACTGTACCTTCATCTATCACGTGTAACAAAATTTAACCCCAAATATTATCTAGTAATGACTAAGCTACCCAATGCAACAATATCGTTTTAGGGAAAAATCAATTACAAATTAAGAGGATGGGGATGTCCAAAATTCGACGTAGATTGGAATTTTCTTTCCCATGGTTGAAAACATGTGCAAACTGCAATTAGATATGTATGTTCCAGCACTCACCACGTTACTGCGAAAGAAACTTTTCCCTTTCTTTAACAGCAGCTGGGGGAATGGAAAAAAGAAATAGGCTGTAGAGCATGACGCAAAGTAGCAAGAAAAATAGAAAGAGAAATGCGGAAGAATGATAGTAGAAAGAAAAAGGTGTGTTACGTGTGTGTGCTGGAAAGTGGCGAAATGGGTTGGGTTGATGTGGGTTATATCGACCCAACGATGACTGCCGCCTAGTTGCAGATAACGGAAACAGTGGCTACACTAGCGCCTCTATGGCTCGCATTCACAAACTTGTATCACACAGGCCAGCACTGTTCTACCGCAAAATTAATTCGCTCAGTAATTCAATTAAGGGTCCCGGATACCTTTTAAGGGCATAGACCGATCTTTTACACGTTAAAACGGATGCCTGCTTCCCTAGCTGTAATTTAAATATTGATGTAGTTAATTCTTCTATGTTTTGAATCTACGTGAAGACATTATCAGTGAACTTACTACAGCTGCTTAACATAATTAAAGTTGCAGAATAATTTTCACCTCGTTGCTTTATTTTCTTCTTTTACGGTAGACCTCCAAAAACTGTGCCTCATAATTTGGAAAATTCGAAACCACTTCTTCAAAATTACTTTCCTATTAGTTATATTTATGTTTCTTTTGTATACTACTATGTACGCCATGTCTTAAAGTAACCACTAAACGACACTCAGATCAGAAAGCAGAATTGTTTCTTAAATTCATAGTTCGATACCTAAAGACTGAAGTTATTATCTTTCAAAGCGCTCTCAAATAGCCTAAATGTTGTAATAAGTTACATGTTTCAGCAGTGTAATGTCTTCTATGACGGTGTTTTACTCCGTTTTCTTCTGAATTTTTACGATAGCCAAGGCAATTGAAGCGGTGTGAAGCAAATGTCGTAGTCTTGTCGCATGTGACTGGAATGAAATGCACATTACAAGTCTTTACTTCAACTAACTAACTCCATGGAGCAGAGTCCTTCTTGAGAACCTAACAGGACCTCAGCTAGTCAAGAAATTCACCGCGTTTTATGGAACCCGAAGGTTCATTACTGCACTCACAAGAGCCCGCTTTCTTTCTTGAGAGCACTTCAACTACACCTACATATATATAGTCTAATTTGAGTGTTGTTCCTTCCTTTAACTTTTAGCTGCCACATAGCATGATATCGACAAGGAAAGCAGCCACATCCAGGGGTACATCCACTTCTAAAATATATGTTACAAATTTCGGAAATCGTGTAAATTAGCATTAGAGTATAATAAAAGGTCCACATAATCCAGTACTTACGAATATTCGAGAGTTATTATATACAACTTGCAATAAATATGCATATCGACCCGCACATAAACACTCTTTATAAATAAACGTACGTTAAACTTCATCGCGGTAGGATACATTGGTTCCGAAATATTAATCTAAAAAAAATATATATTTATTACATAAAGCTAGCCATTCAAATTGTGATAAATTTTTTAAACAAACACTGCATTCATAACTACTTATTTAAAATAGTATCCCCTAGTTTTCATAGTCGCTACGGATTGGACGGTTCGGGGTCACAATTCCGGTGTAGACAAGAGGTTTTCTCTTCTCCACACTCGTCCAGACACGGGTCCTGGGGCCTCTCCAGCCTCCTGTACAACGGTACCGGGGCTCTTTCCCAAGGGTAAAGCGGCCGAGGCGTGGCGTTCACCCATCCAGCGCCGAGGTTACGCATGAGTAGAGCTATACCTCCACTCCCCACTCTTGTTCCAATTGCATGTTAGGGCGTGACTTTTACCTTTGACCTCTTATTTCTGTACTTTATTTTACTGCACATCAGTGTTAGGGAATATACTGTGTCGATGGGAGGAAGATTGGTATATGATTATTTGGAAAGGGTATGGAAGGAACCGGCCCTATCCTAATCTATGTAGGCCTACTATCCCTACATATAACAGGAGAAACGGAATAGAATCACAAAATATCCCCATATGGATATCCCCTGTGCCGACTAAGATTCGAACCTGGCACCTACCCAATACAGATCTAGCGGGTTATTGTTACACCGTACTGCTGGGTAGGCATAGCGCTTCTCATGTGATCTTTACAAACAGAAGGAAAAAGGCATTCATAATGTAGAGGTCCCTCCGGCCCCTATGTCTGTCTGCCTAGTTTTTGGCCGAAAACAAAAAAATGCCCATGATACAGGGAGTATTTTTTGGTGGGGGGGGGGGGCTTCCAGATATGAGCAAAACTCGGACAGTCCTGCCGTCAGTTTGGGATAACCCAATTCTTCATTTCGCTTCACGGTTGCACCGTCTCTTACACGTGCAGCTTCTACAATCGAGGGTCTACATCAAATTTTTTCTGGTGAATAATTTATCGGACAAAAATAACACATACTTTACTCGAAACTTGAATCGAAATTACTACAGCCAGTGTATCCCCTCCCTGCTTCTCGCCGTGCTGTAATACATTACGCTGGGGACTCGTGTAGACACACCTATATCTCATGTTGCCGCCTGCCGGTATATACGATGGTGCTGACGTCCGCAACTAACAGCTCCATCGCCTCCTAAATAATTTCCCGTCACTTCAGCCTACGCTAACACTCTTAGCGAGAAACAGTTGACTGACATCCTAGCTTGTACATTGCCTTCAGTATGGACAGGCAACGGGATTCCGTGTGACGATCTTTTCCTCAGACAGGAAAATAGCATGTCATATCTAGAGTGCGAGTAGCTCCATCTTCTACACTGAGGTCTCATTTTATGATGTTACATAACCGCTAAACTAGTCTAGGCCGGCCCTATTTTACAAGCATTTTCGCAGTGTTATAATTTTAAAACCCTGATACATATACGAGGGTTTCGAACTTTCCTGTTTTATCCCCATCAGGAGAGGTGCTTAGGTTAGACGTCAGGCTAGTCTCTCTCTGTTACAACATGCCCCTCCACGGTACGACTGTAGCGCCTCTACCGAGCGAGTACCTTAACAGGAGTCGTGGGGTTATAACAGGAAAGTTCCCAGGGATTTTATTTTGCTTATAGAACGATAATACTTAATTCTCTAGCAAACTATTAGTAGCACATGGTCAATTCACTCCTTTCATAACTTTGTTTAATAACTCATCGATGCGCTATATCTTGCTGCATCCTTCCTTTAGGGAAGGTATTTCTTTCTATTCTAACAATCCGTACATAATTTAAGATTTTCCATTAATTCACATTCTCGATCCATTTTGTATGTACTGGATGTTACATTTTTGACATTACCGTGTCCATGTACACATCTTATGCCCTGTCTCTTTTCTCGTAAAACCTCGGTACAAGCAAATCAGAATAACGCTATAAAACAGGGTGGCGTGTGTGTGTGTGTGTGTGTGTGTGTTGGTAGGCCAGCTTTTCTGCAAAGTTCCGGTCGCGTCACGTGGTACAGAGGCGAACTTACAAGTGCTGGCAAGTAACTTAAGATGTGACAGAACTGAATGCGACAATTGAAGATTTCGTATGCAGACTGTACCCAACCGCGCATTGTATTTCGTATCCAAGGTCAAACTTCTTGAGGAATAACAAGACAGGCAATGTGCGTATAACATAATATCGAGGCGCGCCGAGCCCACTCTCCCTCATTTATGTTTATTGGCGCATTTGCAACTAAATGTTGAAATAATGCCTCTATTAGCTCCGCTACGTCCGTCTGTCTATGTGTCTGTCCGTCCGTCCGCCCGAAAAATCAGGAGAGACGATAAACATATTTTCATAAAATTTTAAAATGGGAGAAACACATTCCAATTTTGATAAAATCAGAGAACAATAAAGAACACGTTACATGGTACCTAAGCTCAGCTAGCCTGGACAGGCCCTTAGGGTACTCCAGGAGGTTGAGGCACATGAAGGTAGTAAGGTTGTCAGCCGTACGCACCGGCCGCCTTTACCCCCGACGTAATCCTTGGTATCACAGGGCCATAGTGCGGCCAAAAGGATTAAGTCAATGACATAGCCCAATGACCCCATCGGGAATCGAACACGGCACTTTCTGGCTTGCAGCGCGGTGCCTCAACCAGCTGCGCCACCGTGTATCCCTACTCGCCAAATATCATGCCGAAAAATACTTCAGAGAGAAATAAAGCATCTTTTGTAAGCTTAATGAACCTTTTCTTAAGTCTTGCTCTATTCAAGATAATTAAACAACTCGCAAGAAACGTTTAGCTACGCGTCCATATCCTGAATGCATAGAGTGTTTTTTTTCCTACTTGACCGATAAGCGCCGGCCCGACGCTCTGGTGAGTTTTTATTAGACTTTATAAAGGTTATTATCACTGCGATCGTTTGTCTAGCTCCCGTCATCGACTGTTAAACCCCCCCCCCCCCTCGAAACGCGGCGTAAGACGCAACGTTGGTAGAGGGTCAGGCGGAGCGTTGGGCCGACGCTTATCGGTCAATCAGAAAAAAACACCCTATATATCTAATTTTACATATAGTTCTCGTCCAGCAAGCAAGTCAATCCTGTGAACATTACACTGCAGCTTACTTTCCTTTAGCGCATGTTTGTGTATGAGAGTGTGTACATATGTGATGTTTGGGCGTGGTAATTGCGTCAGTTTATATGTGTATGAAACTTCGCATGAGGATGCAGACGTATCAAATGCAGATAGATGTGAAGTCCTCCAGTGGCAGGCAGTTCATATCGAGTTGCAATATAATCATAACGTCATACCTACTGAGTTATTAGAAAAGCCGAAGGAGGACACACACATGCATTTCCTACATGAGTGGTTGTATCTAATATTACACCACACACACACACACATACACACACAACACCGAGCTCACATGTCACGATCTTGATTCATCACTCGACATACCAACATACTCTGCGATATAGAACAATTTATACCAACAAATGCACACAGACATATAATGTCAATAGTTTATTTTATTCATAGCTTGCCCCAATACGTATTTCGGCGTGTTTACATCGCCATCTTCAGGGGTCGTTGAAGTTTTTTTTAACATAGACCACTCTTTATAAAATACATCGTAACAGCAAAATTTGCTATCAAGCAAAAATGCACGGTGAATGCAACGTAAAATACTTTGCGATATCTGTAAGGCTCTATGTACATAACAAGTTCTGGAACAACAGCTGAACGGTTTGCACTTCCGACTTCAAAACCCGCCAGGGGCTCCTTGTTATTACACAAGAATTACCAAGTTGGGAAGGTAACAGACTGCATGATCTACATACTGAATTTTCAAATCAAACTAATAAATTGTTGTCTTCAATGTTGCTGCTTCTCGATGAACCAGGGGACACACACACGGATAGACAGGCTTAAGTGACCTGTTGTATCGATGTTTCATACGTTGGGTAGTTGTTCCTTCACTTTAACTGCCTTATCAACAGTGTAGTGCTACTTACGGTACGGAATTTGCACCTTCCGTCTTATCCCTTCCGAATACCGTCTGATACTTATATAATAAGATATAGCGGCTTAATAAATAAATATTCAAACCTACGTTCCTACGTCGCATGCACCCAACGAACGTAGTTAACACTCCTGACCACAGGCAGCACAATTTGTTGCTTTACTTCCAAAACCTCAAAATCGGGTCTATTCCGATCACACTGACAGGGTAAAGTCGATCAGTACAAAAAGTCACTCTGCTTCTTTTTTTAATGCCGCCATGTGTTGGAGATGGTCAGAACTTATAAAAGGAAAAGTCGCAGTCCCAAGTGGTCAGACGTGACGATGTCAAAAGTTGTAAGGAGCGTAATATTTGGAAATGTGGGGATTTGAAGAGCTGCTGCTCTTTTCAAAGTGACCTATAAGACGTTTCAAAGTCGAATTGCAAAACTCCGTCTTGGACATTCAGTAGGGGCATGTGAGCACATTAATCTGACAAATGTACGGCATCCAAATGTTGCTGCGTGCTGACGTCGAAAAGGGTTTATGTACCAGACTTTTGAGTCTCGCAAACATGTGCTTCCATTGCAAGTGACCAGAGCAGCTTACATTTTTGCTGAGAGACAAGGAAATAATATTGACAAATTAGCATGCAAAGACGGTTCAGTGTCTTTCTGAAGAGAACTATTCAGTTATCTCTGAGGACACATGAAGGACACTCACAAGCTGCACTTCAGCAGTGAATAAAAGGGTTGTCCATAATTTTTAAAAGATATACTTTAAACTGGTTGCAGAGTTCGGATTCACTGACAAACCAGAAGCGATGTGTAATGCTGCCCTGCACATTGTTTGAAGCGCAGCAACAGAAAACAGATGTGTAGCAGACGGTTCAAACCCCTGTACCCTTTGCCGCTCACACGGGAGCCTTTTAAGTTCGAGTCTCTCATCCCAATAGGCAAAGACAAAAAGACCTGGCGGAAGTTGTGATTTCAACGAAAGAACCATCGGCTACGGGAACTTGGTTCCAGAGGTGTGGCTGCGGGGCAAGCGGGTAGTGGTGCGACCGCTCCGCGTGGCAAAGTCCAAGAGGCGGCAAAACTCTTATTTCAAACAAAACAAATGATTTTCCGAGCTCAAATATTACTGAGCCAAAAAACGAAATTCAATATATAATTGTGATCGAGGTTCATAATTTCTGTTTGGGGAGGCCATTGTAATTACTCGCCCTGGGAGCAAAAAACCCCAACTACGCCACTGCTTGGTCCCCTTAATAACTAACTAACACCAGAGTCCTTCTTGAGAAGCTAGCAAGTCGTCAGCTAGTCAAGAAATTCCCCTCATTTTATGGAACCCGAAGGTTCATTACCGCACTCACAAGAACCCGCCACCTGTCCCTATCCTGAGCTATATTGATCCAGTCCGTGCCCCCCATCCCACTTCTTGAAGATCCATTTTAATATTATCCTTACTGGCGACTACTAAAGCTTCTGTGTTTTTCTTTATAACATGTACGCTACTGCCCAATATATTAACATCATCACCATAAACTAGAAACTGATGTGTACCATTTAATTTCAAGCCCTCCTGGTTTGCCTGAACCCTCCTAATGGCATATTCCAAAGCAAAGTTGAGAAGCAATGGAGATAAAGCATCTCCTTTTTCAACCCATTTTTAATAGGAAATGTGTCAGACAAATGTTTGCCTACCCGGACTCTGCTATAGGTTTCATTTAAGACACATTTTTACTAGCCTTACTATTTACACAGGGATACCAAATTCAATGAGAATGTTATACCAGACCTCCCTCCTAACTGAATCATAGGCTGTTTTGAAGTCTATAAACAGCTAATGCACTGCCTCATTGTATTCGCATTTTTTTTCAAGTATTTGACGAATGCAGAATATATCTTCCAAGACGTCTTCGTCTGTTTGGTCTACAATTCAGCATTATTTTTGGCATACTGTTATTGTTCTTTCTTGTTACATGTTGTAGCCAGTTTGATTTGTGTCTTCGTAGTTTTTTTGGCTACTGGTTCTACTTTCAGTTCTTCCAAAATTTCTTCGTTCCTTTTGTGGTCAAAAGTGTGTATCCCGCTGTTAGCATCACAACATCTCCGTCGTAAATACCGACTTCGTATTCAGTTTTTGTGTGTGTGTGTGTGCGTGGTGAAGGGCCCCGCAACAGATGCTCATATACAGTTACTACAGGCCTGCGTTATCGAGCGGACGAAGTTTGCAAGTTACATTTTCCCCTACCAGGTTCCGCTAAAAGCATTGTTCACTCAGTGTCGCTACAACTAGATGGCAGAAACGTCGAACTAGCAGTCGCATGAGAGACCAGACTTAAAGCGAATGACACGAAGAGTAAACTGTACTTACTTTCAACCGTGTTATTGAAGACGCTGTAAATTTCTAAAATTACATAGCATCAGTTGTAGATGAATGAGCAAGGAGCCTTGATAGAATGATACTGACATGGAAAAACCGACGTACTGGGATAAAAATCTGTCGCAGTGCGACTTTATCCACCACAATGTAAAAACTAAATTATAATAAATACAATTCAATAAATTTGACATAATCATATAATCAAAATTAACCTCTCACACTACAATAAATTCCTTTAAGAAAGAATCTACGAAATCTCTTGTATGGGATCAGAGTTCCAAAACCGCAGCGGCAGAAGTCAAAGGAACATAAATACTGGGGGCCTGTTCAAAGCAGGTAACATCATCACAACCTACATAAATACACATGTTCAAGATTCAGTTTAATATTCTCCTTCCATCTATTTCTAGGCCTCCTAAACGGAAGATATAACTTAGTTCTCCGAAGTGAATCCCCAATGAAATTTCTATAATACAGTCGTAGCTGGAAAGAATTTATGACACCTGCTTACCTGAAGATGTAACAGTCAAAATTCTGAAGCAGGAAAAACTGTCAAAAATATAAAACAATTTTAAGGTCCATATATCTGTACAACTTCCAGAGACACATACTTTGACCGCGCTATATTTATCACATATAATCCCAAAGCTTAGCACAAATATAATGTCTGTAATGTTAACACATGACGAATTTTAGAAACACAATTAACTGCCCTACTTACGCATATGACGCACCTACATTACGCATCGACACGAAGCCGTGAAGATGCTGTTGTACATTGCTAAAAACTTTCTGTCTTACGATTTGAATATTCTTCAAAGAATCTCTGGTTTCTGCTGTAGTAAGGATATGACAGTAACTAGGAAACTAGGCACATATATCACATAATTCTTCTTGGATGAAAAGAAGATGCCACCAGTTTACGGGCATCATCTGTTACGGGATAATCTGGAATTTTGTTCGAAATTCGACTGTGCAGAAGCAGAACTTTTTTAGAAAATACTCACAACCCCCACTGTGTAAATACAAAGAAAAGGGTGCATATGCCAGTCCGTTCTAGGAGCTACAAATTCTGGAGGAAAAAAGGGAAAATTCAGAAAGGCTGCTTGCTAAGTAAGTCAGTACCTTTTACAGGATGTATGTGTATCATGAAGCGCAAACACAAATACCATATCGAAATAAATATTCAGTTCACGTTTGTAGAACCTAACAAGAATGCTGGTATATAAACAAAAGCGGAATGGAGCAACCTACACGTTCATGTCTCATTATCATAATACAAGACAGAATACAACATAAAAAGTATTAATGACTTCTTTAGCTATGTGGCAACCATAGTAGAAACCGACAAAATATTCATAACTAAATTATGATAAACTTATAATCATAAAAGTTTTCTACAATTATTTCAAAAAATTATCTCTTGTGTTCAGTCTATAATACTAGAGATGTGAAATGTAAGATTCCTCTCCCACGTATGTGAAAATCCTCTGCTGAAGTAAATATTTTATCGAAGATAAACACAATAAAATTAGTCGAAAAAAATACAAAATAAACTTCAAAATTGTAAACACTAATCAATATTCTGGCTTGAATAAATCACAGAGAATGTCCTGAGTTTTAGTGTAGCACGATCGGTGAAGATGAGAAATTCGTTCATAATTTTAGTCCGAGGACCCAAAGGTAAGAGACCAGGCACGAAATATTCGTAGGTGCATGGAAATATAACAATAAAATGGATCTTCACAAACTGTGTGTGAAATGAGAGAAAGCATTTGACTGACTTAATATAACGTCCAGTGGCGGAGTTCTATTTTTGGGCGTGGTCATTCAGTAGGCTCAATGACAACAGATGCGAACTTAAACATATCTCACGATGCAGCTCCAAAACCAAATTTTATTACAGCAATTCATAGTAGTTTGTTTTACAAAAAAAACACGAATGGGCGTAGAAACATACTTCACCTTTCGTGCGCACCTGGGACCTTCACTTAATTCTTTGGTGTAAAGAAACATTACACGAAGGAGTTTTGAAAGAAATAACGCCCTTTAAATTTAATACAGACGTCCACAAGTCCAAGTCTTTCTGCGTGGTATCGTCTAATACACTGTATACGAACATTCACAACATATTAAGAAAAGGGCTCATAATTATGGCACTTGAATTTGCACGCTATTTTGCCGAGCTCGTAAACAAGGCTTAACAAAGAAAATACCTTCCGTCCATCTGCTATTTCGTCTGTGTACTACGAGTGTTTCAATCTAAAACTCAATCTTGGGATTCTACTTTACAATCAATTTTTTAGCGAATTTAAATTCGCTCCGTGACTGTAAATGTTACACGTTCAGGGCCTTCGCACAATTCGTGTTAAGACGCAAGATAATCCATTCCTTCTATCTGAACAAACCCTTGCAAGTCAACTCATCAGAAATGTGTACGCATTTGACATCTCCCTAACGAATGTTACGTGTCCCCTCTCCACATCCTCCTTTATTTAATTATCGTAACTACACTAAAAGCCATCCCAGTGGCCGTGGGTCTAAGGCGTGGGTCTTCGGCCGCTCGCTTACTAGGATCGTGGGTTCGAATCCCACCGGAGGCATGGATGTCTGTCTCTTGTGAGTGTTGTGTGTTGTCAGGTAGAGGTCTCTGCGACGAGCTGGTCCCTCGTCCAGAGGAGTCCTACCGACTGTGGTGTGTCTCAAATGTGTGTGATCATGAAACCTCGAAGAAACGAGGAGGCCCAGGCCCATATAGGGCTGTCGAGCCATAGGAAAAAAAAGTACACTAAAAAGAGCATGGAAATCATTAAGCTTCCTGGGATGGGATTTTCTCCACGCAAACAACAAGGAAGAAGTAATGTATACGTACTGAGAGTTTATTCCAAAAATATTGTGCTAACAAACGATTCATTGCACATCCGTACACAGAGCAGAGGACACGCGCAACTTGATATGATCTTATTGACTATTAATGTGACGAATTTATTTCTGTTATCCTCGGAACTTTCACAAGTGCACGTCAGAAGTTAGGTCCAGTTAGAAGGTCTGCTACAAGCTAACCCCTATAATTACATTACCTGCACAAGACTGTGGTTGCTATTACCGTAATCAAGTCGACTTGTTACACATGATACGTTCGGAAGCATAGCGCGTGCACATCAAAATTCCTTTAATGCAATCAAGGCAACGTTACAACTGTGTCAGTTAAGCATGCAATCATAAATAAACCAGTCACTGCGGCGGTGTTACTTTTCCTCCCTTCTTCTATTTATACTTATTCTTCTCCCCTCTTCCTTCTCTTCCTTCTGCTCCTCCTATCCACACATTTAACTCTATTCTGCTGCCACTTTTTTCCAACTCGTACTTTATTTTTTTCCATAGGTTTGGTTTCTTATTGACAAATGTTTTGCCTCTATTCTTCGGGGTGTATAATACCTATTTAGTGTCTTTCCTATAGGACATGCAAGCTAAGTCATTTTTATTTAACTTATCTATACATCCTTTGCCGATCCAGTGGCCGTGCGGTCTAAGGCGTGGGTCTGCGGCCGCTCGCTTACTGGGATCGTGGGTTCGAATCCCACCGGGGGCATGGATGTTTGTGTTGTGTTGTAAAAAGACGGTTGTGGACCGTAAGAGACACGAAAGGACGAAAAAGGATTAATACAGAACAAAAATGGATCAAAGGGGAAAACCCAGGAATTAGTAAAAAAAAAAAAAAAAAAAAAATCCCACCGGGGGCTTGGATGTCTGTTTCTTGTGAGTGTTGTGTGTTGTCAGGTAGAGGTCTCTGCGACGAGCTGGTCCCTCGTCCAGAGGAGTCCTACCGAACGTGGTGTGTCTAAAAAAAAGTGTGATCGTGAAGCCTCGAAAAATGAGGCGGCCTAGGCCCCCAAGGGGCTGTTGAGCCACTGGAAAAAGAATACATCCTTTACGAATTTTAAACCATCTGTTTTGTGTTTCTTAGGTTCCACCATCGTCGTTCGTTTTTCTTAGCGTCATTTTTACTTTTTTATACATCTGTTATAACTGCCATGGATTTGGAGCCAAACAAAGTTCATGTGATTCAGTACACTATAAGTGTAGCCTATGTATCATAAAGTAACCACGCCAACTTAACACATCATAATATATAAAACCATTTTTGTTAGTGCGGTAACATTTGCACTGTGACCAGTCAAGTAACGGGTAACAGACATGAAGACCCAAAGGCCGAGGAGGTGATAACGGACTCTCAGACCACAGCTATAATACTCGTACACCCCAAAGGAGGAGGGGCAAATGAGTATGCAACAATGGTAGACTGACGATTAGCAGCAAAGAGTAGAAGAAACTCGGAGAAACTCCTGTTAGCGCCACTTCAGTCATCACGAATCTTACAAGAAATCAGCCGGGATTGGACCGCCATCTCCTTTATAAGAAGTCAGTTTGTAAACTCCTGAGCTATAGCATACAGACTTCTGAGATATATCATACAGACTTCTGAGCTACAGCACATAGACTTCTGAGATATAGCACACAGACTTCTGAGCTCCAGCACATAGATTTTAGGTACTTTAAACAATTTTAATATTCGTTAAATCCATCACAAAACCTAGTACGAAAACCGAAATTGTTAGAAGCCATAATGCGCAGGGGTTTATCCACTCCAATACTAAAATTAATACAAACTATATTTCAAAATTTATGTCCTAAGTCACAGTAAGCAGAGTTTGTATCCACTACGAAGACAAATCGGTCAACGTTGTTTGGAGCAATTATCGCATTAATTGTGGGCGCCATAACAAACACATACACTCACAGGGGTCGCAAAATGCCGAGCACTTTGATATTAAATTTGGCAGTACATACAGCCAACTGTAAGCTTCAAAGTGTTAATATGCAAAGTTCTTAAAAATTCAAGGAATCTGAACAAGTTCTAACAAACATCCTGTGATTCCGAACCAGATTACGTAGTGGTAAAATGGGTGTTTAAAGCAAGACGGTGACACGGTCTAGACACATCTCTGCGGGACGAAAGAAGAGCTTACAGGATTTATCTAGCGAAGAATTACTCAAAGCGACGATGAGATATGACAATAAAGTTGGAATAGATGTTAAAAAGGATGAACTGAATTGGCCAAAGACCACGTCCAGAGGAATAATACGGTGTTCCTGGAATCAGTTCTTCGCATTACGTTATGCGAGAGATAGTCAGCCCGCAAGTCAGTTATCGGCCAGTCGGTCTGCAAACCAAACAATTCTGTCATTCAATCAGTCACTATTTCTGCTTGTTAGACAGTAAACAATTCCTTTAACCAATAAATTACCCAGCTACTCAGTGACCCAGCCACATAACCCGTCATATATGACAGAATAATTCAGTGAACACAACTTTTCTTATAAACATAATATATGTTTTTACAACTCGCTGCACTTTTCACACTAAAAGGTCATAATCAGACAAAAATTATGCAATGTATAAAAGGAGGTTAAATGGACATTTGTTTTCATGAAACATGTAGCGAATTGTAAAAAGATATATTGTTTTTGTAATAAAAGATATTTGTGTTCACTGTATTATTGATTGATGTATTAAGTTATGAAACCACAACGGGATGTCGCCTGTTAAAAAATAACCAATCAGTCACCTAGTTAGTGGGTAGACTAGCTAAGCAGGCAGCCAGAGAGTCTCTCAGTCCTACACTGAGCCTCTCAATCAGCTTGACAGCCAGCAAGTCACTCTGTCTGTCAGCGAGCCAGCCAGCAAGCAAACCCCAGTCTCTAAAACAAGGAGCCATTTAGTCAGCAATATCGTAATTCATTTCTTTTTTTAGACCTTGTGTTTCTTAGTGCACGTCTTATCAAGTTCACTTTACTTCACTCCCCATAATCGGATATTTCACGTGATTGTGTCAACACAGGTTCCATCAAGCTCCTTTAGAGCCCTTCTTTCCTTTCGAGCACAGGACACTCGCTCTTAATGTGACCGTCTGCTTGACGTGTTTATGGCTTAGCGACTGACTTGATTGACGTCACCGCGATGTAACATTTACATGTCTTCCAGTCAGGGGTAAAACGATTTCATTCCTAGTTATTTTATAAAACAAACTATGACAGTTCTAGTGTTATAAACTTTATGTTCCTAATGACGACATTCACATAAACCACTTAAAAGCGAAGAAGCCTGTAGATGCCCACAAACATCTACTCTACTCTCGACATTCAGAAAATCGAGGAATTTGTGGACCAACTAAGCAAGTATCAATATTTCGAAAAACTCACCATGGCATTAACAGGCTGGTTATACCGTCATCAATCCTCCGTCAGAGCATTGTTTATTAAACAGAATGCCCTTGTGATAAAAGGGGAAAAGATGCCTGTTTGACACAAACTTCCGGAACTTCCTGTAGTAATTTACTCCTAACCATCTTGTATATTGCTATTACAAAGTTAATTTTCCTCCCTGCAAAAGACCAGCCTACAGT
Source organism: Reticulitermes speratus (assembly GCA_021186555.1). Lineage (NCBI taxonomy): Eukaryota > Metazoa > Arthropoda > Insecta > Blattodea > Rhinotermitidae > Reticulitermes > Reticulitermes speratus. The sequence goes on from JAJKFL010000005.1 coordinate 24,272,110, forward strand.
CAGCTCGGAGTTACTTACTGCCGTCTGAAACAATGATCGCACCCAGCTACTTGCTGCGGTGGGAAGGCAACAAGAAATAACAATATTGCATTCTGCAGGTACGTAAGTACGTACGTATTAATTTTCTCTCACTTTAACCTAAGACCTGGCGCTGAAGAGTATATCCATTCTCTATTTGCATAATTAATAATTCAATTATACCGCTTCTGCTTGCTGCCACTGGCTTCGAAATGGTTTACCTCTTCCTGTTACCTCTAAGAATTTCAAACTTAAAATACACAAAAATGTAACTTCATCTGGTGCTTTATGTTTGCGAAACTTGTCTTTCACTTTCAAGGAGAGATAAAGTAAATCGACGTGTTTTAGAAAACTGTAGTAGAGATGATATCGGGATCCAAAGTAGCTTAAGCAACAGAAAAATCGGTAAAATTAGACACTAACACAAGCATTCAAATATAGAGTGTCCAGAAGGAGAAATAACCTACGGATAAACTGGTATTAGATACGTTTTCGAAAGTTTGGGTGGTTACGTTCCTCATACGAATCAGGACAAATCGCGTTGCGGAAAAATAAACATTTTCAAAATTAGTATTCCATGAAATGGACAATACACCATTCGAAAGTACTTAATAAACTGATACGAAAGAAAATCTTCAGAAACAACAACCGGTTGTGTTACTGTAACTTAAATATCCCCCAAAAAATCCAGTCAAACAAAGAATTGATTTTGCCATCCTTTTTACATTTCTGTAACAACTTCGCCTGATGATGACCTTATTGGTCGAAACACGTAGCGAATTTTTTAAAAACATAATTGGTTTTATAATAAAAGTAGTTGTGTTTGACTGGACTGTTTTTGGAAAAACTGACAAGAGAAAATGTTTCTCGTCAATGGTTTGTATCGCTCTTTTAACAATCACAGTTTTGCCGCGTAGTAATGACAGTTGTTCCTACGTAACTAATTAACTAATTAACCAAATACCTACTAAGGACACAAATAAGTAAACGAACAACAGCAAGTGCAAGAAACTCGACCAACTTACAAATCTGACTCTTGTTCTTGACACTAACCATTTTAAAACCTTATTAAAACCAGAGTGTTTCTGGGCCTGAATTTCTCTCCTTCTTAACGTGGGGAGGGAAATAGGGATCCTACTATGTTGGATTCTTTAGTAAGAGCTCTCATCTCTCACTGGAGAGACTAGCTCTATCTGAATGACCCATCGGTTTGATCCACATTTCTCCTACTCATCTTAAGAAGGAGAGAGATCCAGCATTTGAATATCGTGTTTTTAATAAAATCAAACGACCGATAATGCTCAAAACATTAGACAACTTTATTACAATAAACAATCATCAGATTACTTTTAAGTGAAATCTTAAATTTTACACTGCACGTCCTGCGAGGTAGACACAGTTTTGTTAAAATTTACATCAATGACACATTTCACGTTAATGAGAAAAAGACAGGCATACGAGCACTTCAGAATAATTTCATATACACATCATCATCATCATCATCTTTAAAAAAGTGAACATCTTAACGACCTGCAAGCTCTTACCCGGGGTCTAGAAATTTTCCAATCAACTAGGACCCACCTCCAAATTCTAGGCATCAGAAGGATGGCGTGAAACAAGTTCTATATTGAAAACCCACAATTCCGGAATGACCTGTAAACCCCAATGTTATCTGACATTTTGTTCTCTGTGCACGCGAAATAATACGCAATTTTATGTAAGGAAAAACTGCAATAATAATACTGAAATTATAAGGCGCCAACGTAAATAATACTGTCTCCCGGGCGAGCAGGCGCCCGGGATTGGTGCTGGCCTGTTCTCACTTCCACCTGAGTATTACACTTTCTACTTCAGTACCACATGGCCGGTGGCAACAATGGCTAACTGCTACCCTCATCCTCCGAATATAAACAACTCCCACACAAACAGTCAGTGACACGCTCCCACGCACCAGTAAAATATCACTCCCACAGAACACAATGACAGATACAGCAAGCAAACTAACCTTCAAAAAATCTAATAGGAATATTATATATATAATATATATATATAATATATAATACATATTCTTCCATATTTTTAGTGGGGAATGTTTCTGACTAAGAGCATGAGGAATTCTATAAGCAATACATGGATAACAGGTCAACATCTACCCAATTTAAACAAAAATACCAATTTGATAAATAAGTAATGTTAACCAGTAGGCCTACTACAAAATATGAATACATTAAGCTTCACACAACACAAAATTCTGAAAAATCTTAACCGTATTTTAAAGAAAGGTTCTCATTAAGAAGTGGAGACGATACAGCAGGCATACGGAAGGAAACTTTGATGAAAATCAAACAACTTGTTATTAAAACACAAGTTACAATATTGAACGAATATAATTGGGCTGCATAGGGCGGCTGCCATTAGGAATATTAAATTGCTGCAGGGATCTTTATTGAGAAAACAATAGATAACAGGTTTTAAAATATTACTTTATAATATATACATTTCAGTAACTTAAAGATTTAATACAGAAGAGGTGTAAAATGTGGGAACATGTAATAACCAAATTGGCAGTGCATCCCGTATAATTGATAAACTTCCTGCAGATGACTGTGCAGCAGAGAATAGTAAAATAAAAGCATACAGGTGTACCGACTATGCGTTTATTGTTATTATTGTTATTACTATTACCGTGATAATAATCATCGTGTGAGTGACTTCCTTGAGTGGATGATAAATATCCGAATGGGTATGCATCCTTATATCGTCTATCGTCAAACAATCTCCTAAAATGTTTTAAATTTGAATTTTAATCTAAATTCATATCCAAATGGTAACTATGACTCAGATGTATTATACCTATAGCAGTTCGAGAAAGACAAACGATATTTCTCACCCGAAGAGTGTACGATGTTACTGAAACATGTAGTGAATACGAAAAAGTGAAAAATTTTAACAAAATATTGTTGTGTGACTGAAATACACAGTAGTACCAGATAAGCCTGCATTACAGTCTCCTGGTATGTGACGCCATATAATCTGATAAAGGTGATACCAAAGTTTTGAACGGACCTCCAACCATCATTTTCAGGGCATAAGAATCCTGAAGATGGAGGCGGTACGTTGATGCGAAATATTTATGTCCACCTACCAGACTATATGGCGTCACAACCCAGAAGACTGTAATCTTAATACTCACTGCCGTGAATACCTCAAATCTCGCATGCGGTACATTTTAATATTATCCTATTATTTACGGTTGCGTCTTCAAGGAATCGTTTATCTTCAGATATTACGATGAAAGTATTTTTCGTTTCCCTCGTAAGGGTTATAATTCACGTCCAGCTCGTCCTTCTTCTTTCAGCCACTCTCACTCTATAGGGTAAAGAGCCTCGACATTGTGGTCGAAAGGTTAATTTTCCGTATACGGAAAGTCCGGGGTTCGATTCGACGTCCGTAGATCGGCTATTAAGATTTTTAGTTCATGCAGGTAATACTGGTATGATCTCGTCAAATTGGTCGCGACCATGTCCTACGCATCCTTCTCATCCATTATTTGAAATAAATCTGCCATTCGACATTATATTACGAGTTCAGTTGAAGAAGGGCAATTAACGAATCCACTAATCAGTCGTTAGTTGAAGTTTTTAGTACAATAATTACATTAGAGCATGTAGTGCGTACCACGTATTTCATATTTTCTGATACGACACACTATATGAATGTTCATTTTGTCCACATAATTTATACGTACATAATCGTGCAATTTCTTCAGTTACTTTCAGCAATTTGAAGCCCGGGAGTAAATACAGATACCACTTCTGTAAAAATAAGACACTGCGCTTTTTTCCACACAGCTTACTATGAACTAACTAACTCCATGGAGCAGAGTACTTTTTGAGAATCTAGCAGGTCGTCAGCTAGTCAAGAAATTTCCCGCGTTTTGTGGAACCCGAAGGATCATTACCGCACTCACAAGAGCCCACCACCTGTCCCTATCCAGCTTACTATGTGTTTCGAATAATTCTCACAAATGCCGATTATTTCACTATATAACATTAACTGATTAATCTTTATAATGGAGAAGCACTGTGTTCTCTGTAAGGTAAGAACCGAATATTTATATATAATTTGCATAAACATCAGTCTTCAAAGAGTTAAATGTGTATTGCAATGTTATTTTCTACTGACTGTCTAATGTATAAGAATATTTTACACAAAACATTACACGCTGTTGGCTTCAGGACATTCCACTATAAACCTGCTACGCAGTACAAAAGCAAGGCAGGCAATGGATGTATAAACGTAACACTGAGGCGCTTTTGCGTAACCATTGTTACCGTGGAAAAGCAGTAAATGTTATATATTATGAGTGTGTATCTGTATTCCTGCCTTAGGTATCCGGCATGTACGTGTAAAGGGCATGCACCATATTATATTGTCATCCGTGGTCTGTCTGGCTCTATCATGTTTTTCACACTGCCTCACAAATGACACGATTTTCGGAAAAAAAATTGAACATAAAATGTTTATTTTGATTTTCTCTACAAATATTGTCTGAAACATTTCTCATTCTGGAAGAATTTAGCGATATATTTTCATAAATGTACATAGGTCTCCATGTAAAAATACCCGTTATTCTTGTCAGATTTTAATGAAAATTGAATTTTCTTGACAGATTTTCGAAAAATATTCAAATGTCATATTTCATGAAAATCCTTCCAGTGGGAGCCGAGTAGATCCATGTGGAAAGAGAGACAAACATACATACAGACACATGACGAAGCTAATAGTCGCTTTTCGGAATTTTGCTAACGCACCTAAAACTGTGAGAAAATGAATCGATAGTTCAACGACATATGTGAATACACACCTGGACAGTATGGAACAGAATATTTCATTGAAATTTAAGATTTTACCTTGTAATTTTAGATAAAGCATGTTGCATACGTGCTGTGTTGTATATGTCACACACTGACTGATCCACGCTCTAGAAATCAACATTTTCATTGCATGACACCATACTTATAAGTGCGTATTTTCTTATCTAGCCACCGATTACGTGTTGAAACTGTAATAAGGGGTATATGAAATGTATTGATGTTGCTAAACACAGTTTAACTTTCACGACTACTGTATTGCATGCTGTTTTTAATTATATAATTACACAGTTTCCGTTATTTCAACGTCATAAAAATATCGTTTATATTATTTATATATTATTTAAAATTATGTATCCTTCGTTCCTTTTGCGTCATCCATCGTTAACAACATTTAATTGAGATAAACATCCAAGATAATTCATATGACAAAATGGCCGTGTTGTTGACAAATTCTCTCTGTAAACATGAAATTCAAATACGACGTGTGTGTGCTTGTGCGTGTGTGTAAACATTATACGTAACGGAGCTTGTTAGCACAGCTACATCGTCCTACGTTTCACACTCGCCAATTTGGTACCTGCTCACAGAATGTCTTACTTCCTTTTTCTCTGCATTTTAGACGGCTAGCATTGCGAAGAAAGCGGTCCAGGTTCGGAAAATTTCAATACCGCTCAGATGGCAAAAAAAAAAAAAAAGTAAAAAACCCTCTACTTTTCAGGAAAGTGTATGACAGCCTTTTACGGTTGAGGTAAGAAACGAAGGTGTCCAAAAGTTAATACTTAAAACATAGTTCCATAACGCAAAGAAATTAAAATGCACGATGTAGTGTGGTCCTGTAATGGCATGACGCTGATACAAAATTTCGTGAAAATCGATCAATTCTTTCAAAGTTAACACGGAAGGGCAACACATAATGGTGCTTTTGTAAGCCTACGTGCTTTTCTTTTCTCAAATAAGGAAAGTGAGCAGGAAAATGAGACCCGCTCACTACGCGTTCCCTTACTTCCAGCAGCTTCGACTATGATGCGATTCTGCTGTTTGAACAAGTGACAAAGAGTAGAAGCAAAATGACACGTCTTTCAAGTATCGTCGTGGTGACGAGAGGAAATGAGTAAGTGGCCTACTGCAGTGACATGGTGTCATGACTTCAGAATATTGCGCGCAAGAATGACACCAGAAAATTGTGTTAGGAAAGAAGTGTTTACATATCCATTTGAAGCTGACGTTGAAAAAAGGTACATCTTTCACAAGGACCATTAAATATTTTAAGAGTGGGCCTCCTCCCTTGCTCTTGTATCTTTTCTCTTAATCCATATTTTTTACTTTGCCCCTTCCGTGCTGTTTTCTCTCTTGTCTTATTTTCCTTTTTAGTCTGTATTACCTTGTTAAGTTTGGTCTTCGTTTCGTAAGTTATTATTTTCACGTCTGTTTCTTCCTTTTAGTTTGTCTTTCCTTTTTTACCTATGTCCTCTGTGAGTCTGTCAAAATAAAATTTACTTAGTTTTTTCTCATTTACCTTCATTTTTGTGAATCACGTTGCTTATAGCAGTGCATTTTCAAGCCCACTAAAAGCATTTCCCCAACTGTCTCTCAATAATGTGTGTTTCTTAGAATAGAACAGAATAGAATATATAATGGGTTCGAGCCCTTAGACGCCCGATGCACGTAGGCCTTTTTAACAGGCCCTTTGTGCCCCCTAAAATGCAGATGCTTTCTTAGAGTGTTGTGGCCCAACATAAGCCACGAACCCTCTAAGTTATACATAACAGAAAAATATATCCAGTACAAGTTCCGGCCCAATAAACATATTGGCCGAGCCCTCCCTTGCTAAATACCTTTTGGTTCCCCATTATGGAGCCCCTGTAAAAAGAAATGTTCCTTTTCCAGAGCCTTCTGTTACATGTGTCTTGGAGTCCTCAGTATGGGAGCCCTCCCTCCAGGTTCCCTTCACGAGCCTCTGAAAAGAGAGAGATGCTCTCCTTCCAAAGCCTTCCCTGACATGTCTCTCAGAGTCCCCAGTAAAGAAACCCCCCTCCAGGTTCCCCTTACGAAGCCCCTACTTAGAGAAAGATGTTGCATATCCAGAGCATTCGTTTACATATCTTTATAAGTCCCCAGCAAACGAGCCCCCCTTCCAGGTTCCCCTCGCAGAGCTCCCACAGAAAGAGACGCTCCGTCTCCAGAGCCTTATTTTAGCTGTCTCTCAAAGTCCCCGGTGAAGAAGTCCCCCCTCCAAGTGCCCCCAACGGGATCCCTACGGAGAGAGATGCCTGTCACCAGAGCCTTCTTTTACATGTCTTTCAAAGTTCCCAGTAAAGGAGCTCCCCTCCAGGTCCCCCTTTCAGAGTCCCCATAGAGAGAGACGCTTCCCCTCCAGAGCCTTCTTTTAACTGTCTCTCGAAGTCCCCCGTGAAGGAGTCCCTCCCCCAAGTTCCCCCAGCAGGGCCCCTATGGAGAGAGACACCCGTCACAGAGCCTTCTTTTACATATCTCTCGGAGACGCAATGAAAAAGGTCTCCTAATAAAAAAAAAACTCACCTTTCTAAGTCCCCGGTTAAGGAGCATCTCTCCATGTTCCCCGACGGGGCCCCTATGGAGAAGATGTCCCTTTCCAGATCCTTCTTTTACATATCTCTTTACCCGAAGAGCCTCAGTCCCTCATTCTGTCCCAGAGCCGTCTGTAAGCCAGAGAAGCCCTTGGATATCCGTAGGAGCCTTTGGGCAGCTCTTATAAAAGGCAATGCTCCGTTTCCAGAGCCATTGATTAATTAATTCATTCATTCATATCTCTCGGAGTCCCCACGCAAGGAGCTCTCCCACAACACACAGGGAAAAGAATACGGTCACCGTCCACGGAGTCCCACGCAGACGGAAGGCCTACATACAATGGGGTGCGGCCTGGTTCCCCAAGGGGATCGTTCACAACATTGCTATTGACTACCCCAGTGCCATGCAGCCTTCGGCACGATACCTTCCACCTTGGCTAGGGTAGACCTGAGCACTGTTAGCTAGCGTGTGTCGTAGTAACCCTCTACAGGATATCCCCTCCACACCTGTTACCACCTCCCACCTGACCCAGGTATGGATTGCCAGCATGTGTCAGAGTAGCCCCTCTCAGGGCACCCCTCCACACCTGTTACCATCTCCACATAACCCTGGGGTGCGGACGAGGGTTTGGATTTACGGGAGGCATGTGTGTTTCTAGCACAGATAAAGTACACTGAATCAGATTTCCCTATCTTCAAGTGACCGTTCATGTCACATTCACCCCCCCCCCCCCCAAAGACAAGGTATTTCAATAAAATATTGTACGATGAAATACACACTAAAATCTATGGAGGACAGAATTTCATTTTAGTTCTCATCGATACACAATAAACTTCAGTGTAGTGAAACTCATATAAACTTTTTAGAGACCCTTTATCCAAGACAATTACATGAGATCAAATACGCCACAAAGTCCACCAAGCCGCACTACGTGTGTTTGAAACGTGTTTCAATATCATGCATATTGAACGAATAGAGTAATTTCACCGCTGAGCTGGAACTCGTATTCGAAGTTCGCCAAGAGGGAGCGAAATCAAAATCCGTACTCTTCATAAGTAACAATATATTTTGTGTCTGCTAAAACGACTCCTAACAGAAAAAGGAGTACACATCATACACATACTTTCGAACTGCACAAATGTATACTCTTACGCAAATTATGTATAGGTTACTTTTGTGGTAACTAACACTCGCATTGTCGCCATAAATATAAATACTGATTTACAAAGAATATTTCGACACATTGTGTAGACATGTGTAACGTCCATTCGCGGAAAAATTTACAAAGCTGAGCTCCAATAATCACCGTCAAACTGCATGCTAACGAAAACTGTCGCACGGCCGCCATCTTGTCAGTCAGCAGTTTACAAAACCATTACCTTCGTAAGAGTCGCAATATTTTCTCAAGATCTACTACCACACGTCACTTTGGGACCCTAAATTAAGTGGGCCAGTGGCGCTCCCGCCTTACATGTAGGACGCAACTGCCATATTTTTAATGATCGTAAACAATCAGAAGGAAAAGTGTTGAAGAGTTCTCCGAAAGCAAATTATTTACACTAAGTTTCGTAAGAATCGATTCACAGGTCACAATAATCATGCTTTGTTAGTCTACTTTGCCTCCAACAAAGAAAATGCAGGCTTAAGAGATTACCACTCTGCGTATGTGTGTGCATGCGTGCGTGTGTATTTCTTCATTCCAAGTGTTGAACCCCTTCACCGATTTCGAACAAACTTGGTACGAAGACAATATAATTGCAGAATGCGTAAACAACGTTCGTTTCATTTCCTGCAATGAGAATTAACAACGTGGTCGACAGGCGAACTTGCAAAGCAGGTGCGACACTAGTGCCCATTACTTTATGATACTACATTGATATTTCCGTAATATACGGTATGTTGGTAACACATTACGTTTCATTGGAGCAATGTACTCGTAGAATACAGGATGATAATATGATGAAAGTAAGATTTTTTTTTTTTAACAACCTCACAATTTATTACAGACGGCCTTTCCCAATTCATTTCTTATCGATTATTACGTTCAGTTACTTCGTTTTATCGATAATTACTCGTAGCTGGTCACGCGTAAACCTTCACCCCACGGTGACAAATTTTCATGCGTGAGTCGACAGAACACACACCACGATCGGGTAGGTATTCTCCACTCTGGAGCAAAATGTTTTTTTAATGCGCACGTTGCATTTCGCGCTAATCCTGATGGTCATCTACCTCAGACGCAAGTCTTCTTCTCCTTCATGTTATTCTTCACGCCGCAATGCTGACAATCAGGTCTGTTCAAACTTGAGACATTCTGCAGCCGAATATTTGTTGGTGCAGCATTCCTACTTTTCCAAGGTTTTACCACTATTGGTGTCCTGTTCGTTTATACTGTAGAATCTTTTTCTATATTCTTTCCTCAGCCAAACTTTCCAAATCGTTTACCGACTTTCTTTCTGTATTATTTTTTATGGCTGTATTTTGAGATTTCCTAATATATTCATCTTAATATGGAGTAGTCTAGTACAGCCTTAAACTTTCCTTATGCACTGCTTCTCTACTGGGTGAACTGTATTTATGCCTCTTACTTTAAATGTCCAATATTCACTTCCATACATCACAGTTGGTATCGCTACCGCTTAAAATTTCACAGCTGTTTCTTTGGCCTCGTTTACGCCTTGAAGATTCTTCTCTCATACTTAGATACCTTATTGTTTAAGTCTTCGTCTAATATTAAATTACATCACTTCCTAGATATCTGAAATGAGATATGTTCTAATATGTTATTATCAATAAAAATTTTAGTCGTAAATGGAAATTACGCAATAAGTTCTGTTTACTTAGGTAAAATTTCAGATCATACTTTTTTCCTAATGCTGTGTAAATTATAAATCGAAAGCCGTAATTTATGGAGATAAAAACCTGTAGCTGACACAAGTGTAAGCTGCAGAAATACCACAGACAGCAGTTTTTGTTTGGCCGTAAGCTAAATGGTGGAAAAGAGAAGACGTAAAGGAACAATACAGCGCATTGTTGCTTGAAAAAGGATTTATGACCTGGCTCGTAAACAGTCGCGTAATTATGAAACAACAAGTTGTACTTCTGTATGGAGAAACGGAAAGTATGACTTGTACAGAGGGATTACAAGGGCTCATTTGGAAAAAAACTGAGGACTGTCACAATCGGCATGTATCTGAAATGATACAAGCAATTATTCAAAAAAAAACTGTGCGCGAACTGGAATATTTTATCAAAATAACAAAAACTCCACTTTAAAAGTTTCACTAAGAAGAATTTGAAGCTCTTACATAATGTAGCAATGGCGTTGCTCAAAACTTACAAGTTCCCACTTTTGATACTTTTCTGCTATATTTTGTAGGAAAACTGTTAAATTGTAGTAAAACTTCCGTTCAGATATTAAAGGCAAATTTTTGAGCACAAAAGTTTTTAATAAAACAATATATACGTGCAAATGTAATTTCTTTGCTTTCAGAAAAAAAGAACGTCTAAAGTACCAAACGTCAGCAAATCAGTGTTTAGTCCACTTTAATATGAAATGTAAATAGGCTATTTTGTGTTCAACACTGATATTAGAATACTATATTTACTGCAATACCGATGACTCAAGCATACGTTCCAGAGTTGTTTATTGCTTTCATATTCTGCTCCTATTTGCAACTGCTACCAAATTTGTCACCTTAGGCCACCAAATCATAACTAATAAACAGGATGACAGAATTGCAAGTGTTTGCTACCTTCTTCTGGTCGAATTCATAAGTACTTTCTATCATAAATACTAAATATGCCAAACAATAAGACAAAAATGACAGCCTTATGTATGCGTGAGCGCGCGTTTAAAAATGCAGGACAACGTCTAATTATCTGAAGTTAATATCAGGGTTTACAGAGATGTGCAAATTTTTTTTAGAATTAGTTATCAGTGACAGAGGGATTCACTGATCCAAACACCACTCTCTCGATAATTATTAAGTGTATAATACGTATGTCCTTTTTTAAGCGAATAGGCTAGAACGGTATTTACACGACTCCGGCAGACACTTTAAACGTGCAGTCCGTTTTCGCTTCTAATGCAGTGGACTCCTTAAATAGAAGAACTGAAGAGATGTGATTAGCGAGTAATTTAAAATTTGTGGAAATATGAGAAAAGCATTCCTTAAACGTTTTTAATAAGGTGATAAATATGCTTTTGGGAAAAGCGTGACAAAGTGCGTAAATCCAAAACAGGCCTAGGAACTACTTAATTAAAATCATAATAAAACCGAAGTTCTAAAATAATCAAGGTACATAGCTAACTACTTACAAAGGCAACAAATTTGATAACACTCCTACACATCAGTACGCTCTACGTCACTGCTGCTACAAAATACGGCACGCTCACATTGTCCACTGCCATCATAGCGTCACTAATTACGATTCTTTCCTGCTGTGTGGCAAATTAACATTTACTTTTAACGACTAAAGAATTACATGGTAGCAAATGAGAGTGAGGACTGCAATGAATAATGAAATAGAAGGGAAACGGCCATGTAAGGCTTCAAGGGACTGCCCCAGAATTCAAAGACATAAGCCTTATAAGTGCGTTGTTTAATTACGTTTTAAGTTTCTAAGATAATTTATCTTTGACCCAAAAATATAAAAGAACTGAGACAGAGGAGGTAACGACCTTCTTATTCAGTAATTTATTGATTCCACAATATGGCGCACTAATAATGGCCAGTAACAATAGTAGTTGATAAACATGCAGCTGGTCAAAAATTTCCTGATGTTACTCAAAACTACGACCGAGAAATCCCATTTTAAAAAAATTCCCCACAGGGACCTGCTCCGAGACACATTATCAGATTCCATTTGTTAATTAAACCCAATAAGTCTAATATTTTGTCCTGACAGGTTTACCGAGTGTCTTGTTTTGGCATTACGGACTAAAATGTGTTATTGTTTCTTACACTCAAAGAGTGCTACTATTTCCCCCCACCTCTTTCTCCTAATTCCTACACTAATAACACTTGCTGAAGAGAACAATTACTAAATTCCTCACTGTACATTTTCCAAGATTCTTGGTACTTGCTTATTGTTTTCATGCCTTGTTTCCAAACTCTATTCGACGTCTCTTAGAAAAAATGACCAAGTATCCTACCAACACAAAAGAACAGTCAAAGTTATATATCTTTGTACTTTAAAGTTTACGTTTTATGTAGGAGACGGAGTATGACATACTGTGGACTCAATGGTAGCAACGTATCCAAATTAACATGCTCTTCATATCACCATGTAACATTTCTAGTCTGTTACTATTATTCCAGAGTAGTTCTACATGAACTCTGCCACTTGCTCGAAGACTATATTACCCATCCCTCTATTACCATTGTGGCATGCAATCTGTAGATGAGTTCATTCTTCAATTGTCAAAACAAATTTTTATGTCAATAGAAATCTGAGTACACTGTGAAACAAATTCAGTTATATTCCGATCCCACGATATGCAAAGTGCTCGAATTTAATATGACAGTGCACTGTAGGCATTATCTCATTGTTCCGCTCCCCTCATCAATGCTGCCAGAAATCAGTTTTTATTTTCTGTAGCCTACCACTTTCTCTTTTCAAAATTACGAAAACTAAACGCGAATAACTAGGGACAGCTTATGCTGAATGAAGAACTAGTGTGCCCCATAAAGACTCATAAAGACTCTCCTATCCTCTTCGATAAATGGGGTCACACATATCTTCAGAAACGTGACTTTGGTGACTTATACACTAGGGGAAATCACCATTACATAACATACAGCGTACTAAAAATATATCTCTAAATTTACGCTCAGTATGCATGATCAGAGTGAATCCTTAAGAAAGTATTTCTTCTATGGAATTATCCACCAACAAACAGACACTGAGTTCAGTGTCTGTGTTCGTTTGTCACTATTCTTTAGACTGTACCGTGGGCGCCAACTTTACCCTCCGGGTGTACATACATTATATCTGGTATAAGGCCTACGTATGACCGAGTTTGTAGTTTCTTCGTCTTTACCCTGTGTCGTCACTGCGTCTGGGCGAACAAACTCTTCTGGGATAGAAGGTGCAGGAAATGTCATTATCCAATTCCAAAAACCGAGTCATTGTGATATACCCATTACTTAAATAGTGAAAAAAGTTAAGTTTTCACGAATACGAGTCAGCCAGGACAGATCAGTCAGTCGTGCGTGTATACGACCTTCAGAGCAACGACTGAGTTTCATTCCAGCTGACACTCTGATTCATTCCTTGTTTAGGGTAGCTCTTTCCTGGGTCTGAAAAACGGCCGAAAAATGAAGCTGACAACTCCCCTGCGGATAGTGTCCACATCTGTAAGTTATGGGCCCTTCCTTCCATCATCCTAGACTCTTCACAAGGTGATGCCTAAGTACACGTGTAACATTTAGATAGTGGTCTGGAGTATATGTTACATCCTGGTAGGTGATTACTCATATTTTGGAGGAACCTGACACCTCCACCTTCAGGGTAGAATACGGAGGCAGTATGTCCCCAAAACTTCGGTAACCGCTTATTAAAAAAGGAATCACACCCGAGTCACAACCCAAAACTCTTCACCACTGTGAAGAACTTCAAATCTCAAGAACGCAATGTTACTTTTACGTTTTTATGACTTCAGTGGGGGGGGGGGGGATATTTCTATCTGCTACTCCCGTCTAACCGTGTAAGCTCACTGAAGAGAAGAAATTTCTGCGTACTGGTGTGAAAAGAGACAAAAGTTCCTTTGTTTAGATCTGCCTGTGACGTAAATAAAGAACCCTACAAAAAGGTTGCACAATTTCACGAAGCACAGACGGTGTAAACTAATACAGCAGAAGAAAGTATGACATGAATGTTAAGGGAGAATAGCCTAAAATTCTGTCCGCCAAGCAGCTGAAGTACTGGTCTGGTGGTAGCGGACAGTTGGTCCCACGAAGACATCTAGACTGTCTAATCGCATTACGGCGGCAGTCACAATACAAGAAAACTTTCCAAAACTGCTTCCTAACAGAGTTTAGAGCAGTTATCTGAGACGGATCGCGAACAGTTTCCTAATATTCCATCTTAGGTTATTTCATGAGTTTGTATAAACAAGATTATACCTGAAGAAGCAAGTCTTCTGGGGTGTTAGGCTATGTCGACTGGTAAATGCTTATCGACGTCTCGAGGAAGCGTAATTCCTTCCTGCTTGACCATAAAGATAAAGGAATAAAGTTTCTCAAAACGTCGGTAACTTTTACAAGTGGACACGGTGAAACATCCCTGAAGATGCGTCTTCAGCAACACCACTGTGACAAATTGAAACTCGCAACACTGGACCTAATTATATATTCTCACCAACAGAGTGTGGGGTCATACATCGTATTTATGCGCTTCCTTTTCCTGCACCTACGTACTCCGGAGGCAATACAGTTACAGTTCTTCACATCCTTTCCGTGCTTACGTCATTCTTGGCAAATCTGGAATATAGAAGCGTCAGAGTCTCTATACGTATATATACATAGAGAGCCTGATCTTATTTACTGTACTTAATGTAATGTAACGTAAGCCTTCGTAAACAAAACCAACGTAACCTAACGTCAAAGGACGTAATTTAATCTATGCAGTCATCTAACATGACCTCACTTGTCAAATGACATACCGTATGTAGGTCAGTAAATGACCCTAACTTATTCTGACGTGTCAAAGGACGCGCATATATATATATATATATATATATGTAGCAAGAACAATGTTAAGATGTGTGAAAGTAATATTTGATGCGTTAAATTTTTTACTGTTCTTGTACATGCACGGGTATCGCACTAGGTCTATACAAACCAGGCAGGTTAGTGTGGCAATAAATATACCTGCCGTGTTTTCCGGAAGCAGCAGATTGGAACCTAAAATTAATAAAGTACCGTCAGGCACAATACTTATATGTCTCTCCCCTCACACGTTCCTTAGTAATCGGCGCTTGGGCAGTGACGCCGGGCTGCCATATAGAGTGTAGAAATGCAACGGGAACATAATGGCACCAGTTTTACGAGTGTTGCAACTGCTTAGCGCAGCATCCAAGCAAGCGAAGATACAGCAGCGATGGAGAAAAAGCATTTCGACCCCCCCCCCCCCCAAGTACCCGCAGGCCGAAGTCTTGCTTCCCAACTGGTTAGGCCAAGAGGCCATGGAGAAAGGACGCCCGCTGGGGACAATGCCATCACCAGACCAGAGGCAACCGCAACCGACGACCAGATTACGAAAACGGAACATGGCCCAGCAAATGCAGCACAGATCGGAAAATATTCACATAACCACAGTGCAGCAGATCATGGCGGGAATACGGTCAGGAACTGAGGTCGACCGACGTCTTTGCCACCGTCTTGACAGCTGTACGTTGCTTCGTCACGATAAAGTGATCCTGCCTTCGCTGAATGTGCAGCACACTTGGCACTTACCTACACGTCTGATTCCTCTCCGCTTGTAAGAGGGAGGTGGTGGGAGGTTACCCGTAGGCTTATGTAATAACCTGGTCAGGAGGAAACAAAACATGACATGACGGATCAGTTTGGACGCCTGTCTTAATGCTGACAGCGCCAGTGTTAATGGGCATTCTCGACACATCACCCGTTGATGATTAAGACGGAAGTTTGGATATAAACTCCATTTCCGCATGACTGATCTGCAGAGAATACTCGTATATTTCATTGCATTCATTGGGCGTGACAGCTTTAAATTCATACAGTTCAGTCCGTATTTTCTTGAAGCTTGCCGTATTGTTGTGAATTTGATGAAAGCACAGTGTACTCAATGCCTATACACGCCATGTTTTAGACAATATTAACAATTCGAAATGACTGCAGCGATATTAGTAGATCATAAACATACCCATAAATTACTTATCACATGTTATGCGTTTACATCTACAAACATGTTAACGGCACGAAATTTTGGGCTTACACGTAATAAAATTTAACATAGGTGGAACCGTACTGATGGAAATTATGATTATAAATCGATGCAGGTTTAACTGAACACTCATTAAATTACAAGAGAGGCAATGTACGTATAACGTAACATTGAGCGCGTTCGCGTAACCTTTGTTGCCATGGAAAAGCAGTAAGTTTTACATAGTCTGAGTGTGAGTTCGTAGCCTTAGTTATCCAGCATGCAAAGCGCATGCACCGCATTATATTGCCACCTGTGACCTGTACGGCTCTACCATATTTATCTACATTATCTCATAAACGGCATGATTTTCTGAAACAACTTATTGAACATAGAATGTGTGTTTTGAATTTCTCTACAACTTCTGTCTGAAACATTTGTCATTCTGCGAAGAATTCAGTGACATATCATAAATGTAAATGTGCATAGGTCTTCGTGTAAATTACCGGTTATTCTTGCAAGGTTTTAATTAAACTTTAATTTCTAGACAGATTTCCGAAAAATACTCAATATCAAATTTTATGAAAATCCTTCCAGTGGGAGCCGAATTGTTCCATGCGGACGGACTGACGGACGACGGACAGACAGACAGACAGACATGACGCAGCCAATAGTCGCTTTTCGCAATTTTGCGAACGCGACTAAAAACTCTGCTAGCCTCGGCATACACATCGTGTCATCGACTTAATGCCTTACCGTCAAGATCTCATTCTTCAGTTCCTTCCTAGTCAGAAATATCTTACGAACATCTGTCCGATTCTCAAAGATAACGCAGCTGCAGAGCCACACTTCACCGTGCATTTTAACTTCACTATTATTAAACCAACGAAATGCACCTTCACTATAGTGAAGGTGCATTTCGTTGGTTTAATATACAATGCAGCCGCAGAAGTTTGAAATTCAACATAATTTGGTCAGACGTAACTAATGTTTATTTTGATAAGATATTATTGTACAAATCAGTTTTAAAAATGTTTAAAATAGCAACTTCAGTCTGGATTTATAATCTGACTGGTTCGACCGTGGAACGTAAAACATGATGTAAAAATCGCGGTTGTGGATGCATCATGCAGCATCCAACTTTCAATATAGTTCCTCCCTTCTCTTTACATTGTGCCCATAACTGTATTTCTTTACGTAACCTCGCCCAACCTTCGGTTTGAACACGGTCATGCCTGCTCGCGCATGCGCAAAGAAACTACGATAGGAAA
This sequence comes from Reticulitermes speratus, assembly GCA_021186555.1. Taxonomy (NCBI): domain Eukaryota; kingdom Metazoa; phylum Arthropoda; class Insecta; order Blattodea; family Rhinotermitidae; genus Reticulitermes; species Reticulitermes speratus. Next base: position 24,289,715 of record JAJKFL010000005.1, read on the forward strand.
TATCCATTTCTCCGTAAGCCTAGACAATCAACGCGATGTTCATATCACATAAATAAATGGGAATGACCTCATAAATAATATCCTGATGTATTGACATCAAGTCCCGCACGCCTTCCATTGTGCAGAATCTAGGGACAAATGGCTTCAAAAGTTGTTTCCGGAGTATAGGCCTACTGTTTAAAAACACAAGCCAGAGTCAACTAGCTCTATGAAAAAGTTTCAAGTTCACAGACCACATATTCAGTGAAAATGCGATTACCAAGTGTCGCCACGGGCTATAGGTAGGTAAAAGGGTACATCCTGGTAAAACAAATGCAATGTGACTAAGCATGACGCTGACAATTGCAACACTTTCCCTTAGGTTAGTTATTTTAAACAAAGTGACTTTTTTTTTTTAGAGTTTCAGGACACCATACGTATTCATTGTCGCTTACTGTGATTCCGCTTCAGAAATTCGCAACGATAGCAATCTAGTGATGGGAAATAAAAACGTAAAGCGGTGGGTTGGTCTCTAATGTCATAAACTTCGTATCACATGTCAACAAAATATGCCCTTTGGTTTAAAACTTACTTACTGAGCCGGTACCCTGACGAATTGTCATCGAAATTCTATTTCTGTCATAAAACAAAGAAAATAAACTGGTATTACAGAAATAGAAAGTGGACATTTTAGCCTCCTCAGGCTAACGATACTGAACTTTGTTTCGTATAAATCCCTTATCCACCAGGAAATATTGTGGACGCGGTTTTCAGCCCGTTATCGAAAACAACTTCACAACAAACGTATATTTTACTCTTATCAGTAGTACAATCACAACTAACACATACACTTGCGACATGTAATCAGGCTACCGGTTTCAGTTCAAAGAGCCATCATTAGGCCTATGACAGAAAACTATGAAAATCAAACTCCATAATTTGATAAGAGAAAACACTCCCCTCTTATCAAATGCAAGGAGTTTGATTTTCACAATTTTCTGTCATAGGCCTGATGATGGCTCTTTGAGCTAAAACCCGGGAGCCTGATTACATGTCGCAAGTTTATGTGTTGGTTGTGACTGTACTGCTGATAAGTGTAAAATATACTTTTGCATGTACATACCAACGGGAATGTCTAATATTACAATTTTATACCAGTTTAGGATTATGATACCTCACAGTTTGTTACAGTACTGCAAGAGATGTCGTGTCTAATTTCTTACTGTGTCAGTGCATAAGTCGTCTAAAGAAATACCTTGAATCCAAGGATGATAAAATTCAAGGGACAAAAAGACCAATACACTTCCTGCAGATGAGACCCATTAAGGTAAAGTTCACACTAGAACAGGCCATGAAGGCCCAAAGGGGGAATAGAGGTATAGTTCTACTCTTTCTTTAACCCCGGCACTAGATGAGGGTGGGTAGTCAACGCCACGCCCCGGCTGCTTTACCTCCGGAAATGACCCAGTACCCATTGTACAGGAGGCTGTGTAGGCCCCAGGGCCGGTCTGGACGGGTGCTGAAAATCTCGCCCCCACCGGGATTCGATCCCCGGACCGTCCAGCTCGTAGCGAGTCGCTATACCGACTACGCTATTCCAAGGCCCATTAAACAAAGGCTTTTTAACCAACTTCGAAAATAAGTGTAATAGTCTGATTCGAATAATTAATTTGATATGACAATTACAAATTTCTCTAATTAGACTCACCGCGTTTTTTAATTTCCTTAATACGCAAAAGATCACAATGACACAAAAGATTCTTAGAAGGTATGTGAGGCCTGCGAGTAACGTCTGTTTCCTTCATGAGAACTGATTCGCTTATAAATGTGAAATGCAATTGAAACATGATTCATTGCGAAACCACTAGTTCTTCCTCCACGCCTTAGACACTGATGCCTGTTGCACATACAACTTAATTTCCCGTATTTTCATAGGGCATTCTAAATGCCTCTTTCCGATTGGTTCCACTTCATTAAAAACTTAGTTATTCTTCTTACCATTTCTTCTCTCTCTCATCATTGCTGTGAAAGACACTTAACTCTTCTGTGACATCATTCACTTCGTCTGTCCCATATCTGCCACACGTAAAGAAATTTCATTCGCTTCAAGCCATGTTTGTCCATCTGTCGTGTTACTCAAGCTCCACTTCCATAAAACAAACTTACAAAGGCAATGTACTCGTACCATTCCCTCCTTTCCTCTCTTCACGTACTATCAACAAAGTCAAGTCGCTCCACTTTTGTTTCTTATTCATACCTTTCTTATACAATGTGACGATTTATAAAAACTCGATACATGACTGTTCTCAGTAATTCTACTTTCTAAGATAATTTCATATCCTACAGGACTCCTTTGGACAATATTCATTATTACAACTTTTCCGTTTGAGACTTTCGTATCAGTTATATATATATATATACGTATTATATATATATATACGTAATATAATAAGTACATATATATATATACTAAGTATATATATACTTATCTTTTACTTTATAAATCTGATAGCATGCTCTGCGTAGATAAACATAATTTATTAATACCATTTAGCATTCGTGACAAGAAAGGTCTCGTATGCTCTGGACCTGACTTATAAAAGGCCAGGTTTTAAAATGCAGTGTCTTTTACAGATGAATTTCTTACCTTAACAAAACCTTTCATGATACAGCCTCCTTTCACCCTTCGTCTACCGTCTGTACTTTACCTCTGTCTGTTCCCTCTATTCTTAAACAGGAATTTGTAAAACACCTCTGACTAATACAATCAGTAAGATACATAGCAATGTCTCTTCTATTCATTGCAGCACCTTCCAGAGCAAAGGTCAATTGATTGAATGGTCTTATTACGATGTGTAAGTACCACAATATGTTTCTCTGTGTTTGTGATAATTTTCTGAACAGCAGAATATTTTCATGACCGTCGAAGTCTAAGACCTGTCTGTCCTTCTGAAACACGTGTCCCGAATACAGTTTTAAATCTTCCAGCAATCATATTGTTATATATTTTATAATCTATATTCGACAGGCATATGCCACCATTTCAGATTTAGCCAGCTTGTTTCTCTATAGCAACAACAAGTGAAATAGCGAAGTCGGTATCCTGACTAGGCTATGAGCTGCACGACCATAAATTGTGGTTTGATTCCCGGGAGAAGCAAGAGATATATCTTCCCTCCAAATCGTCGAGATTGTCTATGGGGGGCCACCCAGGCTCCTATTCAGTGGGCATGGTGTTCTTTGCCCGAATGAAGCGTGGGCTGGGTATGAATCTGACCACTCACTTCCATCTAGCGCAGAGGTTAAGTATGAGTGCAGTTATGTCTTGGGCCTATGTCAGCATGACGTGTCCTTAATGAAGCACAGGGAACTTTACTTTACCTTTACCTACAGCAACTGCCATTCTTTGGGCGTTTTTCTTTCTATCGGACAATTATTTAGAAATACCAATACATTAATTCGAACTTTTCGGATGCAGTTCACTAGGTACTATCTCTGCCCAGCTGTACTACTACTACTACTACTACTACTGCTATACTGCTGCTGCTGCTACTGCTGCTGCTGCTGCTGCTGCTGCTGCTGCTGCTGCTGCTTCTGCTGCTGCTGCTGCCGCTGCCGCTGCCGCTGCCGCTGCTGCTGCCGCTGCCGCTGCCGCTGCCGCTGCCGCTGCCGCTGCCGCTGCCGCTGCCGCTGACTACTACTACTACTACAAACTACTATTATTACTATTACTACTACCACACGAATGGCGGCGGTGCGTAGGCTGACAACCTTACCACCTTCATGTGCCGATTGTTTACAATATCTGGGAGCCTCAACTCTCTGGAACCCTAAGGCCTGTCCAGGCCTGTAATGGGATTGCTTTACCTTTACCTTTTACTACCACCACGCACCACCACCATAATATGTTATTTCTAGTTTAGGTTTAGTTTCCTCTCGTTTCTCGCATACAGTTTCTTTGTCGGTTACTTGCGCCCACACAATTTATACTTGACTCTTTTTAAAAAGCTCAATCCATAACTCGTTTAAAAAGTGTAACCTTTCTTCCACTGACATTATTCTGATCTCTTCCACATCTCTTTCTAAGCTGTACAAAAATATCATCACTTTGTGGGCATAATCCTGTCTTCTTTGTAGGCTACAACATTTTATATTTTTGATCTAAAATTATCCCAAGTTTACATGTATGCTTTACCAGTTACATTTATCTCCTGAAGCTACTCTGTATTCCAAACGATCTTCTTCACTTTACTTCTATGTATTTCACATATAGTCTTCTTTTCACCTCTAGAGCATAATCTAATTCATCAGTTCAATAACTGTAAAACTTTGTAAATAAAAATGTTTATCAATGAGAAAACTAAGTGTAACAAAGAAAACCTTATAAAAACAATTCAGAAATTTTCCCATCTTTCATAATGTGGATACTGACAAGGTGAATAAAACATACGTAATTCAAGCTGCTCCTAAAGTGACATGACGTAGCCATGTTGAGGTCGATATGATGTACGGCATAAAAAGAAACGAAAATATAATAAGCTCAGTATTTTGACACAGTGCGGAAACTGAGGTCATCTTTGCTTTCTATGAAAAAATTAGTCGTCATTTGCATAAACCACGAAGTTCCTCGGTATGTAATAGTGTAATCTGCTACCCTTATTAGGTCAAAGTATTTCCCTGAGTTGGTTACAGAACAATGGAACACGAGACTATTGTCTTCCTCTAATAAATAATTTTTCAGGACCGTACAAATATGTGTTATTCAATTTGGACTAATTGTTTAAAATTATGTTACCTCTCTCAAAGAGCGATGAATATGTCACACGCTTCAAAGCAATGTATACGTGTGATAGATAACGTACATATAATTTATACTACCAGCGCCGGTTAATTCCAGATTCCTGTCCTAAATTTTTGTAGGGAAAAGCTACCTCGCATTAATGACATAATCACATACGAGTGAATGCAACTGAATTTGCATACAGGAACAAATAGAAATATGGGCCAATCTGGCTTGATGGGCAAAATTTAGTTCACCGAAATTTCATTACTGATTTATTTTAAGCGTGATGCAGACTAACTTAATAGCTGAAATCCATTTGTCTGGGCCTCCATCTATCTGTATGTTGTGTGTGTGTAATCATGTGTATGTGCAAGTACGTATATGCTTTGGCCTCGGTACAGAGGGGTTGAACTAAATTTTATGAAATTTCAAACTGAACACTTACATTCATTAAAGCACTGACGGTCATGAGAAAAACATGTTTCAGTACTACGCCATTTTTCGTGGTTGGCCTTCCAAATTATAACCTTTCCGTTCACATTTCCTTCTTGGTACCTGTTATTAAAACCCTACAAATATTCAACGCTCTGACCTAAATAATTTTGAATTACTATTGAAAGAGCTCAATTACAGCTATATTTTAATCTAACAATAAGCATAACATTCGTTGTTGTTTCGTGTGATTAAGTGTCTCTCTCAATCTGAGCGAAGAATGTAGATTGACAGTTTTTTTGGGGGCAAACAGCTAGGACAACATCCAGACTTAATAAAGACTGAATAAGTAGTACGGTGACCAAATCAAGAAGGATCAAAGGCAGAGACACTAAATCACGCATGGTGGGTGGGCGAGAAAATGCACATAAAAGTTTGTTGAAAACACTGAAAGAAAGAGTCTACTTGGATGACGTAGATATATGGTTGAATGATATTCAAACGGATCTTAAACGTAATATGTGAGATTTGGAGTAAATTCAACTGGCTCAGGTGCTGAGCTTTTGTGAACAAGTTAATAAACGTGGAAAACTAAAATTTATTGCTCAGTGTCTCATGGAGTTATCATCGTCAACAACATCATTATCATCGTCGTCGTCGTCCTCATTTTATTTTTGTTTTTGTTTATGGACGTATAAAGTTCAAAAACGACTCCAAAACTTTATGCCACCAAAAATATAACTTTAATAGGGAAGTAGGTGGTATATAATATTTAGTAGTTTTCATCGCACGAATCTTATTACCTATTAACATTTAAAGTCCTTCACAGCGGTTAACATCCCATATGGCCTTATGGGTAACGAAAACGTGTAATCTGGTAGTTGGTTATTAACATTTCGAGGGACTGTACTGACTCCATATTCAGGACAGAAATGTTCTACCTTAAATATTGTGTCAAAATGTTTCTTCTCAACTTTGGTATCAGCAACCACAATACACGGTTTCATAACCCAGAAAATTGCACTAAGGAATCATTCTGAAGAGTCGGCCTACGGCATAAAATCTAGTTACTTTCTGAATACAGTTGCACTCTCGATTTTCTGAGTCCCGATTGTTCGAGCTTCCCTTTCGTCCGAGTCAAGGTTGGGTAGAGACGGAAACAGCACTACGCTACATAAAACAGCGCAAAGAGGCAACCCAGACTGATGTCCTGCTCTTCAATGGATGCGTAATTTTTCAACAAAGAAGCGACCACAGTTTCAAAGGCTAAATAGGGTTAAAGACTTTTTGCATCTTAAATGAAGTGAAGGATTTGATTTATGTGCAATGTAACTTAACAGTGCACATTCTACTATTATCAAATGTTGTACGATTGTCGATTACACTTTTTCACAATCCATTAATCTTTTGGGTCTCATTTGTAATATTACCTTTACATTTTCAACTACTGATTGTTCATGTTTATTAATTCTACAGTTTTCAATTGTTATACCTTAATTAGAGTATGCATCTGCAGTATGGGATTCAATTACCTCCAATAATTCTAAAAAATGTAGCAAATTCAAGGAAGTTTGTAGCTCTTTGCTACTATCGACTATTTTCCCTAGACAATAATGTCTACAGTTATGCTATTGCTATTCAATACAAAACTTAGCACTTTACATGAGAAAAGACGTCAACTTCATGCAATTTTTGTCATTAATGTTTTCTTGGGTTGTAAATCTTGTCCATCTTCCATGGGCATTATTGGTCTTCAAGTTCCCACTCGGAACATCCGAATTTCCTCTGTTTCATGTTAGTCTACCCTTCAAAAAATTGTCCTTCCTCCAGGCATGCCATTGCGGCAAATTCAGTTCAGAAGGGAAATGATCACACTTAGCCAGATTTGATATTATTAGTTCGTTGTTATAAGGTGTCCTAATTAGTTATTTAAGTATATTCTTGGTTTTTTGTCCGTGGTTGTTTCATTTGTGTCTTGTTTATTGTCCTTTGTTATTTGTGTATTTATGTTGTGCTGGTTCTGTAATTGGCCATCTGGCTGCTGGCTAGGCACATTAATGAACAGGAATTGAATTGAATTCAATTCAATATTCTAATACTGTGTACTTCACCCAGTACTATTAGCATAGTAAGGTCTCTGAGGCTACCAAGAGCTGGGCATATAGGCCTACCTACAACTGGCTTGAAAATATTTTCATACAGAATTTTGGAAAGGAAACTATCTAACAACGGCTACTTGGAAGAACAAAAGATGAGCAGATAACATTAAATGGTAACAGCTCAAGATGACGCCCAAAGATGGCACTGCGGGTTGGAAGTGTTGTACATCCAGAGCGTTAGATAAAACCCATACTTTTGGGGTGTGCTGTACACCACTGACAACCTAAACAATACCTCGTACATTTATTTCAATACACTGACGTTACATCTAAAGCGTAAGTAATGAGTATCAACTTTGGATCACGTTTATTTGCATTCAGAACATCACCATGATACCTTAAACGCGCTTTAATACTGGTTCACTACCAGTGTTCAGAATTGCATTATAATTCAACATTAATGCGAAGTAAAAAATTTATGTAAGTTCAACTCTTATGTCAAGAACAAATGCGCGTTTTGATACTCGAGTTTGACGTTCGTAGTGCGACATGTGATCGACGATAACTTTTCCTGTCCCTCTCAAACCGCTGTTTATTGCCAGAATCACACAAAACCCATAAATGCATTCTGTAAACAAAAATATAAACCGTATTAATCTTTTAAAAGCGCCATATGGAATTAAAGTTTCCTTGTAAAAACAAAAAGAGAAAGCAATTTTCTATCCAATGCTGCCCGGGTTTCGACAGAGCATTGCTCTCGGAATGTTCCAAAGCTTCGAAATAAATTAACCCGAATCTCATTAAAGGTTCAGTTCCTACCGCGCAGTAAACACACTCCGTGTCGGTTACAAAACCCAGTCAGTTAATGCTGTATAGGGAAATAACAGCTGTTTGTTCTCACACTCATAAAAATCACAGAAATATATTGTGTGGGCGGAATGCAAAATTTTTAACGTTAATCCTGATGGCTTAAAGTAACCCAATTCATTACCGATTTATGCTAAAGCAGGTTAAAGCACGATTTACAAATGTTGAAATGTTTCCTTCTCTCTTTATGCATGACTCTCTTCCTCATCCTTCATCATTTCGTCACCGAAAAAATATTGTTCAATATAAAATATTAAATCCTTTAAGATTCAATTGCACCAGTTTACATGTCTACTTCACACATTACAAACCCAAGTCAGCATTTTTTCACATAGTTTCGTCCGCACATTAACATCCGGAACTGTACTATATTCCGAAACGGTCACGCAAATTCCCCTCTTCACTCTTCTCCCACTAAAAGCCAGGTTAATTTCTCAAATATGCACGATCGTGGTATTGCGGACAAACAATTGGTACACATTTATTATTATTATTATTATTATTATATTCTGAATCACAGCGATTTAGCTGGGTTTTTTATACAGCATGGGCCACTCACCAAGCACTTATTAGTCATTACTCTGCTTAAAACTTTCTAACTGTACGTCATGTATTGAGTATTACTGTTTTCCGCATTACAATATATAGAGCAGGGCGAAGACTGAGCAATTACAAGCTGTTGAGTAGTTTGTTTGGGATAATACGCGTTGTGGACGATATTAATGGTACTATACAGACCGCGCTGAATTGCCATAGTCTTGTCAGCTCTTCTTTTAGATCTGTATATTTCTGGAGCTTCTCGGTGACGGTGCTGTAGAGGGTGTGACTGTTAGGAATTGCTACATTACTAAATATGCTTATTTGATCGTTTTGTCAATCATAAATATATATGGCCCGTTATTATGGACAGTTCGATCAGCTGTTATGGACCTGTCATATATATTTTATGAGTTCTGTACCAGAGATTTGGCTCATATTTATAACACGACATTGGTGATCCCTTTCACAGTTCAAATTTGATAGTATTTCTTGATGGACGATATTGGCCACTTGATTGTGACGATGGAGGTAATCACAATGAGTTAATGCACAGCAGGCACCAGTTGTGTGTTGAATTGTTTCCGATATCTCTCGACATTTTCTGCAGGTGTCGTTAGTAACATTTGGGTCCTTCAAAATTATTTCTTATAATTAATGGTATTAATAACCTGTCCTGGGGCTCTCACAGATCCAATAGCTTCTGCAAAGATCTCACCAACCTTCAGCATGCGTTCGATGCTGCCTATCGACATCTGGCTTCTCAAGGTTGCAGGCGTGCCGTCATATAGAGTTCTGCTTCTGCACGCAGTTATTCTTTCTTGTACCCTTCTGATGTTTTCTTTTTGTTGTGGAAGAGGATAATGTAAGTTAAGACGTTTGTAATTAACATCTGTCTCACATATAATTACATCTGTCTCACATATAATAATATTCAATCATAAATCTGTCTCACATATAATTAATTTCGAATGAGCACGTGGGAGTTATTTTTCTTCTTCTGAAAATAAGTTCTAATTATTAAACTTGGTTATTGCGAAAGTTGTGTATATCGATATTCCTACCCCACTCTCATTTTTTAGTAATAGAAACCTTTCAGAAGTAGAGTTTTACGGTACACGCATGCTTTTGTCATTTTAGTTCTAATAATTTTTACTAAGCTCTCGAGATCTGCCTGAGACCACGATATAATGCCATACGATTACGTTAATAATGGAATAACATGCGTATGGATCGCCTTCGTAAGGTTTGTGATGAAATTAGTTTTCCACGTTTTCTGCAAGCTGCTTGTCAGTTAAGTTGTTAGTTGTTTCTTGATCTTGGGGTGTTCAATTTGTCTGGATTTTAGTATACCAAGATATTTGTATCTATCAGTTTCGTCCTTTGGCACTATTATGTCTCCTTGTTTCATCAGAGTCATCATCTATTATGTCTCCTTGTTTTATCATAATCATCATTGTCATCATCATTATCAACAACATTATTGCGCTATGTTCGTGCATATGTCGCAATTGTTTTCTCAATCACCCCTTCTATATATAACCATCCTATCAATATTAGGTAAATAAAGGTAAAGCAACCCCGTTACAGGCCTAGACAGGCCCTGAGGGGTCCAGGAGTTTGAGGCTCCCAGATTTGTAGACAATCGGCACATGAAGGTGGTAAGGTTGTCAGCCCTACGCACGGCCGCCTTTACCCCCCAGGAAATATTCCTGGTACTCATTTCTGTTAGAGGCTGAGTCGACCCCAGGGCCATAGTGCGACCGAAACGATTATGTCAAGGAATTAATTCCAATGACACCTCAATCGAACCCGCGACGTTCCGGTTTGTAGCGTAGTGCCTCAACCAACTGCGCCACCGCGCGCCCCATATAACATATACAAATTACAAACTTTCTCGATAAGGACGCTCAATCTTCATCTTTTCCTCTCATAAACAAATATTTTTCCCATCTATTTAACGTTTTGCAAAATTTGTTCTTAATCAAATTTGTAAAATACATAAGGATGGTAAAATATTTTTCAAAAATTCGATGTCTTTTAGTTTTCTTTTTTCCGTAAGAAGCACGAAATAAAATATCGTTTTGAGGCTACTCTAACTGTTTCGTATCTTCTTTGGCGGCCTTGTCTCACCTTCACGCGGGATTACAAAAGCATGCCTGACACTTCAGACGTTCCGAGGGCATTCCTCCATCATGCTCAGCCATTTTCTTTATAGTGTTTCGTGTTTCGAAACATATTTTCAGTTTCCAATCATTCCTTCTCCCAACTGGATTCTCACTATGGTTTCCAGGCACTTTATTTCGGCTGTTCCAATTATATCACTTTGCGTTCTTAACACCCCTGTTTCACTGAAATACGTAGCATATGGCTATATCATACAGCAAACTATTCGTCCCTCGTAGCTCTGTTCTCTCTTCTGAACAGCACAATTCAATCTCACGTATTTTCAACGCCTCTTCAAATTCTTATTATATATTTTGTAAATCTGTTACAGACGTTTTAGTAATATTATTTGTTTACGTAATCCCAATCCAATCCCACATACTCGTATTTTTCATCACTCCATCAGTCCTTTGTAAGGTCAGCCGTTACGCGTTTCTCGAAGCCTCTGTAATAATGACGAAACTACAGGTGGGTCTGCATGTGTTCAAACTTCCTGTGTCCCAGCCACGGATATGGCTGTGCAAAGAAGTGCAGATCGATTGAAGATAATTCTGTATTATAGGTAGGATATTGAAGCATTCCCAGCCCACTTCCTTACGAAACTCTTTATAGGATACAGGTCCCGACAGAGCATCGGGGACAGCAGAACGCGACGCACCACATCTGAGATCATAAAGAATGTACTTCTAGGCATTTTAAAAAGTCTCAAACCTTTCACATTACTGAGTAACCCCTTTGTAGCTCCAGACATCCATAGAATAATTTTATACGTGTCCAAACTCCCACAGTAAGGGGAAGCTCGATGACAGAGGTTTATCTACACATCTGCCTAATCCATTAACATCGCCCATAAAAATAAAATAGCTTAATGAAAATTAGTGCTTACAGCGCTTGCTGTCAGATAAATAAAAAATTATTTGTTACATGTCTTCATTCCAGTCCTAGTGATACACAATAAATAAATCTCTCGTTCTACAGAATGAAGGAATCTGTCACTAAATTCATCGAATGCTCTTCCTGTGGTTTTTAAATGCGGTGAAATTTCTTACAACATAACAAGGTTCTAAACCAGTAAACCAATTTCTGCGCCGTTCGATTCAATCTAGTGATTTATATAGAAGTTATGAGTCACATACGATACAGTTTGAATTCAGTTAATATATACAGATTACATGTTCCAAATTTCTAGAATTCCATGCAGTGTGCACATTCCAGTCATTCGTGACAGCTGCTGAACATAAGCTTCTTTTTAATGAAGCGACTATGTGTGTATCCAAACTACTGATGTCTTGTATAGACGTAACGTTAACATTTACGCTATTTTCTCCACCTCTCTTCCAAGTTAACAAAATAGTTCTACCCACTCATACAGTAAACATTACAAGAAGGTATTTGGACAGTTAATGGCTCGCTGATTACAAAACAATCTGCAAATTTCATACAAAAACTCGGTCACTGATCTTTAAGCTCCGATATATTGATGTGCGTAATATTATGACCAGCTACTTCTCTAAAAACTATTTTTAGGCCCTTTCTCAAAACGACTTAGAAAAGCGAATATTAGCTTCTTAGTCATGCTGCTGTCTGTCTGTCTGTGTCTGTCCTTGGCTCTCACTATACGGATTTTTATGAATGTTTATTTTGGAGATGTTCAGTAAAATCTGTCGGTCAAATTCAAGTTCGGTTAAAATCGGATAAAGAAGACAGGCATTTAACATGATGATCTATGTACATTTATGATGATATTTCGTCGTTCACAAGACACGTACAAAAATACAGCTGACAATATAAATACAATACGGCCCCACACGGATGCACTTGTACATGCCTAGTAATTATGGAAAAAAATATTGGTAACGGTCGTAATATTTAATATCTATTTACAAATAAGTTTATTACCCACAAATTGCACTTGTCCATAGATAGATAACTACCCTACATGTTTCGGCTATTATTTATAGCCATCTTCAGGGAGCATCACTATATACTAAAAGACATACAGAGCATCAGCACACAGCTTTGTTAATTGTAAATGGTAAATTACATAATGCCAATATACCATTAAAACACCAATGGATGGTGTTGGCAGTGCTATAGTTATGTTAAAGTTATGTTAAAGTCATTATAATACAGAATTGTTGTTAAAATAATGAGTATCCAGACATCCTGAAATAGTAAATTATCTTCGAGTCTAGTCGAGTATAAGTCAGCATGTCGTCAAGCTGTGTACACTATGAACACCCACTCTGTGCTGTTATATCTATTGCTTTACACCCGATTATAATATAGCATGACGCCATAGAGTGAGATTTGTGGTGTCACGTAATAAGCCAGTAACGTAGCCATCGTGTTGTTACGTCATGTTCCTATGCATTAGCGATCTTTGTCATTCCTGCAATTTAAATTATGCAGACAACGAAAATACAATCCTTCAATCATAATGAATAATATTTATTGTTTCTAAAAGGGAATATGAAATTTGATATGTAAATAAATTATAAATTCGCTTAGAAAGTTTGTATGAAAGATTGTTTGTAAGTCAGAAATTACAAAATATTTCCGAGGAGTGAGTGAATTCCTATTACCTATGTACGAACTGTTTCCTTGTGTACACAGATCTGTATCTGACAACACCAAGTATTTTGTGATCCTCAGCTCTTCAACTTGTTTATTAATCAACTCTTAACCTTATGCTGCGTAAGACCACCGTATATGTCCCTTTATTATATTTCCACATACCCACAATTTAAGGTTATGCGTACTAATCCCACTCTTGCATTTGTATCTACTTTTATACATTTTAGCCTACTTTAATTCCTTCAGGGGACAAAACTGACTTCGGAGATAACTCTACCGTATGTAGGTGTTTCCACAATTTAGACCTTTAAACCAAATTATCGGTTTTCACGAATGTAAGCGTACATACAGAATTTATCTCACTGAAAGGCACCTCATGTTATCATATACAACAGCGGACTCACAAATTCTTGGATGACAGCGAAATTAGTGTCATGTGTAGAGAAACGTGAAGGGCCTGCACTGTGTGATGAGAAATCGGGCGCATCTGACTAGTTTTCCATTAAGCGACATACATTAGTGTTACAGATTTCCCTCGAGAAATCAGCAGTCTATATGAAATTGCCCTTATGGAGATCATACGGACAGACATATTAAATGGCGTCAACGTTATGCCTTTCGAGGCAGTCTAAATTCAGGAGTAGGCCTGTTTGTGCTTCGTACAGTTAATATAAATAAGCATATAATGATGAGATAGATCCATCGAAATATTCACACATTAATTAAATTATTTCAATTAAATTTGACATTAGATATATATGGTAAAATTACTGGGACATTTTTTCACCTGTCATTTTCTGTATAATATAATATGAAACTGTACCTAACTAAAGCCCCAGTAAGATGCGAGTTCATTTCCTCAAAATCGCACATCAAACATGACTTGCCCCGTAACACAAACTACATAACTGAAGGCTAAATGCACATGTTGCTACCATGAGTTCGCAAGTGGTACATGGTCTATTACTCTAAGGGAACAGTTAATTGTAGATGATAGTAGAGCAAGGCGTCTAGGAGACTATTTGGACCTAATCGAGAGCACGCAACAGAATTACAGAGAAAACTGTTTAATACAATACTCCGTTACTTGTGCTCTGCATCATACGTTATTACCATAATGAAATTAAGTCGCGTGAAATTGGGTGCATATGCAGCATCTAAAGATGGAATGAGAGTTGCATACAAAATTACAGTTATAGATGTCATAATAACCCGCTTTGGAGATATAGACCTTAATGGGAATGAATTAGTAAAATAGATCTTAAAGAAACAGGATGTGCAGACCTGGACTGAGCGTTTTAAAGGCTGATATAACCTGAATTATATTTAAAGATTCAGTTCGTACCGCACAGTAAGCACACTCCGTCAAGGTTATGAAAACTAATCAGTTAATTCTGTATACGGAAATAATCGCTGTTTGTTCTGAGATCCACACAAAGTAGATCTTTTTACGTTAAACATGGCGGGATATAAGGTGGCCACTGTGTTTAAAGGCTTAATTTACTTCAAAATTATGTCCGGTTAAATGCTGTAAAGAACCCTTGGGTAATCTAAATGGCAGAGATTTTCTTGAAAAGCTGAGACACTATTAGTTTCACAATAACTCTTATCTGCTGAATCATGAAATAATACTCATAGTTAAAGTAAATATTTACTGAAATACAAGTAAAATAACATACGGCTGTACAAAAAGTTGAAACAGACACATGCTGGTTAACTCTTTTAATTACACACATTTTCGTATGCAAAAAAATAAGCCTCATATGAAACAACAAAGAACACGTTTGGATTTTACGTTCATTCAGAATGCAAGCAACAAACGTTTCTACCGAACTCGTGTTACATGGTAGTGAATCGTACAATAACATTACATATTATTAAATAGATATGTCATTAAGCGTCCTATTAGAGAGCAAGTGTGCAGAGCAACTACAAGGAATTCTGCAGCATATGACTTGAGCCATATCAAACTATCAGCATGGATTAAGTTTCAGACCAACTGATGCACACTAAAACCACTTTTATTGTAGCTTTATTATAATTGTTAAAATTATTAAAATTATACCCCTACACGTGTTTCGATCCTAGGATCATCGTCAGGGGGTATCCTAGGATCGAAACACGTGTAGGGGTATAATTTTAACAATTTAACAATTATAATAAAGCTACAATAAAAGTGGTTTTAGTGTGCATCAGTTGGCCTGAAACTTAATTTAATATGACGAAGATGCACGGTGTCAACAGTGTGAAATTTATCAGCATGGAGTTCAGCGAACAGATACCGTTCGATATGTTGTATTCCAGCGCTAACCGGTTCCAATGTAAATCGGGTTAATGGCAAAATTTAAATTTTTGGAACAAATGTTCAACAATACGCTGCATTTAAATAGTATCTAGGTACAATGGCAAACCTGCAATGTCGGCCTCGGTGCACTGTGTGAAGCGTTACTTCTTCACATGCTGCCGGACCAGGTGCACCGTATGGCTGTTAATGCATTTATGGACACTGCAAATTTCAAATGCCTCCTTCTTGAGCAGTGGTTGGAATTTAAACGGCAGCAGCATTGAAGGGTTAAATATACTGTTTACAGTTCACGAGATTGTCCCATTCCACGTTATTTAATCCTGCAGTTGACACATCGTCATTATATAAAACAATAGAGGCCACGTATGTATAACGTAACATTGAGGCCCGTTCGCGTAACAACTGTTGCCGTGGACAAGCAATAAGTATTACATATTCCGAGTGTGTGTCTGTATTCTTATCTTAGTTATCCCGCCTGCAAATCGTGTCTTTTCTGCGCAGTGTTATGTTGCCGTCTGTGGCCTGTCTGGTTCTACTGCATTTTTACACACTATCTAAAAAATGGAACGATTTTCAGGAAAGAAAATTATTGAAAATGAAATGAGTGTTTTGACTTTCGCTACAACTTTTGTCCGAAACATTTCTCATTCTAAGAAGAATTCAGCGAGATACTATCATAATTGCACATAGGTCTTCACGTAAAGTAGCCCTTATTCTTGTCAGATTTTAACGACACTTGAATTTTCTCGAAAGATTTTCGAACAACACTCAAATATCAAATCTCATAAGAATCCGTCCAGTGGGAGCCGAGTTGTTCCATGTGGACGGACAGACGGACAGATGACGAAGCTAACAATCTATTTTCGCAATTCTGCGAACGCCCCTAAAAACCCACAGGCTAGAATGAAAGATACATACCGCTTTCAAGCTTGAATATCACGTAAACAACGTATACAAATTCAGTTACTACCTCGTGGAAAACACAATGCTTCTTCATTACGAAGAGCAACAAGTTAACGCTGCATACGAAATTATTCTCAGAACCTATTGAAACGCATAAATGCAATCTGTGAGTAAAATGTAAAGTCTTCCAATGATAAAGCAAGTGGTATATAATTTTATATCTACCTTTTTCCTTCAAATAATTAGACCTAAGTATAGGACGAATTTTATTTATTCGCTCTTTCTTTTTTACATTTTCATAGCGAATCGCAGAGAATAATTATCAGCTTGCCTTTAATATCCTGATTTCATTAAACTTATTTTATTAAAAATATATGTTTCATTTATGCAAGTTCTTAAAAGCAAGTTCAAAATTAATCATTACACTTCTGCATAGCGACATTGCACGAAGACCCATAAGTCATAAAGCCGTATCGAGTCGGCAACTTCTCTGCCACAGGAGCTAAACGGGACAGTCTATAGCAGCACTACAGGCGTTTTGATACTGACTCAGATTAGGATATACTCGAACGTTACGTACATATCACAGAACTCTCATTAGGCCATTTTAAAATTATTTACGGCGCATGTAACACTTCTAAACATATCCTGCGTATTCAGTGTAATTCTGCGTTCTCATGCAAATTGATCCCTGCGGAATGTGGAACCGACAATAATGAAGGACGGTTGTCTGCTGGGTATGACGCAATGTAGTCCGGAACTAACGTTTCGAAGAAGGCTGCTGCCTCCATGTTCAGTGTACAAAACTGAATTACAGGGAAACAGTAGCTTGACTTTCTTATTACATATAGTACCTTCCGTTACGGTGTAGGCTTGCTATGTGATGTGAAAGGTTCATACAAAGTTATTACACACTGAAAATGATGCAGAAGGTTCCCCGAAGCGCTGGTACACTTATGCCAAACTACATGGATTCACGTTCCAAATGACAGTACGGTCCATAGAAACGCAATGAGAACCTCAAAACTGAAAGAATGAAGGGGCTTTGTTTTCGTGATGTAACTTGCGTTTTTGTAGTCAATGTAATTAGTTCATGCTATTCGTCTGAAGGACTGAGTAAAATAATGAAAAACCTTCAGTTAGAATAGTCGTTTGTTAGAATAAATATATTTCCGAGCTCGCTTTCCTGTATATTCATAAACAGAAATTTCATTATTCGTAACTGGATTCTTTTAGATGGACTAACCCATTACGAAAACATCGTTTCCTTAAAACAAATGTAACTACGGGCACTCCACGAGTACCAAGATTAAACACGGCATTTCCATTGGCTCAACCCGAGCTGCCGTAGCTGAAAACGAGGCAGCTGGTGCCGCGAAATCCAGGGCTGCAGGGACATGCGCATTGCTACAATATATTATATTGATCATTCTCCTCCCATACCAATTCCTACACTGCCCTCCTGATTATGCTCACTCTCCTCTTTCCCTTTCTCTCTCCTCCACACCATCCACAACCACATGCAAACACACTCTTGTCAAGTTTCTCAGGGAAGAAAGCTGCATCAGCACGAGAGCAAGAAGAAAGTCATCAGCCTTAGGCAACAGCTCGTCACAGCAGTCGGCAGCATTTAAAATGTTTGCTCATTGTTTGATTGCGTCACCTCTCCAGAAGGTGGCCTTACAGTGAGCGACGCAGTTTCGGACCTCCAAAAGAAACCTTTCATTAATAGTTTTATTCTGGGAAAAGACACAGTAGCAACATGCACACATAGAAACTTGTAACTCTTTTGCGTAGTACGTTTGAATTTGAGTTGTGTAAGAAAAGTGTAATGTAATTTATATTGTTATGACGGCTAAATCTGGTGGAACTGTAGCACCAAACGGACATTCGCTATGACAGGTTTGAAGTTAACAAAAGAGGCATTTATGTGCGAACCCTGAGAACGTCACAACGGAGGGAAGTAAAACCAGCTAGCGTCGACTTGAAGCAGGAAGAGAGGATGACATCGCTGGCCCAGGCGCTGGGACTTCTCACGTATGCACTTCTTCTCATCACTCTACCAAAAGGCGAGTCCCCTTTCTTTCATTCTTTGTTTAATGTTTACATAGTGAATAGTATGTATGGTATAGTAATGGCTGACAAAGAAACACTTGACACATAAAAGAAAACTCTTTGGTATGGTATAAATTTATTGTACTTGCTTTCTGCAAATATTCACTCTAGAATACTCGATTAAACGATGAGGGTAAGGAGGCAGCCTGAGCGTGAATTGAAAATAGTGGGCTAATTTTATATAGTTGCTATATACTAGTACAGAATTTGTAAAGAAAACTACTTGGTCTGAAATAGTAACTGAGTACTAGTATGTATAATGCAAATAACGGCTGGATGTGAAATAGTAACTGGTACCTAGTAACGAGAGTGCAAACAGCGGTTGGGAATTAAATAATACCTGTGTACTAGTAAGGAAAATGCAAACAGTGGTTGAGTCTGAAATGGTAACTGGTACCATTAATAACATTTCAAAGAGCGTGTGGGTCTCAAATAGTACCTGTGTACCAATAAAGATAGTGCAAAGAGCAGGTGGGCCTAAAATGGTAACTGGTACCACCAGTAAGGACAGTTCAAAGAGTGGGTGGGTCTAAAGGGTAACTGGTACCATTAAGGATAGTTCAAAAAGCGTTTGAGTCGCAAATATTACCTGTGTATAGTAAAGATAGTTCAAAGAGCAGGTGGGCCTGAAATGGTAACTGGTACCACCAGTAATGACACTTCAATAGCGGGTGGGTCTGAAATAGTAACTGTATATCAGTTAGGATACTTCAAACAGCGGGTGGATCTGAAAGGGTAACTGGTACCATTAAGGATAGTTCAAAAAGCGTGAGAGTCGCAAATAGTACCTGTTACTAGTAAAAATAGTGCAAAGAGCAGGTGGGCCTGAAATGGTAACTGGCACCACTAGTAATGACACTTCAAAAGCGGGTGGGTCTGAAATAATAGCCTAGCATAAATAAAGACCGTGCATACGGCGTTTGGGTCTAAAATAGTAACTGGGTACCAGTAAGGAAACTGCAAAATTTGGATTAGTTTGAAATAGTAACACAGAATTTGTAAGTTGTGTCCCATCTGGGCGTGGCACAGAAAGTGCAACTAGTAGCTTTTAAAACTTCGTCTGATGGCATTTACGGTACCACTACTGAAGAGGACAACTTCAGCATCTACAGTTGTGTATGTCTTAATCCTCTTGCGGGAGCACTTTGTTTCCAGACTGAGGATCCCAGGATGTTCAGTAAAAAGATTATTGTCTACTTGCATATGACAAGCCATGTCTCAGCAGATAGGTACTAAGGTTTCGCAGAAACCTCCTGTCCACATATTCTCGGTCTTCTAATTTGAAGATGGAGGCAGAAGGTTCACCAGAAACGTTGGTACCCACGTACCGAACTAAAAGATGACACATCCCAGAGTACTGCCATATCATACGTTGTTTTGTTCAGGCTTGTAAATATTTGGCACATGTAGCAGTTTGTTTTTACGCAGAAACTAATCCGTTGCACATACGGGCTTGGAGTTCAGCTTGGCTTGGGCGGTAAATGTGGAACAGAACTCGTAAATAATGGTTCAGGCTAGGTCTCTACATAAAAGGAGAAATAAATGACATCAGCCCAAGAATCAACGTCACAGTTTCGCAGTGTGGTCTTCTGAGCTATGACGTCAAATATTTTGGGAGAACATCTTCACTTCTACCCTGAAGAAGTAGGAGGCATCTTGTTCCTCCGAAACGCTTGTATCTATCATAAGTCTAGAGGGTTTCATAATCCGGGAGACAAGCATATGTCTCTTAAGCCTGAAAACCTCAATTTTAATATCACAGTTCATTTTGACAGTAGTCCCTATGAGGACGATTGTTAATCCTTGGGACATTCATTTTAATTCAGGGGAAGTGAGAGATTTTGAACTCAGCTGTAAAATTGGCACACCTAAATTCGCAGTGATATTTCGGTCACGTAGCACGAAAAAGCTGTGACGCGAAAATATTGAAGATGTTTTCTGGTTGCAGTTCATATATGTTACGGAGCTGACAACGGTAGAATTTTCTTCTTCTTTATAAAAATTGTAATCATGCAATCGTACACAAAACCATGCTGACACATAATTTTCACTACAAGTGGGACACAAACGTACAAATCAGTTATAGGTGTGATAAGTATATAACGTCAATAAGGACTGCTTAATATTTCGTGAAAAAGAATGAAAAAGAATGAATGGAACTTAATGATCTGTACTCATCACCAAACATCATTAGTGTGATCAAATCAAGAAGAATGAGGTGGGTGGGGCAAGTAGCAAGTGTGGGGGAGGGGAGAGTTGCATACAGGATTTTGGTGTGGAGACCTAAGGGAAGGAGACTACTTGGAAGACCTAGGCGTAGATGGGAGGATAATATTAAAATGGGTCTTCAAGAAGTGGGATGGGAGGGCATGGACTAGATTGATATGGCTCAGGATAGGGATAGGTGGCGGGCTGTTGTGAATGAGGTACTGAACATTCGGGTTCCATTAAACGCGGGGAATCTTGACTAGATGAAGACTTGTTAGCTATTCAAGAAGTGCTCCATGGAGTTAGTTGGGTAGTTAGTTAGTCGGGTCTGTTCATCTCCAGCTTCCTTTTGAGAAACTATAGAAGAGATTTCTAGGCCTCGGCCTGAACGGTCGTAGTTCGATTCAGGGCAGAGGCCAGAGATTCTTCTCTTCTTCAAAGCATCCAGACGGACTCTTACTGAATGGACACTCGAGGTTCTTTGAACTCAGAGTAAATCGGCTGAGGTGTGAAGCTCACCAGTCACCTCCTTCTACTGCCGGGTTTAAATGATTGGAGCTACACCTCCATTCCCAAATATGATTTCATGGTTTGCACAGGACACATTTACCGTTATTTTTATATATTGTCAGGTTAATTTAGTTTCGGTTTCAGTCGTTTAGATCCCAAACTCTAAATTAACCTCAAATATACAAGAATTCATAATTTTTATAGGAAATATCCGCAGTAATAAACCTTGCGTATGGAATAAAATAACTGTGTTCGCAAAACCAAATCTCTTCCCTAAAAAATGTCAAAAAATAATGTTATGAAAAAGAGCAAATAGAACAACGAAAAAATTTCGATTTTTGCGGTTTGAGTGTTTGGATGTAATTCTAATCTTCGTTTCCAATCTTTTAGTTTATTTCACGAGTATGATTTATTATTTGGGTGTTATTCCTCCTTTAAAATTTTGGATACTAAATATTGTGATACTGACAAGGAACGCAACTAAGCCCGGGGGAAGGAAAAAAGTACTTATGTCAGTAATGCATAAAGAGAAAGCATAATGGGTTTCTCATGTTGATCCGTCCTCATGTTTCGTTTGTCAAAAAATTAAAGTATTTTGATTAATTCTGGTAGAGCAGAGCTTTAAACTGAAATGTGTTAACCAAATTGGAGTTATGTTCATTCCGTTTCACAATACACTGTACGTACATCAAACACTGAATTCAATTTGAACTCAAGCATAATTTCTCAAGAAGGGTTCACGATAAAGCTACCATGTTTCATTACATGAATCATAAGTTATTATGGTGTAAATAAATGTATTTGTAAACAACGCGTATCCTGTAGATACATGCAGGCAATTCAAATTTAAATATAGCATCGATCTACAAAACTTATATTGAGACACAAACAAGAAGTTTGAGCAGCCTCAGAACCTATTTTCCTAATTCAATGTTGTACATGTTCCTTGCAATACATTAACAGTATATTACCTTTATTCCAACTTACTGCACGTATATTCATTACTAATGATTTATTATGGCGTATTATTTCTCCTACATGTTTCGGCCTTCACAGTCCATCTTCAGGGAGAACACTGATATAAAGGAATACATTTTTATATAAAACGTCGTCTTAGATATGCATAAATACAATAAAATTAAAGGTTACAGTACCAAGCAGTTAAACCATAGTGATAATATGACGGTAAAATTATAGTAAATGCAGTACATATTTATACAAGTTGTACTGTTTTATGTTCACTTTTGCAAACAAACATCTATTTCAATATTTATATCTTCTTCTGCACTGTGTTATGTCCGCATGTTGCGTAAAGATGTGTACTCTGTGGTGGGTCACTATGTATTTATAGAATTTGAATCCTTAGGAATCCTGTCAGAAATTGTCTGCTATGCAAGTCAAGGATATCTTTCAGTTACAACTAAGGAATGAATATTATATATATATATATACACACAGTCCTATTTAAAAGTATCGAATTACGTGGTGCACAGACATCTGTAGATTTCGCAGTTTACTTGTGTTATCCATAAATTCCATCTTACAACGAAATCGGAAAGTTTACCATGGCCATCAGAACAGATTTACATTATATCATAGCTAGAGTGAATTCATTCCATCTGTACACACTTGCTTCCTTGTGATTATTTTAATCATATTTTGCTTACTTAAAAGAAGTGGACTTATACCATCTGTGTGCGTCTCCCATGAAATTCTTAAGTCAGCCGTCAGCTTTACACGACATACGTATGCCACTTGAAGTCATCCCACATTGTATTTTGCAGCTTTCTGTAATTGGTAAGAACATACCGAACGCACAAACTTGTGAGGTGGGAGGATTGTGAAACATATGTACGTATTGTATGAGATCTTCCAAAAGTATGCAAATTTGTTGACGTACCTTTTGTATAATTAAGAACAACATGGGTGCTCTGCGAAATCCGTGCTTAGCGAATGTCTCAGAACAAGCAATGAACCACTGGACATACACAATGATATTCGGTAAGGATGTAGAAGGTAAACGTACTCGTACATGTGCGAATTGCTGTATAAAAATCAACAACTACAAAGACAGTAACATTAAATTTTATCTTACAGAAATAACTTATGATAGGAAGATATGGACTGAATTCATCTGCATCCGGATAGGGACAAGTGGCGGACTTTTTGAACACGGTAATGAAACTTCGGGTTTTATATGTGAGGATTTCTTGACTCGCTGACAACGTACTAGTTTATTGAGGAGGAATTTGCTACATGGAGTTAACTACAAATACAGCGACTGTACGAAACAAAGAAATAATGTGATATCCTACGGACAAATATCTGTATTTAAGCTGCAAGTTCTTAAAATAATAATAATAACTATTTATTATTATTATATTATTTACAAATAAGCGTAAAGGTCAATTTGTCTCTGTGCATGCCATGGCGGCGGGGGAGAGAGTGGATGTATAGTTCCATGCATTTTAACTTCGGAATTAAGTACAAAAAGCGGTTAATTTCACTTCCCAATTGCTTTACTTCCGGGCAACGTGCCCCGGGACTCAATGATTAGGTGCAGGGTAGACTCCAGGGCCGGTCTGGTTAATGTTGGGAAGAAAAATCCCCACTCTCTAACGGGAATCAAACCCCAGTCTGTCTGTCATCCAACCTGTAGCATGGTCACCATACCGATTGAAACTACCCCAGCTCTAATACATGCACACCTTCAGCAGCAAATATATGATTTACTTAATGTTATTCTCCGATCTAAGCCTGAGTTTGCATTACTTATCTTTTCATCTACGTCTAGGCCTCCTACGTAGTCTGCTACCACGACGTGGCACATTAAAAAGTTTATAGCCAATTGCTATTTCCTCAGTTCTCTGAACTCCTCGATCTAAATTCTCCAATAATTCCAAATGGCGAGCTGAAACTTTAAAGCAAAAACAACTGTATGTAGTTCATAACGTGTAAGTCGGGAAGTTCACCGCTTCAGGCCCAGTGGTATATTTATTTACCATTTGCTGTAACATTAAAAAGTTCTGTCTTCTGCCCACACAGTGTATTTCTGTGTTTCCTACGAGTCTCGCAATGATTATTTCCATAAACAACCTTAACTAATCACTAGTTACTCTATAAAGGATACAAACTGTTCTGTGTAAGATACAAACGTAATTTTTATGGTAAGTATATGTTTTAGAGGAACGTCAGTTGTCAGAAGATTAACATACGTATCGAAATCCACACCACTAAAATAAAGGTCAGATGTCGACTATCACTGATATTACGAAATAGTAGAATATGGCGTTTATTCCGAAAGTTATGTTATGTTTTATTGTAATAATAATAAATACCTGAAAATACATCACATTATTAAGTCTTGCTCGCTTTTCAACTTACCGTCTTGCACGGCAGTCTTCTACATATGTATGTGTGTATAAGTCTGTGTCACTTGTGTTTCCCAACGATGTACACATTTTACGATCTCTTCTTTCTTTTATGTTTTCCCCATTGGAAAATTTCAATCCGAAGCTCAGTTCTCGAGTGATTCATACTGGGTCCTTTGAAGTGAAACTTTCATCTGAGAGAACGGCAGCTTGTTGGATGGGACTAGCACAGGTGAGTAAGGAGGGAACGTTGAAGCACTTCAATTCTCCTTTTTCAGTAAAAAATTCATCACGAGCAAAAGTCTTGTTAAGACTGCAGTTGTAAGAAAACAATCACTATACACGAGATTTATGCATCACAGGACGTTCGTGACGAGTTGAGTGCTTGAAGTGGGAACATAAAAACATGGTGCGTTCCAAAATTGTCAAATTATAGGCGGACGAGCTGATACAATAACCAGCAGCTAAACACTCAAAGACAGTAATTTTATAAGACCCTCGATCTGCGATATAGACAAGTTGAGATTTCTACTGGAACAGTAAAATCCTAACACAGTGCAAATCTGTTAACTTAATGCAAAAGATACATCGATCAAAGCGAGGGTGGGACATGTAGCACGCACGAAAGACACGAAGAATTCATACAAAATCGGAATTTACGGGCACTTTGGAGACACAAGTGTACACATGAGGATAATATTAAAATTAATCATCAAGAAAGGAAATTTATGTAGTTTGGTTTCATATGGCTCAGGTTTAAGTCTAACTGTGGACTCTAATGAACATTCGCTTCCCATTAAATATGAGTTCTACGGCCAGCTAAGCAACTGTCAACTTCCTAAGTGAATGGAGTTAGTTATCGCTTTTACCTTAATAGGCCGTTCAATATATGAAATATGTTCGCGCCATCTTTGTAACCTGCCTCTTAAACCCGAACCACAACATACCACATGCACTGCAGTAAAGGCATTACTTACAATTTACATCCGCCAAAAAACACTGAACGTTAAACGCCCATAGGTAGTGAGGCGAGGGGGATGAGGGTAATAACGAGCAAAGCCCCGCTATCGAGAGCTGAAATTAGCTTATAT
Organism: Reticulitermes speratus; assembly: GCA_021186555.1. Classification (NCBI taxonomy): domain Eukaryota; kingdom Metazoa; phylum Arthropoda; class Insecta; order Blattodea; family Rhinotermitidae; genus Reticulitermes; species Reticulitermes speratus. Next base: position 24,315,658 of record JAJKFL010000005.1, read on the forward strand.
TGCCGATACTGTGCGGTTCCATATGACAATCGTCCGACATATTGTACACAGTACTATGCCCATACCGGACGTCTCTGTGCATGCTGCGTGTTCAGGAAGTCGACATACAGTACGGCTATCCTGAACGACTTTTACCGTGGTTTTTCTCAAGTCCATTCCAGGTAAACACTTCGGATATACGTAGATGGTTCATTTGAGATGCATGGATTTAAAAGTTTTATATGGCAACAGTTAACACACATAAATTGATTTATTTGACTGAACGCGATTTCCAACCTATCCTTTATTTTCAAACTTTTACGAAAAGCAAAGTAATAACCTTGTCATAAAAGACGAAAGGCTTTATATTTGACCATTTCTTAGTCATTTTTGTCTCATAAAATACCATACCATTCAGTACAATACAGACTATAAATTTTACTTTATCATGAAAAAGACAAAAATTTAAACGTGCTGCATATGTTGCGTGACGTAATTTTATTACACTGTTACATAATAAAAAAACTGGCGTGAACACGATAATACATAAATCAATGCCCATTGTCGAAAACCAGCACAACCCAAACAACAAAACACTCAATTGTTCTGGGATTAATGAAACGCAGATTATTCATAAACTATTATTCCCTTCACACAAAATGAAGTCTGTGTTTTATATACGGATGGTTTCAAAATCATCATAACACAACGCCTAATTTTATCAGTGTTACGTCACCATATCAGATGTCATAGTGGTACTGCGGCACATCAGGTCAGCCCATAGTGTATCTGTGTAGTGTTACATACAACACCGAGCTGAATTCAAAACCGTAAATCACTTTAATTTAGCTCATTGATCGTTTACTCAGTGACACTCGCGACACCTGATATTCTGATTACGGTCTTCAGGGTTGTGATCCCGTGTAGTTTGGTAGATAAACACCAACGTTACGGAGCAACGTGCCGCTCCGTCTTCTCCCATCTTCTCTGAATATTAAGGCAGCAGGTTGTTCCAAAGCATTCGTATTCATTAAATAGCCTACAAGGAGTCACATGTGAGAAAGCTGCACATGTTTGCCGGCATTAGATGTTCAAATCTCATAGCTGCTATTCACTGACTGTAAGCCTCTCATAAAAGGTTCTTTATGGGATTATAGCTTAATTTTCTCTCTAAGAAAATATAGGCTTGTAAAATCGCCATTTTGAACCACATGACCAATATTCAAGAAACAGGGTGGATATTACCTCGTTAAAAATACCCCAAGCTGTATTTCCTACAATGAAAAATAACAAGATGGCGGACGCCAAATTTGTGAGGCGAGAGTGTCACTAGCGCCAAGTGCTTTAGGATCCTGAAGTAGTGTAGTAAAATAGATCTTGGAAAAGTACTTAACTGTTGCCAAGGTAATATTTTTGTACAACGCAGAACAACTCGATGGAGGAGGCAGATTCCTCCGAAAAGTTGGTATGTCTGCAATACTACATGCTGTCATGCTACAAATGGCGTAATATTCACAGTAAACTCAAATTTCACATGCATACGTTCGTTACGTGATTTAGGGGTGAAACATGCGGGCGAAGAGATGCTCGGACATGACCTCCCTATGGCACACATATTCAGTGTGTGTTGTAACATGCATGGTTGTTGTGTTCTACATTTTACAAATGCGAAGCAGTTGTTGTGTCTAAGGTTCAAGAAAGCAAAGCATCCTCGTGTCTCGAATCGGAATCAGAAACTTCGCAATACGCCCACAAAGTCAATTACACATATTCCTCCAGTTAAATGAGATTATCGCAGTTCCTCCCTACCAACCCTGCAAACTTCTGCAACTTTACAAAGGCAGGGAACAAAGCCAGTGGTTGCATTAGCAAATTCAGAGATCCAAGGAACAAAACTGCAGGAACGCCACAGGCATGGAAATGGGAAGTTCGAACAGTGACAAGTTTCGTCCTTCCCAGACTACCATTTTACACAATTTGTCTTCTTGCGAACAAATGATATACCACATGAAATGCAGAAAGACATTGATATAGCAAGCATATATAATGTAGGACAAAACTTCAAGTTGTCGTTTAGGATTTTTACTTTCATTCTTACATTCCTCCTTCTGTCCTTCTCGTTTTCTTTTCTTCATCCTTCCCATCATTATTTTCGTCATATGTCACATTCTCATCTTTCTACCGCTTCTCTGTTTCATTTTTTTCTTTTCGTCTCCATTTCTCTTCTTCTATCATCAAATTTTTGTTTTCAATCTACTTCTCCAATTCATACTTAGCAGTTTCTTTAAGCCAGTTTTTCTCTTCCTTTCCGAGTCACTTTCTATTGCTTCTTCTGAAAGGCCTACAATTTTTGAGAATTATCTACATATGTGATTGTAGAGATGATCAGGCTTTCTTTTATAAACACACGTCCATTTGTAAAAGAATTTCAATAGTAACCAGACTGGAAGCAGCAATAAATACCAACTAGACTGTAACGTTTTATAAACGACACGATTTCTTTTTGTTGAAGTAAAAACAAATATCGGTAGTAACAACCATTCAGATTGTTTGTTTTTGATTTACATCGTTTTGGCGGTAATGAACTCGAACTGTTTCAGTATACGTTCTTTGATGTGCCCGAACTCAAAACAAAATTAAATCAACATTACAAAACAATAATCAGCCTGTTTATAACGTGCTTCGTCACTTCCTTCATGACATCGTGTCATCCGCAAAAGTAACTGAAGCGATATTTTGAATTTTGAAAATAAACTTACATGGGTAGAAATGTCTATGGATTATTCTAAATAGCTGCCCACACATTCGTCTGCGGGAAGTGAGTAAATTTATAAAAGATTATGGAAGTCAGTTTAGCGGCCTAAACTTGGAAATGGTTTCCTCTGAACAGAATTATTTTCATTTAGTCATGATTTTATATGATTTAGGTGTATCACATGTCATAATATGATATAAGATGTGGTATAACATGACGAGCTACGATATTATATGATATATACTATGATTTAGATTGATATGCTATGATATTGTTTGACATTATATATATAATAATACTCGTATGATATGTATGATACATGATTAATAATTAAAGTATTCATTTGCTGAGTCTTAAGTAAACACATTACAACGACTTTATATACTCCCTGTATAATCCCAGCAACCAACAGCGTCTTAAGTAATATACTTACACAAAGAAACACAACAAAGTGAATGGGACAGGAAAGAATGGAGAAAGCCTGAACATAAATAAACGAATAAAGATACATATATCATTTCACATTACTGAATTCGAAAATCACGTCCCCCTGCTTGAACTACAATATTCATTAAACCAAAATATTTCTTCTGGTCCCCATGTTGTAATTTTTCCCATTCTTAAAACATTACCTTAATAAACGTTGTATTTATATTTACGAAGGGCTAGCACTAAAACACAATGCTACAGACACACATGCAATGGCGCTAGTGTTGTTCTTGCCTCAGAAATTCTACTGCATCAGGTTGCTGAAACGTATCAGAAATGGAAGTTCTGGATTATTGTCAAACGAGTTTAATAAAAATCAGTTAATTAATTAGTCTTTTTAACAGCCCTACTCATATCTGTGTTAGAATCAAAGGACGGGCATGGCAGGCGGACAGATAAAAAACAAATTATTGCTAGGGTAACAAAGCCAGAAATACACATGTCTCTTCAGACCACTAAAAACATAATGATGTGACTATGATTATTCCGTTTCAAATTTGTGACACTAAAATAGGGTACATTAGGGTAATTAGGGTATATATTAAAAGTATAGACCCTTAATATTTCAATTCAGTTTAATGGAATAAATTACGTTATGTGTATGTTCTACTCTATGAAAAAAACATGGGACAAAGTAATAACAATTTTGTTAATAAAAAACATTTTACATCCCATTCCACGTCACGGGGCTCCGTGGCCATTGGCTAAGTGATAAATGTTCCATTTATCGAAAAATTTATTTTCATATGTATTAATTATTTATTCATTACAGGGAACGGTATTCTAAAGGAAATTATTTACACTAATTAATTTAATGGGCCTACTAATTGCATTTATTTACGTAAACAAACTGCGTTCAAATTGCAGCGACAAAAAAATGAAATAATTTATGCATTCCATAAAATGCCAGGTACAAATATCATCCTGTGTTATATCAACTTAAAATTATAATCCTAAACAAAAACACAGACATATGTCCTATTAATGTATCGACATACTTTAACGGAACTCAGTAACTAAGACTATACAGCGTCGACTGAAAGTATTATTAGTGAATGAGTGGAGAAGGAGGTGCAGGAAAGGAGTCGTGGGCTAACTGGAATTGGTAACACGGAATTTGCCTGAAGCGGCTATAGAAAACCAGGCAATACCCCTTGAGAGCACGTCTCCAGGCCAAAATTTGTAATGTTGGTTACATGGCGTTCCTTTTGTTGACAGTAATGAACATTCTCTGTCCGTCATTAACAAACCTATTACTACTACCACCACTACCGCCACTACTTCTACCACTACTACAATTATGATTACTGCTTCTCCTCCTACTACCAATACCACTCCTACCACTACTACTATTAGCATCTGTTACCAATACCACAACAACTCCTCCTACTAACACTACCACAACTCCTACCATTACTATCACTGCTACTCCTCCTACTAACACTACCACAACTCCTACCACTATCACTGCTACCCTACTACCACTACTAATACCACTCCGACACACTACTACTTACTACTATACTACTATACTACTATACACTACTACTACTACTACTACTACTACTACTACTACTACTATACTACTACTACTACTACTACTACTACTACTACTACTACTACTACTACTACTACTACTACTACTACTACTACTACTACTACTACTACTACTACTACTACTACTACTACTACTACTACTACTACTACTACTACTACTACTACTACTACTACTACTACTACTACTACTACTACTACTACTACTACTACTACTACTACTACTACTACTACTACTACTACTACTACTACTACTACTACTACTACTACTACTACTACTATACTACTACTACTACTACTACTACTACTACTACTACTACTACTACTACTACTACTAACTACACTACTACATATCTACTACTAACTAACTACTTATATACTACTATACCTACTATTCATACATACCTCACTACTACATACTACTACTACTATATCCACTACCTACTACTACTACTACTACTACTACTACTACTATACTACTACTAACTACTACTACTACTACTACTACTACTACTACTACTACTAATACTACTACTACTACTACTACTACTACTACTACTAACTACTACTACTACTACTACACTACTACTACTACTACTACTACTACTACACTACTACTACTACTACTACTACTACTACTACTACTACTACTACTGTAGTACTAATACCACTGGGGCATGACATCGCAATTTCGGAACCTAATCTCAAACTTTCTTCCCCAGAATTTCCGGTCTAATGCCCTATTTTCCATCCCATGATTCCTGGCAGTTCTCTGACATCTCTGGTCACCGCGTAGGCCTATATCCACTTGTCCTTTGTCTTCCCTGTTGGTAGACTACTATATACTTTAATCTAACATTACTCTTCTATCGAAGAACTTCGAGCAGTTTCTTTCTTTCAGGTGCTTCGACCAATATTTTGATACATGTCTCATCTCTCCTCATATTTTCCACATTCTCTTTCTATAACAAGGCATTTTCTTTCTGAGCAGCGTGACTATCAGATGATACAGAAGAAACTACTTGCTACCACAGAATTAAACAACCTAAGTTCCAAGTATACCGATTTTATAATAAAACTGTAATGGGGCATTAAAACGTATCCCACATGCAATGAACGGAACTAGTCAAGTTTCTCCACCAAACTCCCCGTTTACTTTATGTTTCATCACAAAGTGTAGTAAGTTTAAGGCACATGCTCGTGTGGTTTTCCATCCATTGCAAGGTTCACCATTCTTAAACGTAAATAATGTTATCGCCGTAATTAATAGAAGCTATAATATGCAGTTTTAAATTTTATGACAGTGTGGCTAATGAGGGCCTTATTCCATTAATAAAACAGCAGCGTGTAATCAGGGGAGGGGCGGTGAGATTTGAGATCTGCAGGATGTCAGTAGCGGTGGTGAAATGATAAGAACATCCTCGCATAAGCTAGACAATTACTACAGACGGAGCAGACACGTGTCAACTCTTCTTATTCGAATATTTATGTCATTTATAATCCAATGATATTCCGCAAAATGTTCCGACAATTTTCTCTATTTCGATTCATGGGGATCCCAACAAATCCTTTTCGTTCCGACAATTTTCTCTATTTCGATTCATGGGGATCCCAACAAATCCTTTTCGTTCCGACAATTTTCTCTATTTCGATTCATGGGGATCCCAACAAATCCCTTTCGTTCCGACAATTTTCTCTATTTCGATTCATGGGGATCCCAACAAATCCCTTTCGTTCCGATAATTTTCTCTATTTCGATTCATGGGGATCCCAACAAATCCTTTTCGTTCCGACAATTTTCTCTATTTCGATTCATGGAGATCCCAACAAATCCGTTTCGTTCCGACAGTTTTCTCTATTTCGATTCATGGGGATCCCAACAAATCCTTTTCGTTCCGACAATTTTCTCTATTTCGATTCATGGGGATCCCAACAAATCCCTTTCGTTCCGACAATTTTCTCTATTTCGATTCATGGGGATCCCAACAAATCCCTTTCTAAATCATTCGCTATTATCAGTATTATCATCAGTATTATCATTATTGTTTCAGTATCTCAAACGTCGCCGTTTATTGACTACCACTCCTCCTTCGTATTCGGTAAGTCAAGGTTCAAACAAAATTTCCAGTTCATCATTCAGTACTAACGCTGCCATATGACTGAACTCGTCGATACATGAACCGAGAAACAGGAATATTCAGGATCCTCTACAGTAGTGGTGATTATTAACAGCGTTGGCCTTACATTTTTTCCCCCAATTTCATCATGCACATCCGCCCGACCACTCGACGCTCTATAGAACCGGCAGTAAAATGCATCTTCAAGTAACAAACGACATGAACTGTGAGGCATTAGGCTCAATTATCTATTGAGAAAGACATTAGACTATTAATAGCAGTACCGTCGTCAGAAGCCCGCGATTAGGCCTATCTACAATAATAATATTCTTATTCACTACTCGACATGTTTCGATTTAATATTAATCATCCTCAGGGGTACACAATTTGGAAGTGAACACACAACACTTGACCAACAGATGCACTCTTATTATACGTTTTTGTATTTACAATACAGTCGCTGTGAACTAGTCCGATATGTTTCGATCCCTTGTTGGGACCGTCATTAATTATAAATTGCACATTACAAACTAACAATATAGGTAATATTAAAAGTACATAATGTACAAAGGTTAAAGCTGTAGGCTATCTCTCTGTATTGTAAATACAAAAACGTGTAATAAGAGTGCATCTGTTGGTCAAATGTTATGTGTTCAAATGACAATGCATGGCATGAATAGTATAAAATTTGAAAGTGATTTTTAAACCTTGCACGACGTAATCAGATGGGTTGTATTAACAAGATCGATTTCACGCTTAAGTAAACTGTATCGTGTAATAGATCTTATTAGTTAAAGACGATATATTTATATTTAAAATATTACAATAATTGCGTGATTTTTATGCAAATGTTACCTCTTAATTGATATAAAACATTCTCGTAACACTAAACGCAGTTAAAACAGATTAGGTCTGTGTTAAGCTCGGCCCTCTGGCCTCTCTCCTTGAGCTCCAGTGGTCTATATTCCAGAGCCCGGTTTGGTATTCGAGTGTCTTTCTTCTGTACAGGACTGTGCATCTTTCCTTAGTTTATTTGGCGACACTGTTAGTGTCTATACCATACAGCATCGGCAGGACAGTGTAACGACAAAATTATCCCAGTGCGTAATTAAACACCACGCCATAAAGGCATACGAAAGTACAGGTGTAGCTCCACACATTTCTCATCTTGGCACTAGATGGAGGTGAGAGGTCAACTTCACAACCCGGCCACTTTATTCCAGAAGACGGTCCCTATGATACTTGTTGGATAGGAGACTGGGCCGAGAGTCGGTCTGAATACTAAGCAGAACAGAATAATCTGTTTCAGTCGGCCGTCTAGACCACAGCCTAATCACTACACTGACTGAGCTATCACTGTTCCCGTAAGTCTGTACGTACGCAGCCACCTATTTTCGTAATATTCGTTTCGTGGCAGATCAATAGCCTCTTCCAAAGCGGGTTCTCCAGAGAGTACGATATAGTGCTTCTTCTTTAAAATTCCAGGGCCATTTATTTTCCTTGAGGTCATCTAGTAGCTGCTCACTAATAATTAAAACACTTTTACGATGTATCCATTTAGCTGATCTACACGTAGACTATTTATCGAATACCCTAAGGAAGGTCGTAGGTGATAATTTGTACTACTACCAGTGTTTCGGTGTGTTGGGCATTTTAATGGTGGTAAATAACTATGACTCACTGTAATATTTCAATGTTTGTTTTGCTGCGATGCTGGGTATTCTCATTTCTCGTGATAGCAACACTTGTTTACAACATTCAGAGTGTCCGTTAGTTTATTTCACTTCGCCTACATGACTTCCAGTGATCCCTCAATTTAAAAATGGCAAGATGCAACACCAGCCACTCTATCTCCAACAAACAGCCACAAGGGTTCTGAAATCCGCGGCGTATGTCGAACAAAGAGTTGTTGCAAAATATGATCCAAACCGTCACAATAGAACACAGCAGGAAGTAGAGCAATGGACACAACATTCAGGATTTCAATGGTCGAAACAGAGGTCTTGATTGTTCCAGCTAATATGAAGCATTAAATACGCCACGACTAGATCTGTTCAGTGCTTTGTGTTTATGCGGACAGTTATCCTGTGTTACGTGTAATTAGTTCCAACAGGATGAACAGGAAACAAAGACATACTAACGACACACGAGGGATGTAACCCACAATCACTCCGTGCGTGTCTGGGTGCATGCGTAAGCGCGCGTGTGGGTGTGTGTGTGTGTGTGTTTTTGCTAAAACAGAACGTCTAAACGTTGCATGCAGCAGTTTCGCTAAAGCCGCATCTGTAAACATTATTATGTAATTAGTCTAAGCGTAGCATTGTCTGGACTTCTGTCAGTTCGTAGTACGATTCCACGGACACCAAATTAAAATCTCAGATATTTAAGATCAAATCAAAAGATGGTGGCAATAAATGACAGTACAAAGCATATTTACAGTTGGAATTGTAATGGTGAATTATAAAGAATAACATGGCATCATAGCTTATTCTAGCAAGCTACGTGTCCTTGCAGTAGATAAAGGGGACCGTGTCCAATATTGTAAATGTTTAGTATGCTTTTAAAAAACAAAATAAAATTAAACTCACATCAAATAATATAAAGAGAACAGTAATGTTCTCCACTTAAAGCTATCTCTAAAATATTATTATTGTTATTATCATCATCATATCACCACCACCACCCTTACACAGGGTACTGAAAATTCTGTACCTGGAACAAATCATGTCTCTAGGGTACATTACGTTGCAGATTTCTCTTGTTACAATATATGCTACATGTAACGATATTTCCCGTGATAAACGTTTTGTACTTTACATTAGTACTTTCCAAAGTATGTGTTCAGCGTCCCGTATGGATGTTTTCTGTAGTTCCTTGATGTCTTGTTTTCCAAATATGTATATCAGATATTTTCTGAATGATTCTGAGATAGTTCCAGTTGCTCCTGTTATTACTGGTATCACTTTTGTTTTTACATTCTATATAAATTGTAATTCTTTTGCAAGCTCTTCATATTTTAAAATCTTTTTGGCTTCTTTCTTGATCACATTTATATTTCCTGAAATTGCAACATCGATTAACACACATGCTCCTTTTTCATTATCACGGGTAATGATGCCCGGTTATTGTTAGGGATGGTTCTGTCGGTTTGCACTTGTTGATTCCGCAATATGGTTACCTAACCCTCATGACTTGTTTATACTAATTTTGGTTACATGCTCATACCAGTGTTTCTTGACTAATTTTACCCACATTTCCTTGCACACACTTTGTCATGTCGCTTTATATACCGTTCTTTTGCCAACATTGGGCGCACTGATATAATGTGATCCATTGTCTCCTTAAATCGTCGACAGAGTCTGCATCTACTGTCTGTTCCTGTTGGTAATATTTCTGTTGCATGATAGTTTGTTTTTAACGCCAGATCTTGTGTTGCTGTTATTTCACTTTCAGTTCACTTTCACTTCAGATCTCCCCTCAATAGCCACAGGGACGTGTCTTCTTCACCCATAAGCTATCTATACTTCTAATATAGTATACTGCCCTTGCATTACCTTGCTTTCCCTTTTTTATTATTATTATTATTATTATTATTATTTTCGTGATGTTTGTGGCAGCGGCGGTGGGGACGGCAGTGATAACGGCGGCGGCGGTAGTGGTATTATTAGTGATGGTGGTTTCAGTGCTCTTAATACGAAAGTTCCCTCAAGGGCTATAATGTATACGAGTGGACGAATGGAATGCTTATGTATACATACCGTACCAGCAGAGAGAATTCGTGAAATCTGTCCGTTTGCACACAATTACTCTAAAGAGGGATCAGGGGGAGTGTATTAAAATAAATATGAAAAAATAGAGTATTAAAATTTGGACATCAGGCTTGGGATAAAGGCCAAAACAGGGTTCTTGTAAACACGAAAAGCAGGAAATTTCGTGACCAGGTGAAAGGTTACTAGCTTCCCAAAATGGACTCTGTTCCACAGGGTCAGTATCACAAGCAGTATCTGCATTGTTGATTAGATCCGTCAAAATTAAATATTTAAGACTTATCTGCAGGAAAAAACGCCATGACCAATGGGCACAACATGCTATATACAACAGCACAGAAGGTTTCTGGAAAATAAGTACACTTAAAACTATGTGTGAGAGTCAGTTAAATTCACTCAAGTAGAGAAAAAAGGCGACTTCATTTTATATTAGACGATTATAAAATTGTAGCTGAAAATTTAGATTGATGTGTTCTGCCTTAAGATGCCGTGTATTCAGGTAGGCCGGAGGAACACACTACCCTCCACATTCAGGATACAAGTTGGAGGCGGCACGTTCCTCTGAAACGTTGGTTACCACGAAACAAGCTACACTGGGTTATAACTTGGAAAACCACAATATGAGAGACAGTGTCGTTTTATAAAGCTTCTTTACCGATTTTATTTATTTTCAGGAGTATTCACAAATGCCATCGGCATGTCTTTGCCCTGTGCACTTTATAGCTCCTTCGCAGGAGGCAGAGAAATGCACTGTCTCTTACTCAAGAGGTAGCAGTTGACCTGCATAACTTGGGTAGAGCTCGCGTAACACGCCAGACCCTGGTCCGGGGAAATCATGTACTGTATATACTCTCAAAACCATGTGGTTCTCTCCCTCTCTCTCTCTCTCTCTCTGTCTGCATGATGTAGATTTTTTCGTTTATAACAAGCCTACGCCAAATTTATGCACAGCTCTAACCACATAAAACATTACAGAAAATAACTGTATTATCTCATACGCACACAACACGTCTGCTTTTCAGCCCAATGTATTTTTAACTGGAACACATCGGTTACTGGTCATAAACAAGGGACGGTCGCCTTTCCCCAGCGCAAACCACTACCAAGGTCAACTGCAGACTCCGCAGTCAGGATCTCTAGCTTCGCCACAGGTCCGCAAGTAATAAACTGAAAAATGTTCCACGATTTTTCATGAAAGTTTGATATTGGGAAGTTTTTCTAAAATTGATCAAATTATTCCGTCTCAATCAAAATCTAACAACAATAAAGTACACTTGCCAAAAAGACTAACACACTTTTCTACGCTTATGGGAGCTTAACTCTGAACACTCATCGACGCAAAACATATTTCAAACAAAAGTCACAGGAAAACACAAAATACCGATACGTATTTTTCCCCGACAGATCTACAGCTCTTCCACGGATTATATAAAGTTTCTAGACACGGAAGAGTAAACGAACCGGAAATACAAGGACGTGTAAATTGCCTAACTTGTTCTTTCCGTAATTCACGTGGCATTACTCGGTCACATGCACAAGGTATATATACATCGCTGTTACACTGCGTAAAGAACAGGCATGAGAAGCGACACCTGAGAAAATGCAGTGAAACCTGCCTATAACGAGACAGCAAGGGAACGAATTTTTTTCCGTTGCAGTTAGGTTCCGTTTCATACAGGTACTTAAAGTCGGGATCCTCGGAATTCCAGATTCTCGGGACTGTAAAGGTTTTCCGCTAAAGACAGGTTTCCGTTATGTACACGTTCTGGTTAAAATAGGTTTCAATGCACCTGAAAGAACAGTGCACCAGTTATGAGTGTGTGTAATTGCTATCCCAAAGCATCCACAATCTGCTAACTCCTCTGCACCCCCATTATCCAAATAATGTTTCTTTTTTAGATAAATACACAGTTCATTTATACTCTACGGTCTCAACATGAAAAAATCTTCCCATTTACTTAATTCATTTCCTTGTACCAGAAAACGAGGCTGTCAAGGGAATTAGTCGCCAGTCTATGTCCCCGGAGGCCCAGGTACGATAACAGGCCACTCCACGTGGGATTTCTAGTGGATAAAGTGGCACTGGGACAGGTTTTCCTCCGAGTGTATTGGTTTTCTCCTGTCAGTATCATTCCACCAATACTGCATACTCATTAATCTATTACTGACACTGCAGAAACTTAGCATTCGAGAGCGTGGTTACATAACACACTTAAAGAAAGACAATGTCGGCTTAGAACACGAGTGAACAAGGCTGGAAATGGTTTAATTCGTGAGGTACTACATAGACTTTTATCAAGGCGTTCTTTACTTTCAAAATGTCATACAGTTTCACGGTACACGCGTAAGTACAATTTCATTACTCCCCTAAGGAAAATACTGCCTCCTCTGATCTGATTTTCACGAAACTCAAAAGTACTCAACAAGATAATGTTGAGATCTCTTTTACCGAATTTCATCCAAATCAGGCAGAATATGGAAAATACAGACAGAAATGCTTCTACGCCCTTCAGTAAAGCGTGACTTTCACTGTGCCAACTTTCATAAAAGTCACAGTCTAATACATTTCTGTGGACATCTACTGTACGGCGTTTCATTCAAATCTGAAGAAAAGTATAGCAGATAAAAGAAAAATTTCACACGACTCTGAGTAAGGTACAGCTTTTACTGACCCGGTTTGCACGACACTCATAAACAGTTAATGGTATCACGTCCAGATGTACTATACCGAACTTCACTCAAGCTCAAGACGGTACGGCAGAAATTTACTTTCGCCCTTACGCAAAGCATGACTGTCACGGCCGATTTTCACGAAACTCAAGCTGGTTCTCAAACTATATACACAGAACTCCTACATCGAACTGTATAAAATCCAGACAAAAGGTTTAATCCCTGATACTAGGTTACGGACAGAAGGACATGTTCTTTATATAAGGCTTTCTTTTTTTTTTACATCGTAACTAACGCCAAAAGGTGTAATCAGTACTGACGCAGAGAAGGCTTCTTTACTCGCTTTTAAAACGCTCGCAGAGGCATAAAAAACGTAAGCCAACTCACCCAGCATTTCTGAAGATTACATTCACACAAATTGATTTAATTTTTTTGGAAAGAGACGCAACAAGCACAAAAGCAAATTATTTTATGTTGTACTATTTCAACATAAATAAATCATGCTGCTCGCCTAGCCTCATTCCTTGTATCTGAAAATGACAATTTCAGATTGAAACAAGAGTAAAATGTGTAATCATTACCGAGAAATATAAAATTTCCATACAAATTCCTTGCAGTCTTTTGTAAGGATTTCTACTATAAAATTTAATCAAAAGCCACCCCGAGGTTAGTACCTTTATACGCAACCGCATCTAAAATTTTTCTAATCTACATGCGAATGTACTTTTACGCCCTTTCGAAATGTATGCTTCTGCTACACACACACACAAACAAACACACACACACGCGCACAGAGAGAGAGAAATTTCTCATATCAAATTTCATTAAAATCCGTCCAGCTCTCGAATTAAAACATGAGGACGGAGGAAAGGAAGGATGGACGGACACGCTCTGTCGTGTATACGTAACGTTTATATAGCACATGTTACAAAGAACGCCTGGTAAACTGAAAACATCACTGCATTGACTTGAAGCTTTATAGGAATTTTGAAAGCATTTTACACACTTTAATACAATGCGAACCTTGAGGATCTCACAGCATATTTATGAAGATGAAAATCTTCTGGGATGACACCGTGTCAATTGCTAAATACTTATCGAAGTTTCCGAGAATTTTCTGCCACCATCCTCAGAACAAAAGTAGTCCAAAATTACAGGTAACCAAATATCTGTTACCAAAACGGAAAGGTGCAATACCGGCCATATTACAGTGGGCCATTTAACCCATGCCTAATCGTGATGAATTTGTAACCACTTCCTCCTTATCATAAGGTGTGCTTTAATTCACTATCATCAAATCTTATTATTATCCAAACCATCTCCTTCGTGGTGTTCTAAGTGAAGCGATTTATTCATCAAAATTGTGTATGTGTTCCTTATTTTCCCTGTCTTACACAAACATTTTTCACAACCCTGCCAACATACGGTAGGTCTCAATACAAACATCAAGCCAAGCTTACTGATGATCAGTGTATTCATAACATGTGCTCTTATGTATGTGGTGATTAAGAGAAATTTAACACAGCCTGGATGCAGTTCTCTGTTATAGGGACATGGGGGCTGAAGAAATAGTTGAAGTAACATAAAAGATGAGTTTGAGAAAGATTTAAATTTGTGGTCTAAACAAACATGCAACAGTCTGTCACAGAGAATACTTTTCTTTATTTGTGTTTTACCTGAGGATGGACGTAGTAATGTTTATAATTTGATATTCTATATCCGGACATAAGAGGTAAAGAAGTAAAAGGAGCCTGGAGAAATTGTACAGTCAGGACCTTCAAAATTTTTACTCCTCGCCAAATATTATGAGGCTCATCACATCAAGGAGGGCGAGGTGACACACGTGGCACACATAGGAAAGAGAAATGCATGCAGCGTTTTCATTAAAGAACCTTAAAGAAGGAGGCTGCTTGGAAGATCCAGGTGCAACATTAAAATGGGTATTAAAGAAATAGGATGGGGGATGTAGACTGGATTGTGACTCGGCACAGGGACTAGTGGCGGGTCGTTGTGAACATAGTAATGCAACTTCGGTTTCCACGAAATGCGGGAAATGTTTCGACCGGCTGAGGAACTATCAGCTTCTTAAGTAGGACTCTGCTCTACCTAGTTAGTTATAGATCTATTTTAAATTAAGTCCAAACACAGGGCTCTGTAACGAAAATATTTACAAATATTTACACATCAATCCCCAAAACGTGAACACCCTGTATATTTCACATGTGACACAACAGGCAAGTTAGACTATTTGCACCGCTGTTGGACGATCCCTCATTATCACTCTGACATAGTGGTAAAGATAAAACTATGACCGCCTGTACGATGAATGTACGTTTAGACCTCGAATCCCTGTCACGCCAGTGATACTATCAACATTTCTTAAACTATACTGTATTATGACATTTTGTTTTGACTTTAATCGCTGTCTGGTTGATTAAGAGTATAACAAAGTGAAAATTATTCCGTTTTCGGTGTGGCTTTTCTCTCCGTCCTCAACCAAAATACAAAGAGAGAGTAACTCACGCTGTGAGCCCATTCATCTGTGATCCAGTAAGACTTCGAGTAGGTCCTACAGCGTAGACGTTTGTCCTTGTCGTTTTAACTAAGGACGGTCAGACATACCCAGACTCCGAAATTTTTATAAGTTTATATTTTAAAACATGCAAGTCTAAATAAAGTGTCATTATTATAATATCATTATTGTTCAGTTGGCAAAAGAGCCGTAAGGCCAATTAGAGACACAACACAGGGACACAAATCAAATACACCAAATGAGAACCTACAAACGAAAACATAGAAAAGAGATAACACAAACAAATCGCCAGATCATATCAAGTAATAAACAGCATTATTATTGGTATTATTATTATTATTATTATTATTATTATTAGCAGTGATGGTGGTAGTAGTAGCAGTAGTAATAGCAGTCATAATAATAATAATAGGCTGCAATGAAAATGAAATTTTTTTTTTGTCATGGCTTGACAGCCTAGTGGGCCTAGGCCTCCTCTTTGATGTTTTCCGATCACACTCAATTAAACACACCACACTTGATAGGATTCCTCTGGACGAGTGATCGGCCCTACGCAGAGACCTCTACCTGACAACACTCACAAGAGACAGACATCCATGCTCCCAGCGCGCTTCGAACCCGCAATCCCAGCAAAAAGCGGCCGTACACCCACGCCTTAGACCACGCGACCACTGGGATCGGCGAAGATGAAAATACATCGACCAAGTTATACGGCACCTCTCCACACCCACTGAAGTTTGAGGGCTTTGTATTATTATACAATGTAACGTCGACAGCAATCTTGTAAACCAACTCATAACCGCTTCCTTTCATGTCCTTTCACAAGTCATTATTCACAACCATCCTGTAAATCCATGCTGTATAAATTAAGCAGCTGAAAAAGAGCCATTAAATAATGAACACGCAAACATTTTTAATTGTGTGAAAGGAAATGGAATCCCTAAAATGTACTGAACTCCGATTGCTTGAGGTTTAAACAGATACAGACACTAGTTCGTCTCTCCAACAAATATTCGCACTTTCTCTTAAATTAAATCCCATGGACTTGAAGTAGTGAAA
The DNA here is from genome assembly GCA_021186555.1 of Reticulitermes speratus. Classification (NCBI taxonomy): domain Eukaryota; kingdom Metazoa; phylum Arthropoda; class Insecta; order Blattodea; family Rhinotermitidae; genus Reticulitermes; species Reticulitermes speratus. The sequence continues at coordinate 24,332,581 of JAJKFL010000005.1, forward strand.
ACAACTACTTTATAAACAGGTTATATTTAATTACGTCACAGGTGCGGCTTTACATCAACGTGGAACAGGAGACAATCATTTCAGGACAAAACAAATTTTCAATCCAATTTCACTAAATGTAGAAATCCTCTCCTAACCCAGTAAAATCCTATTACATGCTGCAGGTACATATAAAAGTAATACGGTCTGAATATGAGTTTCTTGCTTTATTTAAAGGCCGTTACCTGAGTAGGTAGCCTAGGGTCAAAGATACAGCAACTGTAAAATGTGGACCAGGGAAAATAATGCAGGCCCGTTACCGTTAATACTCGGTCTCTTCAGGATAAAGATGAGGTATTACCATGACCATTTCCTTCCAAATTCTTACGTACTCAACATTCATAACCACCTTCTTAATTCCTTCGATGCTGTGTAAACCAAACCTAAGAACCGATCAGTCAGGCAACTGGAATCTATTAGCAGAGAACATGTTATTAGTTACTGGATTGTATGGCGTTCTTCGCCATGCAAAAAGAATGCCTGTCCTACCTGTCCGTCCATACGCCCCTCTCTCTGTAACCTAACATCAACTCTTAAACCGTTGGATAGATAATTTTAATTCGACATGGGAGTCATTCACTAAAAAGTGTTGCAAATTCTTATTTTCAGGCTTATAAACATACAATATAGCCTCCCGTATTTATGGAAATAAAAGGACAAAGAGCAAATAGGCATCAATAACAAAGGAGGCTGTGGTAATGGTCTGTAGTACATTAAGAAGAACATCCTTTCAAATCTTATTTAGACATTATTTGGCCAGTCAGTGAGTTGGTAGAGCTATGTGCAGCTCATTTTACGCATAAATCATTAGATAACTACAACATACTCCATGTAGCAGAGGCCTTCTTGGGAAGTCAATAGATCCTCAGCTAGTCAAGAAATTCCCCGCATTCTATGGAAGCCGAAGGTTCATTACCGTGTTTGACAGAGCCACACTTCAACCTATCCTGTTTCAGATTAATTCAATTCACGTCCTCTCATCCTATTTCTTTAAGATACTTTTAATATTATCTCCCCATGTACGCCTACATCTTCCCATTGTCTTTTCTGTTAGTTTCCCTACCAAAATCCTGTATGCATCTCTCCTCTCCACTATACGTGCCACATGACCCTCTCATAAGATATCCTCCTACATTAGATCACCGGAATAATATTTGGTGAGGAGTAAAAAAAACATGAACTTCCGAATGAGAATACAAATGGAGCTCATTTGATTCGTGAATGAAATCATATCTGGAGCTCACTGTTTTCATTAATGAGACATTTTGATAACATATTTTAAGAAATGAAATTATATTCTGTGTATCCACTGGAGGTAAATACTGACATAACTTCAAGGGCGTATATTACTCCAGCTGTTGTCTGTTGCATACAGCGTAGTTCAACTCAAGATATATTAATTTGTAATACGCTCGCTTTTAACTGTTTAGGCTGACACGTTCAGGATATAAGCTACTCTCTGGCGTACCCAGTAGAATTGAATACTGAATTTCGCAATTTCTCAAATGGCCATTCGCTTACACGGGAACTACGAAATTAACTGCTGTTCTATTCTCTATTAAAGTGCAATGGCTTGACAAGCTACATTTTGGACAATATATAACCTCAAGCATACGTCATCATTATCATGATTACAATAAAATGCACGGCCTAGAAGTCATAGCAGAACACATGACCAAACCACACCCAATAACTATGTAAAAAAAAGCAAAGTTTCCCCTGTGCATTCCTCGCAGACATATAGCGGAAACAGAGTAATCTCTGCATTAGAATGAGATAAGTGGTCAGCTTCACGCCCCGGCCACTCTACTCCCGGGGAAAGAGCCTCCAGTACCCATCACATAAGACGCTGGTTGGACCCTACAGTCGGTCTGTACACTTACGAAAACAGAGAAACCCTTTGCGCTTGTCGGGAATCGAACGCTGCATCGTCCAGCCCGTAGCCTAGTCGCTACACCGACTACGCCATGTACGCACCTACTTAATTAAGTCACGTATAACTCCGTATTCATTCAACGGTTCCAGAAGTAACCTGCTGACGATAAATCTGCTGTTCAACGCCAATTCGATGACGTTAATTCTTTCTCCAAAGCTTAAGAGTCATTCAGCTGGTCAAGAAATGTCATAATTTTGTATATTCCGAAGATTTATCACAGTGTTTATTAAGTTCGTCAATCTACCAATCAGGAGCCAAATGAAGGCAGCAGGCAGGCCTATCTTTATATCCAATTTCCATAACATGTTTCCACAATATCCTCCAATCTATGCCTAGTCTCCAAGGTGATACCTTCCATCCACATTTGCACGTCAGAAATTCTGTACGTAATTGGCACTTCCCATTGGTATGTTACATGTCTAGTTTATCTCAAACTCCTTGATAAAACAACATTAATAATATGGTGTGAATATGAGTGGCTGTTATAAGAGCCAAATGTACACCTCAGCTCTTCGTTCTCTACTGCCATCAAGTTATGTTAATGCTCAGTATACTCATAATGTTAGGCCTACAAGTTTAAAATCTTAGTACCTTTATGCGATGCTTAGGGTCGTGCAAAAGAAATCGTCGAAGTCCGTGGCGCTGTGTGGTTTATTACTGTAACAACTAAATCCTCACCTTTGGACTACGCCTTAACCCATATAAACCTAGATCCGCAGAACCAAATCCCACAACGTCCCTTGTGTTTTCCAACCTAAACTTTACACCCTTTGTTCTCCCCAGAGCGCACAGTTCTCGAGAGTCACACTGACACTGCCAGGTGAACAGCACAAATTGTTATATTCATACGGCACATTGTGGTCCGCTACTTTGCACTCTCTCCGGAAACCGGCAAAGCGGAAGTGATTCGATGTTCTCCTGAGTTCCTCCAGCAAATTCAGCGACAGTACCTCAAATCAGGCTACGGAGGCTTCCATCCGCATCCCTGCCCATTCCTTTTTCACTAATTATCGTAAGATTTCGTGCTATAAAATATGAGGTAATGAGAACATCGTTATACAAATCACACAGAGATGAGACTCGATAATTACACGCCTGTTAGTCGAATAAATGTGAAATGGTGACGACAAAATTTTTTTGTATACAGACCCTCCCCGACTTAGGCAATAGTTACGCTTTGGAAGATCCGGCGCCACGTCGAATTTTGTGCCAGTCGGAAATGAGTAGTCACACACACACACACACACACACACACACACAAGGCAGTTCGGTTGAAATTCAAAGTCCAACAAAGTGGAACTTAATCGGCCGCAGCATGACTACCCCGACGCATGTGTTATAACCCAGCAGTATTCTTCCGCCAAATTCGTCTCAATGCTCTTTCTTTCCCACAAGAAAAAATTCAGCGTGCGTTTCAAAAAGTCATTTTCTTACTTTTATAAAAATTGCGTAGGACGGAGAGTGTCTGTATTCCATTTTAAAATGACACAGCATATTTAAACCTTTTAAAAATTTTAATTCAGGTACGGAAATAGATATCTAATTATGAAATTCGAAGCGCAGATGGGTTGAGAAAAACCATGAAAAAATTTAGTAAAGATAACCGATTTCCAGACCAAGATTTTAACCCAAAGCAAGGGTGATAATGCCGCGATCAAGAGGATCGTCCCTGCCGTTACTATTGTTGACATTGTACGGGCAAATTCCGAAACTCTTCACACTGTGATATGCCCTGGTAACCTGTAACCTTTCGCCTTACACTTGCACCATCGTGAGAAGCAGTTCATATTCCAGGATAACTAATGCAACCTTAATCTCCAAAATGGGATCGTTTTATGCGGACTCACTGCAGTATTACTCAAAACTGGGAAAATCCTAAGCTTTTGCTCTAGCGTTTGACGGCATTTAACTCCACCCACATACTCACTATATCTTTCACACTTCCAATACTTCATTCAGTTCTGCCCTAGCTTCCCGTGATCAGGTTTCAGACATCCACACATCAGTTAATTCACTAAATATATTTTTTCGCAAATTTCTGTTCATTATCAGATGGCAATTCTTTGAATTGGACAGGGTGTCAGGAAACCATCGTGACTTAATTTGAGGTACTATCCTGATAGGTACGTGCAGGGCGTGAGAAAACAAAGGAAGCTGAGGGAAACATTTTCCTCCGAAAGTTTCCATCTACCAACACCCAAGGTCACAATACGAACTGACCTGAAATATTTGAAACGACGGAGAAACGTGTTTAATGTTATTTTAAAACACATAATTTTTCTTACATTTTCTCTGCATGGAAAAGGGTTCCATCAGAACCCGTTTCCAGATACAGAACTGGTGGAACAATTTTATTCATGCCTCATGAAACGTGCCTTTGATTGGGAGTTTATACAGCAGTGATTTTTTCGTGAATTATCCGTCATCCATTGGTTCCACGTGCGCTGTCCACTTTTACACGTATTTATATAACAAAATTAAAAAACACAAACTTGTAATTTTTAAGTGTCATATAAAGTACACATAAGAGAAATGAACTTATTTCTGACTCTATGTAGTAGTGAGTAGATTTTAATTTATTTTTAGAACACAATATAGTAACACCACAGATGCGAACTCGGTACTACCATGTCCCACTTGGGTAATAAGCTTATCACTTACGCCGCATGGTTTTATATAGTTCCTATGTAAAGGAAAGTTTTGTCCAAAACAAAAACAGAAAAATGATATCGTGATGTCACAGGTTGTGTTAGTCACATCTACGCTCGTGTACTATGTAAGTATGAACGTGCGTTATATATGTATACAGTATATAGAGAGGGGAGACGCATCAACTAAAGTTGTGAAGTACAAAGCAGCAAGGTTTATCAGTGTGAAACCACGTGAAAATTAATTCTTTAAAAAAATAAAACTAAATTTGTTTCCCAGCAGCCAAAGTGAATATTTCAACAGTAAAGGATGATCCAGTTTTCACGTTTCGCCAACACGTATCCCTCAAAATATGTACCTTGTGGAAAATAAAGTAACAAGTTACACTAGGGGTAAATTAAGCGTTTAAATGGACTCTCGATTAAACACTGCCCAAGAACGAAAGAACAGACATATTCCTAAGATTTACTCCGTCCCCAAGGCTGAATTTCTACGTAAAAGGTATTGACAAAAATCCCAATAAGACGGTGCAATTTAAGATTCCGCAACCTTAACCTTGTGTCAATTAATGCTGTAGTAACTACGAGCGATAGTCAATAAATAACGGCAATACCCGAATTACTTCTGACGGATATTGTATTGGGCGATGCGGCTGGTTGCAGTGTTAGGCTCACTTTTGGCACACCTGCTGATAGGGTCCAAATCAGCGCACCACTCACATTAAGCGAGAAAGGCTGTTTCTAGCACGGTGGCTCCATTGTTCCAGTGCACCAGAGAAGAACAGCGTGCTGTTGTCAGATTTGTGTGGTCACAAGGGGTGTAGACGTGAGAAATTCATCGCAGAATGCTCCTTCATTATGGCGACAGTTGTCTAGCCCAAGAAAAGTGTACGAGTGGGTGGAGTTATTCAGAAATGGAAGAACAAGCATAGTGGATGAAGAGTGTCCTGGCGGGCCACGGACTTGGAAGGGACTGTACTTGAACATTACCAGGTGAAAGGTGAAACAGTGAATAGTAAGAGCCATTGTGCCCCTTTAACCGACAAACTGAAGCCCGCTATCCGCACGAAGCGAAGAGAATGATTGTCGCAACCGTAAATTTGTAGCAAGACAATGCCCGTCCGCATACAGCTAACAAAACACTTGGGACCATCCAAGATTTGAAATTTGAAATCCTGGAACATCCTCCTTACAGTCTGGACCTTGCGCCTAATGATTTCCACATGTTCGGACCTTTAAAAGATGCGATTAGAGGGGTTTATGTTTCGAATGACGAGGAAGTGAAAAATTCGGTGCATTCGTGGTTGCGCACGCAACCCAAATCATTTTTTTCACAAAGTTGGTTGAAAGTTGGACCAAGTGCATTGAAAAGGGGGGAGACTATGTAGAAAAATGACACACTTTGCACTTTCATGTAACTTTCTTTATATATGAGTTTCAGTATGTTGCCTTTATTTATTGACTGACCTTCGCAACAGATGTTGGTAAACCTTGGTCGGAAAAGAATGGAAAAGACAACTTGCGAGATGTAGCACAGGTGCGAGGATGATGGCAAATTTATCTTATAGAAACAGATTAGGGTCGGAGGATTATTTTGGCTCCATACGCGGCCAGTATCGGGCTCCTGTGGACACGGTAATCTTCTAGAAAGAGAAAATGTCTTGCCTCCCTCTATGACTACCAGCTTCTGCACAGGAAGTCTGCTAAACGGGGTGAAGTTAGTTACATGTCATATTACTAATTTTGCAATAGATTTCAGAGGGTCTCGTCAATTACCGCAATCAAAGTAAAGTATTTCATGTGATAAGTGTGTTAAAACTATTCCGCTTTCGTAATTTGAAAAAAATACATTTATACGGCATTTATGGGAAGAAGTATAAAAATGAAATATAGTTTCATGTAAATTATGGGTATCAAAAGTGTAAAGGTAAAGTTGTCTCTGTGCTTAATTACGTGATGCGCCATTAACATGTAGAGCTCAACGCATTCTTCAGCACTAAATCCAAATGGGTGTTTAGCCTCATATTGCGGGAGGAAAGATCCAGTCTAAAAGGCTGGCTGGGCCCGAGAGCTGATCTGGACGCTGCAAATAAAAGAGTAAGTTCCTACACTGCAGATAATCAACTCCAGATTCCTCTGTCATCCAGTCCGTAATTAAATTCTCCTGAAAAATTATATATGCCCACATCGCAGTTCTCTGTGTTGTAACACGGTCTAAGATTGGCAGCAATCCGTTCCTCCGAAACGTCGGTAAGCACCTACCGAACTAGAACACGTTGTCATAACCCAGTAGACCACAATAAGAAACGCCACCGCCGTAAAAGTACTCAGATCTTATAACGTGTATTTACATCACAAAGTGCCATAAAAGTCCATTCACTCCTTTCGGAAATAATATTGGAGAATAACTGTACGGACAGCCACTCAGATGCAGTCTCTTCAGTGTTCTTTCAATTTATACAAGTTACCTTTTCCAAACAACACATAAAGACCTAAAGGTCCACAAAAGTTGGCACATAAGTATTAACAGGTCCCAATACAACCACCGACGCCAGCCTACAAAAATTAGTTCCAGCTTATAATATTAGCCATCTAGATATCCATGTCACACGCACACGGCACTTTCCGGCGTCTCTCTTCGACGTTGCATTCATATTCAACTAGAAATGACAGCAACCAGGTATTATTTTCAGATAACGTAGCTATAAAAGCCGAACGCTGACTTCCGTGCAGTCACATATCATGCAAAATGAATACATTCAGCACTTACCAATGGAGTGCAACAGCCAGAACGTGTGTTGGTGTGTGCAGATTAATTCTGTTCACACTATTACTACGGCCAGACAGGAGTGAAAACGTGTAGGGACTTCTGTGCAAAACAACCCCACTAAGGCAAATCATCATGTAACTGGAGTTCGGTTGCTTTTAATGACATAAACTGAACAGTGGTACTTGCGGGGATTATTAAGGGAAATCGCAGTTTTTAATACGTTCTTTAAAAATTTTGATCACTGAATTTGAGATTTTCTGAAACCTTACAAAATGGCCGTTTTACCGAGGCCCCTGGAAAAAACGGACCCCTATATTTTCCGTTAAAGAAATGGAACGTAGTTAGGAGAATCTAATGAATAAAAGCAACGATATAACCTTGATTTCAGGCTTCCGCAGCGATGTTGATAAGATCTGCGCTCTTCTGGTATATTACGCGGCGTCATGTGGTAATTGTTTACCGACGTTTCGGACAACGTATCGGTCCCATCTTGACCCGTTAAAATGGGACCGATACGTTATCCCGAAATATCGGTAAATAATTACCACATGACGCCGCGTAATATCCTAGAAGAGGCCAGATCTCAGCAACGATATAAATTTGACCACTACATGTTTCAGCTCATTGTCTGGTCTTTACTCCATAATTATGGTACGTCTTACATTGATTACGTTCTAAATGAAAATCTGAATAATACGATGTACATACCTTACAGACAGGCATCGCAAAAAGTTTTAGTTACACTGAAATATGTTCCTTCGCAGAAGCACATCCACTCTCCGTGTACGATCTCACTACACTAGTGCACATTCCGTAGGCTCCAAGCCCGGCCAATGGCATCACCAGTGAAAGAATAACAGCAAATGGCCATCTTACCTGAAGGAGGGGAGGCCGTTTTACACACAACACCCCTACTATCCCAGTTTCAAGTACACGAGGATAAAGAATGCCTTTTTTCTATCTGCACTGTTTTAATAATCAGAACCACAGATTATCTAGTATCAGAACGGCTCTGCCGATAACGTGTCTGGGTACGAGCTTGGCGAATTTCGTTTGAATACACGAAGGGACAGCTAACATTTGGCGATTTTCATTTGCATCTAAGCAGGGACAACTAACATTTGGCGATTTTCATTTGCATCTACGCAGTGACAGTTAACATTTAGCTATTTTGCTTTGAATCCACGCAGCGAAAGCTAACATTTGGCGATTTTCATTTGAATACAAGCAGGGAAGGCTAATATTTGGCGATTTTCATTTGAATCCACGCAGGGAAAGATGACATTTGGCAATTTTCATTTTAATCCACGCAGAGGAAGCTAACATTTTCTTCGCCACCGTGCACCCAGATCGTCATCTTCCAATGAACACAGCAGATACTGTGTTCAGAGATAAAAGAGGTGGAGCTTGAAGCTTAAAATTAACCTTCATAATTCCAAGGTTAAGTGGGGAGCTCTGCTACGCTCCCCCTCTGACATGACTTGTGCTAATACCAAAACGAATCCTTTGCTCAGGGATCCAATCGACAGAAGATATACGTGATAAATACAGTTGTTAATCAAAAGATACACAAGTACATATAGTAGTCTACAATGTAGACTCATAAAATGTTACTGAAATTCCTTGCATTTAGTCATTCGTCAGAAATGTTATTAAAAATTACAGATATAGAAATATTTGTATATTAGATTGCGACATAATTCAGTTCTATTTCTATAGGATCACTAGTTTGTTTCAAATTTCCGATTTAGATTTGCGTTTCAAATAAAATAGAGGCTATATTCGACCTGCATATGAGAAATGCACACAAAAGTCTGATTACATGATGTCATCACTTCCGAGACGGAAGGGTAAGAAGTTAAAGCCATCCCTGTTCAGGCCTTTAGGGCTCTAGCTGGTTGAGGCTCCCAGAATTTCTAGAGAATTTTCAACCCTACGCACCGGCCGACTTTACCCCCCAGGAGATATTCTTGGTACTCTTTTCTGTTAGAGGCTGAGTCAGCTTCAGGCCATAGTGCGGCCGGAAGTCAATAAAAAATCCCAATGATCCCATAGGAAATCGAACCCGCGACCTTCCGGCTTGTAGCGCAGTGCCTCAACTATCTACGCCACCGCTTACCCCCAACGGAAGGGTAAGAAACTGTATTTTATGTTAATTCATACTGCCATTGTATTATTTCAATTCACGTGTTAGAAACACACTCAAATGCAACATTCTAAACATTACAATACGGTCAGCTCTAAATGTTCCAGTCCTTCACAGGATATAATCCTCACCCTGAAAATTGTCATGTGACGAATTGGAACACGTGGGTCTGAGGATAATAATTATTTTTAGGCTGCTGAACTTTGATGGTGTTGTTAATAAATTAATGCAAATGGGTCTTAACGAAACTGAGTATGGGAATGTGAATTGGAGTCATCTGCCTTCGGACTGGGTCCAGTGATGGGGTCTTGCAAACACTGTAATGAACAGTGGTGTTCCATAAAGAGGGAATGATTTCTGGAGTAGCTGACTGGATATCAGCGTTTTAAGAATCACTTTGTTTGACGGAGTTAGTACTCTTTCCCGATGCCATTTGTTATTATGCATTAATGCAAGTTATAAGCTGGATATAAACGTAACTATAGCCTGAAGCCTGACAGGAATTAAGGGTATTTCAAGTATTGTCAAACAAGTTGAAACGGCCCACAGAAAATGTTAATTTACCTTATATTGTTCATAATTCATGATAAAACGTGGCTGATATAAAAATTAGTCGCCATTGAACAGAGGTGCGTTGTCTCACTCTAAGATCAAGGAATACGTTCACCGAAAAACGTTCAGGAATGCTATACTAATGTACGATCATAATGCCCCCTACAAATTGTTTGAAACCACCCACGTTCTTCTGATGTGTGCCTTCATATGCTCATAAATGTACCTAATACAGTCTATCCCTTTTTGTAGTCTACCTTCGTTGAATTCATTAATGCTTTCCACCTACTGTTTGGCAGGGCCATATATCAAATTTATTTTACCCGATTCCTGCTAAAGCCCTGGAATTCTCCGAACTCATAAAATACCACTCAACCCCAATACGCCCCTGATGAACACAACAGCGGCCTCTATCGCATAATGGATACAACCTACACGAAACGTATTTATAATTATTTAGAATGCGAAGATTTTCATAACAGATTTGGTTCCTATCTCCAACAAAACACAACTTATCTATGTTATGAAAATCATTCTAGTGATCCTGACAGCCAACAATACTCCGAAAATGTGAGAAATTTAAAGTTTAGCTACATACATTTCCCCTACGCCATTCTGGAGTGAACTTTGGCACACGGACAGTTTAACTTTACTTCTCCTCTGCACTTTATTCTCCGTCCTTTTGGCGTTTATTTCATTTTTCGACATCTGTAGTTAATTAAAAAGCAAGAGTAGGACGTTTGGCGTAAAGAGGATATGGACACGCGGTACAAATATGCTGTTTATGCCTGTCTGGCATTGGCAGTACAAAGGTTTTCGACTTTGGCCCTCAAATCATAATAAACTCCTCTATCTAGAAACGAGACAGCCATCTTGTTTGCTGATGCACTTTTGTCACGGACTATCCGTTGTTTCTTACGGTCTCCCCACTTACCTTGACGACCCAAGTAATGCAAAACCGCTCGTGATTGAATTATCAGTAACCCATTATCTGCATTATCAGACACCGCCTTGCCAGCACGTTTCTCCAGTGCTGATGGCTATACACATCACGCCAGAACAACACATTAATCCCGACCCAGATGGCAGTAATGCAGTAGGCCTAACTGTCAAGACATATACGTTCATGTCACACTACAGGAGTATTCTTTGACAACTCCGTAAAATCTGCATATTCGTCTTGAAATATAATAAGAGGTTAATCTCTTAAGGCAGATCGGTCGGAGTTTTTTGCGAAAAGTGTAACAAATAAATACAACATGCCGAGGCCATGTCTGTCTGTTTTAATGTCACATATCAGAAAATAATTAATGTATTTCAATACACGTTCCAATTCAGGCTCCACACTAAAATTCGTGGAACGCCTTTAATATTGTAGGCGTTGGTTAATCTAGTCCACAGCATTAGCAAGTGGAGACATAACAGTGATGGTTTGTGCCATTACCATACACCCTCTCTAGTCTTCATCCCCACACATGAAATTAAAATACAACAGAAACTTACATTGCATCGATATGCATTTTCCACCTTTCATGGCCACACTGCAGTACCTTATTTCAGCACAAAAGAACCCGTATTAAATTAACCTACACACTACTCATGGTTGTCATTGTCCCAATGCTTTCTTGACCATACTGCCAAAAGTTATAGTGAAACAAATGAGACTGTAAAAGGGATTTACCTAAAACCCTGAAGATGGGACAAACAAATGTTCCCGAAACGTTGGTTGCACACCAAAAATTGAGGCCGGGCTACAACCCAAAAACTTTTAAGCAACATGACCACGGCAGAAGCCTTCAATTACGTATAACCGTGTATCATTTCCTTTATACGTGCAATATTCTTCTGCAATGAAAGTGATGGCTCTAAGCAGTGTAATATTTCCTCTGTTAATTATCTGATTTAAAAGTGTTAGTTTGTTTATATACTCATTTAAACCCTTTATCAACGTACGCTATAATATACTGAATCACAAGATCTTCCACGGGCTTGTATAGAAAAGGATAAACCTCTTCTTTACCTGTTATTATGCATCTTATTTACATATGTTAACTGTTAAGAGTTAGTAGCAGTTAAGAATAGCTATAACCAGAAGACTGTAGAAAACGCTCGTTATTTTGTTGTTACGTAATATTATGAATCGTCAGCATAAGATTGTACAGCTTGTACACGTTATGAAATGCAACGGAAGATGGAGGAAACACAATAGACTTGTTATCTGTATTGCATTGACTATAGTGCTGGATTTCTACAGACGGGGATATTTTTTCTGACAGCTCACATCACTCTTCACACAGACCGTTTCACATGGCGGCTGACATTCGGACAATCGCCGCTGTTTTTATTTTGCCGTGAGTCGGAGTCCATGCGTTTCAGTTCAAAGCATTGCAGTTCATATCAAAGTGTTCGCTCACCACACTTAAAGGAGGTGCTGGAAATATTTTCCTTCGCCTCGCAGCCGTGCTTTACATCTAATAAACATGTAGTTCATTGCACATCTAAATTGAGCCAACATGATGTGATTAGCAGGAACTGTTAGATAAAATAATATCCCTATATAGCACAGTATATGTACTATATCTGATACTGAATTAGGACAGATTTCGGAGGTAGTCAGTCAGTTTCATGATGACGCGGACAAGAGATTGTCCTCGAAATGTTGGCTTACTCGCCATTAAGCAACCTGACGCGGTTGCTAGCCCGAGAACATTTTATTCGCCGTGGGAGTAGTGTACAACGTTTTTTATTAACGTTAGGTATTTCTGACGATGCCTTCTGACAATGTTTGTTTCTAAGACAAGAACACAACACGTCCGCAGAAACGTTTCCTCGGCAGCTGTTATGTCCAACAAATTCTCACTCATATAAGTTCTTATTACCAACTACTGCACAATAAATGTATACACTTCTACATGTTTCGGCTGACTATCTCAGCCATCATCAGGCAGTCATCGTACACAGACATAAGCAGCGTACATCGTGTCTCTGAATGGTAATTGCTTATGTCTGTGTACGATGACTGCCTGATGATGACTAAGATAGTCAGCCGAAACATGTAGGAGTGTATAAACTTATTGTGCCGTAGTTGGTAACAAAAACTTACATATGTAAAACAACTACACGGAACATGTATAATATTAAATTCTCACTAAATTTATGCGGGCTGCATACTATTTATAGAGAGTAACTTAGGATAGGGTTGTCGGAACAGACGTAGCCTACTTTAAACCACTCGGCATTTGTCTGTACCAACAAATGATAAGGACAGGCCTTCGAGCTGAAATTAGAATTCGGATCTTAAAAGTACGATATAGACATTGTTGAAACTGCGCAGCATCGAGTGAATGTGGTTAACAAGGACGTACGAATTTGAAAGGCGGCAGTCTAGAATTACTCTCAAGTACAATCCCGAAATTCGCCAGGAGATAATAAGTAAAATATCAGGCCTAATAATCTAATAACGAGAGCACTCCCTTATGCTAAAAGCAGGGGTGAACAAATCCCGGGTGCTAGTGTGCCCGAGAGACTAAACTTTTTAAGCTGCAGCCTAATATTTATGGGTTCGCAGTATGGCACTTGCTTCTTATCACTCTTCTGGCGATAGTTGGCCCCTAGATTTTTTAAAAAATTTGTGCACCCCTGACAGAAGGAATAACATCTACCAGTAATCTGAAGAAAGTCGACATTTAGGGGTAAAACCTGCTTTAAACCCAGAACAATCTGTGTGGGATTTATGGTGGAAAAAGTGACACTGGGAAAGCTTTTCCTCCGAGAAATTAAGTTTCCCCTTCTCTGTTATTATACCGATTTCCCATAATGTTTTACTTACGACCGACGATACACAGTTCAAATACTTACAGCCGCGCTATATAAACCGCAGGAAAAAATCTACGTACCGACCACAGAGTGTACTCATGTGTTTGTATCATCTTATACGTATTATTTTCTTTAATAGCACTCAAAAATTAGTCTTCTTAACAGAGAAGCGGTGTGGTTTCTATGCCGTAAAACCGACCTTTACGATTTTATTTACATTAAATGCGTACTTGAAATTAGTACCACAAAGTCTTCCTACGATGCCCGAAATTTTCTGATCGCCGGTCAAGAAATTTACTGAACTTCAGCATTTCATCCATTACCATCAACACAAAATCCGCCACTGAATCTCATCCCGAGCCAGCTCAATCCAATTCACATGTGCACACCCAACCTCTTTTTAAGATTCGTTTTAGTGTCATCTTCCAGTATTCAAAGTTGTATTCTCCATATGCATGACGTCATGCGCCCTCAAAGCTTGTTACCTTCTTTCCCATCAGCTCATTGGGGATTTAATAGCCCCAACTGTATACAGTGTCGGTCTTGGATCGCTAGAACACTGAAGTTGCAGGACTGACTCCGGCTCGAGGCATACATGTATGTAAGCAGTTTTCTGCGTCATATGGTTCTGTATTGAAAGGAGACGGACAGGTCATAAAAATAATCCCACCAATGACTCATGCTTTCAGTGTAAATTGTAACAGAAAAAAAAGTGTCTGATCAGTACCAGCTGAAGAAGAAAGAAAAAAGAAAGAAAGAAAGAATTATAAGTTGTGCAGCTCCTTTTTATGTAATTCTTCTGCAACTTTGATCTTTCAATGTTCCCAATCCCATTTCAATAACAGTATTACATAAAGCCTCTCTGCTGTTCCCATGGGAACAAACCTGGAACATTCTGAATAGCAACAGCTTCATTGTGATTTACGAAGCGATATTCAGAATTTCCTCACATCAAAAGAACTGCTATAGCTTTATCGGTTATTAGACAGGCTGAGCACTTTCTTGAAAATACGATCGTTTTAGAAGTTTGAACAGTTCTATAATCTTCTAATCCCTATACCCTAACGTCTTTCCCGTTTAGCATAAGTGATACTCCATACTCCGTTACTCGTCCAAGTTTATACGTCTAAATACCAAAGGGTACCTCAATATCCTTACTGAGTACTAACTAAAGAATATTTTGTCACACGCCTTAAAATACGTGACTGTTAAAAATGAGTAGATTTGTGTTTTGGAAAGTAATGCTGTTGGTTCAGTCACAGATACAAAACTACATATGCACTTCACAGTGAACGCGCGGTCTAAAACACGTAGTTTTCTAAAGCCTCACTCGCAGGTTTTGATGCTCTTCTTCTGCAAAGATAGGCCTTCATCACCACGTCAACTTTATGCTTTGTGGGCAGACGTATAGATATATCGCGATGTCCACAAAATGATTTTAACAATACTACGTAGGCCAACCAGGTTGTTATTGAAATTTTAGTTACAAGGAGCCTACGAAGAAAGCAAGTGATTCATAATATTATAGGCATATGCTAAATACTCATCTCCCATATGGTAAAATGGCTTACACTATTACAGAAACCAGAAGGACAAGAAAAGAAAGGTGCCTGAATATAAAAGAGACCCTTCAGATATGTTTACATATAAAAGCAAGTTTCTCATTAGATAAACATATTTTGCAGTAATAACAGCCTCTTCGATTTAGCACACCAGTTACTACAAAGTACTTGACGAGGAAGGCGCAATACATTACAAGCGATATGCTTCCAAGCTGTACCTGACGACGCGTACGATTCCAAGAACGGACACACACTGATATAATGTAACTGAGCAACTTGATCGTCAAACAGCACATACGTACATCTAAAAAAATAACAAAATAAATTATATACGAAATTTCAAAACAATTGCAAGGTATTGTTAATTAAGATGATTTATTTCAGAGTGTTACCCACCTATCCCAACATAACAATAACAATCAGCAAGTAACAGCGATAGACAGCAACGAAACACACTAGCATTACTAAATTACAACTACAGGAAACGAAATAATTAGTAAAGAAACTATAAAGTTTAATATTACTTCACTAATATGCAAATCATTATTTGTTTGACGTTTAAATCTTCAAAGTTTGTCTTACTAAATAGCCAATAATTAAAAAATTAAGAAGTTTTTAACATAATTATTAATATCCAAATTGTTTACATTACTCCAGACTGCAACAGTTTAAGTATGATGTATGACCCCCGAGGATGAATCTGATGATGGAATAACATGTGTCCGGTGGGTTAAATTGAATACATTTTGGCTTGTTGTGTTGTATTGTGATTTTCTACGACTGGAAATAAAGACTTGCCAATTCATAATAGAACGGTATTAATCCCAACGTGAAAGAAAATTTTTATTTAATGATGCTCTTTCAACATCAGAGGTTAACCACGTGGAATGGCAGGTTACTAATGAATGATCAATGGGTAAGAATATGGAAAAGGGCGAAGGTTAGCGACTTGAGGACATTGTTCAAGTAGTCACCAAATATTCAGCAAATCATTGGAATCCCAAATCAAGTCAGTGCCGAGTGATACCTGCCAACCTGTTCCACATATCAGCTGCTTCTCCTTTACAAAGTCTCCTGGATTATGAAGTTGTGTTTCCGAGAACGCGAATATTCACAACGTCATTAACTCCCCATTGTTCCAATAAAGAGTCTTCTTCTGTTTCAGAATTAGTAAGCAGGAAATTGGAACTTGAATTTCCAAGACTTCATTATATGTGCTGAGCATGTACTTAATAGTGTAAATTCTACTTTATTGCGAATTGAAGCTGAGGATCATTAGCCTAATATACACAAACGGGGAGAAGTGGCAGGAATTGAAACAGACGAAAACGAGGAAACTGCACTGCAAGTCTCGAAGAAGTGAATATAGTTTATATTTAATTGAATGGGTACTTCGTATCGCAGAAAGAACATACAAAATAAGATGCCATACCAGTATATGGCCCCGTCCTGGCGCGTAGACATTAATTCTTTCTTTTCTTGATATATAAGAGCAGGAAACCCTCAGTTAAGTGACAGCATATGAATTTGGCGATCCCAGTGGCCGCTCGGTTGCTGGGATTCCGGGTTTGAATCCCGCCGAGGGCATGGATGTCCGTCTCTTGTGAGAGTTGTGTGTTGTCAGGTAGTGGTCTCTGCGTCGGGCTTATCACTCGTCCTACCGAGTGTGGTGTGTTTGAGTGTGATCGTGAAGCCTGGATAATGAGGAGGCCCTAGCCCATTACGGGCTGTTGCGCCATGAAAAAAATAATCAATTAGGCGCCGGAGTTCGAACTCTGTGGAGATTTCAGTGGACAGTAAGGAAGTCACAGGCAAGGAGGTAAAGGAACGGCGTAATGTGTTCATGTTAGCTAATGATGCTGTATATCCTCACTTATTATATGACGTCGAAGTGAAGCGAAGATAGTTGTGAATAGTAATTATGTAGGTACAGTAAGGAAGGATTTGTAAGTGGGTAGTTGTGGCGTGGACAGACTGAGGAAAATCACAATAAAACTGTCGCAGAATTACAGCGGTAACCTAGGCGAAAATAAAAACAACTGAATTCGCCAAACACAATCTGTATACACATCATTACAAAAGACTGAATGACGCTAGGTGTGAAGCTGACAATTACGCTCCAGCTAGTGCTGTGATTAAGAAGGCATATATCTTTATCTCCGGCCCATATTTGTCTTCGGAGTCAGGATATCTCAGTCAATACAGTGACTAGATACGGGATTAACGACTGTAGAATTGTTCGATTCTACGCAGCGATAGACTTTAATCTCTTATTCACAACGTCCAGACCGAGTCAGGGTCGCACACAGCATCCTATCTGATGGGTATTAGGGGATCTTTCCGGGGAGAAAAGCGGACAGGGCGTGAACCTACCACACCCATCCAATATTGAGGGAAAGAGTACCTATGCGGAGCTACACCTCCACCTCCTCATGCTCCTTTTTGGCGTTCTTAATTAAGCACGGCTGCAACTTTACCCCATACTGTGCAATATTTGGAATTCTCACAACGGCGCTTATAAAAATTACCATCTTCTAGGTTATGACACTATGTATGTACGTATAGGCCTACAGGTACACCCTTCAGGAGGGCATGCTGCCTCCGAAGTGCTCGTATGACATACAGATCTAAGATCTACGATCTGCATTGCATCTTACTTATAGATTAATGTATGAATGTGACGAATCTTTAATGTCTTTATGTATTCTCCCTGTTCATATGTACAGAAACACTTACAGGTCATGTGATACAATTTCGACAAAAAGCTTCAAAACTGTGCAGCCTTCCAGAATTTATCATTAAAATCATCCGCTCTCCATTTTGTGCAGATCTCAATAAAATACTGCAATTACTTCTAAACAATCTAATTCTGTTGCAAAAACTGCTATCATCGTTACTAACTCATCGGAATCTACCTGCGGAGGCCAGAACGTTGTACCACCATAGGCCACGCCAGGCGTCAATTCTTACCCCAGTGGACTACCCTACGTGACCCACAAACCAGCCTCCCCCACGCCATGTACAAGGTACGATCCATTCTGTTCGCAGTAAAGCTCGAATCGCACGTTCTATATCTGCCATTCTGAACACACACTACAACAGAATATATCCACATCTCACAGCACACGACACCGTGCCCCCTTGTAAATTCACGTGTGCATGAGTGTGTGCATGCCTAAGCCATATTCATGTACTCTTCAGGTTTCTTGTGTCAAGCGAGGCTTTCACAACGTTGCTGACGAAAATTACAGTTTTCTGGGACATTACGCCGCGTTTATTTATAATCGCTGACGTTTCGGAGAAACTTCCTGCCCCCATCTAGATAGAAGTCCAAGAAGAGTAAATTGCGCGGGAGAATTGGTGCATTATATACCGACAAAGCGGGTTTGGAGAGTGGTAACGAGCCAATAGGAGAGGCAATACCGTAGAGCGGGCGGAGCCATGGGTAGAACCCGTTACATTTATGAAAAACGGATTGAAGAGTGGGTGGGCAGGAGTAAATGGGTAAATGAAGGAGGAAGCTCCTTCGAAACGTCGGAAAATGATTGCAAGGCCACACGGCGTCACAGTCCAAAAGACTCTACTCTTTACATTTCTTCCCCGCCGTTGCGGTCCAGTGGTTATCACTCTTACTCCGCAATCGGCAGGTTACAAGTTGAAATGTTGACCCGAGACCGGATATCCTGACTGTGGTTTTCATGGTTTCCCTGGATCCCTCCAGGGAAATGCTGGAACAGTAGTTCAAATTATGCCATGACTGCTTCCTTCCACTGCCTTTCCGCTTCAGTCACCAGTAATCGATCCAACATTCGACGCCGTATATTCTAAGCTGCCGGCAGCGTCATTGAGTCAACGACAAAGAAAGAAGTACATTAATATTTTTCATGTCATTCATTTACGTAGTACTTATTAAAATTTAAAAATGCAGTATATCAGCATTTCAGAAACGGGTTATAAATGTGAGGAGTGACACACAGGACATATAAAAAGCATTTGGAAAAAAGAAGCGTAATGCGAATATGAAAAATGATACAACTGAAAATGATGAAATGCGTAAATGAAATAAAACGTAATAAAAGATAAGCGTCACAGAAATTTAATTATTGAACCAACAATAGTTTAACAAAGAAGCAGCAGCAGCCGCTGACGTGTTGACAAAACAGGGCTGTACAAAATTGCGGTTAAAATTTTTTCACGTTGGATATCCCGTTGTGCCGTATAGTATTACAAAGTGGTACTTAATTACCATAAACACAACAATTTACTCTTCTTCCTAATAGATCATCAAATTACAAGGCAATATGTTTCTGCCAAGTTGTGGTCATCTTCACGCCATTTCACAGCATAAAAGTAAATTACAACTGCATGTTAATTTACGTGTTAACTCGATACATTGTTAGTTAAAATATGCATTAGCATTCCAATTGAGTAATTTATTTTTAATGTTCTTATATTGGTAGACGTTTCAGCTTGATTAGGAATTAAAAATTACACATAAATTAACATTCAATTGTAATTTACTATTATGTTGTGAAATGACCAGGAGATGACCAAATCCTGCTCGAAACATGTTGCCTTGTCATTTGATGATCTGATAGCAATATCAGTAAGTAGATGTGTTGATGATAATTAGGTACTACTTTGCACTGTTATTATTACAGTTTCGTGAACTGTTGTTAAATACACATAAATATCTTATGGTATGCAGTATCGCTTAGTCTGGTAGATATATAACAAGCAACGTTCAGGAGGAATGTACTGCCTTCACTGACAGAATAAATTATATTGAAGACGGAGGAAACAAATTGCCCCGAAACCCTGGTACCTACTCAGCAAAGTATAAGGCCTGACATCGCAGAAGGCAGTAATTCCTGTAGTCACTGCCAAAATAATCTCAAGTCTCATAACTTATTGCTACATGTGTAGCAAACTGAGTTCAAAACGGGAGATCTACGAAAAGCTCCGAAATACAGTCTTTATAACAAATCTATCACACAAGCACAGCAGTATTTTGTCTGATAGAAGATAAGTCATGTCTCGTCAAGATCGGTTGTAATCGCTGAAATTACCTTCGGTTTGACAGTTTCTTTTATAAAAGACTGCATTAAATTGATATTACACGTATAGGCACAAAATACACTACGGGATGATCAGGAAATAATAGTATCTGGAGGGCGGCATCTGTGGCGTATTTTAGGCATTACAAGGGCATTGGCCTGGACAGACTGAGGAAAACACGAAAACATCAGGATTCCCAGTAACCAGTTCGAGATTCTAACCTGACATAAATACAAGCAACAATGCCAGACAAGTAGCACGCACAGATAAATGTCCAGCACGTACAGAATACTAATTAAAAATCATTGAAGTGTTGCTAGGAATACAGAGCATAACGATATTTAGAAGAATCTTAGAGAGGCAAGTTTTTTTTCTTGTGGTGAAGGGCCCTGCAGCAGATGCTACGGACGCACCGCAGCCTTGAGGCTTATTGTGCAAACCTGTGATGAAGATGATTAGTGTTTTTTTTTCGTTTTTACTTGTAATGGAGCACCGGTGGAATGAAATTGAAAAGGGAAAAACCGAAGTACTCGGGGAAAAACCTATCCCAGTGCCACTTTTCCACCACAAATCCCACGTGGACTGACCCGGGATCGAAATCGGGCCTCCGCGGTGAGAGGCCAGTGACTTACCGCCTGAGGCATGGCACGGCCTAGAGATGCTTGTTACCAAGACTTGTTGTTATTGGACTCAATGACAGCCGAATTTTGACTGCACGTCTTTAAATTTAATGTTAGCAGGAAATTTCATGATCAACTACATAAACATGTGCCAACAGTTCTTTGCTGCGAAGCCCCTTTGACTTTGAGAAAAATTTTCCGGCCCCCAGACCCAAGAAAAACGCAAATGTTGTTATATTAATGACGTACAACACGTTCGTGGTAATCTAAGATCAAATGAAAATTTAATCTAACACACACAAGAGTAAAGTCGTCCAAATGAATTCGTAAATTACTATCAAACAAAATTATATACATTTATTATGTAACGAAAAGCTACATGTTTCGGTCCCGCCGAACCACCATCAACCTATACAAAAAAAACTTGAAATGAAGGCAAAAATGTAAATGTTACATATACGTATACTTCTTGTGAGATCTCATGTACATCTGGTTTTACAATTGCTAATTATATATACAAGTTTCTCAGTATCTTTATGGAATTTTCTATATCGCAGTGTCAAAATTCTCTTTATACATTATTCGTTAAAGTATACATTAGCATTACACTTTAGAACCTTCCTTTAATCTTTTTATACCGACTGAAGTTACAGACTTGACTAGCTGCAATTAATTAATTAATCGTTCGACCACAACGGGATGTCTTTTATCAAGCGAAATAGATTCGTTGGTTTCAAACCAGTTTACTGTGACCAGTTTATAACCGGCTGACTCTCTCCTACTCAGTCAATAGAGCAAACTCTTCGTTTCAAGGAATGTAAGTGGTCCTAGTGATTAAATTGCTGATTGAAATTGGATACATATTCTTTACTAGCATTGTTTTTAGTACTACAGGGTCTTGTTGGATCTTTATGAATACGGCACTGAACCGCCCGTGTCTGAAGCTAGGACGCTACTCTTTTTGCTTGGGCACGCACTCTCTAGCACCCTGGTTCGAAATTCATCCCCCCTTGGATTTTCCTACTTCTTCCCATTGGCTAACTCTGCCCTAATTCTGTAATCTAAAAATCTGCCTGTGTGGACCCTCTCGCATCCCTAACGAACCAACTGGATTTTTCTGTAGTCAACACCCACATGTTGAAATATGAGGGTCAAAATCTGTCAGAGTATCGAATTTCTAAGACTCTGGAGTTTGTTGAAATCCCATTAATTTTGACAGTGACAAAGTGCGACAAGTACTGGCCCCCCTTCACTTTACTGTCCACTGTCCACACTTCTGGCGTCCAGATGTTACTACTAACCTACCATGTCCTGTTTTAACAAAACCCCCCAAACCAAACTAACTACTCACGCTTGCAATCAAATATAAATTTTAAATATCAAAATTAATAAGTGCAACGATTACAAGTTCGACGCGCAAACCACACTTTCAGTAATTTCTTTGCGTTCCTTTTTAAATCATTATTTTGCACGCAATTTCTTACATTTATTTTACTAGCGGAAGTGATAATGTACAAACTACAACCTCATCAACGTCTTACTTCTCTTAGCCACGTAATAAGATGTTTACTTATTCAAGAGTGTTGTATAACAAAAACTGTCATTATATCGTGTTGTGGCAGATCCAATGGAAACACTTCGCGGAGCACTTGGGTCCCGCAGAACACAGTATGATAGTTTTCATCCACGCACTGCTTTCATTTTATTTGACAACTTTAGCTTTGTCACAGTACCTTTTATATCACAGCATCGTTAAAAATTTGATTTCCGACTCCGTAATTTTGTAAATTCCACCCCAAATTCCTCTCAACTTCGCTTATTCTTATTTCATAACACCCACGTCTCGCTACTGACACTTAACGGCACAATTCAACGTGAATTCTTATTGAACTGCCTTTGTCGTTTTCCTTCCGAAGTTTCACTGAGTAACGCCATTAAACCTCTCGTTCCCTTTCTTATCTTCACGTATGTCTGATCTATATTACAAAACCTCATATACCTTCAACAGTTCAACTTTTTAGAACCGTTTTACTCTTCCACGACAACCCTATCATTCTTTCAGCGTCTTGTGATTTATACTGAAATGTTTTAATGTTATACAGATTTAAAATCTTAGTAAAGATCGCCAGAGCTTTTAATCTGAGGTACACGTATAATATGCATAACAAGGTAAAGGTGTCCCTGTGCACGCCATAAAGTAATACGGACAGTGGAACTGTAGTTTCACTCGTTCCTACTGTCGACACTAGATGGGGTGAGTTGTTAGCTTCACACTCCCGGCCGCTTTACTCCAATGGAAACAGTGCCTCGTATCCATTAAATAGGAAGTTGGGTAGGCTCCAGAGTCAGTTGTAGCGCCCGTTAAGAACAACTGCAGTAAACATTGCTTAGTAAAGGGCACTGGTAAACAAATTCGTGTGTACATGGGCTGCGGACTGTAGAAACCTAGTCTTTGTGGGAAAACGGTCAAAATGTAATTATCATCATCTTCATCATTTAGCGAAAACTTGTATCCTTGCATCAAAATCCTTTCTTCTTACATAAAACGTTTCGCTATGATGACGGACTTCAGTGTCTGGAGTGGTGCTCCACGGAGGGACAACTAAAATAATTTTTTATATACCAAGAAGCCCCTACCTATGAAAATGTTTACAGGCCGGAAAAAGATAACAGCAGGGAGCACAATTCAATTACCGTTAAATTGCCGTCAAAAAGTACGAGTATTTGCAAAAAGCTGCTATATATATACGTATATATATGCATATGTCTGTGTGTGTGCGCGCGCATGTGTGTGTGTAAGTGAATTTACACTGCAAGAAAAACAATGAAGCATATTTCCTGTAGCGCACAGAGTACTGCCAAATGCAGAACAACATTTCTCGCAATATTAAAGGCATACTCGTATTTGGAAATTTTTGTGGTATTTCAAAAATTTTATTTCATTGATTCATTCATTCATTCTTCATTCATTCCACAATTTCTTGTGAAACCTCCAGCAATGTCCTGCCGAACCCCGGTTGGGAAACAGTGGTCTAGAGCTTCATACTCTCCAGTTCAGAAAATATTATCTTCATGGACTTTTGTATTAATGCATATGATGGTTTGAAAAACTGTCCGTCGCTTTGGACATGACTGGTTTCCGTGTTCCACTTCGTGACGTTACAGACTCCCCCATTTCACATTGTTGAGCACTCCCCCATGTTTTTCCTGTTACACACAAAACTGTCATTCGGCTAGATACATGAAAGCAGTAAACTTGATATGCAGAGGCGTAGACATGTTTAGAATAGCAATCACGGACCTAAAACACATTTTGTATTAACTGACTATATTTGGTCACATAGAGCACGCACTTCTTTTCGACTGTTGGAAAAACATTTGGCAATTTTTTGAGTGTCCTGTCAGCTTTCTAACTCAACTCTTTTTCTCCTGCTTTTCCTTTCTTTCTATTCATCATGCAAATATTCTGTATTGGTTTACTTGTCATTTCTTAATTTTGGTTTTGTTTTTGTTTCGCTTGTGTAACTGTGCTGTACCTGTGTATTTATGTATCTATGTATTCGCATTTGTTTCGTAATTGGTCCTGTGCTGCTTTACCAGCATATTAACAATAATAATAATTATTATTATATCATGATTATTATCATTATAACTCTCAACAACATAACCAAAATCAGGCTGGTGTTCATATTTTGGTGACAATTACAGCATAGTGACATATATTGAAAAACCACAAACTCGGAAATAAGCATTCAGTTCATAATAACTCCTCCCCATATTGCTTTTACCCACATTTTACGTGCTTTCTGATTGTTTGTCCATGCACTATGCGTTCATCGCACAAAATGCATAGAAGGATTCATGATGGGTTGGTATTCGGATTCCTCAATAAAATTTTTCCAACTTTCAACAGTGCTATTTCGATAAGTCTGTAGACTTCACTTTACACTAACCCCAAATCAAATTACTCAAAATGGCTCAGATTATACAAGATTGATATTAAATCTCAAAATTTAATTTCAGATTTTTGGAACTGGTTAAACAACACGTTAAGGACTATTATGTTGGCCTGGGTCTATCGTGCCATTTCTTATATTTTGTATATTTGCTCTATTTATTTCTTCGCGTGGAGAAGACATCAAGAATTTCCAACTCTCTTGAGCCACAGTGCAGAGCCACTCCAAGGTATGAGCGTAAAAGTAAACAGGGGCTCAGCAAAATACGAATCCTGTCCACCGAAATAAGTAAACACAGCAAATATGGAAAACGTTCTTTTGAAAGAAAGTAGTAAGATGGACAAAGGTCCAAAAACATTCACAAACCTAACTTATAAAGTCTGGTGGAAGAATGATATTATGTTATTAAATTAATCACAATGGCTTAGCGATAACACTGTACTCTGAACATATCCGGTTCGTATCGCAGTAGGGTAATCGATTATCCTGTTATTCTTCGAGACATTCCTTAGTTTTACATGAAAATTTGAAATGCTTCTTCACAAAGGTTATTGTCAACTTCTTCAAACTATTTACATTAGGTAATAACAAGATTTATGCACTCAATAAATCTTCATTAAAGTTATTGCAGCATTAGCCCACAAAAGAAAGCATGTAGAAGCTACAGGTTCTCCAGACTAGACTGCAGTTTCAATGACAGGGATTTCTTAATATACGACAAGGAAGTTTTGTTTTGTAGATAAGATGTTGTTTCTGTCGCACAGGTACTGCTTGAAGCTTGCTCAGCTAAACGAAATTCAGAATATCTTCCAGCTAAAACCAATACGAGCAAAGCGGAAGGCCGAAATACGGGTCTTGTGCAAAAGAAAGAGCAAACTTTCAGTGGGAACACGCAATGCCTTTCCAATGTTCATCCTACTTTGCTACAGTTGTTGTCTTACAAAGACTGTTCCCTGCTATGGTAGTTTTATGGTATGTTGTTTACTGCTTCACTTAACGACCCCATTTCAACTACTCAGGTCATAATGAGTGCTCAGTGAGAAATGACACATAAATTTTACAGTGGTTTGGAAATTACGTCGGATAAATATACCGCAGTTTATTATCAGGTACTTGCCTGGAGCATGTGGGAGAATTACAACAGACTTACCGGAGGGCAATCGGTGTCCGGGCATAAATTCGAAACGCGGCCGACCACAGTGCTACCAACACACCATTGTTGCAGTGGAAACTCAATAATTCCGTGTTCATTTCCTGGTAACATTGAAGGGATGAACGAAATTACGTACACTAACCACAGTCGGCCATGCATTCTTACATAAATCGTATTTAATATCTCTGTTAGCTCACAATTTCAATTGGCAGACAACACAATTATGCAAGGTATACATACCAGTGCCGATCCCAGTAGCCGCGTGGTCTAAGACGTGGGTCTACGGCCACTCGTTTACTGGGATTGTGGGTTCGAATCCCGCCTAGGGCATGGATGTCTGTCTGTTGTAAGTGTTGTGTGTTGCCAGGTAGAGGTCTCTGCGACGAGCTGGTCCCTCGTCCTGTGGAGTCCTACCGAGTGTGGTGTGTCTAAAAAGTGTGTGATCGTGAAGCCTCGAAAAAAAAATAAGGCGGCCTAGGCCCCTAAGGGGCTGTCGAGCCATTGGGGAAAAAAATACATACCAGTTTTTAAAAGAAATTATATTCCAAGACCGTAGCAGCACAACTAATACTTGAGCCAGCTCCTCGCCCCCCCCCCCCCCCCCCTCAGCCACATTTGCGATCTAACTTCCTGGTCCCGGTCCACGCCATGACGGCATACCAGGGGAGTACAAGTACAGCTATACTTATTCTAAAAACGTAGGTACCAGATGGGGTCGAGTGGCCAGCTTCACAGCCCGGCCGATTTACTACCGGGGAACAAACCTCGATATACGTTTAGTAGGAGGCTGTATGAGCCCCACATACGGTATGGACGTTGTTTTAGAGAAGAGACAAGCTTCTTGTCCTCCCGCGAAACAAACTCCCCATCGTCCAGGAGGGTGTTATCCGGGCTCCAACCACCCAAACTCTCAACTTCGTGTTATTTATTCATTATCTTTAGCGTGACTACTTAGAAACAGATTCCACAACTAAAGAAAAATTAATTTATCAATTCCATCCAATCCGGCCAAATACCCCATCACTTGTATCCTCCCAGTCTTTGTTACCCTGAACGTATCTTGTGAACTGTAAGAAGTTCCTCATTATGTGATGTCCCAAACTACGTATTTATCTCACCCGGTTACGGTAGAGATATTTCACTACCAGCACTGTTTCAGACATACGTGATTTATGTTCCTCTTTTTCATATTCCTATTTAAAAAACTGAAAATTGTTTTTTGCAAATCCCGATGTCCCATTAGCACGACACACAGCAGATTTACTATTATTCATTCCGTGCATTTTATTTGTAATTAATTACACATACCAACAAATTCACATATAATACATAAAACATTACAAGTTATTTGCACATATAAACTCTTCTACATGTTTCGGCGAGTGTTCGCCATCTTCAGGGAGACGATGACACAAATGAATTTATACATATATAACTCAAAACATCATAACTTGCATGCAGTGCATAAAAAAGAAGTATTAGTAGGTACAGACGTAACAATATAAATATTACGTCGCAGACATATGCATAATTAAAAATTATTTAATATGTATAGTCAATTTATTAAAATCTTTAATATTTGGTTGTTTACGATGTATGTAGACAGTTGTGTGCGTACAAACATCTAATGTGGATTCTTCGATTTAAAGAGGTTCTAGTTCTTGTAACGTGTTGCGGTGCTCACAGTGCAGGAGAGTGTTAACTATGTACAAATAAGCTGTAATACTTCACATACTGTATGTGCATTTATTGGTATGTATAGCTAATAACACACAGCGGGCCTGCTCATCGTTTTATGTGGTGCGAGCCGCTTCGTCAAAATTCGGCCTGCATGCGGGTAACATAAAATTCACCACACAGAGTAAAGGATGAATATAATTATAGGTGTAATTTTACCTGTGTATGTTTCCATACAACACGTGCAATAAAAGTATACTGATAATAATAGGAAGAATTTATTTAAAAGATGCAATTCACAACAAAGGCTAGGGCGTCGTTATTTTTAGCACATCTTTGCAAAATGAATTAATAACCTAATGTATGTCTCCATAAATGAATGGCTCATGATTTTCCAAAATGTGTTCGGCGCTATATCTCAGCTTTACTAAGGAAAGGGCTAAAAGACTTTTTCTCACGCCACATGTCTCCGGTTGAACGGGTCTGACACACAGGATGATGACATTTTTGGAACCTAACAATACCAAATATTTCCATAATTTATTTCTTCCCTAATTTAATAACGATAATTTCAATTTGCCAGCGTTTATCCCAGGTAGTCTTTTTAAATTTCGAGACATCCTCACTTTACTTATGACATGTAGTGTTGATACCTTTTATTTATTTTCGTTTTATTGCATATTCATATGCAACAAACTTAATTTCTGTCAGTACATATAAGTGTCTCACAGTTCCACATTTGAGGTTGTCACTGCAGTGAGTATTAAGGTTATGGTCTTCTTCTGTGTGATACCGAGTACCTTGCACAAAGGTACGAACGTTTCGAAAGATGCAATTCCTGCACATTCAGGATAGACAAGATAGGCAATATGCTTGTAACGTAACACTGTGGCCCTTTCCGTTACACACTGTTGCAATGGAAACGCAACAGTGCGTACTGTGTGTTTGTGTTGCTGAGCTACATACCATACCAACTATGTAAAAATATTAAAATGTTGCACAACAATTCATCAGATTCATCATCAGCAGTATCATTCGTCACGAGATATGCCTTAATAGACCTGTTTCAGCCTCGTCTAATAGTCTCTTCAAAGGTCTTCCAAGTAGTCTTCGTCTATTGGGTCTATAATTCAGCATTACCTTAGGCATACTGTTGTTGTTCATTATTGCTGCATATTGTAGCTAATTTGATTTGTACAGAAATGCTTTTATGGCAAATTTATGTCACCGGCAACTACGAAAGTTCTTAGACCTTAAAGTGCCCGATATTTTTGTTTTATTTGAACAAAATTCGGAGTTTCTCTACAAATTTTCATAGAAGTCTCCAAATATCAAATTTCATGGAAATCCGTCCATTGGGTGTCGCGCTGATACCGACGGACAGAAGAACGGATGGACACGACGAAGTTAACAGGCGCTTATCGCGACTGTGCTAATGCGCCTAAAATAATAACAGCATGTTCCCCGAAAAAATGGTATTATCTACCAAACTACACAGCATCAAATTCCCAAAGTTCACAAACGTGACCTGTCTTCCAATAAACGTCCCCTTCACAGCGTGCGTCCCAAAGTTGTCCCTTCACCACACGACACAAGAAACGTTACATTTTTGCATGTATCGCGTGTTATTCTGTAACACGTACGGAGAAAAGAAAAAACAAACTGTTACTGCAGGAAGGCGAGATGCTATATTTTATTTCGGCTATGAATAATTCCAGTACACACAAGGAATCTCAAAAGGCCAGTGAGGGTGACACAGCCAAATTTTTCACCATCAACATGACACTGCAACCACGCGTAACTGACATTGTTCGGGATACAGAAACAGTGAATGTTACGAATTTACCGATGAAAGAATTCAAACCTATAATATAGTAATATAATATATAACCTATAATATTGTAATATAGTACAAGACTTCAGTTCCTTCCTCGCTGACAATAGTCTCCCTGAGACAAGACAAGTCAAACAGGCATACAAAATACGAATCATATGAAATGCGTAAATATACTGTGCAGGCAAAATTCAGAGCCAATCTTAAAGGAAGTAGTACATATCGCTCATGAAATGGCAATTTGTCGTAACCCACACAAGTCGTTAAGCAGAGATCCCCGCGTTACTAGATAGTTGGATTACAAATATACCTTCTGTCAACATGTTGTGTCCACAAAAACATTGTTTTTCCTTACATTTTCGTCAAAACCTAACATGTTTAAGTGTTGGTCTATTGACGATCGGTCAAGTTTTCATCCGGCGGAAACAGAGTTTTTTCATCTAGACGGACAGACAGCGAGACAGACACGACGGTGCCGAAAGCCCCGTTTCACAACTTTGCAAACGTCTAAAATTAAAAGCCAACAAAGCAACGGCACAGATTTAGGTTCTGATTAGGTGGATATTTCAAGCGGAGAGGAATAACTCCTATAGCCGTCACATGTGGCGAAGGACTTCGGGCAAGAAAGACAAACATTCCCAAGACCACATGCGGAAACTTAAACGGAGGAAGAACCGTAGCATACGTGAATTATAAATTTGTCACTCACGCACATCCACACATACTTTAATGTTTAGTAATTTAATTACTAAATTTCATCAAACATTCTTTTGAAACATCATCTTATTCGCCAAACAAAAGGTTCGCCTTTGTTGACTCGGTACAACTCAGTGCCAGAACTTAACAGACCTACCCACCTTCCTATGTGAATGCTGGTACAGCAATAGTAGCTGAAGATAAAAGTTTTCAGCAACTCCAGGCAGATTTCTTGTTAACATCTCATGCCCGGTCCTGTCCGTTCTGTTAGTTTGCTCTCAGTCTACGTGTTCGCAGTCCGCAGTGGGATGCAGCAGGCGATCGATGACTGCGCCATGCAGACTCGGGGAGGCCTGGAAGAGTCTCATTTGTTCTTGGGGCTCTCCTTACAGGTGCTGGTGTTTAGTCTGTACAGCTTTTCCACAATAACACCTTCAAGCACAATGGTTACTATACGCCTATATATAGGAGTTTTCATGCCAGGCTTACGTCTCTTAATCCCATGTATACCTTTAGTACAAGTAATGTGCTAGGATAACTTTAAAATATGCACAATTCAACAAATAAAAACGGATCAACAAACGACACATGTCTCACGTATGACATTTTAGAACGGTTAAAAAGATACCTTTCACAAAGAAACGAGAAAATAAGATACCAGACAACAGCGTGGTATTCGTAGCACAGAAAAACGCATGAATACAAGAAGAACTGTAGGCCTATCTCATAGAGACTTTTAGGATAAAAAGGAATAACTGTTATAAACTAAGCAGCAGCCAAGATACCAGATAGAAATATAATAACCATAGCACAGAATAATGGATTTAGAAACGATGAATGTGTCAAGAACGTCCAAGTCTTCCAGCATGTGACTCCGTGTCAACGGGTAATTAGTTCCCGGTGTTCCGAATGAGCCTGCTGCCTCAACAATAAGGATCTAAGCAGTTTAAAAAGAGCGTTCTATCTTCTTGCACTGCTTAGACCCTGAAGATAGGGACAACAAGCTTCTCCAAAACGTATGTTAATGGCAATCGACAGGGCGTCACACCCCGAAGAATTGTATCTTCAATACCGATGTGAGGAGTCAAAATCTCACAACAATTTTTAGAATAGTAAGAAATAATTTACAAGCAAGGTGTGGCAAGACGATAAAATAATGCGGTATCCATAACACAGGGTGACGGTGAACAAACGAAATGAACGCGTGATACTTTATTGCGTACGGGCTGTTAGAAGAGCAAAAGATTGCCTTTCCTAACGTGAGGACAGGCCAAAATATCAGACACGAATTTGTTATGTATATTACGAAAAATTAGCTCAACAAATGAATTAATGCAATAGTCCATCAACTACGGGTTTTATTAACGCAAGTGAATACTCTCCTGAAGGTGTTAAATAAAGACATCTGACAATATTACACTATCCACAAAACGGAATAATGACATAACAAAGAAATTATGCACATGGACACAAAATTTATTAAGAATAAATACACGCATTACCACGTTAGTTTATGAATACCCTCCGACCGGCGAAAGAAAGTCGATTCACTAAGGAAAAGATGGACACACTATCACCCATGAAGATGGAACAAGCATGGATGAATTATATCCTGTTGATGATGATGAAGATGATGAATAAAAAGAAATTCATGACATAATCACGCATCACGTACGGGGTGTTTAGAATAGCAAGATATTACCTTTCCTAATGGAAGCAGAACTCAATGCATCAGAAAACATGGCGCTAGCGATTGCGTCGAATAACAGAACAACAAACGAAAAAAGAGGATTGACGAATACCGTGGACCACGCTTCCTGCAAGCCTGCAGCACAAGACAGAATTACTAAATTATGAGAATGGCTGATTATCAAAATGGCAGGAGTCTGCTTTACCGACTGTCAATAGCAATTATGAGATTGAAATTTTCAAGGCAGTTAACGTTCATATTCTGGTTTCTCGGTTAAGACGCCGTGTATTATGGTAGGATGGCAGGTAGTCACCAAATATTCGGAGGTACATACTGGCTTTGTCCTGAAGAATTAGGTAGAATCCCCCGAAACGTAGGTAACTACGCAGCAAAGCACACGGACCTGAATAATGAATAGCTTTATGTAACACGCCCCATTGAAGAGATATCCTATCCTTTTAACTGAAGACGAACACTGCCACACTGCGAAGCGTCGTAAGTTGCGAGTTCCCGATACAGACACGCTTACCATCAACAGTCACAAACACGCGGCCCGGCATTTCGTTCTATAGAGCCTTCTCACTGATTTCTTTCCAAATTTAGAAAGTGGCCTGGCCCAGTGTAGAATCCTTTTATTTGAAATGTTTTTCGTCACGGGTCTGAAGGCTAAAAAGTTTCGTATTCTTATATCGATACATACAACGTACGGCAGGAGAGATGACAATGCAACAAAGTTTTAAATTCGGTGAATTATAACATTTTGATTTTGTTGTAAAATCATGAAATACCCTTCATAGTATGTTAAATTTTAACTACAAGACTTAGCCCATTTATTGCTTAAAATTACACGCGGCCCGCCTCAAATTTTGAAATTAGCCGTTTGACCTGCGTACTGTTTGATTTCGAGACCGCTGGTGTACATAAAACTCACGGTTCTATTCGCGAGGCTCGTCCTTGAACATAGTCTTCTTAGACACAGCACTGACAATAACGGGTCTATGGTTGCAGTAATTCTAAGGCATTCTGTTAAGCTCTTATGTCAACCTTGATAATAATCAACTTTCAATTTATGAAAGGCGTGGTTAAGGCCAAGCTCCATTAACTGTGAAAGCGAAACCTAAGTTGAACTTTAGTGTTGGGAATAGCATATGCCACCAGAACACCAATATTTACTGCGCAGTTTGGCCTCTTAATCTGGGGATCATAAACCTCATGCATCTTAGAACAGAAGCTAAGCGCAACGAAATCTTCAGGAAGGAAAGGAAATTGCAGCCGTATGAGACAGGATTCGGAAACACGAAAATCTGCCAATCCAGAACAAAGCGCTTCAAGTGGTGCGGTGTCATGGATATCGACTGACTTACTATTTATTCGCAATCCTGTGTCAGATTTGGCGGTGTTGTGACTTACAAAGTTAGAGAGGAATAAAGTAGTTCGCTGAAAAGTAAGGCTTTTCAACAACCCCTTCATTAAAACACAAATCGGCCACATGTTTCAGTTTTCTATCGAAGGTAAAAGACGGCAGCACATAAAAACACTATAATATACAGGGAATATTTAGTGACGATTGATATGATAGTGAGCCTAAACATGTTGGAAATGTCTCTTTCCCAAACAATTTGCGTCAAATAAAATACACTTCTATTGGTTTTTCTGAATTGTATATAGCAGAATGCCAAAAATATAGACACAGCTGAAAGTCTACGAACATAATTACAATCACACCTGTACTGTATATTCTGTTACTTGCATTTATCAACCATAACGCCCTGCCTGCACTACACTCAGTACTTTTTTTTTAATTAAAGCTTTATTTCCTTTTTTGGTTTAGTACATCTAGACTCGTCTTGCAGTTATCAAGTTGTTCCTTACACCAACTTCCTTTGAATTCAAAAATGATACACTCAAGTAACAGTGATGTATAGAATACCTAGATAAGTAACTGTAGTGAAAAGTAGGTTGTAGCACCCAAAAAAACACTACCATCAAAAAAACACTACCATCAACACTCAGTACTATTAGCAATGTATTGCCGGATGTTTAGTACGGAAGGTTTGGGTTTATAAATGGAGCTGCGATCCTCTGTATTATGAATAAGTACATTCATAATTCATAACACACAGTACTTTCTGTGTTTTTACAGTGATTTTAATTAAATGATACCAGACTAATTAGCAAATTAAATAGTGCAAACAATATAGCATAGAACAGCGTGCTTAATCGTCAAGATTGCCTTCAATTGAGCACATTTTAATCTCCGCTTGCCGACACACAGCCCACCCAGTTCCTTGGCTCCCTCTATGAGTTACATATCCTAAATATGAAAGGCAAGAAATTCCGTGTTATAGTTAAGGCATTTCTCAGCACGGAGACGCAGATTCACTCCCAGGGCAGTCCGCGTGGGATTTGCAGTGGATTTAAGTGGCACTGGGACAGGTAATCTCCAAGTACTTCGGTTTTCCCCAGTCAGCTCTCGTTCTACCACTGCTCCATATGCATTTACTTGTCATCCGCAGGAAGAACAATTGACCCATCAGATGCCGCAGTTCCAGGAGACATAATCTCACTACACTCGAAGAATTATCCGTTTAAACCCCAGCGTTAACTACAAAATTTACGCACAACCCAGCCCTACCAACATTATCAAAATTTTGTCATAATGTCTTCTTCAAAATTCACTGTTTTTACGACAGATATCCCGTTGAGTGTATGGTACTATAATTGGGTATATAATTACCATAAACACATTTATTTATTGGTTTTTTATTAATATAAATTACATGGCTACATGTTTCGACCAAATATAATTCTTACTCTAAACATCCGCATATCATCGCGCGCCGCTTAAACTAAGCATAAATTATCGGAGGAGACAAGGAAATCAAAACACGCAAGATTATTCAGGAAAATAATAATCAAATTAAAACACTATAATTGTAACCTTGAAAACTTTTTAAGATTTTATCATTCCTTTATATATTGTAACTATTTTAAATCGTACTGATAATCAACACGTGTCTTATACAAACGGATGAGATCTCAATGTAACAATAACATGAATTTGAAATTGTAATTTTATTTTCATGTCGCGTACTGGTCTGAAGGTGACAAACCTTTGGTCGAAACATGTAGCAATGTAATTTATATTAATAAAAACCAGTAGATAACTATGTTGATGGTAACTGTATACTCAATTATAGCCTCGAAATTCAAATTTCAGCCCAATGCCCAACATGTTTCCCCTGCTGCATACTCCATCATCCATTTCCATCAACTTATCTTTTTCACGTCCAAACGCTCTACCTTTACCAGAAGGAAAGAGGAGCACAGCCTGGGAACTTTCTATTGCCTCCTCCCCACGACTGTAATAAATTATTGCCTCTCACTACACGTCTCTGCATGCTGTTCCTTTTTTTCGCATTTCAAGGGTTTAAGGGGGGGAGGGGGGTAAGGCCGTGCCATGGCTCAGGCGGTTAGTTGCCGGCCTCTCACTTCGGAGTCCCGGGTTCGATTCCGGGTCAGTCCATGTGGGGTTTGTGGTGGACAAAGTGGCACTGGGAGAGGTTTTTCTCCGAGTTGTCGGTTTTCCCCTGTCAATTTCATTCAACTGGTGCTCCATTACTTGTAAAACGTGGTAAAAAAACTGCTCATATCCATCTTCATCATAGGGTTGCACAAAAAGCCTTAAGGCTGTGGTGCGTCCGTAGCATCTGCTGCGGGGCCCTTCACCATGTAAAAGAAAGGGGGGTAAACATTAGTGCTGTTTGACTGGAGGCAACATCGCGACGGCTCTATCGTCACCAACATCCATATTCGTAGCGGAATGAGAAACAGGATCTCCAATATCAGACTAGCCGAAGATAGTAGGAGCCAAAGCCTGCCGGTACCGGGTCGGGCAGTGAATTAGCTCTTGATTTGTTGCCTTAAATTTGGTTGTATGAAAATAATTTAACACTCTATATGCATAACTTAACCTAAGGTTCTTCGGAATATATGGACTCTTTACTTAATGCTATTAGAGTGGCCGGGGCTTGGCGTTGAACAGCCATCCTCATCTAGTGCCGAGGATAAGAATGAGTAGAGCTGTACCTCCACTTCCCTTCTGTGCCTGCTTGGCATGTTACGGGGGGACGTTTATCTCTAATGCTTTAAGACGGAGATATAAGACAAAGACAAAAAGAAATATCGAATCCGTTTTCCTGAGCAACTTGTTAAATAATGGAACTGAATGTTACATGCAAAGTAATGCAACGTAGTAATATAATATTACTGTGTACTAGATCTGTATTTCTCGACTTCGGATTACAGTTTATTAACAATTCTATGTACGACGTATCTAAATCTCAGTAAGGACACTCTTTCAGGGGCTTTTTTTCCCCCATATCCAGCCATGGCTCGCCCTATAATTATGGAGTGACGTTCCTTCAGCTATGATTCTGCCTTTTCAAAGGTATTTGTTCAAATTAGAAATCAGTTAAACCGCCATGCAATGGTGGAAAATGTTTTGAAATTCTTGCAGCCAAACGTTTGGTTCCCACAGAATGGCGTATTAATAGGCCCATATTTTGGCGCTGTCCTCTGATTCTCACATCCGATATGTTGCAGTCTTTGTCTGGAACACCCGGAGGCTAGGCGTAACTGAATAGTGGAAAAAAAGTCGAATTTAAAAACACTTTTACGCATTACCTTTTTTGGTCTAAATTTCTTTCGATGCGGTTCGCACTTTTCTCTGCGCCACAAGTGTCACAGTGAGATTACCATAATTCTAAAAGCCAAGAAGGAATCACTTGCCAACCAGAAAGTTGTAGTCGCCACTAGCCATAAGGCGATCGTATTTTTCGACCCATTTTACGGCGACTCAACATTTCTAAATTTAATTTGTAGTGAATCAACCAATCCAATATAATTATACATTCCTAAATCAGTATTTTTGCCACAAGATGTAATAAAGCTGCTTGTATGACTGTCTTTCTAAACAGCATTTTCTCTTCGACAGGTACAGGCACACGGTCATGCCAATATCCTTCTGCAGTTACGTGATGACATTCATCCCTTCCAGTTGCAATGGCCTTTCCGGTGTTCTTTTCCTGCCAATACGCGAATATAATAACGTAATATAAAACGTGATATAAAAGCCAAAAGTACAAACCGTCTACAGTGGCCAGTACTGAAAAGTGCCACTGATTTATTCAAGAAGCCAATGAAACTTTTACAAAGGCAACGAATCCTGTTTGTTTCACTTCCCAGTTGTTATTTTTAGTCCGTTTTATATACCCACTCAAAAAAAATCTTCAGTACGCCAACGGTCAAAAGAAGATCCTCTCTTTTTATTCCAAACTTAGTACTAACAAACAGCTGTGTGTAACACGTTTCTCCGATACTGGCTTTCAATACACAGGAGAGAAGGAACTTCGTTCGCCAAAAACTCAGTATTAACAACGCTCATAAATGAACACTTATTATGGATGTATCCACAGCGTACACGTGCTTTGGTGAATTTCCATTCATTAGTACTTCTTTACGTGTTCACTGCTAGTGTTAAGATACTGCTAGAGCCCCTGTTACTACTACTACTACCACCACCACCACCATCACCATCACCATCACAAATCTCTAAGAATATACTAACCAGTTGTCTGTCTCTGCCCGTCTGTCTGTCTCTCTGTCTGTCCATCCCATCCTGATTTTTCTAAAAGGAGAGTCATATAAACAGATATTTAATACCAAAAAAGTTCCTCTTGGAGTGAAACTCTGAGAACTATGAAGGAAACCGACTGTTCGCGGAAACCCCACAACTAACACAGTTGCTATGACGCGCGAAGACCTACTCCAGAAAACCCCACTGTTAGAGAATAACCCCAATTAGGGCCGTTGTTAAAACGTGGAGTAACTCATCACCCGGGAATCATCCATTGCATGATTACAGCGCCATTGCCAGAAGACACGAAAAACATAAACTGTCAAGTTTAAATCATTCGACGTAGGCAGGCTAGTAACTACTAACATCCTAGAACTCCATGCAGAAGTATATTTAAAAAACTAGAAATTTTGCCTGTTCCATGCCAATATATATTTTCATTAATGAACTTCCTCGTTAATAATCAAGAAAACTTTCAAACAAATTCATCAATACACAGTATTAATACAAGGAACAAGCACCATCTTCATAGACCAATTGCCAGCCTATCATGCTTTCAGAAAAGTGCATTCTATTCTAGTATCAGGATCTTCAATAGCTTACCATATAATATCAAAAATCTTAAGAATGAAAAGGCACAATTTAAAGCAGCACTAAGAAGATACTTAAATGCACACTCCTTTTACTCTGTAGATGAATTTCTAATGAGTACTGTTAACCTATAATACTGACGTCTAAGACTGCACATAGAATGTTTAAAGCATTTTGCAATGTACATTTTTGTATGATTTTGTACCTTATGACTTATTCCACATCCTCTTTTCTTGTGACAAAATTATGGATCCATGGAATGTATATATGTATGTATGTATGTATGTACGTATGTATGTATGTAGAAAAAACCTTTACAGAGTTCAGAGTCTTTCTTTATTCTTTGAAATACGTCAGCGGGTAAATGCAATTTATGTGCTTACTTGAATCGGTTAGTTGATAAACAGGGCGTGTCGAATGTCTGAAATACATACACGTTCCGCTTTGTAACCAAACGATTCATTTAAGAAACCCAAATTCTAAAACTATGTTCATAAAAACCGGCAAATTGACATTATCCCGAGCCAGTTCATACCTTCGTAATCTCGTATATTTTAATATATTGTTCTACATACGACGAGAAATCTCCAACTTTGTACCTTGCACTGAGTTCACAGGCAACAGTGAACACTCCGCTAGGATATCCAGTTGGATCATTTCATACGCAACAAAAATACTGAAATGACTATGAAGCCAGGCTTATAAATAATACCTACAAAAATGGAAGCAACATTTCTTGCTTATGACCGGCAAAATTTTTCTCATCAATTCCCGCAGTCACCGTGTATCGTGCATAAGCAATTTCCGAAGCGCGATCTACAAACCGTGATATTCGTAGGTGATGACTTTGTTGGGAAATACTGGGTTCTTAAAGAGGGCTCTACTCTCGGAATTTAACAAGGCTGAGACAAGACAACATAAAGTTCATCAACGTAACCATAAAATACGGTCAATAGATCAAGGAGATGGGACTCTCAGACGTAAACCATTTATATGAATGCGGAAAGGAAGAAGAACAAGCGACCATATAAGAATAAGAAAGCAAAGGAAAAATGATAAAACAGAAGCAGAAAATAAACAAGGAACAGAAGAGTAACATAAGGATAACGAGTAGGGAAGTAGGGTAGCTGGAGAAAAGGCACAAAAAAAATGGAATAAGGAAGATATGAAAAAGGGAAATACCAAGAAAAGGGGAAAAGAAGAAAGACAAAATTAGGTGATGATCAGATACAGAAAGGGGAAGAAAGCGAGAAAGGAGGAGGAGATCAAAAATTAGGAGTAAATGAGGAAAAAAATAACAGGAGGTCAAAAAGAATCATAAGAAGTAAACAAAGAAAAGGAAGCAAGAGGAAGAACAAGAAGAGGTACAGAAACAAACGACAGAGTAGGACAAAAATCAAAAGCGGGAAAACAGAATGAGGAAGGAAAAACGATGTAGGGTAAACAAGAAACCAGATTACAGAGAAGGAAATAACAGCTGATGTGGAGAAACAGAAGAGAAGCTGACATTATTGACCTATATTAGTGCAACATGTTTCTCGTAAAAAAAAAAAGAAAAAATGATCTCAATACATGGAGGATTCATATTTGTTGTCACTAGAAAGGTGTCTTGTTTGCTCTGTACGGAGCACTGCAATTCAAGTTCACTGTGTTCAGGCACACAGCAAACCAAGTTTGCTGTGTGCCTGACTCAGTCGTCTTATTGATCGCCGACTCTCAGTAGGGGGTCGGACGCGCTCTTTACCCTAGATTCTTTATAAACTTAATTGGGAGATGAAAAGATGTACTGTTTCTTTCTAAATTAATTGGCTTCTTCTATGTAAAGAACCGATGGGAATGTCCAAATTGCCTGTACAGTACCGAGTTTTACAAGAAGAAGTTAATGTACTTGAAAATGGCAATAACAAGTCACAAGTACACTTATGATGAAATTACGAACATGCAGTTCAAAATCTCTCATCTCCCTTCTCCTACATAAAATGCCTAATATTAATATAAGTTTATCACCGTAAAGGTCATTATAATATTTGTATGATTAGATCTGTAAGGGACGTTCTTATGAATTTCAAGACGATCTTATTTTCTCCATCACCGTTTTGGTCGTCCTAAGTCTTGTCGTCCCCTCGGCATCAGTGGAATGCCAATTGTGAAAGGTTATCTCTCTTCATTCTTGGGCTGCAGCACCCTGAAGATGGAGGCAGGAAGTCCCCGTAACAATCTACAATCGACACGACGTATTTTAATCTTCACCTTCCTTCCTCCCATTTTATTGATATCCTTGTATTTCTTCAAGCACAGGTATAATATTAAATCAGTATTCCTTTGTTCTAGTCTAGTAAAGCCAACAATCTTCTCAAAATACATTTTCGCTACACCTGTATCTGGTGTTAAATAAATTAAGATCCATGTTAAACTTACAGAACTGTAATTTTACCTTTTTTATGTTATAAGTTCAAAACCTTATGGTAGGAAAGAGATTGGGTTTGTTTGTAAAAACAAAAAGCACTAAAGAAGAAATATGGACATAAGAGAAGTGAAATTCCTTTCAACAAACCTTGATGAGTGGGTCAGAAACATCCACCAAAACGATGGATATGATCCCTCTGCATACCCACGGCCAATTCAACAGGAAAACTTCACTGCAGTTTATTGCCGTAAAAGCTTCAAATCTTAGAGCCGTAAGTTCCTGCAACTACAAGTTCACCAAAGCTCAGACTCTCACCCTATTCTGTGCCATTGTAACTCAATTATAATCTTCAAAATACATTCCTCTTAATAAAGGAAGAGTGAAATATCTGAAAGGAAGCAAGGAAAGAGAAAAATATTCAGCTAAGATTTATTATAACGTTGTTCTCTTATACATATTCTAAAATTAGCAGATGTAAAATTAGCGTGGTAGTTTCCAATTAGGTTACAATGCTATATAAATTTTCCCCCATGAATCAGATCCTGAAATTGTAAACTTTTACTAATGCCAAGACTATCACAATAGGTAAGGGGCATGTCCAATTTCGTACACGGTTTATGGCCTACCCTTCGGGAGGAAAAAGGTCATATCCAAATTCGTTCACGGCCAGCAGGTATAGTATACGATTTCGCACACGGTCAATCCCTTACCCCTCGGGAGGAAAAAAGTTCGTATGCATGTTTGAAATGAAGTTGACTGAATTTAATGAGACGTCCTGTATTAAAACAATGTACTAATATAACCATTTTTTATCAAGCAATGTAGCCTTATTTTATATTGTATGTACCGTGCATTTTATATTGTACGTACCGTGCATTTTATATTGTATGTACCGTGCATTTTATATTGTACGTACCGTGCATTTTATATTGTATGTACCGTGCATTTTATACTGTATGTACCGTGCATTTTATCATAAGTGTAATACCAGCCAACAAATGGACAAGGTTATTGACATATATGAAATGTGTTTGAGCCCTCTACATATGTTTCAGCAAACGAGTTGCCATCTTCAAGGGGTTTTTAGCAGAGAATGACAAGAACGTTTTACATCCAAGTATATAGTATGGTTAATAACCATTCTGTATAGAGAATTACAAGAACTTTTTACACAAAAGTATTTAATAACCATACTGTATACTTGGATGTAAAAAGTTCTTGTAGTTCTCCGCTAAAAACCCCCTGAAGATGGCAACTCCTTTGCTGAAACATATGTAGGGGACTCAAATACGTTTTATATATGTCAATAATCTTGTGCATCTGTTGGTTGGTATTAGACTTATGTAGCCTTAGTTTAATGAAATTCTTAAATAAGTATAATTACAGGACTAAAATACAGGGTGGGGCAGAGTTCACTCATCATTTTGATTTGCCTAGTACGATGGTGGGCCTGGAAAGGAGATTGAACTAATTGTGTTATAGAGTTAAGCTAGGGACGCCATTTAGTAAACATGGATCAGCGATCGGCTGTACACCGTGAGTTCGCCGTAGAGACTTTTTAAAAAATAACGACTCTGTGATACCAACGCAACAAATATTCAGATGACATTTTAACTCTGAGAGACACTGCAAGGTTCCTGATCACAACATTATCAAGAACTGGGTACAGAAGTTTCGAAACACGGCTTCTGCAACAAACAGAAAACCTGGAGACAGCGTCAGAATTGTGCTGACACTGGAAAACAATCAACAAGTTATAATGAAATAACAAGCAAAATCTTAAAAGCGTGTGCATCTCTCATTAGCCACCCATTAAGCTACATTTGTAATCACTGACTACATACATGTGTTTTCCCTGTTCGTCTTCAAATTGCGGTAGTTAAACCACTATACAAGAAGGGAGACAAAACTAGTATGACAAATTATAGGTCTATTTCCTTATTAACTGTTTTTTTCTAAAGTATTTGAGAAAGCTATGCACAGTAGGTTAAGCCAACATCTACACACTAACAACATACTGGTCACAGAACAGCATGGTTTTAGGAAACGGATATCTACTGAAAATGCTACCTTCAGGCTACCAGATAGTGTATTTACATCTATTAACTAAAAAATGCATGTTGGAGGAATTTTGTGTGATTTGGCAAAGGCTTTTGACTGTGTAAATCATGAAATTTTGTTGGCTAAATTACATTTCTATGGCAATCGAGGAGTAACTGCAGATTGGTTCAAATCCTACTTAACTAATAGAAGACAGAAAGTAGAAATAAAATCACGTAATGCAACTCAAAACGTTTTCTTTGAATGGGGTACAGTGAAACAAGGATCATTTCTAGGGTCTTTATTATTCATAATATACTCGTATACAAACGACCTTCCTCGGAAAATAAATTCCATATCAAACCAATACTTTTTGCTGATGACACTAGTGTTATAATAGACAACAGAAATTTAGGAGATTTCTGTACAGTGGCAAACTTAGTTCTCACTCGTATGATTGAATGGTTTACTGCTGACAAGTTAGTACTAAATCTTAATAAAACAAATATTATGAAATTTATAACAAATAATTCACCACACTCGGTAGGACTCCTCTTGACGAGAGATATCCATGCCCCTGGCGGGATTCGAAGCCACAGTCCCAGCAAGAGAGCGGCCGCAGATCCACAACTTGACCGTGCGGCCATTGGGATCGGCGCTGTTGAAGGGAATGCAAATATGAACAATAGCCGTGAACGAAAACGGATATACCA
This sequence comes from Reticulitermes speratus, assembly GCA_021186555.1. Classification (NCBI taxonomy): domain Eukaryota; kingdom Metazoa; phylum Arthropoda; class Insecta; order Blattodea; family Rhinotermitidae; genus Reticulitermes; species Reticulitermes speratus. Next base: position 24,376,123 of record JAJKFL010000005.1, read on the forward strand.
TAAAAGGGGCTTGAGAACTACCTGCTTATCTCGTGAACGAAATTGGACATGATATTGAACCCTGCAATAAACCGTGAACGAAATCGGACGTCCCCTAGGTAAGAGCCATAGTTTCCCACGATATTTACACTATCAGATAAAAGACAAGATCTAAATACTATATGTATCGCTCCTAGTAAGCAATATTTGTTCTAGGAATAACACCAATTAGCCTTTCTGCCAAATGCTAACCAATAACGTCATGAATTCGAGGTTTATAAATGTATTAGGCCAAGAATGAGGCGTTACCACTGGCTGGAAGGGCAATATGGTCCCTGGGGAAATTTTCAGAATTGGTCTGAATTTAATTCTGACAATGGGCCTCGTTCCAGAGAGCGGAAACTTTTGACTGATTCCATGAAGTTAAATAAAGCCGACAGCGCATGGTACACTTGTTTGTGTATGACGTCCAATGATTTGCCCAATTCATCACATGTCATACGTAAGTAAATACGTCAACATATGAAGGGAAATACTGTTGCTGTTAAGCAGAACGAAGACATACAGGCACATAATCAGCCGAGTGTCTGTAGTTGCATACAAACACATCACTTTAAAATACATCACAGCCCGTTCTATCCACAACCTTGAAAGTCAAACTTTCATAATCTGAAATGGATTCTGTTATTGTAGCAGTAAGGTTCCAGGATTCTATTTGCGAAGTAATCAGTTCGGATGTCTTTGCGGTTACAGGCAGAGGCCTTCTGTGACGTTCATCTAAGCGAGCGCCACGTGTCACGACCGTCCATTTAAGTCTCTCATCACCCACGATTATGTCCATTTAGCCCCGCGTCTGAACTCATGTAAATGTTGTAGCTGAAGAAGCCAGCGCCACTAAATGGCCTAAAATAGAATAATCCGTAATTATATTGTAATTTTCTACACGTCGCTGTATAACATATACATTTTTCCTCGTGCTGTTAAACAAGACTGAAGATGCGCTATTCATACTGCAGGACAAATTGCACATGAGTTCTTTGTACCTCGATATTCTCACTTCACATCCCAGTTTATGTCCATTTCCTAAAGCTAAAAAATTCGACACTACCCTTACTCTTTGTTCCTGTCAATACTGTCGTTACCAAGATTCTCGTTGCATTGTGGTTAATAGCTTTCCATGTTTACGACGTTTCACTATTTGCAATCTATACAAACAAACACACAAGCACAGCGGGATGGGTAATCCAAAAAAACTACGACGTTCAATACTGTGTACAGTGGTTATCCCATTTCGGTACCTTGTATTAGTGTCTCTCGTACCACACAAATTTGTGCGACTACAGCATTGTTATTAGCGACTGAACGAAATTAAAAAGTTCACATAAAATTTCATCAAAATCTGCTAGCCGTTTTCTAGAAGAAACTCCGAATAGACAGACAGACGGACAAAGGTCATCATTATTATACTTTCTTCTCTTCTGTGTTGTGAAATGAAAGCATAAATCGGTAAAGCAAAGCAGTCGTGGGGATAAAGATTCAGCATCCATTATTCCAAGCCCACAGAACCTGTTACTAAATAGGAGATTTGGGGCGTTCCAGAAGTGTTCTGGACAGAACATTGTAAATCCTCTTCTGAAACTGAACATCGACCTTGGTAACTGAGCTATTACAACTACACATTAAAGCGGACACTTTTTCATGGTATGAATGTCGTATTTGTTTGCGTTACGTAATAATCCTCTTTAAAGCCGCCTGGCATTCGTAAACCCATTACAACGAATTCGAAAGCTCAGAATGAGGAACTGAATTAAAGTCTGTATTTTAACAAGACGGTGAACCATAATACCGATAATATATACAGCAGAAAATATAAAACCTTCCATAAAGTTGAAAACGCTGCTTTAGCTCTGAAAATTGCAGTAAGATTTAAAAAAAATCGAAAAATTAGATATTCTCTCCACGTTTCACGAGTTTCTATGGGATTTCAATCTATCATACATCTCCCTACTTTACAAGAAAACTAATCATACTAAATTGAAAGTCCTTGTGCAAAGGTCGGTTCTTTGATGCAACATCAGGACCATGAGTACAGTGCAGTATCGCTCATGTTGATGAACATCGTCGAGAATAAAACTTACAACTCGCTGTTCTGCGTTAGCACTGTGAAGGTCTGTATACAGTGGTTGTGTATGTGTATGTAAAAGTATAAAATTGTATGACGGATGCAGAATGACAAAGCAGACATTGGAAGCCTTGTGTTCAAGTTAATGTGTACATACCTTATATAAGTATGAGAAGGGAACATAGAATTCTTGTTAGGAAGAAATGTGCTTATACTCTGATGTGACAAAAATACACACGAAATGCTTTTGAAAAATAAATGGATACTCAAAACATTAAAAACAATACAATTACGCTGAGAAAAGTAAGCAGTAAATGTAAATATAATATATAATATAATGGACTTTGGACAAATTTATTTAGAAAGCATTTGAATATTATTACCTACTTACTTTTTCAAAAATTCTTCCCCTAAAACACGCCGAAATTTTATCGGGTAATTGTTGCAGTTATAAACATTACTTTTTACATTTTTAGCTCAAAACAGATGAAAAAATAATATCTCTAAACGTAAACATAAAACAAACTTAGTAAAAATATCTGACCTTAAAAATTTGGAAAGTTCTTGATTGGCAGCTACGTTTATATTATTTAAGACGATAAAATCGACAAAATAAGAATACACAAAAAACGGAATTGCTTTCTAGAGCTTTGCTAGGAAAACCTTTTCCGTAAACGTGGACAATGCAGTACTGACTCAAGAATATTTTCCAATATCGACTATTGCTGCAACATTCTAATCATATTAATAACTACTATCAATATGCATACGGCTTAGTAGGAAGCATTAATCATAATAGGTCTATACAAATATGGAGTCATTATGACTTGTGATACCTAAAAAATAAATTTGTGTACGCACACACTACACACACTTACAATGGCAGAGAACAACACTATCATACATCCAGTCCCATATTTGTAACATACATTATAAAGAAAACTCTTCAGATACTAAAATGTCAATTTTACATGCGTGAGAAATACAAATGTAACCCCGTATGCTTACCTTACTTTTACAGAAGTCAGTAGTAAGTAACTGCCTTACCAGAATAAATGCATGTTATATCACCCGTGTACCATTCAGCAGAAAGGGATCGGAAACTAAGATAATAAGCTAAAGGTTTACACTGTTGCTCTGCTTCAGCACCACACATTCTTAACCTCGGCACTAGACTGTATTCAGATTAACGCCCCGGTCACTTTACCACTGAGGAAAGAGCCTGCAGTACCCCTTGGATATAAGGCTAATTGAGACACAGGTGTTCTGGAAAAGGATAGTTTCTTACCCCCTTCAGAGAATAGAACCCCGATTCTTCGGTCCTTCAACCCATAGCCTAGTTACTATATCCGCTGAGCTATTCCGCCTCCCAGATAAGGCAATAATGACATATTTAATTCTATTACACAGCCACACGCAGAATGTAAGGGGTTAAAACGCTACGTTTCGTCTTGTTATTATCCGCCGTAGTGATTCCATTCACCACGAACCACTTTTAGTGAAGTGTTTTGACAAAATTGAGTTCATGTAATATTAAATGTTTTATGGACAAAGTTTTTAAATAGGCACATGTGGCATCCACTACGTAAGATTTATATTGCCCGTCATGCCTCGCTTTCCCTTACGGGATACACTGAACTACGTCTCAAAAATTTGTGGAACCCTTAAAATAATGAAAAAAGGGAAACATGAAATTACATATGTGCACCATAATGACTCACCATGTATAGAGGCGTTTTGTAGACAGCGCATATAATTAATCCACGATATAAAAAATTACATCTCCGAAACTACCGAAATTTTGTGACGTAAATTTAAGGTTACTGTATAAAGTTCATAACTTGTGAGATTTGGTGCTCTTCTTGGGTGTGACGCCACGTAAACGTGTGTTATTTAACAACACTGTCAATTGCTAAGGTTATAAAATGTCGGTGACATAACTAAATGAGTCTGAAGCAACGGTGGAGTAATGCTGACATGGAGTAATGCTGACATGGAGTAATGTTGACATGGAGTAATGCTGACATGGAGGAAGCGAGGTGCTCGGAGAAAACTTGTCCTGGGGCCTACCAATTATGTCCACAACAAATCACGCATGGACTTGCCTGAGATTGAACCCGAGGCTCCGTGGTGAGAGGTCGGCGACTAAACGGCCTGGGCTAGAGTACGGACCTGTAACGCCGTGTAGTCTAGCATAAAGTTACCGACGTTCCGGGGAAACGTGCCGATTCATATTTCTATTCCGATATCTACCAGGCCATACATCCAGAGAACAGCTTACTTCATAGTCACCGACATGAGTACCTCACTCTTCTACTTTGAAAATGGAGGCAATATATTCCTCCGAAACGTCAGTAAATTTCTACCAGAGTACACGATATCATGTCCCTGAAGACGGCATTCTTTGCAGTTCAGTACGTTTGTATGGCACTAATATACGTTTGCATTACACGACCCTCAAATTCGAGCTTCGTACATGTAGGCTACGCCGAAGACTCTCGACAGAAATCGAAGCGCATTGTCCACTTAACAGACTTGCAATTCTATACTTCTTGTGTCATTAATAGTATACTATTTAGGCAATATAGGTTTATAATTCAGCCGATCCCGGTGGCCGCGCAGTCTAAGGCGTAGTTCTGCGGCCGCTCTCTTGCTGGGATTGCGGGTTCGAATGCCGCCGGGGGCATAGGTACGTGTCTCTTGTGAATATTGCGTGTTTTACAGGTAGAGGCCTCTGCGACGGGCCAATCCCTCGTCCAGGGGAGTCATACCGAGTGTGTGTGTCATTGAGTGTGATCAGATGCAACAATAATCCTCTACGCCTGCAAGAAGTAGGAAGAAGAGGCCCGACTTAAAAAAAGTTTACAATGCAAGTACCCAATAAATTTAACTCATGCATTTGTGCGCAGCTCTTTTCTAAGGTATGGTCACAGGATTCACACCTATGGATCCAGAATTATTTTTTGTTTCCGGTTCTTACAGAGCAGTGTTACACAGAAGCTACAGCAGCAGCAGTAGTAGTAGTAGTAGTATCAGTGTTCGTAGCAGCACTTGTATTTTTTGGACGTGATTATTAATACGATACAGATTAACTAATTTACATTCGTGACCTATAACTTCATATATTAGCACCATTGCCATGCTTATCAAACTGTGTATTAGGTTTGGAGTTGAGTTTCCACCACAGGTTGCATTCACATTACAACACGGTCTGTCAACATCCACCCGTAACGCTACGCGTTTTACAAAACCTGGCAATGCCCGTAATTCTCTGTGCTACTGTTAGCGTCTTGTGAGGCGAGGCACAACGGGACATCGTAGTATAGCTCAGTTTCCGTCAGAATACGTTATCAAAAACGCCACGGTCGACATGTACGCAGCTTTTTATAAATACATTAATGGGAAAATGCTGACAATGGGATCAATAGAATTTAAAAAGCTGTATCGGTATAATGTGGACATACGAGGATGCCTATTAAATAACGAGACTGCGCACCCAGCTCCTGATGTTGACCGCTAATCACCAAAGTAAATATACAGTTTACTAGTTACAGCTGACCTTTTCACAGCCGCGTGCCAAACCACGCTCCCTTACGTAAACTTCGTCATCAGTAATACATTTTATAAACAATTTTTTACTTGCTGCAATCACGTTATATAAAAAACTAGAAAAGAGAAAACATATTTCCTGTAAAAATGAAAAAAAAATGCCACCGAAACCTTTAATTTATTATGGAAAGACGGCAGAATTACTTAAGCGCACGCTTCGGGACTTGGAACGCTCGCGTAGAACGACATCTAGCTTCCGATAAAAACTGCTTTCAGGGGGATAACATGTAGACACAACAATTTAATTAACAAAGTACTTTTTTGAAATGTCTTATTATTTAAGAGCCACACGTTTTACGTACATTATGAGTGTCTCTTTGTAAATATGTCCTGTGTCAAAGAAAGATTTCTGAGATGTTGTGATTCATTAGGCCTAGTAAAGTAACAATGGTCCAATACTATGCCTAACAACGTACAACAAATGTATCCTGCGAATTAGAAGAAAGAAAAGTGATGTATATAAATATCAGTAAACAAGTTCGAATTTCCTCTTCGTTCTACTAATGGGACTGACAAAATTAAGCAACTTTTTTCGTAATTTTGCTGATACAAGACGCAGGCAGCAATGCTTAAAACTGGCAATTTGACACACGGCCCAGTGTGAAGTAGCGATACCAACCTATATCCCGAAACGTGCAATGGGCGGCCAGCATATATTATCAAATTTAGAATTAAAATAGCATGAGCGACTCACTACGTAATAACATGATCTACTCTCTATGTGCCAACCCACTGTTTCGCGAATTCAGCCCAATTAAGTTCAAATTTGTAAAGCCACAGCTATAAAAAAACATATATTAGAGAGGCTCTCAAATAAATCAGGCGACATATAAATTTCATAAATGAAATTCATCAGTATATTTTGGATTCGTTGAGTATAGTGACTAGGCTACGGACTATGAGACCGAGCAACTGTTGTTCGATTCCCAGAAAAGGCAATAGATTTATCTCTTCTCGTAAGCGTTCAAGACAATTCTGCCCCCTCCCCCGCCTCCTGTTCAACATGTACAGGGTGCTCGTTCCCGGGGAAAAGCAGCCATTGGCGTGAAGCTGACCAGTCGCCTCCATCCACTGCCGAAGTTAAGAAGGAATGGAGCCATACCTCCACCACTCCTATAAGCCTTCATGAACGGCACAGGGACAGTTTTACCTTTACTTTGCCTTAAAATTTTAATATTTTGAATGTTAAGTAAAAAAACCAGCACCTAACGTTGCAAAGTATTTTAAGAAGTAAATTGTTCTCAATGAAAAGTGCATCTTATTCAGTGTTATGAATTGTGACTACTATATTAACATGTCCTCTCACAAGTAGACAGCATTCAATTGCCTTTGTGATCCCTATACAATAGTATTTCCTTTCCACTCAAATTATCATAATCTATCTTCAACGTCCCCGCAAAATAAGCCCTCATTATGATTCCCATTATAGGGGAACAATATTATTCATCTATAAAGGTAAATTCTCCTTGCTTATCATGGATTATTTAACCATGCGAAATGAAGAAGTGTGCAGTCCCGCTATAAGTTAGGCTAGCGTAAACATTACCGTACGGACACCTTACTTAAAATAGTAAGCTCTGATAATGCAGAGAGATTCTCCGGATCATTAAATACTAATTGCACCTCCACACGGCTGTTCGCGCCAAAATACTTTTTGAAAAAAATCTACAAAACAAACAGATCAAAATGCTGCTATAGGACTATAGAAGCCGACTCAGAAGAATTTTACTACTACAATTCAACTATTATTCACAATCCTCAGCCTTCGTTCTTTTGTTCTACAAGGAAAATAAGGCTTCTACGATCGGATGTAATGTGGATACGATAGGTGTTCACCGAAGTTTACAATAAAATATTTAAGTGAAACCTGATATCAACATGATGGCTGCACTGCTGAAGGTCACCCCAGCCTTGTAAGGAAGACTTGGGGAATGGCGCACAGTGGGTAATGGCGGTGGTTAGTATTTCATAAACGGTACCTGTTAAAGTACTTCAGCAGGTGCTACTACATAGCATTTCACAAACATAAGTTGCCACAGTCAGTCCTACTGTTACTTTGTGTGCACTCACGTGAGCTCGAAAAATCTACTTCGATGGTTTTCATTTAACATTCCCCTCTGTAAAACTGAGGTAATATATAGTTACGACTCTCCCAAGCAGTGTTACGTAGACATGCCTACAGATTACGTATTACGCGTGTTACCCAGATAACTGCCGCTAACTCTTGTGATCTGTTTCAACCATACGGTTTCCTTTATAATTTCGATTCTGGGTAATGGTGGGAGAAATGACCGTCATTACCCACCGTCGTTCGGTATTGCCCCCCCAACACTAGTTAAATACGGGGTACGCTATTTTCATTATTTACTGTCTTTGAAGAGTGCCCGGAACAGAAATAGAGCATCTGAAAAGACAGCACGGACGAAATAAGAACTGAAAATAGACACTGAAACCGTTAAAGATGGTTAGACGGGAGGGAGGGGAGCGATACGAGCTGCATCTAAATCATTCGATATCCCCTTCCGTACCTTATAGGAAATAATTTCTAAAGTTAAAGCAAATGATCAACAATTAGGAGGAAATCTGTATTTATATTAAAGCAAGAAAAACACTACGAAACATATTACACTGTTAGTCAAAATTCTGCCTGGTTTGAATGCAGCACAACTGCGTCTGTGGCTTTGGACTTCGCCGGGAAAATCAAATCAAACATAACTTCCAACAAACAAGGTTGTACAGCAGGAAAGGGCAAGCTATGCGTCTTCCTAAAGAGAAATCCTACTGTAAGTTCCAGGAAATCAGAAGCCACCAATGTCAATAAGATATTGGGTTTAAACGAGAAGACGCGGTCCGGTTTTACACAGTATAAATGGCTAAACACAAATTTACACCGACACACATTTGTAACAGGAATGGGACTGGAATATCTACCGTCCAAGAACCAGGCATTTTCTAGCACCGAAAGGTAAAAGAAACAGTGGGCTTGTCACTAGCAGTGAAACAGACAAGACTGTGAGTGTCACTTGTGCAGTGAGTGTAGCTAGCAGTTTCGTGCATCCGATGTTCACTTGCCGTCGACAGGGAATGAGAGCACTCCTGGAAAAAAGACGGCCCTTAAGGCACACTCTACAACTCTTCTAAATCTGGGTCACCTACTGACGAAATATTCGTAATCTCGGTACAATGTTTCACGTAAATTGTGAGATCTGAGCCCAGAAATCCAACACTTTTAATACCGATCATAACAGTCATGTAAGTCTGGCTGTCCCACCAGTATCGCAGAGAAAATGGCATTGTGACACAATATTCAACCCTTGGTTGTCACATAATATGGACCACTAAAAACTGCATTTTACAGGGAATGTTATCTGCTTACAAAGACCAGATTTATGATGCAGATGATTTCCTAAAACCTAGATGGTGTTTTGAACAAACCATATTATCGGATAAATAAATAGGAAAAGGAATTTACGGGTTTCAAGTGAGTTGAATTTACCCTGTAAATCCTAACATATATTCAGTGCATAATTTTCTGGCAACAGCAATGTTGCAGAAAAGCAACAAAAACGTTTCTGGTCAGAAAACTCTAATACTGATGGGCAAAAACTCCAGGCATCAAGAATCCATCACGCAACAAGGACCCAGAACGTCCTCGTGCTATTACCTTAAAGTATAACGCCAGATATTTAACAGAGTCCTCTCAGTCTTCATGCTTCAGGGACACGGAGCTTCATCATCCTGATACGTGTTCTTTGGCGGTGGTGACAGAAGATATTTCTCCATTAGCCGGGCCTACAAGCCAACAGAAACGAGCGCGATACAAACAGCACTAAGGAGATTTCACTGGAACACTAAAGGAGAAATATTAAAGGAGAGGAACAGAAAGAAGGTTGAGAGGAAATACTAAAGAGTTTCTAGAAAAATGCGAACCTCTGACCGCAATTCGTAACAAAACAATGGAGACCTCCAAAGACATAAGTAGGGCTTGGTTTTTAAAACTATTAATGTTTTAATAGGGAGTGCATGTGTTGGTATAGTGTTTACTAGTAGTACTCCAAAGGAAGTTCAAGAAAGACCTGAATGTTACTTCACCGGTAGAGGACAGCGTCACAAAGGACCAAGATTTATGTGATGGCAAGAAGACAACCTTGAAATAGCAACTGAAAAATGTTCTGCTTGTGGTGACCGTGGAAAAAGCAAGAATTATGGTATAGATGTACATGTTTTGGAATTTGGGTGCATAAATAGTGCAGTAGGCGAGACTTTCCTGTTGGTTGCTTGTGTGCCATTTGCTGTAAAATTCGGTAGTCACCTAGAGTGGGTTTCTATATTAACAAAATCCCAATATTACATTACTTTTTACAATTGAGACCTTCTTTTTTTTACTGTGATCCAATTCCTTGTGGATAGTTTTGAAATGTCTGCTTACAGTCACCAAAGAGGCAACGGAAATAAAAAGCTGCAAAATTCATCGTGTAAAATTTTGTACTGCATTTACCGAGCTCTAGGTTTACTTATTCGGATACGTCTCTGAACAGGATTGCTGTTCGCCGCAAGTTGATACTATACGAATACTTTCCGTGTACTCTCTGTTTAATGACACTTTGAAGGAAAGTTAGTGGGAGAAAGAATTGAATCTTTCGCAAAAGAAACTGATTTTATATTTCTCAAATTATATTCTATTGCTCTCGCACCATATATCATGCTAGCATACCCCAAAATGGCTTTCTTAGTATAAAATAAACGTACAGCTTGACGCAGTGGTACGCCTTTAGGCGAACATTACAACTGAGACTGACCATACTGATGAAATGAATGGCGAATACCGGTCGAAGCAGTGCTCTCATCCTCAAACCTGGACACATTACTTAATTTCAAGTGCTAATTAAAACATAGCACTTGCAACGCAGATACATTATACTGAATTCTAACACAAGGTTTTAAGTTCAGTAATGAGTTTTCCTTGCCGATTCCAATGGCCGCGCGGTCTAAGGCGTGAGTCTACGGCCGCTCGCTTACTGGGATTGTGGGATCGAAACTTTTTTTCGTTCTTTAATCTCCATGTTTCCGCTGTTAACAGCCATCGTCGGGGAGAAATTATCACAAGGGAATTATGTTGATGTGGATACATCTCATCGTCCATACAGCCCCATTTACTGTAAATGGCAAATGTGCATTCCCGAGGTATGAATGCTGCAGCTGCTGCGGCGGCGTGTGGAACGCAACATATAATGGCATACAAAGAGGCACAAAAAGTTTTATCTTCAGGTGTTTGCACACGAAGTCACGCGTTATATGAGAACGCAAATAGTCGTTTAGAAAATTTAATTTAAAAAAAATTCCCGCCTACGGCATGGATGTCTGTCTGTTGTGAGTGTTGTGTGTTGTCAGGTAGAGGTCTCTGCGACGAGCTGGTCCCTCGTCCAGAGGAGTCCTACCGAGTGTGGTGTGTCTAAAAAGTGTGTGATCGTGAAGCCTCGAAAAATGAGGCGGCCTTGGCCCCCAAGGAACTGTCGAGCCATTAAAAAAAAAAGAGTTTTTCTTAAGAGTCCGCCATTTATCCGTATCCTCCTACCTTCCACGGTCAATAATACTAACGAGATTAATTTTTTTTGACCGAAGGCAAGCAACCGATACACCTCACAACACGCATAAAACAGTCCACATAACAGGAAACACGCAGAACAATAATGCAAAACCATGCATAAGAAAACGACAATACGCCAATAACAACGCGCTGACATAATATCCCAGACTTCAAATCATAGAAAATCCATAATAAAAGGTACACTACACATCTTCTCTACGAGACATACTTCGATACGCAAAACAGGACGCATAAGTGAATATGCTTAAGTATTATACAACAACAGTGCTATAAGTTTTATAAAAGGTGGCACTATTGTGGGATTGCAAGTGTTGACTTTTTTAAAAAAGTTTTTAGTGGTTTCTAGTGACTTGTGAAAAACTTTATATACGACGAGACCTTATAGGCTCATATCTTATGTGTGTTTAACATATGGACTACGCAATTTAATGTAGTATACCCCTGAAGATGGTCAGGTACCTGACCGAAACATGTCGGGTTAATTAATCTGCTATTAAAGTTTTTTTAATAGTGAGTGTGCATCAAGTTGGTTTTAATGTTAATTTATACAAGATGCACGGTGAATACAATATTAAATACTAACGAGATGTTCGCGCGAATTTCAAAGATGGGGCTCCACTGGAGACTATTAATATTTATACGTGTGACATCCACATTCATGTGACACCCAACTAAATTGTATGTGTACTGCTGTGTCCCTATTCAGTGTGTCTAATCAATTTCACAGCGTAGTTTAATAAAATATGACTAAAACTATGTAGGGGTCAGTGACAGATTTGCTACACCCTCTTCCAGCCAACATTTTAGTCACCCACATAGCCTACAACACAAACTAATTCTGAGAACTACAATAAATCTGCGTTACACGTAAGCTTTCATTTCACACATCACAGAGATCACAGTGTGCTTCCATACGAAAAACATTCAATATATAACAGGTAAATAAACTTTCTTTATAGTGAGAATCATACGAAACATATAAATACACTGTGTGGACCAAATTCAGGGACTTCAGCGTAAAACCTTGCGGTACATATACTAACCAGTAGGCTTTAACGGATTAATGTTGTAGAACGGCCCGTTGGAATTAATGGTAACAGAAAACATTAATACAGAAATTACATTTGTTATATCTGACTACAGTTGCTCTAAATAAGAATGAGATTATTCAGATGAACGTGTAAACGTCATGGGTTATGATAGTAAAGGTACGTGTAACGTAGCTGCCCTAATTGCGTATTGAAGTGCTGTGCGTTCAGTAAAAATCTGTAGGCGTCATTTTGATCTCCTCACGTCAATGTTCCTGAACATGCAATTCTTCTGGTACGTTAGGCCATATCGACTGACAAATAGTTACTGACCTTTTGAAGGATCGCAGTGCAATCGTCTTCAGGGTCGAACAGCACAGTCCTCATTTTTGACTGCTTGACCCTGAAGATTGAGGCAGTAAGCTCCTTCGAAACGTCGGTAACTATTCACATGTAGACACAGCTGCATCTTCAGTCTCTATATATTAAAATGTGTTCCCCCTTTTCTCACATTCACAGATGTAGGCCTACGTACATACAACTAGTTTTAACCAAGCGAGGAACTGCGTGTCAGGCATCAATGCGGTATCCAAGATAGGCCTGTAGGATAGTGGGTGAATACACGAAGGACTGAATGGAACGAACATATATCACAGATGGCATCCGATCGGATTTTACAATTCGCGATAGACAGTTCTCCTGGAAGGGGGAGGAGTCATGGAATAATGTACAGAAAATTGCGAGAAGAAAAATGGGCCATGGCTAAACGAAGAGCAAGAGGAGGAAGGGGGGGGGGGGATAAGTGCCTATTTTCTACAACTCGTGATTTGGTCTTCCTTCCTCTACGCAACGTAATGCAGAATACAGTACCGTACATTGTAATAAGTCGTCTTCTTTCCTTGATAAATCGACAGGTGACAGCACTTGACAAGCAACCAAACTTAGCTTTACAGCTGTGTTGCTGTGCCGCCCACCTTAATTCCTTCCTAATGGAACTGCAGACATCGACTAACGAGCTTGAAGGATCGTGGTAGCATCCGACCTAACTTTGCCAGAAGGACGAGGGAGCACAACCAGAAAACTTTCGGAACAGTAGAATTTCCAGACTACCTGTACTATACTCTTTAAAAGGCGAAAACACTGAAAGCATTTTTCTATCCAATGCTCCCCAATTTTCGAAAGAGCATTGCTTTTTGTCAGGTTCCCAGGCTTCGCCAGTTTATCAATCTGGTAAAAGCAACATGTAGATGATGATGGAATAATACAGACAGGAGAAAACATCAAAATCTGTGCCATTTCCACTTTATCCACCACAAATCTCATATGCACTGGCCTGGGATCAAACCCGGGCCTCCGCAGTGAGAGGCCGATGACTAACTGCCTGAATCATGGCACGGCCGTAATTTAAAAACGAAAATCAACCCAAGGTGTTGTTAAAGATTCAGGTCGTACCGCTCAGCAAACACATCCCGTCCCGGTTATAAAAATCATCATTTAATACTGTATAGGGAAATAATTGCTGTTTGTTCCGAGATCCATACAAAACACACAAACGCCGTCTGTGGGTAAAATAAAATTTTTGAATATCGAACCTATTGGTACATGTCGAGACTCTCACGAACCCGCGCCAACATTTCTTCCTCCTCTTGTTCTTATTTTTCTTGATCATGTGTGTTGCTATTCAGCTGAATGGCCTACGACTTAGCGTTATGTCAGTTATAATCATTATAAAACTATTTAAGTTTTGCAGTAGAAAGCGAAAAGTGTATGAAAGGAAAACATTGAAATATCAAAACAGGCAAATTATACGATTCAATGTGTGCTGTTATAATTTCAGGCGGAAGAAACCAAACGGAGGACGTTTACCTGCGCAAAACAAGTTGCGCAACTTATGGCAGACGTATTCGGTGTACATAGGAATATGTGTCCAGCACAGTTCCATTATGATAGTACTTTCTTTGATTTTCCTGTTTAATACATTTCAATTAAATTACATAATAAGGAGCTTCACCAGTTGTACTCTTCCACCTGACATTACTAGTGTGGGAGAACGAGAAGGGCGAGACATATAGCACGAAATAACATAACAGAGTCATACAAATTTAATCTGAAACCCTGAACGAAAAAGACCAGCTGGGAAAATTAGCCAAAAATGAGGTTAAAGTGGACCTTAAAGAAACAGATCGCAAGGGTTTAGTCTCGATTAAACAATTTGGGATGGGCTTCACTGGCGTACTTTCGTAAATCCGATAATTAAACTGCACATTTAACAAAATTCTCGGAATCTGACTAGCTGGGTGACTTAACAGCTTCTCAATAAGAATGTCATTCGGTAAGCTGTATGTGAAAAAAATGTTTCAAAAATGTACTTTCAATTCAACTGGTATCTGACGGTGACATATTGCAACAGGTTTTACTATTGTTGTGGACACCTTCCATCGTCTTAGGTTTATTACATCACTTAGAGTTCGTGATAATGAATAGATCGTTTTAACGGACCCACCAAATTACGAACAGGTCCAAAACCTAAGAAGATGGACAACGTCCATAAAACTAATGAAGCCAGAAAGTTATCTCAGTGTGATAAACTTCATAGTTTCCTATACATTTTATAACATGAGACTTTTCAGAGAAATCTGAGAAAAATCGATTTTTGTATACGTCGAATTAAACCGAACAGCCCGACAAGAGTACCTCTTACGTCTGTCTTTACAGTTCATTAATCCCTTAAAGCACAGTGGTAACTACCTCTAGAGCCTAGCGTCTGCATTTTACCCACAGAGTGCATTTATGTATTATACAAGATTCTCAAAATAATGAGTGCTTATCCGACACATCAGGTGGTAGATATTTGTACTGAAATAAACGTTTTCTGTGAGGTAGAAACTGAAATTGTAAATCCTATTTAGCTGAACTTCATGCTTCGAACGTTGTATGTATACACGAGCATATATTACACCAGCAGGCACTCATATTTGTTTTTCCAGGAGAAAAGACAAATTAACTTTCAATTCCCGGGGAAAAAGGAAAATGATTTGTACAGTAATCGATCTTGACGAGTCATAGCTTCGACTGAGCTCAATGCCAAACACCACTGTCAGAATCGTTTGACTGTACCTCGTGCATCTTGGTCACCCCGCCAAAGGACACTTCCTGCCTTGAGGTCTCCTGGTACACAAACTTAATAAGTGTGGCGAAACGGGGAAGGAAAGTCAGCAATGCCAATTTAATTTCCGATCTGAAACTCTATCAGTCAACACCAGAGCGAAAGGTTGACACCTCCTGCCTTCAGAGATGTGATGGACGACACGGTGTCAACGGTCTCGTGATAAATACCGCATCTCGCTAAAAGACTACGGTACCGCTGAATGAGAAAGCAAATTATAGCGTCTGTCAACATCAAAATGAAGTGACACTTCAAACAAGTAGGGTCGTGAATACAAGAGCTACGTCCCTTGATCCTTTGCACGAAGTACATGTAAAGAACTCATACAGGGGAGGTCACATCTGTCTGCGCTTACACACACGCGTGCGTGCGGATATATATGTATGTGTGTATGTGAGTGTCTGAAATAACTACAAGAATATAACAGATATTGTATATTGGTGTAGAATAAAAGAGGTCGAAAAATTGCTTTTGGTCCGTACCGGGCAGCTCAGTCGCTACGAAATGGACGACTGTAGAATCGGATTTACATTCCCGGCGGGGGATGGGTAAGGCGGAGACTTTTCTCTTTGCCAACGCGTCCAATCAGGCCCTGAGACTCACCCAGCCTTCTATCGAATGTGTACCGGGGGTCCTTGCCCCGGGATTAAAGCGTCCAGAGCGTGAATTTAAATTTCCTCCATCTAGTTCCGAAAGTTAAGAAAGTCTGGAGGTATAGGCCTACCTCCACAAGAAGGCCACCGCTCATGGCGGGGTTTAGTGCAGTTTTTTTAACTTCACCTTGTGTAATGAAGGTATGGTCCCTAGTTGTGCCTGTGACAAACCAAACACCAACATATGTATATTTTTACAAAGTAAAATAAAGACAAAATTATGATGTGGAACTTTCAATTGAAACATTTATCGATACAGTAAATATTTCATAGACCACAAGATGAATAATGCCTCATCCTGAGCAACGTGACAACGGCAAGCCGAGAGCTTTGAAACAAACGATTTGTACTGCAATAAACGGAAATCGGAGCAAACTGTGTACCGAAAATATCAAACACTGAGCTTTAAAGACATTGTGTTCTCTAAAATAATGAATGACAATCAGAATGAAATTATTTAAAAGAAAAAGTAAAGTTAAGACGTTTGCCTATAAAAACGGCACTTAAATTGATCATTTATTTCGTATTACAATTTAGGATCTACAACCATAAAAATATGTACGCTGAAATGTCGTCTCCCCCTAGGAATTAAAACAAAAATTATTTTAACATTTAACGGTGACATATCAACATCTCCCTTACGAATATTCCTCTGCGTGAAAATTGAAAAAAATATAATTCCGTATTATGGCAGTTCGTATTTTTTAAAGTGCATTTAATTTTACCATTCTGTGTAAAACGTCACCTGATGATGACAAAATAAGTCGTCTAAACGTGCAGCGAGAGTTAACAAGTATTCTAGACAATTCTTAAATGAGAGTTGTAGTATACTAAGGATATGAAGTACTAACACTAATCGTGTCCTCTTATTTCAAGGAATTCGAATCGAAAGGTGAGAAACCCCGATTTCATAACCGGGCATCACCCGAATAAGAACCTTGAGGATAAAGTCTTTACAAATATATCCGGTAATCGCAGAAATTTATTTAGTGTTGAATGAGATGACATAACGTCAGGATGAAACGCCTTATCCATCCCTACCAAGGCAAAACCCTTCGCCACAAGCATTGGCGATTATGGCATAACAGACTTCTAAGAAAAAATCCATAGGTACAGAAACTACAGATAAGCCATTTTTTAATTGTTCCCACTCACTAAACGTATTTTACAAAGGGGTACACCAAAATTATAAATTTAATATTTTTAAAAATCAATAATCACCATTACGCCTACTTTTGTATATAAATAGGAAAGCTAGTGTGGAACTTGCTAGTAATTAAATAAATCTATAGGTTAGGTGAAAACGTTTTCTGTTTTGACAGAGCTTTTGTTATTGTTCGGGAGAGGTGAGGCTGAGACCCTTGGTACTACGTTCCACAATGGAACTATTGTATCGGCCAGGATGATCGATGAATGAATACGGAGTGTTGGTGGAATGATAACTGACAGGTGGTTTGTGAAGTACTCGGAGAAAGCCCTGTCCTACAGTCACTTTATTCACCAAAAATTCCGCGTGGACTGGACTGGGATCGAACACAGCCCTCCGTTTGAGTGGGTTACCGTACAACCGAAATATCAAATATAAGACAACGTGTACAGAAACAAATCCGACAGGAGACAGAAAACGTAGAGCTAAGGCCCACGTTTAGGGCCGTGCCATGGCTCAGCGGTTAGTCGCCGGCCTCTCACCGCGGAGGCCCGGGCTCCATCCCGGGTCAGTCCATGTGGGATTTGTGGTGGACAAAGTGACACTGGGACAGGTTTTTCCCCGAGTATTTCCGTTTTCCCTTGTCAATTTCATTCCACCGGTTCTCCATTACTCCGAAAAACGAAAAACACTAAGCATCTTCATCACAGGATTGCAAAATAAGCCTCAAGGCTGCGGTGTGTTCGTAGCATCTGCTGTGGGGCCCTTCACCCAAAAAAAAAGGCCTACGTTTTCATTCGCGGTATGAACAACCGTTACATTAAAATCAGTCGTTGAGAATCGGATCCATGTTTACATAACATTTCTGACCGGGAATGACGACAACACTAAGAACTTAAGCTACTGACGTGAAGTCACCGGACGCTTGGGAGGAGAAATGAACCCCTTGTCCCTCCACGGAATCGAACCACGATTCATCAGTTGTCCAGTCCGTAGCATAGCCAATATTCTGACTGAGCTATCCTACACACACACACACACACACAGAGGTAATATTAGGGGCCACAAAACTTGCATTTTCGGGATCAAAACATCGTGTTCTACTGATTAACATCTTTATGCATTTATTTTTTTCCAATGGCTCTACAGCCCCTTGGGGGCCTAGACCACCTCATCTTTCGAGGCTTCGCGATCACACACTTTTAGACACACCACACTCGGTAGGACTCCTCTGGACGAGGGACCAGCTCGTCGCAGAAACTCACACAACACTCACAAGAGACAGACATCCATGCCCTCGGCGGGATTCGAACCCACAATCCCAGTAAGCGAGCGGCCGTAGACCCACGCCTTAGACCGCACGGCCACTGGGATCGGCATTCATTTATTATACTTACATAAATTACCCTACATGCTTAGAACATAACTTATAAAAGACCACATTATTATTAATAATACTACCTGAGCATTGCCTCTGACTTAATTCATCACACTAGGCTTAATCCAACCTGTTCGTGGCTAAGTAAATGTTACAGCGCTGCTTAAAAATTCTATTACATGTCAGATTAACGCCCTATTCCAAGGATCTGTAGATAGTATTTCATATAAAGCATGTTGCCTAGGCTGAATCACGGGCCTGCCTGGAAAGCGTAAGGTCAAATGTCTTTACCGAGAGTTTCATAAACCATAGCCTCACTGCCGCTCATTTTCACTGACACACCGCAATGCGGTTTCAAAAGCGAGGTGTTGCCAAATGAGTTCGAAACACACACACACACACACCTACACATTGGAAATTACTTGTGTCAACAACAGCAAAATAAAGTTGCCTCCCCTTTCGACACTACAGTGTAAAAAAAAAATAGAATTACACTTAAAATTCATTCCCATTGAACTGACAATAGGCTATTTCACCACCAGTAATGCATTTCATGAGATTTCAGGAGTGTGGTTCGAATCTCGTCTGGGAAGTTGCCTTCCTGACAATCAAGCAATTAAGAAGAGAGAAAACAGAAATAGCGGATGGCCGCATTCGCCGTCGTGTCAGTTTAATTCATCTTTAACATTCACCCTCTCCTAGGCCTACCTTGTTCAGTGTAATGTAGCTTCAGCAGTTGACGCAGTCCTAAAAATTCAAAACCAGCCACCTCGTATAGGGATTGTTTGGGTTATCATGGGTTATTGAATTAAGTTACATCCACTTCAGACGACAGCTTATATGTTGTCGGAAGAGAATGAGTGCGTATGCTGTGGTCCATTGAAAGGAATTATGCCAGAATTCAGTACACAAAGCCAGAGAAAAATATGCTGACAAGGCAATTTTGACCATAACAGGTATGAGATAGGCGAATGCAGAGAATTAAATAATTAACTTCACACTTGTCGCCGTTCAGATATATTGTTAGGAAAACAAATAAGATGGAAATATGTGCACAGCGTAATAATTGTGTTGAATTCGTTCTCTTCTGTTTAATTGTCTCGAAATAAACAAAGCTTGCGTATTAATAAAATAATTATTGTAGTCAGATGTTCAATCAAACGCCTAATTTTATGAAATACACACTTATTTTAGACCTATAAATTCAGGTGAAAAAAATAGCGTTTAATTATTATAAGCAATAATATACTTCGGTAACGTTCGTGTATGTTCGGAAGGCCACTGTAGATTATTTAATACGCAAATTCAAAAAAGTATGTACATTGCATAATTTTGTTTAGTTGCCCCTAAAACCATAAGATGAAGAAAAAGTGCGTTGGACCTAAAGTGTGTTATTATTGTCTACAGCATTTCTTCCGAATATTTTTCGCACCAATAAGTATCCAGTGAGTTTCGCTCGAGATGCCCACACAAACGCATGTAGAACTTTATCATAATTAATCGTCAGTATTTCCCGATCTAAATACAGATGAAAAGACCAGTAAATTTCAGACTCTCCAGTACAAAATCTCACGAAATCCTTCAGCAGTTGTCGTGTTGTATTATGAATACAGATTAACGGAGAAGAGAATGTCATAGGCGTCCTGCAGTCATGCGAATGCCCGTCAAAACAGAAAGCTTACATTCGTGAGTCACACAACATGATTCGGGGTAATATTAAATTAACACAAAGTATTTATTATAAAAATTCAATGAAATATATAAATTGAACGACAACAATTCAGTCGATTGCAACAAACGTTTGTTTTATTATTTATGAAAGCACACAGCTACATGTTGCGGCTATATCCAACCCATCATCAGGCTGTACAGCATTTCTTCTGCAGCATGGATCTCATGTCAGTTTAGTTGCTACTGACAATAAAAAACGCAGCGGGATGAGTAATATAAAGGAACATGTCATGTTAGAGACCAAGCAGTGTGTGCGAGGAAAGTACTAAAATGGATATTAAATACCTTCTGAAAACGTGAACTGGTTTTAATTTTCCAATAGTAGGGTCCACTGTCGGAATTTTCCGAATTCAGTTATGAAAGTTCAGGTTCTATAGAAACAGTGAAATACTCACCAGCGAAACAAGGCTGGAAAGGATGAAATCAGCATTATACTGTACAGAGTTTCCACAAGTGTCCTTTACACTTTGTCATGCCCTTAAAAGATACAGATTTTTCACACATTGAGTGATTTTGACAAAGGTCTTCGAAGTCCATGTGAGATTTGTGGTGGATAAAGTGGCACTGGGACAGGTTTTTCTCCGAGTTATCGGTTTTCCCCTGTCAATTTCGTTCCACTGGTGCTCCATTAATTGTAAAACTTGGTAAAAAACTGCTCATCTTCATCACAGGGGTTGCACAAGAAGCCTTAAGGCTGCGGTGCGTCCGTAGCATCTGCTGCGGGTCCCTTCACCACGCAAAAAAAAAAAGGTCTTCGAATAGACTTTTGTCGCCCATTTGCTGATTTTACTGTATCTGATGCAGTAATCTTAACATACGGATTAGAGCTGACGTATAGTTTATATGAATTGGATTACAAGCAGAACAGTAGACAGTGTGGAACAGAATAATCGAACTTCCTCCAGGATGCTCCACGTCACCCGTCGAAGTGTACAGTTTGACACAGTGCGTCAGTTATCGGTACTGCCGGCTGAGTAGTCTGTTTCTACAACACTGATCTCAACGAACACTGCTAATACTGTTCAGGTGATTTCAAGCACACTCTTTTCTATGCCCAAGTAATTCCAAACCGCTACCCTGATCGATTTGCAACAGGGCAGTCTTGGTAACATCACTCTTCTTATATCAATTATTATTAATTCTTTTCTTGGAGCCTTCTGAAAAAGTCATGTCTATAGCAACTCGTCCTCAAAGTGTCGCCGACCTGGAAGTAAAATATGGAAACCACCGAAAATATGGTTACCGACATTGTGAGGCTGTCAGCGCAAACTGTTTTGTGCGTATACGTTGAGATGCTAAGGTTGACGGTGGACGTAGATAACACGTTCTGAAACAGCGTCAAAGACACTGAAGCACATATTGAACAGCTATATAACAATTAATAACCTACACGTAACCGAACGTGTTTTCTTTTTGAAGTTTGTAATCTGAGTAAGGCTATCTAAATAAGTTATTTAAATATAAACGGGTCAGCGCTTTATCTAAGATCCTGTAGGTTTCCATAAGCTTTAAACTTCGTTAGTTAATAGTTTCTGCAAGTAGTACGGTTACTATCGTTACCATTATTCACATTACGATCTTCCCGTGGTTACCATGTTTTCTGTAGTTGTGGAAGTGTCGCTCCCACCTCAAAAATTCGTTCGTCCGCCACGTTATTACCAACTGCACGAAATTAAAAGGTGTGGACTGCCGGTGGCATATTCTTCACACAAAATTTCGTCAAAATCCGTACAGCAGTTCTGGAGCTGACACATGCGGACAGACATAACCATTACAACAGACGTTCCTTTTTCTTGCATGTTGTGTAAAGAATGCATGGTCAGGTGATCTGATTATCAGCTGAAAAGAAACACTCTGTGCTGTGGAGTTAGGTTATTAAAATTGGATAGCTTTTAACGCCACATGAGAGAAGCGAGTAACAGAATTGGAAAAGATGTATATTATGACGCGTACGTAAATTACTAACGGCATTTTTGGAAAGTATTAAGCTTGCTTAAAATGGGACAATGGACTTGAAATTCGTGAAATTATCCCGTACAGATTTTCACCAAACTGTATGAAACGGCTAATGGGATATGTTAAAAGATTAATTTATTAGTTTATGCAAACCAAGGTGTATGCTATTATACAGTGTAGGTCAGTATGCCTGAAAATCCAAATACCCCAACACCTTTTCGTAGAAACCCCCATGTCAGATTTCAATAAACTTTGCGAAACGGTCAATGTGTTGAATCGAACTTCCAAGTGTAGTCTTAGGCCAATTTAAACTATGTTTTAGTGTGGTTTAACATGCCTCAAAATCGAAAATGGAGAAAAATTTTGTTGTAAGCTTATTATGTCGAATTTGTAGAAACCTGTACATCGGCTTAGGCACTAATACTAGATCACAGACGGACAGGCGGAGGAATATGACCGCATAAGACGTTTGTCTTTCACTCTATAAAGAAAGCCTAATAATGCACAGTTAACCGCCGAGAACCGGAATCGTGGCACAACACTGACATTCGCATGACCTGACAGAGTAAAATCACGATAAATTTCAATAACTGTAGCCGATTTACCAACTAATATTAGAACTAAGTATCAATCCAATGAAAGCCTGAAGTTCTAAGACCAGAAGCAAAGAGATACTTTGGAGATGTGTTCAGTACTTGGTAACTTTTAGAGACAAAAAATCTTTAACATATTCTTGGTGTCTTCTTCGGTTTCTCATTCGTAAAACCAACTTGCCCTCTAAGGACTAATTAAAAATGTAAGAAGATAGATGGAAGTGTGTACAGAAGGAAAGGATGAGAATTTTCCCTTTAGGATCGAAAAGACTTAAAGCTTCTGAAAGGCATAAAGAGAACATTAAATAACGTATACAGTCTCAGCTTTTCACTCACTAGCTTGATAAATAATATAAAAGCGAATGAATGGATGATATACGGTTACTAATAACACAGAAATACATGAACGATAATTTGCCATTAGGCCTAAATAAAGGAAAATGAAGTGAGCGGATCATTAAGCAGGTAGGAAAAACAATAACACATTAACGAGCTTTGATGTTTTCACGGCATACTCATATAATTAAGCTAATGGTGGAGACCGAGGTCAAGAATTTGTGGAGTTATGCCTCCGTTCCCCTTACGTGTTCATGGCGTGGTGCTAAATTAAGAAGGGAAAACTTTGCCTTGCCCTCTAACAAGCTAAGCTTTCACTGTAACCCGAATTATTGTGTCTCCTATCTCCGTTGGGCCCCCACAGAAAGCACAAACACTTTATAGATCTCCCTGTGCTACATTAAGCATTCAAACTTCAAACCTACATCAGGTTACAATATTTACTTAAATATTTGTTATATTAACTCGCAATGTCATTAAATTTCACACCACGACGCCCCATGCTAGCTACATTACTGGTGAGCATATTAGCATTCACATATTTCAGAAACATTTCCTTAAGTTCATCTGACGACACGCACCAACTATATTAAGAGAAGTTACCTTGTATTACTCTTATAAATATATATTTTATCATATATTTTTATGCCTGTGACTGATGATGGCTTGTGACTAAGGCGAAACATGTATCAATCTACACAATAGAATATATTGTCTAAAATACAGTTGTTACTGACGGTTCATTTGTTAACTTACACATCACAACGGGAAGTCTCGCCCTAAGAAGACACAAAATTACGGACATTACGATCCATCTCACAACCTCAGAACTGACTTCCATATGATCCATCTTTATACTACAGTCTCACGTTCATGACTGCGGCATTACGGTGTGAATATATGTAGCATTTAAACAGTATATGGGACAAGTTGAAAATATGAATATCAATGCCGAGTAAGGAATTTATTTTGTGCTTATATTTAAGGCCAGTTGCACGAACAAAGAAGCATCAACATTGTCATAATGTCTCACAGCACATAAAGAAAGCTTTGTAATGCAGAAAACATGCACATTGTACCGTACTTTCGTTTCAGTAATAACAGCCTCACAAACACCATGCTTTGTTTTCCGGCTAAAGCACCTCAGACCCACCAGACATCAAGCGTAATAGGTACTGTTGTGCTCACACTGTGTAATAGTGCAATACATTGACAACTTTAACAAGAACAAGAGGCATTCCTTACCCCACCGACAATAAGTAACATCCACCACAGTAGCGCACACAGCTTTCACCGCATCTGCCATATAGCCGATCTGTTAACTACCTTTACTTCGCCTTTTTTAATACGAGCCACAATTATTGTAGAATGAAGATTCTGTTTTGTCATACAGCGACACCACTGAAGACTGATAAAGAAGAGGGTGGGGCCACTATTTGCAATCACATCAGTAGTAACAGGGTGGGGCCACTATTTGCAATACATCAGTAGTAAGAGGGTGGGGCCACTATTTTCAATACATCAGCAGTAAGAGGGTGGGACCACTATTTGCAATACATCAGTAGTAAGAGGGTGGGGCCACTATTTGCAATACATCAGTAGTAAGAGGGTGGGGCCACTATTTTTAATACATCAGTAGTAAGAGGGTGGGGCCACTATTTGTAATACATCAGTAGTAAGAGGGTGGGGCCACTATTTGCAATACATCAGTAGTAAGAGGGTGGGGCCACTATTTTTAATACATCAGTAGTAAGAGGGTGGGGCCACTATTTGCAATAATCAGTAGTAAGAGGGTGGGGCCACTATTTGCAATAATCAGTATAAGAGGGTGGGCCACTATTTGCAATACATCAGTAGTAAGAGGGTGGGCCACTATTTGAATACATCAGTAGTAAGAGGGTGGGGCCACTATTTGCAATACATCAGTAAGTAAGAGGGTGGGGCCACTATTTGCAATACATCAGTAGTAAGAGGGCGGGGCCACTATTTGCAATACATCAGTAGTAAGAGGGTGGGGCCACTATTTGCAATACATCAGTAGTAAGAGGGTGGGGCCACTATTTGCAATACATCAGTAGTAAGAGGGTGGGGTCACTATTTGCAATACATCAGTAGTAAGAGGGTGGGGCCACTATTTGCAATACATCAGTAGTAATCCCCAAACCATGACAACACACCAGTCATCTTTATAATTAAACAGAACACTTACAAGAAGTTTCAGATTTTTTCAGTGGCTCAACAGACCAAATCGTGCCTAGGCCGCCTCACTGTTGAGGTTTCTAGATCGCACACACAATTAGACATACACCCTGTAGGACTCTCTAAACGAGTGATCAGCCCGTCGCAGAGGCCGCTACCTACACAACACACAACAAACACAAGAGACTAACATCTATGCCCTCAACGGTATTCGAATCCGCCATCCCAGCAATAAAGCGGCTTGAGACCTACGCCTTACACCGCACGGCCACCGGGATCGGAAATTTGCAGATTAGCAAAGCTAAAGTATAATTAGTAATAATATTGTGTATACAAAATATATAAGCATATTATTTCACAATAACCTCGGCTTCGGGGTAAAGAAAATTTGAACACTAGCGACAAGTCTTAACTTTTTGACAGAGAGGTAGAAACCAGAAAAGTACTCTTTGATTGCAAAAGTAAACAGAAAATTAATGTCAACACTCTGAACTCCAAATTTTTTGGGCTGGAATTTACAGCACAGTACAAGACGGCTCGAAAGACAAGGTCAACATCTTACTCTACAGTACCGTACATTTATATTTACCTCCTCCCTATCGAAAAGAATCGCAACGTTGTTTCTGTATCTTTCTTGGCTGAGTCAGTGTTAAACTGTGTTTAGATATGACAGGCTTAATTTTTTATAGTGTGTACTTTATAGCCTTACAGAAACAGAGCTTTCATTTCAACTAGTCACTTCTCTATAACCTTATTATTAAGAGTAATTCTGGGGTAGATTTAAAAAAGTGTAAAAAACAAAAGAAACAGAAGATGACTTTGAGGTAATCCATCCCGTTGTGGTACAATAACAATAAAGAACCAGTATTCTTCCCTCAAACATAACTATATATTTAAAAGTAGGTAAACACCTACACCTTTCGGCTTATTGCTAAGTCGTCATCATGCTTACTAACTATAATATTAAATATTCAACGTGAGACTAATTGATGTAACAAATTTACATCTCACTTTGAATATTTAATATTACAGTTGTAAATTTTTCTTTCTAATTTCTATACAGAGCCTGATGATGGCTTAGCTATAAGCCGAAACATGTAGATGTTTACTTACTTTTAAATATATAGTTGTGTTTGACGGAAGAAGAATACTGGTTGTTTATTGAATAGAAGATGGTCTTTAATAGTTAGAAAACAGTACTAATAGACGGAGGCTGTCGTGACCCATTTCAAAGCACAGTTCTTGTCTGAACAACCAAACACATTAACTGAGGAATAAAATCACCAGACTATTGAAATTACACATTTTTCTAATCACGGGTCGCTTCGAAAATATGTGGTGTTAAAACAGGTTCCCCTTAGAAATGTCGGCAAACGATCTGGGAGCTACAGTGTTTAACACTGTGTTCAGACGCAGGCTTTTACTTAAGAATCTCTAATCAACACATGATGCTGGCAGCTGTCAGTTTTAAACCGTTCAGTACTCAGCTCCTGACAACTCATTTACGGAAGGATAGATCCTTAAGCCTCTCAGCAAAGTCCTTACACTTCTCTTGGCTTTACACGAGAAATTACTAGAATTCCATAGTTCTCCTGTTAAACCTTCCGGAATATCTCTCGCGTTTTTCGACTTCATGTCTGTCTTCCCGTGTACTCCTACACACCGAAGTGGTTACATGCCTGGCAGTCAGGTGCCGAAACAATTACATAAAATCTGAGCTTTTCAAAACGCCAAGTACATATTAATCACTCTTGGCCGATCAGCAAATCCAACACACATTACAACTGCGAACTGCCCCGACACTCTACCTTCCTCCGTCATATACAATACACAATATACACTCCGACGTTTCGGAAAATCTGCATCAACCACTGCATTTTTCTCTGGTGCTCAGCCGCAAAAAAAAAAGACACAATAAAACTCCGGCGTTTCGGAGACTGTCTGCCTGCATCATCAATCACTGGGATTTTCTCCATCGTTGAGCCGCGTCAATACAGAATAACGCACTGGTACTTCGCAGAAAATCCCCATCACCAGTCGCTGGCGTTCCGGTCGCCAATTATACGCGTCGATACCGAATAAAATTGGCATTTCAGAGGAATTCTATCTCTCTCCCTACTAGGACTGACGTAACGTGTGATAAATTGTCCGATATAGGCGTATGTATGTGAGAGGATCAGTCTCCGTTGGACCAACACATTTATATCTGTGTGTAAGACAATACAAAACACAAGACCAAATATATCCAGAATGCGTTGTCTTCCCTCGTCAGTAGGCAATTTTCCTGCTGTTGTTAAAATGGGATTTCCAGAACCGTCATCAAGAAAGGACTCCATTGGTCCCTCTTCTGAGAAAATTCAATTCATTTACAGAACCTACACATCTTGAAACAATTTAAATATAACCTTCCCCTGATAGTCTTCCATAACCAATTCAGTATTTCTTGTTAGATCGCAAGTGTTAATATTTCTCATATCTAATCCATCATCCCAATTGTATGGATTGAGGAATTTCCATATGCTTTTCCGGCCTCTTCTGTTAATTCAAACGTCTTAAAGGTAAAGGTAAAGTAATCCCATTACAGGCCTTGACAGGCCCTTAGGGCTCCAGGAGGTCGAGGCTCCCAGGTTTTTAGACAATCGGCACATGAAGGTGGTAAGGTTGTCAGCCCTAGGCACCGGCCGCCTTTACCCCCCAGGAAAGATTCCTGGTACTCATTTCTGTTAGAGGCTGAGTCGACCCCAGGGCCATAGTGCGACCGAAACGATTATGTCAGTGAAAAATTCCAGTGACACCATCGGGAATCGAACCCGCGACGTTCCGGTTTGTAGCGCAGTGCCTCAACCAACTGAGCCACCGCGTGCCCCAATTCAAACGTCTTGGGTTCAAATAGTCTCATCACTCTGTGACCTAGCAGACTAATGTATTAACTTTAATTTCATATGTGCTCGGTTCGAACCTCAACAACAGCATTGGCTAGCCTGAGCGCGGTTTCCCATCGTTACCCTCAGTCCTTCTATGCACAAGTCGGTACAGAGTCTCTATTAGGTATAACCGCTTCCTTACAGATCCTCTCCAGCACATCAAACACTTATCACCCTGTCATCACAGGACAGATTCTATGAAATAAGACACTAACATCGTCGGAAACTAAGCATCGTGAAATAAGCAAACGAAATGTGCGAGATTTGAGGTTCTCACACCACTGTTGATGAAGAGTGAAGTTTTCTGGGATAAGACGTCCTGTAGAGGGGTATATAGTTACATACGTTTCGGAGGGCCTTACTTTTCCCATCTTCAAGGTAATTCACTTCCAAATTCAAGATATTCCAACTTTTCTTTAAAGAGAAAGAACTTTCTTTATTTCAGTTTGAAGTCTTGTAGGGTGTAAAGCCGTGTATATTGGTAGGTCTATATACATACCTTTGTGGTTTAGTACTACTAACGGGGTCTGTACAGTAAACATATAAATACAGGAACCAGCGCGATGCCATAACCAGACTCTGCTTCATAAGAATCAGTACTCGACTGCTGCTATACGAAGAGATCTCTCGCCTGACTAAGGGCTATAAATTGTTCCTCCCACCACCAAGAGGTAAGGCGCTCAACTGCAGGTGTGGTGGACATGCTTGTTTCAGACACTCTCTTGTCATCAGCAAAGAGTACGGCTCTTAGAAGCCAAGCATTACACATGACGTCATTGTCAAATGTAATAGAATGTTACGGCAGCAAAGCTCCCGTTGGAATGCTAACGGAATTCCGACAGACATTAATTTAAGCAATATTGTGCCTGTCACGAGATGAGGTAGCTCTGAACTGTAATCAGTACCTTGGAACTCTTTCCTGAGACAAATGAACTCATCATCTTCACACCCTACGATTCGGTTTAATACCATTCTTGCATATGTGTCTAGCGATTCAAGTGGTCTCTTACCTTCATGCATGCAAGCTACATGCTCCATCCATCTCGGATTCCATGGTTTGATCATCACATCAGCATTTGGTTAAGACTTTAAATAACACTCGCTCTAAATCTATCCTGAGCTTTCAGTCTGACGGAAACCAATAACATACTAACAGCTAGGAATATGAAATATCGACACAGACAGATAAAACCCCGCACATAAATGTACAGGGTGTAATATTTAACGTTTTCTTCAGCATAGCAGCTGTCGTGAAAGCTATATCGCTTACGAAGCTTGCATCAACCGGGAATTTAGAATCCCTTTTCCCCCTGCTGTTCAACTTACCTTATTTTATAGAAGCGTAATGAAGTGCTAACCTGCAGCTTCTAAGCGGGCCTCGAATTTTCTTAAAATATTTTTTGACACACGATGGAGCTATTTTCTTTAAATATGTGTTGGCAAATTCGCTAAACTTTTGCAAGCAACTGGCACTGTCCATACTTTCTCTTCTTTTGTTAATTCCCTAAATAATGGTGTTAGGATTAGTTTAACGTAAGGATCGGAATTTGTTACCCCGTCCCCTCCCCCAAATACGGGCTCTATAATTTTGTGCATAGTCGCTGCACATTAAAGTCATGTAAAGGAAATTTCACGAACTGCATGGATATTTTCGTGCCACCAACAAGTTATTTTAGCCGTCTACATTCAAACATATGGTAAACCAATTTTCTTTTCTATGGCTCGACAGCCCCTTGGGGGCCTAGGCCGCCTCATTTTTCGAGGTTTCGCGATTACACTTTAGACACACCACACTCGGTAGGACTCCTCTGGACGAGTGATCAGCCCGATGCAGAGACCTCTACCTGACAGCACACAACACTCACAAAATACAGACATCCATGCCCCCGGCGGGATTTTTTTTTTTGTCTGTCCGGGATTTTTCCCCTTTGATCCATTTTTGTACTATTTAAATCCTTTTTCGTCCTTCATGTCACTTTACGTTCCATGCTACCGTCCTTACAACAAACACAACACAAACATCCATGCCCCCGGTGGGATTCGAACCCACGATCCCAGTAAGCGAGCGGCCGAAGACCCACGCCTTAGACCGCGCGGCCACTGGGATCGGCGATTCGAACCCACAATCCCAGCAAGCGAGCGGCCGTAGACTCACGCCTTAGACCGCGTGCCCACTATTCATAGTTCATAAAAAAAAAGTGTTCTTATTGTATTTCTGTCCGTCATTGAACCTGTTACTCGGATATTTTTCCAATATTCTATATATTGTTTTTACACAACACTCTTTAAGCGGGATACTTTTCGCATAATTTTCGGCAATATTTTTCCCAAGTAATAAATGTATTTTGCAAAAGTAATAAAAGTGAAAATTGTTTGCTAACAGAGAACATTTCTTACACGCACTGACCAGCTCTATACGACAAACAAAAGAACTGCTAGCCCAGATCAGATGAATCAAGTCGCGACTGGCCCGCCTTGCTTTACCAAGCTCATGCTTTCCTATGCTTGGAAAACCGGCTGAAAATACGTTCTGCATTAAGTAAACTATTTATTATGTTAAAAATAAAATATGTAGTGAATTTTAAGATATACAAAATCAGTACGATATAGTAACAAATAAAGTCAGTAAAACACAACACTTAATGTAAGCAACATTATAGTATTACTTACATGGAGAGGTTAAATGATTAAACCCGTAATAAGGTCATCTTGAGGCGAGATTAATACCAAATATGTATATAAATGTAATATTAAAATGAGAGAGACCTCTCTCTTACATAAATATAATTCACTTTTAATATAAGTGGTATATTACAGTTCCTCCATGAGTAGCTGTATTATTAATAAATAATAAAATCTTGAAATATTAAAATATAAAAATATATAAAGTCTCTTAATATTCAATGACGAGGTGGGTGGTAAGCAGGCACGGTCAATTCGACTTGTCAGTTCTGTTCCAAATATCAATTTATATTAAGTACCAGTGAACAAAATGCAGATCAATACATTACGCAGGAACATGTCTAAATACTAATTCAAATGCGTAAGCACTGTTAATTAACGCCATGTAACAGAATCCTTCTATAAAATCTAAAAATGTCTCAGTGAAGTAATTCCCCCCCCCCTTTCATAAAACCCACGGTTTATTTTACATGTAAGCCTAATCTTTGTCATCATCAATTCAACACTTTTATCATTAAATCAATACCAAATATGTACTAGTTAAGTCAAAATGCACAGAAAGCTGCGTACGCTAACACCAGGTGACACATTTATTAGTTGTTGATCATCATCCTCATCCTGACCAACAAATATATGTGCTGTATTTGACAGTAACCAAGACTACTTATATAACACTACTACGGGTTGGCCCTTAAGATTAAAGTTCATCATGATGCTCAGAAATGCCGGCCACTGGATCCTACATTGAACCAGATCAATTCATAGCCATCCCCTTTCTTTAGGTACTTTTTAATGATATCCTCCCATCTACGGTTAGGTCTCTCGAAAATTCTCTTCTTTTCAGGTAAATGCGTTTTAAGGGAAACCAGGCGTCATAAAGTACTTTTAAACTTTTAGTTCGTAGAAAAATCCTCGCTCTTACAGGACTAGAGTTTCGTGTAGAACAAGAGTATCAAATTCTGAAGCTTCAAAATGGAGAATGGCAAAGTTAGTGGTGGCCTGCAAGTGGTGGATGCTGGGATGTAGGTAATGGGGAGTTCACAGCAGCAGGGTGACGTTGCCTGGCAACGAGCGTGGAGGGATAAAGAGAGAGAAAGCGAACCTGCTGCAGCCGTTGCTTCTCTAAGCTCTGTATCAGTCGCGAACAATTCAAAATGTCCTGCACTGACAATCAGCAACTACCCTCTCGACACGTTTGCAACGAAAAGCTACAAAAATTCACCTATTTAGATTCACCATGTCTGTCAGTCATTCAGCATGTATGAGTACCAACTGGAAACCAGTTGAAATGTTTTAACACAACATAAATTTTGGAGTTTTGATAAGTTTTATCAATGCATTGCAGTTTCAATTAAATTCTGAAAACAATACTGGACACTACATGCGTTTCTGAGTGCCAACCAAGAACAGACATTCTTCTTGTACTGCTTAGACACTAAAGATGTAGACAGCAAGCTCCTCCGAAAGGTCGGTAAATCCCAGAGGAACTGAATTATCAGCACCGCTGTGTGAACATCAGATTTAGCAGAATTTGCGATTATACGCAGAGCAGCCACTGAACTTTTGATTGCCTTCTCAAGAACAGCTTTGTGTCTACAAAGAATAAATGGCAAGGGCAATGGCCAAAAAATCGCACATAATACATTTGGGATGCAAGTGTATGCTCGGCCTACCATGGGATATTTCACTTCCTCCACATTGCGGTAAATGTTATGACCGAATACATAAAGTCTTCTCGACTGGTAGAAAGAGAAATGGTTTCGAACTTTCAGAGGAGTATGGCTACACTGCTTCACTCTTCGGAGTGGATAAGATATCTCTTCTGGAAATGGAGAGAATGTTCATTGTGTAGTTTGTCTTGGAACAGGTCCATAGCCTCTTCCGAAGCGAGTTCTCCAGACAGTGCGATGTAGTGCTTCCTGTTTGAATTCTAGTATATTTTCTCAAAGTCATCCAGTAGCTGATTACGCCATCTTCCTCTTCTCCTTGTCCCTTCTATCTTTCCTTCAATAACGTGTTTAAGAAGGCAGTTCCTACGCAAGATGTTACCAGTCCAGTTAGTCTTCCTTCATGTTGATTGTAGGTAGAATGTTCCTTTCTTCTTTGACTCTATGAAATAATACTTCATTCTTCACACGATCGATCCAACTGACCTTATCCATCCCTCTCCAGCACCAATTCAAAATTTTCAAGGTATTTCTTATATATTTTCTGAAGTGTCCAAGTGACAGAATGTTTCTGCCAAATGTTGGCAATCATATATGTGACTACATGGTGGAATATTCCAGAAGACCGCACTCTTGAGATGCAGATACCACAAAACGAAGTTGTCTATATTTTTTACTTAACCCCTAGGATTATTTTTGTATGGCGAAATTATAGGTGATTAGTCACTATACAGTCAATTTAATAAAAAAAAATTCACTTTTGTTCTTATGCTTTCATTGCATATGGGTTATTCCACAAGCAGAGATCGTGCACATTCGCTCTTGACACTAGATGGAGGTGAATGGATGATAGCTTCACTTTGAGGCCGACCTTACCACTGTGAACCCCACTACTCATTGAGCAGTTTCGGTGAGGGAGAAATTATGAGACAAATCCCAGCACCCAGGGGTAGTTACGGCAACCACAATGTATGCAGTTGCGTCAACAGTCATTTGGGGTTCGAGGGAGGGCGAAGGCTAGTTGTATTTCAGATTTCGTATGTAAACTTTTACATTGCTTTATGTACAGTTTTAGTTCTGGACTACGCATAGGTAGAACCCTTAAATTTATTTTTGCATTGGGGCCTAAAATTTTTCGAATTCTTATCGTACAATCGGCAGTCCGCAAGTTTCATAAGCTAGCAAAGCTTGTCAGTAGAAGTGACGTCACCTTCAGTGAAATAAGCATGTCATTAAGATGCACGTTGCGGCGGAGACACATCACCTTACATTATTTGTTGCGGCGGAGACACATCACCTTACATATTTGTTGCGGCGGAGACACATCACCTTACATATTTGTTGCGGCGGAGACACATCATCATACATTATTTGTTGCGGCGGAGACACATCACCTCACATTATTAACTTCGACATCAGATGGAGGTGAGTGGTATATGTTCCGCTTCTACCTCTGTACACATGGGGAAAACGCCTTCGATACCTGTTAGACAGGACAGTGGACGAAAACCCGTTACGCATTCTACATCGCAGTTACGCAAAAGTTCCTGCTCTGCAGGAATCTAACTACGACCCTTTAAATTGCGGACATTATCTCTGACAAATCGACTTGATAAGAAGCTTCTGCAACTGAAGTGGTTTTAAAAATTGTTCAGTGACTTAATTTTGTACCACAGCATCAAAAATTAAGTAACGTTATCTCTATGGTTAATTAAGAAAAACGCAAACACTACGTATGGGGGAGTGGAGGCACAGCACGACAATGGTTGCTTACTCCCAAGAAGAGCACTCGGCACAGACTGGACAGAAATCTGGGCAGAACGTAGGGTCGGACTGAACGCAGCAGTGAAGAGAAAAATCCCTGGCCCCACAGAAATCGAACCCCGATTTTCCATTGGTCGATATCCCAGCTTAACCATTGTACTAAGCTAGGCAGGCTTATTTTCTTGTCGTGTCTGTGCAATGTAGCATCTGAAAGGTTAGAGAAATCTTATCAAACGCGGTTCATGGTAACAAAAAATGCGTCATGACAAAATATCTCCCTTAATAACTAATATTTGAAATACTTTTCGATGTAATAACGTATAGGACTACTTCACAAAATTCCGAGAAAAGTAATTTTAGTGTCTGAAGTGTAATATCTGCCCTCTTCGTTATTTTTACGAACAGAAAATAAAAGTTACGGCTATGCAGTTTTATTTCTGCGCTGTATAAACAGTTTTATCGTTATATCAACGCCACAACCAATATGCCATCCAACACATCAAAACAAGCATGTTACGAGAATTCGAGACATCTTTCTAATCTTCTATGTTATGAATAAACCTAATTTAATCATATCAACCCACAGAGGACATAACGCATACTGACAAACCGTACAGAGCAAATTTCGGTGTAACCTTTATTCATTTGGTATTATATATTTTCCGTGCAATACATATAAAACTTATATGTATTACCAACTAGCTCCACTAGATAATACATATAACATAATTACTCCGACATGTTTCGGCTACAGATATTCGCCATCTTCAGGGAGTCAGTACAGACTGTTCGCTTAACAAGTATACATCATTAGTGACATACAGGATTCATTATTAAACTAAACTTGAAGGGCACTTTATCACTTCTAGATGTCTGAATGCAAAGAGTACAAATAAGGACTAATACAAATTCCTGTATAATTTTAACATATGTTATGTGTTAATATCATACACTGATATTGTCACTGTGTTGCTTTATAAACTAACACTTGCCATTTACTATCGACGACGGTATGCTTTAATACCATATACTTTCTTTGTGTAAGGACACTCCCTGAAGATGGCAAATATCTATATCCGAAACATGTCGGAGTAATAATCTTACACGTGTTAACTAGTGCAGTTAGTTGGTAATAAATGTAATCTTTATTTATGTTTGCCTCGGCATTTTTTCAGTAGCCCTGAGTGAAAGATACGTGTAAACGTGGCCGTATATTAACACAAATCCTTACCAGCCTAGCGAATAAATACATCAGTATTAGACTGAGAACTAAGTAACTTGAAATGGCGGCCCATAGAGTAATGACTCCTGTGGTCTAGTAAATACTTACCGACGTTTCAGAGGAACCTGCTACCTCAACATCAGGTTAGATCCCTCTACCCTAAACTCCTACCCTTATGATGGAAACAACACTGTCCCTCCGGTACGTACTTAACCTACCAAATTTTCTAAGGAACTTTCTGTCTCCATCTTCAGTGTATAACTAAACACAGCGACGAAAATTCTACATAATATAGTGAAGGAATTGTTGGGGCGGAGATGTGAGGGGTCCAGTAAGAGAGGGTGGTATTGAAATCATGAAAGAACTTTAACGCAAATAGTAGAAAAGGAAAAGGAGAATCGTAAAGGAAGAAGGTGGTAAAAACGAAATGTGAGAGGAAAGAAGAGAAGGAAGAAAAGTACTTATCTACCAGATTACACAGATTTATAACATCCCAGAAGAGCATAATCTTGAGATGAGCAATGTCTGACCCACGTACTGTTAAACCATCTGTGTGACACTGCACATCGCGGTAAAGAATAAAGATGCGAGATTTGAGGATCTCACAGCAGTGTTTCTGAAGACGGTGCTGTGCCGTTGGGTGAGTGGCTCCCGACGTTTCGAAGAAATGCAGTTCCATCACCTAGGGTCACGGGGTCCATGAAGAATATCCGTTAGCCTTGGACTGCTTGGCCCTTGAAGATGAAGGCACTGCATTTTGTCGTATCATCGGGAACCACTCATGCGATGAAATAGTGTCGTATATCAGAAGACCTGGAAGCCCCAAGAATACAGAACTTGGTATTATTATTATTACTATTATTAGTTGTATCCGTGCGAATAATTCGCACGTAGAAACAGTAGAACATTTAATAAACGACAATTACAGCATCTTAATCTTAATAAACATTAAGAATTGTACTCAGGCTACTAACTCTTAATGCTGGGTAATTTCTTTCGGAGATTAAGGGATCAGAAGCAACGCGCAAATAAGAAACAGGAGCTTTCTACTGCGTTTAAATAAGAAACAAAACGTTGCCGTCGACAGGCTAAGGGAACTACGTGAAATATGTTAGCTTCCTTGACCCCGCTTGAGACAACGCTGCCAATTTTTAACATTAGCTTTCTTTGTTAAAAACATTTACTTGAAGAGGAATTAATAAAAACAAAGGAAAGTGCCATCAACGCTCAATCATAAGACTTCTAAAAATATCTATCTTGAAAATATCCGTTCGGTTGTTCAGCAGATATTGATGTCGCAAACAAACCTTACCGTATTATTATTATTTATTTGTTTGTTTTGGTTGTGTTTGTTTAATTTTTGTCCTGTTTACTGTCCGTTATTATTTGTGTTTGTATGTTGTGCTGTTTCTGTAATTGGCCATCTGGCTGTTGACTCGGCACATTAATAAACTAGAATTGAATTGAATTGAATTATTATTATTATTATTATTACCACTTCACATCAGCCATGGGGCGCACCGAGCCTCATATACAATGATTGTCGTGAGCTCACTTAAAGTTTGCTTAAAACTGACAGAAATAACGACACTTTCCATTAACACACCTACATTAACTTCTGTGAGCATTTGGAGCGTAACTTATTACAAGGTCCTGTTTATTGGAGTGGAAAAAAAGAGTTTAGAACGAAAGTTGTAGAGTAAGAATAAAATACACATTTTGTGCGACAAGTACGTGAGGCTGGGTACTCATATCAGTCCAATGCCAAGGTAACAAGACAGGCAAGGTACGTATAACGTAACGTTGAGGCGCGTTCGCGTAGCTTTTGTTGCCGTCGAAAAGCAAGAAGTATTACATATTCTGAGTGTGTGTCTGTAGCCTTAGATATCCAGCATCCAAAGTGCATGCGTCGCATTATATTGGCGTTCTGTGGCCTCTCCTGTTCTACCATGTTTTTCTACATTAGGCCTATCTCACAAAGGAACGATTTTCGGAAAAACGTTGTTGAATATGAAATGTGTGTTTTGATTTTCCTTACAACTTTTGTGTGAAACATCTCTCACTAAGCAGAATTCAGCGAAATACTATCATAAATTTACCTAGGTCTTCATGTAAAGTACCCGTTATTTTTGTCATATTTTAATGAAACTTGAATTTTCTCGATAGATTTGTTAAAAATACTCAAATAATGAATTTCATGAAAATCTTTCCAGTGAGAGCCGAGCTGTTCAATATGGACGGACGGACGGACAGACAGACGGACGGACAGACAGACAGACGGACGGACATAACGAAGCTAACAGTCGCTTTTCGAAATTTTGCAAACGCGCCTAAAAATGAGTGAAAATATACGCCTACACCATTTTCTTGTGTTTAGGTCTGAAGACGTCTGTTTGCAGCACAAAAATCATTGCCGCGCTATGTTACTAAAATGGGAAAGCCGTCATGTTTCCAATAAAGAACATCGGCAGTTAAGATTATGTCTGTGGGTGTATGAACTGTATTATCAGACACGTTGGTTTTCACGAATTTGAAATTTGTGATACTGAGGAAAAAACAGGAAAGTTACGCATTTCTGAAAATAAATAAACACATTATACTCATGGTGCAACAATTCCCCTATCTCACTACTGTTCAGTTATCTTCCAAATCCTAAGACTCAAGGGAAAATTGTATTGGACTTATGTGTGTCTCATTTTTTTTAACCTTCTGTTCGAAATAATTTTAGCCTAAATCAGTATATTATTTAAAAATGTACGCTTGATGTACGAGCAGAAACGCACTTCCATAGGTTTTCGCGTAAACTACCCGTTATGCTGTCCGATTTTAATCAAAACAAGAACGTGTTGACATGTTTTAGTAAACATCCCAGTGTCAAATTTTATAAACATCCTTTCAGAGATCCTCTATTTTTTGCAATGGGACAAACATAAAGATAGATATGACAAAGACAAAATGCTTATTTTTGCAACGATGCGTTTCAACTGCATCGAAACGAAATATTGCCACTTGTAAAATAAAAATTTCGGTAGGTAGTCCACTTCAGTTTATGGACCACGATAAATTAAACCCCCGACAAGTACCAGTCCTCGAACCCCTTAGGAAACACTAGTCTAATCAGTTCAGTAAATGACTAGATTACTGACCGACTGATTGACTGAATGAATGAATGAATGACTGGAGTGAATTTAATTAATGAATAAATGAATAACTACGTACCTAACGAACTTCCTGGATAAAATCTAGGCCTTTCATATGCCGATTATATAGTTTCCAATAAATATCCTGTGTTTATAGTCACTTTCCAGACCGGCACGGACCTCCGTGAAGTGTATAAGATCACAAACGTCTGTCACTGTATCGTCCAATGGGATAAGTACAAAAATCCGAGACCGATCCAACAATGCTTTAAGTGTCAACAGTTTGGTCATTCTTCTGCCT
Source organism: Reticulitermes speratus (assembly GCA_021186555.1). Classification (NCBI taxonomy): domain Eukaryota; kingdom Metazoa; phylum Arthropoda; class Insecta; order Blattodea; family Rhinotermitidae; genus Reticulitermes; species Reticulitermes speratus. Next base: position 24,415,328 of record JAJKFL010000005.1, read on the forward strand.
ACTGTGGCCGTCCAACCAGATGCGTCAAATGCGACAAATCACATTCAACGCAGGGCTGCCAGAAGCCAGCTACAGCCCCACCCAAATGCGTGAACTGCGGAGGGGAACATCCGGCAAATCATACGGGATGTCCGGTGTACATTAAACAACTGGAATCGCGAAACCGCCGACTGCCTCGTCCATCGATCAGAACCAATCACCAACCACTGACGCAATCACAGTTTCCGCCGCTTCGACTTCCGCCCGAGGCAAAACGCCAAGCTCCAACTTGGGCTCAAGTGACATCAAAACAACCTAGTCCACAGGACACCCAAACATTACCTTCGATAATCGAATCTCTCAAATCGATTCTCTCCACACTGAATCTACAACGGATATGTGTAGCTATGCGAACGCTGGCAAATCAACTTCAGGCCGCACAAAACCCGATGGATAAAACACTGATCATCGTAGACACCATAATGGGGTTCTTTACGCAATCTCCATAAGCCGAAATCTAAGACTACTACACTGGAACGCAAATTCCATTGCACTGAGAAAAACAGAGTTATTGCACTTCTTAAATCTCCATAATATCGATGTGGCAGCCGTCTGTGAAACAAAACTCCATTCAAAACGCAAATTCTCTGCCCCTGGATTCAACATTTATCGGACAGATAGGAATCAACACGGGGGAGGAGTCATGCTACTCGTAAAACACAGCGTAAGGCACGACCACTTTATTCTACCTGCCACATCAACACTAGAAACGGTGGCGGTATATATCCAACTTCCACAGCGACAGCGGATACTGATCGTCTCGGGGTACAATCCTCCAGGCAATACACTCTGCCGCGAAGATCTGGAGACAGTTTTCTCCAACGTAAGCCCTGTCGTCCTCCTTGGCGATTTCAATAGTAAACACCCGGCTTGGAACTGTACCACAACAAACAGGAATGGTAAAGTACTGCTGGACTACTGTATAGAACGATCGGTGACAATCTATCCCCCGGAACTCCCTACATATGTGCATCCACGGGGGCAGAGCAGTGTCCTTGATATTGCACTATCACGAGGGTGCCACATGTCGACACCCCACTCCATACCGGCATTATCATCAGATCACAACCCGGTAGTGTGTAAACTACGTGCCCATCATAGGACAAAAGAGAATCGAACGGTCCTGGATTATGGACAAGCAAACTGGCCTCTTTACCGCTCACGGGTAAACCACTTTCTCGCTCAACGCCCCCACATCCGCAATGATACAGATCTCGACAGGGCAGTACACTACTTTACGGCATCGGTTTTACAGGCGGCGGCTGCAGCTATACCGAGGAAAGAAATCAAACGGCAGCATATCTGTTTCCCACCGTCCATCGGAGCGATTGTGAAGTTCCGAAACTACATCCGCCGGCGATTTCAGAGATCTCGACTACACGTGTTTGCTATACTTCTCTCCATCCTCAACCGGCTGGTCGCAGCCCTCCTTCAAAGGTATCAAAATGAAAAGTGGACCACTTTTCTGGGAACACTACATCCACAAAAAGCGACATTATGGAAAATAGTGAGATACTTTCAAAAACCACCCGCCCCATCCCGCCCTTGTTCGACAACGGAGTGCAGATATACACAGCTGCAGACAAAGCAGAAATACTCGCCGACAGGTTTGAGCGCATTCACAGTCAAACAATACCGATGGAATCTACGCCCCACTCTAGAGGAGTGGATCGTGTGCTTGATAAGTTTATCAAACGACATAGGCTCGGCGTCTCAGACTTTCCTCACGTCAGCATCACGGAAATACGAAGATATATCTCATCCCTTAAACGCCGCACGGCCCCGGGTGAGGACGGAATAACACCCAGCTTGATGCGTCACTTTCCTACAGCCGCAATAAGTCATCTGGCCTCATTATTTAACTCCGCACTGTCCCTCGGCCATTTCCCGAGGACATGGAAACAGGCCAAAGTTATAGCCATCCGGAAACATCAGAAGCCTCCAGCTAACCCAGCCTCATACAGACCAATCAGCCTCCTTAGCGCACTGAGCAAACTACTGGAACGGGTGATATTAAAACGCCTGGACGGACATGCACGTAGGAATAGTCTTATTCCGAATGAGCAATTCGGTTTCCGAAAACGTCACTCAACCGTTGCGCAACTGGCACGAATTGTTGACCACATCACGCATGGGTATAATATCAACAAACATACGGGCATGGTACTGTTGGATATAGAAAAGGCGTACGATACAGTATGGACCCGGGGTCTGCTCCACAAACTCATCAAATACAACTTCCCGGCATATCTAATCGCCTTTCTCCATTCATACCTCACAGACCGCTCATTTGTGGTGGTCGTAGACGGAGCACCTTCTTCCTGTAGAATACAACTAGCCGGGCTCCCGCAGGGAGCTGTCCTATCTCCCATTCTTTTTACGTTATACATATCTGATATTCCACGCATCCCACATGTCCAACTGGCTCTCTATGCAGACGATACAGCACTACTCACGCAGTCCTGGCGCACGGATACTATCACTCGCAGGCTCAACATAGCAGTGGACCGGATCATAAAGTACTTTACGAGATGGCGGCTCCGGGTAAATACCACCAAGACGGAAGCTATCATTTTCACCAAGAGAAGGCCACTACCCCCCGCAAAACTCTGTATAGATGAACAGGAGATTCCATGGTCAACCGAAGTCAAGTACTTGGGACTACATTTAACTCCTACTCTTACCTTCACAACGCACGTCAGGAGAACGTCTCACACTGCGCTAGGCTACTTGGCGAACATATTTCCCCTCCTAGCTAGGGATTCCACGCTGACAGTGAACACAAAGCTTCAGCTGTACCGGGCTTCTATCAGATCCACACTAACATACGCGGCCCCAGTCTGGTGTTCAACCAGCGCTACAAACTTTCGCACCCTTCAAACAGTACAAAACAAATGTTTACGGGTTATCTCGAACTCTCCTCGTAACACTCCCATCCCCCTCCTCCATAGTACCTTAGGAGTTGACGTTCTTCAAACGTGTGTCCATCATCTTGCTGAGAGGTTTTATACCCACTGCCTGCATCATCCGAATCCATTGATTGGCGACATAGGAAACTACTCTCTCCATGACCTTATAGACATGTATAGGCGCTATAAACACAAACGGACTAAACATATGCTGCTCTAAATAGAGCGACTATGATGGTAGTGTTTTTTTTGGGTGCTGCAACCTACTTTTCACTACAGCTACACATCAAGGTATTGTATACATCACAGTCACTTGAGTGTATCATTTTTTTTAATTCAAAGGAAGTTGGTGTAAGGAACAACTTGATACATGTAAGAAGAGTCTCGATGTATTAAACCAACAAAGAAAATAAAGCTTAATATTTAAAAATATAGTTTCCATAAGACTGCAAACTATACTGTCTGACTGACTAAGTAACCAACATTAAACAATTAAAAGCCGATCTCGGTGGCCATGCAGTCTAAGCGTACGTCTGCTGCCGCTTGATTGCAGGGATCGCGGGTAAAAATCTTGCTAAGTGTATGCATGTTCGTCTGTTGTGTTTGTTGTGTGTTGTGCAGATAAGCAGCCTCTGAGACGAGCTGATCACTCGTTCAGACAGTCCTAGTGGGTGTGTGTGTCTAAATGTGTGATCTAAGTAAGTAAGTTCTCCCTAGAACAGGTCACGAATGCCCAGAGGGGGAGTAGAGGTATAGCTCTACTCTTTCTTTAACCTCGGCGCTAGATGAGGGTGGGTGGTCAACTCCACACCCCGGCCGGTTTACCCCCGGGAAAGAGACCCGGTACCCATTGTATAGGAGGCTGGGTGGGCCCCAGGACCGGTCTGGACGGCTGCGAAAAATCTCGCCCCCACCGGGATTCGATCCCCGGACCGTCCAGCCCGTAGCGAGTCGCTATACCGACTACGCTATCCCGGCCCTAAATGTGTGATCTATAAATCACAAAAATTAGGCGGCCAAGCCCGAGTTGGGCTGTTGGGCAAGAAAAAAATTAAAACTCCTTTCTTGATAACTTGACATATGGAAGACCGTTTAGCGAAATACGGAGACAGGGACAGGCTCAATGACTTTCTCGTTGCTGTATGAGTTACGTAACCGAGTAGTGTTTACTTTGAACTAGGTGTGTGACGGCGACGGAAATGCTAGTGAATAACTCGATGGTACAGAATCTTCCTTAAGAATTTTAGTCAGCTGAGACATTTTTGCTGGTTGTAGCAGAAACCACAGGTCATAAGACACAAGACCTAACTACCCTTCTTTACCTTGAACCAGTACATTCCGGCCCACATTTATTCAGTCAGTTTCTGTGGTAATTTAAATCAGCGTTTCTCAAATTGATTTGGCCAAGGAATATACCTGAGTTTTAAATATACAGGCGGAAACCAAAAGGGGTCAGGAGATAATATGGGAAAATTAATCAAATAAAGCATTTTCATGCAGATAAATTGTCACATGCAATTCTCAAGTGTATATATATATGTATGTATGTATATATATATATATAAATATTTACTGCCTTCCTGTCTGTGCATGTCAAGTAGAGCAGTCATGTGCATTCCTCCCTCCTTGTTTCGTACTAGCACCCTGTTTAAACATCACGGGAACACTGACTGACTGGCACAGCATACACAGTTCGGTGGACAACCAGTTGCATGCGAGTAAATGACCAAAGTTCCTGTGAAGACGGCGAGGAAAATATGGTAACCATTTTAAGCTTGTCACGGAGCTTCTATTCATACCCCACAGTAGCCCAGGGTTCCGCGGAACATAGTTTGGGAACCGACGATTTTAAGACAATCTTCCGACCTTCGCATAAGTTTGATTAAAGTTTGCCGACATAACAGCTTAGCGGTCTATTACAAAATCAGCTCTAATACACAAAATATCACATAAGAACAAACGAATAATAAAAAAACAACTAAACCCCAAACAAAATACAATGCAATATGATTCACTAAACTAAAAAATCACAGTTAGGTTGGGAAAATGTGTACATAATTACAAGAAATGCAAGAACGATGATGATGATGATGTTGATGATAATGATCATGATAAAAATGATAATAATAATTTATTGAAAGGTTAACTTGGAAGCCTGATCGAATAAAAACATAAAGCGGCTATCAGAATGCTCGAATGTGAGAATGGAAGGTGGATGTAACCGAATTATGACTGTGCCCCAAGGTCGGATTCCCTACCATAATATTAGTTAAGGTGGATGTTAGTACTTAATATGGTCACTTAATTTCTAAATGAAACGTTTGTTTTGTTTGTTTCAGGCACTGAACAGGGTATCCACGAAAAGAAACTCCTCACTAAACTGTTGGAGAAGTACAACGTTTTGGAACGGCCTGTAGCAAACGAGTCGGAACCCCTCGAAGTGAAATTCGGCCTCACACTTCAACAGATAATAGACGTGGTGAGTTGATGTTTTCGTGTTTTATCGGTAGTGCCCAAACATGATGTTACTGTCACTCCCAACAACGGCTAGTCAGTGTGCGTCACTTGTACGCAGACAGTGGTCAATATTCTCAGCATATCTCTAGCACGCTTTCTGCTAGAAGCTGTACAATTCTAATCTGAATACGCCATTTTCGCGTGCATTTACGCCATCATAAACGTAGGACAAATAGTGTGCTCATGTAAATATAAGCCCATTAAATCTTATCTAGCGATTACCTATATACCCACATCTTAACACAGTTTAACTATCAGCAGTCCTTCCGAAAGGTTGATCAGAAAGTGTAAGCACATAAATACAGGTATATATGGCCTAACGTTTCGTACACAAAACAATAGGGCTTAAGTTTACGAATATTTAAACAACATTTTAAAATACCGTATTCCCAATTGTATATTTGGGCGTATATTTATGATTCAGAAATGGTTGACTACAAAATATATGCGCTTAAATGTAAGTGCATCAATTCCACTTCAGAACCATACGTTTATTTTAAAACATGTTACTACTGAAAACATCTTAAGTTCTTGATCTGTTGTTTTCGAAAGAAATCGTGTTGCTCAAGATATAAGATAAAATAATTTCAGAATTGCTTGTAATAGAATAACCACTGCCACAATCAAAATAAATCCTGAAGTTAGTACAGTTATATGTGAAGAACTATCACCTATTCCGATACGCATAATACAGTCAAGACAAACACAGTAATCTAAAAGAGCAACAACAATTTACAGATACGGTGCTGTCTTCTTTCACTCTGTTCAAGCATTTCAGTCTTTAGATTACAAACCTACTTGTAAAGAACATTAGCTCTCACAAAGAAAACACTAGAAAAGTGGCACAGGTTCGAATCCCATGGTAATTTTGGGGCACTGGTCTGTCGAAAAGACTATGAACAGGAATATACAAAGCGCAAAACACATACACAAGATGAATGAAAGTGTGGTCTCTTTATCATCAGGTTTAAAACAAGTTTGTACTTCAAAGAATTCAGAATGTAAAAGCACAGAGAATCTTATCGCATTCTGCTACTACTTCATACGCAAAACCTTATCCAGGTTTTATTCTCAGTTGCTTTTCTCAATATATCGGATTTAGCTTCTATTCAAACGTGTATCAGAACAAAAGAACGCCACACCAATCAAAGAAAGAAAGAAAATACAGAGGTGAATGAAAGAAGAAAGAAAGAAAAATGAAATACAGAAGAACAGTGAAACTCAAAGACGGAAAACATAATAAGCTTTTCGGAGCCTTCCTCCCAGATTATGAAGCTTAATTCAACACAAAATATAAAACAAAAACGACATTTTTAAATATGGTTTCTCTTTGTCTTTTACAATTGTATCACTCACCACCGATAAATACATCAGTTCAGAATTAAGAATAATAAAACCTTAACTCGGTTTAAGGAGAAATCCAGTCTTATGCTACAACAATTTTAAATAGATAGGCGTTAAGCGTTGTCTTGGTACACAAGATACCTCCCTTATATATACTGACCATTCCTGACTGAATTTACATCATGATTAAAATTACCTGTAGCAGTTCGTGTAGTCATTAGTTCAACAACGAAAATGGTCAACAAAAGTATCTTACAAGAAACAGTTTTCAAGAATTAAAGCGATTTGTGGCTTTTCAACAGCAAATATTATCCACAACTATAACTTTCGTCTGACATTTATATATATATATACTTATTTGTTTACTAATATGCAGTCCGAACTGAAGTGGTTAATTCTGTATTAGAGTGACATAAACATAACTGTTTTTATGCTGTTGAATGATTAACATAACAGGAAACTAATAAGGTTTTGTGAAAAATACATTATATATTATGCTTATTACCCGTCGCTTTCCATTGTTTTGTATGTGTGTATCAAAGAGCAGCATGAAGATGCAACAAAAGTAAGTGGTGTTTCAAACTAATCAGTTCATCAGTTGACCTATATGTGTTATTTCTTTCCCCTTCTTCTAGGACGAAAAGAATCAAATTCTGACAACAAACGCTTGGTTGAATTTGGTAAGTGACTCCATAAAAAGCAAATGGGCCGGCCCTCTCATCTTCATGCTGAGAAATATGCTCTGGGTCTCTGAGGATTCGCATAGTGCCATATAAAATCTGATATCGTGATAAAATATTGCTTTCTGAAATCCACTCAAAAGAAATCACTTCTGTACAGGATTTATTTACTTGATTAAAAGCATGAAGGTATTTATATATGGGTTCAAAAGCCCTAGACATATTCTGGTATATTAATTAAAGGATGTGTTTTCAATATTTCGTCAGACAGCATCGTGTGCTAATGAAAGAAATGTCCGTCAGAATGTTTTATTGATGCATGCATTTAGTCACAAATACATCAGTAGCCTGTTCCCTCCTATGTCTGTTGTTCTTTTGGTCTGCCTATATCTCCTCTTCCTTTCAAGTCGTAATTCAAGCCCCGTTTACATATCCGTGTATCTTCTTTCTACAAACAAGCGCCAGCCTTTTCCTCGTTTTCTGTCATTTTTTCAGTAACGGTCGAAATATTAATTTATAATTTGATCTTCTCCTGCACATCTTGCCGGTGCTAGTAAGAATTTCATTTCTGAGAGCTGTAGATTACTCTTAACTCTTTTTTCGAATAGTCCAGATTTCATATCTACAAATTAAAAGGGCATTGTCACCATCTTATAAAATGTCAGTATGTTGTTTTTGCTCATTTTTTCTCAGTATCCGTCGTTTTCTCCGCTTATACTATGGAATCCATGACATTTACTCTTCATATCAAAGCCACGGAACTCAAAATGTGACACCTGTTACAACCCTCAGTCATTAACTCCAAATTTCATTCTAACGGAAAATTTTCCTCGGAATGCCATGGTCAGCTTTTTGGTGTAGAAATGTTTACATCATACTTTGAACGTATTCTGATATATTAACAGGCCTTTCTAGATCGCCTACAATTTTGCGTTCTTTACTTGGTCATCAAGATGATGTTGATGTATAAATAATGTCCACATGTAATAAAATAGCGTTTCTATTTTTTGCCGTTTTAAAATACCCCGATATTAAATCCTAAATATGATATAGCGTTCTAGCTATATTAAATCCAGATGGCAATATTTATTCCACCCGTCATATGGTACTCCACTTCTACACGAGTTGCGAATATTAAACCTTTAAAAATCACAGTAGTCATTATGTGTCACCTGATTTATCGCTCTGAAAACTCTGCATCTTTCCCAAATAACTCTCCAAACAAACATTAATTATTGCTACAACAACATTAAACGATTTGTCTTTTTGATTCATACAATGTTTTCTCTTGCGTATAAAACGAATTTTTAAACAATGATATTAAAAAATTCGACAAATCTCCAACAGCACGCATGTAGCGTTCCGTATGATTTTCAGAATATATAGCGACTATTTGCCCAATCAGCATTCAAAACTTTCTCTTCGGAATGGAGACACTCTTCTCTACGAAGTGGAAAATGACTCTTAAAATATTATTTTGATAAAATTTAGGCTTCGAAGTTTAAATGTTTGGGGGTTAGACAACTGTAGAGGAAGAAAAGTCATGGAAATCAGAATTCGTTCCTAAACAGTAGTCTCATGTCAGTGACTAGTTTAAAATAAGCGACGCTGTTAATTTCAAGATGTTAAATGAATTTCCCGACTTTCCTAGTAAAGAGTTTTTGTTTTACTTATTGGGAAATGGAAATGAAGTTCAGTCGTTTATCGCTAATGAGTCTAAATCCGATAAAAGTCCTCGAATTCCTGCGCTCTTCTTTGAAATTTATAAACCATTGAACGGCGCTCCTGAAAAGAAAACTTATGCTATTTGAACAAAGACAAAGTTTCCTCTACTCCAGCTTATGCAGGATCGCTTTAAAAACGTTATATTTAAAACTCTAACTTCACTCTACATTGTGTTCCTTGAAAATAAATACAGTTACACATCTGCTCAAGAAGCAATATGCTTTCATGTAATATGAAGTTCCATTCACTTTATTCAAATCCCTCAACACTGAACAATATCCTGAGCCTGTTCCATCTTGTATCCAATTTCAGGCCCTGTTATCGGAAGTTACAATTTGACATTATCCACCCATCCGCGCCTAACAGGTGCATGAAGCCTGTACGTCTGTGATTTCACAAATAAAAGTTTACATGTATCTCATACATCTTACGCAAAAATGTGTATACTTAATTCCACATTTATTCCAAGATTCACGATGGTCTATACATACATACATACATACATACAAACATATTTTATCATGTCAACAGTGTCACTCTTGTTAAGCAACTATAAGTGGTGGCAAATTACTTTGTGCATCTCGAAGTTATCAAGCACATGTTAGGTCTAATTTAAAATAAATAAACACACTCGAAACGAACTAGTCGGACTGCGTTCAGAATTCATACTGTACTACTGCGCTCCTCATTGGCCCATTTGGTGAATGTGTCATGATATATCGATATTGCTGTCCGCTGATTGGCTGCGACTACAACAGAAGAGACTCAGCTGTTTAGTGCATACAGCGCCACAGGCTGGAACCACATAAAACAGTGGAATGTCATTAAAAATACATCTATAATTTCAATTATTTTTAATAACCAACACTCTGTTTTAATAACCTCTTTATGTAAAAACTTAGACAAATGATATTCATTATAACGTTTTATAATGCGAATGCAAGAGTTTTGAAATATAAATCAACTTGCGTAAGAATTTGTAATTTAATGTGATATACAACCCTCAATTAAACTCATTTAAAGGTAAGTTCAATATGTAATCCAAGTCTTTAAGTTCTTTGCGACATGAGTTTTTTTTGCCAGTCACTATGGTGTTGCATACTACTACGTCTACATTTCAGAAATCGATAGCCACATGAACCAATACCATGTCGAATAAGTAAAGCTGCAATAGAAAGTCTGAAGTTCTGAAAGAGATTGTGATGAGCAATAAAGTCTTTTAGGGATATGACTCCATACATATGGTAAATAGTCACCGGCTTTTCGGAAGAATTTGCAGCCTCCATTTTCAAGGTTCAAGAAGTGCGCGAAGAGTGGTTCTTGAACCCTGAACGTTGTGGCAGAAGTTCCTCATAAAAGTCGGTAACTATTTACCAATCTAAACGGCTTTATTTCTCACGAGACTTGAGCTTTCAACACTGCTTTGCGTTACATGTAAAACAGTAATAGCCTCAATATTCGACTCATTCTGAGTTACGAGGTAAGTCAATAGGCATTGTAGTTTTCAAATTACAATAATAAAAAAATTATGCTGTATACAATGACTCAAAGCTAAGGAATTTAGGCGGAGGCTATCTACAGATAGTAGACTATATGTAACCTGTGGTCCTACAGAAAACACACATAATACTATAAGCACACACATGTGTACATAGGCCTACGAGGATACGGTTTGCTATTGACTGTCTGTGCGCTCTGCAGGAATATGAAACATCGATAATAATTAAGGACTGGAAGAAAAAATGGCAACACTGAACGGCAGTGAAAGACACCTGTACTTCAGTCGGTATTGTAACGTCGACCTACGCAGAAGGAAGCTACCTACAGAGTCACTGGAGAGTAAAGAAAAGTTAAGTAGCTGTACTCCTAAGTGAAATGCTACATTCCCGCAGTTCTTGCATAATTTCAAATCCCATACATTACCATTTGTGTCAGGTTTCAACATAGTCACCAGCATTCTGAAACAGGAAGGACAATGGAATCCAGGCTTTTCTTTAAGAAGCCAAGAGGAACAAAGAAGTGAAGAGGAACGGCGGCAAAACTGTGTCAGATTTGCTGTTGCAGTTCATCAAGTGGTCTTGGTTTTGATCGACGGACTTCCTCTTCGGCCCAATTACACAACAAGAAATTACTTTGAGGTGACACATCCCCGTTGTGTTATCAGATTCAAACGTATTTTAAAAATTAGTCGTACACAACAATTAGTTGCGTACGACTGATTTTTATAATACATTTTAACAATAAATTACACTGAATATGACGGTGACTTCGCGGAGGCCATTCTGTTAGCCCTCGACGCCCAATCCACCGACCAGGAAAATGGTTGTCAAGCCGTGTTCGAACAGGAATCGCAAAATGTGGTGGTGCTCCTTCTTGCATGAAGAGCAGTTATTCACAATTGTGACACTGAGAAACAATGGGAAACACGAAACTGTCAAGCATATTCAAGCACTCAACTATTTAGTTTACAGTCACCCTGCAGTGTGAATATTCAGTAAAATCCTGATTTCAAAGTGTCCCTCAAGGGCTTTCATGCGTAACAGTGCATCAGTGAAAGAGTTATCTGTGGAAACCGTAGCCAGAAATTGAAAATGTCAAGTTTTCGCTTTGAATTTTCAAAGGACATTTCAGTAGTAACAATACAACTAGGTTTATTTTCAGAGACGAGTAATTTCTTTCCACAACGTGAATCACCAAATCGTGTCATCCACACAAACCAGCTGGAAAAATTACACCTTTGTATAGCCTAATGCATAGTGTTTGGGATATAAGATGTGATAATGTTTCTTAACTCACAACAAAAGTTATCTGAAATCATTCACTTAATTTCATTTATATTCCACTTACTGCACCAAGAAACTTAAATTTTAAAACGTCTAAGAAGTTCTTATACCTATATTGGTAGTTACATTATAGCTATTTGGACACTAGTCTTGATAAATTCAAGAACGTGTCTTGTGACTAAGCATTATGCCATGGAAGCGGAACTGATGTAAATATCCACCTAATGTGAATATAGGAGGTAGAAGGTGAATAATCAGCTTCAAGTTACGGCCGTTTACTCCAATATGCATTGGAAGTCATGCTGGTGGACTCGAGTCGAACAGATTAGAAGAAACATTCCCGTTCAAGCTAGAAAAAGAAACCTGGTCATCTATATCACAGTAAATACATGTACACACACATTACTAAATCCTTGTCCGGAGTAAATGTCTATAAAACATGGACATTACAAGGGTTCGACAACACTGTGCTTGTGGGAGAATGGTTAAGATCAATACTGGTCAGTGATCTGTATTCAGAAACCGTTCTGTGCCCAGTGTTTAAGTAAAGCAATTACGTGGAAGCAGAAAGACAAAGAGGGCTAGTAACATGGCACAGAACAAATTAAATTAAGTAACGGAGCTTCATAAAACGACTGGAAACTGCGGAATATTTTAATACCCGAATCATATTCCCATTTACAGGATAGTCCCATACACAACTAAAAACAATATTCAAAACCTACTTCAAAACCGAGGAGTTTTATATTTAAATAGGATGCTGCAGAATAACAACTGCTTCCTAATGCGGCATAACAAGGCATACATTCGCAAAACCATTTCGCAACTGTCTCTTTGAAAAACATGCCTCCTATTATTTAATCATTTTCAACGCAGAACTTTGGAATACATTATAAACTCTGTATTCGTAGCATTTTAAACAACACAGCGCCATTTAATTAAAATGTTTTTGATGGTTGTTATAATGGAGTGTGAATATATTACTATCACTAAACTAAAGGATATCAAACTCTCTTTAATGTTTGTAATATTAAAAAATGACAAACTGCTGAGTTACTTGTGGTTTCAGCTGGGCTCTTTCCGAATCTGTATGCTGGCCGTTCGTTTGCATGTGTCTCGTCACGTGACTAACAAACGGTTGTTTCCCTTTTTGTTGTGTCTTGCTATAGGACGAGAAGAATCAACTCCTAATAACAAATATTTGGCTTTCGTTGGTAAGTGTTTAACAGCTGATTCAGTTAAAAACACACACGGCAGATATTTTTGTTCCAAGTTGTTCCTATATAAGATATTATTACAATATTAATTTCCGTACGTATATTGCAGTAGAAGTTGTGAAACATGTGTATATATCTCACTGTCCTTGTTTGTAATTTTACGTGCTAATTTCCTAAACGTCACTATGGCAATGCTCTTTCTATGCTCTTAGATTGGGGAGAAATTCAGTGTTTCATGTAAAGCCATCAAACGCCACGTTTGAAGCTGTTTCCCTGTAGATGTAATCCTTAAGTGCACACAGACGCAACCAACTACACACCAAGCTACTGCATACAATACTGAACCGTCTCTCTTTTCAAAGCACATAATCACAGCACAGCTGTCATCTATATAAATAAGATTACACAGAAGTGTACTTATTATAAATTCCACAAACTACACTAGCAATGAGATCTTCGCTCTTCTGGGATGTTACTCAGCGTAGGTCGTAGTTATTTACCGACGTTTCGGGACAACTTATCCGTCCCATCTTTACGGGTGAAGCAGTCCAAGAAGACTACTTCACCCTTGAAATGGAACAGACAGGTTGTCCCGAAACGTCGGTAAATAACTACGAATCTACGCTGCGTAACATCCCAGAAGAGGGAAGTTCTAATTTACACCGCGGCGGAAGCCTGACATCACGTACACACTATCACTCTTACCAGGTACCTTTTCGTGGCTTAGAAAATTGAAGTACATTACAAAAAATTTCAAAAGCCCCTTGTTACACAGGACTACAAGGAATGTTCCAATTTTGAGCACGCTTAACACATTTTTTCAAAAACTTTTCTTTGCCAATTAAACCTCTTTATGTATTCCAATTACAAACCTATTACGCAGATAAACGTTGCGGTAACGACGTTACTGTCATACACGTAGTGCTTATGGTCATATATGGGTCTATTTCTTTAGTGTCTTTCTTATGCAGATCAATATTTCGTATAAGATTGTAGAGTAATAGTTCCACTTATTCTACGCAATTTTTCTACGAAGGACCACTTGTTTTCAAAAGGTTTAAAGTTTTATTAACTTCTATATTTATACAAAATTGTATTGTTATTTAACTAATAAGAATCAAAATAAGATCTGCGCCACAACTATAACAACAAAACCACATCATCAAATGTAGTTTGATAGCTGCTTAGATTGCACTTCTGATGGACAGAAAAATCCTCTGCTTTACGAGTTCATTTTGTGCTTTTATTTTCTGCAAGGAGCTCTTATAACTAATTACCCTTACGGATCAACGAGCCTACTGCTTAAAAATCCCTTACAGTAGGAATTGTTCTGAAGGAATTCCTGTAACCCGGGACAAGATATTCAGACAAGAACTGTTCAAAATAATTCTAAGAGCACGTTTATTTGAACTGCCCTGAACATCACTCGGTTTCAAACTAGACTTGGTTTGTAAAGGACGTGTTCTGAGGATACATCCCACTTTCTTCGATTCGAAAGATCTGAGTATTTCTGAAACAGTGTAGGCTACGTCATAAGTGTATAGTTAATATAACGTATTGTGATACCAGTGCAAGAAAGAAGCCAGACAAACAAAATATTTGGAAATAATTTTATGTTTTAATGTCTTCACTTTGTTCTTGCAAGGGAAAAGTAAAACAATTACTATTTTCGATTTTGCTACTTTGAAAATAAATATTTTTTGTACGTTTTTAAATAAAAGTAAGCAGACTTCTTGCACTCTAGAATAACCACACACTAGTCCAACTATTATTACATTACAGAAGAACAGTCCCCACGCTGCAGTTACACACACATTTTCCAAATCGACGATGAAATAAAAACTGCCCAGTCTGGTGGAGATAACTAGAGACTACGGTGCAACCGCGTTGACACAACCAAAGAAAGAATCCATAGCCGGCCAGTGGTATATTAAGGTGGGGATGAACATAGTCAACATGGAGGACCTAAATTTAGTACAGCCTCAGAACTGGCCGGCATCATCATTGGTCATGAAACTTGCCTCAATTTGAAATAACAAAATTTCTATTTATTCGCACGTATACCTTACACCTTTATCTCAGAAGGTATGTTCTGACATATGTAGTTCATTCGGCTATTCGCCTGTTATTGTAAGCCACTCCTTATTCTCTAAAGAATCTTCTTCCATTATACATTATAGGCGTGTTTCTTGCAAGTCGAACATTCTGTACGCTATACATGATTATACCACTAATTCTTGGATTTTTCACCCTTTATTCTATGACGCTCATCATCACAATGTTGACGTATATCTCTCCTTCTCACTCAGACAACAATCGTCTCGTCTAAAATCATCATTAATCATTCATGTTGCTCAAACGACTGCTCTGTTACTGTCGTATCTACTTCTGTTTTGACCAAATATGTAAATACTGCTCTACTAAAACATTTGTGCTCCTTTTTCCTCTTTGTTCTTTACGTAAATACTTGTTTCTATTGCGTGTATTTTACTGACGGCAAAATAGTTTTAACCACGTGATACTGCCTGCGGCCGAATGACAGACAGAAGAAAAGTAGCAGCACACACAAACATCTTCAGACAATTTACATTTGCTTTTTACACAATATAAAACGAAGAAAATGATTTATTAGGACACATAAGGGAAGGTTTAGGTAAGATCCGTACTGTCACGATATTTTATTTGTGAAATTATTGAGACGGAAATAAGCACCTTATTAAGTTTCCAGCTTTTAAAAGAACTACTTATTTTATTATGTCATGTAAAAATTGGGCTCTTTTTACTTCCAGATACCCCTTCCCTCACAAAGTAGTTACTTATTATAGGCAAGCCGTTCAAACGCCTGTCTTCCCAATACTCAATGTTCCTTCATATAAACATCATAAGTTGAAATAACGAGCACAGTTTTAGCTTATCACCAAAGTGGCAGATATTGAAAAACACAGGGTTCAAAGGAGAGCAGCTATATAGATGACTACACAAGCGGTTTACTATAACGGAAATATGTGGCAACAGCAGAAGATAACGTTCCGACCAGTTATCAGTCCCAAACAGAGCGGATCCCAGTGTTTCTATTCTTATGAGAATATACATTTTGCATGCAGAAGATAAAGTTGTCTCTAATCCTTATTATTCATCACGTCTTAAAGACGCATGTAGGTGAAACAATATTTTTCCAAGCAGCCTTGTCCCTCATAGTATTTTTCTCCTGACAATAAATAACAATACACTACTTCGCTTATGGCAAAACCACTGCAGCTTGTTAGCAGCAGACTATCCTCGACCAAGTATGGCAGATTGTACTTGCGCGAAGAAATAAAATCACCCAGTCTTAAGAAACTACACTACAGAGTTCGTTACAGAAACATTATCCCTCCAAGACAAAGCTGGTTTAAAGACGAATATAACGAATCACTTGTACCAGACCTTCTGCTGAATTAATGCGGCATTCTTTCCATAATATTTTCATCACTTTCATAGTCGTGGTGGTGGTAGACAGCTGCCCCTTTAGTCGAATTTTCAGAGGACAAACTGCCGTCCCTTAGATGATTATGGCCGCCATGCTGCCTTCGATTTCATCCGCTCTCCACATTGCGCTCACACACTGGACGCAATTGTTACACAGTTCATGAATCTTCAAGAAAAAACTTTCGACTGCGGTAGTCTTAAGTGTTGCATTGTTTATGGCAGAGTAATATTTTAATTGAAGCCACAACAACTCAAAGTGTTTCAGTTCGAAATGATAAGGAGGTAACAGAAGAACTATGTTACCTCTCCTCAAATATTTCGTCGATCTTACTCATGTCATATTTCTATCAAGCACTATTCCCAAGCTCCATTAAATCTTTCTTCGAACTTTCTTCAAAGAGAATATAATGTGTTGTAAATGACCGTTCGGTATATCATTTACTTCCTTAATTTGTATAAAAATCTTCCTTCTTTCGATTATGGTAAGACGCAATGTCACAACGAATATCGACTGAGAGAAAAGTGTTTTAATTAAAGACACTGCCAACTGCTGAGTTCGTAAGACGTCGGTGATACATGAACGGAATATGAGTATGCGACATTGGTGGAATGTTGCTGGCAGGGTTAAACCGAAGTACCCGGAGAAAAACCTATCCCACTGCCACTCTGTCCACCATAAATCCCACACTGACTGGCCTGTCTGAGGTTACCAAGAATTTGTTCAACAAAATACTTTTCACAACAAACGCCATCCACTTCACCGTGGCCATCCGCAGTACTCTTTCCGCATTAAAACAGGAGTTTTTACCTTCAATGCAAATCCCGCTTCATTTGCAGCATGTCGACTACTAACGCACATTGGACCCTTATCCTGTAAGTGATTTTAAGCCAGCAAAGCGTCTTAGCAGCTTTCCTTGAGGTTTTAATTGTCATGCATCCACTCTTTTCCCTCGGTGTGTCATGCACTGGCCAACGATTCGTTTGTGCACAAAAGTTATTTTCTTCCCTGAACTTCTCAATTCGGACAAAATACTAACAACGCCAAGACACAATGTGCTCTGTTTCAGTAGCACTGGCTTTGTTCCCATTCCTTGCATAAACAAAGACGAGTTTTTTTTTAGAGGAAGGCAAAAAGTGGATCCATTAAGATTCGAAAGCCTGAGTCGTTATTTACCGCGGTAATTGCGGAATCGCAAGTCACGTTGTGGTTTCTAAAAGAGAACTCATAAAATTGCCGCCAAGCGCCATTTCTAAAGAAATAATTATACTATGATCGCATCCCATTGTTACAGTGTACATGACTTTATGTTCCTTTTCCCCTACTGGAATACCACTGTGCCACGAGCACCTTCAACACTAATTCTCAAAACTTACGTCCTCATAATTCGCTTTTCTCTAGTTTTTACTTTTAATATGATTAAACACCTTGAAGAAAGTTCGTCGTTCTTTGCTTCGAAATTTTTTACGCTTGCATGCTTTACAAAAGCAGTATTAACACAGATTTCGTATCATAATAGCATAAGAAACTTATTTAAGGCGACTCAACCCCGTTGGTTCTGAATACAATCAATCAAAGGTATAGATAGTACTTTCAGTCTAAACACAAACGTTTACTTTGGTTTTCATTTTCATTTGCACAGTAAATGAAAGGTTGTGTTTAGACCGAAAGTAGACTACTATACCTTTGATCGACGGCATAGGAAACTACGTGCATAAACTTTAAAATCTCTTGTAACGTACTGGAATAACAACCCATTACAACAGTACTAGAGGCGGTTTCCTTTCGTGATCTGGGCAATGATGAGATAAGAAAGGAATGTATTATTGTTATTATTATTATTATTATTTTAAAACAAATAATAGATCATCAACTTATAAACCGCTTTTAATGCAACCCCACAGACGAAGCGCACCTTCATCAAAGCTCAGTGTGAGAAATCAAACAGAAAATATGCACCTTGTCGGGGGTAATACCGACGGAAGTAGCAGTCCAAATGTGGCTAGTCCCCGCTTGCAGTCGGACAAGCAATAGATTTAGGTGTGCGGTTAGCTTCTCGTTCCAGTTTCTTTGCTCCCACGAGAGGAGCTTCCAGTACCCATCTATTAAAAAAAAGGTTAGGCGGACCTCAGAGCCAGTCTGGACTCGGTGGCAAAGACAGAAAATCGAACCCGGTTTTCAAGGTCACAGCCAGTCACTTCAGTGACTGGCTGTCGCTGCTCACTTTTACATCAAGAACTAGTTTAGAAACGTGCCGGACAATTAAGCAGCTGCTAAGCAAATTATGTACTCGAAAAACACTGTCGCATGCGTAAATAAACCAACGCGCCTCAGCAAGCTTTTGTTTGAATTTCTCATCGACTACTGAAAATATACTTCTCACGATAATAATTACAGAGTCAATCATAATGCTCCTTGCAGGAAATGTGTCTATGGGCAGCAATGATCTTGTAAACACTGGAAGCAATACTAATATTAACTTTATAACACTTTACTAAATTTCATGTCCTGAGACCCCTTCGACGAAACGAAATGTTGCTCCCGTTTACATACACATACATTGCACAAGCAGCACATATTCTGCATACAACATAAGTCAAATAGGGTTTTGATAGAGAGAGAGAATGGGCAGATGAGGTAGCTCCTGCCTCCCAACCAATCGTGCTGACTTTTACTCATGATACTGCATTGCCAAGTTTGTTAACAACACATTCACCGACTCATTATCTAATAGGCCACAGTTCAAATCAGTTTTAATGAATGTGCATATTTCAGTTTCTGTATTTTTAATTTAGATTTTGTATCGTAAGTAACTTGTAAGTAATAGTATATTATTTTATTTTGTAGCAGTAAAACAAGTAGAAACTGACTGTTGCGCCGTCATTGTGTGGGATTATTAACCTTTAAAACAAAGTGGTTAATTTTACGTATCATCTATTTTAAATTTAAAAACCCTTTACACTTTGCCCACCTTGTGTTTATATGTTTCATGTAATTCTCAGAATAAATAACTGTATTTTTCCTAAACAATATTAACCAACTAGTAATTTTAATGGAGATGCAGTATGTTCTTTCCGAGGTAGGAACTGGATTATTATATATCAGTTAGAAGAATATAAGGCCTCACAAAGGGTAAAAGAGGGAGAAATTTTTGAATACAAGTCAAAATGCCTTATATAAACATGGACCTCAAATCACTCTGCTTCTGATTCAGGGGCGAGTACAGTTCGTACCGTAAGCCGGTAAATAGGCAGAATTAATAATTTCTGGAGATTTGTACGAACCATCAGCGGCGAAGGAGATGTGAATCTATTTAGCTAATCTGAGATATCTCGCTTAGGAACATTGGCCCTTCTGTCCAGACTTGTTGAGCATTTGAGAAGCTGGGTAAAATAAGCACGTACTTTCCACCATCCGTCAGCAGTTAACACCAAAATACATTTTTGGGCAATTTTCGGAAAGGAAAACTACATGTTACCGTGCAAACATACTACAAAATAATGTTTATTTAATTGAAAGCCAACAAGGGGAGAGAGAAATTACATTACGATACATGTTCAAAATCCTCTTTGTTTCTATGCACGATTCTGTGGAACACCAAGCGTTCGAACGCATCGAGAGTCACGAATTTATATTCTTCGCTTGTAAGACGAAATTGCTCCTGTATTTAAACACCACGCCATAAAGACAGTCACGGGAGATGAGGTACATTTCCAAGAACTCTTTTTGCCACGGCAGAGGTGAGGCGTCAGTCTCACGCACCGGCCTCATTACCCCTACGGGAATAACCTCCTCTATGTTTTGAATAAGAGGATCAGTGGTGAGAACCAGAGTCAGTCCATGCCCTTGTAGGAACTGAATCGTTTCGTCCATATCTTAGCCGGCCACTGCACTGACTGTGACACTGGAGGCGTTCGTGGAGGTAAAGATCCTCATTGCGGCCTTTTGATTACAACAGAGTGTGTAAATAAACCAGGAGGAGGTTACAGAATTTGTGGAGGAAATGCCTTCATCGACTATGAAAATGAAGACAATATGGTTCTCTGGAACGCTGGTAACCTCTTAACAGACTACACGGTGTCATAACGCAGAAGACGACAACATGGAGTTACGACTTTGTGCTGCAGGCCTAATAAGAGTTAGGACTATGACATAGGTAAAACCTAAATTACGTAAATGTCACCCACAAGTCGGATTTTTAGACACGCAGGATCTCTTGAATAACAATTCAAGGGTCCAGGATCATATGATTGTTACCTGCATTTGTCCAAGTAATACCTTCTCTTAACATTTCAACACAATTACGGAAGATTCTCTTCTAAAAATTACCACTTAGTTATTGAATATTATCACATGCAGTTCATTATGCACCCTTCACTACTCACTTTTTGAAAATATAAATAATATACGTATTTAATGGATGAATATAAAACATTTTTCTGTGGCTATCGTTATTTCTGGGGCAGCTGTTGTCGTGTGTCTACACAAAAAAATACAAAAAGTAAACACTTGTAATGTTTGTATTGGTTCTGACTCAGAATGCCTATTTACCGCATACCCTCCATAGCGTTAGTAGGCCGATATACTCGTAAATACATTACAGATGAAGTTACTAGTGTTCTTTATACAGGGCATACACAAAAGAATGGTGCGGATTTAATAGTGTTCACTATTAAAACCGCACCATTCTTTTGTGTATGCCCTGTATATCTGGAGCATTAACTAAATGTTGTACATCTGACTGAGAACCCCTGGCTTAGCGGACAAAATCCTGGCAAACGTTTAGGTCATTTACCTTACAAATATCTGATTTATTCTCAGCCTGAACGTAAGCTAATATAAAACACGTTTTAACAAGACAAGCAATGTACGCATAACGAAATATTGAGGAGCCTTGGCGTAACCATTGTTGCCATGGAAACAGAATAAGTATTAACATTATGAACGTTTGTCTGTATATTTGCCTTAGTTATCGGGCATGCAAATCGCATATTTTCTGCGTCGTATTATATTTTCACCTCTAGCCTGTCTGGCTCTACCATATTTTCCCACACTATTTCATAAACGGCATGATTTTTGGAAAAAAAAAAATACTGAACGTAAAATGTGTGCTCTGACTTTATATACAATTTTCTCTGAAACATTTTTTATTCTGAGAAGAATTCAACGAAATATCACAAGTGTAAAGTACCCGTTATTATTGTCAGATTTTAATCAAACTTAAATTTTTTTCGACACATTTTCGAAAAATCCTCAAAGATCAAATGTCCCAAAAATCCGTCCAGTCGGAGTCCAGTTACTCCACGCGGACGGACAGACATGACGAAGCTAATAGTCATTTTGCGCAGGCGACTAAAAAACTGAAAGAAGAGACAAAGAAAGAGACATCCAAATTCCAAAGGTCACCGAAAAATTATATTCCCAATTAACACATGAGTGTAAACAAGGCTTCTCTGTCGTACTTAAAATTCATATATATTTCAAGCAATATTATGTACAATTACGAGTACATGTACATGCATTTCACTTGTATTTAGTAACTCAGTACCTTATTTGATAATAATCGAGTTCTTGTTAACAGGAAACTTAGGACAGAAAACCGTTAAAGCAGAGAAAGATATATGGGAGCTAAGTAGTGGGTGAAAGTCTCTCAGTTGTTCCTATCTGATGTAGCATGCAATCCGTAATCTTTATAATTTCTAGTCCATTGTAGCACATTGTAATGCAATCTATAACTCTCATATAAATTACTACTTTTTCATGCGTCTACACAAATTAATAACCAACACGAAACTATATATTTTATATACAAAAGATTTGAGGTTTTTACACCAGTAAAGTTTCTCACTGTGATCTTCAAGTCTATCACACCGTGTAATCTACTCCACTTACAGAATACACAGTGGTATAACCCAGACTATAATATAAAAAACGTCCTATTTTGAGATGATTATTTTACATTAATTTTATTCCTGTTACTTCATTGGGAGGTTTCAAAGAAATGAGTTTAGTTCCTACATTTGTACGTAATATTTTGTCTGTTGTTTTAGGAAGTTTTTATTTCAGAGGTCCTGCTTGTACCAAACTTTCCACATATTTGCATTATAAGTGAACTCAAAGCATTTAGTCTTATTCGTGATCATTATTTATTGAGGCAGCAAGGCAATCTCAGAACCTGCATTTCCATTGACAAAATTAAAAGATACAACAGCTGTAATAAATAGAGCGGTGACTATTAAAATGTTGGTAATAAGGATTCAGGAGTGTATAAACAGCTTGTCATTTTAAAATTTAAAAACATAAACATGAACGAATTGAGTGATGCTTTCGCCTCCCTCTTCTGGCCATATTATGTCCACAATGATATACAAATAGACAAAAATTGAAAAATGTTACATTTTTTAAGTGGCGCCAACAAATAGTCAGTTGACACATAGTACATTTAAAACAAGAATTTCGTAATATTGGGTATGAAAATCGTATTAATAATTCATTTTAAAATCGGTTTCGTTTCATATAGTTTTTATTAATAACTCTGATATTATAAATAAATAAGAAGAGTATAGAATTGTTTAATTTTAACAAATTAAAGAACCAGTGTGAAATCCCACTGGAATTTAAGCTCAAATATGTAGGTAAGACGGCAGGAAGTATTCCTAAAATACAGCCTGTTTTTAAGACTCAATGTTTAAATCTAACATTTGATATAATTGTAGAATACTTTTCTATTTTCCTTCTGTGTTCACAACCTTTCCAGTTGCATGCCCACAGACTGCACTGTACAGTAGAAGTTTAAGTTATGATCGGTGAATGTGTTGACATGTATCTGTGTCCTGTACGGTTTAGTGCCTACATTCTGGACGTTTGTCGTCCGTCAATATGAAATGTGCTACTGCCGTGTGTGTGCCATTTTCTAAAAATTCACCTTCTAACTCTTTTCAACTTGTAACTGTTAAACCCATTAAACATATAACAAAGTCAAACTACCAATTTTAAAAATTATTTCGATACAGATATGTAAACCACATTAGGTATGTTTTAAGCAAAAATAATGTGAATACTTTTGCTTTTTCCAGATTAATAATTACTTGATAAATTAATTTCACTTTATAGTAAATATATTGGAATGACGTTGTTAATACAGAAACAGGGTATTGTAAATTTGAAATTACATATTGGGAACTGTAGTTACAGTGTTATACTGCAATGAAGTATACTTTTCTCTCACAAGACGAAACCTGAGTATTCTAGAGTATTTGTATACTAAAGGTTATACCAGATGATTAACAACACAATTGTGTTCAGAATTAAATAATTTTAACATCGCCACTACATAGTATAGGTTAATAAAGACAATAATTTTGTTCATATTGGTAGTTACTGTACAGTAATACCTGTAATATATTTACAGTAACTAAACCTGTGCATAAATAATTGGCAATTATAATAAATATTCATAATTGCAAATCTGTTAACAAACACTTAAACATCCACTTCTGTCCTCCTGCATGTTTGTGTTTCCTCTTATTCACTTCATCTCCAAATTTCTATCTGTAGATGAAGTCATCCTTCTTAACGCATGGCAGGCATTTCTTCTTGTTTCTATTATCTTCATGTCATGTTTAGCTTATTATATATAATAGACAGACACAATAATTTATTAAATAAAAGAGAACCTATCGTTACCATGCAGCTGCGTAACGTACGTATTTGAGTCACTGTTAAATACACAAATTATGCAAATTAAATAGTAATTTTCACTTCATTGAAGCTGCCTGCAAAGTAACGTACGTTCACTTTTACGCTGCAACGTAAGAATGTAACGTAGCTGCCTGCATATTTATTAAATACAATACATTACATTAGTTGATATCATGTCATGTGTATAACCTGCTTCGAAATTAGACTAATTCAGAACTATGTGTTTGATATATGCATACATGCCTGTGTTGCCTATATACTTTTAGGAATAATGTTAAAGTCACCCCAAGGGAAATACGTCTACAGTAAAATTTAAGTAAATTTTAAATAACTTTGTCTCATTTGATTCTAATGGCTCCCTTATTTTCAGGTAAGATAATATCGTAGTTCCTAAAATGTTAAGTAATAAATCTGTCTTTCACGTAATGCACTTTTTCTCTGTCACTTAATTGTACCGTGATGATTTATGCCTACTCCAAAATTAAGGAGACTTAACTTTACAAATGACACAAAGTTAATATCTTACAAGAAGCGAGATACCCAAGGCAACTATTACGTGAAGTTACATAAAGATAACTAATTAATGTCATTCACTGGCTTGTAGTTTTCAGAAGAGCTACTTCAGATTAATTTGTTGTTTTGAACTGTAGAAATACTCGTAAATGTCTTGGAAACTTAACATGATAGGAGTGCAAAAGATAGCGATGTATAAACAAAATTATTTTCGGTCTGCAACCTTTTGAACTAAGTATTTAAATAACACGAAACTAAAAGTCAAGTTTCCGGCAGTAACTTTGTTACGGTAAAATAAACATTGACTGCTTGATACGCCCATTGTGTGGCCATCAGCATCTTCTTAAGCGTTTCGGTGTCGGTATGTGTCAAATTCAAATGCTGCCGTATTTCGAAAAAAACACAAAATAGTAATCAAATACGAGGTGAGGTACTGACAGTGGTGTTGCTGAAGATCACGGCTTCTGCAACGTTACGTCCTGTCGACTGGTAAGCAGTTACAGACGTTTCGAAGTATCTTGAACTGTTTGACCCTGAAGGTAATGGTAGTACGACACTTCCGACACTTCGGTAGGCTAACTAGGCCTATATACCACAGTCGACACGATGTTAATCCCACAAGTCTTGAACCTTTAACAGTTTTAATCTGTGTTTTTTTTTTCTTTAATCACGCCCTTTTAGCCCTCCGAATAAAACGGCTTGGTATAATATACCAAAGGTTCCTGTGCATATTACAGCCGCTATCTTCAATGTATAGATATACTCCTATATACAGTAACATCTGCCTCTGGTCAGTTTTTCGAGACGGGTGCGAGCCAGAGAATGATCTCATATGATCGTGTTGAAGACAATTATACCAGTTCTCACCCAATGTACTGAGTACATTTACTTATTCGACAAGTCATATGGTAAAAACTTCCGGCTACTCAGCACATGGTCACAGAATATTGTGACCAAGAACACAGAATATTCATCATATGTTCTTCCATGCTTGGTGTATCCTCCATTAATCCATTAAAGTAATGTTTTATTGATACAACCTTAGGAATTCATATATTCTTTCCTGTTTGTCACAAAGTAATGTCTCTCATAAAAGATAATATTTATAGTGTATTTTCCAAACGGCAACAACAGCTAATTATTAACGAGGAAGCCCGAGCTGTACCACACAGTGTTGATCTCTGTCCCACGCAGGACTGGAACGACTACAACCTCAAGTGGAACGATTCCGAATTTGGCGGCGTCAAGGACCTTAGGATAACTCCCAACAAAATCTGGAGACCTGACATCCTCATGTACAACAGGTAACGTAATGCCACACAACAGACGGGACCATCGTTAATACATGTAATTGTGTGGTGTTTCCCCTTGTGATGTGTAAAACTCGATGTAAATTCATGTGTTGTTCAGTATAAATACTCTCAAAATGTATACCAACACGTCTCACACTACGATTTTTAAAAAAATATAGGACCTGTGTAACGTGTTAAGTGTCGTGAAATACACGTGATGTGGTAATTGGTTGATGAGAGTAAGTAGTGCAATACGTTCAAAATTCGGTATTTTCAATTTTACATCTCCCGTTGGTTCTAGTATGGTGCCACTTAAAGTGCGTAGAAACTGGTTGCTAACGCAGCTAACCGGTAGTAAAGACACATGAAATATTTTAAAGTTCTTTATCATTCTGCCGATGGTGTATCACATTTTGACTCATTTATCTTCTGGACTTTGTGTAACGTCCTTTAATAGAAATTAAAAAAATCATTTCATGGACAGGTTCGGTCCCCGAAACTTAGTGCTTTGTTTATATAAGGGAAAACGAACACATTCCATAAACTACATGATCCCAAATAAACTGTTCTATTTTATTAAATAAATACAAAGGCGAAAAATGTATCTAATAAGAATATTTTAGTCAATTCCTGTATTTCATGTTACACTAACACAATATTCTTGCAGCGATCCCTTATAAATAATTTCGATGACATTCAACTTTGGCTTCACAAATAGTATAGATTGCAATTGAAATTATAAGGACCAAAATTACGTTTTCATGATAATAACTATTTCCTTAGGCGTTTGATACATAATATCATGAAATTCATTAATAACGATTTAAGACTAAATATGCAACAAATGGAAGAAAATTAATTTCCTGATTATGTGTTTCTGTTTTACACTTTTTGCAAATATGACATGAAACGAGGTTACACTGACAGAAATGGTATGTATTTACAGACGTGTTCTTCATTTTGAGCTGGTATTCTTTATTTCACTTCATGTTGTATAATGAATTTATATTTCAGTGTATATGAACTACATTAATCATAAAACAATTTCTAAATGTTTATCCATATACAGAATGTTTTTAATGCGGGACTGAGCACCGTAGAGCGAACGACATCTATGCTGCACAGCGACCGACGATGCAGCTCCGCAGTGCCCGTTCCCGGGTTTAAAAACTCTGTACTTACATCGGAATGAAATTTCTATCTTTCTTAAAAACATTTTCGTTAGGTTGTATTTCGTAAACTATTGTTACATTTGATCATTTACATATACTGACAATGCAAATTTTCGGAGAAACAGTCTTTGTAAATGACACATTTCATGTAATTATAAAAGTAAGAACTGGTTATTTGGTTCTTTCAGCAATCCACCTCATGTTGTAAAAATAGACGTATTTTCTCTGAAAATTTGCTCTTTTTATCGTACTCTGTGAACCAATTGTTTGTAAAACAGATAAGAGAATAATGATAAATTATCCTACTTGAGATGAAAACTGATTCATAAGCTCAGTGGATGATTTTTCACAATTCTCTATTATAATGTAATAGAAACATTGGTAACAGTACAATGTAACTTCCAAACTACAACTGGTGATAAAATTTTCTTACATAAATTTTAAGTGAAATATGTTATCAACCTCTGTTGCCACTGTTGTACTTCCTGTAAAATGGTCCAAGCTTGAAACTTTACATTTTAAGATCATTTGCAGATCATTTCCAGACCTGTAAAATGGTCCAAGCTTGAAACTTTACATCTTAAGATCATTTGCAGACGTTGCAATCTCCTGCAGAAAGTCAATAAAATCCAGATATTTAAATGACGAGTGAATGTTAAGAGAACTGGCCGGCAACAACGAGCCCCCTGGGATGAACGGTATGGTGGTCCCTTGCTCTAAACCCAGTAGATATTTCAACCTTCTCAATACAATTACTTGACTTGTCAGTATTCATAATACACATTCCGGAATTTTAAGTTGTTTCGAGTTGAGGGCAAGCTGGATTTTATGTTAAGAGATCCAACTTTCTCTCCAGAGTGGTCACGTGAAATAGTGTACATTTTGGGATTACGTCTATTGTAGTTTATTTCACGGTTATTTTCACAAAGATTTCTGTGAATCAGAATTTGGTACATTGAAACATGATACAATTTCTGTTTCATATTAAGCGAATGCAGCATTTAATTGTTTCCTACTGAAGACACCCTTTGTCAGTATCAAGATAGACGAGTATTTCTATCAAATCCTTTTCGTGAAGTCTGTAACAATACTACAACCAACATACACATCCTTCCCGTTAGTTGTGTCCCGAAAAAAAGCAAGTTCGTCTATGTAACCAAACTGTCTACAAACTTCAAATTTTATTTCAACGAGGTAAAGAATTTGGCCATCCCTATTGTGAATTGTTTTTGGCGAATTGAACACTGAAGTTTCGGTTATTTACCAGTTATCTAACGTAAGGGATTAAGCCAAGATACAGAGAGACATTAACATAACACTCTGTACTTTATGACGCTATGGTCAAAAGTCTTGTAATGAACAAGGAGAAGCGCAAAAATGTATTTGGCCTTTCTTTTCTGAAACTTTTAAGTAAATCTATCTTCCTTCTTTTGACATGCAGAAACAACCAAGACATCCAATTTATTTTGTCGAAAATTAAGACTGGTGACTTAAAATGTCAAGTCGTGCAAACGAAAATTGTGACTGATGTTGAAAGGGAGAGAAGGCTAAATTCAAGGTAACCTCTTGTTCGTAGCACACAAAATAATTAAATAAATTATTAATAACAAATTTTCGATACTACTAAAAGAGATCAAGCTCAGAATCTTTTAATCATCCATTATAATCGCGCTGAAATATATATTTAAAGTATTAAGATCAGTAAAATAAACCATCATTCAATAAACTAATATACGTAAATTCACTCTTACTGTCCTAAAACGAAACATATTTCATGTGACCACGAGTTGTAAATTTAGAAATATTTTTGTGGGCCCAATATTTTCAATTGTTTGATTACACTTCCATTTGCATGTTTTTACAGTCGTTATGATGTGTGTGTAATTTAATCGAAGGTAAAACCACGAAGTGCTTTCCACGTTAAGGACTGACCCCGTGATTGTTATCTTCTATATACACTTGTGACGACGCCACCCTGCTGTAAATATTTTTGCATGCATGCTGGAAATCGTAATCGTATATATTATTATTATTGTTATTATTATTATTATTATTATTATTATCTGTCTCCTCACCAAACGAGTGTACAAGTTGGTTCCCTTCTTCTGGTCGACCAAAGCTGAAGTACAGAATTTTCGTCTGCATGATGAACTGTCGTCTCGTCGTCATATAGGAGTTGGTTGAGTCCATCAAATCAGAACTGCCCGATCGATTCGAGTTTGGTGGGAAGTACAACCGACAGCTAGCCGTTGTTGTGGGCCACATCACAATTTATGTCTCCCGTCCCAACGAGGAACAGCCCTGTCCTCCACTCTCAGCCTATCATTCATAACTGTTGTGACAGTCCATTTCTTACTGTCACTATATATCACAACGGCGCCAAGTCGCAGTTGAAGGCCATAAAAGTAAAAACACTTGCAATTTTCTTTCCACATTTACAGTCTGCTTCACAGTTTACTGATCTAAACTGTAGAGGACATACAGCGTTAAACTGCAGGATTGTATTTGATGACGTGTTGGGAATTACATGAAATAACGTTGTCACGGCCTACTTTGAGGTAGCATGCAAAATTTTTATAGATAAATTAAAATAAAGAAAAGTTTCTGAATCGGGATTTGATAGTATGGCCTTCAGAACACGATGCAGAAACGGTAGCCAGTATATTGCCGTACACGGTTACTTCGTTCTACCTCTTTTACTGTGCTCCTTCCATTCCTGTCCAACTCCAGTCTGATTGGCAGTCCACCATAACAAGTGTTATACTGCAAAACTGGTCTATGTCATCTACTTCCCAATTGCTTGGCAACAATTTAATTCATAATGCCTTCACTGTGCGGTGCGAGGTGGTAAATTGTAGAAAAAACAATCTGCAGGGAAACATATTTGTGAAATACACACATATATTCATATTATGCCATAATGCCCTGTGAAACCTTCTGTGCTAGCTATAAAATTTAATTCTGCAATACAAAATCTAACATTAAGAACAGTATAACATACTCAATAAATCCAGCAATTAATTTTAAAGCACAAAAGTGTTGTGTTTATTGACACAAAATTAACAGACTATATGCAGGAACCCGTACATTACTTTATATCGCAATGCCGAAAAACAAAACATATAAAATAAAACTGTTATAGGATTTCAGCTCACAGAACTGCCTCTGACAGCAGTTTACAGTTTTATCATTTCTCATGTTGAATTTAATTAATCTTATACTTTTATTAACTTCTGGTTACATATAATTCTTCTGGCCTTTACATCAGTTCGTTGAAAATTATGCTGCAATTATATTGCAGTTTGTTGGCGACAGCACTGTCTTGGCGACAGCTGTGGCTTGCAACAGCCTCGTTTGGCAATAAAATAATTCCGTGCTCAATAACTTGACAAGAGACCTGGAGATACGGGAGAAATTCTGTGTTGTGACTTGTATGTAGACACTTGTAAATCTCTAAATTCCCACCCAAACTTTCCTTTTATTTAAAAAACTGAGAGATTTACAAAAATGTTTTATTCGGATTATTATCCAAAAATCCGACTAATATTTGTTGCAATCTTTCTTAATTCGAAAATGTCAAAGAGTGTAGGCAAGTATTCCTCGTTGGGGAGGGGGAGTCCCTGAGAAAATCTATCGTCAAAGACGAAATGAAATCACATTTATTCTTAAAGTTATATTGCCTGTTTAAAATTACCTGAATAAATTGTATTACTTTAAAACATTTATATCACTAATTTAACGTCCCAAAAAACGAACTAAATTTTCTACAGTATGCCAATGTTCAGACCTAAATATGTAAAATTATACTAATAAAGACTCATACGTCATTTTGAATTGTGTTATATAAAAAATGTTATAAAACTGATTCGTAATTCACCTTCATACTATATGACTTCCTGAATTATATTTCATTATATTTATAAATTTCTCAATAAAAAGTCGGCCTACCTAGCGTAGAGTCATAAATAAATAAAAGAATAATCTTATTTTAAACATGTTATTGAAATAATCATTTAAACTCCCCTATACCCCCTTCCTGCAACACATTCTTCAACCTGAAACTGTTTGTACTATATTGCAACAATGTGTACATTAAAATCTGCTAATATTGTCTTACTGTTTCAGAAATTTAAGTCGTATGAACGCACACAACATTCTAAATATGAATTCAGGTCCAAAACTTTATTCCACCATTCCAGTTTCCGTCCGATACTTTCCTTACCAATTTTATTTAAAATAACAATAAAAATAAAATCACAAAAAACAAGGGGAATATAACCATTCCCCATAGATTTCTGGCTATATGGTTTTGCTAGTTGCTAGTACAAGAACTCTGAACTTTCTTCAGATTTCTCAAGATTAATTTTAAAATATTTATATGTGAGAAAATTCCCATTGTTACACTGACGTCGGATGATTTCTGACAAATCCACACTGCCGTCTATAGCAGAACATATCTAGACATTTCAAAATCTTTCCTTGCATTTCTATAACCATTAGTTATACTGTTGTATGCAGTCAAATCTAACAAAAAAAATTGAAAGTTTATCACTTAACCCACCTTATAGGATCCCATTTCTGTTATTAAGTCTTTCCATCCCCTTTCATTAAGTTACAAATTACTTACAACCACAATTTTTTCTACGCTTCCACGTTTAACAATTTTATGCCCTTCAAATTATTTCGTTCTTCTAGTTGTGTTCTATTCTTTCTACATATCCATACCATTTGGAAGTCTCGGTTTATAAACTTTCTAACCTGCGTTTTCGTATTATTCCTTCTGAATTTAATTTTGGATTCCACATACACAACTGTAAACATATCTAAAATAATTAATATCGGATGAACACAAGAGCCGCTTCTCTCTACCGTACTACGCAACATTCTGCCCAATAAGTTGTTTTTAGCACTTAATATATAAGGTAGATATATCACTGAAAAATGTACACAAAAATACGTGATATTTAAAGTTCCTATTAAACAACGATTCAACCAATAAGAAATATTTGTACAACACAGTGTCAGTAAAAGAACAAACATGGAAGTCCATTTCAGACACTAAATATCGTACAGAAAGTTCCCATCACTACATTTGGTGTTATCCCAGACGCGATTAAAACTGTTACAACTTTTTGCCACAAGTGCCGATGAAGGTTTCGACGGGACGTACCACACCAACGTTGTGGTCAGACATAACGGCAGCTGCTTGTACGTTCCACCGGGCATCTTCAAGAGCACATGCAAGATAGACATTACGTGGTTCCCCTTTGATGACCAACATTGTGACATGAAGTTCGGTAGCTGGACCTATGATGGCAACCAGGTAGTACCAACACAACACGCTGTTCAGTTGGATGTGTGACGTCGTTCGTGTACTATAATGACCTATGTTTCTCTCTTTCTCTCCTTTCATTATAACAGATTGCAACAAGAACTTGTACTGTGGGTAGCATACTGAACCACAGCCAAGCTACAAAGACTACTGTGCATTAATGCCCCATTTTAATACGCATTTTTAAATGTTAGACAAAAATGTTCAGTGGGACAGCGTCTTCAGGAGACGGCTTCAAAATATGGAGGGTAAATGCGAAAATATGGAATAAGCAGCTGCGTACAGCTGTCCTTCACTTTGGTGTTGAGGCGGAGTAGGGCTAAAACTCCTCGCCGGTAAAAGTCACTATATTACATCATGTTACATAGCTTGGACTTAGACGGATTCTTTAAAAAGCATGGGATAATGATCAGTGACGTACACTTGTTAACATCGTAATAACCCTTGTTTCGACTTCTACAAAAGGTGTGGACTTTCTTGAGTAGGGAAGCGACTTTTCGCTTCTGAAGGAGTTTACTCCATGCAGTTAGACATTTAAATAAATGGACAGGCCTCGTGCAATACTGCAAAACAACTAACGCCTGTTCCGTCATGTCAACTTTTCACAAAGTCACAGACTTGTCTGTAACCTTGATTTCCCCAAAGACAGGGATTTTATTACAAATATTATTTCATTTTTAAAACTTCTGTCAATTTTGGGTTTAGTATATCTTCTCTCAGAACTACTGAAATGCACCAGTGCCAGGTTTTGGTATAAACAAAGAGCGTGCGTAATTTAGTGGCTTATCAATACAACACGCAGAAAAATGTAACTTGCCTTCTCAGTCACTATTTTAACCCGCACTTGTATGTCATCATCACCATCATCATCATCATCATCTCACGGTCACCACACCACACAACCACCACACCACCACACCAACACAACCACCACACAACACACCACACACCCCAACCACACACCACCACACACACCACACCACCACACACACCACCCACCAACCACCACCACACCAACACACACACACACCACACACCAACACACCACACCACAACCACACCACACACCACCACACACACCAACACACACACCACACACCACCACACCAACACACCACAACACACCACCACACCACACACACACACACACCACACCCACCACACACACCACCACACCACACACCACACCACACCACCACACCACACACACCACCACACCACCACCACACCACCCACCACACACCAACACACCACCACACCACACACCACCACACACCACACACACACCACCACCACACCACACCACACCACACCACCACACCAACACCACACACCAACACCACCACACACCACCAACCAAACACACCACACACACACACACCACCACACACCACCAACACACACCACACCAACCACACCAACCACACCACACCACACCACACACCACCACACCAACACCACCACCACACACAACACACCACCACACCACACCACACACCACCAACCAACACACCAACACCACCACGACGCTGCAATCTGAATCTCCAGCACCGAATACCATAACAATAAATAACAGGGTTTAAGTCACAAGTGTTTTTAAGTTCAAAACAACGACGTGTTCACAACTACTTTTTATTGTTAATAATAACGCATTCTGAACCTTCGTAGTAGATGGAGCTGTGAATTTCAAGTTTTCGGTTTCTTTGCAAAAAGGACAATCACAAGTTTCACCGCTGAAACTAATATATCTAATACCCAAACTCTATTCTTGATAAATATGTCTAACATTTAAAAATGTCCCCACAATTATAAGGAATACACGGCTGTTATCTTAGCACACTGAGCTTGTAGCCTTACATCGATACATCAGAGTTCTGTTTCAGCACCAATGAAACGTCATCCATATGGATTTACTTTGAAATAACTTATTATCTCATCAGTTTGAAACCGACGTCTACGGGAAGTATTCCTGTCATATAAAGTAGTTACAATGCAGCTATAATCAGTATTGTCCTCTGTCTGACGTATATTAATTCACAATACGTTCCGGAAGCTGCTTGTATTCCCATCTCACAGACAATTTTACTCCTTTTGATAATGTATGCAGTGGCAGGCTAATTATCTTAAAACAGGAGTAGAAATGACTCCCGAACGTCGCATGTTTTAATATACCTCAGACAATAAAAAGCATCCTACATAGCTGTTGTATTAAGAAGCAAACGTTTCCTCACTCTCACAGCAATACAACAGTTCTTCACTAACCGCTGTGTTGCTTTTCTGTCTTTATCTTGAAGTTCATCACCTTTCACAAACTTTGGGTTAGGGATGTCCTATAATGTACATTCAAAAAGAGTCAGTTATTAGAAGTTTGTTTTAAGCTGAGTTAACACAGTAGGTACTTTGCACATCCAGAATCCCTGGCTCAGCCCATGCGCGGTCTGTCGTAAGAATCCCGCCTCTTGCAGGCTAAAAACAGACACACTGCTTTCGGAAGTATAAGTAAGAACATCGATGGTGGTAGGAGTACAAACATCAGTCTTTTCCCTGCTACAAATTAGATTCCTCGCGTAGAAACACTGGTCTCTTCTATTTTGAACACCACACTGTGATCGGTAAGAAACATGTCGTGCCATCTTATAAAATTTCGATTTAAAAATCATTGCTGTTGATCTTCTAAAACGAAAGTTTCCAAGGCTTCATTCAAAGAAACAACAACTCTGGTTGCTAAAACACCCAAAAGTAACCCTTATCGATCCAATGTCGAGTTAAAATCGACAG
The DNA here is from genome assembly GCA_021186555.1 of Reticulitermes speratus. Lineage (NCBI taxonomy): Eukaryota > Metazoa > Arthropoda > Insecta > Blattodea > Rhinotermitidae > Reticulitermes > Reticulitermes speratus. The sequence continues at coordinate 24,450,796 of JAJKFL010000005.1, forward strand.
CGCATTCCGATGTAGCAGAACCAATGTCGAGTTCATATCGACTCGATACTTTATAGTGTTTTATGTTGGTCTTCCCTGAGCTCCTGCCATCTAGTGGCTGCTTTTGGACTTTAAATATTATAAACTTTTTGAAAAATTAATTTGGATCAGACTGTTAGAATTCACAAGAATTGTTTGGACTCCAAAGGGTTAAATGGGTTAAACGCTGTAGGTTGCTGTTATTCTGGGACGTGAAGTCGCATAGTCTGGTAGACAGATACTAAAGTTTCGAAGAAAGCTGCCGACTACATCTTCAGGACGGAAAACTAACCACGCGGTAAGAAAGAGTGATACAGGATAGGAAGGAAGGACAAGGCTGAAGCTAAGATACCGGCAGTGACAACGGTGTTAAACCGTGGCCCATCAAAGGGCACTTGAAGGTAGAAGAGTCACAAAATATACTCCTCTGTCCTGAAGATGGAGGCACCGCCATTTTCTGAAGCTTCTTTACCTATCTACCGAACTACACGGCGTCACATCCCAGACAACAGTTACCTTCATAGTCATCGTCGCGAGAACCTCGATCTCACGGCTTAACACTCATTCCTAACACTCGTTAGCGAGGGACAACTGCGCACTTTAATGTACTCATGAGCAGACCAATTTTCAGCAAAATTTTATTTCACTGTCGCGAAAATTATCAGTTACTTTAGCAGGCATTTGTACGAATTTCAGTGTAATATGGCACCTGTCAGGTTCCGTATCATTATAGTTATCAACCTCCAGGAAACCTTTGCTTCTACAAACTACTGGTGTAAATTACATCAGCTCGATACAATAAGCTATGTAGTCATTACTTTTGTGAATGCTTTCTTTTACCGAAAATTTTTTAAAGTATTCGAAGTGTCGTAGTATGACCAAATAGGATATCCTAATAAAATACTCGTGCGTAGCCGACATTCTTTCAGTTATTGGTTACGCTGTTACATATACATGAAACGCTTTACATGCTGATGCAGGAAATTTTCTAAATAAATTTCTGTTCCTTTTGAATGGCAACTGCAACAAAGAATACAATGTACTGTAGAGAAGTGAACACAAAATGTGAAGTCTGCTTAAACAAATTAAGCAGTTGGCTTTCTGTACAAAGCAGTTGGCCGTTTGTGCTGCTAATTTTTGTTAGAATTTGTTTCCTGCTATTACTTTTTTTCTTTAGGCTTATAACACAATGCATTTCTTTGTGTAAGCTTATTTGGTATGAAGCTGCCTTCGTCGTTTCAAAAGGTGATATGTACAGCCTTCACAGAAAGACAGGAAACCCACGTATCATCACTTGCTCCTCAGATTTTATTTACTCAAATGTGTTTATGTTATGATGCTTCTGGTGCATTTGATTCATCAGGAGGGGACACCGTGATTTCGAACACCATTTTGCATGGAGCTAGAATATACAGTGACGTTTCTTCATCTAACTTTATCGGCACAGCAAAATCCTTATTAATATATTGTTTTCCCCACAACTCCTAGTTTTAGATTAATTATGTTTTGTCTCAAAAACCAATTTCTTAAAAAAGAAATAAGAATATGCATTTAAAGAATAGAAGAGAAGACAAAGCACATAATGTGCTCAGATTTAAGGCGTCTTTTTCGCAAGTACTGCTCATGAATCGAAAAACATACAATCACATGCAGAAATTTTAGGATTCCTCGATACATTTTACTTATTAATTGTGCTCTATCAACTAAGGAAGTTATATGGCGGCATATAAATGGAAAATTGTCACGGATAGTGAAGAGGTTCGGGATCTAATAGGAGGTGGTCTTGGCTTACTTAGAAGGAAAAAAAACAGAAATCAACTGCAGAGATTTAGGAAAACCAAAAAACCCTGTCAGGCTAAATAATTTTGGGGAAACCATTAGGAGCCGGGACTTCCTAGGATGAAGTCGGTAACGATAGCCATTACATCGCGATTTTCGGTGCAGTGCCTTAAGAATAAAGTCTAGTATAAAGCTTGAAAACAAAGTGAAGTTTTATACTCTTCATTATCGTGGCGAAATACATATCAGTCTTCATTACAACACAAACGTGTAATTTATCTCACTTAAAAGCAGTAATATTCGTTAAGGCAAATTTCTTTGTCGCCCTCTTTAGTATAACGATGGGCAATCTCATTTAGACACTCATAAATTTTAAAACAAGACTAAGTCCTTGAGAGATGTGACGTTGTCTCCGTGCTTAATTCAGCACCACGCCATAAAACCGCATGGGAGTAGAAGTACAGCTGCACGCATTTTTAACTTCGGTCCTAGGTGAAAGAGGTTAGCTTCAAGCTCAGAACGCTTTATCTTCGAAGAACAGCTTCTGGTGACATTTTGGATAGATACGTAGGCTCCAAAATCGGTCTCGATGCTATGGAGAAGACAAATCTTTTGTCCCTGCCCAGAATCGAAGCCCGACGCCTCGATTGCCCAATCCATATTTTAACAACTATATGGACGGACCTATTTCAGCTAAGTACTGTATTTCCTATGATAATGTTCGTGCAGAGAATCGAAACAGTTCCTCATTAAACCAAAATGTCAAATTTCATTTCAAAACACAGAGGGGTTTTAACATAATCCAGTAATTGGCAATACGAACCAAAATAAAAGTAAAAAAACATGAGTCACGAAATGTTATCTTGGTCAAGTTATACAAAAATTTCAATCGAGAGGTACAGAATATACATATACAAGGGTTTGCGAGTGTCACAACACCGTGAAGTTCTTAGACATAGGTGACGCCTGTCTAAGATCTGTGTAGCCTCATTAACATGCGCGGGCACGAACAGACTGCTAATAAATCAGTTACCAACGCCACCAACTTTTAAATCAATCTTCGTTCGTGTTTATTTAGCGAAGCTTTGAATTACTCAGATTGTATAGCTTCGAATGATAGGGCAACTGGTAAATAATAAATTCGCACGAATGTGGAAAGAACGCGTCGTGGCCTAAATTACGATACTATCCAGAGATCTGCCTGAAGGGAATGAAAATGACTACTAGAAAACTTACTCAGGACAGCTAATCTCTGACTAGATTTGAATCCGGAATGCTGCATCTATCAACCGGGAATTTTATCCACTCGACGCCAAAGTTCGGTTTTACGTATATTGAATATGTTACAGGAAACGGTCAAAGAACAACGCACGTCTTACTTGTGGTATAGTATCACAGATCTATACAGAGAATCGTGTAGTTAGAGTTACACTAAAATTTGAACACATATTTATACTCTATTTTAAAATAAAATTCATTCAACGTTGTAAAATCCTTATCCCATCCTTTTGTACTCCCGATGAAGCTAGGAGCAGAGATGTCACAATGATACTAGCAAAGTTCTGGGCAGGTCTGAGTTGTAAAAGATAAAATTGCAGTTACTACATTTTGTCAATATTGAACTGCTTTTGTAATGTTCTGTTCCTATTTTACATAGTGTTCTGTAATATATACATGCATTTAGCTAATGTTTTTTGTGCATGGATGTTAGTGATTCCAACCAAGTTGAAGAATGTCAAACGTAGGATATAGGCAGCCTTTCTCTTTACAGTAGATTTGTTGATTAATTGATACCTTCTAACGCATGTCATTTTGTAAAAATTTTAAATTACTGTCTTCTTGGTTTCAACGAGTAATTTTAGGGTTATTTCTAAAACCATTTAAACAATAGCTTATAAACTTTTCGGACCAGGTAAAAACCGGTTAATAAGCCATCTTTTAAGCTAGGTAGGCTCCGCTTTCCTTCCTTCAAGAAAACCGTACACTTACAGATCTCCATGCTGTGTGTGTGTGTGTGTGTGTGTGTGTTCAGTTTCAAGTTTTGAATTAATTGACATGTTTTCACAAAGCTTTCTATTGCAGATATTCCTTTTGGTGTCACATCAATCTCCTAGTTTTCATTTCGTAAAACCAGTATCGCAGAATCATGAATTTGTGTGGTGGGAGCGACACGGACATCACTTTAATATAGGACACTTAAATATCATGCAATAATAGATCTATGGTATTCTGCATAGAATGTTACTTTCAAATTTAAAGTATTATTCTTTGCAGAACGTAAAACAAACACATGGTTGAAGCGCGAAAATGTCAATTCAGCTGTCAGTTTGACAGCGATATCTACTAGAATATGTGATCACTCGCTACTAAATTATGGGTTAATGTTGAGTATAATGATTTTCATGAAACGTTAAAATTTCTTTCGTAGGTCAACGCTAACAAATATGGTGACTGTGTGAAGCTTGGGGGTTATCTTCGACAATTTTGAGGTAGAAATAATGTGTATTCGGGCAGACCGTTAAATTATTCCCGAAAATTTCATAGGCATAATACTAGTGCTGCTCTCTTGTTATCAACAACATGCTTAATCATATTATAATAATTCAATTAAATTATAGTTTAATAATACTAATAATAATTTGTTAAATATTTAAAATACAAGCAATGAAACAATTCTGCTGTTGGTAGAATTAGATTCTAGTGTCATATTCTCACTAGTCCCTCACATCAGCACACGATTAAAGTGCATATTACACGTATGCGATGTTTTGTAGACAAAACTATACTGGAACAGGTTTTTCTTCGGGAACTGCACTTTTATCATGTCAATATCATTCCCTAAACGCTCCAAACCCGAATTCATTCGTGAAACATCAATGCTATATAGTCTAGATACTGACGGTGTAGCTAAACCATTCAAACGACAATTCGCACAAGAGAGAGTTCGTGAATAGGTAAGGACCTCTTTGATTCACAAAATGTTGCAAGGAGTTTCGTCCAGAACTTGTAAGTTATTCTTGTATTGCACAAACTGTCAGTCCTGTATATCATGTGTTTTACTATCACTTTCGACACAATTCAAGTTCATAATATTCCATTAAAGTACATTTTAACTTATGGACTAGTGTGATGAGCCTCTGCCTCAGTAGTCATTTGACCGAATCCCAGTCGAGACACAATTTGGTATTGCTTACAACCATAAACCCGATCCAGACTTCTGTTGCTGATATTATTATTATTATTATTATTATTATTATTATTTACTATTATTATTATGGGTGCGGTAGGACTTGGATTAGATAAACACCGACACAGGTTCTGTCTACATCAAATTTTTCAGATAAAATCTCATAGTTTCACACCATCACCATGTTAGTAAGTGTAAAATTATAAATAACGTTTCATACAGTGTAGCTTGTAAAAACGTTCATCATTTATATATTTATTTATTTATCTACCTACCTAATCCTTAGACTTTTGCAGCTGGTGTTCAATGAATTTGATCGGATTTCAGGATTAGGCCGCGTAGACGAATAAAAGTCTCTTTAAAATGATAAGTTTCGGCAAATTTTACAGCTGCCACCATCAGGGTGAATGTATGTGGGAGCTATCAGGAGGCGCTTTTAGAGAAAGGGCAGTGGGTGTTTGTGGCAAATCTGTATTACCTCTAGGCGGCCTAATCCCGAAAGCCCATTCAGCTTGTTTAACTTTACACAAAATTTCCTATTCCTAGGTCCAATAGAATATTAGTTACCTCAGCTTCCAATAGCAAACGTTGTATAAAGGTAGATTATATGAGTTGGATAGGCTTTCGAAGTTAGGCAGCCTAGAAGAATAAAGACGTCTCAAACACCACCCACTGCCATTTCTCACACGGCCATGTCGTTGTATACTTGTGCGATCCCAGGCCAATATCTGTCCCATATGTGGTGGACAAAGTGGCAGTGGGACAGCTTTTTCTCCAATTCTTCGGTTTCCCCTGCCAGCAACATTCCACCAGAGCCCCATACTCATACGTACTTCATTCATCTACCGCCGACGGAAGTCCTAAGAGACTTTTTTCTCTCACTTCTCTTGTGTACTCTTAAAACATACCTTCTCTAAAAAATCGTATTTCATGAAACTGTGGTCGTCTGAGGTTTATGCACCGTGTGCCGTTTAAATATTCCTCTAAAACGTCAGAACGTCTAACCACTTCAATTTTTGTGCAATTCATCCCGTTGTGGTAAAACATATAAATATTGACATACGTATTAGCGTCAATCACAACAAATTGTATTAGCTTCGTCAGTGAATGCTACATATTTCGGTCCTGTGGACCATCATCATGCATTAAAGTACACGACTTTAACACTTTTACTTTTATTTTTTAAGTCATGTATATTAATCCCTAATGTTGGTCCACAGGACCGAAACATGTAGCATTCACTGACGAAACTAATACAATTTGTTGTGGTTGACGGTAATACGTATGTCAATATTGATAACTACTACAAGGTACAAAACGTAAAGAAGATCGGCATCTGATCAAGAACCGCCATAGAGAAAAATTAAAACCTACAGAAACATACTAATTTGAAAATTCATCATCCTTCATCATTTCACGATTATATAAAAAGTGCCACTCATACCTTAGGAGCCCGTATACTCACCATGTTACTACGGGATTTGGGGGGACCTCAAAATGGCATAAAATAATTTAAAAGTTTCGAATTCCGAAAATCGCGTCAATTGTTTCAAATTTAAAAACCAAATACATGAACACACATACACACATAATATATATATATATATATATATATATAGGTACTGAGACATAATTTGGTGATCTCAAAAGACTACTTTTTCTCCAAGAAAGGCAGGTGTGCTAATAAAACGTTGAGCTACTTCCTTCTAGCAACAAACTGTTTAATCGTGAAAAGGCACGGGCCATTAATCCAAAGTAGCAATGCGATTATGAATATGCAGCTATGGTTTACGTTGACGTTAATATCCTGAAAGTTATCTTAACTGACGATCAGTTCCCGTCCCTTTATTGTATGAAGAATTCACATTACAAAGTCACATTAGCCGCTATTTTAACAGAAGATTATTCTTTCCAGTACAAGAGTCGCTGAGATTTGTACATTGAACTCCCCGCCCACATTTGTCATTATATCGTCGCAGCATTTTGAAGACATCCATGAGTGCCATTACTCTGCCCATAATTTAATTCTCCCAGAAATAAAAAGCTTCTTGCACAGAAAGATGCAAACATAAATATAATATAGTTTATAACATTACCTATAATTTATCGACCACAACAGATACAAATATCCGTAAAATTACCTGCAAATGTATTTTAATGTTGATATAAAACCACGAATGTAAGGAAAATCACTCAACCGAAGAAAGTTAAACTTCAAAATCATTGTGATATTGGTTAAACATTAGAAAGATGAGAAGTATATGTGTAGTGTAACAGTTATGGTACGATGGTCCTGGTATTACCTCCACATTTTCAGTTCGTGAAAGCTAACATTTGATAATCTTCAATAAAAGGTGTGAAACTGATAACTTCAAAAAACACTGATAGATGCGAGTTATTCTAAATGTCCCTTTTCGCTTTTTTAGACAACAAAATATACTTAGGTACAAATCTTGTGAACTGGGAACTAATTAAGATTAAAATAAACATTAAATTTATATTCAACTATTCACTGTCAAAGGACCCATATTCCAACTGGTGAAAACTCTAAATTCATTTACCTACTAAATAAACAAATAATAAATACGAAAAATTCACTCTCCACTCTATCAGACATTACACGAAAATTACGCACATTATTTCACGACTTTATACATCAATCAACATTAAATCTTCCCTCTACATTGTACCATACACTGAAATAAGAGATATACATGTGTGTAGGCCTTACACATCTAATGTAATGTACGGTTCAAAATCGTGTTTTAAAAGTCGCTACATTAATGAATGAAAATACCTCCATTCAATGCAGTCTAAACTCAATAAAGACATATGTTTATTTATCGCGTGGGACGATTGCTGCGCGAACGTCCGGAAAAATTGTTCAGTTTTTCAAATAAAAGTTTGGAACATGGCCTGGAATTCCTTGGCTCAATTGTCCCCAAAAACCGTAAAATTCAAAATGCAGAATTCTTTTGATGTAAAGTATTTTCCTTATATCCTACACATCTTCGATTCAGAGCATTTCGCTCGTAATTGTTTAGCGATGTACACGGAAGATACGCGCAGAAATGCAATTAGATCTTCACTCGAAGCGTCCCTTACTTTTGTCCGATCATGACCAGAAACGAAAATGCACCGCAGGTGTTCGTAGTATTGTCGAATATTAAATTATTAAAAATCCTTTCACCGGTTCTGAAACTGTTACACTCGTAAAGACGGGAGAACAGAATAATATCAACCGGCGCAACGCAAGAATGCAAACGCTCCTCAACAACTCATAAGTAGAATTATTACATCGTCAATAAAATTAATATTTCAATACAAGATTTTCTTCCGGCTTTGCCCATTTTAGGGGCACTTGTGTAGCTTGGAGCTCCAACAGAAAATAGTCTGCACACACGTAACAACTCTCAAAATGCAGAAAGGATTTCATTATATACATTCAGTACTGTAAAAGTTAAAACAAAATGTCGAAACATATCAATTTTAACGACGACGCACTACATGCTTTTCGGTTCACATTTCGAGATGAGCTCGATAAATATCTATCGGAATGAAAACCGTTTCCAATAGGGACTGTAGTTGGTAATGATGTGTATATTCTGTGTTCGAAATATTTTTTACCAGTCTTGCGGTTTTCGAGACAATTAAACGAAAGTAAGGCTATGCGTAGTTTTCCGAATTTACATGATACTGGAATTCAACAATCGTCTTAATCGAACGTACCCATCATACAAAGTAAAAAGAAAGTAGAATATCTTGGATGTATTTAGAATACTGTTCAATTACTTTTGTTTATCTTGGACACATATATTAAATAAGCTACACAAAAGTCAATTTTTGAACCTAAATACTTAATAATGTTTTTAACTCAATATGTAGTATTGACCTCTTGCCAACATGAATAACCGTGAAATAATGGCGACTAACACGTGAATCTAGTATTGGTTTACTATGAAGAAAGGCCGTCATCACAGTCTCAATTATTCAGTGCAGTTATGAGATTTATTGTCACTTACCACCTCAAAGTGAACGCGCCTGTTGAGTGCACACTTTACAATCTTAAACGCTTGTCGCATAATTTTAAAATAGGGTAATGAATAATCTCCCAAGAATGTATGAACAGGAACAATATTTACCAATGTCAGAAAATTTAAACTGTTAAAATAAGAAACAAAACAGAAGTTAGTAAAATCAACAAAAAACTAGTAAAATCGAAAGCAACTCAGACACCGAACCAAGCGAAATATATTCACAAAACCCCCTTTTCTCAATCCACGATGCTTAGGCTTGGATAATATATTTAACACGTGGAGTAGAGGACCGTGTAGAACTTAGAAATGCCTTTAGAACCCGTAGACTGTGAAAAGAGCTTTCGATCGAGTGCATAGGTTAAATTATTGCACATTTCAGAGACAACAGGATATCCAAAACATCTGATTCAAACAAAGCAAAGGCTTTGCCCAAATACAAAACTATATTTAACTTAAATAATGACCCCATACAGGAAATAATAACAATAATAATAATAATAATAATAATGAATCAAGATTTTAGAAAATATTTTACGCTTTCTCCCCGTCAATTTGACACTGATAACACCTGGGAGGGTTGAAAGAGAGGGCCGACTCAGGAATTAGATTAGAAACGGTGCACAAATAAGGCATACTTCACGGATGATCAAGTTTTAAACAAGACGGTGAGGAAAAGTTAGAGATTCAACTTATACTTACACGTCATTAGTAAAATGTATAATGTGAACATTTGAACTAAGGAAACAAAACTTTTTAAGTTCACAGGCAAGTTTCAATTCATAATTAAACTACGTCAGTAATTTAAATTATGTAGACAGTGACATATGTCGACAGAATCACGTAATAAAATCAAATGATAAAATATGTAGCAGCAAAAGAAGAACTTTATGGTACTAAAACAAGGAACAGAATGCGGCTGCAATTTCATAAAGTAGCAGCACTCCCAACTTTGCTAGAAGGAAGTGAATTTCTGGACAATTAAAGTACCAGACATAAAGGCAAATCAATCACCAGAGACAGGCTTGTTAAGAATGCAGAGATTAGGAAAGAACTGAAAGCACAATCAGTAAAAAAATAAAACAGATAATGGCAGATAGAAGTGGACAGAATGCAAGATTAAGGAACACTGAAACAGATTCTTTAGTTTAAAAAAGAAAGAACGAAACCGACAAAGGCCTTGGGAAAGGTGGAATGAGTAAATAAACTCGGAACAGGCAAACCAAATTTCCTTTGTATAAATCGTAGGTTCTGATTTATTATTAATTTTTGTTATCAAATATGTGAAATTAATCATTTCAAATTAAGAGTCCAGCTACCATAATGGAGGTGGGCTATAAATCAGCCTCCAAATAAATAAAGAATATCTCGACTGGTCGCCCACTTACGTAACAATATTGATTCTATGCCGGTAAGAATTAAAATGACTTTTAACCCTGAAATCCATACGGAGGTATTGTAATACCTCATGCTCCTATTTCCATTTGCTACGAAGAACTGAGCAAAGCGCATGTACCGTGCTTCTGCTAAACCTGATATTAATTCAATACCTTTATGTGAGTAGACGTGTCTCTTAGAAAAGCTACTGTTGTTGCATGTCTGTAAACACACACACGCAAATTAACGTAAAACTTAAATAAATTCTGTACAAAACATTGCGGTCATAATTGTCTCTAAATCAACAAAACTTTTAAAACAGCTATTTTTATATTAAGGTACTAGCTGAAAATTGTTTACAGAATGCAAAATTTTTATTAATGTTTTTCTATGTACCGAAACTGTCAAGGTGTGAATGCAAGCGATACTTAAATGCATACATAATGGGATGATGAGGATGTTTCGGTCAGCTGCATTTCTTTCGGGTCTTTTCAAGACCTCATGGCCCATGACACATATATTTGCAATATATGATTATTAAACGAACTGTATCAAAAGTGCATATAACCAGCAAAGCTTGAATAAAAATAATCAGCTCGTTGAAACCAAGGACTGGTATGCTTCGAATTCTACTTGGCATGCATTAATAAACGTAGAACATTACAATTTGTAACTTAATTCCATAATAACTAATTACTAGTCTGTCTTGTTCTGTGTGTACATGATCGAATGGCCTGCATGTAACTATATTATTGAGCCATGGAGTTAATTACCAGTTATTGTTTCTAGTTGGACCTAGTTCTGAACTCAGAAGAGGGAGGGGACCTCTCTGATTTTATCACCAACGGAGAATGGTACCTAATAGGTGAGTCACTGATGAAAATAATATAAGTTAAGCTACACTTCAATTGTCTGCTATCTGACTTTTCATTACTTTTTTATTAGTTATAAAATATACCGCACTTTGCTTTCAATGCCGATTACTCTGTTAAGAATTTAATCCACATCTTTTAAATTTCTTGGTAAGTCCTAAATGCCAGTATGTTTCTTCTGAATAATAAAGTCAGACATCTAAGCAAGTAAGGGAATACAAAACATGTTTCAAAACAAATATCTCGTTCATAACACGGAAAGGGTTAAAGTCTCGTCTAATATTCTTTATTTCTCATGACTAATGCTTTAAAATCAGAACATTTAGGTAACAAAAATATTGACAATTCTCGACACAACGTCATTGTGGTTCCGTTGCCAGAACTCCTGCTTCACATTTGGGCGGTACCTGGCTAGAATATAAACAGAAAGATCTGATATACTGCGAACATTTGTGACTAATTCAGTCAATACTCGTACACACAACTGCACAATACCGTAACCAGACCACGACTTTCCACTTCATCTCCGAATCGCACCACTTCTCATTAGACGTAAACAGCAGGTTAATTCTTTGGTTATACGAGAGTAATGACATTGTATTAACTGCGGTACTTCGAATTAGACAAGATTATGACAGACTCAACATTTCTTAGCGTGATATTTCCTGGTTCTAATAAGTACTCGCGCGTTAGAATAGGATCAATACAGTGTGTATTACGCCCATTTGTGTAAGACGTGTTTTATCGCACTTGCCAAAAAGGTGTGATATAAATTCAGAACAGCGGATTAACATCACATTTTTGGTCAAATCGGACAAAATAGCAACCGAAACTGTAAGGTGTGTTCTCCTTATTATTATTATTATTATTATTTTATTTTTATGATGCAATATCTCGTGCTCGCTTCTTGAATGGCACAATATATGTTTCAGATAATCGAGAAAACATGCAGGATGATCTAAAATCCGGTCGATCCAAAACCACAAAAGGCGATGAAAACATCGCATAAGTTCAAAATTTGGTGCTGTGCTAAGAAAGAAAAAGCAGTTCGAAACTGTTGATAAAAATTTGAACATGAGAAACGTGTTCTCGAATATGGTTCACAGCGTTGATTTCAGGCTTCCGCCGCGATGTTGATGAGATCTGCGCTCTTTTGGGATATACGTGGAGTCGTATGGCAATTGTTTACCGACGTTTTGCGACAACATATCGGTCCCATCTTCACGGGTCAAGTGTCTGAGTAGGAAAGAAAACGTCGGTAAACAATTACCACACGACGCCGCGTAATATCCCAAAAGAGCGCAGATCTCATGGTTCACAGTGTTCTGAAGCCACGACCAAAAAATGAAGAGTCAGAATCCGCAATGACATTCTTGAACGATCCTGAAAAGAACCAACCGGGCTTAACAGAGTAATCACTGATGACGAACCATAAGTACTCAAGTAGGCCTACGACTCTGAAACTGAAAGACAAAGCCTCAGTGGACAACGAGCTCGTCCCTCCCCACCGAAAAGGCAAGCACGTCACGCTCCAAGATGAAGACAATACTAACTGTGCTTTTCAGACACTAACGTTATCTTGCACCATGAATATCTTCCAGCAGTGGGACAAACTATCAACCAGCAATTCTACAAAAGTGTTCTGGAGTGCTTAAGAGAAAAAGTGCTTAGTGAAAAGACAGTAACTGTGGTCCCACATGCGGGTTCTTCATCACAACAAAGCTCCTTCTCACCCAGCTGTCTCACTAAAACAATTTTTGGCCAAACAGCAAACCACAAGAAGGAAACACCCACCATATTCGCCAGGTGTAGCTTCTTGCGACTCTTTATGGTTCCAATAATAATATAGTTTTTGGAAAGGAACCCACTTTGACGACGTGGACCATACAAGCAGGAGTACAACAGAGTAGGCCTGCTTACACAGCATTCCTGAAGAATTCTTCCAAGAATATTTTGCGAGATATGTGTACTTACAGATCACAGTCACATGCACGTCTATGAAAGCACATCAGAACATGTAGGTCAAGCAAGACCCCTTAACGCGTAAAATTTCGGTAACATCACTAACTTTCCTACCAGGCCTCCTTATGGACGACAATTACTTGCGTAGAGAAAACTTTAGGGTTTATAATTTAAAGACGAATTTTATTCAAATAACCGGATTGAAACCTCAAAAATCCCTGAACCTTTCAGAGAACACTAGGGGCTCCATTCAGCACGGTTCAGGAAAATTTTAGACCACACCACTCTGAGTTGAAAATGCTGTAAAGTACAGTGCCTAAGTTTATAGTTTCATATTGCATTGGGCCTGACATTTTTCTCGGTCTTCAGTCTCGTGACACTCTCAGAAACCTACACAACCATCTTAAATCGTCTTCTTAGTATTTTATGCTCTGATGTCCTGTATGTCTGTATACCAGTGTCAATGAGTATATAAATGGAGGCCCAGAGGCACGACTAATAAACATCGGGTCACGGTCTATTGTATGGTACAATGTGCTGAAGAGTGTGCTTATAACATGTGGGTGTGTTGCGTTCGGACATCCACAAAATCTTTACAATGGTCAAAATCAGTGCAATACAACCATTGTCGTGTGTAGTGATGTCGTGCATCTATTACGAGTGCTATAATGATGACACCTATCGACGATATGAAGGGGATGATGCATGAATGAAGTTAAATAGATTATCTGTGTACGGAAGTCCAAGTGGCCAGTTTCCGTTCAGACTTAATTAACTTATGAAACACATAAGTTGTCAAAATATATTTAAACAATTACAGAGGGGGTCAAATATGGTAAATAAATAAGTTATATGAAGGCGGATTCTCCTTCATACGAATTAAAGGGTCCATATTAACATACATGAGAGATTCCTGAAGTGGCCACTAGGGCTTCCCTTACATACGCAAATTATTTAATTTCACTTGGACGTCTTCCCCTGACTATCGTTGACAGGTGTCTTTGTAATTGACGGATGATATCACTCAACACATGCGACAATTCTACATGACCTTTGTTGGACAATGGTTCTGATGTAGGTATTTTAACCATTTCAACATTTTTATGTCTCAATACAACACTCCCACATGTTATCAGCATGCATTACACCACAGTGTACCAGATAATAAGCTCATGACAATGTTTACTATTCATACTAGTGGACCTCTGTCTATATTTATTACAATAAATCCAAAGTAGTACACAGTATTACAAAATACAGCAAAAATCGCTGCAAGTTATGGCCAATCCTGGCCTCCTCAGGTGAAGAATTTAAACATCACGGAAGTCATAGAGTATTTTATATTGCTGGTCATAGTTACAGTTATACTTCATTATGACAAAATACTTATGGAGATAAAGGAAATATTTTTATTCCCATAAATATTTGATCATAGTAAAGTATAACTAACAACAATGTAAAAGCTTCTATACCTTCCAGGATGTATAGATTGTTTCCCTGAGGATGGCCAGGATTGATCGAAACATCCTAGGGACAAATTATAATACTGTTTTATAGTATTATGTACTATATTTGTACCATGTTGGATGTATGGTAATAAGAAGTTCAGAAGGTACAAGGTCAAAATATACTCTATATATTTATTGACAAGGATCTAATGTGCATTGAGTTTAACCATGAATTCCGTACTTTTATCTTGAATTTTATGTTAATGTACACAGTATTTATATATAATTATATACATATGCCTTTAGTACTTCAACTTGTTTTATAATGAACTCCTTACTC
Organism: Reticulitermes speratus; assembly: GCA_021186555.1. Lineage (NCBI taxonomy): Eukaryota > Metazoa > Arthropoda > Insecta > Blattodea > Rhinotermitidae > Reticulitermes > Reticulitermes speratus. The sequence continues at coordinate 24,465,813 of JAJKFL010000005.1, forward strand.
ATGGCTCAGAGGGCCGAAACATGTTGAATACAAATAAATGTAGTTGGATAGTCCTAAACTCAGTTTAAAAAATCGGTTTCAATTTAACAACTGATCAAAACGTGTCTGGTAGAAATACAACATTAAAACCTACGAAGAGCAGTTCTCAAATGTATCTTCCCATATTATGAATCATTGTCTCAGAAAATGCAACGTTTACACAATTCCTCTAACAATTCCATTTCTACGATCGTATGGGTCACCGTTAGTCTGTTTTCTCATACATTCCAACCACTCTGTTCGGTTCTCAGACGCTTGTTTCGTATAATCATTCCCAAAGTGTGGGTCTTTATGCTAGACAAAAGTGAGAAGAGCATAAGCCTAATTCTAAACAATAAATCTCAAGAGCTCCATTTTCCAATATCAGAATTGTTCAACACACAAAACAAGTAATAGGGCTTTCCGTGTTATAAGGATATTTCTCATCTAGAACACTAGCTGCAGCTCTGAATAACACTAAAGTTCAGCAATATAGAAGAAAATGGCTGGAGATCTCTAATATTTCCGATCTACTTAAATGAGTTTCAGCACTCAAAAGTACCAAGGAAACACACAAACAGAACCTGGCGCCACTTGCTCAATAAAATTCACTATTGACAGGGTTAATAATAATTGTCCTTCAAACGATTCACATCAGGAATGTATATTACAAGCCATTACCAACCGTAAAAAGAGTCTACCACAGACATCCACACAAACACACAGAAAATATGACACGACAAGCTTTGCCGTTATATATATGAGATAGAAATTTACAAACCAGCAAAGGAATTTGCAGTTTTGTTAAAACGCAAGCCCAATTCAAATTTCTGTGTGCGCCATTATAATGAATGGATTAACCGTGTCTCAAATGTAGTATAATTCTGAGCGAATACATGAAGCAAGAAGTCTTAGCTACTTATTCACAGATTCAGAATTTAATTTTTAGCCGTAACAGGCCAACCGTCTGACCCGCAAAAATAAAGGGCATAAAACCAAAGGGTTTTCCTTGAACGAATGTAACAGGACTAATTAGACATCAACATTATAGCGCTACTAAGGAATCAGTGTAAATAGATTCGCAAGGCTTTATACTTATAACATAAATATATTAATTCTTCATATTCATCATCACATAAGTTGGATAGAGTTCATGTTCCGGCCCAAATTTTAAAAATAGCTTTAATTTTATCTAGTTAGAATTCATACTTCACATCGTATTCTTTCGTATTTGGGTATATTATTTCACATTAAATTCATCTCTAAGCATCCCTTTCAGTATGTCTTAATTTCTACATCTATTTTGATATTCATTTCTCATTATGAAGCAAACGTTTGTTATTTAGTACGTTGTCTTTCTGTTGTCTTCCCTTCTCTTCAACTTTCTTATCAGACCAGCGGATAGATAGACATCTTTCTTCCTTCAGTTCTGGACACTGTTTCGGGTAATGTAAGAAATCTGTCACTCATATCACCAACATTAACCAGGACGTTTTCCATCGTCACAAATATTTAAAATAAGCACTACTTTCCGGAAGTTAAATACTTCCGTCCTCAGGTGATATACCGGGCTAATGTTGGTGATATTAGTGATATAAAACTATTGTCAAGAATTTACATGTTGCAAATTTATTTGTGTTTCACAGCCACTTCTCTTTACGCAAGGGCACGTCTGAGACACTTTAAAAATTTCGCATCTAATTCCAATTATTTAATTCCTTCCTGAGATATTTATTTGTAATTAATTTAATGGTCCTGTCAGCAGCTCTAAATACAAAATGTCGACTTTGTTTTTTAATTATTATTTTAGAAGATATCTTGATCCAGTCTAACATTTTATTGCCTTCATATAATCTGTGTGGCACACAGGAATGCCGGGTAAGAAGAACACCATCGTATACCAGTGCTGCCCGGAGCCTTACGTGGATGTGACATTCACAATCCAGATTCGAAGACGGACCCTCTACTACTTCTTCAACCTGATTGTGCCCTGCGTACTCATCTCGTCCATGGCTCTTCTTGGTTTCACCCTGCCCCCCGACTCTGGGGAAAAGCTCACCCTAGGTGAAGTATTGCCCTCCTTCAGCGAGCCTTTTTCTTTAAGCTCCGCAACAGGTATTTATTTATTCGAGCCTCTCATTGTCTTTGAAAGAAGACGTGCACAATAAACATGAGCGCGGTATCACTAGTACCTTGATTACTATTATTATTATTATTTATTATTATTATTATTATAGAAACTATAACTAGAATTGAATTATTAGTATTATGTCGCATGGAAATTTACTGTTATTAGTGACTCATAAACATGAGGGCATAAAAAGGAAGTTCGCAGCCCTCGGGTACAATGCATTTTTCAATACTATTCAATAACATGTTAATTAAATCTTTAATCATCTAAAGTCCAGTGGTAACTATATGTACCATCTGCTGCAACCTTAAGAAACTCTGCAGGTTGAGTACACAGTGTTTCTTATGGTTTTCACAACAAACGACCCTTTTCCAAACGGCTTGGATGTTTATTGGTCGGTAGGAACGGAACTTTTATGTGTAATTTAGATGAAGGTGGCACTTTAAAGGGTTAAATCATTAGGTAGTACCTAACATTACCACAGAAAGTGTTTTTTATTCTCTATAATTGCTTAGTCCTGTCATAATAATAATAATATAGAAAATATTTGCATTCGTGTTCCTGCTCGGAACATAACTTTTACATGCTCTGTTGCACCTTCAGGTATCGTCCTGCTGGAGTTGCTTCTGCTGTCGATGCAGCTTGTAAATCCATAGGTTTTTCAGAACATGAGTTACAATTTAAACGACATTAATTGAAAGTTGGTTATTTTGTTCTGTCTTTGCTATTACGTTCTTCATTTATTGTTTTTATATTTATGCTGACTCTGTAATTCGCTACTAGGCTGTTCAGTCAGCAAGTAAATAACTGTGTTATTATTATTAGTCGTCATCATCATCGTCATCATCATCATCAGCACCGCCGCCGCCGCCGCCACCAATATTTTTCCATTTGTGGCAGGTTGCGCACCAAATGCCTTAAGTTTACATTAAAAGCCTACATTTTTACATGTACAGACAACAACTCGAAAGTGTACGAAATGCGTTTAGGTGGTTCTGCGTAAAACACAGGGACATACATATCAATAAACTCGTAGAATATTGTAGGCTGTCCATGGTTTTTAGGTGCGTTTGCGTTTGCTCCCTCCATACTTCCGCATACAACTCTGTAATCGCTGAACGCATCTTAAAAAATTTTGATGTAGGAGAATTTTACTAAATATTGTATAACTACTTCAATATTCATTTAGATCAACCGATTTATCGAAGAGCTTTACGTGAATACCTACTTAAGTTTCCACGTTCGTGAGCATTGGCATCCCCAATCTCATTTTGTGTCCGTATCACTTTCTGAACTCACGAGAAAATTAGGAATGTAAAATTAGACTTCGTAACATTTAAATTCTGTGTGCCACAATTGACCACTGGTGCTCCATATAGTTTGTGTTTCCTCCGTATGCTAGCATTAATGCTAGAGATGAGCGTAATGTAAACGGTTCATCGATCGCAGCGATGTTCCTAAGACTTGCAGATAACAGAATGCGCCGCAAGTGTTAACACTATGTACATACGTGTATTTTGTAACTTGTTTAAGTTCAGTGTAGACATTCTACAGAAGTAGATGGTGTGGCGTTGCTCTGGGGATTCCTTTGGAATATCCCACTGAAAGAAGAATTGGATCTAGTACGAAGCTCAGAATTTAATGCGACATTTTCTGTACTTTCTGTGGCACAGATTTATAGTTCTTACCTTTTCCCCGAAGTTCCCTTGTTGCTTCTTTCACTTCAGCAAAAACAAACTATGAGTTGCCATTTTTAGTGTTGTTTTTTCATTAAATCCTTCACAACATATAGAACACATATCTACACATTCTAATCTTACAAAGGACAGATTTGCTGCCTGCCGCTGAGACAAAATTTTAGCCTGTACTGTATATGTGTCTGTTAAATCTATAATATCTGAAAAAGAATATTCCAAACTAAATTTTGTTTGTTTCTTAACGAGGTTACGTTTTAGCATGACAGATTTGCTCTTATAATTATATGAACTGCTTGCAATAAGGCAGTGGTTCCCAAACTTTTTCGATCCACCGCCCCCTTGGTTCCATATACAAACTCACAGCGCCCCCTACCTTTTATATAAAACATAAATGCGCTTTTGTTTCCACTTTTATTTTATATTTAAAAAATCGTTTAAATAAAATTATAAGATTTAAGATAAAACACCAACAAAATGCACAACTTATAAGGTGCAGATTAGCTCCTTATATCATGATATTACCCTACGCGTTTCAGCTCTTCGTGAGCCATCATCAGGGGTCTTTTACTCTTACAAAAGGTGCTTTACAAATGCTGCATCTGTTGATGACACCAGCAACCAGCACAGTGCAGTGTGTGATCTCCTGTAACCTTTAGAAGTGCGAACATCTTTTATATAATAGACGCAGTGAACAGTGTTTTTAACAAGCTATTTAACAAACCATCATTTTAACTGTGTTTTATGACTCGTGTGTTTTTAACTTATGAACAAGTGTTTTATGCTCCAGATAGTGCATAATTTTTTAAAAAAGTGTCATCAACAGATGCAGCATTTGTAAAGCACCTTTTATAAGAGTAAAAGACCCCTGATGATGGCTCACGAAGAGCTGAAACGCGTAGGGTAATATCATGATATAAGGAGCTAATCTGCACCTTATAAGTTGTGCATTTTGTTGGTGTTTTATCTTAAATAATAAAATGCACGGTGAATTAAGATTAAAAATTATAAGAGTTAAGCTTAATGTTTTATGTGTTATTTAATAAATTAAAATTTATTATATTTTCTATGATTAACAATAATTCATCTAGCAATAATTTATTAAAAAATAATATGTGCTTCAATAAGATTCATAAATTAAAATACTAAGAAATTTAGTTCATTTTTTATTTTTAACACAAAAATTACTTTATTTGAATTTTATTACAAAAATAAATGCACTACTTATCTACTAGCGCCCCCTGTGATAATAACAGCGTTCCCTTCCACCTCTCGTACCTATTAGCGCCCACCTCGGTAGTCCCACCGCCCCCCAGGGGGCGGTACCGCCCACTTTGGGAACCACTGCAATAAGGTAAGGCAAGGTAACTAAGAAAACGAACGAAACTGAAATTCGTCAGAAACAAAATTCCACGTACACGCGTAAATGAATCCGACATTGTATGCTAATTATGCTGCTTACTTCGAAAACGCAACGGATATTTGGGGTAAAGCTACAAAATTAATAAGCGACCCGGTCCGTAAGAGACGTGGTCACATTTCCATCACCGCTGAATGAAACATCCTGAAGTTGTGAAGCAGAGGGATAATAATTTTTCAAAGTTTATTCTACCGCCACTGAGAAAGAAAAGTACATTAAATTCGGTAGTGTTGTGTACCTAGCAGCAATTCCAGAAATAAATGTATCATACCGCGTAAATTCACTTTTGGGTTCGATGGCATGAAAACCGCTACACTGCCATGTTCTCCCGCCGTTGTAATTATGTTGTACTAGCACAAAGCACGTACAGCGCGAAATTTTCACAATTCCAATTTCCAGTTGATTTCCACAGATAAATCAGCAACTGAATCATTCCTATATATCACAGCCCTAGAGGATATTATGATCTCACAACTTCACTAAATATTAAAGCCATGAATTTCAGAAGTTCTTAAGAAACAGCTGCATAAGTGTTGCCGAAAGAGTACGACGCCGCAATATCGACCGAAACTTAGTTACACCGGTTTTGATTATACTCGTATTTAACACGTAACATCCCACAAACATCCTAAAATTCTTGCCAAAATTTCAAGCTTCCATCTTTATTTTCTGATGAGTTCCGCCAGGCAAAAACCCATAGACACCTTTTAGCATTCATATTCAAAAATCCCTTTTGTCTGTTTACCTTAATTTCTTTCAGCGTAATTTTAAGAAAAAGTACGATAAATTTAAACTTGTCTCTATGCATGCCAAAAAAAGGCATATGGGGAACTGGAGGTATGTCTTCACTCATTCTGAACCTCAGCAATAGATGTATGTGAGTAACCAGCTTCACTCCCCGGCTGCTTTACCCCCTGCGCAAACTGAATAGGAGGCTGGATGGGGCCCAGAGCCGGTCTGACCAATTTGAAGAAGAGAGACAATTGGAGTAAATAATATTGCAATATTCAGGTAGGGAGACCTGAGGGAAGGAGACAACTTGGAAGACCCAGGCGTAGATGGGAGGATAATATTAAAATGGATCTTCAAGAAGTGGGATGGGGTGGCATGGACTGGATTGATATGGCTCAGGATAGGGACAGGTGGCGGGCTCCTGTGAGTGCGGTAATGAACCTTCGGGTTCCATAAAACGCAGGGAATTTCTTGACTAGCTGACGACCTGTTAGCTTCTCACGAAGGACTCTGCTCCGTGGAGTTAGTTAGTTATATATTCAGTTCATACATCACAGCAAACACTATGGTCCTATTTCAAAGACCGGCATATAGGTAAATAATCACTGTATATGCCGAGGATCATATAACTCTCACAAACAGCCTCTATGGACGTACGTAAAAATGCAAATTATTTTACAGGTCGAGTTCGTGGGATAAATTATACCGTATACATAGTAACCACTGTGCTTCAAAAGGTTACAAAATATACTTCTTACATCGGTCCGTCCCAAATGACAAAAACGTCTGCAGTAATCAATCAGCCACTTAAATAATAGCAATTTAAAAAAAAACTATTACCATGTTGCTTAATTTTGCACATACTCCTAACTTCGCAAACTGAGGTGCTGTTGCTGCTGACTGCTGTATTCTGACAGTGATTAAGCAACGTTTTACATTATAATATACAATTCCATCTTGCGTGTCAGTCAGTCTAGTGGCAGGAAGCTTGGAAATGGTTGCAAATTCGTTTAAAATGCTTTCCAGTATCAAATAATTCGCAGTGTTCTGTTGTATGAGCGTAACGAATCTGACAAGTGCGTAATGAAAGTAGTGTATTTTTACGCATCGCGGAAAATTGTTTATACGACTCGTGTGCTCTTAAAATAACCTGGTTTCGTATGTTGTAAGCATGTAATAATTCTTGCCGTTTTTCACTCGTAATGATCGGGGCCAAGTTATTTTTAATTATATTTGCCTAATTTTGCTCAAAAAGTGTTGTCCTGATTTCGGACTGTGCGAACATAGGATCGTCATATGCTTCACAATTCTCTTCAATAAACTGGAACTTATCGCTAGAGATGGGTCCAAAGAAACATAACTCATTGATGACGGGTATCATAAAGGGGCAATAATGGCCGTTAAAAATAAAATCAACTGTGAAAGACGAAGTTTAGAACAGACTGAAAAACAATGAAAAATCAGTCAGTACTGGAGTAAGAGGGAATGGCTCAGGTCGGTTAGCCGCCAGGCATCTCACCACGGAGGCCCGGGTTCGATCCCAGGTCAGTCCATGTGGGATTTGAGGTGGACAAAGTGGCACTGGGACAGGTCTTTCCCCCCGAGTACTTCGGTTTTTCCCCTGTTAATGTCATTCCTCCGGTGCTCCATTACTTGGAAAAACGAAAAAAACTAATCATCTTCATCACAGGGTTGCACAATAAGCCTTCAGGCTTTGGTGCACATCTGCTGCGGGGCCCTTCACCACAAGAAAAAGAGGGAATCCTGTATTGCCTGAGGCCCCTTAAAATATGCTGTTTCGTGCCTTACTGTCAAAAATGTCCAAATGGTGGCATTCCAAATGCGAATTAAGAAAGAAATTTCCAACCCATCTTCTGGAAAATATAGAATTGCGAAATGGAAACGGTTTCTTAAATGTTTAACCCAACATTCTCAGCTGAGTCTGCGCAAGCTATGGTTGACATCTGTTGCAAGAGCATAAATTATTACATCTGAAAACCTTCACAAATATATTTATATATTTATACTTAAAAATCGGGAAAGAAAGCATTGCATAATAATACCATACCATACTGTTGAGGATAACAGCAATCGAAACTTCTCCCTTTCTGTAGACTTCCGTTCCCATCTGGCGTATTTCAAAGAGCCCAAAGCGCTTGTCCCCAGCAAAGCTTATCACTACTAACATTCCCATGAAGGGACTGCCCAGACGACTGGAAGGGAATATATGTAATTATATTGAATGGGAAAACGTAACAGCTCCAGGGAGATATCATACATGGTGGAAGATAATAATTGAATGGATTTATAAAAGCTGCGTATTGGAAACCGAGAGGCGGAAGGTAACATTAACGAACATTTTCTGTTAGAGTGGCACGAGGATGAAGTGGCTAGGACTTCGAGATTACATGTAGTGAATGTTGTGACACTGATGAATAACTAGATGTGCTGTATCACGAGAGAGGATTTATAATGTAACACTTCCTTCGACTTTCCTTTGAACTAGACTATATACGATGCTTTGCGATTCGACTGATCGACCGAGGAACAGTCGTTCGATTCCCTGTAGGGGCAGATTGTTCAGCTCGGCTCTTAGGCCTACCCACACAGCCTCCTATTCAATGGGTGCTGGAGGCTTATCTCCCAATGCAAAGCGGCCGACGCGTGAAGCTGAAGAGTCATCTCCATCTAGTGCTGAGGTTAAAAACAAGTGGGGGTATACTTACACTCCCCCACATGCCTTCTTGACGTGCATAAGGAAAACTGTACCTTTACTTTACTTTATACTTACATGCAAATTCACAACACAACGACGTAATCTGGCGAAGCGCGAGTGACATGACGGAACAAATCAACTTCCGCTTGACATACTTGCGTATATATGCACAGGATATAAGAGAGTGAACAAATGAATTTCTGCTTGATATCCCTGCTTATACGCAGGATATAACAGAGAGAACAAATGAACTTCTGCTTGATATCTTTGCCTATATGCAGGATAAAACAAGAGTGAACAAATGAACTTCTCCTTGAATCCCTGCCCTTTACGCAGATATAACAGAGAGAACAAATGAACTTCTGCTTATATCTTTGCCTATATGTAGGATAAAACAAGAGTGAACAAATGAACTTCTACTTGAATATTTGCCTATATGCCAGGATAAAACAGAGTGAACAAATGAACTTCTGCTTGATATTTGCCTATATGCAGGATAAAACAGAGTGAACAAATAAATTTCTCCTTGATATCCCTGCTTATACGCAGGATATAACAGAGTGAACAAATGAACTTCTCCTTGATATCCCTGCTTATACACAGGATATAAGAGAGTGAACAAATAAACTTCTGCTTGATATCCTTGCCTATACGCAGGATATAACAGAGTGAACAAATTAACTTCTCCTTGATATCCTTGCTTATACACAGGATATAAGGAGTGAACAAATAAACTTCTGCTTGATATCCTTGCCTATACGCAGGATATAACAGAGTGAACAAATGAACTTCTCCTTGATATCCCTGCTTATACACAGGATATAAGGAGTGAAAAAATGAACTTCTGCTTGATATTCTTGCCTATATGCAGGATATAACAGAGTGAACAAATGAACTTCTCCTTGATATCCCTGCTTATACACAGGATATAAGGAGTGAATAAATGAACTTCTGCTTGATATTCTTGACTATATGCAGGATATAACAGAGTGAACAAATGAACTTCTCCTTGATATCCCTGCTTATACACAGGATATAAGGAGTGAAAAAATGAACTTCTGCTTGATATTCTTGCCTATATGCAGGATATAACAGGGTGAACAAATGAACTTCTCCTTGATATCCCTGCTTATACACAGGATATAAGAGGGTGAACAAATAAACTTCTGCTTGATATCCTTGCCTATACGCAGGATATAACAGAGTGAACAAATGAACTTCTCCTTGATATCCCTGCTTATACACAGGATATAAGGAGTGAAAAAATGAACTTCTGCTTGATATTCTTGCCTATATGCAGGATATAACAGAGTGAACAAATGAACTTCTCCTTGGTATCCCTGTTTATACGCAGGATACAACAGAGTGAACAAATAAACTTCTGCCTGATATCCTTGCGTATACATAGGATGTAACAGCTGAAATAATTTGCTAATTGGGATACTGTAACACGATAAGAAGATATACCAGTGCCAGATTCTTAACTCCATATTAACAACTCTGACGGACGTATTTCCCAAATACTTTCCTTGTGATTTTATTTAACTTATTTGTTGTCAGTTGATGTTAACTGATTTCATGTAAAACTTATTTAAATATTAATCGATATTCAAATAACGCAGACGTTTTATTTGTACTTCATGCAAGCCATGCATTTTATTTTACGGATATGGGCTAGAATGAAAGCAGTCCGAAATATTTTACTGTAGGTCCCGAATGAAGTCCTATTAAAGTCTGCTAAATGGCGAAAATATTAAACGTGCAAACAAAGGACACCATCTTCCCATTACACATCATTACAAAATTTTTAGCAAAGAAATAGACATACGTATTTCTCACCAATAACTTTCCAGGGTCATCGTCTACACCATGCACGATGTCCAGGCCCATATAGCACTGCTTTGTGAAGAGATACATTTATTTGCAAACGAAACACATTCTTAAATTTATTATCGTACTTCAGTTACAACAAGGCACACGACTGTCTTCAGTGATAGGACACAGCGTAATTTGTCAGACAGGGACAAACATTTCGGAAGAACCTACCTAAAAACTACACGGCGTCTTGTATTAGATGACAGTCATCTTCACAATAACCGCCGTGATGATCTCACATCTCACCAGAACGTAGTTCGCCCACTAACGTTATCACCTGCCTCCATGCGTTACTGCACACGCGGACCGTTCCGCTTGACTGCAAGCGGGACAGCAATCGCCGGTATTCCAATTTGTCTTGAGACGGGGTCCACGCGTTTTGGTTTCAAGCACGGGAGTTAATATTCGTATTGGGATTACTAGTCACCATATTTAAAGAACGCGAAGGAAATGGTTTTCTTCCCCTCTTTGACATTCGTCATATCTAAATTACATGTTGTTAACTACACGTCAGTTCTGCTAGTGAAAACTGAAAAGACAACCAAAGCAGCTTTCTTTTAGTTCGTCTTCGGTGCAAAGAATATTTCCATCAAATTTATCTTCTAATATGCCCCACACGTAAAAATTACACGGGTTCAGATCCGGCGAACAAGAAGGCCACTATTCTCTGCATATTATTCTGCCAACAAGAACGTTCTGCAAACAACGCATAGAATTGTCTCAGGTGGGACCTTTTGCATTATCTTACCGAAAAAGGCATAAGTTATTTCGCTATAGGACACGTGTTAAAAATGCAATTCCATAATGCGTTACATATGTGTCAATGTGTGGTCCCAGAAGAAAACGCGGGCCAAGTAATCCAAGTTTTACTCATAGCAAACCACAAAGCCAACTCAACATAATTTTATGACACCTTGTGGATTAACGTGGGATTTTCTGGCCACTGAGATGAAGCCAAGCTTGATTGCTAAGAATATCGAGTGTGAAATCCACTTCTCCAGCATGCACCCCTGGAAGATACTAGTTCAAAAATTTAGTCTTCCTTCACCATCTGTGAACTAAAGGTTGTCAGAAGCAGATGTCTTACACGGATTCAGATACAGAAGTTTTGTTACAGTTCGTGCCTCCAAGACAGCCAAAGATTTTCTTGAAGATGTATACAATTTAGTACCAATTTCGTCCTGTTTTTCCTCAGGCAGCATGTGTCTTCTGCATGATGTCTTACTGTCTATAATGCGACCTGCTGCTCGAAGTACTTCGCGTATTTGCAGTTTGTTCCAGTGTGGAACCCGCGTTTTACGAAACTTTTCATCTGAATTTGCGATGGCAGTCCTTGTAGGACGTACGTGTTGTACATGAACACGCCCTGCACCAGTGTAATCCGCACTACGTCAGTGAATGTCGCACACCCGCATCGCAACCTCTACGATCAGCAAGCAGTGCGGTAACAATGCGGAGAGTGAGTTTGGTGCAGAGCGCACGCGATCCGACAGCAAGTGATTGGAGCCACTGGAGTCAAATAAAATAATGGTCGTGCGTTTGACGGAGGTGCATCTTCGTTGGCTGTCCTAACTTGTACATTATCTTCATTTTCACTAACTAAGAATGCAGCCTGAAAGCAGCTTCAGAAGAACATGATAATTATACAATAGTCTCATTGTTATCTTCTGCCAGTCAGAAAAGTATCTCTACAAATAAACGGCTCGTAGTAAAACTTACACACTCTTGTAAACAGTTTTCAATCTTGATCTCCACTTTGACAGAGAGCCTCCTGGTATGGCTGGTACTTGTGAATATGCTGAATAAACAGTCGCGTGCAGCGGGCAAAGTCTGGCCCTCTAACTTTGGAGTTGATCGCATACTTTTTTTCAATCTAATATCAAGAACAGGAACAGAAGAATTAAGAATTCAAAATTTCATTCAGCTCCCACGCAGCAAAATTCTTTCCCTGCAGGGAAGCAACCCTCAATCATTCAACCCGTAGCCACTCGCCTCACTTACTAAGCTCCCGTGCTAATATAAACTGCAAATTAGATAGGAAACCTATATATACGTAATAATTCTGGCGCATGCGCTCCCTTTTATTTCATTATCTCGAACACCGTAACACTGACCACAAAACCTGTACACACATTGGGTTTCATCTCCTCTCTATAACGTTTGTTCCACACATTTCTCTCTCCAATAAATGCTTAGTGACTTTGTCAGGCGTAAATCTTCACGTGCAATGCATGTTATTGCTGGACGACTTTAACTAAAATTAGACATTGTCCACAAACTTTCTAATACAAAATTTTATGAAAATCCGAACATGGGTCCTCGAATTTTTCCAAGCGTACAGACAGACGGAGCAATTACAGTAATCGACCAACATGAATCCGAAATCGCGTAATGAATATGGCCATAATTCCATCGCGATATTTAATTGTACTCACTGAATCCGGAAATAATTATACAATTTGTATGGAACCTGTCCTTTACATCAGTTTAGCAACAATTCAATTGAAACTAGCACAATCACTCTGCCATTTTACAAATCAGCTGTATGTCAAGCGCGTGTATTACATGAATGCAATACTTCATAATTAACAATTCGTGTAGTCTGCTCTCATTCGTACCAATCAATACAATTTCTGTACCCAAATAGACATAGGTGTTACAGTACTAACACACTCAAATGACACCGCCGATAAAGAGCTGCAGGACGGGAGGTGGCCTCTTTATTACGCTTCAGTGTAACAGCGCAGTACACGGGTGTTAAAATGTTAACATTTATCTATATGACATGTGAAAGATTATGTAACATTAAATTTCAATAAGTATACTTTTCATTTGCTGGTCATTATTTTTTACGCGCATTTGTATTCGTTTAAATTCACAAGCTTTTACGTGGTAGGCCTACTTGTTCACTTCTCTTACCCAAAAATCGTAAGGGATCAAATTACGTGATCGTGGTGGCCAGTAAATAATTATTTTAAAAATGTCGAGAATATTTATTGCAGCTCATCAGAGGGTTGGTATTGTAAATAATCCTGCATTAATGACAATATAATAAGCAAAAATATGACATTTTTAAGATAAATAATGGATGTGGCACATTATAAACTTGTGACGAGGAACCCGGGGAAAATGACTAACTAGTCTCCCAGATGAAGTGCGCAAACACAAGACTAAAAGCGCCCAAAAACTTGCAAATCTAACACCACACGATAAGGTTTCAAGCACAACGTTCACCACAAAAATAGAACTAGAAATACAATTATTTATCTGCGCCAATATAAGTTTTCAGACTGTAGTGGTCTGAGTCTTGACACCATGTTGTCTTGTAGGCGGAGAAAGGCGTTTCGTACGATTATACTGCCTCTGTCTTCAGGGTTGAAAAATAAGTATGTATAAACCTGAGAGATAACAGGCTACAAAGAATCAGAAGGTCACAGTCTTGATAATTTGTTAATGTTTATTGTAGGATGCCCAAAAAATTAAAAAAGAAAATAACCTGTTTTTACAAGCCGGAGACGTGCGTCTTTACCGTAGCTTTCACGCTTTCTTTCAGAGCTATATTTATTGGACCATAACCACACCTTGAACAATTTTACCCACAAAATTCACTACTCTCATTTTAAACGTAACAAGTGATACTTATCCTACGAACCCACGACCGCCATCCCAGTTGCACTTGTACAAAAGCGTCGAGCGTCAGAACCTTGTGACGTAACTGTAGGCCTAACTGTTACTACGTCAGCATCGTATGCTGTGCGGATAATCGGTCCAGAATTAGAGGCCCTACCGCGCAGTCAGTGACTTGGAAACCAGGACGAGGTACGTGTGTACGTGTGTCGTCCTTTGGAATCGTTCCATTGATACTTACACTAACAGTGGTGGCCCGTGCACCTCACGACTAATGACAGTAACACCTCGTCGCAATGCATCAATGAGCCAAACTAATTTGGTGTCATAATTACGCAAAATATTAAAGTTTATAAAATTATAACTTAGCCTGTTTTATATGGTTGGAAAAACTGGTCTCTCACATAAGGTAAGAACATAGGCTGAGGGTCCTGCAGAACAGGCTGTTGAGAAAGATATTTGGGTCTAAAATGGAGGAAAGAACAGGAGACTGGAGAAACTTGCATAATGAAGAGCTTCAATATTTGTATTCAAAACAGTGATCAGATCAAGAAGGATGAGATGGAGGGGACACGTGACATGTATATGGGAGAAAAGACATATATACAGGGTTTTGGAGGGGAACCTCAGAGAAGGAGACCACTTGGAAAATCTAGGATAATATTAAAAAGAATTTTTAAGAAACGCTATGGGTGGACGTGGACTGAATTCATCTAGCTGAGGATAGGAACAAGTGGCGGACTCCTGTCAATACGGTAATTAACCTTCGTGTTTCATTAAATGCAGATAATTTCTTGACTATTTCGGAAGCTATAGGTTAGTTTCTCAAGAAAGACACTGCTCCATGCAGCAAGTTATTTACGCAAAATGTGCATTGGCCTATTATTCTGGCAAACTTAAATATAAACAGCTCTGGTGACTTAAAATTACTAGTTACGTTTTAGTTGAAATCAATATTAAACGCATTTTCTCCTCGCTATAAGAAATTTGTTTGTTAAACGAAAATAAATTTTCGTTAATTTAACGGTAATAATTAGACATTTTATCACCTGAGATAAAACATGCAGATATAGGTCTACATACACAAAATTAAGTACATACATTGCTTGCATGTGTTTTTATATAACACGTCTGCTCTTCCGTGATAAATAAAATGTTGAGGCCGATATACGGAAGCATCTATTAATTTAGCCTTTACTAGTAACCCGCTAGCTACTTTGTGTCCCACAGAAGCCGAACAGCAAGTTTATTGACAATACTTTACATCGTGTATACATGCTGTATACATATACGACAGTATGAAGGCCCGTATTCAATCTCAGGCCAGTCCGTGTGGGGTTTATGGCGGACAACGTGGCACTGTGACAGGTTTTTCTCCGAATACTTCTATTTTCCCCCTAATTATCTCCCCACCAACGCTCCTCACTACTGTCCCAGCGACGCTCTACAGTCCTTAAAAAAAATTCTTCACACTTCACACGCCTTGTCTGCAGCATGGCAAAGAAGTAGGCCATTTCGATCAATTACCACGGAGTGGAAAGGCTCTCTTCTTTTTCAGACATATTTCTCAGGAAGTGGAATTTTTTTCTGGCTTCTTAAATGGACCAGTATGACTACAGCCTATCCTGAAGACGCAGACAGCACGTTTTTCCAAAACGTCGATGTCAACCAATAACCCACAAGATGTCAAAGCTATTACGACTATCATCTGAATAACTGAATCGAAATTTCGTGACCTCTGTTAGTTGACGTTACCTTGAGGGTAGTCATGTTTGTTTTTTAACGTTGCTTAGGTCCTTGAGAGCTCAGGTGACATAGGATTGGAACTGTATGTGCAGTGTGATAGGAGTCAGTACGAGTACTAGTTTGTTCCGAGAATGGAGAATACGATCAAGTTAACAGAGTTTTAGTCGAAATACCTGAAAAGAAGCGGATATAATAGAGAGATCTAGATGTAGATAGGAGGATCATACAGAAATTAGTCGTAAAAGAAAGGATGTGAGGGTGTGGAATGGACTAATTTGGCTCAGCTTATGGTTCAGTGAAGGACTCTTGCGAGCACCACAAAAGGGTAGGAACTTCTCTATGATATGAAGAACTGACACCTTGTCAAGACGAACCTTGTTCTATATAGGGAGGGACACAAGAGAGAATATTTTTACGTGGGACATCCCATTGTGATCAAGATACACAAGGGCTGAGGATAAAGGCCGTCAATCACAACTAAATTCTTTCAGTATGTTGTATGGTTTGAATGCGACATGTTTCGACTTATACACAAGAAGTAATTATCAGGCTGATAAATCACCAAAGAAAAATAATTATGTAAATAGCATTATGTTACTTTACATCCTCCATATATACAGTTGAGATCTTAACTTCACAAATATCAAAAGAGTATGATAAGCCGAGAAAAATTAAATCTAAAAAATTGTACTATCTCCATGTAAATGTGACAAAAATGATAAGTTCAAAAGTAATGGCTTTAAAATATTTAAAATTAGAAAGAGTAAACTAGTACTTACAGATGAGTGTGGGCTTTATTCTGTATTACTCGGCCTTGGGGGTAGTTTTATTACTTTACATTTCCCGATATGTACTCTTGATTGAAGGAATGTTCATTACGCCATCATTTCTGTTTCTCTTTTAATTATGTCGTCTGTTCTTCGTAAAAGTTTGAAAGTAAATGTAAACAAGTTTTGCAGACACCTTGTTACTGTATAAGCCTCCTTACACTAGCGTTGAATAGGAAGTACATGCCGCATTAAACCCGTAAATTATACTACACGAGTTTAGGGTGTGACTGACAGCCATTATCATCACACCTTCTATAAAAGAGAAGCCAGACAATAAGCTTACATAGTGCATAATTTCCTAACCAAAGAACCTAAACTGATTATGATAACGTTAGAGGAATTCGTCGCCTAGCGATTATCATCTGAAGCAAAATTTTAGCAGCCACACATTTAAAAATGATCGAGAGACCGAAACAGTTGTGACAGGGCTAATGGCGAAGGACAAGGACTTCAATCACCAGCGAATATAAAAGCTCGTCCCACGATAAAACGGTACGGATAATTTATTGAGGTGTACATAGAACGAAGTCACATGTGTCTGAGAAGGTGTAACGTGGGTTTTGCGAAGCTCAGATTTGTTATATCGTACGTTTTAACTTTGGTCACTCTTTTCATTTCTACACACACACACACATATTGCCCTAATATTATAACGCTACTGACATAAATCATTCTCTACTCATCATAAAATTCTACGTTTCATGTTCTACACTCCTGTAGCTTCATACACGGCACGTGTGTTAACCACTTTACTTTCCAATTTACAGTTAGTTTTAAATTGGTGTAAGTACTTTCTACAGTTTTTTTATCTCCATTACATTTGCACAGGCTAAAATTTCCTAATATTTTCGTTCAAGTTCAGCCATTCTGCAAACAAAGTCTCTCTCTCTCTCTCTCTCTCTCTCTTCTCTCTCTCTCTCACACACACACACACACACACACACATAAACAAGTGTATTTCCGTGATTATATGTCCACAACGGGATGGCTAACATAAAAAATCTCTCTGTCTACTACTTAGTTTCTGCTCATGTTAACAATATTGTTTAACACTGCCATCCCCTACCACAGAGGGCATCTTCCTTTCTCAAATTCGTTCCGCGGTATAACAAATGCCTTAGTTGTAGCGGGGCAATATTTCGTAAAGTAGTGGAATTGCAGTAAAATTAAATTTGAACTTTTCTTCGTGGAGCTAAAGATACTGAAACAAAAATACATGCACTGTAAATTTGTTTTCTGACAGACCCTCATACTTATGATACTAACTAAGTGTTTTAAACTTATGATGGAAGGAAATACTTTTTAAGACGAAACTGTCAGAAGTGGTGCATGCTCGATGTACATTACAAAGACGGTGACTGGATACGTGAGGGCTGGAAATGAGATGGGCAATTTTCGTAACACATGCAAGGCTTGGGGTGAAGACAGGAAGAAAGGCTCGGACTCTTTTGTTACAGCCATAATTTATTACACATACACAAAATAGAATTATGACGTAAAAGATTTTAACGCGTAAAATTTGTAAAGTAACCGAAAAACGAAAGTTGGTGCGTAAAATTCTGAAATTATCTTGATATTTAAAATGGCAATTTCAGTTCATAACAATTAAAAATACAAAATACAATAATAAAGACAAAACTGTTCAACGCTGATATTTACATTCCGATACGGCTAGAATGCTTCAAAATTATTTATTGAAAGCCGGCTCTTATTAAACAGTAATTTCACCCCTAAACACTTTGTAATCAAACTCACGCATACGCAGTAACATATAATTAATTTCTTAATGTGCAAGAGAACTTTAATGATGCAGTATAATGCATATTATGTACACAAAACAGCTACGTAAAGGAGAACACATATAGCGTGATAGCCAACAGTTACATAATATGAAGTTCGTACCGCAAGTCATGAGCTTCGTGGAATAACAAACAAATGCAAGGCCACAGACAGGCTCCCCCGGACTTAACGGAATAGTTACATTGCGGAAGATCCGTGCGCAAGTCGGAATTGAGTACCTTAGGTCAACTATATATACCTATGTACATACACGGCAGTCCAGTACACTTAGGTCAACTATATATACCTATGTACATACACGGCAGTCCAGTACACTTAGGTCAACTATATATACCTATGTACATACACGGCAGTCAGTCATAGGGATATATAACTATTACAAAAGGCAGTCCAGTTTAAATCAACAACACACAGGAACCTGACCTGCCGCAGCATGACCGCACTGCCGTCTCTGTTATCGCCCAGCAGTATACTTCCGCTACATTCTTCTCCTTGAGCTTTCATTTCCGCAAGGAAAAATTCGGCGCGCATTTAAAAAATGTTACTAAGTCAAACTCCTCTTACTCTCTTTAAAATTTCATAAATCTGAAGTTTCGCAACTTGAAATTGCGTAATTCAGGTAGCGTACACATTGCTATGTGCCATATATGACTAGTTTCATTTATCATCTCACGCCATAATGAAAATTCCATACCTGCCCCAGTCGTGCGATCATTTTTCAGTACGAGAAAATGGCTGGCGAGGATATGTCGTTGCATCACCGTGTGCACTGACAGGTTGCCTTGTTAAGGAGTAAATCCACCGCATCGGATATTGACGCACGACTTCAACATGCATGTGGAGATTGCTGCATGGGCGCTAACAGTGTTACACGATGAGTAAAGCATTTTACAGACGGGAACATAAATATCGCCCATCATCGCCGAAGTGGTGTCCCTCGAACTTGCCTCTCCCGACAGAAACGAAGGATAAATTGATGAGACATCAGAGAGAATCGACGCGCGACAGTCAGGAAAATGGCAGCGAGGGCTGGAACAGGGCACTCTGCGGTACAGGAGATGGTGGAAATTTTGGGATACCGGGAAGTTTGTGCCACTGGATTCCTCGCTAGCTGACGGAGAAGCACAAACTTCAGTGAATAAAAGTTTCCTCGCAATGGCTTGAACGGTATAATGTCGAAGACGACTTTATTCACAGCATCGTGACGGGTGACGAAGGCTGGTTTCATCACTCTGAACCGGAAACAAAAGGACAGAGCACATAATGGCAAAGAAAAGAAGCCGAAAACAATGCCCTGGACACTTAAGACCATGGGAACTGTCTTCTGGGATGCAGAAGGATGCATATTGGTTGACGTGTTGTCACAAGGGGAAACGTCAGTCCTGCTCGTTACCTTCATACGTTCCACAAGTTTCATCGTGAACTGGTGAACTGCGAGACAAACGTCCAGGGAATAGACGGATACACTGCAAATAAAAACGCATGGCCCACACTGCTCATCTGTACGTTCATAGATTCAGAAGAATGGCTGGGAATTTCTCCCCACCCACCCTACAGTCTGGACCTGGCTCTCTCGGACCACCATCTGTTCGGGTTCGTAAAGGATCAGATACTGTATGACCAATGAGGCAGTCCAGGAAGCCGTCCGTCGTTTGTTACGAACTGCTACAACAGAGTTCCACCGCAAGGGGATATTCAGACTTCTAGAACGGTAGCAAAAATGCATCAGTCGGGATGGAGATTTTGTAGAGAAGTGAATACAGTGTACAGATTTGACTGGAATGGTATTTTCCTATTCATGCCTCTTCACTTGATTCTGAAATTAATGTTCTCATGACTTCCGGTAAGGCCCCCCCCCCCCTTATTTTTTTTCGGATAGTGTCTTTTGACTTTACAACATACGTCTTACTTTATCATATAAAGTTGCTTAATTTTGTATCACAGGTGTATCGTTGCATTTACATTAAAATTTGGGAGAAAATTCCTTGTACAAACTGCGCCTGAATTTTCTTTACATGAGTAAGAATTTATATTAGGTTTAACATTTTCATATGATGACACAGAAACGTTGTATTTTAAAGCACTTATATTTTTGTTGTCTTGAGAAGCCTCAGTTTCATTAATTCACCTCTAAATACACGTACAACACATTATTTAATACAATATTACATGCCCAACGTGACTTTTTGGAACAATTATTTGCTACGCTAATAACCTTGAAATAAGAATTTCATGCCCTCGTAGTTTTAGGAATATTCTTACACGATTCACGCTGAAACGCCGGAGTTGCAAAAACATCTTCAGATTTTCAAGAATAGCCCTTTGTTTTGTGGTGTCTCTTCTTCCTCATGTCTATTACTACGTGTAAATTATTGGTACTCAATCTGTGTACCGCAGAACACCGGGGTTCCGCAAGCACATTGCTTTATAATAAAATTGGTAGATACAACCTTGATAATTTTAATCGCATTTTTTTATTTCCATCCCCACCTCTGTGGATAATCGGCACTGGTTTTATTTTTCAGTGTAAATCCCAAATGACAAAATTTTGTTTTTTACAAAAATCCGTAAATACCTTACATATTAAAACAACTTTTTAAAAGACAGTTCTATTTCACTTTTGCACCCAAAAAGTATACATTCACTTTATACAGGTTTTCAGATTTAGTCACAAGCGTTCCACAGATATTAAAAGTTTGAATACCACTGCTGTAAATTATCTAATCGCTATGGCTATTCTTAGATACGTTTCACATATTTTCTGCGGGAGGTGAGTTCTCCGGATGCGAACAGTCGCCCTGCATAATAGAAACCTATACTCCCCAGCTCCTTTAACAGTTTCACCTTAATTTACGCAAATCTTAAAAGGATCTAGTCTATCATCCATTTGTTCAACTTATTTTAAACTTTGTGGGATTTCCTCCTGCAAACAAGTAACAACAAACAGATATAACATCGATACAGACTGTGTGTAGTTAGCTAAAAGTACTTGCCTGAGATTTCAAACTGGAATCAATTTACAACCATAAATATAACCTTGTGATGAGCGTAGGTAATTAGTACATTGTAGTATGCGTTTATGCTCTGTATGCTTCAACTTTCATTACGTTTTATATATTCTAAGAAATTGCTAAATTACACTTCATTGCTGAAACTTACACATCTACAGTAAAATGGTAAGTTTTTCCTGTGCCTAATTATCATGCCATGAAGACAGGTTGAGAATGAAGGTACAGCTCCACGAATTCTTCAATTCGGTACTGGATAGATATGAGTGGCCAGTTCTACACCCCGGCCGCTTAAACCCAGAGAAAATATCCCGGTACCAGCTGATTAGAGGAGGATGTCGGGAACGCTATGGGGAAGAAAAAAATCTCTTGCGCCTGCCGGTAATTTAACCGTATTATTAAATCTTCCAATTCTTTTGTAAAGTTGTCCACCTTATTTTATTTCATAAATGACTATACTTCTTACTGGCGTTCATAAAAGTGTGTTGTCAAAAGCGATTAAGGATATCTTCTTTCACTTTATGTAAGATAACGAATTCGTTTTATGTGTTATATGGATTAACGCTGAAGTTTCCAGTATGACCTTCAATGTTCCGCTCAACCTTCCTCTTCTTCGTACTTGATGGTTGTAAGTTGATTCGAATTTGAATATATCCTACGACACAACGGTGTGAACTCAAATGTTAAGTTTACCTTAAAGTTATTTGCATTTTCCTTTAAAGTTTCAAATTAGGTTCCAAGAACACTTCAGTCACGATGGTGAAATCATTTCAAATTCAGAACAAAAAGTGAGTTATCAAGAGTCATTTTAATTTAAAATTACCTATATTTTCTAGTCATGTACCACAGAGTGTTTTTTTATATCACAGCCGGGCAGGCTCGAGAACAAATTTTAGCCAGTCTGCGTGTTACAGAGGTAAGAAATGTTCATTCAGATGCTAGTAGCACACAAGTATTAGGCCTACGTCGGATTTTGTTTTGACAGTCAATGCTTTATTTATTTTGACATACACAGTACCTACGGAAGAAGCACTGTGTCTGTCATTAAAGTAGACTTTGCTGCCATAACAGCAAGCTTACTACACAATGAAAATGTTATCGACTGCACGAACAATTCTTCCGCTCTAACAGTCGCAGTGTGTGGCACAGATTCAAAAAGACGGTACTCGGACATTTCCGGTTGCGTTATAAGAAAACACCCTGTAATAACTGTTCTCAGCGAAGAACAAAAATAGAATAGAAATGTTGAGGATGAAATCTGAAATCTTCATTACAGGCGTCACCATACTCCTTTCGTTAACCGTATTTCTCAACTTAGTCGCAGAAAAGATGCCCTCCACATCTGATGCCGTGCCATTGATAGGTAGGACTTGCTGTTTTCCAGCGGGCAGACATCTTGATACTTGGAGGGGTCGAGAAGTCGTCAAACGATTATTGAATGGCAATAATACATCGATAATAATCCTATCGACTAATTACAAACGCTGTTGAGGTTCTCAGTTCAAAGTAATTATGACGACACCACAACTTTCACAGGAAAACAGTATTTAGCGGCTTCCTCCTACTATACGAATGTAACAATTCCACCAGGAGGTGTTCCGAGACTGGAGAGGTCAGCACACTGGATACTGCTTGTAAACTTCATGCAATGTCACAGTTATGTTAGACATTGCCCATTGTATGACGTACATCTGATACAGCATTACAGGATTTGACTCCTCTCCTTTGTCAGGATTATTAGGCTGTCACTACAGTCAACTGGCAGATTTTGTTGGCGGCATTTTCAAGATTAGTGGCAACAGTTATAATCTAAAGCAGAAACATTTAAACATTCAATGACCAGGAAGTAATCCAGATCCCTTTATCAACGAAAAGGTTCCGGGCTCCGGCCCGGCCACTGTCATGACCTCAAAAACAAAATAAATAATAGCTCATTGTATTTCACCTGAAGACGGGGATACAGTCAACTACAGGAACATTCTGTACATTAAATATACGTCAGCTAATGGGCAGGTCATAACTGGGCATTACTCTTTTCTAGTAAATCGATCATTGACCCACACCTTTACAGAACCATGTCACGTTGCCAATTCGCGCCCAGTATCCAATGAATCACTGCTGCTTGTGTTGTAGCAAGTAACCTCCTGACCATCCTTCGTTTTACTACAGCTGCTGTGTCTCATGTGCTGCTATGCAAACTACAGCATATTATCAGCATTTGTAACGTTAGTGAGACGAGGGCTGGTTTCTATGTGTTGGTCGGTGTTGAACCTTCCCAAAAAAATTCCCCTCATTCTTTTCCACATTTTTTGGTTTCTGTGTCCGTAGTCTTTTTTGAACCGTCATCCGTGTGAATGTAGCGCTTGGATGCGTGTGTGTTTTAATGTACTTGGTAACAATTTCATGTGATGACATTAAAGTGGCTTAGTTATAGTGGTTCTGTCATGGCACACGGCATGTAACTGCGATAGTGTGTACTTTCGAAGGCGAAGGCTTGGTTCTTTCTAGTAACAAGATTTGCATCTGTGTGCACATTTAGACGGCGTAGCAAACTTTTCGTCATATGGGAATTTGTTTCTTGTACACAATTTATCGCACAACTCTTTCTGTCGCTAGGAAGTTATTTTAAATTCAAGTAATTACTTTAACATGACAATGTATCGGAATGAACCAGGTCCGCCTTTCTACCATCAGATAGGACTTACTGTTTCCCTTCTCATTAGTAAAGTTAGTGCCAAATTTATGTGATTTGTCTTGCCACCACAATTATTGTCACCACCACCACACCAGTCACCGCAATCACGAATAAAAACAATCGAAACAGAACATTATTAAAATTAAAAGCAAAGAGCGAGCGAATCAACTAACTGGTTATTCTGTTTCAGGAGTGACCATCTTGCTCTCGTTGACAGTCTTCCTGAACCTCGTGGCTGAGACCCTCCCCCAAGTCTCTGACGCCATCCCTCTGTTAGGTAGTGATGCAGTTTGGTGTGTGACTGACTGACAGTGGTTTGCTTTCTGATACTTGGATCGTTGGAGGGGGATAGCATATACACTTTTTTCCAATTTGATCTTTACACCGTTAGTTAATGTTTGTTTTTTTTTTCTTTTAAAGAAAGTAAGTCTTTATCTGTGTGCTACGTTATTATTTTTGTGCCCTTCTTTGGTTGTTTTGAAAGCGTTGAGTGTGATTCTGTTTGTTCCAGGTGTTACTATCCTGCTGTCTCTAACAGTATTCTCCCTCCTGGTGGCCCAAGTGTTGCCCCAGACTTCTGATGCTGTACCCCTGATAGGTTAGATCGCGTTCCATTTTGCTGCTGCTGCTGCTGCATGCCATTTTCCGCTCATTACTTTCATTAAAAAGACATACATCAAAACCATGAATCACTCTTTCGTTGCTAATATTGAATTATTTCAATTGGAAAATATACCATGCACAATAAATATACTCAAAGTTTAAAAATTGATTTTAATTAGTTTTGCATAAGTTGGGCATGGTGCATTTTTGACACACTTCACGAAGCCTCTGAAACATGGTCAATTTCTTTGTAACACATACAAACAGTTTGTTTCGCTGCTCAGACTGTGGGCTATTTGATGTCTTGTTACATGAAAGTGTTAAAAGAAAATTGGGTCGTGTACACGGGCTTAATAATTACATTATCTCGCTTGGGCTGCAGGAACAAATTAACTAAATTCCTGTCATCGTTTCTGTTTAATCATATAGTTAACCCTTGTGGGTTTTTTATTAGTTGCATAATGTTTTACTTTTTTCTTCAAATTTCGCCTGTGATTATTTCAAACATGCGCGATTGCAGCATACGTTTTTCATTTGATTCGAACATCTGCTTTTTGTTCTACCTTGCATGCTGTGTTCCGAGTTACATCCTTCACCAAGCTGCTTAATTCCCTAGGCCAGCCTGCATCATTGATTTGCACTTCTTCCCCTAAAGCCCCTACCCTCTAAACACTAACCTGAATAACTTTACTAATTGAATGACTGATTGCCAACATCAATAATAATCTAAACAATAACTGGCTTCCATGAAGGAGAACAGCAGTCCGTAAGTGCAAGAGGCGGGTTTGCATTGGAAACTTAATCCGTATGTCTTGTAGTCTGCAACATTTACAAGCAGCATAACTGTTTATTTCTGCAAGATAAACAAAGACTTTGTTCCAATAAGGGCGCCAGACAAACAGAAAAGTCACTCTCGGAACCTCCCATACTAATGGGTAGAATCACATCTGCACGACTTTCTGTAAGCTTCGATAACCAGCAGGAGTCAAGCACAAACGCATTATCCGGCCTCTTTGTAACCTTCAAGTTATAATGAAAAATTCTGAAAATACGTGGGAGTTGTACGGATTACTGTTATGTTGCTGCTATTCAAGAAAATACTAAATTCCTTGCGTTACTTCTCCACAAAAAAGCATGACAGAATGACGTAAGGTTAAAAGTGTGCACGCATAA
The DNA here is from genome assembly GCA_021186555.1 of Reticulitermes speratus. NCBI lineage: Eukaryota > Metazoa > Arthropoda > Insecta > Blattodea > Rhinotermitidae > Reticulitermes > Reticulitermes speratus. The sequence continues at coordinate 24,491,881 of JAJKFL010000005.1, forward strand.
ATGGGTGCGTTTGTTTTGAGGTTGTTAACAAAGTATCTTGCTCTCACTTAATACATGTCGCGTCTTGAAAGTGAGTTTCTTGCTATTAAGAACTTGCAATTCAAACAATGAGAGTTTTCTTACACGTATCCTACCAACGCAAATCGTCACTAATCAACAACTGTACTGTCATACTTAGCCTCCAAATTAACGCACCCTCCACTTGATATAAAAACAGTTTAATTTTCCAATGTAAACTTTCCATAAACCTTATCTTATATACACATATCTTCATTCATTTGTGTTACTTTACCCCGTTTCTGTGGTGTACTAATATTACTTTAAGGATGCTTTTGAGATGGAAATTTGACTACCTCTCAAAGTATTCTTTATTTTTTTCTATATGAATCTGAATGTCCTTTTTGCAGGACGGGAGGCGTGACCGACAATGCGTCTACCTTCAGGTTGCTTTTTGTATTCCCTCATCGGTCTATACTACCACGCATCTGTATCTGTTAACACTGTAATTTGTTTCACATTAGGGAACCTCTAAATCAGATCGTAAGTTCTCGATAGCACCCTCCACCTCCAAGTATCAACTGACTCTGTCCCGTGTATTAAAAAGAAGACGTCTTTCCGTACGTTTTGTGTTCAATTTTTCATTATTACTGATGTGTTTTTGTTTTTTTTTATCACTGTTCACTCGTTTCCTCCTCTATAACATTCAGATTTAAAGGACCCCGTTTTACTTACTAATACAAAATTAATCCAATAATAGAAATCGTTTTATTAAGCACCACTAAACTCATAAAACACTTTTCTTAAAAGACGAAGAACAAAATAATTTGTTCCTAAAATGTATTTTGTCGTGCATTTAGTGCGAAGTTCATGCAAGGAGAGGCACCCCATCTAACGGCAGACCTAATAAACATCCACCTCAATAAATCCCGGAATGGCTTTGGAGTTTGGTAACAACTTGAAGGTAAACTAAAAGCAAAGTATAAAGAGAATTAATCCATCAAATCACACTTCACAAATTATTTTTGTAGTATTCACAAGATATTTAAAATAACACAACTACTTCTCCTTGCAGATTTTTTGTTGACCAATTTGAATGAATACTGCATCTACTGTATGCATATTTTGTTAGAATCACATTTGCGTTGGGCTTGTCAGCCAGCTGTAGCATAGTCAATCTTTAAACAATCTCCTGTATGCCTATTATTTATGCTTCCGTACAGAATTATTTTTAAAGAACAGATTATAACATAGCATGGTTTGACTCATCTCTTAGTAAACTGACATAAAGAAACGTTTAAAAACTTGTTAACACTTAAAGTAAATGTCTTACGTATAAATTGGGTTCCATGTTTTGTGAACTGTTAAAAGCAAGGCAACATGAAAGTAGTCGGAAGGAATTAATTTCACAGAGAAAGTAAACTATACGTTCATTAACTCATCAAAGACATTTAAAAGACTATTTACATCCCCCTGTATAATGTTTCATCCCACTTAAACTCTAGACTTACCCCCGCAAACTCAATACTAAATACATTGAGGAGGCTGCGATGGGCTGTAGTCCTAGATATTTGTGAGAGTTTACTTTCGAAGTTTGCCTGAGTAATGTACATATATCTATACATATACAATTCATGGCCTGTAAATATCTGTATGAATAAACTTCGATATACGTATTTAGTTCATTGCAGTTTTTCATAAAAACAAAATTAATGCATATTAGTTTGGTAGCTTAATGGAGAAATCGCTGCTGAATTGCAGGAACGTACTTCAACTGCATCATGTTTATGGTGGCCTCCTCTGTCGTCCTGACTGTAGTGGTTCTCAATTACCACCATCGGACTGCGGATATTCACGCGATGCCGCAGTGGGTAAGTGTTACACAAAAGGCCGCAATTAAGGTCTTTGGTCTTTGAAAACATGCACCTCTATGACGTTCATTCACTGCACAAATAAATTAATGTATTTAATGTCTTCAATTCCTTTCTTCTTAAACTCGCTGTGGTAAAATACTTCGGCAAAATGATCCTTAAAGTCGTAAGCAAAACAACGCAGCAGTCCAATGTTGCAGTGCTTTTGAAAGGGCGTTACGCAGACGGTCGCCTGGTGGTACGCGTAGAAATTTATGATTCTTTCAATAAATAAGATTTAGAAACGTTAATTGCAATATTGAAATTGGTTTAAATGTGTTGAAGTGTAGGGAAAAACATTTATAAAGTGTATACCATGATAATATTTCATTGTTCCAGTATAAATACAGACACTCCTCTGTCGTCTGATCGCGTTAAATTAGACAAGTAGCAACTGCAAAATTTGAGGTTTCCACGGAGTTTTTCTTTCGCTGGTTGGCACGTTTGAAGACTTAAAACCTGCCAACCAGCGAAACATCCCGGAAGACAAGTATCCTGAAAGTAGGCATTAATATTTGCAGTACCTAGTGGTACGCGAACATGTTGAGTATTGTGATAGTCGTGCGTGTACATGTTTTGTATTGTGACAGTAGTACGCGTACATGTTGTGTATTGTGATAGTCGTGCGTGTACATGTTTCGTATTGTGAGAGTGGTACGCGTACATGTTGTGTATTGTGATAGTCGTGCGTGTACATGTTTCGTATTGTGAAAGTAGTACGCGTACATGTTGTGTATTGTGATAATCTTACGTGTACATGTTTCGTATTGTGAAAGTAGTACGCGTACATGTTGTGTATTGTGATAGTCGTGCGTGTACATGTTTCGTATTGTGACAGTGGTACGCGTACATGTTGTGTATTGTGATAGTCGTGCATGTACGTTTCGTATTGTGAAAGTAGTACGCGTACATGTTGTGTATTGTGATAGTCGTGCGTGTACATGTTTCGTATTGTGACAGTGGTACGCGTACATGTTGTGTATTGTGATAGTCGTGCGTGTACATGTTTTGTATTGTGACAGTGGTACGCGTACATGTTGTGTATTGTGATAGTCGTGTGTTGTACATGTTTTGTATTGTGACAGTGGTACGCGTACATGTTGTGTAATGTGATAGTCGTGCGTGTACATGTTTCGTATTGTGAAAGTAGTACGCGTACATGTTGTGTATTGTGATAATCTTACGTGTACATGTTTCGTATTGTAAAAGTAGTACGGGAACATGCTGTGTATTGTGATAATCTTACGTGTACATGTTTCGTATTGTGAAAGTAGTACGCGTACATGTTGTGTATTGTGATAGTCGTGCGTGTACATGTTTCGTATTGTGACAGTGGTACGCGTACATGTTGTGTATTGTGATAGTCGTGCGTGTACATGTTTCGTATTGTGAAAGTAGTACGCGTACATGTTGTGTATTGTGATAGTCGTGCGTGTACATGTATCGTATTGTGACAGTGGTACGCGTACATGTTGTGTATTGTGATAGTCGTGCGTGTACATGTTTTGTATTGTGACAGTGGTACGCGTACTTGTTGTGTATTTTGATAGTCGTGTGCTGTACATGTTTTGTATTGTGACAGTGGTACGCGTACATGTTGTGTATTGTGATAGTCGTGCGTGTACATGTTTCGTATTGTGAAAGTAGTACGCGTACATGTTGTGTATTGTGATAATCTTACGTGTACATGTTTCGTATTGTGAAAGTAGTACGCGTACATGTTGTGTATTGTGATAGTCGTGTGTGTACATGTTTTGTATTGTGACAGTAGCGTTCGAGAAAAAAGTTTGAAAAGTACTGTAATATTGGATGAGTTGAGCGGGAAAATTAATACGCAAAGGAGAGATGAAACGCGTACAAAATTTCATCCTGTGAGATCTAGACATAGGCCTGTATCGGATCTTAGAGAAATATGATGGGAAGTTGTGGACTGGATTCACATGACTCAGTGGTGGGGTTTTGTAAACTAGGCAATTAACCTTCTTTTTCAATACAGTACTATCAGCTTCACAGGAAAGAATCTGCTCCGCGGAAATAGTTTACAATATCAATGAAGATTTAGAGAAAATTAATAAGTACAGTGTAACACATGAAAGGTGGATGATTTTAATGTATCATGCCTCATGAAGTGAAAAGCACAAGAATAAAATGGAAATGTATTGGGGGTAGGTAAAACGATCAAATCTCGAAATCGCGGTATTTGAATTTCAAAGTCTTGCCACCAGTCTTACTAATGCATGTAAGTGTCGTGTGAAACTTGTTCATGTTCTCAGTTAAAGCAGTGATCATAGTTTGCCAAATGTTATTAGTCCCTACACAACACGGGTATCGAAGCGTTTCCTCTCTCTCTCCTTTCCCAATTTACCATTCATAATCATCTTGTCATTTGTCCAACGTAACAGCTGAATACTTAACACTCATGTGGGAGGGCCAGAATTCGAATCTCGGCCTAAATACATGCCATAGTGGCTGAGTTCTCTGTAGTTTTCCTCACGCCTTCCAAGGCAAATGTCAGGACATCACCTTACATTAAGACTACGAAAATTTCCTTCTACAAACTTTACAGTTCGGCTTTCTTCACTGGACGCTGTATACCTTATGTATGCAGTTGACAGCATCCTGTAATTCCACACTCAGCGTTAGCTATGTAACACAGCTAACAGAGTTTGGTTCTCGGAGTTGATGTGTAGTTTCCTTTACAGATCAAGAGCGTGTTCTTGCAGTGGTTGCCATGGATACTTGGTATGGGTCGTCCCGGTAAGAAAATAACACGGAAGACCATCCTTATGACCAACCGCATGAAGGAAATGGAGCTCAAGGAGCGGTCTTCAAAAAGCCTCCTAGCTAATGTACTGGACATCGACGATGACTTCCGGCATTGCACAGGAACCAACAGCACTTCAGCTTCTTCTGGGTTTCTTAGGAGCGGAGGCCGCAGTGCTGCGGCGATTTTGGACGACACCGGGAGTACGTCTTGCTCTGCAGCTCAACGGGAGATGCAGGCAATACTAAGAGAACTTCAGTTCATCACAGGCAGGATGAGGAAAGCGGACGACGAGGCGGAACTCATTAGTGACTGGAAATTCGCTGCTATGGTGGTGGACAGGTTCTGTCTCATTATTTTCACCCTGTTTACTATTATAGCTACCGTAGCGGTACTTCTGTCTGCACCTCACATTATAGTGCAGTAAAGTCGCTAGTCCATCCAGATATTTCCAGGCACGATGCGTTTGTATTGGTACAGTGTTTTTAATAAGGATGATATTTCACTCTATCAAAAGAGTTTCAGATCAGAACCGGGTTTGCGGCATGCAAACAAAACGCACAGAGTCTATCTGTCCTTGCGCTCCCAAACTGACGACCATTTTCTCTCTAGCATCATTCATAAAATCACGAGCCTGGTTCGCGATTAATGAAATTTGCTTGCGCCCGAACCCACTAGGGGAGCTAGCTGGGGGCAGTTCTGAAACTAGAGCGGTGCCATATTTTCTCCTCCAATTACAATAAATTTAGGTGCTAAATTTCAATAGCACGTTTAAGATCGAATTTATTACCTTCATATCAGTATTTTATTATTTTAAGAGGAACAGACAAACAAACACTGCAGTTAAGCCAAATGAACAAAAGTAAAGCACTACTTATTTACACGTGGGGCCAAAATGTAATAATGAGGGGACAATTTTCGTATGGTCAGATTATCTACAAAGGCAGGTAAACCATCTAACTTTTAAGTATACAATTAGACTGTTGTTACAAGTTATTATAGATACAAGCGTGTCACCCAAAACACAGTTATTTCACAAACATTTTCTGTGATATCGTAGCTTGTTTTATTATTATTATTATTATTATTATTATTAGTTTATTATTACCATTACCACCACCACCACAGAGGCAAACGAAATCAAAGAAGATAATCAACTCAAACTGTTGGCCAAAAATACCAGAAAGCGATATAATGTACAAAAGGAATTGAGAACTCCATTTATGTACTTTTATATAAGAGTACTACAAACTGTGTATATAAGTTTCTTTTATTTAAAAAAAGAAGCAGTGCCATAAACTGACGCATCAGTGACAGTAGTTTCCGCGTTGTGTATCGTTACCAGCCGGTTCGCAACGGAAAATGAAGGCGAGTTTCTTTAAAAACAAAACGTCTGCTGCACATCTGGAAACCTTCACGTGTTCGGTAACTTGCACAGTTTCCATGTCCATATTATAAGCAAAGTTTAATGAATGGCATCTCTGTTAATTTGTTGAACAACTGAAAAGACTGTAGCAAGATATTACAACACGTAAGTCACAAATAAATGACTGGACGTTTTAATTCGACAGTCATCAGTGCTACTGAACTCGAAGGGAAATAAGCATCAATATACGTACTGCAGCTCTAGTTATAGGGATTAAAAAACTTTTTTCATACATGTTTTTCGTTGTGAATCGGCCATTTTGAAAGCATATTCGAGAATAACTAGTTTAGATTTTAAAGCAGATAATACAATTAAATCATGCTCAATTAATATTGTTATAATATGCGTCTATAAGGGCTATGGTCATACGTTGTGGACCCATGAGCATGGACTAATAATGGGAGTGTGCATGAATTGGTTGAACAGTTACTTCATATACTAATATTTTGTTCGTCTAAATATTACTGGTTATTTGCAAAAAGTGAACGTTAAAAACGTCGTTCATCAAGAAAGTTTTTTATATTTGTGTTTAAGAAACAAAGAAGTCCCTCGTTTTGGGATATAGTTGCATGATTGTAGGTTTACCTTCAAAAGCAATCTAGAGAGAAAAGGAAACTTGGACGGTCAAGGAATAGAAAATGCTGGACATGAAACGACAGATTTAATATTGTTGGTTACGTACATTTTATCGCTCATGTTTTATATATATACATACTTCGATGTTCAGGTTTATTTGCATAACGACTGTGGTACTACAAAAACCACTCACTGAACATTCATCACTGTGCAGTAGGTCTCTCTCTGTTCGCTATGTTGTTTCATGTTGTCAGTGTAAACCGAGAGCATTGCATTATTTCCTCATACACAACCGAAATAAATACTAAATACACATTACAGAACACAGCGGTAGACCAAAAGACCTGCACGCAATACACAGCCCTTCCAAGAAGAAGTAAACAAACTAACAAACGTACAAAACAGTGGTACGTCACAAACGGTTTGTTAATGACAGCAAGACATGTAGAAGCGAAGATATCATACAGCAGTGCGGTGTCCACAGAATAGAATAATGGATCATCAAACGAAGAAATGAATTGCAAATGGTTGCTACGATAGCGAGGGTAACTTTGCTAAAGGAAGGAAAACGGAAAACCAAGCCATCAGGCAACAATGCGGTATCCGCACAACAGAGTATTGGGAAAACAAATGCAGAAATGAATGGAACAGTGACGGACCGCCTCTGGGTTGTTAGCGACAAGCAGGCGTAGTTGTCGTAAAAGAGAGGCCCTCGGAGGAGACATAAAACAATGATACTCCTGATCTTGAAAGTAATCATGTATCAAACCTCTTAATCAGTCGTACTAATGCGCTATACGAACCTCTGAACTACTGCTGGCTGCGTGTAATCACTACATCACGCAAGCTTACTCAGGCTGCGGCAAAAAGCACCGCCTTTCTTTGACACTTGAACGAGATAGAGGTGGATGATTAACTGGGAATTTGGCTGCGTAGTTCATGGATCCGTTCCGGAAGTGCTCGTGACGATACGACTCCCAAATAGACCGCCAGAAATAGTAACGTCTACGCAAAAACCTGTCACTTTATGACTACACTGTCCTTGTTCTCTTTTCGTCTTGTGAACCAACAATAGTTCAGTTATTATAACTTTTTGGAGGGGGGTAGGGGCTTCAACGAAGTCAGAAGCATCAAAGTAAGTGAACAATATATTGTCAAACCCCCCAACACTGTTAAAACTTCGGAGGCAGAGAAATTAAAGATGTAACGTGAATGTAGTACAAAGTGATGATTACCTCAAACATCTACCTAAAATAATTTCATTCACTTCACTTAGATATAGGCCTAGATTCAGGAACAACGGTATTAGGCAAAGTGAAGTTCACAGCACCATACTCAGGCCGCCTTTGAATGAAGAACAAGTGTCCTAATATTCAAGGCACGTACATGTGCACATATATGTGCATATATTTTATATACAAGTGTCCTAATATTCAAGGCACGTACATGTGCACATATCTGTGCATATATTTATATACAAGTGTCCTAATATTCAAGGCACTTACATGTGCACATATCTGTGCATATATTTATATACAAGTGTCCTAATATTCAAGGCACGTACATGTGCACATATCTGTGCATATATTTATATAAAGTGCCCTAATATTCAAGGCACGTACATGTGCACATGTCCAACGTTCGTTTGGGGCACCGTCTTAATACACTTCCCATCTTATACCTATGAATTACTGAATTTCGCCTATTTAATAACTAATTATACAGTGTTTTATTTGAATAATCTCTGTTTTGATATTGCATATTTAATATTAATGTACAAAGCTGATGTTCTAACATCATGGTTGAACAAATGTTTTTTGGATCCATCACAATATAACTCCCTGGACGATTGCATCTTTGATTTACAGGACACGTCATTTATGATTTATCTGTGAAGAACAGACCAACATATTCCCTGAACTTCATTCACGATCAAAGGAAACAGTGTGTGTTCATATTCCCAGGTGAAATAAAAATAATTTTATGAATAGAAAACATTAAATTACAAGAGTGATTATGAAGGAAAAATGCAATGCTGCTAAGAAAAATACCCATCTGGCAATAATTACACGTAATCAGATATGTCTCGGTTAAGTCATGGAGGTTAATTTTACACCAAGCGTACGGATAACATTCCGATTCATACGATGATAAATACAGAATTATGTAATGTTATGTAATAAAAAACGCACTGTTTGCAACTGTTTGCGGATTCCTACTGCACACTGATGATTGGTCAATAATGTCACAATAAGAATATATGTAGAGAAGTCCATAAATTTAAGGTACAATATGATGATTCAGTTACGTACTGTCTTTTCTGTAAGTACCTTTACTGATTGACCATAATTTAGCTCAAAATAAGGAAATTCATTTCTGCCGTCTCACGGTGAGTGCCTCGGAATTTTGGAATTACTTGTCCGAAACTCAATTCGGAATTGTATTGCGGAGAATTCCGTTAGGTCATCCCAGTAGTTTTAATCAAGGGACGAGGCAGTGGAATGACAAGCCACGACTGCTTCTTCGGTAACCTATAACCTCGCATAGAACCTAATCTCGGTCAAACACCGGGATCACGACTTCGAATCCTAGCCGGGGCACAGACGTGTGTTAGTGTCTTGCTCCGTTGATTATGGGGAATTTAAGGATCAATATTAATGTGTATGAAAGTGATATACACACAAGTGTCTAGGCCCCTGACCAGAAGGTTCGAAGAGAAGAGTATGGTCTTAGGTCCAGCAAACGCTGGGATCGCAGCTCTGACCTACTTAAGGTATTATTTATGTGCACCTTTCATCACCGTCATCATGCTTCTGATCCTAACCAAATTTATGGATTCTACCATAGGTTGGATAAAATTCAGGCAAAAGTTTTATAACCATAAAAACTTGGGAAACATTTCCAACACTTGGAATATTCGGGAATTAAAGGTGCTGAGGAAAACATCCTGTACATAATTTAACAGTTATGTGTTTGAAATATACACTTTAGTTCTCAATTACGTAACACACATTATTTTTAAGGTTTCCTAAAGTTGCGAGATTTGAGGTTTAGACTGCGGTGTTGATAAAGATCAGACTCCCTTAGAAGTTTACCCTTTATCGACGGGTAAAGTTACCAGAATTTCGGAGGAACGTGCTGGCTCCATCTTCAGGTTTAACCGTCCAGGAGAGTGGACTGCTAGAAGCTGAAAATAGAGGCAGTAACAATTTACCTGACGATATGTCGTAACATCCCAGAAGAACTGGGTCTTATTCTTTATTGCATTTCTACGTTAATTAAATTTCAAAATCAAAATAATTTTCAACAATACAGTTCACTGCAAACTGCAAATATTCCGTATTTTTAACCAAACAGAACAGTATTTCTAAAGCAGTCAAAATAATTTATACGAGTCTTTGCATGACTTCATTTCGGTAAGTGGATAATTATTCTCAGACATAGGATAATTTAATAATAATTACATTTAACTACGTATGCTTAAAAATAATTTATGCCACTCTCATCAATGCTGGTTAATCAACTTACAGCCCATCACCAAGAACCTCCATAACGGAATCCTTTGCAAAATTGGCTTGATGCAAAACAAACTTCTGTTTTACTGTGCCAGACATGTTAGAGGACGGGTTTGAACTCTAAACCCCATTATAACTATAACCCTGTTCTTGTAGTCTAAATCGCTTCGATAGATCGTTGACGTCACAGAACGTACGCACAGTATTGTGAATTAGAGTAAAAGGAGAGAAGTAGTCGTGGCTATTCTATGAATACATAAATACTTCATAACTGAGAAATATTACATCGAAACTATGAAGGATTACTTACACAAAAATGGTAACAGCGTACAGTTGTGACGTAGAATATGCTGATAACAAGGTACTTATTATTCTAATAATGATAACTATAATATCTTTCCCTTAAATATGTTGATCAGGTACGGTAGTCGCAAGGTTTTTGTTCACTACGTTGTACTATTGCCGAAACACACGGTGCGTTGAATTCAGAAAAAAGGGACGGGAATTTATTCACGTATAAGTACGATGTCAGGATGAAGCTAACACGAATAATTATTTTGACTGGGAAACAAAACAGAGCCAAAAGAGTAACCGGAGCGTATTAAGAGCGAATATTTTGTGTCCCAGTGCAGCATTACCTAAACACTCTCAAAATGTGCTACACGTGTAAGGTGCAGGACAACTTTGTTTCTGGACATTATTCAAAGTCTAATGTTCCAGGAGCAACACAAAATTTCAGGAACTGAATCTCTTTTCGTCCGTAGATGAAAATGTGGGGGGGGGGGGGAGGCACCCCCTCCAAGTTATGCATCCGCGCGTGTTACAACACATATGGAGTTTTCAGCTTCATTAAAAGATTACTCTCAAAGTAACAAAGAGTTTGAGCATCGGCCATTTCACATAAACACACATCACTGAAATTCTATACCCAGAAAGCACACTCCCCGCACGGAAGAACACGTAGCAAACTGCCTTATCTGAAATGTGTTCGCTTCATTTACGAGCAGTCCATACAGTGAACGGCCTTTACTTTAAGCGTACGCAAACCCCATAAAGAAACAGAATGTGTATATTTGGTAACGAAGGAATATCTTAATGTTTTAACCTTGATTTCAGGCTTCCGCCGCAATGTTGATGAGATCTGCGCTCTTCTGGGATATTACGTGGCGTCGTGTGGTAATTGTTTACCGACGTTTCGGGACAACGTATCGGTCCCATTTTCACGGGTCTAGAGTCCGAGTAGACCCGTGAAGATGGGACAGATACGTTGTCCCGAAACGTCGGTGAACAATTACCACACGACGCCGCGTAATATTCCAGAAGAGCGCAGATCTCATCTTAATGTTTCTTCAAGCTCTTCCAGTTTAATTATTTCATGCAGTTATTACACCTGCGCACATTGTCGACAACCGGTACATAATTATTTGGAGTTGCCTAACTAACGGCAAGGCCCATAAATGACGGTGGTCTACTCTTGAATGCTGATCCTCCATACAGGCACGCCGTTGTTTTCTCGAATAAATAGGCACTGTTCGCCATTTACGACACACTCACGGAGAGGTTGTGTTAGACGGAGCCTACTGCCCCTTTGCCTTCGTAATAAGTTGCTTCTGCTTACTTACCGAAGTCATCAAATTACACTTTTATTCTGGTCAGTTCTTTCGTAGGTTTCATTTTTCTTCGATAGATTGTGCTGGCGCTTTGTGGTGAGGGCTCTCGGTCCCGTGTGATCACATCTTCTTTTCCATTTCATTTCTACGTCTTCATGAACATCCCCAAATTGCTTTTGGCTTTCTTTTCTGCTTCATTTGTACACCTTCATGAGCATTCCCAAAAGTTTATTACATATCTTCCATCAGATCTCGCTGACAAAACCCAACCCCAAGTCCATATTTACAGACACCTCAAATCAGTACAGCAAAGGTTTTGTGAAGTCGATTTTGAAACTTCTTGCAAATAGTCCACTAAATATCCGTCAAACATAATATGTTTCCTAAAAACCTCATTGAGACTACGCCTTCCGTAAGGTGTACAAAATTGTATAAAGAGAAAATGTAAAACTATGGGTGTAATACTACTAAACACTGAGATGTCAGTTTTGCCACAATCATTATAGTCATTAGTTATAAATATCATAAATCTTTTATGGCAGTATGTTTGCATAAAACTTTGTGTTCTTAATAAACAAGTGTTGTGTTTCACGGATATTTATAGGTCTCTTTGTGTACATAAGGCAACTGGATCCATCACATCCCGTTGTACATGTTACTGACGTAAATGTTTCGGTGAATAAGCATTACATATTACATGTTTCGAACTTTTTGGTTCATCAGCAGCTTACAAACCTCAAGTTTCTGTTGGGGTTCATTTACAGAATTTCTTCTGGGATACGATAATTGACAATTACTTTATACCGTATCAGCAGTGTATCGGTGCAAGTAGCTGTATATCAGCATGTCTTAGTCTGTTACCGTTGTAATGACGGTGCAATCGTGCTTTACACTGCGCAGTTATTTTGTTATATCCGGCCATTTATCCTATACCTTACAGTGCTTCTTCACAATGAGCATGCTGGATATTTAATATCTGCCCTCTGAACTGTCTGTTGTTTACCTGGCTTTTGTTTTTAGCTGCCTATTTATCCTGTGCCTGTACCTGTGGTGGATGCATTCTTTTAGTTGTCTTGTTTGTATGTGCACATACGCCGTTTTGATCACATAACGTGATATGGACCTTCTCCCGTGTTGCACTACGCAGATGTTTGTCCTTGTTAATGTGTGTTTAACATTGTCATGAGAGCTTTCTGTCGGTATCTCACTTTTCCTTGAGGTGCGGGCCTCGGTTTCCGTCGCCTCTTCTCTTGTGTATTTGGGGTGCTTGGTCTGCGTTGAGCTGTGATTTGAATCCCAGTTAGTAAGCGTGGTTGTTTGTGTAGGTATTAATAGAAGGCAGTGTTACTCTATACGCTAACCAATTAGTAGTACGTAGCTAAGCACATCTACTAGCTACGACTCAGTACAAAGCACCTCAAGGCAAAAGAGAAACGGCAAATGAAGGCCGGGACCACACCACACATAAACGCGACACCCGACAGAAATACTTCACGAAAATGTAAAACACATACACGCAGTAATAGGAATAAACATCGTATTGTACGACACGGAAGAAGGCCCACGTCACATCATGTGATCAAAACGGCGTATGTGCACATACAAACAAGACAACTAAAAGAGTGCATGCAACACAGGTACAGGCACAGGATAAAATAGGCAGCTGAAAACAAAAGCCAGGTGAATCACCGGACAATTCAGACGGCAAATATAAAAAAAAAATCCTGCACGTTCATTGTGAAGAAGCACTGTAAGGTATAGGATAAATGACCGGATATAACAAAATAACTGCGCAGTGTAAAGCACGATTGCATCGTCATTACAACGGTAACAGACTAAGACATGCTGATATACAGCTACTTGCACCGATACACTGCAGATACGGTATAAAGTAATGGTAAGTTATCACATTTCATAAGAATAGCTGTAAATTAATTCAAACAGAAAACAAAAGCCGGTAAGCCCCTGACGAAAAAGGTTCGAAAAAAGTCGGGAGCAGTGTAAAGACTGTGAAGCACAGTGTAAAGTACATGTCTTTTGTTCGTGAGCATGCAGTACAGTTTAATACAGTGGAATTTTCATTGTGGAAACCTATATAAGGAAGAAATCATATTTAAAATGTCGTAGGTAATTTATAATACCGTTTCTAAGTGTGTAACATCCGCTGCAAACACGCAAGACTGAGCACTGAAAAAAAAAAATATATATATAATATGCTGAAATGTAAGGCCATTAAGCTTGCCGTGGGTCTGACTTCGGTTTTCAATTGACCTCCGTGTACTAAGGACATGGAATTTACATTTCTTTATACCGATGACAGTGCGAAAACAACAGTAAGAGATACATTAGTCACTTTCAGTTATGCACATGAATTACAAAGTGCAGCTTACATACTTCACTTATTTAACTACAACCAATAGCGTATCGTAGTTACTTGCATGGTATTTATGAAAATTCAGTCATGGTGCCAGCGTGAAACACCATGCCAGAGACATACAATAATTTTCCAAGTGCCATTTAGAAATAAGACATAATTTTCCGGTTACTTGTTTAATCTCTGATGTGTGTGGTATTGACAGAATCAGATTTCCTTTTGGCTTCTTTTCTGTTTACCAGCATTTTCCGCCGCATCCTGACATTGTATATCAATAAAGTGGTTCCCAACAGCAGGCCGCGACCCTCATCTGGATTGTGGAGTGCCCTCAGCAAGGTCATAAAGATCGTGAAGACACTGCGGTGTTTCATTTTTAATGTACGAAAGATAAAACCTGAGGGTCGTGACGCGATTTTTGCGGGAAATTTGGGGTCGTGGCGCAAACTGATTGGAAATCACTGCATTTAATATACCTAGTTTTTCTGTACGCCCATCCATATCTAAGAGAATCAAAACAAAATACACATAAAAGTTTAGTGTTTTTCTCGTTTATGTCAAAAAGAGTATGTTATCACTATAGGATATCTGTACTGTAGAAAAATAATTCACGTTTTAATTTCCAATGTTGCATTTAAAATATCTGATTCTGTGAAGTGCAGTTATAATTTATAGCCTACCGTAAATTTTGTTTTATGGAATGTTGGTTGGTTTTAGGCCTACTTTCCGTATACAATAAATATGTAATATTCGAATTCAATAACATGAGAACCCGAACACATGAACAGAAGAAAAAAGATTGTAGAATGTACGAATACTTCGGAGAATGGTGTATATGAATGACGATCTTAGGGCAGCAAGGTTATACATAAATTTATCTCTATGGCTGTTATGTTTAAGAAAACGGTTTTCCTGTATAAATGTAGGTTACCAAAGAGAGAAATATACATGAAAATGTCAAAACTTTATTCTGAGAGGTTTGTGCATGACAACCTGTAAACAGCGCAATACTGATAAAAGGTTATTTCTTTAAAATAACAAATGAGAAAGACATAAACTAAAATTTTTTTAAAATAACGTCAAATGTATATTTTTAAACTGATGCCAGTAAAAAAATACCTTAAAATAAAATTATTACGTCTGTTACTAATAGTGATTTTCATTACATTTTGAAAAACAACTTCCTGCAGATGTTTATGGGAGTTTGGTATCAAGGTTTCCTTCTTTGCCACCCCGCCCTATCTTTAATAAAATAAATCCGTAACATGTCCTTACGCATCTGCACTGTGTGTTCGTATTAGTTATGCCAACACGGTAATGTGCTTCTAAATTAATAGTTCTCTGGCAATAGCAACAAGCAAATTTGATAACTGGAAAATGCTCCGCGTTCTCATCTGTAAACATTCCGAGTTTAGTAGGCCTACCATTTCCCTTACATTCTCACATCAGTGATTGCAAAACGTTTGCATTGTAACAAATGTGTGTCTATTAAGTAAAATATTGAAGGAACGACAAATGGGATGTAACATTTCAACAATAACATTTTGCATGTCATATTTTATGTAGACTGTTACGTCAAGTTCATTTGGGCATTTCCCGTATTTAATATCTGGTACATTTCTAAGACGTTTTCACAGAATTTCCGAACTATAAAATCTAAAGCAGACAACTGTACCTGACCCAAAAACATTGTATGAAACTGATTCTGGGAACTTCAGTAACAAACAAAATCAATGGGTACTAACAATTCTATGTTCCTGTAACGTTTCTCAGTATAAATTACTTTAAAACCAACTATATAATTTAAGGACCAATATAATTAACATAAATATAAGTATCAGGAACTTAATTTGATCATAAACAACTTCAAATAAACATATTTTAGAAACGATGTTTCAAAGATTTGTATTGGATGAATGGAAAGAAGGGTAAAACACGCACAAATTATATTGACCTTAAACCTTATATCAAAGCAATGAGTTTCAATGGACCATGGATTGTTTATATTACTCAATAAAACTGCAATAAAATGTTCAAAATTAACGCATTTAAAACACCCAAAAACCTCCTTCCCCTGAACACACAAAACATGAGAACTGAGTAACCAGCTGTGACCTCAAGAGCAAACACCATAAATCAGAACCTTGATTTACTCTCCAGTGCACAGTGATGGAAGATTACACACGCAGGGTTCCTAAGTGGACGGCCGTGTTGAAAGCGGCAGAATGATACTGGAAGACCACGGGACAGACGAAAAGTCGAGAACGGTTGAAGGAGGACAATAACGATACAGGTGTAACTCCAAAACTGCAAACATTCAATAAAATGAAGTTATAATACGACCATGAATGGCGAACAGGTAAGAATATGGAAAGAGGGCATTGGAACCTCTTTGAAGATTCAATCCCGGCATTCGTTTCGTCAGGAAAGTCGCTAAATTTCTACTACACTACAGGGCGTCACATTCCAGAAGGCTGTAATCTTCACAGTTGCCGCCGTAATACCTCGTATCTCCTACCAGCATAGTCAGTAATCGAGCAGAGATAAAAACGGGTATATTCAGAATAAAACCCTAGCGCATTACCTACGTCCCATTATTACGGCAATTTTGGATAAGTGCGCGGGATTAAAAATCACAGCAGTATGGGCCTTCTCGAAACGTACCGTGTCTTCCGATACAATGTAACACAAGCCATACTGGCATGCCTCCTCACTCACACCGCTATGCGTGACGGCAGGCAGCGCAGCATTGACCGCCACTCCAGTTTCCTGCGAGTCGGGGTCCAAGCGTTTTACTCGTAGTTCAACGTACTGCCGTTACTACCACAGTATTGACTCGCCACATTCGAAGGTGCTGAAAATATTTTCCTTCGGCTCGCAGGCACGCGTCACATCTAACAAACACACTGTTCACAGCATCTCGCAGTCTTACAAAAGTTCAGCGAGCCAACGGGAATGACTACTGACAGTTGTCAGATAAAACAATATCCGTGTATAAGGCTAGCGGGCCACTGGTAACCTGTCGATAAAATCTGTAGGCTCATGTATCCCTTGCATCTGCGACGGCATTATAACTACCAGGGCTCCCAGATTATAGTAATAAGAAACCTGGACGTAAGCACCTACACAGCAATAACTTCGAAAAATAGGTTACCTAAGAATTCAAAATACAGATTTCATTGTAGACACAATAAAAAATACAACAGTTCATGCTACTGTTCTAAGCTTCCTTATGTGTCGTCGTATCAACTAGTATCGATTGTGACTACATCACTTAACATAAGAACAATGCGATTACAGTGCGACGGACAACACACTAACACATGGAAACCACGTTTCGTTCACGTTTACTGTACGCGAAGCAGGCAGCAGCTCCGATGAGTGAACGGCTGAGGAATGCGATCTGTGACCTCATCATATTGATAAGAAGGAGCAAATAAGAAACATTGCCCCTTCTTAACTGACCCCATGTACAGCATACTCTTTCAGTAGTCACACGGCAGGCGTGCGATTGCTGAGTTAGCATGCTGCAGAACCTTCTCAAGGCTACGCTTCGTCGGTACTCTTCACCTTAATACTTAAATCGGGACCATTTAGCTTCCCGGTTACACTTTATAGGGACACCGGGACTAGCTTGTTAAAACTGTAACAGTCACGGGAAAATCTGAACGAATGAGAGCACAACTGTGTACCAGCATTCTAAAGGTACAACTAGACGGTCAAAAATATTGTGCAATATTAATTATTGCACAGTCTTAGTGACCGTATAGTTGTAAGTTTGAAGGACTGCACAATATATTGAATAGTTCGTGGACAGTACTGCGCAATATTCATTCAGTTACCGTCTGTCTGCCGAAAAGTAAATGCGTTTCCAGCACAATAATTCCAGCTGATTGAGATGTAACCCTTACGAATTTCAGGTTTTCACAAGCATTTCCCGTGGCCAAATAACGTAGCGTAATGGATAAACGTTGACAGTGGCTCCTTCTCGCATGTTAGTATTTCTTTAGCGATTGTAGAGGTAACAACAGTCTTGAGTGGCGCAGGAAATGATGGACCGTCGAATCGCCACAAAAAAATATAATTTGGCTCACTGAACATTAAGTCTGTCATGAGATTTTCGTGTGGGTATTGTGGTCTTCGTTTATACAACTCTTTGGTCGAGCGGCGATTCTCTTCCTTTTTTAAACACAGGGCTAAAGCAATGGCCACACAAGCAACATCAGTATCACTCAACATATGTACTGGTTGTAACCCACGATCAAAATGAAATATTGCACAGTAATATTGAGTCGTTTAGGGAGAAACATACTGCGCAATGTTAATTCAAGGCAATGACACTGAACAATAATATTGACCGTCTAAGAACCGCTCTAGAATCTAGAATCTAGACCAAGGTTAACAAATATAAAGTCCGTTCACTCTTTCTTTATGTGATAATAGGAGACATGCGTCATACTGAACCACAAAGAAAGCAAATTACTGGGTTTTGTTTAAACATGCCCTCATCCCTTGCTCCACTAATATCAGAAGTGTCTTGACTATCGTCCTTCTCCTCATCAGACGGTAGATTGCTTTCTTTTAACTCTGATTTCAGGCAAAAGTCGGATTACAAAAAAATTACAAAAATTACAAAAGTGGTCCGCAAATAGGCCCATGTAAATTTCGACAGACCTAAGAAGCTTATTAGCCTACATAAAACACGAATTTTGGATAGTTTTAACGAGATAAAGAAGTATAACACATGATCAAAGAACCATAAAATAATTTCTATCCCCCAGGTGTTTATTGTAATTCTTTCAGAATAATACCTTTTTACATCTTGTGACTATGACTTCACTACTGTTAATTCTAAATCTGTCTTCCCCCATTTCACTATTTGTTTCATGACTTCTCATTTTCACGGATAAGTCGCCCAGTTATAAAAGAATATTATATTGCATGCATCAAATTTACTGTCACCTTCAACATATACATACTCTGAACACCTAAATATTCAAACTATTTCAAGCAAGCAAATCTGGCGTTACTAACCTTCCTGCAGTGGCCTCCTAGCATTCTGATGCTTTGGCTGCAATGTAACAAAGCACTGCCTGCACACTTCACTCTCATATTACTTCAGGCCAAACACTCATACTGCTTTGGCTGCACTGTAACAAATCACTGCACACGTCACTCCATATTACTTCAGGCCAAACACTCATACTGCTTTGGCTGCACTGTAACAAAGCACTGCACACTTCACTCCCATATTACTTCAGGCCAAACACTCATACTGCTTTGGCTGCACTGTAACAAATCACTGCACACTTCACTCTCATATTACTTCAGGCCAAACACTCATACTGCTTTGGCTGCACTGTAACAAATCACTGCACACGTCACTCTCATATTACTTCAGGCCAAACACTCATACTGCTTTGGCTGCACTGTAACAAAGCACTGCACACTTCACTCCCATATTACTTCAGGCCAAACACTCATACTGCTTCGGCTGCACTGAACACTTCACCCTCACATCCAAAAACCCGCATTACGCTATCACTTTCCTTAAGAAGCCGTAGAGCATCTAACAAGCAGGCTCTCTGGCATTCTGCCGTTTTTGGTGGACTGTAACTCCGCACTGAACATTTCACTCTCAATTGCTTTAGGGCAAACAGACCGCTTTACACGATCACTTTCCTTAATAAGTCGTATTGTATCTGAAGAGAAGGCTCTCTCATTGGTATCTTTTATTCGGTAAGTAACCTTGTTCGAATTTCGGCCGATGCAGCGGCTATTCTAAATTTCGTCATCACGATCTTCAAGTTTGAAATGCAGTTATGAGACCTACTATCATGAATGGGGTTTCCCGTCGTTTTTCTGTCTACGCAAGAGGTTCCACGAAGTTTTTCGGACCTGATGGTTCCTACTTCGTCCTTTACGCACTCTGTTAGCTGAAGTTATACATTTAATTCCATCTCAGACAACCGACATAAATACTGATAATTTAATAATATTGACTTTTTCAAGTCCGACATATTTCTAGCCAGCTTAAGTCATCTTCAAGGATTACGCTCAAATAGGACAAATTAATGATTACATTACTAAATTAATCAGACGTATACTGATTATTTGCCGATCCCAGTGGCCGCGCGGTCTTAGGCGTGGGTCTACGGCCGCTCGCTTACTGGGATTGTGCGTTCGAATCCCGCCCAAGGCATGGATGTCTGTCTCTTGTGAGTGTTGTGTGTTGTCAGGTAGAGGTCTCTGCGACGAGCTGGTCCCTCGTCCAGAGGAGTCCTACCGAGTGTGGTGTGTCTAAATTGTGTGATCGTGAAGCCTCGAAAAATGAGGCGGCCTAGGCCCCCAAGGGGCTGTCGAGCCATTGGAAAAAAAAATTACTGATTATTTATTTAGTCTCTTCAGTTAACCGAGTTAGAAGAAGCTGTAAAAAATTCATCTCTTTGAAATATTAAAACTGTTAAGATTTCAAATATATTGAGGTTTCTTTTAAAGATCTTTCAATTCGTGTAAGTGGTTAATGCAGTGGTTCCTGTCTGATGTAATCTTCCTGATTATTAATATGGTGCTGTCAATGAGGGTAACACTCACTACATCAAATGGAACCACATCATTAACCACTTACAACGAATTGACAAAAACCTGTCTTCAAACAAAAACACATGTCAGTATTGCAAATATCAACAGTTTTCATATTTTAACAAGGACAACGCTTTTGGTAGCTTGACTCTTTTAACTCAACACAATAATTGAACCAAAGTAATCGATTTATCAATGAAATTAATAGTTTTATGTATTTAACCGTAGCCCTCAAGAATGACTTCACAAGTGTCTCAAGGCAAATTTCAGAACGTTACGTCAGAATAGGCCACGACCGCTTCCATCCACACTCTTTCCAATACATTAGTTGTTCATAATCAAAACTGTTCGACGCTCTATAGTCCGAGTTACAACAAATATGTCACGAATAAAAAAACACAATATATACTGTATGTACGTGCTGACCAAGAGACTACATGCCACTGAATTAAACCTTTTAATCGGAAAAATAAGGTACTGAACTGAGGAAATGGCACCCTGCTCCCACAAATGTAGGAGACAGCGACGTTCCAGGAGGTGTAACGATTAGCACCTGCATCACAGCCTATATCTACAGCACTCAGTTTGCAACTCACGCCTGACAAGTGAGGGAATATACGTATAACGTAACAATGAGGCGCTTTCGCGTAACCATTGTTACGGTAGGAAAGCAAGAAGTATTACATATTCTGTGTGTGTGTCTGTAGCCTTAGTCACGCAGCATGCAAAGCGCATGCGCCGCATTATATTGTCATCTGTGGCCTGTCCGGTTCTACCATATTTTTCCACATTATATCATAAACCGCGCAAATTTCGGAAAAACATTACCAAACATAAACTGCGTGTTTTCTCTAAAACCTTTGTCTGAAGCACTTCTCATTCTAAGAAGAATTCACCGAGATATTATCATAAATGTGCATAGGTCTTCGTGTAAAGTACCCGCCATTCTTGTCCGATGTTAATGAAACTTGAATTTCCTCGACAGATTTTTGAAAAATACTCAAATGCCGAATTTCATGAAAATCCGTCCAGTGGGAGCCGAGTTATTCCATGCGGGCGGACAGAGCGACAGACATGACGAAGCTAAAAGTCGCTTTTCGCAATTTTGCGAAATCGCCAAATAAACATTCTACAAATGACGGTCTTCTGGGTACTTACAATGTATTAGATACTTGTGTGCCGACATTTCGAATTAACGCGCTGCTTCCAGCTTCATGGTGACTGAACCAACTCAGGTGGCTCCACAAGTAACTGGGAGGAGGATATATGTCAATTATACAGCAAAGTTGCAAGTGAAGTGACCAATACGAGCTAGGCCAAAACCCTTGCCACCTTCCTATACACTATAATATTTCCACCACTCAATCACTTCAGCAGCCATCTGTTCCTAAGTAAGTCGCCCTAAAGATGGAAGCAGCGCGTTCCTCCGAAACGTCGAGACATACTTATTATCCAACACGATCTAAGTATTGAGCAGACTGTAATTTTAGCAACACCCTCCGTGAAAGTCTGAAAACATACAACATAAACAGTTCTATTCAACAAGCTGACTATAAATAAATCCACTGGAAGTTCCCTTCATTTTCATCGTAATAATTTAGTGGTGTTTATTAAGAGACCCACTTACGAACATATTGCTAGCATCCTAATAAACTGAAACTCAATTACCATGCAATTTGAGATCCTGGTGGTTTCAGGCTAATACCCGAGCCTTACGTAACGGGTTCCAATTTCGAAACCTAGTTGCATCTCTGTGATTTCTCTGCTCACGGAATGAAACCTCTACCTTTTGGTAGAAGTTTCATTTGTAATACTTTGGGAATGTGAATGTAGGTCCCCTCTGCTGAAAAATCATTCTCACGATCACGCTATAATTGAAGGTAAGAGAAATTCCCTTACGGGTAAGCTTGCTCGGGGGGCAGAGGCCAGAAGTTCACAGACAATGTCTGGAGGCACTGGACGAACAGCAATAATGCAGTTCTGTGATGTAAGTGTCTGTCGATGAAGGAGGGGCGACAGAATGAATAGCAAAATTACGATTTGAAGGTGTAGCAGGTGTCAAAAAGAATTTGTACTAAACCCCAAAAACAATGCACGCCATCACTGAATTGTGTTACCTGTACCTTCGGTCCGAGGAACGTCGTCACAAATATACACGAACAACTAATTACTTATATAGTAAGTCACTTATGGTGCACACAAAACACGCACTAAGAAACTGTAAAAATATTTCATAAAGTCTTAAAAACGCAATATCAGAAGTATACTGAAACCTGACGTCCATCCGAGTAACTGATGGTATGGCGGGAATCAGCTGATTAGAGTGGTAGTCCGTCTGGTAAACGTACGTTGCATAATATACATTTCTCAATCGACTGTCAGTATATGAGCGGTCCGAATTTGTCCTCATGATGAGGTATGTTTCGTGGCATAGTGACAAAGTGAATTTCGTTACTTACAGGAATAAGATAAATGCTTCACCAAATCTAACACTTGCAATTAGTGTACAAACGAGGTTATCGATATCGAGTTCTTACAGGACCGCCTGCAAAATTTGGAATTAAGTTTTGGTTTCTTCTTCTTCGTATTACTTTTAAAGGGAAAAAATATTGATGTCTGAAAGTACATGGTTATAACAGGGACGTAGTAGGTGAAATGGTAAATATTGCTGACTAATGAATTCTGTAATTTACACAGTTCTCTTAAATAAACAGGGTAATTAAATCAAATTTCTATAGGCTAAACCTGTAGCTCATACAGGATAAGAAAGAATGAATAGAATGTTGGAAGATGGCCACTTGGAACAACAGGTTTAGTATATAAATGCATCTAAATGATTTGTATGAATATGTGAAATGGCTTGAACTACTCCAGAATTTTGTCTGATTAGGGGCTTTGTTTTGGTTGTCCTAATCCTTTGGGTTCTGTTACCAGAGCAGTAGTTACAGGAAGGTTTGTACCCGGTACATTAAAATTGAATACAAGAAACTCATTTTACTTTGGAATTGAATTTTCATTTCTTCTTGATGTCAGCTTCTTGATAAAGTGAAATGTTGTTCACAGTGGGATGCAACAAAGCTGTTAAATTTTAATCCAAACTATTTCGTTGAATTCTACTTGACAAAATCGTTGAGGGCTCTATAAACTGCAATGTGAAATAAATAAAGTGGGTTCAATTCCCAGTGTAAATGTTGAGATATATCTCCTCACCACCACATCAGACTGGCTTTGTGACTCTCCTGTTCTACATACATACTGCTACTCAAGTCCTTCCTTGGGCTTAATGCCAACAAATTTTCATGAACTAAGCTTTAAACATGAAGTGAAGACTTTCGTACTTCCTTCTGTGTATGCTCCTGTCCCTCGATAATTCTAGCTACACCAAACTATATTAATATGTCACTACTATATTTATGCTGAAAACTCTGAAGAGCATGATAAGCCTGTCCTTAAATCCTAGATGGGCTCTGCTGTTACCATCACAGCTACTGGACTTGATTTGAAGTTTCAGACCTGCATGCCAATTTTAACACTATTCAGATCTTTAAAACATTTAAATACTGACGTAGTTCAAATTCATGATATCAAAGAACGCAACACAGATGTGCAGTATGAGAAGTTGTAAAATGACTTAACCTGCAAGGTTGAACAATTTAGACAAAATTTAAAATTTGGTTGCTTGTGGACCTGAACTTTGTTATTCTGACTCGCTAAAATGTAATATACAGTGAATTCCATAGCGGTCTGCTTGCCAACACTCATTAGTTTCAACTTAATGTAGGTTAAATGAAATAAATTGTTCACTTCTAAAAAGTGCAAATTTTAGTACAATACTTGACTTTTGATCAGCTTATTTACCATTCTACTCTGACAAACTACCATAGTAAACACACAGAAGAAACATTAAATATAGTACAGTAGAATTCCTTTAATCCAGCACAGATGGGACTGGACAGGTGCCAGATTATCAAACAGTACTTATACTGACCAAATTTCTAACAGGTAATTTTCTGTTACTTTGCAGCCAACCATCGGAGAATGTGCACTTGTCAGTTATTTTCATTTCGTCATAAAGAGACTTAATTTTTTAAACCATCATAGGCTCACTCATGGGTTTTCCTTCCAACGCATTGCTGTAAACCACTCATACAGCACCTTGTCCAAGTGCCGAAGAATCAGTATTTCTGGAGTACTGACATCCGGATTAAAGTAATTCTATTGTAATAAAGAAACTAATTCCTGTAGACCCAATTTATACAGAGGTTGATAAAACTGACTGTAGAAATACTCGAACAGTTCCCTTTTATCAAGCACATACAGATTAAACTTTATATTATTCATACCGTGCATTTTTAGTGTATCATACATCTCTTAAACCAACCAATGCACACTTACTATTCTTTATTATACAATACAATTTACCATAAAACTAGTCCAACATGTTTTGAATCCCTATTTTGGGATCATCATCAGGGACTTGGATTGTGAATTACACAAATTACAAATCAACAACAGTGGTACATTATGGTTGTGTGTCTACATGTAGAAGGCTACGACAGTACTGTCCTACCCTTCTACACGTAGACGCACAACTTCTGATGCACAGTGCACCCAGAAAACAACTGAGATATCCTACATTTTAACTTTCGTACTTTTAAAATGTATCATTATTGTTGATTTGTAATTTGTGTAATTCACAATCCAAGTCCCCGATGATTATCCCAAAATATGGATTTGAAACATGTCGGACTAGTTTTATGGTAAATTGTATTGTATAATAAAGAATACTAAGTGTGCATTTGTTGGTTTAAGAGATGTATGATACACATACAGCATGTTACTGTACCCAGATGTATCTAAATGTCATATTTGAGGTTCACACAGCAGTAAAAATAAAGATTACAGCCTTCTGGGACGTGATATCATGTAGTGTGGTAGAGAGCAACCAATGTTGAGGAGGAACCTGCCATTTCCATCTCCAGGTATGGAGACTGCAGGTTCCTATCCAACATACTACATGTCATCACATTCCAGAAGGCTGTTATCTTAATTATTTTTATCTAAAGTGTAACTCCATATGTTGAAGAAGTTACTGGAAATCACCAGTATAGATTTTGTTCTGGCAGATCAACTATTATTCAGACGTTCTGGAACCATCATGTACTGAAAAAGAAATTTGGAATACAGTGGTAAATTACATCAGTTGCTTATAGCCTTGCAAGCAAGACTATGATACAGCTGGGAGGGAAGTTTAGTAGTTTTCTCATTCAGGTTGGTACATCCATAAAAATATTTACGGAAACAAAAATGTATTCGAACGAAATCTATGGTAAAATCCATGTAAATAAAATGTTTTATATTTCCTGTTCTGAATAGTCTTGAAACTAGGAAATGCCTTATCACAATGGATTTCCAACTTTCCTTTATGATAACCCATTAGGATGGCCCAAGAAAACCAGGAGAGATCGAAAATTAATAGAACACAGCAGCTTCTGCTGGGTTCTGATGTAAATTTATTGGACAAAACGTAAGTCCCACAGAGAAAAACAGAATCTTTGTTAGATGCCAGTAAGGAGGTCGGTACAGAAGTAAATGCAGATGAAGAATACATTCACGTCATGGGCAACAGAATTCAGGGCAAAATTACAACATAAGGATAGGTAGTATATTCTTCAAATATGTGGGACAGTTCGTGTATTTGAGAATGATATTAACAGATCAAAATTATATTTATGAAGAAATGAGGAGTAACTTAAATGCAGGGAAGGTTCAGTATCATGCAGTTCAAATTCCTTCGTCTTCTCATCTTCAGTAAGAAATGTAAACCTTAAATACAAACTAAAATTTTGCCTGAGTTGTATAAATCTCTAACATTACAGAAACATGAGGGAAGTAACACAGACTGAGGGTGTTTGAGAAAAGAATACTGAGGGAAATAACTACAGTTACAACAGTCAGTGTCCTGTCCGAGATTTGAACAGGGCATCTCCCAAGTACAAGTCAGAAGCAGCGCCATTTTAGCCAACTTACTTAGCTGCATACAATTCTTGTCAAACAAAGTGACATGGATATGCAGCCAGTATGGCTGCCTTACAAACTTCTGAGGCGAGAACAACATTAGTGCCACTCACACAAAATTATTTAAGTACTGCATGAAGTTGTATTGGATGCCTTGACTTCAGAAGCTTCTGCATATACTCTTGGGGAAGGAAATAACAGACAAATGTAGAAGTTGTGGAAGAAGAGAACAGTGTGTTATGTGGCTTACTCAAGAGCAACATCAACTAGTAGCCTTTTCCCATGTCAGAATTCAAACAGTATGACAGTACAGAACTATTAATAGAAATATAATAACTGCAAGCAGATAAATACAGCCACATAATATTTAGTGTGGATTCAGTGAAGTTTCTATGTCAGGCCTATACAAAATATATTAACAAAATGGAAGTCCATATAAAGAACCTGACAGTTGCTTAGCCTTGTATTGCATCAAAGGATTCATTATCATGTTCACAGCAGCCAAACAATGAAACTTATCTTTATAAGATGCTAATACCCTGTTGCATTCAAGAAAATGAAAATAAAATCAATGTCGACTCTTCCTTAGCCTACTCTCTGGCTTAACTGCCTTAATTCTACAGAAACAGGTGAAAATGTAGTAATCAATTAATTTAATAATTTAAGTTGCATCTTTAATACAGATTCGAGTACAAGTAGTTCTCGTTTTACGCCAGGGTTAAGTTCCTGAAAAACGTCGCGCAAATCGAACACAAAATTCCCATTTAAAACAATGTATTTCCTGGGGGTTACGGGACTATCAACCTCATTCTATATAGTGTATGACTATACCACTAGTGGACACACAGACCTGTAGAGTATATACATACTGTATATACGGTATATATTCATTTCTATACAGTATACATGCATTTCTTTGCAATATATTTATTTCTAATGCAATTAAAATGTAAGAGACTCACATCCATAATTTTTTGGTATGGTTCATTCCGATAGCACTGTGGTAGTCTTGCTACACAAACACTTTAGTTCCTGACTTAGCACTTTCTTTGATTCTATCAGCATTATTACGAATTGTATGTACGCTACCATGAGTGAGTCTAACATTACAGCATATATCAACAATTCGTTCACCTTTTTCAAGTCGGCTTATTACGTGTAATTTTGCCTCAATATCGACTGTGTTTCGCCGATTTTTCACTTGGATTGCACTAGGTGATGCAGATTTACATTTGGCACTCATATTGGTAAGAAAAGCCAATGCTGTTGAAAAGGAAACTAAATGAGCTGCATCATTTTACCAACAACGTAATCAATCCATACACATGACTGATGGCGTGACAGTGCCGTTACTTCCTGCTAGCCTCCTACAGAAGACAAGCACGACCATGGATCGTCTATGCCAAATCGCGTTAAACCAAAAATTATCTCGTAAATTCGAAAAGTGGTGTAAATTGTCAAGTCGCATTAAAGAAAAATCGTGTAAAACAAGAACTACCTGCATTGGTATTATATTCAATATTTGTTATTGGTTTACGCATAGTAAATGCCATTCGTAATGTATCATTGTGTGCCACATTTTGCTTACTTCGTTTTTACTGATTATTTTTGCAGATTAACTAGCCTTACCATTGAAGTCCTGTTTTAATTAGTTAAGCAGGAGTCCACTGTATACAAGCACAAACACTGAAATAAAAGTCACCTACAGATGGTGTCTTCTGGAATTACTTGCAAAGTTATGATACAATCAGAATATGTGAGTCTAATAATTTGAACCTGCAAAATCAATTGTCACCAATATCATAGACAGAAAATGTTTTCAGTCTTCCACAGTTGCAAGTGTTTATATTGTAGTTTTCTGGGTTTTGACACTGTGTAAACCTGTAGGTGGATACCACTGACTTGGAAGAATATATGGTCTCACTAGGTCAATCATGAAGACAAGAGGCAGTATATTCCTCTAAATGTTTGTATCCAGATTAGATGGTGTCACAATCCAGAAGGTGATGCTCTGAACCACAGTCAGATGTTCTGAACATAGAGACATAGAAATAAGCACTGTTTCACAATGGGTTCTATTTCCATCTTCAGGTATTGATTATATCAAGTGACTCCTACTCTGTTGGATCCCTTGGTACAGCTATCTCATACCCTGGACCCATTACAAATATTTTCGTTTTATATTAAAAACGATGATAGGAGACAAGTCCAAATAAATAACCTTAACTAGTGTATCATACTGCCATCAAACGATTTAAACTAAGACACAAATTCACACGAGGAAGCTAAGACATCTCAGCAGCACACTATCCAGGTTGAGTCGACAAAGGTCAGCTTGCTGAATGAAAAATATGTCAGTTCCCTATGAAATAAAGTACTGTAATGTCACACAATATGAATATATCCAACGGTTTATTACTGTGGTTATTTCATAATTCAGGACCAAATTTTGAGATGTCAACATTTAGAAAATATCTCTTTGGTTTCATATATATATGTTTCTTACACCTGACAATACAAAGGACAAAACATATACAAGGAGACTGAGACATTTTGTCCAGCGTCGTAACACTGTGCCATTTTATTGATTATGAAGTGTCTATACTCTATATCACAGAATATAAATTTAACCTGGTATTAAAATTGTGAACAAAATTCAGGGTGAGCCAGAAATGTCCAATGGTTTTTGAAATGAAATAATATTATTAACACTGATAAATACATTTCACGCCCATAAGAATTGAAGTTAATCATTACTGGTCGAGCATGACACTATGTATGTGACTACCATGTCATTCAATACTCTTTGGCAGTCAGGAAGGAAAGGGGATCCCTTGAAAACACTCCTGAATTCACTGTGGTGAGTCATCAACATTGGCAAGATGCATTTTGTGTACCTTGCTTTTGACACAGCTCCAAAGGAAGTGGTCTGTTACTGTAAGATCAGGCAACTGGGCAGGCCAGATGATGTCCCAGAAGTGAGAACTGAGTGTGCCTGGAAACGCTGTCCCAAGAACTTGCACGGAAATTTATGTTGCGTGAGCAGTTGCTCGAAGCGTCATTGTGCACGATGACAGTCAGTATGGAAGCGCCGCCTAGCAGGCAAGCTGTTTTTCAAATTCCAAATATGGTCACATGTTTCTGGTGCACCTGGTGCTTGCCTGATCTTGCAGTACCATAATACTGCCTCTGGGGCCACGTCAATAGAAAGTTACACAAAATGCATCCTGCCAATATTGATGCCTTAAAACAGTGAATTCAGAAGTGTATTCAAGGGATCCATACGGAAATGCTGTAACATGTTATGACATCCTTTCCATCACGATTCCAGGATCGTATTGAACAACACTATGGTCACCTACAAAGTGTCATATTAAAACAGTAGTAATGATTAACATGAATTCTCATGGACATGAAATGTATCTGTCAGTGTTAACAGAATTTTTCCACTTTTCCTTAAAATGTTATTTCATTTCAAAAACCAGCAGGTATTTTCTAGCTCATCATGTACAGCTGTAAAAGGTCATCCTCCTCATAATATATGGTTTTCTTTCTAAAATCTGGAGTTATTAGTTACTTTCCCAGACAAAATGTTTCAATCCGTATGGACATTATTCATGTTTGGATCACCATAAATCAAGAGTTTCATGAAAGTATACTAATTAATCAACATTCATTATTATAATCACAATCATCTGTTAGAATGAGTGAGAGGTCTCACTGCACATCCCATATATGTCTGTTCATATTGAAAGAAATAGTAAAACATGACATAAGACATCTATTATTTTATCACTGTCCAGATACTTATAAGAATTTAAAACTTATCACTTTGTATACAACCAGACGTCAAGAGTGTTTGTATATGGTTTAAACGCAGCATGATATTTTTTCCTTAGCCAGAAAGAGAAACAAGGATACATCAAGAAGGACAGAAGAGACAATTTAAATAGTTCTCAGGCATAATTGGAAAATTACGTATCACATACACTTAAATGTTATTTCTCTTTTTGTTTCAAAGTCTAATAACATTTGACCAGACATATTATACACAGTTATTAGTTTATTTTTTCCACACTTAGCCTTGGAAGAAATCACATCAGCTCTTGAGATGATCTAGCTATCACATTCAAAAGATACACACACAAACATAACTCCGTATCACAATAACTTACATTCACACACATATACATCAACACAGAAATTGACATCTATTAGTCAGTCTTGTCACATGCCTTCATTTTGCGCTGCATCAAGATCACATCTTGTATTCGGTGAATTCCACATTTCTCCTTCTCCTTCCAGAATTTATAGTTATGCTGCATGTTCTGCAGCAACTCTGGCATTTCGATGAATGCTGTCAATACAAGAGAAAATTTGTAATAGAAAACCACCTATTTTATCATAATGAAAATAAAATTCAGTACATCATAAACAGCATGTAATTTTCATTGCATATCTTGTAATATATCAATGGTTTACAACACAAATGTTGTACATCCAGTATATATATATATATAGTTCCAAGTGAACTCAATTTAAAGTTGTGCCAACACAATGTTCTTGTATAACACGTTATTTAATCCTTTCCATATCAGAAATGATATAATTCTTGGCCTTACGATATAGGTGCAAAACCAAGGCACACAACAACTCAAAACTGACAAAGTGAATATTCAGTATTTGTTCTTTGAACTGTCAGTAAATAAAACATAACTTCCCTGTATCATCCCGTGGACTTACTAGTGAATATTCAAAGACAACATGACATTTACTCCATATTCTTGCCAACATATACTGCAGTCACAACTGTTCAGTTGATCTGCAAGTATTGAAATACAGAATTTGATTCAAACCCAATCTTTATTCCAAAACTTCCATTTATTACTGCATGAGTAAACTTTAATTTCATAACGTGAGTGCAATTACTTCTTTAAAATTCTAGCTGCTATATATTCTGACAATGACAGGAAAGTGATCACACTCTAGGTCATGAACAGGTGCTTCTTCTTGTTTTCCATATGTTCAAAGCATACTTGGCTAAAATATGTTTCAGGGCACTAGAACTGCTGAAACTTGTGGATGTAGACTGAGAACAAGGAACATACGGAAATGGGGAAAATGCAAGGTGGTTGAGGAGTAGGAACAGATATTGTAGTGGTCATCTAAATGCTATGCTGAGCAATCATGTCACTCCTTGGAAAGTAATTTGGGCACCCTAGCAAAGCAAGACAATATATTACAATATAGTACATAAACACACCTTCCCATGTCTCAAACATGTCATTGATGATGAAATCCATAAATCCTATTTGGGATTTAGGTATTGAGCATGTTGCACGGTCAAATAAGGGCATCACAACAGGTAGGAGATTTGCATTCTCTTCATCTGTCTGTGGAAAACGAGAGAGTTTCAATCACACATCTAGACAAGCTTCAGAGGTGACTTAATATAAAACAAAATGTGTTACTGAACATCTACGTGCATATTAGTGATACATGTCTCATTTAATTACAAGTGACAACTTCCTAACACAGCTGACTGACTGATGGCACTACTCAAAAAAATCAATTTCGGTTTATATATTCGTAGGTGGTTGCAAAGAAAAAAACAATAAACATAAGCTATAGCTTTGTTTAATCTATTAATACCCAAGTGTAAGTATTTTATGGTAATAAATAATGAAAGTACTATATGTCATATTCTTACTCTCTTCTAGTTCTAACACTTCAGTGCTGGCCTCACTGCACTATACAATTGTGAATGCATTTCAGGGTACTGTAAATTTAAAAACCTCCCCATCCTATGCAGTTGTCGGAATTCAAATCCCAGCATTGATGAAAGGTTAATACTTGTAGTAATGTCAAAAAACACGAAAATTTGTGGTAAAGTGAATGAACTACATTTTCTCTGCACATTTTAAGCTTTTCATAGTGGTGTTGATGAGGTACCCATTCTTCTGGAATGTGATGCTGCATCACTGAATAATTGATTCTCAACATTTCGAGACAAAATAGTGGTCTCATCTTCAAGGGTCAAAATTCTTGTTAGACATTTTGACCCTTGATATTCAGACCATGTTGTCTCGAATCATCAGGAGCCTATACCCAGTCAGCAGCATCATGTCCCAGTAATCAGTGTCATATCCCAGTAAGCAGTGTCATATCCTAGTAAGCACTCTCATATACCAGTGAGCAGTGTCATATCCCAGTAAGCAGTGTCATATCCTAGTAAGCACTCTCATATACCAGTAAGCAGTGTCATATCCCAGTTAAGCATGTCATATCCCAAAACAGTAAATATGTTATTTTCTGTTTTATGAATCATCATCCATGCATACCAACATAATAACTTACACCTTTACAGCACAGGATTAACTAGACATACCAGCTGGTTTAACACTAAAAATCTCTGCAATATGCCCAAAGATACAGCCTATATTGAAAGAAATTTCATGCCATCATTGTACACTCAATTAAGCGCACAATGTTCATATAAAAATTCTTTCATCTGCAATTAGTGAACAGTCTGAAAATAAATGGTTTGTGTGTCTGTATGATTCTCACAATAAAAAGAAATTATTTTTCTATATGGAATTAAAGAGTTGATTTTTGTAATGAAGACTCTGAAGTCTTTAACATGAGGTAGGACCTTGATGCTGGAATATTTGTTACACGAAATTCATGCTACAAAGGGCTGAAAGATGTCTATGCTACCCACACAAGAAACAAGTGATTGTGGCACTCACTGCATCATCATTTTCTCAGCATGTATAATTTTCTCATTCAAACTTCAAATGCAGTCTTTCAGATACCATTTTCAAGTGTTTAAAATATAACTGCACATACGTTGCAAGTAGTCCCTTCACAGTGCCCATGGTTCTGCTAGATACCTCTTTGCTTTGGGTTGATATTCATGCACAACATATCGTAATACTTGAGGAATTCATGAATTTTCCTTCATTCCCAAAATTCCAAAAATCTTATCAGACAACATCTGTATCTTATATCAATATCAATTGTTTTTCGTTCTTTCCATAACCTGAAGGCCCTTATAATCTCAACAGGGCATGACACTGCACGGCAGATAGGTGATACCACCACGTATGTTTGGATCATCTTAACTGTGTGGCACCAAACATCATGTATTTGTAACGTGCAGTGTGATGCTCAAAGTGCCGAATGTTGGCTATTGCCAATGGCCAATTATGGCCACTCTTATGCAGACCAGATTAAATTCTGGTCTGCTGCAGATCACACTGAGCACTTAATTCTGGCACCAAAAGGTTAATATGTTGAACAAGGGCCTGTGAAGCACTAGCAAGTGCAGTACCTGCAAGACTGGTCTTCTGGGATGTGACACCATGTAGTCTGGGTTCAGCATTTTGAAGAAACTTGCTGTCTCCATGTTCAGGGTAGAAACACTGGGGTCCATTAGCATCACATCCCAGCAGACCATTATTTGTCACTCACTGATGTGACAACCTTAAGTCTCACAAAATGTACAGGCTCTTTGAAATACATAAGTACTCTGACTACATGCATTATGAATATTGAGTACAGCTTGAAATGGTATATCCATCACTGGACTTCTAGTCTCACACACAGTAAAGATTTGTAAGTCTCAAAAGCTCCAAAACAGTAACAACTGGATGGTTATCACAGAACAGTTTTCATAAATAAAACTAAAAATAAGTCTAAATAAAACACTAAACATTACACAATCTGTGTTGCAAATAAGAAGTAACTGTTCCATATTTCAGTAACAAAATACCTGATTGAAGTACTCCTCAGCGATTCTGACAGCCCATTCCACACACATTTTGACAGGTCGTGTTGGGTTAGACACATCAGCACACTTAATGAGCATTCTCTTGATCAGTGCTATATTCTCAGGGGCAGTCAATAAACCTATGTCTGGAGAACTTCGTCCACCCTATGACATAAAACATCACAAACAGCATGAAAATTCACAACTGTCATTGTTCACACAATAACTCACTTTCTTCTTTAATTGGCACACTGTATTTTCCAGCAGCTACGTTTAATGTCTATCTCAAATGGACAATGAGTCAAATGAGGCAAACTCTATAATGTACTGTCTTCTTGTGGTATTATGTTTTTATTACATATAACATACTGCTATCTCGGACAACACATCAGTGCCGTTAGTACAAGCAACAATTTTAACATTGCAGTCTGGTGTTGTCGTAATAATAAGCCACATTCAAATGAACTATATGTCTTTGCACTTTCATTCTTGTTTCAGTAATCCTGTTATAGTAAGAATCAAAAGTTAAAATCTGATGATAAAACTGCTCAAATGAAAATTAAGTAACATTTAACCTTTATCCTATCAGGGTGGGTACTTAAATTTTAGTGCATTATTCATGAAAAACGTGACAATTATTTGAACCGAAAAAGATAAAGTTATGAAATAAACAGCATTTTGTAGAAAATAAAACAGAGATTATGCAGTATGTCTTAAAAAGTCAGTAAATTTCCTTGTTGCCTAAATATATAAAATGAATTTTTAGGGGCATTTTCCTACGTGCATTCACGTATGCAAATGCAGGTCTCATAAACGTTAAAATCAAAGCCAATAATGAGCTGCTCCTGTCTTTTGTGCACTGGTGGTGTATTATTTGTAGTGTTATTAGAAATTTTGGATCTATTTGATTAATGTTATTGGTGTGGAAAGCTAAAGCTAAGAAGAATACTGACAGGTTGTGTGACTGAAGGCTTCTGCCACGGTTGTAATGTTGTATAGAGTC
This sequence comes from Reticulitermes speratus, assembly GCA_021186555.1. Lineage (NCBI taxonomy): Eukaryota > Metazoa > Arthropoda > Insecta > Blattodea > Rhinotermitidae > Reticulitermes > Reticulitermes speratus. The sequence continues at coordinate 24,527,424 of JAJKFL010000005.1, forward strand.
TTTTGGGTTCACATCGAGACCCTGAAGATGGGACAGACAAGTAGTCCCGAAACGTTGGTTTCTTACCAAAAAATGACGTAAGGCAAAAGCCCAAAAGACTCTATACAACAACTGACAGGTTGTTCGGCCTTTCACTCTGTACACATGTTTGGCTTGCTATTATGATCCCTGAACCCTTGAAGATTAAGGCACTATATTCCTTTGAAACATTGGGAAACACTAAGATAGTAAAAAGGTGTCACCTCCCAGAAGACCTATATGCTCATGACACAGTAAGTTAATGGAATTACATTCCAAAATGAAGCAATCAAACTAACTCTCTAGTAACATAAATGCATATTCAGCACTAGAGCCTGCCACTAGATTCTATGTTGAGCAAAACCGATCTCTTTCTTGTCTTCACAGCCTACTGTACTGGACCTGAAGCAGTGTGGCATTGTCAAGGAAGCCTCAGTTGCACATACAGAAATATAAATGAAGAAAATGGTCTGCTAATCTGCTGGAAGAGCAAAACCCTGCAATAATAACAGTCTAGCTTCATCTACAACATATCTCAAAGATTCATTCAAACATTATACCTTAACCCCCTCCTTAGTTACTTAGTGGTCCTTTTTCAAATCTGTGTGCATTTCATTTATCACACAAGTAGTTCAACAATATTCCACTGGTTGCAGTTTCCAGGTCACATTTCATAATCTAATTATTTACAACTCATTTACTGCAACCTGAAACTGGACACCAGCTGGTCCACCTGACATTCAAGACTAGAAATTAGGCATGTCATAATTAAAAAATACAAAAATATTCTTCAAAATAGGCATTGCAAACTTCCTCAGCATCTCCACAGCTCTGATTGCATCTGTAACCTGATGATGGGAACAACTACAGCAATTCATATCATAGTCTTCTGTGTTTCAACAATGTGCTGTAGTTTTGTATGTGGGTGTCCTCATTTTGGTGTAAAATACTGACTTCACCTTCAGCTCTACCCTGAATATGGAGGTAGTATGTGCCTCTGAAATGCTGGCACCCGCTTACCAGACACAATGTCACAGTCCAAAAGAACAAAATATGATACTTCACCACTACATAACTCACAAATCTTACATAACGGTATGTACTGTAATGCCTCACCATTTATGTACAGTAGCATCACCCAGCTGATCCCCATCACCATTAATTTTAATGTGTTTTTTATATAACCTTATTTGTTGACAGCATAACAGGGTGACGAATTTTAAAATGTGAGACTTCGTTTCTCACGGCAATAACTATGAAGGTTACAGTATTCTGGAATGCAATGCCAGGTAGTCTTGTAGCCAAACATCAAGTTCGAGTCCTAGCCACCACCCCAGTGTGAGAAGGGGAAACATTTTATTTTTTTTGTGTGTCCAACCCTAGCCTGGGGAAGGGCGCTCTGGCCCTCCGAACTTCTCACCTTCTCCCTGATTTCAGGCTTTTGCCGGGATGTTGATGAGATCTGCACTCTTCTGGGATATTATGTGGCGTCATGTGGTAATTGTTTACTGACATTTCGGGACAATGTGTCGGTCCCATCTTCACAGGTCAAGAGTCCTTCTCGTTTTGCTCTATGATATGAGTAGAGGGAAACAGGGAATTAAAAAAATAGGGAGGTTGGAGACAAGAGGGGTAGGCAAAGGGAAAGTAGCTAAAAGGAACAGAAGAAGACCCGTCATGGACAGCGAGAGTTGTTTAAGGAATTTTAACAAAAACCTGTTACTCCATGCATATAGTCTGTACTTGTGAATGTATCTAGTGGCGATTATCAATAAAACTGTGAAATCATCCGCAATTCAGAGTAATCTATCACGCACGTTGGGGGTGTAAACTAGACCCTTAATGGACGGCGATAGTCTGACAGCCAGTTACCAACATTTCAATCTTCAGGTAGAAGATACTACACACCATCACGTACATAACAGAAAACAAGATTCACAGTCACCACCATGAGAACACTCTTTTACCCTACAAATGAAGGCAACATTTTCCTCCGAAATGCTGGTGACTAGCCACCGCACTACATGGTGTCGCATCCTTTCCTTTAAAATAGTTAAATAACACATTCTGAGATACTTCTATTGCTTGTGGTAGGACAGACATGACTACAAGATGATATGAAAAGAAGCTACAAATGAAAACAAATCAGTTGTAATTGACTCTCTGCAGAAATGAATTCTTGAAATTTAAAAAAAAAAATTAATGTCTTCATAAATGTATTCTTACATCTGGACTGTCATCTTCTTTCTTGATTGAGAAAACATTGACAAATTTTGCCAAATGTTCAAAGTGTTTTGTCATCTCTGTTGCAAGAATCATATCAATGACATTATGACGAACTGCTTTGTACACATCACGTTCTAAAGCTGAAAAAAATAAAAAGCAATGGATTCAGGATTCAGAGCACATAATTTATTTGTAACATGGCACATTTCTGTCTGAAGTGTACTGTTCAAAGAATCAAATAACACTTGCAATAAGTTAATATGTGAGGAGGGATAGCAACGACTTTTCAGCGCTAGGTAGATACTTCAGTTCTGTGTGAACGTGAAGGGAACAACCAACACTCTGATAAATAATATCTTTCAACTTATCAGACACTCAAAACTGACTTCTTTTTTCTTAATTTTACAATCTCAATAAGGCTTATCAAACCCAATCTACAATGCATCATAATCACTATCTTCATTACACAACTCCAAATTTCTAAGTTTTACTCATATTCTGTGTCTTGCGAGCTGCCATTGTCTGCTGTAATAAATGATAAATCATTTAGTTTTATCAATTTATTCCCAATTGGAAAATTCAAAGAATTATAACCTTGCATTAGTTCCAATAAAGAAAAGAAGACAGAAGCAAGCAACTGTAAATGTAAGAATATCCTAACCAAAGCTGTGTTAGAGAATATGCACATATACAGATACTCATAAAAGGATTAATTAAAATTTAATTACTTCAACTGGTCACATAAATCAGTGTTAATGAAAAATATTACACTGAATAATGCATCATGAATACACATAATATTTTCCTGTGATACGAATTTAACCCTTTCCAAACCACTGATTCACTTGATGAGGCATGTTTTACTAGGTCCACTACAATACAATTTTACCAGCAGTGGAGGATAGTTCTCCAGCCACTGTAATTCATATGTATGTTCTATGTTTGATCCTAATTCTTATGTTTAACAATAGAATTTTCTTGTAAATGTTTAACTTTTAAAATATAACCTGGAAACACTCATACTGTGTGCTGCATGATGACTGGAAAGAAGAGAATATAAAATGTCATATATCCTTATTTACAATTCAGTACTTTGCTACAGTAATAAGACTGCTCTATGACATGAAGTTTTCCCAAATTACTGACTGAGATTTGAAGTTCTCACAGTAGTAGTACTAAATCTAAAGCCTTCTTGGAAGTTGCACCATATCATTTCGCACAGAGGCACAAATGTGTTCGGGCAGGGGCGTCCAACCTCTGCATGGCAAAGGACAAAACTTGTTATTATTGGCTGGTTTGCGGGCTGCATGTGTAAGAATCACAATAAGTGGTATTTGTAACCTCCTAAATTATTGTGTAATTTTCATAGTATGTAGACAATTTACGAATGTGACAGCAGTCTGTATAACAGGACCTGGCAGGCCATGGGTTGGACCCTCTTGTTTTAGAGCAACATGATCCCTTCATCATCTTGGATATCGAAGTGCATGGCCTCCAAACTCAGAAGACCATAATCTTAAAATGTATTGTTCGTTATTTTACCATTGTAACACATTGCACTGACAGTTTCCTATCCATTTCTACCATATTAATTTTCAAGATACATTTATGTAAAAACAGATCAAAATGCATATGAAGGTGTACCTTACATTTAAAAATATTGACCCGATCATCTGACATTGTTAACTTGAATGCTAGAGCTGAGTGATGGGACTCCAAGACACACATGTCATTGTATAGTATGGCCAGCTCATGGTTGGAGTTACAAAGAAAAGCACTAAAACAGAAATTAATACACATATATCATAAATATTATTTGTAACAACAGCAGTAAGGTATATACACATGCAAAAAGAAATACAACATGGTTATTGTTAGCAGTGCTGTATCAGGGCCAGAACATGAAAATGCCGAAATATGTCTCCTACTTTCTTTTAAGTTCATCCATGTGTGTTCAGAAGTTGGCACAATTACCCCTACAAAATGTAATTATGGAAAAAATGTCCACTGTACAGAATGATAACTGTGTCCTATTACTACAACAAATTTGCACACACACACACACACACACACACTTTTGCGAATTCTACATAAGAAACAGTGTCAAAAGCTCCAGTTTGGCTACTAATGTACTGTCAGATCACTAGAACTGGAGGCTTAAGTTTTAAATTATCTGATGAAAGTGTGACACAGTGCTTGAGGTATTGATGTGAACTTTGTCAATCTTTGTATAAAGACTACAACATTTTTGGAAATAGAACCCATTTCACAAATGATGTCGTATTTACATAACTTTGACAGCAGACAAAGTCCAAATAAGTAATGTTAAACTTAGAACTGATGTTTCTACCTTCTCCAGTTACTAAACTCTGTGTTTTTACTGAAATAAGGTGTATGCAATCTGTGCCTTATAGAGCACACAGTTCATTGTCTCTCTGTGTGCCAAAACAGAGAAGTGGGTACATTCATGGCTTGATATTGGCCCAAACCTGTTCTTCCACATACATCACCACATAGAAGGGAGACAGAAAGAACACAGGACACAGTTGCAAGCCATGCCAGGTCATGCGCATTTTCAAATGGCCTGACATGATGGCATTAATGGATAATCATAGATAATGTAGAAGGAAACAGGTTTAGCCTATTTTAAGATACAAACCTAATATTAACCAGAAGCATCTGAAGACACAGGGCAGAGAGCCACCAGGTTGGTAATCAAACTGGGCCTCCACAGTTCAATGAATCAATAGTGACAACCACACAAATGTCACATTGGCATGTGTAACAGACACTCTGCACAAACCTTGATTTCCCAGGATGGTCCACATCATGAGCAGCAGCAGCTATAAGACACACAGCCTCATCAAGTGGATCAAGGATCTGCTTCAAGCGCTCCCGTTCCAGAAAGCCAGCAGTGGCCTGCATGACATCAGCTGCATGTGTAGATGTGTGATATGAGTTCTTTGCATTGTAGTTCATCTCAATGATCACAAGCCAATTGTGCAAGACACTCTCATCACATCCCAGGGATGAACAAACATCAAAATGACTCATCAAATTCATTCCCAGGTAAACGAGTGGCCTGAAAACATACAAAGGTAAAGGTAAACTGATGTGTGCATAAACACTGCGCCATGAAGACACAGGGCACCGCAAGTGTTCAATTGGCTTACATACGTACAAAATTTGCTTTGTAGTCTCTCTGTGCCACAAACACAATTAAGACATACCTTTTCATGGACAGTTCCTCAAGTCTGAATATGTCAAAATCCCATAGCAGAGAAGTATCCAATAGCTCCTTCATCTGATGTGACATACTGGCTGTTTTGAAGGTGGTCCTGGACACCCCAATTTTTGAAACAGAACCAGAGTCACTGGAACTGCGCCGAGCAATCGGTGTCACAGACGGACCACTCTGTCAGAAAATAATGGTGTATATACCCATGGCTTCGATATCATATTGCATTTCACCCTCTGTATCTGACAAATATAGCCTGGTCAACACTTCCTATTCACAGTTAAATCAACAGAAGTATAGTTTAGAAGTATAGAAGTTAGCTTGTTCTACGTACCGATAGTAATGCTCCTATCAAATCATTTGTGACTGGGTCTCCTGCCTTGCCTTTGTCATCCTTCAGCTGTGGTGAATATAGCTCTGTTGTGCGAAGAATATCTACTACCTGGTGGATTTGAAACCAAAACAAATACATCAGTATTTACACAACAAGATTAACAGAAAATGAAATGTAAGAAACTAAAGTTTGCTAAATTTCAGGCATTTGTTTCAGAACCAAAGCCATATCCATTTCATAAACATTTTCTGAAGTTCTGCTTTAAGAAATTAAGTTGTAGAAAGTGTGTGAAGCTAAACTGCTGGATGTTGCTAATCTCAAAATTTGGTGCCCAGCTTTGCGTTTCAGATGGTTTACTCCAGGGAACACAACCCCCATACTCATTGTGGAAGAGATATGGTGGACCTCAGAGCTGATCTGGACTTGGTGGCAAAGGGAAAATCTAACCCTTATGAGAATCATTGGTCAACTTGCCCATAGCCAGCCACTTTACTGACTGAGTTAACCAATGGAAAATTTGCCAGCTGAACCAAGTACCGTTCTGCAATGGTGCACAGAGGAAGAGGAAGTCAAACTCTTGACCTTTACTCTCCATACAACTGTATATTGTACATCTTCCATGCAATTGATACACATAATTAAGCTAATCACCGACAAACTGCACAATTCCTGAATATAAAAGCACTGTTACATGTTGTGGCTACTGTCCATAGCCATCTTCAGGGAGCGTCCATACTTAAAGACTTAAATAATAAAGCTGTATACGTCTTTTAGTATTAATACTCCCTGAAGATGGCTATGGACAGTCGCCAAAACATGTAGGAGTGCTTTTATATTCAGAAATTGTGCAGTTTGTTGGTGATGAACTTATCTGTGTTCATACAACTGCTTTACTCCCTAGAAACATGATGAGGGTATTGGGACAGCAGGTCTGGACATGATGGTCAACACAAACATACGTGCCTCTGTGGGAGTTAAACCATGGTCATCCAGTTTGTAAAAAGTCATTATATTAACTGAACAGAATAATGTACCACAACCATGACAACAGCAATTTTATTTATCCCAACAAAATACTCACAAATTGAAGAAACTTATACGCACATTGTTTAAAGTTATTTTTCTCCTGTACTGAAAAATAATGAATCCCCAGACATATTGAAGAACTCTTCAATGACACAGCACCGATCTAAAGGTGTCTATAATTACAAAACAGACTCTGCATTAAACATGCATGTATGGGAATCAATGCCATGACCCAAGTTACGGGGTGTTTGTCCAAGCCATCAGAATATGTGAGATCGTCAACTTCTTTTTATGGTGATTTCCCACTTTTCCTGTATTTTCTAATCCTCAGTATCACTTGCCAGGACTTATTGTACGTGGTTTTACCTGCATGATGGGCCATACCATAGCACATTCCCTGTACTGAGTTGTTTATGGCAATGAGCAGTACAGCTATTAGAGACAACATGCGCATACACATACCTGACCTAGAAACGGATTCAAACTGGTGATCTCAGGTTCGCTTTACTTAAGGTCAAAGCAGCACCTACAATCAGCACTGTTTTAAAATTACACAAGGAGACCACAAACTTTGTGAATGTTCCTACTACAGGCTTAGATTCTGTAGTCACTGCAACTGAGCACGTTTCCTTAGGCAACAGAATACGTACCTTGTCTAAAGTTTGAATATCTTCAATGCTTGCGTTGTCTTGTACAGAAGTAATGAGTGCTATTACTTTTGTTATTGGTGCTTCAATTGAGAGGTTGTGCAGTTTTGCTATGCTTTGCCGGCGCAGACCTGAAACACCAACAAAACTGGAAATGTACAATTTCACATACAATTCCAGAAACATGAAAATACATAAACCCATAATTTTAACTCTAGTTTTTTTCTTGTGTTACATGTAGTCTTTCAAATTATGGGAAGAACACAGTTTAAGTGTTCAATATCAGAGTGGTGAGGAGAGTATTCTGACCTTAGAGAAAAGAGGTGAAAGGAGGCTGGAGAAAATGGTGTAACAAAGAACTTCATGATTTGTACACCTCAACAAACATTACTATAATGACAAAATCAAGGAGGAGTGGATGGGCAGAGCATGTATCGTGCATGATACGTATGAGAAATGCATACAAAATTCTGGTCAGAAAACTTGATGGGAAGTTAACTGGAAGACCAAGGCATAGATGTGAGAATAATTTTAAGAGTAAAACTGATCTTAAAAAACAGGGTCAGGGGTTGTGGATTGTATTAATTTCTCTTAGGATAGGAACCAACAGCTTGCTTTTCTAAACTTGATAGTGAACCTTTGCATTCCATGATAGGTGGAAAATTTCTTGATTAGCTGAGTGACTGACTATTAGATTCTTGAGGGCAACTATACTACAGAAGTTAAGTTAATTCCTGAAACTTCACAGTGAGCTTAGAAGAATACGATAAAGACAATCAACAACTCACTTTATTCCAGAGAATGTGTGGCACAACAAATATAAATTTAAAGTAAAACTCATATGAGAACCAAAAAATAAACAGCACAGTCACCAGATGTGTATTTCATAATAATTAGAAACTTGGTCAATAAAAGTAAATAACAGAACGCATGACACCGTGGTAGTGAACTTCCTACAATTAGTATCAGATGTCAGAACAGAGGAGAAATGAAAACATTTGAGAGGTACCAAAGAATAATATTAAAGATGGGACATCGAACCAAGAAACTGGGAAAGAATGGAAGAAAATTATATTGAAAAAGAGCATTAAATTATTGTCCATAAAGAAAATGGATACTGGAAGGCTACAGAAAGACAGATTATCTAAATGACATTTTAATAGACACTGCAGTGGCCACTAAATCAAATCAGTTAATCCCAGTATGATGAAAACATGTGTTGTGACATAAAATGAAGATACCATTAACGCTTCTAAGCTTGTACTTCATAGTTACTGTAGTAGTCCCCACATTTAATGCACCATATGGGAAAACACCTCCAAATAGGTCTGTCCTTTCAGGACTTCTGACTGAAAGTTTGTGTACATTTTCAACAACTCCATGCATGCTACATGTCACCCTCCTTGATTTAGTCACCTTAATATAAATCAAACAAAACCAAAAAAGAAAATGACTCAAAAATATTCAGTTTATGTCTGCCAGATCACATTTGACACAAATCCGTCTTCTACTTTGAACACTGATACTTGTGGAAGGACGAAACAGACGTGACAAAACTATTACTCTCGTTTTGAAATTTCCTTTAAAGGGCACTGAAAGGCACAATTTTCAAACCCCAGTAGCCACTACAATTATCATGATTTAAACATTAATAAACACTTACCATCACTTGAAACGGACTTCATGTCGGCTGACCCCTTCCTGTTATTTGATCCCCTTGGAAGCTCAGAATTCTTGACGAATGTACCAGACATCCTCTTATCAAGCATCGTGTTCTGTGATTCATGTACAAAGACGTAATGTGTTGGTGACCTGAAATGCAGCAATACTCTGTGATAGGACCCACCTCGCTTTTATCATCCATGTACAACAATGCAGGTTTCTTAAGTTACGAAGGGCCGAGGCACAGTGACATAGAGTCAAACCCTGTTATGGTGCACTGTTTGTTCACTGCAATTTTTGGCGGTATATCGAGGGTGATGGAAATCGAAATACTGCATAGTGAGGAACAGACTTTCATAGGCACCAAGCGACGGTGGCGCTGTACCAGGGGACACAATATCGGGGTTTGACTGTACATATGCAAAGCTGGTGATTTTAGGGGGTTGAATTCTTTTTTAAGTACAGAAAACTGAAGCAGCAAGATGAATACTATATAGAGTACTATTGGTGGAAAAGCCATTTAAATTCAAGACAGATAATTTTTAATTTGTATCTTTGTGTCCTACTTCCTTCCTTTCTTTTTTCTTTTATCCCTTTTGTACCATTTCCCCATCCTTCCTAACTCTTATCTCTGTGACACTGAAAATGTAAATGAAGTTACATCTTTATCCTCAGACGGCACACTTTTCAACACACAGCTGTCACTTGTGTACATACGTGCCAACTACATGTTGCCACAGTACCATCTTCAGGATAACACAACATTCGTAACAAAATATTAACCATCTCCTGTCGTACATATAAGTGACGAATAAGGGAACGAGTGGGGAGGGGGCACAACCAGACGATTAAAAAAATCGTAACTAGGAAACATATTTACAGGTGTTTCAGGGGGAATCTGCCACACTTCGAGAGAACGTTCCTTAGCTTAAATTACATCGATATAACCAAAAATACCCCTATCCGAAGTTGAACGATTACGGAGATACTGACGCAAAAAAAAAGAAAAGTGGTCTTCTTGCGGTTTCATGTACTATACCTATTTAGCATGATGCGTTATCCGTCCGCTGCGCAGGTCCGTCTTTGAGCTGATACCGAAGCCAAGCCATGTGGCGGCGCGCCTGCTATGTACAGTACTTGGAAACCTAAGGACGATTGTTATGAAAATTGTGGGAGTTGTTCTTGCTTAATGTCTTTATATCACTCAGATATTAATTATGCGTTAATTACGGTGTTAACATTACAGGACCTACAAATTCCTCCTAGTTTTAATATGTATTTTGTAATCAATAAATGTATAGCACCTGTCATTCTTTCAAATTTCTCTCGGCTTTATCTCTGTAACAGTTCAACTTTGGATATGGGTGTTTTTGGTTACATATGTGTAATTTAACCTAAGGAACTTTCTCCCGATGTATGGCAGATCCCCCTGAAACACTCTGTATACAAGGAAGTTTCAACACATAAGGCAACAAACACGCTGATCCTGAGAAATTTAATGTGACTTTGAAGTATATATGGCACATGGATAGCAGACCTCCAGTAAAATAATATTGAACGCAATGGGAGCCAAATCCGCAGTAACCAAGAGATCCCACAGGCTGAAAGATTATACACGACGAAAATAATTCAATAAAGTACACAAATTACTCAATTCTTTAGTACAGCTAGACCTAAACCCTTTAGCACTAGTAAAACTGCTTTGACTGCCAAAAAGTGCAGTTATGTGTGTCGGCACTTTTCTACGTTTCTACTGTCATAACAGGAAGAAGTGACAATGAAACCTTACCTGCCCGGAATACAGACCGGAATGACTCGTCCACTGAGCACCACAGAATCGCCCACTTTCCGCCTCCAGGATATCAGTCCTTCCCATTCTCGTCCACGCTGCAGTTGCTGTACCATCAACTCTTTATTATCCACAGAGTTCGTTTCCAAGAGCGACTTTCCAGCAACATCCTTCATGTTGAAACCCAAGAACCGTTCGCTCGAACGATTCATATACTGCCAACACAAATACACAATGCTAGTAGTGGTCCTTTTGTAATCCGGAACCCGGTAATCCGGACCACCCCTCCGCTATATAGACAGGATGCCCGAGGAACTACTGTATTATGTGTGCGACTGCGAATCTGATTCAACACCACTGCCACCAAAGCTTACGAATGGACACGACCCATCCTTCTCCCATAACCATAGCTTATACCACAAACATATATTTTAATGTTATTTTCCCATGTGCATTTGTTTTCCAAGATGTTAAATAACTAAGCAACTACCGAAATCTCTGAACCTGCTAATACCAAAGTCCGTCACAACAGCCAATCACAAAGAAGTTAGTTAAGATGTGTAACTACGAATTCCAGAATGTTGCCGCATACAACGTTTCGGCGTAGGCCTATACCACAGTCGCCATCTTCAGAGCGAAAGTGGTTGGAGAAGGAAGTGGGTCCATATATCGTAGGGCTCGCACTGATAGTGGAATCAGCACAAAGGACCACACCTGTATCATTATTGTCACTGCAAGAACTATATACTAGTCCACTTCATCCACCTCATTCACCCTGAAGAAGGCACTGCAATGTGCCGCGAAACGCTGGTAGAGCTTCAACTGCAATGTGGCTAACTCCGAAAGCCGAAGTTACTGATCAGACATAGGTCACGAAAATTTGAGAATAAGAAATTTCGTAAGATACATCTTAATATACTATTCCCCCCCCCCCACTTCCTGGCTGTCCCAGTGGTCGTAGCTTTGCCAAATGGTTCCTCTGGCTGTCCAGACTAAGGATTTCAATGGCCATCCTGAACCCGACAGGTATACGAGTATTCAGGGACAGCTTCCGGCCATCATATTATACTACTTGACTGCACAAAATCGTAATACTGAACTGATTCAATACCACCCAGTCTCAGCAGGTCATGTAACGTGGACGATAATCGTATGAAGAGCAACCGTCAAGATACATGTAGTACGAACGCGAAAGCAAGAAATGTTGTAAACAAAATGCAGAAGTTTCTTCACAGTGGATTTATTTGGGCCCATTTATTGCTTATCTAACGGTGCTGTCAGTAACTCAGACTATAATAACGTCTAAGAGAAGGATGATACATGAATACTGAAGGATGATACATGAATACTGAATCGGCAAGGACGTAGAAGGAAGAGGTCACTTTGTGTGCGCGCGCGCGCGCGTGTGTGTGTGTGTGTGAAGGGCCCCGCAGCAGATGCTATAGACGCACCGCAGCCTTGAGGCTTATTGTGCAATCCCGTGATGAAGATGACGAAGATGATGAAGATGTTTAGTTTTTTTGCGTTTTTCCTTGTAATGAAGCACCAGTTGAATGAAATTGACAGGGGAAAACAGAAGAACTCGGGGAAAACCTGTTCCAGTGCCACTTTGTCCACCACAAATCCCACATGGACTGACCCGGGATCGAACCCGGGCCTCCGCGGTGAGAGGCCGGCGAATAGCCTCCTGAGCCATGGCACGGCCAGGTCACTGCCTTATTTAGTAGTACATAGTATCTCGGAATTTGTCTAAGAGAGGCAGTAGGACAGTCGGTGCACTGAACGGGATTCGAACAAAGAACCTGCTGAACACAAGCAGAAGCGTTACCACTTGAGCTAACGTGCTCGGTGTTCCACAACAGAAAATTATACAGCACGTACTGAACCACAGCACTCTACCAGTATATCAGCGATGTGCATCCCACGATCCCTGTGACCAAAGAACACTTCCGGTTTGTCCTGCGATATAATCGTTAGATGGAAAACTAAAAACAATACCACTTATGTATGACTTAGATAAAAACTGTATTTTACATTATCGCATTTTGCCTTGTATTTAGCAGTATAACGGCAAGTACAACTTAAAAATGCGCGCAATAAAACGTGCGTTGTATTGTCGTCTTTCCCTTACGGCCTGGGCGGTTGTCGGAATTTGTAAACGTTTCTTCACGCAATAATGTACGACCACCGATCTGTATGGTAATCAATAAGAAATATTAAAACATTTGCATAAATGTATCGAATATTTACAATTTCTAATGTTGAACAAATATGAAATATATACATAATGGTATTTGTCAAGGCCCAAGCATAAAAAGGATTCACCTCGGAACCGGTTCCCTGACGTAGTCTGAATGAATGAATGAATAAATGAATAAATGGAGATGTGACATGAAGTAAAAATCCGTGCCTTGAATGCACGTTCCCTTCTCCTGGTTTAGCAGCCTGCTTTCTTCACGAACTTTCATCCTAACTTCATTTATTTTCTTTTCAAAAGCAGCTGAAAGGTTCAGTATATTTCCTCCTGAGATGAACTATAAAGCCATGACGTATGGGAGGATTTTCTACTAAATTGGCTACAAAATGAAGATGGGTAGCTATCAATAGAAAGGCAGGAGCCGGGGATAAATCCGAGGAGGTCCCTACATCCCCTCTGAATGGACCACAGAAATGAGAGTCATGACAAAAATGGAGTGTGATACAAATATACAAGTTATTTACTGTTGAATAAATAAATGCTGCCTGTGGGCCTGCTGGTCTGCGCTGTGAGTATAATTAAAGAAATTGCTGTACAGACCTATGTAAGGCTGTGGTAAAAGTGCTGTAATTTCTGTGTAATTACTTCCTAATAGCAATATTGTTTCTTCGAAACTTCATTTTACGACGTGCCGACGATGAGATAAAAATATAATGATAAATATATGATAGTGCACTTAAAAGCCTGTCTGTTCTCTAGAATTCTACCATTTTAGTTCAATAAGTGAAGTTACAGACTCCCACGGATCGATCCTACACACATTTCTCTTCGCCACCGTCTCCAGAATGATACTTGTGGACATCCAATCTTGTACCACGTAGTCACCGGAAGAAATTTCTCCGAATATGAATGTGACCAGGAATCTCCATTGAGTGCCGTGGTTAAGAATCTGTGTAGTTCAACCTCCACGACCTCCACGGCTTTTAAATTACATACACAGGCATATTTACTTAATTTTACATGCATCTGTGCAAAACAAACCAACACACAAATGTTTCATGCGAAATACGTACGTACTTTTGTGTATAACCTGATATCATACAGATGCCACGTTACAGCATTTCGTCACTCACGGTTGCCTAATCAAAACAATTCGCGTCGTTACCATGTTGTTACTTTGAAGTCTACACACATTTCATCCCAACAAAAGTCGCATACAATGTACAGAATTATCGTTTTGTAAAGCGTTTGGGCTTAGTAATGATCGCTCAGAAACAAGTTCTGAACACACATATGGCCATCAAAAACGTACAATAACATAACATGCTTGCAGTCTATAAAGAAAGAAGACTGTACTGTATGAGGTGAGGTGCTCATGGTGATGTGCATCAAGACCACGATTTTCTGAGGTGTGGTACTGTGTAATTTGGTAAATGTGTACAAAGGTTTTGCGTCTCAACGTTCTACCTGACGATGGAAGCAGCACTTTCTTCCGAATCACTGATCAACTAGAAATATGAAAAGCGTCAAACCCAGAAAAATACAATAAATACACTAGTTAACAAACAGCCATGGGGGAAAACTACCAACTTGCTGAAATTAACTAGACGATGATGATCATCATCATCTTCATCATCATCATCATCATCATGTTGTGTTTCCATGATATGCGACTTTTGTGATAGCATTTCATTTTGTTGTTTCTGCTAATGTTGTTTTATGTGCTGTCTTTTGTTTTGTGTTTCGTTTATGTGTGTTTGTGTTGTATTTGTGTTTTTGGAGTTGGTTTTGTAATTGCCATTTGTATTGTTGAGGCAGCATAAGCAGTGTTACCAGGCGTGTCAGAAGGGTCAGTTCTGGTACCACTCCTTTCAAGTCTCTCATTAATGACTTGAGTAATGTAAACAGATTTTATAATTGTCTTCATTTTGCTGATGATATAAAAATTTTTCGTGAAATAAAGTCCCATAATTATAGTTTTTTTTACTACAGTATTATATAAATTATATTAATAGTCGGCGCGCTTCTAATTTCATGAAGCTCAACGTTACCAGGACCAGAGTTATTTTCTTGCCAAGCAAAACCAACTTGCTCGGTTTTGTTCACAAATCGTGTAAATCCTGTCTTATACGCACTGTCTCCATCAAGGATCTGGGACTGCTTACTGATTCCAAACCTCAATTCACCATCACAATGATCATATATTTTCCCAAGCAATTAGGTTGTTGGGTTTAATTCCCACTGCAGCGCTATATATTTTTTTCTCTGGACAGCCTTCTGATGTTGCAATTTACATTAATTAGATCTGCGTTAGGATATGCCTCTGCTGTGTGGAATTAAATAACTTCTACTGATGCCAGTAAGTTTGAGCGCATACAGCAGAATTTCTTGTCCCTTTTTCAAAGCTGTTTTTCAATCATTGACAGTACGAACATGCTAATGTTTTAGAACACCTGAAATTTCATACCTTATATGTTACAGGGCGCCATCTAGACGCGCTTTTGCTTATTAGTGTTTGTAAAGGCCTTGAATTCTACTCTTCCTTTCTGGAAACTGTCGGCCTTCGTGTGCCGACTTGAAAACTCAGAGACTTTACTTGTTTACTGTTGATTCTAATCGTCGCAGCTGTCGGTGTGCTAGATGTGCAACGGCTGCTAATGCCATCTGCATCTTTATCGGTATATTCGAGGGAAGGCCTGTTTTGCTTAGTGACTGAGCTAATTATCGTAATTATTCTTTTTTTAATGGCTCGACAGCCCCTTGGGGGCCTAGGCCGCCTCATTGTTCGAGGCTTCACGATCACACATTTAGACACACCACACTCGGTAGGACTCCTCTGGACGAGGGACCAGCTCGTCGCAGAGACCTCTACCTGACAACACACAACACTCACAAGCGACAGACATCCATGTCCTAGGCGGGGTTCGAACCCACAATACCAGTAAGCGAGCTGCCGCAGACCCATGCCTTAGATCGCGCGGCCACTGGAATTATCGTAATTATAACTTACAAAAATAATGTTGTGCTATTATTATTATTATTATTATTATTATTACTGTTATTGTGTTGGGTCATCTTTCGCAATTACCTCACCTTGTTTCTGCTTTGTTTTTGTTTGCTGTGTATTTGTGCTGAACCTGTGTATTTCTGTATTCACGTATTCGTGTGTTGGTTCAGTAATTGGCCCTGCGCTGCTAAGCCTCACGTCAATAAATTGAATTAAATTGGATTGAGCTACCAATATATGCACGAACAAATTACCTCTCTTAATCATTTTTTACTTTGAAGATTATAATGTTATTTATGCTGTTTGTTACCTGATATGATTTGTTGTTATTTTTTCTCTGCGTTTGCATTTTTGGCTTGTTATTTGATGATTTTTTTTACGTTCCTGTGCTGCACTGTAATTGGGCCTATGGTTGTTGTGCCAGCACATTAATAACAAAAATCTGAATTGTAATGAATTTAATTGAACTGACATATTGTGAATAACATTAATGCGGGCTAATTCAGTTAAGTGTAAAGAAAAATTTACTGAAAATCTATATTCATTCATTCTGTAGTCTGTCTTACGACAGGTCCGAAGTCTCTTCCAAAGCGAGTTATCCACAGGGTGCGATCTAGTTTCCAATATCTTCTCTTTTCCTTAATGTCATACAGTAGCTGCTTACGCCTTCTTCCTCGTCTTCCCGTCATTTCTGTCCTTCCCTCCAACTTTACTTCAATCACGTGTTTTAGAAGGCAGTTGCTACGCAATATGTGACCAATCCAGTTAGCCTTTCTTCTTTTTATTGTATGTAGGATATTCCTCTCCTCCTTGACCCTGTGTAATACTTCTTCATTTCTCATACGATCGGTCCAACTGATCTCCATTCTTCTCCAGCACCAAATTTCAAAACTTTCCAGGTATTTCTGATCTACTTTCCGAAGTGTCCACGTTTCAGCACCATACAAAGCTATGCTCCAAATGCAGCACTTTACTAGTTTCTTCCTTAAATTTAAATCCAGTTTGCTGGTGAAAAGAATCATCTTCTTGTTGAATATCTGAGCTTGCACTGACGTATAGGTCAGAACACTACACAGCTCAACTGATGCACAGTTGGGTACGAAATAGAATATATGAAAAGAATGAACGTAAATTACACGTATGTCAAGGTGATGTAAGATACAATACTGCGACTGTACGAAAATAAAGAACGGGATATGACAACAAACGGCCATGACTAATTTACTGAACACAACACAAAAGTATGGGAGAGATAAAGGGACTGAACGTGTCTGGGAACAGGAAATGTTTGGATCTAAGAGACAGAAAGTAACAGGATGGAAAAAACCACATAACACGTAACATCACAGTCTGTACTCGTCAGCAACTGTTATTAGGATGATGAAGGAGGATGAAGCGCGTGGGATATGTATCATAACCGGTATGAGGGAGATGAGAAATATACAACTTTACTCGGGAATTGTGAAGGCAAGAGATTAACTTATACCAAGAACGTATATGGCAGGATAATATTAAAATCTGTCCTGAAGAAACACAGTGCAGAGCTGTGAAATAGATTCATTTCGCTGAAGATGGGGTCTAGTACAGCATTTATGGACACGGCAATGAACAAGCAAGAATTGTTTTTACCAGCGGAACGATTTCCTTTTCTAAAGTAGCATTTCAAAATTTAAATTGGTCACAGAACTCTTTTGCACTGCAAATATTTTTGGGGAACCCCAACAAAATTCTTATACATGACGGTAAAAAAGTAGTCCACAAATAAGAATAATAATAAAAAACGTTAAACAAGGGCATAAGATCAACATATTAGTGAACCGTACGAGTGCAGAAATAAAAATCACGTTTCATGTACACGAAAAATGAACCTTACAAATATGCGGTTACGTAACAGAGAAAACCTTATATTGAAAGCACTGTTATTGCATTTAAACTAGTACTGCAACCATTCAGAAGTATTTTAACAAACGACGTCTTGGTCCACAAAAATGAAAATGGTTTTAAGTGAAGTTTATAATAATAATAATAATAATAATAATAAGTTGTCATCTTTTCTATTGTAGTGGAATCCTTATTGGAAAACACCGGTCTAGATAAAGGCACTGCTCCTTGGAATTTATAAAGCTGTGGAATGAACAAATGTGAAGAAAATTCAATAAGTGCCAGCTAGGGAGTATGAGAAGCCGTATCACAGCTCATGCGGTTTGCCACGGGCTTCTCACAATGCAGGCCGGGGTTTGTTCCCAGGACATTCCACGTGATATTGGTTATGGACAAAGTCGCAGGGGGATGGGCCTGTCTGCGAGTCATTCGGTTTTCACTTGCCAGTCGTAATTCCAACAGTTCTATATGTTCATTCATCCAGGGCTCTATGTTTATGCATCATCCGGGTGATAAACAATGAACCTGTTAAAGTCAAAGTTCCAGGAGACAATGACCCTACCCCAAGAATAAAAATAAATAAAAATCAACAGGTAGCACAAGAACGTACAAAATAAGGAAAAATGAAAGCTGAAGACACTAACTCCATGGAAAAGAACCCTTCTTAAGAAAAAAAACAGTAGCTCAGCTGGCCAAAAAAAAATTCCCTCTTTTAAGGACCACGGTGCTTCGCTGCCACGTACACACCAGTCCCTTTCCTGAGACACATAAAATCAGTTCACCTTCTCCCTCCAATCTTAGACCCAGTCTAATGCAGAAATAAATACGTTATATGCACACGTGTTTACCTGTACACTGAGATTTTGGTCCGTTATGTGCACAACATCACTGCACTTATCGAGGGCAACGTACATTGCTTGCGCAGTGGCCAACTGCAGTCGTGGCTGAACGTCACTCACATACAGCTGAAGGAGCTCGTTCATGCACTGAGTTACATTGCTAGTCTCCATACACACCTGTAACAGAAAGCAACAAAGGACGTGTTAACGAAAGGAATGATGAAGTTATGTAGAACTGAATGAGATATGGTACGAAAACGGTGAAATAGAAGCCTGGAGCAATACGGACCGGAGCTGGCGTGATCTACTGTAAGTCATCCCAGCTTTCGTCTGTAGGCAGAGGAAAACCACGAAAAGTTTCAGTAACTTTTGCGGCTGAGATTCAAACCAAGACCATCTTAAGTAATAATCACAGCACAGAGACTTGAGGTCCAGTGCGTTTGGAGATCATTCGCCATAAATAAGATCAGCGAACTGTACAGGGGGCATTACTTGCGTCTGCAGAACGATGAAAATTAAGTGGTTGGTTAAACGGAACACCAAAATATCCAATTAGAAGCAAGCCTTACTACGAGCCACTTGTCTTCATTTCCATTAACATTAACACAATGTGTTGTGAAGCATAAACAAATGCATTCATCAGCGCGTCGCTTAATTCCATTTTAGAATCGCGTGTGTTCTTGCATTAGCTGGACAGGCCCCAGCCATAAATAGCATCTCCTCCTCCCTTGCAGCTTAAAGCGAGCTTCCAATAGAGATGCATAGCATAGTTCATAGTGTGGACACACCCTTGTTCAATGGTAACATTCACCGCTGAAAAAACAGGTGAGGTCTTATCGACAAATTTAAAATGAAATAAAATATTAAGCACAGAGGACTATAATTTTACAAGTTACTTTGTATGGATAAACAGGCTAAACCATAACTTGAGGGTGTCTGAGAACAAACATGCAGAAAAGGATGCTTGAGAATCAGAGATTGATGAAATATCAGAAAAAAGTACTGACGGGAACATTTGGGCTATGGAGCGATAAGATGAGAAAGATAGGAGAAAACTGTGTAACAGTTTCTTAATTTGCATTCTTTAATTTTTAGAGTGATTTGATTAAGGATATGTGACATACACAAGAGAATGACATGCATATAAAATTGTGGTTAGAAACTCTCATAGGAAAACATTTAGGATACCTAGGCTTAGACTGAAGAATAATATTAAAATTAATCTTAGAGAAATACGGTGCGAAGATGCGGATTTGGTCAATTGCCTTAAGCTATGTTCCTCTTTTTTGTGAACACTGGTGATGAACATCCGAATTATAAACTCAGTTTAATTTAAATTAAGTTACAGACCAACTGATGCACACTAAAACCACTTTTTAAGTAGCTTTATTATTAAAATTGTTAAAATTGTACCCCTACACGTGTTTCGATCCTAGGATCATCGTCAGGGGGTTTTTTTGCTAAAAGCTACAGTCACTTCAAACACATGATTTTAAATATTCTATCGGCACTTTAAAACTTATAGGATCGTAACACGTGTAGGGGTACAATTTTAATAATAAAGCTACAATAAAAGTGGTTTTAGTGTGCATCAGTCGGTCTGTAACTTAATTTAATATGACGAAGATGCACGGTGTCAACAGTGTGTTCAGTTTAATTTCTCACCATATGAGTGACTACAAACATTTAAAGGAATGTCCTGCGACATGTAGGTATTTCGTAATTTTACGGTGATGTATCAACTCCGGAGGTTATGCAGAGTTGAACAATTATATCAGTATGATTATAAACAACGAATCGGGAACGACGTCGGCGAAAACCATAATGGCCAATTCTGATGCACCGTAAGGGTTTTCCGAAAACCATAGAAACATGCGTCAAGATTAATGGTCCACGATGTACACGGACTATCTGAATATACCCACGTCTATGGTACGTGCACAGTGACTTTTGGCTCACTCTGTAGTTTAAGAGTTAGTGACGTCGTTAAATGAATTCCAAAGAAGGATTATGCTAAGAAATGGATGATCAGTGAGTCAGGGTTCGACTGCCGACAGGGCCAAGACATTTCTCTTTTCTCAGCAGGATCTGTGCCGGCCCAGCGGCCTACCCATCATCCTGTCAAATGTGTTCCTGGGCTTCTTGCTGGAGGCAAAGCGACAGGGGCATGAAGCATACTACCTATCTTCATATCTGAGAATATTATGCACTTGTAACAACACACTCTGTGATTTAGACACGTCGCCTCGTATTATTAATACAGCGAAATCCAAGTGATTAAGATGTGTTTACTGCAGCCAGAATGTGCGAGACGATAAATACATAAAGAATTTTGGCAGAGAAATCTCCAGTCCAGTTAAGACAGCCGAGTGTGGCATGAGCGGATAACCTTCATGAAATACGCAGTGAGGATGGATCAGCAATGTTGAACCTTCAGGGTCTGTTTTTGTTTTCTGGATGAAGGGCCCTCGCACCACAGCCTTAAGGCTTTTTGTGCAACCCCAATGATGATGAAGATGAGCAGTGTTTTTACCAATTTTTACAATTAATGGAGCACCAGTGGAATGAAATCGACAGGGGAAAACCGACAACTCGGAGAAAAACCTGTCCCAGTGCCACTTTGTCCACCACAAATCTCACATGGACTTGACCTGGGACCGAACCCCGGGCCTCCGTGGTGAGAGGCCGGCGACTAACCGCCTGAGCCATGGCACGGCCTTCAGGGTCTGTTACCTAACTATACGTTAAGACGCGTCTTTTTTTCTCTCGTTCTTTCATGTTGCAGGCAGAAGGCCTGTTGCATCTGCAACCGATTGTCACTATTTTCCTCTGAAACCAAAATTTCTCTTACCAATAGTTATATACTTCGTAATCAGTTTAGGTATGCTTGTAAATTCCATGACCTCTACACGGTTCGTCTTTTCCCTCCTCTATATTTTTTTATGGCGCAACAGCCCCTAATGGGCCAGGGCCTCCTCATTATCGAGGCTTCACGATCACACTCAGACACACCACACTCGGTAGGACTCCTCTGGACGAGTGATCAGCCCGACGCAAAGGCCTCTACCTGACAACAGACAACACTCACAAGAGACAGACATCCATGCCCCCGGCGGGATTTGAACCTGCAATCCCAGAAAACGGGCAGCCGCTAGACTGCGCGGCCACTGGAATCGGCCCTTTATGTACCTTACCATGAATACTGAAACGAAAAGCAAATTAAATTCCGGGAATGCCTGCTACCATTTGGTCCAGAAGCTCTTGTCTTCCTGTTAAGCCATCTAACAACACAAAGATCATAATATACAAAAACACAACTTTGATTGTTGTTTTCAGTAGTTGTGAACTTTGTTCTCACATTAAGAGAAGAACATGCTGAGGGTGCTGAGGAAGATATTTCAGTGTGAGAGGGAGAAGTAACAAGAGACTGGAAAAACTGTATAATAAATAAATAAATAAACAGGATGAGATGGCGTGAATTAGATAATCTAGTTGAGGATAGGGACAAATGGCGGGCTGCTGCGAGTACGGTGATGAACTTTCTGGTTCCATAAAATGCGGGTAATTTCTTGGCTAAATGAATAACTGTTAGCTTCTACTCTGCTCCATGAAGTTAGTAGCTATGTTATCTGTGGATGAACTTCCAAGTCTAAATCCCGCCCTTTTTCTGACACGGCTGTTTCCACTCTACACTTTCAATTTTTGAGTAAACAGTTTCAGAATGTATTTCTTTTACAAACTGAGTTAAACAGGTTAAATTAGGTTACAGACCAACTGATGCACACTAAAACTACTTTTTTAAGTAGCTTTATTATTAAAATTGTTAAAAATACATTGATATTAAGACAACTTTTAACGAATCCTTTTACAAGATTTTAACTTATGTTTTAAAGTGCAGATAGAATATTTTAAATCATGTGTTGAAGTGACTGTAGCTTTTAGCAAAAAAACCCCCCTGACGATAATCCTAGGATCGAAACACGTGTAGGGGTACAATTTTTAACAATTTTAATAATAAAGCTACTTAAAAAAGTGGTTTTAGTGTGCATCAGTTGGTCTATAACCTAATTTAATATGACGAAGATGCACGGTGGCAACAGTGTGAGTTAAACAGGGTCACGGCACTTTCTTACAGCATTCTGTTTTTAAGTTTTAGTTTTACTATAGGACTACGGCTATCACTCTTTGGACATATTCTGCTTTATCAAATTTGCATTTATGATTTTCCAAAATGTTAACTAAAAATTGTTACAAGCATGCTTTGTCCGCTCACTGGCCATCCCTTCATTTCAGCCGATTTTTTCTTTTTTATTTTTCTTTTTTTTTTTCCTTTTAATTTTTCGTATTGAGTTGGGTCTGGATTACTTACATACGCAGTTTGTTTCTACTTTACACTGCAGAGCCCTCTCGACGTTTAGCACGTTCAGCTCTGCTACGCCAATTATACACTTTCAAAACCCCATCGCTTTGTAAAGTAATCTTGTCCTCAAAGGCACATAATATCCTATTTTACATAAAATTGTCACAGCTTTCCGTGAGTGCTTTTACACTTATGTCTTCCGCTGAAGCTTTTTCATATTCCAGGAAACTTTCTTGTGTTTTATTTTGCGTGTACTTCAGATATATTGTGTTCTTCTCCATTCAAAAACGTATTCAACTGTTCAATGATATAAATCTTTCTTTAACGTAAGACTCATTTGAAGTTTTATCTGCAGTTTCAGTAATATATCTAAGTAGTTCGCAGTTACTTCCTATAATACAGAAAGCAAGTATGGAAGAAGGCAATGATCAATAATCTAGATCATTACCTTCTTACGATTTTAATTTACTCAACCACTGTTGTTTCATACCAGTCCTTAGTACATACTTGATCTAACGGACGAATTTTTAATACAGTTTATTTATTGACCTTTCTGTCCTTTTATTTTTGTGCGATCGGGTTTGTTCTATAATTTTTTTTTCGAATAAATAAGGAAATATGTCTACACATTACCACTAAAAATCGGAACAACTTTAATTAATAATGCAGTTTTCTGATTTTCTAAAATAAGCTCATAATATAGGTAAGTTTTAACAAGTAAACTTGTGAAGGACATTGACAAATGCGGATTGCGCTAGAGAAAACACCTGGAAGCTACTGAAAGTGAACTTCCAAGGAGGCAGTTTGTTGTACAGTACCAGAAGCAGAAGAGAAGTTGGAAGACCAGAGAAAAAATGGTTCCACCAGTTCTGAGGCTAGAAATGGTTCCAAGTGGTCTGATCCTTGAAACAGTGAAAATAAGATCTCATAATAAACTGTCGATCCCATTCTTCTAGCATGCACCTACGAGTATATTCATGAATATATCCAATGCAGTTCCTTTAGAATGCTTGCCAGCATCAAGTAGCTTATGACAGGCAAGCGTTATTAACTACGTATAAAACAAAAATTAAAACGAAACAAAATAATACGGGTAGCAACAAAAGAAATATGATCAAGATAATAGGATTCTCAAGGGGAAAAATGTTGCTACAATAACTTATAAATATTGGCAACACCCCGCTGAAGGACTGCGCCTTGAATCATTTCTTACGCTGGAAGTGGAAGAGTGCTTAGTTTGCTTAGAGTATAGAGAAACTAAGCATATGAATAACATTGAACGACAGGTGGTCGTGATGATGGTGATGGTGGTGGTGATGGTAACAATAACGTTGTGTGAATTGGCGAAACTATTTTGACTGGGAAGAACTGCCGTAATTTTTCGAATACGATTTGTCGATAAGATGAAAATCTGTAAACTGCGAA
This sequence comes from Reticulitermes speratus, assembly GCA_021186555.1. Taxonomy (NCBI): domain Eukaryota; kingdom Metazoa; phylum Arthropoda; class Insecta; order Blattodea; family Rhinotermitidae; genus Reticulitermes; species Reticulitermes speratus. The sequence continues at coordinate 24,552,073 of JAJKFL010000005.1, forward strand.
GGACGAAACTGTATCAAGGAACTAATAAAATTAACTTAATTTATTTAAGTGCATCACAACAACAAAGAAACCGATTAGCCCTACAGGCACGCATGGAAAGAAAGTGAGGTATAAAAGTGGAAATAATACAGCAAATTACCATAATGATAACCAGTAATATTAGTAGAGGGTCAGATGTACAGCATAAACTTTAAAAAGGTTCTCAATTAATTTACGAGACATAACAACAGTCACGAATGTCCGTGACCCAAGTGTAGTCTTTGTTGATTATGAAATAGTAGCCTAATAATAATAGAATTCAATTCAATTCTTGTTTATTAACGTGCTGAGTCAACAGCCAAGCGACCCATAACAGAAAGAGCACAACATACAAACAAATTACGAAGGGCAATAAACATGACATGTATGGAACAAACACAAACAACACAAACATAAGAACACTTAAATACTTCATTAGGACACCTTATTATATAAAAGTAAAGATAATACCAAATTTGACTAAGTGAGAGAATTTGCCTCCTGACGACAACAGAACCAATACAAATTGAATTTTCTACGGTGACACACCTGGAGGAGGGACAATTTTTGAAGGACGGACGAACATGAAACAAAGGAAAGTCTCGGAGGTTCCGAGTGGGAATTGAAGGCCTATAGAGTACATTGAGGTCTATAATAATAATAATAATACGCACATAATCTGTACACATGTCTAAGGCTTCACATTCTGTTATTATGTAGCTATGTTTCTCACAAGCCAAGCTTTTTAGTAGTTACGAATATGAAGCAAGATTGCTGTAATAAACTCCAGTGGAGATTACGCTTCTGTCGCCGGTTTTAAAATAAGATCAGTATTTTAGTAAGCATGCAGATTACAAAATTTATATATTTGGTATTAAGGTAGATTGCACACTGCTTTATTGAGGTAAGTGTTTTTGACGAGGTTCGTTTTTATGGCCAACATATGTTACACTTACAGAGAAATTGTTTTCTCCGTTGACTTTACGTTCAAAAATTCCCCTTTGAAATAGCAGCGGTTCTGTCCTAGTAAGATTCATAACATATCCATTCAGTTGGCCGCTTCATATCGCTCAACATATTGATCAGATTTCGTTCTAGTATTGACTATCTTTAATGACTGATGTTATACGAAGAAGCAGATTTCTTCTTCTTTTTCTTTGTGCTTCTCGATGTTCATGCCTTCGTCTTTTTATTGCCTCACGATCTTCAATTCTTCCTGTTCTAATCTACAAAATTCCATCCTTCGCTGTTCAGATCTCCATTACAGGAATTCATGTTGATACACACCTTAATTTTGTAAACTTTAAATGGTGCACAGCATTTTTTATTGCGTGTGGATTCTGTGTCTAGTTCATTTAAGTTCACGTCATTATAAAAAGAGTAATATGTATTTTAGAGTTTCTTTACACAATGTGTAAACTCTGTGTTTTCTTTTAAGTGCTCTGCCTTCAATTCTTTTTTATGTATGATGTTCCTTGCTGTTTACAAAGCTTATCACAGGCCTGACTTCAGTTGTTGTTACTTTATTTTCAACTGGCCTGAATTTACTGTATCGTGATTTCTGTTTGCTACGTCTTTGTTTTACTTTTCTCATTTTATACATTTATGATCCCGATTCATGGAATCCGTATAATTATTCATCCATCGAACGACTCACTCCCCGACACATTCACCCCACACACCCCCCACTTACACACGCGTCTCTCTTTTGGTGTTAAAAAATCCGGCTTTATCACCATGGATGTCGTCTCTCTGGGTTTTCCATCTTGTGTCCAATGAGTAAGAAACAATGTTTCGTGAAAAATAGTGCGATACTGAACTTGAAATGAACGTAGGCGTGTGGTTATATATTTACAGAGAGTACCTTTAAATGTTGATCCACTAACTACACGTCTCGGGTCCGCAATAGCACAGTCAGTACAGTTACTACGCTATGGGCTAGAAGACCAACGGATCAGGGTTCGATTATAGGCCGATCCCAGTGGCCGTGCGGTCTAAGGCGTGGGTCTACGGCCGCTCGCTTACTAGGATCGTGGGTTCGAATCCCACCGGGGGCATGGATGTTTGTGTTGTGTTTGTTGTATGGACGATAGCATGAAACATAAGGTGACATGCAGGACAAAAAGGACTTCAACAGTACAAATGGATCAAAGGGGAAACCCCAGGAATATAAAAAAAAAAAAAAAAAAAAAAAAAAAAAAAAAAAATCCCACCGGGGGCATGGATGTTTGTGTTGTGTTTGTTGTAAGGACGGTAGCATGGAACGTAAAGTGACATGAAGGACGAAAAGGATTTAAACAGTACAAAAATGGATCAAAGGGGAAAACCCCGGACAGGGAAAAAAAAAAAAAAAAAAAAAAAAAAAATTCCCAGCAGAGGCAAGAATTTTTTTTTCCCCAAGGCTTCCAGACTGGTTCTGGGGCCCGCGTAGACTTCCATATGTAAAACCTTACGCACACTGTGCCATGCTGCTTTGTATTAAAATGGAACGAACACATGGTTATAAGGTAGAATGACAGGAGCTCCACATGCGGTTGATTTTCAGTAGTCGAGACTGACAGAGAGAGGGCGTCGCAATTTTTGTGGAATTATAAATAATTAAAAGAATGAATAAAATTAATTAAATTTTTTATTTAAATAAACACCAACAAAATGCACAACTTTCAGGGCGCAAACTGCTCCCTATATCATGTTACTATCCAACGCGTTTCGGCTCTTTGCGAGCCATCATCGGGGATCCTTTACTAATATAAAAGTGCTTCACAAATGCAGCATCTGTTTGATGATTGTAAAATATGCACTATCTGGAGCTTGAGTTTAAAAACACATAAGTCATAAACAAGGTTAAAATGATTTGTTAAATAACTTATTAAAACACTGTTCACTATGTTTATTGTGTAAAAGATGTTCGCACTTTCTCGGGGTTTTCCATAAGATCGCGCACTACACTGTACTGTTTTCGATGGATCCCTGTAGCATGACGACAGACACTACTACGCGAGTGTCTGTCGTCATGCTACAGGGATCCATCGAAAACAGTACAGTGTAGTGCGCGATCTTATGGAAAACCCCGAGAAAGTGCGAACATCTTTTACACAATAAACATAGTGAACAGTGTTTTAATAAGTTATTTAACAAATCATTTTAACCTTGTTTATGACTTATGTGTTTTTAAACTCAAGCTCCAGATAGTGCATATTTTACAATCATCAAACAGATGCTGCATTTGTGAAGCACTTTTATATTAGTAAAGGATCCCCGATGATGGCTCGCAAAGAGCCGAAACGCGTTGGATAGTAACATGATATAGGGAGCAGTTTGCGCCCTGAAAGTTGTGCATTTTGTTGGTGTTTATTTAAATAATAAAAATGCACGGTGAATTGAGATTAAAGAATAAAATTAAATGAGAGGATGGTGGATGCGTCAGTCGATAGAAATATGTAAGTTAATGGGAGCTTGCAATACACTTACCTGGTTGAGGATGGAAGATAATAAATTCTTTATAATGAAAATTATTATATAAATTAAAATTTATTAAAACACTGTTCTGAAATAAAACACAGTGCTTCTTGTTCAGCTAAGTTAAAACACGAACTGAAAGTGAACTCATGCAAGAAATAATAAACGTACACAAAACCATTCCAGGGTGTGTTGTATCTCGTAGGTCGAATGTTAGGAAGTGAACAGGCAATGCCATTTCGTGTAAGAAATTTCGTGACATCGCCAACCCGGATAAGGCATCAGACTCCTATTTATTGTCAGCAGGTTACAAGATTAATACAAACACATTTCTCATATTGCAGGATTAACGTTAGTGAGCTTAGGCTCATGTCACCAGTCGGGAGAGTGCGCAAAGTCGTGTGCGCGCAGTTCAATGCGGTTCTACAGTCACAGTGGTGGAGGTGCCAGTATTAGGCTGCTTGTGCAGCAGGTGCAATCATGTGACTGAGGTAGGAGGGCTGTTCAGTTTTGTGAGACTCGCGCAGAAGGTTACCAAGCAAAATGACGGGGACTTTGTGGATGTAATCCTGCTATACTTAAGTTACAACACACGCTGCGAATGGCCCCCCACGTGCTTGTGGACATAATACTAAGAATAAGGCAGTATAAGGGTACAGAGACTTTTGTCTCACTCTGTCCATAGCGTCGAATGAATGGATGGTAGTGAATTACGAACTGGAAGGGGCGGAGAAGGAAACGACAGTGACCTAATTTAAGTTACTACCCAAGCATGTGTACAGAGTGAAGAAAACTACGACAACCTGCGCCACGATAGTGATCCGGCAGAGATTCAAGCCGGGAACCTCCATAATACAAATCAGAAGCGCTACCAGTTAACAGAACTTGTTCGGTAGCTTACCGGTCAGTATACTGAGCTACGTGCATTTATGTGGTTCTGGCATGAAAAATCGCTACATCAAAATCAATATGGAAACATCACCGGCTTACAACTAGGAATAATAAGAAGACAAATTATCGTGCAATTAATTCGTTGTCCCGGCTTTCGATTCGCTCTGATAGCATATAAATGAGATACAACACACCACAGACAATATCACGCAGCCACTAACACATACATAAATGGCCACGCGACCGTTTCACGCAGGCTAAAAATATTCATTGAACAGAACAATTTCAAAGCTCTCTGAACGTGTCAATGGGATTGTAATGCACTGGTCATACAAAGAGAATAAATTCAAGCCCGAAACACATGAATATTCGTATGAAAGCAGAGTGTATGTTCAGTTTTAATTTCGGAGGCTGAGTTGTGTTAAAACGGGCTAAATTTTTTCGAAATAAAGACAAAACGTTATTGCACAGGGATAAACTCTCACTTTTAAAAGTAATTTGTCCTCTTTATTTCCTGATTAACGAGCTGTAAATCTAACTGATCGTATTTTAATGAGTCTGTGAACATATCGTACCTGTTATTATCTGGTTGGTCAATGAAAGGGTCACGATTTCGATCACCACTTCTACAATCACCTAACTCAATACAGCAGAGTACACCTTTATAAATTAAATTCACCCAGTAATTCAATAAATTTCCCGCCTTTTATCGAGGTCGAAGATTCATTACCGTGTCACAAAAGCTCTGTATGGACTCTGTATTGTGCCAAATTAATCCAGTCCGCACTCTCATACCTATTTCCATAGTACTATCTTCCCGTCATTATCTATGTCTACCAACGTGTCTGTTCCCTTGAGGTTTTACCAATCAAAATTCTTTAAAGCCTTTAAAGACTGAGATTAGTTTGAACTACAGTTAAAGATCCAGCTCGTACAGCGCAGTAAACACTCGTACATTTCCGCTCAACTGATATACATAAATACGTTTATTACCCACAAACTGCACTTGTCCGTAGATAGATAACCACTCCTACATGTTTCGGCTATTATTTACAGCCATCTTGAGGGAGAATATGTATTTTAGTATAAACTGATGCTTCCTGAAGATCGCTATGAATAATAGCCGAAACATGTAGAAGTGGTTATCTATTTATGGGCAAGTGCAATTCATTGGCAATAAACTTATTCATATTTATATACTCTCCGCCTCAGTTATAAAAGCCAGTCAGCTAATTCTGTGTAAGGAAATAATAATCAGGGACAAAATTCGGTACTTCCATCAGCGTATCACCACTGCACTGTTATAGTATTTTCGACATTTTTCATGTTTTTTTTCCTTTCATTTTATGTCTGCGCAGTTCATCAATGCCCCTCACTTGTATGGCACTGTGCCTCAGGCTAGATTCAAACCAACAGCTGGTGTAGCTGTGTTCGGTAGCGCCATGTGATTAACCGCACGATTACACAATTAATACACCCCCGAGCCCAAGAGGTCATTAATTACAACCTGCCATTTTCACACTGGCCGGTACATTAGATAAAACTGTGCGAATAAATTGGCGCATGATTTTTAAACGCGACAACATATTATAGCGAGACTGGTGTAATATCCGGTGACAAGTCAAAGGAATGTCCCCTCATCTGACGTACTGAGAATATTAAAACGTTGGTATAACATAATTCTGACAAGTTCGTTCTCCCGTCTCAGTCGTTTTGAAAGAGGAAGTTTTAAACGTCAACAAAGTATCGGTTAGCTTACTCAGTTATTTTATTTTTCATGGCGCGACAGTCCCTAGTGGGCCAGGGCCTCCTCATTATTGAGGCTTCACGATCACACTCAGACACACCACACTCGGTAGGACTGCTCTGGACGAGTGATCAGCCCAACGCAGAAACTTCTACATGACAATACACAACACTCACAAGAGACAGGCATCCATGCCCCCGCCGAGATTCGAACCTGCAACCCCAGCAAGCGAGCGGCCGCGGACCCACGCCTTAGGCCGCGAGGCCTCCGGAATTGGCGCTGATTCAGTTACACAGAGCAGTATGCGAGATAGCACTCGCTGAAGAACTCGCGTTGGAAGAGGTTGCGGACCTGTCGCAGGACTATGAAATGAATGAATAAATGAATGCAGTATGGTAAAGGTAAAGAGGTAAAGCTATCCCATTACAGACCTGGACAGGCCCTTAGAGTTCCAGGAGGTTGAGGCTCCCAGAATTCCTAGACAATCGGCACATGAAGGTGGTTGTCAGCCCAAGGTACCGGCCGCCTTTACCCGGCAAGAGATATCCCTGGTACTCACTTCTGTTACAGCCTGAATCGACCCCAAAATTCCGAACGCCTCCATCGGAATCGGACCCGCGACCGTCAGGCGAAGCGCAGTGCCTCAACCAACTGCACCACCGCGTACCCCGAATGCAGTATGGGCTGAATATAAATACAGGTAGATGTAGAAATTCAGGTGATAAATTTACTTGTAATCTTCGAATATATTCAGAAGACCATTGTTGATTTTTAATTAAATACAATCAAACTTCGAAAACACGTGAATGAAGGAAAGGAACAGCAGGGTACACACTTCTTTGACCACAAGAAGAATGACGAAATTTTGGAAGAGTTGAAAGTAGAAGCAGTCAACGAGAAACTAAGAAGATACAAATCAAATTGGCTACAAAATGTAACAAGAATGAACTAGAACAGGATGAATTATTAGATACAGGCCTACGTTTCAACAGAACAGCGTAGTATTGTTGACAATTTTAAAGCAATTATTGACATACGATCTCCGTTAGTCTGAATGCACAGCTGTTCCTTATGACTCCAAGAATTCCTGGTACGCTAAAAAAGTTTTATCAATGTGTCGAAATGTTGTCGCAGCCGCTTCGGACTCCAAACTTTCATGCCACGTGTTGATTCTTTGCCAGTAACCAATGCTCTTCAGACGGCCCCACCGCTAACACCAGGTGATCGTGGGTGGGTGGGGGGAGAGAGAGCGATAGAGAAAAAAAAGGGGGGAAAAAAAGTCGGTTTCGTTCTAGCCATCGATCTTGGTCGTGAGAAACCAAAACGTTCTTTACGTTCCGGGTAAAATAAGCAGAAGCTCCATTACGTCACGTTGTCAATGGTACATCCTCGGTAGTTGAGGTAATTTTTGCGTTGCCATATCTCGCTGACACCCCCATGGAATACACAGTGGTTCCGCATATGCTGTCAGTTTTCCTCTAAAAGGGTCCGCAATCCCCAGTCTTTAAAGCTGAAGTACAACAATGGCCCGCATAGAAAGATGTATATATAAAATCGGATTCACACAGTCTAACTAAACTGCCAGGTATACGAACAGCTTTATACAGAAAACATTAACAGAAATGCAAGTTTCGCAAATAGACCTACCAATTATTTCAACCCTGTCTACAGAAATCGTTAGACCCGTATGCAGCATGTCTCCTTTTTCGTGTCCCTCAACATCGAAGGTGACACGGAATGTCTCGGCGCATGTAGGCTTCCTATGCGATAGAACTGCGTGCTTAGGGACGCGACAGAAAGAACATCTGTATTTCCTTTCAACGTTCCTAGGAACTGTAGGCCCGTCCCATGGACTTCATATTCCCGTATTACATCCAGTACCTCACTTCGCTTTGCGCATCCTCACTGCCTTCAAGAACAAGCACAGACTTTCCAGCAAGCAGTAATAATAATAATAATAATAATAATAATAATAATAATAATAATAAAAGGAACATAAAATTTTCATTGCATGATAGCAAAACTGAAAGTTACTCTTAATAACGGACATTACATAAGATTTACTACGTAAATATAGGCTCACATCTCAATGTACCATGCTTTGTTTTTAAGCAGCTTAATTTAATGACTTTCTCAAGCCCTAAGCTTACAATAATGTACAACAGAAACTACGTTATAAAAGACGACTTAAGAAGCACATCAAACAAGAATCTGTCGTAGCCTGTTTACAGCAATATCCCAACATTAAGCTGGACAAGAAGAACCATGAAAACCCTGTCACAGCAGCCTGCTCCCGGGCACTATTAACCTGTCACAGCAGCCTGCTCCCGGGCACTATTAACCTGTCACAGCAACCTGCTCCCGGGCACTATTAACCTGTCACAGCAACCTGCTCCCGGGCACTATTAACCTGTCACAGCAACCTGCTCCCGGGCACTATTAACCTGTCACAGCAGCCTGCTCCCGGGCACTATTAACCTGTCACAGCAACCTGCTCCCGGGCACTATTAACCTGTCACAGCAGCCTGCTCCCGGGCACTATTAACCTGTCACAGCAACCCGCTCCCGGGCACTATTAACCTGTCACAGCAACCCGCTCCCGGGCACTATTAACTTGTCACAGCAGCCTGCTCCCGGGCACTATTAACTTGTCACAGCAGCCTGCTCCCGGGCACTATTAACCTGTCACAGCAGCCTGCTCCCGGGCACTATTAACCTGTCACAGTAACCTGCTCCCGGGCACTATTAACCTGTCACAGCAGCCTGCTCCCGGGCACTATTAACCTGTCACAGCAGCCTGCTCCCGGGCACTATTAACCTGTCACAGCAGCCTGCTCCCGGGCACTATTAACCTGTCACAGTAACCTGCTCCCGGGCACTATTAACTCGTTCTTCGGTCTACCATACTCTATCTTCTTCGAAGGCCCCCCATTTCTCATGGCTCAGGAGCTCGTCTCGGAAAATCCTAAAAATCCTTCTAGGCTCCACGCAACATACACAATGCGTGCCTCCCATCCTCATTTTCTTAATGTGATCCATACATATCTATCTTGTACTAGGCTCCACGCAATAATGTGCGCCCCCATTTCTTCTTATCATTCTGTGATCCATTCCTTTATCTTACGTGACATGTGTCTTACGAATTTACTTCTGGCTCGGTCTCTTCCAGCTTTGCTTGTCATACGAGTAATTACATTACTTTCACTTCATATTTCAGTCAACTTAGTCTCAGCTGCGTCGAGTCCAGTTTCCGAAGCAACGTTAAAAGAAGACGATTTCGCATCAGCTTCGCAAATACAATTTTGAAAATTGTGCAAACTCATAGCGTATTTAAGGGAGAAGTCAGTTAGGCTGAGAGCTATACGGCTTGGGTTCGATCCCCCAGGACATTCAGTACGGCTCTGCTGTCCAAACAGCCTTCTGGTAAGAAAGTCAAATACCCGAAAAGTGAAGCCGACATTCGCCTCCATTCGAATACCGAACTCTTAAGATTTATATTTCTGCATGTTCCATTTTCACCTCAATGCAGCGTGGTCCTTACGAACAGGGGCGTTGCACTCACACACACGCCAGTGCCTGTATAAAAATTTCGTAACTTGCAAAAGTATGAAGTTCGCTTTTGTCGGTTGACTTTAGTGTACTGTTCGGTATGTTCGATTCATCCCTCTGCTCTACAGGTGTCGTTTCCAAGGCAACACCCGGTGACCAGAAAGCGACGTCTCTGATCCCTTCACGCCCCGTAGTCACCCATAGTTCCGACCTCGACATTCATAACAGAGAAGGGCCGAAGGTATGCACTCGACACATAGACTAGCATATGGTCAGTTGAAAAGTCGATCCACAGAGGGCACATTCCACTTACAATGAACTGTTCTGTTACCGGATTCAGAAACCCAAATACCGGCCACAACACCATACATGTTAACACAGTGACGGGGCAATATCTGTGATAATATTAATCCACTACTTGAAATGCTAGCCTCAATTTGTGCGTTGCTATTACGCGGTGGGTTCCGTGAATTTGTGTATGCCTCCAGGTATGGACCTGAATTACGGTATCAAAAATATGACGAAGAATAAATCTCAAATCATGACCAAACGTGATGGCATCGCACTTCTAATTTACAAAATTAAAGCAATAAAATATATCACTATCAGCGGCAACCGGTCACACCAAAGACTCCTGAATAGTCGCATAGAACTGTATTATATACGGGCCTACCTCAGTGGACAATGGGCAACGTAATTATGGACAACCCTACAGAACAGTTACTTTCGAATTCTTTTTGTTACTCATGAAAACAGATGGCGAATACACTTAAGTACCACTTTAATCAAGCTAAATAAAATCAACATTCACTCACTCACCCTGTTGAATCCCATGTTGAGTAGAGGCTCGATACTTGCATCTTCTTTTTCGGAGGTACTGCAAGAAAATTAACATACAACTGTATTTAACACTCAGAATTCTGAAATTCGCCTAAATAATATTTAAAGTTCAAGTTCCTGTCTCATATAAAACACGCGATTTTTCCATTACAAAGAAAACAGGTCGATGATCTTTAGAGAAACAGCCGCTTCTTATACCGGTAATCGTAACAACCAATAAATATTGTCAATAAAATGCAGAGTTAAAGGTTAAAGGAGGCATTACTGCAGTAACCACTGTTTTGCCAAGGGTTAATACCGGCACGCTATAACAGGAGCCAAATTAAAAAGCTTGCACTCTTTTCACAACTGATTCTTAATAGGACAGGACAGTGGTGAGCAACATTCTGGGCACGAGGACCAAATACACAGAAAAAAGATAATTGTGGGCCACACTATAAATAATACCTAATATATTTTACATATGTATCATTAATAACAATACCCTGTTGACAACAGTGCCAGTATTGGGGCGGTGAAACTTATCTGAAATTAATCCCATAAAACTGAAACTAAGCTTACAAAATTTGAAACTAATCTTACCTAATAAGATCCTATTTCGAGAAACATACTGTGGTGTCAAGTAGTTACATTTAGCTACCACCTCAACTTCCGGTTCCTAAACCTACAAGCAACGAAACCAAGCAGCACGATGTTTACTTTTACATTATACGGAAATTATACTCACATTTTTATGAAAATCGTGTTCTATTGTCAATAACACAATGTATTGCTTGAATAATATTTTTTCATAAATGCGGATAAAATAATTATTCGTCAAATTTCATACGTTTTTGTCTTGTGTTTCTGAAATTAGTGGGACGCAAAGAAAAGGTACAAGAGCCGCACGCGGGCCACGGGCCGCATTTTGCCCATCACTGGTTTAATCCGAGAAGACATCCTCTGATTTATTTTGGGATAACAAAATAATCGGAATCTTTAGTCTTAATTCACCGTGCATTTTTATTATTCTAGACATTCACCAACAAAATGCACAAATCACTAACAAGGTGCAATCAGCCCTTTATCATAGTCAAACCCTACACATGTTTCGGCTCTCTATGAGCCATCATCAGGGGTTTTTCAATAGTGCTTTTCAAATGCTGGATAGATCTGCTAATGACACTCGTAAAATTTTGCACTGTTTATAATCATAAAACATTTGTTTCGTAAGTCAAAATCGTGAGTCATAAATTATAGTTAAAATGATAATTTATGACTCACGATTTTGACTTACGAAACAAATGTTTTATGATTATAAACAGTGCAAAATTTTACGAGTGTCATTAGCAGATCTATCCAGCATTTGAAAAGCACTATTGAAAAAACCCCTGATGATGGCTCATAGAGAGCCGAAACATGTGTAGGGTTTGACTATGATAAAGGGCTCATTGCACCTTGTTAGTGATTTGTGCATTTTGTTGGTGAATGTCTAGAAAATAATCGGGGTTTCCTACTCGTACTGACTTCAATATAGTGTAATCCAGCAGATAACCCCCCCCCCCTAAAGAAAAGAACAGATTAATTCGAATGAAGTACCGGAGTCACTGAAATGAGTACAGTCTACGGCTGGGGCAAAGTTCGCCCGCAGTTATGCTTCAGAGAGACAGACAGAGACAGAGAGAGAAAATGATAAAATGAGTTCACGAATAATAGGAAATAATTTCGAAAAGTTCTATCAAACAGATAAATTTCCATACAAAGCAGCTTAGATTAAAAACGTTAAGGGCGACTAATTCCTTACAGGAAGCAAAAAGTTGATAAATTAATTTCGGACAGACCAGTTAAAAATAAAAAAACACAAATTAACTAAACATGGTTAATTTGAGGATCCGTTCTTGGTATATGAAGCGGCATCACTGAATAATCGGTTGCCGACGTTTCGTAACCACAACGTTCCTTCGAAACGTCAGGCGACCCGGCGTCATATCCCAGAAGAATGAAGTTTTCAACAACACCGTCACGAAAATTTCAAATACTCGCACGGTTATTTGGTTTGCCGAATTAAAGATTCATTCCATGCTGTAAAACAACTAACTAGACCCTAATATAGAAGCTATGCACTCACCTTCTCCGCATGACTCCAACTACCACAGTGTACTGAGTAGTCTTTAAACCACGAAGAGCTCTGAAACAAAAGCACCAATCAAGATTACAAAGAGTTATACGCAATTTATCTCAGCCGAACCTCTTGCTTTTAAAACTTAAATTACCTCCACACGCGAGACAAAATTTTCTCTCGGTATTTTACAAAACGAAGGGGAAGGAACGCAATGTTTAAAATATTAACCACTCCTTGTATTAAATGTGCTGTTCTAAGTTTGTGGGTGAAGATAAAGTTATACTGAATAGCATACACAGTTTCGGACAAGTGATGAACGCGTAGGATTTGGGAAAGGGGGTAAAATATCGCACTATTACAAACTGTCACAAAAAGAATCGAATGAGTGCAGAATTTGGCATGACCTTAGAACATAATATGCTACCTGTTATATTTCATGGGGATGAAACTCCCCTCCCCCTCTGAAGAACAAGATCCGCTTTCGAAAAAAAAGAGGAAGAGGAAAAACTTTGGATTTAGGAGAGATAAGTAAGAGAAGAATGGAAAAAATTACAAAATAAGCAGCTTCATAATTTACACTGCTAATGAACACTGTCAGGGCGATTAAGTACAGTAGGATGAGACACAAGGGAAGTATTATTTATAATACAATTTATGACTCATTTTGTGCATAATTTTTACTCTATACGTCCCATTTCCATCATACGTAGGCCTATTTTCCCGTTATTACTATTATTATTATTATTATTATTATTTGTCCGTTATAAAGTAGACGTTTCTCAACAACCCCATGTTTCTAATTGTTAATACAATAAAGACATACTTAACCCATAATATGTAGGTATGCCTACATTGTATCACATGTCTACTTCAGTGGCCCATTAGTTATCACATGCCTAACTTCAGTGGCCCATTATTTATCGCATGCCTAACTTCAGTGGCCAATTAGTTATCACATGCCTAACTTTAGTGACACATTAGATATCACATGCCTAACTTCAGTGGCCCATTAGTTATCACATGCCTAACTTCAGTGGCCCATTGGTTATGCATGCCTAACTTCAGTGGCCCATTAGTTATCAATATGCCTAACTTCAGTGACCCATTAGTTATCACATGCCTAACTTCAGTGGCCCATTGGTTATCGCGTGCCTAACTTCAGTGACCCAGTTAGTTATCCATGCCTAACTTCAGTGGCCATTAGTTATCGCGTGCCTAACTTCAGTGGCCCAGTAGTTATCGTGTACCTAACTTCAGTGGCCCAGTAGTTATCGCGGCCTAACTTCAGTGGTCCATTAGTTATCGCGTGCCTAACTTCAGTGGCCCATTAGTTATCAATACCAAACAGGCAGCTAAACACAGATAACGAGCGACCACTATTTTCTAACTTTTATTCTGTAAATAAGTCGTTAACAAAGTTTGCATTTATTCAAGAAACCACGGGGCCTACGACACCACAGTTCAGGGATCCTATGTCAGTGTGTCGCCAGTGCTGCTATCTCACAAATTCGCAGGAGTACTGTGACGGTACTATTTATGGTAGGTCATAAGCTGCAAAGGTGAGAAGGCCTTAGTCGCATTACAACCACACCAAGTGTCATGAAAATCTGTCGGTTGATCAAAACACACGATCAACTGAATATAAGGTAAGGAAATTGGGCTTAATTATTCGAGATAAAAAGCAGAGACATCAGAATTACAATTTTAAAACAACTCAAGTTTAAAGATAGAATGTACATAATAATTCATACGAAATGACTATTTACTTCAGCACTTATTGCAACCCAGACAGACATCTGCCGCACCTAATTAACCGTACACGAGATTTCTCTGTAACCAACATAAATTAAAACACTGTACTGGACAAAACGGCTGGATGAAGCTGCATGAAAACCTAGTCACATTTATATGTTCCTCTGTACATCACAACAACAAAATAAAATGAACGGAGTGGCCTGTACGTACTGGAGAGACGAAAGTCAATTCAAGATCAAGAAAGACAATAGATAGCGGAGACAAGGAGAATGGAAAGCTATCCATTGAGAAACAGATGTGACAAAGTTGGAGAAGGAGGTCGGAAATGTGGTACAGTTCCACAGTCGAGGTAATTTCGTTGATCGAATGATGATGAAAAAGGTATTCGAAAACGATAACTTCCTCGGAATTGAAGAACTGAAGGAAAAGAAACCAGATTATAAAAAAAGAGATGTTACAGAATTGCTTGACAGTTTCATTTAAAAGCTACATAACTGCCACGCTTGTTTAACAAACAGACAAAAGGAGAATACAAGAAATCGTAACTTCCAATACGAACCCATCTGGATAGAATTCAGAATAATATTAGAAAGCCTTTACAAAGGTGTATATTTGTAACAAGACAAAACAAGGCCTTTGCTCTTCTGGAATGTTACGCGGTACAGGTTGGCAGTTGGTTACTTACGTTTCAGGACAGCCTATCGGTCTCACCTTCAAGGGTCAATTAGCCGGTAACCAGCTACCAACATAAGCGGTGTAACATCCCAGAAGATAGAAAGCCTCAACTACACCTCGGCAGAAGGATGAAATCTCGCAAGACAAATTTTCACACGCAAAGGTGGACAGAATATCACAAACAGAATACTATTCCATGTATCCGATACATGATATATTTGACACGTCACTCACAGGACGGCGTGTGAATGACATGTATCGTATGTCAAAGAACCCTCATAATGAAAGAGCGGTTAGGTCTTCCCAAGGGCTGATATCAGGCGGCAGAATTTATGTTATGCTCGCAGCAGGTGAAAGAAGTGAATTTGACATTATTGTTAAATGACATCACTTCGAGTAGGTTTCTACCGTAGTAACGTATGTGACATGTATTCGAAAGTTACTGGATCAGACCTCGGCTGTCGACCTCGGTTAACGTTTTGGCGCCGAAATTAAATTCCCGGTACAATCGACAAAAACCCGAATTTACATTACAGGATTTAATTTTTTTCATTATCTCATTCGGCTCGACGCTCTATAGGCTGGGTTACTGACGGCGTCTTTAAATAAGACAAACAAATGAAATGTTGTTCGACATACCACCATGAGACCCCCGTATCCCCGGAAAGACAACAGAGAATATTGTTTGTACAGGACTCCAGTTGAGTCCATAGTCCCGTTCCTCGGATTTATGGTGGTATAGGTAAACTTGTTCATTTGCCTAAGTAACAAGAGATGAATCTATATGGCGGACATGGAGGGAAGCTACAAGCATTCTAGCCTTCGGCGACAGACAGGGAAGAATGATCGGCTTTATGTTCTGGTAAATTAAACCCCCGGGGCAGAGACCCTAATATCCACTCCATACGAGGCGGTTAGGGGCCCCAGATTTGGAATGGATGTGGCGATAACGATAATTTCTGCCCTGAGTGGAATCGAATCCCGGTCGCCTGATCCCTGTATGTGCCACCAGATTTAACATTAAAAACTTCCATGTTCTGCCTACAGAGTGCACTTGTGTGTTTTGTATGAGTATCAGAATAAACAATTATTACTTCCTTACATAGCATTAACAAACTGGTTTTTATAACCGAGAAGGATTGTGTTTACTGAGCGGTACGGACTTAATCTTTACATACAATCCAGTTTTATTTTCGACTTAAACGGGTATTTTGAGCTATAGCGGCTCCACTTTCTTCCACATGGGAGGCCAGGTGTTATGCGGCTAGTGTCCCGTAACAAGTATTTTTTTCCCCATGGCGCAACAGCCCCCAGTGGGCCAGGGCCTCCTCATTATCGAGGCTTCACGATGACACTCATTTAGACACAACACACTCGGTAGGACTCCTCTGGATGAGTGATCAGCCCGTCGCAGAGACCCCTACCTGACAACACACAACACTCACAATAGACGGACATCCATACCCCCGGCGGGATTCGAAACCGCAATCCCAGCAAACGAGTGGCCGCAGACCCACGCCTTAGACCGTGCGGCCACTGGGATCGGCAAAAAGTATTAATACTATCACTGATTTAAAGGCCATAAAACTGCGATATCTTCAGGTAAGAGTAAAGGTAGAGTTGTCCCTTTTCTTAATTAGCCACTGAATGATGAATATGTATGGAGGAGCCGACGAATAGCTCCATGAAGTCTTAATCTTGGCACTAAATTAATGCCAGGGAGACAACCCCGAACCCAGTGGATAAAAGTCTGGGTAGTGCACAGAGTCAGTCTGCGCGGAATGGGAAAGAGAAAAACACTCCTTCTGCCGGGACACGAACCCCTTTTGTCTAGTCCGTAACCTAGCCAACACACCACGCTACCCCGACTCTTGACAGCTTTAGGAATGACGAATTATGCATATCCCGCCAACTCTGGCGTATATTTTCGACGCGTCAACAAAGACGCATACTCGCGAGTTTAAGTCAAAACCAACAAATGCACAAGATAATTAACAAGTATAAAATTAATTTACAACCCCTACATATGTTTCGGCAAATAAATTGCCATTTTCAGGAGGTATCTATCAAATAATTACAAGTACGTACTGCATCCAAATACACTGTAGGTGGTTTTACAGTACAAGTATTTACGCAGCTCACGATTTTAAATGTACAGATGCATAAAATTACAAAATTAAAAATTGAGAACAATAATACATTATGTCTCAAGTAGTGATTATAGATAAATATACCTTATGAAATCAGAGTATAAAATACATATAAATAGTTTTTCATGAATCGATATTATCATTTAAAATCATTATAATGGTTTTTAAAAATCTGGTTATTGGCCATGCATGCAAGCGTGTGGTTGATCTATTGTCGATCCCGTCCTGTAGCGCTGTGTATTGCGTGTGCGATGGGGTATGGTGCACCACACCCCATCGCACAGGATTGTAAATACATCTTATACTTGTTAATTATCTTGTGCATTTGTTAGTTTTGACTTAAACTCACGACAAAATGTACGGTACGTACAACATAAAAAAATGTATACTCGCATTTCACGTAATTTGCATACCATCAATAGTAACTTGTCGTCGCTTCTTAAACAGGTGAGAAGCTTCGCTAAGTGACGACACAACCAATGAATTGCACGAAATTAATCTAGGCTTTCAAACCATTGCCACTACATTGTACAACGACTCACACAAATTAATATCCGCATTAATAGTTAATCATAACCACCAACACGATTGGCGCACTGAAAAACGAGGGTTGCAAAAATGCGGTCATTAGCTTCGCCATGCTTGTACGTGCGTATGTAACAACACGAAAAGCGTAAACAGATTTTTAATGAAACTGGATATTGGAACGTTTTGCTGAATTCTGTCGATTACTTATAATTTTGGTTAAAACTGGATAGTACAAGAAGACCGACATATAGTTCTGTGCCCATCTTGAGCATAACTTGCTAAATATTTATCGATGAAAATTGTTTCCAACAAAGCTGGAGAAACAATAAGCACACTCACTATGCCAAATGCACTTTTCCCTTAAGTGTTAGAGTTTTAGAGGCAATAAAACAAGCTGGATATTTATGCTGTCACCTCGTAACTCCGCCCCGCCTGATCTACACTGTGTACAAAACAGAACCAAAATTTACTGTTTACCAATTTAAAGTATACAGGCAAAAACAGAGTGAACTTACCAGAATTGTGAACCCATACAATGCGTACGTTTCGTAACTTGTTATTTAAAGTTCTTACGACTTCAGTCCTAGCGGTTTTTGTTATACGAAAAGTGAAAAGATGCGTTTAAAATAGTCGCCTTTGTCAGTGGCTTTCCTTGGAATAATTATTTGTAAGTTATTTTTAAAAAGGGCGAGGAGGTCAAAAGTTTGCATTCATGAATTACAAAACTGGAGCAAAAATACAGTACACTATCTGAACTGTTGCGCTATATGTAAATTTCCTAACTTGCTACATTAAAAAAACGTTTAGAGGACAAATAAACCCGTAGACTTACCTGCATATTGATTCGCCATCAATAACCTTCGGATTTCTGTTATCTATGATGACAATCTCATGACTCTTGGTCTGGAAGGTTTCTAACACGGCCTCTCGACTTCTTGCCAAACTACATTCATACCCTAGCTTCTCACACGCCAACCAGAAGGCATCGCTCTGCACATCATCCTTTCCAAACGCCAGCAGCACCTGAAATACAGCGAAGAGCGTTCGTAAGGTTCTATGCTTTATATTACATAATAACTTTGTATGCAATTTCATTACTTTTTTATGATTTATTTAATGGCACTGTCAGTAACTCGGATGATGTTCGAATGATAAGACGATTAATGAATAATGATTTGGGAAGGATGTGGAAGGGGGGCGGTTGTGTCTAATTTAATTTGACACAAGAGACTGTGGAAAACCAGAAAACATGCCGGTTAAGATAGCCGTATCTGGGCCGAGATTTGAAGGCAGGATCTCCCGAACAGGAAGCAGAAAGGCTACCCACCAACAGCGACATCAGTAGAATTTTTACTGTGCTTCAGTAACGCCATGAAAATGTATGGAGGTAGGTGAGGTAAAGCTTCGCCTCCCGGACTCTTTACCCTCGACAAAGAAGTTCCTGTACCTGTTGAACAGCAAGGAGGCTGGACGGTGCAAGAGCCCACGTATTTAGGTCTTCATGTAAAATGCGCTAAATTCTTGTTCGATGTTAACCACATTTGGATTTTATCGACTGAGAATATCAAATAAAAGTCAAATTTCACGAAAATCCGTCCAGTGGCAGCCGCACTGATACATGTGGACAGGCATACGGACGGACAGACACGACGAAGCTAATAGGAGCTTTTTCCTACCGTATTTACGCCAACGCGCCTCACAAGTAGGTTGTATGTAGAAGGGTCTGACGGCGTCGCGGTCCGGGCCTGTATCTTCATGGTATATGACGATATAGTTTAGCGGTTAATTCGAAACGTCGGTGTATATCCACCTGACCACATTGCATCACATCCCAGAAAACAGGAACAGTCTTCTGAACGAATTAAGTTGGACTCCATAAAAAGTAGGGAATTTCATGACTAACCAGCTCAGTGACTATTAGCTCCTGAAGAAGGATTCTTCTACATGGAGTAAGTTAAAATTTCAGAAACCTGCTAATTAGTGAAATGCACTAATGCGAACAAGGCAAGTGTAGGCTCCTTCCGAGCATGTATGTGTTTGCGAGCCTTACTTTTCGTTGTTATAGGAAGCATTCAGCGTACCGGATTTAAAGCTGATCGAGTCCTGATTCTTAAGACGACCAAGTCGGACGCATGTTGTTAACAACGGACACCTGTAGGGGCCAACTCCGTCAAAAGGCCAACGGTAGTCACGCAACAAAAAACAATTCGGCCCGAAAGGGACACAGCAGTTACTGGTTCATGATTACGTTAATTCGGCACAATACCCGCTGCTTAATTTCAACCGAGCACATTCCTGTAGTCTTGTTTTATTATAATTATATTGAATTAATGTCGGTCTAATTATATTAAATTGTATAAAATTACACCAAAACAGCATTTAATTAAAACTGTTGCCTTTAATGAAAGACACATAAATTACACGAGATTTGACGTTTTTAAAGCGGTGAAAATTTACATTGTGGTTTTATGTAATGACACTGTACAACCTAGCATGTGCTTAGCAACAATGCGAGGGAACCTACACCCTCCACACTGAATATGGAGGCGGTACGTTCCTCCGAAACCTTCACAACCATCTACAAGACTGCATGGTTTCAGAATGCAGAAGACCACAATGAACGTAAATAAACTTAAATAAATTAGTCACAAGTGTTGCTCATAATCGAAGGCAATAAACTACATGAATTCCTTCAGAAACAAAGCAAGCCTCTTGAAAGACGGTAAGGATGTACATAAATAAACTTCAATAAATAAACCAGCAAAGGTTGAATTATAAACACACGGAGATGTGCAATGCTACAGGAAGTAAAGTTAAGAATATAAGTTATGATCTTTCGCGTTAAATAGGACCCAGAAACATGCGTTTAGAAAGGCTACACGAAGTTACAAACTTGCGACTCTTACCAATTAGTTGCTTCCAATAGCTACAGATTTCAAATATCTGACACTCTTCGGGCATAAGGTCAAAGTTTCGCGCAGTCGTCACTTTCTACAATATTTAACGCAACGAAACGATTGCCTCACATAAAATTTCTAGAAAGATTAATGATCTGTCCCCATTATCAGCTTTCACATGCTTGGCTTCATAGGTGCGTTATTTACTGCTATCTAAGGAAAAGGTAAATACAGATTTCACCTGGTGGCAATATTATGTTTCACCGTAAAACGATAACCGTATTAACGACGCGTGTTATTTGAAGTTCTTACATTACACAATGATTTCAGGGAAATCACTGAGCGACATTAATATATTTTGCTTTAAGTCACTTCACATAAAAAATATTAATGTCTCTCTTAGAGCATATGTTTGCAGAACCGCCATGATTATTACAGAAGGTAGGTTAGCGACCTATGGCACGACGTTCACACAAAGTTTCATAAAAACCTGTTGTCGAAAAAGTTAACAGAAGCTGCTGCTGACACACGCACAGAAGCATGCGTATGTGTGTGATGACAACAGAACATGAGACTACCTTCTGTTTAAGAAAGGAACACTAGACAGGATTATTCGTGTCCTGTGAGCAGAAGAGCACAGAAAGTTACCCCAGTTGGTACATATACAACACTTAACAGTCACAGATCATGCTGCTGAGGATGGTAAAGAGCAACACATGATTTTTTTTTCATGGCGCAACAGCCCCTAGTGGGCCAGGGCCTCGTCATTATCGACGCTTCACTATCACACTCAGACACACCACACTTGGTAGGACTCCTCTGGACGAGTTATCAGCCCGAAGCAGAGACCTCTACCTGGCGACACACAACACCCACAAGAGACAGATATGCATGCCCTCGGCGGGATTCGAACCCGCAATCCCAGCAAGCGAGCGGCCGCAGACCCACGCCTTAGACCGCGCGGCCAATGTAATCGACCAACACAGATATTGCAGTGTACGAAACTAATGTATTTTATAGTATGTGACGTCGACTATAAGCCATACTGAGTAATCTGTCAAGTAACATTGATGTCTTAATGCATCTACGTGTAACTTTACTTAATACTGCCATTATTTTATACGATGAATAATGTATGACAAATCTGCCGAAGTTCGATTAGCGCTTGTAAACGTCCATTAAATAAAATAAGTTTTAATCTTCCCATAATCCTATTTGTTTTATACATTTATTAAGTAAATGTCTATCAGTGTAGCCTCCAATCCCCTTCAAAAAACAGCGAACAGATAGACGGACACAATCTCAGCATTATACAACCGCTTCTTTCAAGTCGCAGTTAAATAATTTCATGCAGAAATATATTTGAACGTAGGTTCCAGGTGGCATGTATACCTCCAAAGAACATAGCCTAATGTGAACACATTTGATTGGAAAATATATTTCTCACAAACTACTGCAGATCAAGAAAGTTCCTCGTGCGGGGTAAAAACACTAGAGATAAAATTTATTGAAGAATATCTGAATGAACAACGAAAGAGATGTTGTTGTTGTTGTTGTTGTTGTTGCTGCTGCTGTTGCTGTTCCTGCTGCTGTTCCTGCTGCTGTTGTTGCTTCTGCTGTTGCTGTTGCCGCTGTTGTTGCTGTTCCTGCTGCTGTTGCAGTTGTTGCAGTTATTGTTGTTGTTGCTCCTGCTGCTGTTGTTGCAGTTGTTGCTGCTGCTGTTGCTGTTCCTGCTGTTACTGTTGTTGCTCCTGCTGCTGCTGTTGTTGCAGTTGTTGTTGTCGTCGTCTACGACGACGGCTAGTTTTTGGTGTTCTTCTTCACTCCATTGAGTAGGCCATCAATCCTGTTCCGACCTCACATACTCTCAGTTCCTCCTCAGTTTTGGCATCCCCTCCGTTTATACTGTACAATCTGTTTCGGTATTCTTTCATCTGTCATTCTGTTAAAATGGTCTGTACAATGCTTCCATCCATTTTATTTCGTACTGACTTTATTTTCTATTCGTTCAGTACACCTTCATTCTTAAAACGGACTACTCCCGTGGATATCAACCAGTGGTTCGGGAACCCTTTGGGGGATGGCGGAAAAATATGAATTACGATGCATTTTTAAGTTCTTCTTTATACTGTATGTAAAGACGATATTGGTCCAATTTTCCACAGCACATGTTTCAGAAGGACTTATTTTGATTTGATTCATTGACTCGAAAAACTACCAAAGAGAAAGTACAACGATTAATATATAAAATATGGATTTACATATACTGGTGAACAGAATCGTCCAAAACTGCGGTACGTATCTGTCGCAACTGCTCACGAATATCTGTCATTAACCGTACCTTCATTGGCGGCATTTAGAAGCCACACCACTCTAATCAAAACGCCTCTTCATTTCTTGAAACAGCAAATTATCAAGTCTATGAGTGAGATTGTATTTCTACAGCACCTAAGGATAATGACAACGCACTTGAAGCATCACTCTAGTGGGTCATCGAGCGGGAAAAGTGAAGACATAGTTCTATGTTCGTAAAAAAGGCTGGCTAACAGGTTGAGGTGCTGTTACCAAATAACACTGTGCACCATCGGAGTAATGACATGTCGATTAACACCACAGTCTTACTTACAGTCAGACTTAGTACTAGACCATATCCAACTGGACGACTCAACAGGCGTACCTAACCTTGTTATTTTATTATGTTCGCGCGATATATAACGGGGATACAATTTAAGGCGTCTTGTTCTGCAGAATCTTGAAAATACACGTTGCTAAATGTTATGTTTAAAATAACAATTATTTCCGGCATAATTAAGCAGACTGATGAGGTGCAAATATGTGAACGGATGGTGCCATATCAGGAAGAGGGAACTATGCTGGATTTGTGACCCGAACAAACACTGTGGCACCGAATATCTGTTGGACGCACTGTACCATCCACAGAGAAGCTCTTGCCTCACTACGTATGCCTAAAGGATTAACGTCACTTCCGGACGATGCAGTGTAATCAGTGAATTTCAACAAGGCATGACCTATGAATTCAACAATTTTCGGGGCACTTTGTGACGAAATGAGAACATACACAAAATTTTCTGTTGAATCATATTGAAGTTAGAGGGCCCTGACGTGGTAAAATCCTGGTAAGTTTGTTTGAGCTTACAGATCATGTAGGCCCTATTTGTTTTCTCTACCGCCCACCCTTTTCACAAAGCAAGATACATAAAAGATTCTGTCTTGCTCCAGACTTTGGCTTATCTGACAGATATGTTTTTAAGGATAAATAATTTAAACCTCCACTTCAGGGCTCGAAAACAACAGTTTTTAAAGTGAGATACTGAGTTCAATCATTCGTAAAAGAAGTTCAGATTCTGGGGGAAAAATTTGAAGAGTAATCAAACAGAATATTTCAACCCTCTTCATGATTTCCCGATGAACAATTAACGTCAGTTGAATAAGAGTGTAAAGGCTAAAACTGATAACACCTGAGAGGTCTTGTCTCAACATTCATGGCATACTTAAACGCCTATGTCTTTTTTTAACTCCGTTATTTCGCAACGCCGATAACTGCTGAAACAGTACAGTGCCGGTGATAAATGAAAGAGTGTGGAGCATTGGTGGAATGATACTGACAGTGGAAAACCAAAGTACTCGAAGATAAACGTATCGCAGAGCCACTTTGTCTACCACAAATTTCACACAAACTGGTCTGGGATCGAAGCCGGGCCTCCGCTGAGGGAGGCAGGCGAAAAACCACCTACGCCATTGAACGTCCTCCTAGTCTTTCTCCTGAGTACTGAAGTCTGTGTGTCGCAAAAATGTCAATGTCTTGGAAGACATTCACATTTTTGCAACATACACACCGAGTAGTGAGGAGAAAGAGTAACTAATAGACACGTCTACCGTGTACGGACTGAGAAACTGTTTTAAGTCTTCCACTAACGAATTTTTGATCGGATCTTGGCTCTTCTGGGATATTACGCGGCGTCGTATGGCAGTTGTTTACCGACGTTTCGGGACAATATATCAGTCTCGGGACCGATGTGTTGTCGCGAAACGTCTGTAAACAACTGCCACACGACGCCGCGGATCGGTCTCGGGACCGATATGTTGTCCCGAAACGTCGGTAAACAACTGCCACACGACGTCGCGTAATATTCCAGAAGAGCGCAGATCTTATCAACATCGCGGCGGAAGCCTAAAATAAATTTTTGATCGCGGTTAAGCAATAAGTTCCCACTGCTGGCAGGAAAAGATACTGATGTTTGTCATTTTCAAAAACATGTTTCTGCAATAAAGCATTTTCTTCTTATATTTCTCTGGAACCCAAATACAGGAAGAGACAACGCGGAATATGATTTCAGACTTCAGGGTTACCTTGTCTTTAAAGCGCTGTGGTGGTCAAAATAAGTATGGGCACCATATTTAAATTCTACTGTGGCCATGAAACAACAGTTTCTGCCCTGTCCTCGTCGCCCTAAGAACAATCGGTTACAAAACTAAAACCATTTGGAAGTCTGTAAATAGTTCTGGATTGAAACTCGTTCACCGCATATTACAGTCGCTATCAGTACAAACTGCATAAACATATTTTAAAGTTTTTAACTTATTCACGTGGAACTGAAGTTTACCTGTTTTCCAAAGTAAACAAAACATTCTACATGGTTTGTGCAGTGCAAAACAGAAAAAAGCCACCTCGAACGAGTGAAATTCTAGCGTGGCGAGCCGGCAACGATCAAAAGGGATCGCGCGGCAACTTTGGTAGAAATGTGTCCTATATTATCAAAGTTTTCGGAGTAAACATACGAGTCGTAGGTCATACATGAATCAGAAACTCAAAATAGCTTCAATAGGATTTCTAATTATTTGACGCCATTTCCTGAATCACAAAACACGAACGTGACACAACCATACCGAAACATGTTACTAAGGCGATTTGCGACATTATGTGTGACCATGCAAAGGGTTCGAGAGACGTAAAGGTTAGGAAATGCTGGTGTTGCCTAGTGCAACCTTGCTATCCTTAGGTTCCCCATCACTACTGACTGTACCTGTTCTTGTTTCCCCCTGTAACTGTCCAAGATGCATTTCCACATATAGCACAGTTGGCAACACTACTTCTTATTTCCTTATTTTGTTTTTCAATATTCGTTTTAAGGTGCATCATATTCCAACATACTTATTGTGGAGTTAAGAGAGAAAATTAAAGATGCTGATATTTATCTAACGTCTCAAAACGCCTCACAGCTTTTTATAATTCCAGGTAGGTTTCTTAGTCACCAGCAATATGATATACTTCTACATGGTTCTGACATTGGTACTATACGGCATTAGGGACATTCAGCGTGTGGAATGGAGTTATAAAGATACTGCGTTTGTGAAAAGAAACTGTTTTCGTCTTCAAGCAACGACAAGAGGATGTATCCATACATGTGAGACTTAAACAGAGCTTGCTCAGTTTATACGGCTATAGCAGGGATGCACAAATACCTGGTGCCAGGTCGTCCAGGCGAATAAATTTCGTGCGGTGGCGCCTAATATCTGGGGGTCCTCTGTAAGGACCTTGCTTCACGTCACTCTGCTGGCGCCTTGAATTTTGAGGCGGCTCCTACGTTTTTTGGAAAATTTGTGAACCCCTGGGGCCTCAGGCCCAATTACCGAAACGCCGCGTTTACGTTTTGCATTCTTGAAACACTAGACTATGGATAAACCCCAAGTGGTAACTAACGGCATGCAGCAGACTCCTTGAGAAGCTAGTCAGGATATACCCCGCATTTTATGGAAACCTGAAGTTCATTACCGTGTTCACAACGGCCCGCCACTTGTTCCTATCCTCAGATTAATCCAGTCCATGCCTTCCAATCCTATTTCTTCAATATCTGTTTCATACTGTTCCCCCGTCTACGCCTAGATCTTCCAAGTAGCCTCTTTCCATCAGGTTTCCCCATCAAACCCTGCATTCATTTCTCGTGTCCCTCATACGCGCCACATGACCCACCTGTCTCATTTTCCTTGATTTTATCACTCAAACACGCCTAATAGTTTGTGACGAGTACAAATCATGAGCTCCCCATTACACAATTTTCTCCAGAGTCCCGTCACTCGTCCCTCTTAGGCCCAAATACCTCCCTCCGCATCCTTCTCTAGAACATCCTCAGCTTATGTCTTTCTCTTAATACGAGCGACCAAGTTTCACATCTATGTAGAACAAGAGGTAAAGTAAAAGCTAACGAGTCCCAAAAGCAATACACTCTTTCGGGCGTGTTTTTTGCTTCGACTTTAAAATGGTCATCATAATGGTCCGTGTAGCTTATCTAAACACGTTATGAATACGGAATATCATCTGTCATTCGCTATCGACCTACTCTACCACACTAGCACAAGCACTTGACGTAAGACGTGCAGGTCAGCTAACAGCAATCATTCACGCCCAGTACTGCGAAACGCATTTGTCACAGACCTGCCCTCCCTGCTCAGTAAATGCACACAGTTGTTGCTGGCTATTGTCCAAAAACAAAAGCTATCGCGCGCAACACACCAACAACTGAGTGAATTAGCTCGGCGGCGTTGTGGGAGGTGATAAATGTTACAAATAGGAAACCATTAACTTGCATTTTAACACTACTAGTAAAGTTATACAGGCACATGTCGTGTATCATTTCGTTATACGACAACCGAACACAGAAGCACTCCTCCTGTGACGTTATTCCGAACAACGTCGCTTTTCTTTAATGTTCACAAATTTTAGTGCCCAAAGATTCGATGAAAGTTGTCCGAACTCTGATTAACGTTGTTTTCGCTGGCGGCTGGAAAGACCTTTAACTGCTAGACTCCCAGCTATTTTAATTAATTCTTACGGGAAAAATGCTCCGCTCTACTTTGTTTTGCTCTACGTTTCGACTTTCAGGAACGTAAACGTAACGTAAAACGAGGGCGTAGTGCCCTACCGGTATAGGATTTGTAGCATCCCTCATTACGGCGGTGGATACTCGCAGTGAGATTAATTCTTCCGGAATGGAATTTCGTGTCATTTCGTGAGTTACGTAGGGCCGACCAGTTTCAGAAAAACCTGCTCTCTCTCCACATGTGGGATAAAGGATGGAGGCAGCAGGTTCTTCGGAAATGTTGGAGCATACAAAACTACACGCTATCACATTCCACGAAGCGATTATCTTAATCCCTTACCTCACTACGCCTTAAAATGGATTCCAAATAGACAGAAAGGCGATAAGAAATTCCTACACTATTTTATCAGGAAAACGTGAAGGGAACAGAGTACTGGGGAGACCTAAGCTTCGATGGAAGGATCCCACTAAAACTAGTCTAAATGAAACGGGGTATAGGGCTGTCATTAACTAGTGACAGTAGTGTCATTAACACTAATGTTAGCAGTAATAATCCCAGAAATGGCAGTAATAAGTTTCTGTAACAATGACAGCAGTGAGTCATGGCTGTAATGTCAACAGTTGTAGTAGCAATGACAGTAATGCCGACAGTGGTGTGGCAGTGGCAATTTAGTACGCTAATAATGAGAGGAAACCTGTGATTTGAAACTTCGCCTACTGTAACCTCCTCAAAAGACCTTCACCCTTTTACTGATCCCCCCATAACACAGACAGCAGTCTGCAGTGCACATCGGCGTCGTCCACAAGTAACACATGTACCTTGTACGCTATCCATCATCCAACACTGACATCTGAAGATAAAAAAAGATTAAGATCTCAGAGGACAAACACTGAACTCACGGTAAATTGGAAATACTGTCCTCGTACAAACCTGCGAAGATAGAGGCTTCTAGAGCGAAGCAGTTCAATCCGGCTTATGTTCTGGAATGTGACGTCGTGCAGTTTGGTATGTAAGTATCAATCTTTCAGAGGGGCCTGTACCCTCCCTTCTTTAGGCCACAGAATGGAGGCAGAAGTTTCCTCCGAAACGTTGGTACCTATCAACAAAACTGTCTGTCACATCCCAGAACAACCTGATCTTGCATCTTACGTTTGTGTATCGCCGTGTTTGTAGCATGAATAAACCTTTATGAAGGAATGTGGATAATTGATAATAGTTACAAACAGGGCCAGAAGATGGCAGCAATAAACGGTGCTGACACATAACTGTGCTTCAGTCTCCATCTTTGCCGTAAACGATTACAACTGTGCATATCCTGTGAAATCACAATTTCATGTCCCTCGATTTAATATAATAAATGGGTGAATGAAAGGTTTATGTATGGAGACCGCAGCAATACGTGAGAACTGAAAAGAAAAATTCCCGCTGAATTTTCAACGAACATTCCAGTAACGTAACAAAATGTCTGTTCGCTCTCCTTCCGAGGCCAATTTTCAAGGACATCATTTCGCAATGACCAGAGCGTATCTCAGTGACACAGATGTCTCATACAAAATTTACAGATATATACACTGTGATACATGGAAAACAAAACCCAAATATTTATCTATAGAATACGAACGGCGGCAGCTACTTATAAATTCCCAGGCATTTCATGCCGAGTCGAACCGTGAGTCATTCACCTCGTTCACGCTAGGTGGCAGGTTGCGCGCCCGTCACTGGCACACCACACAGCAGATGCATCACGACGCACACATTGCAGGAGCACGTGTTTATTGTGCGAACGGACTGCGTTGCCGGCTCACATAGCGCCACACAGATGGAATATGTACAGGAAAAATGTTTTCGTATATGCAACATTCCAGCTATGACCAACATACACAACTTCGCACGAAAATTGGAGAAAACAAGTTCGCTTCTGGATGAACGTGGTAGTCGATAGACGCCCAAGCGTAAGACAGCGGAAGTGTGTGCCATATCAGAGCGGTCGCCCGGAACATCTTGGTGAAGACTGTCCCATAAATCTGATTACTCCTATTCCAATTGTCCAAGAGCAGCCAAGAAAGCAAAGTTTCGGCCATACAGAGTAACAGCAATCCGCCAATTGGTGGACCCAGATAAGCAGAAATTAGCTGGCTATTGACAATGGTTTCAGAACCTTCACAATTTGCCGGGAATATTCGACATTCACGTGGTTTAAGGATGAAGCCTGGTTCGATCTGTCTGGTTACGGGAATTCGCAAGATTCCTGGATACGAGCTGCCAAGAATCCTTATGTGCTTCACGAAAAACCACTACATCCAGAGAAAGTGGGAGGTTGGTGCGCCATATCTGGTCAAAGGGTCATTGGTCCGATTTTCTTCAGAGGAACTGTGGACACCACAGCATACTTGCATGTGTCAGGCTACACTAATTTATGAAATTAAAATACAGTCGAACTCGTTTATAACGTCATGATAGGGACTGAATATTTTGTGTCGTTATAAACGAGTGTTGTTCTAACCGAGGAGTAGAATGTTATAGTTAAAGGTGATGAATTAATTGGTACCTCGGAATATCTGACGTTATAGCCAAGTTGTCGCATAAACCGATGTCGTTATAACCGGGTTCGACTGTAATTAGTGTTACTATTGGTCGGAAACCTAGAAGGAAAGAGTCCACTTCGGAGATCAGGCGAAGCAGCGGAATAATATTAAAATGTATCGTAACAAGATAGCTGGGAAAATATACACCGGATTCATGTGTCGATGGCGAGTTCCTATGACCATTGACAGAGTAAGTTGGCTTAAGCATAACATTTCTGATTTATATTCGGGAGATCCCCGTTTCAAATCTCGGCTGGGAAACCTACTACACTGAGTCAGGTTCTTCGTCATTTTATTCATTACCTTTAGGTACACACCGGGGTTGTACCTCAAATCAGGCATCGGAGCTTTCTTCCATATCCTTTCCAATTCATTACTGATTAATTATGCTACATTCTACGCTAATGGTATCGTCGTTAAATAAAACACAAATAAACGAACAAAAGGTATGATATTGAACCGTCAGCTTAGACAAAAGTCCACTATTTTCTTCAATATTTGAGCGACCATAGATTTCTCAAGAAATACCCTCCTTCAAGAGTTAATTAGTTGGTTCGCTACTGAACCAATCAAACTCGCATATTCCGTTCAGTGCAATTTCACGACCCTCAAGTGAACGGTGCACTATAGGCTACCTCCGTTACATAATTCCCACTGTCGCTCATGCTAATACTGCTGACGTCAGTGAATTTCGTAAATTTATAATAGGCAGAGAAATATTCAATTGCATGTGCATTTGCACCAGGTTTCATGAAAATCAGGTACTGTGATGTTCCCAATATAAGCAAGCTATATGGAGAAGAAGCCGATCCCAGTGGCCGTGCGGTCTAAGGCGTGGGTCTTCGGCCGCTCTCTTACTAGGATCGTGGGTTCGAATCCCACCGGGGGCATGGATGTCTGTCTCTTTGAGTGTTGTGTGTTGTCAGGTAGACGTCTCTGCGACGAGCTGGTCCCTCGTCCAGAGGAGTCCTACCGACTGTGGTGTGTCTCAAATGTGTGTGACCATGAAACCTCGAAGAGACGAGGAGGCCCAGGCCCATATAAGGCTGTCGAGCCATACAAAAAAAATATGGAGAAGAAACAAATCTCTGCCCCTGTCGGTAATCGAAGCCCAGTTCTCTGGTCGTCTAGGTCGCAGTTCGGTCACTAGAGGGCATACACTTTCCGAGATTCGTATTATCTAATTTCACATACCGATTTCCGAAACTGAAAAAACGAACAGACACAGACAGGCATGTAATTGGGTTTCGAAGAAGAACGAAGGCTTCTTTATTTGTTTGTTGTTTGTTTCTCTCCCTTACCTTCCTTTTACTTTGCCTGTGGCTCTCCCCTTTAGCAGAAAATCCTTCACTTCTCAAGCAGTACCAACGTACAAATAAGTATCATACCTGATTTATAAGAATCACTGATAAATATCTTATTTCTAAGAGAACATTTCGCACAGACTACTATTATTATTTTCAGCCCATTCCAAGCGTGCAACGCAGAACGGAAGGAAAGTTAATATTTGGCTCATTGAATTCCTCGGACGTCAAAAGGAATGCTGCCAAGTTTTAAACAAAGAACATATTTCGCTCCGCAAAGCTTGTCACGTAGATGCTGAAAATGAATAGATAAGGAAGGCATTTCATATCTTCTTATTCTTCTCCGTATCACTCTTTTATCTACAGACTTCACACTCGCACGTACAATATATTAACTATACACCCTATATGCTCTTCCATTCCTTAACACTGACCAACTCCACGGTAGTTGTCACAATAGCCCATTCTCATTAAATTTAGCAACACATGTTTTATGATTTCAACATCATTACATTCCGTTACGACGTGGATGTTATTTACGGTGACTGTTTCGGAACCGATGTGTGAGATCATCCAATACCGAGATATGCCATTCAACTCGTCATCCTCTTGCAATATAACTGATACACATGTTTGTGAATTTGCAAGACTAATGATCCATTAACTGGACGTGTTAAAACCATTTTATAACCATCGAGATTATATTCCAAATGTTTTCAAGGTCTGCAAAATTCCGTTGTTGTTTCTGTGGTCGAGGACCTGTAAGGTTTATGGTCTTTAAAAAAAATCCGTATCTGCAATTTAATACAGTATACGAGTTTCAATTCTTTAACTAACGAATGCACTTTTTATTTTCTCACATAAAAAAGTATACGAGTTGTTTATTTAATTTTTATTTACACACGTTTCCTATTAAATATATAATTTCAAATAAGCTAAAATCCTCGTACTTCGACTAATCTCCCTTACTTAATAATATCTCTCCACCGCATAACAAAATGCCCTTAAATATTTGACACACGTATTATTTATTTTACACGGCGCAACAGCCCCGACACACCTATTATAAACGATTATAAATTACCTCTACCCTTTTAAAAATGGAAGCCACGACAGCATAGCCAGTACAGTGACTAGGCTACGGGCGGACGATGTGGGGTTTGATTCCCGGCAGGAGCAGGTGATGTATCTCTTCCCCAACACGTGCACACCAGTTTTAGGACCCACCCAGTCTCCTAGTCAATGGGTACCGGGATCCTTTCTGCGGGGGATAAAACGGCCGCGGCTTGAAGCTGACCACTCATCTCCATCTAGTGCCGAAGGTAAGAATGAATGGAGTTATACCTCTACTCCCCCCTATTCATTTTTATCCTTTTAAAATGTATTCTAAGATAAGAAAGCTATATGCGATCCCGACATTTTTAGAGTGCAGAAAAGTCGTCTCATGGCTTTGATCTTGATTTCGATGTGAGCTCCACTGGTGGCCTATACACGTCAAAACAATAATCAGCGTCATTCCAAACTCTGGACATCTGAATGTCAGCTATATCGCAAGCACCTCAAATACACATTTGGAGATCATCGAGGTTGTTACAGGCACTGCGAAGGGGAGGAGTGGGGGGAGGGGGGTTGTAGACACTAACATACTTCCATAAACGTAAATTTAAAGGTGTAAGATCTGGGGACCTGCGGTTAGTGTGGATTACCGTTTTGTTGTATGTGGATAATCAGATAAACGACAATCAAAACTCTCAAACTTCTTTTTATGCTACTACTGTACATGGCTTACTTTCATTAGAACGAAATTTTGAAGGCTTACAGGTCATTTTTTATCACTCTGTACACGTACAGAATGCAGGAACTTCCATTATCTTTTACAAAAAAATTTTATTATCAGTCAAAGTCTCTATCTACATTTACGCAATAGTGTACTTATCATGTCACTGCCATAATCTTGCTTCTCTACTGTATCCACATATCTCATCCGAAAAATACCACTTACTGAACATTAAATCGTCTTGCACTAACCGTTTAAAGACCAGTAACAACTATACGTACAACGCGACGTACCATGCAAAAAATGTGCGACTTGCCCGATGTGTATTTGCGTGTTTTCGTACAGTTATCAGGAAGAGAGGTTATTTGTCTGACTAGCATTAAGTGACTGTTCTTTATCATGGAGATTGGGTCTATTCTCTGTGTGGTAGGAGCTAATTTAAATGACGGTCACACTTCGAAGGGTTAACTATAGCAATAGCAGCCTTGAAGGAATATAACCAGACGAAATAAACCTATTCCATTTAAATATACACATTTTCCTACTGATATAGAAATACCTTCCGTCCGGTAGTCATGCGTTTCTCTAACGAACGGAAGAACAAACAAACAAACAAAAACAAACAAACAAACACCCACAATCCCCACTACAATAAGTTCATGCACATTTCTGTCACACCAAATGTGGTCGTAAAAAAGGGATATAAATGTTGATGTATTTCATAATTCTAAAACATAACATGTTTACGAGACCGTCCTTGGATATATCATTTAAAATACTCTAAACGCATAAAAACATGTAATTTTTTGGTTTTCACTATTCTCCCCTCCGTTACACTCCGTTACATTACACGAATGATATCTCCAGCACTAAGAATGGAGTAAGAGTCTAGAAATTTCAAAATAGACATTAATTTATTTGACAACTATCGGTCGCCAATGCCTGTCGGCTCGTATATCCTACTAACGTAGCCCACTCAGCCGACTGCTCATACGCGCAGCGGGGTAGCGGCCGAAAGGGACAGACAGTAGTTGTCAGACAGATTAAGAACCCCACATCTTGTAACGTGTCGTCCAAAGCTAAATCTTCCATTTGTTGTCATGCACGGACTGCAAACCTAATGTTACACCTCTACAAGGTGTTCACGAAAGTAATTCAGTTAAGACGAAAGGAGTATATACTCATTCATTTCATTCATTCATTCATTCATCATTCTGTAGTCTGTCTTACGACAGGTCCGTAGCCTCTTCCAAAGCGAGTTCTCCACATGGTGCAATCTAGTGCTTCCTCTTTCAATTTCCAGTATCTTCTCTTTTCCTTAAGGGAGTATATACTACTAGTACTACTACTACTACTAAATAATAATAATAATAATAATAATACTTTCACATCATTACGCTAAATGTAATACGTTTCCTGCGCTGTTCAACCTTCTCCAATATTCTCGCACTCTCCAAAACACCGCTAGAAATCAGATTTTTTCTCATCATGTTCTTGTACGAATTATATGCTACAGAATGGCCAACTCTGTTTTTTAAGAGTACAAGTGCACAAAACGACAAATTGTTTTGACTATGCTTAACATGTTAAAAACACAAGGTGCACTGCGAGCGAAACTGGTGTAGCTAAAGGCATTTCGCAAGCTTCAGTTTTTGTAGAAGAGATATTTTTTCCAAAATAAACTGGATATCTAGGTTACGTATACCCATTCCTGCGCAAAAGACTATATCTACTACCTCAGGTATCACGTTAGAGACCTGTTCAAAAAAGCAGTTGTATATTAGTCGTGCCTTTAAATTGTGGGCTGCACTGTAAGAGAGCGGCTTGCGTTGTCTCTCTTTAAGTTATAACCACGTTACTGTAAGAGAAAAGGTCTATTATTCTTAACGTCAGATCGGCCATAAAAGTGTTTACGTGTTCTTTTCAAAGTTATCCATCTGCAATGTTTAGTTTACTCACCCTGTATACGTTATACTTAAACCAAGATCACAATCAATGAATGATACAACCTGAACTGACTTCATAAAGAGCAGCTGTGCATGTATAACCCAGATATTCTGTTTCTGCCCACGGTAGTCTAGTTGCCAAGTGACTGCACACATGTTACGCCCTGCCAACTAAATAAGACTGACTGTCATGTCTTTCTTACGCCATATCTTGCCGAAGAAACACATTAACACACCTGAAAGTGTTCTTCCGTTTCCTCAAGAAACACAGTAAGCAAGCAGGTAACTATTTCTGTGTACAGAAAGGATGGCCTTAACCGAACCTCCATTAACAGAACCCATTGGTTCAGCACCACTAACACCAAAATCTGTCACTGGTATAGATCTTGAAATAGTATTTACCATTCGCCTCCCATCCTCACAATCTGTTTCTCTGTTTATTCTTTCATCTTCACTTCGCCTTCCGAGAAAATACCACTTGAGAGAACTGTAAACAGACGGGACGATAATATTACGCTGGCAAAGGTAAAACTGTCTCCTGTGCTTAATTAGGCACCATGCCATAAAACGTGAGCAGGAGATGATATGGCTCTACGCGTTCTTACCCTCGGCGCCAGATGCATGTCAGTGGTGATATTTATTTCCCAGCCGCTTTATCTTGGCAGACGAGCTGCCGGTGCCCACTGGACAGCAGGATGTGGGGGCCACAAAGCTAATTTCAAAGCCGTAGGGAAAAAAGCTCTTGTCAAATCAGCTGTAGGCGAGTGACTACAAGCCTACCTGCTGAACCGTCCAGGCATCTGTAGTTTTTTTTTAGTCTGACCCCTTATACCTACTCACTGTAAGTGTAGAAGGTTATTGTTGCGCCTGATCACACTCAATGACACATACTCACTTGGCAGGACACCCCTGGACGAGGGATCGGCCCGTTACAGAGGCCTCTACCTGTACAACACACAACATTCACAAGAGACAAACTTCCATGCCCCCGGCGGGATTCAAATCTGCAATCCCAGCAAAGCGGCCACAGACCTATGCCATAAACCGCGCGGCCACCGGTATCGGCCCTATAGAAGTTACTACACTGAATTTTAAGGAAACACGATGGGAAGGTGTGATCTAGATTTAACAACCTAAGAATGGGGCAAGTGGAGAACTTTTGAATATATGGTAATAAACGTTCGGGTTCATTAAGAAGGGAGACTTTCTTGATCAGATAAGCAACTACAGCTTCTCAAGAAGGGCTCTAATTCGCGTAACCAGTTAAGTGGCCTGTTACTTCTTAACAAGGCAAAACAAAAACAGATGCGAACAACAAACACAGACAATAAGTTGAGACATGAGATGAGACATGACATTACGGTGTTCTGGCACGTGACGCCGTGTAAATTGGTCCTCTTTACTCAACTTTCTTCTTCCTACACTCCCAATTTTCCCCTTTATGTGCTGTTATAAACGAGACTATTTCTCGGTCACTGCTTGTTACACGTTAGCTCACTCCCTTCACTACGTCTGTCACAATTTTATCACCGCGGCTTACATTTCTACCCTGAAGATAGAGGCACTAGGTGTCTCCAACACGATGCTATTCATCTCCTAAACCACGTGGTGTCGAATCCCAGAAGACCGTAATCTTGAATCAAAATGAAGACAAAGCCAACGGACTCACAATGAGTTAGAAATTCTCACTGTTTCCTCTCAAGAGATATCTGGAATGACTGGCACCTACACGTTTATTAGAGTTCTGACGACGGTGTATGACATTCTAAACTTTTGCAATTTTTCCATCGTATATACTTAAATATAATACACTACCTCTCCCCGAAACGCGGTGTATTATATTTTAAATACATACCACGGAAACAGTCCAAAAACTCTTTGAGTTCAAAAGTTCTTTAGAATCCTAACGGAGGTCTATGTGCTTTCTCTGCATCTCTGCAACACAATTCCGAAGTAATATCCTCAGGAATGTACAACAGCAGTCTGTTACTCTCTCTCTCTGTGTTTTCTTCATTGGGAAAGTTTGAAATGGGAAAACAAAGAAGTTACTCGGTCGGCCACCCAAGGGCATTATGATACCAGAAGGTTATCTTCTCTTACAATGCAAAGAAAACAGAAACTTCGCGGTTCGAAAAAGAGGGAAAGGCCTTCTACTGCAGGTTTGGAGTTCTGACGGCAGTCTTCTGAGATGTGACGCCGTGAAGTGTTGCATACGTTTACCGATGTTACGGAGAAACATACTGCTTCCATCTTCAGGGTTGAATGGGGCAACTTTCACCAAACCACACAGTGTCACATCCCAGAAGATCGCAATCTTAGCAAATTCTCATTATTCAAAAGTTTGTTCCTTACTTTAAAGACGTTTTCACAGTTCATAAGTTACGGTGTCAAACGGGAGTTCAGGTAAAGCTGTCCCTGTGTTAACTGATTAAGCACTTGAAGGCTTAATAGGGGTGGAGGTATAGCTCTATGCATTCTTAACCTCGGTACTAGATGGAGGTGAGTGACGAGATTCACGCTCCGGCCGCTTTACCCTAAGGAAAGAAGCCCTCACACCCGATCTGGATGCGGTGGGGAAAAGAACCCCCGTGGATAATCGAATCCCAGTTCATCGGTTCTCCATAGCTATTACACGGAGCTACGCCGGCTCACGTCGAATGAAAGCATGGCTGTGAACGATGGACAGGGAGAAATTTAGAAACACAGGGTCGTGTACTATTCTAAACCACTAGCCCACCACTTTTTCTGGACACAGATGAAAACCACGGAACACTTTAGATACGATATCTGACTTCCGGGCCAAAAAGTGAACCCGGAAGTAGGAAGATGCTACAAACCACCACATTATGATTATATATGATCTAAATATTCATCTGAAATAGACATGATGACACGGAGTATGATTTTAAAGAGCAAACAATGATATAACACATTGTGAAGCCCAACTGAAATACGTACTTACTTTCGTGGTGTAGTCTTGATTTGTCAAAGAAAATCCGCCTGGGGTGCCAATCTGCTGTAAAAGGAAACACGCACGTTAGGATCAAGAAGATACTTTCATTTAAAATGTCAGCGTACAGCTTACTCCTACAAAACTTAAAGGTACAGAGTCATCCATTACAACAGCGTAGTTCGTTCTACTCACTTTTCGCGGCTTATCAAGCCCTATAATTAGCGTATACTAGTAACTATTTGTGTTAGGCCGTGCCATGGCTCAGGCGGTTAGTCGCCGGGCTCTCACCGCGGAGGCCCGGGTTCGATCCCGGGTCAGTCCATGTGAGATTTGTGGTGGACAAAGTGGCACTGGGACAGGGTTTTCTCCGAGTTGTCGGTTTTCCCCTGTCAATTTCATTCCACTGGTGCTCCATTAATTGCAAATCTTGGTAAAAAAAATCTGCTCATCTTCATCACAGGGGTTGCACAAGAAGCCTTAAGGCTGCGGTGCGTCCGTAGCATCTGCTGCGGGGCCCCTCACCACGCAAAAAAAAAAAACTATTTGTGTTGGTGGCTTATGCCTTCGGTACGATCTTGAAAAATCCTGGCCCCCAGCCCTCTGGCTAAGTTGAGAATAATTTTATACAAGGGTACCAACTGTACGAAATCTCCAGATTGCTCAATATTTAAAAGGGATGATAACGATGGTGTTGTGCTACTGCTTATGATATGAGAATCGGTACTGAGCATTGTAGCTTAACGTGAGATAAGAACCGAGAACTGTTGATGGTACGCCCATTCCTGAAATACATAAAGTTCTATGAAGAAAATTCCACCCTGAATCGCACTTGTCTCGATACCATGATGCTCTGCCTTACTGCTATACCAGGAAGTCCCCACGCTTGTTATTCGTAAGTTGCCTCTTCATTTTCTCTGAATTTGTAGACTTGAACCTAAGACTAATTACTTAACGCGCTTTCATTGACTCAGACTCATCACATCAACTACAATGTGACTTGGCTTTTATATAGATGCAAGATTACTAAGTGCGGAACTTGGTGTGTCGCATTAAGGAACACAGACTCGGTGTGTTTGAGAATGGGATGCTGGGGATATTTAACCTAACAGAAGGAACAGGTGTAGTGCATGTTTTCTCTAGTGGCTTCACACGTGCAAGGAAACCAGAAAGAACATACTTACACAGGTACTTTGCAACAGAGCGTAAACAAACTGTGGGAACAACAACTGCATTAGGACAGATAAACGAAATGCCTCAGAATGTAGGCACGTAAATAACCCAATCAGCGCAAGCAGCAACAATATAAACCATACATCGTACCAAACAAGACAAAACACAGCATGCCCCGCGAAAACAACAAAATAATTCCACAAGGGCATGATTACGTTAACTGGTTTTACATAAAAGAATAAATTTTCTTGTAACATTGTGCACGGAATCAGCGATCATAGCGGGGTTTTATTGGAAGTAGAATGGGATGAAAATTGTCGGGAGAAAAAAAAATTGAAAGGATAGTCCCGGTGTACCACAAAACAGATGTATTAGGTTTGCAAACATTTCTTCGGGAAAATTTTAGCTTATGGGCTGGAAATGGTAGTAGCGTGGAGGAGATATGGAAAAGCTACAAGGAAATAGTCTTTGAGGGTATAGAACGTTTTGTACCACATAAAATTCTAAGTAAAAATCCGGATCCGGAATATTATACGAAGGAAGTAAAACGACTTAAGGTAAAGGTGAGGAAAGTTTACAATAAGCGAAAATTTTGTGGGCATTACCAAGCAGAGCTGAAACGTTTATCCAAAGAGTTACTGATAGCAAAAAAGAAGGCTCAGGAGACATTCTTAAGTTCGGTCTTACAAAACGAAGGTAAATGCTGGGCAGAGTTTTATAAGTATGTTAAAAGACGTAAAGGTAATAGAGAAAATATTCCTGCGATCAAGGGCATTAATGGAAATATCATCACCGAACCAATAGAAAAGGCCAACTCCCTAAACTCTTATTATGCGTCTGTATTCAGTTGCGAACGAAACACCCCGCAAATCCAATCGACAGATTCAGGAAAACCTTTCACCATTAGTATCAACATTTTAAGGAAACGACTATCAGCAATCGGGAGAAATAAATCCGTCGGACCAGATGGCATTCCTGGGGAAATTTTAAAGTTAGGTGGGGAAGCCATGATTCCATACCTCGCGAGATTACTAGATATAACGATGAACAACAATTCTATCCCAGGGGACTGGAAAAAAGCTATAGTGGTTCCTATTTATAAAGGGGGAGATCGATCGGTAGTGGGAAACTATAGACCGGTCAGTTTAACCTCAGTAGTTTGCAAACAAATGGAGCACGTTATAGCAGGGTATCTAAGGCAAGTCTGGGAAATGAGTGAGTGGTTATATGAGGGTCAGCATGGATTTAGACCAGGGTACTCATGCGAAAGCCAAGCAGTCACAGTTTGTCAAGATATTGCTGATTCATTGGACGAGGGAGTCAGGACTGACGCGATTATAATAGATTTTTCAAAGGCTTTTGATTTAGTCCCACATGATAGGCTGCTTTCAAAAATTGCGGAAACCGGTGTGGACTTGAGGGTAGTGGTGTGGATAAAGGAATTTCTGTTAGGACGTTCGCAAAGAGTTAGAGTAGACGGACAACTATCTGATGAAGTCAGAGTAACGTCGGGAGTGCCGCAAGGGAGCGTATTAGGTCCGTTGCTCTTCCTCGCTTATGTTAATGATATTTGGAGAAACATTGAGTCAAATATACGGCTTTTCGCTGATGATTGTATAATATACAGGAGAATAATCGATAGTAATGACATTGAAAATTTGCAGACAGACTTAAATAGATTAGGAGAATGGGCGGTTGAAAATGAAATGAGGATAAATCCAGGTAAGAGTAAAGCAGTAAGCTTCAATAGAGCTAGGGTGAAAGGTAAACTGAGGTATTGTATTGGGGATCAACTAATTCCAGAGGCAAATAGCTTTAAGTATTTAGGAATAATTATACGCAGCGACCTAAGCTGGGCAGATCATGTAAATTATACACTAAGAAAATCATGGAAGGCTCTTCATTTCGTAATGCGTATACTCAAAAGGGCAAATAATAATACGAAAAGTTTAGCTTATACGGCACTTGTGAGACCGATACTTGAGTATGGAGCGGTGTGTTGGGACCCATACAGAGAAGGTCAGGTAAGCGCTTTGAATCGCGTGCAAAAGAGAGCCTCAAAATTTGCAAATAATACAAATGAATCGGGTTGGGAAACATTGACACAGCGTAGAGCGATAGCTCGAATATGCGCCCTTTTCAAAGCATACACCGGGGGACGGGCTTGGAAAACAATAGGGGATAGACTGCTAAAACCATGCTACCTGGGTAGGGACGATCATAGTCGGAAAATTAGGATTAGGAAACAAAGAACAGATGTAGGTAAATATTCCTTTGTAAATAGGACCATAAAAAGCTGGAACCAATTACCTCCAAGCGTACTAGCGACTTTCCCCTGTAAATTAAGCTCTTTTAAAAAAAGGGTCAAGAACGTCATTAAAAGCTAAGGATTTTTAAGTGGAGATTAAATAAAAATAAGGGATGTGAAGTGAAGGGGTGTGAAGTGATGTGAAGTGAAGTGCTCTGGTTTCGAAGTGAAGTGAAGTGAATTAAGTTCTTGGGGGATATAATTAGCATGTACTTTGGTCTGACTTTATACTGAGGATATTTTAACGCACTGAAATTAATTAATGTGTGGGTGTTTTTTGTATTGTGCTTGTTTAAAAAAAATTTTTTTTATTCTGTGTATGGGTGTTTTTGTAAGGTGTGGATGCTTTTGTAAGGTGTGGATGATTTGTAAGTTGTGGATGTTTTTGTAATGTGTGTAAGGTGTTCTAATATGTGTACTTGTATTTACTGTACGTATTTTGTTTACTGTATGTATTTTGTTTTGTATGTGTAAGGGTGGTTTAGTAAGGTGCGTACGGTTTTCTAATATGTGTATTTGTATTTACTGTATGTATTTTGTTTTGTATGTGTATGGGTGTTTTTGTAAGGTATGGATGTATTTGTAAGGTGTGGATGTTTTTGTAAGGTGTGGATGCTTTTGTAAGGAGTGGATGCTTTTGTAAGGTGCAGATGTTTTTGTAATGTGTGTACGGTGTTCTAATGTGTGTACTTGTATTTACTGTATGTATTTAATTTTGTATGTGTATGGGTGTTTTTGTAAGGTGTGTACGGTGTTCTAATATGAGTACTTGTATTTACTGTATGTATTTTGTTTTGTATGTGCATGGGTGTTTTTGTAAGGTGTGAACGGGGTTTTTCTAATATGTGTACTTGTATTTACCGTATGTATTTTGTTTTGTATGTGTATGGGTGTTTTTGTAAGGTGTGGATGTATTTGTAAGGTATGGATGTTTTTGTAAGGTGTGGATGCTTTTGTAAGGAGTGGATGCTTTTGCAAGGTGTGGATGTTTTTATAATGTGTGTACGGTGTTATAATGTGTGTACTTGTATTTACTGTATGTATTTTGTTTTGTAATTGTGTATAGTTTGTTTTGTATTGTTAATTTTATGTATATTTATATGTCCATTTGTATTGTGTGTACTAGTGTAAGGACTACTGCCACCGGGTGAAAACCCAATTGCAGTAAATAATAATAATAATAATAATAATAATATAATAAATTGATTTTAATTAAGAAGTTAGAAGTATATAAGAATAACCGTAAATTATGTACGTAACACACAACCAGAAAAAAAAAACGCATGTTAAACTGTTTACTGTAAATGGAAAGATATTTCATCTCTTAGACAGTAACTTAATCTGGACATGCAGGTACATTTGTTATGCTTTATTACTTTAACATGTTTTATTTAAAGTTTAAACACTGATTTCCTCTACATGCACATGTGGAAAACTATCAAGGCGTGAAGATGGCTGAGTAACACGGCCGAAACATGTCGTGCTTAGCTACATGACATACACAGTAATAAGAAAGTGTTGTGTTCATGGTAGAAAGGTCTTTCCTTGTTTGTAAACCTACGTGATATACAAACGCAACGGGATGTTTCACTGTAGTCTTCGGAGATGTGAAGCCTCCGTCTTCAGGCTTGAAACCTAACAATGGGGGCCGTATGTTCCTCCAGCACGTTGATAACCTTCTATTAGACTCTGAGAAGGAGTCGGCAATTTTTTTTCAATGCCTCGACAGCCCCTTGGGGGCCTAGGCCGCCTCATTTTTCGAGGCTTCAGGATCACACTTTTTAGACACACCACACTCGGTAGGACTCTTCTGGACGAGGGACCAGCTCGTCGCAGAGACCTCTACCTGACAACACACAACACTCACAAGAGACAGACATCTATGCCCCCGGTGGGATTCGAACCCACAATCCTAGTAAGCGAGCGGCCGCAGACCCACGCCTTAGACCGCACGGCCACTGGGATCGGTGAAGGAGTCGGTACACTCCACCAAAACACTACATTACACGACGT
Source organism: Reticulitermes speratus (assembly GCA_021186555.1). Lineage (NCBI taxonomy): Eukaryota > Metazoa > Arthropoda > Insecta > Blattodea > Rhinotermitidae > Reticulitermes > Reticulitermes speratus. The sequence goes on from JAJKFL010000005.1 coordinate 24,595,579, forward strand.
CATACCCCATATGACGTCAGTCTATTAATTTCTACTTTTCAGTGACTGAGTGTAGTAGGTTGGGTAGCCAGCTAGTTAAAAAAGATCAGTATGTTTCGAATTAGTAATACTTAGAAGTGGAGTAATGAACGTATTTCTTTGGCGGACAGCGTTACAATTCCAGCGCGTTAGGCCCTCTTGATTACACCATCTGGAAACCCGCAAGACTTACGAAAGGCGCGTGTAAACATTAACTGCTTTTAATTTTGTTCTACCTCGTATAACCGTTAGGTGAACACTTATTCCTTTTTGACAAATATTTATTGATTTACACTGCCGATGCGCACCATAATCTATTCAGGTCATCAAGTAAAATTGTCCCGTCGTCTCTGACCGATTTTATTCAATATTGAAAAGTGTCAATATAGTGTAGTGAAACTCTCAAATACGATGTCTTATCACCAACTAAATGCACTTTATTTAAAAAAAACCAATATACGATTTCTTTAAATAAAGTGTATTTAGTTGGTGATAAGACATTGATTTGTGAAAATGCACGGTGATTTTAGAATAAAAATCTCCAATACGATTTTTAATGCGTATCGTTTTATCTGTTCTGGAGTTGTGACAGACAGCGATATCGTATATAACAGCCGCATTTTTCAACTTTTCACTAAAAACCGCCAAAAAACAAGCTGGCATCATAATTAAATGCGTTTCTTCATAAACTACTTGAAGTTGTACATAGATGTGACCGAAATCGATGATAAATTTTCTGTTTCAGAGAATTCACTCTCTCCTTTACCAAACTTTTTTTTTGGTTCTATGTACTCTTCCGAGTTTCATTCCTCATACGGCTTCTACGCTTTTATGTATATATTACTGATTATTTTTCATGCACATTTAAACGCCCACAGTTCGTATCTAACGTTGCGTTTTCTGCTCATATATCAGGGTTCTTACTTATTCCACCGCACCACTTCCGCTCTTCATATTCTGAACTCGGAACATTAAGATGACCCCTATGCCGTCGTTGCCTGGCTCTCACACCGAGGACCCTCAACCGACCGATATAGTTTTTGCTCCCTGCACAGCCCTCCCGGAGTTCCGGGCTGTCTCCTTGCCAAGCCGCAACCGGGATGCGAGCTGCGCACAGCGCTGGTAGAGCTGACATAACCCACGTATTCTTATTGCCATTATTATTATTATTATTATTATTATTATCCAGCCCCGTGGGCAAGCTAGCTGTGCCAGGTTTTAAAGATAGTGCTGCTGATTTGACCCTCTCCGGGGTCGTGGGATTAGAAAGGGAAATAGGGCGCTCATCAAGGTCCGAACGACGTACCTAAATACTGACTGACGCAAACATACAGCTGAGAGCCTGTAAACTACCGTCTGTTTACAAGAACAATGTAATGAAACTCAGAACGTAACCAATTACCCCTTTAACATAAAGATTACTGACATTACAGATATATTCCTTTTTCCAAGCAGTCATACACAACTCACAATACAAAGTAAAATAGGCTACATGTTTCGGCTTGAATAAGCCATCACCAGGCCTATAACTAGAACATTAAAAAAGAAAAATTAAAGCTGCAAGCAGGCGTGAGATCTCAAACCTTTACAATGTAAAGACACAATTATAAATGCATCCGAAAAAATATTAAATAATTATTACACACGAAGCCTTGGCAATAAAATAAAGGTAAAAAATAATGTATATAGGGAGAAATGTTTATGTATATGCACGCACAATAAAAACAGAAGTAAAATAATGTATATAAAGTAAAATATGTAGCCTAACTTGTATCGTGAGTTGTGTGTGACTACTTGGAAAAAGAAATATATCTGTAATTGATAACACAAACGGTATGTCTCACCTTAAAATACTGACATTGTCAATATTCCCTTGACCACTGGAACCTACAGATGAAAAACTACCATTTTCCCAGTGCGACCAATATGTCGGCTCATCTACTCACTCCATGGGAACGCGCTGCTGGACGCGAACACCCAAAGCAGCGTCACCAACAGTCCTCCAGGCATGTCAGCCGGCCTTCTGATCTGCTCAAATCGGCTCCATGCCACCACCTCAGTTCGAGAATCTCACCAGGTGACCTCAACGGAGTCGCTAACCATACTCCTATAGCTCTGTTCTTACAAGAATCACCTCAAAACATCATGCATACATTCCTCTATGTTACGTCAGGTCATCACCCCACCTCTCCTAGCAGCAGGGTCAAGGACTGACCACAAGGAAATGGCCGCTTTTAAGGGCCCGTGACCTCTAGGGTGCATGATACTACAACGACGAAAGCTATTTAGTTGAGTACTTCGGTGCATCCTTCTCCGCTAGACACATTACCAGCGTTTTTCTGAAACTTTTCTACCTCTGCACCAACTAGAAGGTGTAGAAACATATTTGCTTTCAGTTGTTCACACTCGTACAACTGGTGGAGTACCCCGCCCTACATATTCTCACAAATCGCACTTAATTTGCTTTGAGTCTTCTCTTCTTCTCTATATTGAACTTCCAAGTTTCACTTCCGCTCAGTACGTTGGTACGATACGACTTTGTATGATTTTAATGAAGCATTCTTCCTTACTTCCTTCATCGAACGTTCAAGAATCCATGTGGGCCCGTGGGGCATACAGCAATAATATGTTTATAATATTAATATTCCATAGCCAGCCAGACATTATGAACCAGCAATTCCATTAGAGTTTCTGCAAATAGTCGCTACATCATAATGTCATGATGCTACTTTTGCTCGATAAAACACGTAACGTTATCACCATCTTCTTCAGAGAAGTGATACCGTCAGACTCGCCTATCAGTTTACTTGCGTGTCTAAAAGATATCTCGTTCACAATGCATGAGTGAAACCTCTACAAAAACGAACCTACAAATATAAAAAGTTAGGAAAAGTCTCTTATTGTCCTTAGACGTTAAATTCATCCATACTTTCCAGAAAAACACTGAGTATTTCAAAACATACTATTAGAGTTCTCCGAATCTTAGTAACAGGCCTATCATCGATCATCATCGAGCTATCGTACGCGGGGAAATTTACAATCCTTATCCCTTAAACGTCGATATTAGACATTACAATCGATCACACTCGATGCTCAGCCGTTTCTTCAGCCTCGGCTCGTAACCCACAGTGTACACACACTCTGTCTCAATTATATAGACCAATCAGGGACAGAATTCATAGAAGTACATAAGTCTTCATGTAAAGTGCCTGTGATTTTTACCCGATTTGAACTTGGATCTGAATGTGGCGACAAATTTTAGTGAAATTCCTGAATACAAAATGTCACTAAAATCCTTCGAATTTAAGTCCCTTTGTTCCATGCGTAAGGATGGACATGATAAAGCTAGTAGTCGCTATTCGGAAATATTTTGCGAAGGCGCTTAACAACAAATGCAACATGCAGATTCACTGTATACTGTATGCACTATAACACACAACAGGAATCACAATAAACCTACAAATGACACAATAAACATAAGAACAGCAGATCAAATTACACATCAGCACAAACATTTAACAGCTTCACATAAGGACGTGGATTATCTCGACACAACTTAAGACAGTTCTAATGTAATACCACACTGTGACTGTAAGTGTGTCTACAGACAACGCAACAACCGCACAGGGACCCAACACACCACCACAAAACAAAAACACGCATAATTTGGTACGATATCGTAACGTGTAATTTCTGCATGTCATGTTTTAGGCGCGTTCACAAAATTGCAAAAAGCGACAATGAGCTTTGTCATGTCTGTCTGTCTGTCCGTCTGTGAGTCTGTCCGTCCGCATGGAACAACTCGACTCCCACTGGACGGATTTTCATGAAATTTTATATTTGAGTATTATTCGGAATTCTGTCAAGAAAAATCAAGCTTCATTAAAATCCGACAGGAATAACGGGTACTTCACATGAAGACCTATGTAAGTTTATATCTCGCTCTGTTCTTCCTAGAATGAGTAATGTTTCAGCCACATTTGTAGAGAAAATAAAACACACATATTATATTCAATAACGTTTTTCCGAAATCGTGCCGTTTATGAGATAATGTTAAAAAAAATATGGTACAGCCAGACAGGCCACAGATGACAGTATAATCCGGCGCATGCGTTTTGCTTGCTGGATAACTAAGGCTACAGACACACTCAAAATATGTAATACTTATTGCTTTTCCACGGTAACAATGGTTACGAGAACGCGCCTCAATGTTACATGTATATGTAGATTGCCTCTCTTGTTCGCATTAGACCTGCCAGTGGCAGGCTGCCACATAGGCTCGTGGCTTAAGCAGCGGCCGCCGAGGTTGAGGACGTCTGCGCAGTTGCGGGTTACGGAACATATATTTAAATGCACACACAGTACAATTACTGTAAACAAGTATGCTACAACCTAACTAAATAAATACGGCAGTTTTTAAAGCACAGACAACGTATAAGCATATTAATGCCCCTTGAAGTTTCAACAGAATATTGTTATTATCAAACTTCGTCAAAAATACCTAACCTCAATGACTTCAGAAGGTCTGGTGAAGCAACTATATTGGTTAGATTTGAAAGAATAACGACACGCACTAAGGGATTCTGAAATATAGAGGAAATGTGTTCGGCAAATTGAACACTATCCTGTCAACCAACCAATAATTCCATCTTCTGTTCCACCTAGTAGCTAACATCACAATAACAGAACAGTGGCATGAAAGCAAGCCTATGTTATAGAGGCCACACTATAAGCGATGTAGGTCTCTCAGAGGAGTACTATCTGTGTCCATTATACGGATATCTTTGTATATTGTGAAATAGACATTAGGCGCCTTAAATTTCTAAGTCCGAAAACGGAAGTGATGTAAGCGTACAGCTCACGCTATAATTCTAGTCCTTATGCGCTTTGCATTAATTGTAATTATTATGCCATAATTATATCTAATCAATTAAGCAATGTTATTAATAAGTCGGCTTAATTTGAAGAAAAACACGGATTAATGTCAATGACTGTTCCGAGAGGTGTCACTAGATCCCATCGCAAAACAAACGTCAAGACTGTACAAGTATACTGCACTTGGACATAGTAACAGCTAGTATTAGAGGGGTACGAGGAGACACCTTGCGCATGTTACGCTCACACCAATACTCATTTAAACCGTGCTGTTGAAATTATTAAACTATGCCTTTCAAAATCTATTTGTACTTCATTGTCGAAGCTATATGTAGGACGAAAGCAGATATTTCTACTATTATTCAGTGATTTCTTGTTCACAGGCACTCTGAATCAAGAATTTTGTGTCTGCATGTGAGAAAAGTAATTCTACTTGTTACAGAACACATAATTCACAAGAGTTTTTTATTCCTTAAAGTATACAGCCTACTGACAAAATATATGAGTTACTGTGTTAGCCCCTGACAGGGCTGTTTGCAACAACTAACATCTTTAATGCGATGTACTTAATCCCAAAGCCTGCATTACGATCTCATTCATCTTAGCATGGACTCACTTTCGGGTTAGGTCAACGTTCAGCTCAAAGTCTTCGGGAAGTTACCACCAATCCATGTGTTTCGTCAAATCAGGCAGCAGTACTAGTGTCTTTGTTTAATAAACATCTGACGTTAATAAATGAACTTAACGTACGGCAGAAAAAAACCACATACGGACAAATACGACGGAATTATAAATGACTGGAATTATGAAGCCAGCTGTACGCTTATTTCGCTTCAGGTTACGGACTTGGAAAAATTTAAGCGCTTAGTTCTGTCTGTAGAGAGGGTACATTTTTTATCCAGACAGTAACAAGTGTCCAGAGGAATGGCTCCTAAAAAAGAAAACACATCACTCTCCGCAGTCAACAGAACCACAAACCACTGTGTACGATTTTAATTTAAAATATTCCTAACGCATACAATATTTTAGTCAGGAAACCTGAAGGGAATTTTGAAGACGTAGGTACTGATGTAAGGATAACAAGACACGAGTCTTGAAGGAAGAGGGTATAAGAATGTGGCCTGGATTCATTGGGTTCAGAACAGCGTACAGCGAAGGAATAGGCCTACTTTGAACATGATAATAAAGCTGGGGTTACATTTAGGAAGAGCAGCTTTTATAACGAGAGCACCAATCAGCTCAACGGAGAGTTTGTTGGACTTAGATGTTTCCAACAGCAAACTAACAAGCGATATTTGAGGTCTGCACAGCGGCGATGCTAAACAGCCAAGTCTTCTGGGATGTTACGCTGTATTGACTAGCAAACAGCGACGTTTCGAAGGAGAAGCCCAAGAAAAGCGTAAACAGCGAATCAATAATTACCATCGAATAACAGTAAGCACATTACTTTCACCACAATCTTTGTGTGTGAAACAAGAAGGAATTTTAAAGGAAGATATTGAAGAAAACTGTCAGAGGGACCGTAGGTAGTGATAAGCACGCCCAGTCTTACTTAGAAGTAACTAATGCATCTCGAGTTACGGAGGGACGAGGACGGTAGTTAATAGAAGTTTCGTATCAGATTCCACCCCCCCCCCCCCCACCTTCTGGAGCATGAATAAATATAAAGTAACACTAAATAACAACGTCGGAAATTCGATATCTAGATCAGTTTTCATGTCATTTGTATTCCTGACACTCCATGAGTCTATACTCATAGAAGAAGGGTATTATAATTAATACATTATTATGTCACGCTCATTTATCATTCAGCAAATTCATCGCTCATATTTCAACTAAGTCTTTTGCAGTCACGCACGGAGAGGAAGGGAGGTATAATAAGATAATTAAAATTTTACTATACACCCCATTCTACAGCATCTTATAATATAAAACTGAAAATTGAGGTTGTACACAGACTCCACGTGGGGCGGGATAGCGTAGTCGGTATAGCGACTCGCTACGAGTTGGACGGTCGGGGGCGGTGGAGGCGAGATATTCAGCACCCGTTCAGACCGGCCCTGGGGCCTACCCAGCCTCCTGTACAATGGGTACCAGATCATTCCCGGGGGTAAAGCGGCCGAGGCTTGGCGTTGACCACCCACCCCCATCTAGCGCCAAGGTTAAAGAAAGAGCAGAGCTATACCTCTACTCCCCCTCTGGGCCTTCATGACCTGTTCTACCATAGGGTGAACTTTACCTTTACCTCACACAGGCTCCACACTTTAATTTTATACTGTGTCTGGCTGTAGTGGCCAGCTGTCCTGGTTCATATTCATAACGTCTCCGTTTCGAAATTCTACCCGACCAGACTACCCGGATTGAGAATTTTCATGGTCTTCCTCAATTTTCTTAAGAAACTGCTGAAATAAAGATTTAAAGGAGACCACAATCGATTCTTTCTACAGCGTTTCCAATGCATCCTTCACATGACCTCAAATTCTATACCGTACAATCTACAAACTCATACATACCATTCATCTCCTTCCCAATTCACCCTTCACATACCATCTTGTGTAGTTTTTGTTGTTTATTTAATGATGATTTACATATCTCAGATTATATAGCGTCGAATAATAATAGGATTACAAACTGTTGAATTATAAACAGGCCTAAAGTGGAAGGAATTCGTTGCCTAATTTGAAGTACTATCTAGGCATATGCGTGGAGGAACTTAATTAAAACCAGGAAAATCTAAGTCAGTATCGCTGGTCTACAGACCAAAATTCGAACCCGGTGTCTCTCCAATAATGAGTGTGCTAATTAGAATGTTAAGTTCAGTCATATCAGATGACGTGGATGCAGTGTCCTTATATAGGCCAAGCGGTAATGTGAGTTGTACACATGTGACACAGAAACGTGTGAAGTGTAATTAGAATCCTGAAATTAGCGAACTAGCCGAGTTTGGTCGTTCACACTTAGCATGGTTTCGAATCGGTAAGTCTGTAAACAGAGTAATACCGGGTGTCTTGCATGATTGGTATCCAAAAAGAAAAATTTGTATATCGAAATCTGCTCTTTACGCGGACGTCCGGTTTCCACCATTACAAAGGAAAAATTGCAAAGTTTGGTTTTATAACTATCTTGGTTCAACATGGGCACTCCTGGTGGCACGACAAATATCCACACGATATTCGATCTCTGTCCACGTGTTTTGAAGCATGTTGTGGTTCCAGCGTCTCTTACGGGGCCTTTCAAATGCTGAATATCGTTGTTTTTGACCTGGCAGACGAGGTGAGGAATCACGTTAATCACACGATACCGTGCGGATGGATCGGGAGAGGAGCGTCATTGCCTGGCCTGCTAGATCACCAGACTTAACCCCACTGGACTTTTTTTTTCTAAGGGATATGTAAAGAACCTCGTCTACTAAGTCAAAAACAACGATCTTGAGCTGCTGAAAGCCCGCATAAGGGACTCCGTGGTTACGGTAACCCACAACCAGCTTCAAAGCATGTGTACAGAGGTCAAATGTCGTCTGAATATTTGTCGTTCCACGAGGGGTAGTCACACTGAAATTTATTAAGGTAGGTAGTAATCAGAAAAAAACTCTGAGAGTTTTCTATTGAAATGGTGCAAACCGGACGTCTATATAATGAAGAGGTTTCGATACATAAATTTTTCTTTTCGGATACTTATCATTCGCACACTCTGTACCCACAGATCAGGGCAACTTCTTGAGTAACAAATATCATAATACATCCACCTGCCATAATTTCAACTATTCTTCTATACAATGGGTACCGGGGTCTCTTTCCGTGGCGGTAAAGAGGCCGTGGCGTGACGCTAACCACTCACCTCCCTCTACTGCCGAAGGTTAACAAAACCTGCAGCCATATCTCCACAGAAGGTCAAGGCTCATACTTGGTCCTACTTCCAACAGTTTACCTCTATATTACAACAGGAGTGCAAACCTTCTTTTGCCGTGAAAGATAACATAACGCGAAAGTTTACACATGACTTCAACTTGAATGTCTTAAACGACAGAGTTTAACCGTCATTTGTAAGAACATATCAACATTTCGGGTGCGTATTAAAGCGAGGTTTACGGATCCAGACAACGCGGTTTGATGGCGAGTGAGCTTGTCGAAACACAGATCATTCGATTTGAGCAACAGTACAGGACAGGCGGGACTCATGAATATGGAGCAGGCACTGCGACGCAAAACCGCGAGTGCCTTTGGCCTCCTTCTCTTCACAAAGAGAAAACAAGACAACAGCCAATGTACGTACAAGGTAACATTGAGGGGCGTTCGTGTAATCATTGTTGCCATAAAAAAGCAAACAATAAATATTACATATGTGCCGTGATATAGTCTCTACATTCCAAGCAGATCCACCGGACGATACCCTACACCCTTGATCTACCTCTTGTTGGACTGTTCCTTCCTTTCATTTCCTCCCCTACCCTTACTTTTTGGTATGCAACCAGAGTTTACCTGGATAGCTGTGTATACCTTCTTGACCACTCAACAACCTGGCTTCGAAGGATGAGCATCTGAATTCTGTTTCGGCTCGTACATCCAAATTTCGTTTCGGCAAGTTATATATGGAGTTGTTGCAGTCCTTGGTAGTGCTACGGTCTGGGTGTGTTGTTTTGTATCGACACAGCACTACCAAGTGTTCGTTGAGCTGGCTAGAGCTCCTCTTTAATTTGTCATTGAGATGGTTTGATTTACTGTGATTGTATGTTTCTACTCCGCTATCTGTAAGTACTGTTTTCTGTTTCATCTTGTTTGTTATAAATAAATAGGTGAATTTTGATTTGATGTATTTACATTGGGCACCTTTGAGTGAAGGCTGGCTGCTCCGCCAGAGATATAAACGATCCACAGTAGCAATGCACGTTTCACAACTGGTAGCAGTTTAGCGTGGTTCTTTTGACCGTTGTCTTACTAGGTAACGGGTGTGACTGGCTTAAGGAATTATAACATTCTTGGATATTGTTGAATGGAGTAATAAGTTTAGTTTCGCTGTTTGTGGCTGATTGGATGCTGAGGTTTATCTCGTTTAGAATATTTAATGAAATTATAGTGGGGTTATTTTATGGTTGATGATGCATAGTGAATGGGACAGGGTGTGATTGTTTGGTAGTAGGAATGAAAATTGGTCAGGGCTTTAGAGGAGTGACATAAAGGTAGAGTAGTCAAACAGAGTTGCTATGTCCGAAGATAATGTACAAGGAAAGGTGGTTTCACCACCAGATGAATCAAGTGGGGCAACCGGAGGATACAATAGGGCATCGCCTGACACAAATAGGGGATTGGCGGAACACGGGGTTTTCTCACAGTGCAGGTTTAATAAAATACCGCATCCAGTGGAGCGGTTATTGCGAGAATTAATTTCCGTAGATGGACTGGAGGTGAGGCAATTACTAAAATTTCTGGCACAGGTGCTCAAGATACGAACTATCTTCTCTCTACCGGATGCACAACTATTAGAAATGATTTACCCCTACTGCAAAGGGCCCTTAGGTACTCGTGTTAGAGACGCGTTACTGGCAGGTCACAATTTTGATAATTTCCATAGTGATCTCATACTATTTTTTATACCCCGAAGAATGTTTGATAGTTTGAGACAGGAACTTTTCGGCAGGTTACAAAGGGAAGATGAAATACTAGCTGAATATGTGGAATCAATAAAAGAAGCGGCTGCCGTCTTGAAATTGTCATTATCAGAAGTCGAGGTAGTGGCAAATATTACCGATGGCCTGAGTAGTAGTCAACGATGTCAACTGGTATTCGAGAAAGCGCCTCGTACGTACGGTGATTTAGATCAATTATGTGTACATGATAACAACATCAGGTTCAGTGACAATGTGAGGATGCAGGAAGTTCGCCGAAATCAAATGCTGACTGCTGAAACAAACTATGCAAGTCTAAAAGTAAATATGGTAGGGCCCAATGTTACTGCGGGTAACCACAGAAGGCAGGATAAGAGGTGTTTCTATTGCAATAAGGTAGGGCACGTAAGCCGAGATTGCAGACAGAGGTTGAGGGAGGTAAGCAGTACCGAGTCAAGGGGTCGTAATAATAATAGGCAGGCTAAATGACTAGGAAAACCCGGACGTGGAATCAAGGGAGTTCGGGAATTCGGACTACCCAATTTTCCTAATCACATCGGATGTCTTGAGGTCAATGCTCAATTCGACAGCGGTTCAGCAAGTTCATTCATCCTATATGACCGTTTCAAGGAAATATTGCAAAGAGACCCAGACCCACTATGTCTACGGAAGAACAATGTATATCTGCATCCAGGCATCCGTTGAAAATTGTTGGGCGAACTAAGCTTCACGTTAAAATCCAAGGTTTCTCATGGGATTTTGTGTTTTTAATAGTCAGGAATTTAGCGTGCGACCTCATTTTGGGATCTGATTTTATGACAAGAACTGGTCTTGTGTTGAATCTGCAGAAAGGCGAATTCCATTTCCAATTTGCGCCTAAGGCAGTTTTTCAAATGCCCAAGCCTCAGAGGACAAATTTCAGTCTGCAAGTCATGACCCAGGAATCAGAGACGAATCCGAAAGGTGTAGTTCTAGATCATTTGACGCATAGGCAACGTAATTGTTTGAAGGATGTGGTTAACAGGTATCCAAGGGTGCTAACACCTAAGTTAGGACTCACCCATCTGATCCAATATGATATTCAATTAAAAGATAACACGCCAGTCAGATCTTCACCATCTAGGTTGGCTCCACCCAAAATGGATATTTTGAGACAGCAAATAGAACAGTTGTTGGATGCAGGAGTAATCGAGCCTTCGTCATCGTCATACTCTAGTCCTATGTTTCTTGTGCCTAAACCAAACAATTCCTATAGAGCTGTAGTAGATTTTAGGGCTTTGAATAAGAAAATAGAAATTGAGTCTGTACCTTTACCAGATATACACTCCAGTTTTCATTGGTTTACTAAGGCCAAATATTTTACTACTTTAGATTTAAATGAGGCATATCACCAGATTCCCTTATCCGCTGCATCCAAACCTTTGACAGCATTTTGATTTGATGTATTTACATTGGGCACCTTTGAGTGAAGGCTGGCTGCTCCGCCAGAGATATAAACGATCCACGATAGCAATGCACGTTTCACATATTATAAGTGTATGTATGTATTCTTGCACATTTTCTATGCCGTTTTGTTATCTGTGGCCAGCCTGGCTCTAACATATTTTTCCACATCATCTCATAACTGGCACGATTTTCGGGAAAAAATATATTGAAAATAAAATGTGTGGTTTGATTTTATCTACAAATTTCGCCTGAGACATTTCTCGTTCTAAGAAGAATTCAGCGAGATGTTTACGTCTTCACGTAAAGTTCCCGTTATTTATGTCAGATTTTAATGAAACTTCAATAGTCTCAACAAATTTTCGAAAAATCCTAAAATATAAAATTTCATAAAAACCCTTCCAGTGAGAGCCGAGTTATTCCACGCGGAAGGATGGACAGACATGACATATACAATGGTCGTTTTTCGAAATTTTGCGAATGCACCTAAAAGGAGGCTTGTGAGATCACGTTGGTGGGTGTGACCAGTTCCATCTTCTGAATCCGTCGAACAGTTTTCACGGATGTTGGCTGATATGAACTGGAGGCCACTAAAACGACTTTTGTTTTTAGTTTCCTGCAATCAATAGCTAATACCAAAGCGGACGCACAAACTCGAGGCAGAAGCAACATTAAGGCGATTTAATTTAGGGGCCTTGAAATATGTAGAATGGTAACAGATCTTCGAGAAGTATGCAATTTGTTACGGTATTTTTTGAAGGATGTAAAACAAAAATGGCGGCTGCATTGAATTTAACTTTCTGTCTTATGGCGACAACTAATGAACCTATGACGTCAGTCTTGTAAACTTATCGATACGCAGATACATTACAAAGATACGTACACATCGTGTGTGAAATAGTTTGTAAGCCAATAATTACAACATTGCGTCTATGCAAAAACACCGAGGTTATATCCGAGAAATTCAACGTAGAAAGAATGTGTCAGTAACCAAGAATAGTAAATAGAAATAGTAAAACAATACTAGCCAAATACTAACACATTTACAGGGCTAGAAATCTACGAGGTATCGGATAAATCTGTATCCAATTGGGTATTAACACATTCTTAACCAACTGGCAAAATCAGACGACTTCGGGACGTCCGTGTTCTTGTGTGCGGAAAGTCGCCGAATGGGAATCGAAGTAATTTATTCACTAAACTAGACGTAATACTGAATGTCTACAAACATGTGACGACAGGCTGGATGTGACTTATTTCAAAATCTCCTACTTAATTTAAAATATGTAGATAATTTGGGTAGTGCCAATGACAGTCGCCGGGGCCGCGCGGTCTAAGGCGTGAGTCTGCGGCCGCTCGCTTACTGGGATTGTCGTTTCGAATCCCGCCGGGGGCATGGATGTCTGTCTCTTGTGACTGTTGTGTGCTGTTACGTAGAGATCTCTGCGTCGGGCTGATCACTCGTCCAAAGGAGTCCTACCGAATGTGGTGTGTCTGAGTGTGATCGTGAACCCTCGATAATGAGGAGGCACACTAGGGGCTGTCGAGCCAGAAAAAAAATAGATAAAATCAATTTGCATGTCAAGGGATTAATGTTGTTTATCATTGCATGTTAGAAATGCAGAAGTGTTTACATTTATTTGTTTTGCTCTGTCATATGTTTCAGTCCTTGAACGTATTCCATCTGGTTTACGCCCCGCAGTACAGCTCGTACAACACAACACATCACTGAATCAAATAACCTTCCCCATCTTACGAGCATAAACACAGTTTTTTAATTCCTTATTACCGTCCTAATCGCTCATACATTGACAAGACTACTCCCAAGCACACAGCAGTGGCATCATGCCGTTTAGCACCATACAACAACAACAACCCGCGCCACAACTACAATAGAGAACACCCTGACGATGATCCGAGGATCGAAACACGTGTAGGGGTACATTTTACAATAAAAACTACAAAAAAGTGGTTTTACGTGTGCATTAGTTGGTGTAAAATAAATTGAATACAATAAAGAGGATAACGTGCGTAAGTTTATTCTTAACTGTTTACTGCGTGGCCGGTATTTGCTTCCGTTGTGTTACTACCAGACTGTGTATCACGTCTGTCATAAACGGGCGATTCCCTTATGGAACCGACACGGTCGTGGGGGGGAGGGGGGGCGGAAAGAATAATTTTACTATAATACGTGTAGTTATTGAGCGTCTTCACTTGATCTGATCGCTTTAGTTTTAACTTGCTTCGCAGTGCAACATACAGACATGACCTGAAGCAACGCTGAAACCGGCATCTATTGCTACGTGCAGTCCTACAGCATCCAGCTTCTCTATTGTAATTTTAAACATACACTGCATACGTGAAACACATGAACGAACGAATGGAATGAATGAATGAATGAATGAATAAATAAATAAATAGTGTTCTATACACGGTATATGTAATTTACAATAAATTTGAAAACAGCAACCAACAGACTATCCGCAGAACAACGGTACACTACCGCAAACAACACCCCACCTCCAAATGGACATAGAAATGTTCAGTGAAAACGAGTTGGACATTAATGTCACTGCTGCAATTTCTTATAGACACATTTACAACATATATATAAATAAAACAAATGTGTACAAAGACCTATAAACGGCACCAATACCGTGTAACAATGTGTCAACAATAAGTGTTAACAATAATTTTAACTATACAATATGTTACGTAAACAAACGTATTGGCCTAAAAGAAACAATACGATACAATTTGGAGACATATATGAAATATGCCTGTACTGTCAATTTAAAACCAGCAGCAATATCTGTACTAGTACACGAGTGCAGAAATTTAAGTGGTTACGAAGACAAATCAGTGAGTCGAAAAATTCACCAGTATATGTGCGTACAGTGGGTTGACATTAGGGGCCAATAAAGCTTGTGCCTGTGTGCACGTTCGTTATAATACTATAAGGATAAATAATTTGAAACATTCGGTAAAGCAGCCCTAGATTATGAAGTGTCTACTTCCGTAAATTCTTCCAGCCCCTGACAGTCTCCTTCTACTGTTTCCTCTACACAGTAGCTAGGTAAAGCTTTCCCATTACATGGCCTTAGGGCTCCAGGAGGTTGAGGCTCTCAGAATTTCTAGACAATCGGCACATGAAGGTGGTAAGACTGTCAGCCCCACGCACCGGCATTCTTAACCCCCAGGAGATACCCCTGGTACTCATTTCTGTTGGAGGCTGAGTCGACCCCAGGGCCACAGTGCGGCCAGAACGATTGACCCCATCGGGAATCGAACCCACGACCTTCCGGCCTGTGCTTCAACCAACTGCGCCACCGCGTACCCCATGCGTTGGGTAAGTGCTGTTGTTTTATACTGGGTAAGTGAGTTTAGGTTATGCTGGGTTGTCAAATTGGCTTATAATGGGACAGATTAGCTTCAAGACAGTGTATAGTGTCCTTCAAGAGCATTCCATTCTTCTTTAGCATCCACACGTCGCTGATATGCATATCTGCCTACACAGAAAATCCTCCACCAGCATGGGTTTGTCACCAGCGGATTCGATTATACGTGTGAAAATAAACGCGAACAGTTATGTACTGAACGCGGATAATTCGATTATACGCGGTCTGCCAAGCACGCTGTATAGCATACGAAAAATACCACTGCCTTTACAAACATGAAGACGGATTAGCCATTGCGCAGTATTTACATAAGTAACTTCGTTTTATTCAGCACACGTAACAGTGTAAATTTTGAGCTGAACTTTACAGCTAGCGACTTCTTCCTTCCACGTCTTTAACACGCCTCTTCGTCTCACCAAGTGGTGTTCATAAACAACTATCGTTACCGCATTTATGTGATTTCCATGGCAGCGTTCCCGCATTCCCATTAATCCCATACCACAGTAAGCTAATGCAAGGCGGCTCTAAGCCATAACGGACCAGTAGGCCGCTGGCTCCGATACACGGCACCACGCAACAGGGACCCGATCCGCTTTGGACCGAGATCAACATATAATTCCGCAGTATTAGGTGTTTCCACTAACAACGAAATAATTCTAATCTATTGAAAACATATTCACCTTGTAAGAAACATTTTAATCATGTTTTAGTGTTTTAACTATGTATTTAAAATAATATAAGTTGTACATTTTATACGATAGTGATATCACCAACGCAGCCTACCAAATTTTGGAACCATATAAAAAATGGCCTGTTTACTGGCAGTTGGTTTTAAATTTGGCATCACGTGCTCTCTGAGGATGGTGCATTGGCACCGAAACATGTCGGAGCTATATATATGTAACATTCAAATGTGAACAGTAGTGTGCATTTAGTTGGTTCAATAAATTGACTACATTTATCAGAATAATGCACAGAACGAACCTCAAAATAACTTATCATCCATATTCCGAACACACATCGCATTGAAAACAAAGGCTAAATTCGAAGCCGGCGTCCACTTTTATTCTGTACGGTTTCGGCTTTCAATTACGCAGGGGCATTACTTTATGTGATAACTATCGGTTGTCACGTCCTGTCAGCTTGCCTATTGTATTAATATTGTCCACTCAG
Organism: Reticulitermes speratus; assembly: GCA_021186555.1. Classification (NCBI taxonomy): domain Eukaryota; kingdom Metazoa; phylum Arthropoda; class Insecta; order Blattodea; family Rhinotermitidae; genus Reticulitermes; species Reticulitermes speratus. Next base: position 24,612,088 of record JAJKFL010000005.1, read on the forward strand.
CCGACCGCCCACTCGCGCGGTGGGATGGAAGAGAAAGTGAGAACCGAAACGTGTCAAATAAAATAATGACGCTACACGCCGAAACGAATTCATCAAAGCATTTTCGATACGAAGCGTCTGCACAAGTAAAGAAATCCTTACCCTGATGTACTGTCATTTATTGGTCCTGCATATAAGCTTCTGCATACTTTCGGCTCTCGTATGTCTTTGAGTAGTCTACAAGTTGCGTACACATTCCGTGATGTGACATACGTCTGAGTCAGGTTAGGTTAAGTTACGTTGTTTGCTGAGGTTAGGTTATGAGCATCGGAATAGGCTTGAGGGATGGAGCTGCGTTTATATTTTTTGTTTCCAAATGTCGTAGACACATACGAAAACGCCTCTAGGCCCATTTTCCAATGACTGTCCTCGACGCACATTGCACAGTCATAGGCGGAGCAAACTTCGACATCGGCGTCAGTTCAGGCGAAGGCGTAAATTTAGAGTTCTGTGTAGTTTCTACGTCTCTATCTTATAGCGAAATGTGTTACACAAAAGATTCCTCGACACAGTTTGGAAACCAAACGTCTGAATGACGATCACAATTCACAACGCCAAGGTAATCGACGTGTTTATCAAATGACGGAAAGACACGAGAGATAAACCGAGAGCAGAGTACTAGATTAATCGAACGCTCACTCAACACCACAATGTTCGATACTTCATTTCTTGCAAACATGGCGTATCTTTGCCTGTACAAAAAATCGTGTAAAAAGTGACCCAGTCTCACATGCAACAGTATATAAATATCCATTACTGCTGCCCGTAGGAAAACATATTTTTTTCGTATGACATTAACCCGTCCACTAAAAATTGTGCAATCAAAAAATAAATATGAAAACGCAGGCTGACATAACAGTAACGTCGTAAACTCAAGGAGGCATCCGGTTCAAATCTCGGCTGGGCCGTTTTTTCCTCAGTAGTTTAATCCAAATTCGGTCCATGTGGGATTTGTGGTGGACAAAGCGGCATTGGGACAGGTTTTTCTCCGAGTACTTCGGTTTTCCACTGTCAATTTTATTCTACCGGTGCTCCACTACAATGGAAAAGCAGAAAGAAAACTTCATCATCACCATCATCATCTTCCTCATAAGAGTTTCACAATAAGCCTTCAAGGCTGCGGTGCGTCCGTAGCATCTGCTACGGGGCCCTTCAATAAAAAAAGTAAAAACAGAAGGCCTAACGTGGAGACCATGCCCGCTCGTCCGTCTGTCCGTCTATGTGTGACGCCGTTTCTCGGATTGTCATGCATCTCGGTGCAGGAGTTCTTTATAATTTGTTGTCATGCAAGAATGAGTTCCGTGAAAATCGACTAAATGACGGTTACACTTTACTTAACGGTGCAAATAAATTTATACCCGTAATTTCCACATTTCTTGGCCGATGTGTGACATCAGGTATAGAATATCTCCGTACTGTGCCGGTCAGCAGTTATGAGATTCGTGAAAATCGATGCAGTGAAAGCCATACTTAACTTATAGGCGTAAATTAAACTTTACCGTTTTTCTACATTTTTCTTACGGATTTGGACAAAATTCGGCAAAACAGATTTTTGCATAACTTAACTGCAGGACTAAGTTTCGTGTAAATCGGCTCAGTGCAAGCCTTACTTTACTTCGAGGCGTAAATAAAATTTTATCCATAGTTACACATTTACTGTCCGATTTGGGTGAAAATCGGCGTAAGAGACCTGAAGATAGTGCCGTTGATCTCTGTAAGCTTCGGGAAAATGCGAGAAGTCCGTACTTTTCTTACGGGCTTAAATAAAACTATACTTATGCGTGTACCGTGAAACCGTAGGATATTTAGAAAGGAAAGAAGGCCCTAGTAGAGTCTGTGCACTACGTCACGCCGCACACCACTTAAACATCATTGTTCATTTAACGACACTATCGGCATCCCATATTATTTAGCGTTGAATAATAAAATTATTAGCGAAAAACAACTTTAAGAGAATGTGACAAAAAGCTGTCGCGGCCTAATATGACATCGTATCCTGGAATTCGCGTTCAGGGACTGAGCAAAACCGCGAAAACCCTCAATCAGTTTAGTCGGTGTTCCAGCCGACACTGAACCGAATAAACGTCAGAAGTGTTACTGCTTGAACCATCTTTCACGACGACATAAATGTACTGCTGCCACTGGGTGGTCATAAATTCTGTTCTTGACACGTTTAATATAGGAATGTCAAAATATTTCTTAGCCACTTCATGAAAACTGGTTATGGAGTCCACTTTCTCCCATCCAATGGGTACAAGCTTCATTCAACGGGTGCAAGGCGGTCGGAGCGTGAAGACGACCATTCACCCAAGTGCTGGGATTATGCATTAATTTAGCTTTACATCAATTTTTCTATATGCCTTACTGGCATGGTGCACGGCACAACGGTAATGCTGGCTTTTAACAAACTTATTTCCACAGCCCTACCCTCCTGGTGAAGCCTTGGGCACAGAATGGGTGGAACCTACGTGCACATTCTGACCATGTATGATTTCATCACAAAATTATGCAGGCAGAAAGCAGGCGTCATACAAAAATTACAAGAATGAAAACGTTTGGAACATTGGACAAGGCGAAGCCCAACACAAAAAATAACTTGGTGGTGGTCAAGCGAACAACAGTCCAAAGTGACTAAGAAATCGTTATACGAGCAAGTGAGCTGACATAACTATGGCCTAATCTGCTTTACAGGGTACGCGGCACTACGCTACAAGCCGGAAGGTCGCGGGTTCGATTCCCGATGGGGTCATTGGGATTTTTCATTGACACAATCTTTCCGCCCGCAGTATGGCCCTGGGGTCAACTCAGTCTCTAACAGAAATGAGTACCAGGGGTATCTCCTGGGGGGCTAAGGCGGCCGGTACGTAGGGCTGACCACCTTGCCACCTTTATGTGCCGATTGTCTATAACTTCTCGGAGCCTCAACCTCCTGGAGCGTTAAGGACCTGTCAGGCCTGTACAGGAATTGCTTTACCTTATAATCTGCCTTAAAAAGCCTGGAGTGACAGAGTTCTCGTATATATTGTACATATGTGTCACTATAAATACTATGTCATTTACTGGTCTTCCCAAAATGTACATATTGAAATATGTATGCTGGACAAAGACAAAGACACTAACACAGGACAGACCTGTCCTCTCGTTAGAGTAGACGCCTCTAGATTGGACTGGTCACAAATCCCCTGCCCCGATGGGGGCTCGATGCAAAAACAAATTGACTGACTGTCGGCTGCAGGGTTACTTGGACTTGGACTGTAAAGGGTTAAACATTTCAGTGCTGGTCACCAATATGCGTTTCTGCGCACTTGACGCTAACCACACTCTGGCACACTGTTACCCTGTTACGTCTTCATCATCAAACAACCTCGTCTGGCCTTCACCGCTCGTTAGAACGCTACTCTAGCGTACCGTGACTGCATAACTGGTACCAGGCTTCAGCATGCTTTCTTCATCGTCCACAGCTTAACTCCTATGCCTTAGCCCCTTTCTGCAATAACCTATAGACATAAACCACTTCCTAATTCTGTGTGTAGTGGGCTTATCTTGAGAGTGACGTAGCAGCCTTGCTTTTAAGCATAACCTTAATAATTTCTACACCGTTTTGACACAATGAAGTATTGTTTATTACAATTAACTACCAAATTCTCTAACTACATTTACAACTACAAGGGCCCACAAAATACAAGTTTTCCTTCAACCTGACCACTGAGACACAGCCTGCCTTCGAAACATCGCGCATATTTTTGGCACATAACAAAAGAAAATTTGCACAAATGAGCCTATCAGCTTTGCCATATAATTTACATACATATCCATATGTATGTAATAATTCGAGAACCGGTGCACGGATTTTCATGAATTTTCATATTGAGAAGGCTTACTGAAATGTGTACACACATTAAAACTTTTCATTCATATCGAACAAAAACGGGCACTTTACATGTCGGCATATAAGCGTTTTGGGCCCACATAAATGAAACCGCTACATATGTTTGGGGTGAAGTTCACAGAAAGAAATCACACGTTTTTGTCCAGTAAGCCTTATTGAGGCAGTTTAACAAATTAATGTTTACGCTGCCAAACACTAACAACAGAGTGAAGGTCCCAGAACTGTTACGCTATGCTGACATTTCCTAACTTGTTTTCAGTCAAAGCATAACGTCTGAATAAACGTCTAGCATACCGTTACAGATCGAACCTTTACATATGCTACATGACAGTTAGAAGTGCAAGATAAATAAGGTCCCTTGACTCCTTTATCGATGCGAAACGGCAGATTATCGTTTTAATTCGTCACCGGCTGATAAGATAAGATATTTTTTATGCCTTGCAACCAGTACATCGTCATACTTTTATGTGAACTTAATCTTGTAATCCCAGCACTCTCTGAATCATTTTATGACTCTGTTCACTGCTGAGGTAGTGTGGCATCGAACTGAATATGATAAGATGATTATAAAACATTAATAAGAAGGGACGTCGAAGGGTTGTAGCATATTTTAAGGTAGTATACCGACATCTGCTTGGAAGGACTGAGGAAAATGTTTAAATTCTTCAGTGCGGAAACTAGTCTGTGGTCGAGATTCGGCTGCGACTGAAAGGTATTGCGGAAGTTCCAACCCTTTTGTTCATTCTGTTTGCGTTTTAACAAACCAAACACATGCGCAAATAATTCATTTTAGACACGTCCATTAAGAGTGGAATATTTTTACGTTTAACTGCAGGGCGTTTTCTGTTCACAGGCTGTTTGATAATATAATACTACTCATGAAAAAGACATATTCTTTCACCTGTCTCTGAAACCTCAAATAAAATTATCTCCTTCTGTCGCAGTGACCTGCAAACAAACTTCCGTCTGTCTCGTTGATCTGTAATGAATTAAGTTCTTGTTCAGTGACATTCATACAAACTTCAGTCCGTCTCGGTGTCCTGTAAATAAATTTCCATTTGTCTCTGTCATCTTTAAGTAAACCCCATTCCTTCTACGTGACCTGCACACAAACTTCAGTCTGCGTTAGTCACCTGTAAACAAACTTCCACCGCTCTAAGGCATCTTTAAGTAAACCCCATTCCTTCTACGTCACCTGCACACAAACTTACGTCTTAGTCACCTGCAAACAAACTTCCGTCTGTCTCGTTGATCTGTAATGAATTAAGTTCTTGTTCAGTGACATTCATACAAACTTCAGTCCGTCTCGGTGTCCTGTAAATAAATTTCCATTTGTCTCTGTCATCTTTAAGTAAACCCCATTCCTTCTACGTGACCTGCACACAAACTTCAGTCTGCGTTAGTCACCTGTAAACAAACTTCCACCGCTCTAAGGCATCTTTAAGTAAACCCCATTCCCTCTCAGTGACCTGCACACAAACTTACGTCTTAGTCACCTGTAAACAAACTTTCGTCTGTCTCGGTGACTTCGAAATAATATCCACTCTGTCTCAAGGGCATGTACATAACTTCCGTCTGTCACCAGTAAATAAACCTCTATTTCAAAGTTAGACATCCCGTTGTGTTTTAATTTAATTAAATTTCTATTTGTTCCAGTGACGTGTTAATGAAAGCCACTCTCAGTAACATGTGCATAAATGTCTGTCTGTCTTAGTCACCTGTAAACAAACTTCCTTCTGTTTCAGCGATCTGTTAATAAACTTCATGGCTTTGTACGTATAAACGTATTTTGACACTTAAGCATACGTACGGAGAGTCTATAAGATGATACGAACAGACACGACCTCCATGTTGTGAGTTCATTTTACAAACTTCATGACAATTGCTGCATAACAATAAGCAGATCATATGCATGTATTAAATAACTTCGCAGCAATTTTGTTGTAATGTTAAGGCACGCCTATACGAACCGTTTGCGAGGAATTTTCATTCGTGAGATCCAGAACTCCTCTGCGACCATGGCGAATACAAATGCCTAAGAAGTTGGAGAAAACACTACAGAAATTCCACTCCCACATCACACTGCACCAGTTAACACCTTACATCACATCACATCACATCACGGCACACGAACACCTGCTTGCCACTGATCAACATATCACATTCTAAAATACCCATTACGCGTCTAAGCACCGAAACGCTGAATTTCTTCACCTTATCTCAAAGATAAATTGTTCCTTAATAAAGCCTGTTCACAGCGCCTTCCAGATTAAGTTTCGTTCTTACATTATTGATTATATATCCACTATCTTCCCACAAACCCATCAATAGCGCTTATTCTTAACGCATATGACAGCGTGCAACTTTTCGTCGTGAATCACACACCAGATTCAACTATAGCTTTGTCTTAATTATATCATACTCTCACCCATTCTCACATACTTTCTGATACTGCCAGCAACACTACAAGACAAATATTAGCACTGGTGTCACCGTGATACGTGATAAAGACATACCTTGTAAGATTTATCACTTCATATTTTCCACGTACATAATGCGAACCAGAATTATAATTTTCAATTAAAGTTAACATTTACTGCAGACATAACAAATCATATATAAAAGTGTAAGGCTTGCTCTTCTGTCGATATGTATTCTAGAACGTAGCAAATGACTGACTGGCTAAAGGTAAACGGTTTGTGTGGCGAAACTGCAATGAGTAAGTCTATATTATTTGATAAAATTAAGGGACTGAGGCCAAAATAAAAAAAGACAGGCAATGTACGTATAAAGTACCACTGAGGGGGTTCGCGTAACCACTGTTGCCGTGGAAAGCAATAAGTATTACGTATTTTGAGTGTGTCTAGCAAGCAATGCGCATGCGCCTATTATATTGCCGTCTATGGCCGGTCTGGCTGTACCATATTTTTCCACATTATCTCATAAACGGCAAGATTTTGGGAAACAGTTTTGAACATAAAACGTGTGTTTTGATTTTCTGTACAGTTTTGGCCTGAATTCAGCGAGATATTATCACAAATGTACATATGTCTTCATGTAAAGTACCTGTTTTCTTGTCAGATTTTAATGACACTTGAATTTTCTCAACATATTTTCAGAAAAAAATCCTCAAATATAAAATTTCATGAAAATCCGTCCAGTTGGAGCCGAATTGTTCTATGCGGACAGACACGACGAAGCTAGTAATAGAGATCTGCGCTCTTCTGGCGCATTACGCGGCGTCGTGTGGTAACTGTTTACCAAGTTTCGGGACAACGCATCGGTACCATCTTCACAGATCAAGAGATTCTTTACCCTTGAAGATGTGACCGATACGTTGTCCCGAAACGTCGGTAAACAATTAACACACGACGCCGCATAATATCCCAGAAGAGCGCAGATCTCATCAACATCGCGGCGGAAGCCTGAAATCAAAGCTAATGGTCGTTTTCGCAATTTTGCGAACGCGTCTCAAAATAATAACACTAGTAACCTTAAATAAACATGACTACATTGTGCCATATCTAACTCCTCGCATGTGCGATCTGATATCATTCGAACTTTGTTGGGTTAAACCGTAGCATATGATTCGTTAAAAAATATTTATGACGAGAAACGGGATTAAACAAAATCTCAAGAAACGTCACTGACAGGTAAGTATTATTAATGAAATTAGTCGTGAGGCCTAGAAAGGATACTGCAGTCATGTTTAAGAACTACAATAAATGCTCGATACCGGATGGAATAATGAATAATGCAATACATCGCTTCATCGCCAGCGTAGAGAGCAAAGCATGTGATGTGAAGAGTGTGATTTACTTTTACAGAAAGGTTCAAAATTTTATAATAATAGTAATAATAATAATAATAATAATAATATTTGGTAGTCTCCCATTATTTGTACGAAGCCCTTTTTAAAATAAAGCGGCCCGCAAAATTTTTCGAAATGGGAATATCGTGACTCCGGAAGTACAGTCAACCCACACTGGTAATGGGCGAAGTGGGGAAGCCATCATCCACCTTCAATACTCATTAGAGTCCTTGTGACTGGACGATCACTCATGCACACATATAGCAGGAAAATTCAGAAATCGGGCAAAGGGAGATCCTGGACTGCATTGGTCCCTGGCGCCATAAACATAGATTTATATTAATTTACAAAGTAAATTAAATAGAGGGTAAATTCATTGACACTTCACATACCCTACCACACATTTTATTCCTGAAACAATAAACACGGGTGTGCCTAGAACAAAAATTAGGTAGAGTTATTCACGGTCAGTGTTAAACATATGATAGTCTTACAGGTTATTACACTGTGTAGGATACTCGAAAGAATTTTGTTCCGAAGTTTCGCAGTAGCGTGCTGCCTCCAGCTTCAGGATGACTGAATTAGGTTCAGATGGCTGATAAAGTGATTACGAGGAGGAAATATGTAGATTACATAGGAAGACTGCAAAGTCTGAATACACTCATATTATCCTACACAGCGCAATAAGCCAGAGAACTACCATTCGAGTTGCGTTTGTTTTGTTTCTGCGGGTTTCAGCACCCTTCACGCCTAGACCATAGTTTCTCAAACGTGTGGCACGTGTCTCACTACTGGTACGCCAAACATTGTTTACTGGTAAGCGGCCTTAATAAAAAATCAAAATATAAAAAGGGATAAAAATTTAAAAAAATAAAACATAAGCTACATATACAGTATTTGTTAATACGCAGCACTGCTGACAACTTTATATAATTAACTCTCGCTGTCAGTCAGTTATTCCAATTTCAGCTTTTTTATTTAAACACAAACACTATATTGGTAGTATACTGAAACTGTTAAATTCCATTTAGTGGCACGCCAGCTAGAAAGCTTTAAAACCTCTTATTCACATCATTTACGATCAAAGGTGGTTTTTTCCAGAACTATGTAGGTGCTCTATCAGCAGTGGATGAGCCTTGAGAATGATGGACAGAAGAAAGCAGTCATTACAATGCAGTTTCGCGAAGAGTGCATCGTCACTAAGTCCACTCTTTTCGTCAACGGCTTGAGACACTGGAAACAACTTCCTAAAAAAGGAACGAAAAAGATCTGGAACTACGTAGACGACATGAACCTGCACCTACCCAAATTTCAGTCCTGATTCATGTTTACTATACTATATGTACACACACAAAAACAATACAAAAAACTTGTCAATCAAACTGTTGCGTTATGTATTGGCAACCCTGCAAAATAAACTCGATAAATAACAGCATAAAATGCACACCAAAACTCTGAACATGCGCGAATGTAATGTGAAACCAGTTTCTCAGGAAAAATCCAAAGAAAACAAATGGGCAACGTACTTGGGGAAAATATAGTTTCTAACTCTGCTTAGAAACCGGAGGATTCAGCACTCACAACATCAGGCCGCGAATGAACATCCATCACCTGTCAATTTCATCCAATTTACACATTTAAAAGCTATGTTCCTAATCCCCATATTAATATCACTTCCTCACGTGTTATTCGTTCCTATCAAGGCATTCCAGAACAGATTTCCTTGCCAAAATCGTTTCACGCTTGTTTCCCTCATCTAAGACACTGCACTCCGCACTTCAGAGCTTACTTCTCGTAGGTACTTCGCATCCAGCCAGGTTTGGTTTACGTCTACGCCAAGAGACTGGGATAGCTCAGTAAGTGTAGTGAGTAGGCTATGGATATCATGATCGAAGAATCGAGGTTCGATTACCGGCAGAGGAAACAAATGTTTCTCTTCTCCAAAGCGTTTAGATCGGGCCCACCCTGCCTCCTATTTAATGGGTATCGGAAGCTGTTCCCCTGGAGTTACAGCAGCGGGGAACGTTAGATTTACCACTCATCTCCATCCAGTGCTGAGCCCCCCCCCCCCCCCAACCTATATGCCTTCGAAGCATGATGCTTAACTATGTACAAGGACAGATTCAACTTTGCTATCAAACGGGATAGCTTGAGTCAGGCACCCTCAAACCGTAGCACGGTGTTCTGTTGCTCGTGGAGACATCTGAAATGAGGAAATGTCTTTTAATTCTTTTGGTGGCAAAGCCAAGATAGAACGCCGAAGCGATTTTGAGAACTTGCGAGCTCTGCTAAAAATATCGACACCCTAACCTATGTTGTGAATTACGTTTTTTATCGATTTTTCCTATTAGTTTCAATATGCTTCTATTCCACAGAAAAATACACAGGTAAACCAAGACGTGTAAGTATACGTACACTTACACATTATTCACAGTGTGTATTGAATCCACGTAACTCACTCCACAGAAACGGTTGAGAAGGTCTGTCTTGATTAAAGCTTTTCGTGGTTCTCCAAATAACGCTCAGGCAGTGAGACTGCGGTCTTGTACGATAAGATGCCGTGGCTTTTGTTTCTTACCAACGTCTGGGAAGGATCTGATGCGCTTGTCTTCGGGGTAGGAAAGGATGCGACAAATCCCTTTCTTTTTCCTTTGAGCTTCGTCATGTCCTCAAGAAATAAATTCGGCTTCTAATACAGGGACTTTCATGAAATTTTATATTGTTGGGGAGGGGGTGAATTATAATAAAATGTGTCCAGAAAATTCAAGTTTTATTACAGTTGGACAAAAATAACAGGCACTTTACTTGAAGACCTACGAACATTACAACTACTTTGGTTACTAGCCTTACCATGGTTACCTTCGATAGCAATCGATAAAGGTAATGATCGATAATGTCGATAATAAGCTACCTTACTTCTTCAAGCAGCTTACATGATGCATAAATATGGACAATAAAAAAGAGCAAATAATATTTAATGCTTGTTGATTATGTCAATGAACATGAAATGTGGTTTGCAAAGAGATTATGAATATACCTACAAGACGTGTCGGAAATTTTGACTTAAATCATGAATTACAGAATATTTTGAAGGCATGAAGATTATAGATATGTATGACCGAAACACGTAACATAGACAAAATCGACGTAAACAACAAATAGTTAAGTTCCGCAAAGAAACGTTACACCAGACCCTTGCAATAGTAATATCACTCTACAATATGTGCATAATTGTGGACAATAACAACAAGTGCGACCACAGTGCATTAAATGTTATAATCACTGAGAAGGGTCCATGGTGCACAGATCTGAACGTGCCTCAATGTTACGTTACACGCACATTTTCTATCATGTTTAGCTACGCGAACAGCAGGTTACTAGACAATCTGCATAAATCACGACCTTTCTCGTCAGGCAATAGGTTCTTGAGTACGTGTCACTTCACCTCTTTCAGCTGCTTCCACATCATTTCAAATAAGTGATTTACAACCAATCTACCATTCGATGCTACATAACTTACGCAATACAAAATAGTTGTTAAACCACCCTATAATCAGCCTATCGCACATATTACTGAGAACTCACTTTCCGACGCGATACAGTCTTCTAATACAAAATGCTGCCCTTTTCATTTATAGGTTATTTAATGACGCCTTAAATATCTCACACTACGTAACGTCGAATATTGGAATAACTAGTAAATAATGAATTGTAAAGGATGTGGAAGGAAACAGTCGCAGCCTGATTACTGGCACAATCCTGGCAACTGCCTGGAGGGACTGAGGAACACAACGTAAACGCCGCCGGGATATCAGGTTTCCGGGCCGTGATTTGAAACCAAGATCTCCCAACCAAGAAGCAGGAGTGCTACAGAATCGACGGCGAAGTTCGGTACATTTTTTGGGCCGAGAATTACATAATTCTGCATTTATGTAAGTGACGTGTTTAGACACTGCAGTTATGCAACATGATATGTCAGTACGCTCATGGACTGAGGGAATTCTCCTCAAGGCGTTTCCTTACCTTCTGTTAAACTCTTGTTTAAATGCAATACGTCTGATGTTTAAATTCACAAAGAAAATCATGTTTATGTAACACAATTATGAACTATCGTAGAGGCATCACACACAAGCAGTTATCAGCTACTTTCTAATGTGATCTGATGGCTTCATGACACGCTGATGTCGCATGTTAAATATACACCTGAACACATGAAGCAGTCCTTATTACCAAGCTGATGGTGGCTCAATTGGCCAAGAAATACCTCACCCTTCATTTCTGTTTTCACATGAATAAGGCAAATTCAGTACGTATATTCGTATACTGTTAAAAATCTATTTTAATATTATCCTCATCATCTATGTTTATACCTCAAGGGTAAGAGGTGTAAAGTCTCTGAAGGTGATCTAAGGGATCGAAACCCGTTGGGACGATAATACAAATAACTATATTATCAGCTGTACTTGATGCCTGCCGAATGATTCTACTTCCCCCTGTGGTCCCCTACCTTCAGCTAAGCAGACTAGAATGTTGTAGGCACTTCTCGTTCCGCCCATGTGTGCTACATACGAGGTGTGAGAATTAAGTTCACAGAATGCCCCCGTAAGAGCTGGATTTAATTGCGCCCACACTGACAGCCCCCCCAACTTAGAACTGTCTCCTTGCGCAGCAGTACAGTTTAGTGAGTCGATGTTTCCACTGTTCAAAACATTTCTGGAACCCCTCTTCTGGCATGCTGTTCAGGATGGTCGTCACATATCTCTGAATATCAACGATGTCTGAAAATCTGTGGCCCTTTAGGAAATAGCCAAAAGTTGCACTGGACCAAATATGGCGAATATATGGTGAATGGTTCAATTTCGTTATCGTTTTATTATTGGCCAATAACTCCCGGACGGAATGTGTGTCACGAGTGGGAGCATTTTCATGACGCAAGATCCAAGTATCAGGCCGAAGATGAGGTCTTCTCCACAGAACAGCCTCACGCAAACTAGCTAACATTACTTTTCGACTTTGTTCAAGATGCTCAAAGTGAACAATGCCCCCTGTGATAAAAAAAAACAAGTCAGCATTTTTTTCTCTTGGGCTCGTGACATGCGTGCCTTTTTGGTCTCGGTGAAGCCGCTGTTTTCACAGCATCAGCATCATAAACCTCTTTTACATCTGCGGCATTTCACTCGCGCTTTTGCCTGACTTCGCACAAAACGCGATGTTAATGACTTGCTCACACCACCTGTCACTCGAGACAAAGACACACGTTTGTATAAACACCCGCTACTGCTACTGGCTTGGCCTTTCACCGCGGAGGCCGTGCTCCATCTGAGCCTAATTCATGCCATATTTGTGATGGATTAAGAGTCAATGGGACAGGTTCTTCTCCAAGTACTTCGGTTGTCCTCGGTTAGTATCTTCAACCAAAGCTCCATACCCATTCATTCACCTATCACAGACGCCATACAGTTTTATAAACTGACAGCGTCATTAAACAACACTTTAAATAAAAGCTACTACTGCCTTATGTACTTGAGCAACACACAAGACGCAACCACAAACATGTCACAATACGTGGCTCCTGAGTTACTGCTCACATGCTACTCGAGGCGACATCTATGCAGGTATTCCGGGAAGGTAATTGTCACACCCCGTATCCCGTCCATATCGCAATCCTCGATTTGATCACCCTGCCTATGTAATTCCCGTAATTACGTGTCCCCTCATGGCGTAACTGACTTATCATCCTGTTACTTTCTCTGTTTTAGATACAAATATTGAGCTCTGAACCATGTTCTCAAACACCCCCATACTCTTTTATTGCCTTAATATCGGAGACCAAGTTATATACATCTGAAACAGATTAAATAACAGCATCACGATTCCGTAAAGAGTCAGGACGATATAAGGTTCTACAGAGAATGGTGGTCAGTAGATATAATGCCCGAATTTAGCATGATCTTGATTTATTGCGAATGTAATCACGACACGTCACAGACACTTCAAAATTTCGGAAGTTTACCGCAAATTCGAACCCGAACAGTTAACTCAAATTACACCAAGACCACTTCCTTCTTCACATTCCTGTCAATTCATTAGTCACTAAACACATCATTCGACGGTATACAGTCTAAGGCCCTGGTAACCTCGTTAAATCAACTACGAAAATCAAACACACAGAATCCAACGGTCGCTCGGCTCTGAGTGTTGAGCCTTTCACAATGGTAAATACCAAGCTCAGAGTATCAGACAACAGCACTCTGAAAGAAGGGGCTGGTGCAGCGGTAACGCTCTAGCCTTGGTTAAGAGACACCCTGTACAAATGTCAGCAGGCTCATTAGCCATCCTGATAGGTAGACAAAGGGTTTTCGTGATTTTACTCAGTCCTTTCAGGCAAATTCCGGAATATTATTTCGATCAGGCCGCGATTGTTTCCTTGCACATCAGTACCTATTCAAGATTCGAGAGTGATCCAATCCTATCATTCGACGATGTATAGTCAGCGTCACTAACTAACAGCATCGCAAAAGACAGCAATCTGACACGGTTAATCTGCTGATCAAGAAATCCCTGCGTTTTATGGAACACAAAGGTTCATGACCGTGTTCACACCAGCCCCTCACTGGATTATATTCTGAGCCAGCATAATTGCGTCCACATTCTCAGACCATACTGAGTGAAGATAACTTTAAGACAGTTAAATCTCTTGTATAATAACTTACGTTGCAAACAGGCGGCTGATCATTCTTATTAAACACAATGTCATTCCTTTGTTCCCATGTCTGTAGAACGTACGGAACTTTACGCTTTGATGAACTGTGCCGCATTTTAACTGACCAGTGTCTATTCGATTAGCAATGATAAGGTACTGACGATACTGATGACAGAAACTGTATTGTCACCTGTCCTTCCATCTCAGCTCAGGGAACGTCAACTAAAGATAATAATACAAACTCGGAGTAAACAATCAATTGGAAATAGGGCATCTTGATAACAGGTCTATCAAGTACGTAGTACTATGAGAAGAATCGACACGAACATATCAGAAGTACAATATATTGAGTCTAAACTTCTGGGTATACTGAAAGCACAATGGGGATGAATTGCCTTAAAAAAAGAACATATTAAATATACGTAATCGACAACAATAAAAGTGTGAAGAACTGAAGAATAGGACAACGGTTCCAGTTTTCAAATAACGCTTGAGGGCAGCAGAACTCACAGGATCAACATCGCTAACAGCCAAACTCGCGAAAGAATACAATCCCGAGCCAGTCCAATCCAGCTTCAAATAGAATCGCAAATGGAGAAGTAATAAAGAAAATACAGGATGTAGCGTAAGGTTTGTGCCCCAAGATAGATGTATCTACTATTTTCAATCATTACAGCTAAAATCGGATATGTGAAAGTCGAATGAGACCCACTGCAGACTCAGTTTAATGGGTGTTGTGACATCTTCAGAACGCCAAACACAGGTTCAAGTTGCAACGGACATTAATTATTTAAAACAATCCCTAATGATCCTTTTATTAAAGGACACTTCTGCAACTGATTAGGACTGTGGCGCCAAATGGTAGTATCATTGTGAATGATGGATTTCAAACAATACAAAAGGACATGATTGTGTTCTACTGGAGGCAGGATAAGATCGCGGCATTTGACAAAAGCGACTGAGCAAAACCACATAAAACTTCGGATAGAATATTCGGTCTCAGGGCCGAAACTTAAGTCCGAGGCCTCCCACGTAAGAAGTTAGTGTGTGCACCACCCCACCGTGACTATGTGTCACTACATACTAAATGTTACTTTTGTGTGCGAGATATTTATAAAATACGAGCTGGGAATTGAACAAATATCTACGGATAAGATCGAAAACCATGCCACTAAGGTGGGCAAAGCATAAGACACAATGTATTCTTCAGGGTTGCAGGCGTTAGAATCCCAAATCTCATACAAGAAGCTGAAGATTACTCACGTAATTATAAGAACGCGTGTTTTAATCTCCTTCAAGAACAACAAAATTGCACATCACTTCGACAGTCGTAGCTACCACACACACACACACAGAGGCAAGAGTACGGAGTAATATTAGTAATATCTTCGGGTGTTGTATATTACGCATGCTGCATGAAACAAGAAACCGAAGTTAAATTTTTATTTTTTGAGTCACTGTTCCCATTGCACTCTTTACACACAGAATTATTTTCAAATGCGGTCACTGTCGCTGCATACTACAGTCTAACGAAGAAATTATTTTGCACATAACGCTACATATTTAGAACCACTTTGAAAGTCATACAACCAAAAAGATCAGGACGCTCCCCTGGTAAGGGTGCGGGGTGATTCCTCGTGGACTGCTACGTTGTTGTGGCATGAGGGACTAAATGCCCCTTTGATTAGAAGAGACCAGACCAAAGGCAGTCCGAAAGAAAGGAAATGTAGGTCAATCGGAAATGGGAACAGATTCTGAACATAAGGAAATGGTTACAGATTCTGAACATAAGAAATGCCAGGGAACTTTTAACGCAATTGGATCAGCTAGCTTTGCAAGGCTGCAAAGCAGACATGTTCCAGTTTCCAAGTGACTGATTCAGTTACTAGGAACAGCCCAGCTAGATCGGAGCACAGCAGAAATACTTTGTACGGATTCTAACTGTCCGTACTGTGGATGTACGTATTACGTGCATATTCAATTATCGCTATGACAGTTGCCTCATAAAACTGACGCCTTAGGTATAAGCTGACAACAACATGTAAGATTTGAGGTTCTCACAGCGACTGTGATGGCATACTGCCCCACGTGGGTTGGTATATAGATATTAGATACCAAAGTTTGGGAGGTGCATGTTGCCTCCATTTTCATAGTAGTACAAGGACAGTACTCCAGACGACTGGAGTATTTAAATAAGAAAATGTGTGCACATAAGTACGTCAGTCTGTGTACATATATTAGTACCTGGTATTTGTTTACCCTATGCATTACGTATGTTTGGTGCATGGGAAATTTACTGAACTTATCAACATAACCACGCTCTACTGTTCTGGTTCACTGTAAAATTACATATCAATATTTACATTTAGAACTTTAGGATTATAAATCTGCTGTTAATACACATTGTGCATCATTCAGAGACGTGACTTAACTTCTAGTATAATGCAAAGGTCTGTGTCTTTGTTAAGTTTCTTCGTAATTCTGACAACTTCATACAACCCTTTGAAGTACGAATTTCATTGAACAAATATTTAGGAATTCAGTCCCCACGTAACAAAGAACACTCCATCATAAAGCCCAACCACTTATGGACATTTATGGAAATACTGTAATGACCATGTTTTGACTGAATCATGTGAAATGTCTGCTACGTGCCTGTCATATGCTAGGCTGCCAAAATATTCAAGCGCAACTTCATGGCCTCATTCATACTCTGCTACCGTAAGTCTAAACACGAATCAATGAACAAAAAAACTTAAATTTGTTTTCCTATTTTTATTGACAGAAAACGTAATAAAAAGTTCATAACTCTTCCTTACACACACCTTCTTCTTTCACCTCTATCTACAATAAACAATTTTCTATCTCGTGATCTTCAACAATCAACCCACAATTGTGGGTGTGCAAAACAGGAACTTTGTACATAAATCTTAAACATTTTCAGTGACTGCCCTTGGAATGTGTTATCACTTATTGTAAAACTAAGTCTCATTGGGAACTGGATTATTTTAAATCTTAATGGACAGTCCGAATGTATTATAGGTGTTCTTGGAATGAATACATTTTCTCCTGCCGCATGGTCAGCAGTTTCGATGAAGAAATTATAGTAAATTAACAACCAATCTAGTACCATTACAAAGCATTGGATGATTCAGGTTTCTTAAACAAATTATTAGTGCACCAATTTTTTAAGTTTGAATGCGATGCGGAAAAACAGAAATAATTTAAGAATTCAACAGGATAATATAACACTTCACCAGCATCCCTCAATGTAAATACCGAATTGTATTATTTTGCAACCCTTGGTATTTTGTCAGGAAATTCATTTTTTACAAGTAACTCTTTTTGGTGCTAAAACTGTTCGTTCCCGTAACTATGTGGGAACCATATAATCATCAATAACATTTGTAAATACTGAGGTTTATATATTTTACAACTTATCTATCACGTTTGCAATATTGTCCAATTGTATAAATCCTTCCACATATCTATGACACCATTCTCCAGTTTTCCGTGAATTCAGAAATAAAAGTTTCACCAGCTATTTGTACTCTCGTATTTGTTCTCAGGCAGCGTACTTGACCTTGTTCAAAATACATAAAGTCTTAATGCAACCCTTCAAATCATCCGCTTTAGTTCCTCGCGGAACAACCGGAAGGAATAATTTGTCTAAAAGTTTCCAGCTATACAACCGTGACTCCTCCCAGGGTTGCACCAGTTGTCTTTAAATCTTGCAATGTGCGGTCTAAAGTTTCCAGTGCTGCCTTATGTGACATACAACATCCCAAACGATGAGCCTGCATTCTTGCAAAATTGTGATTCTGGCGGAACCGCTACCAGTGTTGCAGGTTGGTTACTCAGTAGATGTCAAATTCAAGGGCAATCTCAATGCAGCGTGTGCAGTCTTGCCTCCTCCCAAGACATGCAGCAGTACCTGATGAAGCAACAGCAGGAGAAATACTTTCTTCGACGAATAATATATTAATAAGAAATATTTTTAGGTCCAGACAAAACATCAATAAAAATATATGCCTACCTCATTACTGAAAATAAACTCAGTAATTTCATTTAAAAAGTATTTCTTTGATCTAATATTACTTTGGATTCATTTTCCTCAATAAGCCCTCCAATACTTTCCACATCATGTGTAACGTGTATTATACATTCTTTGGCAAATACACGACCATTCCTTCTTGTGGACCCGCGAGACCAGATATTTTTAAATGAACCCCCCCCCCCCCCAATGGGAAAAAATTTATCCTAAATTATTATAAGCATTCTATTAAATTTGTCGTCTTTGTAAGTGATCACAACATTGTAACTTTGGATTATACCTTAATGAAAAATATCCTAATGTTGTATGTAACCGTTCCATAGATGAAAAGGGTTTGAAATAGCACAAACTTACACAGTAAGCCTACATACCAAAAGATTTGTATGTGTCATAGCTTCATGATGGACCATGACTTTCTTTCATCTTTCCGCAGTATCCTAGCAGCGTTCGTATATTCTTTGCTTTTTTACTCCATATCTTATCAACGATGATTATTATCGTCACGCACTACTCCATGACCTCCTTCATAGGTTGTTTCCTCATTCTCAGCGAAACCCAATGCTGCCATCTGTCTGGGGTAAGCTGTACGATATGCTCGATTTTCACTCGTTTCTTCAGCGTCAGCTCGTCATAATGAACGTATTCTGTCTGCCGTAATACGTACATACTCGATGCTCGATGATCAATATTATTTTCGGTCTCAGCGCCTACCTCCCAGAAAACGGTCTACCGCAACCTTCAAACCCGAGGTGTGACTTACGACACAGATCAGTCGTTCCATGGGACAGAAACCCAGTGCCCTATCCAGTTCACACGAACCGATTTTGATTATACTTGGCACATCACATCTCATAATCCACCTAACATTGCTGCTAAAATTTCAAGCTCTTATCCCTATTCTCTGATGAATTACAGCTGCCAGAGACATACAGACGCCTTCCTCTAATTTATAAGTCATAGACAGGCTTATTGGGTTGCGTGTCTAATACTTAACAGTCATTTTTTAAATGTTTCTCCAGTGCGAAGACCCACAGCTGCTCATCCATAGTCTGCAACTCCTGCGTCAGACAGGGTTGAAACAGTAAAACATACCTCTAAATACAGGCCTCGTCACAAGAACTCGTATACCCGTTAACCAATACAAATGTACGAGTATTTTAAACGGACAAGGAAAATAAGATTAGTTACATATTAAACCTAACAGACGGCATACAACACTGGCATTATTCTTGATCAGCTATTCGGGCTATGATAAGTCGGATAAAAAGTTGTTTGTGCTGGTTAGAATATGCAGAAGCCGTACATCATCCTTAACATTAAATATTAATCGATATGCCATGTAACATTCATTACACATACAAATGACATGATGGAAGATAATCCGCTATACTTGATGATACCTTGTCATACAAAGTTGTGTGAGTTATATCTCAAATATTGGACCAATATTCATCTGGTCTATTACATCGTTCACTGAATGTCAGTGGCGGTGGGTTGTACAGCTGTTGTCATGTCTGTAATACCACCTGTCAAATATCGATATATATCAAAAGGGGGTCTCCGTTTTTATAGCGCATGTGTTACAAAATTCTCGTTGCTTCAATCGGAAGTGATGAAAAATTCAAGTCGAATTATTTATTACGTTATTTGTCTAAACAAATACTCAACAAATGTTTATTTTAACGTACTTTGTTCTAGAAGTCCACTTATACTAATAACACCCAGCAACACCTTAGCAAGAACATTGCTATGAAAACCCACGCCCCATTCAAACCTACTCTGATAAGAAAACAAAACGAAATCGTAAATGTTTCAAACAATTGACACAGTTTAATGATTTTGAATGACAGTAACGAATAAAAATCGCATTAAAGTGGAACAAAATGTAAGATTTAATTGAGGAATGCGTGGTACCAGGACGAAACTGTGTCCGTCCTAAGAGAATAACAAAGACCGAGTGTGTTTCAGAATAGGGGTAAAAGCAAAGCTATCCCTGTACAGGCCTTTAGGGTTCCAGGAGGTTGAGGCTCCCAGAATTTCCAGACAATCGGCACATAAAGGTGTTAAGGTTGTCAGCCCTACTCACCGGTTGCCTTTAGGCCTCCCCCCCCCCCAGGAGATACTCGCCGTGGTACTCATTTCTGTTAGAGGCTGAGTCGACCCCAGGGCCATAGTGCGGCCGGGAGGATTAAGTCAATGAAAAACTCCAATGACCCCATCGGGAATCAAACCCGCCACCTTCCGGCTTGTAGCGCAATGCCTCAAGCAACTACGCCACCGCAAATCCCTTCAGAACAGGGGGTTGAAATGAATATGTCGACGTCAGACAAAACAGTAACAGATTGATGGAGAAAACCGTGTGAAAGTGCTCCGTGATTTCACCTTACGTCATTATGAAGTTATCAGCATACATAACAGCCTATACCCTATCTACCCGACACACATGGTACAGATAAAGAAATGCATACAAGATGTTGGTAGGCCTACTGGATTGATATGGCTCAGGATAGGGATAGGTGGCGGGCTCCTGTGAATGCGGTAATGAACATTCGGGTTCCGTAAAACGCGGGGAATTTCTTGACTATCTGACGACCTGTTAGCTTCTCACGAAGGGCTCCGCTCCATGGAGTTAGTTAGATACAAGATTTTGGTAGGAAAATATCAAGAAGAGATAGCGCTTGGGGGATCCAGGCGTTAATGGGAGGATGGCTCAGGATGCGTGCTACTGACTGGTTCTTGTGACTGCGGTCATGGGCATTTGAATTCCATAAATAACGGATAATTTGTTCACTAAGTGAATCACTACTAGCTTCGTGAGTTACTTAGTTAAGCAGCTTTAGATTAGAGAACACACAGAAATGTGCTGATCAGCTAATCATACAAGTACATAAAGTTGTTAGCAACAAAGCGTACAAATTCGTTACAAATTATTCTACATACGTGGCAGCACTGATCCACTGAACAATCTGCGAAGTATTTCTGCGGCATTTTAACTGAAGAGCACTCAGAATTTATATGCTGAGTGGGCGAGCATATTCCCTTTATCACAACATTCCTGTACGGAATTGGATTTTCACAATACACTATGACGAGAATTAAATGTCGGAACTTTGCCCACCACAAGCATTCAGCACTCTCGTATTAATATCAGCATTCCGCCCATTTTTCAAAAAGGCGTAAACACATCTCTCTGCAGTTCCAAGTACGCTGCATAAAGAAACCAATATTTATGTTTTCCTTCATGTACCATAAAAAGACCGCCCTACTGCAAGTCCTTCCTTAACCTACTTTCCTTATTTCACGATTACATGTCAGGATCATTTAAAGACTTTTTCACTACCTCAAGACTATACAGCTTCGAATAAAGGATTAGTGAATAATGGATCGGAATGCATGTGGAAGGAAGTGGTCAGGGCATACTTCGTGGTACAACTCGGTTTGGGGCATCGTGAACATCGTGAATAGCTGGTCTCTGGGTCGAAATTCAAACTCGGGACATCCTGACTACGAAACAGTGGTTCCAATCGCTTGGCTGCGATGCTTGGGTCTTAATCTGTTAGAAAAGAGGGTTCAAAGTTTGTGGGCATGCCTACCGGTAATATTTCCTGAAACAACTGAAGGATTATTATGAGACTGGATATGAACATGACAAAGCTAGACGTTATCCCATACTCGTGCCTTTTAATTTCTAGTCATCACTATGAATAAGGCTGCCGTGCATTCTTAAGAGGCACGTAATGTCGGATTTTGAAAGTTAGGCGCTAATATATCTTGGAAAACTATAATTCTTTCACGGTAACGCTCTCACAGAATGTGAAACAACGGAATGCGCACCGCGCGAAAAAAACACAGGCCTATATTTAGCTGTCAGTTTGATGGCAATGTGTATGACTGGAAACTGTTCCGCAAACAAAGGAATGTTAAGGTGTAGTTATACACAATCCTTATCCGCGGGAGAAGGCAGTGAATACGAAGATTCTGCCGTACTGCTGAGAACTATCTGCTGGATAACGTACAGCAGGAATGGATGCAGAGTGGTGGAAGAGGGCTTATTCTGAAGAATGCGGCAAGTTTACACGCGCTTGAAATCCGAAAACAGTGCACTCGATAAAATCCACTGCGCATTCAGTTGACACCGACCACTCTAAAAATAAAATAACGCATGTTTGTTTATGAGCTTTAAAAAGGAAGACATTCTTTTGACGTCACTTAGCTAATACTGGTAGTACGATCGTAACCTGCTCCAAAACACAGACGACCATACACTCGTTTTAACTGAGGCATAAATAGGAACCAGATGTGCCTAACAAATAAAGCCTCATTGTCTTAAATATATTTTACATTTCGTTTCAATCATATGTCAGTGTTAAATCCGGCTTTATGGTCCAGCGAACTATATATCACACCGCCAATGAACTGTCGGCGTGTTAACTGATCTTCCACACAGTCCCCGCCACAACTGAAACATTTATCATAAGTTGGGACGATCCTTTCTATTCCCTGTTGGTAGAAGTCCGTGTCCTGTGTTATCAGACATCGTGTCACAACTGTTTCCACTTCGAGATCATGTTTAAATTTGCGGCCGCCAAGACTTCGTTTAAAGGCTGGGAAAAAGATGACAATCGCTCGGCGATTAATTCCCCTGATTTAATCACAATCAGTGTCGGTTCTCTGGTTACGATACTGTTCGTATACGCAATGTAAACTTACTTTGTGAACGACTCTCACGAGTTGTGACATTAACAAGAAGTGTGACCATATCCCGGACGAAGAACGAGTGCTTCTGGTTTATTTTATATGAGGCTCGAGTCTGCGCGGTACGGCGCATAAAATTTCAATTGAAAGAGCCGGTATCAATACATGAAGGCCACTAATACACTGAAGGAGCAGAAGTGTATTACAAAAAGGATAAGCAATGTACTTGTAACACTGAAGCGCCTTCACGTAACCACTGTTGCCGTCGAAAAGCAATCAGTATTACACATTTGAATGTGTGTGTCTGTAGCCTTAGTTATCCAGCATGCACACCGCATCTGCGGACTGTCTAGCTCTACCATATTTTTCTACATTGTCTCACAAACTGCACGATTTTCGGGAAAAATTTAGTGAACATAAAATTTGTCTTTTCATTTTATCTATAACTTTTGTCTGAAAGATTTCTCATTCTGTAAAGAATTCAGCGAGATATTATCACAAATGTGCGTACGTCTTCATGTGAAGTACCTGTTATTCCTGTCAGATTTTAATGAAACTTGCATTTTGTAGACAGATTTTCGAAAAACATTCAAATATCTAATTCCATGAAAATCTATCCACTGAGAGCAGAGCTGTTCCGTGAGGACAGGCATGACGAAGCTAATAGTCGCTATTTCGCAATTTTGCGAACGCGCCTAAAAAAGAACTTGTGGGCATAACTGCAAGCTTATTTTCCTACCGCACAACTTCTATTACTGCTATTACTAGCTAACTAACTAACTAACTAACTCCATGGAGCAGGTCTTTCTTGAGAAGCTAAAAGGTCCTCAGCTAGTCAAGATATTCCCCGCATTTTATGGAACGCGAAGGTTCATTACCGCATTCACAAAAGCCCTCCACCTGTCCCTATCCTGAGTCATATCAATCCAGTCCATGCCCCCCATCCCATTTCTTGAAAATCCATTTTAACATCATCCTCCCATCTACGCCTGAGTCTTCCAAGTGGTCTCCTTCCCTCAGGTCTCCCCACCAAAATCCTGTGTTCACCTTTCCCATCCCCCATACGTGCTACATGCCCCGTCCACCTTATTCTTCTTGATTTGATCACCCGAATAATATTTGGTGAACAGTACAGATCATTAAGTTCCTCGTTATGTAGTCTTTTCCACTCCCCTGTTACCGCGTCCCTCTTAGGCTCAAATATCCTCCTCAGCACCCTATTCTCGAACACCCTCAGCCTATGTTCCTCTCTCAGTGTGAGAGAATTGCTGCTATTACTGTTGCTTCAATTTGTTGCCGTGAAAACATTATTTTAGTAGCAATTCTGCAGACCTGTATGTTAAATTGGTTTGATATAACCTCAAAGTTTCGTATCGTCGCCATATTTGTAACTGTTGACGTACAACTATTTACTATTTCATGTACAACGTGTTAGGATGACTATGCCCTATCTCCGTACTGAATTTCACATACCTAACTCCAATTGGTCGTTAGTTACCGAGAGCTACAAAATTAACTTCTCGCGATCTCCATAGTGTTACTTTACAGCCTACTAGGTACAAACACATTATCTTAATTAAAACGTGAACGTATTTTTCCGACAGCTATTATGATACATTTCAGGCCTAAAAGTGCATGGCGTTAACGGCGCTCCCACCTCGCACATCTGCGTGTCCGCCATGTTGTGATTACTCAGTACTGGGAATTAAGAAGTACGACGATGTGGTTTCTTCCAATAGAATAATGTGTATAACAAGTTCCGTGATAATCGGTCATTTTGTTCAAAGGTTGAAATGGAGGACACACAGACACGCGCATGCACTCAGTGACAGCAAGGCGATGCAAAAGTCCATTCTTCTTCTCCTTACGAAGGAAAACAGGTTAAAAACAGACTACATTAAACGTGGCGGATACCGCACCTTCGCCGTTTAGTAACTGTTGCACATACAACACTGCATGTTTAATGGGTAGGTATGTTTATGGTATATCTCCAACCGTATTTCACACGCTTAGCTCTAATAATTCATTCGTTATCGCCACGAAACCGAAAGTCGAATGCAGATTTCATAAAACGCCATATTTTTTTAGATTCTACAAAAAAGTACAAGATAGGAAATGTGCACATAACGTAACACTACGGGGCGGTCAGGTCTGTTCATCGTGGACTCTTTCTCAGATGGTTACAGCACTTAATCTACGGAGGGGGGGGGGGGGTGTCACGCTCCTGTCGTCGTCGTTGCTGTTGTTCACAACTGTATGCGTACGTACAGGATCAGCCAGAAACACGGGCGAATTTAAAAGCTCCACAACTGATTACACTCATTTATTTTTGGGACTCTTACACTTTAGAGTTCAGAAGTACAAATAAGAGCATTTATTTTGTGACACATAGGTGACTTCTTCTCATGTCTTATATCCTGAAAATAACATCCTCAAGATGGCTTCCGTTTCTCCGCACACTCCTGCAACCTATAGCGCACGTTGTTCGTTACGCGGCGCCTGAGGTTTTTTTTAAATGCAGAACCAGTTTCTTCGAAATTCTTCACCCATTTCGCAATGTAATTTCATTCCACCAGTGTTCCATTACTTGGAAAAACGGAAAAAACTAACCATCTTCATCACGGGGTTGCACAATAAGCCTCAAGGCTGCGGGGCGTCAGTATAATCTGCTGCGGGGCCCTTCACCACAAAAATAAAAAGAGAGATCTCAATAGGCAGGATAAGTTTCACTGGACGGCTGGAAAGGTCTGATGATGGCTTGTTACCAAAGCCGAAACTATTAACCTGGAAAACTTGTATATGTGTTGTGTAAGGCAGTGTTTTTTTAATATAACATTTGAATAAAACACGACGGGAATGAATCACCTTAAGCCTCTATGTTTACGCTTTTCGCAACGGGGTTTTTATTAAGACGCCTAAAACCATAACAAATGTGCATATTTTTTTTAAGACTTAGGAAGACATTGCTCCAAATTCCGACCACACATTAAGCGATGCCACGGCTGCTTCAACTTCACATGTTCGTGCGTCCATCATTGTGCTACAACTGTTCGTACGAAATTTAAATTTACAACGTTCAGATGGATTATAACAGCGTAACATTTATACCAAATTTCGTGAAAATGGGTCAACTGATTCAAAAATCGAACGGGGGCAAACAGACGCGTACGCACGCGCGCACACAGCATGGTCATCATATAGGCCTAGGCTTACTTATTTTCTTTAAAGATGGAACATGACAAAATTAACGGTTAAGTCCCTGAACTGACACTGCTCAAAGAAAAACTTGCTTGATTTAACACCCTAACAGTCTTTGGTGAAGAGTACAAATTATGAGGCGCCGCAATATTATGTAACCTTCTGACGTTACTTCCTGTACCTCGCAACGTCCAATCATTCTTCTCACACTCTCTTCTGTGCGCAGACAGACAAGTTTCACATCTACATAAGCAGTACAGCTCTAAACTGATGGTAGCAAGCATTAAATAAATTAAAGGAAACGTGGGTATTAACTGATAAAAGGGTTAGAAAGCATAAAGTAGACCTACAAAGCCTTTGCAAATGGCCAATATTAAAAGTTTACATCCCTTACTGAACTTGCCTTGTATTTATTTCACAGACAAATATACTGCTGACAGGACTAAGTTACACTATGGATACCGCACTGCAGTCTTCTAAAAACAGGTTTTCATTCAATTTCATTAAATATACAACACAGTGAAACGAGATGAAAACAGGCTATAGCAATGGTTCTCAGAGGGTGTGCGGTGGCACAGTATTGTGCCTTGAGTTCCGCCAAATTTTTGGTGTTATATTACTGAAGATGAAAGAACATTTACCAATAATTTTGTTTAAAATAAATTTTACTTATACATACGTAGTATTGGGTAAGTATAGTATTCGGCAGCTCTTGCTGAAGAGAAACTGCGAATGTGCGAAGTCTCCGACTCTCCCGTAGTGTTGACAAATTAAACCTTCAGTGTGCCGCGATTCCTTGCGGCAAGGAATACTGGGCCGTGAGCAAAAACAGTTTGAGAACCAATGCTCTATACTTACACACAGCGTAACAATTCAGGCGCCTTCGCTCCCTTCCGCTTATATCGAAAATACAAAACAAGACAGACAACGTATGTATAAACGTAACATTGAGGAGCGTTTGTGCAACTAATCTTGCCATGGAAAAGCAATAAGTATTACATATTCCCAGTGTGTGTCTGTAGCCTTTGTTATCCAGCATGCAATGCGGATGCTCCGTATTATATTGTCATCTGTGGCCTGTCTGGCTTACCATATTTTTTTTCACATTATCTCATAAACAATACGATTTTAGAAAAACAAAATATTATTGAACATAAAATATGTTTTGATTTTCTCTACAACTTTTGTCTGAAATACTCGTATTTCTCATTCTAAGAAGAATTCAGCGAGATATTATCATAAATGTACATAGGTATCCATGTAAAACACCCCGTTATTCTTGTCAGATTTTAATTAAACTTAATTTTCTCGACAGATTTTCGAAAAATACTAAAAATATCAAATTTCATGAAAATTCGTCCAGTGGGAGTCGAGTTGTTCCATGCAGACGGACAGGCTGACAGATGGACGAACAGATATGACGAACAGCATAGGCGCTTTTGTAGTTTTGCGAACGCGCTTAAAAATTCCTTTGTATCTTTTTTTTTAACAATTTTCATTCGAAACATTCTTCTTTCCGTTAAACAACGAGTTACGTTAGTGCCACGAACACAAACACGCAACGTTCTGACGTACAGTAATAACCTAGTGGTATTTTGATATATAAAACTGGACTATGATATTAAACGTTCGTACGAGCCCGTAATCACTTGATAATAATCCGTTCAGCGTGTTTCGCCTGGTCATATGCAGAAGGACACAGCAAAATAGGTTTATTGCTGCATCTTTCCGTTGAGAAGAGGTTAAAAAGCTTCAAATAAACAGGCAAACAGGTCGACTCAATTTTGTACACTGAGCAGATTTTTGTTCGAACTGAGTCTGTAATGCAGAGTTTAAGAGTGGAGCGATACTGATCGTAATGACATTCATGTGACAACTCGACCGCTCTATGCCGAATTTCACACAAACCGGACACTGGTGCTCACTGTAAAAAATGAGGACGGGCGAACTGAGCAGGAAGGTAAAACGTGAAAACACTACATATTAGTGTATGCACTTACTGCAAGAAACATTTACGAGTAAAATCATGACTCATACAAGAAACTAACATTTATATTCTAGGTTACACATTCAACAATCACATCTATGACTTGAGATCTGCGCTCTTTTGGGATTTTACGCAACGCAGAATGGTAATTTCTTACCGACGTTTCGGTACAAATTATCGGTCCCACCTTCAAGGGCCAAGCAGGTCTTGGATTGCTTGGCCCTTGAAGGTGGGACCGATAGTTTGTCCCGAAACGTCGGTAAGAAATTACCATTCTACGTTGCGTAAAATCTCAAAAGAGCGCAGGTCTTATTTAGACCGCGCGGAAGCCTGAAATCGCCCATCTTGGACTTGCTGGCCCATTTATTTCGCAGAAAGATGCGAGTTCAAGCAAACATATACAAAACGAAATGGTTTAATAAGACAGAACCTTTAATGTGATAATGAGGCGACAATAGTATGCACGCCACATTTTATAATGACGTCAATGCCTGGTCGACCTCGACCATAAGAGTGGTCTGAACACGACAGGGAAAGTTACAAATTTAGAACAGAAATAAAGTTTAAAATTACACCACATGCTCTGAAGTAGAGATATTACCTCGAGCTTAAATCTTCTTTTTAATCTTTTTGTTTATAACTCTTTGCAAAAAAAAACTGCAGGAAAGGCACACACTCAAACTAACATTTATTTTATTTATTTATTTTTTTTTATTTATTTTTTTTTTTAATTTTACATAGCTTTATTTCCTTGACATGTACATACAACAGTATACAGAATATGGGCTAAATTGTTCCTAACACCAATTTTGAGGTTCGTGCATTTTACACTCTGGAACATAATAGGTACAGTGCACCAATGAAAAGTATTGTAGTGAAAACTAGGACACCAGCTCCCTTAAAAACACTACCACACCAGAGGCTCTACTTAGAGCAACACGTGTCGAATTCTCTTGTGCTTGTAACAACCGTACATCTCGTGTAGGTCCTGGAGAGTGTAGCTTCCGATGTCACAGATCAAAGGATTGGATTACGCTTACACTGTTCATAAAAGGAGGTGGCTAAACGATGGATATATGTGTGGATGTGGTCGATACCCAAGTAAGAGTGAGATGGGAGTGTTCTTTGGAGAGTCCGAAATGACCCGAAGACATTTGTCCTGGACTATTTGTAGTGTTTTAATGTTCGTGGCACTGGTAGAGCACCATACTGGCGCTCCGTACGTAAGAGTTGATCGGATCACTGCCAAGTATAGCCGGAGTTGGTGGCCAAGGATAACGTTGAATCCCTGGCTAAGAGGAACATTTATTGAGTTACATTTCAACAGTGGAAATGTATGCACGTTTTGTCTCATTTAACACAACATAAACAACAAAATTCTGTCGGCAGAGAATTCTGTGTTAACTAGAACTCCCCTAGACAAAAATTATGTTAGCAGAAAACAAGGAAAATGTCAATTTATCAATGTACATCACTCCAGTAACACATTCGCCTACTTACGCATTTTAGACATTTGAAGCTTACAATTCAAGTGAACAATATGCAAAAATAAATCTGTACTCACAGAAAACACAGCGTTTCCATCACAATGTTTACGGTTACTATTCTTTAGTGACATGTTGCTGAACAAGTCCGTGGATCATCCTCAGACTTGTTCCCCGATATGAAACAGTCCTATCGCCATTTTTTTGTCCGTTTGGCATGGATCTTTCGAGTAGCTTCAAATATGACTGTCATCCACTTTGGGGCTTACAAAAAATGCAGCTGCCACGAATGTTGGCCTATCTCGTGCTTCCCTCAGTTCAACGTCATGCCACATAAAAAGAGTTCAGTTTCAGCATTTACGTTTCTGTTCTTACTTGATCTGAGCTGACATCCAAGACTGAAACCACATTTCCGGGAGGGCCCCTGCTCATTCATCCCACTTAGGGAACGCCAGGCATCTTCTGATTCCTTGGAAATGTAACCGTAACCTTCCACC
Source organism: Reticulitermes speratus (assembly GCA_021186555.1). Taxonomy (NCBI): domain Eukaryota; kingdom Metazoa; phylum Arthropoda; class Insecta; order Blattodea; family Rhinotermitidae; genus Reticulitermes; species Reticulitermes speratus. The sequence goes on from JAJKFL010000005.1 coordinate 24,642,445, forward strand.
CTCGCCTGCACTCTGGGTTAGCGAACACGAAGACAACTGCCCATACGTCGTAGACGAAGTGATTGGTGGAATACGTTTCCCTCCTGGGTAACCAATCAGAGTTCTTTTATACATCGGCCTACTTACTCTACGTAGTCGATATTAGGGGTGCTTGGCTGCGAGTGATAGCCAAAAACACTGAGGCATGACCGTCCTCCCCGTCCCATCGCATAGTATTTGAACTTAATAAATTTTCAACACCTCACCCCTGTTTTGTAAAACGGGGCTAACTGCCACTTTGAGATAAACTGAATTATGTGTAGCGAATCATTTAGCTAATGGTCCTCTATGATATGCAAAAAGATGACAGCTCCATCTTCAAGAATAACCAAGATAAGTGGGGGATATCGTACATTTGTCATATGTAAAATGGAGCCACCTTCTTGCTTCTCCTGTAAAACTGATATTTTGTGGGTTGTCCCCTTTTTACAAAATAGGGGCGATCTAAATTCTTTGTATAAATTATAGAGTGATATCAGCAGAAGTATTGGATTGGCAAATTTAACACGTCACAAAGTAAATCAATTATCACATGGCCAACAGCTTGCAATACGAAATTAAATAACTGAAGTGTTGTGAAGTCTGCGTACTGTAAAACGTTCTGAATGATCTGCTACTTGTAAAACCTCCAATGTTTGTGTCTGTAAACTATCACAAGTTACTCGCTTTATTTCCATTGAAACTGAACTAATTCTGCATCTGCCGTCACATCTCATTTCGAAGTAATCCGTTTCGTTTTAATGCATTCTCGTTTCCAATGAAGAAGGTCTCACGACGGAGAGTGAATGCCTGCCAGCGTCCAAACCACCTCACCTTAATCCAATCTATTCTTACCTCGACCGGTAGCGGCACCATTTCCTACATATAAGCTCCACATTCGCCTATAACCATATTCGTTTATCTCGATGAGGTATTATCAAACCATAACGTGTGTGTGTGGAGGGTTTTGGTACACCTGCACCGCTTGTCTTTCAGCTTAAACAAGTAACCGTCATGCGAAACTACGAACACAGACGGGGCAAAATGATGCGTATTTAAAGCAGGTATAACGACATACCGCCGATCCCAGTGGCCGTGCGGTCTAAGGCGTGGGTCTTCGGCCGCTCGCTTACTAGGATCGTGGGTTCGAATCCCACCGGGGGCATGGATGTTTGTGTTGTGTTAGATGTATGGACGATAGCATGAAACATAAGGTGACATGGCAGGACAAAAGGACTTCAACAGTACAAATGGATCAAAGGGGAAAACCCAGGAATTAATACAAAAAAAAAAATCCCACCGGGGGCATGGATGTCTGTCTCTTGTGAGTGTTGTGTGTTGTCAGGTAGAGGTCTCTGCGACGAGCTGGTCCCTCATCCAGAGGAGTCCTACCGAATGTGGTGTGTCTCAACTGTGTGTGACCATGAAACCTCGACGAAACGAGGAGGTCCAGGCCCATATAATGCTGTCGAGCCATAGAAAAAAAATAATAACTACATACCGTGTTTTGAAGTGTTAAACACCGAATGTAATTTAACAAAAATTAAAAAATAATGTTCTACGAAACAATTTCAACCATAACGTATATACATATATTGTGGATATAATTAATACACGTAGTTCGAAAAGAATATACAAAATATATATATGGAATTTTTATGAGGAAACACCATGGAAGGCACACACGCGAAAAATAGAGATGGGAGATAACATTAAGATAGATCTTAGATGTATACAGTGTTCCAAAGTTAATTAGCCGGTTACGAAAAGGCACAAAAGTTTTCTTGTTACCTACTAATTTACATCAATGATTCGAAATCAGATCTTCCACGTTCAACGCACAACTCAAAAAACTGAGATACAGTTTTACAAATTTACTTGTATAACCCTGTACCGGCATGCCCGTTAACAAGACAGAATTTTTCAGTTAACTCGCTTTTGTATCACCCTATACACGTGGGCTGTGTGGATGGGAATCTCAGTTGCGGACTTTGGTATCAGCTGTGTTGTTTGCAAAGAGTTGATTCACTCGTTAGTCTGTTAGTTAAATAAACGAAAAGACTCCATAAAATTATTATTATTATAGTAGTAGTAGTAGTAGTAGTAGTAGTAGTAGCAGTAGTAGTAGTAGTAGCAGCAGTAGCAGTAGTAGTTACCTATCAGAGTGGCGTCTTTGCTGTACAGAAATAATACAAAAATATCTTTACAGAAATATCATTATTTACCACTCATGTTATTCAGAGGGTTTGTGAAGCGACAACACTCTCCACTTGTATTCGAGAGGTGCTCTGTTCCAGTCTGGGCTGAGGCAGATTCCATCCTGACATTTTCGTGGTCTTCCTCAGTATCATCACAGAAATGTCGGGGTAAAACCTCATATCAGCCTACGGCCGCTTCCTTTCACGTCCTTTCCCATTCATCAATCACCTTATCATTCAAACTTAAGTCTGATATACTGACCACAGAAACAAAGAAAAAGTGAAACTGCTCATATTCAAATGCCAGCATATTGTGAGGAAACATTATCCTGTGTTCTTATAGCACTGCGACAAAGAAAACAAATTGGTCAGACAGGCTGCACACTTCTCACCCGCCGACGGATTGTACTCGTAGTTGTCAAGCAAGTACGGTGACCAGTGTTTCCCCTTACATCCGCCTATCTAGCTCTACAATAATGAATAATTTCCTTCCTTCTACTTACGTTTTGTACAGCCTGAGAAGCAGATTTATTGGACTTTACCGCCTTTTCAATCTTCACTTTCTTAAATAGCCCCAAACTCCTGGGCGAACTAGTAGAACCTGCAACAAAAAAAAAAGTATTTAATTTAGAAATAAATATTTTGTTCTTGTGTTTCCTCTAACTGGCTGTCTTCGTTCACGACTAAACTCGTATGACATGTGGCCTGGTATCAAAATTTCTGAGAAACATTTTTACTCTTCTACCCTAAAAACGGAGTTGGAATATTCCTCCGAAACGTCGATACCTATCTGCCAGACTACAAGGTGCCACACCCAAGAAGGCCGCACATATACATACTTACCTCTGTGAGAACCTCCATTTATACAGTTTCAAAAAAACTTACATTTTCACTGTAAAAAGAGAGACCAACTTTTATAAATAAATTCGTCAATAAAGCATCACAAACTGTTCGCTTAAGGTCGACAATCAGCTACTTCGGCCAACAGGAAGTGACAGAAAGCCCATACAGATGAGTGGACGAAGACAGTTGCCAGCAAAATAAAATTATAAATCTGCAGAAGCTCGAGTAAGAGTACGACGAAGGAATTATCACGAAGAGAATTTTGTGGCCTGTGTATGTAGTGAGGGTTCTTAATTAACCCACGAAGACACAGGAAGGCAAAGACATCTAGAAAGCCAAGCATACGACAAACACAAGCCTACACAGGAATTTACTCTTTCCCATATCTTGTTAAATATACAGCATATCACTTTCAAAAATAATTAGAAAGTTTTGGGTCCCAATCCGACCTACATTTCATGTTACGTAACAACACTTTTGTACGTACGACAAGAGAATCTATGACGTCCAGCTTACGCTTCATGCAAAACAGTGATTCTTATATGCGATCGGTATAAGGGTTACAGTTTTCCTTGTCCATGCCATGAAGGCACATAGAGCGACAGCAGAGGTATAGCTCCACTCGTTCTTAACCTCGGCAATAGATGTAACTAAGTACTAAGTAATCACCTTTTCGCCCCGACCGCTGTACCCCACTCACTCCCCCCCTCCCCCCCGGAAAAGAACCCCGGTACCCCTTGAATGGGAGGTTGAGTGGACCTCAGATTCGGTGTGAACATCCTGAGGAAGAGAAAAATCTCTTGCCCCTGCGGGAGTTTAAACCCTGGATTGTCCAGCTCTTAGCCTAGTCGCTATACCGACTGCATTCAATCGATACAGAATAAAATTAAATTTGCTTTACAGCAAACAAATTTCATCAGAACTTTTAAATAGGTTCAAAAATGAAACATGTAGACAAAAAATATTGACACTACATTTTTATAGCATAAATTCTGAAATCAATTGCGCTGTCGCTTTTCTGCTCACTTCTGCGCCAAACACACAAAATATAAGTACAACAGAGAAGTCGCTTCTGTGTCTCAGTCTATACGCACAACGCGTGTTTCACCTCTAAAACTAGCAAACGGAATGTGACTAAATTGTGTATTAGTAATTTACATTAAAGTTTGCTGGGCGAGTTTTATTCTGATTCGCATCGAGCTGCAGCACGTTTCTAGTTTATCAAACAGACCTTTAAGACTTAAATATAAACTTTCTCAAACACGAATCTAAGTACAGAAAGTTGATATCAAACACAGATCTCTTAAAGATGGCGCAGGTCTACATTTAACTAACTTAATGTGATAAAACAATTTATGTATGTCAACACAGCAATAGCTTTGTCCTACGTTGCGTGCTTTGTCTGCAACACGCGTGTAGCATACCAGGTAAGACATTTTAATGTATCATCGTGCCAAAGTTTTTTTAAACGTGCAATTACTGACGAAGTCTTGTATCAGAAATATTGAACGAAATAAAAGGGAGTAACAATGTATTCCTATCTGTTCTAAATTACCTTTGTCAAAAACAAGTTTGTACGTCGCTTCACGTTGCCGATTATAAAGTCCCAATACTAAGGCAGGACTGTGACACAAAGCACAGAATACAAACGTGTAACATTTATATGTCATCAGCAGGTTGTACGACCATCACTCTCAAAGTAATCACTTGTGTCTCGTTACTTGAGTTTGAAGCAGTTAACAAAACATGGCGGACTATAATTTATCCTCTCTTTATCATTAGCTTTTGCCAACAATATTTGTATCCTCTATAAATTAACATTAATACTAAGGTCGTTCAAATTTAAACGAGAATTCGTTTCTAAAAGCTTTATTCACAATAAAATGGAAAATTATTAAACACTACTTTTCAGTGTAGTCCCTGTTGACTGCCATACACTTGTGCCAAATTTTGGAAGCTTCTTAATTCCAGTTTCAAAGAAGGTTTTCGGTTGCTTATGTATCCAGCTTTGCACAACTGCAATGACCTCATCATTATTCCGGAATCTCTTGCCTCCTAAAACCATCTTCATTGGTCCAAACAAATGATAATCAGATGGCTAAGTCTGGACTGTACGGTGGATGAGGCAGGACATCCCACTTCAGTTTCAGTAGAGTTGTCATCGTTAAAGCCGCAGTGTGAGGACGAGCGTTGTCTTGGAGGAAGAAAACTGATTCCTGCCTTTTTCTTCGCTTTAAGCGGATTGCCGACTTCACTTTTTCATTCAGGAGAGTTGAATAGTACTGCGCATTGATGGTTTTTTGACTAGTGAGAACGTCCAGGTGAATGATACCCTTTGAATCCCAGAACACAGCAGTCATGATCTTCCCCGCTGAAAAAATTGCTTTCGCTTTTTTTTCGGGGGTGGAGAATGGGTGTGTTTGCACTGCTTGCTTGTTCTTTTTTATTCAGGAGTGAAGTAGTGGACCCAGGTCTCATCACAGGTCACAACTGAGTCCAAAAATTCGGCTCCTTCTCTCTCGTATCGTTGCAAAAGTTGAGTAACGGCCACTAAACGTCTTTCCCTGTGCTCCGGTGACAGGAGCCGTGGGACCCACCTTGCGCTCACGTTACTGACTTTCAACTCGTTGTGCAGAATTTCTTCAACACTCCCTACACTAATTCATACTTCCTGTGACAGTTCAAGAACAGCTATGCGACGATTAGCCCGAATTAATTCACCAATTTTCAAAACGTTGTCTGGATTGACAGAAGTTCTTGGTCGCCGAGCGTGAGGTTCATTTTCAACACGGTCTCGCCCTTCTCGAAATGCTTTCGCCCAACTGAACACCCTTGGCTGTGACAAACACTCATCCCCAAATTGTGCTTGAAGCCTGGTAAAGATTTCAGAAGGAATGACACCTTCCTTCGTGAGAAATTTGATAATTATACGCTGCGCAACACTGCTGGGTATTGCTTGCACTTCCATCTTGATTGCACCTGATAGTTGAGGTGGAGAGGGACCCGACTAGTGTGGGTTGCAAATTTAAACATGTCATAACTTGTCAGCGCAAGCACGTTCATACAAGTTGATTTGTGGTCGAAAGGGAACTAAATTCTCGTTTAAATTTGAACGACCCACATATATCTATAAACTGACATACAAAATCGCACAGAATCAATTTAAAAGAAACCGATTAAAGTACATCGAAAAACAGGAAGGATTCTTATACTCAAACACAATAATTCATTTCGCACTAGTTCTAGGACAAGCAGGCCTACTTAACTACATACATATACAAACTCCGCTATAGCGCCACTTTTTTTTTACCGCAATTTGTGGCGGTATATCGAGGGAGGCGATAAATCGAAATACTGTAAAACAGGGAATTTCTGTCCATAAACTTTCATGGGCGCTAAGTGAGGGTAGTGCTATTTCGTGGTTTGACTGTAATTAGTTTAGTTATCAAACACACAAAACTCCAACAAATGCACTCTTTTTTTTTTTTAATATTATATATTACATTCCCTGTAAGCTAGTCTTATCCATCAGCATATAAACAACCAATTTCCTGTACACAGTAGACCAAACATCCATCACGAAAGATCGCCTACAATTTAACCATATTTTATAAATTTTAGTTTTAGCATGTACTTATATTGTTAGTTTTGTTTGTGTAATTCATACTCTCACAAGAGTCCCTGATGATAATGTTGGACTAGCTTACAGAGATTGTAATATACACCATCTAAAAAAATACGAATGCATTTGTTGGTTGAGTACTGTGTTTGATCAGTGACAATGCACGGTATGAATAATACAAAACAAACAGTTTATATTTCTTTCACAGCAGTTCTCGTTGTTTCTTCGTGCACTTCCCCTCGATCATTCCATGACTGCAATGCATCTGACTCCCAGTCTGACAGTACGTCTTTCGAATCAATGTTAACAGCACTCACGAATCTCAGCACGACATTCTTTTCTTCCATGCGGAAAGACGGACTGTCCTTTGAAACACGCCACGTTAGCTTCACTGCCCAGTCTTCATTCAGCACACACAACCAGTGACTCGTCTCATTTAACGCTAACCAATCCCGCTCATCACACTGAACCACTAAATAATCTACGAAGCATATATTAAATGCCCTTCTTCTTTACAGTGACTTCTCGAAGTGGCTCCTGCTGCCACCCACTTCGGTGGCATTAATGTATGTATTTCGCTCGAACCGTAAGCAGACGGCGCTTGTGTTCGTGACTGCGTGATCAAGACCGCCATCCGCATCCGTGTCACGTATCTGCAGGCAGACTGCTGTGCCGTCGTCTGTATTCTTTTGCAACATTAAATGTTTGCCACTTTCTCAAGGGAATAGAAGGGAAGGGAAGCCATATTTACATAGGGAGGGTAATATTAAAGTGGACATTACAGAAACAACGTTTGAAACTGGGGACTGGACTGGCTTACGATAGAGTCCAAAGGCGCATTTGTGATCATAGTGATAATAATCGGATTCCATAAAACAACTAAATACGGACATCACCATCGTCGTCATCATCATCATCATCATCATCACCATGTTTTATCCCTTCATGCTTATGCAGTTTTCAGTTTCCTCAGTAACCTCTCTCCTACTATTCACTTTCCACACCTTACTCTTTCACAGTGGATTTAATATCGGTATTCCCCTGCATGCAGGTGGGATAGCGTAGTTTGAATAGCGATTCCCTACAGCCGGACGGTTCGGGGTTCGAACTTTCTCCTCTCCACACCCATCTCGAACGGCCCTGGGGCTCACTCAGCCTACTGCACAATACTTACCGGGGCTCTTTTCCGGGGGGAAAGCGGCCAGGGCGTGCCATTGACCACTCACCTCCATCTAGCGCCGAGGTTATGAAGGAGTATAGCTATACCTCTATTCCCCCTCGGTGCCTTCATGGCATGTTATAAGTAGAACTTACCTTTCCCTTTACCTATATACAGGTCTTACCTTCATTTTCTTGCCTGTGACAAGTTTAATTCTTTCTTACTTCAACTGTCAATACGGCCATTCCATCACATCTATTTCTGTATCAGTGATGAAGTAACATCCCTTCTTGCCACAATGTAACGTAACCTAACAGCACTGCCGAAGACTCCAAGCTCACTTAAAGTTTAGGTTGGACGCCATTAGCATTGTGTAAGAAAATTATGATAAGACTAAGCTGGCTTGGCTAGTGCTGGATAGGGTCATTTGCCTCATGAACTCTTCCGAGGGGAAACCGGCTTGCGGTTAATAGCAATGATCATAAATGAAGCACAGCGCGTAGGGAACAAATTGTTTTCCTGAAAATAACTCTGAGGTGGCGCCAAGTATTTTGCAGTCAGCAGTGTTACAGGCCTAACACACGTTTACACAGGCCTACTTGTTTTATATCGTAAAGGCGACAGACGATAAATTGTATACATGTTCGTATATTTACATTAAACTTCTATTCAGTTCGGAAACTGCCCGCCAGAAACAATCGCTGTGCTGGATTCGGCCGGAAAATGTCTGTAAGTTTATATATCTAATGCGGAGCAGTGTGTGCTTGTTTGCACCTTGTCGAAGACTTGAGCCGCAAGTAAGATAGCAACAGCACGTCAACTTGGGATGACGACGCGTAACAATACTGTTACATATAATGATGTACGATTGGTCAATCAGGAGTGTGAAACGTTACACGTGTTGACCTCATAACGACTTTTAGTACGCTTAACTGCTTTCCCATTGGCTGACCACAAGAGAACAGGTACGAATGTCAGTTGGAAAGACGCCAGGCCACAATGCACCTGTCAGGTGCACAAAGCACTCGCAGTATTTTCTACTGCAACAACTGAAGTCTGGCGGAAGTGACGGACAAAGACATGCTAGGTATCTCTTTTGTTGACTCTGGCCTTATGGTCACCACATATACTAAGCTACACGGACACAAGCCGAGGGCATAATCCACGGACTTGTCCAGCTAAAATATTTCGTTCCGCACTCTACTCTGCATATTCCGTGTCACTGATGAAGGGACATCGTTTCTGCCCACAGACCTAACGTTTTGTTCCTCACTACACTCTGTATGTCCCTTGATACTGATTAAGTAACATCCATTTCTCCCCATAACGCCCCTAATCATTTTTTTCAATGGCTCGACAGCCCCTTGGGGGCCTAGGCCGCCTCATTTTTAGAGGCTTCACGATCACACTTCTTAGACACACCACATTCGGTAGGACTCCTCTGGATGAGGGACCAGCTCGTCGCAGAGACCTCTACCTGACAACACACAACACTCCAAGAGACAGACATCCATGCCCCCCGGTACGATTCGAACCCAGAATCCTAGTAAGCGAGCTGCCGCAGACCCACGCCTTAGACCGCACGGTCACTGGGATCGGCGCCCCTTATCAGTAATGAAGTAGCATCCATTTCTCCCCATAACGCCCCTTATCACTAATGAAGTAACATCCATTTCTCCCCATAACGCCCCTTATCACTAATAAGTAAAATCCATTTCTCCCCATAACGCCCCTTATCAATATGAAGTAAAATCCATTTCTCCCCATAACGTCCCTTGATCACTCTATAGTATCATGAGTAACATCCATTTCTCCCCATAACGCCCACATTATCAACCTTAATAAAGTAAAATCCATTTCTCCCCATAACGTCCCTTATCACTAATGAAGTAACATACATTTCTCCCCATATACGTCCTTTTTAACTCCCTTCAATGAAGTAACATAATCCTACTACATTATAATCTCCCCATAACGCCCCTTATCAGTAATGAAGTAACATACATTTCTCCCATAACGCCCCTTATCACTAATGAAGTAACATACATTTCTCCCCATAACGCCCCTTATCACTAATGAAGTAACATACATTTCTCCCCATAACGTCCCTTATCACTAATGAAGTAACATACATTTCTCCCCATAACGCCCCTTATCACTAATGAAGTAACATACATTTCTTCCCATAACACCCCTTATCAGTAATGAAGTAACATACATTTCTCCCCATAACGCCCCTTATCACTAATGAAGTAACATACATTTCTTCCCATAACACCCCTTATCAGTAAGAAGTAACATACATTTCTCCCCAGTATTTCTCCCGACGCAGTTATATCATCTAAACACTACTCCTGAGCTAATGTGCAAAAGTGTCACTAATATATTCTGAAGACTGTGTAATCGAATGCGACAGTTTTGCCACTGACGAGGTGTTTTATAAGTGACCGTGACCTGCAGTCATACGGTGGCTACGGCCACCGCGATAACACTGTGTACGCAGCCCTCATGTCACGCTTCGCTGCGTCCGAATCTGCTTACAACAAAACACGGAACTGGACACAGATGGTACCCAGCCTACAAGTCAAGATTAACATCATAATGACACGGCCTTGAAACGATCGAAAAATGTACCGCGGGTTCGAATCCGGCAAGAAGACATGTTTGAAACGCCCTTGGAATGAAGTAAATGAAACAGACACTCCTATACGAGGAATGACGAGCCTTCTTAAGACTGGGCGCCAAAAATTTTAGAAATTTATGAGAGAGCCCCGTAAAGTGTTCGCAAGAGTGCTGGGTAGCGACAGGGGGGTCTCGTGGTAGACGCTTGAGATGCACGTTTATGAAAATACGGCGCCCCATCAAATACACGTGCGCGTATGTGCCAAGCAAATACAAGCACGTCATTGGTGACATACATAATACATTACTCAACTACACTTCAAGAGCACTTTATCACTTCTAGAGGTATGAAGGCAAAGAGTACAAATAAGGACTAATACAAATTCCTGTATAATTCTAACATATGTTATGTGTTAATATCATACACTGATATTGTCACTGTGTTGCTTTATAACGTAACACTTGCCATTTACTATCGACGACGGTATGCTTCAATACCATATACTTTCTTTGTGTAAGGACACTCCCTGAAGATGGCAAATATCTATATCCGAAACATGTCGGAGTAATAATCTTACACGTTAACTAGTACAATTAGTTGGTAACAAATATAATTTTGTATATCTATTGCACAGAAAGTGTACATCACGTTACTGAATAATAATTCTGAATCACAGTACGCAAGGACGTTTGAAAGATCAAAATTATGGTAGAAGGAATTGCGCTATCAGAACTTCTGTAGGAAAAACAGAAGACAGTGGAATGTTGTTTTCTTGGCGATTTTCATTTGCCAACATATAAATAAATTCGTCTATATATACCCAGCACTTGTTTTATGCCCTAGTTGCGTTCCTGAAAAAGTGGGCCTAAACCAAAAACGAATAAAACATAAATGACATTTCTATCAGAAATAAGGGTTAGCGTAACAGAAGACAGCCAGCCAAAGGGCGTTAAACCGAAAACGAGAGACCGCAAAATAATAAGTGGTGTAAATTGGTAAGGAACATTAAAGCAAAAACGCGTACAACAAACGAGGTTAAAAGCAGGGCTGGTTGTACTACGACTACACGTAAAAGTCACAGTGTTCTGTCATTATGCACGATATCCAGTAGGCCTACTTACGAACAGGAGCAGCAGATGGCAGCACTATACGGCAGTAGTTGCTACGTCGCCGGAAAAAATATCACAGCTTATTTCTACAGGTGTCATTGTTATTCTGTCCACTTTAGTATTTTGGTACAAAGTGACTGTCTTCCAAGCAATTTACAAGCTCACTGCGCACACATGCAGTGCGATCATGATTCAACAGTGTCCTTTACATCGCTGCGAACGCCTGAAAACAAATCTTGTACTGATATTTAGGCAAGCGATGGGTGCTTGTTGTGCAGAACCACAGGAAACACACATACATGCGTACATACATACATACATACATACATACACATACATACGTACGTACATACATACATAATGCGTGACAAAATGCTAACTTTCTTAATGTCACAGACACACCGCCAAGCTTTCAAACATTAAGGCCTAATGGTTACTACATAAGTCGAAACCGGTTATAACGACATCGGTTTATATGACACCTCGCCTATAGTCAGATTTTCTGTGGCACCAATTAATTCGTCATTGTTAACGATAATATTATACTCCCTTCGTTTAGAACAACACTCGCTTATAACGACACAAAATATTCAGTCCCTTTCATGACGTTTTAGCCGAGTTCGACTGTATATCACCAGGTTTAGCATTAGGAAACCTTACGTTCTGCCCACATGTATTTATGCGTGTTGTATGAATCTTAGAACAAACAGCGATTATTTCCCTACATAACATTAACTGAGCGGCTTCTATAACAGAGATGGAGTGTGTTTACTGCGCGGTACGAACTGAATCTTTAACATCATTCATGATCATTTTCGTCTTTAAAGGTCGTGCCATGGTTCAGGCGGTTAGTCGCCGCCCTCTCACCGCGAAGGACCGGGTTCGATATCAGGCCAGTCCATGTGAGATTTGTAGTGGAAAAAGGGTCAATGGGACAGGTTTTTGTCCGAGTACTTCTTCTTTCCCCTGTGAATATCATTCCATCATTGTTCCATACTCTTCATCTACATGCTGCTCTTATCAGAAGAGTAAACGGGAGGAGCCTGGGAACTTCGAAAAGTAATACTGTTTCTGAAATTGGGGAGCACTGGATAGGAACGAACTTTAACTTGTTTCCATAGTTAAAGGATTAAGTTATGACGTAGTCCCTGCGCATGTTCAGGCATTTCAAGTAAAGCAGGCGTGATTATTTCTTGCTGAGAGCGCATTGCTCTTAATCGGCTATCACGACCAGATGATCAGAGAAGGGAGAGTCGTTAAACTAACCATACTGTCGCAGTTTGTTATTGTCTCTCCCATCTCAAACCCTCGAACCGTGGTATAGGAATAAAGCTAAGTTTCATCCAGAACCAATTCAACTACCGGTGGAAAAAAAATTTTAAAAGTACGTTTAATCGAACGACCTGCAGCTGAACTACAATTCCATTAGTCACTCTCAACAATCTTGACAGTTGTAATCAATCGCATTTCTCATGACGAAAGTCTAACAGCCACGTTGGGTAACGTCTGAAAAATAACTCAAACAAGAACACAGAAACAGGGCTGTATACTGCAGGCCTGCTTTGCATATGCCATACAGTTATTTCAAAAGAGGTGTGGACCTGCTCAAGGGTACTTTCCGAATGTTTTCTGTTCATATTTTCAAACCACCTTAATGTCCGTGTTCATTTTCTGCACATACAAATCACAACAGAACACTGCTTAGAGTCAGCAACACTAACACTTCTCTGTGTAGGTCAACTTCTGTTGTCTTCCAACGCCTTTATGCAACTTTGGCCCTCTTCGATCAAGTACGAAGCATGATTATATTCACAGTTTCTTAGTGACAAAATCAGGCGTTCTTTTAAAGCATATTTTTGGTAGATGACGGGATTAAACTCAACGTCATTCTGTTGACATAGTTCGAGTACAAAAATCGTCCTGTATATTGTGTAATTTGTTTTAAATAGTAGCAGCTGTGACAAGAATAACCGCAATATTACTTTGCTTAATAACAAGTTGAATAAAGGCAATAAAATCATTACCGTAGCCTGCCAAACATAACACCTGTTACACGCGCAGAGCGGAGATAAACCATCACTAATGGCAACTGGTAGATTAATCAACCGTAATGAATTTTAAGCCGCAGTCTTATTCAAGGCCTTATTTTATCTATTTCATTACACTAGTAGCAGGTCTTATTTTATCCCTTCCTGCCTTCAAAATCATACAAAGACTCATAAAGTTATCCTGAAGATCGTCGGCCACCCAAGCAACCTTTCCGGGCTCTGGGACCATTTTATTTACTACACTTGGGGAAGGCAAGCCAATTAATTTCACAGCTAGACAACACCTTCCTTTGTTTACAGTACATTCAAAAACAAATGTAAAGTTTTTGTGTAGCTTCATAAGATTTCTTTTGGAAATTAAAGAAAACCGAGTTCGAAAGGCACTTTGGTATTCAAAAATGCATTTCTGTTCGAAAAGCAACGGAAATGAATCTGAAGCTACGAACAAATACAGCATAAAAACAATTCTGGCTAAATTAGCAAGTAAATATACATGTAATCCAAAAACCAACATTTAATTCAGAACTTCACATACTATGTAGGGCTCACAAATGCAGACACAAAGCTGCACCTCACAATATTGACATCATATTTCATTTCAGGAACATCTAATAAATAAAACACATGCAACATAAATTTTACCCTTGTTCTACACAGGTCTGAAATTTGGTACTGCTCTGAAAGTTTCACATGCTTCATTATGGTCAGTATCTGTTGTATATAACTTGAGGGCCTATATAAAGCTTATGTCACAGTTTTTTAAATAATAAAGGGACCCGCAGCAGATGCTACGGACGCACCGCAGCCTTAAGGTTTATTGTGTAACCCTGTGATGAAGATGATTTTTTTCCCGTTTTTTCAAATAATGGAGCACAGGTGAAATGAAATTGACAGGGGACAACCGAAATACTCGGGGAAAAACCTGTCCCAGTGCCACTTTGTCCATTACAAATCCCACATGGACTGAGCCGACCGGGATCGAACCCGGGCCTCCGCGGTGGGAGGCCGGCGACTAACCGCCTGAGCCATAGCACGGCCTATCACCGTTTTGTACGGTAGGTCTGTTTTAAGTTGACTATGCACAATTTTGTTCACTAGCAGCGCAGTCTATGTGCTTATATCGCTGTTGGTGGGAATACAAGCATGATTATTGCAAGGTATTGCACGTCGCCCAGGTGATGAACATTGCCTATATACCCTACGTGCAGTGACCAGACGTTTTTCGAGATCAGTGCTGGGCAAGAAAGTAACACATTTGTTGTTGTTTAATTAAAATAATGATGCTTTGTAGAATTTTTATTCTTTGATTTAATATATTACATACACAAAGTAAATTACGTCAAAATCCCAAGGTGGTGCATGTACACCACCTTGCACCCCGCTTCGGCACCCCTGAACACAAGCGAATATTTACTTGGGACAGGCATTCGTGGTCTAATTTGAGGTGCTATCCCGTATTTCACGGGAAGCATTGAGAAAAAATCACGAACATCTGTCACAATAGCTGGTCTCCTGGCCGATATTCAGATTCGTGTTCTTCTGATCACGAAGCCGGAGTGTCACTGAACAGTGACTTATGGTAGTAATTGGTACAGAAAAAGTAGGCCTACCTAACACAAATACCCCGAGCTCGTAAACTTTCATTCGAAATAATTTCTACGTGATGTCTATTTAACGAAACAAAAGGAAAAATAATACACAATTCATGAAGTATTGTGTCTGTACAGTTGAGTACCGCTGTCAGCAAAATATATGTGCGCAGTAAATTTATATCAAGGTCAAAGAGATGTGTAGAATAACACGAAACGTGTCTGTAAAATATTACTATTCCCTTCTTATTTGTTACAATTTCCTTCAAAAATACATGTAGATGTTTGTAACTACGTAATTACTACACGGAGCACAGTCCGTATTGAGAAGCTAACGGTTCCTCAGCTAGTCAAGAAATTCCCCGCATTTTATGCAACCCGAAGGTTCATTGAAAGTACAGCGGCGGGGAAAATAATCTGGACCTACGACAGAAACAACTCGTAAGAGGAAAGTGAGGAAAATTACACAATAAGCAGCTTCATAACTGGTAATCTTCACCAGATATTTTTAAGATAATCAAATTACAGATTACGCAACGGGTAAGGCACATAACACGTAAGACAGAGGTGACGAGAATAAAAGAAACTACTCGTTGAAAACGTCAACCAAACAGACACTGACACAGATGGGAACATAGTATTGAAACATGTAGGAATGCACTTGTTTCGACTAGCTCAGCATGGTGTACAACAGTGACATTTTGTGAATATGGAAATTAACCTTCGGGTTACATGAAAGCGGTGAGTTTCTTGACCAGTTCAGTAACTACAAATCTTTCATGAAAGACCCTACGCCATGGACTTTTAGTTAGTTAGTTACTTAGTTAGTTAGTTAGTTAGTTAGTTACAGTACAGAGTTCCTCACAGGCTCACTACTAACACATTTTCCCTCGCTATTACTACACGAAACGAAGACATTCTAGAACTCTGCAATAATTGCGGAACGGTACTCTTCACAGTTGTTATGCATCTACTTGCCTTATCTTCAAAGTACAAGGTAAAATACAGAGCTCTGTAAGACATAAACTTCCATTTCAAAGTCTCTGGGTAACTTGTGTCTGCATTAATAAATAAAAGGCTAAGGAAAACTCAATTCTCCCTGTACATAGCATGAAGCCGATCACAGAGGCGGCGCAGTCTAAGCAGAAGGCTCGAGAAACGGGATCGTGGGTTCGAACACCACACAGATGCAAGTTTGCGATTCTTGTGTGTGTGTGTGTGTGTTGTCCCGTGTAGATAGAGAGAGACCTTTTCCGATGGGCGGATCCGCCGTCACAGGTGTACCAAATATCTGCAACAAAGATTCATGAACGCCGAAAGTGGGCGGCCCTCGACCGCACTAGCCTGTAGCGCCATGGAAAACGAAAGAAATAAGAAAGGGAAACAAACAATGTAGATGCCCTTACGCTTGCCGTGAAGGTTTGTGAGGAGGTGGATGTATAGATCCACTGATTCTTAACCTAAACACTAGATAATAGAGATGATTAGTCAGCTTCACGCCCTGGCAGCTTTATCTCCAACGAAAGAATGTCCGGTACCCACTGAACAGAAGGTCCAGGTCGATGGGCTCCAGAGCCGGTCCCGACGTTTCGAAAAAGAGAAAAATCTGTTGCCCCTGCCAAGAATCGAACCACGCTTCCTCGGTGGTCCAGCCCGTAGACTAGACACTGTAACAGCTATGCTATCCCGGCTTCCAAAAGAATACAGTGTCATAACTAACACCAAAGAAGATGGATGAAGCGAGAACTTGTATTCGGCCGGTGTCCTCTTCGGGTCTCGGGTGGGGCAATGACAATCCTCTTGAGGTTTTCCTTCATCCATTCCGTTAAATGACAGGATAGCACCTGCAATTAGGCCACGACCACTTCCTTTCATAGAATTTCCAAATAATTTATTTATCATCCTACAATTCGACGCTGTATATTGAAATATTGTCAGCATCGATAATAATAATAAATAATTAATTAAACCTCTTAATCATGGAACAGCTTTCTCAGCAACACAATCTGTAGATCTATAATGCGTAGCACCTCTGAAACCTGAAAACATTAGGAATGTAACTCAATAAAAGATTAATGAAGGATGCAACACTGCAAAAAACACGTGTTCTCTAGTTACATGACATACAATATACGCCTCTGTTTAATACATAATGTAGATAAATATTAGTGTAGGACGATAATCACAATGTAGGCATTACAGTAACTGACAAAGAGAAAGCCTTGAATTTAACCCTACAACGTATGAGGAAGAAAATAATACTGCAAGATAGTTAAAATGCGAAATTTCAGGCAGAAGTACGAATTTCGTGTAAACAATACATAAAACTTTGGTATTACAGAGCACAAAACACGCTGATTTCATTACAAAGACTATCTTCTTAATGGTTTTAAAGAAATAAACCCGGTTAATTTTGAAAATCAATGCCAAAAAGCAAACGTAGCGGGAAAAATGCAGATTTTTATGTTACCAGTTGGTAAAGAACAGTTACGATTTTCCTTTAACCCTTCAGAGCACCGCGTTAATCTAAATGTGTTTTAAAAGTCAGTTCCCACCTCGCAGAAAACACAATGAGTGTCAATTCCGAATTCCAGCTTGTTAGCGTTGTGTAGGGAAGTAATGATTGTTTAATCTGAGACTCATACAAGACACGTAAATACGCTCTGTGAGCAAAATACAGATTTACTGAATGTTGAAACAGTGACGTATGTATGTAGATTTTACACTGTGGCACAACGGGTTAAAGATTAAATTAATAATGTGCATGAATGGGATGGTTGCATAAATACCGCTTTTCAATCCAGGTTATTTGCTTGTCATGTGTAAGGAACCTTTAGTCAGTCCGGTAGGTTTATAATTATTCGGCTGCAGTTTTGTAAACAGTTTCATATTTAATAAAACGGCTTAAACGGTAGATATTTTTGCGCTGTATGCCACGTAGTGACCTACTGTATCGAACTCTATTAGCGTTCATAAAAACAGTATTACACCGCCCGTTAAACGAAGTTTTTATGGTTCCATATAAAACCTAGGCGGTTTATGTGTCAAATGGCACACACATACAAGCCCTATACTCAGCTGAATAATCTTCACTTTTTAAATTTATCTCTGGATCATTCAATGGCATTGTCAGTAATTCAGCGTATACAGCGTCGAATAATAGGATAATTAGTAAAGTATAAACTGAAAGGATGTGGAAGGGAGCGGTAATGCCTCCACATTTGACTAGAATGAATGAAAAAAATCAATAAAACCTCAGGATAATTGTGTGTCTCGGCCGAAAATCTAATCGGGCACGTCTCTAATACAAATCAGAAGCCATACCGGTTGAGCCAACTCGTTCGGTCTCACAATTTTAATTCCATTTACACGCTACAGTAGACAGCTGGTGAAACAGAAAATGAAAACGTTCAATTTGAGGTACACACAGGCCAGTTCCTTAAACGCGTTCTTGGCGATTTTGCGTGCTTCATTTATCTTCTTATACGAGGGCTAGTCAAAAAAGAGTGAGAATGAATTTATTACTCACCAAATACGTTAGGCAGAGTCCAACTTGATATGGTCTTTTTCAAAGTAGTCCCCATTGAGCTGAATGCACTTGGCCCAACGTGTCTGCCAGTCCTGGAAGACGTGCTGGAACCCATTTTTTGACATCGTCTTCAGAACCGCCTCCGCCCTCTTCAGAACGGCCGTTGAGGAGTCGAAACCCTGGCCCCGCAGCTCCGATTTCAGGCGAGGAAACAGAAAAAAGTCATACGGAGCAAGGTTCGGGCTGTACGGAGGGTGAGGCGCACATTCGATGTTTTTTCGGGCTAAATATTTGGCAACAACGTTCGAAACGTGAGGGCGTGCATTATCGTGGTGTAGGCGCCAACGAGATGGATGCAGCTCAGGGCGTTTTCGTCGGATGTGTTCGGCCAGGGTCTTTAAAACTGTCACTGCCCGAAAAAACATCGAATGTGTGCCGCACCCTCCGTACAGCCCAGACCTTGCTCCGTATGACTTTTTTCTGTTTCCTCGCCTGAAATCGGAGCTGCGGGGCCAGGGTTTCGACTCCTCAACGGCCGTTCTGAAGAGGGCGGAGGCGGTTCTGAAGACGATGTCAAAAAATGTGTGCCAGCACGTCTTCCAGGACTGGCAGACACGTGGGGCCAAGTGCATTCAGCTCAATGGGGAATACTTTGAAAAAGACCATATCAAGTTGGACTCTGCCTAACGTATTTGGTGAGTAATAAATTCATTCTCACTCTTTTTTGACTAGCCCTCGTACAACAACAGAGGTTCACCGCTGACGAAGCCAATCAAGTCTAAGATACCGTACTATCACCACACAATAAATTATTTCTTTAAAAATTAATTACTAAGATGGTCAAGAAACCCTGATGTGCGTCAGATTGTTCACAAAACATCGCTACTCAACCCCATCCAAAGTCACTCCTATCCGGTTCGCATCTTCAGGCCTCTAATTCTGTAAGTTAAATTTGATTTACGTAACATTCAGGCTTAAAATATTTTCCTTCGCAAAGCCTAAAAGGAAAAACGAATCTTGGGTGGAGACATGTGTGATATGAGCAGGTGTCGTCTGTCTGAAGACAAAGATCAGTCGTAGGATGTTGTGAACACGGTAATGAACCTTCGCGATTTATAAAAGGCAGGAGATTTTTCATTGGCTAAGTGGCCTTCTCAAGATTTCGTTCTACGGAGATACTTCCGCTTATAAACATAAAGCAAAGTGTTTTGACAAAATTCACAAATTTTGATTAAGCAATATATAGGCTACAATTGACTAATCCGTTTACAGAATAAAACGTTTCCAGAAATTCTATGAACGTCTAGTTACAATTCATATATATTAGGGGTTATATCTGCAGTAGTAACGACAAAAATTAAAATTTCCAAACAACTTTAATGTAGACTCCAACATTTCACGTCGTTCGCAGGATCCTGTGACCTGGGCGGGCGTAACAAACAATGCGCCCCCTCACCCGCTAGTGCCTCTCAATGCACAGTTATGGATCATTTAAAAAAGTGTCGAACTTGTTTTCCTGCAGTTTCATCACACTCTCTCACTCAAAGTCATGTTACGTAAAGCCACTCAGTCTGTACTTCTACCCAATCAATTAAATTGTCTCTACCGAATTGAAAGTGTATGGTAATTTTCCTTTTGTTATAGCATTGGACGCACGAAGTTAAATACGTACAAACTGTTCACTACATGCGTCAGTAAACACAGAAAAAAGCTGTCGATTGCTGTGATTTTTTAAGCTGTTTGACGCCTTTCTTTGGTGATAAAACATTGCTGATGCTCCTCTCCTGATTCCCTGATACTTATTTTTAACCCTTTAAGGCCTAGTGGTTAGAAAATGTACGCCAAGATTAATAGTAACAAGAAAGGTAATGTACGAATAATGTAACATTGAGGCGCGTTCGCTTAACCATTATTGCCGTGGAAAAGCAATAAGTATTACATATTCTGGGCGTGTGTCTGTAGCCTTAAGTTATCCAGCATGCAATGCGCAATGCGCATGTGCCGTATTATATTGTCATCTGTGGCCTCTTTGGCTGTACCATGTTTATACCACATTATCTCATAAACGACACGATTTTCGAAAAAAAGTTATTGAAGATAAAATGTGTGTTTCGATTCTGTCTACAAATTTTGTCTGAAACATTTCTCATTCTGAGAAGAATTCAGCGAGATATTATCACAAATGTACATAGGTCTTCAAGCAAAGTACCCGTTATTCTTGTCAGATTTTAATGAAACTTGAATTTTCTTGACAGATTTGGGAAAAATTCTCAAACATCAAATTTCATAAAAATTCATTCAGTGGCAGCCGAATTGTTCCATGCGGGCGGACGGATGGACAGACAGACAGAAATGACGAAGCTAATAGTCACATTTCGCGATTTTGCGACCGCGGCTAGAAACTCTGCATTTTGTCCACATGACATGTCTATGTGTTTCGTATGATTCTCACAACAATTAGCATTAATCGATGTGTCTAATGGAAGCACAGTGTTTCCTGTGAGGTACGATCTGAATCCTTATCTATAATGTAGATCAATTTTGGTCTTAAAGAAAGATTAACTGTACTGTACGATGTGGAATAGCGGGTGATGGAGACCCATTGGTATCCACACCCGCCCAGGGCTGACGAATCTGCAAACGACCTCTACAAGCGTGCCGAATTATTTTCAAAAAATGAACACAAATATGAGTGAAGAGACCTCCAGGACCTCTCCATTATACATTAATGTCATGACGCTGTCACAGATAACACATAATCGAGATATCTGGCCCAAATCCAGGATAACTGTATAAAAAAACAGGCAGTGTTTTGTAACGTTTTGGCCAGTTGTGCTCACAGGCGACGTGACATCTATTTATTATTCTAGAATGCAATGAAGTAAGCAGCACATATGGTTACGCTACTTGCAAATGAAAATAAAGAAAAGAAAACACTCTGTTAACATGTTGACATAGGCTTACAGTTTACACAATGCATAGGCCTGCCTCGCTGTTCGTCACTTCAACGAATATAATCACGTCTAAAAATGTTGAACTTAAGGAAACTACATCATGTGCCAATCTTTAAACTTTTAAGCTTATCTTACAGGAAACGCGCTTGTGGTATCATATCCGTGGGTCCGCCCCCCCCCCCCCCCCCCCCCCCCCCCTCCAAAATAAATTCTGGACCAATCGACGGATCTTCGTAATATTTGGTATGTGATCACATCCCGGAATGTGTAGTCTTAATAAGGTCTTGACAGATATTTAGCTTTATGTTTGGTGCCGACTTCCTGCAAGAGAAAGGGACAGGAAGATTAGCTGTTTACCATATGAGCCAGTGTTTTAACAAAATCCCACCCCGCAAAAGTGATTTTGGATTCTAAAATAGCAACGATAACACATGCAATACATACACGTTTCAAATAAACTCTCAATTAAATGGGTGTTAATATATTGGAGAAACAAACCTACTGTTGCCGCCATACTCACACTGTGCAAGGACATAAATTGTTCTTCCTTGCATTTACTTAAAAATTAATTGCATGAAAAAATGTTTCATATCTTACTCAACTCTATTATACTATACTCTATTACACTATGTTAGGTACTATTTTTTTTATTATAAGCCATCGCTGAAAGATGTAAGCCTACGGTATTCATACCCGATGACTTAATGTAAAGATTCGGTACGCACAAAAACTACAGTCATGAAACATCTTCTGTGGAATCGCAACACAAAACTTAATCTAATCCTGTCGCCAGTGTCGAAGAACAAATATATTCCTCAAGACAGAGGGACACACACAGATAAACATGACCTCCACTAAGATTTCCAATTAAGTAGCAACTAGGTCCATAGAGTTAGCATACGTTCGTTTGCAGTTCGCAGATTCTACAAACAGTGCCTGTATCACACCAACCCCCTGATACGAACAATCGGTAACTACAAAAAAAACAGCTTGCAATGCAAATATAAGAAATACAAGCACAAACGTCCAAGACATAGACTGCTGTGATGGACATAAGAGTTGGTGCTGTTTTTTGTGTTGAGCTAGTTTTCACTACAGTTACGAATCTACCTATGTATTTAACGAACTCTAGGACTTAACTAAAGGTAAACGGGGCGGGCAGTTGGTATGAGGAACAATTGTGTATACAAGGTATGAGATGTATTTAGTTTGCAAATGTTAAGTTAATAAATCTCTTAAAAAAAATACCCAGGGAACACTAAGCAACTGGCACCCGCAACACAACAGAAACTCCCGAGAAACGATAGCACTTCTGAGTAAGAAAGCAGTTGCTGGATGTGCATACACATAATGAGAAGGCTTAGGCGTATTTGCTTGCCCACATCACCTGAAATGGGTGTGTTCGTCCACCTTAAAATGCCACAGTAATACCGAATTTTGAGCACTTAATTTTTGTAATGAGTATCAAAAATTACAGTGACCCTGCGGTAGAGGTTGAGGCGGATCAGTAAGACAGGAAATGGAAAAGTAAATACGGGGTATATCAGTTCTACAAGATCAGGTTTTTATGTTGTTTCAAAAAGAACTTACCAGGATCCAGAACTACGTAAATCATAAGATCTGCTCTATTCTGGGATATAACGCAGCGTAGACTGGTGATTCTGTACCGGTTTTCGGGACAAACTATCGGCCCCATCTTCAAGGGTCAAGCAGTCCTTAAGGACTTCTTGACACTTGAAGATGGAACCTATTATTTGTCCCGAAACGCCGGTATAGAATACCACTCTACGCTGCGTAATATCCCAGAAGAGCGCAGATCTCTCATCGGCATCGCGATGGAAGCCTGAAATCATGCTTAAATCATTTGGTTAAATAAATATAGAAAGTTTTTCTTTACTAGTGCATCTTATACGGCTTCACGTTCCAAAGAAAAGCCTGAATCTTCGAGCAGCCGTTTCAGCAGAAGTAAGCTACTAATTACTCTCAGACAAAGCCAATTTATTCACTTATTACGAATTCTCTACAGATGCACAAACAATATTCTAATATCGCAGACCTATTTGTTTAAACACCCAGTTTCTTTCACCAATGTTAATTAAATATGGGAAGTCGAATTCACTTATAGCTTCTTCCATTCAGAAATATGTTAATAATGACCGAGAAATATCCTGTACTTCTCGAACAGGACTCAAACCAGATGTCGCAGAACGAACAGACGATGTATCAGTCACGGCCGTCTAAGTTCACGCGTCACTAATGTAACACGACGTCCACACATTAAGTCATACTTTATAGGTAGCGAAGAAGAAGCAAAATATTCGAGGACAGCCACACTGCCAACTTCGACAGCATGTCCCTTTTTAAGCGTGTCTTTTAACGATGCTGTCAAATGCTAAGATTATATAACGTCGATGATAGATTAACGAATGGGTAGGAAGCACTGAAGAAAAAACATTGACAGGGTAGAAGTGAAGTGCTCGGTAAAAAAAAAACCCTGTTCGGTGCCACTTTGTCCACCATAAATCCCACATGGAATGACCTGGGATTGAACTCGGGCCTCAGCGTATGTCACGTAGACAACGGTTGCGAATACCTCGAACCTAGTGTTTTACAAACTTTCAGCAGCATCACAGTCAACTAACGCCAAAGGAGTGAGCAAGATCACATTTAGAAGACTTAATTCCACATGCTAATACACAAAGTCCGTCCATTCTCTTGTAGGAGTTGCACTCTCTGCTCACAGTCCACAAACATATGCAAAGAACACTCTTATTGGTATTTGATCGTCCAGGACTCGATAACACCCTATGATGCCTCACACACTTGAAGCAGTCTTCTGTTCAAGTCGATACTTTCGAAGTAGTCCAAAAATGTCTGCGCTATGTTTCACACGCTGTTATTTACCCACGTGCTCGTGACCGCTGCTTACGTCACACACGGTGTCGAAGTTCGCAGCATGACTGCCCACGGCTGTTTCACTCTTTCAACGCCTTACACACAGGTACGAATTCAGGGATTACGTTAGCATTTTTATACTTGTACCTAAGTGTCGCGTACGTTACACAGTTCAGCTTTTGTCAATTTGTGGATCATGTACAAAATATCCATTTCAACACAAAATTCTGCTTTTCGTGGGGTTATAAACTGGATCAGATCCAAATTAATTAAGCCATCATATGTTAAATAAAGAAGACGGGTGGTAAAATCGTCAATGGCGCAGATTCTGCAAAATCGTCTGACTGATTACTTTTTAACTCCAGCAACTGAACCTCACTGGAATTGTATCAGTTAAATACAAGTCATAGTTATGTGTATTACACGGAGTCGATGAGCAACGGAACACCCTACAGACAATAAAACAGAGGAAGTCTAACTGGATTGATCGCATCTTGCGTAGGAACTACCTTCTAAAACAGGTTATTGAAGGAAAGGTAGAAGGGACGAGAAGACGAGGAATAAGACGTAAACAGCTACTGGATGACCTTAAGGAAAAGAGAAGGTACTGAAATTTGAAAGAGGAAGCCCTCGATCGCACTCGCTGGAGAACACGCCTTGAAAAAGTCTATGGACCCGTCGCACGACAGACTGCGTAATGAATTCATTATGCATTACTACACACGATATAATGCATTTTATTCTACTGTAGCGTTCTGTACTTCGATTGTATAGTAAGTATGAATTATGAAATATATATTTACCATACTCCACCTCGTTTTAAACTGTTTCCCAAATCAACTCTATGTTGTCCTGCCTGGCATGGCTGCCGCTAAATTAGATGCACAAAACAAAGTTCTTAGCAGTTTCGTCGGCCTTTCTTTACACCTCAACTATACAACAAACAATCCGCACAATAGCATGAACATACAGAATAGGAGAAAACCACCAAGCAACGCGACTGTGAGAAAATTGGGTTTTCAAGTTGGTTAGGAATTGAGTTTTGTTGTCTGCCGCGAGTAGCGTTGTGATCGTACAGCAATTTCCCCACTTTGTAACGCTCATTTCAGTTCCACGCGTTCAACTCAAGTTTCTTTGAAGTTGCGGATGCCCTGCGGTTTCCACTTTCCTTCGTGTGTGCTCGCCCAAAGGGCGCATTAAGCCGTAATGATATTCAATCACTACTACACCTGCACTGTCTCATGTTCTGCACTCGGCGCAACTACCTACATTGCCTACCTTAATGCCGCCTCTAAATCGGAACACGCAAAAAGATCGAAGATAATTATACTGCAACGCTCAAGTATATCGCTAAGGTAAAGTTGTGCCCGTTCATAATTAGGTACCACGCCATGAAGACTTGGGGGGGGGGGGGAGTGAATGTATAGCTGCACACCTTCTTAACCCCTGCATTACATGGACATGTGTGGTCAGTTTCACGCCCCATCCCCTTAGTTAGTTATTTAGTTGGTTGGTTAGTTAGTTAGTTAGTTAGTTAGTCAGTCAGCTCGTAACACGCAGTCAACACATTCTGTCTCGGTTATAAACACCAATCACTTAATGCTGTACAGGTAAATAATTGCTGCTTGTTCTGAGATCCGTATAAACCACATAATTCAAATCATTGAGCAGAAAGTAGAATTGCTAAAGTCAAACCTGGAGGTGCATAAAGTAATCATTAGGCTTCAAGGAGTTAATAAATCCATTGCCCTGTGCAGTGTTGTTTTTATTATGTATTAGTCTCGCCACTTTCTTGCTTCACTGTGTCATCAAGAATAATGAACGACGATCGAAAGAGACGTGGCTTATGTGTGGCAGCAGCCTACTTGGTCTTCCGGTGCCGAAAGGTATCAATTATTAAACGAGTTCTGATATTCGAGGTTCTCACACCAGTGCCTAGGAAGACTAAGCACCTGAAATGTGACGCCGTGTAGTCTGACAAATAACGTTTCGGAGGGAAGTTCTGCCTTCATTTTCACGACAGAAGAGCAACCAGAACACACAAAAAGCTGTCCTGACTAGGAAATAAAGGGCTGAGACCCGGTCCGTAGCCAGGCCAAGAACACAGTGGGTGCAGCGGCTTCCAGTGTGGGTGCATATATGTACACACGTTTACATAAGTACATAAGGCTCTATAATATATAGGTATACTGTATATATATATATATATTATGTATGCATAAGCGTAAAAAGCGCCTTTGTTAGGACAAAAAAGTCAACACTTTAATTACATAATGCGCTCTATAACATTGCACAAAACATCTTGCATATACAGTACGTACATTTTTGGAATTGAGTTGTTTACAACCACGGTGGTTCAGTAGAGCCAACACGTGTATTAGGTCGGGTGCTGCACTTTTCTAGCTGGCCCATCAGTATGTGTGTCTTTGATATTTTGTAATTTCCTAGGGGGTGCGATGCACCCGCTTGCAACCCCTGATTATGGGCCTGGCTGAGACAGTGGCTGTGGGCGACTCATCTAAAAAACTACACAATTTCGAGTATAAGGTAATCTGATTCTATGAGCTGGTTCTCGACCTGAAGTATAGAAAGAACATGGCGGCCCTTCAATTCAATTTACCAACCACATTCAATCTGCTTCACATTGGAGAATTTCGATGTCGGGTATAATTTAGAACGGGTAATGCGAAGACTTACAGCGATCATTATCCACCTCCATTCACTGATTAGGTAAAGCTAACTCCATGACTTCATGCATCTCCGCTGAGTGGTTCTTAGGCATAAGAACAAGTTCGCCGAGACCTTCATTTTTTTAATTTTTACCGAAACATAACTGTGTTGAAGAAATATGCAAATTATGAAACTCAAGCTCTCCGCACAAAATACCATAAAATGTTAAGTAACTCTTGGCACTAACAAATCAACAAATATTGAAACCTTGCGTCACACAGACATATCGCAGCAGTAAACTGTATTAAAAAACTCATAAATATTCCGGAAAATTGCCGCGAAAATAAATTATTTTTGTACCGGAAGACATGGCAGTTATGGGCACTGAAGTTGCGTCTCTTGCATCAACCTACGTTGGACATGGCCAACCGCATCTGGCCTTGCTCTAAAAAAAATTCCGGTAATTAACTAACTCTCTGGTTGCAGCATCCAAAGGTTGAACAACGCTAACACCACTTGCAACTGTACGTAAGCATCACGCAATTTAGACAAGGACAGTGGGTTTTCATTTAAAATCGTCGCTAGGTAGGGATGAGTGGTCAGCCTTATGTCCCGGTTGCCATACACCTAGAGTAAGTTACTCACATATGGCGCTACGTCGATTACAGAGCAACTAATGTGTAACAAATCGAAAATTTGCTATCATTGCCCGGAGTAGAAACCTGGTCACAGGGACTAAGCCAGTCACCTTCCTGAGATACCACGCTCATAAACTGAGACTTTCATTTCGTAGTCGTTCTTATTTATTGCAAAAGCACATGAACTATCGGCGTCTTACACAACATAATATGTCGAGTGGTTTGGAAACATACTTTCATAAATGTACACTTGACAATATTCACCATTTTTTCCCCATGGCGCAACAGCACCTAATGGGCCAGGGCCTCCTCATTATCGATGCTTCATGATCACACTCAGACACACCACACTTGGTACGACTCCTCTGCACGCAGAGACCTCTACCTGACAAAAAAAACAACACTCACAAGAGACAGACATCCATTCCCCCGGCGAAATTCGAACGCGCAATCCCAGAAAGCGGGCGGTCACAGACCCACGTCTTAGACCGGGCGGCCACTGGGATCCAATCTTCACCACACACACAGAAGAATCAAATAGGCCTACTTTTTTCGATAACAACCTAATTATACGCAGCTACCAATTCTTCGGCCAGTCAAGAAATTCCCCACACCTTATGGAAGTCAAGGTTCATTACCGTGTTGAAAAGAGCACGCCACTTGTCCCTATCGTCTTTTTGATAACATGTACGAAATAAGTAGGTTTTGACTGAATCGTGTAGGCTGAACAAAATAAGACGTCAAATGTTAAAAAACGACCAGCCTTCTCGTTGTCTTCTGCTGTAGTTGTATGAAAGGCATGAATAAACATAGCACTTGTGACGCAATAAGAAATACATACGTTACTTAAACGATAATAAATTTTTATTCACTGATGAAACATTGTCACATTAGGGTTGATAAAATCATAAGAACACCTGGGAAAAATACGAAAGTTAAAAAACACTCTTTCTTGGCTCAAACTATTACAGTTCCTTGAATCCACTGACACAATGCAAATTTCTTGCGTCCAGATTTGGAATCGGTATATAGCCCAACAATGCATTTAAAACGTTAGTTTTATTTTGCTACCATAACCTTGTTGTCCCGTGTAATAACGTGATTAAACCAGGGTGCATTAGATGGACGAGGCATGAGGCGTGCTGGGAGAAAAATAAATAAATATATATATATATATATTATATATATATATAGAAAATTTAGTCGCACAGCATCAAGAGAAAAGATCACTGTAGTGACCTTGAAGTGTTTCAGCCATTAAGCTATGATTTATGTAAGGATCAACGTCAGCAGCACAGATTACATAGCACCGAATAACAGGATTGGTGAATAATAACCTAGAAAGAATGTGGAAATGGTCGTGGCCTAATTTGAAGTATTATCCCATCATTTGCCTGGATGGACTGAGTAAAATCCACAAATAACCTCAATCAAGTTATTTTAAGGTTGGACATCCCGCTGTGACGCGTGCATTTAGACAGATGTAGAGGACAGTCAGTCACAACAATAGTTTATACAATATTTTATTGACGGTCGTGCTCGTGCTACATATTTCTGCTTAAATAAAAGTCTGACGATGGCTTTTAAGCCGAAACATGTAGCACAAGCACTAGCGATGATAAAATACTGTCCAAAGTATTGTTGTGATTGCTCGTTCAGAGGAGTCCTACCTTGTGTGTGTCTAGCTGTGTGTGATCTCGAAACCTCAACAATGAGGCGGCCTAGGCCCAAGTTGGGCTGCTGCGCCACTGAAGAATAATGTGATTGACGTTCCTCTCCATCTAACTCAGGTTAGTGTTCCAACCAGATTAGTAACGGGTATTTCCCAAAATAATCAGTTTTATTGCTTGAATCCATTTTATCGGCCCCTTCGAGTATTAAACTGGATCTTAATACATAGGTTGAGATGTGAATTTGATTAATTTGAATCACAAAACGGCCCTTTGGTGGACCGTTGTCAACATTACAATAAACACACACATACAAGGATGTCAATTGCTTGACTAGCTGAGCTACTATCATCGTGTCCAAGAATGATTCTGCCTCAAGGAGATCTAAACACAAAGTGCACGAGCGTCATGCGCTACGCCGGTACCTGGTTTCTTGACGTCACAGTCAGCTGAAAGTTGTAAAGCCACAGCCACCCCGCACAACTGCTCAACACAGGCTACGCATCTTAAAAGACGAGAGCGCACAGGTACGGCTAAGTTCAACGTACGATTTAGCACTGGTAACGTTTACAGAAGTTAATGTATGTTCCTAAAGAACGTGTATGTTAAGTTCCACCGAAGGGACAGACGCCGAGCCAAAGTACGTGCGGAAGACCCACACGGTCACATCGCTGTATAACTGAATCTAGGTTCGAATCCTTCCCAGCACTTCGATGTTTGTTCGCGCCACTGGATGCAGCCTTGTAGCCTTATGGACTGGGAACTCCCAGTTCTCAGGAACCCCACGGCCTATCTGAATAAAATTTAAAATATCTACACATTTATAAGTATGAAGGGAATTGAGGTAACTAACTAACTCATTCCATGGAGCAGAGTTATTCCTCAGAAGCCAACAGGTCCTCAGCTAGTAAAGAAATCCCAGCATATTATGCAACCCGAAGGTTCATTAGCGCATTCACAATCGCCCGCCACCTGTCCCTATCCTGAGAAAGGGAATTGAGCAGAAACTACAAAAATAAAAAATAAAAACAACCTAAAACTACGTAATGGATCAAAGTTCTTCTCAAGAGGCTGTGATGAAGCCCACCACCGGACCCTACCCTGAACTAGTGCAATCCGGTCCATCCTTTCATATTCCATTTCTTTAAAATCCTTTTTTGTATTATAGTTTCATAGATACCTGTGTTCCAATAGCTCTCTTCCCTACATGATTTCGTGCTAGAACTTCGAATGGATCACTCATGTTTGTCAAGCGTATTAGATGTCCCAGCCATCTCATCCTTCTTGATTTCATCACCCTAATACTTGAAAGTAGATTGTGAAGAGTACAAATTATGAAGCTCCTCGTTATACAGTTTTCTTCATTCTCCTGTTACTTCCTCTCCCTTTTAGATCCAAAGATTCTCCTCAGAAAGTACTGCATCTGTTCTTCACGTAGAATGCCAGAACAAGTCTCACATTGATACGAATACAGCGACATATAAATTTATATTTTAAGTTTTAGCTTTTTAGACACGCACTGGGTAGACGAAAAATGTTGAACTGAATGGTATCAAGAATTTAACGAATTTGTTATGCACTTGAGAGTAGCAGAAAATAAAACTGACTGCATACGGACACGTCTCTCGAACTTCTTAGTGCCGATCCAAACAGCCGCACTTACACGGCTTGTAGTTGGTCTGCCAACGTCATGAACCTGCATGTTCTAACGTCATGCACCTGCATGTTCTAACGTCATGAACCTGCATGTTCTAACGTCATGCACCTGCATGTTCTAACGTCATGCACCTGCATGTTCTAACGTCATGCACCTGATGTTAACGTCATGCCTGCATGTTCTAACGTCATGCACCTGCATGTTCTAACGTCATGAACCTGCATGTTCTAACGTCATGCACCTGCATGTTCTAACGTCATGTACCTGCATGTTCTAACGTCATGCACCTGCAGGTTCTAACCCCTCTAAACGCATTATCATCAGCTATTCCGTGAAGACGAATAGCTGAACTTCCAACTGCGAAGTTTTGTCACTTGGTTGAACAGCAGCATAAAACCTGCCTCATATTAGAAAGGCCTTGCTGGAACGACACTTCATTCCAACTTTATATCGTTTAAGAGAACAGCTGGCAGCCGCACTCGAAAGTCGTTTTACTATAGCAGGTTCAGTCATTGTGTCACTTTGTATTAAGAATTACGACAGAATCACAGCTATTTTAGGCTGAATTTTATGAAACGTGTGAGTTGGACAAACAGTATGTGTGTGAACTTTGCCACTCAATAATTGCTAATCACATTCTCGCTGATCCAATGTGGTAATTAACATAAATGAGGGCTCTGCAACAATTCGTATTTCACTACATCGCAAATACGCTTGGCATTACCCAGTTTCTGTAAATTAGCGATACCTTACATAATATATAAGGTGAGCGAAAAGTCCGGTGCACCTGTACTGCACTGCGACGAAAGTGTGAAAAGTCCCACGCATAAAACACCTCAGGTGGCATACGTTACCTCTGTCACATGCCGCTGGGAGTCACTTCCAACACTTACGGTAACCATAAATACTGTACATTCACTGCAACTTCCACTAGACCCTACATCCTATTTCCAAAAGGTGCACAGCGACGTTTTGCTCACCTGTACAAGGTCCAACAAAAAAATGTGTAATGAATAAAACATTACATGGTAACGGTAAACTTTCCATCTGTGTAATTAAACATCACAATGACGACGTACGAGGTAATGGAAGCATAGCTCCACGCATTTTTTTTATCTCGGCACTAGGCAGACAAGTTTTCAGCTTATAGCCCTTGTTGCCTTATGCCAGGCAATAAGCTCCCACTACGCAACGGACTGCGGCTTGGGTGGGCCCCACAGCCGGTCTGGACTCAGTGACAGAAAAAAAACAAAAAGGTCATTACCGCAGCCAAGAATGGAATTCAGGTCGTCCAGCCTTAGCCAATCAACATACTGAGCTATCCCGGTTCATAAACATTAGGCTCAGGGTACAGTGGAGCCATATTAAGTGTTCATCAAACATAACAATATCCTGTATAAGAAGGAAGGCACCATTTGGGGATCCTTATTGTGCCAAGTTAAGGCTTTACGAGGAGCGCTTCTGCGCAATTGCACGCTTCCTGGGAACATCTCGCGTGACTAAACAGTCAATGTCTTAATGTCTTAAGATAGCTTCGTGCTTCTACGCATGCAAACACATTAATAATCCTCCATGACAAATCTCTTTCCATGTTTTCTTTTCACAAAGTGCATAAGATTACAGTGAATTCATCAGGGACAAGTCAGGCACTTCGAATTGCTTCGTCTCTTCAAACGATTCGGTCATACTTTCTATGGGGGAGTTTACGTTCAAAGTTGTCAAATAACGTTAAATCTTGTCCTCACTGTCTAAGTCTAACGCCTCTTTGGCATAATATACAAGTACAAACTTCCTCTCAAAAAGCAGTCAAGGTAAAGAGTGGTCCCTGCGCAAGCCATGAAGGCAAGGAGAGGTACAACACCACGCATTCTTAACCTCGGCACTAAATGGTCAGCTTCACACCTCGACTCGGACAATGTGCCCCCAGTACCCATTGAATAGGAGTCTGGGTGGGCCCCAGAGCCGGTATGGACCTTGCCGGGAATCCAGCCACGATTCTTCGAACATCCAGCCCGTAGCCTAGTCATTATACCGGTTGCGGTATCCCGGCTATTTCTAAAATGCATTAACGTTAAGTGAATTACGTACACACAACGGAGAATGCGTTTCGAAAGTATGTATAGTGCACTAGAGTCATCTATCTACTCGTTATCTTTGCGTACGTATTAGTGCTCGTCATTTGACGTATTCGACTCGTACTATACATAATCTTGCATAAAATCCAAACTAAACTGAAAACTGACTTCATGGGTGACTTTAGGAGGTCAAAGACTTTCAGATAGTCCCCTTTTACGGAATCCAAATACTCATAACCGTGTCCACAGGAATCTACCACTGTCTCCTATCTTTACGAACTATGAAGATACTCATTACGCAATTTCATCCATCCTCCTGGTAAAGCTCTCTCAGGACCACATACACGTATTCTCCTCAGTACCATGTTCTATGTTAATCGTTATTTGCTGTTTTTCCCACGTCAAAAAACCTACAGAAACTCGTGCACGTTTATTCAGCCTTAATTGTCCCTAGTTTTATGTCCCTATATGATACTGGTCAATGTTATTTCAAATTTAAATACCCCACTTGCATATGACGCGCACCGGTGTGAAGTGCGAATGTGAAATGCTGCTACAGGACAAAAGCAGCCCCGAGGCAGCTGTTTGAGTGGTGCTAACATGAATCAATACAACATTCATGTAAAGTACTCGTCATTTTCACGACAGTTTTATTAAATTTGTAAAATACGTACGTTTTATTACAAATACCATATTCATGAATCAACTGTCAGCATTCAAAGTCGGATAACAGCTGTCAAAGCAGCTGATATATGATAGGCTATTACAAGAAGTTTCGAACAGTTGTCACAAAAATTAAAACGTGAGAAATTAAAATTACGCATTTTTTACAGAACCTGTACAAATGAAAGCACAATGTGGAGGGCGTGTGCATCCGAAACTAATGTACATATGTAAAGTCCGAATTTATCGGGAAAGTTCAACATGGATATGGACTTTCAACATAGGCACAAATAAGAAGAATGGAGACGAAGGAAATGCATTTCCTCAGAGCGGCCGCAGTAGACTGAATGATGGATCACAAATGTAATTAAGATAATGGATAAGAATTAGGAGTGCCACTAATACAGTAATGAAGTCATAAGGTAAAGGAAATTCTTATAACATTCGGGGCGAAACCCGAAGCTGCTCTATCAACATAAAGCGCAGGGCAGACGATACCGGGACGATCGACAAACAATGAAAAGGAACAGTTTTAATCATTGAAATCGGAACATGCAACGGACTTAACTCGTTAGCTTGCACGAAGAAAAACAATATGGGTCCACACGAGTTTCATATAACGCGGTTTTACATTGCGCTGAAATCAAACGTCATCGAGGCTTTAAGAACTGCTGCTCGTACAAAAATTGGCGCAACATATGAACTATAAGAATATAAGAATCTCAGAAAGATTTACGTTTGAAACATCGTTTGATATTGCAAATGAGTAAGGAAAAATAAGGAAAAATAGTTTCTATTTTTTTGCAGTGTGATATCTGTAGTTTGCTAACCTGCAATAAATGAACACGAATGAGAAATGCAGAATCTCAAAGAAAACATACAAACGAAGAACACTTTTTCGCTTACAACACACAAGTGTAGAACACTTATAACATGCTACTGTAGAACACTTTTCCATTATAACACACTACTGCAGAACACATTTCCACTTATAAAACACTACTGCAGAACACCTTTCACGCTACTGTAGAACAATTTTCAACTTATAACACATTACTGAAGAACACCTTTAACGCTACTGCAGAACAAATTTCCACTTATAACACATTATTGCAGAACACTTTTCACGCTACTGCTGAACAATTTACCACTTATAACACACTACTGCAGAATACTTTTCACGCTACTGCAGAACACTTTTCACTTATAAAACACTACTGCATAACACCTTTCAAGCAACTGCAGAACAATTTTCAACTTATAACACATTACTGCAGAACACTTTTCACGCTGCTGCTGAACAATTTACTACTTATAACACACTACTGCAGAAGACTTTTCACGCTATTGCAGAACACTTTTCCACTTATAACACATACTACAGAACACTTTTCCACTTAAAAAACACTACTTCAGAACACCTTTCACGCTACTGCAGAATAATTTTCAACTTGTAACACATTACTGCAGATCACCTTTAACGCTACTGCAGAACAAATTTCCACTTATAACACATTACTGCAGAACACTTTTCACGCTACTTCTGAACAATTTACCACTTAGAACACACTAATGCAGAACACTTTTCACGCTATTGCAGAACAATTTACCACTTATAACACACTACTGCAGAACACGTTTCACGCTATTGCAGAACACTTTTCCATTTAAACGATATTACTACATAATACGTAAGTCCGTGCCCGTTTCCTGCCTGCGATTACTGTGCAATAGGCTGAGGTCCTTGTTTAATTATTGCCAAGTAAGAAATGTGTTGACGCCCAGAGGAGTCCTACCAAATCTGGTGTGTCTAAAAAGTATGATCGTGAAGCCTCGACAAATGAGGCGGCCTTGGTTCCCAAGGGGCTGTCGAGCCATTGAAAAAGAAATAATAATGTGTTGATGTGCTTTCAAAGAGTCATTAGTAATTAGACGGAACTGTACGTGATCAATTATATTAATATTTGAGTTACGTTCTACACCACCGGTCGGTACGCTGAATGAATACGAATTCACAGACAGAGGTTCTTCTAGACACAAGTCGAAGTAAGCAGCATCTACTTTCATGTAATTTAAAAATACTCTGCTGATCAAATTGGTATAGGATTCTGGAGTACTGCATTAGGTATTTCGTATGTAAGGCCCTACATCCTACTCCATAATCCCTGGTATTTCTGACATTACATATAATAGAAGAAGTTCTGGAAAAGAACTCTTTTCCTTCGAATCGCGACGGTTAGAACTATAAATTAACAAACTATAAATTAATGACCAATTTATTCCCTTAATCACTAGCAGCACACATCCCAACTGCATTAAATTTACCACATATAAACTCAAAAGTTTCTCGCCGTCGCTATATTTGCATTTATGCCCTACTGACAATTAAGTTGGAAACTTATTTCGGAAGCAAAAAGTAAAGTAAGGGGATTTTGTAATAAAAGGATAAAATTTATAAGATGCATAGGCCTACGTTGCTTGTGCTTCTACACATCTCAATAAACAAGCAAACAAATTTAGGACCTGGACAATCCAGGAATACGGAGTTGATTCCAGGCAGACAAGAATTTTCCTCTTCTCCAAAACGTCCAGACCGGCTGAGGTGTTCGCCCAACCTGCTATCCAGTGAATTCCACAGATAGGCTACTTCCCACATAGACAAACCAACGGGAGGTAAACCTGAGGACTCACCCCATCTAGTGCCGAGGACTAACGCGTACAGCTATACGTCCAACCCCCATACCTCTTCTTGGTGTGACGCTTAAATAAACACAGGGAAAACTTAACTTCAAATGAAACATACATATAAAGCGTCACGAGACTTTTCACGCCACTCTCGATAGCTTCAGTTCTTTATTCTGTGATTCTTTGCTTGATTTCAACCGCAGTTATAATAATCCAATTAATATAAATACAAAATGCAGACATTTTCGGGGGGGGGGGGATAGAGTTAAAGTTGCAGTAATTTTAAGTCATTGTACAATTCTTTTTAATGAATGCGCTAGAGCTCCAACAAATGAATATAAGTGTCGCAATTGCTTCATAAAACTCTAAAGTAACCTAACCATACCCCGTCGTTACCCGAATATAATCACCATTAACAGCATGACGCTCATAGGGTAGAGGTGAGGGAAAGTTGTCTCTGTGCAGGCCATGAACACATATGGGAAGTGGAAGTAGGGCTCCACGCATTCTTAACCTCAGCGCTCAGTGGGGGTAAATGGCAGATTCACGACGCAGCCGCTGAACCCCACCTCCTGGGTAACAGCCTCCGGTATACACTGAATAGAAGGCTAGGAGGACTCCAGAGGCTGGAGAAAAATATCAAGCCACGAGTCCTCAGTAGTCCATCCCGTAGCCTAATCATTGTACAGACTACGTTATCCTGGATCCGCATTTGCCTCAAGGAGCAGAGGAAATCACGATAACCCTTAGCCACACAGCCGGTGTCAGGTTCAAGATGTGATCCTGGGATCTTGTATGAAGCAGCAGTGCCACCTGTCGACTATGACGTCAGGTACGCATGTGCCTCATAACAGAATTCCGAAAAAGACAAGGGATTCCTTCGGAGCATTAATAAGAGACAAGCCCTAACTGTAATATTTTGGGTTACGACACTGCGTAGTCTTAAGGGCTGTTATCAGTGTTTCGGAGAAATGATGTGCCCCCATCTTCAAAATTACGATGACTGATGCAGCATTTCTTTCGAAGCAGTACCAGCTACAAAATTACACGCTGTCACAACGCAGAAGACCACATTCTGAATACTCACCACCATGAAAAGTTGCGTTTAAAGACCTTCAGATTCTGCGCCATATGCGCTATTGTGAAAATAAACTGCTTTCAGCAAGGTGCCAAAACTATTTTAATGTACCGTTATATCAGCGTGAAAGAAGAAGGCGCCTGCGATCAACTGATACAACGCTGGGTTAACCCACACTTGTCGGAACAAACCGGGACTCAGTATTGCGCTCACGTATCGAATACTGGTTACTTTCAAGTTTCCTTATACCTTTTTAAGTATGTACTTCCGGCCAAAACAAGTTATGTTCATTCCATCCTGCGGTTCTATTAACAACGGATTATGTAAGTGTGCGGAGTTATCAGAAAGGTCGTTATGCAATCTAGCTTCTCCCCAAATTACAGGAAGCCATTCTATTTGTCCTATGCGAAGTTCACAGAACGATCTACATTCAAAGTCTGATATAGCGCCACCCTCATTCTGTACCCACAAAAGTCTGTGAACAGAAATCCCCTGTTATACAGTATTTCGATTTACCGCCACCTTCGATATACGGGCACAGATTGCGATGAACAAACACTGGCGCTATATCGGGGTTTGACTGTATTAGCAATACCTACATTTTACATAGACCCAAGCATAAACAGAACTACATAAGGATGAGTGCTTTATCGGAGAATAGTCTTACTAAAGTTCTCAGTCTCGCAGAGCGTTTTATTTCACTGGACGGTTTTGGTAGGGGTTTGCGAAGAAAATTTGAAGAAATTAGACTAAAAGCTTCGCCATGCCTATCTATCCGCATAAAATTTTGAAAAGGATTTTCATAAAATTTGATACTAGGAAATTTTAGGCATATTAAAATTTGTAGATGCTCTCCAATTTTGGGATCGGGTAACAGTAACGGACACTTTAACATGAGCACCCAGATACATTTCTGAGCAAATCTAGACCTTAGCCCACTAGACAGTTGTAGAGAAAAATACAGTGAAACCCGCCTACAACGGAACCGTAAGGGACAAATTTTTTCCGTTGCAGGCAGGTTCCGATTCACACAGGTACCTGAAGTTTGGATCCTCGGGACTGCCAAAGTTTTTCGCTAAAGGCAGGTTTTCGTTACTCCCAAGTTCCGTTTACGACAGGTTTCACTGTACCGTGAAAGTATAGTGTCCCATCTAAATGAAAATGTAAACTGTTCAATAATTTTTGTAAAATTCTCCCATCTCTAATTTAATTGTTACATGATCACAAAAGGACAGACACAGCGGTTTTAACCGTTTAAGGACGGAGTGTAATCTGATTCATTTAAAGGCCCAGTTCGTAACGCGCACTTAACACTCCACACCTCGGTTAAATGTTGTATAAGGCAAAAGTCGCTGCTCTGAGATACATGCAAAGCACACAAATTCACACTGCGAGCAGAGTGTAGAAGTTGTGAATGTTAAATTATGGCGGTACATAACGTACTCGCTAAGCTTTAAAAGGTCGCAGGGAAGCGAACGTCACTATGGTTTAAACCCATACTGCCAGCCAAATACACTTTTTTTTTGTCTTACGTGCTTCAGATCAATTAAAGAACGGGCTTCAAAAGCACCAAAACTGTTATGATATGTGTACATTTCCTAACTCATCAAGATCATTAGAGAAAACTAATTCTGTGACGCAAGTACTGCTAACAGAAATTATTCAGCTACATACGGAATTTCATGCCTCCCACCAGTTGTTGTATAGAAGTTATCCTGAGTGCGTTCAATTTAACACAAACCCTGATATCCTCAGCTTAATACTTACCCCTTATTATCCCCTTCCCTAGCGCTCTCCCCCTTACGATTCCCGAATGAAATTTTATATACTTTACTGACCTCCCTGTGTACGCCTGTTACACGTTCCGCCTGTATAAATAATTCTTCTTGATTTACTCACGTTGGTAGATGAAGCGTACAAATTATGATGCTCTTCACTACGTCAGTTTCATCATCGTCCTTGCTCGGCGATGGGGAAGTGTTCTCACATATTCCTCTGAGCGCCCTGTTCTTAAACACTCCCAAACAAATTACACACATTCACAAACTAACTGTGCTACCTACACAAATCTCTTTCCTGTACTGTCAATATTTATTTTCCAGCGCCTTTCATCAGAAAATCGTGCATCGTCCGACAAATCTAGGGGTGGGAGGAAAACCCAGTTCACAACGAACACTTTAACTCTACTTTATCTTTACTGATTACAAAATTCTCCCGACTTGGACTATAATTTCACAATTTCCCTGCACTCTCCAGGCCCAGATCTACCATCTTACTGGCCAAAAATCTATCCACGCATGTGGAATACTCAGAAGTAAAAGCAACGTAATTCCTTGCTAATTACTTCACATACATTAAGAATTAGACCGCACGTTTGCGCATGCGTGTTATAACACACTAATGCGCTGTTTTTTTTTTTTCGTGGGAGTAATCGCGTCATTGAAGCTTTTATCAGTCCTGCGTGTGTGTGCCTGTTCTGTTCTCCTTTACAAGGATGTTTTCTTATTTACCGTCACTTCTGAACAGAAGACGACATGAAAATGTTCAAAATATTGACTTTACATGTCTATCCAGGATATTAGAAGCCAACAGACAACATATTCCTCAATAATAGGCCGTGACTGGATACCGTCTGCGGAAGGTTCTTTTGGCAGAAGGGAAGACAGTCTGAGAGTGTTGCAGAGTACTGTGACCTAGGGCAGAGTAGCAACAGAAGGCTAAGAGAAATATGCATAACGTGGAGTTTCATAAAGTGTAGCATTCACCTCTCTGTTACTAATAATCACACGTAACAGTTACCTTGCGAAGAAGCTAATAGTATCACCGATACTCAATAAATTCCCCCAATTTTATGAAATCGGATGCTGTAGATAACGTATTTACAACAGCCTCATAGGGTACGTCCAGAGTGCCTTTAGGTATCAATATTCTGACTGACTATTTCAAGTAGGTGTAGTTGGTACGAAGAATTTAACCTTTTGAAGAAGTAATTATATATACCAACAAATGGGCATACAATGTATAAAACTGCAATTTAATCTATATATATATATATATATATATATATAATGCCTCCTACATAAAAGTATTTCAGCGAATGTTCGCCATCTTCAGGGAGAGGACAATAGAAAGGAATTTATACAACTACAAAATTAACGACTTTTTAATTTCATACTTGTATAAATTCCTTCGTATTATCGTCTCTCTGAAGATCGCGAACATTCGCCGAAACATATAGGAAAGATTATGTAAATAGACAACTTTTAATTTTATACACTATTTTGTATTTGTTGGGATATATAATTAATTACAATCACAATGCACGGAACGAATAATATTACCTTTGATGAATATACAGGACTGCAAATGGTGCAATCCGTGACGTACGACGTATTACACGGGTTTTACCAAGGCGTGCATAATTTAAACACGTCAAAGAGGTTTTACAGTATAGCGTAGTATTTATTACAGTGACTAGGCTACAGCCTGGATGATCCGGAATTCGAATACCTGCAGGGGCAGGCCATTTTCGTCTTTTCTAAACATTCATACCGGCTTTGCGGCCCACTCATCCTTCTGTTCAATGGATACTGGATATTCTTCCCAGGGAGAATGAGGACATAGCATGAAATTAACCACTCACCTCCTTCTAATACCGAGGTTAAGAATGAACGGAGCTATATCTCTCCTTCCCCTGTATGCCTGCATGGTGTGGACAGGGGCAACTTTACATTTTCACCTCAGCCATACGGTTTTATAGTAGAAGCGTAAATGTAATTGCATCGACGCCCATAATAAAACTACGACCTCCGCTGCGCCGATTTTTACGAAACTCGTAACTGCTCGATAGCATTACATGCAGACCTCTTGTACCAAATATGGAAAGTGCGGGCAGAAATTCATTTATGCCCCTTTGTAAACTACAGCCTA
The DNA here is from genome assembly GCA_021186555.1 of Reticulitermes speratus. NCBI lineage: Eukaryota > Metazoa > Arthropoda > Insecta > Blattodea > Rhinotermitidae > Reticulitermes > Reticulitermes speratus. The sequence continues at coordinate 24,684,098 of JAJKFL010000005.1, forward strand.
CAATGCGCTGATTAACACGAAACTCGTAACTGCTCAACTGTCTTACTTTTTGGTGTTAAACCTGTCGGTACATATACTAAACATTAGGCTTTAAAGAGTTAATAAAGATATAGGAAAACCACTCCCTTCGTACCATCTTCGACTAGAAGCAATCGATAATCGAACCCCAGTTTCCATTCAAAGTCTCAAAAGTATAAAAACGTTACGAACCAATGACAGGCAGGCAGCTGTATCATGTCACAATTACGCATTCTGTCAGCACGTACCGTACACACTGGTGTGAAGAATGAAAGTTTAATTGGCCTCCCTTTGCAGTGATGTTCATATTACAGCAGTTGTAGGTGTGGCCGTATTCCTTCGTATGTTTTAAGGAGTGGTAATATTCATTTAGGAGCGTTTGGCAATAGGTGGAACTGCCCGGAACGCTGATTTGCCTACGGCTACACCACGACCCCGTGTCTGTATATACGTCATCAGTAACTGCGCTCTGGGTGATAGGATCATGGTAAACTGAGTTTCTTACAGTCCCCACTGCTTATCACAAAACGTTCAGTTTCATCCGTCATAGGATCGGATGAATGGCTGAAGCGAATTAGTAGGGCTAAGTTACATTCATAACACCTCAATATAACAGCCTGATGTTGAAGGTAATAGCGTTGACACTGACGTTTTAATGGCTGTGAAAAGTAGTTTATGGTTCTCTGGCTTGTAATGCCTTGTAGTTTAGCGGGTGATCATCAAAGTTTCGGAGGTATATGTTACCTCCATCTTCAGGGTTAGGAATACAGTAAAGATTCAAGTCTCCAGGGGAATGACGATGTGTCGTTCGAAACGTCTGGAACCACTTTCCCAAAGACATGGCGTCATATGCCACCAAAGTTCAGCAACACAGCCGTGAGAACCTCAGCCCCGCAAGGAATACACTCTTCTACTTCTCGCAAATGAATTCAGTCTCCTAAGAAAGTTAGAATTAGAGAACGAAAAGTAACATGGGCATACTTCGTGAGATTCGAAGTTCTCATGGTGATGAATATACATGAATGTGACGCCGTGTAGTATGGTAGGTAGGTACAGACCCTGAAGGTGAGGACAGCAAGTTCCTCCCATACTTGGCACATATCTACCAGGATACACGATGTCACACGCCACAAAACCGTGACATTGAATGCACTTTATTCGGCGTTGTCTTCTTTTTTCTTCCTTTGTTAGTTTCTCACTTTCTTTTCTTTTCTTTCTTCCTTCCTTTATCCATTTCTCCCTTTCTTGTAATTGTTTAGTATTTGTGCCTCTCTCTTGAAACTATTTAGTTATCATTTCTCTCACTATATTACCGTATTTATGACCCGTTTAGTAAGAGTCTCGGCTCCTGAAATGCCAAGATATGTAATCTAGCTGCTGAAAATCTCTCTCGTATTTGGAGAAAATCAAGTACTGAAAAATAAAATACTCAAGTTTTCCACAGCGTCTATCAATTACTCGAATTTGCACACATACGAATTTGTGCCTCAGGAGAACGAGTAGCAGTACGACACACAACTGTTATTGATTTGTGACAAAATTTCGTTTCATTATAACTTTACATCACAAACTGCATATATAGACTTCAATTCCACCCGATAGTGAACAATTTCGTCCCACCGTTTATATGTTCTTCACACGAACGTAACGCAGCTTCCATCCCCTTTAAATACTCAGTATTCACACGGGTGCTGTAAAGTACTCATTTCAAGTTTATGATAACATTAAGTAATTTAACGATCTTGTTTTCATAGGAGAATACGACCCAACGGCGGACTCGTGTGAACACGGTAATGAACATTCGCGTTCCATAAAAAGCGGGCAATTTGTTGTCAATCTCAGTGACTGTCAGTTATTCAAGACACGACTCTCCTTCATGAAATTCGTCTGTAATGCGAGGCCACCAATTGAAAGTTGATCATAAACGCTGAGAATGTAGGGTATGAAAGGATACGATCATACCGTACTTCAATGTTCCATCCAGGCATTTACATGGACAGGCTAAGGAAAACCATGGAAAATATCAGTTGCGCTAGCAGACCCCACTAACCTGCTTAGTATATAGCCCTCAAGACCTCACTAACCTCCTCTGTATATAGCCCTCGGGACCCCACTAACCTGCTGAGTACATAACCTCTTCAGGCTCCACTAACCTGCTCACATATAACCTCTTCAGACACTACTAACCTGTTTAGTACATAACCTCTTCAGACACCACTAACCTGCTTAGTACATAACACCTTCACAATCCACTAACCTTCTCAGCATATACCCTTAAGACCCCACTAACCTGCTCAGCATACAACCCTCAGGACCTCACTAACCTGCTCAGTACATAATCTCTACAGATCCCACTAACCTGCCCAGCATATAGCCCTCAGGACCTCACTAACCTGCCCAGCATATAGACCTCAGGACCTCACTAACCTGCTCAGTACATAATCTCTTCAAACCCCACTAAACTGCTCAGCATACAACCCTCAGGACCTCACTAACCTGCTCAGTACATAATCTCTACAGACCCCACTAACCTGCCCAGCATATAGCCCTCAGGACCTCACTAACCTGCCCAGCATATAGACCTCAGGACCTCACTAACCTGCTCAGTACATAATCTCTTCAAACCCCACTAAACTGCTCAGTACATAACACCTTCACAATCCACTAACCTGCTCAGCATAAACGCTTAAGACCTAACTAACCTGCCCAGCATGCAACCCTCAGGACCTCACTAACCTGCTCAGTACATAATCTCTTCAGACCCCACTAACTTGCCCAGCATATAGACCTCAGGACCTCACTAACCTGCTCAGTACATAATCTCTTCAGACCCCACTAACCTGCCCAGCATATAGACCTCAGGACCTCACTAACCTGCTCAGTACATAAGCTCTACAGACCCTACTAACCTGCCCAGCATATAGCCCTCAGGACCTCACTAACCTGCCCAGCATATAGACCTCAGAATCTCACTAACCTGCTCAGTACATAATTTCTACAGACCCCACTAACCTGCTCAGCATACAGCCCTTAGGACCCCACTAACCTGCCCAGCATATAGACGTCAGGACCTCAATAACCTGCTCTGTACATAATCTCTTCAGACCCCACTAACCTGCTCAGCATACGGTCCTTCATACCCCACTGTCTTCCAAGTTGTGATGGGGCCTTTTGTCACACTTGAATATTATCGCTATTAAGAGTAAAAAGTGTACTTATAAACTCACATCCTGTGTCACAGAAAACACTAACTGGTTAATGCTGTTTAGGTACAGAGTGTCTGTTGTGAGAATCATGCGAAAACTATAAATACACTTTGTGGTAAAATAAAGAACTCTTTCACATCAGGTGGTAAATATAGTAATCACCACGTTTTAAATGGTTGAAGACATCGTTAGTGTATAGACAGGCAGTATGGCATTCGTGCAAATACGCATTATGAACAGAGGCAAAATAATGAATGCCCTTACTTGCATAATTGTGCTCTCACAGAGGCTGCAGTAGTCCTACTTTGTGACGTACCTGATGACGCCAGCTTCGTCTCAATGCCAGTGACGTCAATGCCGCGGATGCCGGCCTTGCCAAGCAAGGGTAATTCCAAGCGTGGCACGGATTTATGTGTTGTCTTTTTTGCTTTCCATTCTTGTTAAATGAAATGTTAGCATAATTATCCTGCAATCCACTTGGCACTGTTTGCATGTGACAGTGGGATCAGAAGATAGCCTCAAGAAACGTAATTCGAGTTACGTAAGACTAGAAAAATATGTCGAAATCTCAAACAGGAGAAGAAAGACATTATTCTGATAAAGAGAAAGAGAGAGAATTGAGTAATTAACAAAACTGTCAATTGCTAATAAGATATAGCGTCGACGATAGGTGAAGGAAAAATTGGTATGGAGCACTGGTGAAATGATACTGACATGGGAAAATCGAAGCATTCGGAGAAAGATCTATCCTAGTGTCACTTTTTTCACGATAAACCCATCGCCTGGCCTGAGATCTAAACCTGGGCCTCCGCAGTGAAAGGCCGGCAACTACCCGCCTCAGCCTGTTACAGTCTACATGGGATTCAAATAATATTAAAATTTAATTTCTTCAATAATAAAGTAATTCAACAAGTTTATAACTTTAAATAGCTGGCTTACACTAGCATCTTAATGACAATTAACTTTACAAAACATCAAGAAATATGCAGGAAATTAATCACTCTACAATTAATTACAAAAAATGGTACAAAAATAAAACAGACTCTTTTAAAATATACCTTGTATACTGCTAAGAGTGAATTCTGAAGGTTTGCGTTATAATTTCAGTTTAGACCAACATGTATCAGCGTGAAATAGACCCTATAAACATGAAACAAGTCGATCCCAGTGGCCGTGCGGTCTAAGGCGTGGGTCTTCGGCCGCTCGCTTACTAGGATCGTGGGTTCGAATCCCACCGAGGGCATGGATGTTTGTGTTGTGTTTGTTGTATAAGAACAGTATGGAACATAAGGGGCATGAAGGACAAAAGGATTAGACAGTATAAAAAATGGATCAAAGGGGAAAAACCCGGGACAGGGGAAAAAAAGAAAATCCCACCGGGGCATGGATGTTTGTGTTGTGTTGTAAAAAGACGGTTGTGGACCGTAAGTGACATGAAAGGACGAAAAAGGATTAATACAGAACAAAAATGGATCAAAGGGGAAAACCCAGGAATTAGTAAAAAAAAAATCCCACCGGGGGCATGGATGTCTGTCTCTTGTGAGTGTTGTGCGTTGTCAGGTAGAGGTCTCTGCGACGAGCTGGTCCCTCGTCCAGAGGAGTCCTACCGACTGTGGTGTGTCTCAAATGTGTGTGACCATGAAACCTCGAAGGAACGAGGAGGCCCAGGCCCACCATATAAGGCTGTCGAGCCATAGGAAAAAAAACATGAAACAAACTAGCAAGTTTCTTGCTAAAAAGAAGCTCGAAAGTGTCGCAATCTTTAAGCACCAAAACTCCTCGTTACATAACAACGATTTCCGGAAATCACTTTCATTGCCTGTTTTTTCTTCAAATATTTCAGTCTACATCACTGACAGTCTAGTCGCGGCATCGTTTGTTTGTCGATTTGTCGTTCGTTTCCACGGATGCGAACAAAAAACATACAGTTACGATTGCTTACAATACCACCACCCAACGGCAGCTATGGACGGAATGCTTGAGTTGGTATTCTTGCGCCCGCCACTGCCAAAAAATTACGTCTGCTCAAATAGCAATACTGCTCATTGCAGAGAGTATCTTTTAACAGTGGCGCTGTGCGTAAGGAAATACGAGCTGCCTTTACCAAGGCGAAACTGCCGAGACTTTTCTCCTGTTATTAGCGCTGGAACGTGGGACGAAAGCTCAGTCATGTATCAGTCACGCATAGCAGGTGGAGAGCGGGTTGAGAAATGTGTTCTGTTGAACAAAGAGTGTTCATTTGAAAAACTGCAGAGTGTGTCAGGGGGAAAAAAAAGTCCCGAAAAGTTTTGTAAAAATAATACACCGTGTCAACGGTGCCGTGTAGAAGAAACATACACAGAATAGTGGGAAGATTTGAACGATGGGTTTAGTGATGGAAGAAATGGCGTATGAAAACCTGTGTCACGAAATATTTTCAGAAGGTGCGATGCCTGCTTAGACGCTAGACGTCGGCACTTCGAGATTCTTCTATGAATGAAGGTATGGTGAACTGCTGGGGTAAAGCGGGCTCAAAGTTTCGGCAAATTCACGCTTCTATTGATAAAGTTCCCATGACAGTCGTCGTGCTCAGGGACACGATTAATGATACATTCTGTACACAGCGCTGTCTTTACACTGGCGGAGGCCGTGTTTAGTGTTTTAAACGTTTAGTTTGAATTTAGAGGCCAAAACGAAAATAAACTCAGATCAAACTGTAACGAACAGAACAACACGTTTACTTGCCGAAGAAAGGTACCACCAGATTATCGTCGTCGTAATCATCATCATCATCATCTCTCAAGCTGTATTTCTTCTAGAAATTTTCACCTTCACAGCGTCCACACTCAGTAAAATCGCTACATCAAAGTGTCTATAGATCTAGGTGTCTGATGTACAGAACAGGATCAGTGTGACATCTTCGCTCTTCTGGGACGTTACGCAGCGTAGATTTGTACTTAGTTACCGACGTTTCGGGACCCTTGAATATGGGACCGATAGGTTGTCCCGAAACGTCAGTAAGTACCAGTCTACGCTGCGTAACATTCAAGAAGAGCGAATATCTCATTTACACCGCGGCAGAAGCCTGAAATCACGCAGGATCAGCGTGGATATCGTAGCTATAAACTTTCCTTTCACAACAGAAGTTTCATCGATGACAATCCGAAAATTGTACGTTTTTTCTAATAACTCTGGTGAATAAGTAATCTGTGTTAATTGACGAGTCACAAGTTCCCGTTTATAACTCAGCACTCAAGTTAAGCAATCCAACTCGGATCTGGCAGGGACACCGCGTGTGAAATAGTCTACAGGGCACAGACGTTGAAGAGCTGTGCACGCGAATTTCTTTCTTTACTGGGATCAGACAAAGTGACCAAATCTTGTTCACCTTGCACTCGCAGCCAAGTGTTGGTGCTAGGGAAGAGCCAGATGAAGCACGCTCAGCGCAGTTTCTTGTCCAATATCTCTAACATTCCATTTAAAATTAAAATAACTTATGCGATTTTCTTTGCACAAGAAATAAATTTTGCGCAAAATGGAGCGGCCAGGCCGTCTGTCTGCCAGCTTGTCTGTCCGGAATTACCTCGTACTTAACGGACATTGAATGGATCTGGTTGGAGGATCAGAATTCAATATATATTTTTTTAAATGGCTCGACAGCCCCTTGGGGGCCTAGGCCGCCTCATTTTTCGAGGCTTCACGATCACACTTTTTTTAGACACACCACATTCGGTAGGACTCCTCTGGAACGAGGGACCAGCTCGTCGCAGAGACCTCTACCTGACAACATACAACACTCACAAGAGACAGACATCCATGCCCCCGGTGGGATTCAAACCCACAATCCTAGTAAGCCAGCGGTCGCAGACCCACGCCTTAGACCGCACGGCCACTGGGATCGGCCAGAATTCAATATACCGGATGAAATTATTTTGAATGGCACTAGAGGTTTGCTTGCGACTTAAATACAACTGAAGCAATTTCTAAATGTATTGTCTGAAAATCGGTGCACTCCAAAAAAATAGTAAATGGGACAATACTTACTTTATAAACGTTTACAAATACAGTACCAGAAAGGGATGTAATAAAATAAAATTTCACAGATGAAATAATATTCAATACAAAGTGAAAGTAAGCTAATGATTCAACAGCATTTGCCCCATGCTTTCTGCATGTTTACCCACAGCACTTGCGTCGTTGGCGTGTAATGCTGCTCGCAGTCCATGATAACGGTTCAGCAGAAAGTTGCGGAGTTGAAATCCATCACACAATTCCAGATGGAGATTCAGCACTAAGTCACAGCTAATTCATGGAGTGGGATAGACAATGCATGATGCTGTGTACAAATGTTTACGTTCACGTGCATGCAAATTCATACTGCCTCAAATCATCGAAGAGGCACACCGTGACACTAAGAAAACATTTTTGGGACAAACACTGGATAAAATGGACAATGATGACACTTTCCTGACGTCAGTGTAATTTTCTGACCATGAAATATTTTTATTTGAATGGTCTGGCAAACAGGAATAACCTCAAGATTGGGGTAGCGAGCAGTATTGTCAAATCATCGAAAACCAAAGGGACACACCAAAAGTGAATGGTGTGGCATTATCAAGGATGGCATCATTGGACGCTGATGTGGTCTTGAAGCTAACGTGATAGTTCATTCATGCTTGGAGATGTTAGAACAGTACGCTGTCCACGACTGCTTAACGATTTGTGGTTGCAGCAGGATAGCGCACAGCAAAGTTTTGGTTGCAGCAGGATAGCGCACAGCAAAGTTTTGGTTGCATTGTCCCTCAGTTTTCAGGCGAGCGCTTCCCGAATAAAATTCAACTGATGAGGAGTTACTCTGGCATGGGCTCGAAAATCAGCAATATATCACCACTATACCTTATTCCGTGGAGATACGTAAAGAATATCTTCTGCCAAAGACAACTGCGGAGATTTAGACAATGCGTCATCATATTCGACTGCAGGAGTGACAAAGGTCGTGACCAGGTTGCAGAAGTTACGGTACCGTTTTGATTCCATCGAGCTACGGATGATGCCTGTGATGAAAATGGTACCTAATACCAACACACGTGGGGTAAAAATTGTATATCCATTCTACTGGAAGGCAGATTATTTTTTGTTTGTAACGAATATATTTCCAGTGTGAGTTATTTTAATTCACACCTTTCTCAGACATACAGCATTACTAAAATATATTTCGAAATTCTGTACATATTGACCTAACAAATACAAGGAAAAATTGGAATAATTTACTTTATGGGCTTTTCAATCGTCTCGTTTTAAAATCAAAATCACTACGTTTCGGGGTTAGGATCGGTCCCTGTCCTCGAGCTAATAACAGGCTGTCCCCGAAACGTAGTGGGAGGGAAGGAAATGTCCACGAAGCAAATGATTCCAGATGTGATGAGAATCACATAGAACTGTAATACAAACAGAGGAGTATGTGACTACACACCACAATATCCATGCAATTTATGGTTTGTATTATCAAAATTTGAGACTGAAATTAATATCTCAAAACTGCTACTGACCTCTGAAACAACTTACTTCTATGTATAACAGATTATACAGGGCAGTGAAGGTTGAAAGTTCGCGAAAATTGGAAACAAATTTGGGCACAGAGAAATGCATATTATTTAACACACAAATGAGGGGATGAATTTATTCTTTCAAAGCACGAGATATTTTAATACTGACCTACACACATAAATTTAGCATCTCCATAGTCCATATCATGATTAAACTTGCCATAATCAGTATACAGTTGAATACAGTTCCAGAACATCAGACAGCCTTAATGCTTATTCCCCATATCTGATTTAAACAGCTTTCAAAAGGATGAGTCTAATTAAACAGGAACACGCACAAAAATCCAGCTGCAGTGTTCTGCTACTACTGACAGTACTACTACTTTAAAAGGAATGCGGTTTGTAATAGTCCACTCAGAGGATTTATTTCAAAAAATTACCAGTTTATCCCCCTCTCTTGCTCACACCCGAGTACAGAGTCTCCAGCCCGAGAAATTCTCATAGCCAGTTACAACAAGCCACTGGCCGCAGAGGTAGTTAACACTACCCGCCTATTAAGAAATCCGAAAATTTACTGCCATGTTCACAAGATCGCACCACTAGCCTTTATCCTGTACCAGGTGAATCTAGTCCACTTCCTACAACATATTTTTAAGACGAGTCCTACTATTATCGCACTATATAAACATAGCCTCCCAAACGTCTCTTCAAGGCAGGTTTTCCGACTGACATTTTGTATTCCATTATCATCTCTTCCATGCGTGCTACATGCTCAGCTCCTCCATTTCTTAATTTCATCATCCTAATAACAATTACGAAGCTCTTAATTATGTATTTTCCTCCGTCCTCCTGTTACTGCTTCTCTTTTAGGCCAGATGTTCTACTCAAAAGCCTCAAACACTCTCAATGAATTCAAATGACTTCAACGTACACCACTAAGATAATAAATTAATTACTCTTCCTTACTTAAGTCCATGTTTCAGCGCTGCTTCATTTTATCATCTTCAGTGAAACCTTAGTCTTATACGAATATGTAGTATATAGAAAGTCATTTTACGTTTGCAAAAATCTGCAAAGTAACAACCTTCTGTAAATTTTACATCCGTGTAAAATAAACGTTTCCCTGAAGATGATCTAAACATGTAGAAAACTTCGACGTAAGTAAAGAAAGGTACATTGCAATCATCCCTCGGCTTAGGTCGTTTGCTCCCTAACCCAATACACTATGCTAAGCGCGCAAATTCGTGCGTACGATGCTGAAGCCGTCTCCGAGCTGCTGAACTCCCAAGATCAGGAGCTCACATTCAACCATCTTGTTGAAATTCTGAAGCAATGCGCCCTTGAAGAAGCTGAGAAACCTCAGCCTCACCCTGAGCCTAAGCCTAAGAAGAGGACCAGGACAGTTTCGAAAAGGCTTGAACTCAGTGAAGCTGGTATCAGGGAGTTTAAGGACACTGATTCGAACGAGGTGCGAGCAGCAACAAGTGGACAATGAATTCTGAGGATTCTTGCTTGCTATGAGGAGACTGGAAGAATAAGAGGTATCTTTCTAGGCAGACTTTAGTGCCTGATCAAATCATCTTCAGGGATTCGTGCATCGCCGCCTGTATTGTTGGACATGGAGATGATGATTCACATGACCCACTTACAGTTCAAGTGGAAGTGCCTCCTCCTTAAATTTTCATTTGTTTGTCATTTCATATTTTTTGCGAACTCTTCTGTACGTAAGAACATATCATTTTCCTGGGTCAAAACAGACTGTCTGGAACCACCCTCCCCATTTTAACATTCCGTTTAAGGGGAAATATGACTCGACGTACGCCGTCTCGACTAATGTCGCCTGTCTAGGAATCACCTAAGCCGTAACTTCGGGGGATGACAGTAATTAATTTAGATGTAGTTTGATGGTAGAAAGTTAATAATCTGAAAACTAACTAGTACAGGCTACTGTAAGAATAACTTTAAAATATTCTGAATATATGTTCCACCCGTGCAGTAAGAGTCCAAGTTAAACACCCAAAATCAGATTTAAACGTAAATAACACCGGTTTCCCCTAGTTTCAATTAATCTACCGGATGCATTTCCTATGGCCTGTCCAAATGAAACAAGTTATATCAATATTGCCCGCAGCTCAACTTTAATTCACTGTGATTATGTAAGTCACTAATCACCACTTCAATAAGGTTATAATTACTCTGTACGAATACGGCAAGTAATTCGAGGACATGTATCATTTATTGTGTACATACTGTGAAAACACAGGGGGTATATTTGAATTCTTAATTACATTGCAACGCCTGGGTTAGCAGTGAAGCCAACTGTAGCATATCATACCGAGTACATCCACAAAGTAAACTGTGGCCACATAATGACTCCCAGACTTTTATGAACTCATTTCAGGGAAACTACAAGCCTTAAAACAAATATCACAAATTTATTACTTCGCGCTGAGATGTGCTTTGTACTCGTACAATAGATGAGTTTAACAATCTCCAGCTAAATTTAAGATGTAAAAATAGAAGGCAAAGCAATCCCAGTACACGCCTGGACAGGCCCGGAGAAGGTTGAGGCTCCCAGATTTCAAGACAATAGGCACATGAAGGTGGTAAGGTTGGCAACCCTCTTTTACCCCCCCCCCCCCAGGAAATATTCCTGGTACTCATTTGTTACAGAATGAGTCAACCCCAGGGCCATAATGCTGCCGGAAGGATTATGTCAATAAAAAATTCCAATGACACCATAGGGAATCGAACCCGCGACCTTCCGGCTTGTAGCGCAGTGTGTCACCCAACTGCACCACCGCGTAACCCAGACTTAAGCTCAAATTTATATCCAGTCAAATATTTTGTAATTGTTAACTTGAAAACAATATTTCTACATAATTTGTAGGTATATTCATAATCCAACCTCATACTAAATTTCATTTTTCACAAATATAACATCGAATATTAAATATTACGGTTGCATATCTATTTTCCTTATTTACGTATCATGTGAACTGCATGAAGAAATAAGAAACATTAATATCCATTATTGTCGTTATCGACGGCAACCGTGGTAACTCTAGTAACCAAAACAGTCACAAATTTACGTAGGTCTTCATGTAAAAAATGACTTATTTTTGTCATATTCTAATCAAACTTCAATTTTCTCGATCGATTTTAGTAAAACTCCGTAATGAAGAATTTCACGAAAATCCCTCCAGTGGAAGACGAGTAATTCCATGCGGTAGGACCGACAACCATGACGAAGCTAACTACCGCTTTTTGCAACTTTGCGAACACGCCTAACAACTTAAAATCGGAAACAAAAAAGAAAGTTTCGTTTAAAAACAGTTTCTAAAATAACTGAACGTACCTCGGAAAATTTGTCTTCGTTGGAACATTTCTACTATAAATGGAAAACATTTATGTCAGTAAAATATGACCATATTTTAACACGATTGAATAAAGTAAGCAAAAGACAGAGGCATTCCTATGGTGACAGGATCAATTGACACGTGGGCGGAAAAATAAATAAATAGAAATAATACCAAAGTATCTACTGCTCAGTAGCAGTGTGATAAACACAAGTAGAATAATTTTCTTAATTTTGATTTGGGTCTTAAATACATAAATACAATGCGTATTGTTGCAAGCTATTTTTATTTATAAATACCTGTGTTAAACAAAAACAAGAGTAAATATTTCCTAATACTGTGGAATATCGCCACACGCATGTTTCACTTCATATGTCGATTATGAGTCCTTTGCAAAAATGCACAAATGGACGAATGACGAGGTCACGCACGTCCTTCCGCACTGTGAGAGTCAAAATATCTCACGAGATTATACTGAAAGTATGAATAAAACATTATGTCGAAAGCCTGGTTTTTCACTGAACCAGTTTAACTTCTATCGTACAGGAAGCACGTATGGAATTAACCAATTTGTCCATAAATCTTAGCAAAACACTGATACATAACATAAATCATAAAAGATCTGAAACTTCGATTACAGGTCTAAAAACCATGACGTGGCACCAGAAGTAAAATGACGAACTTGTCTTTCCTTAACTACGGTTGTCGAAAAGAACGTTGGATGTTTGTGCACGTTACAAATGTTATAGCTGATTCACATGATAACACACTTCAGCACACGATGAACAGGACAAAGTGAATAAATACAGCGATCTGTAGCATACTGTCTGCTTGTACACGACAGAGTGTAGTCTGGTATGTCTACCGACACTTCGCAGGCACGTGCTGCCGCCATCTGCCACAAAGCATTCTTCTACCCTGAATAACGGACTACTTGGTGTTGCACGCCAGACGATAGTATTTTTCATAGATACTCAAATCAAGAACTTATTTTCATCTGCCACACATAAAAGTTCCCACCACAGACAAACACAAAACGGCAAGTAACACGTTTTTAAAATGTGTGTAGGATATTCTTGCACTGTTCTATGTACTGCAGGGGTGTTCAACCCGTGGGCCCGTGGCCACATTTGTAAGTTACAGTATATATTATAAAAATTGCACGATCATTAAGAATTTAGATACACTACATATTATAATTTTTACTAGTGCACACTGCGAACCAACCCACTATAACGGTTGTGAAGTTTCGGGGAGAAACAATGTTGGACAACCCTGGTGTACTCCCTACCTACATGGAGCAGAACTCCTGGACATTGTTGTCAATCAAGAGACTCCTCTCTTTTTTTTAGGGAACCCGATTATAACCGTGTTCACCTGGACCCACTATCGGTCCCTATCCTGATCCAGACGAATCCAGTTCGAACCCTCACATCCTGTTAATTTAACATCTATTCGAACATTATTTAAGCGCAGGTTTTCAAAGTAGTTATTTTTTTCAGGTGTGAAGTATAGAATGTCCTGTGCATCTGTCACCTATATCACCTCAGCTCTTGATTTGTACACAATAATAATGTCTAATTAAGAGCTCTGTTTAGTTCTGTGTTATGTGATAAGGAGCAAGGCGCGAAGTAATACTGATAGTAAATAAAAGACTCAAGAGATCATATGAGCATTGTAATAGCAATTACAGACGTAAGTTAATAGAGCAACGTGACGAAATGCACAGCCGACCTGCACGTAGCACTTGGCAGTTTATCCTGAACCGAATGTAACACATCATGTCTAGTATCCTCTCTGTAGGGGCCTTTGGGTGTTAAAACAAAAGGACCGATAGCTTCAACCTAACCTACTCTGTACCAGGATTGTATTATTGTTTATTTACATGGTAAAGCAATCCCATTACAGGCCTGGACAGGCCCTTAGGGTTCCAGGAGGTTGAGGCTCCCACATTTCTAGACAATCGCACATTAAGGTGGTAAGGTTGTCAGCCATAAGCACTGGCCGCCTTTACCCCCCAGGAAATACTCCTGGTACTCATTTCTGTTGGAAGCTGAGTCGACCCCAGGGCCACAGTGCGACCGAAAGAATTATGTCAATGAAAAATTCCAATGACACCATCGGGAATCGAACCCGCGACCTTCCGGCTTGCGGCGCAGTGCCTCAACCAAATGCGCCACCGCAACACACAACGTGAACTGCATCTGCGAGAATGTGATCGTGTGTATTTGTAAGCTCCCAAACAAAATGAGAGTATTACGAAGTAAAAACACATACAAATAAATTGTTTACACCTGTGTCTATTCAACACAATTACAACACATCCCCTACACGTTTCGACCTTTTACGTGGTCAGTATCAAGAGGAAAACACTTTTTATCAATGTGTAATGTTTTGACGACCGATCCTGGTGGCCGTGAGGTCTAAGGCGTAGGTCTGCGGCCGCTTGACTGCCGGGATCGCGGGTTCGAATCCCGCTGAGGGCACGGATGTCCGTCTCTTTGTTTGTTGTGTGTTGTCAGGTAGAGGTCTCTGCGACGAGCTGATCACCCGTTCAGAGGAGTCCTATCGGGTGTGTGTCTAATTGTGTATGTGTGTGTCTAACTGTATGTGATCTAAAAACCTCAACAATGAAGCGGCCTAAATCAGAGTTGGGCTGTTGCGTCACAGAAAAAGAAAATGAGTTTTTACGTACATTAACATAGCTGGTATTACATACAGATTGAAGTACAGTCGTATACACGTTAATAAAGTTCTGTGCATTACCAAGTGTTAAACAGCATTTATATTTGATGGTTTTATTTCATTAATATGAGTGACAACAATGGTATGGAAATTATGGTGTTGACAAACAAAGTGAGATGAAATTTCTTATTACGAATCCACATTAAAGTTTCCAAAACACATGCATCTAGGTTGTAACCAAAACAATATTACATTATTAATTAAACCATGATTCAGTGAATTGTAACTATACTTCTAGAGAAGCGTTGGGACTCCTTGGATGGGGTGAAACTCGCTACAAGATCTTGATTTCAGGCTTCCGCCGCGATGTTGATGTAATCTGTGGTCTTTTGGGTAATTACACGGCGTCGTGTGGTAATTATTTACCGACGTTTCGGGACAACGTGTCGGTCCCATCTTCCAAACCCCACCCCGCTATGCTGCCAAGTTTCCTTGTCATTGGCTTTCTTTCCTCCTTGGAATCTTGACCCGTGAAGATGGGACCGACACGTTGTCCCGAAACGTCGGTAAATAATTACCACACGACGCCGTGTAATTACCCAAAAGACCACAGATTACATCGCTACAAGATATCTACCATTGAAAAGCAACTCGCAATTCTGCATGCCTAAAGCAACGTTTGAACTCGCGATCTCAGTCGTTTGAGAAAGTGTGGAATTGAGTATTTTATGCGCAACAACTCTGTATTATGATTAACACTGTTTATATAATCCGTTCGACGTCCAAGAGTGTTAAAAGTCTGCTGTTGCCAGACCATCCACAGACACCGTGTAACGAATATAAAAAGAAAGAAAGTCGTGATCACAGAAGATGGACAAAGTTATTCGATTTGCCTCAAAGCAGCAAAGTTAATTTCCGGCACTTTCTAACACTGATTTAATGAGATTCATAGACGATGTACTGCTACATAACACAGCTAACAGAGAAGTCGGAATAAGAATAGCATCCGCGAAAACGTTGATACATTATACACTATTTCATGAATATTCGCTTTTTCGTACATTACAATCGCTCCAGTAAATACATATTTCGAAGAAAATACGTCTATTGTCCCCTAGTGCATTTCAGTTACCATAAATGCAACTGCATATGAGAAAGTACTCGTAATGTATTTCGAGTGACACCTGTACCTCCTTCGTACTCTGGAGGACCGACGTTCAAATCTGGTGACGGAGACTGAATATTCGAATATTTATCGTGGTTTTCCTCTGTTCCTAGGGCGATAGGCTGCACAGGTGCTTTCAAATTCGTTACCCGTAATCACCATTCAATACGACGGTACTAAATTTGAAAAAAGAAAAAAATTTAAACCTGTAAACGCTGAAACAAGTGAAAGTACTTTAAATCCAATGCTTCCGGATTTCCGAAACAGCATTGCTTTTTTTAAGGTTCCCAGGCTTCATCCATTGACCTTTCTGGTAAGGGCAGCATGAAAATGGGTACAGAGCATTGGTGGAATGACACTAACAGGGGGAAAACCGACGTACTCGGAGAAAAACCTGTCCCAATGCCAGTTCGTCTACCACAAATCTCACATGCACTGGCCCGGGATCAAACCCGCGGTGAGAGACTGGCGACTAACCGCCTGAGCCATGGCACGGCCTGTTTGAAGACTGAATTTAACATGACGATGGAATTTCGGATGAATTAGGATATTTAAAGATTCAGTTCGTACGGCGCAGTAAACACGTTCAGTCTGCATTTTTCAAGTTTTCGCAGCAGTGTAGGTGAGAATTCCATCCTTCTGGGACATGACGCGCCGTCACAGCCCAGAAGGCAAGTATAGTTACCGATGTTTCAAACGACCTCAGCGCCTTCATCTTCAGGGTCAAGACATCTTCAGCAGTCCGCTGTGAGAACCTCACATCTCAAATACGCTGTCTGCTTTACGGCTCTAGCTGAACACTTGTCCGTAACTTAGGGTCATGAAAACCCCGTGAAGGCCTAAGTACGACAGGCCATGTGCCAAGAATCTAATCTAGGACCTCCCGATTACGAAACAGGAGTGTTAGCTCTCAATCGTGCTCAGTGATGCTAGTTCAAGAAGCCAAGTGTGCTTAGTATGTAGTAAGTAACGGTTTCCACTGGCGTCTTTACAATTCCACACTTTAGATGACGTAGGCAGCCGATCCCGGTAGCCGCGCGGTATAAGGCGTGGGTCTGTGGCCGCTCGCTTGCTGGTATTGCGGGTTCGAATCCCGCCGGGGGCCTGGATATCTGTCTTTTGTGAATGTTGTGTATTGTCAGGTAAAGGTCTCTGCGACGGGCTGATCACTCGTCCAGAGTAGTCTTACCAAGTGTGTGTGTGTGTGTGTGTGTGTCACTGAGTGTGATCAGGTACAATAACCCTCTACACCTACAGTGAGTAGGTAGAAGAGGACAGACTAAGAAAGATAGAAAAAAGATGAAGCAAGCCTGCAAGTTTAGTTATTACATTCGATTTGTTGGCAGTCATGGATAACCACTTTAGTTGGCTGGCTTTAGATAAGTAAATCTATCCCTAGTAAACTTTATTATTAGGCGACTGGCATGATAAATATTTATAATGTTTGCAGCACTGTTGTTACGTTGTGGCAGTAAAATACGAAAGTCCATCACCAGAGATAACAAAACTTGCCACTGAACATTATCTTCAGCCAGCTGTATTTACTGCATAAGCTCACACTCTGCTTAACATCCCTGTTAACAGTATCCTTACTTATCCCTTCCCGTCCTCAAAATGTCCGCCCTCCTTACAGTGTCCCACCACAATTCTGGAACCTTCCTTGCCGTTCTACCCGAGCTACATGTCCAACTCATCATAACCGCCTTGAATTCAATTCCTTAACAGTACTAGGGCATATGCGTAATTCATGAATTCTTCGATATATAATGACCTAATGTTTACACTCACCGTATCCCCCCTCAAATAAGTAAAAGGTAAAGCTGTAATCTGTGGTCTTTTGGGTAATTACACGGCGTCGTGTGGTAATTATACAGGCCTGGACAGGTGCTGAGAGCCCCAGAAGGTTGAGGCTACCAGGATTTCTAGACAATCGGCACATGAAAGTGGAAAGGTTGTCAGCCCTACGCACCGGCCACCTTCACCCCCAGGATATATACCTGGTACTCATTTCTGTTAGAGGCTGAGTCGACCCCAGGGCCATAGTGCGGCCGAAATAATCGAGTCAATGAAAAATCCAATGAGCCCATCGCGAATCGAAACCGCGACCTTCCGGCTTGTAGCGCACTGTCTCAACCAACTGCGCCACTGCGTACCCCCCCCCCCCCTCAGATAAGCGCCCAGTCATATATACAAAGTATTAGCAGTACTCTTTATTCGCAATGGATAGGGGTGCTTTCCTCGTCAATAACGCAACATAAGCTATAGCTAACATTTCAGAGAAGTTACAACATTCAATTTAATATTTCAAAATGTTCTTGTAGAATTAAAAAAGAAGCATTCGAAATGAAGATTAAAATCGCATACTAGAAACGCTACCGTAATACCTGCAAATCGCTTTAACACCGGTGGCTCAGCACACACTGACAGAAGTATAGACTAATCGGACAACAAATTACAGTGTTCTCTGTCATGTCCACGTAGGAAACAAGAAAGCGACAGAAAATTATGTTTTTATGTGGGTATGTGAGTTGCTTCAGGGCCTTAAGTCAGTCCGTTTAAAAAACATAAAAATCGCATTTTTTGTTCAATTAAGGTATACAAGAAACGAAGGTCATGTCTTTGTGTCAACACATTATATTTGTATAGCCAAGCGGCGGATAAGAAGAAATCAGTTAATTAAGGTCCACAATTTCGAGCAGTTCACGGATAATATAACGTCTAAGACATGTTATAAAGATACGGACCCTAAGATAAAAGGTTTCAAGCACTCATTTTCGTCATTAGGAATGTCGGTTTCTTTGAACGTCAAACGTAAATGCATAAAAACCTGTGTATTCCGGAAACGGCTTTAAACCGTGCATTCAAAGAAGTCTGTCATTTTGCGGCTGAGGAAATACGTGAAAGGACCGTACAGGGATCAAGACACGAATGACATATTTCGGACTCAACAATAAATTAACGAACAGTTTGAAACAGCCTATATCCCCCAGGCTACGGGCTGGACGTTCCGGGGTTCGAATTCCGGTATAGGCAAACGTTTTCTATTCTCTAAAATGTCCAGACCTGCTCTGGGGCCCACCCAGCCTCCTATTCAATGGGTACCGGGGTTCTGTCCAGGAGGTGAAGCAGCAAGGGCGTGAAGTTAAACACTCACCTCCACCTAACGCCGAGGTTAAGAATGACTGGAGCTATACCTCTACTCCCCCTGTATATCTTCATGGCGTGGACAGGGAAACCTTTACCTACACCCCCTCCTCCATTCTAGTGGCTACGCCTTCGACATTTATCGTTATCAAATACGGCGGTGTAATATTAGCATTTCGTGTTGTTTTCATCGCATAGTAGGGATAAACCGGTTTAATATCTCAGCCCGAACACCAGACATCCAGACGGACGTTTCTAGTAACTTTACTAAGCCCCTCCGATCAAACGGCAACACAGCACATCAAATCAAACCACAACCGCTTCCTGCCGCATCCTCTTAAATTCATTATTTACTGCCCATCCCATTATTCGATGCTTTTCAAACCGAGCTATTAAAAGTGTCGTTAAATCCACAATATCAATAATACCAATAAGCCAGATATTTGAACTTGTAAGACTGTATAAATATGAATGCCATTCAGTGTAGCGTCATTAAGTTGTGTGCAGTGACAGTTCTTTGAACCGAGGCCGCTTGAAGACAGCGTTCTGACCACAGCCTCCACAGTGACTAAATACAGCATAATTACAATTGGTACACTCTACCACATGTTATTATGATTAATCATGAAAGATGAGATGAGGGAGCACGTAACATGCATGGCAGAGATGAAAATTTCATAAAGAATCTTGGAGGAACAGCTGAAGAGACCAACTGGGGTCCTACAGTAGATAATGGATAATATTAAAATGAATTTTAAAGAAAAAGGGTATGAAGTGGGCTGGATTCATTTGACTTACGGATAAGGTCCACTGACAGACTCTATTAACATGACAATTAATCCCCACCTTCCATAAAGGGCAGGTAATTTCTGAACGAGAAAATATAACTCTGTTCCATGGAATAAGTTTAGATTTTTAAAATATACGTGACTTTCATGTTGTGATCTTCTGTTATGAATCATAACTTACGACCTGTCGCACAGTGTAATATTGTACATGGGTACCAACGTTTCAGAGAATTATATTGCCACCATCTTTACGTTGTTCATCCCGTTGTGCATTTAATGTTACGTCACGATTAACGAGACAGTGTGGTTTTAATGCCTCAAGTTGAGATCTTTTAGCTTATTCATGTACATTGAATCTTTATATTACTGTGCACGCTGGTGGTGGCTTATATGAAAAGTCGAAACAAGTAAATCAGGTTTTTAAATATGCAAGTAGTACTCGACTTTTATTGTTATTGTTTAAAATGCCACCATCTTCATGGTAAACCTACCCAACAACGTACTCACCTACCAGACTGCACTGTTTCATAACCCCAAGCGCCGCAATATCAATCTTCATCGCCACAAAAACATCAAATCGACAACTTTTGGTTAATTGTATCTAAAAGACAAGTTTAAATAATGGCCTTTCCGACAGAAATTGTTAAAAATGTGTCCATAAGTATGCTAAGTTCCTGTGAAAAAATAAGCATACACGGAGAATCCTGAAATGCATTTGTACCAAAAGTTACGACTATAGAACTCGTGGTTAAAAGTTGTCATTGTACTCGCTTTGAAGGCGGAGGTGGGAGTGGAAGTATAGCTCAATTCATTTTAACCTCGACACTAACTGGAGGTCAGCGGTCTGCTTCACGCCCCGGCCGCTTTACTTCCGCGGAAAGAGCCTCGCTACCCACTAACTAGGAGGGGAGGGGTGAGGCCACGAACAGATCTGGGCGCTTTGGAGAATTCGTGGTTGCTTACAAAAGGATGTAAATTTGATAACATTAACATCACAGGCCGCCCTTCAAATCTCTTGCAAGCTACTCATTATGCAATATTTAGGCGCATCCGCATAGTAGTGAATATCGCCTATTACCTTCGTCATGTCCGTCCGTCTGTCTGTCCGCATGTATCAGCGCGGCTCCCACTGGACGAATTTCCGCTAAATTTGATATTGAGGACTTTTATAAAAATCTGTCGAGGAATCGGGCAAAAATATCGGGCACTTTACCCGAACACCTAAGTATATTTTACTGTTGCCGGCGACATTAAATAGCCATAAAAGCGCTCTCTTCGAGCGAAACGGTTATCAGGCTGTTAGGATAGCCGAAGAGGTTAAACATTACGCGAACACGCCACAATGTTACGCCTATCTTGTCTCCTCTCTTTTAAATCCAAAAAACCTTACATTTAGACAGCCTCAACCTCGGATGTTAGGTTCCTCGCAGCCTTCAGTTTTCCTCTGCCGCTCACCGATGACTGCCACAGTCCCAAAGCAATCCTTCCTCGCATTCGCGGACAAGAAACAGAAGGCCAGATACAGATAACAGGAAGCCCCGCGTTCAACAAAAAGCACTTCTATTCTCTTGCGTACTTGACACTATCTTTTCGTCACGTAAACAAAAGTTACTGCAGAATCTTTTATACTCAAGGTCGTGTTTATTTTGCTTGAAGGAACAAGTAAACGCAACGTTTCAACTTAAAACAGCTGGAGTTAATAGACGATTAGCTATGGATATAATTTTTGTTTAGTGCATCACGTTTGTCGTGTCTTTCTTTCTTCCTCTCTAATTCATTTTTATTGCTACTCTCCTTCTCTCCCCCCACTCTTCTTTTGTATGCTTAACCCTTCAAAACACCAAAGCACATAAATAATTATAGTACCACTTGGTTTAATACAAAACTCCGCAGTTTGCTCACACAATGTACGAGCATTTACCTGTTTCGTGGGATTCTCAGAACAAACAACGATTATCTCCCTAAACGGCATTAACCAGTTGCTCTTTGTAATGGAGACATACTGTGTGTTTACATCAGGCAGGATTAAAATTTTTAAATATTTGGATAAACTTTAGGCTACAGCTAGTTAATTTTTCTCCAAGAATTCCCCGCTCTTTTCGCATCTTTGTGTATGCGTTTCTTCCTTTCTTGGTGTGTGAGCAGGGTAGCTTAGTTGGTATAGTGACTATGCTAGGGCTGAAAGACGGAAGATCGAGGTTCGATTCCCGGCAGGGGGACCCTGTGTTCAGAGTCCAACCAGCCTCCAGTTCAATTGATACCGGGGACTCCCCTCGACACCAGAAGCTCGGTGTGTCAAGCTAAACCACGCACCTCCAGCTACTGCAGAAAGTTAAAAAGAACGGACCTATACTTTCACGCTCCCATATGTCACTCATGGCGTGGTTTTACCTTGCTTTCACTTTTCCAGCAGAGATGAGTTCAAATAGGAAAGGATTAAGACAATTTAAATTTCTTAATTCCTGCAACTGGTCCTACATCAGTGGAGGATGTTCGCACGTCGTAAATGATTAATAGTGGAAAGAGGTGGTCGTGACTGTTCTTAGCGTTCGCTTAAAACGAACGAGGAAATGTAAAAAATTACTGAAGTCAAGATAGCCCGAAAACGGGACTTTCGGAATATGAATCTTTAAACACTAACAACTCAACTTCGACTTTTGACGTCAGAAGGCAAATCAGTACGAACATTTCCTTAGAACTCTTTACGACTTTATCACACTGCAGTCTTTGTCATCCTCCGCATTTTACCGATAACCGTCATGTCTGCTTACCTATTCATGTACAAGAATCCATAAACAATGACAGTTCAGTGACACTGCTAGCTTAGCCCTGGCCGTTTATTATTTTTGTTTCCGAAAAACGAACTACCCAGAAGAGGTACCTTCAGCTAACCTGAAAATTAGGCAGTACGTTCCTCCGAAAGGTTGACACCCACTTACCAGACCACGTGGTGTTATAATCCATTAAGTCCACAATATGACTTTTAAGGCAGCAGTATAATTTGTAATTTGTTGCGGAAATAGGCAGAACGGAATGCCTCAAACAGGGAATTGTTCTGTTATAGTCTGTTGATTTGAATGGGTTATGTGCAATGTTGCAGTCAAGTGGAAAACACATGTGCTGATTCACGCTTTGGCTGTTTTCGTCCTGTGTATTTTCTACATACAGTACAATATCCGTCCTTACACGTAAATAATGGCCTATATCAAAAGAACCTCGTAAATGAGGGCACTAACATGACTCAGTGAGGCAGTAATTCAATTTTAATTGGCGTATAATTTCCGATGCCTACATTGCCACTTGAGGCAGTTTAGAGACGGGGAATAAAGTCAATGTCCATTTTATTTTAACAGGTACAGTTGAGTCTAGGTAAATGTAGAGACTTATATATCTCATACAATACGCAGCATAATGTAATACGGAAAATATTATAAAAATAATGATCATAGTATTTATAAAAAGAACGTGTAAGAGTAGTCAATGTTGAAACCCACATGATTGAGCTGTAATCCGTGAAGTTATGTAACCAAGCAATATCACATTTTGAGAACAAGATTTTACACACACACACACACACACAGAATGAGTAGGTTAGTGGGTCGACTACGTTCGCTGCCTCATACTATAAATCTATACTCTGTTCACTTTAACTTAACAGCAACCAAGGGGACGCTAGTGAGACTATTTTCACACGCATTTGCCGCGTTAAGTGCCGATACTTTGTTGCCAGGCTGGGTGGAAGAGAAGAATTTCCATTTCTTCGTCACAGTAGAAAGAGTTGGAACCGACTACTCGCTTGTTTATTCGTAACGTACACTTACACATGGGATTACACAGAACACTTGGTAAAATGAAGTTCTTTACCGTTAAAACAGGTGGTTTATGGTGTAGCGACTTTACTTCAAAGGGTTAAAGACACGTGTGCAAGCAAGCTGTCGTGCCACACATCAGTGTACTACACAGGCCTTTACCTCGAGCAACTGAAAAATAAATCCTCAGATTTATCCGGGATGGTTAATCTCCGTGCAATAACAGGAATTAAACTGTTCGGTTCAGCACGGGCTACTTTATTTTTAATCCCTAATGGTCTTTGTATCCCTCGACTGGTTAACCTCTGCTTGATCGTATGGTGTCGTGTGAGGTAAAAAGTCGAATTCTTCGGTGTCTTTTTCTCCACACTGGCATGTTATGTGCTTATGTTACTTACACAATATTGTAATAAAAATTATGCTATAGTTTGAGATGTGAGATTTTTACGGCGTTGAGAGTTTACACACTATAATTAGGCATCTTGTTGATTTAATTAGCAATTATTCTTAAGAGCTGCGTTATTTGTTATGCGTATTTGATGTCTGAGCCGATCCCAGTGGCCGAGCGGTCTAAGGCGTGGGTCTACGGCCGCTCGTTTACTGGGATTGTGGGTTCGAATCCCCTGGGGCATGGATGTCTGTCTCTTGTGAGTGTTGTGTGTTGTCAGGTAGAGGTCTCTGCGACGGGCTGGTCCCTCGTCTAGAGGAGTCCTACCGACTGTGGTGTGTGTAAAGTGTGGTCGTGAAGCCTCGAAAAATTAGGCGGCCTAGGCCCCCAAGGGGCTGTCGAGCCATTGAAAAAAAAAAGTTTATGTCTGAATGAAATACAGGATAGCTCATTACACAGTTTATAAACATTACGCACGCAAGAGGCGGCACTGAGAAGTATACAGGGTGACTCAGGAGCAAGGGTCAATGTTTGGGAGGTAATAGTATCGGTCATTGTGAGAAAAAGGGTTCATACGAGCATATGTCTAATTCTGAATGGTTACCGAGATGGAGCTGTTTGAATCTACAAATACAAAGAATTGTCAATGGTAATAAATAAAGAGAAATAACTCACTGTTAGTTTATTTTAATTTAATGTTTAAATGACAAATTTTTACACATAAATGACAAATTTATTACAGTTAACAATACATGTTCGAAAATTCCACCGTCAACCTTAGTGCACTTTGCAACTCGTGTGCGAAGATCGCGTGTTAATCGTCTGATTTGATCTTCACGTTTCTTTATGCGGGCAGCAGCATCCAAAATACGAAAGAGCAATTGGTCTCGTGCATCCACCTTTCTTTTGTAAACGTCGCTCTTTATCCAAAACCACGAACAAAATCTAACGGAGTTGACTCTGAGATTCAAGCAGCTCAATCTCCGTAACCATTCATAATTAGACACAAGTTGTTGATATGAACTTTTTCTCACAACGACCAATACTATCACCTCCTAAAATATCGACATTTCCACCTGAATCACCCTGTGTAAATGTAAGACTGAATCGACTGACTCGCAACTCAAACAGATTTGTTAAAAAAAATTGTGACAGTTTTAGAATGTGGCCTTACTGGATTGTGACAACATGCAGTGTTTTAGGTAGTTAACGTTCATTTTTAACGTTCTACAGACTATACAGAGGTACAGGTTATTTAAAAATTAAGACACGCTTTGCAGCCATCGATCTATATGTGATGTATGAACACGTACGTTATAAAATAGACAAGTTGCAAGTACGGAATACAAATGTGGGTGCATTTTATCGATAGGGCACTTAAAGCAAAAAAAAACAGGAGAATAATATAGTAGGGTATGGGAAATTAATACAAGGCGATTATTTGACTTGAGGTACTAATATCACCAGCGACTATTTCTTTTGCAAACACACTCTGAAATTGCTTGAAGGTTCTTTTTACTTTCTACTTGTGTAAGTTATGTCACATACACATATCAACTGTCAGGTGACACGTAATACATCAGCTTCAGGCAACGAATTGCAAATGGATTCCACAGTTATTGAGGCACGCAATATTGGAAGTGTTTAGCCCACGCTCATTTCGTGTTCATTACAGCACATTATAGGTCGATATCTTACGTTAAACAAGAGTTAAAAGTACTCTCCAATGGCATATGTCCCAATTATTATTGAAGGATTATCACTACTGTTCGCTAAATGTTGCCACAGAAATGTAACATTCAAGGTTACAATGATAAATCAAGTATAAGGCTATCGATATTTTGTTATATTCCATTCTCCCGAGAACATCAGTAAAAGTTTCATACTGTTCACAAATTACATAGATGCATTTTAACCACAGTTTCCATACTATTAATGCTCTTAGGCAGGTATTAGAGTAAATAAGACCACCAAACAAAACACTGTTGCATTAGTCATTGGCCACGCGAGGAATGAGATGTAAAACTTCCCTTAAACCTCTAAAGACTAAGTGAAAGTACTTTTCTGTCCAATGCTCCCAGATTTCAGTAAGAGCACTGTTTTTTCGAAGGTCCCCAGACTGCGCCCGTTTGTCCTTCTGGTAAGAACGACGTGAAGGTGTAGATGAGTATGGAGCATCCGTGGAATGATACTAACAGGAAAACTGAAGTACTCTGAAAAAAACCCTGTCCCACTGCCACTTTTTCCACCACAAATCTAACATGGACTGACTTGGGATGGTAAAAAATTTCCTTTACGGCAGTAAGTAATATGCGGCTTTCACTATACCAATTTTCATGAAAATCACAAACGCCCAACGGCATTACGTAGACACCTCCTCTACTGAACTGCACCCAAAACATGGAATTCAAACATCAATTTCATGAAAATTCGACAAATGGTTTTAGCCGTGATTCCCAACCAGGGTTCCGCAGAACATCTGTAGGGGTTCCGCGAGAAATCGTGGATTAAATACATAATAATTTTTAAATACCGCGAATAATTCCAAATATCCCTCGAAATATCGCGTGAATTTTTTTGCCGCCAATTACAAATACTGAAACAAATTCCGTGCGCTACAAACTGCCTGCTTTTGTAAAAGTGTTCATAGACAGGGGTTCCTCGGGATATTAAAAATTATTTTCCGGGATCCTGCACGGAAAAAACACTGGTTTAGTCACCGACACTACGTCAGGTGCAAGAAGAGACGGGAGGTTGTCTCCACATAAGGCGTTATTTTTCACTCCGTAAAGAACAGCTAATAATGTAGTCGGTACAGCTGCTAGGCTACGGGCTGGACGACCGAAGAATAGGATTCGATTCCAGGCATAAGCAATAGAATTATCTATTCCCCAAAGTGTCTATACCGGCACTGGGACCTACCCAGCCTCCTATTCGATGAGTAACGGAGGTTGTTTCTCCGAAGATAAAGCGGCCGGGGCGTGAAGCTGACTACTCGCGTATAATGCCGAAGTTAAGAATGAGTGAAGCTATACCTCCACTCCCCAATATGCCTTCATAGCGTGTACAGGGAACACTTTACGGTTAGCATTTAGGCTTATATGAGGTACTGATGACCGGTTACAGCACCCACCCAGCAGGACATTCGTCGCCTTTCGTCGAAGCCAAGGCTGATTACAGTCTTTACAATGGCCAGCAACTGGATCCTGTCCTCAGCCTAGTTAAACCAGCTAATGCACTCGCACTGCATGTCTTTAACTGGAGACAGTGTTTCTTAGCGATTCTATCCGCAGCAATTACGATCTGTGCCTCCAGTTTTCTCTCCTTGCTAGTGGATACCACTGAATCATGATAAGCTACCTGCTGTTACTTGTTCTTTGTCGGCAAGCTAATCAATTTCAGTGCAAATACCGCGTTTTCTGCGTGATTATTCATGTACCGGTAACATACCAACACTTATGATTCATTGACTACGTCTGTCTTCTCGTTTTGCAGTCGCACAGAGGACATACATGCTCACAGCGTCCGTATCGCCAACAGTGCTACAAGAAACTTCGTACCAATATATTTATACAAGACACTTAATATGGGCGTGAAACTTCGCCAGTAACTAAAGAGGGAAAAAACACACTTTTTTTTTCTTAAATATAAATTTCATATAAAGAATATATGAACGTTGAATTTCTTCCTCACAGAAAACAATCAGTCTGAAAGGCATAATCATCAGGGAATCACATCAAAGCAACACCGCACAAAACTAGCAACGTCTGCATAGAGTAGAATGGTGTAAAAAAGTCAAACAGTTGAAATGTAGGCGATTCCTTGTAGAGTAGTTGTATAATGGATCCTGGTACACAGTGTCTCGGGGGTAGCCTACGTACTTAACTAAGGATAACACATATTTAAATACTACGAGTACTTTTATAAACTTCGGGCTTCAAAGGGTCAAAATCAGGGTTGCACAATTTTAAAAAATCTAGGATACTCGTCAAGATTATACAGGTGTCAGAAAGCAACATGAAGTTCCATACTAAGGACCCACAAATATTAGGCGCCACCGCATATAACTTAGTCGCCATGGTGAACTCGCGCTCGCGGTCTATTCGACGCTGTTCAGGACTCATAATTAAGAACAATTTCCTTTTTGAACCAAAACTTACCATGTGGTCTCATTCTTAAGGTCTTCTGACAAGTGCTTGAACTTCACACTTCTCCAGTACATGCAATATGTCTCACCTATATCATGCTCAACGATTTAATCATCACAAAAAATTTGGTGAAAAATACAGATTATTAAGCTTACCTTTATGAAAGTCTCCAACCTCCTCTTAGCTCCTCTCCTTTAGACTCAACTGCTTGCATTCTACTCAGCGTCATATTCTAAACTCACTCTACCTAAGTTACTTCAATACGAGATATATCAAATTTCGCGCCTATTTGCAACTGAATAATTTTGGCAAAGTTCCCCCCAAATGCAAATGTGGCAAACGATTGAAAGTGAAAATAATATACTACCATCTTTCTACGATGACTGTAGATGTCGCAAGTTTGCGATATCGGTTTCTGAACCACAAGCACTAAAACCGTTCCCAAAGGGCACTTCAACAGTACCTAACATTTGTATACGCAATGTTAACAGCTTCTCGTGTTTGCTATCCACTTGGGCTTGGAGAATTTCAGATAGGTCTCCGAAGGCCTATATGAAATTATGTATTACGTATATGTATTACGTTTAAGGTACAAAGAGGCAATACTTCAGATCTCTTGTAAGAAGTCTGCTCTTCGCGGTTACAGAAGAATACATTAAGTGGATAAATAGAAAATAAAAGAGTATGTTACTGGGAATCTCAAAACAGAGGGTGCAAGGGAACCAGCTGTAAAATCTGCGAAGTGTCGGAGGAGAGACGAAAGACAAAACAATGCTAGATGTCTGATCATAGTTTCATGCCTAAGATAATATATTTACCAAGAACAACTCATTTTTAAAAATACTGATGTTCAAACAGGGAACATATCTTCCTTTAAACACAGAAATATTATTTAAACAATTTGAAATGCCGTTGTGTCTTCAGGAACACAGTAGTTATATAAAGACTGAAGTCCACTGGGATATGACGCCGTGTCGACTGGTTTAAGGTTACCGACGTTTCGGAAAAGCTTGCTGCCTCCACCAAGAAGTCCGCTCTTCTTGTACCTCTTGGAACCTGAAGAGGGAGGTAGCAAGGATCGCCGAAAGGCCGGAAACTCTTTATCAATAGACACCATGTTATATCCCAGAAGACTTGAACCTTCATCGACAACGCTACGAGGACATTTAATGTCGGAACTCAACACAGTCTGTATCTGTAAACAATGTCTTTACTACTGTACTGCGCGTTTCGGAGTTTAGACACCGTCTTCAGGCCAAAGTCCCAACAAGAAACGTAACTAACAAAATTAGCATTTACCAATATATTACCTTTAATTACACATTTTTGGTCTGGAATGCTCTCTGTCACATTTACTAGCACTAGTGGTGCTGTTGGTTGAGGTCATGCGCTACACCCCGGAAGGTCGCGAGTTAGATTCCCCTGGTGTCACTGAAATTTTTCATTCCGGCCGCACTGTGGCCCTGGGGTCGTCTCAGCCTATAACAGAAATGAGTACCAGGAACATTTCCTGGAGGGGTAAAGGCGGCCGATGCGTTGGGCTGACAACCCTGCAACCTTCATGTACCGATTGTCTTTAGATCTGGGAGCCTCAACCTCCTGGAGCCCTAAGGGTCTGTCCAGGCCTGTATAGGGATTGCTTTACCTTTTATTCTTCTTCAAAGGGGATTTAAAAACAATGAGCTTTTGCTGGTTAGAGATCATAAATTTACGGACACAAATCTGTCTCTGCTAATAAAGGTTCATTCTGTCTACCACTAAGCCGTCACAGCTGCTCTGTACATGCAACGTAATCACGTATTTCCTGCAATAAAAGTTAAACGTATGAAACTGGGAACTATACTGCACGTAGCTCGAGTCATTCAACGCCCCCGTATCATGTTAGCCGTACTGTGTACAGGAATGTAAAGATGCCTTATTAGGAACTGCGGAGCAGTGCTCGTAGGCACTTGTGAGGGCAACAAATCATTGCACGATCTCTATACAACTATCAGTTTCACAAGGTTTATATGGAGACGGTACACTATAGTACGGAACATAAATCCGACCTCATAAATGCCAGATTGAAAATATGTGCATGGTAATAAACAAGACGGGTAGTTTTAAATGCTATATTTATTGACGTGTTGCACTTACTACACTGATTCGGTCTGAAACGTAACACAATAAAGGAAGAGGAGTTTTATTTACGTAACAACTCATTCAGCGTGCAATTGCTGTGCGTTCAATATGATTTGCAGGAAATGTTGCATTTCCGTAACTGGAGACTGTGTTTCTTTCTTAGCGATTCTATCCGCAGCAATTACGATCTGTGCTCCAGTTTTCTCTCCTTGCTAGTGGGTACCACTGAATCATGATAAGCTACCTGCTGTTACTTGTTATTTGTCGGCAAGCTGATCAATTTCAGTGCAAATACCGCGTTTTCTGTGTGGTTATTCATGTACCGGTAACATAACAACACTTATGATTCATTGACTACGTCTGTCTGCTAGTTCTGCAGTCGCACAGAAGACATACTCACAGCGTCCGTATCGCCAAGTATCTACAAGAAACTTCGTACCAATATTTTTATACAAGACACTTAATATGGGCGTGAAACTTCGCCAGTAACTCAAGAGGGAGGGGGAACACATATTAACCACAACAAATACAAATTTCATATAACGAATGTCTGACCGTTGATTCAGTGGCGGACTGGGTCTAAAAATATTGGTTGCCAGGAGACAAAGGGGGCCCACCCACAACTATAAGGCTATAATTTAATTTTTATAAGAAATAAATAAAATTTTCAAAAAATACATAAGTGGAAAAAAGGTACAATTAAAATTTTTGCGAAATAAATGTATATTTTTAGTAATTACAGTGTACATATTACTGGCAGTATACAGTAGATACTAAATGTAAATACAGATTGTCATAATTGCATTTTTAAATTATTTTTTTTAAATATTAAATAAATGGTGGATTTTATTAAAATTTGTTTATTAAAACAGTAATACAACGTAAATTTTAGTTGCATACAGTAATAATATTGAAACTTCTATTATATTTTCAAGCTACTAAAAGGTCATTAAGATTTTTAACATATTGTCTAATGTTTAAGGGGGCCCACTTGCCATCGGGCAAGCTGACACCCTGGCCAGTCCGCCACTGCCGTTGAATTTCTTCCTCACAGAAAACAATCTGTCTGAAAGTTGAATTTCTTCTTCGCCAGTCTAACAAAAGACAAATCTGGTACTGCTATATAGCGAAAAAGTCGCTTCTTCATACGAAAAAGCATATTGCACATACATACATACATACATACATACATACATACATACATACGTCTGTGGGCAAAACGCCAGTAAAGTTCTCCCTGGAACAGGCCATGAAGGCCCAGAGGGGTGTATACGCATAGCCCTACTCTTGCTTTAACCTCGGCGTTAGATGGGGGTGGGTGATTAACGCCACGCCCCGGTCGCTTTACCTCCGAGAAAGAACCCCGGTACCCATTGTATAGAAAGCTGGGTAGGCCCCAGGGTCGGCCTGCACGGGTGCGGAAAATCTCGCCCCCATCGGGTTTCGATCCCCGGACCGTCGAGCCCGTAGCGAGTCGCTATACCGACTAAGCTATCAGAATTCTTAGATGTTAAACAAGGTGGGCATGTAGTAACCACTGTATTTTGTAGGGTTAAGGGACATACTGAGGAAATACGTGGTATTTCAATATAAGAAACGAGTATGCAACAGGATAAAGAAAATCATATTGCGAGGGGCATCGTAATTTCTGCTCGTCACCTAACATTATGAGGGACATTAATCCAACATTAGACTGAATATACATGTAGCATGCATGGAAGAACTAAGAAATACATGCAAAATTATAGTCAGAAAACCTCCAGCAACTGTAACTAGAAATAGACGTAGATTGGAGGATCTTATTAAAATTATTTCCAGAGAAATAGCATGTGGAAGTGTGGGCTGACTGAACTGGCCCACGACATGGTGTATTAGTGGGCTTCAGTATCTATGGTAATGAATCTACGGAGTTCTATGAACAAAGTGAATTGCCAGACAGGTCAATAAATTCTAGATCACAGAGTACGTCGAAAAACTCATCCTTGAAATTTAAATATTAAGATCATGGAACGAAAGTGACACAATGATTCATTTGCTCTCTGCACCTCATACATGACAATAAATCATTCGTCTATTTTAAACTTTTAAAGCACTTGGCCCCGAGGTTAAAACTGTCTCCGCAACAGGTCTCGGTGAAGTGGCTCGGGGCGAGTGGGCAGCGATGTTCATGAAGTGGGAAGCTGCATTATAGCAGAAGTCTCAAGTCGTACGTTGGCCAAACAAATAATTCTGAAATGTAAGGCGGGCCGCACGTCACTTTAGCCTTCAAAGACGAAAATTAAAGTCTGTTATAAAGATTCAATTCGTACCGCGCAGTAAACACACCCCGACGCGATTATAAAAACCAATAAATTAGTGCTGCATACGGAAGTAGTCACTGTTTGTTCTGAGAACCATACAAAGTATATAAATACAATCTGTAAGCAGAACGCAGAATTTTTCAGTTTTAAACCCGGTTGGACATAAAGTAACCACCAGACTTTAAAGTGTTATGCAATAAACGCGTACATTTTTTAAACTACACACGCCATAATTTTAATAACAAAACTGAAATATATTACGATTGTTGAATTTAACTTTATTCGCTGTTATCTCTTTGGTGACGTATGCGTACGTCATCGTCCCCCCCCCCCCACTTTATTCCTCTAGAAACTAGAATTTGAGGTAAACAAGAACTGTATTAAATAATAAATTACAAACGCATTTACCATCAAACACGGCAAATGACATATCGTGCAATGTTCAACACATTTTGGCCCTCAGGAAATAGTGTTTACATAAACTTCGCATACACTGACTGTAAACGCGTTTGCAAATATTTATTAGCAATAAAATGGTACGGCTTCCAATTTCAAAACAAGAAATGAATGCGGTATTTACAGCGTTATTGGCTTACTTTTCTGATTTCACAACAAAACGTATTACATCGTCGCAACTGCGCATGCGTCGCTCCCTCATAACTTCTGAGCCAACGAGCATTTACTCTTTGCATTCCGTATGAACATCGGAGCCACAAGAAGTCAGCCACCAAACTGCCTTAAACTTCTAATTCCCTACGTCGACAACGGAGCTACCAACATGGTTGAAGCTCGAATCTAAGACAGAAGCGACATTACTGTCGGGGTTCACAGTAGTTTCGTTTGGCGACAGTCCGAAGATGGACGTAACAGCAATCCTACACATGACAAAGTAATTAAAACCACAACAAATTAATTCCCTGCACTTATTTGCTTCTTAGCTAACCCTATGGAGGGCCGTGCCATGGCTCAGGCGGTTAGTCGCCGGCCTCTCACCACGGAGGCCCGGGTTCGATCCCAGATCAAGTCCATGTGAGATTTGTGGTGGACAAAGTGGCACTGGGACAGGTTTTTCTCCGAGTTGTCGGTTTTCCCCTGTCGATTTCATTTCACTGGTGCTCCATTAATTGTAAAACTTGGTAAAAAAACTGCTCATCCCTCTATCATCATCATTGGGGTTGCACAAAAAGCCTTAAGGCTGTGGTGCGGGGGCCCTTCATCACAAAAAAAACGCTATGGAGAACAGAGTCCGAAGTTTAATTACCGTGTTCAAAGGAGGCCACCACTGGACTCCATTCTGATTTATTTCACTCCACTCCCTCACACCATTATCTGCACGATTCATTTTAATATTATCTCCCCATCTACACGTACATCTCTTAAGTGATATTTTCCCTTCAGTACTCAGACCGAAATTTTGCGTTCTTACATTTTCCAGTTCGCACTTGATGCCGATCCCAGTGGCCGCGAGGTCTAAGATATAGGTTTACGGCCGCTCGTTTGCTGGGATTGCGGGTTCGAATCCCGCTGGGGCATGGATATCTGTTGTGTGCTGTCAGGTAGATGTCTCTGCGGCGGGCCGATCCCTCATCCTGAGGAGTCCTTCTGAGTGTGGTTTGTCGGTGTGTGATCTCGAAACCTCAGCAATGGGCCGGCCTAGACTCGAGTACGGCTTTTGCGCCACGAGAAAAAAGTACTCACTTCATTCCCAATTCATCTCATCCTTCTTGATCACCCTAACGATATGTGGTAGAAAATCACAACTTACGAAGCTCTCCATTGTGCAAGCACAATTGTCTTCGGGTTTCTTTTACTTTCCCTTTCTACGAACCAAATACTTCCCTCGTCATAATTTTTAACGGGCTACAGTATGAGTACAATAAATTGGCAATAAATGTAACAACTTCCTGAAATAGTTACTGTATAATTCACCACATTACTAGTAACAACGAAACTGCACTATCTGACGCTATGAACCCGACAGCATAACACAAAATATCCGCCAATGAAAACGATCCTCAGCGAATCCCAAACAGACTACCTTTTTCTCTCACAACATTTTCATCTCAGCATTATCCTCCCAGTTCATTCACAGTCTTCAAACTGACTGCCTTCCAAGACACTGAACACACTTCTTCTTTCCATCCAATCTACACGTTCAGCTCATCTAAGCTCTTTGATTTCGAAACTTACAATACTAGTGTTTTGTGTAAGTCAAACAGTTCCTCGTTACGTAATATCCTCTAATGTATTTTGCCTGCTATATTCAAACATTTTATGACCACTTTGGCTTCACACATTTGGCAGTCTTCCCAGAAACTAACCACACAAAACAGATAAACCTTCCTAATAATATTGTGACTTCGACTAGTTGAGATGTTCATGCTTAATTATAAATCAATAGTTCCAAGCATAGACTACTTAACCGTCACAAGTACAGTGCGTTTCTTTTATCGCTGCCCCGAGCACCGCACCTGTCATGGAATATCCCGGTGGATGCAGGCTTACTATGCGATAAAGCTGCCGTGCTCGGTGCGGCGTTAAAAGGAACACCCAGTAGTAGTCATTTTAAAACAAAGATTAAAAACGCTGTAGTGTAATATAATTTATGGCCAGTCACTATTTTCATCCCCCTCAATTAATACACTACAATCCACACAGACTCGCAAAGATGTTGATTCAAACATTTACAGTATACGAAAAAAGACTTCAGTAACCAGCGTGATTACACTAAAACATGCTTTTACACAAACATTGTGGCCCCATATTGTTATTAGTCTGCAGTTCTTGATTACTATTCAGAACACTAGAATATCACCTCCATAACAGCGAGTCGCAGGTGCAATATATCACGACCCATCACGTTACTACCGTACAGTTGTATCTGTGTGTACAAGAATATTACAGACGTTTAGGTAGGCGTAAATAAATTTGAGGAGTTACCAACACAGAACTAACTCGGTTAAGGGCGAGAAGGGTAATCTCCTTGTAGCAGATACTACGCAGTATCCAGCATAGGTGGAAGAATCAACTGTAAACTAATTAACGTACATACAATTGAAGATGTTAGACAGAAATACATACAGCTAGGCCACTAGAACACGAGCCTGGTGCCTCTGAGGATCAGACTCCTACTGAAAACTTGAAAATGTGCACAAATCACCATGTACCGACTAAATATCAGCAAACATTTATCGAAGCAGCGGGTAAAATATTACGTTACGAGATCCATACACTTATAGTGTCTGGAATATAAAATAACTGCCTAAACACTGGAAACAATCAATGATTACACTTATTTATAAGAATATAAAACGGAATGTAGAAATTATCGATGCGTATAACTACTCCATTCATTCATTCATTAATTCTGTAGTCTGTCTTACGACAAGTTCGTAGCCTCTTCCAAAGCGTGTTCTCCATAGGGTGCGATCTAGTTCTTCCTCTTTAAATTTCCAGTATCCCCACTTTTCCTTAAGTTCATCCAGTAGCTTCTTACGTCTTCTTCCTCGTCTTCCCATCACTTCTATCCTCCCCTCTATATTTCCTTCAATAACGTGTTTTAGAAGGCAGTTCCTACACAAGATGTGAACAATCCAGTCAGCCTTTCTTCTTTTTATTGTATGTAACTTATTCCTGTCCTCGTTGACTCCATGCAGTACTTCTTCATTTCTCACACGATTAGTCCAACTGATCTCCATCCTTATCCAGCACCACATTTCAAAACCTTCCATGTATTTCTGATCTACTTTCCAAAGTGCCCAAGTTTCAGCACCATACAAAGCCATGCTCCAAATGCAGCACTTTGCTAATTTCTTCCTTAAATTTTAGTCCAGTCTGCTGGTGAAAAGAGTCTTCTTGTTGAATGCTGCTTTTTCCAAGGCAATCCTGGATATAATTTCAGATGTACATCTTGCACCATTTGTTATCATGCTACCCAAATAGTTGAAATATTCCACATTCTCCGGTTGTTTTTGATCGATCTTAATCCGTATTGGGGACGGTTGCTTTGAGATTCTTATTACCTTCGTTCTTTCCACATTAATTTCCATTCCACAGCATCTTCCAATTTCAATTAGTCTATCAATCATGCCCTATAGCACCGCTTCTTCCTTAGCCAGTAGCACAAGGTCATTTCATATTTCTCAGTGCGAATTACTTGACCTCCTATTTTGAAGTCTCCAAACCCTTCAAGGGCTTCCTCGGTACGATATTCACGTACAAGTTGAATAGAATCGGTAACAAACAGCAACCTTGTCTAACTCCTCTTCCAGTATTCACACTTATCGTCTCCCCTTGGTCCAGTCGTACTTTAATACTCTGCTCCATGTACAATTTGCTGTTAAATCTTCTTTCGCGCCAGTCTATTCCAGTTCCCTTTCGGACCTGCATTAATTTGGTCCAGTTGACACGGTCAAATGCCTTCTGTCAGTCTATGAAGCAAGCACACAATTCCTCATCTAAGTTCAAGGTTCGTTCTGATATTATTCTCAGCATTCCAATTGTATCCCTAGTTCCTTTTCCTCTTCTAAATCCAAACTGATCTTCCATATGTACTTTCGTTAATTTTCCTTTCAAAACTTCTTCTTAGTATTCTCGCTACTATCTTTGCTGTATGTATAGCTATTGTCAAAATGTTATGAAATATTCTTCCCTCAAGGTAAAATCATTACGTATACGAAATGACTGGGGATTATTAGTGTGGATGTCAAGGAAACGGAGTAATCACACAGATCAGAACTCCGGCACTCGTCAGATACTTGTAAAAACTGCAGTACAATCGGGAGGTATCAGTTCATTCGGTCACAAGAAAAAGTTCTGTGTGGTATTCTCATCGATTAGGGCACACACATGTAACTAGTACGTCAACTAAAATGTGTTTAAATAAAACATATAGGTGCAGTAAGGTCTAGATGAACACTTGTCCGACACGCTTCCTATTCAGGTAGGTCTGACACAAAAGACACGATTTATCGCCATTCCTTTTCAGCTTTACTTTAGAATACCATTTGGTAGACTCACGAAAAGCAGGACGGACTGAAATTGAAAGGGACATACCAATCCGACTCCGCTCGACGCTGCTGATGGTAATTTACTGGCCGACAACACAAACACTACAAGAAAACATCATGCGCCTTATTATTTGCTAGCGAGGAGGCTGGCCTAGAAGTAAATGCAGAGAAAACTACCTGTTAACAAAATGTAGGGAAATACTGTAAAAGTTCAAATTCAATTTCAAGTTCAAATATTTGGCAACGACAGTAATAGACCAAACTGCATACATGAAGCAATTAAAAACAGATTAAATCCGAGGAATGCTTGCTTCCACCAGGTTTAGAAACTTTTGTCTTCTGATTGAAAGTCATGAAATTACAATTTTTCGTGTCGTTTGTTCTTAGGATTGAAACTTGGTTTCTCACACTTGGGAAATAACACAGACCGAAGGTCTTTGACAACAGATTGCTGAGGTTCTGACGCAAGACGAAGTACGAAAACGGAGAAAACTGTGTAACGCGGAGCGTCATTACTTGAACTCCTTGTCAGAGATTGTAACGATGATCA
This sequence comes from Reticulitermes speratus, assembly GCA_021186555.1. Lineage (NCBI taxonomy): Eukaryota > Metazoa > Arthropoda > Insecta > Blattodea > Rhinotermitidae > Reticulitermes > Reticulitermes speratus. Next base: position 24,722,313 of record JAJKFL010000005.1, read on the forward strand.
ACTCAAGGAGGATGAGATGTACAGACCACGTGGCACGCATGAGTTACAGGAGAAATGCATGCTAAGGTTTGGTGGTAAGACGTGAAGGAAAGAAATATACCGCTAAGAAGGTGGCGCAGACGGGTGGACAATATTAAAATGGATCTTAAAGAAATACAATGGCATGGTGTGGACTGGATTCATCTGGCTTAAAACAGGGGACAGCAACAAAGCTTGTAAAAACGGTAAAAGAAACCACTGGATACCATAAAAGGCGTGCAATGTTTTGACCAGTGGGAAACCACCAACTTCTCAAGAAGTGCTCTGCTTTATGGAGTGTGTGCGTATATATATATATATATATATATATATATATATATATATATATATATATGCAAACGGACAGAGTCTGTTCTCATTATTCCATACACTTTTGTGCTTCTCATTTAATAATATAAAACTCTGCATTACGGCTGTCAGACGAACTAAATAAATTAACAATTTCCGAGAGAATAATCAATAAAGTCAGTGAGGTTCTGAGTGTGTTTCATTACATCATGCAGTATAAATAAATGCATGCCACTTAGGCATAATAATAATAATAAGTTCTGCTCTAGATTAAAATTCTTGTACGTTTAATTCATTATAATAATATAAACAAAAGAAGGCTAACGGATTCTTGTTGAAGTAAAATCTATCTATAACAGTTTTCCAGTGTTACACCGGTTACTGGTTCTCTGTCGCTTTTCGCCATATTTGCCGGTTTACTGTGTCCTGAAGCTGTGCCTGCGGTAGCATCGCTACTGGCAGCGCCTCCGACGCCGGAGAGGTCGAAGGGCATAATTAACCCACCGGCCCTCCATATTATTGGGAATCTGTGATGGATTGGCAACCCTTCCAGTAAAGAAATCGAGTCGCTACGTACTTCAGTCGAAAGAACTGAAGTAACAATACAAGAATTTTACTGATTTTATAATAATCCTAAATGACATTTTAATAAACGTTTAATGCCGTAACATACAAGCTGTGATAATAACACAACTATATACAAGCTTTTTACATTATATAATTAAGGTGTGTCCGGTTGATTTTTATACAATAGTACAACTGTAGTAGACACAGTTGTAAGAAAGATCCCTTTCCTACGAATGACAAACAATTCAAGGTATTTGACTGCCATCCTTTTCATGTATTCGCGCCTGCTGATGACCCTTAAAGGGCTGAAACGTATAGCGTTTTACACAAACAAACATTATTTTTATAATAAAAGGTAGTTTTGTTGACTATAAGTGTTTTGTTTGTAGTTTATGAAACATGACGGCGTGTCTTCCCTCAAGATTAAATAGACTTAAACGTCTCGACCAACTGAAAAAACATCCCATAAAATTGATCCCATCAAACGTCATTTTAGTCCAGTCAACATGCTCAAACCCTACTTCTCTATGGTCCTTTCTAATATTATCCTCCAAACTACATCCAGGTCCTTTCCCTGGAGGCCCTCGGACTACAATTTTGGGTCAGACTGTTTCATTTCTGCTTTAATGTGCCGCACGTATTACTCACCCTGACTGACTCGCACTAACAATATTACGTGAAATATAAATTAGGGTAAAAACAACCGAATTTTCTCCATCCTCGTATTATTTCCGTTTTATTGGGTCGATATATATTCAGCAGCCTTTTGCTTCGACACATTTATTTAGCGGGTGATCGTAAAGTAAATAAGTACATTATGTTGAATGTATGTATTCATAGGTGTAAATTGGGGGGGGGGGGGGAAAGGGGGAGCAAATGCCCCCCCCCCCCCACGCAATATTTTTTTCTATCTAAGAAATGTTTTTGGCTGCTGAGTTGAAGAGGAGCAAATACAAAATTTAGGGTGACAGTGGAGGGAACGGGGTGTATGTATATTAAGTGCGAGTTCAAACCAATCTTCCTCCCCCCCCCCCCCTTCTAACTTGACTCCTAATTCCCATGGTCGATTTTGCTCCTCCCTCCCCAATGTTATTAGCCAAGTTACGCCTATGGATGTACTTCCTGAACGGAATGCACATTGCTACACTTCTTGCACCACTTGAAAGCCCACACATTACCGTTTATGGTACTGTCAGACGACGACATAACCCCCACTCAATTCACGAGCTCCATTCCTTAAGGACAGCAATCACAGCATGGAATTTTCAGAGGACACGCTGCATGGTAGGACGACAAGCCCAACTTGTCGGAAAACATTCTGTGGATGTCCACCGATCAAAACGAAGAACACTTGCAAAGTGCTGCGTTTGTGTCTCCCATGATGCAGAAGTGAGTTCAAATTCTGGAGCCAATATTAAAATCTGACACTAAATCGTAACGTATGGGCTTTAAAAGAGTGCAAAGAACTGTATCAATAGATCATTCAGTTTAGGAGATACAGCCATCTAAATTCATGCATCTGCTTCACAGTCACTCTGTTTGTACCTTTTCTCTTCGTAGGACAGAGAAAGATATCAAGTTTACTGCACTACATTTCGTCAAATGTACCGTTAGGATTTCTTACTCTCATTACATACAGCCTCCTCTTCAATAGGTATGGGGAACGCTTTCCCCAGAGGTAAAGTGGACGGGACGTTAAGCTGACCACATACCACCTAGTGGTGAGGTTAAGATTAAATGAAGATATATCACCAGTCCCCATTATGCCCTCATACAGTGCACACGAAGAACCTTACTTTACGTTACGCGCAGTTTTACATTAACGAATCACGGGAGCATTATCAACCCAAGTGACAGGGTTACGTTAGTCAGTATCTACCTATAAAAGCTTGATAGTGACATAAAGACTTACTCTTCGAGACCACCGGGTACATCGTGACACTGGGAAGGGTTCTTATCAGATACGTCTGAAGAAGTGACTAGCAATATCGTCATTATAACAGGATGCAAGTTTTGAAGCCTGGTCAGGTACCTGACATCTTGTCTTACGGATGATATGCAGCAACATTGTATCAATGACCGTCATAGTTTTATCTCTGATTGCTCCGCCTCTACTCTATTAGCATGCATGTACCGTAGTGGAACATCACACACTTTTTACAGTATAATTACATTACTCCATTGTTGTTGAACTTGTTTTGTATCAGCTACACGGATCCGACGATTCTGGACAGCACCCGAATCACTCATAACCTTGCGTTTCAAAGCACAGCAGTACACAGACCGACACCTGAATGATAACTTCACTAACTTCATGAATCAAGAGTCCTTAAGATGCTAACAGTCGCTCAGCTGGTCAGCAAATGCCCCACCCTTTATCAGACGCAAATCTTAATTACTGTATTTACAACAGCCTACCACGGGACCGTATACCGAGCCATATGAAATAAGTTCACACCCTCAAACCCCATTTCTTTACGATGCATTTTAATATCATCCTCATATCTACGTCATACCTGCCAATTAATTTCTTCTCTTTAAATTTTCTGAATAAAATTTTGCAACGATTTTCTCTCTCCCCCCCCCCCCTACCCCCCGTACATGTTGCCCATTCCTGTAAAAAACACTCGAAATGTGATCTCAACAGTATTTGTTATTAACCTTCCTAATTTAAAATCCAGTGTTATAAAATCCTTACCAAAGAAATTCGCTTTCAATAACTCAAATTAATACACATGTCAATGGAGTCCACTGCCGTGTAAATAAATCAGTCACACACGCTCCGCATGCACAATAAAAAAAGGCAGTAACTGTGGCAAGTCCACCAAGCTCAAATGGAGATGCGTCCAACTAACAACACTTACCAGAATTTCAATTACCATATTTTATGGGGTTTTCAATTTATGACGTTGCGAACATGGTTGTAAAAGCGAGCAAGCCCAGTGTAGTCCAGCACTTAACGCAAAGTTTACGCATCATATAATGAAAACCCTGCAGATGATGAATTGTATAATAAATGAGTATGTTGACTAACTTCTGTAGGAAGCACTGTTGTCTCTCGTGTCTCCAGTGTAAGTCCTCCGTCGATAATCGGCCAGACTTAAAGGCGGGTGGACGCGGGTTGAGGCATCTGTAGGCTGGAGGTGTTGTGAGGTCTGAAGGTGTGTCTGTAGGCTGGAGGTGTGGGGTACTGTTGTGAGGTCTGAAGGTGTGTCTGTAGGCTGGAGGTGTGGGGTACTGTTGTGAGGTCTGAAGGTGTGTCTGTAGGCTGGAGGTGTGGGGTACTGTTGTGAGGTCTGAAGGTGTGTCTGTAGGCTGGAGGTGTGGGGTACTGTTGTGAGGTCTGAAGGTGTGTCTGTAGGCTGGAGGTGTGGGGTACTGTTGTGAGGTCTGAAGGTGTGTCTGTAGGCTGGAGGTGTGGGGTACTGTTGTGAGGTCTGAAGGTGTGTCTGTAGGCTGGAGGTGTGGGGTACTGTTGTGAGGTCTGAAGGTGTGTCTGTAGGTTGGAGGTGTGGGGTACTGTTGTGAGGTCTGAAGGTGTGTCTGTGATCTTCAAAACTCTTAATTCAATATGTGCCGTGTATCTGTGTGAAATAGCTTTCATAATATCACTGAAACATATTCACTCATTTGTACATTTATATTCATCCCCGAGAAACTGTATCCCTAAAAATATATTTTCTTTATGGAATACAACTCTGGAAAGGGGCTGGATTCTGAGAGAGCCCATCTGAAAAAAAAAACGCTGTGGCTTCCACATGCTTTATTTTAAAAATATTTACAATATAACGACTAAAAACAGGAAACGAACGGGAAGTTGTCTCTCTCCTATATACAGTGGATGGTGCACAACTGCAGAATGAGCGTAAACCGTGACAGAAAATAAAGAGCTGGTGCCACAGAATGAACCAGGTCAGTATTACGATGGTGACCGACATCTCTGCGAAGTATTCTATTATTCTGCTTGCACTATCGTGAAGACGGAGGCAGCAAGCTCCTCCGAAACGCTGACACCTGTACTCGTATAATAGTCTACACTACGTCATATCCCAGAAGACTGCAGTCTTCATCAGCACCGATGTCAGAACCTCAGACTTTGGATGTATTGTGGTCATCGAAGAATCACGTCAGAGTAACTGGCGTGGGGCGAAGTTACGCGAAGATACGCAAGGTAGTCACAATGGTTGGCCACACAACGTCCTGGCACAACAGCAAGATGAATTGGGGTCATGTTACAGCCAATGCCTGCGCGGGCACATATACCGCTACGCGTCAAAGATCTTGCGCTGATGCGACGTCGACTAGGGAAGTCCGATCCGTCATCTGAGGCAAGGAACTGTTGGTGCGATAATATTACGTCTGTGCAGTAGAAGTCTCCTGATGGACTTACAGGTTCAGTTGCGAGAAAGCTAATATGCTTTCGCGCTAATCATTTCAATTAAGCTGATTACGAAAAATGATGAAAAAATATATTTTTTAAAAATGTAAACGTAAGCGTCATCACTGTAGACCTACGTAAGGCCACTTCACGCAGACAACAACTTGCGATACGATGGCAATTCGGCGAAGATACGATAGACGCGACACGATAGGAGCCTCGCACACCGCAGGCCATCCACTCAAACGATATGCATTGCTTCAGTATTAATATGTCATCAGACGAAGACGATGAGAAGAAGATTAAAGGAGACAACAAGACGGAAGTACCGGGTTCATCCTTTTTTTTTTTGGTGAAGGGCCCCGCAGCAGATGCTACGGACGCACCGCAGCCTTGAGGCTTATTGTGCAACCCTGTCATGATGATGATTTGTGTTTCTTCGTTTTTCCGAGTAATGGATCACCGGTGGAATGAAACTGACAGGGGAAAACCGATGTACTCGGAGAACAACCTGTCACAGTGCCATTTTGTCTATAAAAAATCTCACGTGGACTGACCCGTGATCGAACCCCGGTCTCCGCGGTGAGAGGCAGGCGACTAACCGCCTGAGCCTGGGAACTGGATCAGAAAAGTAAAAGATTCAGATAATTTTACGCAGAACAACACAAAATAGTTTAAAATTTTGCCCTTTCATGAATAACCAGGACATTTCCAGTCATAGAAAATGGAGTATTCCCCAACAATTTCCACAAGTTTCATATCTGCTTCCTCACTCATGCCTACATAAATCAGCAAAATATTTTAAAAGGCCGTGCGATTTCCGCCTTCTGCGGCTATATGTTTACGACTCGGCGACAGACGACACAGCATGCTAAGTAGTCGTCATATCGTATCGTCCCGTCGTGAACATATCGTTATCGTGTCGTCTTCAGTGCGCGCGATCCCATTTGAAACCAAGGGTTGAGTCACACAAAATAATCGTATCGACACGTTATCGTCTTCGTATCTTAAATAACGTCCAATGTGAGCAACACGCCATTGGTGCGTACAAGGATATAATTAAAGCCCCGCACGTTCTTAACTTTAGCAGTAGATGGAAGCCACTGGCCAGGTGCACGCTTCGGCTACTTTACTGCGGTGGAAAAGTGGCCTCTAACTAGGCAGTAGGTTACTTAGTCCCAACTGCCGGTCAGGGTGTGGTGAATGGAAAATGTCATGCCCCGTCGGGAAATCGAAATCCAGTCGTCGAACCCATTGCCGGTCACTTTACTGAGTTATCTGTATACAGCACAGAAAACATTTTTCATTACATCGCTGTTTACGGCAGGACAAGAAGTTATTTACCACACAGTTCCCATTTCTCAAATCATTCTACGCAGGTGTCTGCACTGCCAAGGTTCTTAGTGACGTTCTTCCATAAAAACATGAAAAATGCAAAGAGTAAGAACATTCAGCACAATACGTCCCTTGTTACTCCAACACATAACACGATAGCTAACTACAGTTCGTACAGCCTTCTTGAGAACCTTACCTTGGTCAAGAAATATCCTCTCTTACACGAAAAGCAAAAGTTCATTAACTTTTTTTATATTATTCATACCGTGCATTGTCATCAATCAAACACAAAACAATCAACCAACAAACGCACTCTTATTATTAAGTCAATTCAATGGGTATTTATTAACGTGCAGACTTAACAGCAAAAAGCAATCCCATTACAGGCCTTGACAGGACCTTAGGGCTCCAGGAGGTCGAGGCTCCCAGGTTTTTAGACAATCGGCACATGAAGGTGGTAAGGTTGTCAGCCCTACGCACCGGCCGCCTTTACCCCCCAGGAAGGATTCCTGGTACTCATTTCTGTTTAGGCTGATCGACCCCAGGGCCATAGTGCGACCGAAACGATTATGTCAGTGAAAAATTCCAGTGACACCATCGGGAATCGAACCCGCGACGTTCCGGTTTGTAGCGCAGTGCCTCAACCAACTGCGCCACCGCGTGCCCCAGACTTAACAGCACAAGTGTCAATTATAAAGCCAGCACAAAAGCACAACTGAAATAATAATAATAATAATAATAATAATAATAATAATGAGTGCATTTGTTGGTTGAGTGTTTTGTGTTTCATTAATGTATTCACAATAGCCCGTCAGTTTCTTCAAAACATAAACTGCATTGAACGAAGTATCAATCATTTATTATAATCCGACTTTCAGTCAGCCAGGTTGCGGGATGTTAATTTTGGTCCGTGCGTAGAAAGGCTGTAGTTTATAATGGAGAAGGCATGCAACATTTTCTTGCCTTTGACCATTTTTTCATCTAGGGCTGCAACTTTTTTAATTTTGGCGCAATTTCTTTCCTGTTTACTAAAGTTCTAAACATCGTGTTCTTTCACATCTCACAATTCGTGATATTAGGACATGAAATTCCAACATAAAAACACTGTCCTCACATACACGGATCACTGGAAATCACTGCACTACTCGTCTCAATTACGTATTCAAAAGTCCGCAACATGAAGCATGAGCTGCTTTTGATCAGCTCGGATACTACACAAACTGTCACTTCTACAAGATGTCTCACGCACGGGCGCACGCACGCACGCACACGCACGCACACACACGCACACACACATGTATGTGTGTGCCTCAGAGATGGCTTTAAACGTCAGCAGACTTCAAGACGTATATACTTTCATATGTAAGAGATCCGCAGTAGCTCACAGATGACGATAATCGCCAGAAAGCTTTGACATGCATTTACACGCACCTTCATCGATAAAGCGACTTCACGCTGAATTTTCTACAGCTCTTTTCCATTGGCGCATAGATCGGCGAAAAGTCTGTTTCGTATTCTCTCAGCCCTGACATTCAGATAAAGTGACATCCTTAATCTGTCTGATATTTCTTGGCATCACGGCATTTCTCAAATACTCGTTCCTTTCTTTTCCCTCCTCAAAGAAGTTACGTCTTTGCACAAAGGAGAAATCTCATTTGCGACGCCCCAAGCCATCGTTTGCCGGTGATTTCAAACGTCTAGAAGTCACCGACTTACATAAGTCTTGTTTTTGACGTTGCACTGCTAAATCATACCTGGTCCGTGCTACTCATCTGTCAACCAAAATGAGTCTTCAATGCTGCACTGATTCGTGGTATTATAATCCAGTTTTTATATACTGGATTAAACATTGTATGTTTGCCTCTTTTACCACGAAAAATGAGACTCTGCAAACAATTTATTCCATAAATAGAAACACTGTACTTGAAAAGATTGCGGCTAAGGGAATATGAGACTGTAATGTACTGAAGTCAATTTCTGTCTGCTTCTAACGCAGTCTGACGTTGACTTTCCTTGGTTACAGGCTTATGGCTCGAAGGCACTTCTATTATCAGAACTCATTAAAGTGAACAGAGGCAGAAAATTTTGGTTTTAAAAAGTCAAAAGAGTTGTTTAATACAGCGTAAAACTTGATGAGGAAATTTTACGCGTCGTATTACTGAACTCTGCATTGGAATTGAAATGAAGATGTAGAAACACTGGAATAGGGTAGCTCAAATGTAGCGTCCATATTCCTTTTCGGACGTCGTAAACGTATAGATCTCTCCTGATTCCATTACTCTAACAATATAAACACAGGTAATGAAAGAGAACAAAGGTAACTTGTTTAAGAGGATTAATAAATACCGAGTGCAAGGCATTTCGAGAGGCACGTATTAGGAATATCAACGAATGATATTTAGTTAACGGCTCTAAAGGCGTGTCCTGAATATTATGGAATTTATTGCTTAACTACTACAAACGCTTATTTATTTCCTACTTATTTAATGACGCCACCAGTGGCTCAGACCCACAACGTCGAATGACGGGATGATCAGTAAATATGATTTGCGAAGTTAATATCAGTACAGAGTGATCCTTATGGTGTAAACATAGAGAGGCACTAAAGAGGATTTATCACTCAATTTAATTCGAAGAGATTTTGCTATTTCAATATGATTGGATGCAGTAGATTTCAATAACTTTTGTATTATGGTAATTTTAACATAATGGTTACGTAACACTGACACACAGACGTTTTAATAGTCTGCTGCCTTTATCTACGTATATATTACCACTTACATGTGACAAAGCTGTATAACAAATTTGTATACGTGTTTAAGTCTTGGTAATCCCTGAAGATGGCTATAGACAATAGCCGAAACATGTACAGTGTTTTCTATTCGTCATATGTGCAATGTGTTGGTTACAAACTTGTTTTATGGTTTAAAAAGTATACAGTAAGAAGTGGTAGTGCCCAAGTTTAAGGCAGGCCATATTATATCGACATTTTCTCTGATGGACTGACAGAAACCATTAAAACCCTCAGGATATCCTGTGACCGGTCCTGGATCCTAAACCGAGACCTCCCAAACACGAAATTGTAGTATAAACCTCTCAATCGCGTATTTCGGTTGAAATATTTATTATATTCTATGTACAGTCACCTCAAACTAAATGCCCAGGTTAAGAATATACGGAGCTACAGCTCAACTAGCCCATCCACCTCCATGACATAGTAGTTACTTAAGCACAGGGGCAAACTTATGTCGCACAGAATTAATAGTCTACTGGTTCCTTGCAAATACAGGCCTACATGTAAGGTTACTACAAGGGGTGGGCAATTATATCCACTCGGGAATCTGACCTGGCTGTTTCGAAAAGGCTGCAGGCCGAAATTACGTTGACATACTTTAAAAACTGTCGAAAAGTTGTTGAATTATTGGTGATAGCTGAACATAATTTATAGGTTACACCAAATACCATTAAAAAAACTGTCATTATTAATACAGTAGAACCTCGATTATCCGAAATAAAGGGGGCGGACCCGATTTCGGATAAGCAAAATTTCGGATAATTCGGCTTGACGTGATAAGGTGCAATAAAAATACCATTTATTCAGAAACACGTCTTATGTTAATAAAATTTATGGCTTAAGAAAGTGTATGATATTTACAGATACAATGCAACGATATAAATTTCTACGAAAAAAATCTGATGTTTCAGTTTGAACTTTTTTTCACGACGTTTTTTGGCTGCAATGTCCCTCACGGAACTAACTTACTGCTGTAAATTACCATTTGTATTTCAATAATAATACGTACAGTGCTCAACAATGTAATTTAGATATCATCTCGCGTACAAAAAAGGCGTTTTGGTTAACCCGAGTTTCGGTTAAGCGAAGTTCGGATAATCGAGGTTCTACTGTAATTCCAATCGTGAATACTGATGCTCTCGCGAATTATACTTAATGTGGACTAGACCAAATTAGAGTTTCTCGCACGCATTATACATACATATATCTATATATACTATATATATTAAATAACAGTAGTGTTTTTAAACCCATGTGGGCTCTGTAGTGGTCTTGAAGAATTTCTTAAGCTAACTTGAAAAATGCCTGGAACTGACTTCAAAATGGCTATTTTTTTTTTGCGAAAATATGTATCCAGTTTCATATCTGTTAATAAAGATAACTTGGTATTGTATTCATTCATATACTAGCTGTGCATGTTTGATTTTGATTTATTCATCTGTACGTTTATGTCTACTGAGGTCTACCTTTGCATCCTCAGGTACAAATATTCTCCTCGCAGTACTGCAAGTCGGCAACCGATCACCCACTGACGGCCGCACGATCCAACTTCCTTGTCATTATCAACTAAGGTTTTCCTCCCAAAACTCCTCTGGTTCTTGCCACCTAACCTCCTATAAAGATCCGGAGGGTTCTTTCCGCGCAAGCGACGGCTAAAGCTGACCATCACCTCACCTAGTCGGGAGTCTTGGAAACCCTAAGTACCCATGCCTAATAACCTCTCTCTCCCTATACACCTTTCTTGGAGTAAGCAGGGACAATTTTACCTTTACCTTTTACCTTAACAATTCAGGCAAATACAACGAATCGGTATTCCCGTGGCCTTAAAATTGTGAATGGATGTGAGATCTGACCTTTCGACGGCGATAAGTATCAAGATTATGGCATTTAGGGTTGTGACGCGGTATAGGCTGGCAGATTCTTCTGTCTCAAATGAAAATGGAAACAGGAGGTTCCTCTGAAACACTGGAAACTAAGGACCAGACTATATGGTGTCAAGCCAGAAGACTGGTATCTTGTGAGTGGACGCTTCTGCGCATGTAGCCTTCAGACAGCGAGAGGGGGGAAAGGAGTGTTTATGTAACGACGCTGTCAAGTGCCAAAATTGTGTCGACGGCAGATGAATGAAATACGAGCACGGACCAATGGTGGAATGACACTGCCAGGGGAAAGTCGAAGTACGCGGAGAAACCCCAGTTCCAGTAACACACTGCGCAACATAAATCCCATATTGGCTGTCCTGGGATCGAACGAGCGGTAACTTAAAGCAGCTTTCTCCTATCCAAACCACACGTCTGCCGAGTGTGTATGAGTCGACAGGACTGTATATCTGTGAAGTGCCAGGTCGGTAACGGCCCGAGCTACTACACCGGTTATTCCACAAGCGAAAGGGGTAAAGGACGCAAAGCGGGACAAAGCTTTTACACGGGCACCGTATGTAGCTGATATATTTATTTATATCGGTTAGTGCTGCTAAGGCAGTCACCGACCTCGCTACACACTTAATAATCACATAAAGCATTCGCACTTCAAGGCAACCAACTCAACTCTATTATTCACAATTAGAAAGCTAATAAGGTTTCCACACTGCCAATTCACCCGGTGTGTGGAATAGCAATGCATGAATGAATGGTTTGGAAACATTTCAATTCACAAATCACGTTACATTAATTTCGAAACTACAATACTTTTCGTTGGATTATTTTGATGGATCTTAAAGAAATAGGATGGGAAGTTTAAACTGGAGTCATCTGGCTCAGGACAGAGATCAGTTGTGAGCTCCTGAAAACATGGAAATGTACCTCAAGATTCCACAAAATGCGAGAAATCCCTCGACTAGCTCAGGCAATACTACCTCTAAATAAGCGAACTGCTCTATGGAATTAGTCATATGTTTAATTACTGCAACGTGACCAATCTCGTAAGGCGGGTCTTTCCCTGTATCCTCGTGTTACTCGTCATAATTTTGAGTTTTCATTTTTTGGCCCACTTAGCTTTCATGACATATCCAGCCACAGACTTAATGGCCAATCCTAACTCGTGAGTTTTTGTAGTGGAATTGTCAAGGACATATCTCCTAGATTTACCATAAAATATATTTTCATAAAGGCCATAAGTTACAAATACCAAGGCCGTGCCATGCCTCAGGCGGTTAGTCGCCGGCCTCTCACCGAGGAGGCCCGGGTTCAATCCCGGGTCGGTCCATGTGGGACTTGTGGTGGACAAAGTAGTACTGGGACAGGTTTTTCTCCGAGTACTTCGGATCTCCCCCGTCAATTTCATTCCACCGGTGCTCCATTACACGGAAAAACGAAAATACCTCATTATCATCTTCAACATCTTTCTCACAGGGTTGCACAATAAGCCTTCAAGGCTGCGGTGCGTCCGTAGCATCTGCTACGGGGTCCTTCAATAAAAAAAAATACCAATACCAAACGTTTATACTTGCGTAGTGACGAGCAGAATGTGCTAAGATTCAAGTGCTAGGTCTTTTATCGAAACATATTTCTTACAATGCAATCTGAGCTTACAACGCGTCCCTGTGAAGACCTCAAGGAAACTGTATTTAAACGGCTTCTAGCAAGTCCGCAAAATGGTCACCGACAAAAAATTCCTAGTTTCAATGTTGAATACCGCAAAGCAACCATAAAAGCATCAAGGTACGACACTCATATTACAAATAAAAGATCGTTATTGTCACCATAATCAAAATATTCATGGTTAAAACCGCCTCAACCTGTTTCGACCTGACTCAGTCATCTGCAAGTGGTTATTTCTAAAACACATACAGTCACTATAAAGTAACACTTGTCTTTACAGGATTGTGCACCTTACTACTTGAATGCGAATCAATTACGTAGGCTATATCAATCACGAGACTATTTTAAAATACTCACCGGACTGTAGGCTGTATTTAAAACATACAGATAAAACAAGGTTTATTGAAACAAAGAGTATAGAGGTATAATTATTCTATTTCCTCTGTACATCCCACAGTGGGTCTATTCTGATTAGTAGCAAATGCCTCGTCGCACTATCATGGAGAAGCGTAAAACATTTACTGCCGTCTGTATTTCATTATTACCACCAAATTGTGTAAGGTTAAAGCATTTCGAAATTCAGCCACCGAGTACCAAACAACTTTTCGTCACTCGTATAGTGACCGCAAAGAAATCAGTTCTCGTCCATTCAGAAACCGGTGCTGACGTAAAGTAAACCTGCAATACGCACTAACCAGTGAAAGGCACATCACGAAACCGCCCAACGGCCCCTAAAATGTGGGTTAAATTCACGTCATCACGTTTCCGAGTGAATGAAAACTGGCTGCGTGGAGTCGATATATCGACAGGTAAGTGACGAAAAGCTGTTCCGGACACTGCGACTCAATTTTGAGAAGCCTTAAAGTAATACAGTTAAGCATGGACAGGGGCAAGAGTAATGCTGTAAAATCAGGCTGGACTAGCTGCAGAACTTCGAAAGGAAACAATTTTACAGTAACATCAGTTCATAGGAATCTTAACTCCGTACTGTTGTCAAAAGAAATCGTTTCATCAGTATGTCTTCAATACCAAATAGGCTGAGTATTTTCAGATAGTTATATGGAGTGATAATCCTCCAGTATGGCCAGTATCGCCTTCGTTTCTAGGGTGATGAGACCACGAATTCACTAATTACTCTGAGGATGAGGGCGGCATGTTTCTTCGAAACGCCAAGAAGAAATTACCCAACCACATGGCGCAACAACCCAGAAGACCTGGTTACTTACCAGTCACTCTGTGGAAACCTCAAATCACTGTTTTAATATTGTTAAAACTATATTTCCCACTCAAAGAAAGCTTTTGAAACTGCTAAAATGACGTTAGGGAGAATCACAAGAAATAGACTGAACGACAGAGTGAGGAATGAACACATCAGACAACTGTGTAACACCCCGCCCATAAATGAATGGATCCTTGGAAGACGGATGGAATGGAATGACCATATATCCAGAATGGCAAGCACAGTAGTAAAAAATAGCACGCGATAAAGCACCAAACAGCAAGAGAAACATTTGAAGACCGAAGAAAAGCCGGCGCCAATTCTTGGAAACTGGTTAGGAACAGGCTGAAAGCCTATCTACAAGAAGAAGAAGAAGAACAGCAACAACAAGAAGAAGAACAAGAAGACTATATTTACTTCTGGTTATTTCATGTTCCTCCTTTATTTTGTCTTGTTGGTGCATGATTGATTTTCTATGAAAAGAATGAAACGATAAAAAGTGTTCATAACATTTGGACGTCAATCTCCATGAATACACAGCAATATCACTTTAAGAAGTAAAGGGAAATGGGAATATTGTTTAGTGTTAAATGTTGGTACTCAAAGTCTACAAATATGGCCGTTTCACAGCAGGACTGTCCTCGTGCTGTCCAAGCGCCCCACGACAGTACCGTCATATACTGCTCTTGCACATTTCTGTTCAATTTATTCATGTTTATTGTACTGAAATACTCCCATCGCTTAGAAGGTGGAATTTAACGAAAAGCTTTTTGTCACGAACGTAGTGTACGATCTTTGTTCTCTTCCAAGGGAAGGCTGCAGTACGGACAAAGTGAATTTTGTTTTGTCTTATAAGACAGCAGTAGTGTGATGCACAAAACTAATTTCAAATTATTTCGTTCTTTAATAACCCTTCCTCTGAAGAATAAATGTGTGTAAAGTTGATAGAAGTGTGCTTCAAGGCTTATTGGAAACGCCGGTCTCAAGAAGTGTGGCGGAAATACTTGTGACATTAATCGACGGACACCCCTGCACCCCTTGACCAGACCTAAGTGTATAAACACGGATAATAGGGGAGCTTAATTTCATTTTACATGATCAAAATACATCAGGTAAGAATTTTAGATGTCTCTCTTTTGCGGACAATTAAATAATTGTGTGTTATATTATTATTATTATATTGCTTTTGTTATTGCTACCTAGCAAAATTGCTTGGAGGAGAGGGAGTGGGAGGAAGGGGTAAAAGGAGGGCATTCTGTATCCCTCCGCACGACCAGACGTCCGGCTCAGGAGTCGCCACTGTTTATACGATTCAACTGTGTAATTAACTCTAATTCCCACATAAGTGTGCAAGTTTGTACAAATGAATGCGCCTATGTGTGATGACGATAAAGGAGTGAGGTCGAAAGAAGACGGGGTTGTTTTAGTAACAACAAAATCACTGACATAACGTCGGCGTGGAACTTCGTGTTGTTGCACTGATCATTTGGTAGTGAAATGGTATAGGTAAAAACTGAGTATCTTGTTTGATGTTAGAGATATAACCACCGCGTATTTTTGCTGTTTTCAGCAACTCACGAAGTTTTCGTTCATTGCTGCCGCGCATTTGTAAACGCATGCGCATTCGAATGTCTCAGTGGCAGTAAAACTGTGTGCCTACACTATTACGGTACGACGGCCTCCGTTAAGTAGAAAGCCCAACTTGTCATTCGTTTTGGAGAGTTTAAGTCCACTGTAATCGTTAAATGCAATTATCACCATATGTAAGAACAAGAAGCCACAAGTGCCATATCGATTCGTTCTTTGTTTACTAAATTTAAGTAAACAGAACGAGTATTAAAACAAAAATTAACATGACACGTCTAATTCAGAAGCGGATGTTGGAACACAAGGCTGTCATGTGGGATCCAAAGAAATCCGTCGTGCGTCACAATTTGAAACTCTGCATATCCAAAACTACAGTCCAGAATTTATCGTACACGCGGCTGAGAGTATATGCTTACAGAATTCAACTGCAGCATGGCATCAATGACACTAAACCTCCAAACAGAGTCAAATATGCAAATGTCACGTTAAATGAAAGCGCGTTCCCGCGACTGGAATAGTTGACATGTGTCACTTGTGGATACTTGCCACATCGTTCGAGCGGTACACTTGCACAAATATCGGACACCTCTCCGTTTCCCACCGGCTGTCGGTAAATGTGACACAACTCGAAGAAATCATAAATACTTGTTTAAAAAGTAGAGATGTGTTTCGTTGACACGACTCGTTTATGTTCTACACGCACAGAAGTGAGATGGGTGTGGATAATCACATACTCTCGCCCAAGAGCACGAGTCGATCACAGCGATCAGGCAAACGTCGGGCAAGTGCACCCGAGTACGAATGTTTGCCAAATAAACCAGTCGCGGAAACAGTACGACAATTGTTCACTTTGTTCCTTGTACAATGCACAATTATTGGCGAATCTGGCAAATGCAACAATCCTGGGAACGTGCCCTAGGACCAGCACTTTTCACGGAAGTAACTTTATAATTAATGGCCATGTTAATCGTCAAAAGTGTTGAATAGCTGTAGCATAACAGCCACGTGAAGTTTGAGTTCTTACGTGACATCCGGAAAGCTGACGAGTGATGTGGATTTCCATATGACAGTGTGGTAGGACCTTTTTTCCTGCAGAAAACACTATTAAGGGGAAAGTTTACCTCGACATGTCCCAACTGTTGGCTTTGCCATGCTACAACATGCTGTGAGTCTAGGTATCCTAATCGAAGTGGAATAAGTGGAAAACACAACTTGGCGGCCTCCCAGATGTTCATATCTTACGTAAGTAGATTTGTTCATGTGCGAGATATGCGAAAACATGTTCGATTCAAACAAAATCCGTGACTTACGTGACTTGTGGGCAGAAGTTGCATTACTGTAGTGACAATCACTTCGAACACGCTTCGTCGTATCGGGGAAGATATCGAATACCGCCTTGATGTCTGCAAGGCTACAACAGGGCTACCTACATACAGATTTATTAAGACTGTGAGAAAACTTTGAGAGTGTTTTGCTTTGTTTCACATTCCATAACTTACTGCATCCTGAATGTAGGGTATACTTCTTGGATTGTTCTGCATTATTATGACTATGAAATCAATGTGGATGGGATGAGAGAGACATGGGCAGATGGCAAATTCATGCAGAATTTTACTCTGAAAACCTGACGGAAAAAAGCCATTTTGAAGACCTGAGCGTAGATGGGATAAACAATATAAGGGATCTTAAAGAAATAGGGTATAAGGAAGAACTTGATTTATCTGACTTAGCCCAGGACCCAATGGAAGACTCTTGCGAAGATGGTAAAGAGCCTTCGGGCTCCGATACGGCAGGCAATGTCTTGATCGTCTGAGCAACTTATAACCTTACCAAGAAGGGCACTGCTACATGGAGTCGCAAACATTTGCTTTCCCTGTGTTTTGGACCCCACTATAAGCTACGTATCACTTCTGGGGGCGTTGTAAATTGATATTAACGGCTACTAATTCAGAGGCTTTACAAATTTCCCTCCCCCCCCCCAAATGGCTCGACAGCCCCTTGGGGGCCTAGGTCGCCTAATTTTTCGAGGCTTCACGATCACACTTTTTAGACACACCACATTCGGTAGGACTCCTCTGGACGAGGGACCAGCTCGTCGCAGAGACCTCTACCTCACAACACACAACACTCACAAGAGACAGACATCCATGCCCCCGGTGGGATTCGAACCCACAATCCTAGTAAGCGAGCGGCCGCAGACCCACGCCTTAGACCGCACGGCCACTGGGATCGGCAAAATGGATTGTTGATGTCCATTAATTTCGCAGAAGTTATAATTGGTTCCATAAGGCACGTCATATGACATTAAATTTCACAGAAGCAGCAGTGTGTTTAGCTGTAACGTTGTGGCTTGTTCTTCCACGGTGGTACGCTTGAATTTCTAAAAGGCAACACGATGCATGATGCAACAAACAATTCTCTTCACCTCCAATTTGTGTAGCTTAAAATTAATCTATATTTGCACAGCATTTGTATCAATATTTAAGATAAAATTGTGGGCAACGACCATCAATAGTCCTCTACTTTGTCCATCCAGGTGACTGTGACCTGTAATACAGCGTCTTGAGATGGTCACGATCGATAACTTATGTCAGTATTAAGGTTGCTAAGCGACAAGAAACGTGGAATACAAAAACTATCCCTTCGATATTTCGACAGGAATACGAAAAGACACATGGACTGGGACCAATGCAACTTCTCAGATATTTCTACGTTTTCTTTTATGTTAAGAAACGTTAAGTAGGCACGCACAGCCTGAAACAGGTTAGACTCAAATGAACAACATACCAACACATGAACTTACTGGTCCATGGAACAGAGTCTTTCTCAAGAAGCTAACAGTCTGGACTTGGTCCGTCGTCTGTGTTTAAAATAAACTTAAATACACAAACGTTTCGGGGGCAGGCTCGGTCCCGTCCTCAGGCAAGCAAATAAGGGAAACACCTATACAGCTGGATCCGATGTGCGTTTCCCTCACACATGGTAGACCATCTCCCGAATCCTACAGAAGCTAAGAGTTACTCTGTTAGCCCCAAAATACTCTGAACTTTATGGAACCCGCGGACGCATTACTACCTTTACTAGAGCCCGCCACTGGCGTCTATTCTCACCCAAAAGAATCCTGTCAACATCCTCCCATCCTATTTCTTTAAGATCCATTGTAATAGTACATTACCATGCAAGTCGAAGACTTTCAAACAGTCTACTCCATTCGGGTTTCCAGGTCAAAATTTTGTATGCACTTATATTCTCTCCCATACAAGCTAAATGCACCTCACCTCATTTCATTCTCTTTGATTTGATAATCGTAATAACATTTGACGAAAGGTACAAATTACGAAGCTCCCTATTTTCTCAAACCTCCTATTATTTCCTCTCTCTCAGGTCCAAATATCCCCCTTAACACTCTGTTATCAACATACCACCTTCATGAAGTCGATGGAGAGCCTTACTGTTACTGTAGTTTGCTCAGTAACCACGGACTATGCGAGATTTAAGGCTTCCGCCGCGGTGTATTTGAGGCTTTCGCTCTTCTCAGATGTTACATAACATATGTTGGTAGCTGTTTACAGGCGTTTCGGGACAGCATATCGGTCCAATCTTCAAGGGTCTTGGACTGCCTGACCCTTAAAGATAGGACCGATTGGTTGTCTGTCCCGAAACGTCTATAAACAACTATCAACATACGCTGCGTAACATTCCAGAAGAGCGAAGGCCTCAACCATGGAGTATCTTGTAATAGCCTACTTGATTTTTCAACGAAAACTAGGTTTAGACTGCCAGTCTGAAGCAGCCGACCGCTGAACATGCTGGTGCGTACTCGCGATAAATAACTTTCATTAGTGGTGACGTATTAACTTGTTTAAAGTGGGAAGTTTAACGGCCGACGCTCATATGTAGATAATGTCTCATGTTTCACATGAACACGTGTTTCATGACGAAGCATAACTTTGACATACAGATTGCAGTAACAGTAAGTTCATGAACAAATAAACTTTGCGCTTCAAACTGGCGGGCAATTTTATCTTAGGCCGTAACTGATTTGGTAGGTAAACAATGCATGATACTTGCTTCATTACGAGATGATTTTACAATGCTGTTTCAAGTGCAGTGGTTATACAGCGTCGAGAGAGGAGATGTGAGCTGTGAGTAGGTAATCATTCGATATAAGGCCATCATAATACCTTTCAAAACAGACTATTATCCCGTTAAAATATATTTAAAATAACCCGTGAATTCACAACTAAAATTTATTGCCAGTACTTAGTATTCATTACAACATGTTTCGGCCGACTGGGCCATCTTCAGGTAATATAAAAAAATATACACAATACTTGGAAGGAGTATAGAGAGAACTTACAAAGTTCTCTCTATACTCCTATCCTTAGCATAAGAACTGTAACATTTTCTGTATCTCCCTCTCTGAATTAATAATTGACGTTATTATTCTGATTTCAGATTTTATGTCTTCAAAACTATATCACAATTAGTTCACTAATACAAATCCAAGAATTCTTCAATAAATGTAAGAATCATCACATTGCACTTAGCCACTCATTATTCTAACAATTTTTCTATCAATTACCATCATATTCATTCTATACTTTATTAAAAGAAGCTCTTAACCTATAAACTAAAACCTCGCTCTACAGATAGGCCTATTCTATAATAATACTAAAAGCCTCAGCTAGCCTACACTCAAGAAAGGAACAATTTACAACCACGAAACAATTCTACAAAATCTTCTAAAAGTGAAACTAAACCATAATTAAATACTCAACATAAAAGAACCTTAATTAGGTAAAAGCTAGAACTTTCAAGGCAATATTCTTGTAAACCTTTAGGATAACTAGAATATATAAAACTCTAAAATTTTATCAAAAACGTGCCTCCTTATGAATGTTTACCCTTTATGTAAAAAATGAGATCTCATTCCTTTTTATACAACTTACTGTTACAATTAACCTCCTAAATACTTTGTACATTTTTTGTATTACATGAAGATGGCCAAGTCGGCCGAAGCACGTTGTAATGAATAATAAGTAGGGGAGAGGGGGGCTAGTTGGCTACAGGGGTAAGTTGGCAAAATGGCCATAACTCCCAAAGATGGCGCAGGATAGCAGCAACTGGCAATTTGTACTGTTCAATGACTTCTCCTGAGAGCGGTCAGCAAGTATCAGAGCTTTATGAGCTATGACTGAAGCGTGGTGTGGTGTTTTATTTTGTACACCGCAGAAGTAATTTTTTATCGCTTTATAAAATGTTTTGTGTTTAAAGTTTGGTTACAGCTACATGTGACATTGTGCCACCCATGAATGGTACCTCCTTTTGGCTAACATTGGAGCTAGAGAGAATTATAGACTTCCATTGTGTTTGAGGATGATACAGTCCAAAACATAAGAAGGTGGCGACGGGGCAGGTCGGCACACTCAACGTGGGGCATGTTGGCTCAGTGTGTCAACTTGCCCCGCTTTCGATTAGAAACTTGTTGGTTAATTATTTTCCAGTGTGATATTTTCTGTCCGGTTTAAGAAGCTAAATAATGCGTACATGCAAGAAGAGGTCATATAGGGGCAACATACGTCTGGAGCACTGCTATAAGCTGAGAGCTCTGCGAAAACGTGGAAGGTCAACAAGCAAAGCGGCGAAGGATTTTCAGATTTCTTTCCGTATTTAGGCAAGATACAGCAAAAGGGTAAGTGAGGGTGAGGTAAAAACACCTCACCAACACTGTCATTGAGCACACCGTCCATCCCTCTGGATAGATGACGAAGGAGCATTTTGTAAGATATGCAAAACATTTCGTGGCACATGCTAAGACTTCTAAAGAGAGATCAGTAGTTCTGTTGTAGACAACTATGATTAGCATTTGGCCATACGGGCAATAGACTAATGCAAGCAGAATGGCGTGACTGTCCTCAACTTCCCTCCACACTGCAGCCGTAAGTCCAGCCTCTTGACAGGTCTGTCAACTGATCGCTTACGACGTATGTGAACCGAGCGTTTGATGCCTGCATAACTAACCATACAGGCACAACAGTGACAATATATGACAATCCTTGTGTCGTCAACACACCTTCGCACCTGACTTCTTTTTACTGCAAATACCAAAGCAGGTTTCCAGTTTTCTGGAATTTACCAGTTCAGTGACGATATCTTTCAAAATGAGGAATTTATAGAAGATTACGTTGCAGACATAGCTGCCCCTCCTATGGAGGCAGCAGCTTCCAGTAGCAACAGTGAACTTCCTGCGATTTTGATGATTCTCCCAAACGATCATCGTCTGCTTCAAAAGTTGCAACACATCTTGCTACTCCAGAGGACATTCGAAACCTTCCTAAATTGTACGCAAGAAGCTCAAGAATGTAAACAAGAACAAAAGAATAACTGTCATTTTGGTTGATACCTCTGTCAAAAATGCTTTGACACCAGTACAGAAGGCTCGGAGCAAATGAGCGAAGAACTGGGCCTAAAATATTAGAAAGGAGGTGAACGTATCTAAGAGAGAGATTTACAAGAGCAGAATGCAAAAATACGAACAAAAAATCCAAAAATGCAGGCGACGCAGACGAAGACGACTCCGAGAATACTTCCTACCTCTACTGTCTTGGCGGATCCAGAGCAATGTGGGCTCAGTGCACAGAATTCAATTTGCGGTCACATGAATAATGGACTGATGGCTCTCCCAACTGTGTTTGCTTAAATTACCAGTCTCATGGGATTGGGATACTTTATTTAGAATGAAAACGTGTATTGACTGGTGGTAGGCTAGTGTCATACTGAGTTACCTTTCCTTTTGATTTTCTTTTTCAATTTAAGTAAATGTATTGAATTTAGTGCTGAAATTATATTGTTTCTCAACTGTTTTATTACAATAATAACACCGCGTTGTTGCGCACAACCTGTATCTGACACCAGGTGCGCAACCAAAATTTTTCATTGGGGGGGGGGGGGGGGGGGGGAGGCTGACCCTGAGGCTATATAAATTTGTGTTTGATTTTAAAAATTATGTTATAAAAATCATGTCATAAGTATAACATAACACTGTCTGCAGCTGCATTTATATACATAAAAATATAGCTACATGTTCCACGACTCATCACAGTGTCCTATCTTTTTTTTTTAATTTTATTAATTTATTATTCAAAATTCTTATGTACTAGTCATCAGCTGATTTCAGTGGCTGATTTTGACTGCAGGGTAAATCACGTAAACCCCTTGATATCATCTATGTACAAAATCAGTGTTTTTTAAATTTCAGTTTTGGGGTGTTTGGGGGGGCTGCAGCCTGGTAGCCCCCCCTTGGGTGCGCCCCTGTCTGACACATTTGTTCCATAAAACATTACATTAATCACTGTCTGTTACTGTTTGACCTTGAAAAGTTGGCATCTTGATTTTCCACGTAGGCCTATTTTACCATATGCCAACTTACCCCGTCCGTGGGGCAGGTTGGCACACGTGCAGAGGTTAGGGCAAAAGCTTCTCCCTCCTATTCCTTATGAATAGCGTCAAATTTGTGTAGGTCAGATTGTAGCTCAAGAGTGTTGCTAACCATACGTGCCGTTACATTCAACTTAACATGTACAGGGAAAATGTGAAAAATTATAAAGTGAAAAGTGTGCCAACTATCCCCCCTCTCCCCCACTAACAAAAAATGTAAAGAATAAAGGTTATTTATCATCCCGTTATTCACCCGGATAAATTGAAAAAAATCACGTCAAAGATCAGCCACGACACTAAACTTTGCGCTGGACTGAGATTTGAGGTTCTCACATTAACCTGCGTTCCTCTGGAATGTGATGTCACTTGAGTCTGGTAGATGGGTATCAAATTTTCGGAGGAATATATTGCCACCATATTCCATGTCTACCCTGAAGATGGAAAAAACGTTCCTCCGAAACGTTATGGCAATTCTCCAGACTTCACGGCGCTCATCCCAGAACACCGCATTCTTAAGGTCACAGTTATTTAACACTGACGTTTGACATCTCGTTGTGTTATCTGAATTACCAAAAAATTGAAACAGTAACCTAACTACCAATCAGCGGAACCTCGAGATTCATTACCTTCATCACTAAAGCCAAAGTCTGTATCTATTCGGAGGCCCCTGAATCCGGCCCGCATTTTCACAATAAATCTCCTGAACAGGCTGTAACTAGCCAATTAACTCCTTACACCAACTTCTTCTTGAGAAAATGATGGTCGTTAAACTACTGAGGAAATTACCCGAAGGTTCATTGCCATAAATATAAAAACTCCCGTTCCGAGCCAGTTTAATCCAGTTCACAACTGCACTTACTCTTTCTTTAAGATTCATTTTAATATCATGATCCCATCTCACAAGCCATCTGTTCCTTCACTTTCTCTGACTGACATTCTCACTCCTCCAGGCCCGTAGCCAGGGGATGCAAGTGGGTGCAATGCGCCCACTTGCATCCGGCTGCACTCACTAGGAATTTGCAGAATACCAGAGACGGACATGCTGATCATAAGTGAGCTCCGTGAAGACAATATCACGGAGCCGATCCATGAAGCAATGTACAGCTGTGATTGGCAGTCAGAGCGAGCAGCGAACGATAGATACTCTACGTAATAGGCTCACACGTAAAAATTGCGATATCATGCTAGTTACGAGTACTATAGCGAAAGCGTGGGTGCGTTGGTTAGAGTGCTATAATGCATTCCACTTCTGGGAAACCTTTCGTCTGCAATGGTCCAGAAGCTTCCACTAACATCGTGACTGTTCTACATATTGTGGCGTGTTTCTGGCACCTTCGGCTACAGTTTGGAAAGCTGGCGCAGCGTGGTTATCATCCACGAAGCATACCACTCTGATACGTAAGCTCGTTCGTTCTAAAAAATGTACGTATATGCAAGATGTTTTATACAGTGTTATAGAGCCATTACGTAACTAAAGTGTTGATTTTGTGACCTTGACAAAGGCGCTTTTTAAGCTTATGCATACATAATACACATACACCACACATGTATAATAGAGCATTATATACGTATATAAACTTATGTACCTACATGCACCAGCACTGGAAGCTGCTGCACCCACTGTGTTCATGGTCTGGCTGCGGGTCTGACCCCCTACGCATCACATAAATTCCGCCTATCTCATCTCCCTCGATCTGGTCACCCCAACAACACTTGTTATTTTCCATTTCAACATAAACCTTCTACTGGCACCTGCGTCTCTTAAACAGTAAGTCATATAACACTCTAAACAAAACTTCGCACGATTTCTCGGTTAATACTCCTACACGCATATATCCGCCTACGTCATCGGAATTCCTCAACGGTTACCGAACACCGGTAACTGTGCGATCGTGCCCGATATGGTGATACACATCGTTGCTGCTCTATGTATGTCATGCTGGTCACACACTCCTTCTTTTGCCGGCGCGCATGACGCCTCGGTAAGACGGTACACAGCGAACACCACAAACCATAGCGACTTCTTTTATACTTTTCCTTTCAGCTCGCACCGGCTGTGCCCAAGACACGAGTCTCTTCGACGAATCAGTAAATGTGAAAGTCAAACAGAAGATATTAAAGAATACGACTCGAAAAGGTGTAATCTATAGTGTAGTGTACAATGTTAGCAGTGTTGACCTTCGCAGTGTATTAAGTTCACATGCGGCGTCTTTATAAACGGCATTAAGGAACATAGTCACTGTTATTACATGAGATGAAAGGAAAATGTCCCTAAAAATCTAATTCCACATGCCTCTGTTAACAGGTATTCTTTCGCGAATTGTATGTTACCTGACTAACGCACAGAGTCAAACCACCAGGTGTGAGTCCCTTCTAAAATTCACCGAAATCTTAATTCTCTTAGGCCTAACCATTTATGGCCCAGTGCGTAGCTTATGTGCATCTGGCTTCACACCCATAAGTCCAAAATTCTGCCCATAACGTGCATTTCTGCGACTTATATGCATCTCAGAACAGTGAACATTTCCCTATACAACATTGACTAGTTTTTACAATATAGGAGTGTGTCTATTGTGCGGCACGATTTGAATCAGGTTATTTTTCATCTCTGTAGGGTTAATTTGTGTTGCCACATCTGGTTTGAGTTATAATCTCTTCAGAAAAGTCCCCGTGACCTATTTATTTAGGTACGTTCTGGAAGTCAAGGCATAGATTCGACAAATATTTTAGAAACTGTTTAGTTCCAAAAGTTTTCTAGTGTGGCTTTCAGCTCAATATAACCGTAAGAAGGTAATTATGTTGACACCTCAGTCGACATTCCCGCAGGTGAGTTTACTTCATGCAAATGATAGGCATCCTCGCATTTCGCAACCTTTCGTCCATGGAGGAACCCCTAAAATAATTTTTCATATCCTAAGGAATCCCTACATACGAAAACGTGTACAGGCCGGAAAACAAGAGGCAGTTGATAGCGCAAGCGTACTACACCAGTATTACAAACTGGCGGACAAAAATTCCCTCAATATTTCGAGAAACATTTGGAACTGTTCACGGTATTTAAAAATTTTATGTATTCATTCCACGATTTCTCACGGGACTCCTAACGATGTTCTGTAGAACCCTCGTTGGGAAACACTCGTCTACGAGTAGATGCTTATTTTATATTAATTAATTACTACACTTTCAGACTACTATTTAGTTAATACACGTTGTGTTAAATCTAACGGTGGGCCAGGGCCAATATTACTAAGTTGTTCACATTTTCGCAACTTGTTATTTTGAGTTAATTTATTGTATTTAATACTGAAAAAATGCCGAACCCAGTGGCCGTACGATCTAAGGCGTAGGTCTGCAGCCGCTTGACTGCTGGGATCGCGGGTTCGAATCCCGCCGAGGGCATGGATGTTCGTCTCTTGTATTTGTTGTGTGTTACGTAGTTAGCGGCCTCTGCGATGACCGTATCACTCGTTCAGAGGAGTTCTGCTGGGTGTTTGTGTCTAGCTGTGTGTGATCTAGAAACAACAATGAGGCGGCCTAGGCTCGATTTGGGCCGCTGCGCCACAAAAAAAAACTGAACAAATTCACATACCAGTAACGTACCTGACGATATTCTATTGCCGAGGTATTTATTAAATAGCTCACGAGCCACCTGCATCTCTTGGAGGATTCACTTGTGGTTCGTCTCTCCCGACATTGTTTTGTCATTAACATTTCAGAAATGCCAGTTTCGAAATGTCGGAAAGCGACCTGTCTCTCCGAGATCTTCGCTCTTCTGGGATGTTACGCAGCGTAGATTGGTAGGTACCGATGTTTCGGAACAACCTATCCGTCCAATCTTCAAATGTCAAGCAGTCAAAGCGTGGACTGCTTGATCCTTGAATATGGGATCGATAGGTTGTCCCGAAACGTCGGTAACTAACTACCAATCCACGCTGCGTAATATCCCAGATGAACGAAGATCTCATTTACACGGCGACGGAACCCTAAAATAACGACTTGTGTCTCTCATAAACGACCTACATTGCTCTGCACAACAGACTGGTCAGGCAACCCACACTATGATCATACGGTCTCCTAACATGGGCCACGCAAGAGAATTTATTATTACTTTCCTTGCACCCCTTACTTTGAACAAAGTCGTTATTTTGCTTCGCCATCTTAAATAAAGACCACAAAATCCGCTTACACATTTTAATGAGTGTCAGAAAAACTCATATTGAAAATATAATGATTTTCAAAAAAGGGGGCCCATATTTGGATTTCCTGTAATATGTTATTGAAATGTACGCAACGTATTCCTCCAATCTTACGCGACGGAAGAGACAAATACGTGTATTTAGCAACAGCATCACCACCATTCATCTGGAGAATATTATACGTAACAGTCACATATCATAATTTCCATCACTGGACTTAGCTCTGCTTATACGAAACTCCGTTTCTGAAGACTGAGAAACAAGAAACGTGAATATATTCGTACTCAGACACTGCACACAGGCGGAGCAAAAAGAACTGCCTCGATTTACAACAAAACCATAAAACAGACCAGTAGTTTGTCTTTTCTTTATAAGTGACTTTTAAACTATACCTTCTGACACTTCTGCCATAACTTTGGATTTAATCGTGTGGCATACACTTGGAGTTTCACTGTTTTTGTGTCTGCAAGTGTTTTGTCTCAACTGCGGCAATATTTTGACATTCCACCACTGTCACCACCCGCACCCACTTCAATGTTGCACCGCTCACAACATACATTAATCTCACGAGTTTGTTCGGGCCTGAGATAAATGACGTCCCTGCAAACATTGCAGCCCGCATTCCTGCTACAAGACAATATCTGTCATGTCTCTTCCTCTGGGCCAATTTTCGTGGCCGTGTTTAATTATCGAACTACCTACTAAGATTTAATAATAAGTGCATCTTCGCATAATTGTTTATTTCCTTCTTTCTTACCTGCCTGATTCCTTCCACACTTATTTTCGTCATCTTCCTGGTAAGGACATTTTAACGTACAGGATGTCCCTCTTATCGTGTTCCTGAGCACGGAAGCTTCATCGCATAGAAACCCTGCATCTGCTGGGATATCGCGTGTACACGGGTAAAACTTTACTTTAAAAATATCGGGCTGGAGGTAAAATAATTACCACGGCAGCTCAGTGCCTGACTACTGTATTGTGACATACACATGCGTGACTATGAACAGCACGACAGTGGACACGCCTTAACAGCCAAACGGCCAGTTTCGCGAAGTTGCGAAAAGCGTCTCTCCGATCGCACAGAAGAATTCGGCTCCCGCTGGACGGTTTTCATGAAAATTTATCTCAGAACTACTGAAACTATTCGAGAAAATTAGAGTTGGTTAAAATCGCACAAAAATATAAAGCACTTTCCATGAAGCCCTTAAGTTAATTTATAATATCTCGCCGAATTCTTAATGGAATGAGAAAACATTCAGATAGAAGTTGTAGGAAAAATCAAAACACATTTCGGGCAAAATATGTTTCCGAAAATCGTGTCATTTACAAGGTAATTACGAAAACACGCTAGATCCAGAGAGGCCACTGATAATCCAACATATTGGCGCAAAAAAGAGGCGATCTGTATTCCGGGTAATTCAAACAAAATACACTGAATCATAATATACATACTTTGTTTCGGTGAAGAGCCCCGCAGCAGATGCTACGGACGCACCGCAGCCTTGAGGCTTATTGTGCAACCCTGTGATGAAGATGACTGGTGTTTTTTCGTTTTTCCGAGTATTGGAGCACCGGTGCAATGAAACTGACAGGGGAAAACCGAAGTACTCGGGGAAAAACCTGTCCCAGTGCCTCTTTGTCTACCACAAATCACATATGGACTGAACCGGGATCGAACACGGGCCTCCGCGGTGAGAGGTCGGCGACTAACCGCCTGAGCCACGGCACGGACTAATCATAACATCTAATATTATTTTTTTCGACTGGGTAAAACGCTGATGTTACGATGCATTCTGCATGACGGAAAATCATGGAAAAATACACACTCATAATATGTAATACGTATCGCTTTATACGTGGCTATAATTCTGTAATAATATGACGCTACACAGGGTAGACTGTGACTGTTTGTGCGTGATGCAATAGTCGATAATGTAGAAATCGTGTTGTCCCGTCGCGTTCCTATTCAATCACAATATTTAATATTTATTGCTTACATCTAGAAACATTAAGTTTGGTATATACGTACAAATTGTGTAAGAAATGTTGTTTGTCAGTCAGAAATTGCAGAATATATCGACGTACTGGAACTCTGATGTTACTGATGACCGGCAAATTAGAAAAAAATACTTAAGATTTACACACAACAAGTTGTTCAAATTCTATTATACATGTACACATACACATGTGAACAACAAAAAATTGTGTGAACCCCCCATGGGTTAAATGGTATTACCATCTGAGAAGGTTCCATGATGCACAGATCCCAACGCGCCTCAATAGTACTTTATAGCCTATGTACTACGTATATCTCTTACTTCGTTTGTCTCTCGGTATTATCTTCAGGCTCCCAAAACTACTTCCTCTCTGTCACACGCCGAGAATAAAGATGGCGGCAGGTCTAAATCGCAGTGAAAGATAAGACGAAGAAAGATGGCGAAGACATTTGCTCTTTTGTCATAATTATCACCCTCATCCCCACACAGTAAAACACGTATATTAACGTAGTTCTAAGAAGATACCGTTTCCCAACAGTGTTATCAACATAAGCTGCCATATGAAGTTACTTCGCTACTGGAGGCAAGTTATGTAGCAGACACGTCACACGAGCACTGGATGCTAGTCTACCTTCTTAAGAGGTGTAGACCATGGGTTCCCGAAGTGTGCTCCGCGGGATCCCAAGGGATCCGCGACCAGTTCCCAGGGGACCCGTGAATACATTTCTGTAATGGCTACTTTAAAGTTTACTTATTTTTAAATTAAAGGAACAGTGTTTTGTTAAAATTAATGCGGAACTTACTTAATTGGCGATGTGTTTATTCCGTATGACCGTTAGAATATCTAATTAAGAAACCCCCTGTACCCACGAGGCGAGCAACAATCAGTTTAATCATGGCCAAATCATGCAATGCATTGTTACGTATGCTGTATTCGTTGGTATCTACAACCAGTTATGAGATATAAATTTTTAATTCTGGATACCTATCATCCGGACACTCTGTATTTACGTGAGCAAGGATGTGAGGATCCGTGTTTATTTTCCGAAGCCAAAACGGGTCCGCGAGGAAAAGAGTTTGGGAAATACTGGCGTAGACTATGGACGGTTGCCGCATACGTAGTGCACTTCCGGTAGGTAGTTACAGGAGATTGCGCGGAGCACATCTTTTTGTTGGGAACGCCTTTACACACTGAATAAAAACCCGTAAAACAGGGATTCATACATATTCCAAAGATCTAAAAGCCACCTTCAAATTATAAGCGCCAGTAGGGTGACATGAACCAGGTTCCATACTGAGGGCCCACAATTCTGGAGCAACTTACAAAATTCACTGCTACCTGGCGCGTTCTGCTTGGTGCATGTGAACTGATAGACAATTTTGTATGTAAGGAAAAAACCTACAATATATATGCTGAAAATATTAGGTGCTACAGTTCAAAATTTAATCGCACTGGCGAACACGCGCCCGAGATTTGTGCACCCCTGCCTTAAATGAAGAAGCTTTGACAGTAGGTAGACGGCGTCTACCCGCGTTTACCCATAATTCCAGCCCCAGATGTGGAATTCTAGGCAAATCCTACGACCCACACAGGCACTTGGACCTGCGCACAGACCTGCCTCTAAAAAATCCAGCGACGATGTACTATCTTCCAATTGATCTTTGCCGATACATTACGCTTCTGTCTGTGACTACCCTCACATCCGCTCCGTCGTCATACCCTCTGACGTAAAGAGACAGCAAGCAAATGTCGAGCAAGAAGTAGGGGTGTGAACGGCCACAGTTCGTAATGGAATGTATAGAAATCAACGACCCACGGGCAGTGTTGATTTTCACCTGCTATGTTCACGCATTCTTAATTCATTGCATACAACACACTCACTCACTGAGAGACTTCCAATTCTTGTAAGACATCTACAAAGTCGTATCCCGGAGGGAACCAAAATTTTTCTTTACCCATGATTTAACTACAGGGGTGCACACATTTTCGAAAAATCTGAAAACTACCTCAATATTCCTGGCGCCAAAAAGGTGACATCCAGCACGTTCCATACTGAGGATCAGCAAATATTAGACGCCACCGTAAAAAATTTAGTCGCCGGGATTTGTGCACCCGGGACTAAACACAACTTATATAAACGCACTTCATGAAAATTAATGCCAGATTTTTTCTTGTAAATATGATACCATTTGTAACCTATATGTAAAGTTTCTTTTAAAATGGACGTCTTAAGTTAAAAGCTTGTGTATCGAAACTGAGATAAAACAGCACACTTCATGACCGGATTAATTAACTCCACGGAGGAGAGTCTTTTTTGAGAAGCTAACAGTCACTCAGCTGGCCCAGAAATGCCTATCCTTTATGAAAACTCGAAACTTAATTACCGTGTACACAAGAGCTCACGACTAGACCCCACTTTCAGCCAGACGAATACAGTCCTATGCCTACACTCTATTTAATTTTTATTCACTTATGTTTCAATCTATGATCTAGGTACTCGAAGTGGTCCTGTCTCTTCGGATTCTTTTAACTAAAATTTCTGTATACACTTTTCAAAGAACGGATTAAACTCGGCCTTAAAAGAAAGACAAATTCCAGATATATTTTTGTAAGATCTAAGCTCTTATGGGATATTAAGCGGCGTCGTGTGGTAATTGTTTACCGACGTTTCGGGACAAAGTATCGGTCCCATCTTCAAGGGTCAAGAGTCTCCTCGGACTCTTAACCCTTGAAGATGGCACCCATACGTAGCCCCGAAACGTCGGTAAACAATTACCACAAGACGCCGCTAAATATCCCAGAAGACGCAATCTCATCAACACCGCGGCGGAAGCCTAAAGTCAATATTCTTTGTAATTTCGTATGCCGCTGTGCCTTGTATTTTCATTTCTTGCATACATAAAAAGCCTCTATGCTTACAAACTAGTCACACTAAAGATACCACTCGTAAAAAATTCGCAGTCTTCCTAATATTTTATTAAACGCACATTATTATCGGATCATGCTTCAAATGACAGTTGACTATCGTAATAAAATTTAAATTTTGTGCGTGTACGGATGTTTCAGATTACAGAAATTAATATTGGCAATTCGATTTTATTATATTATATATTACTGAATTTTTCGGTCATTAGAGATTTGTTTATATAGTTTATAGACAATTACAGTCAAACGCAACAACTAATTTGTTGCAAAAACATAATTATGGTATATGTTTCATCCATTACTGTTATGTTTAAGGTGTTGTAAGTTATACTATTGCCGATCCCAGTGGCCGCGCGGTCTAAGGCATGGGTCTTCGGCCGCTCGCTTACTAGAAACGTGGGTTCGAATCCCACCGGGGGCATGGATGTCTGTCTGTTGTGAGTGTTGTGTGTTGTCAGGTAGAGGTCTCTGCGTCGAGCTGGTCCCTCGTCCAGAGGAGTCCTACCGACTGTCGTGTGTCTCAAATGTGTGATATCATGAAACCTCGACGAAACGAGGAGGTCCAGGCCCATATAGGGCTGTCGAGCCACAGGAAAAAAAAAGTTATACTATTACCTGAAACATAACAGCTCAACACCGGAAGTCAACGTACTCCTGATTACCAGTATTTAATTTCAACGTTCAAGTGCTAAGATGTTTCTTTTTCTCATTCCTCGACAGCTCTGGTGGGCCTATGCCTCCACATTGTTGAGGTTTCGAGATCACACTGACACACCACACTCGGTAGGAGTCCTCTGGACGAGTGATCAGACCGACGCAGAGACCTCTACCTGACAATACACAACAGTCACAACAGACAGACATCCATGGACCCGCAATCCCAGCAACGAAAGGCCGCAGACCCACGCCTTAGACCGCGCGGCCACTGGGATCGGCCAGTTAGCTAGTGTAGCTGACACAAAGATGTTGTAGCGATTTTAATAATTTTTAACTATTTCCTTGAAACTGAATGGAAATGTTATAATGATATACTTGCATAAGAGTAAATACGTGATCACTTCATGACAAACACAACACTTAGCTACGTTATTAACGACAGTACACACAGTAATACAACGACACTTGTTAAGGGAAATGCCTCTTTCGTCATTGCTTTTTTACTTTCCTCTGTATTATTCTTGTAAAGATTCTGCCTGATGATGGCCGTAATGGCTGAAACATGTAGCATAATTATGTAGAAATAATGCTTTTTACAACAAATGAATAATTTTGTTTGACTGTAATTCTCTATAGCTATACAGCTGACGGCGCAACGGGGTGTCTTTACCTACGATGAGAGCTATATGTAATGTACGGGTCACTTGCGGTCGGCCATGAGCCAAATGAATATTTGCGCGAAAACTTTCACGCAACTTCCCAACACCAAACTTCATCTAAATACTCGTATGTGTAACAGTTTGAGCAGTGGAGCTGACAGGAATATACGAGAATGTGGGCAGAATGGAACTGGCTTATGACACACAGAGGCGGGCTCCTGTGAGTATGATGATACACCTTCCAGGTCCAAGAAGTAGTGGGTAACATCATAACCGGCTAAGCAACTACGAGCTTCTCAAGAAAGGTATTGCTCCATGGAATTAATTCAATAAGACGCAGGTTTCCCACTGCCATTCATGACGTATGACCCTTTTTATCAATAAATCTGAACCACGGATTAAATATCTGGTAACTTACATGCACTGTGGCACTGTCGTTTTCCAGTGAACATGTCTGAAATCGTCCTGACCACTTCGCCAAAATTTCACTTTACGTTTGTAATAATCAATCCTCTTTGGCTCATAAACTGCTTCGCACTGCTGTACTGCGACTAACAGATACGAGCCGAACTGAAAAATGCCATTCATGGCATCAAATTCCAAAATAATCCTATAACGCACCTTACAGTCATCAAAAGCAGAGATAAGTACGTTTTAAAATTGATTTCCGAATGAACGGCATTATTTTATGTGTGCTTTTGGACAAGAGACGGTCTTTTGTTCAGGAGTTTGGAAGGATATCAATGCGCTGAAAGTCATAGAAATACGTTTAATTAATATGGTAGGTATTCCCAAAACGGATATGAAAACCAGTACCGCCCAAGTGCTTAGTCGAGACAGTTAATAATGACGCATATTCAGAGGATCAAAATTCACTCCACACTCTACTTGTTTGTTATGGCTATTCAGGACACAACTGCTGTTTGCTAGTTTAGGGCGTGGTCTTCTGGGTTAACACAGTGTGGTCTCGTTGGTGGCTATCAACATCTCAGAAAAACCTGGTGCCTCCATCTTCAGGGTAAGAGACCGTGGCAGTATGTTCTTTCGAAAACCTGGTAACCACCTATTACTCTCCACATTCAAAACAGGGAAGGGCTGTATTCCGCCAAAACGTTAGTAACCATTTACGAACTCGCTGCCACCATCTTGAAGGTTAAGAATCGGCAGAATGTTCCTCCGCAACGCTGCAAAGCACCTACAAGTCTGCACGGTATAGGCGTAACGGTGGAAACCACAATTTACATTTTTCACTGCCATGAAAACGTCAGTTCAAATACTGTTTTATTAATTTACTGAATTGCACTGTTTCAAACGCGTAGGCCATAGAGCGCTGAATGGCAAGTGTATTGTGAATTAATATTCTATAGTCTTTTGTGTGTTTTAATAAGCATCTAGCCTGACGATGACCCTTTAGGGTTGAAACGTGTTGCAATAAATACTACAAATAAAGTCGTGTTAAGGGTTTTCACTCCTTTAATTATACGAAGACACAACAGGATGCCTAACTTTAAAACTTTAAAATTAATATTCTGGATGCCTGTCGTTGAATCTGGTGTCAGACATGAACCAACTCGCTGTCGCCTTACCTGTGGTCAGGTGTGTGCTGTTCCCAGTGATATCGGTGGCAACACCCTCTCCTTCTTCGGCTGGTCCATTGCGATGGTTATTGTTGTTGCTGGTGGTGGTGCTTTGGTGGTGGTGGTGGTGGTAATGGTGGAGGATGCTTGGCGTGCAGCCCATCCCTCATCCCCGCCGGCACCACGCTCTCCGATCCTAACTTGCCACCTTCTAACCGTATCCCCTCTACCAACACTTACGACCACATTGTCGAATGTCTCTCAGCACGGTAATAAATTCACACGTATCATTCACCAAGCTGCAGAACGT
This sequence comes from Reticulitermes speratus, assembly GCA_021186555.1. Lineage (NCBI taxonomy): Eukaryota > Metazoa > Arthropoda > Insecta > Blattodea > Rhinotermitidae > Reticulitermes > Reticulitermes speratus. Next base: position 24,757,821 of record JAJKFL010000005.1, read on the forward strand.
TTACTCTTACACTTCAGAAGACTCTGATTATTTTATCACATGCTTCCTCCATAACACAAGAACAAACGAACCCTTTAAAAATGTAACTGTTATTTTTAACTTCGCTTTATTCACTTTACACTTTGAACTAAAATATGATGCACAGACTTCCTTGCAATCCGCTAAAAATTTTTTTAAATCACCGAAATGTTACGGTGACAAGTAATAAATATTCACAGTATAGAAACCAGGGTTGTTAAACACCAACTCCTAATATACCCTGATTATGATCCGGGCTTGAGCACTATCAAAGTTTGAGATGCATAAAACGAAATAGACACATACGTAGACTACACTGACAAACGCAACAAGGACACTATTAAACCATCGGTAGATCCTTGCGTACTATCGCGAACACGTCATGTATAGTATTTGCCAAGACACACAATCAGGTCTCAGTAGCGTGCTGAATTCGTTTTCACAGCCTTAGGCGGCGGTGTCACTGTTCCAATTCAAGAATTTCATTCTCGATCAAGGTAGTAAACGCGATTTAAGATGTGGTAAGACGTTCAACGCGTGTCTCAGAATTACATAAATGTCACTGCACGTATTCTGCTGTTCAAACAGTAACAAAGCAACATGTCTGCAATGCTATTATACGTTCACACGGATTCTCTTCTTTCAGATTCTGTTCTGGCAGGAGCGGTGATCCGACCGCAACGTAACAGTTACCGATAAGCTGCATTAGTATTCCATCCTTCCACCAGGGCCGGTGGAACTCTTCTTGAATTGGCAGCTCCGTGTTGCTGTTGGCGACCTTGTCTTCAACAACATTCCCACACCACGTAGTTGGAAAGCTGACGGTCGTCGACATATCCCTCCCAATCGTCTGCTGCTATGCCTGTGTCCTGGTCCTCATGCATCTGCTCCACCTGTGCAGGTGAATATCTTCGTTACGTCAGCTCTTTAACTGCTAAGCAGCAAGTTTTATAATAATACATAGGATCATATGAGCATAATAACACACAACATTAAGAAAATCAGACTAAATAAAATTCCTCTCTTCCGGAATATGATATTATTTCGTGATAGCTGAATTTAAGCGACTTTTACTCGTATACGAGGAAATCGTCCAATGTTTTAGGAACTACATACCAGTATATATTACATTTTCTTTATAACCATTAGTAAAAAAACACTATATATAAATAGACTCTAAAACATTACTAACCGACGTCCTGGTTGATAACAAAAGAAATAAATTGCTGTCAACACAACTAGTAAGTGTTATATCTTTAATTTGGCAACATGTTTCGACCTCAGAGGGTCATCTTCAGGCCATTTATTTCTCTTGTTATATTTGACATAACGGAATGGCATACGTAAAAATTCCTGATTTATACTTGCTCATCCTTAATAAATTCTATATATTTATGCAAACCTGAGTCTTTCTGGTGTGTGTCCAGTCCAGTGCGTCATTACTGACCTTATCGTGTGACGGAGGAGTCTGGATTAGACCCTCACACTCCACGTTCCAAAAATCTTAATATTATACCCATCTATGACTAGGTCTCCGAGATGACTGTGGTTTTCTGTATATTTTATATACCCTAAATATAAAATTTCATACAAAAAAGAGAAAGGCGTTTCCGAACAGAAGACATAATGCTTACAGCCATCTAGATCTATACATGTCAGTAGGCTATTTCTGTTCTTTTAATTATGTGACGAACTATTACTTAAGTACAGACTCTGTGAGGTGGTAGGTAACCACGGCGGTGACTAAGAAAACTGTCTCATGGGATTTGACGCCGTGCAGTCCTGTATAAATGTAACGACGATACAGAGAAACCTGCTGTCTCCATCCACCTTGACGGCTACAGAACTAGGCTGCTACGTAAGGTTGGCAAATATTTTCCAGGCTCCATGGCGACTTATCTCTGAAGACAGTATTCGTCTTTACGTTAGATCTGTCAGATATAACATCTTTCGCCTCGTCTGTGTAACTGTCGACTTGCAAGCAATATTACACAGTATTATACATAGCAGCTTTATGGTCCGTACCTAGCTCAACGTCAAACCAAAAGCCAACAAAACGTTTCGCACGGTCGCCATGTTCGTATCAGACATTACACCTCAATATTACCTAACACATAATACACGCACGCACACGCACACACAGCATGGTAATCTCACGAACCTAGCTCTTCATAATCAGGAAGCAGAATAAGGTAAAAATAGAGTACGAGCTGCATAAGTGATATTTCTACGACGAACAGCAGGGTAACATTTCTGAACACAAAATACAGGAGGTTTGACAACAACTGTACGAGTATATGGGATCTTTAGAACAAAAATTTCATGCGTTTGATATAATTATGTCTAGTCGTGTATCGTATCAATGATCACAGGTTTCAGGAATAAATCAATTACTGCCGTCCAAAAGTAAGATCTTCACTCTTCTGGTATGTTACGCAGCGTAGATTTGTAGTTAGTTACCGACGTTTCGGGACATCCTATCGGGTCCTATCTTCAAGGGTCAAGCGGTCCAAGAAGAAAGGTTCTTTCAAGAATAATGATTCTTCTTGGACTGCTTGACCCCTGAACATGGGACAGATAGGTTGACCTGAAACGTCGGTAACTACCAATCTATGCTGTGTAACATTCCAGAGCAGCGAAGATCTCATTTACACCGCGGTGGAAGCCTGATATCACGCAGGAAGAAAATACCTTGGATGCCCACTGTGAAAACATTTCGGGCAAAACGATCCGGATGTAACAGAGTATATGATGTGATGACATTAAGCCAATAGAATGGCAATTTGAGGGCAGAATGTGTTGCATGCAACATGCAATGAATAATCACAGCGTAAAACACGTATTAAGTTCAATTATTTATGTTAGACACAGAGAATATACTGTAGTCAAAATATTTATATAAATATCAAACAATAAATCCCAGAGGACGTGTGAAACAATAAGAAGAAATCTGAGGCAGCCCGTCAAAACTGTATAAAGTGACAGAAGAGCATATTGTACCTATAAGAATTTGACAACGTAGCGGTTAGGATAGAAGCAGCTGAAATGAGTTTTCTAAGACTGTCTGGACTTACCCTCCTAGATTTTATGAAAAATATATAAACAAGGAACCAATTACGTACATATATAATCTTAATGAGGAATCACAAAGCAAAAGAAAAACCGGTACAAATACGTTTGAATAATGTATGAAAATAGACTTCGAAAGACTATTACAATAAAAACTGGATCGACAGATGGGTACACGAATACAGTAAAATGGAACATGCCTGAAGATGTAATCGCTTAGGAAGAAGAGGAAGAAGAAGATGCTGAGGGGGAAGAGAAGGATGAGATGATGATTATATGAAAATAAAAATGACGGAAATGAAAATTAAGCTGGTGATATAATAAAGGTAACCAGTTTCACTTTTTTTGTTTAACGACGCAGTATCAAATGCACCGATTAATCATATAACGGGGAGTGGGAGGGCAATAAACGATTGATTTTTAAAGATGTGGACTACTGTATGATATGATACCAGCACTTGTATACAGGGTCTGAGGAAAAATAAGTAAAGCACTACTCAGGGTAATATGAAAATTATAAAGAAAATTCAATAACAAACAGTACGTCCACGTGCCCTGGTCTACAGTGTATAACGAGAAGTAAGCACTAGAAGCTGATTGCCACACGGTACAATGATCTTTCAAACAAAGTGTAGGCTGACATCACGGGGGACTGCCACTGTGTACTTGTTGTTAAGGAAGCCCAAGTTACAGCTGAGTCGTAATTATACATATTTCATTCTACTACACATTCTGCACTGCCTTAATATTGCCATTATAAATAATGCAGCCGATCCAGTGGCCGTGCGGTCTAAGGCGTGGGTCTTCGGCCGCTCGCTTGCTAGGATCGTGGGTTCGAATCCCACCAGGGGCATGGATGTCTGTCTCTTGTGAGTGTTGTGTGTTGTTGTCAGGTAGAGGCCTCTGCGACGAGCCGATCCCTCGTCCAGAGGAGTCCTACCGACTGTGGTGTGTCTCTCAGTGTGTTCAAAATAAATTCCAACCTCGACACTGAAACGGGAAACCGGAGTAGGTAGAAGAGGACGAAAAAAAAATGCAGTAACATATCATCACAAAAACAAGAGGTATTAATTACAGCTGACAACTTACAGTCACTAACAGGCGTAAATAAATTATTTTCACGACATACCTCCATTGCCTATACAAAACATTTAAATTTCAGTCACTACGACAGTTGAGTTCAGTGCAGCAGGGCTTGAAATATAGAAACGCATCATTAAATGTAAAGGAACAACACCCTTATTTGCCTCAGGCACATCAACAACTTCCGTATTATTAATATCATACTGGATTAAAACAACCAGGCGTTACATAAAAACAGATGACAAGATAATACGGCGCATGCGCTTTGCATGCTGGATAACTACGGCTACAGACACACTGTCCCTATGTGTAATACTTATTGCTTTTCCACGGCAACAACGGTTACGCGAACGCGCCTCAATGCTACGTTTATACCTGAATTGCTTGTCTTGTTTGGTGACAAACCTGGTGGTATTTGTGGGCCCGAATAGCGTAGTCGGTACAGCGACTCGCTACGGACTGGACAGTCCGGGGATAGAATCCCGGTGGGGGCGAGATTTTTCGCAGCCGCCCAGACCGGCCCTGGGGCCCACTCAGCCTCCTACACAATGGGTACCGGGTCTCTTTCCCAGGGGTAAAGCGGCCGGGGCGTGGAGTTGACCACCTCTCATCTAATGCCAGGGTTAAAGATAGAGTAGAACTATACCTCTACTCCCACTCTGGGCCTTCATGGCCCGTTCTAGGGAGAACTTTACCTTTACCTGGTGGTATTTAAAATAGCCACTAAGGCTCTAAAATTTAAGGGTTATGAAACCTACACGCCTAACAGCTAATCGAAGTAAGACCCACACGTGTAAACACTTGTATATTTAAAAAAATACAAGAATCTTGTCTGACCAGACGCTCCATTTTACAGAGAAACCCGCGCCCAACAATTAGCGTCCTCATTCTTTCCTGTCCCCTACCGCCACCAGCTATGAAATGTTGAGTTCGGCTGCTTAACATTCAAATGTGGGCGGAGTACAGTGGTCCAGTGTCTTGCCATGTCGTTCTGTCGTCCAGAAATGACTGGATATCTGACCATCAAGTGTGCAATGATGAGGCAAAATTAGAAACAGGACTGCTGACCTGTCTTGATTTTATTAATTTCTTCCATTTCTCTTTGCCTTCCATCTTCTACTATTACAATTCTCCTTCTTAATCTGCCTTTTCTCCTTTAATTTCCCGTTGTACTTCAGCTTCCTCTTACCCCCTTTTTCATTCTTCACTTATTTCTCTCCTTCTATGCGGCATTTACAGACCTATTTGGGATCCGGTGCCCTCTATAAGTAGAGGAATACATGGATGTGGATCGCATCACCGTAAAACGTTTCCGGTACAGAAAAATATAACGGGATAAGAATATACATGGATACCTTAAACAGGGTAGGAACCAGTGAATCGAGAGGTTCCCTTCACTTCTTAGAATACATGATAAGTGGAATATGTTTTGTACACTCAAGTCTTCTGGGATATGATGCTGTGTCGTCGGGTGAATGGTTTCCGACGTTTCGAAGGACCATGACGCATTTTTTATGCTGAAGATAAAAGCGCCACAATCCTTCAAAATGTCGGCAACCACTCAACCAAAGACACAACGTCACAGCCCACCAAGACTGCAACAACACCCCTGTAAGAACGTCCAATCTCGGAATTTGATTTATTCGGTCTCCAGATGAGAACCTGAGTAAGCTGATTATTTCTGTCGGTTTTCCCTCATTATTGAAGCCGAATTCTAAAATATACCTTAATCTAAACCCGCAAGACAGATATAAAAGCGAAATATAAAGGTATATAAAATTTCTAGGTTGTAAATAAAAAAGTGTGAAAGTCCTCCAGTGAATGATTTTGTTTCACGTATCCATTACGTTGTCTTGTTTGGCTTTAAAAGAAAAGCGAAAGCATGAGAAGAGTCAAAAACTATAAACTTTATTCCTTTGAAGAAGTAACTCTGAAACAATTTTCTCTTCGGAATTTGTGCGTGTTACTCTGTGACAAAGGGAATGTGATGATAGCATTGTCGACAGTTGCTGAAATATTACGAAATTTCAACAGTTTTTTTTATCCTTTGACCAACAAACTCAACACTGTACTGTACTGTCTTACTTCTTGCTTTGCATAAGTGTAAGTTATATGCGGTTGACATTCCATTCTCTGTTACTTTTGAAATGTTGTTTCAGCTGTGTGGCTCAGCGAGGGCTAAAATAACGTCGACATGGTTTCACACCTTACAAACCCAGTGCGATCAGTTCAGTGGCCTTCGTGGTGTGTTGCAGATCTCCGTGATAAAAACGTCATTATTTTAACCAACACGTGTTATAGCGTTGTGATTATTATTATTATCATCGTCATGATGATGATGATGATGATAACAATAATAAGGGCCAGTTTAACATATAGTTGGGCCCAACGTACAAATAAATTTTGAGGCCCTACCTACGTGTAGTTATGAACTAATAACGCAATACAGCCATGTAAGAATTCACACACAAAATAGGTTTGACGTGTAATTTAAAATGCAACAAGCCTTTCCGGGACAGCCGCTGAGACCACGATAGCCTTCAACGGCTCTGTGGTGATGATCTTCAGATGCACAGTAGCAAGCAAAGAAAACTTTGTGAGCTGCTGAAAATTTGACAACGAAGTCCATGATTAAGTGTCTCAAAAAAAAGGAGATATCGAATTTCGATCAGGAAGTTATTTTCAGTGATTCTGTATTTAAAATCTGTTGTTACATCCAAGAACACGCTCCGTCTTAGTCAGGGAAACAATCAATACGCTTTAAGAATCAAACCAATCCCATAAATACAACCTTTGTTTGTGAAATAGGGAACTATTGCCGAATGTTAATTTGCTTATATTATTGAGCTACATAAATCCTCCCACCACGTAAGGTACTAAACGTCTAACTGCAAGCAAGCCATAAATTACAAATTTGGAAGAAATCTGACGTGGCCTGTTTAGAATGGCACATCACAATTTTGCTCATACGAAAGGAGTAAGACCACTCAAGAGCTCCTTGTGACCAAACATAAATCTCGTGTGCTAACATCCACGGCAAAGGCGTTAGGACTGAAGCTTACGTATCATCACTGGTCGTACAAACAAACACGCATTTGTGTTTGTTCCTTATCAAATAGCTTTTACACGATCGTGTTAAAATTTATTCAAATCAACAGCCTATCGCAGAGATCTCTGCTTGTTTGTTGGTATCAGTCCAGTGGCACCATAAATACCGTACAGTCTAATAGAGGAAAAAACCAATAAAGAAATGAAAGAGCCAACAAACCGTAGATGTCATACCGTCGTCACCTTAACACGATATTCCCAGTATTTGCACTATTTCCATTCTCCATTCATTCGCTATTAACACTGTTTTGTTTGGCTTATATCCTGATTCTAGGCTTGCCATTCTATAATCAGAGAGAAATTGCTAATCCTATTCCAACGGAAAGTAACAGAAATAATTACCCGAAGAGGATACCTATTGACAGCATATAAGCAAGCTTAAATCCACTCCGAAAAAAGAAATGGAATCACAGATTTCGAGTAATGAAATTCCATAGGCGCAATAGACAGCCTTTTGAGAGTGATCAGTTCATTGATGAGCTGAACAAAATTAGAGTTATCTTATACTAAACAGCAACCAGCTCATGTAGGAGGGATCGGTAGAAACGTAATGTAAATTAGGTGGTTCTCCACATTGCTGACAATATGGCTTACTCTTTAAAAGACGCATTCAGTGACCGACTAACAGAAACAACAGATGACTGAGACAAGTGCTATTATCAGGTTTTAAAAAGTCGTCACCTGTAATGTTCTGTCTGCTCAGCGCTATCCCACATTTCAGTTGACGGCGACAGACGAGGCTGGAGCAATGGCAGAATAATGACACTACGGGATAGAAAGAGCCTTTCATTTCTGTTACAAACAAAAAGTTTTTTTGAAACAGATAATTCTACAAAAGACCACGACATGGTAATTGTGTACCTTAAGTTTGCGACCCACGATAAGACAGCCTGGCGACAAAGTTTTGTTAAAGTATTCATCTTGAATGTAAATAGGGTTAATGTTATGAGGCAGACTGAACTGTATACGTCTGAGCCACTGTCACATGGACCTAGTGACTTTGAGATTGAGACTGCTAATAACAAGTTTTTAAGATACAAATCATCACGTACCAGTACCGATCAAATTCCAGCACAAATGACTCAATCAGAAGAGAGCAGATTACGTTCTCATATACGTAAACTTATTAATTCTACTTGGAGTAAGGAAGAATTACCTCAAAGGTAAGGTAAAGGTAAAGTTCTCCCTAGGACGGGCCATGAAGGCCCAGAGGGGGGTAGAAGTATAGCTTTACTCTTTCTTTAGCCCTGGTACTAAATGAGGGTGGGTGGTCAACTCCACGCTCCGGCCGCTTTACCCCCGGGAAAGAGATCCGGTACCCATTGTATAGGAGGCTGGGTGGGCCCCAGGGCCGGTCTGGGCGGGTGCGGAAAATCTCGCCCACACCGGGATTCGATCCCCGGACTGTTCAGCCCGTATCGAGTCGCTATACCGACAACGCTATCCCGGCCCACAAAATTACCTCAAAATTGGAAGGGATCAATCACTGTACCTTTGGGGCCATAAAATAGACTGTAGTAATTATACAGGCATAACTTCACACGTAGACAAAATTACTGGAGATCATCTGTGTGGATTTCGTTGTGACGGATCAACTATGACCAGATCATTTTTTTATAATGGTTTAAAATGTGAAATATCACTAATATGTAATAGGCCTTTTTTCATTATCATTAAACACGAAGCAACACTCGCAACGTTTCGAAATCAGACTGCTTTCGAAACGCTGTGAATGTTGCTTCGTGTTTAGTGACAATGGAAAAAGTCCCGTGATATATTAGTGATCTTTTACTGACCAGACACTCTGCATTCGTCAAATACTTTACATCCAGCAGAATACAACGGGGCAGTACATCAGCTATTCACAGACTTCAAGAGAACATGTGATTCGGTTAGGAGGGGAGTTATGCATAATATTCTCACTGAGTTTTGTATACATATGTATGTAGTTAGGTTAATTAAAATGTGTTCAAATGAAACTTAGTCTACGTCCGGACAGACAGATATTTGATCTATTTCCTACTCAGAATGGTCTGAAATAAGGAGGTATAGCAGGATTACATCCACAAAGTCCCCGTCATTTTGCATGACAACCTTCAGTGCGAGTCTCACAAACCTTAAGGCCCTCTTCAGTCACATGATTGCAGCCAGTGCGTAAGCAGACGAATACTGGCACCGCCACCGTTCTGACTGCAGAAACAAACTGATCTACGCGCACACTACTTTGCGCACTCTCCCGACTTGTCACATCAGTCTAGGCTCGCTGACTTTACCTGCGTCTTAAGCTGAAGACTTTTTAGAATTAATGCTGCCATAATTTGTCACCATTACTTTTCAACTTTTCTGTAAAATATGCCATTCGGTCTAAAATCTTTTTGCCTTTCTGTTTTCTATCTGAAAATATGAAGCTTAAAATAAAAAGAACTATAAAGTTGCCAAATCTTACTCGGGTGATAAAATCAAAGAGAATGAGAGGGTAGGGAATGTAACATGTACGGCAGAAGCGCAATGCATACCGTGTTTCGTTGGGAAACGAAGGAAGGAGACCACTTGGAAAAATTGGCATAGGTGACAAGATAATACAAAGAATAATTCAAGAACTAGGATTATAGGATGTGGACTGGATTACTCTGGCCCATAATAAGGCCTGCTATCGGGACTTTGTGAACACGTTAATAAAATTTCGGGTTCTATAAAATGTGATGAATTTCATCATCTCAAGAAGGATTCTAGTCCGTGGAGTTAGTACACTACTTTCTGTGTAACATAGAACGAATGACATGGAAACCAGTCGCAATTTATATCTAATAGGCAGCTAGATGATGATGGTGGTGGTGGTGGTGGTGATAATGATGATGATGACGATGATAACTAATAAACTACAGAAATCTGTACTAAATTACAACTTACATGTAAAAAACATTTTATATATCTAAAAGTTCAGAAATATACGCATAGCGGTGGCGCCCAATATTTGTGGGTCCTCAGTGTGCAACTTGCTTCATATCGCCCTTCTGGCGCCTAGAATTTTGAGGTGGCTCCAACATCTTTTAAGACTTTGTGTACTCCTGCTGATAATTCAAGTACTTTAAATGTGTCTTACTAGGTTTACACAACAGACACATCACGGCTGAAATCATATGAACTAAATATAAATAAGACTAAGAATAACTCTTCCCTTATAGTAAATAAACATTAAATTCATAAGCAATTATTCAAATTCGCAAGAAGTCAAGCTTAATCTGTACTGAAGGAATAAAAACTAAGACTAAAGTTTTGCCTATTTATCATAACACACACGAAAAGGAAATTGCATCGGACGAAACAGGCCTTACGTATCTCATTTCCTTCAAATACCTTACACCCTTCAAAGCAATATTTTAATTGAGCACTACTTAATGCAGTCAACACAAAATCAAGACTTCCATTTGTGTTTATCACGTAGGATGATGGGTAGCCCTACGTACGTTGAAGATGAAAGCAGAAAGTCACACAGGTCTTCACGTAGAAGATCCGCTATTTTAGTCCGACTTGAACCAAAGTCGAAATGACTCGACAATTTTTCGCAAAATTCCCCAATACTAGACTCCAAGAAAATGTGTTCTGCGGTTTTTGAATTATTATATGCGTGCAGACGGACGGATGGAGCGACTTTAATAGGTGAACGCATTTAAAAACTACAAACATGGCGATTGTGCGGAACTTTTCGGTTATACGCAATGTACGAGAAATTCAATCTCTACTACTAGCCTAGTAGAAACTGTGCATTGATATAAATAAGTTAATTATACGAATAATTTAATTATACATGTATAATTATTATTTTGAAGTTTTTGTTCATATCAATGTATACAGAGTGACGTGAAGGCAAATAGGTGTCATACGGCAAATAGGTGTCATCAGTTCTTCCCAAAATGTCATGTAACTATACTACGTATAAGCCTCTATTTATGTATTTCATTTATTTATTTATTTATTTAATACACTGTTATTTAACGACGCTATCAATAGCTCACACTATATACGATCGCATAGCAGGGTGTTAAGTAAAAACTGAATTTAATGGGATGTGAAACCAAACGGTCGTTGCCTAATTTGAGATACTACACTGACATCTGCCTGAAGGATCTGAGAAAACTACACAAACCATCACTCAATACAGCCGGTCTGCTAGTACATGTTTGAACCCGGGACCTCCAAAACATGAATCAACAGTGACAGCCACTCAACGCGATGTTCATATTACATCCGACAAAGTACGATTCGATTACGACAACTGAACATCGCTCATAATAGGATTAAATATGTTTCGCAAACCACATTTTGCCAACCTCTGATCTGATAACGTCAAGTGACAAAACCGAACGGAAATCCTTAAAGCCTTCTTGCATGAGATTGGTCACGCGGGTGTGTTACGAGATGACTAGCTGGCAACGTACCATGATGAATATGGTCAAGAGACGAGGAAGACGAGTTGTGTGTGCGTAAGTACGTCATCCAGGCATCAGGATATCCATTCGATCCTCGTCAACATTCTGCAACAAGCAGAAAAAAAAAAGACATTTAATCACTTCACTACATAACATCATGGATCAGACAACTTGAGCAGCCGATAGTTCTTAAGCCAATAAATAGGCTTCTTATCTTTCATGGAACCTGAAGGTTCATTAACACACCTACAAAAGTCCTAGAATGAACACCGCGTTCAAGAGGATACGGCTCTCTCTTCGTACTCGGGTAGTACGGTGTTCGAACAAGGGCCCGCAGCCAGCTATCCTGATGGCAAATTTGCGTGATTTTCCTCGGTTTATCCACGCAAATTCCGGGACAGTGTCTCCAATTAGGCCACGAACACTTTCTTCCATATAATTTCTAATTCACTATTAACTGATCATCGTATCATTCGATGCCACAGTCTACAGTCTTAGCTACTGACAGCATCATTAAAGAAGCCATGAACAAACAAGAGTCCATGCTGATTGTAATGTCTCCAGTCCACATTTTAGTTTTCTACGATTCATTTTAAGACCATCGTGCGATACATGATTATGCATCAAAAGTGGTCCCTTTCCTTCAGGACTTCCAATTAAAATGTTATACACATCTATAATCTCCCCACAGCATGTAACACACCTAATTCACGCTGCTACTATTTTATTTAGAGGTTGTTAGCACTTTTTACGCGCATTTACGCATGTATACAAATCTACAATATTTTCCCTCTCTGCTACAAGTTTAAATCTCATTCTGTCTTCATGCCTACACGTTCTGCACTCCAGTTACAGTATCTGAATGTGCTGTGTTTGATCAATATCATCTCTGGTCTTCAGACACTGTACAGAATATGATGCACCTTTCAATGATAAAATCATTACCGGTATGCATTAAAAATTAACCCTAGTGGGAACCATACGCATCACTTGAGTTACGACACAGACCTCTGTATTTTGGCTTATGGGTTTCATACGGTTCTAAAAATAAGCAGCAATAATATCCTTCAACAATATTAACGGATTAGTCTTTGTAATTTAGGGGCTGTAATTTTATGAGGTAGACACTGACCTCTGGAATACTATTTAGACGAATTCGGGGCTTTAAAGAGTTGAGTGGCGTGGAAGAGAGCGGTGATGTTCTATTTTAAATAGACCAAGTCTCTAGCCGTACTCGTACAAAGAAAAGTCGGAAAAAGAAACTTGCAGGATACGCGATCTGTGGACCAGGATAAGAAGCCATGGCCTCCCGATTATGAAGTAGAAGTGCTAGTCACTACACCACGACTTCCAATCTGAATATGTTCAATACATTCTATGCGTGTAATAATCGTCACAACAATTGCTTTTAAATTTCTTGTACTGATTTGATTTTAGCAGCACTATATAGCGCAACTTTCCACGCTCTGCAGCAAAATGCTGAATGGGCATCCACAGGAGGTGAACCTAACTGCAGACAGTAAGAAGGGGTTTTAGAAGTACAGTAGTCCCTCGGTCATCCGGACTACAGGCAGGGGGAGGTGGTTCGGATGGTCCAGGAGTCCGAACCACCGAGGAAATGATGTAGGTAGCATACAAAAAATCATCACTCAAGAGTTAAGCATAACTCCTTAGGCTTAGAGAGTCCTTACTGTGGAGGAGGTAAATAAAGACCGGCTGCCCCTTCCCGCCTCGCCTACTCCACATGTCTCAGAGTACGGATTCTCTCAGTTTTCCTCCGGTTGATCCGGTCAATAATCCGGACCACACTGGGAGAAGACCAGATTGTTTTCAGTCTCAAACTGACCGGGCCATATGTGGAACCGAACCACCGGCGCCCGGACCACCGTGGGTTTACTGCAGTGTGGGTATAAAGTACCGGTAATGAATTTTCATTACAAGGTCACAAATGTTGTCAGAAGTAACTTCCTGCCACCGCACTTTATACACAAAGCACGTTAAATAACAACGTCATAATCATAGGACATGCATTCAGCACATAACTGAACAAGTGTCCTTGGGTTCAGACAGACCGACGTATGCAGCAAACAGTCGCAAAAGGAAGAAAAGGGGGAGTGGACGACAGGAAAAAATGCAGAAAAAGAAAACCCCAAGAAAGGGAAGAGGGAAAACGTAAGGTCATGTTACGGTTATTCCTCCGGCCTCGACCCCTGTCCGGGATCGAGACCAAACTATATGTCGTCCAGCCAGTTTCCTAGTCACTATAGTGACTGAAATGTCCCAGTTCAAAGACAGAAAATAGTGAACGGGATAAGAAAAGAAACAGGAGGGAAAACGAAACGCAGAGAAAGGGGTGGTTTGCACTATGTGATGCAAGTTTGTTAATTACGAGAGTTCCTCACTGATCCCTACTTTGACCCAAGCCAATCCAATTCACAACTTCGTCTCTCATCACAAGGGCAGTTAACCCTAGGCTAAAACACAAAGCGGCAGGGTCATCCCGCGAATGCCAAAACAATAAACACACTTAGTCTAAATTTATTTCGTAATAAGTATTGTTTCGTCCGTTATTGAAAGATGACATACTAAATGACCATAGCTACAAACGTTTTGTGTCCTCTCTTTGTGAACTTATAACAAATTAACGCTTTATATTTAGTGATCGGTAACGACTGGGACAGCACACCGTCCGAACTTCGACCAACAGACAAGCACCTTAACTAAAGACATTTGTGGCCACTACGCCTCTGTCTTCTTTTCAATTTATTATTCACACCGCCAACATATTTTTCTACTTGCGCTTACATAACCTAAGCAGCTGGCTCATAGCAAACCAATGAACAGGCGCCAAATGCAATAACCACGTGTCTTGCAACAAAAGATGACGCAGGACTGTATAAGAAACGTATCACATGAATATTAAATACATTACGACATATTTACCTTGTAGTCCTATGCCAATCAGTTATTTTCTTCTTTCATGGATTGAGCATTTTGGCCTGTTTGATCTGAAAATTAATTCTGAGAAAGCAAATATTTTAGCACGCATTAGGATTCCTTGGATTGCTAATTTCCTAAATGCAGAGGTACTCCCTCCACATGATATTCAAATAGAATATTTTCCATCCATCATTCTAAATTGTGCATAACCTTACTCCATTTGTTTGATACCCACTGCAAGTAAAAACCAGCAGCATAAATCAAAGAGCATCACAGTCATAAATTCTGGGACAGTGTATTCAGACATAAATATTGTTTCTTATATTTCGTTACATACACACTACACAGAAGAAACACATCAAAGTTGTAAAATCAAATTTATATTTTCCTCTGTGTAATGTAACCTACCAACCTTATGTGCGATTAACTGTTTCCGAGCAAGTTAACAAGTTCGATTTGAGCATTTCGTAAACGTAATGTCATATTGGACAGACACAGACCAAAATTAAATTCGCCTGACAGCTTTTTCGTGTATACGCTTCCAATCCCAAATTTAATAGAAATTAGTTCGGTAGTTTCTAATATGAAACATGCGGAAGGCCAGACACTACTTCCGCATTATACTTTCACTGTCTACGTACTCGAACACTTCGTACAAACAACTCACACACACTAACACATGCAAGTCGTCGAGCGTAATTCCAAATATCTACCTGAGCTTGCGCGCATTAAGCCTCTGGAACAGAGGTGCTCCAATAGTAGGCTAATAGCGTAGAAAAAACGACTACATTGCAGGCTCGAGCATGTTCTGTAAATTTTAAACCCGTATTTTAAAATCGTGTCTTTTAATCCGGAGTCGAGGAAATTGCTTTGTAACACAATTCCGTCGCTCTGCTGCTATGTTCCTGTATTTGTTCGGGCTTCGTTGCGAAGTTGACCCCTAATAACGTTGCGACGCCCGACCGTTTCTCATTTTGCACGTTGCATAGTCAACAGGAAAGAGAGAGTGTGACAGAAACAAGCCAAATACGACAAAACAGAACTGCTTCTGTTAAGACGGATTTTAAAGAAATTGGATACGGTCTTCATTAAACTGGTTTAGGACATGGGTTAGTGACAGACTTTCGTAAACATGATGATAATGATGATGACGACGACGACGATGATGACACTTTTGGGGACAGAGAAAGGTGGGAATTTCTTGACCAGCTAGAGACCATCAGCTTCCAACGAAGATGCACGAAGCAGTTTGTTACAAGTTCTTTCTGCTGGATATTCGATTCTAACTCGCTTTGTTTTGATTGCGGCCTCCTGGGTTCTGGCACCGCGTAATCTGACAGGTGGTTACCAACGTTTCTAGGAGACGTGCTGTCTTACTTTCACTTATATCCTGAACATGGAAGTTTTATGTTCCTTCTAAATCGTGGTAACCACCCACCAGAATATACGGTGTCACAACTCACAAGACTGGGGAAGACCTCAGGCCAACTATGAGTAACAACATAAGTGACATAAATTAACTAGGTTCTATGATGAGGACTCACTCCCTCTCTCTTTGTATACTGTCTGCTTAAGAGCTGAACAACCGAAATACAATTACCGGAAAATATGCACTTCTCTGCCGTCCACCACATCCAGACTGACACTGAGAGAAAACGTGGCCGGAGCAGGGTTTTTGTCCCATTCCTCGGTTTTTTAAAGGCGTTTCAGAAACAGAGATCATACAGAGTCGATTCGGAATCGCTACTAACTGCAGGTTAATAAGGCCTCCTTCAGTGGATAGTTAAGGCTGCGGCAGGGTCTACAGCGAGGGTAACAAATATGAATGTCCCGATTTGATAGCGCGATGTCTGTATTAACGTGGCCACCTGGATCGTTCAACAATACATTAGCTAGCTCTTTTAAGCCCGATGGTTACTTTACGTATCACTAGGTTCGACCTTTAAAAATTCTACATACTGCCCACAGAGTGCATTTCAGTGTTTAATATGGATCTCAGAACAAAAAGGGGTAATTTTCCCTTTGATGTCGTGCATCCCATTGTGTTCAGAGTTCAGTAGTTTCAGGTAATTAATATCACCGTCTAAACAACTTAATAATAGTTAGGTAAGTATGTTTTCATGTTAAAAAGCTACATGTTTCAACCGCCATACGGTCATCTTCAGGCTGCAAAAGTGTAGCCTATACCCTGAAGATGACCGCATATCAGTTGACCATGTAGCTGTTTAACATGAAAACATACTTACCTAACTATTATTAAGTTGTGTAAACGGTGATATTAATTACCTGAAACTATTGAACTTCAAACACAATGGGACGCACAACATCAAAGTTACAAGAGCAAGTCAGGCGAAAAGTATTTACATATTACAAGGAGGGATGACTACTCCATATCAGTCTTCAAAACACATTCCGTCTCTTATCCATGTCTAGCAATTGTATACTACAGTTAACGTGTCTCCGCATAAACAACAACTCCAATTCACAAATGACAATGATAAAACAAAAAACCATTCATTATCAGAAGACTACTGAAATTCTTCTAAAGCCTCTGCCAGAATTTATCAGCAGATGTTCTCCAGTCTGGCATACACACTGCTTTATTTGGAAAAGAATTCCCTCATTCTGCCCATGACACAGAAACGAATTTATATGTCTACTGCCAAATTCTACAACACAAGATTCTATACACAGGCTTAGTTTTTAATTAACATGCATCATTAATCTAGAAGAAATCTTTGCATATTTTATCTATTTCATTCTACATATTTTAATAACATTTCAAATCACGAATATCTGTACGCATTTATGTAAAGATCGAGATCTCCATCTACAAAAACACGAATATATGTTAGCAGAGAATGTTGTAAAAGTGTACAACCTGAAGATGACCACATGTCGGTTGAAATATATAGCTGATGAACATGAATGCATACTTAGCTAGCTATTATTAAGCTGTGTAGACGGTGATATTAATTACCTAAAACTACTGATCATTTCTCCATACATCATTGACTGACTGGATTTTATAAACCGAGGCTGAAAGTGTTTACTGCGCGGTGCGAGCTAGGTCTTCAAATATAATTCAGGTTAGTCTTAGTCTTTAAAAAGTAATATCACTTCACGCTTAATGACAGAAACTTACCGTATATATTAATGAGTAGATAACACATTACGTAATACCGTCTGGAATTAGACAGAAAATAAAGAAAAATCACATTCACGATGGTCGTTGTCCAGGCTGAAATTCGAACCGGGCACTGGGAAAACCGAACCAAAGTAAGAAGCGTTACCGCTTGAGGTAACCTACTCGTCTCATTTTTATGGGTCCCAAAGGTTCATTGTCGTGTTCACAAAAGCTCGCCACTGGACTCTATCCTGAGGGTATACGAGTACAATCGACACCACCCCCTTCATCACTTAGTGTCCTGTCCTCATACGAGTATTACCTTCCAATCTATGCTTACGTTTCGCACGTGGACTGTCACTTAAAGTTTCGGCCTATAATTTCGTACGCATTTCTCAATTATTTGTCAATTTACTAGAGCGTGTCACACAACCCGCCCAACAAATCCAACGCTATTTCATCACCTAATAATACGAGGTGAAATACTGATGTCCTTGAACGCTTAATCTTCTCATCCTGTGACCTCCTATTTCTTGGGCACAAATATCATTTTCAGCGCTCTTTCAAACACTGGAATAGTACTTCTATTAGTTTTAAAGTTATAGTTGTTCTTGTGTTTAGTTATAAGCACCGTGCCATGAAGATAGTGCTCCATGCATTCTTAACCTCTACACTACATTGAGAGTCGTCAGTTTCACATCCCAGCAGTTTTTACACCCCGGGAAAGAACTCTCACACCTTCTGCCTACAAGGCTGGGCGGATTCCCACAACCGGTCTGAAAACCGTGGAGAAGAACCGAATCTCTCCCCTTGTCTGGAATCGAAAGCGACGTCCCGTTCGTCCAGTCGGTTGGGTAGTCATATATGCCCACCGACTGAGCTATCTCGAATCACTAAAAGTACACTGTCATATGCAATTAACGCAGTAAAATTTATATAAGCTTAATAAAATGTGCCATGTACGTAGAGCACACTTAACCATAGCACACTCTTCCACTCTTGAGCCGCGATAACGACCACAGTTTACATGTTAAAATCCAATATATAAAAGGGCAGAGTGACGTAACGCTTGTACACTATGAATTAAACATGAACTATGGATTACGATAATATGAGGCTGTAGCCTTCGTGAATTAAAACCATTGTATCAACCTATTAATTGTGGATAGCGTCTATGTTGGTATGGAAACGCCTTGTAGCGGAAATATAACCGCCTGTTTCGCCTCCACTCTCCAGGACTGCCGGCATTCTGTAGCTGAACTGGTTCCAATGGGATACAAACTCTGGGCCGCGGGTGATCCACCCACTTTACTTCAGTCTTCTGAGATTTTATGCCGGATGGATTTGTATACAGATACCAACGCTTCGGAAAAGCTTACTGCTTCCATCTTCAGGATAGTGTTTATGACAACCCTCAACATTTAGGCAGCAGGATCCTCTGAAACGCTGGTACGTATACCTCAATCCACACGGCGTCAAATCCCAGAAGACTGGACTCTACACCAGCGCCACCCTAACAACCTCAGATTTCACAACAACTACCCGCATGTTCCTTGTAAAACCAAGAATATAAAACTGTAACTTGTCCCTTGCAGTTGTGCCCTTTGCAGCTTTGTTTGGAAGCCTGAAATTTATGTAAATAATACCCCAAAATGGAGTTCATACCTCACACAATCACACTGTCACCGTTACAAAGATCAGTCGGTTAAAGCTGTTTAGGAAAATAATCGTTGTTTGAGTTAACGATGACACAAAACCCACTAACATACTCTGTAAGGAAATGTGGCATTTATGATGAAGCAGGTGGTACATATGCAGAGTTTTAAAATTATGACGCTGCGATCGTGTTTGTAAATCGAGCAGGCGTAGACTAGTTCAGCGCTTATGCCGGGCTTACGCAGCGTCACTTACT
Source organism: Reticulitermes speratus (assembly GCA_021186555.1). Taxonomy (NCBI): domain Eukaryota; kingdom Metazoa; phylum Arthropoda; class Insecta; order Blattodea; family Rhinotermitidae; genus Reticulitermes; species Reticulitermes speratus. The sequence goes on from JAJKFL010000005.1 coordinate 24,777,508, forward strand.
GAAAACCCTACAGTAACGAAAGTTCTTTAAATGGTTACCTTTAAGAGTATCTTGTCAGTGCCGGTACACAGGCCTTCCTTTTCGGTTTCACTGCACACATTTCGTCTCATTAGGCTTGAAAACTATTAGCAATGTTCGGTGTGCGACACATCTAGCCCTGTCCTAAGCAGAGTTTAGAACTTATAAAACCTAACTGCATGCAAATGTCTGAAACAGTCACTTATTGTAAGGCTAACAAGAGGCCCATAAATTTACAATTATAAACTACTACCGTCCTCAGCCGTCAAAAAATGAGGGACTAGCAATTCACGTTAATAAAAGAGTTTTTATTAGCAACCAAATAAAAAACATTCACAATGGAAAGAAAAACAATGCTCTGTTAACATACGTTTACTTAAACACTAACGTAACACAAATGTACCAATAATATTCCTCTGATACACTGGAAATGCTTCATCAATACACAACAGTTCAATTAATTTCACGGTATTTTTTTACACCACTCCACATTCGTAATGTGCATAAAAGAAAGGTAAAGGTCACCCCGTAACATGCTGAGACACAGACGGGGGAGTAAATGCACAGGTCTACCCATGCTTAACCTCGGCGCTAGATGGGAATGGGTGATTAACACACGCCCCGGCCGCTTTAAACCCGGAAAAGAAACCAGGTATCTATTGTAGAGGCTGGGTGGGCCTCGGGACCGGTCTGGACGGGTGCGGAAAATCTCGCCCACACGAGGTTCGAACCCCGAACCGTCCAGCCAGTAGCGTGAGTTACAGACTACGCTATCCCACCGCTCCATACAAAGAAAGCTCAGTAGGAATTAAAACTGCGAACGCTGAAGACGGCATCACAACAATGTGCTACTGCGCATGCGCGAGTCGGCTGACTTTCGCTTGGTTCCATTTTGTTACTTCACTCGAAAACCCTGAGTTTATACGAGGTATACTGCCGTTAGCAGTAATCGTTTCTGTACACAATACGTAATTTTCACCACTCCAGATTCCGACTGTAAGGCTGCGGTTACAGTGGATGCGTTGCCTGATGACTTTTGATTAACACAACTTTGTGCGATACCAGTCGAACGACCGATGTGGTTACATCATAAGGCGACTTCCATGTCAGACTTTCTTGTATAGTCTCGGAATCGGAATGGACGACGAGCAATGCTTGGAACGCAATTGTTTGAAGTTTTTTCTCACGCAGTCAGACAGAAAATACTGGGTAAACCAAACTTAAAAAACGCGAGACGTCAACTTAGAATCGTATCTGCATTTCATAAATTACTGACACAGCTGGGCAAGTTTTTAAATACTTCCTCATGATGCCAAGATACTTTCAACTAGAATTCGGCTAGAATTTAAGACAGGCTTGCGCAGTATATGTAACAGTTTCTGAAAATTCATGCAACAGGTGAAGTTAGCTGTAAGAGTGAGCTAAGTTACACTTCAATTTATTTTCCATAAAGGAAACAATCTTTACTCTTTGCAACAAGATCAGTAATGTTGATACTGTAACCGGGGTAAGACCCTAATTCTTCCAATCCTTACAATCAAATGACATGTAAATAAAGAAAGCCTCAATATGTATATATCTATGAAAGCCGTGATAAAGACTTAGAAAAATAAGCCGAAACATATTGTCACCTGTACATTTTAATACAGTTAAAAGAAAAACATTATTATATTGAGTATAACCAGTTTAATTCATTTAATGGTATGTTTACTTTAATATGTAACGTCATGTTTTTGTGTGGCTTTAAATGCAGCAGCAAGTATTATGTAAAAATGACTTAACTGCCACATTTAGCCCCTGTCCTACTTCAGTCCATAATATTTTGAAATATATTTGTTGTGGTATGACGTAATACTCAAATCCCACAATGGCAATCTTTCTTGCACGCAGTTTATAAATTTTTCCCCCATCCACTGCAAAATTTGGAATGAATGACTGTACAAAAATGCGACTGAAAACAGATATGATTTCGTCAGACTAGTCTTAAACAGTCTTCAGACATAGCATCAGAAGGCCTATCAACTCTAACCACACAGGCAAGTGTTAGTCTGCTTGTTTTGTGATGCAACTACGTCCGATTTCCGCAGAGGTTGTCCGAGTGAAAAGTTGTCAGAATACGCAGTGTAATCGCAGACTAATAAATTTGTCAGACATAACCTCAACGGTTCGTATCATTCCTATATTTGTAATTTCAACAAGTAAAAATACTTCTGAGTTTGTATGACTTATCTCCCCACCAAATTCCACGCCCTTCGTTCAATGATAATTAGCCATTTCCGTCAAATTGAAACCTAAATTTGTATTTAATTCTAATGTCACATTTCTTTTACAGTTTACAAAAAATATATCCCAACAAAAGTTTCATGCTTTTTTTTTTTTAAAGTTTTGTTTCCGTTCAAAAGTTCAAAACTCTTCATGACATGACACCCGTAATTACAATTTCGCTCTACCGCAGTAAGTCAGTAACGACATTACAATGTCAAAAGAATGCAAATATACCAAGTTTCGTGAACAAGCCTGTCTCCATTTCAAATTTCGTTAGGAAATTACGAGCAAAAGACCACGCGAACATAATTACACCAAAAAGCATCACGATACGGAAAGCAAAGAAATGGAAGTTGCCTAAATGATTTCCGAAATATTAACCTAACACTTGGCGGTGTCACAGTTCACTAGGTTAGGTGCTGGTTTCTCACCGCGGAACCATGAGATCAGTCCCAGCTCAGGTCAGGTGAGACTCGTGGTGGACGAAGTGGCATTGTAGGAGGTTTCTCTCCGAGTTCATGTGGCTTTCCCCTGCATTGACACTTATTTATCTCGCACCGTCCCCCCAGGTGTACGACAGCCGTGACCAGGCAGATCCCTGCTACATCCTCGGACTTTGGCTTCAACTCTAACCAGGCACTTGGCTGGTCACGCAAGGTAAGGAAGTTGTTATCCTTACACTGAGTCGCATGAAGTAACATATTTCCAAGACTTCCCATTCTAAATTTGCATAAGCACTTCTTGCTTTTGCGACACATTCTGGCCGTTCTAACCTCTTTGTTTCACTGCGCTAAAGACAAGGTCTATTAGGTCAAGTTCCTCGTTACGTAATACTGTACCCTTGTTTTCCCACGACGGTCATTTTCGGTACCACATCACAGGCAGGACTGGAGGTGAATCCAAAGAGTCCATTAATAATTCCTGTCAAGTGGAAGAAAATCCAATGACACCTGTTTCCTGGCGTGTATACAATGCAAGTTTTAACAGTTATTGATTTCCATATACCTGTATATGCACAGTTCATTTCCCAAACCAAAATAGAAGTATCCCAAATGACGTCAACAAACTTACAGTACTTTAACTGCATAACCAAATCCATGGCGTTGAGTCCTTCTTCAGAAGCTAACCGTCGCTCAGCTAGTCAAGGAATTTTCAGCTGTGAACGAAGTCCGAAGGTTCAACACTGTGTTTTAACAGCTCCCCACTTGTGCCTATTCTGGCTACATTAAACGAGTACAAACCCCCCTCTCCTATTTCTTTAAGATCCATTTCAATTTTTCTTCCCCATCTACGCCTAGATCTTCACCTGGTTCCTCCCTTCAGGTTCCGCAATGGTATCACTACATTTCTTTCATGTTTCCCATCCGTGTTATATGCCCTGCCCAACTCATCTACCTCGATTTAACATCCTAAAAATATATGGCAACTCTATGAGATAGTAATAGGAAGCTTTCCTACATCATGAAGCGAAAATGACGAATTAGATGTGATTTCAGTTAATACTGTTACAACTACGAACACGTAAGTTCACACGCCACACACACTTCGTATGGTCGCCATGTTGTTTACGTCGATAAGGGCGAAAAATACTAAAACAGGATGGACTCTTAAAGGCACGATGCCAAATTAGTGTTGTTTAATACTGTGGCGTGTAATTTAATCACCCTACCGATCTCTGCTGAGAATATGTATGTTCACCTTTGGCATCCTGAGTTTTTCAGAAAGCAATAATGCTACTTTTACTGTCTGTCGCCATGATAACTTTCACGGTAAAGAAATACAACCCATTCCTAAAGATAACAATAAATATTTATTTTTACTGACGCTGTTAAAGAAAAATTCAAACTCGTTGTCAACAACGAAAGGGCTAAGAATCCTGGGAATCCCAAATTAATGAACTGAGCAGATCCTGGTAAAAAGCGAGACCCTAATTTGTCCATGTCGATACAAGCACAAATGGCGTCACACACTGACAGCCACCGTAATATGACATATGCACAAACAACCACTCCATACTTCGTGATTCGACGTACAGTTTTGTAAACACTGCAAGGTAAACACTACACAATATGTTACTCCCAAGGGAACATGAAAACACATCTGACAATGACAAGACAAGCGTGAAGGCATTGTGCGTGGTGGCCTATTCTACACCTAGTGGATGTTGATCGAATTATCGTTATTATTATTATTATTATGTTGAAGAAGCGTGGACGACACAATGCGGTAACAAAACCTACTGCCCCTACCGACCTTACAATGCTCATTCCATCGTTTCCTGAACTTTCGTTCTGCATGTTTATAATTCGATGACACCTTCTGCCACGGTCTACACAATTTTCCAAATTTCTAGGAGCCACCTTAAACTTCTAGGCGCCATAAAAAGTGATAATGAAACAAGTTTCATACTGAGTAGGCCTACGCACAAATAATAGGCGTCGTCGTAAAAAATTTAGTTGCTCGGGCGATCTGTCTCACGGGATTTGTGCACTCCTGCCTTCTGCTGCCTAACCCATCGTTGATACTCATCCTCCAGTTCTTCTAGAACTGTATCTTCTCCTCCTTATTAATACCACTCAATATTTGCACCTTCTGTCGTTATGGCATCATTAATATTCTCGTCAGTTTATCCTTTTTAACCCCTCCCGTCGGAGACGAGCCAAGTAACCGACTGATTTTAGGCGCGTTCGCAAAATTGCGAAAAGCGACTATTAGCTTCGTCATGTCTGTCCGTCCGTCCGGATGCAACAACTCGGCTCCCACTGTACGGATTTTCATGAAATTTGATATGAGTATTTTTCGAAAATCTGTCGAGAAAATTCAAAGTTTTATTAAAATCTAACAAGAATAACGGGTACTTTACATGAGTACATATGTACATTTATGATAGTATCTCGCCGAGTTCTTCTTAGAATGAGTAATGTTTCAGACAAAAGTTGTAGAGGAAATCAAAATCATATTTTATGATGGACTTCTTTTTTTTCGAAAATTGTGCCGTTTATGAGACAATGTGGAAAAGTACGGTAGAGCCAGACAGGCCACATATGACAATATAATACGGCGCATGCGCTTTGAATTCTGATAACTAAGGCTACAAATACACAATCGGTATCTGTAATACTTTTCCACGGCAACAATGGTACGCGAACGCGCCTCAATATTACGTTATACGTGCATTGCCTGTCTTGTTCTCTGTTTTACGATATGTTGAACTGTTTTATATCCACCTGGCTGAAGTTGAAACAATTTCAAAAACACGCATCTTCACCAGCCCCACGCTTTAAGATTTAACTCACCTTACGGAGCTAGCCAACAAAACATGAGCCACTACTTCCCGACAAGTCAACAGCACATTATATTGCAGGAATGATTCTTATCATTCTGTTCAAATTCTCGTACCTTCAAACTAAAAATATCAGTTTTTCACATTGTTGACACCGTGCATCTTCGTCATATTAAATTAAGTTTCAGACCAACTGACCAATGACTCCACCATAGTACTTTTCACCGGACGACAGATAGTACACTTCGTTCCCCACAAGACACACATATCATATGCCCATAATACCACGATTCTACATGCCAGCACTTCCACAATCAACACTGTCTACAATACTTTTACAACTATTATACAACTTTTAACAAAGACTTTTAACAAGATTTTAACTTATAATATATAAGTTTTAATGTGCTGTTGGACTATTTAAAATCATGTGACTGAAGTGACAGTAGCTTTCAACATAAAAAAAACCCTGACGATGATCAGAGGATCGAAACACGTGTAGGGGTATAATTTTAACAATTATAATAAAGCTACAATAAAAGTGGTTTTAGTTGTGCATCAGTTGGTCTGAAACTTAATTTAAAAATATCAGATTCAAATGTACAACTCTTACTTCTACGTGTAGTTTTAAGGACATAAAATTTGAGTAATTGAACTGTGCTTGCATAACCTTTTATTTAGATTACAAATTGAAGACTTTTCACAGAAGGATGCCGAAGAGAATACGTGGGTCAAAAGAGCAGTAACACGAGGATGGAGAAAATTGTGAAATGAGAAACATCACGAATCAGCACACATTTTTACGATTTAATCAGACGATAACGGTGGAAAGCAAAAGCAGCATGCATACAGAAAATGAGAAATGTACATCGATAAAAATTTTCAGTCGGAAAACCAGTCTGCATATGAATATGGAAGTAGTATGTTACCCCAGACGTCGTTAACCACCTGCCACAATACACGGCGTCATAACCCAGAGGAACACGATATCAACGACACTATACCTTCGAATTCTATGCAAGGTAGGAAGAATGTCTAACCAGATAAGCACGTCGCATCTTTCCGGAAAAAAACGTAACACATGAAGTTGGTAAACGTCCTCTAAGAACCTAAACTCATGAGTGGTACAAAACAACATGTTACATAACAAATCGACCACGTGTTGTACTGCGTAATGTCCAATCTCTGAAAATCAACACTACAACAAGCGAAACACTTTGCATGTTTAGCAAATAAATTGTACCTCATACACAGAAGTTGCTAATATGACCACAGAAGCAGAGTGTACATTAATGTAAGCTGCAGTCCGGGCTGTACTAAGCGTTAAGCCAAGTGGAAGATTTCCAAATGGCAGTTAACTAGACACAGCTCGCTGGACATGGGCACTCGTGGTGCAAAGCACTTGGTTCAAAGAACAAGTATGGAAATACAATTTCAACATGTATCCATCAGTGGTCTTCATGTTTATTCCGTGCAGATACCGACTGAGCGTCAGCAGACCCATCGCCAGGAACACCCCAGTGCACAGAGACAAATTATAAATGAATATTATAGACAACCAAACGTCTCATTCGAGTGGGCAGCATTCGTAATTCGTATGCGGGAGTTCCCGCCTTCAAGTCTCAGCCCGGAGATTAGCTATCTTGTCTGATGTTCGTAGTTTTCCTCAGTTACTTCAGATAACTGCCAATACATTATACGAAACTACGCAATGATTGCTTTCTTTAATATGCTAACCAGTTCACTATTCACAAACCGTCCTGAAGTTCGACGCTACACTGTCTGAGTTACAGACAATCCGAAACATAAATAAATACATGATAAGGGGGGCGAAATCTCTCCCACGCATGTTATATATCCTGGCCATTGTACACTATGTTCCTTGTACTAAATATATGGCAAAATTTCTTTTGAAAAAAATCTATACACGCATCAGTGAAATATTTATTTCGTAAATATGATAAAATTCCTTTAAAGGCGCATGCAAAGATTGGGGTTATATTGGAATGATAAAGAATAAAAAAATCTTCCCACGTCTATACTTTTAGTGAAATTTAAATTACATTACTTTGGGTTGTGACGCCGTGTACTATTGTAGTAGGTGTGCTGACCAACATTTCAGAGCTATATCTTTACGTGGAACATCCCGTTGTGATACGCACACAGTAACCTGAGAAGTAAAGACAGTCAATCATGTCTACGTTTGATGGTATCTTGCTGTATAATTTATTGCAACATGTTTCGACTTCTTTAAAAAACCAGCAACGAAAGTGAAAGGTGGCCTAGCAGTTATGAGGATTATACTAGACCTGTGTAGTATTACACCATGATAACCACTAACTAGGGATACAAGGAATAAAATAACATAGCTACATATGGAAAATTAGCTTCTACAACTCGGATTATATTCCAGTTCGGTAGGAAACTGTCTCCCTTGCGGCCCATTTAGCACAGAAGATACTGCCCTTTCACAAGGAAGTATCAGATAATGGTCTTAATATATTTTAATATATTTTACCTTATGGTTGGATTTAGTTTCGGCTCCCAAAACACCCATAGTACTGTAAAGGTTGAAATCTCAACTGCACAAAAAAGAAACTTTTTAATGTGGTGTATGTGATAATACTTCATTGAGTATTTTATATTGCCTGACGACGGCTTTTTAAAAACGCCGAAACATGTTGCAATAAATAATACAGCAAGTTACCATCAAACGTAGTTGTGATCGACTTTCTTTACTTCGTGGTTGGACACTTCAGAGGTCCACACTGTCTCCATGTCGTCCAAGTCAGCACCAAATTTCATCTAGACCTCTGTACTAGTTGCAGCTGAGCAGTCGGTTATTGATTATGACCACTGGCATCGGTAGACACACAGAAGGTCTGATCGTGTGGAGAAGATAAAGAAACCTGGCCTGATGGAAATCAAACCCCGGTCGTTCCGTCCACAGCTAGCCTCTGTACCGACCAAAACAACCCAGCCCATACACAATAAAGGGTAAAAATTATATCCCCGTTACGTGATACAACGTCGTTAAATTGCCTATAAATTAATCGTTTTGTACAGTGTGCAGTAAAGACCTAGTTGGACTCGTGATTCAAGTACACCGCCTGTTCAATACAGTACTGAAGATAAATTATTTATACGCCCACTGAACTGTGAATACTCCTACATTTTATCAGAATTCTCAACCGTTTACCGTGACACTGGCGATCTCACGAATACCTACGAAACACTTTTCCAAGTGAGATTTGGGTTTTTACATTACATGAGAGGTAAAGTCCACAGAACAGTAAAATCGAAACAAGCAATCTCAAGCAGCGGGTACTTGGAAGCTCCCAATGTTCAGGATGAAAAGAGTAACATGCATACTAAAAATGGATGCCACTTAATTTAATTTAACAGTAACGTAAAAAGTCTATGATGTAAAAGCAACGCTACACTGACGGATCATTTGTTCATAAACTTCGTGCTGGTTTATAGTTCAGCTACTGCTAGCAGACCATTCACATGATACATCAAGACGTCAAGAACTAACACCATGGTAAACACGCACAGACACAGACATATACACAGATAAACACGTTTAAATTGGAACCTAGACTGAACAAAACCAGGCCTTTATCGGAAAAATGCCTGATTACCACAAATACAGAACGAAAATGAATAACTTTTACTAAATTGGATCTCTTTAAAGCAAAAACGGAAAGGAAAAAGAACAAATTTAAGGAAAATGTAGCTGTTAAAGACTACTTAATTTCAGGCTTCCACGGAAATAAAAATTCAGACTGCAATACCCTGTGCATCGTCTAACCACGTGGGTAGTTCCCGGTGTTAAGGATAACCCTGCTACCTCCGTAATCAGGACAGGTATTCTGTTCGCGTAATTTATTTCGCACACAGCTTCTTGAAACTTGGCTAGGAAGAACAATTCTGGTCACAGATGGAAAACATTAAGTCAGAGCACCAACAACATATGCCTAGAACGTACGAATTACCGGCGGGAGGAATTCAAATCTGAGAATGGGTACTGCTCAGTAACGCGAATGTCTGGTTTGTCACAGTAGTTCTTGGGCACGCGGTGGCGCAGTTGGTTGAGGCACTGCGCTACAAACCGGAACGTCGCGGGTTCGATTCCCGAAGGTGTCACTGGAATTTTTCATTGACATAATCGTTTCGGTCGCACTATGGCCCTGGGGTCGACTCAGCCTCTAACAGAAATGAGTACCAGGAATCTTTCCTGGGGGGTAAAGGCGGCCGGTGCGTACGGCTGACAACCTTACCACCTTCATGTGCCGATTGTCTAGAAATTTGGGAGCCTCAACCTCCTGGAACCCTAAGGGCCTGTCCAGGCCTGTAATGGATTGCTTTACCTTTTTTTTTTTCACAGTAGTTCTTAAATTCGAGACACTATGTGGTTCCGTGGGAATTTACCAGCGTTCAGGAGGAAACTGCTGCTTCGATGTTCCGCTAATATCTACAATACTTTTCCTAAAGGTTTTCAAGGAACAAAACGTTCTTTTAGCCACGTCACAAATATGTCTGAGTAAAAAGCGTATTCTTTATTTATTCTGACCCTTATTCCTCATGTTATTCCATCTACAAATACTGGCTGATATGTTACACCTTTAAAAATATACAGAGGTGGTAGGAATTCCCTTCCGCGTTGCAATAAGCAAAAACCGTTACAGTCTCTCCACCAGTAAATCCAGAAACTTCCCTTCGCACATTTCGTCGCTATCAAATTTCCGACCTTACTTATTATCTGAAGCCCCGATTCGTCCACGTTGTGCACATGACCGGATTTATCAGTTAAATCACTTTCAATAATGGCAGCCTTGAGCAAACCAAAGTAGCTACTGATGGATATTCCGCTTGTTCACAGCTTTAAATCGTACCGTAGGGACGCCTTCGGCTTTTCTGACACTAAAATCAGGATGTCGCTGCATGAAATATCTAAAGTAATCATAACCTGCCAATTTCTTAGTCTTTACTAAACTTCCCTGAAGCACTATCTCCACTTTAAATCTGTGCTCTGAGATTTTCACTCGATGGTGGAAATTATATGCTTCCATTCGTTTTATGTGCTTGTTGCGCACAAGCACTGAGCACGGACCAAGCCCCAGTTTCATTGTCGGGCTCTATATAATTCTCCTATGTAGCGTACGTGATGTATTCCATACACTTGACTTGCTTCATTCAAATCCACCTTTTCTCAAGCACTGCAAGTACAGCCTTTCCGAGAGATTTTTCGCCCCATTTTCCTCGAGCACACACGTATGTCGAACATATATCCTCATCTATAGAATAAAAAGGGAAGCAGTCACTCATACGTAGGGCTACATACACTGGAATATTCAGAATTTATAAACACACTTAACCTGAAAAGCCTCAAGAAACGAACTTAAAAATAAATGTCCAAAATTTTACGGCCTCTACAACATATAATAAGAATTATAAAAATATGTTTAAAAAATTATATAATAATTCTGTGGCCCTTCGTTATAGCATGTTAAAGAAAATAATTTCTTAAATTAATCTTAAATAAAATTCCACCAAATCAAGTAAAATAAGTGTGGAGTAGTTTTAGCCATCTCTCATTGGGACACTACCCAAAAAGGAGGAGCGATGCACCGTGTCTTCGTGTGACCATGTCATGTCTGGAGAGAGTTTGTAAACGTATTAAACAGTAGAGAGAAGACCATTATTTTTACCCACAGACTGCTTCTAAAATGACTGTACGATATACATAAACGAACAAAAAACTTTTAAATGAGATCTTTACGAAATAATACATAACGATGAGAAACTGTAATGATGTGCAAATTCCTAGACCCAACACTGTTTCCAGCTATGAAACGTTTGCCGTTTCCTAGTGATTAAGTTTGGAAGTAAATGATGGTGAGGGAACATTGGCCATTAGAACAAATTTGCCCATTTTACCTTATGCATTATACATTCTAATTTATATTCTGAAATGCGAGAGAGTGAAGCTTAGGAACAGAGAGACAAAGACGCATGACACTACTTAGCCTAAATTACAGACAAGTGACAATTAAAACACTGACAGTTTTAAAACCGTTACCAGGCCTGCGATTTGTCTGACGATGAAAGAAGTACAAATCATGGTACTGTCGACTGTCATGCTTAATTCTTTCCCATTTTTTATAAAAATTTTCTTCTTAAATTTCAAGAGGCTCAGCACGAAACAAAATTATACGAACATAACACTTCGACAATGAAGACGGTGGCAGCAGGTTCCCCAAGAAGCACTGATAACCACCAATGATAGTAGATAGCGTCATAACCCAGGCAACCATAGCCTAAAGTCTTAACTCTTTGAAAACCTGAAATCTCATACAAAAATTAATATTTCAAGCAGACATATTTGCATTACAGATGAAAGTGAATGACGACTTCATCCACAAGCAAGGATCCTGCAGTACAAACGATACAGAATTTACCGACCACACAAGAAACTCTCTGTACCTACTGTACAGAAAATAACCCCCAAAAGAGAAAGCAGCAGTATCTATAGCAGACATAAAACTTGGCCCCCAGAGAAGGAATCTCCAGCACCTACTGTATAGAACTTAACACTCCCAGACATGAATCTCTAGCACATACTGTATAGAACAACATTCTCATAAAGGAATCTCCAGCGCTTCCTCTATGGAACTTAACACCCCAAGAAAGTAATCTCCAGTATCTACTGTACAGAACTTAACACATCCAGAAAGTAATTTTCAGCACCTACTGTATAGAACTGAACACCCCACGAAAGGAATCTCCAGTGCCTACTGCACAGAACTTAACACATCCAGAAAGTAATTTCCAGCACCTACTGTACTGAACTGAACAGTCCAGGAAAGGAATCTCCAGTGTCTATTGAATAGAACTTAACACTCCAAGAATCCCCAGCACCTACTGCGTAGAACTTAAACGCTCCGAGGAAGGAATCTCCAGTACCTATTGTATAGAAACTAAAAATCCAGGGAAGGAATCTCCAGTACCTACTGTGGAGAACATAACCTAACGGGCTGGGCACATTACTGACTGTATACAGCTTAACCTCCAGAAAAGGAGCCCTCAGTACGTAGGCTACTGCACAGAACAGAAGTTCCAAACCAGGACCAGGCACCATCCCCAACGGAAGGAATCAACAGCACCTACGTTGTACGAAACTCAAACAATTCAGAGAAGGATCCACCAGTAAGCTGTCCCTGTACACGCCACGAACGCTTCAAGGGGGGCGGAGGTACAGCTCCAAGCATTCTTAAACTTGGCACTAGATGAGATTGAGTGGTCAGCTTGACGCCTCGGTCGCTTTACCACCTGGAAAAACAGTACTCGGTACCCACTCAATACGAAGCTGGGTGGGCCCCAGAGCCAGTATGGATGTTTTGGGGTACCAAAAAGTTTCTTGTCCCTGCCGCGAATTGAACCACGATACTCCGAACGTCCAGCTGCATACTAGTCATTTTACTGACTATACCGACCATGCTATCCCCGCTCCCCTAGCCGCCAGTACCTACTGTATGACTTGGTTTGCCCCGAAGCTGTCTCGACGTGGTGTCGGAACGAAAAAATCCTGTCCCTACCCTGGATCACCCGTCCGTACAACCTGCAGCGCGTCTCTTTACTGACAGCTATCCTGGAACCGCTCGGAATGCGTGGTTTGCGACTGTCCACATCGAAATCGCAACATGAAGAGCCAAAATCAAACACCCTATGATAATTCCTCCACAATGCACACCTAACACGATTTTGTTGGCTGTTCTAATATTTTACGACGCTGCATCAACTGTAGCAGTTATTTACATTCTGATAAGACGACAGTATGTTTATATAAAGTCAACTGTTGAAATGGGGGAGAGATGAAATTGAGCGTGTCATAATTCAAGGTACAGTTTTGTATAGCTTAAATTACGCGTTACCAACAGTTCATTAACGCCGATCCCAGTGGCCGTGCGGTCTAAGGCGTGAGTCTTCGGCCGCTAGCTTACTAGGATCGTGGGTTCGAATCCCACCGGGGGCATGGATGTCTGTCTCTTGTGAGTGTTGTGTGTTGTCAGGTAGAGGTCTCTGCGAAGAGCGGTCCCTCGTCCAGAGGAGTCCTACCGACTGTGGTGTGTCTAATGTGTGTGACCATGAAACCTCGACGAAACGAGGAGGCCCAGGCCCATATAGGGCTGTCGAGCCATAGAAAAAAAAACAGTTCATTAACTGATGGCGGATAATCGCTTTATGTAAATAAGATGACAAAAGCGCTCACATTTCTAAATAAATTATTTTTAACTTTTAAGCACAGCGGTTGCTACAGGAACCACAAGCTTTAACACTAATCATATCTGAATTTTTCCAGCAGAGTGTATTGTGTAATTCTCACAATAAACAAAGATCACTTCCGTATACAGCATTAACTGGTTCGTCTTTGTAATTGAGACGCATGTTTTGTGTGAGATACGAACTCTAGTTTCAAATACTGTTCAGAATAAATGGCAAAGCTTCAAAATGGTTAATGAACTATTTACTTCACAGTTAGGACACACAAAGATGTATTTACGTTGCATCTCCGCTTCGTCACGAACACACAGACGATGTCCCAGCTGCAGCGCCACTTCTATTCACCGAGGTGTAAATCAGTTCTGAGTGTAACCAGAAGCATTTCCTTTCGAGCGTTCCGATAAGAGAGCCACGCCGTTCACGTAATGCTTACTAAGTCGATAGTACTCGTACATTCACTTTGCACGTAAATACGTTCTGCGTAGACTACACACTCGTTTGATTATGAAGTTTTAATTGAGAAGTGTGCCTCGCTGTGTACCACTTTAATCACTTTTATCTCTCTCATTCCATAATCCCCTATTTCATGTCTGAACGCTATAAATTTGGGTTAACTCACGGTATACATGCTGCCAACTTCATTTCATGCAGGGCCCCCCCTTGAGCAGTTTATTTTATCTAATAACCTCGACGGTAATCGTATACTGCTGAAAACGCAACGTGGGCCGGGATAGTGTAGTCGGTATAGCGACTCGCTACTGGATAGACGGGCCAGGGATCGCATCCCGGTGGTGACCGAGATTTTCCGCACCAGTCCAGACTGGCAGGAGCTCACCCAGCCTCCTGTACAACAGGCACGGGTCATTCCCGGGGGTAAAAGCGACGGGGGCTTGGTGTTAACCACTCACCCCCATCTAGCGCCGAGGTTAAAGAAAGAATAGAGCCATACCTCTAATCCCCTCTGTGTCTTCATGGTAGGTTATAGGGTGATCTTTACCTTTTACTAAAAACGCAACGTTTCGGAAACTGGTTCTGCTTCCATCTTCGGGCAAAACGGGATGAGTGCGTTGGAAAGAGCTCCCGGATTGCTGGAGTAGAGGACAGCCATCAAGTCAGTCAATAATGCCCATTATTTATCAGATAAGTGTTCATCGCCATATTTATAAAAACTGGGCATTGAATAATTACGTAATGAATGTGGCGGATCATGTAGCATGCATGGAAAAATAAGAAAATTTTAGTCAGGAAACCTTAAGATAGGAGACCATTTGACCGGCATAGACGGATAATATTAAAACTGGTCTAAAGAAGGCAGGAATAATCATATGCTTCTGAGACGTGGTCCGGTGACGGGCTCTTGCGAACACGATAATAAAACTTCTACAGTCCGTGACTCAATTCTACTACCGCAGAAGTTGGGGAAATGTAGGAAAGTGCGAGTTAGATAATTACGGCTCGCATTAAGGAGTCGCAAAGCTAGGTCCCGAAATGTACTTCCATAAAAGACAGGACACTGACCAGTAAAGTGGCTACGGGCTTGTTAAAAACAGCTCTGTTCCAAGGAACTGGTTCATCGGTTTTCTTAGCCTGCAGGCAGATGTCGGCATACGAGCCTACTTTCCAACTGCTCATACAGGAGTGAATAATACTTAAAAACACACTATGAAAGCAGTAACGATATAACGCAGAACTTTTCTTTAAGGGCCCCGCAGCAGATGCTACACACGCACCGCAGCCTTGAGTCTTATTGTGCAACCCTGTGATGAAAGTGATTAGTATTTTTTTTGTTTTTTCCTTTTAATGGAGCACCGGTGGAATGAAATTGACAAGGGAAAACCGAAGTACTCGGGGAAAAACCTGTCCCAGTGCCACTTTGTCCATTACAAATCTCACATGGACTGAGCCGGGATCGAACCCGGGCCTCCGTGGTGAGAGGCCGGCGACTAACCGCCTGAGCCATGGCACGGCCTACGTAGAACTTACTACGAGCTGGGACATGTCCAAAAAGAACCACGGGTTATGCGTAAGGGCCCTAAGCACCCTGCACTCAATTTAATAGACCATTATAAATATAAATGCACCTCAGATACGTCACGAACGCTTCAGTAGTCTTTCTGCCACTTCGTTAGTCAAAATGACTCAACAATTCGTTACATAGGTGTGTATGAAATACACGATACCAGTTTAGCCGTGCCGTAGCTCAGGCGGAAAGTCGCCGGCCTCTCATCGCGGAGGCACGGGATCAATGTCAGGCCAGTTCAAGTGGGATTTGTGGTGGACAAAGTGGCACTCAGGTTTATCTCCGAGTGATTCTGTCCCCTGTCAGTATAGCTTGCACAACTTTCCATACTCATATTCCATTCGTCTACCATCGACGCCACAATCTCGCCAACTGACAGCGTAGCTCAGTTAAAAATTTCTCTCTCTGGTACCACTCTAGGGGCGTCTTTTATGCAAAACACACACACACACAATGAAACAAGCCTGTGTTGCAAGGGCCAAAGTTATCTTAAACATCAGTTGTGACTATACATGTTGGTTACATCAACCAACATACGCACTTAATAAAATACAATTCAAGACAAGTATAAAACTCCTACATGTTTCGGCACCGGGGTGCCATGATCAGGGTGATACTTAGAACAAAGGAGTATAAGCCCAACACGCTAATCTAACCTAATCTAATCTAACCCAGATTAGCGTGTTGGGCTTGTACTCCTTTGTTCTAAGTATCACCCTGATCATGGCACCCCGGTGCCGAAACATGTAGGAGTTTTATACTTGTCTTTAACTGAATTTTATTAAGTCCATATGTTGGTTGATGCATTGTCAGAATATGCAGGGTAGGAATTAACATAAAAAATCTACATGTTGGTGTTATAATATCGCAAAAATTAAAGCAGAACACAAGGTGAATGTCATACACATACTATTCTAAAAGTCGATTCTTACGTACCAAAAATAAAACACACCACCTCCTTCAAAAGACAGATGTTAATGGCGTTTGGGGAAACACTCAAACGAACCCCACAAATAAAATGTGCGGACTCAAAAGCGTCATTGAATGCCCAAGCAAGCAAGCAAGCCATACACGTGGTTACCACTGTCCTATATACGAGTAGATATGATAAAGGGGTATCGGTCTTTGGTTGCACGACTTATGGATCAGCCTGCAATACAGTCCAATCAGTGACATTTATTTACTGCCGATCGACTAGTGTTATTCCACTTTCTTCTAGCTTGTACCTGTATGGCGCTATTTTATGTAGCCTATACTGTAACAATATGTATAATGCATACAATTTATCTTTATAAGTTCAAGGATTAATTGTATGACTTATATTAATGACTTGCTCCGATTCCCGTGATATATTCTTCTGTGGGCGTCATAAAATGCACAGCCTTAGTAACGACTTCTAAGACTTTTAGCCTTTTCATTGTAACTTTCTAACTTGAGTTAACTGTTATCATGCTTCTTTCGTTCGTCTGTTTCTAAACTTCACACCTCCTTCCTGCTACAACTGAATTCAAAATGTACAATATATATTCCCATTTTCACTCATTTAGTTATTACGCTTTTACAGCACAGTGGTCATTATTTGTAACACCTACTTTAACACTTAGAAACTCTGCCTTTTGTCCATACATTACTTTGACGTGTTTCATATATTCCTCACGATAAACCACAATCATACTTCGTACTGACGGCTTGGTCTTTGTAATGAAGGGCAGTGTGTTAACTGTGAGGGAGGAACTAAATTTGTAAATACAGTGGAACCTCGAACTTCGAACACAATCCGTTCCAGGAGACGGTTCGACTTTCAAGTTGTTCGACTTTCGAGTTAAATTTCCCCATAAGAAATAATGTAAATTGAATTAATCCGTTCCAGACCCCAAAATTTACCCAATATAAAACATTTTAAGTGCCTATTTCAAAAGATCTATGTAATAATGATAAAACAAGTATATTTAATTTCAACAATTGAACATTTTTATTTATAATAGTACATACATAAAAAATATTGTATAATAATAATCAATAATAATAGTAGGAGGGAATATTACTGTTCACTCGGAGTTCGAGTTTCAAAACCGGATTTTCCTCGAACTTTTTGTTCGAGTTTCAAGTTGTTCGAACATCAAACCGTTCGAAGTTCGAGGTCCACTGTATTGCTTACATGCATATCAGACTTCAGATTGTTAAATGACTGTATGCTAACCGTAACTATTCAGAGCCAGCCTTACTGGTGCTGATGGTAACGACGGACATTATGCGACGTCAATAAAACGAAGAAAAAAAAATAACAAGCCGATCCCGGTGGCTGTGCGGTCTAAGGTGTTAGTCTGAGGGCGCTTGATTGCTGGGATCGCGGGTTCGAATCCCGCTGAGGGCATGTACGTTCGTCTCTTGTGTTTGTTGTGTGCTGTGTGGATAGCGGCCTCCGCGACGGGCTGATCACTCGTTCAGGAAAGTCCTAGCGGGGTGTGTGTGTCTAATTGTGCGAGATCTAGATACTTCAAAACGAGGCGCCTAGGCCCGATTTGGGCTGCAGAGCCACAGAATATAAAATGCCAAATTCCCTACCTTATGAAACAAAAATTACAATACATTTCCAAACAAACTACACAAAAGCAGCGACATATTGCAAGATCCACCGTCAAACTTTTTCACAAAAAAGGGGTAGGATTTCCAGCTGTTTCACTGCACGCAAGTTTTTAAAACGTCGAAAGCTTAGGACATGTCTAATATTCGTACTTGTGATGACTATATGCCTAATATTACTACTTGTGATGACTATATGCCTAATATTCCTACTTGTGATGGCTAAACGCCTAATATTCCTACTTGTGGTGACTATATGCCTAATATTCCTACTTGTGATGACTACATGCCTAATATTCCTACTTGTGGTGACTATATGCCTAATATTCCTACCTGTGATGACTACATGTCTAATATTCGTACTTGTGATGACTATATGCCTAATATTCCTACTTGTGGTGACTATATGCCTAATATTCCTACTTGTGATGACTACATGCCTAATATTCCTACTTGTGGTGACTATATGCCTAATATTCCTACTTTTGATGACTATATGCCTAATATTCCTACTTGTGATGACTACATGCCTAATATTCCTACTTGTGGTGACTATATGCCTAATATTCCTACTTGTGATGACTATATGCCTAATATTACTACTTGTGATGACTATATGCCTAATATTACTACTTGTGATGACTACATGCCTAATATTCCTACTTGTGGTGACTATATGCCTAATATTCCTACTTGTGATGACTATATGCCTAATATTCCTACTTGTGATGACTATATGCCTAATATTACTACTTGTGATGACTATATGCCTAATATTCCTACTTGTGATGGCTAAACGCCTAATATTCCTACCTGTGATTACTATATGCCTAATATTCCTACTTGTGATGACTATATGCCTAATATTCCTACCTGTGATGACTATATGCCTAATATTCCCACTTGTGATGACTATATGCCTAATATTCCTACCTGTGATGACTATATGCCTAATATTCCCACTTGTGATGACTATATGCCTAATATTCCTACTTGTGATGAATATATGTCTAATATTCGTACTTGTGATGACTATATGCCTAATATTCCTACTTGTGATGACTACGTGTCTAATATTCGTACTTGTGGTGACTATATGCCTAATATTACTACTTGTGATGACTATATGCCTAATATTCCTACTTGTGATGGCTAAACGCCTAATATTCCTACTTGTGATGACTATATGCCTAATATTCCTACTTGTGATGACTATATGCCTAATATTCCTACTTGTGATGACTACATGCCTAATATTCCTACTTGTGATGACTATATGTCTAATATTCCTACTTGTGATGACTACATGTCTAATATTCGTACTTGTGATGACTATATGCCTAATATTCCTACTTGTGATGACTACGTGTCTAATATTCGTACTTGTGATGACTATATGCCTAATATTACCACTTGTGATGACTATATGCCTAATATTCCTACTTGTGATGGCTAAACGCCTAATATTCCTACTTGTGATGACTATATGCCTAACATTCCTACTTGTGATGACTATATGCCTAATATTCCTACTTGTGATGACTATATGCCTAATATTCCTACTTGTGATGACTACATGCCTAATATTCCTACTTGTGGTGACTATATGCCTAATATTCGTACTTGTGATGACTACATTAGTCACAAGTATTAACCACACGTGTCTGTGAATAATAAGACTGTTCTATTCGATTAATGTGAAGGCTTAACAGCGCACGGCCAATTAACGTACCAATAAACATACCAACCAACATCATTAATACTATTAAACTCCGCGGTGCTGCAAAATGTAATTAAAAATCTGAGAATCACTCTTCTGGTCAAGAAGTTAACGCTTATGTGAAAACCAGATTCAATGTAGTGTTTACTACTAAATTCAATACTAGACCACTATAATCCAGCCCAAATTCCACGTCCTACTTTTCTTAGATCCATTTTACTATTATATTATCCACTTAGATCTCCAAAGACGTCTCTTACCTCCAGGTTTTCCAAACATATTTTACACATTTTTGTTTCGCATATGCGTTCTACGTGAGTCGCCAACCTCATCCTCCTTCATCTTACCCTTTTAATATCAAGTTATTAACACAGGTACGGCCAGGTTAAACATTAAAAACTCTGCATTTTGTCCACACAGTATATTTGTGTGTTCCGTATGATAGTACAATAAACAGACACTACTTCCCCGTACAGCATTAACTGACTTGTCTTTCTAATAGAAGCAAGCTACGGTTTTCTGTGAGGTACGAACGGAATCTTTATACATAATATACATTAATTTCAGTCTTCAAAGCATGAAAAGCACTAATAACGTCACAAAAATAGTACCTTGACTGCACATGGACAACGCAGAGACATTGGCAGGACGTGTAATGTCACTCGTTGCATAAGAGTCTGATTACATCAAAACGTTCTCATTCAGTGACAGGTAAGTTTGGGGTAAAGTACATTGGCACGGTTACATGACTCAATAAACCTTTTTTATAAGAGTAATAATTCCCTGTGGGACTCAAACTGCATTATTGTCCCAGTGGAGCCCAGCACACCTGGCATGCTGTAGGATATGTTCTTCTATCCTATGTCTATATAAATCAGTGCCCTCATTCTCCAACCAACGTTTCACTGATGTTTCCACATAAATCTGTAGCCTCACAGAAGGTGCTTTATCTGTTTCTAGCATTGAAGCAACATCTGGAAGGTCAAAACTGATGACGATGTGGAAACAGGCAATAAAACGATGGTTGAAAGAACACAACACTCACTGACTCACTTGAACAAAGGATAGAAAAGTTCATTCTAGAGAAGTGTTTCAGTCTGCATGCGAACTATCACAAACGTAGTTTCGGATTGTTACATTCTGAGTTGTAACACTGTGTAAACACGCTTATGTTTACCACAGTTTTGGAGTAACCTGCAGTCTCCACCCTCACGACAGAAAAATTTCAAATTTCCTACCACAATAACAGTAAAGCTGTATCACCTTCAGCATATTCATAATGGCATGAATATGTAACTAGGTTTATATGCCTAATTCTTCCAAAGAATGACAGTACAATGAGTTCTGGCAGAGCTGCATAATCAAAAGCAACACATTACAATTCTGTGTACGATAGAACTATCCCAAAAAGTTTGTTGTCTCTCTTATCACAAACAACCAGTTCCGAGAAGAACTCAGTATCATCCTTTCATACTGCATACATTTCTAATACCACACATTGTTTAGCCATAGCTACTGTCTCTGCTGTATCTCGCCGTTATGAAGGGCTTATTACTTACCTACATACTCAGTACACGTTCAATTTGCCGGAATTACCTCGAATTTTCGCATCGTCGTCACGATCGTAATTGTTAATGTACAGAGAATACGTCATGCGAAATGTGTAGGTACGTTTATCATCTATCTTCGTAGCAACTTTCTCGCGCCTAACTCCACTGATTCCTTATTTATTGCCATCAAATTGGAAAATAAAAAAATTTTTCGCACGGTGTTCATCTGTTAATTTTCATCTTGAAGAAATATCGCCACAAAAACAATTGCACATTTTTAAGCCCTGTTATACCACAAACTCAGAGCACACAAACAAGTATCACTAGCGGCGTTGGGTTGTGCTCTAAGATGATGTTCGTACCGTCATACCAAGTTTCGTGAAAATCGGCCGACCAGTACAAAGTTGCAGTGGGGGATAAACAGACACAAACACACTGATCTCAGAAGCCTAATTTCTTTCGAACTTCAGGAAGAAAAGCAAGCTAAATATAAGCAGTAAAAGCTTTATGTGTACGTCCGTTCGACGGCGCGCGCGTGTTTGTAGGCTATGTATATATGTATCGATGCACACATGCAAGAGACTTTTTGGTGAACAACCACAAAGGAGATGTTAGAATGGATCTTTAGCAAACAGAATGTGAAGGGACGTACAGGAATGAACTGGCTGAAGATGAAGTCCCATAGCGATATTTTGTAGACACGGTAACAAATGTGGGTATTCACGAAGGTAGGGAATTTCTTGACTAGCTGAGGACCTATTCATTTCCAAGAAAGATGTTGTTTTACAAGGAAAAACCACGAACACAAATACACCTTTCTGCTTCATTTTCAGGGCAATACTCAACATCCTGTTAGCTATTAAAATATCAGATATGACCGTTAACACACGCAAACGATATTCAGTGCTTACGACATAGTAATCAAACTGGGATCAGATGCACCGTTCTTTGGGAGCTACAAAGCCGAAAGGTTAAAACATAAAAGAAACCTGTTCAGCTGTTTAGTGTTCATATTTTCCATACTGTATAAACAACAGCCAAGGCGAAGAAAGGTTCTGCGTCTCAGCCCCACATTTAGTCTTCATGGAAAATCAAATTTATAGTAGCAGAATACAGCGAAAAGTGTTTTATTTAACGACGCCGTCATTTGCCAAGACTACGTAGCGTCGATGGCAGATGGATGAAATATGAGTATGAAACTTTGGTGGAACGGTCCTGATAGGGGAGAACCGAAGTATTTGGGAGATAAACCTGTGTCAGTGCTACTTTGAGCCACCACAGATCAACAGCTTACTACGTATTAACTTAACCCGTATTGTGTTCTTCTATGACATCGCAAAGTCTGGTAGGCGGGTACGAACATTTCGGAGAAACATGCTGCTTCCATAATTCACCGTCGTAAAATCCTCATAAAGCAAAACAGAACATTAGATATTCATACTTAAACGATTGTTTGGTTCCGTCGGATCTTCATCCAAAAACCGAAGGGCAATTTCCTGGACGAAATTAGCTACACATACATATAAAATAGGATAAAATTACCCATCTGCAGCCAAAGATATGACACCGACAGTTACCAATTACTGCGACATTTATTCTCTCAACAAATTAATCCAGCATTAATAGCAAAGCGTTAACAGGGCATACTCCTCGTTCGGAGCTTCGTCACGACAGATTTTTCATCATTCTCCTCTGTCCTACAAATCAAATAACACAATTACTTGCAATACGTCATGAATGATTCATCATCCACACATTTCAGATCGACCACCATCTTTGATTCGTTATTTTCACAGGTTTCTGACGTCTACTTCCGACACGGTCATTTGTAAACAACACGAAAAAGTCATAACACAGCGATATCGCCATATACAGCCCTTCCCGATTCCATCACTTCAAACTTACGTAACTATGTATAATTTGGTCTGGCGACAGGTAATAAATACGTTTATGCATTCTGTATGGAGGCAGTGGCAGTGTTGAAATGTGCCAAGACAGTGATGTTTGCCAATGAAATGGAAAGCTGCTTTCGGCAGATAGGGTCTTCGTTGATCTCCATTTCCATTTAACACATTACTGACGTCAGTACAGGTACACCCATACAGTCATTTACTTGTCTTCGGCCTACGCATCCACATATACGTGGCGGGTTATCATTATTAGTAACACCTTTTTATTTACGTCATGTTCTATACAGAGAGTATCTAAAAATGCTTGGACAAACTTCAGGAGTGAGTTCCCCACACAAAACATTGAAAAAAGTTCATACCAATATATGTCTACAAACACTAGTTTTCGAAATACATGTCACACATTCACCCGAACTTCAAATCTTTAGATTTTTATCTGTGGGGACACTTCACCAACGCATTTGTTATACGTGTAAAACCATTCGCAACGCGAGACCATTGAACGGGTGCGACAGTCCGTCATCAGATGTATCCACGTGTGCACTGAGTCAGAAAGAGGACATTTTGAGCATTTGCCGTGACCTGTGACTTCACAAACAATAAGAACTCGACAGCTGTAAACGTTTACTGTAACTGTATTATGTCAGTTGTAAGTAAAATATTAAATGTATTTACTGCTGGAAGTACTCGTCCAATTACATTCAAAAACCACTCATTTCTGAACACATGTTTATAAAATTTTTTTCTTTTTTTGATGTGAAGAACTGACGCTTGGAGTCTATCGCAGCATTTTTAGATACACCCTGTATGTTTTACACCTGGTTCCGTCACTTTTTAAAAAGACACCCAGAGTAATAAAGAGCACGCTGAATTACAAGGTAAACTACTTCAAACTCAGAAATTACAATTACTGAGCAACAATCAAACAATATCAAACCACTACACAAATAGAAAGCAAAATATCCATGAAAGA
Organism: Reticulitermes speratus; assembly: GCA_021186555.1. Classification (NCBI taxonomy): domain Eukaryota; kingdom Metazoa; phylum Arthropoda; class Insecta; order Blattodea; family Rhinotermitidae; genus Reticulitermes; species Reticulitermes speratus. The sequence goes on from JAJKFL010000005.1 coordinate 24,802,116, forward strand.
AAACCCCAATTCAAAACCACGCTGCTACCACATGAGACTGCGCCAACCTCCTTATCCCTACTAGAACACTCAGAAACGCCTATGGAAGCGCTGATCGGGGGCGAATCCCACCAAACGTATTGCAAACAAATTTTGAATTGGGCAATAACCAATGTATTTATTATAATATTAATCTAAAGAACAATAATCAAAATACTCACTTTTCATAAATGCACATACGCGTATAATGTTACCTTGCCACTGCACACATTAGCTATATACACAAGCAAAGACAGGAAGGCTCCAAGCTCACAGTAAACTGAAACGGTTGCATGGAGTTGCCAGAACTTAATCAAACAAAAACAAAAAACATCGAAGTCCGGCCAGCACCAGCAAGACCCCCGGAGCACACTCACAGAAGCCGAAACGTGTTTTAGGACCCCAAGCCGAAAGAAAAGTTTTGAAGAACAACCGAACAGGACGGTGGCCGAAGAGAGAGTCCCTCCAAAAGTGAAAGGCAGGCAAGAAGAAAAATTCAGTAGCGTAAGGAAATGACGACAGAGAGCGTGGCAAGCGAGAAGACAACTGGAAACAGCGCCGGCACATCCACAGGCATCCTACTCCTTCCACCTTACCACAACTACACTTAGTAAAGCACTTCTGGGGGGGGGGGGGGAGAAGGGCACCGCAGCAGACGCTGCGGACGCACCGCAGCCTTACGGCTTATTGTGCAACCCTATTATGTAGATGAAGAGAAAGATGATTAGTTTTTTTTATTTTTCCAAGTAATGCAGCACCGGTGGAATGAAATTGACAGGAAAAACTGAAGTACTCGAAGAAAAAACCTGTCCCAGTACCACTTTGTCCACCTCAAATCCCACATGGACCGACCCGGGATCGAACCCGGGCCTCCGCGGTGAGAGGCCGGCGACTAACCGCCTGAACCATGGCACGGCGTTCAGTAAAGCACTTTAATGGAGAACCAAAAATTAATAATGTCCCTGTGTATTTTCCTTAGAAGAACTCGACATGGCTGGGTTTAAAGAAGTGAGGTGTGATGGAAATGGAGAGGACTCAACTGCCTCAGGATGGTGCAATGGTCATTGTAATGAATATTCAGGTACCCATAAAAGGTGGAGAATTTCTTGACCACCTGAACGATACTTCGCTTGTGAAGACGAATTCAGGAGTACTGGAGTTCATTTTAAATATTTTAACACAAAGTTATACGTTTCGCTTTTAAATAACCAAATTATTCCCTTCTCAGAAAATTCGATTTAGGCATTTTCCCATTACATCTCGTTCTCAAAGCACGTAACTATCCTGCATGGATATATCTGTAGTAATAAATATTAAAAGGACTTAGTTACAAATACTGTGTACTTATGAACCTTTACTCCCACGTTCTACCGCAAACACACAGTAGGCGGTGAACACACGAATATAAATTTCAATTCATCTTCAGCCACTCCACCCGTTTATCTCACAGTTTGCAGGAAGGTTGTAAAACCAATATAACACAAAACACAGTGTTCATAAGTTGCCGCTAGAAATTCCAATGTAATATCATTGATGGAACAGCAAAGTGGACAAGGGAAGCACAAGACACAAATAAAGCAACACACACAAAATTCAGTAAACAAAAGCACCAACTTTAAGAGCTTCAAGTTTTCTAATATTGAAGTAGACGCGATTCTGTATCGATCTTCTAAGAGACGTCAGGGAGGTAAAAGCTGATCAAGACGTCCAAAGTGAGCGATATACAAACACGTTGTCATTTTCGTCTTGTTCAGTACTTCACAGATTCAAGCACGTATATGAAATTGCCCTTCGTTACTTCATATTGATTCATATCTACTTACATTCGGCTATTCGTTTATGGAAGTGGTCACATAAGCTGTAAAACAGGTATTTTTACGTGTCTTCCTCGGCGGGGAGGGGAATTGGTTTGTGTGATAAACATGCTGTCTGTGACAGTGTCTCCCTTTTCCTCAATTCTTGAGGCAACTGACTGATTTTATGAAATTTGTTTTGCACTATATGTCATTAGAAGACAGTCCAATATCGTATTTTCCACCTTCCTACACTCAGTTATAAGAAGGTGGATGCACGAACTGTACTACGGCTGTAAAATGCAGGTCCTAACGTTATGTACCCTACTAGAATGTCGGACACTACACCACATTTGTTTATGTAATGCTCACGTAAATGTAAAATAAAAACAAGTCGGCCGTGGGGAAACTTTTCATTTGGAATTCAGTTTTATAGATATAACTAATGGGATGCTAATTTGATATCAAAATAAATTACAAACATGCCTACAAGTTATATACAAAAACAAATTTATCTGTCAACAATAAGCACATGAAAACAACGTAAAACCTTCAGGTTAAAGGTCTATCTGACAAGTTAAAATCAATACTCAACACACAACTCTAACAAGTGTTTCCCCATATAAAGACTGAAATTATGTATGTCTATAAACCTTAGGAAAATATACAACTTTTCCTAAGGTAATATTTTTGTAAGATGTACAACAACAAGATGACAGCCGTGTGCAAATTTTCCTTTCCTTTTGGTCTGATAATGATACAGGTAAACAAGGAACAGTTGAAACTCGGCAGGTTGAAATTGGAACGGAGATAAATCACAAAAATACTGACACATTATATAAGAAATACTTAAGTCAACAATTACAAAAACGACGACGATACGAATCCTTCAGGTTATATCCGAAAAATTAATACACACATAATCTACATTTACGTAATGAATTCTTCACTACAATAAAATACATTAAGAATAACACTAATACGACAGGAAATGTATACAATAGGTCTTATGAGTTCTGCTCGGCGCAGCTTGTATTTGACTTGTATGACATAATAGCTGACGTTAATAGCAGGGTCGAAGGCGTGTGTTTGCGGCCGTTCGCTTGCTGGGGTTGTGGGTTCGAATCCCGCCGGGGACATGGATGTCTTTCTCTTATAAGCGTTGTGTGTCGCCAGGTAGAGGTCTCTGCGTCGGGTTGATCACTCAAGAGGAGTCCTATCGAGTGTGGTGTGTTTTAACTGAGTGTGATCGTGAAGCCTCGATAATGAGGAGGCCCTGGCCCACTAGGGGCTGTTGCGCCATAGAGAAAAAACTAAATTCGTGAAACTGAAAATTACGTTTCATTAATTCCCCCCAAAGCTCCTTGCTATCCGCAACATTCTTCGGTGTTGTCACAAAGAAAAGATTCAAAGAAAATTAATTTATGGATGTGCAATGTGATTAGTACTGCAGTGATAAATTTCTATATCCAATACATGAACATGAAACAGGCACGTTTTACGAGTTATTTCCGAAACTAGTATTAGCTGTATGCCAGTTTTCAGAGCCACAATTTACCCCGGGATCTACATAATCCAGAAAATCGGTTGTAACTCACCCAGCGTGCTCACATCCATTCTTAGAAACTAACCACACATAAATCTGTTGAAACAACAGCTTAAAAGTACTTTTGATTTTTGTAACAGCCTCTGATCAATCCAGTAAGTGTATGTGCTTCTTCTTATCCGAATTTATGCAACTGCCCAATCAAAACAGCTCATGGACAGTGCCATGGCTCAGGCAGTTAATCACCGGCCTGTCAACACGGAGCCTCGGGGTTCAATCCCAGGTCAGTCCATATGGGATTTGTGGTGGACAGAGTGGCACTAGGACAGATTTCTGTCCGTGTACTTCGGTGTTCCACTGTCACTACCACACCACCAAAGCTCCATACAGATTTATCTTTTACAGCGCCGTTAAATAATGGACGTTCAAAAACACGCCGTAAAATTGAACGTCGCAGTTCAGTGAGTAACAAATTCTGCTTGTTACTAGGAAGGTCCCGAGCTCCAATCTCAGTCCACTGACCGGTTATCTTTCGTGGGTTTCCTCAATTCTCCCAGCAAAAATGCCTGAATGGTACCTCAAATTAGGCCAAAATTACCTCATTCCATATCCTTTCCTATTCAACCTACTATGTAACGCAATATAATCAGGGATACTGATAGGATCATTAAATAAAACATGTTTCTGTCATAAATATTAATAAATGTGAAAAATGACAGCGGAATACAGAACCCAAATACAGTTACCTTCTAAACACATTCGTCGTAATTTTGCTTATCTCATTGCCCTTCACGTCCTTTTATTGGGGGAACAAATCTGTCATTGCAAAACGAATCACAGTAGATACACTGCAGTGACACACACATTATTTTTATTGTATTTCGTGAAATGGTAGCAACCTCTAGTTTACGTCACTCAAGCCGAGGCGTGAAGTTGGCCACTCGCGTCCATCTAGTGCCGAAGTTAAAACCGCTACTCCCCTATATACCTTCATGCCGCGCAGACGGACAGCTTTACAATTTACTACACGACAACATGGACACAGTTCGATTTGTGGTTCACGTAAAGTAGCGATTATATTGGAACCAAAAGAACCGAAAGTAAATTCGCTGCTGCATAACGTTTACTTAGGCCCTACAAGGCAAATACCAAATTTCAGTCAGATCCGTCGCCTATATTCGGATATGAAACATGCAAATGGACAGATTCGTCATTATGTGTTAATTTCGAACACGTGCAAAGAATGTATAAAAACAGGCTGAGACTTGCTACGATTCAGATCTTCAAATTGATCCAAATTACCGGTACAAATAAAGGTAAATACCATTGGTCCAATACAATAACAAACGATCAAAAATTTAGGGTTAATATAAAAAATACAACTATACGGATATTCGAGATATAATATAAAACAAAACACGGTAAAAGGGCTTCGTTTATCCGGCACTATTGCGGAATATGTTGTGTGGATAGAACGAAATTTCAGATTGAATGGTGACTTAGAAATAATTTAACGTAACCTACGTTAAAAAGTTAAATAAAAAACTTATTCAAAAAACACTGCAAACAATAAAATATAGGAACAGCACGGTGTTTACTGCCTTCCAGACAACTGCATGTGTTAATTATGCCTCTGGAGATAGACATTATCGGGGAAAATGGGAGAAATGTAAGGCGCAATAATCTCTAGGGAAATATACGCCGTTAGATCTAAAGTGCCGCTAAACAAAGCGATGGATAAACGAACTTTTACTGTGATAACAAATAAAATGGTAAAGTTGTCACTGTCCACGCTATGAAGGCACATAGTGGAAGCAGGTATAGCTCCACTAATTCTTAATTTCGGCATTAGACGGAAGTGAGTAGTCAAATTCAAGCCCCACCCGTTTTACCCTCAGGGAAAGAGGCGGGGTGGGCCCTGCGGCCGGTATGGACATTCTGGAGTAAAGTCCCTGCCGGTAAACGAACCCCAGTTATTCCAGCCAGTGGCCGAGCCACTATAACGACTGTGCTATTCCGCCTCCCATTGTAATGTTATAAGATACTGAAAACAAGTTCAAATTTTTAACAAACATTAGTAATTAAAAAGTACAAAAACATTCAGAAAATGAAAGCCGTATAATACTGCAAGATTCTAGCAACTTGTCTTTATTCCACGCGCTACAGAGTCATCCGTTTGCATTACTAGGAGCATTAAAACCTATACACTCTAATCCTCTGGAGTCCTAAACCGGCTTACTACAAAAGCGAAACCTTTTAAACTTGTTTTAATATTTAATGTCGTATCTAACACCGTTCGTACAGAACGCAAGTAATCTGCACTGCGCAGTACGGTAAGAGGCAGAGCTGCTGCCTCCGCGACTAACACTATGAAGGCAAATACAGCCCCGGGAAAAGGTGCGTACGTGTGAACCCCTAATCCGGTCCGGAACAAAAGTATCGCTCCCCACACTCGAACTCCGGTAGCCCGGATCGCAGGCAATAATTTCGACATATTCTGAATGTTTTCTTTCATAAAACTTTCTGCATTTATATGGCCCAAGGGCAGAAACCAATATTTTATATTGAGATGTCCGCTATTAACTTATTTAAAAGACAACGAAGTTACGCCAGTCCTGTATGAAACATTCTTATAGAAGGTAAGAAAAGGCTGAGCATATAAGGGCATAATGTCGTAGTGATGTTTCTGTTTTTATTTGGTAACATGTTTCGATCAACCTTGATCATTACTAGTTATGTCCACGGCATTAAGTCTTTATATCACCATATAACACAACCGGATGCCTAACATAAAGGCTGAGCATAATTAGACATGGCAGCAAAAACCAACAAATTCGCAAGTGAATGAAAGTATATTATAAACACAGTATATCTCCTACATGTTTCGGCCACTCACGTGGCCATCCTCAGGGAGGTGCGTTACAAAGGATGGATACATCGAGATATTAAAAAAAGTTTGTGAGCCAATATACAGACGTAAAATACTAAGTTTTAAAAATACGTGGTTTAAAATACACACATATAATACTTTGTAACGCACCTCCCTCAGGATGGCTACATGAGTGGCCGAAACATGTAGGAGATATATGTTTATAATACATTCTCATACACTTATGTCAAGCACGCGGTAGCGCACTTGGTTGAGATTGCGGGTTCGATTCCTGATAGTGTCACTGAAATTTTTCATTGACATGATCCTTCCGGCCGCAGTATGGCCCTGAGTTCGACTCACTCTCTAACAGAAATGAGAACCAGGAATATTTCCTGGGGGTAAAGACGACCGGTGCGTAGAGCTGACTACCTTATCACCTTCATGTGCCAATTGTCTTGAAATCTGGGAGCCTCAACCTCCTGGAACCCTCAGGGCATGTACAGGGATTGCTTTAGCTTTTTTACATTTATGTGCATTTGTTGATTTTGCTACCATATCTAATTGCTCAATGCACGGTTATGGATCGTTTAAAGTTCAGAATAATATTTGGATGTAAAAAAACAAAGTAACAAGCAGACAGAGAACACTGTTTAGTGCTGGGCTCCGTAATTTGTACTGCTGAAATATTATTACCGAGGTCAAATAAGGCGAAACGTTGGAGAAACAAGCAGCATGCATGGGGAAGCTGGGGGGACTTGGAAGTGGACACAAGAATGGAAAATGTACTTTACATGTGACAGGATAGACTAGAATAAACTGGCTCACGAAAGGGTGCCATGGAGTGTTTTGACAGTAGGGTAATAAACTTCCGGGTCTCATAAAGACAGGTAATTTTTTGATCAGCTACGGGGTCCTCAACTTTTCAAAAATGGTCTGTGCACTATGCAGTTAAGAATTCATTTGGTAATTTTGCAACACCGACTGCTGGCCCTGAAAGCAGTTTATTTTGCAAGCCTCCACTTTCGCGTTTCCGAGGAGTTGTAACTTGGCACCGGAAAGTGTGTCTTCTACTAAAACACTGTTACTTCGTTTCCGATAACAATGAGGTTCTGCTGACGCTGCGTTCGCAACTGTCAGTGACATCAAAATAAAGCGGACGTCACTGAAGTGGAAAACACAAATTAAGTAAGCTCAAAACTTACAGCATGGACATAAGCGACACATGTAGTTAAACCTAAAAATGCGACTTTGCAATTCGGCTTAAAACTCGTTTGTTTTCATACTTCACTCTTATTCCTGAGGACTTTTTGCTAATTAAAATCGAATAACTCTACTTTAGAGTTGAAACCAATATCAAGATTTGAAAATTAAATTTTAAAAAAGCACACAGAAACAAGGTAAAACAAATGCAGGAAGTCTCTGTAGGGGTGATAAATTTAATGAAATCAAAATGCAGCATTAATTTGGCTACAGTGTTTACAAGAGGTCCGCAATGGTCGAAATTTGTTACGTCAGCATCAGGCGGCCCTGAATCGCATTACACGCTGCCATTAGAAACTCCAGACGAACTGCAAGCTCTGCACAAGTTAGAAAGTAGCGTGAAGGTCTGCACGGACAGAAATTTTAGAATTTCACCCGGCTCGGCCCGAGAAACTTTCGGTCAAACTCCAAGTTTACCTTCAAATGTGTTGATCCCCAACCGTCAGAAGTCCGACTTCCTCCTCTTATTCCAACTAACTGAATGGAGCAGAGTACTTCTTGAGAAGCTAATAGGTCCTCAGCTACCTAAGAAATTCCCCGCATTTTACGGAACCCGAAGGTTCATTACCGCATTTACAAGCGCCCGCCACCTGCCCCTATCCTGAGCCCGAGCCTTGTGAAATGTTTCGTAACATCGTAAGTTCTTAGGGTGAGGAGTTTTTAGCACTTCGCCCAACCCCCAAGCTGGAGGACCACCCCTTGTCGGCTGTGCGCGACTGCTTATTCAATATATTCGCAGCTACCCTCCATATCCGGAGACCGTTCCTCCATCCTCAACCTGAGGAAGCGCCATGCCGTAGTGACAGGGACCCACTTATCATGACCTCTTTCGAGCCATATTTATTCACACGAGTATACAACGTGTCCTGATTGTCGTGTCATTCATATGTTTTATCCATGCATTAATGTCAATCCTTGAATGAAATATTTAACGACGCATTAAGCAGATCAAGAACTACTTTGGCACTTGAGGGAAGGTACACAGATGTCGGACGCCAAATGTGTAAGGTCTTATCTCGAACTACGAGTATTTCTGGGAGGGGACACATATTTCCAAGAAAGTCCAGTTGTTTTGTTTGTTTCCGTAGCCCGATCGAACACAGTTTCCCACGCATTCCTTAAATAAATTCTCAGCTCACCACATTCCATGCACAAGCAGTCTCATTGCAATTCGCTGGTCGTATCGCACCAGACAAGTAGCGTCACAGATCTCTGTGCCAGTTGTTAAGTTTCTGTTATGTCATGGACCTAACACAAGCGCAATTACAAACAATTTTTTTTAAGAAAAAAGAACGACCCGAGATACCCGAAAAGTTTTACATTATACTTGATCAATATCATCTAAACTACTCCCAAACCTGGCCAGAACATTTTATCCATTATTTCTGCTAGCAGGCCCAGGCCGGCAACCGGATTGGGTCGATGCCTGATGGCCAGGCCCATGACTGTGCAGACGTCTAAAGCAGTGGTGTGCATCCTGAGATCCAGGACCCTTTTATAAATGGCCCGTGGAGACTTTAGTTGCTTCAGATTCTAATGAGCATCAGCCTCATTTTATTCCCCCCATGGCTCGACAGCCCCTTGGGAGGCCTAGGCCGCCTCATGTTTCGACGCTTCACGATCACACGTTTAGACACACCACACTCGGTAGGACTCCTCTGGACGAGGGACCAGCTCGTCGCAGAGACCTCTACCTGACAACACACAAGACTCACAACAGACAGACATCCATGCCCCCGGTGGGATTCGAACCCACAAACCTAGTAAGCGAGCGGCCGCAGACCCACGCCTTAGACCGCGCGGCCACTGGGATCGGCACATCAGCCTCATACAAATCTACAATCTATAACATTTTCACTGGTAATAACCCTAAACTGTTAACTTTTCAACAAACAGATGGGCACTTATACTATGGAGTGAAGACAGGCAACACTGTAAATATTACGTAACGGTCTTTCACTTCACTTCATTTAGTCAAACCTTTTTTACCGATGGGTGTAGAGGGTAACAGGCCATGAAGGCCCAGAGGGAGAGTGGAGGTATAACTCTACTCGTTCTTTAACCTCGGCGCCAGATGGGGATGGGTGGTCAACGCCACGCCCCGGACGCTTTACCCCCGGCAAAGAAACCCGGTACCCACTGTATAGGAGGCTGGATTGGCCCCAAGGCCAGTCTGTATGTGTGCGGAAATTCTCGCCCCAACCGGGATTCGATCCCCGGACCGTCCAACAGTCTTTCAAAAAATTGAAAATTTTTCTTTACAAATTCGTACGTTCGTTATTGAAGGCTGAGATATATAATACAAATATACGAATAAGGCGAATACAATTCGATGTTTTAATATACTGATATTGTGTTTTAAACCCCTTTGTGGCATTTCGAGAAATCACTTGAGTCTCGAGCGGTCCGCGGTTAAAAAACGTAGAGCACCACTGCTCCAAAGCAAGTGATTTACTTCATGGAATAAACATTTCAGCACCAACTAGCGCCCCACGCTTTGATCGTACGTAACTTCAGCAGTCAAACGTGAGATTTGAGGTTCTCACGGCGATGAAGAGCGCTGTCTTCTGGCACGTGGAGCGGTGGCTGTGTAGAGAGGCACCCAAGATTTTGATAAACCGCTCGAACAGAAGGCTCGCGGGCTCACTGCATATCTGTGCTTGTCTGTGACATCCTAATGTACAAACGTGCCTTCAAATGGACCGATCGCCCATCAGACGAGCCCCATGGAATTCTTAAAGTTTAAATTTAACAAAAGCTAACGCATAAAGGGGTGGTCGTGTCCGTCCAAGCGTTATCATGCTTCACTTTGGGAACTCTGGGCATATTTTGATAAATAGGGAATTTACTGGCCCCTCAAAATCCAACCTCAGTGTCCTTGTCACGAGGGGTGGGCAACAGAAGTAGGGAACTGCTCGCTAGGACGAAGTACGACGGGGATTTATCCGCAGGACTGCTACGGTAGTTGAGAAGGCCTGGTGAGAATCCTGAAAATGACTACTGAGGTTCTGGTAAGGGCAGGAGGGGCTCGTTAGACGTCGTAAAGCCAGCCCTCCTAGTGGAGTAAACCCTAAACAAATCTAGGATACTGTGGGCCAATCCCCCTCACATGCGAAATTGTTGTTAATTACAAACAACTCTCTACACCTACTGGCAGAAGAGATTCGACAAAGTGATAGAGTGGGAATTTACTGATATCTGTCACAGACTCTGAACTCCTACAAAATAAACCCCACGCATTCAAAATTAATGTGCTCCTTTCAGCTACGGTCCCATTTATTTTTTGCTGTAGGACCTCGGCACTGCAGCCTCCAACAGGCTAATTCTTACTGCCCCTGAATACACGTTCTTGTTTAACGTTACTCCAAACAACGTTGTGTCACTTTAACGCTGAAAAATCTGTGACCAAAGATTCAGTAAACGTTGGCGAAAGTCGGATCAACGTTGTTTTCACTGGCAGCTGACGAATTTTCAGAGGCCAGAATCTCGGTTATTCTAATTAATTCTTAACGTAAAAATCCTCCGTTCTACGTCGTTTCTCTCTACGTTGCCATTTTCAGGACCCCAATGTTAAACGAGGACTTACTGCAGTATGCAACAATGGTTGAAGGAATGACAGGGAGAAACTGAAGTACTCAAAGATAAAGCTACTCCAGTGCCACTCTGTCCACCGCAATGCTCGACGTACAGCCATCCGATCCATTTGCTGGCTAGATTTCATCCTGTTGGAGAATAATTGTTCCCCACTCTCTGCCTTCCTCTAAATTATGAGTAAAGAGCTGACTATATGCAGGCCATACATTCATGGCTCTAGTGACGTCAATGCCGTGCGTTCGTTGACAGCACATGCGATAGCTGTGAATAAAACAACCGCCGCATGCAAACAATTCTATCGGACCTAACTTCCGATATTCTGTTATCGACCAAATATACCGTAGATATAATAATCAGGATAGGCATAATTAGAAACGGGGAACACGGAGAATATCTTGAAATGCCACAAGGTGGACACGATGGGCAAAAACATGAATACGTTCGTAGCAATGAAGGAAAACAAAGAAACTCCGTTGTATGCTACAGAAGAAAACTGTCGTTCTAAAATGAGGCAAACATTATATATGTGAGAAAAATAATGGAATAACAAACGGAAATTACATTCAAGAAGACGCTAAGAGATATTATATTCTGGAAATTCCTGCCACCATTCAGTTCTTACCATCTATCCAAAGGCCTAAAGATTTAAAACGTACATAACCTGTTGCTGATATGGAAGTTAAACTAGATCTGTCAATTTGAAGGGAAAAAACCGGAGATTCAAGGCGTTCAAGAACAGCATGCTGAGGAGAATGCATGGGTCTAAAAGAGAAGTAACAAGAGCGTGAAGAAAATTACAATGAACACCTTTATAAGACTGCGCTCTTCTGGGATATTGCGCGGCGTCGTGTGGTAACTGTTTACAATTACCACACGACGCCGCGTAACATCCCAGAAGAGCGCAGATCTCATCAACATCGCGGCGGAAGCCTGAAATCAAGGTTAGAACACCTTTATAATTTTTACTGTTCAGTAGCACTACTCAGGCGATCAAATCAAGATGAATGTGGCTGGATGCACATGCACGATCTGTGGCAGAGCTGAGAAATACACAAAAAGCTTTAGCCGGGAACGAGAAGCAAGCTCTAACGCTTCTGACTTGCATTCGGAAAGTGTCCTGTTCACATCTCGGCCGAGACACCGACTAATGTGATCCACATTTTCGTGGTTTTCTTCGGTCCCTCCGGACAAATGCCGCCAGAGTACCTCAGATTAGGTCACAAATACTTCCTTCCATGTCCTTCACGCCTCACTATTCCGCACTTTAACTAGTTATTCCATACAATAACTAGTTATTTCACAAAATAACGTTCCGACCACAGTTAAAGCACAGAATACGCAGATATTCCTCACTTGAAGTACTGAACTTATTTCATACAATAACGTTCCGACCACATGTTTAACGTAAACATAAGTAAAGTAACGTTACCGAAGATGACCTAACCTCACCTGACCTAACGTAGGGTTGGATTAGGTATGTACCAGTATATCTTTTATTACGTAATGGTTACAATTATAGTGAGATCGTGTATTGTACTACAGCGAAGGCGAACTAATTATTCAACACTGCAGCGATGTCAGGTAAAGGTAAAGTTCACCCTAGAACAGGCCATGAAGGCCATGAGGGGGAATAGAGGTATAGCTCTACTCTTTCTTTAACCCTGGGACTAGATGGGGGTGGGTGGTCAACTCCACGCCCCGGCCGCTTTACCCGCGGGAAACAGACCCGGTACCCATTGTATAGGAGCCTGGGTGGGCTGTCTGGGTGGCTGCGAAAAATCTCGCCCCCACTGGGATTCGATCCCCGGACTGTCCAGCCCGTAGCGAGTCGCTATACCGACTACGCTATTCAGGCCCACCTACAGCGATGTCAGTGAATACAAAACGGTAGCTCAAAAGAGAGAGTCAGATAGGCTCTTATTAACAATGTAATAAAACTTCCATAAAAGAACAGTTCCTTAAACAGCTAAACGAATATCAGCTTTTCAAGAAGGATTCTGATGCTTTTAGTCAGATACACCTTTCCAGTCTACCAGATTTTACCCACGTTTTCGCGTTAGCTCCCTTGTCCCTTTGGCAGCGTTGCTGATGTTTATGTGCTTAGCTAAATGTCACGGCAGTTTATTGCGAAGTAGTTTAAGAGGGCTATAAATGGCAGCGAAATAGTCCAACAGTGGTGGTGCTGGGACTGTAACGCGTATTCTCCTGTTGGTGCTGCTACCTGCCTACACAGAGATTTCGGCAGTTGTTTCTTACTTATTTAATCACACATTCTCAGTCGTGTAGGTGGACACCAGAACCGTTCTGGGTGCGCTTGTAAAGAAAAAAATCTGTCTCCGAGAGAAAACGAACCCCGATTCTCTGGTCATCCAGCCCGCAGCCTGGTCACTATATTGAGCGAGATATTTCGGCCAAGGCGCAAGCTCAGCACTTTCGTGAAGGGACTAAGCCACGATATGCCAGATAAGAATAGGCAGCCTCTCGACCTCCCGAATGCACATCACAAATGCTAACCACCCAAATGGCATAAAAATTCAATGCGCTGACGTTCTGAATATGACCATTTCAGCTGCTACTGCACTTCAGACCACGTTATTCTGTTCTATTCTTTCTTTACATTTAAAACTGCTTCACTGACAAAGGCACATGACGACATGATTACGAATGATTAATTTAGAACGACGTAGCCTATTTGAAGACGAGCTCTAATCACAGCACGATACTGACGGAATGTCAGTCAGAGTACGCGGTCCCTAACTGGAACTCGAGCTGTTTACTTTCCGAAGGTGGATGGTGTGTATTAACATTTGATATTAACCAATTCCTTCATGCTATGTACAGTATTAGGCATATATGACGAAATGTGAGCGGAAATCGGTCAGCTAGAGGACCGAGTATTTGGGAATGACTAACTCCATGGAGCAGAGTCCTTCTTGAGAAGCTAACAGGTCGTCAGCTAGTCAAGAAATTCCCCGCGTTTTATGGAACCCGAAGGTTCATTACCGCACTCACAGGAGCCGCCACCTGTCCCTATCCTGAGCCATATCAATCCAGTCCATGCCCCCCATCCCACTTCTTGAAGATCCATTTTAATATTATCTTCCCATCTACGCCTGGGTCTTCCAAGTGGTCTCCTTCCCTCAGGTCTCCCCACCAAAACCCTGTATGCACCTCTCCCCTCACCCATACGTGCTACATGCCCCGCCCACCGAATATTTGGTGTTTTTTGTAATGTGCGTGTGTGTTTTTTTTTCTTGTATTGTGTATGGGTGTTTTTGTAAGGTGTGGATGTTTTTGTAAGGTGTGGATGTTTTTGTAAGGTGTGAATGCTTTTGTAAGGTGTGGATGCTTTGTAAGTTATGGATGTTTTTGTAATGTGTGTACGGTGTTCTAATGTGTGTATTTCTATTTACTGTATGTATTTTGTTTTGTATGTGTATGGGTGTTTTTGTAAGGTGTGGATGTATTTATAAGGTGTGGATGTATTTGTAAGGTGTGAATGTTTTTGTAAGGTGTGAATGCTTTTGTAAGGAGTGAATGCTTTTGTAAGGTGTGGATGTTTTTGTAATGTGTGTACGGTGTTCTAATGTATGTACTTGTACTTACTGTATGTATTTTGTTTTGTAATTGTGTATAGTTTGTTTTGTATTGTTATTTTTATGTATATTTATATGTCCATTTGTATTGTGTGTACTAGTGTAAGGACTACTGCCACCGGGTGAAAACCCAATTGCAGTAAATAATAATAATAATAATAATAATAATAATAATATACTTAAATGGGAAACAGGTTGTGAGGATGTAAATTGGACTGAGATGGCTCAGGATCGCTTTCAGTGGTCGGCGTATCCGAAGTGTTGAACCTAGGGGGTTCTCTTACCACGGATTCAATTTATGTCTGCTGTTGGCATCTTAGTTTATTTAACGCTGCTTTTCCAGCCGCATACGTTGTGTGTGTTGAATGAGAGAATGACTGACATGGGAAGGATAAAGACAGACATTGTCGTGACGTAATTTACAGAGCTAAACCACCAGTTGCCAAGAATGTGGGATGAAAACCAAATTTTGTTACTTCACAGCGTCCTAAACTAAATATCATTTAATCTGTGGTCTTTTGGGTAATTACACGGTGTCGTGTGGTAATTATTTACCGACGTTTCGGGACGTGTCGGTCCCATCTTCACGGGTCAAGATTCCAAGAAGGAAGATTACATCAACATCACGGCGGAAGCCTGAAATCAAGGTAAATATCATTTGGCTTAGTAATATTTACAATTTCATTTAAAACATTTTTAGTATGGCCATTAAACAGAACAAAGGGAAAAATAATTTCAAACTTTATTTTTCGCTGGCTCTGGAATAGCAGATTCATATCTGAACTAAATTAACATAAAGGTCAGTGAGATATCAACACAGGGTCCGGTGGTGGGCTCTTGTGAATATGGCAATTATCATTCGGGTTACGTAAACGGCGGGGAATTTTTGAGTAGCTGAGCGGTAGCATTTAAAGGAATTCTAAACAAAATCGTGAAGAATTCAGCTCCAAAATGTATGGCCAATACATTCAAACAACACCCGATCCATCTCTAAACATGCTGCACCAAACTACAGGAGATTGATTGATTTTCCTCCAAAGCACTTCAGTTTTCCCCGTCAATTATCATCCCACAAACGCTCCATACACATTCATCTATCATCCGGGAGATGGACAAAGGGCCTATTAGAGTGCACATTTATACAAACACGTATTCTCACCCCAACATGAGAATAAAAAGTATAGTAACGACCGTCTTCCAACTGTAGATATATTTTCTCAGTAGGGGCCGCAGATGACGATGGCTGTTGAACGCCTATGTATCGGACGGAGTATCATTGAAGAAATATTCTGGCTTTCGCAAGAATAGAATTCGGAGTAACAAAATCATTCCAAGTAAAGATGCTAGATGATGTAACAAATTCGAGCTGGTATCTTACAAATATGTTAACAGTTGTAGCCATCGTCTGCTATACTAACTTATCTATAAATAGGATTTGTTATAATACAAAGTTAATGAAGTACTTAAATGATCCATAACCGTGCACTGAACAGTTAGATATGGTAACTAAACCAACAAATGCACACAAGTTTATGAAAATATATTACTACGTTTATAATATATTTTCATAAACTTGTGTGCATTTGTTGGTTTTAGTTACCATATCTTAATAAGTACATTTAGCTTACCATAACAATAGTGCAGACAACCGGTCAGAAGGCACCCCCCCCCCCCCGCGCAACTCGAAAATCTGGAGGTCTCCCTATAATTATTAGCGACATTACTTCTAGAGCTCATAACATTGATCCAAAGTACTGCCTTCTGTCAGAATATTACGCGCCGTCGTGTGGTAATTGTTTACCGACGTTTCGGGGCAACGTATCGGTCGCATCTTCACGCCTACTGATTGCTACCCCGCGCGCCTTTCCATGAATCTACGTTATAGGTTGCTGGTTTTCTTTCTTTCCTACTCGGACTCTTGACCCGTGAAGATGGGACCGATATGTTGTCCCGAAACGCCGGTAAACAATTACCACACGACGCCGCGTAATATCCCAGAAGAGTGCAGATCTCATGTCCATGAAGCACTGTCCTCCTTGAGAAAGGGACAGTCACGCAGCTGGCGAAGTCATTCCCCACCTTTTATGGAATCCAAAGGTTGATTACCATGTTCAAAACAACCGGGTCTCTATCCCGAACCAGCTGTATCTACCCCCACGCTCAAATCCTGTTTCTTCATGACCCATTTTAAAAGAGCATGTCCAGAAAGTCACACCGTGATTTTAGGAAGTCATATTTTCGTATCAATTAGGCCTAAACACACAGAAGAAAACAAACCAATGAAATGACGGTCCACTCAAAAAAAATTGCCACTACATTTCCACGTGAGCCCCTTTCGACAAATGTCTAGTAGATAAATGATTTCCGCTCATACACTGCTCGATTGCTGTTTTGCGTTCATCCAAGTTGGCCACCTGCCCATTACACACATTCTAGACACTTCTGGTATAACCTCACAACAGAACGTCGAATCTGGTGATTTCGGGCCAGCCAGCAATCGGGTCTCGCCTCCCACTCCACTGCCCACATTGTGCGTCTCGAGAACACTGCTGCTATAACGTGCCCGTGTACCGTCTCGCTGATTCGCGGCTGAACTTGTTGCAACTATGGAAAGGCAAAGCTAGCTGTCAGCTATCACGACAAATGCTTTCCAGCGATCGTGGCCTCGGCAAAAGGAAAACGTTCCACGACTTTCTTCTGCAGTAAACAGCAATGCATATGAATTTTCAACACGGGAACGTGTTAAGTTTCAAATAGCACAAACTTTTGGAGTTGCCTTCATTACAGTGTTTCGTTTTCTTCTATATGTACAATGGTTAGGAAATCACAGCCTCCTAAAACCCCAAAGCACCTTTCTGGACACGATTATACTCTCAAGTTCGCCTAAGTTATTTCTTCCATTCAGGCTTTCAGAACTAAAATTCTGTATGCATCTTATTTTTTGCCCAGTGCATGCCACAGATCCCATCAATCTCATCTTCGTGTTGGTGGTTGTGGTGGCCGAGTAGTAGTAGTAGTAGTAGTGACAAATATACAATACGTGTACCATATAATTCTTTGACTATGGTGCAATATACGAAAGTTTACTGATATGTATTAGAACGTTTTCCGTCGTCACTGAGTATAAAACATGCAACACAACGTTTCAAAATTATACTTAATGTTATACACATTCCGTGCAGTTGCTTTACATATAAGTTTTTGGTCGGTAATAAAAACTTATATGTTGCAAAAGCAGTCTGCTGGTTAGTATCTCCTACTTCGGTATACCTCACAGCAGTTGGTCACTCGCTCAGTTGGAAAAGGAATTACGTCACATGGCTGGAAAGACGACACAACAACAAAACTCTGTGGCGTTGGGTCGTTCAAAACCTTCCTTTGAATCACAAAATCGTCTTGCTCTCTCCATCACCGTTTTCGTCGTCCCCTCAGTCGGTAACGGAATGCCAATTGTGGTAGGCAGTCTCTTGCCGTTATGCCCGCATTATTTGCCAATTTTTTGGTAACCTTGTATCTATTCAACTATATCTCTAACCTCCAATCTCTCGGATCTCCGAACTTCCTTGGTGCTCTATTCCAGTGAAACCTAACAATGGTCTCAAAAGCACGTTTCCGTTACCTCTAATTTCTGGAATTCCTTTTGGTTTAAAATATAAATATCACTACCACGATTAGGGCTCATGTGACATTACGCACGCGTAATTTTTAATCAGTTAACATTTGCACGGCCTTTCCTTTTTTTTATCCCTTCGTGTGTGTATTAATCACAAATGCGGCTTCCCGATGTCTGATGTTCATTGAGTCTGCCACCATTTTTCAAAGAACTGATCGAATATTAAATGGAGCGTTTATATATATATTGAGTGTTAACTGTGGAACTAGTCATTTATTCACTGGGAAACTCTGCAAAAAGAAGTGGGGCTTTCGAGAATAAGTAGCAGTCACTTTGCGTCTGGAGCTGAGAGAAATGGCGCAGCAACATGTGTAAGTTCCTCATTCTCCGTGCAAATATATCCCTAAGTCATAACATTTCATATTCTCCCCACGATACTTTCAGTTGCCACCGTTTCCTTTCACAAATTTGCACTGACCTACTAACAAGCAAATGCTATTTACGACCAATGTAATTCCTTTGCACCACTCTCTTGCACATTAACCACTGCAATTGCAGTGTTTTGCAAACAGATGTAAATGTAGATTAGGAATAACGGCCGAAAAGAAACGCTAAGCCGATCAAGTAAAGGAAACAAGAAAATAAACAACAGAAAAGAACAAAGAAAGTAGCGAAAGAAATCAAACTTCTAGCAACAGAGAGTGAAAGGATATTGGTGGTGATTCTAAGAAGTGATAAACTTATAATGACATATGAGAGTTAATGGTGGCAATTCTCAGAAGAGGGTAAACAGCTGTAGGCCCATATAACTTTCATGCAAGAATGTTTGGGACAACTGAAACAGGAAAGTACAGGAGACAGGAAGATAATGGCGAATACAACAAACAGCGTGGGAGTTAAGAAGGTGAAGGACACATATACAGGTTAGACTGTGCCTGTCACGCGACCGAATTCCCTGTTAAATGTGTCCCTTTCTTACACTGTTCAAGCAGCGATACCGCAGCCATGAACCAAAACATTCTGTTATATAACATTCGGTAATTCATACAGCACCACAGCATGGACCATACACCAATTATGAATACTTTCAGAATTAAGCGTCATCGTCAGTACTGAAGCGACCTATAAAACATTACAGTACACAGCGTCTCAGACAGCTAATGTAGGAGGTACTGGTTGACATCTGGTGCATACCTTACCTTGGAATCCAAGACTACGGGGCCAGGAAAAATTTTCCGGCGTCAATAGAATGTAGTTATGCAAACTAAACGAAACCGCCACACGCAAACAAGCAGCACACGCTTGTGTTGACAGGAGGTAACCTGTCTAACTCACCACAACCAACACCGCACTACACTCACTCTCTCTCTGTCTGCAGAACAGCAATCTGTTGCGCCACATGCTGATTGCGAGGCAGAACCGAGGCGTGATGCGACGGCGCAGATGCAACTGACACCTAGTAGCAGTGCTGTGTAATTTCATAATGTTAAAGTCAGTGGATCGGTTGGTACAGCAGTTAACCGCGACAGCCGAAACAATGGGACCAGAAAATTTTCAGAGTACAGTGGTTACACTATTTAACTGCATAGGATTTAATACAAAATGCTTAGTTGTCTTGACATTCGTCTTGGCGAAGAGGAAACCATATGACTGTTTCTTTGGTTATTTAACGACGCTTCTTCAGCTTTTAACGTATAGATTTTACCGCTTAGAATAACAGCTGATTGCATATGACGAATTAGGTACGACATGGAAGGAAGCGGTAGTGGAATAATGCAAGTTACTATCGGAACATTTGTCTTAATATTAGCATATCAACTTGTTACGCTGTCTCCGGACAGAGGTCCCATCCTGGGACCTCCCAAATTACAAAGAACGCTACCATTGTGTACGGTAAATTTCGATAAACAGCACATTGAAGGATATATGGTGCATATGCAAATCTGAAGCCTTGCCGCCTGAAGAAATCAGGCAATTTGTGGTAATTTGTGCAACAAAAGCCTATTATAAAGTGTAATTTCAAGACCATTTAGAAGCATGCTTCAGAAAACAAGTTACGAGAGGGGTAAAGACAAGTGATTGGATAGAAGCAGAAGAGACAATCATAGTATAAAGATGGATTACTTTAGGGGAATATTTGTTAGATTTAATTATTTTACCTAAGAGCAGAACCATTAAGATTAAAGCATATGAAACTACGATTTCATACGTTGATTTATATGGGTGTGGGATTCTTTCTTTCAAACTAAGGTAAGAACACAGACTAGATATAATCAGTAACGTGGTATTGCAGTGATTATGCGGACTTAAAGGACAGGAAATAAAAAAGGATTAAGAAAACAACACAATAAAGGGCTTCATAATTTGTGAACGTTAGGTCAGGTTGCACATATCATTAGGGTGATAAAAGACCGGAGCATTGGATACGTGTGACATGTAGCACGCATGGAGCAGGAGAGAAGTGCGTACAACACTTCAGTCGTTAAAAACGTAGGGAGGAGCCCACTTGGTAGACATAGGTAAAAATGTGATAATATTATTAAAAAGAGCTAACCAACTATCAGTTTTCCATGTTGATGTCTACTCAATGGATTGATTAGATATAAAAATGTCATGAATGTTATGATCGCTGCTGTCTTCTAATGTTGCGGGAGCATCTTTTGAAAAGTACATAAACATTTATTACGCACTTACATCATAGAAAATCTTCACCCATCAACATGCTAAATTATATTTCATTTATGAACCCAAGTGTCGTTTATATAGGTAACATGCCGTTAACTAAAACAGTTCACTCATCATCCTTACAGTAAGTTCAAACGTAACTGTATAAGGTCGTAAAATTTTCACGTTACGAATCTCGAAAGCTGACATTTTAGGCATTCTTTATGAAGTAAGTAGTGAAGATCACGTCCCTCCTTTCGTCTGTAACCAAGCATCAGCGACGAAACAGTCCGTCGGATTTTCATGAAATTTCGTATAGGTGTTCCTTATGAAAAGATGATGAGAAGGCGTGAGTTTCGTGAAAATCACCTTTGTGTCAGTCGTACGTTACTAAAGGGTCTAAATTAATTTTGTAACTGTACTTGACGGTTTAGGTGAAATTCCATTCAAAACACCCTTACGTAATGTTGTTAAGCAGTGAAAGACTTTACTTGGTGGCGTAAATGAATTTTGTACTTTCCACATCTACTGTTCAGTTTTGGTGAAATTCGCAGTAAGAAATCTGCACACGATGCTGCTGAAAGCTTATTATTTTCTTTAAAATCACACATGAAATTAAAAGCTACACCGTAAATATTAAGCATAGTATGACAAGGAATACATGCTAAACCGGGTATAAAATCAACATATTATTTCACTGCACATATTTGGAAATTGGAAATAAAAGTCACATTTCATGTTTGCGAAAAATTGATATTAAAACTGATATGCAGTTACATAACAAAATAAATTGTTTTCAACGTGTGATATTTTATCTGTTACAGTACTGCAACAATTCGGAAATATTTGGACGAATAAAACATTGCCAAAGCAAAATGAAAATGCATTGAAATAATTATTCCTCATTCATATTAGAATGGAATTTTCTTACGAAACCCGTATTTTCAGCCCGACCGTTGGGGGAAGGTTGTGGTCAGGTTATTTAGTATACGACTGAGCTATACCAGAACACATTTCCTTTCAGCTCTTCCCGTTTATCTGCAACGGACACTGTCACCTTATCTAGCGTTCAGCTGTCGATTCCGCCTTCCGTGACGCATTCTCAGTCGCCTGCAGTTGGGTTGTCGTATGGTGATAATGTTGACGGAATTCTGTCCTTTGCTGCACAGACAGCGCATGCGCTGTGCAGCAGTTGATAAGGACTGTAGTTAACGAGAAAGTGAGGTTAACTGAGATGGGACGGCAAACTGTTCAACGGCGTCAGAGACATCGTAAGTATTGTGTTAAAATATGTTAAAATTATGTTCCAAATTCAGAATTGTGTAAATGTGCGGATAGAGCAGTCAGCCTTCGCGTATGCACAGAAAGACAAAAGTGCTGGACGCTCTTCCGCCATGTCAAGCTGGACCCTAAAACTTTACGAAGGAGCCGTAAAAAAACTGACTATAGAACGGAATTTATTAAAAATATCTCTACGATTTTCAAACCAAAATTCGAGGATGCTATTTACGCCCCTAAGTTTAATAAAATGTTGACAGTATTTTACATTTCGCCCACCCAAGGGGGGAATGGCAGCCGGGCTGCAGCCCCCCTCCCCGAAAGCGAAATTTAAAAAAACAGATTTTGTAGACACGATGATATCAAAGAGTGTACGTTATTTACGTTTCAGTCTAAATCAGCCACCGAAATCGACTGATGACTAGTACATTGGAATATTGAAAAATATAATAAAAACTTACGAATGTGTAGATATTTTTTCTTTTTCAGTTAATTTTCCCTGCAACCTAACTAGATGTCGGCTCGGAGATTTTGACATGATTTTCGCAACATAGTTTTTAAAATCAAACATAAATTATAAATCGCCTCTGGGTCCTCTGGGCCCCCCTCCCTCCACGCAAAGAAACATTCTGGGTGCACCAATGGTATTTCAGCAACAAATCTAACAAGAATCCAAAGTGACACCAGTCCTGCAGACATTTGCGAGCCATTTTAGTGACAGAGTGACCCTCGTTCTTAATCTACATGACTGAAACACTCGGTAATTATTTTATCTGACCAGTATCGTCTATTTTATAAAACGTAGCCACATCAACACCCGCCCACAGACGTGCTGGAATAGCGGCGACAAGTTATAACACTATTGGTCAGAAAAAATAATGCCCCTGATTTTCTTAAATTAATAATTCAGTACAGATACATTCAGATAAGTTGATATCCCTAACACTGCACACAGCTGCAGTCGGCACGGTCCGTACGCTGCTTGGCTCACGTCGGCATGGCCAAAATCATCTCGTGGGAGTACGAGTACATTGACTGTCTTCATCGTAACGCTCGATCACCCTTTTAATACTGTCTTGTCTCTTTGCTATGAATTACTTTGTTAGAAATTTTTGACACTCCAATTCGCTCCATTGCTTAAACGAAACTGCAGAGTCCTGCTAGTTATCACAATGTTTTTGAAACGGAGAGAAAAAGGTTGGAGCTGCGTGCGCTGTGCTTCCCCCCTGACCAGCTTGCCTCTTCACCCCCGCGCTAAAAGGGATCAAGTTATCTGACGAGGATAGCAAAGGAATGAGGGGGTGTCTGAAAAATAAATTAAAATATATATTTTGGTACTTCAGGGGTGCACAGAGTTCCCATTAAGCTAGGGGCCACCTCAAAATTTAAGGCGCCAGAAGGGTGACATGAAGCAAGTTCCAAACTGAGGACTGCAAATACTATGCACCATTGAACAAATTTAGTCGCCTGGGCAACCTAGCGCTCAGGATTTTTGCATTGCTGGATTACATACCAGTTACACTGTTGACATACATCATGGTCCCTTCATCTCAGAACCTAACTTCCTACCTAAATTATTGCTAAATAAGCTCAGATTGTTATTGGATAAGTATCAATTAGTAACCTGTCATTTTCATTTTTTATGAATCACACACACACCAGTCCCTGCTACACATAAACATAATGTGAACATTTGGCTTATTAAAGTGATCTACCATTATCTGTGCTCACAATACGATTTTCTTGGGTTGGGAAGTAGATTAATCTGGCTTAGTATCATGTTCAGTAATGGCCATTGGTATTGGTAGCATTGATCCTTTGCATTTTGCTACTGTGATCTTAGTCTGTAATTCTTCAACCTGTAAACTTATTATCTTCATCAATCTGTACAACAAATTCACAAACAGTTACACATCTTTCAGTTTCAGATTACAAGATGTGACAGTTCATTCAGCAAAGATGTTTGCTGCAGGGTTGACTGGGTTTCAGTTCTCAGGAGGGAGTTTTTATGTTCCCCTTCAACTCAAAATTGGCTGTAGAACCCACATAGCCTCCTATCCAGTGGGTGTGCACTCACTTCTATGATGTGGTGAGGTTAAGGAATTTAGAGACTTACTTCACTTCCCATTTACATCTTCATAATCCATCATTTTATCTTTAGCTTCTTCTTTCAACTACAGAACACCTATGAACACACACACACACAAACATACACATACTGTATTATTATTATTACTAGTCATCATAAACATGGAACTTAACATTCACTATGAAAAAAAATGCATTTACTTCTATGGTTACAAAAGAAAATTGCATATGTCTGAAATTGCATGACTTGAATTTACAAAGTAAGGATTATATCAGTGCAAGATGCTGTTTGTACTGTGGGTACATGTTGGTAGGGCATGGTGTACACAGGAGACATATGAAGGATTCATACAAAAGTTTTGTTGAAAAACTTGAATGGAAGAGATCATTTTGTAAGGTAATATTCAAAGTGATAATAAGTGGGGTGTAAGTATGTGAAATGTGTTAATGTGGCTCACAAGAGGGACCACTGGTAGAATCTTGCGAACATCATAACAAGCCTTTAGATTTCCATAAAGGGCGTGGAACGTCTTAACCAGCTAAACAATTATTATGTTGTCAAGAAGAACTCTCCTCCATGGATCTAAAGTTGAATATAATGTGAAATTCTCCTCCATGGAGTTAGATATCGGACATGTGTTACAAATGGATGACAGCAAGTTCTCTTTGGAAGTACCAGAAACAAAATTGTGAATAAATGAACACAGTAGGGACAAAAAAGGGGAGTTATGCAAAGATAGTAGGGAGAGAGTAGAAGTAAGTAGCAGCATATGTGCAAGAAAAAAGATGAACACTCTGCATTGAGATGATCCACACAGGCAGAAACATTAAGGCTGATGATGATGGTGATGTTTTATAAGAACTTAGAGCCGTGTCATTACAAGGCCAGTTTTTTGGTGCATTCACAAAATTGCGAAAAACAACTATCAGCTTCATCATGTCTGTCTGTCTGTCCGTCCACCCACATGGAACAACTCAGCTCCCACTGGATGGATTTTCATTAAATTTGATATTTGAGTATTTTTTGAAACTCTATCAAGAAAATTCAAGTTTAATTAAAATCTGATGAGAATAACGGGTACTTTATGTGAAAACGTATGTATATTTATAATAATAACTTGGTCAAATACATCTGAGAATGAGAAATGTTTCAGACAAAAGTTGTAGAGAAAATCAAAACACATATTTTATGTTCAATAACTTTTTTCCGAAAATTGTGCCGTTTATGAGGTAATGTGAAAAAATATAGTAGAGCCAGACAGGCCACAGATGACAACATAGTATGGTGCATGCACTTGGCATGCTCGACAACTAAGGCTACAAACACACGCTCAGAATGTGTAATACTTATTGCTTTTCCACTGCAACAATGGTTAAGCAAAAGTGCCTGAATGTGGCATTATATGTACATTGCCTCTCTTGTTTTAGTTGGTCACTGGCCACTGATACATTGCACTGATATGCAAATTATGGTCAGTGCATATACTTTTGAGTGTAAGTGTCCTAATTTTCAAATAAACAAGAATGTTACAAACTTTTGCCCAAATTTTGAACAACCACATTTATCAAATGCATTCTCTGTACCTGTGCAGTCCTTGTTGCACTCCTTCATTTACTACAAATAGACTTAAAATACTGTTGTCTTGTGCTGCATTAAATAAAAACCATACCAAAAGTATTTTAAATGTAAGTAAATAGATTGTAATAACTCCTCATGGAGTGACTATGATAATTACTGTTTTCTGGCATGTGATGCCATGTGGTGTGGTAGAAACTTACTGACTTTAACAAGGAATCTTCTACCTCCATCTTCTTATAGAAGGATAAGCACTTCTTAAAGGAACAAAAAGAAAGAATCTCCTTACAGGTATATACCAAGACTGGATACTCACATGGCCTATATCAGGACCTGTTTCAGCTTTATATCCCCCCACATACTCAACACCTTTCTTATAATACCTTAAAACACTTCTGGTCCTACATTCCCAAGCATACTCCAGCACCAGCTCATCTTTATTTGCAGCTTCCTCTTTTGATCCTCTTAGGATCCTGTCACTTCTTTGCCTTTGTTGCCCCTTTAAATGAAAGCCTTTTTTCCCTCTTTTCCTCGATTACTAAGCATGCTGAACTAGCGGTAGCCCATTCCTGGCATTTATCTTGGGCTCCAACTTCTCCCCAACTTCTCTCTGTGCTGTGCCAGTAGCACAGTCTCCCAGCTTTGAAGGACCCAACTCTTACTGGCTCAGCTACAATCCCTGGTTGCTCTACCTTTCCCTATATATTATACAGTTTTTTCCCACATGGCTTGTGATTATATCCCAAAAGACTGAGACCTAGGTTGCTCTAAAATATCAGTAAATTTTTACCAAACTACATGGCATCACATTCTAGAAGATGGTAATTTTTTCTTTTTGATAAGTTTGATAATTAGATAATTTGATGATCAGGATTTGTGGTTTATTATTATGGGCTAAAATTTTGCTGATTACTTTAAATTTTAGACACTGCAATAGTAAAATTAATCAAACCGGATTAGGTAGCATTGTACATGATACATTCATTTCATGCACAGTGTGCATACAAATTAACAGAATTCAAATCATATTAACTGCATGGTTTCAAATGTCAAAATCAAGTAAACTTTTTATTCACAAACAGCAAAAATTCCTTCCACAGGAAATGGTATTTCCTCCACTAATTCCTTACCTCAGCCAAAAATTTAAAATAGAGGATAACTGAAAAAAAAACATGGTGGTATATTTATAAAATTTAATTGTGGTTTATGTACTTCTTAATTGCAAGTGTTTCTTGGTAATTTTAAACCAAGTGGTAACTTATAAATAAAATGATTACACAAAACACATTTCCACATTTACTGGTGTTTCAATGCTGTTTGGGTGCTTGTATTCCCAGTGACCCTATTACAGTTGTTAGGCTACATAAATATAACATAGTAAGAAGTACAACACATACGAATAAGATTTATACAGATATTCACTACAATTAAGACAAACAATGAAAGATACACAATCATACTGTGTACATCCCTGAGTATTATGCTTGTACAGTTTCATGCACTGTACACTGCAATATAAATAACATATATCTATTCAGCTTGAAGTATATATGGCTGGCTTTGGAATAAATTATTTTCTTTGCGAGAGTGAATTCAAATGAAAACTTCTCATGCAAGAAAAGAGCCATGAAGTTGTAGCATGTCATTGGAAATCCAGTAATTGAAATTAATCACTTCTCATTCTGAAATGGTGCATTCTGTGGTAAAATTGTATTAGTTCTACTACCTTTTATTATCACAAAATCAGCAATTTACCCTTTTACTCCCTATTAGCTGCCAAGTAGTGTCTTTTATTGTCATAAGAAACCCTGAAACTTTGTCTACATCTTCTTATCTGTGAACAGATAACCATAAACTTCAAAGTTCTGACTCACATCATCACCAAACACCACTTGTGGAGAGGGCTAAACTTGCAGATTACAATTGATGTTTCACATATACATACAAAAAGTAAGTTTTGTGACTCTAATTTGTTCAGCATGAACATATGCAGTTAGTTTCAGGAAAATAACCAAATCTTGTACCACTAAATACATACTATCACACACTTCTAACATAACAGTTCTTCTTCTTATAAATGCAAAATAATCTTAATAATTTAAAACAATAATACAGTGCCATAGACATTATATCTAACAGTCTTTTAAAATGCACAGCATTGTCCAAAACATCACACCCCTTTAACAAAAGAAATAATGTAGTAAAAACTGCACAGTAAAGATTAATATTAGAAGCAGATTGCTGGAAAAGGAAATATGAATATGTCACTATTAAAGTTGGGCCAGGGAAGGAATTAATTCGGATTCACTATTGTTCATCTGTCTAGCAGCTACATCCCCTCTGTGTGGCTTCTCCCATTTCCACCAGTCATTTCGAATATTCTGCTGTCTATTCCATTGACAGGCTTTCTTTCACTTTGTGTTTTCCGTTTGTTAGTGGGATACCTGCATCTATCATGAATCTCCACTGACAAATCTTATTTGACTTTATTAAAATAAATCCATATTACGAAGTATAAAATGTAGTACACTTTGCTGCAGTCACTGAAAATAATGGTTTTGCAATGAATAATAAATTAAATGGCTTTGTCCTCTTAAAGCAGGGAAGTGAACCTGAGCCATTGACAGAGGGAGGTATGAAATGTACAAGGGTGGAGGCTTGAACCTCAACCACACAGTCATTATTTCCCTAACCTGACAGTGGCAGACTGTCATCATAATTTACAGCCCTCATGAGGATGGAGGCTGGCCATCACATCCTACTGATCCCACTTCATAAACAGATTCATTCACCTCACAAAGTAGGCAGAAATCAGGAAAGCAGACATCGTAACTAGAGGTGTTTGCCACATATATGGTGTTGCTTCATTTATTTTCCTTATCATCATAAGAAAGGTAAGCAGAATGTTATGTCAGATGTTTGGTGTCAGGGGGGAAATATGAATACTAGTATTCTCATACTGTAAATATTTATGTCTTCTAAGATGATAATTTAACCACTGCTGTATCAAGAACTATTGCTGTACTTCCTATTTGAAATATAATTAATCAAAAACAGATACTTCAAATCACATACTCCAACAATCTGCATCCAAGAATCAAAGTTCTAAAATACTTATCATTTAAAATACTAAAATGATAGCCAATTTTTTTAATGAAAACACAAATACTGATAATAAGATACAAGCTGTCCATTCATAATTTTGAAAACAGAAAAATTGTATGATAATGTTTTTATGGGAAGATCCTTTGGACATGGTGAAGAATCATCTCATGTACATCAAGAAGTTGTTTGCAGAGTGCCATAATAACAAAACATTCCGAATAAAATGACTATGTTAATAATCTGAATAGAATCACAGCTTATTTGTATGGCATAATTAATGTAACGTAGCAATCCCAGGCCAACAATTGATTTCGAACATCTGCTGCTGTCATTTGTATCCTTTAATGTGTGGTGCAAAAAGGGGGTTGCTGTTATCATCTGGACTTCAGCTGTGTCACTAATGTAATGTCTTATATGTGGATAAGAAAACTAATATCAGTGTTTTGTGAGTATATTACTTTAACACAAAAGGCAAAGGTAAAGTTGACTCTATAACATGTCGTAAAGGCAAATAGGGGGAGGAGTGGGGTGGGGAAGGGGGGTTAGAAATATAGCTCTACTCTTTCTTCAACCTCAGTGCTAGATAGGGGTGGGTGGTCAATGCCACACCCTGGCTGCTTTACCTCTGACAAGAGCCCTGGTACCTGTTGTACAGGAGGCTGAGTGGGCCTCAGGGTCAGTCTGGATGGGTGCAGGAAATCAAACCTCCACCAGTTTCAAACCCTGATCCATCCAGCCTGTAGTGAGTTGCTATACTGACTACACTATCCAGGCTTACCTGAACATATATTACTTTGAACATTTTATTGTGTCAAGATTACAGACTCCAGGGATATGATAGCACATAGTTTGGTAAATAGGTATAAAATGTTTGCAGGAACCTGCAGCCTTCAATATGAAAGTCCTGTGCAAACTTGATAGTCCCTGCCATGTGATTAGATGTGTACCTTTTGTGTTTAGTGAAGGAACAGTCAATCTAGTTAAGCTCCAGTAAGTGTTAACAGTGGCTCAGTGTTTTTCAGGAATAAGCCCCAATGTTAGCAAGGGATTGCTGCATAGAATATGTATTTTGAAGAGATTGTTTCATACACTTGTCTCTTGTCTGGTTACTGTATGTGCAGCTGTATACATTATGCTTTCTATGTGGTGATATCACATACATCACAGAGACAGATATGATTTTGTCTCAAGCATTCATGACATAACTCATTTTAAAAAATCACATCATTGCACATCTGTTATCAAAGTTGCTGTGCCAGTTCTGATCCTAAGAGCATTGTTAAATAAATAAGTTATAAAAATAAATTTTAAGCCATATACTTCAATACCTTGTGTAACATGGGGCAATGATTTTGCAGCTAACAGTGTAGTATGCCATATCCATATCTCTGTGCCCAGAACTATAGCACAACTGTCCTTCCTGTCCTTACTTGCAAAGGTGTAGAAATGGTAACCATATAGTACAATATGTGGGTCTTTTTGAGAGGAACATGACACACTTGTTCTGCTTGAAACCTAGCTCCTTCAGAACCACATTTAGAAATAAATACTCATAAATTTTAAGGACTACTGTATGCTGAACAGCATGAATATGAAAACAAATTATTGTGATTCATTTCTATTGCTTATGTCCTTGGTTTTGTATCATTTTTCTCCTCTAGCCCATGCTGGATTCTTGTACGATAAATGAATGTAACAATTATATTCACATAATATTAAATCCAAACATGTACGTATGATGAGAAATACATAACTTTTCCATTACATTTGTGAACTCAGGTTCCATAGAAGGAATGAAACGATGTACTTTGCATCTATTTCATTTTTCTTCAACATTCTTTACTGGACAGCCAGTATCTACCATTTTCAGCACTGTACAAAATTTATCACAACTCTATCCAGCTTCCTTATGAGAATGGCATAACATGAATTACAGTAGCAAATACAAATGCCAAATAACTGACTGCTAACAACTATTACATACGGTTTCTTATATACAAATTTAGAAACATAGAATTTTTACAAGCTTATTGCAACCTTAATTATTATAACAGTGTCACAGGAAGAGAAACATGACTAATTGTATTTGTTTAACTATTGCTTGTCTACCATGGTCATTTTCTGTGATTACAATGTAGATAAATGTGTGTTCTTTCGCTACTTGTGCAATACTTGCCTTACTAAGCCACAAGCATTCACTGTTTAGGATCAGCACTGCTAATTGCAAAAAAAAAGATGTAGAATATATATAGGAACATTATCTTATCTCACAACTTTTGCTAATTTTTTCCAATAGGCTTGCCTAAATTATAAAACTTTGACATGCAATGAAAAGTAACATTGATGTGAATGCATTTCTGTGAGCTGAAAGAAAACATTTCCTACACCTTCCCTAAAAATGGGAGTAAAAACCTAACATTAATTGCAATACCTTGAACTAAGAAATGTGGACCCTGATTTATGGTATACTGGAACAGTGGTAAGTGCCATGCCATCTATGGTCATGTGAAACAGTCTGACTGAAGAGTGATGTGAGTTGTTAGATAAAATAATGTCCCTGTACAATGAGTATCATAAGCTGCATATGTGAATAAATATCACATTTCTTTTATGCAAACATTAATGTATTATTGTAGAGTGAATTACTGATACTGAATGTTGTCAGAAAGAGTTAACATGATCAATTAATGACTACTAAAAAAATACTGACAGATGGTAAAACATGTTAACACTTATCCACTATATTATGTACACACATAAATACCACTTCTACTGATTTCAAAATACATAGCAAATACTACTGGTAATTTGTTGTACACTTTAATGTAAATACTATGCCATTAATGAATGAAGTGTGACAACTAGTTAGAAATTTATATGGCATACACGAAAGAGAAAACTTTTAACCTTTAACAACAAATCTATCTACGAAACAGTAATGGATCCAGGGCACTATTTGGGATTAAAACAAGCTAATCATTTTATACTATTTTCAAAAATAAATTAAAATTCATTAATGCTTAAAGTGGAAAGATTGGTTAGAGTAATGGTAAAAAGCAATGCATTAAGGACTTAGAATTACTAGGTTTGTGGACTTTGTTAGAAGTGTAGTATTCTGAAATAAACGATGGACAAAATTCAAAAACTCGACGTAATTTACCATTGTCAGAACCATTCAGAACCGATTAATTCATCAACTGTTAGCATCAATCACATCAATCCTCCTTATGCAACATTTGTTGGACATTGTTATCCGAGGCATATTTGATAAAGAAGGCATTTAAAAGCATTGTTTTCTGTTTTTGTAAAGATCAATGACAGCATCTGAGACCTAAAAAATAGGCTAGTAAGCTAATCTACTGGACAGTGAGACCACTGGGACGGTGTACTTGTCTAGTGTGCAAAAAGTGCCATGACAGATTGCAACTGTAACAATGTATGTGAAATAAAAGAAAATAATAAATCTTTCACCTTGTTACAAGAGTAGAGCCATCCTTCTGAAATTTATATCAAATATACATCAGACATTGGGCAGTGTCTAGCATAACTGTGGTGTAATGATTCAGTCTTTGACACAAACCTTAATAAATCTTAACAAACGTTACTGAAGATATGGGACATATGTCTGATATTTGTTAGTATTGCATGCCAGGATGCCCAGATGGTAAAGGGCTGGTGATTATGGCAAATATAAACTTTTATTCCTCAACAACTAAAATTCAATAAAAATTTATTGAAAATTTTTGTGTATGTTGGGTTTTTGTAGGTTTGCACTGACATGATTACAGATTGCCAAAATAGAGTCTTGGCACCACAGTTGTAAGATGTTTAAAAGCAATGCACTGGACATACTGATACTTCAGATCATGAAAATACAGGACATGTGATCAATACAGATGTCAAAAAATTGTTAAAATGGCACAAATATCTGCAAAAATGACCTGAAATGGGAGGTACTAGATGGAGCACTGTACCAGCACCATTATTTTTTATACAACGCAATAAATAAAATAAAGTAAAATAATAATAGAAAGTCTACTGAAATTTGAAGGAATAATTGAGGCTGAAATAACAATAAACTTCATGATTACATTCTTCTGGGCCAGTACACTATATAGCTCTGTAGATGGGCAACAGCTTTTTGGACTATACATTATTAACACCCCAGAAAATTGAAATCTCAGTACAATACTCATTACTGTGAGAATATTAATTGCCAAGGATGACATTAAGTTATATCGACACTGAGTGGTCACTGTCTGTCCTCAGCGCTTATGAAGTATTACTTCCTCCTAATTTATCATATCCGACAGCCAGAATGATAGATATATGATTTTGTCATGAGGCGTTTGGCAAATGTCTTTGTATTAATGTCATGCAAGTAGAGGCCATTCCACTCTTACACCAAAAATAGCGATACTTAAATTTGTGATGTGAGGGCTGCTTGATTGCTTTTGCTGCTAAGCCCATGATGTCATGAGCACCTGCAAAATGGTTTCCTTGCTGCACACATATCTTTACTTAAGAAATATGAATCTCCAAACTAACTTCTGAATTCATTCAAGTTGCTAAGTATATACCTTCATCTGTCATGTGTAAAGATGTTGAAGTTTAAGTCAGCCTCATTTACTGCCTCTGTAAGGCATCTGTAGAAGTATTTATAAACTGCTGTGTGTAGCAGTGTGGACACTCCACAATATTTATCACAAGACCTTGGTAAGCCATCATAAAAATGGTATTCCCAATCCACCTTCATGATGTACGTTAAGAGTTAGTATATATTAATTCAGTTTCTAGTACAATTTCTCTTCATTTCCATGTTTGAGAAAAATTGTGAAAAGGTCAGCGCAGGGTGTAGACTATGTAATCAGCAGCCAAAGGGTTCATGTAGGTAATTGAAATTTGATGTAGGAAACAGAATATCCACAACCTGAACCATCCTTTTGAAACATGAGTTGAAAGTGCAACACTAGCACTGTTCAGATGGTAGGAATGTGTGGGGCAACTTAAAAGTATTCTCACAGATTGTGCATTGAATGCAATGCAAGTGAGCAAGGTTGTTTGTTGTAATAATGGTTTAACACCAATGACACTGAAGAAAAACTGACAGGAAATAAAATATAGATTTAATGTACGACACACTTAACAAAAAAGCTTATGTTTTAAAAAACTTAGTTGCTCTAGTTTCATTCCCATCCTTGTATAGTGTCATGGGCTCAAAAGTTGCGTACATTTCAGATGAATGGTTCAGCTTGTGAATGTCTAAAACAATCAGGAAAAACTTAACAAATGTAATTATTAACTTATAATTGTTGTGAGTCTTGCTGCATGAAATAAAATAAAGCAAAATTCTATTAATCCGACTTGCACAAGATTGGTCAGGTGCCGAATTATCGGATATTTGGGATTATCAGATGGTTCGTATACTGGCCTAAGTTCTTACAGGTAATTTTTTTATTATTGCTCCTGTACTTGGGCTGTACAACTAATAAGAGGAGTATTCCATTTGGATATCTCAATTCATCTGCTGGTTCAGGGTCATCAGGGTCCAATTCTGGGTTTTCTGGAGTCTTCATAGCTGAAGAAGTTGATGGATTAGGAGACAGGGGGTCAGGAAATACCACAATGGTTGATGTACCAACACTTATGTACAATAATAGTGCAAACAAAATGCACTCAAGTGTATTAAAAATAGTTATATACACAATGACATCTTACATATTTTCAGACAATAATGTAGCCATTCTCAGGGAGGCAAAACACAAAGGATGAATACATAAAAGTTTAAAATTACTGAAGTGTAAGATACCAATCCACACATATAAAACGACAATCATAAAACCAAGTTTAAAACACAGGAATATAAGTTGTTTTTAACAAGAGATGTGGTAGTGGTGGGGTGGGTCATACACACGGAACGTTCATGTAGTAAGTCACCATCCAAGAGAACGTGTCGGTGTGGTTTACCTTATTAGCTACACCTGACACATTCTCTTGGATGGTGACTTACTACATGAAACTTTTGTGTATAGCACCCACCCCAACACTCCTACATCTGTTGGTAACAACAACATGTATACATGTATTTTAAGCTATGGTTTTATGACTGTCATTTTATATGTGTGGATTGGTTCTGATACTTCAGTAATTTAACCTTTTGTGCCTTCATCCTTTGTGTTTTGCCTCCCTGAGCATGGCCACATGATTGGCCAAAACACGTAGGAAGTCACTGTGTATATGACTATTTTTAATAGATTTTTGTGCATTTTGTTGTTACTTTTTGTTTCCATGGCGCAACAGCCCCTAGTGGGTCAGGGCCTCCTCATTATCGAGACTTCACGATCACACTCAGTTAGACACACCACACTTGGTAGGACTCCTCTAGACGAGTGAGCAGCCAGAAGCAGAGACCTCTACCTGAGCATACAAAACGCTCACAAGAGACACAAGTCCTTGTCCCCGGCTGGATTCGAACCCACAATTCCAGCAAGTAAATGGCTGCAGACACACACCTTAGACCGTGCGGCCACTGGGATCAGCTTGTGTTGGTATTATTATTGCATATAATCGCCTAATGTATGGATCATGGACAATATAACCTTATACGCCTTTCTGAACATGTCCCTGAGATCTGCCTGTTTCATTGATGAATAATTTTTTCTGGTAAGAAGCAAAATTCTGGCCTTGAGACTATTCTCCTTGAGCCGGATTATCAGGATTTCCAAATAATCGGACGTCAGATTAAAGGAATTTTTCTGTATATGATGGAAAGTAATTGTCAGAAGTTCTTCCTAGAAATTCTTGTCCTATGACTGCTATGCTGGATCCAGAACTGAGTTTAGGAAGTAACTTTGTACACTTCACAATAGCTAAATTTTAAGTCAACATATTTCGTGTACTCATATGTCTCTCTTATGAATTTTGATTATAAAAAAGTAAGATAAAAATATTGACAGTCATATAAAAAATCTCCTACCTATAAATTTTAATAATATTGTTCCTCATATTGGAAGATATATATTACTATAATATATATCTCTATTCTGTAACAATACACTCATGCTGTTCTCACTCACTTTATGCATGCACAACTCTTAGCGGACTTAAGTCAGTCCTGCGTCACTAAGCTATGACCTGCCATTGATATCCTTTGGTTCAGGTCATAATGGAATTGTCAGCCTACATCAACACTGCAATCAAGAGGACGCACAAGGGTGACTGAGGGTGAGGGAAGGCACAAAATAATAATTAATAAATCATGTCTGTTACACCAAATAGAAGACCTTATGTCATCCGTGTCCTTGTACTCTGTGCAAATAAAACACCTTGATACATGACACCATTGATCTCCATGCTCACCACTAATGAGTTGTCCATACCTGCTCTCCCATCCCCTGCAAGCAAAAAAAACACAATTATTTACAAATAATATTTTATATGATATGTGGGGAGACAAGAGAACGCAACTATACACAGGATTATATTTCATAAAACACAAAAATGAACAGGAATTTAAAATTTGTTACTAAAGTAAGGAAATAAAGGTAACTGACCCCATGGAGCAAAGTCTTCTTGAGAAGCCAATAATTCCTCAGTTAGTCAAGAAATTCTCTTCATTTTATGGAACTCTAAGGTTCATTACTATGCTAACAAGAGACCATGACTTGTCTCTATTTGGGGCCAGATTAAGCCAGTTCGTGCCATCCCATTATATTTCTTTAAGATCCATTTTAATGTTATCACCCATCTACATCTAGGTCTTCCAAGATCTCCCCTTCCTTCAGGTTTCCATACCAAGACCCAGCATACATTCCTGTTCTGGAACCTGATATAACAATTAACAGTACTATTTAAAAAAACAAATTTATGCTTATTTCTTGTATTTTATTTTTTACTCTTTAAAGCAGTGCTTTTAAACCTGCTTTTCCTTGTGTACCACTATCATGAACAAAACATTCACACGTATGATCAGGTGCTGAAAATATTAATAACATCGGGTTTGTATTTTTCTAGTTTAACTTTATAGATGATTCATAACTTTTTTTCTGTTCATTTAAAATACATTTAAAACAATTTTAGAACTATATTTGATTAACATCTTTAAAACTAAATTATGAAAAACATAATTGTGAAATAACTTTGCATACTACCAGGCGACTCTTTGCATACCATCAACTGAAAAGTGCTGCTTTAAAAGATCTGCTGTTATTTTACAGAAGAAGTGGCAACTTCTTAAAACAATCAGTGGAAATTTATAGTAACAGAAGGTTGGGCCTGTTAACAATTGTGGTGTAATAGACAGGAAAACGCCTATAATAATGTAGGCTCCAAATGAAAAAAGGGAGAGTGGTCTGTATGGAAAATTATTGATGGTGAAAGTAATCAAATCACTGGACAAAAACTGGAAGGTGTGAAGGGGGCTCAAAAGCTCTATGGTTGCTGCATTCATCCACATATATATTTAACCTCCAAATCTAATCCATTTGATTAAATTTGGTATGCAGGAAAAAGAAGGGGGGTGAGTAAACCAGAAATTTTTATTCAGTGACTTTAATTGTCATTCATGTCAGTTAAAATTAAACTATATTAATTTTTTAAACAAGTGTATGAGAAATATATGTGATATAAAACACAAATGTCACTAAACTCTAAAATTTATGTAAAGATCTTTTCATTGTGGTAAATGTTTTATGATATACAAGGACAAAAATCACTGAGTATCTATCTACATGTACCTTGATTAGGTTAGCAAAATCAAGACTGCTGAGATAATCAAAATGACAAATAATGCATTTGTTGCTCACATTTGCTGTGCTTCTAATTTTGTGTATAACTGATTAACCTTCTCTTTACATCCATTCTATTTATCTTAGCTCTCCTAAAAGTTATTTGCATGTTTAAATAACATGCCACATAGACTGGAGTTAATGCTCCATGAATTCTTAACCTCAGTCTCACACTTAGCCGCTTTACCCTTGGTACTCAGTGGATAGGGAGCTGGGTCAGTAATGAAATGTATGTTACTTGAATCCATAACTCTTTAACCCAATCTTAAATCATGTAATAAAATTATTGGCTTCTTCAGTTTCACTCAGTCCAACTGTAATAACAAGAAACATAATGTGCTTTGTCTGAATATTTTTTTACACTGCAGAACAAAGCAACATATTTAGAAATTTGAGTTTATGAATGCTGAGGTCATTGGTTTTTCCTGTTGTCAGGAATGTTCTTATGGCTGGTAGAACAAATTACATGCTGGTTCCTTCTCTGTTTAACCTGACGTACAGTTTACACATGATGTGGAAAATTTATCTGAAATTGATTATACCAAACCAATCTTCAACCAAAATACACCAATAACGTGAAATTTATCTGAAATTACCTGAATGGGAAGTTAATACTAAAGTGATCTTAAAAGGCACCAGAGTGTGAGAGTATAAACAGAATTGGGTAGTGTTCAAACAGTAGGTTTTTATAAGCATGGTAAAGAACATTCCTTAGAAGTGTAGAGTTTCCTGGTGAAGTGAGTTATTCTCTGGTTTTCAAGTACCACATTTAATGAAGCTGATACAACAGTACCACAAATGAATGCAAATATAGAAAGAGGCACATTCATGTTCTAGATGGAAATTTTCTGCTGTCACTGTCAGGTTTTTTATAGTCTTATTCTTTCATTCGTACACCTGTTACACCATGCGAGATTACAATAGTAGCATCAAGTGAAATGTCTATTATGTGCCACAAAACGATGCAAACAGTCCTCCACTTATTCTTCCCACCTTCACCTCCAATCACATGAAGACCACTTTCTTCTGGGATGTGATGCCATGTAGATTTCAAGGGACTCTTTTCTAACATGAAGCAGTTTTACCTGAAACATCTGTATCTATCTACCAAAGTGTATGGCACCAGACCCCAGAAGACACTAACATTCATAGTATCTGCCGTGATAATGCTCAACCTGACCAATTTTATAATTAGCACTCAGCAGACAAAATACGTTTATGTGGGTTTTAAGATTTTGCGGTGGTTGGAACATGGAACGTGAGGAGCCTGTATAGGTCAGGGTCACTTATGACAGTGGCCAGGGAATTAGCTAGGTACAAATTAGATTCAGTGGGTGTACAGGACGTTAGGTGGGACAAAGAAGGCACAGTAAGAGCAGGGGATTATACTTTTTTCTATGGAAAAGAAAATGAAAGTCATCAATTGGAAACAGGTTTCTTTGTACATCAGAGAATAGTATCAGCAATTAAGAGAGTAGAGTTTGTTAGTGATAGGATATCATATATGGTGCTGAGAGGTCGCTGGTGTAGTATCATTGCTCTGAATGTGCATGCACCAACTGAGGAGAAAAGTGATGACTCAAAGGACAGTTTCTACGAGGAATTAGAGTAGGTTTTCGATCATTTTCCTAAGCACCCTATGAAAATTCTGTTAGGAGATTTTAATGCAAAATTGGGGAGGGAGGATACTTTCAAGCCAATGATCGGGAATGAGAGTTTACATGAGGATAGTAATGATAATGGTGTTAGAGTTGTAAACTTTGCCACATCAAAAATTCTAGTTGTTAAGAGCACGATGTTTCCACACCAAAATATTCATAAATACACCTTGACCTCTCCTGATGGGAAGACTCATAATCAGATTGATCACGTATTGATAGATAGGAGATGGAATTCAAGTATACTCGATGTGCGATCTTTCAGGGGAGCTGACTGTGATACTGATCACTATCTGGTGGTTGCAAAAGTTAGGGAAAGACTGGCGGTAATTAAACAAGCAGCACAGAAGTTTGATGCGGAGACATTTAATCTCAAGAAGCTAAGTGAACTAGAGGTTAGGAAACAGTATCAGATGAAAAATCTCAAATAGGTTTGCAGCTTTGGAGAAGTTAAATGTTAGTGAGGACATAAATAGGGCTTGGGAAAACATTAAAAAGAGTATCAAAATCTCAGCTAAAGAGAGTCTAGGGCTGTATGAAAAGAAGCAGCATAAACCATGGTTTGACGAAGAATGTTCAAAATTTTTAGATCAAAGGAAGCAGGTTAAAATGCAGTGGTTACAGAATCCAAACCAAAGTAATGTAGATAATTTGAACAATGTAAGACGTGAAGCTAGTAGACATTTCAGGAACAAAAAGAAGGAATATCTGAAAGCTAAAATTAATGAACTTGAGACAAACAGTAATAACAAGAATATCAGAGACTTGTATAGGGGTATCAATGACTTTAAGAAGGGTTACCAGCCTAGAACTAATGTAGTAAAGGATGAGAAGGGTGATCTGGTTGCAGACTCCCACAGTATCTTGGCTAGGTGGAGGAATCATTTCTTTCAGCTATTGAATATACATGGAGTTAATGATGTTAGGCAGACTGAAATACATACAGCAGAGCCACTGGTGCCTGAGCCCAATGACTCTGAGGTTGAGATGGCTATTGAAAATTTAAAAAGGCAAAAATCACAAGGTATTGATCAAATTCCAGCAGAACTAATTAAATCAGGAGGTAGGACAATTTGTTCTGAGATCCATGAACTTATTAATTCTATTTGGAATGAAGAGGAATTGCCTGAGCAGTGGAAGGAGTCAATCATTGTACCTATTTATAAGAAGGGCGATAAAACAGATTGCAGTAATTATCGAGGCATATCACTTTTGTCAACCACATACAAAATTCTATCCAACATCCTTCTGTCAAGGTTAGCTCCACATGCAGAGGAAATTATTGAGGAGCATCAATGTGAATTTAGACGTAACAGGTCGACTACTGATCATATATTCTGCATTCGTCAATTACTTGAGAAAAAATGGGAATACAATGAGGCAGTGTATCACCTATTTATAACTTCAAGAAAGCCTATGATTCAGTTGGGAGGGAGGTCTTGTATAATATTCTCATTGAATTTGGTATCCCTATGAAACTAGTAAGGCTAGTAAAAATGTGTCTAAATGAAACCTACAGCAGAGTCCGGTTGGCAAACATTTGTCTGACACATTTCCTGTTAAGAATGGTTTGAAAGAAGGAGATGCTTTATCGCAATTGCTTTTCAACTTTGCTTTGGAATATGCCATTAGGAGGGTTCAGGCAAACCAAGAGGGCTTGAAATTAAATGGTACACATCAGCTTCTAGTTTTTGCTGATGATGTTAAGATATTGGGTGGAAGCATACATGCTATAAAGAAAAAGCACAGAAGCTTTAGTAGTCACTAGTCTAGACGTAAATGCTGAGAAAACTAAGTACATGGTAATGTATCGAGATCAGAATGCAGGACAAAATCACAACATAAAGATAGATAATAAATCCTTTGAAAGGGTGGAACAGTTCAAATATTAGGGAAAACCCTAACGAATCGAAATTCCATTCAGGAAAAAATTGAGAGCAGATTGAAGTCAGGGAATGCTTGTTATCATTCAGTGCAGGATCTTCTATCTTCCAGTTTGCTATCCAAAAATACAAAGATTAAGATAGACTTGGTCTCTCACACTGAGGGAGGAACATAGGCTGAGAGTGTTCGAGAATAGGGTGCTGAGGAGGATATTTGGACCTAAGAGGGACGAGGTAATGGGATTGGAGAAGACTACATAACGAGGAACTTAATGATCTGTACTCATCGCCAAATATTATTCGGGTAATCAAATCAAGAAGAATGAGGTGGGTGGGGCATGTAGCACGTATGGGTGAGGGGAGAGATGCATACAGGATTTTGGTAGGGAGACCTGAGGGAAGGAGACCACTTGGAAGACCCAGGTGTAGATGGGAGGATAATATTCAAATGGATCTTCAAGAAGTGGGATGGGGGGGCATTGACTGGATTGGTATGGCTCAGGATAGGGACAGGTGGCGGGCTCTTGTGAATGCGGTAATGAACCTTCGGGTTCCATAAACCGCGGGGAA
The DNA here is from genome assembly GCA_021186555.1 of Reticulitermes speratus. Classification (NCBI taxonomy): domain Eukaryota; kingdom Metazoa; phylum Arthropoda; class Insecta; order Blattodea; family Rhinotermitidae; genus Reticulitermes; species Reticulitermes speratus. Next base: position 24,844,016 of record JAJKFL010000005.1, read on the forward strand.
TTTCTTGACTAGCTGATGACCTGCTAGCTTCTCAAGAAGGACTCTGCTCCATGGAATTAGTTAGTTAGTTAGTGAATGAGGTATTAGTTCTTCTGGGATGTGATGCACTGTCACATCCCAGAAGAATATAAACCCCACTATATGTTTATAATTACAGTCTTCTGGATTTTGATACTGCATACTTCGGTGCCTATCATATTATACAGCATCACGTTACAGAGGACCATAAGCATGTGTACAGGTGTGCCCAGGCACACATTAATGAAATGTGCTGTGCACGATTATACAGGAGACCACAATATTCATATTCGCTGCTGTGAGAACTTTGAATGTCATAAAGTACATCTGTGGTACTATAGTTGTTATTACTTACCTCTGCTAGCAATTTTGATGTGTGTGCCTGCGACACCACTATGTTTGTTCATATTTTCTTCTGATGACATTATCCTCTTGGGAGGAGGAGGTCCCACAGACTCATCACTCTCCCTTTTCACGATGGATTCCTGCAGTGCCCTTGCTTGTTGTTCCCGAACCTCCAAATTTAGGGCTTCCCTCTGGGGCTCTTGTGAAGGAGGTACCACAGATGTACTGTTGTTGTTGCACAGATTCCACAGTGTAAGCCGGGACATACCCAGAGCATTTAGGGCAGACTCCTGGGGCGACGTTGAGGAGGGAGGTGAGCTTGAACCTTGCCTGTTACTGCTGCCATTACCAGAGGTTGTCGAACTGCCGAATTCTTTGTGAAGATATTTGACATAATCCACCATCATCCTGGCGTCAAACTCTGGAGGAACCATTCCAGGAACAGCACCTGCAATATGTTTAATATAATCACCTAGGTGACCAAGGATGATGTGGAGGGCAATAATAATCTTAGAAGAACTGGGTGTGAGAGTGTGTTTGACTCATGACAGGCCCCATGATAGTGAACTCTCATGTTTCATAAAAGGCACTGGATTTTCTTAACAGTTAGGCAACTATTGACTTCCTAAGGACTATGCTTCATGAAGTATGTCAGTTGGTTAGATATGCTAGTGCACCCAGACAGGAAAAATGTCAAGAACTGATACAGAAACATGACAAACAATGTCACTCCATATGCTGTATAATTACTTAAATTTTGGGATAAACTTAAAAATTTAATAGGGGTTACATTAAAAAGAAAGACAAAGCTAATTCTGTGCTTAATATGGCACCACGCCATTAAAAGTATGGGGAATGGAGGTATAGATCCACACATCTTAACCTCAGCGCTACATTGAAGTGAGTGTCAGCTTCATGCCCCAGCCGATTCACTACTGGAAAAATCCCTCAGTGCAAGAGATGTTTCAATTCTCCAAACGTTCACTTCTGGGGTCCACCCAGCCTCCCATGCAATGGTTACTGAGGGCTCTTTCCCCGAAGGTAAAGCACCTGGTATGTGAGGCTAACCACCCATCTCCATCTGATGCCCCAGCCGATTCACTACTGGAAAAATCCCTCAGTGCAAGAGATGTTTCAATTCTCCAAATGTTCACTCTGGGGTCCACCCAGCCTCCCAATGCAATGGTTACTGAGGGCTCTTTCCCCGGAGGTAAAGCACCTGGTATGTGAGGCTAACCACCCATCTCCATCTGGTGCCAAGGTCAAGAATGAATGGAGCTACACCTCCACTCACCCTATATGGCTCCATGGCGTTTAGAGCAACAACTATTACCTCACCTTATTATATTTTACTATCTCGGCAGTTTTCCTTGACGGGCGGGATTAAACCAGGATATTCCATCATGGACGTTTTTCATATGCAGGTTAATTCGTCAGGGAAAATAATTTCTTTCATCTCTTCATTCCAAACGCTTTTGCTTTGTATTTATCCTCTCGTATCTCTATCACATGCTCTATCCCCTTATTCTTTTCAACAGTTTTACTTATTTGCCCTTACTTCCTCTGCTTTAAATTAAAATTGTTTAGGTACAGGTCGCTCAAAACATGCCAATTATGTACAGGAGAAAAGCAACGAAAAACATTAGCCACTATAAATAGTATATTATTTGAACATTCTGCCCAAGGTCCGCCTTCTCGGTCAGCGCGAGCAAACACCAAACCTCCTTTTACATATAAAATAATATTAAGAATTTGAAATTAATTCATAGAAGCTACTGCTAATGATATTATCTTTTTAATGTGACGTTTAGGGGAAATCATGTAAAGTATAATTTACATATAGGCGTAAATTATATTCAAGGATTTTATCACAATCGCTCAATGTTTACAGATTTGAGTAACACATAGCAGCTTGTAAAATAACACCATTGTAACACGCCAGGGTCACTCTATAAGTCATGACAACTCTTTTCATGGCCAAAATGTGGGAACACGGGAAATGGAGTATGTATGAGTAAAATCAAGATTGTGAGCAAGGCAAATAAAAATAAAGTATTGTACGTATAAGTGTGAGTCAAGGATGAAAGGAACATCCTGCGTACAATGAAAAGGAGGAAGGCTAACTGGATTGGTCACATCTTGCGTAGAACCTGTCTGCTAAAACACGTTATAGGAGGAAAGCAGCTATTGGATGACCTTAAGGAAAAGAAAATTGACTAGAATTTGAGAGAGGAAGCAACAGATCGAACTCCCTGGAGAACTGGCTTTGTAAGAGGCAATGGACCTGTCGCAAACCAGTCTACGCAATGAATGACATATAAGTGTACACGCAATGGAATAATCCTTCCTGTACAAAAATAATACAATATACAGCATGTTACACGAAACGTCTGCCAAATTTCAGATGATTATTCATTGGCTTATTTCAAGCGTAAAGTATTACATCAACATGGATCGAAATTAGCAGTTGGTTCTTTCCATGGCTCAGGCGGTTAACCGCCAAGCCCTCACCGCGGAGGCTCGATTTCAGTCTCACGCCAGTTCACGTGGGATTTGTGGCAGGCAAAGTGGCACTGGGACCGATTTTTCTCTGCGTTCTTTCGCTGTCGGTATCATTTCATCAGTGCTACATACTCATTCATTCTATCACCAACGCTACATAAACTTAGCAATTAACAGCTTCGGTAAAGAAAACACTCAGATAACAGTAAGGCGTTCCATAGTTCCAGCACAACTCTTCCACCAGAGCTAAGATACTGGACTCTGTAATGTTATGAGTATACACCCACCAACTGGAAGGTAATTTCTGTTTAGTTGTTGTGGGAAGACAGTTGGTTGTCAGGCTGTGTGAGAAGTCACCATGTCATCACTGGCTGTAAATACACATCTCATTAGTGAATAATACGCTCACAGTCGTTTACGTGTTCTGTAAAGGAATGCACAGGCCAGCGGCTGAAAAATATATGTGTTGGTTTCCCAACCTCCGCCACCCAAGCAAAGTGGTATTCAGCATCGCGCATCAGCGACTGCAGAACCCAGGACCGCTCACCGCAAATCATCAGGGTAAATGGCCTATGAAAATGGGTTCACCTAGAGTCCACAGGTGCACAGACAACAGCAGTCAGTGTTAAGAAAAACTGAATTATTCGTCAAGATCCGTTGTATCGCCATCGCGTTTCCCAGGCTTGACACTCCGTCATTTATACTTGTGGAATACACGAATGAGTTGGTGTGTTGGGAGGAATCGCACAGACGATATTAAACCTTACAGTCTTATGGTACGTCACAGACCGTGTCGATATACTTTTATATGGAGAGCAGCATGTGTTGTTTAACAAAGCGCTCGTCGATGCAGGAGGTCATTTTGAACAGCAAGCAGCACAAGCGCTTATGTAACGTCACAACTCACGTTAGACATAACTATGTAATTACGCAGCAGTTGACTTTACGGCCCATGTCGATAAAACATTTTCTGTTCAAAATAAGCCAATGAATAACCACTTGAATTTGGCGGATGTTTTGTGGGACATTTTGTATATACACTGTATATTTATGTAGGCTATATAAACACATATCGTTTTTGTTAACAAAAATAAAAAGTTGTCACTACTATTCACTCTTGACAGAAAAAAAAAATTCCGGTTCTCATTCTGTGACAGCATGTAGAGTTGAAACTGCCTGTCGCCTTCGTATCAAAACGAAAGATTTGTCGATAGTTTCATAATGTGATACTATTGCTCGACTAACCAGCATAAGACCCACTTTTCCAGAGCTCGGGATTTATAATATCCATCTATTATGCCAAAGTCAATAAGGGTACCGGTACGCCTTACCGCTGATTTCCAGCACAAAAAACACTGTATTCACAAACATACCCACACACACACACACATACACGCATTCCTCTTCAGTAATTGTAAAATATACCACTTTTTTAAATTTTCTGCAATCACTATAAAACTCACACATATGCAGTCCTTTATCGCCGCAAGGACCTCGGCAGCTTTGCCGCACAGAAAGCCTGCATCCGCCGGGAAATCCCATGACAGCTGTGGCGTTGACAGCGATTAAAGGAACGCACTTTTATAAGCAGTAGGATGCAGTTTCTGGTTGACAGCGCGTGTGTGCGAACGCGTGCGTGTTTGCTTTATTCATGAATATACATTACTGATGGCAGTTATCCTAAGAAGGGAACTGAAATGTGGCAGCAACTAAAAATCAGTGAGAAGTATTTGTGCTTCAGTCGGTATTGAAGTTTCGACCTTTGCCGACAAAATTACACAACGTGAAGAAGCAGCGAAATCGCGATATATAAGCGTCCTTCAACGGGTCAAAATCGCACAGCATTGCAAACAACGAAAAATGTAGCTATAGACACGAATTTTTAAATTTTCCAACAATGCACACAATTTTATGAAAATATATTATAAACATACTAATAACTCCTACATGTTTCGGCCACTCATGTGGCCATCCTCAGGGAGGTGCGTTACGAAGAATAAATACATTGAGATGTTACAAAAGTTTGTGAACGAATTCACATGTGAAATGTTAAATATTAATATTTAATATTAATATTAATTAATATTTAATATTTAACATGTGAATTGGTTCACAAACTTTTGTAACATCTCAATGTATTTATTCTTCTTAAGCACCACCCTGAAGATGGCCACATGAGTGGCCGAAACATGTAGGAGTTATTAGTACGTTTATAATATATGTTCATAAACATGTGTGCATTTATTGGTTTTAGTTACCATATCTGACTGTTCAATGCACAGTTGTGGATCATTTAATACTGTCAAATTTTCCGTTTGAATTGTCAACAGATATTTCAGTAGTACTTCTAAATAAAAAGATCAGTCTGCAAACTATAAATATCTACAGAAATACAAAACCAAAAGAGTATTTTTCTAAATTACGGTAATCAATATACTTATTAAATACTGGAATAAGGATCATCGACACGTGTGAACAAAGGTTTAAGAAGATGGCAGAAAATCATCGCTTAACAAATTATACGCAGTGGATGATTTCAGTTTAAATGACAAAGAGAGTTAGGGGGGCCGTGTTGGATGGATATTTTGGCCACTTTCCAGACTTCTGTAGCATCCCTGAGAAGGAAGGTGGGACGTTAGACAAGGCGATAATGGATGGGCTTCTGCTAACGAGCTTTGGGAATGATTGACATGTAGGCATTGTAACAGAGTCTAGCGTGGTGGATTAATTTTTAAACGAACGAACGAACGAACACACACACATGTGAATTAATCACTTCTGTTACCAACCCTAAGGATTAGGCTAAGATTGTATAGACCTGCTTCAAAAATAATCACGTACGGTTCTTCCATCATTGAGTTCATGATACAGCGTATCCAGTCTTCTTGTGAGGTCTCTATATCGAGTCTTGAAACTTCTCATGTAAGTATGCAGTTGGGTAAATAGGCCTATCTAGTTCCATGCAGAAACGTCCTTGTAAGCCGTACAGTCAATTAACTATTTTAGACAATCTTAACTTTATATGAAACCCGAAAATTTATTGCCATATTCTCAACAGCTCTCTAAAGAAGCTTATCCTAAGCCATTTAATCCAGCTCACATCGTCACTCTTCTTACTTTTCAGATCCATTTTAATATTATATTCATACCTATGCCTGGGTCTCTCAAACAGACTCTTTTCTCTTCCAAGTGACATTTTGTAATTTTCTGTTATTTCCCCCCACCCCAGCAGCGCACCTATGATTACAATCTGGAGTAGGTGGGGAGTATTATCAATAACAAACAAACACAATACGTACATTAACTACCCTCTCTTTACAGTGCAATTATGTTCGATACACTGTCCATTTCGATGAGGTATATTTCATGAACGCCACGGTTTAGGGTGTTGGTTCTAGTCCCATTGTTGTGTGGTTGGTAGCCTTGTACTGCTAACTGCTCTTTTGTTCTCTAGCGTGTTCTATATGAGAAGTGAAATTCCTTTTTCTGTAAACATCCTAACGCCGGTTCAGAAATGAAGCCCCAAACTTAAAGACAAGGATGCGACTGTGTGTTGCCTGGTAATCGCATACTTTTAAGAGTCCGAATAGGGCCAGGAGCCGGTTTGGAGGCTATGGAAAAGTCTCTCCCTGCTTGGCATCGAACCCCATCTGCTTGGTTGTACAACCCATAGACCAGCCAGTTTACTGAGGTGTCCATATTCTTGAAGAGTGATAAAATAGAAAACACAAATTAAAGAAGCGATGAATAGAAAAGTAAGAAAATAGATAACAAGGAAATGAGAAGAGACGAAATGTGAAGAAAGGAGTAACAGAGAAAAATTAAAAAAATGAAGGCGAAAGAGGTAGAGGAAAAGGAAGAAACGAATATAAAAGTACGCGAAACGAGAAGGAAGAAGAAATAGCTTAAAGATGAAGTGAAGGAAAAGAGGAAAGGGAAGACGCATAACTCGCGGCGGCAGCAACGGTTGGAGGACTGCACACCCGTATCACATTGTACCGAAATCTCTCGGTCTGCAAATTATTGCGCGTTGCGTACCTGCCCCCAGGTGTTGTCCATGGATTGCAGGATGTGACGTAGTATGATGATTAGAGTTGCCATTCATGGCAGGTCTGCCGCTTGTCACCAGGCTCATGGTGACATCTGTGAAGGGTGGCTCGGTGGCAAGTTGGGCACTGGACTGCGCTGTACCATCTCGGAATACGTTCCATAGCTGCTCCGACGCCCCTCCCTGCGATTCCCTTCAATGGCCACCTGCAATTCTGCTGGCGTGCTCAGTTGCCGCTTCTCGCACTCGTACGTGTACAAGTACTTCATGTACCTGTCAACAGATGGCAGGCACTCCATGTAACAACACGTACGTACGGTGCCAGTCAGTTTTAAGAAATTTTGTGTTGTGGTGGAATCGGAAAAAAGGACACATATTAATTAAGCATGGTATAAGCTGTTTACTCGTCAGCTCGCTGCGGTCAGCAGGGTGATCCTGTGACCACGATAATGAACCCTGGGGTAACATACAAGGCGGAAAATTACTTGACCAGCTGAGGGAATACCAACTTACAGGAAATATAATTAACCATGTAGTGTTACACATGCACAGTTGCTCTGTTACTTCTATCCAGCAGGCGTGGGATGGTGAGAAACAAGATATCAGACAGAAGCGTGATAACGAAGCCGAAAATATCTTGAAATACAAGATACTACATGCAGTAGAACGTGGGGGACGCAGCAAAAAGTGACATCAGTATGTCAGCAACAAGAAGCATATCAAAACCACAGAACATCTGGATTACGTACAGGCACGCATTCTGCATATGAGTTACAGAAAATGGATATTTTTGGTGTTAATGCGTGAAACCAAATCTTAAATTTCTGTTTATGTGCATGTCATATAGATGTTTCACTGTGAACACAAAGAGTAAAGTATGCCCTAATTCCTGCGTATAAGCATTTAGTCAAACGTCACAATTAAATAATAATAACAATAACAATATTAATGTGGGCCGGGATAGCTCAGTCGGAATAGCGACTCGCTACGAGCTGGACGGTCCGGGGATCGAATCCCGGTGGGGGCGAGATTTTCAGCACCCGTCCAGACCGGCCCTGGGGCCCACCCAGCCTCCTGTACAATGGGTACCGGGTCTCTTTCCCGGGGGTAAAGCGGCCGGGGCGTGGCGTTGACCACCCACCCCCATCTAGTGCCGAGGTTAAAGAAAGAGTAGAGCTATACCTCTACTCCCCCTCTGGGCCTTCATGGCCTGTTCTAGGGAGAACTTTACTTTTTTTATAACAATACTAATAATAATTTTGTCATTACTAATATTTTGGCACAACAACCAGAAGGCCAATTACACAAACAGCAAGGAAATATAAGGAAAATACACAAACTAAGAACGTACAAACAAAAATATATAGAAAGGAGATAATAAGAACAAGTCACATCTGGTGTACTTGTTAAAGTAAAAACATTTAACAAAAATAACTTGTTTCTGAATATATTGTTGGTACGGTTCAATTCAATTTAATTGACACAAGTACACAAATACAGCACAATTACAGGCCAAACGTCAGAAAAAGAGGCACAAGGTGAAGTAAGTGTGATTGATGATAGTTAGGCTGTTCATTGTCGTGTTATAAGTTCGACATTCCGCCTTCCCTGAGCCAGTTGACTCCAGTTCACACCTTCACACAATCTATTTCTCTACTGTTAATTTCTGTATTATATCCCATCACCCATCGGTTTAAGGGATGTTTGCATTTTAATTTTTCCGACGAAATTTCTATAAATATTTCTTATTTCCTCTCTCTTGTTCTTCTGTCTAATCCTTCTTGGTTTAAGTGCAATAAAAATGAAATAATAATAATAATAATAATAATAATACCTCTTCATTAACGTGCTACTGCAGTGGCTACTTATATAAACCAAAGAAAAAGAAGTAAAACTAAAGAAGAAACAAAACAAACAGCCGACAAGCTGAAGTTCAAATACACAGCACAGTAACGGTGTATATGTTACAACGTAAGGTAAAGCAATCCCATTACAGGCCCTTAGGGTTCCAAGAGGTTGAGTCTCCCAGGTTTCAAGACAATCTGCACATGAAGGTGGTAAGGTTGTCAGCCCTACGCATCGGCCGCCTTTACCCCCCCCCCCCAACCCCCAGGAAATATTCCTGGTACTCATTTCTGTTAGAGGCTGAGTCGACCCCAGGGCCATAATGCGGAAGGATTATGTCTACGCTAAATTCCAAAGACACCATTGGATTTTAGCGTAGTGCCTCAAACAACTGCGCGACCGCGTGCCCCCATATATAGCAATGTAGTCTGCTAAACACTGTAGGCCACCAACAGGTTTGCAAACTGCATGTGTAGCACGAGAGCAGCTGGCCGAGGGGCAATTCATGGAGAAAAATCCAAACTTAGAATAACTCTGTATGTTCCGAGCAGCAACACGAATGTCAACTGTTTCAAGAACACAATTTTACGCCATTATAAAAATACATAAAAAATATTATTCTTTTTATTTTTGCCGGCAAGTCGTGATTTATTTCAATTTGTAATAACCAAGTCTACACGTATACCTACATCATATAAACTACATGAAAGGAAGGGCACAAGGAAGCACTTTTTCTGACAACAAGAATAGACAAAACGCCACGTGAGTGTGATGGCACTCATCATTCCGCTGACACTCACACCGAAGTGCCAAGAGTACAGATGGTGCGTAGGATAGCTCTTCCCCTTACCGCTCCTCTCCGCCCACGGAATTAAAAATGACTTGTGTGAATCACAAAAACATATGAAAGAGTTGGTCTGGACGGCTGCCTGGTACACAGCATGGGACGTCACCTGTACGTGCCGGACCAGGCGGGGCACTGTGGTAGGTTCCTGTCTGTCAGTGCACGTAAGCACAACCAAACCCGTCCGTCTCGGTCGCAGTATTAATAGACTGAGAGACATTATTGTTACTATTATTGTACGAGATATGAATTGTTTGCGGTTGTGAAAACTTCGGATGTGGTCCTCTGGGCTATGACACAGTGTTGCCTGGTTGGTGGCTACCATAGTATCAGAGAAACCTGCCACTTTTATCCTCCACTCTGAAGATCGAGGAAAAGAGTCCTTTGAAAACTGGCAACCACATCTGAGACAACACAGAGGCTTATCATTCAATATTATAGCCTGTAGAAGGAAGTAGTACAAGTGTTGTTAAATGAAAAAATAAATACACTAAATTTTATAGTACGTCTAGTAGTAGTAGTAGTAGTAGTAGTAGTAGTAGTAGTAGTAGTAGTGGTGGTGGTGGTGGTGGTAGCAGTAGTAGTAGTAGAAGTAGTAGCATTCAGAACTTTATGGGATTGAAAATTCACCATGCCGTTTACTCTTCAAAACGCTCAGTATCAGTACAAAGAACACAAAACACTGTACTTTGTATGAAGGCTTATGAAATATGGGTCTTTTATTTTGATGGTACAAAATGAGTGGCACGTGTCAGAAACGACGCGCATCGGAATATATTTTTGATCTAAGAAGGAAGAAGTTAGTGAGCAATTTACCTAACTAACTTTATGATTTACACAGGTCCCATAATATTGTTAAGACAATGAAATCTAGAAGCCTATGCTAGACTTGGCTTATGACCAGGATAGAAGACACAAGGAATGCACACTGAATCTTGCTAGAGAAAACACTTGTAAAATATTCACTTTCAAGATAAAGGAGATGGAAAAAACCTTTGGGTGGATTTTAGGAAGTGTGTTTGTGAGGGTCGAACGTAACTAAACTGGTTCAGAATCGCCTCAGTTTGCTGATTTCGGTAGTGGCAATCTTTGAACTCTTGAGTTCGGGTGCCAAAATTTGAGTTAACTCGAAAGGATGAAGCACTTGAGGGCGGAGCGGACTGAGGCGTACGTTTCAAATAATATAATGAATTAACAAATATATTTTTACTGTGCTGTGATATACACAATATCCCACGAAAAACTGATTGTTGCGGGATTAGTCCCCTTATACGAAGCGAAGTACCTTGCTAAGCTTATCACTTTACTTATGTTTGCTGTTCTAGCGTATCTACATACGAAGAAAATGGTATAATAAATCTTCTGTGGAGGTTTGACTCGTATAAGGGTAGTGCAATAGGTAATGATCTTTCCAGGTTGTGCTAAGGCACGAGGAATTTATTGACCACTTAAGCGACTACAGCTTCTGAAGATGATCACTACTACCAGAATCCGTTACTGTTTACAGCTATTGATAAGTATGACGGATCTACTCATTTACGGGAGTAGGATATGCCCCGCTCATCTCATTCTTTTTTATTTTATTGCCTTAATAATATTGGTGAGGAGTGCAAGTTATTAAGCTCATCATCATACTATTTTATCCAGTCACCTAGTAGGATAACCCATTTGGACACAAATATCTTCCTCAGCACCCTATTTTCGAAGACCCTCAAACCGAGTTCCAATCCTTATGTGAGAAACAAAGTTTCACACGAATACAAACAATTTCTCATGCGCAAGTTTAAAAAAAATTAGCATCGCTCATTAAATGTTGGCAGAACTGTAAGGTAGAGGCTGTACACCGTACGAGCATATAAGTAAAGTTCACCATATAACATGCCATGAAGGTACAGAGGGGGAGTAGAGATATAGATCTACTCTATCTTTAACCTCGTCACTAGATGGGGTGGTTGGTTAAAGCCAAGCCTTGGCCGCTTTACCTCTGGGAAACATTCGGTACACATTGTACAGGAAACTGGGTGGGCCCCAGGGCCGGTCCGGACGGTTGCGGAAAATCTTGCCCCCACGGGGGTTAGAACCCCGAAACGTACAGCCCGTAACGAGTCGCTGTACCGACTACGCCATCCTAATCCACGCATGAGAATATAGGGTTATAATATTTTATTAGTAAATAACTATTCCCTTGGAAATAACGAAATTATTTGAACTGCTTTATATGTGGTATGAGCTTACTTTCGTAACAGTTTTGTCTATCGATAAAATAAAGAATGTAAAAGAAATGTGATGTTGCAACCGTTGACTGCCATTTTTGTGACTATACTAGCTATAATGCATATAAAAAAGTACTGCATTTTATTAAATATAAAGCTATGCAATCCGAAACAAACAGGTCTATTTGCATGGTAAGAAACAGATCATGAAAGAAATTGTCATCGAAACAATAATTGGGAGTGCAAACCTGACAAAGTAGTAATGATTACAACATAAAGAGCTGAACAAAAGAGAATATAATTTCTTGTAAATTAGTCTCATTTCGTCAGCCATCTGTGGTCACGCACGTCAGGCAGTTTGTTTGCTCCTCTGCATCACGTAGTTATCAGTTAGTCAAATAGCGTATTTTTTGTTTGCAGTGGTAATGTATCTGTTCTATAGTGCAGCAATATGCACTGAGCTACGTCATTCTGACTTGATTTCTCAGAGAGTTTTCAAATGTTGCAGGTGGGAACGAGATTCTTGGAATAAGCCATTGGGCAGGAGGTACGGGGCCCGGCCTGGGTGTTTAGTGACTGGATGCCAGAAGGGGGTCATGGTTCGTAAAATCGTTGCCTCTACAGATATTAAAAGGAGCCATTTTGATTTCATGTTTGGAGCCATATTAACCTTGACATTTAATGTCGCCATGTTGTGATTTATTACGGGACTCCTATAAATTTGGGATATAAAATGCATCGAACCGCTTCCTCTCTTGGCTATCCATTAAGGTGGAGCAACCGCTAAATCGTAGTGTTCTGCTTGGGCCTATATGTAGTGGGTAAAATTATGGCTGTGTGGTATGACTGTGCAAGATGTAATAGCCACGTGACGTGCTGGATTTACGAACAAAACCTGCAAACGGATCCGACTCATGAATTTATTCGAGAATAATGTTAATACATTTTCTAGAGTAATCTGTAGCCTTCATTCTGTTTATTCGGACATTTTAGACCAACTCTGTAAGTGCGCATAATTTTTAACAGAAATAAAGTAAATTTCACATTATATTCTCCGTGCATTCTGATATCAAATCACAAATTAAAAAACCAACAAATGCACTGTATTTCCACAAGTATAGTCTAATGCCCCTACATATGTTTCAGCTTTACCAAGCCATCATCAGGGGGTCCAAGGTTTACATATACTTAGCTTCATTATTTTCGCCCAATAACATAACATATATCACACATAAAACAAGCTTCGTTATCACTAGTAGACTAGAGTTGAGTAAGGACTTTTTCTATTTGCAGTTGTTGGTGTTTTAATTTGTGATGGAAATAAAGTAATTCATTCAGTATTGTGCCGAGAACCAAACTAAAGAATACAAATATTATTATATTTATTACGACCTACGCAGCCGAAACACGAACATATACTACAAAAACAAAACCAATATTAACCTGAATATTTTCATAAAGACTCAGTTCGTACCTCGCAGTAAACAATCTCCGTCTCTGTTACAAAAAGAAAATCAGTTAATATTACGTAAAGAAATAATGGTTGTTGTACCGAGATCCATGTAAACACATAAATGCACTCTGTCGGCAAAACGTATAAGTTTTGAGTGTTAAACCTGGTGGTACATGAAGTAACCAATGGGCCTTACAGGGGGAATGCATGGTAGTTACTATACGTACCACTTATTTAAACGTCATGTACTCAGAATTTTTCCCATACGATGTTTCCTGTGATAACCAATTCTTAATGACGCACATCTCCAAGTACAAAATTTAAAATTCATCGCTATGGCTCAACTTATTTTCTGTGTGGCATATTTAATCGCTCCATTCCCAAACGATCTACCCTCCCTCCAGCCCATCTCTACCAAAAGGAGGGGCGGTTGACGATTTCGTTCTTCTGGGACAGTAATCGGTTCCCGATATTTCGAAAGAAAGAAATGCCTTCATCTCCCAGCGTCCGGACTTATAGAAGAAGAAATATTTACCAAGCGAAACGGCGTTATATCTCATAAGACAGTAATTTTAATATCTACGGCAGTGAGAGTCTCAAATGCCACTTGCATCCAGCCCAAATTCTTAAACCCTTTGTTTTAATATCCACTATAATATTATTACTCCTATCTACTGCTAGTCTAAAACACGTGATTGAAGGAAAGTTAGATGGAAGGATATAAATGAAGGGAAGACGAGGAAGAAGGCGTAAGTAGCTACTGGATGACCTTAAGGAAAAGAGAAGATACTGGAAATTGAAAGAAGAAGCACTAGATCGCACCCTGTGGAGAACTCGCTTTGGAACAGGATACGGACCTGTCGTAAGACAGACTACGGAATGAACGAACGAATGAATGAATGAATGAATAATTAATTAATCTACTGCTAGATCTTCTAAGCAATCTTCTGTAACTTCACGTGCATTTTTCATCCCTTCCATGCTTCTTGCATGCTCCGTCAATTCCATCTCCCTTGTTACTTCCTTGTTCTTATGTCAAAATAGTGCTGACGTCTCCAGAAACAGGTCTACTTGTCGTGTTGAAGCTGTCAACACCAGCACAGTATCTCTACACTTTGTTAGCAACGTACATAATAGAATTAAATGACACAGGCTTATGTAAAGCAACATCTGAACTGTTAATTGGTTCTGTCAACAACGTGTTTGCTCCTGTAGCACATGAAAATTCCAAGAGCAATGAACGATGTATGTAAATTCGCAAATGCATTTGGGCATGTGCATTCCGAGCAAAAGCAAACGTTTCCTCATTATAATTGTCCTTCCCATTCACTGTTACCGGACATGAAGTTAAATCCCCTCTTTCTATGAACATACATGATCTTAGCATTCATGAGCATATATTTTGTGATTCTATATTTCTGCACACGTGAGTATCTCACGCAAGATTAAACATACTCAACATAACTAGCTAAAACGGCAAACTTTCCTGTAAAGTGCCTGGAGGAAATATCACTATTTGCCTTGCAAAAATTTTATGGCGTTTTAAATACCAGAAATTCCTCTGACAGTTGACAATGTTTGAGTTTTGTAAGGCGTGGCAGAAAAGTTGCTAACATGCAAAGCCACTTACTGGAGAATCATGGTTGAATGTCTTTTAAGCAAAAGATGCTAAAAAAGGTATGATATTATGTGGGTCCCCTGTTTATTATATAAAGATGTACGCTTTGTGTTTTCGCTTCTAAGCCTTTCAACAACTTATTTGTCTTGTCTCTTTCAATTATTTTCTCCCACAGCGTTAATTCTGCCGGACGTTCAGCATCTGCTGGCTCTCTCTCTCTCTCTCTCTCTCTCTCTCTCCTCTCGACATTTTTTTTTTT
Source organism: Reticulitermes speratus (assembly GCA_021186555.1). Classification (NCBI taxonomy): domain Eukaryota; kingdom Metazoa; phylum Arthropoda; class Insecta; order Blattodea; family Rhinotermitidae; genus Reticulitermes; species Reticulitermes speratus. Next base: position 24,859,161 of record JAJKFL010000005.1, read on the forward strand.
GTAATGCAATTCATATCTTGAACACTCATTACAAACCCACAAACTCGTGGCCGCCACTGCCAACACTGCTACCACCACCACCACCGCTGCAACCACCACCACAACCATCACCACCACCACCACAACCACCACCACAACCATCATCACCACCACCACCATCATCACCACCACAACCACCACCACCACCACCACTATAAAAAACCTGCACGAAATGAAATCTCTAATGAAAGATTAAAGTTCTCATATCGGTGTGGCTGAGGCATGTTACGTTTTGTCTTTGGGTGAGTGTTTCCCGGCGTTTCGAATAATGGTAGTGTCTTAATCTTCAAGAATAAGCAGTCGAAGCAGTTTATAATGGAATGCTTACTCTTGAAGATGAAGGCACAACGATCCATCGAACCGTCCGAAACCGCCCAACCGGCAGCGACACATACCAAACCACTTGAATCTTCCACACGTATGAAGGATGAAACACACGGACATTATTTTATGTGGCAAATTGCGTCACTCTTCGCTCAGAGCGTTTCACGCAACGACAGCGCAGCGCTCGCTGCCATTCCAATTTGCCGTGAAATGGGATTCACGCAATTTTAGTTAAAAAATATTGGAGGTGATATTAGGTTGCTATTCATCATATTTAAAAAAGGCTCTGTTATCTTTCGGCTCACAGTCACGCGTCGCATTTGAGAAACAGGTTGTTTATTGCAAGTTGAAAGTTTTGTAAGCCATGCGAGCTGATGGGAAATTGCTAGCACCAATTGTCAGAGGAAATAATGTTCCTATATAATCGATCTCAAAAATGTGTGGCATAAATCAACGTAAAATTATCATAGTATATAAGAACAGATTTTGCACAAGTGAAAGTGAGATAATGGGAATTTAAAGAAGAATACTTTGCTGGCTTCTTGTTATTCACATGCATACAGTTTCGTTTCGTAATGCGCTTTCTGTCAAAGCATGTGGGAAAAAACGTCCTGACATAAATAGGAAAGAACGTCAAAAATTGGCGTGGATTAAAATTTAATAAATTACTTGAAACAGTCATTCCTGATCTGAATTCTAAGTACATGTATATGTATATCCGGTACTTTTTTTTTTCAATGGCGAAGCAACCCCTAATGTGCCAAGGCCTCCTCATTATGGAGGCTTCACGATCATCCAACACTTACTTCTTTTAAATCTAATTTGCGCTAAAACGGAAAACATACTCACTTGTCTTCCAGGTTCCTTTTCAACGTGTTTTATTGTATTTCAAATTGGCATATATTCGATTCACACATTTTCACAAGATAAAATATAAAACATAATTTCTCCAGAAAATGTTCTTTCTTAGAGCATCAAATAATTCAAACAAATTCAAGTCATCCTGGATATGAAGCCGTGTCAATTGGGAAATAATTACCATATTTATGAAAAACACAGTGTCATATCCTGAAATACGTGAATCCTCATCAGCACCACTATGAAAACTCAAATATTGCAGAGAATAGCTTAACCATTTAAGTGACTGCTAGCCGGGAGACAGGAGTTCGAAATCTGGAAGGGCCGCTAGAATTTGTTTGTCAACATATTCAGACTGGTTGCCTCTTCCTACGCAGTGAGTATCGGCGAACATTTTACTTGGGGTTGAGGGCGAAGAGCTTTTCAATCTCCCAAGGGTAATGCCGCAGTGAAGCCCTGAAACACACTGGCCCAGCACCTTAAGGGTAGAAAACAGCTATACACAAATATCCTACGCCACGTTTCACGGATTCTTTGCAGACAACTAGTGATTACTTATGTGAATAATAAAAGGTACAATGTAAAGTTCACCCTCGAACAGGCCATAGAATCCCAGAAGGGATGTAGAGGTATAGACAGGTATAGAGGTATAGACCTCGGCGCTAGATAGGGGCGGGTGGTCAACGCCACTCCCCGTCCGCTTAACCCTCGCGAATGACCTGTACAGGAGGCTGAGTGGGCCCCAGGGCCAGTCTGGACTGGTGCAAAGAATCTTGCCCCCAACCGGGATTCGATCCCCGGACCGACCAGCCCGTAGCGAGTCATCGTAGAGACTACGCTATCTCGGCTATTCTACACTACGCTATCCCCAATATTCACTTATGTGAATATCAGCAGGTTAGACGTCCAGAATCACTGAAATGATACCAATATTACGCCACTGGAAGCAAGCCCAATTCCGTATTCCTTAATTTCCTACAATCGGCAACACGACACGGCTGAAGCACGAAATTTGTGTGGGAGAGATACTAGCGACCCTGCCGAAACCACAGAAACGACAGTAACCATAGAAACCACAATAAACGTGGTAATTAATTAGCATTAAACACAGTTACATTTGTAACCACACTAATCGGAGTTTTTTACTTTATTTTGACAAAGTCTTTGTCAAAGTATTTCAAAGAGCTACGAAAATTCAAGAGTGCAAAGTGAAAGAAAATCTATGTACTCTGGTGCGGAATGCCCTTTTAAAGTAATTTTTCTTCTCAGCAACAATTCCTCTTCGAACTTCGATCTCCGTTTTCCACAGAGGGCTTCTTAATTCTTTACACACTGAAGATACGAATTCTTATAAGAAAAGAATATACCATACTGTCTAGGTTCACACAACGAATACAGGTGCCCATGGCTGAAGCAGAATAGCGATAGCAGTACCAGTGGTTCAGACTGACCACCTTACAGCACACATAAATCTGGATGACACATCTGGTCGTTTGAAGTAGAATCATCTACATTTTAACAGTTTTTTTTTTGTCCAGCTCACATTTAAACGCATCTACATAGGCCCTAAAAACAGAGATTTTCGGATAAAAACACTACCATTCATCACACTACAAAAGCCGACACCCTGTTTCAGTCCTAAAAATACGCAAGCTGCAGACAATAAAGAAACACATATATATAAACACAAGATTTTATTTAATTTTTTCATCTTTGCACTCTTAATATTGTGACATCATCTTTAACTATAATATAATTATGCTTCTGGACAAGCAGAAATACCCATTCTTCCCCCGGGATATGGCTGCTTTCGTCGTCAATATCACAACAGCCCCTACAGTAGCTAGAATATTAAAAAGAGTACTGACATTCTTAAGAAATTAAACTTTGAGTAATTAAAAATTATATTGATGGAGGATGAAAATCGCACTTAAAATTGTTCCATGGCTACGGCATTAGGAGAATAAGCATAAAATTCAAAAATATTTTTCGGAATTATTTTTTTAGGTCCATGCTAATAGATAGGAAGCAGAGAAATTACATATTCAGGGATGCAGAATCTTTCACAAATCTACGAGCCATCTCAAAATCCAAGGCGCTAGAAGGATGACATGACACAAGTTTGACACTGAGGGTCTACAAATATTAGGCACCACTGTACAAAATGTATTCCTTCGGACGATCTGGCCCCCGGGACTTGTGCACCCCTGCATAAATACACAAACAAACCTATGTATTAGGCAATTTGGATCTCAAAGAGACACGGTTTTCTTGGAACTAATCTTTCAGTAAAGACGTAGTAAATGTGTTCCGGCGTGGAAGAAATCTCCACTAATTCTAGACCTCAGCACTGGACAGAGAATACCTAGTAAACACTGCTTTACCCCCAAGGAAAAGCTTTGTTAATCATTGTATAACAAATGTGTCCTTGTTGGGAATGAAGTATGTCAGCCGGTCTGCAGGCAGTCACTTTAGTGACAGAGCTAACCAGACTGAACATGTGTTCTATTCTGATCGCGATAAAAGGAAAGTATCCTAAGTCTCCGACTTTCGCAGTGTTGCTCATTTCATTAGCAGAGATGCTCTGCACTTCATTTCCGTGTCAACGTCTGCCACGGTAGTTTATTTCTATGTTCTGGTAGCAAGAGGTATAAAAAGACAAGTCACACCACCATCATTGAGTGTGAAGCATTTGTAACCCATCCAAACTGACGGACACCGGGGTTCCGAAATATTCATGTCCGAACCCTTAGCGCGCAGAAGTCCAGGCTACATCTGTGTGTGCGTAAAGTTACTGAACCTTGAATCGTATCACAGGAATGTCACAAATCATGCAAGTAGCTTTTATCTTCTCCGAGTCCTGCGTGAGGTAGTGCTAACCACAATACACAACGTATGCGCTGGCTGACACCACACAAGGTGTCCTTCAATCGCTCAGCACGTAAAGCAATCCTAAGCCCTTTATGGAACACCAAAGGCCCCGCTTCTGGGCCCTATGCCGATCTGTACAAGCAGTACACAGCTACACACCTCACTTACTTTACACTTTAATATTATCCCCCTATCCATGCATCTTTGTCGTCAGAAATGCTATCTGCCTTTAGCTGCCTTTATTCTGTGCTACACATCTCAGCAAATGTAGACGCATGGACGTAGTAGCATTTGACTTAAACGTCACAGGTCGCCTTAAAATTTTGTTGTAATTTGGGTTTAAGGATTACAAAGTTTCCTGCTTTTAATGGCCTAAAAATCGTCTTATTGGCGTCTCTATAGCCCTCCTATTCTTCTTCTCTCCATATGTTTATAATTTTATGCTACCGCCACCTTTATATACACAACGTTCCGTCTGTTCACATTAGTAATACTCTCTTCAAACATATTTATGAATCTTTAAATTTCTGACGGTTTCAGCATCAGTGCCTGTACCCAAAGTAATTTACTTTGTTAAAGGATGCAGCTGCCTTTATCACACTTTGTTTTACTTACAACAAAGCGTTTCGTCGCGTATATTTGCGTCATCGTCAGTGTCTCACGCAAAAATAATGTTTTACGGAGAGATGATGACGCAAAAACAAACGTCGAAAAGCCTTCATCATAAGCAAAACTAGAATTTTGGTAAAGAGAATTGGATTCTTTAAGTTACTAGATCAGCCATATGGAGTGCGCAACTTAAAACCTATATCCAAAAATTTAACAACTCCATGGACCAGAGTTTCGTGTTGAGAAGCTAATAGCTCGTCGGCTAGTCCAGAAATTACAGCAGTATGTAACAAGAAAGCTCATTGCCCTGTTCAAAAGCGACCACCACTTGTCCCTACCCAGAGTGACAATAATCCAGTCAACCCCCACCCATCCCATTTAATTTCCACTTAATGTTATTCTCCCATCCACGACCATATGTTCCATGTGGCCTCTTTCCTTCGGGTTTCCAAGCCAAAACTCTGCAAGCGTTCCTTTTCTCCCCAATATGTGTCACATGCCCTGCCCATCTCATTCTCCTTGATTTTATCAACATAATGTTATATGGTGTTCTGTATACGTAATGAAGCTTCTGATTATGCCACTTTCTTCATTCTTCTGAGGCCCAAATGGCTTCGCCAGCACCCTATTACTGAACGCCCTCCGCCTATGTTCTTCCCTTGGTATGAAGAACCACATTTCACATCCATATTATACTTCTCATTTCTGCAATTATATTTGAACGTCCTTTACTGTGGTACGGACTATAACTCACCTATCACGTTACAGCCTACATTCTTTTCGATTTTTGAATGCGCTGTAAAACTAAAGGATTTGAACTGGCAACAAAGAATGCAGAGCTGATTGTGATGCTTAATGTTCCTCTCGCAGACATGGTGTCTCAGGTTTTTTCTAACTTGGTGCTAACTTTGCCCTTGGCATGTACATTTTACTTCGATTCTTGAATAATCAGTACATGGAACGGTCTGAATGATAAAAGTATGCAACAAATTGATGGTGCGTATGTTCTCTTTCAAAAAGTGTCTAAGATGCCTAACATTCAAAATGAGGCAGGAATGTCCCTCTCGTAATATACAATATATTGATTTGAAAAACCCTGAACAATGATAAGAGTTTCAACTTTCAGCGATGTATTAGGGCTGTACGATGCAAATATTCTCTTCCAAGACGTAATGTTTGAAATTTCATGCTGATTTAGGTAAAAGTTCCCCTTTGGTGTTTAATTCTTATTTTGGTTTTTGAACACCTGTAGCACGATACGGTTAGAACTGGCAATAAAGTATGTAGGGCCGTGTGATGCGCATGTTCCATTTCCAGACGTAGTGTCTAATGTTTCGTTCTAAACACAGTGCGAACTCCCCCCCCCCCCCCTTGCCGAGCACTTTTTATTCCACATACTTTCATAAGAGTTAAATCTTTCTTTCTGTCTGATGCCATCTGCATGTGTCAAACTGTCTGCCGTTGATTTCCTTTGACGTCGCACGGAACTCAAGAGTACCGGGTGGCTATTTCTGCCCAGTGGCATAATCATCACACACCTAACAACCGAATGAAAAGTATTTCCTATAAAAAAACATTTCCCCCATCACCCCTTTGCACGCAAGGAAATGATAGTTGAATCTGCCATCAATCATCTCCCTCTGTTTTTAATGTCAAGTCTTTCTTATTTCAAGCTGATTAATTCATCAAGCTTGGCCCCCGAGTCTAGTCAGGTGAAGCTTTGGGACGCAGCCAATCTCAACAAGATGCACGGACGATAAACCAAACAGCCTACACTTCTGCCTAATCACAGTGCTACAGATTCTCATTCCTGACAGAATACATGTGTTTTACAGCCATAATCCTGGACATTCCATCCATAAAACTTCAAGCATCAAACTTACCTATAGAATATTTAAATATTCCGTGCGTACCTCCAGCTACTAATTACAAAAAACAGCCGGTCAATAGAATTTAAGAAAATAGTTTTGTTTCTTTCTGAGAAACATAAAAAGCACATAGTCTAAACACACTTATTGAAAAAAATGCAGAATTTGTGAGTGTTAAAACAGATGGCATGTACAACAACTACTATGATTTAAAGCAGCAATTCCCAAAGGGGGCCCACGGACACCAAGGGCTCATCGAGTTCCCCCTGAGGGTCCCAAACTTGATTAAAACATAAGGTTCATCTTTTGCTTAGGCGTTACATAATCGTAGTTCTTTTGTCACTGTTGTGAGGAAAAACTAGTTTTGTAATACAGATTTGAATTCACTTAATGCACTTAATGTTTAGATTTTCAGTACGTATCCTATTTGTAAATATTAAAAATTTAAATTTTTCCAAAATTTAAATAACTTCTTTTATAAGAATCATGCAGTTTTATTCTAAAAAAGTAATTCTAAATTATTTATGTGTGTGTGGTATATAATGCTATTTGGCCACACAGATTTAACACAGTTTCCTTTTTCTCTTTTGCTGAATTCAAATGTCTTCGGATCTCTAAGGCTAGAGACATGTTATGATGCCAGTACACAATAATAAACTCAAAATTAAATTACTGTAGCCATAAAAGGCAGCCTCTTTGGTGATCTAACCACTTAAATTTTATTGACTATTAACAAAAAATAAAACTTCTATTCTTAAACAGCTCCTTTATAAACTAACTCCACAATGGGCGAAATCAACAAAGAACAGTAACAGGGAGTAGATGCAGTGTGTATAAGTAATAAAAATTTTATGTTGCTAACTTATTTTGATAATTATTCCTAGGAATCAGATACGTGCTAGAGGGCGCATATTTTAACATAAAAGCATGTTGATAAAGTGTTTAATCAAGCGTTTCATAGCCTCACTTTGAATATATTTATTTTATAGCCTGTCACGACAGGAGTCCGTAGTCAACGAAAAAAAAACGCTTATGTGTTCACGGTAACATCACTATGTTAAAGAATTTGTATTTGTATTCAATTGATTACGTTTATTCCTGGTGCTATAAATAGGTTGCCAAATATTTGGTTCCCTTCTATTCACTACAAAAGTTAAAAGCTTTAGTACCTTCTTGAAAAGCAGACATTTTTGCGTTTTTGTGAAACACTGCTTACGTAAAAGAAGGCAAACCTACATAACTCTAACCTAATGAAAACACGGTGAGAATAGAAATTGCAAAAAGTCAGAAAAATATGTAAGTTACATTGTCTACAGTTTACCTGTTTAAGACCCAGCGCCAACTATGTGTACCATCGACTGTTTTATATTACGAAACTCTGCAGTATTTTCACATAACGTGCTCTCTATAATTCTCACAATAAACACCTATTATTTCCATAAACAACCGTAACGAATCCCTTTTTACATTACGGACGGAATATTTCTCGCACTCAGTGTGCACTCAGGTGGTCTACAGAGAGAATCTAGGCCCAGACGATGGTTATTCTCGTGGTCTTCCTCAGTAACCAGGCAAACTGCAGGTACTTGCTGTGAAAATCTTATCATCGCTAACCTACAAGTCATATATACCTCACTAATAATAAAAATCCAATGTAATAGTTGCAGTTGTTAAGCATCGTTAAGAAACTCAGGGTATAATCGTATTCGTAATCGCATTTCTTTCACCCAGAAGACCTAGGCGTAGACGAGAGGAAAAGATTAAATGTGACCTTCAATCTGTAGGCAGGAGGTGAACGGGATTAAGCTGGCTCAGAAGAGGGCCAAGTGGCGGGCTTCTGCAAAGGCTATAATGAACCCTCGGTTAACATAAACTGCGGCGAATGTCTTGACTAGGTGAAGAATTAGAAGAAAGAAAGAAGGACTCTGTTCCATGGATTTACTTAGTTAATAACAACCTTTATTCAGGAACTGTTTAAGATATTTTTGGGTCCAATGCAAAATTAATTTTTTGGGGAGCCCTACCTATGCGTAATCCTGAACTGACGATGCGGCGAGAGCTAAGTACGTATTTACACGCAAAATACATATGACTCAAAATCTGAAACACAAACAGCCTTTTGGGACGCCCACGTGACGGTATAGCTTGCGATTGCATTCAACCGGCCCTACTGTTCTTATTATACAATAATCAGCAGTCAGATTGTCTTCAAAATAATTACACAAGACAAACGAGGAAAAATCTCTACAATACAAGATCGGCAAATTTCGTACAAAGCAAATATATCTGTCTCATAATTACAGCATGCAATTGTTTTTGCAGTGCGCTTGCTGGAACCGGCCCGATCAGATTACACATCTAGTTTACATTCATGAGTTCAAAGGGTTTTTAGTCCAGGGGTGTCAAATTTCTTGACATGGGGGCGTTAATAATATTAAGAGGCTGATGGACAGACAAACTTCTCATAAAGCTGTCTCGGAAATATATAGCCTCATTAGGATATATTACCTTGTTTTTTCTCCAAGTATACGTACATCAGAAGGTTCTATTTTACGAATGTTTAAGATGGACATTAAAATTTATCTTAAGTTGAAACACTACAGAATGTAACTATTATTTATTTGCATTTGTGTGCTTTATATAGAAATCTTCATTCGAACTTGAATGTTCTAACATCTTTTTTTTATTTACAGCTTATTTAACATAATCAAAATCCCATTCTAAAGAGCGTTAAATAATAGGAATATTCATTAATAATTAATCGGAGAGGGTGTGGAAGGAAGCAGTTGTGTCATAATTTGCTTTATTATATCAGAATTGTCCGGAGGGACTGAGAATACATGAAAACACTCCGTCAAAATATCAGCGCCGAATTTGAACCCAGGGACTCCTCAACAAGAATCATGCGTGTTACCCATTCTACAGCTACGTTTGGTGCGAAATACATTATCTTATACTTCGTAATGCTTGTGTTATGACGCACACAATGTAGGCTTTCATCTCATTGTATGGTATACCGGCAAGTCAAGAAGCCAAAGCATCTGAACTGTTTCTTTTCTAAATTAACATTAATTTTAACTAATTAAATTCCTTTGCTTGTGTAAAGAAAGTATAAAACAAATAAAGTACTCCTTTTTCCAATTCGGGATTAGATTTTTGGGAATACGCTTTCGATGAATAGGAAAGTCCTTGAGAAATTGGTGCTTAGGTTCTTCACTCCTTGGTTATGCTCCTCAATGCCTAAGTTGCATTTTCTTTAACTAAACACAAAAGAAAGACATAATAACACAAAATCAATACAATCACAACAACGTACTGCGCAGTACAACAAGCAAGACCCTGTAAAACCACAACACAATTTACCTTGAATCATGAAAGATGGTTTAGAGGGTCACTACGCAAGAGTATACGACATGGCGCAGAAGCTATACAGACCGAGTATGTTGAAAGTACGTTTCCGTGCAAGAACACGTGAATACGAATTATTTCTGCTGAAGGTGGAAAACACATGTACAGAGGAAACCTTGTGTGAACGTGAAGTTTGTGGTCGGAAAATCCGCCATGAGGGAGGGAATGCTGTATTCATAATTCAAATAATATAGTCTGGATCGCCAGAAAATTAATACGATTAAGCAAGGTTTAAAACAAACGGCTTCCGGTGACTGGTAGACCGAAATTCCAGTTTCTTAGAACAAACACAGATATTTGTGGCTAATGGCAGTATTAACAGTTCACTAAGCTAAGTTAAATTTGTAGAGCATGTCGCCGTCCTTTGTCAGAATCTCCAGTACCCTCAACGGCGAGATAGCTTACTTTTGATGGGGGTTTACCTTTATTAGTTACATCAATACATATGTCAGAGCTGGCTACAACATCGATCTGCACACTTCCTTTCTAAAAACCCGAATGTTGCCGGGTCCTTTCTTCTTTTTCTTTCTACTCCCCCCCCCCCCAACCTCACCCCCTTTACTTATTGCCCTCTGTCCCTCCACCCATATCTTAGAGTGGAATTAGAAGGTCGGAAGGTCAGAGGGTCCTTCCTCAGGCTGAGGTTGGACACACACACAAATTATTCCCTTGTCAAACATAGAGGGGTGGGGATGCCCGACTGGGCTCGAACTCAATGTTCGGCTACAAACATTACAACGTGCTAATATGATGTGAATGGCAGCATGTACATCAGACGAGACCATAGTGATGAAGACCGCCGTGTGTTCTTGGTCGAACACCTTTCTGAAGTAAGACCCTGGAAACTCTTCCAGCATTCTCCTGGAGGCACTTGATCTATCTAAAGTATCAGACTGGTTATTCGATTATTTTACTTACTGTGTCCGTAGCGTGAAGGCTGCTGATGTGATGGACGAAGGCAGATGAAGTCCTTTGATGATTTCCTGCCACAGTTTCTTGTTGATGACGTCAACGAGACCTCCGCGGGCGATGACTAGATTGTACAACTCGTATAGATCTAGGACGGACTTTGCCATAATTGGTAGTCGATTGATGGGTGTCCCTGTGCAAACAGAACAAATGTTTGCGTTACTCTGCAGCTACCTGTGTGGTTGTCCATTCTTTAACTATGTACTTACGCTTTCCACAATTTAACATATACATACATTTCTTTAAAAACACGGGCTCTATCTTGCGACACTCCAGTGACGGACTCACTTAATCCATTCGAATCTAAAATTATATATGGATATATTAACTACAAAGAGGAACGAAAACCACGTGGCTCTCTTACTGTCATGGATTGTGCCTTGCTGGTTGTCGAACTGAAATTCAAGAGAGCTGTTCCGTCGTTGTCATTATTTTGAAGCCTCAGCGTCATCTGCCTTCCTGACATATAAAAACTCATTCAATATTTCGCAAAACACTCTCCATTAAAACTACCAGTCGGTAAATGCCGTTTAGATAAAAATAAACTATCACTAAATATCCTCCTAATAATATAAAACCCACAAAGGAAAGTCTGCGGGCAAAGTACAAAGCCTTTAATATTAAAGCAAGTCGTACAAAAATAACAGTAGTCACATCAAACATTAACCGACGATGGAAGACTGAGGAACTTAATCAAAGAACTAATTTGGGCATTTCTCATATGACATGGATAACAGAGACTGATGAAATTTAGTTTCAGAGATGACATGGATACTAGAGAAGGACGGAGCCTAGTTTCTGAGATGACATGGATAATAGAGAAGAATGAAGCGTAGTTTCTCAGATGACATGAGAATAGAAAAGGATGGAGCGTAGTTTTGAGATAACATTGATAATAGAGAAGAATGGAGCGTAGTTTCTGAGATAACATGAATAATAGAGAAGGATGGAGCTTAGTTTCTGAGATGACATGGATAATAGAGAAGGATGGAGCGTAGTTTCTGAGATGACATGGATAATAGAGTAGAATGGAAATTATTTTCTCTTAAACTCGGGGTACAATATTTCTGCTTCCCGTTGGGTCCTAACTCAAAGATATCTAGAATGAATGACGAAATAGTCTCTGACTTTACATTGTACAAATAAAAAACACAATTCTTGCTCACAATCTATTAAAGAGCTACAGCCTCTTTGTTTCATGTCCATAGGTACCTGAAATCCTATATGTAGTACTAACGTATTTAATAGTCAGGGATCCTAAATTTTTATGAAGAATGCAGAGAAGAATTGGAGATCTGAGATTCTCACAATGTTATTTCTAAAGGGTTAAGTATCCTGGGATGTTACGGCGATCGAATGGTAAATAGATCCCGAAGTTCCGAAAGATATTTGTGCTCTTCTTTTCAGGGTCAAAGAGTTCAAGAAGAGTGCTCGGACTGCCTGAACGTGGAGTTTAAGATAATGCAAAAGTAGGTAACTATTTATCAGTAGACAAAATATAATATCCCAGAAGACTTGAATTTTAGTAAACTGGTACTTCACATTTAGCGCGAAAGCTGTGGACGTGTTCGGTTGCCATGACAGTCTGTATAATAACAGGTTCTTAGTCGATGTTTCAAATGAAGACTAAAAAACATTTTATTTAAAAGCTTCAGTTAATCTATCTTTAACTAAAAAATAATCATAACGAGTTAATTTTTAGTTTATAATCACTAGTATAGGAGTTGGAAATCTCTGAACAACACTGTTCCGGAACAATTCTACAATTACACGTTAGTGTTTGCGTCGCACTATGAGATAAGCGGCTTGAGAGATATAAGGAATTGAACAATTAGAGTGTGTCGTATTAAATTCAATTTAAGGTGTAATAATTTTAAAAAGTCTTGCAATAACAATTCACACACAATTTCCAAGGACAAAAAATATTTGGTTTATTTGTACTGGAATTATATTAATAAGGATTAAGAAAATTAAATTTTAATTTCATTTAATTTTTCTATTTTGTCATGTCAGTGCCTTACAAATGACTATGTCTGACAACTCTAACGTAAAAATTGTTAGTTCAATTACAATTACAATTAGTTGCATTACAAATAAGTTACAAGAACATGATATAATTACATGGGTGGGCATTACTTCTTCAGAAACAGAGAATTTATTGACCTACATGAAGCTATTTTACACAAAAAAGTTTTAAAATTAATTACCATGCAATTTTGTTCTTAGTTTTTATTTGTGGGTTTTCATATGGCCCTTGTATCTTTTTCCATAAACGCCATTAATTGTTCCTATCTTCAAAGCACACCAGTTGAGTCTGTGGAATTTATTTTGAAATAACAAGTACACAATATGTGCACTTTGAAAGCTTTAGCCCTACCAAAGCGAAACAAAGTTTTACTAACAATCTTATAGAAGAAAGAACGCAATAAATTTAATAAATACAGTAATGCTATTACGAACAGTGATTTTTTTCTCAGTGGCGCAACACCCCTAGTGGGCCACGGCCTCATCATTATCGAGGCTTTACGATGACACTAAAGACACATTACACTCGGTAGGACTCCTCTGGAGAAGTGATTAGCCCGACGCATAGAACTCTACGTGACAACACACAAAACTCACAAGCGACAGACATCCATGCTCCTGCCATACTCCTGGCGGGATTCGAACTCACAATCCCAGCAAGCGAACGGCTGCAGACCCACGCCTTAAACCGCGCGGCCGAACAGTGATTACCAAAGACAATTACGAAAATAGTAGCCGTAGGACAGTCGCATAAAAGACTGCATACAAGCTGAATATTTGGATGCAGGCCATATAACGTAATTAATTGTGCAATGGTGTCATTATTTGTTATGATTACGTAATCCTGTCGCCCGAACAGGGCGCTGCTTCTTCTGTCCCCGTGGTTTTGATCGGCCACATTCCTTGCAAACCACCTACATAAAAGCACCACTTCTTCAGCCGAGGCAGCAAATGCCTCGGAAAGGTCAGTGTCAAAAATTGTGTCAAAACCCAAATTTTTCAATGTGAAAAATCCTTGCCGTGAAAACCTGAATATTTTTGTATTTTTATTGTTGTTCCCGAAAACTGTAAATAGTTACGTTTCGGGAATATTCACTTCGCGCTTTCCACTGCAATGGGCTGCAGTAGATTAGTTGCATGAAGAACTGTACATAATGAGCACTGAATAAAATGGCATACGAATTGCGAAATGTGAACTCAGACAACCGCGGTTTTCATGGCATTATCCCATATATAATTTCTAAATTATTATATATAATTTCCTATATACAAGTTAGCCTATGTATAAGTTACCCTATATATAATTTATATATAATTATATATAAAATCGTATACATAATTATCCCACACTTCACAGGGTATGAATCTCGGATGAAATTATTACCAGCATGAAAGTACTCAGACGAAAGTCTGTCTTTCTGTCTTTGCAGCATAAATACTACAGGGAATAACCTAGGTTAGAATCTAGGTTTCGTCTGAACACCTGACTGTTTAAGTCAGATATGTCACTGTATACGACAACGCCAAACAAATAGCGATAGTGTGGTCATGCTTGCTTTTGCATGTCATGCAGGCAAGGCACGAATGTAAAGAACAGAACTTAAAATTTTCCGTTCAACAAACATACTTCAACTTCGTCATTACTAATTAATACAGCTCACGACAAAAGAACTACACAAGTAGCTATAACAGAGGATATGATAAGTTCGATAAAAGTCATATTTTACATACAGAGTCATTTGGAAGTAAATGCATTAGGTTTAACAGTTAGTACCTCCGAAACGGAATGTTATATTCCTACAATTCTTGCACAGTTTTAAATACTATACATTATCATTTAGTGGTACCTGGAAGACACGGGCTCACACCCCTTCCTTTGGAAGTCAAGAGAAAGAGAAGCAAAGGATCTCGAATTTATTTTAGTTCATAAATTGTTCTTGGTTTTGGTAGGTAGACTTCTTTGGTCCAACTCTACAAAACGAAGCACATGTAGCAACGTTCGGGCTTGGCCGAGGCCATTATTTTGGTCCCCGACGCTCTACACACGGACGTGGAAAATCTTTGTCAAGCCACACAGAAACAGGAAGCGAGAAATGTGATGGTGCTCCATTTGCATAAAGTGCAGTTTTTCGTAATTCTCCCACTGAGAAACAATAAACAATACGAAATTGTCATGCATTCCGTTCAGGAGCTACAGCCCTTTATCAATACGTATTTACTTTACAATCATCCTGTAGCATGCTTACGTGTACAATTGAGTATTCCAGTAGGTTATGACTTATACAAAGTTCAGCTTTAGGTAAGTGCGTTTGTTATTCCCAGTTCGTATAAGCTAACATGGTTATTGCGATCAAATTAGAAAGTAAACAGAAACAATGTTACCGGAGATAGACTGAAAACTGCACAATAAATTTTGAACGTTTTCATACATTCTGGATTGAGAGACTATTGGTGCCAGTAAATATGACTTTTTTTTTTCAAGATTACAGAATCGTATCAAGAATTTGATTGTGGGGGGGGGGGGGAAATATAATTATACGTGAGTTGAAGATACAACACTTTATTGCACAGTTTCTACTTAAATAGAAAATACAGTCAAGCGTTACCAGTAGCTTTTTTTCTTCTTTCAGCAAAAATTTACTTGTAACATGTGATAACCCTTTAATTTCTGTCAGCTTGAAGTTTTATAAATCTTCTATTTCACACTGCACATCATCTCCAATCTTCTTCGTCTCACCACATACGCGAACGTCCCACAAGCGTATTATCGCGTCTTCAGGTGCATTCCATTCTCTTTCAAGTTTAGCACTTTTCGTTTTGTAGTGCGTTTGTCTGTCCCCATATCATTATAGTAGTTATTATACATTGGCTGCTTGTTTTATGTACAACACACGGCCCAAGACTGCTTTCTCACAGTATTTAAAATGCTCTGGTATTGGACAGATGGCCTACTATCAACTGGAGTGTCTTTCTGATTTACTTTTGTGTGAATCTACAATAGGTCATAAATATGACAGATCTCACATATTTATTAAAACAATGTTCAAATGTGAAGTAATTTAAAATTCTGTACACTACGTGTTCGCAATTAAAGGCTGCAAAATTTCGCCTACCACTTTTAACATTTCTCTCTTGTTCACATGTAATAATTCCAGGACTCTTGAACGGACTATCAAAAAATTTGATATTGAACTGTTATAAAAAATGTCGATACATGAAACTCTTCCTATAATTAAATTAAAAGAACGAACACTTTAGTTGAAGACCTCCAAGTAGTTCTGCGCCATCATGTCTTTAAAGCGTCTCTCGCTAAATATTTCGTGCAGAAGTTGTAGAGCAAAATCAAGGACACATTCTACTTGCACACACTTTTTCCGTAAGCCTTGCAGTTTTGAGATTATGACAAAAGGAGAATTACACTATGATTCCTATTCTTAATACTTAATAATTTTAACTTTGCTTCCTGCTATTTCTCTAAAATCGTTGAGGTAGTGTGTGAAGACGATACACCACAAAGAGAACAAGTGTCGTATGTTTATCAAAAAACAGTCTGTTTATCACCCCTTATGTTGCTATACTTCTCCATTTATTAGCTCTCCACGAGATTGTATACATGACCGCTCCTCTGATTAAGTAATGTAGTTCCTGAAATGCAGAAACGTATATGGGACATTAGACCACGATAAATAAAGGCCCCTAACGCAACGAAAAAATTCTTAGGTGCCTCACTGAAGTAAATGTTCCGAAAAGGAGAGGCCTACTGCAGAACCATTTATTGTAATGCATCAAAGAAAATCACCATATAATACGGTACGAGAGAGCTCTCTTATTACAGTGACAGAAATTCCCTTTGCACCTGTTAAAACAGACAATGACATCTTTCTTATTAATAATAGTCAAAAGCCCCCATTATGCGGCTTCTTGGACAGGCAAACCCTGCATTTAGGTTATACTGGCAACAGAAACAAGAAGAAAGTTTCCGTGATATACCATAATCATTAATGCATTATATACGTCCACGTATCCAGAAAGCTGTAATTTTTTGTCATTTGCATATGATATTATTAAGTACACAGTCTGCGAATTTATAAGTAAACGACACACAGAGACAAATGGTGGACATCGATGTAATCAGAACATGGAAAAATGGAGTGGAAATAAAATGACAGGCAAATTCTGGGCATTGTGTCACCAAAAAAGGTTCGTGAAAACAAAAGGTATGGCTATGAGAATGCAAAACACACAATTATAAGACAACATATATATTATATATATATGTATTCTGAAAAACTAGGTCCGAGCAAATGTGTAGAGAAATAACTAACTAGACCGGCTGACTGACCGACTGACTGATTTAACTAACTAACTAAGAAGCCTATGATGCAGGATGTTTCTTAATCGATTCACTGTGTTTATTAAACCGAAGGTGTATTTTCGTAACTACAATAATTTCTTCTGGGTCGGTTGAAACTTGACTGCACTTTTACATGCTACATAATTTTACATGCTACATCACTTTTACATGCTACGTCTCTTTTACATGCTACGTCACTTTTACATGCTACGTCACTTTTACATGCTACGTCAACTTTTACATGCTACTGTCACATTTTTACATGCTATGTCACTTTTACATGCTACGTCACTTTTACATGCTACGTCACTTTTACATGCTACGTCACTTTTACATGCTACATCACTTTACATGCTACATCACTTTTACATGCTACATCACTTTTACATGCTACATCACCACCGTCTTCCGAACAAAATTTATAAGCTCCTTATGACGCAAATACGCACATAATTCTCTACATAGATTTTCTAAAAGGTTAGTATAAGATTAAATAATTAGGCTTCATAATGGACCGGACATTGCTATCTGCTAGGTAAAAATTAATTTCTATATAATTTAGAAGGTCAGACTTTAAAGCGTTAATATGTGATGCCTATTCCTTTTTTTTTTTTGTCGTTGCTGAGTATAATTATTTTTTCTGGCCCTCGGAATTTCACACTATCGGTACGTAGTGTATGTGGAATAATAAAGACATAATTCCAATACCCAATTCAGCATGGAAGAAAACGTACGTAAATTACACTCAAGGCTACATTCCTTGTCTATTAGAGGGGAAGAAGGGGAAGGGGTTGAAACGAATTTACGGTTTTCAGACGTCAGACAAATACCGTGTGTTGAGCAAGTTTCTGGACATGTACCTGGTATAATTTAGTCCGCGATTCCCCTCCTGTTCTCTTTCTACACAATATATTTTCTTGACTATATTTTTGTATTTTATTAGGTCTGATGATAGGGATCTTGGAGACTCCGAAACATCCTACTAAGAACCATCCGACTGCTGCTGCAGTTGCACTTTTCCTTGTAACATGCACATTTGGCCCTCCTGCCTGCGCATATTAAGAGACACGTAATGAAGTTGCATTAAACGCAAAAGGCAAAGTTGTATTTTTATGCGTGGTAAGCACAAACTGTACAAGCGAACGCATAAAGCGGGGGTTATGTCGACCAAACTGACAAAAATTTCAGTGACATTTATGGGCGAGACATTTGCATTAAAATCCATCGAGAAATATACGAATATTCTAATGTAGTATCTCCATTAAATGAAGTCCATGATACCTTTGCTCTTCTGGGATGTTAGGCAGCTTAGATTGGTAGTTAGTTACCTAAGTTTCTGGACAACCTATCGGTCTCATTTTCAAGGGTCAAGCAGAGTGCTAGACCCTTGAGACATTCTTCAGAAAGACCCTGTCAATGCAGAAGTGGATGATTTAACTTTCCTAAATGTTTACAGGCCAATACCTGTGGCCGTGCGTTCTAAAGCGTAGGTCTGCAGCCGCTTGATTGATGGAAACACAAGTTCGAATTCCGCTGAGGGCATGGATGTTCGTCTGCTGTGTGTTGTGTAGGTAGTGGCCTCTGCGATAGACTGATGACTCGTTCAGGGGAGTCCTACCTCGTGCGTGTGTCTAATTTTGTGTGATCTAGAAACCTCAACAATGAGGTGGCCTAGGCCCGAGTTTGGCTGTTGTGCCCCCCCCCCCCCCCAAAAAAAAACCTGTTCACAAGTTATAAGATTCGGTAGGGATTAAAATACCGCTGCGCAAATGTAACACATCATATATTTTGTAGCATTCAGTATTTTCTCAGTTTATCCGTCATCATTTCTTCCGCCAGCTACTGTACTCTCTACGTACGTAGGCTATAAATGGGACATTCAAGTGTCTCCCTCACTGTCACAAGATCTTCACACGAGGTGTATAAAATTAGCAATTAGAGGGCGGTCGTATCCGCAGTCAGTTCAGTTACTTTGACCACAAAACTTCTTGAGAAATTTCTATTTTAAATTACCACGGCTTCCAGGTCGACTCCGGAACCACCCAGACTCATATCTACTGCAGGTGTGCACACACTTTCGAAAAATCTAGAAGCCATGTCAAAATTCTCGGCGCTAGAATGGAGATATAAAGAAAGTTCCATACTGAGGGCCACAAAATTTAGTCGCCACGGCGACCTGACGCCTGGTATTTGTGCATCTCTGATGTAGTGTGTACCAAAGGCTCTTTCCAAGTGGGTAAAGTGGCCGAATTTTTCAGGTGAGCATTCATTACATTTAGCACGGGGCCGACATTCTAGGAGGGTTATACTAGGAGCTCTGTGGTAAATTTAATTGTGTTCCATGCCAGTCCACATCAATCCCTAACTTCAGTGAAGTTCAAATGAAATTTAATTACATTTCTGGCAAGAAAAATCTTTCTTTCTTTCTTGCTTAGTCTGACATCTCTTATGTACTCATTGTAGGTGTAGAGGGTTATTGTCGCACCTGATCACATTCAATGACACACACCCACACACACACACACACACACACTCGGTGGGTCTCCTCTGAAGGACAGATCGGCCCGTCGCAGGGACCTCTACCTGACAACCCAACATTCAAAAGAGAAAGACATCCATGCCCCTGGCGGAGTTCAAACCCGAACCCGCAATCCCAGCAAGCGAGCGCCGCAGACTTACGAAGAAAAATTCTAATCGTGCAATGAATAAGAGCGCAGCATAACGTACGTCACAGACCTTGTTAAGAGCAGTAAATTTGATTTTACACTTTCTTACACTATGGAAAACAGTAGACAAAATAGAGGGAAATTTTAGCAGTACATCTCTTCCCCCCCCCCCCAATGGCTCGACAGCCCCTTGGGGGCCTAGGCCGCCTTAATTTTTCGAGGCTTCATAATCACACACTTTTTAGACACACCCCACTCGGTAGGACTCCTCTGGACGAGGGACCAGCTCGTCGCAGAGACCTCTACCTGACAACACACAACACTCACAAGAGACAGACATCCATGCCCACGGCGGGATTCGAACCCACAATCCCAGTAAGCGAGCGGCCACAGACCCACGCCTTAGACCGCACGGCCACTGAGATCGGCAGTACATCTCTTAGATTCTCCAAAACCGAACTGTGACAACAAAATTTATAACTCACTGTGCATTTCTAATCCATGACGATATCATTAAGACTAACGAGAGATGTAAAATCTCAGAGAAATATTTGAAAATGTATCAGCTAATTAGGTACATATTTACGTGTGCAAGTTACAGACGTGCGAAATTTGTGTGTCTGTCATTTTGGTGTTACTTGTTACCATATTAAGACGCATGTAATAAATCGTGACGACCTGGAAGTAGTTACGGTGATATTACGTACGATACGTGACATTATCATGGTAGTAACTAAGACGGTTAGCGACTTGTGGGATGAAAGGCAGCGTGGGGTGCAAGCAATGAGTCTACGTGTCGAAAGAAAATGTTGGCTCCAGCCTCAGGCTAGGTTCTGAACACAAGTGTGACGTAATCCCGTATCTATTACAGGACGTCATTAGTCCCTAGTATCCTTAATCACATTTACAATTGAGCTTAGAATAACACATTGTTCTTTTAATGAAACTCTTCCGACAACTGGCGCTAAAAGGTAAAGCTATCTCTGTAAAGGCCTTGACAGGCCCCTAGGGTTCCAGGAATTTGACGCTCCCAGATTTCCAGACAATCGGCACATGAAGGTGGCAAGGTTGTCAGCCGTACGCACTGGCCGCCTTTATCCTCCAGGAAGTATTCCTGGTACTCATTTCTGTTGGAGGCTGAGTCGACCCCAGGACCATAGTGCGGCCGGAAGGATTAAGTCAATGAAAAGACAACTGGCGCTATGCGTGCCATATAAAAATCTAGTTATACAAAAATAAATTAAATCCTTAGCTTTTCTCAGGTTACCTGTACTCAGAAATAATTGCAAGACTTACGTGAATGTGGCTGTAAAGAACAAACGTTTATTATTTTCCTACGAGCAACCCGAAAGCCATTAACATCCTTGTTTCACTTCAACAAATCATACAACAAACACGGCTGGATTAGTAACACCCTCTGGTGATAATAAAAGCAACTAGCGAAGTGAGTATTCAAGTCAGCGAACACTGCGCGCGTCACTTGTTTTTCTTCGTCGACACAAGAATGTGACCATGTGATGGATGAATCCAGCGTGCGTTTCGTGGAACCGGTCCAACTGTCGGTAGATCGTATAAGTGTATTGAGGGTGGTAACCCAACTTACCAGACCCATGAACTGTATGACGTTAACGTATAAGAGGTGTGTGACTCACACGTACTGTTGTTACATTATATTACTCTGATATTTTTTCAGCGCCAACCATAAATCTCGTACTACTAAAGAAATGTGTGTATGTACGACCCGTGAAATAGTTTCAAAAATTATGATACTAAAACGTGCAATGTCAAAAAAGTAGTATACACTTCGTGCAAGGGAAACATAGTATTAACCAGAAGCTAAGAATGTAACCACCCACGCAACCAACTTCATGGTAGAGGGATTTCCCTTAAATATATTTAGGCCAAAATCTCCATATGTTTTGGAGTCCGAAGTTTATTCTCCCATCACTGGACTCTATCCTCAGCCAGTTCAGTCCATCCATATCCACACACCCTACTTTTCTTCTTTTTCCTTCACTTTAAACAGTTGTCCTTGACGTCTGTCAAATTAATTCTCAACACAGAATGCTTATCTGTTTTGTCAGTGGGTTTATGATGCAATGCTAACTTTGGTAATACGTGTCTCTGTAGTCTTCCTAAATTTATCTTCCCGGTTTCCCACAGAGTCACTTTTATCCTTCTCTACACTTCTGTTTCCTCGTTTCCAGAAAGTTACGTATGTCTTCCACTATGTCTCCAGTTTGCAGTCTTTTACATTATCTCTCTAATTCTCAGTTGTCCTGTGGTCCACGTTACTTTATTTGTGCTGTTCCAAACGTTGGTATGTCTCATCCATTGTTCTACGGATTGTCTTTCATACTACCCTCACACGTGCACTTCTATTAGGTTCCCCACACTATTTGTCCCCTTGAAGTTTCCACATAATTTGGTAATCATGTTTCATTTACTTTACTTGCGCTATACGTTTAGCCCATGTTAGCGTTCTTTGATCTGCCCTGTCTAGATACTGTCTGAGCGGTACAAATTATTGTTCCTGAATATGCAGTCCTCAGTCGAATAGTGGAGGTCTGTCTGATATTTGTGTTGTCCTGAGTATCCCTGTCAGATTTGTTTCTTAGTTTATTTGACGAGCCTTTGTCAACTACAGTACTTCTTCAAATGGGAAGATAACAGTGAATATTGCATAAGAAGGAACATAACAGGAAGCGGTTGTGGCTTATTTTAAGTCCTATTTCATCATCGGTCTCAGAGCAGTAGTTTAGCCTACTGCTTTTTCAGTTTGCGAAGAGGTCGGAATTGGAATAGCCTAACTTTACTAGCGACAACATGATGCTGAATTTTATTATGGACCCGCACGGACAGACGGTTTTAATAAGACATTATTGATAACAAAAATTAGTACTGAGGAATTCCTAAGAATTAATTTTTTTTTTTTGAGAATTGGGAAAAGACTTTTATTCCTCAATTTCAGTTGCTGAACACCTCGTTTCAGCGAGAATATAACTGTAAACTACCGGAGTAAAGCACCTGAGGAAAATGACGAAAGATGCAGAGTGGCTGGAATCCAAACGAGAAAAATCTGTCATAACAAAGAGGACAACTAACCACCTATCGGCGATGTTCAGTGTCGTCGAAGGGTTATCACAGCTTAACTTAACCTTACAAAATATCAGTGATTAGTCTAGGTACGAGTACTACATTATTTACCATTAAAAGCCTCTGCATTTAGCCAACACTTTATTTACGTGCTTCGTATCTTGTCAGAATAAATATCGATTATTTCCCAAAATAGGATTAATGGACTGGTCCTGTAATTGAGATGCAATATGTTTACTGCGAGGTGAAAACCGATTTTTCAAATGTTATTTAGATGGCCTTACCCACCTCTTGTCAGAGAGTCAAATAAGGCAGTAATATTCATAACCTTAAATTGTAATTCCTTTGTCTGCTTAGGAAAAGACTCAGCAGCAAAAAGGACTGACTGAGCGACCGCCAATATGACATGGACATTCCCACAAATAATTAATAAAGACTTAGACAGAGCGTACGATTAGAGAAGTCAAAGGAACAAATCGGACTACATACTCCAGGGGAAAAAAAATCTGTAGTGCGAAACGTTGATTTAACAAGAAATTTCAGATGAGTTAAACGTCATACATATTGATTATTCACGACGCATTTAAAACAAAGATAAAAAATGCACATAGCATATTAATTTTGTCATTTCTCTCTGCCAGACCACCTGCCCGCCTGTGACAATTCGAGAACCAAAGATAGGAAGATTTATGAAATTTAATATTGGGGATTTCTTTAAAATGTGATTTCATATTCTACATGACTAGAATTAGGAACATTTTACGTGAAAACCTACGCCTTTTCTGCAAGCTTCTCCTTCGTAAGTTGCTAATTATTTACCGGATTGAAAATGCTAATAACAGAAAATGTAGAGCGAAATTAAAGACATATTGCAAGATTTGTACAACTTTTCTCGTTAAGTCCTACAGTATTCTAGAACATATGACAGAGCGAAATTCTATAGCTTACCTCTTTAGAAGTCGCTAACATTTGAAATAATGTTTATAAAATTTTATATTGCAAATAAAGGCAGCAACACAATTAAAGAGCCATAATCCTTCTTCTTCTTTAGTTCCTTGTCCATCATTCCTCCTTCTCCACCTACTACTATACTACTACTGCTACTACTGACGCGGTTTGCACATTTAGCCTGTTCTAAGTACTAATTAACTTTGCGATATTTAACACTTTCACAGTACTTTGCGATAAACAATAAGTGCATCGCAAACTTCTTTTTACCACAAAACACCAACAGACACTAAAGGATCTCCACGCTCCGAACAGGATTTGAACACGCTATTCCTGTTTGTCAGCGACGACAAAGTCTCAGACCGCCAAATCACTTTTAAATCAGTAGAATATATTAGGATAATCCTGACGTTTTTGTCGTTGTTGTTGCTGGCCTAAGACGATGCAATATGGACTTTTGTCATGCAAAGCAGTCGCTTCCAGGCATCCGTCGCGATGTATGCAACACAAGTCAAGAGGCCATTCATGCACTGAACTGAACATCATGGAAGAAGCAAAAACCGTATGTTAATGATTCACGACGATTTTACAACCGTGCAGAATGTACCAGAAAAATAACCTATGCCTTTGTTATCTTTAGTTTCCTATCATGAGCTCATCAAAGTCAGAAACAATGATGGAATGAGGTCTTGCAAACCAGAAATTTTGGATTGCTTTTAAAAGTCACTTGGTCTAGGCCTATTATGCTGTTACAGACACGACATTTGTTATAAATTTGTCTTGTAATATCCCCTACAAACACTGACACATGCTTCAGGGTCTTTTAATGTCAAATAGCACAGCAACCTCTCTAGTTATTCTCCACTGTTACTGCTGTAACTGAACGTTCAGCATTAGGTTCAAAAAGCCTGCAAATGTACAAAATTATGGGACAATCAAATTCAGTACACACTTGGACAAAATATTTCCGTAATATATTTAATACTATATTACCTTCTTACCCACGCCAGAGGCTTCCAAATTATCTCTACCTTTGTGGCTTTCCAACCTAAATTTTACATGCACTCCTTTCAGTACCGTGCTACATGGCTTGCATAGACCTTCTTGAAGTCATAATCTTAATAGTATCAGGGGAATAAATACATTTCTTAAACTCCGCGTTATGAGTTGTAACTTACGTGAGAGGTTATAGCATAGGAAGGCACAGTGTGTTACACTTGAAGCCGCACCCAATATATATATATATATATATATATATATATATATATATATCGCATTTTATGTCCAACTGAATATAAAATATTAATAAGTATTCACATAAGAAGGTGAAAGGAAACTTTCCTTTTCTTAACATATGCAGCCATCTTTGTCGTGTTCCCAGAGACACGTATGTACCACTTTCGGCAGTACTGCTGCTGATAGCATTTTCAGTATTCGCTCGTAGTTGTAAGATGTTCCTTGTATTGTTGTGGTACACGAGCCTCAAGAAAATTTCACAAAAATTACGGGGAAGTTACACCCGGAGATAAAAAAATGCCGCGATCTTATACAGAGATATACGTAAAATTTGTAAGTACACTTTCTGCTACGGTGCAGTTTTAAATGGACTGTTCGGTATTATTTATTTATTGAAGTCAAATTTTCCACAAATCATTCACCCGTCGCACACCATAAAATTAATTCACAAAACTAAGCAGTACTTTTTCAGTTACAAGTACATACACTGTACTTTACATGCACATAATCGTCCTTCACTCATCACCCCAAACAAAATATTGTCGTTAATTCTTAAGAGCCAACTGCCACATCGTATTTTCTATGTAGCTAGAAATGGAAGATATCTACATTAGAACAAATACGTTAAAAATGTTTCCTTTGAGTAAGAAAATAGCAAAATTCCTATAAAATTTATACCAAAATAAAGCAAAGTGTTTATACAAATGAGACCTGGATACATCGTCACAACAGTTCCTACTGCCTTATTAGAAGCTGAATTTCTTATTAAACATGACACCAGGGATGGAGGTTACTACGCTACGAAAATCAGGTAAGAATATCTTGACGTTTGTATCTGAACCTTATTGTAGTCCTCAAAGTCCACTCAGATCCCATACAAATCCACCAATCGAACAAAGATTGTACACTGCGGAATTCATCACGTGGTACGAAGACCTAACCAAGGCCTTCTTCAGTTTCAAAACATCATACGGTTTTACGGTACACGCGTAAATGTGATTTTACATACGCTCATACGAAATGTACGTCCTTCCTTGCGCCGATTTTTACGAAACTGGCAAATGCTCAACATATATTGAGTGCATATATCCATAGGCGTAACTTGGGGGGGGGGGGGCGGCAAATGACCAACCAATATTTTTCTACCTATGAAGTTTTTGACTATTGAGTTGAAGAGGGACAAATAAAATAGATGGGGTTAGAGTGGGGGAAAGGGGTGTATGTATATTAAAGATGGGTTCAAACCAATCTCCTCCCTCTTTCTAACTTTACTCCTTCGGAAATTACATTTCCTAATACACACGGTCGATCTTGCCTCCCCCCCCCCCAATATTATTAGCCAAGTTAACGCTTATGCATGTAGCTTACATCGACGTTAACCGAAACTGGAAAATAAAGTGGGTCTCATCGCGTCGATAAAATAAAGTGGGTCTCACCGCGTCGATAAAATAAAGTGGGTCTCACCGCGTCGATAAAATAAAGTGGTCTCACCGCGTCGATAAATTAAAGTGGGTCTCACCGCGTCGATAAAATAAAGTGGTCTCACCGCGTCGATAAAATAAAGTGGGTCTCACCGCGTCGATAAAATAAAGTGGGTCTCACCGCGTCGATAAAATAAAGTGGGTCTCACCGCGTCTATAAAATAAAGTGGTCTCACAGCGTCGATAAATTAAAGTGGGTCTCACCGCGTCGATAAAATAAAGTGGGTCTCACCGCGTCGATAAAATAAAGTGGTCTCACCGCGTCGATAAATAAGTGGGTCTCACCGCGTCGATAAATAAAGTGGGTCTCACGCGTCGATAAAATAAAGTGGGTCTCACCGCGTCGATAAAATAAAGTGGTCTCACCGCGTCGATAAATTAAAGTGGGTCTCACCGCGTCGATAAAATAAAGTGGTCTCACCGCGTCGATAAAATAAAGTGGGTCTCACCGCGTCGATAAAATAAAGTGGGTCTCACCGCGTCGATAAAATAAAGTGGGTCTCACCGCGTCGATAAAATAAAGTGGTCTCACCGCGTCGATAAATAAAGTGGGTCTCACCGCGTCGATAAAATAAAGTGGTCTCACCGCGTCGATAAAATAAAGTGGTCTCACCGCGTCGATAAAATAAGTGGGTCTCACCGCGTCGATAAAATAAAGTGGGTCTCACCGCGTCGATAAAATAAAGTGGGTCTTACCGCGTCGATAAAATAAAGTGGGTCTCACCGCGTCGATAAAATAAAGTGGGTCTCACCGCGTCGATAAAATAAAGTGGGTCTCACCGCGTCGATAAAATAAAGTGGGTCTCACCGCGTCGATATTCAAGAAACTCGCGTCTACTCAATAAAGTTTATGGACGTCTAATGTACCGAATTTTATTCATATAAGAAGGTTATGGAAAATAAGGATAAACAGCATTTTCTTTCTTAAGGATTGACGTCAGAGAACTCACACGTCGCCTATATCAAGTGCCCCCTCAGTCCTTGAAGTATGGAAAAAATGAGTACATATTTATTTAAGCCCTTAATTAAAGTACGACTGTTACTGAGCCGTTTTTCAAGAAAGAAGATCGTTGTACAATTTTCTGTAAAGAATTCTTATATCGAATTTGGTTAAAATCCGACAAACATTTCAGGCGCTGAGGTTACGTCACGGACAGACAGACGGATATTATCTCCACACACGCCTCCCCTTTTCACTTCGTCAAGAAGGCCTACGGAAGGAAATGGCGGCTGTTCTTACCATATACACACTTCAGTGGCATCCAAGCATCTGCAACAAAGGGGCTTCGCACGTGCTCCACGCGATCTCTTACTGATACCATTGAAAGGAATTACAATTCAGAGCCTCTTCTATTCAAGTATAAAAGAGAGTCTCACAAAAAAAAAAGCCCCAACAAAACCTCGTGGCATTTAGGTCACTACTGTCTGACATCCCTGTTATATAGACGACAAGACGGAGATTTTGTATTTAAGTAGTTAACTGTCTAACTCTATTACATTCACCGCCTGAGTTGCTTAACTTCAAATTACAGTCGGGAGATACCCAGTTAAAATTCCATCAGTCACCTGACTCTTTCGTGATTTTCGCTAAATAATTTTCAAAAAATTCGGAACAATACAGACCACAACAACTTTCTCACACGCCCCTTACAAATTCTCATAAACGCACGTACACACACACAAACACACACTTGTGCTAAATGTACTCTATTATGATTACGCTCAATTATATAGCACTGCAAAATAACATGATTACTCAAATTACCTTGCAAGTATTGGCCCAAAATTTGAATGTTACAGGCTATAAGTTGCTGGTTGCTAGGTGTGTATGCTATGAAATGTTTCTGTGTCAAAGGTTAAATATTTTGGAATGTGGTATGGTAATATGTTTATGAGTGATAAAGTTGCAAGAATATGGGAGTGGTCGTGGTGTATTTTAATACACAAAGTATTCCCACATTTTGGGGTTGGAATCGGGCGTCCCCAGGGTCCAATGCTGATCTCCCGAAACGTTAATAGGGCAAATAAGCCTGGGCAGTGTTAATATCCCAAATGATAATAGCAGAAAAAAGACGGCGGTTTATTAAAGATCAGCTGGGATTTAAATTCGCCAAGTTAGAGGCATGTATTGGTTGGTTGGAAGATTATCTTATAAATCATCATCTTTTTGTCAACTGGACTTGCCATTGTTTTGCATCAGACGTCTTTTTCGTGTTTACATCTTCAACAGATGGAAAATCGTGGTTCGATATCCAGCAGAAGGTAGTGAGTGACCTTTCGTGTCTAAAATCGTGCAGACCTACCGAGCCCTGCCATTCAATGGGCACGAGAAGTGCTTCCCCTCTCCTGGGGGAGGAGCGGGGGTTAAAGCAACCGGGGTGTGAAACTGATTACTCTCACATCTAGTGCTGAGGTTAAGACTGAGTGGAGCTATAGTTACACTCCACCATACGCCCTCATGGCCTGCACAGGGACAATATAAAGCGAAAATGCAGGCGCCACTTGCAGTTTTTTGAAAGACTCGGTCGCCAAAATGGGGAAATGTTCACAGGCGTGGTTCAGAGCCATCAGGCAGTCAACAAAGTAACAGTGTAAAATTATATAGTTTGTATGGCATTAGGATAATTCAGGAGATGTAATGTTGATCAGTGCTAGGGACCTCCTTTGTTAAAATTGTTGGTTTATGTGAATTAAGCGTCAGTTTCTTGCCACGGCAATAGAATCATGTCACTCGGATTGTCAGGGAGGGAAAGAGACAGAACCACGTTGCTTACCCAATCCAGGTTCTATTTTTGGAAAAATCAGCAAATTACTGGTTTACCTACTGAAATGAAACTTTTTCTCTCTATGTCGGGAGTGGTCGTGTTTGGAATGCGCGCCATAAAATGCTTTGAAATGAAATAAAACTAAACATGTTCAGTGTTGGACCGGCTGGGTTCCCGCAACACACATGCACACTCTTTGTAGCTATTAAAACAACGAAATAGTAATATATGGGACATTTTATTACGCCCCCCCCCCCACTTCACGAGCCCATGAGCTGCTGTACGGACCTAGCCCGTGTTCAAAAGCATTGCAAGAGTTTTAGAACGCAGTCTGCAGTTGACAAATGGGACGTGGACTCCCAAATAACAACGAAATAAACCGCTTTTTAAGTGTAACAATGTTACAATGTTACAATGTTGCAACGTTACAAGAAAGTGGTAATATTTTCTTTTTAGTTATGACAGAAACAATGTTAACGTCTTATGAACATTTTATCACACAAGAGGACAAAAGGCCTTGGTGAATATCGTAAAATTCGATATCTGCTTGGAGCTATATAATTCAGACGTATATAATCAGAAGCTAGTGTAGTAAACAGGTTATGGATCTCCATAAGTAATTTAGAAATAAGTTGTAGATTAAAAAAAAGTGAAAGTCGACCAAAGACAATGACTCACAAATTCTAAACTGTTACACACTAAAAGTCAAAATCTAATCCTCCTACTTTAAACCGTTTTCCCAAATTTTTTCTTACACGCCACCTCCATAATTAATGTTTGTGGGCAGAGGTGGTTTTGTAAGAGAAAAAGAAACGAGAATCTGGTGCATTAATTTGTAACAGACGAAGTCTGATAAAGAACAGGCAAACGAATACGTAAAATGAAATACGACGGAAAACCGATTATAATATTCAAAATTAGGTACTCATTTAATTCTAACTGAATGCATAATATTTAGTCGTAAAACTGAAGGAAAGGGACAAGGTGGAAAACGTGCGAGAAGACGGTAATAGATCTTGGACGAAGCATTTGTGAGCCCTGGGTAAGGCTGAAAATTGCTCCAGCCCCCAGTGACATTTTGGGCAGGGATAGCGCAGACCGTATAGCGACTCGCTACAGGCTGGACGGCCCGGGGATCGAATCCCGGTGGCGGCGAGATTTTCCGCAACCGTCCAGACCGGTCCTGTGGCCCACCCAGCCTCCTGTACAATGGGTACCGGGTCATTCCCGGGGGTAAAGCGGCCTTGGCGTGGCCTTAATCACGCACCTCCATTTAGCGCCGAGGTTAAAGAAAGAGTAAAACTATACCTCTACTCCCCCTCTGGGCCTTCATGCGCTATTCTAGGGTAAACTTTTCCTTTACCTTTACCCCAGTGAAATTACGTGTAGACAGTTTCACTACAGTTTTCACATGCCAAGTCCGAAGGGTATTGTAAAGATTCTGTGGGTTGCTAAGATCATAGATTAGCATCGGTGGTGGACGAAGGAAATGTGAGTATGGAGCACTATTAGACTGATACTAACAGACGAAAATACAGTCCCGGTGCCACTTCCTTCACCACAAATCTCACGCAGACTAACCTAGGATAGAACCCGATCCTCGGCATTGAAAGTTTGGCGACTAACCGCCTGAGAAATGGCATGAACTCACATATTTTGGGCAAAATAAATATGTGCCCCACAGAAATTAAATTTATTGATAGAAAAACATTTTAAATATGCGAGTATACCATAATGGTTTCCGTCACTCCGTAAGTTCCTTTACGCACTGTGCATCCTCCATACAATAAAGCGAAGGAAGGGTAACTGGATAGGATACATCTTGCTTAGGAACATTTGTCTAACACACGTTTTTGAAGGAATGATAGAAGGGACGAGAAGAAGAGGAAGAAGATGTAAGCAGCTATTGGATGATCTTAAGGAAAAGAGAAGACACTAGAACTTTAAACATGAAGCAATACATCGCACTCTCTAGAGAACTATCTTTGGAAAGTGTTATGGGCCTGTCACAGGTTGTGCAAGTGTGGAGTAGAATAAGCTGACTCAGAAAACGGTTTAAGCGGCAGGTCGTGGTAAACACAGTGACGAATATTGAGATATAGGGCGTATACGTCTACTGTAATTATAGACATAACCGGATATAAGAATTTCACAGCAGTGACTGAGCCAGCCAGTAATAATTTGTTAGTGCCATACATTCAACGTGCAATAATATCAATCTAAGATAAATTATCGACCTTTTTGTGACGTCACACTTCCTTCTAACATGTAGGCACTATTACGTGACTTCGAATGCAGGAGACAACGCTCACTAAAAGACTGATAACTAAAATAGCTGCCTACTGTTATCCTGCAAATGATAACGAATCCTTAAGTAAGGATGAAGAAGGATCAGTTTCGAATTAAAACCGGTAATCCACACGGAAAAACAAAGTGTCCCGTGGGAGAAAGTTTCCAAGAAATTTCGTTGTTTTCTTCAGTACCTGCATTAAGTACTTTGAAGAAGCAAAGGCTGCTTACTCCCAAATTCTTAACAGTTAATATTGTTTACTGTCATTTGGCGCTAAATAACCTTCGCTGTTGCGAAAGCGTCTTGTAAAAAAGTAAGTAACCATCAATTAAAATAAGTGACGAAAAAGTATTACAAATTAGGTCACATTAGTAGTAAAATGTCGCATGTGTTGAAGGTAAGTTAATACAGCAGTGTTGTCAGGAGGGATTGAAGGGAACTACGACAAACTTCAATCAGGGGCCCCGGTACCCAGGCGGAAATTCAAACCGGGCTCAGCCCTAACGCAAGTCTACAAAGTAACAGTCACACAACCATGCTCGGTCCTTGACCTCAGAAAACAAAGCCTGCCGAACCAAGTAATTTGTTTCTCTCTCAGGAAAATTTACAGATATAACACGAGCTCCTTCCACGAAAAGTACTTAAGAGGGTAAATTACAATTTGTCGCGGTACAAACCGACTTCCTCAGTAAAAAGAAGGGAAAACTCTCGTATGGAAGGAAAAAGTTCAATAGAAAATTTTGCGATCCTTGTATTTTATGGGTCAGAACTTTGTGAGTTATCAAAAGCAAAATATCGCCTTAATTTACAGTATCAGGAAAAGAAAGTAAGAAAAATTATATTGTAATGAAAAAAAAGAGCAGATGAAATTCAGGGAATAAAGCATATCTCATTATTACAGAATCTCTTTCCATCTTCCTAACATAGATTACATATAAATTAAAATATTCATATACTGCTTACCATCGGCGTTTAACTTATTCTTTTACTGTAAGGGAGGGCATAAATTATAGGGGCATGCGTGTAATTACAGTTTTGGGAGAAGTAGATGGTCCTGCGGCGGAGAAAGTAACATTACGGAAAAAATATCCAAATAATTTTATAGTCATTGCAACTGAGATGAGAGCCGGCGTAGCTCTGGCGCTACTTCAGGTAAACTATTCGACCAACGAATAAGGTTCAGTGCCCGGGAGCGCCAAAACCGAAAGCAAGGCTCTTCCGTAAGTTTTACCACGAGTATTTTCCCCAGATAAAGCTGTCAGATCATGATTCTGACCACTGACATTATCTAGTGACAATACTGAAAATGCATGGTACTATACCTCCACTCCCCTGTGTCTATATAGCTTGGTACTTAATTAGGCAAAGAAAGAAACTTTTACTCTTTTTGCAAGAAAACCACGTATGGTGGAGATATAAATTTATTACAATATACTATAAAAACATTTTGCCGGACACATTAAATCTGAATTATGTCCGTAGTCTAGTTACTGAATATTAACTCCACGGAACAGAGAAATTTGAACTCACTCCACTAATTAAGACAACTCCTTCGTTTCCTTTAACCCATAGTGACAGCGAATCGATCCTCTCTCAATTCAGTTTCATCCACTACAAATATTCATATAACATTTCCTAAGGATCCATTTCAATATTAAACTCCCATGATTTCTCACGTCTCTTTTCTTTTACACGCAAAGGAACTGATCATGTTCTGAGAATTATTAAAACATTTCAGAGTATTTCACATTTTTTGACAAAGGTTACCCAGTAACATAAAATTTATATATGAAAATACCGTGAAAATTTCAAGGTACTAAATGGGAGAACTGTGACAACTGTCCTCAGTTAGCTGTCAAGCTGACGAAATAAGAAGCAATACAGCTATGTTATAACCTCTGTGTAAACGTGGGACAAATAACTTGAACTTGCTAATGTAAAGTTCAGGCTGACTTGTAAAAATGGCAGGTTCACAGAATGAATTTATTGGCATAGGCGTTTATTGCACTGTCGTAAAATTTCTTATTGGATGTAAGGGAAAGTCGTCATGAAGAGAAGCCCCAAGAAAGTTTAACTATATAACCCCTATTTATGTATCTTACTGCGTACGCTTGCTCGTCTGTTTCAGATGGAAAACCTGATCGTCTCAAAATTATTTTATAACAAGTCGGAAGGTCGCAGGTTCCATTCCCGATGGTGTCATTGGAATTTTTCGTTGACATAATCCTCTCGTTCGCACTATGGCCCTGGGGTCGACTCAGCCTCTAACAGAAATGAGTGCCAGGAATATTTCGTGGGGGGTAAAGGCGGCCGGTGCGTAGGGCTGACAACCTTACCACCTTCATGTGCCGATTGTCTAGAAATCTGGGAGCCTCAACCTCTTGGAAGACTCAGGGCCTGTCCAGGCCTGTAATGGGATTGCTTTACCATTTTTGTAATTTAATTACCTGTCCATCTGAGGCAATCCATTACCATGGTAGGACCATCATGTCTCCTTCAGTGGACCATGTGACGTAAACACCGACAAAGTATTTAGAGTAGTTAAAAACCGGCTTTTATTATTAAAATTACAATTATTATTCGGGCAACATATGTGAAATTAAATGACGAAATATTACTTAGTAAATTCAGAACCAAAAATTCTGTCACATTTCTGTCCAACGGCCACACACCAACATGAACAAAGCCGTTGACAGCATTGCCAGTAGCAGCTGCTCTGCAGTAGGCCTTCCTGAATGGGACTGTTAGATTGTAATTGAGTCACACAAAGCCCAGGATTAGCTCGTAAATATTTTACCAATTCTTCGATATAACAGCAATTAAGGCTTGCAAAACACGTCCAACGGCTGGATCGTGTGTGTTGTATATGTTGCAAGAGAGAGAATTATTTCTGCGTGTCCATATGCCAGTTCGAGGACGTTTAAACTCTTAGTATGAAAGAGTGCTTCCAGTACAGGCCAAACCCTTTGTTCCTTGAAAAATTCTACCTTAATGAAATGACTCATCCACACCAAGAACAGCTCTTTGGCGATGTAAACTCTTTCAGAATTAATTCAAAGGAGCTTCCAAATGGTGTCCCATCTCTGATTTCGTCTTTCCCTTTGGCATTCTTGAATGTTACTATCAATGGGGCGTAGTGGCCTGCCGCCCGCACACAACACATCGCTGTCATCAAAGGTCCTCGTTCCTCACTTGAAACAGAGCCTAGTTGCGTTTGCCTCCCTGTGCAATGACTTTTCTAGCAACTTTTCACTGCATAAGGCTCATCTCATCGATATTAAAGACTCCGCTGTCATTTAATTTGTTCCTATAATATTTTTTTAAGAACTTCAAGAAATCTTGGCCCTTTGGTCCGTTTTCGATAAGGTGATTCTGGTTGCCGCGGACAGAGTTGTGGCTTTCTTTTCATAAATGAATAGTACCACTTCTCTGCAATTTTTTCTCTCTCTTAACTTTGAAGGGACAGTCTCTTTCGCCAGCATATTATGCTACAGACCGAAAATCCAAAATCTTAATTCCAAACAATTTCTTCCAGTCTCAAAATAAAATTCTTCGTTTCCTTTCCACTTTCTTCAGTATGTCGCTAATGCTGCCACCATCTTTGTAATTAATTGAGCACAAACCGTTCCATCGAATGTCTTTTCATTCTACCCCATTCAGATCCACGTCCCCCGGACGTAAACATCCACACCACTTTCCGTATCTTCCTCCCTCCAGCATACTTATTTGATACCTTAGGTATTATAAGACCAGCAAGCAATAATTAGGCTTAAATGGGTTGTAATAGTAGCCTTCACAGAATAAAATATTCACACTTTAGGACTACTATAAAAATTTTGACAAGTATGAACGGATGTTGAAGCCTCACGAAAAACTAATGCCAAAAACAGGCCTAAAATTTTATTTAAAATAGGCCTAATAATTCACAATTAGTAGCGTTACTGCAATAAACAGTATAGTGATTACATATATCTGAACAAAATTGTTTTAAAATCCTATTACTTTGTGCAATATTAAACGAAATGAACCTGTATTTCGTCAGAATATATAAGACGTTAAAATTCTGAAAAGAAAACACTCAAATTAAGAAACTGAAGTAAAAACATTTAATTTTAAAAATATGAATGACAATTGAAAAGGCACAGAGAAACTCTAACGTTATTTTTTTTTGGTGTAAAATAAATTGAACTAACGTTAATATTTGTGTATCAGTTAAATAGGATTGGGTATCGCATGCATACCGGTAATATTATGGAATAAATGTCGTAGTATATGGGTTATCCTCTGTTAGGGTCCTGACATGAGACAAGAAAACCAAGAGAAAGAGAAAGCTGACAGAATAGTTGTTAATAACTTAGAGATGTCAAGCATAGGACAGTAAAACTTCCGTTACTTCTG
Source organism: Reticulitermes speratus (assembly GCA_021186555.1). NCBI lineage: Eukaryota > Metazoa > Arthropoda > Insecta > Blattodea > Rhinotermitidae > Reticulitermes > Reticulitermes speratus. The sequence continues at coordinate 24,895,366 of JAJKFL010000005.1, forward strand.
AGTTTCTTCAAAATTTTCCTGCGTAATCTTATTTACTTTTAGTGTTTAAAATGTTGACACATAAGTCTAGGAGTCAAACACACCTACACATATTACTACTAACTATACGCAGTATGAAACATCGTGGGGCAAGAGGGTTTTAAACTTAAATCGACACGTGTCTCTTTATGTATGAATATACTAACTCTCGGTCATAAACGCTGGGACCCGTACTACGGAATATTAAAAGTGTTAAGTGATGTACATGACGTTAAACTTGCATGTATGCAGCCGATATCTATTTTTAAGCTGCAACAAACACTAGCAATAGGATATTACATCCGTCTGAACGAGTCGCTTTGATGTTGGCAATGACATGTTAACACCGTGTTCCCACTTTCTTGGGGTGTACATGTGTTCGCTATTTGGCAACACATTCGTGATGAAATTTGCTAAGCAGCCATATTATTATTCTATGAATGCTACTGAGAAAGGCCTGTGGTTCAGTTTTTGGTCTCGGAAATACAAAGTAAAAATTGACTAAAAAAGTATGACAATTTTCTACGCTGAAAATTCTTCCGAAACAACGGTACCCGTCCATCAAACTACAACCGAGAAGACTATATTCTTAAAATTTCTTCACCTCCACGAAAACTCTAAACTTTACACAGCGCCTAACCTAAAATAATATCTATTATCGGAGAATATGAGTACAGAAACTCAAATACAAAACACAACTTAATGGTGCCAGAAATTAGATTTCTGCTGTTCAAGTTAGCTCCCTGTTAATTCTTAGAACCTGAGGAATATACCCAAAGATGAAGCCAGTATACTTCTATGAAATGTCGATAACTGCATGACATCTAATCCAGAAAACCACAGTCTAAATTACTGTCCCTGTGAAAACTTCAGATCTCAGAGAAAAGAAAGGATTAAACTTGACAGTCAACAAAGTAAGTGAAGGATACTTTGAAGAACTACGTGACGAAACTAAAAATGAAGATTGGAAAAGTAAGGGAAAAATAATTTGTCCTTGTGAATGCTATAAAGTCATATGGGCGAGTTGAGGTACACCTCCACCCATTCTTGTCCTCGGCGCCAGAGAGATGTGAGTGGTAAGCTTCACGCCCCGGACTCTTAAACTCCGGGTAATGCGACCCCGGTAACTACTAAATAGGCAGGTGGGGGGATTTCTAAGAGCCTGTTTGGACGTTTCGGAAAAGATGTAAGGCTTGGAAAGCAACCGCGCAGATAGGGGATAATGTTAATTCGGATGTGACAGAAAAGGTATAGCTAAGAGAGTTGGATTTAGTTGTCTCAATACTAAATCCAGTGATGGGCTCGTGTAAACTTTCTGTTTTCATTTAAGGCGGAGAAGGTACTGATCATGTCAACGGCTGTAGTCTTCTGAAGGCGAATTTTTCTAAAAGTATGGAAACTCTGAGTGGTTTCCAAATTAAAGATGAGCCATTAGTACAGTGCTACAGAGACACAAGAATATTTTATTCTTCTGGCATAAGATACCGTGTAGATTGGTATAGAGTTACCAACAGTTCGTAAGAGTGTACTGTCCCTTTCTTTAGCATAATCGAAGCCTTCTTGATCTTCCCTGAAGGTGGTACAGAGACATCAACTTTTCGGAGGGGCGTATTGCCTGCACGTTCAGATAGTCCGAGATTTCTTGGACTTCCTTCAAGGTGGAGGCAATACACTCTTCCGAGACGATGACACCTCTATACCACTGTAAACGGCATTATATCGCAGCATATGGAAATATTCGGCAGTACTGCCGTGACAACCTCATGTCTCCTACAGAGCTACACATTCGTATTTGAACTACACTTAATACAATCATTAAATGAAAGAGAGACGGCGAGTAACAATTTCTTTTATACGTTTCGCCGGTTGGTAATGAATTTAGCTGGTGGCTATGCACACAGATGGTACCTACTGGTGTAGATGGACATTTCCGGGACTTGTTAGCAGACAGCTGTGTAGTGGCGATAAAGAAATGCGTTGAATGAAGTTCTGTTAACTGCACGCGTCACCTCAGTGCTTGCGAAACCTGCATTGACTCTACTACTGTGTCTATTCAGCAGTCACATTCACATATACAACTGCAAATATGTAAGGCATTCGTTATCATGAAGAATGAATTATTTACCTGCCCTCGGTTTAGGGTCCAGAGGCGGATATGGGAAATTTCTTGACCAAAGAGTTACTATTTGCTCCGTGCTGTTATTTTGTTCAACTGGTTTACCTGCTCTTGTAGAAGAACCTGTTTAGACGAACAAGTCCAGTACATGTGTCGGAAAAAATGGGGGGGGGGGGGGCAAAAGGGAGTAAACTCTGTCGATCTTAGATATCTGTTAAAGGGTAAATTTGTCACTGTCCACGCCATGAAGGCATAGAGGGTAAGCAGAGTTACGTGTCCACTCATTCTTAACCTCGGCCCTACAGGGACGTGAGTGGTAAAATCTATGCCCCCGCCTCTTTAAGCACAGGGAAAGTATTCCCGGTAGCCACTGAATTATTTGTTCGTTATGTTCTTATTAAACGATGTTTTAACCAACTACCTCTCTTGTAAAAGAGAAATAATGTTTAAATTATATTAATATCGAATCTGTCTTTTGGAAGAGAAAAAAATGCTAGTTTCGTCTCATTTAATCTTCTTAATTTTATCATCACTTCTCATTTTCTTCCGTCAACTTCCCATGAAAAAACCACAGTTTCAGCATCGCCCATAGCAAGTCCGCCATTGGACACAATCATTCACTGACCTCCGTCTCCCCATCCCCAATATCTGCGCCACTTGATATCCAGCTTGATGTTACGTACACTTCCATGTCATAAGCATAAAACTGGATTATTTTCTAAGCGTGGTTATTTGACGACAGTCCCGGTATCATCAAATAGAACGACGATCCTAGTGTACAATGAATAGTTAGGGATGTAAAAGGAAGCCGTCGTGGCATATTTTCAGGTATTGTCCTGAATTTTGACTGAAGGATGTACGCACAAACAAAACAATACGCAATCCAGGACAGTAGGCCCCCATGTGAGAACCTGAAGTAGACTCTTGTGACAATAAGTTGCGTGCCACGCAGCAGTCACAACCGCACACATAGCCAAGCAATTGGGCATATTCGAGTAAAATGTTTAAGGACTTGTGACCGTTCATAGACGTGACAGTTTCAGAGTTAGCACTGAAGATGACGCAGATATAAACTTTGTAACACTTATGTTGTAACGGAGTGCTATGCAGTGCAAGGGCAGTTGAAATTCTAATTGTAATACACGTAGTTCCTAGCCTCGGGCTAGACACGGACTGAATTTTCAGGGTACATAAATAGGCACGTGTCACGATTTTGTCAGTAAGTCCAGAAGAATGTTAAACGAAATTTAAATATTTGTAATTTAATGACAGCTGATTTTTTATTTCTTGAATACGGGGCTGTGAATACTGTATATGACAATTGCATGCGTTTAAATGAGAACTATCTTTGTGTGTGTACATGTTTATGGACCTATAAGTACCACGCTCGACAATCATCCTTATATACATAGACGTACTGTACATACGGTTAACGCTTGTTATTCTGTTTTTATGGTTGTTACAGTCAGAGTTTTAACAGGAATCAGTAAAAGGCACCTATGGAATGTATGCTTAGATGAGTATTGTAGTATCTCCCTTTGTCAGAAGAAGTCCTGTAGAGTGCAGCACCGCTTAGCGCATATTGTCTATGAAGTTTAGTACCTCAGCATAAATGTAGATAGATGCATTTACAGAAATGCGATATTTTGAAAGAAGTACTTTGAAAGAAGTACGCTTTTAGCAACGGATTTCATGCTAGTAAACTTATAAAGGCCTTTTATCATCATCATGTCATTATTACTTTCCCCATATAACCCCTTATAAAACACACGGTCTAACAGATTCAAATTCAACTCTAATTCTTTTTTTTTTTTTTTAGAATTTTTCTTCACTGTCCCAAAAGGTTCTGCTCGTCGACTGTAAACGTAAAGGTAAAATTCTCCCTAAAACGGGCCATAAAGGCCCAGAGGGGGAGTAGAGGTATGACTCTACTCTTTCTTTAACCCTGGCACTAGATGAAGGTGGGTGGTCAATTCCACGCCCCGGCCGCTTTACCCCCGGGAAAGAGACCCGGTTCCCATTGTATAGAAGGCTGGGTGGGCCCCAGGGCCGGTCTGGACGGTTGCGGAAAATCTCGCCCCCACCGGCTCGTCGACTGTACTACGGCGAAGAGAGGGAATAGAACTAACTCCTTAAAACGAAGTCTTACCGAGAAGTTAATATTTGATCTGCTCGTCAAGAAGTACCTCCCCCCACCTCACAAACGTACAAGAAACATAAAATTTATTTAAATATTCATCAGAACCTGTCACCGGACAGATGAATCTAGTCCACCAGTCCAGTTGCCGCACTCTCGCAACCGACGTCCGTTTTCGATCCCGGGCCAGTCCATGTGAGATTTTTGGTGGACAAACTGGCACAGGGGCAGGTTTTTCTCCAAGTAGTTCGGCTTTCACCTGTCAATATAATTCCACCACTGTTCTTCAACTTAATACTAATCTTATCACAGGGACAACCAGACGAATTCTCTGAAATTTCGAACAAAGCGATTCTATTCTGAACATCTGGAAGCACTGGAAAGGAGAGTATTGTCATATTGTTCTTTAGCTTCTACACGATTAAATATGTAACACACACAGTGTTAATGGATAAAAACAAGTGGTTAAAATATTTTTGCTTCCCGTTGTATTGTATGATGTACTTGATTACAAGTATTGGTTATCTTGTAAGATAACTAATAATTCTAAGTTATAGTTCTTTGAGTGGAAGCAAAGACAACTTGGCTTCACTGTATTAAGTACATGCTGTCCAACAAGTGTGGCATTTACTAAACGGTTACATTAATTCTGTAATGTATGTCGTTGTTGTGTGCTGCGACCTCTGTATGTCCCAGTGGACTTCAGCAGGTCTTTGTAGACAAGATTCTGTAACCACTGCCGTAAATTACTCAGAGAAATTACCTCCAAACGATATGAAAGAAGTCATAAAGCAATAAATCAAATAATTTTCTTTTATCCAGGACTGCTATTGATGGACAGACAGACATAGAGACCAATGGACATTTTGTACAGTTCTACAAAAGAGGGTCATTTATTTCTTCAAGCAGCCAGAGTGTTCAATGTTCATTTCAAGCAACATCAGCTTTTCAGTGCGCAGTAAAACGTATCTACAACGGAACGCGTATTTATATTCAAATTTGTGTTCAGCAGAAAATTTATCTTTCTCGAAACATAAATCCTGAAAACCATTACAATTAAGTTATTGAATGTAAGATTCTAAACGCTTGTATTTATATATTAAGGAAAGAAATCCCCTGTCTTTATAGGAAAGGAAGAATTATCTGTGTAGAGAAAAAGAAGTTTACATTTGAGCCACGCTGTACAGAAAGGAATTATTATGAACACAAAGCTATAAATATCCAAGCGGACTATATTCCGCTAGCACGTTAAACCACAGAAGTAACTGTGTGCAACACACATTGTAGCATTTAAAAAAAATGTGAATTTTGCTCAGAGCGTGGTTTATTTGCCCTGTGATTCTCAACAAACCGCCATTATACTTGTATATCTGAAAAAGCGTTAACCGGTTTGTCTTTGTAATGGCAACGCTATGTTTTGTGTACGGTATGATCAGAGTTTCGAAACATAAATTTAAGCAGCTTTAAGTTTCACAGGGTTAAATTGTGTTTTGTTTCCCTGTTACCCCTAATTCAAGAATTGTTCTCTGCAATTAATTTATTAAAGATATTTTGCCAAAATTGTAATTTTAATATTAACGAAGACATAAAAGAAGAGACTGAAAGAAGTACACAGGTTTATAAAAAAATATTTGAAAATCCCCGTAGCCTTTGAAAGTGTACCCTTGACACATTATTACAGGAATAAAATAAGGAACGAAAGGCATGCCCATGTAAAGAATATAAGAGAAATTCCAGCAGAAGTTCCGTTGAAAAATCCGAAAAAAAGGATAATCTGTTGGTACTAATTGTGGGTGGGAGAATAATGCAAAATATTTGCTAGAAAAATGGGGATTTTACCTTGTGAAGGCAATTCAAGTGGCTCACAGTCGAATCCAGTGGAGAGATCTTGTGAACATGAAATAAACTTATGTGTTCTGTAACATAACGGGAACTTCTGGCACAGTGTACTCCACAAAAATGCGTCTGCGTTACCGACTCAACTAAATTTAGCAAACAGAACAACTTATTAAACTGTCTATTCGGATCATACATATTTAGGGGGGGGGGGGAAGAAGGTGTGTTAGGATTTACTCTTGATAACATGACACGCACTTTACATGGCCAATTTGGCTTCCTCTTTGTAGTCCACTAAAGAGACTCCTAACAAAAAAGGTTAGTACTGTTGTGCCCGCGTGTTTACATTTCAGGAAGGGATCTTCAAAGGCACATACACAAAAAAGAAGTTTGTTTCTTCTCCTATTATCCTTTACCCTGTGATTCTAACTGCCTCCTGTCTCGGTCCTTGATATCAGGAGGTAGCATCTTCATCGTGGCAACGCACGGAAACTGGAAGCTCGTGCTCCCAGCGTTCGGCACACAATGGGTATTAACTGGCACTACGACTTATCTTGCGAAAGGTCCGACATCATTTAGTTTTTCTTGTCTGCGTTGTGGTGTGGATTATAAGGCAACTTTATATAATATTTATTCCTTCTTCAAGAAAAAATAATTTTTACGCGCACTGAGTGTTTAGTATTTATTGATTCTTTATAAAATGCACATGCTATATTTCGTGGAATTGAAGTAGATTACTCGTGCCAGAGAAGCGAGAATGTGGAAGTAACATCGAGTTATTGCAACACTAACCCAAGTAGGAAGAAATGAAGGAAATCACGAAAGAGATCAGTTCTGATATCCATGAAGGAGACAGAAATAATGCTGACAAAGGCGTTAGGTGGTTAACCTCAGATACTGGGAAATTAGAGTAGACTAGTCCAGTATCACTCTGGAATTTTGATGATAGTGTATCACGTGTGGGGTAACTAATTTTCGGAACTTTTCTATCGCCCCGTGTTTTAAGGTGAACATTCAAACACTACGACTCAGGGACGGGAAGGGTCCACGTCTTCAGACAAAAGAGGTAAACTTAGTCAGTTGGACAGGAGAGGCACGGCTATTATAAACCTCTAAGCCTAGCTTGGCTTGTCGGGTCCTTCTGACCAGGTCTCTCTATTTTGCCTGGAGGTGGGTACTGAAACTGTCCTCCGAAAGTTGCTTTTTAAATTTATCTTAAATATTGGATGGTGGACACAGTCCAAGTAATAGATGATACCAAATTACACCACTACCATTTCCTCACATATCCTTACTAATTCATCTTTCATAAACATAGGCCAAGGGCCGGATTTAAGCGTATTGTTGTCCCCAAGCTGTAATATTTGAGAGGATCTCCCCTTCTGGTAATTTTAGATTTAATATTTTTTCATGCATTTGGAAGGGTACGTATAAAATGCTACATTATATACGTACATTTTTATTAATTGTTGTTAAAATAATTTACTATTTACAAATGCATTTATTTTTTTTTTAGTGAGGCGGCCTCACTGAGACTTCTTGCAATGTGAGGCCCTGAGCTGCAGTTTGTATAGCTTACACATAAATCCGGCCCTGCATAAGCCTGCTGACTCCTATCACCATAACCTACGCAAGCACCGAACAGGGATGTGCTATGTTCATATTCATAGGGAGAAAAACGGTTCAAATCTTAGTCTGATTACCACATATTATGAAGTAGCCTATTCGCAGTACTCCTCAACATCTCCATACGAAAGGCAAGCAAGGCGGTAGCTTTACGTACGGCGTAATGTCCCCAGGCCAAATTCTTAATTTATGTACCACTCTTATCTCAGTCCAGACTTTACACAGCGCACGTAAGTGGCCCAAAGAATGCATTTAATAAGGTAAATTTAATTTTCCCTCTGCATAACTAAGCACTCCCACATAAAAGGCTTACGAGGGAAAAAACGTATTGCTCAACGCATTAGCTTCGGCACAGACGGAGGTGAAGATCAGCTTCAAGCTGTGACCGCCTAACCGCCAAGGAAAGAACTAATACATGTCCATTGAAGAGGAAGGTGTCTGAGTCGCATAGAACTTCTGGTCCAATGGAGAAGAGAAAGAAATCTGCGCCTGGCGGGATTCAGTATCCATCCTCGATCTCCTAGCCAGTCACTTCACTATCTCGGCTTCTCTGTATTATTATTATTTTCTCCTGTCGCTCCTTGCGGAGCATAGGACCTCCTTTCAGAGGTTTCTTGGTCTGGAGGTGTGCATTCTGTAGTGAGTGACCAATCCACTGACTGCACAAGTTCTACTCATCCTGATATGACTGCCAGAGCATCTAGCAGTCAATCAGGAGAATTGGGTGAGAAATGGCGCTAAATTTTGCTTATGAAACATCTCTATTCATGCCCGTAAGTTTCTTTTACATGCCGTAAATCTACGACATGGGACCGACGGCTTTACTTCCCCTCCGAAGGAAGTTTATCACCCTTAAAAATTCATCGACCTCGGCCGGGATTGAACCCGCGAACCTTGGGTCCAGTGGCGAGCACACTAACCACTAGTTCACCGAGGGCGACTCGGCTTCTCTGTAGTTAGATAAAAACATGTCTTAAATACATCACAGAGCAGTCATTTTGTGAGAATGGCTGGTTATTTTAGGACTGTATTCACAACGGGAGGGGTAATATGTATGAATATATAGACCTACAAGGCAACTTTTAATACAAAGCCTCGTATTTATTTTGGGTGGCCGTCTCGAGACAAAGTCTATAAAAGTAAAAGGATACGTAGATGGGGGTTTCACTCTTTATATTCAGGTATATAAATATACTGTCTGTGTTTCTGGACATCCCATTAGGAATTGTAGTTGTTTCAGCTGCTGCATTATGCAGCCTATATCCACAGCAGTGCTTGTAATGTACCTGAAAACTCTGTAAATCTTTCTAAATGGATACGAAAAGGAAATTCATTCAATGTAATAAACGACAAGGAGAATCCAGGTTAAGGGGAGGCAACCTTCCAGTAATTGGTAGAAATGTTAGGTAGGAATTAGTCATTATTATGTACATAAGGAGAGACACAAAGCTTACTTGCGACATTATCTCAATTACTATGTGTAAGTACCTCAAATTATATACAGCCAGCTTTTATTTAAGTTCCCTTTGCTTAAAATCCCTATTTTACAGATGACTCATCCCTATCAATAACAACTGGAAATATAACCTACGGAAAGAAACAAAAATATTTTAACTAACAAGCCAATTTAAGAAAACAAGTCATTAGAATCTAACATTCTATTACCCAAACAGTGATTTAATGTTGTAACCTGTTTTGAAATGAAAGTAGTCCGTAAATGTTATCCTTTGTAGTGTCAGACTAATTATATAGTAGCTTCAGATGCTGGTGTCAGGCGATTCAGTGCTTTCTGTCGTATTTTTACGACTGTTCAATATTTACGCAACGATTCTAATGTAACTAACGTTCGTTTAAGTAATCCCTGTCTAGAGCAGGATTAGGCAGTTACCTTTATCGGGAACCGGATAGTGCTTTTCCGATGCGACTGGAAGCACGAAAATCTGCACAGAAATATTGTATCCTAAAATCGATGAGGGTGAGATGGGCTGGGCATGGAGCACGAGTGAGAGCTCTAAAGAATTGTGCAAAATTTTATAAGGAAAATCTAAAGGGAAGAGACCGTTTGGAAGGTGTGTTATAGATATATACATGACAAAAGTAATAAAATGAACTTAAAGGATTTTAAGTGGTACAAGACACTGACTAGCGGCCGGTTCTTGTTAATAATTTAATTAATCTACAGATAAGATATTTATTGATTAGCTAAGTGACTACTGACGTGTCAAGAAGGACGCTTCTGAACATCGTTAGCCATAGTTAATTAGCAAATATTTATAAAAAATTCTATCAATTATTTACACGACCTGAACCTAGCCTAACTCATACATACTAAGAGCATGAAACTGTTCTATAGCGCAGTAGGTATAGTGACTCGGTTACGGACTGGACGAGAGAGGAACCGTGACTGAATTTTCGGCAGGAGTAAAACACTTTTCTTTTTTCCTCCGAAACGACCACGCCAGCTCTGGGGACCCGGGCAGCCTGTTATTCAAGGGTTCCTTCCCAGATGGTAAAGTGGTCAGACGTGTGAAGGTGATCACTCAAATCTATTGCCAAGGTTAGGAATGAATGGAAATATATCTCCAATTCCCACTGTGTTTTTATGGCGTTCACAGGGACAAATTTACGTTTATACTTTTATTCTCTTTACTAACAGGAATTTATAGTAATAAGGTATATATTTACGTTACTAAGACACAGTTTCAACGACTCATGTAACATTTTGCAGATCCTTTTTTTTCAGTGGCGCAACAGCCCCTAGTGGGCTAAAGCCTCCTCATTACCGAGGCTTCACGATAACACTCAGACACACCACACTCGGTAGGACTCCTCTGGACGAGTATCAGCCCGTCGCAGAGATCTCTACCTGACAACACACAATATTCACAACAGACAGACATCCTTGCCCCGCGGGATTCGAAACCACAATCCCAGCAAGCGAGCGGCCGTAGACCCACGCCTTACACCGCGCGGCCACTGGGACCGGCTCCGTCAGATCGACTGACTGGAATTTAGAATTCTCTAATTAGCAATTACTGACTGATCGCAGAAACTCCTTAGGCCACCTGTGTCACTGCGTGAAAAATATGTTGGGAGAACATTACTGAGCGACGTTGCCAGTACGCACGTAAGAAGAGCACAAAGGCCTACGCGCACTGCTATGAAACACGACTAGTTAGATACACCCTATAAAACGCACAATCAAGTCTCAGACTGAGCCTAGCAGCATGATATATGGTCGTGCTTTATATTCAACAGTTAGGCGCGGTATATGATACGTGAAAGCACAGACACAACGCTTTCGCACGCTCCTCTGTGAAATTCTCGGTGCTTCAAGGCTATCGTATCCTGCCACAGTGACTGCAGAAGCTTCTGAAATCATGTCATCCATCTCGATTTCCATAAGCATCACAAAGAGCCACGATTCAAAAAACTCGCATAAGAACAGCAGATTGCAATCTATTTATACCTCACACAAACTCGATACGTGTATTTTACTACAAATAAACTATTTCAAATTAATAGCAGCCCCTAAAAAATTTCACGTCCAGTCACCTATCAAAGTAGTCGTAACCACATGAGTTAGAATCAAAATATTATTTCTTATTTCGTTTTCATATCTTGCAATATAAACACATTTCTATCTATACCAAACGCAAAATAAACCACCACCCAACAGTTTGCTGTTCCAAAGAAAACCAACATTTATATCTCACTCTTATTCGCTGGACACGGAACACAGACGCAATCAAGCAGCTCCGCACTTCATGTGATACAACGCAAAGGGCGTCTTACCTGCTGCTGCCTATAAAGGAGAATGTTCTGTTATACTGAATAACAAAATAATTCTTATTTTTTGTCGTACGAACCGAAGTGGGTAAACCCAATAGCATTTCTTGCGCTGAATTCAAATATGTCATTAGTTTTTCTTCTATAAGGCAAGGTTTTTAAGTAACGCGCGGTTGAAGTTTGAAGGAAACCTGTATTTGCTTTAAATTACAGAGAGTATATACATTACCTAAAAAGTAACAGTGGATGACTTTCTGCTATATTTTGCCTGTGGAACGTCTCTTCTAAGTGTCCAGCAATAATCAGCCAGCATACTGAGACTGCACTTGCCCTGGTATCGCTTTTCCATGGTAGAAATTTCCTGGTGAAATCACTCTCCGTGATCATCGCTCACTGCCCCCAGATTTTCTGGAGAAAAGACTGAGAGTCTAAGAAATGTACCTTTAAAGACATATTACACCACATAGCTTTGTAGGATTGTACAAGATGAGCCACCATATAACCGATAGTTTTCTGCCTTATGATTTCCCAAAAGATTGGTAGTGATATTTTTGAATGATTTCCATGCTGCTTTTTTTTCCACTTCACTTAGGTGGTCTTCAAATTTTACGTCCTGTGTTAACTCTCTTATTTCAGGTCCAACAAATACCCCTTCTTTGATTTTAGCATCACTTATCCTGGGAAACGTATTTTTAAAATACATAAATCCAGCGCTATTTTGATCAATTGCCTTGACGAAATTTTTTGTGAGTCTGAGTTTGATGTGCAACGGAAGTAAATCTTTTTTAGGGTTGATTAATTGAGTATTTACTACATTTTTCTGTCCTGGAATAAGCGATTTTCATTTAGGTCACTGTTTTTGGATGTAATGATGTTGTCTGTCCCTGCTATCCCACTTGTACAGAAAGCAACAAAACTTTGTGTAGCCAAGCTGTCTGTGATTGGGCTCACATGCCTACTGTCTCTGTTATGATTAAGTTTTCATCCTCACACTATGTTTAAAATATAATAAAGTGCCTCAGTCATATTTAAAACATACTGGTAGCGTGACCAAAAAAACTAAATTCGCTAAAATTGCATTTGAAAAACTCCTGTCACATAAAAACTGTGGGTGGTAGAGCAATTCTAATAACACACGTGAATTCAGCGTGGAAAAATACATAAGAAACACAAATTAGTTTTTATGTGAAAAATTATATTTACCAGTGCTACCGGCTTGTGCAAAACCTCTGTTCTTCGCCAATACGTCCGGAAGATCCACCAAGTCTTTTATGCGACGGGTAAACCTATCGGGTGGGCATAGAGCGGCCAGAGTTTGAGGCTGACAACTTATCTTTATCTAGTGTCGAGGCAGGCTACGTTAATTGTGTAATTCTTAAGTAAGAACAGACAAAGCTTAACACGGAGCAGCGACACTACAAAGATCCACATTTGGTGGGGGCTTAGAAAAGTCAAAAAAGTATACGTATATTATAAATTTTACCATAATCTGGACAAGACAGTTGATATCGTCCGCTTGCATTTCACTTGTTTTCAACGAAAATTATTTAAAACAATAAACGAATTACAATCCGTCCAACAACTTACACTTATACTAAGGTATAAATCCAGCTACATGTTTCGGCTATTTAACTAGCAATTGTCAGGCTTTTTATATACAGTCTTATGATGGTTAGTTAAAGAGCCGAAACACGTAGTTGGGGATTCTATCTTAATAGAAAAATAAGTTGTGTTCAACAAACTTATAGATAGTTTTTATTGTATTAATATTACAACACAACGGGACGAATCAGCTTAAGAAAATGATTTAGTTTCACAGTAAAAGTATTGTCAGTGTTACAAAGATTCGACCTTATTTTAAAACATAAAATGGAAAGTAAGCTGTGTTGTTATATTAATTACATTATTTTAATTAATTACCCACTTAATAAAGTAGACAAATTAAAACCTCGGAAATTACAACCGTATAACCAGAACTTTCACACGTCCTCTAAACAAATCAGCGGCTACGAGAAGGCTGAAAATCCACAGCGCCAACACGCTACTTAATTTAACCTTCGATTAATTGATAATGTTTTTAACCTTCCATAATTTTATAAATGCATATACAGCTCCGTTAAACCATCGTCTGAGCAATGTACTTAACGGCATTATAATGTATCACACTTGATTTTACCATGTGTTAATTTTATACATGTTTTAGACTATCTCGCAGTTTATTATTATACGGCCCAATGATGGCTTGGACGTAGCCGAAACATGTAGCTGTATTTTTCATAAATAATAAGAAAAATATTAGTTTCGCTCAACTAAATTTGTTGTCGCTTTTCAAGTGTAAAAAGGCCAAGGGACGAGTAACGTAGTGTTAGCAGCATGACTTGCAACCTATAGAAGTGGAAGATCTAAGCATTGTTCGCCTTGGCACGAACGGAAGTCAAGTTCACAATCCAGCCGATTAGTCCCAAAGCAAACAGAGGGCAAAATAGGAAAACACACTTCTTCTCTGCTTCTCTTCATTTTTTCTGTTCCTTTCGTTATTTATTTTTTACTCTTTCTGTCTTCATTGTCTTTAATTTTCTCGCTTCATTTTCTCTTTATCTTCTAACTTTCCATGTTTCTTCATTTTCCTTCATGTTTGATTTGAGGTTCTCACAGCGGTAGTTAGTAATCCTCTGGGGTATAACACAGTGTAGTTTACCACATGGATATTAACGTTTCGGAAGAACCTGTTATCGTTGTCTTCAAGGTGGCATATTACAGCCGGCGGGAGGCAAATGACACGGATATGTGGATGAGAGGATCAGAATTTTTTTTTTTCGCTCAGAGCTTTCCTTTGTTACATCCTTAATGCGTGTCTCATTCTTCTACCTTGAAGATGGAGGCAGTAAGTTCTTCTGAAACGTTGGCACCCAACTGCAAACTACACGAATTTACATCCCAGAAGACCGTGATTTACTTGCTTCTTAAGTTTCTTTTTTTGTTACCCCTCACGTTTAGTGTCTATTTCTTTCTGAATTCAGTTGGAGATTTCATTACTAAATATAATTTCACCGTAATTTTGGAAACATGTTGTGACGATAAATCAATCAAGTCTTATAAGGAATAAATACATTGAAAAGCAAAATTAACAAGACTGCATTACACAAACTACTCTATTTTATATAACTGTCTACCAAGACCCACTGCACGGTATAGCCTATAGTTATATGGACACTGAACTAATACATTGAACTACTGAAGAAGCAATTACAACTTCTATTACAATCTGTAGTAGCAGCTACATTTCAATTACAAGAAAGAATGCGGTTTGCTTCTTGGAATCATCGGATCTCACACCCATACACACCGGCGTGAAATGTAGTATGTGTAATAATACGGGCTACAGCGCCGGAAACTGGGATACAACAGATGAGAGCGACAAACCCCACATTTCACGACTTGAAACGACTTCTAGGAAAAGAAATCAAAAGCAAAACGAGAGTCAACCACAAGAAAGAAGAAAAAAAACGGGGCATCATGATGATAATCGTCATATGAAAATGGCGCTCGGCGAACTGAGAGAGTTGATGGTAGAAGGCTGAGAGAAACAGAGAAAGGGGGTGGGGGGGGCATCAATCGGAAAGGAACAGAGCTGAAGACTCCCATCACTTTGCTCGTAAAGATGCTTTACCCGGAAGGTCCTGTCCCCACGTTAGCTCAAACAGGGATTATTTTTACTAGACTCAAGTGGGCTATATTTTCTGAATGTCCGACGTGTGTTTGTTCTTTTCCTTTGAAATCTTCCGATTGCAAACCTGGAAACACGCTTCAACAAACTAGAGCAATTCTAACTCACAACACAAATTCGCAGCTGAGAAAGAGACCTAATATTTTGTTGCAGCATTTCTTCTAAGTGGCAGTTCGTTCACGTAGTTTATAAAGAAGTAACTTCAATAAAAGCCAACAATTATTACTCTGAATTTACATCCTGCAGTAAAATAGAAAACTATCCACAATTCGGAAACAAATTTTCAGTGATGTGATTAAAAATTCGTTTGCAGTCACTGCAGTGTTTAAACTCAATCATAATCATCACGGCTTAAAAAATACGCTGGATATGATTTCATTTTATTAGCTAGAATGAGGGGACAAATGACAAAATAATAGACGTATATAAAAACGGCCTCCGTTTAAACTTAGATCGTGTATCATATTAATTTGAATATGATATTGATAATATATGATTATTAAGATACCAGCAGATTTTGGGAAATTTATATTGTCCATTCCGTGCGTTAAAGTTCAAATTCTGTAATATTAATTAACCAACAAATGCACACAATCGTCACAGGTTCACAACAATATTCTTAAAAATACTAACTCCTACATATTTCCAATCTTACTGGACCATTATCAGGGACTACATTAAATTTTGCTGTGCAAAACAATTACTCAACAATATTTTTATCAAAATATTGTTAAGTGTTTTATACAAAAACAATTAATGTATTCCCTAATGATGGACCAGTAAGGTTCGAAACATGTAGAAGTTAGTGTTTTTAAAAATATTGTGAACCAATGACAATTGTGAGCATTTGTTGGTTAAAATTACAGAGATTTTGGGAGTAACATATGACTTTTTAAGGTTAGACTAGACCGAAGAACTGAAGTTAGGGTCCCGGCAGAAAGCTTCTAGAAGGGCCCTGGGGCCTAACAGTCTATTTAGTGGCCACTTGAAACTTTCCTCCAGAGAAAAAGCGGCCAGGGCCTAAAGCTGAGCACTCACCCCAACCAGTTCCGAGGTTAAGAATGAATGGAGCCATACCTCCGCTACCCCATATGCCATAATAGCGTGAACAGAACAAGTTTACTAGTGAGAATCTCAAGTATCATAAATTAAGGTCGCTTGCAACTTGACGCACTTATTCAGCACCTGGCCATTATTACTCAGGTCTGATTACCTTCAAGAAAAAATATCTTTCCCTTCTCCCACCACTTTCAGCCCGACTCTGGGAACATAATCATGGCTCAAAAGGAAAAAGTAAAGATGTCACTGTTCAAGCCGTGCAGGCATATAGGAGAGGAATAAGTATAACTCTACTCATTATTAAGTTCGACACTAGGTGAAGGTATGTAGTCACCTTCAGGCACCGACTGCTTTACCCCTCGTATATAAAACCGGCACTTATTGATAGGAGGATGGATGGAACCCAGACGTCGTCTGGGTATTTTGGAGATGAGACAAGTCTCTCACCTGAGCAGGGATTCGAACCTCTGTTCGTCCAGCCTAGTCGCTATACCAATTACGCTAACCCGGCTCATATCAACGGCGTACCGTCGGATGCTTCCGCTTTCGTAAAGTGATCGTGGCGCGAGGCTGATCACTGACCTACATGGCGTAATGCACATTACATTTATTACATCGTTATCAGTATTTTATTTCAGACTGAAAGTGGAAGCAGCTGGTTCCGCCAAACGACCCGTAGCCACGTACAAGAAACTACATGGTGTCATGGGAATAAAAACCACAATATGATAAGATCGATGGAGCCTGAAAAATCTCAAACAACGTATTTAAAAAAGACTCGCTTTTTCATCGCTCCTGGGAGGCCCACACTCTTCAGAAATCAGTCCTGTTGACTGTACAGTAGGCGTTCGGAAGAATTCTGCTCTGTTGTAAAAGCAACCAAATGTCATGTACACAGATGATATGAATCTGAAACGTAAATGTGGTGAAGTATCCAATAACTCCTGGTAGTTTCCTTTAGAGATCGTAAACATGGCCCGGAGAGCTGCTTCTTCATCCTCATCCTCTTCCTATGGTGGAACAGGCAGAACAAGGAAGGAAACATTATTACCACTACAACATCTGGTTACCACTTGGAGTGAGTGTTACGACCCCGTGGACGATATCGCCTTCTTCTGTGTGAAAGAACGAGGAGCTTAGTGCACTCTGCTGCCACCTCCACGTGACTCAAGCTGCGTTATCTTAAAACTAGGTAAAGTCGTATAGTCAGTGTCACGGGAAAATTCTGAATCCGCGATACGCCTCATAACAAAAACTTTATGTTCAAAACCGGGCAGATTGCAAATGCCGGTCACATAGGAAAGTGTGCAAATAACTTCAATCAAACCTTTAGATTTTCTACGATTTTTAAAGAATTATAAGCAGGTAAGGTAAAGTTGTCCATGTGCAAGCCATGAAGGCGTATAGGGAAGTGGAGGTATATCTCCACTCATTCTGAACCTCGGCACTAGACGGAAGGTGAGTGGTTACCCTCACGCCCCGGTCGCTTTACCCCCGGGGGAAAAGCCTCGGTACCCCTTGAACAGCAGGCTGGGTGGGTCCCAGAGGCGATCTGGATACTTTGGAGACGAGAGAGATTTTTTTACCCTGTCGGGAATTGAACATGCATCGTCCATAAGGTGGCCTAGTCACTACACTAACCATGCTTAAACTGCTTCATCAGGGGTTAAGAATGCATTCGGCATAATAGCGTAGATTTCTCTCCCTTTAACTGCGAAATATTTGTTAACTTAAATATATTTTATTATTTTGTCTTGTGTTTTGGTCCTTTTGCTTGTCCGTGTACAGTTATGTTTATATTTGTGTATTAGTGTTGCTGTGTTGTTGGCCATTAGGCTGTTGAAGCGCCATGTAAATACACAAACACTGAACTGAACTGTTGACACTTCATTTTATTTCTGTAAAGAAGCCGTTACTTAAGCACATATTTGTCGGATAGAAACCAACATTTTGCATTGTCGCTGTGTATTTTTTTAATATTATAAGCAACATTTCACATAACATATATAGCAGTGTTTAAAATCTAGGGGTGTAACAAAATTCACATGCACTGCTTGAATGGTTGATTAATCATCGGCATTAAAACCGGAAAATAAAAAAATATCCCACCTCTGCCATTTTCATATTTTACATTAAAAAAATATTATCTTAACCATATTTTCACATTAGAACACAACATTTCAAAACCCACGCCATGCAAGTGTCATCTCGCCTGACAAGGCTGTTCGCGCGCCACGTTGTTGTTGCTATGAATTGCTGGATACTAAACAGTGTCTTCCTCCGAAACGTGGGTGCCGTAATTATCTATCGAAACACACCACGTCGTATACGCTAACAGAGTGAACTAACCAATAGCTATTACTGTGAAACTTCAAACCTTACACTCAAATCGTTAACACATTAGGGCTGAGGTAATAGTGTTCGATGTTTAAAGTTCCGATATTCATTTAACGTGGCCAGGAAAGCGTAGTCGTTATGGGCTGGATGACCGAGGAATCGTGGTTCGATTCACGGCAAGGGCAAAATACTTTTAATTTTCTCCTCTGTAAAGCGTCCAGACCAGATCAGGTATCCACCAACCTCCTAATAAATGGGCACCCCTGAGGGTAAAGAGACCGACGGAAGGTAAATTTGACAACGCACTATCCAGTGTCGTGGTTAATAAGAAATTAATTATTAATTAATAATTAGCCGATACCAGTGGCCGTGCGATCTAAGGCCGCTCGCTTACTAGGATCGTGGGTTCGAATCCCACCGGGGGCATGGATGTCTGTCTGTTATGAGTGTTGTGTGTTGTCAGGTAGAGGTCTCTGCGACGAGCTGCTCCCTCGTCCAGAGGAGTCCTACCGAACGTGGTGTGTCTATCAGTGTGATCGTGAAGCGTCGTAAAATGACGAGACCTAGGCCCCCTAAGGGCTGTCGAGCCATAGGAAAAAAAATTAATAATTAATCTACTGCTTCATATGTCTTCACGACGTGTACAGATAATATTCAAATGGATCTTCAAGAAGTGGGATGAGGGGGGGCATGGACTGGATTGATATGGCTCAGGGTAGAGACAGGTGGCGAGCTCATGCGAATGCGGTAATGAACCTTCGGGTTCCATAAAATGAGGGGAATATCTTGACTAGCTGAGGACCTGTTAGCTTCTCAAGAAGGACCTGCTCCATGGAGTTAGTTAGTTAGTTAGGAGAACGAAATGGGTAGAGACTACTTCAGAACTTGACCAGGCATTTCATTCATTCTTGCATTATTTATTCATGACCTTTTACCCGTACAATTATAGGCTTATGTCGTCGAATTTGATAACATGTTGAATGGCGGGTAGGTGCAGACTGCAAAGAGACTGCCGTAGCGTAGTTAAAGACAAAGTACTAGCATTGGAAAACCTTCAACGAAAATTATCGACAATCTGGCCGAGTTTCGAAGTGGATTTTTCCTGAGAGAAACCACTTCTTAAACTTCTTCGATGGAGTAATGTAGAAGTCCACGTAAAATATTATTTTCGATAGCTGATTTACCGATATATATTCGAACCTAGGAACTCCCAAATATTAAGCAAGACTACTTTACACCGTTCTGAAACACGTGCTACCATCCGTGAAATTTTACGTATAAAAGTAAACATTTTTCAACCAATAAATGTCATTAAGATTATACTAATTCCAAACCTATTATTGATTTAATGGCTTCCAGTATCGTTTTAAAAATTTAATGCTCTTTCACATTACAGTGGACATGCGTGAACGTACAACACCATGTTAAAGAAAAAATTATGGTTTTATGTAGGGGTTTAGGCGTGTCCTTATTGATAAAGGTTAATTTATCCCTGTCAAGCCGCACAGGACCAATATTTCAAATGAAGGTTAACCAGACACTGAGTTACAAATGGTCGCTGTAAATAATGATTATATAGCCCGCAAACGATGCCTCAGGCCATTCAACACACATTTTATTAATGCCATCAGTTGTGACTGCTTGCAGAGCTAGGGATGGCCACCACTGACGGAAGGGAGAGAGGTATTAACAGAGACCGTACTACATTTATCGATCAAAATTGCAATTAGGCTCATACCTATACAACATTTTGATTCCCGCCTCACAGAAAACACCGTACGTTACCATGAAAACGTACTAATCTTTCAATGTTGTGTAGGGAAACGATAGCTGTTTTCGTAGAAATGGCAAGGAACATAGAATCTCAGATGGTCAAGAAATTATCCTAGCGTTATGGATCCCACGGAGCATGACCGCGTTCACATGAGCTCTCAAATTGTCAATACACTGGGCCAGACGAATCTAGCGCCCAGCCTCACACCTTAGTTAAATTTCAGCCCTCCACCACTACCACCATCGAAGCCTAAGTCTCAGAACTGGTCTCTATTCTTCAGGTTTCAGACCAATCTGATATATGAATTTCACAGCTGTCCCATGCTTGCTGTATTCTCTACCCATGTCACTATCCTTCATCTCATGACCCTAATATTATTTGGTCAAGGAGTATAAATGAAGTATGAAGGTCTTTTTTATGCAATATCCTCCGTCTCGTATTTAGTCTTCTCTCTTAGGGCAAAATACATCATGTCATTGTTCTTAGACATCTTGAATCCCAAGTTCTTCCTTCAGGGTGAGATATCAAATTTCATATTTATACCAAGCAACAGGTAAAACAATTTTTTATTTTAATCTCTGTGCTTTTAGGTAGGAGATGCCAAGGGAAATATTCTCTACCGAATGGAATATATTACGGATACCTCCACTTGTCTTCTCCTGTTCTTGCTGGTAAATATACATTAACTCATTGAAAACCAACTTTCTGCTATAATATAGACGTTCAGTTTCTGCCTCATGGACAGTACATTTCTCGGTCATTAAAAAGACCAATAGGTAAATCGTGTTTATGGAAATAGTCCGTATTTGTTGTAAGAACCGTAAGAAACAGGTAAATACACTGTGACAAAATGCAGATGTTGTTAGTGTTTCAGCGGTGGTACATTTGTTTACTACTGTCCTTGAAAGGCTAATAGCGTTAAATTCCCCCCCCCCTCCCCCAATGGCGCAAGAGTCCCTAGTGGGCCAGGGCCTCCTCATTGTCAAGGCTTTACGATCACACTTAGACACACCACACGCGGTAGGACTCCTCCGGACGAGTGATCAGCCCGACGCAGAGAACTCTACCCGACAACACACAACACTCACACGGCACAGACATCCATGCCCCCGGCGGGATTCGAACCCACAATCCCAGCAAGCGAGCGGCCGTACACCCACGCCTCAGACCGCGCGGCCAATAATAAGATAAATTATATTTCGTCACGCGCCAAATACATTGAGTAAATAATGGATCAAATTATGTGTACTTCATATCCTTCTACTTTTGTGTTGAACACCTTTCTTTGAACCTAGTGTTTTGCCACTGGACAGTTCCAATATAAATAGAAAGTTACACCTTAGATTGTAAATTTAAGTAGACTGCAGTATAATAAATAACCTAGAAACTCAATATAACATACATCTAGTTATTTCCGTTGCGTCTTAGAGGATAATATAAATTTTTATTTCCAGAACACTTGTAAAACGTGAAAGATTAATCTTGAGGTTGATTCGAGATAACCGAATTTTGCTACATGTGTTAGGTTCTAAAAAATACGGAAAAAGCTTAAAGAGGCAGAATTCACTAGGGCAACTATTTCATGAAATTTATTCTTTAAATTAATTTGAAATCTGTAAACATCTCCTTTTCCGACCTCTCCAATGTAAGATCTGTTGGAAGTCTCTCTATGTTGTTTAAGTGTATCACCATAACGCCTGTGGTGCCCACCCATCTTCCTATTCAATGGGCACCGGGAAATGTTTCCCCAGGTGTAAAGCGGCTGGGGCGTGAGGCTGACCACTACCATACATGTAGTGCAGAGGTTAAGATTGAGTGGGCCTATAGCTCCATTCCCTTAACTTTTTACTTTATCAGCACTAGAGTTATTTAATATCTCTTAATTTGACTAGAGAGAGGGAGAAAGAGACGATAAAAAAAATTGCAGGATAGGCGCGGCTGGATGGATGGTCGAGCTGAGCGCCTCCAGAATACAAATCCAGACGTTCGGTCCCAAGTTTTATAAGGCAGTAAGTGTACATCAATATGAAAGTTGTGCAACATGAATTATTGTTCACAGTATTAAAAAATGGTATCATGTAACATTAATTTCTCATGAAACATAAATCTAATATCGCAAGAGAGAGATGAAAGACACTGGCTTCAAATAGCCACAGCATAGTTTCCTACATGATGTATGGGACAGAGACAAGGAACGTGAATAATTTGATGTTGCGCGATGTAGTGGTACATCACACAGCCTCTCTCTTTTTCTCACGTTGAAAGGCTGATGGGCTGGAGATGTAATCTGGGAAGCATCACAAGCAACTTCTTGTGTCCCGATGCCTACCTGCCCCTTTGCCACTCCGTTAGGGTCATAAAGTTACCAGCAGACAGAACTAGTAATCGCTCTATTGGGTCCTGAAATTACTACAGCAGTGGGGGGGCCACCAACACCTCTTAACACGCCAACGCCCGCTCAGAGAAGAGTTGAAAAAAAATATTAACAAGGCTTACATATGTATAAAACGTGTGTATGTATACACCGCTGGTAATTGAAATGGCGACCAAGCTCTTTACCCTCGCTACACAGAAGGCAACTAGTCCTGAGTTTTATGAAAATTCAGGTACCTTCACCAGAGCCACATTTAGCATCTTCCTATCCGCATGTACGTCTACTTGTATACAAAACTCCCAAATCTTACTTTAATTTGAATAATTTATTTTCTTAACCTTTTTATAAGCCAATGGCAGCCGAAATATATCAGTGAGTGGTGTGATAAAGCTCTGGGCACAACGACCGAGGAACGGGGTTTCGATTTCAGCTAAGATTCTTCTCTTTATCGAAATGTGCAAATCGGGTCTGGGGCGAAGTCAGTCTCATATCCCATAGGTAAAGATTAAGTAGCCGGGACGTGAAGCTGTACGCTAATATCCAACTAGTGTCGGGGATAAGAATTCGTGGAAATATACCTCCACGCCATACATCTTCATGGCGTACTGCTTAATTAAGAAGAGGGGAAAAATTAGTATTTACTTATAAGCATGCAAGTTTTCTGAGATATTACGCCACGTAGATTGATAAAAAGTTACCGATATTTCAAAGAAGATATCTGTCTCCATCTTTAGATTAGCCCATCTTGTTGACTACACCGAAGTCGGAGGCCACTAATTACTAATCCGCACTGCGTTAAATCCCTTCCACTCGAGCCTTCTTCTACACCGCTGTGACAGTCTCATGTGCTTTGTCCCTTCCACTCGAGCCTTCTTCTACACCCCTGTGACAGTCTCATGTGCTTTGTCCCTTCCACTCTAGCCTTCTTCTACACCGTTGTGAGTCTCATGTGCTTTGTCCCTTGCACTCGAGCCTTCTTCTACACCGCTGTGACAGTCTCATGTGCTTTGTCCCTTGCACTCGAGCCTTCTTCTACACCGCTGTGACAGTCTCATGTGCTTTGTCCCTTCTACTCGAGCCTTCTTCTACACCGCTGTGACAGTCTCATGTGCTTTGTCCCTTCCACTCGAGCCTTCTTCTACACCGCTGTGACAGTCTCATGTGCTTTGTCCCTTCCACTCGAGCCTTCTTCTACACCGCTGTGACAGTCTCATGTGCTTTGTCCCTTCCACTCGAGCCTTCTTCTACACCGCTGTGACAGTCTCATGTGCTTTGTCCCTTCCACTCGAGCCTTCTTCTACACCCCTGTGACAGTCTCATGTGCTTTGTCCCTTCCACTCGAGCCTTCTTCTACACCGTTGTGACAGTCTCATGTGCTTTGTCCCTTGCACTCGAGCCTTCTTCTACACCTCTGTGACAGTCTCATGTGCTTTATCCCTTGCACTCGAGCCTTCTTCTACACCGCTGTGACAGTCTCATGTGCTTTATCCCTTGCACTCGAGCCTTCTTTTACACCTCTGTGACAGTCTCATGTGCTTTGTCCCTTCCACTCGAGCCTTCTTCTACACCCTGTGACAGTCTCATGTGCTTTGTCCCTTCCACTCGAGCCTTCTTCTACACCGTTGTGACAGTCTCATGTGCTTTGTCCCTTGCACTCGAGCCTTCTTCTACACCTCTGTGACAGTCTCATGTGCTTTATCCCTTGCACTCGAGCCTTCTTCTACAACGCTGTGACAGTCTCATGTGCTTTATCCCTTGCACTCGAGCCTTCTTTTACACCTCTGTGACAGTCTCATGTGCTTTATCCCTTGCACTCGAGCCTTCTTCTACACCTCTGTGACAGTCTCATGTGCTTTATCCCTTGCACTCGAGCCTTCTTCTACACCGCTTTTTTTTTGTGACGTCAGCGTCATGGTTTATATTTTCTATAATGACATATGAGAAATAATAGGAATTAAAACAGTAATAGGAAAACTGAGGAAAGAGAACACTTGGAAGGCAAACGCATATATATGAAGGTAAATTTTATTTCAAAGAAATTGGTTACGAAATATTAGACTGGATTCAGCTGGCTAAGGACGGATTCCAGTAGTAAGTAATTGTATGCTAATAAGCTGATCATCTGAGCAACTATCGGATTTTTCTTTTATGTGAGATGAATAGTGGTGGTTTAACAGGCAAAAACCTTAGCCGATCCACTATTTAACTGCTGAAGAAGAGCTGCAATTTGCGGACAGTTGTCTGCGCAAGGCAGAGTTACTCTGTGGTTCAGTAATCCTGTTAGACGGCGCGCAGATGTTTAAAGTACGAAGCTGATGAATGGAAGAAATCGATCTGACGGCTGTCATGTTCAGTAAAGAAAACGATCGTCTTGTGTGTAAGGCCTAACTCCGATTTCGCACGTGAAGCTGCTTGAAATAATACCTTTGTGCTAGCAAATGAACATGCTTTTGGACTATCAGCGACCGACGGATTAATTGAGTATATAGGGGCCTATGTGTGCATATGTTCATTTAGGAGTACGTCTGCATCTAATTCTCCGTCCATCCACATAGATTAATTAAGCTTATAAGGACATATCTGCCGATCCCAGTGGCGGCGCGGTCTAACGCGTGGGTCTGCGGCCGCTCGCTTGCTGGATTGGCGGGCTCGAATCATGCCGGGCGCATGGATGGCCGTCTCGTGTGTTACGTGTGGTCAGGTAGAGACTTCTGCGACGGACTGATCACTCGCCCAGAGGATTCCTACCGAGTGTGGTGTGTCTGAGTGCGATCGTGAAGCCTCGACTATGCGGAGGCCCTAGCCCACAAGGGGTTTTCGCGTCATGAAAAAAAAAACATGTCTACCTACCTACCTACCTACCTATCTGTCTGTCTATTTATCTATCAATCTGTCTATCTTCCTATCAGATTTTGTCTCGCTTTCCGAGCTATATGCTCAGTCCATCGCCAATAATGAAGTTTCTTATTATGTAATATCGTACATTACTCATGGTAAAATAACAACGGTTACGATGACGATAATAATAATAATAATAATAATATATGAACAACTTCCACGTTACTTAGACGACAAACTGGTGAATAATGAACAGTCGTATGCATGGTTAAAATTTGAAGACATCAAGGGAGAAACAGAAAGTATAATAGTGGCAGCACAAGACCAAACAATTAGTACTAACTACTTTAAAAATAACATTTTGAAAGAAGATGACAGTAAATGCAGGTTATGTAAACACCATGAAGAAACGATCGACTACATAACCTCAGGATGCCCCATTTTGGCGAAGAATGAGTACTCAAAGAGACACGATAAAGTTGGTGCCCATTTACATTATTCAATATGCAAAGCACTAGGCATCGAAACGACTGATAAACGGTACACACACACATACACCCAAATCAGTATGTGAACATGAAGATGTGACAGTGTTATGGAATCAAGGGGTACACACAGACAAAGGAGGTACAGCAAATAGGCCAGATATAATAATTAAAAACAAAAAAGAGAAAACATTTGTACTGATAGATGTGGCCATAACAGCGGACAGAAATGTCACGCAAAGGGAAGAAGAAAATAAACTAATACAAGTGTTTATGTATAGAGATACAACGAATGTGTAACATGAAATTATGACTGTACCAGTAGCAATTGGAGCCACCGTAATAGTAACAAAAGGTTTAAAGAAAAATGTAGAAGCCATACCACAAAACATTCAATAGATTCACTACAAAAGACAGCTATACTCGGAACATCACACATAATACGGCAAGTACTGCAGTCTGAAACTTGAAACCTGAGCAGTAGAGATCACCGTTGTTTCAAGAGAAGTACCAGGGAGAAAAGGCCTGTGACAAGTGACAACAACAAATAAATAATAAAAATAATAATAATAATAAGACAGTTTTCGTGTTTCTTCGCTGCTGTTTTTTGAAGTTGGAGTCGTCTGGGTTGTGATACAGTGTACTTCTGAAGGTGGAGACCAAATTTGACCTTGATGAAACACCTAAAGACTACACAGTGTCAGAAATCAGAATTCCACAACTTGAACGACAACAACAACAACACTACGAGTAGAAGGCGTTACGTACCGGAGTGCGAGCTAGTATGTCTGTAAAGGGAAACTAAAAGGATTTTGAATAGCTGTTGCCTTTTATGTACACTGAAGTCAACAATAACACAAACCTATTGCTAAGGTAATGGCAGTCCTTTTACTAATTAAATGGATGGACATTTTCAATGAACCATTCTGTACACGCAGCCCACATTAGAATAATCCCACTAGAGTCCTAGTAATTACAAAATTTAAGATACAGTGAACCCCACCTCTCTCTGCGCGAGAATAAATCACACCTGTTATCCAGCATCTAATAGCATTTCTATGGACGTTCATCATGTGTTGTTTAGGGCCCTCGTTAGCACAGTGCAGTTGGCCTGAGAGTAGGACCTGGCGGGTTGAGTCCACCCCCACACCTAGCCACCTGCCGCAGCCAACAAAACTTACACTCTGCATGTCATAATCTCGTATTCGACTCAAGCAATAATATTAATTTTTCCCACGGATTTCTTTCTTTGCTCATCACTATTACAATACACACTTTATAAATATTGTGTAATACTGAAATTAAGATTATTGGTAAGTACTCTATACAGTACACCTCACCATACACGTAATACACAACGCTACAGGACGAGATCCACTGCAGGTAAACCACAAGGCTTATATGCATGGCCACTAATCAGTTCGCAACACTATTATAAACTCTTTAATATTTAACATCTTCAAATTGATTCATGTAAATTATTTGTATATATTTTATAATCTGGGATCTTAAGACATATTTATTTATAACCACTACTGGAGGCAGAGTGTATTATTGTTTTTAATTATAATCTTGTGCATCTGTACATCTTGAATTGTAACATGAGTAAAAAACTTTTACTGTGAAACCACATTTTGTATACTCGGATGCAGTAAGCACTTGTAATTCTTTGATAAATACTCCCTGAAGATGCTAATTCATTTGCCGAACCATATATAGGGTTGAAAATGCCTCTTATACTTGCCAATAATCTTGTGCATTTCTTGGTTTGATTTAAAAATTAAAATGTCGGCCTGCTAAAGTAATTGAAAAAATAGGTTCGATAAATCAAATTGCATCCATAACGTCTGCTGCAACAGCCGCACATTTAACGTACAAATGGCTACAGAGCGAATCTGTAACGGCTGGACGATCGAGGAAGCAGAGTTCCATTTCAGACAGGGGCAAGAGACCTTTCCCTTGAGCACAGATCTGGAGCCACCCCTGTCTCCTATCAAATAAATGCCGGCGGTTTCTTCCCCGTGGGTAAAGTGACAGGGGCGAGAAGCTGAAGATTCTGCTCCATTTAGCGCCCAGTTTTAAAATGCGCGGATCTCCCCCAGAGGTATCAATGTCATGGTGCTTAAATAAGCAGCAGGAGAAAAATTAAGGTAAATTCCATATCTGTTTTGGGTACTGGGTAGGAAGCAGGAATTATAGGCATGTATACTTCATACACAAAGCATCAGACGAAATGTTTGTCAAATCTCACGTAGCTATTCGATGGCTTATTCTAAGTGAAGACTGTCTACCAAAATGCGTCGAAATATCAACAGTTACGTAGTTACCACCGTTTCCAGCAGTGCTGGAGACGGTGGGTTCACCTGTGTAGTTTGTGCACACCCACCACTTGGCAAAGAGATAGTTTTTAAAAGTTTTAGAAACCAACACATGCACTACACTCTCATAAGTACGTCAATTGCCCCTACATATGTTTCGGCTTTTAACAAGCCATCCTCAGGGGGTAAAAATTTTACACATGCTTTACATCTCTTAGTTCAATTTTTAAACAACTTGTACATCCTCATGGAATAAAATAAATCTTAATTCCCAATGGATTATGGTATTATTACTTCCAGCTGTCGAATTATGTAAAATCCAGGGGAATGTGTTATACTAGTTTTCCATAAAAGGTTAAAAGTTTCTTTAAAAAAATACATATCTATTGTTGTTTATAAAATTGATGGCAGTCTTTTTATTTTTGGATACAGGTTTTCTCGAGTAGGTTGAAGTTACCCTGTGGAAATAGAACGGGTATCAGCATCGTTATGAGAATATAGTGCATATGTTGGTTTCTAAAACTTTTAATTAGTTATCAAGATGCACGGTGAATAAAACGTGAAAAAGAGATAGTTTTTGTCTGTTGTCGTGGAAAGAAAACTGTTGTTCCGTGCGTGGTTTTTCATGACAAGGAAGTGCGTTTATCGTGAGCGAAAATGAAGAGACAATTCACAGATAAAGAATAAGCAAACGTAAATTTCACATACGGATTCAGTGAACGTTTGATGAAAAGAGGCTTCGTTTTCCCAACTGTCTCCGCTCAGGCAAAATGGTATTCAGCAACATAAATTTGCGGTTGCGAGACACAGAAAAATTACCACAAATATCATGGAGCGTGGCATAAGAAAACGCGCCAATGACCAAGAAGAGATCGTGGGAAGAGCCCGACGGAGTCCTAGAGGGGATGCTGGAAAAATTTCCCACAAAATTTAAACACCTCGAACGTAGGTACTGCGAAATTTGCTTCGCGTAAGTCTACACGCAAAGTCACTGCCAAAGAGCGCAAGCACTCAAAATCGAAAACTGCGCATTTCGAGTAGGTTTCTGTAGTTGGAGTGTGGGAAAACCTCAGCTTGTGAAACAAATTTCTTTTTGTGATGACGTGCAGTTTACAATAAACCGGACTACCAGTTGCCACAACACCAATAAAAAGTCCCGCAGCAAATTTTACAATTCAAAACCAAGCAACTTGTAGCACCTTTTTTTCGGCGGACACGCGGTGCGATCTTATTTACGAACAACTAATTCGCCCATTCCTTCTAGAGAGATATTCAATAAAAACCTACTACCCGAATTTCCTGCAGGACAGGTTACAGTTTTCTTTGGAAGACGCTCCTCCCATAGGCAGATTAATAAAAAATATAGTATTTTATTGTTAATAATTTACGAAGGCACTCCAACTTCATTTCTGTCGAGTATAGAGTACTCGATTCGATGTTATGGAAATAGAATCGATGTTGGAATTACGCAAGTTTGGCCTCCCGTTCACCAGACTAACACCTCTGTATTTATATGTGTGGTGATAGAATAAGGTGTGGGTGTATAAGGAGAAATCGCAACTAGGATATTAACCCTGACTGTGCTTGATGGACGGTTCAGCTGTCATGCGGAACAAGCATGACAACTTACCGAAAGCTAAACATGTTCTTTTATAAACAGATCGCTTGACACAGCTAAGGTTGATGGCTACATCGAAGAGAACGCCGGCTAGATATTTAGGCTATTCACAGTTTATATTAAACATAACTATGTAACTAGCTAATGATAAAAAGTGTGAGCCGTGTTTATGCAATATTTTTCACTGAAAATAAAGAATGAATAATCCACTAAATTTTGGCAGATGTTTGTACTGGGGTCTAGACGTAATGCTGGTCACCTCAAATATGCAAGCGCTTCGTTCTGAAAAAGGTATCTTCTCTATCGACTAAGTAGAAAAAATAAGTCCCATAATCGAATGTATGCCACAAGAAATCCTTTTGCATTCCAAGTCAGAATTTTGATTAGGGTGGATGAAGTTACGAATTCGTACAAAGGAATGACGAAAATCATAATTTACAACGAGAAACGCCATAGTTTGCACTCTACACCACTTTATTCGAGTGACTAACTCAAGGCTGATGTATAAGACGTAAAAGAGAGATTCAAACAAAAATTACACCCGAAAACTTGGGAGTGAAAATATCTTTTGGGAAAGGTAAAATTTTGAATAAATATAATATGAAGTGTCTAATGGATTGAGCTGGCCCAAACCACGGGCTAAAGACAAGCTCATATGTACACAGTGATGAATTCATAATTTCATATCAGCTGGGAAATATTCACCGCCAATAGGCTGTAAGGTCTTGTAGTTATTTGAAAGAATTTTGTTATTGGACATGACAAAAATAGACTTCAAAGCATTGTAATGATTCTTCTATTTGAACATCTCATGACAACTTAAGTTACAAAATAAATCTTTATGAAACTGCAGATGTGAATTTAAAGTGTCAAGAGATAAATAGTAAAGTAAAGTAAAGTTCACCCTAGAACAGGCCATGAAGGCCAAGAGGGGGAGTAGAGGTGTAGCTCTACTCTTTCTTTAATCTCGGCGCTAGATGGGGGTGGGTGGTCAAAGCCAAACCCGGCAGCTTTACGCCCGGGAATGACCCGGTACCCATTGTACAGAAGGCTGGGTAGGCCCCAGGGCCGGTCTGGACGGGTGCTAAAAATCTCGCCCCCACCGGAATTCGATTCCCGGACCCTCCAGTCCGTAGCGAGTCGCTATACCGACTACGCTATTTCGGCCCGTGTCAAGAGATACGGGGTCAAGTTACTTTTTAAAAATGACGCGATGTGTGGAGACATTTACTGAACAATGACTGATTTCAGACAATACATTCTTTCCTTACAAAGAATGTCTTAGAAAAAACATTTCTTTTCTCTCGCCAGTTTCTGCAGTTTTCACATTTACCGCTGTAACCTCATAAATTAGAAGTGACAGAATTCAACTAGAGTGTACAGAAGTGTAATACAACGGAAAGCATTGGGATTCTGTTCTTGGAAATTTATACGATTCGTTACCCTTTTTATTACAGGGAATGCGCATCTAATTTGGCACCAGAATAGAGAAGTGCATTTACCAGTGTGAACTGTCCGTTGTTCCACTGTGTAGTGGCAACATTTTACGAGCCGATACAAGATGTTCATCCGTACGCGCGAGGAAGGCCCGCCTGACAAGTTCCAACGCTATACTTCTGCTCAAAGATGTGACGCCATCACGTGTTAAAAATAGCAATAAGAAACACATTTCTTCCACTTTCTTGTTTTTCTTGAACCTAATTACGTGTACATTCTTCAAGACAGCAACAGAAACCACGGGTATTCTTAAAACAAAGATTATGAACAACAGTGAAAAAATTTCACACTGTTGACACCGTGCATCTTCGTCATATTAAATTAAGTTATAGACCAACTGATGCACACTAAAACCACTTTTTATGTAGCTTTATTATTAAAATTGTTAAAATTGTAACCCTACACGTGTTTCGATCCTAGGATCATCGTCAGGGGGTTTTTTGCTAAAAGCTACAGTCACTTCAAACAACATGATTTTAAATATTCTATCGGCACTTTAAAACTTATATATTATAAGTTAAAATCTTGTAAAAAGACTCGTTAAAAGTTGTAAAATTGTAAAAGTACTGTAGATAGTAGATTGCGGAAGTGCTGGCGTGTGGGATCGTGGTATTAAAGGCTGTAAAATAAAAGATTTTGTTAAGTAATATAGAATTTGTATATGTATTGGTTGTTAAAGTATTCATTATTGATTTTCTATTTAATGTATATGAATGACTTACCATGTGATATGTTTTTGTGGGGAGCGAAGTGTACTGCCTGTTGTACGGTGAAGAGTACTATGGTGGAGTGTCTGGTTTGGGAGGTTGTGTGTTAGTCAGTATGGAAGGGGGGAGTTTGATAAGTTGGAACAGCTCCTAATGTTATAGCCTCCACATTTCATTGCTATCTTTAGAAACAAAAATTATATAGTCCAATTAAAGGGAACACAGCTATTTTATTCCACCAGTCACATTCAACAATGTTAATGGGAAAATGAACTGCGTGTAGAGGTGAAGTTTCTAGTTCTAAATGCTTGTAGCGATGCAACATTATTTCAGTAAAAAAAAAAAAAAAAAATAAATAGAAAAGAAAATTTTGACAGCAGAAAACATGTCCTTAAACAAGATAGACGCTCTCCCATCGGAAAGGCGAGGGCACAGAAGTGTGGGATCAGATCCTGAATGGAACTTCTGCAGAATGGGTTTATTGGGGCCGTAAATCTAAAGTCACACCCAGGAGTTAGGAGACAAAAGGACGGTATACAGCATGTCAGATACTGCAGAGACATTTTGTAAATGTTACCATTGGCTGCTTCGTTTCCACTAGCTTTTCAATGTGTGTGCGATTTATATGCATTGAACAAAACTCTTAAAAGTACCAAAAAAATGTATGCTGTATCTTTCAAAATGAATCTATTCTAGGTTTTATAAAGGTAAAGAGGTCCCTGGGTTTTAGTTAGGCATCAAAACGCGAAGATTAATGTGAGACTGAAGATGTAGATCAGGGATTCTCTGCACTAGCTTCATTCCTCGGGTAATATCCCGGACACCCAAGTGATAGGAAGCTGTGTGGATAACAGGGCCAGTCTGAATGCTGGGGTTTGTAAATAAATGTGACTCTGCCCAGAATAGAGCCCGTATTCCTGCATTCCTGCTACATGGCATGTCTTCAGGACAGCTCTGTAGCTTACGCAGCTTGCACGTATGCAAGACCCACATATCAACAGCCCTTGGTGGCTAAAATATTTCAGGATGTCGATGAAGGAAGAAAAGATAGTCACAGTTAGTACGTAAGGACAATTAGGATGTATAAAACAGGATAAAGGTCGAAATACACTTACAAACGTACACCGTACACGAAATAAACTTGGATGATTTTAGTACAGTGGGAGTTATTATACATATTAATGGAGCAACACTGTTTATATTAAATGTTACACACCTTGTTGTACATTCGTAATTGTGACAATATTACTGTCACAAGGACACTTCCTTTAGGAATCAATTACAATCAATTACATGGAAGCTAAAAGTTTTTAAGTGGTGTGTAACAACACGGGTAACTTAGGGATTTAACTTTGTTTTACAACTAAGTAATATCCAGTACCATTAACTGTTCTCCTTGAGGATGGCCCTGCAAGGTCGATACATATAGGAGAGGGGTATAAATTGGTTTGTACCCAAATTGTTTTTCTATAAGTAATATGTTGTTTTTTTTATGAATTATAATTTGAAAACTATTCTTTATGCTGTACAAATTTTATTATGGTACATCACTTTTTCTTGTTGCGTGGTGAGGGGGCCCCGCAGCTGATGCTACGGACGCACCACAGATTTAAGGCTTTTTGTGCAACCCTTGTGATGAAGATGAGCAGTTCTTTTTACCAAGTTTTACACGTAATGGTGCACCAGTGGAAAGAAATTGACAGGGGAAAACCGACAACTCGGAGAAAAACCTGTTCCAGTGCCACTTTGTCCACCACAAATCTCACATGGACTTGACCTGGGATTTTTTTTTTTTTTTTTTTTATTCCTGGGGTATTCCCTTTGATCCATTTTTTGTACTGTGTAATCCTATTTTTGTCCTTCATATTACTGTCCTTATACAACACAACACAAACATCCATGCCCCGGTGGGATTCGAACCCACGATCCTAGCAAGCGAGCGGCCGAAGACCCACGCCTTAGACCGCACGGCCACTGGGATCGGCTTAAAAATCCATCGACCTCGACCGGGATTGAACCGCGAACCTTGGGTCCAGTGGCGAGCACGCTAACCACTAGTCCACCGAGGACGACTATGGGATCGAACCCGGGCCTCCGTGGTGAGAGGCCGGCGACTAACCGCCTGAGCCATGGCACGGCCCTTACATCACTTACTTAGGACCTTGTTTTGTATTATCTCTGTATTGCTTCATGCACGCTGCATTGTCCAGAATGTTGCTACGCTTGTGGTACGTGTATTTAACTGCATTTATATTTGGAGAAGTGATGTGCAAATTAGAGAGATCTTTGTTAACGTAAACATGTATGGAGAATCTGATATGTATCTCACAGACTACTATCCAACAATCGCGGATTAACCTACAATAGAAAGGAGTGCAAGAGCATAACCCCTCTGCAGTCAGAGAGAGTATTGTACATGTGATAGTAGTTGGATAGGATTAGTAAGTATAAGAGGCTATCTTTCGAATTACTGCAATAAGCCCAGCAATAACACTTTTGATACTGCTTACAGATTTTCGTTCAAATCTATCAAGTTTATCTGTGATTAAATAAACACATATAATCAGATGATGACAATTCTGACTGTAGGGAAAGACGAGGAGATTATGAAATGAGCAATCGGTCCAAGGCGAGAGAAAATTAAATATGATAATTATACTGATCCGGAGAGGTTTAGGTCTTAAGGCCATGTTAGATTGCGCATGCATATGTGACAGTAGTTGCTAGGTTTGTGGTTTATTTTACGGCGCCGACAGTAACTCCGACAATACAGAGTTAGGAGTGATCAAATAAAAACTGGAAAGGATATGAAGGGAAGAGGTTGTGGACGTATTGGAAGAAATATCCTGGGAATCGCCTGGAAGGACTTCAGAAGAACACGAAAGGCCTCACTAGGATAACCGGTGTCCCGACCGAAATTCGAAACGGATAATTCCCTCTTCGGTATTTTTTTATATTACCCGATTGAAGGGTTTACAGAACAATACTGAGTTTATCACAGAGATGTCGCTGAAAATTCAAGTCCCCTGGGTATGACGCTGTGTTGATCTGTAAGTTTTTAGCGACGTTTCGGATGTGGTAACTACATGTCTTCAGGAGATAATTAGTACAAGATTCTTGGACTTGGACTACAATACAATAAACAGAAGACAGCAAGCTCCTCCGAAAAGTCGGTAACTAATTACGAATTAACACGGCGTCATAGACCAGAAGACTTGAATCTGCAGGTAACTTCTCTGGACATGTATTCTATAAATCATTCTACTTTTTATTTTGTTTAAACCATCTGTCTGAAATCATAAAGAATTTGCGCTACTGAGTGGTACAAAGGCTTCCACAAAGGTTTGTCTGTTAACACTGTTCAGGTTTAGTGGCGTGTACAATATCCATCAACCTCAGCATTAAGCAATAAAGGAAATTCATGAATTTATTATTATAAAGTCAACATCGGCCATGCATATTCCATTTCTTCAGGAAATACTTGAGTAAATATTCAATATTTGTTCCTCTAAGACAAAGAGTAACACATTTAGTCTTAAAATAAAAGCGATTTGGTATTTCCATATGTAATATAAATCCACGCCTCAAAAGATAAAACAATCGGTTATACATTTTACAATAAGTTTCACTGTTCAATGCAAAATACCCATTACGAAGGACCTTACTAACACTGTAAATCCCAATGTTTGCCTCCCAGTTACATTAAACACAGACTGGTACGGTTTAAACACCACGATTCAATTCACGGTAAGATCAATACGACGAAGAC
Organism: Reticulitermes speratus; assembly: GCA_021186555.1. NCBI lineage: Eukaryota > Metazoa > Arthropoda > Insecta > Blattodea > Rhinotermitidae > Reticulitermes > Reticulitermes speratus. The sequence goes on from JAJKFL010000005.1 coordinate 24,931,391, forward strand.
AGAGCGACGTGGGTGTTCCCTTGTTAGCAAAAGGCTTTATTCGTCTCTTCCTTTATAAAATGGCGAATAGCAACAACGCCTTTGTATAATATCAGCGTTGTACTGTCAGCACATGCAGATGAGTCTCTACATGCAATTGAAGAGAAGAGAGAGAGAGAGACTGACAGAGAGAAAGAGTGTGAGAGAAGAGTCATTTAGGTAGGTGATGTCATTTTCACTGCACACCTAAAATCAATAAACGTGAGACGACTGGAATAATTGTTCCTAGTTACTTGAAAGTCCTCAGTTAATATTCCTACATTAAAAGGTTTTAGGCTCTCTCCTCTCCCCCCCTCTCTCTCTCTACTAATATATATTTATATATATATTCCCTCTTGAGTGTCATCTTGAGACGGGGTAAGAATAAACAGAAATGGGGCGAAACGTTGAAAATGAGCTTATTCCTGCAGATGGGATGGGGTGGGCGACGGGGAAGTTTAACATACATTTTGAAATAATTTGATGGAGACCATCCTGCTCTTTACCCTCGATGTCATGGGTTTGAAAGTTAGCACGAAAACTGGCTCTCATGCCTTAAACGAGGGGAATGAAAGTTGGTCCGAAAAAACGGTAACCACTTACGAAAATTACATGACGTAATAATCTACATAACTTCGTGGAGCAGAGAAGGCAACAGTACCTCGGCCAGTCTCGAAATTTTTTACAATTTTGGAACGAGAAATTTCATTTTCTTGTTCAGTAAGCTTACTATTTCTACCTATCCTGAAATAGAAAAATCCAGTCGACGTCTTTCTATTCCATTTCTTTAAGACCCTTTTAATATTATTCTCCTATGCAGGCCTAGCGGTTCTTCCAACTAGTTTCTTGAAAGTTTCTCCGCCAAAATCCTGTACGCATTTTCCTTCTCCCACATAAGTATGCCCTACCCATCTCATACTTCTTCATTTGATCACTTAATAATATTCGGCGAGGAGTGTAAGCCACGAAGCTCCTCATTATGCATTTTTCCCAACCTTCTGTTACATCCTCTTCCTCTTCCTCCTCTCCCTCCTCCTTTTTCTTTTTTTACTCATTGCTACATTCCGTTGTAGACCTTGGTTCAAATACAATCTTCCTCCATTCCCGACGGTCTCTGGCCACTGTCTGCCTGTTCTTTATTCCCATTATATTTAAGTCCTCTTGTACCTCGTCTCTCCATCTTTTACGTGGTCTTCCTCTTTTCGACGGTTCTTCCATTGTAGCTGTTGGAATTATTTTGGTTACGTCCTCATACTTAAGACTAAATATCTTTATCAGCACCCTATTCTCGGGACCCTCACAAAATATAAATTTTCACCGACATGAACGCCTCGAGTCTTGTAGGCACTATTGTCATATATATCATGATTTTCCTGAGTTCCTTGAAAATAAATCCGGGACATTTTTTCAAAACATACACGATCGCTTTCTTCAATGATGAGCAGCACAATATTTCAGCAAACAGACAGATTTATCTGTTGATGAAACGTAAGCGCCAGGCCTATTCCTTACTGAAGAGTGATCATTCCCTTCTGCACGACTCCCAGAATAATTAATAAAAATAAATTCAGACACGTCGTTTAGAATTTTCGACTAAAATTTGTTTCTCTTCAAATACCCCTCTTCGGAAACGCCCTATCAGAAGTATGATTTTCATTTGCCCCTGTAGTTACAGCATCGTCAGCAGATAGATAAATAATAATGTAGATAAAATGTAACAAAAATGTCACTTGAATACTGATATTCCAAGCGTTTTATAATAAACTTTGTTGCACACTGGAGATTCTTTCTTGGGAGGCTCATTTGTTGATCAGCTCAAAGAACTTTGGCTCTATGAAGCCCATATCTTCATCACCTTTGTCACTGGATCTCGAATCTGAAAGACGCCTTGACACAGTCTTATCAGTTTACGTATTCGCACCCTACTTTTTTAAGTAAATATTGCATAAGAGGTTCCTAGAAATCCCTTCAAGGTCCACCCCTTGTCAGCTGTCCGCAACTCCCTTTTAAGTATACTCATAGTTTCCCAACATCAGCAAATTGAAAACGCACAATTCCGTCGTGACAAGGCCCCTTAACATGACAATCGACAGCAAAAATCTTGGTACTTGGACAAAAACATCGCGGGCTAAAGCATCAGTGTGATAAATGTCCAGCCGGGTTGAATATGTTAATGACCATTTACTTTTCAACTGTCTTTGTGTTGTAGGCTGAAAGGCGATCTCCGAGTGTCCATGTTAACCGTTACAGACATGGCATACTACTGTACTTATTAAAATATTTGCCTACTGGCTTTTTCTTAGAATCGGCAATGACACCCACGGAATATGACTATAAACCCAAGAACACAAATTCCCCCCTCCCCATTTTTTCTACTCTCGGGCAATCACGACTGTTGAATCCCAGTTTGTCATTACGCCAATTTGCCGACCATCTGCAGTGTAGATAAAAAGACCTTTCAATATCAAATAATATCCTTCGTGTATGAACTGCCTGAAGCATATAATAATTTGCGTGCATACATTTTTAAACTGTTCATACATATAATAAGAAAAAATAATAATAAAAGTTGATAGCAACTGTTATAATTGACCGCTGAAAGTGGGGAATGCCCTTAACAAATAAGGCTTGGTCTCAACACACATGCACAACTAATGAGTGGTATTGAAGTGCCAGCAGACTGGCGAGGAGAGGATCAGGTCTGGGACACTGGACAGGACAACAGACACTCAACCTTCCAAACCAAAGATGTGGAAAGAGCAAACTACACGCAAAATCCAGGACACGGGGACAACGGACACAATGACTCTAGCTGTTTGCATTTAACCTGCAGCAAGATCTCTTCCGGGACTGCCTGAACCTGAAGACGAAGGCACTACAATCCCTCGAAACGTCGGGATCTACTCACTCGACAACACATCGTGTCATCCCTGAAGAACTGAATCTGCAAATTCGAATGTTTATTTACAGTACATCTTGACTTAATTCTGCGAAGTCTGAGATACTTACTAATGATTATATACAGATGTGGGTTAGGTATAATGGTAGACCACCATTCTATCCCAAAGATGGTGAGGCCATGTCCCTCCGAAAAGATGGTACTGTACTTATCCTAAACTACATACCGTCACATAGCAGAAAACAATAATTTTCAACCTTTTCTGCCTTATTTGAAAAAAAACTGCAAAATGAAATTAATGCATAAATTACAGAAGAAGCCGTGTCTGCCCGTTTATATTTTCACGTTTTCATCATCGAAACTACTACACGCCTTTCGATTCAAGTCGTTTTCTGAGGAGTCTACAAAAAAAATTTCAAATAATTTTATATTTACATGAATTTAACACATGTGCTAAGTCTGTATGTTACAACATGTTTAAATGTTTAAAGCCCAATGGTAATTATATGTGCCACTTTCTGAAACAGTAAGAAAGCCTGCATTTTGCCGCGGAGTGCACTTACTGGCTTTGTTTAATTCTCACACAAAACACGGGTTATTCCAATAGACAGCAATATTGGACTGGTATTTATAATGAACATGTAATGTTTTCTGTGACGTATGAACTGAATTTTTATATGTAATTTAATGGACGTCAGTCTTAAAATATAAAAAAATGTTAGGCCTAGACCACACGATAAAAACTTTTATACAAAAGAGTAATTTAGTGTGGTAAATATTTAACGAAACATAGTCAGTGGCGTAGCCAGGGGGGAGGGTGGTGATTGGTGCTGCCGCCCCGGGTACCAGAGTCAAAGGGGAGGAAAATTTTGCTGAAAAATGAATAATCTAAGTGAAAAAGTCGATTGTCAACACTCTACGAATTTTAAATTAGTGAGAAGAATACAATGACATCCAATAAATAATTGTGATTTTTTTAAAGTTTACAATTTCTGTTATGGGCGGCCATTGTGATTACTCGCCCCGGGCGCCAAAAAACCTAGCCACGCCACTGCACACAGTAAAACATTCTGAGTGTGAAGTGTGATGTGCGTAATTCTGTATTTTTTTTGCACTTTGCAGCAGTAATTTAGGCACCACTGTACTGCACGCTGTTCAAGTCTCAGTATTACTCAATTTCTGAACTTTGCTCATCGTCTTTACTGCAAAACGAATAAACGTTTCGGGAACTGGATTTTTCCCATCCTCAGGTTCAAAAATAGGGAGGCACCTACTGATCTGAGTTCGACAGAAAGCCTGTGTAGCTTATCATCGTCACAACCATTCTTTTCTACGTTACGTAATATATAATAAATATATACATATATATAAATATAATAAATTATCAACTACAAATCCAACGTCTTTACTGAAGTAATAAAGTTTTATTTGTAATTTCTTCTGGACTAAATCCTTGGGGTCCCAAATATGAATTCACTAGGTTTTGAAAAATTAAAGTCTAGAATGTAGCATGTTTTCATATGAAAAAAATAAAATGTTTCGCGTAACTTCTCTAGGATTTAAACTTATAAGGTTATATGCTTAGCTCCTTGACGTCTAAACCATAAATGCTATATTGAACCCTTTAAATCAGACATTTAACTTCTTCAGATCTGTGTACTTCAACATCTACACAGCTTAATCCGTGAAACAGAGGCTACAGTATCAGACGTGACTCATTTCTACCGCTTTTGTAAAGCCATAAATAGGAACTACAATTGTACAATGAGCAAAACATGAAATGCCAATCCCTCAGAGCAGAAATGTTAAAACAGTCCCTTCTACTAAACTGGAGACGACGGTACTTTCCTTTACAGTATATATTTGACAAACCAAATAATATTTCTTTTAATGCTAAATGTTAATCCTACCTTATTTAGTGGGCATGCATATGTTTAATTTTTACCAACAGGCCAGCACATCAGCAACATGAAACAATACCATGTATGTTATAATTGATTTAATCTTAGACGTAATAAGAGCTATCCTGATCAAGCTTATATATGGTTGAGTCCTGCAGCAGCTACAGGTAACATGTATCAATACCACTTATGATGTAATTGGTTCTAATGACAGCCATATATATCGGCTATCCAGACTAAGCTTATAGCCTATATGGTTGAGTCCTGCTGCAGTTACATGCAACATTGTAAAGGTTCGTACCTGGAGAAGTTAGGCGTGTTATTTCATCTGTTTAATAATTTTTTCTGTGGCTCAATAGCCCTATTCGGGCCTAGGCCGCCTCATTGTTGAGGTTTCGAGATCACACACAGTCACACCACCACACTCGGTAGGACTCCTCTGGACGAGGGACCAGCCCGTCGCAAGAGACCTCTCTCTGACAACACACAACACTCACAAGAGACAGACATCCATGCCCCCGGCGGGATTTGAACCCACAATCCCAGCAAGCGAACGTCCGCAGACCAACGCCTTAGACCACGCGGGCACTGGGACGGGCCGGTTTAATAATGGCGAAGATTAATGTGACTTAAAATATGTAACTGATACAGTAAATATGCTCGACTTTGTGGTGTAGTTAGGATTGCCAGCTTGTTTTCGAGACATCATAATTTGATTGCATGTCCAAAGTCCATCAAACATGACAAAGGTCGTCCGGTTTCCTTCAGTATCTCCTGCTAAGCGCTGAAGAGTTTTCGGTAACTTAAAACAAGCAAAGACTGCTGCCTACAACATCTGTCCACTTATCACTCGCAAATAGCTTTACATTCGAAGGCATATGACCTATGCAGATAACGAAGCGCGTTAAATAAGCTAAGGAAAAGTTATGAACGCATGAACCATCGTTAGAAAAATACTTAAGTAAGCTACGGTAAATTGAAGCTTAGTTAAAATTTGAATTTGAGTAGTACTATGTGTTTAAATATCACGAATAGTCGGCAAAGTTATGTAAGCCATAAACCAGCAACCATTCAGGAATAAAGAGCTTTTAGCATTTTCATTGCTTTTCGTATAAATTTAATTTGCATTTTAAATGATAATTCACAATTTATTTAATTCAGAAAGGAAAGAATACGTTATTAACATCCAAACTAATTTTCGAGGTTTTGTTTGAGCGGCACTCCTAAATATCATATAAAAACATAAGAGTACTGTGTTTGCACACGAGACATCTTGTATTTAGAAATGAAATGGCTGAAACGATGTAGGTCTAGTTCATTCACCGTATCAAAAGTTTCCAAAAGAACGACTTAAACAGCCTCTAAAGACACACCTGTACCAACTACCCGACACTCTTAAAGAAAATACCTTTCAGCTATATCTTCATACACGATTTCAGTTACACTGTATTTCTCCCTGCAATATTTTAGACGCGTTACAGATGTGCATAACCAATGACGTGAACCATTGTTCGTTTCAAGGAAATATCTCCTCCCCCCCTAAAAAGTCGGGAAAGACCGCGGGCGTAGTTTTATGTGGTCAGATTGTGTGTCCCTGTACGCGGCCGTCACGATATCGAAGACAGAACTTGTGGTTTGATGTGGTCAAATACCAGCTCCCTATTGTCTACTACGTATAGTAATGCATAACGGTATTAGACATAGGCTGGTGGTTTTATGTCTTTTGCAGTACCAAAAAATAAAGAAAAAGAAAGGTATACGAAAACTGCTGCTACGTATCCAACAGGTCCTAAGTTATAGTCATGAATGGGTGACTAATCACTTTACTCCGTGCATAATAATGTGGAGGTACAAACTTTATTTTCGCTTTGTTTTCCGTCGAATGTCACCATGCCCCCCTACATTTCACATTGAAATGTGCATTACTTCGGGGATTCTCAATCCCGCTAACATAACGTAACACTTAAAAATACTTCATTATTTAAAGACAAACACAAATACGTATTATAGATTTAAGCTGTGATCAACGCATGAGCGTATAACAATATATGAGTAGCCTCTATTATGCTCATGTTGTTAGTCATTTTCCCTTAAGGCGTTCTTTCATGCTGTTTCAATGTTATTTATTTCACATAAATCGTAAGGTTTATGAAACAGTACTCAAAATGACGGGAACTGTAACTTATTTACTGGATGAATAAAAAAATAAATTTCCACTTTGCACTCTAATAGGCAAAAAAATATTATGTTAACCTATTATTTACAAACTCGCGTTTTAGTGCACTGCAACCTGAAATTTGGTTCAGCTTAGCATTTCCTCTATGATCGAGTAAAACCTTCATATATTTAGCCGGTTGCACGATATTATGGACGTATACTGCCTTCTAGACAGTAGTCCGGCATTAAAGCAGGGAAAACCTAAGTTGTCGATTGTTGCAGCGGGTGTAACAAATCTTAATTATCATTCTGCTTGAAGAAGGCTATTTTACTGTTCAACAAGCTAGTTACAGGGTTTAAAGTACATGAATGAAACATTTCGTCTAAGACAGTCTGCGTCCAGGCCGAGAATATACCGCGGGATTTTCTGAAGGGAGCTACAAACACTTGGTTTCACCATTTGAATTTTGGAAATAAAAACCAAATTTAAGTTCCCGTGTCTGGTACCCAGGAACCAGGATATGATTCCTTGTGGGGGCAAGACATTTTTCGCCTGAACCAAAAGTCCATAATCTGAGGACCAATCAGCCTCGTAACCACTGGAGAATTCGGATATATTTCCCCAGTGTTAAAGTGGTCAGGGCGTGAAAATAAAAGCGCGTCTCCATGTAGCACACAATCAGAACACAATGAGCTACACCTCCACTCCTGTATGTGCCTTTATAAAGTGTAGAGGGAAAATTTTACCTTTACCTTTACATGTGAGCTATATTCCATAGCAGTTTAAAATGTTTCTCGAATCCGTTCCAAGCATTTGAGGGAACAACCGACCTGCACATGTCCACGTAGTTAGGATAATAAACCCCCTACTCTGGTGATAACACGTTATTTTATCGCTGTTGGTTGAAAGGTAGAACATACTTTACTTTATAACATAGTAATTTATGTTATCAGTTGTGAAAAATAACTACCTCAGCATACTGCTATATTATTCAGACAACTCAAATAAAACTACAGCTCAGTATGCTGGAACACTATTCAGACAACTCAAATAAAACTACTAGCTCAGTATACTGGTACACTATTCAGACAACTCACAATAAAACTACAAGCTCAGTATGCTGGTACACTATTCAGACAACTCAAAATAAAACTACTAGCTCAGTATACTGGTACACTATTCAGACAACTCACAATAAAACTACAAGCTCAGTATGCTGGTACATATTCAGACAACTCACAATAAAACTACTAGCTCAGTATGCTGGTACACTATTCAGACAACTCAAAATAAAACTACTAGCTCAGTATACTGGTACACTATTCAGACAACTCACAATAAAACTACAAGCTCAGTATGCTGGTACACTATTCAGACAACTCAAAATAAAACTACTAGCTCAGTATACTGGTACACTATTCAGACAACTCACAATAAAACTACAAGCTCAGTATGCTGGTACACTATTCAGACAACTCAAAATAAAACTACTAGCTCAGTATACTGGTACACTATTCAGACAACTCACAATAAAACTACAAGCTCAGTATGCTGGTACACTATTCAGACAACTCAAATAAATACTAGCTCAGTATACTGGTACACTATTCAGACAACTCACAATAAACTACAAGCTCAGTATGCTGGTACACTATTCAGACAACTCAAAATAAAACTACTAGCTCAGTATACTGGTACACTATTCAGACAACTCACAATAAAACTACAAGCTCAGTATGCTGGTACACTATTCAGACAACTCAAAATAAAACTACTAGCTCAGTATACTGGTACACTATTCACACAACTCACAATAAAACTACAAGCTCAGTATGCTGGTACACTATTCAGACAACTCAAAATAAAACTACTAGCTCAGTATACTGGTACACTATTCACACAACTCAAAATAAAACTAGTAGCTTAGTATACCGGTAGACCTCTAGTAATCAGACAAATCAAAACAAAATTACTAATTCAGTATACTGGAATATTATTCAGAGAATTGGAGCTACCTCAACGTACTGGTATATTTTTAAGACAACTGAAAATGGAACTACTACACAGATCAATATACTGATATATTATCCAGAATACTAAGAGTAATACTGCTAGGTAAACTTAATCACAACTTATTCAGACAAATCACATCAAAATTACTTCTGCAAAGTAGTGGTGTACTATTCAGGCGAATCAAAATAAATATATAAGTTCAATTCACAAATTTCAAAATAAATGCCTATTACTAACAATGCACAGAAACCTTTCCTCTTCAAGAGGGCCTAAGTCTGTTGTCCATAAATAACTTTCTTCGAATTTTATCACGAAAGTTACAAAAGTCGTTACACTATACGGGACACTCTCTGAAAGTGCAACAAAGTTTGTAATTCAACTGCAGTGGCCGAGCGTTTGATATTTTTGGTTAATCCATAGTAGGGAATATTTAATGAAAAGCCGATAGTTTAGGGATTTTGAAATATTGGAACCGGTGCTAAGTTTAGCAACGACCGAGATAATGGCTGCAAACGAAGGATATATCGGTTGACAACTACTGAGCTACTGTCTGGCAAAGACTGATATATTTCCTGACACTGACTGAGATATTGGCTGGCACCGACTGGGATACTGGCTGACACAGGAGATTAAAGGTTTTTCTCTCTCATAACATTTGGGGCTACTTGATAATTACCTACTTCGCCAAGGCAAAATTATCTTCTACGTAAAACTAATTTTTTTTTTTTTACCTTGTGCATCTTATCCGAATACCAAACAGCAGAGTTAACCCACAGAAAGAGAACTCAATAAAACACAAGGTTGCATAATCTGATCCATCATTTTGAATAGTTAAATATACAAAAATCAAATTTTAGAAGTCATCTCCCAATTAATTCACTTTTTACCTTTCAAAGAAACCTCCTACAAGGCAAGGATTGACGAACTGTCTCACAAACGTGCAGCAGCAGCTGTTTCACGACGTCCCCCATACGGTAATGGAACTTCTCAGTACAGTCTAACAAATCCTTACTAAACAGAATGCAATCCATAATAACGTACCATCACTATACAATATTATTAATGACAATGTATTCAAATAACAGGCTTAAAAATTCCTTTGAAATGTTGTTACTCAAAACGTGACACCTACTTTGCTCAAATTAATTTGCTACTTGATCGAAAAGTCAATATGTCAGGTTCATACAAGGATCTGAAAATCCCCGTCTGATCCCCTGTAATCTGAAAAAAGAGAACCTAGCCAAGAACGTATCTAAGAGAAGGGAAATGTTTCAGACCTTGTGCAGTTAGCAAATTACAAGCATCGGAACATGAGTATATCATACTTGTATATTGAATCCTGCAGTCATTTATGGCTCTGCTCTGACAGTTTCCAAACTTTTCAGTTCTCGAAACACCTGGATGACATGGTGCTCCACGCGGAAAGTCATGAAAATTTGTTTATTTTTACGCCATCTTTGGGACAAGGAAGAGTATTATTAACGGAAATACGATTATTACATTAGAATCTAAGTATCTAAATATGTACAATAATAATAATAATAATATAATAGTAATAATAATAATAGAAAGCAGCGACATTAAATAAAACCCTGCAGCTACGAAAGATAAATAACATCAAATAACATGATCCCATGCGAAGTTTACATTTCTAATATGTTGTGTTGCTTCCCAAACTTTACGTAGCTGACAGGTTCATTTTCGTATTCAAAAGAGTCTGCCAGTTGACTCTGCTCAGCCTGTTGAGCTGAGTCTAAATTATGACATCCTATACTTTTAAAATTCACTTTAATATTATTCCTCGTTTTCATCGAAGTCTGGCAAGTTTTCTCTTCTTTTCGGGATTTCAGACCTAACTGTTGTAAGCACTGTTCGTAACCCTACGCGTGCTACAAGTTCCAGGCATCTTATAGTCGTCGCATTGAACAACCTAATATCTGGCGCAGACGAATTATCATAGAGTTTCTCATTACGCAATTTCATCCAGCCCCGTTACTGCCTCAGTCTTAGATAAATTTTAACATAAATTATAATGTTTATGTCTTTGTAAGTGCATAAGTGAGACCCGAGATCCTCACGACGGCGAATATAAAGCAGTGTTTCTCGGCCTGTTTGAGCCGCGATCCAAATCAGGCTAATAGCTTTCTCTCGCGACGCCAGGATTTACAAATAAAGATAGGTGTCAAATAAAAAATTGGTAAAACAAATATGACATTTTAATGGTTTAATGAAATTAAGATAAACATATGGGCATTTACATATAGATTCATGGAACTGTTTCGCGACCCACTCGGAATAGTTTTGCTACCCAAATTTGGGTCGCACCCAATAGTTAGAGAAACACTGCCACTTCTGGTATGTGTACCCTTATATAAATGTCGCGAGATTTTAGTGGAAACAGTGCCCTTATCTTCAGGGTTCATCCGAAATTTGTAAATTCCTGCCAGCAGGCTAGCCTACGTCACATCGTAGAAGAGAGTATTCATTAATTGTCGTTGTTCAGTGGCGCTTTGAGCAAGTACAATACTGCCATGTAACATCGAGTGTAGATGAATGTATGAGTACGGATAATTTGTGAAATAATAATTAACAGGGGAAATTGCAGTACATGAAGATGATCCTGCCCAGTATTACTTTGCAAACTAGAAATTCTAAACACGCTTCAATGAAATAAAAGAGAATACTTCGCTGTGAAAAGCTGAATAATAACCGCCAGAACTAAGGCAGAATCTTATATTATTTAAGTCTGTAAAAGTTAATAAGCCAACGTACGTGGATTAGAAATATAGGCATAAGAATTTGCCTATGTAGTGTCATTATTCCAGTACTCGCTTCACGTCAATATTGGCCTGATGACGCGTTCACATAGTTTCAGCTTTAAATCCTTATGCAAATATTCTGTCACAAAACGCGATGTTAAAGCATCCGGTAATCTATAGTATTGTTCTCTATGTGGCATATAGTTGTATAAATGGGTACGTATTTTCTCACCTGTAAAACGAATCGCCTGTTTTAATAGAATCGGAATTAGTCACCAGAGACAAAGAAGAGACACAAAGACGTGCAGTGAAATAACAGAAGAGACAGGACATCCGGTGCGTAAGATGTACAACTCCTCTGTTTAAAGAGTAATGGAGAATCTTTCTGCTGACACGCCTACGTTTATTGGTGCTCACATTATCATCAGCACGCTCATTGGTTCAAATAATTTTCTTCGTTCTTCTTGCGGTTCCGCCTTGGAAATACCGCCTAAAAATAATCACTCTTTCTGTACTGTAGGTCCTCGCTCAAATCCTCGTTTGAAAATAGGTGTTCTTTAGAATATCTAGCAGCATTAGAGACGCAGAAATTGGGGTACGGAGTATATTACATAAGGAAGGCATTTCAGTCACCATGGTGACTTGTTAAGTAGTGGAAGACAGAAGAATCGGTGTTCGATTCTCGAGAGGCTCAGAAATTTTTCTCTTATCCACAGCGTCAAAACGTGCTCTGGAGCCAACCCCACCTACCACCTAAAAAGTATACCGAACTTTTCTCGCCGGGCTAAAGCGGCCGACGCGTGATTTACCATTGCCGCCACCTACTGTAAGGGTTAAAAAGCACGAAGTTGTAGTTGAACTTTCCCATACACCATTACTGCGTTGTGGTTAATTTGCTGCAGGGACTATCTTGCTCCTTTCCTTACTGGTATTTGAATCTTGGCCGTTTAACTCGCCCCAAATCACATTATTAGCTATGCTATTATCTTGGTGTTGTTAGGGTTGTCGATACAAGGAACTATCACAGATTGGACAATAACCACAAATGTTGGAAGCAAGATCATCATCATCATCATCATCATCATCATGTAGCTATCATGCAGTTGCGCCACTTGCCGACACGTTCCGCTCTCACTCATCCAGAAGTCTCTTCAATGGTAAACTTCACGTTACTTGTTCCGTACATTTTTTTTTATTAAAATAAATCTTACTCCGACAAATGTGTTGAATAACATAAACAGTCTGCATTTGTCGGAGTAAGATTTATTTTAATCTCTTCAATAATCTTCCCTGGTGGAAGCAGGATATACAGTAAAACATTTATGGTGTAAATTTCTTGGAATAAAGGCGATTACATTGACCTATATTATGTTATTTAACCATGTGTTTTAACTTTAGAAATTTATCGCTTTGATGGCATACAATTATAATCACAAAACATACACACGTAACTCTTTGGGAAGGTAAAGGTAAAGTTCACCCTAGAACAGGCCATGAAGGCCCAGAGGGGGAGTAGAGGCATAGCTTTACTCTTTCTTTAACCTCGGCGCTAGATGGGGTTGGGTGGTCAACGCCACGCCCTGGCCGTTTTACCCCCGGGAATGACCCGGTACCCATTGTACAGGAGGCTGGGAGGGCCCCAGGGCCGATCTGGACGAAGTCTTTGGTAGGGGCGGTCATTTCCTGCACTGTTGAAATGCACGTGAAACTTCAGTGAGGGCTGTAGATAGTCTGGCTGTCAGTCAATCCATACACCTCTAGACTGTCGCTGATGCAACATACAAAGCTAATTAGTAGCATAGACGAATACCGAATCAATGGAATACATTGGGGATTTTATTAATTCTTCAAAGCTTCCTGTAAACTAAGGCCAGGGAAATAGCGACAGAACACAACACTTCACAAGATAAGCAAAGACTATTCTACACCTACAGTAGAAGGTATGGGAGTGTATTTCTCTGAAAGATTCTAACTTCAAGGTTTGAAAAATCACGACTATATTTAAGGCGTAGAACCTTCCTTGAAAAGTTCACAGGTTCATCTGTTCAACCCCATTTTTCAGGGACCACAATTTATTACCACATCTACAAATGTCCAACCTTGGTCTCACAACCAAGCTAAATGCATGTGGCCACCGACTGGCTCCTCTTTCTGTAAGATCATTTCTAATATTATATTCATATCTGAAACAATTCCTCGTGATAAGATCTTCCCTTCAGATTTATGAACTGAAATCTTGGAAGCATTTTTTACTTCATCATAATAATCACAATAACGTGTGCAAGGTGAAAACTAAATGAAATTTCACACAAAGAAGTTTTCTCCACTCTCATGTGTTCTCCTCACTCCTAGGTTCAATAATAATTGCTGAATAGTACAAATTATGTAACCCCTTAATAAGTAATTTCCTCCAGCCCCCTATTACGTTCTTCTTTTTAGGTCCAATAATATATGACGAGGGGCATGAATTACGGAACACTTCATTGTGCATTTTTCTCGGGCCTCGATTTACTTCCTGCTGCTAAGTCCAGTAATTCTTGATGAAAGAAACAAATTATGAAGCTCCTTATTATGAAGCTTTTTCGATACCCTTGTTACTCTCCCACCCCCTCTTAGATCCCATAAAAACAGGTGAACGTTACAAACTATTACGTTCCTCTTTATGATATTTTCTTCGCTCTCCCCTTATGCACTATCCTTCGGTTAAAACAGCATCAGAAGTTTGTTACAGATAAATTGAATCTGTGTTTCTCTTGGAGGAGAAAAAGGTCCTAACATCACGATCGCCTGCCCAGCTGTGCCAAAGCTTCAATCTTCTCTTATTTATTTGGGAAAGAAATGCTAAAACTGATGGTCTCCAGATGACCAAGTCTCTGACCGTGAGATCGTCTCTGCTGCTAATACGGCACAGTAGTGATGATTTGGTGCTCTGAGGGTGGTCGAATGGTTCGCTTACGCTTGAAACCGGAAGAGGGGACAGGGATGCTGTTTTTAAAGATTGATACCAGCTGTCACATCGAATTTCTACATTTATCGACAAGAATGCTTTGCAAAGTTATAGTCTGCAAAATTCAACATGCTTGTTATGTTCGTAGGTTACGGCATTTTAACAAAATGACTGTGAAAATGTTAACTGGTGTGGACAGGATACTCTTGTTATTTACGAACAGACTTTTTTCTGAACATGCTGATGACCTTCAGCTTTCACTGAGTCAGGGAACTGAAGCAGCTAACTTTGACCCGAATAATCAAAACACTTCCTATAAGCGCGGTCCTAAGCCAGTTTTATCCCTTTTCCACTCACACGTCATAGCTCATTTCCATGCGAAGCTTAAAATTTTCCTCTCATCTCTGCCTTGGTCTTTATTTTTAACCTTCCCTCTTGCCTTCATACTTTCCTACATTTACTTTCCTTATGGTTCTTTCTTCTTTCTGTTTTCTATCTGTCTTATCACTTACTTTAACCTTCATTCTTGTCCTGAAACTGCTTTTTTTCTACCCTTCCTCCTTTAATTCCTCCCTTTTTGCAGTCTCTTTCTTCGTCCGCCTTCTCTCTTAGCCTCCACCACTGGGAAGAAATGCAAGCGGCCCACTAGCAGCGGTGAGAATGATCCTGAGCATTACACAGGCTTCAGTTATTGTTATTATTATTATTATTTACAATTCTAATACAATGAAGTGAAGTTGCAACACCTGTCCCGATAACAATGTAACAAAACGAAATATAAGTAACTCTAGCCACCACGTGGAGCTATAAAAATATTGTGAGTCGTTCCGGGGGATACTGTGCTGTATTGTGCGTGATGTTTGTATGGGTCTCTTAAGCACGTAGAGAACTGCTGATGTCGAGTGTACTTCGGGTGTGTTGCACGACTACCGGTGACACTACATTCAAAACAACCTTTTTCCTTTTTGATTTACATTGAAACTCTATTGTACACGCAAATGGCATTAGTGCAGCTAGTCTCACCGACTGCAGAATGGACTAAAATTCACTTTTGCAACATGACTATCTAGGCACTATATCCAGTACTTCGCTTTATATTAAATTAGCTTAGAAAGATGTTAGTATTAAAACGTGTCTAATAAAACAAGAAATATGAAACACTATACATCGGCTAATGACTAGAACCTTGGTGCAAGAACGCATTCACATATGCACACGCATTAATGTTCGGTGTAGGCAGTTGTATAACAATGGGGCCTATTTCTTATTTATAACCGCACAGTGGCGTACTTTTGAAAACTTTAACATGGGTTACACAGCAAAGTCTTTGCTTTTGATGTTCCTGAAATTTATGCTGTCCAGTTAAGGTCATATGGCCTAAGTGCACCTGCCCAATCCTAGACCCCCATGGTCCCCTCCCTACACTATTACTCATAGGAGGTAAAACTACCTAATGATTTTTCTTATTTTGTGGCAGAATACTCGTAAATTATCTACAAAATCAGATGTAGGCACATGTTTCGTATTATTTATAACACTTCTCTATCAATGGCCCATTATGAAGCCTGTCCAATAACCCGAATTATCTTGGTAACTATCCGCTAATTATTCCATTGCGTGAATCTAAACGCCATAACGTTTAAAAAGCGTTTCGACGAAGAGCATCTCACTAGTGCTTCGAGAGGACACTTAAAATGCGCTTTGTGGTTTACAGTGCTCCATTGGGTTCCTCATTAAATAAAAATATGTCGCCGAAAGAGCCAAACGACAGGCCAGAGAGGTTCTTTCCAAAGTTGAGTACATCTATAATGTACATTTGATTAATTTAATAGAACTGCATTTCATGGGCATGAATTATTTTTTTAGCATATCCATAAAATTGTCATAACAAGAAAGTTTAGAGGAGGCCCAACACAATTGTTATGAGGAGCTTTAGAGTTGATACACACCGCCAAAATATTACTAATGTATGTTAATGAAATCAAGAAGACCAGATAGGTGAGACACTTATCATCCACGACAAATATGAAAAGTCTGTACAAGAATATACCCCGAAAGTCTCAATGGAAGAAACCATTTGGAAGACCTAGACGTAAATGGAAGTCCAATATTAAAATAGATCTAACAAAAAAGATGTTGTCTAGCTTGATATGCTTCAGTTCGGGTTACAGTTTTGGGATTTTGAAAAAAATGGCCCTTCAGAAACACATAAAGGGCCGATAATTTCTCTATTAGTCAGACGACTTTTGGCGTTTCAAGTATTTTGTTCCACATTAAATAGAAGTTTAAAATAAAAGCTGTTCACCATTATGAGATACTATTTCATGTTGTGTGACCATTTCTGTTATGAAGACTCATTCTTTGAACTTCAGCTTATCCTAAAGTTGGAGTCGATGCATGCTGACAAGCGGAAGAAAAAACATGTCCCGTTGTGAATGCGTGGGGCTTCACGCTCCGTCCGCTTTACTCCCGGCAAAGAGCCTCCAGTATTTAATAAATAGGGCGCTCGGTAGATTCCAGAGCCTCTCTGGACGCTTTAGAGAAGAGAAAAATTCCTCGTTTCTGTCGAAAATAGAACCATGATTCTTTTTCATCCTATCCATAATCTATTCATTCACACTGACTGGACTAATCTGCCTCCCATCGCCTACGGTCACACGTGTAAACAATGGTGTATCTGGTGTCGATTTTGAAATAAAATAGAAAGCCTGACAATTACACGGTAGTTTCAAATGTTTTATAAAACTTGATGACACACCTTGACGTCAGAACACAGTGTGTGTAAAGAAAGGGCTTGCGAAGTATGTTTGGAGCATTTAAGGTACTGGGCTGACGTAAAGAACAGACCACTGCCGGAATTTACAACACTGGACTAAAAAAGAGAGAGTTCAAGCCCTAAACATATAAGACACGTGTTACTATCAAAAAATTGTTACGTGTGTAGAAAAGCATAGCCATTGGAGGTACTGAATTTGTTGGCAAAATGAAGGAGATCTTTCCAGAAAAGGTAGAAATTCCAAATCTTATGTGAGAGTTTAATGGAACACAATAATAAGCCAAAAACCCAACTAGTTTCAAGAAAGAACAAACATAAAAGACTTTATATGAATACGAGACCACAAGTAACTTTGGACCACAGACATGTAGAAGATTATGTTGAGATGGGCATGTTGTTTGGTTGGGAGAGACAAGGAACATACACAAAACTCTTGTAGGAAAATATCTTTGGCAACATCTGTTTGGGAGATCCAGAATGATTTGTAAGAATAATATATAAACTTTTAAAAAATAGGTTACAAGGGTCTACGTTGGAAGAAACTGATTCAAGATCGTGTCTAGTGGCGGGGTTTGGCATTAGTGTTGAATATTTGGTCTCTGTTATCGTAGTCTTCCAACACCTCACACGTACATTCCTAATGATCAAACCAAAGAAAAGTAAATTTACGTCACTATAGTGAATGTGTTAATCCCTCATGAATAATGTCGTACTTCAAGGACGTCATTTGAAAAACTGACATCTTACTTTCCTAGTGTACTTCCTGGTAAAAGAACTTGTGAATTATGGTAAAGAATGGCTTCACAGGATTTCAAATACTCCATCAAAGTCAGTTTATTGGAATCCTAAAATTCAGTTCCCTCGTGACAGCATTCGAAAAAAAAAAAAAAAAAAAGGAGAGACGATACAGATTCGAGAAGAAAAGATCTCATTCTAAAGTTAGCATCCAGACTGTATCAGTTCCTAGCACACTCTTCAATAGGAAATATAGCTAGCCTGTTAACAAGGGGGTGTTGGACGTGGGTAGGGTCGTCCTCACGAGAATCTCCAAGCAAAACATTAACGCCAAATGTTGTTAAGACAGGAGGTGGAAAGAGGGCGAGGATTTGTATTCGAAAGAAAATCCTCTTCCTTTCTAATCTGCTTGGAAAAGAAGTCTTAGTGAAACAACATTGATCAGTGCAGAAACTAGGCAAGAACTTTGCAGGGAATGAAATATGTTCCAGGAAATGTGTTGCTTGTAGAGAATTACGCTTTCTTTATGCGTGATATTGGGGCTTTCCTTGTCAACACACCAACACATGAATATAGTAACTGAAATACCAACTCTTTTAAGACCGACGTTCATCTAAGATAAATATAAGAATTTATTTCCTGCATTACAGAGAAGAGATTTCGCCTCCAGTACTAAGAACAACCGATTCATCTTCTTCAGGGAAATAATCGATGTTTATTTCGAGGGTCATATGAAACACAGACATTGTGTAAGTGAAATTTAATACCTCTCAAATTAATAAATCAAAGTTCATTTATATACCAACACAAGGAAATGAGGATTCAAATCGCATCTAAAAACTCTACCAGAATGCTTGCAAACTTTGTAATAGTCATGGCTAATGTACATATTGACAAAAGGAATGAGTTGCGCATTTTACATGTTTGGGTGTTCCCTGTTTCGTATGCAGTAGGAAGCAAGAATCGAAATCATAATTTAGCTATATACATGTAAAAGGCAAAGCAAATTCCGCCCTATAACAGTCCATGAAGGCCCACATTGGAAGTATAATTACAGTTCCACTCTTTCTTTAACCCCGGCGCCAGATGGGGGTCGGTGGTTAAGGCCACGTCTCGGCCGCTTTACCCGCGGGAAAGAGAGCCAGAACCCATTTAACAGCAGGCTATGTGGGCTCCAGGGCCATTTTGGAACGGTAAGGAAAATATCGCCCAAACCGGAGTCCGAACCCCGCACCGCCCAGCCCGTAGCGAGTCGCAACACCTGCTATCACGGCCGTCACACACACACACACACACACACACACATATATATATATATATATATATATATCACCACACAGACCTACAGTTTAACTTACGAAGCCAGTTGTCAGTAATTTTACATTCTATTATCACGTGGTGCGACAGAGGTAAATGAAAGAAAAATTGTAGTCACATAAACCCCAAATTTTGTAAAACAAAATAGTAATTCACTTTTATATCAGTGAAATTAATGAAAGAGTTATAAACACTTTATACAAAGAAGTGCGAGCAGTAACATTGTGCCTACAAATGGAGTAACGTGCGCTATCTTTTAGTCAAGATGAATATGGCAAGTCTTCGTAACATATTTATAATAAACGAACGTCTTTATTTCAAAAGAGCTTATTTCAAGAAGAAACCAAAGAATGAAGATTCTCGCTAGTCTCACAAAAACTGAGGGAAACAGGCTAAGATGGACGAACATTTCAGTAGCAGTTTATAAGTTCGGGTTATTACGGTGAATGTGCTAGTTATGTGTTATGATTGCTGTACTTAAAACCACAGGCTCTGATACACAGACCCTATGATCACATCTTTATCAAGCAAAATGTAACAATTTAGACTGCCCCGGGATCCAAAATCCGACCACTGGTTGATTACAGTGATCAAGGTTCGATCGCTATGCCATCAATCTTTATATCCAAAAACAATTATTGACACCCCAGCAGGAAGGAGTGCCACGTAATCAGCGTAACAAGTCAAGAGACAGGGGTGTAACGACACACTTCAAAGACAAATATTACAAAAAAACGATTATATATTTCCGATCAACTGGGGATCAGATATCCTATTTATGGTAGAATATATCTTTTGTATGAACTACAAAATCTAGCTGTATATATGATAAGGCTGTCTTCGTGCTCACAGGGGGCGAAGTGTCTGGTAGATGGCATTAATAGACAGAGGGTCTCAACGCATCATTCTATAACACACGTATGCACATTCAAATCTTTTTACGATTACCGAAGTCAGGCTTACATATTCGCAGGTTTCTTTGCGCTCACAGGTAAAAATCTAGGAAAAAACGTTGGCTACTTAATTCTTAGCATGGCTGCTTTTTTATTCCTTTCCCACGTATCCTAAGGTTTTGAACTGCTTAACTAGGGACACAACAGTCTCATGAATAATGGGTACTGGGTTATCTTTCTTCCCAGTTAAAGTGGCCAGGGCGTGAATCTAATCACTTGTGTTAATCCAGTAGCGGCCTTAACAGTGCACTTTATCCTTCCTCCCCCATAAGTAATTATTTGGTGGTGATTAATTGAGAAGAGGAATAACTGCACTTTATTACTCTCAATTGTTTCTACTTCTTATTGGGCATAACCAGACCTTTCATTTTTTTCCCACAGCTCAAAGCCCCTAGTGGGCCAGGGCCTCCTAATTGTCGAGGCTTCAAAATCACACTCAAACACAACACACTCTGGACAGGTGATCAGCCCGACCCAGAGACCGCTACCTACACAAGACACAACACCCATGAAAAACAGACATCCATCTCCCCCGGCGGGATTCAAACGCGCAATCCCAGCAACCGAGCGGCCGTAGACCCACGTCTTAAGACCGCGCGGCCACTGGGATGGGCAGACCTTTCATTCCGGTGTTTTAAAACCCCACAACTTGACTTATTTTGAGACATATCCTTCTTACTTAAGTCGCCCAAGAATACTTTGAAATGAACACAACATGTCACTGAAATATACACAAGTATAAGGTGTCTGCAGCATTGGATACACGAAAGTGATGACACCCCTGACACAGGTCTCCCCCCAACTCCCCGCACACTCGTGCCGCCCACTGGGATAAAATACCTGCTGTGGTGCGGCAAAAGGCCTCTCTTACTGAGTGCTAGGGATCCATTTCCACCTCCATCATTTTCCAATTTGAAACCCAGTCACTATCAAGAAATAAAACCCGTAATCTTGATACAATTGCACACTGCCTTTCATTAGGCCAAGCCCTTTTATAAATAAAAGACAGAGAAAGGCGGATTATTTATGAGCATCAACATGGGGTTCCTTCCGGCAGCACAGCCCACAAACAAAACCCCTTAATTTCAGGCAGTTAGAGATTTAAAAGTTTTCGCGGTGCAGAAAGCTTAGATCACATCTTCTAGGTGTTAACGCCCGGTATCCCTGTCGATGGTTAACAAGAGTTCTGAGGAATCTTCAGATTCGATGTTTGTTTCTGATGCATCATCATAGTGTCTATTGCTAGAGTACATAAAATTGAGATGAAATTAGGGCAGCCGAAAGCAGTCACACGAAAGAATCTAAAGTGTATGTTACTTAAATCAAATTAAAGCCGTACAATGTTCCTCAGTCTGAAAGATGGAAAGAGGATGTTTTAAAAGAGGCAGCACTAAGAGAATATACGAAGAAAACTCCACAAGTGTGAAGAAAAATTTATCTCCATATATAATCAAGAAATATGCTATGAAGACGAATTAGGTGTTGAAGACATACTTGCAGCATTCTCGAGGCTAAATAGGTGAAGGTTCAGCTTCGCATCCCGTTGGCTTTATCCCTGCAGGAATAGGAGGCTGGGTGGGCTGCCGAGCCGGTTTGGGCAGCAGCCCAGGGAGTTTCTTGGGGAGGGAATCCATCGAATGGTGTCAAACGGATGTCTCCCTGGGCGCCAGTAATGACTATTTACAATAACATTTCCTCCTTCGTCCCTAACAATTCCCGAACGGGTTTCATTTAAATAAGCCTCATAAACGAAATGGAGGAGGTAATGGTGAATTGTTTTGCAATCTTGTTTTGTATTCTGGAGGTCCTGGGTTCAAACCTCGACTTACAGACCGACTACCCTTACCGAGACTTTGTGCTTTTCCTTAGCAGAGTTCTGGGGTCACGCAGATGATAAAATCCTTCTGTGTATGCTTTATCAACCTCCGTGTACATAGCTACGGCTTGCTGCAGATTAGACAGAACCTCAGGCAAACATACGACGCGTTATTGGCTAGTATCCTCACTGGTCACATGCCCAAATAATAGCATGGTAGTCCAGAAGTTTCCAGTGTAACGACTGCAACAAAACGTTGTTTGACGTTCAAAATGCGGGACGCGTTATCGTACTGCAGTATCACAACTCACGACAGTTCATTTATTTGGGCCACTGAAAAAACACATGGGAGGTCGCCGATTCCACAATATTAATGAAAAAGTGGAAGTTGTTATTCGTGTCTGATTGTTGAAGCAA
This sequence comes from Reticulitermes speratus, assembly GCA_021186555.1. Classification (NCBI taxonomy): domain Eukaryota; kingdom Metazoa; phylum Arthropoda; class Insecta; order Blattodea; family Rhinotermitidae; genus Reticulitermes; species Reticulitermes speratus. The sequence goes on from JAJKFL010000005.1 coordinate 24,954,100, forward strand.
GAGACCGACTTCTACCGCGAGGAAAATTTTAACTCGTGTCAAGAAGAGGAAAACGCATCAATGTGCTTAGTAATTTGTTTGACAAATGATAGGCCTACTTAAATAAAATAACTGAGCTATGTGTACTATTTTAATGATTTATAATTTAACTTTTATAACTTGGGAAACCTTACTTACTAAACCGCCCGTGCAAGTGCAGCTGCAGCCTCACAAATGTTGGTGTCCGCTATGTTGGTATTACTTATCATACTGAATTAGAAAGTACTGCTTCAGGGTTTCTTCTAATGATATTTGGGCTGATAATTTTGTGAAAATCGGTCAAATGTTTCAAACGCGAAACATGGGAAGGCTGGAAGACTAAAAGTTGGCGCCTTAAAAGGTTTCTTTTTTCACGAAGGAAATTAGCCTAATAAATGGGACTCAGGAGGAAAACTTTCTGTACTTGAGTGAAGTGGTTGAAGGTAGGGCTCAATGGCGGGTTTCAGTACTAGGTGTGTTGAACCTTAAGAGTATTATCTGTAGCTATGACACGAATAAAAGTGAGGTTAAAACAAACTTGTCCTATCCAGTTTCTTTCTGTGGTTAACAGCAACCTTGAATGCTGCCGGTTATTAGCTAATTGAGTTGTACCCCTGTAGGACATCCTGCCACGTTGTAATTAGTGCCAACATCCTCTGGGCCTGCATTGGTACACAAGCACAGCACACCTCTGCTTGTTAGCCAGCGGCTCTTGGAATTGGACCGCCGGTTACAACCACTGAACCTTATGCACCATGCCATGAAAAGGTACAGAAAAGTGGAGATAAATTTTCACGCATTCTTTGTTACTACTTGGAGATAAGCTTTACACTCCCACTGATTTAATCACAGAAAAGAATCCTCTGTATCAACAGTCAGGGGGGCCAAAAAATCAGTCCCAGTGTGTTGGAAAAGAAAACACGAAGATCCAAGACTTCTAAGAAGTTATGGTCAAGCCTACGCTGCTACACTGTTGCTACAAATGATTACATTTAAAAGCTATGCTTTTGATATACTTTGTAAAATAATATGAATTACAAATAAATAAATTCATGAAATTGTTTCGCGGCTCTCTCAAAACAGCTTCGAGACCCAAATTTGGGTCACGAACTACAGGATGATAGATACTGTTTTAAAGGATGGAATAATATCCGGCACACATTGACTACACTATTTATTTAAATGGCGTTTTCAAGGTTTCTCAGTAATATAACCTGCAAGTTCTGTTGAAAATCTATTCAACAAATACATCTTAGAAGTTTAACGATGCCGTAAGAACTGGGGCATTTAGAAGCATGTTTGCATTGGGAAAACTTGAAATCTTGTGGATTAGAAGATCCTGGCATTTGCCTGGATGGACCCACGTAAACCACAAGCAAGATACGCCTACTCGGATGCCGAGATCAAGGTTCCAAACGGATGCCTTCCCAAGAGTTACTGCTTGAGCCTACTTGCTCGGTGATTATGCCTTGGACTTTGTTTTAGAAAGTACGGCTCAATCCTTATTTAATAATGAACGCAGCTAGATTAAAAACTGAACGTAGACTCACAATAATAAGGAAATTAAAGCGTTTTGGCATGTGACGTCGTGTCGATTCGCAGTTACCAACATTTCAGTGGAGCGTGTTGCCTGCGTTTTCAGTGTCTAACAGACTAACTTGGACTGCTGGACTCTGAAGACAAAATCTTCCTCAACGTCGCCGTGAGTACCTCAATCCTCGCACACCAACAAAATAATTAAAAGCAGCGCGTCCAGAAAGTAAGAACCGGTTGGGTGTAAAAACGTTTAGAGAATTTAAAAAAAATGCATTTTTGCAACAAATTGGTACCTACATTAATTGCTTCGCCACACAGCCCCCATGTAAATTAAGACACTTGTCACGTCGTGGGAGCAGCTTTTGTATGCCTTCGTCGAAAAAAGTCAGCCAGTCCCGCACTGCGTATTTTATCTCTTGGTCACTCCTCAGACTCTGGCCGGAAAAAAATTTGAGTTGGAGCAATTATGAATTTTCTGTTTTTCCGAAAATTTGCATTCACATTTTCTTTCAAATAATCCGTGACCAAGGACGGGCGCCCAATTCGTTCCCCATCACGCACGTTAGTCCTGCCATGTTTGAACAACCGACACCACTTCCTCAAACACCCTTCGTTTATTGCACCTTCACCATACTCTTCAACTATCTGCCTGTGAATTTCCGCCGGTCGAACATATTTAGCCCTTACAAATCGTATCATCGACAGCACTTCACAGGTAGCGAAATTTTTAATTTGGGGGAAAAAATTATGAAACCGTACTACAAAATACACCTATTCCACTTGAGATAAAAAACGAAGCCTGACATTTACAGGAAGTGAGCGCGTCACCTGCGCAGCCGCTATGGGCGCCTCACACGTGTACATCAGGCAACCGTAACCTTCTCCACGTCTCAGTCTGCACAGAACGTACAGTGCACATTGATTTACATTTATAATAAGGAAAGTCATTATATTTGGATTTATTAAGAAACTAATCTGTCCTACTGGCACAGTTTATTGTTGGCATTACAAAATTAACATCTCCAAATAATAACATTTACACACTAATTGTATGATAAACAGGCATAAACTTATATTACAACAGTACAAATAATTTAAAATTACATAACCAAAACGTATCATGCTTGCTGTGCAGAAAACATTCACAGATGATCACTCTATGGTTAATTCAGAAACTCTATTAAGGCAGAGAGCAACGGATACCGTGATGTACGTCACACTCCGCGCATTAATAGGTGATATATACTAATGAGGCCCGTCACGATTCTCAACTCATCATCTTTATTCAGTTCTCTTCCTCTCCCTCTCTATTTTTCACCTACGTCTTCCAGTGAATTATACTGCTTCATCCCTTACGTCCACTACATATAACGTCAGTGGCGGAATTACTCGTAACTTTCGACATCAACGTTCAAATTTTTCTGATCTAGTAACAAGAAAAATATAATTTAAGGCTTAATTCCTTCGGTTACTTATATAGGCTTTTGAAATCCCTTCTGTTGTTGAAGGTGGAAATGATATAACGGTTGTCTGAATGCTGTGCCAAATGATGTTTGGGCCATACAAACGTTCTGAGGATATAACTGATCCTTTAACACGGGTCCGGCTTAAGGTTATCGCAATATATATGGCTGCACTGAGCCTCGAAAAAGGCTTGTTTTATTGCAGAATTTGCCTCATATATCCGGCCCTGCTTCCCCATTCTTCGTAGGCCTCCAAGTAGTGCTTAGATTATATTGACACGATATAGCCTGCAGTGGAGATATACGTATAGGGAAGTATTCATAACTTTCGTGTATTATACTCCCACTTGTTTTGATAAACTTTAATCGCGTCGATTACATTCCCTTTTTTTAAATACAACCGAAAATCTTCACTTTTAATTTTATATCTCACGGTCTCACCATGGTCTTAGAAATTTCATGTCTGCTGCATCCAGTTTTTTCCTATGTTGAAACTCACTATCCATTTTTCCCTTCCGCAATTTAAGGCACTGTTTTATGTAGACTTTTTTGTACACTGTTCATACTTTTACTGAAATTTCTCCTAATGCCCACACGTAATGTTAAACCAGAAAATGTCAGGAAGCAGCTGGTGAGACCTGTTTTTAAGGTAATTCTCCTAATGTTCACACGTAATGTTAAACCAGAAAATATCAGGAAGCAGCAGGTGAGACCTGTTTTAAGGTAATTCTCCTAATGCTCACACGTAATGTTAAACCAGAAAATATCAGGAAGCAGCAGGTGAGACCTGTTTTAAGGTCCAGATCTACAGGTTGCATGGAAGATTGAGGAACGCCAGTGCTGACACTTGCAAGACATAAATTATATACCAGTGGCTTCCCCCGAACGCAAAACAGGAATCTAAAATATTCATTGACGAAGCCTGTTTATGTGATATATACATATGTGTTTAGATATACTGCGACAGCCACTTATCATATTTGACCTCATTTAGGGAAGATAGCGTCTGCGTTAATGAAGGTTATACAGTAAGACTTGTAAGAATTGGAGAAACCTTTGCAATAATGTTTCATATCCCGAAGAACCCCTAGGTATGAAAATATTTACAGGGCAGAAAAAGTTGATAGCAGGACGAGCAATTCAAGTACTCCAAAATTATAGTCAAAAATTTATTTGTAAGCACACACACACACACACACACACACACACATATATATATATATATATATATATATATATGCCAGCTTACATTTTAAAAACTGGAACATATTTCTTCTCTTTCGAGGGACATTTGGAATTTTTTTTTCCGGTATTTCAAAATTTTAATCAATTTAATACACGATTTCACGCGAGATCCCTTAACGATATTCTGCCGAACCCTGCTTGGGAAACACTGGTTTAGCCTACTGCCGCGATTAAGATTATGTACAGCTCCACTGGCCACATACACCTTCAAGGCGAAAACTTTAAGGACAGAAATAACTTTGTCTTCAGATATATAAAAGCCGAGATCCATGCCGGAAGGTAAACACGTGACATTATGCAAATATATGCAATAATGAGAAACCAATATTATACAAATAAACAAAAGCTAATATGCAAGTAGTGCACCTGTCGGCCAGTCCGCCACTGCCCCTCTGTTGTTCACACTCGGTTCTCTCACCCGTGCCTCTTCTCCGCACCTCAACATCCATCCTTCTTTTCGAGATGGTATCAGCAAACAAGTTATTTTTTGAAACACATCACACCGATTCATTACTTTTCAAATACCCCAGCCAGCATTCATTGCCAACACGTTAAATATGCCATTTGCATATGAATGTGGCGTATTGAGACAGAGTAAGGGCTATACACACTGATTCACTAACATGTCATGTTTCTTACAATACAGCTGCTCCGTGTCATTCCCGGAGTGGATCAAATTAGGCCTGAACTTAATACCCTTGTTGGTGTGTAAATAAAAAGAGAAATATGTGATAAGATATTCCTGGGATACGACGCCGTGTAGTTTAACAGATTGATACCAACGTTACTGAAGAACCTGCCTGGTTTATTTCCTGCCAGAAAGATGTGGCCATCAGGCTCCTCCGAAACGCTGGTACCTATCTGCAGAATTATCCGGCGCCAAATCTCAGATGACAATCAACTCAATTCTCAGAGCAGGGAAATGTCAAGTCTCATAATGGGATTTACGGTGTACACGTGAAAGCCTGTACTGCGGGAAAATTCAATGTAAGAAACCAGTCAGAGATATTTGAAGTGAAATAAAAATATAGTAATGTTTAAAAATATTTATTGCAAAACAGAAAGAAACGAAAGCGAGACAAAATATAAGAAGTAAACAATAGACATAGAAGAGAATTTGTACAGTACATAGCAAGATGGAAGTGTACTCCAACTTATAAGAGGATACACATACACGTTCACGGACGTCGCCCCGTGTAACCGGTTCCACAGCTTTATAGGGGCCGGATAATATAGTTGATACGGTACCTAGGCTACGGGATGGCCAATTAAGGAATTGCAGTGGGATTCCCGGAAGAAGCACGAGACTTTTCTCGTTTCCAAAACTTTCAGAAATGCTCGTGTTCCTTACCAGCTTCCTGACGGTTACTTCTCGGGTGTAAGGTGGCCGGGTCCTGAAACTGGTTACTACCTTCCATGTAGTGTCAAGGTTAAGAATCAATGGAACTATGCCGCCACGCTCCACATGCCTTCATGAGGTTGAAATATGTAGCGCTTATAAAGTAAGTATTTTTATAGTAAGGAATAGTTGTACTGACTGTATTAATTTAAAATATTGAGTTCGCGGAACAAATCGCAATGCCTCTGTCAGAATTGCAGTGCAGATTATTTAGAAAGCCATCGTAAAAATTAGCCGATCCCGGTGGCCGTGCGGTCCAAGGCGTAGGTCTGCAGCCGCTTGATTGGTAGGATTGCAGGTTCAAATCCCTCTGAGGGTATGGATGCTCCTCTCTTGTTTGTGTTGTGTAGGTAACAGCCTCAGCGAAGAGCTGATCACTCGTTCAGAGGAGTCCTACCGTGTGTGTGTGTGTATGTCTAATTGTGTGTGATTTGTAAACCTCAACAATGAGGCAGCCTAGGCCCGATTTGGGCTCTTGCACCACAGAAACAAAATCATAAAAAATAAAATTATGTATTTCAGATAAAGAATGTCTCAGCACAATTCATCAGCATATTGTATTCGCGTACTCCAACCCTCAGTAGTTTTAACGGTTGATATACATTACAAATTAAAAAAAGGAAAATCGTCCATCCGAAACTTTTCGTGATACATCAACCCAAGTCAACTCAGGGTTTAATTCCAAATTATATTACTTCTGTAATTTAAAGAGCTTTGCGACATAAGTAAAATAACGTAATAATTAATATTTTGAATTTGTCTTGCCAGTTAATAAAAACATCTTGGCCCACACTGAAGAAAACGTGATAATCATCTTCTAAACGTCTTTACGACAGCTAATAATACAATTACGATTTTGAGGGAAGGGCCTCGTCTTTGTTAAGTGCCGACGTTCCTGCAGATGGAGACAGCAGATTTCTTCGAAACACTGGTACTCATCTACCGAACTATACGTTGTCACATCCAAGGAGCCCGTAATCCTGACTTCCTTTCTGTCCATTATGAACATTTTTTTCTTTTTGTCCTTTAATATAAAAGTTTAAAATCCTTTACTTCAAGATCCATTCATATGCTAAATAATAGCCCCACCCCATATTATGCAGCAGCCAGAGTGTTGAAATATAAAGCCTCACCAAAGTATCAAACATCAATTCAACCACCTGAGCCATAACGTTCGGACCATTTATCTAATAAGTTAGTCATACACACGGTGGGACGCACAATTGCCACCTCCCTATAAACATAACCTTGTCACGTCTCCGTCTCACATTCGTGACCACTGTGTTATAACTTCTTTACATACGATTCACATTTTTTCAAAACAAATTTTGCTCTGACCACACCTACAATGATTCACACCTAATAATATTTCTATTTCAAATTAGAGCCACATATGTAGTATCTGTCAAAGGAAGGCACGCGTAAACAACATGGGTTTGTAAGACCCACCCAAAAACTCTATTCACTATTTATAAAATGTATATTAATATCTGTGACTATGACATTTTCACATGGCAGTGAAAACAGTATTACGAACAATAAAAACAATGGCGTGCTTGGGTGCGTGCACGTCGCTACAGGGTTGGTGGTAGATGAATGAACTATGAGCAGGATCTTTGGTGGAATGCTGCAAAGGGAAAACCAACGTAAACGCAGTGAAACTACCCCACTTCCGGTTTGTCCGCCATAAATCCCACATGCTGCTCTGGAATTGAACCTGGGTCTCCGCGGTGAGAATTCTACGCCTAACCGACTAAGCAGCGGCACGGCCTGAACAAAAAAATAATTCACCCCATAAGAGGCCATGAAGGCCCAGAGGGGAACTAGAGGTGTAGCTCTATTCTTTCTGTAACCTTGGCGCTAGATAGGGATGGGTGGTCAACTCCAGGCCCCGGCCGATTTACCCCCGGAAATGAGACACGTTACCTATTTTACAGGAGGCTGTGTGGGACCCAGGGACGGTCTGGACGGATGCTGAAAACCTCGCCCCCGCCAGCATTCGATCCCCGGACCGTCCAGCCCGTAACGAGTCGCTATACCGACTACACAAACTCCAAACACCGAAAGAAAAGGAAAAAAATAACTATTCAGTTAACAATAAAATAAGGGCTAAAAGACAGTCATCTCGACGGAATAGAAACTGATGCTCTCCCAAAGCTTGAATTTACGCACAAACGGGGCAGAGAGATAAATATGGTTACGAATGTCCATGAAGTCAGAACAGGCAGAAATCTACGTCGTACAAAGGAGGCCTACATCAACTTGTTTATAACGTATTGCAACTGTGTAACTCAACGCGTTCCTCTACTTAGGCCTAAGCACCAGCAACAAGAAAGTATGGGGGAGTTGTCATTAGCCTCCACACATATCTCAGCTGGGAACTAGACAGAGGTGGATAGTATGTTACATATTCTGGTCGATTTACCGCGAGGAAAAAGCCTCATTACCCTCTGAATGGGAAGATTCCTGTGCCCTAGGGGTGGTCTTGTCGCCCCTACAGAAACCGAATGACGATGACCAGACAATCACTGTGCTGATTTAGCTTTCTATCTGACACGTCGGGACTCGGTAAATGCAATAAGACATCTGAATATGCATTCTTCTGTTGTGTATTATTTTATCATTGTTGGTTATTAATTAGTTGAAGTCTTCATAAGTATGCTGTGGGATTAGGAACCGCTAATATCCAAAACTGAAGTTCCACATAATCCTGAGCCAGTACCATCGACCTCCTTTCCTCACAACATACTTCCCATCTCATTTCCTTTCTTCTAAGAGGACGCATTACAAGGCATTTCACCATCAAAATTCTGTAAGTTTAGACACCCATTTTCTATCGGCATGCATCATTGTCGGCGTCATAGTCACCATTGTCATCAGACTCTTGCGTGTTTGGATTTCAAAGGAGACGTCTTGCATGCCAATATGCAACTTCCTTTTTAGGTGCGATCGCATAAATAGCGAAAAGTACCTATTCGCTTCTTCAAGACTGTCCGTCTCTCTGTCCGCATGTATTAGTGCAGCTCCGACTGGACGGATTTTCGTGAAATTTGATATTCCGCACTTTTACGAAAATCTATAGAGAAACTCCGAATTTGGTTAAAATTGGACAAAAATATCGGGCACTCTACACGAAGACCTAAGACCATTTATACTGTTGACAGCAGTACGAAATATTTTGTAGCTGGACAAGGGCAAACATTCTTGCGTTCTCCATGGCAACACTAAAAGATTTTATATTGTTGATAACTACATGTTTGTCAGTAATACAGACGGAACGGACTGTTGCCTTTCCATGGCAAGAAGGCTTAAGCGAAGGAGCCACAATGTTACATTAATCTTCCTATCTTGTATAACTTATAATTTTCAAATACGAGCAATATAGGTGTTTATACCCTCCCTCATGTTCAAACATGCATATTATTTAGCATTTCTAGGGCGGTTTAATCATTTCCTATTTTTTTCTTGATGTCCAGTAACATCTGCGCTTTCAAAAAAGAAGGTAAATAACCCATGAACACAAAAACATTCCAATTGAAATCTATTTAAATGTAAAGGTAAAGTTCACCCTAGAAAAGGCCATGAAGGCCCAGAGGGGGAGTAGAGGCGCTAGATGAGGTGGGTGGTCAACGCCACGACCCGGCCGCTGTACCCCCGGGAAAGAGACATGGTACCCATTGTACAAGAGGCTGGGTGGGCCCCAGGACCGGTCTGGACTGGTGCGGAAAATCTCGCCTACACCGGGATTCGATTCCCGGACCCTCCAGCCCGTAGCGAGTCGCTATACCGACTACGCTATTCCGGCCCATTTGAAATCTGTTTACGCCACATATTCACTTACTAGGACGCAGGTGAGCCTCTTGTGGTTTCATTGCTTTCTTTATTTGATCAAAATGTCTAATGTTCCTTCTATCAACACCATTTCTTCTCCTTGATTTTAAATTCCTGATAATTTGGAAGCTCAATCAACCATCACCCTCTCCAAATGTTCAGTTCACTTTCTTCTGTAATCAATTATTTATCGTGAAAAGTAGATAGATTACAGGTCTTCACTTTGTGTTCCCCATGGATTTCCACTTTCTCTCCAATCAGCGGAGTGTAGAACCCAGAGCTTCATCAAGGTCTATTGTATAATACGGACGGTATTTCAGTTTATAGTGTCAAATGCAGAACGAATTGCGAATGAATGATGAAATGGAAGGGATTTTAAAAAGGGGGATGGTGACCGAATCGTGGTGATTTTCCTGAATTTTGATACAGGGAATGAAGAAAACAAAGGAAGTCTCAGGTGTGCTGGCTTGGGTTTAAAACGGTGACCTTCCCAATAATATTCCAAAAATTCACCGCTACCATTACCTTGTTAACGCCACTGATGATTTCAGAAATCTGATTAATATCAATTCATTGTAACGTCTACAGGGACCCTGTCACATATTAGGGGGCTAGACACCGGCCTCTTACCTCGCATGCAGGGTTTAAACCCAGGTTATTTTGGGTGTGATTTGTGATGGATAAAGTGGCACAGGGGCAGTTTTTGCATTCCAGGGAACTACGGTTTTGATCTTACAATTATCAATGTATTCCATTTATAGTATCAACTAAATGCATATTATTATTTACATATGAGTTTTAAACACGTAGCTGCGACATGTTTCGGTACAAGCATACCACCTTCAGGGAGCAAAATATGCCAGGTTTAAAACCAACTGCCAGTGATAAGCCACTATTTACAAGGTTCCACAGTCTGTAGTAGGCTGCGTTGTTGATGTAATTTATGTATAACAGGTACAACTTTTACTGTTATTAAAAACTCATGGTTAAAATATGATTAAAATATTTCTTACATACTAGTAATAAATACGATTTATACAGATTAAAATTATTGTTGCAGCTGGTGGTGGAATTATATGTATTCATCTACCATAAGGGGCTGGAATATACGTTCATTTGACACCTCAAGGCCAAGGAATTAGATTCATATAATTTGCGCAATTAAACTAAATCCAGTATCCAGCGACTAATATTCCCACAGATAGCCAGTGTCTCAGTAAAGTGTACGTAGAAGCGAACAATTCGTTCTGACCTTCCAGGTGGATACCAACCATGATCTCTGACTATACAGTCCTCTTAAAATTAGCTTCACTTCCGGTCGACATGTTAGTCTTGGCAACTTCACCCGTACATCTCCACTTGATTGGCCCCAGTTTGCTGTGATACATATGAAAACCATCACCGGCTTGTATGTATATGTTCTAACAGCAGACAGGACCATCGTTTATAATTTCTGTGTTAGTACCCGACCTCTATTTACAATTTCTGTTCTAGTACCTGGATATTATTTGAGCCCCGGCAACCGTTTATAATTTGTGCGCTATGACCCGGTTACTTTGTGAGACCTTGCCACTGTTTATATTTTCTGTACTAATTCCCGATACTGCCTCAGGCCTGGCCAGTGTTTGTAATTCATGTGCTACTTCCAGTCTAGTACTTCAGATAAGGCCACTGTCTTTAAATTCTATACTACGTGTAGTATCCGGCTACTGTAACACAGAACTTCAATTTGCAGCTTCTATTTTAGTATTCTGGTACTCTTCCAGGTACTGGTTCTGATCTGTCTTTGCGGCACAATACTAATACATGTATTTAGCCAAGGCGGCATTATACTATTACATGACGTTCTGAACTTAGAAGCAAACAATATAATTAGTCGGCTACAGGCTGAATGATAAAGGGATCTGGGGGCGATTTGCTGCAAATACAAGAATATTTCTATACTGTAAAACGTATAGATAGGCTCTGGGGCGCAGCCTCCTCTTCAGTACACAATGAGAGCTCTTGCCCGATGGTAAAGAGGCCATCAAGTGAAGCAGACCCTTCACCATCTAGTGTCAAGTTTAGGAATAAATGGGGCTATAACTCCACTTCTTCATGCGCCTTCATTGTGTACACAGGCACACATTACCTTCGCCTTTTCAATACGATTAACCTCGTTCAAGCGAAGATTAATGGTATCCCTTTTAAATACTTTAGTAATAGTAGTAACAATATGCACCAGAAAAGCAGCCTAGAAATCTGATCATTAAACCGCTTTGCTCTTATTGGAATATGGGTTAATGAGTGCAGTTGAGCCACAGGGCAATAAGGAGGCTCCACAACTCGCCTGTTCGTCAGATATTAGGTAACAGATATGCACAGATGACACTTTTTCACGCTTTCTTTATAACGAAAACAACATATAAGAAAGTTACTGTTTGTCATTTTTGTAAATGTTGAAAGAAATTTGATAATATCCGGAATGGTCTGTGTGCATTATATTTCTTTCTAATTCCGTATGATCAGTAATACCAACACAGCGGACACCAAAATTTATGAGGCAGTAGATGCACTTGCACGGGCGGTTTAGTAAGTAAGGTGTCCCACGTTATAAAACTTAAATTATAAGCCATTAAAATAGTACACATAGCTCAGTTATTTTATTTAAGTAGGCCTATCATTTGTCAAACAAATTACTAAGCACATTGATGCGTTTTCCTCTTCTTGACACGAGTTAAAATTTCCCTCGCGGTAGAAATCGGTCTCTTGCTTCAACAATCAAACACGAATAACAACTTCCACTTTTTCATTAATATTGTGGAATCGGCGACCTCCCATGTGTTTTTTTCAGTGGCCCAAACAAATTAAGTGTCGTGAGTTGTGAAACTGCAGTACGATAACGCGTCCCACATTTTGCACGTCAAACAACGTTTTGTTGCAGTCGTTATACTGGAAACTTCTGGACTACCCATGCTATTATTTGGGCATGTGACCAGTGAGGATACTAGCCAATAACTTGTCGTATGTTTGCCTCAGGTTTTGTCTAATCTTGAAACATCTTTCTTTAGGCACATGAATATCTTTCTCTTACAAACTATAAGAATTCGATTTACATTTAGAAATATATAACATTAATAATAATGATAATAATAATTCAGTTCAATCGGTATTTATTAAGGTGCAGGCTTAACAGCACAAGGACATAGTATAATATAATAAGAATAGCAGCAAGAACAACATATTAAATGCCTTTTCTTCAAGTCACAGTATGTCCTGTTCACTTTCATTAAGACAATTTATGAAAGAACGACAAGCATTAAAGTCATGCAGACTGTGTAATGGCGTTCCTTTGTTATTAAAAATTAGGCATAATAGCAGATACGTCTGCACGGAGAGAGAGCTTGTTACGCAAGTAGAACGAATGTCGTAAGTGTCCTCATGAGATAATAAAATTTAAAGTCAAAGCCATCAGTCTCCCAGGCAGTCACGAAAACTTTGCGCAATAATTCCAAATGCGATATTCTGCCCATTTCTTCCATATAATGATCACCTTTATCGTGATGTGGCTGCAAAAAAGGAGAAACGTTTTTGCTATATTAGTTATATTTTATTAACGATTATTAAGAAACTTCTGTTCCCTGGATAACGCTAAAACAAGTACAAAATTAAACCTTATGTCAACCTTAAAACGCAGTTTTATTGTAGTGCCATATATGAAAGTGCTGACGTTTAGCCTACATGCACTTACGTTTCTCGTGCATTGGTCTTCAAATGCGGCGTGAAAAGTTGATTTTAATGGTCACGCTGTGGTTCTCTGGGTCATGACACCGTATTATGGTGTGGCAGGTGAGTACCAACCTTTCAGACAAACCCATTCCATAAAAATTCAGCTCTGAAGAAGAAAGTCGTATTTTCCTCCTAACAGTTGATATAGGCATATCGAAGCATAACTCGGTGTCCTAACCACAATACTGATTTCAATAGCTGGGACAATACAAAAATATTTATATTTCACGAGTAGGTATACATTACAGGTAAAACTAGGTAAAGACATTCCTATACAGCCTGGACATACCCCTACGGTTCCAGGAGTTTGAGGCTCCCAGGATTTCCAGACAATCGGCACATGAAAGTTGGCACAAGGTTGTCAGCCCTAGCACCGGCCGCCTTTAACCCCCAGAAGATATTCCTGGTACTCATTTCTTTTAGAGGCTGAGTCGACCCCAGGGCCGTAGTACGGCCGGATGGATTAAGTCAATAATAATCTCAACGACCTCATCAGGAATCGAACCCGCGACATTCCGGCTTGTAGCGCAGTGCCTCTATCACCTGCTTTAACATTGCAAATTGTGCATTTCAAACACATGGCTTAGCGTGTGTTGTGAGAATACAAGGCGACTATTTCCCTACACATCATTAACAGACTGGTCTTTGTAACGGGGACGTAGTGTTTTCTGCGAGGTAGAATTGAATTTTTAGGTATTTAGACGACTTTTAAGTTTCCCAGAGTTAAAAAATAGGTGTATTATTATTATTATTATTGTTATTATTATTATTATTAAATGTAGTGTAAAAATCGAATACTCTGCTGACAATTTTGCTGTGCGGTCAGCAAGTAATAATCGCCTGTTTCTACAAAACACCTTGTCCTCCCTCTCGCCTGCATTGTTTTGCAAGATGTTCAACTCAAGCACCCAAAACCACTAAATACAGTGCTGGTAGAGCGATCATACCCACACCGATGAGACATGGCGGAGCATGTTAGTCACAAAAAGAGATGAAATACGTTTTCTCCGGATCATGAATACGAGTATTACCAAGAGCACTGTCATGCGAAACATACTAGCGGTTCTATAGGACTAGGGCAGGTAATGAGAGGAATAACGAATAAACATACTTAGGAGGATGTGGCACCCCTGAGTTGGCAGGTAATATGAAGGAACCTTTTCTGTCATTTCTTCAGTAAAATGATCTAGTGGAGACAACAGGACCTCAAAGGAGGAGGAGAGACTTACACGGCAGCACGAAAGAACCCGGCAATATCAAAGGAACTAAGTTTTAACTGCAGGGGAAGAAAATTGAGAAACAAGGAATAAAACTTTTGTTATGGGTTTTCTCTTATAGTGGCCCTGTTCTTTCCCTGAAGATTTTTCAATTAAACTGCGTGATTTTAGTGTTGCGATATAAAATGAGATTTACTGCGGCAGCCACCCGCCCCGTTCACAAGATTCACTCTCTCACTTTTAACAGAAGGTAGTTTGTATGCTACCGCCCCTCTTAACAGCTTCCCTAATCATAGTACCACGATGGCGGTCTTGCATTCTGCGGGGGCAAAAGGTCTTGGGTTTCTCTGCATGGGGCTAAAACACATTTAGATTACAAAATTCTTAATAATATTAAAACGTGAGTTATATAATCACAACCAGATTTACGTGTTAAGTTCCCTCAGAAAGAGTAAGATAAAAAATTAATAAAGGAACTTAAAAGGAATGAATAACGAGGTACACATTACTGACTTTAACAAACGCAACTGATTAAAAATAATAAAGTTATAAAATTTAACAATAATGCTTTCTAAGCCTTAATATTTTCAGAACGGACTACTTGAATGCATTGCATATTTAACACTCTACTCGCGAGCAAGCCAGCCAAACTTAACAACTTATTGACTAAATAAATGTAATTTTTTCCCAATGTTCCTCCGATATTCGAAAGAACACTGCTATGTTGGAGGTTTTGTCCACTTTTTCTTCCGGTCAGAGTAGTATTGAGACGAAGAAGAGTATGGAGCACTGGCAGAATTACACTGACAAGGAACAACTAAAGTAGTCGGAGAAAATCCCGTACCAGTGCCACTTTGTCCACCACAAATTTCACATGGATTGTAATCGAACCCGGGGCTCCGAGGTAAAAGACCGGGGACTAATTCCCTGACCTATGGCACAGCCAATTTTTAGACTAAGATTTATCTAAATTATGTTTAAACATTCAGTTATTATCGCCCATTAAACACACCCTGTCTCGGTTATAAAAACAATAAATTAATGTTGTACAGGGAAATATTCGCTGTTTGTTCTGAGAGCTGTATAAAATAAATAAGTGTACTGTGCGGGAAAATAATAGAAATTTTGATAGACAACCCTAGTGGTACATGAAATATCTACCGGGCTTTAATGCCTTAATAAATGCTCACATATTTTGAGTGGTAAATCTCTGGGATAGTTGCTCCGTAAAGGAAAAAATCAAATTAATATTAGTTTAGTAAGGCGCACGCGCGCGCGCGCGTGGAATATGACAGAATGTAGGAAACTACTGTCTCTTACTCAAGAGCATTTGGCCTACACAGCGCGGGCAGAAACCCTTAACACTCGAGACAACGGTCGGAGGAAAACTTATGGATCGCGTCAAAAACATGGGCCTCCATAACTGCACGACCTTCTTTCCACTGGTCACGAATTTGTTAGGCGTTTCGTTTATAAAAAGCATAAAGTCAAATTTATGAAGAGCTCTAACGACATAAAACACGTCAGAAAAAAGCATTATTCTCTCACATGTACAAAACACGACTGCATTTCAGCCTAATATAATTATAAGTGGACTAATTGGGTTATTGGTCAACGGCAAGGGACGGTCGGGTTTCCCCAGCGCAAAGAACTGCCAAGGTCAACTTCAAACTCCTCAGTCAGTATTAGTAACTACATCGCATATATTGCCTGTGAGACGCTGATTATCTCAAAGACGAGAAGATTCTTTGACTTGGATGACATCCTAACATCCATGACTGCGTTCGCATGAAATTCCACTGCACCTTATCCGGATCAAAATTAGACCAATTCACTATTTAGTATTCTGATATCCATCTCAATATTAAACATTCATCTATGTCTAGGTCCCCGAGTGTTTCCTTTCCGCCGAGTAAAGTCACTCAGTATGTGAAACTGGTCACAAAACTCCGCCTAGTGTCGATATTTAGAATGAATATGGTGCTTCCACACTTGCAGTACACATTCGGAAGGATATCACTACTTTTAGCACAGTAACTCTTTTCCAAACTCTCTGATCCACATTTCGCGAGTCGGCAGAACAAATAAACTCCATTCCTTTTAGAACTTTTAGCTTTAAATTTTTGCACCAGCCTGCTGTAAATTGTTACAATTCTATGTATTAAAGTGAGCAGAGTTTGGAATTGGGTCTGATGTAAGCCAGAGGGCCTGTAGTTATTTAGAATGGACTTCAAAATTCACAGAGAGATTTCAGGTACCGAATCAAGAAAAGCGAAATAAATCTCAGCCAATAAAATTCTCTCATTCAAAACCAAGTTTAATGTACAATATAAAGTTATGACAGGCTTACAGTTCAAACAGTTATGAAGTCAATCTTGAAGAGTGACGAAAAAATTTAGACTGAATTTATTTCATTCACGGTAGCGGTCAATGTCCTGTTTCTGTGAAGACGATAACTAACCATTGAGAAGGAGATATTCTTAAATAGGTGGGTAACTACTGAGCTCTGAAGAAGGCCTCTGATTCATGTATATAGTCACTCAATAGTTACTTATTTCTTCTAAGCGGACACGCCTCCTGTAACGACAAATCTTGGACGGGCAACAAATTCGTCATGATAAATAGGCGTACTTTTTTTAAGGGCCCCGCAGCTGATGCTACAAACGTACCGCAGCCTTGAGGTTTATTGTGCAACAGTGTGATGAATATGATCAGTTTGTTTTCGTTTTCCGCGTATTGGAGCACCAGTGGAATGAAACTGACAGGGGAAAACCGAAGTAATCGGGGAAAACCTGTCCCAGTGCCACTTTGTCCACCACAAATCCTACATGGACTGACCCGGGATTTTATTTTTTGCCTGTCCGAGGTTTTTTCCCCTTTGATCCATTTTTGTACTGTTTAAATCCTTTCGTTCTTCATGTCACTTTACGTTCCATACTACCGTCCTTACAACACAACACAAACATCCATGCCACCGGTGGGATTCGAAACCACGATTCTAGTAAGCGAGCGGCCGAAGACCCACGCCTTAGACCGCACGGCCACTGGGATCGGCTGGGATCGAACTCGGGCCTGCATGGTGAGACGCCGGCGACTAACCGCCTGAGCCATGTCACGGCCCAGGCGTACAGCATTTAAAGGTAACGGTAAATATCACCCCATAACTGCCATACGAGGCACACAGGGGGAGAAGAAGTATAGCTCGATTCATTTCCAAAGTTGGCGCTATATAAGAGTTGGTTGTGAACGACACTCCCCGGCCGCCGTAGCTGCTTGAAAGAACACCGGCACCGATACAGCACTTAAGACGTGTGCCCACTCATTATGCTACACATAACAGTTGGCAATCTAAAATAGGTTATAATTTTTCGAAACCGGAAATGTGGTCTGAAGTTGTGGGTAATTTGGATTGTTGAATTAAAAACCCCTAATAATTAACACTTCACAACATGTTTTCATTGCAGTCTATTATGAAAGCAATTCATCAGAGAATTGAATGTCACCTGTAGTCTAAGCTGCTGTCGTCTTCATTGGGACACCACGTAGTCTCTGACGTGATATTTAACGTCCGTATTTTGAAAGAAGACGAGAGCTTTCTCCAAAATATTGGTTCCCAATTGCACATGGCATTAACAAGGAAGGCTACAATCGTACATTTTCCACGCCGCGACGACCTGAACTCCAACACACTCAGCTGTACGAGTTTTTTTTGCACCATGTCACACTCTTCCACGATTCCAGTCTCTATTTGTCCAGTAACCTTTGTTTTACCTGTTATGTCTCGTATGACATATTTCGTTTACACTGCAATTCTACTAGAAACCACAGTTTGCCGCGTTAGGTGAAGCCTAATATATGCTTTCTATTGTAGGGCGTATATACCGCGTGCTTCAAAAATATCTGACCGAATTGAAATTTTAAGGTTTTTATAGATACTTCAGCAGTTCCATCGAAATAAGCGCCTTCTGTAAGAGACCTCACTCTGTTACAGGGTATTTGATTGGTTGCCTCTCCTACAGATTAGATGTAAATATATATCTTCCGTGCCCCCTCAGGCGTTTTTGAAACACCACGTGTAATAAGAACGTTTTGAATGTAATAAGCGAAATAACATTTTCTCGTTAGATCAGAGGACACAATGAGACACTCAACATCCGCTGTTCATAAGATTTATGAAAGGCACGAACGGGCAAAAAAAAAATAATAATAAGTGAGGAAATTACGGACAGCGTAGCAGTTCTGATGCCGTCGCTCTGTTGTTACTTATAAATTTCCAAGCTATAAAGTCTAAGTTCTATATTCTCTTATAAATGCCGTAAAATGGGTGGGGGGGGGGGGGGGGAGTGAAAGAGCGATTTCGAAATCAGTCCTAACAGGCTCAAGGTAAGAAGTCACAGTATAAGAATACTTTCGTTTTTAATTATGATCAAGACCCCCAAGACTTATGGAAAATATGAGTCTAAGGACTAATAGCCACAAAATGCGTGTTTCATTTTTCCTACTTCTGTTCGTAATATCCTTTACTTAGATAAATATTTAAGGGCTTTATAGGCTTTAAGCGCGACGTACTCTTGATAGGCATTCACAGTTATAGGCTTTCATGTAAAGTAACAGGCCCTTCAACAGATTTTATTAAAATTTTCCCACTTAAATGTTCACCAAAATTTGAGCAGCATTTCTCGATTTGTTTGATGCGGACAAATGCATGACGAAGCTGAAAGAAAGCCAAAAGGAGGGGGGGGGGGGGGGGGGGGGGAAAGATACTCTGAGCAGCCTGTAGCATGTATTCTGGATTACAAATACACAATTATGCTCTACTTGTAAGTCCATATGAGACATGAATTTCACACAAATCTTTGCGGGTCTTGAGGTTTTCACGGTGGTGCGATTGAGGACTGCATTGTTCTGGGATATGATGCCGTGCCATGGGGTAATCTGTTCCCAATTTTCAAAGGAACATTTTCTTTCGATACGTAGGAAAACGACTGTGGAATGACACGGCGTCATATTCCAGAACAAAGCAGTCATTATAACTTTGTTTAAGGGATGTTGTGTTTGGTTTCGTTACAATTTGATACATATATTATAGGCCTATTCCTTGGCATAAATAGACCTCCAAAAGCAATATAAGAATTAACTGCACACAGTTTCACATTAAATAAACACCGTTTATTAAAACTGTTAACCTGCAACTACCATCGCCGTAACCTCAGTCTATTCTCTAGAGGCTGAAATTAACTTGAATTGTATTTAAAGATTTAGATCGTACCGCGTAGAAAATATTTTCCGCCTCGGTTATAAGAACCATTCAGTCAATGCTGTATAAGAAAATAATCGTTTTTATTCTAAGAACCTTACAAAAAACATAAATGCATTGTGTGGGCAGAAGGTAAAATGTTCGAGTTTTAAACCCGGTTGTATATAAAGTAAAAAGTAGGTTATAAAATGGTTAACTTGTTTTATGTAAGAACCAAAAGACATTTACTCGTAAAATGAGTTTAATACCGAAAATATAATAAAGAATCAGAGAGTAGGTTGAAATTCTTAAGCTTGCAAGCATTCGACCTCAAAAAGAAAAAAATCGATAAAGCAAGCCGCTCTATAAAAAAGAGAAATTACGAAGAATAAGAATGAGCAAGCAAGACAGAGATAGAGGCTATATTAACTACGACTTTAAACAGTTCGCCCTCCTCTTTGCCGACCGAGCAAAGTTACGCCTCTACCTTCAATCATACTGCTTACTGTCTCTGATAATTATTCTTTATGACACATCACGAATAGTATCGGGGAAAAACATGTTTACGCATCAAGAGGGCTTCCTTAATGGAAAGTGTCTATCAGAAGACTTCAGGGCTTTTCGTAAAGCATTCTGGAAGGAATGTACTAAAGCAGTGTATGTAATTCTTCCTATTAATCATAATGCCAAGTGCCGATAAGGATATCCCTGTCTACGTACCTCTCACAGAAAGTGTGTACGTACGTTAGAAGAACGTGGGGAAGAGACAGCATAGTTGGGCAGGATTCTACAATAACATGTCAGTTTATGGTGTTTCAGAACAAATCCGAGGAAGATATGTGTTCCAAAGACAGCGAGAAACTAAGAGAAGTTCTTAGAGTATAACCCATTTAAAAGTTTCATAACTTGTAGTCTTCATAATGTACCATTCATTCATTTCGTGGTCTTACGACAGGTCCATAAACTCTTCCAAAGCGAGGTCTCCATACACTGCGATCTAGTGCTTTCTCTTTCAATTTCCTGTATCCCCTCGTTCCCTTAAGGTCATCCAGTAGCAGATAACGTCTTCCTCCTCGTCTTCCTGTCACGTCTAGCCTTCCTTCTATCTTTCCTCTAATAACGTGTTTTAGAAGGCAGTTCCTAGGCGAAATGTGACCAAACTAGTTAGCCTTCCTTCTTGAGAGCTTTGTTCTTCTGTGATGTTACGCAGCGTTGATTGGTAGTTTATAACGACGTTTTGGGACAACCTATCGGTCCCATCTTGAAGGGTCAAGCAGTCCAAGAAGACTGCGAGATATTTCTTAATCAGGTGAGTGACTATAAGTTTCTGAAGGGCTCTGCAGTGTGGAAGGCAGTATATGACGCTCCGAACGAAAGAGGAACAAAGACACGGACACGGACACGATACGGATGGATAAGGTGTCGATGATTAGCAGGTACACACGTACATGTATTGCAATCACGAATACAGAGAGCACCAAAATTAGTCAATATGGTGCATGTAACACGAAGAAATCGCAATATTAATTAGGGAAACTTTTATAAAATGTAGAACAACAGTATAATGAAGATATGAACTGTTTTGCCTCGATTACAACGAAAGAACTGTAATTCGATATTTATACTGCCTGGTGAATGTTACAGCCACATTTTCTATAACACGCGTCATAATCGGGAAACTCATAATACACCACCGCAACGTCGTGATTAAGATATGGCTGTCATAAGATGATTAACATAGCACAGGTTACACCTATTTGCCATAATTTGTTATTTTTGTGATTAACGGGGCTCTGGATACCGCAGACTAATAATGTGGAGCGAGTGGGTGGTGATTAATAATAAATTCGAAGGCATGTGCAAAAATTGGTCGTGGCCTGATTTAAGTATTTTAACGGCACAAAACACTTGTTATCATAAGCGGTGTAGCGGCGAAGATTCGAGCAGGGAACCTCGCCAACAAAATTCAGAATCACGACCGTTTCAGCAAACTTGATCTCTCTATTTTCTATGAGCTATTAAGAAAAATCAAATTTTTGCACAAACAGGAGAAATAAGGGGGTACGCGGTGGTGCAGTTGGTTGAGGCACTGCGCTACAAGCCGGAAGGTCGGGGGTTCGATTCCCAATGGTGTCATTGGAATTTTTCATTGGCATAATCCTTTCGGTCGCACTGTGGCCCTGGGGTCGACTCAGCCTCTAACAGAAACGAGTACCAGGAATATTTCCTGGGGGTAGGGCTGACAACCTTACCACCTTCATGTGCCGATTGTCTAGAAATCTGTGAGCCTGAACCTCCTGGAACCCTAAGGGCCTGTCCAGGCTTGTACAGGGATTGCTTTACCTTATAGGAGAAATAAGAAAGAAAAATATTTTAGTTGAAGTATTTTGCCCATTGTGTAACATTTAAGTACACTTGTTGCCGGGCAATGACAAATAATGCTGAGACATTAAATTATCAGTAAACGAAGTATCAGTACTGGCTGTAAACATATACGCAATAACCTAGATACGACGAAAAATGGATTCCGATAGGCCTTTCCATGTGTAGAAACATACTGGTCTTTTCATCAATTTTGTGCAATACAAAAAAACGACTTTGGACTTTCTACTCATATTAATGAGGCAACAACAAAATTTTAATTATCAGCATTAAGGCTAAGTTATTAATCAAGGCGGATAATATGGATACGGTACGAAGCAAGCATGGGAAATAAATACAAAGGTTTGGTCATAAAGGCTGGAAGTCAGAGAGAAGTGAAGAGATCTAAGTGTTAAAATGAGAATAATATAGTTAAAGATCTTAAATAAATGGTGTAAGAACTGTCTTAAACTCGTCACGATTTGGGCCGGTGGTGGCTTCTTAACATGATAATAACATTTCAGGTTCCATAAACGACGGGAAATTCCATGACACGCTGAGTGCCCATAAGTTTGTTACCTTCTGTGTGACATGTACGTGTAAGTTTCATTATTATTGTCATTAGTCATCATTCTTATCGTTGTCATATACTAAGCGATATTTCTATTTCCTCGTATTAGGTGCAATTACTGCTATTTTCCTCCTTTCTTAATTTAGATTTTGCGAAGTGTGTTTTTGTCTCTTCCTTATAATGTTTGCCTGATATAAACTCTTGCGCTCTTGACACGCAGTCTAATAAAGTATCTAAATTCAAGTACAATCATCGTCTTTTATACGACTTGAAGGGAATTAAACACATTCTTTTCACACCACATTACATCCTGGATTTGACACAAGAAATCACTTACTTTAACGTCATGACTTATTATCAACGTTGGTGATAAAATAAATGCAAAATAAATGCACGCAAATCAATATTAGTGCCGAATTAACGTATTTCCCTACGTATGTAGATGAGATATGTATATAGACTATACAGGACAATTAGAAACTGCAATATTCCTGTTACGAAAGCTCGTAGACTAGCTTATATTAAAACCCGAATGTGAGTTTGAAACGTGTCAACGAAAGGAACACATCGGAAAAAGAAAGGATGAAAGAAAGAAAAATCAAAAGGAGAAAACGGAAAGAATTAAAGGCTAAAACTAGACCCAAACCTCTTTATTTATAAGTATAAAGAAACTTTTTATTATTTAAAGCATTCCTCATTTCTCATGAAAAGATTGTTATACAGTGACTTCCTTAAGTAGATAAATTAATACTATGGGATTAATTAGCACTTGAAATGCCTAACAAGAATAAAACATGTAATTTTACCAGATATTAAAGGACTGAGGGATAAATACATTCCGACAGTAAGTTTACTTTTCCAAAATCCGCTGCAAAAATTAATCACGTTCAGTAGAGAAATATTTTCATGCCAACTAATTTTAATAATTAGTATAATGACTTTGCGTATTGCGCATTTTTATATCCGCAAGCACTGCAATTAGTCATTAAATTGATAGCCGACATTTACAAACATCCTGCCTAGATAAACTTCTGACACTTTTCTCCTAGAAACATTTGAACAAATCGTGCTGGATGATGGGACTCAAGTCACACTTCAGAAATACAAAATACGAAGTGAAAAGTAAGAGGCTAGGATGCAAAATGTGGAAATGTCTTTCTCTTGTTCTTAAACGTCCTTCCGCAGTAAAAGGTAAGCAATCCCATTACAGGCCTGGACAGGCCCTTAGGGTTCCAGGAGATTGAGGCTCCCAGATTTCTAGACAATCGGCACGTGAAGATGGTAAGGTTGTCAGCCCTACGCACCGTCCGCCTTTGCCCCCCAGGGAATATTCCTGGTACTCATTTCTGTTAGATGTTGAGTCGACTCCAGGGCCATAGTGCGACCGAAAGGATTATGACCTTCCGGCTTGTAGCGCAGTACCTCAACCACCTGCGCCACAGCGTGCTACCGTCCTTCCGCAGTAGTCAACCAAATGTACATAACTTAGCTTATTACAGTAAAAGTACTGCCTGTGACGTACAGAGTGAATGGACTTACCCCGCTTCTGCATAAAACTGAACAGGTCGTCCAGGAATTCCTTCCTCTTGGGATCGTCATTTATCTCGTACAACTGTAAGAAGCAAAAGAGCATTGTTGTTTAAACTATCACTATAAACACGTTCAGCATTACGTACGACAGTACGACGGCACAGAGCATGTTACAGAACATCAGACATATTTGCACAGCCTCAATGGTCTTCTGGACATAAGAGTATCGTTTTACAAGATATGAATGGAATGAGCACACTGTCCTCTCATCTCTGACTCCATCAAAATCCTTGAAAAACTCATAGTTCCTCAGCTAGTCAAGGAATTCCCACATTATATAGAACACGGGGTTTGAGAAAAGCCCGCTATTTATCCCTGTTCTGAGAACAATGAATCCAATCCAAAATATCCAACCCATTTTAAGACCTGTTAAAATATCAACTTTCCATTTATGTCCATCTCTTCCAAGCCATAGTTTTCTTTAACTATTTCACCCAGGTCTCATTCTCCTTTATTTGTTTACCCTAATAATATTTGGCAAAGATTTGAAGCTCCTTATTATAATATTAGCTTCGTCCTCCTAGGCACAGATGTTCTCCTCACGCCATACACTCAACCACCCTCTGTCCATGTACTTTCCTTAATACGAGATACATTTCTTTACACAAATACAAAACAGCAGGCAAACTTTCAAACTTCAGAAATTCACTGGTCACTATCATCTTCCTATCCTGTTATAGTTTATATAATTTTAAATGTGAAACACCGTTTTTAACAACACAAGAATCAACAGGCCTAAATATTCCATTGTTCGGGAAGCGTGAAGTATGTCCACACATCACTTACATAGTAAAAACAGAGACATTAAGTAACCAAGACCGCATGACACCCAGGAAATGAGGAGAATTTTTCTTAACGCGGGACTAAGCATGACTGAGCACTGCATAAGGGGCGACATGACACGTCCCTATGCAGCAGAAATGTCGTCCGCTCTATGACGAGAATTTCCGAAATTAAGAAACGTCCTGTATAATAAGGATTTTTAAAATACACTTATGAGCGACTTTGTAGACCCTACGAGCGGGTTCTGCTGTAAGCTGGGCACACTGTACCACAGCCGAAACTCTTGTTGCACATAATTTACGTTTCGTTGCTTTGTACCCAGCCAACAGCAGGGTCAGGGCCCAGGCCTCCGAATTCAAGACCGAGGATAGGTTAAATGCTGCCTGCTCGTGTTTGTGGCACACAGCAAAGGAAGGCGGACTGGCAGGCGGGGTTTAGAACACTATAAAACAAATATGGAATGATAATTAGCGGCGAAAGTCGAATAAACTCGCTGAAAACCCTGCTGCAGTACCAATTCTTCCACCAAGAATCTCACATGAAATCACACTGGATTTAACCCGAGGTTCTGCGATGGAGCCCGTGACAGTTTATGCAGTAACCATGCAAATCAGCGACATTTCTTGGCACGACTATACAACTGATTACGTCTCGGTCTTTTCGCCTCTTTCTCTCTCGCACGTCATTTGTCTCCCTTTCATTCCTTCTTTCTCCAATACTTTACTCTCTCATTCTCGCCACTTTCCATCCATTCCCCATCTTTCTTCTCATTCCCTCTTCTAACATCTCGCCTTCAAGATATAGCAAGAAGTATGAAATTAATTGTTTGCCATCAACAAAAAATATTTTTCTCTAAAAAGCTTGACCCATTTGCACCCTAACTCGTTGCAATCCACGTGATTGATCTGCGTAAATCAACAGGATCACAAGTTGCAGCAGAACAAAGGAGAGAGATTAAACAACGGACCTGTCTTAACCAAAATAAATGTGCAGTCCAATTTTAAGGCGAGTGATGAACGCAGATATTACTGGTAAAGCAGCCCCTAATCAATTCCGAAACTACAACACCCAAGCATCCCTGTTTATTTTTCCACGATCGACTGTCATTAACACAATATGAGAAAGTAATGGTTGTTCGTTACAATAACAAACACTCAAATTTTTTATACCCTCAGGGAACACACCAACTGCCAAATACATCATAATCTGAACGACGTATTCTTCTAACCTTTCAGAGCTTCGGCAGAAACATCTCACCAAATAACAGGAAAAAAAAAATGTAAAAAAATATTGTTTGGTACATTTCCTCTGTATTTGTAAGTGCAGTATTTATTTAGCTTGTACATATAAAGGTGGATATTTTCTGAAAAAAACTAACATTTTTTTTATAAAAATATTCGGTTTTAATATTCATAATCCACCCAGTGAGTGAGCTGGGTTAACGTAGTCGGTTTAGATACTCGCTACGGACTGGACGGTCCGGGGATCGAATCTTGGTGGTGACAATATTTCCCACACCTGTCCAGATCTGCCTGGGGCCCACTCAGCCCCCTATAAAACGGATACCGCGGCTCTTTCCCGGGAGTAAAGCGGTCAGGCCGTGGCGTTGACCACCCACCCATATCTATTGCCGAAGTTAAAGAAAGAACAGAGCTATATCTATATTCCTCCTCTGTGCCTTGACGAGTTTTGCCTTTTAAACACACTCAGTGACACAGAAATTTTCTTGAAATTCTGACATGCCTTCACTTTGATTTAAGATATAGGAAGGATTGTTTCCAAAACCTCGAAAATGCGAGTTTATCCTGAGCCGGCATAACCCAGCCCCTATTTTCAAACCCTGTTTCTTCCGCAACCAATACACGTGTTTCTCTCAAATTTTCATACAGAGGCTCATTCATTATAACAATACTATATTGCACAGTGTCAATTTTCTGGAGTAGGCTATACATGATATGTAATTGGTTGCGATTATGCTGACAGATTACATACCTACACTATTTGTTTTATATTAATGACGACGGATGGGACTACATACATACAATATAAAGAGGAAAGGCTAACTGGATTGGTCACACCTTGCGTAGAAACTGCCTTCTAAAACACGTGATTGAAGGAAAGTTAGAAGGATAGAAATTACGGGAAGACGAGGGAGAAGACGTAGCAGCTACTGGATGACCTTAAGGAAAAGAGAAGATAATGTAAATTGAAAGAGGAAGCACTAGATCGCACAATATGGAGAAATCGCTTTGGAAGAGGCTAAGGACCTGTCGTAAGACAGACTACGGAATGAATGAATGAATGAATGAATGGATGGGACTTAAACGTGAAACTTTCGAATACTGGGCCAGACTAATCTAAACAGTGGATAAAACATGCCGGTTTCCATTTTTAAATGATCCATAACTGTGCAATGAGGAATTAGATACGATTTCAATATCTGTATTCAGAATACAGAGTGGTCTGCATACACACAAAATCAATACAATCGGATGGTGATTTATTACACACGTGCTATTTGATATCCATCAGAATCAATCACAAATATTTTATCTGTATTTCAATCTGTACTATATATTTTAAACAATGTATTACTTTTAATATTTAATATTTTATGTCTGTGCATTGGTTCCAAAGAATTCTGTAAAATTTCGATGTATTTATTCTTTGCAATGCACCTCTTTGAAGATAGCCGCATGAGTGGCCGAAACATGTAGGAGGTATACGGCGTGTATATTACATTTCTAGAGACTTCTGTGGATCTCTTGGTTTTGATATCGTATCCACATGCCTCTTTACATTATAGCTGTCGCTAAAATAACTACATACGACAAAGGCCTTCTCTAAAAACCTAACAACCGCTCAGCCACTCAACTACGCATATTTACAAAGTAATCTCTCAGTATACACGTCAGTTAGTCGCTTCAATACGAAGCACAGGCAACGTCCGAAACGTCGTATATGTTAAATGTACTTCAGACAATGTATAATGTCGAACAGAGCAAAAGTCAGCATAAAAACACTTTCACATTACGGTACGGTGTAACTTACGAATCTGGTATAACAGTAAGACTGATTACTATAAAGCAAATCAATGAACAGGACTATATCGAAGACTGAACCGGAAAAACTTTTGTGAACTAACAACTGGTACTCTTTATTACGAAGGGTGAAAATTACGGCTTCCATTAGAATGACGTCATACTGTTTTCACACAATGTATCTTAGCAGCACTGTTATTATGCATTGTACTTACCAGGCATTTTAACATTTAAAAACTCTGCAATTTGCATGTGTGTTAATAGGATAAGGTAAAACCAACCTTGTCCTTAATTGAGCACCAGGCCAAGAAGGCAGCTGAGAGAGTGGAGGTGTAGCTCCACGCCTTCTTAACTTCGGCACTAGATAGAGGTGAGTGGTCAGTTTCACCTCCTCCTCCACCCGATATGCCTTCAGCCCCTCCCCCCCCCCCCGCCCATAAAACAGCGCCTAATACCTATTGAATTGGACACTAGGTTGTTACAAGAGCCAAAGCGGACGATTTGAATTTTGATGTAGTTCTCGAAATAAGGAGCTATGATTTTCCTAAACAGCATTAACGGACCGGCATCTGTACTGGAAAAGCAGTGTATTTTCCTTGAAGTAGGAACTTTAACGTTTTTAACGTTACTTACATGAAGTTCAGGCTTCAAAAATTTAATTATTCTTATTTCCTACGAAAGCTGTAAAAGTATAACATGATGTGAAAAAGATAGCTAGCCATTAAAAACCCTTAAAGTAAAGGCATGAACACTACAAAACGAGGACATATATGGACAGTGGGTACTACATTCTAGACCTACAAACGAGATTATTGTTTAACTTCAAGTTCCGGCCGCTTTATCTCCACAGATATGCCCCCGTCTGCCATCACACTTGTGGGGAAACAGTGGTATCATACTGAAACGGGTGTCTCGATAAAAAGAAAACTTCATGCTTCATGCTGTGAATTAAATCCTAAACACCAAAGCAACTGTGTGCCCCAACATTTCTTTTATAGAGAAGCTCCTAAAATAATTTTTCTTATCCCCATGAACATCTTCCTATGACAACTTTTACAGGACAGAAAATAAAGAAAAGTATGTAGTCTGTATAGCCCGAATATTACTCCAGTATTACCAATTGCCGGACAAAAATCCCCGCGATATTTCGAAGGATATTTGGAATTTTTTGCGGTATTTTAAAATGTTTATGTATTTCTTCCACGATTTCTCGTGGAAACCCTAATGACGTTCCGCGGACCCCTGGTTGCAAAACGCTGTTTAGCTTGTAGCATCTTGTTGAGCCGTACTAAATTTAACTCCAGTTGATTCCGTCGTGTTCGTGGGCTAGCAATATTAGGCTTTGAAGACACAGATTCAATGTAAGAAATAAAAATTGAATTGTGCATATCAAAATTTACATTTTTTAAAGACAGAAAAGTAACGCTCAGAACTTGGCCGATCTCTTCGGTGACTGTACCATTGTTTCGTTATATTATTAAAACGTCATGTAGATGTCAAGTATAAAGCCGTATACCGTTATGTATCAAGTCTTCTGAATTATAACACATGACCTACCCTCCCCTGCGCTTTATCCATTTCAACAGACAGTCTGTGATGTTGGGTTTATGTGGGGGAACCTATACAGGTAGGGTGAAAAACTTCAGTCATTTATTAACATAAAATAGGCACAGGGTTTAGGTTTTGAGATTACAGTGTTTCTACACCTTCATTCGAGTTCTTCAACTTCTGCTTAAATATTATTATTAGTACCATTATTATTTTAAATGTGCCCTTAAATATACAAAAACAATCACGAGGAGGCATAATGGTTAGGACACTCAGGGTTCTGATCCCGACAGGAGTCGGAAATCCTCTTTTACGTCGTATCGAGATACACATTCTGGGATCAGCCAGACTTCTGTACAACAGACATGATTGGCTACGATCTCGACAGCCCGGGCTTAATCGGTAGGTAGCCTCAAGCATTGTAAGAATTAAACTAAATTATTATTATTATTATTATTATTATTATTAATATTACAACAGGCACCATGTCTCTTTCCGCGGGGGAAAGCGGCCGATGCTTGAAACTGATCACCCCTTTCGAGTCACGTGTTAAGAACACGTGTAATATTAACTCTGTTGCGCCCATGTGGTTTAAGGAGTCGGGGAAAACTTATAGACTTATATCTAGATTTCTGGAATGACCGACAAATTCACAGAATTATCTCGAAGTGCGAATTTCGAAAAAGTGCCGTCACCCGCGGCTCCTTATGTTGACAGACATTCATTATTTCCTTCTGTAAAGCCGTAAAATAATCATTGTGTATGCCTATCAAAACACGAATATTTCAGAATATTCCTGTGAATCTTGGCCACTTAAAATGCGTTCCACCTACGGCCACGCAGCACATAGGGAAGAGATCAGAAATGCGTGCAAAATTTTGCTCGAAAGAACTACGATACCCCTTGGCAGCTCTCGTCGTAGATTAGAGAATAATGGCTCAGACAGGCTCTACTGGCGGGTTCTGGTTAAAAGAGTAGTGAAACTTCGCGTTCTATAGAAGGCTGACAACTTCCGACAAGGCGGACGTCGTTCAGATGGTGTCAGCGAGATTCTGCTAGGCACATGGCTTTTCTTAATTTTGTGGAACCCATCATTCGTTTATAAAGGTAACTGCATAGCATCTATGAGAAAATCAGTCCAGGAATTCAGTTTGTAACGTGGTTCCAACAGCGTATTTCTCGTAAATGGGTGAAAATCTTACCGTCTCAAGTGAACCGAAAAGAGATTCTACAGACTATCCTACACCAACAGCTACATCAGGTTTATTGATGGATTAAGCACATCAGCACAGGAGCTTGGCTTTTATAATTTTACGTTTGTTGCATGATATTCATGAAAGGTACTTAAATGGAAAACTTCACACTTCTGTCTACCTGTCTGTCTCTCTGCTTCAGATGGAGTATCTCTGGATTAAATTTTTATTATACTCATTACGAACTTTAGCCTTTTCTATTGGGGGTCATTACAAACTCGTGAGTTACTTTCTAATTTCAATTTATTTTATTCTAATCCAGATTTGTTTTGGAGTCCACCCAGCTTCCTATTTAATGGGTATCGGAGTTTCTTTCTCAGTGGGTAAGGAGGATGGTGCGTGAAGTTTGTGACTCGCCTCAAACTATTTCGAGGTAATCCTTTAAAGCCTAAAAAGAGCAAAGCGAAATTATTTTGTGTCCAATTTCCTCTCAAAAGAATAGTGCTGTGTTTGAACGTTACCAGGCTTTGCCAGCTTGTTCTCATAATAAGGGTAGTATCAAGATAAAGATGAGTATGGATCATCGGTGGAATGATGCAAGCGGGAAAAGTAGTATTCGGAGAAAAACCTGTCCCAGTGCCATTTCTTCCACCAAAAATCTCACATGGAGTGTCACAGGATCTAACCCGTACCTAAGCAGTGACATGCCAGCGACTAACAGTCTGTCATGGCATGGTCATTAAAGACTAAAATTAGTCTACATTATATATAAAAAATAAGTTCCAGCCTCACACAGGACCGTTTGTTTCCATTAGAAAAGGTGGTCCTTTAATGTTGGGCAGAAAAAAAATCGCAGTTTACTGCAAGAATCATACGATACCACATAAATACATTCCTTAATATTACAGCAGGCGGTACATGTATTAACCACTGGGCATTAAAGGGTTAAGAATACATGAAGCTATATTTCCATTCCCCAATCTGCCTTCGTGTTATGCACAGGGGCTGGTTTATAATAGGCAGCTATTAATAACATCATGGTGTATTCACGAAGCCGTAAGGGAGCAGGACAAACGTCACTTCCGAAATTCAGTAA
Organism: Reticulitermes speratus; assembly: GCA_021186555.1. NCBI lineage: Eukaryota > Metazoa > Arthropoda > Insecta > Blattodea > Rhinotermitidae > Reticulitermes > Reticulitermes speratus. The sequence goes on from JAJKFL010000005.1 coordinate 24,985,996, forward strand.
ACAGCAACCATAATAAAAGTAGTAGTTTAAAAAAAGTGAAGTTTTCCCAGTCCACGCCATGAAAGCATATAGCGGGAGTAGAGGTATAACTCCATTCTTTCTTAACCTCACTTCATTTCAAGCCCCGGCAGCTTTACCCCCGGGAAAAGACCTCCTGTACCCATTGAATAGGAGGCTTAATGGGCCAAAGAGCTGGGCTGGACGTTTTGAAGAAGAGAGAAAATTCTTGTCTCTACAGGGATTCGAATCCCGCACTGTCCAGTCCGTAGCGTAGTCGCTATACCGACTACGCTACTTCGGCTCCCAATACTAGTCCATAACTGTACTTAAGATTGCTGGATTTTACAGCAAAACTACTCGGAATAGCAGGAAGTCTGAAGAACTCCAAGTTTCAAAGAAAATACTGAAAAAATCTGTGTCCATCGGTAAGAATTGCAATTTCAAATCTCGTTAGTTTTACCCTAACCGGTAATCGAAACGGGGGCAGTACACTGTAAATACAAATCTCCGTAAAGATGAACACTAAAGGTTTGTGGCCTGACTGATAGAGTCTGGGCTACTCGGCCGGCGATCTTCATACCCTGTGATGGCTCATTACTCACGGTACAGAAACCAACCTCCTCCTTTTTAATTTCTTGGCCGTCAACAGTGCACGATAAAGGGATGATAGATTAACTCGTGGGCAAGCTGCGGGATAGGTGTTGCGGTTTTATATCGGCCTGAGTCCATGAATATATATGTATACAGCCAAGGCATTGCTCGCCTGTTACGGGGTTAAAAGCCGTCCGACCCTTCAAGACGGTAACTGATAACCCTAATTTTTCTTGGCCAAATCATGAAACCCTTCTCCCACACCTCCTATATACTTTTAATTTCTTTTGAAATTCTTTTCTTGTTTTAATAAAGAGGGGAGCACTAGATTTCCCTTTTAATTATTCGAATAGAGCTCATAAAGAAAAGAAATTAACAAATCTAAAACCAGCTTTAATTATAATAACATTTTTTTTTGTTTTAGCATGATGATGGTATAAATAAAATTGTATGACATGATGGATGAACAAACGAGGAGAGATGAAGCGTAGGAAAAAAGCTGCAATGAAAAGGTTCTCTGCCCATTAAGTTTGTAGAATATTTGATACACTCTGGTACCGTCACGGATAAAGGTGCTTGAACGTTGGGGAACGTCTCCATCACGTTTACTTGTTTCGACGTCATTTAACATCTGAAAAGAGACGATCAGGCAACACGTTCCTTCTGTAAGAATTTAAGATTTCACTGTGGTAAATTTATTGTATTCTAGGTTGTAGCAAGTTTTATTCATCATGTAGTTGGGCACCAAAATTTACAAGCAATATAATTCCTGCATCGTCAGGGTAGCACCTATCTGCCAAATTACACACGGTAATTACCCAAAAGAACACAAAATGAGTCACAGAGAAGAACCCAAAAAGTATATTTACTGTGGGGATTTCTCGAAATGATCACAAGCAGATGAGAGTAATGACAAAAAGAAAAGGCGGTTCAAAAACTATTAAATAACTACCAAATATTTACATTGAATGGACGTACTGTAAACATCTGCCAGAAGACAAATATCTAGAATTTTTAACAATGAATTCGTACGAGATGCTCTAAAACATCAATAGCATTAGCATTTTCAACGTCTTCAGACACAAAAAGATACAGAATATACTACAACGTTACATTTTGGCGCTTTCGCTTAACCATTGTTGGTATGGAAACGCAACACTAGGTTCCCTTTTTTTATTGTTTCTGACGAAAACGTAGCTATAAACAATAAAAAGTGTTCAGTGTTGCCATGGAAGTGCAACAATGGGCTCCCTTTTTACTGTTGCCGAGCTACAAAATATTTGGTAGTGCTGTTAATAATAAGTATCAAATGTTATGAGTGTGTGTGTGTCTGTTCTATTGTCCTAGTTACCCGGCATGCAAATCGCATTTTGCTGCGTCATATTATATTGTCATTTCTGACCTGTCTGGCTCTACCATATTTTTTCACATTATATCTTAAATAGCACAATTTTGAAAAAAAAAGTTGTTGAATAGAGAATGTGTTTTGATTTGCCCTAAACGTTTGTCTGAAGCATTTCTCATTCTCGAACAATAAAGCGATCCAGTATTATAAACTTATATAGACCTTCATGGAAAGTATTTTAAGACTTGAATCAAATTTGAACTTTCTTCTTGGGCTGCTTGACCCTTGAAGATGGGGCCGATAGGTTGTCCCGAAACGTCGGTAACTACCAATCAACGCTGCGTAATATCCGAGGAGGGCGAATATCTCATTTACACCGCAGAGGAAACCTGAAGTCAGGCACCAAAATTTCTCAACAGATTTTCGAAAAATCCTCAAAATATCAAATTTAACACAAATCAGTCCAGTGGGAGCCGAGTTGTTCCATGCTGACAGACAGACGGACGGACAGACATGACGAAGTTAATAGTCGCTTTTCACAATTTTGCGAACACGTCTAATATATGGTGATTCTTACTGGACGACATAATACTCTGCCTATGGAGCGGAGGTCCACACATTTTCCAAAAATCTAGAAGCCACCTCAAAATTCTGGACGCCAGAAGAGTGATATTAAGCAAGTTCCGTATTGAAGGCCCACACATATTAGGACCTGGCACCCGGGATTCTTGCACCCCTACTGTACAGCACAGACATGAGAGGAAAGCCTAAAATTTTACATCTGCTTGAAAATCAAAATTCTCATTCGTGTTGCCTTATGTTTCGTTGCAGTTACAGCATCTTGTCTGAATTTATGTATGATGACGTATGGAAGGAAGAGGGTCGTGTTATTAATAATAGGGCCTGTATGAATACCAGCACGACCCCGCATTAATTGTGTGAGTTATGGTTACTAAGGCGAGGCTGATGAATGTTAAAATTCTTGAGTTATGACTTGGTATATATAGACAAGACTACCCTGAAGGTGGAGGCAGCAAGCTCCTCCGAAACGTTGATACTTATACACAAAATTACATAACATCTAATCCCAAAATACCGGATGACATTCTTCTGTGCCAATTTCGGTCTGAGAGAAAGTACTCTGTCAACCCCACTCATACAGTAAGATTAAGGTACATGTAAGAGACAGCTTAGTATATCTGGACAAAGATGTGAGAGTACAATCCATACTTCACATAAAACTCAAACTAAAGTATAAAAAACTTCTCGAAAAAAGCTCGTTTTACAAAATATTATTATATCATTACAAAACACAGGCTCGTCACTATTTACAAATTTGTAGAAAATGTAGTTTTAACATTGTCCCTGAGGGACCGGGGGGAGGGGGGAAGGGGGGGATAAAATAAATACGAGTATATATGAGAGTTTCGGTAGGGTAGAAATCTTTTCGTCTACTGGTCGAAGTAATGTGTGTCTGCTTACTAAATCTCACTTTAAATACATGTAATATGCTTCTTAAATAAATACAGGGTAAATTGTCGCCTGAATGTTCTGCAAATCTGGCGGTCACACATGGCGGAAGGTCACTTTCTATCCCGGGTGACTTCATATGAAGCTTTTAAACGGCAACTGAATTTCAAAGAGTTGAGGATCAGGCCCATTTGCAGTGAACATTTTAACGAACTTGAAGGTTACATAATAAAATGTAATTTGTCGAACGAAGTGCCTACCAAAGCTTGAAGGAAAATTCCGCACCACGGAGACGGTTCAGTTTGTGGACGATCTGTCATTAATATACAACAAACACAATTTTCATATCGAGGATTGCTGTCCGTATTTATTATCACTTGTATCACCGGTGATAAAAAGTGAGTAACCAGTTTCTGGAAATGAATCAACATGTAAAACTGTCAGCGGGAATCAGCTGTGTAAGGTACGTGCAGCTCAGCGCTGATAGAACAACACGTGTGTGCATCGGTGTGGGAATATTAACATGCAAAATATTATAAAAGTATGAGCCTTTGGCACACTGCATTTGAGTGCTGGATTAAGGGGTCAGTTGTAGATTCTAACACCTCAAACATTTCTTTTCTACAGCATAAACTTCTTTTTATGCTGTTTTAGTAAACGCCATCTCGCACCCTTATAGCAGTGTTGGTACTGCCAGTTATTCCTTATTACTTGTTTTAAACGTGCGCAAAATTGTTCCACGCATATACTGAAACCTATGTAGCTTATGTAGCCAATAGGTCCCTTTATATTCTTACTTTAGCCAAGTTATAACGTCGAACTTACAAACGAAATGGTTATTTTAATTTTTATTTACTTATTTTTTGCAAGGCCGTTCCTTCTTATGTTGGCACGCTTGCTTTAAGTAGTGTTGGGAGCTGAACTTAACAGGACGGTTTGTGAGGATGGCGTCCTGGTATACTATAGAAACAGAGAGAGTACTGACGTATTGAACACTACATCGCATGTCCTGAATTTTACCTAAGTGACTGTGGATTCACTTTTGTAATATAGCTATTTTATCATTCAAACCCCAGTGGCAACTATACCTATCCCTACATTTAACATGAAAAATTTCGTATTTTCCTCACAGAGTGTATAAATGTATTTAGTATAATTTTCACAATAAGCAGCGATTATTTCGAATAAAAAAATCGTAAAGCTGTTCTTTCTAAAAGACACAGACTGTCTCTGTGGGCTAGTAATCGAAGCTTAATGTGCCATTTAGATAAATTTTAAACTTTAAAATGTTGAAGTCATTTAAAACATAAAACATTCCTTTCGCGAATGCCCTGTATCATTTCAACGTCCTGTAAACTTCAATTGGTTATATATTTTTTCATACTTTACAGCCTATCGTATAGCTCTAATACCAGACAATACCTCTGAAAGCATCGTGACAAGTGAATCATAGAGATACGTAGAAATGGAGTGCTAAATTACATACAAATTATACCCGCATATTGCATCCAAAAAGAGAATTGGTAGTTACCTACAATTAAAAGAGATTTACACATATACGATTTTATTATAAATTACTGCACAATAACTTTATACACTCCTGCATGTTTCGGCTGACTACCTCAGCCATCACCAGGAGTCAACCTCCATAGACATAAGCAGTGTAAAGCGTGTCACTGAATGGTAAAATACACATTTATCACAGCCGTAATCACTGATTTTATAGTTTAAATTACATGCGATAAAACCCAGTATGTTATTACATAAAATTTAAGGTGTAAAATCTATCTCCAAACATCTGTCTCTCAACAACCTCCAGTTTTTGTTGGACAGATGTTTGGAGACAGATTTTATATAAGTTTATGTCTTAAATTTTATGTAATAATATACTGCATTTTATCATATGTAATTTAAACTATAAAACCAAGTGACTACGGCTGTGACGGATGGGCAATTACCATTCAGAGACACGATGTACACTGCTTATGTCTGTGTACGATGACTCCGTGATGATGGCTGAGATAGTCCGCTGAAACATGTAGGAGTGTATAAACTTATTGTGCAGTAGTTGCTAATAAAAACTTACATATGTAAAACAACTGCACGGAACATGTATAATATTAAGTATAAAAGAGATAAGACTTTTATCCGATTTTATCTTCAGGTTATTCATAAACACTACTTCGGTCCACGTGATTGTTAATATCATCTGGAAAAAATATTTTCGTTTCTGCGCAAAGCCTGTAAGCAAATGGCACACAGTCTTCATCCAAGACTCACGTTCTGTAACTGAAAGATTTCCACCCATTTGGTACATCGGCCTGTGCACTGTGCAGGTTTATGTGTCGTGATAACCTTCGTCGCAGGTTTTACCCTCTCTGTCCATAAAAATCGAATAACAGCACGTTTTAGATCAACGGTGCAATCCAGAAGCAGAGCTATCATGTTTGCACTATGATTACATGAGCTCCATTGAACGTAACGGCTACCATATGACATGCCTAGACTTGGTTTAGCATGAAGTACATGTCACGTACGCAAGAACACAGTCTCACAAATTACCTGCATTTAACACTCACACTTCCCCTACAATGAACTCTTCTAAACACTTGAGAGATTTGATGAATTCAAGCCTCCTGGAATATAAATTCATGTAGTTTGGTAAATAGTTGCCACCGTTTCGTAGGAGCTTGCTACCTCCATCTTCACAGGCTGAATGGAGGTAAATGAACATCTTTCGCACTTAGATACTTTTACCTCCGCTGTTGCGGTGAAGAGGGAAGCTGCGACGAGGGAAGCAGTGCGCCAGCAGCACCAGCCGTTTTAGATCCATTTAAAAAACACTTATAAATTGAAGTACTTGTCGGATCCCTTTAAAAATAGGAAAGTGGAATGTCCAAATATCTAATAAAGTAAACAAATACATAATCGAATTATTTAAATTGCAATAAACTTGTCAGTTGAAACAAAGCTTGTCTACGTAATCAGTACTCTTCATCATTAGAGCAACAGTCCACAGATACAAACTCCCGGTACACATTCTTTGACTGCACCTCCTATGTGATTACGTAAGCTAGTTCTAAGAACTGTGATTAATATATGTACATTTATTAAATTAACCGACGGGTCTTAAGAACCTTCTCTAATATCCCCATTATATTCTACACGATTTGTGACTTCATAATATAGTGTAATTGTCCTGAAGAAAAGGAATGCACCGAAATACTTTCAATAACTTGCTTTTGTTTTGTAGTCAAAATGTTATTTACATTTTCAGGGCCATGTATAATTTGCTGTCATACTCGTCAATATAAATTCACTGTACAAAAAGTAGAATTACCCCAGTACGTGAGAAAGAAAGGGGACAAAATTGTGAAATGGGCGGCTTCATAATGCATTTTAATATGACGAAAAATAAAGAAAATGAAAAAGTGCGGTATTTGTAGCACATATGGGAGCGAAAAGAGACACACAGGTTTATTCGGAAAACCTGAAGGAATAGGATAATTTGAAATACCTAAGCTTGGCCTATATGTGAGAATAATATGAAAGTGGATCTTAAAGAAATGGGATGGGAGAGTTTTGAATGTATTTGGCTTAGGACAGAGACGAGTGTTGTTAAGCATGCAGTAATGATCAGGTCCCATTAAATGCAAGGAATGTCTTTACTGCCTGGGCAAATATTAGATTCCAAAGAAGGACTCTGCTTCATGGAGTTCGTCAGTTAGGTGAGGAAAACATCGGCACATTAATTCTTTCGAAAATTATATAACACGCGGTGTCTAAGTGGTTTCGCGTGCCTTGGCGTTAGCACGCATACCAGCCAAAAATCGTGAGATCTGAAAGCTTGGGTGTCTATATACAGTATTTCAAAGGTGCAATGCTTTGTTAAACCTCACATAAAATCACACAAATACAGAACCAATATTTGTATGTGAAATAGAAGGATGGTAATGATTTCTGTCCATTTTCGTCAGTATATTACTCCAACGCCTCAATTAACAGCAGATATTAATATAGTAATTGTAGTCCCTTACAGCTGTAGGAATGTGGATTTAAGACATGGGTTTCTAACCTTCGGCCCGCGGGTGGCATGTGGCCCGCCAGATTTATTATGCGGCCTGCGGCCCCATATGAAAATTATTTATATAATATAAGAATTACACAGTAACTTACACGGTTAAGTAAAGCATTTATTGTTATTTTGACAAGTGCGGCTCGCGAACCAGCCCATAATAACGGGTGTGGTTTTTGCCATAAAAATTTTTGACGCCCATGATTTAAGGAAAATGCATAACAGAAGAGTAGAAGAAAATTACGTAAGTAAAGCATAATCTTTTATCCTATGTTTACAGTTTCTAACATGTGACACTGTGTATTTTGATAGAAGGGTATCTGTAGTTCTGAGAAGTCTTCTACTTCCATCTTCAGGGTAAAAGTAATCCTCAAATATTATAAAAAAGTTAGACAATGTACGTACTACGTAATATTGATGCGCGTTCGTGTAACCATTGTTGCAATGGAAAGGCAACAATGCGTTCCGTGTGTACTGCTGAGCTACATGTCACTGTCAACAGTATAAAACTACTGAGTGTTGCACAAAAATGCTTTTATGGTGAATTTATGTCTCCTGCTCAATAAAGTGTACTTAATTCTTCACGTAAAGTACCCGATACCTTTGTCCGATTTTAACCAAATTTGAAATTTGTTGAGATATTTTCATAAAAGTATCCAGTATCAAATTTCACGGAACTCCCTCAAGTGGGAGTCGCGCTGATACATGCGGACAGACGGACATGAGGAAGCAAATAGGAGCTTTTCGCGATTATGCGAAGGTGCCTAAAAATAACATCGAGATTTCTCATTTATAACAGGTTAAAATTATTCCAGCATTTGACCTTCAGGATTTGAACCCAAGGTTTAATAATCAGTACAAAATTCATTTCTCGTTACATGGTTATAACACTCAGATCTTTTAACTTCGCACTGCACGAACTACAGGTGCCTATGTTACCGGTTATTAGTGCTCATTATCGACACAAGAATACATAGCAAGATGAAAGAGAAAATAAAGAAACATTACAATTATGCTGCTTTCATGCTTCTATTCTTCAGGGAACTGTCGCTCCCTAAAACGAACCAAATTCCAATTACTTGACCCTGAAACGGTTACACACAAAACATTCAACAGGGTTATGTGAGTACATTTGAAAGCAAATAGCCTATTTATTATTCTGCAATTCAAATTCGCATCCAAGTGGTACAATAATAAAGAATCATACCTTTGTGAGAGATGAAGGCCGAAAGGGACTTTGAAAATTATACTTATTTACATAACGACACATTTGCTACGGTCAAAGACACACTAATACAATTATGTCGAAGGAAGGCGTAAGAAGTACACTACAGCAAACGTGACGATACCATCTGCTTTACAGTATATAGTGCAAATTGAAATTGTTAAACGACAAATGAAAATAATTAAGTTTATGAAGAAAATACAGAAATTAACTCATAAAGTCGCTATTCAAAATGCAACAACTCTTTGCTAGTGGAAGGTTTACACTAAAAGCAAAGAAGTCATTAGACAAACTTCGTCATTATAATTGTAATCATCATCATCAAAAACAAATACGACAACAATGCTGCTATTAACCGTAGTTTTCTTTATCCACAATTAGTACATTGTGCCTCTTTTCACCAACCGTGGTGGAATGCGCATATTAATACGTGCGTGACATCCAAATGTCTCTCTCGCGTTTAAGGGACGTATCCAAATTTAAAATGACTTTCCACGTTAGGCCTATAACTCATTATTATGAGCTGGTGTTCTTCAGGTACATGAAACTTGCAGTAAGCCTAACGCTTTTCCTTACAAGTCGGTGTTCTTGTGCAACAGGCTGTTGTGGAGTTAATCTAACCCTTATCCATAAGAACCCGTATTCATATGAAACAAGATATAGTGCAGCAAGTCTATTGCTCGTCCCTGTAACTAGAACATTTTCTGTTATCTTACTCGTGTCGCTATATTTTTCACGCTATTTTCCTATTTTCATCAACATCGTGCAGTCAAGGATTCTGTTCATATATAGGCGTTCCCGACTAAATTTTCCTATGGAATTGCAATTGCCTTTCTTTGTTATTTTGTCCCATTACATTTTTATACGCAATAAGTCATGGAATAAGATCACCTCCGCAGCTTACTTAAGCGGTCAGTCCACTGTGTAGCGTGCATGTTTTTCTTTATTTTATCCTTATAAATTTTTGTTAATCGACTATTTTCATTGAATATGGCGTAAACATCACGATATTAGAAGCAATTACAACTTTCTGATCTTTAATTCAATGACTTCAATAGTGAGTACATCCCTTTATCGTGCTCTATTTTTCATTTAGCACAGTTGATCCATTAATAGGTACAATGGTCTGAAATTTAGTTAAATATGTTCTAGGTGGTCATTCAGTCAATTGGTAAACTGACCATAAGTTCCTTACTTTGTTAGGTAACCATTACGTCACCTATTTAGTTTCACAAAAAAACTTTTTCTGTGAGTTACTTAGTCTGCTGGTTTAGTCGGTTCGTTTGGGGTCATGTGCAGGAACCGTGCAGGCACATGACCTATAATTACAACGTGAAATGGCATAACAAAGGCGAATAAAGACAAGTAAGGGGAGTATCAACTGTCCTGTGAACAAGTGATATCAGGTGAGTTATGCCATTATAATGGCAATACAGCTGTTCCTGTGGCGAGTCAGTTTGTTGATTGGTGGTCGTATAGAGAGAGACAATGGTTGTTTATCGTTCTTTCTAATGACTCATATAATTACACACATTGACCCAAGAAAGCATAATGCGATAAAGGGAAGGACATATACAACAAAACAATATAAAACCGCGATAAAGGAACGATAATGTAATTTCAGACCACGTTTTCTTTGAACTGGTATCTAAAGTTTCGCTTCTTTGCGCTGTAAAATAAAATTTGAAGCACGCAACATCCGCACATAAGTGTACACTCACGGACAAGAGTTTAGCCACTTGTGATGGGTGCAATTAACCGTTCACAGGTCGTGAAAAGTTTACTGGCTCGTATTTTTATTTTTGCAAACTCACAAATGTAGTTGTGCCTGTGCTCTTGTGGCTTACACGTAATGAATAAACCGTCTTCAAAGATAAGTTGTCCTTATGCGCATCATGAAGGTATACGGTAGCATGGAGTTATGGCTCCAATTATTTTTAACCCAGGCACTAGATGGAGGTGAGATATCCGCTTCACGCCCTTGTCTCCATATCCCCATGGAGCGTGCCCCCTTACCCGTTTAAAAGGAGGCTGTGTGGACACCAGAGCCCTCTGGAAATTTCGGAGTAGAGTCAAATATTATATACGTGCAAATCCAGTTTTCTTCCTGAAGTTGTACTTCAAAAAACCAATTCAGCCGTAACTTATCACCTGCTCTTACCCACACCGGAAATCGAAACATGATTATTAACTAAGTCGCCGAGCCCACGGCCTGGTCACTATATCGACTCGACTCACTATTCCAGCTCTCATAACACGTCCGTGCTGGACCTAACATGCAAAGACATGCAACGCTGCAGCAGCCCGCGCTGCGGTTAATGTACGCTTGCAGGCAACAACGTAACTATACGCGTCTGCGCCAATGTGCACTCGCTGCCATTTAAGCACTGCACACTCACGTCACGCGGGCACGCGGTGGCGCAGTTGGTTGAGGCACTGCTCTACAAGTCAGAAGGTCGCGGGTTCGATTTGGTGTCATTGGATTTTTTCATTGACATAATCCTTTCGGTCGCACTATGTCCCTGGGGTCGACTCAGCCTCTAACAGAAATTAGTACCAGGAGTATTTCCTGGGGGGTAAAGGCGGACGGTGCGTAGGGCTGACAACCTTACCACCTTCATGTGCCGACTGTCTAGAAATCTGGGAGCCTCAACCTCCTGTAACGCTAAGGGTCTGTCCAGGCCTGTAATGGGATTGCTTTATACTCACGTCACTGCGAAATGCAATGGGGCTATTTTAAACGCATAGGTAATGATGCTACTATTTACAAGCTAATAAATACAAACTGCTATCATTTTTGGTCATTCGTTCTTACATTTTGTACTGTAAAGTATAGGCGTAAATATTCTTGGTGTGTATTTACAACAAAGTCCCATAAAGCATTGGACATTACGTAGTGTCAGATACTGACAAGGCCGGTAAGTAATGAATCTCTCAAATACCATCGAATGAATTACGACGTTGCACTGACGGCTATTAAACGATCCAAAGGACTACTACGATGCACATAATAATAATAATAATAATAATAATAATAATAATAATAATAATAATAAATTAAAAGCAGAAACAGCAAACGCAGACTATATCAACAATTTAACGAGTCAATAGGATACATTATATCAACAGGCCCAATAGTGGCAATGGAAGAGTACGTAAAGAGACATGACGGTGTGTGTGCTCAACTGCACTTGAACATGGGCAAGGAAACAGGGGTGAAATTATACAATGAACACTGGTATGAGCATGTACCGATATTATTATAAACAAGTCATAAAAGTAAGGTAGCCATATTGCGGAATCAACAAGTGCAAACCGACAGAACGACAAACCGGACACCATAATCCGTGGTAATGAAAAAGGAACAAGTACGTTAATAGATGTTGCAATTTCACTAGACAGAAATGTGATGAAGAACGAAGCCGAGAAGATTCTAAAACATATATAGACTTTACAATAGAAACACAGAGCATGTGGAATGCACAAACAACAGTGATAGGTACCAGTAATAACAGGGGCAACTGGAACCTTCTCAAACTCATTCAGAAAATACCTGAGCAACATACGGGGAAAGCACGAAATAAAGGAACTACAGAAAACAGCCATATTGGGCACTGCACACATACCTCGGGAAGTACTAATGTAAAGTACAAAACGTTTGTGATGGGAAATAACGTTATAGGTACCATAAATTGTAAATCCATTACTAAATGTACAGAAAGAGGTCTGAAGTATAGAATATCGCCGCACATATATCGAGAACTGGTGTGCTATATTCTTGACAAGGCTGTACACTGTTGATGAGGGGAACTCCACGTTGATTAGTTTACACGTATTATTAATGACGTCATTTAACCTTTGAATGTCCCTGGGAGTCTCAACGTATACTTAGGTTGTATAGACTACGGCCGCATTTTATAAACAGGCTGCGTATTAAGGACCTACTGTTACATTGTAGTTAATATTATAGGTTAAACCATCTACCCCGTAGAATGCCGTCCAAATGATTAATGACACTTTATGCGGGCAATGCAGTTCCCTTACCAGAGTGAGACATCATAATACAACTGTTTGTTTCAAAATCTCAGGGGTGTCAAATTACTCTCTTCGTGAGACTGCGTTCTTCAGGGATGTGACTTCGTATAGCACAATTTTTTCAGAGGAACCGGTTACGTCCACCTTACAAATTTTGTCGTTAGGTTTTCAATTAAATTATCATTATATAAATATGGTACGGCATGTAAAAGAACCTTACGGGCATGAATAAAAATGTTGCGTAAGCCAAATTGCCTCCATTTCTCACCCAAGTCTCCTGACTGCCTGCCAGATGGCTCTGGCGGGCACATCAGGATCGATAGAAACAGTAGCGCGGCCAGTTGACCAGTCACCAACTGCCACGAATGCGCACGACTTAGTAACCTCGAAAAGAGGAGGCAAGAGGAGGCCCGGGCCCATACAGGGCTGTTGAGCCATGGTTATTATATTATTATTATATAAATATGGAGAGGTAATAGTAACAGACTAACACAACTTAAAAAATGAATAAAACTGGAATATCCGTTCATGTAAATAACGGCTGAAAATATCTGTTGGCAATATCTCAAAATCTCGTCTCAGGGAAGCAAAAGAATATAATCTTTTTTCTTCTTTTCTTGGTGTTACAGGCCTAGGCCTCTTCGTTTTGAGGTTTATAGATCGCACACAATAAGACACACACCCGCTAGAACTCCTATGAAAAGGTGATCAGTCCGTCGCAGAGTCCGCTACCTACACTACACACAAAAGACACAAAGACGAACATCCATGCCCTTAGCGAGATTCGAACCCGCGATCCCTGCAATCAAGCGGCCTCAGACCTACGCCTTAGACCGCACGGCCACTGGGATCGGCTCATGAAAACTTCAGTTTCAGTTTATTTGTCCTTCAAGACGACAATAACAGTCCTTCTTTGTTGTTTCTTTAATCTTCGAATGCCGATGTTTTAGAAAATACACCGCAGTAAATACAACACCAGGTATGTTACTGGTCGTTAATAAAACCTAGTAAATAATTACGCTCAAACAACGAGGAAATAGAGATAAATAAAACGCACCATTGCTTAAAAATTACGATATTCTAACAGACTTTGTACATCAAGCAGACGGGGGCTGATGATCTGCGGGTAGCAACAAACACTGCAGTAAAAAAGTGTTTTCAAAGTCTTATCAGTCTATGCATGCGACTGATACAAGTTATTGAGCGTTACTCTATTTCTGTGCAGTAACTTTTTTCTTTTTATTGTTTCTATGGAAACAACAAATAATATGCTAGGAACAAAAAGGACGTAACTGAAACAATGTTAAAATTGTCTCTTGATAAGTTGTGATTTAGGAAATAACGACGGGTATTTTGATTGTATTAAAATCGTGATACAAATCACATACAATAACTCAGAAGGAAGTTTCACTACAGATTTTCGCACACTAATGTATTCTTTTTTTTTATAAGTTCGTGAAGTAGATTATTTCCAACCACATAGCTGACGGCTCGATGATAAGAATTTCAGTCTTGTTGTAAGCAGAAACCTTTACCTTAGTCACCACATCGGACATCTCTCTTAACCACCACATGAGACATCTCTCTTAGTCTCCACATCAACCTACAGCCTCAGTTCACATCAAACTTCCATCTTAGTCACATCAGACATCTCTTTTAACCGCAACAAGCTTCTGTCTTAGTCACAACTTGAGACTTGCATCTCAATTACCACATCAGGCCTCTCTCTTGGTCACATCAGACCCCTTTGTTAGTCAGCACATCAGACCCCCTTTTCAGTACGTATCAGACCTCCATCTTACGCATCACATCAGACAGCTTTCTTACTCACCATATTAGACACCTCTGAATCACCACGTCAGACCTCCGTCTTAGTCCACATCCGACCTCTATCTTCGTCATCACATTAGACACCTCTGAATCACCATGTCAGACCTCCGTCTTAGTCAACATCCGACCTCTATCTTCGTCACCACATTAGACTTCTTTCTTAGCCACCATATCAGACCTCTCCCTTAATCACCACACCAGAAATAACGTCAGACCTCTCTCTTAGTCACATCAGACCGTTTGGAAGGTACAGTTAGTGTTAAAACCAATTATAATCAGGGAATTATTCCTAGCCGCCGAAATGTGGTGCTTACCACTTATTCATCCAATGCCGAGAGAAATAAAAGCATATATCGTTACTGCCACATCGTATAAGTTAACAAAGAAACATATAATCAGTTTTCGATTCACAAAAGGGGTAAATATTTTGTTTTTATCCACAACGTACAGACTGGCTCTTGGGTCCAAATTGCTTCCTCGCCAATGTGCACCGTCGTTCTTTCTCCGAGCGTAAAGCAGTAGGGACGTCCAGCTGACCACTTGCTGCTATGTAGTGCCGAGCTTAAGAATATGTGAACTTCTATATCCAATTTATTTTGTGACGCTGATTGGAGCACAGTGGCAATTTTAACTTCACGTTGCTTTACAGTTTCTCAAAAATGTACACAAAGAAGGTACTACGCCCGTTTTTTCATAAAATTCCACAATTGCGTAAATGCTTGCCCTTAAAGTCAGGTCTAAATCCTCTATACCAATGTGTCTTAACGGAGTCTTATCAGGAATCCTACCAGGAAATGTGCCAACTCTGGGGCTACATAATACATCCACACACACACACCTGTTTTAGTTTTATCATTTGTTTTCCGCTGGCTTTAATTACCCTAAGTAACACAAAAAGTAAAAAATAATCACACAGGAAACGTCATCAAGGGAATTTCTACATTACAGTGATAAGAAGTGTATTTCTAATTCTTTTTAGTGACGGTAGATAGTCCGTATTGTTTAATGTGCAGGCAAACAATTTATCATTCTGAATAACAGGCTTCGACTGGCCGTAAAGAAGGTGTATATCAAGTAGATATTGAAGGCACAGGTGACGGTGCAAAAGTGTCCACAAGAAAGTTAAAACAGGAAAGGTATTGTTTGGCAATATTGCTCTGTCCAGTTGTAACATGAAATTTAAGCTTCACAGATGGTTCAACCTGGATATGCAACAACAATGACAACAACAACAACAACAACAAATACTACTACTACTACTCTACTACTACTACTGCTGCTACTACAAGCACATTATTTTATCTGACACATATCGTTGGTCACCTCGCGCCGTTATACGAATTTGCCGTTGAGTCGGTTGCAGTTAATATTAAGTTTTGAAAAATTTTGTTTATTGAAAAGGTGCTGGAAATATTTAATTAAACGAATTGCAGTTAATATTACGCTTTTGCGCACCACATTTAAGGAATGGTGTTGGAAATGGTTTCCTTCGATTAGCAGACAAGCGTCACATCTAACAAACAGTTTGGTCATTGCACTTCAAAATTCTGACTGCGAAATTGAAGGCACTGCATCTGAATGCTTTTCTTCGGGTCATCTTAAGTACAATTCTTGTTACCTTAGGCGTTATCCTCTAATAAGGCCCTCAAGTAATAATCGCACAGGTTCAGATCTGACAAACGAGGAGGCCACAGTCCCTTACCTATTAGTCACCAAACACACTCTAAAGAAAGCACAGAGCTGCAGTCTGAAAGGTATTTAAAGGTAGTGTCAGAATGTGTGCAACACACGTGCGAATTAATGATCTCAGAAGAAATGGACTCAATAACCCTAGCTGCACTCACACCATACACACACGCACAAACACACACACATACATATATACATACACCCACAGTAAATTAAACGCCATCTAACAGCACTCCGTGCATTAATATGGAACTTTCTGCAGACCTGTACCTCTTACTCTGAGAGTTCACATATCCACTGAGATATTTTGAACACAGTGGAATCTTTCCATTGGTGTGGAATAAGCTCCTGCAATTCATCGCCTTGTCGTCTCTTCTTCCTTTCTTACCCGTACAAAGTATTGCCGTCTCCTCCCCATCTTAATCCGTGGGATACTCTTCAAAGAAACGAAGAGCAATCACAACTCCCCTAGCCATGGGCCCCAAGTTATTGCTCCCCAAAGCTCTAGTGATTATAGGGTCTCGGCGCTACCAAAATGATCGTTTGTGGTTTACGACCTTATTTTTAAAGGAAGGAAACACTCCGAAAAGCATTAGCGGAAACCGGAGACCGAATGAGAATTTAATTTCAAATGTGTTGTAATCCCGACACATGTTATATGAAAATTGAGATATTTTAACGTCGTTTATTGATAAACGTTATAGAGTTGTCATAAAATAGTGATCTCTTAATGTAAGGGAAGAATAAATAACTAAATCCACAGAAGACAGTACTTATAGATAAGGTAACAATCATTTCGCCAGTGACCCTGTCGCCTCTTAAGGAACAGGAAAATACGTACAGTTGGTGTCCACAGGAATTCGCTATCTGCCCCCACCCTGATTAACGTTTACAGAAACAATGTAATTGAAGATTAAATACCTTAATTTTCTCATTGACATCAAAATTTACGTAGATATAATTACACGGAAAGCCAGCAGACCTTTTCATCAAACTTCACAGGAACGGAACTTTACATTTCCCACCCATCAACTGATACTGCTACGCACCGCGATGCAAAGACAATAAAGTGATTCACCAAGAACTGGACGACGGAAGATCGATTTCTTAGAGGAATACTTCTCTCCACAAATCTGTGAGTATTGAATCTGTCATATGTGACACTGCCGTGCAATTTCTACGGGATCATTCTTGTAACAGGTGTTACAATATGTGTACTGTCTGATGTACACACTTCTCTCAAATCTTCTCAGCTGATTCTTATGTTTTCAAATAACTTGTTGAAATTTCGAGTAGACAGGTGGACTTTTTCTCTGTCTTGCAGAGCAGTATCACGATAATTATAAATTATAATAACAATATATTTTTATTTAATCATTTCTAATTTGGCGTTCTTACGTATTACAAATCGTTTTCAGCAACACCTACAATTTATAATTTCACTTCATTAAACAAAAGCGGCAAATACCATATTCAGTAGCTAATACTTGCTCAGCTAAACAAGAAGTTATCCACTTTTTATGCAACCTGAATCTCCTCTGCCGTATTCATCAGAATCCAACACTAAACCCAATACTGCGCTTACTGAATGCATCTTGTACTAAAGCGCTGGTCCAACAGAATACATTTACATGTTGCAGAAAGCATTTCCTTAGGTTTCAATTAATTATATCACACTAAATCTTTATCAATATAGCCGTATTTCAGTGAAATACAAGAATACCCGATATACAGCGGGTTCTGCATAATGTTTGCCAAATTTAAGGAAGTTTTTTTATGCATAATTGCGGATAAAAATGCTGTATTAACACCTGTCCCTTTATCAAACTTTACATGGCTACGAGATTTTAATTTTCCAAGATATTTACGTCACTATGTGTTGTGGTAAGGTTGTACCATTCTCGGGCAAAATGATGGAATTGTGGATTGATATTATTGTTTATTTACTACTTATGCATATGTACGAGTACTCATGTGTTAAATTTGTGGGACATAAGTCAAGGTTTCTCATCCTCGTAATAGTTGTGTTGTTCACTACAAACAACCTTTCATACGTAATCCGCAGTTTACGACATATTCCCGTACCAAATTTCACTCGTCAAACTCCAATAGTAGGCCAATATTAAATATTGCCATCATAACGAATGCCAAAGAAAATTTTTGCACGGTGCCATCTTATGACCTCACAAGCCACAAAAGTTTTACTTCAAAAAAATTACATATTCTTTGTGTGTCTGTTATCAAGTATCACTGCAGGACCTAAGAGTGTCGCTCTGGCTTTACAAGTTCATTCCTTCGCCACGCTGTGACTAGTGACGACAGGAAATTAAAAATTACGGCGCTGAAGTCTCCACCAATGGCCACATGATCACACCAAGTTTTGTGATAATCGGCCAAGTGATTCAAACACACACTCAAAAACACAAACAAAGCATGATGATCCGCAAAAAGCAATTCATTGATTTTTTAAGAAAACGGGGACAGGCTACATTTCGCTTGTGAGTTTTAAAATCTTTACTCCGTGCGTTTTGGATCAATATTTTCATTTAATGTACCAACTAAATGCACCTACAATACATGATATTACAGTCACTTTACTCTGACATGTTTCGACATGACAATTTATAAATGTAATCCAGAGTACTTCAATTGCTTTTAAGCTTGGTGTGTACTCTCTGAAGATGGCACTGTCATGTCGAAACATATCGGGTAGAGTGACTAATATCGTGTATTTGAAGCTCATTTAGTTAGTTCGTTAAGTAGAAATATTACGGAAATATTCGCTTATGATTTTCTCGCGTTGTGTGTACACTCGTGTATATGTACAGGCTGACAATAATTGGAAAAGGCCGAAACACTTCGAGGCACACCATGTCGCTCATAGGCCGTCTACAGACCGCCGTATTTGTTCACACATACAAGACCGTGCTATGCTATTCCGAAACGTGACCATGATAAATCACTTTCGAAGAGATCCATAGAGACGCCGCCTCGGTATGGTCGCAGTCCAATCAAACACGGTCTCATAACTTAATTTAAATAGAAAAGTAACAATACAAATTTTTACCGTGATGAAACAGTCAGCGCAAATTCGCAATCTATTCCTGCATGTGTGAATAAACACATGAAGTGGCAAGTAATGAGGAATTGTAAAAGCTGTCCAGCCGAAAGCGGAACCCGCTTATACCTGCACTGTTGTCTAGTGACAGATGACGCCGCTCGTTATGCAGAACGCAGTTCCGCGTGAACAGAACTCAGTGTCTTGTCTGACCTAACACTATATGATCAGGGCCAGGACTCTGATTCTCTCACTCCTGACCTGCAGTTAAAAATCTCACATGCTGCATCGCCCCATGAAGCAGACGGACTGCAGTTTGGGTATCACACCTCTAAACAAATCAGGCTACAGGATTAAGGACCAGTAATATTTTTTCTCTCCTCAAAATGCGGCTCGCAAGGCCTCTTTCTCAAAACAAGACTTCTACTGAAAGTACTCTCTTTTTCTTTCAAGCGAAAGAAACCAAAATCCGTGTAGGCTCTATCCAAAGCGTTTGTTATCCATTCTTCCATTGTCAGAGCTTTACTAATAAATGAGACGGGTCTTGTCCCTTGCTGTCCCTGACAAGAGGTGAACCACCTGCTGAAGGGCCCCAGTGTCGATCCTCTTCAAACAAACAGGCTCCCCAATTGAACTGGGTGTTAAACAATGTCGACTGGAACGGTTTGCTCCCCTCCCTGCCATTCACCCCCAGGAACTTGTTCATGATCAGGATCCCTACCCCTCTTTACGCACACAGGCTACCAAAATTATTCATTACTCCTAAAGACAGGCCGACGGATGTCTAATGGTGAAATTGATTGATAGTTGGTTTGGCGTTAGACTGTACCGGAGCTCGATGGCAGCTAATTGTACAATGATGGAGAAACAATTAAGCCCAGCATGCCGATTAACAAGATATCGTTTTCTGGACGTCAGCTTACTAGACAGAATGCTCGTCTTACAATGTATGCTTACCGGATATCGCGAATTGCGACGGAAGGGGCAGAAAGAGCAGTGTTGCAACACGTAACAAATTGCAAGACCTGATAAACAACTATATAGAATATACTTACTTTATCACAGGTCGCAACACGACAACAAGTAGTTTATAAAAATTTTATTCGTGTTACAATATGTGTTACGTGCTTCGACATCATGACCAGTCATTATCAGGACAAATATATTTTCCTGCACATTATAATTCTTACGAGTACTAATAAACATCTTAAATAAATCATATAATTTTTATAGCTTAATAATTTTAAATTGTACAATATTTGAAACATAATTTCATGGGACGGGTCTCCTGTAGGAAACTGACAGTCATACGACAACGAAAGCCCACGGTTCATGGAGGTGTTTTGAATAAGACTTCAATATTGCACCCTCTTTCTTGTCAGAAGTATATAGAAAGCATTTTCGAGATCCATGTCTTTAAGGTTAATTTTAATATTATACTTTTAAGCCTTGGTCTTCCTAGCAGTCTCTTCTCTTCAGCTTTGCCTGCTAAACATCTGTATAATTTCTTCATCTCCCACATGTACGCTGCATGTCTGAAGTCATAATGTAAAATATAATTTTACCGTTTCGAAATGTTTTAAGATTGACAAGAAATGTTAAAACGAGGAAGCAAATACGGAATAGGTTTATTAATAAATTAAAAGAAGAATAAATTAAGGGAAAGTTATTAATTATTCCGTTCGAAAGCCATTATTGTCTCGTTTGCTTTACTAAGCACTACATATTATGAGATATAAAACAAATACTGAATATCCAAACATGCCTGAACGTACAATTCCGTTGGAAGCCAAATACTAG
Source organism: Reticulitermes speratus (assembly GCA_021186555.1). NCBI lineage: Eukaryota > Metazoa > Arthropoda > Insecta > Blattodea > Rhinotermitidae > Reticulitermes > Reticulitermes speratus. Next base: position 25,007,114 of record JAJKFL010000005.1, read on the forward strand.
GTAGTCGCATCCAACGCAGAATAGAGCCAGCATGGAATTGTGTTACCCATATACTGAAGATGACGAAGATGGTGGTATAAAAAAATTTTTACCACATAATATATATACCATTAAAACACACAACATTTATCAGCGAAAATGCAATAATCATAGGGCCTCCATATAATAGTCTGTTTATATGAAATAGTCTTCAGATGCAGGGTGTTTCTACAGCCTCGAATCCTACTAAAAACAAGCACATATGCATATTTACGTAGCTCAGAACTTTATCCGAAAATAAAGGATATCACTAGGTTACCATTTTAAAGGCTTGGACAAACTAAATAACTGATGTCACTATGCTACCACGCTAAAACTTAGACAAATGAAGTAAGGAATGTCACTAGGCTACCAGGCTACGACTTGGACAGGCAAAGTAACGGATATCACTAGGCTATCAAGCTAAGACTTGGACAAACTAAGCAACGGACATCATTAGACTACCACGCTAATACTTGGAAAACTAACTGCTTGTACCTGGGCTGCTAACCGTAACGAGGCCACACACTCTCATTCACTCATTCGTTCAGAAATCACAACGTCGAATGATGGGATTAATAACAATTAATGGGAAACGGTGTAAAAGGAAGCGGTCGTGGTCCAGTTTAAAGGTAGGCCCTACTATCCCACATTTGCCTGGAAGAATAAAAAAATCGATGAAATACTGCAGTCAGAATAGCCAGTTTCCGGACTGGGTTTGAATCTGGGACCTCCTGAATAAGAAGACTGCAAGCTATCCTCTCTATTGCGACTGATCAAAAACATTAAAAATGTTCATTACTCATTAATAAATACGAAAGCGACGATATATATGACACAGCACATGAACTTACTGGAAATAGAATATTTTCTCATATGTTTAAATATTTATTTAATAGTCTTTGAGTTAAGTAGGTCAACTACGAGACATAGATTCTTCGTCATTTCTCGTTTCTAATGTTTAAAAAATGGAGAATTTAAAGTGAATCTAACGATTTATGGAGGAAGAATATTATCGCTTTAATATCCAAAAAGAAAGATAAAAAAATTCAAGGCAAGTTGGCAATCTACTTAGGTTTGTGAGAATGGGAACATATGCAGGCTATTTAGAAATAACGTCTACTCTATGATTTTATACACAGAATGGCTTTAGCAAAATACCAAGTAGGAGTAAAGAAAAGGTCTACCCAAGGATGACACGCATTCACATGTCAAAGCAAAGAGGGCAGTTCCTACTTAATCAGGCATGGAGAGAGGGGGATGACAACATGAAAAGGGGGGTATATACAATAGTCACTTTTAGAAATTTACAAAAGAAATTTTTGTTCTAGCCGCGTAGGCAGATAACAATTCCGAACCACTACCTTTTAATTGAAGGCAACTGTTAATTTCAAAAGGTATAATACTTATTTTGGAGCATCTCGTATTTGCCGAAACCTCTACACTCATATTAGTACTTATTTGCTAACTTTCGTGATTTTTATTATGAAGACAGGTCAGCCAAAGAACATAAGGACAAGGAGAATAACAACAATGAATCAGTTATGCTGTAACGGAGCGGCAGGTGTATTATGCTTTCAACCTAATTACTTAGCAATCTTCAAGTACAAATGCATGTTACGTAATGACCACATTTCACCTTGTAATATCTCCCTTGCATCTTTCACACGGGTGAGATATTTTATACTCTTTCTTGCTCAGCCTTTACAGGCATTTTTCCAACTGCAGATATCGCACATGGTCCAAAGCCGATTATTATATGATGATTTCAGAAAATGTGGAAGGAGGAGGTTACAGTATATGTGACTCCTTAATTATTTGCAATATCTTTGTGTCCTTGTAATCGATGTACATAAAAAATCAACATTTTTCTTAAATAAATTCTTAAAAGCATCACAGAAACTACGTGTGCGTACATGAAATCCGTTTTTAGTAATTGTAAGTTTCACCTTAGAATAGGCCATGAAGGCCCAGAAGGGGAGTAGAGGTATAGCTCTACTCTTTCTTTAACCTCGGCGCTAGATGGGGGTGGGTGGTCAACGCCACGCCCCGGCCGCTTTACCCCCGGGAATGACCCGGTACCCATTGTACAGGAGGCTGGGTAGGCCCCAGGGCTGGTCGGGACGGGTGCTGAATATCTCGCCCCCCACCGGGATTCGATCCCCGGACCGTCCGCTTAAACTAAACCTCCCACTGACCCTGTATATAGCTGTCAAAGCATGCAAGAGGTGTCCTACCGGGTGTGTGTGCCGAACTGTGTGTGATGTAGTAACTTCAAAACAGGCGGCCTAGGCCCGAGGTTGGGCTGTAGCGTCATGGGTGGGAGGGTATCAGTCTCCCCCTCACACATTTACTTCTACATATTTTGCCGGCATCTACAGAATGGAAAGCGCGTATCGAAACACAAGACTGTTTGCTTTCTCTTGGACTATTACGTACGTACGACGCGGCAACAGATCGTAATGGCAGTCAATTCCTTGCGCGGTGTCTCGTTTAATGTATGTCTGACTGCAGATCAGACTGAATGTTTGTATTTTTAATTAATTAACGGGCATGCAATCGCATCTATGTGGAGTTGTATTGTTTATATTCCAGCTACTTCTATGGCCACTGTGGCTCTACCATACTACTTATATTTACCTCATAACAGGCACATTTTTCGAAATAAGTGTCTGACATAAAATAGGGCGTTTTGAATTTCCCTGCAGAACGTCTGGATTTTTCAGGCCAAGAGCAATTTCATGAGATACTAGCGTACTCTAATGTTGGTTTTCGTGCGTTATTCCTGTTATTTTTATCAGACTGTAACCGAAATATAATTTTGCCTGCGACGTTTGTAAAAAAAATTTCGAATACAGATATTTGGCAAAAATTCATCCAGTGGAAGCCGAGGACCCTCCGAACGGACATGCGTACAGTGACGAAGCTACACGTAGTAGTCGCTTTTCTAAGTAGTTGTGCCTAAGAGCCTAAAACAAAATTGAGCTTCCTAGTAGAAGACAATAGTCTACTCTATTGATTAAGGTCTGCACGACACGGCTATTATTTCAGGAAAATTTATAAGTTGAAAGACATTGACATTAAAATTTAAATAGCAACCATTCTCTTGTTATTTTAAAACAAACAGTATTATATAGGACATTAAATTTGTTTTAAGATAATATTTACAAAACGAGGAAATAATTTCTATGTATAATTACAAATTTTAAGTCGTGACACATAATAATTTAAACAGTTGTCCGAAGAATGAATTAACCAGGTGATCCTTCGTCCATGAAAGCAATATGAAACGTCATTCATTAATAACATTCTCGTTCAGTTATTCATGTACATATACATACGAGTGATCAGACATACCCAGTATATCAACATCCACACATCACGTCGATCCAGCTAGGGAAAGCAGCTGCACGCGACATCAAATAAGAACAGATTGCAAGCCCCTCTAAGAAACACAGGAAATCGTCCACAACACAGGGAGGATACATAAAACTCCATGTGGACAGAGCGTCTGAAATAATGCCGCGGTTTTATACATGATGTTTGAAGAGAATAGCATGTGATCTACAAGTAGCAGAAAATGTATAGACAATGGTGTAAGTTGGGTGTCACAAATGGTATCTTTGATATATGCCCTAATATATGACGTCTAATTGTATAGGTTATTAAATACTGCCATGTGAATACGAGAAATATATTTGAGAATATAAAATTATTTAAATTAAATCTAAATTTCATAATAACGTAAAGACTTTCTCCATATGTATTTTAACATACATTTATACACATTCTGTCAGACAATGTAGAGCTTGTGTACCAACCAAAGAAAATGTATATGTAGGAATCTCAATGAGAATGGTCTCAAGAGCCGAAATATATCCGAGTAGTATGTCTTCCTATTCAACGCCGTCCCTGGGGGTGCCAACTAAAACTTGCCCATCTGATATGGAATACGCGATTTGGTAAGCAACCTTTCAACATAACGTTAGGAAGACAGGGTTTACATCCTCACCTGAAGTAGATTATTCTAGCATAACACAATTAGAACATAAGGAACAGTAAGGGAAAATAAAGAGACAATTTCCATTGGCAAGGAACTGGCATGTCTCAGTCAATAAGAGACTAGGCTTCGGGTGAAAAACGCAGGAGTGTGGTTCGTTCCCAGTATGGGCAGAGACTTTTACTTTCTCCACACCGTCACAACGGGCTCTGGAACCCATCAAGCCTCCTGTACAATGGATGTTGGGTTCCCTTCCCCGGGAATAAAGAGGCGAGTTCATCTCCACATAGAGCAGAGATTATAAATGCGTGGAGTTACATTACCCCATCCCCATACTCTTCATTGTGTGTTAATTAATTAATTAAGTACAGGAACAATAATACATTTTAACTGCCTAGTATATCGCCTTGGTTGTATTGCCCATAGATTTAATGAATAAGTTTCCTTCTGACACGAATGTACCTGTACAACCTGTGTGACCCAAAACCCAACTTGATCTTCAACTCCTGCTCTTCTATAGGGAGTGTTCACCCCTCAGTCCTTTGCGCCCTTCCACTGTTTACCTTTGGTTCCTGAACTCGTATTAGGACACCGCCTCTTACATACGCATGGACACCTCTAAAAGAGAACAACTTCCTGAGCAAAGGAGGGTTTGAAAAATCACTTGTGGACGTTACATTTCTCATGCTGATGTTCCCTTAACAATGGTTATCTCTTCAGGAAATGTACCTTGTTATATTTTCTACCGTCTAAAAAAGGTAAACCAGATACAAGGTGTGGATCACGGCCGAAAGAAGTGCCCGGAAACTAATACAGTATACAGTCTCACGGGAAGCTATTCAAAAACAATATACACCTATATCAAAAATTAGAATTCAGTAGCCTTATAAGTTTCTAGATTTAAAATTTTGTCCATGTATGGAGGTAGAACCTGAAATCCAATAGAAATGGACATTATTATTCGAAAATAACCGACTTGTGCATTTCGCAATGACAAAAAAAAAAAAAGTGCCATGATTGGAAACTAACATATAAAGTAACATTAAGTAAGGAAACTGTCAGACTCGAAAGCCTTTGTCTAAAATTCAGAAATTATAATACTTCTTAATGCTCTACCAACTAAAGGTGCTTTGCTCTGCACGTGAAAGATTTCAAAACCTAATGTTAGAAGTGGCTCACGTTCCACAAGCTGTCTTTTCCATTCAATATTTCCATCAATAAAATTTTTTAAGTTACTTAATTTCCTATAGGTGTTGTATGCCCTTCCTCTTCCGTGCACTAAATGCGTTTATCCCAATAATTCAGCTGAATAGAACAAATTGCGAAAGGCCGCGCTCGTCTGTCCTGCAGTCCAATATTACCTTTCCTCCCTCAGGTCCAAGTGACATCCATATCCTTATATTTTCCTCAGAATGTGACCAAATTTCATGCGTATATGCAATGAGAGGCAGTACTGATTACTATGTACTAGGCCTTTAGACATCTGAATCCAAGGAATGAAGGTGTGAAAATGAAATTTTTAGAACAGAACTGAAGCAAGTACTTCAAAGTTCACTTACGTTTTTTATCCAATAAATCCACCACTTTACTCCAGCTATTGGAATTGTATATGTTATGACGAACAGACGGACACGCAGACGTCACATCTCCGTGTATCCCGCCCCTATAAGCCGTCTCAAACAAAACCATAAAAACATAAAAGAAACCGAATAAATTCTTTAAGTTCCTGCCTTCCAATATTTGCAAAAGCGCCTGTATTTTTCTCCGCTATTGGCTATTCTATTAAGATTACATATTCATGTGGACATATCTTTCATGTGTTTCACTCAGTCGTTTTAAGGGTAAGAATAAAAAATAGATGAGAGATAAAAGGAATTCTACTGAACATTAACTTTAATATTACACTTTCCCATTTAAATCCTTCCTTCCCATCCACATTCTTCACATAACGCCGTGAAAAAATACTCTGTACGTTGCCTTGCCATGACATATTTCTGTCTTACATGGAGATAAAGGTAAACTTCAAGTGTTATTAGGCACGAACAGAAACGCGCCTTGCAACTCTAAGTGAAAAGAAAAACGGTTCATGGCGTTGCTGTTAAAATAAGCTTTATCCCCATTCTGTGCATGTTTTGCACGAAGAAAATAAAGTGAACATATAATAGGTTACGCAGTTAATATTTTGCATGTTTTCCATGCACAAGACATATATTAATGAGTCCAACAAAATGCACTTATATTTAGTTTAGCTAACTTACCATTATATACCTCACTTGTTAATTTAGTTCTCCAATTTTAACCAATACTTCAGTGTACATATTTAGCGTTTATACACGCATGAACTGCATTTCTTAATGACGATATTTACAAATGTTTGTACATCTCTTGTATCTGTCTTTTCCCTGATGATGGCCTAGAAAGGGCCGAAACATGTGAAAGATTATAACACTATACAATGGTAATTAGCAAAACTGACTATAGGTGCATTTTAATGCACTCATTAATATAGGTTATGGCCTAATAAATATTGTAAATCCTTTCATAACAGAAATAGCATTAACAGGAAAACTGCTAGTGACAGAAAATCTTTCTGGTACCGAGACTAATAAGTTCAGCAATTTCAAAGAGTATCTAAAAAAGGGAGACTATTTAATGCAGGGAAAGGAAAAGAGTCTGCTGCAACGTTCACTTCCTCTTCATGCAGGCTTAAGGGATTTATTTGAGAAAGAATGTTCATCTCAAACATGGGAAATAATTAAGCCCAACCAAGGAGACTGATGTGACTGTTACGCCGCACATTTTTATTCGGGAAGTACCCTGTCCGAGTCCCGGTCTGTAAACTGGCTAAACTTTTTCCGATTTTACACAGCCCGTACGGGCAAAAGGTGGCAAAATACTTTAATACAGCCACCACTCTTTCCTTCCAAATCATTTCCAATTAAATAATTCATAAACATTTTAAAATCGAAGTTATATAATCAAAGATATTAATAGACTCGTACAACACACAGTAGACATTAAGGCCGAAGTCTACGAATTGTGTAGCACACATTAATGAAAAATTTGGTAGGAAGTAGAAGAGAAATTCTGGTTTGTGATATCATGAACATGCGGCAAGGAATGTATCACTTTTACATGCTTATAGACAGAAACATTCATATCAAAAACACGTGTCTGAAATGAAAAATAGACTTACTTCGTTAGTAATGGCAATAAAATAGGAACTGAAAAACTATTACGCCATAAACTACTTCCAGTAGTAGTTATTTCATTGTGTAAAGTTTAATTTGGCTAGATTTTGGAGTGAAATTTCAATTTTTGTAGTCAGCTGGTCATCTATCAAAGAATTTAATAGATCTCGTTTATATACAGAGCTGATTAGTTAGTTATGTTTTAGTATCTCTACAGTAACTACTACTTCCGTGTATTAAAATCCACCTCACAGTAGGCCAAATATTTTATAACGTTTATAACAGTATAAATTTTTATTAAATAGCATCGTTAAATAACAAAGATATACAAATTAGGCCTAAGTATAATTCCTAAACAAGATATATCGTTTCTAGCAGTAAAAGGGTAAATCTTTTTTTTTTTCCCAAAAGGAAAAACAAGACTTCCATTCTCCCCACCATTTTTCTTACGTGCAGACACTCAATGTCTTTACCTACTCAACTTTGGAAGTGACATTTACATTAAGTAAGACACAAGTTCCATCCGACATCCTGTTTGTCTAGTTGCTTGGTAGAGGAAATCCAAGATTCATCCCAATTGCATTCCAAGAAGAAGGATGGTGTTGTCGGTCGGACGGTCGCCGACTGAAGAGGGGCATTATGTGTGTGAGAGGCAAACAATCGGGGATGGAATGCCCAGAGTCAATAGTCTCACGTGAAGACATGACAGACAACGTTTGATACCCAACTTCATGCGAGAACATGGGTATAATCTCTTCCATACACATGAGCCTTCAATTTGCTATTATTTAAAACACCGAAATCCTGTCTCGAATTCAGGCGTTTCCGGATTCTCTTCTCAGATTCGAGGACAACCATATTGACTGAGTTTATCAGGTACTACTCTGTGTCTCTAGAGTACAAATTAGTGGAAGATACCTCAAAAAATTACCGCTTCGGTACAAATTATTTCAAAATTAACTATTCACAAGCATCATGGAAGAAGACTGGAAAGGCGCAATGCATGTTTGAATGTACACAATTGCTATGTGCGGTCTTTGAATCGTGTTGGTCCGAACACAAATTACTACTCTGCATGGCTTTCAAGAAGACATTAACAACGTTTAGAATAAAATGACTATTAAAATTAATTTCGTCGTTAATATCGCTTTAGTTTACTGCGATTACTATAGCTACTCTCGTCAATATGCATATTTTTGGTTATTACGTTTCCTATGGTTACAGGAATTTCCGTACCCGTCCGGACCGGCCCTGGGGCCCACCTAGTCTCCTATACGATGGGTAGTGGGTCATTCCCGGGAATAAATTGGACGGGGCGTGGCGTTAACCAGCCACCTCCATCTGGCGTCGAGGGTAAAAAAAAGTAGAGTTATACCCCTACTCCCCCTCTGAGCTTTCATGGCAGGTTATGAGGTAAACTTTACCTATTTAGGGTTACAGAACTTATTACTGGTTACTTTGTGTACTGCATTTCGAAAATGATCCTAGTACCATTCCCACTTCAGAAGTTCGTGCCACCGCCGTGTTGTAACCCTTTTAATATTTCATGCACTCTGTACAAGAAAGCTTACTAAACCAAATTTCAACCTTTAGCTCCTCTACCGCACTTTCTAACTTTCATGGCTTTTGCCTATTTACAGAATCAACTTTGATGCTACCATTCATGTCAGTCACAATTATCAGAGTACAGTAGCATTTACACAGGCTCAAGTCTTCAGGGTTACTGCGTCGTGTATATTGGTGGTGTCAAACACAGACGATTAGGAGAGGCTTGCTGCCTCCATCTTCTGGTATGTCCAATATATATATATATATTTCTAACTTGATGGAATTGCTCACACTATAAGCTACCTACATATTTCTTCATAAATTTATTGTACTTTATGATTGTAAAACCCATGTTCGCCAAAGACTGGTGTTTGCCTTGATAATATGCTGAAGAGAGGAGAGAAAGGAATAAAATTCTGCGAAACGTGAGACTGTAATCATGATCATTTTAACTAGCTAATAATTCTGACTAATCAAATACCGGTACTTGTAAGTCAAAAAGTAAAAGGTAATGTTCACCCTATAACAGGCCATGAAGGCCGAGCGGGGAAGTAAAAGTATAGCTCTAATCTTTCTTTAACCTCGCCGCTAGATGGGTGTGGGTGGTCAACTCCACGCCCCGGCCGCTTCACCCGCGGGAATGACCCAGTACCCATTGTGCAGTAGGCTGGGTAGGCCCCAGGGCCGGTCTGGACGGGGTGCTGAAAATCTAGCCCCTACCGGGATTCGATCCCCAGACCGTCCAGCTCGTAGCGAGTCGCTATACCGACTACGCTTGTCAAAAAGTATTTCTTTATATTGCAAGGTGTTAAAATGCACAGCTACGTGCTTTTTGAACAGGGCCTGCTAATGATGAATGGATCAGAGCGAAGCAATTGGGGTTTTGATAAAAAAAAGGTGATAATTTATATGGGTTTGATGTTTGTTGCCTGCATTTATAATAGATACTACAACGGTGTGGAAGGGATGTAAAATTTACCTCCTGAACTTATCAACAGAAATCTCTTGTAAAAATAAATGAACACATTTCATTCTCACAAATTACGACGTATATTTACGAGGTGTCCATTGTGGTGGACTACATGACAGACATAACATCCCCTCGCCACCTCTATAAAACCTCCCAGACACTCATGACTGATTTACATCACATCACGTCTATAATAAAGATCTGGTTTGAAGGAGAGAAATGCCTGATGACAAAAACCATTAGGCAGTCTGCAAGTCAGATACGACCTGTGATTGCGTCACGGAACCTCGAAACACACACTTAATAATTCAGTTCTCTGGACACCGTGCGGACACACGCGATGCGCTGCAAACAGATTTTATATCACTAATCTTTCGTTTGTCTCTTTGCACTTACATGCGTTTCAAATTAAATTAATAGCTATTACAAAATAAGAGATCGGAGGGAATTTACATTGCGATTGTGTAGGTGGCATTTCTGCTTTGGATTCAGGAAGTCCCGAGTTGAGTTCTCAGTTTCGATACCGGCTGTCGTGACTACGATATCCCATAAACCGTGGTAGTTAAAGCATTACAACGCAGAGCTGAGGTATAGATCCTGGTGCTGTACACATAAGATTTGTGGTGGACAAATTAGCAATCCAATGTAGCACAGGTTTTTCCTCCGACTACGTTGGTTTTCACTGCGAATTTTTATTCCACCTTTTTTTTTATTCTAGGTTCACCGGGCATTTTCACTAATCAATGTCTCACCACCAATGTTACCTCTCTGATGATGGTTTTTAGAAACCGAAACATACGTAGGGGCTTTTTAAACGATTTTAAAGAAACCTATATTGGTTTTTTAAATAAAGTGCATTTAGTTGGTGGTGAGACATTGATTTTATTCCACCATTGTTCCATGCTCGGGGCTGACAAAACAGGCCCATAAGAGACCACAATACAGTCTTACGAAACCCAAAGTATTAAAAAAATTTCACAGTTTCCTTCAGTTTTGCCATGTAAAGGCCGGAAGATGTATTGTACTCAAATTTAAAAAAAAAGTTTTCCATAGCCTAAGCCACTGAAAATATCCTTCAACAAATTATACACTAACAAGAGAGACAATGTACTAATAATGTAATATTGTGGCGCGTTCGCATAAGTATTTTGAAGTGAAAACACAACTGTGCATTCAGTGTGTTTTATTGTTGAGTTAAATGTTATTGTCAAATATATAAACATATTGAGTTTTGCACAAAATCTTCTTATGGTAAATTTATATCACCGGCAACAATGTAAATTATACTACCAGTTTGAGAAACTATTTTCAATGTAATTTGCACACATTACATATAAACACTGCATTCAAACAAAAAAATGTTTGTTTGCTCATGGCCTTTTTAGGGCTAAAGAGATCTTCATGAGTATAAGTCGTTTCACATTTTCTCAGTTTTTGTAAGTGTTGCCGCAAAACATTTTACAAGATCAGACGGAATTAATTAATTATGAAGCAATAAGTATTAAATATTACGAGTATGCGAGTCTGTAGCCTTAGTTATCCGGCATGCAAAGCGCATATTTCTTGGCAGCATTATATTGTTATCTGTGGCTTGTCTTGCTCTACCATATTTTTCCACATTATCTCATAAACGGCACGATTTTCCGAAAACATGTTATTGAACATAACATATATGTTTTGAGTTTAAGTTAAACCAATTAATTCACAATAATTATTAACAAAGGAAGATATGTTTGTAACCCCTATATACGTTTCGGCAATCAAGTTGCCATCTTCAGGGGTTGCATCAAAGTATCACATGTAATTATGGCATCCAGATACACCTTCATTTGGCATTATAATGCCAAATAAATGTGTATCTGAATGCGCCCCCCTGAAAATGGCAACTTGATTGCCGAAAAGTATGTAGGGGTTACAAATATATCTCACTTTGTTAATAAATCTTGTGCATTAGTTAGTTTAACTTAAACTTATGACAAAATGCACGGTACATATAATATAAAACATATGTTTTGATTTTTCTACAACTTTTGTCTGAAACATTTCTCATTCTAAGAAGAATTAAGCGAGATATCATGAATCTACATACATATTCATGTAAAGTACACGTTATTTTTGTCAGGTTTTAATTAAACTTGAATTTTCTCGACAGATATTAGAAAAATCCTCAAATGTCAAATTGCATGACAATCCGTGTATTGGAAGCTGAGTTTTCCATGCGGAGAGACATGAAGAAGCTAACAGTGGCTTTCGAAATTCTGCGAACGCGCCTAAACGCCAATGGACTTCGGAGTCCACTGAAGGGGAGTATCGAGTGGCTGTTATCAGAACTATGGGAATAATTTGGTACGGAACCTAAACTATTTGTGGTGAAAGTGGCAATGTTACAATATGAAGAGCATAAGCTTCCATGTTGCGAGATTTTTGCTGAATATCGAATGTAATAAAATTTTTAAAAACTCCGAAGCATTCACTGTTACTAATATGATTTTTTAAGCTTCCGGTATCACAATCTTAACCAAAATATATGACTTTCAAGAACCTACTGGAAAATTTCTAAGTGAATATTTTAACCTCCAAGGCGATGTATGCTACGTTGCGAAACTAAGATATTCCACTTAACTATTCACCCCCCCAGGATGACACTGCCGAAGAAAATAGGGTACGTGAAGGCGCCGTTAATAAATGGGATTGCAGTTATGTGGTTTGGCATCATTAACTATAGTCACTAAAGCCAACTCCCGAAAAGTGGTTTATATTAAAGATACTTCAGGCAATTGACAGATGAATTTCGTCTAACTTGCGAGTGTTACGCGATCTTTCACAGACAACTGAGTCATAACACCGTAGTGTACTCCTTGCAGCCTAGCATGGGAAGGGCACCCACGTTTCGGAAGAAACAAGGCGGATCCGAACGTACCTCAACATCTTTGGTGAGCATTTGGCAATTGTCTTAACAAAATAAATCTGCGAGATTTGAGGTTCTCATAGCGTCTTCTGGAATGTTACATTGTGTTGTTGAGTTCCCGACGTTGCGATCACTAGAAATGTCGGGAACTTACATGCCCAACCACACAGTGTCACATCCCAGAGACATGAATCTTTAATACGAAACTTTATCGCTATGAAAACGTAAAGTCTTACATGTGACGTAACGATTATGTTTTCTATAAGCTTGTTAATTTTGAAACACATTTTCTTATATATACCGACCTGATTTCACTAAGGATCAAACTAGCTGCAGTATTTCGTATTGATTCTCGCCTTATTTAAAACCTTTTTTTTCAACCGCATAATTTAGTTCATACATTGTTCTGAATATTTCGAGTGAATACTCCGCACACCTGTTTCTTACAGTTTTTCCATTTTATACACCGTGCAATAAAAGTGGTCAGTAAAGATTTAGGACAGAGCGTGTCTTTCGGTATAAAAGAATTGACACGGTTGAATTATATATGTGCAGATGTGAACATGGAAACACTTGTATATGCACGCACCTATCTATCAATACTAACATGTATAGTTCAGCTTCTGATAAGGGAAACAGCCCAAAACGGCCAATTACGGCCGCGACATGTGGAACTTGGGGAAAAAATGCTCCACTGCAATTTCAGGCCCCTTTCTCTTTACTAATGCCAGAATCCATACCCTATGAAAATGTTATGTGAAAGAAATACACTTTGGGTGTATGTAGGATCAAATTACAAACGGTAATATATCCTCTTTCATGAAGATATCTCTTCCGACTCTATGTGGTTGTTGTGTTCGGAACACTCTAGTAACAGTGATATCCTTTGTTCATTATTTTCGAATAAATTAATATTTCATCCTACTGAAAGACCGTCACTAATTTTCATTCAGCTATACCACTATCTAATACCATTATCTTTTGTACTTCAAATGAAGTGTCAGAGACAAACACGCACGCACATTTTATATGCGCAAATTAAATTTTAATATCTAAAGTTGTTCGAAGTTCATTTAACTTTCCATAAGTTGTATTTCAGTAACGGAAATTGGACTGCAAGGTACCAGCTGACAGCAGGCAGGCTGCGTTGTGGCCTCGCCGCAATGAAGTGGCAAGGACATAATTTGATACTCTGTTAAAAATATCAAGGAAAATTATAAGTATAGATCATAATTCCCGTTAGAATTTAATGGCCAAGTTCTTCATTTGTTATGGAAACTTCCATACTTCCTCTCCTACCTCCCACATTGCTTGCAAACTCCATTTATTTGTGCGTCCTCTCGTCATTCTCCTCCCAATCCTTCCTTCCGCCTATTTTAGTTAAAATTACTCAGGTAAGTAACCTCAAAACATGCCATTACAGAACAAGAATAAAACAATTAGCCGTGCTAGGTACTGCGTTACCTTACAAAAGATGTACGTCGTGTGTGAAGGCAAGCGAGAAACTGCATTTGGTTTCTACGGAAACGACGCTGCGTTAGAATGAAAGACAAACGACAGACTAACAAACAGGTCCTTGTTAGACTTACTAAGTTATGATCGTATAGATACACAACAAGATACACTTGAGGAGAACCGGCCCGCCAGCAGACGTGTAAGAATGGAAACCCCCGGAAATGGATGCTGGATTTCTGAAAGGTATCTACATTGATACGCTCAGTCTTTCATGAGAAGAGTACCAACTACAACAATAATAATGATATTGGCAATAGCAGTCATAACACACTTTTATTTTCAACTAAGTAAGCCTTATTAGTCAGTGTGGTGCTTACTGGTAAGGCGTCGATGAAGTGTCAAGAACGCCTGTCAGCAATGCTGGCTGCTGCCACGTTAAATATATATCTAAAAATAGCAAGTATGATCATGGAACTCACATGTGTAATGTCATTTAAAATATGCGCTGTGAAATGGCAAGGGAATTTAGTTAAACTTCATGAGAGAAGACAATCAGATGATGATAATGATGATGATGGTAGTGGATGTCACATAGAAACACGTAACCGCAATTAAGTATTACAATAAAGTGATAATTTCGTTTTACAAGACGAAAATTTAATGGCGAATAAAAGAGAAAATCTTCTCCACCAGTTCTGAATCGAAGTTCAAAATGTCGAACTCCTCTGTCTCTAGCACTACGCAATTACGTACCTAAGTTATTCATATTATACAGCCATAACACTACATTCAGTAGAACAGTAGTGTAGTTCAATTTTCATGTCTTAACTCTGTAAAATACATTTAATGTCTAGCAATTAATCTGAGGTGTGATTTCCCAACCAAATATAGCACGTAATTCTTGTTTCACATTTACGTGCTAAACGTTCCGCACATCCAATTCTTGTCACTGTAATGACGCTGGGATTTTATTAAGAACTAAAGCTTCAGCGTTCCTCATCATTTGAGTTGCTCTGTTTGTCTACCTTTCATGTGTCTAAACACTCTTAGCAGTTCGCAGTAGACCTGTCCCGTGAAGTATATTCCACGAACGGGTTCAGAAGGTATCTGGGAGGTTCCCTCAACATATTCCAGGTGGATATAAACGTTGCTTTCTGACCTAAGTCAAGGGAGCAGCGTGTTACAACATTCCAAGGGCCGCTAACAACTTTAACAAATCCTCTCTCTTTCTTAACCTTGGAAGAATAGCGACGGGGGAATCAAGATGCTTTTTCGTAGCGCTCTCTCTTTTCCAATCCGGTAGCTTGTTTCGTCACATCACACAGCGATTCGTAACAAATTACTGCAAGGAAATCCCGTCCAATTGCAGGTACACAATATCCAAACGCGTTCATTGGCCTTAATATTATTTACGTTATGGTCATTTTTTTTTGTGAAGGGCTCCGCAGCAGATGCTACGGACGCACTGCAGCCTTTAAGGCTTAATGTGCAACCCTGTAACGAAAATAAAGAGAAAGATGATTAGTTTTTTTATTATTCCAAGTAATGGAGCACCGGTGGAATGATATTGACAGGGAAAAACCGATGTACTCGGGAAAAAAACCTGTCCCAGTGCCACTTTGTCCACCACAAATCCCACATGGACTGACCCGGGATCGAACTCGGCCTCCGCGATGAAAGCCCGGAGACTCACTATCTGAGCCATGGCTCGGCCTTAGGTCATGGTCTTAGCAGTACACATCCGGTGTTAGCTCTTCTAATTAAACCGTTATTTTTATTTTATTGCATGGCACCCAATTTTTAAAACGTATTTCAAACTCTGTGTCTATTGCTAAATAGTTATGTTCATTAGTGAATAGTTTCCGAAGTTCAGAAGGAGTTTTCGACTCCATCTTCAAAGTCACAAAAGTCCAACTTCTTGAAACATGCAAACGAATGCATTTTCTGTATCTGTAGATATTTTGTAGGATCGGCAGACTCTACCTATACAGGAAAATACAAACACAGAGGGAAACCAACACACACATTCCTACTTACATAATACATAAACATAAATACGTACATACATAAAATAATACTTATGTCACGAGTCGGATTCGACACTACGGTCCAAGGTTCGAGTGGTAAACACACAAGACTCTTTACACAGCGCAGGCACTGTTAACGGCATTTATCCTACTACTGGATATCACACAAGCCTGAGGTACTTCCGTCGTCTTCAAATAAAGCATAGGCCTACATCAATTAAATAAACAATACAGATATTACACTTAACTAATGCGTAAATTATTTTACTTTTATTTAGCTGAATATATGCCTAATCATGTCCAAAAACCAGTACTGTAACATTCAACTTATGCGTTTCGTACAAAGAAAGACCTCGAACACCAGTGCTTCAGAATAATGGAGTTGCATGATGATCGGTTTCTTTACTGACATGTCGAGTATCAAGTTCCACTTCTGGAAGCAAAACACTGTCGACAACTCCTAGAGTCTAACGACTAGATTGCAAGTGTCCTCTACGCTAAAATACATTATTACTAATAAAAATTGTTTCTAAAATTTGAAGAGATACCTGGAATTTTAGATTATCTTTCTCTTTCCACCGTTATTTATGTCTAACCTCTCTTTCTATCTTTTCTTGTCACATTCTCTTTTCTTTCTTTTCTCTCTTTTTTTTGTTCC
Source organism: Reticulitermes speratus (assembly GCA_021186555.1). Taxonomy (NCBI): domain Eukaryota; kingdom Metazoa; phylum Arthropoda; class Insecta; order Blattodea; family Rhinotermitidae; genus Reticulitermes; species Reticulitermes speratus. The sequence goes on from JAJKFL010000005.1 coordinate 25,023,889, forward strand.
CTTGCTTCAATTATTCTTCATTTTTTTTTCGCTCATCCTATTGTTGACCACCTATAGTTCTAGTCCCCAAGCGCATTCATGAAGAGACGCTTAATTTAAGGACAGGGAAAACATTTAACTCACTTTCTTTTTAGGTAATTTCGAAAAATTGCGAAGACATGGTTAGCTTCGTCATGTCTGTCTGTCTGTCTCTCCATCCGTCCGCATGCAACAACTCGGCTCCCACTGGACGGAGTTTCATAAAATTTGATGTTTTAGTATGTTTAGTAAATCTGTCGAGGAAATCCAAGTTTCATAAAAATATGACAAGAATAACGGTTACTTCATATGAAGAATGTACATTTATGATAATACCTCACTCAATTCTTCTTAGAATGAGAAATGTTTTTCACAAAAGGTGTGGAGAAAATAAAAATACACATTTTATATCCAATAACATTTTCCCAAAAATCGTGCCGTTTATGAAATAATGTGGAAAAATATGATAGAGTCAGGCAAGCCACAGATGACAATATGGCGCAAGCTCTTTGCATACTGGATAATTATGGCTACAAAGAAACACTCAGAATATGTGATACTTCTTGCTTTTGTTAAGCAAAAACGGTTATGCGAACGCGCCTCAATGTTAGGTTTATACGTACACTGCATGTCTTTTATTCTCTCTCTCTCTGACCTTGTCGCCCTTTCTCACTCAGTCTCTCTACATGTACGGTCTTCACTTTTTCTGTCTCTTACTTTTGTGAATACCTGGAGAGAAGAGCGTGAAGAAGAGTCAATAGCCTAGATACATCCATGCACGTGTCGAGATTCGAACAAGACAAAAAAAGACCTTGCATGCCTTAGATCGCTGCATTTCGTAACACACCCGTAATTTAAAACAGTGAGAAACAAATGAGTCATTTCCGTCCTTCGCTGACTTGATAGGGTTTATCATGTTAATTTGTTAGACAAAGTTGGTAGGAACAATGAAACAATTGTACAGAAAACTGGTCTCTGAAAGCTGTTAAGTAGGAAGACATGCCATTAAAATGAACTGACACAGAACAGTCAGGTAGCAGAACTGAACATGAAATAGTTCACAAATGCATCATTTCCAATTCATTTTTTCGCCAATTGTCCTCTCATTCGATGTTATGTAACCTTAGCTATTGAAGGTGACTTTTAAATGGCTGGAAAAAAAAGAGAATCCATCGTATTGTAAGTCTAAAATTTTCGCTATTTCCCATTTGACCCTTCCCTCCCTATACCTGTAATAACACAGACTAAAATCAATCGGTATAGATTCTTTTATAGCGACCCTCTTTATTAATAAACCTTATCGGTCTAGTGTCGAGTGAGACTCGACAGCGCTTTCCGCTGTACCAGGTCCAATGTCGACCTCAAATCGATAGGTTGTTTGACATCGTTTTATGTTGGTTTTACCCAAGCTCCTGTTCTCTAGTAGCTGCTTTTGAACTCTGAATATTAGGGATTTTCTGATGAATTAATTTGGACCAGACTGTTGGAATTCACAAGAATAATTTCTAATTCGCTGGATCGACTTCCACAATAATACCAACATGGCTTGAAGCTGGATGCGAGGTAGCCATCGCTCCACTTCTGGGTCAGGATCTTAAAAAACTGCGTTTTGTCTCCAACAACATTTGGCCAGAATTTGGAAATCACGCCTCACATTTAGTTACCTCTTCATGTAATCAAACTACAGTATTACAGGTTTAATATGTGTAAAGTGCAGTAAATATGCTAATTGTAAGTTTTCGTTGAAAGTAATTTTACCTTTGTTATTAATAATAGATAGATAGATATTTTTTATTCAAATCGCAGATACACCTGCCAATTTATGGTGCCATATTTCAAGATCCATAGACTTTTATTTTGTGGTTTCGAAAGTATTATTTAAAAAGTCCTGCATCTACATTCTTGCGTAGTACGCAGTGGTAACCCGCCCACTTCTTCTTAGTCTTTCTTGCCGAAGCAAAATAGAGTCATATGTGGATAACACGCCCTTTCGTCCTTCCGTCTGTAACGTAGTGTCAGAGATTAAACTGTGTGTCAGCCTTTCATGGAATTCGGTATAAACGATCTTTATCCGTTTTTTCCTACACTTTCGTCTAATTTGAATAAAATTCTGTACAGAAGACCTCCCCTTAATGCTACTGAGCAACTCTTGGTTTACTGATAATCGATGCAGGGAAAATCAGACTTTCTAAGGCCAGCAATAATATTTTACCAGCATATTCTAAGTTTCTCTTGCAATATATAGAAAATTCGGTACAGGAGATGTTGGCAAAAATTTTATTGAGTGATTATAAGTTTCTTAAAAATTGGTCGCAGGGAAAGCCACATTTTACTTGCGAGGCGTAAATGGATTTCTACCAGTACATTCTAATTTTCTGTTCGATTTAGGTGAAATTTGGTACCAGAAATCTGCGAATAATCACGTTAAGTATTTGTGAATCTTGTGAAAATCGGTGCCAGGAAAGCCGTACTTTTCTTATGGACGTAAATTAGATTACATTTACATGTTTACCGTGAAGTCTGTCTACTATGTCAAAGTATACGCTATTTTCAGTCTTGTTAAAGGACGTGCTAAACATCTGTTCATATGGAGAACATTGTGACTACTTCTACTACTACTACTACTACTACTACTACTACTACTACTACTACTACTACACCATCACTACTACTACCACTACTACTACCGCCACCACTACCACCACTACTACTTGCGGAAAGCGACTATTCTGCCTCTATTTCTCTCTCTCTATCTGTTCGTATGTCCACATGGAAAATCTCTGCTCCCCCTGGAAGGATTTTCGTGAAATTTGCGTTGGGGAAATTTGACTAAAATCAATGGAGAAAATTAAAGTTTGGCGAAAATCAGCAAGATATAGGCACTTTGCACGAAGACCTACGTAGAAACACAATCTCTCGCTACGTCAAGTTTTATAAATGAGGCAGCCTGTGTTCCTTATTAGGTATACACTGAGGCAAACAAATTTAAAAGTTGTGGTAAGTTCCAAATGCTTTGCCAAGATACAGAGGAAATGTCAACCACACGAAAAAAAAAAAGCAGTAAGTCACGATCGATTGTAAATCTGTTGCTAAGACCAAGAAGTGAATTCTTTGTGAGAAGTGGAAAGGAACAGTTCGAATACTCGTATCTCAGTGTTTATTTTGAAATTATTAGCGAGTTTTAAATCCAGGGAAATTAACGCTCGAAAGTGCAGGAAGCGTTACGGCCAGCCAGCATTGCCTACCTTCTTGTTTTTCCAATTTCTCACTTTAACTCTGATTTCTTAGTGAAATAAACTTTCTTAGTCTTCCAATGTGTTCCTTTTGTATGTTTAGGTACTATGCGTGTCTGGATGTATGTACGTATGTACGCATGTATGTATGTACGCATGTATGTATGCATGCATGTAGGTACGTATGTATGTTTGTACCTATGTTTATAAAAGTTATTTGTGTATTAGTGGTTTTGTACTTGGCCCTAATGCTGTTAAATCAGCAAGTAAATAAAATGAAGCTCGTTATTATCATAATCCTCATCATCGTCATAATCACGTAATAGGAACACAAACGTATTGCAGTTTCATTTGACCAGCTAAGCTCTTCAAGCCTTGCCCAGTCCTAGCTCCTAGTAGCCCATATAACTCGTTAAACACTTAGGCATATCATATCAAAGTAACAGCTGACGTAAGAACTAGACATATCGTGAAAAACTGATGTATGCAGAATGGCGCAAAGTCACTTGACACTCGATGTTTAATGCGTTGGCTTCAGTGTCAAATGATGTTTGCCCCAATCTGTATGCGAGTTTAGGTTCACTTATTCGCTTTCCTGGGTGTGACACCGTGTCACATCCCAGAAGAACGGACGTCGAATTATATAATATTATCGCGAAGGAATAATGTCGTCTGCACGAAATTCAACAGCCGCTGAAATGCTAGCATATCGGTTTCGAATCCTCATCGAAGCAAGAGCATTTTATCAAAATGTCTGTCGTGATGTATAATGATAAACACTGTGCGGTAATCCGACATTATATTTAACAAGTCCTACCGCCTGAATAAACGAGATTTTGAAATATGTCTGTGGTTGAGAAGTCTGAAAATTTTGGGTTTCAGCCCACCAGGCCTTTAGTTGGAACCAAGTTGGATTTTCCAAGAAATAAAAAGCACAATAAAGGCAACAGATACGATGTTTCAAACTTGGTCGGTAGTAGGATTTCAGTCATCGGCCCTGGACTGAACATGCAAATCTATCAGTGCTGTGCAAAGACAGTAACATCCGACTCTAGTCCCAAGAAGAGATGAAGAGCAATACAAAAGAGTGCAAAGATAATTATTCCAGCTTGTACACATTTAACTAATTAGTTTGTATGTTCCTGAGCATACATGAGCCCGAACATTAGAATCTGATATTTCAGTTTGCTCTCCCAAGACGAAACGCGCGGAGTTGAATTTAGAAAAAAAAGAAAAGCTTTGTGCATTTCCGTGGTAATTTATTTCCTTTGTCGAAAATAAGTTTTGGCTTTAATTTTCAAGGCGTGGTAGGGAGGATTATTTCCAGTTATGTTATCCACTCATGTGATTGCTCAGAGTAGAAATCGAAGGAGTTTCAATACTAGATACCTCATTCGTAGCACGTAAAGAAGTAAAATGGTAATAAACCACGAAATGTTTTGTATTAAATAAATATTAAAATATTTGATAGTTCAAGAAGTCAGAAAACACGCCTCAATACTAGTGAAAAATTATATACAAACCAACTACATGCAAGGGGATGGTTGTACAAATTTGATGTTAATTAATTCCAGCCTTTAAATTCAGTTCTTTGATGTTGTCGTAGCATAAGTCAAGACGTTTTATAACTCCACTAAAATACCCAAGTTTGATGCGTTCTTTAATTAAAAACACTCCTCCTAGTAATAAAGTGTACAATCTTAAGTTTTCGTTTTATATCTATTCGTTTCCATCTTTTCCCGCACAAACCTTGTAACTTTTCGGTTATTGGAACGGAAGGAAAGTTCATAGAAAATTCAGTTATAAATTTTCTTTATCCCTCTCATATAAAACAGGTTTGTTATGCAGTTGGCAATGAAAACCCCAGCCTAATTTAGGCCATGTTTAATTATAATTTTTTTATTATTGTTCCAAACAACAGGTAGATAAATTGTAGCTATTAGACTCCGAGAATAAACAATTCTATACCTGTTTGGCAACCAAAAAAAAAAAGTCTGTAATTCACTGACAGAATGCTTTAGTGTGTGGGTCCCAGCAGACACACTGTTTGTGACGATACCCTTCGTGCGCCACCGCGCCACCCACCAACTTCGTTACGGCCTTGATACCACTTCGCAGAATTTGTAACTTTCAGCGACATAGACTTTGCACTAAGTTGATAGGATGGCAGGGCATTATGACGGACTGACATGCCAACCAAACAGTCACGTCAAATGCTTCAATGTTTACTACGTCAGGAAGTTTCTGTGTATATTCTGGGTATATCGTATTTCGAGTGAAAATAAGAAGCTTAATGCCGAAGACAAAACTGTACATCATTTTTCTAAATTATATCACGAGATGAGTGCAATCAAATAAATTCCTTCTCACTCTCTCCGACACTCAAGGCACAGGCGCCAATATATACATACATACATACATAACATACACACCCACATGCGAGCGCTGGGTTTTTGAATTCAGCCTCCTTTGGAGATTAGATCTATCTTCTTAACCCTTTGAAGGAAACACTTCAACTTTCGAGATAATGAACAGATATATACACGCAACACTGATGTTTTATCGTATCATCAAAATCATAATCGTCACAATAATAATAATAATAATAATAATAATAATAATACTTGGGGCTACAACTTTTCTAGAGCCCTGACCTCCGTAAACTGCTTGCTCGATTCATCCATATCCAATGTGGCTGACGACCATTGTCTGATTCCCATACATCTGGTGTCCTTAGTCCCTTCTTCCAGCCATTTTTTCTTGGCCTTCCAATCCTTCTGCCTTCTGACTTCTACCTTGGCCCTCAATAATCTCCTTGGAAATATCATTTCGTCCACTCGTTGGAATTGACATGCCAACCGCTGTCGTTTTCTTCTTATATACTCGTAGATAGTTTCCTTTCCTTGAGGAGGACACGTAAATCTTTATTGTACCTACTTGTTCACTGGCTCTCGTTTTCGATTTATTCTATCACCCAAATAAAAGAAACTACAATTCCTATAGCGGGTTAACATTACATGTGATTTTCATCAGCATAACTTATCCACAGTAAATCTAGTTTCGAAAATACTTCAGTTACAAATTCGATAAGGGAATCAATCGTGCAAAGACACCGCCCTAAGCCAGTATTTGTGTGGGGGGGATGCGGCAATGAAAGGAGGTGGGTACCTGAGTGATACCCATCTCTACTAATTGAAATTTCAACAAGGTGTTCTAAATTACTGACGTTGCTTTCGGATTTAATAACACGTGATGTTGTTTATGTAATGGGCAGAGCAAAGCACACAGCACTAAAACAACTCCTTCGCCTTCACTCAGCGGATTTTCCGTGTTTATTTTAATATTACTACGGATATAAAAAGGCAACACTCACAGTCAGTGACCTGCGAGCTTCGTAAGGCTGGTTATAATATCCAGTGATATCCATAGCTAAATGAAAACGCTAGGAAGTGTTCGGGAAATAATGTAAAATTTACGATAAATATCAGAGCAAATGGTTGAATGCACAAGGCTTCTTAGAATTTCCGACGTTACCCCTAGGTGATTACATGACAACTAAAGGTATTAAACAATGAATGTTTCAATCAGACAATACAACATTATATTCAGTAAGAATAAGGCTACATGTTTCGGCTAAACATGATTAGTCATCATCAGGCCTAATTGCAAGAATAAAAAGGGGGTATAATTTACAACTGTATTCTAGGTTTGAGATCTCAACTTTTACAAGTTAAAATATACATATAAAGGAAAAACATTTAACTTGTAAACGGTGAGATCTCAAACCTGGAATACAGTTGTAAAATATCCGCTTAACTTATTTTGTATTCCTGTAATTAGGCCCGATGATGGCTAATTATTTTTAGCCGAAACATGTAGCCTTATTCTTATTGAATATTATGTTTCGTTGACTTATTGCGACATTAATTTGTATTTAATAAAGCAACGGGAATTTGCCACTAAAGTAAAGACATTAACTTTGTAATCGACACCATATACTATAGATTTATACGTGGTTACCAAAGTTTCAGAGAAACCTTCCGAATAAAATAACATTTTAGTCTGAAGGTTGAGGTTACACGTTTCAGGTATAAGGTCACTAGCATGAAGACGCAGATAGCGGGTCCTACAAAGCACTGGTTATCACAACTAAACCATGTTGCCTCGTACTCCAAAACACCGCAGTGAAACTCCCAAATCTCATCAGAACACATCGTGTAAAATCCGTCAGACCATCAGACAGTCATGACAGGGGCCAAGTGATAGGATTCACACTAATATTCTTCTTTCCACACAGCAGAAAATGGAAAACACTGAATACTTATGATGGGTAAAAAATTTTTCCCAAAATCTAGAAGTCACCTCCAAATTGTAGGCGTCAGAAGGGTGACACAAAGCAAGTTCCATACTGAGGATCCATAGTTTTGGGGTGACATGTGAACCTCATCTGGAGCTTTCTACTTGATGCATGTGACCTGATATATATTTTTATGCGTCAGGAACAGAACTGCAATATTTATACTGACAGGGTAAAGCGCCACGTTTCCTGGAATTTGTGCACCCCCGATTCATTATCATATTTACCCTGCATTAATAGCAATATTTATAAATAATTAAAATATCACATGACGTTCCACCTTATAAGGTCCTCTTAATTGGCTTGCGTTCCCGGAACAGGCAGGACGGCAATGGCGGTGGCAAGATTCCTGGCAGGAACACGACCTTTTCTTTCGTTACAAAGTCTACCACGACTCCTGGCTACTGGGAGCTACTTATCGGGGAATAAAGCGGAATAAACCTGGTGGCCTCCTTTCCAGCATTCAGTACCGCAGTTAAGATTATCAATTTTTACCGTCACTTACCCTATAAAGTATCATGGCGTAGTTATTCGGTGTTAAAAATATTTAATTTCACATTATGTGATTTTACTACGCGCTTGGAAAACCGAGAAATCGTGTTCACAAAACACGATATTCTTCCCCGCTCTATGACGTCCGGTCAGGCTCTGGGGCCCACACAGCCTCATATTCAACGAGTACCTGTGGGATCTTTAAAAGGGTTAAGCGGTCGGAGTGTGAAGCTTTCCACACACCTCCATCCAGTGGTGAGTTTAAGAATAAGTGGAGCTATAGGCTTACCTAAACTCCCCCATTTGTTCTGGTGGTGTGCACAGGGACAATTTTACTTTTACCTTATTTTGTTGGAAGCTCTAATCACTTGTACTTTGAAAGATTAAAGAAAAATTGCTCTACTTATCATTTCCTATTTTTACAGTCTGTTTTTAAGAAACAGTTTTATATTTGAAATATACTGTTATTGTTCTTGTCTATCCCATTAGTTAGATGGACCTAAACTATAAACCCACAAACACATTACTAAGTATGCAGAGGAGGGGAAAGAATGAAATACCAGCGATTGTAGGGGAGGGCACTAACATGAGAAAAACAGGGTGTCCAACGGGCCTTCACTTCATAACAAATGCGTATTACCAATTCCAATCTCAAATGCGTTGCTTTTAGGAAAATTAAACTCTGATACCCTGTTATTTTCAATTACATGTATTTCCTGGTGTAGTAATTTAGTTGCATAGATGGTTTCTAAATACATTTCAGAATCAATCAGCAAGATGATGCCCCATTATAAAATTGAAAATTCTACTTCTGACATTTCTCCATGTCATGAACCAGTAATGAAGGTATGTGTGCACATGTCTGATAAAGCATGTCTGTCGGACTATGTCGGATTGTAAACAAGAGAGTGTCCACAGGCTTTTGCACCACTAGCAAGAGATATATTGTTTAAAGACAATGTCCTCGGGCTTTTGAACCACTAGAAATAGATATCTTGTTTGCAAAATACGGCTCACAGACTTTTGCACCACTAGCAAGAGATATAATGTTTATAGAAAATGTCCACAGGCTTTTGGGCCACTAGCAAGAAATATCTTATTTAAAGATAGTAACCGTTCAAATCCGGACTTATGTCATGTTTCATGAAAGTAATAAGGGGAAACAAAAAAAATCACTTCAAAATAAATAAAGTTTTAAACAATTCGCAGCTTTACAACCATAAAAATTACATGATGCAGTATACATTATTATGGTGAAGTATACATTACATGTTGCAGTATACACTAAGAGAAATATTAATAAATCAAATAATTAGAATTATGCGGCGAGATAATTAAAGCAGCTAAGTGGTTTTCAAAATAAAATAATTATGCGATTGAGAATAGTTCTAAAATCATGGTAACTCACCATAGCAGGGTGGACAATGACCTTCTGAACGGTGATGGCAGTTACATGCATATGTTGATTTCTCATATTGAGTTATAAAGCTACATACCTGAAAATGAATAAAGAGGCAAAATGGAAAATCATGATACACGAAAAACTATATATATATGAATATCTCATTTAAGTGACATAAAAACACAGTGCATTCCTTGAAAATTAATGTTTATTTCGCGTGAAAAAGCGGCAAAATGTTTTTTTTGAAAGTATAGAAGTGTTCATACACTTAAAAATATTAGTGTTAATATCCAGGCCTTTCTACTGTTGTCTTATAAATCCTCTACAAGAGTGACAGGAACCATTAATTATTTGAAGCTTGACAATTATCTGAGTTATATTTAAGGATTCAGTACGTATCACGCAGTAAAAATATTGCGTCTCCTTTACAAAGCTTAAAAACGTAATGTTGTTTAGAAAAACAATCGCTGTTTGTTGTAAGATTCAGAAGAAAGACACAAATTCATTGCGTGGGGAAAGCGCTCTAGTGAGCGAATTTTCGGGGCGTTAAAATGACCCGCATTTTTAAACCATGACATCTATTTTCAAGACTCTGGAATCAAAATATATTCACTCGTACGTATTTGAAAAGCGCCGTTACATTCTGTGGACTTTCTGGATTCACCTACTTTTCGAAACAATTTCCCCAACGTATCGAAATATATCATCATCGTTGTTTCAAGCTACATGAAATTTTGTGTCAATATTCAAAGATCTTCCCATCCATATCATTGTTGGTCGTGACAAGCACAAATATCCATGCATTCATACACCAACGCATTTTGTATTATAGGAATACGACCCACATTACAAAGTATATTTTTGTTTTCGTTATAATTTTATTTAATTGCTGTTTATAAAATTTAATGTAGTGTTTGTATTTTAGCGCTAAAAATTTTCAAGGAATAAAACCTACAGTTTTTAGACACATAGACTGAATTACACAAAATGTCTTTAAACCAAAAATGAATGAATTAATGAATAAATAAATAAATACGAAACCTGCTGCTTGCGCAGTACAAAATTCAATCTGCTGACAATTTTGACGTAAGGGGAAATTAAGCAGTTCTGACCTGCACAACTGTACACTGAGAGTTCAGTAAGTCCTGCGCTGGAATACGACTTACCACCAATTCTCTATAATTGAACTGATCAGGAACTATCATCGCCCCACCCCTTCACAGACCACTATCTCCGGACAACACAGCTTTCAACAACTAACGCCCAGTTTCTCTACCCTACCCGTGCCTTTTCCTTCTCCTCAGAACACAACAAAAGCCACCAGCGAACCTCGGAACAGAGCTCAATTACAGAAATAAATTGCCTTTTGCCCGGATCCGTCATATGTTTTTGGAGTTAATCTCAAAAGCACATAAATCAAAGGGTTTGGCCTCCCAGGATCGAGACTATGCCTCATTTGCACACCCACTTCATCTCTGGCACACAGGTTTCTCATTTCTCTGGTTCTTCCACCTCTCCAGCCACCCTTATTCCCGCAGGGTGCAGTAAGGGAGCCTATTTCGTATTGTTTATAGATGATCTTAAGACGTGAAGGTGTGATACAGTACGACTGGCCGTGGCACTGTGGGTAATTGGTAATCTCAAATCACGACTAAACATACCACTGCTGTAGCATGATAATACAGAATAAAATAATTTCTAAAATGTAACTTCAAACTTACAGTCCACTTTTCCTTGCTGATGGGATAATTATGTATTACACCTATAATGAATCACAAGGACATTGATGGACATATTCTAATCTTCTATAACTATAAAAAACAATGTGTGTGTGTTTGAACTCAGATCGGCTGCGAACTCTGGAGCAAGTGTTGAAATAACGTAAGAAACACGGCTGATAATATTATTTATTCTTCTTGAGGCGCGTTCGCGTAACCATTGTTACCTAGAAAAGCAATAATTATTGATATTCTAAGTGTGTGTCTGTAGCCCTCGTTATCCAGCATGCAAAGAGCATGCATCATATTATATTGTCATCTGTGGCCTTACCAGCTGTACCACATTTTTCCACATTATCTCATAAACCGCACGATTTTCAGAAAAAACTTACTGAACTTAAAATGTGTGTTTTAATTTTCTTTACAGTGTTGTCCGAAAAATGTCTCATTCTAAGAAAAATTGAGTGAGATATTAACATACGTACCCGTTATTCTTGTCAGATTTAAACCAAATTTGGATTTTCTCGACAGATTTTCGAAAAATACTCAAATATCAAATTGCATGAAAATCCGTCCAGTAGGAGCAGTGTTGTTCCATGCGGACACACAGACAGACCTGGCGAAGCTAATAGTCGCTTCTCGAAATTTTGCGAACGCTTCTAAAACAGCTTAAAATATGAAGGAAAAACTAAATTTAAACTCCAAACGGAACACTATAACGATCACAGATTGCGTATTGTAAAGTTATTGACTCTCCGAAGCATTACTGATCCGTCTATTCTAGTTTATTTAATAGTCGACTTACATATTGTGCCGAACACTATCAAGAATTAAACCTTAAATTGAAAGGGAAATAATATAATCAGAGTTCTAGGCAAAATTATTCACTCCTCGAGGGATTATTTATCACTCTTGTCAGGTTTATTCCAAATCTCATGTTCCTGTTCCTTTGTTTAAGTTTATTAAAATATACAGAACTATAATTTTGCCTGTTGTTTTGTATGGGCGTGAGACTTGGTTTTTCACACTGAGGGAGGAACATAGGCTGAGGATGTTCGAGAATAGGGTGCTGAGGAGGATATTTTGACCTAAGAGTGACGAAGTAGCAGGGCAGTGGAGAAGACTACATAACGAGGAACTTAATGATCTGTACTCATCACCAAATATTATTCGGGTGATCAAATCAAGAAGAATGAGGTGGGCAGGGCATGTAGCACGTATGGGTGAGGGGAGAGGTGCATACAGGATTTTGGTGGGGAGACCTGAGGGAAGGACACCACTTGGAAGACCCAGGCGTAGATGGGAGGATAATAATCAAATGGATCTTCAAGAAGTGGGAAGGGGGGCATGGACTGGATTGATATGGCTGAGGATAGGGACAGGTGGCGCGCTGTTGTGAATGCGGTAATGAACCTTTGGGTTCCAAAAAACGCGGGGAATTTCTTGACTAGCTGATGAGTTGCTAGCTTCTCAAGAAGGACTTTGCTGTATGGAGTTAGTTAGTCAGGTTTATTCAATATAACGCTTCATACATTACGTCAAATATGAAGGCAAACTAAACCTAAAACCTAACAAATGACTTAAAATGAACAAACTTTAATCTTAAATCACCGTGCATTTCTATAATCAGCAATAAGTTGGTGACTTATTACTGCTTAAAATGAACAAGTTCAAGGTATACGTGTAGTACTAACAGGCAGGCTTCTCTGAGCAGCCAATTCGGAGGCATGTAATTGCAAGTGTTACGTGTTGTCTCTTCAAAACACAGAAGTGGCAGACACAGCACATCTCTGAACTACCGCTACTGTATATACAAATACAGACAGATTCTTGATACTGCTTCACTCAGACAGAAGCTTCCTCCGGTTAACAAGAAGCAACCAGGTAGACGTGTTTAGTGGATGCTTGTTAATGAAAAGTGGGTACAGTACAGCTTTCTTTTCACAGTTTGTTTGTACAAAAGGTATATGGGATTCTTAATTACAAAACGAATAAATATAGACTGATTCAAAAATGTGTATACAACACCATGAAAAATAAATTACACTACGTCTTTTGATAAAACTTGCCCAAATAATTAACGCCTCACTTGGAACTAGTACATTTGCCTACAAGAGCGTGCAGCAGGTCAGCTATTGTTACTCGTGCATCATAATCGCATTTTGGAGGAACCCACTTCGAAAACTGAATACAGGTTAGGTTTATCCTTAAGGCTTACATGGTTTCAGTCCGGCCTTCTGCAGGCATTTCTGGCTACACTCATTTTGAGTATTTACTTTACGCAAGCATTTTATCATAATCAAATACACGATACAACAAGTATTGTCACCCCTGGTAAACTACTCGCTTTATCATATATCGTTTATCTACGTACGTTATTATTCTTCCCTTATCGACCCCTTAGAATGGAGACGGTTTTAAGGATTAAAATATTTTACAGCTATTGGTAACTTATTACTAACTCACTTCCTAACACCCGAGTTGGACGAGTGGAATTCAATTCCCGATAGCAAAAATAGGTATTTGTTTCTTTAACACTGAGTTTAAAAGATCCAAATAAATCCCTATCAGATGGCTTTCTAGAACAAAGCGAACACAGCTCGCAGAATACCCTACTTCAAATTGAGCTTGAGATGGTGGAGATTTACGCCTGCTTTTCCATACACCTTCGTGGTACGCTGCGTGACACAATAACATACAGTAGCTTCGTCCTTGAAAGTTTAAGCATGGCACTTCGGTTACGTTAATTATTTAGCGCTGATGATATCACTCATAATTAGTGACTATACACAGAGTCAGAATGAATCATGGGAAATTTAGAGGTTCAAGTGAATTTAATTTGACAGAGATTGTCCTCAGGCCCTAGGATCAGAAATGGCAGTCCCTTTTCTGAAGACAGTAATGCTTAATTTATTTGTGGTTTATTTAACAACGCTATCAATAGCAGGCCATATTTTGTTTATGGCTCGACAGCACCTTGGGGCCTAGGCCTCCTCGTTTTTCGAGGCTTCACGATCACACTTATTAAACACACCACACTCGGTAGGACTCCTCTGGACGAGGGACCAGCTCGTCGCAGAGACCTGTACCTGACAACACACAACACTCTCAAGGGACAGACATCCATGACCCCGATAGGATTTGAACCCACAATCCCAGTAAGCGAGCGGCCGCAGACCCACGCCTTAGACCGCACGGCCACTGGGATCGGTAGCAGGCCATATAGTGCCGAATAATAGGATTATGAATAATTAATATGTAATTAATACGTAAGGAAATTGTCTCGGCTTGATTAAAGGAGCTATCCCGGCATTTGTCTGAAGGAAATGAAGAACGCACTAAAAATTTCAGTAAGCATAATCCGTCTAGGTTAGATTTGAGCAAGGAACATCCAAACACAAAGCTGCGGTGCTATCCACTCGACCACTAAGTCGATGACGTTGTCAAACAAGCAAGTACGCATCGCAATCCAGAATACCGACCAGCGGGTGAAACTTAACGGCTGTTAAGTCCTAAAGTGTCATGCAACTTTGCAATTCAACTGACCTTAACAAAGTTTTCCGACCACCCAACCGCATTTTGTCCTCTCATTTTCCATCATTAAGTTTACCATTCACGATACAATTGTAACGTCGCCCCTGAGTGTATATCATTACTGCTTTGATCGAGACCGGCTAACCTGACTTTCGTAGTACTTGTTAGTTCCTCCAGCTAAATGCACGGCTAGCACCAGGCCACAATAGCATCCTTCCATACCCTTTCCAGTTTAATTACTAATCGCACTATCATTCCAAGTTACAGGCTTAGAATCGCACTATATAAATTGCTGTTAATAAACCAAGGGCCTAAATAAGAACCAACTGCTCATCTTAGCAATTCCCTGAAAAGAGCCGGTTCTTATCTCCAAGAAGATGCATGATATCTCCATTACAAAGTTCATCTAAGATCCCAAGGCACGGCTGCTGTAGTTTGAGATCTCACTGTATTCAATCAATACTGCATTCATAGTCCTTGGGCAAATTGAGCCGATGATACGCAGTAGAGTGACCAGGTTGAAGGCTGGAGAACTACAAAACAGGTTCCCGTAAGGGACTACAGATTTTATCTTCTCAACAATATCCAGATGTCTCTGGAGCCCAATCAGGCTCGCATTTCTTGGACACTGGACTTTTTTTCCTGGGGTAAACGCGGCCGGGGCGTGAAGTTTACCACTCACGTCCATCTAGGAATGAGTTAAGACTTGCACTCTTGCACATGCCTTGACGGTGTGCGTTAGGACTTTATCTTGAACTGCCTCTTCTTGGGAAAAACTGGAATTCACTGGACATTGAACCATTTATGCAATTATTTCTTCTTGTGCTATGCACATATGAAATACCAAATTATTCCAATAGAACTTAATTTTCAGCGAAGTTTTTTTGACACTAAGGGAATTGATACACAATGAAGACGATACTAGAACATTAAACGTAAAGGAATAAGAAACTTGACTGATACAGCTAAATGAAGAAATAAAAAGCAAAGGATCATTTTGAGAGTTCATGAAGGGTGGGTGATAGTTATAAAGAACAGGCGGAAGAATGGTTATAAAAGGAAGCAAGACGGATAGGGAAGGTATAATTATCGAGGTGGGTATGGCCAAGCATGCGCAAAAGGTTCTAATTGGTTACAAAAAGGGTTCGCTTAGTGTGGTTCTCTCGATTAGAACGGACAAAGCAGGCGGACACTAACCGATGTAAAGGCACCACCCACTAATCACTCAGCAAGCATCCAGATCTGGCCGGTCAGTGTTACGATACGCACCTGCCGCCTGGTACTGCAGAATACCCCACAGCTTAAGGTAGTTAAATGTGCTTAATTCAGCAACGCGAGTTATACAAGGGTACAATTTCAGCAACAAGCTTTCTTGATTGTGGCACTGCATTGAAGTTAGTGATCATTTTAAAGTCCCGTCTGCTTTATCTCCTGGGAAAGAGCCCCTGATGTTCATAGAACAGGATACTCGGTAGCGTGACATGGTGGTCTGGAGGCAGTGACATAAAAAATCCCTTCTGCTCAGAATCAAACCTCGACCGCCCAGCTCGAAGCCACTTACAATAATCCATTGACTGAGTAATCCTAGTTCCTTCTTAATACGCCAAAAATTATAAATTACTTGTTACTTGACTTTGGTTTCTTCACAACACACATCAAGCAGAGATCAAAGTTGCAATAAGGTTATTTATAATGTAACTATTGTTGTACAGTAGAACCCGAAGGGTCAACAACACTGTCACTAAAGCCCTCCATCGGACTCTGTTCATAACCATTTCCATCCACAATTGATACTCCTAACCTAATCCCTTGGAACCCACTTTAATATTATAATTCCAACTCTCAGGCGCCAAAGAAGACGTTTCTCAAGATACTTCCCCACAAAATCTCGTATGCAATCCTGCTTTACCCGGATCTACCAATGTGGCCAGCCCAATATAGCCTCCTAAAAGGAGATGCATAAACCACAATTTCCCACATTGCTTACATTGCATAGTACCTTTCAGGCACGAATAGTTTAGAGAATTTTGCCTTTATTTTCTGAACTTAACGTAAGACATCAAGTGAACATCCATAAAATAAAACAAGCAATATTTAAAGTGCTTTATTCGACTGTAATTCATTAAGTTAGGGGTGAGAAAGTGTTTCGTTAAAAAAAGTATTTATTCTTACTGCTACAGATCGATTTGTGCTCGGCGGAGATATTCTGGAAGACACTTAAGACAGATACCCTTGGGTGGGGGATCTGTTCTTCGTAAATGGCAGCATCCAAAGAATAACACTGACAATATGGCTCAAACGGTAGAATTTCTGACAATTGGACGGTAACCGTTTCAATTTCGGTCAGACATGTACTATACTCAAGTTTGTCGTAAGTCCCCTCAGACACTCCAGCAAATGCTGGTATGGCATCTGAAACTGGGGCATAACCAGTTTTTTCCACATCCTATCCAATTCTTATTCACTGAACGTCCCACCGTTCCACACTATACGACCACTACTTTAAGATACTGACATCATTCAATATCCTATAAAAGGTAAAGTTCTCCCTAGAAAGGCCACGAAGGCCCAGAGGGGGAGTAGAGGTATAGCTCTACTCTTTCTTTAACCCTGGCACTAGATGGGGGTGGGTGGTCAACTCCATGCCCCGGCCGCTTTACCCCCGGGAAAGAGACCCGGTACCCATTGTATAGGAGGCTGGGTGGGCCCCAGGGCCGGACTGGACGGGTGCGAAAAATCTCGCCCCTACCGGGATTCGATCCCCGGACCGTCCAGCCCGTAGCGAGTCGCTATACCGACTACGCTATCCCGGTTCCCAATATCCTATAAATAAATAAAAATCGTCCCTGCACACGCCAAGAAGGCATATGGGGGGAGCAGATGTATAACTCCGCTTATTCTTAACCTCGGCACTGAATGGAGGTGAGTTGTCAGCTTCACGCCCCAGTCGTCCCGGAAAAGAACTTCAAGACGCATTGAATAGGAGGCTGGATGGGCTCCAGAGTCGGTCTGGATGGTTTTGGAGAAGACAAAAATCTCTTGGCCCTGCCGGGATACAAACCCCGGACCGTGCAGCCCGTAGAAATAATGCTAAAATCACACAGACTAAATTCACCACGTAGGTTTAAAGATTTTAGCTTAAATTCGTTTCAGGATACATAAATCAAACTGCTGATTGAATTTCTTTCTGTTTCAGTAGTTCAAAATGCGTCTTCGTACAGAAATGTCGATACTTGTCCAAATCACACCAATCTCTGAAGATGTACCATTTTGTCTGATGTGTTTTCGATGTGGTGTATGTCAAATGGATTATAAGAAAAACGCCTTACTCAGTTCAGTCAATATCTATAGGCCTACTACTGATTACTTTTGTTAATGGTAGAATGCTGACTGATTATGTAAACACAAGACTTATATTTAAAGAATTTTTTCGCAAATGTTTCTTGTTAAATGATTAGGGAGAACATGGAAGGAAGTGTAAAGGAACAGTTGTCACTGTCCACGCCATTACTGCATATAGAGGGAGGAGATGTAGAGTATAGCGCCGCTTAACCTTGACGCTAGATCGGGCGTGAGTGGTCAACTTCACACCCCATCCGCTTTACCATCCGGGATAACACTGGTACCCACTGAGAAGGCTGGGTGGGCCCCAGAGCGGGTCTTGACGGTTTGGTGAAGAGAAAGATCTGTTGCCCAGCCACGGATTCGAATTCCAGGTCCATCATCCCGTGCCGACTATGATATCCCGGCTCCCGAAAGGAAATGTTTGTGGTGTATTTATGGCGCTATGACAGATATATCTTCAGGAATTAAAAGAAACAAGTTAGGCGATGTTCGCGTAACGTAACAATTCGTGCGAGATCGCTGCCTTGCTTAAGTATATACAGAACCGTAAGAATTACGGAAGAATGTATACTGACCACAAATTTCGTGATTCTGTTTGCTCTAGGACTTTGTTTAGAAACTTTTTCTATGCGATATGTAGCGAATTACACTAGCGATGGGGACAAAAATGCATTTCTCTGCCTGGAGTACCATCCCGATTTCAACTGAATTTAAAATAACAAACTTAAAAGTCCCCAATATCAAAATTCATGAAAGTTCTTTGTTATTCCCGAGCTGTTAGGTGCGGACACAAGAAGAGAACGGCGATCGTCACGGGCACATTTCTGTGAATTTCTTTGAGAAGAAACCAGAAATATGGAACACTTCAGTAAGGCCACGGTAGGGACTCAAATTTAGAAACGGAACTGTCAACGTCATGTGCACTATTACTGGAGTTCCTGCACCATGTTTCAAATGTAAGGCAGACTGCAAATAACGCTTTATTAAGGTAGGCAATATAGAATTGGGTTACTCTTTTATGTTTAAATTTAAATTAGGTATTTTGAAATGTTTTAAACCGCAATCAGATTTTTGGGTTACATTCTTCATTGATGAGTTATATGCAGATTTCAATACTTATCAGTAAATAACTTGTTTTTATATATGCTTTTAATACTGAAACTTAATACATGTTTTTCTATACTCAGTCTCACCTGACATCAACCTATTACCATGCATGGAGCAGAGGGCGGCCGAAGGAAGTGAGGATAAAAAGAGAAAGAAAACTTGAAACTTCTCCTTTAACACAGTTACTAAAGACTTGTCAACACGTTGAATTCTTCAATGTTTTTACATTATTTCAGCAATCGTCTCAAATCTGATAAATAATATGTGAAATGTGTTACCAATTTTGACAGGTCAAGAAAACGAAGAGTTTTGATATTCCTGTACCTCATCTACTAAACTAAATCTTATTTATGGCGACAGCATATGTACGGTGTCAGCCGAAGGCTTGTACAATTGCTTCGAAGAGGGCTGTACTGGGTTATTTCGACGTGGTCTCAGAAGGGAAATCCTCATAAGAAAAAAATTTTCTGAGTCCACCGGGAGGTTCATTTCGCCGGGTACAGAATAATAAACTTTTGAGCAGAAATTAGATAGACTCTTATTATATCCTTTCCTAGTTACTTTTCTGTCTAGTCATAACATAAAAGGTTTGGATATGATGATATTTTAAAGTCGTGGTATTTTATAAAGTGGACCCATGCAGCCAGCAACAACGCTATAGTTAAAACTAAGTAGATGCACTGAACGACAAGCGGGCAAGTTGCTTCTTTGTTACCTGTGACGTAGAACACGGAGAAGCTGCAAGTCCGGAAGGACATGGGGACCACCGCGGTGCATTGTGAAACACGCACAGGACTTTTAACACCAGAAGAGTCCATCCATCTTCTGGCATAATGCACCACGTATTTATAATTTATAACAGTTCGTAAATAACTTTCCGTATCCCTGGATAGCCATTACAAACCCTGTACTAAGGAGAGAAAAAAAAAGAGAAGGAGAGATTAAGAGAAAAGGAAGATAGAATTTTATGACAAGACTGACCGAAACGATTTCTATCAACCATTCTTGCTTTCTCCTTATGGTTCTTATATTTATGGGTACTGCAGTACAGGCACACGCACGCCATCTCTAACAACTTTACGGTAATGTCGACAACAGTATCGCCCGGAATATAAAAAAAAAGTGTTCTGTAAAAGAAGACTATTTACGTACCCTGGAAAATTCAATTGAATTAAACACATATAAAACAGAGAAGAAACATGTGGTAAATACCTAATATTGGGATAGTACCCTTTTCTGGGTTGTGACGCCGTGCAATGTGGTAAATATGTACGACTGTTTCAGAGAAAACTGCTGCCTCCTTTTCAGAATACTGAAGTAAGCCTAGCATGGAAATCACAACTGAGTCGAAACTTTGTCACGATAGTGTGTTACAACAAACATGGCTTAAAGTGGTACCGTAACTAACGGTAAAAGAGAGATTTCGATACATGTTCTTCCTTATAGAACAGAGACACAACACGATTCTAAAGTTCGTAGCAATAAATCTTACTGGCTTTTAGGACTACTAAGCTTTTGGACTTTGTTCGTAGTCAGGTCCCCCCCCCCCAAAAAAAAGAGAAGAAAAGTACATAAAATATTGAATAAGAAGTTTCGTAAACGGGATCTGTTTCCACATTCACGTCAAAAAAATTAGGAGAGAACCTACACGACTCGGCCCATTAGACCGAGCTACTTTCAATATCCGGGGTCTCAGTCTACTAAAGGTTCAGAATAGTTCGGTCTAACGGTCCCACCTTACTAGGTACGTCCCATCATTTGAACCTGAGTGTGGAAACAAAATGCTTGTGCAGCACTGCCTTTACTGTTCGTGTTATGGGGACTTTAGACAATGAACAGGGCCTAAATGTAATGCCTATATCATCCTCAGATCCGCTTCTGTTCTACTCAGCCTTCATAGCGTCTACTGACCCACTCCAGCCAACAAAATAAGCATTATTATGAATGTAACGGCCAGTATAAAACACGTCTTTAGAAACGATACAAACGTTGATATTTGAGGTTCCAGAAAAGCATTGGTGAATATTCAAGTCTTCTGGAATGCATCGCCATGCAGGTACGTAAAGTGTCACCCAGGTTTCATGGAAGCTTGCTGCCTCCATCTTCTAAACTTAAGATGAAGCCAAAAAGCTCATATCAGAAAATGGCTCATATTTGGTAAACTACACGACATCAAATTCCAGAAAAGTTGAATCTTTGGTAAATATTCCTTAGTCTGCTTTGAGCATGATTTTCTTCAAAGACCTTTTGATATTTTGTGAACAGGTTGTATTTCTATTCTCTAATTTTCCCTTCCGGTCACCTCCCGTGAGGAATTCCTAGAGGGGCGAGAGATGGATTTACAACTGTCCGTACAAGTAACTAACTGACACTTCAGAACGCTATTTACTGCAGATTTTTATTTAAAACGAGAAGATGGTAAGGCTTCAGACAGCCCTTAGTCTTCTTGTCTTTCTTTGTATTGCCAAAGGCGTGTTTTAGGTGTTTTTAGCCAAATATCTCAAGGACTTTGCTTCTACAAAAAGACAATTTCACTGAAACGGATAAAAGAACAGTGGAGGGGAAAGTACGTCCGTCTGTGTTTTTGTTGAAATCCCTGAGACTCTGAACTCTATACTTAACTTATTCGTGGTTTGACATATCATAACAAAATACATAACATCTTTTCAAATAGACACAGGGCTTTGCCTTCAGTATTTCGAAAACACAATAATAAATGAGAATTATTTTCGTGACAAAAAAGTATATTAAAATCGCGGAATATTTGCACTTTTACACTCTGTTTTGCACAACCACGAAACTTCATTTCTCAGTCAAGAACTGAGTTATCTGAAAAGAGGAAACCATTGAAAGCCCATCTCTTTCATATTAATAAATGGAGTTGTGCCGAAAGAAATATTAAGCAACTAGGCCTATTGTTTTCCATATTTTCAGTCCGTTTTTCTCTGATTACGGATTATTTGTGGTGAAGGGCCCCGCAGCAGATACCACGGACGCTCCGCAGCCTTGAGACTTAATATGCAACCCTGTGATAAAAAGTATTAATTTTTTTTTGTTTTTCCTTGTAATGGAATGAAATTGACAGGGGAAAACCGAAGTACTCGGGGAAAAATCTGTCTCAGTGCCACTTTGTCTACCACAAATCCCACATGGACTGAGCCGAAATCGAACCCGGGCCTCAGCGGTGAGAGAGCGGCGACTAACCGCCTGAGCCATGCCACGGACGGATAACGGATGTTACATCTGTGCTCACGCTTTAAAGCCTGGTGGTTACTTTATGTAACATCGGGTTTAACACTAAGAATTACATGTTCTGTCCACAGAGTGCATTTATTTGTGTTGCGTGGATCTCGGAACAAAGAGTGTTTTATCATGCGGTACGAACTAAACCTGTAAATACAATTCAGGATAGTCGTAGTCTTCAAAGCGTTAAAGCAATTTTTGTAAAGAATCTGTATTAATATGTTAAAGTCTATTGGCTATTGCATATACTGCCAGGTTTCAAAATAAGGACTCCACATTTTATCGACACTGTATTTATGTATTTCGTATTATGCTTACAATAAACGGCCATTATTTCTGTATACAGCATGCACCAATTTTTCTTTCTAATGGAAGCACGCTGTGTTCTCTCTGAGGTATGAATTGTATCTTTAAATACTGCAATATAGATCAATTTCAGTTCCCATAGATTAGCATTGTACTGTGCACTCGTCTGAGAGTTTCCCCATATATCGCTGAGAAGCCTGCATAAATTCTCCCACCTGGACAACTGATAATATACCGTTGTTTCCAAATAATCTCGAAAAAAATCCGGGCGCCTACATTTTTTACGGTGTTGTCTAATATTTTCAGAGTATTTTTATTGCAACGTTTTTTCCTGAGATACAAAAATGCGTATCAGTTCAGATGCACGGAGCATACAGCGCCAGATGCCAGTCATGCTCACAGTCACTCCAGAATTATGAGTCCCCAGTATGGACCTCGCTTTTTACCTCCATTCAGGAGCCTGTAGGTGGCTTCCAGATTATTGGAAAATTTAGGGCCCTCTGTGGTAGAGTATCACTGTTATTGTCGAGCTCATTTTTATCATTATTGCAATAGTAAAAGTACTCTGGTGTTTTGGATGAATAGATTGTAGATCATTTACAGACGCCGCAGCAGGTATTAAGTTTTCATGTTCATGATAGGAGGATGCTTTAGGTGAACTTGGTCTTCCAATCGAGATTCGAAATGGAAATCTACGGAATACATGTTAAAAAAAACCCTATCAGTTGAGCCTTGAAGAAATCTGTTCTGCCATAGAACTATAAGGTCAGGGTGATTTAAATGTTACGTTGAATAGCGTAAGTTTAACAAAACTCAATTACAGTAAACTTGAAATCAAAAGATTATATCGCTATCCCATTATAATTCCAAACACCGTTGGTTTATGTGGGTTGAATGAACTACGTATTTCGTCAATTAAATAAAGCGATTAATCGAACCGGTCAATCGATTTGCGATTGCAGTGCGAGATAAAATCTCGTCGATGTAGCCTTAGGAATTAAGGTCATGTACAAAAAAGAAATCAATTTATTTTGTCTACACAAATCCTCACTTCTTTAATGGCTACAGAGTCACCAGAATAAACTGCCAGGTGAACTCGTTAAGTTTTGTAGTCAAAGTATGTTTATTTCACAACAAGGTGTTCCGAGAATTTATAAGTCCTACCATCCAACCGCACACTTGCTGTTAAAACAAACTGATTGAAAGCAGTGAACAAACTATCTAGCAAAGGCCTCTACAAAGACACAAGACCGCACATACTGTACTCCGTGACGCAATGCAGAAAGTTTACCAAGGAAATTTTTATTTTCAAAATGTCCCGGTACACGCATAAATGTAATTCCATTTGCACCAGTAGGACGGCCTTCCCCAGGCCGTTTTACATGAAACCCATAAATGCTCAATGCCATTGTGTGCAGAGTTCTTATAGCGTATTTCATCCACCTCAGACAATAAATGTGGAAACTGAGAATATTTTCTACTTCGCTGGGTAAAGTATGGTTTGCACTACGCCAGTTATCATGAAACTTATTATCTGGTGAATAAATTGTTATGAACATTTCATATGCCGAATTTTACCCACATATTATGGAAACTATAAATGACAGGGCAACATATATTTGCGCCCTCAAGCATAGTATAGGTTTCACTGCACGATATTCATTAAATTCATAAATGCTCAGCAGCATTATGTGAAGATTATCTACATCGGATTTGACACGAATCAGTCGAGAAGTATGAAAAATAGGAGTACAAAATCACTTAAGCTCATATGACTTTTCACTGAGACGATTTTCCCGAAACTCACTCTTACCCAACGCCTTTGCATAGGTTTTCTATACCAAATTTCATGAAAATCTGACAAGCTAGGGCACCAACAGTCAGATGGATGGAAGGAGTGGTCACCGCATATTGCCTTCCTTTTTTGACTTCGTGAGAAACGCCTAATTTTGTGAAAGTATTTCCTGTACAATGCTCCCCAATTTCGGAAAGAGCGCTGCTTATTTGAAGTTTACCAGGCTTCGGCCGCTTCTCCAAGATAAATATTAAGTTGAAGATGAGTATGGGGTAATGTTGGAATGATACTGACAGGGGAAAACCGAAGTACTGGAAGATAAGCCTGTTCCAGTTCATTCTGTCCACCAAACTCTCATAAGGCCTGGCTCGAGAAAGAACCGGGACTTTCAGGGTGTTACGCCGGCTACTAACTGCCCCAGACACCGCAGGGCTTGTCTGTAGGTAACGTAAACTTTCTGTTTCTTATTTCATACTACGTATCCAATACAGATTACAAGTAAATCGTAAGAAATTTACTTCTCACTCTCGCCTGTAACTTGCATGGACATGAGTATGCTATTGCATGTGTTTCAAACTTGGAGTTGTAAACGAGGAAACAGAACAGGATGCAAGAATAACATAGGACACTATTTTTAAACCAATAACAAGAAATAATTGTCTGAGAGAGGTAAAATTGAAATGTGCTTGATCATTCTGAATGAATGCTAGTAGACTTTAACTAAATTCATGGCAGCACAAAATCTTACTCAGAACTGGTATTCCCCCAGCTGGTGAAAAAATTCACTGATTCTTATGGAAGCCTGACACAGTAAAATAACCCACCCAATGAGGCTCTCCTACAAAATAAACTTACGGCGACGAACCAGCATTATTATACTTATCCATTTTGTTTCCTTCTACCTATAATTCAGGTCCGGATGCATTTCTTCTCCCAGTGAAATTATTTAAAAGAACAACTGGCTGAATAGTTTGTTGCGTTACTGCAGCTCTGAATTCAGACGAGAAGGATACATTAGACATGCATGAAGATAAATATTACCCTGAATTTTCGTCAAGTACTCAAAGATTTACACGATAATGAAGGTGAGATATAAGAAGTCCTTATGCAATACGACTACAGCGCATTACATCGCAAAACAAATGCCATATCTGTCCGATTATAACGCCCCAAGAAAACCCGATTTGGCGACTGAACCCAAAAAGTTTAATTTTATTGGTTACCAAAAAGCTCCATCCGCTAATGTGATACACATGGAAATTACATATAATTTGTATATGATTGTGTGTCGTTATTGAAGGAAGGATAGAGTGAAGGATAGAAGTGAGGGGAAGACGAGGAAGAAGACGTAAGTAGCTAATGAATAACTTTAAGGAAAAGTGAAAATACTGGAAATTGAAAGAGGCTATGGACCTGTCGTAAGACAGTCTACAGAGTAATGATATGTATGTATATATATATATATATATATATATATTACACATATAGCATATTTATATTTATATATACATCCAACAAAACGTTTCGAAATTAATGTTTCCCGCTTTTAATGTTACGTGTGAATTACTCGTACGTGTGAAGGCGATTACGTTCGGACAAGTAGTACAGCCTACGCAATAGTGTACACAATGCAGAAAAAGGAGGAAGAGAAAGAAAAAATATAAATGAAGAAATGATGAGAAAGAAAGGGAATAAGTCGGCCGTGCCATGGCTCAGGCGGTTAGTCGCCGGCCTCTCGCTGCGGAGGCCCGGGTTCGATCCTGGGTCAGTCCATGTGGGGTTTGTGGTGGACAAAGTGGCACTGGGACAGGTTTTTCTCCGAGTTGTCGGTTTTCCCCTGTCAATTTCATTCCACTGGTGCTCCATTACTTGTAAAACTTGGCAAAAAAACTGCTCATCTTCATCATAGGGTTGCACAAAAAGCCTTAAGGCTGTGGTGCGCCCGTAGCATCTGCTGCGGGGCCCTTCACCATGTAAAAAAAAGGGAATAAGTCAGCAAACAACACATTTTCACTTAACCTACACGAGAAACGGACGCGCTGAATCTGACACGTAAGCTGTTTAGTCTTTGACCAAATTGCCCATAACCCAAGCCTCCGATTGTAATGTGGAAGTATACATTATGAGATGCTTGTGTTTAATTAAGCTTTCTATGTGAGGGAAAGGAATGGCTCGAGGCACTATAGTCAATGCGTGGAGAAAAAGTAAGAAGTCTGTCTGCTTGTCTCTAGTCTGTAGCTGTAGAAATCAACAATTTATCATGCGAGATGAGGTTCAATATCATGACAGGTTATAGCGATATAACATATGAGTGGCTCAACCCTACGGGTACACTGACACGTTCATTAACATGGCTGTTCTGTCTGGCTGCTGCCATTAGCAAGCCAGATCCATATCACGTGGTATCGAGCACGGAAAGGAAAAAGCTTTCAGTACTCAGTGGCTACAAACGTTGAGAGGTCTGGTGTGAATTTTGCATTTCGTTGGTGAAAGACCCTCAGAATTTACCAGTGCACAGGAGGAACATTAGGCATGGTGCCGTATTAACCAGAAGCAACAGGAACATATTTATTTTACTGTTTTTTGTGGTTTATTTAGGGAAGCTGTCAGTGACTACACTGTACTTTATAACGTCGATGGTACATGAATGAATATGGACATGGAACACGACGGAACACTGGTAGAATCGTAACTGACACGGGAAGACTGAAGTTCTCGGAGTAAAACCTATCCAGTGCCACTTTTTCCAACACGGATCCTATATATATACATTATATATATATATATATAGGATATATATATATATATATATATATATATATATTTCCGTGGTAGCGAATCCAGGACTTGCGCTGAGAAACCGGAAAATAAACGTGTGACTTACGGCACGCCCGCCTATATTTGATATACCGGCTCTGATGTCGCATCACTTAACATAAGAGACTTTCTTCACGAAGAAACATATCCGTATTTAATCCGTGATTCTTGTGCAAATAACACTTGCAGAAAAATATACAAAATTTTTGTTTCTAACTAGAGCTAAGGTTTCTTCATCAACTGTGACTTCTACCTTCAACCTGACAGAAGGTCACTGACAAACTCTCAGATGTTACGTAATCTGTGACAATGCTTTTTAATGACACCGCATGATTTGAAAGGATCTTTTGGTGAAGAGTTAATTTCAGTACTGGCATGTCAAGATTGTGCAGTGTGAGAAATTGCGTAGTGAGTTTGTTTTAGGCAAGGCAACAGATACTTTACGTAACCTTCACTCACTAACACAAAAAAGTGTCAGGGGCGCAGGCGCTGCTTAATAGATTAGGCCCCTCTACATGATCGTTCTTCATATCCTTCCTGTGTATATTTATTTATTTTCATTTATTTATTTACAGATTATTTTTATGACATAACGTAGTCGGCAGACTAGACTAAAGGTTGGAAAACAAAGGAAGCGTGGCTCGATTCCTGGTGGAGGGAATAGGTTTTTCACTTTTCCAAATCATCCAGATCGGCTCTGTGTACTGCCAAGCCTCATATTAAACGAGTACCTAGGAAGGTCTCCCCTCGAGGGTAAAGCGGACGGGGCGTGAAACCACTCACAACCCCTAGTGTTGAAGTTCAGAATGAGTGGGACTAAAAGTCCCTTTCCCCATACAATTTCATTATGTGCACGGGGACACTTTTACCATTACCTTTATCTTCATGATTCATATTAACATATGTTGACGAACAATGTACGTACGGTTAAATTTGGCCAGCGTAAAGGCAGCCGTCCCTCTCATATCATATATGACAGCGTAGTCTCGTAGGTGGTTGTTCCAAAGATTCGGAGAAACTTGCTGCTTTAACTTTTACACTAATGTTGGAGGAACAGGAGCCACCGAAACGTCGGTAACCACCTGCCATACTACAGGGTGTCATAACCTAATAACCTGTTTTGATGTAATAACCAAAAATTATTGCAATTCTCACATTTACCGGTGTATTCCTTAGGACATCCGCTATAAACTTTGTCTTGGCTGCTCCTATTTGGCAACCCCTGCAATAGGCATGCACGATAGCCCGATATTTCACGTACTTCATTCAAAAAGCGCATTGATATGGAGCTGCAAATCACTGTGCCACAGATGTTGGCCCGGACAGCTCACATGCGTCAATGAACAAGCAATTCACTGCAAAATATAGCCATCATCAGCCACCCTACAGCGGGAAACGACGCGCAGCTAAAGCGGCTAATCACTATCGATCCCAATAACTCATCGGTTCCTCCTCGTTCATGGTCCCATCACGCGACATAAAGCGTCTCCCAGCCTATTCCGTGAATTAAGATATTATTACGTCAGACCAGGGCCATAATTAACACAACAGATCTGACAGGAATTGTCTGATACTGCTGGATCTCTATGGCAGGCACAAACAGGAAAAAGATGCCCTATTTACTGATAAATAGGATTTCAATAATTTGATGATGCAATGGCACACAATTACTCGGGGATGATAGTTCACAAATCGTATTCATGGACCGATGCTTTTAATGGTTAAATAAAAAAGAGGAGGGATATGAAATATGCACGGCGATAAAGGCTACAAATAGGCCACGGCTGCTTAATTCAACATTATATCCAATATTACATTTACAGATTGTCAGATCCTTCGACGCTACAGTTGGCTTGGTGTCCTTAAATGAAGTAAAAACCAACATTTCTATTAAAACGGGTGCACACATAAACTCCGCAGTCGATGAAGCGTGGTAAAGTAATGCAAGAACCAACGGAGAATTCAGTTACTTCAAAGAGTAACGATGCTATTCGGTAATAATATGCAAATCCTGCTTTGAAATGAAGTTGAGTGAGAATCAAGCTGCCAGCCACAGGGAGCAGCTGCAAGCCTTTCCCTGTTTGTATAAATCTACAAGATTAACAACGATAATGACCAAACCGAATTTACATAATAGTGTCAAGTGAATGTAAAACGCGTAGATTCCAGTTGACGGTTTAAAATTTCAATCCGGACCAAGTTCAATATAAAAATAAGGAAACGCATTAGCCATTCCGGATATTCATTGCTGACTGTTGAACCTAGCCAACCGAATGCATACGGGTACCATTAGATGCTAATTACACGGCGATAACTGGAGCTCTTCCTGACCAACGACCACAAAATATGGATGAGCAACAAGTAAAGGGGGGGGGGGGGGGTCACTGACAGCTACACGGCCCAAGTATTTGCTGAGCGTTCTGATGCCGATTAACAGCTGTATGTTTGGTACGGCGAGATAAGTATGAGTCACTTCAACTGAATTTTTTGAATTAATAAACATAAGAGATAACGTTATCTCAACATTTAAGTGCCATGTCACAAAGGCGTATGGGGAAAGTGTATCTACGTTACAGTCCATACATTTTAGACCCCGGCACTAGACGTCATTTTATTACCTTTCTGCCACAGCTGTGGGATGTCTTCCTTTTCCGTTGCGTAGGAAATCAGGCAGACTCCACAGACTTGGCGTGTTAAAACGTAAAAGGTAGAGTTTTCCCTGTCCAAGTCATGAAGGTGTATAGGGGAAGTAAAGATATAGTTTCAATCGTTCTTAACTTCTGCACTAGATGGAGGTGAGAGGTCAACTTCGCACCCTATCGCTTTACGTCCGGAAGATAAAGTCGGTACCCATTAAACAGGGGGCTGTGTGGGCCCCAGAGCCAATCTGGACGCTTTGGAGAAGAGAAAATATCTTGCCCCTAGCGGGAATTGAACCCCGGAGTGTAGTCCAGCCCGTACCCTACTAGCTATACCGACTACGCTACCCCGAGTTGCTGTGGTGGTAGAGAGAAAATTTTGCCCGTAGGGTTATCGAAATTCGGGTTTCTATCTCGTAGCCGCTCAATTTACTGAGCTAGTCTGGATCACTGTTGAATAATATTAATACTGTACCTCACATAAAGCGTTTTTTGATTTGGTGAATGGGTGGTTTGATTGGAAGTCAAATGGTACCTTCGATTGGCAGCGCGAAGTCGCTGGTTTAGTGGCATCCATCTATGGCTATGACTATACGAACGGAACAATTGAAGGATTGTCAATGGAAATCAGTCATAAACGCCTTGAGTCAGCGTGTGGATAGTATGTTCTATTAGTCATATAATGGAACCGTTTACAGTAGATTTTCTAAGATATCAAATCAGAGGAAGTCGCGGTCTGGTCGGAACTACACCTTCATAGTGTTCGAGAGGTCCCAGCTTCAAATGGTCGTCCAGAGATCGTATGCTCAAACTGCGGTCTTTAATCAGTTTCTTGAACCTTTAAAGTTTAGTGGTTACTATATGTACTACGAGATTTAAGATTACAAAACCCTGCATTTTAGGCACCAATTTTATTTATGTGTTCCGTATGATTATCTCAAACGACATCTAATTTTCTCCCTCTAAATGTACTTCATTAATTGTTCTCTATAATGGAGACTGATGGTATTGCTTGTGAGGTAGGACCTGAATCTTTAAAAGTACTTCAGATTAATTTTAGTCTTATGCAGATTTAATCACTTCACGCAAATACCAGGACCACGACAGCCTCTTCGGCATGCTTTGCAATTTATTATTCACTCATATCCCCATAATTCGACGCTATATTGTCTGAGCTACTGCCAGTGTCTTAAATAAACTACAAAATAAATAACCTAGGATAGCTCTCTGACGATCTTTTCGTTCTTTATTTTACGACGTTCTTACATACCGCTTTGGTTCTGTAGCGTCAAATGAGAGGAAGGAATGACCAGTTTCGGAGACTAAAAGAAGGCGACGGACATGACACTATGTCTTCACAATGTGTCCATTTTATTATGCACATGGTGTAATTTGTAAGTCAGATCCAAGTTCCGCCACAAGGAGATTACAAAATTGTGGCCGGCATTTCGCCCTTACCATGAAGGTGCATCTCGGATGTAATTGCTTCTAATTGTTTGGGAGTGTCTTCACTCCAGTGTAAATGTCGGATCGACCCGACGACCATATCGCAGCTCTCCCGACAAAGAACAAAGAGTTTAATTTCGTCCGTTTGTGGGTGTGACGTCACAGCCAGCCATCTGCACTCTTGTTCTTGTCTTGTGCGGTAAAAGAAAGAGGGCATGCACATCCAGCGAAACCCATCTCTCCCTTTCTCTCTCCTTCTTTGAAATCAGTAGTAATTTCATCCCTTTCCTTTTCCCTTTCTTTCCAAAACCACATAAAACCAACTATAAATGCCATTTTGTGTGATTAATAAATTTTCCTCGGAGGCAAGATGCTTGGGATGCTGTTGGAACAGCTTCCGTCTGTTTCAAGTTGGTCTTTGTTTCAGAACTTCGCGGGCCTCTTCTTCACTGGGGGGAATTTAAATTTAGCTTTTGCTTGAAAACCGCATCTAAGCAAAGCTTCGTGTATATTCGAACGGGTTTTTAGTATAGGATTATACGACTCTTCCAGGGATTCCAGTCTCTCACACAACTCACAGTACTTCAGTGTTTTCTCGCCAAGGAAAGGTGTTGGCCGCAGCGGGAAGAGGAGAAAACGTTTTCTTTCTTTAACTGAAATGTAACTTTACATCCGACAAAGAAAAAAAGTGTGGTCCGCGGAACGCTACCAATCCGCAAATTCCAGTTGTAGAAGAGACTTTTAGATATTTTACTACAGGCAGAAAATATACTACTTCACAAATTACGAAATTATTTTAGTTTCCCTTTTTTGAGCGACTAAATTATTGTTCAGCTAAGTGGGTTTAAGATTAAAGCCAGCAATGTAAAACACAGTAATTAATAAACGAATTCATGGTTTATAAATGTCATCTACTATTGAGATATTAGATTCTCTCTGCGGTAAATATCAGAATTTCTGTCCTCTAAAATACGATGCCATGATGCTTGACAGATGAGGTAGAAACTGTTCGGAGGAACATAACACCTCTATCTTCATGGTACAGCATTTCCTGGTTGAATCTTACGTTTCGAAGAAAAGTTCCGTATTTGCTCACACCTTATTAGCGAAATGATTATATACATTGATCAGGTTGTCCGTTCTATAATCGAAATATGTAACCGACCTCCAACTACTATAAGCGCAGCTAATATCGCTACCAGAAATGAAGGTTCTTTAGTCGTCAAAGTACATCGCAGTGTAAAACTGTTAGAAATGTGGACGCTTTTAATTTAAACAGCTCACGTATGAACATCCTGTATTAAATATCAAATAACTTTGCCACACTATTCTTGGGTTCTGAGCCTGCTCGATCCGAAATAGCACACTGCATTATAAAGACAGTTCAAATCTAAATTTATTGTCTCGTGTAGAGATACAAAAATAGCTGCAGTACGAGTATAAGATGTTCATGAACCAAAAATAAGAAAGAATCGCCGGCTTCAAGCCTTCGTCTGGTAAAATAAAGAGAGAGAAAGTGATTATTAAAAGGTTAAAGGATGTCACCAAGGGTTAAGGTGTCTGGCAGGACATGTATCTCCCTCGGCATTATCCTTAGGATTATAACTGATCTCCTAGCTCTCAAGAAGCATTTCATTTGACTCGGATTTGGTGTTTCAGCGTCCTATTCAACGAGTAACGGCGGCTGTTCCTGTGAGGGTGGTGGGAGGGGGGTGGTGTTAAGCGACCGGAGAGTGAAGCTGACAACGCACACTTCCATCTCGTGCCGAGGTTAAGAATAAGTGAAGTTACGTACATCTCTAATTCTCCACATGCGCGCTTGGGTTGGGCAGGGAAAACTTTACCTTTTATGTGATAAAATATTGTACGAATCCTAATACAATTGAAAGAAGAGTTTCAGTCTAATTTGTGACACTTGCAGCCATATGAATATTCAGTGTGATTACGGTTGCGGATAAACAAATAAATTACGAGTATTAAAAGACCCAGTTAAGATATTGTCGAAGTGCGGGACCTTCTAAACATGATAATGAATATTCAGGGTGCACAAATGACAAAGAATTTCTTCGAGTTGTTGAAAGACATTTGGTGCCTTAAGAACTCTGCTCATAAATCTACCGCCTTAGACCAGGCGGACCAAACACAGCGGTCGAGTGTTTAGCACTAGGAAGTCCCGGTTTCAAAGCTGGTTATCGTCTATGCTGACTGAGGTTTGCTGTGTTTTTTTTCAGTTCCTCCGGGTAAGGGCTGGAATAGTTCCTTCCAAATCTTATCAATTATATTATTCACTAATCCTTCTGGCATTCGCCGCTATATAGCCTGTGTTAATAACAGTGTCGTTAAGTAAGCTATAAATAAATAATGCAGGGAGGAGGCGGACGCCTGGCCATGCCGGTTTCTTTCTCTAGTAAACTGTTACGCTCTACTCCATGACCGCAGTGAAATTTAGTTGCAGAGAACTGCACAACCGACAGTCTTACCCCACCGTTACAGACAAATCAACAGGTCTTGATATCACTGCAAGCAGACACATCAGCGCGCTGCCTTAACGTCACAGCAAATAATTTAAGAAGTTCATTTGAATGTTCTTGTGTACAATGCACAATCAAATTTATTTGAGATATTACAATTTTCTAGTTTTATACAAGACAGTTTTCGGAAGCTGGTTGTGTTTCCGTCTTCACGTCAAAGAAGGATGTAATGAAATGCCCTCCCATTTTGCCTCAAGACGCATATTTAAGAATTTTAAGAGTTTGGGAGTTAAATGATGGAATTATCCAGGCTAGAAAAGTAATGACTTTACTGTAAACACCCACATTACCGACACCACGCTCCCCATTGGAAAAAATTACCAAGTCTTGATACCTTTGCAGCGACTTACGTTGCTGACACTCTGCTCCCCACAGCAAACAAATTCATGAAGTACTGATGTCATTGTACTGTATTACACTGTTGACCCTGCACTCTCCACAACAAGAATCAAATTTATTATCTTCAGACCCTGCAGAGAATGACATCACTAGCATTTTATTCCCCACCATAATAATGCAGGGAGTAACATCATGAAGAGTGTATGCCCTGCCACCACAAACTATAACGTTACCGATTTCACTGCAGAGATCCATATTACGGTACTCTAGTACCAAGCACAATAAATTAGCAAGTCTTTATATAACTGCAGACAGCGACATTACAGGCATTGTATGCCCCAGTACATCAAACAAATCAGGAGTCTTAACACGATTGCAGCCAGTCACATTACCGGCACTTTGTTTCCCACTACAGACAAATTAACACTTTTTGATTAGACAAGCAGATGTAACAGGATCTGTAGTAGGTTAGTTAGAACATGCGAGAGATGTGCATTCACGAAAGATACGTCTTTATCACACCCAAAACACGCAATGCCATGGAGAATCTAGGGTCATTAGACACGGCCTCAGTGTGGGGGTTAATTTTAACTCTCGAAACATTTCTCCCCAGCCTTGTATTCTCCTCCCCTCTGTCAATACGTGGCAGGCCGAATCGAGCAAGATAGATTCTTACTGCGGTGAGAAGCCTCCCAGCTGGCGGACAGACCCCGTCTTTTCAACCCTCCTTTTATTAGTCCTAAACCATGTGAGGTTAATTAAGAATTCCATGCCCATTCAAACACCCAAATAATTAATTAAATTTAATACTTCATGTGAATGTTCCGTTTGAAGAAAAGACTTCATTATTGGACTTCATTCTTGTCGCTTTCCTGTTGCTTGTAAGATTCTATAAATACTTGAAAGAAAGTTGATACCACCTTCTGGTCTACAGCGCTATATCTTATAGATACTCGTACATAATTAACACACATCGGTACAAGTGTTCTATTTTCTATATGAATAAGAGTATAATCCGGTTGGCGTGTAACCTGTGATTTTGTAAACCCTCTTTATTTTATTTTAATCGGCATTTCAGTATTTAGATAGAAGCACTGCAGACAATAGAGGAAGTCCTTCAACACTACATTAACGTTCCTCAAAATTGCAAGGTAGAGCGAAACAACATAGAAGGGAACACTTTTCCTATAATTAATTAAAATGCCCGAAAAACAACTTTAATCCGAGTCCGGAAACCGTTGTTGAGGGCAACGTTAAACAGGCACTCCCTATGCTGAATGCAGACTATTGGATGACTAGCAAATATTTGTCCAATTCCGGACAGCTTTTCTTTCATACTTGAATTTTGCATTTCGAATTGATTCGTTAAGCAGTCTAAAGTCAACCAGTCATATTCCTTATCAGTAGCAACAGCGTTATCTGTCCCAGTAACAAGTCCACTTTGTACTTACAAAAAAAAATATAGAAAATGCACAAAAGTAAAAATTCAGGCGTTTTCTTTCCACTGTCGCCTTTACAATTCCAATCCGTGAATGCTAAATTTGACGTTCCTTTGAAAATGCCATAGATAAGGCGGTGCCGACAAACAATGGCAGAATAAGTCCCACGGTTTTCGAGTTCAGCTTAAGTATCCTATTATTAATTATTTCGAAAATTATGAACCTTAGGAAAAAAGAGCATGTGGCCTAAAATTATTCTCATTTTTTCTACAGGTTTTCTTCTAAATACTCTTCTTTAACACATATATTTCTACATACTCCTCAACGTGTCCAATATTTTTGTCCGACTTCTACCGAACTGACACACGTAGACAAATTTTAGTAAAACTTTCAAGACATAAAATTTTATAAAATCTTTCAGCGGCTTTTGTGTTTCTCTATTCTTGCAGATGGACAAACGTACACTACAAAGCTAATGCTAGTAATTTTGCAACTCTCCGTTCGCAATTATCTAAAAAGTGCCTAGCAGAAATATCCCATACTCAAGCATCAAACTATGAAGAGTTTAGTTTGAGCGGATACAGAGCTTCATCGAAACTTTGGCACTAGACAGAAAACAGTGTTAAGTTTCATGGTCTGGTCGCTCAACAGCTGGAAAAGGTTTCTCCAATACCCACTGGATTAGGGGCTGGGCGGGCTGATATCCGGTCTGGGTGCGGTGGCGGAAAGACAAATCTACTTGTCTCTCCATGACATAAGTTAGAAAAGTTTCAGAATGGCAACTTTTTTGGTATAGGCAATACATGTACAAGTTGTATATAAATAAAGCATAAAGGATAAAAGTGATTGAATGGTCCATATAAAAAAGGTATTACAAATTTCGAGAGGACAAAACCTAGCAAACCAGCGACAACAGCGAGAAGACAGACCGAAATGAAAAAAAAACAAAATTGCACACGATTTCCCTGCTAGTGTTAACTATTCTTTAATATGTAGAAAGGCTATACCCTTCCGTCAAATAAACACTTCTTATTAATTGTTAATAATTTTTAATGACCCGACATATTTGGAAGTAGCTGTTTCATTGTTAAAGAGTTCCAAGAGTTCAACAGCACATGGATGGTATTCGATAATTAGCAATATTAAAATAACTGACTCAAGCTTAAATCAATTATATGAGAATTATTATTAAGATGGAGTTAAATTGGTCAATTAAAACGCACAATTAAAATATAGTCTCAACAAAATATGTAACAACCAATGAAAAGTGTTGTATCGGAAGCAAAGTTATGATCAGTCTGTCAGCAACACAAATGTAGGGCAGCGAAGGTAAAACAAACTACCTGGAATTCAAAATTTCGAGATCCACTAGTGAATACAAGACAATGAAATCAACGTTTCTCCTCACTGTCTTATTTTAATCGCGTAGCTTTTAATATTTGGTACGGCGATGTTGAATAAGATGTCATTATGTGGTTGAGAGCACGTTGACGTCAGCGAAAGGGCACTGTACTGGATTGATGGCCAACAGCGGGCAGTGTGGGTAGGTCAGCTGTTGCGAGCTGCTTACAGACTCGTCAGCTTCCCACCATTAGCTCAAAGTGACAGATTAGTACAATCTGGACGACACACAAAATTGCCTACATAAAACCTTACAGATACAATACAGACAAACCCATTTCCGGTGATCAAAATTCCGAATGTGTTTCTGAAGGGAACGGTCAAAAGAACCTAATTTAGTAATATGCACGGCCATATTTACAGTGGGAGAGTCACCAGTTTATTTGCTTTATTTGTTTCTTGATTTATTTGCCTGAACTTTGTCATCTGCATGGTTTACATCGTGCAGAATATGATGAATTAGGAGTGATTGAAAGGAAGCAGTCATAACTCTTACTATAAGAATTTTCCTGAAGACGAATGAGAAAGTTTTCTGGCATTTGGGTCAAGATCAGATCACAGACGTCTCAAAGACAAAACAGGGATGCTAATTAAACTCTACACTGTGAAGTGCGGGTTGTGAAGTAAACCTTACTGATTAATTCCATGGAGCGATATCCTAGTTGGCTTGCTCATAGTCACTCCGAAAATCACACAGTTCTCCTTCGCCCATTGAGCCCGAAGTTTCAATAGAGCGTTCATAAACGCCCGCCAATGCCGGGACCTTTCACATCCAATTGAAAAAAATCAGCAAATTACACAATCTATCCTATTGAGACCCATTTTAATAATATCATTTTCTTATGTACGCACAATTACCCCGAAGAAAAGTTATTTCTTTACGCTTTTTAGACTAAGATTTTAAGTCCCCTATAAGTTTATGGGTTTAAACACTGCTTAAAAGAAACAGTTTTTTCAGCACTACTCCATCAAAGTGTAATGGATCGTAAACACAAAACCCCACACAATCCACACCTCCGTAGGCCTTTTAGTATCCCTCTTTACCCTATAAACGCATTTGTTAGAAGTCTGGGTGAGGCGCAGGAGCAGTCTGGCCTTGTTGGTAACAAAACGAAAAATTCCCTACCCGGCACTTAACCCTAGCCTCCTAACCCATAACGAAAAGTATTACAGTCGGAGCCGTCTTGGATCTCATATTTTCAAATGTGAGATAAAATTGTTTTCACTTCTGATGAGATTAAAATATCTCCTTGAAAATTTCACGTATAAACCATTGTAAAACCCTCTATGGCCAAGCGTTTACCCCGTAAACAAGCCTTCTGAACGAAATGAAATACCACATAGCAAGGATTGACATTAATAATGCGATATGCAGATAACTGCATTTCTGCAGAAATAAGTTATATCCTTGTTAACATAAATTAGGAATCTAAATCTACAACACGCTGTATTTCCGGGCCTTTAATCCTGGCCGTCTTCAGTTCATTCTATACAAAAGGGAAAGAGTAAGATTTAAAGATTAAATGTATGTATAAAATTATACATTTATAATTTCATGTATAACTTAAGGAAATAAGATTTCACTCCCTTTTACATAAGCTTAATTTTGGTTAAAATTGCTTTTCTAGAATTGTCATTAAGATGTGCAGCAAAAGGTGTTAACCGTGTGGATTAGTTTTCTAGAGTTAAAACATGCCAAGTTTGGGTAGCCCGATGAGAAAACTAGAAAATTAATCGTCAAGAAAAGGTTCATTTTATTCAACAAATGTAACATATATGCCATATAACTTAATAACAATTCAGTAAAACACTTGAAATATGTGCAAGGGAATTAGATCTCTGTTCCTTAGAAGATACATGAGGTACTAAATAAAAACGTCTATAATTTAATATCTTTTAGAACAAATTAGTTTTCGTATGTGAATGACCTGAATATGGTCAGCATGTTACAGACTCTATTGTATATATATATTTTTTGTGTGTATGGCTCGACAGCCCAATATGGGCCTGGGCCTACTCGTTTCGTCGAGGTTTCATGGTCACACATTTGAGACACACCACAGTCGGTAGGACTCCTCTGGATGAGGGACCAGCTCGTCGCAGAGACCTCTACCTGACATCACACAACACTCACAAGACACAGACATCCATGCCCCCAGTGGGATTCGAACCCACGATCCTAGTAAGCGAGCGGCCGAAGACCCACGCCTTAGACCGCACGGCCACTGGGATCGGCACTCTATTGTATATACAGCAAACAATTTGCTTTAAAGGAGATAAAATTTGCTTCGGCATAATTGCGGGGATGTGCCCAACACATGGGATGTCTTTCACGTTTAGGATGTGATATCCTGCAGAAGTAGAGTATTTCTCCCATCCACACTGTGTCCATATTGGTTTACGCTCCTATCAGCTCTCCAATTCATTGAGTAACAGAGATTATTCCCTGGGTGTAAAGCGGCCGAAGCGTGAAGCACCATCCACCACCATCGAAAACCGGTGGACAAGAATGACACTTTTATGCTTCTTCGTGACTTAATGTTTAAAAAGATAACGTCATCATTTACTATGAAATTACGGCGAGAGGTAACATTTGTTATGGTAGGCAAATTCCTTACCCTTGCGAAGTTCATATAGCGTGTTTAAGCTACAGAAGACACGATACTTTATGGTGCCTCACGAAGAAAACCCTAGGCAAGCCCGTGCTTCTTTCTACAGTCTAAAGAAGACGCACGTATCAAGACAGCTGAATGGGTTTGCATTGACGGCATCACAACTAACAATGTCTCCGTGTCATGCCTCAAATACCACACAACACTGCAGTCAACGGTCTTGCAATATGACTGACATGCAGACACGTGGACAGTGCATGAAAAAGCGAACTGGACACATCTTACAAGCATACCGACAGGCTCTTGGCAGCGGCAAAAATATCGTGTAGGTGCCAACTTTATTTATTTACGTTCCATTTCTTGCTAATCTACTAAAATGCAAACACGGTTGTCATTCGGGTCATCAAAGCAAACAGAGGTGTTAGCCCGAGAAGAAAGCTGCGTAATGAAGCTCATCAAAATGTGGACCTTCATCTAGTAATATCGTTATTGGAATAATTGAAGAAGTTCACAGAATTTGGTTATGAAACCATGAACTCTTTTGAATACGATTGTGTGCTTTCTTTTTGGCACATAGCTCTTATATTTTAAGTTTGACAAAGTACTGACAACAACAAACCTTTCAAGAGATATCTTGTGACATGGAATTAATTATCACTATGGAAAGACGGTTTGCCCGTGGCAAGGTGGCGAACAACCTTGAGACTACATGACCATCTTGCAATTCAGTACCACACTGAGTACCACACGCGTACGACATCACAAAATGTAAAACTTTCTGATTACCGTACCGAAAAATATAAGGCAGCGTAGTGGAAATGATGTACAGCCTCGAAATAAGAGAAACGGGAAAGTTTCAGGTGCTGGTCGCCTTTATCAGACAAGGGCACCCGGAATCCGTTGGACAGGAAGCTGGACGTACCAAACAGACTCAATAGAATATTTATAGCACGAATGCCGCTACGAAAAGCCGAATTCCGAAGAAATAGTCCAAAGCCTGTTATTTTATTGAGTAATCACAGCACCAGAGCTGGTGTTTAAACACAGAATTTTTTGGTGGAAGGTCGCAACTAGAACTCCAAATTATTAATTGGATATGCTCAATTTGTCTTCATTCATGAAGAAAAGAACTCGATTCTCGCCGGGTAATGATTGTAATGGGCAAATGAGAATGTACAAGAAAAAATCCAGAATTTCCGAATGCTTTAATGACTTGTCAGTCATTTCTCTTTAGTCTGAATAGATATTAAATAAAAAATCGCACTTAAAACATAAGGAAAAATAAAAAAAATTTAACACACAGGGCATTTTATAATCAATCACGCAAATTCAAAGCTTCATTTTATGTCAACTGGCATGCCATATTTTAAACTGAATAATTTTAACAATTTTACAAAAGTATTCATACCCTGTTTTGTAATTTCATTAGCCCGTAATGCTGTTTTCATTTTTAAGGCGATCAAGTTAAGTGGGATGAGATGGATGACGCTTGTGGAAAACATGGGAAATTACTCGTATAAAACTGCATACAGAATTTTGGTTCGGAAACCTGAAATAAAGAGAGGGCTTGGAAGACCTAGTGTAAGTGGCAGGGTATTAGGCTTATTAAAACTGATTTCAAAGGAGTGGGATAGGAGGCTGTT
This sequence comes from Reticulitermes speratus, assembly GCA_021186555.1. NCBI lineage: Eukaryota > Metazoa > Arthropoda > Insecta > Blattodea > Rhinotermitidae > Reticulitermes > Reticulitermes speratus. Next base: position 25,065,306 of record JAJKFL010000005.1, read on the forward strand.
GACTGGAATCATGTGGTTGAGAACAGGGACAAATGGCGAGCTCTTGTAAACAAGATAATGAAATAAGGATTTCATAAAACGCAGTAAATTCCTTGACTAACCAAGCACCTATTGGTTTCTCAAAAGGACTTTCCTCCACGCACGCATTTATGATATGGTTTCAACGTTGAAATTTGCTTACAGCACACGTCACTTCCTGCTTACTATTTATTTCAATTTTTGTCTGCACTGTGCAATTCATCATCTTCATTTTCATTACTTTCTACTTCATCGCTATCACTTTCTTCGTCCCCCGATCCCGGTCGTACGGAACATACTGGTACAGGAGTAACTCTTAAGGCTTTTAGTCACAATATATCTGGTACGAATGTCGGTCGTCTCACCATCTACAAAAATTTTGTGCAGTTTTTCTTATTCCCTTGTTGCAAAACCGCGGTACTCCCTCGATTGCACCACTGCAGCATTCTTACAAATACTCCTCCTTCAATCACTCATCTGTTATCCTACCACCTTATTGTTTAAGAATGACAGTCATAAAATAAAAATTGCGATATTTATTTTCTTGGTGTGTAGATATATTTTTAATTTGCATTATTTTCAGGTTTGTTGTAGACTATCTCGTCACTTTGACCGTGGCAAACAAATCGACTATCTATCATCTATCAATCTACCAATCAATAATCTATCTATCTATCTATCTATCTTTGTCTATCTATCTCTACCTATCCATCCAGCCATCTATTTATTTGTCTATCTGTCTGTATCTTTATCTACTATCTGTCTATCTATCTATCTATTATCTATCTATCTATCAATCGATTGATCTATCTATCCAGGCATCCATCTACCTACCTATTTATCCATCTATTATTATCTGTCTCTCTATCTATCTTAATACCTATCTATCTATCCATCTAACTCCGCGACGCAGAATCTTTCTTGAAATTCTAATAGTAATTCGAAGGTGAGGTTTTGACCGGAAACCCGAAGAAAAAGAGGCCACTTGAAAGACCTGCGAGTAATTTGGATGTTAATATTACAACGGATCTTCAAGAAATATGATGGGAACGTGTGGACTGGATTCATGTAGAATTTGAAGTTCTCACAGCGGTGTTGCTGAAGTTTTTAAGTATTCTGGAATATGGCACTCTGTCGTTAGGAGAGTAGTTCACGAACTTTCGAAATATCGTACTACCTTCTCCTTCAGGGGGAAGTAGTTCAAGGATAGTGCTTTAAAACTTCGGAAACTACTCACCCAACGACACAATGTCACGTCCCATAAGACTGGATGCATGCAGTTCAACTTAAGGACTCTTGTGGATACGTTAATTAAATTTCGGCTTTCATAAAATTGCGGGTGAATCTGACTACCTGGGGACGTATTAGCTTCTCAGGGACTCTGCTCCATGGAATGAGATAGTAGTTCATATGCTGTGACTGGTCGGACCTAACTGAACGTGGGTAGGCTGTATGACCACTTATATATTCTCCTTCTTCTTCTCAAGCACTATAGTCCATTGTGGACCTTGGCTTCCAATGAGATTTTCTTCCATCCCTCTGACAATTGCCCGCCTCTATTTTATTCTAAGTTGTTTTAATTCGTTGGTTTTGCATTCTCCTTGTTTGTTCTTATTCTCCAGCGTTATCCTTCTTTTACGAGTCCATATATTTTCCTTGACCACTGATGCCTAGCCCAGCGCTTTTCGGACAAGTTAATTATCAAATACTGGCAAGTGTTTCTGCACATCGGCTACGAGCGCTTGGTCATGTTTGCAAACCGTCCGCATTCCAAGAAATTGATACAGCTGCTGCAATAAACTAACACGAAACACAGGGAAGGGTCTTTGTTGGAGAAGGTCAGGCATGCGTGGAACACCCTGGAAGGAAGGCAAGAGCGTCTCATCTTCTAGTGGCCCAGAGAAAGTAAACATTCCATGTGTGCTTCTCTCCCCCGGCTTGGATTGCATAGCATTAGATTAGGGTTTATATGAGGGAGCAGAAGATGAAGGTTATTTTTAAAACATCAGCCCTCCACACTCAATAGGAATGTGAGTAATTTCCTTCAGCGACCGTCACAGTGCCACTCTCTCATTCCCTCGCGTTCCATATATTCTGAATATTTCTGATTTTACTTGTTCAGCTTTACTTAACATTCTGCTAAGCCTACGGACACTATAACCTGAAGCAGCCGAGTTGCACCTAAGCTCAATACGATGCTACAAAAGCAGATCCATTTGTTTTGCATAAAATTCGTGTATAATACTGTTAGGCTGGAAGCTTCGGGCAGTGTCGAGGGAATACTTTGCAGCATCTTAGTGAGTCAAAGTGAATTAGACGTGACTGGATTCGATTCGACATGTTTCCTAACACCCTTAATATTAAATGCCACCATCGGAAATCTCACCAAACTCAAGGCCAATATTTATGTGTGTTTTATAATTACGCTGGCATAGAAATTTGGGTGCTAATATTTTGTGCTTTTTGTAAAAACAAAATGGCGTCCCTACAAAAATTGTCTTTAGATTTCGATTTGATAAAATAACAAATAAGCTATTGGTTTAAAGCTTGAAAAAATTTGTATGCAAATAGATAAAAACGTACCTACTTATCTCTGATAAAAAACAGTTTAAAGAACAATAATTTCATGAAAAAGGTGATTATGGAAATTGGTGAGGTTATATGCGACAAATATAACACCTATAAAATCCGAGAATAAGCAATAAGGTAAAAAGCAATCCCACTGCAGGCCTGGACAGGCTCTTAGGTTTCCAAGAGGTTGAGGATCCCAGATTTCTAGACAATTGGAACAATCACAAATAATAATTACAATAATTATAGTAGATGTGTAGAAATACAACTAGACATGTATGCTTATTGCATAGACTAGGAATTCTGCTAGGAAATTGTCGTATTTCATAGTCCAGTTCCCTTTGCTTTTGGTACACTTCATGGAGCTGAAAATAACTATCTCAGAAAATATAGCGTCGATGGCAAAGATATTAAAGAAAGAAGATGGAAAGTATTTGGAAGGAAGCAATCCATGTATGCGCTAGATTATATTCCGGTATATGACGGAAGAAACTGACGAAAACCACAAGAAGCTCAGTCGGATAATTTGTATTCAGGCTGATTTGAAACAGTCTCCTCCCCAGTATAAATCTCGTGTTCATCTACGCCAGCCTGTTCGGTCCATTTCCCTTTTCGTTGTACCTCATCTCCAAATGTGGACAGGCAATATCCTTGAATGACTACAGAGTCTAGTTTGGAGGGCAGCCCGAATCGAATCGTGGCATCCTTCATGCTAGCAGTTTGAAGTGTCATATCCTCCGTATTTCTAAATACCAAGTAGCGAAGAAATAAAAGAAGTCGGCATTTTCTGAGCTTAGTAGACGGATGAGATAGTTCAGGTTCACGCTCTGGTGGCTTTGCCCCTGAGGAAATGAAACCTCAGCCTATATACCATTTTTTATTGGTAATAATTCACAAAATCTCTAACACACAAGCTTGGTAAGGTGAGTGGAAGTAGGTTAGACGACAGGAATTCGTCTCGGTACAACACCAGGGACTTTTCTTTTCGTCGCCAACTTTTGGAGCCCAATTACTACAAACAAATAATACGGCCGGAACCTGAACCAGAAGAAGACATGCAGTACAGAGATACAAACGTGTGGGTTTTATCCTCATTTTACATTCCAAGCGGGGCGTTCTATTGAGAGAAGTGGTAGATAGATCATCTCAACGCAGAAGTCCATATGAGTGCTTCAAGCGAGATTCAAGCATACTTCATCAGTGTTTGAAGAGAGCGATGCTGCAACTGTAATGATCGGTATACATGTCATACATTCATTATTATGCAAGGTTTGATTCACGTGGTTAAGTGCTTGAGTAATGTTAGTAAAAGAACGCAGCAAGATGGTTTACAAGAATCTTTGAGTCAATACTGAAAGATTTCCTAATTTCGATTTAAGCGACTGGTAGTTCCAGTATGAGGACCCAACGGGAAGAAAGTCACACGTGACGTGCAGGGTTTGACTTTGCTGTCATGGCCCTACAGAATACTACTGCATTTTGTGAATTATTTACTTTAAAAGTCTTAATATTAGATAGGCAATCTGAAGGTACAGAACAACCCCACGGAAATAGGCATGTTTCCTGTCTCTGTGGATCAAGAGGCTGTCACATGCATTCTCATTTCTCTTACAGAAGGTATCTCTGCCAGGTGTGTGGCATGTTGCTTTCTAGGTGCTTTCCCAAAATCGCGAAAAGCGACTATTATCTTCGTCACGTCTGTCTGTCCGTCCGCATTGAACAACTCGGCTCCCACTGAATGGATTTTCGTGAAATTTGTTACTTGAGGATTTTTCGAAAATCTATCGAGAAAATTCAAGTTTCATAAAAATGTGACAAGACTAACGGGTACTTGACATGAAGACCTACGTACATTTATGCTGTCTTGCTCAATTCTTCTTAGAATGAGAAATATTTTAAACAAAAGGTGTAGAGAAAATCACAAGGCACATTTCGTGTTCAAAAACTTTTGCCCGAAAGTCGTGCCGTTTATGGGATAATGTGGAGAAATATGGTAGAGCCAGACAGGTCACAAATGTCAATATAATACGGCGCAAGCGCATTGCATGCTGGATAACTAAAACTACACACTCGGAATATGTAATATTTATTGCATTTGCAAAGCAACAGTATTTATGGCAACGCACCTCAATGTAAGTTTATATGAATATTGCCTCTCTTTTATATTCTGAGGTCTTGAACTTCGTGGGGTCGATACCTCTCCAGATCACCATATAAGACTTACGTATCTCAACAGCCCACTGACGAGGATGTGATATGTTTTTATCGATTACGTTATATCTGTGCAGTATTTCAGCCTTTTAATTGGCATTCTTATGTTAGTAGACACACTCACCTGCAAAAAAAAATCATTTATTACAAACACGGTCTCTTAGATTCCATAATTCATACTACGTATTTTCTTACCATTAAATTAAGCCTACCTGTCTTAGAGTTAAAGTCAAAAATGGAGCACTGCATGGGACGAGTACATATCGTACTCAATATGCAGATGCCTATAATATTCTACTCTCCAAAGGACTGAGGATATACTACATACACCAGACTTCTGGACTTAATTGTGCTCTTCGTTCAACAATAAGCCTATACTCTCAGGGATGAAGAAGGATTATTCCCTTGTATCGACGAAGCACTGTAAGGGATTCACAGAGACAGGTCTCGTAAAGGGACCCTTCGTTTAATATTATTAAGGTTACCAAATCAATGATGAGAATATGGGGCACATACCGTGCATGAAGTGATGAGAACGGACACGCTGTAGTTGAGGATAATATTAAAATATTTTATAGAGAAAAGGGATGTGGCGATGAAGAATGGATTCTTGTTTCAGGATAGAATCTACTAACGGGCTCTACTGAACAGACAATGAAAGATCGGTTTAAGTAAATGGTGGGAAATTTCGTAAGTGGCTGTTGATGTCTCCAGACACGACTAGTTCCACAAACCAGCAAAAGATGAACCAAATTAAATTCGCTACAATTTCTGTCAAAATGGGTTCAGCTATTTCGATTGTGAAACACGTGGACAAAGCGACACAACTTTGCCATTATGCATTGTATATAGAATCATAAATGAGTCGCCGATTATAGAGAAATGTATGTACCGAACCCTTGGGAAAATATTCTTAGAACCTTCCAGCTTTCATGAAATGACATTTGGAAATCATCCCATACTCCTCTTCTTCTTCTTTAGACGAAAGATGTGATACTTTGACCACACTGCCCTAAGACCACAGATTGAAATAGCATTCACCTTCTTTAAGAATAAAGCACAGATAATCATAAAGCGTAAAACGTTTTGCGTTTGAATAGAGTGAATAATAATTATTGAGTTCCTCACACAAACGTATCTACCCCATGCAGTCTTATTGACCCCGACTGATGCATATGCTCAGATGATTTCCATACCTACACACCTACACTCCTAAGACATACATAAACATAAGGTATGTCACGTATTCATAAAGATACCATAATAGATCCACATATGCATATTATCACACATTTGAAATAAAAAAGAGACAGATAGTGCAGCACAGACGCGCTGAGTCTGTTGAATACAAAGTTTGTCCCTTTCGTCTTTTCTTTTAACAAAAAGACACAACACACACTGACATTCGGAAATAGCTGGACTCTTAAAACATTAAATAAAAAAAGGTGAGAGACAGAAAGAAAGACGACTGACATGTTATGAATTGAACTCTAGAAAAATATACACCCACAGTCGACCCAGAAACCAACCCGCAGTACAATAACCCCCACTCCTCTACCATGTTCACACACTTGCATTATATGATCTAAACATTTGACGTGAAACTTTATGGTCGTTCTGAGGGCCTGTCAATAAGTGTGTAACGTAGAGAGACATGTGAAAGCTAGCTGTGCGTTTATTAATACAGCCTGTGACAATGTGATGAAGAAAAATTAATTTTAACGAGTATAATGCCTGTTGAAATTTCAAAGAGCATTTTTAGGCATACAGTTTGCGGACAAAACAATACCCTTGAACGTGCAGCTTTTTTACCAGTAGAAACATTCACTAAAAACAGCTAACATTAATAACGCGGTTTATAAGCTACAGTAAAAATAAATATATGAACTGTGCCATCTGCATACAACATATATTAAGGTGTTAATTGTTAAAGTACAGATACTTCAATGCAGATTGCAATGGCATCCCTTCCTGCCATATTATGTCATTTTGGTAAATACTAAGAATTTTACCACCACCTGTTACCAACTCCAAACTAACAAATATGGGCTCTATATACAGAATCGCAAGCATTTATGCCATATTATTTTCCTATTCCTATATTTTTTCCCGAAAACTTGAAAGGAAGAAATCAATTGGAATAGCTAGGCACAGAAGGGAGCATAGAAACATGATCGAGTCATGAGCATTGTTTTCAGTTGAATTAGGATGTGGACAAGTGGCAAGCGCTTTTTAATACAGTAATATATATTGGGGGAATTTTTTCACCATCCGAGTGACCATCAGACTTTCGAGAATTCTGCGTCATGGAATCAGTTAATTAGTTAACAGAGAATGAAGCTCAATTCTACACCTGTTTCAGATATTTGGAGAGAAAAATTTGAAAAATTATGAAGCATTAGTGGAACAAGTGTCGAAATTTTGGACAAGCTCCACCTGTAGCTACAGTTTCCAGAGATAACTTTTCCACTGATACTCTGTAGTCACCGAGAGACACTTGCATATCACATGCCTTGAATGTGCTTGGCGTGAATTTTAAAAAGTACTGGAAGGGTACCTTTAATATTAATAATAATACTTAGGTAATAAGAGTTAGAGAATGAAATAAAAATTGTGAAAGCAATTAGCACAGACATTAATATGAATTTTGGATTAGAAAAATGTGCAAAAATTTGTTAAGAAAAAGGGAGGGCACATTTTAGAAGGACATTAAAGAACTGAATCCGAGAAAAGCATATAAGTATTTAGGGATAGAAGAGAGCCATGACATAGATCATAAAAATGAGAAAAAAAAAGTAGAAGAAAAAAGTACTTGGAGATTGAGATTAGTCTTGGACACAGAATTAAGTGCAAAGGATAAAATACAAGCAATTTGAGCATTGGCAGTACCAGTACTTAGATATAGTTTTGGAATTATTAATTGGCGCCAAGAAGAACTGCTAAAACTGGATAGGAAAACAAGAAAACATCACCCTAAGGCAGTTGTAGATCGCTTGTGTGTTCCCAGAAAACAAGAAGGAAGGGGGTTGATGCCGTTAGAAGAAGCCTGCATAATAGAAATTACAAAACTGATGGAATATGTAGACAGCAGTGAAGATCCACTAATACAAACTGTTAGAACCACCAAAACAACACAAACTCAGCAATGGTACAGACAGCTAGAAGCCTCAAGAGAGAATAACATAGAGGAAAAAGACAAAAAAGGACAGCATAGCAGAGAAGACAAAGAAAAATGGCGGGGGAAGAGGATGCATGGACAATTTCCACGTAACGTAGACGAAAAATTGGTGGATAATGAACAGTCGTATCCATGGTTAAAATTTGGAAACATCAAGGGAGAAACAGAAAGTATAATAGTGGCAGCACAAGACCAAACAATTAGTACAAACTATTTTTAAAATAAAATTTTGAAAGAAGTTGAGAGTAAATGCTGGTTATGTAAACAATATGAAGAAATGATCGACTACCTAACCTCAGGATGCCCCATTTTGGCGAAGAATGAGTACTTAAAGAGACAGATAAAGTTGGTGCACATTTACATTATTCAATATGCAAAGCACTAGGCATCGAAACGACTGAGAAACGGTACACACACACATACACCCAAATCAGTATGTGAACATGAAGATGTGACAGTGTTATGGAATCAAGGGGTACACACAGACAAAGGAGGTACAGCAAATAGGCCAGATATAATAATTAAAAACAAAAAAAGAGAAAACATTTGTACTGATAGGTGTGGCAATACCAGCGGAAAGAAATGTCACGCAAACGGAAGCAGAAAAGAAACTAATACAAGTCTTTATGTATAGAGATACAACGAGTGTGTAACATGAAATGTATGACTGTACCAGTAGCAATTGGAGCCACCGTATTAGTAACAAAAGATTCAAAGAAAAATATAGAAGCCATACCACAAAACATTCAATAGATTCACCACAAAAGACAGCTATACTTGGAATATCACACATAATACGGAAAGTACTGCAGTCTGAAACTTGAAACCTGAGCAGTAGGGATCACCGTTGGTTCAAGAGAAGTACCAGGAAGAAAAGGCCTGTGACAAGTGACAACGAAGAATAATAATAATAATAATAAATCTACTATTATTCTGCCAGCAAAGAAACACTGCTCTCCTCTTCAGTACTAATTGATTCGAGTTAATTTTCTCTTTGCCCTCTAACCAAAGCAAGTATCCCAGTGCTGTTTACCGCGATCATCTTACAGTGACATCTTATTCGTTGTCCGTTGCAACGAGTGGCCAACTTTCAACCCGAAGAAAGGAAAGCACTGCGTAAACTAATTAAATCTCACAATAATTGTATTGCAGCTTCTAGCCACAACACTTGCATTCCTTTTGTCACGTTGCATTTCACGTATTATAATTATTTGCTTAGCGACTGAGCAGATATTCTTGGAAAGCTTAGCTGGTTAAGAAACCCTACATTATACAAACAGAACAACAAGAAGTTTCATTTCTGTGTTCAGAAAAATCCGCTCATGTTAAAATGTTTTTCTGGTTTCATACTTCTTGGAACTGAAGGCGGAAGAATTGATAGTAACCAGAGATTCCACACGAATAGTGGAATTAAATTGTGATGTGTAAAAATGGAAAATAAGTGGGTTCACCAGGGGCATACAACTGTACTTGAAAGTGAATACAGACACGCAATGACACTCCTGACTGACATTCAAGGAATGTAGGTCAACATATTTTTCTTAAAATAATCGTGACCTTTAAGGGGAATAATTTGTAAGAGATCTATAAAAAGTATGAGTCACTGTTTGGAACTCCAGAGCCGCTTTCGGGAGCTTAGGGTTGATATTTATTCCTAGATCTGCAGCACGTAAGAGAGTTCCTGAAGGAGTTGTAGCCTCTGCGCTACCCCCGGGGGTAGGCGAAGCCTCAGAAGCGACTGAGGCACACTTCATAATTATTAAATGGCTCTTAAAGACCTAAAAGGTTTTGAAATCTTTCTTACTGGTACAACTTTTTTTCTCAAGTGTTTATATCTTGTCGTGTTCATAACATAATACATAATACAGTAGTTTGAGATAAAAAAATAATAAGCCAATACAAAAGGATAATGATGCCAATATTACGTAGATTAAGGTGTATGTCGATTGAAAGCTTTCAAAAACACTAGAATGCCCTTCAGTCTTCTAGAAGTATCCAGAACAAGTATGGGCCAATAGGCGACGATCACAGTTTGATATTACAAAATGTAGGTGATTGAGAAGCCTCACTAATACAGTACGACACGAAGAAGACGTAGGTAACCTGAAGATTTCATTGCCATGAAGACTTAGATTTATCTTCTGGGTTATGACGCCGTATAGTTCCTTACGTGGTTACCAAAATTTAAGACTGATGTAAAGGTGAAAATAGCTGATTCCTCTGAAACGTAAGTAATCACGGGAATATAGGTAAAGCTATCCCATTACAGGCCTGGACAAGCCTTTAAGACTCCAGGAGGTTGAGGCTCCCAGAATTTTTAGAAAATTGGCACATGACGATCGTAAGGTTGTCAGCCCTACGCACCGGCCGCCTTTACCCCCAGGAGATACCGCTGGTATTCATTTTTGTTAGAGGCTCTTTCGACCCCAGGGCGGCCGAAAGGATTAAGTCAATGAAAAATCCCAATGACCTCATCGGGAATATATGTACAGTATATTTCTGTCTCAGCAATTTTAGATTAACAATATTTGGTTAAATTTAAAGCACTAAAATAAATAAAAACGTGACACGTTTCTACGTCTCTCATTATCACAGCAGTGTTAACATTTTATCAGTTAATTGCGTAGAATTAAACCTTATTTTTGTTGTTTTACGCGGTAAAATTACGCATAAAAGTGCTTTGGCGTGCTGCAACTGAATGTTAGTAACCACATACAGACTGCAGGGTGTCATAAACCAGAAAACCGTAATGGAGAATTATAAATGCCCAGTCGTTAGGAGTTACTGAATTATTTATCACAGACGAAGTCTAATGGGAGTCGCATATTTTGTTTTCAGGCGTAAACGTTAAGATCCAGCTTCGCTCAGTCGGTATAGTGGCCAGCTGAACGATCACGGCATTGATTGGAATTAGATTCCTGGCTGCTACAAAGTTTTTCCCTCTCACCAACTTGTGCCTACTGACCCTTTGAGTCCACCCAACTTCCTAAACAAATCGCAGCGTGAGCTCGTTAGCAAAGGGCAAAACGGCCGAGACGTGGAACCACTCGCTTTCATCTAGTGAGGATGCCTTCGCGGTTTGGTGCTCATTTTAACAGATGAGCACAGCAGCAGTTTTGCACATAACTTGCTTTTATCTCTGAACACTGGGACACAACTGAGGGTGACTGTACACTGTGTTTCCGTTCAGACGGAGGTCCACATGCTCGCCTGCCGGCTGTGGGTTCTGCCTTTATTGTCTCGGTAGCCACATTTTCATATCCGATTTATAGTTTAAAGAGCTAGTTAAAAATATTGTTCTCTTACTAGAAATACCCATAGGCGACAAAGGCATTGAAATATTGCGGAGAGGGTTTGAGGTTAGAGCAAACAGAAATGCATGTATGTCTGTACAGAGGCAAACAGCGAGATCATGCAGCTGGCAGTGACTACACAAACATAGAATGTGGCAGATACGATAAAAATAAAAAAAATAATATAAATGCGATGCCTTTCCCTCATTAGCCTTTTCATTTCTCTGTTCTCCCTCCTCCACTTTCTTTCTATTGCGTGTTTTTCGTTGTCTTATTCTCCACGTTCCTCGTTGTCTTCTACTCACTCGCTTCTTATAACTTTTCTTCTGTCATTAAATAACCTTCACTTTTTCCACAACCTAATTTTTCGTATTCTGCTTCTCTTTCCCTTTTTATTCTAATTCTTATGCACATTCCCTCCCTTTATCCTTTTTTACTTCTCTTCTTCCATTCGAACTTCTATTTTTATACTTCTACTTCTCAAGCCCATTTCTCTTCTTCTAGTTCTCATTCACCCTCTAGTTTTTCTTTTACTGGGAAATGGAGACATGCATTCTTAAACTCGTCACTGAATTGAGCTGAGCAGTCAGATTCACGACTAGCCCGCGACAGTGCATTTCATCCCAGGGGAGAAGCCCCAAATAACTACTGGACAGGAGGCTAGACGAGACCCACAAGCGACTGCGTGTAATGGAAGAGCAATTTCTTTGGGGAATCAAGCCTCGGTCTTCAAACTCGTAGCAGTGTAATGAGCTATTCTAGGTCTGCTATTTAGAAAGGCGATGAAAAAATAAAAAAAATCAATCCTTCCCTTTTTTGTTAATGCCCTTAACAGAATTATGGTTTAAAGAATGTGTTTGTAAGAAAGACAAGGATTAACAAGACTCCATTATGTAAAGCAACAAAGCGAGAGGGCTATAAAACCTTACGTTATAATGGAGTGCTCCCTCACTACTGCGTGTTTTCTTATCGCACACACGGTAAAATATACACACTCAGTGGAGACAAACAAATGTTAATATTTTAATGGAATTATATGGTTGGAACTCTAAGATGTCACGCACACGGATGGTATTACTACAGAAGTCCAATATCAATAGATTTCTTCTTATAGAGAATCCTAATGAAAAATGCGGCCAGTTACGAAGCCTACGTTTCATCGTGACTGCGAGTAACCGCAGATTCGCTATGTACACTCCAGAAATCGAGAAAATAATATCATTTTATTTCAACAAATGTTTGACTGAAATATATAGTCAAACCCGGTTATAACGTCATGAAAGGGACCGAATATTTTGTGTCGTTATAAACGAGTGTCTTTATAACCGAGGGGTATAATATTATGGTTAACAGTGACAAATTAATTGGCACCACAGAATATCGGTGTCGTACAAACTGATGTCGTTTTAACAGGGCTCAACTCTATTTCAAATGTCTTTATTATGAAGAACAATCTTTATCATCAAATTCCAACGAATAATCAATCGAATTTTAATTGAAAACCAAACCTGCACAATTTTGACAATTGTAATTTTAACACTGGCCTTACTTGTGTGTGTGTGTATGTGTGTGGTCTCTTACGGTAAGGAAAATTAAAGTTTTGTCAGGACAATAATTGTAACATAATGCTGGAGAAAACTGCGTGAAGAGGAGTTTAATTATTTATCATCCAATATTGTTACGGTAGTCAAAATAAGGAAGAGAAGATGAAGGGAGAATATAGTACGCACGGAAGAGATACAGCATAAAAGAGGTCTTATTGGAAAACTTGAAAGGAAGAGAGAACTTTGGAGACTTAAACTTACAAAGGAGGGTAATTTTGGGTATTCAGGAATTTTGAAAGTGTACTGGAATTATCTGGCTCAGGTTGCAGGCCAGTGGCAAATATTCTAAGGTGGTAATCAAATATGAGGTTTCATGACACAGAAACGTCTTCATCAGCTAAGAGATTATTAGATTCTGAAGAATGGGCTCTCTACCCCAGAATTAATATGTGGGTCAAAACAGCCAAATTCACATGACGAATTTCTGAACAGCCATTTATGTGCGAAGACTGACTCGTGACGTTCGATTTGTTCTGTATCACTGCATTATTTGTTCCATTCACGGCTCTACCTCCCCATCTGAAACAATGTGCTACACTGTACAGGTTCAGTGGGCGGCAGGATATCTCAGATTGAATATTAAGGACGTGCTACGAGAGAACAACGATAGCTCAGTCGGTATGGTGGTTACATGAAAAGCTGAACTATCTACGAATCGTGGTGTGATTTTCAGCAGGAGCAAGAAACTCTCCCTTCTTCAAAGCGTCTAGTCAGCCGGTCGGGCCCACACTGCCTCCAATTTGATGGTACCGGGAGTTCTTTCTGCTAGGATACAGTGAACAGAGTAGAGGAGAAAATCACAATAAACAGATGGGGAATAAATCATTTGAAAGGGTGGAATATTTCAAATATTGGAAACAGTTCTAACAAATGAAATTTGCATTCGTGAAGAAATGAAGAGCAGACTGAACTCGGGGAATGCTTGCTAGCATTCGGTGCAGAATGTTTCGTCTTTCAGTTTGCTACCCAATAAATATAAGGATTAAAATATACAGAACTATAATTATGCTGTTGTTTTGTACGGTTTGAAATTTGGTCTCTCTATTGAGGGAGAAGCAGAGGCAGAGGTTTTTAGAAAATAGGGTGCTAAGAAATATATTTGGGCCTAAGATGAACGAGGTAACAGGGGAGAGGAAAACACTACGTAACGAGAAGCTTTATGTCCTGTACTCCCCACCAAATATTACTCGTGTGATTAAATCAAGAAGAGATGGGCGGGGCATGTAGAACATATGGGCGAGAGGAAAGATGCATACAGGGTTTTGGCGGGGAAATCTGAGGGAAACAGACTACTTGGAAAACCTAGGCATACATGCCAGGATAGTATTAAAATGTATCTTCAAAACATGGGATAAAGAGGCTGGATTGGATTAATCTGGCTCAGGATAGGTGCAGGTTGCGTGCTGTTGTGGATGCAGTAATGAAGCTTCGGTTTCCATGAAATCGGGGTACTTCTTGACTAGCTGTGGACCTGTTAGATTCTCAAGGACTCTGCTCCATGGACTTAGTTACAGTGGCCGGTGTGTGCCAGCTATAAGTTTCTGTGCAGAAACGGTTTAACTCCCCTAGAGACATCGACTTGGCGCAGAACGTCTTCGGCTTTAATTAGGTTTCTGGTTTGTGGTTGACTGACCGACCACTCATTTCCACATGCTGCCGAGATAAGAATGAGTGGAGATATACGTCTATAACGCTATACGACTTTAAGGCATACAGTGGGACAGATTTAGATTTACATTTATCTTAGCCTGCAAAAAGATATAAACGCAGAGAGCGTCCGTGCCTAGGGAAGACAACCCGAAGTGAGATTCTTGCATTTTACGGATTAACAACATACTAACGTAGGCCTCGAATTTAATATCGTCGGATTTGTCATTCACTTGCTTTCTAAAAGTCTGTTTCAAAGCCATTAATATCATGATGACCTGAACATCATCAATAGAATGTCTGTTGCTGAGGCTGTCAAGTCAGATAGCAAACAGAGGCCAGGCGAATGTGACGTTCTATTCAACTATGAGACCAATGGCCTTACTGTGCAAATGTTTGTGGGTTTTCCGTTTTGCCTATGTTGAAGGCTTTTGGCAGAGATGGATTTATCGAACACCACTGTGTAAATCTCAACGTTTCATACATATGGCTATGTATTGTATTTTATTTGATAGTGAAATGGAGTCCAGCAACACAGCTTTGATGACAAATTGTAAAGCTAATGGATATACCAAAGTTGTCATAACAGTGCCATTCCGGTTACCTTAAAGGTCAGAATTTACCAAACATAATATCTAAAAATAAAAGAAATTGACACATTTGTTAAGTGTTAACTGAATTTCCTGTAACCTACCGTTTTATAACTGATATACATGGACAATGAGAAACGTCCATATCCTGCTGTTCAATGCAGGGAACCTTGAGTGAGTGAGGTATGGTGATAATTTACTTTACCACTGACGATTTTCGAAATAAATATAAAGGTCCTAAATATTATTCATCGCAGGTTGGCAACAATGCGTACCTCCTTATGTGTCTGAACATACTCAGGTTCTTTACAAGCTATGCCTTATAAATAAGGAGTTGATCCAGAGTGCAGAACTTCTAGAGGAACACAAGAATAGAGTTGACTGTTGAACGTTGGTTTTTATCGGATGGTGGAAGAGTTAAAAACCTCTTACAAATTCAGACTCGCAGAGTTTCCTTTTATGATCTTTGCAAAGATGCTATGTGACCTGTGTCATGGCAGTTACCGACGTCATGGCCTGCCTCAGCAATGCCCCTCTACACCACACTGTGTTTCATGTTAAGTGTTGCCACCAGCAGGACAACGTTTCATGGAGTGGTTAAGGAATGACAGTTTAAATACAGCTGTTAACTACACGTATCATACAATCTAACATCAAATAAGTTAGGAAATGTTCGTACAGCGTGACAAGTTACCAGCGCGCTTGCTGACTTGTTGAATTATGTTGAAGCCCATGAGATTTACAGGAACGTTGTAGTGGAGGTAAATGATATCTTTCATTTAAGAACTTTACCGAAAACATTTTTCGCTATTATAAATATTCTGCGATTACGTTACAGTGGCAAACACAGAATAAATAAAGTATCCGTTATTTGTTCGTGATTTTCTCAAATCGTGGTATTTTTAAACAACGTTCAGTAGAATTCCCCCGTTTCAAACTTAATTAAAATGTGTTCAGTGGTTCTAGAATTATTATTATGTATTGGCACAGAAATAAAAGAGGCTATCTGAATATCAGTATTTTTGCAACTTCAGAGGCGAACACGCCACAAATCCTACATTTTACCCAGACAGTGCATTTATGTTTTTCGCATAACTTTCGGAATAAGCAGCGATTATTTCCCTAAACATAAAAAATCGGTTTATCTTTGCAATGTGGGCGCAGTACCATTTCGATGAGGATGGAACTAACATTTTAAACATTATTTAGAATAACTTCATTCTTCAAAGTGTTAACAAGGTACTTTGCCATAAACTTGGGGCACTTACCTCCTTTTCAGTGCTTTAAAACAGGGTTCCAGAAATACAATTAAAGTTACTAAAACTTAAAGAATTAACTCGCCAACGCACAAGCAATATGTTGACACAGATGTGCGTGTTCTTACCGTTAGTATTTGTTAAGTGTCCTGCTAAGAGCGGGGATAGCCTAGTCAGTAGAGTGATGGGTTATGGGCTGGACAATCCGTGATTACATTCCGGGCAGCAGCAAGAAATTTTTCTCTTCTTCAAAAAGGTTCAGACCGCCTTCGAAGACCATCCAAATTCCTAATAAATAAATTCTGATGATCTTTTCTTGGGGGTGAAAGGACGGAGCTTGAATTTGACCACAAACCTACACCTAGAGCCGAGGTTAAAAATGAGTGAAGGTAAACTTCGACTCCCATGCACATCTTCATGGCGTGCTCAAAGACAACTTTACCTTTTAACTCTCCTGATAAGAGTTGGCGGCATTATTACTAAAGTTCTATTTTAACCAGTAGGCTATAGTAAGGCTAGCTTAGATTAGAACTGTAATGACACAGTTCAGCGATGACTTTAACTTGTCACACTTTCACACATAAACTTAAACAACTGAATTGCAGACATATTTTAAAATTTTAACTGCAGATAATTTCATTGAAAGTTATATGTATATTTTCAGAACGACATAATTTTAATTTCCTGGTTACAACGGTCTAACAGTTATAAACCTAAAATTAAAAATGACTGTCCCCTTCGCACTAACAAACCGTCACTCTCCACGAGAATAACAATAACATCGGATTTATTTCTACATATAACTTCACCATCTTCATTTTGGAATCTTCCCATTTTGGTTGGTCCCACACATTCTAACAAAGCTAAAATTGGAATAAAAAAGACTGAGAATAAGCAACGATTTTTCGGACAGAAAGAGACAATGTTATATGATTGCGAAGCTGCACATGCCTTTCTTTTGGTCTTGTCATACTTTGTAATGCTGAATATCGTATAAGAAATCGTATTAAGAACGACACATGCATATGTATTAAGTTCATCACGTTGTTCAATATAATGTATTTGTTTCAAATATATTTATTCACTGTGGACTAACATCGCAGGTCTCAACAGCGCAAGCGCGAGGGAAGTGTGCAGTATCGATAAAAAAAAAAAAAAAAAGAAAATCTGACCAGCGCTGAATGTTTGTCATTTGACTATTACTAGTCAGCATATGTGACTTTTATTATGAGAGCATATACAGTTTCGCATTAAATGGCCTAGGGTTATTAAAAAATAAATTAAAATTGACTATTAATATATTGATATAAATTTTTGTTAGTCCAAAACCTTTCTTAACAAATTTATTTTATGTAACAATAGTTTTATGTACGTACTCAAAGGTATTTTGGTAGATTTCAACTTATGACATCTGTCTCTAAATGGAGCCCAACTGATGTTTGTAATTCACTTGGGGTCCCTCCTCTGAAATTTTCTCCATCCATCCGTCTTTAAATTCCTTGTAATCATTTTACTTTTGGAATCCTATTTCCAAAGGTTTTATGTTGAAAAACTGAGATAAAAATCACAGTGGTATAATATAACATCGTAAACGTCGATTTCTTCTTCCGTGCAGGGAAAATCTGTGATGGATGATGAGAATAATTCCACTGACGCATCTATCGAAGAAATCTCAAACCCAGGTAATTACCAGGTTTGATGAGACAATGTGCTAACTCATGCAGTTACGACCAATGATGCCACAGCATTTAGTGCGCAGGTTCAAATGTTCGCTTGCCAGCTGATGGCCACTCTGGTTCGAGTGTCAGCCTACGGCTATCGCACTGTCAACAGGAAGCCCGCAGTATCGGTAATCTTATTTACACGGATAATTTGTATAATTTGCGTCACAAAATACTACATAAGATAGTAATATACATAACAGCGTAACATACAATAAAATTCTATTACACTATGTATCACTACTCCCAAAAGCCTCACAAAATACAAAGGATAAACTGGCCTAAATGAATTTATTGCTTGCTACGACGAGGCCACTGGAAGAAGTCCCATGTTTCGACACAATCTACATCTCTTCTTGCCATTACGTTTCTCCAAAGAGCATAATTCTGCTAGTCGTTAAGCAGTTCAGTTCACGCGACTATTGGAAGTGTAATCCACGTAATAGACCTGCAATTCCCTAGGGGCAAACATTTGCATCTCGTTAAAATAGACAAAGAGCGTTTGAGGGGAATAAAATAATAGGCAGAAGGTGGAAAATCCAATGCGTCCTTATCCCCACCATAAATTTTACTTTCTTGTGTGGCTTCAATCATGGTGTTTGCGCCCATTCTTCACCAGGGCCTTTCTAGTAAGAGATCAGGTTACTCACAAAATAAAATTGTTTATAAAGGAACATTATTTTATCCGACCAAAATTGTTTGCTACTTCCTGTCCACTCCCTCGCCGTATAAACCTACAAGGCGTGGATCCCGCCTCATGAAAAACTGGAACAGGAGCACGTAGTAACAAGTGCTGTTGGTCAGGTAAAATAATGACTCTACCGATAATCTTATCCAGTGCTTCAGTGTCCTATTATTTACAGCCGTGGCATCACTTAGGGATCGTTTATGTATTAAACGGTTTTGAAGCTAGCATGCAACGATGACTGTACATGGGTTTGCACCGTAAAACAGACTACGGCCACGCAGCAAACAGAACAGGGGCAGAGAAAAGTATACGACTGAACTTACGGAGGTTCTGAGGAGATGAAACAGACGAGTAGATCACGGTACAGTCTAATGGCGAGACTCTGTAATAACATGTATAATATTCAGAGTTCCCTAAACGCATATTTCTTCATCGATGGAATATTATTTTCTTTAAACAATCCCGTGCAATGGATTCGGTTATGGGTAAGGTCATATAATTTTAGCAGATGTGTATCGATGTGTTTCGGTGTCAAATTAAACATAGCAAATATATAATATGTAAGAGTAGAAATTCAGATGATAAAATTTGGTAACACTCAGGGAAGAAAGTTGTTTGAGGGTACTGAGGAGCATTTTTGGAATTGACAATGTCCAAACGAGAATACGGAAAAACTTCCATGAACAGAATCTTAATGATTTCTTAATGTTAGGGTCATTAGATCAAGGACGAGCTATTGGTGATATTGTTTGCATGGGAATAAAGGACAGACATACTAATTTTGAGTGAAATGGGTAGGGCAGACCACAAGTGATAAGGACCAAGATGCGAAAATAAGATTGAAAGAGATATAAAAAATGTTCTTATGAAGATGTGAATTGGTTTGAAATATCCCAGGGGTACCAATGTTGTGGGTTTTTTTTAACATGATTGCTTGGACGAATTACCTTAAGATAGAAATTTTGTTTTCCATAAGGAAATGTCAGAAGGTATAGCTAATTCCACCAACAAAGAATATGGATATTGGAGCCAAACACTCGTCTTTCCCCACAAAGATCAATGACGCGGGGCAGCACATAGACCTGTCTTTTTAATAGCACGTATGTCTACTGCCGCAGCGCCACACTAAAGCACGGTAGAGCAGTGGCCTCATGAATTTCAAATGTGTGACGTTTTATTAGCACGATGTACTCTTACTCAAAGGTGTGTCTCTTAACAGCTACTAGATAGAAGTTCTGTTGTGCGAAATAAGGAGATTTAGTCTTGTCCCCACGTCGAGCGACAGGAATAGAATAAACGTCAATATAATAAAAGCTTAAGGCTTATTTAACAAGAAACAGAGCTCAAACTGCCAAAATTAAAAAGGTTTTCTTTTAAAATTCAACAGTTTCAGAGTTTTTCTGTTTAATTTAACCATCTAAACCTTAAGTTATTCTCTGTTGCAAGATTTACAAATTTCATTTTGCCCACTGTATTTATAAATTTCTTAAGATTTTCACAACAAACAAAGGCTCTTTCCACATAATATCAACTGAAAGGCCTCTCTAGGAACCATGTTTTTAAACACTTTTTTTAAATATTACTTCCTTTATCTTGCTTTTCCTCTCTTATTGTCTTTCCACTGATGCTCCAAACTCTACTTCATCATAATACTATTCATAACAGAAGGAAAAACGTGCAAAGCCTGGGAACGTAAACAAAAAATGTTCTTTCAGATAATTCAGAGTATTGGACAGAATATGTCTCCCATAAAAAACTAGGGCATGATTGTTTCTTCCCATTCCTCTTCCAGTTTATTACTTATCACTCTAACTTTCGTCCCAACTCCAGCGTTACTACCAGCGTTGACAAACAAATCATAAATACAAATATAAATATGAAGTTATCCAACTTTACGTTATATTGACCGTGCATTCTATAGCAATTGAAGGTTATTCATTTATAAATTTAACAATTTTAACATTTTAGTGATATTTTAATATACATGTGGTGTAAGAGCTCAATCAGAACTCAAAACAATGGACTAGTATTTTAACGTTCAACATTTTACTCATATGGATGTGACCTTTTATACAATCGATGTATAGTCTATGCTTTTAACACTGTGACCCCTGAGGCTGGCATTCTGAATGCCAAAATACGTATAGGGGTGAAGTAATAATATTGTAAAAATTGTGCATAAGTTGGTATGATAAATAAATAACCTCCAATGAAGTTATCCGTTTGCTTACTTTATCACGACGCCATAAAGGCACACGGAAAAGTAGAAGGTACAGCTCTCAGGAAAACATGGAAAGTGAGTGCCCAGCTTCACCTCCCGGCTGCTTTAACCCTACAGGTAGTCGCTGCCACAAATTAAACAGGAGCCTGTTTGGGCCAGGCAGCCGGTCTGGACATTTTATGCCTGGGAATAATACTTCCTCCCTGCCCGAGATCGAAACACGCTTCGTCGGTCGTCAACTAGGCAGGCTAGTCAATAACCGACTGCGCTATTCCAACTCCAACCATACACAAACAAAAATATCAATCAAAGTTAAAGTTAAAGTTTCCTGGTATATGACACCGTGTCCTTTGCCACACGGATACCACGTTTGGGAAGACTGCATTGCCTACATCTGCAGGTTCCTACTACATGACATCACACCTCAGGGGAGAGTAATCTTAAAATTCACTCTCGTGAACATTTAATATCCCAATGAGAAGATTGATTTTACAGCCGAATAAGACTACTGAGATAATAACACCAATGTCTGGCATTGTGTTCATCAGAAGTTATAAAACAAGAATTTGACATCACATGATGTAGACAACATTTTGATGCACAGATTAAAGTTGGTGATATAAGGAAATTTAATTATCAGATTCATTTAAATGGACCATGTTATTTACGGTAGGCTCATGTGCAAAATATCTTGTACCTGAAGATTTTGGAAGGCTTTATAATGGACACATTCCTTCAAATGTTTTAGTCTAGCCCATCCTTTTGAGTCAAGTAAAACTAATAATAAATCAGTAGGACTACATACGAGTAATTTAAAAATCCATTTATGTGAAAAATTGGCACTAACAGTCCTACAGATCCTAACGTTAAATTTTGCCCACATTGTCTAAAAGTTAACATAAATATGTTCAGTGAATGATACACTAGAAATTTATATCAAAGCAGGATATTATCCTTTTTATAAGGTCTGGTTTTTCTTTTCCATGGAAGCTAAACGGATATCTCAATTACAGTGGCACAAACATCGGCAATGATGGCCACTGGAATAAACTTTAGTTGGCATTACTGTTTCCACCGTTAACAGAAGAGAGTTACCTTCACAACACATAACAATGCTTACTCTATCAAGTTACCTCCACGTTTTTTGAAGGAGGCCGTTTGTATTTAGTGTGATTTTAGGGGCAACAGGAAAAAGAGGGGATCAAATAGTAATGAGCGGAAGAGCAGAGTTTCTTTGTCGGCAAAAGACACTTCCCTGTTTTTATGGTTATTCGATCACGCTCTCTGTCCGTAAATGCTCAAATTTACAGCACGTATATTCAGTGGTGAAATCTTGACACGGAACTGTCCTCCAAGATCAATAATGCATAAGATTAGGTCAACGAGAAATTTATCTTTGAAATCCGTAGTTAGAAATGGGACTTGTCAGAATATACGTTAAATTTTAACAGACATTAAGCCAGAACAAGAGAAATGCTTCATACAAAACTTGTATGTAAAGTTTATAACACGACGGTCCATAATTTATCGCCATCAGACTTAAGATTAATACGGAGTGGAGCAGTGGGCAAATTCTTAAGCTCGTCTTTCATTACTTCGTTTTCATAAGAACAGATCTCGTTCCTAGTGGTGTGATGTTCGCACCAACTTTCATACACAACCGCTAAATTTGTACAAACTTACTGTGGGGTATGACGATATAAACATAGCGATATCTTAAGCCCGTCTTTCCTTACAAGGAAAGCAGGCTACAAAAATTAAAACCTTAACAGTGTAGCGTCGGCTTAGTAGTGACGGTACGACAGTCATATTGATGTCATAACCCTTTTAATGACGTACTTTGTAGAATTGTCGTAAACCCTCCACCCCTTCTTTCCGTTGTAAAGTTGTTTACACAATGAAAAGTAAACTAGCTGGTGTCTGAAACATTCCTGTTACTTGCATGTCGTAGTCTGGGATAAGCTTACTGTGTTACTTGATGTCTCTAACATTATATTTCATCCCTTCAGTCAATTACCCTTACATAATCAATCAAAAAATTAATCAGTTGGCTTCATTATAAAATTAAAATTCACAATATTTCAACTGAAATTTGACAGTTGGTTAGGAAATAAATTTACACGACGTTTAACTTCGTAACTAAAGAAACCATACTGAATGCAATGACAGAATTTTCTTTTTGTTTAGCGATTATGTGTGCCAGGCGCTGAAACTAAACCTTGACAGTCACATATGTATACATGATGCAAACACTGCTTTGGCATTTGTAATGTCCACGGTTCAAATCTCATTAGATAATACAGTTTCATGAAGTTTTCGCTGCTTCGCAAGAAAAATATTAGTATAATGCATGGAAGTTGGACACATTCGCATCCACCACTTCCTTCACGATCAACAATTTATAACTAATGCGTAATTTCTCATTACACGCTACATAATTCACGCATCTGACAGAGAATTCTGAAAGATACGCTATGTTAATAGCAATTAAATGTAACAAGTACGTTAAATGAGTAGGCCTATGTTACTTTTCACTGTGTGTGTTTAATAAACATATATACAGCAGCTTTCTAAATGGCCATACACAGAGTACAATGTTTGATTATTTTATTTACTTGAAACTTCTCATCACAAACTTCAGGTTGGTAATTACATGCCTACGCCTATTATTTACTTGCGACAGAAATTAAATACTTTGTACAGCTTGTTACCTGTAAGTCTCAATTATGCGTCACAATACAAATTTACCTTTATATAAAAGATACGTCAGTCATCTGGTGGTATTCTTTCCGAGTATCTGCCAGAGACACTTAAAGTATTTAGCTGGTGCCCTCTAGAGGCTCAACTTATCATTTTAAAAAACTATTCGTAAAATACAGGATTCCTTCATAAATGTATAATACATAAATCGGGTTTTCATTCAATTATCATAAAGCAACTGAAATATGCAATACTAAAAGGAAAAGAGTAGATAATAAATAAAATTATAAAGAAAGGGAAATTAATAGAAAATGACCGTGACATGTGGATGGAAACAAGGGCAATAGAAACAAGGGAAAGAAAGTTAAACCAAGAATACGGAAACAAAGGAACTGATAAAAGAGAAAGAACAGAAAGAAAGTATGGAAGGGAATGTAAAAAAAAAAGGAAAGAGGGACAGAAAAGAACGAAATAAAGATGAAATAAAAGCAAAAAGAAGATTTAAAAAATCATGGAAAACTAACACAGATAAAACGAGGGAGAGAAAACCAGAAAACAAAAAGCGTGAGATAAAAACAGGAAGTACGTGAAAAATACACGCGGAGAGAAAAGATGATGGGATACTGAAAGAATATAGAAAAAGTAAATGAAAAGGACCACAAAAAACATACGAAGACAAAAAGAGGATTACTAAAGAGAGTGTAAAGTGCAGGTGAAACAACGTAAAGAAGAAATAAAACTGGCAGTTTGCTAGAGATTCACACAAACAGAAAGATGCAGACGTAGGTCACGTCTCCATTAGATAAGGCACACAACATAAAACAGTTCCCATTATACATTTAGCATGCAAATAACGTCATAATTAATGCAACAGTATGGGGTGGACTGACGCTCACTGCTAACGTCACTGTAATTATCGGTAGTTTAGACTTCAAACTGCTGCCAAACGACCGGCGCACATACGGTCTCTCTCGCCACAAAGGGGACAACTGACCGCCTTCCTCAAAAGACAATGCCATGTGACGAAAATTAACGACACGATATAAAGAGGACAAGTATTAAAAGAACCTGTAGTTGGCGTGGAGCATTTACGATTCCGTAGGATTACAATTTGCACGATACAAAATGTTATATAGACCTTTGTTCTTCAAAACGTGTATCCTTCGCGTTTAATCTGAGATGCTTCTATATACGAAAAAAGAAATGTTCAAGAAAAGTATAATAGCATAACGAATTAAGGAGAACGAAATAAAAAAGGAATACAGCACATGTGAGATAAGAATTGCACATATAGTTTTAATTGGGAAACCTGAGAAAACTTCTTAGGAGACCCACATGCGAGGATAACGCTGCAACATATGTTACAGAAACAGGGTCTAATGGTATGTAATAAACTTATGTGGCTCTGAATACAGTTTATTGGTGGGTTAACAACATGGTAAGCCTAGTGAATCTTAGTGTTCCCCAAATACAGGGGATTTATTCATTCACAAGTCATTTCTGTGGTCGAGGCTGTAAAGTCTGAGATTTTCACAGCGTCGTTTATTAAACCATAGAAGATACCCCCCCCCCCCCCCAAAAAATTGTACCCCATCGAAATGTCAGAGATTTTACTTAGCAGCAGTCAGCAGTGACATGTACGCGTATTTCAAGCCTAACGCCATCACCTCCTGAAAATATAGTGGCCGTGCGTTCTTTTACATTAAAATTTGATTCATTAAGTAAAGTGACACAAACAGAATGAAGTAAATCTTCATGTTCATATCTTGTCAATAGGATGCAGCAAAAATTTGATTTATAAACACATAATAAATTTTTAAAAATGTGGCACAATTCAAATTCCTGGGAAACACAAGAATAAATCAAAACATCATCCACAGAGAAGTCAAGACAGGTCACATTCCAGGAATGATTGGTACATTCAAATCAGAATATTGCTTCACTCCCTGTGATCCAAAATGTCAGAACATTTCTTAATGTGGTGTTGTGTACGGTCTCCATATATTCCTTGAATAAAACTATTTTATTCCAAACTTATACAAGTTTTATTAACTATCTTCGACTACATATTTCGGTTTCGTGGATTTTTTATGAAGTTTTGCTACTGGGAATATTGATGTTATTTTTATGTTGAATGTAGAGTTTGTTTTAGGTCTGCAGCTAAGATGTACCAGCAATAATCATGTACACAAATATGTTTACAACTTCTATATAAACAAAATTATT
This sequence comes from Reticulitermes speratus, assembly GCA_021186555.1. Classification (NCBI taxonomy): domain Eukaryota; kingdom Metazoa; phylum Arthropoda; class Insecta; order Blattodea; family Rhinotermitidae; genus Reticulitermes; species Reticulitermes speratus. The sequence continues at coordinate 25,091,230 of JAJKFL010000005.1, forward strand.
ACCATATTTAAAATTGATATATCTGAGGCGCAGGCTTGAAATAAGAAACTGTATGTTCAAGATCAAGAATAATATTCAGTATTCTAATAACAGACTTGATAATGTTTTACAGAATAAAAACATGTAGTTTAAGATAATTATAAAAATTTTTAGACTTCAAAAGAAAATAGCTGTGTCAAGGGATATATTTTCTGATTAAAATGTATAGAAATATACTACTTTTATGGATCTCAAATTTGGTATCTCATACTGAGCGAAGAAAATATATTAAAGATGGTTTTAAGCAGGTTGCTGAGGAAAAGTTTTGCATATAGAATGAAGATTGTGAGAGCAGACTGTAAAAAATCGCATAGTAACAGCTTCGTAATTCATACAACTCACACTTTATCACAAAATATGAGGATTAATAGAAAATAAACGACACTGCTGTGGACGGAGCCTGTAGCATCCATTGGACAGATTAGAAATGAGTAAGGAACTTTGGCCTGAAAACATGAAAGGAAGAAACATTGTGGAATAACTAGAAGACATTATAATTTTTCTCAAGAACATAATGCTTTAGGGTGTAGATTGAATTAAAACGGCTCAGGATAGAGTCCACTGACTGGTTCTTGTAAACCCAATAATGAGGTTCCAAGTCTCATAAATCCCAGCATATTTGGTTGAGTAGCTAAAGGATTATTCGCTTTTGGAGAAGGACTAGCCTGCATGGATTTGCGTGACTGATTTATTGAGACGGAAACACATTCACAGACATACAGCAGTATAAATCACATATAGCTTTATTTCTCCTATCACAATCAAACCCAAAAGGGTTTAACGGTGTAGACGTGTACAGTAAAGAATACGTCGTCGCAAATTCAAGAGTGGCGCTGAGACTAAGCGTAAGGATCACGTAATCATAACGCGGTATCCGGGCTTGACTTTGTTGGCGGTAGCAACTGCTTTCGTTATGTTGGATTAGGCCGTCCTGCTGAGCGGCAAGCCGCCATTAGTTTTAAGCAGCAGTTGAAAGCACCTAGTGCACTTGGCAGTTAACGACCAAACATTATCATCTACATAACTACATATGCCACCTTTCATTACGGAAAAAAATTTTTAGAAAACAAAAAAAAATCCTTCTAAATGAACCCATCGATGTACGAATTCATCTCTATTATCCAATTAAAGACAGATGTACTATTCTTCCATCAGCTTTAATTCCCTTCAACCGTTATTGCATCTATGTGGTAAAAACAGAAGGGAAATTTGTCCACCCGGCTCCTGGCAACGTGTATTTTACAGATAATTAAATGTTGTTTAATAACATACTAAAGGCGCGAGACGCTATACTCTGTTTTACTCCTGTGTAATGTTGGTAATCATTTCTTTAAATGGATTACGACAAGCAATTTAAACTTACAGCAGAAGCTAAGTACACCTTCCATTGTCTATCGTTCACGAAGCTTGTTATTTATTTTTAGGTAAAAAGAAAGGCAGAGGAGGATCAAAACAACACTGGCCTACATCCTCCTTATCCAATTTACGTGGCTCGAAAAAGAAACAACTGCTAGGCGACACTAAAACTTCAAAGCCGGAAAAAGTGGAAGTACTGTCACTTACTCAAGAGAATGCATTTGACCTGTGCACCATGGGTAGAGTCCCGTAACACTCGCAACATCAGTCGGCGAAAAACATATAGATCCTGTCAAAAACATGAGTCTCTATCACTGCATGACCTTCTTTCCACTGGTCGCCGTTTGTTAGGCGTTTCGTTTATAATAAGCCTAAAGTCAAATTTATACACAGCTCTAACCACACAGAACGCAACAGAAAAAAAGCTGTATTGATTTACACGCACAAAACACGACTGCATTTAAGCCTAATGTATTTTTAACTGGAATACGTCGGTTACTGTTCACAAAGAGAGGATGGTTAGCTTTCCCCAGCGCAAACGACTGCCAAGGTCAACCGCAAACTCCTCAGTCAGTATCAGTACTGTTTTATTCAATGCGCCCCGATTCCCAGACATAGCCTGTTTGTTCTTCTGGTAAGAAAAGCTGTGAAGTAAAGATCAGTATGAAGCGTTGGTGAAATGGGACTGACAGAAAAAAGTGAAACTGGTTTTTTAATTCAATGCTCCCCGATTTCCAAAGAGCATTGCTTTTTCTTGGAAAGTTCCCAGACTTTGCCCGTTTGTCTTGCTAAAAGCAAGTTGTAGATGCAGATGAGTACGGAGCATTGGTGACATGATACTGGCAGGGGAAAACCGAAGTACTCATACAAACACCTGTCCAAATGACACATTTTACGCAACAAATCTCAAACGGAATGACCTGAGACTGAATCCGGGCCTCCGCGGTGAAAACTGAATTGCACTTAAATTTTCAGTATCTACGGCGCAATAAACACTCTACTTCTCGGTTCAAAAACCATTCGTTTCATGCTGCTAACGGAAATAATCTCTGTTATGGGACCAATACAAAACACGTAAATACCTTCAGTGGAAAGTGCGTGTACTGTTTGAATGCTGAACCTGATTGCATGTAAGTAACCACTAGGCTTTAATGGCCTATACGTCTGTAAGTGAACAAATAACATAATCTAAGTGACTCAGTTGACGATAAGAATAATATGTTAGTTTATCAACGATAATTTGTAAGCCAAGCACTTTGATGGCAAAGCTTCTGACAATTACGAGATGACAGGCCATGTGCACTGGTGAGTCCAAGAAATGAGCCCTTGTTTCTGCTCTGCGGGAACCTAATATGTGGTGCAACGTGGCGACAATGCCTCACTTGGTTTGTCCATTCCATGAAGTCTGTTTTGGAGAAATAAAAGGCACGACTGTAACACATTCTAGGATACTACGTACTGAAGAGCATACGTTGTGGACGGCAGAGTGCATAGATTAACAACGCTGTGACGAGTTATCCAACACAAAGATTAATAAGGTGAAATAAAGGGCATCGAAAATATATTAGCATAAATCTTTAACTGTGAGTCATTGTGGCAAGGCTTCTACATCTTTTCCTGCACTGTGACGGTTTGGGCCCTCATGACATTATTTCGAATCCCATCCCGCATCCAGCCGCCATCTCCAAACGTTCTTTCTTCCATCCTATCAACATAAATCTTCCACACTTTCCTTTTGTTTTAATAACATTTTAATTCTGAATTGCGGTAACGTTGTGCTAAAAATTCTGTCATCACCGTTTTTAAAAAAATACCCTGTAGAGTGATAGGTGGTGTAATGAGTAAAATAAAAAATGGTTGAACTGGACTTAAAAAACTGAGAGTGCATGGTTAATAAAAAATACGTTTTAGGCAGTGGCGAGGATACCATCTAATTTAACACGACAGAGAGTCTTACAGTTTACATGTTGAAATCGTTTGCTTATCAGAACAAAGATGGTTGCCTTACCTAAACTTCAATCATCAGACTGATCTTTGTATGGAGGCCCATGGTAGGAAACGGCTTCTAATAATACCACAGTGAGTTTGAGCGAATAAAGTTGATAGCCGTGAGACTACAGGTTTTGATCCGCAGACAGCTAGAACAGCGGTTCCCGAATTATGTGACACGAACCGAAACAGATCGTCAACAGCACCCCACATCACTCAGGTTTAACACTTTGGATCTTGTGATTCCTCTGAATAATATTTCAAATTCCAGTTCTCACATCACAGCAAACACACTGCGTCTACAGTACGAAGACTAACAAGTAAAAGTTGCTAAGGGAAATAATCGTCCTCTATTCTGAGAATCATATGAAAGAAAAATACACTACAAGAGTAAAAGGCGGAGTCTGTTTAATATTAAAGCATGTGGTATATTAAACACTGTGCCATAAAGGGTTAAACACTCGGACACTTAAAACTATAAAATGACATTTTTTTATAAGTTTGGTTTCCCATTGCAATGCCAATTTGGGTCTAAAGTTACAAGTGGACGTTGCTGCAATTGTAAAGTGTTCATGGCCAGGTTTATACTTACAGGTCTTTACTATCAGGCCAGATTTGTGCACCAAAAAGGAAGTGTCTAGTCTAAATTAGGAGTATAAAGTATTCTAGCTATAATTTGTTTCAAAACAGGCATTATGGCAGTTCAACAACCTGGTTGTGATCCATGATAAGAATTAATACAACTGCACTAATGGCCGCAGACCTCAAAAAAACGAAACAACAAAACACGGAATTTAAAATGAATTTAAACAGTATATTAAACCTTTACAAACTTATTCAGCCACCTTTAAACTATTTTATAACAAAGGGTAGTTCAAGTGGAGAAATATACATTATTTTGCATTTTCTTCCAGACGGATTGTATTATATACATAATAGTTGTGGCATTGCCTGTCAAAGTACATCAGATCAGGTGCCCAAAATTTTATCATGGCCAGAAAAAGATAATATAAATTCCCAGGTTTATACTTTTCCACAAAGGTAGTCACAATTCCCAGTCTTTGGAGAAAATAATGATCAAAATGTTTTCTTGTCCTGTAAAGATTTATGAACTGTGTCACCTTCCGTAGGCGCAGCTACACGATTTCCACCCGTGTGGACACCACAGCTTTCCTTAACCCTGTCCACATGTCCTACCCTACAGCCAACTTCATCAGACACACACAAGCATATGTCTTCTCAACGGCCACTGCCACTGATTCTACACTTAAAATATTCCCCTTTCTTTAAAAAAAACGAAGAAATTCTGAGCCGTTCCAATCATTTTTTCGACTAATTGGTTTAAATTCATTTACAAATCCCAATCACTCAATTTACATTTCACGTTTCCTACGAAAAGCAGAAAAACTGAAAAGTATTTTGTGATAAGAAACCTCTAACATATGTGGAAATATATGTATATTTTTCCACATTTTCGGATCAGATAAACTTAAAAAAAATGATTACGACCCACCAGGAGGCACAATGCAACTATTATTCAATTAAATATGACTAAGGTTTAAGAACATTTGGAGAACTGCCCTTAAGTGGACTAGACATTACGTTTCGTGTGGTTGATACCTTCATATTTTGACTGCTGAGTACTTCTTTGAATATGCAAGGCCTCGAACTTCAGAAAGCTTATCAGTACAGCAAAGTCTGTACAGTTTATAGCTGACCGTATATATTTTGTCAGAAAGAAAACGCGTATGTTGAAGGCTGAGAAATTCCAGGTGAAATGACGTCTTAACATCTACCTTAGCTTGGGATATCCACCAACGTAGCGTGCAAGGGTTACTGAAACAAATTTCAGTAGTGCCCTTAGTGGCGTAAGTTATTCCAAATACAACTAATTTGCTGATGCCTAATTTAAATAGACACAAATGCAGGAGCGTCACTTGCCTGACGCACCTGTTTGAACTGCTCCTCGAAACTCCACGTCTGCTGCGAGGACGAGGACGACTCTGAAGAGTGTGATGACCCGGAGGAGATAGAATTCTGGAGGGATGAGCCAACTGCCGAGGGCGGCGGAAAGGTGGGTGTCGGGGCTGCTATAGGGGGTGGTGCGGACGTGGCAGCGCTCATGGGAGGCAGGAACGCGGCTGATGGGTGTGGGAAAGGAAAAGGCAGTGGTAAGGAGAATGGGGGTGGTGGAACCATTAGGTTGGCAGACGGAGTAGGGGGCTGTTCCCGGGGGCTGTGCCGGGGAGATGGGGGCTGAAGGTGCGATTGTGACTGGGCGTGTGCCTTCAATTCCCGCTCAATCTCCTCACGTTCTTCTCGTTCCTGAAACAACAAACAGCCTGCTGCATCGCTGAAATCACATTAGAATACTGCATAGGTATGACCTATTAATTCTGTGTCTAAATGTTAATCATTCGTCCTTCACTGCACGAAATTGATGGGAAGAAAACCAGATCGAAATGATACACATATATATATATATTTACATCCACGATTCGCACACAGAAAGTAAGAACCGACTGCGGATAAGGGCCGTGCAGGTGACGCGCACTTTGTTTAACTCAGGTGCCTTCTGTATGTCAAGGGGAAAAGTGCATTACATTATAAGGTGTCATAATTTCCCCTCCCCTCCAATTCGCTGACAAAGGCAAAAATCGAAAATCCCGCCACTTGTGAAGTGCTATCGATGATACGATTTTTAAACTCCAAAAATTTTTTCCAGCAGAAATTCACAGGCAGATTGTTTACGTTTGTAGTGAAGTTGCAACGAACAAAGGGAATGTGACGAAATGGCGTCGGTTGTTCAGAGAAAGCAGGACTAATATGAATGAGGAGGAAGAAGTGGGCTTGCATTACTCGAACAGTTCAAGTGGGTAATGTTCGTGCATCCTCCATACAGTCCCGACCTTGTACCAAGTGATTATAACTTATGCTACAATAAAGATATTTGTAAAAATTCTTTAAACACTTTTTACACCCAACCGGTTCTTATTTTCTGGAAGCGCTACATATATACACATCATATATATATGTTAGTCAATACTCGTAGTTAGGAATATGACCAGCATCAAATGCTTGCTGTTTATGTAAGTAAGTAAGTAGGTAAGTTAAATAAGTAGGACATTAATCGAATCAAGAATACATGAGATTAGAGTACAAAACATGTGGTGCTGCGCCCGCTTACACCAGGCTTTTTGCAGTGCACAACCAATTAGACCTCATTAACTAGGAGAATATCGCTACTCTACTCGCTCTAATCAACTAGTATTTACAGCTCACTGTTGTGCTGTTATGTATGTTACTTATGATTTGGTAGCAGAAGATGGCAACGTTGGTAGAATTTATGAATAAGAATTAAAGATTGCTACAATAAACGGCGCAGGAATGTATGGTGGTGTTATCGGTACTGCAAAAAGTTCTATGTTTTAGGGTAGGCCTACATGTAGTTCATAAAATTTTTAGATTTCGTGCTATAATGGGTTACAAACTGAATTTGAGCGTATGTATTTTTAACACAACTGTTTCGAAAGGCAAAACTTTTTCACGTGTAGAGAAATTGTTTTGTCAGTAGCTACCTTTTATTCTAAACAATTTCCAGATGGCACTTCTGAAATTAAAATTAACTTTAAATAGGATCAGAGAGTGCAAAATAATCGATGGAAGGTATTATCAAAAGGCCTCTAATCAATTAAGAAACTTGAGTTGCAAAATGTAATAATATAGCAACTCAGGTTTCTGAATATAGGTAATACATATAAAACACGTAGGGTTAAGAGCAAATGAAATTCAACTGTTCACTATCAAATGATGTTTCGTATTTGACAGTAAAAAATATCTCCTGTTGAATATACGACATCTAAAATCCTAAGTTTATTAAATCCAGTTTATCGTACAAAAATAAAAGTACACGACAGTGCGCTGCATGTTATTCAGGCCTTTACACATGGAGCCAAAGCACAATAAAATCGCTTCGCCTGCCGCCACCAAAACTTACCGCGGCACCAAAGTGAAATGTTTCTTATAATTTAATAATAAATTGTGGTGATGCAGCGATGGAGGCAGCTGTGTGTGTAAAATGCTTAAATTACTTGTCATATTTCACAATGCGATGACAGCAAATGTGGACAGTTTTTCGGGAGAGGGGGGGGGGGAGACTGTGTGATCTCATAGTGTGCTTTTATGTAAAATTGTTTCCTTCGTTGAACTGATTTCTGCGAAAGTATTTTTCATAACTTCTCTAAGGTATCAATTTAATTTCAAAATTTCAAATGCGACATGTTTTTGTCTTCCCATAACGTTATTTACAAACAATACACATTTTGCAGAAAACTGTTTATTATGATTCCACATTTGGTCACGTAAATCATTCCAATTGTTCTGTTACGAAAAAGGTTCTATAATTAGATCATAAAAGATTTTTAGGGAGTAAAAAACTTAGCAATGTAACAACTTTGTTTAAAACTTTCTCACTTTTCCTTAGGCCACTGAGTATGCACACAGACATCATCTACGCAAAACAGTGTAAGATCACATTAAAAGAAATACGAGCAGCGATATTTTAAAAAACAACTATTAAGCTAGCTGGGAAGCAAATGCAAGAAACCTTCACCTAAAGAATTTTTTATACTGCAAGCGATAAAATTTGTATAGTATAATCAAAGCTATTTCTCATTCTCACTCGTATTCAAGACAAGTGAATAATTCGTGTGACCAGCTACGAAATATCAGCACCGTCAATGTCGTATGTCTGTTGAGAAATAACAATATAAAAATTGGTGACGCTATCATGGCTCGGTGTAGGACGGCCTCAGATATTGAAATTCTATTTTAAAATAGGCTATTACTTTTTATTTATTTTAACGAAATTCGAGGGCAATTATCGATAGCGTGTTAATTAATGTACTCAACAGAACTACATTAGATCATAGGCAACTCTATATATTAAAATATTCAAAACAGAAGAGAACGCATAATAAATCTGTACCAGCACATGTATATTCTGAGAAGAAGTACATATTCTAATCTTGACTACTTCAAATGAGATTTACGCATCCTGTCGTTGTACATATTAAAGTTTAGCGCACATATTAACCATGTGACAGAAACTCGCGGTCACAGCCACGAAGAAATTGCTTTTTTTTTCAGCAAGATTGTATAATTTAATGGTACGAAATGGTTGTACCGAGCTTAAAAACCGCATGAATATTATTGTCAATTTGTTACCCAACATTTATCTGTCACACACTTCAACATGTCGGCTTGCTTTAGAGTCACAAATATCTGTCACTGGCATAAGGATATGCAAGAAATTATGTAACATCTTCTGGAATACGTAGTGTCACGTCTTTAACAAATGATGAAGTTGAAATAAACGTTCTTGTTTATTAATAGACCAGCGTTGGTGGTAAAATTTTAAGTGTAAAATGAGAATTAGAGAAACACCTCAGTTCTACATCTCAAAAATTAAGCTAATTTTCTCAAATTTTCATTCTATGAAGGAATAAACTCTTGCCTACGGCCAAAATCTTTTAATCATTGGAGCGTTGTCAAGGAGCCAACTAGCTTCCCACAGTCTGTCGGTTTACCTGCTTGTGACAACTGGAGGAACTGTGCGTGGATTTTCCTTTAACTTCATATTGCGAAAGTTTGTTACCTGCTGTCGATATATTCCAATTTAGGACAAAGTCTGACAAAAATACTGGCCATTTTGCATGACGACCTTGGTGCGATTACGCATGCATCTCGAGCTTAATGCGCTTATTACTTATCGGATAGAAAACGGTTCGAAAACAAGTGAAAAGACAAACATACATCTTGAGATCCATACGTTTTTTCTCAAATCCTAAGTTTTTTCGGGATAATTACATTACAGGGAGTGCCAGATTTGTAAGCCTTGTGTGTATATATTTCCTATTTGTACGTTTAGTTTATACTCAGAGGAATTCCATCTGAACAAACTACAGTGGGTTTATAGTTTTTGACTGCTCTAACACTAGGGACGTGTTCGAATCGCTTTCGGTGTACAAATGTTTGCCCTCATTTCCCTTTGCGACAGTAGTGCAAATGCGATGGCCTTATCATCCAAGAAGTTCTAACATTGCAGTTAACCCTCTTCCTGCTGCGTTCAAGTCAGCACACGAGTGCCTTCTTCCACCATACAATTCCGTGAGAAGTGATAATCTCAGTTTAGAAATTTATCATACTTTAAGCTTCAGCTGCCAAGAGAATGTACCAGGTAACGAATAAGGTAAGTTAAAGACAAAAATTACCAGCAGCCGATATTTGTGAACAAGGCATCTCATAAATGGAAAAGACACATTTATACATAAGGAAAGTACAGAAACTTAACACAGTAGAAATACCCTGCCCCAAATTGGGCCAGAAGAAAACCAGAAACAATCATTTTACACAATGTGGTTACTACCTATTCAATATTTGGAACTAAGAGTGATCAAATTACACTGGCATTGAGAAAACTGCAAGAACAGGAGCTCCAAAATTTCTAATTTTTTATATTGTTAGAGTGGTTTATGTAGCACGCATTGGATGAACTACAAATGCGTACCAAGATGGGAAAAAATATTAAGATGCCTTTTGCGTATATATATGCTGAACAGACAACGTAGACGGAAGCGGCTCAAGATCTTTCCCAATGGCAAGATTTTTTCGATTATCCTAACAGGGTATTCGTTGTTGTTTTTCTAGGAACATACAGGAAATCAGAAATATCGATGGAAGTTATATTAATTTAATTGTTTGAGTTAATGACAGCTGTGAATATGCTATACATATGGCTGTCTACTTTTACAATTCTAGTTCTTTCAACTAGAAGGATAGAACAGCGACATGGGTTGTCCCTGTTCTTAAATATGAAAGGTGGTAATTTGTGGTTCAGTGTATTATTGGTACGTTCAGTCTTTCTCAGACAGAACCGCAGACGTCCTTCAGAGCTGGTAAATATGTTACCGATTTTCAGACAAAGACATTATGGTACAAAAAAATTACATATTCAACTTCATGCCGGATAAAGAAAAAAAGGTATAAAATCACAGTTTAGAGGACGACATTTACTGAAATTTCACACTGTTGACACCGTGCATCTTCGTCATATTAAATTAAGTACTCTTCACCGCACAACAGGCAGTACACTTCGCTCCCCACAAAAACATTTCACATGCTTTTAATACCACGATCCCACACGCCAGCACTTCCGCAATCTACCATCTACAGTACTTTTACAATTTTACAACTTTTAACGAGTCTTTTTACAAGATTTTAACTTATAATATATAAGTTTTAAAGTGCCGATAGAATATTTTAAATCATGTGTTTGAAGTGACTGTAGATTTTAGCAAAAAAAACCCCTGACAATGATCCTAGGATCGAAACACGTGTAGGGGTACAATTTTAACAATTTTAATAATAAAGCTACTTAAAAAGTGGTTTTAGTGTGCATCAGTTGGTCTATAACTTAATTTAATTTACTGAAATATTTGTGATCAGAAACTGCATCCTCTTCATTAACTACGGAGTTTTTTTTTTGTAAAATATGTAGGCCTATATTCTGAATATCTTTACTTCGGCCTGTTGAAGGGGCGCCAAAAAAATTTTAATCCACCTCGCTTTTGAGGCTAATGCTAAGCAGAAAACAAATGAAATCTGCCGTGAATATTCTTGGTACATATACAGCTGCTTTAACGGCCATCTTAATTTTTACGACTAAATTCATTAAGTAAAAGGAGAGCATTCTGGAAACAGGTAGCCTCTACTATATCACTCTTTAATTACTAAGACACTTAGTTTTATAATTACTTATATTCTACCAACATTGAGGACAGTCCTTGAGAAGCTGATAGTCGCTGACTTGGTCAAAGATTTCTGACATGTTACGCTACCCGAAGATTCATTACCACGCTCTTTTCATGGACTTTACTCTAAGCCAGTTTCATCTAATTCGTAACCAACCACATTTTATTTCTAACCAACTTCTTTAATAATATCTAAAATCTTCGCTAAAATCTCCCAAATAGTCTATCCCATAGGTTTTAGAAATAAAATGTCGAAAGCATTTCTGATATTCCCAATTCGTATTACAAACCCCGTCCATCATCATTCGAGAAAAGTAGAAATTTTAAGAAAATCAGAGATCTTCAATTTCTTCCCCGAAAGTTTTGTTAGGTAGGTCCGAAATATAGAATAAATCAACTATACGCGTTTTGAACGAATAAAAAGGAATTACATATGTGAAAATGATTATTAAAATTCGCACTGAAAGAAGACGAGATTTATGTAGAAATCTGAATCACAAAATGGATAAATAATTTATACATGAACAGAAAAAGGTCCAATGACCTGAAAAAATTGTGATGATTATGGGCACAGACCTGTTGTTTGAGCTTGGCGAGGACCTCAGGGTCGCCCACGTCCTCCACCGGAAGTCTAGACAGAGCGTCCTCACTGTCTTCATCTGGCAACTCGGCTTCACTCAGCTCTTCGTCGTTGTTTGACTGGAACAGAAAGGCACAATCAATCAGTCTTACTGCTTACTGACATAAGCATTATGATTAATTTAAGGCAAATAAATGTTTTCTGTTTCCGAGCGCCAAAGCATGAAAGCGTGATATGGCGATGAAATAAAATCCAAGTCATAACAAACTTCGGCACTGAATTAAGTAATTAACTTTATGCTTGATGATTTTAAACTTGAGAAAAAGTGCCTGGTATATACGGGCAAAAGGTCTGGTGTTTCACGGCTACTGGAGTTCCGCACACATAGATTTTCAAATCTAACTCCACAGATCAGGGTTATTCTTGTGAATTAACATTCGCTCATATATATATATATATATTATAATAATCCCACGTTTTATAGAACCGAACTTCATTGCTGTGTTCATAATGGCCTGTTACCTGCTCCCCACGCCACAAGAACAAGCCAGAGTTCTTATTAAAATCAATTTTAGTAATATCCTCCCAACTTCTAGGCCTTCTGAGTTTTCTTTTCTCTTTAGAATTTCTACTGAAATTTGCACGCATACTTAATTCATCCCTTGTGTGCTATGTTTCCTACTCACCTCACTTTATTCCATTATTATTGTTATTATTATTATTATTATTATCATCATCATATTTTGTAATAAACTTTTAAAACATAATTCACAAGTGAAGCTACAACATAAAATACATATAATCATTCTTATATAAAAACCGAAGTTCGAAAATTTTATTTAAAGCCTGTAGTTATACCTATTGAAAGGAAATATTTTTACATGGAACGAGACAAACATGAATCACGATTGTACGACATATTTCAAGTCGGCAGTATCTCTTTTGTCTTGTCCAGTTTTGAATGCATGCAGTGATGGCGTATCAAACAGCTGTACGTACAACTGATCTCTTGGTACACTGGATCCCTTATGCTTGTGGCTGTCCGTCCAAGTAGGATAACTAATAATAATTTATAATGCCAGCCAGCACCACTTGCGTGTCTTGCAGCAAGATACATTTCTAGCACCGAGTTCAATGTCATGTATAAAAGTAAAATGTAACAAGAGAAGCCTATACTGTACACGTTCAGATGCAGAAGATCCAGTAGACTGCGGTAAATTATCATCAAACAATAATGAGACAGCAACTGGTCTGCTAAAAGCCCAGTAGCAAACATATCGTGTCGAGAAATTAGGCTAGTTTTCCTTGTAACTGGCCACACGCAAACTTGTATCCTTTAGGCGATCACGAACACTGGTAATAGAAGGGGGAATATAGGCAGAGTAGTTTACCTGCTGTATACAGCCAAAATCTTGATGATTTTTTTTCTGCAAGATATTAATGTTGTTTTTCAACTAATTGTTAAATCTAATTTTATTTGTATTAACAACCCAAAAGGATGCGAAATTTTATTTAACTATTAACCCCTTCACGAACACTGACTGTCTAATATATCTACCTTGATCTACCTCCTTGCTCTATAAAATCGTAGCTAACAAGTTCCAAAAAAAATTTATTATTTAGATAATTAGACCTAATCTTGTTGATCTATGCACTGTGTTGTAAAAATAAAATCACTTTACACCTAACTGGTGCATGCGTGTGTTTGATATTTATATAACGAATGGAATCGAACTGAGAAAGAAACGCCACTATTCATAACAATCATGGAGTGGAAAGAAAATTTGTCAGATATCTTGAGCTGGTGAAGAAGTCCAGTTCTGTTCAGAGTTTCAGTTGCGAGAGCTCAAAGGCATACCTGTTAAGCCCCGATGAAAGTTGTTTTGGCCCCAAAGTAGGGAAGTTAATGTGGGTAAAGTTAACTTCATATTTAGCTTTCCTACAAAAATAAAAGCAATGATCTTTTAAGTAAAGTAACACAGTAGGTCTGAAGTTTAAATATATTATAAGGAGAGACATTGTTGGTTAAAAGCGATAAGCAAAACTGATTTATAACAATCCTCGGTACATTGTGAGCCAGGTTTATTATAGGGACAAGTGGCGGGCTTTTGTGAACACGACAATGAACATTCGGTTTCCATAAGAAGTTGGAAATTTCTTGACCAGCTGAGAAATTATTTTGTCAAGAAGGTCTCTGCTCCGTGGAGTTAGTTATGATAGGGAGTGAGAAAGCAACCCGGGCTCATCTGGCTGACGACAGACTCTGTTTTGAACAAGAAAGTAAAACGCTGGGTTTCGTAACAAGCATACAATTTCGTGACTATATGAAAGACGTTTAGCGTCTCAGGGACTCTGCTTCATGCAGCCACATTTGTATTGTAAAATATGACGTATCAATACTGGTTACATAAAACGACAGCTACATCCTTACCAAATTATAACCGCTTTGTGATTAAAATCTCTTGGACCTTGGACATATTTTGCAAGCATTATTATTCAGATAAGTATGTGATGACGGTTAATATTAACTAAATGCACGATCACAGTACCATCATGTGACTGACAAATGAAGAATGGGAAGCAAATAATGGAAGGAATGCTAATGTTTACTCTTCACTCTTAGCTATTGGGTGGGAGGGGTGGGAGGGGGGGAGGATTTGTCCAAACATGAACAGTTTTAATCACACTATGTACTTTTCCTTACACGGGCGACGTCACCTCTATTGATCTTAGCTCTGTTCTTATTAAACGAATGTAAATTAACTGAAAACAAGATTACGATGTGCTGCCTCAATTAATTTGTAATGAGAGCATGTTGTTATATCCATTATGAGACGGACGGACATTCGTCACGGAAACTTGTATCCTTGTCGTTCATAACAAGTGTTCCGTAGAGGATCTTATTAATACTTGATTGTACCTTCATATGTCATCCGTTGTGTCCATACACTTAACAATGCTTCATAAGGCGTTTTATTGACAGCAAGATCTTGAGCAACACTGTGTCGGACATCCTACATGTCCACGTACTCTAAATGTTGCACCATCGACATTTTTACTAACAGCCTTGTAATTGCTCAGAGTACAAAGTAAAACATGAAGCCCTCCCTGTTCTTAATTAAGCATTAGGACATGAAGACGTAAAAAGCAGTTATGAATCGCTCTACTCATTTGTAACCCTCGCATTAGATGCAAGTCAGTGGACGTCTTTACACCCTGACATCTAAGCCTACCTTTGCCATTGATATGACTGGATTGATATGACATTGATGTGAATGGATTGATATGGCATTGATAAGAATGGATTGATATGACATTGATATGAATTGATTGATATGACATTGATATGAATGGATTGATATGGCATTGATATGAATGGATTGATATGACATTGATATGAATGGATTGATATGACATTGATATGAATGGATTGATATGACATTGATATGAATGGATTGATATGACATTGATATGAATGGATTGATATGATATTGATATGAATGGATTGATATGACATTGATATGACTGGATTGATATGACATTGATATGACTGGATTGATATGACATTGATATGAATGGATTGATATGACATTGATATGATTGGATTGATATGACATTGATATGAATGGATTGATATGGCATTGATAAGAATGGATTGATATGACATTGATAAGAATGGATTGATATGACATTGATAAGAATGGATTGATATGACATTGATATGAATGGATTGATATGACATTGATATGACTGGATTGATATGACATTGATATGAATGGATTGATATGGCATTGATAAGAATGGATTGATATGACATTGATAAGAATGGATTGGTATGCATTGATAAAAATGGATTGATATGGCATTGATAAAAATGGATTGATGACATTGATAAGAATGGATTGATATGACATTGATATGAATGGATTGATATGACATTGATATGAATGGATTGATATGACATTGATATGAATGGATTATTTCGACGCTGTGGGGAAGGGAAGAATTTTTGTCCCCCTCACTAATAAATCCCCGATTTCTCCGGCGAACTTTCTCTCAGAAACTTAATTTTTTTTTTTTTTTCATATTTTAATAGGCTATAAGTATTTTCCATCGCTATCGTCACTTGTTAATCTTTCCTTGACTGCGCTCAGTATATTATTTTCTATATTTAATATAATAAAATACAAGAAATTACCTGTCACTACAGTACAGTACAGTACGTACTATATATGTATGTATGTATGTTACACGGGAAGTACAACCGGGCAAACGGGCTTTGATTTTTAGCAGGGGCAGAAATATTCTCCACAGCGCGCAGACCGACATTTGGCCTACCCACCTTCCTCTTCGGGAAGTCTGTACCGGGCTACATCGATCGGAGCGTAAAGCTGACCACTGATATCTAGTGACGAAATTAAGAATGCACGATCCTATAAGGTTACCTCTGCTTCCCTGTACACTTTCATGTTGCGGTGCTTAATAAAGTACAGGTTTTACTTTTACCTCTGCTATTCATATATGCAGGCACACGTGCATGCATACATACGTACATATAGTCGTATATATGGAGGACGCATACATACATATAGTCGTATATACGGAGGACGCATACATACATATCGCCCGTCTTTTGTAAAAAGGGGTTAACTGGCACTTTGAGCTAAAATGAGTTATGTGTAGCGAATCCTTCAACTAACGGTCCTCTATGATATGTAAAAAGATGACAGCTCCATCTTCAAGAATAACCAAGATAAGTGGGGGATATCTTACCTCTCAAAGCATTTGTTATATGTAAAATGGAGCCACCTTCTTGCTTCTCCGGTAAAATGAATGTTTTGTGGGTTGTCCCCTTTTTTACAAAACAGGGGCGATAAATATATATATATACATGGGGCTAGATACATACAAGTACATAGGCCTACATAAGTGTTATTTATACAAATGTACATAGGTCCACATACGTAAACATGCATGCGTGCAGACCTTATATATATATATACGTATATAAAATCTGCTCTATATATTTCGCTGTCAAAGGCGAAACTGCAGTGTAGTGTGCTGCAATGTACAGACGGTCAACAGATGCGTGATTGGAAGAGCATGTCTGTCAGTCGGCAAGTTTAGCCTAAACATAGAAGCTACTGTTTTATTGGTCTTGGTATATGAGGTATGTCGACGGGGTTACCGAAGCACTGTTGGTCTTTCTAATTGTCGTCTGTCTTTACTTTCATGGTAAAGGCTACTGTTTGCGCTTCGTCTCTTAACGCATCACGACAACATACGACGGGCATGCGTTAAAGTGTTCTCTTTTCTTCGTGGTTTTATTTAACAATGTTTCATTGCCTAACAAAAATTGTGTCGTAAAATAAATAACAACAATGAAACAAATCTAATAATTTGTAAATAAGGCTTAAAGTTTCTTAACAATAGATACCAGAAATTACTCCCATGCGTTACATTTTTGCTTCATTGATGAGAGAAATCCTTATTGATGTAATCAGGAAGTTCAAACAGTCGCCATGAAAGACAGACATTGTGCCGTATCCTGAAATATTTTGAAACATTTCATAACTTTACGATTTATTTTTCAAAAGTGTGTTTCATCACTTTGTCTCCTACGTCTTGGTCTCTTGTGTCTTTTCACTAATCCGTAAGCCAGGGTGCCTTTGTGCTTCTATAGATTCCGTTTGTCCTTCCAATCTTATTTGTCTTGATTCAATCACGCCACTTTCATAAACTGAAAAGTACATACAGTGAGTCTCCTCGTTACGTAAGTTCCTCCAATCCTCAAACATTAATAGTAGTATAAATAGATAATTTACTGTTTGGAACACGTCATGTTAAAACATAAACTAAGTTAAACAGAAAACATAATGATGGAAATGTACTACGAAACTGTAAGCTACAGCAAAATCAGCACTCACAAAATCCTCAATTAATGAAACTTGAATATTTGTAAAGAATTGTATTTGAAATACCAAATTTCTCCGAAGATAGACCAAGTACTAAAGTGACATAATAAACAGTGCATTCTCGCGCATTGACGCAAAGCTTATCACACGTCTAGAATCAGCTGAGACCGGAACATTGTCTTTGATGCCTATATTCGTCTAAAGATTATTTAAAATTTCAGTTCCTGTCTCATAGAAAACGTACTGCAACTACAGGTATTTAATAATGTTTAAGGAAGTACTAGCTATTCTGAAAACACACAGGCTAATCAACAAACACATACGTTCTGGGAATAAAATGTTTAGGCTGTAACGTTAAAGCAGGTTGGAAAGTAAAGGCAGTTCTTCTTTTGACTGATTATTACTCGTATTATTCAAGACATAAAGATGTAAGGGAGCGACGTATAAGCGCGCATTTTTAAACTCCGCAACAGAGAAATCTGCGTAGTCTGCATCACGCTCTGGTCGCTTTACACCGGCCAAGAGAGCCGTCGATGCCCATCAGATAGGAGGCTGGTTGGAAACGACAGCCGTTCTGAGACACTTTAGATAAAAGACGAATTTATCATCGCTACCGGAAATCGAAACTCAATTCCTTGGTCGCCCAACACATAGCCCATCCACTACATTGGCTGAGCTAGGTGATCTATATAGTAACAACAGTATGCCAGGGGATGAATTGTCATGTATCTGAAAGTGTGAAGGATTAAAATTAAAGGACTGCGGTTCAACTTGGTCTGGAAACGTTTTAGGGAGTTTCTGTGAAAACGGTAATGAACTTTTTACCCCATAACAAGGATTTCTTTAGTAAGGCGATAATTATCATGTGCTCAAGAAAAATTCTCCACTTCATTGATTCAACATAAAAGTAGGACTGTAATACTCGAATTTGGCAAGGGGATACTTGCCGTGCCTTACTCCGCAGCTGGGCACAATAGTAGTGTACATATTTCACATGGGCCTATTAGGAAGGCCTACCAGATGCTATTCTTAATAATGTACACCAAAACTGGACTGTGAAACAAAGAGTATGTACCACTCAAATCTCTTCTTTCTTTCTTTCTTACTTAGTCTGACCTCTTTCTACCTACTCATTGTAGGTGTAGAGGTTTATTGTTGCACCTGATCACACTCATTGACACATACATACTGGGTAGGACTCCCTGGACGAGGAATCAGCCCTCGCAGATTCTACCCCTCAAATTTAGTAAACGTAAATTTACCGATGTGTTAAGCATTAGGTTTCCAAGTGTGTTCCTTGTGATTTGTAACCCTAATTCGAGCTTCATTTACCTCAGACAAAAACCTATTCCAAGGAACTTAATTAGCAATGACTTTACAGTAATGACTTGCAATTTTTCGTGTCAATAAAAATATATGCATATAACAGTACAAATATTTTTATGCTTTACATAAAAACAGGTGATACTAGTAAACTTGTTTCTACTGAATTAGATATTTCTTCATATTGTAATTTCAATTAATTCTATAGACAATGTTGCAGTCTAAGATACATCTTATAGAATATCACAATGTTATGACATGGAAACTACTCATTTCGACACTGCCAAGTTTTCTTCAGGCGTGTGGGCAACATTAATTTATCCAGCCTCGACTGAGTTCCATAAATAACATACAACAGGGTAATTAATTACCGAATTTAAGAAGATGTAAGATGATATGAAAGAAACGCTGCTCATATAGGCAAGGGGTATATTATCGTACCCACATAAATAAAGGGTGCGCAGCTGCGTAACACGTGATTTGTAACTGTCAAGTCTCCTGGGATGTTACACTGTGCCTTTGGGTATTTCCCGACGTTTCGATACAATTGTATAGACTTCATCTTCAGAGTCAAGCTGTCCAAGTATGGTAGCGACGCGGAAAGACAAAGTTAACATGCAGAAGACTTTCATCTTAAAAAACACCACCACTGTGAGAACCTCCCAACTCGCAAGAGATTCACACTTCTCTGCATAATTAAAGTACCAGGTGAGACGACCACGTGGCAGAGTGAACATAGGCCTATAAAACATTAGACAGGCCACACCAAAACTACCAATTAATTTCCCAAAGCTGCATGTGAACTGGAAGAGTTTACAACTTAGTTTTAGGGTTTTAAAGTAGAATAATCTAGGGATGCACAAACTTTTCGAAACCTAGGAGCCACCTCAAAATTGTAGGTGCCAGACAAGCCACATGAAGCACGTTCCGTGCTGAAGACCCACAAGTATTAGGCGCCGCGGTTACAAATTTAATCATCCGGGAAATATAGCGCCCGGGATTTGTGCACCTGTGGAATAATAGAGGTTTACAGAAGGCTGCAGGGTAATTACTGTCGCGTACAAAAACCAAGTTAGTTTTTAGTTTTTAGACAATTCTTGTTATGAAAAATATTAGTGCACTGCATTAGTAATGCTTTCGCCCACAGGCCTAAAGAAAACGGGATCGTTTAGAAAAGTGTAACATGTGGGGCCCACTTAATGGTCCTACACGCTATGCTACGTTTGTACTATTAAATAAATTTGTATCGTATATAGTATTAATTGAATTCCTCGATTAAATTCTGAGCTTAAACATTTTGCATCACTCTCCATTTTCAATACCAAAGATAAAAAATAAACCGTGCAACAAAAGGATATGACGCTGCGGTAAGTCGTTCATTCCTTCATGACAATGGGCGACATTAGACTTTATGTTAGCCAAAGGCTGCAGGCTTCCTACTCTCTAGGCCTAATATTTGTCACATGTTACATGTTTCCTTTTTTTTTTTTTTTTGGAGAAATCACAAATGCAGTTTTCCAAAAGAAATGGTAGGCGATAAAATATTTAGATAAATTTTTTAATCTGTAGTTCATAAAAATACACTGAAAGGGCCCTTCACAGTTGTGCAGTGACGTCACAAGATATATACTGTCTATAAAATCGTTATTATTTTCGAATTCTTATTTGCTTAAACCAAAATATTCCAATACATAAAAATGTAATTTCAGTGTTTGTTTTGTATGAGTGTGAAGATTCTAATGTAGGAACACGTTTAAGATGTCAAAAAACAAAGTATTAATAGAACATTTGGGCTTAAGAATGAAAAGCAGAAGAAAGCTGGAGAAAATTACACAGCGAGAAACTTTCATAATTTGTGTTCTTCGCCAAAAGTTATAAGTACGATAGCAATAAGGGAGGTGAGATTGACGGGAAATGTAACACGCTAGAATATGATAAGAACGTAAATATCTTTGGTCAGAAAGTATCGAGGATGCAACCACTTGAGATAATATTAAAATGGAACTTAGAGGAGTAGGATGTGAAATGGATTCAACTGCTTCGGGTAGGATCCAACGGAATACTTTAAAAAGAACAGTAATAAAACATCGGGTCGCAGGAAATAAACCCCCTGGACCAGCCGGGAAAATGTTAGTTTTCCAATAAATAACCTGCAGTACACAGTCCGTTATTTTGTTTCCAACATATTTAAGTCTTCGGGCTTATTCGATCCAGCCAACCGTGATTAATGTTTTCATAACAGCTAGTATGTTAGGCGGGTGGGTGAGATAATGTATTTGTGATATCAAGGTGCATGTTATAGCCAACTGAAATGACAAAACTTGGAGATGTAACCTCCCGCCGCGGACTCTGGCTGCTTGCTGACCTTGCTGACTCAAGGCGGACCATAAATAATGCAGAGCAAACATAACAGTTCAGGATGAGACTATCCCAGCGGGACATCAGGAGACAATATTAGGTTTGTTTTACTTCTGCTCCACGATTCAACCCACCCACATTCTATTATACTCGTCAGGTACTAGTGGTTGTGTCATATTCCTTCCTGATATCTTGGGTAGAACAATCCAGGTGGCTATTCGAACAGCTGCTCTGGCCGGAGTCTCAAGTTCGATTCGCGGCATGGATATTTTTTATCTGCAGAGGTCAGTAACATAATGATGATGTGCAGACATTACTGTTAGTAATGGCTGTTTGACAATTCTTTCTTTATCTTGTATATTAGCACGTGGGACACGAAGCACGCATGAGAGAAATCAACACAAATGTTCTCGATAAACCTTAAGTGTACATAGGATAATTAAGTATAGGGAAAAGACGTAAGCAGCTATTGGATGACCTTAAGGAAAAGAGAGGATACTGGAAATTGAAAGAGGAAGCACTAGATCGCGGTCAATGGAGATCTCGCTTTGAAAGAGGCTACGGACCTGTCGTAAGACAGACTACAGAATGAGAGGATACATAGGCCAGATGGTCGGATGAAACTGAAATGTGAGGTTGTGGATTAGATTCAGGTAATCTGGAGGCTCTGTGTCACAGAATTAATTACGCAATAACTAAGGCAGTCAGCGTAATGTAGTTAGTACAGTACTGGTCTGAGTTCCGACCAGCCACTATACAACGGATAACATGATCACTTTCAGCAGGATAAGAAGGCCGGAGTGTGAAGCTGACGTCCTCCTCCACTTAGTGCTCAGGCAAGTAACAAAACATCCTCTTGTATGAAAGTATAATAGAATGACGTCACGGCGTGGTGAAATATGACTTTCAATAGTTTAATTAAGTTCTGTATATTAATGTGCTAACACAACGGTCATATGGTCAAAAGAACAGCACAAGACCATAAGAAAAAACACTAACAATGAAAATAATAATAAACCGAAATTTTTCCTGTCCTTGATTCAGGTCTACGTTCGTGAAAATTTGTGAGGAGTCGAAGTATGGCTCCACGTGCGTTAAACTCGATATTACATGGAAACGTATGACCATCTTCGCGCTCCGGTTGCTCTACCTCCGGATGAACAGCCCCCTGGACACATTAGACAGGAAGCTGGCTAGGGCTTCAACGTAGTAAAGAGAAAAATCTCTTCCATACCGGGAATAAAACTCGAGATTATCCCGTCGTCACTATGTCGCCGTGCTATTCCAGCTTAAATAATAATAATAGGTATAGAGAGGCAAAAGAGCATTCATTATAGCGTATGTAATACTATTTGAATATTACTGTTTACATACATCAAGACGCGTGAGCTTAATATTAATAACTCCACTCCGTCGACCGAAGTACATTTTACGAAATACTAACGCATGCAACCAGCGACAGTCTTCTTGGTCAACATAAAGATCGAATGCTTGGAACACAGCGAGCCGCTGAGATTCTCGTAATCGAGACACTGAGGGCTGCCTACGCAGAGATGAAAAAGCTAATACAATGATAAATATCAAAACATAGAAATAACAACAATCTAAAGAAGAAAGTCAACAGTACAGCTCAATTACTGTCAACAGCTCTTTCTAAAGGATATCTGAAGTCCATGTCACAGCTGAAGAGCTGCAGACGCCGTTTAGCCACCTCTGACCTATCCCATAGTGCACTACCTTCTCATGCGACTTCTTCATACTGGTGAAAAAAAAAAAACAAAAAAAAATGAGAATCGACTCTAACTATGAATGAACATTTCTCGACAAAGAAGAAGCAATTCAGTGTAATTCCCACCCACGCCCAATCTCCAACGCTAAAACAAGTTTCAATAATGAATCGCATTTTTTAGTGAACTTGAACAGAAGATAAGCTGTAAACAAGGAGCACTCCCATGAGATAATGTGCCTTCTCTTCTCGACGCCCAATGCATCCCATCCTGTTGAACAAGTAGGAAAAGAATGCCCGCCCCCTTCTACCGTCTTCCTAACCTCAAATCAAAAGCCCATCAAAGAGGACAAATGCAAACATTGCTGAACGCTATATAGTCAGCCAGCAAGCCAAACACGTTTCTCTATTAGTGCTACAACTCTTTTTCCCTTCTCGCTCTCCTTACTCCTTTCTATTGATACACGTGTGTTGACTCAGGAGGTAAAGGGCAGACAGAAAGGAAAGAAGTCAGGTTGGGGTCGACGGAGTGTATCCTTACGATGGTTGCAGATGGGGACATGGTATGCAGTACTTACTACGATAAATAAAAGTATATTTAGCGAAAAAGTTTACAAACAGGTGTACTGGAAAGAATATTATAAGCACAGGGCAAATGCACGACATGCTTGCTCATATGCTATAATGGACTATGAATTTCAAGTAGTGGTAATAACTATACGTGTAACAAGCTCGCCATTTCTAATGCTGATGCTTTTTTGAAAGGAATTCAGTTTATTTGTTATTTCAGTAAAATAATTTAGCCAGCTGTTTTGTAAAAACATGGTTTCGTACTTTCGTGCAAAAATATAAAATACAAATGTTTGAAGGAACAAAGTGCTTAGGAAAATATTTTTAAAATACGTAGGATGAAGTGGACAGTTTAGAATACTGGGCTATATTGGCCATTTGTGGTTACCTGATATTGTTAGTATAGTGAAATCAAGGATATTACAATGGGTCAGACAAACAGCATGCATGTAATATGTTGGTAAGAAACCCCTAGTAATATGTGGTTGACCGTGAAGGAAATAGATAAAATTAAGATGAATCTTTGTAAAATAATTTGTAGGGAATGGAGGTGGATAGATCTGGTTGTGTATCGCGTCCATTGTTAGACTTCGGTATTCTCAGAGTTGAAACTTCTGATTATGCTATAGTGGAATCCAGTGGTTAGTTGCTTACTTTAATGGATTCTAAGCCCCCTCCACCCAAAAAAATTTATGAATATAATTTGTTGGGATTCGGTCAGAGATCTTGCGGTTACATAACATACTGTCAAGCAGAGATAAGTCAGGCTCGGTTTCCAGCAGCACAGAAAGTGGGTTCAATCCCACGGCATTACATGACAAATTTATTATAAATATTTTTACACTGGGACAGGTTTTTCTTACAATATTCAGATTTTCACTGTCAATATTTCCATCGAAATGATTCTGAAATTTAAAAACAATGATGTATTAATCAGTTGTTACTATGAAACTGCAACTGTGCTTTGTTCTGTGACTGATTAAAAGCAGAAAGTTTTATTTTAATCAGACAGTGGACAAGGACCAATTGGAATGGCATAATAATAATAATAATAATAATAATAATATAGAATTGTCCTTAAATTTCAGAACCATTTTTCATTTTCGGATTAAATGTAGAAAGGCGTATTTTAATCTGACACTGGACAAATTCCAGTCGGATTGCCACAGCGATAAACCTACCTAACCTCCACACTCACCTACTACTCTTCCTACGGTCGGAACACACCCTACCAGCCACAAATTAGGCCCTCGGTTGAGGCTTCACCTTCGAGCCGGAATTTGGCTGCTTATGTTTGAAACACTTCAGAGACTTCTGTGTAAACTTTACAGATGAACAACCTTCGGCCGATTAAATCGCGTGGAAAGATCATTCGAGCCCACTGAACTGGGGGCTATGTGGATATCACAGTCGCATCCTTACTACCGAGATTCGAATTCCCACCACGCAACACGCAGCCAGTCGCTGTACTGTTACTCTTCTTAATGTCAAAACCTAATGGTTCCTACGCTGATAGGGAAATAATCGCTCCGGTTACATATGTCCGGGTGAAGGTGCATTCATTAACAGAAAATATTTTTCACACTGTTGACACCGTGCATCTTCGTCATATTAAATTAAGTTATAGACCAAGTAAAGCTACTTAAAAAGTGGTTTTAGTGTGCATCAGTTGGTCTATTTAAGAAAATATTTTACTCCTCGCAGTGGGGCGATCCTGACTGTTATGTAGGTCCGTCTATGATGATTACGTGACAGCGCTGTAGGACCCAATCATGGAAGAACAACAGGGCCGGGGTAGAGAAGTCGGTTTGGCGACTGCGCTACGAGCTGAAAAGTTCTGGGTTCGAATCCCTGTAGGTACAAGAGGCTTTTACCTTCTCCGAAAGGTTTAGACCGGCTCTGGTGCCCACCCAGTCTTCTATTTATTTGGTACAGGTGTTCTTTCCACAGGGTAAATCGGCCTGAGCGTGATGTTAAACACTCACTTCTATCCAGTGCCGAGGGTAAGAATGAGTGGAGCTATAACTTTACTCCCCCTATATGCCTTCATTGTGTGTACAGGAGACAAGTACCTTTCCAAACATAACAGCACCGCATCCCTCATTATGGTGAAGAGGCTATGGCTCGGGCAACCACACAATCATGATTCAATTGTAAGTGAAGTGGATATTTGTGTCTTCATGAAAGCGTCCAGACCAAATCTGGGGCTCACCCAGCCTCCGATACAATCGGTATCAGGGGCTCGTTAACCGACAGCAAAGCGGCCGAGGAGTGACGCTATCACTCATCTATATATAGCACAGACGTTTCAGAATACCGAAGAACATATTACGCGGTACTGCAAACCTTGCACATACACACATATCACCTTATAGTTATATCTCATCTTTTTCGAAACAAGATCGAAGTTGGATAGTGTTAATGCTCACGTTATACGAGGAGAAGATGGAGACTTTCTCCGGTAGAACTGCTCAGGCTAGCTCCATATCTCTAATGCACTGGCCTCAAGACACCTTTCTCCCAGCATGAAACGATTTGTCATCTCAAATTAGTAAGAAAGAAAAATAAATCTATAGGCGACCTCCTGGGTCCTAGTATAATATAACCATGACTTCAGCAAACAGTATGCCTGTCCCCTCGAACCCGAGAAGCAAGATACATTCAGTCCGATTGTTTGGTCTGCGATAAAACATCTCCCACCAGATGGAGGGGCGAGATCTGATCAATCGTCTACCTGGCAGCACCGACTACCGACAAGGGACAGTCAAAAATTTCGCCCCTAGTACAGCATTGGAACTCGCGGAAAGCAAAGAAGTAAGATTTAGAGAAACGGTGATGTAGTCCAGTGCGATGCTAATGAAAGGGTACGAAACTGGAAACAAGTGAGTCTTGCTTATCAAAGTGTTCCAAATAGATTTGTAAGTCAATATGTCCACTATAATTTAACAACTAACGCTTTGTACGTTCCATATATGTGAGACTTATTCACAAAACGTGCTTGACCACCATGCCATAAAGAGATGTAGAGGAAATGGAGTTATATCTGCACAATTCTTAACCTTGACACTAGTGGACGTGTTCTTTATTAAGGCAGGTTCTGGTACGCCGTACCTATGCATTCTGCCCGAAAAATTACTCTGCTGGTAACAATAACCATCTCGCAAACAGGCAGATGAATTCTGGCATGGGGATAAATTTAATGCACCTACTAATAAGTTTCAAATAATTAATTCCTGAATGTAGACTGAGGTTAAGTAAAAAAATCTGGCAATGTTATAAACATTCTGCGAAAATAATCACAAAGTAGCTAAAAGTATCTTAATTTAATGTGAAGTCACCCTGTTTCTCAAAGTATATGATCAAACAATTTACATGTTCCCGAATTCATTACAGTCAAATGTTTTCCTTTTGAAGTTATCGTCACCTTTTCTTTCCGTGACTGAGAAGCCTATTTTAATGACAATTTCATGGATGCTCTTTTTTCAGTTATCCTGGATAGAATAATAGATTTATATATAATTTTTAATCTCAACGTATATTACAGTCGACAGCTGACATCCGTACAGAACTTCCATAATCGACACCGACCTTTGCTCGTTTGAATATTTCCAGGCATTCTTAGTCTTCTGCGACTCATAGAATTATCACCACACTGGACTGTCATTCTTCCGTAAATTTCACTACTTTCCACACATCGTGACCACAAAAGAATTAAAACAAATCATTTTTTCCTTCAGTGCGTCCTTCCAAATCAGCAGGCAAATTAAACTTACCAGAGCGTTACCAAAACTCAAAAATACAATAAAAGACAACTAGGCGAAACCCCGTAAAATTTCATAACGTTTGCACGCGGAATGTGCTGTCAATATCGCCGACTAATCAACTCAATACACGTAACAGCACGGACAAGAAGACACGTGTTTAATAGTCTTTCAACTAGTCAAGAAATTCTTGCCCTTTTGTACAGCCCGAAGGTTCATTAGCGTCTTCACAGCAATCACCACTCGATTCTATCCTAAACCATTTTATCTCGACCAACAATTTTAATATCACACTTCCAAATATTCCTAGGTCGCCCTTATGGTGTCTTTCATTTAGCGATTCGAAGTACAATTCTTCGCGTATTTACATGAATGCCGCATGACCTGCCAGGCTCTTTTTCCTTTATTGGAACATCCTAATACGCCCAATTATTCCATAATCTCTTCTGAGTTAAACTAAAATGTCTACGCTTATACTTTCCCTCATAAATACGTATCTGCCATTTGCTTACTATGACTCAAATAGCATAAGTTCGCAACCTCAATATTAATATCAAGGAACAGATGCAACACTGACAAAGTTCGTAAGCATATACACTTGCTCTCGGAACCGGGCAGAGTCACCCCGTGGGGGGTTCATGGAACGTGGGAATATCGAGCCGACATCATCTGAGAAGATAAATCAAACTGCGACAGCAATGGGAACAAACAGACTCTACAACTTTATTCAGCATGCAACTCCGTGCCCTGTGACTTTATTTTGCCAACGTAAACACCTCAGTACTGCCACAAAACATGCAATTATAAAGTAGGAATTCACAACACTCAATCAAAAAAATGCACAATGTTCTTCCTTATATATTTATATTATATTATAACACAGAGTTTTCCTACAAGTTTCAATCCTCAAGGGATCATCGTCAGAGAAAAAGTATCAAATAATATTACATAAAACTTAATTGGCTATTTTTACACATAATTAATATCTTAGGCATGGTGTAAAAAAGTCGATTAGTAAAACGTAGACAATTCTTTGTAGAATAGTTGTGTGCGTAAGTGAAAAGAAATCTTGGTATACAGTATCACTGGGGCAACTTACGTACTTAAGGAAGGTTGACACAGTTGGTGATGTCAATTGGCTAACCACAATGCGCGGAACGAACAACGTAAAGTTTATAAAGTAGGACTAGATGATGAATTATTTTGCGCTACATATGTAGAAAAAACACGTAATGGGAACCTAGCTTCCGTCCCTCGAAAGGTTTCATTGCTCAAATAACTGAAATGTCTGACAATAACGCGCTAGGTATGGGATTGTAAATAATTTGTACTCTTATTTAAACGCTATTATAAGCACCAAGAACAAGGAGATGGTCGTATATGAAATACAAAGGAAAATATGAAGTATGTACGAAGAGGTGACGGAATAAAGATGTTTGGCCTTACGAAAATGTGGCGTGAAAAGGTGGAATGAAATCAGCTGTATACGAATACTTTCAAGTAAGCTTTACTTGATGAACATGCTACTAAACTTTAGGTTAAATTAAATGCGGGAAAATTCTTGAAAACTCAGCGAAAAAAACTACTTCGCATGACATTAACTCAAAAGACCTTCAAGACTACCCGCACTGGTGTTACATATTTCCCAGGTACTTGTCCGGGAACTCAGTGTTGTTACAAAACTACAGTAAGGTAAAATTTAATCTGGCCCTCAAGCAGAAGGCCATGATATCGCATAGGGTACTGGAGCCACAGCTCTAGCTTTCTTGCGTCGGCACTAGATGTAAATCAGTGATAAGCTTTGCGTCCTGGACCCTTCACCCCAGGAGAAGAGCTTCCGTTTTCCATTGGATAGGAGGCTAGATGGGACCCACAGAACTGTATCAGCTAAGCCACTTCAAACTTCTTGCCTTGAAATATAATTACAAATGGTTTATGGACATCAGCTTGAATAGGCGCAAGAGCATATTGTGAAGTATCATGTAGCTCATCGGTTGCTCAGATCATGAAATCTGAGACTGAGAGAATACTCACTGGTTGTTAACTACAGCAAAATATTACAGATCAAAAACATCTCACTAGAATACGTGGCACTGGAAGGAATAAGCTTGTAAAAAACAGAAAAAAAAATGTATAGTACAGGTTAGAAATTCTTGAGTTCATCAACTGATGTACTTCCGAATATTCACACAAATATAATAACTTATCCTCGTAATACGTATTCAGTAAATATGATTCCAACTGCCTTTAACTTAAGCATACCGAAGATTTTATATATGAAACAAAGTCCCCAACGTATTTATGCTTTCCTAACATTTTCTACTAAATAAACTGGGAGTAAAATGCCTCTTTTCATAAAAAAGGAGAAAGGAATTTAAAAATATAGATACTATAACCTGCGGAAGCTTGAACTGTTTATGTTGTGGTATTGCTTGATGTAACAGAGTGTATTGTACTAGATGGCTGCACATGTTTGACGAATACATTACCTCCTGTCTGAAGGTAAGAGACTGAAGCAGCATACACCGTTCAGTTCACTGATAACTATTTAAAAGTTTACACGTTGTAAGATTTGATGATTATGCAGGAGTTGTGTGAGAATTCCGGTCTTCTAGATTTCATGGGTCCAAGGAGATTCACGGAACCCACAACACTTGAAGAAGAATAAGGTATTACGTTCCGTAGAAACGTCGGGATAAAAACCCAGGGACACAGCGGCACATCCCAGAAGACCTGAATCTAGAATAAGGGTTATCACTCAGAAGATCACAGTCTAAAACTTCACAGCCATGAAAATTTCAATTTTTTGTAACGTTCTTTTGAACACTTCAACGTTTAATTTTTCAGACATTAAAATATTTCTTATTTGTTTATAAAACCTTAAGAGTAAGTGTTTTAAGGCAGGCTGGTTAAAACAAGTCACAAACACAATCATGACAAAACCAAGGTAACAAGTGAAAATAATGCTACAAGAAACCATCATAATTTCATGAACTTTTGAGCTCAGAAATTCGTGACTCTGAAATGAGGAGATACTGTAAACAAGAATATCATCAGATCAATCCAATGTTCACCATTCAATAATCTAGGGTGAAGATACAGTTCAAAGGTGAGGGAGATTAACACCATTCTTGAGTGAAGCTAATGGCGTTTTAATGACAATACGGAGACAGACGGGGCTTAGCTTAGTCATCACAGGAATGTTGTCTGAGGGTGATGAATACTACCAACGTGCCAGCAGTAGCAGACACTCTTCAAGCTGAAGCATATTAATCTACCACCTCGCCTTACTCGTACTGCCACAGGATTCATAAAGTGCTTCGGAATAGGTTCTGTTACTTTACAACATTTCCAGACTGGCTCTGAGACAAACCCATCCGCCCATTAAATGGGTAACGGGAGCTATTTTCGCGGGGAAAGGGCGCCAGGGAATGAAGCTGGTTACTCAACTCCGTCTAGTGCTGAGGTTAAGAATGAAACTTTATGGCTTGCGAAGAGACACTTTTACCTTTACCTTCACTTGATAACACAGTTGATGATCTGCTCAAGTCTGTAAGTGTGGCTGTAATGTTACTCCACGGTTACGAGGAACATAGCTATTACCAGAAGCATATTTCACAAACAGGTGTTGGGAGTTCGATGTGTTTATTTATTTATATTTTATTTAACAACGTTTCTAGTAGCTCAGAATACATATCGTCCAATTATAAGACGAATAATGAATTGATTAACGACATGGAAGTAAGTGGTCTTTGCCTAATTTGAGATACTGTTTAGGCACTTGCTTGGGTATATTGAGTAGAATTGCAAGAAGCCTTAATTAACACATCCGATCGCTAGGTCAAGACGGGAATTTTCTGCCTTCAGGTCACTCTTTGTAATAAATGTTATTTATTTAAATCTTACTTTCACAGTTACTGGTAATGGTTGGAATCAATCTCGAACAATTTTAAGTGCCGAAAGTTTCAGGGTCTTGCCTATTTGTATAAAAATTTTCTTAACACGGATGTAGTGATAGCTTCCGAAACGTCCAATCTATAAAATATAAAAGGTTAAGCTTTATCTTATGCCGTTAATTCATATTCAATAGACCTCATAGTGCCTCATTTAAAAACGCTGTAGACAGCTAAGTTTATATGGCATCGGTGACACTGTACGTGAATAAATGACTACGGAACATTGGGGGAGTATACTGACACGGGAAGCCGAAGAACTAGGAGAAATGTCCGCCACGAATTCCTGGGATCGAACACGGTCCTCTGCGGTGAGTTGCCGGCGAATAACCCACTGAGATTACCACGTTTTTATAAATATAAACAGAAGATGACGCAGTAGACGTTATGCATTAATCTGTACAATTGTGCCCGTTGTTTCGAAAATAATTTCTCTCAGATAGCAACACTTGTTATTCCGTCTTAGTGTGGGTCTACACGTAGTTGTCTTGCTAGAACTTGTGAAACTGTAGAGATTAGGATTTCTTTTTGACGAAGTTTGCTTTTAAAAATTTCCTATTGACATTTAAATGGGCTTTACACTAGTAGGCTCACATAGGCCTATGTGATGACGCACACTGATCAGAACTAGCGTCGTGTAAAAAGGCAATAAAGCACGTTGAATAGCTACAGACAAAAGTTCTTTTGTGTAGGGTGAATATTATAATCCGTTTATATTATTATATATGTTAGATAATAGATAATTTTAGAGTAAGTGATATTTTGGGAGTTGTATAAAATCATATCTTCATGCGACGGCTATCACCATGTGGTCTGAAATGAGACTTTGACGCTGACAAATGTTACTGGTGTCGAAAATGAAAATATTTCAGCTATTTCTCCCCAATCTCAGCAGATTAATGAATTACTGAATCATAAATTCATTCACCTAATTTACATACTACTTGATATTTCTTCAGGGATTTTTGGCGATTCCTTGGTGTGGAACCTAATATTACTCAGCTGTACAGAATCTAGCAATGGTGCCTTACCCTGAATTTCTTTCTTGCGTATTATTGTTTTCCTACATATTAAACACATTCCGTCACTATTATAAAAACCTTTCATTTAAGGATATATAGGGAAATATTCGATGTTCTTTTGGAAGAATCATATGAAATACTTATAAATACACTCTGTAAACGTAATGAACTTTCTTAACGTCGAACCTGGTGGTACGTGTAGAAAACACTGACTTTTAAACTGTTTATTTTATCCTTCCACTGACGCAAGAATCTCATAAGTTCTCCCGTGTTTCAAAAACCTAATTTGATAATATATTTTCCTATAAATACTTCATGCAATAACAAGTGAATTATCCTTAGCTGATTCAGTAAAATAACATAGGCGCTGAACGCAAATTTATGCACTTCGTATAATTCTCTAAACATAATAGGCCCACTTCACACTTTTCAGGGCCAAATATTGTACTTGACACTTTTGATAGCCAAAAAAATATTAAAAATATTCACAAGCTGTTTCACGTTTAGAGAAATTTAAACCATCTCTAAAATGTCCTGAACAAGAAAACATTCTGACGATGTAGTTAGACGAGACATATGTGGTAAAAAAGAGAATTCATTCTTCGCTAGGGCCCTACTTATATCGAGCAGTATTAGCTTTCGTATGTAATACGTAATTATTTATTTGTAGTCTAATTGCCGACGTTGTCCTTATTTCGGATATAGAATAGGAGAATGGTAGAAGGCTTAGTAAATAATGAACAGGAAATGGTGTGGACAGAAGCGGGCATGTCCAAGTACCATCTCAGTATGTGTGGCGGAACTGAGAAGAACCACGAGAAATCTCATCAGGTTAGCTGATCAACCTGTTGAAATATGAACCTGGTATCTCCAGAACACGAACCACAATTGTTGTTACCCACCCGACCGCAACTTTCGCTAGACGTAATGTCTTGGATGACGTCGTCCCCAGGGTTGGCCTTGGTACGATTATTGTCACTTCAATTTACCACACTGTAAAGAACGTCATGACAGAAATTGACCTTCTACAGAGTAATTAAAAATAAAAACATCCCAGTAATAGCAGGTTCGTGCAGAGTTATACTTATTATTGCGTTTCATGGAACTTTAGCAGCAGCAAGAAAAAAAAATACCAAGTTTGTACCTCTGGAAAAAGATTTATTCACGCACACCTACCATACCTAGCAACCCTAGCAACAAAGGCAGCCCGCCTCACATCATATGCACTATATCAACCAGTCATATCAAAAGTGGTTGGTCACATTACGGCACCTGTAGGCCTGCTTACGAGCCATATTCCCAACATGTTAGGATCTGATATCAGATTCATTCAGGTACATTCTCAGAACACATTTCAGTGATACCAATTTACATGCCTACTTATGAAGGTCACTGCACATTTGTAACAGAAGCTTACCTCCGCAAGGGTTAAATATTCGCCGACATTTTGTTACACGACAACTGTTTAATGCATAAAGCGATCACTGTGAGGCGCCGCGGACGAAAATGAAAAGAGATGTTATATAAAACTGGCCTGTGTTCACGCCAATGACAGTCACAATCTCTCTGTATACTCAAATATTAGCGAGGCCTGACGTGTGTGTTCCTTTTGTTTGTGTTTGAAGCTTAATGTATTGAATGATAGCTGCTTAATATTTAAAAGCAATAATATCCACATGTAAATGGCTACCGCCTGCTATTCCGTTTTTTACATATTTTAGCAAGTAGTTATGAATAGAAGAACATGATGATAACAACAAACGGTAATGGAAGATATGCTGATTCTGTACTGCAGTATCCACCTTTGCCGTTAACTCATAACGTAAATCTACGTGGCAGCGTAGCTCTTCTCAAAACACTTCAAATTTATACCTTGTTCAATCTAGTCAATTTGTGATCTGAAAACGTCTTTCAAGGGCTATATTACATGAATTTACCACAGCGATAAAATTCAGTGTGACGAAGTATGCTGCTGCTAACCGCAACAATTTTCTGTTGAAATTTCAGCGGAGTCTTATAATAAATCAAAACGTTCCATTGGAATTTCAACTGAAATTACACTAGTCTCAATAATATCATGCTGCGATGCATGCATTAGTCACCTAACGATATAAAAATTACTACTTCACTCGGAAATAACATTGGTCAGAAGAAATTATGCACACGCTATAATAACACTTTTGTATGAGTTGAATAGGAGTTGGTACAGTAATTTTCGAGATAATTAAGACAAATCTTTGTTGCAACGATCAGCAATATTTTTACGCTGTAAGTATTAATGAGAAGACAGCAACAGCGAAGTTCAAGAATCAAGTATAATAATTGTGCACGCATAATAAAAATCCATATCCCTTTGCGTGTATATTCATCCTGATCGTACCACATAAAATCAACACATGCTACGTGAAACTCCTTTGTTTTGCGAAAAGAACAATCTGGTTGCAGAGCTCCTTTATTTATTTCACATATGCGTTACCACGCAGTTGTATCGTTCAGCAACAGTCGGTGTGAATTTTGATTGCTTTATCACTATTGGGCAATTAGGCCTATTTCTTGTTTTTGCTTTCTCTCCAGGAAAATTCCGTGGCAGGACCATTAAATGCAAGTGTGTCCTCTAATCCTTTCATATTCGTCCTTCATTATCACCTTTCTATCTTCTGCAGTCGAAAACAATGTCAATAAAATTACCAAAGGATCGACTAACACAAAGGGGTTCACGAACCACTGTTAAAAGAAAAATATCCTTCCACCAAAGACGCAACAATTTTCATTAAGCTCACGCTATAGTAAAAACGGTAATATTGACAGGGGAAAGGCTTCTTCCTGTCGCGAATTCCACAGCAAGGAGAACCTGAATTAATCGTGAGACTAGAATTAATGGTACTGCGTAGACGCGGGGTGAGAAGTGGAAGTCGTAACATTTGACTGGATAACAAATGATACACCAACAAATCAATTTCTGGTGCCGCAGTAAAAAGCGTTTCGTGAAGGGTCACATGACTAAGCCAGTGCCTTTCAGTTGTCTGCAGCCCATGTATAATCCGAAAATAATTTGCGTGATAGAAGATCTCCTTTAAAATTTGATAATTAACGGCCAAACGTTTTAATAAAAGTCTCACATTAGACATCATCGTCAGTCGAATGATGTCCAAAACCTTACAATATACTCGCCTAATTTTTTAAAATTATTTTAAGCTGTCTTCATTGCAAAGTTCTTCATGAAGTCGTTTCAGGAGCTGGTACTTAACAGAGTGGTCCATAAACCCATATGCAGGTTTCGACATAATAACACTTTCCTCGTCAGTGTCATGGATTAGAGATGCTAAGAGGTTTGATGTATCACATGAAGAATATGGGTTTTGTAAACTTCTCCTCTAAGTCTGAAAGAATATAGGAAGCCTCCTCCACAGACTGAAAGACTGTGTGCTCGCCTGGCCCACTAGAAGCAGCACATATTATCCTGTTCTTCTTCCCTCCCTCTTAATTTTGTTACTTCCCACTTCAGCCTTTTTTTTCTGTTTCCTTGTACCTTCTTGTTCATATCCTAAATTTTTTCTTAATTACATAATTTATTTTATATTTCTTACGTTTTTAGCTTTGCACATTTTAATTCACTCTTCCACAAAACGGCCTTTCTCAGGTTCAAAGATTTCTTCACTTCCCACTTCTTTTCATCCGATCATTAGCTTCCTCTCACCTTCCCTCCTTCGTTTTCATCTTTGTTGCATTATATTTCATTTTATTTTGACTCAGTTTTTATCTTTGTCTCTAAATTTTATATTAATATTTCATTTATATATGTAATTACTAATCTTTCAGTAGGGAAATTTCAACGTCCACAAGATTTCTTGTTCTTCTTAGCAGTGTTCTTTCTATATATATATATATATATATATATATATATATATTATATGTCCCTATCTTTAGTTTTTATTTTATTTTTTAAAGTGCGTATTACTTACCTACAGATTCTGCATACGTTACATTTGTCGCATACAACAAACCTTAAAATTCGCATTCGCGATATTTGTATTTCCTCACCTATAAACAAGATTTCGTGTATCATATGTGGGCATATTTATTATGCATGTCTGTGATAAACCATTAACGCAATAAACCCTATGCATTTTCACATGGCTTGCTGTATTAGTTCATCGACTTTTGCCATAAAATCCAAACCTATAAAAAATTTTGCACCATCTTACTATTTTACATTTCACAAATATATTACATCAAAAAGTCCCACGTTTTCCTATCAAATCGTCACAAGCTAAAGTTACAAACAACATTAACGCTGCTCCTATTTTTCAATTTCGGCCATCCGCCGCGTTGTTAATACTAAGTGAGGAAAATAAAGTGGGGGTACACTAAAAAAACAAAGTCTACATGGTGATATAAAAAAGGCCAGCCTGTCTTTGTCTGCCTCATAAAGGCATGCTGGGAAGTGGAAGTACAATTTCACTCACTCTTAACCTCTGCAATAGGTGAGGATGCATGGTCTGCTTCATGGCCGGATTTAGCACCCGGTAACCATTGAATAGAAGACAGTGAATCCCACAGTCGGTTTGGATGGTTTACAGAACAGGCAAATCTCTTGCTCCTGCCGGGAATTAAATCATGGCTTGTCGGACGTCTAGTCCGTAGCATAACATGTAGCTGTATTTTAATTTTTGTGCTTGTGGATAAGAGATAGGAAAACAAATAAATCTGAATTGTGCAGAATTATTGTATCAATACTGTGTTGTGGACAGGAGCCGGAGTCGCTTAGTCGGTATAGCGACTAGGCTACAGACTGGACGGTCTACAGTTAGAACCCCGTTAAGGGAAATAAGGTTTTTCTCTTCTTCAAAGCGTCCAGGGCGGCTCTGGGGTCCACACAGCCTACTGGTACCGGGTTTATTTGCCGGGAGTAGAACGGCCGGAGGGTGAATATGACCACTCACCTCCATCTAATACCGAGGTTAAGAAAGAGTGCAGCTATATCTCTACCCCCCTACAAGCCTTCTTCGCTTTCTACGAATAGGTAACGTGACACAAAATCATATATACATTTTGGAAGCAAATCATAGTTACAGATGCATCATTTCTCTCGTGTCTTGTCCTTGTTTTATAATTACAAATTCCTCTTCTTATTTTATGAGTTACGAAAATTCAGTATTTTTACGGCCTCAGATTTATTCTCAGTGATTACGTGTCCTTCAAATTTTTTTTCGCAGTATTATAAATGCCAGTTATTTTATGTCAGCTTTCCCCACTCACAACCGACATACTCTGTCGAAAACTTCCTACGTAGCCGAAACTCATCCGTTCTAATGTACGAGCGAAATTAAATTTCTCTTTTGTATTATAGTTTGTTTTCCGTTTACGTGTGTAGACTATATTGAATATTCTTAACTATAGACATTTCCGGTAGATGAATAGATCGGTCATGTGTATGCCTAATCATTTCTTTATTGCTTATCACATGTTCAAATAATGTACTTAAACAAATTACTACGTGACAAGTGTGTACAAGAACATTTCAGATATTCGGTTCCAGGCATATTTTTTTTTACATTATACAGAATTAATACAGTCTTCTTGAAACATTTTAGCAATTCACTACAAAGAGTCTTACCGCCCTGAAGACAAATAATTCTCACATCTCTTTCGCGTAAGAATCCGCTTCAAATCTAATGGATGACTACATGTTCAATTAATAGACTCACAAAAGAAATTTAAACATTTGAACATCCCTATTTAGAAAACAGCCCTATGTTCTAATGTCCAACTATCCAGATACGATATTACAAAATAAATGTAAGACCTTGAGAACCACTTGTATTTTGGCCTTTGTCCATTGTCTTGCAGAAAATATAAAATATAAAATTTAAAAATCACAACGTTTCAGAAGATGGCTCTTTTTCCGTCTTCAGGAAATTACCATCGTCAGAACCTTTTAGAGTTCATTTAAATAACCGGTATGGACCCGGTATATACTTCTATTTTAGGAAATTAAGCATCGCCTGAAGACGGAAGAAGAGCCATCTTCCGAAACGCTGTGATTTTTAAATTTTATATTTTATGCAAGACGATGGACAAAGTCCAAAAAGACAAGTGGTTCTCAATGTTATATACCATTGTTAGAACCTTTTAGAATTTATTTAAATGTAAGCCCTGTGTATAAATTTTTCAACTGGAATAAATAACACTAAACGTTATAAACATCTTACCTATCAAATAGAAAATTAACTGCAATTTATTCCCTATACATGGTCCTTCTTTCAATTACTAAGCTTCCTTCTCTACTTCCCCTTGCATGCTCACGTGTTTTCATATCAAAATTACCGGAGCTATCTGTATTTGGAACGCAGGTGCAAAACAAACGTCATGTGCACAGTAAGTAAGCCTAGAGCTAAGCATACGGGCCCCGTACTCTCGTTAACAAGTGACAAACAAGAGAGTTAACCGTCCAGCTAACAGCTAACGACGGTAGATGTATTTAAAATGCCAACACAACGTATGCTATTTAAACAAAACGTATGAGCTTAGTAAGAACGCAACGCGAAGGTTCAAGGAAACTGCATGACTGATATTTTGTGCTAATTAATTCAGTTCGGTTCCTGTTTATTAATTAAATTAATTAATTAATCAAGTCTAGTGGTCAGTAACAGATGATGATGATGATGATATGGCGTGAAAATAAACACGTAGTAATAAAAGTGCTCCAGCGATTTATGTAATGAGTTGAAGAGTTCAGATTCTTAACCAGAGAAAAATTTAAATTGCCAACTGGTTAATGATAAAACCAAGAACAGTGTCATGGGTGGGACGTGTAGCACATCTGGATAGATGAGAAATGCAGACTGTATCGTAAACTTCAGGAGAAGTGTCGTACACGTAGATCTTGGCGTAGATAGTAGATAATATTAAAATGCCATCATCAACATCATCGTCATCACGAAATGTTGTGTATAGTTAGATCATTAAGACCTGCTTCTATAAATCGCAAGACGATCGTAGCCTCTCAATCGCCCAAACCGCACCCCCCCCCCCCCTCCCCCCAGGTGTTTGTTCCTCACGGTCGGTAACGGAATTCCAACTGAGGAAGGCGATTTCCTTCCAAGTTTGCAGATGATTTCTCCAGTTTTGTTGGTATACCTTGTATCTTAAAATGTATCTTAAAGAAACAGGATAAGGCGACGTCGAAGTGGATTCAGTTGGCTCAGGACAGGGTCCAGTGGTGGGCGAAAGTTACCTGCTCAAGAATGACTCAGCTATACGGGGTTCGTCACGGGACCAGTATTTCCATGACTATGATCACAGAAGAACCCACAGGACTCTGTCTGGATCTAGTTCAATCAATTCACACCTTTACACCCTTCTTGCCGAAACCGTCCATTTTAAATTTACGTCCTCCTGCATGTTTGCCAATCAACATTTTCAATTCATTTCTTGTCCGCCGCATGTGTCACGTATGCTGCTCTCCTTACCCCTCACTTCTTAATCGAACACTACTAGGTGAAGCATAAAATCCTTGAGTAATTTTTACCATTTCCCCTTCATTCGTCCAGCTAAGTCAAATATTCTGATGAGTTTATGCTCATATATTATCTACGTATGCTTGCATGCTCATATCCGAAGGAGAGCTTTGGCGATACTTTAGTTCTTGTAGTCTACTTTAACTGTTAAGACACTTGCTCGGGAGATGGAATCTAAATTAGATTATATTATAGTATATTATATATTAAATTACACATCTAAATTATAAGGAAATATCAGTCTTATATTAATTTCGACTACAGTCTGATTTATGTGATATGTGACAATTATGAACAATCACATAAATATGACCGATACGTTACGAAGAACAATCAAGGCCGTATAATTTGTGGGGGCGTGTATCAACAGAAGATCATCAGACATCTATTTATTTCACCTTCGTTTATGAAGGTAGTATTTCATCTGTAGCCGGAACAGCAGAACTTGTTGTCTTGCCAAATCTAACATCGTGCCAGCAAAAAACAGAAGAAGAAAAAGGAGGAGTGGACGAAGACAAGTACAATGGTAATTAAGGTTAAAAACCGAGGACTCAAGAACTATTCATAACTCCAGGGTGTTATTCATATTCTTTTATCGCTTTTGTTTCACGTCGAGGGTTCCAACCTATTCTTGTGTCAGATCAAATGTATAAATTGAAAAGGTGACTCATGACGAATGACAGGCACGAAGTTAAAAATTCATATGGCCATTAGTAACGGCCCAATATGTCTCCCCGTTGCTTGTTCAAACCGCACATCAACATCAACACCAACACAATATGCGTTCTAACTGTGCAACCTGGCGGTCACAACATCACCAACAACAACATCGCCATCAAGGCGAAAATTATTTCTTTGCTAGATACAACGTTCTCAGAGCAGTCTTGATCACGAGCCAAGTCTTTTGGAATATGACGCCGTTCAAACTTGTATATAGTTACATATGTTTTTGAGGAGCTAGATGTCTCCATCTTTCATGTAATTAAAGAACAGTCCAGAAGATGGAGGTCGCAAGCTTCCCCGAAACGTCGTTATCTTTATAATATACAAGGCGACATACGCCACAATATAGTATTAGATTGGACACAATAATACAATCGATTAAAGAATCGCGAGAAATACAGGAGTACAAACTCGTTAGGCAGATGAATTCCTTCCTGCAGCTTACAAAACAAGACAAGCGGTATACGTATAATGTACAATTGAGGCGCGTAAGCGTAATCATTGTTGCCATGGAAAAGCAATAAGTAGTAAACATTCTGAGCGTGTGTCTGTATTCTTGCCTTAGTTGTCAGGGAAGCAATGCGCATGTGTCTTATTATATTGTCATCTGTGGTGTGTCTGGTCCTACCGTATCTTTCCACATGATCGCATAAAGGGCACGATCTTCGAAAAATATTATTGAACATAAATGTGTTTTAATTTTCTCTAAAACTTTGCCTAAAACATTTATCATTCTAAGACAAATTCAGCGAAATATCACAAATGTACATAGATCTTCATGTGAAGTGCCCGTTATTCTTGTCAGATTTTAATAAAACTCGAATTTTCTCGACAGATTCTCCAAAAACCCTAGAATAACAAATTTCATGAAAATCTGTCCAGTGAGAGCAGAGTTCTTGCATGCGGACAGGCAGACGGACGGACGGATGACAGACATAATGAGAGTTAATAGTCGCTTTTCGCAATTTCGCGAACGGGCCTAATGAGTGAAATTAAATAAGAGAAAAGAATGCAACTTATGCGAGTTGTAATGTTTCTGCAAAGGTGAGGCTGAGGGTGCGTTCGTTTGGAATATGATGCTGTGTCTGGGATAATCGGATCCGACGTTTCGAAGGAACGTACTTACTTCGTCTTAAGGGTCAGGACGTATACTTCAAAGGTTAGTCCAAGTGACAGACACAAACAAATGACCATGCTTAATAGAACTAATATGTAAAATGCAATAAAATTTTGTACAGCACGTAACTATATTTTTAATATGCTATTTAATTCCGATTTTATTTGGCCCTGTTCCTAACCGCTAATTCTACATGAATCTACCGGTATTTCAAGTCTCACAGTTTCATCACATTTCTGCACACACGCACAGAATTACCAGGGTTTTTATCGCAATATAAAGGCCGGGCTGTAAATTGTATGAAACAGCGGACGTAGCCATTCTTCGGCTCAAATATGCTTCCTTTCCTTGTCAATACCAAAATATAGTACCTAAAACGTTAAAGAAGGAATAGCACTCAGATAAATAAACTAAAATACGCTCGTGTAATTAAAAAGGAGTAGGAACGAGGATCCGGAATTCATCCCAAATTCTTTCCGCTGCACTTAAGCACCACCACCGTACGATCAGTTGCTGCACACAGCAAGAACGTCGCAGTGTTACTGAACACTGTCGGTTAGGTCCAACTACGAAACAGGAATATGATGCAAAGTAAGGCGAGAACCTACATTCATGTATTTACAGACAGATAACTCTATGGAACAGTCCTTCAGAAACTAGTAATAGCTTAGTTAATCAATTCTCCGCCTTCGTGATGATGTTCAAAAGAAAGTGGGTTAAACAAAGCCAAAGAAAAGTAAAAAAGAAAGAATGCAGGAATTAGAGAAAAAAGCATCAAATCATACACACTTATATATGCACAGAATAAGTAAACATTTTCAGATTCTTTGTTGGAGGTACGTGTAAAATTATTTGAATGGTAGAAATTATGATGGGCTTCTTGTAGCTGTTTTACTCTTTTCCCCTTTGACCCTATTTCCTTTAGATCGAATACAATCAGTTTTCCTTCAGAGAGGGATACCAAGTTTCACAAGCTTCCAAGAAATAGCTAAAATTATTTGTATTTACATTCAGCTATTTTAATCGCTACAATTTGAGTAAATGATTATACAGCGTCGATGATGGATGAATGAATAAGGAGCACTGGTATAATAACACTGACAGCGCAAAACCGAAGCACTCGGAGCAAAGCCTGTACCAGTACCAGTTTGTCCACCACAAACCCCATAAGGACAAGCGTGGTTCGAAACCGATTCTCCGTGGTGAGCGGCCAGCGACTAACCGCCTGAACCATGGCATGGTCCTAGACCAAATGTCGTGGTGATATTAACCAAGAAGAAAATTATTGTGTTATCTGAACACTTAAGATTTAAAGCAAGGCTGTCTTAGGATTACACAGTGTGGGAGAATGTGGCAGTCGAAGCATAAGGATGATCGGGCATCCGTACAAAACTCTGAATGGAAAATCGAAAGGGAGTTCACTGATTAAAGTGCCTAGAGGTATAATGGAACAAAACGCCAAAATAAGCCTTAAAACAATATTGTGGGCTGTGTTGACTGAATTCATCTACGTGCCTCCGGATGCAGTCCAGTGGTTGGCTCCTGTGATCACGGTAGTGAGCTTTCGGATTTCATAAAACAAAGGAAATTTATTTACCATTCTAGCAGGTTATTAGGTTTTAAATGAGAACTTTACTCCAAGTAGTGAATGAAGTAGTTATTATTTTCAGATAAAGTACTTCTCCATAGATTTTTGATAATTCATCTTTTGCCCCAAAATTTCTCCAAGACGTTTAACTCTCACACCCCCTCCGTTTATAGAAGCGTAGACGTAGATGTAGTAGGCTACACGATCTTAGTCCGCATGCGGTATGGCGGTTCGCTGCATTTTGCAATTGCATAGGGCACATTTTATACAAAGTATATTCAAAACTCCTCCGTGTTAGACTACCCCTCCCATAGTACTAAGTAGATCATATGATGTCGATAAACACTGTACCCACAATGCACCGCTTTGTGTGCAGATACAACCCATGTGAAGCTAACCTAGGGGAGAATGCAAGACGCT
Source organism: Reticulitermes speratus (assembly GCA_021186555.1). Lineage (NCBI taxonomy): Eukaryota > Metazoa > Arthropoda > Insecta > Blattodea > Rhinotermitidae > Reticulitermes > Reticulitermes speratus. The sequence continues at coordinate 25,135,001 of JAJKFL010000005.1, forward strand.
GTGTTATTTTGGTGCGACTTTATTTATAACGTTGATATATACAACATGCAGCACAGCAGTGCGGGGGAGGAAGGGAGGGAGGGGGTTGGATACAAACTAACCTAACCTAACATCCCCCACATGCAGCAAGCAGGGGAAGAGGATGCAGTCAGCTATAGTGAGGAGGGTTGACATCCGCCAGGCATAGCCCCACAGCTTCTCTGATGAAAGCTTCCAATCAAGGCATGCCAACATATGGAACGTATTGTGGGTGAGATCTCGCAAAATATACTGAGGTTCAAGTTTAAATAGGGCACACATCGATGCCTTGAAAATTTGACTCGAAATACATAAGTGCACAAGCAGGACTCAACAGTCTCCCTCGTCAGCGTGTACGTGACGAAAAGGGTTTTTAACTTGTTCCTTAATATTCTCTCCCGCCCTGTTTTGTGTATCTCTACACAGACAACAAACAGTGAACTTTAGTAGCAAATGATATCTTATATGCGTGTATGTAAATATGTGTATGTATGTACGTAAATCTTGTCAATGTGTACGTATAACAAGGGACGGATTATGTCAATGTATATATTATGTGACTATGTGTGTATGTCGTGCTACTAATAACACGTAGTGCTCGCTTACAGATGACAGCTCAGTGTTCGAAGTTTGCCATCTGAAGGTAACTTGGATCGGAGTTACGAAAGAAAGGTTTGGAGATCGAAAGGGATCAGAAACGAATATGAGGGAAGGAGATTCAAAGAAATAATTTCTTGAAAGACCTTCTCGCTAGTTATGTGTATAAGGGACAGTAGGCCTACTTTATAACGCCTGATGTTTCACGTGCTGGTAACGAGACTGGTGCGAACCAATTACAACGGCGTAGGTAGGCGCGACTTTTGATAGAATACAAGTGTGTAACTGGCGAAACGGACCAACATATACCGACCCCTGGCAATAACTGATGGTTTAAATATATACAGTTTAAGAATCGTTATATTTTTCTACAGAAGAAAGTAACAGAATTTGGAGAAAATTACTTAATGGGGACTTACACAATTTCAGTTACGAAATGTGTCAGCAAGATTATTGCCAGTGTTGTACCAGAGACGCTGAGGTCCTGGACGTCTTTCGTAATGGAGGATGATACAGAACTCTCTTTCTTCTACAGCCCTTACCAATTACGTCTCGCGTGTAACGATTCAGAATTACATCTGGAATTATGAAAACTTGAGACATTTATTAGTTCATCGCGGATTGTGATCACTCAAGGCACAATTTCTTGTAAACTTTGGAGAAATAATTATTTAAATAAACAAACTACAAAGAGAGTTAATCTGTTGTACGTCTTCACTACTGAATGCAGTTAATGAATTCGTATTCGCCAAGTATTATTTGGACAATTAAAGACAATGGAATAGGCAGCATAAAAGGAAGGGGAAAAATTCATATAAAATTTCAGGTGTAAAATTATTACGGATGGAAACTGTTTGAAATATCTTGCCGTAGGTAAGAGGGTGACATCCAAATGGAGCAAAAAATCCAAATAACTTACACATCCATGAGTATATTGCAAAAGTTAAATGAAGACGCATCCTCGCTTATGGGAGGTGGGTATCTCTTTAATGTTTAGTCATCGACACATACAGGCTCGGGACTTATATTTGCGAAGAATTAATCCACTTTACCACAGCATGTTTATAACAACACCTGCTGTCTACGAAACTCAAGACATACGGATATAGGAGTGATGAAAGCCTATATTTATGACTTCCTAGAACTCATAAGTGGGTAACTAATCATGTCTAACATATCTGTAAACCTTAATCGAACAACACATTTCAACATCAATTTTCATGTGGAGGTTTTTACATCACTCTAGATATAATTATATATATTTATATATATTATTTTATCCCTCGTATCTGTTTTCTTTTCATCGAATACGCAACAGTCTTGATGCCCATCTTGTGGTATTGTATGATATCCCTGAAGATGGCCGAAAGACCGAAATATGTAGAAGAGGTTAAGTAATAAGTATTTTCATGATTCATTTGTTGGTTTTATTAGTTGATAACATTGTTGTGCATGGTTAAAACACTTCACAAAATTGCACGCATTTTGTTTCAGACGGTATAGTAACTAGATTCCGGAATGGAGGACCTGGAGTCGATTTCCGGTGGAGGCAGGTCATTTCCTCTTCACCAAAATTTTTCCACATGGGCCCCGAAAAGAAATCCAGCTTGTCTAATGTGTAGCCTTTTTCTTTCTGTGGGCTGAAAGCAGCCGACAGGTGAAGCTGACTACCACAATCTAGTTAGTGCATTACGAAATTTGTCTAAACTCCCTCTCCCCCATATCTCTTCTTCAAAACCCCGAAGTCATATTTATCTCACAAAAGTGAGTTGTACAATTCACTGAACCTCTCAGATGTAAAATAGTTAACGTTCATTCTTAGCCTAAGTGTCGTCATCCCTTTGTGTTTTATTAAACCAGATTAACTATGTGTTCCGAATAACACAACTTTCAAGAAATAGTTTTTATTCTATTTTATTCGCTACAACATATTTCGTTCTATCTTCCGGCCATCATCAGGTAGTTGATTTACAATTGTATAAAAGGAACTGTTAGGTAGAGGCCTCTCCTTCTCATCTACTGTGTACAATAGATCCTTTTTCTTCGATCTACAGGGCGCATGAAATAAAATATTTAAGAAAGGAGTTAAATATTCTCGTTTTAAATAGTTTTAATAATGTTAATATTTTTACATTATTGGGAACAATACTTTATTAATGGATATTGTACACATTAGAAGTGAAGGACAAGTCTGTACTTAAAAATTCCTTTTATGTAATTGTAAATCAACTACTTGATGACGGCCAGAAAATACGTCAAAACGTCGTAGTCAATAAAATATAATAAAAGCTATTCCTTGTGTGTGTGTTATTAGGATCATATTGTTATTCTGATTTATTCTTAGGGTGATGAGACTTGTGATTCCGTAGAAAGATTTGAATATACAGTAGATTCCGGTTAATTGGGACACATCGGGACTAGAACACTTTGGTCCAATTAAGCGGCTGCCCCAATTATGCGAAGTTTCATGTAAATAGTTAAAAACATATAAAAAAAACGAACTAACACTTCACAGAGCAACAAATCATTTATTCAAACGAATTACAGAACAAACAATAGCGAAATATGTATTTAATATTTAAATATTATGTTGAATTCTTCCATTTTCACTCATCGTCCGTATCAACATAGTTAATGACCTGTCCGAGGATACGTCTGTTGTCCTTAAATTCCTCCAATCTAATCATATTAAAACAAAATACACAACAAATTAGAAAAAAGTATTTGATATTTAAACGTTATATAACATTTAATTTATAGAACAAACATGCGCATACTTACTTTTGAACTTTTAGTTCCTAATAGTCATTGCCGGAAGAATTTATCCAGTGTACTCTGTCGCGTTATTTTGATTGATTGTGAGTGAACAAAATCAGCACAGATATCTAGTGCAGACAATGGACTGCCTTCATTGCCTACCTGCATGAAGTATCGTCGTAACCGATCAATAAATTTCCTGGCATCCTGTATAGTCACTCCTTCAAGTTCAGATGCGTCATCTTCATCACTCTCCTCGCCTTCTAATTCCTCGTCTTGGTGTTTTGATAGAATGCTTTCAATAATTTTATCTTCACAATCTTCATTTTCATTGTAACATTCAACATTATTGTCGATACCTTCAAGAGTCCGCTAGAAGACTGGGGAAGATTCAGAGGGAAAATCGAAAGAATAGGGAGAGTACGCAAAACCAGGCTTCCTGCCTGCCACGGTTTCTCCTGCCCCAATTAAACGGCATGCTGTCCCAAATAAGCGAAGAAAACCCTGGCAATTTTCTCGATTAGGTTTTATTCTTTGAGATTTGTCCCATATAAAAGGCTTCCCTGATTAACCGATGGTCTAATTAACCGGAATCTACTGTATTAGCCTATAAAAACAAGATGATGATGATGCAAACGCTGTAGGTGGTGATTAATTACAAGTCCCTGATATTCGAAGAGAAGAACTGAATATTGCTTGTCGGGTGTATCAACTGTATGTTAACACGAAAACACTGAAATATGAACAATACCTAAAGCTATTGTTTTCAAAATCTCTTTTTGATTAAGTCGTATTTTGTATTGCCGGAAGTTTCATATTTATCTCTGTATTCCTGACACTGGGTAAATACTAAGACTGTAATTAAACCATTACAAAGCCAACAGCGCCCACTCATACACCTACTTAGCACAGAAAACACATTGTGATGACGGTAATCAATTAAATTGCATTTCCTTTGGCTTTATTCATGGAAACACCTCTGTTCTTGTGTCTCCTCACACATTGTCTCAAACTTTTTACCCCTCCTACTGCCAGAAAATATGGTTGCAACAACTTCAGTTAACTGTGATAGTTGAATCATCACATGTATTCTAAAAATATCAGGGCGAAGGTGTAGGGTGTAATATCGCCTGTGGATCAGAGTCTATTCTAAAGCCAACTTCACATTAGTATGACGCATAAGTATCTAACAATCGAGACATAATAATAGGCTTATTTTTATCTGCCGTGGAAAAATGTCAACAAGTTATTCAACAGGCGGAGTTATGAAGGTACAATCGTCAAAACTGTGCTCAAGGAAATATTGTTCTCGTGATGAAATAAGAAATTGATGAGATACGGAAATGGAAAGATAAAGCCCCAGTACTCAGTTTTATTCCTTACACTGGACGAAAGTTATGTGGAAGTACTAACGCTAATTCCACAAGATGGTGACATGGTTGCACAATATCTGGTGTATACAGGATATGACACTAACCTACCACGAACGTCAAATTGGACCTAAATTTTAATTTAAGTTTTGATCCAAATCATTTTACGTACTGGGAAAACAGACCGAAGGAAAGAGATCATTTGGAAAGCGTAGACATAAATGGGAGGATAATATTAAAATATACCCTAAATAAATATAAAGGGGGATTCATCTGGCTCAGGACAGGAAAGACTGGAGGGTTGTAATGAACTTTCGGGTGCATAAAATAGGGGGGGGGGGGAATTCTTGAGTGAGGACCTATTGAATTCTAAGAAACGTTCACCTCTCTGAAGTGATTTACTGGACATGACAAGTAAACAGGCGCGATCGACTCTAGTATCAACTAAGGAATTACGAAAAGAAAATCCGAAATGCGATATGACCGCTCCTGGCAGATCCTTTCCCAAATAAAATATAGCCATCCCAACCCGTCAAAGCACAGTTGCAACTATATTTACCACCTGTTGTAATATTTAAACCCCGTGCACTTTGCTTACTGCAGGTACTTAAGTGTGTCTTAAAGACATGCAGAACGAAAAGTTTACATCCCTTGTTGGTCTTTGTACTGAAGATGAGTATGTTAACTGCGAGGCAGAAACAGTATTATTATTATTATTATTATTATTATTAATGAATTTTACGCTTCAAAGCCTAGACGTGCTTCAAAGTGAACTTCAATAAATTTTAAAATATTTAGTAGCCATATTTTATAATAATAACATAACCGTGTAATATCAGAGATGAAAAATTCGAACGAGCAGAGGGACGGTTGGACGAAAGAAAGACTCGGCATCTCAGATACGCAGTCTGCATTTCCTGCACAGAATTAGGGTAATTACCTGGGTTTAGATGTTAAAGTAGCAATTGGCGTTTGACCGTGAGAACCTAATATGCAGTGAAATGAACTTGAAATCCATGGACAGTCATGGTTGTTGATGTGAACAATTTACAAATAAACGCATAGATACTCTGATAATAAACGTACGATTTGTCCATAAGGAAAGGTCTTAACTGACCGGCTGAGGACACATTAAATTCACCGAATGGGCTCCCTTCATGAGGTTAGAAGTCTGATGTATGGAGTTACTGAAGCTTATCTTCCCGTCAAATAAAGATAACCTTGAAAATTAAACCATAATCTTGAAATTTATAATTAGGAAGCCTAATAATCTCTCTGCACACACACTAAGCTATTTTAATCTGTAATTTTGTAAACCAGATAATTTTAAAATCCGATCGAAATTTAACCAGTGTTATTGCAATCAGATCCAACCCTGTATTCTTAGTCGGGGGTTAATTTTAGGAGTGCGACCCCCAACAGGAAGGGCGTCAACACGGCGGGTCTCCATCCCCCTAAGCTCAGGACCGCCCACCAAGTCCAAGAAAACACCAGGACGTTTTTTATTCAACAAAAGATGTCTATAAGGCAAGTAAAGCAGCAGGTCTTAACATAAGCAACTTAGAATCTTTCCCTATGCTTCTAGTCTTGTCCTAGGTCAGTTTCTTCTGAGATGTAGGCAACATACCTACCAGCATCTGTGGCAGTCCATAAACACTGCTATCACGGGTCTCTATAGACACAAGATTAGCTGCCATAGACGCTCCAAGATGCTTTTACCTATTAAAGGCAATCAAACAGACACTAAACTGGGCAAAGGCACTCAGAACAAGCTGATACACACACATCATGTTCCATACACAACCTTTATATACTTTTTCCCCCCCCTGTGTATTTCATGACAGACTATCTCAGTATCCACATAAAGATAATGATGTGCCTGGCTTCAATCCTGAATGTTTAAACTACCTCCAAGGTCTAAACCTCAGTGCTTCAGCGGGTCAAAAAATTGCCTTCTCTGGCGAAAACCAAAGGGTCAATACTGTTTTCACAACAGCCCATAATATGCGGCTATTATTCACTTGTTCTCCACATTCTACTCCCGTCACACACTAATCGTACCACTTTAATATTATTGCCACATATGAGCACACAGTCCCCACTTCAGCAGTTGTGAAGTGCGTGTAGGCTTACATGTACCCCAAAAGGGGAATGTGAAGTCTCATAAGGGGGATACACGAGACACATTTCATACGTTGCCCTTTTATATAACATTTCATTGCATGGAATATACAACATTTGTTCAAACAGAAAATCATGAGAATCTTGTGTTTATAATACACAATAATATCTATAGGAAACATAAATTGGGTTGCCAATCAAGAGGGGTAGGTAGGTGAAATTACACTGTGAGACGAAGGAATTAGTAATTTTTCATTCTGAGATCCAAGACTACGTGAAGCTTCGTTTCGACAAAGCAAACATTAGGAAAATTTCATAAACAATACCCTTAATGTTATTTTCTCAACCAGTTCTGTGTTTTCAATTGACATAAAACTATGAGCTACATGAGATCTGCGCTCTTCTGGGATATTACGCCGCGCAATATCCCAGAAGAGCGCATATCTCATCAACAACGCGGCGGAAGCCTAAAATCAAGGTTATGAGCTACATGACCCACCAATCTCATTGATTTTAACTGCTCTAACGATACTCGAAAAAGAGCAAAAATTAGTCTAGTCGCTATACCGACAATGCTATAGCCGATTCACATGAAATACTTAATTACTGAAAATGTTCCGAATTTGTAAACAGGGATTGGCGCAGTAGGGAGTACTAACACCAACACCGTAAAGTTTGATTCTTTCACACAAAATATCGAGCGCGAAAGAAAAACTAACGAACAAAAAAAATACACAGACAAATTAAATTAATAAAAACTAATATTAATAATAATAATAATAATAGAGAGGAATAAAAGTGAGAGGACGAGAAATAAACAATAAACCAAACCAACAACCTTTATTTGTGTTAAACACGGAGACATATTCCGTTCACTAGAACATGAGGAATATAAGGCAATACTAAATGCACTATTCAAGTTTTCTCTTTCCAGTCCGCTGTGCCATCCAGCTTTGGCTTCTGATCTGTACGGAAATAAGGCTAGCTCTGGGGCAGTAATGACCAATATTAAACGGTAAAGCAATCCCTGTACAAGCCTGGACAGTCCCTGAGGGTTCCAGGAGTTTGATGATCCCAGATTTCCAGACAATCGGCACATGAAGGTGGTAAAATTGTGAGCCCTAAGAACCGGCCGCCTTTACCCCCAGGAAATATTCCTGGTACTCATTTCTGTTAGAGCTGAGTCGACCCCAGGGCCATAATGAGGCCGTAAGGACTATGTCGATGAAAAATTCCAATGCCACCATCGGGAATACAACCCTCGACCTTCCGGCTTGTAAAGCAGTGCCTCAACCAACTCCGCCACCACTTCACACGTTTTACACAAAACACACTGCACGACCGTTTTACACATGACACACTACAAAGCTTCTCTGTATTTTAGCAACAGATTTACAACTGATCACAATCGATGCTTCGTAAACGTCCAGATATCGTAAACCGGAGATTAACAATTGACCATCCTCGGTTTTTATGGGGAGCTCATCCCATACGTCACAGTGTAACGATTACAGTGACCAACAGCTGTGAGGTATTACAAATTTACGTGGGTCTTCATGGGAAGTGGTGAATATTTAGTCCGATCTGAAACAAAATCGTAATGTTGCGACAAAATTTAATTTCAATAAAATCAGTTCGCCCTGTTTCACGTGTATGGCGAGACTGAGTCAATGTTCGCAACTGCTTTGCAAGCACGTCTAAAATTGGTGTTAAAGAAATACGACATGGTGTTGTGTACTGAAATCTTGACTCCGGAAGGGGCCAGTGGCTGACTGTTGTGAAGGCGCTAATAAGCTTGGGTCCTGTAAGTAGGACTTTCCTTCACGAAATGAAGGATTATTAGATTTAAAAGAATGACTCTATTCCACCGAGTTAGTTACCAAATCAAAATAAATAATATGTAGGGATAATATAAAATCCATAAAACATTACTTCAAAATTATGGTCTATATAGAGTTGCATGAAAGAACGTTTAACTGGGGAGGGAGTGGCAAAAAGCAGTTTCTGCTTCATTTGAAGTTCCATCCCGGCATTCACCTGTATTTGTTTAAGCGGCCAAGCTTCTGACCACTCTTTGGGAGATACTCTTCTAGAATTTCGTCCGGAACAGTTATAATGACAAATTTTACGCTGTTTTCTTCATTCCTTCCCGAAGGCTGCTGTGGTAGTGCTTCGAATTAAGCTATGAATGTTCCTTCCACACCTTCCCAATTCAGAAATCGTTGAACGCTATACATTATGAGCTACTGGTAATGTCGTTAGACGTAAAGTTGTCCCGCACATTCCATGACACACAGAAGGGCAGTTGAAGCATAGCTGTGATAAGACAACGCTCCGGCCGCTTTATCCCCGGGAAAGAACTGCGGTAGCCACTGAAATTTAGACAGGGCGGCCCAGAGCCGGTCTGGATGTATTCGGAGATGAGAAAAACTACTCCTACTGCACTCAAACTGTGCGTTCAGTACTTAGCTTAGTGGCTATCCTACTGACTACGCTACCCGGACAACTTTGTTAAAAGAACCATCTTTTTCCCCCCTATGGCTCGACAGCCCTATATAGGCCTGGGCCTCCTCGTTTCGTCGAGGTTTCATGATCACACACATTTGAGACACACCACAGTCGGTAGGACTCCTCTGGACGAGGGACGAGCTCGTCGCAGACACCTCTACCTGACAACACACAACACTCACAAGAGACAGACATCCATGCCCCCGGTGGGATTCGAACCCACGATCCTAGTAAGCGAGCGGCCGAAGACCCACGCCTTAGACCGCACGGCCACTGGGATCAGCTAAAGGAACCAATAAGTAAACATAAATAAATGAGTTGCAATCCATTTGCGGGTCTAATGAAATAGAAAGTGTGACGGGACTTCATGTCCTGTCACATCGGGGAATTTTACTACTGGCATACTGCACGAAAAGAAGATCATGGAATTAGACAGCCCTGTTAACAAGGTATGATACTTGAGGCCGAGACTTGGACGGTTGTTGCATGAACGGCACACGACTGCTGGTGTTCCTTGAATGGCTTCCAGTTACGGGAAGAGGGCCATACAGCTCCAGGCGGCAGACAAGAGGCGAAAGCAGAGAAGAATGAAGCGAGGCCCACTGACACAGTGAAGGGCACTGGAGAATTCACTTGTAACAAATTCTTAACACGCCGTGACAGGTCGGTCAGTAGGGTGAAGAATAGACGACTTCAAATCCCGGTAAGGGTTCTGAAGGGCTGCTCTACCACCCCGCCGAATTTGAACGACTTTTAACTGTAGGAGATTCGATATATTCACTGCGGTGGAATATTTTGATTGTGTCCTAGGGGATTGTAATCGGTTATCACTTTACCCTGTAGAATGAGGTAGAAGATTCTTCCCAAATGCCGGTAACTAATTTAAACAATCCAGAAAAACATACTCTGAGAGGCTCGTAATTTATGAGTACGGAGAGCTTAGTCATCGGGTTTAAAGCAGTGAGAAATCTTTATCCGAAGGTCAGGTATAGCGGAAGGGTACACAGAGTCTTCCACTTACCCTACCGCTAGACCTGACCTCTGGATCAGGATTCGCCATTAGCCTAAAGCTGCCGGAATATGACGCTGTTCGAACATATTCTTCCAACAATTTTAAGAATACAAACATGAGCAAAAGGTTTGGGACATGTGCAGAATAAATGTTTGCTTGGTGGCTGTTAGACCCTGCTTATACACTCGTCTCTGCAGGCACCCGAGAAATCATGGAGCTGTTTACAGTGAAATTTTACATCTGTCGGGAAGGCAAGAAGATTGGAAAATCTGAACACAGACTCCTTAATGCATTATGCAGTGGTGTTCTTTGCAATCTATTGTGCTTACTTGCGAAGTATGTATCCATTTACACCACAGCAAATCAAAATATGTTGCGTGTGCAATCTGGAACCCAACTTGACATTCTGGACCGCAGCAAATAATTTCACATTCCCTCGTCCTTCATTTGTAAGTTTTTCATATAAAGAAAGGCAAAAAAGTAAAATATTCTTTCTACTTAATTTTACAGGATTTATTGATTGTATTATGCAATAACAGAATACGTGTATATCTTTGACTGGTGATGAAAACGATCTTCAAGATTATAACTACAACAAAATGTTAAACATAGGACGGATTGCAATGGGTTGACAAATCAGACAGGCAAAACTATTTTCAATATTCCCCAAGAATGTTTGCTGTTGTGTTCCGGAAGAAGTGACAGTAAAACTGTACAAATATTTAAACGTGACAGGCCAAAATCATACATCCCTGCGGGCCACACAAAGCCAGCGGGACGCGTGTCTTTCAGGCCTGATTTACACGCATGCTGAAAATCTGAATCGCTCGACGACAACCGGCACAGAAAGTCCCACACATTAAATTGTAACTAAACTGTCCAACGGTTTACGCGCTGACAATGGACCACAGACAGACCTGCCGACGACACGGATGGACGGAGGTTTTTTACTATTTAAGCAACCCTAAAATTTCCTTCTCTCTGCGACGAGCTGGTCACTCGTCCCAGGCGAGTCCTACCGAATGTGGTGTCTAAGAAGTGTGTGATCGTGAAGCCTCGAAAAATGAGGCGGCCTAGGCACCCAAGGGGCTGTCGAGCCTTTGAAAAAAAAAATCCTTCTAGACATCTCCCAGGAATTTGTGGCACAGTAACTGGATGTTCACGTGGTCAATATTACACATGTAGGTGTCTGTCATCTACACCTTTAGAATCCACACTCCGTCGCGGCTTTCACAGTTAATAACACTAGTTTAAAAATGCTTCTGACGGGTGCTTCATGTGATATTGACTGTATTATTTCTGCAAATGGAACGACAAAGAATTCTACACACTTGGTTTCAACTGAAGAGCAGAAGCCTTCATAAGAAACTAATTTGCTTTCAAAGCAATCAGTGATGAAAACACTAAAACTAATTGCTCTTAAATAAGCTATCTATTAATGAAGTATGTACTCTGGACCCTAACCTAAACCAGAATAATGCAATCTAAAGTCACACTGACTTCTTTAATCTCCGCTTCGCTATATCCTCCAGTCTATACCCATACTTACCAAACACTCTCCTTTCTGTAAGTATGGAAACCAAAACATGTGCATTTATCTCCCACAAGATTGCTATGTGACGTGTCCAAAAATAGTCCTTGATTTGTTTAATAATGTTAACATCAGGGTTTACCTGCGCCGTCCTGAATAGTTCAGATAAAATGTTTACTGGCCCACCGCTAAAAATTAATATGTAACGAAGGCCAAATTTGAATGAACGTATGTTCTAAACGGGGGAAATTACATTGCTGGATGTGAAGCTGGCACGTGGCAACAGGGAAGAGCAGAAGGCACGAGGGGAGCAGAAAGAAAAGGAGTCAAAGCAAGAAGAAATAATAGGCAAAACCGGCCTGAAACTGCTAGAGTAGCAGTAGGGAGTGAGCTTGTGTAACTCCACTTCTATCTCAGGAATGTGTTTCTTATGTGGTGCGGACATCTCCACAACTAGGAGTAGAAGTAAATCACGCAACACATTGTGACGTCACCCACCTTGACCTGCCTCACTGAAATGTTTTGTTAAAAACATGAGGTTTATCAAGCAAAGAATCTGTTATGTGGCTAGCGCATTTTTTGAAAATGTGATGTCTAACACGCTATTCCAAATACGTGTTTCTAAATATTTAACATTTGTTCAAAATGTGTGGCAATAACAGTAAAGTCCTGTTCAACTCTGTTTTGCAACCTCCTCAGCTTGTGCAGCTGTCCTCTTACATTTTTGCAGTTCTAATTAGTATCTCCAAGTCTGCGTTTGCAAATGAAGTAACAATGGGTCTAATACACTAGTGGTGCGTAAATCACTACGTTTTTAAATTTTTTATACTTACGTCTTTTGCATTTTAAGATTAACACCTGCATTATTCATCTTATATTGAATATTTTAATACAAAAACTTTTAAATACCTGTTTTTATTTTAACATTTTTTTATATTGCAATTAACTATACGTTCCTATGACGTTAATGTGTTATTGCCCTTATGAAAGGCAATGAATATTGCAAAGTCAAAAACGTAAATATGTTTAAAAAATCACATGGACACAGTTTATTTACACAAGACACAAAACTTTGCTGAGCACCGATCAGCTTCTCAAGGATTATTGCTTCTTGCAGTTAAGCCTAACGGAGGTTCATCGTCCTGCACAGGGGAAAAAAATTAATTCTTGTGACTAACATTTTTCACACAAGTGTGAAAAGTATTTTCGTTTGTACAGCTTTAACGAGTGCTAATAAGTCGAGTAACTTACAAATACTTCGTGAAATGTGGGCACAGCACAATTCCAGCAACTTCTCTCGGTCTTGTTTAATCATATTAAAAATCTTAAGATGTTTGGAAAAATTGTAATTGAAATTAAATGCCACCTTGGCCGTGTCATGGCTTAGGAGGCTAGTCGCCGGCCTCTCACCGCGGAGACACAGGTTCGATCCCGGGCCAGTCCATGCGGGATTTGCGGTGGACAAAGTGGCACTGGGACAGGTTTTTTCCCCGATTACTTCGGTTTTCCCCTATCATTTGCATTACACCGGTGCTCCATTACGTGGAAAAACGGAAAGAAAAAATCATCTTCATCCTAGGGTTGCACAATAAGCCTCAAGGCTGCGGTGCGTCCGTAGCATCTGCTGCAGGGCTCTTCACCAAAAAAAAAGCCACCTTCTTATTACAGGTGTTAGGAATATCGTTCGCTTCTATAAATATAAAACAAATAAAATTGGCTACCTTCAAGAGGCATGTATGGATCTTTGCGTAAAGCGCCTGTTATTGACATTCGATTTTAACCAGAAGTTGAATGGGTCAATTAGTGCATCGTTTTTCCTTCCCAATTGGTATGTGCGGACAGACGCGCAGAAGGTAATGGGCACATGTTGCAAGTTTTGGTTGCGAGTGTCCTCAAAACGAATAATTCAGTGCGTTCTTGACCAAAGATTAAAGCTTCAAGTAAGGAAATACTGAAAAAAAAGTAATAAAGGAAAAAGTTGCCTCCACATGTTGACACTTTAACTACGAGTACATAAATCGCCATATGACACAGGCCTACTTAAGCAAAGTAGTTTTGTTTAAAGGCATGTAGAGCGATTGTGTCCGATTTCAAATTAGCATCAGTACACTATGACCCGTTGTCAAAGAAGTGGTTTGGATAGTGGGTCATCTTTACATTCGGTAACACCATTGGCAAGCTGACGCAACTAAGTGCACACATTTAAAAGAGATGAGTGACGACATGCACAGTGGGACATGTGACCTGCAGCCTGAGTTTCAGTAAGTCACTGACTTGTTAACAGGTATTATATCACACAAGAACTACATAAGTAGCCGATATTACGCAATACACACTCAAATAGTGCAGTAGAATGTAATTTTGTAAAGACAGTCGGGGCTATCAACAGCAAACAAACAAAAACCAGCTGAGGTTAAGAAATGTCCAATCGGTAGCAGTTCAAATAACAGTCCTGCCCTGCCACACGCTATATGCTACTGAGAGCCAACACGCATCCGAACCTGCCGTTAAGCAAACTTACTGCACCTACAGCCAGACAAGTATCATTCAGTGCTAACGCTGCCTACTAATGACATTTTCATGACCCGTGTTCAAATGACAGTTATCCTGAAGTCTTTTTTTTTTCAGACTTGGTATACTTCTAAATAGACTCACATCCAGACACCTTCGGTATCTTCTTTGTGCAGCGCATGTAACAGGTTCGAAATGCATACCAAAATTTTAATGAGAAAACCGAAGAAAACAGATCACTTACCAGACCTAGACACAAACAGAAATACTAAAGTGTATGTTAAAATAGCTGTGATTGGCTCGTAACACGGATCAGTAGCGGACTCTTGTGAGCATGTAATAAATCTTCGGCTTTCACAAAAGTTGAAGAATTTCTTGACTGAATGATCTTCACTACCTTCTCTGTAAGGATTCTCCTCCACAGAGGTCGGTCTCTTTAAGATATAAAGAGAAAGGAAATAAACTATGCTCGTGTTTAGTTGTGCGTTATACAGAATTATTTATTGTCGTCATCATTATTACTTACAGGTGTGCCAAAATCTCGGTAGGCGTAGAGTGGAAATTGTGGCTGCTTGTCATAATCGTTTTTATCCCCAAGACCGAATGACTATATTGATGACAATGCACTCCATTATTTCTTTTTAATTTACGTACCTTAAATGAGAGAATGCTTCTACTTGACACATTATTTTATTATTAAATTTGTTTTTAGGTTTTAAATCCTTTTTATCATCTGACATCATGTGTCTTCGAGTTCCTACCCCGAGATGTGATGCTTCTCTCATCCTGTAAAAACTGACCTTCGACCAGGAGTGTATCAGCGATGAATACTGTGTGCAGTGGTTTTTGATATCTTAGTAAACAAGCTATTAAACTCGATTAGATTTCGTATTGAAATTGCAGTTTTATCGTAATGTATATTGATGTGTTACGTATGTACATCAATACTTTTAAACCTCTGCCTTATTGTTTTCTTGTTTTGTTTTACACGTATTCAGTATTATTTTCCCTTTCATTTTGTGTGTATCTTGCTGTTTCTGTTACCGGCCTCTTGCTTGTTGATTCGGCACTTTAAGCAAAAAGAAAGAAACAGAATGTACCAGTGAATCAATGCAAAGTAATGTCTGTTACGTGCATAGAAAAACAGCCATAACAAAAACTTGCAATTAGTTACATGATATAGTGGCTCCTAAGGAAATAATATTCAGTAACATTATTAGCAAATTCCCGGAATTTATAAAGCCAAAAGGACATTACTGTGTCCACAATCCAGCCAGCCGCTGCAATCTACACAGACAGAACAATTCCAGTTTACTCCCTCGCGTACAATGTGTAAACTCAGTTTTAATCCCATATTTTCACTTAAGCCTAGACCTCACCGATGGCCATAAGCTTATCTTAAATGAAGTTTTATAATGTTTATTGCATCAACCGTTTTTCGTAGCGTGTAGTGGAACAAAGAATTTCCAGCTCTTCGAAACCGCACCTTGCGTTACTGACATGGACATCACAGTGTACTGTTGACCCACCTACTTGTTTTTCTTTTGTAAGTATCCAGTAGGTGTACTCAGGACACCTTGCTATAATTGCCAGTCTATTCAAGCAACAGTAATGACGTTTCGTACACAGCTTTCGACCCATAATTTGATAATCACTATTACAGGATGGAAGCAAATGCTGGCCAAATACAAGTAATAATTTTCTTACCACTCTTGAAACACTTTGTACGCCATGTTTACGATAAAGTCCACTTCCGCAATTTTTTGGCGCGCCATTTGCAGCGAGCGAGAGCTCATACACGTTTATAAGTGTGTGGTAACACGCATTTAACGGCAGTCCATGTGGCTACACATTTTAATATAATGTAAGCAAATATTTCCGTGGAATACAGTTCTTCGTGAGAATGGAACATCATACTTTTCCAGCTGGTCCAAGAGTTTCCCAACTCTTGGAACGAGATATTTCATTACCCTGTTCACAAAAGCCTGTCACTATTCCCTAACCTTATCCGGGCGTGGCTGCGAGGATAATATTAAATTGGATCTTAAATAAATAGCATAGGAAGGCGTAGAATGTATTAATTTGATTCAGGATATGGAAAACTGGCGGGCTGTTGTGAAAGCGATAATGAACTATCGGTTTCCATAAATTACTGGAAATTCCTTGACAAGCTGAGAAACTATTAGGTTTTCGAGAAGAGCCCTGCTGCGTAGAGTAAGTTAGTTACAGCCAGAAAAATCCATCACGCACACTCCCGTACTATTTATTTAAAGGCCATTTTAATATTTTTTCACATCTATGCCTCATTGTTGTAAGGGGTAACTTTCATAGTTTCCGATCAAAATTGTGTTCGTACGTTTCAAACGAAAGATAAAAGTGAAAGTGAGAAAACAGAGATAAATCAAATTTGTCAGAGAGAAATGAAAAGAATAAATGACTAAGTGTGACTGACTGATTGGCCAGTTCGTCGCATCATTCAGTCCTTTTCACGGGGAAGATCAACGTGATCCCTGCTGTCATAAAACCTCTTATAAAAAACTAAATCTCACATCCGTTTCGGTTAACACTTCCCACAAAGCAAGCCTTAAGAGAAATGAATTTATGGCCTCAAAATTTATTTTCTATTTTTATTACATATAGCTCTAAAAAGAGAAAGCTTAATGTGGAAGGTGCCTGTCGGTCCCTTACGTTTCTTTTCCGAATTTATTTGACGGTTTTCATTTCAAATGTTATTGGATGCATACTCGCGACAAATACCTCCATCATGTATTGGTTAAAAGACTGGGTGGATAATAAAGCAGATCCTGGCGCAGTAGGAACAGGGGAATCTCTGCCCCTATAGATAATAAAATCCCGGTCATCCAACTCGTATTTAGTCACTATTCTGACTGAGCTACCCAGGTCTTTTTAACATTTGCACATGACACAGAATTAAGTAAATTTTATGTCGAATAACTTATGTGCATAATGTGGCATATATGCAACGACATTCAAAGAGATGCGAGTACCATAAACAGTTTCTTATCTGTGGTCATCGACTTCTCAGCACTGAATCTCCCCGTGCAATAAAAAATGTAAATGAAATGAGGTATTCAAAGTCGCAAAAATCGTTTTTGAAAAACAAGCGTAAACTCTTATTGCATACATCCATAATTATAAACCTACTAATAAAGAACATTGTGGTGTTTTTGGTTGACAGCGTCTAGTCTGGTAGATAGTTGCGTAATTATCAGAGTAGACGGTGTCATAATCCAGACGAGAAAGAACAGGATACTTTAACGGCGACTGTGTATAGACTTGTACTCGGACATTTTCGTTTAGAATATCGGCTAAGTCACTGAATAATCTGACACGATTTTAGGCGCTTTCGCCGATTCGCAAAAAGCGCCTATTAGCTTCACGTCCATCCGTCTCCGCACGTATCAGCGCGGCTCTCATTGGATGGGTTTCCGTAAAATTTTGTGTTGAGGGCTTTTATGAATATCTGTCGAGAAAATCCAAGTTTGGTTAAAAATGACAAAAATATGGGGCCTAAATATCTTTGATTGTTGCCGGCCACAGTCGCCATCAGCGCTCTTTCCACATGAAATGGCATCGGGCTCTTACGATAACTGAGGAGGTATAAACATTACGCGAGCAGGCCACACAGTTACGTTATACGTAATTTGCTTATCTTGTTCGTAGCTTTCTCAGACATTCCAGAAAATTCCTTAGTGCATCGATCAGGTCACGACTGCTTTCTTTGCAATTCATACTAGCACCGACCCTACAAAGCCTGAGGCGCAGACAGCATCGTAAGACATAGCGACATAGCGCATAAGCAACCGAAGACCACACTATTACATGTTTAGAGCAATGAAAACTTCAAATCTGATATAATAACTTCTCCAAATTCTGTAACGTTCATTTTCTAAAAAATCTTTTACGTAGTTAGATAATATTGTACGTAATATCCTGTAAAAAAATCAAATTATTTTAATGTCAACGAGGATCAATGTATATTTTAATTGAGGGAGGGGGTAGGGTATCAATCTCATGATCATTCACTCACGCAATAATTATAAGATGTGGCTCAATTACAAACCTATAATGTTCCGTGAGGGAAAAGAAAGCTGAAGAGGACATCCGGCTCTAGCGGGCTATATTGTCTTCTCTCGCTCAACGGAGGCTCAGAACAACCTTCTGCCCTTAAATCTGGCTGATCTCAGTTGGGGACAAAGAGGGTGGCTTTAGTTAGAAAGATGAAGGGATGGAATGGGGTGGGGATAAGAGCGAAAAGTGAAAGCATCCAGATATAGAAAACAGCGTTACACTCCAAACACAGTCAACATGATAGCTTTCAATCTATCCTGAATAATTCTCTAAAGTTACAGTAACCAATATTTAAAACATAAAAGGTCGTTCGAGTCCCAGTACGGGCAAGTGAAATTCCCCTCTTCTCCAAAGCGCCCAGGCCGGCACTAGGGCCCTCTCAGTCTCATTCTGGATAGGTTATGGGGGCGCTTTCCCGGTGATAAAGCGACAGGGACTTGAAGATGACCATTTACACCCCCTTCCCCTTTGAGTGCCTAAGGTAAGAGCTACCCTTCCAATCAATTCTCCATATGTTTCCATGGCGTGTTCAGGGACAACTTTACTGTCGATGTCGTGATTTTAGGGTTCCAAAGGACTAGATCTATCAATTCTTAATGCAGGTTTATTCAGAAATAGACCAGACCGGCCCTGGGCCCACCCAGCCTCCGGTACATGGAAGATGAACGAATTCCAAACAGTAAATGGTTTCAAATATATTGTTGTTCGTTAATTAAGGAGAAAGAGATGTACCCTCGGAACACTTTGGCAGACAAGTGGGCAACAGAGGAGGTGGCGTGACCATGTTTCTCTAACATTCTGGAAAGAATTTCAAGTGCTCTTTATGAATAGGAGGCTAGGTAGATCTAAGGGCTGTTTGCACGTTGTGCCGGCAAGAATAATTGTAATTCACGAAATCAAACACCGTTACAAAGGTACATAGCAAGCCACTTTGTTTAATATCATAGCTCATATAGTCACTCTTGAATTACAGTTAATGCTTTGCAGTACAATGAAACGCGCCTGCTTTTCAGTGCTTTTACATGTTCCTCTAGAAATTTATTTGCCCAAACAAAACCTTACTATAAATCTGTAACTTATTTTGTATTCGGAAGCTACAGACCCGAATATCGGAAGGGGTTTTACGGTACTTTTCCTTAAGGTTCTGTAGAGGAATGTATCAAAGTATGTTGAATTAAGTTACGGTGGCGCCCTTCTGAATCCTCTCAAAGGCAGTTCGTTATAATCTTATCAGCCCATTGCGCATGGCTATAAATTTTACACATGAAAGTATCGGAAGGCATAAATACGTCATCGAACAAGAACCATGCATAGAACATCCTAACTGAAGGCATGCGTATGTGTGTTGCGCATTTGGAATATCCAGTATTCCAAATGACCATTTTGACAGTATTTCTAGTACTTCCTGTGTTCTTCCAGATAAATTGTATACATATACCATGACCGCTTCCTTCCACATCCCCTCCAAATCATATCACAGTATTCATGGCTAATACAATTTATGCACATGTAAAGCGTCGACAATATATGACAAATACATTTAATTAAACGATTAATTCCACAGTGCAGGGACTTTTCTTGAATATGCTGCGGTGTACTTTGGTAGACACACGGAGTTATAACTCAGAAAACCATAATCTAAATAATAGGTCCAAGGTCAGTTGGAAAATCAAATTTATTTCTCGAATCTTATATTTGTTCTGATAGTTTACAAACCGAAGGTTGGATAATCTGAAGATTGTACTCTGGGCTGTGACGTCGTGTAATTAGGTACAATATATTACTTCCGTTTTCAGGGTAAAAATAAGCCATGTGATAGAAAACGTGGTAAGAAACAGGGACAGGAAGATCGGAGATATTTCCACCGAAATATTATTAAATTCCTACCAGACTAAAGGTGTCACATGCCGGAAAAGTATTCTTTATGTTTACAGCCCTAAGAACTTAAAACCTCACGTTCATTACTGTGTTCACAGAAATAGCCATTTCAGTGCTCTGAGCCATTAGATATGACACCAAACCCTCTTTTTTAACATCGAGTTCTTACGATTCAAATTTTGTGTGCATTTCTGTTCTCTTAGACATGTCACATACTTGCCTAACATAAAGTTTTCAGTTCAAGACAACATGCAAGAGTGAAGAATGCATGCAGAGCAGCTACTTATTATATTTGTAATTTCCTCCATTCTTTTCTTGTTTCTCTTTGAGCAGTTGCGTCTGAAACAAAACACAATATTCGTGCTAATAAATAAGTGTAAACCTGAAATAAGCTCTCAAGTTAGGTACATATTGAATATAGTAGTTTGTAACAATCTTCGAGGCGCCAGACATAGCAGGGACTGCAATAACAGCTACAGATCCGGGGAAAAGAGAAGAGCGGTCTGAATTTTGTGTAAATGATAAAAGAATCTACATGGTAAACTGAAAGCAATCAACATTCTATACCTTCTAGAATGACTTGAAACCTTCAATTCACGATAACGTTTTCCACGAAGAGGAAAAGGATAAAATGAATTGTAAGTACGCAGAACGGTTACTATATAAGTGCAGAAAATCACTCAAAATTCCTTCATTTAACATTGCTTGTTTTTAATTTATTTGAGGCAATTAAATGTGTTGCTGATCAATATTCACCTTCTGGAATGTTCCACCGTGTATACTGATAATTACAGTAGTTTCGGAAAAGCGTATTCACTCCATCCTGAGCGTCAACGTAATATCCAGGAAGCCTTGAACCATTATTTGTCGTTTATTTAATGAAGCTACAAATAATCAGATTGCAATACCGCGTCGATTTTTGGTTGAGAGTAATTAATGAATCTGAAAGAATGTGGAAGGAAGTTGCCGTGGTCTGATATAAGGTACTTTCTCGGTATTTGCCTGCAGCAACTGAAAAAGAAACTAAATACCTCAGTTTTTCATTTCATGTCCCGGACGAAACGTGAAAGGCCTTGATTAAGTAGTCCTAGTAATGCTGTTAAAGAGGTATGCAAATCCAACCTCCTGTTACATTTTAACACTTAGGCGAATACTAGTATAATATTTTAAACCTGGCCACGTCCACTTCTTCCCAGGTTCTCAAGTTTAATTACGACTTATGTGCATTTCCAATACTGCATTCGATACTTTACAACCTTCATTGTTGAAGGTATCATATAATAAAAAGCACAAATGATCAGAATACAATTAATGTAAATTGATACGTCTGAGCCGAGATAGCGTAGTCGGGTATAGTGAGTAGGCAAAGTTCTGGAGGAACTACGAAACGTGGTTCGATTCCCGGCAAATGCAAGAAATTCTTCTGTACTCCCAAAGCGTGGGGCAAGCGGTGACACAGTTGGTTGAGGCACTGCGCTAAAACCCGGAAGGTCGCGGGTTCGATTCCCGATGGTATCATTGGAATTTTTCATTGATACAATCCTTTCGGCCGCACTATGGCTCTGGGGTCGACTCAGCCTCTAACAGAAATGAGTAACAGGAGTATTTCCTTGGGGGTAAAGACGGCCGGTGCGTAGGCCTGACAACCTCACCACCTTCATGTGCCGATTGTCTAGAAATCTGGGAGCCTCAACCTCCTGGAACCCTAAGGGCCTGTCCAGGCCTGTAATGGGATTGCTTTACCTGTTACCTCCCAAAGCGTGCAGACCGGCTCGCAAGCCCATCCAGAGTTCTGCACATCGGTATTGGCGACTCAATCTCAGGGGTAAAGCAGCCATGACCACTCACCTCCATCTCCCGCGGAGGCTGAGAATGAATGGCGCTATAATTTCACCCTTCCATATGCCTTCCTGACGTGCACAGGGACTCTTCAAGTGGATAAGTCAGCCACTAATACTCGCATTTCATTAATCGGGGTTGGCGTAATGAGAATACTGAATGGACTCGGTGGGCTTGTAGCTTAGCTGCTGAGTCAGCAGGTACAAGCAACCAGAGAGCGGAATGCCATTCAGCAGTGCAGCAGCATGTTTCTCGAACGTTCTTTTCCTTTTGCAGCCACGTTCCACAGTAGGGTAAAGGTGTTCCTTTCTTAGTTCATTTAACATCACATTCTCAACTGCTTAGAACAGGCTAACACAGATATTTCTTTCGACTAGAAGCAAATCCTAGAATTTCGCAGCCAAGTAGATTTTTCACCGCCTCCGTCCCCAACTTTGTATTAGCACACAAGCCAAAATTCGTGCTTTCTAATGGCATTTTAAGGGAAACGGCCACCAACTAGCCACGGTAATACGTACCCCTACGATTTGAAATGGTCCCTGAACAAAGACTTTGATGTCCAGTCACTCTGTACCAGAGCTGATCACATTACTGAAGTAAGTATTCCTGAAGTTAACTTTTCACAAATGTACAAACCGACAAAGATTTAAAACTATTACTTTCGAAAATACTAGACTGTAACGCCTTGCTTAGAGTATAAGATATTAAACTGCAAACGTAACGGCGTGTTTAATGATCAGACTCCTATTTTGAAGGAATTATCTCTCGCTGGAGAAAAAAAAATAATGGATAGTTGTCCGTATACACGTCATAAAGGCATACGGATAAGTTGAGGTATAAATCCACTAGATATTAACAGTGCCATTAGACTGAATTAGTGGTCAGAATCTTTACCTCCAGGGAAAGAGCCCCAGTTACCTATTCAATAGGACTTGATGGGCCCCATAGCTGGTCTAGATAGTTTAAGACATGAAATAAACACTTGTCCCTGCCGGGAATCGAGCCACATTTCCTCGGTCGTCCAGCATGTAGCCTACTCACAACACTACTGCACTCTGCCGGCTCCAACGTTCGCGCCTTCAGTTTGTCTCTGTACCTGAGTACATCATACACTTACACACTGTGTAGAATTAAAAGTACAGCTGAAGTTTTTCTGTGTTTAATTACGTATGAAGGCACGAGGACGCAGAGGGGTACTTCCACGCATTTCTGGCAGGCCAGTTTCACATTTCAAGCGCTTTATTCTCAGGGAAATTGCCCCCGATAGCTACAGACAGGAAGCGGGATGGGTGTCAGAGCCGGTCAAGGTGCTTTAACAGAGAGAAATATCCCTGCGCCCTGCAGATATCGAACACTTTTTCCTTGGTCGACCAGCCCATAACCTAGTTACTATAATGACTGACATTATTATTAATTGTTAATTCTTTAAAATGTATTGTTTACCGTGTTTACAATTTGTTTCAACATAAAAACCAACGTTCCCTCTAATTATCTTTACAGCTGCGCGGACCTGCTACGGCTCTAAGCAGAAAATGTTTACACGACCTGACGACTGCGCGGCACTTTAAAAGTTTTTTTTTGTGATATGCATAATTAGAATATTTAAAATGAAAATTTAAAAATTCCATTTGCGCTGCAACAATTCAGTGTGCGCGGGGGCATTTCAGTTACTGCGCGGCCGCGCACCCGCGCAGCTTAGAGGGAACATTGTTAATTAGTTTTGTAGGATTTCATAATATACAGAAATACCTCCACATACTGCACTAACGAGTTAAACTTTGTAAGGACAATCAGTGTGCTTTCTATCTGTAGGTTATTCAACTGTACCTCCAGTACATCAGACAACATGGCATCGAATGGTTAGCTAACAGTGGGGAATGAAGTCGAAGGTAGTGGCCGTCGTATAAATTTAGGTACTATCTCGGCATTTGCCCAGAAAGTCTGAGTAAAACCACAAGCAACCTCAGTAGAGTTGGTGTACCTGCCGCTATTCGAAAACGCGAACATATCCGCAAGAGAGGCTTCACCACTTCAGCCAACACGCTCTGTAAGAAACGGTGTAAATTCTGACGTATCAACAGGATTTTTAAATATAATTTACAAGAACCATGGGTTCTAAATATTCATTCTTGAAAACAGTCAATTCAATAAATAGGTAGCGAAAACTACAAAGCATATTTATTGTTCTAATCATGTAACTTTTTTTTCAATGGCTCAACAGCCCCTTGGGGGCCTAGGCCACCTCATTGTTCGAGGCTTCACAATCACACTTTTTAAACACACCACACTCGGTAAGACTCCTCTGGACGAGGGACCAGCTCGTCGCAAAGACCTCTACCTGACAACACACAACACTCACAAGAGACAGACATCCATGCCCCCAGTGGGATTCGAACCCACAATCCTAGTAAGCGAGCGGCCGCAGACCCACGCCTTAGACCGCACGGCCACTGGGATCGGCTATGTAACTTTTACTACCTTCATTCTAATCTAGCTCGTCGTTACTAAGATCAACTGGCTGAAAGTCATTATTTGAATTACCACCTCAGTAACTTAAGTCTTACAGTTATTAAACAGAGTCTATAATTCTTTAAATTCAAAATTTGCGATCATTCTGAATGTCTTCGTTAGGTAGTAGGACAGCTACGCATCCTGCACTCAGACTGTGTTCTGTCGCACAAGGACACGAAACTGTAACGATTGACAATCATGCAAAGGCCCTTTATTCTGCCTACGACATTATTAGGGGCAAAATAATTGAATTAATTTCATATAACAATCTTGGACTTAATTTCGTTTAAATAAAAACTGGCTTTTATTTCGCTACTGAAGAAATATCAGGTTTCTCTGAATCCACACTTGGTCTATTATCACATGTTATGGACATGACATCTTGTGTTCTACCCATTAATAAATACGTGCAAACCAAAAGAACAAAATACGACTGTAATAAGAGCTAATTATATTTTCTCAAGAAAAATTATCCTCTTTTTTGTCCTTTAATTCCGTAATTTATTAACCGTTTACAGAGCTTAATGATGGATGTCTGATTATACGTAATAAAAAGTAGCCTTTACGGACACAACCGGTTTCCTCTCTTATCCCTTCCTCAAATTTACTGCACACAAAGTGCGTCACCATTACTTCCTATATTATACACGCTACGTACATTAATTAATGCAAGAAAATTGTAGCACACAACACTAATGACACTCAAATGACCCAAAGAAACTTCAGATATTCGTTCAGAAATATCAGCTAGAATAATTATCACTTTCGAGCCTAAAAATTATCTACGTTGTCTAAAATGTAAAAAATACGCCCCCTACCTTACGTTATTTCGGAAAGTAATCTCTATTTGTTCTGAAAATCAGACAAATGTCACGAGTACACTAAGTGGAAGAATGCAGTTTTTCTTACTGACTGACCAGCATCTAACTTGCCTTCTATATGCGCCTTGTTTTGAGCCGGTATTGAAGAAAAGACTAAACCGAGAGTAAGTGTAACTTCACCCTGAGCGAGATAATGTGCTACACTGGGCAACGATTGTCTCCTCTGCAACGTATGATTTCATCTGATACTACACAGCTTCTACAGTTGACACAGATATGTTAAGCAATCTTCGTTCACATTAAACTGAATACCTGAAACCATATTTTTATACAATGATAATACAAAGTATTATTCATGGAAGTTTTACGTGAAACTGAGCTACATAATAATGTGATCTTCTTTGATACCGGAAATCGTGTTTTTTTGCAAGCCTCAAGTGGAGACGTAATAATTTCTTAGCAGATCTGGGAATATCGCAGGATTCCTTTTATCTTCAGGATTGCAGTCTCAGTACAGAATTCTCGCCATTATGTAGGTCCACTTAGAAGAATACTTTGTATTTTATGCTATTTATGATGTATGTTGTAGGGAGAGGAAATATATATAGATTTAAATGCTAACTCTTTATTCTGTTATTAATTTGTCGTCAGATATATATATATATATATATATATATATATGTATATATGTACCAAGTGACTGCAGCAATACATGGAGAGGAGGGAATATTTGAATCGGTACAGTACCCATATTCGTGGACAATTTCAATAGCGTATCTCTAAATAATAGCATCCAGGTTTGCACACATTTGCAAAAGTATACGAGAAACCTTATATTTCTAGGCGCCACATGGACGACATGAAGCAGGTTCCATACCCAAGAAACACATATATTAAGCGACACTAAAAATGTAGTCGACGTGGTGACCTGGCCTCGGGATTTTGGCGCACGTCATAGCGTCATTTAGTGCTTTTCTTTTTCTCCCAATGGCTCGACAGCCCCTTGGGGGCCTAGGCCGCCTCATCTTTCGAGGCTTCACGATCACACTTTTTAGACACACCACATTCGGTAGGACTCCTCTGGACGAGGGACCAGCCCGTAGCAGAGACCTCTACCTGACAACACAACACTCACAAGAGACAGACATCCATGCCCCCGGTGGGATTCGAACCCACAATCCTAGTAAGCGAGCGGCCGCATTTAGTGCATACTACTGTTAAATTACATTAAGTTTATTTCGGTATTATACATCAAGCTCTTCAATTTATTAAGATTAGGTAGGCCTGTGCCATAAGATGTTGCGCTTCCATACAAACAGTTTCCTCTGTACACTGTGCACTTACAAATTAACAAAGACGTTCCTTTGTGCAAATTACTATTTTCAGCTCACAAGATTATCTTCGGCCTTGACAGCGTTGACGCAGGGGAAAGCCAGACTGTTGGATATCTATGATCAGTAATCGATGTTTTACAGTTAAAAATATATTGGACTAAAGTACATTTGTGTCTCGTACGTGCAAATTAATCACATTATTCTTTTTTTTTATATTCTGTCTGGTTACAGCTGGTCGTAAAATTAACTTTACGCATGTTATGCTTATAAAATGAACACCTAACAGATGGCGACCAGTCGAAAGTGGTAGATGCAGTGCTAGAGACTTAAGTTTCTTAGAGGGCCTTTATGCTTTCTTCACAAGTTAGGTCGGGGGTAAGGGCCCTTACTCGCGCAGTCAAGGTCAAAGTTGCTCTCGCCAGTCGACGACAGTTCATGTTCCAGCACTGCTGTGTCATTATCAGACCTCAATTAATAACACAAAAAGGACATTCAGAAGTTAATCTTTTGTACAGGCGTGTGCCATAGGTCTTACACTTGTAGATATTTCGACACTTTACGATCTGTAAACGAACCCACCCAATAATATAACGGTGCGCGTGGTGAACGGTAAAAATTATGAGATGGAAGTAAAGTGACACAATAACCGAAGAGTTATTTTATGCTTTGTATTTGATTGTAAATATCGTTTTTTCTGTTCTTCTCTATAACACTGTTAACTAGAATATTTTTTAGCAGTGCTTAATTTCTTGTTTCTTGATTTTCATTTTCTTTTTGCAGACATTTTGTCGCGGGTGTGAAATCGACAAAACTTACGTTTCCACAGCAATAATGTAATTTAATGTGTTGGCAGTTACATACAATAATCGTTGGTGTACTGGTACCAGTGTGACGATTAATAACAAGACTAAAGGTCTGTTAGCGGCGTCTACTTGCCACGGTGATGCGGGCTGTATCGTCACTGAAGGAATGAGAATTCGCTGGATCACTCAAAGTACAGAGTAGGATAGTCAGAACAGGGCCGGAATATGAAGCAAGTCCAGCCGGGCAGCTGTCCGGGGAGCCAAGACGTCACTGAAATAATCTGAAATGTGATGGTAGCATGCTTTCTCCGAAAATTATCCTCAATTTGGGCACGCATCCACAAGAAGACTCGCCAGCCCTGTCCTAAGCCAAAAATGTTTTTAAAAACATCGGTTTCAAGGGGCACCAAATTATTAGCCTACCCGAGGCGCCCACATGTCTCGGGCCTGCCCTGAGTTGGTGAAAAGCCAACAGATGTCAGCAGAAATAATGACTGGATCTTACTTTCCATTTCATAGCCTACCTAAAACGCACCCTGAAGATGTAATGCAGACTTGTATTTGGAAGACAATCACTTCGAATCCCTGTGCCAGACGAGCTATAAACGTCAGGACTTTCTTTTCCCTTATATAGTGGGCCTTAGTGTGCTGTTCGCCAGTCTATTCCAGACGGTGTTACAGAACTTAATCATCACAGTGGATGCTAAATGACCTCCGTATATGACAGAGCATCGAAAATAAGTTACGAATCAAGAAATATACTATAAGAAAACCATATAAAATATTGCGCATAATTACCTATTTGTCTATCTATATAAATATGTATATGTATATCCATCTATGAATCCAAATATCGATCCATCCATCCTTTAGCCCACCACCCATCCAGTCATTGATCCATTCTATCCAGCAATCCATTCAGCCAGCCATTCAACCCCTCTCTCTGTAAGTCTACACATCCATCCTTCTATCCATCCACGAACCCCTTCATCCATCCATCCATTCACACAGCTATCGATCCATTCCATCCACCCACCCATCTATCCTTCCATGCAAACACACATTTCAGTACACAAATCAGCAGACACTGACCATTCACAGCAATCATGCATCTTAAAGAGCAGCATGTTATTCTTCTTCATATACATATATCATTGCCATCAAAACGCTCGTGTTTGACTGAGTTTCGAAATATTTTCAGGTAACGTAAGGTAAAGTTCACCTAGGAACAGGCAATGAAAGGCCCATTGGAGTAGAGGTATAGCTCTACTTTTTCTTTAACCTCGGCGCTAGACGGGGGTGGTGGTCTACGCCACGCCCGGCCGCTTTACCCCGGGAATCATTTTTCCGTGTGAGCATTCATCCGTGTGAGCAATTTTCCGTGTGGGTATTTTTCATGTGAGCATTTATGACAGTGGGTTTTTTCTGTGCGGAATTTTCGTATGGGCTTTCTTCGTGTGCGCATTTATCCGGTTCACCGGCTCCAGGACCAGTCTGGACGGGTGCTGAAAATCTCGCCCCACCGCGATTCGATCTCCGGACCCTCCAGCTCATAGCAATTCGCTGTACCGACTAAGCTATCCCGCTCCTATTTTCAGGTCAGCAGTATATTTAAATTCTTGAACTGCCTTGTCTTACAGATATTAAATTAACCATTAACGTCCAGTGGCAATTTTGTGTTAGGAAACTGCATTTTGCCACAGAGGGTATTTATGTGTTTGTATGATTTTCATAATAAAATTCTACCACTGGCCTTTTAATGGACGAGATGTGTTTTATCTGTGAAGTAGATGCTGCTTATTAATGTACAAACACCTATCTCAAAATAGTTAAGTCTTACAAGCGGTTCATAATTAACCAACTTCATTACCATATTCCTTTCTCTGAAGCTGATAGTCCCTTAGGTACTCAAAAAATTCCCTGCTTTTTATGGCATTCGTCATCGTAATCGTTACCAAGCTTGTGTTGCATTTTACGGTTTTCTATAGATTAAGGCAACATTCTTCACAACACAACAACAACAACATGCATGACTGGAAATAATGCAAGAGAACATTACGCTATGTGAGTTCAGTCCGGAATTACTTTTATACAGATTAACCAATTAAAGCACTGTGGTTACTACAAGTATCACTTGATACAATAGTAAGAAATTGCATGTTACTCACACTGTGTATTTAAGTGTTTCGTACATCTGTCACAGTAAACACAGTGAACACACGTAACTAGATATTTTATAATGGAGACGGACTCTGTTCTCTGTGAAGTAGAAAATACAGTAAATAATCGCGACATATAATATATATGTTTGATAAATATCAGTCTTCAGGCTGTCAAACATGTAAGTCTACTTAGTACCTGTATAAGCAATAAAGTATTCAGCCATCAAAATGCAGAGTAAGGACCTCAGAAAGAGTAGACGATAAATACTAAGAACCAGTAAAATGACGAATACCGTGCAAACTTCGTACAGTGCCAGCACAGTGGTAGCCCAGTTGGGGTACGAATAAGGTCGATGTCTTTATACCAAACAAAGACAGCAGGGAAAGATGTAGGGCTTCAGAAGACTCTCAAGAAACTCAGGCATATGACTAAGCGTCTGTAATCGAATCCAGATGGAATTCAAACTCAACTTTCGCAGTATCAGAATTAATCAACATATGGCTTCTGTTGACCTCGGGTGTAATGCATTCAGGATCGGAGTGTATCAATACGGCAAGTCCAGCTGGGACGCTAAACCATCCGCATGCAATAATACTCTATTATGACTAAACACATGGAGCTCTCATCCTCGAAAAAATAATACTCAAGCCTTTTGCATAACCAAAATGATCATTTAGTTTTTCAAAACACCTCACTACTGCAGCAATCCT
Source organism: Reticulitermes speratus (assembly GCA_021186555.1). NCBI lineage: Eukaryota > Metazoa > Arthropoda > Insecta > Blattodea > Rhinotermitidae > Reticulitermes > Reticulitermes speratus. Next base: position 25,165,577 of record JAJKFL010000005.1, read on the forward strand.
GAGCCAGCTGAAATCAGTCCAGACTAATTTCCTTAAAGTGCCAATCAATATGGACATCCTATAAACCCTATATGTTTCCAATCTTTATCTTAATTTCAGATATTCTTAAGATAAATCTGCATAAATGTTTCATCTCCTCCAAGCTTACTATATCTGTGTAACTTCAACGGTCATAGAGTATCGAATGTAAATATGATTTGCATATCAAATCACGAATGCCCTGATATTATAAAATTCTTTCCTACGCTAAGGTATTAACCGAGAGTGACAAAAACCTAGAATAATTCACGCCTCTTCGAGATTACAATCGGAAATCTCAATATACAAAGTAATTCTAACTCTAACCACAGCGGTACTATTATTTATATATTATTTATTAGTCTTCTGTCTTTCACAATTTGAATTCCTCTCCCTGTCTTCATTCCAATACGCTCTGACATTCTGCTTAACAGTCTGCGCTTTTTTCTATATGAAAATTTATTTTGTTCTTCAAATAGTATACATTTATCTTCTGGAGTACCGTCAGATTCAACTTCTCAGACATCCGACAAAAGCTTGTCATCTGGATACTATTCTCCTCAAGATTAATTCATGTAAAAATTTTGCGTTTTCTAAGCAGTGAACTATTATAATGCAGCCTTCTGTGTTCTAACACGGTGTATTCTAGTAGGTTATCATCAATATTTCAAACAGACATACTGTCTCCAACTTCAGGGTTCATCAAAGCTAGACAGTGTCACAGACCAAACACATACATTGCATAATAAGGCCACATGAAAATCAGCAAATTTTACTGTTCAGAACTTTAAGCACGAAGTGTTTTAAAATGAATGAGAAAATTGAGTGACTTAAGAGACACATGTTGGCTCAAAGTTTGTACAAGGTGTATAAAAACGTTCATAAATAAGATTCGTTACCTTTTTATGAATGGGCAAAATTCCGTATCATGACATCATAAATATAAATGAATGGCTTTTTTTTCTTTCTTGAAACATACGCACACACTAGTGCGTTCACTCTTATTTATATTCTTCTTAAAATCGGGTTTGGAGTGGTTTCTAGTGGCTTGTTATTAACTATATGATATGGTTTATTTTCAAGAATGAATTGCAAATAAGCAAATAAAAGGAAATAAGAAATAAATAAGACAGAAATATCTATGTACTAATGAGAACCTGCATCTTATTTACTAACTACATGACTATCATATCCGTGTTTTCATCCCCCCCCCCCCCCCATCTCCCCTCACCATCACAAGCACCTCTGCCCAATCATTCCAACCTAACGACCCACAGCAGTATACCTGCAAAGCAATACTCCACGTACGTAATAATGCCAACGATTTTAACTGAGCTATCCTGACGAAAGAGGCACACAGCAGAACAGAAGAGAACAGGCTGTACGCGTTAAAGCAAGCAGGTTTTACATTAAAATCAGGATACTGTGTTTAGGCACACTGACATCTATTCAACTCAAGACAAGCCACATTACTGCCTCAGCCACTCTATTCCACGTCCACCTGCCTATTCCCCACTGTTGACCATTCAAAGGGCAGTTCTTGGAATTTTCTCTTATTCGATCGTTACTAGCCCCTTGTCTGTCTGTCCCATAGCTCTGATTGGCCAGATTTCCTCCAAATTTCCCATACAAGCGACACTTCACTTTCCTTGTAACCAGTTCAGCAACCACGTGAACCAGAATCTGTCACCCTGAAGAAGGAGGCAGTACCTACCTCCCAAACGTCTGTACACTCATCGACTACTCGGCGCAGGAACCCAAAGGATGACCATCAACTAAACCGTGTGTTTTAACAGTGGGGCTAGAAGAGGGATTTAGACATATTCTAGAAATCTGGAAGTCATCTCAAAATTTCCCTTGGCGGTAAAAGTGTGACGAAACAAGTTCTGTACTGAGGTTCCGCATATATTGGCGTCACCGTACAAAATGTCACCACGGTGACCTCCCACCCGGAATTTGTACACCCCTGGGAGGATTAAAGAAAGGGCTGATCCCCCATCAGAGGAGTCTACAGCGTGTTTGTTGCTTTATTATAACTTCGAATTACATCTAATTTTTAAACATGATAAACTTGTGTTACATTCAGCACCACGCCATTGAGATCTAGGAGAAAGGGAAGTATATTTCTAACTATTCTACCACTGGCATTAGGCGAACAAAGAACCTCACTTTCCGGCCGCTTTACTCCAGAGAACTGACTCCCGTACCGGTTGAATACATTTGTTGGATACCCTAGCCGGTTTCGAAACGGTGGCAGGAAGAAAAATCTTCCACTTCCCGGACTCGAATCCAGATTCCCTTGTCGAATAGCCTGCAGCCGAGTTACTTTGATCAATGAACTCCTTGAAAAAAAAAAAAAAAAGAAGTTTGCCACCTTGTAAGTTTGGAGTTGCTTTACAGGATACGCTGCAGGGGAGACGCAACCCAGTTTGCGGTGGTGATCACACTTTACGCTTTTACGACAAGAGCATATAACGCGTCTGCAGTCTAGGTATGTCACATGGCATTAATAAAGAGCGGGCGTCAGGTTATAAATGCCAACCGACTGCAGTGAAAAAGAACGATTTTGTTGAACACTGCATAAACGAGCAGGGTTAGTGCATTTCCAGCTGTTTCTCAAACTCTTAATTCTTTTGCCATTTCTTTGAGTTACAAAGCTAATACAGACCCACCTACAAGTTTCTTGCTGGAAACAGAAGGCTTAAGAAAGCATAAAATAATCAGACAAGCAAGGACATAAAAGACAGAAGCAGACAAAAGAAAAAAGAAAACAATAGAAAATACAGCGACGAAACAAGCAGCAAGGTTTGAGGTTCCCACAGTAGTGGTTAGTAAAAATTATTTTATTTATTTTTATACCTTAAAATAATAATTGTGTTAATCTCATTTTAACAATGTTACAGCTTTGCTTAAACATGACAGTGTAAATATTATTCTGACGAAGTTCGACCCTTTCTACGGAAGGCGTTTCAACGCTTCTGTAGGATATCTCGGTGTAAAATTTGAAAATCGTCGAAAATTAACGAAATTTGTAGTCACTTTTAAAAATCCCCTTAAATATTTTTATAACAACACAGACTGCGTTAAAAGGAGCATATATTTCTGTTTGTTATTAAAATTACACTATGTTTTCCTGTGCTGAGCCATAAAGGTCTATGTAGTTCTAAGCCTATTCATTTTTCTTTTAGAGCGACGAGTTAAAAGAAGCTACTTATAATTGTAATAATAGTATGTAGTTACGACTTCCGGCTTCTTGCTACTTAGAATGAATATCGATTAACGACTAGTTGCGTGTAAATTTACATTTCATTACTATGAGAAAATATTTCTTCGTAATCTTATTTATTTTAATTCATAAGTTTTCAGACAAGATGTAGTGGTTGTGTATAAAATGGTAAGACACATTAAAATTTTTGCATTTACCAGTGTTTTCTTTCAAAAAGACTTATGGTACTTAAAGCGAGCGCCACAAGCAGGCATTTACGCAATGAAAAGAGATCTCTTAGGATATGCCTATATTTCGTAACTTATTAATAGGCAGCAGAATGTAACAAACATTGTTTTGCAAGCATGTGCCGGTTTGCAAAAGTGCAATTAGCTTGCAGCAGCGTTTGGTGGTTGTAGCTTATTTGCCAGCACAACGCGCTTCTTCTTGCCAAGATATCCAGGAATTAATGAGTAGAAAGAGTACAAATGATGGAAGATGAGATAGAGTGCCTGATTGCAATCCTCTACCTGAAGAGTTGTTTACCTTTCATGTGTATTGGGCAGGTGGTTCTGAGAAAGAGCCATATACCTGGAATATAAGTTGTTTCATAAGTTAAAACGTATCAATTAGAACTTAGTACTCATCGAGTCTGGGCCGGGACAGCGTAGTAAGTATAGTGATTCTCTACGGGCTGAAAGTCCGGGAATCGAATATCGGTGGGGATGAGATTTTCCGCACCCGTTTAGACCGGCCCTGGGGATCACCCATCGTCCTATGCAATAGGTACGGGTCATTCCCGCGGGTAAAACGTCCGGGGCGTGGCGTTAAGCAACCACTCTCATCTAGCGACAAGGTTAAAGAAAGAGTAGAGCTAACGTCTATTACCCCTTTCCCCTGCCTTCATGGCAGGATGTAGAGTGAACTTTACTTTTACTCACCGAGTGACGTTCTACTCCATGTAAAAAGCTATTCCACAGCAATCCTCACCAGAGACCATTTAGCCACTACTCAACGTTGAAGATGGAAGCAGCATGTTCGTTCGAAACGCTGGCACCTAGTTACCAATCTACACGGCTTTGTGCCCCATAAGACTGCAATTACATTTCTCTTGATCTTCCATTAATTCCTCCAGTTGAAGTTAAGGAAAGATCAATTTGGCCCTCAGCAAGCCATTCTTAATCTCGGCACCAAATGGCGGTGAGTGATCAACTTCAAAATCCGGCCGCTTTACCCCCGGGAAAAAGACCTCAATAACCACCGAATAAGAAGCTCGCTGGACCCTAGAGGCGGTCTGAATGTTTTGGAGAAAGATAATCTCTGGCCCTGCCGGAAAAAAACTTACAAGCAAAGAAGAGAGCTTGAGGTCTACATTCCCTTTCTAGGCACGTTCTCAAAATTGCAAAAAGCGACTATTAGCTTCGTCATGTCTGTCTGTCTGTCCGTCCGTCTCTCCGCATGGAAGAACTCAGGTCCCACTGGATGGATTTTAATTAAATTTGATATTTGAGAATATTTCGAAAATCTGTCGAGAAAATTCAAGTTCCATTAAAATCTGGCAAGAATAACGGGCAATTTACATGAAGACTATGTACATTTATGATGGCACCTCACCGCTTTCTTCTTAGCATGAGAAATGTTTCAGCCAAAAGTTGTACAGAAAAACACATTTTATGTTCAATAACTTTTTCCCAAAAGGCGTGCCGTTTATAAGATATGGTAGAGCCACATAGGCCACAGATAACAATATAATACGGCGCATGCGCTTTGCATGTCGGATAATTAGTCTACAAACACACATTCAGAATATGTAATAAGTACTGCTCTTCAACAGCAAAATGGTTTCGCGAACGCTCCTCAGTATTACGTTATACGTAAAATGGCTATATTGTTTTACTTCGCCTACACTGTCAACTCAAAAGCAAGGGTGGGTTTCAGTGAAATATTTTAGTCTGGGTTCCGCAGACGAAAGGGTTTGAAAAGCAATGCAATGAATTATTCAAAAGAGAAATAAAGAAAGAAAGAAGGAAAGAAAGAAAGAAAGAAAGAAAGAAAAGAAAGTAGAAAACGTGTTTGCCGAAAATTACTTAACAAAAAATCCCAAATTCTAGTGTTAAGATAGGTCTATACAAAGAAAGGGGGTTACAGCAGAGGAAATGGACGAAATAACTTATGGAGCAAATTCACAATTTATTAGGACGGTAAGTCGAGAACGATGGTATGCAGTGAACGTGTATCCACGAACACAATATGGTTCAAAAATGTCTTTCCGAACAGACTGTCTAGAAGTAGAAGACCTCGGCGTATATGGGCTGATCCCAAGGAAAATAATATGGAAAATTTTAGTAAACTAGACTAGTTCAAGTTGTTTGCGGAGTTATTAATAAATTTAAGCCAAGGCGAAAGGAATTTCTCATTCATAAATTATTACATCACATGAATTACTTCTAACACTGAGTTAAGGCCAACAAGCAATATAAATTAATGCCTGGATAGCGAAGTGTGTAAGGACATTGCCTACTGGCAGGTCGACGGAGGTTTGACTCGCACCTCCCATCTTACTTTGTCACCAACTATAACTGACATTATGGGACACCCTGTAATAAAGCAGAGAAGCGGTGTTGCTGATAACTCAGAAACGTGTAGTGTCAAAGTACAGAACACTGGAGCTTTGGCTCCACTACCTCCCTCATCATTTATGGCGTATTTCCTTTCCATTGAAGGCTTACCCTGAACAGGAAAAGTAGAGCCTAGATTGTAACATCCTGTCGTTTGCTTCATGGGAACAAAAGCCAGGACTTTATCGTCTTTCCAACAAGAAATATCGGAAAAAATTTCTATGGTAAAAAAGGTAAAGTTCACCCTAGAACAGGCCACGAAGGTCCAGAGGGGGAGTAGAGGTACAGCACTACCTTTCTTTAACCTCGGCGTCTAGATGGTGGTGGGTGGTCAACGCCACGCCCCGGCCGCTTTACACCCCGAGAATGACCCGGTACCCATTGTATAGGAGGCTGGGTAGGCCCCAGGGGCGGTCTGGAGGGGTGCTGAAAATCTCGCCCCCACCGGGATTCGATCCCCAAAAATTTCTTTGAAAATATTTAATATAACAGCTGGGTAAGAACTGTGGTACGCTGTGCATTCTAAGAAATTTTCCGAAAATGTTTGTGAGAAAACGAATTGCTTTTCAAGCACATTTTATTAAAAAACATATTTTATTCTTTTATGTATAAGCAATTCTTTAATATACTCGACTTATTGGAAGTCGTTACAAAGAAACACAGAACCATTCAAGTTTTTCGTAGCCTCTTTGTGTCATACGAACATTAAAAGGCATACTGCACGTCTCATTTGGAATTTAACAAAGAGCGTTACTTGCAATCAAAAACGTAGATAGAATATTTTTTGGAATATAAACATATTTTCAAAAAGCGATCTTTAAAGAGATCATCTCCCTCTTTTCCATTTGTTGAACACAAAAAATCTACTGCTGAAAGAACAAAATATTTCTTTCCGCACTTTTTCTAACATTTACGACATCCAAAGTGTCTCAAATAAATGTTGCAAATACAATTGCAGGGGGAAAAAATTAAACAGCTAATAGACAATCTGCAAGTGTGGTAATGTTCATATATTTGAAAAGGAGATTAATAAATCAATATTGAATTCAAGAGGAAATTAAGAGAAGATTAAATTGGGGGATGCTTGCTTTCCCAAGAATAAGAAAAAAGGAAAATAATAAGAGCCAGAAACAGAAACATGTAACAAAAAAATTACGTACAAAAAATAGAACATGCATGGATCAAAATGAAACACAGAAAGAAATGAAATAAAAAGAAAAACCCATCGAAAGCAGGAAGACACAACAAATAGAAGGGGAGAAGAGAAAGAGGAAACATGAAAAGACAAAGAAGACAACTTGTCCAAAGCAGTGCAACTGGACAACCCTTACATGTATGACACGCACCAAACGTGTTCTATGTTCTGCATCAACAAACCCACTTGGAGCTGTAAACCGCTACCATATCGTGACCACTAGGCCATGCTGAAATTGATTCCAGATCGTCCCCTGCAGCCAATAATAAATGCAAAACATATTTACATTTCAAACAATTTTCTTCGATTGTTCCTGCAACTATACAAACACGCATACAAAGAAAATCTAATATGAAGAATGTTTTACAAGTAAAAGAAAATTCTCTTACGTGATCCTATTTACTTCGAAAGTTCTTTTTTCTTTGCTTTGGTTCTATTACACGTGACTTAACGACAGGTTCTTCAGAATAAGAATATCTGCTTAACATTTGTGACGTTCTTCTAAAAAAAAAAAAAGAAAGAAATGCAGTCACTATTTCGTTCCATCTTTGGAACACTTCACATCTACAGACAATATCTCAATATCTCACGATGTGTAACAGCTTTCTGTGCCACCAAATCATATTGAATTCAAACTTAAAGGTCACGACACAGTCTTGTTTAGAGACAGTCTTTGAATGGCTCAAATGTTGAGGTTATTTATTGACCTACCATTGTTCAGCAAGAGACAATCTAATGAATAGGAAAAGGATCTGTCAAACTAACCCTTCTAAACTCAGTGACAGGCAGGAAAGAATGAGAAATTCACTGCTGCCTTTCTTTATCTCTACCGGAAACAGATCTTCACTACAGAGGAATTCCTGATTGTCTACTGAGGATTCAGGTCTTAGGGTAGACCATGCTTTCTTATGGGCTTTTATTTTACTGGAACAACCCAAATACGTAGGTTTTTTTTTGTCGAATCTGTGCGCAGATATAAAAAAATGTTTGAGCGATGGACAGCGGCAAGGACCAAACCTTAATGCCTTCCTTAATAACAAAATACACACCAAATTTCTTTGCGGGGGTTGCGTAAGCTTAAAGCAGAAGCCTTCACCTTGTTTAGATCTCTAATATGAAGCGAATGCAATTCATTGCAAAAGTTTATCTTCTTGCGTTTCGATTTTATGCATTCTCTTTATCGAATTTCATTGAACGGAATGCAACTCTTGCCTTCATCGAATATGATACGTTTATACACTTTACTTTGATAGTAACCCCTTAAGTAAAGCCGAATACTTCGGTATCAGAACGTGTTTTAACACACGCAGATGAGCAACTTTGGCTAATACTGTACCCAAGCAGCAGCGGCAAAGCTTGTGAATGGTTGAAACGCTATTGCCCCAAGAGCATGTGTCTGCTCTAACAGCGAATCATTCTCTAGCACTAGGCCACAGACCGCGGAGATGAGGCTCCAGTAATTCTATCGGATTACTCTGCCATAATGCAGACAGTCACCGGCTTGCTACACAGTTACCTAAGTTCAATCTCAAGGCAGTCCTTTTGGAATTTGTGGTAGATGAAGTGGCAATGGGACAGATGTTTCTGTCTTATTAATTATCATTATACCAATGTCCAATGCTCATCCGTTATCAGAGGGAAGGACAACTGATGCATTACACGACATAGATTCACATAGGTATAGCTTCACTCATCAGGATGAGAAAAAATCAACTCCGTAAAGTACAGGCCTCATTTGGAAGTTCACACTCTCCCAGCTGGTCAAGAGGTTTCTTACTTTCATATAACCGGTGCCCCAAAACAATCTGCTTTTGGAATGTAAGACAAACTGAAAATATTTTTATAGGTTCTACAAGAATAAGGGAATGCTAAAATAAAATGGTGAAATATTTTGCTAATGATAGGATTGTATATCTCCTTAAGCCAAGAATGTTTTATTAATATTATAACTCAAGGGAAAGAGACGTATGTGATGTTACCATGTGATGGATAGCATGTTCGTAATTTTTTAATAAGTTGTGTGAGATTTCATTTATCACTTACGAGTCGAGGTTAGACATTTATCGTAATTGCATCTTAAAAACCCTGAACGCCAAATCCTAAGAAATAGAAATGAACCTGGGATGCATTAAACTGACCGATGAATGATACATTTATTGAGGTATGGTTTTATGTACCAACACTGTAAGTATGTCAGAATATATTGTCGAATGTTACCAAAATTGTTGAACGATGATGTGTATGGAAAGGACTTATTAGAAAGCAGTCGTCGCTTAATACGTGGCACTAACACGACATTTGCGAGGTGTGGTTGAGAAGAAACACGTAAAACTTTTCAGGGTGAAAATTATTATTTGTGACTTTTTGTTGTATTATACCTGCTGCTACGGAATTATACCTTATAAACATTTCGAATAGTTTGGAAGGGAAGATAATGAAAAAATGAGGAAGGCTGGCTTATAGTGGGCTTTAAAAATTGTCTTGTCCACTTTATTCCAAGGCCAACAAATCACTAAACACGGAGTTGCTGCATTCCATAGGTAAGAAGAGAGAGTATGAGAAAGAACATGTAAAAGTACAATGCTGAGGCGTCTAGTAGAGCTATAAACCACTAGGCTTTCTCCTTCACTACTTGACCTTCCCCAAAGTTTTGATAATGACTTTTTGAAAATCGGTTTTCTTCCCTTCCCTCTGACACTTTATAACGTTCCGGCGTAGTTGTAGCATTGATGATGGAATTGCCAAGACTTGACGTTGGGATAATTTATACTAGACGAGCTGGAATACAATGGCTTATTGCGGACTTTATACCTGACCCTTGGCTCCAGCATGATGGGTGTCCTTATAAACAAGCCGTCTGTCCACACGACAAAAAATTTACTCCGGTTACATTGCGTTACGCACCGGGAACAATGCGTAACTTGTCACCTCGTTTTGTAAGAGCCTGGGGCTTGTTGCTTGTGACCCGTGCCAGACACCAACTGAACTACGACACTAAGAGCATTGTGGAGCGCAGGTGAAGAAGGGTGTTACATAATAGTTTAAGATATCAAAGCCTAAACATACAAATTATTTGGGCTACAATATCGGCGAGGAATGCAGCAGGAATACGACAGGAGAAATGCATACAAAGCTTTATGATCAGGAAACCTGAAAGGAAGGTAGAAGGTATGTATGTCATAGCCCAGCCATGCGTTTCGCTCGCAGGAATGGCTAAAGAATCGTAGCTTTTGTTTGTTTGTTTAAATGTTTGTTACATGCAGTGCAGATACTACTCCCAAGGCTCGAGCGTAGATAAATGTTCACATTCAAAGAGATGTTACGAAAGTAAGGTGAAAGATTTCGCTAGAAACATTGCACTGCAGTGATATATTAAAATTTGGACACTAATACTAATATTAAGGTAATATTGCTGTAGCAGTTTTGCTACTTCTCTCACAGAAAATGATTTCAACAGCACGCAGGGTTCGGAGTATCCCTATGAGCATGTTCACTAGGCTAGTAGCTGGGCGATTGGCAACTGGAGGTTAAATTTCCAAAAGGAGCGGAGAGTCTTCTGCGAACCTCCCAGCGTCCTATCCAAAGGAAACAGGGGGCCCTGTTCTCAAGAGTAAAGCGGCTGGGGCACAAATGTAATTACCCAACTCCACCTAGTTAAGAATGCTTTTATATGTACCTCCACTACTACATGTACTTTTATTATGGTGCTTAATTAAGAAAAGGAAAAATTTGCATCACCTTCCTTATACGTAAGACCGCTGAAAATTAAAAACAAAGGGTCTGGCAGAGGTACGTTTACAGTTTCTTCTCTTGTACCTCTTTCTCTTCGCCCTCTTCTTATTTTTCGCTATTTATGGATCACGCTATCTAATATTCTCTGATTCAAAATTAATTTCAAACACTCCAACACTGCCTTATTAACGCATCGTCCACTCTCTCTCATATTTCGTTCTTCTACTCTCACATCTGTAGTATGGTTATAAAAAATCCGAAATGAATATTCAAAAATTAAAAATTCTAAACGTGTATTCGAAAATTATAATATTCTCTTTTACTGCAAAGTCTGAAATTTTTCTGCATTATTTGTACAATATCTTTATTCTATTTTCACCGTGCATTTTTCGAGCATAGACAATGTTTTTCACCAACTAAATGCACTTGTTATAAAAACACTAAAATATTCTAAAACTGTTTGTAAAAAGCCCCGCTTCTTATGTTGTTTCCATTGACCTTAATCTCGATGTATTTTGGTTCCAGTTGTTCGGATCTACATATCTTGTTGAACCATATGGCCGCGTTTGACCTTTGCAGTTTACTTTTGATGTTTCTAAATCTGTGTATGCATTTTGCTTGTTTTGCGTTAACAAACTTTATTCTATTTTTATCAAACAGTTTTAGAATATTTTAGTGTTTTTATAATAAGTGCACTTAGTTGGTGAAAAACATTGTCTATTGTACAATATCTGTTCATCTCTAGGGTTACAGTGAACTCACACTTAAGCGGCGTGTACAAGACCAAGCTGTAAGGTGGTGAATTGAAAAGGTGATAAACCGCAGAAAAAATAAGTAGACCTAATGCAACAAGAATGTAAAGTCGCCCCGTATATGTCATGAAGGTATAGAGGGGAGTGAAGATAAACCTCCACCTTTTTTTATCTTCGGCACTGGATGGCCGCCAAAGTGAAAAATCAAATTCACTTAATAGCAAAATGTACTAAACAATAACAATCCTTGAGAATAGGCAATAATACTAATAATACTACTACTAATAATAATAAATAATAATGTTTGCTTCCCCGAAAACGGAAGCAGAAATGTTTCCCGAAAGTCCGTATTTATATACCAATATATTGTCATTTGCCAAACACCTTCATTGTGTTAAAAATGTAGTTCTAAATTCATTGTTAAGTTATTGTTTCCCTTACTTTTGTTTAAAATCCTGGTTCTTAAGCCGGAGATCCATCTAGGAGATGGTCCAGTCGAAATTGTTTTCGGAGTATTCGCACGTCTACAGCAAAAACCATAAATAGTAATTCGGTGATTCCTTAATACATTCTACACCGACTGTTCATAGCCTTCGCTATTCAGAGCTAGAGTACCGTGATATAGCCCACAGACAGAAGGCAGTTTGATTAAATGGCAATATGAAAGGAGACTTAAATTACAGTCTTGTCGGAAGTAACTCCGTACAGCCTGGTAGACAGTTTTCTACATGGTGTCCTATCACAAACGACAGTAATATTACCACAATTCGTAATATAAATAACCACAGAAGCTGGCCATACATATTGATGTTTTAAAGGCTGAAAGCAACTTATATATGGGGTTAAAAACTTACACGTACCCAAGGTCACTTATAGCTTAAAAGCCAATATTTTCCTTCAGTGCATTTGAAGTGTATCCCTAAGTACTCCAGCAAGTGTGATACAAAGCGCTGTTGCCAAGTCCCTTGTGAGGTGTGAACAAACAGAAGCAAAGTCCACAGTGTAAATTCAATTATGATCTAGTGCTTGGGATCCCATTAAGACAGAATAGTCCAATGACCCTTCATGTAACAATGAAATCTGCTGCTTTAACGGGACTTGTTTCGAAACGTCCTCGTTTTCTTTGTTTAAAATGGACATTGACAAGTGACCACCTCTAAGCACGAAGAGAGAGAGAGAGCTCTGTAATACCAAACAACAAGCACAAAGGGTTAGGATACTCATGGTGCTATGAAACCTGATGGAATTTTTCCATTTCACCTCGCCCTAGAGACCACTGGTCAAAAGAACTTCACTTGCAGAGGACATGCTACATAATGCACAACACTGCAGCTCTATTCATTTGTAGAATGTCTTATGTTTGTAAACCAACAGGGAATTTTAATACTCACAAGGCTTATTTAATGATTTGTGGTGAGAAGAGTAGAAGAAGCTTTTACTTCCTGCAAATTGTTTCCCAAATAATTCCATTCCAAAGACATTTGTAAACGTATTTATTTGGAAGATTTTTCGGCCTAAGGAAGGAAACATATTTATACAGATCAGCCACAATAGTACAATCTGCAACGTTATGACGGGTGGGCATGTAGGTTGGATGTGAGAAAAATAAAGATATACAAAATTATTGTGTTAAACACTTTACAAAATTCACATACTGGGATTCTGCGTTACAAAACCGTGCACAGAGGAATAAGAATATAAACGTTTCTAAGCAATAAGCTGGCAATGCTTTAATGGGAATCAAACATTCTGCTTCAGTTGTTCAGAGCAGTAAAATAATATGAATGCCTGATTTTTTGCCATTATGACAATGGCTGGTACTTAGTCTTTAAAAGTGACTTTAAGAATTTCAGTATTTGACGTTTCAGCCGTTCTGCTCATCGTAAACCAAGCAAACAAAATGACATGACAGAGAATTTATTTAAAATTTTATCACTATTTAAATTTGTCATACGCTGAGAAAGCGCGCATAAATGCATAGTGGTAACCACGTAACGTGTTCGTGTTTTCTGTCCGAGTTTCATGAAAATTGAACTTGCTCAAAACTTTTTCTTACAATTGGCCAGGATAAGTTTCACAAAATCTCGTTCAGATGTTCTCGAGGTTTTACATGAATACACAGGGACACTGCGACTTTAAGAGTTGCTTCAGATAAACTAGAACGCGCCAACAGAGAATTGCACTGCTGCAAAACTTTCTTGTACTGGTACTGGGACTAAGACACAATTACGCATACAGACCGAAACGTTTCTTTTCACAGATTTGTTCAACAGATTCTCGGATACACACAGCCTCTGTTGTTAAACTGACACTTGTGACTTCTTTCCTAAAAACGAAGTGGCCGGGGCCTGAACTGAAATGTTATCTCATCTGCTGAATATAGAGAAAGAGAACTCCTCAGTCGTTATAAGACCTAAGATTTTGTGAGATTTCAGATTTCCGCTGCGGTGTAGCTGGGGCCTTCGCTCTTCTGGGATGTTGTTTGTCGACGTTTCGGAAGAGCCTATCTTTCGTATCCTCAAGTGTCAAGCTACATAACGTTGCACACCGTCGATAGAAGGACGTCATGTCAATGATGAACTGGGATACATGTGGAAGGTCAACGTTAACCTTCAAATTGCCATTTGTTACAATATATACCATGGTTTGTAATATTAAGATATTTTGCGGTCTGCTTATACCGTATGTCTTCTGATACTTAAAATGTGCACCGATTACTTCACCACACAACATCAATCGGTTGGTCATTATAACGGAAACAGCAAGTGCTTGCTCTGAGGTAGGACCTAAATTTTGCATATATAATTTAGGCGAAGTTTAGTAGCTACTATCCAAGTATTTGACTGAAGAGAAAAAGGAACCTTACAAAGCCTCCGTCAGGATAAACATCATCCACCCCGAGAATCGAAAAAGGACTGCCCATAAATACAGCAGCATTTATAGTTATAGAGTGGGACGATATTTCAGTCTATATAGTGACTAGGATACGAGATGTATTAAGAAAAATGGTTCGATTGCTGGCAGTTTTCTATATTCCACAGCGTTCAGACCAGCTTCTGGGTCTTAACTAGCCTCCTGCCCAGTAGACAGCAGGGTTTCTTTCCATGGCGTTACAGCGGTCACGGCGTCAAGGTGACCACTGACCTTCACCTAGTTCCGCAGTTAAGAATTTATTCCTGGAAGTTTTAGAGCCTAGAGCATCTCCTCATAACTATCCTGGCCTGTCTCACTGTAAAAGGAGAATTTAATTAACGTGTTTAAACAGGCACCTGCAGACCTTTGTCAAAGTGAAAGCTTCTTAAAGGACAATCTTTTCAACTGTAAAAATTCAGCAATGATGTATTTCTTAACCCTTTGTTAAAGTTAACAATACGTTTCCTGGAATCAAATGGAATACATTTTAGGACCTTCTACTAGAGTTGAAAGCTGTCGAAATTACAAACCAATACAATGACAAGATTGTGAAAGTGTACGTGCATTAGGCGACCAATCACGTTCAATGAAATTAAATGCGAACATTGTCAAAATGTGAGATTTTATCTGCTACCTCCATTTCAGGGTACAAGAGTTCTTTTACGGTAAAGATGGGGCCGTTTGGCTCAATCAAAATCTTGGCACCTTTTCTACAAACGACAAGGCGTCAAATTTTAGACGATTCAAATTTTTATTTGGTTAATTTAAGTCGCAGTTCCTACCCCACAATGTAGTGAATATTAGCGCCACGTTTATTGGTTAATTAGAAAGAAGTCGGCAGGAAGCCTTCGTGGCGTAATAAAGATAGGACTGCTATCCCAGCACTTGCCCACAGAAATGAGGAAACACACAAGAAACGTCGTTCAGAAGAATCGGTGTCTTCGGCCGACGTGCGAACCAATCACCTTCTGAGCAAAACCGGAACATCAACCTCGTAGATCAGACGACATTACGTCATCTCTACGGTCACAGCGACGGCCAGGACAATGATAAAGCCTATTACACCAGTGACTGCCAAGTCACCAGTCCCGAAATTCTGTCAAAGGTTGGCAAGGGTTTCTAAGCAGCTGGAATGTTTCATGCCAGTGTCGACTCTAAATTAATATCCGCAGACGAAACACAAAGATTTAAAAATCTACGATTTAATCACCTGTTAGTATCCAGTGTTGAAATATTTTTCTGTTCTTCACCGTGTTCAGATAAGTTTTGGAGACACCCACCACCTACCCAATAAGTACTTATGTCTGCTTACTTGGGGATAAAGCCGCCAGGGCATGAGGCTGACCACTCACCTCCGACTTTTAGAAAAGCAATAAATTTCATAAGCTTCCGGTGCTGTTGCACTCATATATTGGACTGGAGGAACTAAAATCACACGCGACCCTGTACCTTCTAATGCAGAAGTGAATAAGACTAATTTAACCCAGTTCGTCCAGCAGTGTCGAAGTTCATACGTGTGGACCGACTGACCACACAATTAGACTTTCATTTTTAGGCGCGTTCGCAAAATTGCAAAAAAGTGATTATTAGCTTCGCATGTCTGTCTGTCTGTCTGCATGGAACAACTCGGCTCCCACTGGACGGTTTTTCATGAAAGATGATATTAGATTATTTTTCGAAAATCTGTCGAAAAATTCAAGTTTCATTAAAATCTGACAAGAATAACGGGTACTTCACATGGAGACCTACGTATGTTTACGATAGTATCTCGCTCAGTTATTCTTAAAATGAGAAATGTTTCAGACAAAATTGTAGAGAAAATCAAGACACACATCTTACGTTCAATAACTTTTTTTATGTAAATCGTGCTGTTTGTGAGATAATGTGGAAAAATATGATAGAGCCAGAGAGGTCGCAGATTTTATAATACGGCGCATGCGCGTTGCATGCTGGATAACTCAGGCTACAGACACACACTCAGAATATGTAATACTTATTGCTTTTCCACGGCAGGTTGTTACGCGAACGCGCCTCAATTTTACGTTATGCATACACTGTCTGTTTTGTTTAATTGTCTTGTGTATAGCAAGGGTGCAAACATTTTCCAAAAATCTGGGAACCACCTTATAATTCTAGGCGCCAGAATGATATCAAGAAGCAAGTTTTATATGGAGGAAACAAAAACATTGGCATCACCATACAAACTGTAGTCGTCACGGCGACCTAGCGCCCGGGATTTGTGCACCCCTGGTGTATAGTATACAGGGATGCATTCCTAGATATCTTGATTAGTCCTAAGGAAAAACAAACTGGAATGGGTTAAAGGAATGAGCAATCAGCATATACACAATAAATGAAATGGGCAGGGAACAAGGAAATAAAATGAGAAGCCAGTAAGCGGAAAGAAATACAAAAGACACGTATTCTAGGAAGAATGAACGACAGATACGAAAGAAGGGAAGATATGTGAGAAAAGAGACTGAAATAAGTAAAGGGACGTGAAGAAAAAATGCATCGAAGATAAGAAATGGAAGCGAATAAAAGAAGGAAATAAAGAAAAAATAAAGGAGTACTCAAAGAAAAAAGGGGAAAAGACGAATTTAACGCAGGATATTTTATGACTGTGTAGAAACTATAGTGGATATTAAGCGTCAGATGACATGAAAGATTGGGGACGAAGTGGTCTTGGCCTTTATCAACTGTTCCAGTGTTCAGCCGCAGGAAATGATGAAGACCATGAACACCCTCGCCGAGGATAGGGTTCGAAATGGGCACGTCGAGAATTAGTGGTTACAAGCTCTAGCGCTTGCGTCATCTTACCGGCACTGGGAGGAGGAACGATACATCTTTCTTGATAGAGTGCCATGCTCCAAGCAATGTGTATTTGGACACGATTCAAACTGGGAATTTCGAAATTTATGCATTCCCAGGAATCAAAGCTCCTTTGTTCGTTTTAATAAGTGTGTCGTCATTCTGTATTCAGCAGTCAATAGCATTTGCAGTAGTTCGCAAATTAGTTTATCGCTTTAGCATTGATTAGTAGCCTGCGTCTGTCTGATTCCTACGTTCTCACAGTCAGCAGACTCAGTCCACAATAAACAATAGTCACCTTTTCAATTCTTGTTCCAAAAATGCACAAACACACAAGTATGGCATATTCGATTATAGCCTTCTATTAGTACTTAAAGTTATGATCCACCGTACTGTAGATTGTTATAAAAAGCCGATTCTTATTTTGAGGAAAAACACTCCTTGTACATTCGTGACGATTACGTTTCTGAAAAACAAGGCGTGTGATAAAACCGAGGTAGTATAAAGTAATAGTAGTATGGCAACTGCTAACACTCAACAGCCTAACAACCCAGAATCCTCAACACATACAGAATTTCTTACAAATCGACCACCTGAATGATCAGGGTAATACACTGTGTCGGTGTGTACTTGATTCTTTTGGTTCAGGACAGAGACTAGTAGCGAAATCTTGAGAATACAGCAATTAATTTTCACTTTCTATAAAGACAGACAATATCTTGACATTCGTGATTTTTTTCCTTCTTGGACTTCTTGACTATCGAAGATGGGACAGACACGTTGTCCCGAAACGTCGTACTATCCCAGAAGTGCTCAGATCTCAATATCTTGACAAGCTGTGCAAATATCAGCTTGTCAAGAAGAACTTTTCCACGTAGTTTTTTTTTTAATTTCGATGTATCGATGCGGGTACTGCACGAAGGACATTTCCTTTTAGTACCTATGACGGTCATATGACGAGTGCTCCGGAGAGCCTCATGGGATCTGCGGACCCAATAAGCTGCAGGTTTGGGTTAAAGAAAATTAACATTCAAAAGAAATGCAACCGACGCCTTGCATCATGTCGAAGCTTCAGGAAGTCCTAGATAAGTAATGAAATAGATATGCTTCCATACATACCACAATATGTATACATGCAAATATCAGTTAACATAGACATTCGAAGCCGTTTAGTACAAATGCGTAACTCATATACAACTCAACAGAGAATTCATTTATTTCAGAACAATGAATTCCTTGTCTCAACCAGCATGGGTTCATTTCAAAGATATTTTCCCAGGATCATCTCCACTGCAATATACACAAAAATGTTGTCCAACAGACATTGGAAACTTCTAGAAAATTCGTAGATTGTAGTGAGTTTCACAATAAAGATTTTCTCAACAACAGGACGGCGATTAGCAAACCCAATAAGTGGCTATTTTCAGACGTTAAATCTGTTCATCAGTAGTTAGCACAAACTACAGAATAAGCCTCAAGGACGACATCCGTCAGAATAAATTTCGCGGACACTGCAACGTCGTGTGCATTTGAGTGAAGCAGCCTCGTAGCCAATTTGGTGGCTGGGTTTGCCTGTCTGTGAAGAGTATTCCTTACAGTGGGATATTTTAGATTATCACAACGGTGCTGATGAAGAGTCAGTTGTTCTGGAATAGTATGCTACATCGACTGGCGGCATTACTCCCACCCGAAACGTCGGTGACTATTCAAGAGTCAATATGAAGTATCATTACAGAAGACTTGAATCTTCAGGATTCTAACTCTTTATTGCTGGAATGACAAAAGTAAAGGAAACCTTCGGGATTGGTACGGCAAATAGTCCTTAAAAATGTTGGTCTACAAACCCGGGATCATAACATAGTATCGAGGGTTTCACCATATATTAACCATAGAAACGAATGCAAAATCTGAGGTACTCGCGGTGGTGAGGATCAAGATGGGTCTTACTCTCTTCTTACTGTAGTTTGCTAGACGAGTACCTGCGTTTCGAAGAAACTTACTGGTAGAACCATCAAACTACATGTCGTCACGTCACAGAAAACCATAATATAATATGCAGCTTTTTCATACAACTGCTTTAATTCTAATGAAATAAATGATTGAGTGGTTTTGGAGTCGCGAGAGAGCAAAACTTTTGTGCCAAATAAAATTCATGTTCCAATAACAATGTCTCAACAAATGGTGAAAAATGTAGGTTTTTATACGTTAGACATATAACTGGAAACAAACTGCAGTTTTCACACAAGGAAAGTATAAATGAAAACGTAATGATACAAATGACAGGTTGTACAGGAGTCTGACAGAGGAAGACGCCATGTTACACGCAGAAGGATGTTGTGTTTGTAGGAGACGACAACACAACAGGCAGTATAGGGGGCTGGTAGTGGATTATAGGCAACAGGAAAGTTAGACACATAAAGTTGATACCCAGAAAGGAGAGACTGTACAGAAACCCATGACTGAAAACTTAGTTGAACAAATAAAAGAGATCGTAAGATTTTACTGCGTTTTTCATGTTAATTTTTTTTATTTTTGCTTTTATGCCTTCTCTTACGAGAAAACTTTCAAATATATTATGTGCCAATTGCCATTTGCCATCGGCAAAGTTAACAGTGTTTCAGCTCTGCACGTGCAATTAGACTACGCAGAAAACGATAGGAGCTTCCGATCTTCCACAATCTCGACCAGATCCACAATTTTTAGGGGAAATTACCTGCGGTGTTCCGATTAATTGTTGTCCTCTATTAAGGAAGTATTAAAATACGTCTTATTTTAGCCGTCAAATACGAGTAATGCAGGGGTGCACAAATCCCGGTCGTCAGGTCGCCACGGCGAGGAAATTGTGAACAGTGGCCCCTAATATTTGTGGATTTTTTAGTATAAACTTGCTTCATGTCATCCTTTGGCCGCCTAAAATGTTGAGGTCGCTCTTAGATTGCTGTAAATTTTATGCACCCCTGAAGTAATGCAATTCCTATACACTCCATATAGGCTATAGCGGGTAGTAGTAACAAGTGGTTATTGCGGAGGGGATTAATGGTGAGAAAGCGTAAGGCAATTTTTCACCATGACTGTCAATTAGTCAGCACATTACAAGTTACGTATGTCATTCCAGAGTCTGATTTGGTTCCTCAGCTTAACCCTTTATAGCACAGTGTTTATGTATCACGTGCTTTTAAAATTAAAAACACGTGATTTAATGTTCTCACGGCTGTGACGACTGGGATGTAACGCCGTGTAATTTGATCAACAAGAATAAACTTTGTTCACACACATTATTTATGGATTAAGATTAATTCTCAGAATAAACAGAGACCATTTGCCTATGCATCATTGACAGGTCCGGTTTTGTAATGGAGACGTAACCCGTTTACCGTGACGGAAGAATTGCATTCTTAAGTACTAAATCCATTTTGGTGAATTTCAGGCTTATCATTGCAACACAATTTTTTTTCTTGCCTGAGGTTTTCACATAGGATTTGATTAAGATTACTACAGTCTTGTGGAATATAAGTTTGTAAGTTTTCTCCGACGTTTCGGGAGCATCTGCTCTTACATTTTCTTTTTCTTAACTAAATGTTTTGATGGTTCCCACGTTCCTAATTAATACTACTTGTTTTCTCTTTAATTTTTCCCCCATTACGCAGTCCGCCCATTAAGCTGAAAATCAAAATCCAACATTGCATTTCTAATGTCACTTTTGTCACCTTTCACCTCTTTTTCTCCATCCAGTATAGAGTGTTTTCATTTTTTCGATGAATTTCCTCTCCAACGACTTCTCTGCTATTCCTCTTAGCTTTCTATCTTGCAAGGGCTCACAGAACTTAGAAACTAATATTTTATTATCTTCTGATTACCTAGGTTAATGATCACTGCTCAAGCCCTGGATAACATTCATGCACGAAACGGAAGTATGAACCCGCAGGCCGATCTTCTCTCTCTTGAAGTTTCAAAGCGTGTTTGAATTAAGGGCGTGAAGATCGGATTGCAGTGTTTCATTCTGATGTACCTAATACATCAATACGCGGTCACACACATATAACTAATACAAGGGTCAATAAAGGCAGTGCCTGTTAAGGAGTTGGGATTTAGACGCTTTCCTTCCGTTTTTCACACGCAAAATTTGTTCCACAATCTAGAAATGAACTATTGCTAAAGGAAGGTTACCTGTCATGTTAAACATGACACTTGTCACCCATGAATGAATTTTAGAATGACAAGTGACCCGAAGATGTATGTAGCCACCTCCCTAAATGATGTGAATCCCGTAGACATAGGGGTAAACAAATGCTGACTTGGTTCGTCAGACAATTCTTTGCCAGTCGTTTTGTCCAACAGAGAAAAGGCGTGCCCACTCTAGTGTGACTGAACGACACCAGCCTACTTAGGCTCACAATCACATGACATAGATACAAAATTCCTCCCCGTACAGAATTAGATCAGGCTTCATCAACCTTTCATGCGGCGAGGGCAAATCCTGAAAAATTTGATCTGCATGCGGGCAACATTCAATTCAATACACGGAATGAAGACTAAATAAGTATAGGTATAATTGTAATCTTACCTGTGTATTTTTCTATATATAGTCCTATGCAATAATATGCACTGATAATAACACGAAAACTTCCTATAAATACAATCCACAATCTAGGCTAGGGTGTGGCTATTTTTAACACATTTTACAAAACGAATTGATGAGCAACGCATGTCTCCATAAGTAAACAGCTAATAAGATTTCAAAATTGCTTCGGCGTTCCATCTCGGCTTAGCTAGGAAAAGGGTTAAAAGACTTTTTGTATTTTCAAATGTCTCCACGGCAACATAACACTGTGTTGCGAGCAACATGTTGCCCGCGAGCTGCCGGTCGATTAGACATGAATTAGATGGTAAGCAACGTATCACTTACTGTGAAAATTTACTTTCCAACATCAGTAGACAGATAAATATGATAGCTGGAGATTATATTCAAGAACTAATTATATTTTTTTACCACTAATCATCCCTGATGTTTTATTCGTCGTGGACGAGAAGACAAGTTATACTCTTGCATATAAGCTTGAGACCACGGAAATGAACAAGCATGTTGCCACGTAGCTTCGGGTAATGAATGAACAACTTCCCTATCTAAACTCTATGTAAACATATACTGAATATGAATATAAATTAGGACAAGTGTGGCCAAATAGACCGGTCACGCGACCTACAGTTTTATGAGTAGCATCCTACTACGTATTCGGGAGTTCTCAGGTTGAAAGTTTGGCTGTGTTCAACGAGGAGTTTTCTTGTTTCTCCTCAGTCCTTTCGGGTATTCACTACCCACCCTATATTTTTGATAAGTTATTTCCATTTCATGTTTTATTGCAACGTCTATTATAGAGCGTGGAACATGTTCGTAGGCAGTTCTGTCGATATGAGATATGAAAATGGACATTAAGAAAACTTCTGAATTCTTAAGTTCCAAGTTGTACAGTTCTATAATACGGACCATTACAAATATAATGAGGATTGACCAAAATGACTGAAATAACCGATGAAGGCGAACTCAAATATCTGAAATTCATAGCCACTATTTTAATCCTTCATATATTACAAAGATATATCTTACATACAAGCACTGCTCTGGATTTAGGCACATATTTGTTTCAGAAGAGTCATAAAATGTAAAAAGGAAAGAGGATATGACACAAAAAAAGTTCTGCGGCATCAGATTAATTTAATTTTCGAACAGTGGGATTTGTTTCATCCTACAATGTAAAGATGTGTAACCCTCACAATATATGACACATTTTTCAAGCAGGAAATATTTCGTGCTAAAAAGTACCACAAGGAATAATAAAAAAGCATGTAAACGGAAGTGGTGCACAGATATTCAGTACTTATATAAGCTCGAATTTAAGATGTCACTATGACGATTCAAGTTAATTATGACATCAGGACTTACTTGGAAACTCTGTATGGCTTCTGAACTAATAGAACACATCGGTCCGTCTGGTGCATTCGATTATGAAACTCACCTGCAAGAGAAAAACCAAGATGTATTATATGATAACTAAATTACTAACATTGCCAAATGCTACGTCCGGGTCAGAAGGTTTGTAAAATGGAAACAGGGAAAACGGAATAAAAAATATAAGTAACGAAGACCTTAATCCAATTCACTAAACTAAATGAACACAGACGCTTTTACTGAAGGTATAAAATCCAGTTTACAATTTCAGACACTACTTTTCCAAGAAAAGTTAAGTTTCACTGTTGTCTTCCACCTAGGCCATGCTTTGATAACTTAAGTGGCGTCTTTCCTTAAAACTGAATATTTAGCACATACTGGAGCAAAATGAACTCCGTGGTGTAATTAAAAACCTCATGCAATGAGATCTGGTGTGAGAACTTGAGACAGAAGGTCAACAATATTAATGAAGCTTTGAGAAAGAAAAGAATCAGCGTTAATGGAACGAATGGCAGGGCAATCGATCTTGGAATCCAAAATATTTCAGTAACAGATTACTCAAACGAGTAATAAATTAAAAAGGAGAAAATTCTTCTGTCCCACGCTCCCCTGATATCCGAAGAATCGTTTCTTTGAAGGTTCTCAGGATTCGCCAGCTTATCCCTCTGATAACAATAGTATTAAAATAAAGGTGAGTATGGAACATTGGTCGAAAGATACTGACAGCAGACAACTGAAGAACTCAGAGCAGCATCTCTCCCAATGCCCGTTTGTCCACAACAAATTCCCATGGACTAGCCTATGAACGAAACAAGGTTCATTCATTCTGTCTTACGACATGTCCATAGCCTCTTCCAAAGCGAGTTCTCCACAAAGTGCGATTTAGTGCTTCCTCTTCCAGTTTCCGGTATCCTCGCTTTTCCTGAAGGTAATCCAGTAGCTGCTTATGTCTTCTTACTCGTCTTCCCGGCACTTTTATCCTTCCCTCTATCTTTCCTTCAATAACGTGTTTTAGAAGGCAGTTTCTACGGAAGATGTAACCAAACCAGTTAGCCTTCCTTCTTTTTATTTTTTGTAGGATATTCTTTTCCTCCTTGCCTCCTTGACCAAGGTTGTTAAACTGAATGCTATTTAAGATTTCAGTTACTTTCGCATAGAAATTGTTACTCAGGACAATCATTGAATGTGGTTTATGGAAATAAATGGCTAGTTACTCTGAGAACAATAGAAAGCCAGCACTTAAACTTCGTGTGCAAAATGGAAAAAAAAGTAAAATCAGGTGGTATATCTAGGTACCAGTGTGCTTGTAAGGTTAAGGAAACGCTGCTGTACACATATGTAGTGTTATAATACGGATATAAGGACATTTAAATGACTGCGTCAAGCGTGGGCGTTTAGAAGAATTATCGTATTAAAATTCACGATAGTAAACAGGATGTGTATTTCTGCATTTGTCATTAGATCCACATAAGAATTGGAAATGAAAGATTACAGTTGATATAGTACTTTTTCTATCTTACATAAGTATAATAATCTTCATGGTTAGTGAAGACAGAACACAGGAAAAAGGTTGAAATACTTAGTGGTTACCGTACTTCCTGCTGCGAAATTACGAAGGAAATCAAAAGGAGGAATATAAGTTTCCCATAAAACCAACAGTATCATTAACATTACTATCACATTATCATTTGTTATTATTATTATGTTTATTATCTTGCTCTGTATTACTATCATTATGACGTAAGCAAAGTAAACTTAAAGAACATTCACTATTGAGTAGCACAACAGGATGCTGTTGATCACTATGAAATTATTGTTATGAAATTAGGACGCATCCCAGGCCCGAGTGCGCAAGGACATGAAATGTAGTCGTAAAATTTTAAGCAATTAGCCATGGTTTGCAAAAAATAACCTATGAAGGAAATTTAAAACTTCTCTTCTTATTGCCCAATGCAAAGCAAGTGTCAGCTCTAAAACTGGACGAATTATTATTTTGTTTAGCAAGATGCTCTTGCTGAAATTTATATGAACACGGTTTAATATAACACTTCTTTTGTTAAAACTATACTTGTGTGTTTGAAGAATACGTGGCGTGTAACTTGTGTCAAGGAGACACAGGTCTTTGTTAAGACATAAAACGTATGGATAGCTATAAGAATTATTATATAATAATATTCCCAGTACATCAGAAATAATGTAAGACCGCTATAATAGAAAGTAACAGTTCTTTCATTTCTCCCTTATTATGTGCAATTGTGGGAGTGAAGCACAAATACACAATGAAATATAAAAGTAGAATTTTAAGAATGATTAACATCGCCCGAGAAATATTCAACTACAACTGAAGTGTAACATGTAAAGGAAAATTACGGGTACCTAAATTACTTGATAATGTAGGCCTATTTAATGGCACATGAATTCATTTTCTCACTCAATTTAAAGGAACACGTCATGTAGCCTTCATATAATAAGTAAAGTTATTCCTTTACGTAATTAAACAACACGCCATGAAGGCATAGAGAGAATTGGAGGTAGAGCTACACCCAATTATTTCGACTAGATAAGAGTGAGTGGTCTCCTTCATGTCCCAGTGGCTTTACCATCAAGAGAAAAAGCCCCCGTAATCATTCGTAAGAAGATGAGTGGACTGCAGAGCCAGTTTTTACGATCTGGTAATAAGAAAAATCTTTTGTCCAAGAAGGAAAATGAACTCCGTCCAGCCTATAGCTAAGTCGCCATATCGACTGACTTATCCTGGCCCCAGAATACAAAATCTAGCAGCAGGCATGCTTTATGTATATACATATATCTTAGGTACACGTCAGCACATAGGGGTGAAAAACTCCCGGGCACCAGGTAAGACGAGGGACTAAATTTTGTACTGTGGCCCGTAATAGTTGTGGGTCCTAAGTATGGAACTTACTTCATGTGACTTTCTGGGGCCCAGAACATTTAGGCGGCTTCTAGATTTTTGGAAAATTTAAGCAAGCCTGATATATATATTATATTGTACGTGTATATATATATACACATATATACATACATACGTGGGTGTATGTGTGTGTGTGTGTGTGTGTGCTCTTCTTTTCTTTCTATCAACTGTTATATATTCTAAGTTAATATCCTGTTTAGTATTCAGGTTTAGAATTCTTATCCATCGGTGTGTGCGAGTATTTGTCATTCTACATCGAACTAAGTTTACGTATATGATGCCTACAGTAACGCAAACGAAACAATTTGGCGTTACGGAGCGAGGATATTTCAGTCGGCATAGTGATTTAAGCTGCGGCTTGGGCAAGAGATAGACAGACTTCCCCTGTCTCCAAAGGCTTCAGACAATCTGCGGCCCAACCACTCTCGTATTTTAACAGGTAACGGGGGCCTTTTCTCTGGGGTTAACATGGCTCGGACGTGAAAATGGCCACTCATCTCCATGTATGCCAAGCTTAAGAATGCAAGAAGCTACATTTTACCCCCTAACCCAGCCATCATGAAATAACGATTTATTAAATAAGTTACAAGGAAAAATAATTTTGCTTATTAGAAATGAATGCTTACTTTAAAGGAATATTACTCCTTATATGTTGCACACAAGACAACTAGGCTAGAATGACTTATTTTTGTAGCCCGTGCTTATTTGGTGCTTCAATAAGACCTTAGAAAGAAACACGTTTATCGATCTCTGAACAGCTATAGAAATGTTACCGGTATGTTTTCAACGTGGATTATATCGTCCATGATACCACAAGCTGTAAGATCAGAGGGGTATTCTCTAAATAAATACCAGAATTAAAGGGGTTAAAATTAAATAGGGAGCGCTGGGGGGGGGGGGGAGAGGATAGAGAATGCTCAATACTTACATCTAGGCACGACAGTAAACAGAACTAATTAGTTATGATAAAATGATTATTTGATATTTGATACGTATTAGCGGTCAGCAATATGCCTTTTTACAGTGTAATACACGTGGTGCTGCGCCCGCTAACAGCAGGTTTGGAGGGACGCAGGCGCTGCCCACGAAAGCTTAATAGACGGAACACATTTCGCTACACTCAGTACCCTAGTTTACTAATATATTCTGATGTAAATATACTCCTCTTTCAATATAGTCTTCTCGGGCGATCAGCCGCGTTAACTGGTTCAAATACAACGTTTCGGGGACTGGCCCCGTCCCCATCCTCAGGCAGAACTGCAGAATCATGTCGCCGCGAAAGTTTTAAAACTTATATCTCCTCTTCTCCTACCAGTTTTCTCGTATTTACGCTTATATATAAACTGTATAAAAATATCGCTACTTTTCTCAGTTCTGTGCTGTGAGGCAACTAACAATTGTTTTAAATGCTACTGATGTAAGAGTTAAATAACTTCCAATCAATGCCAGATTCTACGATTACTTATACACTGAAATACATCGTAGGCCAATTGACATTATGGGTTACTCTTGAATGCTACTATATACTTCTCATCTCAATCTATTTCTAATATTTTAACAACAAGATTCAAGTCTATTCGTTTTCTGAAGATGCAAGGCTTATCACACGTAAGACCATGTCCATTGGAAAAGTCCAAGAAAAATGGAATGCCTGCATCATGAAAATGGATGTAGCGAACTCCTCCGAAAAGTCGATAACAATTTGTCAATCATTAAGGCGTCATATACCAAAAGACTTTACTTTTCATCAACATCCCTGCGATAACCTCATACCGCCCGACCTCTATTCTGAAAAGGTGGAATGTATTACTGTTAGAAACGAATATATTCGTACACCAAATTTAAACCAACTGCGAAAATTCTACGTGTAATATGTCAATACAAATTAGAAAATCATTTCATGAGTTTACACCATGATGTCGAAATTTCCTCTTTCTAATTGCAACAAAAACTTCCAGGCAGTTACACAACACAGCACCCAAACACGTAATTTCAGAAAACATGGTCGTACGTACGTGCTTGTGGACAATTTGTTGAGCTAGCGCTCTGGTTAATAACATGTAACACTGTATATGAAGATGGGCTATGGTTTTATAAAGAAGGACAGTGAAAACATTTGGACTAAATTAGTTTCATTTCCAAATCAGCACACATTCTTAGGCAATGGCAAGTTCTTACTGCCTTCTCTCAAAAATTACATTTTGTGGTTTACAAATCCAATTTATTCACGGATATTATTATTGACCTGCTTAGTTTAAATTTCCCTATATTTAATAAATCTATTTCACTTAGTTCCTTATTTTAAAATAATTTGTGGAATAGGATTTTCATTTCGTAGTAACCATTTTCTGTTTTGGCATCATGTTTTTTATGAACTCAAATGTAAGATATTGAACGTGATGCTGGCCACTGCCTTTCTTGTTAACAGGTGAGCCTAGATCAGTAAAAAGCTTCACTTTTATAAACCACAGCCCTGAAAGACACAACAAAAGTTCTGTGTACTGTGGAGCAGCGGATTTTACGAAAGAGGGAATAAGGTTGTGAATCAACGAACAAGTCCAGTTACCATTTTACGTATAGCATTTCTTCTCATCTGGTGATAGAAGACAATCAATGGCGAATAAGAACAAATGTTGAATTTGAAAAATTATACAAGAAAGTCAACATTAGTACCTTCATTAAACTTCAACGCCTCAGATGAATAGGACATCTACAACGGATGGATGATGCAAGAAACACCAAGAAAATATACCAAGGCAACTTACATCAGAAAATACCGAAGGGGAGACCCAAGGCTAGATGGAATGATGATGTAGACAATGACTTAAAGGATGGGAATTATTACAAAGGAGACAATTAGCGCAGGATAGAGTTGGATGGTGGAGAGCAAATGGGGAGGCGCTAATCCTGCTTGGATAGTGAAGCCACAGAAGAAGAAGAAGAAGAGATTTATTCTCATCTAAGTGTCTTTACAGCCGTTTATTGCTTAGTCAGACACGAAATGCAGTCTAGTGTTAGGCGTCATTATATCCTGACTTATCTTACACTTTTCATGTATATTTTCACAGTTTATGAGTTTGTATGACGCCTGAGGCATACGACGGCCTTCGCCTCTATCACCCAGGTATATTCGATTAATAGTAACGTATACATTTTATGTGTTATTATACACCCGCCTTCTACGAAACACGCACGCACAAATATGGCATCTGCGCAATATTCCTTGTGCTGTTTCAAGTCTTCATAAAATTATAGCTATGAGGCAATAGAATGCATGCTAAACCTTCAGTTCCCAAAACAACCAATCAAGTTTTGACCTTGCCTCTTACTATCCCACCCATTTCAAACTTCTTTTATGACTTAGCTCCAACAATTTGGCGGAAATTACGGCTAAAATTTAATTACTATTAAAACCCTCTCGTTTCCCCTTCTTTCGCAGTCCTCCTCCTCCCCTCACTCCGTTTCAGAAGGATCGAAATTGACTGTCGGCAGTTTATTAACCCTGCAAATCCTGGTGGTTACTTTTTGTACCACCAGTTTTAACATTCATAATTTCTAGAATCCGCCCACCGTGTGCATTTGTGTTTTGTACGGTTCTTAGAAAAAAACTGCGATTTTTCCAACAGAGGACTGATTGGTTTTCATAAACGCGGTGGGGAGTGTTTACTGCCCGGTACAGAATGCATCCTTAAATACGTACACAGTCGACGTGTTAATCGTCCTTTTAAACTGGGCCGCGTCATGTCTCAGGCGGTTGGTTGCCGGCCTCTCACCGCAGAGGCCCGGATTCGATCACAGGCCAGCCCATAAGAAATTTATTTTGGACGAGGTGGCACTGGAAGAGGGGTTCCCCACACCCCCCGCACCCGAGTATTTCGGTTTTCCCCTGTGAGTATCATTCCCCCCGTGGTCCATGTCCAACTTCATCTACATGGTGCTGTTACCAGACGGATAAACGAAGCCTGACAAGACGAGCATTGGATAGAAGAGTATTTTCGCTTCGTCTTTAGAGGATGTGTGCTATACGGTTACATCAGATGTGTAAGAAATCATGCTCATTGCACAGTGTTATGTGTAATGAAAACATATTTATTAAGTCCACTGTCTTGTGACAAAAATGTAAATTGCAAGGTGGCCGCCAGTAGAAGAGTGAAAGCGTCAGAGCGGAGGGTGGCTTAACAGAGGGGAGAGAGATTCTTCCACAAAACAGGGGTGGAAGTGGAATCTTTCTGTACTTTATGTACTTTTTTGGAATGCAGGTTTATTGACCGTGTTGTGCTTTGAAGTAAGTTCATATTCGTCACAAAGGGTTTTGCTACTTAGAAAACGAACCAAAGAAAGAAAGAAATGAGTAGATGCTAAATGAGACAAGGAAGAAAAGACGAATTGAAAATTAAGAGAAACAAAATAAACAATATGGGGAAAGGAAGTTACAGGGCACCAAACAGATGAGATCAAGCATGTAACACAAAGCAAAACTTTTCCGTCTGTTCTAAGCAATAGCTGTCTCACTACAATGTTACAATCAAACCATTTTCAGGTCCTCACCATGACAACGATATTGGAGCATTATGGTCAGATGCTACAGCTACGAAATGTATTCACCGCACAGGTCTACTGGTCAGAGATTTAAACCGTATTCAACCCATAGTGCTTAAGATTAATTACAGAGCGGTACTTTGCTATCTACCTGAACAGATAGGGCAGACTACTGGTCTACTGCAGGGGTGCACAAATACAGAGCGCCAGGTCGGTTAATACTTGTGGGTCTTCAGTATGAAACTTGCTTGATGTCACCATTCTGGCACCTATAATTTTGAAGGCGTTGCTAGGTTTTTGTAAAATTTGTGCACCCCTGGTTTACTGAGTCCCGAAGGCGGATGGTGGTGAAGAGTGGGGAAAGAAACTTGGAAGTTCCACATCACTGGGGGGTGGGTGAAGTGGGGTAAGCTACCATCTGTCTTCGGTACTTTCCTTACCAAGTCTCACAGGCGGTAAACAATGCCCTTAAAAATTCGACGTTACTCCTTGGAATTAGGGCTAGTGGTGTTTATTAAGTAGCCAATATCAAATGTATACACAAAAGACAACATTGAACATTTAAGTGAAGATCATACGACAGCCATTAAGAATAACATAATGTCGACAATCCAAATTAAACTCACAAATGCGAATCAGCAGTGCTGCCAATACACCGAGATACACTTAGTGAAAAAGTATCAATGTCTGACACTATTGTGCAAAGATTCTACTTAAATTAGACACAAAAAGTGGCTGCGTCCGTAACATTTGCAGAGTAAGTTACACAGAGGCACAAACGTTTAAGGCAAAGGAGGAAAGAAAAATAAGACACAATTATTAACATAAATTACCCCGACGCTGAAAGAGTCCAAAGAGCGATAAATTGTGGTATTAAAATAATTGTGCTAGGACACACAAGAAATTAAAAAGTAGTAAGTGAGAGGAGGTTCAATCATTCATTCTGTAGTCTGTCTTACGACAGATCCATAGCCTTTTCCACCATTTTAGAACAAAGTTATGCTGGAGAATCTCGAAGAAAAATTGTTAGCCGTCAAATAAAAAAGCATTTTTCATTCATATAACACACTCGGTGTGTCCAAGGAGATAGGAAAAACTGCGTCCTTCATAAGGAAATTGGTTAATGCTGTTTAGGAAAGTATTACATGCTTACTCTGAAAATCATATAAAAAGCATAAAATTTATGGGAAAAATGCAGAATTGCTGAATGCTGAAGCAGCTGAGACATGTAGAGAGATTACCTTAAAAAACGGGCTGTTAGAATGAAGGGTTTAAAAACGTTACTCACAAATTTCATTTACCAGTACTTAAAAATTGACTTCCTACCACAGAGTAAACACCCACCTTTTCCATTACGAAAAAAATCAGTTAATCCTGTACTGGAAAACAATCGTTGCAAGGTGTGATACTCTCAGACTGGCGCTGTTGTAAGTTTCCAGACTGCTGGAATATGAAGTCATGCAGATTGCTATATAGAGCTTTTCTCCTCCAAGTTTTTAACGTGCTATGAAGAAGAAGACAGTAAATTCCTCAGAAACGTTGGTTCCTATGCACCAATCTATAAGGCGTCATGTCACAGATGTCTCGGATTTTAATTGCTGTTTCTTCAGGGACTCATACGAAACACACAAATGCAGTTTGTGTGAAAAAAGAGTCCATGTTCAGTTGACACATGCAGGAACCAATGTGCTTTAAAGTATAAAACAGATTTTCTATGTGACGCAGAACTAAGTAAACACGGTGGAAATTTATACTTCAACAAGCTTCCTATAAGCCAGTAACAGGTCGAGAGCCAATCAGTAGATATTTTCAGGGTTCCGAAGGACACAATTGCTATTTCGAAACCTTTGTAACAAGTCACCTGTCTCCAAGTATTCTTGTATTCCATGATTAATTTAATGAATAAGAATTATACACATTAACTGCTACTTTTTTTTTGTAAAAACAAAAATACAGGAGGATATTTTTTTTTTGGAGGGGCCGGAATAGCTCAGTCGGTATAGCGACTGGCTACGGGCTGGACGGTCCGGGGATCGAATCCCGGTGGGGTCGAGATTTTCTTCACCCGTACAGACCGGCCCTGGGGTCCACCCAGCCTCCTATACAATGGATACCGGGTCTCTTTCCCGTAAAGCGACCGGGGCGTGGAGTTTACCACCCACCCCCATCTAATGCCGAGGTTAAAGAAGGAGTAGAGCTATACCTCTACTCCCCTTCTGGGCCTTCGTGGCCTGTTCTGGGAGAACTTTACCTTCTACCTATATTTTTGGGGTAATTTAAAGTACCATTGAGACAACTGACGCTACGTCACGGGATAATCCGACCCTGACGTTTCGAAAAACTTACTGACTTCAAATTCCCGTATCAATTGACGCAATGTTGTCATCTGCAAGGAAGAATAAGTCCAGAAAGTACTAATCCTTAAAGATGAAGGCAGCGCCTTTTTTTAACCAAAGGTCAGGGTCTATTTACCCCATGACACAGCGCCATGTCCGAGAAGAAATACTTCTGAGCTACACCACTGGGATTACCTCAAAACTCTTTCACGATGTGGCTAATTTCTTCATTCAGCAATCTATGAATCGACAAAATCCATAGTAATATTTGCACGACATGTAAAATGGTACATTGCCTTTACCCATAAAGTAATTTTGCGGGCAGTGCCATGGTCGGTTATTCGCCGGCTCTGACTGTGGACGTCCAGGATCAATGTCAGGCCAGCCCATGTGGGGATTTTTGGTGTATAAAAGGAACTGTGGACTGTTTCTCCTTAGTTCTTAAACCTTTTTCTGTCAGCATCACAACACCAACGTTCAACACTCAATTATTCATCTATCACAGAGACTTCATAATCTTAACAGCTAACGGCTGTTAGTTAAGAATTAAAAAGTGATACGGGGACCAGATAAAAAAGATAAAAGATTTGAATCTAGCTATAAAAGTCAGACGGTACAAAGAACTAAGTCTTTTTGAACAGTTAATACATGAACAGGTGGTCAAGCAGCTAGACTTGCTGTAGGGAATATTAATATAAGACACCGTAACCTGTTCAAAAATTTCGTCTTTGTATACTTAGACCTAAATTCCGCACGCATCTCTCAACCCTCCACACACATATTATCAAGAAATTCCAAGAATATGGAAGAGGGAAGTTTACTGCTCTACTCACAAGGAGCTCGAATGCAGTCCATACTATTACAAGCTACCTTTTAAAGATTCATTTTAATAACTCCTCTCATTAAAATGAATCTTAAAGTAGTAGCCTGTAATAGTTTGAACTTCATTTGAGCCCCTTCTGAGCAGAGAAGTGAAATTCCCTATTCCATAATCTAGGAATTTCTTGAAGATCTGTGTGTGGAAGGTTGAGAGATGCATGCAGAATTTTTAATAAACTCCTCTCATTATAGCAACTCACTACGGGCTAGAGGGTATGGGGTCGAATCCCAGTGGAGACCACATTTTCCGCACCCGTTCAGACCGGCCCTGGGGCCCACCCAGCCCCCTGAACAATGGGCACCGGCTCATTCCCGGGAGTAAAGCGGCCGGGGCGTGGCGTTGCCTTAACCACCGAACCCCATCTAGCGCCGAGGTTAAAGAGAGAGTAGAGCTATACTTCTACTCCCATTTTGGGCCTTCATGGCCTGTACTAGGGTGAAATTAAACTTTATATTTTTTTACTTTACACTCCTCTCATTTAGTCGTAAGTCATTCAAGTGGTCTTCATCTTTATGTTATGTAATAGTGTACAAATGTGTAAGCATGCTCATCCTTCGCCTGTGTGCTACACGCCTGCCCATTTAACCTTTCTTGCGTTGCGTTCAACGAAGAGAATTTAGAAGTATACAAATCAAAAAGCAGGCGGCCAGCATAGCGCAGTCCATGTAGCAACTCGCTACGGCCTGGGGCTGGATGTTTCGGGTTTCGAACATTGGTGTGGGCGAGATTTTCCGCAACAGTACATACCAGCCCCAAGGCCCACCCAGCCTCATATACCATGGGTACCGGTTCTTTTTCCTGGGGTAAAGCAGCCGGGGCGTTGCGTTGGCCACCCACCCACATCTAGCGCCGAGGTTAAGCATGGGTACAACTACTCCTTTACTCCCCCACCTGTACCACCAATGACATTTCAAGGGGTGACCTTTATCTTTTTACAAATCAAAGTTCTTTATTATAGCAGATGAAGTTCTTACAGCAGCGTTGATAAAGGTAAAAGATTTCTTGGAAGTTATGCCTTCTCTGTTGGTAGGTACGGACATTTCGAAGGACCGGTTTACATTCTTCTTGAGGGTCAAGAATTCGAAGCACCCTTCTTCGATTGCTTGGCCCTGAAGATGAAGGCATTAAGATCCTTCGAATATTCTGTAAGAATCCAACAGTCTACACGGCGTATCTGAAGTTCAAATATTCTCACAGCATTCTGTTGACAATCATCCCCAACATATGCGCTCTTTTACTGTAAGAATAAAGTCTTCCACACAGACACAAAACCAAGGTGATTATTTGGTAAGTGCTTGGTTCGAATCTCGACTGACCACTAGCTATCCCGAGCTTTTCGTGGTTTTCATCAGTCTTCCGAGGCAAGCGTCAGATAAAACCTCGATTATGCGAAGACTACTTCAAAATCCTTTACAGTTCACTGGCTTTCCTATCAACGGTAGCAAGTCTGCGGTATGGACACAGTTAAAGTCATTTTTTAATCTTTATATTTATAGCTTAGAAGGGGAAGACGAAAATTCTTCATATTCTTTTACCCAAACAGAACACTTTAATGTAGAAGCAAGCAGTTAATGCGTTGGCAGCCCTGCTTACTACAAACGGCCCACTGCAGATTCACAATCTCTTAACCTTGGAAATATCACACATAGGGTTAGTATTTGTCTGTCCCTTTGTGGACTGACCTACTGTAGCCAAGCCGGCGGCGTTGTCATTTCTGCGACCAGCATGGTCATTTGGCCGCGCCCATTCTTGCCTCTTTTCCAAGAAAAGATGTGAAAAGGGCTGATCAGCAGTAGGTGGAGGACATTTCTGGCAGGGGATGGAAAGAAGCCACCATTAATACCTTCACAAGCGTGTTTTCAACGCTCGAAGAGGAAGGATATTGGTACAGTCAGAGAATATTCTTTGAAAATCCAGAACAGAAACGCCATTAAGTTTCCAGTAAAGGGTACGTTGCAGAGGAATAAAATCCCCTGGGAAGTTAAGCCTCGTTTATTCCTAAATAGTAAACGACTTCTGAAGGACCATAGCGCGCAACATCCAAAAGATTAATGCAGCTAAAGCAATACTGATATGAGAGCCTCAAAATCTGATGCAATATTTTACACTTGAATAGCCGAAAGGAATGTTCAAATTATTCCCAGTATAGGCCAAATACATTTGTTCTTACTCATTATAATTAGTATAATCAAATAAGGGTGGATAAGCTGGACAGGACATGCAGCGTGCATGAGTGGGACCTAGAAAAGAGAAGCCATTTGGGAAAAATATTAAGATGGACCTTAATGAGGGCGTGAACTGGATTCGTATGGCTGAAGAAACAACCAAGTGGTGGGTTCTTGTAAACAATATTAAAATTCGGGCTTACTAAAAGGTTGAGACTTTTTATGAGTTATTTATTTATTTACTAAAAATTATGGCAAAAATAACTAAAATAGACTCCATACTGAACCGAATCGTAACTCTCTTTGTTCCAGCTATGTATAGCCTATAAGGAGCTACCACGTCGGAAAAGAAAACGTTTAAAAGAATTTATTTGAACATTATGTAAAAGTTACGTGCCATTCTCTTCGTGAAAATGTGTACTGGAGTCTTCATCTTACTGGGTACAAGCATGCAAGGAATTTTAGTGCCAATTGTAAGTCCTAATTCAATCGAAATTATTTTGTGTGTTCGGACAGACAGAGAGAAGCATTATTTCCTAAGTTTTCCTTAATAAAAAATTATTTGCCTCTCATTTTAAAAACAACCCTTTCTCAATTACCCTTCTTTCTAAAGATATAATAAATAATATGTCCACGATGATAAGGCGAACAAAATTTCATTCCCTCAAAGCTGTGGTAGGAACTACAGAGAAAAACTATGTTTGACAACCAGTCATATTAAAATAACTCCAAGCTTTGGCTCTGTCCTAACCAAATAAATGTTAAAAAAATATTTTTGTGCCTTTCGTAGCATCTTTATGGAGGGAAAGGGTTTGTCCCGACAACGACGCCTCTCAAAACGACCTTGGTCTCTTCTCTGCCTGAAATGGTCAACACGCTTCCTCGTGCTATTGAATGCAGGGGAGTGTTATGTAAGCTTCAACCCTTCCAAGCACTGGCTGCCATACGTATTACATGTTTTAACGCTAATCAACTTAACATTTTGCCCTATTCTCATAATAAATAGAAATTACTTTCATTTCAACATTGATTTTTTAATCTTTATTTTATCGATGAGAAATGTTATCAGTGAAGCAATAATTGAGTTTTCAATATTATTTAACCCTTTAAAGACCAAGATTATCCTGAATTATATGTATATACATACATACACGCTCAGTTTGCACTTAGTACCGCGCAGTAAACACACTCCGCCTCTGTTATAAATACCAGTCAGGGCTGTACAGAGCGACAAATCGTAGATCCAAGAGCACAGAAATACACTATGTGGACAGGCAGAAGGTAGAATTCCTGGATATTAAACCTGGTGGTATATAGCCTACAGTAACCACTAGAATTTGAAGGGTTAAATCAATTTCAGGCTTCTTAGAAATAAGCATGTATCGTGCTTCAGACCTATTAAAACGTGTTAGAAAAAATACCTATTAGCAGGTCAGCTCAACCTTTTATTAGTTGCAGGCAACTTCGGTAAAATTTGTTCTGCATGCGGGCGACATGAAATTCAATATACAGAACAAAAACTGGATAAGTAGACATATAATTATAAGTGTAACTTCATCTGTGCATTTTTCTATACAACACAAGCAACAAAAATTAGTGATCACAATAGAAAAATTTATTTAAAAAAACAAATTCAAAACATAGGCTTAGTTGTTACTTTTAGCAAATTTTTACAAAATTATTTAGTAATGTAACGTATGTCTGCATAAATAGACAGCTCACATGTTTTCAAAATTGCTTCTGTGTTCTATCTCTGCTTTGCCGGGGAAAGGCTTAAAAGGCGCGGTCTTATTTCATATTTCAAATTCAAAGTAACGAGAAACGTGTAGAGTGGATCACAAAACAAATGGTCACTTTACTACTCATGACATCCCCTGTCGTTTGTGGACCCGAAAGTACATTATCCGAGTTCACATGAACCCGCCAGTGGACACTCAGAAATCATTAAAAGAAGTAAAATGCGCCACAAACAATAAAGGGCTCAGCCTGGCTAAAGATATCACACAGCCTTCACCGACAGAGTTGGCTCAAGTTTCCAAGCATGTGACATGCCTTTGGGAGGAACCCAGTTCGAACCTAGTCCAAGATACCGGATACTCTGAAAGAGAGTTTTTGAGGATCTGCAAGCAAGTTCCTTGAGAGTAAATCTAGTTAGTTTAGGAATACCTCATTGCACATTTGTACAATTTATTATTCACTATAACAAAACAATACTATAACTACAGCCCGATTTGCTGGCACCTACACTAAGCTGTTACAAATATACACCGGCAGCACTGTGTTCTTGTTACGGAAAAGAAGGAAGAACTTGTTCACCCTAGCTAATGATACACGGTACGCCGATATGTGTTTCAACCAGCTCATCCCCCAGAAAACCTAAACTTCACTGTAGGAGCCGTGTACGGAAAAAGTCATTTTTCTTGTATTTCAAAGATCAACCAAAAGGGTCGTTTTAACTACAGAGATTTAAGTCTAAGGGTCAGATTTCAGTAAAGCACAAACAAGCTAACAAAATTAAAATGCTTCCACACTTGGGCAGAAGGCGACTTCTGGGCACCAGTACATCCGTTCTATGTAATGGAAATTGTTGAATTGAGCATCTGTAACTAAACCAAAGAGTCAGTATAGGGACTAAGCTACTGCTTCGACGACTGGGGAATCTGGGATAGCTTCCCGGCGGGAAAAGGAATGTTTTCTTCACCACAGCATTCACACCGCCTCTGGTGCCCGGGACCACCTAGACTTGGGAATGAAATAAGAAATGGGACTATATTTAAGAGGCGAAGTCACCACAGCATGAAGCTCTTCACTCACCTCCATCTAGTGCCATGAATAAAAATGCCTGGGTCATTACCTCTACTCCCTCATACATTTCCACAACGTTGAGAAAAGTCAATTTTCATTAAAATCTAACAAGAATAACGGGCACTTTACGTGAAGACCTATGTACATTTATGATAATATAGCGCTCAATTCTTCTTAGAATGAGAAATGTTTTAGGCAAACTTTGTAGAGAAAATCAAAGCACATATTTTATATTCAATAACTCTTTTTCCGAAAATCGTGCCGTTTGTGAGATAATGTGGGAAAATATGGTAGAGCCAGTGAGGCCAAAGATAAAAATATAGTATGGCGCATGCGCATTGCATGCTGGGCAAGTAAAGCTACACACACACACACACGCACGCACAGAATGTGTAATACTTATTGCTTTTCTACTGCAACAATGGAGATGCGAACGCGCCTCAATGTTACGTTTATACGTACGTTGTCTGTCTTGTTTATATTCTGCATTTGCGATGTCGGAATTTCCCAACAAGCCCCTTAATGTAACGTGCACAATATTAGGTTGATCAAATAAGGATAAGGAGAAGTAGCACGCACTGTAGAGGGGAGGCGATAAATGTGTACACAAATCTGTGGTCCGAAAAACCGAATGAAAAAAACCCCTCGGAAGACCTAGGCCTTAGATGAAGGAAAATATAATGGCTGTTGATTTACAGGGTGTGGTATGGAGTGGACTAATCCGGCTTTAAATATGTATGGGTTCTCACAGAGACGAATGAAATTTGCCATATTTATCACACAGACCGCGTGGACTAAGACGTGTACAGCCGTCTTCTACCTCTTAGACCCTGCGAACATGGTTTCGACTTCCACAAAGTCATAGATTTATGTCTTTGTGTTGTCCGGTGTAGGCAGGGGAATTGCGAATCGACTACCTCTTCTCCAAGTCCTACATATATCAATAAAATTTTACACTTGTATAGAAATTACCAATCAACACGACGTCATATCCAAGAAAATTATAATCTTTTAACAACGCAGTAAAAACCTCAAACCACACACTATGTACACGTCAAAGTGTATGCCTACACTAATCTACAAAAACGTTCGTGCGGCAAGCTCTTCCGAAGCAGAGGTAAATAATTGCTAATAAACGTGGGGCCGAGTCCCAGAATGTTGTAATGTTTATTAGCAGCGCTGTATAAACATCAATCACACATCCACAAAAAGTACAACAAGCTCGCACTGGCTAGTAAGCTACATTGGAAGAATGTATGACTCTTGTACCTCACACGTCGAAAAATTAGTGGCAAAATTCGGCTCAAGGAGCCACGAAGCTTTATGGAATTAAGCCTACTTCACCACCTCCCCTGCAGCAAAATACAGACAACAAATATAGTTCGGCGTCCGCAAGTCCTAGGAATGCCAGTTAGTACATACTACTTTCAAAAATAATTGATTAAATAACAGGTTTTGAAATATTTATCACGCCACATTGTTTTCATGTAACCAGAGAAAGTCGTTACATTCCTGAAGATATCTATCCGCTATCGATCAAAATACCTCTCATTATAGACTTTTATAGCTAATAACATGTAGAGACAGTATGCAACTGACAGGCCTGCTTTACATATGGAAAGAAAACCGTTACTGGAGTCATGTTTGGAATTGTTTCATGTGAAAGTTTTGAGAGACGTTTCGTACGATACTGTAATTAAAGTGTTATGTTTAAATTCCACAGGCAAAGTTTCTCCCATTACTTTTCAATTTTCCCAATTTAATCAGTGTGAAGGAAGGCACATCTTAACTTGTCTTAACGCGTTGAAGTCTAGAATTCATCTACATATTACTGAAATATTTACTGTCTACATCACAGAAATCCAATGCTGTTTAGAACAATAGTAGCTCTTCATTCTAAGAATCATAAGAAGCAAACACATTCTGTGAGGCAAAGTGCCGAGACTTCCTATACTAAAGCATTCAGTAAAAAGGAATAGTAATCGCATAAAACCATTATTTCCCCATATTACCAGCTACAATACAATGAATGACACAGTAATTAATTTTGAGTAAGAAAGTAGTTTCATGGAGCAGAGTCCTTCTTGATAAACCAGTATACTAAGTAGTCAAGAAATTCCTCGCCTTCCATGGGACCCGAATTTTCATCAGCGTGTTGACAATAGTTCGCCAATTCGCCTACATTAGGGTAAAGGTAATGTTTTCCCTAGAACGGGCCATGAAGGCCCTGAGGGGGAGCTAGAGGTATAGCTCTACTCTTTCTTTAACCCTGGCACTAGATGATGGTGGGTGGTAAACTCCACGCCCCGGCCGCTTTAACCCCGGGAAAGAGAACCGGTACACATATTATAGGAGACTGGGTGGGCCCCAGGGCCGGTCTGGACGGGTGCGGAAAATCTCGCCCCACCGGGATTCGATCCCCGGACCGTCCAGCCCGTAGCAAGTCGCTATACCGACTACGCTATCCCGGCCCACACTTCGCCTACATTAGTGCATATTAATTAATTTAATTTTAAAAGTCTAAGTGCCTTTTCCTTACTGAACAAGTATCAGTCAAGCTCAACATGATCAAATATTCCAGTTCCATGCTGACCACTCACTTCCAACCTAGCGACGAATTCAAGATTGTACGAAGCTGTACCTCCACTCCCGCATATGGTTCCAAGGCTTTTTTTGAAGCACAGAAACAACTTTACCTTTACCTTCCTGGTTCAAACCTTAACAGCAGGTGGTTGCTATATGTACCGCCTGCTTTACCCATCTTGCCCACAGTGGATATGTGTTTCGTGTAATTCTCAGAACAATATAGCTATTACATTCCTACACAGCATTAACTGATTGGTTTTTATAATGGATGTCGGTGTTGCCTGTGACATACGAAGTCAGGTTTTAAGTAGCTGTTGGTTGATATAAGTGCTTCAGATGACTCAGTAGGGCCTACAAGTCTCGTCTAGCCTACAACCATAAGCCAGCACTTCCTGCCCTCCAACTCCTGGAACCATTCATTGTTCAGAAGCAACAACTACAGATAATTACTGTAGAGTTTGCAGTTGACTTTGGCAGTGGTTTATTCAGGGGAAAGCGAAGCGTCCTTTACTTGTAACCAGTAACAAATGTATTTAAGTTAAAAATAAATTGGGCTAGAATGGAGTCGTGTTGTTGTGCTTGTGAGATAATAAAGTTATTTTCTGTAGTTTTCTGTGTTGTTAGATCTGTGTATAAATTTGAATTTAGGCTTGTTACAGACAAAACACCTAACAAATGGCGACAAGTGGAAGGACAGTCAAGCAGTGATAGAGACTCAAGTTGTTGACAGTACCTTTATCATTTCTCCCGACCGTCGTCGTCAGCCTTAACGGACTCTAATCACGCTGTGCAGGTCAACTGCATTCTCTCGAGTGAAGGACCGTAGAAACCAATTCGTAACACTTTTGCTTTATAGGCCTAAACTTTTTTCGAAGGTAAATGAGATGATGATTATTTAGTTGCATCATGCAATTTAAGGCGCGTTCGAAAAATTGCGAAAAGCCAATATTAGCTTCGTCATCTATGCCTGTCTGTCTCTCTGTCTATCTGTCCGTCCGTCCGCATGGAAAACTCGGCTCCCATTGGCGGATTTGCATGACATTTGATACTTGAATATTTTTCGAAAATCTGTCCAGAAAATTCAAGTTTCATTAAAATCTGACAAGAATAACGGGCACTTTACACTAAGACCTACGTACGTTTACGTACGCTGAATTCTTCTTAAAATGAAAAATATTTCAAACGAAAGTTGTAGAGAAAGTCAGAACACACATTTTATGTTCAATAAATTTGTTCCGACAATCGTGTCGTTTATGAGATAATGTGGAAAAATATGGTAGAGCCGGACAGGCCACAGATAATATAGGATATATATATATATATATATATATAGGATAATATAGGATAATTAAGACTATAAACACGCACTCAGAAAGTGTAATACATCTTGCTTTAACACGGCAACAATGGTTAAGCGAATGCGCCTCGATATCATGTTTATACGTACATTGCCGGCCTCATTATATTTAACAAAGCCGTACGCCCCTAAGGGCAATATTCAGCTGAGAAAGCTTGAAAGAAAAGTGCTAAGGAGAAGAGGAAGTTGCGTAGTGAGAATCTTTATAGCTGGGTCTGAGTCAAGTTCTTTGCTGATGGTGAGACATCAAGTTTAAGGCTATGTATTTGGATTTTTCATAAAAAAATTGTAACGTTTCAGAAGTTTGATATAAACACTCTCATTTTCAAAGCTGAGAGAATATGACTTTGGCGCTAAAATTATATTTGTTTTCGCGCTTCCAAAATACTGAGGTTATGGAATATTACAAAAATATATTAGAAATATCAGACACACAAATTATAAAGAAATCCTGTAGGCAATGACAGCATTAAGACAAGAAAAAAATAAGAATATAAAATTAAACATGAAAATTCTCATTACATTAGAATCTAAAGATCTTCGATCCTTAATCCGTATTTTCCTATGCATTGTCAAGCCTTAGTCAAAACAAACAACCTTTGTTCGAGTTCATCATTCTGATACGAACGTTGCGCTACAAGATAAATATGATGTATATGGTAGATAACTTTACAAATTCCAACGATTCCAGTATTGGTTAGAGGTGCGAATTAGAATCAGAGACAAAAGCCGTAATTGGTATTAAAATCGTAGAACTTCGGTATTCCCCTGTCAGTTATCATTCCATCAATGCTCTATACTTTGTCATTCATCTGTCACCGACGCTACATGAATATAATATGCCTGGTCAGAGCAACAGCACACGTCAGGGGCGGTAACAGAGATATATAGAGAAAAATATTAAAAATAAATTTAAATTAAAAAGGTTATTGAAATTTTAAAACTTAAATTCTATCTTATAAGAGGAGAGAATGGAGGAACAGCAAGAATTCTAAAAAGAGTTCTAAAAATATATTGAGGGTGAAAATTGTAAGCTTTTAAAGTAGACAAATTCGCAGAAAAACAGTACGCTAGAATCTAGGCTGTCGTATGTAATATAATAAAGTACACTAAAGGTAAA
Source organism: Reticulitermes speratus (assembly GCA_021186555.1). Lineage (NCBI taxonomy): Eukaryota > Metazoa > Arthropoda > Insecta > Blattodea > Rhinotermitidae > Reticulitermes > Reticulitermes speratus. Next base: position 25,209,488 of record JAJKFL010000005.1, read on the forward strand.
ATGGTAAAGTTTACCCTAGAGCACGCCAAGATGGCCCAGAGGGGGGGGGGGGGGAAGAGGAGTAGCTCTACTATTTCTTTAACCTCGGCCCTAGAAGGGGGATGGTCAACGCGACGCCTTGGCCGCTTTACTCCCAGGAAATACACCCGGTACCCATTGTAGAGAAGGCCGGCTGGGTTCCATGGATGTTTTGAACGGGTGCGAAAAACCTCGCCCCCACCGGGATTCGATTCCCGGACCGTCCAGCCCGTCGCGAGTCGCTATACCGACTACGCTATCCCGCCCCATAATAAAGCGTAGCACAGCACACCTTATATTACAAATGTATGGCTAGTCTGACAACATTCCTCTGAAATACGATCGTATGTTTTGAGATCGCAATACCCTTTTCTAGAAACTAAATTCGCTTTTGTAATATTTTTGTTTTATCAATAAAAAGTTATGTTGGGCTCTTGCAGTGTTTTTGACCTTGTATTCTGTCACGTGTTTGAAAAATATCAATAATAAACCCATTATTCTCTAGAGTGCAAAACGTTGTTACATGGGTACTGATAGGCTTCAATTTTAAGGGCCAATTTCCTTTTAGGCTTTGCCTCCCAAAAAGTTTATTTTCATAACGTCACCATGTTATATCCACTTACCAATTTGATGCAGTAAACCTACTGTATCTTCTTCATTAACTGCTGCCAACACAAGAAACCAAGTTTCCACGTCGGTGTAACGACAAATGATGCCGTAGATTTTATTATCTGCCGAGCAGCAATTCGTGTTAAACACCGCTTGTAACAGAGCAAGCGAATTTCGTTCCTTCCTCCCACTGAGAACTTTAGAAGGCATAAAACGTTACGTGTTTGACAGCCGCGTTTTGATGGCCGCGGCAGACATCGTATTATCGCGATGGGAAAACAACGGGTTGCCACGGGCATAAAACCAAAACGATTACAATCCTGCAACAAAAACCAGGATAACCCCCATTCAGCTCGATAAACCACGCTCTGCGATTCGGCTTCAGGGAGGAGTCATTTTGCACATATCGACCAATGAGAAAACAGACTGATTCTGATTCTGCGTCATCCATAACTTGAATATAAACAGGAGGGGAATAGAGGGAAGATTGCCTAATGCGTTCATGCTATTTTACATGCAAGTAATGGAGTGCAGAACTTCGTCTGCTGCATATACGTCGTATACATGTATTGTAGATCAAATTCAGTCAGAAGAGAATTAACGTTATAAGCCTACTTCCCTTGTATTTAATTAAACTTTACACGTTCTACAACCTGTCCGATATTTAGAAGCCTTGATTCTTCCATCTTCAGGATAACCCCACTCTTCTTGGACTGTCGTGACTATGAAGGAAGCAAGACCCCCCGAAATACGAGTACTTATGTATATCCCAAAAATCTGGAAATTGTCAGCACCGAAGGGAGAACTCCAAACCTCGCATTAAATTTCTATTATTGAGAGTTACGACACCGTGTATTCTTGTACGTGTTTACCAACTTTTCGAAGCGACCTGCAGCCTCAATCTGCAGGATAGAGGTCACAGCTAATTACGAACGGAGATATATGTTACATATAGATATATACTTTGTTTGTTGAAGATGTCATTTAAATAACCAGGAATGGGAATAGTTTTAGGGCATGAGAAACTGTGCATTCCTCATTTCTGTTGCAATTAAATCAGTACTGCAATCTAGCAGCAGACATTAGTAAAAGTACAAAGGATAAAAAGCGCCAAAGTCCATTAATAGAGAAGGTAATAAGATTAAAACATTTATTACGTTATAGTTACATTGAGCTAATCTAATTTTTTTTTCTGTTTGATCGATAAGCGTTGGCCTAACGCTCCGCCCGACTTTGTGCCAGCGTTGCGTCGTACGCCGAGTGTCGGGGAGGATTAATAGTGGATGACGGGCCGGCGCTTATCGGTCAAGCAGGAAAAGAAACACCCTATATATGCCTGACTATGTGCGAAGTATCTTTAGAAAACAACTGAAAGTAATAAACTTTTAAGCACCATGAACACATTTTTAGCAACATTGTATCACAATTTAATATCATAAATTCATGCGAAATTAATACAGTCTGATACAGAACAAGGTTCTGCATATAGGAACAAGGAAGCTGCAGTCCGTTAGGCAAATGCCAGGCAAGTAACTTACATTACACTACAACAACTTCCTTTCACATCTCTTCCAATTCATTATTCACTAACCATTCTACCATTCATACGACGCTACGGGTTATGGTTTTCGCATCGTTACTTCAACCTTTAAAGACTAAGTTTAAACTGAAATATATTTAAGATTCAATTCGTACCACGCAGTAAACACATCGTCTTGATTATAAAAATCAATCAATACTATATATGTTAATAATGGTTGTTCTTTCTGAAAACACTACAAAAAATTCATTCTATGGGCAAAACGTAAAAATCTTTAGTGATAAAAGATGATGGTAAATAAGGGCTAAATAAATCGTGCATAAAAGTAAATAAAGAGCGCGTGTTTTTTTTCCACACATTTACCCCTTGCGTCTCGTGTCCCGTCTTGTTTTGCGTCCCACGTCCACCCCGTTGTCATTTTCTTCCCCCTCCTTTCACCGTTTCCTTAACACGCAAAGTGTTCTTTCAACCGTGTTAATCCGTTCGGCTATCACTTTTCGCCCATATTCCTTTCACAAGTCTGTTACATGTCTGTCCTTTCGTGACTCCTCTTCCTTTATCCTAGCAATTGCAAGTTGTAATTCAGATCAAATAATAAGAGTTACTCCACAAATTTCAGTATAGACTTCTGACATTAAATCGGACCGAAGACCGTACCTTAAGAAACGGAGTACGCGGGCAGACATATTTTATACATTTCGTGCCCGGCCGGCCATGTAAAGCTGGCCAGTTTGTGGTGTCCCCACCAGCAGCTCCATTGTTCACCTACACCAGATGGAAGATGACTATTGCTGCACGCCCAGTCTTTGCATGCTGTCTTGTCAGCGCCCGGGGAGTATGTAGATGTTGAAGCGATTACATTCTAAAGAGGTCACGAATAAACCGTATGTTTTACAAGAAAAATTAGAGTCCAAAATCACATTTTGTCAAGGTATGTGAGGTATTACATGCACGCAGGATCAACAGGCTATAACATATTTAAAATTTTTTGAAGACGGTTATTTTTGGGATGTGAGACTACTTGTAGACTGCAGGAAATATACCAACGTGTAGCAGGATCCTGCTGGCTCCATTGTCAAGGCAGATATATTTATGTAACCTGATCATGGAGGCATAAGGATCCTCCGAAACGTCAGTATTTGTGCCAGACTGCACGACGTCACTCATCAGCAGTCTTCATGGTCACGATCATGAAAACCTTGTTTAAAAAATCGTTTAAATCACTGGAATGAAATGAAAGGACGTACCTAAGACAAGAACACGCAGAACATTGACTCACTGTGTAGGTGTTGCGATAAACAGAATATCATCATCACACTTGCCAGTTTCCTTCCAAGTAGACTTGTACTCGGGTGATACCCGGTCCGAATGGCGGTCGACTGAACTCTCGGAGGTGTCTTTTTAGTGTTTCTGAATATTGTAACACCAATTAACATTTGTCTCGTGATGGTACCCTCAAATACGGTATGATCTCCTCATTACAAATCTTGGCTTAATATCCATTTACGTTCCTGTGACCACCTCATTCCACACAATACAGAGGACCGATTTCTGCAGTCGAATAATCCTCGTTAAACAAATTCAAATGACCCGCCAGCGTGTTGTGCGTATTAGGCAATATGGCTTAATTAATTTCAAAACAAATCCTCAATTTACTTTAGTCGCCGCCTCCAATTGTAGTCACAACTCAAAATATATTTTTTGTATTAGTTAAGTAAAAGCTCTAAAGACTAAAACCAGTCTACGTTATATAGGACATAGTTCGTACGTCACAGAAAATACAGTGTATTTCTATTGCAAAGACAATCTGTCAGTTACGTATTTGAAAAATAAGTATTTATTTATTTATTGTAAGTAGCATATAGAACACGTAAATAAATTGCGTGACAAATATTCAGGGCTTTGGGTGTTAAGCCTCTTGGCACATATAAGCCTCATAACAATTTGGATTTAAAGGGTTAAAATAATCGTCTTGTGTAAAATGATCAAGCCCAAACATTTTTAAGGCTCAGCAAGCCTTAAGCCTAGTCATTAACTTTCGCATTTCAGCAGTTTTCGGCACGCGATCAACAGTTTTCAAATGACGAAAACAAAGACAAGAGAAAGCGTCTGAATTGTAAGTACCAAGAGTCCGAAGTCTAATTATATACGTTATGTTAAAAACGTATTTTATTGGGTACTTTATTAATAACGCTCAGCGAGTGTGTTACAGATCCAAACTGATCAGCCTCTGGCTTTAATGCGCCAATTCCAGTGCGTCAGTCATTCCAGGGTATTTTTCTGGAAATCGTTTGTGGAAAGTTATTTCGCCATTTTAATCTTACAGTTCCAATTGTCTTACATAATTCAAAATTAGACACTCGAAAAGAAATACTTAAGTCATGCCAAAATGAAAAAAAAGACAGAAGGATCCAAACCCGACTACCACCCTTCAAGTCCATTCTTCTTTCCTTGCTATTGATTTACCGAAGTTAGGCCTGCTGTGGGAAGGCGTACGTCATGCAAATTGCTTATTTCTATCAAAGTTCCCTTTCGAAAAATCCACATTATTAAGTTTTAAAAGAAGATAATTGACTACATATTTTGGTGAAAAAATTCATAAAGGCTAATTAATTTTATGTGTAATACTTCGTGTAATATAAAGACGAAGTGATCGGAAAGACTTTCACACTTGATTTTGAAATAACTGAGGCATTTTTTTCTTTTGTGGAAGACGCAAAACATGCCAATAGTAAATAAATTTTCCCAGAGGGTTACATTAAATTTTTAAACAATCTTTTTGAGGGGCGAAATAATTTTCTCTGTCTCGTCTTTTTGACAAAGTGTAGCATCAATAAGACATCACTGCAACCAAAAACCAAATTGAACTCCAAAGACCCAGAAAAAACTTCTGAATTACATTGTCTCGAAATTCAGCACGCGCTATCTCATCAGTGTTTTAAACTGACGCTAAAAATTCCAGTTCGTTTATTTCTAAAACCTAATATGACGTACAAAAATAAATCCGAAGTAGACATCACAAATTTTGAAATAAGGCTTTCAAACACGAGTCTGGAGTTGCATTGCATTCCCATTGCACAGTAGACATCGTCTTTACTCACTCATACCACATAAAAGGGATTCATAATCACATCCGCATATATTGTTAATTTGCAGTTCTTCATTGTCGTTTAACTACAAAACAACATCACACACTATAAAAGCAAAGAACATAAAATAAAGATTTAAACGCGCAAAGAGAAAAACAAGTTTTATAGCAATGGACGAACAAATAGGCAGCACAACAATTAATCGTGCAGATCAATGACGATAACCAGAATGACGAACATATCAAAACTTGACAATAAGTCACTAATTAAATGAGACACACATATACGTCAAAACGAAAATGTTTAAATTACATGAACTCAATCAATATTATTTAACACGATATTTTTCACAATTAAATGGGTCCGAACCTTAAGGTTCGTGTTTGATAACTCTGTTCCATACGCAGTAAGTCATCAATTTAAAATAGCAGCCCGGAGATCTGATTTATGACGTTTCGGAACGTTCTCCTTGCTGTCTGAAATTCTGATAAACTAAAAATGGTTTCGAATTCGCAATTAAAAATAATCTGAACATTTAACTCTACGTAACCTATGTAGTTAAAAGTGTCGTCAAATATGAAATGTTGCATCGATCGTTAACCTGAAGCTGTTTTAAATAAAATGGTGTAAAAGGCGACAGTTAAGTCCCCAGCAACTTCAGTCCAATTTACATCCATATAACCTTTTTCCAGGTTAATGTCATTCGGGCAGATAAACAAAAATTATTTCCTCACAAAAATTCTAAGTCTTTTAATTCTTTCTTTTCCTTTTGCGACTTCGTGCGATCTATTACACGCGACAAAATTTACAAAGAATATGTGAGCGGCATTCATTAAAGCCACACTGCTGTAGTTACGGGTTACTTTTTTTTTATTCCAGTAAATGTTTACTACAGTATGACCAAAGATTCTTTTGCCACATATTTATAAATATGACACATGTACATAAGGGTACTGACGGCCAAATATGATATTTTATGAAACGGACCTATATAGGTCTACACCCTTCTCCTACCAAAGTTGTGAAAACACTAAAGCATATAGAATCACACATCTTTTTCGTTGTTCGGTGCCGTGGCGTTGTAAAGTGATCGTCTTATTTGTTAAAGTTTCCCAGCAATGAAACAGCTGTGGATATAATGGCTTCACGCATTACAGAACGGTTTATCTTTGCCTAGTAACAAGACCATAAAAGGAGAAAATTTTATAGAGGGAGCATTTTTATCATGTCCCGACCATGTAGCTGTCACAAAAACCTTACTGCATAGAAAGCCTGGAATTTGGACACAGCCTTTCTATGCAGTCAGACCTCCGTGAAAGTTGCAGTACTCAGGGAGACAACAAAAATAGTTCCTGTGCAATAGACACACTTCACTGTATTAATCCTGGCCTACGTGATTATGTGAAGTGGAGAAAGAATTTTGCCCTCATCTGAAGTGCTGCATCGATGTTGTCGTCGCCAAGTCACTGACCGCCACAGCACTTGACGGTTTTCTTCAAGTGCTAAATAGACTAAATATTTGCGTAACTCACATGAGAGTAGGCTTCACATACGCCAGAACACAGTGCATTACAAGCCAACAAAATTTCACTTCTTTGTGCTAATGCCAGGTAGTTGTCAGAGTGGTTATACTGTTATCATAATCCAAAGACATGAAAAGCCTCATAATTTTTACTCTTCACCAAATATTATTCGCGAGATTCCAATGAAGGAGGAGGAGATGGGACGAGACGTGAAGCACGCACGGAAGAGTTTAGGACACAAATAGTTTTAGTCGAAAATCCTAAGAGGAAGAAATCATTTGGTAAGGCCTATTTGTTCCTACATGGTACGATATCATTAAAACGATTCTTAAGGATGTAGGAAGTGAGGATGTGGATTTGATAGAATTAGAGCAGAATAGGGTAAAGTGGCGTCCTCTTGTGAAACGCTGATGTACCTTCCGGTGCCCTAGTAAGTAGGGAATTACTCTACAGGCTCTGCGACAATAAGCTTCTCAAGAGTAACTCTAATATATGCTATTAGTTTTAAACAGATAATAATTAAAGGATTTTACAGTATATAACCAACTCCAGTAAAATTATTCCCGTACAAAAACTCTAGGAAAAATAACGCTTAAAAGTGATGGTAAAAATATGGTCAGGTTCGCGTTTCGTTTATTTTATCCCATGGATAAAATACCCCAGTGTCTACAGAACATGAGACTGATTGGGACCCACAGGCTGCTTTAGCTGTAGTGTCAGGGGAGTACCGCCACTACCTGGAATATGACCTGTAAGTACATGTACAGCTCACGTACAGTCACTTCACTGAGCTCAATATGACCTGTAAGTACAGCCACGTACAGTCACTTCACTGAGCTCAATATGACCTGTAAGTCCAGCCACGTACAGTCACTTCACTGAGCTCAATATGACCTGTAAGTACAGTACAGCCACGTACAGTCACTTCACTGAGCTCAATATGACCTGTAAGTCCAGCCATGTACAGTCACTTCACTGAGCTCAATATGACCTGTAAGTACCAGTACAGCCACCAGTACAGTCACTTCACTGAGCTCAATATGACCTGTAAGTCCAGCCACGTACAGTCACTTCACTGAGCTCAACATGACCTGTAAGTCCAGCCACGTACAGTCACTTCACTGAGCTCAATGAAACAACCACTATCAACAGACTTATAGTACTGTCTTTTCGGTCTTCCCTTCCGCGAAATATATGAAAAGAAAACACGCTTATTTATGGGTGTTCTAAATTAATGTAGGTATCTGTTTAATAGCCTCTATTCGGTTCAACTTTCTTACTTTCAAATTAAGTGAAGTAAGTTTATAGCAGTTTACACGTAACAATCAAAGCCGGAAGCTTCTTCAGATTTATGGCATAAAAATTAATTTACAGCGTAACAGCAAATATACGTTCTAAGTTGCTGGACGACGTGTTTAAATGGGTTTCCCAAGCGACACCTACAAAGAATTACTCTCTGTCGCCATTTATTTAAGAGGCCTACGTTAGGAAAGGAACACTTCATATCTCAAGAGCAATCTTAGCGACAGCTTTCTCCTCAAAGACGAATTTGACTCCGTGTAATGTCCACAGTAACAAGGAAACAGGATGAAACTGGTTAGAACGGGCAACAGATATAGTCATTGTTACTAACTGTTGACAGAAGCAGAGCTATTATCTGCCTAATGATTCTGCCTTATCGACATATGTTCTTAATTTCAGATACACTTATTCCTTCTGGAATATGATGCAGTCTAAAGATACCAACGTTTCGGAAACACCTGCTGTCTACAACTTCCAAGTAGACATAGGCCTACTATTCTTAATATTTATGATCTTCGTAACGACGATTTTAATAGCTCAGATTTTATAAAATAAAAGAGGAATAGTTACTACAAAGGTAATACTTTAGAGTCTCCAAAATACAGCAGGAAAAGCCGCATTCGGGGTTCTACCCTGGAATATGCTGGAGGGATTAAGAAAACCACGAAACCCTTGATCAGAACAGCATATATTCTGATCTACATTTAAATGCAGACATTAAGTTCCAAAGGAATCAGTTGAGTATATTCTAGCCTCGGTAGGTAGGTAGTAAAGACCTAATATACATCAGCCTAGGAGAGTTCTATTACTGGAATTAGCTGTAATCCTGCTAGAGGCCTTAAGTCCTTGCGACGGTAAGGCCTTACAACCGAATTTTTCTAACCCTCGTACGAAAAAGGTAGAATTAATGTTACGGGGCTTCTAGGATATAAAACCGTGTAGTTGTGTAGACAGGTTGTCCGCGAACGTTCTAACTTGAAGTCATTCGGGGAGAGTTGCCACGTCGGGAGAGACGCCACATTTTCTGTATTTCAAACTTCTAACACTAGGAGGAAGTTGCGCACGCATCCCACCGTTGGATTAGTTATGTGAAGAATAATGAACGTATGTGTAGGTCGTTCGTGATTGTTTGAGATTCACAGTTTCTGATAAAGTCAGGTAAGTGTGGACACGTTTTCTTCAGTTTGTACATTCTTATTTCTCGTGTCACTGCCTTCGTTGAGTGTGTTAGTTATGTTTATGCGATTTTCAGGATACGTTAATGGATTAGCATTACCTTTATATAGGTTTCATCCACACTGAGTGTCTGTAAGCTGTGGAGGAGGTGTAGCGTTCTTCTTCTCTCTCTCTCTCTCTCTCTCTCTCGAAAAGTGACATAGATAGTACAAATTTTCAAGGGAGAGATGTAACGCAGCGCAAAACACCTGTCTGTATTATACGGATCTGGAATCTGAAGTGAAACAGGATATTTATACGTTTCCTTAACGTTTGCAGTGTACTTTACACACAAACACACACACTCTCACACAGACACATACACACACGTTCACACACACACACACAGAGTTGTCTGTTTATTCAGTCCTGTAAAATCATGCCATGAAAGTGCTTGCTTCCGGCAGAGTTTCAACGGCGGGAAAGACGCCACACTTTCTGTATTTCGAACTCGCACTACGAGAGTGTTGCGCTTGTATCCCACTATTTGATGAGTGATTTGAAAACAAGTGAGCGTATGAGTTGTTCTCTCGTGTTGCGTCTGTCCCTAGGCATGTGTGTTACAGCCTCAACCCCTTCAGGACAGACACCACAAAGAGATAAATTTAAAATTCCCGGTAATTGTCTCTTCCTTTCCTCAGATATCTTTCATACCTAAATGCTAGACACACTATAGGTAAACCTGACCATAATCCCACTTCTTTAAACTCTAATACAATAAATACACAGACGTATTCCGAAAAGTGTGGCATCTCTCCCGGAATGTATGTATACCAGACTACACGCCTTTACATAACCAATTGCGTAGAATTTATATTATAACTTTAAACATAAAGCTGTCCCTATACTGAAGGAACAACGACGTTAATAGATATGGAAGGGTCACTTTAAAACTCAGATAAATGATGGAGTTGAACAGTTAGGTTCACGCTCCAACCTCTTGGGATAGCAATTTGAGTAGGACGCAGAGCCGGTCTGAACATGGTGACCAGTGAAACCCTCTGTACTAGACTTCATCGGAATTTTGCACTGCGATGAGGAAAATGAAGAAGTATAACAAGCTTTAACGATTTGTGTCTAGGAGGAGTACATTAAGTTTTCTTTTAACACTTGCAGTTTTCTCATCGCCTTGCGAATATCGACTGAATGTATCTCGTGTATGTGGCTTGTAAAGCATAGTCTCTGCTGTATTCGTAGTTTAGGAATGCTGCTGATACACACTTCTCTTTCTGTGTGTATGTGCATTGTACGAGCTTTCACTCCCATCATATGAATGATAGAAAGAAGCAAAAAACTGTGAGGTGTGTATGAATGGTGTCTTGTTGAGTTGTAATGGCAGGCAAGGTGTAGTACCTGCCGTCTCACACCTATTATAAGCACACAGAGAGAAACCGCACCGACACGTTACACGTTCCGAGTCCTCTGTCGGTATCTTTCTTTAAACAAATGCATAGCTTAATGAAGACGTACTTTAATATAAACAATAAATTCGAGGAAATATTTTATTTAACTCTCTCCCATGTCTACTCCTAGATACGAAAACCTACACGATGAACATTAGCCTACAAAAATTACACATATTCTAGACAGGCTCTGGGGCCCACCGAGCCTCACGTCGACTATATACCTGCAAACCTGTCCCAGGATAAGTGACCAAAATATGAAACCACCCATATTCATCTAGAGCCGAGGTTAAGAATACATGGAGTTACATCTCCAGCACTCAAGTCGCGATGCTTACTAAGTCACAGGAATAACTTCAGCTTAAAACCTTAATTATAGGCTATATTTCACAATCACTTTAATTGCGTGGTTTATGATAGACTTTTATGAATTATATTAATTTAAAAAATTAAAATTAAAATGCACATATATCTGGTTTGTGTGTGTGTGGTCCACTTGGTAACAAGTCAATGTACACACAACTGAGAAAACACAAAGAAACGACAGTACCGATCCTAAATTTACGGTAGTGAGACAAAGACTGATTAAGAATAATATGCTGGCCGCCGAAATAAAATGATTTAAAACAGGTAGCTGTATATAGCGGACCGGATTATAATATGTAGATGTAAGAAACGAATTAGAAAGTGTGGCTCAAATGGATGAATAAATATAGGCACTCTGATATGAGGTCTCACGGCAGTGAGTGTTAAGAATAAATTCCTCTGAAAGATGCTGTCATCTACTCCAATAGGTAGCAACGTTTCGGAGGTAACTGTTTTCTCCTCCTCCGCCCTGAATATGGAGGTATCAAGTTCCTCCGAAAGGTTGGTATGTATATATATACATATAACTACACGGCGTCACATCCAAGAAGTAACTGAAATGCCACGATGTTGGAAGGCGGGACTTTGAAAGCACTGGAGTACAACAGACGGACAAATTTCAGGCCCGAGGAAGTCAAGCAGCTGTGATGGTCGCTTATCATATTGACGACAACTTCCATTATTTCTGTTGGTTACTTAATAAAGTCCCATTACTTGGTTCTTTGAGGGGGTGTAGGGCGAAGCTGCCTACGCCGTATTTCTTGCAGGTCCAATAACCACTTAAAGTCCAATGGTATCTATATTTACCATCTGCTCTAATATATAACAAATCTGAATTTTGCCCACAGATCATGTTTACAAGTATGTATTTCGTAAATATTGACACCAAAGACAAGCCGAAACCCAGAAGGAAAATCGTTTGTAAATTCTGTGTATCCACATTAGAATACATGTTTGTACTTTTCTCAGAGGGCTTAGATGTTATACAGCAATGTCACTGTTAAAATCAGCGACATGTTGACGACAGCAGACTGGATGACAGCATGGTTATAACGGCTCGTTCATTGGCACTCAAGTGTGACGTACATGGTAAGTACGTGCATGTTCGTGTTTCGGTGACCATGTTTCCTTTCATAGACACATTGCTTTGTTCACACGTGTAACGTATCTGCTGATAAGGCAGAGGTAACATTTATTTTCTGCCTGTCACGAAATCATGTAGGAAGCATGGAGGTAAAGCTCCACGTACTGTACACCCTTCTATCCTACGTTATGTATTTTCTTTTAGGTACAAATATTCTTCTCAGCACTAAATTTAATTTAAAAAACAAATTAATTTTGGAGAAGAAAATTCGTTTCACTGTTAGATCTGAACTGAATAATCTTGAAAGTCCGTAAATTTCAAACACGCCTATCCTAGGCTTATAGGACACAGCAAAGGCCTAGTCGTCCCACTGAAGTTAAACACCGTACCAGAAGCTAAAAAGGAACGATTCAATAGTGACTTTACAGCGAAACGATTATCTTTCAAAAGTTAGATGCTTATATCAGCGGTTAACAACCTTGCAGTGCTTGTGGCACACTCGGTATATTTGTTTTGTTTTGTTTCGCGGAAAACGAATTAGTATAAAGGACTGAAATTTATAATAGTAGAACATCTACTTTTAAACAATGTCGTTTACTGTATAAAAACGTAAAGTTATCGTAAAACAGAAAGACGATGTGGCTTTCAGAATACATCAATTTAAAAAGCTTAAGTCAATGCACATGTTTCCAGATTTTGTAGCGTGCAGTGATGCCCATCAGTTTAACAAAGACTTCATCAAACCCCCACCATCTTTCTTAACTTCGCGCGTGTTCATGCGTCTAAGGAACAACTTTACTGATTTTTCATTTCAAAAAACTTTATGGATATTTCCTTTTATGCAATTAGTCTTTTATTCGAAGCCTTGCGGCAAATTGGTGTGCCGGTTGCGAAATGCCCACTTACCCTATATGGAAAACCTAACAGAAATTTGTTTCTTAAAAAAGGATTTTTATAATAAAAATTTTATATTTATGTATGTGAAATTTTATTGCTTTTATACGTATCAATTAAAAGACAGTCTCTTTTCCACTAGGGACAGCCAATCACATGTACTTATTCTCGTCCCTTGTTCTTAACTTTTAACAAAAAATTACTTCACCCAAAGTTAACAGGGTTGCCTGTTCATACAGTAGTCATTCAGTCACAGCTGTCAAAAGCAAATATAAACACTAAATTCACACGACCAACATTTTCTCCTGCACTGCAAAAAAAAAAAAAGTTCCTTTTAAAAGAGTTGAATACTGCTTGCAGCTATGTTAATGACAAAGTTATTTAAAGACACTACAATAAACTGTGTTGATTGTCGCCTTTACCTCAAGCTCGCACAGATGCTTGCATCCAAAAGTAAATTGTCATAGCTCGCCTGAAGACCGGTGTCCAGGATTAGATTCCCGCTCGTAGCGAAAATAATTGTTGAGCGGTGAAAGTAAAGCCTTACAAAGAACTGACCACCTGTCTACTGAGACCAATCTGTCTACAGAATCCATTAATTTTTCTTATAGGTCGGCAGCCCTAGTGGGCCTAGGCCTCCTCATTGTCGAGGCTTCGCCATCACACTCAAGACACATCACCCTCGGTAGGACTCCTCTGGACGAGTGATCGGCCCGACGCAGAGACCTCTACCTAACAATACACAACACTCACAAGAGAGAGATGTCCATGCTCCCGGCGTGACTCGAACCCGCAATCCCAGCAAGCAAAAGGCCGCAGACCCACGCCTTAGACCGCGCGGCCACTGGGATCGGCCAATCTCTTCATTAGACTTGGATAAACTAGATCAGTTAACTACGCCACTAACCTACCGCAATGAAGTTCCAAGATTAGAGACAGGAGCTATAACGTGGGCCACTGACTATACACACATTAAAGGCAGGTTTCCTTGGCGCAAGATTTGCATTTATGTGACATATGAAGCGCTCAGAATTCTAAGTTAATTTAGAAGAGTCGACATTGTAAAGGAACATAATAACACAATTAAGGACATCTACTGAATATATAACATAAATCCTTTTAAGAATAAATTAATCCAAATTATAATTAACAGCATTCAGATCGTACCTCATAGAAAATTTTATCTTCTCTAGCGGTACCAATCGTTACTGCTGTGTAAGGAAATGACTGCTGTTTTTATGTGTCATATGAAACACACAAATCCGATGTGTGCAAAAATTGCAGTTTCTGGGTGTTAAACCTGGTGGAATATGAAGTGAAGGGCTGTAATGGTTTAAGGTAGTGCCGGTTTATGCGATGGAAAATAATTGCTGTTTGTTGTAAATACCAAACACAATTCATTAATACAGGGTGTGCATATATGTGTGTATGTCGGATAGAGGTAAAATATAGGCTTAAGTTAAAGCAAATGGTGATGTAGCTAAGACTGTTATTTGCAGTGTTGAAAATCTGAACGAAACTTCATATGCAAATATCTTATATGTCTCAGACATTAGGATCACATGTTCGAATCCTCTTCAAAACACGCATGTATATCCAAGCTGCTGTCCTGTTTTGTTGTGTTCTAATAAGCCGATCCCACGTCCTTGGAAAAATTCCAAACGTGAACTTGTCATATCTTTAGAATTAATTTAGAATTTGGACGACTTATGAGCAGCAGTGCATGTAGACTTAAGAATAATAATACGACACAAGGTATTTTGTATAGTAGATATAAAATACATAATACGTAAACCATGTAACGGGTCACATTATCACAATATTTGTAAGACACATAGAAGAAACAGTAGAAGTTAAACGAAAATATTCATTCAGACATGTTCTGACACTTCTCGTGTATTAGCAGATTAGAATACTTGTAAGCCAAATGTGACCAGTCGTAGCTTCCTATAACACTTGAAAGGAATTGACCTGGAAGTGAATGAACTTTACTTGTTTGGTAGATGGCATGCAGTTCTTGTTATTGTACACCTGTATATACGCAAACATAGCGCATCTAGCAAACACACATATGACCTACAAGACAGTCATAAGCAAATCCCTGTTATTGAATTGGGGGCAATGACACTGTGTGCAAAGAGAAGACTTCAGATTACACCGTTTAAGTATGAATTAAAAGCACACGACAGAACGCCATCATTATATACTGGCTGTCTGGCGGAGGGAGGGGGGGGGGGAGGAAGATATTGGAGTACAATTCAAACAATTATACAGCTGATGACATATGCTAATTAGGTATATATAAGAAAAATTCCACTCGGCATTTAGTCAATATACCTACTAAGTGTCACCATATAAGACGAGAAGTTTGTAGGTTTAATGGAGCTGTATAAGCTTCAAATATTAGAGTCTAATAAGGTGCAAGAAACTCCATTTGCGATGAATAGGAAGGTACTGAGAAGGAAGCGACGATTCACAATAACTAGAACTAATGCCATTCGCTAGAGGCTAAACGAAAAGCTGTTCCTGCCACGCCGTAAAGGCATGTAGCGAAGTGGAGGTGTAATACCACGCATTTGTAACCTTGGCACTAAGTGGAGGTGAATGGTCACCTTCAGGCCTCGATCCTTTGTTCCCCGGGAAAACAGCTCTCGGTAGACACTGACTACGTGGACGGATGGGCCCTAGAGACGATTCGCCAACCAGATACCTGAGTCTGGGAATTCCTAAACACAAATCAGAAATACTAACCACCTTACGCCTTTACCATTCGACTGAAAATTCCGATAGTGTCATTAGCTACGAATCAATTGTCATGTGGAAGTCATTGCCATAGCTTTGCCAGTTTGGTTAATGCAGCAAAACTGGCCTGATATCTTTCCTGTGTGACGAAGACTTTCTGTTTTCCGACACACTTTTTGACTCAAAACAGGAGCCTCGGCAGCTAACAATTATTCTAATTACAACTGTCATGCTTAAAAGCATCCAAAGGATAAACAAACTAACAAAACATTCTGTTTTATACAACGCTTACAATAGAAAAGCATTAAGCACAGTACCAAAAGCCCAATATTATAAACATGAAAAATAGGTAGAAAAACTGAAATTAAAGCATGATATTGTACATGTGCTTTCGCATCTTTCTTCAAAGACGGAACAAAATATCCAAGAAAACGTAATCACTGCCATAGACCACGATATTTATCTCTTCCCTTTTACAGAGCTTAACCATTTGCTTTCTATTTTTCTACGTTTTGTCATCGTCTACCCGAGAAAAGAGATTGCACTTTGAACGTCAATTGAAGAGTTGCGCGGCGTTCTATTATCGGGGATGGTAAGACTTAGGTAGGGCGCCGACATGCAATTTTTCAGTTCTGCAATCGTTTGATTCCGAGATGCCGTGCCCCGCTCACATATGCAATCAAACGATCGGCCGACTGACGTAGCCGCACACATGCGATAGATTCCGATTCAGTTCCAACATGGACTTCGTGGAAGTGGCTTGTATCTGTGCCCTCGAAATTTCGAGGAGAAGAAAACTGAAGAATAAAAGACGATTTTGGGTGAATCCACTAACAACTCAACGCTTGTTAAAAGGACAGTTTCATAAAATTTATGAAAATTTAAGGGCACATCCTAATAAATTTTTAATTATTATCGTATGAGTGTGAACAGTTTTGACGAACTTCTGAAACTTGTGGGACCTTCCATAACATACCAGAACACCAAATGGAGACAGGCTATCTCTCCAGAAGAGAGGCTATCAGTTGTAAGAGCAAAGACATGTTGCTTGCTTTAGTTATAAGAAGAGACTGTTTTGTTTCATGTGAGCGGACGTCCATTGGATCCTGTTGTTTACAAAACGATTGCGCAATCAGACGATTCCTATCGGTTTGTGGAAAATTAGAAACTAAACAGTTGGCCGACTAAACGGTTGCAAGTCGGCGGAGTCCCATTTAACTCTTCGGTTGTTATTCATGCAATCAAACCATTGCGCAACTAAAAATTGCATGTCGGCGCCCTACCTAACAGTGTAATTGTAACAGCCTATGCATTAAATAAAATTTTGTGATTGTACTGATACAGCACATTGGGATTCAGTGTTCTGACATTCCTTGGGACTGTTGGTACAGTTTTGGTACTGTTCACTAGCTTCATAGAGCGGATTACATTTTTGAAAGTTAATAGCCTAATTTTTCAGCTAGTCACGAAATTTCCCGCATTTAGTAGTAGAATCCTACAGTTTATTACCGAGTTCGCAAGGTCCCGCCACTGATCCCTAGCCTAGGCTAAAGAAACCCAGCCCGCACGCTTCGCTCCTATTTATTTAAGACTAATTTAAATAATAATAATAATACACTACATTCATATTTTAGAATCACACTAGGCTCCCCTTACAATATAGAATTTCTAAAAGTTAATCAAAGAGAGGATTCCTAAGACAATGATGTACAAATTTTCTAACAATCTGGAAGTTACCTCCAAATTTCAGGCGCCAGAATTTCGACATGAAGCAAGTAACTTACTGAGGATGCACATATTTTAGGCACCACCGTAAAAATTTAGTCACCACGGCAACCTGGCTTCCAGGATTTGTGTACCCCAGTCCTAAGGTGTAATATCACTATTTCGCAAGGCACTTCAACTATGCAGGAAATCAGGAACTAAACCCATGTCCTGAACGAGATCAAAGTCCGTGACTCTAGGGTAGTTTATGATCTGATTGTGAGTGCCAAGCCACCGTGATCAGGTTTGTCCTTACGTACTCTCGAAAAAGTCACTATACGATGACACGTATTATAACGCTAAGGATATCATAGAAAACGGAGAAGCTCCACAAGAAGACTAAAGAGAAAGTGGCCTCAAATACTTCTGGAATAAAGGCAGATTTAGAGGAAACTATAATTAATATTTCTGCCAAGCCCCGAGATTATTATTATTATTATTATTATTATTTATTAGTATTACTATCATCCTGATCACTGTCATCGTCGCGTGAAACAAATATAGAGCCTACAAATTGTAGCTGCCCAATATATTACAGTTTCAGCCAAATTCTTAATAGGTCCATATGCAATTCGATATTCAACATATGACTATAGGCCAACACAATGTCAGTCTCGATTATCATGCGGTCTAAACTATAAGATGAACATAAAGTGACCATGCGCTTAATTAATCATTGTCATACAAAGAGGTGTGTGGGGGTGGACAGCATTCTTAACCTCGAAACTAAATAGAGGTGAGTGGTCACCTGAATGCCTCGGGTGCTTCATACCCGAAGTAAGAACCCCTGGTACTCATTCCATGAAGATGGGTCGGCTAAAGAGCAGAAATCG
The DNA here is from genome assembly GCA_021186555.1 of Reticulitermes speratus. Classification (NCBI taxonomy): domain Eukaryota; kingdom Metazoa; phylum Arthropoda; class Insecta; order Blattodea; family Rhinotermitidae; genus Reticulitermes; species Reticulitermes speratus. The sequence continues at coordinate 25,227,870 of JAJKFL010000005.1, forward strand.
CAAAAAGCTTAACACTCTCACTATACCGAACCAACGTGGCTAGTTCTGAAATAAGGCTTTGAAAATAATAACTAACGATAAGCGAATAACACTATGGATCAGGAGGCACTAATGTAATATTGCTTGGGTCAGCGAAAATGTTCTCCGCCTTCTACGAAACCCAAAGTTGTATTACAAGGTGATGACAAAAGCGTGCTTAAAATTAACAAATGCTTCAGAATTTCAAAATTCTTGTTGAGTAACACTAAAAGTAAATCAGCTGTAATTACGAGCTCGTAAGCCTATGGTTTATAGAAAAAATACCGATAAATCCCCTGACTGTATCCGTCATTCAAGTCGTTTTTGAATAATGCCTGCCCTATCGTGAGGTATAAAGCATAATGCAGTAAAGTTTCAAGGCTTGCACAAGTTCCAGCGATAAAACTTAGGAGTTATTTTATCAATACTCTAATAAATTAAACGAATGACACGAGAACATAAAAATTACGTTGCTGGAAGTTACATAATAATCAACCTGTTTAAATTCTAGTGACGTAAATAAAGATAGGCTAGAGCAGAGCAATGAAGCATTGTTCTGTTGCGTAAATTGATAATGAAGGTTGTTAATACTGGCCGTCATGAAGCCGCTAAATTAAAAGAAAGAAAATCAGCTATGGTTTTCACATGTTTAACTTATTTGCCATGTTAAATCACAGAATAAGTACAAGTGTCGTACAATACAAAGTATCAGGAGCAATGCAGCCCATTAACGAGCTATGTCTATTTTCTATTCCTATCTTAAATAAGCCTACTTTTACAATATTCTCTTCTTGACCGACAGATCCTCTATTCCAAGTGCCACTTTCCACAAGATTACCTCATCAAAACACCGCACATCCAATCCATTGTAACCGCCTCGATTTCGCTATCCTACAATAGCCTGTAAGGCGACCAGTACAACATAATTCCCTAGTTATGTCCAACGTTCCCTCTAATTTTTTTTACAGCTGCACGGACCTGCTACTGCTCTGAGGAGACAAATTTTACACGACCTGATGACTGCGTGGCACTTTAAGTTTTTAGTAATATGCATAATAAGAAAATTCGAGCTGCGCGGCAAGAATTCAGTGCGCGCGGGAGCATTTCAGTTACTGTGCGGCCGCGCACCCGCGCAGCTTAGAGGGAACAATGGTTATATACTATAATGTCTTACACTGTCAAAGTCACTTCAGCCTTCTTCGATATAAATAAGCCTCCCTCACAAACATATCAATTGAAACTATTTTCATCTAGTGAACACGAAGCTGCAGAATTCATGTGCCTATAGCACATACGATCGTAACAGTCCAGCAGAAATGGCCGATTTCTCTTTTTTTTTATGATGGCCATATATTGTGAGCTACAACGATATCAAGACGACAGTGACTTCCACGCCCCTGTACAGCTTAAAACGCGGTGCTTAGGCACAGGGACGTATTTGGTTTCTCCTTCACGCCACCCTCTTACCCTTCGTTCTCAGGCATTATTAAGCATTTGTCTCTTCATCAGTTGCGAATCCTGATCCGGAGGTCAGGGCTACGCAACGCTACATGCCGCACTCTCTGACCTTCCGCTAGACATGACCTGCAGATCAGGATTCGCCACTGGTCTTCAGTTTAACTGCGGTCTGAAGATAGACTTAGGGCGTGACGTTTGAGCCATCACTGAGACATCGCTGAGAGCCTTTGCAAGAAATTGTCCACCCGGTACATCATACATAAATCGCGAGAAGAGAAATTGCGTCACTGTGTAAACATGACCTTTATATACAGAGAATAGGCGAATTGAAATTTGCGTTGTCAAATATTAGGTATGAATTTTACGGCTCTACTACTATGGTTAAAATGGCTGTCTTAATGTTGGCTTATATGTACAGAAATTTATATCTTCCTTGAATATGACACCTCAATGAAACTTGTTTTCTTTTATAGCGTAATATTCTGGAAGTGACGAAGAACCGTTACGACGAAATGCGGATTTCAATATTATTCGGCATTTTTAAACCCACAACCGCGGCAATGATTACGGCAGGCCTAACCAAAATTTAGGTAGGAAAACCTCACGGAAAACCACTTGAAAAAGGTCTACCGCTGGAACCTTGTCCATATAAGCACGACGCTTCTAACACCTACTCTGGCGGTGGTGACGTGTTCTGGTTTGCAAGCTTACTTCCCCTTTAGCGCAGCTCAGCTGCCAGGTATTAGCGGCATTACTGTAAAGATGGGCATTACACTGCACTGAACCCTAGGGACCTACATTTACAGTACATTACTTTTTGGCTTATATATCGCTTATTTAATGACGCTGTCATTATCTCTGACTACCTACACAGTCGAATGTTAGAGTTAATGTTTAATAATGAAGTGGGAGGGATACGAAATAAAGTGACAGTGGTCTCATTTGAGGCCCTGCCCCGGCATTTTCGAGGTGGGGTGTTATGGGACGATAGAAAATCAGGAACATCTTTTCGCAGTAGCCTATCCCTGTGCCGAGATTTAACCCGGGACCCGCAAAATATGAAGAAGGTGTGACACCCACTCTACAGCGACGTTAAGAGTCAACTACAGACAAACTTCAGTTCAAGTTCTATTACATAACGGGCCTACTATGGAACGATCATGCAAAATATTTTGTTGTCACTGTTCAAGTTGTATGCCGTTTACTGGCTCACATGTAAGGACACATCAACAGTGGGGCAGGACGAGCAGGTCTATGTATGTGAAAAGAATGGCATTTTGTGGCACAAAGAGGCGTGGTGTGTACACATTTCATGCCAAGTGGCGTGGCATAAGCCCAGAAAAAATATCCGTTTCTCGGACAGGATAACAGACAAGTCAGCTCGGTTGAATGATGCAAAGGTGAAGCAAGTCAATTGCTCCTTGGGTCTGTGTAGAGCAAATTATCTTGTAATCGTTATACTGCACATGTACAAGAAATAACACTGCCTGCATGCTGAGAGTTAAGTCGGATCCCGTTCGTATGGCAGGTCCTTGCGCGACTAGCTTGCTTACAGCATGGAGTGCGAGAAGAGAGGAAATCACAGCAAGGGCGGCTGGAGGGAGCAAATATCTGTCGCCTCTGTTTCTAAAAACATGAATTTGTGTTCTTACCTCCGTACACCATTTTTATTCCATTTTATGCCCCTTTTCACATGCACTTCCATACACTGAACGCTATATAATGTCCTTGACGTCGAATAGTTACAAGGCTTCTTATCTTAGGATAGTGTCACATTATAGTGAAAGTATTCTGTGACGAGCGACGTTTTGTTCAGCTAACAGAGGGCAACGCACGACTATCTGCACTCTGTAACTGCTTGTAATCAAATATACCAACACCCCTACAGAACGTCCTATGGACTGGACCCACTAAGACGACTGAAATCCGTTCTTTGCGCAGTGTCACAAGATTGCAGACGGGCTCTACTGCTACCACAATACTTCTGCCACTTCACCATCTCCTCTTTTAGGCAGACACATACCACAATTGCTCACACAAATTATAAAAATTACAATGTGTACTAATGTCAATGTTGTAGAAAGTTTCTCTATTAAAACCGTAAGCCTATCACTTACGCAGGAAATACTGTCGGAGACTATAGAGTAGAAATGTACAAATGATTCAAGGTCACAAATAGTAGTTTGTAAATTATCAGTCATCGGCAGTCTGGTTGGGTTTCGAGCCGCGTTTGAAATCATGGTAATTTTTAATTCAAGAATGTTGACTTATGCAGTGATTTACACTGTGAAGCCTTTACTTTGACAAGAGGAAAGATAAAGACAATTCAGTTATAATTTGATACTGTACAAATCATCGCTTCAGAGTTACAGTTTAAATCTACCAGCCATTTCAGAATCTACTCCCCATAATTTGGCAATATGGTACACATTTACTTACGAGTCAAACAGAAGTGCTACCCGTTGTTGGCACCGGCATTCTAATCGCACCCCAGAACTCTATGGAAATACTCGTACACGTTCTCGGTTTCACATAATGGCAATAACATATAAATTTCGTACATGGATACTGTCTATTTAATTCCGCGGTCGGGAAAAGGAAATTGACCGAAACCAATAACGAGATTACCAGCATTGTATATGTAAAAACTTTTTTTAAAATATTAAGACCCAGGTAACAAAAGTAATTCCTTAATATACTGCCTCCCTTGACGAACGGTGATAATAAACTATTTTTGTCGATATCAGGGGTTCACAAATGCCGGGTGCCGGGTCACCATGGCGACTACGAATATTTTGTACGGTGGCGCTTAATAATCGTGGATCCTCAGTATGGAACTTGTTCATATTACCCTTCTGGCGCATAGAATTTTGAGGTGGCTCCTAGATTTTTGGAAAACCGTTTCGCCCCTGCTCCAGACCATATGTAATGCCTCTGCTCTAGTGAGGTCCCTGAGTCTGGTGTGCTGAAGAACCAATTTAACTTAATGATCGAGGGTTACTTCTTAGCATCTGTTTCTGAACTTCCACCAGATGCAACTTCTCCTCATTCTTCGCATCAAACTTTTCTACCAATAAAACACAAGCTCTATCATAATTTTACACGCTTCAGTATCTGGTACATTAATCTTATGTACAACTTAACAGAAAAATACTTTTACTTTAAATTATCAGACGCTTTCAAATACAAAAATTTAGACTATTATAATGCTATAAATATTTGATCAGACTATACAGTAACGTTGTTTGGAGCCGAAAGGTCTTTACAGCACAGAAGTCGTAAATAGCAACCACGCTAATATTTAATATTCGTGTCACTGCCTCTGATAGGCCTACGTCAGTGTTTATGGGAGCCTACGAAGAGCAGCACAGTTCATTCTTGGAAACGTACTAACTAAAAGATATATCTGTCCTGCACTCTTGGCTTATATGCTACTACACACTCAAAATGAACAATTTTCTTCAAATTCAATATAAAAAATATCCCACTGATTTTTCCCATTAGTGTTACTTTGCCGAGCATTGCTTTCAAATTAAGCACAAATAACAACCCTTCGAAGAATAAGATTCAAATAATGTACATATATAAAAATTCAATTTCTACCTCACACAGAAAACACCCCGGGTCCATTAAGGGGACCAATCAGGTAATGCTGTGTACGGAAATAATCTGTGTTTATTCTAAGAATCATACAAAACACACATGTGCAGTGTACAGTAAATTGTAGAGCTTCTTGTGTTACGGCAGATGGTAGGAGTATATACAGAGTGTTTTTCCCTACTTGACCGATAAGCGCCGGCCCGACGCTCTAGTAGTTTCTATTAGGCTTTTTAAAGGTTATTATATCTGCGATCTTTTGTCTAGCTCCCATCATCGACTGTTAAACCTCACCGACACGCGGCGTATGACGAAGCGCTGACAGAGCGTCGGGTGGAGTGTTGGGCTGGCGCTTATCGGTCAAGCAGGAAAAAAAGCACCCCATACTACTGGGGTTTAAACAGAATAACTGTCTGCCACTACCTGTAGGATAACGAGAGCAACTTATAAAGAAGGTTCACGACACTACTTCTAAATTCATGCAAGTCGTCGAGGAACTAGAGCAGGCCCGCTCATCCCGTACCTCGCCACAATGTTCCTCGCGACAGAGGGTTACGTTGCCCGCGGAAATATTTCAAATCAGGAAACATCTTTTAATACTTTCCCTGGCAAAGCGGAGATAAAACGCAGAAGCAATTTTTAAAATTTTTAAGCTCTTTATTTTTGGAGACGTACATTACATGAATTAATTATTTTTGTAAAAATGTGTTAAAAATAGCGACACCCCAGTCTATGTAGTGAATTGCATATATATATATATATATATATATATATATATATATGCAATTCACTACATATATATATATATGTATTATTTTCCTTTTATTTTCAGCAGCGTATACTTTTTTGTGCATTATGTGTAGAAAAATATACAGGTAAGATTACGCAAGTACAATTCATTCTTCATTACGTGTGTTTAATTTCAGGTTGCTCGCATGCAAACCAAATTTTGCCGAAGTTGCGCACACCATATAAAAGGTTGATCAGACCTGTTAGAAGAGTATAAGTTTATTTGCACCCGTGGACTCAGACCCATGAAGTACTGTACGAAATTCTACCACCGGAATATTAAAGTCATAAGGCAGAGAGAAATGAAGACTAGAGATCTACACATTTCTGTTTCGAATTGACGGAACTAAAGCGCCTGTTTTTCACTTTCTGTGAAATATTTGTTTAAACAACACAATTTGAAGGGCTGTCTTAGAGGGTCACTGTACTTTTACCTTCATACGAAAAAACAGTGAAGCGTCTGGACGATAGCGCTGTTATCGTAAGACAAAGCGCGTTTACCTTGTTTGCAACACAGGGCTTTGTGGTGGCGAATTATATCACAGAGGCGAAAGATGTGCCTCCAATAACATTCCTAAATTTCTGAAAGCAACAATTTCTTCGTGGTGCGAAAGACGTAAAGAAAGTTTTGGGACAAACAATTCAGACGTTTCTAGTGCCTGCGCGACTTATGGCGCAAAAAGTTTTAACCGTTTAAAGCCCAGTAGCAGCAAGTAGGCCTACCACCTGCTTAAATATTAAAAAAAACTCTTCGTTTTGCTCACAAAATGTATACACGTCCTGTGTGTCTGGTAAGATTCTCGGAATAAACAGGGATTTTTTCCCCTAAACGGCATTAACCAGTTGGTCTATGCCATAAAAACACGGTGTTCTTTTTTTTCTGTGGCAGGAATTGAATATCTTAATATTTAAACAAGTTTCATATTTCAAAGGTCAACGCGACTGAACATTGGTGTTATCGTCTCCAATGTCTCTCAGATCACGGACATTCGTTTTCAGTCACCGCTGAACAGTGCTCATCCCCGTGTCAATGACACGTTTTCTTTTGTCAATAACTACGCTATAGGTGCGGATCAGTGTAAGGGATGCAAGTAAGCCTGCCTCTCTGCGTTAGGTGTACGTGGTAAGCAGCACGCTGAGGCCACAATATGAGAATTCACTGTAATAAAAGCCCCAATTTGGGGACTCTGTCTTGGAGTGCCAGACAAAAACACGCCACTGCAACTTCGTATTCAGAGAACCCAAGATTCAATTCTAGGCCGGGAGGCACGCTTTCCTAATTAGCATGTTCCCCGTCCCTCCAATTAAATTATAAGATACCCGTAAGTAGGCCACGGCTGGTCCCTTCACCCTTTTCCGTTATTTCCACGATCATACCTTCCAATCCAAAGCTAAAGATCTATGCACCTGAAAAAGGGTTGTTGAACTTCGGAATCAAATATGTTTAAGAGACCTAGGACTGCCAAAGCCGATCCCAGTGGCCGTGCGGTCTAAGGCGTGGGTCTTCGGCCGCTCGCTTACTAGGATCGTGGTTCGAATCCACCGGGGCATGGATGTCTGTCTCTTGTGAGTGTTGTGTGTTGTCAGGTAGAGGTCTCTGCGACGGGCTGGTCCTTCGTCCAGAAGAGTCCTACCGACTGTGATGTGTCTAAATTGTGTGATCGTGAAACCTCGACGAAACGAGGAGGCCCAGGCCCATATAGGGCTGTCGGGGCATAGGAAAAAAAAAAAAAGGACTGCCAAAAGAGTTAATTGTACAAGAAAATATATAGAAAGATAAATAGCAAACTGCGCAGTGCAAGGCAACTGTGAAAAATTAACATTTGCTCTACTAGTCACAAAATTAGCTGTCAGCAGCTCAGTGAATTAGACAAATTCATATCGCAGAAGGTGATTCAAAAAGTTCAAAATTGTTCATATGACAAATAAATGTTATGATAGGTTGCTTGAATACGGAGGCAACATGTTTCTCAAACATGCTGACCCACCAGAATACAAGCTGTCATATCCAGAGAGATCACTCTGTAGACACTCACAGCAGTAAAAGTAATCAGATCCCACGCAGGTCACAAAATTAACTATTTTAAAGGTGTGGAGTCTTTTTTAAGGTTTAATTGCCCAGGTAGTCAGTAAATCTCCTACTTCAATGTAATCCCAAGGTTCTACTCAGTTACAAGATGAAACATTAAACGTTACTTTACAGAGCTGTCTTCGCTTGTTGAAAATTAAATAAAATACGAAGAGATTTTTAAAGGGCGGTTTACGAATTCAGGTTCCTTCAGATGTAACTACCTACACAGCAGTAAGAATTACAATTGTAATTGCTTACTTAGGTAATCAAAAGAAATTTCCTAACAGGCATCGAAATGTTATTTATAAAGCCGTACACAACTGAACTCTCACCACTAACACAAGATCACACAAGATTAGGGTAGGCAAAGGGCACAACACACACACATAAGTGTAGGGTAGACATAGGCAGAACGCAGTTTCCTAAAAGTGAAGTGCGTTTTATGAGCTCAGGTGCTCCAGACGTCGGACCCTGTGTGGTTATTGTTCCCGAAAAGATCAGGAACAACTTCCCCTTCCTCTCCCCGCTCTATTGCCGTGCGACATGTCGCTAAGAAAGAAAATCTTATGTATAGGTGTTAAGCCTGTATATACAAGAGACCTGCAGACATTTTAAAACTGTATTGCCAAATAACTGCATGGTAAGAGAATGTGAAGACTAAATGCTTATAATTTCAGTATTCGTTATCTGATAAGATCCTAGCCAATTTCATCGCTTCCTTAACACAACAGCCTGTTTCCTTAACATCAATCATAATGTTTTTTTTATTTTAGATATACACCAACAAAATGCACAAATGCTAAAATAATAAAAATGCACGGTGAGTTAAGACTAAAGATCAATCCTAATATTATCTCTCCATTTTTCTTTGCCTTATGAAAGGCTTTACATGAGTTATGACCCCAATTTTGTTTGGGTTTCCTGTTCTTCACCTCTGATGTATAGGCTTATAAATACATCGTGACCACTGAACAAGTAGGCCTAAATTAGGAAAAATGTATAAATTGTGAGGCTCATTCATATACAGACCTTATCGTATCCGTTCATATAGGCCCATGTCAGGCCCAAATATTTTCCTGAGGGCCTTATTTTTAAATATTCAGTAATATTGTAAATTGCAAGTGACTGGGAAATCAAACTGCTTAATAAATTAGTTCCACTCCATCAGTTCAAAAAGCGAATAAAGTAAATGGTAAAACTAAAGAGTAACTCGATAGTCTTAAGCGTTATCCTGCCACTGCGCTAAATTTTCTAAATCTGGGGGATGCAACAATATGAAGCTAGTGTAAGTGTTCATTTAACGACAGGCATTGCATAATTTCGCATGGAAGATGAGTCTGTGTGGCAAACTGGAAAGTTATGAGGATACAAATAGTGGCAGCAGAGAAAGAGGATAAACTTGCAATAGGCCTCTCTCATAACAGCCAGACTCTTACACAAACCAACCCTGCTCACTCCGCACACGAACCCGGAATACCAGTCGTTGCATAACGGCATTAGAAGCAAACCAGTGCTTTGTCACTCTTAAAAATCAGCTGAATGTAATGAAGGATAAATAGAGCCACTGTGTCATCATGTCAGTATTCTCATATAAGGATATCATGCAAGGTCTTCTATATGTCATTAGTATTTGCTTTGTGGCTTTCAGGTCCCCAGGACCCGATTCCACGTGTTTCCTACGTGAGGCGAATACTCAAAGAGGAATCGTACAAAGGAACCCTAATACAATGAGAAATTTCGGAGACAACATTTGTCATAGAACAGCCTACATTAAATTGTATAAGTTACTCTTAGTACGTAATGACAGGCTTATATATTATAGCATGGCTTTTAAGTGTCTCATAAGGTAGGAAATTATTATTCTTATTATAATTAGTATTATAATTATAATAATTATTATTACTATTTCATAAAACAGAATATTAAACAAATGCAAGACAATAATCAAATATTTATGTTCGTAAAAATATCTAGGCAATGTGTGACAACCATCAAGCCCTGAGAGGCATAAAATATATCACACAACGTAATTAGAAGCTGCTGTTTATACTTGGGGCTATAAAAGCTGTAGGCCTAATCATTACATCTGTTTATCACATATTGTGACACACCTAATTACATCTGAACCTTGAAGAATGATGTGCTATTTATAAGTGGGTTAGGTTTCACGCGTCACTCAGTTATCACTAAAGCTTGCCAAACAGAACTACCGACTGCCCAGCCACTTTGTGATGAAAATAAACGAGGCTATGTTCCTATGGTCCACACTTCGTCATAACCTTTATGATGACAGCGCATGAAGCATTACGTGTAAATGCGTAACACATTGACGGTATCTAAATCAGTAGAAAAGCACTTAAGTACTTGTATTTAAGTGCTTTTCTCGTTTTGTACTCCATACCAAAGCCCGTCTTTTGCCGAAATATTTACTGTTTTCTAAACTACGTAAAATGATCAGTTTCCTACAAAATTCACTTTGCGAAACTACCTCAGCAAAGTTAAGGAACTTTATCAATTCATTGCGCAGTCTGTCTTACGACAGGTCCATAGCTTCTTCCAAAGCGAGTCCTCCGGATAGTGCGATCTAGCGTTTCCTCTTTTCAGATTCCTGTATCTTCGCTTCCCTTTTATCTTACCTTCAATAACGTACTATTTTAGAACGCAGTACCTACGCAAGATGTGACTAATCCAGTTAAACTTCCTTAGTTTTATTTTATGTAGGATGTTCCTTCCCTCCTTGAGTCTAGTTAAAACTTGATTTTTCACACGAGCGGCCTAACTGATCTTCTCCATCCTTCTCCAGCAACGTACCGCATTTCAAAACTTTCAAGGTACTTCTGATCTATTTTCCGAAGTGTCCAAGTTTCAGCACCATAGAGAACTATGCTCCACATGTTGCATTTTATTCGTTTCTTAAAAATGATCAACATTCTTAAAAATAACAGGCCCTCGTACGTGGGTCAATTCCACGAATAGCGTCCCTTCTGCCGGTCAGGAATTTCATCTTCACTCTCATAGGCCACTTTGCCTTCCGAAGCAAAGTGGAAATCTCGTCCTATGATATTTCCATCCAAAACCTGCCTTATCGATCATGATAGAAGTCCCATATGTCAAAGGGATGTACACTACTATATTAAGAACTACATTTAATCCAATCCTCCACGTTCTTCTACATGATTCCTCCTTGTAAACGCCGGGAATATATACATATTAACTGAAGTCAAATCGAATTAAACTAATCTTGGCACTCTACAGATAAATATGCCCTAATATATGTCTAATGTATACATTAAATTATGGCAATACTGCCACATTTAAACCAAACATTTGAAGGCAACAGAAAGGTGTTTAAATAAAATATGGAATGGAGCCGAAAATGACCAGTAGATATAAAAACTAATAATAATATAATATAATATTTTGATTAAGGCACACCATCACTAAACAATTAGATTCAAATTAGGTGAGGTTATCTTACTTTGGTTTCTGTATTTCACGCTGTCACTATTGCCAAAACAATTAACCTATACAAAAATCATATCCAAGTTTTTTGTGATATGATGCCGTGTCGAGTGGTAACTCTTTACCGATCAACAGGCCGCCACTCCCAGAACACCTAAATCTTCACAGCATCCGTATGAAAAATTCAAAGCTCTCGTTCATAAAATGATTAACGTTCTATTGAAGACAAATTGTATTCGGAATTTTTTGGCACAGACATAACGAATAAAGGAGAGTACACTCTATATTTTATTATTGAGAAACAAATAATTTCTTGTTTAGGGTAATGAGCATTTTAGTCCAAATATTTGCAGGCAACTTGCAAATTTATAATGTCCATTCCTTAACTACGTGTGCGTAGCTAAATCTCACAAGAGTGGGTCTGTGAGGCTAATTTTTCCTAATGCCATCATACAGCGAAAGTATTCAAGATAAAGGAGGCAAGCAGACCAATGAGACGTAAACTCTCCTCCGTAAAACATATAGGTTTCAATAACATAGAGTGCCAATCTCTCCGGCAGAATAATCGCGTTTGTCTCTGGTAAACAACAAATATTTTGTTTGCGAAGACAAAGCCGGCACACAAGCTAAAAGCTCAGTCACGTGCAACATGCAAATGATAATAATAGCGAATGCAGACCTCTTGAGACTGCATATGGCAGGCAGTTTTTTTTTTTTTGCGGGTTTATAAGGAATTTTACAAAACTAACGCTAATGTAGTTCACAAATATAAGGCTGGAAAAATGGCTGCCCATGATATGCTACTTATATTCTTGTTTAATTATAAGCCTAACTGTGAAAGTTGTCTTTAAAAATTTAATGTGAATCTTTCATTTGGCTACGTCTGAAACCTTTTGCAGCGCCTACTAAAATAGTTCTTACCGTCATCCTGTCTGTGTCCACCTCCAAGCGTGTCACAAATCGAAAACCACTGAATGATTTTGCATCAAATCTTACACTAGAAAATTCACAATTTGTCGAAAAATTCCAATTTCTGTCAAAACGGGAGGGGAGGGGGGGGTTGAAATGCGGGCATTTACATGAAGACTGACATGCGTTTCGGCGTCAATAGATAAAGGAGCAAAAAAAAAGTATAGAGAAAAGTGAAACATATTCTAGTATAATCTATTTCTAAGGGTTCGTGATAGGGTAATTAAGGAATAATAGCTTCACCACGTGTACATTTCCGAACTTGTAATTTCAATTGATGAAAGAGTTCCATTAATAACATTATCCGTTTGGTCTTTTAATAACAGCTGTGGGTTTTCTGTAAGGAAGAATCTGAATACTATTCAGATCGCCTTCAAGCTTCAAGGTGTTAAACTCTGGAAGATGTGTCAGCACAACTGAGTTTTTAATCTAATTAGCTTAGTCAAGGTAGATTTTATTAATTTCTAGCCTACATGAGTTGGTAAAAACCTCCCACATGTCCCAAAATGCAATGTTATAGGAACAACACTTATTCCAATAACTTGGGGCACAGGAAAATGTACATTCCTTGTAATAAAAGCGCAAAAAACGTATACAAAATGATCACTGCTTATAAACGGAAATATTAACTCTTATCAATGCAGAGTGGTGGTCAACTGCAAACTGAATGTAGTTAGATAAGAGATTTAAAAGCCCAAGACATGCGAAAACAATGTCATTTTTTAAAATTATAAATTATTTACTTTTCACTCTACAATAATGAACAATGCGAGCCCCCCCCCCCCCCCCAACCCAGCTCAAAATAAAAAGAACCCCAGAAACACAAGAATTCATTGCCTTTACAGTTGTAAGAAAACGTGTACGGAAGGTATTAAAGACCAGAGAAAATAAGCTGTACACTACTTATCACTTAGCTACAGTCGCAGTGATAACCAAGCAGTAGAAATCTCACACCGGGCGAAGAATATTTTCACTGTGATACCTCCTAACTAAAACTATGCAGGCGGTATAAATGTCTACAATGACATTCTCGGATATCACGTCTAAATAAGCACAGGTCCAGCAGCAAACCTCTTATTAAGTGACTTTCTGTGACCAAGAATTGAAAATAAAGATGAATGATTCGTGATACAAGTGCAAGATCTTCCATCTCATTGCGCGAAAATACAGGGTCCTTATTTTAATCTGACGATTATCGCTTTTCACTTCCTTTAGGTATTCCAAAGCGCGTGTGGCGGACCCCGAGTCTGCTACGTTTTATACGACAACCGAGCCAACAAAGAGTGACAAACGACCTTGGCCAGATGAAATAAAGTCCACGTGTATAAAGATTAAATTGTACTTCTTAATAGTTTTAGCCTACACAAATCCACGTACATGGTCATTCATTCATTCTGTAGTCTGTCTTACGACAGGTCCGTAGCCTCTTCCAAAGCGAGATCTCCACAAGGTGCGATCTAGTGCTTCCTCTTTCAGTTTCCAGTATCTTCTATTTTCCTTAAGGTCATCCAGGAGCTGCTTACGTCTTCTCCCTCGTCTTCCTGTCACTTCTATTCTTTCCTCCATCTATCCTTCAATAACGTGTTTTAGAAGGCAGTTCCTACGCAACATGTGGACCAATCCAGTTAGCTTTCATTATTTTTGATGTTTGTATGATATTCCTCTCCTCCTTGACTCTGTGTAATACTTCTTCATTTCTCACAAGATCGGTCCAAATAATCTTCTCCATTCTTCTCCAGCACCACATTTCAAAATTTTCCAGGTATTTCTGATCTACTTTCTATCTAGCTGGTGTGAATTTTGAGGCAAAAGATTATCCCGAACATTTGTGCCTATCTACCAAATACACAGGGTCACATCCAAGAAGAACACAATCTGAAGTGCTACTCACCGCCATGAGGAGCTCAATAATCCGTCACATGTTAATATGACCTCTCTCCAGCCTTGCTTGGTATTCATCTGCTTATCTTAAACACGCCTGAACTCAGCACACCAGGCCCTACAAACTACTTTGTTAAGTACGTCCAGTGATTACTGCGTCTTGGGATATTTACAATCGCGCACGCCGAAATAGTATTCAATGTTAAAGATGCCGACGGAAAACTTCATCGATAGAATTTCCTATGGTCAAAGCAAATTTTATATCGCGATTGCAACTAGGAAAAATTGTTATTCACATAAAAGACCGTGAAAACTTTAAAAAACAAACAGGCAATAGTAACAATACATTTTGGCCCGCACACGTGACTACGGCAAATTTTGCCAAAAGAACCCGATAACGACAAGTTTTTCATCACAGATATGGCCAAGACAAACTTTTGCTGACAAGTAGGCATGACCTGGACTAACTTTAGGCCACAAAAGCCAGTATGGCTACGACTTAAGTTTCATTACACGATACTAATAATTTAATTCTTGACATTTCGCCGAACTTCCAGGCTATGTACCGACAACCAGCGTGGACTCCACCACCCCATCCAACCTCCTGTTACGATACCAAATACTGTATAATTAAAGTGAAGTAGGGAAAAATTCGGTTCCGCCTTTCGTAAGTCGTTTACAATATTAACTACCCTTCTCCTACTATCACCATTCCTTAATCCGGAAATATATAATTTTAGATCACAATTGCAATTATTACCATGTAGCAAAACTAGTACTCTTGTTTGTTACAAATGTGAAATTCAGAATCTTAAATATGAGAAGCAGCGGGGGGGGGGGGGGGGGGGGGGGGTAGGGGGCTGGAAATTGTTCTTCTAACAATTAGGTTTTTGAAACGGAACTTAATATTTAATGAATTCCACCTTGGAGACGTTGTCTCATAATTTATCACAAATATTAAAAAAAGGAGTCACGGGTCGGAATGGGGTTGAGAGTACAGAGGATCAATGATACGTGGAGCACGCGTGAGTCAACTGCTTACCGCAAGGCGCCGCACGGACTGGAAAATTCGTTACAAAAAGCAGCACACGTCACTTCCGATGTACAGCCACATATTTGCTGGCAATGCTTTGTGCGTGGAAACGGCGTAAATCGTGTAACGCAGAACTTACTAACTAGCACAGTTCTAAACTACATACTTCAATTTTAAAAATTAGAAAAACTTTTACACGGAATTTCTAAAGACAAAAAAAACTCAAATTAGTTATTTTCTGAAGTTTTTTTTTTCAAAGTTCGTCATAATTTTAGTAAGCTATCTGCGGCATTATTTACGGTCTAGGTTCGATACTAAAGAAAACCGGAAAAATCCAGTGACTGAGCGGCTCCTTCCAAGGGATCACTAACTTACATTAAATCTCCTTGTTCCGAAGTAAAGACAATTTCTTTAGCATGAAAACCACACAATGTACAAAATAAATAGTTTCAAATTAGAGTTCTGTGCTATCCCACCAGTCTGCGCCAGAAACAAGAATGCAATAAAAGTGACTGGCCTATCAAATCTTGTAGAAGTTTAAAGCTTATAAATAAACCCGTGGTTTAAATTTCAACTACTTCGCAAGACGGAAGGGATTGAGATTTATAAGAGTCTTAAATGCATTCGCGACTCTGCTGCACCGGATCGGCAGTATGTAAACCAATGAAGGTCCATAGAGTGCAATGAGGCCGGCATTGAAGGGTAAGGCTTTTAGAAATGACTTAAGAGTATATCTGTTAAAAATACACTCCATCTGATAATTACATCTGCGATTAAATACACCATTATTATTGACAAGTGTAGCTGTGATGGGGGAAAAAACCCGTTGATTGATGTACTAACAGACAACCAGGGCAGCTTTAAGACATTTCTAGGCTACCTACGCGTAGTCCTGAAACGACAATGCCACAGAGCAAAAAAAGTGAATGAAAATCATAAAATAATATTAATATATATAAGTGACAGACTATTGTAAGCTAGGAGAGACATATAGACATGTAAATTACTTCCTACATTGCGGTGCTCCCTGCACATCATAAAAAAAATAAATTTCGTAGACGTATATACGAAAGGTGTTATCGGAATTCAAATCCTAAACTCTCGCCCAGTTAACGTCTTTCCTAAACGCCTGGTGCCACTTCAGTTTCAGCAATTACAAAACACGTGATTTCGTCTTTATGACATTTGACGGTACAGTGACAACAATGTCCAGTATGCTCGTGCATATGTGCATGAGTGACGTAAAAGACGAATGGGATTACGAGTTCTCTCAACATTAGTTTATACTTTGCATGTGAGAATTTGCGCACAAAATATATTTGACGCAAAATATGAAATCCAATCAGCATTTCAGTACTCCATGCAGCCCTGTGGACTGCGATAGCCATAAACCGACCCTGCTGTAAACAATAGGTGCCGCTAATTTTGACTCTTACGCAGTAAGATGTACAACGCTGAGAAACTCAAAACTCGCCAAGATGTATTTTGCCTTGACTTATTCTTCAGACTACAGGAAGGTACTTCAAAACTTTGGGCTGTATTGTTTAACCGTTTCATACGTTAATGCTTGTGTGCAGTTACTTATTTGCAATCAGTAATTTCTATCGACTGCAGTGCCATATGGTGCTGCAGAGAGCCCACTGCTATAGAAGCACGCAGCACAAGCCTCGATAGTGTCCATCTTCGCATGGATGAATATTTGGAGGTGGTTGCTTAGTCAAGTGTTTTACATGCCTACCCTTTCAACTTGCATGGAGTCTGTTAGCCAACACGTAACATACCTCCCTTGCAGCCACAATACTTCGAACGTGGCTATGTATGACATCAGAAATAAACAGAATCAGTGTCTAAACAGATCAAACTACTTTTGTGGCTCTGTGTTTAAAATGGAACCAATTTATTGAGCGCTAATAACAGTTTACTAAATACAGACTACATGTTTCCTTAGGCGAACGCAGCCTGCTGGATTAAATACAAAATAGGCCCTAAAGTAAAAGAGTAAAATCATGACGTTTGAAACGTAGCGCAGTGTAATTTGGTAGATGGATTTCGAACGAACCTGTTGTCTCCAAAGTTATATCCTGAAGATGGAAGCAGCAGTTGCACCTTAAAGGTCGTTATCTACGTACAATACCACGCAGCGTCACAACCATGAGCCCACAGGTAACATGAGCGCTCGGAGACGTAGAATTTTAAGTCTTATAAATATATCAATAGGCACTGGAAGCTCACGAAAATGTAAGTATACAAAACCTACTGTTCACATTCGCATTCAAGAATGTGGAAGAAAAGATCTGCTACGTAGCTCTATGTGTGACGTGGATATTTAAATATGTGGGTCTTTACCAGTACTAATATTACAATAATATAATTCCGTACTGACCAGGGACGTACCTAGAGTTGGGAGTTAGACGTTCAAACGCTCCCCCCTCCCAACCGCAGAATCTAAAAATGTGTGGGACGACATAAAAACATTACTTTCTTCAAATAATACAAATTATGTAAGCAAAGGGCATATATTCAGCCCATAGCAAAATTGATATGTAAATCTAGATCGGTCCTATACAATAGTATTCATTTTAGGCCAGTTTTCAAAATGACACACCAAATGAAATATTTAGATGTGCGGTTGGATATTCCCCGCCAGGTCAGTTCTTTGCCGCAGGTGGTAGTCTCTACATTACCGTACATATGCTGGCATCTAGCATACAACATGCACGGGGAAGTATGGTCTGTTTACAGGCAGAAATAGACGAACGTTGGCATATCACACAACTGCTCTCAAAATGACACACTTTAGTCATATCCATAAACAAAACCAACAAGCCTTTATCCGAAATAATAAATATGATACAAACTAATGGCTATAACAGGCATTTCCTTTATTTGAACCGGGGTGCATGACTTCTTATTCCTGGTTTAAATCGCAATAATTACTACATATGCCATCTGTCTCAACGTTGGGATATTCAGCACTTTGCTACTTTTGAACTGTAACGTGTACTTACAAAATCTGCGAATTAGGAGAGACTCTTACTTGCATTTTTTACAGGAACTTAAAAGGGTTAAATTTAAAAAGCCGATTTACTCAGGTAATTCATATATTACAGGAATATGCATATTTCTCAATTTGTAGGTTTACTGTGGTCTTCTGAAGTACTGCATCGTGTTTTCTCGCACTTACCAACGTTTCGGAGAAAACTGCTGCCTCTATTTTCGGAGCAGATAAAGACAGCATGTTCCTCGGAAGCGTTGATAACCACTTCAGAAATTACACGGCGTCATAATCCTGCAGGCCACATTCTACATCGTAAATGCCTTGAAAACTTTTGACTTATACGTCACCTAGGATATATTTGTAAGTCTTCTAACATTTGCGCTCCAGGAGTCACGACCTAACTACACTACACTACACTAGCTAATGCACTGTCAATGAACTGCCGTCATTGGCACTAGATTTGTTAACTGAAGTGAAAGATGAGAATAATTTGACTGTGGCTTATGTAGAAAAATTTTCCCTGTACTCAAGGAATACACTCATTATTTTTCAAGCTAGTAGGCACTTGCAAATTTTCCTTCTTATTCAGAAACGCAAAATCAATTGCAAAACTTAAATTCTACCATTACTTCGGATGGAAAACACGCCTCCTTTTCGGTCTTTACTTACAGACATATAAGCTATATGAGCTTTAGTTTCTCGTAATGTCTATTTTAAGACTATCCTGCCGTCTACAGGACTTCAGTGGTGTATCATATCTTGAGGATTTCCAAAAATATTTTATGCCTTTGCTTTGCCACTCTCAATTACACCTCACACAATTAAAGTGCAGGGCAAAAGGGTTATTTGTTCCAGTGCTTAATTAAACATCGCGCTACGAAGACGTATTGGGGAGTGAAAGTAAAGCTCCACGCATTTTTAAACTCAGTATATGGAGTTATCAGCTTGACGCTATGACCGCCTCCTCCCGCGGAACGATTCATCGGTACCTACTGGGGAGAAGGCTTAGTGAACACGACGGCCGCAACGAAGAGGAAGCCCTTCGAACCCGCTGGGAATTGAACCCTGATAACTTTCTTGTTATATTTTGAAAACAGTTAAAAAGTAATCCTGCAGACAATCCGAAAATTTTTCCTTCAGCACAGAAAGTGGCACATGCCGCAAACAAATATAGAACAAAGGGACCTTGCCTCGAACAAAGTCAACTTTAGCACAGTCCATGTGGTATAGAATACATGCCTACACTGCACACGTACCTACCTGACACGAGAGTTGTAGGCTATAACACAGCGCTGAATAAAATTGCTTAGTTCAATTAAAACTCTAACGCCGACGCATTAATTATGTGTAAACATAACAAATTATGACAACACTCGGCTCTCAAAAACTCAGCCGTAATTACAGGCAAGTTTCTGCATGAGTTCGTTCATGTTCATCTCAACATCTTATATGTCACAGTAAATGGCCTACATAAATAATAAAATTGGCTACACTAAAGGGTATTCTTTCAGAGAGGCATAAACGGTGTTGAAAGGATTCACTGTCGCAGATGTATTACAAGAAGCTTTACCAGTGAAAATGATCAAGAACACGGAGAAGGTGGGGAGAAACTGTGTCTACTCAGTATGCTACTAAAATATATCAGATATTTTTAAGGACACAATTCACACTTAGTTATCATGCAGGAAAATAATTGTTCCTTAGATTATATGATGGCGCTGTTTCAACTGCATAATTCAGCCATATATAGTGGAAATTGAAATATAAGGTTTTACTTCTGTAAATATAAAATTAAATAGTAAAATAATTTATTTATAGTTCACTTAACGACGCTGTCAGCAGCGCAGACTGTACTGCCGAAAGGTAGGACGGAAGCGGTAGTGGCCTACTTTTACGAATGATTCCAAGAATTTTCCTGACTGAAAAAATCACGAAAAACTGCACATCGATCAGAACAAACGCTATCCCAGCAGAGACTCGAACTGGGTACCTCTAGAAAAAAAATTTAGAAACGGTAACGCCTGACCCAACTTTCTGGGAAATAATAAAATAAACGAGACTCTTTAAAGCATTGTGGTTACTATACCGCCTATTTTAACATTCAAACACTGCATTTTGAATACAGCCTACTGTCTGTACAGAACTAATGTGTTTTATATAATGCTCCGAATAAACAGAGATTATTTCCACAAACGGCATTAAAAAGTGGGCATTTGAAAGGAGACGGAGTGTGTCATACGCGGAACGAAACGAACCGTTAAATGGGGCTATTTTGAAATAAATTTCAGGCCTCGAAAAATTAATAAATTCCTAGTCTGATATATATATAACACGTAACGGAGAAACAATGTTCCCAAAACGAATTCGAATTTAATGTAATCCACGTAAAGAAAAGATACAGTATGCCCTTTTACACACAGATTCTGCAGTAGGTAAATAGCTTCTGCAAATACGAAGTAGCGTCTAAATTATCGCTTTATATTAAAACATAACTGCACAACACAGAATCTTGAGAACTTTATGTCAAATTGTTGTTACCAAGGATGGCCGAGCGTTTGCACGTTGCTTACAGAATATTTTTGCAAATAAAAGTGTGCCACGAAACATTCCTTCCCATCTTTCTGGTCTAAGACCACACTAAATCGACAGCAGCAACACGTCGTGAATGTTGATGAGTCGTGACATATCTCCGCAGCTATGTGTCGTTCGCAAATCCTGTCTGACAGATGGCTGTGTCTCGACCGGCCGGCGAGTTTGACGGGTGATCACATGGCGATCGTGCAATGGGAAACTTGTTGTGCCTGAACCAAAGCATCAACCACGGGCGATATTTGCCGACAAGGCCCGGACCATTCCGCGAATCTACACTTCCCGTCGTCCCTCGCTCTGCTACGGGATCAAACTCTGTTCTGAAATGCCCGTAACGACATCGTGAAACTCATTTCAAGTGGTCACTGTCCACAACCCCGGCTTGTTCAGGACACAGCTTTTCGGAAACTGATTTTATTTCCTTCTTCAGGTGACAGGATAAAGTAAGGACTTAAGTACCATTGGTCTGGCCCTGCTAAGGGGCCCCAACTTAAGAGGACTTTATCTCAGATTTTACAATTTTAACATAACCTTTTCCTAGAGGTTATATAGTGTAACAGGGCCAATAGTGGCTTCACTGCAAACAATAGCACATGAACTTGTGGATGTGTGAAAAGGTGTAGCTTGATAGAAAGTCCCCCTGATGATGATCCGATAAGGATCGAAACACATGTAGGGATGATGTCGACTGAATAAATGGTGACATTTAATGTGCATTGGTTGGTTGTTTTTTTTTAAAATAGAGTGAAAATGCACGGTGATGACAATATAAAGTTTAAAAAATTAAGAGGAGTTTTTATACTATCTTGTCCCCTGAAGATGGAAACAGAAACAGATTGGAAATGACGTGGCTTGAAAAAGAAATAAACACAATGGACAGTAAGTGAAAATGATTGTTACACACGACCGTCAGGAATCTTCAAAGCTTAGCTGGTGATAAAAAACTCTCCTGTAGGACAAAACTTTATTGAGCATGCGTTTCTCGGAATATTTAGGTTTCCACTTTCACATCGATTCACATGCCATATAAGTTGCATCATTTAGGTAATGGCATTGTCACTAAACAAGCCGAAATAAACATACAAAAACAAAACCGAAATGCGATGAAAGAACCAACATTATTGGTCTATTAAAGAATATTTTGATTTGCTACTGTACCTATGTACCAAAATATCCTTCACTGAACATTCTTGGTCCCTGTACCCACTCTCCGTAATTGTAATCCTAGCGACTATAATAATAAAATAATAATAAAACACACACGAACCACAGGCACTCCTATTTTCTTTATAACTTTCCTAAATCAGCTCCCATTAATTCCACATACTTTACATGTTCCTATACACACATTGGATCTGTTCTTCGGAAGGCACGTGATAGTCCACAGTCCATTACAATATATTTGTAAAGTGCTTTGAAATTCACTTCTCCACCGAGATGAATATCCGTTAACATTATCTGTGCATGACACTGCTTCCAGAGCGTTTCGTCCACAATTTTCGATGTGCGAATAATTCGCCACGTTTATTCCTTCTTCCACGTATTATGCGTCCATTTTTGGCGGAAATATTTACGTCCGAGACTGAATATATGTAACAACTTTTGATACATCTCAAATACAATTTCGCACTAGGCAAGGTCTTCAGATTGGGCGTTATTAAAAAGCCAACGTATCGTCAAACGCTTCTACAGTATACATAGCTTAATGTGTAACACAAAGTACCCTCCTGTGGCAGTGACAGTGCGGTACGTTGTTTGTGTTAGCCTGCTATAACAGGGACTACCGGCATGTTGGGAAACGAAATAGGACTGGAGAAGGAAGCTTCTCGTCTGTTAACCTTCGGTCACAAGTGATGTCATACAGACAGAGCGTGCAATGTTTTTCAGAGATGACACTGAACACTGAAATGTGATGTCTGACACGTTGTTATGTATGTGTGTGTTTATGTAGTGATGCAAAGAAACACTGATCAGTCTCCCATATTACGTTACGGAAAAAATAATGGTGGCAATGTATACTCAGATTTTCTCAAAGTAACTCCTTCTCTATTTTATAAGGTTGACTGGCTGTGATGTTTACATATGCTACAGTTACAAATTTATTTTTGCAAAGTTATTCCCACTACAGACATCATAATGTCATTGAACTGTGTCCCTCACACGTCTCTACATACGTATCATCTCAAAAAAAAAAAAAATGAAAGAAAACACAGTTGTCTACGCCTACGTCTCAAAGATATAGCGTTAGGAAGAATCAGGATAAGAAAATTTTCGAGCTCAAGTATGAAGTAAGTTGGCTATGTTGAACCGAAATAAGCCAAATTAAATTCAACGCATACACTAACTTGCAGTGCACCCCCTCGGCCAACCCCCTCCCCCCAACCCCTAACACACACACCATCACATTTTTATCGATATCCTTCCAGTGGTTTCCTGACTGGAAAAAAAAAGCCGTCATGAAATTACACGATCCTAAAAGCACGCATCCTATCCTAAAATGTTGATGGTCCAGTTATGGGTCAAATTGATGCACTTTGAGCAAATAAAGAAAATCGTAAGATTAAGTTTGTTGTTGGCAGAAGATGTACGGAACACAAATGCTGCAAGCCAGTGACACGCGGTATGAGCCACTAACAAACCAAACCGGTCACAGACCAGCGTGTTGTTAATTAGCTATAACTCACCATGCTCCCATCCACGTCACTGTCGTGGGGGTCCATCTGGTAGACTGGAACAGGTTCTCTATTTTTGACCCGAATTTTGACTGCTTTTTAGGGTAACACCCACACACAGTAAGAAAAAACAAAATAGACAGGCTTTTTAAAATCGTAACAAATCTTGATAGCACAGTATATCTCTCACAGCGTTCTTAAACGCGATTGTTTGCGAGAGATAAACAGGAAAAAAAAAACTTTACGGAGTTATTAGTTACATTCACTGTATACTTTTGTTATTCTGACACAAACATATCAACAAAACTAAAACTTGAACACGGTGATCGTTCTTCGAATTCAAAACACTAAACACAACACAAATAAAACAATTGAAGAAACCAAGAAGTAGGCAGGCGATGTTATGTCCAGCACTAGCAGGCAATTCAATCAGGTCCAAGTCACGCTTGTCTACTCACCGAAGCTAACCCACTCTGGATTATTAGTGAGCAGAGCCATCTCCACTACGAACTTTCTCCTCCCCAACACCGAAACTTTTACCCCCCTGCCCCTCACGGAAAAGCATATGACCCTGATCAACCGCTTATTACACAGGGACTTGCATCAATGTGCGTCTTATACGCCAATCGAATCACACAAAGGCGGAGCTTGCTGTGATAGGCTTGCTGCTAAGAGGCGGAGACTACTATTCTTTTTTTTACGGCTTTGGGTGATTCAGCCAATAACATTACGTGAATTGACAGCATACCGGTCCCAATTCACCAATGGGGTTACGGTGGAATGTTCCATTTGGAGAATTAGTGTGCGTTTTATATTGTAGGTGCTATTCTGATAAGCAAATACAGAAAATAATTATCATATACAGGAACAGGTTTAACGTCGAACATTTCATACTGGTCTCTTACAGACGTCGACATAGCTGAACACTGCACTGAGATGCGATAATAAATAACTGTTAATCTCATACGCAAAGAATACCGGTAAGCTTAATTGAAAATTCCTCTCTGTCACATTCTCGTCCAGATTGCGCTGTGAGACAGTAGCAGGTTCAATGCTCGACAGATATCTTCTGCTGCTAGTATGCTCTTATAGTTCCAATTTAGCAGATTCCGAAGATAATTTCATAAATATTAAGAATTTAATATTAGTGATATAGCCCCTAAGCATATATTCTAACCGGTTTGAGGGCGGGAGACTTTCAAGTTCAAAAGTTCATGAAATATCTCTGACGAGATAAAAGCAGACGTGTTATGACATCATGTACTCCTAATTACGCAGGAAATTTTTGTGATAAAACACTACCGAAATTAAGAGTTCATTGAGGGGGGGGGGGACTTTTACACAAAAACGTTACACAAATTTGACTTAGGTCAGGTCAGGCTTAAGGTTATAAAACTCAATATGGCTGCTTGTACCTCATTAATCTGGACGCCCTAAGAGAATGTTTGTACTTCAGATTTTCTGATAGACCTACTGTTGTGTCCACACTGTCTTATCTGCATTGTCAGCTCAGGACTACACCTAGGTAATGTCCCCAATTGCATTTTTGCATTGAGCACAGAAATGTCCTAAATTGGCTCTGGTTGATGTTATTAGGCGAGCTTACATGCGTTCACAAACAAGCTGAACAGCTAGCTCTCTTGACATACCTGAAGACGAAATCTGTGGTCTTCTGGGTAATTACACGGCGTCGTGTGGTAATTATTTACCGACGTTTCGGGACAACGTACCGGTCCCACCTTCACGGGTCAAGATTTCCTACTTGGAATCTTGACCCGTGAAGATGGGACCCATACGTTGTCCCGAAACGTCGGTAAATAATTACCACACGACGCCGTGTAATTACCCAGAAGACCACAGATTTCGTCAACATCGCGGCAGAAGCTTGAAATCAAGGTTATACCTGAAGACATTAAACCATAACTAATACAAAAAAAATTAACTAATAAACTCTGTGGAGTGGCGTTCATCTCTAGGCGCTCGCCGTCGCCCAGGAAGCCACTCTTCTACCCTCAAGAGGAAGGCATATATTTCCTCCAAGAAACGGTAAATTTCTATCAGACGACACGGTGTCAGATCCCACAAGACGACAATCTTCGCAATCATCGCCCGAAGAACCTTACATCTTGCAAGAAATGTCCTGCTTTTTATGGTTCATTGCCGTGATCACAGCACCCCGTCAGTGGATCCTACACTGAGCCCAATGAAAGTGCTACAAATTCCCACAATCTATCTGTACAGTCCCTGTAAGATCAGTTGTAATATTTGCCTGTTTTACTGCCATCTAAGTACGTGTTCTCCAAGCTGTCCTTTCGATTACCTGATTAACATTTTACATCCAACCTAGGCCTACAGTACATTCCTATCCCTTCCACTGCCAACATCTCCATACAAGAAATGCTGTTTGCCCACAGCCTATATATAGGTTAGACTACCACCCATGTTGCTCCTCAACATGTGATTTTATGCATCCTCTGTAGCTCAGTCGGTATAGCGACTCGCTACGGGCTGGACGATACGGGGATCGAATCCCGGTGGGGGGCAAAATTTTCCGCACCCGTCCAGACCGGCCCTGGGGCCCACCCAGACTCCTATACAATGGGTACCGGGTTTCTTTCCCGGGGGTAAAGCGGCCGGGGCGTGGAGTTGACCACCCACCCTCATCTAGTGCCAGGGTTAAAGAAAGAGTAGAGCTATACCTCTACTCCCCCTCTGGGCCTTCATGGCCCGTTCTAGGGAAAACTTTACCTTTACCTGTTGCGTCCTCCTTTTTGGGCCCAAAACCTACTATGCTCCATTCTATCGAAGGTATAAGCCAATGTAAGACTAAATATGGCCGTGCCATGGCTCAGGCGGTTAGTCGCCGGCCTCTCACCACGGAGGCCCGGGGTTCGGTCCCAGGTCAAGTCCATGTGAGATTTGTGGTGGACAAAGTGGCACTGGGACAGGTTTTTCTCCGAGTTGTCGGTTTTCCCCTGTCGATTTCTTTCCACTGGTGCTCCATTAATTGTAAAAATTGGTAAAAAACTGCTCATCTTCATCATCATTGGGGTTGCACAAAAAGCCTTAAGGCTGTGGTGCGAGGGCCCTTCATCAAAAAAAAAAAAAAAGAAGAAGAAGAAGAAGACTAAATATAATGGGTCAGTCTGAACACCGAAACCATATAAGCAACTTCAAGTAATGAATTATGCCTTTTAATAGATGCAATAATTGCCGTGAACGAATTATAATTACACCCTGTCTTTAGGGTCGAAATGTGGGCCCATTGGTATTCCTGCATATAGGTCTACATTACCTGCAGAAAAATATCTGAGACAAGGGACACGACGGTGAATAATAAAAATATAGCCATCCCTCCTCAACGTAGCACACGTGTATTCATGTCTTGTGGGATATGAAGTCGTGCAGACTGGTAAATATTCACAAACTTTCGGAGTACCTTGCTACATTCATCCTCAGGCTGAAGATGGAGGCAGCAAGTTCCTCCTAAACGTCAGTAAATATTTACCAATCAACACAGCGTCATGTTCCGGAAGTCTTCATACTTTACCAGCAACACAGACAGGACCTTAAACCTTGAAAACATGTTGCGTACATGTCTAACAGCAAGTCGTATGTATGCCGAATGGATAAGCGACAGGATTGTTTGTAAGGACACTGACAAGAAACACGGCATCAAAGTAATTAAATTTTTCGTTCATGACACCAACAAACGCAACTTTGTTATATACAAATACAATCTCATATCGCTCCTACACGTTTCGGCGTCACTAACGCCATCCTCAGGAAATGTTGCAGCTAATGTAAAACATGTGGGTTTCACAAACTGTGATTAAAACAGTATTTTTAAAAGTGTAATATATTAGAACGCCTATCCCAGTGGCCGTGCGGTCTAAGGCGTGGGTCTGCGGCCGCTCGCTTACTGGGATTGTGGGTTCGAATCCCGCCGGGGGGCATGGATGTCTGTCTCTTGTGAGTGTTGTGTGTTGTCAGGTAGAGGTCTCTGCGACGGGCTGGTCCCTCGTCCAGAGGAGTCCTACCGACTGTGGTGTGTCTAAAATGTGTGTGATAATGAAACCTCGACGAAACGAGGAGGCCCAGGCCCATATAGGGCTGTCGAGCCATAGAAAAAAATATATTAGAACAATGAAACAGTAATATTTATTAGGCGTTTTCATTAAATGTAGTCAAAATGTTGTGTGTTGCTATGTTGTAGTTTTCCTTTGTATACAAACATCTAATTTATCTTCGATTCCTTATGGATCTTGTCCCTGTATGATGTGTTGTGACTTCCGTGTGAAGGGTGATTGGTGATTACAAAATCACCCACCCCTCTCTTCCTAGTTCAGTCATGTAGGTAGGCCTATTTGCTGCCTTCAGGTTTTTAGGAAAACAATTCTTGTGATTTGCAACGTATTCCATGCGTTCTACAGGTCCAGGCACTCTCCTTGTCTTTCATTCGATCATTCTCATATACCGACAGTTGGTGCAGAGTGCAAAGCATGAGGTTCCTCACTTTGCAACATTGTGCAGCCCCCCATAACGTCGTCCCTCTTTAAAAAAGTAAGTCTATCCCTATATAGGCCTGAACCGGCCCCTAGGGTTCCAGGAGGTTGAGGTTCCCAGATTTCCAGACAATCGACACACGAAGGTGGTAAGTTTGTCAGCCTTACGCACCGGCTGCCTTTAACCCCCCCCCCCTCCCCGGAAGTATTCCTGGTACTTATTTCTGTTAGAGGCTGAGGCGACCCCAGGGACATAGTGCGCCCAATGGCTCCATCGGGAATCGAACCCGCGACCTCCCGGCTTGTAATGCAGTGCCTCAACCAACTGCACCACCACATGCCCCTGCTCCCTCTTAGGTTCAAAATATTTTTCTGAACACCTTGTTCCCAGACTGCCTAAGTCTGAGTTCTCACATAATATTTTTAAATATTCTACAGTCCACTACTCTACCGGAGTGCAGGGACTGGTGTCCGGAACTGAGTCAGTTGACTTATGACGCAG
The DNA here is from genome assembly GCA_021186555.1 of Reticulitermes speratus. Classification (NCBI taxonomy): domain Eukaryota; kingdom Metazoa; phylum Arthropoda; class Insecta; order Blattodea; family Rhinotermitidae; genus Reticulitermes; species Reticulitermes speratus. Next base: position 25,256,414 of record JAJKFL010000005.1, read on the forward strand.
ACCTAATACGAAGTTTGGTAATTCCGTCTTTATGTCGAAGTCAAATTATCTTGTTGCAAGGTGTTTTGACTTCTAGACCTCCGTCTTCTACATATATGCTTTACATACGATGTTAGAAATATTAGAGATCTGCGCCCTTTTAGGAATTTATGCAGCGTAGAATGGTAGTTTCTTACCGACGTTTCGGGCAAGCCTATCGGTCCCATCTTCAAAGTTCAAGCAATCCAAGGGCATTCTTCTTGGATTGCTTGACCCTTGAAGATGGGACCGATAGGTTGTCCCGAAACGTCAGTAAGAAACTACCATTCTACGCTAAAATCCCAAAAGAATTTACACCGCGACGAAACGCTTACAAATATTTCGTACCAAAATCTTCATAAGCATGTAGGATGCTGTAGGGTCATGGGTCAATATGGCAAACCTACTCAACATCTCGATACAGGCATACTTATTTACTTACATTGTTTCCTGCTGTAACATTCTAAATTCGCCGCGAAATCAGGTTCCATTTGTTCTACTGTTAGTTGTAACACTTCTCCATAGATGGCTCTATAATGCAGTTTCATATTGGAGCACACCTCGGTGACAAACCATTCTTAAGGCTGCCGGCCACACCAACATGAAGGGTCAGCTAGGGGAACGGGTTGGGGTGGAGGGCACCCTATCGTGCGGCCTCAGCCTCTTTTCTGCAGACAGACGACTCAGTGTGAAATTTTTGTTACAGGAACACGCAAAACGCCTTTAACATTACCACACACTTCGCGACGCTTTGCACTGAGGTGTTTAGGGTGATACGACGATATGGAATAAAGTCCATATTTCAGAAGCTGTGGACTGCGGCAAACACGATGAAGTCTCAGTGACAGATTTTTAATTCGTATCGAATGGGGAGACTTCATTGTGTTTATTCAGCTTGAAAATTTCAGATTTATTTACGATTATTGTGGTGCTTCGAAAACCTGACTATACATAGGCCTACATCTAAATGGACTGAATAACCATCTACGTAGGCTATGTCTTCCATTCAGCACCTCGAAAAGTTTGCAGTGTGATCAAAAGAATTTCCTAACTTTTAAGTTACCCGAATGTTTTTGCTTTTTTTTTTTACAGTTCACCAGTGCTGTGTAGGACACGAAGACTGAAGTATTATAAGATGTAGATTAGGGGTGTACAAATTCCTCAACGATGCACGAGCCACCTCACAACTTGCAGGTGCCAGGAGAGTGACATGAAACGAGTTCCATACTGAGGAACCAAAATATTTGGAGCCATCGTAAAAATTTAGTCGCCCGGAATTTGTGCACCCCTGCGCCTCCAGGACGGTGGTATCTATCTACCAAGCGACACGGTATCACATTTAAGAAGACAGCAATTTTTGTGCTTGATACTTTGTCTACCTTATATATCAGATAGGATCAACATTGGTCAGAAACCTGAACGACGTCAATCCAGTTCACAACGCGAAAATTATTAGGCCCTATGCTTAGATCACCCTAGAACATGCCAATTCGGGCACAGAGTGGGAGTAGAGTTACAGCTCTACTCTTTCTTCAACCTCGGCAATACATGGGAATGGGTGGCCAAAGCCACGCCCCGGCCGCTTCACCCCCGAAAATGACCGGGTAACCATTTTATTGGAGGCTTGGTGGGGCCCAGGGCCTGTCTGGAGTGCGCCGAAAATCTCGCACCCACCGGGATTCGATTCCCGAAAAGTCCAGCCAGTAGCGAGTCGCTATACCGACTAAGCTATTCCGGGCCGTGAAAACTATTATGAAGCTAAATTTTAAATTAAACTCACTGTTCCATCCTAGGTAACCAAAGAGATCTCATCAAAGAAATTTTACAATTAAGAGTTTTAATTGGTACATCTGTTGCGTGATAGGCTGTAAGTTATTCTGTACCCACCGCGTAAGATTTATTTAACCACTTAGGTACAAAGGCTTTCAGTCTGCTGCGTTTTTAGATTACTTTCCTGTCTTAGGAAGGGAAAATGTAGGCTCCTGAAATCTTCACGTTGTGTGTGTGTGTGTTTAATCCAAAGTTTTAAGAAATTTTGTGTGAGTATTATGCCGCTGAAGTACATCCAAACTCAGTAGGGCCTACTGCTTAATTTCCTGCAATCACTAATAACAACATGGCAGATAAACGAACGTTTGAAGGATAAGCTACTACAGTGACACTTGATTTTAGGCTCCGAAATCGCTTACGGTAATAGATTTTGGAAAAATATGTAATTTGTTACAAGCAATATTCTTGTACAATGTAAAATAACATGATGACAGCCGCAAAAATGTTTAATTTAGCTTTCGATCTCATAGGAGTCACTAATGAACCATTCGAGCTATGGAGGTAAAATTTCGTACGGAGGTAGATAACAAAATTCATAAAATGTTGCTTGTATGTCAAAAGGTACATGTGTTCCATGGTAACGATGCAAACTCTGGTGATATGTTCGACATATTTGAAGCAGGTATAGTATACAAAGCCGATCCCAGTGGCCGTGCGGTCTAAGGCGTGGGTCTTCGGCCGCTTGCTTACTAGGATCGTGGGTTCGAAAGCCGATCCCAGTGGCCGTGCGGTCTAAGGCGTGGGTCTTCGGCCGCTCGCTTACTAGGATCGTGGGTTCGAATCCCACCGGGGGCATGGATGTTTGTGTTGTGTTAGATGTATGGACGATAGCATGAAACATAAGGTGACATGCAGGACAAAAAGGACTTCAACAGTACAAACGGATGAAAGGGGAAAACCCAGGAATTAATACAAAAAAAAAAAAAAAAAAAAAATCCCACCGGGGGCATGGTTGTCTGTCTCTTGTGAGTGTTTTGTGATGTCAGGTAGAGGTCTCTGCGACGAGCTGGTCCCTCGTCCAGAGGAGTCCTACCGACTGTGGTGTGTCTCAAATGTGTGTGACCATGAAACCTCGACGAAACGAGGAGGCCCAGGCCCATATAGGGTTGTCGAGCCATACAAAAAAAAAATAGTACACAGAACCTGTACACAAGTAATTAATAAATTATTCACAGAAATAAAATGACGTAATAGATCAGGGCCGTAGCTGTCATACAGCAAGAGTAAGAAAAGCATAGGGGCCCACAACTACAGGGAGCCCATGGGCACACAGCAAACACAATATTTTTTACACTAACTGAACACCATGCAATATTCGGGCGGATTCGAATGTATTCGTGAGTACTCAGAAAAGACGACAGGCAAAGCACGTATAAAAGTGATATTGAGGCGCGTTCGCGTAACCATTTTTGCCGTGGAAAAGCAATAAGTGTTACATATTTGAGGCTACTTTTGTAGCCTTAGTACCTGTTATTTATGTCAGGTTTTAATGAAACTTGAATTTTCTCAACAGATTTTGAAAAATCCTCAAATCTAAATTTCACGAAAATCTGCCCAGTGGAAGCCGAGTTGTTCCATGCGAACGGACAGACAGACATGACGAAGCTAATAGTCACTTTTCGCAAACGCGTCTAAAAACGATTTACATAAACAACTTAATTTGCACACCTGGTCTTTTTATGACAATTTTATAAAAAGTGACATCGAACTCACAGAAAAGAAAGGGCCCATAGGTAAACATTGCATAGGGATACAAAAATTCTAGCCACGCCACCGCAATAGGTCTAATAATCATAAACATAAGCAACCATAGAGTAAACTTTATGAGTTCTTTTCGAAACTCCGTGTTTTCCAATGAAGCATTACTTTACCTTTCCATTTTCTACATTTTCCTCAGAAATGTATATTCAAACGTCCTCAATGTAGTCTTACTTTAGAGTGAGAGATGAAGCTTCACGTGCATGGAATTAAATCCCATAATTAATAAGTCATAGGATTTAGAATGCAATATATATACCTTCAAAGGTAGAACAAGGAGAAAAACGCAGATTAAGTTCCATAAGATAGCAACACTGCCAAATGTATTCTATTAAATTGAGATAAAAACAGAACACATTCGTCAGCGATTGGCATTAACAATGAAAACATTAGGAAGGGGATGAAAATACAATCAGAAATAAACTGGATACTTGAACACAAAAAAACTGTATAAATGACTTTGGTAGAATGGCAGATCAGGAATACCAAAACAGAGTCTACATTATAATACAAGGAAACGTCGAGACCAAGGAAGGCCATAGAAAAGATTGAACGAGTGTGTTATGTCTACAAATGCTTGATTACCTGTACCGTAAAAGAAACTTACTTGTGAATTTTTAGACATAAAAAACATAAATTTTAATTTGAATGCACTGCATCTCTTTATGAAAATATTTGAAGCTGAATAGTTTACATTAAGTTTAGCGCAGATGCAAGTAAGTCACCGGAAACTCATCTAGCTTTACTTGTAATAAGTGCAGGTTATGAAATATGCAGCTACAAATACACTTAGCTTTTTCTAAGTTTATTTATAGATACCAATTTCCTGACACGAAAGTTTTCGTACTTCTATATACGGTATTTATGGTTCAGGCAAATGGAAGTACGTCTAACCAGCTTTAAAAATTCTGTCTTCCTAATCGTATTGGTAGTTTTAAAATTCTGAGTTCAACTGTAGCGAGTCTTATTGTATAGCACTTAAGCATGACGCAGAATGAGGGTGAGAGAGCGAAAGAGGATCGGTGATATATTTCCTACATACTGTGGCAACTAAGGAAACATGACGATTAACGTGGTACATACCATGTGGAAACTACTAGAACATGACGAATAACGTGACGTGTATCATGTGGAAACTAAAGGAACATGACGAGTAACTTGATATGTATCGTGTGATAACTACAAGAACATGATGAATGACGTGATGTGTATCACTTGGCAACAATAGGAACATGACGAGTAACCTGTTGTGCATCACTTATAAACTCAATGAATATGACGAGTAACGTTACATGTGTCATGTGGAAACTACAGGAACATTATGAGTAGCGTGATGTGTATGATGTGGAAACTAAATGAACATGAGTAACGTAACGTGTTGTGTGGAAACTACAGGAACGTAATGAGTAACATGAATCATGTGGCAACTGCAGGAATATGACGAGTAACGTGATTTGTACCATGAGGCAACTACAGGAACATGATGAGTAACGTAACGTGTTGTGTGGAAACTACAGGAACGTGAAGAGTAACATGAATCATGTGGCAACTACAGGAACATGACGAGTAACGTGATGTGTATGATGTGGAAACTAAATGAACATGACGAGTAACGTGACGTGTAGTACGTAGCAGCTACAGGAACATGATGAGTAACGCATTTTTATCGCATCCAGGTTTTAGCATTTACCTTCTTTTTTACTCATTCTTTGCACTAACTCCACGAAGTGAAAAAAGGTATGGCAGGTCTCATGGAAATGTTGCCACATTGTTTTCCAATTTCATTTAGAAATGGAATATTTAAATACTCGACATTCTTTGCGGAAGCTCACTTAGCATTCTTACATAAGAAGCTAAAGTCTAGACCACAAATAACTGAGGACATTTACAAATACGTGAATGTTAAACAAGAACATGAGATCAACGTATTACTTAATCACACATATTTAGAAATAGAACAGCATGTAAAGTAAATAAGAGATTAATATAATATTAATACGCATTGCCTAAATACAAAAAAAAATCAATTTCAAAATATTGTTATTTTCTTTATTCTGTTATTGAAACAATTCACAAATATATGGAAAATTAATAATTCTCCAATAAAATTGAAAATTATCTTAATTTAAAAATAATAAATATAATGTTTATACTGTAATGGAATTTCCTTGCGGAGCCCTTACTTTCACTTCACGGAATACACACGCAAGACACTGAGTTAGTCTGGTTATATAGATGTTATAACTCTGAAACTAATAAATGGATTTCAATTAAATTCGAGAATTGCTTGATAAATTTAGTTTTAGTTTGTACCAAACCAACATACCCTCTATGACTAGAGCTCTTCTTCCAAGTCTTACAGTTGTGTAGTTACTTAAGGAATTCCCTGCCCTTTACGGAACTCGATGTTCCATTGCTGTCTTCCTAAGAAGCATCCACGGGACCTTATTCCGAGCCAGATAAATCCAGTCCACAAACACATTCCTCCACCCTATTCATTTAGAATCGATTTTAATATTATCCTTCCACACTTATGCCTAGCTCACATATTTTGTTCTGAAAAAGGTTCATTGTTCTGTGCTTCTACTACCTCAAAGGTGAGAAAAATGGGAGTCCTTGAACATGAAAGTAGCTGAGAGCTAAAAGACAAGCAACTTTCTTATTTGTCTTCTTGTTAATATGAAGAAGATATATCAACTGTATGTGCTATATGATGTCAAAAGGCGTGAATAATTACGTTCCGTAGATTTAAGAAGAAATACCTGGAGTGACTGAAGATCACACGGAGATAACCATCAGTACAGTCCGTATTTTATCCGATATTCGAATGAAATAAATATGAGCCAACTTTGTTGAAAAAATACATTTGTGTAATCCAGAATATTATTTATTTGAAAATAAAGTAAAATCAGTTTTAAAAAAAGAAGAATTGTTTATAAAAACTAAACACAGGAGTGCACGTCACTACATTCAGCTACTGCCGAAACTAAAAAGACGGGTAGGCCTATACTTCCACTCCGTCATCGCGTCATGCAAAAGGACAGTTCTATCTGTTACAATTTGTACATTAGCTTTTGCAATTCAGACTAACGGTCTAAAGAGCAGAGTCCTTCAGACTTTCCATAAAGCAATGACATGCTGGATAGGTGACACTATTGCAAACATTTTTGGAGCTATGCTGAAAGTATATTACACACAAATACAACGAGTCAAGGTGTGGTGGAAACAAAGATGGTTGCGTTCGTGGCGATGATACCTCTCCAGACAGATTTATAATGCACATGCTTTAAACAAACTTCACTACACAAATATTTGTATAAGCATTGGTTTCTTCCTTGAACTGTGTGGGATGGGCAGTCCTCATCAAGCCACGTAATGGGTAAACAGATAGGCTATTTATACAAATATTAATGTAATTAAGGATGAACCAAGCTGCCTCAAGTCGTTGAACTTACAGGTTAGGTCCTTTATATTTCGTGCAACAAAGAGAGGAGCGAGTTGTCTTTCAATGCCACGACAAACACAGTGACAAAGATGGCGCCAATTTCAATGGTCAAACGGAATCTGGAATAGTGCAAGGAAGGAATGCCTAGGGCACGAATATTTATAATATTTTAAAAAAGAAACTGAAGAAAACTAATTCCGTGGAGCAGAATCGTGTTTGAGTAGAAAATATTTGGGAGATTTAAGGTCCTCTCAGCGGTGTTGATCAACATTAGAGTCCTCTAAAACAGTGGTATTCAAACTGAGGTACGCGTACCCCCGGGGGTACGCGAAGACATCTTAGGGGTACGTAAAAAAAGAAAATATATATTATTTCATAATAAACACTGAATAATCAGGGCCAGATTAAGGGTTAGCCACAAGAGACCCGGACATAAGGGCATGCGATTTGGGAGCGCCTTTTTTTTCTCTCTCTCTCTCTACTTCATGCGATTCTTATCTGGGCGGCTAGTTTCATTTTATTCCACATAGTGCATATAATATATTTGTTATTTAATAGCTTGACTCATCTTTTTCTCATTTAAAACTTATTATTTAATACATTATTTTGTGTGTAATTTATTTAATTTATTTTAGATGTAGATTATAGACTATGTATAACTTGAATTATGTACCAACAACTTTGGGGGTACAAAGTTGAAGATAAATTATATCTGGGGGTACGCGAACAAAAAAGGTTGAATACCACTGCTCTAAAGTATGACGACATGTAAATTGGTAAATAGTTACTGATGTTTCAGAGAAGTTTGCTGCTTCTATCTTCAGGATCTAATCTTTGCGTAAGGAATTATTCTTGGAAAATTAAACAGTGAAAATGACGAGACGCTTAGCCACGCATTAAATTTCAAGTCTTCATGGAAATTAAAGAATTCGTCACTTGATACTATTCTGAGTCAAATGACTCCTGTCCACATTGTCGAAACGTCTGCAGTTATGATCCAGTTCAAAATATCATTTCATGTGTATCTCCAAAGAGGAAAAATGGGCCTATATAAGAATATATTAGGCTCAGAATAAAAATCTATAGGAACTTCAATGGACACTTATAACCTGCTCTTTTATCATAAGGAAAGATAGAAAATTTTCTTTGCAAAGATAAAAGGCATTAAGACAAAGCAGAGTGGCCGCGTTGCTAAGCCCAACGCTGGGATCATTTCTAACCACCTACACGGTCTCCCATTCAGACCAAAATCTTCACACTCATCTCCCTCATTATCATCCGTTTTATTATATTATCGTGCAAACGTGTAGGTACGGGCGTCATGATGGGCCATAACACCATTCAAGGGATCTTGTCCAGGATTCATTCCGAATCAAAAAGATCAGATACACTAATTAGCGGAATCCTGAAGAGGAACTTTCAACATCTTCAGCTTCAAGGATTAGGTGTTGAGGCCTGGTCCGTTCTGAAAGGACATTATCCATCCACTTGAGTTTAGAATGGTCTCGCTAGGGGTTGGACGGTCCGGAGTTCGAAAGCCGGTGGGGGCAAGGTTTTCCGTACGCGGCCAGACTGGCTCCGAGGCTCACCCAACCTTCTGTAGAAGGGGTACCGGGTCTCTTTCCCGGAAGTAAAGCGGCCGGGGAATTGCGTTGCCCACCCACCTCCGTCTAGCGTCGAGGTTAAAGAAAGAGTAAAGCTATATACTTTCTCTACTCCCCCTCTGGACCATCACGGCTTATTACAGGGTAAAATTAACCTGTACCTCACATTTATTTGGCTTGTGTATTGAATATCCATTATTCACAAGATTTCATTTCTGTTGTTTCCGTGCTTTTGATTTACATATTTTCGGATGGTTCCGAAAATTGCCTGATATTTATTACGCTTGATGTAAACACCAGAGTTAGAGCAGCATGACACATTTTTGCACCAAGTATCCGAAGATGTAAATTTGTACAACAATTTTATTATCGATCATCCATTTACATCGAACATGATTTTGACCTCAGAATATCATGGCTTTCGTTTCACCGTGTTATGAAATTGGTTTACTGACGTACGTAACAAGAATAATATTAGAAAGCACTAGTTTCACTTACCAGTATCACTGAATGTGTACGTAAACAAAGGGTTAGTGTCTGTCCACTCCAAACTGTTATACTTTAACCAGTTAATAACAGTGAAAATACGGCTTCAAGGCAAAATTTTTGGGTAATAGAAACGCTAGAGGCTAGACATTCAGGTTTGGAGGTGAAGAATGTTTAACAAAACCTGCAATACTTATTAAGTCCTTTAAGCCAGAAATTAGATCTAAATATTATTCAGAACTCAGTTTCTACAGCCATTCTCTCTTAAGGAGACCTTGTCAATTATTGCTGCACAGGGAAATAATCGCTATTTACTGTCAGAAAATCGAAACACATAGATTGGCTCCACTCCATGTGTAGACTGCAGAGAATTTTGATGTTAACGCAGGTGATACATATAAGAAACAACGTATTTTAAAGATATATATATATATATATATATATATAGGAAAAGAGAAAATAACAAATTACTGACCATGAATATTGGTCTCGATTTCACGACGACAACTGATGAGGGATAATTATAATTCAAAGCATGGAGGTTGTGAAGTTACTAGGCAAATAAGTTTACATTTAATTACTGTTCTGTCCCACAATTCTTCAGAATGAAACGGTATAGATCAGCCAGTACTGTGACTGGCTCCTGGAAGGACGACATAACATAGCTTTTCTTCGGAAGACAAGGACTTAATGTCGGTACATATATAAGCACGTACAGTCAGCACAAATGTACGTTTTGAGTTCGCTGTTTCCTGCTATGTGTTTCAGCTGGAAACAGCAACCCGCAAGCAGTAATTTAATTGTATGTAAATCAGTGCATTTTTATGGTGACAATACTTAATGATGGGAAAGTAGTCCGATTTTCGCCCCATCGCGTTCAGACTTGTTCTGGGGAAAAACAATCTTCCTATTTAAAGAGTGCCAGGACCCAGTTCCTGGGGCTAAAGCAGCCACAGGATAAATCCCATATATCTTGTTTTCTTTCCTGTGGCGCTTTGGCCTGTATTCGGGTCACGGCCTTCCCTTACGAGGCTTCACGATCACACTCAGACACACCACACTCGGTAGGACTCCTCTGGACGAGGGACCAACTCGTCGCAGAGACCTCTACCTGACAACACACAACACTCATAAGAGACATCCATGCCCTCGGTGGGATTCGAACCCACGATCCCAGCAAGCGAGCAGCCGCAGATCCACGCCTTAGACCGCGCGGCCACTGGGATCGGTGATATGTGTGTTCAGTATCTTACAACAGGTCAAGACTCTTTCCTTCCGCATCCTTATAATTTACCTATGGAATTAACAAAGCTCTGTTAAATATACTAAGAAATAAACACCGACTAGTGGACCTATATTCATACCTACAGTACTAGAAGCTGGAAGCGCGATAGCTCAGTCGGCTTAGTGACTAGGCTACGCAATGTTATTTCGATTCATGGCAGAAGCAAGAGTTTTCATTTCTCCACAGCGTGCACATCGGTCATGAGGCCTGCCCACTAGCTGGGCCCGCAAGTGCCTGAGAAAATTTTTCAGTAAAATATTCTGAACCATACAATACGAAGTAGATAAGCAATTTACTAGTAGGATAGCCTATTACATAACAAGAAATTTCTTGATTTATTCAATTCACTTACTTTTGCTGGGAGAGTGAAATCAAGAAATGTTCGACTGTATGGGCACAAGAATAAGATGAGGTACACATGGAATGCACGTAGAAGAGGCATGTTTGCGGTGAAACTGGTTTGGAAAGCATCCACCTGCAAAGTCTTGAAGGAGATGAGAGAATAATATTAAAAAGTATGCTGTATTACGGAAAGAGGTAGTAAGAAAGAGAAGCAGTTGGCACTGGTGCCGGATTGTATCCAATGGCAGACTTTACCTTTAGCGGTGTTCAACATTCATGTTGCATCAATATAGGCCTAAGGTTAGTATGAACACGATTCCTTCTTTCAGGGTTCAATTTTAACAGACTTACGCTGATCCTAAGATTTAACAAGCGACAATGATGATAGGAACGAAATGCACAAACACAGAGCGTCATGAAGCGGGAGTCTCATTTCCTGGAGGTAGTGACAGGCAGATCATCAATCTACTCGCGGATGGTGTCTTTCTGCAGAAGCTATGAAAATGAGGTTCCCAAAAATCGCGCGGAATGTGGGCATGAGCGACAGCAAGCTTAATAAAACGTCACAGGGCCAATCGTTAATCTTCGCCTTGTCTGTTGTAATTGCCAGCAATAGTACCGCGCTATGCAGATTAATTACACTTCCGAACCGCATCGTATGCGGAGACCTCGCAAGGATACAGCGGCAGGAACTTGGGAGTATTGAACTGCGTTAAAACAATCCTGCAGATAACGAGAACGTATTAACAGTGCTGGCAGTTGATACATTCTGTTGTATACGGGCCGACAAATGTCCGCGTGTCGTGCCTAATTATTATAATCGAATACACAGTTATTAATGTGCTCCTATGAAGCCCGTTGAAGTTTCAGTGTGAAATTCCTAACATAAGATATATTGAAAGAAAGATTTCGGTACGCGGCCAACATATTTGGAAAAAAACAAGCAGCCAAAAATACGTAAAACTAATAAAGCATATTGTAGTCCAATGTAATAACCAAAATGCAGGTTCTGCTATCTGCGTGTAGGTCGCACAAAGTTAGGCCCAATCAACGTATTGCAGTAGCAAATACTGAACTGAACTGAACTGCATTCTTTATAAGTGCCACCTTTATTTACTATATTTAATTGTTACCAAATCTACCATAGGCTAATACTTTTTTTTAATGGCTTGACAGCCCCTTAGGGGCCTAGGCCGCCTCGTTTTTCCAGGCTTCACGATCACACTCGGTAGGTCTCCTCTGGACGAGGGGCCAGATAGGCTAATGGTATCTCACAGAATAAATAATATAGCTAAAGATTTTGCTGCACTATTTGGTAATATTCATAACTGCTCGCTTAATACATACATACATACATACATACATACATACTATGCGTATAAAATGACAGAACAGAAGTCTTTAACCTTTTTTAGACTGTGAATAAAGACTTTTGGTGACGAAGAAAAGAGTGAGCATTCCCTAGCTCAGTATGAACAGCAGATCTAGCTCTCGTGCCCCTCTTCTTTTCAAATTACACGTGACACCACTTTACAAATAACAAAACTTAAGCTTTACAGCTGCGTTGTTGCTCTTCCCTTCTCCTGTTCTTCCCGTCCGTGTTTCTAAGCACTGTTATCGGTCCACGTGACATCGCTGTTTCTTTTCAGTATTTTCGCGTGGGGGCTAGAGAGGCCCCTCTAAAAGAGCCATTGTAGAACATGAGTCAATAACTTATTTTCCATATAGCCTATTACGTTGTCAAACATGCTATTGTGTTACAGCGTAGAACAGTCTGTTACTCATTTTTATTTAGAATTATTTGATACATAATTATTTACGTATTTCTGTCGTCAAGAGAGAGGAGCCAGTTGCTGACACGGCGCAAGGATTTGACGGTATTCCGTAGACTACTGCGACAGACCGGACAACAGCAAAGCGAAACTTTTAGGGAATGATAAATGTAATTAATGATTGCAGTGTAGCATCCATTCCTTATGTCTTTAAATTAGGCCTACTTATGCAAGATGACCTCCATGACTTTCGACACATTACCATTATCGCTGTCCGAAGTTCTGCTTAACTCGCCACAGTAAAGCAACAGTAAGGTCCCAGTTTCCTTCGTAATGATGGCTTTCAATTCTTGGGTCCAGAATGGGACAGCAGTGTGCACTTTTTTTTTTCCTATGGCTCGACAGCCCTTAGGGGGCCTAGGCCTCGTCATTGTACGACGCTTCACGATCACACTGATAGACACACCACATTCGGTAGGACTCCTCTGGACGAGGGACCAGCTCGTCGCAGAGACCTCTACCTGACAACACACAACACTTACAACAGACGGACATCCATGACCCCGGTGGAATTCGAACCCACGATCCTAGTAAGCGAGTGGTCGCAGACCCATGCCTTAGACCGCACGGCCACTGGGATCGGCAGTGTACACTTTAGGATTGAGATATCTCTACACCAACAAATCTTGATTTTACCAGGTATTAAACCATTAAGTTCGTAGATTTTATTGTAAAACCTTCGGATTTATGGGTTATTAGCCAATGCATTTTTTGAAGGAGTTAACACGATATCTAACAGAATATGCATATTTACAGCTAACCAAAATATTAAGCTGTATTTCTTTACGAAGTTTTAAATAGTCTCATTTTAGGAGTTTCAACATAAAATTTAACTTGAAATTATCTAAGTATCCGTAATACACAGACGGACGGACGGACATTACGAAGTTAATAGGCGTTTTTTCGCGACTATGGTAATGCGCCCAAACGTCGGTGGGCAAATTAGGTTATAAGAGGTCATACTATTACAAAATTTCTCTCCTTAGTAAATTATTCTTAAGATATTTAAATAAATGACAGTGAAACTGAAAACACACGAGTAATCTTACACGAAACACACATCCAGGATATAATATGTTGTTGTTGTTTCAAAAATCAACAGACATATTCCATGCACATTAGTTGGTAAGTCGGTTAAAACGCTAACGCTTCGGACTTGTTTTCAGAAGGCTCCCAGTTTGGATCTCGGTAATGTTACAACCAGCCTCGCTAGGGTTTTTCTCAATTTCGCCACGCCTCGAGTGAAATTTTTAAAATCTTTACCTGCTTACTAATCATGGTTGTCTCTCAGTATGATTTCACGCCATAAAACACTGCAGTTGAAACTTCGTCATTAAATAATTTAATTAATCCATTTTGTTAATCGTGATATATTTCCCAAATATCTTCCAATTTCACATAAGCTCTTTGTTTATTTTTTAATATTGCTCTATTGCGTATTAATAAATTTTAATTTACAGACAATAATTGCACGTAAGAAAGAGGAAGTAACGGGAGGATGGAGAAAATTACAAACCTAATAAAGAAGTTAGTCACCTATTATTATGGTCATTAAATGAAGTGGGATATAGCAGAAACAACACGCAGCAAGCATGGGAGGGAAGAAATTTCTACAAAATTTTGATTGAAGTGCTTCAAGGAAAGGGACTACTTTCGAGCCTTAATCCTCGATTTTGAAAAATATCAGTGGTGTAGACATAGCCCTCGCAGAACCCGCGGCGTTGGAGGACCCCGTGGGTCATGGTAACCCTAAGGTATAAAACACTAAAATTTGTTGTGGGTTCTTTCGGACTTGATTCAGTTCTTCTGACAGCAGGCAGTATTCCGGATCCATGTTATGAGATGTGGGATGTAACTTCGCTAATAATTATAGAAAGTCTCAAGGGGTGAGGCGGGGCCGACCGGTTATCTACGTCGCTCAGAAACATACAAAAGAAATAAGTCTGTCTTAGAAACAGTGTCGGAATGTGAAACGGATTGAACTGGGAGAGATCCTGCGGCGGACATGCATGAACATGGTAGTGCTTAATGAATGTTCGGGTTCCAAGAAAGGATGGAGTACTTGACCATTTCAGTAGCGTTACACTTCTGAATTAAGAGCCTGGAACGTAGAGTTATTTAAAATACTTGGTTGAGTGGTTGATTATTTTTTTACAAGTGGTAAGTATTCGCGCTTTCTCCTACATGTAAGCTGGATTTCTTATCAGAGAGGCATAAAATTATGCAACATTAGCTTAATTGATTTTTTGCATATGAATGCTCCTGAATGCAGTACTTATCTCCAGTCCTCTACTACAGACCAAGCGTAACAAGCAGTTTAATGGAGGTGTTCTGAGAAAAATTCCTCTCGGTTGTAAAGTCGTAGAAGGTTTTCAACACATAAAAACTGAAATTTTTGTATAAAATATTTACAAATTCAATATTTGTATCTGAATGTTGAAAAGGTACACATTCAGAAACATATCGTTCCCTTTTGATGGGCTACCGGCGAAAAATACATAAACTTTCCCCGTTTTTTGGTGCTACAATATTACTCATAAGCTATATTCAAAGCCACACCTAAAAATAATAAAGTATTTTCTAATTTTTTCTTTTGCTTTTACAAATTAAATTTGTTTATTTGTTCCGACCCTGAACTAATCCTGGGGCAGTGGACTTTGATAAATTCGTTTATGATTCTTCGATAAGGAATCAGTCAAAGGTCATCGTACTTTCAAATACATAAAACTGCAAATATCTACGCCCATAGGAATGCTCGATTCCAGTATCAAAGGTGATCTAAGACTGTAATACCTAGTTGATATGGTGCATGGTGTAGAGAAAAAAGGAAAAGGCAACGAATCAAATGGCCTACTGTATATTATATATATACCTACAAAAATTTGATAAACTAATTTGATATGATACTTGCCTACACGAATTGTCAACAATATGGAAAGAACACTGTCTGCAATATAAAATTTATGAAATCAGTATCGACTTTTCAGTTACTTCAAATAAACTTCAGTTCTTGTGTTTTCATCACATTTAGGTTAAGAATGTGCGAGCGTTACTTTGATTCAATATTCGGAATAAAATACCGTGCGGAAAGCATTAAACTACAAACAGATCGACTTTAAGAGTGACGGTCACCTACATTATCCTTCCTCACAGAGAACACAGTGTCCATTATAAATACTAATCGGCCAATGCTGTTTACGAAAATAATCGGTATTGTTGTGACAATAATAAGAAACACATAAACACTCGTACATTGCGTCAGCAATATGCAGTGTTTCTTCATATTACATCATAAGGCACATAGAGTTACGACTGCGGTTTAAATAGTTAAAAGCGTAATACATAATAAGGCACAAAACACATAAAACAAAACAGGTATTTGAGGAAAATAAACAAAAGAAAAGCTTGCAAAGCTAAATATGATGGCTGGTGCTAAAGCACGCTCCTTTGAATATATTGCGCATACATTAGAAACCATTAAACTGCTGAGTATCGGTCATTCTTTTAAGGTCTTTTAGCAAACAAATGACTTACCCATCTGCGTGAATAAATGCATGGAGTCAGTACATACGGGCAGAGTAATATCTGATATGTGGCTTATTACTTGAATCTAGACAAATATTTTGTAGTAAACAAAGAGTGGAATGAAAGAAAAGTTAAACCACTATTATAAATGCAATACATTTAATCACTAACCATTTATACGGTGGTTTATTTAATTTATATAGACCCTAGCGTAGCCGTGGTAAATTTAATATAATTAAACGTTGCCAAGACATTTTTATTAGCCAAGAAAAGGAAGCGGGAAATTTTATAACACTCAAAATGTTAAAAACTGGTAATTACAAATTTCTTCCGGAACGAACCAATTTTTCTTTTCGAATAAGTAGATTTTTAAAACTGTTGTTGCTGTTATTTTTACTATTCCTTGTCATATTTAAGGCCTATGTGTGACCTAAGAACTATTTGGTTTTTTTTCTGTCCTTGCCCTAAGTATTTCAGCACCTGTTATAGAAATATTGTAAAAGTTTTTCGGGCTGTAAAAATTGTTGGCCTTAGTAGCGCAATATCTTCACTCATTTCAGTGAACTTTTAGTTATAACTCGCAAAGCAATAGGCATAGCAATAGTTTATTGTCACTAAGCTATTAGGAAAATGTTGACTGTTCTTCAATGCGACATTCTTAATTTTAAAACGCAAAGTAATTGTAATTTATATAATTTAAACCTTTCACGGCGACTAAATTCAATAAAATATTCTCGGGCTAGCAGTCTCGTGAGGTGGACGAATGGCGAGTAAACCAAAGCAAATCCAACATGGACTAGTCTGAAATCGAACACGTACCTCCGCGTTAACAGCTTGATCCATGGCACGGCATCATAGTCCATAGAGTGACTAGGCTACAGACTGCATGATCGAGGAAGCGTGATGCGGGTCCCAGCAGCGGCAAGAGATATTTCTCTTCTCAGAAGCGTCCAGACCGGTCCTGGGACCCACCCAGCCTCCTATTCTGTGGGTAGCGGGAGCTCTTTCCCCCATGGTAAAGCGGCTGGGGAGTGAAGCTGACCACTCGCCTCCATCTAGTGTCGAGGTTAAGAATGAGTAGAGATATAACTCCACTCCTCCATATGCTCTTATAGCGTGAACAGGGACAAATTTATTTTCTAGCTTTTACCAACACAAAAAGGGGCTGAAATAGTTTGAATTACGGATAGAGGAGACGACCTGCAGATACGAAGGACACATTGAATAAGCAGCCGTGGAGAGGAGGCAGTCGTGGTCCTCCAGTTTGTGGGTTAGGCAAGTGGCTAACAACTCCTCACCGTAAAAACAACATGTTAAAAATATTACACAGTGCAGCAGGCTTCGCCGCAACCTTTGGAACTGCCTACTCACAAAAAATGGAAAAGCAAAATCTAGGCGTGGATGGAAAAGTAACTTTAAAATTCATCTTCAAGAAATAGGTTGGCTGTTGTGGACTCAATACATGCGGTTCAGAACAGGAACAAGTGGCGGAATCTGTGAACAGCATACTAAAGCTCCGTGTTTCATAAAGGGCGGAGATTTGGTTTCTCAAAGCGATAGATGTTCGTTTCATTGCTGGGATTTCACTTCTTTACGCGTGCACTAGCAAAAGTACATATAACAGAAAATAAACCAGTTTTGAGGGCAAAAAAGTCATGACAATGATATACATTGTTTACTTCAACAAACTTTAAAAATCCTTCTAAAAAGTCATTAATCCGCAAGTTTCAAGCAGAAAAAATGAGCAGAAGATTCACATTGCTAGTGCACCAAACAAAAGCAACTTATAACATGTTACAGTTTTTACCTAAATACTTTCAACTTATTATTTCACTTGAATGGCTCATAGCTTAAAAACACAACTAATCAATAAAAAATTCAACTCACAACAAATAAAAGTTTAAATACAATTGACAATTGTAAGTGAACCTTACAAAAGTGAGATCTCACACTAAAGACACATATGTAATAATAATAATAATAATAATAATAATAATAATAATAATAATAATAATAATAGACTTTACTTCCAAATTGTGTTTGTACACTGCCTGATATTGGCCTTTTGGGACGAAACATGTCGCTTATTTTTAACAGACTATTCTTATACAATAAATACGCGTTTTACGGTAATCTCATTCATTAATCTGTAATTTCAGTTTGAATGGACACGTGGATGGCCTCAGAATACAGAAAGTGTCTCTTGATTCAACTAAAGCAGCTCTTTATATGCAAGATTTCTATACGCGAAGATCGTTAGCAGTGGGATGTAGTCGTAATGTATGTATACATAAGCCTGCAAGAAGAGGCTAGTCTTGTGTGTTGTTATACTAAAACTGCCAATAAACTACTGTCTGCTGTCGTGCGGGTTGACTGCTAACCAGGGCTCAGCACAAGTTGGGCTCGGCTGTTCTTATACGACGAGCGTAACAGCAGCAGCAGCTGGCAGTAGTAATAAATTGTACTGCAGCCCTCTCACTCAGCTACCGTTAATTTAACTCACGCGTTACCAACTAAAATAAACCGTCTCTTGTGAACATGTTTACAACGTAATAAGGCACTACATAACACGGAATGACGGCTAATGTTATATAGTCCTCACCAAATATTATTCGGGTGATCTAATTACGTATGAGATGGATTGAACATATGGAATGCATGGGAACAGAAATGCATATAGGGTCTTAGCAGGGAAATCTGACGGAAAGTGACCAATTGGAAGACCTAGGCTTAGATGGAAGAATGATATTAAAGTGCATCGTAATGAAATAGGATGAGTATCAGGATCTTGTAGACACGGTAACGAGTCTTTGAGTTCCATAAAGTGTGGTAATTTATTGACTAGCTAAGGACGTAATAGATTCTCAAGAAGGGTTTTGATCCATGGACGTAGTGAGTTACAGATTTAATACAAAGTTGCAAATCATTTTATATTGCAGCCAGATGGAGCTATTTCGAAGATACAGACTACAAGAAAACATCATGACAGAAGTTCTGTGAGGTAAAACCAAAGTTGTCTCTGTGCATAATTAAGCATCACAACATAAAGACTCATAAGTAAGTGCAGATATAGATCCATGCATTATTAATCTCAGCACTGCATAGAGATGAATGGTCAGCTTTACGTCACGGCCGCTTTATCTCCGAGAAAAGAGTTACCCATACCCATTAAAAAGTAGGGTGGGTGTGATCCAGATTCGGACTGGAATTTTTTAAAAAGAGAAAAATCCCCTGCCCTAAGTGGGATTCGAGCTACGTTTCCTCGATCGTCCAGCCAGCAGGCTTGTCACTATACCTACTGAGCTAGTATGGCATCGACAAACATTTTGTACTTTTAAAATGTTCTAATAGCGGTGGCTCAGTCAATGTAGTAATTACGTCACAAGCTGGACGAGCAGGATTTCATTTTTCTGTTGGTACGAGTGATTTGTTTTCATCACTGGCTCTGAGGCCCAACTAGTATCCTGTTGAAAAGTCACAGGGTTAATTTTCCTAAAATACAGTGGCCTGGACGAAACGTTGAATACTGGCCTGCATATAGTGCACAGGTTAAGAATGCATGGAGTTATACTTCTTTGCCCATACGTTTTCATGGTGTGATGTTTAGTTAAGAACATATAGGCCTATAACTTTACATTCGCACTCTCTGAACGTATGCCTATTTCATATAAGAATATATGCTGAAAGCATAATAATAATATTACCATCTTGCGGCTTGATTCACAACTTATCATTGCAAAATATTAGCACCTTAGAAAAAGTTAAACAAGCATAGACCATCGAACAAGATATTTTAACCTAACCATTTAGAACAATTTTAATAGTGCAATTAACGTTTCTCAATTTTAATAATTGAAACAAATAAATCCTAAATTTCTTAACGTACCACCAGGCGACCTTCCGCATACCACAAGTGGTATGCTTATCACCGTTTCAAAAGCACTGCATTAAAGTCACCCTGAAATGGAGGCAGTATGTTCCTCCGAAACGTCCGACGATTTAACCACTAGACGGTGCAGAAACTCAAAGCACATCATCTGATCAACAACCGCCGTGAAAACCTGAGAAATAAAATCTATTTAGGTTTACATATTTCTATGATTTGCGTATCACAATACACTCCATAAGACCTACCTATCTACCATCCATGAAAAAGTAAAATCCATAACGAACCGCAGTATGTGCACCTAGCCGAGAAAAGAATTCTGTCTCTCTCTGATTTTTGTATTAATACAAGTTTAACTCTTTATTCGAGGACAATGCGCATGTTGAAACAAGGAGAAGCGATAACAGACACTGTATTAAACTTAACCAAACAGACTACCGGCATTAAAGACTGCATTAAGCGTTTTTACTTTCATAAAGTGATCATGATAGATTTACCTCCTCAGCATGAGTCAAGTTTGTTTAATATATGCAGTAAACGTAATTTATTAAAACAGACAAAGGCGTTCATCAGAAATTACAACTTAAATTCCTGACCAGATTTATAAGTTAACCTAGCTCCACTGATATTTTCCTACCAAAATATATTGATTGTGTGAGAGAACTGGGAACGTGAGTATACTGAGGAATCAAATGGCGGAAGTACAAGGTTATTAATGACAAGTTGGTACACATACTTATCAACAGCATCAAAACCCACTTCATCATAAACAATCATGTATAGTAATTAAGCTTTTGTGCATTTTATTTATTACATCCTCTGATCAAATGGTAGGAAAACACACTGGTCAATACGAATGATATTCCGGGCATACCCAAATCAATATTCACGATAACAATATGACAGCCCACCTTCCATCAATCAGCTTCGTAAGAAGCAAAGGAACAGGGTCGTGGCAGACATTGGTCAGCAAGCCTCTACAGCGACTCCACACCGGACCCGACAATCCAACTGAAGAATTCATCAGGTTGTCACACAAGCCAAAGTATGGATTACAGGTCTAAGAGTGGGGTCTCCTGTTTTATGAATTAATGTAGTTTGGTAGGTGGTTATGAAGGTTACGGAGGAATATACTGCCTCCATGTTCAGGATGTAAGATGGGGGCAGCGTGTTTATATGACACGTTGTTAAACACCTGCCAGAAAAAAGGGCGCGATAATGGTGACGACTAGTCCAAATATTTGTCACCATTGAAATATTAAACCGCGTATGTAAGAATTGTAACATAAAGAATACGAGAGTTGTGTGATCAAGTTACCTCCTACTCAGATTTAGCACTGAAGCCTACAAACGTTGATAACGACGTGCCACATTTAGAGCGTTAGAATAACAAGACACATTATACGTGACTCTCCAAGAGAAAGAACTCGCCTACACAGCAAAAGTGAATCACAGGAGCAAGTAAGCCAAGCAGCAGAAGAGCCTGGAAATTGATTGCTACGCACTAACCGATTAACTACATGAATCAAAGTATTCCTTGTGCAGTCTACAATTTAATCAATTGAAAAGCATTCAACGCCTATCGAACTGTCATATTCACTACAGCCAGTACTAATCCTGGAATCCATTCCACTGCATCACACCCTTTTTCTCTACGTTCCTTTTAATATTATCTTCTCAATACACCTAACTAATTAATTCCATGGAGTAGAGTACTTAGAAAGCTACTAGTTCCTTTGTTTGTCAAGAAATCCTCCGCATTTTATGGAACCCGAAGTTTCATTACCTAGTTACAAGAGCATGAAAACTGTCCCTGTCCTGAGCCATACGAATCCAGTCCAAACCAGTCCATCCTATTGTTTCAAGATCCACAACAATGTTATCCTCCCATCTACGCCTAGGTCTTTCAAGTGTTTTCTTTCCTTCAGGTTTTCCTACAAAATCTCTCCTCTCCCCCATTCGTGTTCCATATAAGTCTAGGTTCCCGTTTGAGGTATTTTCCCTTCAGGAGTTTGGATCAAAATTACACATGCACTTCTTCCATGCACAGCACATGCCTCACGCATATTACAATCCTCGATCTGCATGTCCTCATAGGTGCCAACCAGAATATGAAGCTTCTCCTTATGCATCGTTCTGCATTTTCTTTTATTGCCCTTCTATTATTATTATTATTATTATTATTATTATCATCCTCATCATCATCATCGATGATTGATCTATGTTTATGGTATGCGGCTATTGGGAAAACAATTGATTTATATTTTTCCGTAATTTGTGTTGTTTATATTTGTTTTGTGTCATGTTGTATGAGTTGCATATTGTTATTAGTGTTTGTATGTTGTGCTGGTTCTGTTATTGGCCATTTGGCTATTGACGCAGCACGTTAATAAACAAGAATTATATTGAACTATTGCCGAAAATGGGATAACCTCTTCGGAGCCCAAGGCTTAGATGGGAGAATAACATTAAAACTGAAATTATAGAATTTGTGCGTAGGTATATATATATGACTGCATTCATTAGGCTCAGGATGGCATCTTGTGGCGGATTCTTGTGAACACAGCAATAAATTTATGGCGATTCAATAAAGTGCGGCGAATGTTTGACCAGCTGACTCCTGTGCTCTATGGAGATGATGATGATGATGACAATGATGATAATAATAATAATCCTGTAAGTATATTTTACACAATACATTACGATGTAGGGTCAAACCTTGGCAAAAGAGTTTATCATGTAAAAACTTCAACGTAAATAAAATATTATTATTATATTGTTATTATTATATAATATTTGTTAGCTGGCTCCGGCGGCCGTGTGGTCTAAGGTGTATCTTTGCAGCCGTTTGATTGTTAGGATCGCGGGTTCAAATCCCGCTGAGGGCATCGATGTTCGTCTCTTGTGTTTGTTGTGTGTTGTGTAGGTAGCGGCCTCTGCGACGAGCTGATCACTCGTTCAAGAGGAGTCCTACCGGGTGTGTGTGTGTGTGTGTGTGTGTGCGTGCGTCTAATTGTATGTGATCTCAAAACCTCAAAACGAGGCAACCTGGGACCGATTGGGGCTGTTGCGCCAAAGCAAAAAATTGTTGTTGCTCTTTTGGTTTTTATTATTTCAACCTAAAGGAAAAATCCCTGAAAATTCGTATACAAGAAGAAGCAATTTACCTTCTAGACCAGTGTTTTCCAAAAGTTTTTGCTCGCGGACCCTTTTTGGCTTCGGAAAATAACCACGGAAAGTCACAGCCTTGCTCACGTAAATATATAGAGTGTCCGGATAATCGGCATTCAAAAGTAAAAATTTGTATCTCAGAAACGACTTTAGATAGCTACGAATACATACCAATAGCATAAGTAACAATACACCACATGATTCGACCTTAATTATAAAGATTCTCGCTCGCTTCGTGGGTACGGGAAGTTTCTTAATTAGGTATTCTAACGGCCATACGAAATAAACATATCGCCAATTAATTAAGTTCCGCTATTATTTTTAATAAACATTATTCCTTTAATTAAAAAAAATAAGTAAACTTCAAAACAGTCATTACGGAAATGTATCCACGGATCCCCTGGGAAGTGATTGCGGATCCCTTCGGATCCGCGGAGCGCACTTTGGAAACCACTGGTCTAGACTGCAACGTCTACTAGACTTATAACAAGAAAGCAAAACTAATGAACATTAGCGCAAGGACAGACGTGGATATGTGACCCACCCATAAAGTCCTTCAATAAGAGACGAAGCCAGAAGTAATCCAAACTATTCTGCTTTTAACAGGTTTGTGATTATAAGAGAAAATATTCTTAGCTATCTGATCGATTTCCTATATGTCAGAAGTAAACATGATAAAGTTGCCTCTCTACCACATCTATATCACAACCAATGGAAGCGTGGAAATGTTGGGATAAGGGGTAAGGCTTGACTCATTCTGTGCCTCGGCACTACATACAGGTGAGCGGTCAGCTTCACGCTACAGCCTCTTTACACCCGAGAAAATTTGTCTCTTTACTCTTTTGATGAGGGACTGCGTAGACCAAAAAAAAAAAATATATTCCTGATATATTACCTAGCATTTAAACCTTGGCCTTCTACTCTGTAACCAGATGCCTTACGTAACTCTGCTCTAAGATCCAATTATTTTCATCTGCGTCCAGATTTCTTACTCAGAATACTGTCTGAAATTATTGTTTTCCGTAAACGCTACCACTGACCATTCTATCCTTTTGATTTCATTACCTATAAACTATTACACAAACAAAGCTGAAGACTGAGTTCTAAGTGTCGCAGTGATGTAGCGGAGGTATACGTGCTTCTGGGATATGACGCCGCCTCAATAGTTTCTCGATCTTTCCAGACCATTACCTTGTCTCGAAACATCGGGAACCAGTTACCCAGTGATGCGACGTCATATACCAACAGAACAGATACCTAGGCTGAAGATCCTCAATATGTAATTTTTTTATATTCCTGTTACTTTATCAGGTACGAATATTTTTCTCAATGCTGTAGTTGCTCTATTACTTTGAAATTATTTTCTTCCTTCGTACTGAAAGATCCGTCCAGACCGACTCTGGGGCTCACCCAGCCAATGGGTACCGGGTCTCTTTCCTGGGGGTAAATCGGTTGGGCCTGGCGTTGACCACCCACCCACATTTAGCGCCGAGGTTAAAGAAAGAGTATAGCTACAACTCTAATCCCCATCTGGGTCGTCATGGCCTGTTCTACGGTGAATTTTACCTTTACATTACCATACTGAAATATAAAATTTAACACACGGCATGTAATATATTTTTCAATTTTTGTAACGTACTTTTGCATACAACAGAGTGAAGAGTGATGTGTACTATTTACAACAGCTTTCAGCCTTATAACTTAACCCACGAAAGCCTATAGATCACAATGTGGGACTATGAACTGGACCAATGAAACACAAATGAAGAAATATTTACATAAATAGAGACGTTTTTACAGCCAGACATCTTACACAGTCGATAACAGGCGAGTCAACAATAAAATTAACACATTTGCTACTTCCGGAATTACAAGTGACATTACAAATACACAACGGTCATTTGTGGAGTGTGCTTTCCATTTATCGCCACCTGACGTAAAAATGTTCTTTTTCCTCCCTTTGCCTATGGTCCTTACACTTCTTGCATGCTCTTTCCACGAACTGTAAGCCACTGAATGAAAGTAAAAGTGAGTGTTAGGTCTCTCCTGTCTGTCCGTCAGTCCGAAAGTTTCATCTCCAAAACCATTCAGCGGGCTGAGACTAAGTACGAAATTAGACGTTTACACTAAAACCTCTCAATCGTGCTTTATATTAGCATATACCAAAGCGTTATAAACTTCAAACCGAGAGTTACCACACTTATACCCTATGACGAAATAGATGAAACGAATGGGTACTTGTCATACAAGAGATAGGATATTTATTTAACAAATATGTTTTTTTTTTTCCTATGGCTCGACAGCCCTATATGGGCCTGGGCCTCCTCGTTTCGTCGAGGTTTCATGATCACACACTTTAGACACACCACAGTCGGTAGGACTCCTCTGGACGAGGGACCAACTCGTCGCAGAGATCTCTACCTGACAACACACAACACTCACAAGAGACAGACTTCCATGCCCCCGGTGGGATTCGAACCCACGATCCTAGTAAGCGAGCGGCCGAAGACCCACGCCTTAGACCGCACGGCCACTGGGATCGGCAAATATAAGTTATATTCGTAATAATTTATTTTTCGATATGGAGCATAGGCCTATGTAACGAAATACAAACGAAATGACAATTTGGTCCTCTAAGTGGAGGTATAACACGACTGATGATAATGTTTGTCAACAATAAGATATATGACTACGTGTAAGTTAGTATACGAAAATACACTTGTATCTACACGATGACTAATCATTGATACCAACAATCGCAAACAAAACATTTGCGAAATATTTATGTTCCCAATTCGATTGCCACTCTCACTAGTTTTTAGCTCTTCGGTGTTGTGTTTATTCAAGAGATATCCAGATTTAACAGTGGTATGTTTATTTTTCAACAAACATCTCAATGTCTACATAAGTCAAATCCAAAACTCAAGGAGCACATTACGTTTAGATGTACAAAAAGCTAGATATGCATCCCCGCAAAAGTAAGGTAAAATAAACAAATATGGAAACTTATACTTTATAATAAAGTACAAGGAACTCTGACATAAGACGATTCAAATTTTCTTAGGTGTGACCTCGTGGCGATTGGTAAATAGTTGTCATCGTTTCCGAGGAGCTTGCTGTCTCCACTTGCAGCGTCTAATCAATCGAAGTCTTGGACTGCTTAGATGAATATGAAGGAGGAAGTTCCTCCGAAACGACGGTAATTATTTACCCATTCTCAGTCTTTCTTAATTTTAGGTTCGGAATGTAGATCAGAAATACCTGGAACGTTATGAGAAGTGGTCCTGGAGAAGGTTGGAGAAGATCGGTTGGACAGATGGCGTGAGAAATGAAGAACTATTACACACAGTCAAGGAGGAGAGGAATATCCTACAAAAAAAATAAAAAGAAGGAAGGCTAACTGGATTGGTCACATCTTGCGTAGAAACTTACTTCTAAAACACGTTATTGAAGGCAAGATAGAGGGAAGGATAGAAGTGACGGGAAGACGAGCAAGAAGACGTAAGAAGCTACTGGATGACCTTAAGGAAAAGAGAGGATACTGGAAATTGAAAGAGAAAGCACTAGGTTGCACTATGTGAATAACTCGCGTTGGAAGAGGCTACGGACCTGTCGTACGACATACAACTGAATGAATGAATGGAGAAGAGTTGTTTGTTTCACTCCCCAGTCGCTTTACTGCAAGGAGAAAGGCCCCCAGTACGCGTTAGGCTAGGCGCACACTTGCGATTTTCTGTCGCGCGATTATTTAGTCGCACAAATAGAACACACTGTTTTCAGTAGGAATGCGCGCACATGCGACTAAATAAAAGCAGCGATTAAAAAGATGCAACCAGCCCTATTTTACTAGCGACGCGACTGTCGCGAATTCAAATGGGTTACATAGACAGGAATGAACCTGCCACACTTGCTTCTGCTGCTGTTCAGTCGCATTTCAATCCTTGGAGAGAAATCTATCATTGAAAATTATTGTATTTGAATTATTTGTTATTGATATTGAATTATGTCTGATAACGAATCTGCTGTTGATGATTCACCATCACACATTGTTTTGGACACGGAGAAATTGATTTTTGAATTGGAAAAACGGCCTGCTCTGTATGACAAAAAATTTGACTTATAAGTGGGTGCACCCAATGTTTTCGTTTGCGTCTTTTTTTGGATTTCGTACGGAGTAATAAGGCAATCACACAAGTACTTTCGAAGAAATCCATACCATTACTGAAATATACTATCGATTTTTTGGTCGCCGTGTGCGGACCACAATACTTTTCGGCGATTGCGACTTTTCAGTCGCGGCGGCAATAAATCGCAAGTGTGCGCCTAGCCTTAGAGAGGAGGCTGGGTGGGCCCCAGAACCGGTCTGGGCAAGATGGCGATGAAAACATATCCGCCCTCGCCGGGAATCGAACCACAGTTTGCCAGTCATCTGGCAAGTAGCCTAATCAATGGAGTGAGAGAAGTGTTTTATTTAACGCGGTGGTAGACGAATAAAACACGAGTACAGAGCATTGGTGCTACGATATTGACAGGGAAACACGGAAGCTCTCGGGGAAAAACCTGTCCCAGTTCCAATTTGTGCACCAAAAATCCTGCACAGTCTGGCCTTGGATCAAACCCCGGGTTCTGAGGTGAGAGGTCGGCGACTAACAGCCCGAGTCACGACACTGTCGTAGCTTAATCAGGAACCTGGTCAGTCTAATCAGAAACCTGATCTCCCCGACTTCCCAAGGATAATGGGTAATAAATTCGAAGCTGTTATCATAAGAATGCAAGTCTATAGCATTACTGTCATGTCAGCCTGCTTGACGGCACCGAGTCTTGGCAGTACTCAACTTCATGTCACAAAAAACACACAGAAACAACCGTGCAAATAATGAAGCACCATTTCGGAGGTCTTGAACTGTCGTATGTTTAAATAAAAGCAACTCATCACAAGACTTAGAACATGTACAAAAACGCCCACGCTTACAATCTACTTGTACTTCTGTTTTCTTAAAGAAACCGATCTGTACCAGACATTCTAAACATTTCAACACTCAATATTTAGGTTTACATGGTGAAGCTAGCAGAATTACACCGTATAACACTAATAACTACACAATTTAGTGATCCATTTCTGCGATTACTTATTGTGCTACCTTTCTCATATATGACCCCAAAAGTTTCGCACCATCGCCATGTTTGTAATTTATACAACGGTTAGGTCTTCTGGATGACGATATCGTGTAACCTGGTGAGTTCTTTACAAGGTTTGGGGGGAAAATAATGCACGAGATTTGAAGTTCTCCCTTGGCGTCGCTAAGATTCAAGTCTTATGGGATGGCACGCAGTGTAAGGGGATAAATATATTTCGACGTTTCGAAGGATGGTAATGCCTGCATATTCAGGGTCAGGCATTGGCATTTTCCAAGAATGCTTCAGCCTGAAGATAAAGGCACAATAACCTTTCAGAAGGTCGGAAAATATTCGCCGAATAACACAGCGGTAACACGCCAGAAAACTTGAATCTTTAGAGACATGCTGCCTCCATTTTTCACCCTCAAGAAACAAATGTTGGCAATTGCCTACACGGAGCCATAATTCAGATGACCACAATCTGATTGCTCACTGCCGTTAAAACTTTAAATATTACGTGTTTGTAATTTTTATATTGGTTTTGTTTATGCTGGGAAATTAAGAAACTGCAAAGTTGGCCCAAACTGTCTTTCATCCAATGAATATATGGTACACTTCTCGTGACAGGGGACCGGGACCTAAGGCAACAATTTATTCTCATCTAGTATACATAAAATAAGAATGCATGAAGCTGTTACCTTCTCTCCTCCATACGCTTTTCATGGCGCGGTGCTTAATCAAATACTGGCGTTAAACTTTTACCTTTACTTTGGTGTTACCATTGATCATAGCAAGTTTCATGAATATTCGTGATTTCAGGCTTCTGCAGCGGTGTAAATGAGATCTGCGCTCTTCTGCGATTTTATGCAGCGTAGATTGGTAATTTGTTACCGACGTTTCGGGACAACCTATGGGTCCCACCTTCAAGGGTTAAGCAGTCTTCTTGGACTGTTTGACCCTTGAAGATGGGGCGGACAGGTTGTCCCGAAACGTCGGTAACAAACTACCAATATACGCTGCATAAGGTATTTTATGAATATTCATTTATGGTTGGAAGTTGGTGGGACAGGAACAAACATAAGAACTTGATGTCGTCAGTCCATTATTCCTTGTGAAGTAAGGACAGTCGCCTAAAAATAAGCGCCACTGTTATGTGTATTACTAATTGGGTTACCGACAGTTGGAATTATGTGCAATCAATAACCGGAGGCAGAAAGTAAAGCCATATGTATTGGGGAGCCTGTCTACATCCCGTCACGTGAGTCTTTTCACCCGGGGCAAGGAAACGGACTGCTGATTCATAGGCCTTTATATCCGCCTCGGACATCGTATTATCGTGTCAAAAGCAACGTAACCGGCAGGTCGAACATGTGTTCGACGATGGAAGCAACACTCCAGAACAGGTAATGCTTTATCAATAATCCTATAAATACGCGTAGCGAATTTGAACACTGTACCACGGTTGTACTGTTTTTGTACTGTTTTGCAGACTTTCTTATCCTCATTTATCCTGCTAAACAGTTTTACAAAAATATACAAACTATGACGTAAAGGTAAATTTACGCTGTACACTCCATGAAGGCAATGTGGGAGAGTGCAGGTATTATTATTATTATTATTATTTACTGCAATTGGGTTTTCACCCGGTGGCAGTAGTCCTTACACTAGTACACACAATACAAATGTGCATATAATATACATACATGTAACAATACAAAACGAACTATACACAATT
Organism: Reticulitermes speratus; assembly: GCA_021186555.1. Lineage (NCBI taxonomy): Eukaryota > Metazoa > Arthropoda > Insecta > Blattodea > Rhinotermitidae > Reticulitermes > Reticulitermes speratus. The sequence goes on from JAJKFL010000005.1 coordinate 25,286,449, forward strand.
ACAAAACAAAATACATACAGTAAATACAATTACACACATTAGAACACCCTTACACACATTAGAATTCCACTCATTCCTGAACTCAGCACTAGATGAAGGTGGGTAGTTAGCTTCACGCCACGACCGTAAGAGCCCCTGCTATGTATTGAACAGGAAGTGTGGTGGATCCCAGAGCCGGCCTGGACGCATTGAGGAAGAGAAAAATCTCTTGCCATGCAGGGAATCGAACCACGATTCCTCGGTTGTACAGCCTGCAGCCCTGTCACTAAACAGTCTACGCTAACCCGGCTCATGTAAACAACTACCGACCTGTTCGTTGCATGAATCAGCTTAGTTTCCTTACCGATATGCTGGTTACTTATAATCTTGGCTATGCATTCTTAATCACGGCGTACAGGCCTAATACCTGACAGCACTTACAAGTCGGGAGACACGCATAGAGTAACAATTCCGGTATCCCCATTCCTTTCGTCTAGTTATTTGGAAAAGCATAATATTTTTTTTTATTTTGTAAGACAAGTTTTATTCGAAACACTTTTCGCTCCGATAAATATTTTACGATTTACAATTAAATGATCGCAGAAACGTACGTAGGTTTCGTGTAAAGTGTTCCTTAGTGTTGTCTGATTTTAACTAAAGTTGGAGTGTGTTAAAACATTTTTGATAAGGTTCTTTAACATGACTCTTAATGGAAATACAATCAGCATTTGAGTTTTTACACGCAGACATGCCAACGGACAGACAGGCATCGCGAATTAATCGGTACACTTTTTAAACATTTTGTTGCGAAGGCACACAATGTATTGTGTCACCTGATTAAAATATGTGTTGTTCACAAACGATGTTAGTACCGCGTCAGCTACTTTCCAATAATTCGACAAGTGGTATAGGTCTAAAAATATATATCTATGGCACAGCATGGACGCATGAGTGACTTGTGAAATGCGTAAAAAATTAATTCTAGAAACCTAAAGCAAAGAAATAATTTCCAAGATATAGTTATACATGGAAGAATGGATATTAAAGAAACACAGTGTAAGAATATGGACTTGATTCGCGTGGCCCTGGTAAGGGCGCTTCTACACATGGTAATAAACATAGGGATTCCATAAATGGGGCTGAATATATATGTAAATTGCGTGTTAGGTTTAAAATGCTTTACATTAAACTGCATACAATTGTTATAATTTGAAAGCCAAAAGTAAAATTGAGAGTTATGCGTGGCAAACCTGAAGAATGCACACTGTTCCTGAAGAATGCAAGCAATGGTATTTTAGACTTGAAAGTTGAAAGCGTGTGAAATTCAATAGCTCTGTGTTAAACTGTGAAATGCAGACGGCGAGACAGGTAAAGTACATCATTCCGGTCAAGAATACTTAGATACTTTCATATTTCAGACATGAATACCTAAAAGATGCCAAAGAAAGTTAGTGATAATTATGAGTGAAAGTATTCCTATGTTCCATGAAAAATGTGTACCTTAAGATTTACATATATACGTCAAGACGTTCTTTGTCATTTTGTATTCCTCACTGTCGCAGATTTTTACTCGTTGCAGATACAAACCCATTGCTGCCAACCTAAGCAATCACAGCCATCAAGCTACACACACAGAGCAAGGGACTGCTTTCTCTTTTCGTTAATATACACATATCGAAAATAAAGTAATTAATCTAGACATTCACCAACAAAATGCACAAATCACTAACAAGGTGCAATCAGCCTCTTATCATAGTCAAACCCTACACACGTTTCGGCTCTCTATGAGCCATCATCAGGGCTGATTGCACCTTGTTAGTGATTTGTGCATTTTGTTGGTGAATGTCTAGAATAATAAAAAGCACGGTGAATTAAGACTAAAGAAAGTAATTAAATTTATAGACAGATCCTTTTGAACAATCGATGCAGGCCTCTTTACATATCAGCTCCACCTTAAGTAGGTTTATAGGCCTATTGAAATAATACGAATCAAAATAACCAGCCCATTTTAACTAGTGTAGGTCCCCAATACAAAATTTATTCGAAGTATCTTCAGTAGATCCTGAGATGAAACATGCATAAAGACTGTGCGGCACCGCGAGTTTATTTCCCCTATAGTAAAAACACTAGTACTGCTATTCTCATACTGCGGACCACGGAAGGGTGAGAATTTATGAAGGGTTCCACAGACTTTATTACGATTGAGCGCCAGAATCTGCCTGTCAGTGCTCAATAAAGCCACAAAAGTCGTCGCTCAGAACAATCAGACTATCCTTACTTCTCTTTTTTTAGTGTTCCATTTAACTATGCTATCAACTGATAAGATTAAATACCGTCGATAATAGATGAAAGAAATAACTGATGGAAAGATACTGACAAGGAAAACGGAAATACACGTAGAAAATTTCCAAGTGCCACTTCTCCTTTCAGGGATTCGAAAGAAGTTCGTCCGATACACGAAGGATTACAACAACTACATCAAGCTCCTGAGTACCCTCCACCTTAAAGATCCGTGTGTGACCCACAGAAAATTGATTCCCGCTTGACGAGACCTTCACTCTAGCAGCCATTCTCAATAGATGAACATGGAAAGGACAGAGTCAGTTCGTAGCACCAAGCAGGTTGGATCAAAGCACAAGGCTTTTTACGGGGTTCAAATTCAGCCGGAGGATTCATTGTCCGAAGGTTTATTGCCTTGTCCATCTTGTCCGCCACGTTTTCGCCAGGATAGAACCCTCAAATTGACCGTGTTGTGTATAGGCCTATCCTACTTTTGCTGCTTACTGTTTCAGAATGGCGAGTAATTAAAGGAGTAACCCACAATCATCAAGTGATGCCTATACACGCAAGTAGCAGGTTGCGCACAAGGAATGCCAGGATCGCGTTTAAGAGGAACAGAAACAAGTGGTTTCAAACAAGCCTCTACTTTAACTACATAAGAGAATTCTTCCTGTACACTTCTCAACACGGTTACAAGTACATTGCTCAGCCTAAAGTAACGGTCATAGAAAGGTGAGTCACAACGGAAACGAAAAAGAAGTATCTATTTTTTCCCCTCTTTTATCATTTTCTTAGCCTCCTCCATCTTCCTGTCCTCCATCATCTTAATCTAGTCCTTTTACTTCTCCCTCTTATTCTCCTTCTTCATCACTTGCATCTTATCCAACTTCTTCTCGTTTTCAGTCTCCTACTATCTAACTACTCCTGCAATTTCTACCCCTTCAGACAGAATATGCTTTAATATGTAAATTACATAAGCAAGAACAAGTATCATGGATGACACACATTCTATATAAGGGATGTTTTTTCCTGCTTGACCGATAAGCGCCGGCCCAACGCTCCGCCCGACGCTCTGCCAGCATTGCGTCGTACGCCGCGTGTCGGGGAGGTTTAACAGTCGACGATGGGAGCTAGACAAAAGATCGCAGTGATAATAAGAGCTAGACAAGCGATCGCAGTGATAATAAACTTTGCAAAGTCATAAAAACTCACTAGATCGTCGGGCCGGCGCTTATCGGTCAAGTAGGAAAACAACACCCTATACCTTGCTGAATAGATCAAATTAATATAACATGAAAATGTTTAATCGTGTGATAATTAAAAAATAAACAATTCTTTAAAATTGATTGATGATTTAGACACATTGGGCACAATTTTGATAATCTGCTGGTAAAAATCTGATCACTGGCAAGCATTACATTTCTGGCAACAAATCCACCCCCACCCCTTTTTAACAGATTCAACACTATAAGAATTCAAGAAGCAAAGACACACTTCTTTATTGGTGACTTGTTTGTAGCACTGAACCTCTCCTCTGCTGTTGTACGTATGATCTTACCTTGATCACTAGGTTCTGTTGTTGTTGTGTTTGCTGTAAAACATATCTCTTGCTTCGGATTTGCTCCAGATTTTTAGGAGTTAAGGCGGACCAAATATTATGCTTTTGAGTCCTTGACGACATATTCTCGTCACACTTGGTCTGCCTCGTAATGAGATAGTGCTTGATGCTGAGTGTTTTGTCGTGTCTGGAGTTAAATGTAACTACGATACTACTTACGTATTTTTTAAATTTTAGATTTCGCCTGGAAAAGTCACTACTAGTTTCAATCTGAACAAACTGCCAAACACGAAGCAGAATCTAAATAAATGGCTAAAAAATTACGATTGGTGCTTGATATTGGCAATTTGAATTATTTTTTATTATTTCTATTTGCTTATCATTTTAAAATAATAAAATTATGATGGTGTTAATGATGATGATAATGATAATAACAATAAAGACGACGATGATGATGAATGATGTCAGTATTGTAGTTCTTGCAATGTCAGTGCTCTTAATAAATTTTAGTGCCAACTTCCTAACAATGACAGCCTGTTTATTCATTAGGTTTAAGGGTCTTGTACAGGCGCCTAAAACTTGATTTAGTGCTTAATTATCCGATGTATACTAATAATTTTTCCTGATGCATATCTGACTTTGAGAGTACAATACTCCAGCAAGCCAAGCGTCAGTGATTTCACACCATCCTCCATGTACTGCTCACGATACTTAGGCTAGGCGCACACTTGCGATTTATTGCCGCCGCGACTGAAAAGTCGCAATCGCCGAAAAGTATTGTGGTCCGCACACGGCGACCAAAAAATCGTAGTATATTTCAGTAATGGTATGGATTTCATCGAAAGTACTTGTGTGATTACCTTATTACTCCGTATGAAATCCAAAAAAAGAGGCAAACGAAAACACTGGGTGCACCCACTTATAAGTCAAATTTTTTGTCATACAGAGCAGGCCGTTTTTCCGATTCAAAAATCAATTTCTCCGTGTCCAAAACAATGTGTGATGGTGAATCATCAACAGCAGATTCGTTATCAGACATAATTCAATATCAATAACAAATAATTCAAATACAATAATTTTCAATGATAGATTTCTCTCCAAGGATTGAAATGCAACTGAACAGCAGCAGAAGCAAGTGTGTGCAGGTTCATTCCTGTCTATGTAACCCATTTTAATACGCGACAGTCGCGTCGCAGTAAAATAGGGCTGGTTGCATCTTTTTAATCGCTGCTTTTATTTAGTCGCATGTGCGCGCATTCCTACTGAAAACAGTGTGTTCTATTTGTGCGACTAAATAGGCTTGCCTGATGGCTGCTGATGGATGACAACGCAGCCATCAGGCGAAGCCTACAGAACACAGTACAACAACACGCCACAGATAACTACACCAGCCATTTGGGACGGAAACAAGACCAGCTGCCAATAATTTTAAATAAATTTTTAAAATAATCTGTAAACGTTTTAATCAAAAATTAAAACAAACGCGCTTACACATTTTAACCACTGAAGCAAAAAAATGCTACATGTTTTTATAGTGAACTTATTTCATCTCGTTTTAACATTGAATGTGAACCAACTATTATAGTGGATGTGTAGTCTGTGTTTATACACTTTGATCCCCCTGATGATGACTAATAACTAGTCGAAACATATGTAGGGGTATATATGACGACAAAATTATAGTGCATGTGTTGGTTAAAATAAAAACTATTACATTTCAAGACAAATTACACTGTTTGTAAACTAGTAGTCAATGCACCCGTTTTCACCCGAGTTTTACTTACAATAACATCTACTCAAATAAAAAAAAATTGTGTATTTATTATACCACAAATCTTAAATATAATTTTGTTCAGTGTTTACCTACAATTACGTCTATCCAATTTAAAAGGTTAAGATTCAAATATATAAAACTAAAGTTTCAACTTTGTTTTGCATGGGTGTGAGACTTGGGTGTCTCACTCTACTGAATATGAAGAATACTAGCAAACATCATGCACAGAATATTTGTAAATACGATAAAAAAAACAGAAAACTGCAGAAAACTACGTAATGAAGAACTTAATTATTTGCATTTCTCATAAAATAGGCTATAATAGGGCGACGGCAGCCTGCGTTCTGAGTTAAGACACCCACGTGTCTGATTTGCAACATTTAACACGTCCGTTGTTGTTAGGAGAAATGCAACACATATTGAGAGTGTACAGCCTGTATTCTTAGTTAAGACACCCACCTGTCTGATTTGCAACATTTAACACGTCCGTTGTTGTTAGGAGAAATGCAACACATATTGAGAGTGTACAGCCTGTATTCTTAGTTAAGACACCCACCTGTCTGATTTGCAACATTTAACACGTCCGTTGTTGTTAGGAGAAATGCAACACATATTGAGAGTGTACAGCCTGTATTCTTAGTTAAGACACCCACGTGTCTGATTTGCAACATTTAACACGTCCGTTGTTGTTAGGAGAAATGCAACAATATTGAGAGTGTACAGCTGTATTCTTAGTTAAGACACCCACTGTCTGATTTGCAACATTTAACACGTCCGTTGTTGTTAGGAAAATGCAACTTATTGACAGTACACAGCATCTTAGTTAGACCCCACGTGTCTGATTTGCAACATTAACACGTCCGTTGTTGTTAGGATAAAAGCACCATTTGACAGTGTACAGCTGTGTTCTTAGTTAGACACCACGATGTCCGATGTGCAACATTTAACACACATGTCGTTTTGACAGGGTGTTTGGCGTGGTGGTATGACGCGATAGTTGTGCCGTGTCATCATGGGAATTGAGTGGAACTTCCACCTCTCCAAGTACACAATAACAAGCGTGGACACAGCACACTACCCACTGTGGAACATCCCGTTTTCCTGCCGTCACCGTCTGTGGTTTCAACAAAGTACAGAGGTCACAAGCCCATGATTTTATCAACAAACTGTACGTATTATTACAACCATATCAAAATTTTCAGGAAATTAAAGAAATGTTTGCTTCGGTTCTTGTGCTTATTACAGGTTTTAGCGTTCATGCAGAGACTTTTCTCCAAGACATTTTTATGAGGCCGGAAATAGAGGAGGAGTGGCACAGACAATTCATTAGTTTGTTGATATTAGGTAATATTCGTCATCTCAGTTACTCTCACAGACAGTGCATCGTTTTGTCCAAGAGTAAGAAGCATTCATTTTCGTTTTAACATTTACTGATATTTTATCTATCCATCACTGACAATATTTTAGGAACTAATTGTCTGTACGCCTATTTGTCGACTCGCTGCGGGCTGGACGGTCCGGGGATCGAATCCCGGTGGTGGCGACATTTTCCGCAGCCATCCAGACTCGCCCTCGGGCCCACCCCGCCTCCAGTCAATGAGAACCGGGTCTCCTTCTCGGGGGTGAAGGGGCCGGTGCGTGGCGTTGACCACCCACCCCAATCTAGGGCCGAGGTTAAAGAAAGAGCACAGCTATACCTCTACTCCCCTTGTGTACCTTCATGGACTGTTGTAGGGTAAACTTTACCTTTTACACCTATGTGTAACCACAATTAAAAGCATCTGCAGTTGTACGTTTTGAAGGTACAACTGCAGATGCAACAGTTGCATCCAGTTGGTGTATGTAAATAGTGACTGTGAAAAGATGCACGGTGATTACAGAATAAAGTACGTCGATGCCAAACAGGCAAAATTGATACCCAATTACAGGAACATCAAAGAAAAACTGCAAAGGACTAACGCGTCGATTTGGTTTAATAAGGTTTGTAAAGCAGAACAACTACAGCCACAATACATCAACGTAAAAATCAGTGGTTGTATCCAGTTGGTGTATGTAAATAGTGACTGTGAAAAGATGCACGGTGATTACAGAATAAAATATGTATTTATTTATTTATTCCATGATTTATCGCAAAACTCCTGACGATGTTCTACAGAACCCTGGTTGGGAAACACTGGTCTAAGCAGCCAAAAATGACTGCTCATTCCCCTAAGATGGGGGCAGCAAGCCCCTCTCAAATGTCGGTAACTATCAATCCCTCGTCATTTTACTGGAAGATTTTAATTTTCAACATTGATATGATATTCTGCTTCAGTCAAGATTCAAAATATGCACTGTCCCTATAAATTACCAGCGTCCCAGTTTGTTTAGTTGTGGCAGCTAGGTGTGCATTAGGGCGAGTATGACAGGAAGAGTACGGGCCCCAGCAGTCAGTCCGAACCGAGTTGTGCCTATTGAATTAACACACTGATAAAGAGAGGACTAAGACTGCCACGACAAAATCCTTCCTTGCTCACATCACATCTTTGTTGAAATCATATTCTGATTAAAGTAATTCTCTCTCAAATCTACTGCGCATTCAGTTAACACCGGCGAAGTCTAAAACATTCGTAAAAGACTGTACACAGCAATACTTCTTAAATCAATGGCCCGAACTTGAGCGGCTCCCTTCACTGGAGTGTGTGGGCATTATCAATATGAGGATTGTGTTTGTTTAGTTGCATCATGACTCACTGTAATAACACTGTTACGTGCATTTTAATTTCCCATGTACCATATTTTCTGTAGTTTCAATATCTTGTGAGCTGTTTGGTACACATATTAAAAGTTTCTTCTTAAACAGACATGGAGCAGGCTCACCTTATAGGCTACTAATTACTGTGGCAGAGAAATAGTCTGTTGTAGAAACGTTTCATTTATTGTTTTCTATATCTATATCAATTTGAAAGGACCTACCTTTCTTTCCTTTACCAAACAGAAATTTTTAACTCTTCGGGGAACTATTAAGTTATTAAATGTCTGTCCGTCCGACCAGTATCTGATTAAATTACGGATATCAAGTCACCGAAAGCTGCAGTCAAGTGGGTATCGTATTCTGGAGGTCCTGAGTTCAACTCTGAGGAATAGCTCCTCTGTTCTAAAGCTACTGTGTTCTTCGCAGGTTCCTCCCAACAAACGTCGGAATAATACGTCAAATTAGGCCCTCCTTTCAAAATTATTAATCAGCAATCACTGAACCACTCGACTCTATACAGTCCAAGCTACTGATAGCGTAGTTAAATAAACATAAATAAGTAAATACCAAGAGCAGAATATTTATAAAAGTAGGCACGAACAGCATGTCACTGAAGTTAACTCCATCAGCATTCTCTTCTAACTCCCTGGTATCAAATTATCAATTTCTTTCCTGTAAGATCTTGTTATGTGGGAACATTTAAATAAAATATTTACTACTTTCTTAAGAGATACTTTTAAAAAATGGAAAACAGCATGAAGGCCTCTCGGAATATATTTTGTAACACGATATTAAAGTTTTAATCACTGAAAACTCAAACGTAAATATTAGTCTATAGCTTCACGTGTTAAAAATGAAAATCCAGCAGGTTTTATGTTTGTTCGATACTAACCAAAATTAATCTCACTTCAAAACTTTTACTGCAGGGCCCCTGCCCAGTAACAAATTTAATCGAAATTCCTTTAGAGGGTAAAAAATGCGAACGAAGACTTCCCCGTTATGCGTTCATTTTACGTACTTTGTGAAAATTCTGTACAACGCAATTTTTAATTAGCGCTGTTAATAATAATTTCGTATATGCAATAAACGATTATCTGTATGGTGCATCAAATCGCAATGAAACGCCACATGTAAGCTGAATTCAAAATGGAAAATTTATTTCCACTGTGACATAAAAAGAAAAGAACTCTACAGAGTAGAGTATTTCTTACTAAAGATTCGATGACGCTGGTAGTTTTACGGGGAGAAGTTCTTAGTCTCGCATTCAGTCCCTGAAGGACCACTACTTATCGGCTGCGCGTATCTTATTGAATGTATTCGCAGCTGCCCTCCGTATCCGGAGTGTTCATGCGCAACCTGAGACGCCTTATGCCCTGGCGGCAAGTTAACTACATAACAGATAACAGGCTACAAAATTATATTCCTGTCATTAAGTTTGTGACTGGAATGTATGGGCTATAATATTTGTGTTCTAGAAATCTGCCGGCAGGTGTTACGAAGGACTTGGTATTTAGCGACATGAAATACCTGTTGGAACTACTCGAGCCTAGCGAACAAAACCAGACCAAATTTCGACAGTTGCAGTCTATCTTCGACTATAACAACATAACGGTGGAAACGGTCATGAGGCGAGTAAGTTATATGTCTGATATTTCATATAAGGTATAGTAAGCTGTCGGGTTACAGTTCTGCACGATCTTTGCAAAAGTGCATACAATAATACGGATATCAGATGTTTGTCCACATGCTTTAACTAATCAAATTATGTACTGTACATACCGGTTACGTGGCCAAAGAGGCCTAAGAAGTACCGGAGGCTCTTTGTCCGAGGACAGAGCATGAAGCTGACCATTCACTTCCATCTAGTGCCGAGGTTAAGGCTATGTCACCACTTCCATCACACATCTTCATCGCGTAGCACTTGAACACACGGGAAATTTAACCTTGCTCGTATTTTTGTTTGTTGATATTTGTACTACAGTGCACGTGTTTGTCTTCTCTTAAGCGTCCGTCATGAACACAGATAAACTGTTAGTCTTATTGCCTATCCTTCCTTCGATATTCCCTGATTCTCACTACTTTTATCACAGGTTGCGCCAGTATGTAAGATATACTACTGCGGTGTGTCTGGAAGGGTCGCGTTCAAGAATCATGTTCCACAATGTTCAGGTTGCACAAGACGTATGAAGGCTACTGCTGTTCTTTCAATTACATAGGCATCAAAGAGGAAGTCCTGAAGTAAGTATAGACTTACGTACGTTTCGATACTAAAAATATTGTAACTTGGTACTAGATGATGTTACGCCTAAGATGCTTCTTAAACACACTTGTGGGTCTACATGACTACATTTAGATTTGGTACGTGATAACCTTACACAAATGCAACGCTCATTAAGTCACAACAGGAACTACTGTGTTCACATGGTCTTTTGTTTTAACAGTTGGTATTCATAGTTTTGGAACCACCAGGAAATAAATCCAGCCAACAAAATCTAGCAAAAGGAATGAGAATGTCTGTCAAAAACAGCCTAGTCTCCTCAGAAAGATATAACATAACAGTGTAACAAACATGGTACAGTACATAATGTTGTGCCATATAAGTAAAGGTAAAGATAAGGTTAAGTCTTCTGTGTGCATACCATGAAATTATGTGAGGGAGTGGATGTACAGTGCCACTTATTTGTAATGTCACTAGATGGAGTGGTCACCTGTATGTCCTGGCCACTTTACCTCGGAAAAGAAACCCCACTACCCACTGAATAAGGGTGGGTAGATCCCAGAGCTGGCCTGGAAGCTTTGGAGAAGAGAAAAATCTCTTGCCCCTGCCAGAAATAGAAAAAAATTCTTCAGTAGTCCAGCCCATAGTCTAGTCACTATAATATTGGCTTCTAAATTCTGAAACATACGTGTTACAGCTCCCAAAGGGGATTTGTTAACAGTTCTTAAATAAGAGAGGTAATATTTTAATACATCAATATAAACCCAAAGCAGAAATTGTCATCTGTGATGACAAACATCGATTATGTGACCTATGTTACCACACACTGTTCCCTAATATAACTTAACATGATTTAATATCCTATCAACTGATAATTTCCCAGGACTGCCACTATGTAGATGGTTCCAGGAAAGATCATTATCCTACTAAACTGGTAATAAATGGCCTATCTGATCACATTGTTCACCTATCAGAGATACAGAACAAACCCTATAGCCAACACACTTGTATATACTTACATGAGACAAACAAGAAATAAAAATGACTTAAAACTACACATGAGTTTTCAGCACCTTAAGGAGTAAAAACTGGGAGTCAGTGTTAATCATAGTCTCAATTCAAAATCCAATACACTTCTAAACAACTCATTCAGTTACTCTTCGACAGGGTCAAATCTGAACAGGACCGTAATATTCCTGCAAAGACAACAACAAGTGGCTATCGAATGGGACTTTCGGTGCTTGTACGCATCAACCCTGAAGAATATTATGCAACAAATATGGCATCATTTGGAGTTAAAGTAAGTGGTGGTAATCAAAGTAAACATTTTTGTGGCATAATTTCCTTTTGTTGAAAAGTTTATGTATTCAAAGCTGAAAGTTAGATTGTTTTATTGTTTGTTTAAATGTAAAAGTTGTGCAAATGGGTTTCAAATAAACATTTGTACCCCCAACCCTGAAACTGACAACTGGGCATCAGCATTTCAGTTCTGACCAAGGTTTAGGATTAGGATTTGTAGAAATTTAAGTTCTTGTATTAGTGAAAACTAATTTTTTACATTCAGATAATTCACTCTGGTTTATGTCACTAGGTACTGGTTCATGACCCTATGACTATCCAGATTTGAATACAGTCAAGAAAATGGTTTCCTTGGGATCAGATGTATTTTTTTCCATTCCACCATGGGTCACATATTCAACACCAGAAGTGCGCAACATTACTATACAAAAACGTGGCTTGAGAGGATGTGTTTTCCCAGATGAGGTGAACTTGCACAAGATGAAGCAGTATTCCTACAACAACTGTATCACCGAGTGTCGTGAAAATTATACCCTTGAAATATGTGGATGTACCCCATTTTACTATCCTAACAATGGTAGGATTCTACTGACATTATATTCAGAGTGTCTATAATCACATTTTCTCCGCATTCTGTAAAGTTTTTTATGCTCACCTAGGCAAGATTTTGACACCACCAATAGTAGGGAGCATACTCGTATAACAGCGAAATGTGAAGTGCCACCCAGCACTGACACTAGCAGAAAAGTATAAAGGTGAAAGGAGGAAACATCAGAATATGTACATAAAGAAATGTGCATAAACAAAACACAATAATATGTAAACAAATAACAAAGGACTGTTTACATCTTATATAACACAGTACATAAGATGCAATCAGTACATTAGTGTACAATCATACTAATCAGAATAATATGTAGAGATACAAGTTCAATAATTATTTCAAATTGATATATGTACAATACTCATCAGTATCAGTCATTCCACCAGTGTTTCATGCTCATTCATTCGTCACAAACGTCACATATTATAAAATGACAACATTGTTGAATAACACAATTTATGCATGATTTCAGGCTTCTGCCATGGTGTAAATGAGGTCTTCACTCTTCTGGGATGTTACACAGCACTGCTTGGTAACATCCCAGTAGAGCGGAGACCTCAACACACAATTTAGTTGCCAGAATTTGCATTAACTACACTATGTTTGAAGTTTGGCAGTAGCCCTGTCAATTTAATAAACCCTGAGCTAATTAATCAAAATATAATTTCTGATAGTTATTAAAAGTCTGGTACATATCATTTGGATATTATGTAAACATTCCTGTACTAGTATCTGGCTGCAATTTAAAACCCAGCATTAATATAAACATTTAATTATTGTACTATTCTATATTTTTTAAGGCACAGTAGTCATTCACTGTCTCACAGTACTATGAATAAACAAGAAAAGTAACCAAATATGTTACCATTATAAATACACATTTATTTTTACTCTTCTTTTTATTCTTCACCACTTTTCCTTCTTCTTTACTACATAAACTAAAGTGAAGTCTCCATTTAAGGTTTCACTGAGCAAAAATGCATTATAACACCAACCTGAGCAAGATTAATGAGAGACACCTTAACATTGAGATTTGACTCACAATTATTGAAACTGACCCTCAGATGTGGGTATTCCTTACATTTAGGAACAATGGGTGGATGTTCACTGCATAGGATGTTAAGATGTGAACTGAATTAAATTGGCTTAGAACACAATCCAGTTGCAGGCTGTGTGAACACAACAACAAACCTTCAGGTTTTGTCAAAGGGAATTTTTTGACAAGCTGAATAATTATTAACACTAAAGGAAGATAACAGAATCACTCAGTTACTTACATAAGTAAAGCACTAAGACATTTAAACCCCACACTACTGTGTCATTAAACACTAACTTATATTTGAAATGCAGCAGTAATTCACACACTGTACTTTCTGGCTATTTAGTTTAAGATTCTTCTCTTTTATTAAATTTTATGAACAACTATCACAAGAAGGATGATACAGAGAACAAACAAATAAATGAGTGCAGCATGAAGACCACTGGTAACTGTACGCTTCTGTTTTCAGGTGGTTACAGATTGTGTAACTTAACTGACATCCCCTGTCTGGCTAGAAACAAACGTGAGTCATAACTGGAAACATATTCATTCAATATTCCAAGCAAACACTGTATGCCTGTCTCCATAGAAGTTAATGAACTACACAGTCCAGATCCAGCTATAATGGTGCCTGCAACACATAAAACTCACTATTGCATTTTTTTAATATTTTAAGATTTGTTTACCAACAGCTTAAAAATACTGTGGCCTCCACCCCTGCTGGCCTTCATTAAGTCTATGTACGAGACCTTTTTTCTTATAAATAAGTTCAGTAACATATGCACAGCATAATTTTGTAATTTTGACACACTGGTTACCTTTTGTTCTCTGATCTTGGAAAACCAGAAGAGCTATTGAAAAAATGTACTGGCTATAAAATGTGATGCATTTAACTTTTTAATACAACTTGTATTCAGAACAAACATTCAGAGTTATGCTTGAAATGCACATCATATAAATTGTCTGAATTATAGTTCTATTCTAATGAAAACTAGAAGGTGTACACAAATTTCAGTAAAACCTCTCAATACTGTATTACACTTTCATGAAAATCCATTCTGCAGCCTCACATTGTTAGACATACAGACATGGTGAAATTAGTAGGTACATTTTCTTGTTGCATGTGCACCAAGAGGACTGTGAAGTACTAACAAAACCTGATAAGAGGATCAGGAAGATAATAAAATTACCAACTCTGAAAGTCATAAATTTGGGTAGCTAAATGATGATCAACCACTATGACCACTATAAAAGAACGTTGCAATAAGCTACCACAGACAGTGATGACAGGTGTGATTCTAACTTTTGGATCCACAGAAATTATATAAATATTTATGTACATATGACCAATTAGGCATGATGAACATTGCACCTAGGGACTTGGATTGTCACATCAGCTCTGTAAGAGCTGGCAACCCTGAACTGCATACATCCCAACAGCAGAGCTTCACTATTCACTGTGGTCAGTGAATAGTAAATTTGGATCCCTTAGAATTTTGACGTAGGGTAGCTCAAACCCCGAAACACTGTCACTGTCCACTCACTGCAGTTTGTGGCTGTATGTTGAGGGTGGTGGTAACTCAAAATACTATGGAATAACAAATTTCTGTTCACAGGTCTTCATGGGTGCAAAGCAAGGGTGGTGCTGTATTGGCATTTGACTGTATTTATTAATAGGGCTTTGGAAATTGTTGCCAACCACACAGTTTTAAACTGGCATTTAAATGTCTGAGAGCAAACTGTGTTTAATTAAACTGACTCTAACATGAAATTTGAACATTGTAGGAAAGCTGGAGATAATGAATCCAGGGCAGAAAGATTTCAAGAATGAAAATGAACCCTTCTCTTATCCCTGCAACTGCCTACCAGACTGTATGAATTGTTACTACCCTATAGAATCTTCAGAAAGCACACTTGCTATGGTTGCAGTCAACAATAAGGACTTGATATAGTAAGTATCAGTATCTTGCTTCTAACTGTATGACATGAGGTTTTCACCACAGTGAGGATTTAAATTTTCTTCTTTGTTACAACATTATGTAGTCTGGTGAGTGGTTACCTACATTACAGGGAAACCTACCATCTCCCTCTACCTTGAAGATGGAAGCAGTATGTTCCTACAAAACGTTAGTAAGCATCCACCAAAAAGCACTGTGTCCTAACCTACAAGACCATGGTGTAAATCAGTTACAAATACATTCACAGGAAAATCTATGTTGTTTCTACACAGTGCACATTTAATTTATGTAGGTCAGTAAATGATTATTCTTGGTATACTGGAAGTTTTGTCAACAGAGTTTAGTGCAAAATGAGATATGAAAGGATTGTGAATGAAGTATTGGTAAGGCTTCCTTTTAAGTTCTAGTGGTGGCAATGGCCTGGACAGAAAGTGTTTTTGTACCTTTGTCACAACTCCCATCTTGTAAAGCAGTGAATTGACATACAACTTGTCTCATAAGATTCTGTGACTTGTCACGTGAAAAAGAATAAAATATATTTTTAACTCATGAAATTAACATTTTTTGTCCTCCTTTAAATCAGGAGTCAGCAACCTTTTTGTAAGAGTTGGAAAATGGGTGACAGATATGCACACACAATGATCCAAATGCTCGTCATTCATTCTTGAGCAAAACATTGATTTGACAAATTTCATTCCTGGAAAAAGTTGCTAGTGTGTCAGATGAAACTACAGTGCTGGCTGCAGGTTGCTGACTTCTGGTTTAAATGATTTACTGCACAGCCTGACAACCATCCTGGTAAAATTGCAGGACTGATACTCCCATGCTATCACTGTACCACTGACCCTGTGCAAGAATAAATGTATAAAAGCACTGGTCTTGTAAATCTAACAAGTGAATAACAGTCCACACTGCATGCAATAATGGATTCCAGGATTAGAACCCTGTCTCTTTCCCTTCTCGGTCTTGCCATCACTTCTGGTATCACTATTATCAACAACACACATTCCCATACATCAGAAATAGTGGTTACACACACAATGCAAATGGGATCATATACATGCAGTACACAGAATACAGACAGTGAACACAAATACTGACAACAAAACAAACAAACAAACAAAAGAGGACCAATATTACAAGAAACCTTGACCACACTACAGAGTATATATGTAGCATGCATGAAATGATCAAACCTGTATCACTGTTCTAATGCAAGTGGCAAATGAATTGCACAGTGTTGTACGTGACAACTGAATATAGTACTATTTTGTGTGCAAGAGAGGTATTAATCTATCATCCTATTACACATGGCATGAAATCTGCAGATTGTTTGCAATTATTTTTTCCTATGTTCCAGTGGTTCTGGCATGTATGCACAAAATGACAGCGTGTTCAATGTATATTTTAGCAGCTTTCTGGTAACACGATACCGAAGAGACGTCATCTACAGTTGGAAAGGACTACTTGGTGAGTCATTAAATACATATAAAAGCCCAATTACTATCACATAATGTGTGCTCATTCAATAGGCTATACAACTTTGTGATTATGTTATACAATGTTTGTAAAGTCAATAAAAATTGATTAAAAAAACACTATCACATAACATAATTACAAATATTGTTTCAATGGCTTCCTTCTTGTTAAAAACTACTCCTAGAACAAATAATTTGATTAAATAAATTACTGCACAAAAATTACTGAGCCAGTTTAGTGAATTATGAGTTACTATTTTCTTTGTTCGATCACAAGGCCATTAGGAAATAAGTTTCAAACACTGTCTGCCATCAGCTTCCATGCTTTTCCCTGCTACTGTATGATATTTACGGATTTGAGCCAGCGTAAAATGTCTGTGTAGTCGGCATCTGTATGCTATTTAATGTGATGGTTTCAGATATATCACATCTTTTATTACGATCATATACAAATATATTAACATAAGTTGCTGTCTGTAATAAGATGTTTTTTAATAGCTCATAGTTACGATTGTGATAAATGAAACACACAAAATTATATAGCTAAGAGAATGAGGAGGGACTGGAATTGAGTGGAACAAACTAGTACTATGATTGACAGCCATGTTAATGTTTGGGTACAAATGTAAGTACTGTACGCAAGTCTAGAAATGAACACTGAAACAAGGAAGTAATTAATGTTCATTTCTAACAGCCAGAGCAGGGCAGGGCCAATATAATAGTATAAATGTAAGTTTAGGTACAAATCATAAGGATGTCATTTGATATCAATATATGATATTGTAGATAAATATTCAATAATGATATAAATTTAATGTATCCATATTATTGCTTTTATTATTTATAGAGATAAAAAATTCCAGACTAGAAACATATCAGAATGCAATCCTCTGCAGAACATTTTAGCTAACAATGAAGATGGCATTTGTAAAATAACTAAATCAGGAAACAGGTCAAAGTCTCTGAATTCCAGAGCAAACCCTACTGCTGATCATCAAATCCCCCCAATCTGTACTCTCTTACTTAAGGGTTGGCATATAATTCCTTTACCTGTCTTACCTTTGTCACTGATGCTGTACAATGTGGAGAAAACACATCCAATAACCCCATTTTCCAATTCTTTACAGAAAACTTACAACTTTATGGTGGGAGGAAATGTTTTTGGCAAGGGAGAAACAGTTACACAGTATTACTAGTTTGGTTTGTTCATAACCTCTATACTCATTCTTCAAGTCTAAAACACAACATCTGTTGTCTCCGCTAGTCAGTTTGTTGCGAAAGAATTGACATAGGTGTGTGTGGGTGAGAAAAAAATGACTCAGTCCAAATTAATTGCAGAGTCAAGCGCAAATAAACTTTGGTTTTGAAGTGAACAGACACAGTGACAGCGAATAAAAGGGTGGTCAAGGGTGGTCTGAAGTCCGGCAGTTGCATATTCTGGAAATACAACAAAGACATTAACCTCCACATCCTGGATAATTAGACAGATGGTACAACATACATGACAGAAAAAAGTAACTCATACTAACTTTCTACTGTAAACCTCAGAACCCTAAAAGAGTGAAGTGTATACTTGTATGTAAGACTGGCATAACAATGGATCTTACAAGATATTGTGATTGCAATGCAAATCTTCAGGTTCTGTAATGCAAAATTTCTTCACTAACTAAATACTGTAACTATCAACTGCTAAAATAAAACCACTTTATTGTTACGTGGTGAAGATGTTACACTGCTGTCTAGATGTCCTTCACAAGATATCCTGAATACTGTATGACAATCTGACCTTTTTCCAGCATCTTTGGGTGGCTTACTGAGCCTGTTCATCGGCTTCAGCTTTATTGGTGGAGCAGAACTTCTGTACTTCTTTACATTTCGTCTGTACTATAAGCTCCGTTCCCGTGCTACTGTGCGACTGCTTCTGTCACCTCCAACTACCAGAAGAGTGCAGAATATAAGCACATATGACAGCTTTCTATCCCATTTAACAGCACAGCAACATGCATGATGTTAACAGAGAACCCTTTTTGCCAGACCTAGCTGCAATATGTACATTGACAGCATACTGGCTACATAGGCATGTAATGTCAAGTGCTATTACAGCTCAAATAACAAAATGAGAAGAAGGTCAATTTTGTTTTAGACAATTGTACATGATGGAAATTGTCAAAAGATTTTGCTCCCTTTCTTGAATGATGACACTGTGTTGACTGATTTGCTGATGAGGCTTTTCTCACTGTCTCCTTGAAATTTTCCACTACATCGTTCTAGAAGAAAACTAGTTCTTCCCTACTGGTCACACATCCACCAATCACAGTGCATAATCCCCCCCCCCCCCCCCACACACACACACAAATTACATTTATAGTCACTTTGCTTTAAAAATGGATAAAAGCCAAGTTCTCAAAAATGTCAGTAAATCAATCCACTACAGTAATATGTTATCATCTAAGAATGAAAGAAAGATCAGTTGGAAATCGCTACACAAGCCTGAAACAATTTGAATCTAATTATATATATATATATATATATATTATTGTAACCTTTATAGTGCCAAGACAGATTAAATCAAGAATAAAAGAAAACATATGTGCTGATATATTCCAAAATATCCATTACTTTGGAGTATATCAGTGCATACTCCTAGAGGCAGCCATGCATGTCAATGACAACAGTAGCAAGAAATATACATATTACATGCCTGGACAATGTACTTCACCAAATGCTTTTATCTTCATATTTCCAAATAAAAACTAAAAAGTAAACCAGCATTGAAAGGGTTGCTTTTTCAGTAAAGTAACGTCAGTTAATAAGCTTCACTTCATTAGAAGGAAGAGACAGTACACTTTTCAGATGGTAATTATGGGCAGTTGTTTGTGCTTCAGTAGAAGAACAAAGACAAAGACATTTACAGACTCTGTAAAATTAAAATTATCACGATTCCGGAAGACAGACAGAAAATTCTGCTGTGTTGTAAAGGAAACTTGCGCATTACTGACGGAAATGCTAATAAAATATGGTGTCTGTAACTTAATCTTTTGTTTCCAGAAATCCCACAGGAAAGAATGAAATACATGAAACTTATGCCTTAGCTACATACTGTTTAAAATTAAGAAAACTATTATACACTTGTAAGTGCATCAATAAAATACTGCAGTGAAGCCCAAATTCTGGTAACTAATGTATAGGTTAGTGATATATACTTATTTAGTAAGCATGAAACAATTCACAAATTCATAAGCTAAACTTATTAAAACACTCTTTCACACTCTGTAAATCTGACAATTCAGAAGTACTTCATAAATGTAGCTATTCCCATGCAAATCAGTGTAATATGCAAAGACAAAACCATACATGAAATTAAAGAAGGGGTTCTGACCAGAACTCATAAAGCCTTCTTTCATACTGTCTAAATTATGGTAAGCCACAGCTCAGGCAGTTAGTTGCCAGTTTCTGACTGTGGAAGTCTGGGTTCAATCCAAAGATATTGCATGTGGAATTTGTGGTGGACAAAGTGGCACTGGGACAGGTTTTACTTTGAGTACTTCTGAGTTTCTCCCCACCAATTATCATTCAAGCAGTGCTCCATATTCATTCATCTACAATCTGGGGCTGGTACAAGCAGAGTAACAAGGAAATCATTGTTACCTCACTCAAAGAATAAAACAACACTGAACATATTTCTAGTTATACACATTCATTCATTCTGTAGTCTGTCTTACGACAGGTCCGTAGCCTCTTCCAAAGCGAGTTCTCCACAGGGTGCGATCTAGTGCTTCCTCTTTCAATTTCCAGTATCTTTTCTTTTCCTTAAGGTCATCCAGTAGCTGCTTACGTCTTCTCCCTCGTCGTCCCGTCATTTCTATCCTTCCTTCTAACTTTCCTTCTATCACGTGTTTCAGAAGGCAGTTTCTACGCAAGATGTGACCAATCCAGTTAGCCTTTCTTCTTTTTATTGTATGTAGGATATTCCTCTCCTCCTTGACTCTGTGTAATACTTCTTCATTTCTCACATGATCGGTCCAACTGATCTTCTCCATTCTTCTCCAGCACCACATTTCAAAACTTTCCAGATACTTCTGATCTACTTTCCGAAGTGTCCACGTTTCAGCACCATACAAAGCTATGCTCCAAATGTAGCACTTTACTAGTTTCTTCCTTAAATTTAATTCCAGTTTGCTGGTGAAAAGATTTTTCTTCTTGTTGAATGCTGTTTTTGCTTATACACATACACTACTATTATTTTTATATTGTTTGATTTTTGAGAAAATTCATTACTTATGCCCCAATTCTGTCTAAATTAAATTTTCCAGGTATAACTTCAAAGTTTTCCACAATCCCCATGGTTGTAATTGTTGACTTACAAAGATATTATACACATAACACATAAGTATGTTTATTATCCACCAACAAACCAAATTTCACAAGATAATTCCAATAGTTCATGGGCTGGTCATCTGGTAAGAATGTCTGATGATAGGACCATAAAGAAAGTATTTCTGGGGAAACCAGATGGAAGAAGAATAGCACAAAGACCAAAATTAAGGGGGGTAGACTGTATTGAGAATGATCTGAAATCGATGAGTGTCAAGAGATGAAGAAAGCAGAAGACAGATCCGTATGGGCTATCATTCTGAAGGAGGCACTGGTTAAACTATAAGAAATGTATGATGAAAAAGAAGAACAAGAAGAAGAAGAAGAGGAAGAAGTAGAAGTTCCAATAGTTCATTAGTTTATTGCCTTCAACAGAAAACTAAAGAAACCCTTCCAACAGCACCACGTTATTATTATACATTATACAAATAAAATAATACTAAATAAAGTTGTCTCTGTCCATGACATGACGATATATAGGGATTGAAAGAGTTATAGCTCCAGTCATTCTTAACCTTGGCAACAGATGGAGGTGAGCAGTCAATTCCATGCCCTGGATGCTTTATTTCAGAAAAGAACCCCAGTACCCATAGGATAGGAGGCTGGATAGGCCCCACAACCAGTCTGGACATTCTGGAGAAGAGAATCTCTTGCTCCTGCCAGAATTCGAACCCTGGGCTGTCCAGCTCACAACCTAGTCACTATACTGACTACACTATCTCTGCTTCCCTTACATTTTACAAAACAAAACAAAAAAAAAAACTACTACCTTCATAGAGTTCCATATTTTTAAAGGTCTAATATCATACATTATATCTGGACTGTCCATGAAGTGATACCAGTGCCACTTCCACCTCACAATTTAAAGCATCTCTCATGTTCTCATTACTGATTGCAGGAAATTAAAAAGTACACCACTGGGGTGGCCTTCAATCACACAGTGTATACATCAGTTTCAAGACAAATGTAAAGTGATTCACAAATTAAGAGCAGACACACATATGGAAGCACATGCACACATACATACACATGGCATGATCTCATAAGCATAATTTCTTCCCTTAACAAAGGGTACATGGCTAAAAATCTTTGGCTCCAACAAACTGGGATGAAATGTACAAGAACAGTGAAATAAAATGGTATTTCATTCAATTTCTGTAGAGTCACTTTTTGGCACTGCTTAAAAATATGTTGTACTACACTTTTTTATTTATATGAAACAGAAGGTGGAGTCTTAAAGTGTAACAAAGAAGCTAAAATGTACAACAGTATGTTTCACAAGTCTGAAGAGAAACGGTAATTACACTACAATGCAAGATTTCAGGCTTCCAGCACAGGGTAGATGAGGTCTTTGCTCTTCTGCGTTGTTATACAGCATATGTTGGTAGAAGAATCTTCTTGGACTGCTGGACCCTTGAAGATGGGACTGCAGCAAAAATGCCACTAAAGAGCTCATTAACACTATATTGAGAAATGAATTTCAGTTGGGGTAAAAGATCATATATACTGTTGTTCCAGGAAAGAAAGAAGTGGAATAGCATGGTTGCTAGCAGGGGTAGAGTGGTTGAAAGGAATTATTAATAGAAGGAATACAGATAAAAGAAAATACCCATTATGTTTAGGTGACAAGGATGTTAAACACATACTACTGGACTGTTTATAAACTATAAATTGAAGAATGAAATTTTTAAATGACAAGTGGTTAAATATGAATAAGGAGACAGCCTACAGGAAAATATT
Organism: Reticulitermes speratus; assembly: GCA_021186555.1. Taxonomy (NCBI): domain Eukaryota; kingdom Metazoa; phylum Arthropoda; class Insecta; order Blattodea; family Rhinotermitidae; genus Reticulitermes; species Reticulitermes speratus. The sequence continues at coordinate 25,309,484 of JAJKFL010000005.1, forward strand.
AAGATTGACTAAGAAAGCTCAGATAAGGAATTTACGCAGATATTTGGACAAAGTCAAGTACAAATGGTTTATTAAGACAGAAATTTGTAAATATGTGTCATGTGTATCAAATGGTGATGGGCTACAACTGTGACAGCCTGGTGTTAATCGGTAGGTAGCCTTAAGTATTGTAAAAACTGAACTCAAAAACGTATTTAACAACAACAGCAACAGCTGCAACAACAACAACAAATTTGTACATTATCATCACTTGTAAATTCATCAAGGACGACCTACAGCCAAGACCTCTCTGGACTGAAAATAATTCCTTCCTGCACTTAAAGAATAAAAATTTTAACATTTCAAAAGGTGAAACCAGGAGGTAAAGTTGTCCCTGCACTTATGTAAGCAACATGTCATGAAGACAAGGGGGAGTGGAGGTTTAGATCGGTACCTCAGCACTAGACAAAGGTGAGTGGTCAGCTTCTCACCACCAGAACCCAATTTCAATCCCAGGCCAGTCCATGGGGGATTTGTGATGGACTAAGTGGCAGTAGAACAGGTTTCTCTTAGAATACTCTGATTTTCCCCTGTTAGTATCATTCCACCAGTATGCCATACTCATTCAATCATTCATTCATCACATGACACATAATCTTGGAAAATGACAGCATCATTAAAGAACATACCGTATATTCTCGAATCTAAACCGCACCCGAATCTAATCCGCACCCAGTTTTTGGCGACTTCTTAAACGAAAAAAAAGTTAGTTCGCGATTCTAATCCGCACCTTTCCTTCAACCACCCCTTGCCCACGGGGCGACTGATTGAATAATATTGGATGTTACCAATGCGTTAAAATCCGACGCTACGCCTGTGGCCGATGAGTCATACCGATAGAGGCGGGGTCTTTCTCAACAGACGTGCGCAATCTCGTCTGAAGCCAGCTGATCTTTAGTTGTTGAAACGTGGGAGGTGCTTGTTCCAATTTGTCGTGTACCGTAGTTATGGAAGAGGGACACCTGAAATCTAAACGACTCTCATATACGGCAAAGTTCAAACGTGAAGTTATTCGGTGCGCAGAGGAGAATGGAAACCGCAAAGCCGCTGCAATTTTTGGAGTTGATGAAAGCAACGTTCGACTATGGCGGAAACACAAGGCAGCGATCAGCGGGTGTGAGGCGTCACGAAGGAAATTCACTGGACCCAAGAAAGGACGATTTCCTGAAATTGATGATGCAGTCTTCACGTTTTTTCAAGAGAGACGCAAGACTGGACTGTTTGTGAGTTATGATCTACTCGCGAGGAGGCGATAAAGAAGGCCAGATCTTTGAACATTCCTCGAATTATGAGTGATGACGACGAGTCTGATGAATAATAAATTATAATAATAAATAATAAAATAATAGATTATTGTATTGTATTGTTCTTACGTTTATTAATTACGTTAATTACGTTATTGTTATATTGTACAGCAGCTCAATCATTTTTCCAAAATCCAGCTCTAGACCGCGAATCTAATCCGCACGCGAATCTAATCCGCATCTGATTTTTTAGCCCTCTAAAACTGTAAAAAAAGTGCGGATTAGATTCGAGAATATACGGTAATTCCATAACTCCCAGCTGCTTTCCCCTACTTGTAGGGACAAGAGCTCATGGTACCCACTGAATAGGATACCGTAATCCCCTAAGCCTGTCTGGACGATGTGGACAAGAGAAATATCCCTGTCCCTGCTACAAGACTTTTATAATGTATTAATGGAGATTTAACTCCACATCAGAGGAACATAAAAGAAAGAAAAAAAGGTAAACACACCCCTGTGCTTCGGTCCAACACTGGGGATATATAGAGGGAGGGAAGTAAGGCTTAATACGTACCTAACCTCAGCACTAGATGGAGTACCTTCCGGTCAGGACAAGAGCCCCAGCATTATAGATATATATTATAATAATGTCTGTCTGCAAAATCACAAGCTACTGCACTACCAAATGGATCTTTTCAAGCTAGACATTTTTAGAAAGCTTATGATTCCGCATTTATGGCAATCTGATTTGTTTTATCAATTCCTTCTCAAAAAATTGTTTTTAATAAGAAGTGGTAATATTAAAAATTGACAGTGCTGCCTCCAGCACAGGCCAAGGAAAGTACATGAAATATGTTAGCTTCTCTTGGCCTCCAGTGGTGGCAGCACTGTCAATTTCCAAACTGACAACATTAATGGAGCTCATATACACAATCTAACCAATGCTGCAATACTGAGTCCAAAGAATAAAGAAAACACCAAAATAAGTGATCTGATCATGAACACTTTAATCCAAGATTATTACAGGACTTACAATAGTGCAAACTCTGTAGATTATGGAGATAAGTCGCCCAAACAGCTCTATCCTATTGAGTTTCTGAACAGTTTGTCACCATCAGGTTTACCACCACATAGACTACACCTGAAAATTAACACTGTTGTCATGTTGATTACAAATTTAAATGCCAGTGAAGGGTTGGCTAATTCAACACAAAAGATTGTAAAGCTTGCACGAGCACCATGTAATACCAAACGTTATTGGCTCTAGAAATGCTACCTTTGTACCCAGGATTTAGGTATGTCCATCAGATCCTACCAGTCCCTTCAAATTGTGCAGAAGACAATTTCCAATCAAAATCGTGTTTGCTATGATAATCAACAAGGCTCAAGGGCAGATGCCTAAATGTGTTGGAGTATATCTACCATCGCCTGTTTTTCCCATGGCCAGCTATAGGTGGCATTTTCCTGAGCCTCTTCATTTGACAATGTCACTGCTGCAATTATTGAACAGCATTGACAACTTACAGAAAATGACAGACTGATAATGTCAAACATTGTATATTGATAAGTGCTTTAAAGTTTCAAAAATATGAACAAATTTTAGTTGACTAAATATTTTATTTTTTCTACATGCAAATTATTTGCACAGGTAAAACTAGTCCATTTAATATGAGGACATAAAAGCTCCACAGCCAGTCTGGATGCAGAGATGAAGATAAAAATTACTGCCCCTGTCAGGAAGCAAGCTGCAGCCCACATTGCTTTAGTGACTGAGCTATCCTAGGTCAAAGAAACCAATACTCTTTCTTACATGCAGTGTATAGTATTCATTGAAGGTAGTTGTGGTGCCTGCTGAATCCACTCTGCCAGACTGTATCTTTCAGGTATGGTAGCTCTGGACCATTCAACAAGCTCTCAATGACATCTCGGAAACCCATGTGACTAGCCACACGGTACTTAACTTCAACATCTGATATTCCCATTACAAATTTCTTCATCTGCTCAGCCATCTCTTCGGTAATATTTGCTTCTGACTGAAATCTGATTGAGAAATATAACACATAATTCAATGTAGTAAATGTGCCTTTGCCACATCAATTTTATTACTTTTCCAAATGCCCCTCTTTTCTCTGTTCACTTAACAGTCAACTTATGAAATTAAGGTGCATTTTGATTTGATCATAATGTAAAATTAAACTATTTCTATATGTGCTGTGGTTACATGAATTTAACCTATTGTGATGATTGGTGAGATTCATATCAAATAACAGCAGTGCATACTTGGTAATAACATATCTCAATCATGACAGTTTTCATTTACCATGGGACTTGATTTTCAGTTGTCATCCACAAATGACAGGGAGGTAGTTTTCACTGTATAATTTAACTACCTTGTGGCAACTCTTCAGTGCTGATGGAAAGTTCCCTTGTCTTTCTGTTCTTTGATTTCCACATGAATGTGCTAATGGTACATACAAATGGTGGGTTGTAAAAGCCAGAGTGCAGATTTATTGAACTCTCACAGCCTCTAAGAAGTTGTATATATTCTTTTCCAAGCAATGGACAACAATCAAAGAAAATCCTGTCCAGATTAGACAGACATATTTAGAAGGAAAATATGGAATTGCAGCTACCAATGAAATCAGTTGCAGAAAGATTAAATATTTCGACAAGTAAGCCAAGACATTGCATGCTGACTATGATAGAAGCTGCTATCAATGACAGCTGAAGGTACAGTTGTCTTTACCATGCCAAGAAGACATATCAGGGGAATGGAAGAGCCCCACAGATCCTTTACCTCTGCACTGGAGACGTGAGTGGTCAGCTTTTTGCACTCCCTACTTCACCCATGGGGAAAGAGCTTCTGGTACTCACTAGATAGAAGGCTGGGTGAGCACCAGAGTCAGCCTCAACATGACAGTGAAAACAATCTTGGTCACCTCCCACCACACCAAGAATCAAACACCAATTCCCCAGTTGTTCAGTCCATAATCTAGTCACTACACTGTCACAGTCAACCTGGCTCACTCAATGAGTTAGGGTATTATACAAACACTAACCTTCTGGCCACATCTTCCACCAAGGCTGAAGTAAGAGGCATGTTATATATGAAGTTGGTGAGGTAGCTTACATCCCCCTGAACAATGCAGTGCTCATAGAGGGCTGCTCCCCAATCCACAGGATGGCGGTATGCTCGAGTCACAATGCGTGCCTGAGGGAAACTAGCAGCAGAAGAATAAAAACTGTTAGATTACTAAATTATATGGAGAGAGATACTTACATATGCTACTCATTGTAATTTTTTGGGTGAGGATATAAGGACCACAAAGAGTAACAAGAGCACAATAAGCCTAAGGCTGCGGTGCATCCGGAGCGAATGCCGACGGGCCCATAGAAAGAAGAAGAAGAGTAACAAAGAAATTTTTATAAGCTAATAGTGGCATTTGAGATTTGAGGTATTCACAGCAGTGAGTATGAATATTACTGTCACCTGAGATGTAATGTGTTACAGTCTGGTACACAGGTACCAACATTTTGGAGCAACATTTTACTTCCATCTTTAGGACAGAAGAGTAAGACAAATAAAAAAAGAAGTCCAGAAATAAGGAACAGAGAACTTGGCCTACATCTATGGGTGGACCAAAAGGAAATGTCAAGGGAGAGAAACGATGATATGTAGGAGGAAGGAAAGAAGGTAGGTAAGAGACAATAAAGAGACATAAATATAAATATAAAAATGGTAAGAAATAAGAATAAAAATAAAGTACAATACAATAAAATCACATAGTAAAATAACAATAAAAGTGGGGGCCATAAGGAAAAGGAAGTACAGAAAAATCAAGTACGTAACTACTACAGTACTTGATGTCGCATCCCAGCAGGCAGCAAGAGTCACAGCACTGCTAGTGTCGCACTTCGTTTATAGTTGTAGTTTGACTGTATACTCTAAAAAGGTAAAGCAATCCCATTACAGGCCTTGACAGGCCCTTAGGGTCCCAGAAGGTCGAGGCTCCCAGATATTTAGACAATCAGGACATGAAGGTGGTAAGGTTGTCAGCCCTACGTACCGGCCGCCTTTAGCCCCCAGGAAAGATTCCTGGTACTCATTTCTGTTAGAGGCTGAGTCGACCCCAGGGCCATAGTGCGACCGAAATGATTATGTGAATGAAAAATTCCAGTGACACCATCGGGAATCGAACCCGTGACGTTCCGGTTTGGAGCGCAGTGCCTCAACCAACTGCGCCACCGCGTGCCCCCTCTGTATACTCTACAATTATATATTAACTCTACACAGACTAGTCTTTCTTAAGTTAATAACCCCAGCATTTTTTGAAATCCAAAGGCTCATAATCATATACACAAGGGCCCATTTCTGGTCCCTAGTGAGACCAGTAGATCCAGTCAGCATCCTCATACCCTAAAATATTGTACATATTCCTGATCTCTCCCATCTCTGTCCTTGACAATTAACAATACTTGGTGAAGGGTACATGTTATAAAACTCATCATTATGTAACTTTCCCATGTTTCTGTTAATTCCTTTCTTTTACATAATAACATATCACTGTACAGTATAACAGCTATAATAAATGCTCACCTCAATTTATATGTGATAATATTACCAACTTCAGCAGAGTTCAGTTCTAACAGACAGTCTGCCCCCTGACCAAGGGGAATAGAATTGACAAGAGATGTCTGTAAAGCAACCAGTTCTGCATGATGTGCTGCAATCATGGCCCTTGTAAGTTTGTCAGCCTGTAAATACAATGCTCACAACATTAAACTGAAGGATACATATCTACATAACTCATCACATCATTCAAATGAGGTGCTACATTGGATATGCTACAACACATATTATTTCAACCTGAAACAATTTCATCATGAAGAAAATAAGATGTTAAACCAGATAATTGGGGCACGCGGTGGCGCAGTTGGTTGAGGCACTGCGCTACAAACCGGAACGTCGCGGGTTTGATTCCCGATGGTGTCCTGGCCAGGACAAAAGGATACATGGACCGCATAATAAAAGAAGCCATTGAAATAAAATTACATCCGGACAACATCAACAAGGATGGCGGTTTCATACTCAGCAGAGCCTGGCAGCCTGCAATACGTCAGATAAGGACCTCGCAGCGAGGCGTGGGAGCACAACAGTCAACAGCCCGCCCACCAACTTAACTGTTTGTGGGCACTACAAAACCGGTCTGATTCTCCCTGCCGCGGCAGGTAGAAAAACACGGGACAGACGAGTTGTATGTTAAATCAGTTTTGCCTGAGGATGGGGACGGAGCTAGTCCCCGAAACGTTGTATTCAAACAAATTGACGCGGCTGTGCGCCCGAGAAGACTATATTGAACCTTCCCTATTCTCCCAACCTCAGTCCATGTGACTATGATCTGATTCAAAAACTGAAGCAGCCATTGCATGGGGAAAATTTGCAAATTGAGAGGACATTTCAACAGCAGTTCTGTGCAAGGTGACACAGAGTAGCGCATCGTGTGACAATGATGGTGTTTGTCGGCAATGAACCACAGACAACCTCAGGGACTACCATGAAGGTTGTTCAGCATTTGTATGAGTAGTCTGTGTTGTAGTTTTTGTTCCACATTTACTCTGTATGCAACAATAAGACAATAAAACCATGATTCAAAACATATGTGGTTCACTTGCCTCCTACCAGTGACTCTTGTATGCAGGGGTGCACAAATCCTTGGCACCAGATCACCATGGTACCTACATTTTGTACAGTAGCACCTAATATTTGTAGATCCTCACTATGAACCTTGCTTCATGTTACCCTTCTGGCACCTAAAATTTTGAGGTGGCTCCTAGATTTTTGGAAAATTTGTGCACCCCTGCCTGAACATAAACCTTGATCTGATGGTAACAAAAGGACATGCCATGTGCTTTCATATGTATGTACCCTATTTCCACTGTTACATTTCTCTTGGGGGTTGGGAAAGAGGTGGTCGCCATGACTTATGGTGATTATAGTGACTGTATGACACACACACACACATGTGTGTGTGTATATATACACAAACACACACACACATATCCTGCTGTAATGACGCACTTCAACTAACACAAGAAACAATGTTAACATGCCCTGCGAATACTTCCTCATGGCTGACATGATCAAAGTGCAACAGCTTCAAATTTACTGTACAAACTGACATGCTGTCTCTCATACAGCCAAATCTCAAGTGACACTCCTCAGACTATCATGACAAACTAGCCTCTTCTGGAAACAAGCCATGCATAATACAGTTATGGGTGGAAAACACACAATTGCTCCCAAAGCCTCCCACTAGCAGCCTGATGGTGGCAGCCATGAGAACAGATACTTGTCCAGTACTGCCATTCTGACAGTGTATATTCATAGAAATATGCCCATACAAATTACTGAATCTTCATGAAGCACTTCTTAATTAACACTGATATGGCTGGTTCATGGACGGGAGTCAAACTGATCACAATCACTTTGATTCATTCATTTCAAGCAGTTTACATAATTACAGTTGACCCTCTCTGAAAACTTGCTGCAAATGAAAGAACACTGGCTGAAAATCCTACATTGAGGACAAAAATACACCCCCAACTCTTTACTGCCTGTGGCAAAAAATTCAATTTTTTGGGTCAGGCATCTACCTATGTCTAATGGTCCACACAGCTCACACAAACACTGTTGCCAAGTCTACAACTGCTGCATCTTGTATATCACCAGGCATCACAAAATCAATTCCTATTATATGACACGCATCAATTTTAGACGTGCATAGTACTTTGATAAATACAACAATGTACAAATCTAAAGTTCTCACCCGCAGGAAGTACTCAGCAGCATGTGTGAAACTCAGCATTGCTGTATGAAGGCACTGCTTTGTGTCATCTGTATTCGTCAGCAATATGGGAGCAGTCCCATGCTCTGCCATAACTGCCAGCAATGTATGCACTTTGCTATGTCCCTCACTTTCCCACAAGTCTGCAACTTCACTGAACATTGAGAAATGAAGAGCAACGAGACGGAACAGCTCCCGGTCCTCAGGACAGTGCTGCTTCAGAAAATCTAACACAGCCAGCTTCAGATTTGGAACCTGAAATGAACAGTATTATATGTCATTTGTATCTGATACTGATGTTCATATCTGGTCAATTTTGAGTTATTCTGTGCCTGAGATTATTAAATACACTACATTTGTTCTGAATACATATTATTCTAGGAATTACCTTAATGGTGGGCTAATGAATTAAGAAATACTGTATGTAGTATTAGAACATGATGCTAATATGTACATCTTTAATATGAGTTCACTGTAGACTATGCACATTGGACATACAATACCTGTACTTTACTCCATCGGTATATGATAATTAAAAAGATGCAACTGTCCCCGTGCCTAAGCTCCATGCCATGAAAGGCTTCTGGGGAACCAAACACAAAATAAAATACAAAGGGTTGATTAAACAAGAAATAATTGCACTAGATAAATCTAAATGTCAAAGGTTAGGGATACAATACTATAAAATTTAAATTAAATATGATGTATATAACAATGCTCTGTATTAAATATGAATTAATGCTTCAATGACACTGGGATTTAAGTTCCAAATACTGCCCTGGAGACAGGAGCTTTAAATTTAAGTTATCCCATAATGCATTCCTGCAGTACAGTGCACAAAGGCTCTTTACATGGGAGGGTTTAAAGACCATTCAGTGTACAGAGGCCTGTGCTGAAGGGTTATGTACAGTAAAAAACCTGCAATGAACAGCAGACTGAATAAGCTATTTGTTGTACACCTGGTCACTAAACAGTGAGACAAATATCTTTAAACATAAGAAAGCAAACAAATGCAAGAGGCAGTCTAACTTATATAATGTCCTTCGTTATGAACAAGTGACTGGGTCACACCCAGGTTGCCATGGTTACCAGTGGTCACACCTGGGCTTCCATGGTTATGTTAGATGTAACCATGGTACTGACACAGCTTGGTTTGTGAGTGACTCCACACCCAGTTACCATGGTTATGCATGTGGATAACAAAAGAAAGTTGGGAAGGATTATGAGTGACATCACACACAAGTTTCTTTTAAGATGATGACTGAGGGGGTGGATTAGCACATTAATATTATGTCATGCCATCAAAAAATAGGGCCAGGTCTAGTAAAATACTACAAGGTTGGCAATATATGTGTAACATAACAATGTGGTGTGTTCGTGTAACCATTTTGCAGTGGAAACACAACAATCCATTCTGTGTATGCTGTTGTTGAGGTACATGTCATTGTCAACTATATAAGAATACTGAGTGTTGCACAACAGTGCTTTTGTGGTAAATTTATGTCACTGGCAACAAAGCAAACTATACATACTAGTTGTTGAGAGAAATTATATTCCAACTAATTTGCACCTCTTTCACACATTAAATATAAATTCTGCACTGAAACAAAAGAATGTTCATTTGCTCATGGCCTTCTTTAGACATACAATTTGGCTAAACAGATCGTAATAACACATGTTGCATAATTTGTCAGTTTTTGTAAGTGTTGCCGCAAAACATTTTATGACATCAGACGGAATTAATCAATTATAAAGCAATAAGTATTAAAATATTACAAGTGTGTGACTGCATTCTTGTCTTAGTTCTCTGGCATGCACAGCACAGCTTTTCTATGCAGCATTATTGTTGTGTGTGGCCTGTCTGGTTCTACCATATTTTTCCACTTATCTCATAAATGGCATGATTTTTGGGAAAAATGTATTGAACACAAAATGTGTGTTTTGAATTTCTCTACAATGTTTGTCTGAAACATTTCTCATTCTAAGAAGAATTCAGTGAGATACTATCATAAATGTCTCGTGCAAAGTACCTGTTATTCAAGTCAGATTTTAATGAAACTTGAATTTTCACCAATTCCACAAAATGAGGAAATGAAAATGGTTGTTCATGAATGGCTGTGAATGCAAGAGCCAGATTCTACTGAGAGAGAATTATTAAACTTGTGCCAGGACAGAACAAATGTATCAGTGTGCTTGGAGATTAGGGTGAAAATAATGACACTTCAGTGCAACAAATGAGCTACATTTAATGCTGCAATAACTCTCATTTAACTTTTATAAGCTAGGGAACCTTACTTACTGAACAGCCTTCATAAAAGCAGTATCTTGAAGGAGGAATAAAAAAGAGCACTGATGTACCGATTAACAATTAGTTTTATCATGATTTACCTTATCGAGCCCCTTTCCAAGGAGAAATTCAAACTGCTCATTATCCTTCAACATTTGAAAAATATAGTTCATTTCTGTATATCTTCCAACACCAGTCAACAATCGAACCTGTATGAGGAATAAAACAAAATAACTACATCAACAGATAACATTTTATTCCACGTTGGGTTGGTTGACAAAATATATGGCCCACGGTAAAATTGAGTCTGAGCCTGTATTTATTTTGTGTACTGTGTTGGTTCTCAACTGCTCACAATAACAAATTTTATGTTGGTCAGGCTCATTCCTTTACAAAATCAGAAACTTTCAGAGCAGATATGCACAGCCACAGTAAGTGGAATGAATACTGTTGTGCATTAAATATGTTCTCACCATTAGAGCCCACTCTTGCCGTTCCAGTAGATTAGTGGTGAGCACATGGGCACGACGTAGAACAGCTGCAATTCCCTCCATATTCAAAGCTGCCGTATAGCAATCATGGGCACGGATCAGTATCTCCACAACTACAACATTCACAAAAAGTAAGAAGACCTAGAAATAGATGGAAAGACTAACTTCACCTATAAACTTTATTCTAAAATCACCATGCATTTTTACAAATCTATGTCTTATCACCAACTAAATGCACTTTATTTAAAAAAACCAATATAAAGTTTCTTTAAAACCTTTTAAAAACCCCTACATATGTTTTGGCTCTCTAGAAAGTCATCTTCAGGGGGTGTCACTCAACTGCATTTGTTTAAAAACACGTCCGTGTGTTCGTTCAATAGTTTACGCATATAGTTCACCACCTTCACTACTGTATTTTCACTGTCACTTTTTTACACCATATGTTAAAATGAGAAATAAAATGGTTATTAAAACTGTGAGACTGTGCTCGTTATGTTATTTCACTTGTTGATTGACGTGTAGAAGGATCATGGTGCTGTTTACTGTTGTTCCTTAAGTTGCATTACTGTGGTGTGTACAGTTCCGGTGTTTTGTGTGGACTCACAAACACCTGAAACTTTGTTTCCTCATACTCACAGATCACAGCCATCATGGAACTTAATATTTTGGATGAAGCATCTTATACAGTGAAAGTTACAATTACTTATTATTACCCCTATCGGACAGGTATCTATGTAAAATTGTCAACGGTTTTGATTGTGGATGCTTAATAAAATCTCTATTTTGCATTTATGTCATAGCATTACTTTCTATTTTTACATTTTTTAGAAGATGACCATTATCCAAAGTTCAGAACCCTAGAGTGAATATCACTTCTGATGCTCTAAAGTGCAATGCACTGGCAGTACTGATATGTTGTAAGTGCTGTACAGGGAAACAGTGTAGTGTGACTTCAGATGTTGATGCAATGTAATGGAGATCCATTGGGCAGGGGGTTGATGGACCCGAGTCAGACTGGATGATGTGGAGAAAAAAAGATTTCTGACAATGCTGGGAATCAAACCCCTATTCCCCAATTGCACAAACCATAGCCTAATAAGTATACTGAGCTATCCTAGCTCCTTTCACACCAGTCACAATTTTTTTTAACATGAACCAAGTTTTTGAAAATTCATAAGCTAGATTTCAGTTTCCTGTAAAGTAGATGATACATTAAGTTCATACAAACCAAACTCATTAAATAGTTCCAGAGGTTAAAAACATGGATCAACAGACAAACATGGCTTCACTTAAATGGTTCACTTTATGCACAGAAAGCATAAAAATTAATATCGAGGTCATGAAATGTAAGACTGGTGTTCAATCACTTTTCCAAATCTGGTTGCAAATTATCAAACTCTTGCATTTGAGCTGAATGAATTATGCAAACAGATAATGGTGAATCATGTATAAATCAAATACACTGAGATTAATTATGTGCCATGCAAAAGTACATGATTCTTCTTAAACTATGGCATACTTAAAGAGTAATATTTTTTTTCACAAAATTTCCATGTCTTCTGAATTCATTAAACAGATGTTACCTTCCTTATTTGCTTCTAGATGTGAGGCACCAAGTTGAGTTGCCTCAGCCAGTAGTTTGGTACCCAGACTGGTCAAGTCATCACAGAGCTCCAAAACAAGGTGAAAATTAAGATCTAGATCACAGCCCCACATTGTGACTCCACACAACATACTCACTTCACCTATATAACAAAAGTATAATTACAACTCAGTTAAGTATAAAGCAGTAACTAACTCTCTGGCAATAGAACCCAAAGACAACCCATCCTCATAACTAGAGCCCTGTGCATATGGAGATAACCACAACAATACTGTCATGGCAGATAAAAACTGTGCACACGTGGACTGTGGATAAGAATACAGACATGGAAACTTTGACAAGTTCAAGGATCATCCGGTAATGATTTTCTTCAGCTGCAGCATATATGATGTCCAGATCATGACAGCTAAAGTGCCTAATTACAAGTGTAAGAAGATTCAGTCTACTGAAATATTTGCTCTTCTTGCTTGGTGGTGTCAACAAGAGAAAGAACTCCCACAAATTACCTATTTCATTTATACCATCCCAGCACTGAGCTCTGCCTCTGAGAGAAGCTTTTCCACTGCAGGATTCAGCACTGATACAACTGCCACAAACCCAGGGAAACTGGTATCAATTTTCCTGAATAGCAATCTCCCAAAATGGCAAAGTCGCTACAAACATTTATCATCTTTTACAGGGCTTGGTGCAGTGCTGTCATTGATCAATGACAATTGATAACTATGGTACTTAATCCACAAGAAAGATTGAAATTTAATTTAAATTTGTAGCTAATACTACGTAATAAAATAATGATAGCATTTTGAAGCTTTGGATGAGTCTCATGCAAAATGAAGAAACTTTTATATGCTTCCATTAATTTAAGTGTATTCTTTGTAATGTGCCCCTACCATTTTGTAAAACATACATATTTACATAGTGATGAATTTTTATGGATCAAATTTACATTCAAATAATTCCATTATAAAAGACGTGCCATTGTTGTTACATTTATAACATAAATTACGTCCACCAATGCGGATAAGACCTTGCAGGTGTGGGTAAGGACCTTGTGGATGCAAATACTACTTTATTCATCTGTGCAGGGCTCTACTTATAACCTATCTCCCCAAGACCCACTTTCATATCATCTCTCCTCCTTCTCCCTCAAAGTGACCACTTTCCAAGAGATTTGCCTACCACATTTCTCTACTATGTCATTATCCCAGCTACATGCCCAGTACAGTTCCTTAGTTCATTATTTTAACAAGACTAAGAGTCTTGTACATGTCACAGGGGGTTTTCCTTATATGGTAATTTAAATATTCCCCTGTTTTCATCCCCTTTGGGTCTAAATATTTTACTGTGCATTTTGTTTTGAGATATTTGTGACCTATGTTTTTCCCTCAGAACAAGGAACAGTTTCAAAACTACATAAAGCAAATAGCAAATTATTATTGCACATGCCTTGATCTTTAGAGTTGTGGAAAGAGAACAGAATTATAACAGCTTATGAAATGACTACCAAATTTATTCTTCTCCTGATTTCATTATTAACCTCCATTTTATTTACTGTTTGGGCCTAACTGAGAAGAAATAATAGGACAGTACAGTAAATCACACAAGGACTTCATAATTTGTACTCTCCATCAAACAGTATTAAAGTAATTCAATCCAGAAGGGTAAGATGGGACAGAAAATCTCAGGGAAGATCCCATCACAGATACGAGAATAATATGAAAATGGATTTTAAAAAAGGCTGCGGCTTGAATTCCACTGTCTTAGTACACTGTCTACTTGCAGGACCTTGTGAACACAGTAACAAACCTTTGGGTTCCACAGCTGGGAAGGAATTTTTTATCAACTGTACTATTATTAAATTTTAAAGGATTCTGTAACACAGAGTCATGTAGGCAGTTAGTTACAAATGTTTAAAAATTTAAAAATTGTTTAGATGACTTACTATCTGTAGTCATATTATGACTATGTTGAAGATTCTGGATTTGGAACATGCTCATGTATATTTTATTTTATATATTTAGCTATATACATAAAAGACTAGCAGCTGAAATTCTGTCATTATTCTTGCCTCATGCAGTAAGTAATTTCTATAGTTACAGATACATACGCTAGGTGGGAGTGACTGCCACAATCTGTGGTTATGAAGCAGTCAAGAAGTACCAATGCTTCACCTGGAAGAGCAGCTTTGACTTTTGTTAACAAAAAGTTATCTCTGAAGTTGCACCACCACTTAATATGCCAAGCTGTCTTTCAAGAACTTTCTGAGTTGATAGCATGCATATGCGGAGAAACTGTGATTTCTTTGTACAAGACCCTTCAGAGAGAGAGCTGATTCTCCAAAATATCAGTGCCTATCCACTAAATTATATAGTATCACATCCCAGAAAAGCATAATATTAATAGCATGAAGTGTGGTCTCAAATATACAATACAAATACGAAGAAGAGAACTGTTATTGCTGTTAACAGAAAATTATTTTTAATACTGCACCTTGCATATGGTTTCTGATAGATGAAACAAGTTCTTGACACAAAAAACTTGATACCTCCTCACTGTTCATCTGAGCTGCCAACATTAAGTCACTAGCCACAAGAAATTTGCTGCAGTTGTCATCAGCAAGAGCAGTGCCTAAGAGGCTCAAAGGATCTTCCATCTCCAGTATGTCCTGCAAAATTTCATTTATGTCACTAAATGAACATGTTTACCTAATAAATTCTTTGAGATTTCATATACCTCACTGGCCTTAATGTTCATGTATTTGAGAAGCTTATTTATTTACCTATTTAATTTATTGTGCTTCACTTAGCAATGTTGTCAGTCACTCAGCCTAGATAGCATCAAGTGTTTGCATAATTAAGGAATCACAAATTGGAAAGGAGGTGGGAGCATGAGGTCATAGCATGTTTGAGGTATTATCCTGTATTTGCCTGGAGCAACTGTGTACAACCACAAGAAAACCTCAGCTATGATAGTTGGCCTCTGGAATGAGATTTGAACCTGAATACAAAGAAGAAGTGCTACCCAGTTGACCACAATGTTCAGTAAGGTTCTTCTTGCAAAGCCACATTAATTACAAAAATGATACCGAAAAGACTTAAATTATTTTTCCATGTGGTTTGTTAAAATACACATCACACCAAAAAATCTTTCACAAAGGAGTTGTAAATCTCAATGAAAACAATATTTTTCCATTCTATACCAATCTGTTGTACAAAGGAAATTTTTACAAAAAAATTAAAAACTTCAGTTTCGATTCATACAAAGTACAAATTACAAGGGACCAGCTTGAAAGAACTTATGTCTGCTTGATAACTTCAGGCATTAGACTCCATTCCATACCAAAGAGATCAACTGGGAATGGTGCAAATTGTAACAATACACAAGAATTTATATATTTCAGTATGTGATGCAATGTGTGTGTGTGGCTGTTAACTGCAGAACACAGAACAAGAGACCTGGAAATAAATACTCTAATTGATCCAACAACTGTTGTCACTTAACTGCATAAGTGTTCATCGATCTTTGCAAGCACTCACACAAATGCTGGTGCAAAAAAAAGTGTCATACTTCACATGCTTCTTGATATTTGCCTGTCTGTGATACAGTGTATGTTTTTTCAACACACTTTAAACAGGCTGGAACCTAAACTACATGAACTTAGGCAAATAATTGTAATAATGATTATTTTATAAGTACATGGACAAGCATGTAGTATGCAATTGACACATGAAAAGATGCACACAAAACTTAAAATAAAAATTTAAAGTAGCCTTACGAAAATACTTAAATATATGCTCCTGTTACTCTGCAGACGAATTTTTTGTGTGTAAAGATGATCTATAATACTGTTTTGTATAATGTTTATAGTATTTGTGTATTTATGACTTGATCCACATCCTATTGTCTTCGTGACACAATTATGGATCCATGATGTGTGTGTGTGTGTGTGTAAATGAAAAGGGATCTTAAAAAACAACATGCAGGGATGTGAACTGCATTCATCTGCCTCACAATAGGTTCCAGTGGCAGGTTCCTGTCAACATGGTAACAAACTTTCAAATTTCATAAAAGATGGGAAATCTGAGTAATTATACTATCTTATCAAGAAGGACTTTCTTAACTAAGTAAGTACCAGAACTGGTAACACAAAAACTTAAATAATCACACACTGAAATAAATTTATACTCATTACAAGAAATGTGTTAAATTACAGCTAAATATATCACTTAGAGAGAATGATAAAGCATATCAAACACTGAAGTGAAAGTCATTCTGAAATGAAAGAGAGATCTGGTAAGGTAACAGATGACCAACATCAAATCAATCTTTATTGCTCCATTTTTGAACAGTTTTACAGATGTGAATTAAAATATTTCCGGCTTAGAGGAAAAACAAGTTTTATTCCGGTTGCAGACTCACATTTACAAAAACCTATTAGTGATTGTCATATAATACCTGATACAGTTTGTCCAAGTTCATGGCAACACGGTAACAGCAAACAAGACGACTGCCAACTTTTCTTCCATGTTGCAAATGTTCAACCAGTTTTTCCAGAACTGATAGTGTATCTTGTTTATCTTGGACATTAATTTCTGCATATTCCGAGCTGATGCTTTGGTTCGGTGGGCTCTGTGACAACCCAGGTATACCAACTAAGGAAAAAAAAACAGTCATGAATACCAGCTATCTAAATTAACATGGCAACTATCAACATAAACGTTTCAACACAAACAGAATGTAATGTGAATAATGGAGCAAACCTCATTACAGTGGTGACCAAAATGCCATCACTCAGTTTTAAGAGTGATTATATAACAGAAGAATACAACCGCATTATAATGATCTATACAATTTGTATGCTTCATCTGGTATTTTTAGAGTGAGTAAATCAAGGTGAGACAGATGAGGCATATAGCATGCAGGAGTTAAATAAATGCAAATAAAAGTTACTAGGAAATCTGAAGGTAAGACATCACATTGGAGATACAGATGTAGATGGGAGGATAATATTAAAATTTAACTTCAAGAAATACATTATGAAGAAATGAACTCAACTGAACTGGCTAATATATGGTCCAAATGTGAATTCTTGCAATGCTGATGAGATATGAATTTAATTAGAGGGTTTTTTTTGTTTCATTTATTTACTCTAGTGAACACACTTTTAATTCTCTGCAGTACTGAGAATACTTTACAAGTATGTACCAATGTAATTAACTAAATTGTCAGGCATGTCTCGATCCCTGTGGAGTGTTTATTAAAACCACTCTATCCTTATGTATGTCTGTACACATGTTAACAACTAAAGAACTGATTAAACAATTTTAAATAATTTGAAACTGGAGAATTTCAAGAAAAATTGTGAAGCCACATCAATTTGTATTTAAATCAGACAATTTTATTGACAACATTACATGAATATCTACACACAATTCTGCATGCATGTCAAGCACAACTCACTGAATATTTATCAAATTAAGCAATTTTTTGATGTACGGATGTAGAGAAAAATGAAACACACATTTTACACCAATCCTCCTATGTAAAAAAAAAAAAGAAAATCTTGAATGCATCCAGATTATATATTGAAATGAGATTTGTTTCATTCCTTCAGTGTTGTACTCTATTACAGTACTGTTTCAAAGCAAGGAGTAAAGAAGTCATATAAAAATTCAATTTCTTTAAATGTTTGAACAATGGAGACTGAATCCTCATTTAATACAGTTCTGACTTCTCAACAATCTCGTTCATATTATTTAGACGCTGAAGCTGTATAAATGTAAAGAGAATAGTTGTATGTGAATTTAATATTTTCTTATTGCAATCTCATTAATTCATTTCAGTGAAGAGTTTTACTTGCACAGACCATTGCAAAGTGAAAGCCCCTGTTTAGTCTCTCGTAAATGTAAGTAATTTACAAAAGTCTGCATTGTGACAGCAATCAGCTGGAATCAAAAACTGCCTGGAGAGATGTAAATTACTTCATGGAGCACAGTCATTCTTCTAAGCAGTCATTCACATATTTAAAAAAATTTCAGGGCCTCTTGTGAAACCTGAAGGTTCATTACTGGTCCTTATTCGGGAAAACATAAATCCAGTCCACACAATAACAGATATATTTGAATACTATTTTCCAGTCTATGCCTCGGTCTCCTAAGTGTTCTGTTCCTGTCAGGTTTTATGACTAAAATTTCATATGCATATGTCATTGTCCACATTCATCCCATCTCCCTTGATTCAGTCATCCATATAATATTTGCTGATGAGCACAAATTATGGCTCCTCATTTTGCAATTTTCACCACCCTCCTGTTACTTCTTTCTGACCTCAAACATCCTCAATCCATTTTTTTATATTGTATATACTGTGCATTTTATCATACGTCTAATATCAACCAACAAATGCACATGTGTATTTGTGCATTTGTTGGTTGATATTAGACTTATCCTCAATTCATGTTCATCCCTTATGGTGAGAGTGGCACACCCATCTGAAACAATAGGTGAAATTACAGTTTTGTGCAAGAGAGGAAGTTCTCATGGGTGTTACGTTTATTGACATTGTGCAGTCTGCAAAGTGGGTACCACCATTTTGAAGGAAAATATCATACTGCCTCCATCACATACTTGTAAGTCCCTCAGCAACATTCACACCCACCTCCAAGCCTACACAATGTCATAATACAGAAGACAATATGAATATTCACAGCCATGAAAATCTCAACCTCAACTCTTGTACACATGAGATTTAAATGCCATGTGATAAAGAGTAATGTCATAGCCAGGGATCAGCAACAGAACTGTCTGGTCAGAAAACACAAAACTAAAATATTATTCACCAACTGAAAGTTCAGTGATTCAGAAACAGTTCTTGGCACCGTATCATAGTTTTACTTACTTCCACTTGATGAAACAAAACTTAATCTCATGGGCTGCAGAGTCCTTCGTTTGTAGGTGCTGCTGGATGTACTTGTTGGTTCTGACAATAACATCCGGTGTTCTGCACTCAGCTGGTATGGAGTAATCTCTCCCTCTGCCAGACTCATACATGTCCACAAGAGCTGCAAATCCTGAATCAAATACAACTTCAATAGATGATCCTATTCTGCTACAGATATCTCACTGCACCTTGCCAACCCCATGTCCTGAAAATGTCCTCTCTCTACTTAATCTCAGTAGGTTGCTCTAGAATATTAATATCTACATCACATGTCAAAACACTGCAGTCTTCCTACTTATGGCTGTGAGAATCTCAAGTCGCACAATAAAATACATCTGTTGGTATTATGACACCTAATCACCTGAATAATACAGACAGCCCCAGAAATGCTGTCAATATCAAGTACACCTCAGACAAGAGACAATGTCAAACACAATTCTAGCACAACATGTTACCTGATTGTGATGACTGAACGCTGCTTCCAGTCTACTTGCAGTAGTCACATCCGACTGGTCCAACAACTTGCCAATCAAGATATTAAGGTGGGTAAGCTGTGGTTCTTCAGTCAGTGCTTCATATGGTATTCTGGGAACCTTCTGGAGCTCCCTTTTTGAACTATGCAGCAGCTTCGATGTCACTGGATTAGGGAGATTCTGCAATATTGTCTCCTGCAAGAGCAGTTATTTTACTGTGGCACAGGGCACAAAGGAAAGGACTGGATTCAAGTAATTCGAGACAAAGTAACATGGCAGAGTCTATAAATATAATAATGAACTTTCAGACTCCATAAGAGATGGTGAATTCCCTGACTAGTCCAAGTTCATATCAGCTTCTATAGCAGGACTCTGCTCCATGAAGGTAGTTCATTAGTTAGTGACGGTAAAAAAGGGAAAGTTGCCCCTGTGCATGTCACTCATTCTTAAACTTGGCACTGCCCTGGTCACTTTACATCCAGGGAAAGAGCCCCTTGTATCCATTAAAATGAGGCTGAGTGGGCCCCAGAGCCAGTCTGGATGCTTTGGAGAAGAGATAAATCTCTTGTTCCTGCCAGGAATCGAACTACGATTACTCGAATGACCAACACATACATTAGTCACTATTCTGACTATTCTATCCTGGGTCAGTGAATGGTTATGAAGTTACATAATCATTGCCTATGCTGACATGGAGTAAAAGCATTGAGGGAAGATATATTAAATTTTCTGTGCTTTACAAAGAAGGTATAATGGACCACAATGAGTATGTCTAGAAAATGAAAACCCTGTATGGTGCATATAACAACTATCACATTTCTTATCAATTACCAATAAAGGAAGTATAGTAAAATATCAATTATCTGTCACGCGATTATCCGTCAGTTTCTATTAACTGTCATGGTGGCTAGTCACTATGTGTGGGAGGTGTAGGAGGAAAAGTGCATGCATTCCTAATCACATGGTCATGCCACCACAAGAGTTTCTGTTCACAAAGAAAGTCTCTTATTTTTCTGTAGTATCACTGGACTTTTTTTAAGTAAAGGTACTTATTCCTTAATCAAATTCGCAGAGAAATGTAAGTGTGTAGTGCTTGGATTACCTCAAAAAATTGTAATGATTAAGCATTTACATAAACGAGAAAGCACAACAAGCCTAGTATTGGTTTACAGAGTCGGAAGAACAACAGTAAAGACATAAAGTGTAATGCTAACAAAACTGAAAACGACATGCCAAAAATTTCATTTGTATTGTGCAGTGTGTACTTTTTTAAGCACTTATTCTATCATCCGTTTACTCTTGCATCCATCATTGCTTTGGTCCCGATCCCTGAAGGATAATACAAGTTTTAATGTAGAGGTACGGTCCATTTAAAGAAAACCAGAGCAAGAAAAATGCTCATCACTGGGATGGTGGATAGTTCTAGAAAATTATCAGTTTTTGTAAGCTTGTACTAGTGACGTGTGTGCATAATGTTAACACCCTAAAAATGTAACATGTCAGTTACAACAATGCATCAGTTGTATTCACACACCAAAAACATTTAATTATTTCCAAGCTTTTTAAAAATGTACTTTTGCAAACCTTGAATTCTCTCAACTGTACACATTGTTAAGCACTACATGGATTGTGAGTTACCTCCACTTGTGTATCCACTTTTAATAAACATTTCCACATTTCCATTTCAATAATGTCCTCTTCAAAGTTCATGCCACTGCATGTATCTTCATACTCCTGGACCTCTCGCAGCCATGTTAGAGCCATTTTCAAAACATGGTACCTTTAATAAATCATTACAATATTCAGATCACTACAATTGGTTCATTAAAACATAAAGATGGTGACAAAATCAGTGATCAGAACACCGTAAGCACAATGGCAATTATGTGTATCACCTTCTCTTACACTTAAAAAACAACTCTTGTGTTCTCACACATGGTATTAATGGGGTTTCATTCAATTTTCAGACCAACAGCAATCATTACCTTAAAAAGCATTAACCAGCTGGTTTTTGCAATGGATAATGTGAGATAATAAATTAATTTCTGTATATTATTTAGATAAATCCCAGGATGCAAAAGTATAGTTACAGTAAAGTTTATGAGTTTTTGCTTATATGAGAGGCACAACTCAAAAGCTGTTTTTCATTCTGTGAGCCAATTTTCAATTATACAAGCTACTTTCTCTCCCAAACTGTCATTCCTGGTGCCGCTTCTCAACTATCATCATTCCTGAATCTGTGTGAATGTGCAGAAGGTCACTGCATCCCCGAGTAGTCTGCACACAAGCAGCAGCATTGCAGCACCTCTCATTGTTCTTGTGGCTTTGTTGTAAAGTTTGCTCTTCTCAGTGTTAAATACTTTGCATCAGTTAAATATTAGGAATACTTGTGTATCATATTAATAATATGGATGGCACCCAATTTTTACACATTTTTCATACAACTTTAATTATGCAACTATTGTTTATGTATAGGCTCATGACTAAGAACATTACTTAAATATAGTAACTGACCATTAGTGTTACTTTTTATACTTAGGTACCCTTCTGTTTTGTATGAAAGTAAACTTTGCACGTCTGGGACAGATTTTGGACCTCTGAAACCAACAACTAAAATTCATAATATAGCGAAAAAAACGAAAAAATTGACTTTTTTTAAAGATTTTGCCTGTCTCTGAGGAACAAATTAAGCTCATAAACTGAGGAAGTACTTTAATAAAAGACTTATGATATAAGAATGCAACTACAAACTTTCCTAATAACAGGTTTTGAAAAAGACTACAAAGCTGTAATGTATACTCGAGTATGAGATGAAATTTACAGAACTTTACAGTAAGCAAGTCAGTAGTCTTTAGCAACTTGATAAAATTTGAGTTCAACATAAAGAATCTAACTTATCCCGCTTGTTTTAATGACACTGTAATAAAATAGTATATAAAGATGATGTAACTAGTATATATCAATTACCTCTCTTCACTTGATGACACCTTTTCTGAATGTTGTTTAAAAAATTCAGCAGCAAGTTTGGGACTAACTCCAGCTTCATGAAATGCTTCATGACATCTGTACCAGAAAGTGGTACAATCAGGTTCTACTTGGTTGCTCAGCACGTGATCAACATTCCTGAATTCATTTGCCCACTGTAACAAGCAGAGAAGACCTAACTGTATATAATGCTTGTTAACCAAACAAGAATCTCATGCCAGAAGTGGCATGCAAAAACGTCCACACAATTTGTTTGAACTAATTATGACAGGCTCTGTGGGAGTGGGTGCTGGAGACTGTGGGCTGATTGGTTATGAGATGATTCAGGATAACTGCTAAGATGAAGAAGTGATGATGATGCTGAGTGTATCAGTGGATAGAAAGATGCCAGTTAACAGGAACTTCCAACATGCAATTCTTAACAAAAAATGGGAAAACCTTTGCAAAATGAGAAATATAATATTGAAATAAACATAATACTCCAACTTCAACCAAGGCAAACCACATACTACAATCTGAACTCATGTGAGAGTAACAAAACACCAAAAGAACTTGTTGAGTTGTCTCTCAATTATCAAATGCTGCAAGTGCACACATAATGCTATTTCTCATACGAGATTTCATGCTAGCACAAATGCATGCAAAAACTAGCAATGTGTACAGTGAACAATGTGGAAGAATATGAGAGTTACAATCAGAAACCATAAAGCCTAGTCTCTTTATTTATATATAGTATAGTGATTATCTCAGATGACAATATCTGTAATTACTTCTTTTACATTAATACAAATTATTTTCAATTAAAGCATTTTTACTTAATAAACTACTTTCAAGGAATACAATCCTTCTATAAACAAAGAACTGCTGTGTATGAGACACTAACCTGGGCAATAACGACAGAGTCTTTAGGTAGCCCTACAAGAGTCACAAACTCAAGGCCCTGCTGATATCTGCCATTTTCCACCAGTTGATCTATGCAATGCTGCAATTCCGCTTGGTATTCAGTGCAACTCTTGCTGCGACATAGGGCAGCCCAGTCTGTATGCAGGCCACTGCCTGACAGACACTCTGCTAGTTGAGCCAGAAGGTGGAAGTCAGGAACATTTACTGGTCACAAAAAATAAATATCACATGTGCTCAGTTACTGCTGAGTTTATTCCTATGCTTATTTGGTGATAGTGTGTGACTTCAAACAGATAATATAGCACACAAGCATTAGGATAAGACTCTTACAGATTGTTCTCATTAAATTCCAGAATCAACTTCACATACTGCACCCACTTTTACAAATGATGCTCTGGAAAATAAGTCACAGCGGTAATACCTTTACATTTGATGTCCTGGAAATACCAATCTCAAAACATAACTTACGTTACAGGGTGTAGTACAGTATGATAGTTCAACCAAAAAGGGACAATAATTGTGGACAAACCACAAGATAGAAAGAGGTGGGTTAAAAGAAAAAATAAAGTAAATTTAGAACCCCAGTACCCATTAAACAGGAAGTGGGTGGGCCCCAGAGCCAGTCTGGACAGTTTGGAGGAGAGAAAAACCTGGTGCCCCTACCTGGATTCGAACCCTTGGCCGTCTAGCCTGTAGCCTAGTCGCTATACCGACTATGCTACTCCGGCTCCTGAGAAAGAGATGGGACAAAAATAAACCGAAGCAGGTAGTTATTTTCAGTGCAGCTAAGAGAGGTGCACAGAGAAACAAGGCGACAATAATCCAAAGTGCAACACAAGAAGTGCAATACATTTTTTGGGTGCCAGAAAGCTGACCACATGTGTGAGACTGTCACTGCAGTACATGAAGTGCCAGATCAAAGTTCAGTGAAGTCCTATGAGGTCTGTAGCACACAAAATGAATGTTTGAGCTCTTCTTGTGCTGAATCATCTCTTGAACTTACAGTGCACAAGCAGGACCTGTTATATTCTGCACAGACCTTGCTTTCTACTGAACTGTCACTGCCATGCCTGTTTAAATGCATAACTCACTGCACTTCTGTTTGTAAACTTGCTGTGCTAATTGTCACATTACATCATCAAAACATTAATTTATAGGTACAGAACAAAATGATAACACAGCCTTTCCCCACCTTGTAATCAGAGAAAGGTGAGAAGAACATCAACTAAGGGACAATAATGATGTAATGAATGTGCAGTTTGTTTACAGGTGTCAAGGCTGTCTCAACACTGTCTCCCTCACAGCACCATGAACATATGTACCTTACCTTATGTAATCACAATTTAACTGTTAACACATTGTTTATTATATACTGGATTACTTGACTGTTTCAAAAAAACTTTGGTGAACTGCCATACTACCTTCAGTCATGCTGGCACTGACTTGTAACATACTATATAGAATTTAATGAAACAAAACTTTCCAGGCATTAAAACACATTTAAGAGGGAGGGGTCACTGGCACCAATGTGGATGCAGAGTACCCTCAGCTTAGGTGGTTTTATGGGTGGACTGATAGGGAATGTTTGAGGGCTGGTCTAGCAAAGTGCTCAGCACACTACCCCAGCATGGGTGGGAAGTGATCCCTCCTCATGGATTGCTACTTGGACATAAGAGGAGGGTTTATGTGCCTGTTTGATTAGAAGGGACCAGACCAATGGCAGTCCAAAAGAAAGTGACAAGTAGGAGGTAAACCAGAAATGGAGACATTCTAAATGGAAGAAATGACAGGTGCATTTTAAAGCAATTGTGTTGGCTATTAACTACTTTGGACAGTCTAGCGGCACTGGAGTTATGATGGGATATTGCACCAGATAGGTTGGTATATAGACATTAACATTTTGGAGGTGTTTGTTGCTTCCATTATCAGGGCCAAACAAGGACAGTATGCCAGAAGATTGGAACATTTAAGTAAGGAAATGTATGCACATATATACATCAGTCTGTGTACATATATATATTTGTACATGGTATGTTTCAGTCCATGTATTACACACTCGGTGCATAGAAGTCTTACTGAATTTATCAACATAATCTCAATCCCCATATCTGGATCAAGTATTTAATGACAAACCAATATTTATATTTAAATTCAGGATTATACACCTGCTGTTAATACACACTATGCACCATTAGAGAAGTTACTTCACTTCTAGTATAATGCAAAGGCCTGTGTCTTTGTTAGTCTCTTCATAATTCTGACCACTGCATTTTATATAGCCATCACTTTAACCCTTTGAAGTACAAATTTCATAGAACAATATATAAGAACTCGGTCCCTACTTCACAAACGACACAGCCTGTCTCCATTATAAAGCCAACCAGTTAATGCTATATAGGGACACAACAGCTTCAGCAAACTGGCTCAGCAACAATTACAGCAGTAAAGTATTCCATTACTTGAATACTGTCAATTACCTGGTAAATTTTCAGCAAATGAAGTCTCACAAAGAGTGTTAATAAACAACAGCTGGTGATGTGATGAGGTGAAACATTTCCCTAAAGCAATGCATGCCATACTAACTGCAACAGATGCAACCCAGTGTCCACTGTTGAGAAACGTAGCCTCCAAGTCTTCAAAGGCAATACTGGACGGCTAGAAGTAATGAATATCCATTATGTGACTATGTTTGTGATAACAGATTGTTTTCACACTACACAGTCTGTTATGCCATCATATATAGCTTCAAAAAACTAATTTTGTTACCTCACACCCCAAAAACACACACACACACACACACACACACACACACATTGATTTTTTTCTGGTGGAATGTAACAGTATGCACTAACAGTGCCTTTTCTTTTTAAAGAAAACTGGTCAGTTGGTTCAAAATTTTAAAGTGGCCACATGTACATGCACACACTGATGCACAAATGCAAAACATACACACACAAATATTTCAACCTTTTTTTTTTTGAGTCAAGAAGCACTGTATATAGATGTACTGGAGCAAAATTCCTATCAACACTATATTAAATACATCTGACATAAACAATTCACCTAGTCTATTTAACCAGCCAGTGTCCACCTGAAGGTTTAAATCTCCAGAAAATGTAGCCAGAGCATTACTATCTGCAACTTTTCCTTTCAGCACCCTTGATGTACAGGAAGTCAGTGTAGCTCCATCAGTAGTAGGATACAGGCTGGATGATCCAGGGTTCAATTCCCAGCAGGGGCAAGAAATTTTCTCTTCTCCAAAAGTCCAGACCAGCCCTGGTGTCCAATGAGCCTCCTATTCAATGGGTAAAAGGGGTTCTTTCCAGAGGGGTAATGTAGCCAGTGTGTGAAGTTGACCAGTCATCTTCACCTAGTTGCAAGGTTAAGAATAGAGGAGCTGTACCGCTACATCCCCTACATGCCTTCATGGTGTGGACAGGCACACTGTACCTGTTACATTTTACTCCAGACAAAGAGGTGTGTATGTTTCATTTCCAACATACAAATCAACTATAACACAGTATCCAACTGGCTTTTCCCCATCTATTGTCTACAGAATACAGTAAGATGTTACAAAGATAATACCATGTAAAATAACAAAACTGCAGTAATAAACTTGATTTAGCCCTTCTTGCATGAGACTACACAAATTGATAAAATGTAGTTGCAATCACCCTGTAACACAGAAAGACACTTACCTTCATGTTCAACTGAGCAGCTTTGAATGCTTCTAAGCTCTTGATGCTTTCCTTAAAGTTCTTCTTTGCAACACATTCCATTAAAAATTCAGTAAAAGCACATAATGGGTTTTCCTGAAAGAGAACATAACTCTTGCAATACTAAAACCATTATAGTTACAGCATGTAACTAAATGACATGGCCAACCATTCATGAGTAGTTTATCACTTGGTCACAGTGAAAGCCGTAAGTCTTACATTATAGCACACTGTACAATACACAAATTAAAAGTCATGGACATGCTTTAAATCTAACAATATGTCATTCAGGAAGATTATACACACCTGACTGAAATATTATATAATATTTCCATCACAGAAACATCTGGATACACACTGAGAGACAGAAACAATGAACTGTGACTGAAAAATGAACCTAAGTGAGATAAAGTAACAGTAATATGAAGAAAATCATACAATACATATTCAGTGTGCTTTAAGGTTATTTAACATTATATCCACACTCTAGGAATATCAGAAAAAGAAGGAAGAACAGAGTTTGACAGAGTAAGAGCAAAGTAAAAAAGAAAACATGTCTCAGAGATGCAGTAATAGTAGAATAAAGATCAGGATTCACTGATTTGTAAGTTATGCTACACCATTTCAGCACAAGGGAGTGTAGAAGGTAAAACTGTCTCTTGCTTACACATAATACCAGAAGACATACAGGAAACTGGAGATAAAGCTTTATACATTCCTAGTTTTGACACCAGATGGAAGTAAACAGTCACCTTCATGTTCCAGTAGCTTTATTTCTAGTATCCACTGGATCTGGCTACCTTCATGTTCTATAACAGCAGGTAAGTTCTCAACCAGCTGTATGTCTACAAATGCTCAAGGAAGATACTGATCCATAACGTTTGTCAGTCATCTGGATAAGCAAAGAACAATAACTATATTTTGTTTACTTACTGGCAAGAAGAGAATGAAACCTCTCGCAAGTGTAGTTACACAGCCTGTAGAAACAGCTTCTTCAAGGAGTGACTCCACTTGTTGCTGAGACCAAATATGATGTTCTAATGCAGAATTCAGTTCCAGTTTTAAATATGTTAATATGCAACTATCTAAGGATGTCACAAGCCATGTACAGAAGCATGCCAATACTGATGAAGGCTGAAAAATATTTAAAATGAAAATTATAATTAATGTATTATTCCTTGGTTTATTCAACAATGCTTTATTAACTGTGTAAGTTATACAACATCAGGTAACACAATGATTATTACTTATGAATTAAGGAGATGGAAAAAAGTGTTCATGGCCTATTTTTTAACACTCTTTCACTATCTGCTTGCCAGGAAAATCAAAAAGAGAAAAAGGACTCCCTAAGTCAAAAATAGCTGTCTGTGGTCTAAAATTTTAATCTGGGGCCTCCTGAGTACAAAGAAAAAGAGGTACTAAACACTACACTGCAATGTGTGGTATTTGCAGCACACAGTGCCACAAAAGTAAATAATGCAAAATGTATGGTAGTAGGATAAATCTGTATTTTAACTGAAAGTAAAAATATATGCTTACATGCACACACATGAGTATGACCTTTATCATACAACATCTTGGGCAAGTTGAATGTCAACAGTATGGGAAAGCTGGACTTCAGTCTGGAGTACACAGACTGTTTATTGCATAAAGGTATCACTGCACAGAAGAAATATGACAGTAAAAGGTGTGATGTCACATATTTTTAAATCTTAGTAAATTTTATTTTTCGAACAACAGGAATATATATTCATAAGACTGTCATAATAAATGAATAATTTCAGTATGGTTACTTTTACGAAAGCCAGGATAGCTCAGTCAGTATAGTGACTAGGCAGCAGGGTGAGTGATGGACCAATCTCAGAAGAAGCAGTTTTTTTACTCTTCACTAAAGCATCAAGACTGGCTCTGAGGCCTAACCACCCTTCTATCCACAGGATACCAGGGGCTCTCTCCCCAGCAGCAAAGCAGCCAGTGTATAAAACTGACCACTGACCTCTAGTGCCAAGGTCAAGAATGTGAAGTTGTGTCTCCGCTCCTCCACATGCCTTTACGGCATGATGATGCTTAATTAGCAGACATAAAACTTATCTTCACCTTATTTAAAAAAAGAATAATGTAAAGGAGTACTTCTGCTAATACAGCAAAATTCCTTTAATCTGACGTCCAATAATTCGGAAATCCCAATAGTACGGTACTTGAGAAGCATAATTCTAAGACAAAAAGTCTTGGTTTTTACCAGAAAAAAGTGTTATCAATGAAACAGGCAGATCTCAAGGACATGTTCAAAAAAGGCCTCCAAGAGTGTCTGTCCATCTACCGTTGTGGTATCTCCTGACCACTTTGTCTCCTACTCCATCAACTTCTTCAGCAATGAAGACTCCAGAAAACACAAAAAAGGACCCTGAACCAGCAGATGAAGAAGATATCCAAATGGAATACTCCTTGATTAGTTGTACAGCCCAAGTATAGAAGCAGTTATCATAAAATTACTTGTGAGAACTTTGGTCAGTATATGTATTGTCTGATAATCTGGAATATTTGATAATTCAGCACGTCTGGTCCCATGCGCATCGGATGAATGGAATTTTGCTCTATATACAGAAAATATAACTGTGGCAACACATCATGTTTTTTAGACAAAATTATGTAGTCTGCTGGAAGGATACCTGTAGCCTTTTGATGTCAAAACCTACTGTTGTATAGCTTCTGGATCTAACTGATAGTTGTGCCAGAAAGTGACGCAGAGATCACAAACTTACATGAAGATCCGAGTGATCATGAAATGGTAAAACATACAAGGTCTAATGCTTCAGAATTATTAATACATTGTACCAATTTTCAGTACTTTCAACATCTGCACATCTTTTATAGTCAGGAGTTATATATATATGGGATGACCTCTGGCGACAACATTTATACTGACTGTCATATTATTCTCTTAGTTTAAAACTTAACACTTCATGACAGATGGGTTTCACAAGTATCTTTTTTCCACAAAACAAGACTAAACTACTAATTCCTTACTTCATAGCATGTTGCAAGGATAGCAAAGAGTGGATTATGAAGAGTCTGGCAGGCAGTCAAGAGAGCATGAGATGGATCCTGACTCCTGTGACAACTCAGAAGAATGTAAAATACATCATTGATCTCATCACAAACTTCTGAACTGTTAACAGCATTCAGACCAGAATAGTATGAGTCTTCACTTGAACTACTGCTGACATAAGCTGTGTTCTCTGTTGCTTGACCTGGTGACTCACTTGCCGATTCCTACAATATAAATTATACAATACAAATATACAAGTTTATTACCACCTAACTGCACCAACACTTGAATTACAAATTCACTCCTACATGTTTTGGCTACCTTCTGTAGCCATCCTCGGGGAGCAACAATATTCAGAGATATATACAGCGTTGTTATGTGGCTTGTCAATTGTAAATGGCAAAATATATAAAATCCATATTAATGTCAATACTGTATACTGTTGAATAACAATGTACAGTATTATCTTAGAACTGTGTTAGAACTATTGCAATACAAGAAGATTAAAAGTTTAAAATACTGCATCCAAACATCCCAAAGAGTGGGATTTCTTTGACTTTCAATGGAGTGGAGTGTATGATATTAAGTTAATACAATAAAAACTTAACATAACACTGAAACGTACTACGTATGGAGTTTACGTGGAATTTCCAGCTGACTTGATGCACACTGTGAAGTGTTAAAAGCAGGGTTTTATCTTCAGTTAAATCCCTCCCATCCCACACATCTAAGATGATGTGAAGATACTAAATACAATACAACACAATACAATACAATACAATATAGGACAACAGAATGCTCACCTCACCTTCATGTAATATTCCTTTCTATAGCTTACTTTCCTTCCTTAAAAGAAGGAAAAAGAAAAATGCTTGTGTGTGTGTGTGTGTGTGAGAGAGAGAGAGAGAGAGAGAGAGAGAGAGAGAGAGAGAGAGAGAGAAAGAGAACGTGAGTGAGTGAGTGAGTAAGTGAATAAATGAGTTAGCAAGGCACACATATGCCATTACTTCTTCTGAACCAGCTGATCAATATTCATGAATTTCATATGAACTTCAATCTACAGAAGGCCCTCCAAGTGCCAGAATCTTTTCACTTTGTGCAACCTGTAAATGCAGTTGGAACAGCATGGTTGGTATACTAACTAGGCTGCGGGCTGGACAACCAAGAAATCATGGTTTGATTCCCCACAGGAGCAACATATTTGTTTCTTCTCTGAAGCATCCAAACCAGCTCTGAGAACCTACTAGGTTCCTATTCACTGAGTACTGGAACTCCTTCCCTGGTGGTAATGTGGCAGAAGCTTCAAGCTGACCACTCACTTCCATCTAGTGCTGAGGTTAATAAATGAAGCTATAATGCTATAATAATAGCTATAAAGCTATAATAATAACCCACCCCAATGCCTTCATGGCATGCATAGGCAACTTTACCTATACCTTTTACAGAAAATGTACCTACATTACAACACAGTGTGAGAAAACAGAAATAAAAAAAAATAACTTCACATGCATGGCACCACAGATGGAGATGTGTGGTCAGCTGTACACATTGACCACTGCAGCCCTAATACCAGTTAAGTAGAGAAAAGTATGGGAACCAGAGTGGGTCTAGAAGTGGCAGCAATCAAACCCAGTCACCTACACTGTAGGCAGTCATTTTCCTCAGCTATTGTAGAACATGTAATAAATAAGACTTACACTGCTTGATGCTGCTTTTCGGAATCCTATTCTTGAATACAGAACTTTCCGCGAGTCTCTTGCAACCAATTTACTTCTGCCCTTGGTCACCACATGTTCTTGTTTCACAGCCATTTTGTGGCTCAGTGCATGTGACAGATGTTCCTGGAGCTGACTTGAATGAAATTGTGCGACAAGTAAGAGTACCTACACAGGGTCACAGATTGCAACTATATTATCATTCCTTTATTTTGAGTTACTTGAAGACAACAATGGACAATAATCAGAAGACAACAATGGACAATAATCAGAAGACAAAACTCATAATTTAATACTATAACAGTATTCACTTAAATCTATTAACAATATGATTGCCACCTTCTGGTTTATGACTCTATGTTGTCTGGTAGGCAGTTATTAATTTTCAGATGGACCTGCTGCTTATTTTGCAGGTGAAGGAGGAGGCAGTAGGTTAATCCAAAATCATGGTAATCACCCACCAGACTATACAGTGTCATAACCAAGAAAAAATAATCACTCTTAATCTTCACTGTCATCAAAATCTCAAATACCATACAAGTTTGAAATATTTATCTATCCATTACCTAACTCCATGGTACAGGATCTTCCTTACAGCTGATAATTACTCAGTTGATAAATCAATTCCCAGCCGTTGTTCACAAAAACCCACCATCAGACCACCTTCAGACAGTTTGATCTAGTCCACACCTTTACATATTACTCCTTTACCAGGCATATTAATATGACCCTCCTATCTAGGCCTAGGCCTCCCAAGTCTTTGCTTCAGATTTACAAAGAATTTATCACATCTCCAGAATGTAATACATGCCCTGCCAATCTCAACATCCCTGATTTAATCAAGCTAGGTAAAACATGTGCAAATATCTTTAGTCTTACTATAGCAGTGGTTTTATGAGACATCAATGGACAGAACATACATATAAGACAAAGAGAAAAGAAATACATATACAGTTTTGGTGAGTAAATCCCATAAAAGCTGAGACCTGGAAGACAATGAAGGAAATGGGAGGGTCATATTAAAAATGGATCTTAAACAGACCGAGGATGGAAGGTGGATGGAAATTGGTCATGACTGTGTCTGATAATAAGCTCTCGTATTAGTGGTACTAAACCTTCAGTTTATACTATCTGAGAGTCGGTTAGTTACACATTAACATACAGTAGTCCCTTGTTCATCTGGACTATATGGTGGGAGGGTTGGTCCAGATTACCCAGGAAACTGGACCACCAAGGAGATACTCTGTGGTATAGGTAACATACAAAAAATCACCACTCAATGTTAAAGTAAAACTCCTTAAAGCAGAACTACTGTGCAAAACAGTCCATGATGACGATGACAACAACAAACCTGAGCAATATACTGGGAAAGCATGAAATCAAGGAACTACAGAAAACAGCCATATTGGGCACTGCACACATACTTAAGAAAGTACAATGTAAAAGTAAAAAACATTCAACATGGGAAGTAACATTACATGCACCATAAATAGTAACCTTAGAATAGTTGCAACACTATATACCCTAGAAATATGGTTTGTTTCAGGTATATAATTGTAAATACCCTGCATAAATGTATTAGACAATAATATTAATAATAATAATAATAATAATAATAATAATAATAATAATAGTGGTGACGATGATGATGATAACAATAATAATGTACTGTAATAATAACAATTTCAATGGGAAATGCTGGCCTATAGTTGGCCCAAAATTGTCTGTATTACCCAGGAATCCGGGTGGGATCCAGATTACCAAAGGACCACTGTACTTATGTTTACTTAAAAAGAGTGCTGAATCTTCATGTTTAAAATTGGCAGATGAACTAACCTGATCGACAGGATACTGATGAAGCTCAATGAACAAAACAAATGGAAGCCACAAATCTTCCTTTGCACAGTGCTTCAAAAACTCTTCTGGTAACTTCATCTGATGAAATTTAGCAAATTTCACAGCCAAATCCCAATGCAATAACTGTTTCACAATGCAATTATCAGACGAGTGGCTGTAACAAAGTGCAGCTTCTAGTAACAGTAAAATTTCTCTTGCCGTCTGCTCCTTAGAGACTATCAGCCCATGCATCAACACACCTAAAGCAGAAAATTAGATATGAGTACTGTACCTCAATGCTAAGAATATTTTGATTTAGATAAAATAACAAGTAAATACAGACAAATAAATAATACGCTTCACAACTGGTATGCTTCTTGAGGTAAAGTTGAGATGGACAGTGCATGTAACATGCAAACATACAAGAATAAATACTGTATATACCCAAATTTCACAAAGTTTTCCTCATTTCATAATCTAGAAAATGGGGGTGGGATCGGGGTGGTGCTGCTTTATAATTGCACAGAAAGGTAAACACATTTTCATTGATATTCTCCTGGAAACTGAAGCCTGTGAAGGGACGTCATCTTAATTCAGGTAAATATGGTATATATAAACGTTATGAAATAGGCAGAAAGATTCCCTTCACAACACAGCTCCAGAAAAACTACTTATCAAAGCCCACAAAAAATTTGAGGTTTTTATAGTGGTGTAAATTCAGATTACGGCCTTCTGGATTGTGAAACCATGCAGTATTATTGGTGGCTACCAAACATATATGAGCCACTCATCCATTCCCTAAAAGGAACAGAAGAAGAGAGTCTCTATGGACAAGTAGTGACTTCCACACCCCCTCCCTCCCCAATACAACACACTTTGTAAATGTTTTGGCATCTGAACCCTCAAAAAGGTTTCTTTTTGTTAGTTTGCCACTTCCTGCTTGCAATGCCTATGAAAAAGGCTGTTTTATCAAAATTGTATGTTCCTCTCATAAAAATACAATTCATGACCCTTAAACAGGTCACTTTCTCACTTCCCACATTCCTGTCTGCAGTGGACCTGAAAACAGCAGCTTTCTCTGTATTTCTTGTTCACACTCCTTTTGGCCCACATTGTGCTCATATCTCCTCTCCTCTCCCCTCCTATGAGTCTGAGCAATCACTTTCCATACAATCTTCCTACATAAACTAACTGCTTCCTCAACCTACTCCAAATCTGAAGATGAAGGCAGCATGTTCCCCTGAAACGTTTGTGTCCACTGATAAAAATACAAAGTATCACAACCCAAAACACAAAAACTGAGTAATAAAATCCACTTCTACAATCACTGGGTGTTCATTAATTTGTCCTAAGAAAGTGGGCTAGCATATTTCTCAAACTCTTTAAAATGACTAACAATACTGTCTTCTCAGGTAAAAACTAAAAGCTCAAGTTGCCCCTGTCCACATCACAAACACAATAGGGGGAACTGAGGTATAGCTCCTCATTCTAAACCTCACCACTAGACGGAGGTGAGTGGTCAACTTCACACCCTGGCCGCTTTACCCGTGGGAAAGAACTCCAGTATCTATTGAAAAGGAGGCTGGATGGGCCCCACGGCTGGTCTATATGGTCTTGGAGAAGAGAAAATCCCTTGCCCCTGCCAGGATTTCGAACCCTGGAACGTTCAGCCTGTAGTGAGTCCCTATACCAACTACACCATCCCAGCCACAGCCTTCTCAGGTGATCAGCCATATCATTGAAATGAATTTCCACATGAACATGGTTGACAGCCTAAGGAGGTGTGTTGCAGCCAGACACTGTTAATGCTTCAAATCTTACATAACAAGCTAAATAAATAAAGCAAAATTCTCTTGAGAAACCGGTTAAAAAATTCCCCCAGCACTTATGGAACATAAGATTCATTACCACATTCAAAAGAGATAACCATTGCACACTGTCCTGAGCCACACAAATGCAGTCAACCTCATGACCTATGTATTTAAGATCCAATGGTCAGCACCAAAATAAAAATATCAAAGAAATGTCCACTGTAAAGGCATTCAAGGGACATAAATTCCAGGTGGAAACAAAATGGTTTTACCAGCATACTGCATGAATCTGCAAGAAACACAGCCAGTGTTTCATGACTCAGTGCATATAACACTTCAATGCATATATAGATGGCACTTCTATCTTGGTCAAAATAAAATCAGTCTCATTATATAATTGTCAGACTGTGTAATACAAGGACTGTTCAACAAGCAAGGTTCCATACATAAAAATTAAATGAGAAGTCACTACAGCATTAATTGTAGATGAATTATTCCACAGGAGTCTCATTATTTTTAAACATAACTTCCAGCACAGTGATGCATTTGTCACATCTTGCTACATTCCACAATAATGAGGAAGTGTAAATAACTGTTTATGAATGGTTATGAATGCAAGAGCATAATTCCTGCCACAAAGGAATTTTTAAACTCATATCAAGATGGGACATATGCATCAATGTGCTCATGGATTACATCAAGAAATAATGATACTTCAGTGGAGTAAATTGTTGCATTTAACATTGTAATGACTCATCATTTAATTTTTATGATCTCTGGATCTTACTTATTGACCATCCTTCTTACATGACTGGTCAAAAATAACTTCCAGGAACTACCTTGGATGGGTTTCTATTGAACCTGCGTTAAACAGCCCCAAACAATGGAATCTTACCAACTTGTTCTTCATGGAGCTGTTCCTTGCTAGTACTTGTGATACACAGAAGAGTTGAAGTAGTGCAGGATCTTGTTTGCTGCTGCCACATGAACTCTACAGTTTCAGATTCTCCCCCAAGCATTTCAATAAAGGATATGCTGGCAGAGACTATGCTCTGATTTGTAAAATTTTGTAGAGCCAAGCCATGTGCAAAATTACACGCCTGTTTCTTCCTAGTAAATTACATTGCATATATTAGAATTGTTCAAAGGGAATTCAACACCACAAAGAATGCAAAATTTTAGGTCTTCACAGCAATGCTGCTAAAGGTTCAAATATTCTGGGATATAATGCTGCGTCACTGGTAAATCATTCTCAACATTTTGAAGGGTAGTAGTGCCTCCTAAATGTCAGGAACTATTTACCCAATGAAACAATATAACATCCCATATAACTTGCATCTTCAGCACAAACAATATCATTACTTACATCTTTCTGGAGACCTTTTTGTGTAATCTCAGCTGATCTATAATAAACATGTTTCTGCAAAGCTGGGCCGTCCTTGTTTTAAGTAATATAGGTAGCTCAAAGTCACATTGTGTCCAAATTTTGCTGACACTTTTTCAGAAGAAAAGTGAGGAAATTCTTCGCCCTTCACCCTGAAATCACAGTGAATAAGTATGCTGAGCAGTTAAAATTGAAAGAATGAAAAACTGTAAGTTTATGTAACAGTTCATTATATACATATCTTGGGAGGAAAAATATAGGCTGAAATACTACTCATCAAATAATTTCAAATTCATATGAACTAATTTATACATTATGTTACTTTTCCTGTGTGAAACTTGGTATGTCATTCTATGGAAAGAAACATAACTTAAGGGTGTTTGAGGAAAAAAAAAATGTTAAGAAGAGTATTTGGACCTTCAAAAAAGGAAATAACATGTGACTCAAGGAAATTATGTCATCTGCAGTATTAAAATTATATCTTTCACCAATTATTTTGCAAGATGATTAAATCAAGAATAACAGAAAGGGGTGAGATGTGTAGAATGCATCAGAAAAAGAAAAAATTATAAAAATATAAACTCAAAAACTCAAAATAAACAGGGAAGATTTAGCATAAAATTATAATAGTAACAAAAATGGATCTTATAAAATAAAGATGTGAAGATGTAAAATGGATTGAACTGTTTAGCATAAGATTATAATGGTAAGACTTTTTAATATGTTTAACAATTTGTACGTTAACATGTTCCTGGATATGAAAATGCAAAAAATTCATTCTGCAGAGATATAGGAACAGTTTAAATCCCTGTCCTCATCATACATACTTGTGCATACTTTGCCAACTAAACAACTTTGACACATCAAATGGTGAGCAGCCATGTAGAAGCTGATACACCGTCACGTCCGGCTGAGTTTTGTAGTCACCCAGTTGTGATGAGACAGCCATCTTCAAGAGAGGTAAATGTCTTTGAGCTGACTGAAGGGAATCACTGCTGACAGGAAAATCTTCTGGAACTTTCTTCTCTATGACATCCTTTAGCATCTTGTTGCTATACATAGCTGTTGCCAAAACCACAAGTGGATGTTCTTGAAGGTAAGTATCAACATTCCCTTTACTCAAAATCTCAGTAGCACTGGTCACTGCTTGGAACACAATGGATTCATCAGACAAATTACCATCCAGTTGTTTCAATATCAGCCATAACCTAAACCAGTCATTTTCATCTTGGTTGTTCAGTGACAAACGGGACAAGGATTCAATCCTATCACTTGAGAAATCAGAGTTTTGGAAACAAGGAAAAACTATATTGAACAGTCTGTGTTTAATGCAGAATTTTATAAACAAATCTTCAAATTCACAATATGAAATGTTAGCCGATAGCTGATTCAAAATTTGTTCCATATCATTAACAGATTTTGTTCTGCAAAATCTTGTGAGAATACTGCATGGATTTGCTTTCTCACTGCTGCTGAAGACTCCAAACCTGTAAAATAGGCATTATTAGTCCAAATACAATTTCACAATGTAATTTAATGTCTAAAGGTTTAAACCTTTAACAAACAGAGAAAGTTACACAATGAAAATCTTCAAATGTGTATGGTTAGCCTAATATCCTAAAGGCCTTTAACCTTTAAACAACCAAGTTGGTATTTAAATTTCAGCGCATGTTTATGAAAAAATGTGAATATTATTTGTACAGAAAAAGATAAAACTATGAAACAAAGGGCATTTTGTGGAAAATTAGAGATTATGCAGCATGTCTTAAAAATGCAGTAAATTTCCTTGTTGGCTAAATATGTAAAATAAATTTCTAGTGGTCTCTTCTATGTGTTCACGTGTGGGAATGCAGGTTATTAAAAGGTTGAATTAAAAACGAGACTGAATAGATATATAGCATGCATGAACAGAAACAAATACATAACAAATTTTGTTTGGTAATCATAGGGTAATGATGAAGATGGTAATGACTAAAGGGAACCTGCATCCTATTGAATACTGAAACTCACAGTGGGACTGGGCATTCCTCACATTATTCAAGCTTTGAGATTGTCAAGACTAAGGAGCTTGGAAGGTCTGCAAATCCTTCACATGTTAAAAATTGTGTAGTAAAGACAGCAAGATCCATAAATTAATAATTATACAATTCAGTGAAACATTACTGAATATAATTTTACCTGTATTGGTTCCAACTGCATTTAATATACCAGATACAACGCCAAAGATTCACACTGTCATTATATTTGTAGTTGTCAACATATAGAAAATTTATGCAATATTTCTGTTCCTACTTTACATTCTACTTCCTGGGGGTAAAGGCGGCCGGTGCGTAGGACTGACAACCTTACCACCTTCATGTGCCGACTGTCTACAAATCTGGGAGCCTCAACCTCCTGGAACCCTAAGGGTCTGTCCAGGCCTGTAATGGGATTGCTTTACCTTAATAACAACTGCTTTACCTTTACTTTACATTCTAAAATTAAAGACCTCTGCAGAACAACAGTTCTTTTCGAAAAGGTATCAGTGACGAGTTTTACATCGCATAAAGCATTAGTGGGTGTGAATGAAAAAGTGAATAATTTGTCTATGATTTACACCCTTTGTCCCACACAAATGTGGGAAGATCAAACAGTTCCTGAAACCCAGGCATAATTTGCAGTAGATAGCATAGGTACTGTACCTAACCTAGTCACCCTTGAAGTACCGCCTTTCTGCACATACGCATTTGCTCCAGCAGTCCTGCCATTGCTGGAAGCACCCCTGGAAGTTATATTTTGGAATGAATGTGACACCTGCTGTCACATTCTGTTGCAGTTCTTCTACAGACAAAAAA
This sequence comes from Reticulitermes speratus, assembly GCA_021186555.1. Classification (NCBI taxonomy): domain Eukaryota; kingdom Metazoa; phylum Arthropoda; class Insecta; order Blattodea; family Rhinotermitidae; genus Reticulitermes; species Reticulitermes speratus. The sequence continues at coordinate 25,349,638 of JAJKFL010000005.1, forward strand.
GGATGAACTTTGAGCCCAATCTTGAGTCTCAGGAAGAAGTGAAAGTAACATGCAGTGAGATCTGGAGAATATAGTGGCCAGGAGATGGATGGGATGTGGTTCTTCACCAAAAAATGCTGCACTGTGAGGGAGGCATAAAAAAGCACATTGTCTGGCATTATTCTGCTAAATGGCATCCCTCAAATGCTCAGAACTTCGGACATAAAAACTGGAATTAACTGTCTGTCCTTCAGGAGCACACTCAACGCACCACAAACATGTTGTCAAAATAAAAATCAATCAGCAAGATTCTTTCTTAAGATTTTGTAACCCACGACTTTTTCTTTCAGCTTGACATGTTGCTGTGCCATTTGGATGACTGATGTTTCATCTCAGGATCATAGGCAAAGACCCACAATTTGTCCCCACAATAATCTCGATAGGATGTCCACTTCTGACATTGATTTTTCAAAGAGTGCAGCAGTAAACTGTCCTGATCTCCATCTGGTCTTCGGTCAGATTGAAGGGCACAAATTTTGCACACACATGCCATACTGACAAATCTTCTTTCAGAATGCTTTGAACTGATTCATATGAGATATAAATTTGTTTGTTATCTGTTCAACTGTCATACATTGATGTGACATAATTATTGTGCAAACTTCAGCCACATTTTTATTGTTCTCCAAACTGCTGGACTGCTATTGTGTTCCTCATCTTCTAGTAAGTCTATTTTCAATTAAGTTGTAATAGTTGAAAAAAGCAGATATTTTAAGAGATTCGTCTCCATAAATCACATTGAGGGTTACAAGAATTTCCAATTTTGTTGTCCCCAGATGGCAAAAGAACTTGATATTCACCTGATGTTCAAACTCAGACATTGTGACAAGCACATGCAACACACTTCCACTCCATGGCTAATTCCTGCAAACAAACACATCTCAGCCTGGTCCAATATGCTCCACAGAGACTGCACAGTCTACACCTATGAACTCCATCCCCTCACTTTAACAGTGCTGCATCGTTACTTCAATATGGCTGAATTCCAGAAACTTTCTCATCCTCCCACACATATTCCCACACTGCAACCTAACTCAGAACACATAGCACAGCAACTCTTTCAACAAGACAGACTTATGTGCATATGATCAAGTTGCAGCAATTTTTGTGCTGTGTTTAAGGTAAAGGTAAAGTTCACCCTAGAACAGGCCATGAAGGCCCAGAAGGAGTAGAGGTATAGCTCTACTCTTTCTTTAACCTCGGTGCTAGATGGGGGTGAGTGGTTAAAGCCACGCCCCGGCCGCTTTACCCCCAGGAATGACCCGGTACCCATTGTAACTGTGTTTACATTACGTCAATATGAGGGCAACTACTTTATAATCTATGACATAAGATACTGTTCAGATGCATCCACAAATTAGCTCAACAAACACTACATATTCTTCAAAACTCTGTTGCCACACAAAATTTTGCTATCTTGCATTAAGCTTTATTGGCCACGTTATACTACTGTAGTGGTGCATGCACATGACACAGCAGGCCAAGTGTTGTTTTTCATCAATGCCAGTATCCATCCAAGCTAAAATCCAACTGTCAACCTTGAAGTACAAGCAGATTTAAATTTCTGTATTCATGGATGAAAAAGTTCAAGAGGTGCTACAGCAACTTCCAATTCATATATCAGCATGGCTGCCATACTGGCTTTTAAATGGTACAGAATTAAAGGCACATAGCCTCTGGCGGTACGAAATTCATTCCAAGTTTCATACAAATACAGTCATCCAAACATTATTTGGAGGAGATAAATATATGGAAACTTGAATATGAATTCATAAGCCAGGCTTTTCTTACAAAAACATGAAAACAGGCTCCAATGGGGATAAAATAGAATTCTCACCTACTTAAGTGATCTAATACAATTTCTTTGGTTCTTGCCATACAACACACATCATAAAAATTGTCAATCATAGACTGTGTTACATCCCAAAGTGAAAACAATCTTCGTATCTGAATTTTTTCAGCATCTGCTATATCAGGTTCCTGATTTGTGCAAGTCTGGCCACTGCTTCTGGTGACTATGTCTGTGAATCCTTCAAATTTGCTGTAGTAAGCACTGATCCAAGCTATCAGCATATCTTCTCTGTTATTACAAAGCAAATACTTCCAAGCTACATTGGTTCAATAAGTGTTTCCAGCCTCTCATCTGTTAAACATGGAAAATGGAACATTTGTGAATATCTTACAAAATACACCTCAGAAAACTTTCAGAGATCTAGACACCTGTTTCAAAGAATCTAAATAAAAATGGATTTGGGCAGTAAATATTCATGTCTTCTGGGATATAATCCCATAAAAAGTAGTACATGACACATTCCAGAAAACTTGAATCTAGATCAACACCACTGTCAGAACCTCTAATCTCTTATTTTGTCATGTTTGGCACAGGGTCTTTAAAACCTGCCGTAAACGTGAGCATCCCATAGTTCACACAAGCACTGCCAGTAAATGATTTAAAATAAGAAATTCCAAACATGCAGTTGGCAATACTATTTCATATGCAGAAAGTTCTGGTATCAAATTTCAGCCCAAAGACCAAGTCTCCTAAAGCTTTTCATGGTTGCCCTCAGTCCCTCCAGTCAAATGCCAGAATAATACCCCAAATCACAATTATGTATGCCATTTACAATATTCCTTATTTTCTTCTGCCAACTGACAAACAGAACACAGCATCCACCATAGACTGTAACAATGGGAGAAGTAGCAGTGACAGATTTCAAATAATCAGTATGCCATTACTTTTTTGCTGACAGATGATGCACACAGAAAGACTTCCAGTTTCAATGTCAACTGAAACTTCTGAATTACAAACCAACTGCTTTAAAACTTAAGACTTTAGAACAATAATCCAGGAAATACTAGTTGTCAAAATGAAAATTCAGAGACTCTGATATCATGGCTTCACAGCGACCTTGTTTCTAATACTTGTTGAGCCTGACATTAAGTAACAAACAGAATAAGCAGACACACCATGAATGAGAAACAAATAAAATAACACAGAGGTACAGCTCCATTAATTTTTAATCTCGCCACTAGATGAAGGTCAAAGGTTAGCCTCACGTGCCAGCCACTTTAACCCAGAGGAAGAACCCCAGAGCCAGTTTGGACACTTTGGTGAAAATATTCATCTCTTGTCCCTGCAGGAATTTAAACTTGGATCATTCAGCCCATAGTGCAGTCACTATACCGACTACGCTATCCCAGCTCTGCTTAGAAATCAAGTCATGTAAAAATGAAACTGCAAGTAAAAATGAAATGCATGACTGGAAGTAGCAACAAGACTAATTTCTCATCTCTTTCAATGGTAAAACATGCACAAAAAGTAAAATTGCTGGACAGACAGACCAGCAGTGAGTAGACTCACACTCCTGACCTTACATGTAAGAAATACTGTCATGCATAAGCTACAAAATACGTCAACTGATTCCAAGAAAACATTCAACCTCTTGAGCATCTGATCTGTTTCATATCCCTCCAGTCTAGTGGTCTGGCAGCACAGCACTACCACAGGGCCACCGAGAGTCGGTTCGGGCCCCAGTGAAAAAATTTTTTCAGGCCCCCATGCAAGGGTGGACCAGCTAAAAATCTTTACATTGAATCAGTAAGACTGACTCTCAGTTGCAGAGTGACTTGGGCTTGGTCTGAAAGGGTTAGTTTGTACAATCAACAAACAATGATACCATCAAGAAAAACAAAAACATACGCAACACAGTCAGGCCCCAGGCCCCTTTCTAGACTGCCAGGCCCCAGCCTATTCTAGACTGCCAGGCCCCCAGATTACTGCCCCCCCCACCTGGGTCTTGTCAGCACTGCACTAGCAAGACAGGAGCATTTGCCTCTACTCTGAACTCCTGTATATCTTGTTTTAAAACTCCAGAGCGAATAAAAAATGTAGGTCCTGCTTTGAACAGTTAACAGAAGTATTAAATATATTTCCTGCATGAGAGTGCACTAAAACATAATACAAAATTTACACAGTGATAAACAAATAACCTGAATTTTGGCTGAGAAGTTATCCAGGTTTAAAAGTGTACAAATTTTGCCTCTACACCTAACTTCACAATCTAATACACTCGCGCTTCATATTACAGATGTGCTCAGTTTTAATCTGGGGCCAATGGCCAATTATTGTGACTGTTTCCATGGTTTTCTTTAGTCTCTCCAAGCCAATATTGGTATGCTACCTTCAAAGAGGCCATGGTCACTTCCTTCCACATCTTCAAAATCACTGTATCACTTAATGAAATAATGCTATGTAACTTATACAGCTCAGAAAGAATTGTTAAAATACATAAAAAGAAATAAACACCAACGTTTGCAGTTGAATGAGTTAACTTACCTAAAGTGTTGAAGTACAGTTCGACTAATACCATACATCTCCATTCTCTGGTTTGCCGTGTAATTGTGTTAATAGATAATTTACCCGAGTTCTCAGACATTTCTGGCATATCACATGGTTCAACATGCCTCTGATATGAAGGTGCAGCTCTTACAGGAAAACTGTAAGAAAAATAAGATTTCTGTGAAGCACTTACGACACCTGCATATTCAAGTCTTCTGGGATGTTATTTTGCGTCAATGGGCTGGACGACTTGACCCTGAAGATGAAGGCATTATCATCCTTCAAAATATTGGGAAAATATGTATCCAGCAACACAGCATGATATCCCAGAAGACTGGAATTATCAGCAATACTGCTGGGAGAACCTAAATCTCACACACATGACATCTATTATGCACAACATGTTTCAATTCACATGGTGAGGCTATGAAGGCAAATTTTTAATCACACAAATTAATGATCCATTTTTGTGCATAATTTGCAATAATAAAAATTCCAATTAACTTGTTAGATACAACCTCAATGTGTCACACTTTACACATGTTTCTGTTGACATGTAAACAATATTTCACATAGAATTAGTATTATTTATGCTGGGAAAATATAAAAAGCAATGATAGGATGGCCTCTTAGTGGCAAGCTGTTCATACAAAATTTCATGAAAATTTGTCAATGGACTCAAAATTGTTATAATGAGACCAACATATACAAAACCACATATATAAGAAAAGTAAGCTAATAATGATCTTACATGCACAGTTAAGAAAAAAAGCATAAATTTCACACTGTTGACACCGTGCATCTTCGTCATATTAAACCAAGTTACAGACCAACTGATGCATACTAAAACCACTTTTTATGTAGCTTTATTATTAAAATTGTTAAAATTATACCCCAACACGTGTTTCGATCCTAGGATCATCGTCAGGGGGTTTTTTGTTGAAAGCTACAGTCACTTCATATACATGATTTTAAATATTCTAACGGCACTTTAAAACTTATATATTATACGTTAAAATCTTGTAAAAAGACTCGTTAAAAGTTGTAAAATTGTAAAAGTACTGTAGATAGTAGATTGCGGAAGTGCTGGCGTGTGGGATCGTGGTATTAAAGGCATGTGATATGTTTTTGTGGGAGCGAAGTGTACTGCCTGTTGTACGGTGAAGAGTATGGTATGGTATGAGATGCATTCTGGAAGTTCCATTCCTTTCATTCATTCTGTAGTCTGTCTTACGACAGGTCCGTAGCCTCTTCCAAAGCGAGTTCTCCACAGGGTGCGATCTAGTGCTTCCTCTTTCACTTTCCAGTATCTTCTCTTTTCCTTAAGGTCATCCAGTAGCTGCTTACATCTTCTCCCTCGTCTTCCCATCATTTCAATCCTTCCTTCTACCTTTCCTTCAATCACGTGTTTCAGAAGGCAGTTTCTGCGCAATATGTGACCAATCCAGTTAGCCTTTCTTCTTTTTATTTTATGTAGGATATTCCTCTCCTCCTTGACTCTGTGTTAATACTTCTTCATTTCTCACACGATCGGTCCAACTGATCTTCTCCATTCTTCTCCAGCACCACATTTCAAAACTTTCCAGATACTTCTGATCTATTTTCCAAAGTGTCCACGTTTCAGCACCATACAAAGCAATGCTTCAAATGTAGCACTTTATGGTTACATAAATTTTCCACCTGAAGCTGTCATTCTGCCACAAATTATCTCTATGTTTCCACCTTCTCTGGTACATGTCCCACTGCAGTGGTTACATAAAATAGTTATGTTCAGGAGGTTGCCTTTTTATCTCTGCATTTTATTTATGAAGTACAATGTCCAGCAAAAATATTTTTGCTGTGCTCTTGTATCTACCTGACTCACTCAACTTTTCTACATATGACTTCTGTTTGTTCTCAAAGATGAAAGTCACCCAGAGAAACATAACCAAGAACTGTACTTAGGTAAACACATCACAAAAGAAGAGTCCCCACAATAATTCAGTTTTGTATGAACATTGGAAATGAGAATTGCATTGAAAAGTGAACGGGATTTGTAAGCTTTGTTTTCTGCAGTGAATTACTGACAGCACAATGCAACCAACCTTTGAAATGATGGAATGAGTATATGATGTTGGAACAGGCTTGAATCCATGCACCATGAAGTGAAAAAGATAATGAAACTTATGTTAGCAAAGCACTCTGTAAACAGTAGCAAACAAAACTTGGTAGACTGTAATTATCCAGGAAAATTTGGATGATGATAAGAAGCATGAATAATCTAATAACACAGATAATATGAAACTATTTTCAACTCACATGTTACACCACAAACCAGTGCTGAAATACTTGTATTATTGGTTGCATGTGCAATTGTAGCATAAACCAGTGCTACAAAAGGAAGGGAAAAGGTCTGGTCTTTACCTATCTTTCTAATCATCCCCAAAAAATATATTACAAAATGGATATCATAACACACTTGCAAAAATATATAAAAATATAACTCACAAAAAAAATGAAAGCCTGATTCATAAATACCAATGTATACAACAACGCGCAGTTGTACAAACCTTCAATGAACTAAAAAAAGTAAAGGAAATTATAAGAAGAAAACTGTAGACAATCCGAATAATGCCATAATAATACAAATTTACATACCAGACAAAATTCTGAAGACAACTTTACTTGCACAGAAGCTCATCTGGCATAGTTTTCTGAAATAAATTAGTTCTTATTACATAATTCCTCACCTGATATTATGAAAAGACTTAGACTGAAGTATTGTTTCAATTAATTTCAACATGTCCCAAGCTTCTAATTCATCTGGACAAAGGAGATTTTTCTCAGAAAGGTAAACAACCAAATTATCACGTAACTCCTTATCAAATGACTTCAAACAGATATCTCTTAGTTCTTCATGTGGTTCACAGCCCTGATGACAAAAAGCTATATTAATTTCATTACATATTCAACAAACCATCAATGTTACATAGCCTGAGTAACTAACAGCACCATTACGTAAACCATAAAGAAATAAGTTAACAAACCACACCTATCCTCCAATGAAGTCCTCTCAGGTGACAGGCCACATATATGCAAAATAATAGTCTGACACTCCGGACAATGTCCATATCCTTCATTGGGCAGTGATGCCTCTAAAGCATCAAAATTCAATTCCATATCAACACAGCTGATCACATAAGAGTTCACTTCATTCAGTCATAATAAAAAATTAAATTAATGGCAGCCTAACCCAACTTACATAGTCAGTGGCCACAGTGGACTCCGCAATGCCAGGGCCCCTGCAGCCAAGTTATTTGACACATTCCAAACCATGCTGCCACAATTATGTGTATTTACATGTGGGACTGTTTTCATCACTTCATTTGTTTCACGGTTCAAAGACCAGGCAACATATTTTGCAAGAACCAACTAACAAATCATTCGACCAAGAAAACTGCTTGGAAGGCAATAAACAAAATGATAATGGGTTAATAGAAGGGTCAATGTATAGAAGGGGATGGACAAAATGTTTCATTCATAGTTCTCAGCAGTTACAAAGGCAAGGTGATTGAGTACATGTCTTAAGTTTAAGGTAACAAGAATTTGCAAGTGTAACATCACAGAAAACAAAAAATTGCATGCCTTGAAGTATACCAAGATTTCTATTATGAAACAAAACATGTGGTTTGTACTTATAAAGTGGCTCAGTGTAAATGTAAACGACGAGATTAAAAAAATATATATGTAGGCCAACAAAATGTAAATGTAAATTAGAACAAGCAAAGGAAGAGAGGAAGGGCTAGAACAGGCAACCACTGTTTAATTTAATTAATGAGGTACGTAACCCTAAAATAATTACTGCACACTACCTGAAAATTAAATTAATGGCATGCTTAAGATTGTAATTAACTTACACTGCTAACCATTGGTTCTAAAGTTGTTGTTGTCCCATGAACCCAGTTCTTAAAAATTTGAACAATAAAACTTCCATTTAATATTCTACATCTTTTCCAATTTCTTCCCAACATGTCACTTTCTCAGTCTCTGAATATGCATACATAGACACATCATACATTCCACAGATCCAGAATTTAGTTAATCACATTAGGATGTGTGCAATAAGTCATTAAGAAAATATCAAATATACAAAACAAATACAACACAAATATATTACAAGCTATGTGAGCTGACTCATTCCCCCCCCCCACCCAAGCAGTGTTCCACAAATAATTTTCTCATGCAAAAAAGAATTACTAAACAGGCACCAAGAAGAAAAACACGTTTATCCAACAGACAGAATATCACTATAAACATCATTTGCAAATAATAATGATACATGAAACAGGAATATTACACAGTTTTTCACACCGAACTCCTCACAACATTTCAAACTCATACACCCACTCCCTCCCCCAAAAAATCCTCAGGTCGGGAACCACCTCTGTGTGTGCGCGAGCGTGTGCGTGGTGTGTGTGTGTGTGTGTGTGTGTGTGTAATTTAGTAAATATGGGACAAGGATGTACATTATTAGTCCCTACTTGAATTAGTTCACATCTTCGCAACTCGTAACTTAAGATCGGTTTCATTTTCATCCCTCCATCTATTACTGGTCTGACCAAGTGGCTCTTCCCTTCCAAACTCCTCTTGCTATTTCACAAGTTTGCCATGTGTGCAACATGTCTCATCTATCCCACATTTCTTGCCCTATAACCCTAAGAATTACTTACAAGATTAATTAGGATCTGCTTTGATTTCTCAATGTCTTGCTTCAGAAACTGCTGTAGCCAGACATACACTTGCTGTCTTATCCTTTGCAACATATTAATAGTGCTCCATCCCCTGTATGTCGCTAGAAATGTCTGGACAAGCGGAATGTTGCTGTTCACCACAGCATCACAAATTACATCTTGATCTTCCATACTCTGCCATTTGCTCCATTCTTTCTTCATGACATCATCAAGACAGTCCAACGGCTGATACACATTACTTGCAACGTCACTATCTCTGGAATGTTTCTTCAAATGACTTCGGAATTCCACAACATGAAACATTATTTGCTTTACTATCATGCTTTTCTTCTGTTCAAACATGTCTTGCAATATAACAGAATGAGATGCAAACTCTGTGCTACAAGATTCATGCAAAAATTGAAGTAAATCATTGGCATGATCTAAATACAGTAGAATAAGTTGTTCAGAGAATGCCCGTTTGTGGTTGCTTTCAAGTAATGAATTGTACACAGTGTCAAAGAGCCTGTCCATATTTGAGCCGATATCATGTAGTTTTGTTTGCCACACTGCATCACTATCACCTGGACTCCTTGTGAATGAGCTCTTGAAAGCTGAAAAGACAAGACAAATACTGTATGCCTTGTAAAATTTACAGGAAGAATAAAAAGTAAAGCTGGCCTGTGTTTAATTAAGCACCACATCATGAAGATGTATGGGGGAGTGGAAGAGGCAAAAAAAGAAATATATAAAAATTCTGGTGGGGAAACCATGTCAGTGATGACCATAATACTAAAATGGATCACAGTGATAAGTTGCAGTGCTCAGAGGTGGATGGACTTCCTCACGATCATATTCGGTGGCAGGCATTGGTATGAGCATTGTTAAACCTTTGAATGTTAGTTGCGGACAATTTATTTTTCCTCCGGAAATAGTGCTACATCATACAAATGCACCAATTTTCCTAGTAGCAAGCCTCATCCATTTGTTTCATCAGCTTTTCTTTTTCTTCAGTCACAAATTCGTAGGGAAAACACAAGTAATAAAAGAAAAATATTGATAATGGGACAAATGTACTACACAAAATTTGTTGCTTAATGAACTGTAAAAAATTTGGAAAATAACACATTCTGTAGAGCCTGGAATTTTGCAAGAAACATTACGAATTAGCATATGAAACCATACCTTGAGAATGCAAGCTGAGGGCCAACCGAACCACATCCATCTGGTGCTCCTTCAGACCATCAGCTAATGCAGGTAGGGGAACAGCTAAATCTCCCCAATCTCCTACTCTTAATAACTGGTCAATGGAATCTGTTTTCACACAGTGCAATAACTGAAACATAAATATAAATACCTCATAATCATGTCTAGTATTTTGGACACTGCTCCTCCTCTTAGATTTCCTCAAACACACTACATAAGCTACATCCATTTTCATCACAATGTCATGAGGAGCTTGCATAGCATAGCCAGTAGAGGCACGAGACCTATCTCTTCTCCAAAACGACCAGACCTCCTCCAGGGCCCACCCAGCCTCCTATTCAATGGGTACCAGGGGCTCTATCCCCCGGGGGTAAAGCAGCTGGGACATGAGGCTGACCACTCAACTCCATCTACTGCCATGGTTAAGAATGAATGGAGCTATAGCCCCACTCCCTTACATACCCTCATGGCAAGTATAGGGCATACCTTGTACCTGTTGGAGGACAGCAACTTATCCTTGTTTATATATCTTGAATAAGATATCACCCTGTGGTTGGTCTGTTACAATTTAATGTACTATAGTTTACAGGAATTCGTTGGATACTACAGTAGCAATAATGCCTATATTTCCCAGTGCATAATATGTGGGTTTCTCCTAAAAATCATAGTGCACTTTATACATGCAAAATTATGATGAAAACTAAACATATTTACCTACATTTAATTTTATTTTGTTCATTACATACTGCAAAATTATTTACTTTCATTAATAAATAAGTCTGTTATAATGAATAAACAATAAATATTGTTAAAAACAAATTTAAAGAAATACATTTTAAGATAAGAATTCTTAATTTCTCCTTAAAACATGCAAAACTTAACCACAATCACATCATGTACATTACACTCACACCACACAATAAACAGTAACAACCAGCAATTGGAGGTAAGGATCCAGATTCCAAAACTCATGTACATTAAACATACACCATATAAGGAACAACACCAAACACACCACTACAAATAATACTTTTCAGATTATGCATAGAAATATGTATATAGAAATTAATACCTACTACAAAATGAGGAAACAGAAAAGATCCCCCCCCCCCCAAACACTAATACTCACTGAATAGAAAGCTGGATGTGCCCCCCCCCCCCCCCCAGACGTGAAGAAGAGAATAATTTCTGGCTCACAGTCATATAGTATATGAGTATATGGTCCAGTCACTAGAGACTCAGCTATTCCAGTTCCCTTTTTCATTTGCATATAATGAATTTAACACAAACTGAAAACTAATGCAAGTACACTGTTTTCTAATAGCTGCAAACACACCACTTAGCTCAAACACTGCAAAAAATTATACATTACCTTATTGACAAGTACATCCCTGGATAAGTTGCCTAGAAACAACCATAAACAGGTAGGGGAGAGGAAGGCATCCATTAATCCTATGCAGCCACCTGTTACCACAATGGTGTCATTTGGTATAACCTGCTCTGCAAGACAGGTTCCTGACACCATGTCATAGAGTCTGTACACTCCTCCCAAAGTACAGCCAGGTGCTGTGTACCAAACTGCCAAGCCTGCAGCTGTCACATGCAACCCTTGTACACTGAATCCCTCTGGTGGTTCAGACACAAAAACCAATCCAGACTCATCAGTTCTTCTTAAGTTTTGTGATGTGTGCCCTCTGGAATCGCTCCCTGCAAGGATAAAAATAACTATTTAAAGAGCTAAGTCACTTTTGATTTAACCATCCTACAAGACCATATCCTGGTCTATAAAATGTACTGCCAAATGGCCTAGCATGCTACTGTATATGCTGGTCTACCTGGTAGCAATTTAAATGTCCACATTAAGCCAGAAAAACACATGCCATTAAGAGATAATTGACATTTAAATCCACCTCCTAAAGGGCGAAAGGTTAAAAGGCAATGCAACAGGACCCTCAATCTGCAGCTGTGGTTCATATACTGTGGTTTGTTAACTCCTTGAAGGTATGCAAAGTCTTTCCAGGAAATTCAGAGGAAAACTGCATAAATGCAGGTTTTTATGTGTAAACATAAATACAAAGGAAGTTTAAACAAGTTAGGAAATGAGTGGAGCATAACAGTTCAAGTTTACTCTGTTACTGCTGCCAGATGGTGCGCACGCACGCGCACACACACACACACACAACAACAAAATCCCTTGTTTAACCATATTAGATACCAATAAGATTTACTGAGCACAAACTGTTCAAAACACTCTTCAGTTCTATAAATACATAGCAAGTTACACTTGAGATGTGCAATGAAATGTGTGTTGTTGCTCGTATGAAGTGTCCATTATTCTAGTCCAATTTAAATAAAAACTAGAGAATGCAGACAAATTTCAATAAACTCCCCAGTATTAAATTTAATGAAAATTTTTTCAGCATTTCTCCAGTTCCTAAATGCAGGCATACAGATGGACTGACAGCCACAGTGAAGTAACAGGTTCACTTTCAAACCTTTTAATTTTGATTTCATGAAAAATACAGAAATTAATAAAATATACAGCTACAGTTCTTCCATTGTACTTCACACTTCATACATCATGTGGGCCTAGAAAGTGAATAAACAAATGAATGTAATAAGCAACATCCATTTCACAGTTATACCACATTCTCAAGTTTTGGCCACTTAACCACCTACTTTGTCTAACATCAGCATCTACAAATTATGCACCACAAATGCACATTATGTGAAAATAACATGTGAACAATAAGCCCTACAGCATTTCATCTTGAATTGGTGCAGTGACTGAATCCACTTTCTGAGGTGTAACATTTCCTTTGCGCAAACAAGATCTTGGAGGAAGTACTATCATACCTGTCACACTCTCTCCACTCTTATTCTGCTTTGTGCAAACAAGATAATGGATGAAATATAATCATACCTGTCACACTCTCTCCACTCTTATTCTGCTTTGTGCAAACAAGATAATCAATGAAATGTAATCATACCTATCACACTCTCCCCAAAATAATGGTTGAAATGTAATCATACCTGTCACACTCTCTCCACCCTTATTCTGCTTGAGTGAATCCAAATAAGAATCCCATGTGGTTTTGTATGAATGAACTTTAGGTTTATCTGTTAATTCGAATGTATATATGGACACACTGTCTCCCCTGCACACACAAAGAGAAAAGGTTATGCCTCATGGCAAAATATGTTGATCACACACTACATGAAACTACGTCCACGAAGCAGTCTTTTTCAGAAGTTAAGAGTTGCTCAACTACTCAAGAAATGCTCTGCCTTACATGGAGCTTGAAGGTTCATTACCATATTCACAACAGCCTGCCACTGCTCTGTAACCCGAGCCAAATGAATCCTGCACAACATAACATCCTACCACTTTATTACTAATTTTAAAATTAATCCCCTCCCTACATTTGCCCTGCAAATGGTATTTTCCCTTCAGATTTTCTGATCAAGTTTTGTATGCATTTCTCATATCCCCACAAGTAGGGACAGTTCAGTCAGCAGAGTTATATATGCTATGGGCTGGATAATGGAGAAATATGGATTCAATTGCTGGTAGAGGTAGAGACTTTCCTCTTCTCCATTGCATCTAAGAGCAGCTCAGGGCTTCTTCCTCCAGGGTATGAAGCTGCCACTTGCTTCCATTTATTGCTGTAGTCACAAAGATGCAGAGCTGTCTTTCCACTCCTTGAAATTACTTTGGAATGTCACTTTAATCAAGCACAAGGACAATTTTACCTTTACTTTCTCACCACAGATGCATACTACATGGTCTACCAAGCTCATCTTCCTTGATTTGATCGTCCTAACAATATTTGGTAAACAATATAAATAACAAAGCACCTCATATACACTTTTCTGCATATCTCCTGTTACTTTTTGTCTCAGATCCAAATATTACCTTCAGCACCCACTTCTCAAACACCCTAAATCTATTTTTTTCCCTTAACATAAAAAACCATTTCACATTATTCCCCATGCATCCTGTTATCAATCAATAGTTTTATTTCACCAACACATGCACTATACTTCAATCATATTATACACCCCTGATGATGGCTAGTGACTGGCTGAATGTATAATATAATATAATGACTGGGTGTATAATATGATTAAAGTATAGTGCATGTGTTGGTGAAATAAAACTATTGATAAAAAACCATGTTTCATAAGCATACAAAATTAATATTCCATTAAAAGTTTAAATTACTTTCTTCTCAAAACTTTCTTCTTTGTGTGAATGAAATCAACAAGGTGCACTTTCCTCATGAGATATTTACAAACCTACATGTTTCAGCTTAACAGCCATCTTCTGGGATAACATCAATATTGTAGGAAGGTTCTCAAGACCATTACGTAGTAAGATGAATAAAAAACATAAGTAAAAGAGATAAAATATAAAACATACCGATACAATTATGGACAATAAAATAGTTGAAATACCTGTGTTAAGACCTCAATAAAATAAAGATATATAAAATATATGTTGATCATTTTATTTATATTTCAATATTTTATTAGATAACTTAAAAAGAGATATTTAAACTACTTTACTGTGTCTAATCACATCAATATCTTTTATACTCAGTTCTTTTCCCTTTTTTATTGGGCATAATATGCAGTGGTCTTGAGAACCTTCCCATGATAATGATTTTATTCCTGAAGATGGCTGTTAAGCCAAAACACGTAGGATTATAAATGAGCATCTCATGAAACAAGTGTACCTTCTTGGTTATACTACTACTTTTCACTGGTGTACATGGTACCAATGGGAGCACAGGGTGGTGCAGTTGGTTGAAGCACTGCGCTACAAGCCGGAAGGTCAGGGGTTCGATCTCCGATGGTGTCATTGGAATTTTTTATTGACATAATCCTTCTGACAGCACTATGGCCCTGGGGTCAACTCAGCCTCTAATAGAAATGAGTACCAGGAATATTTCCTGGAGGGTAAAGGCGGCCGGTGCGTAGGGCTGACAACCTTACCACCTTCATGTGCTAACTGTCCTCAACCTCCTGGAACCCTAAGGACCTGTACAGGGATTGCTTTACCTTTTCACCTTTTAACTTTTCCTTCAGTGTTCAACAGTACTGTAGTATCCATGAGACAAACTGTGAAAATATTATACCAGATAATAACTTCATTCAAGATTATGATCTTCTGGGATGCAGTCACATCAGATAAGTCTGTAATATCTGTAATATTGATATGCACTGACAAGGGCACCTCAAATCTCAAACAACTGGATTTAAAGTTAAAATGTTACATTTCATGAATGCCACTAAAGTAAGAGCACATCATATAACCATACTTTTATCACTCATATGAATGTAATTAGACATATATACTTACATTGAGCTTGTTGGTTGAATTCGCAGAAGACTGCTGATGGTTCTAACAGAAGCATGAGACGTTCGAGAACTTGCAGAGATAATGCTGTCTCCACAGTTCCACCTAGAACTTTAAAATTGAAAGTACACAGGTTCTGAAATTAGCTTCCTCATTATTCGTCATAGAAAACTACTGTGTGAATGAAAATATCGTAAAACATGTCTGAGACTTACTAAAAGGTACAAAAGAACAGACACATGAACATTTAAAACAATGAACCCATACATCTATCAGCAAAGTTTTGAGAATCAAAATTTTTGTACACTTGCAGAAATACATGGGAAATTACATATGAAATAAACTTCCACATTGTAAATTTCGGGAATTGAAGCTTTTGGACACTGAGACAGATATATGAACTATAACACACAATATTCCACACAGCAAAATTTTAGGGATCCAAATAACTGGAAGCTATAATACATACACCGAAATCTACATGCAATAATCTCCATAAAAGAATCCCATAGAATCCAGTTTTTGTTTTTCAAAGGATACATGAAAAATAAAAATCTCAGTATAATAAAATTCAGGGAATAACTACTTTTACTTTGCTATGACTAGAGATGAAAAATTACCAGAAATGTTGAGTCATTAGGATAAACTAAGAAAAACTAGGGAGAAACACGAAAAATTAAAAAACAAACATTTTAATTTTGACAATATAAAAGTTACTCTTACATCTATTGACAGACCTATGACTTGTTGATGGAGTCTTACATATGTTAAGCAGAACACTAGAATTGAAAGCAAAAGACCAGTATGTAAGGTTTACAAATTAACTGCTTATGTTTTTTGCCTATTCCAATGTGTTTAATTATGACCATTGTTTAGGCGATGTTGTAAAGACATGCATTTTGTTCACTTTTCTCACAAATACAAAACATACTTCAATATACACTCATTTATGTTTAATATTTGTTTGTATCTGGGAGACAGAATAACACAACTAGTATAATGACTAGGCTGCAGGCTGGATGACCAAGGAATCGTGGTTCAATTCCCAGTAAGAGCAGGACATTTTTATCTTCCCCAGCAAGTCCAGACCAGCTCTGAGCACCCACCTCCTGTTCAATGAGTAGTGGGGAATCTCCTGCATGTGGAATGGCTGGGGCATGAAGCTGACCACTTACCTACATCTAGGACTAAGTGTACATAATTGTTGCAATTGACAGCATCGTTATTTAACACCTCTTGTCAAAATTCCCACCTTTACCTGTCATTGCACTCTCTTCTCTCCTCTCCCCACCCACCAAGGAAAAAGCCCAGGTTTCTTCCCTAACCCACATCATTATTTATGGCTGATTATTCTGTTGACATTGCTACTCAAAATGCAATGCTTATGTCATGTGACATGCCAAGATAACAGATGGTATGTGAAAAATTGGAATTCTGCTGCTGCAACCTATTAGAAACTATCATAAAATTAGGCCTACTAACAAGACAAACTCTGTAATCTAAGGACTGTACATGAACTCTACCAAAACATGTTTTCAAAGTTGTAACTCTCACCTTTCTTCTTCTTGGTCAACAGTGTTAAAATATTCCTGAACTTTGGCAACAAAAACTTTGCCAGTAACATCAGAAACTGCAACGAATTCTCCACTTTCAGACACTGTCATGCTAGAAAATACTTCAAGATCCTCCGAGCCTTGACCATATGGTAACAATGAGTACAGATTTACTACTCCAATTTGTTTCCCACTCAAAACAGAATACGCTGCTGTTAAAAAGTTAAAGAAAAGTTCAAAAGTTCATATTAATGACACATTACCAACTCCACATTATAGGACTTTCCTTGAAAGTTTATAGGTACTCAGTTGGTCAAGATCATAGTCCTCTGGGATAAGACACCATGTAGTTTGGTAGATATGTGTCAATGCACATTGTAATTCTGGGGAAATCTCCCTTATTGCCCCCCCCTCCCCCCCAGTGAGCTGTGTCACACTCCCAAATGGAAGAGGGTTAAGTGTGATACAAAAGAGGAGAGATTTTTTTCAGGAAAAAAGCACAAACAATACAAATAACAGAACACAACACAGTAATTTATTCGCAATAACAAATGTAATAATTAATGAAAAAAAAGCAACAAAATATGCAATGTTTAACTAGAATGTAGGACATTTTTCTCAACTAACAAATGCATAAATAAATGGAGATTCTTTCATGTACAAGTTGCCATCTTAACTCAAGATACCACTGGAAGTCTAACCAAATAAGAACACAGCAACAACAAGGCCAAAAATTACTCTGCTGTACCAAACAGAGCACCACACTGATGTAGAATCAAGAGAAATTAGCAAACAGGAATCTACCTACAGACATTACACCTCAGGCTTCACTTGTTGGGCCACTGCAGAGTCCTGTAATTCCCAAATGATCAGTCTCTCCAAACAGATTTGTGGATACACAATGCATATCATACACACATATTGCTGAGACTACATTTCCAGGTCGCTGCCTCTCAAAGATCAGTCATGAACTTCCTGTTGACTCAAGAGTCAGCACAGGGTGGCCAGGAGGTCACCATTACCCATATGGGCAAAAGAACAGAGGGTAGGAGACTAGATTAAACCAGGTCATAGGTGACATAAAAAGTGGCACGCCAATGAAACCTGAGCAATATGGATCAAATGTTCAGAAGAACCTGCAACCTCAATCTTCAGGGTACAAAACTACAAAGTGTCACGTCACTGAAGACCTTGAAGTTGATTCTCCCTACCACAAGAACCTCAAATTCCCTGTTCTTCTAAAACCCAAGGTTAATTTCCAACATCACAGAAACCCACATTTTGACACTATTATTAGTCCCCTGAATACACGACACATCTTCACACCCCACTTCTGTACCATTTATTCCTAGGGATTTCAATGGGTCTCTTCCTTTTGTGTTTCAAAACCAAGATTTTGCATGTATTTACTATTTCCTGCATCCCTCACACACACCCCACAAATTTCATCTCATTTTATTCAATAAACCTACCTATTTAGGAACACAGTGCTACAGTATATAATTATTAACATATTTACAGAAAAAATTTTCCCTGACTACAGGCAGAACTCTCTTCATTAAACACGAACAGAATCCAGTATCTCCATGTGATCAGTTGCAGTTTCTGGCAAATATGCTCAGTATTTTAATGCATGTGACTTAACCTAACAAAGCTACCAAATGACTAACACAGCAAATATAGAATGGATAATTAATACTGCAGCATTCTGTATATACATAAAACATATTTTCCTGTCACTCTCATCACACCTCAAAAGCATAGCACTATTCAGATTCTGCACTGTTTAGTCACTACACATTCCGATGTTTCTGAGGAACTTACTGCTTCCATCTTCAGGGTGATCGAATTGGTTTGTGATGGAGGAAAAAGACAATCTGGGCCTTAAATCAGAAGATATATGGGGTATCCCCTGTGAGGGCAACAAAGTGTACACTGGACAAACCAGTCATTCTAAAAAGACCAAGATCAAGAAACACCACTATCAACATATATGTAAGCACCAACCAGAGAAGTCAGCTGTTACAGAACACAACACTGAGAAGGCCACTGAATCGCACCCAACACCAGTATCCTGGCCATAAATCCAGGCACATGGTCTGGCTCTCAAGGGGAGCAGTAGAGATTGAACTGTACCCCAACAACATCAGCCAGGAGGACAGATTTCCCTTGAGTAGATCGTGGAAACCCTTAATCCATTCCCCAAACAGGAGGAGGAAAGCAGGCATTCTCCAATGACATAGTGGTCACCCCATCATGAGGCCAAAAAAAAAAAACGGTCACAGACCCAAGTGCCAATCACGCCAAATGTAGCTTAGTAGCAGACAGACATCGCATTGGTGAAGCATGAAAAATAATTATTTTTTAAATTTTAACTCCCCTTGGCTCAAGACAATCCTATCCCCCCTTCTTACCCTCTGTAGCTGTGATTGGCCATACTACCTCAATTCATGCTATATAATTGACAAAAATTCTTCCTCTGTATCACTTCAACATCCACCCAAGGCAATCCAGTCATCCTGCTGATGGAAGCAGTATGTTCCTTCAAAACACTACAATATTTAACAACTACACAGTGTAAAAATAAGACCATCATCTAATCAATAACCTCTGTGAAAACTTGAACACTTACAGCAGCACAGCTGTCAATTGTTGTAACATTTTATTACAACACCATTTTTAACATATCACTGATTATTACACCTAAAGACCAGTATGTTTCAACTAACAGCTTGTCACCTTCACATTCTCCTTGGTAAATTATTTCCTGCCGGAAACTGGTACAATATTATTTTTTGCAATTTTCATGATTTATCAAAACATCCAAAAACTGCACAGGACATTATGAAAAACAAAAACTATCCCAACTGAAAAAATCCAAACTCTATTAGATAATGTCAAAAAATAGCAACAAGTAGAACCTGAAGGTGACAAGTTACTAGTTGGACTATGTTATTCCTTCGATACAATAATCACTGACATGTTGAAAATGACATAATAAAATTTTACAATTGACAACAGTGTCATTGTCTTGTGCTGTGTTGAGAGTGATCAAAATATCTACTTTATAATAATCCACCGACAAATGCACAACTTTTTATATTTACACAGTTATTGTATATTAAAAACAAGGAAATCTGCATAAATATAAAAAAATTGTGCATTTGTTGGTGAATTAGTATGAATTAGTTATTACCAATGCATGGAAGGAACAACATAAAATTTGACAAAAAGTATGTTTTGCACATGACAAGGAGTTTCAATAGTAAATATCTTAAGTGCAATGTTGAAGCTGAATATGACTGACTGAGACAGAAACTTACACAAACTGTTTGGCAACATGTAGCACAATTACTTATAGCCATATAACCCACAACTGAATTGTAAGTCACATGACAGAACTATGATGGTAAAAACAAATGACAACTATTCAAGGTTTTCATCTCATGTCACGAAAATTCTAGAAGTCAAAGGATACATAAATTTCCTCCCGTTGTCAGAGAATAAATACATTCTCTTGAACTTCCAACTGCTCTGCATGAAGATATCTCTATCACACTACTGACAAAAAGTGGATCGGGGTACTGAAGCCAGAAACTTACAAGCCACTTACTTTCAACCAAAACTATTAGCTGTGATTTAGAAAATACCACTGTTCTCAGCTCAGTGGACTCTGCTATCTCTGCAAAAAAGAGTAATTGACTTAACATTATGATTGTCTATCACATTCTTGCACCAGCCCTTTAAATGTGGCATCTTAATTAGTAGCATTTTCATAGTTAACAAAGAAAAATATGACACTCAATTTCTCACTGCTCAGTAGTTTGTAAGAATTTGGACGGTATACACTCTACCTACCTGGACACTTCGGAAATTAGATCAGAAATACCTTGAAAGTTTTTAAATGTGATGCTGGAGAAGGACTGAGAAGATAGTTTGACTGATCGTGTGAAAAAAGAAGAAGTATTACAAAGGGTCAAGGAGGAGAGAAACATCCTACATACAATAAAACAAAGGAAGATTAACTGGATTAATCACATCTTGTGTAGGAGCTGCCATCAGAAACACATTCGTGAAGGAAAGATAGAAGGGATGGGAAGACAAGGAAGAAGATGCAGGCAAGTACTGGAAGACCTTAAGAAAATGAGAAGGTACTGGAAATTGAAAAAACGAAGCACTAGATCATACTCTCTGGAGAGCTCACTTTGAAAGAGGCTATGGACCTGTCGTAAGACTACCTGATGATGGCGGTGGTGGTGTGTGGCTGGGTTTTCCTTGAAAAGGTGATATTTATTCAGCTGCTCAAGAAGTAAATTGTTTTTTTAACCTGAAGATTCATTGCCATGTTCACAACAGCTTGCCATTGGACCCTACCTTATGGCATGAGGTCTGACAAATAACAAGTGTGATGTTTTGTTGCAGTAACTGCCAGTACTGGTGAGTTAATGCACACTAAATCACGTGACTATGTGCCTCAGGAGTTTCGTATCAGTCATTAGGTTCCAGACTTTTTGCAATTGCAGTCTTTTATTTGAAGAGCAATGTGTTGGTTTGTCACAAAACAAGTGACTGATTCTTGAAACATAAACAGACATTACATTTTCAACAAAACTGGAGAAAAATATCATTGACATTTCCAAATTTCTCAGCAAATTTATGGTATCATGGTATCAATAATGGTATCATGCCATGGCTCAGGCAATTAGTCACAGGTCTTTCACCATGGATTCCCTGTGTTCAATCCCAGGCCAGTGTATGTAGGATTTGTGATGGACAAAGTAGCACTGGGGCATATTTGAATCAGAGTACTTTGGTTGTCCCATCACTATCATTCCCTAAATGCTCCACATTCATTCATTCATCGGTCACAGATGCTACATAATCTCAGCAACTGACAGTGTTGCTAAATACAGTACTTAAAAACAAAGGAAGGAACAGTGATTATAACACAGGATTTAGAGAGAGTTAAGTGTGTTCATAATAGGAAGGAAGATGTTACAGACAGCGGAACATCAGGATATCCAACAAATTCAAAACTGATCCAAATGCAGAAAAAAAGTAACCAAAATGACAAAATAATTGCTGAATGGCTGCTCCAAAGACAAAAAAGAGCTGAACACAAAGAAAATACATGATAAAATGATATAAAAAACCAGGAGAAAATAAATTTACCCAGCAGTTGCAAAACGATTGTTGGGAAAACCTCACCTTCCAGAAAAACACAAAACTGCTCATACGTCTCCAGTCATCTGGTATGACCCAGAAACAAAAGTCACACTCAGTGCAGCAACATGACATTCTGAATGTCAATTCTTTTGTGTTATTTAATGACACAAACAATTGTTAAGATTATACAGTGTTGCTGATAGATGAATGAATGTGTACGGAACATCAGTGGTACAATACTAACAGGGGAAAACTGAACTACTTGGAGAAAAAAGCCTGTCCCAGTACCATTTTATCCACCAAAACTGTACATGAAGTGGCTTGGGATTGAACCTGAGTCTCTACAGAGACAGGAAGCAACTAACTATCCAAGCCATGGCATGCCCCTGTATGTCAGATTGGGGTTCACAAAGCACCACATTTGGATGTGCATTTATAAGAATTTATACATCTGTGCATGCCCAGTTTCAATTTAATTTGTTTTAATCTTTAAACTGTCACATAATGAACCAGTGACATCCCAAATGTTTACCTGAATCTGACAGACAACTGCAGTGTAAAAAAAGTCTCAAAATGCAAAATTATGGTCACCTGCAACATGAGACAACATTTAGGAGCAGCCTGTTAATCTTAATATCACACTATTTCAACCTGAAATCCAATATCTAATTAAATTTTAAACACTTCTGCTTAAAATTTCATCTTATTGCCAGTCACTATGTTTCCAAAGGTCATGTTTGTCCAACAATCTTGCCAAAAAACTCAATTTATTTGCCGATGTCTGTGACTACTACTTACCAATTCCACTCCTTTCCAATAAAGCTGATAACAGTATAGTGTCTTCCTCAGCAAGAAATTCCACCATGGCCTCATGTATATTATAAATTTGAAAACATTTAGTTTCCAATATTGTACACAATTGTTTTCCATCCTCTGAAAATTTACAACTGAAGAAGAAAAATAAGAAATTCTCATAATCAAAATAAATTATCTTGGTATAATTTTACAGTACACACTTTCTATTTGTTATTCTCAGCCTGATAAATATTAATAACTAAATTCTGACCAACAGCATATATCATTATGTCCTTTAAATGCTAGGGCCTAAACTGCAGATGATCACTTTAACAGGAATTTTAAATAGCAGCC
Organism: Reticulitermes speratus; assembly: GCA_021186555.1. Lineage (NCBI taxonomy): Eukaryota > Metazoa > Arthropoda > Insecta > Blattodea > Rhinotermitidae > Reticulitermes > Reticulitermes speratus. The sequence goes on from JAJKFL010000005.1 coordinate 25,373,161, forward strand.
AGAGTTGCTATTTGGACATCTGTCATATTGTATTTAGAAGTCTTCCACATAAAGTGTGTTATTAAGGTATAAACACAATATTGGCATTTTTAGGAAAAAGTCTCCTACTAAATTACAACAACATACTAACTTAATAATTGTTCCATTAAAATCACTGGGCACAGGCTAGATGAACAAAATTTAATTACCAGCAAGAGTACAAATTTTTCTATTTACTAACACACCCAGACTCCTATCCAATGGGTACTCAACGTTCTTTCTCCATGGATAAAGCAGTCACAATGTGGAACTGGTTACTTCCACCTTGCGTTAACAGCTGAGATTAAAAGTTTTACTTTTTATCATAATACATTTTCAATTTAGGGAGCTGTAAAGCATGGTGTTCCACAAGGACCAATTTTGGATCCTTTGCTCTTTCTCCTCTACATAAATGATTTAAGAATGATTATTAACGAAAAATCTAACCAATTTTATTTGCAGATGATACTAGTTTAATATTTACTAATTCTAATCTTGAAGATTTTAAAAATTATATAAAATAGTATTTGAATACCTAAATAAATGGTTCAAAGCCAACAGACTAACACCAAATTTTGATAAAACCCATTTCATTCATTTACAACTAAAAACAGCCTTCAAACTGATTTGGACATTAGTTATGACAACAAATTAATTTCCAAAGCATACGATACAAAATTTTTTTTGAATATATGTAGACAGTATGCTGTCTTGGAAAACACATATTAAACAAACTATACACAAATTAAGTGCAGCTTGCTATGCAATGAGATCAGTCTAGCCTTTTATGTCATAGGAAACATTGACGATGGTTTACTGTGCCTATTTTCACTCTGTTATGAACTACGAAGTAATAACATAGTCCATATTCCTTGCAACAGATTAATTATACAGTATTTGATCCAACAAATTGCACAATCAATAATAAATAATCACTTGACACCCATGTTTCTCCTACATGTTTCAACCTATGTTTTTTCTATTTTACATAAATGATCTACCTAAAATAATAAATAAAGATAATAAAGATAATAATATGGTACTCTATGCAGATGACACCAGCATTATAATAACAGATACAAATAAATTAAACTTTAATACAAATCTTAACCAAACTTTCAAAGATATAAATACTTGGTTTAATGTCAATCTACTTACCTTAAACTTTAATAAAACTCAATATTTAGAATTTCGAACCAAGAATTATTATAATATCACTACTCAAATTAAATATGATCATAAAAGTTTAACTAATGTTACGGAGACTAAATTCTTGGATTAATTACTGACGATACTCTATCCTGGAAACAGCATATTGAACAGGTTATCAGCAAAATATCCTCTGCATGTTATGCATTGAGAAATATAAAATATATAGTACCATTAGATACGCTAAAGTTAATTTACTTTGCTCACATACACTCTACCCTAAATTATGGTATTATCTTCTGGGGTAATTCCCCACACAGCGTCAAAGTATTTAAAATGCAAAAGAGAATAATCAGAATAATAACTAACTCAGGTAATAGGGATTCTTGTAGGAAGTTGTTTAAGAAAATGGAAATAATGCCCTTTTATTCACAATATTTATATACACTAATACTATATATGATGAATAATAAACACCTATTTAAGGCAAATATGGATGTTCAAAATTATGAAACTAGAAATAAAACAAATCTTCACCAGCCATCAGTCAATCTGGCAAAATATTACAAGGGACCCTATTACTTTGGAATAAAGGTTTACAATTGTCTTCCAGCTGATATAAAGGAATCGTCTGATGACATAAAATGTTTTAAAAATGCCTTAAAGAGGTTTTTTCATCTACATTCTTTTTACTCCGTGGAGGAATATTTTAATTATAATATAATGAACTGAACAATATTTATTGGTTTCAAATGTTTTTATGACAGTGCTAGGTTTTAGCAGTATTCTGTATTAATTGTTTTACTATTATGTTTTGTGCTTTAGGTTTATTTTGCGGACTGCCTGTGTTGTTTGACATTGTGTATATTGTATGACTTGTTAGTTCATATGTTTGACCAAATCCACATCCTGTTTTGTCTCTGAGACTGTATATTGGATTTACGGATTGTGAATAAATGAACGAATGAATGAATGAACCTCTCCAAGGTCATCATCTGGGAGGTATATACAAAGGCACACAAGCACAGCAAATTCTGTCAAAGATGTGCATGTGTAGAGTTAAAATACAATATTGTTCACTAAAATTAATAGAAATGTTTCAAACATAAATCAATCAACAAACACTCTTTACAATCTTAAATAATATTCATCTTCCATTGCCGACAAACTTCTAAGTCAATTTTTGTCTTCTTCATTCAAAGGGAATATCCCTGTGTTGTCTAGTGGATGTTTATGCCATGGTGGATCAATGAGTACTGTACTCAGTAACGAATGTTTGATTTACATTTTAAACACTTTCAGTAACTTTAATTAACTATATTGTATTTTAGCTCTACACACACACACACACACACACACACACACACACACACACCTTTGACACAATTTGTTGTTCTTGTGTGCCTTTGTACATACCTCCCTGATGATGACCTTGTAGAGGTCGAAACATGCAACAGGAACATGGGTGACAACGGATTAGTTCTTATTCACTGTGCAATTTGTCGGATCAAATACTGTATACGGAATAATATTTTGGGGGAACTCTTCATAGAGTGTAAACGTTTTTAAAATATGTAATTACCGGATGCAGAAGTAGAGACTCATGTAACGCTTTATTTAAACCCTTAAAAAGTTTACCTCTTCAATCACAGCATATATACTCTTTCTTTTATTTGTGGCTAACAACAAAAGTGAATTCAAAATTAATTCTGATGTTTATAACATAAACCCTCCATGATAAGTGGGTCCCTGTCACCACGGCATGGTGCGTCCTCAGGTTGCGGATGGAGGAACGGCCTCCGGCTATGGAGGGTAGCTGCAAATACATTGAATAAGCAGTCGCGGACAGCCGACAAGGGGTGGTCCTCCAGCTTGGGGGTTGGGCGAAGTGCTAACAATTCCTCACCGTAAAAAATGATCATGTTACGAAACATATCGCAAAGTCTCGGACCTGGACTGATTCTTTGGTACAACTTAAGCAACAGAAAAGGGATATGATATGGCTCAGGATAGGGACAGGTGGCGGGCTCTGGTGAATGTGGTAATGAACGTATGTTAAGTGGTAACGAACCTTCGGGTTCCATAAAACGTGGGGAATTTCTTGACTAGCAGATGACCTGTTAGCTTCTCAAGAAGGACTCTGCTCCATGGAGTTAGTTAGTTAATTATAACATAAATACTAGACAGAAATTAAATTTTTACCAACCTCTATCAAATTTATCACTATATCAAAAAGGACTCTACTCTTTTAGCATACAGGTGTTTAACAGTCTTCCACCAAGTATCAAAAGCCTGAATGATAATATTAAACAATTTAAATCAGCATTAAAAATTACATACATGCTCACTCCTTCTACTCTGTAGATGAGTACTTTAATGCAAATAGCAAAAGTTAAAATTAATATTTTATTAATTTTAACCTAATATTGTACAGTATTAACAAATGTAATAATTTACTATGACTTGTTCCGTATCCAAAGGTATTATCCTGTTTTGGTTTCATGGCATGTAAATAAATTCAATTCAGTTCAATTGCAAAGGCATTTATTTCCATTTGCCATTTGTGTATTCGTACAGTAGCAACTTTATGGCTGAACAGGGGAAACATAAAATCATCAGGTATACAGTTTCATCATCATGATCACTTCTGTGTTATTGCCCCACTTACAATTCAGACACACTCACTATCTGCAATTTCTGTGCTACAATTCAAGCTCAAATGAGAAGCAAAAACAGTGTATCCTCACAGACAGACTTACATAACTAGTTACTGATCTGTGTGCTGCCTTCACATCCCTGACACATTATGCTTTGTACATAATGGAAGATGACCATAGTATCCATGATAACACAGGGTTTCCAAATTATGATGCTGTGAACATGCTTGTACAAGTGGGAGGGCTAGACCAGGCCAGTGCTTATGCAGTGCTTACATAGTAGCATATAACAAAAAGCCTGCATTTATTATTCAGCAATTCCAGCATAAGAAAAACATAATGTTACAATGTGGTTCTTGATCGACATTTGTTTAGGGATTGATTAATTTAATTTTTGTACAATATTTTACAGAGCTTTTGATCAAAGTGTGGTTACATTCAAATGATTTTGACTGGACAGTAACATTTACATGCCTATATGGTGTGTGGGTGGTGTGGCTTAGTTGCATAGCAGTAACCATTTCTAGTTTTACCAACATAAATATAGCAATGGCTTTGTACCAACATCAACATACAACTGTCAAGATGTAGCAGTTGCCCTTCTGTAAATGTAATTTATCTTTCAACCAGAATGTGCAGTCTGCTTAAATTCTCCTGACATCTCTAAACGAACGAATGAAACAGGTCACTTATCTCAAAATAGACAAATAACGTTGCTACCTTGCATAAAATCAGTACTTTTGCATCATTCGTACCTAAAACAATTAGCTCACTAACGTATAACACAAAAGGGTACAGTTACCGTACACTAACCTAACCCTACCAAACCAAAAACTGGGGGTATACAGACCATTTAGTTAATAATACTCTAGGTTCTTATTTATTTTGAACGGTACATCAGTGCAAGCATTTTTTATATAAAACAATTACCAAAATACACCTTTTTCCTGTGAGGACGAAAAGTACGAGTTGTACAGTTTCGGGCAACAGTACTTGGAGGAGTGACGAATGTTTCGTAATGGATAACAACTCTTTCATACCCATTCTTGGAGGTCAGGTGAACCCCGGAACTTTTTTCTCGTTACCTGTCAACTTTCGACGGGCTTTTCCAGATGAGTGTCAGACTTGGTTCATTTTCTCTTTTATTTGATACAGAATATACACGTGCATGCTTATCACTTTGTATTAAACATAAATGGGAAAGTTTCTGTGAAATAACTGCAGTGCAACCAGCTATGTCTAGTGCTTGCGATATTTTAACCAAATTCACAGTTTTCTGCTCCATTTCCTACACATACCCACACGTGATTACAATCATGGATTAGAGGTACCACGAATCATCAGTGGTTAATCGATTATGGCACACTCCGTGTCAAGATGTCCAGCTAATCGGCCACGGAGGTTCAACCGTAGCTTACCAGAGGGCTCCACAGGCAAAATGCACGTTGAGTGACGAGACGGCCACCATACGTCGTGGGTAGTTGGGGAGTAAACTGAACAAGTCACGGATAGTTGACAAGGAGTGGTCTTCCAGTGTGGAAGTTTGGCGAGGGGATAACAACTTCTCTCCGTAAAAAATCAGCGAGTTACGAAAAGTTACACAAGGCCTCGGACTTGGACAGATCCTATGGAAGCTCTGGAACTTGGAATTAGCGAAGAATGTATTACATTTTGTGGGAGTAGAGCGGGCCGGATGTAACAAAAGAGGCACTGAACCAGCAGAGGATTATAATATTTTCTATGGAAGCTCCAACTCCATGGAACAGAGTCCTTGTTGAAAAGCTAATAGTTTCTCAGTTGTCAAGAGCGCAATTTTCGCATATCGAAACATTCTTAATTTCCCTTGCACCTCCCATGATGTGGATTCCAGCGTAACAGATTAACTTCGTTCCGTCTTATAGCTCTTCGGCCCTTTTCCTGGCCATGACCTCCTATGTTTTTTAGTCCAGTCACTCCTATGTCTTGCCACTGCTTGCGAATTTTTCGCATTGAACAATTTGGCGGCTTACTTCCTCGCTTTTCCTTCTCATGTATTACTCGGTTTTCCAGCGGGCGTTTTTCCTCCGAGTCTTCCTTCCAGAATTCGTTTTGGGTTTCTGTTGTCGAACATCCGTACTATATTCCTAGCCCACTTTGTTATTAGTTCCATAATGCAGATGCATTTTGCCCACTCATCTACGTCTAAGCTTAGGTACAAATAGATCTTATTCAGTCTCCTTTATTTTTTACTTAGTACATACAGAACGTCTACGAATGAATTTGTGCGAGTAAAACTGTTTCCTTTCATAATGTTGTACCTTATGCATGATCGCAGCTCCGGTTACTATCAGGAATAAACAGCTCACGACATGTACCCATCGAGCAGTGGAATTACGAATAAATACGAATCCTATATGGGACGTGAATATTTGCCCACATTTTCTGTGTTGGTTGAGGCTTCGTGAAAGTTTCTTTCGCCGGCGACTGAATCCTAGTGCTTGTTTTCGATAACGATTTATGGACAGTATAAAATGAATGGCGCAATAGTGCTTCTGATTGGACTACAAGGCCAAGAAATAGATGACTGGGCGAAATTGACTACTTGTATTTGTTTTAAATACACCCATCACTTGTTTCGAAGGCGTAAATTAAGTAGCCTACTCTTGTGTGCTGTTGAGCCTACAACTTTAGAAAGAATAGCAGAGAATGTAAGATGTTGCACATTGTTGCTAAAAGAATTCGTATCTAACATTATTAAGTTTTTATAAACTATACTTTCCTTCCATCCACAATTCTTCTCGAGAAAATGACCTACATTCGAAATGCAAAAATGGGATGAAGGTTTTAGGGGAATTGAATAATTTTGTGTTTTCCTTTACATTTTGCCTAAGTTAACCATATGCTATAAATATTCCATGGTCTTTGGAATGCAACAGGCACTTAAAGTGCAGAGCGGTGTTCAGTGGAAAGGATAAGGTGGAAACTTATTCGAGGAAATAAAGAGTTGTAGGTGTTAGAATTTATAGTAGTGGTGGTGGTGGTGGTGGTGGGTGGTGGTGGTGGTGGTGGTGGTAGTAAGAGTATTAATACTAGTAGTATTAGACCCTTCTATCATAAACTTAAGATAATCAGCGATGTCAATTCCTTTAGTCATTTTTCACAGGAAAGTACAAATTTGAAAAGAAGTAAATGAAAGATTATGCAAACGAATTTCTTGCAAGAGGTTAGAATTGAAGAAAGGAATACTTTATCTTTACGAGCTTAGAAACTACTGTAAAATTCAGATCCTGCTGTTAGCAAACAGTATGTCTTCTTCTATACGTCCTCTGATCGAAATACAGAAGATAAAAAGCCAAACTAAAACTATCCCTTTGCAGGCCTGGACAAGTCCTTAGGACTCCAGGAGTTTGAGGCTCCCAACATTTCTAGACCATCGGCAAATGAATGTGGTAAAGTTGTCAGCCCTACAAATGCAGAAGATATGTGTACAAACATAAATTTAGGGATTTTCGTTGTACGAATTCCTTGACATTGGAAGTTACTACAATCATTCAATGACAGATCCTTAGATTTCGTATGCTGATACATGTTTTTTAAACACACAGTTTTATTTAGACAAATTTTAGTTTCTTAAATAAGGATGGAATTAAAATGTGAAATGTTTTACATGAATATCTAATTAATTTTCAATAATTGTAATTTTATACGTGCAACTTGCATTGTTATATTTTAGATAGCATATAAATCAGTAGTTCTACTAATTGTGTTACAATATACAAGATCTGATCCTCTATGATCCTAAAATAGTCCATGATAATGAACCTTATAAACCTGACCTTCAAAACCACCTCTAATTTTTCTCTTGTTTTATTTATCTTTGGTCATTTACAGATATGGTATCTTCTGCAAGATTGAGCAACATCGACCTCTCCTCTTACATTCTTAATCCTGACTATGAGGTACGCATCACAGTCTGGCAGTTCACTAGACCGGAATACTTTATAGATTCTCCTTTGATCATAACCTTTAAATTTAACGATGTTCACTGAATTGTACAGTGTGAGGCAATGCTGTAAGAGCAGAAAGTTAAACGACATGTTAGCGCTGGCTGTGATTGCGTTTCAATATCAGTCTCGCCTCAACCGTTCTTAATAATACAATTTTGTGTCTTTGTGCAAGTAAACAGAGTAGAAATTTTGTATAAAATGGGACAGAGGTGAAAACTAGAAGTGAAAGATTAAGAAAGAAGATAGGATGTTAGTTTTATTGTAGGAACTCTTAAACTGCTTGATTGGTATAATAAGGGAAGTGGAAATTGAAAGATAAAGCTCTAGCTCGCGCTCTGTGGAGAACTCGCTTTGGAAAGGGCTATGGACCTGTCGTAAGACAGAAACTGAATGAGTGAATGAATGAATGAATAAGGGAAGTGACTGAGTTAGTCAATTGATATAAAAATTTATTCACCTACGAGTAAAAATTGAACATTTATGAATAAGTGTAAATAAATGAATAATACAACGTATGTAACTCAATAATTATACGGAGGCCTCATTATGTACGAACAATAAGACCTTACATCTAAAGAAATCCGGAGTTCAACGAATAGACACGACGGGTTGTAACAAAAAAATAGAAATTGATGCGCAATTCCACAGAGCAGATTCCTTCTTGAGAAGTTGATGGTCGATCAAGTAGTCAAGAAATTCCTGTTTTGTATGAAACGCGATGGTTTATTACCGATACTCTAAGTACGCATGCGTGCATGAAAGCTTGCGAGCTTGTGTGTGCAAATGTGTATGGTTATAAGGATAGATGGCAGCATAATTTAAAGTAACCGAACTCATTAAAAGGATGATTTTGAGCAGTGACCTGAAAAGGATGTGGAAGCAAGAGGCTATATAAACACAGATGAACGAACAGGGAACAAGTGTTTTACACCATTACACCTTGCGTGTTGGGGTAAATGACCTAATTAACTAATTAATTAACTACGTCCTGCAGGTTTTCTCACGTCGCCGACCAATAAATTGCTTAGCTTAATGGAATTATGCCGAACCCAGTGGCCGCGCGGTCTAAGGCGTGAGTCAGCGGCCACTTGCTTGCTGGGATTGCGAGTTCGAATACCGCCGGGGGAATGGATGTCTGTCTCCTGTGAATGTTGTGTTTTGTCAGGTTGGGGTCTCTGCGTCTGGCTGATCACTCGTCCAGGTGTGATCGTGAAGCTTCTATAATGAGAAGGCCCTGGCCCACTAGGGGCTGCTGCACCATGGAAAAACAATTATGGAATTATAAGTATTATTACCGAATGCAGAAAACATTTTACTATAACCTGTTCTTTGCAAGTAGAATCCAGTCTCCAAATTTAAACCCTCTTTCCCTATTTCCACTTCAATATTATCCTCCAATATACGAGTAGTTATCCATTGTCGCCTTTCCTATTAACGTCTTATAATTAAGTATCTTATTTTAAATAGGATAGAGTAAATAATTTTCTGGATATAATAGAGGAGTATTTTTCACCAAACTTGGATCAGGTTTACCGGTATATGATAAGTAACTAACGACGTATTGGTCTCTACTTAACAGACTTTCAGTAGGTTTTTTAACGAATTTAATAAAGGCTCAGTTACTGAGGAATCAGCTGCATACAAGCCTAAATAATTCTTCCTTATTTCATTAATATTTTAAGGGTCACGTTTGTGAAAATTACATGTACGTAGAACTGTATAAAAATTTAGCTCGTACCTCACAGAAAAAGCCACCCGTGTCTATTATAATGAAGAATCTGTTAATGTTATTTGGGAAAATAATCGTTATTTGTTGTGAGAGTTAAAGAATCACAAATACCCTGTGTAGTAAAATGCAGAATTTCTTAATAGTCCAGAAAGTGGCCTGTACAGTTACCAGTTGCTTTACGTAATTAAATCCATGTGCATATATCTGCTCCCCGGAGTAGCTCTACTGCTTACTCACAATAATAAGCAATCTTTCACTAGTTCACCACTCTATCTTTCACGAGTTAATTTCAGTTTTGTAGCCTAAAAGTAACCCGGTGAATACTAGAAGAAAGTACTTAAAAATTTTCTCAGCATTTTGGGTTTTCCAAAATGTCCAGTCAGCTTGTGGGATCCAACCACCCTCCTCTTCAGAGGGTACCGCGGTTCTTTCCCTGAATTCAAGCGGCCGGGGCATGAAGCAAACGACTTACGTCCGTATAGTATTAAGGTTAAGAATGAGTGGGACTAAAACTCTAGTTTCCCAGTGCGCTTTCATGGCGTGGTCACGAAGAACTTCAGCTTTACATTTACAAGCATTTAGTTCCGCCTTTATGCTCTTCGGCACATAGTGTTATGGTGGCTATAACAAGAGAGATGAGATAGGGCTAGGTGAGTAATGCATAAAACTTTCTGACCGCAAGGTTTAAAGGAAAGAGACGTTTTTGCAGACGCGGGCTTATATGGACAGATTTTACATATAAGAAAAGCATGTTCATAAAAGGGCTTGTGAACAGGGAAGCTGAATTTATGTGTATCGGGATGAGGTCAATAAATTTTCGGGTTCCCTAAATCAAGCAGAATTTCTGTAATACCTGGGTGCCGATCATCTTCCCAGAGTGTATTCTGTTGTATGTAGTTAATTACAAACATTTAAAAACCGTGTTTATTTCTGTTGTTGCTTTCAAGTGAGTTTAGATTCTTGAAATATGATTTGATGCGTGATTTGTTATTTTACCGCAGAACTCTGTAATACAAGTAAGAAAAGTGCTGTAAAAGTGATGTCGGTAGAAGAGAAGGAGAGAGTGTGAGATTCGGGGGGAATGAATCAATGCGCCATCAGTCTGATGCGAGGGGAGAGGAAGAGTGAGAAGAACGTGAAGGAAGTGAGACGGATAGGCCTGGCTCCATCAGGAAAAAGACGAAAGTGGTCTAGCTTCTCGATCTCCCAGGGGAACCATTGTATCAGCAGTGACGGGCCTCTAACTCCTCTTTCTCGAGATGGACTCGCATCGCGCAAGCTCCGGCGCCATGATTGATACCATCCACTTTCCCAACCCTTAAAAGTCCTTTGGCTCTCTACCAAACTCCATCACTCGGCATCTCTTGAGCGGCGGAATGTTTCCCTACCTCCCAGTCTTTTTAAAATAAACGCTCACGTAAGCCTGGGCGATCCTGAATGTAGTGTACGGATCGTGATGTTGAATTCATAAATAGTATCGCCTGTACCTGAGCAGGAAACAGTAGGAATGGTAAGATATTAGCTAGTCTGAATACAAGAATAGTGCTAGGCGTGGGAGAAATTGAAAGCATGAACATTTCTAAAGTTCTTGCGAAGCAGTTTTATTCGGAGAGCAAGAAAGGAAGAGACCAATTTAGAGACCTTGCCCTGGGCATAAATACAGCAGAGATTAAATACGATAGTGGTGTTTATGTAGTTTTGTATGTAATAAAATAAATACAATATGGCCCTCGCACCCTAATCCCGAAATTGTTAAGGTATAGGGACGTCCGCTCTAACACTTTTACGATAGAATAATACCTGTTTCGACACATACATTTATTACACACTTCATTCACATACCACTCATATTTTAGAATCATTCTCTATTTAATTTCCTTAATACCCTCCTTCACTGTCTTCTGCAGCACATAATTTTTAACTCTATACAAAAAAATTTGCAATAACATTCTCTGTGATTAAATTCTTCACAGAAAAATGAGACGTTTCTTCAGTATCATTTATTTTCCCTTAGATCTTAGCTTCAACTACAAGCATCAGCACCAATCCACCACATGTAATTCACTACCGTCACACCTACGATACTTTGGTAAGATGTCTTGTTTAACATCTCTGCAAGACTATATAATAAGAACAAGCGTTATGTGGAACCGATATTTGCCGATATAAACTTCCCACAAATTTTATCTTAAATACCAGAAGCAATGTTTCATAACAGTCCATTGGAGATCTTCATTTTGAATATGCGGACTATCTTATGTACAGACATCCTGACTTTATTTTATAAATTCTGGAGAAATAAACAAAGCCAAATATAACATGTAATGCAATTTAGGTCTACTCCTTCGAAGACTGAATTTTGACTAAATTAAGTTTCAAAATTTTCTTACCATGGAAGAAAATGAGAAAAATAAAAAATGAAGCAATAAAAAACCAATAAAAATCCCAAACGAAATGCGCTTTTCAGGTATTATTTGAATTTATTTTATTTAATTATTATTTTAATCACTAAAATATAACAACCATTTGAGTGTTTTATTGGAATTTTAAGAATGTAATTGTTAAATTATTAGGATTGGAATTTGTAGTGTTTAAAACAAAATCTTTACCTATTAATATAATAGAGAAGCTGCTTCCTTAATAAAATCCCAGGAGCCCACATAAGAAGCAATCAATTAATTTTATTCAAATAAAGTCTTTATGGAAAAGTAATTCTCCATTACAAAGAATAGGTGGTTAATGTGGGAAAATACACCCTGATGTGAAACACATAACTACGCTCTGACAGCAAAATGGAGCTCTGTATGTTAAAGTTTGTGGCAGCTTTGTACCGACTCCTGCTTAAAAGGTTAAGCTTTTATCAAGTATGGTTTAAATCTTGGAACCTATTTACTGCAGTATACCTACTATTAAAGATGAATTCTATAGACCAAGTATACTAGCACAGTAAGTAGATTAAAACTGTGCGTTGAAGTGGAAAAATATTTATCCTTGGACAAGATATCGACACAATTTTGCTTTCGTGAATCTTAAACCAATCACTGATTTGTATCCAGTGCCGACGTGTGCAGCCATGTTCCTTCATGAGAAGGCATGAAAATATCACTTTATAAATTTAGGTACTAATCCTATGGAAAAAGGTTACAATGAAATGTTTTAAAATATGCAGTAATAGATCAATGTTATATCTGCTAAAAATTATGAGAAAATTACATTCGCAGAGAGCCTCCTAGCAGTTATATCAAAATAGTTTTGAGAAAGGATTTTGAAACATAATATTTGGACGTAAATAATGTAAGAAATTAGAGGCTGAACAAAATAGCATAAGAAATATGTTTGTTTTTGTGTATTTGTACGTGTGTGACATGAACTCAGGGAGAATATGTGATATGGACAAGGAATGTAGCACGAAATTTAAGTCAAAGTATTAGAGGCAAAATTTGGAGCGAAAAGACTATTCTGAGGAACTAATGCTAGCTGAGAAAGTACGTAATATTAATATGGATCCTAAAGAAACATATAAACTTATTGTTGAATTGATTTTGCTCAGGGTTTGAAGAGAGAAATTGTCCTGTGAACACGGCAATGAAATACTGAATTCAAAAAGAGAGAGAGAGAGAGAGTAGAGAGAGAGAATAGCGTCTTTTGCTAAAATCATTAGCTTCTAAGAAGGAAATTTGTCATTAAATTAGTTAGTAAGATTGTAGGTTAGGAAGCTAGTTAGTTCTGCCGAGGTTACGAATACGTTGAGCTTCACCTGAAATGCCCATATACACGCTTAAGCCCAGATCTTATCAATCGCCCCATTGTTGTTGTACTAGAAAAATTACGAAGAAAATATTCCGCTCCACAACCTTGACAGCTGACAAGAGTAATCAGAGAAATATGACACAGATTTGGAGCGTGGTTCTTACACATGTGTAAGACGAATGTACACACATACATCCATTTCACCAATGAATAGTATTATACCAGACGTTAGGTCTACGTATTCTGCTGCTGAATGCTCTTTTTTCCTTTGTAGTCCACTTTAGAGATTACTTCACTGACAGTTTCTCAGCTGCACAGGTTAAGTAAAAAATTTATAACTTTGAACGGAGGGAACTTTAAGAGTTATTTGTGTTGGAGAAGGAAGGAAATATTTGTGGACTATTTTAGATTTTATCATTACAATTTTCTTGAAGGACTGAGAAAATCCCCCCAAAAAATCTCATTCAAGACGAGACGGATTTGTGACTTAGACTTAAAACTTTTTTATACCAGTGAACCAGGGGTGTGTATTCAAGTAAGAATTAATTAGTCCGTGATTCCTGTGGAGTGAATTTGAATATATGCCAGATAGGTGAGATGAAATGCTGATCTCCTATTGGCCAGGAAATAAAACATTCTTTCGGTTTAGAAAACACTCAAATTACGGGAAGTCAGTCAAATTATACAGCCTGCATTCAGTAACTCTTTAATTTGCAGTAGAGTTTTACAACTTGTTTCCTACGCATGTAAGCTCATTATTATTTGGGGTTTCTATTTTTAAACCTGTCTTGTTTGTGTAGATATGATGAAAGAAGTATAACAATAAAATCAACAATGGTGGAACTTCTTTTTTATACACACGTTTAATACAATATCAACGGACATTTATACAGTGAGACAAACGACTTTAGCAAAAAGAAGAATAGAATTATTTCCATTAATGTAAAACTTCTGAAGTACATTACGTTTCTTGCCTTTTTCTGGATTTAAAAAAAGTGCACATACGTCTTTGTATTTATATCATTACAATACAGTCGTGAATTCATCCTTCTCACATCCCTAATAATTCTAAATGAAGCAACATATTTACACTAATATTTACAATTAACATCAAGTAGGCATTTGCTCCGGCATGTTTTCTCAGCTCCAGAGCGCTTTATAAACGCCTGGAACGATACGTAACTTCACAAAGATTTTAAAGCCACAAATCAGCAAATGTCTTTTACGATAAAATAAATATTAATTTTCTGTTTTATATAGGCTTGCGTAAAGGGAATTACTGAACTAAGACTCTGTGCTAAGGAAACTGATATCGCGACTTCTAAGTGACCTACTTTCAGCTTAAATCATACGACGTTTCACTTAGTCCTTTACATACACACTTCTCTGTACCGTAAGAAAGCCGGTCGGTCTGATACTGCTGCTACAGAAAAATACCCAAGAATTCACACCCTGCACATCTCCATCGAGTAGTGGCGCTTCTCCCTCCAGCTTGATTCCCTGTAGTCGTCTGACCATTCTGCGTAAGTGGCTATTGATATCGACAATCTTTGCTGCTAACCAGAGCATTGAGTTGTTTCTTAAATTTCGCAGGGGGATAAAAGTGAATAGAAGAGCAGGCAAAAGGAAAGAAATTCGGGTTTTATTATCCCTACCATGTTTCCAGTTTCTTTCCGTCGCCCAATATAGGGTTTAATTTTTATTTCAGAAAAAATATCCTGATCTCTTGTAAAATTCGTCAAATTTGGGGTTTAAGGCTAGAGCAGATGCCTGCTCGAGTGTTGTAAAGTGCAATGACTAATAAATTAAACTTTGTGTGGTAATGTGTTAGAAATATTCGGAAAAATTCTACAATATAGTCATTAAAATAATTAAGTTAAATTGAATTGGTTTTTCCTCTATCGTACGGAGGAAGATTATTTACTATTCCAATGTCGAAGAGTTACATTCCGGGAATTTAGACTATTAGTCTATTTTGTGATTCAATCTAGTGTTCAGAAAATTAAGTTTTAATTTACATCTGTCTTGAACCGATGATTTTCACACTTAACTTTATTATATACATTGTGCCATATCAGAACATAGGCTTAGAAAGACGTCGAAGTTTTGAAGTTGAGATTTCTCAGCGTTTCATTTGTAAGTTTATAGTCGTGATCAAAAATTTTAAATTTTGTTGAAATGAAACTAAATATCTGAGATTAAAAACTGTAAGAACTGTGAATATTAACACTGCTGCTGTCCGGTGAATGATTTTCGTAATTATGGGAAAAGTATTTGGATACTGGCAGCAGTTATCTTTGAAGTGTCGTTTACAGTCAACCATACAACACGGAATTACTCCCCAAAAGACCCCAGTTTTAATATTAATATCTCTTTATTATTACATTAGAAAGGATGATATTACCTTGCAAATTAAAATTCAAAACACTAAACACACGATAAGTTTCCTTTGTTTGTAGATGGTAAAGGTAATCTTTCGAAGCAATACAATTATACCTAAGTCTGACATAAAAATTTAAATTATATCTGTATTATTTATAATTGATACTTCAAAATTAATTATTCTTTTGGCTTTGGTGTAAGCATCGCAGTATGTGTTCCATAAGAAGTTTTGAAGGGTCACTTTCAAAGTCTTGTACATTAACCTCAAATCCAAGTTCATCCAATATAATACAGAATAATGATAAGTGAATAACACCAAATCACAAACGTACAAAAAATGAGTCTTTAAATATCACTGACTTTCTCATACTAACTCGGATATTATTAGATTCCACATTGCCGAAACCCAGAATCTTTCCCAGGGCAAATCCTGTGTTGTTTGTGGTAGACAAAGTGGTACTTCGGCAGGATTTTTCCAGTTATCACTTTACCAAAGCTTCGTACTCATCTATCGTCATGTTATTTGAGGCCGAAATGTCAGGGATTCAGTTTCATCCCACAGCTATTAACTAACGGTTTCACTTTGTAATCCTTATAAATGTCTAAACTTTTTAACCTAGTTGAACTCCCTCCTATATGCAGTGCCGTAATTTATACCTACATCGTAATTTTTTTTTCATTTGGTGCTCATTTTTCTTCTTAAATGCACAATTAATAATTTAATATCAGATGTAGAAAATATCATTCTAATAGCCCACATGGTGGTCGCGGTGCGTACGGTCTTATCAAGACACCTACACAATGGATTTAAACAAATATATCGCCTGAAGCATGGCGCTTCTGCTTCTCTAAAGTATACTCTGTAAGGTCCAGCGAAGGTGACGAATTCGCGATTAATCTAGTCCCCATCTATGGGGTGCTGTCGCATATGTGAATGTTCCGGAATTTTTACGAGTACAAAAGTCAGGGCGGAAATTGAAACAAGTTAAGGGTTTTAAAGACAAGACGTAATTTCAAATATAATATAGTACTTTTATGATAACCTGATATTTAAATGGCTCCTCAGTTTACTGGAAATGTACTGCAGGTGTTCGAGTGGCGTCTCACAACCATTAATTCTACTGCAAAGTAAATAAAGTAAAAAATTTAGGCTAAATTAAAATTGATGATGTAGTCTTAGTCCTTTCAGTGTAATTCAGTAGTACTGCACATCATATGTCAGACAAAAACCTTTTCACTTTTGCTGTTATTAACTAAGGTAATATATTTTTAATTTCTAATAAGTTTAGAGGCCACATTTCACATAGTGGTTTAAAACTAATTTGAACTTGTCGTTTAAATACGTATTACTTTTAGTCTTGAGACAAAGAATGTAAGTAAAACAAAGCTGGAGTATCAACCACAGATGGGAGAAGCTTCTCGCAACAAATATAATATTAGGCCGTCCTAAAACAAACATGCCTCCCGGAAGGGCACTATCTTCCATAAGCATTAAATTCAATGAAAACGGACCTTTCTTGAAAAATGCTAGTTGTTCATACAGTCGTTTCTTGGTATATACACGGAAACCAAAGAATTACTTGAACCCATTCCACATTCCTTATACAATAGTTATTTTTGGTAAATACAGTATCGCCCCTTTTACGTAAGGAAGTCATCAAGGTGTGTAAGCGTCATGGAGGTAAATCTCCATATATTCTATACCTTGAAACAGGGAGATAAGTGTTCACATTGACGCCTCCGTCGTCTCACTAGCAGCTCTCATTTCATAGAAAACTGGGTGGGTCCCAGGGCCTGTCTTTGTTAGTTCACAAAAAATTTATCTTCTGCCGGGTTCCGAAAGTAGGTCTTTCAATCAGTGGCCAGTTCTCGCTAGACAGAATTGTCCCAGCCCATTTATTACTTTAAATTCTTTTTAATATTATATTCCCATTTAAGCCTAGTATTCTAACTTTCCTCTTCTCTTGACGTTTTCTGATCAAAATTTTATACTCTTTCTCGTTTCCTCTTTTCATGTTAAAGGTCCAGCCTAATGTGTTCTTTTTATTTAATCATCCCGACAATTTGTGGCCAACAGCACAGATTATGAAGTTCATATTAACGTAATTCTCTCCAGTCCTCTATTACCTTACCTCTCCCAAGTCCGAAATTCTTTCTTAGCACTTTGGGTCTCCCAGACCCATATTTATGTTCTTCGCTCACAGTCAGACGACAAAGTTCGTACCCATTCATAAGCAACACTATTACACTTATTTGAATGTGGCCTTTCTCAAACGTCTGAAAACTTAGCTTCGCTCTGTTTACGAGATTAAATTTCAGTTCTTGTACATGTCACAGAGAACCTTCTCCATTGGAGTGTTTCCTATGGTACGTTGGAAGAAAATCTGTTCGATGCGTCCTGTGGCGACGTGCCGAAGCAATGGCAACATTAGGAGCAACCTGCCGAAACGGGCGGCCTGTCCAGGGTACTGTCCCCTAGTGTGCTGACCCAGCATCACTTGTGCCTGATCCTGCAGGTTCTCTACCTGCGCTGGATCTTTCAGACCCCGCGTCTCTGTAACACAAATCAGTCGGTTACTAAGATTTTTATCACAAATAATGAAATTAATAAAATCAGATGATACAATACGGCTGATAGGACTAATTACCAAAATCTTCCACTAGAAAATATGTTAATCCAGTTCAGTCTAAATAACTTACAGTGAATTTTAATAACATTCCCCAGGTTATTCTTTGTCATGCAAGTGGCGAATAACCAACAGATAGGCCTACCTCATAAAAATAAATGTCTCGTACTTTTTTCTTCTTTTCCTAAGAGACCCTGTACCCACAGAACGAAGAAACAGGTCTCAGCTAACCACAAGGTCAATTAAGAAAGCAAGATTATTTAGAGATTAGGATGCACAGTAATTAAAGTTCTAAAAGGCTCATGATGATGCTGAAAGTAGTAATCCCTCTACGATCAATTGTTTTGTTAGAATTCAGTCATCTCACTCACGATCTTTCAGGTTGCAATTTGCACCAAGCTTATGCACCAAACTTTTACATGTATGTATTTTCTATCCGAATTGCATGTAAACATTTATCAGTAGCATGGATTTTGCCACTCCATAGAATTATATTTCTTGCATAAATCCGCGAAATTTCTTCCTATGTAATACTCTTCCTTCCATATTTCCCTCGCCTTTCTTAACAAAATATATTGTTTTGAAAACTTTGAATTCAATCACTTATATTTAAGTACTTTGTTTACTTCAACAATATAAAGCAATTAGCAAAAGAAGAAGTCAGTATACGTAAATTCCTCCTTGAGCAGCTTGTAACTAGTTAGCTGGTCGAGAAATTCGTCCCATTTAAGGTCTCAAAGGTTCGTTATTACTCTCCCAAAAGCCTGACACTGAACTATTTGCTAAAACATCTGAATCCAGTCAACAAACACGCACCCTATTTCTCACAAATCCATTGTCACATTGACCTTCCCTCAAAGTGTTGTTCCCCTATGTGGACTTTTCAGGTTTTCAGGTTAAATTCTGTAGGCATTTCTTTTCTCCCCCCATCACACGTGTCACCCCCTTCTTATCCTCCTCTATTTAATCATCCTAAAACAAATTGATGAACTGTACACAATAAAAATCTAATTCTGAGATTTTTCCGCTCTCCTCTTATTTACTGTTACTCATGTAGAAATATTCTAATTCAAAATTTTTCATGCACCATAAATGTAGCTACGTTCTTAACAACAAAATATAAATACTGATTGTGAAACACGTAAAGGTCTTAAAGTTAAGTGTTTATTAAACAAGTTCAGTGGTCTGTAATAACACTTGCATGTCTTAATATCCGGTCGGCAGTTTTCAGCATTTTGTGTTAGTTTCTCCTATAAGTGCTTGATGTTTATCTCATCTCAGCTTCCAGGAAACTCGTCAGAAACCGAAGGTCGTGATGGAGTGCGCAGAAAACCTACCTCTTACTCGTGAGATCCTATGTTCAGATCTCGGCACGGATAGTAGCTAACCTCATATATATGAATAACTAACAAATAAGTCATCCTGTCAAATTATTTTTCATTAATTATCTGAAAATTCGAACTTATGTAAGCAGGCAAAGATACTGACAGCGTCGTTAAAAGAACCATAAATACATCTCACCAGAACGAAAGAGGACGATTGCTTTAAGGCAGGCAAACTCGGCAGGGTCAACCCCGACCGCCTTAAACCGCAGCAGTGTGTCATTCAGAATACGGATGTCTGCAGCCACCTGGCTGTCCTTGCCATTTGGCACTCCAGCAGCATGGTCAGACACAGAGAACAGAGGACTGGAATCCAGGGGCATGCACCACTGAACGGCGTTCAGCAGGAACAGCTCGGCCCACGCTTCCTCCAGAAGAATTACCTGAAACGGAACTGGAATTGAATTTACACCCACATTTATCGGAAGAAGCCTCCAATCTCAAAAAGACCATGTAGGAAACTGAGTAACTACTCGTATCTCCTTGGAGTAGGGTGCTTCTTAAGAAGCTCATACCCGCTGACTCCACCTTTTATGGAAAAAGAAATTTTATTACCGTGTGCTTAAGAAGCGCCATTTTTCCCTCTCCTAGGCCACATGAGTAGTGGATCCACCTATATCATTAAGGCAAATTTTAATATCATGAAGTTTTAAAACACATTTATGCTGGTAATTCCAAAGGGTGCCTTCACTTCAAAATGTTCACCCAAACTTTCTTAAAAGTTCCTTTAACATTTCTGCTACATGATCCACATGTCTGATCTTCCTTCATTTTTTTAATCCTAAAATGGAAAAATATATTATGACGTCCCTCATTATACAGTTCTCTCCAGCTACTTACCCTCTCTTAGGTCCAAATATTCTCCTCAGCATTCGTTCTAAAACACTCTCAATATAATATCTAATATAAGAAACGTAGTTTCAAATCAAAAAAATTCCAGCATATGGAAAAAGGATTTTGAACACTTCAATTTTACATTCTTAGATGCGGCATAGCCTAAAGATCGGTCTAAAATAACTATATCTCTAGTAAAGAAATTGTGGGTAAGAATTTAGCTGTAAAAGTTTTTAAAAAAGAATTTATCTATTATATAATTGGATGTACAAATAAAGAAATGTAAGATTGGCGGGGAATGCTGAAATCATAGCAGAGGATAGAAACACGTACAAGATTTTGGTACGAAGACCTGAAAAAAGAGAAAACTTGAGAAGATTTAAAATAGTTTGTAGGATAATATTAAATGGGATCCTAAAGAAATAAGATGGCAGGTTGTGAAATTGAATTTTGTGACTCAAGATTGCCTCTTGTGTACAGTGTAATGAATCGTAGGTTTCAATCAAATGCCAAGATTTTCTTGACTAACTGAGCGATTTTTAAATTTAAGACGGACTCTGTTGGGTGGTATTAATTAGTTAGTTGTTTAGTTAGATAGTTCGCCAGTTATTTATTATATTCTGACCATAAAAGTTTGTTCCGTATCATCCGCAAAGATGTATTTGTCACAAATGTAAAAGTGTCACGATCGCAGGCAATCATTTTCCTCCTTCATTTAATCCCATATGAATATTAGTAAAAGTAAAGAAAAGTTCACCCTATAACCTCCCATGAAAGTTCAGAGGGGGAGTAGAGTATAGTTCCCCTCTCTCTTTAACCTCGACGCATTATGGGGGCTGGTGGTTAAGGCCACGCCCCGGCCGCTTTACCCCCGAAGATGTAAATATTAGTATAGAATATAAACGTTGAAGCCCTTATTATGACTTTTCTTTTTTGCCTTGTTACTTTATAAGGCTTAAGCCCAAAAATTTTCCTCACTGTTTTTTTTCCAAGCATCCAACTTAAATGTAGGATTTGAAGCTTTTACGGTGATGAAGATTCGTATCCTAATTTTCTGTGTTATATCATGGTTTTGTCTGGTTGCTAGCTATCAGTGTAGAGAAGCAGCATAAGGCTTTAATCTTCACGGTTTAAGTGTCCACTCACCTACCGGACTAAAACAAGATTTAATAACGTTAGAAAACTACAACACTCGTCTGAATCCTCAATCTGTATTTACCAGAGCGACCAAGATGTACATCCATATAAAAGAACGTGAAGAATATTATATCTAATAATATTTATATATTACACATATTAATAAATATTTGCTTGTAATTTATGCATATAACATAGAATCGTTTTGAAATACCTTCCACAAATATATAAACCAATTTGAACACTTTCCTTCCCGTTTGACTATTTAGCATCCCTCACATCTCTCTCCACTTCTAGTCCATAACGTATAGTGTGATTTATCACTAACTGCATGTGTATGTGTGTGAAAACGCGAATGTATTTTATTCAGAAGTGCGTATTATTTGTAATAGTTAAGAAGAGGAACAGAAAATGGCAACAATAGACGACACTTTGAGGAGTCTAAACCTCTTTTTTTTTCGAAAAGAAGTCTATAGAGCTCACGTTAATTTAATCTTGGTTTAAAAATGCCCCTAAAGGTTTAACCTTTTAGGTCTATATATACTCATATCTACATGTCCGTCTGTCCGTCTCGAACTAAGCATTGTAGAAAGCATGTTAACTAAACATAATATTTACGTCTCGGGAAAAATCCTGGTAAATTTATTGCCTTTATATGTTTCGAAAACTATGTAAAAACTACCAAAAATTTGTAGGCCTACATAAACTGCCCGTTTCCTAAAAGGTTGCATTGTAAAAAACATAATACAAGAAATATTCCTCCTTATAAGATATCTTTGGGAAAAAAAAGGTTCTTCTCTTTCGTTAAAACGTAATATTATATGCAAACCATTAATATTATCGTCATATAAGGCTAACTTCTTATGCTCTTCCCAAACCGCTCATAACACTTAAGGTATGCATGAGGTTTAAATAATTCCTGTGATTGAAAAAAGCAGGAAAATATAATTTTTTTAAACTGGGGCAAGGTAATCAAAATTTCTTCCAGAAAGCGTCTCTCAAATGACAGCCACATGACAGAAAGCAATGGTAAAATAAACCCTTATATTAGAAAGCGTTTTCATAGAGTAACTTCATGTCTCCAAATTTTTACAAGTTTCCAGAATGTTGATATCTCACGTGTTCTTTACAGGGACTAGTGTAACAATGGATTGTGAACTCCATATCGGGAAAAGAGTTGAATAAATTTTATTTTCCAAATTTAAGTAAAGCGTCCGCAGAAAACTTTTATGCCCTATAGGATATATCCTGTTACATTTTCAAATATGACGATTTCAAAGGATGGAATTTTTATGTCAAACTTTTGCGTCGTACTTATGATGTTCCTCTTGGAAAGACAAGCAGAGTACAATTATATTATTATTAGTTATATTTACTAGCTATTTTCAAAATCAGATAAAAGCCCTAAAATGCATACAACATACACATGCGTAATTTGGCAGCCCTCAGATACACTAATGAGCCAATTTCTCTCTCGCTCCAGAGGGTCTTCACAGAGAAGTTCAAATTTACGCCTGGAACTAGTCTTGTCGCGTTCACCAATGGCGATGAGGTTTTGTCGCAAGGTTTTCGACAACTATTGCAAGTGCTTCCAGGGCTCCGCTGTACCAGTATAAGTGGGCCATTACGAGAAAGAAAACATATTTCTGAAAATTCTGTACATGCTTTTCTGTACTGGCTAGCCCGTAATATTTGAAACTCTGTCCGGAATTTGATAGTCGATCAGTTGATGAGTTATTTGTAGAAAGAGTAGCTAGAGACGGGATTTGGTGGGTTTATTTTTTTATTTTCAATTCATATTTCAGCATTGAGATAAATCTAAGAAAGCAGCAAAGCCGTGCAGAGTTACAAAAGGCAAAGTTTAGGTGTGTATTACCTGATCCCGGAACGGAAGCCTAGCAAATGAAGGCAGATTCTTAGCCCACTTTACAGCCATGAAGAGCAGTCGAGCCGACGTTTCGTACACTGTTTCTTGGATCGGCGGATAGATGACCGCCGGTTCTACTGGACGCTGCTGAGAAGCCAGAGACGAAACTGTGGGTGTCGGTGCCGTGCAGGTTAGTGGCCGAGGTGTAGGGGGCAAAGTCTCCTCGTTGGTCACATCTATACTATCCTCTGAAAGGAAAATATTTTTGAAAGTCTAAACAAGTAGATCATATTAATGAGGATAGTTACCCCTTCGAGATTCGAAGAGGGGGGTTCCGGATTATGCCAGAAGGTTTGGCGTTGTGCCAACAAAATTGAGAAACAGTGAGATAAAAACAATAAAGGCAGAAAGAGAAATGAATAAAGTGGGAGGAGAATAAAGCAAAAAAGGAAAATGCGCAAGGGATAAATGTAATTTACACTGGCATGTATTCAGTATGGAGCCCGATCCTAATGGTTGCTGTTGGTGGTTTTATTTACTTCTTCGAGGCAAATTTCGGAGTAGTACCTTCCACGCTCATTCCAGTTTATCACCACCCAAACATTCGACGCAATATATTCTGAGTTACTAAGAGCATCTGCTAAAAATCTACAAATAAATACAGGCATACAAGTATTAACACATTTACATACATTCTGTATACACGGTGTTATTACAATTTATCACATTAATTACAAGGTTTCAAATTAACTGCTTAAAAGTAGGGGAATTGTGTGCAAAACGGCCCCCCTAAGGAAAATCATTATGCAACTGGAGTTCGGTTGCTTTTAATGACATAAACTGAACAGTGGTACTTGCGGGGATTATTAAGGAAAGTTGCATAGATTTTAATATGTCCTTTAAAAAATTTCATCTGAAATATGAGATTTTCTAAAAACTTACAAAATGTCCGTTTTACCCGGGTCCCTGGATAAAACGAACCCCTGATTTTCTGTTATAGAAATGGAACGTAGTTAAGAGAATCTAATGAATAAATGCAACGATATAAATTTGACCACCTCATGTTTTAGCTCATTTACTGGTCTTTACTCCATAATTATGGCACATGTTACATTAATTACGTTCTAAATAAAAATCTGAAAAATACGATGTACATACCTTACAGAGAGACATCGAAAAAATTTTAGTCACACTGAAATATGTTCCTTCGTAGAAGTACATCCACTCTTCGTGTATGATCTCACTACACTAATGCACATGTCGCAGGCTCCAAGCCCAACCAATGGCATCACTAGTAAAAGAATAACAGCAAATGGCCTTCTTTCCCGGGGGCGGGGGGCGTTTTACACACAACACCCCTACAGCACGACTTACGTACAAAGACATCACTTTCCTTGCCTGGTCAGTGAATGATATTGACTTTAATCCGGTTTTGTTTTACAGCCATAAACATGGCTGTCACTCGAAAGGACATTTATACAAAAACCAACAGATTATTTCGCTCGTTTAGCATAGCTGAATGTATGCTATATTTCCACAGGTATGTAGCGAAGGCGTAAGCAAGTGCAACTAAAATAAAAGCAATTTGGCCTAATTCTGCGGCTAACGGTGCTTTAACTTACAGATATCAGGTATAGTGCTCTACACTATCACTGAAGGCATCAAGGCAATTAAAGGATATCTGAGTAGCAGAATGTATTGAAAAAAATCATTGTGAGTCAATGATGTGTTTTTCTCTTGAGCCGCGGTGTCCAAAATGGCCTGCATGAGAATTAAAAAAAAATTTTTTTCACGAATAAATAGCTAGCATACATGAACTACTTAGCAAGCCAGTAGGGTCTAACCACGTGCTCACTGCCTCTATATTACTAACAAAATGTGCCACGTTTTTATAGCCTTCAGGCTTCACTTTAGTCGTTGTTGTTGACAAAAGGTGTTATGCGGCCTACACACATACCAACTTCTGATCATGTGACCCGCAAGTGAACAAAGCTGGACGCCCCTCCTCTAGAGGGTAGCGACGTTCCTGCATGTTCGGAAGCAGCTTAAGGCATGACTGTAGGACTGGAATAGCTCATTATAAATTGTGACTGGGCTAGGGGCTGGACAACAGGAAATCGTGTTTCGAATCCCGGCAGGTATAAGGGTTTTCTCTACAAAGGGAGCAGACAGCCTGGACTAACCACCCAACTTACTATTAAATCGTAGATAGATTCTTTATCCGGGGATAAAGTGGCGGCGGCGTGAAGCTAACCACTCACCTCCATCTAATGCTGAGATTAATAAGACTGGAGCAATAACTCCAGTCATGCATATGCCTTCATACTGTGCACTGAGATAAATGTGTCTTCATGATTTTACTTCATCTATTCAGGGTATCAAACACCAAACCTAACCATACGACAGAATATTTCTGTTTGCTGGTTAGTGTTATTATATGCTAAAGTCAGAGTTGCAGTGTTAGAATTTCGAAGTTAAAAGGAATAATTTTTTTAAGAATAAAGTTGTTCCAAATAATACGTAGCATTAAATACTTTCTGACGGAGTATATTTAATTATTAATTACTTAATACAGTCGCCATGGTAATTGAGCAGTGATTGAGAACGGCTCTTTATAAGGTGTCCATCAGATTAGGTGCTTTCCTTTACCTGAAGACGGAAGCAGAGTGACTTTCGAAACGTAATAGTTTATTAAAATGAAGAAGATGAAAAAAGTCAGAGCCCTACAAAGTGGAATTAGGCCTGAATTGCTTGGAAAACAAAATTCGATTTTCAGCAAACATTTTATCCAACAACACTAATTTCCGACTGGCTCTGGTGTTCTCATTTACTCCTATACAAAGCGCAAAGTTGTCTTTATCCACGACAGCAAAATGGTCAAGGTCTGAATTTGATCGCCTACTTCCACCTACCGTCGAAAATACGAATGTGTGGAACTATAACCCTACTTCCAATCACCCACACATATTCAGGGCATCTGTTTAATTAAACATAAGGACAATTTTTACATTTACTTTTACCTATGACTGCAATTTAGATAGTAACTGAATAATTCAATAACATTTACAGATAAACCCTGGTCGTCTAAAAGCCAGTTGAGGGTCAGAATCTTCTTGAAGCAACTGAATATCCGTCTGCCCCTTAGCTTTCCTCTTACGTTTGTCCACACCGTGAAGGCCTACTCTTCAGTTTTCAATGATGGCCTTTTATAGACCTTTCCAATTTCATTTGATGTGATTGCTTTCTCTGGAATCCTTTCCATTTCATATTTCAGAGGATTCCTCTCGTTCCATTATATACTAAATTATTTTTTGGTCTATACAGCGTCATCATGTAACCTCACATCGAATTTATGAAATGTAGAACTTCAGATATTCGGTTGCCATCACATGAAAAGTAAGTCAGAAGTCCATACAGCTACCTATCTATCTACTGGTTAACAGCGGACGTTTTACCGTGGTACAGCGCTCTAAGTGCGAAAATTAACTTTAAAGACAAAACAATGACGAGATTACGAATTCCTGGAATTTATCTTCCACCCCTTCAACGATTTAGGGAGACGTGCTTAGGCACGGACGGTACTGAGCCTTTACCTTATTTAAAATACAGATGGTTTTGTCAGCTCTGTCTTAGAAGGCAGTCAAACTCAAGTTCCATATAGTGGGGCCGACCAATAATGTACCTACGTCCGCCTCTCGAGAGCGCTGTCTATAAACTTTACTAAAAACTGCAGATTTTTTGCGAAGAAAATGACGACTCTTTGTAAAGAATATAAAATATTCCCAGAGTAAAGTTTAAACGCCTAGACATTAATTCTCTTTCTTCTTCCACTTCTAAAATTTGAGAACAATGATGAGAAGGCTTACGTATTTCCTCTGGAAGAGAACGTTAACTTTTTGTATGAGCGTTAGATCCTGACAGGAGCTTCCATAGCATGAAATGAAATCACTTTCTTAATTAATTTTAGTTCCATCGGGAGTTGACACCAATTAGTCATTTTAATCTGGCGTATTTTTCCCCCCTGCGCTGTTCTTTCTTGTGTTTATATTAATCATAATAGGGGAGATGTTCAGCTGTCAGAAGAGCTCCACGCAAGAACCAAACGAGGTCGCTGTCACACATAGCAAGACGGGAAAGAAAGTACCTTGCTGTAGTTATTACACCTGCTTCCTATTAGATGGGTTTCGGGTTTAGTTCTTGGGACAGATTCCAGTTATACTGCTTAAGGAAGTTTATAATAATGACCATCCAATTAATTAAAATTTTGGGGTAGTACCTTAAAACAGGCGACGACAATTAACTTTCATACCACTTCATATTCACAGTCCACAATAATGATTCCCCGAAACTATAATGTAGTTGCGAAAGTTAAATACATTAATTCTTTGAGGACGAAATTTTATGTCTGAGTTGAAGAACCAGTTCGTACCGCGCAGTAAACACTCTCCGCCTCGGTTATAAAAACCGATAAATTAAAATGGCATAGGGAAATAATCGCTGTTATTACTGAGATCCATAAAAAGAAAGTAAAAATGCGTTGTTGCCAGAAGATAGAATTTTTGAATGTTAAACCTGGTGGTACATAAATCAACTGTTAGGCTTTACAAGGTTGATAAGCAAAAGCGCAACATTTCCAGGCTTATCGTAGCCGAAGAAGGTGTTACTGGCAAAGCGCTATCATCATCGTCATTATCATACCACCAACAGCGCCATTGCTATCATCGTTAGTACCATCGTTACTCTCGTCGTAATCGTCATCATTATGGATTCAGTTCTCGGTACCTCTCCGAAATCTTCTGCCTATTTACGCCTATAGATCACAGTCGGGGTTCAGTATTTACTAATTCTTTTCAAAACTCTAGCCATTCTTTGATGGCTCTAATAATATTTAGATTATATATTCCTAGTCTGACTCCTTTATTAAATTTATAATCCGCCATATTACATCCTTAGATTAATCGAGGAACCTATTTCAATTAGCAAGCATGCTGCTTTTTATGTTGTACAGAAAATTCTTTGACCAGTATATTCATATTCTTAGAATATCTAGGCCTAGGATATCACCAAATATTTTCGGTTCCTAAAATAATGTCTATAGATTTGATTGTATTTTAAAATTTCGCTTTCCAACTAATGATATTATCGATGGTAGGAATTTAAGGTAAGAAATTTTGGGTCCTTTGATGTCATGTTATTCAGACCAAGTTTTATAAAGATAAAACATATTGGGGGTAAAACACATGCATTGATATAAATGGACACATATAATACGTTCAAAGTACACAAAGGTCATACCTTCATACATGGGCCATGTACATATATACACAGGCTACACGCATGCATAAAAATACATGTCTATATATGGGCCTAAATACATGATGAGGTTATAAATGTAGCATACATTTTCTTCTGAAGGTAGTAAGGTATCAAAATAGAATAAAATAATTACGTGGAAAAAAGGAAATTGCTAATGTTATATCTACAAGTACTCATTACGTTACCCTTCACTTTGTGTTTGTTAACTCTTAAATACTGAAACATTTAAAGCATACTGCGTGTGCACCACATTCTTTAAGAACACTAAATTAATATCCCATCATTTTCCCATACAGTCTATATATTTTTTCAATGATTCTCAAAATAAACAGCTAACAGGGCTATTTCGCTCAGTAACAAAAACCGGTTGGTCTTCATAACGGAGACTCAGCATGAATTGTGTGAAGCAGGAAATGAATTTGTAAATATTATTTTGATGAATTTCAGGATTCAAAGACTGAAACTGCCGGGCCTGTGGTCTGTGGCCTATACACAGTACTTCAAAGGGTTAACTCTGCCGAAAGCTTCCCGCAGGAGCAAAATAGTTTCACAAAGGGAAGATAATTAAACGCGAGGTGTATATACTCTTTGTTGTTGTGTGTAGTGTGAAGGAACGCGAGACAGTTGATCGATGTGACCCCAGGTTCAACCGATCGGTCGCCTGTTCTGCTCAGCGTCACATCAACGTCCCGGCTACAGAGGACAGGTCCCTGGCCGAAGCCAGCATCACAGCACGTGCCTATGACTCTCACTGCTTTGCTTTTTATTAATGGGCTTGCTTAAGGAAAAATGGTTTCATCCACAACACCGAGCACGTTGTACGGCCGAGCGGCTTGCATGCTTGATTTTTATTCTGTAGATCAGTGGTTCCAATTTAGTACCCTGCAAGTTTGTATGGTGGTAACGCTTTAAATCTATGCTCGGAAAAAAGGGGGTTCGAGCCTCGAATAATTTACAGCCTATTCTATGTCCTTGTGTGGTTTTTATTATTTCATCTATTGAATGTCAAAATACACCCATTACTTTCCAGAAAGCCTAAGACCGCTGCAGTCTAAAACTTCTACTATTAGGCTTAATATTCCACGTCCTGACACCTTACTTTTTCTTTCGACGTTTAATTAATTTTCCCATGATAAAATACTGTCAAATAATGTTAGAACTACAGAATATCTGCTTCGAGACAGCTAAAATGACTGAGGATTTCGTTTTCTTAGCAAACTATACAATTATAAACGACAAATTTCTACCACATTTTCCCAACATATCATTCATAATCATTCCCAACCTTGAAGTATGCAACTTTGCATTTGGTCGTTTCATAGTCTGCTGGTAACAAATTAGGAGCATATCACTGTTTCCACGTAGTCTTGGACACCGGAATTAAGTTTTCCTATCTTGCTGGGGTCATAAATGTATGTTTCTGTCACTTTTTTTATCGTCACATGTAGGTAAAGGCCTAGCAGCGGGCTGTTCTTCCGCCGACGGAGTCCTATCAAATAACTGTAAACATTTAACCTAGAGAATTGGGAATTATTCTCTTCTCATCACTGAAGAAAAAGTTTTTGTGAAGTTAAAGAGACGGGATATTTCATTCAGAATTTTGTTTATAATATGAGCTGAATATCTGGACAAATTGGGCTCGATTCACTACAAAGGCACAGATGCATTTTCTTCTCCACAGCGACCACCCTGAATCTGACCAGACATTCCACATAGTACGTGACATCACGTCTATCCACTGGAACAAAGTGGATGCGGAGTGAAAGTGACAATTCATCCTATATAACGCCTATGATAAACATACATGGAACTATAGTAAAACTAATTCATACGTCTTCCTCACGCGGTATTTAATTAAGAAGATGAGCAATTTTTTCTTCACCCTTACCTCAAGGGTTTTTCTACACATCAAATAACACCCACCACTGGTCTTCTGGTAGGAAATGAATGTTTTTAAACGTGAAATTTAATCAAAACAACAAAGGCATTCATACGGGGGGGGGGGACAAATATTATTTAGGTTCATTACCTAGTCAGTAGGTGTATGTATGTAATTAAATATTCTGTCTAGTATATGGGTCTCCAAACATTTTATGCCAAAGGGCCACTCTCGTTATTGTGGGCTGGTTCGAGGGACGCACGTGGAAAAATAATAGTAAATGGTATACTTAACTGCATAAAATATTGTAAATTTTTATATTATATATACACTTTACAAATGTGGGCATGGGCCCCTTAATACAACCTGGCGAACCGCGGGTTTGAGACCCATGGTATAGTAGATTATTTTAGAAAAACATATAAAATGCCGAATTTGTTGCAGATGTCAGGAAGATGCTAGACGTAGGGCTTACAGTAAATACTGTTAAAATCATTTCTTAAAACTTTGTCTCTGAATAAAATGTAGAATGCTATAAATTTTCGACCAATATTCTTTTCTATTCTCCTTTACATGCTTTTATCACAATCCTGAGTATAGAATAAAATTAAAGATTTTTTTTGGAACCTAAGCATCTCAAAATTAAAACGTGTAGGTGGAAAGGAGGTAAAGCTCACTGCTTTCTTATCTTCCGTACTGGAATAAAGTGAGCAGACAGCTTCACGCTAACACTGCTTTACTTCCGTATTTACAGTTGCTTGGCCAGCGAAGATAAAATAACACTAACATTGCCGAAAATTGAACATTTGTGTTGGATGCGTAGCTATTAAGTAAATCAAGAAACAAGCTCGGTCACCCAAAGCAAGATTATAAAGCTACAGATAGCATCATGACCATAAATAATGAAATAGAAAGAAATGTTACGACTTTTTATTGCGGCTCTTTTAAAGTTCCCCTGATTGTCACATTCCACTGAAAGTACTGACGAACACCAAAAAAGGCTCAGACAGAATAAGGACATCCTGACCGAGATTATGAACCTGGACCTCACGAATATGAAGCTGATAGGGCTATAGGTTAATTACTACCTTTCAATTGAATGAGATATAAGTTGTCGAATGTGATGGAAGACTAAGTGTATGATCTTATGGAATGTGATGCGTTTTAATCTTCTACGCAGGCACCAACGAATTGGAAAAGTTTGTTTCACTCGTATTCAAAGTCAGTGCTCTAATGATGGAGGCAAAAGATTTCTTCGGAACTTCGGTAGGATTACTTATAACCAGACGTCCTGGCGTTACATCGCATGCAACCGTATTATTAATATCCTCTTCTGTCAAAACCTCAAATCTTGTACGATAAAGATAGGAGAAAAGGTATAAAGTTGAAAAAGTAATCGTGGCATGAAGAGACTTGGTAAGAATCAAAGGAAAAACGAAATTAGAATAATCCACCGACATTCACATCAAGTGCCGCCCGAATAAAGTCTAAAGGTTTATCACTATCCAAATATTTCTTTCCTAAATTGGAGCAGAAGTGTCAAAAATGCCTACGACTTATGCAATTAAAATGTCGTAGTTAAGTAAGTCATCAATCATACTGCAACATTAGAGGAACTCTGAATCTTTTGCGACAGTGAAAGTGTCAGTAGATAAAAAAAAGAAGCCAAAAAATATTATTGCAGTAATTTTGGGATTAGGCAGTGTGAGAAAGCGCCTGGCACACCACTACAGCATCAAATTCAATATCTCAGCTCTCGAATGCCGCTGCCTTTTACCATCAAATCGAACTGCGCCCTGCTGCTGCACGTATAAAAGCTACCGACGTCACAAGCGGATTTGGTCCCGCTTTCAGAGTCGGAAGTAGAAGCAATATTGAAAGCCAGAGAGAGATGGAAAAACTAATCTGTAGAAGAAATTCCGACCGCGATCATCACAGCTCATGAACAAATACGGCTACCTGCTACTTCCATCTTATTTATTTCTGCAATTCAACTGTTCTTTTAAATAATTGAATATTTGAATTGTATTTTCCTTGTGCATTTGTTGTCATTTTGTACATAAAACCGGTCTAAATGATCATTTGTTGTAGGTATGTCTATAAATTTGTTGAAAGGCTAATTACACTGCATAGAATCAAAATTGACGTTTCTTTACCTAACAAACTAAAGAAACTGACTCATTGCTACGTAGTCTTTTCTGAGACGCTAACAGTGTCTCACTCATCAAACCATCTTCTTCTGTAGGAAGCGTAATGTTATGTCACGTAATTTTATCCTAAACTAAATGAATTCAGAACCTAGTCCACAACATATTTCTCTAGTATATATATTAATTTTATACTCCTTCTACGCCTACTTCTTCCGAGTACTTCGTCCCTTCAGGTCGCTCCAAACAGTCCTTTGTAAAATTCCGTAATTTTCGTTCTTTGGCGGTGAGGAATTGTTCTGCAACTTTCTCGAGAATTCAACACTTCCGGGATGTTACGCCGTGTCCGCTGGTGAATAATTATGGATTCTAGTTCCTCCACCTTCAGGGTTATTCGGCCCAGGAAGAGTGAAATTTTCGACCCTGAAAGTCTCCACCCAACCGTTGGTAAATATTTACCGTCGACAGAACGTAACGTCGAAGAAGAACTGAATTTCCAATTGTAATTTCTCGCCAGTTATCAAGTTTGATTACTACATGGTATTGGCTGCCCCTGATTGAATATTCAAACATTTGTATCTGTCTTGCATAATTGGAAACCATCTCCTTTATCCGCAACCTGAGGGCGCTCGTCAATATGATAATATGCGAAACATTTATTTCTTACTTTGTTTTACCACAACGAAAACTTCTAAACGACATATATATTTTATGGGCTGTGTAATGTTAAATACGAACACATTTTTAAAAATCGATAAAATTGAATTTTATTTGAACTTAAACCAAGAAGTCTGTTGGACTAAAATTAATTTTACCAAAATATTTTTAGCGCGACCACCCTAAATAAAATTTATTAAACTGGCTAAAAAGCTTTCGAAATAAAAATTTTGGCCAGAATAACATTCGAAAAAATAATACTTTTCAAACATGTCTATTCGTATTTAGGCAGGTTACTGTCCTTTCTTGTGAACTAAATACAGCAAGATATAAAAAAAGTCGCATGACGTCGTTTTGTGCGTGTAACCGCACGTCCCACGCCCTGACGACGTGAAGGCTTTTGATAAAAATTGCGAACTATTGGCGATTAGAATCAAAGGGGTCACAACCCTTTTCTATGTGGAATGACGCCATTCACTACGCTGCCAATATAGCCTACACTTTATGGTTGTTCATAAAGAGTGGCAACCAGCAACAGACAAGTTGTCGTTCTTGGACTGAATGTAGGGTCTACCGGTTGCACTTTAAAGTTTCGGAAAATACGTTATGTATATTCATATAATACTAATATACTAGCATATTTATACGTGATTAAAATATATAACCGTAAATACTTAAGTTGAAAAAACTAAACTGATCCCTCAATTAAGACTTATTATTAAGAGAGAAACTTTTTCTCCCTGTCTTAATTTTAGGCATATTAATCCTATATAATAAAAACTGTCTATTTTTCAAACACACAGATTCTATCGTAATAATTGTTGACTTCTCCTAAAGGAATTTCCTAAAGTCTTATTCAAAGAACTGCTTCTATCCATTGGACATTCAGGTCCTTGCAGCTCAGCGCCTCAAAACACTAAACTGATATCGAAATCTCGAGAAGAAATCCACACTGCTGTCCTTATTTTCTGCTATTCCAATATTTAGTCCCGCAGATCCAACACCTCACAGATCTTGATACGTAACTAACAGCCTATATTTTAGCTTTTTACTGCCCTTCTATCGATAGGCTTTGTATTGACTTCTACTTCTTCTCTAACGAGCTATTCCTATACATAAAAAACTTTTACTTAAATCTGTCATTGTTGCTATAGTATTGGTGTTTATAATTGCACGGGCGACATGGCATGCAACGTGTGGCTATTAAATAAAGTGACTAGACGCGCAGCACCTGATCTTGAATTTTGATCACAAAAGTAAATATATAATATTTACTGATGGAAGTTACCACGTTGCCAAACTATGCTCCATATGTTGAAAACTTATTAGGTCATGACATTTTTTTAAAAGGACTTTATTAACTTATCGCTGATGTGCTTGAAAGAAAATGAGCAAAAATAGACGTAAAAATTCTTGTGAAGTTGAATTGCCACTGAAGACTTCAGTTTGTTACGTAAGGTATATGTAGAAGACGCTAGAGTTACTTAAAGCACTGTCACAAGAAGACTTCGTGCGATGCTTTGAGACCTGCAAGTTTCAAAACAAGCTGTGTGTAGCTAACTTCCGATGGAAATTATGACAATTTGAAAGGAATAATGTGTAGATAAAATAAATTTATTAACAAAGCACTTTTTCAAATAAGACCAAAATAAAAAAACGTAAACTGAGGTAACGGAAAGGAGTCTTATGGATCGATACACTCCACTTTTCCCTGCAATCATTAAGTTTCCCTTCCAATGTAGTACTACCCGACATTCATCTACAGTCAGTTATATAGTTGTTCTGTTCACACATATATTAATGGTGATAAACACATAATAATCTTCGCCACCAACAAGCACTCTGGGCTAGTTAAAAAGGTCAGAGGGGCTGCTCTGGAGGAGAATACAAAATTTGCAAAGAGGGGAAAGCCTCGAGACCCGTCATCACCACCGTCCATGGGACTTCTTTTAGTTGCCGTAGTTTACCTTTACTCACCATCATCTGCTTCCTGTTTCGGTGGCATGTCCATGGGTGACGTCAGCATACCAGTGTGGTACCTTGGCGAGAGACCCATGGCAAGGGAAACTGGGGGGCTAGAAACAAAAGGCATTACACAGTCATATTTCGTTCTTACAAGTGCATAGTTATTCTTCCAGTATAAAAGTGATCATTATTATTAGAGGCCAAAATCAACCCACCAGCTTCTGAAACCCGATTTATAATTTTCTTCATGTAAATATAATGTTCACGAAGCTTTGAGTTTGAAATCACTTTTACTTTGTTATGTTAATTAAAATACTCTACACTAGAAATTAAAAACGATGGAGTATGTTTTACTGAAAGTATTGTAGTTGTAATTTTATATAAGGTATGTTTTATGGAAGGATTTTAATTATTAAACCTTAGCAAAAGTTCAGCTTGGATCGACATATTATTCACATCGGCACGAAATGGACGTGAATTTTCAGATTTATTCCGCTTCCGAATGTTGACCAATATACAAGATAAAGTAAAAGTCTAAATTTCAAGCAATCCACGTATTTGCGGGTGTTGTCCATTATAGGCCGAAATAGACAATACTGACGCTTACTGAAACAGAGTAAATGTAGCCAGCTTCGTGTATGCTGTCTCTGAGACTCTTCACAGAATTAGGTACGAGCCGTGTTTTGCATAATTAATACGAGCAGTTCTCCAGAGATGACCCCAAAATAATCTACCCTACATAACTGTAAAAATTCTTAAATTCTTAATGTCGTAACAGAAAAAAAGTGGTGTATGTAAGAAAATTAATAGATTTGCCCATAGCCCTACATCAGAACGTAAGCCCAATTCTTCTACATTTCTCTCATAATTGTGTCTTGATGCAATTAGTTCAGGTATTCAAACAGCAGGTATAATTTGAGAGATATCACTTATAAATTCTCATGCGTGAACAAAACCTTGAGAAACTCAAAGTGTTTGCAAATAAGTGGTCGTGGTCTATTTAGAAGAATTATTACGGCATTCAATGGAGAGAATAATGAAAACCACGAAAAATCTTTACGGTAGCTGGTATCAGAATTGACAATCGAAATGTATATCTCATGAATCAATACCTACAGGTTTATCGCCACACAAACTTGCTAAGTACAATAGAGGATTTGGTTATTTATAAAACAGTTCTGATTGGTTTCAGTTTTCTGGTTGCAAGTAGGATTGGTTGATTTTCCCCTCTTACACCTGTAAGCTTGCTCATCTTGAATTAGAAGTGGAGAGCACAAATATGGTGACCGATGATGTAACTGAGGTTAACATTTCAGTAGGCTTGAAAGAGAATCAATTATGTACTTCACTCGAAACATCCGTAAAATAATTGAGTGTCTGTCGCTTGTTCCTAGCCCATCTGTTGGAAGTATGTAGGCTATGCCATGATGTCCCCGAGTTGGGGAACATAATTGTGATGCTAATGACTGAGGATTTACTGGCAGGACCAGTTTCGTCACAACCATGACTAACTGCATGCACAATAGGTTAGACTGCTGGGTGTAACAAAGGCGTTATACTTCTATGGACTGTACAATCCCGAGTACTGCTGGTGGTACTGGTCCACTAATGTAATATTTATTGTCATTTACCTTTGTAAAGTTACGCTAATAATGATGGCATATTTATAAATTATTTTGGTAAACCGTTATCTTCCATTGGATGAGAGTGTTGAATATATTTTTTCTTATATTACTGGAATTTTTCTTCCGAAATCTGAAGTATTGCATTTTATATATTTTTTTATTTTAGTACTATAGTGCTGTAGAAATGGATAGCATAATTAATAAGAATGTATCATGGAAGGGTAGTTAAGAAAACATTCGAGAGTAAACTGGACGGAAGGAGAAGCATGAGAAGACCTAGACTGAGATGGTTGGAAGATGTTGGAAAGAATCTACAGGAAAGAAGGTTAAAAAAGATAGCGACAGAAGGCAGTAGACAGAGAAGAATGGGGTCTGTAATTAAGGAAGCCAAGGTTCTCAGTGAGGCGTAGAGCCAAGCAGTAAGTAAGTAAGTAAATACGTAAGTAAATAAGTAAGTAACTAAGTAAGTAAGTTCTGTAGAAGGGTGTACCCAGTCATCTATTTTGAATATTTGAATTCCGTAGCTTGTAAGCTTGTATATATATATATATATATATATATATATATATGTATTATTTGGGTGTTAAAATTTTGCTTTGAAAAGGGATAGATGAAGATGCAATGCAGTTTCCACAGTCTCAATTACAATTGAAAGAGTCGCAATAATTTTGATTTTTCTAGTTGTTAAAATTTGTATCAATTTCTCCTTGACACGATATGCTATACACACAAATGTTGAACGATTTTATTGTCAATTTGGTTTTTTCTTACAGGTTAGTAGCCTGCTTTCCGTTCCTCGTCGTGGTTTCGTAGAATGTTAAGAGATGGCGAAAAGTTATTGAATTAGTAACTTTTAGATTGTAACCACAACTAGCGTTAAAATAAAAAAGCTGGTTTCACACAGTCCATTTACGAGAAAATATATTTTAAACGAGGACCATTCTAAAAGTTAGAAAAATTATTAAATCTACGAGTATAAACCAGAGACGGAAATAAAAACAGCGACTTTATTAAATAAATGTTACAAGTGTGAAATTAATACGGAAGTACGTAACTTAAGTTTTGAAGATATATATGTGACTCGTTCTAACATCGTGATCTTAGTTTGTAGATCCTTGCAATTTATTCCAATTCCATACTAAGAAAGAATTTTCAGAGTCATAAAAACAAGTGATGAAAAGCAAAATATCCTGTCCTTAGAGAGATGATAAAAAATCGAATTGTCTGGAATGTTACGCCGACTTGAATGCTGAATACTTATTGGAGTTTCGGATAGGCTATTGCCTCGATCTGCAGGATCAGTCAGTGCACTGAGACTGCGTAAAAATCCCACAAGACTTCAATCTTAAATCGAAAAAATGCATGGTTTTTTATGTTTATCGAAAATCGGTCAATGACGGACCTTATGGGCCTATCAAAGATAAGCCTGTCATTATCTGAAGATTCCTCCCCTGGAATACAGGGCGAAATAACAAAATTAGCTATAGAAGGTAATTTAACACAGA
Organism: Reticulitermes speratus; assembly: GCA_021186555.1. Classification (NCBI taxonomy): domain Eukaryota; kingdom Metazoa; phylum Arthropoda; class Insecta; order Blattodea; family Rhinotermitidae; genus Reticulitermes; species Reticulitermes speratus. The sequence continues at coordinate 25,411,773 of JAJKFL010000005.1, forward strand.
AATTGAAAGTAAAACAAAGAAGAATTAGAAAAGCTGCTTGAAGACAAAAGCTGTTGTTTTTAAAATTTCATTAAATTTCATGCTGCCTGGAATTTATATGACGAATAATATATAAGTAACAAGCAGTAAAAGACTACATCCTGTGTAAAAAAAGCGTTTCTTGCTGGATAGTTTTATTAAAAGAGAAGTATGGGCAAATAATCTGCGTCGGGGCTTAGCAGTGTAAACGAACGGACTGGTCTAGCAACAACCTTCTACAGTCGTGTTTCCTGAGATGCCTCTTTCGTGTCTCACTCGTGCCATCGATTGTCCTGAATGCAGGTTTTCATGGTTTCCCTCAGTACGTCCAAATATTTGATGGGCTAGCATGTCGATCGTACTAAAATGTGTTTTTTTTTAATTTCTTTCCAAAACTGCATCATTCCTGCTATTGGATAGAATAAATCTTATTTAATGACAGCATCGGAAAGTAAATCACAAGCTAGGGCCGTGCCATGGCTCAGACGGTTAGTCGCCGATCTCTCACTGCGGAGGCTCGGGTTAGATCCCGAGTCAGTCCATGTGGGATTTGTGGTGGACAAATTGGCACAGGGACAGGTTTTTCCTCGAGTACTTCGGTTTTCCCCTGTCAATTTCATTCCATCGGTGCTTCATTATAAGGAAAAACGGAAAAAACTATTCATCTTCATCACAGGGTTGCACAATAAGCCTCAACGCTGCGGTGCGTCCGTAGCATCTGCTGCAGGGCCCTTCCCAACAAAAAAAAAAACCACTATCTAAGTATACAGTGCGCTATGTAGCACGAAAGCCTGGCTTTTGGTTTGGATCATAAAGGTCTTACGTCAGTACAGTGTAATTTATCCTAAAATATGTCTGTTGAGCGTATACACTTTTGATGTGGAAGAAAGTTTAAAAAATTGCGGTGTATGCGAAGTCTATAAGAAAGATTTATTTTTTTATGGCTCGACAGCTCTAGCGGGCTTAGGCCTCCTCATCCTTGAGGTTTCAAGATCACACTCAGACACACCACACTCGGCAGGACTCTTCTGGATGAGTGATCGGCCCGACGCAGAGAAAAGAAAGATTTATAATAAGTACTTATTTAATTAAATAAAATTAAGCCTACATAATTGGTCACTTTCTATCAGGATTTAAATTTGTAAATTTTCCGATTTTTTTGTTTGTTTCTACGGAAATCAAATGACAATCTCAAGTCCTTACCAATCAGTCACCACAAGATAGCAGCAATAGAAGAAATTAGATTGTGCGTCTTAGTCTGTACCACCTTGCTCAATATTGCCGGAATATTTAAACTATAGACACATGGGAAAATTGCCAATCTCACCAAGCTGCCTTTTCACTACTCAATGAAGACCATTTCCCTTATTTTAAACGTTTATTGCGCCTGCGATTTTAAATACAACAAAAAACAATCTCAGATTAATTAGTAATGAAGAGAACAGTTGTGTTTCTTGGCCAAGAAAACAGGGAAGCATATATCTAGCTTATTTCTTATGCTTATACTTCCTAGCTCCCCTTTTAGGAGTTCATTCAATGAAATCCTAATATTTCAATTTTATTTAAGCGTTAAAATGGATAAAATTGGACCAGAGGTAGGCTTGTTTGTGGTTTTCGTAGTTACAGATGGAATTTTTCACAAGTACCTCCTGAGTTTTAAGGAGAAATCTTCTATAGGGCCGATCCCGATGACCGCGCCGTCTGAGGCGTAGGTCTGCAGGCGCTCGCTTGCTAGGATTGCTTGTTCGAATCCCGCCGGAGGCATGGATGTCCGTCTCTTCGGAATGTCGTGTGTTGTCAGATAGAGGTCTCTGCGACGGACCGTTCCACCGTCCAGAAGATTCCTACTGAGAATAGTGTGTTTAACTGTGTGTGGTCTCACAACCTCAACAATGAGCGGCCTAAGCCCCAGGAGGGCTGTCGCGCCACAAAAAGCCCACTGTAGGAAAAGAGGTAAATTTGTGTTTTCCGTGTCCTATTACGTAACCAATAAAACACACGTAGCTATACTAAAATTTACTCCTTACTATTACAAATACGTAAGGTATGCACAGCTGTTTAAGCGAAGTGCAAATATTGCCGTAGAATTTAGGTTGAAATTTGAATCCTCAATGTCCTTTTATTCTTCAAATTGCATCAGTGTACTTTAATGCCTTCATTTAAGAGTTAATTATCTTTAAAATATCAGCTCCTATAAGGTACACAGTGTTACAAAATAGGTAAGTAACCCCATGGTGGACGAAGTAGGGAGTATTTATGCTTGTTTTATTACGTAATAAGCTTCTTTGCTACGGAAGGTCAGTGTTTGAACACAAGAACTTGGCATCAAGTAACATGTGTTGTGCTATGCAAATTCATGCTTAAAGCCTTCCGTTACGAATGCTTCACTAGACAAAATCTAAAAAAAAATTGCTGTGTAAACGTATTGACGTCAGAACGGTTGCCATGTTACACGTGAAAGAACATAGAAGAGCAATGTGATCACATGCCCGTTGCTCTGATTGCAGTTTGAACTTTGGTCCTCACAAAGCAGCCATTGGATATTTTTAGGATCACCCCTATGAAAAGTCTTTATGAAAGGAAAAGTTGTATTTCTGTCCCTATTTGACTAGGTATGTAGTAACGTCATGAAACACAGAGGCATGGGTTGATGAGCCTGCGTGTTATGATTACTATTTTTAGAAAGATACACCTGTATTAATAATAATAACAACAACAGCAATGATGATAATAAAAAATAATGCAGGAAAGGGACAAAATGGAAGGCTAAGCTTGGGTTTATATTGAAGGGATTTAATCTACAATACAGAAGTAAGAAATTCGTGGGCTGTATTACTGTGGCTTGAATAGGAGAAAATGGCTGGCTATTTTAAACACGTTAACAAAGGAAGACTACCTTCTTGTTGGATGAGATGATTTGTAAGCTGGTAGATAATTGCCGAATTTTGGAGGAACCTGCTAACTCCATCTTTAGTGTTGCCTGAAGATGAAGTAGAAACGTTCCCGAACTTCAATAAATTTATACCACATTACATGGCCTTATATCCCAGAAGGTATTACTTAACTCTTATAGTCGTTGCCGTGCAATAGCTCAGCCTGGCAGTGATAAACTTTCGATTTTTATGTAAGTCTGGAAATATCCTGTCTAGTGAAAAAATGTTTAGAGTCTCAAGAATGATTTGCTCATTATTTAATAAAAGGTAGTAATAAAATCCCATTCAAGCTGTGTATATATTGAAGAGCTTAACAACAGCAATGAAAATAATTACGTACCAGGACTCCAAAAAAACTGCAAATAAAACAAGAAATTCAAATCATAATGTTAGATAATACAAAAAAGGAATAAAGAAGGACATCGTTAAGAAATGAAGTTAATAAAGACATAAATTTGGTCCAAATATAAAACCAAAACTTAATGCAGTAAGATTATGAGGATAAACTATCAGTAAGCCAAAGAGAAAAGTCATTAAATCGTCGATGTTCCTGCAGAAAATATTAGCATCAGAAACATATGTGAATATGGGACTGACCTTGAAGATGATGAGCGGTGACTAGAGAATACACCAATAGCGTTTCTAGAAATTACACACCATGCAGTAACAGAACAATAAACAGAAGGGAACTAGATAATGTACCTTCGTAATTCTGTCCACATACGCCCTTAAAAATCTGCTCCATTTTAGGCTAAGAATTTCTTTCGAAATTTTCAATGTTAGACGAATCTGTCAATTTAGTAATAGTAGTGGCAGTAGTAGTATAGTAGTGGTAAGTTCTATTGGTAGTAGTATAAGTAGTAGAGTAGTAGTAGTAGTAGTAGTAGTAGTAGTAAAAGAAATTTTTTCCCTGTGCACGCTACAAAATCACAAAAGGCTAGGCGCGTTCTAGCGTCACTTCTTTTACATATCATAATGATAGAAAGATTATAAATAAATAAGGAAATATATAAAAACATTCTTGTTTTACATTCTGTTTGCTACATTCAGCCAGTATAACACAATCATTTAAACGTAGAGTGAATAGCCCCCTAGTATTTATATATCTTTTGACAGGAATTATCATTGCCACAACGAAACTTAATTGTACATACTTAAATATATAATGTGTTCAACAGACGAATACCAGTAGTGAGTTCCATCTGGTGCAGAAAAAATCCTACATTGACAGAGTTGCTCATAACATTTCAGGGCTGAGCGTCAGCAAATATTTTCCTTTTATTTCTTTAAATATTAAAATTATATTACTTGTATATAAAATTTGTGTATATGAATTACATATATTGTGTAAAATTATGTGTATCTATTAAGGCCTTTCTGAGAAAACAGGTTAATAAATACCTGCGCTTAATCCTTCAAATCCTAGTAGTTAATATTTTTAACCTCCTGCTTTCTAATAAAAGCATATTTTGTTCTCTGTAACATAGAACTGAATATTTATATATAATGTAATTTTATTTCATTCTTCAAAGTGTTAATATAAAGTAAGAGCTTTATTTACTTTATTCAAAATAATATTCAATTAACTTAACAATTTTAATTTTTTACTTTCCAAACACAATTAATGGAAATGTGTCAGCACTGCAGAATTTTAAGAATGCGAAAGGAAGGTACCTCTATATTACGATTGATTTTATGCTGTTTGTGCAAATAACACGCAAAAATATTTTTTTCTTCTTTCCCACGACTCGTGACAAATTCGAGCTCCGTCATGACTTAAAATAGGCACAGCCATCAACGACCTTACGGCATGAAGCGTGGGACGTTGTACTCTTGTATTTCCACAGAATTAAACACATAGAAAACGAGACTGTTTATGCTGTTAATTTATGTTACACTCAGGTGGCTGGCATCAATTATTGATTCAGATGGTCAGAATAACAACACAGTATCAAGATATATTGACTGAAGCGTCTTTGATGCAACTGCGCAGAATACAAGTTCTCTTTCAGTGGAAACAGAGCCTCAGCACGTCAGGTGGAAAACACGAGTTTCAAACAACAACTGGTGTGCATGAAATTATGTGAACGCACGACCTGCCAGCATTGCGGGCCTGTTGACACACGTGTTATGTGTCAAAGATGGCTCTCAGTCGAGTGGGAAAATATTGTTACACACCAGTACGGTTCTGCAGACTCATTCTCTTACTGCACGGCAAAGATCACTCTATGAAACGAACTAGGAGTCTGGGCACTCTATGATTATATAAGCCAATTAATCTAATGTTGTGACGTTGAGGATAGCAAAATTTCTTCGTATTTCCGAAGCTCCGTGTTCGATTTCGGAAGAGAAAGCCGACTTGTGACTGCCGTTTTTCTAGGTTTTCCTCATTTGTGTTTAGGTTAACTCCACCAGCCCTCTTTGCTGCCTTTTCCGTATAATTAAAACTTTATTTTCAGAAACTTTAATCTAAAATCACCGTGCATTTTTGACAATCACTATTTAAAAAACCAACTGGATGCACCTTTATTCTAAAAATGTGTAGATCTTTAAAACATTTCAATGAAACCTGACATATGTTTCGGCTCTGTACAGAGCCATCCTCAGGGTTTTTTTTGTCACTAAAACTGCATATAATTTATAATAAAAGCGTCATTTCCTTGGTTCAATTTGTAAGCACAGTTTTTCACTTTCACTGTTATTGTGCACAGTCACTTATGTTTCTTATAGTACTAATAATTTAGTATTATCGTAGTATGTGCTGATGCATAGTACTGTTTCTTATGAGACTCATCCAGTCTCATACACAACCAGGTACAGCACACACCACAAGAACACACACCTCACGGAATAAGAAACAGTAACATGCATCAGCACATACTACGATAATACTAAATTATTAGTAATATAAGAAACATAAGTGACCGTGCACAATAACAGTGAAAGTGAAAAACTGTGCTTACAAATTGAACCAAGGAAATTACGCTTTATTATAAATTATATGCAGTTTTAGTGACAAAAAAAACCTCTGAGGATGGCTCTGTACAGAGCCGAAACATATGTCGGGTTTCATTGAAATGTTTTAAAGATCTACACATTTTTAGAATAAAGGTGCATCCAGTTGGTGTTTTAAATAGTGATTTATTTTCAGGGTGATTCAACCTATTATTTTTTATAATTACTTAAAGTAGAAAACGGCATTAAATAACGTTTAGCATAGTGGGTTTTATTTTTAAAATCTTTCTTTATTTTATTGATAATCAAATAATTTATTTTCAAGAGTATGGTCTTCTGCTTACTGACGTCATTACATTGAGGCAGACGGAGGCAACAAACCCTCCGACATATTATTAGCTGTTTATTAAATTGCACGGCGTCAAATCTCATAATTTAGGAATGCTGGCACCGCTGTAGGGGCCGCATATCTTGCAATAACATCTATTACTTAAAAGACATAAATAACTACCATTAACCGGTGACACAATTTGGAGATATGACTGTCACTGGTCTCATTAACCATGTAAACAACGCAGATTATAATGGCCAGTGTCTTCAATCAAGACGAAAACAGTGTAGCTTGAAAAGAATTAAAATTCTAGTATCCGAAATGGAAGAAACAGGAATTCCGTTCATAATTTCTATGTAGAAACACGTCAATAATTGTGGCTAGCAAGCTGGAAGAAACTGGACAGTTATAAGCAGTATAAGATTATTATATATATTATGGGAATGTGAAAAGAACCGAAAAGTTACAGAATAATGTCCACTTGTGCGTTCTGCTTTAGCAATATTAAAACTTCCCACAGTTTTAATAATTAGGCCTAGAGTAATATTTTGCTCCCACCCCACAAAAATTTTGTGACCCATATTTGGAAATAGAAAATCTAAATCCTACATAATGATGTAGTGTTTCAGTCATACTATGTGACTTCACAGGGGACGTGTGTGTGTGTTTTAATACAATTTATTAATCAATTAAACTACTGAATTATGTAGTTTTACGTTACAGTTTGATGTCCAAAATTCGAAACATTTAAATCGCTAATGACCTCTCATTTGTCTCTTTCCAACAATCAATCATAGTTAAATATAACGGTACGTTGGTGTTTAATTGGATTAATTCAAAATTTGTACCACATAATTAATTTAATATTGCAGTTTTAGTACGGGGATATAATAATAATATCATTATAATGTATTATGTATCCATGAAATTGTTAAATTCGCTGTAAATTAAAAGAAGAACTATTAAAATTTGTGGTATACCGAATACGTTGCACGGAGCGTTATATTCTAAATTAATATAAAGTCGCGGCCTAAAGCAAAGTGAAAACTAGATGTAGGTTATTTCTTTCTGCGAAACAAACAACAACTTTACAAGAGGTGTATGTATCCAGCAGCTTTATTCTTGTTTGATTCGCTATGTTAGTATTGGCTTATAGCTCTTTTACAAATGGACACGTGGGTAGCATTCAGGTTGCTGGTTTATGTGGTATAAAGTTACATGCTATGTTACAAGGATTATGAACGTGTTTGCCAATATTGGTAGAATGTAACATTTTGAAGAGGTGGGGGCGTTCATTTGAAGGCGATTTACCTGTTTAAATCACGTTACTATCCCAGATTTGGTCAGAAAATTTCAAATTACAATTTAGTCTCTTTCTTATTGTTGCATTCAGGCTAATCACAAGACTTATAAAAGAACCTGACATGATATATATAATACGTGCGATTATGGGGAGATCTGAAATATATGATTATGGGTGCTTTTATAGTACTTTCTCAGAATTTATGTAATTAAATTTTTGTAAGTGTATTAATTAATTAATTAGGAATCTGGTAATAGAATGAGCAGGTTCAACATTACCATTCCCAAAACCTGCTAATGGACAATATCATAAGCCAGTTCCATCAAGCTACCAAATTCCAAAGCTCTTCCTCCTAAGAGACCTTTGCTATTGTCCTCGGTCTTCAAAGTGGTCTTTCAACAAGTATTATTCGCATCAAAGTTCTGCATGTATTCCTTATCACATACTTCTAGCTATACGCTCTTTCCAACCCTCTAAACAACGCTAACATTACTAGGTAGTCTGCACGCCTAAAAACTACAGAAATTCTTGTTATGTAACATCCTGCTTCTTTTACAATAACTAAAAATAAATAATGGCGTAAGTGAGAAAATTAAGGTCGATAATATATTTGAGAAAATTACTACATACTCTAATAAATACAAATAAGTTATAGATAGAAAATTCAAGGAACGATCTCCCCTCTCCAAATCCACCACCTCTCATCCTTAAAGATAAACTTACTATATTACAGGAGGCCTCATGTACTATGAAACAGAATCTGCTTCGTCACTTCATTTAAGTAGTGAAGCATCCAACACATACGAACACAATGTTTGTTCTTTCCTTGTCTGAAGACATCGTTTTCAGGACACCAAATCTTATTGCATCCTAGACATACCTACGGTCCTATACACATAAATAAGGTAAAAGACAAATTCAAATGTCATAAATAAATCACATCTATAGCTCGAAGTAGTGGACTACGTAAGTGGACCTCGTGTTATGTAAGCTCTACTGGTTTATGAAATAAAATTTTTATTTTAGTTTAAGAGATCTCAGGTGAAAACTATTGTAGAAATTTAAAATTTTGATATATTGTGTTACATCAGTTTAAATTATTCAGTTTTATTTTACAATCACATTAACATTTACCCTGCCAAGCTAAGTGGCTCCAGGACAATGCTTTTTATTTGTCATCGGCGAGTACCTGTTTCGAATTTCCAAGGTGACACAAACTAGCCTGACTAATCTTATCGCTATTTTTTTCAGTTCCTCCAGCAAATTTCGAGACATTACTTCAAATTAGGCTAGTCACTTCATTTCCTGTTTTTTACATTTTAACCTTCACTGTCGTTTATTTATTCTAAAGCATAGGACCATAGTCTGTGTTACTGACGGATTCATAAAATTAACTACAAATAAAATACATGTAAGTGCTCACATAACTACATGTTTCGGCTTCGGCCATCATCAAGGACATTCCAACGCATAGAATTCATCTGGTTTTGCAACATATCAACGTTAGGACACTTTAGGTCTCCTGAAACCCCAATAACCTGCTTCTATAATTTGGAGTTGCATTGCTTAAGACAGAAACTGAAATATGTATGGAGTATGAGCACGTGATAAATAATGGTGTGCGTGATGGTGAAGAAGACACAGAACACACGTAACGTGAAACTTTAGTTACTTAACAAATGTCAGTTCCTTCACGAATAGAAACATCTTAAATAGAATCACTATATGGAGTACCATCTTTAGGTTTACTTCCTTCAATGAATGTCAATCCATAAACACCTCCCTTCATTGCATTCTAAAGGTAAAAATTCAAATATTTATTAACAACATGTATCACTACACAACATTACATTTAATTCTATTCCACACAGTGCTCACATTGATAAACGCATCACATCAATACGCCAAAAATCTTACGAAAATATACACGATTGTATTGCGGATTAATTTTATTGTTTATATCTCATGTTATTATCGGTTCTAATATTAGATTGAACGTCTTTCATCCATAATAATATGCAGAAAACTTTCTCGTCAAAATCGCACATTAACTCTTTGAAGACTCAAATTTATCTACATTACATATAAAGTTAAGTTCCTATCTCACAGAGAACCTTTAGATAAAATAATCATTTAATGATAGATGAATAGGGAAATGATCACTGTTGACTGCAATAATTATACGGAACATATTTGTGTAAATACACTATATGAACAAACCTCGGAATTTTTTCTTGTTAAATCTGAAGTAATGCCGAAAAATGTAGCGAGTTTAAAATGTGAAAAAATGTTTAAGAATTATATTATTATAAGTGACTGAAGAGGTAGTATTGATTTCATTGCCTCCATTACGAAATATCTTAAATATTAATGTTTCTACGGAAAAGGGAAATCTTATTTGATTAGATAACTAATGTTTTTTGTGAGAATGGTGGTGAGATCTGTACACACAGAAGAATTTCTAAATATGAGTCAGCATTCATGATGCAATAGATTTTTCTGTAGTTACAAATATTATTATATGCAAATTAAGACTCTTGTCTTCTAGGGTATGTGACACCCGGTGGTCTTGTACGTAAAATACAGCAGCGCGTCTAGTCACCGTCTGAAGGAATTCAAACCCCAGTGACATCATTTACTTCGAAAAAGCAATGAACGGAGAAGAAGATTTAGTAAGTCTACTTACAGCACAAATTCATAATTTAAAAATAGGGAAAATACGTACCCAAAAACACCGACAGCAACTGCAGCTTCTCTTAGCGCCCTCTCTTGGTCCATCTCGAGAAGCGCCTCTGGTCGGATCGTTGCTGTGTTTCTGGGTTGACGCTCGTTCTGCACGGCTGCGACACACCAAACACACCTTGCACACAGTGGCACTTCAAACACATACCCCACGGCGGTTAGGTCGATACTGTACCAGAATGTTATCTGCTATTATGTTCCAGGTCTATTTATTTCATGAATGATAGTCATTATACTGACATATATAATATTTTCACTTAAAGGTAATAAAATACATATTTATATACTGGCATATATATTTACCATTAGATTTAAAGTGTCAATAGCCTATTATACCTACTTTAAACAAAGATAATATAGCGCTGAGGTATTTTACCTCAGTCTGGATGGAAATAAAAGATTTTTCTTTGCATTTAAGTGTAGAGGTCTAGAAAAAATATTTTCAATAAAGCTAGAGATTTAATGTCACATAGCAAAGCCTATGTACTTTTTGTGTAATTATTATTTCATTTTCATTTCTGTTTATCGTAAAAATGATTGTCTTTCTACTAAGACACAGCTAACATCCACATTGAAATATTATGTTATTCCCTTAAACTTTGTGTATTTGGCTGTATTAAAATAACATGTAATTTATTTCATTCATGCAGTTACATTTTTTAAAATACTACGTAATTAAATGTCTATACTGTACTCAAAATCCATTGGTCAAAATCTCTTTCTCTTTCGTCCTAGTCTCCACTTTACTACGTCATGTAATATTTGAATATTTTTGGTCCATGGTCTAGAGATATTCTAGCTGTATGCTATTGTATATTCCGATAGAGAAAAACCTGTCAAAATACGTGTATATGGGATTGTTAAGAGAGAAAGCGTCATGTCAAAAATATTTTGGACGCAGGCCTATAATTCTCAAAAATATCATTAGGTAGTATATACCCATCTAATATTTTGGATCCGCTATAAAATATCCACATGCCTCTACCATATTTACCATAATCGATAAATATTAAGTAACTTAAAACGATAAAAACAATAAAAACTTTCACACGTGTATCAATAAACCGGAGAAGAAATTAAAATATGATGGTAATGGGGTGGTGGTGATGACGATTATGATGATGAATATTAATTTTTTGTGACTTTAAAGTTGTAAAATTTGAATGAGCTCACTTTTAATATGAGGGACTTTGTCCTGAATGCAAAGTGAAAAGGTTCGGTTGAAAATCATATTTTGTAAAGCACACCTTCCTAAAAGTTCAAACCTGCTTAAGTAAGGAGACTAAGATAAGACCCTAACTGAAATTCTGGGATAGCAGCAGAGTTAATTTGATATTAAAGTTTTAGCCATATTTGGTTGGAGAATGACAAACTTAGTTACTTAAGACTTACTGCACAAAGTTACGACCGTACACAAAATATTTGTTCAGGCTTGCCTATTAACTTAGGCTGCCTGTGTCAGGAAAGTCTTAGCTGTTTCATGTTGTAGTTTTCTGAGTTACTGCATTGCGTAGTCTTGTTTTTGCATCAATATTTCGGCAAATACTATTGCCTCCTCCTTCAGGGTAGAAATATTTGAAACTGTTTTCTTATGTAGGTAGATTGAAATTAACTAATAATTGATGCGTAAAAGTAATCCATTACAAGGTATATTACAATAAGTGTTTATAAATATATATAATCGTAGGTACATCTGTGTACATGCAACAGACCTGTATAAAATCTGGATAATACTAAATAGGTTAAAAAGTGTTGAAATCTACATTTTCACTTAAAACTTGTGGACCACGTAACAGATGAATTACCATTGGTGCTTTCAAAACGTAAGTTTCAAAGATGGGACAAACAGCTTAACTATGTTAGTTCTTTATTTCCCACATATAGTAACACATTGGAAACGAACAAAGTAAGTCTCATACAGATTATATTGAAGAATTTCAATATAATTCATTACATATTTAACTTAAATATTAGTTAAAATTGGATACAATAACAGGCACTCTATACAATGACCTACACGCATTTATGAGGTAATCTCGAGCCTCTCTAACTAAATACTTAAATGGGTAAAAAATCTTACGAAAAGAGTTTAAGGAAAAGAGAGAAACATAGTTTATTACTATTCAATACACTTCTTTCTCTTGCTTACAATTTTCAGACAATTAAACAAAAGTCACATGTATATTGTGTTATCTCAAAAATCGAAATATATTGGACTGGTTTGGAAAAAAACTTGATAATATTTTCTCATTTTCTCCACCAATTAAAGGCCTTTTTAAAGAGATCATCAGAAGTTAGCGCCCGGGAATTAAAAGACTAGGAGACATAGCAGAGTAAACAAGTCAGCATTTGTATATCCTGTAAAGAGTTTAAATTCGACTTAGATATTATTTGATGCCAGTAAATAAATGATTATGCTACAGAAAATGTTTGTTTTGATTCATGCACTGCAAAATTGGGAGTCGAATTTTTGGTTCCTAAAAAATATTTTTCTCATTCCTTCGACCTGGCCCTTTCGCTAAATTTCCTTGACTTTTTCTTAATTGTTGTTTTGTTCGCCACAGAAATTTTTTTTATAAAGCAAGTAGCATTTCTTCTTTGTTTGTTGCTTTTATCCAACTTCTTATTTATTTTTATCAGTAGTTAACTTTCATTAGACCTGCAATGAAAAATTGCTTGAGATTTTCTATTGTAATAGAAATAATTATTACTTTGTTATTGTTATTATTATTATTTCTAATGTTGTCGATGCTGCTTTTATTTATATTGTATTGTTTACCTGTAAATCGATATTGTTAAGCACTAGAATAAAGCAGACTTCACTAATGTCATCACGCGGAATTAAAGATTTACTAATCAAAATGCGAAAACATCAACATCTGTTATCTGACTGAGCAAATCATTGGCTTCTATGGAGTGCACTGCACAGTGAAGCCAAAATTTTATGCATTAGCATTTAAATGTAGTAGGTAGCCTATATCTGAAAATAATTTAAAAACAAATGGCCTGTTGGTTAGTCTATCTACTGGACGTTAGGCACACGTGTATATATTGTTTCACCACATCGAGTTTAGTAATTACATGAAATGGGCTCCACGGGAGGTTTTACGAACCTGTCTCTCGGGACGTCACCGCCAAACGCCGAGTTAACCTTAGCACACACTGTGTAGACTTTCAGCAATGGATGGAGAACTAACTACAGAGTTCGAGGGTGGGGGGTAAACTGGACTTGTATCAGGGATGGACTGGACAGTCAGCTGGTAACCAAGTAAGCATTCACTGCATGGGAGTTTGCTGTGTGGTGGGAAGTAGGACGCTGGTCTGGAAAATCATACTATAGGCTACATTTATATTCCAATTGATTACTTCATGGCCACGACACACATACACAGCGTTATATGGTTTAGTGTAATGGTACGAAGACATATTTGTGGACAAGATTAAATGAAGTTAGAAGATTTGAAGGCTTGCTCCATAAACACGCAAAACTCCAAACGGCGTCCTTTCCAAGTTAGGAAATTCAATTGATGCCAGCTAATAAAATTTGATTAGCTTTTCATGATGTACATGAACATGCCCATGTGTGGCTTTAAGAAAAGTGGACTTTATTGTGGGTAAATATGGCTGAAAATCGGAACTGTTCAGAACATTTTATGGAACGTCCAACATACCTGCTTCTAAAATAGGCCTATCCGCAGAGTAGTGTCTTCTGGGATGGAAAGCCATGTCGAATTGTATAAATTTACCGACGTTTCGAAAAAATGAGCTGCCTGTGTCTGAAGAGTAGAATATGGAGGTCAAAAGCTTTTTGAAACGCCTGTAAAATTCTACCAGTCTATAAGGTGTCACATCCCAAATTGCAGTATTCTTTAGATATTTTTAATTCAGTAAAAATTAACGCCGTGAGAACCTCAAATCTAACATTTCAAGAATATTTGTCCATTGTATTAGTTGACGATATTAGGTCACGGACAGACAGATTTCTAGACGTGATATCGGCGTGAAGTTTTTAGGCGATTTCGAAAATTGAGAAAAACAACTATTAGTTTCGTTATGTCTGTCTCTCTATCTGTCCGTCCGTCCATCAGTCCGCTTGGAACAATGCGGCTCCCACCGAACACTGGACGGATTTTCATGAAATTTGAGTATTTTTTAAAATATTTCGAGAAAATCCAATTTCATTAAAATCTGACAAAAATAACGGGTACTTTACATGAAGACCTATGTAAAATTACGACAATTTCTCCTTGAATTCTTCTTAGAATCAGAAATGTTTCAGACAAGTTTGTAGACAAAACCAAACTCCGGTTTATGTTAAATAAATGTTTCCGAAAATCGTGCCCTGTGTGAGATAATGTGGAAATTACGTACACGTACATTGCCTGTCTTGTTATTCAGTTAGTAAAGAACACCCAACATGCAGTTCCCAGTAAAACTCGTAAATCCTGATTTCCTATTGCATAGACCTATGGCCGTAGAGACCTACTGCAATCTCATATCATTATTTAAAAATTAATTTCTTCAAGACAGGAGTTATAACCATCTCCATTACATAAAACCGTCTGTTAATGTTATTTATGAAACTAGGACTTCATTATTCTGAGAATAATAAAAAGTTATTTTGAGAAATTACATAGCTCTTGGTGTTAAAGAAGATGAAAGCATGTAGTAACTACTATTCTTAAAGGATCATATTGTAATTATTAAACTAGACTAACATTTGAATATTTTAATATCTGCAATTTAATTTTTGTAAAATTTTATACTTTTCCTGGAATCGTAAAAGTTTGTAATCAGATTGCTGTGAATTTTTTGATCACTAGTCAATTTTCCAACCAGTCCGATCCTGCTGTTTGAAAAGACTGCGCATTTGTAGATAGTTCTGTTCCTGACAGGTAGGCGAAATCTATTCATCCCCATTGCACTCCGCGCAAGGGCTATCCAGTCGAACGGATACTAATCATGTGACGTAAAATCTGTAATAATGATGAATGAAGCGGAAAACGCAAAAGGGAACCTAACTCTTCGTTCTTGTCATTGTACTTCTTTTCAGAATGCTGATAGATTTTTCTTTCCACTATTAGATAAATTTAATAGAACTGCTGCTCAGGATTAGGCACCAGTGGCCTGCTATTGTGTAAATATTAATGAAATTTCTGCTTCCACCAAAGCCGGCAAGTTCCTTGAGAAGCTAAACGACTATCAGTTTCTGAAGAAGGGCGCTCTTCCATATGACCAATTAATAACTTAGGCTGTTTTCTATTACGATAAAATATGTGTTTTTTTTTCAATGGCTCGACAGCCCCTTGGGGGCCTAGGCCGCCTCATTATTCGAGACTTCACGATCACACACTTTAGACACACCACACTCGATATGACTCCTCTGGACGAGGGACCAGCTCGTCGCAGAGACCTCTACCTGACAACACACAACACTCACAAGAGACAGATATCCACCCTTCGGTGGGATTCGAACCCACAATCCCAGTAAGCGAGCGGCCGCAGACCAATGCCTTAGACCGCACGGACACTGGGATCGGCAAAGTATGTGTCAGAGTGGTTAAAATATATCATTTTAGTGATTAGGCAACGGGATGAATGACAGAGTAAACGAGGTTCGAATTCCAGCAGTGGCAGAGATCATTCTTTTCTCCCAAACGTCCAGATAGACCTCGGGACCTATTCAATGGATACTGGCAATGGAGGTCTCTTATCTTTCCATAGTCTGGAGCCAAGGACATGTGGAGCTATAAATTTACTCCCACGCTTTTGGGCCTCTTTTAGTGTGGTGTTTAATAATTACAGAGGTAAATTTACGTCAATGAAGAGTTAACTCCATTTCTCTGAATCTAGTCAAGTTCCGGTTTGTAAGTAAAACTCGGTCTGAGACCCAGAGTTGAAACAACATACGAAATAGTGTGGTGTAAGGCATATAATTGGACCGGTGATGGGCAAGCGTGAAGGATGTCTGCAATGACTATGGAGGGAAAAAGAAAGCATAAAGACGTAACACTCTGGCAGCTGTACTTCTTCCACCAAAATTTATATCGACTGTCTTGAGAATGACGCCGGCTTTGCACACTAAAGACCCGAAATATTAGTGCTTGGCCTAAGAAATAATCTTCATATTCTTGCCACTGTAAGGAATATAAGGCGTCCACAGAATTTCGGCTTTGGACCAAAATTTCGGCATTATTTAGCATTTATTTCAAATATTGCCAACTTTTGTTTCCATCATTGTATGTTTTATTTCACTTTCTTTTTTTCTTCCTCTGGTTCTACTCGCTTGACGCTTCCAGTCCAGTATATATCTCTCTGTTCAACATTCGCACTTTCTTAACCTGCTTTCAAATATTTACCATTTTCTACTCCTTATTTCTACTATAACTTCGTCCTGTCTTTACAGTGAATAAATAAGAGCAACATATAACTTACTTGGAAAATTTAAAGACTACATTTTCAGGCTGTTCCATGATCAGATATACACAAGTGAGGTGAGATAGAGCTCTAATTTTCGCAAGAAATTTCTTTTAAGTGTAATTAGTTACCTACAAAGTTTAGGGTCACAAGTTAGTAATTTCTTTATAAAATTCTGCAAAGTGAAATTCTTTTATTTTTTTAGGTAAGGAGATGGGCAGGTAAGTAGGCAGTGCACTTAAGTATAGCTTTTGGTTTTATTGCAGGAAATTTATTTCCCTGCTAAGTAATTACTAATTTCCATTTTATCCCAGCAATATGGAGTCACGTAAGTCGGACCTTCTACTTAATACCAAGAGTTTATTCGGTTTACAGCATTCTACGTTGCAGGATTTTGGCAAATTTCAAATATATGGGAACGAGGCTAACGAATCAATATTGCATTTACGAAGAAATTAAGAGCAGATTGGACTCAAGGAATACCTGCTACTATCCGAAAAATAACTTCCCACCGTTTGCTCTCCACAAATATAAATTTAAGATATACAGAAACATAATATTGCTGAGGGTGTTGTTGAATAGCGTGCCGAGGAAGATATTTGGACCTAAGAGGAAAGAGGGAAAAGGGGAATGTAGGAAGTTGCGTAATGAGGAGCTTTATTATTTGCACTTCTCACCAAATGTTATTCGGGTGATCAAATGCGGAAGGATGAGATGGGCGAGGCCTGTAGCACGTATTGGGAGATGAGAGATGCTTACAGGTGTTTGGTGGGGAAACCTGAGGAAAAGGGACCACTTAGAAGACGTAAAGGTAAATGGGAAGATAATATTCCAAAAGACTTTAACGAATTAAGATGGGAGGGCGTAGACTGGATCCGTCTAGCTTAGGATAGGGACAAGTGGCTGGTTCTTCTGAAAGTGTAATGAACTTGCAGATTCCATATAATGTGGAGAATATTTGGACTAGCTCAGGAAATTTACGCTTCTCAAGAAAAACTTTGCTCCATGGATTAAATAGTTAGTTACGTAGTTAGTAAATTTGTTGGATAGTTAGGTATGATTTTTCTTAATCCTTAACTAACTATTTAACCCACACTAATAACTATATTGTATATACCAGTATACGTCACGTGCCTTTCATTTTGTAGCTGGAGTCAGGGTCTTGTGTAACGTTCAGTAGATTTGGAGACGTTAAGAAGCTTTGGAAAGGCCTGCTGCGTCCTTCATAAAGATAAGAAGACTTCATCTAAGAAGCTGTTACTTACACAGTGATCTATATAGCGTCATGGACCAAAAGACCATCATGCCAATATTTCTTATACAACATCAAATGACTAAATTTTATAATTATGACAATGTATTTTCTGCAAGGTAGGAACTGAATCTTCATGTCAGTATTATATACTTTATCATAAAGAGAAAAACAATCTTTAGGGTTCTATGTCATTACACACTTGTAGATGTTTAGTCTGCAAGAGACATTCGCTACCAAATATAACAGAAAAGGGTAGCGAAATTACGGAGTTAAAAATGCGATGTGGCAGGCAAGAACTCTCCATTACGTGTTATATTTGCTTAGTGTTAAACGCCCATAAAAATGCTCTGTCATATTTCTTAACATCAAAACTGTAGTGACAGCACTGTTTTTGAGTCCGTGCTCCTAAATTATTTTTATCACAGTACGTCCTCAATCCGTCACGTATTTGATGATTGTAACATTCGCGGTTTTAATGATGGCTTCACTGCCACCATTATAGACAGGGGTAGGGTGGGGTGGGGCGATCACCACAGCAAGCTCACTCATTTGAATACGCGTGACCGAAATGCTCCATCAGTTTCCATACATCGGAACATCGGTCGATGCCTCAGGCGACCCCTAACGTGCGGTCGGTCTAATAATTTGTTTGCGTTAGTTAATGATCCTCTACATATACGTTTTTGTACTGCTGTGAATATTGTGGTAACTGCAGCAGAACCGGTGATCTTGTTCAAGGATATACAACCATTAAGCTAGAAGGATCGCTTCAGTCAGTGTTGTGTAGCGGTAAAAAGAAAAGCTACACTTGCGTGTGAAAGATAGAGGTTTCGAATTTTTGCATTGCTGCCTTATACCTTAATTAACGCCTTTCATGATTTTTTCAGCCTGGCCGGGAAATTTCCAAGATAATAAATTCAAAGAAGTCAGCCTCACCTCATTCCAAATTCCTATCCCCCTGACCCTAAAATTTAAGTTTAACATCCCGTCTGAGATTTGAGGTTTGGTTGTTCATACATATTAAACTTCGGTCTTCTGGAAAAGGAAGCCAAAATGTTTGATAGATAGGAAGCAAAGTTTATGAAGTGCCTGCTACCGCCACCTACAGGACAGACTTTCTTTCTACTCTGAACAGAGTCACGGCAGATTCTTCCGAAATTCTGGTAATTGCCTAAGATATTTCACAGCTTTATATAAGAGAAAATATTAATTTAAATATCTAAAAAATTATAGCTATCCCATTACAAGCCTGGACAGACCCTTACAGCTCTAAGAAGTTGACTGTACCAGAATTTCAGGACAGTCGGCAAATAAAAATGGTAAGGTTGCCAGCCCTACACACCGGCTGCCTTTACCCGGCCCCAGGAAGTATCCCTGGTATTCATTTCTATTAGAGGCTGAATTTAAATATCTGGTCTCAAATATTTTAACTTTTGAAGGTAACGACCTTATTTAAATAGCCCAGGAATCAGTCAGACTGTAAAAGGCTCACGCATTAAATAATGGGTTAAATAAAACGACAGTACGTTGTACATTGGAAATTGGCTGTGAACACTTTCTCCTTCAGTTTATACAACTCAGCATCTATGATTCCCTTCACATTTAATGCCATAGCTTTATAACCTATGTAGCTGAATTTAAGCAAATAAAAATAGCTAAATCACGAATACATTCAGAGAAATGTTTTATTTAACGACTCTGTGAATTGCTGAGTTTAGGCTCTTGACATCTGTGGTTGATGAGTGGAATATGATTATGGAGCTTTGGTGGAAAAACCCTGGCAGAGAAAAGCCGAAGTAGCTGGAGAAAAATTATCCTAATGGGTTTTCTCTAAGTACTTCGATTTCTTCAGTAATTATCATACCACCCGTGCTTCATGATATTTCTTCATTCATCAACCACCGACGCTATATAATTTTAGCAAATTACAGGGCCTTAAAATGAAACAACTCTCTCTACCTATTTGTTGGTTAATTAGTGATTGTTATTGTTTCTTAAGTAATAAAAACGCCATTTCTTGTGCTGTTGATGATATCTTGATTGAGAAATTATCCGTTATTATGGAAAGCATCAATGCCATCCGCCATTATACTCTAATCTAAACAAGGATTTTCTCATGCTTACTGTCCTTGAATATTTGGTATCTTTCAAGAGACTGTTTACTAAAGTAGTAATGAATTGCTATGCAATGCCTCTCTACATATTTGGTTATAATTCACAAAATATGATAAAAAAATAAGATAAGTTTAACCATGTTTCATTATTTCATTGGATTGGTTTGTAATTTTTTAAACTGTTGCTGACAAAGTATTTTTTTATTTTTATCAATCTTAAATATTCCGCTTCCTCAGTGTAAAAAAATTGTTTTTATGTTATTTGTTTCTTTTTCTTCTAATTTGTTATGCACTCGTAATTTGTCTTTACGTATTTGAACGCTTTATAATCTGCAAAGAACATAAACGGAAATATATAAACCAAGGCAGAAAAAACATGAGGACCATATGAGCAAAATTTATGAGAGCCAACAAACACAAATGTACCTATGCATAAAAGACGAAAAAGAAAATGTGGCATTGCATGAGACATACCATACTGAGGTAACTTGAACTAGAAATCAACAGGTATTATGATGATGTGTTTAGTTTTCATGTGTCATTAAATATTTGAATTACATTCACGTCATACCAATATTCAGGCTTTCTTGCAAAAAAGTATATCTTCGCAAAAATGTCCGGTGTACAAGAAGAAAAAGTTAAAATATCATTGAGTAAGTTACTGACAAATTAGTAAGTTAATTAACTTGCTACTTAGTTTCTTGCCTACTTAGATTTTAATTTTGTGGTGAAAAGTAGTGAGAAAAAGGTTACATAGTTTGAAATAAATTTATTTAATCTTCAACGGCGTTTAGGAATTACAGCCTTTGTCCTATTCCATTTCAGAAATAAATTTTGAAAATATGAATCCTTATTTTTATATATGGGAAGATTCTTTTTCAGAGGTTTTTGTCCTTGCAGAATAACAACATATTCAGCATAACACAAATCAGAACATGACTAAGGCCTGTTAATTCTACAAGCATTTTTCGAACCCACGACTCAGCTTTAGCTATGGAAGACAATAGGTGCCTTAGATTGTGCTGTCAATAAAACCAACAATTTTGAATATCCTTCTTCTTCTTTGGGCTTTGTGCACTAATTTCTGGTGCGCCTAAACTGTAATTATTCCAATTTTTACTTAGCCGCCTGATATCTTCAGCCAAAATAGGTTTATATTTCACAGCCAATGCTACTAATCTCGTTAACTAACATTCTGTCTGCGTCAAGCACCTATTATGTCCCTTGTAACAATTATATATTAATTGTTCCAGAGTTATGGAAAAATGCTGCTTAAATTACAATAAAAGAAATAGAAGAATTTAGAGATAATACAGGCTACATTATCTGAACCATTTTAAAAATACAATTTTGACTACCCCTGTTTTAGAGGGAAAAAAGTTAGAAGTATAAAGGGATAGACGCAACGAAGAATTCTGCAACAGCATCAGAACGGCGTCTTCTTTACCCTTCCAAACATCTCATCATCGTTGGGCTTTTATTGTCGTTACGGTTCGCCGCAACAGTTATCTTCCCCATCATTATTTTATCCTTTAACTTCAATCCTTTCGGGCATATAACAAAGGGAATCTGAGCAAGGGTTCAGGAAATGTATGGTTGCTTTAGCATTGACTGAGTCTACATAATTTGAATACGATTTAATGACAAGGAAATTGAGCGGCACACAGGCATGTAATGAGAATCTCCAGGCGTCATGACACTGTGCTAAATTTTATGACGCAGAGTGATTATTCATTTTTAGGAATAAAGTTTCATACAGCTCCAAGTGATACTAATTTACGTACTCAGGTGTAGAAAAGTACATAAAAATAAGGGCGAGATGGGCGGTGTTATTAGCACGCGTAATGACAATGTGCAAAACATACAAAATCTTAGGCAAAGAAAATTCAAAAGAGAAAAGCGGACGGATACTAAGCCTGAAATTTCACCTCCATACACAAGAAAGGCAAATTTTCCCTTGTACATAACTATCTTCGTGTTTGATTAGTTAACGTTTGCATATTATTTCAACAATAAGAATAAGAAAATAAAAAATATGAGCTACAAAAATAAATTTCTAACACAAAATAACTAGAGTATTAATAACGGTGAGCCCCCAAACTAAGGAAAAATATGTAGTGACATCTATTTGTTTTTTATAAATCCTGATAATGGCCGAAACGTTTAGTGTGCTGTAAACAATAAACTGGTTTACGATAAATTAGAGTTTTGTTTCTCGCTGTCCTTATTAGTAAATAGTATCCATAAAATACAACTGGATGTCATTTGCCAAAGATTTGATCAGTTCTTTGGTTATTTAACAACGCATTTCTGCTTCACACATTGTGTAGCGTAGAAAGTTAGAATGAGTATGAATGGAAAATTGTTAAGAAAGTAAGAGGAAGGAGTCACATTTTATTTTAACGTCGAATCCTGCAATATCTTCAAAACTACCACGAACGTATAGGCCTGTAGAAATGGTAGTACAAGTTTATGAATTCTGAACCGTTTTCCTAGATAGAGATAGGAGTTCAGGTTCAAACTCCAGCTGCTTTAGAGTCGCAGACTGATCCAGATAGGAAGCAAGAGTGTCCTCAGGGTTGGTCTGGAAATGATGTCAAAGAGAAAACCCGCTACTCCAGCCAGAATTCGAACCGCGGTTCCCCAAACCGCAGTAAGTCATGCAACTGAGCTATCCATGTGTGTAATTTAACGTCATTCCCTCCTTTGAGTCAACTTCTTTAAATTATGGTGCTTAATCACAGTGACAACTTTTCTTCACCAACCATAACATAACCATTAGCAGATCTTTTCGTTTTCATGGATGTAGCGGTTAGCGGCAAGTGGGGAGGCGTGTGTGCGTTTGGGTGTCACTACGACGCAGCAAAATGCAAATAAGCACGACGGCGCGGCTTCTTGTGCGTTCACGCTTCAACATGTCGTTCCAAGTAACGAGGCCAATAACATTATTTCTGCCTGTGGGGGTGGCAGAATGACAGGCTTAGTTCATAATTAACGGCAGATACGTGTAGATGCTGCTGCTGCTTGGTGGTGACGCAGACCTGCATGCCCTTAACTTTGTGCCGTAGCACGAACACGCGTCCGTAGGGCCATGGAACCCTTCAGGGCATCGAGACATCCTATCCCAACCACCTTTCCACCCGTCGTGGAAAGCATTTTCATCTAGAATCGACAAACAAGCAGAATTTTCTCCGCTATTCCTGTCTCTCGCGTCTTTAGGCAATTTTCACTTCTCCTACACTCGTTCATTTACAGGTTTGATGTAAATCGTGCATGCCAGGTTTCCAACACCATCTGCCTTGGTTTTGGTTATGTCTTCAGATTCAAGTCTTGATCATAATGTTCCCCGTCTTGTGTTCAACTTGACAAAAGGAAAACAGCATTAATGGTCTGCTTCTATCCACCCCACACCCCCAGCCCGCAACTAGCTCTCCAGGCACTTTGTTTTGTTCATGAACTCGGCGAAATAACCCGTCCTCTCTTCCTTACACCTTCTGAACAGAATGTTCCAACCTGAAAAATGATGGTGGCAGTCCTGACTCTGAAGGGAACTAAATATATCCTGCAGCCAAATTGGCTAAATTTTCATGTCCTTTCCTATCTCCTGTCACATGCATCACACTCTTCAGTTTATTCCGCTGTTTTACAATTCGCCAACACTTTGATTCTAAGGTAATTTAACGACGCCATTTTACTTCAAAATATTATGCAGAAAAGAAGAGAGAAGAGAAGAAAAAAAATGTGAAGAAACCCGGTAAATATTGTTCTATTTTAAAGTGTAATATCGACAGTATTTTAACGAAACTGAAAAAAACTACGAAAACCTCAGTTTATGTAGACGGTAGTCTATTTCTCTCATAACACTAAAATGCAGGCTTATAGATATTAAAGAATATTATAATATAATTATTTATAAATAATATATTATAATTATATTATATTATAATATAATGGGTATAAGACTCTTTTATACCTGATTATAAAAGAAAGAGGAGCTGAAGATAAAATTCCCTTCTCTCGCGGAAATCGGAAACAGATTCTCCATTCATCCAGACCATGGCCTAGCCGCTGTAATGAATAAATTCTTATTTTTGAAAACACCGCAACAACAACAACAACCCGCTCAAAGCTAAATGAAACATGTTGTTATGATATTAAGACACGGGAAACATATCAGAAATCGTCTGTCAACTTCATGTGCTGTTTCTCATTCTCAGAAGAGAGAGTTAGGTCTTATGTAGATACAGATTTAAGATTTACATCTGATATAAAGGAAATAAACGCCTAGAATTAAGAATAAACCAATTTTCGGTTTTTAACTCTTCGAAAATCGAAACTAAGGCCAAAAAAATAAAAATGTCTTATACCTTCACCTTATATATCTGTTTATTTGCTTGTCTCTCTGCATATTTACTAAACCGATCTTTATTTTTAATCATACTGGGCAGCCATACTAAAAATTGCAACTGCAATAACATTATACACAAAATCAGACTCAGCTTTTCATGAGTCTCAACAACCACTTCTGGTTTAATCGCTAAATATTTGTGGGAACGTAACATATTTTAACCAAATGTTATAGAGTAAAAGGAATTACATACTTTATTTCCAATAAATTTTCACATACATATACAAGTTCTAGACATAATTACACAAAATTGAGCGAAAAGGCCTAAAGTGTGTGTAAGATACAGTTTAATTTGCTGATGTATTGACACTCTCAAATGGAGAGGGCAGACGAGTGGAGTTTAGTCTTATCCGTGAGCCAAAGTATTAGTCGAATCCAATGGACGTAGGATATGAACAATGAGTCATTAGAGACTTGGAAAAATTCTATTATGACCGAAGAGCGAAAATTTCTCACCGCAGAAGTTTAACAAGGTACTTCCATAAATCCAGCTATATGCGGTACAGAATTTCCAAACCTTTCGATATAACTTGGTGGTATTTGTGGTCATTTCATTTGCACTGGTTTCATTTGTGATCAGAATCGGATAAAAAATAACATTAAATCAATTTGTCTGTCTGTGATGGATAATTGGTGTTGCCAAAACCTTTCATACGTATAAAATCACATTGCACGCTCAAATTATGAAATGTTTTCCTCATACAAAAACATGCAATGACATTACAAGCAATTGAAAAATTAAACTTCTTTACCACACATTAATTGTAATGATTTTTCAACTTTGCACAGATGTGTTCAAAATTAGGCTTATATCTCTAAAATAAAATGTTTACTGCAATTATTCTAAGTTTAGAACTAACTTCGCAAATTATGTCTCATAGGCACCTATAGAAATTATGGAAAAAAAAATTTATTGTGGTAAGAGAAATTCTGTTTTTCGTAATAGAAGATTCATCAATGGTCTATATAACTGCCAGCTCCACAAACGAGACTCTTTACAATAAAACAATTTAGTTACACAGACAGACAGACACACAGACAGACAGAAGTACGGAGAGGCACAGACTGATAAAAAAACAGACAGACAAGGAGAAGGATGATAGATAGATAGATTGATAGATAGATATATAGATAGACAGATAGATAGACAGACGGAAGGACGGAAAGAGAGAGAGAGAGACAAACATATAATTAGTAGTCGATCAGTGGGCGAAACGCCCAGGCAATCAGTTACCTAGCCTTTTTTTAAAGTCGTCACTAGATGGAGGTGGGTGGTCAAAACCAGGCACCGGCCGCTATGCCCCCTGGAAAACGACCCGGTACCCATTTTGCAGGAGGATTGTGGGCCCCAAGACCGGTCTGGACGGGTGAAGAAAATCACGCCTCCACCGGGATTCGATCTCCGAACCTCCATCCCGTGGCGAGTCTCTATACCAACTACGCTATCCTGATCTATACATACGCTATTGGATCGCTTTTATACGAATGTGTAAACCAAAGTTTTATTATGTCTTGATATGTATAACTGTCGATGGTCTCCTGGGAATTTGGGTGCTAATTCTATAATTCATCCTATTTCCCATCTTATTTTTCCTATGATCTAGGCCTGTATTCAATGAAGTGTTATACACGTGCTACCTATTAATTTGGGGAATATATAACGCAATCATAATTATATATTTTTTGCATCTCTACTGCTGATTAGCTCCATAAATTTGAAATCTTTCACAGTTATCACCACATGTTACAATAGGAATTAGCTCCTTCATTCTACTCCAAATTTGATTTTCGTCTTTTCTGTGGTCAGCCGATATCTCTTCTCACTCCTGTTCCGTAATTAGTACTATTTCAGTTCCGTACAACATTGTATCCCAGTGTGTCTCTAGAGAAGGCCTGTTATTCTATCGTGCACTGTGCTTATCTGCTGCGCCTATGTTATTTCCCGATTTGGTATTCGGTGTCTTTTTGCGCCAATAAACTTGAAATACACGTGTGCTGCATATTTGAGCAAACCTTTGTACTTTGCTGTGGCACAAAGGAAGCATACGAATTCACGTTCACGCGCGCGCGTGTGTATGTGTGCAAGTGTGTTTGCAATATCATGTAAATAATTGTTAAGACAGGTGGTAAATAATGTTACCCTTATACTGAAAGGAAAAGTAAAGAAAACACAATTCCGATTTTATATCCCTGATTTTGTAATTTGCTCATTAGGAAACAAAGTTAAATCTTACACTTAGAGGGACTCTAAATTTATCCTGTGTCTTTGAGATTTCTGGTAAATTTCACCTGAGTAAGCCAAGCTGCACGTTGTTTCCTAGCAACTTATCTGTAGGGAAAACTTATTCAAAGGATCAATCTGTCTTAATACAGGCTTTAAACTTCTTCAGGTAGATAAGATGTCATCTTTATGCGGAAAAGAAACTGAATATAGACAATACAAATTTACTTATGCGTGTATGAAGAAAGTAGGGACGCAGCCCCTTTATAAACATTTCGGATAATGCCTATACATTATCACTCCTGAACATTAAATTTTTGTTCTAGTGTCTTTGTCTGTAACGAAAGATAGGATTATACTATCAACATGTCCATGTACATGCTCATCCTAAAACTTTCGATAGAGGTTTCTTAAACTTACTATAAGCACATCAGAAGCAAACTTACATTTCTCCTGAAACTTTGGTGCCAGTCAAGATACTTTGTTTGTTACGTTAGAAAAGGAAGTAAATGTAAAAGTAAAGGTAAGGGACTTGTCTGTATACCATCACTCATTCTTAACTTCGGGACTATATTGAAATTTTTGTCCGCTTCACGCCTGAGCCGCTTACCACCAGAGGAGGAGCTCCCGATAATCATTGAATAGGAGCCGGTGTGGTTATTTTAAAGAAGAAATAATTAAATCCCTTAATCCTACCGGAATCAAAACACCGGATCCCCAGCCTGTAAAAAAGCAATCCCATTACAGGCCTTGACAGGCCCTTAGGGTCCCAGGAGGTTGAGGCTACAATTTTAGACAATCGAACAATGAAGTTTGGTAAAGTCGCAGCCCTACGCAGGCTGCCTTTACCTCCCCAGAAAGATTCTGGTACTCATTTCTGTTAGAGTCTGAGTCGACCGGCCACAGTGCCGTACCGAAACGATTAGCACTGAGAAATTCCATCGGATATCGAACCCGCGACGTTCGGTTTGTAGCGCAGTGCTAATAAACCTAATCCACCGCGTTCCCACCTGTAGCCTTAGTCGTTATTCGATTACCCTATACGGCTCTAACTTTAGCAATGAAAGATTTCAAAATACGTGTAATAACCATGTCTTTCTGTTGTTCTGGTCGCGTGTAACAAGTGGAGTACGTGGTAGTTTTTGAAATTCATATTTGGTAAGATTTATTTAAATTTTTCCAATTTGTTAAAATTTGACAAGAGTAGTGCAACTTCACAAAGAGAACTACTCGTGTTTTAAGTGCCTCTCAAATGTGTATTTGGCGACAACAAAATCGCTAACTACTAATGAAAACAAAATCTTTTAGAACAAAGTTGTAGAAAAGAATACCAACCACTGAAAGGCAAACTTTACAAAAGTCACACACTTTACACCGCCTTCAAAAAAAGATCTTATTTTTTCTGTTATCAGACACATAAATCCAGAACTCAGCTTCATGGCACATTTCTCCAACACTGGTTTTGATAATGTCTTCCAATCTATGTAAATGTCTTCTCACTGACGTTTTACCTTCATGAATTCCACACCAAGCATAAGCATTTTTTTATCTGTCTTTTGTACCTTAATCACCGCAATACATTACACATACGAGTAAATTATGCTTTATTTTTATCCATCTAAACAAGTGTAAATCGTATAAAGCTATTTTTAAAGCTCGAGTTTAGTATTAAGCCTAATTGTGGATATGTTACTAATATCCTGATATAGTATGTCTATTTTGTTTAAACAGTTAAAGGAAGAAAATAGCAACCACATTTTTTCAGTTTGAAAAAATCCTAATTTCTCAGATTGCCCTCTGAACATCAATCAATTCTGAATCTGCATATTAAAAACCCAAACCGAATACTTCGTTATCAGTTATTAGTCCAACGAGATTTAAGCTACGCAGATTTTTATTGACGTGACGCAGTTCCCTTCTCAATTATTCTTTCATTATTTTGTAATCAGGGTCTGTTGTGCTTCATTTCAATTTACAGTAACCACCTTTGTGCTGTACAGTTACCGCTAAATGTCATATGAAAGTAATTTAGGAATTTCCAGTGTTCAATTTTATGAGTTATACGTGACGGCTTGTTGTGGCACAAATCCTCCGTTTAGGTATTAGCAATGGTCACGCGCTCTTAAAAATAACAAATGGCAGAAGAGAATACTAAGCGTATTATCTGTGAATGCCTCTTTGATATGTGCAAACGAAATGACTTCAGGCAAGTGTATCGGCATAATATGGCAGAAAATCTCGTATCGTACAGGAATAAATAACAGAAAATAAATTGTGTTTTTCTCCCTTCCTGAATGAAAGATCATTCACAGAAAATAAAATTTCAGCATTACGATTTCCTTTGACGTGAAGTATAATGCTGATATACATACCAGCACAAATTTACACTTATGAATTAGGCCTAACTAATGCTTTTGTCCCAATTTATTTAACAAACTTCTTCAAGACCATCACTCAGACGTGGGTCTAAATAATTTGGAGTTTTGATGCCAACTGTGCAGATTTCGGACGAAAAAGAACTGAACACCTTGTGGCATATTTTAAGCTTTATTGTAAAATTTGCGAGAAGAGACGTGGAATAAATTTATACAGGCTGTCCAGCCTTAGAATCCAGCACCGAAAAATTTTAGCGCCAGAAGATGACGCAGAATTCGTACCCACTAGATATGAGTTTTGGGAAAACAGACATATTGTTAAAAAACTCAAAATGAACACAACGGACTAACTAATTCCACGTACCATGCTTTAACTATGATCTGGATAGGCATATGAGTATACAGTCAGACCCTGATAAAGCGACTCCTAACCTAGCTTAGGGCCGAGAAATTACCTATCATATAGTGAAACCTGTCTATAAGGGAAAACAAAGTACCAAAAAATTGTTTCCATTGCAGTAAATTTTGGTCCTTGGGATGGTAAAGTGTGCCGCGAAAGACAGAGTTTCCTTTGTGCCCGGGTTACTTCTACGACAGGATTCAATTGGTAATATTGGAAATCCATCGGTTTAGGGCCAACCCGTTTCCCCAAGAATTCGGTGATAAAAATTTACTCATAAGCTTTAAATGATATCCCATATGCCACCATGCTCATGTAGCCTACTTCAAAAGCATGCATCTGCTGTTGTGCAGGTAAATTTCTTGATGAGTTTTTATCGGTGTTTAAGAATACATGAGGCCGTGCCAGTGGCTTAGGGACGACCGGTGTTATGACATTTCTAATTTCTCTATTGGCAGAGAAAGTCATGCGTGAAGTTGGATCCCCAAAACATAAATTTGTAAAAATAGTAACATTGAACACAACTTAAGTGGTGAAACTATAAAATTGTAATATCAATACATTATTGCATAATGTTAAGAGCATTTTTAATGGATTTACTAATGGTCTTCACTTTTGATCGACCGTCCAAAATTAACACTTTGACAACTGTCAAAATGCTTCCAAGAATTTCAGTAATAAGATGTTCATGTTCAGTCTAACCAAAATTTTGAGGTGTCGAAAAAACTCCGTAAATTTTATTAAAATCCTTTCGGACTTTTCTCTAGTTCGTGCATACAGGCAGATAAGCGCGATTAACAAAATAGATGAGTTTTTGCACTTACGTCTATGCGATGAATAGAAATGGCATATTTGATCTTCGCATTTAATGCTAATTTCCTAACAAACGTGCTGTTTTTTTTTAAAATGAAGCATGCATGCAAGGAATGTTCACCTCCTTTAAAATGTTCAGAACAGTTAAGGGGCCCAACCAGCCTTCTGTTCAAAGGGCACTATGAACTGTTTTCCCGGTCGTAAAGCAGCTGATGGGTGAAGCCGACCACTTAATGTTCTCTAGTGAAGAGTTTAAAAATGCATGCAGGTTTAAGTCCACTATTCCACGTAACTTCATGACCTTGTGCTTACGCGCAATTAACCACAGGAGCAAATTTACCTTCGCCTTTAAATTAAGCAGATATATTTGTGGATTTCCTTAACAGGTATCTGGAATAAATAACTGTAATTAATGGACGGTGGCGAAAAGCCCCTTGTAGACACAAGGAAATTACGAAATACTGAAATTCACCGGCTGTACCCTTATATCGCTCCACGTTTCGGAATTTGAAAATTTTACGCTTTCAATTTCTTGTTGCAATGAGGGTGCCGCAGAGTATTTCAAAAACTGAAGGCGTCTAATCCATTCATATTCCTTCTCAAACAGTGTTTTTGTTTTGTTGTAGCGCAACAGACCAAATCGGGCCTAAGCCTTCTCATTTTTGAGGTCTCTAGATCACACACAATTAGACACACATCTAGTAGAACTCCTCTGAAAGCGTGATCAGCCCATCACATATGCCGCTACCTGTACAATGCAAACAAAAGACAGGAGCATCCGTGCCCTCAGTGGGATTCGAAACCGCAAATCCAGCAATGAAGCGGTTGCAGAAGTACGCCTTAGAACTCACGGCCACCTGGTTCGGCCCAAACAGGTTTCACTGCACATTATTACCAGACCCATGCTTGTTCGTTCACTTTACTTATTTGCTACGGAAGGAAATATAATTCTGGGAGTTGACACAGGAAAGGAACGGAGAAGTTTGACAGAAGCCCTTAGTGCCATATTCTACGTTTTCCTTCGCTGAGCGTCGGTCCAACACACAACACAGGGATTACAAGTTTCCCTCCACCCACAACACTCTTCCCACCTCTCATCCGACATCGTAAATTACTTGCGGCTTAACGTCCTTTCTATATTTGCTGCTTGAAGTAGCACAGCTCTGAGCGGATAAAAAGAAATGAAAGCTTGGAATCGAAGCCAAACTTCGTGCCAGTTGCTTTCGACTCTGCTGTATACGCGAACAACATTTTTGGTTTGTAGATTACACAAACACATTAATCAGACCGCTTTCGCTTTGGTGGTGCAAATTGTACAGCGAAAAGAGCGAACGTGAAATGCTGTTTATGTAAAAGTTAGGGAAAAGGCAATAGACGGTTGTACACTGTAATTATTCATGAAGTATCACAAATTTTTGTTTCTTGTAAGAATCTAGTACCAAAATTTTGCAATTCAAGTTCATAAAATAAAACGTAGACACATTTTAACACTTATAACACTAAGGAGCAATCTGTAGAAGAAATTAATGGGCCAGAACTAAACTACATTGAAGTACCGAGTGTAATGAACTCCAAGACGTAAACTTTTCTCCCTTCTTCTCCAGTATTCTGTATTCACCTTACGATATTAATCCTTCTCTTTCTCGCTACCAGAAAGTAAGACTAAATCCTCAATTGCATGAAGCCTATAAAAACACGTAAAAATTATCTGAAAAAATGTAAGGCCGTGCCATGGCTCAGGCGGTTAGTCGCCGGCCTCTCACCGCTGAG
Organism: Reticulitermes speratus; assembly: GCA_021186555.1. Lineage (NCBI taxonomy): Eukaryota > Metazoa > Arthropoda > Insecta > Blattodea > Rhinotermitidae > Reticulitermes > Reticulitermes speratus. Next base: position 25,443,828 of record JAJKFL010000005.1, read on the forward strand.
GCCCGAGTTCGATCCCGGGTAAGTCCATGTGAGATTTATGGTGGACAAAGTGGCACTGGGACAGGTTTTTTCCCCGAGTACTTCGGTTTTCCCTGTCAATTTCACTCCACCGGTGCTCCATTACACGGAAAACGAAAAAACTAATCATCTTGATCACAGGGTTGCACACTAAGCCTCAAGGCTGCGGTGCGTCCGAAGCATCTGCTGCGGGGCCCTTCATCACAAAAAAAAATCTGAAAAAGTATGAAATTTCAAGCAGTTGCTTTGTGTAAATATCTTGTTTCTCCTTTCCATTGCCCTAAAGATAGTTAAATACATATAAATATTTTAAAACTGAAATGTATGGGAAGGAGAGGGGTGTACTCTGGGTGTGCCACACTTCAGTCTTGTATTATTAAGAAGGAGGTAGCAAGTTCCTCCGAAATGTGGATAAACATAAAGCGATGTTACGTAACGTCACAAACCACGGGATGAGAATATCAATTTTACAATCGTGAAAAGTTAAAATCTAACACCTAGTACATAGGAATAAGAAGCGCTTTATTTAACGATTCTCTCAGTTACTAATACAGATGCGGCAATAGAATGTGACGATTTTCAAATCCATGTTTTCCTAAATTGGGTTGAATATAAGAAATGAAAATTGCGGAGTATAAGCAGTAAAATGCCATCCAATATCCGCGTTTTATTCTTATTAAAAATTACACTTCTTAAGTGGTCTCCTTGGCATGGAATACATTCCTGTAATCGTGATCGGAAATTGACCATAACTGCACAAAGGCACACAACGTGCCCCCGACATTGCAGTAAGTTATTTGCAGTTGAGCTCTGAATAACAAAGCATTTTTTGTAAAACATTAAAGGAAGAAAGAGCACTTCAGGGTTAAAGTTAGAGGCACTGATAAAGGCGTGCCGCGAAGTTATGCTTAAATGTCAAGTACAATTACAGGAATGTACTGCATGCCAGCTAGAAAAATTAGGAGATATAATTTTGAAAAAATAAAAAGTACGTACTGAATTGCCTTTTACTGTTGACAATCCTCTTTTGTTTTTCTTGTTTCTTATATTAAACTCAGTTCATTGAACACGGATCTTAAAATCATCACATTCCATTGCCTCACTCTCTACTGTGTCCAGTAGTGTTGATGATATATGAAAGAATGAGCAGGGAGCACTGGTGGAATGATACTAACAAGGAAACACCGAAATACTCTAACACATGTCCCAAAGCCACTTACCTGCATACACTGCCCTAGAAGTGAACCCGGGCTTCCGCGATGAGATGCTGGCGACTGACCGACTGAGTTATGGTGTGGATCTAGTCTATAAGGTCTAAGTTAAGTTATTTCAGGAGAGTTTGTTACCATTCGACGCAGTATCTCATATTTACATTTCCTCAATTAACACGCGAAACCTGGCTATGAATTCAGCGTACCTTTTGTTTTGTTTGGTTGTGACAGATGGTCTCTCACATCAAATAATAAGAACAGGGAAAATACCATAGCTTAGTGCCCGTTTCTCACAGCGGAACCCCAGGTTCGTTTCCAGATCAATTTATGTGGTTATTTTGGTGAAAAACTAAAACTGGGATAGGTTTATTCCACATACTTCCATCCTTATCTCGCATGCATCATTACATCAATACTCGTTAACTATTCGCCTATCATCCGGTGATGTATTCCATCGAAATAAAAAATCACTGCAATATAAGAGTGAAAATAAAGTAAAGAAAGCCCATTCATGTTTCTTTGCGAACAATATTCTGAGGGAATGAAAGAAGGAGGGAAGGATGAAGTAAAAGGAATTTTATATTCACAGTCCGACAAAATGTACAATTCAGTCACAATAATTGTGCAATTCCAATGTCCTACATGTTTCAAACCCTTAATTTGGGTTCATCTTCAGGGAGTTATTACACACTGTTCACATCAACTGGTACAATTATTTATGTGAATTCTTTACATCTGTGTATATACTTTGTCCAAAACTAATAAAAAGTGAAAATTGTGGTTGTTGTTCTATATTGGTTAAAATGCTAAAAGTTTTTATTAGTTTTGGATAACGTACATACACAGACGTAAATAATTCATGTAAATAATTGTACCAGTTGAAGTGAATAGTGTGTAATGAGTCCCTGAAGATGAACCCAAATTAAGGGTTTGAAACATGTAGGACAGTGGAATTACACAATTAATGTGATTGAATTGTACATTTTGTCGGACTGTGAATATAAAGTTAAAATGTACGGTATGAATAATATTAAGTTTAAAAGAAATTTTCTTTTTTTGGTGAAAGGCCCCGCAAGCAGACACTAAGGGCGCACCGAAGTCTTGAAGCTTATTATGCAACCTGCTATGAAGATGAAGAAGATCGGTTTTTTCATTTTTCCAAGTAATGGGGTACCGGTGGAATGAAATTGACAGTGGAAATCCGACGTATACGGGGAAAAACCTGTCTCAATGCCACTTTGTCCACCACAAATCCCACATGAACTGACCCGAGATCGAACCCGTGCCTCCGCAAGTATCAGGAATTACTAAAGTGATCAATTCGAGGACGCTTAAATGTGCGTAATATACAACCGGCATGCACTATTCGGTAAACATATACATATTTTGTCGCTAAACCTTAAGTGAGAATGTTTAGCAAGCATGGGCTTAGGTGGATGACTATCAAGAGTAGCCAGAGGCGTCAAATAGAAATTCAGGCATTTGGAATTTGCACACACTTATATATTCAGTTCATGCTACATCGCTCTCTGTTCCGGTTAATGTCCCTTCAGACCTCCTATCTCCTTGTAATATTCTAATGTCATCATAAATGTACAAGACAGCTTGTTAAATGAACTGTGGTGTAGTTCCAAGACACGTGAGAACCCACGTGGCTTTCCGGTCACAGAATCGAATAGTTATTAAAATATCAAAGTACTAACTAAAGTTGTTTGTAGCTTAAGTCAGCTCGACTTCATGAAAGTATATGTACCAACAAACACAAGGCTGGATGTGCTAAAATTTGGCACTAAACGGGATTAGTAAGATTCACGTTCCGACCGCTTTATCCTCTGTGAAAGAGCCGTTGGTATTCATTGCATAAGGCAATATGAGCCCCAGAGCAGATTTCAACTTGACCCAAATTAAATTAGATTTCTTTCTCTGGAGTTTTATGGAGCCTAGGCTTTATCAAAATATTAAGTTGGTAACAAGACAACAGCTGGGTAAGTGCATAATCGAATACGTTACTGACATTAGAAACGAAATTTTAAAAAATAAATTAGAATATTCAATAAGGAGAGGCCCGTCAGCACGTATGCTCTCAAAATGTGGTCGCTGCGAAAACTGGATATAGTTGTAAAGTTAGGTTTGTACTAATATACATTCGTTAAAATTTATTCTGTGGTACGTGCTCAAATGCAATAAGGCTGAACTCGAAAAAGACATAGAATGAACCTGTGATATCTTTAGGTGAGATTAATAAGTTTGTCTTTGTTATAAAAGAGTAATATGTTTCTGTAATGTACAATCTAAATTATTTCATATAATTTACGTGAATTTTAGACTTACAATTTTTAAAATATGTTTTAAACTAAGGGTTATGAATTAAAAACTGGACGTAGCTGATATGAGATATGACCCCCAGCTAGGCCTAAAAATTACCAGCGTCGCCTATAATTCCTCTAATATTATACGAGACTTAGAAGTCTTAGATTTGGTAGCTGCCACTTACCGATACACAAAAACTCGTCGTCTATCAAGAGGCTGGCTGCAAAAGTCGTTTAAGTTTTCTCAAGTCTAATATATAGTATTATTTTACCATAGTGCAACAGCCCCTAGTGGGCTAGGGCTTCCTCATGATCGAGGCTTAACGATCACACTCAGAAACACCACACTCTGTAGGAATCCTCTGGACGAGTGATCGGCCTGTCGCAGAGACTCTACCTGACAACACACAACACTCACAAGAGAAAACACTTATTCCGCTGGCGGGATTCGAACCCGCAGTTCCAGCAAGCGAGCGGCCACTGGGATCGGCAATTATAACGTATCCACAGACATACTTGCCACATTCTTTATGTACCGCAAAGGTATAACAAACGTACGATCTACAAGATAGTTTCTGTCAAGTACATAGGCGTTTGTTTTAGCCGTTCTCAAAGCTACAAATCCGAAAGTGCTTGCGATTAGAAAAATCTTTCAGCAATCTCTATAAATGTGTAATATCAGTTTTTTTGCTAGGCACAACAGGCGTAAAAGAATATCGATATTCATCAATCTGTTTTGATTATAAATTTCCTGTATCCTCGTAACGTTTCTGATAGAATAATTAAATTGTTCTTTGATAATAACAAGTAGGTTCCCAGTGTCTTAAAAGTGAAATAGTTTGTGGAGAAGCGTAGCAAATTTAACTCATGGAGATGAATCAAATCATGACGGTATTTTATCTGAAAGCAGTGTGAGGGACAGTGAGAGCGAGAAGAGACAAGTGTTTTATTTAACGATGCTCTCAATCGCTAAGATTGCAGCACATGAACGCCGTAGCTATATGAATGAAAAATGAGCATGAAACATTGGTGGAATTTTACTGACAGGGGACAACGGAACTATTTTGTTAAAAGTCTCTCCCAATGCCACTTTTTCCAACACAAGTCCCATATGTACTGATTTGGGATTAAATTGGGCCCTCCGCGTTTCAAGGACCAAAAATAAGTCTGTAAAATACAAACATTTTAAGACAGCTGTTTTCTTAGATGTGATGACGTGAAATTTGGTACGTAGTTAACAAAAAGTTGGAGGAAGGAGTTTCTTCCGAAATGCCGGTAACCCTATACCAAACTACATGGCGTCACGCCGCAAAAGACTGCAGTTTTCATATTGACTGCTGTAAAAACCCCATACACAGGTAGCAATTTACATCGGGGCGGGGTTTTGTTATACTGAAAACCCCTTAAGCCTCGCTTTTCCACCACATTAGAACACAAATATTTCAAAGGCTGTGCCTAGAAACAAAGAGTTTGTTCTAATTGGTTAGGCATATTCATGTACCTTTTCTAATCAGACTATTACACACAGTCCCTTACGTATTGCAGCAAGTTTAACCCCTTCCAGGTTTAGGTTTACTTAGAAAAACTTGTAATTTTAATAAAATAGTTTGATTATTAACTATTTCCATGCTTAGATCTAAGATAGAAATATTTTTCTTTGCTTGATATATTTATCGTGATTTACAAATATATTTCCGAGCAGTTAGCACAAGATTAGCACAAGGTTAGCGTATAATATCAAGATAAGCAAGACAAGTTTCTCATTACTTTGACGGCCACGCACGATGTATGAGAGACGTACAAGAGAAAAACGATTCGAAAATAATATATCTCGCTTGTGGCATGAAAAGTGTTAAAATTGCAAGTAACGAATAAGAAGCTATGAACTGACCGTCTTTATTCATGCCCATCTGTAGGCACTTCTTGAGGCGGCAGGCCTGGCATTGATTCCTGTGTGCCTTGTCCACAATGCAGCGTCCCGTGCCGGCCTGGCATCTGCAGGCAGAAATAACACAGAAACATAAATAGTGCATCTTAGATTTTATTCATCTGATCCATTCCTTTCATATGTGTGGGAAAGTACGTGAAAGAGTGAGCAGTTAAGCGACAGAATGGATGAGCGAGAGACTGAAAAAGAATTACAAGTGAGTATTCTCTTAGACTGAGAGGAGTGACCGACTGAATGGGCGAATGGGCATCAGTGGATGATTGAGCGGTAGATTGAGCGAATGAGTGAGTGGCTAAATAAGGGACTGATTGGATGGATGAGTTACCGTACGAGAACTGAGTGACTGTTCTGACAGTTTACGCAAGTGGCTGACGACTGAATGTAAGAGTGAGAGAATGAGTGACTGACGGAGAACGCAGTGAGAGTTCTGATAGATTGAGCGAGTGTGACCTACTGAATGAGCGAATGAGTACGTTGATGAGTGAGCGGTTGAACAAGTGACAGCGCAAGTAGACGATTGAACAACAAAGAGATTGAGTGAGATGATAGTTTGAGCGAGCTGGTATATTTTCTACATGATGTCGCTGACCCTCTGTATAAAATTAAGTTCGTCTCGCTGTGCCAGGACATAAGGGCAACATCAAGAGCTTGTTACAGTTTCGTAAGGGGATGAAATGAGCCAAAACCCCTTGGAGATTTTTCTCAAATCCCAAGTTGGCGGGATTCATCTGCGGGTACGATTGGTTTTGGACGAGTGCTTGCTGGGATTGAATGCTTTTGTAGAGAGCTTGGTTTGGGATCTGGCCCAAGAGGGGGAATGATTCATGACACGTACTGAGCCAAGCAAACCGGATTATGAAAGGGGCCCTGTGTCCCTTCCCCCTCCCCAGTATTCAGTCCCGATTAAATCCATCTGATAACCCAATAGCTTTCCTTTAAAAGTTCAAGTATAACAGTTATGGAGAGGAGGAGAGGGGTTCGAAACTAATTGATTTCAATTTCACCACGTGTAGACATGATATACTACTTGAAGTGGTAACCGTGCCATTACCCAATTGCTACGACGGGCGGGAGGGGTTGCAGTTAACATCCTCATATACAGTTACTGACAAAGGAACCCTTTTACATTGATAGGCTTATGTTTGATGAGGTTTAAAATAATTAAACCAATTAACTAACTTCAGAGAGCAGAGTTCTTTCTCTTATTTATTTATTTATTTATTTATTGGTTATGTATCTAATGACGGTGTCAGCATGTCTGAATATGTAGTGTCGAACTACAAGACAACTGGGGAACGACAAGTTGGACATGATGTGGAAGCAGCTTTCCTGTCCTGACTCGAGAAAGGCCGTAGTATCCCGGAATTTGACTGGAGATTTAGAGGGAAAGCACGAAAATTTCCGTCAGACAATTAGATGCCCAGCCGAAAATCTAAATGGACGCCTCCCAATGCATTTCATAGATGTTACCACTTAAGACAGTTTGCTCGATAAAGATGATATCTAGCAGTGTTTTTCAAATTTCTCTTCCTCACCTACTGCTAACACGAAAAAATCATCGACTTGTAACCTTACATATCGAAAATATTAATAACATACAGTTTGTACTTCCGTAGTTTCACCTTAAAATACTGCATAAAAGTTTTTTTTATTTAAATACACCTAAAACAATTTTAGTAATGGGATTAAGATGTTTAAAATTGAATTATGAAATATTATAATTTCAAAATAAATTGGCTCACCACCAATGTTTTACGTACCGCTGATCTAGAGCAGCTGATATTCGCTCAGCTACTCAGAAAATTTCTAGATGTTCATAGAAATGGAGCGTTTATTGCACCTTTCACAAATTATGGAAGAGTATGGAATTTGAAATGAAGGTTCAATGTTGAAGCGGAAAAGTCTGTGACTTACTTGTGTCATTTGATTTATTTCCTGTGAAGTTGGAAATGAATTTGTTAATACTAGTTACAAAAACGTCTGGTTTAAAAAGTTTAATATTTTCTTTCAATAAGTTCTTAGCTGATGGTTATGAATAATCAACATTTTACTGACTTTATCTGTTGACAACGGTGGGATTATGTGGAATCAAACTCTTTGGGGTAGATGGACTTTGCACAGCTCATATGGAGATAGTAAGAACCGGGATATCGTATCAATATAAGGATTAATTTAGGAACTGGGTTATCAGGACTTCGAATCCGGGCAGGAGCAAGTATTTTTCTCTTCTCCAAATGCCATTAGAGCTTCTGGCCCCACCACCCACCCCCACCCCAGCCTCTTATTCAGTGGGTACTGCGGGTTCTTTGCCCGAGGGTAAAGTTGTCTTAGCGTGAAGTAACAAATCACTTCTAACAGTAAGTGCCCAGGTTAAGAAAAAGTGGAGAGATATTTCTGATTCCCCTGTATGCCTTCATGGCGTGAAAAGGGACAAAGCTGTCTTTACTTTTAACAGATATTATTCTTGGCCCAAGTAATCCATTTACAAGATTTACGTCCAAACGGACTTTCATAATCTTGTGAAGCTTGCTAAATATAATGTAATTATTGCATGCTCTACAAAATACGAATTTAGTAAGTCAAAGCCAGAAAATTCAACATTTGCTGCAATTTTCTAGCAATGGCAACGAAACAGGAAAATACGCTTTTTTACAATATATCCCTCTACGAATATTGGTTTCTGACCCTAACAGCAGAATATTTATTGACTCTGAATGTGTTCTGATTTCCTGGAATTGTTCAGATTAGACATTCTTGGTGGCGAGAACAACTATACTGAGGTTTCGGAGGAACATTTCTTTCCTGGGTTTCCAATTTCCCAATTTATAATTTCGGTTGGCTCTATCCCCTCTCCATCTCCTCCTGTGGCTCTTATGAAGCCCTTTACTTGCAAAATCCCTTACGTAACAGAGCTGCATCCTCAGCGTAATCACTTCATTGACGTTTTAGTATAATCCTTCGACCTTGAATATGGAGGTAGCATTTTTCTCTGATATGTCGGCATTTACCAACAAGATTGCACGGTGTCACAGACGAGAAGCTTTATCTCAGTAGATGGAACGTGTTTGAGTCAACGTGTTCTTGCATATTATGTGTAGCCTGCCTAATTGAGAAGTACCTGGAGAAAGGGTAAAGTTCAAGTACACGTAGCATGCATCTCCATAATTTATTTTTAATACTTATATTTTTAATAGAATACTATTGTCTTGATTACACAAAGGGGAATGTAATTGGCGGGGCATGTTTTACTAATGGGGCAGATGAAAAATGCATACCAAAATTCAGTCAGTATCTTAGCAGAATATGATACTGGGGAGACGTATAAACCTAGGTTGGAGGAATATTATCATCCAAATTTGTATATTCTGTTAATACTATTACCCGATTACGTATTACCCGATTAAACTAATGTGTGCATTTCTTATTTTCCTCATCCCTGCAATAATTTTCACCAGTTTCATTCTACTTAATAGTGAGCAATAGGGGTGGGAATGTGGACTTCATTTATATGGCATTGGATAGTGTAGAGTGTAGGAGACTTTTTAATCAACCTTCGAGATCCGTAAAAGGCAGGGAATTCCTTTATCAGTTGAGTAACTATTATTCATTCATCCAAAAACTATAAATATTTTTCGTAAAATAAATATAGTGTTAGTGTTAGGCTTAAGTGGTTTGATTATCTTTCCATTCAATGCACTGAACTTCAGAAATAAAGTGTTAGTGGCTTACGCAACACAAATGCCGTCTGAAAGAATGTACCTGTAGTAGAGTTTCCTCCGGACACTGCGCTTGAAGAAGCCGCTGCAGCCGTTGCATGCAAGGATGCCGTAGTGCTTCCCCGAGCTGGTGTCTCCGCACACAACACAAGTCAGACCCAGGGACGCCTTGTTCTTCGAGATGGTGGGTGGTGAGGCTGGACAAGGGACGTGTCCGTGACCTGGTCCCAGCAGGAAAGAAGGTGGCGGAGGCGGGGGCGTCCTATTCACCTGTATGATCGTCTGTTGTGCCGACGGTGGACATGGGGGCCCCAGGCACAGTGACAAAGGATGAGGACTCGAAGAATTCGCCGGTGAAAAACACTCTCGTTGTGGCACTGGGGATGGCAGTGACCTTGACAAAGCCTCTGAAACGGGTCGAACAGAACTTCTTATTTGAAGGACCGTTCGGACAAGTGTTACTATTAAAGCAAGGTAAATTTGCCCCTGTGCATAGGCAAAATGCTGTGAAGGCCTATAGAGTACTTAGAAGTAACGACTCTTTTCAAACCTCGATAGAAGGCTGAGACCAGTGGTCAGATTGACTCACGTAAAGTATCTGACCACAAAGGCAAGTAACTCTTCTTTCGCTTTTGACGGGAGTTTCGATGGGCCTCAGAGCAGGTCTGGATTTGGCGATGAGGAGAAAGAAAAAAAATCCTTCCGAAAAATGAAACTCTCTCATTAATCTCGCAACTAATATCATTTTCGACAGAATTCTCCCAGCTTACACTGCTGCAATGCACGTTACATTTTTTAATTTTAAAGAAACTAATCAACAAAAAAGGCGACACAGATTAGACACGTAGACCTAAGTTATTATACTCTTTATTTTTCCTTGTACTTTGTTAAATCTACATAGTAGACCTATAAAAATTTATTTTAAACTAAATGTGTAAATCGTAAAATTAGGCAAGACCTATACCTATGAATATTATATGAAACACTAGGTTTGTTAAATTATGATCTCCCCTTCCTTGATGAAGTTGCATGTATTTTTAACTTCACGTAAGCCTGAAGTGCGGGTTTAAATAGAGAGAAATGGGGTGAAAATAAAATAGGCTATCCCAATAACGAAATACTTTTACGTAAAATACAACATGAAGAGCCTACAAAAGGTTATGGAGGCGAATTAATTTTAAAAACTTAGAGGAAAGATTATCGAAAATTTAGACCCGTAATCGGAAGGTCTCATATTCGAACATCCGTGAGCAGGTCCATTTTCCTGACTGCAGCTTCCGTAAATTTCCTCATTTCCTTCGTATAAATATCGGGATATTTCCTCAAGCTCTACGGCCATCGCTTCGTGTCAGACTTTTCCTACTGACGATTCAGTCTAATCTATCTTCGACGCTGTGTATTATGAGATAATGACAGATTCGAGGCCTTCGCTCTTCTGGTATTTTACGTGGCGTAGGGTTGTAGTTGTTTACGGGCGTTTCGGGTCAACTTATCGGTTTCGTTTTCAAGGGTAAGGCAGTCCAAGAAAGCTTGACCCTTGTAGAAGAATGAGATAGGTTGTCCCGCGACGTCGGTAACCAAATATCAACCGATGCAGCCTAATATCACACTAGAGCGAAGTCCTCAATTTCACCACGGCGGAATCCTGAAACCTAACAGTGATATATTCGTTAGCCAGAACAAAGAGGTATTCGGTCACTGACGTCGCAAATCCACAGATTGACCATGTATATCCTGATCCATAAAGAGGCATAAGCTTGCTCCCCATTCTGTTAGAATGAACTCTGCAACTGTTGCTGATTTATATAAAAGAAATCATTAGTTGTAAGGAGTCACAGAAGTATGGTATAGGCCAATTGTTCCTATGTGACACGTTGGTTATTTATTAATGCGCTTACCATAATAATAGTAGCTACAACACAAGGTTACTTAAAGCCACCAGCGTCAAGATTGCGTTTTAACGTGCCATCTGGTATCCAAAATAAACCCCATCACTAATACGAAACGGATATCCATGGGTACTAGACACAAAACATGCAGAAGGGATATATCCAGACTCGCCTTCTAACATAATGGCATGCATAAAGCATCCCTGGCTCTGCTCCCCTGTCTGGTTAGTTGCATAGGTTAAATCTCCTGCCTCCCTCCTTAGACATGGCTGCTTCGTTTCTCTCTCCCCCGCTCTCTCATCTGGATGTAACGCCATTCCACCAGTAGCACTCTAGCTTCATTTGAGGAGGTTGGGGGTGTCAATAGAGTTAGAATTCGCGTTAGAAGGGTAGTCTGCTGCTGCTGCTGCCGTGACTGGTCCTTCACTACGAGGCTAGGGAGGCCTGGACTATCCTACATCTTCCTTTCCCTACCTCACCCCATACATCGCTTTATTTGCGGTGCATGTGCCAAGATTGCAGGGCAATCGAAAATTAATTATCCCCAATGGGGTCCCAGAGCTGCCATTTAATCAAGCCGGAAAGGGGTCTCCTCTTCCTTCATACCCTCTTCCAGCACTATTCTGCTTCTCTGTCTTTCCCTCTTGGCTTTAACAGTAGTAAGTGAGGTAGAGATATAGAGCGAATGGTGTTACGCGGTAATAGATATGCTAATGAAATTTCGCAAATTGCTCCTTCCCTATACATATATCTGTAGAGTCGCTTCTTGTTTCTGCTTGCTGCTAGCGCCATCGTCTAGCTACAAACTTCACTCTCCATTCTGAATCTTCTCTCCCTTTAAAACACACACACACCACATATATATATATACAACCTAACTCATACCCCTTTCAAATTCCCATCCCCTTCTTACAGCACTTTTTCCTACGGAAGGTATACTACAAGCAATCCCTTTAAACCTACTACCATTCCTGCCACCCACCCTATTTATACCCCCTAACACCCCTAAAACCCCTCACCATCTCTCTAAAAAAAACTCTAGCCTCGGTAGGCGGCTCTTCATCCAAACACGGAGGATAAAAATGCGAACAAACAGTGTAGATGCTACTAAATTTTCCTTACGTGAGCTGTTCTGTGCTATCGTTACCTCTGCAGAAGGCACTACTCACCCTCCGGGAAACTAAACAACCAAGCGGCTTAAGGGAGCAAAACACACGCATGCGGCAAGTTACATGACTAATGGGAATGTACAACCTGCAACCGAAGCTATAAAAGAAAAGAAAGGTTGTTTAACGAAATATGTACAAGGGTAGAAGTACACTACGACTTTATTATATGATATATAGACCTGAAGTTCATTAGTCTGTCCTCTGCTAATGGTCTCTCTACCCCTCGAAACATATTCTGTGAATTGTAATTATTATTTCCCACAGAAATGAAGCTATGTACTCTAATATTAGCGATGTAATTAACAAATAACCTGCAGAATGTTCGCAGAAACTTACGTACTTATGGTTAATATTGTACCGTCTTCTCTGTTTTACAAAAATATTACATGCAGTTACATTTCTCGAAAGCAGGTGTTTTGCGGTGGCCACATACTTTCTTACAGACATATAGAAAAAAATTTCTACCGTTGGTATTACTTTATATTATTACATAATCTATAATCACAAAAATGACAAAGGCTAGTCGTTTGCCCACAAAACCATCCTACGCGGATTTGTATTATTTACTGGTATGTGCCTATGAAGAGAAATTGTTTAATCCAAATTGACCCAAAATAACTCATTATAGCATTTTCCACGTTAGTTTATATGATGTAAAAACATGAAACTTAGGTTGTAATCACATCACTCTTCTAAACACTAGCAGATGTGGTTCATAATTAATTAAATGGGGGTTCCTTAGGAACTAAGAGTCACTCTTCTACCAAAAAACTAATTATTTTACCCCGAATGTAATAATATATCACTGAGCTGTATTCTGATCTAGATGTGTACAGCCAAAATATTCACATTGTATTTAAGATCCATTTTATTATTACCCTAACATCTAGGCCATTATTTCCTAAATGGTCCTTCTCTCCAGCTTTTCCTTCTAAATTCGTGTCAGCACCTCACATATCTCTCATAGCCGCCATAAGTGCCTGCCCCATCAAATAATTCTTGGCTTCATCAGAAGAATAATATTTATTTATATCTTTAGACTTATATAATTATTTACGTTGTCCTTTCGTTTATTTTTCTTCGGCCCCAAATATTTTCCTCTGTACATTACTTTGTTCTCATATACTTTGAATTTAAGTTCTTCTTTCAGATGATATGTTAAATTTTACAGCCTTAAAAATAAGGGACAATATTATTAGGCTCCTTTGTAAAGTATGTGCATATGTGTAATAATTTTTCCTCTTCCTTTCTTTATTTTAACAGTTTTAGATGGCACAATCTCTAAAGTAACTCACTACAGAATTGAAGAAATATCATTGACGGCGTCCCCTGGAAACGTCTATTAATAGACGGCTAATCCTTCCATCACCGGACAGTAAAAGATAAACCGGACACGATAAAGTAAAGTAAAGTAGAATCGAAGAAAGAGAATAAATTCTAGTCAGTTGAGGATTATACCCAGGCAGAGGTAGAGACTCTTCCATTTTAGTGCACAACAGACACATGGTTGTCTTTCACCAAAAGCAAAGTCGGTCAGAGCAAGTAGCTGAGAATTTACAATATATAGCCCCGATATTCAGCATGTGAGCAGCATTATCACGTACACCACAGATCTTCACAGAGGTCCTTATATGCCAAGAATAGGTACAGCAGATCAAAGAGACTGCCTTGATGGCAAGTCTCTGTATTTAGATATATTTGTGTCTTTGCATACAGTTGGGATAGATATACCCAGTTTAGTTATCGTGCGCCTAATGGCCGTTCTGAGTGACCTTTCTCCTGATTTACTCTGCTCTTAAAATTGCCGGTAGCAAGCCATCAGGCAAGTCAGGACTGCCACATTCCAAACTACTGTTAACTAGCCGGTCGTAGTAAACTTTCCATGTCATTTAGCTCTATAACGTTTTTGCTTAAAAGCGTGTCAGCCAAACTACCTACTTTTTTATTTATCCCAACTCTGTGTTAGACCCCACTCAAGTATTCCTTCTTCGTAGAGTTTCAAGTCCTTATACCGTACCCAGGCCTTGCAATAGACGACATTTTACTGCTACATCTAGGGCAATAATCAACTTAATCATCTGTTACTAGTTTCTTTCTTTCTCCTAGCCATATCTTTTGTGTGTCTCAGTTTTCGATGGAATTTCTTTTATGGGTAGAAAATACAAAATTTTTAGGTATTTCCTTTTCTCATGTATAGGAATACATTGACAATCCAGCTTGCTCTTCGTCGTTATTCTACCGTAGGTAGTAATATTTACAAACAGGACCAGACGTTGAGAGAAAGCCCGCTGTTATTTTGTTGTTGAGTCAGGTAGGAGTAGATGCGAGGGATTAGTTTGTTATTATTTACCAATAAGTAAACGTCACACATGATATGCCTGGATAGGCACAGAGGGGAGGCAGAGTTATAGCTCCAACCCATTTGCGACCAGCGCTAAAGAAGGTGGGTGGTCAACACCACGCTCGGCCGCTTTACTCTCGGGAAAAACCCGGTGCCCATTGTACTGGAGGCTATTATTTACCAATAGGCAGGGAAAATTCCAGCAGGGAAGGACACTGGGAGTTACGTTTGAGCCGTTGGATTTACAAGATTAATATCTTGCTCTCTCTCTCTCTCTCTCTCTCTCTCTCTCTCTCTCTATATATATATATATATATATATACGTATAAAACATGTACCTTAAAAGAGTTTTTTTGAAGTTTGTGTTCGTAGGCAAAAGCGTTGAACTGGGAGCTACACAAAAATTTTGATGCTCATTGAATTTCTCTTCACAATTTCAAAAGTCTATATGTTGATAATTAATGATCCCCTTATAAAAAATTTATAGAGTCAGTTAAGGAAATAATATAGCGCAGTCCTCTAGAATAATCACTAAATAATCTGAACATTCCCACAATACCTACAGGCTAAGGACGAACAAATTCTCTTGAAGGATGGATAGGTTTACTTCGCAGAGATCGTTCGGCGGAAGGTTTCGTAAGATATATCTGTTTTCAAAAGCTGTCATACGTAACACTTAGGCCTATTTGTCACACAAATCTTTGTGTGGCAAAGTACATAAGAAATGTCTCGCCATGTTGCAAGTGCTGTAACTGGAAAGTGTAAACATACGTAGTTACGTTTAGGCCCATAAGGGACTTAAGATTTATTGTTTCTGTCAAAACGTAATTTCTGTTTATTTTATTATTTTGTTAGCCCAATATTTCCTCTGTATTGTACATTGGGACACAACTGTCTTTGCAGGCTGATTCCGATCCGAGACTGTAGATTTTTTTTTTTTTGGTTGGATGGAGGGCCCTCGCACCACAGCCTTAAGGCTTTTTGTGCAACCCCAATGAAGATGATGAGGATGAGCAGTCTTTTTACCAATTTTTACAATTAATGGAGCACCAGTGGAATGAAATCGACAGGGCAAAACCGACAACTCGGAGAAAAACCTGTCCCAATGCCACTTTGTCCACCACAAATCTCACATGGACTTGACCTGGGACCGAACCCCGGGCCTCCGTGGTTAGAGGCCGGCGACTAACCGCCTGAGCCATGGCACGGCCAGGACTGTAGGTTGCTTACCCCTTAAACAGGCTAACCTATAAAGCTGAATCACCATATTTAAATAAAGTAAGTAAAAAAGTCATAGATACCTTTAGCTGCTTAATATCAACCTGTTTTAAAACTACTTGGGTGCTAATTCGACTCGGCAGACGGTGCACCAAATGATCTGTGTTGAAGCCCCTTTTTATTCACTCGTTTCTTTCCAGGAGAGAAAGCACGTACAGTAGGCAACACCATGGCAGTACAATGGCTGGGAGCCAGGCCACAGCCATTAACAATGTTACACACCACGAGTGCAATCAAGTTAGCTGGTGCTGTCAGCAATGATCACAACGACTCTCGCCTCTACTCGTTAGTCAAGGACCAGTGGACACCAGAGGAGGCTCCCAGGGGTTCCAAAGCTTGGAACAGGACATTCGTGTTTCCTCAGCTGACCAGTGAACTTCTTGCTTTTATGATACATGAATCGGCGTAAACAAAAAAGCTTGTGACTTAACACTATTCCATTCACACAAAACTCATTACGTGAAAAACTGGTCGCATCTTAATATTCAGATCTCAATAAACTTAATCGTTTGCCTATTATTTATTAGGCGCGTTGGCAAAATTGCGAAAAGCGACTATTAGCTTCGTCATGTCTGTCTGTCTGTCCGTCCGTCCGCATGGAACAACTCGGCTCACACTGGAAGGATTTTCATGAAATTTGATATTTGAGTATTTTTCGAAAATCCCTCGAGCAAATTCAAGTTTCATTAAAATATGACGAGAATAACGGGTACTCCACATGAAGAGCTATGTACATTTATGATAACACTTCGCTCAGTTCTTCTTAGAATGAAAAATATCTTAGACAAAATTGCAGCGAAAATCAAAACACACATTTCGTGTTTAATAATATTTTCCCAAAATGTGCCGTTTGCGAGATAATGTGGAGAAATATGGTGGAGCCAGAGAGGCCAATGATGACAACATAATATGGCGCATGCGCACTGCATGCTGCATAAATAAGGCTACAGACACACATTCCAAATGTGTAATGCACATTTCCACGGCAACATTGGCCTCGCGAACGCGCCTAAATATTCGCTGTTAGTATTTTTAAGTGAAAGGCCGAATAAATAAGAATTTGTTTTGAAAAACTTATGTTATTCGCTCAGTCAGTCAATATTTAAATAACTTTTAAAAGATAGGAAATTAGTATATTTCTTCTATAATACACACAAGATATCCTTCAAATTAAATACAAACAGCATTTTAAGTACTTGTGATTTTCTGCATTGAAAAATTTACAAATGAAAAATACGAGAGAAAGTGACGTTATACGTGGCAGCCGAAGATGTCAAGCTGGATTTTGGATTTTCTTACCTTTTCTTTGTCGAGCCATGTAGACATAATACTTTCGTTAATAAAGTACTTCTTAGGTTCGTCCGCATAGTCACAAAAAAGTGCCTATTAACTTCGTCATGCCCCTCCGCCTTTCTGTCGTTTTTTCGTCTTTTCTCATAGTCTACATCAGCACTGCTTCACTGGAGGGACTTACATGAAATTTGATATTGGGAAGATCTATGAAAATCTGTCGACAAAGTTTAAATTTGTTTCAAGTCTGACAACAATATCGGGCCCTTTACACGCAGACCTAAGTGTTTCATTTTTATTGTTATCAGCGACATATATTTGTCATAAGAGTATTTTTATATAACACTCAATAATTTTATATTATTGACAATGACAAGTATTCCAACAATACACAGAGAACGCATTGTTTCTTTTCCATCGCAAAAATGGTTAGGCGAACGGACCACAATATTACGTTATACGTATATTTCCATCTTGTTAAAAACCAGTCTTCTTATTTAATAGCCACAATTTGTATTCGTTAAACAAGTCGAATCAAGTCACATTGAAATGAAGGTTAAAAACATCAAGTATACAAACATACATACATTATGTAAGTCTGCAAATTTTATAAAGATGAAAAATTTTAGTTAAATTGTTGTGGTCGATTTCACATTATAAGCTCACTCATGAAACAGTATAGTTCTCACATCAAATATCACCCAAATCAGCAAAGCGATGATGTAAATTATACGTATAGACAGACAGACAGACATAACCTTATACTTTTATTTAATTAAAATAAACACCAACAAAATGCACAACTTTCAAGGCGCAGACCAGCTCCTTATATCATGATACTATCCAACGCGTTTCGGCTCGTTGCGAGCCATCATCAGGGATCCCTGATGATGGCTCGCAACGAGCCGAAACGCGTTGGATAGTATCATGATATAAGGAGCTGGTCTGCGCCTTGAAAGTTGTGCATTTTGTTGGTGTTTATTTTAAATAATAAAAATGCACGGTGAATTAAGATTAAAGCTTATACTTTTATGTTCGGTCTACCCTTCTGCCGATGCATTAAAATTTGCACTTGCCCCTGCAACTGTGCTTTCAACTAGTGGAACGGCAGTTTACCATTGCAAATCAGGTCAAAACATTAGTAGTCCACGAGTACGAACCCTCACCTCTCACTCCCCCTTCCCCCACACTTACCTCTGTACCAGCAAAAGCAATGGATTCAAAGCGCTAAACTTTTACTTCTGTCTTCCTCTTTAGTCTCTCTCTACAGAAGGAATCATACATATTTATTAGAATTCTGATGACATTTTTCTATTAAGCAAATCCTTGCTTATCCCGGTATTTGATTAGACTCCTTGCTGGCTGACAAATGTTATTCTACTTTCTGTCCCGCCTCCTATGGAACACAGGGCTCGCCTCCAATATGAAAAACCAGTGTATCAGGGGTGAACAAGTTGCTCATAAGGTAGCTGGCAAATTTTCATTCACAAATGAGAAAAACGTCGTTTATTTAATTTGCGTGGTTAAGCCTATAGCGGTTTTCTCTTAGGGTCTCCGATTGTATAGACACTGGAGTCTTTGCTCGAATCCTGCTCGGAGCATGCATATACATTTTAAGCAATAGTGACAAATTTGTCCTTAATTGAGCACCACTGCTAATTAACCCCTTGAAGCCTAAAGTTTAACTGAGTAGTAATTAAAATTTATATCGACTTTATAGAAAACACACTGTTTTTCCATTGCAAAGGTCAATATATGAATGCTCTTCAGGAAAAATTCACCTTGTATTCTTATAAATAGCGTGATATAAAAATAAATATAGCCTATGGGAGAAATTCGGATATTTTAATCGTTAAATTAGTTGGTAGGCCTATCCTACGTTTATTAAGTCTTGTGTACCAAATTTAGCTAAAGCTGCTCCATAAATATTTACGGAGAGTTGAATGTATTCTTATTATTGGCACTAGATGCAGATGAATTTCTTAAGCCCCGTCGCTTTCCCCTAGGAAAAACGGCCCCCAGTAGGCCTCATTTTGTGTAAGAAGCTGGGTGGGACCCAGAGCCGGTCTGAACGTGTAGGATTTCAAAAGTATTAATGGCACTGCCGGGAAAAAACCACTGTCGTCCAGACTGTAGTGATGTAAGATGGCATATAAGGTAGTCTACATGCTAGCTTTCTCCGTAAATTCATAGTTTCCAAAGCTGCCCTTGCAACTGATATAGGCCTATAGAGCCTGAATTGATGGCTGGATTAAACGGGTAGGTTTTGGAGTAAATAAAAGCAAGCGTAAATATTTAGCAAAATAAAGCTCAGCAGCTTGAAGAGCGGTTTGCTCCATGCGTAGTATACAAAGAGGTAATTAAGAGTTAAATTACCACAAATAACATTTTAATGAAAAATTTAATTAAGCTGATTGATTATTAATTGCAGGTATGTGAATGTTATTCAATATCATAATTTAATTTTATAAGACTGACATAACTTCCTAGCTTATTTTTGTTTCGTGGGGCTCTAAAAGGAAATTATATAAAATATAATATTTCCTGCTTTTATAAAACAATCTTAAACTTATATTTGGGTTTAAGACAGGATAAAACAAATATGTCACGAAGACATTCATAATCTGTATTATTGATAAATTAGCTTTATTTCAAGTTGATAACACCAAGGAGAATTGAATGCAAGTCACATGGAGAGTGGGAGCCACAAGTTCCTTGAACATTATCAGAGAACCTCAAATTAAACCAGCAGTCATGAGATACAAAATGTAGTGTGGGCGAATTACATTATAACGGATATTTGAGAAATATGACGTAAAAATTTAAAATAAACTAAGCTAGCTTGGAATATGGTTTATACCTGATTTGTTTGAAGAATATAATGAGTGAATCAATGGGTTACATGAAACCACAAATTCTCTTGACGAGCTAAGTGACTTTAAATTTTTCGGTAAATATCCTACAACATGGCTTTGGTTACTTTATAAACCATTTGTAATAATGACATAGCTATTTGAAGATTCGGGCAAACCTGTGTCTTTGTGTGAGAAATTTCTGACGTTTCGAATGAAAAAATTTTCCTCGCCAACGCAGCTGTGAGAACTTCATATTTCAAGCAAATTATTTTCTTCCATCAAAATATCTTCAAATTTTAATCAACTCTTCTTTCACAGGGGGGCACGCGGTGGCGCAGTTGGTTGAGGCACTGCGCTATAAGCCGGAAGGTCGCGGGTTCAATTCCCGATGGTGTCATTGGAATTTTGCATTCCTTTCGGTCGCACTATGGCCCTGGGGTCGACTCAGCCTCTAACAGAAATGGGTACCAGGAATATTTCCTGGGGTGGTAAAGGGCTGACAACCTTATCACCTTCATGTACCGATTGTCTAGATATCTGGGAGCCTCAACCTCCTGGAAACCTAAGGGTCTGTCCAGGCCTGTAATGGGGTTGCTTTACCTTTACCTTCCTTTACAGGAAGAGTTACATACTTACTACATATATACGTAAATATTCTCTTAGATGTCTAAAGGATGAACAGTGGATGCAGACGGCAAGACACCTTGCCTTTGTACGACAAACTTCACGCCAAATTCTTTGTGTGTCCAACACAAAAAGGACGGCCGAATAATTTATCGAACATACGACAGTTTAAGAAACTTATTCTAGGTATATTTAATTTATTTTTAAGTACACTTAATAAATAAGTTCTTAGCATATTCTTCTTACTTTTTCAACACCTCTTACACGCTCTCTTTTTGAATATATTTTACATGGGGGCAATTTGGCCTCTCATATTATGGGGAGAGCATAAACTAAAGGTGTTTTAGAACAAGACTCTGTAGTATATATGCAGACTTAATGCAAAAAATATATATTATCATTTTGCAAAATTTCCTGTTAAGACGCTTCATAGTTTGACCTAGTCATTAAATATTATTACGGTAACTGCTCAAAGGATGGCCGAGACCTAAGCCACGCAAAATAGAGAAGAGAATTCTTAACGAATTTTGGTGGGAAATCCTGAAGGGAAAAGACCAATTTGAAAATGTAGATTTAAATGGAATATAATATTAAAATTGATTTTAAAGGAACTGGATGTGGTGCTACAACTGGGTACATATGTCTCAGGAAAATCAATGGAGGGCTCTTGTAAACACGGTAATGAAATATCGGATTCCATAAAATGTGGGGAAATTCAAGAATAGCTGACTAACTATTAGATTCTCAAGAAGGACTCTGGTGTATGAATTCAACTAATTTATAAGACACAACAAACTTTAGATGTTGTCTACCCCTAAAGCAAGTACTCATTCATGCAACTACGAAAGCAGACTTGCAGGAGTGACTCTGACTCTAGGGGCTGGGACACGTGTCATGCTGTTGACACAGATTGGGGCGCATCCTACTCACGTCTCGTCACCCTGAATGATTTTCTATGAAGGAACAAAAGTAAAAATGTGTATTGCAGTTTCGAGCCAGTGCTTCTCTCATCCTTCTTTGATCTTGAACACTATTTATTGCAGACAAAAATTTATTGATGACAAATGTAACCTTTTAAAGTATATTGGTAAATATATGTAGGTACCACCTGAATCAACATAAAAATAACACTCCATTTCTGGCAAATATGACATTCATGTGCTTTATACGATTAACAGAATGAAAAAGAATTCTTCCTTAAACTGTATTAGGCTAATTTTTGCTTTGTAATGACACATAGGGAATTTTTTGTTAGTTAGAAACTGAGTTATTAAATGCATTGCTACTTAGATAAAGTTCATACTTCAGGGGTTTAATGTACAAAAACCTACTATATTCCATATAATCAACGTTATCAATACTTGAAGCTATCCATCCCCTTGTGTAGAGAAAATTACGTAAATAACACTACGTACTTATTCCATCTGACCCGACCTTTATTTAATACGTTTTTCAAACACTACATGTTTCGATAAAGCCGACATTCAGCAGGTGTTTATTTGATACAGAAACTTAAAATTAAGGGAAAAATGTAAATACGTACCATCAATAAATACAATAACTTAAAATGCAAAATTCTAAAGTGCAATGCGAATATATATTTCAACAAACAATGTTTAAGCTCGCAAATTTTGCGTTTTTATCTTAAGTTTTAAGTTTTTGTATAAAATAAACACCTGATGATAATCGGCTTCATCGAAACATGTAGTTTTGAAAAATATAATAATAAATAAAGGTTGTGTCGGACAGAACACGTAGTGTTATTTATGTCAATACTTGCCTTTTGGACTGTACCATATTTTATTTCGTTACTCACTCCATGTGTCGAGACATTTTTCAAGTAATATTTAGGTTTAAAGCTAGAGAATTTTACCAATAAAAGTATTTACATAAATTTAAATGTAAGGTTCCAAAAAATACCTACAAATTTTAAAGAAAACAGCTGTAATGTTACCCTATAATCCTAGAGATTACTACTGATAAAACGAGATGTTTCCAATCTCACCCAGCAGATTTTCACAACAATTAATGCATTTAATATCACATGAACAGGAAGACGTCAGACGACCATCATAGTTGGTATGCAGCTGGTTTAATGAGAACTTTATTTACGTGAACTACGATTATCTGCTCTTAAAGGATCGGACCGAATTCTCCTTCAAACTCATGTAAAGTCAGTACTGGTTTCAGTGAAACCACAACACCCGAAACTAGCTTTGTCAAATCTTTCAAAGTATATGCGCCATAGTAGACTTAATTTTTCAGTCTGCATTACCGACTGGTCAATGACGCGTGCACCTACAATCGCATGGAAAAAATATGTCAAATACACCTTCAGAATACATCTCAGTATTAGGCAGATTGTGAAGTAGTCTCCCTGACTAGCATTTGCCTGCCCTGGATTGGGTCGGGCATATTATTGTAATTAAACTTGCCGATTTTCCCGGCTTCTTTATTTTATTAATAATATAAAGCTTCTCCATTTAATAGATTGAGATATTCCTTCAATTACTTAGCAGTTTTCTTGAATATCTCACCAGTCAAAATATCCATTGTTCTGAAAGTCAGATCTTCTGACAATTCTTGACTTAATCACTTGCCTGGTTACTTTATTTTGTTAGTCTGTTTAGGTCAATTAACTGATTTATGAATTAGTTAATTTCTCTGGAACATAAGTTGAAGTTGCATTTGATAAACGTGGTAGTTGACAGGCTTTATTACAAGTACCTCATATGCTACTGTTTCAGTGTAGGTATACGTCCAAGTGTCAAAGAAACTATTCCATTTGGAATCAAAAGGTATCAGAATCTGAAACATCTAAAGTGGCAACCCTGTAAATTACTGGGCTAACTAATCCTGTAACTATATCGGATGAGGCTACTACGTATAAATATATACTACCCTTAACACGTGGATCGTCTATTTATCTTTGTCTGCACATTCTAGCATGTTTAATTTAAAAGTTTAACTTTGCTGTTATCCAGGATTCCTGGGTCTGCTTGTGTAACTGAATGTTTCGCAAATCTGACAGCGGGGCGGAGAAGAGGTAAATGACGACAGAGGGAAGAGGGCGCTACATGTGATCCGTAGGGTAACACAGAAAACTCTCGGTAACGAGCAAATGATGAGGTTAGGTCACGTGATCAGAATTAGTCCTGGACCCTGCATGCATTTATATATATATAACACACACATCAGGCAGATATAATACATTTGGGATTTAGGTATAGCAGTTTGTGACGAATTGCCAAAACACTGTCTGTCTAGCTACAATCACAACTGTACTGACGAATAATTTATAGGCTTTTCTGTATATCCTAACTGTGGATTATAATGAAACTCATAAATGACAGTGAGCCTCAAATGGGGTGAGGTTGGGGAAGGGTTATTACACGAATATGCCCAAAAGCCTCTGTTGTGTGATCATTAGAGTTTTAGGCTTAAAATGTAACGGTGTAGAATTGCTGTAGGGCCTCCATACGATGGAGCTTTGTATTAAAATCTGAAAATCAATTTCTGCAATAAAATAGACACGTGAAATTTTGATGTATGTTTAATTATCCATTTTGATTAATTTCAAAATAACGGGAAATTAGGAAGCTGGGTATTCTGCAGTATATCGAATTGTAACCTTAACTGCAAAATTCTAAAGGAGAAGTAAGTGTCAATTCAAGGGCCACCCTCTGAACGCCTGACCACCTTCTCTTCTAGAATGCGAGCCATTCTTTTCCATATATTCTTTCATCTCCTTACTTCATACTGGTAAGATTATCTGTTGCAGTTCTGATATCTATATGTTATGGAGCCTACGTGATTACTCTATTTACTCATTCTTTCATTCACAAGTTCATTCCTTTATTCTCTTTTTAATTATTTCGTTCCTTCATTCACCCATTTAATACGCTACGTCTACCACTTATCTCTCTCATGTCTTAGTTTCTCTTACCAGTGAGTAAGATAGTTCTTTGTGTCCCATAATCTGTGTATGTTTGTGCCATTTATTTAGGTATGTCCATTTTTTCAGTGCTATGATTAACGCAATATTGCCAGTTGTCTTAGTTTTTCCTTTTTTTATGAAAGATCTCTCTTCTTAAAATAGGTCTAATTTATTCGTGCTTGTTTCATTAATTTCTTCTTTTGTTCAGCCACTATTCTGTGCTATTGAATATTGTCTGATGTCTGGGCCGCCTCTTCCCTCATGAACGGAGACCCATCTGTTGCAATACTGAGCATCCATGCGTAATACGCAATACGTAATTATTCCTGTTACATTACGTATTATGGCACTTGGTCTCGCATCTGAAGGAATAACATAAATAGATTATGGGTGTCTGTGAACAGGATGCCGAGGAAGCGATTTTTATGTAAGACAGAGATAGTCGAAATTATAGCAGGATATGGAAAATTACACAATGAGCATGTCTCGCTGTTTGACTTTCCTAATTTTGTCAGGATAATCAACTTAAGGAAGAGAACATATGCGAGACACGAAGGAAGTAAGAAAAGCACGACCTATAAGAGATACAGAAGACTAAATCGTTACAAAGACTTCATCTCGCGACGGAAATAGCCATCTAGTCTCCATTTATATAGCCATAAACACAAAAGGAACAAGTGGTCATATCTGCTTACGACAACAGCCTATTCGATAATAGAATTCTCAGTTCAACCTTCCATATTCAGGCCACATTTCCTATTAGTCACAATTTACTGGAGGTACGCGGTGGCGCAGTTGGTTAAGGCACTGCGCTAAAAGCCGGAATAGTCGCGGGTTCGATTCCTGATGGAATAATTGGAATTTTGCACTGACTTAATCCTTCCTGACAACCTTAACACTTTCATGTGATGATTGTCTGGAAATCTTGGAGCCTCAACCTGACACAATTTACTGAATATATATTAAAAGGCCGTGCCATGGCTCAGGCGATTAGTCGCCGGCCTTCTACTGCGGAGGCCCGGGTTCGATCCCGGGTCAGTCCATGTGGGGTTTGTGGTGGACAAAATGGCACTGGGACAGGTTTTTCTCCGAGTTGTCGGTTTTCCCCTGTCAATTTCATTCCACTGGTGCTCCATTACTTGTAAAACTTGGTAAAAAAAACTGCTCATCTTCATCACAGGGTTACACAAAAAGCCTTAAGGCTGTGGTGCGTCCGTAGCATCTGCTACGTGGCCCTTCTCCATGTAAAAAATATTAATATATTTGTAATAACTCTTTTCATAAATGACCTTTGAATACACCTGGGTGAAGTTAGGAATAGGGGTTTTTTTATTCTTTTACAACAAAATATTTCTGTATTTTCTACCTAATTTGACACTAAAGAGCACTACATTTTGCCCAAAATTTCATTTATGTGTTTATCAATTCGCATGTTTCTCTGAGTAAACAATTATAATTTCCCTAAAAACATCAAGAGAGTCTTCTTTGTTACAAGGAAGCTGTTCTTTTTATTAAGGTTAGTAATTGAATTGTTAAAATATGTTATTACTTGGATTAATTCTGTGTTAGAAATTTTAAAAAGACCTTGTTTGATATAGCTCGTTAAATGATTAACAAATTGCCAAAAGTGGAAGGGTTCTATTATCCTTCCCACTTGACAAAAAATTACTAGAATTTAGTTCTTTTTGAGAAGTTAATAGGCACTCAGGTAGTTAGGAAATTAACCGTATTTTTTCCTAAGATGTTTCATCCCCGTTGTTATTAAACCAGTACATATTATTCAGTAACGAGTCTTACACATCACAGTAAAATTTTATGCTACTGGTTTCGGCTTGATATAAGCCATCATCAGACCTTTTTTTTAATTTTCAGTGGACACTTATTACTGCAAACATGTATAAAATCTCATAAGTGTCCACTTGGAGTTTTTAAGAGAAAAAGGCCTGAGGATGGCTTATAGCAAGCCGAAACCAGTCGCCTAAAAATTTGTACTCTGAAGTTTCGTATGACTGTTTACTAAATAATACAAACTGGTTAGCCCTCTTTTACTGGACAAAAATGTGTACACGACCAACAAACTGCTGCTCTGTGCTATCTTGACTTCACTTGTAACACAACTCTACGTTCATCGGAACTCGTAACAAACGTTGCAACTAGATACGATATTCTAACTGCTTTATACGTCTCTCACCTCGCAGCCTAGCTCTCTAAATTCACCATCTACTACGTCTTCAAGTGACTTTGTGTTTCCTAGAAGTTCCCCTAGAAATTCTGTAATAGGTCTATACATTCTTTATCAACAACGTACTAACCACATGCCCAGTAAATTTATGTCTCCTGCATTTTGCTATCCTAATAACAGACCTGCTACATTTCCTGTTTAAATCACGACATTCCCTCATTCATTGCATGCTGGCTTCATCCTTTTTCGCCTCAAAGACCTTTCGGTTAGTGTCAGGCCTTCCTTTCGATGTTTGTTTCAAACTGAAGCCTAGAATTCATCCAATAAACTTGACAATTTTAAGCATGTATTTTCTACCCAACAGGAAACATATCACATATCCAATACAAAGAACAAATATTTTAAACTTGTTTAGGGAAAAGTCCGCTCTTTATTCTGAGTAAAATATGAATCATATAAATAAACTCTCTGCAAAATAAAGAGCTTTATATGCTCACGCCGGTGTTACATATAGTGACCACTCTGCCGTAAAAGTTAATTTGATGACACTTCCTCACTCTAAGCGGTACACTCTCTCAACTTCTGCAGCAGGCGTAGATGTGTACTCTTTTGCCACCCTAAATTCGGCTCTGTAATTTACGGATTCCTCTTCGTTACGTAGGATATAGACATTATTTTTTTGTCTAGAACGAGACAGTATTCGTTTCCAGGGCACTAAATGTGAGCACTTGAGAATGTAATTTTATCTCTTTTCCATACATATTCACCTGTCATTCGGGGCATAAAAAATGGGCCCATCAGAGGCGGCAGTTCGAAAAAACATTGTCGTCTGTACCACGAGAATGAGTCACACGACCAAGAGAGCAATTGCCAGAAGTTAGGCTACAGGCCTTCAAGGAAAGGAAAAGATTTCTAACGAACAGAGATATTGCGGCTATATGTCTGTAATATCAGACCTACAGATCTACAGAAGATTTATAAATCTATATACAAGACTTATCTCCTGTTCGGCAAATTTTATATCACCCCGTTTTCCTAAATGTCATCCTGGATAAGCTAGTGACTTGGGACACGAAAGTATCGAAGTAGGATATATATATAGTTACTGATAGACTAAATCTTTTGAAAGACAAGCCTATAAAGTCATGAAACCTGGTAATGCAATGATTCAAACTCCTTCTTCGTGTTTGTCTGTTATCCATTTTGTGTTTTGGTAGAGACATAAAGAAATCTAACATTTATCGTGGATTTCCCTTTTCCGTCCAATTAAATATTAATCGCTTGTGCCTACTTTAATGTACATCAGGTCCCCTTCATATTACACTCTTCCTAATTGTAATTTACAAATAATTTTCCAACCAGGAACTTTTCATAAGGCTTATAAGCCTATAAATTTAGATTATAATATTCCCAATGACGAAAAGAAAAAATAAGAAACTTATAACTTTAGTGACATTATAATAACAAACACAATGGAAATGAAAGTTTCTGTCAAATGTTTAGTATGCAGGCTTTTATTCCTGACGTCCCGGATTTAAGTCTCTGTTCAGAACCTGCCATCCTGACTGGTTCCTTGCAGTTTCTTCTCATCCCCACAGGCAAATATTGG
This sequence comes from Reticulitermes speratus, assembly GCA_021186555.1. Classification (NCBI taxonomy): domain Eukaryota; kingdom Metazoa; phylum Arthropoda; class Insecta; order Blattodea; family Rhinotermitidae; genus Reticulitermes; species Reticulitermes speratus. The sequence continues at coordinate 25,472,204 of JAJKFL010000005.1, forward strand.
AAAGGAACTCATACTAAAACTCAACTGCTTCCTTTCACATATATATAACTCATTATTTATCAATATGCCTATAATTTGACCCTACACCATCTAGCGAATCTACTAATAAATTTGTTAAGTAAATAAACAAATGAAGTTGACAAAGGCTAAAAAAGGAACACCCAAATATATGTCAGTACTATTGCTGAACATATGTTTACAGTACGTGTTGAAAACCCACATACGTGTCAGTGGAGTGAGACTATATTTACTGAGTCTAAATATTGATGCGCAATAAATAGAGGCGTTCAGTGCCAGAGACAAAATACATTATTATATGCTCTTAAAATAATACTGATAGCCTCTTAATAAATAAGAGTTAATATACACATAACAGTAAAGTAGGTTCATACTGAAGCTGAAATTGTAATGAATTTTGAGCTCACAGACATTATTTAGGTCTGTGGTTCTAAGATAAATGAAATGTTTATCACGGAATTTCTTAAAAAATATATAGCTTATAGGCCTACTTCTGTGGGACATTCAATAAGCCTGCTTTGGGGACGTGTTTGAAATCTGCAGAAAATTAAACAAAATTGCTTCTTGAGGTGAAATATAACTTAGCCATTCCTTCTTAAGTTTGAAGCCTAAAGTTCACCTACATTATGTTTAAAATTACCAAGTTTATTTGCCACAGAAAACCTGGCGTCTTTTAGCGCTGTATGCAGATAATCCCTACTTAATATCCCCTGAATAAGGTCACGCTCTCTTAGAGAGCATAAAAGGCTGTGTGAATATATTTACAGTAATAATAATAATAATGGGAGAACCCTCGGTATAGGACCATAGCTACCAGCAGCTATCCGTCACAGACTTCGGTGATAAAAATGTACCTATAAACATTAAATAATATCCGATATGTCAAATACTATTATGCTTTAAAATTCTGCATGCATTGTACAGTACAGTTACATTTCTTTATGAGAGTTATATCGGTGTGTATAAAGAATATTTGGGTCCATGAAAGTGGCGAGAGAAGACTTGAGTGTTATGATATTTATTTGTCCCCCGTTTGGCACAGAAAACCACGTTTGAAATTGAACCCCAAAATATAAATATTTAAAAAAATTAAGAATCCGTGATGAGAGGTTAAGTGGTAAAATTGTAAAATTACACTTTCAGGACATTATTGTTTATTGTTAAAAAAGCTTTAATACATTGTACTAATGTTTTTTCACTTTAACGGTCCGCCTGAAATTAAAAGTTTTTGATGACCATCGAAATTCTTCGAAGAATTTCAGTAAGAATTACGTTTTTCGAATCCTGCGGGAGGTCTTCGAACTGCATATAATCAGTTGCGCACTAATATAGAGTTTTGGGAAGGAAAAGGAAAATAAACTGACACAGAGAATAGGATTGCCGCCTTTGTCTACAGGCACCAATTCAGCTTAAAATAGAACTTTTGATTCCGTTCTTCTGTTGAGATTAATTGAAATTTCATTCCCATTGTTTGTTGTAAAAAATGATATTCAGAATTTCAAAATCATACGGTACACCGAGGAGAAAACGCGACTCTTCAGTCACGGAGAAACGAAGGTAACATAAGAGTACAGTTTTTAGTTTTCCCCCTTTTTCATTTTACAAGTGAAGAATGGGGAAAGGGGAAGAATTCATTGAAAATTAAAAGAAAGAAACCTATAAATTTCACACTGTTGACACCGTGCATCTTCGTCATATTAAATTAAGTTATAAACCAACCGATGCACACTAAAACCACTTTTTAAGTAGCTTTATTATAAAAATGTTAAAATTGTACCCCTACACGTGTTTCGATCCTAGGATCATCGTCAGGGGGTTTATTGCTAAAAGCTACAGTCACTTCAACACATGATTTAAAATATTCTATCTGCACTTTGAAACATAAGTTAAAATCTTGTAAAAAGATTCTACAGTGCTTTTATAATTTTACAACTTTTAGAGAATCTTTTTACAAGATTTTAATTTATGTTTCAAAGTGCAGATAGAATATTTTAAATCATGTGTTGAAGTGACTGTAGCTTTTAGCAATAAACCCCCCTGACGATGATCCTAGGATCGAAACACGTGTAGGGGTACAATTTTAACAATTTTATAATAAAGCTACTTAAAAAGTGGTTTTAGTGTGCATCGGTTGGTTTATAACTTAATTTAAAAGAAACCTATGTTTATAGTGACCAATCTTCTGTAACTTCTAGCAGAGTATTAGTATGGCTAAAAGGTCTTATTTTAGTGGCACAAACCCATCAGTCGACGCGGTATTCGTGATGTACTTGGTGAAAAATAAATGGGAAGTTCTAACAAATGCTAAAATGAAAATAAAACTGAAATGTGCAAAACGTGAGAAATTGGAGGAAGTTTTAGCAATATCGATAAGATCTTTAAATTCTAAAAATTTTATATCAACAAATCAAATAATTGAAGGAAAAGCAAAAGAAACTGGACAGAAGATGCGCACTGTATAATTCACATAGAGCTATGAATATTTACATCTCTTCAAACAGCCTCACACAATATCACAGCACGTAAAATATGAAGAATCTAGAGGTAAAATCAGAAATATTTGAAATAGTAAGGCAAGGGCTTTCCAAAACCTTTAGTGAATATTATCGGAAAGATGTCTACAACATGGACTAGACTGCGCTGTTTACAGAACGAAGTCTGACAAGACCATCTTAACTGGACCCACAAAAGACCGCAAGAAAGCAGAAGCCAGAATTGATCCTGTATTTTGCTTTAACTGCAGTTGGAATATCAAAAGATCTGTAAGAGTGATTGGAAAATCTGCAGCGTGCTTTAGCATGCTCTTCAAACATTTCGGTCGGCCCTGTTACCTTAATTACAACACAATATAAAGTCACAGACAACCACAACAGAATGCAGTGTGTAGTTGAACAACTTCTGTAAAGAAATGACAAGACACAAAACTTTGCTATTAGTAGAAACAGCTCCACGTCACAAACTAGCAGACCTCCATAACATGTGGCTGGAACAGTCGTCACTAAATTCAACGAGATTACTAGAATGCCTGGATGCTGGAATTACCAACCGTTCCAAAGCACAATATGGACGACATCAGAATAATGGATATTGTGCCTATTGTTGAAAATGATACTGACAATGAAGTATGTGAAAAGTTTGCTGCAAAAGAGCCTCAAATATTCTTTTAATAGTCCATCAGTATTTGAAAAGAATTGTGACGAAAAACAATGACGCCATATTGAGGTTCGACTTAATATGCCAAGTATAAAGTTCACCCTAGAACGGGCCATGAAAGCCCAGAGGTGTCGTATAGGTATAGATCTACTCTTTCTTTAACCCTGGCACTAGATGAGGGTGGGTGGTCAACTCTCAACTCCACGTCCCGGCCGCTTTACACCCGGTATCCATTGTATAGGAGGCTGGGTGGGCCCCAGGGCCGATCTGGACGGCTGCGGAATATTTCACCCCCACCGGAATTCGAACCCCGGACCGTCCAACCCGTAGCGAGTCGCTATACTGACTGAGCTATCCCGGCCCACACACCACTGCAAGTACTGCAAGATTAGTGGTAAAAAGCAAAGCAATCTCATTACAGGCCTGGACAGGCCCTTAGGGTTCCAGGAGGTTGATGCTCCCAGATTTCTAGACAATCGGCACATGAAGGTGGTAAGGTTGTCAGCCCTACGCACCGGCCGCCGTTACCCCCCAGGAAATATTCCTGGTACTCATTTCTGTTAGAGGCTGAGTCGACCCCAGGGCCATAATGCGACCGAAAGAATTATGTCAATAAAAAATTCCAATGACACCATCGGGAATCGAACCCGCGACCTTCCGGCTTGTAGCGCGGTGGGAAAAATGTAGCGATTTTTTAACGTTAAAGTAGGTGATACAAGATATTACGGTGTTAAAAGAGTGAGGCATATAAAAATAAAATACTGCTGTAAGCTATGCTCCTACACAACAACTTTAAACGCTCTTTAATTGCGCCTGTTTGGGACAGTAGGAATAACATAATGTTTCACCGTAAACGTGTTCAGAAATAACTTGTCACCATCCTATGCCACACTCAGGCCTACAACGTAAATCCTATGCCAGACTCAGCCTAGAACGTAAATCCTATGCCACACTCAGGCCTATAACGTAAATCCTATGCCACACTCAGGCCTAGAACGTAAATCCTATGACACACTCAGGCTAGAACGTAAATCCTATGCCACACTCAGGCCTAGAACGTAAATCCCATGCCACACTCAGGCCTAGAACGTAAATCCTATGCCACACTCAAGCCTAGAACGTAAATCCTATGACACACTGAGGCCTAGAACGTAAATCCTATGCCACACTCAGACCTAGAACGTAAATCCTATGCCACACTCAGGCATAAAACGTAAATTCTATGCCACACTCAGAACGTAAATCCATATGAGATATCGAAGGTTTCCTTTTCTTTTCAAAATGTCCGTCGAAACTAAATCTGAGTTAATTTGTTTCTATATATCTTATGCACAAACCTGCTTAGCTGAAATTTTGTGATAATGATTAACGTGTTGCTGTGGAAATTCCCCAAATTAACATTGACGTAATTAATTAGACACGCATATTCCTAAGCCTAATATAGGCTACGTACTTTATTTGGAGGTTAAAAGAGGCATTGAGGATTTGTTGCACATTACTGCACTTCTTATGTGAAATAACAAATAAGATTGGAATATAAATTACCTTCTCCTAGAGCTAAACCTGTAGGCGTATGAGTAAGTTACCCTGTAAATTAGTAAGTGCCTTCTATGAAGGTTTACCTTTCAACAACGCTTTAACTACATTTTTCACAAACATCTACACTCTGTCGTCTGAAGCATGAAGTTCCTTCAGAAGTGAATGCAGTTAGGCCCTGCAATATAACGCTGTAGACAGACTAGGTGACCAAAAGTGTCAAGCCACTTATCGTGTAAGTTCGGAGCACTAGGACAATGTTTCGGTGAACTTCTTGTCCCCTCTTGACGGAATAACAACATGATGATAGGCATCAGAACTGATCAGGTCTACATTGTAGGTCTAATAAGAAGTATTTGAGTGACTATGAGGGCTTAAAATTAATCAACAGAAACTACATATAAGCATATTTAGATCGATTTATATAGATTGTAGTCTTAACTACTAGTGTTAATTTTGCTGTTGGCACAAAATCTTCTCCCTTTGGCCTATTCTAGATTCTTTTTCTCTGGAACTACACTTTAGTCAGAAATAATTCAGGGGTTTTGAAAAACCGAGCCTTACTTTCAAATACGGTCTTATTCGCTCGAAGACCAAAACTCAAATTCGGAACTTTAAATTGGCTTAGAGGGATGAGATTAAATTATCTGGTTAGTTAATTATTTCAAGAAAACAAGGCAGTCGTACGTTTGACAGCTTTCCAATAACCTTTGCTTGTGTGTGTGTGTGTTTGTGTGTGTGTGTGTGTAATAAAGCGGCAGCTGTTAAACAAAATTCAGGTTTTCAGTTGTATTATAACTATAAATATTACGAACGAACTTTTATAATTTAGGCCTAACAAAGACTAATAAATATCACGTATAAGTCACAAAGTCTATAGGCCAATCTAGGACTAAAAGTGTATCGTTTGAGGTTGATTTTTATACTAGCAAATTTATCACAACACAAGTTATTATGCTCCTTACTGTTTTTAAATGCGATATTTTTCTAACTGTTATGTAAAAAAATGTTTTCCGAACTATCAGAAAACACATTGTATCTTCATAAGGGATGTTAATGTTGTTTACGTAACTATCCTCTTCTTATTCTGCGAATTACATAAAAACATATAGCACACGTGGAGGGTAAAATATAGAGATTATATCGTATGATATTAAAACTGGCAGTGTAACATATCGCCTGGCCATGCGGTTCGTCGTTGGTCTTTTCCATCTGAGGTCCGATTCGATCTCATGCCAGTCCATATGAGATTTTTAGTGGACAAAATGGCACAGGGCAGATCATTTTCCCACTACTTCGGTCTTCCCCGTCATATTCCCATATATTCGTCTGTCACTAACGCTATATTCTTAATCTTAGCAATTTAGATAGTAGTTGAATAACACACTAAAAAGATCGTATAGCCTAATAATAACCACTGTGCTTTAAAGCGTTAATGTGAATTGTAACTGCGTGGTCATATGCCTGGATCAGTTTAATATTAAGTAACTTATACAAAAATTAAACTTTTATTTGAGGTGTAAAAAAAAGATCGTAATGTCATTTGTGTTAACTGCGATACTATCTGATTACATAAGCAGAGACTCAGACCATAAATGACGATTTATATGTTGATAAGACTATACAGAATTAGGGCTAACAGATTCAAAGTTAAAATTTCTTGAACTTTTTTCAAATATTAATCAAAAACATTAGCGAGATAAGTATGCATAATCAACAGAACTTAATTTGGAATATGTGTAATTAAAGGCTCAAATCTAGTAAACATGTCATTGTCCTGTTCCATGAATTTAATTTTCAATATTTCTACTTAATTGTTATTTTACTATCGGAAAGACAGAATTATGTCTGCAATCAATAATAAACTGAGTAGCAATTTTCTTAAAAACTGACCTACACGAACGGCAACCAGCAAACTGGAAACTCTCTATTTTAAACTGAAATTTTTTACTTAAGCCAAGCCCCTGAGCACACCATCAAGGCATGTGGGGGATTTGGAATATAGCTCCACTCATCTTTAACCCCGTGTTTATTATTCATCCCGATGTGTCACTGTACATAAGTCAATAAATAGCCAGCCGACACAAATTCTATTATATTTAAACATAGTAATAGTTAAATAAGATTTGCATTAGACTGACAGGTTACTGGCTGAAACTCTTGGCTAGATGAAGCTGAGTGTTCAGTGTTTACGTCCCAGCTGATTCACCTCCGGGAAAAGATTTAATTACTTATTAAATAAGTGGCTAGGTGTGCCCTAGAACCGACTGGAAGATTTGGAGAAGAGAAACATCTCTTCCCCCTGTCGAGAATCGAAACACCAGACAGTAGAAGCCTACAGGGACTTTGTTAACCCGTCTTAAACAAAATATAGAAGGCTTACTATAAAATCAAGTGTAATATTATTCTAACAGGAATTGTGTTCACAGCACATAAAATGTAAATAAATTGAACAAATTTCTTCAGTTTAACCCTAGACCAAAAACAATTAGCACTTAGTAAAAATAAATACAATATAATCCCACTTTGTTAGGTATTCATACCGTATCTGTTAGCTAAATTATCCAATTTTAAATAATTATCTATCCTTAATAAATAGTCGTTTAGTAGCATAAAAATCTTAATAATAATGACTGGCTGGCTTTATCTGCCAGTGCAATTGTACCTGTAGGGTTAATCCTATATGACAGGACAGTTTACCAAATTTTGCCTTGTATTTATTTTAGCCCTTTTAATTTTTTGATTAGAAAGGTAGTAAAAATGGTAAATGAGTTTTATGAATGTAGACACTGTGGCCTGAACAGCAGCATGCACTTTCACTATAAGTGTATGTAGGCCTGCTAAGACATGTATGGTGTTATTTAGATCTGTATTATTTAGATATGTATGCATGTATATATGTATGTATGCATGTATGTAATGTATGATAGTGTATGTATGTATGTCCGATTAGGTTGATTGCAACTGGTTTTTTTCAAAAAAGAAAAGCAGATGAGAATTTACAAAAAAAAAAAAAAAGAAAAATTGTAACTATGGCATCTGTAGTAAACATTGTGTTTGGTTTTCACTTCCAAGCCAAATTCAAATTCGGATAAACCAAACAGCCTTATGAATCTAATCTTCCTTGACACTCAAATCCACTTTAACGACAAATTAGACACTAAGTTTTGAAAAATGTGGAATAAGAAGTAGAATCTAAACAAAGATGCCTTTTTGTAATTCTCCTCTACTGGCTGCCACATTCACAAGTGAAGTACTCACCACGCACTCCGTTCTCCGTCTCGAGTGCTGGCTGAGCCACTCCAACAGCAGTGGATGACGGCGGAGATGCACTTGCGGACTCCATGCGTTGGTGGCGCGGCAGTGGTGGTAGCGGTGACACTCCTTGCTACCGCAGGACTTCTTATAATCCGATTCTACAATTTACTTATTTCAATAAACAAATTACTAATTTTTATATTCCATGTATGTAAATATATGTATATGTTGGAACTGACTGCATTCATGTACGTACGCTTAACATTACAAGCGTGGGTGTTTGCGAGGCTTAATCTTGCCACGGTGGCTCCTGGCGTAGCTGTTGATGCTGCCACCACCACCACCACCACCATCTCGACAAGCGCAGTAGTCCACATGCCATCAAAACTGAAGGAGCGCTTCCTGTAACAAGGGGTGAAGAGTGATGGGAGGGAGTAATTGCTCTTACTGATGATGATGCTGTGACGCCAGTGGAGGGAGGAAGCACAGTGCAGTGTGCGTGACCCGTCAATCATTACCCCTCCTTCCTTACCTCCCTCCCAACTTGACAACTTTGCTAATTGTGACAACCTGGCTATAACCAAGGTTACGCATTTATCACAAGACACATGTAAGACGTTCAATATTTACTTTGCCGATCAAACGAAAAGAAATACAGGTTATTGGGTGTGGCTTGCTTCATCTTTGTACGTTGCTGTGTGACTTTGCGCCCTCCCCTGCTTTCCTTAAAACCATATAGCCCACAAGTCGTGAATCTCTTCCAGAGGGGACTACGTCGGGCGAGAGGCGACTTGGTCTTCCATCGCCCTATCACAAATAATATGTTCACGATATTCGCCATTGATTGGTTGACGGTCCGGGGAAGTTTCGACATGCCTTAATCCTATTGGTCGTTGGCTGCTGTCGGCTAAAGCTTGATGTCGTGATCTCATTGGCTCACCGAAAAAGCAGTTTGGTAGCAGGAGGCGGGAATGGAAAGGGATGCTCGGGATGCAGCGGGTTGCAGGGGAAGCAGCGGTCGCTGTATTATAGCGTGGCGGGGGCAAAGGGTGCAGCTGAAGAGGATAACAGGCTTAATTCTCATTCAAAAAGCTTCCAGCGTCCCAAGCAGCAAAGTAAATGTGATTTCGATCCGCGCGGAGGAGAGAGACGGCTCAAGACGGAGATAAAAACAAAGCAAGAAGGAGCACATCAGTAGATGGCGGAGGGAGACTGATTCCAGCTGCTGTGATGTGGCTCGTCCGGATGAATCTCCTGTCCTGCTCTGTCTCAGCAACGCATTGCTGCTGCTGCTGCTGTTTGTCGCCACAAATAAATAAGTCCCTGCATTTCGTTGTTTATCTCTGTTTCTTTCTTTGCCTTCTACTGTATTTATTTTTATATCTTTACTTGTGCCCTTCTTTTCTTCGTTTTTTCTTTACTGTCTTCCTGCCTTCTTTTATTTCTTCATGTGTCTTTTTTCTTCTTTCATCTCCTTTACTTATCTATTTGCCCTTATTTTCTTCTCGTATTTCTTTACTTAGCTTTGTATCTTCTTTTATTTCTGTATTTGTCTTCATTATTTCCTTACTTAACTTTGTTTAACTTTTTATTTCTATTTATTTTCTTTGTTTCTCTTTGCACTCCTTTATTTCTTTGTCTCTTTAGACCTATTTATTGCTTTATCTCTCTCTCTCTCTCGTTCAGTACATCTTCATTTCTTCCTTTCTTTTTACTTTCTTTCTTTCATGACACTGTAAAGTTCAGTTTAGCCTAGACCCACATAATGTCCAATCTGAAAAAACAGCGTGGTCCTGTATGGTGAATGATAATGACGTGAAAGCGAGCCGTCGCAATGCAAGTTAACGTGTCTAGAAGTAGCAGGAAAATCATGAAATGTTTGAATCAGCATAGACCTTCTGTGAGCGGAATTTGGAACCCGATATTTCTCCACTATGAAACAGGAAACTTGTCATTAGGTTACACACGAGAAGTGTCACGTTTTTAACCACCGCTTTCATGTTATTTTCCTCTCATATTATCTTTTCGTACCCTCTATATTCACATAGCCCTCGCACCAAGATTCTTCATCTTACAATCTATTTCCCGGTCTTTGCAAAATGTTTCTCTACCAATATTCTGTACTCTAATGTGTAACTAATCTCCCCCTTCCGAGCTACATATCCATCCCACCATAACCTTTTACATTTCAACCCTAACAATAGATCTAATAGATGAGCTGTAAACCTAAGACGTTAGTGTGAGTTAAGACTTTTCATATTATCTTATATGCTTATCATAAATACCCAAATTACCTCTAATTTTATACCTAAATCTTGAAAACAGAATTATAAATCGGGTTCACTATTCGGGGATTTCACAAGGGGGAAGCTTCGTACGGCGGATAACAATACGAATAATAGGCCAGGACAGAAGTCTTAAATTTAATTAAGACTTTTCTGAAATGATTCGACTATGTGAAGCAGAAGAGCTTTTAAGATCACATTTCCTTGGGGTGTCATGTCACGTACTTGGTAGATAGATGGGCCTAACAGCATGCCAGAGGAAACAGCGATAGTAGCGACTGAAGAAGGAGACAGCACGCTCCTCCGAGATGTCGCTCCTTGTCCACTAAACTACAAGCCTGTACATAACAGACTACAGTGAGGTCCATACTTATCGCTGTCAGAAACTCAAATTTCATATAAATTGCGAGGAAAGTTTATCTTGAAAAAATTCTGTATAGGATAAAAGAGAAATAGCTAGCATAGCCGGCGTAGAGATTTGCTACGGGCTGGACGGTCCGGGAATCAAATCCTGGTGGTGGCGAGATTTTCCGCACCCGTTCAGACCTGCCCTGAGGCCCACCCACCCTCCTGTGTAATAGGTACCTGGTTCCTTTTCCATGGCTAAAGCGGACGGGGAGTGGAGTTGACCACTCACCCCCATCCAGCGTTGAGGTTAAAGAATGAATAGAGCTATAGGCCTACATGCACTCCTCCACTGGGGCTTCACGGCCTGAGCTAGGGTGAACTTTACCTTTTACCTTTCTACTTTTTAAGATAGTGGGCTGGGATAGCGTAGTCGGTATAGCGACTCGCTACGAGCTGGACGGTCCGGGAATCGAATCCCGGTGGGGCGATATTTTCAGCACCCGTCCAGACCGGCCCTGGGGCCTACCCAGCCTCCTGCACAATGGGTACCAGGTCATTCCCGGGGGTAAAGCGGCCGGGGCGTGGCGTTGACCACCCACCCCCATCTAGCGCCGAGGTTAAAGAAAGAGTAGAGCTATACCTCTACTCCCCCTCTGGGCCTTCATGGCCTGTTCTAGGGTGATCTTTTTCTTTACCTTCAAATAAAAAGCTTAGGCCTAAGCCTAAAAGTTAGTCTCCAGCATCATGATGTGCCCATTTGTTCTGTTGCCATTCCGGTTTTCTTTCTGCGACAGATAGAGTAAATCACATTCACATAAATTCCCTAGCCGCTGTATTTTCCCATCGCAAGTTCTACTTAAAAAAAGCAACGCTACACAGAAAAGCAGTGACTTACATCACCAATTCCCAGAAAAGAACGGACACAAAACCTCAGCCCTCAGACGTAGGCGTTAAAACAATTAATTGTCACCAATCCCAGAAAGTACCAGGGGAGGATTGAACCCGAAACTCTACTTACGTTGTCAAGAGAGCCAAGGCCTGACACTGATGGTTTTAATAAGACAACACGCAATATTTGCAGTGTGTTTGTGTGCCCTTCCGTTCAACTGGACGTGAGGCGTGTCCCACATATCACTCAGAAGCGTGACAATGACGCGGTACGTCCCAGGGCTCCCATCATGTCCGGATTCACGTCACACAGTGTGATGGATGGAACGCCACCTCCTGAATTGGATTTCATGCGATCGAATCAATCTGCGATACTGGGGCCTCATGTGAGAGACCTGTTTCCCTTGAAATCTTGCACTTTGAAAAAAAAAGTAAAAAAAAGTGCGTGCAACGAGTGAGGTCATGTAGGATAGTTTGGATATATATAGGATAGGTTGGTGTAGCGATAGCTGTCACGACATGAATTATAGAGGTGCACGGTTCGAGTCTTGGTGAGTTATCCTTTAGTCTGAGTGCTTACGTGGTTTTCTCAAAACTTTCTACTTATATAGTCGTAGGCCTACTTCTAAAGTCAACCACATCCTTCCAAATTCTCACATGCTGAACATTTAATAAAATATCACTACAGCATAGAAATATCAAAACCTCTAAAACCGAAAAGAATCCCTTATTTATTTACTCTTGTTTTATGTCTAATGAACGACAAATTCAGTAATTCGGATTAGGCTAATAAACAGCCAAATTATAGGACGATACGAGAATAAGAAATTTACAGGCTGTTGTGGTCCTGACCTACTCCTATATCTGTCTTGAGGGACTGAGAACAAGCCACAGAGTAACTCTTCGTTTTAGTTGTTCTCCAGGTCGTGATATGAACCCGATAGTCCTACCTTCCCATTGACGTTCGTCAGAACGGCACCTTTAAATGCAGAATCTCCAAGACTCACTTGTTACTTCTGTCACTGTATGTTTATCCCTGCGTCGTTAAAACTTTCGTCTTTGTAAAGAAGTTAATGAACACCTAAGTACCAAGAAAGGCAGAGAATTATTTGAAAAGTTGCGGTACTTGTAGTTTCTCAAGAAGGTCTCTGCTCGGTGAAGTTAGTTAGTCGTTTGACTTACAGGCCCTTTCTGGCTTTTAATGTGAATGGGTATGGATTGGAAGAGAGGGCATCGATTCCTGCTTGATAGCAGAAAGACTTCATTTTTATGACCTCCAGAAATTTAATGTGCTTCGTACTGCTTCGTGTCCAAGTATTACTATGAGTCCGTCGTCAGGGACAGAAGGCGACGGGAGCGTGAGTCTTACAATTCTATTAGACATAATTAGGTATATCGAGGTTAAGAATGTGTGGGGCTTAAACTCCACGATGCCTACAGGCCTGCAGCTTTATGATATTATGTTTTGAGGAATGTAAGCAGAGCTGCATTTTGTGCCTCCGGCTGTCTTGTAACACTGTACCTCAGTACTGCTTGCATTAACTTTGACTCACCTTCCCAACGTGAATTTGTTTTTACGAATTAACTGCTGGTATAAAACCAATGGTGGGATACATCTAGTCTACCAGAGTGGAGGAAGTATTGCTATCTCACGACCGAACAGAGAGATATATATATTTGTAGGTAATTGTAAATTTTAAGCTTAAGCATTTCACCTCTACATATAGTGGGAAGGAAAAGACAGTAGGTCTAATCAGAATTACGAGTAGCTCGGGCCGAAGAAATGAATTTGTTCCTGGCACGCCATAAACATGTATGTGTGGTTGTGGTGGTATAGCTCCACGAAGTCTTATCTTCGGCACTAGATATAGGCGAGTGTATGCTTCACGTGCCAGCAGTTTTATCCCCAGGAACGAGCCACCGATGCTCATTAAATATAAGGATGTTGAGCCGTGGAGTCGATCAGGACGTTTAGATGAAAGAAACTCGCTTGTCTTTCTCACGGATCGAACCACGATTCCTCAATCATCCAGGCCATAGACAGAAAATTCCAGTAACCAGACATTATACTCGTATGGGGCCGAAATTAGACTGAATTATTTACGTTGCTGAATATTTTGCTTATTTATCCGTATTAAGGTAATTCAGGTTTAACTTTTCGGCCAGGCCGATTTTTTCGTTTTTCTCAGTAGCCTGAGGTAGTTTAGCGATATTACTCTAAAATACGCCACGATCGTTTCGTTTCACAATAGTTTGGATCCAGCAACCATGACATTATATCCAGTCGACGCTACGTAACACTTACAGGAGAAAAAAACCTTATTTCATAAATCTGAAATCAACCAAATTATTTTAACTCCATATTATCGTAAAGTTTCAGTTGAGCTAACTGACACTACTCCCGCGTGCCTACTTACGTATTCACGTCATGAACTCCAGGCAGGAAAAACTTATTTTATCCTTACTTACTTCTTTAACTAGTGCAGTTAACTTCACATGTACATAGGCCTATGTACATAGAATGCATATACATATGTATATATGTGTATATATGCATACTTGCATGCACACATAGGCCTACATACATACATACAAATATACATGCACGCATATATAGACTATGTAACCTAAATAAAAGAACGGCAAAATAGTTGGCTTTCATTAGGCCTGTTACATCAGAAAGTATTTAAGAATATGAATAAACTGGAAAGGATTTCTTAAAGTGAAAAACTGACTAGCCTAAACACTGAACGTAACACAATGCAAAAGTGTTTGAGATGCCATCCGCTTTTGTCTGTCCTCTCGCTTTCTCTGCAAGCCTTCCACTTTCTTTTCTTTCTGTGGGGTGTGTTTATGTTCTGTGGAATTTCCGTCTCCTATGCGTCCACTCTTCATTTGACGAGCTTCCGTAGAATGACAATTAACAAGAAAAGGCCGAAGTCTCCTGACATATATGAACTCTCCTAGCGCCCTGACCACCAAAAGCTCACATGGGCTGCCCTGGTACCAAACCCCGCCTTCCGAGGTGAGAAACCGGCGACTAACCGCCTGAACTATGGCACGGCCTCTGCCCACACCAAAGAACTGTCTGATGAAGCTAGAGCCAAATGCAACCTCGCTACACTCCGAGAAACAGGAACTTCAGAGGTTTAAATGGGCAGCAGATGTGAGCATGAAGTGACGTCACATGAACGTGGGTTTAATCTGAAGGACCTGCTCCTTCCTCCCCACCCTTAATTTTCCGCGCATTAAGCCCTGTAATTACAAACTCAGATGTACCAGTATATCACAAGACGAACCGATATAGTGTGGATAAGTTATCAAGTTTGGTGGGTGAGGTAAACGAGGTTTAAAGCGAGAGCCCGTGTTTAGTATTAGGGTAGTCCATGATGTGGATGGTACTAGGGCAGATTTTTCCAAGTACTTATGTTTTCGTCTGCCATTATCATTGCATCAATATTGTCATGCTCATCTATCGTGACAGACTCCGGAAATCCTGCCTAAATGGAAATAGCACGTCTACAAAAGAGTGTAAATAAGTAGGCCCATTAAAGTGATATCAAAATTAGGCCTAAGGAAAAGGTTTAGACCGTGTCATAATTCAGACGGTCAGTCACAGACTTCTCAACGCGGAAGGCCGGTTCGCTCCCAGGGCATTGCCTGTGATTTGTAGTGGACAGAGCGACAAGGGAAGAAGTTTCTCGCTGAGTACATAGGTCTTCCTTGTCAATTATCATGTCGTGGATGCTCCACATCCACTCATAAGTTACAGGGAGGATAGAACATGTGACTTCCCACCTTTCTATAACATGTGGCAACAACCCACCCAAGGGTTTGATGATACTTTTAAAAGGCTAAGGTGTCATTTTGCTTAATTAAGTACAAAGCCATGAAGAAGTGTAGGGGAATGCAAATATAGCTCCAAGGACCCTTAACCTCGACCCTAGATAAAGGTTAGTGTTGAGCGCTTTGCCACGGCCCTTTTGTTCTCGAAGAAAGGGCCCCCGCTATTTATTTCAAAGGAGTTTTGTGTGTGGTACGCCTACATGCTTTTTCTGGGATCGGTACAGGAGAGAAACCCCCCCCCCCCCCACTCGTCTCACAAATTAAGCCCCGAACGTCCAGCCCGTGACCTGGTCGCTAGGTCTAGGCCAGAACAAATGACCTACCTTATCCGCAAATTGTTAGAACACAACTGTTGCCGTTGTGCATACATTTCGCAGCGCATTTGTGTTTTTCATATGGTTTGTAGAATAAACAGCATTAAGAATTTGGGATTTAATCGTATAATGGATTAGTAAAATGTTCTCTGTGTGGTAAGAAATGGATTTCATTATACATGCATAATTAGTTTAATTTTGGTTTCAAAAAATTTAATTTCGCACCGGAATAAATGCTATGGTTCTGTTATATAATAAGGGGCCGCGATAGCGCAAAAGGTGTAGCAGATGGAACGGACTGGGTGGTCAGCGATTTAAATGCCGATAGACGCCAGAGATTTTTCTCTACTTTATACCTGTCAATAAGGGCCCTAGTGCCCACAAAGTCTCCTCTACAATTGGTACCAAGGCTCTTTCCCAGCGTTAAGTGGCCGAGGCCTGGTGTTGGCCATCCACCCCACTCTAGTGCCGAGGTTAAGAATGAGTAGAGCTATACTTTTAATTCTCGTTTCTCTCCTATGGCATGGCGTGTTATTGGATGACTTTAACTTTTACTTTCATAAAACCGAAAATAGCATATATTTTTATTATCGCAATACAGCAAGCCAACGGTCCACATGATACGTTTCGAGTGACATATTGAAATTCGTCCTCAAGGGCCATCCGCATCAAGTGACTAAACCCACATATTATACACCATGTTATAATAATCCTAGAAATGCTCCGTCATTTGACTAGCCTAAAGTAGTGACTTCAATCACCCCCCTCTCGAAACCCTCTAAATTTCCGTAGGGCGATATGAAGGACAGAGTTTACACGAAATGACTCAACACACAGCATACAATTTGGCATTTGACTGAAGTGGCTGTGAGAGGAATACGTCATATATCTGGCATTTTCATGGTACGAATAATTCTCGTTATTAAAGGGAGTCAAAGAGAACACTTCAATAACTTCTGAAATATTTTGTCAATATTAAGAAGATACTATATTAAGTAATTTATTGAAATAACATTTAAAGTTAATCATTTTGATTGAGAGAAAAGTGCCCTATCTAGTCCTTATTTCCTCTATGGATTTTCTTACCTTTGTGTATTTTTTCTATCTTTCTCGCTGTAGAAGATATGTTCTTTCAGCGCCTAGCGTACTTCTTTCTTCCATAATACCTCTTATTCGAGATTAGATTATTCTGTTTTAATGTGCACTTATAAGCCACTTCTTGAAGTTGCTTTCAGCGTGTTCCCAATACATGTTTCCCTACTAGAATTCACCTTTACACTGTTGTTTATTTTTGCATATTTTAGTCTGTTCCTTATATCTCGTATACACGTGTCCTGTGCTGCAGACTATTCCGACATAAATAAAGGGTTTGTATCCACTGGAAGTTCTGTCCTGTGTTTATAATATTTTAATTTTGAATATAAATCTGTGTGAGAATTTCCCTTTACCTTCTGTTATATCCATTAAATCTTCATCCCTTCTACGTGTAGCGACTGTTTCAGCCACGTAATACTATGATTGAATCCTAGTTATATTTTACAGATCTAATGTAGTCATAGTATCTTCTGTTTAGTGTTGGTCCTTTTTGACCCACGTAATATGCATTGCAATCCTAACATATTAATTCGTAAGTACCATGTGTGCTAAATCCTGACGTATCTTTGTTAGCTACTGGGTGTTAGAAAAGCGATTTTTTACTTTTGCATTCTTCATTAAATTGCTACTACATCATGTCTTATTGTCGAAGTATTTGAAGGGGAAGCATTTCACTATCTACTTCTCATTCTTAATTTTGCGATTGTCGTTTTGTTTATGCTAAGTATATGAATTTCTGTATCCATCGATTTCAGCCATGCATCTCATTATATTATATTTTTTCTGTTGCCATTGTAATTTAGTGATTATTATTAAATTTATCCAACTGAAAATTAATACATGTACTTAGGTTGATCTGAGTGAGTAAATGTTTTGTGAAGTGATATATAAAACGTGGGAATTTCCTGTAGAAATTGGAGTGATCTCTATACATATGTTAAGGTCCAGGTAGGATAAGTAGTTTTTACCCTCATGTTTATATTGCGTTCTGAGTTTCGATATTGTGTTTATTATTATTATTATTAAAATATTTAGTAAAATATCTCGCATTAAGTCAACAGTGATAGTGTATCTATTGTTAATGTTACATATCATTAAAGCAACATACGAATATATCTTTAAAATTGAATTTCATTGTTTCTACTATACACTGCCGATCAGGTAATGAAACTCCTGATATACGTAAGGTAGAAACACCTCACAAATATATAAATAACACAAAGACAGTTTTAGCTTTTAATTACTTATCACAAAAATAAAATAATATAAAATAAGATCTTATATAGAAAAATTAAATTCATTACGAGCTGTAAGACTATAACTTTAACACATACGAAGATAGGAAACAATACGTAGAAAATGAGTAGCATTAACAGTTACAATAAGGAAACAACAGGAGATTGGTCTACTTCAAAAGAATAAATTAAAATTTTACTTCAAGAATAGCACATAGTAATAGACAAATATTTGTAAAGTTTGATAATTTTAAACATCGTAAGGTTTTAAAACGGAACTAAAATTTGACGTGAAATTGTAACACATTATATCAGATGCGCTTGAATATTAACCAAGGGGAATCGAATCTTATCGGGTTAATTCTGTATGAATTAGGGCCTATTATATGCAACTTAAAAAATAGATATATTATCATAGAGAAGTAGCATAAGACAGAACTGACAATTCAGTTGGTATGAAATACAATGGGATAAGCATTATATTTCAAAGTAACGAATATACTGAAGTTTCTTTAGATTTTCGTTATAATTTTCCAGGTAAGTGCCCGAAAAAAAGAATACAAATGTCTCCTTCCTTTACATTTTAACTTTCATAATCCTTCGACACTAAGTATCGTATCTAACGATATACAGTCGTCAAATTAGCTACAAACCTCCATATGACAGACGACAGTCTGATGTTCCTCTCACGCCAGCTTTCCGTACTGTGATGTGATCTGTACGGAACACAGGCTGTAAAACATTTCTCCACGGTCCAGCAGGACATCTATCTGTCTGTCCATGATGCAGTCATACAACACACACACACACACAGTTCCTGATTAATCTTGACAACAAACTGAGTTGTTTCTCCCCTCCCCTGCAGGAGGTCTGCAGGTTGTTCTGACACACTGGCTCTCCTCGTCCGCTCTTACTCCTCACAGTGGTGGTCTGCCTCGTCCCGGGGGTCCATCAAATAAACCACAATAAAGACTGGGTTTGACGTAGCCGATGGTGCAGCTATAGATATAACACACTGATGTGGAACACGGGGAAGTCTAAAAGGTAAGTTGTATTCCGCTTCTCGTGAGGATGTCACAATCGATTAATAAATCCGGTTAATCTATTTCTTAGAATTTTCCCTAAAACACTCTTAAATAGTTAACAATTTTGATTTCTTCGGGACTTTAAGGTTTCGATTCTTTGCATGAGGTTTGGTTGCCCTACATCAACGGTCTTTTTACGTTTATCAGCCGAGACCCTGATTAATTTTCGGAGTAAACTTCACGACCCACCCTTCAGTTTCGAATAAATAGTGTATTTCCTTGTAAATACTTTACTGTATGTATATATAAATATTATATATCAAATTTCATGAAGCAGTCCTTCTTTCGAAGGTAATATGAAAATGGGTCCTCAGCCAATTAAAAAGGTTTCCACATTTTATTGAACCTGAAGAGTCGCTTCCATATTCACAAAACGTTTCCCTGAGCTAGAGGAGGAATCCACGCTATCCTAATTTAGTCCTTTAAGGAACGTTTTAGTGTTGTCCTCCACTATTCACGTTTCTTCAAAGCGAACTCCTTCTTACAGGTAATGAAACAAGTTCCATGTAGCTACTTTCTCTTCAAACTATGCATGCTATATGCCCAGCCCTTCTCATCTTCTTTAATTTTATAACCGTAATAAGAACATATGGGTCTATAAGTGGGCCAAAAAGTATTTAAATAGATCAGATTATTCATAGATGTTAGGGAGATATTTTATTATTTTTCTCTTCAAACACTGCATGAAACGTAAACAAAAAGGTGTAAAGGTAAAGTTCACCCTATAACCAGCCATGAAGGACAGATAAGGAGTAGAGATATAGATCTACTCTTTCTTCAACCTCGACGCTAGAACCACCACGCCCTGTCCGCTTACTCTCGATAAAGAGACTCGCAACCTATTTTATAGCAGGCTGGGTGGGCAGCAGGGCCTATGCCCTCCAGTCTAACATTGTGGAGAAAACATACAGCTTCGGTCAGAAGCATAAGTTTCTATCTCTGTATCTATTACTTTTTACTGGTCGCCATATTTTGGGTGCCCAGTTTATCAAACGTAAAATTTATGCAGTAGAGCTCTAACGAGATGGAACACAACAAAAATTAATATTAACTCGCACCGCAAGCAAATCTGATCATAATCCCAATGTGTTTTTAAAAGGAAAGAGACGGTTGCTGGTCATAAATATCTAACGGTCTCATCTCCTGCCAAGGTCAAATTCAATTTCATGAGTCGACAGCAGTTGTTTATTTTTATAGGTAACTAGCCAGTCACTGCACCGTTCATTTTGCATATGATGAGAACGTAATGTAATTTATTTTCGGTGTCTAACAGGGTTGCTTCCCGAGTCACGTATATGACAGGTCATTAGTAGCTATATTTCGGTGTTGAATTTAAACATGCTACTTCACCTCCTGTCGAAAATATGTTTTCCTTTCGAATTTCATGGCTTGTTAACAGCGATGCTGCCCCAGTGAATCCAAGACCTTAATGTTGGCGCGAGTGGCCCCCTGCTGTCAACTTTATTCTCTGGGAGGAGTGGTGGAGTGTGGCAGATGGCACACGTTCAAAATATTACAGTTCTTTTATTAGAATGTCAAATGTTTCCTACCATACCATTAAATCTGTGACAAACCTTACACATTTTCGGCTCATATGAGTCCAAAGCAGCTACTGGGGTAGCTCTGTCATTATGACAACTGACTTCATGTGAAGGCCGTGCGTTGACCTTCGGCACATCTGGAACTCTTAAACAATGGTAAAGTAACTCCTTTTCCGGAGTGAAGGGACCCATTTCCATCTAGTGCCAATACTCTATACCGCAATGCCTGACGTGGAGGTACATTCAAAATTACCTCTACACGTTCAAGTAACGTACTCCCGAACTCTAAATTTGATTGTTGTTTTACAGTGATAGGAAATAGCTTGCTCTGTCACGGTGAGGGAGAAACAGATTGAAGTGTTTGAAAGGTGGGTAAAGCTGAGTGGTACCGGTGCTTAAAGAAGTACCGTGTCATGAAGACATGCATGAAGAGAGGTAGAGCCATGTCTACAGGATCCTTCACCTTTAAAACTCAAGCCTTCTGGGACGTGAGGCAGTGATGTTGGGCGAGTGTTTCTCGAGGTTTCGAGAAGCTGCAGTGCCTTCGAAACCACAGGAATTACCCGCCCAACAACAAAGCTTTACTTTTCAGAGGACATTAATATTCTGCATCACCGGTCTGAAAAATATAGGTCTCGCATGCTTAACATCAGCACTAGATGCAGGTACATGGTCGGTAATCTTCAGATTCCGTCGCCTTATTTCCACGAAAAAGATCCCGGTCCTGGTACCCACTGGATAGTAGATTCGTTGAACCTTGGAAGCATTCTAACACACATAGTCACTCTAGACCAGTGCTTTTCAAACGGTGGTAGAAGTACCACTGTTCGTACGGGGAAGGTATTCTGGTGGTATGCAAACGAATTTAGGAATTACCTTTTTTTAACAATTCAATTTTATAAGTGTTAATTGCATTACTAAAATTGTTTTAAATACACGTATGTTTAAATGTAAAGAAAAACATAAAGTGTACACCAAGATACTATTTCACTGTTCGAATATAAATACAGGCTATCCTGTGTCCTCTAATCGCAACTGACGACCGAATACTCTAACACGCTTAAACATGCCACACAGCATGTTAGACCGAAAGAAATGAGGATCCTAGGATATCCTTCTTATTCTTCTTGGTTCTTGAGTTACGTCTCTAACGAGGCTGGGTTACAACTGTACAGAGATCTGCTTTGACCTACAGATATACTTTCGAATTTGAATGATTTAACTTAAATCTACAAGGAGAAGGAAATGACATAGGCTACTTTCAATGGAAGATAAATCGTGCCTTTCATAGGAAATTCATTCTATTGCAGAGACGTGTGGAAAACAGAAATTGACAGTATTCCTACATTGATGTATTTCCTTGACGAAAATTATAAGAAAGAATCTCTTGCTAGAATTCAATCCAGCATTATGCAAGAGTTGGAGAATATGTCAGAACAATTGCTTTCATGCCTCTCACACTTGAGAGAAGACCCAGATGATGGAAATGACTGGATCTTTTCATCATTTAGGAAGAGTTTGTCTCTAAAGCTAAAATCAAGGATGATTTTTAAGAAAATGTAGTCGACAGGACAGACCCCCGGTTTTGAATCATTTTTCAAGGAAAGGCTCTTTCGAAATTCAAGTGTGAAGTCAGCGAGGACTCTACTGTCCTTGGACAAGGTGCATTGACGGCTTTGTTACCATTTGGATCAACACACTTGTACGGAAAAAAAATTGCCATGTTATTAATCAAGACCAGACAGAGAAACTGTCGGCAGCTGGAATCTGATTGGACACTCGCTGTCAGTAGGCACTATGCCACCTAGAACTGAGAAAGTGATGTCCTCAGAACAAGGTCACGTCTCACACTAAGACGGCAGTGGTGTGAAAATATTTTAGGTTCATTTCATGTTTTATTATTTATTTATTTTGATACTTATTAGCATAGTGTAGACGGTATAGCGACTCGCTACGGACTGGACGTTCCGGGGATCGAATTGCCGATCCCAGTGGCCGTGCTGTCTAAGGCGTGGGTCTTCGGCCGCTCGCTTACCAGGATCGTGGGTTCCAATCCCATCGGGGCATGGATGTTTGTGTTGTGTTAGATGTATGGACGATAGCATGAAATATAAGGTGACATGCAGGACAAAAAGGACTTCAACAGTACAAATGGATCAAAGGGGAAAACCAGGAATTAATAAAAAAAAAATCCCGGTGGAGGCGAGATTTTCAGCATTCGTCCAGATCGGCCCTGGGCCTACCCAGCCTCCTGTACAATGGGTACCGGGTCATTCCCGGGGTAAAGCGGCCGGGGCATGGTGTTGGCCACCCACCCCCATCTAGCGCCGAGGTTAAAGAAAGAGTAGAGCTATACCTCTACACCCCCTCTGGGCTATCATGGCCTGTTCTAGGGTGAACTTTCCCTTTTACTTACAGCAAATTAAACTGCTGTACAGCCAATGCTCACTGTAAAAAACGTTAAAATTATAAAAGTAGAAAATCCAAAATTTCAGGTTAGAAAATGTTTATTGTTTCACTGGTTAACATGTTTGAACATTTCAAAACCATTAACCAGCGGAACATCCCGGAAGGCCAGGATCCTCAAGGTAGACCCTGCTGTTATTAATTCTATCAATACGTAGTGGTAAGCGTAATTGATTTTTTTGTGACAGTGGTATGCGAGAAAAGAGGTTTGAAAAGCACGGCTGTAGACTAATGATCGAGCTATTGTAGGGTACGAGGAGAATATTTGAACCTAAGAAAGAGAGAGAGTAAGAGGAAGACGGAGAAAGCTGCAAATAAAGACTTTCTTAACTTGTACCATTCAGCAAACAGCTAAGCTAATATTAGGAAGGGAACGACTCTTCGGACAAGAAATTTCTAAACATGGTATATAGTGAAATATAAATTTAAAGTCTAGAAGACAAAAAACAATGTGAAAATCAAAAGTTTAAAAACCAACATATGCACTATATTCTTACAAGTAAGTCAATTACCCCTACATATGTTTCGGCTTAACAAGCCATCTTCAGGGGGTCAAAGTTCTACATATGCTCGACATCCATTAGTTCAATTATAAGCACCTCACACATCAACATAAAACAAATTCTTAATTCCCAGTGGATTAGGATATCACCATATCAGCTGTCCAAATATATAAAATCCAGGGAATGAGTTTTACCAGTCTTTCATGTTATATGTTAAGTTAAAGTTTAAAAGGTTAAAAGTTTCCTTAAACTTACATATATATTGGTTATAAATTAATGGCAGTCCTGTTTTTGTATACGGATTATCCAGTGTAGGTTGAGGGTATCCTGTATAATGTTGCTGCGCGTCCGGTGTTGTGATTTGTACTGGCTGGTTGCGTTGTGATTTGTGTTGACTCGTCTTAAAAACGTTTTAAAGGTTTTACGTGATTTACGCTTCAGCCTAAATCAGCCACTGAAATCGGCTGATGACTAGAACACTGGAATATTGAAAAATATTACACTTAAGAATATGTGAATTTTTTTCAGCTTTAATTTTCCCTGTAATTTAACTAGATATGGGCTCGGAGATTTTAACATGGTTTTCATAACATAGTTACTAAAATTAAACATAAATTATATATAGCCTCAGGGTCAGCTTCCCCCCCCCCCCCCCCCCCCCCCCCCCGCCTCTTCAAAGAAAAATTCTGGTTTCGCCTATGTTACGAGTATTTAAAACTGATGCATCCCCGACCAATTTTCATTGCCCCAAAGCATGACAAGTAAGCCGTAACTGTGTTACAATTTCCACTGAAGGAAGCTGGTGCTGACAAATAGTGCTGCTGACAGGTTGTGTCCCATCCTCTCTGTTCTTCTCTTCTCTTCCATCATAACCTAATGCTGCGGTAATTGAATTGGAGACGAACAAAAGAAGAGCACAACCCGCTAGCTAGAAGCAGGCAATACCGTCGCAGAGGTCGTCACCGTCGGGTCGTCGTGCAGGATACAGAAGCCGAGAGAGGCTGCATAAAGACGGACGAATCGGAGGTCTGCCTGTCCTCGTTAACGCAGAAAATTCTTATACTGAAGGATTTATTATGCAGTTATTGTCGAGTGTTGTGTTGCACATACTTCAGTAGGGAAATTTCGCGGAAAAGGGCCATTTGGGAAATAAAGGAGATAGGAAAATAATATTAAAACGAATCAGAGAGGTACGTATTTTGAAACTGGGGAGTACATACGTCTACATCTGCCTCACAAAATTGTTTTTTGAAGGACTTCAATACTAGCGGTATTACAGCTTCAGATTTTGTTACCAGTAACTGATTAGATACCGATTGTTAATTAGTGAGATGGATTTTAACGCAATGACAAATGAGGATATGAAGTCGATATTACTGGCTCAGGATCGTACCTTTGAGTTAATGGCGTTTAACTTTCTGGTTCTAATGCCAGGTAAATAGTTTGATTAATTCCATTTCAATTTAGACGACAACGACTTATTCTAAAATGCAAATAAATATCCCGGGACAAAGCAGCAAACACAGGAAGACGTAGGAGTTAGTGAGGAACATTTTCGCGTTCTTAATTTAGGGACGCTGTGAAGGTAAATGTTTGGATCCAGCTACTAATCTCCTAGGAAAGAGTATTCTAAAGATCCTGTCTGTAGGGTAGGAGGCTGGGAGAATCTGAAAGCACACCTGGAAGCAATGCCGAAGAGAAAAGTCCCTGTTTCTCCTAAGTAAAATGTCCCTTTCCATCACTTTTTTAGACTGAAGTTTAGAGGTTGACTGAAAGGAGTTGTGGTGTATTTTAAAAATTACCACCTCGAAAATGATAGCATGACATTAAAATGAACTTCATACCATAAATTGTGATGGAGTGAATAAAATTATATAGTTTCAGGCGAGCCCTTCTACGCATGGCTCTAAGTCAGGAGTGATTACAACTGGCCCATGGGCCAGATCCATCTCGACAAGAGTTACAAAGCTGCCCTCGGCTACATAACATTATAACGAGGTATAGAAACATGCTTCCTGATTACACTCAGATATTCCATCATTGATCCATACTTATTTATCATCAGAAACTGAAAAAAATGGCTCATTTACACCCTCTCTTCCAAGGAACTTAGTTCCACTTGCTTTCCACAAGTGACTGGGCTAGCAGACCACATTGCTACACTTTACTTTGTCGTTACTTTAAAATAACCTCAAGCAAAGTAGCACTTTTTGAATATATTTTGTTTTGTTACCTGGAAATATGAAGCGAGGTTTTCCACACCCGTCCAGACCGGCTGTGGGACCCACCCAGCCGACAGTAAAATAGGTACCGTGTCTCTTTTCAGGGATTAAAGCGGCTCGGGGGTGGCGTTGACCACCCACCCACATCTAGCGCCGATGTTAAAGAATAGTAGGGCTATATCTCTATAAGAAATTGAAAGAGGAAGCACTGATCGCACCCTGTGGAGAACTCGCTTTGGAAAGGTACGACTGTCGTAAGACAGACTACAGAATGAATGATATCTCTACTCTCCCTCTTAACCTTCATGGCACGTTATGTGGTAAATGTTATCTATAAGTTTAAATATTGTTGTTCCTAAGTTACAATAAAAATATGTAGATCCATTCTTAAGAGTTGTGACAACTAATTTCCCGCAACAACAATTTTTGCGAATAGTCTTCTATACTTCCGGACCGGGATAGCGTATCGGTATAGCGGCTCGCTACGGGCTGGACGCTCCGGTGATCGAATCCCGGTGGGAGGCGAGATTTTCCTCGCCCGTCCAGACCAGCCCTTCTTTGAATAATATTAAATATTAATAATATTAATAATATTAAATTACATGTATAAGGTTAATCTTATATACATCCCATTAAAAGAATTAGGCCTTAGTAAAAGTCGATTAATTGTAAAGTGTTCTGATGATATAAAAGTTCTACATTCCTATATTCATTAGGCCTACTGGTTTTATGGTCTTTGTCGATCTTAGGTTTTCATTAAGGTTAATAAGCTTGTAACAAAAAGTATTTTGAAAATACTAAGACGTTTCTGGAAGTGGATCTTTTCTTCATATGGTAGTTTTCTGGACTTTATTCGTGTAGGATAATAGTTTTATTCAGACGTTTCGGAGAAATGTGCTGTCCATATATTCAGAGTGACTGGATTACGTTTAGGATGCTGCTGAAATGATTAAGAAGAGGAAATTCGTCGAATGTAAGTTATACAAACCTGCAAGAATTTTGGCGAACGAGAGATATGGAAAAGGAATATGATATACGTGTAGGTCATGTACCGTCCTCAGCGTCATGCGGTTATGACACGCCTACTCAGTTTGGTCGCTGTAGAAAGCGGCGGTCTCACTCACTGGATTATTTCACCCCAAAAAGGACACAGCGCTATTTTCTCAAACGTTGTTCTATTCTGTAGACTAGACGATGAATAGCGACTACCAGGAATAAGTAGGCCGTGTGGTTTGTTAAATGTGTGTGATGTCCGATCATTGTGTGTGACAGTTTAATTAATTCAGTAGGTCAACACCTAATTTAAAAGTAAAATCTGGGAAAACTTTACTTAATTCTGTTACAGGTAGATTTACGGTTGTCCCTTTGCACACCATGAACTTATTTCTGGGCTATAAATATAGCTCCACACATTCGTAGCCTCCAAATTAGATTGAGGTTTATGGTCAGCTTCACTCACCCACCAGTTTATCCCCTGAGGAAAAGTTCGTTAGCTGTTGGAATGTAGACTGAATTGACTCCGAAACAAACATGGATCCTGTGGAGAAGAGAAAAATTTTTTCCAGCCTGGAAATCGAAACCCGATTCTTCGTTCATCCTTCCCGTATTCTAGTGACGGACCGACTAACACCAAAAGAACAAAGGGTAATTTTAAACTATAAGCCACTTTGAAAACAAATACTAAAAACTTTGTCGCAGATTTTTGGAACTGAATTTTCACACATAAGCGTATCTGAATTATCCTTAGAATTTTACTTTTCTGCAGTACAAATTTGAATAATCGGCCAAGTGGGCGGCGGAGAGGGTAAAAAGTAGAATCCCTAGAAAGAAGAGGGAAATGAGGAGACTCGGAGGGCACTGGAGACGTGCGTGATTGTTAAAAGAAACAAATGAAACACTCACTGCGGGAGTCAGGAGAAGTCGGCTGCAGCCGAATGTTCATCGAATTATGGAGGGCTGAAGGGAAGGGTGTTCCTTTATAAATTAGGCTTCTATACAAACGAGTAATTCAATTGTGGGACAGTCAAAGAAAATGTCTATACTAAAACTATATACTAAGCAACAACACTGTGATTACATCATTTGGTTCGAGCGCGTTGCTTTACAGATCAGTAAAAAATACGAACCACCGAGCAGGTTATCGCAGTGGTAACGATCTGTATTTGCATTCTGGATATACTCGGTTTAAATCTAGTGATACCAACCTTATTTTTCTTCGTTTTTCTCAGTCTGTCCAGGCGAATTCCTGACTAACGTCTGTTAAGCAAGTCATGATAGACTCTTTCCAAATCCTTATATAATAACCATGTCTTACCTATCCAAAAAGTGACGATCATTAAAACTATGAATGAAACTTTAGCTCCTACCTAATAAAGAACACTGTGTCTCCACTAGAAAAACCGAAGGTTTAGCGTTGTTCAGGAAAATAATCTGTATACAGTGTGAGAATCATCATCATAATCATCATCATCATCTTCCTTTCAAAGTTTAGGTCTTTGGCCTTTTCCGACTTCAGAATGCCCATCTCTTTGTTGGACGTCTCACATCTCTTCTACCTTTGAGATTATATTCGAAGGCGATCTTTGAATTCGTGATCCATCCATTCTAAGTAAATGTTCTCCCCATCCCTTCCTATAGCTATCAATATTTGCAATTATAAAACTGACGTTTAGTTCTTGTCTAATATCTTCATTGTGAAAACAATCCAGTCTTGTACAGCATTTAACTGATCTTGAATAAACCATTTTTGCGGCAGTTAGTGTACTATAACCTTTTTGGTTCTGAATCCATGTGAGAACTATACGTAACAAATAAATATGTTTAGCACAAAGCAAGGTTTCTTAACGTCATAACAGATGGTACGTGTATGTACCACTGGCATTTAAATGGTTAATTATCCCCCGCAACCTAACCCGTTCAAAATAAAATAACATACTTTTGTAGCTACGACTCAAAAAGATTTAGATACATGTATTTAGGTCTCTTTTATTTGAAGGCGAAATTACCGAAATTCTGGTTGTGTTTTGTTTGTATTTATTGTACTTTATGATTCAAAATTTAATATAAATAATGTGTTTATCGAATAATACAAAATTCAGTTACTAGTGATTACAATCATTGATGAATAACAAATTTAAAATCAAAACAACCCAGCCAGGGCTTCAGTCCTTTTTAAAAAACAATATATTGATTTTGAAAAATAAATTCTCTTCCTTTCGCTTTATATTTCCTGCTGACAAAGAGAGAGGAGCAATATTATTAAGACCCTTACATAAAAGAAACTATAACAATATAGTTTATTATTATAAACTTCTGCCTTATGATGCAGTGAAATTATACCAAATTTCACGATGCCATAGACCAAATGAAATGGAGTATGGTAATAACTGCGCCAATATTTACGATAATCATAATTGTTCAGTAATATTTTTTATATTGAATATTATCGAAATCGGAAGAAAAGCGTAGAAAATATGGGCAAAACTTTAAGTCTGTATGTAAAGCACGGCTTTCACTGCACAGGTTTTTGCTAAGTGATATTTATAAAGGGCTCCTATACCGAATCGCACACAAATGGGCCATAAATTATAGAAAACACGGTCAGATATTCCTTTGCGTCCTTAAGTAAAGTATGACTGCCACTGAGTCAATTTTAACGAAAATAGCCCTTACATCAAATACTGGCGAAAAACACAAAAAGGAAATTTATAAATATTTGACACGTAGTCCCTCATATTACGTATAAGACAGATGGAGAGAGAGAGAAGTGTTCTCCATTCAAGACACTTTACTTCTTAAACAACGTGTAAAATTCAGTTCGTGTCCAACAGAACACAGTTCTTGTCTACCCTATAGACCCAAATGCTAATGCTGTTCAGGGAAATAATGTAGTCACTAACTGTGAGATTTACGGGCAACAAGTACACTCTGTAAGCAAAATGAAGAGTTTATCAAAATTACAGCATGTGTTACATATATTTAATATTGGGTTTAAAGCGGTAGCTAAATATAATGTTTAGTGGTTTAGTGTGTAGTCCACAATTTCCATAATAGGGGCTTACATATTCATATCTTCAAACTAAGAAAAATTTCTAATATATTTCCTTATTTAGGGTTTGTTTAATTATGTCATTGATCTAAATTAGGACCAATTTTATGAACGTTAATGAGCAATAAATCAATAGGCGTGGAAGGAAAGGGCCAAGCCCTAATTGAGGTGTGTGCCTGGAAGTGTAGTGGAGAAATCAGAGGAAATCTTCTCCGTGTGGTATCTTGTAACTGGGGCCCTTTGAATTATGATCAGAAATTCCGTCTCTATGATATTTTACAGGCCTAACCATATACAATTTTTCTCTGTTGCCATGTTTTTAATATTTTAGTCAGCCTACAAAGGCTTTTCGGATGACTCTTTAATTTCTATTATAAGCTTTTCATAAGTAGGACTAAGAATACTGCCAGGAGGTACTTAAATAGAAGCATATGTTTCTTTATCTGCAAAAAAAAATATTATTATTTTTATTATTGCATGTAAATATAATAATTATGAACATAGATATTCTTCAATACAACATGTTATCATGTCAGTACGGTACTCCAAAACAAAAATCTCATTAATTCATAGAATAAATCTGAAGATGACATGTACAGGTAAAAACATGTTGCGTTTAAGATCACCTATTTTAATAATTATTATACTTACATATAATAATACTAAAATATATGATTGTGTTAGTAAGGAAGCCTGTACGTCTGTTGAAGTACCTCATCTTATAACACAAAGGGAAGCAAATAATAAAGGCACACTTGACTTGAAACTTCTCGTACATAATGTGTTAGTCCCTGTTTTCCACTAAGACCTTGATCCTTCCACCTCAATCTGGCCCTTTCTAGGTTCTTTCTTTCATGTATTTTAGATAATAACTCTTTTTTCCTAATCATTCATCCTCCATCCTCTCAAGATATAAGCCGGAGAGTTGTAAGCCTAGAAATGACTAAAATGATAATGAAAGAGTTTTATTTTAGTAAAGATAATTTACAGACGTTATTTGGCGGATATAGGATACCATGGATAAAGATTGTGAGTTTAAATTTTACGAAATAAACTGTTGAAAAATGCCTGTATTTTAAAACATAACACGTTCTAAAATTTTCCGCTTAAGTTAATTCACATCGCCCACATTTCATGAGGCAGATACTCTATATTGTCTTCGCTTCAATTATTTTAACCATTATATCGAGAACCTTTGTGTACTCATTGATTACTAATAATAATGGCTGTCCTTTGCCACAAACAAACATTCGCACAAACATTTGTATCAGTACATGCTTTGTCGTCAGGAAGACCAACGCAGACAAGTAGAAAATGTGTTCTAATAGGCATGTATGAATATGGTCTGACAAATACAAGAACATATACGGCTAAACGCCATATTTTCGTAGTTAATATAATACACGGACGTCTGGCTTTGATTTGCCATGCATATATTCTATCCCACACGGGTGAAATGGTCAACAACCCAACACCCAACCGCTGTAGCAGCCACAGTACTTCACATAGATGACAGAAGCATAGCCTACATACAGGTATAAATGACGAGAGTGTGGAACGAACTCAGCAAGGTACGCTGTTGCCAATATTAAATGGTCTATATCAGGGGTGATTAAACTTATGGTTCGTGTTCAAATTTTCGTATTAAAATAAATATATTTTCCTTGTTTCTATGGAAAATTCTTCCTCGAAATATGTATTAGAGGGCTTAAAATTATCTCACATTTAGCCATGCGGACTTAAAAATTTCTTTCTCTCTTTCACCGAACGTGTTCTTCATTCTCTCCACATTCTATTCCAAACTATTCTTACACCTATTAATTCTCTTTATTTGGGCGAAAATACAAAAAGGCCTGACATAGAAACTGCATATTAATAGAGATAAAAGTGAGATCGTTTTAGAGAGAACTACGTAAATTTATGTTCATCCCGTCACAAGAATGTAGAAAAAGATTGTAATGTAAGATAGTAAATAATCCTTCAAAACGTGGAATTGTTTGAACATTCACGAAAATAGGGATAAAAAATGGAGTTTGAAATGCAGTTAAGAGCAGACTAAACCTTGCGAATACCTGCAACACTTATCCTGTCTGAATAAGGGTGGGGTTACGCGTGAGAATAAAACTCGCAACCGTCTCTTTCAGCTACTCTCGACAGGCCTTAGAGAACCGAATCTCGAAGGTCATGGTAACTTGCGTAGTGTTGTCTTGAGAACACGTCCTTCGTCCATGTAAAGTATCGCAATTCTTTCTGTCAGCTGCAGTCTCAGCTACAACAGAAAAGTCGGTACAGCTGAGAAGAACTTGTGACTCGGAAGTTATCGACAAGCGTTGAAGCGATGAAGTAACACGACTGGAGGTTTGGGACAACAGGAACACACCTACAAAAATCACGAAAAAATTTTGGCTAAAAAACACTACTTCGACTAAACTGCAGCGAAAATTTCACAATCTTCGGAATCATTTTGTTTTAGATTGCTACATAAACTCTAACTTCTTTGAGTGAAATAGACAAGTAATTTGTAAAATGCATGCATTATTTATGTGAACCTGCAAACTCTCTTAACAAACAAATTTGCCACTTGTACTTGGGAGATTCCTGCTTAGAATCTCGCCAAGAACACCGACTGTCTTGAGGACCTTCATGTTTTTCCTATTTCCTTCAAGGCAAATTCCATAATTTTAGGCCCACCTTAACTTTCTATAAACTTTCAAATTTATTAGTCACTCTCATCCAATTATTCCTTGCTACATAGTGTATTTACTGATAGCCTCATTAAATGGACTACAACTAAAAAATAATTACAGCTATCTTTGATGGAATATGAATAATGTGTGACGAATGTTTATATAATTTTATATAATTTATGTTTATTAACCTATACGACAAACATATATTTAAACCATGTATAGGCAATATATTAACTATAACTCAACCCACAAATTTCTTTCCCTATTTCTGAAGCCATAACACGACACCTGAGGGGTTTGCTTCGCGAAGACGAGCCTTGTATAGTCGCCGCCATGTGCTTGCTTTCAGATCTAGCAGAGGTCCACTGAGAGTTCTCGCAGGTCAGCTGCTCTCAGAGCACTCGCAGAGAGCCAGCTCGCCAGGATTTACTCTCAAGTCTAAACATCGTAGCTAGATACTCTCGACAGGACTCGCGACAATTTACTGTACCGCGTAACCGAACTTGAGGATTAAAACAATCACCCTCAGGTGTTTCGACTGATGTTCTTGAGAGAATATTATGACCCTGATCAATTAAGAGGGACAAGCAAGGGGATGAAAAGAAGCTGCATAATAATACGCCACATAAATTTGGCCCTTCAATATGTAACTCCTATATATATATATATATATATATATAATGATTAAAGAAATTAGGTCTGTATTTATCTGGAATATGTTGCCTTGAAACACGTAATAGTGACTGAGGGAGATTTATTGAAACATAAATTACTTACTGTGCCCTCGTGTGAAATAATCTTACTTGCGAATATTCAGTGTGGCAGAATATGATGTCGCTTTAATTCTAATACCTCAGAAGGAAGTTGCTTTTATTCCTAGCGTAAATGAACGTGTTTAGTCATACTAGCATTAGCAGGCCTAACGTAGATCTACCTACTAACATTTTGGTACAGGAAGCCTACGACTTCTAAGACGTATAAGAAACAATTAGATAATTAATAATCTAGGCATAAATTGTACATCAGTTCTTTCCTTTCTCATGGCGCAACACCCCCTAGTGGGCTAGGGCCTCATTATCGAGGTTTCATAATCACACTCATTTAGAACCACCACATACGGTAAGACTCCTCTGGACGACTGATTAGCCCGACGCACAGACCTCTACCTGACAACACACAACACTCACAAGACAGGCATTCATGCCTCCGGCAGGATTCGAACTCACAATTCCAGTAAGCGAGCGGCAGTAGACCCATGCCAGTTCTTCTGTTACAGAGAACGAATTTCCTGCTCATAATAAAGACCAACGGATAATAATGTTTAGAGAAGCTAGAGCTGCTTTTTTGAGAATTATACGAAACGGATACATGTGGTGTGTGGCAAATTGCAGACTTCCTGAATGCAAATTAAGTTATATACATACACGTAGTTATCAGTGGGCTTGAAAAGATTAAGGGTAAATACAAAGATAGCCATAAGCTACGAAGGTTAACTTAGCGTTAAATGGCCACTACAAGAATATATCTATTTAAATAAGGGATTAATCATTGTCTGTCGCCCTGTTCTCACAGTATTAACTAATTAATGAAGATTCATTAACTACGGAGAATGGTTATATGGTATGATTTTGAAACAATTTAGAAGAAATTTGTCCAAAACTACCAGAATTTAAAAAGTAAAAATCGAACGGAAGGAACAGATATAGAAAAGAAAGAAAAGTAGAAAAAAGGAAAGAAAGAAATGAAGAATGAAAGAGAGGCGGAAACGCACAGACTAACAAAGCAGGAAACGAACATGTAGCTAGCAAGTCCCTCCGAAACTTTGGCAAAAAACCCATCTACCAAAGTACACAACCCCACACTCCAGAAGGAAGTAATATTATTCATATTCACTGTCGTGAGACTGTAAATCTCAGAGTTGAAGGCAAGTGACATCCAAAATTGATTGAAGTAATCTGAAAAATTCAGAAAAATGCTATAATAGCAAGAGAGTTATGTCATATGTCATAATTTTATAATTGTCCACGTGATGTATTGTGGTTCAACTCCGCGGGGATGCCCCTAATTTTGGGCACCCATATTGCAAGAAATAATCTGACCGCAGTGGTGTGAAGTCTGTTAGCACCTGTTCTCTGAATATGTACATGTGGGCGGATGGCACAATGGCATTATCACAGCATGAGAACAGATTCATGCAACCGTGGATATTGATGCCCGTTCAATCAGAGACGGGTGAACTATAAAGCGCATTCTGTCGCTGCTCTAGGGCTGTAATAGAACCAATTTGGTCTCTGTGTCTGGCTGGCGGTAAGGTTTAATCACAAAACTACTCTCTCTATCCCCTAGTTCCCCATCTCTCACATTAAATCTACAATAAAAGGGGCGTGGTCGCAATGAATACCTCAGAAACACTATACATGACTTAGGTCTACGCTACAGTATTCAGGTACGAACACGCTGAAGCAGACCACAGCGAACCAAACCAGACTAGATCAGCCAACACACACAAACCAGTTAGAAACTGCAGTCAACCAAAGTCAAAACAATTCAACCACTACAACGACGGCGACAAAAAAAAAAAAGAAATAGTGGCTTTTGATTTCATTCCACAGGTAAAATAAGGTCTGAATTCGGTCTTTTCTCACATTTGTACCCGGAATTTTTTAAAGACAAATTCACAAATTATTTTAAACTAAATAATAATTTTTATAATCCAAGTCACCTGACAGGTTACGCCGTGTCGACTGCTAAATACTCGTAGTGACTGAAGTTTCGGGGCAGCATACTGCCTCGTTATTCAAGAAAGATGCTCTTCTGAAACATCGGTAACGACTTAGAGTGCAAGATTCGAGTTTCTCTCAACTTTGCTGATGAAGATCAAATTCTTCCGGATGTTACTTCGTATCGACCACTTGACTGTGAAGATGAAGGCATTATGCTTCACCAAAACGCAAGTAATTTAAGTATTTACCTGTCAACATTGCCTAACGTTCCAGAAGATTTGGTTTCTTCATCAAATTCGATGTGAGAAATCAACAAGTGATTACCTTCACACTCCGTTTCCTTCTGGTAATTCCAACTTTTTCTAGACAAAATCCTCTTGCTATAGCTTTATCCTTTACATCTCACGGGAATAATTTCTCCCACATTAATCAGTGGCAAAACGATACATAGGGTAAGAAAATTTGTTTTGTATTTACTTAAGGTTAAACTTTGAAGCATGAATTGTGTTGAAAGGAAGCGCTAAATTTATCTTGCATAGATAATTCTAATCTCCACTTTTGGTTTTGCATCACGCACTTCCACATCTGATGTAATTGACTCCCTCTACAGCTACAGCTACCAGATGAGGCCGTAGTCAATAAGAAAAGACACTGTGACAGACATCAATCTGTAACTTGGAAAACCAAATTGTGGACGGTTTGATCCACAAATAGTGACGGTCCGCAATTAGCTCCTTTATTCTATTTCCTGCTCAGCCGCTCTTGTGCCTGGTTTCATGCCCTAGATAAAACAAGAAAAATATTGTCATTTCTGGCCATGAAGTATGCAGTTAGATCACCTAAATGTAAATACGTTACGAGATTTCATATGAGTATCACCGTGCATCTTTATGAATTAATAAATTTATAACAACTGATACACAATTCAACCACTTTTATTGTAGCGTCTATATTATTATACGCCCCTGAGGTCCGAAACATATGTAGGGGCGTATAATAATATAGACGCTACAATAAAAGTGGTTCAATTGTGTATCAGTTGGTTATAAATTTATTACGTTACGAGAGTTCCATTCACACTGGTCTGTCTTGGTCTGGTCTGTTCTCGTTTGTTCTGGTATGGTCTAATCTGCTTCAGACGGTGCGCATCTAAACCCTTTAAGAGCGAAGAGGCGCATTTAAAGGGCTATGTCTATCGTATATTTCACTAGGCTTGTCATTGAACATTGATTATTTTCTTAGGTTTAATTCACAACAATGCTTCGAAATCTTGTCCCATTTCTTCTTAAGGTTGAAAAGTGAAAAGGGATTGCAATCAGGATGGGTTGTTAGAAGGGCTATCTCTACATTTGAAAACATGTTCACCTGAAGATAAAAACAGACTAAGTTTCCCAAATGTTGTGGCTAAACCTAGGAGGTTGGACAATATCCAACATGCTAGTCAAGATTATAATAGCATAACCTTTTAATATTTAACCCTTTAGGAACAATGGTTGCTACACATAACTTTAGATTTAACATTCCGTTAACTTGTGGCTCTGCCCAAAGATTGTGTTAGGGGTTATGTTACTATTGTAGTTTATTTTACAAGGCTGTCAATATCTCAGACTAAAGAGCGTCAAATGATACGATAATGGGAATTTACGCACTATAAAGGATTTGGAAGGAAGCGGGCGTGATACAACCCTTGTAAGATTTTGGAAGCTTGCTGGAAAAAGGGAGAGACACCAAGAAAATTATCAATCTTGATAGGCCGTTGCCCGACTTAGATTTTCGTAAGGCACCAGCCAAATTTATATCTGGACGATTATGGCTGCAGTAGTTAGGACTATGTGATATTCAGAAATATAACATAAGAAGTCCAATCCAAACACCAAAATTTTATCTATCATACAATCAGCAATATGTTTGGGCCAAAACGGCCATGATCAAGCTGTTAAAGAATAAAAGGAAAACGCCGACTCTTGTATAGGATTGAGATCTCAATCCTATTCAAGCACCCATTATTGTATAGGACTGAGATTCTCAATCCTGTAAAAACATCCACATTTGTGGGTGTCTTCTTCAGCCTTTTTTTTCCCTTCATGTGAAAGACCAAGTTTTTCACCCATATCAAACAACGGGCAAAATTGTTTTTATGCATTTATAATGTCTATAGTGTACGATAACAATATAGACTTTTTGTACTCTACAGAAAATTAAATTGTTCATCTTATTTCAGAGCGTGTAAAACAATTTACCATTGAAAATATAACCAACTACTCGTAACTCCATGTTAAATAGGGTTTCCTTCAAACATTAGTCTTAATGATTACTTAAATAGGGAATGAGGGAATTCCCGAAATTCTAAAATCGGATCGCTAGTTGCTTTTCCTCACAAATTTTAGTCACCGAGCCAGTTGAAACCAGGTCACAATTTCAAGCTTATTTTTGTAAGACCCATTAAATATTATCTTCCAATCTGTGTTCCCTCTGTATAAACTTTATAGTACGTTCTTTTAATTGCGTTTCCAGTTGCTAAACTTCACCTCGAATGGTAGAATTATTAGTTATTAAGAACTTGGACAGATGATGAGGTAAGCAGTTCTGGCCAACTTTAAGGCATTACCCTGGAATCAACAATATTATGAAGAAACTCAGAAAGGAAGACCTCCTGACATTCTTACAAGTACGGTTTTTATCCGCCCAAAATTTTGTATGTAATTCTTGTTTCCTCCAAAAGTGCTCTTTATGTTTTTTTGGGCTGTTAAATAAAAGGACATACGGCAGACCCCTAAACATTGTTGAAAATGTTGCACATGAAGGAGCATACGCCACTGACGACACAGAAGCTGGGGTTGCTATGGTGGTGG
Organism: Reticulitermes speratus; assembly: GCA_021186555.1. NCBI lineage: Eukaryota > Metazoa > Arthropoda > Insecta > Blattodea > Rhinotermitidae > Reticulitermes > Reticulitermes speratus. The sequence continues at coordinate 25,510,310 of JAJKFL010000005.1, forward strand.
GTCAAACAGCCATGATCCCCCCCTCCCCCAAACGAGTTGGTCCCAGCTGTGCATCCTATCCCCGAATTAACCTAGACACCAGCGAGGTCCCTAGATCGATATAACACGCACAGTGCATGGAATAATTCGATAATCCCATGAAACGTTATAAAGCCCTCCCCACTCCAGGCTCCATAGGTGCTTATATACATGTAGCAGGCGGTTCATTCGCCGTCTGTGCAACACTGATGAATTTATCTGCAATGCTTCAAATGGACGTAGTTATATAGATTTTTTCTTTCCTTTTTTCATATAGAGTACACGAGTTGATTGCTCGCCAAGTAATTTTTGTTCAGGTCAATTGCACGTGTGGGCATCAGATTATTTATAGGTTCTATCGGTAGTTTGTCCGAAAACATATTTCTTATTTTTAAAAAATCTGCTTTGAAAAAATTAAATATAAATGATTGCTGGGAAAATGTAATTTGAAAAAAACTGGGTTACGCAAATTAGATTTTTTGCTCCAGAATGGGGTTTATATTCATCAGGGGCGTCTGGGAAGAATTTCGATCCCTACAGCCCCTTAAACTATTGTCTTCACATATGATTTATTCTAAACATAGGCCTAATAATTCATTCATTCTGTAGTCTGTCTTACGACAGGTCCGTAGCCTCTTCCAAAGCGAGTTCTCCACAGGGTGCGATCTAGTGCTTCCTCTTTCAATTTCCAGTAGCCTTTGTTGGTATCTTCACCTTGCCGTGGTAGAGGGGCTTGTGAGTTCCAGTGACCCTGAGAGCTAAGCCGGCGGTAGCATTGCTACCAGTAGGGTCTCCCAAGCCGGACAGATCAAAAGGGTAGGAACCAGACGAAGAGAGATGCCTAGGAGATGGGAAACCGAATAAAAACTCCCCTGATGCCGGAAGCAGCGATATCAGTAGCGACATGAAGCACAGAGCAAATGATGCTCGAGATGGTTCATGATCGTGTAGCAACAGGCGTGACCAGAGTGGTCTGAACGGCTGCTGTACTGCGATGTGGAAAGCAAATGGAAAAAACTACCACATTATTACTTTTCCTGGATAGTCTCTTCCAGAAACAGAGACAAATGCCAAATGCGAGATGCCTAATAATTAGGGCAACACAAAACAAATTACAAGATTTCAAAACAATTATTTAAGAATTCGTCGCAAGGTCCCTATGTAATTATAGGCCTATCACAACACTTGCCCAGACTTCCAGTTTTCAGCAGGTTGCAGTTCACAACAAGGAAAGCAGGTGAAGTCAGTCGAATGTGGATACTCCCACATTATGAGATTATAAGAATATTTTCCGCAGAAAAAATAAGATAAAGGCCTACTGAGTAAGACTTGTTTTGTAGGACAGCATTTATTTTCTCCTGTTGTCTACTCCTACGTCTCCTAAGTGACCTCTTTCCTTCAAATGACCCATATTGTGTATCTTGTTTCCAGACGAGTGCTCCTTTTTCCTCTCATCTTACTGTACTTGTTTTAATGACTGTAATTACATCGGTGAAAATGTGCAAGTTATGAAACTCTTTATTATTATTATTTCATTACCTCTATCCTACTTCATCTTTCAGGTCCAAATATTCTCCTCATCCTACTAGATCTAAATTTCTCAGAGCAGTATAATGTGATCACGAACTTCTAGGATGTGGTGCCTTATAGACTGGTATATTGGTGTCAGTTTTTGGAAAGAAATCTATGACTACACGCAAACTTACGCTATATTTCTTTAAGATCCATTTCAATACTGTGTTTCCTTCTATGTCGATAGTTTCTTTGTTTGTTATAATCTGGATCGTTGGGACTGAGGGTGTTCGAGTTTAGGGTGCTGAGGAAGATATTTTGGCTTTAGAGCGAGGAAGTAAAATTAGACTGGAGAAAATTGCTTAAAGAAGAGACTCATGTATTGTGCTACTCACCAAATACTACTTGGCTTAGCAAATCAAGGAGGATGGAGAGGGCGGAACATGTGGCACGTGACGAGGTTGAATGAAGTACATACAGGGTTATGGTAGGGAAGCCTGAAGGAAGAAGGCCACTTGGAAGACACAGGCGTAAATGGGAATATAATATTAAAATGCTTCGTAAAGAAATAGAATGGGATGCTGTTGCCTGGATTAATTTGTCTCAGGATAAAGACGGCGGCACGCTGTCTTGGAAACGGTAATGAACCACGAGTTCTGTAAATTCCGAGGTCTTCCTTGACTAGTTGAAGAACTATTGGCTTCTCAAAAGAAACTGCTTCATGGAGTTGCCCCATAGGATCTATTGTAAGAGTCTGACTCCGTGTTGCTTAATTCTTTACAGCCTAGTCCTTAATTTATGTACCACCTTCCCTCTGTCGACGGACTTCAGTTATGTGCTTTGAATGGATATCATAACAAAGAGCAGCTACTTTTCTACACGTCTTTAATTGAGTGTTTTTTATAACCGAGACGAATGTGTATTGCGTGGTACGAGGTCAGTCTCTAAACAGAATTCAATTAATCTCGGACTTTAAAGGTTTACAGGTATAAGAAAACTGTAGCCTACTGTGGATGTATTTTTTGTTACTACACAAAATGACTGCATTTCATAGAGGTCTATTTGTATCCTATATAGTGCGACTATAGTACAAAGTGACCATCGTATATCAGTGATTTGATCTGAAATCACACAGAGCCATTTACATAGCATGACTACTCTGTAGGTTTTGGGTAGTTAATTTACAAAACTAGAAGAAAAATAATCACATAACTTTTACTAAGTTTCATATTTGCAATAGGAAATTGAAATATAATACGATGGGAAGAGTGCATCCTTTTGAAACAATGTTGCCCACACACAAGACTACAAAACAATATCATGATTCAGGAAATTATAAAAGCGCATCCTTTGATTAATTTCAGACGCGAAATATTTGGACTGACAGACTGACTAATAGCCATTAACCTTCAATTTTACCCAATTACTTCCAAAGAAAAGGGCCCATTTCCGAAAGTAGGCATAATTAGATATTCAAATTCTAGGTATATTGACCAACTCAACTTCCGAAGATCAGTACTTCTGCTCCGTACTCATGAATTTACGAATTTAAAAGTTTCGTTCCGAAACCCTCCCTCCACCAAAACTGAAATATCCGGGGCCGATTTAAAAATTATTTTCTTGGCAGAAATTTGTTGAAAAAAATAATTGGGCAATGATAAAGTCAGTATTAACTATAAATTCCGAGACAATATTTGGTTTAAAAATCTTTGTGGTGAATTGTAGCTTTTATTAATCGACATACTCATATTTACTTTGTACTACATGGAACATAAATTAACTTACACTATATGAACCCTTATTAAATTATATTCAGCTGGATGGAAACTAAAAGTCTTCTAAACGAGTAACTAGTACACCTAAAGTTACTTTAAAACCAGTAGAAATAATGACTTGCAAGACCTGAGCATTGAAGCTAATGTAAATTTGCCCCTACGCTTAATTAAACACCACGGCACGATGACGTATGAGAATGTAAAGATTATGATTAATTCCACGCTTTCTTAACCTCAGCATTAGATAGAGGTAAGTGATCAACTTCAATACCCAACCGCTTTACCCCGGAGAAAGGTTTCCCAGTATCCTTTGGATAAGGCCTGAAAGGGATAAGGGAACAATCTCTTGACCATCTGGGAATCAAACCCAATTTCTCGGTTGCCCAGTTCGTAACCTAAGCTTTTTACCGATAGAGCAATAAGAGCAGGATTAAAATCAATGAAATACCTTTTCAGGATATGGACCGAATTCAAATGGCCTAATACTGGGACCAGTGGTCGCCTCTTCTGAATATGATACGGTATCCTTAAGTTCCATAAATGTCATAGAATTTCTTTCTCCTCAGATTCTGAAGAAGGTTTTCTTGCTTGAAGTTAATTTACAAACACGTTTCAAAATTATCTTTATTTCTGAACGAGCTTTCCTAAACCCAGAGGACAACTCGCTGCAGAAATGACACAATTGGTGTCCGTCTGCGTGTGATAGTTGGAATATGGGGTTGTGTGGTAATGTGATTGGAGTAGGGATGGAGATGAGGGGGTGGGTTTTACATACACAATCCTATGCGAATGATCGAGGGAGAGAGAGTCAGATGCCGGTACACTAACCAGTTTATCTCCCGGTGCGATGATTTGATTGAATCTGTGTTGGGGGAAGGGTTATGCATGTAGTATATTGGGAGGGTCCCAACTGCGTGACACGCATCTCTCGCAATTACAGACTCAACATGCGCCATCACGCGGGAGCTAGAGGAACAACATTGCATATCCTGAGAGGACTGCAACAGGGGCGGACAAGACCGTATTTCCGGTGGACGCCAAACACTTCATATGCTAAAGCAAAGCTGTCTTTGTGGAAGTCATGGAGCCATGTGGGGGAGTGGAGTTATGGATCCATGCATTCTTATTTTCGCCACTAGATGGAGGCACACAGGTAAAGCCCATAGCTCAGTTAGCTACTACACTATCGCAGCTCCTATTTTCACACGGTACAAATACTTTCACAAACACCCCAATTGCCATATCGTCACGGCAATGTAATAATTATAAGCCCATGTATAGCGGAAGAAATGCGACTGCCTAAATTCAGAACACGATTATCAGAAGAAATACTTTATCTGGTGTGTAGAAGATGCTAGAACTTAGCTCCAAAACAGAGAATCAGGCTGGTGTCTTAAAGCAAGTCTGGTTTTTATGAAAAATCACTGCGGAAACTTTGGTTAAGTTTAAGTAGGACGAGAGGGGATAGCGCAGTCTAGTCTACAGGCCGAACATCCGACGCGTCCTCTTCCAATCCCCCTTCTACAAAGCGTCCAGGTCGGATATAGAGCCTACCCAGCCCCCTATTCAGTGGGTTCAGAGAGGGCTCTTTCACCCGAGGTTATAGCGGCTGGGGAGTGAATTTAACTGTTTGTATTCACCCCATCTATTGTCAGGTTAAGAATGAGTAGAGTTATACCTCTTCTCTCCCTGTACGCCTTCAAGGCGTGGATAGGGACAACTTTAGCTTTTTTAAGTAAACAGCTTAGACAATGAACCGAATCTCTACTGTCGGGTAACTTGGGTTCAGTTCCTAGGCAGTGACAAGCTGTCTCATCCGGACACAATCTGGCACTGCCATGTGCACCGGCGTAAAGAAGCCTGGGTGTGAAGCTAACTGCTTATCTCCTTCTAGTGCAAAGAATTAGAAGTCAATGGAGCTGTACTTTCACTGCCCATACGTCCTCAAGACATGGATAAAGATAAAGTTGTCCCTATGATTAATTATGCCGCACACCATGAAGAAGTATAGGAGGATGGAAGGTAACTCATGCTTCCTAACTTCGGCATCGCATGGAGGTGAGCGGCAGCTTGTTGTTTTACCACCAGCGAAAGAGCACGCCGAACGCACTCATGTTCGTCACAGAGCGTCTCGGGATCGAGCCCAGATTGCCCTATCTGCCTGTCAGCAGTGTAGTTGCTATACCAACAGATATAAGCAGACTGTCAGTAAGGCAGACCACGTAACATGAAATAGTAGGATAATTAATAAATAATGAATTGGAAAAAAAAGTTGCAGGAAGCGATCGTGGCATCATTTGAGAAGCTATCCCGAAACATAATGGGAGGGATTCAGGAAAGGAAGGGTATGAAGCCGAAATCTCCCGAATACGAATAAACCTGCCACTTCGACGATTGTCATGACGGAACTAACTGTAGTCTAACATAGGTAGGCAATAGGCCTATTAAGACACTTGGAAGTAGCAGAATAGCTATACTGGTAGTAGTAGTGGGTGTAGTGGGAGCCCGGATAGCTTGATCAGTAAAAGGACTAGGCTACGGGCTGGAAGAAAGGGGGATCAAATCTCGGCAGGGACAAACGTCCAGACGGGCTCTAGGAACCACACAGCCTTCTATTCAATTGATACCTGGGGCTCTTCACCGAGGGTAAAACAATTGGATCGTGAGACTGACCACTCAACTCCATCGAGTGCCGAGGTTAAGAATGGGTGGAGCGAAACCTCCACTCTCCCTATGTGACTTCATGGTGTTTATACGGACATTTTGACCGTAGTAGGAGTAAACTTAGAAGTAGCAGTACAGCTATATGGGTAGCAGCACTGTAGGGTGGTAGAGGTCGTAGCAGTAGTAGTATGAATTTCATCGTCGTCGGCTAACTATCTAGGCGTGTTGGCATCTGTGGAGCGCCTATTAAAGCGACTCAGTCCCCCGTCAGTCCGTCTGTTAGCCTGAAAGGACTTGGGAACAATTAATCAGGGTTCATAAAATTTAATATTATGGAGCTTCACTAAAATATATTGAGGCATGAATTGTGGTTAAAAGTAGACAAAAATAAGGAAGAAACTATATGAGAACCGATATGCTGTTTTTGTGTGAATCAGTAGAGTAATTCGTTAAATATTTATTAGAGCAAAGGCTGTTTCGGAGAGAATGAAAGGAAAAAATTAAACACGCATTTTATATCCAACACAGTTTGCACGTAGGATATTAAGTTTTACGGTTTCCAAGAAAATTCAGCAAAATTGAGTACAAATGCCAGAATTTTTACGCATTCCATATGGCCTAAAGCTTTTAAATTCTTTAGAAAATAAATTTGCTCTAAGTTAAACATCACGCCGTGAAGGCGGATAGTGAGCGCAAAGGCAAACCTCTACTTATTTTACGCCATACATAGATAGGCGTGAGCGATCAGCTTAAAGCTCGGACACTTACTTCATGGAAAGAGTCCACATGCGTAATAGAACAATAATGGGTTAGAGACTGGGCTGGACAGAGTCTTGTGAAGAGCAAATTACTTCCCCAAGAATCGAAACTCGGCTGTCCAGTTCCGGTACAGCTTGAGCTACCCCGGTTTTCAATTTTAACCGTACTTTAAGGACTTTAATTTTCGTAGCTGCAGTAATTATTTTGGTCAACCCTCCCCTGTCCAGTAGAAGTTTCAGTTTTCCTTTTGTAGGACTTTTCCATGGAGGTACTTTGAGATAATGTGGTTCTCTGTATTCAATGGCGCACTTATTTTCAAATTTGTTACGAAGGGAGAGTTGCTGAGAGAGGGAGAGCAAATTAGTTTCAAAAGTTGTGGTGGATGGGAGGAGATATTGGAATGAAAAGGAGAAACTTTTTGACCATTTGGAAGTGGATATTAGGCCGAATGTTTAGTTCTAGTGACATAGAGAGACAAAAGAGAGGGTGTCACTACTTGCAGCAAGGATTCAGATACGTCGACGCAAGAGATATGTAATTAAATTAAGTTATAGACCAACTGATGCACACTAAAACCACTTTTAAGTAGCTTTATTATTAAAATTGTTAAAATTGTACCCCTACACGTGTTTCGATCCTAGGATCATCGTCAGTGTAATTGTTGATAGCAACTGGGTCTACAGGTTGTCGAAGGAAATAGGCAGGGTGAAGAATTATTGGAAGAACAGAGACAATATGGAAAAATGAATCAAGGCCCGTAAAATTACATTTTCCTTAGTGATCAATTAAGAACCACGCCGTGAAGTATTTAAGAAGGGAACTTTCTCGATTTCAGCAGTTTATCGCTGTAGTGGTCAGGTTCACGCCCCGGCAACACTGCAGCAAAAGAAAGAGCTCCCATTATTTGTTGGGTATGTCCCACAGCCGATCTGGGTATACAGACAAAGAGAAAAGTCACTGAATCTGATGTCAGTTGAAGAAGGGTCCTCCATCCAATAGAGCCGTAAATTTATTTTGCGGTATATATTGGCTCTTTTAAAGACAGATGTAGGCATTAACTTACAACAAATGGTAACTTAAAGTGAAATGGAGTGGGAGAAAGGAGAAGAAGGTGTAGTCAAATTGGATGGCACAGTGCAGTTGAAGGTGAAGGAAGTGCATGAAAATGCTCTTACCTACCACGACTTTGAACACAGACGAGTTCTGTTGTTTGGTGTGCTAGAAAAAGAATGTTAAGTTTTCTTCGTAATATGGTATAGGCCTACTATAAGAGCTTGCTATTCTACAGGACGCATGCTTTCGAAGTACCAAATTAAAACACCAAAAGTTACAATTCGCCTACATATTTTAAACCCCTTTTTATTACTACATTAATAACCAAACAGTGTGTATATTCATTGTTACTTTCTGTATTTCATCCCACCCTCTGTGTTGCCCAGTAGTCTCGTTTCACTTTCTTGTAAAATATATTACTTTCAGAGGAAAATACTTTAGCATGTTGTTTAAATAATATAAGTACGCGGCAAGTTTTAGAATTCTATACTGATACATGTTTTACTTTCGATTTCCATATGTAAAAGTATTTCTCACAACCTACATTCTAACCTCCATCTTAGTTTATTCATCCCTTCTCCCCAATCTTCTAAGTGGACCATTCGAAAATGTTCCTTCACTAAAATTTGTTGGGCCTCATTCTGGCCACAAGCCTAGCCTATGTAGCCTATAATAATCTCCTAGAAAATTACGATTGTGTCAAAAAGTCAATAATGATAATAACTGAATAGAGTGCGAGGTTCAATTTACTAAAAGTCTGTTGCAAATATTATTTTGTAAAACTGCATATAGGCCAAAATTTTAACGATGTTTTTTTTTTGCGTCATTTTAGCATCATCCTGTTGAATTTATTTATTTTCAAAAAAGACACATATATTCATGTAGCCTCCAGCATTTAAGGTGGCATGTTTAAAAAAAAATTCTTAAGACTTTTTGTACATGGTGCGTCTCATAAAAATACAATCCAATTTTTCTTCAGTAATTAGGTATGGAAAAGCAGGGTACAATAAGATGTTGCTTTGAGTTACAGCGACTTGGTTTTCTCTATGTGTCGTGTCCCCCCGAAAGTGATACTCGAAATTAGTTTGTTTTGGCATCTTGAGCATACTTTCCGAAATAGAATAGATCAACAATATTTTCAGAATGACAGACATTGAATTAATATACTTAACATTATTTGGGCATGTCAGTTTTCGTCCACGGTTAATGGCCTAACCTTCGGGAGGAGAAAGGTCATATCCGTTTTCGTCCACGGTCAATCCCCTACCCTGTTTTATATATACGTCACAATTTACTTTTTAAATAAGTGTTTTTAGAAAGTGATTACAACGTACATAAAAGACTGAATTGAACTAGACTGCATATGGTGACAGATTGAACCTATGGATGTAAATAAAATGTAGTTTGTGTACTCCCTGACGATGGTCTTTGTATAGACCGAAACGTATGTAGGGAAAAATTTGTAAACAAATAAATAGTTGAAAGTGAAAGTGCATTTAATTGGTTAATAGACAGTGATTTGAAAATGCACGGTGAAAGTTATATAAAGTTTAGATGCTCTAATCTTCTAAGACGTTGTTTCTCTGGTTTCACCGAGCTTATTCTCCATATCGGTTACGATGAGATATGAAAGAGAGAGAAACGGCCGTGAAGTATGGCAATTATTATAAAAGGTAGGCCTACGCAATGTTGTCCAGTTTCTCAGTTTTCCCGCCACCCCCCCCCCCCCCCACCCGACGAGTCCAAGCCAATTGCACTAATGCGCAAACCATGTTCAGAAAAGACAAGTTCTAAATTGTTATTCGACCACAGCGTCGCCCTGTCGGAAACTCGCAGATATACAAGGGTGTTGCTGCATAATGCAGCCCAAAAGCTCAAGGGGCAAGAAGAAAAGGAGAGATAAATGGTGATCCATTTTGATGGCCGGTTCAAGAAGAATTATGGGGCACATTATGATGTCCTTCACTTTGGCTGACTTACAGTCTACAGAGTTGCTACGGATGGGACTAGGCCTAAAAATAGCCTATCACTATTTGCTTTCCAAACATCAGAATCAATAAAAACAAACTTACAAGTTTCATTCGGTTAGACCTAATTCTTGTTCTTATCATACATTAAGGCTCTAGTACTAAAATTCTTAGTCTTCAACATCGTCAATGCCATTGGGCACGATCCTGAACTACCTATATCCACTTTGATCCATACAGCCTATTTCTGTAACATTTTAATTACATCCTCCTAGTTCCTACTTGATCTTCCAAGTGACTGCTTTTCTACAGAATTCTCCCCCCAAATTTTCATAAGCATTTCGTGCCTCCTTATCCTATCTGTACATCCAGCCCTGCGTAACCGCTTTAAATTCGCAATTCTAATAATAATTATTAATATTCCATCTCTATCTAAATCATTAAGTTCCTGGGCATTCATTATGATCGCTCCTGCCTCACAAGTTGATACTTGTGCCATGTTGGTATTGCTGATTATAGGAAACTGAAATATACGGTGCTGGGGTAGCTTCCGGTGGCATGTCATTCTTACCAAGTTTCGTGAAATTCAACGAGTTGGCGCAAGAACTGGAACTGACAGAAGATGGAGTTTCTGTAACAAGTAAAGTTGTCTTTAAGCAAGCCATGATCCTGAAAGAAATATTATGTTCTAATACTTCGCACATAATTGGAGTCATGCGACTACTGTGGTGTTCTATAAGGCCTGCAACGAGTTTAACTTCATGATTCGTCTCTAGAATAAGTTACGTGATTTTGGAAAGAGACTTGTATTTTATTTTCATACGCATCTTTATCGACTTAGTAAATAAAAGTTCAAGTCTACTCAGGGGAGGGGGGAGGGCGAGTGTTGCGACAGCCCCGGGCGACAGAATCCAAGGGACGCAAAACTGACGGCAAAATTTACACTTTCAGTGAAAACTTTTGACTTTCTGCGCTGAAAATTATATTATTCAGCCAAATAAAAGGAAATTCTATAATTAATTGTAATTTTTTAAAGTTAATAATTTCTGTTAGGGACGGCCATTGTGATTACACGCCGCGGGTGTGAAAAAAACCTAGCTATGGCACTGAGTCTACAGCATGGCTTGCACTCCGGTCACCACCGCTGCGAGTGAAGTCTAGCTGTCGCAATAGGACGCGTACAAAGCGGACATTGCGCCATCCGTATACAATACCGCGTATCTACCACGGATTAGAGCTAGGTGTCTACATCCGTGGTACAACCGGTGATAAATCGATTTACAAACTCCATAGCCTACATTCGATATAATCGTACGCAACTGTCAACATTAATTTCATGATCCGTCATTCCTACCAATCCTGTACAAGTTTCCCCATGACGTATTATAGGCAAAATTTCCGTGTTTGAAGTGTGTTCGGTGGTGTCGCGACAGGGCATGAGCTGTCGGATGCGTTGAGTGTTGTTGTTACGTTAAAGTTTCAGGTGCAATAACATACGAGACACATCAAGCATTTGAGTTTTAGAATGGTACCAACGAGGGCACCACATCCTGATGTTATAGTAACACATCTCGAATTTGAAGTAATTAGAAGTCTGACTGCAGTTCTAGATAACGATGATTCATGGAGGTTGGTTGCTGAATGTTTTAATAAATGCTACGGTATATTTAGGTAAGTGACATTCAAATATATACGTCTGAGATTCTTAACGTATGATTTGTTCTTTGTTGGCGATGAAAAGTAAGAATGAATTCGATCAGCGTGGTGACAGTGATTACAGGAAAAGAAAGTGAAGATTGGAGACAGACTTGGCTACTGCCCAAGTACATAATTTTATGCCAGTAAAACAAACCATTATGATTACCCTAATTCCATTTAACTTTACACTGAATTAAATGTTGTTTCTTTTTCCAGTATATGCTCCTTCCTGATCCACAATCCACATTTGACATCTCCGCCACCATTTGTCTCCCTGTTATGTTGCATTGAGGCTCATCCATAGTTAGGTTTGTGTGTTTCTCTCTTTCTCTCCCCCCCCCCCCCCCCCCCCCCCCAATCATTAAACGTTGGGATAGTACCTTCAGATAGGCTATAACTTACTCCTCAGACCCTTATCTTGTTATCATTCATGGTCATATTCTCATTTTACATGAAGGTGCATAATATCTGCCATCAAGCTTGTGTATTAAATGACCTAACAATCTTTATCATCATTGTGGAAGGAGGGTTTAGCAGCCGCAGCCACATGTACATTTTAACCAGTAATTAATAACTATGAAAATTTGAACTAACATGTTGCCAATTTTTGTTGCAGTGCAAGTGACATAAGAGCATTTCAGAGTAGATCGTCACCATCAGAGATGCTTCTGCATGAGATTGGAAATAGGTTTTGTACTGTTGGAGTTCTTAGTGAAATCCTCGAGCATTGTCAGTTGTATGATGCATTGTCTTTACTCAAGGAACCTGGTAGGTCTGTCCTTTTCCTTAGAATTCTACAATACCATTCGTTCATGATGCAAAATACCGTAATCTGATATTCCAAGCAGAGAGTTTTTTGCAGTTGTAAAACCTCTGTATAAGAAAGGAGACAAAACTAATATAACAAATTACAGACCTATTTCGCTATTGACAGTTTTTTCAAAAGTATTTGAGAAAGCTCTGCACAGCAGATTAAGCCAACATCTACACACTAACAACATATTGGTCCCAGAACAGCATGGTTTTAGGAAAGGTATATCTACAGAAAAGGCTGCATTCAAACTAACTAATAGTGTGTTTAAATCTCTTAACCAAAAAATACATGTTGGAGGAATTTTCTGTGATCTAACGAAGGCCTTTGACTGTGTAAATCATGAAATTTTGTTATCTAAATTACATTTCTATGGCATTCAAGGAGTAATGGCAGATTGGTTCACATCCTATTTTAACAAACAGACAACAGAAAGTCGAAATAAGATCTCCTAGTTCAACTCGAAAATTTTCCTCTGACTGGGGTACGATGAAACATGGAGTCCCCCAAGGGTCCATTCTAGGGCCCTTATTGTTCATAATTTATATCAATGACCTTCCACTGAGAATAAATTCCTTGTCAGAACCAATACTATTTGCTGATGACACTAGTGTCATAATCTCTAACAGAAATTTTGAAGATTTTTGTACTACATCAAACTCAGTTCTCTCCAATATGATTGAATGGTTCTCAGCAAACAAGTTAGTCCTAAATCTAGAGAAAACAAATATAATGAAATTTGTAACAAATAATTCACTACAATGTTCATTGACTATTGGTTATAAAGATATGTACATAGAAGAAAAACTAAATTCAAAATTTCTTGGCTTACATCTTGATAACCACCTAAATTGGAAAGGTCATATTGATCAAATGATACCTAAATTAAGTGGAGCATGTTATGCAGTTAGGTCAATGTTCCACATCAGCAACATTAACACTCTCAAGGCAATTTATTTCGCATATTTTCACTCTATTGTACAATACGGATTATTTTTTGGGGGAAATTCGTCCAACAGCAGGAAGATATTTACATTACAAAAGAAAATCATCAGAATTATGGTTGGTGCACATCCTAGAACTTCATGCAGAAGTCTATTTAAAGAACTGGAGATTTTGCCTGTTCCATGCCAATATATATTTTCATTAATGAACTTCCTCGTTGATAATCAAGAAAACTTTCAAACAAATTCATCAATACACAGTATTAATACAAGGAATAAGCACCATATTCATAGACCAATTGTCAACCTATCATGCTTTCAGAAAAGTACATTCTATTCTAGTATCAGGATCTTCAATAGCTTACCATGTAATATCAAAAATCTTAAGAATGAAAAGGCACAATTTAAAGCAGCACTAAGAAGATACTTAAATGCACACTCCTTTTACTCTGTAGATGAATTTCTTATGAGTACTGTTAACCTATAATACTGACGTCTAAGACTGCACATAGAATGTTTAAAGCATTTTGCAATGTACATTTTGTATGATTTTGTATGTTATGACTTATTCCACATCCTCTTGTCTTGTGACAAAATTATGGATCCATGGAATGTATATATGTATGTATGTATGAGTTATGTTTCTTTTATTCTTGAAGATTGTATAGGACTCTGGATGAGAACTACTTACATCATACATTAAACAAGTAAGGCTCATTCGCTGGTACAAGTGCACATCATATTTCAGATCCTTGTACTACAGTTGTTTTGTTCAAGGGAAATATGAAATGAAAATAGACAAATCTGAAGAGCATTCAAGTAAAGTCATTCATGTTTTGGTCTTCTGGGTTGTGACAGTGTGTCGTAATCTAGTATGTGGTTTACCCACCTGCCAGGTGTCGCAGTGTCATAATCCATAAAACCACAATATGAATTTTTATTTCCATAAACTTCTGAGATCTTAATTAATTAACGTACATTATCATCAACATAGTATGTTAACAGGAAGAATGTCTTGTCTGCAAGATGGGGCATTTATGTTGCATCAAACTCTGATAGCTTTGTTATGCTGGCATCCTGACTAGTGTCTCAGTTTGTTGTACAGTGAACATTTCGTAGTTGGAGATTAGTGCTTTAAATTTCTGTCTGAATTGTATAATTTATGCTAGCTCCCAATTTACTAGTCATTATGTATAGCATAGGTGTGTACAGCCATTGATAATATTTTTGTCGATAATAGTAGACTAAACTCATATTATACATCTGCACTAATACATAGCCTTTCAGACCATGATGTTCAATTTCTCACAATCAATAATACTTATGTAGCAAGAAACAAAATGCCTATAAAGCAGAAAACAAGATTAATAACTGGTTATACACTCACAAACTTTCAGTCACTACTAAAACAAGAAACGTGGGAATCTGTTTATCAGAACCAAGATGTTAATTGTATGTTCAACTCATTTCTAAGTACTTTCCTAAATATTTTTGAAGCGAGTTTTCCAGTCAAATACAAAAATACAAACAACAAAAATAATGACTGGATCACGCAAGGAATAAAAATATCATGCAAACATAAAAGAAGTTTGTACACTTTCACTAGGAACAGCAATGATCCAAAAGCAAAAACACATTACATTAATTATTGTAGAATCCTAAAAAAAGTTATAAGAGAAGCTAAAAAGCAACACTACAGTAGACTTATAGCTAAATCTAGTAATAAAGTCAAAGCAACATGGAACATTATAAGGAAGGAGACAGGAAAATTGCATCCAACAGAACAGGTCCCCTCCTTAGTTGTGGACAATAAAAAATTAAATGATCTAAAAAGCATGGCCAATGCCTTCAATAATTACTTTCTAACAGTTGCTGAAAAACTAAATGTACAGAAATTTGAGAAAGAAGATGCCATCTCATTTTTAAAAGAGTCATTTCCTGGAAACTTCCCCAGCATAAAAATAATCCCAATTACTGAAGCTGAGATTAAAAGTATAATACGTTCACTTAAACCTAAAAACTCTTCAGGTTATGATGAAATAAATAGTAAAATCTTAAAAACTTGTGCTTCTGATATCAGTCACCCATTAACCTTCATTTGTAATCATTCAATATATAAAGGTATCTTCCCTGATCGTCTCAAAATTGCAGTTATAAAACCTCTGTATAAGAAAGGAGACAAAATTAATATAACAAATTATAGACCTATTTCGCTATTGACAGTTTTTTCAAAAGTATTCGAGAAAGCTCTGCACAGTAGATTAAGCCAACATCTACACACTAACAATATATTGGTCCCAGAACAGCATGGTTTTAGGAAAGGTATATCTACAGAAAAGGCTGCATTCAAACTAACTAATAGTGTGTTTAAATCTCTTAACCAAAAAATACACGGAGGAATTTTCTGTGATCTAACGAAAGCTTTTGACTGTGTAAATCATGAAATTTTTGTTTTCTAAATTACATTTCTATGGCATTCAAGGAGTAATGGCAGATTGGTTCAGATCCTATTTAACAAACAGACAACAGAAATAATCTGTGGTCTTTTGGGTGATTACACGGCGTCGTGTGGTAATTATTTACCGACGTTTCCTTCTTGGATCTCGACCCGTGAAGATGGGACCGACACGTTGTCCCGAAACGTCGGTAAATAATTACCACACGACGCCGTGTAATCACCCAAAAGACCACAGATTACATCAACATCGCGGCGGAAGCCTGAAATCAAGACAACAGAAAGTCGAAATAAGATCTCCTAGTTCAACTCAAAATTTTTCCTCTGACTGGGGTACGATGAAACATGGAGTCCCCCAAGGGTCCATTTTAGGGCCCTTATTGTTCATAATTTATATCAGTGACCTTCCACTGAGAATAAATTCCTTGTCAGAACCAATATTATTTGCTGATGACACTAGTGTCATAATCTCTAACAGAAATTTTGAAGATTTTTGTACTACATCAGTTCTCTCCAGTATGATTGAATGGTTCTCAGCAAACAAGTTAGTCCTAAATCTAGAGAAAACAAATATAATGAAATTTGTAACAAATAATTCACCACAATGTTCATTGACTATTGGTTATAAAGATATGTACATAGAAGAAAAACTAAATTCAAAATTTCTTGGCTTACATCTTGATAACCACCTAAATTGGAAAGGTCATACTGATCAAATGATACCTAAATTAAGTGGAGCATGTTATGCAGTTAAGGTCAATGTTCCACATCAGCAATATTAACACTCTCAAGTCAATTTATTTCGCATATTTTCACTCTATTGTACAGTACGGCATAATTTTTTGGGGAAATTCGACCAATAGCAGGAAGATATTTACATTACAAAAGAAAATCATCAGAATTATGGTTGGTACACATCCTAGAACTCCATGCAGAAGTCTATTTAAAAAACTAGAGATTTTGCCTGTTCCATGCCAATATATATTTTCATTAATGAACTTCCTCGTTAATAATCAAGAACACTTTCAAACAAATTCATCAATACACAGTATTAATACAAGAAATAAGCACCATCTTCATAGACCAATTGCCAACGTATCATGCTTTCAGAAAAGTGCATTCAATTCTAGTATCAGGATCTTCAATAGCTTACCAAGTAATATAAAAAATCTTAAGAATGAAAAGGCACAATTTAAAGCAGCACTAAGAAGATACTTAAATGCACACTCCTTTTACTCTGTAGATGAATTTCTTATGAGTACTGTTAACCTATAATACTACATCTAAGACTGCACATAGAATGTTTAAAGCATTTTGCAATGTACATTTTTGTATGATTGTGTCTTGTGACAAAATTATGGATCCATTGAATGTATATATGTATGTGTGTATGTATTCCAGGCGCCAGATTGCTAGGGCAATTAAATTTTGTACTGAGGTAACTAATATTTGTGGGTCATCAATGTGGGTCTCGGTTCATATCACTCATATGGTGCCTAGGATTTGGAGATGGCGCCCAAGCTTTTTGGTAATTTTGTGTACCCCTATGGCATAGCATTTGCATAAATTCTTGTGTAGTATATGTAATGCCTTTATGTGAAACAATGGGTCACATGTGGCCCACACACGGTGTGTTCTTAATGGCTCATACATTTTTGTAATATTGTATCACCTGTATAATGAAAAACAGTTAGTGCCTAAATCAGATATTTCATTGTTAGTGAACAGTAATAAAAATGATTGGCCCCATAGACAGAGTCCTTCATGAGAAATCCCCCACATTGTGTGGAAACTGAATGTTTTTTACCGCATTTGCAAGAATTTTCCACTTATGGGATGTGTGTCTGCTATTCTTTGTTAGTGGGCCACTTGAAATAGCATTGTTAAATAAGTTAGAATCACACTGTCTTGTAAGTTTCTCAATGCATGAATTATGTACCATACTGTTTCAATATGATGCTGAAAGTGTAATCATGAACTTATTTTCCACCTACATCTACCATGTTAATTGAAGAGGACTGCTGTCATTTAAATGACACACAACCTTTATAGCTGTTTTATTTCATATTATAGAACGTGTGGTTATTACTCACCAGCCAGGTGATGGTGAAGATACTATGTACATCCCTGAAGGCACAAGTTTACGACTGGAGTGTAGAGCATTTGGACTTCCTCCTCCCAGATATGTTTGGTTTCTTGGCAATGAGGAATTAAGGGATCAAACATCTAATATTGTTGTCATTAGGGATTTCAGGTAAGTTTTGTGTTAAGGTAATCTGTGCCATTCCTATGTGTTACTTATTCTGCCATTTAATTTGTTAGTCCCAGGCCCATTAGAACAGATATTGTTTTATGTAATATTTGGGAGTTTGCTACAATAAAAACATAGAATGAAACTTTGGGTCATTTCAGCCTCTGAGAATTGTGACTCTCTTTAAAAGGTTAAATAACTTTTATGTTCTTACTGGTAAATAATCATTAATTACACACACAGACATATATGTGTGTATATATATTACCGTATATTCTCGAATCTAATCCGCATCCGAATCTAATCCGCACTCAGGTTTTGGCGATTTCTTAAACGAAAAAAAGTTAGTTCGCGATTCTAATCCGCACCTTTCCTTCAACCACTCCTTGCCCACGGGGCGACTGATTGAATAATATTGGATGTTACCAATGCATTAAAATCCGACGCTACGCCTGTGGCCGATGAGTCATACCGATAGAGGCGGGGCCTTTCTCAACAGACGTGCGCAATCTCGTCTGAAGCCAGCTGAGCCTTAGTTGTTGAAACATGGGAGGTGCTTCTTCCAGTTTGTCGTGTACCGTAGTTATGGAAGAGGGACGCCTGAAATCTAAATGACTCTCATATACGGCAAAGTTCAAACGTCAAGTTAAGTCAAGGAAACACAAGTCAGCGATGACATTGTATGGGAGGACGATGTTGAAGATAAAGATGATAGTGACTGGGTGGAGAGCACGGATAACGATTCAGTTATGAGTGATGACAGCGAGTCTGATGAATAATAAATTATAATAATAAATAATAAAATAATAGATTATTGTATTGTATTGTTCTTACGGCACGTACAGCAGCTCAATCATTTTTCCAAAATCCAGCTCTAGACGGCGAATGTAATCCGCACGCGAATGTAATCCGCATCTGATTTTTTAGCCCTCTAAAACTGTAAAAAGGGTGCGGATTAGATTCGAGAATATACGGTATATATATGTAGTATAGTTACAGCTCGTAATCCCTATTTATTTATGTTTCTTTCCAGGAATCTGTGAAATCCTGGGCTTATGCACTGCAAAACAGCTTATTGTGTGTACAGTAGATCAAGGTTAGATGGAACTTGTTCTGCACAGTTTCCAGGGTTTTTCTGGTGCCTGGCAAGAAACATAAATGCTGACATAGGGATGTACATATAGATTCTGAGGATGAAAACCAGAAGAAATGTCTCAGCTTTATATCTAGTAGAGTAGCTTTTATATTATTAATGTTGTTCCAGTATTTTCTATTGCTATGCACTTAGTATTGTAAGAAGCGCAGAACTAAGCAAGTTTGCACAGTGGTAAAGTATTCTGTTCTGTAATTTAGAAATGTTGGGTTTACCTTTCTGTGGGAGCAACTGACCTACCTGAGGTGTTTTGTTTTTTACTTACTCCATCCAGATAGTACATTAACATCTTAGAGGCTAATGGATTTTATATTGACTCTGGAATTTTATTTGTGATTATGAGATCTTGTTTCTTGTTGATGTATTCTCACGAAGGACAAAGTCTGGCAATATAATTGATGCAAAACACAGGGCTGTCATATTGCATATGATGTAGCAATAGTTACAGTATATTAGCACAGTAAAGGGGCTAAGAAAGTTCGTACCTAAAAGTTCAGATAAACCATATCCCTTGATCTGTCATTCATAATCTTGCCATTTTATATTTAGTGTGCTATTAATCTCAGGGACAATCCCAGTGGCCGCACAGTCTAAGGCATGGTTTTGCAGCCACTCGCTTGCTGGGATTGTGGGTTCAAATCCCTCCGGGGACATGGGTGTCTGTCTCTTGTGAGTGTTGTGTGTCAGGTAAAGGTCTCTGCGTGGGGCAGATCACTCATCCAGAGGAGTCATACCAAGTGTGGTGTGTCTGAGTGTGATTGTGAAGCCTCTTATAATGAGGAGGCCCTGGCCCACTAGGGGCTGTTATGCCATGGAAAAAAAAATAATCTCAGGAGCTGATAATGACTAAATTGCTTTCTCTATTTTCCAGCATACAAGATGAGGGTGAATACTACTGCTGTGTAAGTCAGGCAATTGATGGCAATGAGCTGTATCAAGTGTACTCCCGCAGGGTTAATGTTGAACTGCTTCCAGTACCTCCCACCATACATGAGCAACCAGTGCCTCATGTTGTGTTTAGAGAAGGCGACGTAGTAACACTCTCGTGCATTGCTACTGGACATCCAGAACCTCAGTATGAATGGTTCAAAGAGAATATTAAGCTTCCTGGAGAAGAAACCAGTACCTTAACTGTAAGGCTGATTCCTATTATCACAGCTAATTATTTTGATGAATATGTAAGTGCAGACAGGGATTATGTGAATGTGGTAATAAACCTCTTGATTCTAAGAGTGGCAGGACATTTCTTGACAAGTTGATTGATTGTTGGCTTCTCAAGAAGGACTGTTCTCTATGTAATCAGTAGCTTTCTGTTTGTTAATTGTTTTCAGTTCTATGCAGTCTTCAGCACTGAAAACATGAAATGACCAACAAAAAGTACTTATTTATGTGAGTACAGACATGACACATCTGCAATTTTACAATGGCTGGGGATATGCATATATATATATATATATATATATATATATATATATATATGCATGTATACATATATACATACATCACACACACACACACACATATACACACACACACACACACACACACATACATATATACACACACACACTTCCATATACACATACATACATATGTACATACATACACACACATACATTACGTAATACATACAAAACACACATACACACATCATACATATATACACACATACCTACACATACATACATACTTACTGGGTGGCACAAAAATAATGATATGCTTATAACAACCTTGGTAGAAGACATTCCACTCTGTTATTTGACTTAGTAATATAATGATGATGTAATGATAATAATTAATGCAGTCCAACACAGCGAAGTTTATTTGTTTAAAATGGCTGTGCGTTTTGATGTGCATAGGGTCATCAACAGGACTGTAAAAATGAATAAGAAAGGGCTGGTTGTGCAGTTGAAATTGCCATTTTGTGGATAGATGTCATTCTTACATTTTTGTTATAACAGTTTTAGTAATTGTATCAGTGATCCAGCTAATTAGGCCACAGTTAGCTGGATCAGTCACAATTAGCCACAATTTCACATGGTCCAGCTTGGGATAGAACCTTCATCTCCACAGTGAGAGGCCAGCAACCAGCTACCTTATGCATGGCATGGCTTAATTCTTCTGCACATTGTTTACCTTTTATGTGATGTGCGTATTCTGTTGTACTGCTTTTGTTCTGCATATACAGTAGAACCCGGATAAGAAGTCCTTGCATAAGAAGCTTTCCCCTGTAAGAAGTCTGATTTTAAAAGTCCCGAAATCCTATTGCTTTTAATAAGCTTCCCTCTTAATAAGTCTTCCCGCTTAAGGAGTCCCTAATCATCTGGTCCCTTGAAAGACTTCTTAACAGGGTTCTACTGTATTAGTTTTTATACAGATGCATTATGTGTGAGAATTTGTTTTAAGTACATAGATCAGCATTTTTGTTTTCTATATAATTTTATTTTAATTTAATTTTTTGTAAATTGTTTATACCATTGGATAAAGCCAACCCAGCCCCCTTTTCAGTGGATACTGGGTCTCTTTCCATGGGGTAAAGCAGCCAGGGCATGATGGCTGACCACTCCCATCTAGTGCAGAGGTTAAGAATGAGTGAAGTTATACCTCCACTCCCACTGTATGCCTTTAAGACATGTACAAGGACAACTGTACCTTTACCTGTTAGAGAGTGTGGGTGGTATAGGATGGGGAGAAGTTGTGTACCATATTTACCCCCAAACGTTTACATGAAACTGACTTTGTTTACTGAAGTCCAAACATGGAGACCACATGGACCTAGATTTATATTGTGTTGCAGCCTGCAGAATGGAAATTACAGGTTTGAGTACTGCACAATGGAGAAGACTTCCAAATACAGCCTAGAGTGTATTTATATCATTATTCAGTCTTCTGAGCATACATCTCTTTAATGAGTGAAGTTGCCAGTCCTTGTACAACGAGACCATAGTGCCTGTATTTCCTATCATCCTCACATATGTGCAGTGCATCAAGCCATATTATCATTGTTCATGTACATGTTCTGGTGATTGTTTGACTTACGTGTCTTTCAGCTTAGTGGTGCTACACCAAGCTGTCGGGGCAGTTACAGGTGTTACGTACACAACAAATCTGATGCTGTTTGGTCAAATCAGTCAAACCTAACAATGGTAAGTTTATTTTCTGTAACACCTGCTACGTCTTGTTGTAGAATGGATAATTTGTAATAAAATAACAAAGGAAAAGGAACATAAAAATTGTAATGTGATGGTTAGCACTACTGTTTCATATTCCACAGGTTTCCAGTTTGAATCTCAGATGGATGCTAGCTATTCTGACAGATTTGTGTGTGTTTATCCTCATTCTATCCAAACATATTCCAGATAATACCTTGAAACAGGAAATTACTTGTTCATCTGATGTCCTTCCAGAGTAAATAATTCCGCATGTCTTTATTTCTCATGTGATCCTGCAAAAATCTAAGAATCTAATGCCTCGTTAGTAAATGAAGTGAAAAAGAAGCAGATATATTCAGTTCAGGGCTGTATTTACAAGAGGAGTTGCTAAGTCTAATTTTGTCAGTTTTGTCTTGTGCCAGAAATGTGTACACATTTTTTCTCTTTGAAATGTTTTTTGAAGCCTAAAATTGAAGGCCTTATACAGTGAAAGTTACAAGCACAGTACAAAGATATGAAGTCAGAAATAACAACCCCTTTTTAATGTAAAGGTTTTTAGTCAACTTATACCCTTTCTAAAGATTTTTGACTGAGTACAAAAGAATTAGCTCCTCATTGAAGTTATCATGCCAGCAGGTTTGTGAAAAAATAAAAATATTGCTGCTCTTTCAAATTTCATTCTAAACCCTGACCAAGGGACCTTATTGTTAATCACATGTTGAACCACTATGTGTCAGGACTTTGTATGCACAGCTACACTGTGTTTGTATAGACAGGGCACATCGTCAGCCAGGCTATGGTGCAAGATGTAGTTTGTACTGGAAAGGTAGGCAACAAAACATGTATTGTAAACTCTCATGTAGACTTGTAGTGTGAAATGTCACTTCAATTTTTTCAGTTTCCAAACCTGGGGTATGAACTGTCTTGGACCAGAAGTACAGGTAATATTACCAGAAGATCTTACTAATACATAAAACATTACATACATACGTGTGACAGTAAAACAAGGTGTAATACAGTAGAACCCGGATAAGAAGTCCCCGCATAAGAAGTTTTCCCCTGTAAGAAGTCTGATTTTTAAAGTCCCAAAATCCTATTGCTTTTAATAAGCTTCCCTCTTAATAAGTCTTCCCGCTTAAGGAGTCCCTAATCCTCTGGTCCCTTGAAAGACTTCTTAACAGGGTTCTACTGTATTTGTTTTATATTTCAGCAACGGAAAAGGTGGCACTTCTCATTGGTAATGACACATACAAAGACCTGAGTGATCTCAACACACCAAGCAATGATGTGGCCACCATTGCCGCGATTCTGAAGGACATTGGATTTAAAGTGATTGCTCTTCATAATCTGACTCTCAGTGAGATGAGAAATGCTCTCCATGAGTTTTGTCAGTTATTACCAAAAGGGGGATATGGTAAGACATTGTGTTTTTTTTTTGAGACTCACTTTCAGTTTAAGTTATGATGGAATTTTTATGCAGTTAGCCCTTCAAAGGTGAATAATTTTCTCTTTATTGTGTGAAAGGAGCCATTTTGGTATCCAGTGATGGGGTCAGTAAAACTAGTTATGTTTCAAGAATTTTAATGCAGTTTGTATTTAATCCGTAGTTAAATTCATAGTCTGGACTTACAACAACTGTCATGTAAAAATTGTGTTCATATAGTTCAAAAGTAGAAACATGTTAGCATTAAAATTCAGGGAGTGCAATGTGCGTATAGGACACTTTCCTTTGTGACAGACTAAACTAATGTGTATAAGGGTGTTTAGGTGATGTCCCTCCAAACTGAAAGATGAAGTATTAACCCCTTTGCATACTACTATGATTTTGTATACAGACACTCCCCCAATGTACGCAGTTGCAAGTTATGCAATTTCAAACTTACGCAGTTTAAAATAAAATGAAATAATAAGGTTTTTGAAATGCATGCCAAATGTTCCCTTGTGGGAATGAACATGCGAGGAGATGAAGGTGGTGGAAGAATACTGCTGGGCGATAACACCGGCGGCAGGGTAGTCATGCTGCAGCCGATTAGAATAGACTAAATGATGGGTCAAGCCCTTTTGGTCCCGATGCATGTAGGCCTTTTACAGGCCTTTTGTCCCCTTAAGCTGAAGTCCAAGGCATGGGAGCCCAGTCCCTTTAATAAAGTTCCAGATCGCCCCCAGACATAGATTTCTGACGTCCTCAGGGTCCAAAAAGAAGGAACCCAGGTAAGTATGTGTGAGTGTCACCAGAGCTTCACACTCGCACAAAACAAGCTGAGGTCTCCTCCTGTGCTCTGCACCTCCTACACAACGGACTGTCTGTCAGCCCCATTATGTAGAGGTGTCTTCTCAGGGTTTTATGTCCAATAAGAAGGCCAGTAACTACCCTGGATTGCATCCTATTAAAGGACAGTAGCCTAGTCTTAGCAGTAGTACAAGGGCCCGAGATCAATTCTTGTGCCTGTCTTTGAGTGCTGGTAAGACCCTGCCACATTGTCATGTGCTGTTTAGCCAGCCAGCACTGAATTTTCTTCTTTTTGCAACTGATTACATTCCAGTGTGTCAGAGTTTGGATTTTAACCAGACTCCCTTGTATGTGCTTATACTGTTAACCATACATATATTGAATTCCAACTTGTGTCAGACCTTCCAGAACATAACTGTTGCATAAGTTGGGGAGTGTATGTGTGCAAAAAATAAAAGTTTTCCAGATGGATGCTTTGAATTTCCCTCAAATTAGTCTTCACCCTCAACTCTTGTCCCTAAAATTGACTGTATAGGTATAGTACATGTATTGTTTACGAAGTGAACTGTATTGGCATTGTCTGATGACTTTTGTTAGCCGTAAAATTAGGCACTATTATCATAACCAGCACACATTATTCAGTTGTCAAATTATGTCATTCGAGTGACATCTTAGTGGGTATGATAATGCTGTCCATAATTAAATTGTCTCTTAAAGAATTATTTTGCCTGGTATGTCCTGGGTATGCGAAGTATGTTCTTATTTTAGTTCTGCAGGTTAGTAGTTGCTATTGTAGGTCACATATGGCAGTGACATGTCATATTTGTACAGAGGTGGGAAAATTGTGGCATTTGGACGAATATGGCTTTGAGGTGAAATTGGCAAGATAAGAGTTTTATAAATAAATCAGCGGTAACAAAAATTCAAAACATATGCAGTACATTTGTTGGTATATAGCTGATTTTTTAGCAAATACTGTATGCACATATCAAGTGTCCAGCTCACAGAGGTTTCTGGGGTTTCAGAACAGCTTGTGCACAAAGAAGAGAGTGTACCACTGAGCTGTTACATAAACATAACAAGTGGCATTATTCTGCTGCTTCTTCATGCAGGTTATATGGCACAGACGTGTGCAGTATATTCGTAACACAGTCATTACAATTTGGGTGCATTTTTATGACACCTTTGTACAGTCAGTGTGAAAACAGTGGCTACAAGGAGTCTTCATTTAGATCCAGAAGAGACTGATAGTGAATTAGCTAGTACAAGTGTTAATGTGGATGGTGATTGTGATGATTTCACCTGCGGATGAAGACTGGGTGCAGGTGTCAGATATTGACATAATTTTATTATATGAATTATGTATGTGTAATTTTTTTTTAATCTCAGCTAGTAGTTGTTTAAACATGTTCAATACTCTTGTGTATTTTAGGATTCTTCTACTTTGTTGGGCATGGTTTCGAGATCCAGGAAAAATACATGTTGCCAGTAGATGCACCAGGGTCATACCTCCGCTGTAACAGTCTATGTGAGAAAGAAGTGATTCGAGATGTAATGGAAGTGACACCAAGACTGTTCCTCATTTTGCTTGACATGTGTCTGAAAGTCCCTGACAGGTCAGAATTTATTGTACTTCGTAGAACAATAAGCTACATAGAGCTTTTCCATGATTTTCCTCAGTTCTTGTCAAATCCTGGTGTATATTAATTGTTTGAAGCCTGAAATTCAACTAAATAATATGTAACACATACTAGCTCTGAGCAGAACTGATAAAACCTTAATTTTGTATTGGATAGATTTCTAGTCTTACTTTTGTCAGTAATATTAGTGTTTAATTTAATTCAGTTTAAGTTTTATGAAGAATTTGTTATGTACAGATGCTGTATGTGTTAAATTAGTCAGATACAACAGTGAAGTTTTGCTTCAACAACATTTGTAACTGTTGACTTACAGTTTCTTATACATGATGTATAAAGGGTAAAACTTCCCAGTACATGCCATGAAGGTATATAGGGGGAGTAGAGGTATAGCTCCATGCCTTAACCTCAGCACTAGATGGAGGTGAGTGGTTGACTTGATGCCCTGGCAGCTTTACCCGTGGCAAACAGTCCTGGTATCCATTGAATAGGAAGCTGGATGGGTCCCACAGCCGGTCTGGATGATTTGGAGAAAAGAAATGTCTCTTGCCCTTCCAGGATTCAAACCCTGGGTTGTCCAACCAGTAGCCTAATTGCTATACCACTGTGCTTTTCCAGCTACATATGTGATGTGTAGGTGTGAGTATGCTGATAACCTATATTCTCCAAACCAAATATGACATGTTAGCTTGAGTGATTTGTTAGTAGTAACCATCAGGCTAAAAGCCAGAGAAAATTTTCATGTGGCCACCATGGTATATTATATTATGTTACATACGGTATTTTTCCCAAGCTTTGTAACCATGTATTATTTCAGGACCTAAAAGTAAGTGTTACTGGTGGCTCTCCCACCTTAAAATTTTGCATATGTGTTATGTTGTTATTACTGATTGTAGGAAATTGCCTTTTTAGTATATGGCCTTTTAAATGCCGTGTTTTTGCTCACCAGAGCACTATTCAATTTAAAATCCCACTGCAGGACAGGGTTTTTCCTTTTGGAGAAAATGGGGATACATTTCATGGGACAGCATTGTCCCATTCATCCATTAAAGGTTAAAATGTGTGGTCTCGGGGGTGCCCTCTGGTTTCATGTATTTGTACTAGGTTTTGTGAAAATTTGTTAGGTTGTTTGAAATTTGACGTGGGGATGGAGACATGACACACACACACACACACACACACATGCGGCAATCTTGTAAGCCTTTTAACCCCCCCCCCCCCCCTTTTATTATGGGCTAAAAAAAATTAAATTTCTGCTTTGCCAGAAACATTGTTTCCAGGCAGATGCCATGATGGTTCCTCAAAATAGGTCATGCCCACCTGTTTCCACAGTTTTCCATTCATCATTCACAGCCATCCTACCAGTTAATACTGTATGTATTAGTTGTAAAAGTTTCTCCTGAAGGATTGATCAACAATACACATCTGTCATGGAACTGTAGTTTATCCATAACATTGCGATGATATGAACGACATACAAAATTAAGAAGTTTTAATTGCAATTTTCTATTATTGTTATTAATGTGCAAACTCAAAATTTATAACATAAGACAATGATTCCTGGCTGTCTGGATTTTGTCTGTTGTGTAACATTCCAAACAAAACACATTTCCAAAACCTAGTCTGTTTCCATTCCAAAGTTAAAAGTTGGGAAGACACATACTCAGTTGAATCTGTTAGAAAGCACTAATCCCAATCACTGCACTGCACATTGCATTCTGTTCAGAATGTTAAATGCTGAGAAAAGTCCAGAAATACAGTAATTAGAAGTGAATCAAGAATAGTATACACAAGAAGTAAAAGGAAAATATTTTTACTGGACATCCTGTTATATTTGTGTTATAACATTTCATATTATTCAGCTTTTTAATGAATAGAGATTGTAAAATCAACTAGCTGTCACTGTACAGTGTCAACATAGAGGTGCTTGTAGATTCGGGGAAAGACTGTCATCAGTGTTGAGAAAGGAAATGTTCCATAGCTCCTTATGTGGGATTGTTCATTGTTAATTTTAATTATAGATTACCCATTCAACAAGGAAGTCTTCATTCCAAAATTGGAATAACACATTGAATGACGTACATGAAAGATTTTGTAGAATATAAGAAGTAGAATGAGAACATTGGGTGTAATAATTACCACTACAAGATTCCACACACCTCATACAAGTTAATCATTGAATAGAAGATCAACACACAACCAGGACTAAAACACCCCATACTTGAATTGAAATAGTTTTAACAGACAATAAAAATAAACACAGTGTGTAGCTGCTATAATAATAATATTTTTAAAGAAACAGCAATGTATACAAAAACTGTAAATTATGAGATCTCATAATCCTAGTGTATAACATAACATGCTCTTTTTACCTTTTACATACAGTTTTTATACAAAGCCTGGTGATGATCTGTATATAGGATCCAAACATGTTACTTGCAATTGAAATAAACTTTAGAGTTGTGTTGAGACTAAACCTGCATTTGTATCAAATGATAACAGCACAGTGGGATGACAGTTATCAAAATGTTGATGAAACATTAAAATGGGAGGTCTGACTGGGAACTGTAACAGGGTTACAGCCTACAAAACAACAGACTAGGAAGGTTACAACAGAACAGTTACAGATGTATAGTGACAATGTGCATACATCAGTATGTAACTTTACTGAAGTAAAAGAGTGACTGGTAGCAGGATGAACAAATAATCTGTATTATGATCCAAGGTATCAAAAAAGGTGGCTTCTGAGGCATAAGTATGGAGTGAAAGTGAGAGATGTATAGGATGAACAATCAACATCCAGTGATAACTTGCAAAATAAAAGAGACCGACTGCTCATGAAAAAGTATGTAGTGATAATGATAATGAAAGACTTCACTAGGAATATATATATATGCTACTGTTAGTACATAATTAATTTCTTTGAATATCCAGGTAGGTAATCTGATATTAAAATATTTTCATGTCCATGGTGGATAAATTCGTGATGTGAAGCTGCTGTAAGCATCGGTAGCAACACTGATGATGACCACACATAAGTTTAAACAAACGTGTCAAAAAACCTTATGGTGGTATTTTGCAATGAGGGCTGCTAGGTTTTACATATTGTATGTAATTACTGTACTCATGTCACAGGAATGAAAATCCAGGCATTCATGAGGAACTGCCAGATGTATTTTTGTATCAGCCCCAGAGGAATCTAATTCAGCAGTATGCTACAACAAGTAACTTAGGTGCATATGAAAGGTCTACTGATGTCAATGGCATATATGTAAATCACTTGAAGAAACATCTGGCAAAGGATATTCCTATTCTTAATATACTGAAAATGGTTCGCAAAGGTAAGTGAGCTTATTGTTCGAGTTGTCCTTGAACTTTAAGCACCATGCCATTAAGACGGGGGCAGTTGAGCTGTAGCTTTCTTAACCCAAGCACAAGATGGAGAGGTGGAAGTGAGTGGTCAGCCTCACTTCCTCACAGCTTTATTCCCAGGAAAACATCCCCCATTGGCCATTGGATGTAGGCCCCAGAGCCTATTTGGAGGTTGTGGAGAAGAGAAAGATCTTTCTTCTGTACATACAACGTGACTTCAAACGATGTATGCACAGTTAGATTCCATTGTCCTTAAACATTACAACAGGCACATTTCAGTGCTTATATGTGCTTGTGTTCTGTGCTAACATTGGTTTATAACCAGCTGCTGGTATGCTGTGTGTTCATTGTAATAATAAACACACAGCACACCAGCAGCAGGCTATAAATCAACAGTAGCACTGAAGATGAAATATATGCAAATGTTGAAATTCACATCTTGTAACAGAGTGTTGTAAAGTGTAAAGGCAGTTGGAAGTCTGATTGTGCCACACATGAGGAAGGTCTGTGCTTCTGCCAGGCATGAAGTCCCAATTCCTCAATTGTCCAGCCCATAGCCTAGTCACTGTACTGATAGAGCTACCCCAGGTATTATCTTTTGTGTAATGTGAGCTTATTAGTCATTTGCAGGAAGTGAATGAATGAATGAATGTATGTATGTATGTAGTATGGAAAGTTATGGCTCTCTGACAGTCTCTGTGTTACAGCGTGCAGTTACTGAAGTATTGTGATGATATTTAGTATGGGAGAGGGGACTACAGTAATTGTTGTTAGGTAAACTGTATTGTTCTTTTGGTCCAGTATAATTCCTACTTCACATGAAACTTGAATACAACTTCACAACTTTCCTCAAAATCACTTCTCCTTACAAAATCAGATACGTGACAAATAGGTCTCAACGTTACAACATATATTTGAAACATGTTAATTTTTTGGTACATTGAACACTTGATGAAATGCAACATGAAACAATTTGTGGAGGTATGCAGTATGGTATCTGTAGTGTTTTGCTCTACAGTAACATATTTGTCAAAAATATGTGTTACTTATGAGTGTATTTTCAATGCTTTGCCCCCCAAAATCTTTTTCTCTACTCCCTATTCCTTGGCACACATAAAGATAGTTTTATCTATATAATCTAAATCTTCTTGCAGCAGTGAATTCAGTGAAACTTTCTTGGGCTAGCAGCTACATCATGTGGAAGAATGATGAATAAACCGTTTGAAGAACCACCTCTGGCCTCATCATCACGGAACTGATGACCAGGACAGAGGTGGTTCTCAAAATGTTGGTTTATTCAACATTCTACCACATGACACAGCTGCTAGCGCAAGAACGTTTTATTCAGTTTCATCTACTTCAAGGATGGTGTCACATTGACTCCAGCAGAGATATTGGATGGTCCTGATGATTGAAGGATTTTTCTATATTCTAGAGTCAGTTGATAATTGCATAGTGCACCAAGCCATAATTCTTTTGTGTGAGATACTTTATGTATATGACTTCATGTATGTACCTAAATACTAATAGGTAGGTTAGCCAGAGATAAATGGCTGCAAGGAAATATATTAGCATATTGTCCATTATTTTGAACCATGTATGAAATTAAATGTCAGAAAACATCTTACAAATGCAGTGCAGTTTGTGTTTCTCTCAAAAGCAAACTGTGAACTGAAGAACTGTTTAACAAATGTGCAGCAGTGCAATTCTATTAAGTGCACTAGACAGACTAGATTTTATTATGATACTAGGTATTTTAACACTACAAATTGTATCATAATTCACGAGGTTTTAAATATTGGTGTGGCTCCCTGATTGTGGCGGTCAGCCACTGAAACATGTAGGAGTCGATTGATGTCGTGTATGTACTCGTATGTGCAAGTTGTTGGGTTTATAAAAAAAATGAATTTACATTTTATTATTTATCCTTTTGCCTTGCCTAACAAGGTAGACTGTTGTCATGCTTACAATATTAAAGCAGAATCTACAAATGATACATAATTACTGCTACCATTGTACCCATTGAAAAATTCAATGGGCAGTCAGTTACTTAAATTACAGTCATCTGCTAGTGCTTTTTAGCATATGAGCAGGTTTAGTCTCCCTTGGAAGGTAATTTCTTTCACTTTTTCATTCCCCACCCCATCTTCCATTCCTTGTTTATCTTTCCCTCATTTCTCCCTTACTCCTTTACCATTCCCTTTATTTGTCCATCTTATTATAATTTGTCTCCACCTTCCTTTGTCCCTCCCTTGTCCATTGAAACAGTTTCCATAAATGTCACTCAAATGCTTTTACATTACAGAAGATATGAAAGAATGTGCCAAATGTAATAAACAGTGTGTCAGACAGATCACTTTTGCATTTTGTATTTATGGAAACAGCGTGAGAATGACAAAACAATAAACCAACAAATGTTGACCCACCTAGACTGATTATATAATCTGATAGCACTGTGATACTGTAAATTTAAGTTGTATGACAAAGGATTGAGGACAGGTTTGTTTTTCAGAAATTGCAAATGAATCAGCTGATGCGGCAGATAAACAGGTGCCACTCACAAGTTCAAATGTGGTTGATGATTTTTATCTGACAGATTCTGTAACAGGTATGTTGGTAACAGGCATAAACTGATTGCGCAGTGGCTGCTTGCAGTTTATTCACAGACATAAAAATATTTAAATTATATACCACTTACAAAAAGTTAAAAAAATAATCGTTAAGAAGATATTTAATTAACAGTTCAAAATCTAGTTGTCATATCCATGGCATTGTATAAATAGTATGATAATATGTATGAAAATTCCATGTCTATATAATTGTTTTTATTGTAGTCTTCTGAGTTGTGACATCATGTAATCCAGTGGCTGGTCACTGATGTAACACTGAAAATTTATGTATAGGACCTGAAGTGGCTTGCAGTATATGAGTAGCTTGCTATAAGGGACTGGATGAACAGAAGAAATAGGAAACTATTTGAGACTTGTGACAGTATTGTTGGCAGCACACTTAAAGGTGTATCTATTCAAATTGGTGTTAGTATATACGTATATTCTCGAATCTAATCCGCACCCTTTTTACAGTTTTAGAGGGCTAAAAAATCAGATGCGTATTAGATTCGCGTGCGGATTAGATTCGCGGTCTAGAGCGGATTTTGGAAAAATGATTGAGCTGCTGTACGTGCCGTAAGAACAATACAATACATAATCTATTATTTTATTATTTATTATTATAATTTATTATTCATCAGACTCGCCGTCATCACTCATAACTGAATCGTTATCCGTGCTCTCCACCCAGTCACTATCATCTTTATCTTCAACATCGTCCTCCCATACAATGTCATCGCTGCCTTGTGTTTCCGCCATAGTCGAACGTTGCTTTCATCAACTCCAAAAATTGAAGCGGCTTTGCGGTTTCCATTCTCCTCTGCGCACCGAATAACTTCACGTTTGAACTTTGCCGTATATGAGAGTCGTTTAGATTTCAGGCATCCCTCTTCCATAACTACGGTACACGACAAATTGGAACAAGCACCTCCCACGTTTCAACAACTAAGGCTCAGCTGGCTTCAGACGAGATTGCGCACATCTGTTGAGAAAGGCCCCGCTTCTATCGGTATGACTCATCGGCCACAGGCGTAGCGTCGGATTTTAACGCATTGGTAACATCCAATATTATTCAATCAGTCGCCCCGTGGGCAAGGGGTGGTTGAAGGAAAGGTGCGGATTAGAATTGCGAACTAACTTTTTTTCGTTTAAGAAGTCGCCAAAAACTGGGTGCGTATTAGATTCGGATGCGTATTAGATTCGAGAATATACGGTAATCCTGTTTGTAGGAGGAGTATGAATGCGGAGTTAAACTGACTTTTATATACGGTGTCCAGGGTTTTAGGAGGCTGTAAATTCTGAGCCATTGTACACACTGGAAAAACAAGATCCTGAAATGAATACAAATGCAAGTCTGTGACATTATGTTGTACATGCCATGCAGTTTTAAGTTACATTACATATGTTTATTATTCTAATATGCCAAAAACCTTTTTCGTGATGACTCCACAAACTTATGTTATAAAAAAACCAGTGTGAACTGATATGCAGCACAAGAAAAACGTAACCTATGGTGGCAGAGTCAACCCTGAAGAGGACACCAATTTAGATGTTGAAATGCCTAGGTCATAGACAATACTTGTGACAATGTGACAGATTGTTGGTCTATAATGACAGTAAATATCATGCCTCCAAATTTGTACCTGCACTCCTTTAGTGGCAGAACAGGCCTGTATCCATTAACTGATTTCAGCCCATGCACATCTTGGTATATCAGCTGTCTTGCTGCTGCAGTGATCCTGTGTTGGAGTTCATTGAAGTTGGTCACCTGCTCAGTACACCCATAATTGTCATACAATCCTAT
The DNA here is from genome assembly GCA_021186555.1 of Reticulitermes speratus. Lineage (NCBI taxonomy): Eukaryota > Metazoa > Arthropoda > Insecta > Blattodea > Rhinotermitidae > Reticulitermes > Reticulitermes speratus. Next base: position 25,544,174 of record JAJKFL010000005.1, read on the forward strand.
AATTAAAATAAAGAAAGGGGGTATCAGATCTTATGATCTTGAGGAGCCAAGTGATTAGGCCTCACCTCCTGGCTCTGTTGATATGCTAGAGTACTTTACCTTCCCAGAACTGGAAGGAGACAAATTTGAAAACTTGAACAACGTGGAGCACCACCTCATTACATCAACATTGTACATGATGTGCTCAGTGACAGGTGATGCCTGATTACTTGGCTTCCCAGGTCGCCATATTTGACACCTCACAATTTTTATCTTGCAGGGTTATGTCAGGTTGCCAACTTCAATGAATTCAAGTTGCTCACTGTAGCTACTGAAATGTAACTCAAGAGATGCTGAGGCATGTGAGGGCTCTTAACTCTCTTATTGCTAAGAGCGTTACTTCCTGTGTGCTACGTAACATAGGCACAAGGCCCTTGTAGGACACAGATGTGCCAGTCAGAAGTGCATACTGTGAACCCAAATGACTACCACAAGTCTCCAGTAAGTAAACTTACTTCTATACACTGCATTATGTAGTCATGAGGCCCTTGTAGGAGAGAGACGTGTCTGTCAGAAGTTCATTTTATGAACCCAAATGACTATCACAAGTCCCCTTTAAAGGAACTTGCTTCTGTACACTGTGTTATGTAGTTGTGAGGCCCTTGAAGGAGAGATACATATCAGAAGTTCATTTTATGAACCAAAATGACTACCACAAGACTCAAACTTTTGCACTTCATTCACCATGCACAGTTGTTGATGGAGAAGCCGAGATAGCTCCTAACTGGTCACTGGCATCCATCTTTGTTCTCTTCAGGAGGAGAATAGATGTATTCAGTGTTCACTTGAATTACGTGTCTGAATTCAGTTTTAATGTAAAACGTTTATTACTGTATCTTTTCATAATGGTGACACTAAAATGTCAGTGGATTGTATGGGGAATTGTCACACAATTCATATATCCAGTTTGGAACTTGTGATATATACTGATCTGCTGTGTAAGCAAGTGTTGGCGCTGGATATCGGAGTAGAGACAGTATTGTTTTTATACGTGTTTGCGTACCTGTGTAATGTCTATTAAAATCATTGTACACAGGAAACATTTTGAGAATGGATAAACTAAATTTGATATTGGAAAGTGTCATAAACAACTGTCAAGCCATCACACTTTTCATTTGGGTAGGACAGTTTTAACAACCCCTTGAATACCTACATGCATTTCTGTGCTCACATCCACTATGACTCACTGAATATTTATTGGAATGAAAAGTGTACTGAATGAAGTTTAAGCAATATATGAAATGCATTTTATGTCCAGTACACTTTCTGTAAGTGTGATGTTTTTGAGAATATTAAACAGGAGTCAGTAAACACCCCAGGATTATTGTTAAATATTTTCAAAGTTTTATGCTGAACAAACTTTAAAACAACATTAAAATAAACAATCAGCATTGGTTGTCTAACCATATACAAAGGTTACTGAAGTCTTGTATTTATTTGTACTTGGTGTGATTTCAGATGGTGTGAAATGCAGAAAGACACATTGAAAATTAATGTGTCAGCATTTTTTGCTTGCAGTCATTAATTTTGCTCTGTTTAAAAGAGAATCCAAAGTTTTGCATTCATTCAGTGAATATTTAGAAGTAGTAACAGAGCAAATGCACCAGAATTGTTCTGCCATGTGCAAATTACTAATTTTTTTTATTGCGCAACATTTTACAGGGCACCCAGAAACTGAAATGAGGTTCCAGAAACTCATGGCCTTGCCAGCAGTAGATACTATTGTATTTAATAATGTAAGATGGGAGTCAAAGGTGAAAATTCAGCCACACAGAGGCTGCTTCCATAACAGTCTTGATATCCGCATTACAGATATGGCAAGATGGACAGTAGAATGTTGCACGATGTGTGAGGTAAGACTGGCTCTCCTGCAATTACATAAATTTCTGGTTCTTCAGATCATGGGTATTAGGTTACGACCAGTTTTGGGGTTCAGCACCATTTGCCTGAATATAATGTACATTATTTTTCCTCCAGATACCTACCATAAGATTTACTGCACATTGTATATGTGCAAATTCATTTGTGTTAGGTATTCTACTAGTAGCTGTGACCAGAAATGTAATGTTTAAAATTAATTTTTCTTGTGCAGTGTGCAAACAGTGAAATGTTTTGAGAAATGGTTTATAAAAATACATGGTGGCTGTGTACTGTATTTAGTAACTATAGCAAAATTCCATTAATCTGATTCGCACAGGACTGGACAGGTGCCGAATTATCAAATACTCTGGATTATCAGACAGTCCCTATACTGACCTAAGTTCTTACAGGTAATGTTTTGTTACTGCTCCTATACTTTGGCTGTACAACTAATCAGATGAGTATTCCACTTGAATACCTCCTTCATCTGCTGGTTCAGGGTCAGCAGGGTCCTCTTCTGTGTTTTCTAGAATCTTTGTAGCTGAAGAAGTTGAAGGAGTAGGAGACAAGGGGTCAGGAGATACCACAATGGCTGATGTACAGACACTCTTGGAGGCCTTTCTGAACATGCTCCTGAGATCTGCCTTTTCATTGATGAAGGTTTTTTTTTTTTTTTCTGGTAAGAAGAAAATTGTTCAGTCTCGGGAATACTGTCCTCAGGTGCTGGATTATGAGGATTTCCAGATTATTGGATGTTGGATTAAAGGAATTTTGCTGTATTGAGTACATTTTTTACATGTATAGAAACCAATATTTCCACACCTTATCTTTAAAAATTGCATGGGCACAACAAATTTACACAAATATGGTGTTTTTAGGTGCCACTTTTAATTTTACATTCTCATACATGAGAAAAGTATAATGTTACTACATTTAAACTAAGTGTGGATCTTCTTGTAAGGTTAGCAGGTATATCAGCATAGCAAAATTACTTGTATATTTTACTTGTTCCACATCCTGGTTGCTAGGATCTGCAGAATTTTTTTTATTATCAGCCAAATTTCCCACATGTAGTGTCATAATATGACAGAATCTGTCCATATTCAGGAATTATATTCAGTAGTTTTCCCTATTTAGCTAGTAATCTGTATTTTTCTGTGCTGTAACCTGAACTTGTGTTAAAAATACCACTCCTGCTTCATATCTGGGAGGTTAGCAGATCATTTAAGCCCACAGAACAGTTATGCTGATGCTTTGTATGGTTTTCCAATCCCGGGCATTTGCCACGATATTACGAGTATCTCAGATTAGGCTGCTTGCTTCCTTTGCATCTTTTTCAGTTCATTAGTCACTGATCTTCGTATTATTCCATGCTATATAATTGAGGTATTGAGAGCACTGTTAAATGAACCATAAGTAAATAAATGAAGGGAAGTAACTGAAATTTAAGCCTTACTTTTAAGATAATTTGGTGTGGTCATATTAAATATTTTACTTTTCAGAAATTGGAATTCAAACTTCATAGAGAGCATGATGTTTTGGTAATAACCATTCACAATCTCCAGAAAACAAAGGTAAAGTTTATCATCATCATGGAATGTATTACAGTAGAACCCGGATAAGAAGTCCCCGCATAAGAAGTTTTCCCATGTAAGAAGTCTGATTTTTAAAGTCCCGAAATCCTATTGCTTTTAATAAGCTTCCCTCTTAATAAGTCTTCCCACTTAAGGAGTCCCTAATCCTCTGGTCCCTTGAAAGACTTCTTAACAGGGTTCTACTGTAATTCATCAGTTGTGCCTACAAATGTAAATTGTAGACTCTTTTAAGTACTTAGGCTATTTCAGTATACCTCAAAGCCTGTGTCTGCACAGAAAAAGTTACAGTGAGTGTTCTGGGGGCAGGTCGTATGATAGGGGTATATGAATGTTATGTTATGTTTGCATGCAACGGCATGTGAAAATATCCAGGTGAAGCCAGAAGTGATTGAAGGATGTCGTTTGATCAGTCTCCATAGAAGTTGCTCACTAGTCGTGTGCAGTGTGCTTGTCACCAGTAGCTGAGTCAAAACATATGCCTCCACTGTGTCTTCTACTGATTACTACAACTATTAACATTTGCTGGCCATGAGCTGCATTATTGCACCTGTGCATGTTTAAGAGTCTGGCTGGCAGAGTTTTGCATTTTTGCAGTACTAATAACAATACTCCCAAGGTAAAATACAGCTACAAGCCCTGCAGTACTGGGAGATTTAAAGTCCCTTATTCCTAGACAACAAACTGTTACACATGATTTAAAATCTGGCCACCAACCTTGTAGTGCTGGGAGATCTAATATCCCATATTCCCACACAATAAAAGTCAAGGAATATGTAAATACAGGGCATTAGCAGAATTTTTAACACACACTGAAAGGCCCCACAAAATGTTACACAAGTAGGGACAAGAGGCTATTTTAAAATAAGTGTTCTCAAATGAAACTTGTTTATTGGCACCTGCATATTCTAAATACCCATGTCATGTATGTATATATAGGTACACACACACATCTGAGACTGTAGTCTGTAGTAGTTTGTATTATATTTAATCTCTGTTCAACATATATTTGTTGCTGATAGCAAATACAAGATAGAAACTTAATATTGTTTTCACCTGCATGTTTATTAACACTAGTAAACACTATACCAACACATGCACTTACTATTAAAACATTAATAGTTTTAATAGTAAGTGCATGTGTTGGTATAGTGTTTACAAGATTGAAACTTTTTAGCATATAAATAAATTTGTAGAGTGAATATCTTTGTGAATGAGGGTAACTCACATCTTGGAATCTATGTTTTCTTTCAAGATAGTACACTGTATTGAGTTTTAGAATATATTTTTCTTAAACAAAGGCTCATAATTTCAATAAATGATTATTTTTATGGGTGAGGTAGTGTTTGTGTTCTTTTTCAGATGCCAATAGTGTTGACAGTGTGTTTGAAGAATCCTGAAACACAGAAGGAAACTGACAGTTACATATTTGATTTGGGGCACCCACTTATCACTCAGGCACATCTCTGGTTTAACTGTGATCGACGCAGGAACACATAACACACAAAAAGAAGTGAAAAGAGGTGGGTCATGCCTTTTTGAAGAAGTGTTGCCTTAGAATTTGCCTGGGAAGTATGAGATAAGCCACAAAAGATGCTTTCAGGTCAGACAGCACTACCCAGAATTCAAACCATATGGCTACTAAATACAAACTAAATGATATGCCATTGAACCATATCCTTATGTGAAAGTAGTATGTGTTTATTTACTAATATACCTGATTGTTATGAATAAAGTCATTGTATGTTGCAATTATTCAATAGTCGATGTACCCTACCATAACTAAAGAGTGTCACTGGAATTTTTCATTGACATAATCCTTCCGGCTGCAGTATGGCCCTGGGGCCGACTCAGCCTCTTTAAGAGAAATGAGTACCAGGAATATTTCCTGGGGGGTAAAGGCGGCCAGTGCGTAGGGCTGACAACCTCACTAACTTCACGTGCCGACTGTCTTCAAATCTGGGAGCCTCAACCTCCTCGAACCCTCATGGCCTGTCCAGGGATTCCTTTACCTTTTACCATACTAAAGATCCTCAAAATATGCTCACCAGCTGTATCAAACCAGAAAGCACTAATGTTAGTTACTGTCTTCTGTAACTAGAATGTGCAAACTGAAACAAGTGGAAATACATTTTCAGACTACCATCTCTTCAACTGCCATATTTGTCATGTTGCATACCTCACTGACCATGTGGTTTTATGGCAAAGTGGACATGACAGTTGATCAAAATTAAATCTGCCAAATTACTTTGTGTTATCAAAATCCATTCAGTTTTAGAGATGAAACATGAACAGACAGAGGGAAAGTCCATTATTATAGGTATAATTTATTATAAGTCAGTTGTAATGACATTGTAACAGTGCATCATCAACTTGTGTTGTTATGTATGGTAAAGTTATTCAGCAACAAGTGCCTGTCAGCTCTTCCATTGTTGTTATTACCACTCTGAAATTCCCTGTTTATTTTTAACTGATGTTGGTGTAACCCTTCACACTCATACTAGCTGCAGTCTCTTTGTCAAGGTTAGAAAACAAGAGAGTGGCAGAAGGTAAGACACAGGCACTGTGTGGCCCAGGCAGTCACCCCCACCAGTAACAGAGTTCACCCCAGAAGTCAAGAAGTTAAAAACATTTCAAGTGGATTCACTGCTAGTGATTTGTTACATTGTCTCTCAACACTATAACAAAGACCACTGAACTCTTATCTTTAACAGTTACAGGCACAGCTCCAAACCCTTGCTCTAGACACAGTCCCTCTCCTTTATTTATACAAATTCTGTTTTAAAACAATTCTGCATAAGTGAAGTTAGTAAATTTATATAGGCCTAGTATATCTTTGTAACAAGTTCAGAACATCTCAGAAATTTGATTTCCCAGCATATCACTTTGAGTTTTGATTCCTACTGGGGGAGGGATTTTACTCTTCACCACCATGTCTGAAATGGCTGGTGTCAACCAAGTATCTTACATCTAATCTTATATGTAATGGATACTGGGCCATCTGAACATAAAGTGCTCTCCAGCTAGTGCTCAGATTAAGAACATGTGGAACTTAACTCCATGCCACACACATACAACTTCATGACAGTGCTTACAAAATGTTTTACATCCGTTCGTGCAAAATGTTGCATCCAGTGAATGTCCAAACCAGGACTAAAAGTGTCTGAAGTTACCTCACACAAAATTCATGCCATGTCTCTCTTTAAAGTCAAAAAATTAATGTATTAAATGCCCAATGTTTACTGTCTGTGGCTACAGTGGTTTATATATGCCAGTTGTCCAACTGCTAAATCAAGGTCTGGTTATACCCCATTTAACCTTTAAGAGCCGGCGATTTAAATGCCCTGTACTGTCAGCGGACCGGAGTTTTCTCTGGGGATTTAAACGTTTGTTGCAATGGTTAGGAAAATTTTGAATATCTTGAAGAATATTAACGCTGGATCTGTGAAATAAATCGTATTTACTCAAGTAAAGCATGGAGAACATGGTAATGTATATCATAGTTTATTATAAAATATTTTGATGCAAAATAAAAATTAACCACTTCCCTAAGAGACAGAAATTTTAGAAATATGTTATGTTTCGTTCTCTTTAGCCTTAAATTCTGGCTCCTTTCTCCTGAATTCGTCCCCACTTTCAAGGGAAAATATTTCTGTGAGGTTATTTTAACAACAGCGAAATGCTTTTCGTTGGTGTGATTTCTGTAAGGGTGTACTTACAAAGAGGTTTACAGTTTTACAACCATGAGGAATCTGACCTGCGAAAGGAAAAGTACGTTTCTCGGTATTCCTACCAGTGGCCACACTCTTTCAGTGTTTGTCGCACAGTGCAGTGACCCTGTCGCTTGTGAAAATTATTTCTTTTGAGTACATAATCAGCATCATGGCTCGCAGAAGGCATATTCGTGATGAAGATATTGAATCACAGCTGATCTGTGATATTGATTCGGATGAGAACATCTAATAATAAGGTATGTAATAATTTCTGTAACAAGTAACTTCCTTCTGATGACGCATCATATACTGCCTTTCTCGGGTGAGCTATGTTTCATTCTTCCATCAAGTACGTAAGAGTAAATACAGCCGGAAGCTTTTCATTTGTTTGTATATTTGGACAAATATATTGTGAAAATGTATTGAAAATTTTTCTGTGAGTACAAGCACGGGCTAGAACAGTGAATAAGTTATACGACTACCAGAAAGGAGATCAGGGTTCGGTTCCCGGAAAGTACATAAATATATCTATAGACTCGTATAAATCTTAACTCGATTCTACCGGCTTTTTAATCGATGGGTATCTGGAGAACATGAATGTACAGATGCTGGAGCAAGAAGCTGAATACGCTCTAAACAGTGTTAAATACATCATTTTATGGTATATTACCTCCGCGCCCCCTTGATATGAGGCACAACTCTAAAATTACCTTCAAGTCTGCTGTATGTATACATAATATTTACACACGCTTATTGCCCCGCCAATATCGTATTTAATGCGAAAAGTTTACATATATCTTTTTGGACAAAAATGTCCGTTTCGGCATTCATACCTACACAAAACGATGGACAAATTTGTCCGTTTCGGCTCTTAAAGGTTAAGGGATACTAACTATCCTTGCCAATAAGTATGCAAATTATAAAGAAACTGCTTACATAATATCCAGTGCTCTTATATGCCTAGCTACCTCAGTATGTCATTCAGACACAAAACCAGTTTTCTCTCTGTGTTATATGAAATTGCTAAAGCATGTATTTCAAAAAGGATCACAGAAATTCAGAACAAATCCTGGTTCTATCTATCATGAACTGTCATTAACATGTAATTAATTTTTACCTGGGACAAGATATTTACACCACTTCCACATCTTAAATATTACACATCTTCTGCCCTGCTAGACTTTCTTTTAGACATCATTGGCTACTGATGAATTCACTGGTAAGAAATTGTAAACCATCATTGGTTCTCAGTAATGTCACTGACTTACAGTACGAAGTTATAATTATACATTAATTATAATTATATATTAATTTACACTCAAAGATTATTCCTAGATTTCACAAAGATGCATCAGTATTTGAAAGCTTGGTGCACGAAGAGGGAACATTAATATTTTGGGTAAGCAGTATGATTCAACAAGTTGTTGAAAATTTTCCCCTTCTTTCATTGTTAAAAAATCAGAAGTGATTAGCACCAGAATTTTACAGTGCAGCGCTGTGCAACTTTTGGTAACGTCCTCTCACATAGCCAGTTCCAGCAAATAGCAGTCCATAATACACCTCCTCAACCATGTACATAACTAAGTGCACTCTATGTTAAGTCCATGCCTGTTAATCAAATACCAGCTGCTGTCTTACCAAATAATTCGGTGGGGGCTGACCCACCATGCAGGCTAGGGTGCCATCAATGTATTTAACAAACCCCAGCCATTTACATTATCTCACACTACCAGTCTTATAACACAGAGGTAGCACAACCCAGTACTAACAACTGACATTAAATGCTACTCAAAATAATGTGATTCATAATATTATATTAAAATACAGCTTTATAATTTTTCATTACAAATACACTGTGACTCTCAAATATTAATCTGCCAATAACAAACTTGTTTAAAAAGAAATCTACAAAAAAAAAAAAGCTCTTCATATATATTTACAGTTAGCTTCATGAACACAGATACTTATTTTGTGTTATATTTGTACTGTTGTCACTTAAGACATTTAACTGATATGATCTGATGGCTTGAAGTGATTTATGATGTTCACTGTCCACTGATCTTCAACACCTTTGGTGAATTCTCTGATGAAACGGTAATTGCAAATGTAAAGTTTGTGCGTGTATTCTGGTAACATGCCCATATTTAGAGGTGGTGTTATCCCTTGCTCCCTTAGTAGCTTTAGGCCTCGTAGAACATGATAACACATTGTGATTTCTACAAATCTCTTCTGCTCACTCTCTGAAAGAAGAATATGCAAACAGAACTGGAATACTACATTACTTCATTCTGAGGTGAAGTCTCATACAACATTTAACATAAAACATAAGTTTTTGGGCACTTTAAAATCAATAATGCTAGATTATGTTCAAGAGCTAAATTTCTGGCAGCATGCAGACTGTTCCATCTAGTAGGTATACTGGCCATTGATATTTCTCAACAAATATGCTTTTCCTGTTCACATTGACCACTTGATGTTCCCAGCAGTCCTATTTAATTACAGTAGATCTGACTTGTGACCTTACATTCATTAATGTCAAATTTTGATTTACATGGCTCTGTTTACAGTAAGCAGTTTTATGATCTCAAAATTATAAACAATAGAGATTTTGTGCTAGTACCATTTTTTAAATTCTGTAGCAGCAAAATCCATCCTGTAATCTTCATCGTACTCATGAATACTGAAATTATTTGCCATTTCGTTCAACAGCTGTTTGAAATCCTGAATTTAATTTGTACTTAATTTCTTGGATGACAGTCCATATAAACACAGTACTGATTCAGAATGTAAATTTGGCCCCTCATCAAAGCTTTCGTTCTCTGTCACTCAATTGTAGCATGCATAGAATCAACTTTGTTGTGGGTGTGGCTGACAATTAGGAATTTGTATGTGATTTCAATAATATTGAAGTTATCAACTGTGAATCAAGTGGATTCAGCTTGGCAGTGTCACACTCAAAATATCTCTGAATTCGCCACTGAAGTTTTGTTGACCTTTCCTTTTTCCAACTTTTGATCTACCCTCTGCTCTTCACAGAAGTGCTTCAAATATCAAGGCCTGCTGATAGTTCTGTGGAGCTAGGCTCCAATAGGTGGGTAGCCAATGCAAATAGTATTTAAAAAGTGCTTTTATTCTAAATTCCATTTTGAACTTTGTAAATCCTATCCACAGGCACATATTTTCCCTTGGAGCATCCTCTTCTCCATGTTATTATTTAGTGAGTATTATGTATTATTTCTAGTAACACTTCTTTTGATTATTTGCTGTTGTACAAAAAGGGCACATCAAACTAAAAATATTAAAACAATGATTCAGCAAGTTGTCCTGCATGTGTGTTATGTGGACTTGTTTACTCTATTTCCTTATTTCATTTTTAATTTACATATTCATTACATACTCTTCTTCAAGGTTTTCTTTCAGTTTGATTTTGTTGGTGTCCTGTTATACCAAATCCCAGAGAAGAAGGGTAGGTCAGTGGGAGTGGCTGTATGGTATATGGCAATAGATTAGAAGCATGTTATTTAATTATCACAGTGAATCAGTAATTCATAATTCTTGTACCTCCCTTCCCTTTCTAAAATGGTAACCCAGTTGCAGCTAACCAAAAATGCTACAGAGGCCACATTTCATATAGTATTAATTCCTCCCACATTCATTTCCCCGATATCCTTCCAAACAGCTATCCTGTGGTTATAAAATATTCTCCTTAACCACTGCGGTAAACTGACCATATACCATCCCATAGTAGACCTTGACTATACAGAATGGAAGCTACTGCCTTGTCTTTACCCAAGGTAAAATTTTAAAACCCTTGTGTCCTAACAGTGATTTCTGAAGGCAGGCCAACACACGAGATTCACTATCATTCACCAGTCTTTCTTACAGATTCATTCTATAAATAGAAAAACCTGTCCTTTGCTGCAGCATTAAGTACTGTAAAACTACAGCACTTCTATTTCTTCTTGTAGAAAAATACTGCCAGGCACCTGAAGAATAACTTCGGGACTGTAGCATGACACAGTACAACTTCCTTTATTGGCATTCTTACATCTGGCTTTACTAGTCTGCTGAAGTTTTTATTTCACAGATAATCATCATAGTTCACCTGTATTTATGCAACCCTCTTGGCTGGAATTATGGTACAGTTTGCATCTAGTACACAGACTATAAATATTAGTCATCTGGGATGTGACACTGTGTAGCCTGGTAGCTAGTTACTGACATTTCTGAGGAACCTGCTGCCTCCACAATGTTGATAACTACAGTAGCTACTAGACTACACAGCAACAAATTCCAGAAGACAGTAACCTTCATATTAAGTTCTGTGGTTAAGATTCCTGAGTAAATTCGGTGTTTCACTACTGTTAGATTATTTATATTAGGCCTGCTTCAGTGTATAGCCTGTATATTGTGGCAACAGGTAAGTACTGCTTCTGTTTCAGGCTGTGAGGCAATGCAGTTCTATCACCAGAAAAGATCTGACTTCTAACTCATATGCCTTCATGGTGTGCACAGGGAGAGTTTTATTATACCTTTATGTTTGCCTAGCATGTGATTCCAGGTGAAAGTGCATGTTGAGTAGAATATGTTAAAAGTGGTGACTAAACAGCAAGTTATTAACTACATATGTGTTTATTTCCAGTTTGCTTTATCCATTCTGTTTGTTTATTAAAGTTGCATTACTTCATATAAGCAACTAGTATTTGGCAGGAAGACTTGTGTTTCTAGAACTACCAGCAGCATTCTTAAACATGTGTATGGCCTTATCTTGCACTGGAGAGGGGTAGGAGTGATTATTTACTGCAGCTCCAAACATGAGCTGTGCGAACTTCCAGGTTTCCACAGCATTGTAGTTGCGGATTCTGGTCTTCTAGGATGTGATGCTGCATCACATCCCAGAAGAACAAGATCAACAATCACACTGCAGTAAAAACCTCAAAATTTGCATAGTAGACCGGTATGGGGAAGCAATTCTATGACACATCCCAGAGATTCAAGAACCTTTGAATCAAGAAAGCCAAACTCCTCAGTTCTGTAGCCTTCTTCCTGAGATGCAGGAACCAGAGCACCATATGCTGCTTTATAATTCTACCACAACATCCTATGCAAAGCTGCCAACAGGATCTAAAGTGGGAACCGTTCATCCAATGATGCCGCATCATATCACAGAAGATTGGAATCCTCAGGGAACAGGCCATTAACTGAACCTTAACCTAACAAACTTACTGTCATCATTTATGAACATGATTCCAATTTCATATGGAAAGCAAAAGTAAATATCCTCCTTTGAAAGAGCCAGGTCTTGTCGCTGTTGTAGAGTGAAAGTGGAAATGTTCCTCTTCAGTTCTTGTAATGCATCTTGCGTTACCACATTTTCCAAGGCTGCAAAATCTCCTCTTGATATACACCCTGACACATATTCCACTGCCTGTAATTTGGTACATATGAGAATAAGATTCTAGTGATCATAGAGAAGACATTTATTAGTTTAGTTCTTACTACATTTCCCAGGGATGTGTCTGTTAACACTGCGTTTTTCCAGTACACATCTCTAATACTCATCTTATTATATTAAATTATATGTTGTATATAATAGTCACTATATTTACATTTTACAGTATTTTTCTTCTTCTCTGTTCTGCACCAATTTTTCTGTTTTATGTCCCCATTTACAGTTTCTTTTATGTAAGAATTTACACAGATTTTCTAATTTTAATGTCTTAATGTTGCTGATTAACTTTTTGCATGCTGTTTCTTTGTTTATTTGGAGCCATTTTTTTGTTGTTGAAAAATTGTTCTCTCCATTTTTTCATCTCTACATTTCAGAAGTATATGTAATTCAGTCTCTTCCTCCTCACATAAAGGACATCTTCCTCTCAGCGATCATACACATATGCAGGGCCCACAAATTTTCCAAAAATCCAGGATCAGCCTCCAAATATGAGGCACCAGAAGGGCAACATGAAGCAAGTTCTATACTGTGGACCCACAGTTCTGGAGTGACCTGTGAAACTCAGTTATCTGGCACCTCCTGCTCAGTGCATTTGAACTGATACATATTTCTATATGTAAGAACAAAAATACAGTTATTATGTTGAAAATATTAGGTGCCATTGTACAAAATTTATTCACCCAGGTGCCCAGGATTTGTGCACCCCTGCACATATGTATGTAAATATAGTGAAAAGCTGCTGAATATATACTTTTCACACTTCTGCTTAATCACAACATGATATAACATCCAGGGGTAACTCATGTGATGATATTAAAATATTCCTGCTAAAAAAGAAAGTTTTTTGGATCACAGCTGTTGCTCAGAAGAGAAGAAAATTTTGAAAATCATTATAATAAGTTCCATACACTAGTCTAAGCTAACAAGTTTCAGTTTAACTTGCGGTTCATGCAATTGATACCAAACTACACAGTGTCATCCCAGAAGACCACAATCTACAGTCAACATAAAGCAGCACTTCAAGAATCCCTTTGGACACACATCTACCACACTGTTGATGAATAAATGTTTTAAGAAGTGCTTAAAAGACTAATCATGCATATGACTGTACAGTATGTACATGCAAGTGGTAAAGGTAAAGTTTTCCCTCTGCATGCCATGAAGACAAATGGGAGAGTGGAGGTGCAGCTCCATTCATTGTTAACCTCAGCACTAGATGAATTTAAGTAGTTGGCTTCATGCCTTGGCTGCTTTAACTCTAGGACTCCTTGAGGCTAGGTGGGCCCCCAGTCTGGTCTAAATGCTTTGGAAAAAAGTCCCTTGCTCCTGTCAGGGGATGAATAATTCCTCAGCTGTTTATCCTGTAGCCTAGCCACTGTAATGACTATGCTATCCCAGTATATGTATGTATGTATGTATGCCAAAAACCTATATTTATATATTCTTATATGGACAGTGAACTAACTACACTAGGGATGTGGGATGTATGTGTATAATTATTTGCTTTCTTCTTAATATTTTAGTTGTGGAAGTGAAGTGTGCTTCAGATCAGTCTTCTGTATCAGTACCTGGTAACAGATGATACTGCAGCTGTGGAATGACAATGGGCAGGGGAAAAACTGCCCCAGTACAAGATCATTCATCACAAGTCCCATACGGCCTAACCTGGGATTGAACCTAGGCCTCTCTAGTCAGAAGCTGGCAACTACATGCCTGAGCTGTGGCAGAGCTTGGCATATTCATTTGGTAAATTTTCACTATTGTATAATTTTTGTTATCTCTAAATATGCTGTGTAACTGCTAAGGAAATTTGCCCACCAACACCAGCAACATCACGACAAGTACCATAAAATTCCATAACACAGAACTCCTACCATGACAGTTTACAAGCATCTGAGACTTAATTAATCCTCACACTGTAACAGATAAAACAGTTCTGCCACTCACAAAAGCATGTGCACTGTGTATTACAGGTGGAACAGTTGTGCCCAGTTTTTGTGCTTTATTTAATGCTACTTTTGGAACATAAAAGACAACATAAAATGGAGGATGACTAAATAATAATTTGGGCCCTGGTGATGACCATGGCCTATTTGAAGGTGCAATCCGAAAAATCTGCCTTAACGTTTTGGTGCTCACAGTACACTTGTGATATTCATCCTTTTTTGCAGCACACTAGAATTAGAATAGAAAACTAATATTTATAAGAGCCAACCTATTTTTAAGTAACTTAAATTACTCTATAAAAATAAAGTTATCATAATGTAGAAATTTTATGAAGTCTTCATGCAAATATAAATTCAAGAACTTAAATAAATGCAGTGGCTTCCTCAGCGTAGCAAAGACCTCAAGTAACACCCACCCCTTTCTTAATTGTGTACATTTGTATATGGAACACCTTCATCGGTTTAATTTGGATACTAAATTTTATGTAGACAGAATCTGCACTCACACAGCAAATTCTTCCAGTAAAAATACTAATGATGATGATGATCTACAAATGTGTTTAAAATTGCAAACCATAAAAATTTCACTAATCCAGATTTCTATATTACAATCATCTCCACAAGGATCTGGAACGCTGGTCCATAAGCTAAACTGAATTTCATTCTTGGACTATAAATTACAAGATTTGTACGAGTTAGACCTAGAAAATATCAGAGGTATTCAGACTACTGTAGATAACCGAGTTTGTGAAAGTAAGCTTGTAATCTAGCATGAATTCATATCACCATGTAATTAAAAGAGGCTGCAATGCAAAATACAAGAATGTTGAATATACCTGTTTGGATCCAAGTACAAAATCTGGAATACCGAAGTCTTTATCAAAATATGGTTTAATTAGGATGTTAGTCAATATCCAGTTTCTAAATGCCTTAACAACACTAGGCCACACTATTTCTGGGAAGTCCATCAGATTTGGCAACTTTTCTCTTGGCGGCCCCCTATCATCAGAGTACCATCGATTCACGCCTGCATTTCTGGATTTTAAGTCTCTTGTTTGCGTACTCTTCCTCACACCGCAGTTCCCTCCCGTATGAAAAGGGTATACAACGTGCTTATGCATACAGCTAGTTTTGTTTGATAAACAACACTCTCCGTTTATAAAGTTCCGTTCCATCCTTCCTGGACGCAGTTCTGTATTGGAAGTTACTTTACGAGGGATTGGCGCATTATGTATTGATCTACATTCCATACCGATCACTGAAAAATAAAAGCGGCAAATTCTCCATTGGCTACAAACAACATCACTCTTCCACATGGACACAGCCATTTCTGCTTCCAAATCACGGATGAGAGCTAGCTGGCCTATGCTTTTGTATGGCGGTGTATTAATGCTGATGCTTGTTGCTAGATGGCGGACATCGATATGTGTATAATCTAAATTCCTTACATTACGCACAACAATATTTTGGGAAAATCTTTACAATTATGGTATTGTATTACATGAAACGTTTATATCTGGGATAATTCCCATCGGGCAATTTGATGTTGCCCTGCTAACAATTGGTAAATAAATTCGTAAGCCATAGAAGAATAAAAGGTGCACACAGTGTCCATGTAAATTCTTAGGTGTTGTCAATCAATGACCGCATAGCGAATATGGACGGGTGGTATTAATCTGTAGTACAGAGTATAGAAGGGTGTGGATTCTTGGTGGCGGAAACAATATGTGACCAGTCGACTGGTTATGTGCCTATGGTGGTATTTTGTTTGAGTCCACTCGCTGATGATCATGGCATTAAGAACAGTAAAACTCTAACCATAACTGCTTCTAGTGTCTTTTCTCCTACACTAGTTGGTTCGTAACTGTTGTAAGAGGCAGAGGACTGTTTTCAAGCAAATTGCCTTTACGTTTCCTAGCGTTGCTAAGTCGTTCTGTGTCAAGTGTTCTCATAAATGTTTTATTTTGTTTTTAAGACAGAATTTTCAAGTTTGACAACCAATTCTAAATAAATCAATTATCTTTTACAGTGTTTGATGCAGTGCGTGCATTCATAAATGATAACTTCTTAACCTACAAGGAAGATATAAATGTAACTGAAATTTTTAGTTAATATTTAATTACAAAATAAAATATATAATTATATTGATAGTTTGGACGAGCTTTACGCAAAAAAGAAACTTGCATGCTTCCTTTATTTAAGTGCATTATTTCTAACACTTCCCTCCCATCTTGTAAAACGTAGACATTTATACAGTAACGACTTTTATTAATTAAATTTACATTGAAGTTTTTCTATTATAAAAGGATAGCCATTGCTTTTACATTTATAACAAATTACAAACCGGGGCGCACAAAATTTCCAAAAATACAGAAACCACCTCAAAGTTCTAGGTACCAGAAATGTGACAATAAATTTCCGTACCTAGGACCCGCAAATATTAGGCGCCACCTCACAGAATTTAGTCGGCACGGCGACCTGACTCTTGGGATTTGTGCACCCCTGATGATATTTGTATCTGCGGATGCTAATACTACTTTGTTCATCTACTTCGTGATACTGAATAGTAACGGACCGAGCCGTTCTGCTTAGATAACTCCAGTGTTCTGCCTGATATTTGGAAGCATGCCGATGTTGTCATCCACTCTTACGTGCCGGTAACTGCTTTTCAGGTTGTTTCGTATTAGTCTGGTGAACGCGTGTTCTAGTCCTCTCATATTTTATACTTCTGAAGACACTTATTCCTTAATAGTTATTTACATATTACCACCAAACACAACAATTTTTTATTATATTCAACAATGCATAATTGTTGTGTTTGACGGTAATATACAAATTGCTATTAGTTTATCACAACAAAAAGGGATGAATTCCATCAAAAAAACACTTATTCTCGTTCAGCATGTCAACGACCTTGGATTATGTGGGTTGTGGTTTGTTTGGCGATACCGTCAATGGTCGGACTACGAGTATGTAGCGTCGATGATAAATGAATGAATGTAAATGTAAAGCATAGGTTGAGGGTCTTGGAGTAATCTACGGGCATGAACACCGCTAGTTGTTTTTCTCGTGGAAGTCTTGACGTTTATTTTATACCGTACAGTAGGAGAGTTAGTTCTTTTTGGACTGCTTAACCCTTGAAGATGGGACTGATAGGTTATCTCGAAACGTCGGTACGGAACTACCATTCTATGCTGCGTAAAATCCCAAAAGAGCGCAGATCTCTTTTACATCGCGGCAAGCCTGAAATCACACAGGAAAGTTATTGCTTGTAATGTCGATCTGCCCTCTGTGAAACCAAATTGTATCTCCGGCACTTGTCTCAATTTTCCTTCAGCTAGGAGCCTTGCAATTGTGTTAAATGAATTGCATTCTAAGACGATTCCGCGATACTCAATTAGGTTCCTTGGGTGTCCTCTTTATTTATAGATTGTATTCATGGCGGCGCTCCTCCAGTTGTCTTACATTCTATCTGGTGTCGTCTGTTATATATTCCGCCCGCACCTGACGCCTTCCTCTCCTTTATGTTGCCGAGTGTCTCTGTCATGCCTTCTTCTCTACAGACGATGTGTTCCATGTTAGTGCTTTCATTGCTATGGCGGTGGTTTCTGTTTCAATTCGGTTTTTGTTCCGAATGTCTCCGAAATAGGTCTCAGTCTTTTATCGGAATAGCGTAATAATCGTAGTACTTGCTTGAAATGCGTGAAAGGAGACTGACACTCCTTTCCTGTTAGTTGTCTCTTATATTGCGTCATGTATTCTATTCATTTCCTTTATTATCATTCTGTATTTCCTGCGGGTATCACTGCGCCAGCAAAGATCCTTCTGGTTTGAGCTCAGTTGTTTCGTGGGGATACTACATTGCGGTTTCCCTTGGCACAAACAAAAGAAATATAAACATGTAATAATCTGCACGTTGGTTTAAGTCTTGTTATATTTTACATAGCTCACAAGAACGAGAATGACTAACATTTAGTTTAGACCTATCTATTTTTAAGCTCCACAAATTTTCCACAAATCTAGGAGCCACATCAACATTCTAAGGGCCAGAAGGGTGATATGGCGCAAATTTCCTGCTGAGGACCGACAAATATTAATTGCCATCGCACAAAAGTTAGTCGCCCAGGATTTGTGCACCCCTGGTCTAAGACCGGTAGGTGCCGTCAACATCCAATTAGATTTAATCTTTCTCTTATAAGGAAATATGTAACCTGTGTTATGATTAAATTTTGTTTTGTCTAACGATTCCGTTAATGGACATTGAAAGGCAGTGCATTGTCAGCTGAATGAAGAACAACACCCAGAGCCATATACAGGCTTGGACTTGTAGCTACGTTCCCTCGCACCTTAAGAGTATGACCCGGAGAACATTGTAATCTGGAAATTATATCTCTAATTAAGAAAAATGAAGTAGATCTTATATTCTGCTATTGATAATGACGAAGCTTATTAATCGTATAGCTTGTAGAGTAACCTAAGAGTTATTAGGATGATAAATAAAGGAGATGGCTGGGCATGTAGAATGCGTGGGAGGTATAATAAATAAGTACAAAACTTTCGTCGGAAGATCTGGATGAAATGTCTCACTCTGGAGACTTAAGCGTAGGTGGTAGGATAATATTAAAATTGGTCTTGTAAATGTAGGGTGTGGTAATGTGTGCTGGATTAATGTGGGTTACGACAAAATCGAGTGAAGGGCTTTTGTGAACTTGCCATGAATAAGTGGATTTCATAAAGTAAAAGGTAAAGTTCACCTAGAACAGGCAATGAAGGCCCAGAAGGGGAGCAGAGGTATAGGGTTTCATAAAAGTGGGGAATTTCATAAGTAGCTGAGCAAATAACTTTCTAAGAAAACACCTACATCATGCTTTTGAGTAGTCGATATTACTAGTTCTGTTGCAGTAATTACTTCTTAGTAGTTTGGTGTAACATTGTGATGATCTGATGGCATGGAGCGATGAGGCATTATTCTGTAACCGCCATATTAAATTTACTGTTCCTGTACTATGCACTACCTGCACAAGTTAGTTGTGATTATGAACTGGAAACAAGATTATGTATCTCATAATGTCCGTAACTATAACTCATATTTTATTACAAGATAATGTAATTCTTATTGTCACTACTCTAAATTTGTACGGAAATTTAGACGTATAACGTACACACAGTACTGCACCCTACGGTCATGTTGAAAGTTATGTGTTCTTTGGTCACTTGCAGTTTATTACAGTTCACTGTATTACAGTTGGCCATGTTACGCAACCTGTACCAACAGATGGCGTGGAGATCTGTGTCAATAGGTTTTCATTGGCTATTTGCCTTGCCTTGCAAGTCAAAACTAAAGCAGCCATCATGGCGAACCCAAGAAAATTTAGTGAGAAGATTGCGTTACACACTCAGAAGCAAGCAGAAGAAACAGCTGCCTTCGAACAGATCATGCGAGAAGTGTCAGATGCAACTAGTAAAGTAAGCAATTGAGACATTAATTCTTTCTTATGACGACAGTCATTGTTCTTGTTCTAACATAAACAAGCCACGAAAGAAACTAGCCTAAGTTTTTGCTTGTGTTATTTACTGTAAAGTGGGATGTTAGTGTGAGAGATGGAACACCGAACAGTGTTAGTAGAGGTTTCAGTTATCAATATTTATGATGTTAAGTACGTACATGGTTAATAGTTTCAGCTGTAACGAATCACAGGAATGACACCTGTGTGAAACGCGTGAAAGAGACTGTTTACTTCGGAAGATTATATACTTCTTGTCACATACTTGCTGATTAATTTACCCAGTTTAATTTTAAACCTTAAGTGATCATTGAATTGGATTTTGGCGGGAGTATCTTGTTTGTTTAACTGAGTTGTTGACAAATATCAGTCAAGGTCAGATATGCAGTTCTTGACTGTTTCAAGTTCAAGATTAAATGATCTGGTAATATGATGTTATTAGTATGTGTGGAATTACTTCAGCATTCTTTAACACGTACATTTCACCGATTTGTTCATCCCTGTGAATAACTGTCAACAAGTGTCCTACTGACAGTTTTCATGCAGTACCTTATCATTTGACACCTGTATGAGTGATTTCATGAACATTGCATGTTAATAGACATACCTTAGTGGTGTTCCTGTGCATATTGTTGATAGGCCACATTTATTTTTTTGTTATAATTCTTATTGTTGATTATGATCATTCTAGTCTTCTTCTGTGTGAAAAGTATGAGAATTTTAATAATAATATACTCTTAATTTTGAACTTTGTGCCCAGTCATTTTAGATGTTGTGATAATTTTGTCACTACAAGGCCTTGTCAGAATAGATGTGTAAGTTATTGACATATGTACAGATTTTAAATTAAGTTTTAATTCAAGAATTTTGCTTCATGAGTATGGTTATGTAAATGTAGAAGTTAAAGCAAAACAGGAAAAATTTTCTAGAAATGAATGCAAAAAGGGCACATATGAAAACATTATACAGTGGTGCCTCACAATTCAACACTAATCCGTTGCCGAAGTAATGTCGAAATGCGAAACTGTCGAATTGCGGGACAATATTTCCCATATAAGTCTATTGAAAATAGATGAATTCGTTGTCGGACCCCCCAAGGGGGGAGAGAAATACACCATAATGGATTATTTACTTTACTATACTAACACACTAAATTACGAAATACACTATTATAGTCACAACTCAACAGTTTATTGAGCCTTAGATTTTGGAAGGGGGTCTTCTTTATCCTGTTCTACCTCTTCTCGTCTCCTCTTTGCTTGAACAGGGATGACAAACTGATCAAGGGTGGATTGTCTCTCCCTCTTCTTCAAGATGGTTTTGAAGTGATGCATGATGGTGTTATTGAACAAGTCTGTCATTCTACTCACATCAGCAGTGTTGGGATGCCATTCCAAACAAACAGACTGCACCTTCTCCCAATGGAATAAAACTTCTTTAATGGCAGCTGTTGGCATCGGCCCTTTTTCCCTGCCATCCTCTTCTTCAGGTGAAATTCCTCTTTCTGTCTCCTTTGTTTGCTGTTCGCTGAGTGCTCTTAGTTCTTCGACGGTAAGTTCGTCATCGTGGTCCTCCAAAAGCTCTTCTACATCAGCCTCATCAACTTCTCCTATGTCGAGATTCTCCACCATCGAAACAATTTCTCGCATGGCTGCAACTGCTTCTGATTCTCCAGCTGATTGGTCTGCAATTTTGTTATCCTGAGAAAAGGAAGGAACGAGTTTCTTCCACGATGCACGAAGAGTTCTCTGTGGAGAATGTTGAACTCGGTTTTCCAGAAGTCCTTCAGTGTCTTGCCAGAAGAGTTAGTCACTTCGAAAAGCCGTGAGAAAAGAGCCCTGGTGTAAAGTTTTTTAAAACACGCAATCACTTCTTGATCCATGGGTTGGATCAGTGACGTCGTGCTTGGAGGCAAGAACTGGACTTTGATGAAGTCAAAGTAAATTCCAAGAATGTCCTCTAAGTCTTGAGGATGGGCACTAGCATTGTCAAGGATCAGCAGTGCTTTCAAAGGCAAATTGTTGTCAGTAAGGAACTTCTTCACGCTCGGGGCAAACACCTAAAAAATCCAATCTTTGAAAACTTTCTGGTCTACCCAGGCTTTTGCATTGGATTTCCACATCACTGGCAGCTTGTATTTAATGATTTTTTCCCAAAGCACCGAGGATTTTCTGAGTGATAGATCAGAAGTGGCTTTAGTTTAAAGTCTCTGCTTGCATTTGCCGCCAATAACAAGGTAAGCCTATCTTTCATAGGCTTATGTCCTGGGAGTTTCATTTCTTCTAGCGTGATGTAACTTCGATTTGGCAAGCGCTTCCAAAATAACCCAGTTTCATCCCTGTTAAAAATTTGCTGTGGCAGGTAGCCTTCCTTCCTGATTAAATCTTCGAATTTTTTCACAAACTTTTCTGCAGCATCTTTATCTGCACTAGCAGCCTCCCCATGTCTGAGAACACTATGAATGCCTGTTCTACCTTTGAATCTATGAAACCATCCTCGGCTTGCTTTGAATTCCTCAGTTTTATTTGAGGTAGATCCTGGAGTTTTCTTCTGCAATTCTTCAAAAATTAACCTAGCCTTCTCACAGATCATTGCTTCAGTTATTGGATCTCCCTTCATCTGTCTTTCTTTAATCCAGGTAATAAGCAGCTTTTCCATCTCTTCATTGATCGAAGATCTATTCTTGTCAGAAATCTTCATTGCTCCAACAGACACCCTAGCACTCATAATCTTCTCTCTCTGTTGCCAAAAAGTTGCCACAGTTGACCTAGGAACGCCATACTCTTGAGCTACACTTGTAATTGTGCTACCTTTTTACACTTTATGTACAATTTCTTTCTTCTCTATGCTCAACCAAGTGTGTATTTTCTGTTCACTTCTGTTTTTACTCATTCTTAATGGTGTAGGGTATGAAAAATGCAGAATTGAAAATTAGCACAAACAACACGAGCAAACACCAACGCACTTCAATAAGAACTGACAAATAACAAATGACAACGCACAATTCTATGCACGCGCATGCGCCGGCTGGCGCAACTCAACTGTCGAATTGCGAAACTGTCGAATTGCGAGACGTCGAATTGCGAGGCACCACTGTATACACTTTCTTTACTTTGAGGATTCTGTATGTAATATGGGGAGAATTCATGGCTTTGAGTGATGCTTGTTGTGACCAGATTTAGATGAAATTTTAAACATCCTTATTAAAATTAAAATATCTTTTGTGTCATGCTCTGCCTTGGAAACTTTGCTTACAGTTTTCATGAAAGTTGTAAATGTCTAAAAACTATATTCAATATGCAATTTGCTGTGCTTTTTTGTGTTTTGTTAATACTTTGATATTTGGTTTGATTGATTTGATTTAAAGGTGTGTTTTATGTGTACAACATGTCACTATGGAACTGTTGTGGGTCACTGAAACATATGCATATTGTTAGGCTGAGAAGTTATGTCAGGAGAAGTTAAGAAAAATTTGTGAGGTCACATTGGATTTTCATGAAGCTAGATTTCACTTCATATTCTGAACAGTTAATGTCTGGGAGTATTTGTTAATTGTACCTTTTAGTTTATTCGAGTTCGGAGGCTGGTATTTCAGAGGCAAAAATATGACTCATGAATGCAGGAATAAAGTTATATGACAACAGTAACATACATTCTCTTCTACCTACTGATGTAGAAGTTATGAAAACAGAGCAAGCATAAAGTATACACAGCTTTTGTATTTTAAAAACTTCACTGTCTGCAGAATGGTTAACCAGTGTGGTGCTGTCAGGGTTGACACTTCAGGTTTTTTAAGTCAAGGGGTTTTCTGCCTATCTAGTTCAGAAACACATGCGCATACATGCACGTGCATGCATGCATGCATGCACACACGCACACATGTCATGTCTTCTTTATCTTTTTTGCTAAATCAGTGTTAATAAAACATTAACACCAATTAGTATCAAGGATATGGTCTTTTGGGAAACTTCTGCCTTGAAGATTGAACTAACCTATTCATCCAAAATGTTGGTAGCTATTTACCAAACTACACAGTATGACATCCTGGAAGAGTGTAATCTTAATACCATTGTGAAAAACTTACATGTCTCATAAATTCCTATACACGTAATAATGTGTTAAAATTATTATGAATTACGTGTTATAAAACAGCTGGTTAATAGTATGTTGGCCTCCTAACATCCGGGTATTAAGAGTAGTGTCTGGCAAAAATAAAATGAATGGCTTATGTGTATTTGTATCTTAAATATACATTTTCTTGTGTTCATTGCAGCCTCCATAACAGCCATTGTGACAAATTGAAGAACAGAGGCAGATTTTAAGTATTATCTTGCACATGAATTAGTCGTAGAATTGAAGCAGTGATTTAAATCTGAATGTTCATATGTCAGTGAGATCAGTATTGCTTATGCTGGACAGATTCATCAGCCATTTTTGGACTATGTATGTAGCAGATATAATGATAAAATAACTTTTAATATAAAACATGTGATTAATTAATGTACAGATTCCATTGCACTCTGATTATTTAAAATAAAAAAGTACTGAAATTACATGATCAGCAAACACATTGCAGATGTATCAAGTTTGAATCATAGTTTATATGCACATCTGGAGATCTCACATTTTTGACCAAATGTGATTTGTGTTTTGAGACAGAACTCACTTTCTGGAGACCCAGCAGATCCAGAGAGATAACATCCATGTTTATTGTCTATGGTTTTAGATAGCTGGAATGCAGACTGCTTATGCCTTTAAATTCTATTATATGTTATTTGCATTAAACATGAGTTAATAGAAGCTTCTGGTTTCACCATTAACTAACAATGAACCTTACTGCTGTGAAATGTGCATGGAGATATGGTTTGGATGGAAGGGGGATTCGAATGATGTTTTGTCATTGAAGTTAATAGAAGAAAATTATGTGAGGACAATTTCATGAGTTTCCCTTGTGTGATTAGTGCACATTATAGGCCCAGAGATACTGTAGAAGCAGTATGTCATACCACACTTGCATACATCCACTGCTCAACATAATCATCTCCAAGGTTGACAGTTACAGTACTGTGTCTGTGTTTAAATGGTCTAATGATGTTTTTACAACCTTGTTGAAAGCATCTGCAGATTCATGCTAGTGTCATAAAATGTCCCATCATCTAAAGAAATTGAAAGTAATCAGATGGCGTAGGTTTGGAGAATAGGGAGGCTCTGTCAGCTCTGCCCATTCCCAGGCATGTAGAAAATTGGTGGGGTGTCACATTTTCCTGGAGGAAAATGACACAAAATGCCAGCAATTCTGGTTATTTCCAGTACAGGTCATGTTGCACCTCATGTTACAGGGCTTCATAGTGTACACCATCAGCAGAGAAATGAGGTGATAGGCGGAAGCCTCTGAAGAGCACACTGTACAGGGTGTTTCATAAATCCCTCCGGGATTTCGGAGGTCTGTAGCTCAGGAGCCAAATCACACACGGGGGATGAGAGCATGTCAGTGAAAAGAGTACATATCCAAGTTTTGAACCTACCTTACAAATGTTCAGTATGTCCCCCTTTGGTGACTCGACAGACGTCGATTCTCGTACGAGGTCCACAGTCCCAGGCGATGGTCCCGGCTTACCTGTTCGTTTTGCGACACACAAACAGCCAGTTTCCTCGAATTTTCTATACCAGTCTCTTACTGTTTTGTCCGTTGGTGGTTCTGTACGATACTTGGTTCGAAAACCACGTTGCACTGTTACAATTGACTGGGTTTTAGCAAATTGCAGGACACAAAAAGCTTTCTGTTCACCTGAAAACGCCATGTTTGCACACCACTGCCTCCTAGCGGAGAAACGGGTAACTACGCCATCGCATCTGTCACGAAAAAACTTTTACATTTCCTCTATCTGTTGGCATGCTTTTATCTCTTATATGTGGGTTTGCTACTGCACGGCCAAGCCTCTAAATCCCGGATGGACTTATGAAACACGCTGTACTTACATGAATATGAGAAATTTTTCCTAATTTATTATCCAAACAATAGGGAACAACCTCATAATTGCACACAAAGTTAAACATTCTGTATAGGTATTTTCATAAATTTTTTGATGTACTCCTGCAGTGGACATAAGCTGTGTTTTCCTGCCTGGTATAAATGGCATTGACCTGATCATTGATTGTTTCATGTGATGAGGTGTGGTGCCCTGAGCTTTCCATCAACAGGTTATGGCACCCATGGAATTTTTCCAATCAGCTCATGGGATTGATAACTATCCTGACATGTGTACACTTGAAACACACTGTTTGTCAGTCCATAGCTCAGGCCTTTGTGAATACATGCAGTGACTGCACCCTCTGCCTTATATGTACAGTCAATACTGATGCCACATGCCTAAGGGGAGTTTCAACACATCGCTCATGAAACGGCAATATATGGTAACCCACAGTTCTTCAAACTGAGATTCCCACATCACTAGACAGTTGGGTTACAAACACACCTTCTGTCAAAATATTGTGTCCACA
Organism: Reticulitermes speratus; assembly: GCA_021186555.1. NCBI lineage: Eukaryota > Metazoa > Arthropoda > Insecta > Blattodea > Rhinotermitidae > Reticulitermes > Reticulitermes speratus. The sequence continues at coordinate 25,570,781 of JAJKFL010000005.1, forward strand.
AAAGAAATTGCTTGTACTTATATTATTGTAAAAACATAACATGCTTAAGTGTTCGTGTATTGAGGATCAGTCAAGTTTTTTCTGTCTCCTGTAAAATTGTGTATTGGTGGGTTACAACAAATTTCTGTTTCATGAGCAACATGCATACCATTATAGACTCGTAGTGTCATATAGGAAAATTGTGAAATGTCCCTAATAATGTGTCTTAAATTATGTTATGTGGCAATGAAAATTCAGTAATTATTTCCCCATTCAGGTGTATTAACCTTTAGCATACTGCATTTTTTTAAATGCCAAATTTCTGATGTGGCCAGAGTACTGTTCAATTTAAATGCCCACTGCAGGACAGTCTTTTTCCTTTAGTACAGAAAGGATGTGCAGTTAATTGGGCAGCATTTTCCCATTCATCCATTAAAGATTAAACACCAATTTTATTGTCATTTAATACTATTTCTTATTCTAGTAATTTATAATACAAAGATCGTATTCTTGAATTTTCTGCAAGTCCTTAATCTGTTACTATTTTCATATGGACATGTTTGTGCTGTTCACCTCATGTTGCTGTGCTGTGGCATAGACATGTCACTAGGAGTTTCTGCTGATGTGGACAGTAAGGCCATGTCCAGGGTTGTGTGTAGCATGTGTACTAAGGCGTCTTATGGAAAACAGGAATATATAGTGTGTTGTGATTCTTGTGCCTTCCATTTTTGTCTTAGTTGCCTAAAATTCAGTGACATGATACATGGATGTTACATCAAATCTGGGGCCACCACATATAAGTGTGCTGCCTATGTTAAACTTATCCACATCTGATGTCCAAAAAGTTGTATCACCAGATAGAGGTCACTCAAGTTGCCTTCAGTCTTTGACAGTGACAGATATGATGCTCTCAGTGTTCAGTTTGTGACGATGTGTTAGAATGAGGTCGGTACACCTGACCTCGTTAGATCATTGGTGGACTGCATAAATTTAGCAAAGATGTTTTTCTTTGAAAAACTGATAATGCATTCCCGAAGTTGCAACTTAAGAATTTAAAAGACTCCATGCATCTAATGAAATTGGGTCAGCAGCCACAGCTGTCATTAGCCTTCAGTGCTGGTTCCCAGCTAAGCAAGCTTTTTGATGAATTAAGTAACGTTATGTCACAGCCAGCCAAGACCTCTCTCAGTTTGGTGCTGACTGCAGACAGTGACAAGGATCCAGGTGGAGCCAGCAGCTTGCAAAAATCCATACTGGTTAATCACTTGGCTGTAGCTGCTGCTGATGTGCTTGCTGGGGCTGGGAGTGAAACTTAGGCAACCATCAGGTTTCCATTTGATGGATTTATCACTTACTGAGAAGAGATGAGGTGAAGTTGGGCTTTTAATGTTTGGCCTTAATTCTGAGCCTAACAAAAAAGAAAGGACCCATATGACTGGAGTAACTGACTCGTCCTCCCTTCTGATAATCTCAAATGGGTGAAAAACAAATCACTTTTCATCTCCCATTAGTCTGCACCAAGCTAAAAACTAAATTAAATTAATTTGCCTCCATCCACATTTCTGTGGTCAAGCATGATTTTTCTCTTATCCATAACATCAGTGTTTAGCCCAGTGGTTGCTTGATAGCTCCGTTCTGTGGTCGACTTAAACTTGCCAAATATTTTGTTCAGATCATTCAGTCATTTCAACCATATCCAGACCTCCTTTGCCTGATGCAAACATTGGTTTTTCTGTCCCTTTCTCCGTCCCTATTGTAATTACTCGATCCAGTATCTTAATACCCCTTGTCAGACAATGGATGTGTCGCCGATTTGCCATTCTGATTATGTTGATATTTCTTATCAATATGTTAGGAGATTACATACCAGATGTACCACCATCTATCATAGTGTTTGTGGCCATGATTACAAAATTACCTGTAATACTGGGACATGGATTAATTTCTATTTTACAGTCACATCCTGTTTCCTAATCAGTATTCTGCTTTCCAACGTGCAAAGGACTTTTCTGACTGAATCATGTGGTGGCAGTGCACTTATCACTGTTCATTATTCAGTTGCTAGTTTCAAATGTTATTATGATCTTGAACATACTGAAGAGTGAGTATAAATTGAAAATGCAATTTTAGATGGCTTCAGTTTACCCATTAGTAGTAATTTTTTACTTCAACCTTTAAACGACCTACGTTCGTATATGCGAATGCACGTAAAAGGAGCACAGCCTTAGAAATTCATTTTATGTAGTTAGGCAACAAGGAAATTTATTGCATTTTAGACATGCTGCATAGTCTGTGGCTTATTTTCCACAAAATGCCATTGATTTCATAATTTAATGTTTTTCTGTTCAAATAATATGTTTTTCATAAACCATGTGCTAAAATTTAGATACCAACCAGTTATTTAAAGGCTAAAGTGCTATTAAACCATTGAACATTATTTTAATACTTGGGAATCTCAGTTAAATTCTCACTGTTTTCATGTTGTTCTTTTAGTGGATTTTAATGTTCCCAACTGTGACTGGAATTGTGGCTTTCACCAAGTGACTGACAATACTATACTGAAATTGAAGGTGACACTGTTCATAGTGGTGTAAGCTATTTGGAATTGAGCAATACAACTACATGGTTCCAAGCAAGACTATTCTTGATCTGTTTTTTTTTTCTGATTTTACTGATGTTAGTGTCAGTATATCAAATTTTGAACTGGTACTTTCTGATATTTACCACCCCCACCAACATTTAAGTTTGTTGTACGGTGTACTCTTTGCGGGTTCCCTTTAGTTTATTTTGGAAATATGCATGTGGTGATTATGCTTTGTTCATGAAATTTTATCCATTGTGACTGGCCTTGTGTATATAGCCAGACACCTGCCGATTCTGCCATTGAACAGCTGAGCTCTGTTATAGAAGCACTCAATCAGGGTGTTCCATAGACGTATTATAAGAAGTCTAATTTCTCATGTTGATTCTCTAGTACATTAAGGTCCTGCATCTGTAGAAAAAGTCACTTGGTTTTGTAAGAAAAATATAATGCTGATTTTGCTGCCTGTTTATATTTTTGTAAACTAGTTAAAATTACTGTCAAGTATGATAGACTGTGATTGTTAAAATCAGTAGATGAAAGGCTTAAGACTGAACATTTTTTGGAAATATGTGCCAGGTTTTAAAAGGAAAGACAAGAGTTTGCAACAACTGAAAATTTATGACCAGGTTACTCATTCAAAAAACCAGACCGATGCTTTTATTTTTAATTTTGAATTCATTTATAATCACCTTCTCCTACAGCTCTTCGTTTCATTTTGTTGCTTTGGACTTTTTTGGACTGTTTTTGCAATGTCTTCTGTAGCTACTGATGATGTCAACAGGGCTATAAATTGTCTTAAACCACACAAGAGTGTGGGTTTTGATGGTGTTCCCTCTTTCATCAGTAAGGGTTATTCCCATATTTTAACCCCTGTTAGCTTATGGTTTTAATGTGTGTTTAACTAGTCAGTAATTCCCTTTGTTTTGGAAATAGACTGATGTTGTTCCTGTTTTTGGTATTGTTCTTCACTCCTTGCTCTTATGCAAGCTTAGCAATTTTGGCCTGTCTTCTGGTTACAGTAACTGGCTTCATAGCTGTCTGACTGACAGACAAGTCCCAGTTCATATATTTGGTATCTTCTGTTCTTATTCTTATACTGTGAAATCTTTTGTAATAGTTAATGTCTTTATTAATGACATTTGTGGATCTGTGTGCTATTTCATCTCTTGTTTGCTGATGATCCAAAGATCTATTGTATTATGAGTAATGTTGTTGACTGTAAATATTACAGTCTGACATAGACTCAGTACAGAAGTGGTGCTTAGATAAAGTAATGAAGGCAAAGTGGGCCCTTTCCACACTGTGAAGGCATATAGGAGGAACAGATGTATGGCGCTACTCATTCTTCACCTGTGCACTGGATGAAGTGAGTGGTCAGCCTCACACCCCATCAGCTTTACCCCTGGGGAAAGAGCCCCTGGTGCCCTTCAAATAGGAGGCTGGGTGGGCCCCAGAGCAGGTCTGGATGTCTTGGAGAAGGGCTAAATCTCCTGCCCGTGCTGGGATTCAAACCTAGGATTAATGTTGAGTTGCTTATCTGTACCTCTGATCCAGGGTGAAATGATCTTGGAGATTAATGTTATGAACAGAGAGTGCTGGTTACAATTTCAAGGAGTGGGAACTTGTTTAAGGTTTCGATGCGAAAATGTATTAAGTGGGTGAAAAATTTTTTGTGTCATGAATTTGTGATGCTTCTAAGGTGGGAAATTCTTTATAACAGGAAACATATTGGAAGGACAGCATGTGTTAATTATATGGGAATATTTTGGTACTGAATTTTTCTAACATGTTGGTTGAGAAAACTTTGTAAGCAGGGTTGTCTGAGGCGGGTTTCACTGTATATAATTTCTTCTGTTTTGCATTTTATTTTGTATTGTTTATAGTCTTCTGTTTATTTAATAAATTGTATTGTATTATTGCTGATGCTGTCTGTAGTGATAGCAGTACATCCAGGAACAAATTGATCTCAATAAATCATCTGTTAACTGAACTATGCAAATATTAGTAATGCTTTTTGTTACCTGATGTCACTTGTTCCTGTTCTGCCTTTTCTGTGGGCTTTCACTTGTGGGTTGTTTTTGGTGTACTTTGTTTTGTGGTATAGTGCTCTCTCTGTAATTGGCCCTGTGGCTGTTGTTCCAGCACATTAATAATCAAGAACTGAATTGTATTTTGTTCAGTATTTCTGTACTGTCTCTGTAATTGACCTTATGGCTGTTGTGTCAGCACATAACTAATGAAGAACTGAATTGTTCAGCTACTCAGATTTTAAAAATTCTCAATGTCTTCTTTTAAGTATAGATATTGTGCATGCACTTCATAGAGAAACATCAGGATACTTACATACTGTCTGATAATATGGTCTTACTTTATGTGGCCCATGTTATTGGTCACTTTGCTTCAGCTACCATATTGCATGGAATTTGGCTGACTTACCAAGCTGCCGAAACTTGCTAGTCGCACAGAGGTTTTTACATGCCTGTAGTCATGAAGCCAGTCTTCAGTTGGAGGTACCACTACAATGTTACATGTTTGTGTATGATGTGTGTAAAAAATTGTGATCCTGCAGGAAGTATCACTGTAAATTCAGATGAAAGTTTCCTGATGCAGCTCTTCCAAACATGATGACAGTTTGCAAATATGTGAAAAAGTTTTCAGCTGCTGCTTAAATTCTAGAGTTGGAGAGAACATCTGGAAGATGTGTGCTGTGTGCTAAATTTTAATTTTAATAGAGGTCATGTTATCAAAGCACAACATATCATTTAATTAAAAATCTTACCATCAGCACAAGGTATTATTCTGAAGTCTTATTTCAGTTTGTCTACAGTGCCAGAATTATTACTATACATGTTATCCTTCAACATGGCCCCTCCCAGCCCTTTTTTTTCGTGACCTTAGATTCACTCGGATATGTTTCACACATTGCAGCACCATTTGTGCTATGATAGTATGATGTTTAATTAAGTTTTGTGCATTGCTTACAGAATGTTTTTGGTGACAGAATGATAAGCAGGGGATTGTAGCCTCCTGATTCACCAAATCTCAACCCATGTGATTTTGCTTGTTGGGCTTATTAAAGGATAGGGGTAAAGTTGTCCTGTAGATGCCATGAAGGTACAGAGGGGGAGTAGAGGTATAGCTTCACTCAGTCTCAACCTTGGTGCTAGATGGAGGTGAGTGGTCATCACACTCCAGCAGCATTACACCCCAGGGAAAGAACCCCTGGTACCCATTGAAGTGGAAGCTGGTTGGATCCCAGACCTGGTCTGGACATGTTTGGAGACAAAATTTCCTCCAACCGGAATTTGAACTCTGGTCTGCCCAGCCTGGAGCCCAAGTTGCTATTTGGCCTACACTACCCTGGCCCCCTAAAAGATAAAGTGTATAGTAATATTTCCACTGTAGATGACCAGAAATAAAGCAGAATATAGTGTTTCCAACTTTACAAGCAGAGCTTTGATGTGCATTGATCAGTGTGTTTGTTATGCATGACACATGTCTGCAAACCAAAGGAAACCATTTCCATCCCCTTCTTTAAATATGGTAAGTACTTAATATTAACTTCAACGTGTTGAGCCAAAACTTTCCGGCACCTTCTTTAATACAATGAGCAAAAACCTAGTATTAGCTGCAGTACATTTATGTAGAAGATGTTGAGCCTGACAGTAAATTTAAATAGCATTCAGCAGTTCACTGCCTGGCATGACGTGAAATGGTCTGTATAGTGTCCAACTGTATGGGCGAAATAAAGTAAGGGCTATGTAAAACCGATATGGTATTGACTGTCAAAGATGAAGATGTAAATAAAAAATTGTTAGAGAAAATTAAATGTGTTTTTGTAATGTACTCTGAATAAAATGTACTGGGGCTAGCAGCCATGCAGATTGCTTAATGGTGAGTAAACCAACGTTTTGAGAACCATCTCTGCCCTTGTCATCAGGGAACTGAGTACCTCTGAAATCTGTCTGCGTCAGAGGTAGTCAGTTCCCTGATGACTAGGGCAGGGATAGTCCTCAAAACGTTGGTTTACTCACCATTAAGCAATCTGACGACACGGCTGCTAGCCTGAGAACATTTTATTCAGTTTAGTCACCGTGAAAGCTTTAAATTATAATGTACTTTGTTTTTTAGCAATTTTGTGTCTAGTGGATCTAAAGATGAGGTTCAGATAGAACACATGGTGGCAGGATAGAGAAATTGTTCAGAATTTAAACGTGTTGTAATTTGAATGGATTTAGTCAGGAGTGAATAAAATTGTAAATCAGCTTGTATCTGAAATCAAGGTCAGCTTGTATCTTTCCATAAACAGACTTCAGAGACACTGGATTGCTCTGTAGCAGAGAAGCACCATCGTTTGTAACATATATTATTGAAAGTAATTCTTGGTTGTACTGAACAGTGATTTAAATTGTGGTCATCTGGATTATAACAATGTGTAATGTGGTTCAATCAACTGCATCCATCTTACACATGGAAGGTGAAGGCAGGGGTGCACCCAAGGGGGGGGGGGGCTGCCGGGCTGCAGCCCCCCCCCCCAAACCTGCCAAAACCGAAATTTAAAAAACGCAGATTTTGTACATATTATGACATCAAACGTTTTATGTGATTTACCCTTCATCTGAAATCAGCTGATGACTAGTACATTAGAACTTTGAAAAATAAATTAATAGAATTAAAAAACAAGAAGATAGGACACCGTGATTAAGTCATTGAACATGTAGTTATATTCGTACGTATATAAAGGCAGTTGCAAACAGTGTTAGGTTATACTTATGACATGATTTTTATAATGTAATTTTTAAAATCAAACATAAATTATATACAGCCTCAGGGTCGGCCCCCTCCCCCCCTGGCAAAAAATTCTGGGTGTGCACTTGGGTGGAGGCATTATGTTCCTCTTAAACTTTGGTACCCACGTGGCAGACTGCATGGTGCCACGAATTAGATGACCACTATTTGAATCAAGCATTATGAATACCTCAGATCTCATAACAGCAATCTCTGTTTGCGTGTATCTGGTGATAATAAATGGCACATAATCTGACTTTTATTGAGTGACTATGGAAGGAGTTTGAAGTAGTATGAGGTATTTATTTTTTGGTATTGTGGTAATATTTTAAATGCAGTTACTTATTTCATACCACGCCATGCAGTGTCCATCACACCTTATTGTAGACACAGATGAATTAGACCTATTCAGTAGAGGTGCATGGCATTTGTTGTGTCTGAATTCTAGAAACATGGAAGACAGTAGGAAGACATGAAATGCTGAAGATTGCTGTTTGCTGGCATATGACACATGGCAGTGGCCATGGTACCTCTACCAGACTTCACAGTGTCATATCCTGGAGGGCAACAGTCTTGGTAGTCATTGCCATGAACCTCATATATCACATGATTTGTTTTCTGTAGTGTACAGTAATTTTTTGTGAGGCAATTTGACTGTGTCCTGAACCTACAGTATAGTAATCCCTTGTAGTAGGTGGGAATGTACAACTCTGGATAAACTGGACTCAGTTAAAACCATATTTATGAATTTATTTTTTGCAGTTGTCTGGTTTAAGAAATATGTATGACAAATATGGATGAATACTGTGTGCTTCTGATTTATTGTTGTTGAAGTCATGCATTTCTCTTCTTTTAGGTGCATTTGCATAGACAAAAAGTGCCTATTAGCTTCGTCATGTCTGCCTGTCCTTCCACCTGTCTCTCTGTCCATCTCTGTCCTCATGTATCTGCGTGGCTCCCACTGGGTGGATTTCCGTGAAATTTTATAGTGCGGACTTTAATCAAAATCTGCCATGAAAATTCAAATTTGTTTAAAATGGGGCAAAAGTATCGAGCACTTTACATGAAGCCATAAGTACGTTTTATTGTTGCCACTGACATTAAGTCACCATATAAGTGCTCTCTTTGAGTGAAATGGTATTAGGCTGTTAGGATAGGCGAGAAGGTATAAACATACATGAATGCAATGCAATGTTTCATTCTGTATGAGCCTACATTGCCTGTATTGTTGTAATTATAAATTTGACTTAAAAGTTTTGTTGTATATTTAAATATTTTAGTTAATTTCGATGTATGATTTACAATTTTTTGTTTTATTACCCTTTCTAGGTTATACTTAGAACGACAGTGAAATTATGTCTGTTTTCTAAAAGGAAACAGGGAAGTTCAGTTATCATATTTGAATGATCATAGTGCTAAGATTGCTTAAGAAGTGCAAATAATTTGGATCCATTATGTAGCTGTCTGACCTTTCACTGTGCCACACATCAGTCCTGGTACTTTTGTGGAGTAGGTTGGTGTCTTCTTAGTTCTGTGGTCATATGGCCCTGTGCTGAGGTAGAAATTGTGAAGAATTTAGATATGTTTGGAATTGCTTTCAGTTTACTGTATAGTTTGAAAGAATGATATATATGATGTTGAAATAAGATTTAATTTTACCTTTGGCCTTTGGCATATGGTATTTCAAATTAGCTTCTTAGAACAGACTTCTATTTTATTGCTTATTTTGTTATCTATTATGCTTTCATATTGATAATTCTGGGTAGATGGTTTTGTGTTAATGTATGTACTTTATTATTCTTTAGAGTTAAATTTCTGTTGGGAACAATTTAGAATGAATACATTTTAGTAATAACCGCATGAAATAAGTACTTCTTCTTGGAATAATTTTTTGCACCAGATACACATAAGATATAACATCTTTTGCATGATATGATGAGCATTTGGTCAGGGATATATGACTTATTTCAGATGTGGTACTGAGATTGATCTTACTACAATTTACATCTGTTTCTGGATGCCTGGATGTGTCTTGTAGATAGGCAATTGGTTCTGTTGCATCTTGGATTCTTTCTATTTTTTGCATTGGGCTTGTGCTTTTCAGTAGTTGTATGTGCTCTTGTGTTCTAGGTGCCTAAGCAGCATCTTCTCATTAACCAATCTCTTGGCTCCTACCGCGGTGGGTCGCTGCCCAATGTGAACCACATAGGCAGTAACTCAGTAGATTTGAAGGTAGGGGTAAATGGTGTGCTGTTATTTGCCTGCTGTTTGCCCATATGAGGTGTTGCATGTCCACTTCGATAGCAGACATATGATTAAGCTTAACTGTCATTAGCTTGAATGCTTTGTGAAATTGAAATTTGTACCTATGTTATAATTTTAAAACTTACTCCTACAAGTCTTACAGTTTACAAATTGGATGTTCCAAGTATGTGTATGGTTGAATGGACATCTGATTTAGTGAATGGTAAAGGCATATCAGGACCAAGCTGTGGTACAAAATTGCTAACTCCTGACCACCATCTGCTGCTGAAGGTTAACAAAGAGTGGTGCTGTTCTCCAACTTCTGTGCATGTCATTCCTGTTTTGGTGCTTAAATACCTTATATTGTGTAACTAGGTATAATGCAGTTTATGTTTATATCCTAAAATTTAGTAGTACCAGACATGTTAATTCTTTTTCCGTGTAAATGCTCCATGTCACCATGTTGACAGTGCCAATCAGAAGGTAGGAAAATGAGAAAATGAAAGAATTAATTTATTACACATCTTTTGATGTATTGGTGGTGATATGTTACCATAATGCCATGATATAAACAGGTTCTCCCACCATTTTGCTTATTGTAGTGAGGCTTCATCCATTTATGTTATGTAACCTCTTTTGTGATATGAGGAAGGTAGTTCATGTGGCATTTGAAGCATTTATGGTGAATAAATGCACTCACATCTGCTTGGACAATTCCCTGCATCAGGCTTGAGCTAAAAACCAGTGTTTGGGAGACTTGCTACACCTCCTTCAACAGGGTCGATATGGCTGAGCCAAAAACCAGTGTTTTGGCAGCTGGGTTAAAATCTTCTGCGATGTTACACCTTGACGATTGGTAAATAGTTACTGATGTTTTGAATGATTGTAGTGCCTTCAAAACCTCAAATCTTTGTTTAGAGACTTGCTTTGTCTCCATCATCAAGGTCAGTGTGGTTGAGCTAAGAACCAATGTTTTGAGACTTGCTGTCTCCCTCATCAGGGTCAACATATTAGCTGTGATGATGGAGACAGGCAAGGAAGTCTTTGAAACATTGGTTTTGTGTTCAGCCATGAAACGACTGTTACCTGAGCTTGCAGTGGAGACAGTGATTACACTGGATAACAAAATAATTCTTATTTTTTGTCACACGAACTAAAGTGGGTAAACCCAATAGCATTTTTTGCGCTGAATTCAAATATGTTTTTAGTTTTTCTTCTATCAGGCAAGGTTTTTAAGTGACGCGCAGTTGAAGGTTGAAGAAAACCTGTATTTGCATTAAATTACAGAGAGTATATACATTACCTAAAAGTAACAGTGGATGACTTTCTGCTATATTTTGCCTGTGGAACGTCTCTTCTAAGTGTCCAGCAATAATCAGCCAGCATACTGGGACTCCACTTGCCTTGGTACCGCTTTTGCATGGTGGAAATGTCCTGGTGAAATTGCTCTACGTGGTCATTACTCACTGCCACCAGATTTTCTGGGAATGAGAGTCTAAGAAATGTACCTTTAAAGACATTACACCACATAGCTTTGTAGGATTGTACAAGATCAGCCACCATATAACTGATAGTTTTCTGCCTTATGATTTCCCAAAATAGTGGTAGTGATATTTTTGAGTGATTTCCATGCTGCTCTTTTCCACTTCACTTAGCTGGTCTTCAAATTTTACGTCCTGTGTTAACTCTCTTATTTCAGGTCCAACAAATACCCCTTCTTTGATATTAGCATCACTTATCCTGGCAAACTTATTTTTCAAATACATAAATCCAGCGATATTTTGATCCATTGCCTTGATGAAAATTTTATGAGTCCAAGTTTGATGTGCAACAGAAGTAAATAAACTTTTTCAGGGTTGATTAATGGAGTATTTACTACATTTTTCTGTCCTGCAATAAGCAATTCTCCTTTAGGCCACTGTTTTTGGATGTAATGATTTTTTCTGTTCCTACTATCCCACTTGCACAGAAAGCAACAAAACTTTGTGTAGCCAAGCTGCAAGCCAAGCAAGAGAGCAATGATCTTTAATTCCCCACAATGTTCCAATTATATTTTTCATACTGGATCTTTTCCAAAAGTAGTTTCATATTTTCATAGGACTCTTTCATGTTAGTGGTATGGGCTAGGGGTGCAGATGGGAATTTATTCCTGTTATGTAGAAGCACAGCTTTTAAGCTAACTTTTGAAAAGTCAGTAAACAAATGACATTCTGTTGGATCGTGTTGGTGTCCAAGAGCCTCTATAACAGAGCAAACATCATTACAAAATACCATATCATTTTCTTGAGAGAAAAATTCTTTGAATTCAATTTGGCGATTATGAAAGAAACAGTCTGGCTGTCTGTGATTGGGCTCACATGCCTCCTGTCTTTGTTATGATTAAGTTTTCATCCTCACACTATGTTTAAAGTATAATAAAGTGCCTCAGCCATATTTAAAACATACTGGTAGCACGACAAAAAAAAACTAAATTTGCTAAAATTACATTTTAAAAAATTGTCACACAAAAATTGTGGGTGATAGGGAAATTCAAATAACATATTTGAATTCAGCGTCAAAAAATACTTAAGAAACACAAATTAGTTTTCATGTGACAAAAATTATTTTTACCAGTGTTATTGAGTGGTGCACAACTGATGTTGGTACTTCTTAACAATTTAGAGTAACCGTGTTTTTAAGTGTCCCTTATGTAGTGCAAAACTAATGTTACTTTTTAACAATTCAGAATAATTATTTGTCTGCTTAAGAAAACAGTACCATGGGATAATGCTGTATCTGCTAAATAGTTCAGAATGATATGTTTAATATTAACTGTTAACAGTGAGATTACTGTTTATACCACCTGGAATAACATTCGAAAACTGCATTTTACCCACACAGTACAGTTATGTGCTTTGCATGATTTTCAGGACAAACAGCAGTTAATACTGTGTACAGCATTTACAGATTTCTGTTTGTAATAGACTGAATATTTACAATGATGTGAGAAACCAATTTTTAAATGTTACATGATATTTCTTCTTCCAAGTGTTAAGGTATAGTGTGTTTTGAGGCCAAAATGCATATATGGTCAACATCAGCTGCTTTTAATCCAGTTACTAGTTTTCTGTGTGCCAGAGAGATGGAGTTGTTCTTAGTATCTCTCACCTTTTATGCTTGTTTTGCATGGAGTAAACAATGTGAATGCATGATGGGGAAAGTCATGTCTGCATTTTTCGTTAACAAAACTACTGAACTTATTTATTTAAATTTAATATCGGGAGTTTACACAGACAGCTGTCTTTTCTCATACTTTATTAGCTTCCTGTTTCATGTCTTTCAGTGGCAATACATGCTTTCAAAGTGGTAGTAATGCTAGCACTATGTTGCTGCGGTATATTGCCAATAGATATGGTCTGTACTGGCCTCTTTTGTCTCTGTCCATCCAACTAAGACTGAAGGAGGGAGACTACATGAAAGACAGGTATAAATAGGAGGATAATATTAAAATGGATATTAAGTTGAATGGGAAGGCATGGGCTGGATTCATCTGGCTTAGGATTGGGACAAGTAATTGCTTGTTGTGAACATGGTAATGAACAATTAATACATCAACCAACAAATGCACTTAATAAAATACAATTCATAATGAGTATTAAACTTTTACATATTTTGGCACCAGGATGCCTTCCTCAGGGAATTTTAGAACATGTTAATCTAGGTATTACACTGCCCTTCTTGGGATGTTTACACTGTTAAAATTCTAAAATATATAAAAAGCCAATAAGCATAGAAATTACAGTATTGTGATATTAAAATTATAAGATAGTGAGTGGTTCCAATTATTAGTCTATAGTTGTTTATGATCTGTACGGAGTATGTAAGGCATGCACAGGGGAGGCAGCTGTTTGATGTGTGTGTATGTGGGAGAATCTGTTTTCATTCAATCATTTACTCACTGTAGAACTGTAGAAATATTTCGAGTGTATTAAAGTTTCCAGCCTTAACATCAAAATGTTGTGTCACTGTTACTTTTGTGATTTTTTAGTACACACAAAAATGTTTCATGTGAAATTTATGTTTGTGTTCTATCCTGTACAGAAACTTCACATGTCTGTCTGCAGTGGCTTATTAGTGTTGCTGTTGTATTGGAAGTAGAAAACAGACTTGATGTGGCTGCCATGGTATTGCTTTATTTCTACAATAAAAACAGTTAACCATAAAAGACGTTGCCTATGTATTTTTAAGATAGTTACACCAGACATAATTTCAGAACCCTATATTAAGTGGGGCTTATCAATCCTATTTCGTAAGTTTGCATAGCCACCTTTTTAGTAATGCTAATGATATGGAACTAAAAAGTGTGAAGGTGGGGCAGCCTTGAATGGTATGATACCTGTAGTAAATTTCATGGACATGTGTTAATTGGTTTAAAACCTGGTGGTGTAAAGGTGAACATCCAATATGGCATGCAGACAAACATGATTATTCTATAAATACAGTGTTTCATACAAAATAAAGTAGGATAAAAGTGAAGATCACAGTGGTTTGAAAAATTGTATGCCAGAGGCACATGTTCCGAAACAGTAACAGCATTTTGGAGTTCATGTTAAAAATAATGAAAGAATTTTGTTTCCTATTTTTGATAGTGCTCGTAATTGATTAGGTCATAGGCCAAATAATTGTAACGAATGCCAAAATTATGGTATATGAACCTTTTATGTTGCAGAATAACAACTTAAAATTCACTTTGTTGGTGATAGTTTGCACCGGGGGGGGGGGGGGGGGGGGGGGGGGGACTAGGAGGCATAATTAGCCGTGACACATCACCTGAATTCATCTGAAATTTGTTGCACATAATATACTTGTATCCACTGATTTTTTTCAGTACTTGTCTTCCCATGAGTGTTTGTGTAACTCCATTTTTGTTACCCCTTTGGTTTCACTGCATTTAATGTTCATAAAAAATAGCATAGTCCATTTGAATGTAATACCGTTCCTTTTGGCCATTTATAAGTCCCGTCTGATTTTTTTACACAAACAACTTCACTGTTGATTAGGTTTAAAAAAAATTAAGCTAAAATCCGCATGATATCTCATTAATGTGAAATCTGTGTAAGTCAAAATTGCATCAGGCAGGCATTATTTGTATTTTATTACACTGTGGAATAGGAATTCTTAACATATCAGTTATACTAGTGTTCTTACAAGCACCAAATGTTTTCTTTGTTCCTTCTGTGTGAAGTTTCCACCCAGTAATGTTTGTGCAGCTGTGTTGGCCTTAAAATTTAAATTATAATGTTTAGAGAAAATACAGTGTTAGTCCTCAATGGCAACAGCTGAGAGAAGCTGTTCCTGTGACACATGGATCCTCGTATGTCCTCATTTTATTCTCCTTGTTGTGCAGCCAAAATCACTGGGATAAAGTCACATGCTATCTGTTCCGTCTTGCTACCATTTGTTGATTTATTAAGTCCTGATTGTATAGCTTGTGTATAGTGATGGGTTGACAAAATATGAATTGCATAACCAGTAAATAAAATAGAATACAGCAATAAAAATAAAATGACAACATTCATACTGTTTCCACTTTTCTTATGCTTGTGTCAGCCAGTCTGAAGCACTAGTCGTTAGGGAAGATTAATCCATGGTTATCAGTGCCAAGATTCATACCAACAAAGCAAAATATTTTCAAAAGACTGAAGGGGATCAGTCTATGGGAATTCTTTCTGAGGACTTAGTATAGAAGTGGGTATAAATTTATATTATTTGTTGTGCAAAAATGGTGATAGTTTTAGTAAGAAGTGTTATTAATTAATGACAGTGATTGCTACATGGCAACGTCAGAATTTGAGTCATGTCAGTATCATGCTGCTTTAGTGCAGGGCTGCCTACATTTTTTCACTCCCACTGAGACAGTGCAAGTCAGTGTAAGCAACAGGATGGCAAGCATAAATTTACCTCTTTTTTTATGAAATGTTTTTTACAGCAGAATGTGTAACCTTGGCTATATTGTAAATTCAGTAGACAGAACACATTGGTACATCAGTTCATCCAGAGGACATTAAAATGGAAATGGTGCACAAGACATGTCAACAGAAAGAACAGAAATATGTATTGTGTTTTCTGTATGGTAGGACATTCTGACATGCATCAGACTTCAAAATGTTAACCACTTGAAGTAAGAGAGGTGAAATACGTTTGGCTGTTAATGAATGGTTATCCACTTTTTTAATCACTGGCAGAAGAAATTCTGAACATTTGGTCCTAGAATTCGGGACAAATATAATTCTTCAGCATATGAAGATAATACCCATTTTTGACTGCAGACCTGTGTGCACATGTGTTTATGTGAACAAGTTACAAGTAGAAGCTATTGCTGAATCATTTTCCTCAGTGTGATGGATTTTGGGGGGGGGGGGGTGAGGGGGCTGAGACTAGAGATTTTTTGAAATTTCACACTTCTTTTCCTGTATTTGAAGATTGGGTTTCTTTGCCTGCAGACATTAGTGCATGAGGATACAAATAATGAGTGTGCTGTGAGCAGTGAAGATCTAGTCAGAAATTCATGTCACGAATATAAATCTGTTGACCAAAGTGAAGTGTTGATTTTATCGTGGGGCAAATTTGAAAAAGTTTCAGTGACCGCACTGCATTTGTGGCGTTTGAACTAAGTGACAAAGTTCAATGGTACTTGGTAGGAAGGTCTGGAGCAACTATAATGCTGTTGTAGGATTCAGAAAAGTTAGAAATGTGTCTTACATAACAGCTTGGCTCATAATTACTTATTTTGCCTGCTTACCTTTTTTAAGGAAAAGAAGTAGACATGACATCACCATGTTGTCTCTGTGCACTCCTTTCAAGTTGTGCATCAGTGTACCTCTTTTGATGAAAGCTGGTGTGAATGTGTAGTCAGTGGAGATCACCCCCAAAACTGTAGGCTTAACATGGCAGACGCGTGAACTTGAGAGGTGGGAGCGCGACTAGCGCCTCTAAAACCTTAGGCTGAAATGATGGGCAATGGGCAGTTGAAAAATAGGCAACTTCTGTTAAGGATTTTTTTTGGAGAATGTAAAATAACATCTGGACTGGGCGAAATTTTTCTTTCGTTTTCGTTTTAAAAACTGAAACTAAGGAATGGGAATCAGACTTGTGAATAGCAAAACATAAATAGGTATACACAAGAATGGTGCGGTTTATAGTGAACACTATTAACGCACATTCTTTTGTGTATGCCCTGTATACTTACGCACCATCTGTGAAATATAGTTTATAATTCAACAATTACATGCATGGCGACGGTGCGAAACTGTGGTCATTTGCAGCAAATTTACGATATATACCCTGTACGTTCTTAAAAATAGTAAAATAGAAATGATACAAGTAATAGATAAGCAAGTCTAGAGATATGTGTTACTAAGTAGGCTCTTTGAGTGCTGGTTTGAAATCTTTGCTTATGTTTTAAACATCTCTTCGGTATGATTAACATCTGAGTCAGATTTAACTTTGAAAATATGCACTCTGACCTGACCTGACCTGACCTGGAGTCAGGTTACATTGATCGTTAAAGAATATCGAAACGGAACTGAGTGTGGAGTGAAACTGGTGTGCTGCGATTAACAGGCATCTGTTGAAGGTGACTTTCTTCTAGGGTGTGACACCTTGCAGCTTGGTAGATAGGTGCCAACATTTGGAGGAACGCGGTGCCTCCAGAACTCTGGAGATGGAGAAAACACGTTCTTCCGAAACGTTGGTACCTAGCTATTTATTCATCAGAGCGCACGGCACGTTACAAAAGAAAGTAGTGTGCATGGTCACAGCTGTCACCGCCTCATTCGCGGCTTTGCGCATCTCGGCTTAGCTTATTCGCAGAAGAAATATTGTGACCACCCTCGTGCATGGTGGTATAGTTCCCTCCCTTATTTGCGGTCGCGCTGGCTTAGTAATTCACAAGCGGCTGCATCTGCGCGCGTGCGTCGCGCAGTAGCTACCTAGCTATCGTACAATATGAAATGTAGTTTGTACCTTTCACTATTTTAAAACTCATTATTGCCCACATGTACGTGCTGATGAAGAGCCTAAGGGTTAAAAGGAAGGGGAAGCGATGGCTGTGTTAGAGAAAATGGAGGTGTTGGATAAGGTGAGCAGTGGACTGAGAATTGCTGCTGTTATGGCGTGAACGAATCATTTCATCAAGAAAACTGAAGGCAAGGTCAGGGGGAACGTTAAAGTCAGTGTTCCATCGATTGTGGACATTTCTTATGTAAGTCTTCGTGACCCCGTCCTCGGGAATATGGAAGATATTCGTTTTCCACAAAGGTTTGTTAGTCAGTAGTGTTGTGGTGAGGGCAAGTCCATGCAGCTGACACAGTCACTACGCAGAGTTTGGAGGTGAGGAGAAGGGCAGATGCCATGCCGGGAAAGGGTGGTTTGAAAATTTTTTGAAGCAGATGAGCATGCCCAGCGTGAAGAGAATTGGAGAATCAGCATTTGCTGATCATGTGGCTGGCGCTTAGTACCTAGAGCATTTAAAGATATCAGCGAGGACTACTAACCACAGGAAATCTTTAACCGTGATGAGAAAGGCCTCAAATGTAAGCACGAGATGGTGGCAGTCATGACACTGTACAAGGTGATGTGTAAGGAAATGCAGAAGAAGCCAAACCAATCGAAGATCAGTTCTTCCTTCATGAAGTCTTCAGTCTCCCAGTCTGCCATGTGCTCTGTGTCATTTGATCAAGAGCACAGTTCAGGCAAGAACACCGACATCATTCCAACGAACACCAACACAGTGTTTGTTGTGTCTGTTTTGTATCAAGTACCGCGTGTCTTTGGTTCCCATAACCTCATTTTTGCCATAAGGTCTTAACTCGGCGCATCGCGGTTTTACTTTTTGCCGGACTTTTCGGACCCTTGATTTTAGGCTTCCGCCGCGACGTTGATGAGATCTGCGCTCTTCTGGGATATTACGCGGCGTCGTGTGGTAATTGTTTACCGACGTTTTGGGAAAACGTATCGGTCCCATCTTCACGGGTCTCTCGGACTCTTGACCCGTGAAGATGGGACCGATACTTTGTCCCGAAACGATCGGTAAACAATTACCACACGACGCCGCGTAATATCCCAGAAGAGCGCAGATCTTTCCGGACCCTAATCCGTGCGTACCCTCCTGTATATGCTGTAAGGATGATGTTCCTGTGTGAAGCCTTTAATGCTTTGTTTCTTCAGGATAATGGTCTTCTACAAGCTAGACACAAATTTGTGTTACGCATCTTAAAATGTTGCACTAAAATATTATTGTTGTCGTCATTACTTAGGAAAATTATAGGTCGCAATACGGAGATAATGGTGTTGTGGGTCGTGGAAGCTTGCGGCTTGTGGTTACCGACGTTTCGGAGGAATCCACGCTTTCATCTTTAGTATAGAACAAGGAAGCAGCAGATTCCGCCGAAACTTTGACAACCACCCACATTACAGCACAGTATCACAACTCGGTATGCCTGAATGTAAACCCTGACCACTTTGAATATCTCAGATCTCACTTCTGCACTTAAACGAATTGAACTTGTACGCCAGTAGCCCTTACCAGCCTTAAGTGAAGTTAAAACCGCTCAGCGTGGAGCAGTTTTGTTTGAATTAATCGGACCGAATTGAATAAAGTGTAACACGAGCAGGGCTTTAAACTTACAGATGCCCAAAGATGGTTCCAACAAGACGCGGTTTTAAACACATTTTGCTTTATTTATTTAAAACTAATCGTAGCTGAGATGGCAGAGTTAGTTTAGGGACTACGCTACGGACTGAGCGATCAGTGAATCGGGGTTTAGTTTTCGGCAGGGGCAGAAATGTTCTCCACAGTTTCCAGACCGACTGTGGAGCCCACCCAGATACCGGGGGCTCCATCCCCCCGGGTAAAACAGTCTTGGCATGAAGGCGATCACGTCTTCATTGCACGGTGCGTATTTAAACAAGAGGACAGTGTTACCTGTTTGAGGTTGTATTTAAAGGAGTATAATCCTGCCATGAATACCGAAAATTGTGTCTCGTGGCCCTTTACTCCATTTAACAGCGTTCTTCACACACTGAAAGCTGCAGTGGAATAGATAATACAACGTATGTGTAGAACGAGTTGTAGATCTCCTTTGTGGCGGTATTTATTTTGTGGTGTGTGTGTGCATGGTTTATTTCCTGTATGCCAGGGTCGTATTGGCATATTGCCACGTGATTTTGAACTGCGACTTCCGTAACGGAAAAACTATCCTTGATTCTAGAGCTGCTGTTCACTAGACAATCATGTGTTACCTGTAATGCGTCAGTTTTTCGCTGTTGTAACAGTAAATTTATTGCCTAAATACTGTAAGATTTTGACTTCATATTCGCAGAATCATGTAGTTTTGTAAGACGTGGCTCATCCGTCTTAATGATGGATATGAAAATGTCTGTGAGCAGTGGGAAGTTCAGCTGTGCCTTATGTGTGTTCACATTCATTTCTGTCGGACACATTGAACCAGTAAGGTTGCCGAGTGTGAATGGTTTCTTTCAGCTTGTCGGAATCCGGTGGACGAGAGATGAAGTTTCTGTCAGGAGTCCTGTCGTGTAAATATCAAGCAGAATAGAAATTTATCAGGGAGACTGAATTTTCATCAGATGTTCTTTGAAAGGACAAAATCGATCAAATAGGACTGCCAATTATCGCGTACAGTGATTCCTGGAAGTACTTTGAACTGGAAATATTTAATTAGGTGATAAGAAATTACTCCTGGGGAGCGGAAGTTGTTCATATCGGGTCATATCTGTCGATAAGGACGGCCGTTTGTTCCTTTCCGTTGTGTCTCAGTAAGATTCCGGCTGCTTTCCGTACATAAACTTGAGAACTGTGAATGATTTGCCCTTAATGTTAAACTGCATTACTTATTGTCTCCAGCGTAGTATGGAGTGGTGGATTATACGTAGATTAATAACAGCTTCATGGTTCAAGCATTGCAAATAGAATACACCTACGCATTCATCCATACGTTCTTTACGGTCAAATCATTACACCGCAGTGGTCATTTTCTCCAGAGATATTTCTAAATCTGGGACAGTACGTGTCCTTTGCGAGTATCCAACTAAGCAGGTCTTCCGCTTGCGTCCACCCTCGCACGCACGCACACCTACATACAGGAAGTTGTACAGTAGCGAGCATTTTAGACACCGTAATTTGGAAGTATAGTGTTTCGTTTCCTCTTTGAAAAGCTATTACAAACATTAACAGCAACTATAAATTCCTCGTGAGAGTGTAGGTTCTCACAGCGGTGATTATGAGGGTTGTCTTGTGGGATGTGAAGTCGTGTAGTTTGTTAGATGGATACCATCATTTCGGAGGAATCTGGTGCCTCCAGCTCTTAGAGTATAAAATTAATTTGGAGGTAGCAGGGTTTTCCGAAATGTAGGTACCTGTCTAATAAACTACACGGCGCCAATCCCGGAAGGCAGTAATCTCGGTGACGTCTGTGTGACATCCTCGCAATTATCTGGAGTGTGACGGGTCGAGATACAGTCTACATTAAGGGTCTTCGATCTTTTAAGACCTATTATCGTAGTAATTTCTTTCGCCTGGTTTATAGGCCTGTGCGGCGGTATGTCATTGAAACTTTGTGGCAGTTTATTAAAAACGTCGCTGTCTGAACTGCATATCGTAAACACATCAGGTATCACTAACGTCAGTCATTTTTTTAACGGTTTCAAGACTAAAGTTAATCTAGATTGCATTTAGAAATTCATTTCGTACCTCACAGAGCCTAGATTGGTTCTACATTATGAAGGCTAATCTGTTAAGTTCTGTTTGGGGAAATTGTCGTTTATTAGGGGAATCATACGAAATACATAAATACACTCTGGGCAGAATGCTGAGTTTTTAAGTGTTGAACATGATGGTATGTATAGTAACCACTAAACTTTAAAGGGGTAGCAGACTCCCTAAGTAATTTTTGTTTCTCAGTCACTTAATAAGAAGTTAGCCTGAGAGTGCTTTACAGCAGGCTGCTGAGGAGAGTATGTGGACCGAACAGGGAGGAAATGATAGGAAACTGGCGAAAATTTCGTAATGAGGAGCCTGTTAATTTGTACCCTGCGCCATATATTATTAGGAAGGTGAAATAGTGTGAGATGGACGGGGCATGTAGCGCGCATGAGAGAGGAGACGCACAAAAAGTAGTTTTGGTTGGAAAACCTGAAGGGAATAGATCACGTGAAAGATCTAGGCGGACATGAGGGGATATTATTAAAATTGATGTTAAACAGGATGCGAGGGTATGGACTGCGTTCATTTGGTTAAGATAAGTACCAGTGGTGGACTGTTATGAATACGGTAATGAACATTCTGGTTTCAAAATATGCAGGAAATTTCTTGACCAGTAGAGGAGATGTTAGTCTCTCTAGGAGGACTCAGCTCCGAGGAGTTAGGCAGGCAGTAACTGCCATGCGTTGTACAAGATGATTGAAACATTACAAAACCTTTTCCTCGGACCGCACAAAATTCATCGGTGGACGGATGGTGGAAACCTCTGGTTTACACCGAATTCTAAAGTATGAGACTCACAGAGACGTGCCCCAGTATTCTGACGTTCATTTTAAATCGTAAATGAACACTTTTAACATACTGACCGCACAGATGACAGGCCTGTTACTCTTGTTTTCGTGACGTGAACTTGATCGTTTTAATAAGCCACGTGAATTGCACTCATCTGGTTCATGATACTAGTTTTATTGGCTGGCTTTTGTGAACACGGTAGTGAAGCTTGGGGTGTCTTAAAGGCAAGGAGTTTCTAGTAAGCTGAGCTATTATCATCGGCCTTTCAGGAAGGATTTTGCTCCGTGTAGTTTGATAGTTTAGCAAAGCGTGTGAAATGTTTGGACGGGAGTAATGAGTATACACTGCAAACATTGTAAGGAACGTGCTGTTATATGCACCGGGGTGACTCAGGCAGTTACAGATTGGTGTATGTCCTAGGTTCTATTTCCTTCCTGGGCAGAGGTTCTTCTCTTTGCTACCATGTCCACACAGGTTCTGAGGTCCACGAGGCTCTGTTCCTGGGGATAAAGTGGCCGGATCGTGAAGATGGCCATAGATTCCATTTATTACCGATATTGAGAATGTGTGGAACATGGTCTCCATTTCCCTATACGTGTCGCGGTTTGATGGTTAGACATTAGGGCTACGTACAGTTTCACTTCACAGCTGATTAAGATTATGCTGTTCTGGAATGTGATACCGTGTAGCTCGGTAGATACCAATGTTTCAGATAAACCCGCTACGTCCATCTTCGTAGTAGAACGGTAAGAATAAGACTTACACCTCTATACCCTGAAGATGGAGGCAGCCGTTTTTTCGAAACGGTATGTCTCCCGAAGTGCTCGGCGTCACAAGCCAGAATATTCTAATCTGATCTCCGTGAGACCTCAAATCTCGCACTGTTGATTAATCCATGTTAAACAGGCCCAGTTGTAACCGTTACGAGTTAAGAGTGTAACCTGGTAGGCCTGCGTGTAATATTTGGAAATTTCCGGACATATCGCGCCTCAGCAGATAACGTATCTAGAACGTCAGAACTGCATTCGTCATTTCTTGGCAGAATGACAGGACTGCCGATTTCGAATCATATGTATTCTGCATTGACGTAAATTATATAAAGACTCATAAATTATGTTCAGCTTTGTTGATTTATCTTATCATCTTCGATCCAAGGCGTACACTGTTCTTTAAATGCAGATTCTGTGAAGACATTAATTATTTACTGACATGGATCATGAAGTAGACATCGGGAACTGATGTAAAGGTTTGGCCGCGAAAGGAGAAAGTGAAAGAGGGCAAGATGCATAATGGGCTTCGTAAGTGGTACCCAGCATCAAACATCATTATTAATACGATCAAGTCGAAGATGACGAAGTGATGGGGCATGTAACACGCATGGGTGAGATGGGGAATGGTTACAAAAGTTCGGTCGGACAACGTGAAGGGAAGAGACTGTTTGGAAGACTCAGGTGTAGGTGGGAGTGTACAAGAAACACGGTGGGGAGAGATGTGTGGAATGGATTCAGTTGGCTGATTGGTGATGGACACCAATGGCGGCATCTTGGCGAAGACGATAATGAACCCTCGGGTCCCGTACACGGCGGGAAGATTGTTGTCTAGCTCAGGAACTCTTAGTTTCTCAAAAAGAACTCTGCTACATGCCTTTGTCGAGGACATCCCGTGGTGTATGAACAGCAGAAAGGAAGCAAAGGCCGGCAGTCACTACTTAATTCTTCTGATAAAGAATTATGACTGACGGCCTATGCTTCCTTTCTTCTGCTCCGTGTGATTAAGATAATGAAGGATCAACAAGTGCGAAGAATATCCCGATCCGGGTTGTAGCTTCAGCTGCTGTAAAGGCTTTGTAAATTCTTAATGAAGAAGACCGGTTAGAATCATTGCGACGCCTTTACACTCAGGTAGACATACAACCGTGCCCCGATCTAGCTGAGCTCGTGCCCGCGGTCTGCGTGTTTAAGTGCAGCTACCAGAATCGTTACATAAACGCTGTCAAATGGTCATTAGTGCCGATCCCTGTGGCCGCGTGATCTAAGGCGTGGATCTGCGGCTGCTCGCTTGCTGGGATTGTGAGTTCGAATCCCGCTGAGGGCATGGATGTCTGCCTCTTTTGAGTGTCATGTGTTGCCAGGTAGAGGTCTCTGCGTCGGGCTGATCATGTATCCAGAGGAGTCCTACCGAGTGTGGTGTGAGTGTGATCGTGAAGCCTCGATAATGAGGAAGCCTTGGCCCACTAGGGGTTGTCGCGCTATAGAAAAATTATTTTTATCGTAGTCGTTTCGGGAACACTATCTCTAATGCATATTTGTCGTTGTGTTGCGTGAGACGTGCTTATTTACTGCTTTTATTGAAGTTCCGTAGCCTGTAGCAACATCTATAGGATCTTGACGAGCTATAGAAACAAGCAGCAAACATCATCTTTCGTGGAAATTCTGCACATGACTGTAAGGCGTGTGAAAGCAGAAGCGAAGCTGTAGTTTTTACATCAGACACAAGTCATATATGCCATATTTTCTATAAAAAGTTTATGAAACCATATCCGCAGCTATACGTGGTTCTGATGTGACAATGTAAACGTTACACATTAACGCTGACTAATTTACGAGCTAGGGTGACAACAGTTTGTTATATTGATGGATTTATTGATGCTATAGTGTGAGTGGTCGGTGTAGTACCTAATGTTGTTGGTTCATGTTCGACGATCGAGCAAGCTGGTACGTAACGTTAACACTTGTATTCGGAAGTAAGGTACGCGATTCTAATAGGCCTGTCCTAATTAGCACGTTTCGCGTGTATTCTGGCTTTTCTTGACACTGTCCGGGTGAATACTGAGGTTGGTATACATCACTGCTGCCGTTCTACAAACGTTTTACCCACTCGCAATTCAGTATCGCCTTTCCATCTTATCGGGCGGGAGGTCCGCCCCAGAGGCATCTTAGAAAACTGGGTCTTTGTTTAACAACCCTGTTTTGACTGAGATGTCGCATGTTGTCAAATGGGATTGTAAGACCAAGAATGGTCAGTAGGTAAGGGATTGGAAGGAGACGGTTGTGGCATTTTTAAAGATAACTATCCGGGCACTCGCCTGCATAAACTTCATGACGGAAACGGTAAGCTGGCATCGTCTGCAGGGGACCCAGGCGAGATTCAAATTGGCTGCTCTGCGAATTCAAAGATCCTCTACAGGCGAATGTCAGTAGCGTAGACTTGCAGAACCTTGAAATAGTATCACTAAAATTTATATTCATCTTAGTGTAGCTCAGTCTTAACCTTTTGTTGCTCGTGGCCCCCCTTTGAGGTTGATTTATCTGTGTGGCCCCCACCCTTTGTAGACGCTGTTACTTATGAAAAGAAGTTACTTTATTTCCACATTGTTGATTTATATTTTAGAATTTATTGATATTACTTTTATTAACAGTATATTTTTGTTTAGGTATATTACATTGTTTACTTATAGAAGTAAAAATATTCTGTTAATAATTGACATTATATTCAGTGTGTTTCTTGGGCCTGATGAACAGTTGAAAGTTGTTGAATGTCCGGTTGCAGTGTGGTCAGTGATAAGCGAAGATCATCTTTCTTCACAACATCAAGGCGGTTACGTACTTTCGACAGCAAATAAGTCACCCAACTGAAACCAGATTCAACCAAATAAGGCGTGGGAAACGCAATAACGTATAACTTCGCTTTGTGTGCTGCGGCGGATGCAGGGGAGAAGGCAGCCTTCGATTCAATGTTGAATTTGAATTATTTTATTCTGGAAGTGAAGTTTCGGTGGCCCACACAAAAGTTACTGTGGTCCGCTAATTATCCGTCATTCTCCTTGGCCCCTTAGAAATTGGTGTGGCCTCTTGGGGGGGGGGGGGGCATATGGCCCACGTTGGGAACCACTGTTATAGCTCATTCGAGGTCAGTTTTAGCCCCATAAGTAACCGTGTTAGGAGTGATAAATCCATATCATGTTGGTATTGATTACGTTTAGTGTATTTACGTATTTTATTTTACAACCCGAAAGAGTGGCCAAGTAATCCAAAAATAGCATTTTAGGTTAATACTAATTCTTAGGAACCATGTAAGACATTTCCCATAAAGAACAGCTAGTATAAGATTTCTAACACCCCATTTACAGCTACCGTGACATTGGTTTTTATGCGAGAGGCATGAAGTTCGTGTAAATAGTGTTTAAAAATTAATCTCTACCTTACAGACAGAACACTGCGTTTTCATTGTACAGACCAGTTGGGTATTGCTGTTTAGAGAAGTAATCTCTGCTTATTATAATTATATGAAACAGAAAAATATATTCTGTGGACAAAATGAAGGCCTTTTTTTAATATGAAGTCAGGTAGTACATATCGTAGTTTTTTTTCGTGGCTCGACAGCCCTAGGGGGCCTAGGCCTCCTCATGGTTGAGGTTTCGAGATCACACTCAGACACACCACATTTGGTAGGACTCCTCTGGACGAGTGATCGGCCCGTAGCAGAGAACTCTACCTGACAACACACACGACACTCACAGGAGACAAACATCCATGCCCCCTGCAGGATTCGAACTCTCAATCCCAGCAAGCGAACGGCCGCAGACCCACGCCTTAGACCGCGCGGCCACTGGGATCGGCCACATACCGTAATCATTGCCCTTTAAAAGGCTAATCACGAAGAAGTGTATTCGCTTACATTCAGAACTAATTTGTAAGTCACAAAGTTAATTGTAGATTTCATTTACGTCCATGGTGGAACTCCGAACGTGTAAACATTTGGTGTCCTAAGTACGAGTATGACGGACTCTGTTCTAATTACTTTGGTAACCATTTTGTTGATAAACCATGCGGGCCGTAGGAACTTTGGCTTCGAAGAGGCTATACATTACAACAGTTTATTCGTGATGCGACGTAGGCTTATTAAAACTGGATGTTTTGTTAAAACGCATGAAACTGGATACTGTTTAACTGCAGTGTTAAATTCTTGTGAACGATAGATAAGTGAAAAATGTATCGGTCAGTGGTATGAACTTTAACCCCTTCCCTTTGTTGTGTTGTATTAGAAGAAATTAATACTGGGAACACAGTCTGTAGTATGTGACGCCGTGTAGTTTAGTAGATAGGTACCAACGTTACAGGGAGCTCGTTTACCAGATTATGGTGTCGCATCTCTGAAGACTGATCTGACTTCTCACGTTCCAAATAATTGTGTTTCGTTCAGTCCTTTGGAAATAGACCTGTTAGGCTAATTGTTTAGCGTATTACTGGACTTTTACTCGGAATAACTATATACATATGAAGTATGTCCCTTGAAACTAACTGATGTATTTTCTGTGATTGAAGACTGGGGAGATAGCTTTCAGCTGTGGTAGGTAGCAGCGAGTATATCGTAAGCGGACGGATTTAAAACCGACAACGTCTTAAACGTCGATACGCAACATTACAGTCGATCATCGCCGACGGTAAGCTGTTTCTTCAGCCTGAGCTCGTATTTCACAGGGAACACATTCTAATATGGAACTACTTTTTCGGTCTGAGCGCGTACCTCACAGAGAACACGTTCTCTTGTAAACATTAGTCATGGCGAGAGATAAAAGCAAGTGGCTCGTAATGTAAAGTGTCTGTCAGTTTTGGTTTTGTCCGAATTTAACCCAAATCTGAATGCGTGGAAAAATTTTAGTAAAAATCCCAAATCATGAAATTTCACGAAAATCCGCTTGTTGAGGGTCGTCCTAATAATGCGAACAGACAGACAGACAAGAAGCTAATAATCGATTTTCGCTAGCGAACACGCATAAAAATGAAACATTTCGTTTTCAGTTACTTTTTTCGAAGTCTAAGTTTACGAGATATGCAGTACAATTAAACAAAAGAAAGCGAACACATGAGCCGGAGGTGTGAACGCTGTGAGTAACGTACCTTACCCACATTATTTTATTCCCCATCGTATCGTAATAAAAAGTACCAATGATGCGAGCCGCGAAATATTTAGCATTGCAATATGGTTGTGTAATCTGAGTGGACGCTCTGTTCCTGCAAGCGATCAATAATGCTTGTTTGTGTGTAGAGTCATGGTGGTCTTTGTAGTATTGTAGTAGTCGTGACAGTACCCAAGTGTGAACCTCGTAATGCTTGGGACACTGTATAATACAGTTTACAAGTACATCTTTACGATTTTGCGTATCTTATTGCCGTGATTATCATTTACTACAGATACATATCCAATACTGAAAAACTGATCAAGCTAGGAACTAAGAATAAGAGAACAACTAACACTGTGATGCCAGAACCCGAAGGGTTAGTAGGCCTATACTAAATGCAGCTACTGGACACGAACAGCAGTCATTTGTTTCACCTCCGATCCTAACCCGCTTTCTCTTAGAGCAGTCTTAATGTTATTATTCTGTCTTCTCCTAGGTCTTCCAAGTGAACGTTGTTTAAGGGGTTTCCGAACCAAAATTCTATATACAGTCCATGTCTCTCCCATTCTACATCCCTTTACCGTCGTGGCTGCGTATATTTCGCCACCCATCAGAACTAGCTGACCTGTATGAATCGTGAATTTTATTGTTATGTAATTCTAATTTGCACATTACATCATTCTTGCCTCCAAGCATTTTCTGAATCGCGTTATTTCCAAAGAATCAAAATTGTTTCTTTCAGCAAGTACGTCGGATCAAGATGTTGACTTTTGACTTGTATACGGGAAGTGACCTGTTAGAATCTTGGCTGGGTATTCGACTGTTCTGACGAATGCTTTGTGTTGTTGTACATAGATGCTGTAAGTGGCACATTCCGGGATAAACCTGTAAATAATCCAAGAGCGCTGCCTTTCAGATCCTGTTCAATGAACTATTTATTAATGTCCATACCGTTCGACGCCATTTACGTTGAGATACTGACAGCGTCGTTATATTAAACCGCAGGTAAAATAAAAATTTTTCTTTCGTGAAAGTAAGAGACCAAGTTTCACACCCATAAAGAGCAAGAGGCAAACCCACGCTGGAGAGAGTAACAGTTATTTTGTCTTGTATTTAATTATGTACGTGCATGTCGAAAAACTGTGTCAAGCTTTGAGACCCGTATGTCTGATGTCTCATTTACTAATTTTTTACGAAGAGTCGTTCTCGAGAAAATTGTCAACAGCATAAGTTTCACGAAAAGCCAACACGACTGGGCACGACACTAAGCAAAAAATTAAACTTGTCCGACAGCTTTGAATGTAGTATGCCTACCGCGAATACCGGATATCATCATAATCCGTTTACTAGTATCCAAATTAGACCTTGTGGACGGTAGACACGTCATCCGCATTATGTGTTAATTCTGTGCTCTTCGCGCAACATGCGCATACAAATTCAGTTCCTGTCTCCATGAAAACATTACTTGTCTCATACAAGGATCGGTCGGTTAAATAGTATTTAAGAAATCTGGGCTTGTGGGCCTAGCTTTTTTTTTTCTCAAAACGATATAAATCCGTAAATACACCGTGTGAACGCAATGTAGAGATAACTGAGCGTTGTTAAAAGAGGTGGGGCTTCATGGTAACCGCTGTGCTTTAAAGAGATAATGGAAGTTGGCGAGATTTAGCAGTTATGGACAGACTGCCTTCATATTACGGATGCCAGGATGAAACATTTTCATTACAGTTTACGTGAAATAGTCACGTCCTTGTACGAAATGCCGATCCTTTACGTTTGCACGTCTTCGAGACTGTGCGTGTCCTGCACCATCTTGATAATCTGTGTGCATCGTCGAGGTGTTGCTAATTCAGAAGTATTAGTGCTGTAGTATAGACTGTGATGACCGAGTGAAGTGACTGCCTGCAGGCTAGAAGACGTGGTTCGATTCCTGACGGAGGAAGGGGCTTTCTCGCCCACTCTTTCTCGAGGCTGTTTCTGGGTCGCATGGAGCCCCATAACCTTCCTCAGTATATCTCACGACCCTCCGCATGCAGTCTGCAACCTAGGACTGGTCCTTGCGGTGGTGACAATGTGTTATCCTGCTGAAGCGCTGTTTGTTTATGCATGGTTTATGTGACGACAGTTCCAGGGTTACGTAGCTGGTATTCCGACTAGGGTGCACGTTGAACAGCAGAGCAGTCGTGGTTTGATTCCCGACAGGGGCAGGAGATTTATCTTTTCCAAAGTATCCAACCAGTCAACCAGCGTCTTGTACAGTGGGTAAAGAGGACTCTTTTTCCTTTGGCTAAAGCGGCCGGAGCGCAAAGCCGACCACTCGGCTAAATTTATGGCCGAGGTTAAGAATGGGCGGGGCTTTACCTCCACTCCTCATATGCCTTCATGGCGTGTACGGGAACAAATTTACCTTTATCGCATTTGACGACACTGTCTGTAGCTCACACTCTTGTCATATGGTAGGACGATTTGAATAATGAACGGAAAGGATGTGAAAGGAAGCAGTCTTGACTCTGCCGGCATTTGCACCGATGAAAATGACAACATACCTCGAATCGCCTCTTAGAATTAGCCATATGGAAGAGGTTTCAGACATTTCGAAGGAAGCAGGTTTCTCCGAAACGTCGGTGAATTTGTATCAGAATACACGGGATTACGTCGCAGAAGCCAGTAATATTCGTAGTCACCACTGTGAAAACCCCACCTCTCACATTAGAGAACAACAGCATGTGTAATGGTTACAGAGGGCCCTTTCCGAGGGGATAAAGCAGCTGGAGCATGGAATTTACCGTTCACACCTAGGTGTGCTTCTCTGTCTCCCTATAAGCCTTCGCATTTCAGGCCGATGTGTAAGTTTAAAAAGATCCATGCCATGAAGGTTATATTATGGGGAGTAGAGGTAAAGCTGCACTCATTCTGAACCTCGGCACTAGATGGAGGTGAGTGGTTAACTTCGCGCCCTGGCCGTTTTACTCCTGGGAAAGAATCCCGGTACCGTTGAATAGAAGGCTGGGAGTTCTGGAGAAGAGAAAAATCTCATGCCTGTCCCGGGATTTGAACCTCGGACCGTTCAGCCCGTAGCTTAGTCTCTATACCGACCATGGCACCCCGGATGCTCCATGAGTAACTTCACATTTGCCTAACATTTTGCACGGAAAGTAAGGCAAAATAGTCGCAGTGGTTATTAAGCGCAGCTCCGTGATGAGTGGACATAAAGCTGTACGCATTCTCGGCCTCGGTCCTAGATGGAGGCGTGTTCAGCTTGACGCTGCGGCTGCTTTTCCTAAATAGAAGAAGCCCCGGTGCTCTTTGGATAGTAGCTGAGCTGGCTCCAGAGTCGGCCTGGACGAGTTGGCGAAGAGAGAAATTATTTTACATACAGGGAATCTAATGCCAGTCGTACAACCGGAGTCAGTTACTGTACCGATGTCCCGTCTGTTGTAATAATTACACAGTGAAACAGTTTGGATATTTACCGCAGTTGGAAGTGTAACAGGTGGGGCTACATTCTGACTTAGGATTGTTATCGACACATTATCCCTCGTACATTATGTATTGTGTATGTCCGCGCGCGCGCGCGCACACACACACATACACACCTGCGTATACATGCATCTGTAGGTTGTATCTGTTTAGAGTAAAAGTAGCTTGGGAAATGTGTTAAGTCATTCAAGGAAAACAAGTACTACAAAAAAGAAAGACTATTGAGTGAAACAGGAATGTGGAAATTGTCTGAAGACCTTGAACGTTTGTTGATTGTTGTGATCCTGGTGTGTGTCATAGGTTATTATCAGCGGATATGATGATTACGATCTATTGAATAGGAGGCTGTGTGTGTGTGTTTCAGAAACCGTTAGATTTTTATGAAGTTCTTTATGATATAGGCCCTATATAACTTTCAGTCGATCATTTTGATATGTTTTGCCGTAATGACCGATCACTAAGCAAATCTCACCCGAAGTCTTAAACGAGTTATTTGTTCTGTGTGGTAAACTTTTTCATATTTTGGCAACATTCGGTTGTAGAGGTCTTTACGTAAGTTTTATTCGCTATCTGGTCATACTGATCGCTTACAAGCCTGCTCTACATAAGCTTGTAAATGGAATTTTTCCTTGTATCTCATGAACTCTTCCACACATTTTTCTATAATTCTATGTTGTGCATTATTGTGCTACTGAAATATGAATTTTGCTAGGTTTGTTTCATACATTTTTATGTTTTACTGAAATGCCATTTATAAACGGGTCGCATGTGAACTGTCCAAGATTTCAGTAATTTTGTCGGATGTTCAGAAGACCGTTACAAATTACTGGGAGCTTTCGCAAAAGAATTGCGAAAACCGACCGTTAGATTCACCGTGTCTGTCCGTCTTTTCGCATGAAACAGTTCGACTCACACTTGACGGGTTTTCGTGGAATTTTTTATTGGGGATTGTTACTAAAATCTGTCGACGAAATTCAGTTTTGGCTAAGACCTGACAAAAATAGTACGACACTTTACATGAAGGTCTACGTAAATTTTATTATGTCTCGGCCGTATTATTGTTAGGTTGAAAAGCTTCAGAAAGAGGACG
Source organism: Reticulitermes speratus (assembly GCA_021186555.1). NCBI lineage: Eukaryota > Metazoa > Arthropoda > Insecta > Blattodea > Rhinotermitidae > Reticulitermes > Reticulitermes speratus. The sequence goes on from JAJKFL010000005.1 coordinate 25,603,398, forward strand.
TAGAGAAAATCAAAACACACGTGCTATGTCAGATACTCCCCCCCCCCCCCCCCAGAAAGTTACAAGAAATGTGGCAGAGCCAGGGCAGCCAGAGAAATAGTTTATGATGCTACATAGATACGATTTTCTTGCCGGGTAATTAGGGCAAAAATACATAAATCTGATCATACGAAAACCAAGAAGTTATGCAATTAATTGACTGTCATTATGATCTGTCATCCGCTTTGTACGTACATAGAAGACCATGAACAAGCAAACAGTATTTTGTTTTGATGCACTGTTTCCATTTTGTGAATGCCAGTACAATATATAGAAGTAACTGTGAAAAGTGTGTGAATTACTTGGGATATTATTTCTTTTCGAAACATTTACGTACAATAATTATAATTGGGACATTATGTACGAAATGACCAAATTAGGATGGAAAGCTAAGAACGCGCCTCATTTTTAACGTTATACTTACATTTCCGATCTGGTTAAATACGGAAGTTCGGAAATGTACACATAGCGGTCCCTCTGTGTATCTCGAAAATCTAAAGATGTATGACGAAAGTGTGTTGGGAATAAAGCGCGTTTTATTCATCTCTGAAACTTCAAAGTATTTTTCGCTTCGTTAAGTATTTATGGAGTTTTGCCGGAGATGCACTAAAAAATTAATGTAGCTCATCATTTAAAGCAGTCTCTCAAATTGTTCGATGTAAGTAGAAACTGGAGAAGCTTGGCAAATTTTAATGATTCTGCCCAATATTAAATTTCACGAAAATCCGTTCAGCGGTTCTGGAGTTGGTTAAGTGTATATGCAAACGGACGGGCGTACAGAGCATTTGATATTCGCTCGCCAAGGTTGCGAGCGCCCCTAAAAAGAATATAAATGTGAGATTTAATCAAACGTGCTCAAAGTTAAAGTTACGACATATTACAGAACTCCTGCCGAAGTATTGTAAAGTTATGGGACAAGAATATTGAGCAATTAAGATACGGTCTTCGAGCGTGTGATGCCATATAGTTTGATAAGTGGCCTCCATTTCCAAGGTACTATGCTACCGCCTTGAGAAGCTCAGAGCTTGTCTGACTGTAAGCCTACAGTACAGCATATACTGAACGTGGCAGGGTAACATACGGGGTAGGTCGACTGGGGGTTCCAGCCTTGCACTTCGGGAAATTTTGCTTTTCGCCACAACTTCCAGGCGAGCGGGCGTTGCGGTGGAGTAAGTAGAGCTCCGTACTATGGAGATCCCGGCTTCAAACCTCGGCTCGAGGTCGGCTATTCTGACAAGTTTCTCGTGGTTTTTCTCAGTGCATCAGAAATTCCGGGATAGTGTCTCAGATTAATTTACGACTGCTCCGGTCTGCATATTCTCCAATTCGATATTCACTGATTCTGCTATTCAGCGCTGTATGTTCCGAGCTACTGACAGCGTCATTAAACTATCTAAATAGACGAACCACGTCCAGACAGGCTGTCATACCCACCCAGCCCCCTGTCTGGTGGGTACAACGGGCTCCTTCCCTCGGGTATAGTGGCTGTAGCGTGACGCTGACCACTGACGTCCATCTAGTGCTAGGCTAAGAATAGGCGGAGCTGTAACTGCACTCCCTCCATCCTCCGTGTTTACGGCTTGCTAAACGGGGACAGCTATATATTTTCCATACATTTTTAGCACGGCACAAAAATTTTGTCTTTAAAGGTTTTAGCTAGGCCTATGTTAACTGGAACATGTAGGTAGTTGCGTTGTGTATAGATATATATGGATTTACTGGTGACATCGCGTATACGTATAAATGCAGATCGTTCTAAACCGGACAACGCTTATAGGTTGCAGTTGGAACATATCTGCGCTTTCCTTTGCGCTGATGCATCAAGGCTGTAGGCGAGGGACGTTTTCAGTAAAAGGCTTCCATCTGTGCATGGAGTTTCATGTTTACTTTTCACCAGATGTGTTGAGGAAGCAATACAATCGACGTTAGAAAGTTATACTGTTCATCAGATAGAACTGTTTCTGATTACGTCTTCATTTGTATTCATTGTTTCACCTGAGGCTTAATTTGAACGTCGTTTGTATTCTCAGATGTTCGCGATGGTTTGAATTGCTTATTATTTTGGGTCGTATTTAATTACAAGGCAGACTTGGTGGTAACAGTTTCTGTTGACTCTGATGTTCGAAATTCCAATTTTTAATCTACTTTCCTTTCTTAAGGAAAGAGAGTAGGCTGACGATGTTACCATGCTGGTTTTGTGTCTCCCGTTTTATCTTCTGAACCACGTGACCGATTGTCACCAAACTTGGTATGAATGTTATACCGTTGGAGGCTACTGCAACGCCGTACATGTTAATTTCCTACATTGACTAATAATAACATGGCGAATACGCGAACTTTTGAATTGGGAGCGACCCCAACGCCACATAATATACGGTTCTCGTGTAACACATTGTAATCGAGTGTGGCAGAATGTGCAGCTGTTATTGTTTCTTGTAGAATCTAAAATCAAAATACAGCCACTGTGCGAACATTTTCATTATGTTTCGGTTTGATGGCGCTAACGAATCATTGAATTTAGGCATGTGAAATTTGGTATGAATGTAGGTGATAAATATACCTATGTAAATCAATGGAACTGAAGAAAGTAATGCACAAGTACATTGCAAGTACAAGTGAGCATATAGAGATGACTGCAGGTGCCCATATCTAGCGAAAAGGCAGATCTACTAGGTTGATATTTCAGTGATTTTACTGCAAAAAGGATGGCAGTTTTTGTGAAATTCTGATGTGTGCAAACTCCCTCAATGTTTTGTCCTGTACACCCCCTGCCCTCAGAATCTGACACCCATGCTAATGTCTCCAGGGAGTGAATGCTTTTCTAGTAACAAGTCTGTCACTGTGCTATTGTGCTCTCAATATGAAATTATAAAAATGTAAAATTTAAGGTCTTTAATATAAACTGGCCTGAGCGGTGCATACAAAATTTGGTGTTAAAGAAATGGCATGCAAGGGCATCACTTGGATTAATCTGGCAGAGGATAGGGTTTAGTGGCAGGCTTTAGTGCACATGGTAATGAAATTCCAGGTTCCATAAGAGTTGGGGAATTTCATGTCAAGCTGAACATCTACAGGACATATTTGAATAGACATTGTATTTATATGTAAACATTGTAATGAAAGTCACTGTAAGTGAGAGCTCATCCATTTAGACTTTTTAAGGTGTAGGTTGTGCAGTGATTAAAATGAGCTCTTCCTAATCAACCCACCTTCACATTACTTCTTAGTAGGTGCCACCCCATTTTATCACATGAGAACAGAAACAGATCTAGGTAACGTGATGTTGCATAAAGAAAAGTTGGCTGCGTGCTTCATTAAACACGCTGCTGGAAGACATATGGGGTACTAGATTTGAAGTGAGTTGTCAGTTTCAGGCCCTGGCCACTTTACCCCCAGTACATGTCAAATCAGAGGGTGGGTTAGTTTCAGAGTCAGTCTCGAGGCTGTGGGGAGGAGGAAAATTTCTGCCTATCCAGAAAATAAACCTATGATTCTGTGGTTACTCATTCCTTGGCCTGGTCCACATGTAGACCAAGCTGTCCCATCTTACCAAAACACGTGGAATACTAGATGATTTAGAAGTCCCAAAATCCAAGTGTGTTATACATTGTTATGACCCTTTAAAATTAATTGTTTAATTAATTAATTAACTAATTACTTCTTGGACTTTATTGGACTTCTTGACTCTTGAAAATGGGACCGATAGGTTGTCCCAAAATGTCGGTACAGAATTACCACTCTACACTGCATAATATGTAGATATCATCTCCATGGCAATGGAAGCCTGAAATCGTTAATAATTGTTGTTTATACATGTATTTATTTGTGGTTTATTTACCCATGCTTTCAGTAGCTCAGTTTGTATACCTTGAATAGTAGGACAGATAATAAAAATGGATGTGCAGAGATGTGGAAGAACATGGTTGTGGCCTGATTTTGTGTACTATCTCAGCACTTGTCTGCAGGGACTGAGAAAAACAATGCAAAACCTCAGCCAATGTAGTTGGTATCCTAGCCTGGATTCAAACCTATCACTTCCACAACACAAGCAACAAACATTACTGCCAGAGCTGACTGTCTTGTTCTGTTGCTTGCTAATGCTGTCTTTCTGCTCATACATAATATACCCTTGCTATATTAGTGATGATGTTTTATCATGCAATACATATTTTTAAGAATTTTGCGCTTGTATAACATTGTAGACTGCTGGAATGAAAACATTTGCTGTGTTAAAGTCCCATATGATTGCTTCATTGTGTGTTAGATTTAAGGATTTTTCACCTGCACGTGTTATATACCATTAAATGACATGATTGTGGATTATGAAATAGAAACCATCATAGTATCAAGATCTGCGGTCTTCTAGTGTTGACGCCATATAGTTTGGTAGATGGGTACCAGCTTTTCTGGGGAGCCTGCTGCTTCCATCTTCACGTTTTGACTGTCTCCCTCTTATACCCTGAAGATGGGGGCAGTAGGTTTCTCCAAAACTTTTGTACTGATCCACCATTCCATGTGTCATATCCTAGAACAGTTATTTCTCAACTGGAGGTGTGTGAGTTGTGCCTAAGGGGTCTGCGAGTGAAGAGGCGTCTACTCAGTAGTTTCTCTATTAAGTATTTACTTATCTGAAGTTTGATTGTCACTACTGCTGGAAAAATTGTTTTTGTAATAAGTTTTTACTTCGACTGAGTAAAGATTTTTTTTTAGTTTAAGTGTGTTCTTTGTTTATGAATATTCAAATTTTAAATTGTAGGTCTACTGTGAGTTGTGCCTAAGAGATCTGTGAGTTGAGATTATGGTCCATGGAATTAATGAGACTTTGTAAGGGGTAAACTTAATATCAACCAACAGATGCCCCAGATAGATAACATGAATTTATTTGTTGCATTTGTTGGTTGATATTAAGTTTATGACAAGATGCACGGTATATATAATATAAAATTTGTAAGGGGTGTGTGGTACCAGAAAGGTTGGTACACACTGTCATAGAAGGCCATAATTTTGATACCACCATGAGAACCTTGAATTTCAGTCTTGATGTGGTTTTTACAGTGCTGTCCCAACATTAGCGTAGAGGCCCCGAGGTAAACCCTCAGGCACAGTTGCCAGTCTTGGGGCTCATATGTTTGCCTTGCTGTTGTAATAGTGTGATGCGATTTATTACAGATGAATGTGTTATGTAATATTTAACAGTCATCTTCACACAGGGCAATTTACCACCAGTGCCTCGGTAATCACTTTAAAAGTGTTTTGTCAGCCCGTATCTGCAGGAGTTAACATAATGTGCTTTTGAAAAGTAGATGTGGTTCCGTTGGCTTTGTGTCCAGGGCTGATAAATTTGTATGAATAAATAAAAGAAAAGCATCAAATACAGCTTGTTTATTGTATGTGTATCTGTTAGACACACAATAAATAAGTTTTGTTTTATTAATAGGTGTGGCATGTTTATATTTATGTATATGTAATTGGCGTATAATGCATGCTAATAAAACTTCCATTGGAAACATGTAACACATGCATTCTTTTTAACATGTTTAAGGACACATTTAAGAACTTCAAGACTTGATACGACTGTTCTAAATGTGACATATTTTTCTTTCTTTATACAAGTTATTACTTCTGAAGATTGATCAAGTCATCAGAATGTAAGGCAACACAAGGCAGGGCAAAGAAAATTTGTAATGAGTAAGTTAAATGTAGTACTGTGCAGTAGTGAACTATAGCAGGCCCCAGAAGTTCTTGCCATGGCACAGAAATTAATTTTCCTCTTCTTACACCCAGCCACACCATTTCTCTCAGATGGTCTGCATGTTGCCAGTTGGTCATTCTGTTCTTTTACCTGAATGTTGGAAAAAAAATGATAACATACAACATTTTTTTTTCATGCCATTATGCTGCTATATTTCCAGGAATATTGAAAATGAATCGAAGCATGACATAAGTAAAGAATTATGTAGGGTCATGATTCTCTCTGACAACTAGCATTTGCCCCTTGCTATAGCTTGCTTACTGTATTAATGTAGCCCACTGAGCCAACTGCCCACATGCGCAGTGGAGTAGCAATGGGAACTGCCAAACAATATATGTCAGATAAAATAAGGACTCTGTATTAATACTACTCATAACCTTGACTTGTTTTTGTATTAAAATGTGTTATTTCTATGGTTGCTCACATGGGTGAACACACACATTACTGACACTTCCATCTAGTACTGAGATTAAAAATGAGTGGAGTTGGACCTTTGCTGGGGGCTTTTTGACTAATAGGATAGTATCTAACCACTTGACCACCAGGGTGGCTCTGTAACAGTTTGTGGTAGATTCTATTGGAAATTCCAGCCGCCTTTTGACATTTTGTAACCTTTTCTCACCCATACACATTTCAGCACTTATACCTGCATTATCCTCAGTGTTCTGTAAGTTATCTTTGGTTTTATATGTGTTTAGCAAATTACACCATCCTTATGTTGGCCAGTGAGAATGACACAGGTATTAAGTGTCGAAAACATGTATGACTAAGAAATGTTACAAAGTGTCAAAAGGCAGTTGGAATGTTCAGTAAACTCTTTATAAATCATAGAATAAAGCGCAGGAGTAGTTACTAAGACGTATCATATGTATTCGGTTTTTTATAGCTCATGGTAAGTGGATCCACACAGAGGTCACATCTAGGCTTGGTTGGCTGGCAGTGAACAATGTCTGACATACTGATTGAATGAATAAGTTATTGTCACAATCCTGTAGCAAATCAGTGGCATTTGAACATTAGTCTATTTGGGGAATGCTATCTAGCATTTTCATGAAATGGTACATTTATTGTGTTCTTAATTTTTTTCCAGAGTGCTTTGAGCAACTTGGAAGAAATGAAAGCAGGACGAAGTGACAGCCCTATGGTGTATCGTGAGCGGGTTGTTCGGAGTGTGGGAGTGGGTCCAATGAGATCAAGACCAAATGAGAAGCGGATAGATACATCACCATATAGTAGTGGAGCATATCTTTCACCTCCTCCAGACACCAGTTGGCGTCGCACGAACTCGGATTCAGCTCTGCACCAGAGTGCTATGAACATAGGAGGTGAAACTTCTTTACACAACCCAGGTTCACAGAGAAGAGGTGAGCTATTTTACAGTTATGAAGTGAGACATCCACATGGACATGATGATATTAATTGATTTTAATTAAGAAGGGAGAAATATTAAGAATAAGCGGGTATTAAGGAAGTAACACACAGCTTGCAAAAAGAAAAAATGCGTGTTAAAACAGTTTACATTGAATGAATGAGATCTTATCTCTTAGTTTAAAAAAAAAGTAATCTCTGTATATATATATATATATATATATTGTGTGCTTCATATTTGAACATTTTACTCAAAATTGTGGTGTTAGCATAGGTTGTTTTCCTTTTTGACAACAAGACACTAACAACAAAAACAGGTAAGCCAGACTACAACCTAAATATACATATTGCCAACAATAATAAGTACTAAATCTTTACAAAATTGATACCCTATGTTGTTACAGGGCTCGGACAATACTACTTGTATACAAACCAATTGCCAGCAATTTTTAATAATTTTTAACAACTTTTAATGACATTGTATTATCATAATTTTACGCTTTTAACTAAAAAAGGAAAACAACCTACGCCAAGACATTTAAAAGAAATTGTATGGTTGTATAAACGAAAACAGTGAGTGTTACTAACTGCTAATAGAAACTTGACATACATTGTGGTGTATATGTGGTGATACCAAATGGATTAGTGAATGTTGAAATGAACATGACCTTGAACCCTGATGATGGCTCTATTGCAGCGAAACGTATGTAGGGTTATTGGACATGCTTAAGAAATAAAGTGCATTTGTTGGTTTAATTGTTGAGTGATCTCAAAATGCACGGTGAACACAACGTAAAATTTATGGTTCATGTAGTTACTGCATGTGTTGATGTAGAAAGCAAAATGAAGCGTGAACTGTGTCCAGACATAGTACACTGTTATGCTTCTGTGCATTGCAATGTGTCGGTGTCTGCCAGAGTACTGTGGGTCTGAGTATAAGTGTGCTTAATCATTCTCGCATTTTATTTTGTGTTACATAATCTGTGTAGCTGTCAGAACATTATTATGTAACCCACACATGATGCAGGATAGCTCAGTCAGTGGAGGGCTGTACACAAATTGGATAGTCAGGGTTTGGTTTGTGACAGGAGCAGGGTAATTCTGTTTGTATTCACGGTCAGATTAGCTCTGGAGCACAGCAGCTTTATGCATAATGGCTAAGGGATGAAGCAGCTGGTGCATGAAACTGACACATTCATCTGGTACTAAGGTTAAAAATGCATGGAACTTTTACAGCTACCAAAAATGATAAAATGTTCTTGTGTGATGGGTGCAGGTGAACACCTAAGATTTTATCATATGAAGCTTTACTTCAATGCTCATGTAGCCTTGTATTGCTTAGATACAACAGTAACTTTGCTTTTATAGAAATAGCCATTCTTCCTTCTAGAAATTAAAAGCAGAAACTTAAAAAAACTTAATGTCAGATGTAAGCACAAGATCCATACCTATAAATGCTCAGAATGCAACCTGCAGTGAAGTCTTCTTGGATATTTAGCTATGCAAAAATGGAGTTTGTATCCAACATTTCAGAGACTTTCTGTGCCTCCATGAGTGACATAGCTATTTTACTTGCACACATTGTTTCTGTACAAGTCTGGTGTCCTGTCTGAGCATGGATCATTCAGGGAGCAGGAGTAGATACTGGCAATCATTTATCACACTCAGACTGTTGCTTATGCTGCTGGACAATTCAGGTTGATGGCTGTCACTTCTGTCATTGTTTTGTGCTCATTGTATGTTGTTGAAGCAGTGTCACCAGGCTTCAAGGACAGCAGCATGTATAAATACAGCAGAGAGCTGTGCAACTTACCACCTCAACCCTTGATGACAGAGGCAGAGACAGTCCCAACCACTGGATGCCAACTCCATTATCGCATGGCTGATAACGTGACAAGGCTTCACAGCATACAGTCAGTGTGAAAGTTTCAAATTCTATATTGTTTCCTTATATTTATAAATGTTTTTTGTCTGTGTTTCAGTGACTGATGGACAGTTGTTAGGAATAGGGTTAGGTGACATTGACCCTAACAGAAAGCAGTTGATTGCATCTTCTGATGGTAGACCCAAGTCATGCTGTGAGGTACCAAGGGTACCAGGAATTAAGTATGTTTGTAATATGCAATTTACTAGAATAATGAATGAAGGAGTCTTGTGTTTTGTGCCTTCAGTAGAGTGCTGCTGACTACCATTGCATTAATTAGGGTCACATTCTGATACAGGGTGTGTCATCTGTTTTTTTTCTCTTCCTCAGTTCTCTTTTCTTTATTTTTTAAATTTAAATTCTTAAAAGTGGTGGTTCTGTGGGTGTACATTTTCCTTATCATGCTGTATACTGCATTATAATGTTCCATTCAAAATATATTTCGTATGTCAATCAGTATGTTACTGTTTTCCAGGAATGTTGTTCATTTTCAAGAGCTTTTATTTATATTATATATTATATATATATATAAAGGTGCTGGTGCTACATACCATTACATACCACCAGAATAAGGGACTGTACATTGTGTGGAAAGAATGACTTTTGAATTTTGGTAAATGTTTTTATGCGGATTGATGTATGACTCACAGCTGAAATTTAGTTGGAATATTATTGGGCCATTCATTGGTTTAGAAATGGGAGTATTGTTGGAATTTTGTCCATTCAAATTTTATTGTGTGTTGTGTGTGTGTGTGTGTGTGTGTGTGTGTGTGTGTGTGTGTGTGTTCCAGTTTGTTTTGCAGTATTGTTTCTATGTTGTGCAATTTACCATTTTGTACAAGGTTTCACTCTTTAGGTTCATACACTGGGTTCCCTGTTTTGTTTATGAAGAGTGAATAGGTGTCTCTTCAGAAAGAACATTACAGTGTTACCTTCCTTGCAGCATCTATCCATCTCAACAGGAGCCTGGTACAGTGCAGATTCCCATTGGCAACAATACTGGCTCACTACCTGACCTCACCAGTTTCCACTTTCCACCACCTCTGCCTACACCTTTGGACCAAGAGGATCCAAGCAGCTCCCCATACAGTACGGTAAGTGTAGCCCTGTTATCAGCCGTGTCTTATTTTATAATAAATCACAGGCTTATTGTTTATCATTTTTTTTGTTGTGTTTGTTATTTGGATAAGAGGTGTGTACAATATACATATGGTGAGATTTCTGTGAATGCCCACCCACCCCGCTGACCCCACCCCCAAATTGTGATTGAGTTATTAGAACTCCTGCTTTGTATTTGGAGGTTCTGACTCAAATCCTGGCCCAGACACTGGAAGCATTGTTAAATAAACCATACATAAAAAGTGTGAGCACCCCACAAATCATTGAACCTGTGAGGAGGAGTCAGACACTTGTAGCAAGTGGGACACCTACAGATTAGGACTGTTAGCAGAACAGACAGACCTATGGTACAGACACATTACAAATAATACCCAGATTCTAACTGTTTTTGGAGATGCTGTTTATTGTGCATGCATTTTTGGCATCCTGTTAAAGTTTACATTCACACACCATAGTTATTTTTTGAGAACAGACCAAACTTTCCTGCATATTTTTTATTTAGGTTCTTTGCTTGTCTCAGGGTTTGGTCAGTCAGTTTTCTGCATTATGGTTCACCATTAATAAAACGCACACACAATGAAATCAGGGGAGCATCCTGGCTACAAACCACTACTAATAATTCTGTCCCTAAATGTTTCACACAAAAGTGTCCATGGGTGTCCTTGCTGGATGAGCAGTAGCAAAGTTTTGTTGGAAGAATGCACACTGGAATTCTTTGTTTATTATTTGCTTGAAAAAAGTAGAGAGTATCTGCTTCACAAATCTTTGACAGTTGTGTCCTCATAGAAACCACTTTTTGCATAAATATCATACATGAACATTTGTTTGGTGTAATGACTAGGCTGGACACTGGGTGATTGGAATAGTGGTTTGTTTCCAGCATAGCAAGTGAATTTTTACTTTTCCAGAGCATTAAGACTCTCCTCTCCACTGGGTAGTCAGGGCTCTTTCCCAGGTGTGTAAAGTGGTTGCAGTGTGAAGCTCGCCACTTACAACCATCTAGTGCATGAAATCTGCAGTCTGCTGGGGTATTACGCGGCGTCGTGTGGTAATTGTTTACCGACGATTCGGGACCGATACGTTGTCCCGAAACGTCGGTAAACAATTACCACACGACGCCGCGTAATACCCCAGAAGACAACAGATTTCATCAACATCGCGGCGGAAGCCTGAAATCAAAATCTAGTACATGGTGTGGAGGGAGTTTATAAGGACCATACTGAAAGTCATGAGTAAATTAATTCCATAATCAAGTAAAGGGATGAATAGGAGAACACCACATCAGTCAAATCTGTGCACTGTATTCACTTCTTTAAAAATCCTTATCCTGAACAATTCATTTTTGCCACCAATCTAAAGTCTGGAGATCCTCTTGTGGTAGATTTCTGTTTCAGCTGTTCGTAAGAAACCACTGACGGCTGCCTGGACTGCCTCATTGGTCGCATAGTGCTGGCCTCATATCTGATCCTTTTTGAACCCATGATAGTCTAAGGGGGGATAGACCCACACTGTAGGGTGGTTGGAGCAGAAGTTCAACAGCCATTTTTTTTAATCCTGTCCACACACATGAGCAGTGTGGGTTCCTGCATGCCCTGTTGCAGGGTGATATTTTTGTTCCCTGGGCATTTGTCACACAGTGCATGAAAAAGCTCTGGAGCATCTGAAGGCAATGACAGCATCAATGGTTTCCCCATGTGGCAAAACCCCAACCAATCAACATCCTTCAGCATCCCAAAAAATAGTTCCCATGGTCTTACGGGCTGAGGGCATTGTTTTTGGCTTTTTTTTGCTTGAGTAATGTTGTGTGATGCCATTCCATGTTCTGTCATTTTGTTTTTGCATCAAAGTGATGAAACTGTCTTTTACCACTTGTCATGATGCTCCAGCTGCTATGAGGAAAAATTTTTTTGCTGAAGTTTGTGCTTCTCCGTCAGTATGCAAGGAACCCACTGGGCACAAACTTTCTGGTATCCCAAACTTTCCACCATCTCCTGGACTGCAGGGTGCCCTGTTCTGATCTGTCCTGCTATTTCTCTGACTGTCACACGTAAGTTCTCTCTGATGAGCTCATTGATATTTTCGTTGTTTCAGTATAGGCAGTTTGCGGGTGACCACTGTGGGCTGCTCAGCGATGTCTGTATTCCTGATTTAAAAGTGTGTCGCCTATTGTCTGACATTGCTAGGGCCCATGCAGGTGTCTCCATATCCCTGTTGAAATCGTGCATGAATATCCAATGTGGGGATTTCCTCCATAAGAGGAAATTTTGTTGCTGCACATTGCCAAATCAACATATCCTCACCAGTCATTTTTTTCACACTGATTTATAATTGTGTGTTGGAGGCAAGTGACATGCTATATATTCTGGTGTCTGACAGTAATGGAACTAGTCATCATATATTGCACACTGCAATATTGTCTGGTATTTGTTCATAATTCCATGATGCTCATGACTTTCAGTATGACCAACATACTTCCACTTCCCCTTATGCTTTCATGGCATGGTGGTGTATTAAGCAGAAGGAGAACCTTACCTTTTATGATATATGAACATTTTTCCTATCTGTATCTCTCATATGCCATTTTGTCACTGCTTTTGTACTATATTTGTTTTTTAATGTCCCATAGGGGTCATATGTTCTCTGTCTTAATAGTGCGATGCTATGAATCCACATCACATGTTTTCAGTGGTAGCAGTTATGAAGCTATAATTTTTCCTGGCTACATTCATTGTCAAGAGTTGTCCTTGGCTGAATTTTGTTTTGAATATTTAGTTGTGGATAATCTGAAAAGTATAAATATCTTCGGTCACTGGTAGAGACTGTTTGGTAGACCTAGACTTATATGGGATGTTACTACTGAGTGAATCTTCAAGAAGTTGGAATGTTAGGATGTGAACTGGATTCACGTGCTTCAGGATACAGTGTTGAGCAGTGGGTTCTTTGAAGTTGGTAATGGGCCTTCAGTGTTTCACAAAAGGCAAGGAATTTCTTGACAAGCGAAACAACTTACAGCGTACGAAGAAAATTATGTAGTTGGTTTGTTTAGCGTATGCAGAAAGAAAGAAGTGTAAAAACTAAAATGAAACTTTGTTATACCTCATATCTTGCTTTGTAATTATTTTTTAATTATTTGTGAAAATTGAGAATTGCTGTTCAGTGAAAGAATTGTTAGTATTGTAAACTTCAATTTCATGTAATCATGACTTGTTAATGCAGCTGGTTGATTTCCTGGTGCAGAGTCCTCAGGCTGTTAGTCCATCCACGCTTTCTCCCACCAGTCTGTCTTCCCGACAAATGGGTAGGTTCTCATTTGGAGGCTCACCTCAGGACTCACAAGGACCCAGTCCTGGACACTCACCTAGTACAAGGCGGAGACAGTATCCACAGCACTTGCAGAACCTGATCATTGGTGGCCCCCAAAGCCCAACACAGCTCACACAAACAGCAGTAAGTTTTGAGGAATACCACTTGCATTTCAGGTTTTGTGTGTGTGAAATTTGGTAGAATATAGTAGGGAATATAGGCATATACATTGGCTGAGTGACAAGTAGTCGCAGCATGTGTAGTATCTAAATACAGGCTCCCCCTCCCTGTTGGAAGCTATCATTATTTATATGCCTTCATTGTAATGCCCTGCCATGTGACCTTGTCCCAGATCTCTGGGAGCCATTGGATGCCATCAGCAGACCAGTTCATGTTGATATATGTGATGGACCATCCTGCTGCATGCATCATCTCTGCCAGAGTTCCAAACTGCTGCCTCGGTGGGGTTCCTTCATCTTCAGGAGCAAATCAAAGTCACAGGGCCTCATGTCTGGAGAACAAGGAGAGTGTTCCAGAATTTTCCATTGCCACTGTGCCAAAAAATCTTTCAGCAGTCTTGCCACATGGCAGTGTGCACTGTGCAGTGTAAGTGATGGAGCACCTACAGTGAAATGAGGATGCATTTGTTGCGCTGCTGGATGTAGGTGATTCTCCAGAAACTTTTAGTAGTACCCTGCATTCACAGTGCAGCCCTTTGAGACCGTGTGGTGGAGGATGACACCAGTGATATCATGAGCAATGCTCAGCATCACTTTGACCCTGTTGGGTTCCTGGTGAAGTTTCTTCAGACATGGAGAGCCTGGATGGCACCATTTGCTAGAATGCCTTTCCATTCTGGGTTTGCAAGCCCATGCTCAGGTTTTTTACCTATCATGTGACAGTTGAGTATGGTAACACATCATCACCACAGCCCTCCTGCAGACCATGCCAACAGTCTGTCACACTGTGACCATGTGTCACCTCTGTTTTGCTCCAGAAGCATTGTTCCAACTTTGAAATCGTGTCTCATGTCACTGTGTTTTGAGACGCTGACATTCGTGGCTTGTTGACATGCTGTCTACTGCCTTACAGGCATGGTACTAATAGCATACATCTGAAACGTGGTCTCAAAGCTATGCAGTGTGCAAATGTTTGCTTTGAAACCATAAACCATTCTGCACATTTGATGGAAGTGTTGCCACTACTTTTCACTCATCCCACATAAACAGGAGACGGTTTGTGACTGGCAGTGTATGTTGTGTCATTATTGTGCCATTTCAATGGAAACACATAAGTTGCATGTACTTACACAGGTAGCAGTTATGTGTTTGAAGTTGTAACATCTGAAGGACAAGGATGCCACTTTTATTCTTTTTGTAATGTACTACAGAACACAGGAAGGAAGAAATGGTTGAGGGAAGAAGATATGACACAAATTATTTCTCACTGAGTTTAAACAAGCCTTTTCCATTAGTGTGATAGAGCAATAATAGATAAGACACATGAGAAAGAAATCTTAAAACACTTGTTCTTGCCTTGGCGCATTTAGGGTTTCAGATGGTTAGTTATTTCAGGTTCTAATATCTCTTTACTACTAATGGGTGCATTTGTAGTGTTGCCACACATATCTCACATATCGAAGATTTATCATTTATTATGATCACACTACAGCACTTCATGTAATTACCATTCATTTTTCTTTTGTCTTGTTTCCAGAAAGGTGCTTTAGTAGAAGTATACTTTTCAAAGATGGCATACTAAGTTTCAGGACTGTGTGTCAAATGACACTGATGTGTTTTACCCTGCCCCAATACAACACCGCTAGGTGTTATATTGTCTGTACGAACACCAGACTTATGACAGGTGTGATGATCTCAGGCCCAGTGAATGCTAGGAGCGTAGACTTGGTGTTGAATGTGGTGCTAATATTCAAGAGAAAAAAGTTTCAACAAATGATATCTTATGAAAACAAATGCAAATTGACTTCCACTGTAGGTACCACTATCTTGAACAAGGATGACCTTGATATTCACATTTGGAGCAAGGCTCTGTCCATCTTGGACCAGGTAATACTGAAGAATGAATCATGATATGTGTGTCAGTTTGCAGAGATTTTCCTGCAGGTCAGCAAATTGAATGACCTAGAACATTTTGTTGTGTGTTTATCAGCTGGTTTCACATTTTTGTTTGCTGGACTTAGGCTGTGTGCCCCAGTATCCTGCCATTGTTTGCGCCTGGTTTATGATGTGGGGTGGACTTCTAAAATGCAAGTGTCCGTGTCTTGTTTACAGTGTACTTTCTTCTACTTAATATGTTTACCAGAAAGAACATTGGAAGAACAAAAACTTAGAAATAAGTTGAATAAAGCTGTTTCCATATTCCCATTATCTAAATGATTATGTTGGTGTATGTTATAGGCAAAATGTGAACTTCAGGCATTGTGTATGATTCCCTTGCTGGGTTCTCTAGTATTTTAAAACAGCAAATTAAATTACATTTTTATCATTCAAATGGCCTGTCTTCAAACTTTGAACTGACACTCTTGTACATATATGTAAACTGTGTTTTTCTGTGGCAGAAACATGATAATGACATTACGTACATAACCATAAACCATCTCCAGTTTTATTTATACACATACCCTACTGTATTCCACCTGTGAAATTCACAGGTTTTGATTATTTATTTTATGCATTACATGGGTATTCTGTATAATTCCTAGGCATTCTGTAGATCACACATCATTTATATTATTATTATTATTATTATTATTTATTATTTGTAAAGGTAAATGAGGTGATAATCTGTAACTAAAAAGTATAGGAGGTTGGTATAAGATGGCCAAACATTGCTACTTCCAAAGTCCTGGTGGAATGAAAGTAGTGATATTAATGCAGAAAAGGTTTGATTTGTTTAGATTTGGTTATGTTAAGTTTTGTTACATTAAGTTAGTTGAGTTTTATGTTTGGTTAGAGGGTTTAGGCTTTCTGGCCTGCTTCACTTGCTTGCCTGGTACATAATGCATTGCCAGTATCAAGTGTGGCATTGAATGGAACAGTCAACATTTGGTACTTTTGCTAGAGGCTTTTGGGTATTCTGTACCATGCAGAGTTTCATAACGTGCCTGTAATGTAATTGTGTTACTACTAGCCAAATGCTCATCATATGACAGGTTGCCATAGTATTCACATGCCATAATATACTGACACTTGGTACTTGTTTCTCCATAGCAGCTAACCTCTGCCCAGTTTTGAACAAATGCATCGTTGTTTTGAATAAAAATGGAAGCTCTTGCACGGGATCAACATACTTGTGCTCAATGAGAATTTGTCTTTTTAAGACCCTCTTTTTCTTCCTGCGAATGACACCATTGTCTCACTGCTTCCATATGTTGTGCATGTCTTGAAGCTGCCCCTTCAAGTGTCTCATTTTTCTGCCAAATTTGTGCCATTTTGTTACATTTTCTGGATGTTATTCATGTTGTGATGCTGCCTCCTGAAGTATTTAATTTTCTTCTTGTAATTGGTGCCAGCATCTCTTTTTGCATTTTGGGTCTGTCTCAATGAATCATAGATTTGAGATCCACTAATCTCAACATGCAGTTTATCATCACTTTGGTGATTATGTTGACCACTATGATTGATCCTTTCTTTATTATTAGCATAATTGATTATGAGTTATTGTAACCACCTTCTATTAGTGATGCATTTACACAAACAACAGACCTATTGAATACAATCCTAATCATCACTTGAATATGGCCATTTTTAATTTCCACTTTCAATTTTTACACAATTTTCATATTCATGAAGGTTATCCACCAAGTATTATCACTTAAATATGACTGTGTAATGTGCTTTTTAATCTTTAAACAGTACACACACCAGATGATTCTCCATGTTGTGGTATCAGGTTTACTATAGATATAACTTTTTCTTTGGTACCATACTATGATTGTCTTCATCCTTCATGAGTCACACCAAGCTCAATGGTGAACTGTTTTCATTCCTCAGCACATACTGGAACACACTTGGTAACCCATCATATGACAAGCTGCCATAACATCTGTGCAGTACTCTGCAGCCTCTTTTATTGGCCATTCTTTATTCTTAGGGCACAAACCAAGTGTTATTCTCATTTGTTGGAATGATGCCATCTGGATCCACTACATTTTATTGTATGCTCAGTGCTGAACTTTTTCTTCTGCCTCATTGCATATGTCACAGAGATAACACCCAGCAACCATGGCAACCATGCTTCATACACAGTTGTTTCTTTTGCATCAACATGTACCTCACAGAGAACACAGCAACAGTGGTAACCATGGCAAGCAGGGTGTGACCGACAGAAGTAGCTAAATGCAACAATCGTTTCCACATTATGGTCACCATGTAGGTATCATTGGTGACAGTGTGTTGAAGGATAGAGGAGGAAACCTTCAGTGCCATGATGATCATGCCAAGTTACCAGTTTGGATTTTGGGCTTCTGGGTTAATGGTGTATGTAGTATTGAGGGTGGTTACCAGTGTCTGTAGGGAACCTGGTACCTCCATCTTTTCCCTTGAAGATGGAGGTGGTAGATTTGTCTGAGATGTTGGTAACCACCTGCCGGACTATATGGTGTCATGACCCAGGAGGCCACATGCTAAATTTTCACCACTGTGAAAATCTGGAATCTTAAATATACGTTGACATGAGATGGAGGTGAGTGGTCACATCCTCGCTGCTTTATCCCCAGGGAAGGAGCTTGTTGTTAACCATTGAATAGGAGGCTGCGTCGCCCCAGGTCTGGTCTGAAAAATGTGGAAAAGAGAAAAATCTCTGCCCCTGCCTTGTATTGAGCCCCAAGTCCCTTATTTCCAACCTGTAGTGTAGTCACTGTAATGAATGTGCTGTCCCAGCTCCAACAAGGAATTTAAAACTTTTATTATTATGATAAATGTCAGTTTAAGTTTGCCTTGTTATTTTCTCTGAGCCCACTTGATTTATAAAGCTCTGCTCATTTTTGTCAGGAAAGTGAATTGCAAGTTTTATGTTCGGCCACTTCTTCGTTTCATGAAAGAACCTCCATTGTCAGTGTATAGGCAGGTTTTTGGACCTGGATAGGTTCTGGATGTGTAGGAAAGACGACGACCTCAATCACCCTACAGGGAATGGAACTAAGTTCAGAAGATTCAAGTCTTTTGGGTCATTATGCCATGTCAGCTGGTACTGTGGTTCGAAATATCTGTAATATTTACCACGTGACAGATAACATCACTATGAGAACATCATATCTGATAACCTCAGTCCAGCCAGTTTCTTGACAGCTGTTGTGTGTGACTGGGCCTCAAAAGCGGCTGTGCTTGATGTGATGAAAATGAAGGAATCTGAGTAACTCTACAGAGAATCAAACCCTACGCATCCGTCATCTCCTATGTAACGGAGCTGTAATGCGCACCAGCCACTTAACCTTAGTTGGCCAAAAGTGTAATGACCAAGGTATCAGAGTATGTCCAGACAATGTTAATTTTTAGGTAACGTGTTAGAGTACAGAGGATTTATGTTAAAGTAGATTTGCTGTTCTTATTATTACAAGAAACAAAGTATTGTGTGACCTCCAAATTATCAGAAGTAGCATGTTTTTGCTTGATGTAATAGAAATAAGCTGTAGATGTAGTGGATGGTGCACATGAAGTTCTCTGAAGTTGAAAAGCAGCAGCGTGGTTAAACAGGTAATTCTGTGCTGCCTTTTGCTATGTGGTAGATGCACTTGTAATAATGCAGTTATATGTTATCACTTCTTAACTTCCATAAGTAACTTGTTGCGTAACATGGAAGAGCAGTAGAACTAATTTGCTACGTTGCTGTAATAAGCTTATGATAATAATAATGCTATAATTAGTGGTGTTGCCAGTATAACACAGTAATATGGCTGATTAGTTAATGCTTTTTTCATAACAGTAAATTCATGTGAACATGATAAATCTAAAGCATGAACTTCCAAGTTATTGAGGTCAGGGGTTCAGATACATGTAAATTGGTCAATGACTTGATAAATAATTATATTACCGTATATTCTCGAATCTAATCCGCACCTTTTTTACAGTTTTAGAGGGCTAAAAAATCAGATGCGGATTAGATTCGTGGTCTAGAGCTGGATTTTGGAAAAATGATTGAGCTGCTGTACAATATAACAATAACGTAATTAACGTAATTAATAAACAACGTACCTCCTTTACACCTTTCTTCTCCACCGTGTAGTTTGGTGGCATATCAAGATAAATAGCCGTTTCATCGGCATTGGCAATTTGCCCCATCAGAAAATTTTCCGTCTTCCTAAGGTTGATGATGTACTGCTGATAATTCAACAACTTTTGTTCAAAATCTTTTGGGAGCTTTTGGCATATTGTCGTCCTATGCCGCAACGCCAGCCCCATTCGGCGCATGAACCTTATGGCCCATCCTTTACTGGCTTTAAAACGACTTCGAGGAATGTTCAAAGATCTGGCCTTCTTTATCGCCTCCTCGCGAAGTAGATCATAACTCACAAACAGTCCAGTCTTGCGTCTCTCTTGAAAAAACGTGAATACTGCATTATCAATTTCAGGAAATCGTCCTTTCTTGGGTCCAGTGAATTTCCTTCGTGACGCCTCACACCCGCTGATCGCTGCCTTGTGTTTCCGCCATAGTCGAACGTTGCTTTCATCAACTCCAAAAATTGCAGCGGCTTTGCGGTTTCCATTCTCCTCTGCCCACCGAATAACTTCACGTTTGAACTTTGCCGTATATGAGAGTCGTTTAGATTTCAGGTGTCCCTCTTCCATAACTACGGTACACGACAAATTGGAACAAGCACCTCCCACGTTTCAACAACTAAAGATCAGCTGGCTTCAGACGAGATTGCGCACGTCTGTTGAGAAAGGCCCCGCCTCTATCGGTATGACTCATCGGCCACAGGCGTAGCGTCGGATTTTAACGCATTGGTAACATCCAATATTATTCAATCAGTTGCCCCGTGGGCAAGGGGTGGTTGAAGGAAAGGTGCGGATTAGAATCGCGAACTAACTTTTTTTCGTTTAAGAAGTCGCCAAAAACTGGGTGCGGATTAGATTCGGGTGCGGATTAGATTCGAGAATATACGGTATATCAAAAAAGTTTTCTGAGTTTATGTTCCTCCCCCCTCCCAATGAAAGTAAAACAAGAGGGGTCTAACATTTATACCACAATGTTTTAATGGGACCAAGATGGTATTGCAGACTTTCTATGTGACAGATCATTAATTATGTCCTGTGGGAGTGTATAATGGGCATTGGCAAGGGTGATATAAATTCAGAGCCAAGGGGTTTTCTTTTTTCTGAATTTGAATTGATTGAATACAACAGTTTTTGGTGAATTTTGATTCTATATATATATATATATTTAATTAATGAAGGGACTTGGCCTGTATATTTACAGTAACTTCCATGTTAAATATCTGACAGTGTATCAAAAGAATGTGATTTTCCATAATGAAATTGAATGATATTTCCAAGGAAACCATCTTTCATTTCCATTTCACAGTTCTATAACATGATCACCAGTGCCTGAAAGCTTATTGCAACAAAACTTTCATATGCGTTATACCTTTTTCACTCCCTGAAAACCTTGCCATTACTTGGCATTGTTATTTTTATAGTACTTGTATCTGTTCTTGTGGTATTTAACACGCTGTCAGTAGCTCAGATTAACTAGCATTGAATAGTAGGGTGATTAGTGTATAATGCATTGGAAAGAATGTAGGAGGAAGTAGTTGTGGCGTGATTGAAGGTATTGTTCTGTCTTGTGTCTGGAAGGACTGAGGAAAACCACATGCATCCTGTCAGAATAGCTGATCTCTGGACAGTGATTTAAATATGGGACCTCACAAATGCAAGTCAGGAGTGCCAACCAGTTGAGTGCAATGGTTGGTGACATTGTATCAACTGTAGAGGTCATCATGCCTTTGAATGAAGGGGGAATTATTGAATATGGGGGGGGGGGGGGGAGTTGCAATTGTATCTTATTTTTCGTGTCAGTCCTCTGACATGATTTCTGAAAACTTGTGAAATGATGTGGAGTTCTTACACATTCATGTAAAACTGTCACAACCCAGAATACATGTGCTTTGGCTGAAACCTATTGCATGACTTTTGAAACACTGAAGGTAGTTTGAATACTTTAGTGTTGGTAAAACAGTCGGTGATTTCGATTTTTCCAGTGCCTGAGTTTTTACTAGACATCAGAGAGGGTGTAGTATGTCTTGAGAAATGTTGTATAATGCCTGAATACCGTTAACATAAGCTTGAATTTTATATGCTTTAAAATCATGCTAATTGAATTTTGATATTAATATTATGTAATAAACTTATGAATCTTATTCAAGGGTTCTAGTGTCCCTGGCCCATTTTTCATCTGTTTTGTTCTTTGAAATGCCATCTCTTAATTGCCCTTGATTTACCGTTTTCCTTATATCATCTGTTTTTACCACAGGATAATGACACCTAAATTCATATCATCTGTGTTTGAAGTCAGGTTACATTTATAAATTAATTTTTAAATTTTGTTTTATTTTATATTATATTATTTATGTGTATTACCTAGGCTAAAAAGGGGCTTGAAATGTTGAAATTAATTTAAAAAACTCTCTGTAAATTTTGTTTAATTTTCTGATGTTGTGCTCACTAGCAATCATATCTATAGGATTTACAGTAATTAGTTTGTATTTCTGGTGTTGTAATATTACTAGAACTTGTGTATGATTCATTAAGTTTATTAAGTGGTTTTCTCTTGTTCTTGCCTTCTTAATGGTTTTAGTTTTTTAATTTATTGTTTTTGCATGCTGATCTGAGTTTATTTTTGTAGTTAGTTTTATGTATTTTGTTTTCTTCTTCATGTTTGTTTCAGAATCATCTTTCAGTGCCATCTCTTATGAACTCAAGGTACCTTCATACTTGCAAGGTTAGTTAAAGCATGAGTGATGTACATTACAATTGAATGGTAGAAAGGAAAGATAAACTGATAAAATTTAAACAGGTCCGTTCTTCAATTTATATTAACATACGAGTCTCAAATTGACAAATTTACAGTGAAATGTCAGTGAGTGTGAGAATTACTGTCTTCTGGGTATGACACCATACAGTCTAGTAAGTTTGTGCCAGACCACATGGCATGGCATCTTAGAAGACAGTAAACTTTATTGACCTTTATTTTATTGTACTGGAATAGAGACTGTAAATCAGGTACAGTGAGATTGGCCATATTGTAATGTAGAGGGTAGCATTTTATCATCCAGGAATCCACGAGGTTTACAGGGCTGGTGACCATATTTTACTTAGAGGTAAGAATATTCGTATTGAAAAAAATGCAGTGCTTGACCTACTAGACCACTTGTATGTACCACTGCAGTAACAAAACAATAACATATAGCAGTCAAAATTAATGAACATTTTGTCTGTAGTTTTTTCTCTGGTTAGCTCCATACAGTAGAAGGTTTTGTCTAAATCCATTGTGACAGCCTAGTTGAGAGTCCAGTGGTATATGCTATTGAGCAAAATATTAGGTGGGCCAAGCCTTTTGGTGCAGTGTTTTGTTAATAAGGCACTTCTTTGAAGGATACAGTTTTGTCACACCTGTAACAGGAGCTTTGCTTCAGACAAGTCTGATAGCAGGACATAGTATATGCTTGGAATTTAAATTAAGAAAGTAGCAGGAGTAGAATAAAGATACATTGATTTATGGTTAGTAGGAAGTGCAAGTTTCTGTAATTGTTCTCCATTGATAGGAGTTTGTGGTAGTTGATGATGATCTCAGCAGCTCATTGGTGCATTCTGTCACTGTAACTCCTATAGAGAAAGTCTGCATCCAGTTCTGTATACGCTATTGAATATATGGTAATTAATTTTTTGGCAAATAAATAATCTGAATGCACACTGCCATAGAAGTCTCACATCTTACCTCATTTAAATAAATTGAAATCAAGCATCACCCATTTTTACCCTTGGCATTTGATGGAAGTGAGGGTCAATTTGACACTCTCATCTTGGGGAAAGAGTCCTTGGTACCCATTGTGTGGGAGGCTGGGTGGGCCCCAGAGCAATTCTGAACGTTTTGGAGAAGAGAGGAATCTCCTTTGTTGGAAATAAAACCACAAATCCTCAGGAATCCAGCCCATATCCTTGTCATTATACAGACTACTGTCCTGTCTCAAAGTGTGACATTCGTACACATTTTCTTTAATCTGTATTTTTTAACAAGCATTTGTTGTAACACATCATTTTTTAGGTATTTTTGAATTTGTTATAATGACATTTCCTGTATAGGCATTCATAGGAAAGAGCAGCCTATTTCACATTATTCAGGTAAGTAAAAGTATACAATATTAGAACCATGGAATGAAGTCCAGTGGATGGTAGATGTGATGGCACATAACGCATCTCCTTTCTGCGTACTCATTTATTCCCTTCCATCCTCTGCTGTGGTATGCCAGCAACCCTTAAAGCAGGCGTTGCTGGTGAACGTTATCACTTCCAGTGTTCCTGTGAAAGTAATGACTAAACAACTGGGCAGGAAGGAAGGAGGAAGTTTAACACCTTTATGGAGATGTAGAGGGTGTCAGTCGGTGGGATTCATTTCCATTGGTTCAGTGTAAGTGCCATTTCCTTAGAACAGAAACTCATAAAATCTGTTGCAGTAATTCAAGACTTAATAATAACATGTCAGTGCTTTGCCTTGCCTTGGTTTGAGTCAAGATTTGCAAAGGTCTTTCTGTCAGAAATGCCTCAATGTAGTGTTATAAGAAGTCATATGTTCACCACAAACAGGATTCAGAAAGTAGTCAGAGTTTAATTCTTTGAATTATTTTACAGAAGTAGGAACTGTGAGTAGCCAAAAATTATTTTTCAAAGGTTTGTGAAAATAGCTGATTCATTACATTGCAGTCGTATTTTCCACATTGTTCATTGTTTGTAGTTGTGTTTCCCAACTGGTGGTTTATGGACTTGTGCTGGCCTGTAAATTCTATTTATTGGTATAGTATTATATTTTTTGATTGCTCAAAAAATTATTTTACAACTAGCAGATTTTTCCTTCAGTTTAGTGACCAAATAAGTTCTGTTGAACATTACTGCATTTTCTTGCCCTTGTGGCTGTAGTCTGTGCACCCGTAAGGTGTATTGGGGAGGTAGGTGCAGCCATGTTGCATTCTCCATATCATCCTGTTTTAACGATACTGAAATAACTGAAAGTAGGAAATCGCCAAACTTTGAGATGTAGTATAAATAAGCATTGTCAGTGCCAATAAAGGTTTCTTTGTGCACCGACACACATGTAAAAATGATGCTTATGACACACAGGTGTGTAAGGTTGTTGGTATTTGGATAAGAAATGTAATTTATATAACCACATGGTATGCAGTGCATAAAGCTTAAGTCACAGCTGTCACACAATGTGTAAGGTTGCCATGTAATGTAATATAATACATTGTGTTGTGACCATGGTGGTATAAGGCCTGAATTACACAGATTGGTTCAGTGTCCTCAAAAGTTTTGGTAGATCATAAAATGGTTAAAAGAAATAGTTTCTGTGCTTATTTATCTGTGCTGTATGTGCAAATCTAGGTTATGCTGCCTATCAGTTTCATACTTCTTTATGAATGTAGAGAACAAAAATTGTTAAAAGTGGCAGTTTGTAATTTGCCCAATAATTGTGGTCACAGTTCTGTGTTAGTATTCTGTTGTTAAGTGCCTTTTCTGTATTGCTTTACCGTGTGTTGTCATCCAGCTAATGAGAACAGGGCTTTGTTATATGAATGTGTGTGTGTGTGCGTGTGCATATATATATATATGTATGTTTTGGCCAATTTTTGGTACTCATCAGATAATTTATGATGATCAGACCCAGGCAGGCAGCCTTCAAAACTTTGTAATTTTGTTCTGTATTATTATGGCTGATCGCCCAAGAAGACAAGTTTTGAGGAAAGCAGATTAAATATGACTGTCCAGCAAGTGACTGTGTTCTCATATTCTCCCTTTATGATTATAACATTTACAACTTGGTATTTTTTATTCTCTCTACATTGTTTTTTTTACATCCATTTTTTCTCTGTTTTAGTTTGTACTCATATCTGGGTATTTTTCTGTGGGGTACTACTCTGTGTTTATAAAAATATTAAAAGTTGTGACTAATACTTGGAAAACCAAATATGTTTAATTTAGTGTGAAAACTGCTGAGGAAAATACTCCTAATATTTTGAACTTGCAATATAGTGTCAGGTAGCAAGGATGAGTAATAGAACTAACAACCAGTGTTAAAGAATGTTATCCCATTGTGTTTTTAATAGTACAAAAAATTAATATCTGTCCAAACACAACTAAATTCTATTTATTATATAGAACTACATGTTGTGATCTATTGTACATCATCCTCAGATTCATAATTGGTCTTTAAAACATACTGAGGAAGAAATATACATTATGTAATTAATACATAATGCATATTTCTTCCTCAATATGTTTTAAAGACCAATTGTGAACCTGAGGATGACTGAGATAGTAGTTTTTATTTTAACCAACATATGCACTACACCTTGTCGTCATATATACCCCTACATATGTTTCGACTACTTATTAGTCATCATCAGGGGGATCAAAGTATATAAACACAGACTACACATCCACTATAATAGTTGGTTCACATTCAGTGTTAAAATAAGATGAACTGTGTTCACTATAAAAACATGTAGCATTCTTGCTTCAGTGGTTAAAATATATAAGAGCGTTTGTTTTCCTTTTTGGTTAAAACGTTTAAAATTATTTAAAATTATTGGCAGTTGGTCTTGTTTCCTTCTCAAATGGCTGGTGAATTTATCTGCAGAGATGTAGTATTGAAATTGTATAAATTATATTAAAATTAACTTTTTTAGGTTGATTAATATTTTCGTGACATACCTGTGGCGGGATGTTGTGCCGTGTTCTGTAAGCTTCGCCTGACGGCTGCGTTGTGACTGGTATTGATTTTTACTGTGCTTGGTTCAGTGTTGTCTAGGCATGATATGCGCTTGCGTATTGTGTGCGGTGGTGTGTATGA
Organism: Reticulitermes speratus; assembly: GCA_021186555.1. NCBI lineage: Eukaryota > Metazoa > Arthropoda > Insecta > Blattodea > Rhinotermitidae > Reticulitermes > Reticulitermes speratus. The sequence goes on from JAJKFL010000005.1 coordinate 25,629,986, forward strand.
TATTGAAGAGGGGATGATGACTAATAAGTAGTCGAAACATATGTAGGAGTATATATGACAACAAGGTGTAGTGCATTTGTTGGTTAAAATAAAAGCTATTGTATAAGACAGAATGCACGGTGAATATAATGTGAGACCTAAGATAGGTTGAAACATGTAGTTCTATATAATAAATATAATTTAGTTGTGTTTGGACAGATATTGATTTAATTTTTTTGTATTAACAACCAGTGTTTATTTCTGTTCGTTATTTTCTGCAGGGTGTGACTCTGGATAACAGTGGTATTGACAGCTTTCCACAGAACCAATATGTTTATCATCAACAGCAGCAGCAGCAGCACAACAACAACAACAAACAACAACACATCAAACACATCAACAGCAACTTCAGCAGCAGCAACATCATCATCATCATCATCATCATCATCAACAACAACAACAACAGCCCTCACCACCATCGCAGCAGCAGCAGATACAGAGCCATCAGTCATCTCAGCAACCTGCTCAGCAGACACAGCAATCTCCACAAATGACAGCCACCACCCAACAGCAACAACAGACACAACAGCAGCAGCAGCAGCAGCAGCAGCAACAACAACAACAACAACAACAACAAACAACAACAGTGCACTCCAAGTCTGATCTCAAGCTCACAGAACATGCAAACTGTAAGTAGGTTTATTATTCTCATTGCATGACTTACAAATAATCAGTGTTCTGTCAGTAGAAGTATTGATGCCTGACATCCGATTAGAGGAATTATTACAAGTGTTCTGTGTATTGTAACTGTTATAGATTCATAATGCTTCTGTTGAACAGTTGATTGCAGTACAATGCTGTTACATTTTTGTGCAGCCCTTGCATATTATGCACATAATTTAAAGATATGTCCAGCAGTAATTCTGTATTTTCTTCATGTCATGCAGTTATTAATCTCTCTGACATGCCTGATAGCAACAAATTTAATATTATAATGATAATGCAGTATACAAAATATACATAATGGACTTACTTTTGCTTACATACAATTTTGCATGATCTACTTATAAGAACATAATTTATTTGGCATAATCAGCATGAATACTTAAAGAAATAGACCCAGGAAAATTAGTAATGTCAGATGTTAAGTATTAGTACAAAGACTGTATGCAACACTTGAATTCAGCTCTCAGTAATGATCACAGAACAGCACTGTGCATTTACAAGCCAAACAACTTCTGGCAAGTACGCCGAACTTTGATGTTTATCTGTCCATTCTCAGAAATTTATCAGTCCTCTGTGGATATATACACTTCAGGGGGTACCACAGTTATGAAATGTTTAATTTTTTAGGAAATAAATGAATAAGGTTTGCTGTCTATGCATCTTTTTAATTCACAGATACAAAATCACCTCCCCATTTCTTAATGAAAGTGAGATAAAAACACATGCCATAGTCAGATAAATGCAGTATCATGAAGGCTAGTGAAGTACTTACAGTCTGAGTACAGAAATTACCTCACCTTGAGATATAATTGCTTTGTACTTCTAGTATTTGACCAAAAAACATCAACCAGCTCTCTGCGCTGTACTGTCACTTCTCACATCTTGTTTCAAGAGACACTTAAGAGCAATAGCTCAGGCAAACTTGTTCGTCAGTAGGACAAGTAATTTCCAGAAAGGAAAGCAAAGTTATCCTCAGTATAGTGATTTATTATGATAAGAAAGTGTATTAGTGCCAATTAAGATGGAGGACATTTATAAGGTTGCTAGTATGTCACTGAAAGGAATCTTTACATTATACGGTGTGGTATTTGAACAGTGTTCATAATTCGTAAGTTCTGATTAATGAAGGTCTGCAGTTCTAAGCATAGATGTAGTTGCTTAAAATACATATTGTGTTGTGTGTAATATTTGATGTTTACTGAAGTTGGTAAGTTTTCAGTAACTATAGCAGTGTGCAAGTTCATTATTTTTCTTTTCCAGCAATTAGCTTTAGGGTTCTATAAAGCTGTTACCTTAAATGCTTGTAATGTTCACTGTAGGATGTGTTCTTTTTGTTGTTGTAGTCATTATATTAGATACAGACTAGAGCTTTGCAGACATGCAGGTCAGTTTCTGTAATACCAGATGTGTGCTAACATATCAGCAGCTATTAAGGACATTGAACAAAACACAGTTGTTTGAGCTGAATTAATCTATAATTTGACCTCTGCAAAACTGATCTGTTAAGGTGTTTCAGTGCACACCATTTAGCCTCTGAAACATGTTTCGCTAACTTACTGTTATCCATGTCTCATTCTGTGTTGGCCCAAGTTGCAATTCAATCAAAATTTATAACATAGTGTGTTCTGTGTGCATGGAATCTCACACAGTGAAACTTGGATTTCTATTTATTGAATCCATGCTTTCCTTTATTTCGTTCATGTTTTTATTGGTCCAGCCAGGACTTCCATACGAACAATGTTGTATTTTCATGGACTATACATTGTGCTTTCTACGCAGTTCCTTGAGTAGACATTCAAACTGAGCATAAATTTCCATGTTGCTGTCATTTTAAGTAATTTAAATTGGAAATCATGAAAAATAAATTGATTTTCAATTCTAATTTCCTGTCTTTATTGTCTTCATATATGCTCACTGTTCTGTGGCTTTGTCACGCCAGCATAATAGAGCCTTTTTTTCTGCCAATCCCAAATGACTTATGATTAACATTACAAGTTGCTGCACATTCCGCATGCATATTAAATTGCTGTGTGTGTGTTGTTTTTTTAATCTACTGCTAATTGAACTGAATTTTTTTTTTTTTTTTTTTTTCTATTTCCTATTTGTTATAAGTGACCACATGACCACACTCTTATTAAGTTGCTTTGTTAGTATTACTTTGTAAGTCTACTGCGAATTAAAGTAGCAAATTGTTCTACAGCAAGATTCCATTGATCTGACTTGCACAGTACCGGACAGGCGCCAAATTCTCATATATTCGGGATTATCAGACAGTACCGGTACTGACCTAAGTTCTTACAGGTAATTTTTTATTACTGCTCCTATACAACTAATCAGAGAATTATTCCATTTGGATTTCTCCTTCATGTGCTGGTTTAGGGTCATCAGGGTCAACTTTTGTGTATTCTGGAGTGTTCATACCTGAAGAAGTTGATGGAGTAGGAGACAAGGGGTCAGGAGATACCAAAACAGTTGCAGTATAAAAAACTCTTGGGAGGCCTTTTTGAACATGCTCCTGAGATCTACCATTTTTGTTGATGTAGCTTTTTTAAGGTAAAAAGCAAAACTTCAGTCTTGGGACTATTCTCCTCGAGTGCTGGATCATCAGGATTTCAAGAATTATTGGGCTTCAACTTAAAGGAATTTTGCTGTAGTTCTTTTTGTCCTTGCGATTTGTGTTTCTTCACGACAAGTCTTACGTGAATATCAACCAGCTGAGAATCTTCTTTCAGCAAAAACTTTGTTGCACGCCACTGCTTCATTTCCTTCCCAAATTCTCTGGATGCTGCCGTTTGGTGTACTAAGTACATACAGTAAAGTCCCGATTTAATGTTCCCGCATTTAGTGAAATCCCGGATTTAGTGATGATTTTTTCATGTCCCTACAATAGCTCCGTATAAACAATGTAACCTCCATTTAATGAAAACCTTGATTTAGTGAAATATATTCTAATTCCCCAGCAATTCATTAAATAGGGGTTTTACTGTATGTGCAAGTATGGTTAATGTGTTAAACAAGGACATATTAAATGGCTGCAAAAATGGTACTGATCTATATCACTTGCACAAGAAACAGTAAATGTTCCAGTTTGAATTTTAACAATACATATAAGAACACCTTTATGAAACACCAGTAGTCAAGGCCTTCTGTTATAGGGACATTAAATTTGTGATATGGAAACTGGTAAGTCTGTGTTTATTACAGAATTAATCATATTAGATCTAAAAGTACGTAAGCAGTTTGATTTATGATTATTCATTGTCGTATTAATTTCTTGTGTTCAGGATTTCTGAATGTGAAGTCATAATGTGAAGGTGCAAAGTTCTATTTCTTTCACTCATAATGCGAGAAATGTAGTGAATGTGGTTTGTTAATATAAGTTTAATTTTTTGTGGTGTTTTTTCAGTTTGTTGCATATAATGCTTGTTGTTTTAGCAGTTGGTGTAGAATGCACAAACATTAGACCATATATCCATTGTGTAAGTTGGGGAGACTGTTTCATTCCATAAAGGAAACTTGTTTATTCTATTTTGAATTTATTTGTATTGGCAAGTTTATATTGAGGTATTGGTATTTCACAAAGAGTTCTTCAGTCTGTATTGATGATAATTGACAGATATTTGTGGAAGAATGGGAAGTAGTTTAAAGCAGATTGTGGACAGTAACAGACATTCATAACATGATATTTTGTTATTTCAGCTGACTAAAATCTGTATCTTTTCCAGTAGCTCCAAAAATGATCTTCTTAAGGATGAGTACTTGTATTTAAAGAGATCTGTTAATTTAAGTGTCATTCTAGAAGTTTAAGGTTACAGTCTTCTGGAATATGGTGCTGTGTAGAGGTTGTTCACCAATTTGTGAGCTCTGAGTAGGCGTGGCTAACAGTGTGCCACACACAGTATGATGTGGGCTGGCAGGTGAGGGGAGCACACTGTTAGCCATGCCTGCCTAGAACTCACACGTCAATGAATGACCTGTACTTTGGTTGACAGGAACCAGTGCTTTTGAGGAACCAGTGTACCTAATCACATAGCATCACCTCCCAGAAGACTGTAATCTTAATATTCACACTGTAGGGGACCTCAGTTTGATTGGAAGTTATTGGTATCCACCACACAGTACTAGGACCAGATGTAGATTCTTAGTGACAGTAGGAAAATAAATTATCTTAATGCTTAAAATAATGTTATTTTTCATTAATTTCAAGAAGTGTTGAGGAGGAAAATGTGTATATGGTCTAATTTTAGTAACATGAAGAATGTGTTTTAAGAGCAGTTGATTTGCCTGGAATCAGAATGACATGCAGATTAGCAATGAACCTGCTCTCATACACTCTCTCCATGAATAGAAGTGTTTGATGTTTCAGCATCACTTGAATTCCTTGAGCACATATCGAAGTCCACAGCCCCTCAGTAGGCCTAGTCCTCAGACTTCCCCTGGCTTAATAGTGCAGGTTAGTAACAAGCATAATAATGAAGGAAGAGCTTGAGATTGAGCCCTACATCTTACTGGCAACCACTGTAGCATATTCAAAGAATTAAACATCCTTATTATCTGTTCCTATAATATGGAATACAGATAAACAAAGCAGACCTAATGATATTTTAGAGACCCTATAGGTCTTCGTACTCTGGACCAAATTGCTCTGTTATTGTGTATGTTAACACTTTCTTATACCTGACTTGGAACGAACGACTGTTTTGTTTTCCATATATGTTTATTATTAAATTTTAACAATTTTACTTATTACGCTATTTTCTAAGTATGTTTGTTGATAGTGTGTAATGTGTTGCTGTTGACATGTTCTGTATCCAACATATCACATTTTATGGATTTATGGAATGTTATAATAAATGAAATGAAATATTGATGTGTGTGATGGGGGAGTAATAGTGGTGGTGGTGGTGGTGGTAGTAGTAGTAGTAGTAGTAGTAGTAGTAGTAGTAGTAGTAGTAGTAGTAGTAGTAGTAACAGTAATAGCAATAGTGATAACTCCAAAGAGGACACTTTCCAAATCACAAATATTTACCACACATTGTTTTTGAACTCTGACATGCAGTACTTGTACTGTGTTGGAATAGGGAAATAATCATTTCTAAGGAAATATATAACAAGTTAATATATCATTAATGAGAAATCTTGAAAGAAACAACCTGTAATGGAAATTTCTGTACCAAATGACAGTAACCTACAGCAGAATATCAAGAAAAGTACTGTATTGATTTGATAGTGTTCCTGATATCTCAAGACTATAGTGCGTTGAATGTTGGAATGATTAGTGAACAATGAAATTGATAGGATGTGGAAGGAAGGCAGTTGCTTGTAAGCATTGCAGAATACCGTGAAAGTATCAGCATATTCGGTGGTCTGACTAAGATTTGAAGTAGACACTTTACAAAACAGGTCAGAAACATTATGGTTTGAGCCATCTTGCTTGGTACCAAGAAAAGCAACAAAATAAACAAGAAATACAGCAAGTGTGGCACAAAACAAGGATATGTAGTTCTGATACTTCAGTCTTCTGCTTGAATCTGCCATTCTTTTTCCCCATAGTAGCATCAAGTATCTCAAACCACTGATGAATATCTACATTTAATTAAAAATCAATGATAATAATGACTTGCTCTATAGATCAAAATGCTTTAAATGTCATCCTATTATAATGGAAGTATTTGTATTTTACATGCAAGAAAATGTACTTTACACACTACTTGTACATGGCATTGTGGTTAAGTGATTAGTACTCCTGCTTTACATGTGGGAAGTCCCAGGTTCAAATCTTGATCCAGACACAAACACTTATATGTGATACTTTTCATGGTTGTTCCCAGTTCTGCCAGATGCCTACCAGGATAGTACCTTAAACTAGGCCATGACCACTTCCTTCACTGGAGACTCAATTTATCATTCACAAATTTTCTGTCCATTGGACACTGCTTATCCAAAGCAGTTGCAAAAATGTTGTTACATCAGTGTTAGGTATTGAATGTAAAAGAATATTAAACTGCAGAGATGGAACAGGGATACAAAATATTGGATAATACTTATTTAAAATTAGATGCAAATGGGAAAATAAATCAGCAAGACAGAGCCTTTATTTGAGGCTACAGGAGAATAGAATGAGGAAGTAAGAAAATTATTGGAGAGACGAGGGAAGATTGTAATGTTAAAGTAATAGTAGTAGTGTAGAGTGTGAGTTGTAACATGAGATAGTAACTGTATATAAATAAGTGTATATTGAAGGAATTGTGCTGTGCAAGAACCTGGTGTTACATGTGCACAGGTACTTGCAAAGAATCAAGTACAGGTCAATTTAAAAAAATTAACTTTAAGTTTGAGGACCTGTAAGCATGTGTCTTATTGGATGATGGTAAAATGTAGGTTTTCATAATAACACATTTTCTGGGCAGTAATTTGTAGGGTGTCAGTAGTCCTGCTTCCTGTGACTGTTTTTATTATTGCATTATTGATGTGTCTTAGCATTATGAACATGTTACATCATAAATTGTCTAGTTACAAAACTATCCACATGCATATGTATGGACTTAGTTGTAAAAATAAAACGTAGTTCATAGTGCAGCATGCATGTGATTAACCCTTTCTAACTTAAGTACCTGAAAGCATCTTGGTGTAGGTTTTCTTTTCCCCATAAAGGCACGCAGGAACACCTGTGAGGTTTTTGAGTGTCTCTTCCCATTTCTTAGATGACTGATCCCTCTTTGCTAATAGAGTTAAACACGTGCATAGTACTTCTGTTTTGTGCCATTATGTTATGTAGTTTATGAGTTCATTCACGCTTGTGTGATGTGGTGTAAAATATTTTCTCTATTACAAATTAAGAAGGTGAAAAATTGGGACCTAAAGTTTCAGCAGGACATTTGAAAAGATTGAAAAGCAGTCAGTTTACATTACTTATCATTTTCTTGTAGGTTTCAACAGATTTTGAGTTACTATTGCAGGTACTTACTAGAAATTTTTGTTAAAAAGTACAGGATTTTTTTATTTGGTAGCTCAAATTAAATTTCCCCATATTACACGTGTAACTTGTATTAATAAAGGTATTTGCCCCAATATTACCACCATTGAATTGTATTAATTTAATCCTACAGACACATCTAACATTTTTCTGTATCACCTACACTTTTTCAGTTTGTTCTTACTGAAATTGCTGATAAAATTAATTGAGTGAATAAAATATTCTAATGTTTGTTTTTGTAAGCCATAAGAAATCAGTGATGTTTGTATACTTACATTGTTTCATATTTTCTTTTAGGGCTCTCTCGTTTATCGAAGTGGAAGTCCTGGTGACACAAGTCACAGTGGCCCACAGAGTCCTGTTTCTCCAGCTAGTTCCCCGGGCATAGGGCCCAGTACAAGTCCGTTCTCGGACAACAACAGCTATTTCATTAGTCAGGCACAGGCAAATGCCCTTCAGCAGCACTTCGAACAGTTCAGTATGGTAAGTCATTAGGGCTGCAGTGATATTTAATATTAACTTCAAAATAAGTCTGGAGGTTTGTGACAAAGGTGTGTTATTGAGGTGACTGTATATTGGATTTTATCCATAAATATATTTTTAGTTCAGACAACAGTTTTTTTTGAAAGAAATTGTCTTTAAGTTCCAAGAACCAAATGTCATGAAAATAAAAACCAGCCACTGAATTATTACAGTGTGATAGAATAGCAAAATGTCCAAACAGGTTGAAGAAAATGTCAGCACCATTCCCCTTACAATGAAGGTGGCTGAAGTCTTATACAGATATGTCATCCTTGCAGCACAACAAGTGGAAGAACACTGGATGACAAACTGTACTTAAATGGAACTCAGAAATTGTACAAAATAGCCAAAGAATATTAACCTTTTTGTGCTGAATGTTGCCATTTAGTAACAGGCTGTGTGATGCTCAAAATGCCGAACGTTGCCGTTGGCGATGGGCAATTATTGCCTCTTACACAGCCCTCATTTAAATTCCATTGTGTTGGGGATCATACCTGACATTTAATTCCAGTACCAGTGGGTTAAAGTCAGCTATCTTGTAACTTGCCATTTTCCTTTTGAATGATAGGAATCAATGTATGGGAAGTGTATACACACTGGCTTGTAAAGCATTTTACACTAAGTACTGTAAAATCCTGAATAAAATTATAAAAGAAGCCAAAAGGTAACATGACAATAGACTTACATAAGTCCAATAATAAAATAAAAATGACGTGGAATGTTGAAAAAGTTATGAAAATTGCATTAAACTGATCATATTCCCTCCCTGCATTTAAACAATAATAACAAAAAAGGATTTAGAAAGTGTGGCTGAAGCCTTCAATAGTTTCTTTCTAACAGTTACTGAAAATCTAAATTTACATCATATGGGGAAAGCAGAAACCATATAATTTCTAAAACCATCATTTCCTGAGAATTTCCATGGTCTTAAATTATTCTAACCACTGAAACAGGGAATTATTTTAACCATTGAAACAGAGATAAAGAGCCTAATAAATTTCCACAAATCAAAACACCCGTCACATTATGATGGAATAACAAGCAAACTTTTGAGAACTTGTGCAACTCATATTAGTCACACAGGTGTTTTCCCTGACCATCTGAAGATTTCCATAGTAAAACCACTTTATAAGAAGTAAATGAAACTTGTATGACAAATTATCTGGCTTCAGGAAAGGGGTGTCTACTAAAAATGCTGCCTACAAGCTAATGAACAGTGTATTCAAATCTCTTAACCCAAAATATTAATGTTGGAGAATTTTCTGCAATTTAGGCAAGGTGTTTGGCTTTGTAAATCATGCAGTCTTGCTAGCTGAATCACATTTTTATGGCATTCAAGGAGGAAATGCAAATTGGTTCAGATCCTTTGTAACACACAGGAAACAAGAAGTTGAAATAAATTCATTGATTTTTGCTCAGACTAGGGAACAATAAAATGTGGCTTCCTCCAAGGGTCAATTCTAGGACTATTACTTTTCAAAATGTTGATAATTGGTTTACTGCAAATAAGTTGGCCCTAAGTCTAGAAGAAACGAACATAATAAAATTTATAACAAATAATTCTGTATAATGCCGTACACCGGACTTACCTTCCGGTCGATCCGCGCTGATTCCCCAAGTACCGGTGCAGTCGTCAGACTCCCCGTGTTGTTTGAATTATTTCGGGACCGAGTCATCCAGGGCTAGAACGAAGGAATCTCAGGGTCGTTAAGGGTTTGTTTTGGGTTCTTCCGAAACTGGGCCGGGTTCACAAAAAATGGAATTTATTAAATAATACGATCGGTACCACTGTTAATTATGCCACGCTACATATAACACAGTTAGTATGATCTCCTTCTTGTGGGCTTAGGCTTCTGTGGCCACACACTGACAGGTTTAGAATTGGACCGGCACGATTTCAACAAACAATTAATGCCAGGCAGAGAGGAACACCCAGACGGCACCGTGAGCAGTCTCACCCCGAACGGAATACCAAATATCAACAAAGTAGTTTCTCCTCTCCCATAGAACTCATAATGCCCTTTCACCTCGGCGTGCAACCCCTTATCTCAACTTAGGTGCCTCCCCGCACCAAGTTCGAATAACTTACCCCGGTCAGTGATTGGTCACAAAAACACTTAGCTGCGGACGTGACCGCACAATACTTTGCAAGATTAACTTCCCGAAGAGAAGAATTTTAAGTATAAGAGGGGACACCTGTTCACCCTCTGGCTACAACACAAATCAATATTCAGGTAGCCAACAGGAATGATCCGTTATAGCCCATTAAGAACTGATTATAATGAAAAATGTATAGAAGAATCTGTAAATATGAAGTTTATTGGTTTACAATTTGATAACCACCTGAATTGGAAGAATCATGTTGATCAAATGGTTCCAAAATTATGTGGAGCAGGTTATGTAACTAGGTCTGTGTTTCACATCAGCAACACTGACACTTCCAAAACAATTTATATTGCCTGTATTCACTCTGTAATGACACATGGAATAATTTTTGTTGGTAATTTATCTTACAGTAAACAGATATTCACTCTACGAAAGAAAACTGTTAGAATTATGGTAGGTACAAATACTAGATATTCATGTAAGAGATGTTATGTTTAAGAGGTTACAGATTTTATCTCTCCCAAGCAAATACATATCTTCATTAATGAACTTCATTGTAAATAACCAAGAGAAATTTCAAACAAATTCAGCTGTGCATAATGTTAGTACAAGGAGTAAATACCATCTTCATAGACAAACTGCCATTTGGAATAAGTACCATCTTCATTGACCAACTGCCAATGTCTCAAACTTTCAGAAAAGTATATATTATGCTGGCATCAAAATATTCAACAGTTTGCCATGCAAATTCACAAGTCTTAAGAACAGAAAGACTCAATTTAAATCAGCATTAAGAAAATACTTAAGTACATACTTCTTTTGTTCTGTTGAGGAATTTCAAATGTTCAGAAATTACTCATAATGAAATTATCAGATGTATATAATGAATTTTTTGTAACATTTGAATATTGTATGCAAAATAGTTATAATACTTCGTGTCGGATATTTTGTATTTTTGTATTTTTTATGTATCCTACATTCTGTTGTTACTTTCACTAAATTTTGGATCTTTAGAATGCATGATGTTTGTGTGCGTGAATGTGTGCGCGTGCGTGCATGTTGTGTGTGTGTGAGAGAGAGAGAGATCAAATGGGCCACAATAGCCATGTGAACTGACTGTTATTGTCCATTGATAGAGAACGGCTCAATCCAATGGATTCATCAGAGTAGTTCAATATTATTTGTTCCATGCATTGTGACGACAATCATCCATATACACCAACACATTCACACAATTTATATAAAATCATAAATAATCCATATACATGAATTCGTTTATATTTTTCAGTGATAAATCACCATCCTCAGGGAGACAGAATACAAAGGCATACAAAACCAACACATCCAATTTATAACTTATATATAAATTGGATGTGTTAGTTTTTTATGACTTTATATTATGCCTCCCTGAGGATGGCGATTTGTGACTGAAACATGTAGAAGAATTCATGTGTATGGATTGTTTATGATTTTGTATAAATTGTGTGCATTTGTTGTGTATGTGGACGATTACCATCAGAGTAGGTTTCTTACTTTTTGTATCTACTGTTGGAAGCAGGGCCAACTTCTGAACTTTATGTGATTTTGTTTAAAAATAAGACAATGGGAAGTCAAATATATGTCACCTCAGTAACTGCAAAGAAGGTCTTTTCTTTAATGATTATAAGATGAGATTTTTGTGGCTGTGAAACTCTTGAGTGTGATCTTCTTGGTTATGACATTATGTAGTCTGGCAGGTGGTTACCACAATTCAAATATAAGGATGTTTGTTTGCAAAAGATATGTAGCAAGCATAATACTCTACCTGCTCAAAAAGTGTCTATAGACTATCTTTAATTATAAGTTAGTGATTACTTTAGTTAGTTAGAGTTTCATATTATTTCCAAGCATTAAAGTTACAGTAACATGCTGACTTATTGAGTATGTAAATTTTAATGGAAATATAATTCCATTAGAATTCATTAAATTTATAAATTCTTCTGTGCATAACATGAAATGGGTTGGCTTTTTGCCGTGCATTTATTTATTTATTTATTTATTTATATATATATATAAATTTTTTTTTTTTTTTTTTTTTGTTTTTTGTGGGGGAAGGGGGTGGTGGTGCTGGATGGAATTGTACATGTACCGTGCTGGTTCTTTTGTGAGAAAATACTAAGTTGGTGGGATCACCGCTTAATATTACCAACCATGGCCCAAGTGACTTATAAATGCAGTTCCATTTCACACCAGATATGCTGGATGTCACCTTCAGTTTCTTATAGAACAAGTATAATTTTATATGTACAGTGAAATCCCTTTTTGATGAATCTCAGGGTGTGAATAGATTTTCTTGAAGTAAATTGAGGCTTTCACTAGATGACATTATGCAAAATTACATCAAGAAAGAGTCTGGCTTCTTTTAAGACTTACTGTATATAATTATGATAAAATAAATTATTTACATAAGTAGTGAAAGAAACTGTTTCTTCACTTATAAATACAGTCTTTACTTAATATCAATTTAATTTAGAAAATAATTAAAAACTTATGAAATAAACACTGACAGCAAGATATTATCTTTTCACAAATAAATAGTTGCATAATCAGTAATATGAATTTCCTATCTACACTCATTAATGATATGTGTATATATGAAAGTATGAGAGTTGAAAGTCTTCATTATTTTGACCTAATGTAGCAAGTCATTCTAGGTACGCATACATACACCAAGAAGTAGTTGAGAGATACCTGTACTTCCATCATTATATTCTCATTATTCACTGATGAAAATTATCTGTAGTATTACTGTTTATTCCATCAAGCTGTTTTTAAAGAACTTCTCAAGTTCCTGTCATGTGTATTCTGTGAAATTGTGATTTTGTGAATCAGGATTTAATGTAGCTAGTAATAGTAGATCATTGGAGGTGTGTTCCATGGAAAGTATAGCTAGAGATATAAATTCTTTATTTCTAAGGCTTGATATACTGTTGGAGGATGAAGGTCGATAAATACACTAAGAGAAACAGCTGTGTGGTATATTTCCACCCACTTGTTGCATTTTTGAGATCATTATTATAATGTGTGCAGGAAGTTTAGAAAATGTGCTGGGAAAAAGAAAAGAAGTGTAGGAATGTAATGTCACAATAACAGCTGTTAGTGAAATCTGTAAAGTATCTGACAGTGTTTATTTTGTGTCTGACGACCAAATCACTCAACCACTGACTGTTGTTGTTCAGGTACCTTGGTTGTGTAGTATAGATTGAGGTTGGGTATTTTTGAAATATTTGTATTTAATAATTTCCCATTTAAATTTCAATAATCATTATGAAATAAACACTGAGAAAACCTTTTTCCAGAATGCAAGCATTTATAATGTCACAGACTGCGTACTTCAGTTATGTTCGTGCATGCAACATCACTTGCCAGAGAGTAGGACTATGCAGTAATGATTTCTAGCAGATGGAAAACTGAATATGGGTTGGTGTTCTGCTCATAATCACATGAAATTGCGGTACAAGTTTTGGGCAGCTGAAAATTTTCTATGCTAAATGTGGTCTACCTTTAAATTGAAGTTCACTCAATGTACGACAATTATACATTTTTTATATCGGGCTTCAACTGGGACGAGAAGGAATATTCACCAAGTACAGATGCTAAATTGGGATTTCATTGTACCAGTAGTGATGTGAAAGCAGTTAACAAGTTCAGTAACAGTTTTTGAAGACTCTTATTTCTTCAAAATATTTGAGTTATAAACAAAGGGGCTTGAAAATAGTTTCAAATAGTTAGGTCACATCCATATGGTGTCATGAAATGTTTCTCGCGTATCTTTTATGTATTACTGTAATATAAACCTGAATTTAATAGTATTTGTTACATATAAAGATTCTTAAGCCATGTATTCTACATGCCCATATAATCATCTGTTCAAAATGTACTTTGTAATCTCTCGATCTCTTAGACACAAACAGGAATAATTTTAGACATATGTACAATGTTGCTTGGTGCATCAAAGAGCAAATAACTTTGATAGTTTTTATCCTGTATGCTTCCAGGGTGTGGTAAGTATTGACTGCTTTATTTATTCTGTGTTACAATTTTTATTTATGTTCTTACTGTGTCTGCTTTGTGTCAATAAGCATCAACTGTTTCCTGTGATAGTCTGATCGGTCGTTTTTATGTACAATAACAGAAAATGAGTTACAGCCCCACACAAGAATCCCATTTCAGCTCTTCCTATCTGATATTATGAGCCTTCTATAATCTGCATATTGATTGATATTACTGGTATTTCTTAGTAACTTGTAATAGTGTTACTCTGTGTACTTGTTTGAATTCAGAATGCAGTGAATCCTTTGAATTCAGGCTATCTGAGGTGAAGGGTGTTCTGGATTAGGTCATAATTCATACTGGTGAAGTAATAATTGAGAAATTATAATACTCACAGAATATTATTGAAACGACTATATTTGATTAGGGGCTTGGATAGTGTAGTTGGTATAGTGGCTCACTACGTGCGGGACGATTTGGGTTCGAACTGTGATGGGAGCAAGAGATGTTTTCTTCTCTGCACTCATCCAGGCTGGCCCTGGGGCCCACCCATCCTCCTGTGCTGTGGGTACCAGGGCTCTTCCCCAGGGGTAACGCAGCAAGGGCATGGCATTGACCACCCACCCCCATCTGGCGCCGAGGTTCAGAATAGGTAAAGCTATACTTCTACTCCCTCTCTGTGCCTGCATGGCATGTTATAGGGAGACCTTTACTGTACTTGCTTAGTAGTTATTTTGAGTCACTTTTTTTGTGATTTTGAAATATGGTTGAGAACATTTTCTACTTATATCTGATGTACTTTCAAAATGTATGTCAGAACTGCAGGCTGTAGGGTATAGTTGATCTTGGGAGTTATATAAGATACTTTTGAGGTACACGAACTAATTATGTTAGGATGACATCACAAGAGCTCTTCATTTTGCAGGTAACAGGCAATTGAATAAGTACACCCATGTGTAGTGGGCTAGGACTTACCAGGTTATGTGATATGTGATATCTGGATTATCAGGGTCCTGATTAGTGAGGTTTTACTGGTTTCATATTTTTGAAGTTGTTATTTTTGGAATTTTGCTGCCAAATACCAACAGTAATAAAATGAATTAATAACCAGTGGTATTATGGACATTTGAAGGTAAAGTGAAAGAGACATAGACAAGCAGACACGAGATGTATTTTGATTTTCCCCACAACTTTGTCCTTCATAAGTACTTCTAACCTTGTATCTAAATATTTTCCCAGTAATTAGAAGTTCTTTCACCTTCAGAAATATGCTTTACACATTTCATTTTTGTGTTTATAACAGTACACATAATTCTAATAGGTTATGTAGAAATACTCTGCTGTTACTGATAATATTACTGTCATGTTAAAATGAATAGTGCCTACTCTTGTCCTGATATGTTTTATTTTAGGAGATAAGAACAGTATTCCACCTGGATTCATTGTTCGTAACAATTTTAACCAGAACATACATAATACCACACATTTTGTAACTAATGAAGTGATAAATATTTTTGGCAATATCTTTGTGTTATATTTGTTAAATGGATGTTCTTGATGACTTTGGAAAATGTACACATAAGATGGCAAGAATTTTGAATCTTTTAAATTGTTATAAGATTCCCCGCTGTTTAGGCTGGAATTGTTTTGAGATGTAAAGAGGCTAAGTCTCTTCTTTTGTGAATAGAAAATGTGCTATTAATTTATCCCATCTTATGTATTCCATATGCAGTGTGGTGTGTCAGTGATGATGAAATAGATACTTGTGAGCAGTGGTCCCCAATCTTTTCCCACACATCTTTACTGCAACCAGAAATTGTGGACCAGCCAGACAAACAGGGTAATGAGAAAAGTGCCCACTGGCTGGCAAGAGTGTGTGTATGTGTAATGGAGACTAAGAAATAAGCTCACGATTTGCCCTAGGCATTTTAACCAAGACGGTGACAAGTGTAAAGATATTTGTATGAAGCACAGTGTGAGAACAAGGACGGTTGATTTTGGAAGTGGCATACAGATTTAAGACGTATTTGTGGATCTCTGCCTAATATAGAAATATTTGAAGGAAACTGTGAGACTGTGTGTATGTGTGTGAATGGATTCTCTTAGTGGTCAGTAGATCTGTGTATTTCTGGAACACTGTATGTAATTATATTTGTTGTTTTCTTCCCACTTTATGTTATCTGATTTCATGAGTGGAAAACTTAGATTATAAATTGACCACATTCCATACCAGAAAGTGAAGTTCTGTGCATATTTATTTTTCACTTCTTATTCAAAAATTTAAAAGAAGAGTTTGTCAAAAATGGACCAAAATGCGTAATAGAGCAGCCAAAGGAGTTTTTAACTATCACCCCACTGAGGATTCAGATGTATATGCTACACATTCTGTAGTCTGTCTTACGATAGGTCCATAGCCTCTTCCAAAGCAAGTTCTCCACAGAGTGCAATCTAGTGCTTCCTCTTTCAATTTATGGTATCCTCTCATTTCCTTAAGGTCATCCAGCAGCTGCTTACATCTTCTTCCTTGTCTTTCTGTCACCTGTATCCTTCCTTCTACCTTTCCTTCAGTAATGTGTTTTAGAAGGCATTTTCTATGCAAGATGTGACCCATGCAGTTAGCCTTCCCTCCTTTTATTGTATGTAGGATATTTCTTTCCTTCTTGACTCTATGTAATGCTTCATTTTGTTTGTACAGTTTGTTGATAAATCTTCTTTTGCACCAGTTGATACCGGTTTCCTTTAGGACCTGCATTAATTTTGTCCCGTTTACATGGTCAAATGCCTTCTGCCAGCCTATGAAGCAAGCAGACTTCTTCATCATATGTCCAAATTTCCATCTGATATTATTCTCAGCATCTCAGTTGCATCTGTAATTCCTTTTCATCTTCTAAATCCAAACTCATCTTCTCCAAGTATGTCCTCAATTTTGTTTTCAGTATCCTCACTGCTGTCTTTGCTGTATGTGTGATGAGGCTGATTGTGCAGTGGTCGCTGCTTTGTGTAGGTTTTGGCTTCTTCTTTAAGGCAATCATTGTAACCTCAGTAAAATCCTTGGGCCACTCTCCAGTTTCATATATGTTGTTGATCAGTTGTGTCATTATTCTGAGACCATCTTCTCCCAACAGTTTGGGTACATCCCTGTGTACATCATCTCCTTGATAGCTTTTCCCACTTCACTGTATAAGATGCAAGGGTCTTTCTCATCTGTATCTACTTCCTCTTCACATTTCGATTTCTAGGTTTTCTGATCTGCTAACTTGGTTGTAGAGCTCTGTAACATAATTCTCCCAAGTTTTCAATATTTGTCTCTTATCATCTACTGTTATATTCCCTTGAGAGTCTTCAATGCCAGTGTTGTGAATCCCATGGTTTTCTTTCCAACCTAGTTCCTTTGTCTTATATACATTAAATCAGTGGTATTCAACCTGGGGTACGTGTACCCCGGGGGTACGCGAAGACATTTTAGGGGTACGTAAAATAAAAAAAAAAATATATTATTTCATGATAAACACTGAATAATCAGGGCCAGATTTAGGGTTAGCCACAAGAGACCCGGACGTAAAGACATGCGATTTGGGAGCGCCATTCTCTCTCTCTCTCTGTCTCTCTCTCTCTCTCTCTGTCTCTCTCTCTCTCTCTGTCTCTCTCTCTCTCTCTCTCTGTCTCTCTCTCTCTCCTTTATGCGATTCTTATTTGGGCGGCTAGTTTCATTTTATTCCACATAGTGCATATAATTTTACTTTGCTAAAATACCTTTGTTCCTTTATTAATATTTATATGATAGGCAATAATATATTTGTTATTTAATAGCTTGACTCTCCTTTTTCTCATTTAAAACTTATTATTTAATACATTGTTTTGGATGTAATTTATTTAACTTATGTTAGATGTAGATTATAGACTATGTATAACTTGAATTATGCATCAACAACTCTGGGGGTACAGAGTCGAAGAAAAATTATATGTGGGGGTACGCGAACAAAAGAGGTTGAGTGGCACTGCATTAAATCATAATGCCCTGTTCTTTGAAATTCCATGGTCTCGTCACATACACTCTCCAGATATTCCTTCGTGGCCTTGTCTGTGGCTCTTTTCATTTTGTTCTTCAGTCTTCTGTAGTTCTTTCTTCCTTCTTCATTGTTGATATTCTTCCACTTTATTCATCCATTTTGCTGATCATTTCCTGTGTAATCTATGGCTTTTTTGCTCTTCTCTAATGTAGAATCATTCCCTTCTGGAGATCTGAATGGGGGAGTAGTTTACCTCTGGATTGTTTTGTCTCCAGAGGAAGCATTTCGTGTTTTTCTCTGTTTTTGGATAGGGACTGTCAAGGAAAAGTGTAATGTGGTATATGTTACTACTGAAAATTAAATTGTTTTACCCATTTTGGCAACGCAGAATGGGGATAGGTAGAAGCAGAATGTATGTACTTATACTTACAAAAACAAATGGATCAGAATTTTCATTTTGTATGAACACACTTGTTTCACTTGGGAGAACCATATGCAGCCCAGTTGTGTATTACTGTATCATGACACAGGCTTTTGAAATATGCATATACTATATTCTCCCCTCTCCCCACAAAAGGAAAGTACTGCTTCACAATTAATGACTTTTTCCATCTTAGTGTAATTTTTGTGACTAAGTGTTTTGTGTTGAACATTATTATTATTTTGCACAGATGTCTGAGTTGGTGAGTTGCTTATGACCACTTTTCTTTCCCCCATATCCCTGACAGTATGTAGATCTATGACAGATTATTCATATGCCATCAGGCATAATTTTTAATTGTGAATGTTCAGGGTGGGTGATAATGGTGATGTCCAGTTTTAAAACCACACCATAACAAGTGCTTTGTAATGGACATTAACATGTTTTAGACATGCTAGTGATAATAAGATTTTTGGACTATATGAAATTGCGTTTGTCACTGTGGTGAGAATTTAGGTTGTGGTCTTCTGAATTGTGATACCATGGTTACCAGTGTTGCAGATGAACCTGCCACCTGCATTTTTGTAGTGACCATGAAAGTGGCAGGTCCATCCAAAACATCAGTAACCAGCTGCTGGGCAGTACAGTGTCATCACTCAGAAAATGGCAATCTAGAGTTCTAGGTACTTATTTCTGTTGTGTAATGTGAGGCAGATGTAGTAGCAATCCTCAGAAAATTCACTACCATTCCACAAATTTGTGAATGAGAAAAGATTGGGAACCATGCTGTAGAGAAATGTATGCTGGGAGAGAAATTTATACTGATAATTCCCTTTTGGCAACATGCAAGGATTGGTGCCAGCTTGTTCACAGCTTAGTGGAAACTAGTTGCAGCTGGAGTGCGGAACTGCAGGTGATTGTGCGCCACGAAACACTAAATTCCATTATCATTATTTATTATGCATGTCTTAATATAAACTCTCATTTTTAGCAGTCCTTTATCTGTTGTATGCTGAAGAGTGTAGTGCATCATATTTTATTATATAGGAAGCTGTTTTGATTCTTGGCCATTTTTCTGGTTAAACTTGATTTTTATAACAGTGAGGAACTTGCTTAAAATACTGTTTTCATGTTAAAAATCATCAAAATGTATATGTTGTTTCTCTACTTATTGAAAGCATTTGATGGTTTTGGTCACTGGAAAAAAATTGCATGGCACTGTTTGGTTAGGAAATCAAGCTCACTGGAAATGACCACTTAGAAGTGAAAGCCTAAGTAGTCAAAAAATGATTCATTGTAAAATACATAAGTTGTGAAGTTGCAAACTTGATTGAACTGCCTCCTGACTCAGGATTGGACCCAGTGGTTGGATTTTGTGAACAAGGTAATGAATTGTTAGGTACCATGACAGAATGTGTCACTCACCTGATGACTATTCAAGGCAGACCATATTGTTTTACATGGAATGAGTTAATTTTAATATCATAGTGGACTGGAAACAGAACATAAGATGGGTGTGAATGAATCGGGCTCAGTGGTGGGACTGGGGAAGGTGGCTCAAGCATTAATGCTTTTGACTTGTGTTGGGGAAGTGTCTGGTTAAATCTCTATCGTGACTGAGGGTTGTGTTGGTTTTTACCTTCCTTCAAGGAAGGTGCCAGGATGGGATGTCAGAGTAGGTTACAACCACATCCTTCCTCATTCCTTCCAATTCATTATTTGATAATCATCCTGTCATTTAATGTCATGGTCTGATCCAGTAATAGCATTGTTAAGTAAGCCACAAATAAATCAGTGCTGGGGTTTCATATTAGTGACATTGGTTCTTCTTCTGGGGAGTTTGTTAATTTAGAGTCTAAATTTGATTAGGTCTGAATTTTAGATCCTGTCCCATTAAATAAAGTCCTTAGATTTAAAAAAATTTTTAATGTTACATGCACAGTGTTGAAAAGTGTGAAGCTGTGTGTTCTGCATGCTTTCTTTTTTAATGTCTCCAAAATGCATTGTTCCAAATTGTTCCAAATGTGATTGTGTTTTTAAGGGCTTGTGAAAGTAAGCATACTCTTTGAATACAACTATACAAATCAAGTTTGAGGGTGGATCTTAAATATACAGAACCTGATCATGCATATCTGTTAATCTGTTTGCCAGTTCTTTCAAAGACAGTCATATCCCTTTAAAATATTGCATGTTTTCAAAGTTTCTCATCATTGTTATTCAGTGACACCTTTGTTAGCTAAATTTGTTCAAGAGATACCCAGTCTTTGTGTCCCAGGATGTGACGATGATAGTAGTTCATGTGGAAGGTTGAAATTTGGCATCTGTTGGGGTAGGTTGATGGTAACTGCTATGTAAAGTTTAATATTTAACCAACAGTTGTAAGCAGTGAAAGGGATGGCCTCAATATATTTCAGTTCGTAAACATTTCTTGCAAATTTGCTATAGTGAACTTTGTAGAGGCCTTTGTGAGAGACACAAAGAGGTATTTGATATATGCTGCTGTTGCTGTGATTTTTGAATAGTACATTTCAGGAAGATCCTTATTAACACTCAAGTGGGTTATGTTGTAATGGTAAAAGTACAGTTGTCCATGTGCTTTGTTACTCACTTTGTCATGAAGGTAGGTGTATGGTGGAGTGGAGCTATAACACTGTGCCTTCTTAACCTTAACAATTAGTGGAGAATGGTGGTCAGCTCAGGCCCCAGGCACTTCAATTTCTGGGAAAGGGTTTCCAGTACCCACTGGGTAAGTGGCTGGGTGGATCCCAGAGCTAATCTTGACGTTAAGTAAAAGAGAAAACCCTCTTTCCCCTGCTGGGAATTGAATCGCAGTTCATCATTCTTACAGCCCATAGCCTAGGCACTGCATGGACTAAACTATCCCAGTGGTTGGGTTATGCAGTTGTCATCTTAAACTTCAGTGACCTCCATTTACTGAAGAACATTACCAGTTGGTTTGTTTGGTGCCAGAAAATTGGTCTTGAATCATTTGAGTGCTCTTATTTATAAACAATTGCAACACAATTCTTTTCTTTGGTAAAGGAGATGCATGTGTTCCAGCTAGCACAAAGAAACGTACATAATCTGCAGGCATCCAAAGTGCAGCAGCAGATGAATTTAGCTGCTGCATTTTGACTTAATCCAGTCCATATGTAATGGTTTTTATTTTGTTGTACTTCTAGGTGTTTTTTGCTAATTCATTGCATGATTACTTTATATTTGTAAAATTTTTTTGTCATTCAGTATAAGTAGAAATAATTGTCTAAGTATTTCGTCACTTTCAATTAATCTCTTCTTCACTAAAGTGTAGACAAGTAGGCCTGTATATATGAGTGTGGTTGGTACTGGAATCGTCATAAATGGTTGTAATGACCGTATATGTAAAGGGAGGTTTCTTTTTTGTAAGGTGCCTGATTCTGATTGTTTTGTTCAACACCCGGTCAAAAACCGTGACTTTTTTGTACACTGAGACAGGGAAGTTCTGAGAGTTATGTTCATATTGAAGAGAGGATAGAGAATCCACAAGGTGAATAGGTATTTGTATACAAAATTTTGTATCTGTTAATTGTTAGAGTGCTTACTACCATTCAGTTCAAAATCATCTGTCTTCACATCTGCTATCAAAAATGTAAATATTAAAATATACAGAACAATAGTTTAGTGTGTTTGGTATGGGTTTAAAGCATGGTCTCCCACATTATGGGAAGAACACAGACTGAGATGTTAAGACAATTGCTGAGGAGAATATCTGGACCTAAGTGGTGAGAAAAGACAGCAGGCTGTCGAAAACTGCATAGTGAGGAACTTCGTGACTTTATTCCTTGCCAGATGTGTGGTGTGATCAAATAGGTCCCGGTCTGACCGTGACATGACACTGCTGCTGCTAGCATGAACTTTACAACTATGTGTACGTAAATCAGAGTCTGCTGAGTCATTTCTTGCTTGGAGTAAGTCTAGCATGTGTGATTGTTGAGTAATATCTTGTCAAGCGTGTGTTGTTCCATTCGAAATTTTGGCATACCAAGAAAATGGCAGACTTTAGAGAACAGCACGTCAACATCGTATTTGCTTTAAACTGGGCAAAAATGTTAACGAAAGCTTTGAAATGTTGAAAGTAGCTTTTGAAGAGCAGACAACAGGAATAACACAAGTTTTCCAAGTTCAAAAGCAGTGTGACCTGTGTTGAAGATGCCAAGTACTCAGGATGTCCATCTACAAGCAAAACAGATTAAGGTGTGGATCAAGTGATGGCACCTCTCCTCAAAAACAGTATCCATGAAGTTGCTGACTTGTTGGGAATTTCATTCATGTCGGCTCACAGCATTTTGACAGGCTGAACATGCATTGGATTGCTGTGAGTTTCATGTGCCACCTGCTATGTGAAGAACAGATGGAGATTTGTGTCACATATGCCAGGACCTTCAACAGAGGCTTGAAAAATACCCAAAATTCCTTTCAAAGAGAATCATGGGTGATGAGGTGTGGGTTTATGGGTACAACGCAGAAACCATGGAGATTTAATATCACCACAATATCAGCAAAATCATGGGATGCACTTGCAGTGTTTCAAACAGTGGTGTAATCACTGGGACTGCTGTGTAAAGTCCCAAGGAGAGTATTTTGAACAGGACAGCATTGATTAGAAGGTAATTAGAAGGTAAATGGAGAAATTAATTCTGTCCGGAAATTATTTGATCACGCCGTGTATTATTAGGATCCTCCAATCAAGGAGGATAAGCTGTGCAGAGTATGTAACAGACATGGGAGAGAAATGCACACAGCTTTGGTGGGAAAACTGAAGGGAAGAGACCATTTGGAAGACCTAGGCATAGGTGGGATGATAATATTAAAATGGATCTTAAACATACTCAGTGGGAATGTGTGTGGACCAGATTGATTTAGTTCAGTATACCATAACATTGGATTGCATAAAATGCTGGAAATTTCTTAAATTGAGTAACTATTGACTTTACAAGGACTGTGATGTCATGGAGTTAATTAATTCACGTTGAAAAGAGAGAGAGGTGTTTGGTTTTCAGAGCAGTGAAGGTTTAGATTGTGGCCTTCTGGTTTATAACACCATTTACTCTGGTAAATGGTTACCAGTGTTTTTTAGGAATCTGCTGCTTCCATATTCACTGTAGAAAATGGAGGTGGTGGATTCCTTGGAGACAGTAACAACCTACAAGATACACATTGCTGTAACCCACAGCATCACTGCCTAAACAAGTTAGGAAATGTATGAATAATGTGGCAGTTTTGGCACATTCAGTCTGTTATTACCTGTAGACTCTTATTTTGTGAGTGATAATTTCTGATACCCCTAAAAATAGCTTAAAACAGGCAGCATGAACAAGCAGACAGGCACAAGGCTAGTTTGGCCGAAGGTATTCTTTTTTATAATTATCTCAAAAGCCATAAGGCCTAACAGAAAAGTTTGTACAGAATAATAAACTGAATGTATCATCTGTCTCTACCAATTTTGTTGGAAAACTTTTATGCTTCATTAAAGGTTGAGTGAGTTATGTACAATATGTTTGCAGAAACTTGTAGATTTTGATGTAAAGTGGTTATTGCTGTGGTCCAGTTTTAATCAAAAGTGGAAAGTATTACTACATTTTTGTAAAACTTCCCAGGCTCAAATTTCATGCAGTGTCATTCACTGCTTCTTGAGTTATGTGTGGACAGATGAATGAACAAACATGGTGAAGCTAATAGGCACATTTTTGCAACTTGCCCTTACAAATGCACCAAAAAGGGAGAGTGGAATTCACAACTTTGTTTTACAGGTTTAAATTTAAATGTCAGAATATAGATTTCTAAAGATTGTTGTACATGAAGTAAATTGTTTGACACTTCCGGTTTTATGTATGTTGCAGTCCCTTCTTATATACGTGAATGTTTGATTTTTCAACTGTTAAGCTGTTTGCTCTCTGAGGTTCCAATAATTACCGTATGTATTTTTATATTGGTCTGTGTAAGCATTGTGCGAAACTTTTATGCTGTAATCAGTCATATATAACATATTGTGCTGGAAAATAGACATAGTGCTAAGCATCCCTTTTTTGTATAGATGCTATACAATGAAAATATAAGATTTGAAGCTTTCATGGTGACTGTATGCAGTGGAGTCCCATCAGGCTACCAGCCACATGAAGGTACAGATAGCATCCATCAGAAAGTGTTTGTCTCCATAGTTGTTTATGTGATGGCATGCATCTGCCTGTTGTTTAAATACACACTCAGGGCCCAGGCTTCTTGTCCAAGTGTTGATTGCTGAGAGGACAGTAGTTAACATATAGCCCTTGCTGTTAACCTGGGGTATCAGGGATGCTGTCTTTCATAGGTCATTAGCATTATTTCTCGTTGACCCTGCCTCACTTGAATATTTTGGTGGCTGGGAACCATACTAATTTTGTGTGAATCCCATATATGTGTTAAAATTGTCTGGATGTAGCCTGATCTCAGTCATTTCTTTTGTGAAATGGTCAGTGTAGCCTGCCATTCTAGCCAGTCTTGTGTTGTTGTTGAAGTTACATATAGTGTCTTGTCTCAAGGCTCTGTTCAGTCACTGCCAGCTTCTTTGGTTGGAATAGCCATTTTTGATGTTTCATAATGAGGAGCTTTATACTCATAAGATTGTGGTCATCATAGATGTAATGCCATGCAATATGGTGTGGAGGTACCAGGAACCTACTTCCTCCTGAAGCTGGAGGTGGCAGTTTCCTCCAAAATGTTGATACCTGTCTACCAGGTTGCATGGTGTCACATCCCAAAAGGCTGTGGTCTTAATACCTGGAACAGTAAAAAACCTCAAATCTCATCTAAATTGTATTCCATTCCATATATTGTTAAGGTGACTAAATGATGGAGGAACCAATGGGCAGGACTTGTAACGTGTTAGGAAATGAGCAATGCATAAGAAAGTTTTAGATTGCAAGGGACAACACCACGAGTGACACCTAGACATAGATGGGAGGATACGGAACCTTTGGCGTATGGCCTTTTAAGTGCTAGGTTTCTGCTGTGGCCAGAGCACTATTCAATTTCAATGTGCACTGTGGGATAGTGTTTTCCCATTGGATGAATAGGATGTACCTTTAACGGGAGAACATTGTTGCATATGTCTGTTGAAGTGTAGGTCTTAGATTGAATATAAATGGGAGGACTTTATTCAACTGAGCTCATTGATTTCATGGACTTTTTTCTGTGGTGTGCTTGATTAAGGTAGTATAATTACTACAACACTACGTTCCGGGGGGGGGGGATCAGCCCCTGTCTTTAGGCTTGCTTTTGAAACAGTATTATCACATAGCTGTTTACACTGTTCCAAAACACAAATGAAAGTAAAATTATTGAGTACATCATGCTTCAGAGACAGTTCAAAATTCTGTCAATGCACATCTCACCAAACACTCGGTGCTTGCTCTTTGTTATGAGTCACTGTAAATATTCAATTGGCTAAAAACAGCTTCTGTTGGGGCTTTCGTGTACATGTTCATGAACTGTAGGTTTCCATAACCAGGAACTTGTGTAAATTATGGAGATACAAGTTTTTGCAATCTGGATTCTTTATCACAGCTGTTAGTGAATGAATTCAAACACCTTTAGTGAACTTATTGAAGGAGTGACCTGTTTGTGTAATTCAACTGCAGTAATTTATGTACTTTACTATGACATTGGCTTGAATGAAAATCAGTTTATATTAATGCATTGTCTGTGACTAAAGCTTCTAAATTTTCGCCTTTCTGCTCCTCTTCCAAGTAACTGTGAGGTCAGCAGAATGACTAGATAATTATAATACACAGGTTGTTTTTCTTACAAATCAGGTCGCATCACATTCTTGAACTTTTTTGTGTCAGACTGTTATGTGCTCAATAAAAGACAGTTTTGTTAGTAGTAACGTTTTATGCCCAATAGAGTATAGGTACAAATGTCATTTTATAATACCTGAAGTGATAAAATCTTCTCAGGCATTATTTTCTATCTGAAGTACTTTTTATGTGGCAGTTTGTGCAGTTTAAGTAGTACATACAACTAAGATCCTAAATTTCAGTTCTGTGTTTATTATTATTTTTTTTTTTCACAGGGTCACCCATACCTGCTCTGTGCCTTCTGTGTCTACCATAATTTCATAATCTTTATATATTTTACCTTTGTACATCCATAAGAATACTTTATACATGTATCACATTCTGGAGCATAATATATGCAGATGTATATTAGTTTTTTTCATTCTTATGAACTCAGACAAACGGGTACAATATATTAAAATTTGCAGGCAACATACAGCATGTTGCACATGTATGGTAGTTACTGCAGTGGTGAATTCTAGTGCAAATTAGCCCATAAGTTTTTTCTGTGTGTGTGGCAGAAAGCATGGTTTATATCTGTA
Source organism: Reticulitermes speratus (assembly GCA_021186555.1). NCBI lineage: Eukaryota > Metazoa > Arthropoda > Insecta > Blattodea > Rhinotermitidae > Reticulitermes > Reticulitermes speratus. The sequence goes on from JAJKFL010000005.1 coordinate 25,657,153, forward strand.
GTGAGATAGACATTATGTTATTATTCTGTAGGAAGTTGGAATTGTTGTACTTAAACACAGTATTTCCTATACTCTTAGTCTATTGCCATACCCTCCATCCTCGTGTTATGTAATATTTACTTTAAATTATAGTTTGCAGTGTTTTCATGCTTATGTTTAATGCTGTATAAATGTAATAAGTAATAGCTAACAAAATACTGGTGATCAAAAAGTGGCATGGTCTGTGAGAGATGTAATTAGTTTGTGTTACCTTATTTTAATTTTACGAATAAACCTTCCAGTGCTTTAAATCCATGAAGCAAAGTCTTCTTTATTAGCTATAATCGTTCTGTTGGGCAAGAAATTCTCCACTCTGTATTGAAGCTAAATATTCATTACCATGTTTACAAGAATCTGCCACTGGGCCCTTTCCTTAGCCAGATGTATCCATTCCACATTGTACTTCACACGTTCATAAAAGATGATGCAACTCAAATTTAACTCCATATAGATTTTAACTATGTTATTAAACAAGTACAAATTTGTTTCCTATTAAAATACTACAAATTGCATGCTATTAATAACCTGACACCTTTCAGTCACTGAGATTATCCTCAGGATTGTTTAAATTTTCATGAGATGTGAAAGTGACACATATTTGGAATTCCTCCATTGGCTTGTGTTTTGTTAAAACTAAATTTTGGAATTTGTATTTTAACAAAATTAGATGCTGGAGAAAGTCCAGCAATGTAGCAATTTAATAATACATATTTGTCACAAAAGTCTCATCTTATTAGATAATTCATTGCTTATTACTAATACACTGGTTTATGGCTTCCAGTGCAGAAATACTATACAGCAAAACCTCAGGCTGACAGCCATGTCAAGTTCTTTAAATCAACTGACATTGAGAGACTGACTCCATCATCATCAGGTTTCTGATATTGGAACCCTGATGATTGAGACAGATGATTTGAAGAAATTGATGCGCTGTCAGCCCAAGAAGATCATAATGAATTTTGTTGCCATGAAAGCTTCAAGACATGGAAATGTTATTGATTTGTTTGCAACTATGCTATCTGGAAGTGCTTATATGCATTCTTTGTGAAATATAGATGCACAAAGTGTAGTAAAATTAAGAATTTTTTGCAGTGCTGAAAGTACTTAAACAGTATATAAACAATTTGAATAAACCTTTCTGATATCATCAGGATGCAGTGAATTTATTCTGAAAGTACTGAAGCATTTCATAAGTAAAACCACTGAAACTAACTGCTCTGATATCAGGATGCAGTGAATTAAAATAGCACAGCAAAGGGGTAAAGGAATATTTAACCCATTATATGGGCATGTCAGGTGAGACTTGTGACAGGTAATGGCGGTCTGTATTTGGCAGTGGTGTGTCTCATCTGTAAGAGTTGTCATTTATCCATAAAACTTTATTTTCACTTGTCATTTACAGATGCTATGGAGGTGGTCTCTATGTCATTTAGCTAGCTTGGCAGTTTTTTTTTCTTAATGATATTTAGTTTCTCTGTATTTCTGTTCTTTTATGTGCATGTGCGAATGGTTTGTGAAAACGGCATATTGTAAGGGCCATAGTGCAGATTTAAAAAGCCACACCACATGCAACAGTTGGCCATTTAAATGCCTTCACAATGAACACATGTTGATCTTATGAGGTTTCTCATTTGTGATCATAGAGGCATTTACATCCTGCTGATGCAGCTGGTAGATGGCTCAGGATCATGTGCCATATGCAGTTAACATGTAAGTTACCAGTTTTGCCACGTGCATTCTTGATGTGAATAGCTTGTATCATTATTTGAGGAGAGTTTTATCAGAAGTGACTTCTTGATCACTGTTAATTTATAATTAATAAAATTTCCTTAACATGTTCGCTTCCACATATGAGCACAAAAATATTTCAGCATTCCTCTAATCTGAATACAGATTGTGCAGAAATTCTCTTTTCAAAATGAAAGCGATAATGGTTTTAGTTTATGTTAGGTCTTTAGACACTCTTTGTTTGTAGTTTGATGTACTGTGTGAAGAGTAAACTGTGCGGTCATAGTCTGAAGAAAACACATAAGAAAATTTAGGTGAAATGTTAGTGTTTTTGGATGCTGGAGTGAATGGACAAGAAATCATTCTCAGTCTCTGATTGACAGTGATAGCGAGCATGTTAGTAATGTATTTTTATGAATGCTGGATTTTAGTCTTCTCTTTAAATAGCTGTTCTGTTCAGTACACTTCATGTACAGGATGTCCCACTTGTAACAACACCTGCCACATCAGCATACTGTCAGATTGTGATTAGCTGATAATATGTACAGTATTCTGTGATATAACTCACAGCATGTTATAACAGGTGCTGGAAATGACCTCTTTCAGCTGTCAGACATGCTTGACAACTGGTGAACATTTACTGGAAGTTTTTTGAAGTTCTTGTCATGAAATTGGTGATACTGCACCTTTGATGTTGTCTTTAAGTTTGTCCTTTGTGTGTGGATTGTTCTGATAAACCTGGTTTCTTGAACTTCTCCATGGTAATACTCACATGGATTGAGATTGAATGAATGAGCAGACCACAGAGGGTGAAAATATTGGTTGCACAAAGTGTTGCTTAAAGCAGTCACAAAATTATTTACTATATGTGCAGTTGCATGGTCTTGGCTGAAACAATGAGTATTGCTTATTACCATTTAGGTTTTTATAAATGGTGTGAATGTGTCTAATGTATTTTTCTGAATTGTGGTTTCTGAATAAAGCAGAATTCAGTAATTCTTATACTGCTAACACACCAGAGACCAACCTTAATATCATGTAAAGGCATGTCCTCAGAATTCTTTGCTGTTAACAAAACTTCCCTCTCACAACAAAATCTGTTTCAGTATTTGACATACCAGTTTGTTTGGATAAACATCTTAAAGGTTTTGTGGAGTTGCATTTAAGACCTGCTCTTTCTTCTGTGAAAACATGTTACATTTGATTCTTCCTCTTCTGTACAAAGATTGGCCAAAATTTGTGAGCTTTTTTAAAAGAACAAACTCGCTATGTGCTATGCAGTACTTCATCTGCAGTAACAAAAGTACATACTTCCCCATTATACAGTAGTTATGATGTGAGACTGCGTCTTAAGTGAGTCGGCAACAAAGCGATAACACACTACACTGCCAGGTTGGTTCCAAGTGGTGGGACTCGCCAGATAGTGGAAAGTTTATGAACAATGAAATGTTTTTTTTTTTTTTCTTTTACAGATGGACAATCCTGTGTCTACAAGCATCAGTTACATAGGTTCACAAAATAATGCCACACACTATTCACAAGTAAGTAAGAATAGTGCATGTGCTGATTATGGAGACTTGTAAGCATGCACTGTTCAGTTGGAGCAAAAGGATCATCATTTTACTAAGCATTTCACTCTTATATATGCGTGAAAACAAAATGTGTTGCATAGATTATGAAGAAGTAAAGAACTATATAATCATGTTTGAAATTTGAAGTTCTCACAGTGTCAGTTATTCATATTATTGTCTTCAGGTATATGACATGAAGTTTTGTAGATAGATGTGTGGTGCAATCAAATACTTTCTGGACCGACTGCAAGATGACACTACTGCTACTAGCATGAACGTCTGTTGCTAGGTGTAGATGGAGTAAGTCTTCTGAGTCATCTCCTACTCTGAATAAAGCTGTAGCACATGTGACTGTTGAGTAATGTTTTGCTAAGTACAAATATGTATTGTTCCTTTATTCTAAAAACACCGTGCATCTTATCACAATCACTATTCAAAAACACCAACTGGATGCACTTTTTATTTTAAAAAACTGTATAGTTCTTTAAAACATTTTAAAAAAACTCGACATATGTTTTGGCTCCTCACTGAGCCATCTTCAGGGGTTTTTATGTCACTAAAACTGCATATATTTACAAAGATCTATTCATTGGTTCACTTTGTAAGCACAATTTTATCACCTTCACTGTTATTGATGTGCACAGTTACTTTTTATCTGTGTTGAACTGATAGACTAGTATTTTCGTAGATGTTATTGTACGGATGCAGATGATACAGTACCATGCATCCGTACAATAACATCTACGAAAATACTAGTCTATCAGTTCAACACAGATAAAAAGTAACTGTGCACATCAATAACAGTGAAGGTGATAAAATTGTGCTTACAAAGTGAACCAATGAATAGATCTTTGTAAATATATGCAGTTTTAGTGACATAAAAACCCCTGAAGATGGCTCAGTGAGGAGCCAAAACATGTCGGGTTTTTTTAAAAAATGTTTTAAAGAACTATGCAGTTTTTTAAAATAAAAAGTGCATCCAGTTGGTGTTTTTGAATAGTGATGTATTGTTCCATTTGTGATTTTAGTGTACCTACAGGCTGTTCGAGAAGTCACCATATACCTGCGTTATTTGTTTATTTATTTTATTATGTTTGCATTTTATGACTTGGCATGAGTTTATATGACTTGGCAACCGTATGTGGCAATGAACACATGACAAAGCCACAATGAGCCAACCCCAAGGTTGCATTTTCTCATTATTAGTTGTGTGTTGTGCGAAGTTGACAGTGGCAGAGATAAGTAGGTGAGCTTTTGGTAGTGAGTGTTTCGGTGCATAAAAAGACAGCACAGATCATATGAATCAGGTGGTGACACCATTTCAGCAGTGATTTGGGAAGCCATCTCCATGTAGAGCAACTGACTGTACATGAATTCCTCAATGAAGCATTCCTATGCCGGTGGATTGGTCGTGGTTCTGCAACACCTCTTTCACCAATATTTTGGCCTCCATGCATTCCCGACTTGACCACACCTGATAACAGCCTGTGGGGAATAATAAAAGACAAAGTGGCAGTGTGTCATTATAACAACAGTGCTGAATTATGAGCCACCATTACTGATGCCTTTGCCTCTTTAACACCATAAATGCCACAGAAGAGGTCACAGAGTATGAGGCGACATGTCAAGCTCTGTACCGACCATGAGGGTGTGCACACAGATCTGCTGGATTCATAAAATGCAGGTATGATGAAATAAATAAAGAAGTTCGGTGTATGGTGACTTCTCGGACACCCTGTAGAAAATCAAGATGGGCAATGTACGAATGTAACATCGGGGGATGTTCACGTCGTCATCGTTGCCATGGGAAAGCAATAAGTACTAAATATTATGAGAGAGTGTGTGTATTCTTGCGTTACTTATCTGGCATGCAAATCACATCGTTTCTGCATTGCATTGTATTGTCATCTGTAGCCTGTCTGGCTGTACCATATTTTTCCACATTATCTCATAAATAGCACGATTTGGGGGGACAAAAATTATTGAACATAAAGTGTGTGTCTTGATTTTCTCTATAAATTTTGTGTGAAACTTCTCTCATCCTAAGAAGAATTCAGCGAGATGTTGTCATAAACGTACTTAGGTCTTCATGTAAAGTACCTGCTATTCTTGTCAGATTTTAATTAAACATTAATTTTCTAACCAGATTTTCGAAAAATCCTGAAATATCAAATTTTATGACAATCCGTCCAGTGGAAGCCAAGTTGTTCCATGCGGACAGACACGATGAAGCTGATAGTCACCTTTCGCAATTTTGCAATTGCACCTGAAAACAGCGAGTTTGCATCAGATTTTACTGTAAACTGGGGAAAATTGCTGCAATGGTTTTCCACATTCAGAAGCAGCATGACCTCTGCTGAAGGTGCTGAATGTTAGGGGCATCTGTCAATGAGCAAAACAGTTAAAAGTGTGGACCAAGTGAAGGAACTTGTCCTCAAAAACTGAAGAATCACTACCCATGAAGCTGCCAACATGTTGGGATTTTATTTGGGTCAGTTTAGAGAATTCTGAAAGACAATCTGAAAATGTGTTGGATTGCCGCAAAATTCGTGCCCTGCCTGTTGAGTGGGCAGCAGAAGGGGAGTGACTGCTATGGTCCAAGGCACCATGAGCTTTTATTATTAGTTTTACAGGTGGGATACAATAGCCTGCTGATCTCAGATTTTAAAGCTGTTGAAGTAGATATTGTGGAGAATCCATACTTTGCCTTGTGTATTTTAAAATATGCAGTTATATGTCTGTGCTGCCAGTTTTGTTCCTCTCATCATGTTGTCATGTGATTGGTAAGATACTGTATGCTGTTTGTACAATACAGATCACTGCAGTAGTATAAGATGGAATGTATAACACAATCAGCATCCTGTGCTGTGGTTGTAAACAACAGAAACTATGCGTGATGCCATATAGTGTTATTTGACCATGAATTTAGTGGTAGGTAAGAATAGTTCATTGATTCTTTCTTGCTTTACACCAACATTTATGTGTCAGTTAAGAGGTGGAAAGTGCAGTGACATGTTATAGAAGATTTTGTAATGCTTTTTTTTGGTCAGTATGTGTATGTGTTCATAAGACTGTCAATAAATAAGCAGTTTCATTATGTCAGTATAGTTATTTAAGAAAAATACAGACAAAGACCAGGCAGTTTGACAAGTTCCAGTAGTGCAGATAATGTCGTTAAAGACCCTGCAGTGTGTGGAGCCCCTTGGGTCAGGGGGCCCCCAAACGCACAGAACATCAAAATTAATTGTGGGTGCTTTCAGATGGATTTCCTTCTCCTGACAGAAGGCAGTACTCTGTATCCCTCATATCAGATATAGGAGTAACTTCAACAATAATTACTGGAAGGGGGGCCTGGCGGCCAACCTATCATGTATGATACTGAGTGGATTGTATACAACAATTTATAAACACCTTTCCAAAAGTTATAATATTAAATTTTCTTTATTGTTTTATGAAAACTTCCTGTACCCTCTTTTGGAATGTGCCTAATAATTTTACATTTTGTTAATTAATTTTTTTGCCATCTGTACTGTCAGATTTTTTTTCAAGTTTTATGCTTCTTTTGTAGTGTTTTTTAAAAAAAAAAGGAGCATTATTTACCACTGTGTGAATGCTTGCAGGCAGTTAGTCATGGCAGTCCAGAGGATGGGTTGACTCAAGTCGGAACACATGAGTTGTCAACAGATCCAGGATATTATAGCCAGTCCCCCTCACAACTGCAGTACAACCGTCCAGTGAACATCAATCCCAGTGGAGGCAGTACGCAACACACCACACCACAGACCCCCAACACTCCCTCTAGTATTCCAGATATCATTCTGACAGGTAAATGTTTATATTATGTTAAAAGTTAAATTCAATGAGGATATACAGAAATTTTTCAAAAAACCTTTTGCTGGAGTATGTCATCTCATGAATCATACGTTCTCAACCTGTCTGATCTATGGCTCCATAAAAGAGTGGTGGGTTTCATGAGCACTGGTACACTGTCTGTCTTAACATTATGCCATGGAATTAAGTCCACAATTCTGTCACTAGCCATGTATTTACATACAGTGTGAAATGTTGTCTTTACGTGGTTTGAGGTTTTCACAGTGGTGAAGACTGGTATTGTTGTCTTCTGGGTTATGACACCATTTAGTCTCCATCTTTATGTGGTATTTTCTTGCCCTGAAGATACGTACAACAGTTTCTTCTTAAACTGTATGGCTTCACAACATGGAAAATCGTAGTTTAACAGTCATTGCCATAAGAATCGCAAATTTCACATCTGGTAACATCATGGCTTAACAAGTTCTCTGCCTAAGACGTCAGAGCAAGTCAGTACTGAACTTTTCACGTATGGTTAATACATATGTTTCCCTCTTAATACACTTCCCACTTAAAGGGATTTCCTGCATAAGAAGCATGAAAATTTCATAATATGCCAAATTTTTCACCCATTTAATATGTTTTTGCATCAAGGTCTTAAACAATTTCCCATTTGATCACTGTACTGTACTGGTGAGGATGCTGTTTGTCACGATTCTATTCAACTTGCACAGCAAGTATGTTACGAAGGAAGCACTTGAAGGGTTGGGAGACTTCAAAATAGGACAAGTAATTTGCACTGTGAACTATGCAGATGACCTTGTGCTACTGGCTAAGGAAGAAACTGTAATACAGGGCATAATTGATAGACTAAATGAAAATGGAAGGTGCTATGGAATGGAAATGAATGTGGAAAAAAACTGAGGTAATGAGAATCTCAAGGCAACCATCCCCAGTACTGGTTATGATTGATCAAAAAATAACTGGAAAATGTAGAATATTTCAACTATTTGGGTAGCATGATAACAGAGGATGCAAGATGTACACGTGAAATTAAATCCAGGATTGCCATGGCTAAAGCACCAGTCAACAAGAAGAAGACTCTTTTCACCAGCAAATTGGACTTACATTTAAGAAAGAAACTAGTAAAGTGCTACATTTGGAGCATAGCTTTGTATGATGTTGAAAATTGGACACTTTGGAAAGTAGATCAGAAATACCTGGAAAGTTTTGAAATGTGGTGCTGGAGAAGGATGGAGAAGGTCAGGTGGACCAATCATGTGAAGAATTAAGTACTACATAGAGTCAAGAAGGAAAGAAATATCTTACATACAATAAAAGGAAGGAAGGCTAACTGGATGGGTCACATCTTGCATAGAAAATGCCTTCTAAAACACATTACTGAAGGAAAGGTAGAAGGAAGGATAGAGGTGACAGAAAGATGAGGAAGAAGATGTAAGCAGCTACTGGATAACCTTAAGGAAATGAGAGGATACCATAAATTGAAAGAGGAAGCACTAGATTGCACTCTGTTGAGAACTCGCTATGGAAGAGGCTGCAGACCTGTCCTAAGACGGACTATGGAATGAGTGAATAACATTCAGTTGGTAAGCTGAGTCTCCAGTGTCGTTCCTACCATGGGTTACAGTTACAGTAATGCAACTCAGTGTTAATCTGTGGAAGTGTGTGGTGGGAATGACGTCACATTTCGACTGCACTGCCATCAATTCAACACATGCATTTCACATAGCATGACTCGGTGTCATGGTGTGTGTTTTGCAATCTACAGCATGAATGGGTGTAGGTTTTTAATGGAGCACATTGTGGCTGCAGTTGTTGTACTTTAATGTCAGTAATTTTAAGTATTCTGTATGCAGGAATTATAGTCTTTTTGTGTTTACTTCATACTGCTTATATGTGTACAGTTTTTGTCCTGTAGAGATGTTAAGTAGTGAACACATCATCAGCATGGTTACTACATCAAAAACTGTGATCGAAGTAAGCTGCTGTCAGGTCGCAAAATGCTGGATATTATAAACACAGCAGATGCTACTTAAAAATTTTCTTGCAAAAAGATTGCTGAAGAACTTCGGGTTCCTTTGTCATCTTAGTATATGGGACAGTACTCAGCCTGTGAGTGAACATCTGAGCCAGGAAAAGGTGAAAATAGGAGAATATAATAAGGTCAAATTGATCTTTATGGAATAGTTCCAGCAAGAACAGGCTCTTCATCTACCAGTTGTGCTTGTAAATAAAAAAATCTTGTCATGTGTTCAAGAATGTGTCAAAATCACTAAAGAAGGTAAGACTTGAAATATGGTTTGATGGTGAAAATGAATCATTTAATGCCGAATTTATGTGGAATAATAATCTGGTAAAGGGAATGTCAATTTCAATACAGATTACAAACTAATATCATATTCAGGCTTACAATTTTTAGACTTCTTCCTGTTTAACAAGCCAAGTTAGTTATTTTTCCAGAAACTCCTTAAGAGGGCACGGCATAGTTAATTTATATTTCTTGCTCTCCATATCATAAGTATAGAAGCATTTGAATTGAAGTATGTGTCATAAATTCATAACAGAACTTCTTGTTACTTTCTTTTGTAATGTACAGCATGTACATGTATGATTCTCCCTACATACGTAATGTGACAACACTTTGGTTTGTAATTACAGACTTCTCTTCAAGTACAGGAGATGACCTCTCTCGACAAGAGTTTGTCAAAGACTTGGGTTCAGCAATGTCAGGTTCATTTGACACAGATCTGCTCCCTTCAGATGAAATGCTGAGGGAGGGTCTTGTGCCCATTGACTTCGATGGTCTGCAAATGCTGACAGACCCAGAGATGAATGTTATAACGGACCCTTCAACGGAAGATAATTTCCGTTTAGACAAGTTGTAGTAGCAACATGACGGCCAGCGTGCCGAATCAGTTTGAGGTTTGCCCCATGACCAAACCAAGAAGAGTGTCGTGTGTCCAAGGTGAGTGACCATTTCCATTGTGTGCCATTTATAGTGTTTGTTGCCCGCAAGTCTGTATGAACTAGACGAGCACCTGTTGCCATGCCTAGAGTTGTGGACCCTTCACGGTGAAGAGCTGCTCATCGTATATTTTGGAGAATATAGCGTGGAAATAGAGAAATTTTCCTCCACTTTTTGATATTAACATTCCTTTCCCTGAGCTGTCACCAATTTTCTCTGCAATGCCATATGGCAAAATTTTAAAAGCACATATTTTTGTGTACTTTCTGTGTATACCACACTTTTCCAAGAAGTTTGTCATTTGTTAAAACAACAGAATTATAAACATTTTTGGGGGTTTGTTTAACATTTTCTGTGTGTGTGTGTACAATACAAGGAATATATTCTCCAATTTCAAATTCCAAAGTGTGTTTGTTATAAGGAATGTAGATTCAGTTGCTGATTGATGTTCCTATTTAAAAAGAGCTCTGCTGTCTTGGAATGAGTGTTCTGAGTGTGCCAGTGTTTGGTCAGTTAACAGGATGGCTGGACACATGTCTTAAATTTATAATCACTGTACAGCTTACTGCTTAAGGAATTAAGAGAGAGTAAATGAAGTCAAAGCTTGTCACCAGGAAGTACCTAAATGCTGTGTGATTATTAAAAGGAATATGAATTGTAAGCCACTGAAATAGACCCATTTATGGAGAAATATCTTTTTGAGTATTTCTTGTAGAATGTTTGTTTCAGTTTTCAGTAATTATATTCTGCTACTCAGATTTAGCAAATATGAGACAATGATTGGCTTAAAGTTCTGGTACCTTCTGTTGCCCTCAGAATGTGGTTTCTGCATTGGGAAACGATCACTGAAAATGTTCTTAATTAAACTCTCATATATTTTTTAAAATGCTCAAACTTAGAAGTTGTCTCAAATCATTGCATGGCATTTTATGTACCGTAGTTATAAGAGGTTTGGAGAAGTGGAACAAATTGCAGTCGGCCAGTGTAAAATGTGTTTATGACTGTTTTGTTACTAGCATTAAATGAAGCAGATAATCGTACAAAGGTGGAAGTTATTACATTTATGTGTAAGCTGTAAGTTACCTTTTTAAGTATGCAAGGAATAGTTACGTAGATCTCTTATTGGCACAAGAATGAAGTTGAATGAATTGTAAAAGGTGGAGTCAGTACTGCACCACATATGAAATGTTATAAATATGGAGGTGTTGGCGATAATGGAAGCAGTAAAGATACTGGCAGTGGGCTGGATAGCCAGGATTCAATTTTTGGAAGTGGCAGGAATTATTATTTTCATCATCATTTGCATATCTTCTCAGAGACTGACGCATCCTCATATCCACTCAATACTATGAGATCTTTCTGAAGGCAAAGTTTGCTAGAGTACAGAACTGCTCCTGGTACCAAGATCTAAAATGCACAGAGTTGTACATCTGTTTCCCTTATATGCTGCCATGGTGTTATATTAAGATGTGAGGCCAGTTTTACCTTTAACATAAGAATTCTGTACATTTCAACAAACTCATTGTTTGTTAGCCTTCCTTTAAAGGAGAAAAAGTGGTCTTGTAAAATTACCATGCTGTCTCTCTGTGTAAGCAGTATTTGTGTGTCCATTTCAACTTTTGAACCATTTGACCAGTTTTTCACAGAACGTGGTATGAATATTATGCTATTGGACGCCACCCCACCAGCTTACATTTTAATTTCATACAGTCAGTAATAACATGGTAGATGTGCAAACTTGAGAGGTGGGAGCAACAATAGTGCCACATACTTAGGGTCCTGAAATGTCACAAGGGAAGAATCTTGCAAAAATGTGCACCTTGTGGGGAATATTTATGTAGAATGTAAAGTAACAACATGGTAATTGTGTACCCATTTTCATTATCTACCAGTTTGATGGTAGTGCTAATGGAATCTTAGCAGCCAGGCATGTGAAATTTACTATGGAGATGGATCATAAACATACCTACACATTGTGTGTGACATATTATTTGTAAGTCGACAGTTACAAACATGGTGACAGTGTAAACTTTTTGATGTTACTTTCAACCAATTTAATGTATACAGAATCTGTACTTAATAAGTTATTCACAAAAATAACAAAGAACAGTAACAGCAGCAGCAGCAACAACAGTGGTGGTAGTAGTAATAGTAGTAATAGGAGTAGTAGTAGCAGTTCAATACAATTCAGTTCTTGTTTATTAATGTGCCGAGTCAGCAGCCAAGTGGCTAATAACAGAAACAGCACAACATACAAATTACAAAGGAACATATGAAAATACAGACTACAAACAAATCAAAACAACAACAACAACAATAATAATAATAATAGATCTGTTGTGACGAGGTGTCTGTGTAGTGTGAAGGTAGGCTGTATGAGTTTTGGTTGGGACTGGTTTTGCATATCATTTTTAGCTTCATTGTTTATATGGTGCTTAAAAGACCCTTCTTTTTTGTAAATGTATTTCAGTAACAACAGTCTGTACTGAAGACAGATTTTTGTAAGAATGCAGGCAATGTAATTTTAGTAGTTGACACAGATGTTAAATAACAGACCATAAGAACATGCTGGTGTCTCATTCTCAACAGTATTGTCAGTTCCACATAGCTTTTATAGTTTGTTTTGTGTAATTATTTTTGTGTCTTTTCCCTGACTGGAATACATTAAGTTTGTAAGTTCATAGGACTTAGAGTTTCATATTTTGTTACGAGTTATATGTACAGACCTGGCCAAGTGGGGCATAGTCCTTCTTGAGAAGCTTGTGGTTCCTCAATTGCACGAGAAATTGCGTACATTTTGCGAAGTCTGAGTGTTCATTACTGTGTTAACAGGAGCCTGCCACTGGTCCTTCTGCTGAGCCAGATAACCAAACGTGAGGCCCTGTGGAACATTTTATAACATTCTGGTTATATGTGGTGAGGAGTTAATACCCCTTGCCCAACCCCAAGTCTGGAGGATCACCCCTTGTCCACTGTGTATGACTGTTTATTCAGTACTGGATGTCTTAGATGACAGGTATCCAACAAGAAAAAATTATGTCTCAAAATGTATTTCATAGATGTCCAGTTTGCACCATTACAAAGGAAATCTTTCAGTGTCTTTTATTACCTACCATAGTAGATTTCAGTGTGGGCACCCCTGGTGGAAAAAAAAAATATCCAGAGAATATTCAGTCTCTTTGTGCTTTCAGATGAGGCAACCTTTCATGTCAGTAGTGGGGTTGTAAATAGGCACAATAGCAGGATTTAAAATCTACATGTTGTGTGTGCTGGGGAGAGAGAGTGCCAAAGTGAACGTGTGGTGCGACTTAATGTACAATAGGATGATGGAATGTTCTTGTTCTTGGAACCAACCATGACTGGGGCTTTGTACTTGGACATGTGCTTACCCAGTTACCACCTGGAACTGTCTTCCAACAAGATGCTGCACCACCTCACTACAGCCACATTGTGACGAATCACTTTGGTGCCAGAATTAAGTGCCCTGCACACCCTGTAAAAACCCCACAATTTACATGGTCTCTGTTGCTTTTCATGTTCTTGATGATGACTGTAGTTGATGTTTGGTATTCTCAGTGTCATACTGTGCATTGACTGTAGTCGACTTTCAGTGCCAGAGGTTGGTCACATGATGCCTAACAGTGTTGAATGTCATTTGGATATTTTTCATGACACCAGGGGTGCCTAGATTGAAATCTACTTAGGTAGGTAGTAGTCAGAAAAAAATTTGAGAGTTTTTCTTTGTAATGGTGCGAACTGGATGTCTGTATAATGAACAGATTTCGAGATATGGATTTTTCTTTTTGGATACCTATCATCCAGACATCCTGCATACTTATGGCTACCCTCCATTTCTGGAGGCTGTTGCCTCCATCCTCAGCCTGAAGGCACCATGCCATGGTGACAAGGGTTACCTTAACAGTGAAATAACTTTTTATAAGACCTCAGAAGGTACTGTTTTAAGTTACATTATGTTACATTATGCACATGGTTTGTTACAAAGTTTCTTTAAAAGGCAAGAGAGACAAGTATGTTGACCCTTTACAGATGGACTTAATAGACTAGTATTGGCAGTAGCCAGGACGAGGATTTAAATGGCCGCCGTGTGTCAAGCTGAACAAGATTAAAATCCTTGTTTCTTTACTTCATTGTCACAGTTTGCTAAATTGGACATATTTTAAAGATTTCTTGTGCTACTCGTTTGCAGTAAAAAGTTGGTTGAAGAGTTATCATTGCATTAGTTAACTGAATAAATTTGTTATTTTTTGAACGTTTGACATGTTGAATATAAGCTAAAGTAATCTATTCAGCCTGTGAATATTTGTTGACAATGATTGCAGTTATATAGCAGGAAAAGTAACAATGTGTGACTGACCTCTATGTAGACATCAGTCTCACAACATGGGTGTGTATCTTGTGAAGGAGGTCTGATGTAATATGGTGAGCAGCTAATCAGTATTTTGTCTCCACACCATAACGCAACCCAGAGAGTTTAACCGAATCAACACTTTGAAATGAGTCACTGTTGTCATGACCTGAACTTTTGTACACTATAAGAGTTGTACATCAAAGGGTTCCATTGCTCCAAGTCACTTTTCACTCTGAGAGATGCTCGATAGTAGAGTCTTGTGTGATACAATTGAAGCACGAATAGACACGGAGCCCTACATCACAGTCTTGACAAACGTAAAATGACCTAGCAGTCTTTCCTTGAGAAGAACACACATTACAGAATTGAGAACGACCCTTGGCAGGCCAGTGATTTGAATCCTTGATGTTGAAGCGACAGTGGCAAATCTCTCGTGAACGTGGCTGACCAGGGCTTGAAGTTGAAGGAGATGGGTTTATATCCTGTATGACATGGATAAGATCCCCTACAAGTTGTTCTTGGAACAATTTTATATGTGAGTTTTACCTTACATAATATGTGAGTTATGAAGGCGTTCAGGATAGTTAGGTCTAGTAGTTGAAAGAAGAGCTTTTTAGGCCATTTCTATCTCTTATAGGAAATGCTGTAGCTGTTTGCCATCATATCACTCAAATCCACAAAACCTGCACTCCTATTGTAACTCTCAATGCACAGAGGTTTTGATGCATTTCCTTCTTCATCCACAAAATGACCTGATGCTGGGGTGTTGTGCATGTTTTGTGAGGAAGTAAACTTCTCTCATCTTTCCACACACAGCACTTGTGCCTCCTTTTGCCATACAAAAGATGTCACCTTTGTTCAATTTCAAGGTCATTGGCCCAAAGTTTGTTGGTATGCCCTGCCTGTTGTGACGAACAGTGCTACAACTGTTTATTTTCCTGTTGTGTTGGTCAGAAAACAGTTGAGCAATGAAAGATTTGTGTCCAACTTTCCACTTTCCCTGTTAGCTGCAGAACTGTTCCATGGGTGGGTGTAATATTGTGAGCAGCATTCAAAAGTTGTTTTCGTCAATAAACTGCCATGTCATGCATGTATCCATTGCCATAACAAAGCTTTTACGCTTTTTTGGTATGTACTGCCGAAACACCACTCTACCCTTGAATTTCACTATTACTGCATCCAATGCCAAATTTTTTGTGGGGTGGTATAGTGTGCAATATATATAATTTAGGTAGTCAAAAATTCTGATTTTCCACACCCTGTCATAATCAGGATTTGCTCTGTCAGGTGGATTTTGATTATTTTTGAATTGAAGCACTTTCATTACATGCATAAACTGATTTGAGTAGAATGGAGTACAGTGTAGCTTGCTGGTTGACCAGTAATCTTTTATGGTGTCCCGAACATCATGTCCCATTAGGATTATCAGAGCTAGAAAATGATATAGTTCATCAATAGAAATATCTGGTTGTTGAGTTTTGTCTTCCTATCCTTGAATGTGATGTTGGTAATAACGATTTGACCCTATGAAAATAATGTTCAGTAGTTCATCTGTAAACATTAGTCGAAAAGAGTCTATAATTGAGGAATCGGCAGCGATGTGAGGTTCAGCACAACAATTCACACCTGGCTTTGGAGCACTGAAATTATGTATTTTAGCCCTGCCTTCATTTCTACTATCACACCACAACTGATCTCTCGGACACTATTGTCAGAATCTTCTGATAAATCATTAGAAGCTTCAGTATCAGAGTCATCTGAAACACATTGCCTCTCAGAATCAGCATCGAGGATCAGGTCTTCACTCTAACTCACAACAACATAATGCACGTATTTGGCCATGGCGCTGGACGCTGAAGTACTGATTTTGAGATGCATCAAACAGAGGCCCATCTGCATCAATACATAAAATTTATGTCGTCAATTCACAGCTGCAGATCTAGGAAGTAATACAGTGTACTACACATAAAGAGGATTCAGTTTGTATGAGACAGATATGGAAGAATTTGAAGTTAGTGCAACTAAGATCACAATGTTGCTGGTTAGTAAACTTGACTGCTCATCCAGTAGAGGACCTTTAACATGCAGTTACTAAACTGACAGTCCTTAAAGGGTTAATATTTTATCTTGATCTTCATGCAGACTGATAATTTGTTTTCCTTTAGCCCTGTTGTTGATGTTACAACAGTGACAGTCTGAAGTTACTGTACTGCAAAAGATATGTTTCTTGCCATGAATGTCAAGTTAGATGCTTTCTGCTCAGTAATAAGCATTGTATAGCTTGAATGAAAAATGCACGTTTTTTAAAGTTTTGTGTTGAAGGCATTGCGAACCAAATAAAGCTGACGAGCTGTATTACTCATAGCGTAGTAATATTTCATTAATGTGGTGTTTAATTCAAGTCATATCACAAATTATCACTTTTGGTCCTATTCTGAAGGAACAGAGTGGAAAGGTGTACTGCAGTTAGTAGCACGTATATTTTCAAAGTGGTTTATTTACAATTTTGCATCTCTTATTTGTCCTGTTGGTACATGTCAAGTACTGATAGAACTGATCAACCATTCATAGAGGATTAAGTTATTTTTCTTTGTACTTTGTCAAATATACACCATATCAAAAATCGCAGTGTATTTAAGACTAAAGTTAATAGATCTTATTGACATATGTATATGTCATGTATATCTTGTGTGTGATTAGTTATTTTTGGGAACTGTTTTAGCTGCACATAAAGTAGTGATTATTGTGGACCAGTTACAAATTAGAATGAACTTTGTATGGCCACACTTTGTTTAAATCCTCTCAATACCACATTTAATTAAAATCTGTATAGAACTTTTAGAAAGGAAATGTGGATGGATGTGACTCCCCCATCATGTAAGCTGTTTGTTAATTTAATGTGAAGAATATGTAAAAACTGTCCCAAATATTTACATTGGTACAGAATTTACTTCCTTACATACACCTTGACTCTGTGGTCCTCTTCTCCTCTTTGACAAATGGTTTTCGTGTACACTCTTGGTACAAGGTTTGTGTAATTTGAATTGGAAGCCTCTCTTTAACGGTTTATAGCATTAAATTCATATAAATGATATTTGAAACTAAATGTTGACCTTGCATAGAACATACTGCATCTCTACTGCTAAGACCAACCAAGCATAGCCTCCACAACCTGATAATTTTTTTTAGAACAGTACAAAACCAGTAAATAAACTGTCAGCAAAATACAGAGTTTTTATGTTAAAGCAAATTCTGCATATAGTTATGAATGTGCTTTTAGGGGCTTGATATAGATATAAATGAATTTAAAAGTTGGTTTTTCTAGGTTCATTCCTTATTTGTCAGATGTAATTAATGACTCTAGCAAAGTTTTAAGTAGTATTTCACCTTCCTTTGTTAGGTATCGTTAGAGACATGATAGGTGTGATACTAAAATGTAAGGTGCAATACGGTGATGTTGTGTGAGTGACGTATTGTGTGATAAATAAGGATAAATAAGTTTGTGGTTCATAATGGCCACAGCTATGCTCTGAACCTGGCCAAGATTTAGGCGTTTAGTTGCAACATTGTGATGATTAATGCTGCTGTTTCATATCATGTTCTGCAGTAGGTCTCTGTAAAACACTTCATGGATTCCTTTGTAATTATCATATAAGCCCGAATATAAGGCTAGTTTTTTTTCAAATAGTGGCACAGAAAAATAGCGGTTGCCTTATAAGCAAGGCATGATGGCATTTCCTAGTAACTTGTCGGGGACATGTCATTTTCTAGTAAAAGTGACTAATAAGGCATGCTATAGCACTTTTCTTTCTCACACAGCATTCCAGTGAATGCTTTTATATTAGTTACAGTGTAGTACATGTCTTTGATTGATTTGCCATGTGATTTGATGTATCTTCATCATTTGCACTTTTTTGTAAATACTGCATTCTAAAACAGGTTATTGAAGGAAAGATAGAAGGAAGGATAGAAGTGATGGGAAGATGAGGAACAAGACATAAGCAGCTACAGGATGACCTTAAGGAAACGAGAGGATTCTAGAAATTGAAAGAATGAGCACTGGATTGCACTCTGTGGAGAACTCACTTTGGAAGAGGCTATGGACCTCTCGTAAGACAGACTACAGAATGAATGAACCCCAGTGGGTCAAAGGGAGTTGCCTTATATTCAGGCTTTTACATTATACATTAAAATTAATGGAACTTTACAGAACAGATGTATTGTGTATGTGAGGAAGGTCATGGATAATTCTACAGGCCCTCTTATGGAAATGACATAATAAAGATCATTCCATCTACCGTGCCCCCAAGCGTAGGGATCTACAAGCTCACTTATCCAAGGCAAGTCTGCCGTGCCAAGTTTTTCCTCTTCATTTCAGCACTGGAATGTGAGACAGTTACCCAGTCATGTATTGTTTCTCATACAGAGCAGGTGGTCACTGTATGTGAGAAATGTTTTCTGCTGAAGAAAGAGTATTCAGTTGCAGTACTTTGCAAGATGGCATGGTTTACATTAAATTGGAATGTAAGTAGCTAGAATGACAGATATTGGTGTTCCAGAAATCCCCATGAAGTTTGTGAAGTTCTTGGCATAACCTTCAATTCAGAGTCTTGTATGCAGTGAGTATATGCAAAATCATAGGACCCATGGTTTTTGAAGAAACAAATTCTTACTGCTATGTTTGATTAATTTGGCACCATTCTTCAAAGAATTAACAGAAGAAGAAGTGTACAATTATTTTATGCAGCCCACACTGCAATCTACTGAATGGCTACCCTAGAAGAGGTATATGGTGAGTGGTTAATAACCCACAGATTGTGTCCTTCTAGATCTCTGGATTTGAGTACATGCAATTACTACTTTTGAGGAACACTGAAAGGTAGTGTTGTGTGAATAGTCCACATTTGTTGCAAGAATTTGAATATATTTGAAGAAAAATAGCTTGTTTTGCAAGACAAGCTTCAATGTGTGTCGAGAAATATTTTCAGAAGGTGTGAGGTCTGCTTAGGAGATGAGGTTGGCACTTGAAGACTCCTTTGTGAAAAAAAAGTAAGTTTAACTGTGGGGGAAATATAGACTCTAAATTGCCAGTGAATGCAGACTTTGTGTGTGATAGAGCTCCCACAACAGCTGTCTTACACATAGACATGGCTAGTGAGATGTTCTGTATATATGAAAGTCTTCAAGCTTTCATTGTGATTTTTGAGACTGAACTTCTTGTTTTTCAGTGGGGATGCTCTGTCATGGTGTGTTCCTGTGTCAAACTTTAAACTTCATTATGCAGGAATAGGGGATTTTAAATCCACCAGTACTGTGGGCTGACAGTTGGATTTTGATTCTAGGATAATGGCGTTAGTATTAAAAAATACAGTTCTCAGCCAGCTGGTCGATGCACATGTGCTGTTATAATAGTGTAACATTCAGCTAATAAAGACTGGGAAGTCTTTTTTTCTCTTGAAGATTTTCTGTTACAGTGTTGTCACTCAGAAACTAAGTAGCAAAGTACTGTCTAAGCCTAACACTTCCCTAATTTTAAATTTTAAGGAGCAACTGATGATATTGTTATATTTAGTGTCCATGTAAATTAGTATTACTCAAAAAGGAATGTAATCTTTGTGCTTTCATTGAAGGTGCTTAAAAGAATTGTTATTTATATCATTCTGAAGTTCCAGTAATGTGTGTTCACAGTATTTTGTCAAACGTACTGTACAGCCACAAAATTTTCTTTGGAGAATGTATTTTTGGGTAGTGCTGTAAGGAGATTAACTGCTATTTGGATTGTGTACTTAAATTCCTATATCTAGTTGCAATTTGTTTCCTTCTCAGTACAACCTCTTATCCAGGGTTTATAATTCATAACCATGTAATGATAATATAGCATCTTTTGCAATATATTACCCAACCACATTGACTTTCAGTGCAAGAAGGTAAGGGTTTTGGAAAAGGAGTAGATTGCATGGCTAGCCTGTGAAGTCATGTACTTATTGTCACTTATTGGCATTTCTTTTCTAAGATTATCTGGACCAAACAGCAGTGCTCTATACTTTATCTCACTGAATTAAGTGGTTGTGCTGTGTTTCCAGATGAGGTACATTTACCATGTATCTGGAAAAATTGTGCTAGTTCTGTAAAGCAGAGAAAGGGAGCAGTTTTGATGGTTTGTGTAAACCAACAAACACATTCAGAATATTACCAGTATACATGATTTACCAGAGCCAGGATAGCTCAGGCAGTGCAGTGTGTAAGCTGCTGGTTGACCAAAGTTCAATTTGTGCCAGGGTCAAGAATTTTTTTTTTCTTTGCTGCTGATCCATACTGGCTCTGGAGCCTCCTACTTAGCCCCCTGTTACTGAAGTTAAGGATGCTTGGAGCTGTACCTCCACTCCCTCATACATCTTCATGGCATGGTGCTTAAGTATAGGAACAACCTTAGCTTTACCCATTTGTGTGTTACTGTTTTTGACTACTCGGAGCTGAATGTATCAGTGACAGCTAGCTAGTTTGTTTCACTTCTCCAATCCCAAAATTGACTTTCGTACATTTATTTTAAAAGAATGCTCTTTTGTGGTTGAATTATAGAATACATAATTGGTGCCTGCTGGATGGATCAGTGATCCTGTGGGTGAATTCAAATGAACTTGAAAGCATAGTGACTGAAGAAATATATGCACAGTCACTACCTGTATAATTATAGTTTGGTAATACTTTCATACTTTTGTCACAGTTGTTATTATGTTGTGTCTTATACAACAATATAATACAATATTCTGGTCATCCGACATTTCTAGTGCACTGCCCTGATAAAAGAGTGAGGGGGAGGGGTAAGTAGTTATATAACTCTACTTGCAGGTGAAGAAGTGAAATTAATAACATACAAATGTGGTTGATCCATTAATACATCATACTTTGTGTCTGAAGAGTTTAAGGATGTGCAGTACTTGTAACAAGATCTTTGTGATGGCTGTTTCTTGATAGATTGTAAGTAAATCTTTGTAAATGTATATTATACTGTATATATGAAACAGAACATATGGCATGAGGAGCCAAGACCCTCCCCCAGTTATCCACAGTGCTTCTTCTGTAAACCTGAGAGGAGTTCAGCCCACTACTTTCTCAGAGATTCTGCATATGTTTTGTGACTGGCAAAAGAAGTCTAATAAATGTCCCAACAGTAATGTGCAATAGGCTATAGTCACATACATACAAAAGAACGCACAAATTTAACTACTTTTAACTGTTACATAATGTATATTGCATAGAATAAAGATTATTACCTGTAAGCTGCAGTATTCCCATATATGTGAATATAACAGCAAGATTTAAAGAGATTTTCTAATTTATAAATATAGCAGAGAGTACTAAATGTTTTTGATAAGTCGTTAGAGAAGTGGGTGTGTGTATATGCATGTCTCTGAGCGTATGTATATGTATACATACACATACACACCAGAAGCATGAAAATGTTTGAAGTCTAAGAGGTTCCAGACTTTCTCTTTTCATGTATGCTGAAATTCCTGCACATGTGAAGCAAGTTTACATTTTAACCCTTTGCAAGCAGGTTTTATTTTGAAAGTCAAAGATTATAATTTTTTTAAATTATGAAACCACATCTGTTTTGAAGTGTATCTAAAGCCTATTGTTAGTAGTAGACCATGTGCTAGTGACATTGGTACAAATATAACAGACTCTGCAGAAAACAGCAGTACATTTGAATTTAAATGTATTCCTTGTCAGGGGGGTTACTTCGCAGATATATTCAGATATCCCTTGTAAAGCATTGACTGTAGCAACAAAATTAACCTTTACTATGTTGTATACTGTATATTCCCCACTTGAGACCCTTTCTTGCTTGTCATTTCAAACATTCTGTTAGCACCATCCTGCTTCTGCATGTCATGTGCAGTACATATATTTTGCAACCTGCCAATCATTTACACAACTCTTATTTTAATTCTTGAGAATGGCACTAATTGTAGATGGCAGGAGTGACTCTTTAACTGTGCAGAACTGATATGATTAAAAAGAAAATTAACAAAATTGGGCTGGAAAAATTAACAGGACTTAGGAATTTCAGTAAATATTTGCAACGTGGGAAGGGTTGAAGGTTTGAAATTGAGCAGTTTAGTGCGAGTTGCCATTCTTTGGTTTATTCACTTGTGAAAACTAACATTGGTTTTTACTGCACATTATTAGTGGTTAAAAATGTGTTTGTGAACAAACATGTATGACACTGGGATAAACATATTTACTACAGGGATCCTGTCACAGGTTTGGCTGTCCTCTAGATGTTCAGGGATTTTTCACATTCATAATTGCACTCTTTGTCAAATGCCATTTCTTCCCCTCCCATCAAGTTTTGTTATGTTGTTTGTAGTTGAGTTTTATATGTGTTGAATTTGGTCATATTTTATTGAAAGAGATGTTAAAGTTTTAAAAACTTTAATGTTAGCAGGATAGTATAAATTGTGCTAATCTGAATTACTTGCAAAAAAACTGTTCCTGTGAGTAATTATTTTGGAGAGCAAAGGTTCCCATGCAACCTCTTTCACTGTTACTGATTGTTCAGTATGACTGCTGTGGCTGATTCAGAAAACCCATTTGAAATGTGTTGTGACTTTGTTTTTTAAATTATTATATTCATACAAATATCTGCTTGACGTTTATAGCTTAAAGAAAGCAGTATCAATGCTCTCTGTAATTGTATCACTGTTTTGTTTCATTGTCTTGTTACTTTTATCTATTGTTACAAGAATCTTATTTATTATGAACCTTTGCCAAAACTTTGTTGAAAATATTTATGTTTGCGTGTTTCTGATGTTTTACAGGTGATGTTGACAAAAGTTTTGAAGTACCTATGAAAGACAATGAAGTAATATAACAGCACATTTTCGTTTATGATCATTTGGCACATTGTTGTGACTGAAGTGATTTTAATGCATAATATTTGTATGTGAGACATAACAGTTGTGTTCATCCTATCACCTTGTTACTTCCAGAGTTCTCAGGAACATTTTGTAAATACTTGTGAAAACACCACTGGAAGAAAACTTTGTCCAGAGGGGAACAGAATGTTTTGTAGGAAATTTATTTAGACTATTCTTCTGCAAGAGTTTACCATTTCTTTACATGACTGTCATTTTTGGCATTGAAATCACGTTGTGAATAAACACCTTTCATTCTCTTCTTTCCTCTTCATGTGTTATGTGCACATGGTTTCAGAAGTCCACTGTCTTGCCTTCATTGAGTAATATCCAATATTTATAAAGAAAATAAGCACTGTAAACCTTGAAATATCGATATTTCAGCGAGATTCTTTCGTATTAACAATTGTTAACCAGAAGATTATCTTCTGGGATATGAAATCTTGCTGGCTGGTAAACAGTTACCACATTTTGGAGGAGCCCTGTCTCAGTCTTCAGGGTCCAAGAAGAGTAAGATGCACATACATTAGGGCAATTCAGATAGCAAGCCAGTGGGATTAGTGGTGCTGTCACCTCACTTAACTTCCCATAGTATCACAACTACATCTGAAACCAACCTTAATTTCCTGTGACTTTATCTATCTACTGCGTCATTGAACTCTCTTGATTCCTTTCCATACTGAACACCCATCTGTTGTCAGCTCCCCTTAACTTTCCTATGCATTCCATGCATGGCCCACTCACTGCACAACCACCACCACCACCACTACCACCACCACTACCACTCACCTTGGCTTGCTACTCCGGTCACCCTTCCACATATAATGTATCTATCTTTTTGGTGCAGTTGACTCTTCTTGGACTATGTGGATCCTGAAGATTAAGGCACCAAACTCCTCCAAAATACTGGTGACCATTTACCACCTGAAATGACTTTATATTTCAGAAGACTTGAATCTTCATTAACACTGCTTGGAAAACCTCAAATCTCATGTGCTATGAACTTGACTGTTCTCCATCAAAACAATAATATGAGAGGCATTTACCAGTTGACATACTCTGCAAGAAGAAATGCTAAACCTTGTTCTTACATGGGTAATTTGTTGCTAACTGGATCTGCATTAATATGATATCTGTGTGATCTAAGCGACCAACTCTATGGAGCAGAGTTCTTGAAAAACTAATAGTTGCTCATATAGCCAGTAAATTCCTCACATTTCGCAGAACAGATATGTTCATCGTCCGATTCAAATACGCCCACCACTCAACTTGATCATGAGCAATATGGCTCCACATCCACATCCTTGCACTCTGTTTCTGTGACATAATTTTCTGTATTGTCCTCACATATGCTTAGTCCTTCAAAGTAGTTTCATTCCTTTGGGTTTTCTAACTGAAACTGTGTACACATTTGATACGTCCCACATACATGCTATATGTCTTACCCATCCTATGCATGGTGAACTGAACCTTCAAGCTTATCAGATAAAATTATATTTTTGTGCCATTTGAACTGATGATTTTGTACCAAGGTTTTGTCAACATTATCTTTCTATAAAAAGGAAGCATAGTATACCTGCAGTGTTTTTGACATACAAACTGTTTAACATTTATCATGAGGGAATATAAGATTTTAGATCCCATGGTAATATGGGCTGGTAGCTGGATCTAACACAGATGTGATGGGTTTAGTGAGCCAGCTGGAACACTTGCGTGCTGTATTATAATAGTGTAACGCATGGCCACAGAACGTTGCAGAAACACATCAGATCTCAGTTACAGTGATGTTAATCAATCTGGCATGTCATAATGAATCATTAATTAAACAGTCATTGTCAGTCAGTCTCACTAGTGTTGTACTTTGTGGTAAGTACACACTAGTAGATGGTTCAGATGCTTTAAAGAGAAATTGTTTCTTGTTCATAGAGAGTGAATGTTTTGCTTGCATGACTGAGCCAGGATGTTTGACGAGTACCTTAAAATGTTACTCCTACCTGCTGTTATAAAAGGTGAAAAGACACCCATTCTTACTGTATATATTAGGTAAGCAAATATTTAGTTGTACAATTTTTACAGAACTATATATAATCAACTGTGTGAATTTAATTGGAGATGTCACATAACATGCTTTAATGAAGCCATTGTTTTTAGTCTTCAGTTTAATTCTAATTTTGTTAAAGGGCTTGTGCAAACCATAAGGGTCCATATACAGTATAGTCAGCCAGACAGAAATGAATTTATTTGAGAGCTCACAAGCACTATTTCTACCATCATCATCATCATCACCACCACCACCACCACCACTACCACCACCATAATTATAATCATAATCATTGCCACTGTTTGGTTGTTGAAGATTACTATGTTTAGATTGTGTTGTTAGGTATTGTGCATAATTACAACTTTTTTATGTTTCATATGTTGTGTGAGTGAGTAAAAAAGTTAAGAAGTAAGTTGTTAAAATAATATTACCTTGAATGATACATTGGAAGAGTTTTTCCCTCCACTTTTTATGTTTTTAAATAGTTTACATAGATTTACCAGATACTCAGCACAGCACTGCATCTGTCCTTATATGGTATCCTGTACTTATACATTTCAATTTCCTTAAGAATAATAATTGTTTTTGGTAATGCACCACAGTATGTGGTTTCCTGAATGCCTTCTAAATACCAGAAATGCCAAGTATCATTGTTTAAAATTGTTGCTGCAAGACTAGCCTTGTCTTTGTAACTATAAATTTCTACATCTTGCATGATGTTGACGCAAGAGAAATTGACATAAAAACCATTGTTGTAGAATATTTAGATGTTTGTGGAATTTTACAGAATAAGCAGTAAACTAAACTTACAAGAACAAGGCTACTCTTCTGTGTATCACTTTTAAATTTAGCTTCCAATAATATCCATGTGGTCCAATATATCGATCATCCATTCTGTGTGGCTACCTTATCTTATCCTTGACAAGTGGACGTAACATGTATCAGTAATATGGAAGTTATATAATTTTGTCACTGATCTGGTTACAGCTACATGTAGCGCAACTCCTTCAGTCCACATTGTGGAGGGCCTAAGCACTAGTCACAAATAGGTAACAGTATTTTTCCACAAATACGTGACATGACCAACTGAATGGACTTTACTTTGTAAGCACGAAATCATTATCGAGATGCTGGAATATCTCATTGACATTATTCTTGTTCTTTATAATTTAATATAATTACACATTTTCATTACATTTGATACTTTTACTAGATCTTTTTACAATAATTACGTGGTTAATACCAATTTTGTTAGCTGCTGATAGTTCTTGTTTCTTTGTGACTGCTTGGGCTATATAGGTAGTAGAAATCAGCACATTACTTCTCAGTGTATTTTGCTGGAATAGCCATATCTTCCCCCTAATGATTTATACAATCTGATATTGTTCTAACTTTGTACAGTATTTTTAAGTGTGCTGCTCATAATGGAACATATTTACCCGTCATCCACACAGACTATTACTATACCATTTTCATTAAATGATTTTTCTGGTATATCCTGAGTATAATTTTACCTGATTAATCTAATTTCTCCAGATAGTGGCAGGTTGTTGATGTACACCCAGTACCTTATTCGGTCCATTATTTATGTAGGTTTCATAGTTTATCTGCCAGATATCATTTTGTCACTTGCTGCTTCTATTTCACTGCATGTCTGAGCAGCTGGATGAGTGGGCTGTATTAATATAATATGTGAGCTGACAGGAAGTGACACATGCTATTTGTCAGATAAAATAATAACCCTTATAGTTTGTTCATCCAGGGAGGCCTACACATACGTGCACTGGGTTGCTATGCTTCAAGCTTTGTGGTGGTACTGCTTAATATGTGACCACTCTGAAAGTTTAAGTATGATTTAAAGCTTATCTAGTGTGGTAAAAGGAAGTTCTGCAGTCTGCCCCTCCAAATAATTGATATAAAATTACCACCTAACATACGGGAAGTAAAATGGGGTAAGTATTAGTACTGTGGAAGTACTAGGGACTTGAATGCGCAAAATATGTGTATCACATTTTAGTTTAAAAATTTGAACAGAAAGTTACTGTTCAAGGCTAAAATAATGAATACTCAAATGGAGGTTTTTTTTTTGTATTGTCTCACATATCCAGTTATTATACAATAAAATGAAGTTGTTTGGATGATGCCAATTTTTTGTTTGTGATGTCAAAAAATGTGTTTCTCAAAAAATCGCGATATGTGTTTAGTGCCATAAACCTTATACTTTGTTTCTGAGATACTGTGACCTGACATTCACTTCACTATTTACTGTAATGAAGGTAGACTTATTAACCAGTGTGTTAAATATTGTTAGCATCTATTAGGGTTATTATGTTAGAATAGAACAGAATACAAGAAGGGTGGGCACAGTCATGACGCATGCACTTCGACCATACTT
Organism: Reticulitermes speratus; assembly: GCA_021186555.1. Classification (NCBI taxonomy): domain Eukaryota; kingdom Metazoa; phylum Arthropoda; class Insecta; order Blattodea; family Rhinotermitidae; genus Reticulitermes; species Reticulitermes speratus. The sequence continues at coordinate 25,685,013 of JAJKFL010000005.1, forward strand.
GATCCTTTGTGCAGCCCTTATATTCATGCATTTAGCAGCTCCACACCTTGAACAAAGTGCAGTATCCTGCTAACAGAGATTTCCTCTAAGTCACCTGGTTTCACAAAATGTCGACACAGGAGCCGGGACCTTAGTGCAGCCAAAGCCTCACAGTCACAAAGAACATGTGAGGCCATTTCAGATGCCTGTTTGCATCTGTCACACTCAGGACTGTTTAACAGCCCCAGTTTGTGTAGAGGTCTTTTCAAATGACTGTCCTGTTAGCAGTCCCATCATTGTTCGTAGCTGGTTTCTACTCAGGTTGAGTAATTCTCCACCTTTTTTTTTTTAGCAGAGGGTCGTTTAAGAAAGCTTTTGTCCACGAGTGGACTGCCAATACTCCTCATGTTTCTTATCTGTCCAGCCCCTGCTCACCTTCCTGGCAACCTTTGCAGATATGCCAAGGATAGGCTCAGGTCCTATAAGTGGACGTGAGGAGCCTTGTGTACCTAGTTAATGGGCCATTTCATTCCCATATGTCTTGGCACCTATATCAGTTGAATCCTGTGTTGTTCCCAAACTAGTTTGGAGTTTATCTGGAAATTGTTAAGCGCCTTAATGGCCGCTTGACTATCGGAGAGAATATAGGTGTTCCAACCTTTCTAGCCCTTTTCTGTATTTTCCATTATGCTTGCCTTAATGGCATATATTTCTGCCTGGAATACTGTGGTGTGGAGCCCAAGACTGAAGCTATGCCCATTTTTCGAGCCCCTTTTGTACACCCCAGCACCAGTGTCTTGGTTGGTCTTGGACCAGTCCATATACCAGACCAGTCCTCCTTTATTATCTGGATGAAATCCGTTCTGCCATTTATGCTTCTTAGGAAGCTGGACCGTGAATGGCTTATGATATGCATATCTCATTATCATTTTATCAATCCCCATTAGTAGGATGAGTTCATGCTCCATGTTCTGAGACTTTAGCGTGACCATAGGGATTTGGGTCACCACTGTTGGTTAGACATAAGCCTGTAGATCCCTGCCTGGGCCTCCGCCTCAATTATCACATGTAGAGGCGGAAGTCCCAGGAGGACCTCCATTGCTGCTGTTGGGGCGTCTTCATCATCCCTGTTGTAACCAAGCAGGCTAATCGCTGTAGCTCATTAAGCTCAATCCTTCTGACGTATCTGACCCTCGGCCACCATACCGTAGAGCCGTAGGTCAGAACGGGTCTGATTACCATGGTGCAAATTCAGTGTAAAACCCTGGGTTGCAGACCCCAGGTTTTACCAAATGCACCCTTACAGGTCCAGAAAGCCCTGTAGGCTTTGTTCATCACATTTTTCAGCTCTACCTTCCCTTGTTCAAAGTGAGTCCAAGGTATTTGACGTCGGTAATCAGCTGCAGTTTACATCCAGAGAGGGTTGATTTCTTTAGGCCCCTTAAATCTCTCTTCCTTGTAAATGGAACTATCACCATCTTTTGTGGATTGGTAGATAACTGAGTTGTATCACACCACTGTTGTACCGTACTCAAAGCCTCCTGAAGAAGCTCTGAGACAGTATACGGAAGTCTTCCGCTGACTGGGATAACAATGTCATCTGCATACCCCAGCATGCAACAGCCTTCTCATTGAGCCCCTCTACGAGTTCGTCCATGACCAGGCTCCACAGCAGGGGTGATAAAAGGCCCCCCTGTGGCCAGCCCCTGGCCACAGACCCCTCCAGAGTCTATCCTTCAAGTGTGGCTGTGATTTTCCTGTTGCCCAGCGTGGAGCTGATCCACCGACAGATTGTATCCTTAAGCTCGTGCCTTTTAGCGGCTTCTATTATGATGTTATGTGAGGTGCTATCAAAAGCTCCATCAATATTCAAGAAGGCTCCAAGTGTAACCTCCTAGTTTTCCACTGCTTCTTTTATCTGTGCAATTACATAGCGCAGTGCATTTTCAGTGGACTTCTCTGATTGGTAGGAAAATTGGTATCGATGCAGCAGACGCAACTCCCAGAATCTCGTCCACCAGTTTTTCCATCGTTTTCAGCATGAAAGACGATAGACTAATAGTGTGACATGCCTTAGTCTCAGTATAGTTGGCCTTCCCCGGTTTAGGTATAAACATCACTTTGACCTGCCTCCAGGCTATGGGTATATATCCCCTTGCCAGACATGCTCTAAAGATTCAGCATAAGTGAGTCGTTAAGTATTTGACTCTCTGTTGCAAGAATGCAGGTACAATTCCATCAGTCCCTGCCGATTTAAATGGTTTAAATGTATTTATCGCCCGTCTTATTTTAGATTGGTCATTAACCCTTTTGGACAGTTCCTGGTCCTCCCTGTGGGCAGTATATTTCCCCAGGTTTGGCTGCCCCTGCCTTTGCCAGGTCACTTCTTCTGCATCAGACCCCAGGAAGTGAACTCTGTACAGTTCCTTTAAGGTTTCTATTCCTGCTTGTGTGTGTCGACCGTAGGGTAGTTTGATAGAATCCACCTTATTGGCTGACTGGCTGGCCATAATCCTCATTAGGCGAGCTCTGTCGGGTACATTCTCAATCCCCCGACAGTATTCCCTCCACAAGCGCTGTTTGGCTTTTCTTATTTCCTTGTGATAATTGGTGAGGGCCATTTATAGGATTCCAAGTCACCAGTCTTTTTAGCTTTATTAAAAGGCCGTCTTGTAGAGGCTTTAAGGCGGCTCAACTCTTTACTCCACCAAGGAACCCTCCTTGGTGAGAGAGCCACCTTAGCTGGACAATTTTGGTGGTAGGAGGAGAGAATGGCCTGTTGCACCAACTCAACAGCAAACTCCACGTCCCGCACCAAGTGCAGCACTCTTGGTACAAACCCTATATTTACCTTTAGGTCTTCCCAATAGGATTCCAAGAGGTTCTCTTAGGATTGCGATATGTGACCCTGGAGATTTCTAGGTCACCTACCTTAAGGCGACAAAGAGGTGTCATCAGATACATGCCAATTGAACGCTAGGTTCCCTCTCTTAGCAATCCCTAGTGTCGAATCAAAAACCCCCTGCCTATTGCTAACAACAAAGGTAGGTTCGTTACCTTTATTAAGAATATTAAGGTTAGTACTTACCAAATATTCCAATAAATGGTGCCCTTGAATTGATTCCAGTGCTCCACCATTCAATGTGGTGTGCATTAGCATCACATCCAACAATGTGCTGCAGGTTATTTCTGCATCGGTGGGTGATGACATCCCATAATTCCCTCGATGGGGGTGGTTCATCTGAGTCGTAGGGGAAGTATGCAGAGGTAACAGTAAGTTCCCTTATGCTCCCTCCTCTGATAAATTATAACCTTACCATCGTTGCATCCAGGAGCTTAGCTCCAGCAGTGGAAAGTCCTGAATAGTATTCCTTTAAAAAATACAGGTTGTAGGAGCAATACTGGGTCCTGCAGAAAACTGTTCCCCATTTATTGTGTAATCCCTTTATCTGGTCCCCATAAACCCAGGGTTCCTGAATAAGCTCTGCATCTATCTCTATAGCAAATTTTCGGCGAAGAAGTGCTGTCGCAGCCTTACTATGGTGCAGATTAATTGGTATAAATTTACATTTTTGGGTCAGCTTGAACCTGTTTAAATTTAAACTTTTGTAGGGTTAACCCCTTTAATTATCCCCCTTAGCAGCGGGTTCAGGTTCTCTAAGAGTCTCCTTATCCGCAGCCTGTAAGGTATGTTTATAAGAGGTCTTGGCCTCCATGGGGTCATCCCTAGGCTGCTTCTCCCGGGCCGCAGAGGAGGTGCTGTCTCCATCCCCCTTCCCCTTCGTCCCAGTGTCTACAAACCGTGGTCCCTGGGGTGGTTTTCCAGACTGGCTGGGTCCCCGCTGAGCAAATTTAAGCAGGCGCTGCCTCTGTAGAACAGAGTCCATGCATTTAATAGATTTTTTACTTTTAGCAGACTCCATTTTGGGTCCCACAAGTAATGGGGAAATGACAGTTGCCACCCGCAGAGTCCCATACGGGTGGAAGGCGTAAATACAACTGGGTGCTGTCTGGTGCCCCAAGGGGATCGTTAGCAGCACTGCTATCACCACCCCAGTGCTATGCAGCCCTCGGCACGATGCCTCACACCTTGGCTTGGTTGGACCATTGCCCCTGTTAGCTGCCTATAGATGTTACCCCCTCCACAACAGGGATGCCAGGGGTTGGTTTTTGGTGGGGAGGGTTAATATGTTGATAGTTACATTCTTTTCTTAAGTTGGTAGATTGCTGTTGTCTAAGCTTGTTGATATTGAGTGTCTTCATGGTCCTCAACAACTGCAGGTCTGGTTTTGAAGGGCCAGTTTGCTGACTAGAACTGTATTTATTTATTACCTTGTATCTTACTCTTAGTCACCTTGTCTTTTGAATTCAAATTTATGCTCTGAATGGCCTGCTTCAGATTGATCAGATGTTGCTCTACAAACAGTAGCATATTTTACTGCTTATTGAATCACACACTTGTGTCATTCCTTATTCACAGCTGTGTGGTGATTTGATGTAATGTGATGATGATATAAATCAGTGATCAATCTGACCGTAGTTTTATTTTGGTCAGAAGATGATCATTCCACAAACAGTTTTATCTTTGCCTCAGATCATTTTGCAGGTTCCTTATTTTACCCGCCAAGTATTTGCCAGTTCTTAGGCCATTTCACGTGGCAGCAGGCAGTGCAGCCATCACTGATATTCCAGTTTCTTCTGAGTTTGTTTCGACACATCGTTGAGTATATTTCAGTTAATATTAGGGTTTTGTTACATTTATTTAAAGATCACGGTGGAAAGTTTTAGTTCAGTGTATTGTAGTTAATATGAGCTTTTGCTCTTAAGAAAGGTGCTGGAAGTAGTTTCCTTAAACTTACAGATGTGTCATATCTAACAAACCTGTTCTTCTTCTTCTATGGCAGTACGGTCCTTTAAGTTTGACCGTAGCCTGCCTATTTTTTTTTTGGGCTTCTGAATGATTAAATTTTTACAGGAAGGGGTTGTTAGCCCCTTGCCTAACCACCACTCTGGTAGACCGGGTTTTATAAGAGTTTTCCTTCTCCAGTGTCTCCGTATTTATGTCCCCCAGAGGTAGGGTGGCCCAGTTATACCCCCAGGCACTGGGTCCCCATTTTAGTCGCCTCTTACGACATGCATGGGGTACGTTGGGGCTATTCTAATTCCCGGCCACCACACAGGAAAACAAACCTATTATTCATTGAATATCATAAGGACTGCTGGTGAAATTGAAGACACTACATCTGAATGCTCTTTTTGAGATCGTCTTCACTGCAAGAATTATTACTGTAAACTTTATCCTTTAACATGCCACACAAGTAAAAATCAATTGCACAGGTTCAGCTCTAGCAAATGAGGCCACTCCCTTGCTTCTTATTCTGTCACCAAAGGCACACTCTAACAACACGTAGAATTATTTTTGGTGTGAGCTAATGCACTCTCTTGTTGGAGAAAGGCATGGGTTTTCTCTTATTCGACGTATGTTATGAAATGATGTCAGAATATTTGCTATGAGTCATTGTGTGTATGTTGTCTCAGAAAAGAAATTCATTAATCCTTGTACACTCATAGCATACCACACACCAACCTTAATGCCATGTAATGGCACTTTGTGGAGTAGCATGGGAAATCTGATATTCTGAGACTTCGTGTATCAACTGAGTTGGAACCAAGTTTCACCACTAAACAGAATGAGTGTGGGGTCTGTTTCTTTCTTATGCATCCCATTGAAGGTACCAGTTCAAAAAACTCTGTCTTTCTTTACGATCTACATCATAGAGTGTGTCATGTGTCATATGGAATGCTGATAGAGGCTAGCAAGAACCCAATACTCTCTCCAATAAGAAGCAGGTTAGCTTGCTGGTGAGTGGAAGTGTGTAGAACTTAACTGATCTGTCCAAAAGTGATACATGATATTTTTCAGGTAAAATAAGGGCCCTGTACTATGTCTAATGAGTGTGAAAATGTATTTCAGATTTTCAAAATGACTTCTCTGTTTACTATTTTGTATTCCTCACTGGGATTCTCTGCAGTTACAAATTATGACAAAGGTAGTGAACAGCACAGATATAATGGAGAGTAATTTATGGATCAGTGCAGTGTAATATTAAGTATACAGCATTTCAAACAAATCATTCCAATAAAATTTGTACTTTGTCATGTTCAGATTCTTTTACAGTGGGTCATTTTCAGAAAACTGATCAAAGTTGCAAGTGGGGTTAATGCTCACAGTGTGTTCATTTGGTTCACATTTTGCAGTGAACATATAAGAAGTCCTTTGGAATGTTACACGATGTTGACTGGTGAATAGTTGCCATGTTTTTGAAAGACTGTGGCACCTTAATCTTTAGAATGAAGCAGTCCAAAAACAGTAGGCTTCTCTTCTTGGACTGCTTGACTCTGAAGATGAATGTGCTGTGATACTTTGAAATGCCAGTAACTATTAACCAGTTGATATGGCTTAATATTCCATAAAATGTATTTAGAGCAGAAACATCAAAACTCTCGTCACACTCATATGGTATTCCCTTTGCTCCATATGAAACAGTTTATACTCAATAATAACTATCATCTAGAATTCTTAGTCTTAGAACTGTCATAGATATTTGGCATTGAGACAGATAAATGGAAAAGAATTTCTCACATAGGAATTAATGTAGTCAACAGAATTATTTGTGATTTCAGGGTTCCTTATGCTTTCTCATGTTACTGAAACCTTCAACCAAATTAAATTAAATTAAATTTGAGGTTTAAGTTTCTCACAGTGGTGTTGATGCAGGTTCAAGTTTTTTGGGTATTGTCCTGTGATGAATGGTAAACAGTAACTGGAGTGTCAGAGGAGCATAGAGCCTTCATCTTCAGGGATAATGACACAGCATATGTCCCAGAAGACTCAAATCTCCATCTAAATTAGACTCCCTGCACTGTGTGTTGATTTAGTTCTATAAAACACAAGTGTCTGTCTGTAAATGGTGTTCATCTGCACACCACTGTAGTATGTGATACCCACCACACTTGCGTAACCTACGAGTTTGATTACTCAGTTCGTTTATAATACGTAGTATTAAAGCTGTTTTAATTTGAATGCCCCAGTTCAGCACAGTTTTTTGTAAGGTCTATATTTTTGGTATTTTACCCACTTCTTTCAACAAGAAATAACCCATGAATAATATGACACAAGTAATTCTAACACATATTCTGTGATACATACATGGAAACCATATATTATGTCATCTACAGACTGTACACCATCAACAACATATTCTTCCAAAGTTCTGTATTTCTAAGTAATGCATTATGGTCGAGTTTTCCATCCCCCAGAAGTGACTTGATTTCCTAAACCAATGAGATAGGCTTGTGGAATCGTACATTCCCAAAGTACATTCTGAGAACCAGAGTTAGGTGCAGTAACTGTTTGTGTGCCCAAATATGACACCAAGGTGTATTCTTACAAACCTAGATCCTTTGTGGATGTGTTTTCGGTGTATACTTTGGCACCTTTCAACCCCTGGGAAGGTGATCCCAATTCTGATTGATAGGAAGCACAGTGGTTTCCAGGTCCTTTTACAGCTGTTCCATTGTAATAGGTATCTTCAACAGCATGGCCCCTTAGATCAACAAATTCTTCTGAAGTCTTCTTCAAATACGTAACAGCCCACCCGGTAAATTTATAGATCTTTAATATTAAAACAGTAACTGTGTCCAGGTGACAGAACATTATCAGTTGCAGGGAAGCTTTGATAGTTCATGCATTCATGAAACTCTCTGGAACATTGAGCTTATTTGGTCCCCATAATAATTTCATTTTTACATTTGTCACTTAGTTGGTCTCTGAAGACTGGCACCACAAGAGATAATAGTTAAGGGTGGGAAGAAGATTAATTACAAATGCTAAATAGAATGTGACATTGTGTAGTTTGGTTGTTGTGTTCCAACATTTCTGACAAGTCAGTTTGTTTCTCCAAAACATGGTACCTCCCTACCAGACTACATAGCATCACATCTCAGAGGAAGGTTTGTAGTCATCACCGTGAGAACATCAAATCTCACAAGAGTAGTTATAGCTTATGGAAATGTTTTCAGGTATACTCGGTTGTTAGCTGTGAAGTGCATTTGAAATACACATTATTGGTGGAAAGAGAGTTTACTCCGCCTGCCAAATTGGGTGTTTACAATTGTCATTGTTTAACACCTTTCTTAGGCCTGTTGTTCTTGGTGTGCAAGTGTTTCATAGTCAAAGTACCAGAATTTTGAAGTTCAGTCACTGTGTGGACAAAATCCATTACACCCCTTCATTTATGAACCCTGCAATCACTTTGATATTAATTGGAAGTGCAAATGTTTTTATACAGCCATTTTTGAGAATAAGAATTTGTGAGCTGAAAATATAATTCAGTTTGGGAGGCAAATGATAAGTAATAAAAATATGCTATATAACTATTGATATTAAGTCAATAGTGGACCATGGGTGCATTGAATCAGAAAATAGATATTACACTGCTATCTTTGGTCTAATTTCTATAGAAGGTTGTGGTTTTCGCCGTTAAATGCGAAGCAATTGAAGTATTAAATATCCTGGTCTGAATGTCCTCTTACAAATTGCTTTAGAGTTTTGTTATTTTAAGTGTCGAGTGGTAAAATTGTTAATTGTTCCGACACTTGGAGTACAATAAACCACTGGCAGGGACACAGTGAACCAGTCAGGCAACTTAACTTTTTGTTCACTGTGCAAGTTTGAAAAGAACAACTGTTAACACATGAGAACCAGTATGTTAAAGAAGGCTTAACATAGTCACACATTTCTATAATAATATAAGCAATAAGTCACTCTTTTTTTACTTCTTGCACACTAACTTAAACTTGAGATTGACAATGAAGACATAGATCAACTTACTAAAAAGTTACAGAGGAGATTGCCAACACAGGCTTGATAGGGTCTGAGGTACAGAGAGTTTCAAAGGAACATGAGGGTAAAATAACAAGGTGAAGAACACCCCAAAAAAACTGGTGCTGAGAAAATGGCTGCAGACTGTACAATGCCATGCAAAAGCTCAAAAAAATGGACATGAATGTTGGAAAGATACTGAAAGGTAGACTGCTTAATTAGCAAGCCCTTGCCTGTTATTGGAAATCTAGAGTGAAAAAAAAAACTGCGCTGTGTAAATTGTGTACTTTATAAAGAAACCAAATACTACTGCCTACCCCACTGAAGATGAGGTGAAGCTGTTGTTGATGTTCTTCCAGTTTCACCTGCCTCATCCAATTAATTCAATTCATGTGCAAGACAATAACATAAATAAATTGCATGTATGTGTACTGTGCATTATTACATTATCATCTACAGTGCTTTGTTATTTGCATGCTTTTAATGTTTTAGTTTGTCAAGTTGAGGTAAAACAATTGATACCACCAATTTTATATATGTATGATGAATAATGTTAGCGGGCAGTCGATGTGTATGTGTATTTCCTGCTTAGATAATGATTTACGACCAGATCGTTGGCACAAGACTCCCTCGTAAGTCCAGAAGGATCTGTACTATTTTGCTGCCGCAAGCATTGTTAATCTGGATGCTCTCCACCCTACTGTCGACTTTACTTCGTTTATTACATAAATCTTATTCTAAGCAAATGAGGATTGTTTCAGTAAATTTGCTTCCGATTATTACAGTTTAGTTCACATTCTTTAAAATTTCGATTTCTCGCGTGTGTGCATAAATACTTGTCGATGCTGCTGTTGCCCTTCTGACCAACGCTGTTCGTGAAGCTATGGGTCTGGCGATTCCTCCAGAATTCACTAGAAATTCCAAATGTAATCAATTTATAATTACTATTGAAGTAAAGTGAATTACATTATTTTTTTGCCATAGCAAATTTATAGTCCGTATATTTTGTAGTATTATTATATTATGTTCCATCTTGCCTCGTATTATTTTGTGTCTTCAATGACCACGTGCACAGATTATCTAGTGCATCTTACGCTTGACACGGATGATCTTAAAGCCAGATTTACGAGTAGCGCCTTTAGAGGCAGTCAACAGAAACACCTTGGGATGCGCAATTTGCCATATTTGCTGTTTACAAGAGCGAATTCAAGATGGCCATTGGTGTGGTGAGATCGTGTGAAGCATAGTTCGTGATTGGAGTAATGTAAATGTGTTATTTTTCATAAGCAGTACTGTGTAATGTAGATTTATATTTGACGAAGTGGGTCGAACTTTTTGGAATCGTCGTCAGTGAGTAGACATTGATACACATGTTCTTATGAAAGTATGTTATTTTGTTCAATGTGAACTGATATTTTTCCGTATTTCGCTATTAAGTTGTTGTTTGGAGATTTAGGCTGTATAGGTTATGGTCTTTTGGTTCCAGATTTTTGGTCTACACAGTAGCAACAATTTAGAAGCGGTACAGTTTTAGATTATGAAAGGTATTCCTGCAAGATATGTAAGCGACACGTCTACTTCAAGAGCAATTTACCCATCATCAAAACAGAGCTGGTATATTACTCTTCTTATCAGCTGTAAAGCATTGCATTGCCTTGGAATTTTCTTGGCATATGATCTGCTGAAAGTTGCCAATGTTGTTCTACTTGTTTGCCTTCTTAAATTGGTGTAAGTATATTTTCAGAGCAGAATAGTTAGTTGTATAGTATTTTGTGGCATTTATAATGCATTTCAGTCTCTTCAGTCCTTTCAGCTAATAATTCACTGATATTGTTTGTTTTCTGCCAAGTTATTCAATTTCCGGTTTTCCATAATTGCTTGAGTTTGTCAGAAGCATATGTTGTTACAGTATGTGTTGGGAAGCTGACGGCTCCATACTCAACCCTCAGTACTATGGAGGATGCAGGTTTTGTGTTTAAGGTTTACTTCTTAGTTGACAGTGTTTCATTTTAAAGGTACCAAACATTTGCCTGCACCGTCTCCACCTGTTTCTTACAAATCGTTTCATAGAGACCATGATGTGGATGTGGGTGATGTGTTTAATAGTGGAGCTTATAATTAGGGGATGATAAATTAAAATGGATCTTCAAGAAGTGGGATGGGGCGGCATGGACTGGATTGCTCTGGCTTAGGATAGGGACAGGTGGCAGGCACTTGTGAATGCAGTAATGAACCTTTGGGTTCCATAAAATGGAGGGAGTTTCTTGACTAACTGAGGACCTGTTAGCTTCTAAGGAAGCACTCTGCTCCATGGAGTTAGTGAGTTAGTTAGAGTATTATTAGGGTTACCATTTAGCATAACAGAATTTTCTAGGTAGTGTGGCTTGGTTTGCAGTGGCTCCCTGTTGCCATTTCCAGTTTGTTGCTAGTTTCCTGTAATCCTTGTAATATCAAGTACATTGGGTCTTAAAAAAGTTCCAAGGGATTCAGGACCATTTAGCATGTGTTAAACGCATCAAGTAATGGTAGTTAGTGTGACTGTGATATGAGGCCAACATGTTCTCTAATCTTGTTGAGTCTGTGTGACTGTATATTTACATGGTAGTTTGAAACATACACTTGTAGAATCTGTCCCTACATGAGGGAAAAATTTGAAGAAAGGTTCATTGTCATATTTGCAAATGCCTTGCAACCTGTGTAATGTTTTCAAAGTCAGCTACATGCTCTCTGTGCTCTCTTTTCCAGGGTACGTAATTAAGCACAGTTATAACATGTTTAATGTTTATTCTGGGGAAAATATGTGCATGTAGAACTATGTAATTAACTGTTTATAATCTGGATGATTTGTCTTTGGCATTTTTGCTTGTTACTCAAGTTTTACTCTAAGTTGGGATGGTGAAGAAAATATCAGTGAGCAGACAGTTTATTCTGCCATGACACACTGTAGATGGCTGTCCTGTCAGACTATAATATCCTATATATAAACTTTGATTTATTCCAGTGGTGTGAAGAAAAGAATATCTGGCACCTGCTATTTGCAGCTTGCATTGTAACAAGCATACAAAGGCATGTCACTTTATTGTTTTACACATAGTGGCATCTTAGCAGTCAGTAAAATTAAAAGCCATATATGGATGCAGATATAATTTCCCTGTAGTCAGGAAAATTTGGAGCTTGGTTGTGTTAGGTGCATTATCAGCAGTTTGTGCACCTTACATTGCATCCTGAAGAGGTGACAGCAGAAATGTGTTATGTACTGTCTTACATTGTCTAAACGTGTGAATCATATTCTTATTTGTTTTCCTTCTATTCAGTCTTTACAAAACAGGTTTGTGAAAGGGAGTTGATTCAATATTCAATGCAGGTTAGATTGAAAGGACTAGAGTGTTAAAAATTGATTCTAAAAATGTACCTCCTTTGGTAACTTTGGCTCAAGGGAAGAATTCATAATTATTATGTGATTGGATGAAGCTCATTGAAACTACGTGTTTTTATAGATAGGTTCAAATACTGATAAAACATGAATTACATATAGAATTATCTGAAATAGTTTAATTTCAACTACAGAGTTCAGATTTGTTTGGTTTAATTTTATTAAATGCTTGTTCTAAATTGTACATTTGGTAGGCTATTCTTTACTGGGTATTGTTGTTTTTATTTATAATAATATAATTATTATTTCAATATGTGAGAAATGCAGGAAATATAGAATGTAAATTGTAAGCTTGATGTTTTGATAAATTTTCTCAGACTGTGTTACTTGTGGCATAGTAGTAATAAGTAAATATAAAGTTAGTGATCCATAATAATAATTTTGCGTATAATCTTGTGATTTCTCTCAGCTCTCATCAAGTTACTAAATAAGAACTGTGTACTATTCTGACAAGAGATTCTTTTACAATCTTGTGTTATCCCGACAAAACTCTAAATTTATCGGTTACTTTAATAATCTGGTACTTATATTGAATCAGCTCTCTTTCTTTGCTTGTAGGTTGTGAAGGGAGCTCAGGATCAGGCACGCTTACTGTACCATGAATTCCAGACAGAAACGATCTAATGGTGGTTATGGTCTTCGTAGAAAAATTGCAAAGAAAAGGTTGGATGAGGATTTCGAATACTATTTTTCTAAAATTGGTTCACATTTGGTCATGCCTACTACAAAACCAGTAAAGGAACAAAGAGAAAACAAGGTCCATACACACTTACTTACTGTAACTGAATTAGTTGACCCAACCGTGAAGTCAGATATGAAGGTTAATGAGTCTCCAGAGAAAAGGCCACGTGGCAGACCGAAAAAGATTTACCCAAACCAAAATCAACAACCTGATCTTTTGGCTTCTGCTTTCAAGATTGTGGATTTGAAAGAGAAGAAACCCAAGAAATTTAAAGCTGAATACTTGAATGAAACAGAAACATCCAAAACTGGTGGTGAAATTTGTCCAAAAAGGGAGGCTATTTTGACAGTCGCTTGTGAAGAGGAATTTGAGAATGTGGACTGTATAGTGAAGCGAATTAAACTGGAAACTGTGTTAGCGGGTGATGATATGACAGGTTTGCAAGAAGAAGAAGTGAGTTCTTTACCAGAAGGGGAGAAGGAGAACTTACCTGAAGATGGAATTCATCTTGAAACAGAATCTGATCCTGAGGAAGGATTGGGTGTTCAGATAGATGCAAATGTGCATGCTGATATTGATGACGGAGCTGTGTTTGAGACGGAACATGATGGAATGGAGAATGATACAACTGTACTGAAAATGAAACGCAAATATAAGAAAGGCCGGCTAAGTCAAGATGCAATTCAGAAATTGAGTCAGCTAAGCCCTGATGATAAGGTTGAATGTAATGAGTGTCACAAACTACTGAAACCATCTTCATTCCGACAGCACCTGCGAACACACACTGGTGAGAAACCATTTGGATGTGAAGTTTGTGATGCAAGATTCACACGTAAAGGTGATGTGGAACGCCATGTACGCATAGTGCACAATAAGCAGAAACCATTTAAATGTTGTCGTTGCCAGCGAGCTTTTGGTGATAAGAAGAATCTCCGGTGGCATCTAATGAATCATGATAAGAAGCTGTTTTATGTGTGTGAAGCATGTGGTTTCAAATTTGGGAAGCGTGAATACTGGGAAAACCATGTAAGATTCATTCATCCAGTTCCAGGTGGTTTGGGACCTGGTGAAAGTAATATTGAGAAAATTGGAGATGACATAGAGACTGAAGATCGCTTGAGAACCTTAACCAAAACATTACTTGGTGAGGATGAGTCAGCAGTGGATGATCCAAGCCAGGATAGTGCAGCAGCAGCAGCTGTGAAGTCTATCCAATCAAAGGAAGATATAGTCAGCCCAGAAATGATTCCATTTGTCAACCATATTTCAAAGCAGGAAGGAATGAAAATCATTAATGTTAAAAACCTAAATTTATCAAGTTTGGTGAAAATGGGTCAATCAAAAATGGATGAGAATATTGGGCCATACAGTCAAGTGGTAAATCAAAACCAGGGAAGGGGAATTGAAGCAGTAGTGATTCAGTTTGATGGTTCTGATTCAGAAGGCAGTGCTTTGCAGTCTCTTCAGCATGTACAACCCAGGTTCCAGCAGCAGCTGGCCCCCAACCTAATTCATGTTGTAAATTCTCAAGATGTGCTAGAGATTGTAGAAGCAGAGGGATCACAGGAGCAGGAGTCCATCGTTATTGAGACACAGGACTATGATGAGGGTGTTGCAAGTGAACCAGGGACTTCAGAAGTCATGGACTGCCCTGCAGATATAATACAGGAGCAAGTGGTAGATGTGCAGGAAGAAGTGCTAAGTACAGGGGAAGGGGACAGTAGGACTGTGCATTATGTTAGTGAAGCAGATGATGGACCTTCCAAAGTGATTAGCATAATGTTAACTGAGGATGTTGGTGCTGGTGGTGATACCAGCAACAGTTCTGTGCAGACCCTTATAGAAGCATTGCTTGTTGCAGCTAAAAATGGTCAAAATAATGATATTCAGTCTACATGAACTCCATTTTATACACTGACGATTTAGGCAATGATAATTAATTAGTTATTTGTGTGTGTATAATTGTGAACTACAGTAAGAATATGAATCTCTCATTGAAAATGGTATTTAATAAGTACAGTATGTTAAGGTGCTATTATGTACTTCAAACAAAATTTAACAGTTGGCATCTAGCAGAAACAATATGATGTTATTACATGATAAATTGTCTTTCAGATTACATAGTTTATATAATAAAGGTTGTTATTGTCTTTGTTTAGGGAATTTATGTGAAACAAATTATGATATATTTCAGGTGTTGTATA
Source organism: Reticulitermes speratus (assembly GCA_021186555.1). Classification (NCBI taxonomy): domain Eukaryota; kingdom Metazoa; phylum Arthropoda; class Insecta; order Blattodea; family Rhinotermitidae; genus Reticulitermes; species Reticulitermes speratus. The sequence continues at coordinate 25,700,195 of JAJKFL010000005.1, forward strand.
TTATGTGCTTTTTTTATGACCTTTGAAATAGGTGCATATTGATGTTATGTCATAATTAGCACCATCAGAGATGGGCAGCTGAAAGATGTTGGATTGTGTTTGATATGTACATCATTTCATTACTTGGTTTTTTCCTTCTTATATATGGGATATGCTTTTTGTTGCAAATCAATACTCTTAAGTTTTACAAAATTTGAGGTTTTCACGGTGGTGAGTACAAAGAGCACAGACTGATTAGATGTGATACCATGTAATTTGGTATACAGGTATGAATATTCTGGAGGAATATGTTGCCTTCATCTTCACACTAGAAGAACATTTCTCCAAAATGTTGGTACCTGTTTAAAAAAGCTGCACAGTATCACATTTCAGAAGAATGTAAATCTTAAATCTTAAAAACTGTACATTTATTCTGTAGGTGACTGTAACTGCACTGTGGATTCCGTCCATTGTGACGGAAGATGATTGTAAAGTAATGACGTCATTTAAAGTGTTGCATAATTGTTAATAATGCTGCATTGGACAGTGTAAATATTAGAGTAGTGTGTTATAATATACTAGATTGTAAATTGCAGAGAATTTTATTTAGAGTTAAAGAACATGAAACAGTGTTTGTTGATTGGCCTGACATTACCTCATGGCAATACTGCATAAATATCCTTAACAGGCATGGACTGCAGTCTTCTTCCCTTTCAATTTATGACATAATGAGAGGATGTGGCTGCGAATACACACTATCGGCTGTTCAAAGGATTGGTGTTTGACAGTATTTGGAAATTTGGTGGTGGGAGGGGGGGGGGGGAGTGGGAGGTATTGTCTAGGTACCATATACTGTAATAATCACAGCTTAATTCTTACAGTAATAATTTTGTATTGTTTAGCACAGTAAATATTCAAGGCTTTTCTTTTTCCAAGATATGTTTGCAGTTAAGTTATGTTTCACAGTTTGAAAAGAAACTGAGAAATTATTAGGGTCATAGATGTCACACACCGTGGATAGAAGATGAATGTTACTTATTTTAACCAGCCTCTATCCAGTGGCTACTTGAGACTTTTTCCAAGGTGGTATAAACTGGCCACCATCCTACATTTGGTGCTGAGATTGATAATTTGTGAAGCTTCACTAAAATACTCCACATATCATCACTGCTTGGTAGTTTAAACATACAGTGCAGTTGTCATTGTGCCTAAGCTGTGCATCGTGTAGGTGTGTACAGTGAGTGGAAGCAAAGCTCCACACATTGTTAACCATGGCACCAGATGCATCTAAGTGCCCAGCTTTATATAGGCTGCATAATGTCTAGGGAAAGGGCAGCTGGTACCCATTTGATACAGTGCTGTATGGGCCTCGGTTGGTCTGAGTGTGACAATGAAGAGACACATTCCCTTCTTAGCAGGAATTGAATCTTCTCAGCAAATCCCAGAACAGTCACTAGTAACTGAGCTGCCCCACCCTGCATAGTAAATATGTTAAAGAGGTGCATAAGCATCACATTGAAAATTTTCTGTGTAGTCAGAATGTATATGTCTTTTGTCTACACGCCTGGATTGTGGTGTGGTCAGTATTCTTATTTTGTCTGTTTTGTCTGAGTTGATTCTTTTTCCCTTTAAAAAAAACATGACAAACTTTTTCACAAAAGTTTCTGTTTCGTGAAATATTTATCTGTGTGTTCTTGCAGATACATTTGAGAAATTTAATTGTGTATTCTTGCAGATTTGGTAAGAATGCTTTTTACTGTATTATTGCACCAGTCATTTTTATATACCTGATTTTGTATTTTCAGATTATCCTGAAATGATATCTAAAACAGTATGTTCTGCAGTCATACGTAAGCATTTACATATTATTGCCATTGCCAGCAGCTACTTGTGACCTGTTTGATACATAGAGTATTTCCTCAGTTAATATTGGAGCTTTGTACACAAATACAGATTATGTTGAAGAATTTTGTTGCTTTATAGTCATTATTTGCTTTAATGTCATAGGTAGGGCTTTCTTTTGCCAAGAAATAGAAAAACATTCAAGCATTACAATGTCTAAGTTTATACACTTAATTACAAATTCAGGAATAGCCTACAGATGAAACATTTAGTCCGAAATCAAAGAACTGGATTATGTAGGCCATACTGCAAAGCATCTTGGAGGAGGAAGTTGCATAATTTACATATTCTGTTTGTTGAGCAATACAGATTTGAGGCACTGGCATCATGGTGCAAGACAAGGTTTTTTGACAGTGTGAAAAACAACATTGCAAAGTGACATATAGATTGTACAGGCATTTTTCTTACATCCTTGGAATACACTACATGAACTTATGTTGCTCCTTTTGCACAAGTTTGGGGGGGGGGGGGGGCAGATTTTATATTGATTTGTGTTCTTGAGTCCTCATATTGTTCCAAAGATAACATTTTTCATTCAGTTTCTTTGGAAGGCTTATTGCCCCCCCTGTTATGAAGAGGAAGATTATTGTTTCATAATCTTCCTTGTTCATTATTTACATTGATTATAGCTAAAAAAAGTAAGATAGTGGGCAGGTATCCTGTTATTCCACATTCCAGTTTAATATTCCATTAATCGGTAACCTGCAAGACGCAAGAAGAGGAGTGGAGATGAGATCTTCTTCCTCTCTTTTGTCCTCTCCCCTCCTCTCCCCTCCTCTTCTCTTGTCTCCTCCTCTCCCTCCTCTCTTGTCCTCTCCCTCCTCTTTCTCCTTCTTGTATTTGAGTATGAAGGTGTACTGAGACGTTTGCTCCTCATGAGGAAATTTTCCTACCACCTTTATAAAGGAAATCATTACTGTTTGTAAAGAAGTCCATGGAGCATATTCCTTCTTGAGAAGCTAATATGTCCTCAACTAGTCAGTTCATTACATTGTTCACAAGAGCCTGTAATTCATGGAGTCACATAATGTTAAATTCATTATGATAAGTTGTACACCACTGTACCGTGTTAAAATTGTTTGCTATTTCTCACTGAAGCACATGTGTACTTCAGAATGAGGTAGCTGGTATGTACAAGTGTGGAGGGTAATGGAAAGTAAACATTATTGTTACTTTAGATTTGTTAGTTTTCTTGAGTTACTTCAAACACATCATCAGAAACTGTTCTGTTGATTCAGAAGAGCACAACCTGTCTGTATTGTCTCCTATTCCAGTGTTTTATTTCCATATCGTTATGTAAGGCCTGCATAACTATCCTCTTGAGTTGTCTAGGTATGTTGATTTAATAAAGAATAAAATGGCATTCATTTCTGCATTTCTTGAACCAGGGAGGGGTGAAATACTCTCCTTTGCCACGATATCTAGAATTGCATCCAGCTTCCTATCAGATGAACACCTGGGACACTTCTTTGGACTGGAGTGTTCAGTTGACAGTCACTTTCATGTAGTACTGAGGTTTGAATAGCTGGTTCTTTACCTGCACTGTTCTGATACACCTTCATGGTGTGTTGCTTCAGCACATGGGCACCTTTACCTTTGCCCAGGAGACCTAAGGTGGGAAGTGGACAGTGTTATGTTGTGAGGATCTGAAGTGCATCATGGGCGGACAAACAGAATCTTTGTTGTTGTTGAATACCAAAACACATATGGGATGATAAGTGTTAAAAAACATCATTGCTACCCTCATATCTTGAATTCATAAGTCACATATTTAAAAACCCCATCTGAATGCAGCATTTTTCATATTCATTAATTAAAGATATTCATATGACCCTCATGCTTGGGCATAATTCTGCTGTCTTCAGGAATGTACAAATTTATGAAAGCCATTAAAAGTTTTACATTTATTTTACAGTTATGGAGTGTTGCAGGCCTTATGTCTGCTCTTCCATGGTATGCTCATAAGGGGAAATAAACCAAGTTATCATCAGAAGTGTGCAGTCTCTGGTTATGTTATGTACTTTTTGATGTATTCAGGTGGTGCTTTGTAAAATGTCTGATTTTCATGTATTTTATTGTGTTGCTTCCTAATGTCCTCTGGAAATATGGTGGTGTTCCTTGTGTATTATGTGATTGCTTATTTATTGTTATTGTCTGTTTTATTGTGTTGCTTTCTAATAGCTGACCTGCAGTAAGGTGTTCCTTCTGTGTTACATTATGTACAGATCATCGTATGTCAGGATGGCCATTACAAAGTAGCACAATAGAACAGATGATGATAGTGATGTATGAAGTAGCCTCTGAACACTTCAAAAATTAAATAATGTGATCAGATTGGAAGCACTTCAAGTGATGAATTGATTTACTTCCCTTACAATCAGGAAATACCATGAAAGAGAAATATAATAATTTTAGTGTGTTTTCATTAGTTGTATTTTTAAATGTGTAACTTTTAATAGATTTTATCTATTAGTGTGTGGCAGAATTTTGCTGAAACATGCAAAGTTGCATGAGTGATTTAATAAATTTTAAATACTGTTGCATTGAGATGGTTTTTATTATGCTTGACTAGTGACAAAAGATAAAATGGTGATTATGATGTCTTTGAAAAGCAAAGTTGAAATATTTCTTGGAGGAAAGGAGTAAAGGTTTCAAGGGTATGAAATTAATTACGTCACTTGGTATCACATCCAGTGGCAGGTTTTGGTTCTGTTACTAGTGAGGTGAACTGTCACACAAACTACAAGAGGAAAGTTATTTCCCCCCATGTTGTGTGTAAGTCGGTAATTTGGCCGTCCTAACGTGATATTTGAGGGAAATGCCAAGGAACACTGAAATGGCATTAACTTCCATAATGCTAACGTCTATATCATGAGAGAATCATATAATGAGAATGTGTGGTGTATTAATGTACTCCAGTCCTAGAACCAAATCAACTGGCAAATAAATGCATAAACTGCATGAGCAAATGTGATATGATTAATTTTTCTTTCCCTTGTAAATTTCCAGAGCTGGTGGCATTTTTGTATATATACAGAAGCCGCTGTCAATTGGTCATTCTTTAATTCAAGCACAATGGCTTCGAGTAACTCAGTTTTCTCTTTTGAGAACACTGCAGAGTGTATTGTGGTTCTATGGTTTGAGTTTGTGTGGGCCATTTCGAACCATTCTCGTCACTCAGCACTATGATTTTGCTGTCGTTGCTGGTGTTGGTGCTTTGTTTTCTGGTAGGTATTCTACATCAAACACATTGTTTACAGCTTTGTGTGATATAACTCCATGTTTGACCACAACTTCTTAGCCCAAACTGAATCAGTTTAAATATTAGTAGCATTTGTTAAAAAATTGTGTAATGACAGATACATTGTGTCATTCTCATTTTAATGTAAAGTCACAAGAAGTCACAATGTGTCAGTTTGGTATAGAAAATTTCTATTCTTATAGCCTGTTTCAGTTAGATAATATGAAGTGTGATACTTTGTTCCTTTTTAATTTAAAAGGAAAATTATTGCTGGAATACCTTGCGAAATATTTGCCATTTGAACCTCATCATGCTGATGTTTATGAGCAAAGAAAGTAACACACATGAGAAATTCGTGGAAAGCTTTTAGTAGAGGTTTGCAAATTTTGAATTTGAAGGAAGAATTTCATGGAGTGATGGAAGTTTGGGAAGCATTGACTTGAATTGATAGGCTCTGAGGGACAGGTCATAAAGTGTTGTAATGTTTATGAAGTCTTAATCAAATTTTGAATTGCAAAGGTGGATAACATCAGAAAAAGAGAGAGGGAATGATCATGACAGGTAAACGGGGAGAAATGAAAGAGGATATGGCCCATTAACATTACAAAGATTCCTGCTGCTTGCCTGTACTGTGGCACCTTCAAAAAATGAGGTTGGATGCAAATGGTGTCCACTGTACATACTCAGTGTACAGAAAAGCATTTTTTAAGGAGTCCCATAAATGCTGTAGAATACAAATTAACATTGGGAACTGGCAGAGAGGAATTCTGGTAGGCAGAAGTTCTTAATTTTGGAAGTAATGGAGCAGAATGTCAGGAGGGAGTAGAGGTGGTCTTTGCAGCATTATATCTGGTTTTTATGCACATGTGAATGATTCTCTGTTGATGCTATGTCGGTTACACATGGTATATAACACTGGATAATGTGTGGTAGGATAATTATGAATGTTAAGGCTGGAGAAAAGAAGGAAGCAGTTTTATGCTCATAGAATCTTCTGAGTACAGTCAAATGACAAAATGGCAAAGATTACTAATGTTTTAATCCTTAGGTTTTTATGGCATCTAATGTGTAACTTAGGTTTTCGGAGTTCTGCTGTATTGTGTGTTATGCACTTCCTGTGTTACTGCATACACTGCAGTGACCACCTTTAGAAGGAAGATGGAATCCATTATAGGGGTCTTGCAGATGGAGTGAGGGTTTAGGGTGTGTGAAATATAATTCTGTACAGTGGGAAGCGAACATGGCCAATATATGTCTTGCAGTGGAAGTAAGGGTGGGAAGTATGGAGTGTGGTGTTATCCAGTTGGAAGGCAGTGTGTGGTAAGGAAGGATGTTTGGATAAAAAGATGTGAAACTAACCTTTACTTCTTTCCTAACCATCCTCATTCACTTTGAAGATGGTGACTGCAGTGTGCATGGAAACAATGGGAAGGATGCAACACGTGGAGTGGCTATAGTCCAAAAGCCAAACTTATTCAAAGATTACTGATGTTTGGAGGTAGCACATCCCTCCAAAATGTTGGCAGTTCCACAAACTGTATTTTTGTATTTCCCATGTTTCCTTAAACAGCATTAACAAACTGCCCTTTGTAATGAAGATGTGTTTTATGTGAGGCAGGAACTGAGTCTTTAAATATTCTTCACATGAATTTGAGGCTTTAAAAGATTAAGTTGCCTTGGTTTATTTGAAGTGTTGACAGTTTTGAATAACCAGTGTAATTAACAAGTACCAACAAGCATACTGACATTCTTTGTATTACAGGTGTGGGTGTTCCAGCAGTGTATCGTGGCACATTGTTATTTCTTGGTGCCATCCTAGCACTGCTGTTTATTGATCATGATGAAACACAACAGCATCAGGGATATAGCCATTTATTTTCTAACTTAAGTTCTTGGTTAGGTTTTGCAGACCACAAGGTAATGTTATACTGTGACATTTAAAGAGAAGCATTTTGTCATTGGTTTGAATGAATAACTTATCTCTTCATATTAACAAAACTGTACTTAACTTACTTAGATTTGTTATCTGAATATAATTTATGTTATTTGTCTTCATGAGTTAGGAAATGTGTTGTTAAGTAAGTAAGTGTTGCTGGATCTTCCTTGGAAAGTTTACAGTTATTTGTCTGATGAAGAATTCCCATCATGAGGACAAAAGTTCATCACTGTTTTACAAAACCAAAAGCCTGCCATTGCACCCTGTCCTGAAGTAGTTGAGAACAATCCCCAGCTCACACCATCCATTTTAATGTTCTTCCTCAGTCTGTGTCTGGGTTTTGCAAATGGCCTTTTTCCTAGAAGTTTTCTGACAAAAATCTTGTCTGCACACTTTTCCAAATTTTTGGGTGCATTGACAAACAAATCACGAAAAGCAACTACTAGTTCTGTCATATCTGTCCTCATCAAACAGTGTGACTTCCAGTGGACAGATTTTACAAAATTTAGTGCTTGAGATTTTACTACAATTTGTTGACACTTTCCAGTTTTGGTGAGAAGCAGATAAAAATAAAAGTTTAGATGAAGACCTATGTAAAAGCTATCCCTACACAAGCCTGAACAGGCCACTAGGCTTCCAGGAGGTGGAGGCTCCCAGATTTCCAGACAGTCGGCACATGAAGGTGGTAAGGTTGTCAGCCCTACACACCAGCTGCCTATACCCCCCAGGAAATATTCCTGGTACTCATTTCTGTTAGAGGCTGAGTTGACCCCAGGGCCATAGTGCAGCCAGAAGCATTAAATCAATGAAAAATTCCAATGACCCATCCAGAATTGAACCCATGACCTTCCGCCTTGTAGTGCAGTGCCTCAACCAACTGCACCACCGTGTGCCCTGAAGACCTATGTACATTTATAATATCTTGCCACTGTTGGACACTATAACTGAGACACTGTTCTCTGTGATGTACAAGTTAAGGCCAAAGAAACAGCTGATGATGAAACATAATAAAGCACAATTAATATAAGTCTGCCTGTTTATGATATCTTGGCATTTATGCAATACTGATTGTGATCAGTTGTATGTCTGTTAAGATACAGAGAAAGAAGTATTATACTGCGTGTTGTGTAGAATGTGGAAGGGCACATTTTAAAATAGAGTAAAATCTCCTAAGGCCTTTCTTATGTGTTACCTTTGTTTACAGTTTGGAGTAATGCTGCTGTTTATGTTACTGCTGGTTCAAGTCGGTGTTAATGCTGTTGGAAAGCGTATTGCAGTTGATATTGGTGGTATGAAGAGGCTGCATTCTCTTGTCACACTTTTTGAAGGGATATATCTGGTTCCATGGATGCTTATAATACTAGTAACCCAGGTTGGTGTCGTTTTTAGCGAAGACTGTTTATATTCATTATAAGAACCAGTTTACTATATGTAATTCAAATGAGATGTGACTGTAAAGTAATGGTTATAACAAAGCTATACTTAAATAGTAAGTGGACACTATGGACAAAGACGATAAGTGGCTAAAGGTCCATGACAGTGGCTGATTCATGGTTCTGTAAATATGTGCAATATGTGTGTTTATTAATTTTGTATTGTTCATACCGTGCATCTTGTTACAATCATTACATCAACCAACTCATGCACCGGATAAAATACATTCATAAGTTATTATAAAAACCCCTACATGTTTCAGCACCAAATTACCATCTTCAGGGGGGGCATTTGGTACTAAGGAATGTAGATCCAACACACCAATCTAGTTGTTTAGTCACCTTGACAAAAGTGCTTAAAATATTGAACATTAAAACTCTGAAATACACAAAATTAACAACATAAATCATAATGCTATAATGTTAAAAGTATTAAAAATGTTAAAATTAAGCTATTCCGGGTACTGCGTTGTTGAAGACTGTGTGGATTATGCACATAAACATCTGCAATGATCATATATAAAGATTCGTCCTGGTGGAGCGTATGTTATGTATCTTGTAGAGCGATGAGGGGTTTTTATAATAACTTACGGATGTATTTTATCCGGTGCATGAGTTGGTTGATGTAATGATGTGTATTTTATTCCTGACATTTAGAGTGTTGCTGTCTGTGCTCAGCCGATTTGTTGTTACTATACTGAGAGATTGTTTATTGCTTAGTAGTTCAGATTGAACTCACACCCTTCGAATACCAAATCTATATTCCAACTACAAGAAGAATTTTGGGTTCAGTCCTAACCACTCTTACAAGTTACAGTATTAAAAGCAGTAGTCCTATTGGTCTAGTGGTTATCATGCAAGTTTAGTATTGATAGAGTTTCAGGTTTGGTCCTGACTGCTGCCAACAGTATTAAAAAAGTTGAAAAAGGAAAATGGGAAATGAACAAGGAAAGAAACAGAAATTTTTCAGTGTAATTATAACCAATTTGAAAATTGGATTAGGGCCACCTTCCAAGATGCCATATATGATAAATATAGGTCTGGTAATGGGCAGTCAGTAAACACAAAAGCTGTTTTTCTCTGGAACAACTCCATGCGCTTTTGCAAAGCCGTTTGGAAGATCACTGAATTCTGTTCCTGTACTGATGCCTTTACACTGCCTCTGAGTTGGTTATTGCATATTTATAGATGCTGTTTGTAATACTGCATGTTGTATGCCAGTTTTCTTTGTATTGGTTATGTACCCCTCTTCTTTGTACAGGTGAAAGAAAGTATTTCTGTAATATCAGTTATTCTTCTCATTGCATCAGTTGCTACACTGATGTCTGTGGTCAGTTACTATGTGGATAGTGTATGCATGCAGAGGTAAGTTGAACGTTTTTGTTCTCACAAACTCACTTGCTGCTGAGTATTAGCTCATGTATGCATCAGAACTGGAAGAATTAGATACAGTTTTTCCTAAAACTGTGCCTTTATGAGATAATTATGAAAAATAGAGCACAGACAGACCATTAAGTGACTTTGACGTTGTGGTGCAAACAAGATATGATTTGCAATCAAGGTAATTGAGATGAAAATACAAATGTAGAGTCACAATATGTAATACTTATTGCTTTCTAATGAGTGAAAGTTTGAAGTTATGGTGCATTGTGCATGATGGATAATTAAGGCAAAAATGCATAGTCATACTTAATATTACAGATTTATACTTGATCATAATATTTAATATGCATTGCTTATATCAGTGAATATGAAATTTCATATGTAGATAGATTATCATTGCACCCATAAACTGTTTATGAGATATTGTTGTAAGTCAGAAATTACAAACTTTTCATCAGGCTGAACTTTTGAGGGTATATAGGACCACATTTAACAAAAACAAAATTAGTATAGCCATATAAATAATAAGCTTTTCAAAGAAATGTAACAACATACCCTAATAATATTAATAACACTCTGTGATATGTGTGCAATTGTGAACATGTGTGACCCCAGGGCATTGAATGGTGTGATCATGTGAGAAGAGTCCAGAATGCAACGACCCTAGTGTACTTTAGTGTTATGTTATAAATACATTTACTGTCTTGTTTATGGTCACTTCTGGTAATGAGTGGTTATATTTTCTTTTGTAAGAGGCTTTGTGTTCAAGACAAATCTCTTGCTAATTCTTGTGCATAGTGCCATTATTTGTATCTCACTTCCACTGAATTCATAGAAAGGTTGTAGTGTATAAACAACTATGTTGTGGAATTATATGGTATTTTGAGGTTTTTGCTGGAATAAATATTAAAATTATGGTCTTTTTCAATGTGATGCCATGTAATTTGGTAGACAGTTACTGCTTATGTTCCCTGAAGATGACAATAGTAGGTTCCTCTGAAGTCTTGGTACCTGTCTGTGAAAGTACATGGTGTCACATCCCAGAAGACTGTAATCTGAATGTATTATAACTGTTGCAAAATGTTAAGTTACAGTGGAGCAAGGTAAATTAATATATCTTACCGTAGGCTTGAGGTTCCACGAGTAGCAAGAATTGGATCCATTTCATTGTTTCTGTGGGCTCTGCTTGCTGCAATTTTATGGCAGTGGATATTTTTACCCAGTGGTAATCCAGATGGTGTTTCTCCAGCTGTAGAGGAACACATGCTGTCTGGTGGATGTCTTCTTGCCTGTGGCTTGTTTGTTCTAGGTGAGATAAGTGATATGTCTGTTAATATGAGCGAGTACTTTACAAAGAATTGTGGTAATGTAGTCAGGCTGGATAACAGAGGTTTTGTTCCTTGCAGAGGCATGTACTACCCATACTTTTTACTTTGACGTCACATCCAGGCCAGTTCTGAGTAGTCAAACATAGTATGAGATAACAACTTGAGAGTGAGTGAGCGTAAGCAGCTGTTTAATAGAGTGTCAGTTGACTTTAGTTTCAGATGCATAAGGGTTAAGAAAATCTTCATTTTTATTCACTAGACTCCCTGACCGGTTTAGTTTACACAAATCTTGAGCAACCTTTATTGTTAGAAGCACAGAATCCTGTCCAGGCTGCAAACCAAATAACATCATATTTTTATTAACTAGATTTGTATGTTATGTTTTTAAACACCAGCATAAGGGTAGTGTTAATGAAAGGAAAGCATATGATAATATCATTATGATGTATGTTTTTCAATTTATATAGTAATATTTGCAGTTTATTGGTTTCTTGTCACTTTTATTACTGTATGTATTTAATTGCCTGCAGTCACTAAAGTTTGACTTGTAAGATAAATCTCCTGGGATATTTTGTTATGTTGACTGGTAAGTAGTTACTGACACTTCAGAGGAGCATGCTGCCTCCCTGGTTGGGGTCTAGAAGTCAATTTCAACTGGTAAATAGTAAATATTTCCCAGTCAACATGATGTGACATTCCACAGCACTTAAATCCTCATTTTTATATTGTTTGGTTTCATTCATTCTAGGGGCCACTTTACTTGAGGATCCCAGTGAACGTTTACTTATATGTATTTAGTTTTTTTTTTTTTTTTCAGATTTTGTTGAAACTCAATGTATAAGTATTGCCACTGCTTTTTCTTCTGGAAAAATAGATTTTTGCAGTGCATGCAAAGCAAAATAGATTGCTGTAAACCTGTTTTTAGTCTCCTTTACTTCTTTAAAGAAAAAAGAAGTGTTGACACTGTGCACCATTGCATACCATGAGAAAAAAAGGACACTGAAGAAATATGTAAGATCAAAAATAATCATTACCATGATTATGAGTAATAAATACCAAGACAAATGAGCCTAACAAATTCTCAAAAAGAGAAAAAAACACATACACACAAAAATAAACAGCAAAAAACAAGCTGCAATTAAAACAACACAAATAAAAATAAGTAACAAGATACAACGCCAACACTGTAAAATGATTAAACATATTTTCATAGTGACACTTCCAAAAGTGAATTTGATTTTGCTTGTTGTTCCACAAAAGTAAGGGAATGTGAACAGGACAGAGTTTATTGTTGTAGATAGGCCATGTCATAGCTCAGGACGTTATTCATTGGCTACTGACTGTGGAAGTCTGTCTTCAATCTCAGAACAGTCCATATGGAATTTGTTGTCAACAAAGTGCCATTGGCACAGGTTTCTGTCCTAGTACTGTGATCTTTTGCTGTCGGTTATTATTCCACCAATGCTCCATATTCATTCCTCCATCATCCAGGGCTGGTACAGTGTGCCCTTTAATAGCCACACTTGGTCCTTCCTACCACGAGAATTAAAGAAAGTGGTTGTAAGTACAGAATATTTATTTTTATGGTATCCCTGAGTGTGGCATCTTTATCACATAGAAAGCCTGCATCTGCTGTGATGTCCTGTGACAGCTGCTGTTATGATTGACATCTTAGTTTATGATTGGGAAGAACAGAAATTTAGATCTCTGCCTCCTGGGATGTGATGCTGTGTAGTTTGGTAGACTGTAACTGCATTTCAGGGGAATGTCTCGCCCCCATCTTCAGTCACTCTTCTGTAGTTGAAGGTTTGCATTGTTGGGATGTTGTATGGCATTGGGTGGTTGAGCTTCACCCCTGAAGATGGGCTCCATATGTTGTCCTGAAACATCAGTTACACACTACCAACACCACACAATGTCCCAAAAGAGCAAAGACCTCAACTGCATCATGGTGTAAGCTAAAATCTTGCACAGTGTTCTGTAGTACTGGACTTGATTAGGTACTTTCTGGTTATGGCTGTTCGGCGTGCCTCCAGTTGGTGCTCTCTTAACACTTTCACTGGCGGGTATTTAAATCCCCGAGGGTGTTAAACTGCTAGGGATTTATTGAATGTTAAACAACTAGTGCGTCGTTTTATAAATTATAAAATATAATTATATATAAAGTTATGTATAAAATGCATATATTTTTTCTAGCTGTCAGCTAGGGATTAATAAAGATGTAAAATATGTTTCCTGAAAGAAGTTATTGTGTGCGTGGCCTATTTAAGGCAAAAGAGCAGAGTAAATTTTAGATCGACTAAAGTCGATGCTGGCAAATTAAAACGTAAATACTTAAATCGACCGTGGTCAACTTTGGCAGTGAAAGTGTTAATACTACCGACCATATACAATGTACAGTTTGTTGCATTATTCAGGCATCATGTGTAGGCATCAGCAGGAGGAAGGGGACAAGCCAGGCATCTGCACCCCAGATTTTTGGAAGATCAGATTTTAAAATTTTGGGAAGTGGAGGAGATATGCAGAATATTAAAACCATAAATTAGAATTGTAGAAACCTACACTCTAGGTTGATACCTAAGACGTTTGTAAATTTTTTTGTCATCATTTTCCATATTTTCATAGTGATCAGGATTAAGATGTGGTCATATGGGTTTTGACACCATGTAGTCTCTGAGGTGGACAGTATCATTTTTGCTTCTATTATTCTATAAAATGGAGGCATTATATTCCTTTGAAACATTGGTATCCACCTCCAAAAGTGCATGGTGTCACAACCCAGAAGACCACATGCTTAACACATTTCTCTCTTTTGCACCCTGGATAATTCTTCTTTATCTTTCAAAGTGATAGGCCTAATGTAAGGTACTGTATCTCTTTTTCTACAGCCTCTTTAGGTCTCACATCAACTACAAAGGGTGGAGCAAGAGGTTCATTTATAGGCTATTCTGCTGCAGGCCTGCCATTATACAATTTCACCAATAGCACATTACACCAAACATCGCGGTCAGTTTTACTGCAAGCCAGTTCATTCCTCAAGCACATACTGGCTGACCATAATAGCAGATGCATATTCTACTTTCTGTGTTTGAATCTTAGTAAGTTTAATTGTCAAATGTTTCCAGTATGTCATTCATCTTTATTTGCCATACAGAAAAGAAGATACAGAATTGAGTAAGGAAATCTAAGTATGAAAATAATAATGTGGGTTTGTGAGGCATAATAATTCTTCTACCTCCATTTACGACTGCTTCACCTTTCCGTGTCATTGTTAATCAACTGGTGTAGACGCAGAGAACTTTTCAAAAGTATTTCTCTTGCATTGAATTTAGTTAAGCAAACGATGTTTCTAGTTCCAGTTTGGTTCTGTCTGATGAAGAAAGTTCATAAATTTGACAGCAGGTATTGCTTTCTCTACACATATTTGAAGTGAATTCTGTTCCATGTAGAACTGTGCAACAGATTGTTTTTATTAATTTTTAATATATAACATTTTATTCATGACACAGCAAAATAAGTGGACTCTTATCATACAGAAATTTCCACAGTTACCTACACCAGTGAATTATAGAGCTAAATAGTACTAAAATTACACCAAAATTAAAATTAGAATACATTTGTTGAACATAACAATAACATTAATATTTGTCTAATGAATTTTATACAGATTTCAATTAAATTATTTTTTGACTGCATTGAGATTCCATTCATATTAAAATTGATGTTTATATCATATCATTTCCATTGTGCCCCACTCTGTGATAAATTGCAGCCCTGTTCAACATCATTCATAAAGTTTATTTATCACATACTTGACATATGTAAGGGAATTTTTCTTTTATAATTTTTCTTGTATGCATTTAATGCTATGGCGCTCATTGTCTGTACATTCACCACTACAGAAACATGCCAATATATTTTACTGAGCCCATTACCTCATATGGTTCACTTTGCTTATTGAAAAGGCTGATTTCTGGATAATGTAATTACAGTAACACCCCGATTTAAAGTTCCCTCATTTAGTGAAATCCCAGATTTAGTGATAATTTTTTATGTCTCGACAATAGCTCCATATCAACAATGTGACCTCCATTTAATGAAAACCTCAATTTAGTGAAATATATTCTAATCCCCCAGCAATTCATTAAATAGGGGTTTTACTGTATTAAACAAATCACTGTTTTTGTGGTAAAAAGTCAAAGGTTTAATATTTGCATCTGTCACCAAGTACATTTCAGGTCGACGCCAGTCTTTTATGTGCGTATAGTCACTAGTGCAGCAGTGAAGTTAGTGTTCTAACTGTTTATTACATACAGACAATACAGGTGGGGTATGTCATTCAGGGCAGTGACTGGACTGTGGCCTGGTCAGTGGAGTTTGATTTCCAGCAGGGTCAGAGATTTTCTCTGTGCTACCACATGCATGCTGGCTCTGGTTGTCACCAGTAGTCCTGTGTGTTGGATATTCAGGGGGAGATTTCTATGGTAATAAACTGGTCAGGGCATGAAGCTGATCAATCACCTCCATCTGGTGCCAATGTCAAGAAATACAGCACTGTGCCACATGTCTTGATGGTATGGTGTAATTAAGCACAGCAACAACTTTACCTTTGCCTGGGGTTATATGTACACATTTGAGTATGTAAAAAATATGGTGCATTAAACTCTAAATTTGATTCTGTAAAAGATATGGTGTATTAAACTCCAAATTTCATTCCAAGTGTGCACATAATCATTGCAACTCCAATGTTTTGAAAACATCTGCAACAAAATATTATGTACTTATTAGGTAATTAGTGTAGGTTGCATTTTTGTAGTGATTTTTAATTTTACGTTTATTCACAGGTTTTACAGTTATTGAGTTTCTTTACGGAATTTGGACCAACAGTCTTGGTCTGATATCTGATGGTTTTCATATGCTCTTTGATTGTTCTGCACTAATAATGGGTCTTCTTGCCTCTGTTATGGCACGATGGAAGCCATCGAAAACTTTCTCTTATGGGTAAGGACTCTTGGCAATGTATGAGAAGTGTAGCATAAAGAAAATTCTTGCAAAGAATATTTCTTTTAAAGACGAGTTCAGTCAGTAGCATACAGCACAGCATAGAGCTAGGTTACAACAATTGTAAAATAACAAAATTTTATTTAAGTGACTGTGTTTCCAGACATACAAATTACGCAACTTAGCCTGGTTGATATTGTCTGGTGGGTAGATATTTGAGGTTATATTTTCAGACTGAAGGTGCTTTAATGGAGTTCACTGTGGTGAATACAAGGAGTTAGTTGAATATAACCCAGAATTTTACTAAAATATCTAAGCATCTTTGATCAAGCCACAAACATACAATTTTGTGATTGCATTCTTGTGTAGTAGTAGATATTTGAGGTTATATTTTCAGATCAGAGGTGCTTTGATGATTGCACTGTGATGCATACAAGGAGTTACTTGAATATAGCACAGTATTTTACTAAAATATCCAATTATCTTAGATCAAGTCAGAAATATACAATTTTGTGATTGCACTCTTTTGTAAGTTGGGTGATGTGAATTTACATTTTCCTGCTTTTGATCAGATGATGCTTAATTTTCATCATGTACAGAGTAGAATACATTGAATTTATTTATCCTTTAACAACCTGTCTAACCATACCCTGGTCTTTAAATTGTAGTCTGGACAATTCTTGTGATAAGTACAGTAGTTGCTATGGATTTACTCATTAGTACACTGCAGGAAACAACAAAATAAATACCTGTTCGGTGGGATGGGTTCTGATTCTGAAAATTTGCACCACCCATTGATGCCACATCATGACTTGGATTGGTTTAGGTATGCTTCAAAACACTGAACAATACAAACTCATAAATCACATGTCTGACAGTTTATTTATCCTGTCCTCTTTACTGCTCATGCTGAACAAGTATGGCAATACAGTTTTTAAGATTGAAAGTGTTCAGTGTAATTTCTATGAAGCTGATACCTTATGTCACAAATGGCCTGCTCAGGGTGTTATGGGTGAGGTAAACTGGTAACATTTTCAATCAAGTTCTGCATGAGTTTAAATCAGAAGTCCTTGTCAGTCATTTGGTACCACAGTAAGATAGAAGGTGGTAGCTCTTCAGATTCTCGAGTCTTAAGAAGTGAGAAAATATAGCTCCCCCCCCCCCCCCCCCCATTTCCGTGTCTTACATTTCGTCAATTAATTGTTTACCCTTCACATCAATGTCTTACATTTTATCAAATAACTGTTAACCATCTTGTCCACTTTGGCAACATGCGAATAGTCCTGTATAAGTTTTGGCTTCATAGCATTTTCATTTTTTCATTCTCATTTTGGAAGTTATGGTTACTGGTGGATCATGCATATTTGTCAGTATGTGTACACGTTCAGACGATTGCTGGAAAGTCGTCTCACATCGTAGATTATCATCCCCTTTTAGTTGTTTGGTGGTAGTGGATGTCAGATGTATTACATTTGTGTGTGCTGTTATTGTCAGTAGTCAGACTTGCAGACATCAGTATCATGTGTAGCAAGACTTTTCTTGTAATTTGTAAATTCTTATTCCAAAACATTTATATCTTTAGGCTGTATTGTTTGAAAATATTCTTCCTTTGAAAAGTACTAATATTTCATTCACAGCCAGATGTTTGGAAGGAACTTACGAAGGTTGTACCAGAAGTCATAAGCTTCATAGAATTATAAACAAATTCCAGTGAATATTGCAATGCGCAATATATCATGACTAGTTCCATCTATCTTCTCATATCAGAATGAAAATTACATCACCTGCCCCTGCTATGCATATATTTCAGTGCGAGAAAATGGCTGGCAAGGACACGTAATTTTGGTAACATGTAGTGATAGAATTTCGTGTCAAGGAGGAAATCCCCATATCACTTAATTTTCAATGCCCAACAGGCCCCATATCACATATTCATGCATGACTTCAACGTGCAAATGGAGATGCATTTTTCAGTGCTGTGTTAGATGATGGGTAAAGCATTTTGAAAATGGGAACACAGACATCGCTGATCAGCCCATAGTGGTTGCCTGTGAGTTGCCTCTACTGACAGAAACAAAGAAAAATCAATGGGTTCGTCAGAGAGAATCGACACATAACAGTTAGGAAAGTGTAGCAGAGACTGGAATAGGACACCCTGCAATCCAGGAGATAGTGGAAAGTCTGGGATACTGGAAAGTTTTTGCATGTGGTTCCTCTATTGTTGATGGAGGAGCACAAATTTCAGTGAAAAATGTTTTCATATAGTTGCTGGAATGTATGCTGTCAAAGGTGATGACTTTCTTCGCAGCATCCTGATGGGTGATGAAAGCTGGTTGCATCGCCTTGATCCTGAAACAAAATGATAGAGCATGATATGGCATCACAGGGATATGCAGCGGTGCAGTTGGTTGAGGAACCGCGCTACAAGCTGCAAGGTCGCGGGTTCAATTCCCGATGGGGTCATTGACTTAATCATTCCAGCTGCACTATGGCCCTGGGGTTGACTCAGCCTCTAACAGAAATGAGTACCAGGGATATCTCCTGGGGTAAAGGCGGCTGGTACGTGGGGCTGACAACCTTGCCACCTTCATGTGCCAATTATCTGGAAATTGTGGGCACCTCAAGCTCCTGGAGCCCTAGTTGCCTGTCTAGGCCTGTATAGGGATAGCTTTATGGTATGGAATCACACATCACCACCCAATAAAAATAAGCCAAAATCAATGCCCTGAATCCAGAAGACCATGGGGACTGTCTTCTGGGATGCTGAAGGATGCATAATGGTTGAGTTTTTGTCACAAGAGGAAACTGTCAGTGCTGCTGGTTACCTTCAGACTCTCCAGAAGCTTCATTATATACTGTGTGACAAACGTCCAGGGAAGAAAAAAGATCATCCTGCAACAGGACAGCTCAGGGCTCCACACTGCTTGTCTATGCATGGAGAGGATTCAGAAGAATGGCTGGGAACTTCCAGCCATCCACCCTACAGTCTGGACGTAGCCTTCTTGGACTACCATCCATTCAGGTTCATAAAGGGTCTTATGTGAGGCAAGCACTTTGCGACCAATGATCCAGTCCAGGAAGCCGTCTGTCATTGTTTACGAACAGCTGAAATGGAGATCTACTGCAAGGGGATCTTAAAACGTGTGGAATGGTGGCAGAAGTGCGCTGATCAGGATGGGGATTTTTTAGAGAAGTAAATACAGTGCACAGATATGACTGATGTGCTTTGTTTTCCTATTTGTGCCTTTACTTTACTGTGAAATTAATTTACTCATGACTTTCAGTAATATCTTGTGTATTTGTCTTTCATGTGTTAGAAATATTATGGCTTAGTTTCTATTGTATGTATGGGTTAGTCTTTTCAATAGCACTGTCACTATTTCAAAAATCAGAGAAATAAAGAATATGAAAAAGGCTGTAAGAAACTGTTCAGTCACTGACCTGTATCTTTCAGGCTGTTCAGCATGTCATGTTCCATTTTAGTAATAATCAGCAGAAACAGAAATATTTCAGATTCAGTAATGTAAGGTTTTGGGGAAGATCCATCATCTGATTTGTCCAAATACTGTTGATTGCATTAAGTGGTCTCCTCCACCAGCATAGTAATAGCAGTTCAAATTAGATCATGAAGATACTGTATGTATTTATATGCAGTGCTAAGTTTTGTCTTTTGCCAGTATCATCATCATTCAATATATGGATATTTCTTCCTGTCTTACCTGTCACTTTTCTCCACTCAACATATGTGTAACAGAATTAGTGCAAGGCCTTTGTAAGTAATATTAATTTCACATACAGTAGAACCCGGATAAGAAGTCCCCACATAAGAAGTTTTCCCCTGTAAGAAGTCTGATTTTTAAAGTCCCGAAATCCCATTGCTTTTAATAAGCTTCCCTCTTGATAAGTCTTCCCGCTTAAGGAGTCCCTAATCCTCTGGTCCCTTGAAAGACTTCTTAACAGGGTTCTACTGTATGTATCTTAAATTCTTAGATGTTAAGGTACGAATTTTGTTCAGTAAAGAATGAAGTTTGGCCACTCCTACTAGCTGCTTTGTCTATGACCACTTAGGTATTGAGGTTGCAGGTTCAGCTGTGTACAGTAGTTTGTTCACTTTGTGTCAGCATTGTCTGCACTGGTAATGGGATCCTCCTAAGAAGTCTTACCAGTAGACATAATAACAATTTTGAAGGCCTTTGTAATACAGAGGCAGATTGGACTGTGACAGTGTGAAAAGAAAGTGATAGGATAAAATTAGGCAACATTGACAGATAGGCCAGATTTAGGATTTTGAACAGACCACGGAGATCCACCCCTTGTTGTTGATGGTGCTAACATTTGCATAATTTCAGAAAGGGGCAGGTTGGTTATCTGTAGTATAGTGTGCTATTTGAAGAACTGGTGTAGAGATATGTAAAAGAGGTACTGGCATTTTGTTTTTATTTGCTTTTTTTTTTTTTTTTTTTTTTTTTTTGGACATAGGTACAGTCGAGTGGAAGATTTGTCTGGTTTTGTGAATGGCCTTTTCTTAATAGTCATCTCATTATTTGTCCTGTCCGAAGCTGTGAGTCGTCTGTTAGATCCTCCACACATCAGTACACAAAAACTGTTGGTGGTCTCAGTTGCTGGTCTGTGTGTCAACCTAGTGGGCATTCTTGCATTTAGGTAAGTAGTGAAAAATGTAGTTTCTATAAATACCTGAGTATATGACATCCTTTAGCTTCAATTTTCATTGAAGAATAGGTAATTTTTTATTACAAGGTGAAGGTAAATGCTTAAAAGTACACAATAGTTGCCAGTTTATCTACAAAAATTTGCTCCTTGAAACCATGATGCATTGATATGAGAGTATTTTCAAAACAGGAATCATTAGATTTTCATTATCATTACTACCATATTTGCATGCAGTTTTTTGAGGTCCATATTTTTGGAATAGTAGCTATGCTTTGGTGATACATTTTATAATCCATCAGACATGATTCTGTGTTTCAACATCATTGCTACAACTCAGCTGAGGATCTGGATTTAGAGATGTTATTTGAAATTATTAGTCGAAAACAAAGCATCCAAGGACCCATGTTTACATAGACTTTTTTTTGTCATTGTGCACAGAATGTGTCCTTATTGAGACATTCTAAATGTAATTTTTTTCAGACATGGTCATAATCATGGACAGCATCACAGTCACAGCCATTTACATGGTCGCAGTCACTCAGGGGTGTCTCATGGTCATTCACACAATGCAAACATGGAGGGTAAGTTTATACTGTAGCATTTTGAGTTTGTTACAGAACATGTAATGTAACAGTGATCAGTTATTACCAAACATTTCAGATGCATTGTGTTTATATGGGATATTGTTAATAAATTACTGTTTGTCATCAAATAATAGGGACTTTAAATTAGCCCGTACTTCAAGGCTGGCAGCCATATTTTAATTGAGACAATAGAGAATTTAAATCAGGATTAATAGTATTAAAAGTGATATATGTTAGGAAATGTACACATAGTATAAGGGACAGGATAGTGTAGTCGGTATAGTCACTCACTACAAGCTGGACGGTCTGGGGATTGAATCCCAGTAAGGACGAGATTTTCCACACCCATCGAGACCGGCCCTGGGGCCCACCCAGCCTCCTGTATAATGAGTACCGGGTCTCTTTCACGGGGGTAAAGCGGCCAGGGCATGGAGTTGGCCACCCACCCCCATCTAGCACCAAGGTTAAAGAAAGAGTAGAGCTATACCTCTACTCCCCTTCTGAGCCTTCATGGCCTGTTATAAGGTGAACTTTACCTTTTACCTTTACACATAGTATAATCATTATGGTGTGTTTATTCCTCTACAAATGTGGTGATAGTTCATGGTTTACCCATCTCCTAGCAACAGCATTACAATTGGTGAATGGTTCCTGTCATGCTGTATTGTAGTTCTGTTGCTAGGATATTGTGAAAATAAACTATATGGAGCACCATATTTTCAAGCATTCATAAAAGAAGGGTATTGCAGTTCATTATGCAGGAAAGAAATGTGGCAGTGGATGTGGAGGTTATTACTGCTCATCAATGTTGTTAGAGTGGTGAAGTTGTAGCTCAGGAGGGAAGTAAAACTGTGTACAGAATTTTACTAGAGAAATTTCCTGGAAATGGGGTATTTAAGAATGAAAAGGAGATGGAAATATAATGTTAAAGTGGGTCTTAGAAGTGGACTGGTAAGTTTGATTGAACTGTCTCAAGATTAGGAATGTGATTCCATGTAGTTGACAGCTATGTATCATGTGCAGGGAGGTTGGCCTCTGCCTGAGCATGTCATGGAAGTCTCTTCTGTCCTCCCTGAAGGAACATAGGAAGCCTGTTTTGGGGAAACACCTTACAGTGGGGTTCTCCAAAGTGACTTATTGGATCTCTTGATCTGCTTTCCTTTCTTATCTTCTTTCCCTTCTTCTTCTTCTTCTTGTTATTATTATATTTTCCCTTCCCCTTATACTTGGGCTTTACAGCAGCACAGGGGCCCCTGCATTTGGTGTAATTACTTTCTTGCAGGACCTTGTGAAATGACCTACTTCATTCTGTCATTTTTCTTATCCCGTTTCAGCTGGTGGTGCATAGTTATGTCTGAATTCTGCATAATTGTTCTTTCATAGGACCCTCTAGATCTACTACTGGGAACTATCTGGTGTCTTGATACTCCTAAAATCATGTAACAGTGCCATCCATTCTTCCTTTTTTAATTTTATTATTATTTCTTTATTTATTTCGTCATCTGAAATTCTTCTGTCATCTTTTCCTTCTCAAACTTTTTTTTTACTCTGTTTTTCTTCTAAAATTGTTTTTGGTATGCCAGGGTCACCCTCCTTGATTCCTGTACCCCTTCACTATGTAATTTCCCTTTCCTGTGTGCTTACACCTGTACCCTAAAATGGAGGCAGCAGGTTCATCGGAAATGTAAGTACATGCCTACCAAACTAAATGCCATCTTATCAAAGAAGGTTGTAATTTTCATATTCATTGTTGTGAGAACCTCAAATCTCACATGTCATTCCT
The DNA here is from genome assembly GCA_021186555.1 of Reticulitermes speratus. Lineage (NCBI taxonomy): Eukaryota > Metazoa > Arthropoda > Insecta > Blattodea > Rhinotermitidae > Reticulitermes > Reticulitermes speratus. The sequence continues at coordinate 25,723,436 of JAJKFL010000005.1, forward strand.
CTTACTAGAGCATTACTCAGGAGTTAATGGTTTAGAAACTAAAATGTTGATGTATTTGAGGTAGCTATATATAGAGTAATTTTGATTTACAGGTGTTTTTCTTCATGTCATGGCTGATACACTGGGCAGTGTTGGAGTTATTGTATCATCTATCCTAATAGAACAATTTGGGTGGTACATAGCAGATCCAATATGCTCTATATTTATTGCTATCTTGATATTTGTGAGTGTACTACCACTTCTGAAGAATTCATCAAGTGTACTTCTGCTGCGAACTCCTGTCAAAGTGCAAGAGCAGCTCCCTGCAGCTCTTAACAAGGTTTGTTATGTGACTTTTATTAACAGAAGTAGTTCTGGGAAGAACATTTTCTAGCCCTTTAGATGGTTGCTTCTGTACACATAGACTAACAGAACTTATAACTCAGTAATTACAAATATCGGTGATTTATTACTGTGCACATTTCTTGATAATATATATTCCAGCCACCCACTAGCAGTTAGACATAACTTTGTTGTTTTGCTCGATGTCCAAGAATATGTCACACAGAATATTTAAGTATTAAATATTCAAGTCTTCTGGGTTGTTACACCCTATGGACCGGTAAACAGGTATCAGCAAATTGAAGGATCATAGTGTCTTCATCTTTAGGGTCAAGCAGTCCAAGAAGACTGTATGTTAGTATTTTTTATAATCTCCACCTCTTCCATGGTGGTTCACCAATTAACATTATAAACCATCTTAATATGGAGTGTATGCTGTTGCCAGATGTTGTTTGATTCTAGCATAAAGACCATTCAGCCTTCAATGGTAAAGTGTTGCAGTTATCACCATCATACTTGGTGACACTGTACTTTTTTCTCTGTGGTCCACTCTTATACATTATACGTTATAACGTATATCCCCTGAGGGACACTGTGAATCACAGTTTCACTGAACAGTCATGCTGTGAACTTGAAAAGAGCTGGAAAGACAGATGTATTTATGCTTTTATGCTTCATAGGATAACAGTATGCACTAAGCTGGACTGATATCCAGAGGTGTGTTGTAGAGGATGAACACACATGACTTGAAATGTTTCATAAATTTATTTAATGAAAACTAAAGGGTGTACAGAAATCAAACTTACACAAAAGGTGAATTTCTGACCGTGTTTTGTAACATTCAAGATTGGTTATAACAATGACCAATATAGACAGTTCACTCGTATTTCAAACTGCATGTACACAAAACTACTTGAATCATGGACAATGCTGTTGGTTCCTGGCCAGAGAACACTAGTGTATGGTTTAGGCAGTCAGTTGTCGGCTGGTCATTCTGGAGGCCTGGGATCAAATCCCAGGCCAGTCCATGTGTGATTTTTGGTGGACAGAGTGGTACTGGGACAAGTTTTTGACTTAGTACTTTGGTTTTTCCATCAGTATTATTCCATCACTGCCCCGTATTTATTCATTCATCTATCATCTATGCTATACAATCCTAGTAATTGACAGTGTCATTAAATGACACACTCATGCACTCAACACAATCACTCCACATGCTTGCCCACATTCACCCACCCTCCCACCCACTCAGTCACTCACCCACTGACCCACCCACCCATCCACTCACTCACTCCACTTGCTTGCTCACATTCATTCACCCACCACTCCACTCCACTTGCTCACACCACCACCCCCTCACCCCTCACTCACCCACTGACCCATCCACTCACTCACTCCACTTGCTTGCTCACATTCATTCACCCACCCACTCCACTCCACTCCACTTGCTCACACCCACCCACCCCCTCACCCCTCACTCACCCACTGACCCACCCACCCATCCACTCACTCACTCCACTTGCTTGCTCACATTCATTCACCCACCCACTCCACTCCACTTGCTCACACCCACCCACCCCCTCACCCCTCACTCTCCCACTGACCCATCCACTCACTCACTCCACTTGCTTGCTCACATTCATTCACCCCCACTCCACTCCACTCCACTTGCTCACACCCACCCACCCCTCACCCCTCACTCACCCACTGACCCACCACCATCCACTCACTCACTCCACTTGCTTGCTCACATTCATTCACCCACCCACTCCACTCCACTTGCTCACACCCACCCACCCACCCACCCCCTCACCCCTCACTCACTCACTGACACTCACCCATACACTTACCCACTTACTCAGTGGTACTATCATTAATGAATTAAGAATCGCTGCTGGTAGTGACAAAACCTCCAGCAGCAATCACCACTTTCTCAAGTACCAACTCCTCTGTGGAAGGAATTGCTACACTGTGTGGCAGGTCTTAGAATAACATAAATTGAAATATTCTTGTTAATTTTGCCTAACAGTATATAATATGTATCTCTAAAGAGGGAGGGGATATGTCAGTTTACATTACAGTTTAGAACTGATTGTAGTCTGCATTATGCAACCTGGAGTACACCAACAACATCCATTTATTTTAGAACGTCAATTACGCAGTGTTATTTTGTCTATATTTGCTTTGATGTAAGAGCACATCTCTTAACATGGCACTAGAATGCCAAGGGGATGACCATGTCCTGGCTGGCACACTTGCATATCTGACATCCCTTGATTTATTCTTCATGGGCTTATTCCAATTATGATTTAATACTTGTATTATTGGACAGAGACAGGACAATTCATGGTAAACTACAGTATTATGTGTGAAATTTGAGGTGAGTGTCTATGTTATGTTCTTCTGGATGTGACACCTTGTGCCTTTATCTTCAGGGGAGGAAGTTCTACCTGAAGGTGGAGGCAGCACATGTCATTCCAGAAGACCATAATCTTGATACAATATTGTAGCTGCACCCTTATTTTAAACGAAACTTAATATGAGTTATCCTTATAGTGAATGTGTGTTTAGCATTACAATGTGTGTGGAAATTTTTATGGAAAACTTTCTTCATCAGTATATTTAAATGTTTGCCTTTTTGTCTCTTCATAGGTGTGTGCCATGGAAGGTGTAGTTGGAATTCGTCAGCCACATTTCTGGCAGCACTCTTCAGATGCAATAATTGGGACCATACATGTTCAGGCCTTATCAGAGGCTGCTGAACAGAAAATTATTCAGGAGGTATCGTACATGCAGGTGTTCTAACCGTAGAGTACAGAATTCAGTATTTAGATCAGAAATGAGAAATTTTTCACTGGGATTGCAAATTATTGTTTATGTGCTGCCATATGTTCAAGCTGAAGAGGTTGGGAAACACTGATTCAGTTGATATGCAGCAGACTGCTGTACCTATTTTTCCCACTATATATGGCAGGGTTAATAGCTTACCTGTAGTGTTCTCCTCAGGCTTTTCTTACAGACTGTACCTGATACTTGTGTTATTTCAGGTAACAGGGGTGTTTAAAGAGATTGGTTTCTACCAGTTTACTGTCCAGGTGGAGAAGGAACAGTATTTCACACACATGGCAGGAGTGAGTTTGCAGTTGAAGACAGATTTCGGTTTTGGTGGTGAAGGTAGGCATTCTTTGAACTCAGTTAAAGCCATTTGATGTCTTAATAATGTACACAAATTGTTTAGAATAAAGAGTTTTGGTATCTTTCATTATCTGTGAAACAGTGATAGTAAACCCATCATACCAACAAATTCCTTTATTGTCTTTAATACACTGAATGTTGTCACAGTATAAAATATAAACCTATTTCCTATGTATTCCAGTATCATCAATTACCAATACACCACTTTACTTAGAGGCACAGAGAAAAGCTTTGCCACTTGTAACATGGAATGTACGGATAGTATTTTTTATTGCTAGAGTGACAATGCAGAGCAGGCAGCATCACTGATTACTAAGCAGCAGTGATGTCGTCCACTCTGTGGTGAGCTGTCTGGTGACAAAAATACTCTCTGTATGCCTAGATTTATTTTTGGTTGATGGAAATTGCTGCCATGCGAATTGTAGCTGGCACCTCAGACATTTGGTTGTCCATATCATGCTAGCATAATTGTGCAAACTGCAGAAAGTAGATATTAAATTATTCCTCTTATGCAGGGTGTTTCATGATTGGAAATAACTGTAGCAGATGATTTCCTAGGTCTTTGTGATCAGAAAAGTTCATGCTAACATGCGTCCATTTCTGAATGGTTATGGAGTTATGTCCACTTCAAACTTAGAATAGAAGATAAGGATTACAGAAAAGATATGGAATAAAATAATAAACAAACACATTATATGATAAATCTAACACCTGAATTTAACTTAATGAACAATACTGTGTTTAATATACACTGACCTGTGTTTAAAGAAGGTTTGTAAAAATCCGACCCTCTGCTGTCAATGCATCTTTCCACACAGTCATGAACAGTACGCATGAAAGTGCAGAGACAAGTCTGGAATTTGCCTGTGTAACCCACCAACAGTTCAGAGTAGCGATACCAATTTGCCTACCAACCAGGGAAGTCCACTGAAACTGCACTGCACTATGTAATTGCACATGTAGAAGAAGCAGAGGAAAACAAGGAGGTTACACTTGGAGCCTTCCTGGATATTGAGGAAGCTTTGATAGCACCTCACGTAACATCATTACAGAGGCCGCTAAAAGGCACGGGCTTAAGGATACAATCTGCCGGTGGATCAGCTCATGCTGGGCAACAGGAAAATCACAGTCACACTTGAAGGAGAGACTGGAGGGGTCTGTGGCCAGGGGCTGTCCGCAGGGGGGCGTTTTATCGCCCCTGCTATGGAGCCTGGTCATGGACGAACTAGTAGAGGGGCTCAATGAGAAAGGCTGTTGCACGCTGGGGTATGCAGATGACATTGCTATCCTAGTCAGCGGAAGATTTCCGTATACTGTCTCAGAGCTTCTTCAGGAGGCTTTGAGTATGGTACAACAGTGGCTGATAGAACTCAGTTTATCTATCAATCCACAAAAGATGGTGATAGTTCCATTTACAAGGAAGAGAGATTTAAGGGGCCTAAAGGAATCAACCTGCTCTGGACATAAACTGCAGCTGACTACCGAAGTCAAATACCTCGGACTCACTTTGGACAAGGGATTGACATGGAAGGCACAGCTGTAAAATGTGATAAAGAATGCCTACAGGGCTTTCTGGACCTGTAAAGATACATTTGGTAAAACCTGAGGTTTGAAACCCAAGACGATGCACTGGATTTACATCATGATAATCAGACCTGTTCTGACCTATGGCTCTACAGTAAGGTGGCCAAGGGTCAGCTAAAATGTCAGCAGGATGGAGCTTAATATGCTACAGAGATTGGCCTGCTTCGCTATGACAGGGGCGATGAAGATGACCCCAACTGCAGCAGTGGAGTTCCTCCTGGGACTCCTGCCTCTGCATGTGATAATTGAGGCGGAGGCCGAGGCAGGGATTTACAATCAACAGTGGAGACCTAAATGCACAAACTATGGTCAGCTAAAAAGTCTTGGGATATGGAACAAGAACCCATCCTACTAATGGGGACTGATAAAATGATACCGAGATTTGTATTTCATAAGCCATGCAAGGTCCAGCTTTCTAACAAGCATGAATGGCAGAACGGATTTAATCCAGATAATAAAGGAGGCCTGGTGTGGTATACGGACGGGTCCAAGACCAATAAAGGCACTGGTGATGGGGTGTATAAATGGGGCTTGAAAAAGGGGCATAGCTTCAGTCTTGGGGCCCCACACCACGGTATTCTAGGCGAAAATATATGCCATTAAGGCATGCACAATGGAGAGTACAGAAAAGGGCTACAAAGGTAGGAACATCTATATTCTCTCTGACAGTCAAGCAGCCATCAAAGCGCTTAACGTCCAAATTAACTCTAAACTAGTCTGGGACTGCCATCAGTCCCTGGTAAGACTGGCAGAACATAATAGGATTCAACTGTTATGGGTGCCAGGACATATAGGAATTGATGGGATTGAAGTGGCTGATCAACTAGCCAGGATTGCTAGGCAGATGATCAGGGGATGGACGAACAGGAAACATGCAGAGTATTGGCAGTACATTAGTGGGCAAAAGCAAGCTAAGGGCTTTCTTAAAAGACTCTCTGCTAAGAGAGCTCGAGAATTACTTATCTTGAGTAGAAACCAGCTAAGAGTAATGACAGGGTTGCTAACAGGACACTGTTATTTAAAAGGGCACTTATTTAAGCGGGCTGGTAAACGGTCCCAAGCGTGACAGATGCAAACAGGCATCTGAAATGGCATTATACGTTCTTTGTCACTGGCACTTATTTAAACGGGCTGGTAAATGGTCCCGAGTGTGACAGATGCAAACAGGCATCTGAAATGGCCTCATACGTTCTTTGTCACTGTGAGGCTTTGGCCACATTAAGATTTAGGCAGCTGGATCATCATTTTATAAAACCAGGTAACTTTGAGGACATCTCTGTCAGCAGGATATTGCACTTTGTTCAAAGTGCGGGGCTGCTAAATGCATGAATATAAGGGCTGCGCAAAGGATCAAGTATGGTCGAAGAGCATGGGACACTACTGCGCTCGCCCTTCTTGTATTCTGTTCTATTTTATCAGTTCAGCGTCATGTAGTGTAATAATAGCATCCACGAGTTGCATGTGCAAGTGTAATAACCATTGAGAATAGGAACCATGTAGAGAGAGACTTTTTTGATTATACAAAGACCCTGCAGAAATCTTCTCCCACAGTTATGTCCACAACTCTTGAAACTACTACTACTTCCTGAGAGACATCTTGAGAGCTTATTCCACTTGTCAAAAAATATAATAAAAAAATAAATAATATATATAATATTATCAGTTATATCAACTCCTTTCAATTCCCTCTGCAGTTTCAAACATGTCATGTCACAATATTTTCATAAGAGGATGGCCATACTATGAAGCACAATAAAGTGACTAACAAGCACAAAGTATGATAGTTAAATATAAAATGTGGCAGAATGTGATACCCCAGTTAATAATGCAACTCACTGGATAGCCAAGATTTGACATCTGGCAGTCTCAGATAAATTTTTTGGTCCATCAACCACCCAGCCTGTTATATAATCAGTTTTCCTTAAGATAAAGACAGTTGCTAAGTGTGCAGGTAATTACCACATGCCAGTAATAAGGTGCTTAGGAATAACTTATCACATTCATGTAATGTGTAAAATAGGCACTGATTTTATAGAGTCAGTATAGCTCATTTGATATAGAGACTAAGCTACTGGATGGTTGACTGAAATTTGATTTCTGCCAGCTTGCTGGTCAGTGTGTCCTCATGTAATACACATCTAGCATCTTATCCAGTTGATAGGGATGCTTTCCGTGAAGAGTAAAGCAGGCGGAGTTAAAGCTTACCACACACCTGCACCTAATGTTAAGGTTAATGCCTGTATTTGTACATCCAGTCTCTCATACACCTTTATGGTGTGGTACTTAATTTAACACACAGATAACTTTGCCTTTTCTGGTGTCTTATTAACTTGATCTGTTGATTTTGAAAAGCATACATGGAGTTATTTTGATGAACAGACAGATATTACACATGACCGAATTACTTTGAGATAGTATGGTTTCATGTCAGTGAAGAGTCAGACTTAGTCTTCTCAGTTATGACATTGTACTGTTCTGCCAGAGGTTACCAACATTTTTGAGGAATTTGCTGCCTCCCTCTTCAGCATGATTGAGGCATCAGGTGACCACCTGCCAGACTACATGATGTCATGATCCAGAAGACCTGTTCTGATCCAGATGTTTTATGAATATGTAGAACAAGTGTAGTTCATAAATGTTGATTTTTCAGCATCAAGCAATTGAAGCTGCTTATGTACTGGTGAACATCCATATAAAATTCTTATTTAAGACCGAGTGTGGCTACAGAAAGTCATATATGTGGGCATGGAAAATGTTTGCTTACACATGTCTCTTTTAATGACATTTGTGCAATGTAACATGGACTGGGCAGTAAAAGGGGAGAGTTAAAGTTTAGGATACAGCATACAAAGAGACTAGAACACTTGTCCTGTAAGCCTGTTATCTTACGGGGAAGTATCCTGCATGATCCAAATATGAATGTTTCAATGCAGGAGTTCTCATCCATTTGACTTTATGCAGCCTGCTGATTTTTTTTTTTCACCACAGCACATGATGTTAGTAAATTACATCAGCCTGTAATTAAGCTAGTTACTGGGTAAATTAACTGTTTTATTTTAAGTGAATATTTAATAGAAATAGCTGATTAACCAACTCTGTAGTGCATGGTCCTCTATTAGAAAGCAGTTACTCAGCTAGTCAGGGTACAACCCATCTTATAAGGAATGTGAAGTTTGATTGAGCCTGCCATTAATCCCTACTGTGAACTATAAAAATAACAAATCAAACCTGTTATTAAAATTACTGCATAACAAGTGAATCTATTTGTGATATGCAGCAAGTTGGCATAAAATCAATAATTTGCCATGTAGTTTCAATAAATTGTCGTAATTTATAATCTGGCAGCCCACAAGTCAACAAGAAAGGATGAATGTGGTCCCAGGCCTTAGAATTATGAGAACTCCTGCTTTAATCTTTAAAACTGAATAGTCTAATTAGGAATTTTTAGTCTTTTGGGCACTGTCACAGAACTTACAGATGTCCTATATTCTGTATAGGAAATGCAGTTCTGGAATGTTGGGTTGCATACAACTCATGGGTTTTCTAGTATGAGTTGGGAACTGATATGGAAAGCGTGAGTGTGTAGTGAAGCGATTTGTGTCACACATTTTCTGAGCAATGTGGTGGTGCAAAAATAGAATGTAAATAAGTAAAATAAATAAAGAACAAATAAATAAAAAGAAAGAAAGAAGCAAAGAAGAAAGAAAAGAAAGAAAGAAACAAACAAACAAAAGGTGTAATTTACATTACTTTATTGAATCTTAACAGTGTCAGGCACTATGCAAACAAGTATAATAATGTAAACATTAATAGTGCATATTATACACTGAAATTTTGTAAAACTGAGTAGTGATCATTTACAATTAAATTGTTATCGAGTAAGTGCGCAGTATCATACAGTCCCCTGAAGCATAAACACTGAACCCTGAATCATATACAAATGGCAAAAAAAAAGAAAAAAACAAAAGTTGTATTAAGGCATTACTGAAAGAATTACACAGTCTTTTATTTTCATAAATGTAACTTCTTGTTATGTATTTCTACAAAAACTCCATTACACAGTTTCCATTGGAAAATTAACAGACATTCTATCATGTGTAGTTCAAACCCATATTAATTTGACAGAATTAGTAATTCAGATTTTCTGTGTAATTCTTAAACCTTTTCAAGCAGAATATCTGTATAAAAGTCTCCATGCTATATTCAGGAGCATACTTACATCACTAATTTCTATGTATAAATCACTGAAGCTGATTCACACATACATGCATGCACATACAGAAATTCTACTCTACAAAACGATCTTTTCAGGTGTAATTTTCAAAAGCGTCTTAATAATATTTTCCCCCATAACCAACTTTATCTGTCTTGCTAAAATGTATTGCAGGCATTATTCTGTGAATAAGAATTGGTTATGTATGTAACATGGTCACTTGATCAACACTGTATAAAAGCAAAGAAATTTATCAAACAATATAAGGGACGGTATGCTGGTTATCACAGATTTATACCAGGCTTTTGTGGATAACAAGGTACTGGGCTTATGAAGTGCCATTCAGCAGTACTTATGAATTGAAGGACAACTGACTTCATTTTCTGGGAAATTTAATTAAGATGCTTTATATAGTGTTGTAACAGAACCACATTTGGTAGTTTAGTTTTATTTATAATGAAATAACATTCTGATTCAGTCTAAAATATATATTAGCTAGTTCAAGTTGTTGTTAGGCCTGTATTAAAAAAGACATAAACTATGTAAGAATGGAGTAGATGCCTCATAATAAGTTCAGTCTAATTGTCAAGGAAAATCAAATGTCTTTCTCTGGTATTCATATGTATGCATGATCAATCCAACATTTATCAGAGAGCTAAAGTAAATAAAGCACATTATTATTTACTGATATGAAATCATATCATGATTAAATATAAGAATTACACAGGAGAAGCTCGGTTACATGTATATGTATATGTGTATGTATAATTATATAATTGTATATCTGGACAGTGACTGCAGTCTAGTTTGAAACAACGGGCAGGTAAAACCGGTGTTTCTGTGTGTCTCTTGTATGTTTAAATGGAGCCTCCTTTGATTCAAGTAGAGTGGCAGGGCAGGGTCCTTTTGCCCTAGGGATAAATTCTTTTTTGTAGGAAGAAGCTGTTTGGGAGGAGAAACTAGAGTGGTCTCCAAGCATTATATGTGAAGTGTTGGCACGCTGTGTTTGAGTAACACGCTCAGTTGTGCCTGTACTGGTGTGGAAATTACCATAGGCCCTTGCTTCACTCTGTCCATGGAATGTTCCCTCTCCAACAGACAGATTGTCTTTCCTCATAATTCTTTCTGAGCGGGTCTGCTGTTGATGTTGATGCTGCTGCTGCTGCTGTTGTTGCTGTTGCTGGATGGATGACGAGGACCATGCTGAGCTCCTTTGAATAGCCCCCTGCTGACTCTGTTGATCTGCTGAGGATACAGTGGTGGATATATGACCACTCCTCTGCTGGTAGAGTACTTCTCCAGGGGAGACACCCTGTCTGTGAAGGGCACTCAGACTTTTCCTGTCATGACTCTGTGAAGAGTTACTGATGTACTGGCCCATGTCACAGAGGTTGGAAATGCTTTTCCTTTGAGCTGATGCAGCTGAGGAAATGGTATGCAGAGCCTCTGTTGAGGTTGTTGTGCTCTTTCTATGGAGAACTGCATTACTGACATCAGCAGAGGAAGAAGTTATAACACTTTTCCTGTGATGACTACCTGATTTGTTGCCAGAACCAGTGACTGTACTTTGAAGAGTGCTGTCAGAAGAGCCACTCATGGTTTGTCTAAATTCAGTGCTGTTAGCGTGAGGTTTTGAATGCTTTGTTTCAAAAGTGGAAGACTGGATGTTTGTGGACTGGCTTTTCAAATCAGCTGATGTGTGAAGTTCATTCAGATGAGATTTTTTCTCAGAAACATTAGTTGTTGACAAGTGGACTGATTTGGATGAATCAGAAATGTCAGACTGTTTTGATGACATTTCAAGTTTCTTTGCTTCACTGGGTATGGAAGTTAATGCAGACTGTGTGCTAGAAGTGCCACTGGCAGACTGCTTGTCACTGTGTAGCTGAAGAGTCTTGGTGGCAGTTGCCTTAGTCTCTTGTCCTGCGAGAGTATTAGTCACTTCCTTGGTGACTGTCACTATAGTTCCATCAGCCATTGTTCTTGTTTGTTTTGTGGATATGGTAGACATCTTGGTATCTTGACTTTGTTTATGGGTTCTGTCTTCATGTGCTGACTTCTTTGATGCATTATATATTGTCTTATTGGTGGTTGTCATGTTGACATTTTCATCTCCAAGAGTTATCTGTGATTGCATGTGTTGTTTTCTGCTGAAAGTGCCTGTAGACATGCCTGCTGCAGGTACAGATTTTTTTCTCTTTTGTTGGAAAGTATCTTTGCTCATAGTGTTAATATCCATAGTTCCACTTCCTACAGTGAGTGTATCAGTGTGTTTCTTAATTTCTGCCCTTTCTCCCTTTACCTCTTTGAATTGTGTCTTTTGTGATGATACACCTTGGAAGTCACCAACAAGTTTTAGATTATCTTGCGGTTTCTTTATACTTGCTCTCTCACCTGTTCCTGGTTTAAAATCTTCCTTAGATCTTGGGCTCCCTTGAAATTCACCTTCAATTTTCAAATTGTCTGGATGTCTCTTTATTCCTAGCCTCTCTCCTTTGCCTGGTTGAAAATCATCCCGAGATCGTGATCCATGAAACTCACCATCAATTTTCAGATTATCAGGATATTTCTTAATAGGCAACCTTTCACCTTTTCCTGTAGGTTTATAATCATCCCGCGAACGACTGTCTGTGAAGTCCCCTTCAATTTTGAGATTGTCTTCATACTTTTTTATTTCCACTTTTTCACCTCTGATGGCATGGTAATCATCTCTAGACCTGTGAATCTCAATTTCACCTTCAACTCTGAGGTTATCTTGGTACTTTCTGATTTCAGCTCTTTCACCTTGAAGTGGTTTATAGTCATCCTTAGACCTGGGACTGCCACTGAAGCTTCCTTCTACCTTAAGGTTATCAGGATGTTTCTTCACTTCAGCTCTCTCTGCCTGCATTACTTTATAATCATCTCGAGACCGCCTGCCTTCAAATGTACCTCCAGTTTTCAGATTGTCTTCATGTTTTGTGATTTCTGCTTTGTCCCCTCTTGTTGTCACATAATCATCTCTGGATCTAGTATATATCACATTCCCTTCAACTTTGAGATTGTCTGCGTGCTTTTTAATATCTGCTCTTTCTCCTTTGACCACTGTATACACATTTCTGGATCTGTGATCTTCAAATGTACCTTCAAGCTTCAGATTATCTTTATGTTTCTTTATCTCCACTCTTTCTCCCTTTACAACAGTATAATCATCTCTGGATCTTCTGTCATCAAATGTTCCTTCGACTTTTAAATTATCTTGGTATCTTTTAATTTCACTGCGTTCACCTTGCACAGATTTAAAGGCCTCCCTCGATGTAGGGCTTCCCTCAAATTCCCCTTCAACTTGAAGGTTATCTGGGTGTTTCACAACTTGTGATCGGTCACCCTTCATAGGCTTGAAATCATCACATTTTCTGTACCCTTCAAATGTTCCTTCAGGCTTCAGATTATCATTGTGCTTCTTTATCTTTGGTCGTTCACCACGAACAGGTTTGAAATCATCTCGAGGTCGGTGATCACTAAATTCACCTTCCAGTTTAAGGTTGTCTGTTGGTTTTATGGGCATTTGTTTATCTGCTATCTTACACTGGAAATCATCTCTGGGTCTGGGGCCACCAAATTCTCCTTCAGGTTTGAGATTATCAGGATGTTTAACAATATCAACACGATCACCAGGACCTGGTTTTACATCTGCAGGCCTCACAAAATCACCTTCCAATTTCAAATTGTCTGGATGCCTCACCTGCTTAGACCTTTCTCCTTTGGAAGGAGTAAAATCGTCCCTGCTTCTGTACCCTCCAAATTCTCCTGCAGGTCTTAAGTTATCTGGATATTTGACAATATTAGCACGATCACCAGGACGAGGCAACTCTTGTACGGGTCTGTCAAAGTCGCCTTCTAATTTCAAGTTATCACGGTGTTTGATGGGAGAAGGTCTTTCTCCTTTACCAGGTGTAAAGTCATCACGAGTTCTTGGGCCACCAAAACTTCCCTCCGGTTTTAGGTTATCCGGATGTTTTACTATATCAGCACGGTCACCGAGTCCTGGCCTTTCTTGTATTGGTCTGTCAAAGTCCCCTTCTAATTTGAGATTATCTGGATGTCTTACTATATCAGCACGGTCACCGAGTCCTGGCCGTTCTTGTATTGGTCTGTCAAAATCCCCTTCTAATTTGAGATTATCTGGATGCCTTACTATATCAGCATGGTAACCGAGTCCTGGCCTTTCTTGTATTGGTCTGTCAAAGTCCCCTTCTAATTTGAGATTATCTGGATGCTTTATTATATCAGCACGGTAACCGAGTCCTGGCCTTTCTTGTATTGGTCTGTCAAAGTCCCCTTCTAATTTGAGATTATCTGGATGCCTTACTATATCAGCACGGTAACCGAGTCCTGGCCTTTCTTGTATTGGTCTGTCAAAGTCCCCTTCTAATTTGAGATTATCTGGATGCCTTACTATATCAGCACGGTAACCGAGTCCTGGCCTTTCTTGTATTGGTCTGTCAAAGTCCCCTTCTAATTTGAGATTATCTGGATGTCTTACTATATCAGCACGGTCACTGAGTCCTGGCCTTTCTTGTATTGGTCTGTCAAAGTCCCCTTCTAATTTGAGATTATCTGGATGCCTTACTATATCAGCACGGTAACCGAGTCCTGGGCTTTCTTGTATTGGTCTGTCAAAGCCCCCTTCTAATTTGAGATTATCTGGATGTCTTATTATATCAGCACGGTAACCGAGTCCTGGGCTTTCTTGTATTGGTCTGTCAAAGTCCCCTTCTAATTTGAGATTATCTGGGTGCCTTACTATATCAGCACGGTAACCGAGTCCTGGCCTTTCTTGTATTGGTCTGTCAAAGTCCCCTTCTAATTTGAGATTATCTGGATGCCTAACTATATCAGCACGGTAACCGAGTCCTGGCCTTTCTTGTATTGGTCTGTCAAAGTCCCCTTCTAATTTGAGATTATCTGGATGCCTAACTATATCAGCACGGTAACCGAGTCCTGGCCTTTCTTGTATTGGTCTGTCAAAGTCCCCTTCTAATTTGAGATTATCTGGATGCCTTACTATATCAGCACGGTCACCGAATCCTGGCCTTTCTTGTATTGGTCTGTCAAAGTCCCCTTCTAATTTGAGATTATCTGGATGTCTAATAGGTGAAGGCCTTTCACCTTTATGGGGATTGAAATCTTCACGTGATCTTGGGCCTCCAAATTCTCCTTCAGGTTTGAGATTATCAGGATATTTCTTAATTTCAGCCCTTTCTCCTTTTACTGGTTTCTTCTCTTCAGGCCGCACAAAATCGCCTTCCATCATTAAATTGTCTGGGTGTCTTACTGGTGTCTGTCTTTCTCCCGTTTTTGGCTGGAAATCATCACTTGTACGTGAACCTCCAAAATGACCTTCAGGTTTGAGATTGTCGGGGTATTTCTTACTTTCAGGACGCTGACCTTTTACTTGTCTGTAATCGTCTCTGCTTCGGAGATCGACAAATTCTCCTTCCATTCTCAGATTGTCTTCATATTTCTTAACTTCTGTTTTTTCCGTTTTCATAACAGTGTAATCGTCACGGGATCGACGTATCTCTAGTTCTCCTTCCATTCTGAGATGGTCTTGATGCTTCGTGATCTCGGCTCGTTCTCCTCGAACTGCTTTGAAATCTTCTTTAGAACGTGGACTACCTTCAAATTCTCCTACAAGTTTAAGATTGTCTGCGTGTTTTTTGGGTTGAACGCGCTCAATTGATACGGGTTGATAATCGTCTCTAGTTCTTGTTCCTCCAAATTCGGCGTCTGTAAGCTTCAGGTTGTCTTCATACTTGATAAGTTCTGTTCGTTCACCTCGTACTGCCTTATAATCGTCACGAGACCGATATTCTACAAATTCCCCTTCGACTTTCAAATTGTCTCTTTGAACCTTAACTTCTGCTCTGTCCCCTCTCAAGCCAGTAAAATCATCTCGTGTGCGCTGAACGTGAAACTTTCCTTCAATTTTCAGATTGTCTTCGTGTTTAGCAATCTGCGTTCTCTCTACTGTAGTGGTAAAATACTCATCTCTGCATCGAGTGTCCATAAATTCACCTTCAAGTTTTAAGTTGTCAGAATATTTAACAATCTCAGCCCTCTCACCTTTTGAAACCTGATAATCATCCCGTGGACGTGGTCCCCCAAATTCTCCTTCAGGCTTCAGGTTATCCAGATGTCTCTTTATTTCGGCCCGCTCCCCTTTTACAGGTCTGTAATCGTCTCTGGGGCGTAGGTTATCGAAATCTCCTTCTGGTCGCAGATTGTCCTTCGGTTTCCTAACATCAGCGCGATCGCCGTGTTTTGGTTGGAAATCATCGAGACTTTTTGGCGTTCCTTCAAAATGTCCTTCGGGCCTGAGATTATCTTGTGGTTTCTTGATATCTGCCCTGTCACCCCAAGTGAGTTGGTAGTCATCTTTTGACCTTGGCGTTCCTTCAAATTTTCCTTCGGGGCGAAGGTTATCGATAGGTCTCTTGACGTCGGCACGGTCTCCCTTTGTGGGTCTATAATCATCTCTTGACCGTGGGGTTCCCTCAAAGTCACCTTCAGGCCTAAGGTTATCTTTCGGTATTTTGACATCGGCCCTTTCTGCCGGTCCGATCTTCTGAGGCTGGGGTCTATCAAAATCGCCCTCCAGTTTAATATTGTCTGGGTGCTTTACTATGTCAGCGCGATCTCCAGGAACATATTTCTCTGGGTGAGGTCTTTCGAACTCTCCCTCAGGTCTTAAATTATCTTTAGGCTTTTTGATATCGGCACGGTCTCCTGTTGCAGGTTGGTAGTCATCTCTGGATCTAGGAGTTCCCTCGAACTCTCCTTCTGGTCGCAGATTGTCCTTCGGTTTCCTAACATCAGCGCGATCGCCGTGTTTTGGTTGGAAATCATCGAGACTTTTTGGCGTTCCTTCAAAATGTCCTTCGGGCCTGAGATTATCTTGTGGTTTCTTGATATCTGCCCTGTCACCCCAAGTGAGTTGGTAGTCATCTTTTGACCTTGGCGTTCCTTCAAATTTTCCTTCGGGGCGAAGGTTATCGATAGGTCTCTTGACGTCGGCACGGTCTCCCTTTGTGGGTCTATAATCATCTCTTGACCGTGGGGTTCCCTCAAAGTCACCTTCAGGCCTAAGGTTATCTTTCGGTATTTTGACATCGGCCCTTTCTGCCGGTCCGATCTTCTGAGGCTGGGGTCGATCAAAATCGCCCTCCAGTTTAATATTGTCTGGGTGCTTTACTATGTCAGCGCGATCTCCAGGAACATATTTCTCTGGGTGAGGTCTTTCGAACTCTCCCTCAGGTCTTAAATTATCTTTAGGCTTTTTGATATCGGCACGGTCTCCTGTTGCAGGTTGGTAGTCATCTCTGGATCTAGGAGTTCCCTCGAACTCTCCTTCTGGTCGTAGATTGTCCTTCGGTTTCCTAACATCAGCGCGATCGCCGTGTTTTGGTTGGAAATCATCGAGACTTTTTGGCGTTCCTTCAAAATGTCCTTCGGGCCTGAGATTATCTTGTGGTTTCTTGATATCTGCCCTGTCACCCCAAGTGAGTTGGTAGTCATCTTTTGACCTTGGCGTTCCTTCAAATTTTCCTTCGGGGCGAAGGTTATCGATAGGTCTCTTGACGTCGGCACGGTCTCCCTTTGTGGGTCTATAATCATCTCTTGACCGTGGGGTTCCCTCAAAGGTACCTTCAGACCTAAGGTTATCTTTCGGTATTTTGACATCGGCCCTTTCTGCCGGTCCAATCTTCTGAGGCTGGGGTCGATCAAAATCTCCCTCCAGTTTAATATTGTCTGGGTGCTTTACTATGTCAGCGCGATCTCCAGGAACATATTCCTCTGGGTGAGGTCTTTCGAACTCTCCCTCAGGTCTTAAATTATCTTTAGGCTTTTTGATATCGGCACGGTCTCCTGTTGCAGGTTGGTAGTCATCTCTGGATCTAGGAGTTCCCTCGAACTCTCCTTCTGGTCGCAGATTGTCCTTCGGTTTCCTAACATCAGCGCGATCGCCGTGTTTTGGTTGGAAATCATCGAGACTTTTTGGCGTTCCTTCAAAATGTCCTTCGGGCCTGAGATTATCTTGTGGTTTCTTGATATCTGCCCTGTCACCCCAAGTGAGTTGGTAGTCATCTTTTGACCTTGGCGTTCCTTCAAATTTTCCTTCGGGGCGAAGGTTATCGATAGGTCTCTTGACATCGGCACGGTCTCCCTTTGTGGGTCTATAATCATCTCTTGACCGTGGGGTTCCCTCAAAGTCACCTTCAGGCCTAAGGTTATCTTTCGGTATTTTGACATCGGCTCTTTCTGCCGGTCCGATCTTCTGAGGCTGGGGTCGATCAAAATCGCCCTCCAGTTTAATATTGTCTGGGTGCTTTACTATGTCAGCGCGATCTCCAGGAACATATTTCTCTGGGTGAGGTCTTTCGAACTCTCCCTCAGGTCTTAAATTATCTTTAGGCTTTTTGATATCGGCACGGTCTCCTGTTGCAGGTTGGTAGTCATCTCTGGATCTAGGAGTTCCCTCGAACTCTCCTTCTGGTCGCAGATTGTCCTTCGGTTTCCTAACATCAGCGCGATCGCCGTGTTTTGGTTGGAAATCATCGAGACTTTTTGGCGTTCCTTCAAAATGTCCTTCGGGCCTGAGATTATCTTGTGGTTTCTTGATATCTGCCCTGTCACCCCAAGTGAGTTGGTAGTCATCTTTTGACCTTGGCGTTCCTTCAAATTTTCCTTCGGGGCGAAGGTTATCGATAGGTCTCTTGACATCGGCACGGTCTCCCTTTGTGGGTCTATAATCATCTCTTGACCGTGGGGT
This sequence comes from Reticulitermes speratus, assembly GCA_021186555.1. Classification (NCBI taxonomy): domain Eukaryota; kingdom Metazoa; phylum Arthropoda; class Insecta; order Blattodea; family Rhinotermitidae; genus Reticulitermes; species Reticulitermes speratus. The sequence continues at coordinate 25,741,564 of JAJKFL010000005.1, forward strand.
TCCCTCAAAGGTACCTTCAGGCCTAAGGTTATCTTTCGGTATTTTGACATCGGCCCTTTCTGCCGGTCCGATCTTCTGAGGCTGGGGTCGATCAAAATCGCCCTCCAGTTTAATATTGTCTGGGTGCTTTACTATGTCAGCGCGATCTCCAGGAACATATATCTCTGGGTGAGGTCTTTCGAACTCTCCCTCAGGTCTTAAATTATCTGTAGGCTTTTTGATATCAGCACGGTCTCCTGTTGTAGGTTGGTAGTCATCTCTGGATCTAGGAGTTCCCTCGAACTCTCCTTCTGGTCGCAGATTGTCCTTCGGTTTCCTAACATCAGCGCGATCGCCGTGTTTTGGTTGGAAATCATCGAGACTTTTTGGCGTTCCTTCAAAATGTCCTTCGGGTCTGAGATTATCTTGAGGTTTTTTGATATCTGCCCTGTCACCCCTAGTGGGTTGGTAGTCATCTTTTGATCTTGGCGTTCCTTCAAATTGACCTTCAGGGCGAAGGTTATCGTTAGGTTTCTTAACGTCGACACGGTCTCCTTTTTTGGGTCTATAGTCGTCTCTTGACCGTGGGGTTCCCTCAAATTCCCCTTCAGGCCTAAGATTGTCTTTCGGTATTTTGACATCGGCCCTTTCTGCGGGGCCGATCTTCATGGGCTGCGGGCGATCAAAATCACCCTCCAATTTGAGATTATCTGGGTGCTTGACGATATCAGCTCTATCACCTGGACCATACTTTTCTGGTGGAGGTCTTTCGAATTCTCCCTCAGGTTTCAAATTGTCTTTGGGCTTTCTAATATCAGCACGGTCTCCTCTTGTAGGTTGGAAGTCATCTCTGGATCTTGGTGTTCCTTCAAAATGTCCTTCAGGGCGAAGGTTATCGACAGGTTTTTTGATTTCGACACGGTCTCCTTTTGTGGGTCTATAATCTTCTCTTGAACGCGGTGTTCCCTCAAATTCCCCTTCAGGCATAAGATTGTCTTTCGGTATTTTGACATCGACCCTTTCTGCGGGGCCGATCTTCGTGGGCTGTGGGCGATCAAAATCACCCTCCAATTTGAGATTATCTGGGTGCTTGACGACGTCAGCTCTATCACCTGGACCATACTTTTCTGGTGGAGGTCTTTCGAATTCTCCCTCAGGTTTCAAATTGTCTTTGGGCTTTCTAATATCAGCACGGTCTCCTCTGGTAGGCTGGAAGTCATCTCTGGATCTAGGAGTTCCCTCGAACTCTCCTTCTGGTCGCAGATTGTCCTTCGGTTTCCTGACATCAGCGCGATCGACGTGTTTTGGTTGGAAATCAACCAGAGTTATTGGCGTTCCTTCAAAGTGTCCTTCTGTTCTGAGATTATCTTCTGGTTTTTTTATATCTGCCCTGTCACCCCTAGAGGGTTGGTAGTCTTCTTTTGACCTTGGTGTTCCTTTAAATTGTCCTTCAGGGCGAAGGTTATCAATAGGTTTCTTGACGTCGGCACGGTCTCCTTTTGTGGGCCTGTAATCGTCTCTTGACCGTGGGGTTCCCTCAAATTCTCCTTCAGGCCTTAGATTATCTTTCGGTATTTTGACATCGACCCTATCTGCGGGTCCGATCTTCTGAGGCTGGGGTCGATCAAAATCTCCCTCCAATTTAATATTATCTGGGTGCTTGATAATGTCAGCTCGATCGCCCGGAACATAGTTGTCTGGCTTAGGTCTTTCGAATTCTCCCTCTGGTCTCAAATTATCTTTAGGCTTTTTGATATCAGCGCGGTCACCTTTTGCAGGCTTGAAGTCATGTCTGGACGTCGGCATTCCTTGGAATTCTCCTTCCGGCCGAAGATTGTCTGTTAGTTTCCTGACGTCTGCACGGTCACCACGCGTCGGTTTGAAATCATCAAGGTTTTTCGGCGTACCCTCAAAAACTCCTTCAAGTCTGAGATTATCTTCTGGCTTCTTAATATCTGCTCTATCGCCTCTAGTTGATCGATAATCGTCTCTAGATCTAGGTATCGCATCGAACTCTCCTTCAGGATAAAGATTATCAGTAGGCTTCGTCACAGCAAATCTTTCTCCCTTCATGGGTCTATAATCGTCTTTTGATTTTGGACTTCCTTGAAATTGTCCTTCAAGTCTCAAGTTATCCTTCGGTTTCTTCACGTCAGCGCGCTCTCCAGGCCCGTACTTCGTAGGTTGTGGGCGATCGAATTTTCCTTCCAGTTTTAGATTATCTGGGTGGTAAACTATTTCAGCTCTTTCACCAGGGCTGTATTGTTGTTGCTGCGGTCTTTCAAAGTCTCCTTCTGGTTTCAAATTATCTTTCGGCTTCTTAACTTCAGCTTTGTCACCCTTTTTCCGTTTGAAATCTTCTGTTGATTTGCGAGATCCTTCAAATTCTCCTTGTGGTCTAAGGTTGTCCTTCGGTTTCTTTACATCTACACGGTCGCCTTTTGTCGGTTTGAAGTCATCTCTTGATCTTGGAGTCCCTTGGAAATCGCCCTCTGGTCTGAGATTATCTTTGGGTTTTTTAATGTCCATTCGATCACCTCTCACGGGTTTGTAGTCTTCTAGAGATCTTGGAGTTCCTTCGAAATCTCCGTCCTGCTTTAGGTTATCTTTTGGTCGTTTTACATCAGCACGATCGCCTTTTGTTGGCTGAAAATCATCTCTGGATCTTGGTGTTCCTTCGAAATTTCCCTCAGTCCGCAAGTTATCTTTTGGCCTCTTCACTTGTATGCGCTCTCCTCTTGATGGTTTGTAGTCTTCTCTGGATCGTGGCGAGCCTTCAAAATTTCCTTCTGGTCTTAAATTATCAATTGGTTTCTTAACATCCATCCTTTCTCCTGGACTATATTTCAGAGGTTGGAAGTCATCTCGAGAACGAGATTTTCCTTCAAAATCCCCTTCTGGTTTCAAGTTATCCTTAGGCTTTTTCACGGACGCTTTTTCACCTGTCACCGGTTTGAAGTCTTCTTTTGATTTTGGAGATCCTTCAAACGAACCTTCAATTTTTAGGTTGTCTGTATAACGCTTTTGCCTTTGCCTCACGACTTCGTCATGGAAAGCTCGGTAAACTTCGTTTGATGTTGTTATGCGATTTTCGAACGTTCCTTCATCCACACGCAAGTTGTCTTGACGAATAATGCGTAGACTTTCCTCACGTACGTCGGGTTTCTTGTATTCGTCTGTATTAGTTGTCCCGAAGAACATTTCCCCATCTTGTTTTGTCCAAGTTCTACGACGTTCGGGTTTTTCTCGCCTGACAGCCTTTTCTGTAAATTCTGATTTAGATGAGGATTCAAAGGTCATGGTACCCTCAGATGTCAAGTTATCAACATGTCTCTTCACTTCAGCCCTCGAAATGTTCTGGTGCGCCTGGTAGGCTTCTTTAGAGCTGGATATGCCCTGAAATTCACCTCCCATAGACACCAGATTTTCTCGGTGTCTGCGAGGCTGCTCTGGTCTAACAGCCCAACGTTCAGGATAGTCATCACGATTCTTTGTGGAACTGACAAACGAACCTTCCGGTATTTGAAGATTATCTGGATGTCGTTTAATGATCACTCTCTCTGGTGTGATAGCTTTGAAGTTTTCTTTCTGATGGGAGGTTCCCTAAACATTAAGATATTTTTGATAAGTTAAACTGCTAACAAGATTATATTCTGAAATAATATACTGTATTACACTAAAGCACATTTATCAATACGGTGAAACCCCGATAAAGCACCGCTTTGACTTAGCGCCCATGAAAGTCTGTGAACGAAGACTCCCTGTTAATATAATACTGGGGACCCTGTATATAGCGGCAGCCCCGCCAGCCCCCATCCGCCGACGACGTCGGTAATAAAAGTGTTCCCATAAGCATTTAAAAATGTTTGATATAGCGTCATGTTGGAAGGTATTTAAGGGATACTGAGAGCGTGAGTTAAGATTTCTGCCTGGCAAGATAGCATGAGTCAGCAACTAGTACCTGTGCAAAGAAGTTTGTCTACGCACTGCACAAATCTTTCCACAATTGTTCCAGAGGCTTGGGTATTTGGGGCTGATGTTTTTCATTGACTGATTGTACTGACCTAATAATCCCGTGGGCTTACTACCCAACCCCGCGGTTAAAACTGTCAATCCTAGACTGTATACACGACGGTCTGGATGATTTAAAAGTCATATTTATATAACGAAGCGATAACGCGGCTGTTAAGCAACCGTCATAAAAACGTAACATTACAGTACACTTTTTAATTAGCCTAACTATGTGCTGGTGGATTGTGGGGGAAAACGGCACTATTAAGTGTAAGTGAAGACAACGAGGAGTGTGCATACAGAGACCAATTTCCTGTACCTAACAGTAGAATATAGCCAACTACTTTTCCTTATTGTGGGACAAACCCATCCGTCGACCCTGTATTGGTGACATACTCATTGAGTAGAATAACGTGGAAAATATAGAAAGTGCAAACTTAGAAAAAGGTGAAAATGCAAAACGTGAAAAACTGGAGGAAGCATTAATAAGGAAAATGCAGTTAAATGCTGAAAATGGCACTGCAACGGATGGGTTTATTAAGGGACGAGCGGAGATGATGCGCAAGTACTGTACGCTACTGCTGCACTGTATGTTCTTCTAATATCTTCTTATTTTTAACTAGCATGTTTTTATCATTGTAAACAACGCTTACGGGTTTTAAAATGTTATAGTATTTGGATTTACCGCCACTCTCCTTATAACGCCAAAAACTGAGGTGCATTAACTAGTGTGCGCTATGTCGGGGTTTGACTATATATCCAAACCCTCGAATCTCAGTGAAATAGGTTATTCAATTATTAGCCTGTCTTATTATTTAAGCGATTATTTTAAACTTTATGTATTTCCTTGCATCTGAGAGAGTCGTGCCATACGTCATTATATTTATATTGATATTGCCCGTATAGATGATTTATTTTGATTTCTAAATTAAATAGTTTCGAGATTACAAAACGTTATACTCCGCCGACTTCATTTTATCACGGGCTTCTGGCTACTACAATCTGTCATGCTCTTTTGCCTGTAATAACTGAGCATTCATCATGAAATGGTTGCGCCTGTGGGCGTTTGTGATACAGTACCCTGAAAGTACATTTAGCAGAAATTATACCTTCGCATCAATTTCCATGTATTTCCAATTTATTAACATTCACAGACTTCTAGCACAATAAGGATGCCTTACCTGAATTCTCCTCCACCCACAAGGAGATTGTCACTGCGCCGACGAACTTTTTCGGTCCTCTCTAGAATTTGGAACTCACGGAACTCGCTACGACTCGTAGTCTCTGCAAACAACTCTCCTTCTAATTTGGTCCAGGTATTGCGCCGAATAAGACGGGGCCGCTCAGCCGGTTCGCCTGTGAACTCAGTGACGGCCTTTCGTTGGCCAGTGAATTCTCCTCCAGATTTCAAGTTATCATCTGGCTTTTTAACGTCGGCTCTGTCGCCTCGAATGGCGGTAAATTCGTTCTTTCGTTTGCCCGTGAATTCCCCTTCTGGTTTTAAATTATCTTCTGGCTTCTTAATGGGCGAACGTTCCCCTTTCGTAGCTGTGAACTCATCCCTTCTTTTCCCACTAAATTCGCCTTCGGGTTTCAGATTGTCCTCAGGTTTTTTCACTGGTGCTCGCTCACCTACTTTGGCTGTAAACTCATCTATTTTCTTTCCTGTAAAATCTCCTTCTGGTCGTAAGTTATCTTCTGGTTTCCTTGTAGGCGCACGTTCGCCTTTAGTGGCGGTGAATTCGTCCCTCTTCTGGCCTGTAAATTCACCCTCTGGTCTAAGATTGTCTTTAGGCTTCTTAACATCTGCTCTTTCCCCCGGGCCAAACGTTGATGGTTGAGGTCTTTCAAAACTACCCTCCAGTTTTAGATTGTCGGGATGTTTGATAACGTCAGCCCTGTCGCCCGGACCATATGTTGCTGGCTGCGGTCTTTCGAAGGGTCCTTCTAGTTTCAAGTTGTCCGGGTGCTTGATAACATCTGCTCTTTCTCCTGGACTATATTTAATAGGGCGTGGTCTTTCGAATTCTCCCTCAGTTTTTAGGTTGTCCTCTGGTTTCTTATTGGTGATCTTTCGCCACGTACAGCAGGAAAATCATCTTTCTTCCTACCAGTAAAATCCCCTTGTGGCTTTAGATTGTCTTCTGGTTTCCGGACGGGTGCACGTTCACCTCTTACTGCAGTGAATTCATCACGTCTCTCACCAATAAACTCTCCTTGTAATCTAAGGTTATCTTCATGCTTTTTAATTTCCGCACGTTCTCCTTTAATGGCAGTGTATTCATCTCTTCTTTCTCCCGTGAAATCGCCCTCCAGTTTCAAATGATCCTCGTGTCTCGTAATTTTTGCTCTTTCTCCTTTTGTTGCTGTGAACTCCTCTCTTCTCCGTCCTGTAAACTCACCTTCTAGTTTCAAGTTGTCAGAATGCCTGGCTATATCTGCTCTCCCCCTCGCACCTCTTTGTATTCTTCTTTAATGTGACTCTGGCCTATAAATTCCCCTTCTAATCGGAGATGGTCTTCATGGCGACGAACGTCTGCTCTTTCACCTCGAACCGCTTGGAATTCTTCACGTAGGTGACTCTGGCCAGCAAATTCACCTTCCAATTTTAGGTGATCTTCGTGTCTTACCACAACAGCCCTCTCACCTCTGACTGGCTTGAAAGTTTCTCTCGTGTGGGGGGATCCCTGGAATTCTCCTACCAATTGAAGATGATCTTCACACTTGTATCTGTAAACAGAGTTATTAGAGTTACTAGGTAATTCCACACTCAATTGGCTTACGTACAATTGCATTCCAAAATAACACAACAGAACACCTTTCTGTGTCCATCTGTGCACACATGACAAATCTCCCTGTGCTGCATTCCTATAAAATCGCATTATTCACTAATTTTTTTTCGGGTAAAAGTGATAGTCAAGAAATAGAAACTTTGTTCGTGTGTTATTCTTGGAAGGAAAAAATGACACCTTAAATGTAGCTAATAAATCCTTTGAAACTGTGTCAAAACTTCAAATATTTGGGATGACACTAAGGTATATAAACTGTATACTCGACGAAATGAAGACGGTTTTAAATTCGGAGAATGCTTGATGCCATTCGATTAAGAACTTTTGTCTTCCCGTCCGGTATCATCTAAATCATAAACATTTAAATATACAAAACTATAAATTTGCCTATTCTTTTGTATGAGTGTGGGACGTTGTCTTCCACATTAAGGGAAGAATACAGGCTGAGGGTGTTTGTGAACAGGGTGCTGAGAAAGATATTTGGATCTAAACGGGAGAAAGTAGCAAGATGCTGGAGTGGTAGCTTAGCTGGAAGTTTGGGACCCCTGTACAGAGCGTACTGATAGGCCGTGTCGTAGCAATGAGGTACATGGCCACTTTTTATGAAACTGTCATAAGTACACTTATTTTCAAATAAAGCCGTTCTGTGTCGTTAATTTTTAAAATGAACGATTCAATTGTTTTAACACTTTCCTCTTCCAGTCTTTAAGTTCTCGTTTTTTCTCCCAACTCGTTTTTTATTTCCCCATATTCGTCTGCAAGCAACAAAATGTTATATACATTAAATTTTCGCGAATATACTATCAAATTCGCCCGAATAGTGGGCGGTGTTCAGTATATATAAAAATATTTTGTGCAATGAGCTTGTGGGCCGCTGTATTTTGAATATTATTGCCATATCATAGCTACGCCCCTGGGCTGTAATAATGTGCATAATGAGGTTAATTATTTGTACTCCTGGCTAAATAGTGGGGTCATCCAATCAAGGAGGGTGAAATGGATAGGGCATATTGCGAGGATGAGAGGAGTAAACATATGGTTTTAGGTGGAGTAACTGAAGGAAGAAGACCGGTTAGAAGACCTTGGAGTAGATGAAAGAATATTAAAACGGATCTTAAAGGAACAGGATGAGAGCTCGAGGACTGGTTTCATCAAGCTCTGGACAGACCAGTGACTGGCTCTTGTGAACAAGGCAACGAACACAGCGTAAAACTCAAGCCGTTTTAACCCCCCGGGAAAGAATATTCGTACCTAGAATATGCGCCTGGGTGCGTCTGAGTCGTTGTATAGGCCTAATTGGTCGTGTAGGGAATCATAACGTCCCTGCTGTGAGTTCAAACCAGACCGCTGTATTGACTGTTATTTTGACGCTTTTGTATAAGGACGTACCACTAGTATGGAAATGTTTTGGTCTTACCTGGCTTGCCTCTCTGCATGTTTCTCATCATAGTCTGCGCGGTAGGCAGATACGGTTTCCAGTTGTCCAGCCGGAAGCTCCAAGGCGGTGTGCAGACGGTGCAGTTTCGGTCGATGTACGTCCTCGGAAGAGTACGCATGGTATGCAGCATGCGACTGTGAGGTAATGCCACTCAGTCCGGCATCCGGCTGCAGGTCGAATGGAGGACCTGCTGGCTCTGGACGATGAGGACATCGATGGCGCCTGTGAAGGTATGAACACAACTGTTAATAACGAAAGATATAGAGAGCTGTTCTTGAAACGCTAACAACCGCTCAACTGTTACGGAATCCGAAAGTTCATAACCACGTTCACAACGGTCTGCCACTGGTCCTTACCCCGAGTCACATTCATCCCGTTCAAACCCTCATATCCTACAACTTAAAGATATTACCCTCTTTGGAAGTCGCGGTTTCGAAAGAGGTCTCGTCCTTTGAGGCATTCCGACAAAAATTTTATACGTGCTTCTTACCTTTCCCATGCACCTCCCCCCCAACATTTCATACTCCTTAATGTGATTACCGTGACATGTGATTAACTGAAAAATGAACCCGGCGATAGGGTTTGTCCGACGAAAAACGCCATTGTAGTTGAATGCGACGCGGCAACACGTTATAGGCCTATGTACCGCATAATCAGATTTTCCATCAATATTATGTTTCGGTCGATATATTTTCTAGCACTGGGATAGGTTTTCTCTTGGAGTAATTTGGTCTTCGCCTGTCAGTATCATACTACCAATTCTCAGTAACCGTTCATTCGTCTGCCGCTGACCTATGCAGTCTTAGCAATTGACAGCGCGGTTGAATAACACACGTTACAAAAATTTATCATAGAATATTTTCGTTTCAATGTTTATCAAAGAACAGCCCTGTGGTGTTCGCGAATACCAATTTCCAGACAACTATAGGCCAATAATTTGAGCAAGTCGCGGCGTCGTTAAGCGAACCATTAAAGGGCTACATAACTTCTTAAGAAATAATAAAATATACAAGTTTTCCTGTAATACTTGGCGTAATTCCGCACATCATTTATGAAATTTATTTGTGACTATATTGTACTACAAGGTAACCATTTGTCCCGGATTTTCGGGGACAGTCCCCGAAATAAGACTTTCGTCCCGGACTAATTCCATCCCAGATCTTTTCCCTTTTTAGGCGCGTTTGCAAAATTGCGAAAAGCAACTATTAGCTTCGTCATGTCTGTCTGTCTGTCCGTCGGCATGGAACAACTCGGCTCCCACTGAACGGATTTTCATGAAATCTGATACTTGAGGATTTCTATGTCGAGAAAATTCACGTGGCATTAAACTATGACAAGAATAACGGGTACTTTACATGAAAACCTATGTACGTTTATGATGACATCTCGGCGACTTCTTCTTAGAATGAGAAATGTTTCACACAGAAGTTGTAGAGAAAATCAAACCACGCATTTTATGTTCAGTAACTTTTTTCCGAAGATCGTGCCGTTTATGAGATAATGTGGAAAAATATGGTACAGCCAGACAAGCCACAGGTTACAATGTAATACGGCGCAAACTCTTTGCATGCTGGATAACTAAGGCAAGAAGACTGACACACACACACTCGTAATACATAATACTCATTGCTTCATAGTTGATTAATTCCACCTGATCTCGTAGAATGTTTTACGGCAACATTTACAAAAACTGAGAAATTGCGCAACGACTTACATGTCATTACGATCTGTTTAGCCATATTGTACGTCTAAAGAAGGTAATGAGCAAACGAACATTCTTTTGTTTCAAAGCAGCATCGGGCACTTTACGTGAAGACCTGCGTACGTTTTATTGTTGCCGGCGATATAAATTTGCCACAAAAACATTTTTTTGCAACACTCAGTATTTTTATACAGTTGACAGTGACACAGATCATCACTACACAAAACGCACTGTTGCGTTTCCACTACAACAGTGTTTACGCGAACGCGCCAGTGTTACTTTATACGTACACTCCCTATCATGTTTTATTTGCCCGACTTTATTCCGTATTCCTGATGATAATCTTTAGAATGGACAGTTTCTTAGATCTTGTTAGCAACTTTCCCAACGAGGAGATAGCAACAGCGCTGCCCATTGAGCAGTAAAAAGTAAAGATGTATGTATGGTATAAAAAACATGAACATTTCGCGTCTCCCATTTTAATTGTTATTTCAGTGCTTTCCCCGTCCCCGAATAGGCCAAAGAAAAAACGGTCACTTTTCTTTTGTACTTGTATCTCAAGCATTCAAGTGTTCACCATTAACCGGTGTTTTCCTTTATAATGCAGTCAAGGGGTAATCAAAGAAAGCTGTGAACACTGGGACACTGAATGGGCTGATTTTAACTGTCATCACTGATTTTAATTCAGGCATGTGCTTGATACACATCGAGAACGGGATCTCTTTTTTACTATCTCGTAAGTCTGGATAATCGAATGGATGCATGTCAACAAGTGCAGTCAATTTTCAAAACTGGAACATAACGTGCAAATATGCGTTGTTACGTGTCTTCTGAAGAGGAATTACGTATTAATGATGTTGCAGTTTTGATAATAAGTTGTTTTTTTATGTGTTGGTTGTGACCTGCCTTAAAGACAGTACAACGGCATGCAATGGAATGCAAAATTATAACAAACTGAGTAATTAGTAAACGTAATGAAATAGTGCAGCGAAAGTAGCTGTCCGTGTGTGTAAGCAGCACGCCATAAATGTGAACAGGGAGCGTGCAGGTGGAAATCATTTCAGTATACGAGTATACGTCAGAAGCCGATCCCAGTGGCCGTGCGGTCTAAGGCGTGGGTCTTCGGCCGCTCGCTTACTAGGATCGTGGGTTCGAATCCCACCGGGGGCATGGATGTCTGTCTCTTGTGAGTGTTGTGTGTTGTCAGGTAGAGGTCTCTGCGACGAGCTGGTCCCTCGTCCAGAAGAGTCCTACCGGGTGTGGTGTGTCTCAAATGTGTGTGATCATGAAACCTCGACGAAACGACGAGGCCCAGGCCCATATAGGGCTGTCGGGCCATAGGAAAAAAAAATATATACGTCAGTACGAGATGAATCACATTCACGGCTTGGTCTTACAGCCGCGGAAAAGGCCCTGCCACAGTTCTGGACCGAGCTTTTCGGCCTCATACGCTGGGGAAAAATAGGGGAAATGTGTGGGTGGATTCGCGGAACTTACGTCTTATTGGCTGCTGCCAGAACGAGTGGACATGGTATGGTATACTGTCTGAAATCACTTGTTGCAAGGGTCGGTTTGAGAACACAGTGGTGGCACAGCACTGTTAACTGATTAATTTTCTATTGCTACCAGCGTGAACTTAGTCCGTTGAAAGGAGGCATGTTTTGACTTGCACACTGCTGGGGCCGCATACCGCATGGAGTCGCACAGCTCAGTCTCGGACTGTACTTACACCGATGTAGGCGGAAGTGGTGGCATGCAAATTTCTACTCCTTGCTGGGAATATGTCGGTCGTCTGTAGCGGCTCATTGTCTCAGATATTTAGGTGCACAATAATATAGGAATAACTAACCATAACTGAACTGACCTTAGCGGCGAGGTTTGTCAAACTGTGCGTCGGTAGGGACGTTTGATCCACGCCCATAGCCTGGGTGGTGCATATGGGCGCATGCACCCACTACAAATCTGCCTGCATCCACTAGGAATTTACAAAATATCAAACACAAACATGCTGATCAGCCCGCTAAATTAGTGCGACACCCCACCTTATCCACGTGTTGCCTTTGTTGAACCGCCATTGTTGGAAACAACTCATTTTCGAAAATGTACTACATGCAAGATATTTGGTGCAATGTTATAGAGGGCATTATGTAAATAAATTGCTGATTTTTTGGTCCTGACAAAGGCGCTTTTTACCCTTCTGCATACATAATATATATAAACAGTACATGTATAATAGAGCATTATATACGTATATAAACGTTTTTACATAGACCTACATGCACCCGCACCTGAAGTCGGTGCACCCACTGTGTTCATGGTTTGGTAACGTGCTTTTTTTTGACCACGTACAGACTCTCTTTTGGTACGATTTTGAGGACGAAACTTGTAACGAATAAATCGTGAGTCAGGTAGTCCCAAAAAAAGGAGGGCGGACTGCACTACATAAATATCACCGCCACCACCACCACCACCACCACCACGAAGTCGCGAGTCGCAAGATGGGCACCCTACTACGTCATCCTAAAGTACTGTATAGCTCTTCTGCTGGCGTCCTTCCTGAATACTGTTAATTCCCGCTTTCGAGAGTTAAATCACGCATAGCATCAAAATGTATTTCACAGTTAAGGGGTTACAGATAACGAGGAGGTACTCGGAGATCATTCCTCTAGTTTCATTTGTAACTTTATCCTACATGCCCCTTTTTATAAGTTCTTTTCGCAAGGAAATTACAAGAAATTCGTGTCCGTCGCTACTTCTGTCCACACGTTTTACTTCTGAAAGTAATGAACGGGTTTGGACTCAATATACTCTTATATTGGGGTTCTACACAAAAATCTGTCGGGCGAATTTGTCTTTGGTCTGTATCTGTCAGGCGACACGTTTTATGGGACTCACATTGAACTCTTTATCCTCCTGTCTCAAACTCGGCCCATAATGAACGTTTATTCCTTTAAAACTTTACGTTTTTATGGCTGTGTAACAATTCAGATTGAGGCCGTCTGGGTTATGACACCACGCAGGCGTGTACATAGGCACCGTCGTCTTGGAGGAACATGCTGCCTCCATCTTTCCCGTGAAAATGAATGCAGCAAGTTTCTCCGAAACAGTATTCACCTACAGACTACACGGGGCCACATCTAAAAAGACCTCAATATGAACGTCTGGGCGTACCATCATTTATATCACTGAGATCCAAAACTTTGAATTTGAAATATCTTTATTGTAATGTGTATGTACAGAGACATCACAGGACGTAATGTATGTCTGAATGCAGTGTCACATCTCTACTATTGCTGCTTTTCAAACAACAGCCTATATTTCTATCCGTAATAAAAAGGCATGATGATCAAGGAGGCTTAAAGCCTCGTAAGGAAAATCTGGATTGATTCTACGATTTAAATTGCAGAGTTTTCATACCGTCAACTGAGATGAGTGACTATATAAGGATTTGGAAGGAGACGGTGGTGATTTATGTCAAGGCATTACCCCGACATTCACATAGAGAGAGTGAGGGAACAAGTAAAACTTGGGTCAAGGGTAGCCGGTAACCCAGGCAAGGTTAAAATACTCTTAGTGTGTGGCTTGAATAAAAGTTTAGAGCTACACCAGTATTCTCGTGAAAACCGTTTCGAAAGTCTTGTGAACTCCGAAATGAGCACGCTTGTCCACTTTCAATGTCGAACCAGAAATAAAGAGACGTATTGAACTGCACAAGTTCGTCAGACATCGTACTGACTGAGACTTTCTGTGCCTTTTTAACTTACAATGCCGATTAATATCGTTAGAGCCAGACAACTCGTAAGTAGGTGAAGGACACGTTTATACTTACGTAGTCAACACTCGTGGTCAAGCTAAGGCAAAGTTCATTATAACAACCAAGTGGCCGGCAGTGCTGCTCCTCACTGGGGAGGTCCCGGATTCAAATCTCCGTCATTTCGATTGAGTTTGTACTGCTTTCCTCAGTCTGTCCACGAAAATACCGGGATATTACCTCAAATTGGAATATTAGCTTCCTTCTATATGCTTTGCAATTCATTATTCTCTACTCATCCACCCATGCAGAGTTATACAGGATAGCGCTTCGTTACTTGCAGTGTTGTCACTTAAACAATTAATAAATCAATTAGTAACAAGCAGGTTGATGTAACTGGATCGCTGTAGTGTAAAAATGTGAGATTTACACGGAACTGAGGCTTCATATTGTCATCTTCTGGGTTCTGACACCGTGTAGTCTGGTAGATGAGTAACAATGTTTCAGAGGAATATGCTGCCTCCAGCTTCCTTGAAGATCTACCACACTACACGGTACCCCAGAAGGCCACAATATTAAGACGGATAATGGCTTAAAATAGGCCACAACCGTTTCGTTCCGTTCCTGTCGGCTTTATCGTTCACAATCAATCCACCATTCGACACTGTATAACAAAGTGTTGCATATATCTCGGGCGCCAGGTAGCCCGGGCGACTGAATTTTGCCCGGTAGCGCCTAATATCGTGGGTCCTCAATACGGGACTTGCTTCTGGTCACTCTTTTGGCTCGCAGAATTTTGAAGTGGCTCGTAGAGTTTTGGAAATGTAGTCCACCCCTGGTATAACCTATGCATCTTAAAGAGCGCCGTTAAGTTAACAAAGGATAAATCAATCAGAACTTCTGCAAATATTATTTTACTCATTCTATACGAATGTAGAAGTTACGTCTGACATACTCTAAAGTTTGAAAACAAAGTGCCCAGGAGAACATGTGGAGCTCTGAGAGATGACGTAAGAAAGGACCACGGGAAAGTATATAATATGCAGCTCTGAGAGATGACGTAAGAAAGGACCACGGGAAAGTATATAATATGCAGCTCTGAGAGATGACGTAAGAAAGGACCACGGGAAAGTATATAATATGGAGCTCTGAGAGATGACGTAAGAAAGGACCACGGGAAAGTATATAATATGGAGCTCTGAGAGACGACGTAAGAAAGGACCGCGGGAAAGTATATAATATGGAGCTCTGAGAGATGACGTAAGAAAGGACCACGGGAAAGTATATAATATGGAGCTCTGAGAGATGACGTAAGAAAGGACCACGGGAAAGTATATAATATGGAGCTCTGAGAGATGACCTAAGAAAGGACCACGGGAAAGTATATAATATGGAGCTCTGAGAGATGACCTAAGAAAGGACCACGGGAAAGTATATAATATGGAGATCTGAGATATGACGTAAGATAGGACCACGGGAAAGTATATAATATGGAGATCTGAGAGATGACGTAAGAAAGGACCACGGGGAAAGTATATAATATGGAGCTCTAAGAGATGACGTAAGAAAGGACCACGGGAAAGTATATAATATGGAGATGAGAGATGACGTAAGAAAGGACCACGGGAAAGTATATAATATGGAGATCTGAAAGATGACGTAAGAAAGAACCACGGGAAAGTATATAATATGGAGATCTGAGAGATGACGTAAGAAAGGACCACGGGAAAGTATATAATATGGAGATCTGAGAGATGACGTAAGAAAGGACCACGGGAAAGTATATAATATGGAGATCTGAGATATGACGTAAGAAAGGACCACGAGAAAGTATATAATACGGAGATCTGAGAGATGACGTAAGAAAGGACCACGGGAAAGTATATAATATGGAGCTCTGAGAGATGACGTAAGAAAGGACCACGGGAAAGTATATAATATGGAGCTCTGAGAGATGACCTAAGAAAGGACCACGGGAAAGTATATAATATGGAGCTCTGAGAGATGACGTAAGAAAGGACCACGGGAAGTATATAATATGGAGCTGGCAATTTGACTCTTCTCCGAATGTTATTAGGAACACTGAAGATGAGACTGACGGGTCATGTAGCGCTTTTAGGAGACGTGAAAAATGCGTACCAAATTTAGGTTGTAACATTTAAAAGGGAAGAGAAAATTTGGGAAATACAGGCGCCGATATGAAGGTAATTTTAAAATGTGTCCAGAAGAACAGAGTAAGGGAGGGAACTGTATCGAAATGGCTCAGTATGAGGTCCAGTGGCGGAGTTTTGTGAATACGGCAATGAACCTTCAGAGTTCTATGGAAGTACTGAATTATCTCGAGGAAGATTCTTTATTATGAAATCAGTTGTGATTTCATGTAGGCCTATATGAGTATTGACTGCAGGGAACAGGTGTCAATGACCCACGAAAAGTATCGGACCGCCCGCGCCCGTTCAGTACCTCACGAATTATGATGTTAGCAGGATATTAAGAAAACATGTTCACATCGGCAGTTACATGATTGTTACCGATTTAGGTGTACGGTTGTGATGTATGTGATTCATTACTACCGTCATGGTTTCTGGGAGTAACTTCTTAAACGCCGAACCGTTTTGTACAACGGCACACCTTACATCACGTGGAATTCCGATATAGCATGCCTGTGAGACAGCGTTTACTGGGGCCGTCGCGTGTAAATGGCTGTCGCTTGGAGACTGCGCATTGCAGATGACGCCACATTGAACTCACAGCAGCACGCAGATTTTTCTACATTATTTGGAAGTATAGTCATTTCACTGGACAACGTCACTTGAGGACTCTAAATACTGAAGAGCTTATTTGGGTTTAAAAAATGATGATTTAACGGGATTCTGGGGCCGTGCCATGGCTCAGACGGTTATTCGCCGGCCTCCCACCGCGGAGGCCCGGGTTCCATCCCGGGTCAGTCCATGTGGGATTTGTGGTGGACAAAGTGGCACTGGGACATGTTTTTCCCCGAGTACTTCGGTTTTCCCCTGTCAATTTCATTCCACCGGTGCTCCATTACTTGTAAAACTGAAAAAAAACTGATCATCTTTCATCTTCACCACACGGTTGCACAAGAAGCCTTAAGGCTGCGGTACGTCCGTAGCATCTGCTGCGGGGCCCTTCAAAAAAAATCTGAATGTTTCTGTTTGTCATCTACATCTATAAGGTAAAGTTTTCCCTGTCCATGTCATGAAGGCGTATAGCGGGAGTGGAGGTATATCTCTGCTCACTCTTAATCCGGCAATAGATAGAGATGCATGACTGCTTCACGCCCCCGGCGCCTTACCTCCCGAGAGAATGCGCCCGGTAATCATTGAATAAGAGGCTGGGTGGGCTCCAGAGCTGGTCTGGACGCTTTGGAGAATGTAAAAAGTCTCCCCTGTCAGGAATTGAACCAACAGTCCGCGGACGTCCAGCCCGGGCGTCCCGTCACATTGTTCTTCTCGCCCACCGCTACTCGTGGCAAAGAAAGCGTCGCATAAAAAATGTTAATTGTAAGGAGTACGAGAAAAGCAAATTATCCTAAACCCTTTT
The DNA here is from genome assembly GCA_021186555.1 of Reticulitermes speratus. Lineage (NCBI taxonomy): Eukaryota > Metazoa > Arthropoda > Insecta > Blattodea > Rhinotermitidae > Reticulitermes > Reticulitermes speratus. The sequence goes on from JAJKFL010000005.1 coordinate 25,758,798, forward strand.
CATAATCACCATGCCGTGAAGAGACGGAGGGGAAGTTGAAATGAAAGTCGACGCATTCTCAAACTCGGAAATGCATGTAGGCGAGTACTGACCTTCACGGTAATGCAGGTTCTTGCGGGGAAAAGCGCTCGAAGTCCACTGAAAAAGACTGTGTCGACCTGAGGGACGGTATGAACACAGTGACAAAGAGAAACATTATGGCCACTCCAGGAATCGAAGTACGGCCATTTATCGCGCACGTCTCACTTAACCGTCTCGGTTCGTCTTATAAATTTACAGAGAAATGATAAGTTTTAAATTCCGTAAGTTCTTATCCTTCGTATTCAAATAAGGAATAAGGGGTTCGGAGCAGAACCCAAGAAGTCTACGGCCCTCTTGCATAGAGTTCTAGTTCTACACATCTGCTGTTTTCATCTTAATTTTTGAGAATAACTTATTACTTTAGCATAGATACTGATGTGTGTATTCTGTCGCATATAACCACAAAGTTTCGCATCTTTGCCATGTTAGTAACTGTTGACTTACAAAACAACAGTTGATAGAAAATACGTAGGTATGTTTACGGTCTATGTCCCTGCCAAATTTCGCATTCCAGTGGTTCATTAGTTGTCATAATTAAACCGAAAGCTAAAGAAAATGTTCGCACGACCATCATCCTTTATTGCTACACTTTACAAACAAGTTACCAGAACAAAGGAGCATATTTTCTCCAGATTTATTACCATACATAATTTCAGTACCAAAACGTGTCCCTCCAGCTACGCACGTTAAAGTGTCCGCCATGTTATTACTGATTGCAGGAAGTTAAAACATACGGCGTTGGAGTGCCCTCGAATGGTACAGCTTTCATACCTAGTTGCGTAAAAATTGGTCAACTGTTTCTAAAGTTCAAATTGACGGACCCACACCCACACAGCGTGGTGATTTCATAACCTCCACTTCTTTCCTTTTCAGGAAGTAAAGTAGGCAAAAAAAATGACCTTAATGGAAAGACGTTTGTAATAATTGCTTAGTGACGTCTATATTAATTTGCATGTAAAATGAGTACATAATGTGTAGGCACCTTGTATGTGCTGGTATTTCTGTAGTCGCTCGAACCATAGCAAGCTGTGGGTTATGCTGTGGGCTCATTTGCAATTCAGATTTGTGCTAGGACGACATCATAACCGCAACGCCGAGCTTCTGATTATCAGATCAGAAGTGTGTGCTACTTCTTGCTTGCTGGACACGAATGAAAATAGTCAATAAAGCTACATGTGGAAAGCGGGTCAAGGGGACGCAATCCACTGATCATGATTCAGAAGATATTATCCGTTTAAGGCGTATAGTCCATCCAAGTAAAGGTAAAGGTAAACTTGTCCCTATACACGCCATGAAGGCACGTGGGGGAGTGGAGATGTAACCCCACTCATTCTTAATTTGGGCAATAGATGTGCTGAGTGGTCAGCTTCACGCCCCAGTCGCTTTACCCCCGAGGGAAGATCCCCAGTACCCACTGAACAGGAAGCTGTGTGAGCCCCAGGGCCGGTCTGGACGTTTTGGAAAAGAGATACACTTTTGTCTCTGCCGGGAATCGAACCATGATTTTTCGAACGTCCAGCCCATAGCGTAGTTACTGTACCGAGTACGTTACCTTCAGTTCGTACCGCACAGAAATCGCCGCTTCTCAAAGTACAAAACTAATCGGATAATACTGTTACGGGAATACTCGCTGTTTATTCTGAGACTCGTACGAAATACACAACACGCACACTTAAGGCTTTAAACCAGTGTGTCGCATACAAAATAAATTATTAATCCACTAACCTAACTTACAGGAATTCAAGTAATTGAAATAAATAATTGATTATCCTACAATGGGGAAATGAAAATAATTAAGACGATTTAATAAACCCCAATATAGAAAATAAAATAAAAGCATCTTCCACAGATAACAATATAAACCTTATCGTGCAAGGAAAAATGACGACCCTAAACAGAAAGAAAATGGTAAGACAAGAGTGCCTTGACCGGGATTCGAACCCGCCATTCAATTTTCCCAGTGATCCAAGACCGTATGTGCCCTAAATAACGCGGTCACCGTGATCGATTAGGTCTATTATTATTATTATATTATTATATCACAACATCGTCATCACCACCACCTCCGTTATAAACATGGCTGACCAGTTTCGTTTACAGTTTAGCTTGCTAATGCATGGAACCTAGACTGCACGCGAACTAAAACATTTTAGTAGGCCTATAATGCATGACAAAGAGGACTATGGGACATACATTTGAAGCATTTCTTATTACTTTGTAGTTTTCCAATTAGTTTTTTGGTAGTGTAAATTTTTTGTTCTTTCATTTTGTTGACTTCGTGTGTATATGTTTACACAGGCGTACATCTACGATACATAAATTTCCGTCCATGAATATTGACTACTATGTCACCTTCCTTATGCTTATACACAGCCGCTTTGCCAGTGCATGTAAAATCGATTGCTATTTTTATTAAACTAGTCAGTAGTCAAGACGTCTTAGCGTGTTCGTAGTTGATCGGACACACACACACACATTGTGTCACATATCTAAACGCTTCCGCAGAAAACACACAGTTCATGTGCGACACACAGGCCTACACAAAAGGATAATTTCTTCTATTCGCCAGCCACCATTTCTTACTCGTAATTACCGAAACTTCTTAAACACTGCTAAGTTTCATGCTGAATTGCTATATTTGTTTGAATGAACGATATTCTCGTTTGTAACGACGATATTTCAACTGTAGAGGTTATACTGCGTCTTGCGCTCGGAAAGTGAGTGACGAGTATTCAATTAAATCAATAGGACTCGGTCGTGACCTACCTCAAGTTACTATCTAAAAATTCTGAGGAAAACTATGAACAAGTGGCCTAAATGAAATACTGATTCTTAGATTACTTAACGACTCTCTTCCAACTGTAGGCGTCATATGGTGTTGGACTGATAAGAAGTTAATCGTGAATGTCGAGTATGAATTTGTGTAGGAGAAGATCGTGGCCTATGTCAAAGCACTAAGCAAACTTGCTTGAATAAGCACGATCAGTCTTACTATGACCCTATCATTTCCGATTCGTTTTCTATGTAATTAATGCAGCTGATAAAACGTTATGCAAACCAAGAATTATCACAGAATTTTCCCCGTTGTGTAAGTTAAGTTGTACATGAAACAGTCCGTACAGGGCTGAAACACCTGACAGATTCTATTGATATTCTCCATGTGGTGTTAGTTTCGTTTCACAAGCTGCCCTGACCTAGTCTACCTGTGATCTCATGATACTGTGTATGACAGTAATCTCGTGTGACAATACACGTAGTTTCCTTCAGTGGATTTTACAAATACATAATGAGGGCTCACCAGAGATGTGTGTTGGAGATTGGAGGTATCCGTCGAACCTGCACTGACGGTGGCATTTTCATTGACACACGGGGATAACAACCGTATAAGTAGCAACTTTCTGGTAGTAGCGGTAGAGTTTTGACGATATTGGCGAGTCCATCTTGAAGGACCCTAGCTGACAGACAGTGGATAAATCGTGGATGACCTGCATCTGACGAAGCAGCGCAAACAACGGCCATAAGACACCAGACGTCCCTCGCTATTGCAAGTCCACATACTGCTGACAACGTGGTCTTCTACATGCCGGCAGGGAGGACTAGTCGTTAAAGTTGTGGGCCCCGCTCTGTCGATACCGGACTTGCGTACTGAGGAACTGAAGCCCCGTCACATAACGCGATATTCCCAGTTCCCACAACAGCAGTAAAACATTCAGGCACGTCAGAAACAATGCCAATGAACTGGTAATTGATCGAAATCTTGGAAGGAAACGCGGAAATGAAATTGTCAACGGCATGTGGGTGGCGTGGGGGGGGGGGGGGGGGGGGGAACCGGACCTCCAGCGTCAGTTGCCCGCTTCTGCCTTCAGGAAGCTAAAATTTCCTCACATTTGGCTCTAAATATTATTAATTTCGCAGATAATGAATTTCAATTTCACACCAGTTTTTAATGCCAATGTTCATGTACCTCAGTCATATCTTGCTGTAATTACGCCATTACCTAATTATATCATTCATACACGTTTTCAGTTGTCAAGTAGCTGTGACTCTGTCAAACAAAATGTGCAACAAGAGTTACGGGCAGAATTGACAAAACCCACTTTCATACTAAAAGAAATATATGCAGTTTTCTTTTGCTTGTTTAATTTTTTTTTTTCCAATGGCTCGACAGCCCCTGGGGGCCTAGGCCTCCTCATTTTTCGAGGCTTCACGATCACACGCTTTTTTTTAAACACACCACACTCGGTAGGACTCCTCTGGACGAGTGACCAGCTCGTCGCAGAGACCTCTACCTGACAACACACAACAATCACAAGAGGCAGACATCCATGCCGCCAACGGGATTCGAACCCACAATACCAGCAAGCGAGTGGCCGTAGACCCACGCCTTAGACCGCGCGGCCACTGGGATCGGCTGCTTGTTTAATACTGCTACAAAATTACAACAAATACAGGGCCGTGTCATGCCTCATGCCGTTAGTCGCTAGCCTCTCACCGCGGAGGCTCGCGTTCAATTTCAGGCCTTTCTATATGGGATTTAAGGTGAACAAAGTGGCACTTGGACAAGTTTTTCTCTGAGTGCTCGGGTTTTCCCATGTCGGTATCATTGTACCGATACTTTATATTCGTATATTCATCAATCACCGACGCTATATGATGTTAGCAATTGACAACGTGTTAAATAACACACCTCAACTTAGAAATTGATACATTTATCGTTTAGTCAATCTTTCTTACACTGGAAATGGTAAAGAAGACGTAATTTTATTTATATATAGTGCGCATGTGCAAACATACACTCAGAGTTTTTATAGTATCCTAGAAACGGCGCTATAATCGAGGGTAAGAACTTATTCAAGCGCACTTCTCACTTTGCAATTTCGCGCATTAGCCATGTTCTTATTACCGATTGATATTACCTAAAGTTAAAAGTCACTAGTGTCGTTACCGACTCAACGAGTTCGCGCTTCAACCATATTGCTATTACTAACGGTAGTAAATAAAAATGTATGGCATTAGGGTGTCCATAAATGGCATAATATTTATGCTACGTTTCGTGAAAATCGTTCAGCTGTTTAAAAAGTTGAAATGGCAGAACGGACATACACACAGACGATGTGGTGATCTGCAAGGCCTACTTTTCAGCTTTCAGGAATAACACCGTATGACGAATAACTGCGCTGCTGCTGTAATTATGCATTCAGAGGAGCCTAGTAAATGTCAGGTAACTGTCATGTGACGTCATGAACTTGTCTGTTAAGACAGGAAACATTCTCACGCGAGGAACTATGTAAACGTGAAGAAGCAGGTTGAAACAGCATTTTATAAATTCTACATCCAAGTTCACGCTTCGCGTTGGATAAATGTTACACCGTTATAAAAATATTTGCTTACTAGGCCAAGATGATTGCTGCAGTTTTATTGTAAATTTATTTTTCCTTACTAGCCCAGATTATGGCTGGTAAAAGGGGCAAGCTGTAAATAATAAATTATCTTCTGTTGTGCTGCTTTACCGTTTCGTACTTATGCCACGAAATAAAAGAAGGGTGGGGAACTGCCCTAGTGCTGCTTCTTATTTCTTGCGAGATTTGAGATTCTCACAGCGGTGTTGCTGAAGATTCAAGTCTTCGAGGATGTGAGGCGAAAGTATGTTGATTATTTCTACCAACAAATGCACCAAGACAAGTTTTTCACTGTTTCTTTATCAATAAAGAAACAGTGAAAAACTTGTCTTGATGCTAATAAAATGGCACAACAAATTACAGAATTTTTTAAGTGATTTAAAGAATTTAAACTGCGCGGACTTTAAAAAAAAGCAAAAGAAAACTGCATATATTTCTTTTAGTATGAAAGTGGGTTTTGTCAATTCTGCCCGTAACTCTTGTTGCACATTTTGTTTGACAGAGTCACAGCTACTTGACAACTGAAAACGTGTATGAATGATATAATTAGGTAATGGCGTAATTACAGCAAGATATGACTGAGGTACATGAACATTGGCATTAAAAACTGGTGTGAAATTGAAATTCATTATCTGCGAAATTAATAATATTTAGAGCCAAATGTGAGGAAGTATTGCAATGCCTCCATCTTCAGGGTCAAGCGGTCTCTTTAGATGAAGGCACTGCAGTACTTCGAAATGTCGGGACATACTCGCTCAACGACACAGCGTCGCATTTCAGACTTCATTCTTTATATGTGTGGCATTAGTGCGTACTTCTTTAGCGGTGTAGGGTAAACCACATTGCTAGTGTCCCAACTTTAAAGCTCAGGAGGCCAAACAATTTTTGGATTTAGCGTGGCTGGCACTCCTCACAGAGTGGTCAAGGTGGTCGCGAACAGTAGGTCCATACATGTAACATAACATTTTTTTTTTCAATGGTTCGAGGCCCCTTGGGGGCCTAGGCCGCCTCACTTTTCGAGACTTCACGATCACACACTTTTATAGACACACCACATTCGGTAGGACTCCTCTGGACGAGGGAGCAGCTCGTCGCAGAGACCTCTACCTGACTACACACAACACTAACAAGAGACAGACATCCATGCCCTAGGCGGGATTCGAACCCACAATGCCAGTAAGCGAGTAACATAACATAGTAACATAAAATAATAATAAAACCCCAGACGTAACTGTATCAGAGTCCTTAAAAGAAGGCCGTGAAAGATGCAACTAATACCTAATACATGCGCACGCAATGTGAGGTCTTTTCTGGGCGCGCACTCAAGTGGCAGGAGTTCGTCGGTCCTCCCTACAACTGCAGCCCACCCATACATCAACTTACCGCGCGTTTCGTGGCTGCACAATCGAGAACGCCGTGTAACTTATATTTTAGACATTTTTAGATTTGCTATTATCTATAGTTAACAAAATAAAAAATACGATTTTATGCAGTGTGCTATCATTACCCTTCACTACATTTCTCATTTCATGAATATGCATTGTTAATATCTCTGTTGCTGATTAGATCTGTCAGCAACAGATTTATATTTACAACAAATGAGTATAAGGAACAACGAGGGATGTAAAACCTTAACAGGAACGCACTGGAAAACTATGTACTCCGAAAATATAACCAGTTATTACATAACAATGCTAGAATACCGGATTACACGGAGTTTTTACTTGCTTACTTGCACTTTGGCATTCTGAATTCTCCTAGATTTTCTAAATAGTTTTGATGAAGATGCCCAACTCAACTTACTTTGGTTACTAAGGTTGCTTTACTGCTATGGTTACTACGGTTAATGGCTTTCGGTATTGGCGCTACTGTCGCTCCCACTTCAGAAGTTTGTGCGTCCACCATGTTGTTATTATCACGCGCAGGAAATTAAACAGTACGAATCGAACAAGCTGGCTCAAGTGTTTATGCTCTTGATTTGTGACAGGGAGGTGCTTGGTTCGAATCTAGGCCGGGATGCACACTGTCCTCAGATGTTCGTGGTGTTACTCTGTGTCTCCAGGCAAATGCGGGATAATACCACAAGTGGGCCATGACCGCTTCCTTCCACAGCCATTCCCATTCATTATTCACTCATCATCCGAACACTGAACGCTATATAATCTGATCTACTGACAGAGTCTTTAACATAAACCAAAAATAAAAAATAAATTAGCAAATAAATTCTTTGTCTTGGTGTTAAACCAACCCTCTTAGCTCCAAACTGTCATGTTTTATTCAGGTCACCTAAACTGTCAGTACAGTGTTGGATGAGGGACAAATCCACTGCAAGGCCTAGTATTGTAAGGCAACAAAAACACTGAAGAGCAAGGTAACTTACACACTGAGAAACTAATGCTAAGGTTTCCGCAGGGCGCGAGGTCATCGGGTTCAGCAATCGGAACGCATAACATAATGTTCTGTGCGTGAATTCTGCGACATCAAATCCTGGCGTAAAGAATTTGGAATTCTTGGCGTTATTACGCACAACGTGTTGTTAACGGATACATGAAAGTTTTGGTTTGACTGTGACATTACAAAACAGATTTGAGTTCATTACGAACCAGCGTTACGCTGAGTGGGTGGAACTCCGCTTCACATACAGGGTCCGATTTTGGGCTGCTTGATATAGGGCAAACGGGCCTGAAAGTACAGCAACAGGCAGAAAGGAGGAACCTGCGTACATCGTCATATTCACCATCCATGGGACTTCGTTCTGTTGCTTCAGTATATAATGGCACTCATTCTTTCTTCATGAATCCTGAATTGACCGACAAGTTCAACAGCCGTGCACGGGTCAAGGCCCCCTAAACACACGCCATGTCTAGTGCCTAACAATAAAATACTCGAACATGCTATTCATGTAGCAACACTATTAGGAACTTATAAACTATACCACAACGAGAGTTCGTGTGTCAAGCTCTCGTCCACACGTAAAGCCTACCCTGTTCCCTAAAGTGGCTTCGGATATGTGACCAGTAACCCCGAGGTGATAAGCAACAGGCATACTCCGGTTTGAAACGCACAGTTTTCGACGATGTTCTTTTTTCCCCTTGAGCCGGGCTAACGTAGTCGGTATAGCGATTAGCTACGGGCTGGATGGCCCATGGTTCGAATCCCGGCAAGGGCAAGCAATTTTCTCTTCTCCAAAATCGTCCAGACTGGCTCTGGGGCCCACCCAGCCTCATATTCAATGGGTAACAGGTTCTTTCCCGGGGGTAAAGCGGTCGGATCGTGAATTTGACCACTCACCTCCATCTAGTGTCGAGGTTAAGAATACGTGGAGCTATATATCTACTCCCCCTATATGCCTTGGTGGCGTGGACACGGACTGTACGTTTTTTGTTTCCATATTCATATGACGACAGATAATATTAATAGCCTTCATTTTACTGACATAAATACGAAATAAATGTAAAGCTGAAGAGAATTTTATACGTAACCGAAGTTTAATTTTTAGGATTTGAGGTGCTGTGCTGTTGTAATGAATGAGCCTCAGGAACGTCATTCGAATTCACGACCGCAATATGGCGGTATTGGTGCGTGTGTAGTAACAGTACCTCACCACAATCTGATTTTTCGGTGTAAATAAAACATGATGTTTCAGTTACGACTCTCGTGTGCGCTTTTATTGACATTCTTATCGTTTCAGTCTCTCACTGTATTCACTGAAATGAAGCGAGCCATTAAACGGACGAAACACGTGACGGATGTTTCAGAATGTGACAATCTGATCTTCCAATTCTGGGACATCTGATGTGGTAAACTGCGGACCTTTAGGGACATAAAAACGCACGTGAACTGAACGTCCCGATAAGGCTGTGGTTTTACGCCGTGTGACGCCATGCAGACTGGTACTCACCAACGTCCATGCGGGAACTGCTGCCAGTGTATTCAGGATATAATGAACTTGGAGGAAATATACTTCTCCGAAACGTTGGTATCTATAACACTGGACGTTATTGTGCAACGGATAACTGCAGTTTTAATATTCACCACTGTCAGAACGTCAGTCTTACACAAACTCGTCTGTCTTATGAACCAACGAACTTATCAACAAACGTAGGTCTTAACAACTGAAACAAGTAGGGAAATATAGTTAACAAACTGCATGGAGTAGAGTAGAAGCCCGGATAGCAGCATAATCGGTATAGTGACCAAGCTACGGCCTGGATGACCGAAGAATTGTGGTTCGATTCCGGGAAGGGACAAGAGAGCTTTCTCTTCTCCAGACCGTCCAAACCGGCTTTGGGGCCCACCTAACCTCCTATTCAGTGGGTACCGGGGGCTCTTCCCCCGGGGTGAAGTGACCAGAGTGTGGGACTGACCACTCACCTCCACTCCCCACACTCCTCGATATACCATGGATTATCCTTCTTGAGAAGCTGATATTCGCCGCCTACGCCTTCGATATTCAAGAAATTCCCCGCGTTAATTGGATGCGAAGGTTCATGACCGTGTGCACGACAGACCGCCAACGGACCCTATCCTAAACCAGATGAATCCATTCCACACCCTCACACCCTTTGAAATCCATTTTAATATTAACGTCTTAAATATTCGTAGGTGTATTATGGTTCTTATTTCATCCTGGTTACTTCAACATTTTCAGTAGCTGAGGTCATACTGCGTAGAATGACTGTGATTAGTGAATAACGAATTGGAAAGGATGTGGAAGGGAGCGGTCGTGGCCTGATTTGCCGATTCCGGAATGTTCCGGGTAGAAGTGCTTAAACCCACAAGAAACTTCTGTCAATGTCTGGATCAAAATATGAACTCCGAACCTTCCGAATATGAAGCAGGGGCGATACACGATTTTACCGCACCCTGCCTCGCGCTGCCTGCTTCCACAGTATTGCCTTGCATTCAGATTATCTTCCCTTAGCGTGAGCGGCCAATTGAAGTTCAAGCACGAGGCCTCCGCTAGTTTTAACAATGAGAGGTTGCTTCCTGCGTTTCACCTCAACTGGAGGACCAAGTCGGCCTACCGTCCACAAATGCTACTTCGATATATTCTAAGCTGCCCACCCTATCTGGAGGCCGTCTTTCCCATCCGGAACCTGAAGAAGCGCCACCATGCCGTGCAGAATTAATCGTTCCTAACTCACGACCCACACACATACGTGGGCACGCTAACAGCAGTTGGCACTGTAGGCAGAATCGACGCAATACACAGAGGTGACAGCCTGTGGGAGTACTAGATTACATGTTTCCTTCGGCGTTTCCTCTAAACGAGCAACTGCGCTGTTTGTTAATCAGGAGCAGAGGAGGCTGTTTGACCCTGATTCTTGCTCGTGATATACAACAGTATTGCGTATTCAAGTTCCCGTATCAGTAATTCCGCACGAGATAGCCGATTGTCGGTGTACACTCAAAAACCTAACCTTTTTAAAGTTCCGCGGTTGTTAGTCGCCGGCCTCCCACCGCAGAGGCCCGGGTTCGATCCAAGGTCAGTCCATGTGGGATTTGGGGTGGAAAAATTTGCACTGGGACAGGTTTTCCCCCCGAGTACTTCAGGTTTCCCCTGTAAACTTCATTCCACCGGTGCTCTATTACTTGGAAAAATAATAAAAAAACTGATCGTCTTTCTCTTCATCTTATCACAAGGGTTGCACAATAAGCCTTAAGGCTGCGGTGCGTCTGAGCTTCTGTTACGGGGCCCTTCTCCACACACACACACAAAAGAAGTTCCGCGGTTAGTATCATATACGCCTACCAACCCACATGTTTAATATTGCAGAATTATGCATTTTCCCCACAATATATATATATATATATATATATGTTTCACGTAATTGTTAAAATAAACAGCGATATGCAAGACTTGAGGTTCTCATAGCGGTGCTGCTGAAGATTCAGGTCTCCTGGCATGTTACGCCGTGTCGAGTGGTAAACTACTAGTCGACACGGCGTAACATACCACGAGACTTGACGCGCCACAGTGTAGTGTGGTGGATGGGTGCCAACGGTTCTGAGGGTAGATAAGAGTAAAGATTCGTGTACTCCGAGAATGGAGGCAGCAGCTTCCTCTGATGCACGGAGTTGCATACCAGAAGAAGGTGACATCAGCACTCATCGCCGTGAGAATCTCAAATATATCTTGTTTTCTACTTTCTGGTGTTTCGGTACGCCAAAAATGATCCAGACAGGAAATTCAGAAGTTATGAAGATTATATTGTATGTTCTGAAGGTCACAGATTTTTATAAGAGAAGTAATTTTGACAAGATTGATAAAATTACATTTTCAGCACATGTTATGTTTGATATGAACAAAATTCGGTCTTGTCCTGCAATTTGTTGTGCACTGATTTAATTCTGGAAGGAAGCAGCCAACCCATTGACTGAATTAGACGAATGTAAAACTATTATTTTCGAGAAGATTAATAGAACAGAATTCAATACACAAAACCACAATTAAAAGTTACAGAAAAGAGAAAATGTAAGGAAGTGATTGTCATAATATTTAAAACTATATTTGGTTTATAAGGCTTGGAGGGAGTGTTTTTTAATACTGGAAATACATGTGGTAGACAGAGGTACGTGTTAAATAAGATATTGTTTGTGGATGTAGACATAAAGACTGCGAGCTGCGAATAATCCGGCGTTAAGCATAGAAAGCCTTCTGTAAAATCTGACTGAACTAACAAATATTTGATTTGACATTTTTTATTACTTACTCAGTTTACAAAAACTGTTCGCAATGAGATTCTCCATGTTCAGTGCACAACTCACAACGCTCTTATACTGTTTCACAAATTGACAGGCGTAACTCTGTATTGGCATTCCCTTTGATACAACAGCACGTTTTCAGTTAGCCTACTTTTGGGCCATTCTTTATAATCAAAATACGTTGGTTACTTTCAACATTTATTTACTGATGCAGTAATTATTTAACTGTTGTATCTATAGCTAAGACTACACAGCGTCGAATTATATGATGGTTACGGAATTAAGGATTGTAAAGAATCTGGAACAAAACGGACGTGATTTAATTTTAGGTATTACTGCAGCATTTGACTAGAGGGACTACGGAAAACCATGACAAATCTGTCAGAAAGACATGACCGGTGTCAGGGTGACACCCATATGTGACATTTCCCAAACACGAAGCAGCAGTGCTGCTCAGACGATAGCGACATCAGGTTCTGGGGGTATTAAACATTCGGGTAGATAACTGTGATATTATGACTAACTTCATGCAGAGAAGTTCCGTCGATTGTGCAGCAGCTTACCACGGGATGTGAACACAGGGCTGCAATTTTTGAAGTCGTAAACACGGCAACAGAGCAGCCGTAGCACTGACCTTCACATACGCTGTATCTTTGGGTGGGATAACAAATGCAACACGGCTGTGGTTGTACTGTGTGTGTGGACTGGCGGTGGTCATCGGCTATGGGCGTGGGATGCTGCAAGGCGCATCACGTCATGGCCAAATACGTAGGCGAGTGCTACAGGTAGGAAAATGATGGCAGTGAGGCGTAGTTTCCAACAAAATGTCAGTCACAGAATTAGGAATAATGCAGAGTGCATCAGAACATTGGATGTTGGGATGTGCTACAATAACACTGCATTAGTATAATCAATTAAATAAGTAAATGTTTTAGCAATAATTGTGCTGAATTACTTTATTGGATAAAAGGAACTTCCCTTAACATGACAGTTCTCTGAATCTTACCCACGCTGTGTATTTACGTGTTTCGTATAATTCTCGGAATAAACAACATTACTTTATTGCACTTTGTTATTGAGACAGTTTTCTGCAAGATAGGAACTTAACTGTTAAATAGCTAGGTACTTATGCGAATTTCATTCTTGCAAGGGTTCATGTAATTCTGTACTTCAGGATGTGTCAAGTTTTCATAAATGGGACACTGACGGCAAACACATGACGGCATAACCATCACCTTTTTGTGTGGAGGAAATGTTTTCTAACTCCGTACAATCCAGTCATGGGGGTAGAAACATTACGTTACGGATTGGGGAAATGGCACTGCCAAATCTAGGGTTTCTTTCGTTTTCAGGCGCGTTCGTAAAATTGCGAAAAGCGACTATTAACTTCGTCATGTTTGTCTGTCTCCATCCGTCCGCATGGAATTCGGCTCCCACTGGACGGAATTTCGTGAAATTTGATATTTGGGTATTTTTCGAAAATCTGCCGAGAAAATTCAAGTTTCATTGAAATCTGCCAATAACGGGTACTTTATATGAAGACATTTATGATAGTATCTCCTCGAATCCTTCTTAGAATGAGAAATGTTTGAGACAAAAGTTGTAGAGAAAATGAAAACACACATTTTATATTCAATAACTTTTTTTTTCCGAAAGTCGTACCGTTTATGAGATGTGGAAAAATATTGTAGAGCCGGACAGGCCACAGATATAATGCGGCACATGCGCTTTGCATGCTGGAAAACTAAGGCTAGAAACACACACTCAGAGTATGTAATACATATTGATTTTACATGGCAGCAATAGTTACGCGAACGCGCCTCAATGTTACGTTATACGTACATTGCCTGTCGTGTTAAAATTTCCGTCTGATGTAATTACTTTTGAGACAGACCTTTATTTCACCATACATTCCTTCCCAGAAAGGAAATGAGTTGACTTATGAGTTCACCATGCTGTGTGTGTGTCCCCTTGCAACTTTTGAACCTGCCTGGAAAGTCTCCTCGAATTGTACGTGTTTAGTAAGCATTCTATATCGCATCGGTTTATTCATCAGCGCGAGTTTTATTTTTCCACAATCATCGCCTTTCGTACAAGGCCGCGAATTTCTTGACCAGCTGAGCGGCAGTTAGTTTCTCAAGCAAACCCTGCTACACGACGTTCGTCAGTCAGTCAGTTCAAAGAAGACATACAAACTAGTCAAACTCCTAATCATTATTGTTCCAGTACCAATTTTGTGGTTCGTGATGGCGATCTTCGTCTTATTTACTGTTTCCATGGCGTTCTTGTTTGCGCTGTTTGTTAGAGAGTTGGCTTACAAATGATGTCTGCATGCTGTTAGTAGACTTCGCAAACACAGTCAAGGAAAGAGGCAAAGTTCTACATTTCTCTTCTGCTCCAGCATTTGCTAGTATGAACCAAAGAGAAGTAGGATGCATCTTGACAAATATGGCGACAGAAGAAGGCATTCCTGCTAAATAAACTAAGCATGTAGAGGAGAGATGTAATAGTCGTAATGCTGTAAACATAACTACGGCTCTTAATATGGCGTGTTTGTGTCGTGTTATTGAATGGCTGGAATCCAGCACGACGGATGCCAAGCCCCGCTGAACTGTCTGCGCCAAGTTACATCGAGAAGTGTCTGCCACAGGCGTCTGTTGTGCCTACAGCAGTTACATATATTGCGCTTTTGCAGGTTGCGAAATACATGAGTCACCATTCTAACACATTTGACATGCTTAGTCTGAAAACAGCTAGTATTGTAACAAGAATACGAGCGTGTCAACGATATATATTGGCTAGGACATTTAGAAACAATTATACGAGATTTGAGGTTCTCACTGCGGTGTTGCTGAAGATTCAACTCTTCTGCGATGTAACGCTGTGTCGTTTCGCGTGACTTTTCGACGTTTCGGTGGATAGTAGTGCCTTGAAGAATGTTGTTTTTTGACGCCTATAAATTAGCAGCATATTTTCAGAGGAACCTGCTGTCACCATCTTCAGGGTAGTAACTTCCGTGAGAACCTTAGATCGGACTGAATAAATGACAATTAATGCTATATGTTTAATGTTTTCATGAACGAGATGGGAGGATAATATTAAAGTGGATCAAGAAATGGGATGGGGGGGCATGGACTGGATTGATATGGCTCAGGATAGGGAAAGGTGGCGGGCTCTTGTGATTGCGGTAATGAACCTTCGGGTTCCATAAAATGCGGGGAATTTCTTGACTAGCTGAGGACCTGTTAGCTTCTCAAGAAAGACTGTGCTCCATGGAGTTAGATAGTTGCATGAACGAACGCTAGTATTGAGAAAGGAAGATGAAAATTAACAAATTATAAATGATGTTTTTGAGATCAGGCACGGTAGTGAATTATAGCAGATAAAAATAATACTAAAAAGATACGAGATTAACAGTAGACAGCATAATGGAAGATATACGTCAATACGAAAATACTGGCACGAACGCGTGGAAAGGACAGCTATACGGAACGACTCCCCCTGGAAAGTACATTCCTACAATCCTATAGGTAGGCGAGAGATATGACGTCCTGCATGTAAATGGAAGGACCCAAGTACGTAGCGTCGGAACGGGACTTACACGGTCAAATCCTTGTTATGAACGAACAATAATATTAGCATAAACTTTAATAATGAAATATAGTTTAATTTCACTCACCACACGAGAATATCGGTAGAAGAGAATGTAATTTAAACGAATAAACAGAGCTGTCACGTCCCTTAGTGTTCAGATGCTCGTAAATGACTTGAATAAATCACGAACAGTTCTTGGAACCCCGCGTCCTGACCTGCACGAACGGAATACTTCCTGCAGTGCAGCCGTATTGTTGGGGGCGGCAGTAGGTTGCTGTAAGGTTATAAACACATGCAATATTGTATGAAGTCAATGCAGGACTCCGTGGTTATCAGTCAGCAGGTTAGTTCAGCGGTAGTGGTCTACAGTTGTATTCGGTAAGTACAGAATGCGATTAACATTTTGGCTGACTGACGAGCTACCCTGAGGATGTTCGTTGCCTTCCTCAGTCTACCTGTGTACTTTGAGTGACCCCACGATCGCCTCCTTCCAAATTATTATTTACCTATCATGATTATAATCCTGTCTCATCTCATGCTGTGTAACAAATTTTTAACGATTGAAAGCACAGTTGTTACTTACTGTATGTACCGCTTGCCTTAACGTTAAAAGTTCGGAATTTTGACCACTAAGTATGTTTATGGCTTTCGTATGATCTCAGAACAAACACGAATTATTTCCCTGTAGTTCATTACCGCCAAGAACCAGGACAGCGTACGTGGTATACTGAGCAGGCTACAGACTGTAAGGCTGCGGTATCGTCGTTCAATTCTCGGCAAGGTGAAGAGTTTTTTCTCTTATCCAAGGCATCTAGACCGACTCTGCGGGCCCCCTCAGTCTCATATTCAATGGATACCTGGGATGTCTTCTCTCGGGTGAGGGGGGAACCGGGGCGTGAATCTGACCACTCACCTCCATCTAGTGCTGAGTTTAAGAATGCATGGAGCTATAACTCCACTCCACCATATTCCTTCATAGCGTACAGATGGACAACCTTACTTGTACATCATTACCAGATTGGTCTCTGTAATGGAGACACAGCTTTTTCAGTGACGTAGGAACTGAATCCTTACTGAGCGGTGGTAATTAGAGGGCCTGGTAGAGCGGAAAGTTTCTACACGTATTTATATTGAATCTCGGTTGGAATACCGGCCCTCCTGCCTTGAAACTTTTGTGGTTTTCATCCATACCTGTGGACAAACACCGGCACAACATCTTGAAAGATACCCACGCCATCTCCTTCCAACTCATTATATATCTTTTCTACATAAACGACATTCCCTTTTGTTTTTAAATGATTAGTAATTAATAAAAACCAGCATCAATCACAACTACATTTATTGTGTAACAGCAGATTGCTACCAACGAGCTACATGTTTCGGTCCTTACGGACCATCATCTGGCTACATATAAGAACTTGAAAATAAGGTAAAAATGTATATATATATATATATATATATTTCCTGTGAGATCTCACATATTCATTACGGCTCTTAATTGCTTTAAATTCTTTCTTGGTAGCTTAAACTACATGAGTCGTGGTTTTGAGTTTCTTATTCCAGACATTTTAAAATACCATGCAGTTTAAAATGTTTTTTTCTAAGATCTCTTTGAAAATAACGATGAAGGTTTAAAATGCTGAAACTGAGTCAGCTTGTTCTAAATTTGTATTTCCAATGCCCTCTTTGGATGCGTGTAGGAAGTTCTTTTTCTTTCCTTCACTTTCCACTTACGAAATAACGATGTTTCTGATTTTTGGTAAGAGTATATTGTTACACAATAACTATAGTTGTGTCTTGATGGTGGTTTTCATTAATTATTAACGATTAGCTACCATTATCGTCATCTTTCTCTCTCATCCGGCGCTGTGATGTACAAGCCCTGCTGTTCACTATGTCTGAGCGCTCGTAGGTAGCCCGGTGACCAAATCAGCGGCTAAACAGCATAAGACATTTTGCATTTAAATGGACGGTATCGATACTTTCTGAGCAACACGTAGTAGAAATCTTCCGTCTGTCCTTACCTGTCAAGCTGCACTATGAAGTAGTGCCTTAAGCAAGTTCTAGGTAATTCGTGACCAGGTTTACGGCGCACGCGAACTTACACAACAATACTGCAGTGGTGGGGGGGGGGGGGGATAACTTGCTAAACCGGTTGGTAATGCTCTGACGTTTCACTATGTGTGATTTCACTTCTTCAGATCACTTTTCTTGCTTTCTGTATTTACTGTACCTTCACTGTACTCCAACTTACAGTGTGACTACGGAATCTGAGACTCAAAACCGCCAATACAAAAAGCTCACCACTGGATACGATAAGAAGCCCCACCCAATTCGTATCTTCACAATGTACCAGGGGAAGATCCGTTATCAGAGGCCATGGCCTTCCTGTGAAGGCATAACTCTCGTCTTTAACCTATGAAGTAGATGGAGATGAGTGGTCAGCTTCCCACCCCGGCTGCTGTACGCCCTATGACAGTGGCCCCAGTACCCAATGGAGAAGAGGCTGAATGGGCATCAGAGTTGGTTTGGATGCGCTGATGAAAAGAGAAATCTATGTCTTCGCCGGGAATCGAACTCGATTCTCCGGTCATCCAGCCCGTAGCTTGGTCACTGTGTTCATTGAGCCATTTGGTTCATACTTTCACAACGTACTTTCTTAAGCTCCACCCTAATGTTATCACTGCGTCTCATTCTACGTCTTGTAAGTAGAAAGTTTTCAACAGAATTTTCTCCCGTGTCTTGTATGCTATTCTAGCTGCATGCACAGCCCATCGTAGCCTCCTGCATTTCAATACCCCAACAGTGGCAGTGACCTGTACAAACCGCAAAGTTCCTTCTTATGTACTAGGCCAGCGTTTTCCAAACTGTTTTGGTCGCGAAACACTTTTTAACTCAGTAAATATTTACGGAACACATGTTTTATGGTCCGTAATTTATCAAATAGAAAACAGCGCAACGAGATCTGTTAGTCACCAAATGAAAGGTTCTTATAAAAATTCTTATGTGAACAGTGTCTTAAACTATGATCAAATGTGCTAAATTCATATTTAATAAAAACATATGATTTTTTTTTGGTTTCTCACCTTTTTCACGGAACACCTATTCACATCTCGCGTAACACTACAGTTTGGGAAACGCTGTACTAGGTATATTATAAACTGCCCGCTTACTTCACCCTTCGTTATGACTACCAACACTGTGTGAACAAAGTGGCTGTGCGAGTGCACGGGGATATAAGGATGCGAGCTCGGTCAGAAAGAGTTAACAACTCGACGAAAAAAGTGCTGGAATTCGATCCATGGTACTCCTTTTCCTTTCCTTAGCTGAGGGACTCAAGGAGGACTCTGCTCCATTGCGTTAGTTGGTCTCATTTACTGCAGCTCGGTCGAGTGAAGCTGTTTTAATTCTCTGCATTCCATCCGCCAGCTGTGAAGCCCGCCATACCTCCCCGTTCCGTTGCGCCTCAGTGGAGTAGTACTTAACATGTCATTACTAACCAAAGCATGTTGACAGCAGTACAGGAATCCGTCCTGTCAAAATTTCGGGCATCTTAACAATACTGCCTTCTACTGTATTGTGGACCCTGAGTTAACAGATAATTCTGGTTAACCCTATGGGCCATGATGAAGATAGATGTCCCTGGACTTAATTAAGGACCACCATAAACGAATGTGCAGGAGTGGAGACATAGCTCCACACTTCCTTAACCTCGGCACACTAGTAGGCCTGACGTGCCAGCTAAACGCCTCGCCGATTTACACTGGGGAAACCCCACCCCCAGCCGGTAAATTGCATATGAGGCTGGGTGGGCTCCCCTGCCAGTCAGAACACGGTGTCGTGGAGAAAACTCTCTTGCCTCAGACAGGAATATAATCTCGACTTCTCCGCAATCGAGCCCATACCTTTCTTGCTATGCTGATAGAAATACAGGTGTCCACAAAGTCTTCGAACAATTTAAAAAAGTTATTAAATACAAATGAACAGATAACTCTGTGCGGTTTGTTGCATAATAAACAAACATTATAAAAGTTTTTTTTACATAATTTAGAAAATTTCCACATGGCACAATTCGTAGCACGAAGCACATCAAGACGGTATTCAATTTCCATCCACGTTCGTTCTAACATCACTTCATCAACGGTGGCAATGGCGTCAGTGATCCCTTCCTTCAGGTCGTTGATGTCCGGAACCTTACTCATATAAACGATATCTTTAACATATCCCCATAGGAAGAAGTCCATGGGAGTGATATCGGGAGAACGTGGTGGCCAGTGAATTGTTCCTCCTCTTCCAATCCACCTGTTTGGAAATGTTTCGCTGAGGAACTGGCGACTGCTTGTCCCCAGTGGGGTGGGGCACCATCCTGCTGAAATATGATAGTTGGTTGCAAACGTTCCAACTGTGGTACCACGAATTCTCTCAAAAGATTAAGATAAACATCAGAATTAATTGGTTTTTCTGAGAAGAAAAATGGCCCATTGAAGCGATTGTGCATGATGGCGCACTAAACATTAACCTTTCGGATTATCTCGTTGAATCTCCCTGGTCTCATGAGGCTGTTCTGATCCCCAAATCCTGACATTCTGCCTGTTCAGTTTTCCTGAGACATGAAAGGTTTCCTCATCACTCAAACAGACACGTTTGAGGAAGTGTTCATCTTCACTAAGGCGGTCCAGCAGGCTAACAGCAAACTCTTTCCTTTGGGGTTTATCATTTGGTTTGAGAGCCTGCAGATGTTGCACTTTGTATGCATATAGACGCAACTTCTTGTGCAAAGCTTTGTGAATTGTTGATGGTGGTAATTGTAGCTCCCTAGAAGCAGTACGTATCGATTTCGAAGGGCTACGAACAAATGCTTCACGAACACGATTGACAGGTGGATTGGAAGAGGAGGACCAATTCTCTGGCCACCACG
The DNA here is from genome assembly GCA_021186555.1 of Reticulitermes speratus. Classification (NCBI taxonomy): domain Eukaryota; kingdom Metazoa; phylum Arthropoda; class Insecta; order Blattodea; family Rhinotermitidae; genus Reticulitermes; species Reticulitermes speratus. The sequence continues at coordinate 25,779,498 of JAJKFL010000005.1, forward strand.
TTCTCCCGATATCACTCCCATGGACTTCTTCCTGTGGGGATATGTTAAAGATATCGTTTATAAGACTAAGGTTCGGGACATCAACGACCTGAAGCAAAGGATCACTGACGCCATTGCCACCGCTGATGAAGCGATGTTAGAACAAACGTGGATGGAAACTGAATACCGTCTTGATGTGCTTCGTGCTACGAATGGTGCCCATGTGGACGTTTTCTGAATTATGTGTAAAAAACTTTTATAATGTTTCTTTATTATGCAACAAACTGCACAGAGTTATCTGTTCATTTGTATTCAATAACTTTTTAAAATTGTTGGAAGACTTTGCGGACACCCTGTATAAGAGACCGTGACGTAAGAAACAATAGTAGAAGAGTTGTGTTATTTGCGAAGAGTGGATCAGAAAAAATGTGGGACAGTGGTGGTGACGTCATATGAATTAATGTACCGGCATTTGCCTGGATTGACTGAGAAAAATCCACGAAACTGAGCTGGAATAACCGAGATTTCAACTCGGAACCTCCCGAATACACACACAGCAGGCGTGCGAAACATTCTACCACGACGTCCCATCTGTTGATGCTCAGTATACACGACGAGGTGTTCCTCGTAGCATACAACGCACAGTTTTCCTTTAATCAGTCACAACAGAACCATTAAAGGCAAGGTCTTTGTGTTCGTTTGAAATCGTGAAATTGCGTGCTGATCAAAGCCTTTAGAGACATTTCTTTTCTCCTGTTTCAGCCGTCGTATTTGAGTGTGACAGAACGTCTTTTTATTTGTGCCACTGCCGTAGAAACGTTACATTTATTTTACCGTGGTTCACGTGCCAAATGAATGAGTATTGATTTTATGTCGCTTTTATCCGTCATACAAATGAAGCATTCAACAGAATAATTCTTGGACATGAAGCCAACTGCCGCGTGATGTAATTACTGGCAGTGTAAATGCAAAGTTGTCACAGCTCCCAATCACCATATTACTATATAAATTAGCGGTTGAATGAAATGTATGATGTGTAAATTAACGTGTGCCCGTGCTTCATTGCAAACCACACCACAGGGAAGTGGAGGTGTAGCTCCACGCGTTCTTAGGTTTCACATCCCTGCCGATTTACTCCCACGGAAAGAACCAATGGTTCTCATTGGATAGGGGGTTTGGTGTGTGCCAGGCAGGGAAAAATACCTTCTGCTGTCGGAATTTGAAACCCGATCGTCAAGCCCACAGCTCAGTCGCTGTAGTGAATTATCTCGTAAACTGTCAAAATATTATCTTTTTTTTTTTGTCAGACTACGTGAAAGACATGGTGAAAACTTATCATATTACGAGGGGACCTTGAGGTTTAACGTCACTCTTGAGGTGCCTGGAATGGCATGACAAAACGCGTGTAATTTCTGCTAAGTTTCATAAGGAACAATTTACGATGAATCAATCAAAATTCCATTTAACACATTTAAAAATAAATTCTGAGTCACTATGAATACCTCACTGGGGTTTCTTTATCTCTGCGAAGTGAATGCAAGTGATGTGCGTGAATGTGTGCAACCCCTCTTTTTACAAACCCACATATCCTCCGCCGACACCTTATTTATTACAATCGTAGGTTGGATTGTTGCGGTCAGCGTCGCGACTACCAATAACTACACACGAACACGTCTGACCTACTTTCCTGCTGTAGCCTTACACCATCGATTTCCGGCAAGCAGACACAGCAGTTAAATTTTATCAAAGGCGTCTATTGCTCTTAGGGGAGCTTATTCCACTGTACTGGTGGCTCAGGTGACAAGCTACTTGCATATTGCTATATCGGTGTATTGATTACAGGCTCGTTCCTTTTTATGAAATAGGAAATTTTAGACGAATGGCATTCAAAAGAAATATTATATTACTCCGATCACAAACTTCGAGTGATTACATAAACATTTTTATATAAGAACATTATAATAGGTGGAAGTGAATAAGTTTACGCGCCGGCCGCCTTACCGCTGGTACCATTAACATTTTAAGGGCCATTGGTCACTTTATATATCACCAGGCTTAACAGTAGAAAATTCTACGTTCTGCCCCCAGAGTATATTAGTTTGTTTTTGTGGATCTCGGAACAAACAGCTGTTATTTCCATACAACATTAACTGATTGGTTTTTATAACCGAGACGGAGTGTGTTTCCTGCGCGGTACGGACTGGATATTTACATGTAATACAGGTAAATCTTAACGCTGGTCTGGAAATGGTATAAGGAGCTGTGGTCTAGAAGTTTTCGCAAAGAGAAAAATGTTCTTACAGGGTACCGAATCCCTGTCATCGGGATCCTAGTCTGGCACTTTAGTTTTCCCAGCTACCAGTTCAAAGAAGAAGATGAATTCTATCATTAGGCATGTTAGACGAGAGCAAGGCGGCCGTTTTGACCTTAAACATGGAGATAAGATATGGTGACAGTTATGACCCGGATCTTAGGACAGCTCAGTTAATCAAGTGACTGGATACAGGCTGACGGACTGGAGTTCGATGCCGGCAGGGTTGAGTGCTTCTACACATATTTGCTGTCGCGACGTCCAGACTGGTTGTTGCAGCCTGAAGCTGACCACTCGCCTCATCTAGCGCAAAGTTTAACAGTTATGGTTATAGCCTTCTGGGCCATGACAACATGTAGTTTGGTAAACAGGTACCTGGTACCGTCATATTCAGTGTAGAAAAAATGATAGTATCTGATTTCTTCGAATCGTTGATACCTGTCTACAAAACCAGACGGTGTCATATCTCAGAGAATCGTCTTCACAATATTCATCGCCGTGTGAACTTCATGTCTCACAAGGTCAAGAATGGGTGGAGGTTTACTTCAATGATACGTATAAAGAGTCATGGCTTGATTGTTTGTACACAGACTCCTTATTTGTACCTTAATGTTACATCATGAGTAATTTCTTTTGTTTTTACACGCTTGTAAAAATATGAAAATACATTTCTTAACGTCTTCTAAGATTTCAAGGCAGGACTACTGCACGAGTGTGTAGATACCACAGAATACCGTGTCTGTTCGCTGATTCTAAGAATGCGGCCCCACCAGCGGGTCACTTCGGCTTTCCGCAAATAAGTTTTTTGTTTCTCTAAATTTACGTAATTAACATAGTAAGTTCATTTTTAAGCAGTCTGTTAGCGCCAGCTATAATACTTTCATGACGTCATCAACTCAATTTATGACCGGCAAATTACAAAATAGCTGCTCATTACAAAGTGATAATTAGTCCTTGTGGAAGAAAAAGAAGGTGGAACACGAGGTCGCTAGGCGTTTGTGTCCAGTCATAGAGTCTGTCTTGTTAGGCGGTCTCGACGGACATTTGATAACTGCTGGCATACTTTTGTATCACTGTCCTTAGAGTCTCAAACTCTCTCATTCTCCGTGTTTCTCTGAGATCGTGTTCATTTTGTTGGTTGTAAGTGGAAGATTATGCTGTACAATGGGTTGCGCTGATGGCATAACAGCACAAAAGAAAAAATGGCGACTTGCGAAATCGCAGGAATGTATGAGTGACGCTTCAATCAGTGTGGTTTAAACTTTACTTGGTATAGTGTGTCAGCATACTGTTATGAAACAGACCGGCGTATGCACGAGGAGAATGTTCACCGTTTAAAGCCTAGTGGTTGCTTACCCAACACCAGGTTTAACACTAAAACTCTTGAGTTTTTCGCAGTGTGTGTTGATACGTTCATATTATTCTCACAATAAACAGCCACTATCTCCCTAAACAGTATTCGTCTAATTGTCTTTCTAATGGAAGCACACTGTGTTCTCCGTGAGATACGAAATTAATATTTGATAATATAGATACATTTCAGTCGTCAAAGGGATGAAACTCTTTGAAGCCTAAAGTTCATCTGCATTCTAACTAACTAACTAACTAATAACTAACAACTAACTAACTACTGACTGACTGACTGACTGACGACTGACTGACTGATGAGATTAACGCCATGGAGCAGAGTCCTTCCTGAGAAGCTAACAGGCCCTCAGCTAGTCAAGACCCCGCATTTTATGCAACCCGAAGGTTCATCACCGCATTCGAAAGAGCCGGCTACCTGTCCCTATCCTGAGCCAGATCAATGCAGTCCTTGCCTCCCCATCCCAATTCTTGAATATCCATTTTAATATTATCCTCCCATATACGCCAAGATCTTCAAGTGGTCTCTTTCCCTCAGGTCTCCCTGTCAAAACCCTGTGTGCACCTCTCGTGTCTCCCATACGTGCCACATGTCCCGCCCAGACGTTCATCTGCTTTATATATAAAAATAATTTCCTACCTCACAGAAAACGCTCCATGACCATTATCAAGACCAGTTGGTTAATGATGTTTAAGGAAACAATCGACGTTTATTGTAAGAATTATATCAGTAACATAAATACGCGGTGGCAACATGCAGAGTTCCTTAACACTACAGCAGCTGGTATGTATAGTTACCACTGTGCTTTAAGCGGTTAATTACATGAAGCACGGGCCTCCATGCGAGTTAATATTAACTCGGCTAGTGAAGAAATTCCACGTCTCTTATGGCCCTCTGTCTATGCCCTGAAGTTGCATGCATCTAAAACGTCGGTGGACCTCCCGTATACCAAACTACACGGCGTCATATCACAGAAGACCGTGATCTTAATATACCAAATTGAAGTCAGACATATGAAATATAGGTTACATCGTCTGACCTCAAGGTGTCCTGCGACTGTGTGCGATAACATGACTTTCATTTCGCCTCCCTTTCGCTGTCTACTTTAAAGCTTTGATCCATCTCGGAGTAGGCCTACTGCTTAGGGACAGCTTTCGCGAGCCAGTACGACCCACTCACTTCTTGCTCTCCTACAGACTTCAGTAACCTGTATGTCGACCACAGCGCAGCATCCTAATAAGGATCACTCTCGTCATTCTCTTCTCTCATTGGTCTGTCCTATGCGACAAGACAACTTGTTGTTGCCTTCTTGGTACACGGCCCACTTTCTAGCTTCTAGCAGGCGACACCAGCATCTCTTTATTTTCGATTTATTTCTTTTCTTTATGTACAAAAACTGCCGAAGTCAAACAGTAATAAATAAGACACCTGAATCCTTAAAAAACCGGCCATATGCAGCCTCCGGGGACGATGATTTGTATTCATATTCCCATCACGACAGACGCATGTCGTAAGCTTCAGTTCTTTTAAATCGGTACAATTCCCTGCTTTCATTCCTTAAAACGACGGGTAATGTGTGCCGTATACAGCCCTTCAATAATTAAATATTTGAGACCTGCACTCTTCTGGGATTTTGCGCAGCGCAGAATGGTCGATTGTTATCGACGTTTCGGACAACCTATCGGTCCCATCTTCAAGGGTCAAGCAGTCCGAGACAAAGAATTCTTCTTGGACTGAATTACGATATGAGCTGTATTGATCTGGCTTAGAAGGTGTTGAACCTTCGAGTTCTCCTGTCAGAAACGATTCAGTTCTTAAATAAAAATGCAACAAAAATGGTTAGAATGAAAGCTTGTATATACCATTTACGTCAGTTGCGGTCGTTTTTGCGTGGTGGTTGTAATATGTACCTATCCTGTAGGAGTAGAAGGGTGTTACCAACAGATTTATAACACGAAGGTTCTACGAAGCAAACTAATTGCCTGCATAAAGATTGGTACTGGAGGGTTTGCCAAACTTTTTTGGTTGTTTGACAACTAGGACAATCTTATATTCTAAGGCATACTTCGTATGAATCTAACCACTTCCTTCCCCCTTCCTCGCCAGTAAAAGCATAGACAGAGAGGGACAGAAGCTAACTGAATTAATTACTTGATATTGCTTATACCGTGCATGTTTAATATAATATCATAAATTTTACCAACACATGCACTTTATTATATTAAAAATTAATAGTTCGTTAAAATGCCCTACATATGTTTCGGTCGGTTAACCGGCCATCATCAGGGGCGACTAAAGTTACTTAGTATATACACATCCAAAGGCGTAGATTAAAAACAGTCCAGTGAGGGTATTATAAAAACTGCATAACAAAATATTAAGTATTAAAATCACTGCGTACTAATGTTCACTTCCACCAGTGTTGCACGACGTATCGCGCTCGCAACCTGATGTGCGGAAATCTAACGAAAATCTACAACATATAGTGCGTAACATACATGTACAATACGTCGTGCAACATTGGTGGAAGTGAACAATAGTACGCAGTGATTTTAATACTTAATATTTTATTATGCAGTTTTTATAATACCCTCACTGGACTGTTTTTAGTCTACGCCTTTGGATGTGTATATACTAAGTAACTTTAGTCGCCCCTGATGATGGCCGGTTAACCGACCGAAACATATGTAGGGCATTTTAACGAACTATTAATTTTTAATAGAATAAAGTGCATGTGTTGGTAAAATTTATGATATTGAATTAATTACATTACGAATATATTTGTACTTTGTGTTTGCACATGAAAACATTTTCAGAAAAAAATGCTTTAGCACAAAATATCTCACAAAGAATGCCTAATCAAAATAAATAATTTTTCTATAAAATGTCAGTTATTTACAGGACATTAATAGGACAACTGAACACTGCCTAAACATTTAGAACTCCTCAGAGATTCGGTTGATAGAACGAAAACTGTAATTGATTTTGTCATCATATCATAAAAAACACTTAAAATTATTATGAATACTTTAAAATTATATTGTGCACCCAGGCACTCATCCAAGCGTATTAAAGTACCCGCTGACATACACTGCGATACCTGAAGTAGTGCAAATCATGTGAGAAAGCCAGCAATAAGAAAGTTGTTCGTGGGGTTCTGAATGTTGAGTGACTCGTAATGTGTTTACAAGAATCCTTATGATGTTTCTCAGCCATCGCCACCACCTCCAAACCCGCTGTGGAGCCCACCGGGTCTCATATTGACATTAGAGTGTAAGGCTGGAGCGTGAATGTAATTTTGCTTCTCAATTTTATGCCAAGACCAGGGCCGTACTAAGGGGCGGGCCAGTCGGCCAGCTGTCCGGGGTGTCAACCTGTGAGGGGCGCTAAACGTCAGTGGAATAATCGGAAATACGATGCTAGTAAACTCAGGTTTCCATACGCAAAAGAATTTCTCCGACAATTATCTGCAATTTGGGCACGCGCCCTCAAAAGGTTCGCCAGTCTTGTCCCAGGTCGATAAAGTGTAAAGAATATCGGTCTTAAGGGACGCCCACATGTCTTCGTCCGGTTTTGCCAACTCCACCACTTTTGATTTACTGTTGCAATAATCTTGCTCACGGCTTTTATCTTCGGCCCTGGCCAAAACTGAGTATGCAGAAAAGTGAATTTGAATGTACAGTAGCTTCCACAAAAAGGACCACAGGGTGGTCAATATTAAGATTATTCGGAAGGTGGGCACAGCAGGTTCCTCTGAAACGTCTGCAGCTGTTGACCAAGCTACACGATGTCACATCCGACATCAAAGAAAACCGTAAGCACAGCACTCACCGCCTCAAACCTCACATCATAATGACTGAGGTCTGTTTTTGCCTTAATTTAAGAGTCAGGAAACACATGTCAGACGTTTCCTCAGTTTACAAAGCAGGAGTGTCGTGTGGTTACCCAAATGCAGATACATGTGTTTGCTGGAGTTAGCAATGAGGTGTGGCCCCAGTTTCAACTTTTCTCTTATTCCTACTCTTCCTGTATGTTATTCCTGCAGCAGAAATGCACACTGAAAGATGCTAACGTTAACATAGCCAAACACATCTGTGATGTGTGGATTCATACGCCTAATGCATCGAAAGTGTAAAGATCTGACAAGTCACAAGAGGCTGAAGAGAACTGCATAATGAGGAATTTCAAAATTCGTTCTCTTCAGCAGAAATATTATTAGTATGATGAAAGCAAGGAAGGTACGATGGGCGAGCGTGTAGGAAGCACAGGAGAGGAGAGAATAAAAAAATTCCGAAACCTGAAGGGAAGAGACAACTTGGGAGTCTTAAGTGTAGATGGAAGGACAATATTACAATTACTCTTAAAGATGTAGGGTGGAAAGGGGTAGACTAGAGTTTTGTGACTCAGGACAGGAACCAGTAGCTGGTTCTTTTACACACAGTAATAAGCCTTCGGCGTCCATAAAAGCAGGGATTTCTTGACTAGCCGAGAGCCTGTTAACTTCTCAAAACGGACTCTGTTCCATGGAGTTAGCTGGTCTTTATCCATACAACTGTTTGTTCAGGGAATGAAAATAAAGAAATTACTTTCCTTGCATTTTGTTAAATGCCGGCCTGAAACATACTACGAGTTCAAGCAATGGTTTTCAATCGGTATTGAAAACACTAGCGATATTAAGTCTCGTGCGCGTGACAGTGTACACGCAGTCACTGTTTATAGTGTACATATGTATGTATGCATGCATGCCTTCATGCATACAGCACGGTATCAGCTGTCTGGAGACACGCACATACTTCTGAACGATTACTGTATTCTTCACATCTAGAGTTAGGTCCCTTCAAACGATTTCTTCCCGTGAAATTTACCTACTAAAATTTTGTAGTTATTTCACGCTTGCTGCACGTGTAATAAATGCCATTCCTATCTCATCTTTGATGATTTATTCAGTGTAGCAGTATTATGAGTAAAGTACAATTATGCTCAGATGTGGAAGTTACGTGTGATAAGTGTTCTTGCGAGCGCACCGTCCGGCGGAAGAGTCGGACGCTCCTTCCGTGAAGTCGGGCCAACCCATAATTCGTAAGTTTGCTTTATTAGTGCGTTGTCCAGAGCAAAGTTTTTCAGAGTGGGGGCCGTTGTCCCTCTGGCGGACGTGAAACATTTTTTTTTCGAATGATGCCGAAAACGTGACCGATAAAAATATGCTACATTAATTTTAATCCTGAAAGCGCACATTAAATTACAAACATACACTTTAACAGAAAAAGTACGCCGTAAGGTGTCATTAAGATTAATTTATAATTACTTTTTCAAATGAATCTTTCTGTGATCTTGGTCTCTGTCATCCTTTTCTGTCGTTCCAAGTCTTGCCATACCCTCGGTCGGTAACGGAATACCAACTGTGAAATGTGTTCTCTCCATTACTTCCAAATGATTTCCCGAATCATGTTGATATCATATTAACTATTCAACTACATTATAAAGGTAGGGTTGCCTCCCAAATAAGCTTCCAGACAGACTGAAAGTACAGCATTTTCTATGCATACGATGAAACGACTATACCGCCTTAAAATTCCAGAATCACAATTAGGCCTATACTCATTGTTACAGATTGGATCATAAGTCTCAGAGCAAAATGTGTGTTAGGTACAATGTGTATACAAACTCACTGTGAGGACTATAAAGAATAATTAATTAATTTGAAAAACGCAATTTCAACAGCAGGAATTACGTAGCATGAAATGAGATCAGAGAATGACAGCGAATAATATTCACGATTTTAAATTAGTCGAGCTTCGTCTCAAGGCTTTCGCTTCCAGGCCGAAATAAAAACGTTTGAGTCGGAATAGGCAATAACACGGCAGAGCTTGAAAGCCAGTACCTCGCATTGACCTGCCAGTTACCACTTGTAAACGCTAAATTAAAATCCAAGGGTTGTTTAACTCTTCACAGAAGGGTGGGTTGCTTTTTGTAGCAACTGCTTTTAACATTTAACCCAACGCATTTTGCCTACGCAGGGGTGTGTTTGAACCTCGTACGGATTTCGTACGATTCGCACAATAAACACCAATTATTTCCCAGAACAGCGCTGATTGGTCATTCGTTTCTTCAGCATGGTTTCTCTGACGTTGGAAGTGAGATTTACGTATTATTTGTATGAAACTGATGCTTCAAATGAGTCGTTTTCCTAAAACGGAAGCGCCCGGTGCAGTCCGTCCAACCGGAATTGTGAGGTCAAGTTTCCATGTAGAGACTATGACAGTCGTTTCTCGCTAAGGTTTCGAGCGGTTTGTGGTTTCCTGTCGTTCATTATGCCAAACCCCGCAGCTCTAAATATGAGACAGCCGGCTGATAAGGCTGATACGGTGGTGTCAGGCGGGGGGGGGGGGGGGGGGGGATCGGGGCGTGTGGGAGTGTTCCTAGAGGTTACAAGCATGTGACCTACAATTACGATGACTCATTTCAAAGCAATACACTGAATTACGTCACACACCTCTCTTGATGTGTTCTTGTTTCTTTGTCTTGCGTGTGAGATGTTCATGCATTTACTGAAGTACATAAGACTGGATGTTTTGACAGGTTGATGTGGACATTGGTCTGCAGCAGCGATTGCCAACCTTTTCGAATAACAGGACACCTTCTTAACAATATTCGCGAACCCCCACATCCTAACAGTTGTACTTTCAGGCTCCGTTTATTAAAAAAACATAAGCTGAGAAAAATCTGTTCGTAACTGAGTAACCGTTGTAAATGAATAGACATCTTACTCACCACAAAAACAAATACAATAAATTCAAAACTAGTGGCATATTTTGGTAACATATTGTTTATTCAGCCTAAAGAAGGTGTATGTTAAGGCCCCTTGGAATACCTCCGCGGCACTCCGGGGATCCGCAACCCACAGGATGCGATGTAAAACATGGAACGATATTGGTATTTAAAACATGTACAACTATTTGTATATACGTTTTGTATTCTGAGTTCATATGGCATATTTATCTATAATCACTGATTGACATGTATGTATTATTATTATTCTTAATTTTTAATTTTATAATTTTATGCATCTATATACGCGTATTTCAACATTGTGAGCGGCGTAAATATATACTGTAAAACCAACTATTGTGTATTTGAATGCAATAGGTAGTTCAAGTTCCTTGATAATATCCCCTGAGGATGGCAATTGATTTGCCGAAACATATGTAGGGGTTGTAAATACATCTTATACTTGTTAATAATCTTGTGCAGTTGTTGGCTTTGACTTAAACTCAAAAAAACTGTAAATATGGGTTAATGAAGACCGGGTTGGTGTGTACAGTACCTTTTACAAATATACTCTAATTAAATGTGTTGGCCAAAAATTAAGTCATTGTTCAGGTGTGCCAGCTTATCGTGATATAAAAGCCTGTTTTATTGCATCGCAGAACTAGATATTTCGAAATGACTGACAACACTGAGTGTGCCTTTCCCCAGATTTCCAGCCATGAGTGAGTGCAACACAATACTATTCTTCCTAAGATCAGTATTTCGGACAGTGTCGTGTGATGACAAAATAAATGTCGAATACAGTGAGTTATTACTTTAAAAACTACAAAGAAAGAATTCTTCCTTAAACATGTATTGTTTATCAGTGATGTTTTTACAGTTATCCAGAATTTGTCGGTAATCACTGACGTGCCGATGGCAGTGAAAGCTTATAATTATAAGCTTCGTCTGTGAGATCGTTATTTGTATCGATTATAATCGATACAAATAACGATCTCACAGACGAAGGCAAGAACCATGACTAACTTCGCACATAGTGCACTGCTTGTTGATTTTATGCAGAGTCACGGATATCGGGGACTCCGATAACCAACACTCCCTGCATTGTCACAAAACTCACTTAACTTTGACACGATTTTCTTCAAGTGTGCATACTAAATCTTAAATTATTATCGCGATTTTAATTAAAATAAAAAATGTTTCAAAATCTCTGTAAGTTGAAATAATAAGCTCACGTTTGCTTTTCCTGCTGTAGGTTAACAGCCATGCTGTAAACACGGATGCATACCTACGCTGCTCGTGTAGGACACAACCACATATACACGTTTATACGTTTGACCTCATTTAGTGATACTTTCTAGGAATGAATAAATCAATTAACCTGCATGTCCCATTAAGATACAATTCCATACAAATGTCCTGCTTGGCAGGCTTCATTCTTGTAACTTCAAACTTCTGGACTGATAAGCCACTTGTGGCTCACCCTGGACCCTTTCCAGCATAGTCACGATTTTATCAACTGTTAAATAATGCTAAAATGAGACGATCATAGTAGCAGCGCCGTGAAAAGAGCCTTGTTTTCGAAAAATTCTACAATGGGATCGAATTCCCCCCCCCCCCCGGCGCCATTTTATGTGTTCCTTGCACGAAGAACACAAAATTAATGTAGAATGAGAGACAGCGTCCTTTACTCCGTCTGTCCGCATGTTTCATCTCGAAAAATTATAATCTGATTTCGGGTAAATTTGGTATTCCTACGGGAGATTTACAATGAAACTTGAGTTCCGTAATTTTTGATCAGCTTCGGTCTAAACATGCGTCCTACATCACACGAAATTTGAAGCTCTATTGTACGGCGTAATATGAAACTGATAAACATGTACAGTAAAGGTAAGGCTGTCTCTGTGCTTCACTTGTACCACGCTGTTAACTGTTATAGCGAGTGAAGATTTGGTTCCACTCGTGCGTAATTTCGGCATCAGAGGCAGATGGATGACCAATGTAACGCCCCGACCACTTTATCCTCCGCATAGTCCGGTTAGGAGACTGGGTACTTCTCATGGCTGGTGTGGCCGCTGATGAGGAAAGAAAATCTCTGCCCTCGCCGCGAATCGAACCCTCCTGTCCCGGTCGTCCAGCTCCTAGCCTAGTTTCTATGCCGACTTACCTTGTTCAGACGCTATTGGCTCTTTCCTTAGTACGTGCTTTAGTAGGCACACTGCCGTACTTCGTCTCCCAGGGGCCCCAGTACATCCCTCAGCACTTACATATCAAATACTTTGTTATAAAAATTCGTAAAACAAGAATTTTATTCAAGGTGGGTAGATGTTAACCCCGTGTTGACGACCCATACACAGGACATGAGAGCCGCTTTGTCCAGCGTCCCACAATGGCCCGAGGAACCTGACTGGAGAGAATGTGAATGCTGCCAAACAGGTTGGCACAAAGACAATGCATCAGACTTGCATTAGCTGGTAGGTGTCCCACACATATCTCGACCGGAAAACCGCAAAGCCCAAGTGAAAGCATATCGTGGTGTTCTGTGTTGTGGCACCGTGCAGCGTGGCAGACGGACGTTTCGAATGAACATACTGCCCCTCCGTCACTCTTCTTGGTCCGGCAGCTTTACTCCCGGGGGGCGGGGGCGGTACACACTAAATAGAAAGCTGGGTGGGTCCTATTTGGACAAGAGAAATATCCCTTGCCGCTGCTGGGAGTCGAAATACGATTCCTCGGTCGTCCAACCCGTAGCCTAGTCACTGTACCACCTTAGCTATCCCCTCTAATATACACATTGCTGAACTGGTCATTTATATAATTGTCATTAAGTGCGTCCGGAATTAGCTGAAAGTTAGATGTGGGCACAGTGTCACCGTGAAATTTAGTAGTACGTGGTATGTGACGACTTGGCAACACTGGTGTGCTGCGGCGTCAGCTGGTGCCACATGCTAATGAACGTCAAACACCGAGTAATGATATCGGAGGTGTTGCACGTACACTGGTATGCGGCACGTTCAGCAGGTTCAACACGATAATTAGTGTTCCGACAGCACGCGGCGCGAAGTCACTAAATTTTGCTCTTAGTAATGTAATAAAAGGCCGATCCAGTGGCCGTGCGGTCTAAGGCGTGGGTCTGCGGCCGCTCGCTTACTAGGATTATGGGTTCGAATCCCACCGGGGCATGGATGTCTGTCTCGTGTGAGTGTTGTGTGTTGTTAGGTAGAGGTCTCTGCGACGAGCTGGTCCCTCGTCCAGAGGAGTCCTACCGACTGTGGTGTGTGTAATGTGTGTGATCGTGAAACCTCGAAATGTGGAGGCCAAAGCACCCGAAAAGGTGCTGTTGAGCCATAGGAAAAAAAAAGGAAAAATGTAATAAAAGAGTCAACTTTCACTAATTCTAATAAGTACTTCGTTTTTTGTTCCGTTCGTTAGTTTTCCCTCTTCTGTTAACTTCAAGCCCTTAGAAAGTCCTTTGAATGAGCAGCTGTCCAAACCAAGGCTTGTACGTAAAGAAGACAAAGTGTAATATCAGTTCTGGCGCGTTCAAGTAAACAATACGTAATTATGATATAGTTATAAATACAGCCAGTCCCCGATATAGCACCCCCCCTCCCCCCCACCCGATATAGCGCCACTCTCACGTATAGTCCGTTAAATATTTAGCGAGTTACGCTTCAGACACGCAATAAAAAAGTGCGTACGTCTTCATGTGCTGTATCCACCATTTGCTGTCAGACTAAACACATCTGAAATGTGTCCAATAAATGTAGGCGTAACTCTACAATATCAAAATTAATAAAAATCCATTCAGCCGCTCTCGAGTTGCACACGGACAGACAGACATAGCGATGCTAACAAGTTTTGAAACTTTGCGTTACGAGCGTGCCAAGAGGTGAATATACATCTGAGGTTGTTCAGCCCCGAGCACCGCTGTTACACAGCTTTTGTACTGTACTGTACTCGAGTGCTATTTGAGATCCAGACACTGCTTGCAATCTGTGTTGCACAGTACCCGGCTGCAATTCGAACCTTTGCTACTAAAATGTCAGTCTGTACGTCTGACTATTTACAGTATTATAACAATAAAACATAAACTTGAATAGCCTATGTTTATTCATTGAAATATAACATAATGTTTGTATTTAAATTAAAATATATTACAGTTTAAATATTGTCCTGTAAAATATAGACATCGCCAGAATCATCAGATGCACTGTGATTAGCATGTTACTGACCACCTTTACTTACAGTTTACGTCATAGTACCCAAGAAATATTTGCAATTACTTCCCTGGTACTGCAGTTACTCTGTTTTATCCCTGGTGTTTAGTATTATATTACCGCTTTGCATTTGTAATTAGGCACGTTCGTAAAACAGCTGCGAAAAACGACTATTAGCCTCGTCATATTTGTCTTTCGGCACGAAATAGTGCGACTCACGCCGGACGGATTTTCGTGAAATATCATGTTTGGGATTTTTACTACAATTTGTCGACACATTCAGATTTTGGTAAAAATCAGACATAAAAGACAGACGCTTTACATGAAGACCTACGTACATTTACGATCACATGTATCCATGATTGTGCCTTATAAATGAGACAAACCCTCTTCTCTGTGAGGCACGAGAAGAGGCCAAAGAAAAAGTTAAAGACCTAAACATAAACGCCGTGCATGAGCGTTTGTAAACGTAGCCGTTTCCGAGATCGAGATTGTAACGGTTATGGATATCAGTTTACTGCTAGGATACGGGGCAAACCTCTAGTGTGTTTTGTGTAAAACGTGGAAAGGCACATTTCAGATATTCATATCGGCTGTGATTTCTTGGAAATAGTCACGAATTTAAAATCTATAAAGAATAACAGAGGGAACGAGTCAGAAATGTTAACCTCTGCGATTTCGTAACTTGTTTTCTATTTTGTTTTTATGCTCTGTTATGACCTTCAGGCCGCTATTACTTTTACTCAAGAAAACTAAGCTGTCCTTCGATATTTCAGACGAAATGGTTAAGCTACTGATGACCACAACAACCGTCAGCACATTAGATACTGCATTTGCGTATCAGTAACCTTTGATTTAACTTCTCATTACCATTACCAGTTGCAGTAGTACATGTTCCTTGAAACAGAATGAAGTCCACTGCGTTATCTATGTCTGCTGACTATTCATTTAGTGTTCTTTTCTGGTGTAAATTAATTACCTTACTTAGACGTTGGGTTAGTGAAAGTATGCAAATTACGTGCAAATCGAATCGTTTGCCGTACAAAAATGTGGGTGACTTTGGGCCATTTACTAGTTCTTCCAAACAGATAATATAATCTAACTGGCCGCTTCTGTATAATAACTCATTAAAGCACCGAACTACATGTACCATGTCCCTAAACGTTAAAACACAGTTTGCACTTTGTCCGTTAAGTTTATGTATGATTTCTCACACAATTAACCGATCCTTTTGAATGTAGGTTCAATACCTTCTGAGAGGAAGGAACCTATTTTCACATATCGTTTACACAAATACCAGGCTTCAAAAAGTTAATTACTTTTAAAAGAAGTAATCTTGTAGCAAATGCCCTTCTCACGCTTCTCTGAGATACGGTGAAGCAAGGTCTCTCAGAACATGTCCACAAGTTGATTACAAAAGGTCCATAGTTTATAGTCCATATTTGTGACAAGAGGATGGTCTCGGCTGCACAACAGCAATGACACGTCTTACATCATTAAGTTGTTAAAATGAATGACTACACCGTTTAAAGCGTGTAATTTCTAACGCTCGGATACTGGCATCCTGGGTTCGAATTCAATTGAAGGCACGGGCGTATGTCTGCGTCTTTCATCTGTTTGTGTTTCTCTGTGTTGGTAGAGGTCTTGCGACGGGTCGATCCCTCATCCGAGGTGTCCTATCAAACTTTCAAAAACAAATTTCGAAATCCATAAATTGGGAGGTCGTAATCCGTCTCTAAGTGCTCTATCTAATTCATCAATAATTTCAGGTATGCACATAAAATAATCGATACCGGAGATGATCTGACACATTTTATGGTGATACAGAATAAAATTTATATACTTCTGATATTTATCATCAAAAATGGCTTAAATTTCAAAACTTTATTATATTCTTATTTGTTGGTTATTTTATATTTTTTGTGCCTCGTGTCCCAGAAATATTTTACTGTGTTTTGGTAGATGAGGGTGAAGCCTATTTAAGCCTAAAAATATAAGCCTATATGTCGGTACTTCTGAATTTCCATTTCGAGCACTAGTAACCACTGAACGTTTAAGAGTTAACATGTCATTTGAATCCACTATCATTTTTTTGCATTTTGATACCGTCGTTTCGGAGGTACGTGCTCCCTTCATCTTCAGGGTTCACGGAATTACATCTAGGTAGACACCGAAGCAATTGGGGGGGGGGGGGGGTGGAGTGGGTTTGGACAAATATCTCTCCCCTCCCCACTTTCCGTGATTTTCATTGGACACATTCCTTGCAACCCACCTAACGTCTATAATCGACCCACTTCCCGCCTTATTTACCTGCCATAAAAGCCTGAAACTGCATACGCCACTTCAATATAACAAGCAGTGCTGTGAACCATAAGATACACAGGTACCGTTCGGAGACAGATTGCATTCTTCACGGGTCGCGTCGGGCTCACGGTTATTTTTGTCTTACCGCAGGACTACGTTACACGATAGTTATAAGACAGGCCTCTCACACAATGACAGTAGGCTATATGTTCTGTCTACAATTTTATAATTGAGCTAGTTGGTGCAGGACGCCTGATCAGCATCATGATAAATTCAATAAATCGCCAAGTGCGGCACCATGTCAAGTAGTTAGAGCCTATAATGAATGGTTAACACCATATTGAAATTTGTTTGGCAACACTGACATTGCTAAACTAGCCGAAATTCATTTTGTAATTTCAAATATGAAACAAGACTGCAAATGGTATACTCCGTAACGTTGTACACAGAATTTACTAAGGCGTTCTTTACTTTCAAAATGCCACATAGTTTCACGGTACACGAGTAAATGTAATTTCATTCACGCCCATAGGAAGAGCACGGCCTTTCCTACGTCGATTTTCACGAAACTCTCAAATGCTCAAGGGCATTATATCGACACCTCCTGTATCGAATCTCACCCAAGTCGGTCAAGAAATATGAAATGTTGGGCAAAATTTCATTCACACCACTAAGTAAAGTATGAGTGTCACCGATCCAGTTTTTAGGAAATTCGTGCTTGCTCGGCATTTTATAAAGACTTTCAGTACCGATGTTCGTGGAAGTCCAACAAACGGTTTACTCGCTGATACTAGGTCAGAGACAGACGGACAGACGTGGTCTCGACATAAGGCATTTTTCTTTTCTTACTTCGCAAAGAATGCCTATGCGGACGGAGGCAGACGGATGTGACTTTCCTATTAAGCTTTTATTTTCTGCGCTTGGTGCAAATAACTTAAAAGCATAAACCCGTTTCCCATCATCTGGTAGATCGTACGTTGTACGAACTATAGCAAAGCGGTTGCTGTCGTCTGGGTTATGACATAAAGTAGTCTGGTTTCGGGGCACATACTGCTTTCATATTCAATGTACAAGCGCATGTGACAGCACTATATTCCTCCGAAACGCTGGTACCCACCTACCATAACCCAAAAGGCCACAATCGAAACCTCTATCGCCGTGCATGCAGACCTCAAAATCACGTAAGAGACTTACAGCATGAACTGTGTTAGCAACTGACTCATGAGTACAGTTGGAACTGAACTAGGCGGTGCAGCGTTAAGTCTATTCACTGTAATCGGACACTGGCTGTTTAGAAACCTGTTAACAGCAGCCGAGAAGCGACACGTCTCTTTTGTAAGCCGTAACACGTACGCTGTAGAATCGTGATGATCATTTGTCTGGCCAAGTCCGTGGTATGAAAGTAAGTCTGGGGTTGTCCTACGTGTCTAATAGTACAAACACTTGTTAAATTACCGGGTATTGAACTACCATCGGGTGTCTGCACAGACGGTATTTATAACTTGCACTGTAAGGTTAATAAACGAATAATACAGAAATGACGAAGCATCACTCTCATTGTTACAAACAGGCAATCTTACTACCACTGTACAAGGATTTAAAAGTACAATGGACTGCGTTATTTTTATGGGTATGAAACGTGGTCCCCCATATTACGGGATGGTTGAGGCCACGGTGCTTCGAAGAATATTCGGATCTAAGGGGGAGGAAGTGACACGAAACTGGCGAGAATTTCATGACGATGAACTTCACAATTTATTTGTTCACATTCCCGTGTGTAGTGCATAACACATTCATCTATTTCTCATAATATTATAATCCTAATACTATACGATGAATTCTACAAATTATGAAGCGCATCATTACCTTTTTTCTTCGGCCTCCACTTATTCCCTTGATGGACAAGCGAATTAATTGGCGTAATTATTAATGTACGTGTACTCAACCCTTTAAAGCACAAACAGTGCTATGTACCCTACTGTATATACAGTGGTCGCACTTTTCTTGTGGACGCAAATTAAATGACACTGCGTCCACCGTGCGACCTTACGGCATTTTGACAGTAAGAAACGCCTTGGTAATATCTGTGTACTAAGTGACGGAATACACCATTTGCAGTCTTGTTTAGTGTTAAAATCTTGATTTAAACACGGGAATATAGAAGTCAGCGATAACACTACTGTTTATATAAAACCGTAGGAAACTATCCTTCGATTATCGATATATTAAAAAAATGTAACTGCCACGTCACTACCTCCTTTGTGAGCGCCAATTGACGGTAGACAGGGCCTGGCACCCGCGTAAGCACACTGCAATGGCAACTTTATTTCCATCTCTACCACAAAACGAAGTAGCATAAGCACTTCGTTAAAACAAAAAAAGGATTTCCGGCCCGCAACTTTATGCAGTAGTGTAGTTACCAGTAATGGACTTGCTCTTTGCAGACAAACGGCTTTCTTTTGATTGTTATTTATCTGAAATCAAGCGCCTTGATATTGAGGATAGCATTCATTATCATGATTTCGACGTTCCTATGTTCGAATTTCTGTGCAACCACTCTGTATCCTGAATTAGGTCTTTCGTGACTCCAGCCAGGAATATAATGCCGCAGTATCTCAACAGGCTACAGCCACTTCCTTCGATGTCCTTACCAGTTCATTATTCATTATGATCTCGTACCTAACCTCGCGATCAAGAGTTAAAGAGTTAAAATATTGGCTGGGAGTTCAGTGATCATGACCAAGGGATCTGGTGGTCTTCCACAGTCCCTCTAGGCAAATAACGGGGTAGTCATCTAAAATTTGGTGACGACAGCTTCCATGCACAGCCTTTCCAATTCGTGATGAATGGAAACCACCATTCTACCATCCGACGTTGTAAAATCGGAGATACAGTAATAAGTTTAGTAGTAGTAGTAGTAGTAGTAGTATAGTTAGTAGTAGTAGTAGCAATAGCAAAGGTGAAGTTTTCACTGTAACATCCCATGAAAGTACCGGGGGGGGGGGGGGGGGTGTGGTAGAGATATAGCTCTGCGCTGTCCAACCTCGGTGCTAGATATGGAGGTGGGTGGTTAACGCCACGCTCCCGCTGCTTTATTCCTGGAAAGAGCCCCGGTACCCATTGGAGGAAGCTGGGTGGGCCCAAGGGCCGGTCTGATCGGGTTTTGGCGAAGAGATCAAACCTCGTGATAGCGTAGTGGGTATAGCGAGTCGCTATACCCACTACGCTCTCCCGGCCCCAGTAGTAATCTCGGTTATACAGATAATTCTGTAATCCTGGACACAAACACGGTCATAATAATTCTATAAAATATAATCAAAAATGCACAAATATTATAATATTGAATTTCATATTTAAAACATGCCTCCAACATGTTTAGATCCGTTATGGATCATCTTCAGGGAGGAACCACATAGATGACCATGTATAAAACAAGAATTAAGATAAAATTAGGCTAACAATATATGATGTTTAGGCTAACAAATATGATGTATCTTGATATCTTGAAATACATAGTAGAAATGGAACTGCGAAGAATATTCAGTATGAAGTATATTTGACTTATAGCGTATGGAACAGTAACTGCTGAGTATCGTAGAATCATTGTGTGTAAACGACGATGGCATAATGTTTTAGATATGAAATTGTATATTAAAATATTTGTGTTTTGTTTGTCATATTTTATAGAATTGTTGATTAATGCAAAAAATGGATAATATTAAACTGTCATAATAGTTCGTAAATTTAGTACGTAATGCCATAACATTTTGATAAAAAAAATACTGACACACTGGAAATAACTACCATCACCGGGCATAGCTGGGTGATCCGGATAAGCGGCCCACTAGTTGCCCGACATAATGTATTATTGGGTGGAATGGTGCCCCCTCGCGCCTCAATGGTAGGGTAGCAACATGACTTTACCACTACTACTATGAACATAGTAATAACAACATAACAAAAGTAACAATAACACAAAAACCACACGAATCTTAATGATGTTTTGACTTCCAAATTCTGCCTTTACAGTTCGGCTGTAACCTTTAAGGTTGCAATAAAATAGCATTCTTAATAAGTACGTGCATGAATGCTAGTGTTTTTGGTGTCCGTGACTCAGATTCGCATAAAAGTATTATCTTACTCACCCACACGTGCAGATTTCGCAGACGCATTGCTCCTTGACGGGTCCTGAATATTTGTACTGCAAATCCGCCCTGGCTGCTGCATCCTTTCTGTCGGTACTGGTCACAGACTTCTTGTTCGACTCTTTTGTGTTTTCAGTGG
Source organism: Reticulitermes speratus (assembly GCA_021186555.1). NCBI lineage: Eukaryota > Metazoa > Arthropoda > Insecta > Blattodea > Rhinotermitidae > Reticulitermes > Reticulitermes speratus. The sequence continues at coordinate 25,800,730 of JAJKFL010000005.1, forward strand.
TGGTAGTGGTGACAACTGCTTTAGACTCCTGAACGTTATCACTGATGACAGTTGAATGTTGCACTGTAGATCCTCCCTGCTGAACTGAAGACACAGAGTCTCCGACAGTTAACTTTTGTTGATGAATGGACTCCACCGCTCCTGAAGACTGGGAACTAGACACATATTTTTGCGACGACTCTGAGGTACTTGACGTGGTGAACCCTTCAGAAACACTACTTATGTCTGTTGCTCTGGCAAGGTGATGCTTTTGGCTGCTATCAGCAATGTCGGAGTGGTGGCTGCTGATTGCCACAGCCTCTTGTTGATTCTGCTGTTGAATGTTGCTATTAGACTGAATGGTGTACGACGTTACAACCTCTGAAGATGACACAGTCTCATGGTGACTTTGTGACAGCTGAGTAACCGAGGATGATTCCTCTACATACCCTTTAACAGCTGAACGTTCAGCGATGGCAAGCGATTGGTCCGTTTGTTGTTTAGACTGGACACCGTGAGTGTCAGAGGAACTTTCGTTAATGAATGACTTAGCAGTACTGGAACTGGACAAAGAAGACTGCTCTTTAACTATACTGGAAGATTCACTAACAGATTTGGAAGTTGAAGATACCTCACTGTTTGTCACTAAACTTTCTTGATTGATTCCAGCTGATTTTCCTTCCAGTGTCTGTGTACTGGCAAGAGCGGAATGTTGACCAGAAGATCCACATTGGCGTTGTTGGATGTCGCGTGTTGTAACTAACTCGGTAGTTCCTCCTGCAACTACTGTTGACGAACTACTGGACATAGATTCCGTCACTTTGCTACTGCTACTGGATTTCTTAACAGTACTCGAACTGGTAGCACTTTCTATAACAGAAGATGACACGGCACCATCGGCAACACCACCAGAGGATTCAGCAAAGATCATCTTAGTCGAAGCGTCTGAACAGTTTTTCATGTCGCCGGAAGTCCCGTTGGCAATGACGACAGATATATTGGTCGCCACTCCTTCATTATCGATAAGCTGAGAGGATGCCTCGCCGTTGGTACTTGCAACTGCCTTTACACCCGTCGCGGAAGACGTGCTGGCTGCTGCAAAAGAAGATTTTGTGCCCTTGGTAATAGCAGAAGTTGGTGATTTTACAAGAGTCGTAAAGGCCTGCTTCTTGGTTGATTCTGATTTGGCGGTGCTGGCGGATGACGATTGTTTAACTTTCGTAACACTTGTTTTGGTTTTACTTTTAGTTCCGCTAGACGCGAGTTCTTCTTTAGTTACCGTCATTTTTATCGCGTGTTTATTAAACTATTGTTACGTAACGTTCGGTTAATTAAAAAAGTTCGTAAAGTAGTCTACAATACACTTCACATTACCACTCAGTACTGCATCTTCTGCAGAAGTGGCGGGCCGGTTATACTGTACACCGCGAGTCGCTCCTACACGTAACGCTGTTTTCTGGTTAGCCAATCGCGGCTTACAGCCTTGAAGGCATCCTACTTGTACTCCGTAAACGCGCGCCGGTCGAGGCAACACCAAGCTGTCCTTACCATAATGCACATAATGCTTCAGTTGGTTTAACCAGTCACTCAGGCAGAGGTCATACCCAGTTGACGCAGCGCAAGAGGTGTGGGAGGAGAAAGTTTGCGGTTTAATTTCTCCTCCTCTTTTGGTCAATGATTGTGGAGGTCTTACCTACCTGCGACGTCACTCAACGCACTGTTATGTTGACGTCATTCTTATATACGGTCCAGTCACTGTGTCTGTGTGCAGCATGGTAGTTCAACATGTGTAGTGGGGCACTGCACTGCATCGGTTATCAAAACTGTGCGCAGTTCAGTTGTTACGGTTATTACGGTGCGTTGGTGTGACAAAATGCGAAAGCTGTACACCACAAGGCAGTGCACAAAATGCAAAGGGTGTACACTATAATGCAGTGTACGAAATTAAAATGGTGTACTCCACAATGCAGTACCCAAAATGCAGAGGCACAGTCCGTAATGCAGCATACAAAATGCAAGGTGTACTCCATAAAGCAGCATGCAAAATGAAGGGTGTACTCCATAAAGCAGCATGCAAAATGAAGGGTGTACTCCTTAATTCAGTACGCAAAATACGAAGGGTGTACTCCATAATGCAGCATACAAAATGCAAGGTGTACTCCATAAAGCAGCATGCAAAATGCAAGGTGTACTCCATAATGCAGCATACAAAATGCAAGGTGTACTCCATAAAGCAGCATGCAAAATGCAAGGTGTACTCCATATGCAGCATAAAAATGCAGTGTACTCATAAAGCAGCATGCAAAATGAAGGGTGTACTCCTTAATTCAATACGCAAAATACGAAGGGTGTACTCCATAATGCAGCACACAAAGTGCAAGGTGTACTCCATAATGCAGCACACAAAGTGCAAGGTGTACTCCATAATGCAGCACACAAGTGCAAGGTGTATCCATAATGCAGCACACAAAGTGCAAGGTGTACTCCATAATGCAGCACACAAAGTGCAAGGTGTACTCCATAATGCAGCACACAAAGTGCAAGGTGACTCCATAGTGCAGCACACAAGTGCAAGGTGTACTCCATAATTCAGTACAAAATGCAAGGTGTACTCCATAATACAGCACACAAAGTGCAAGGTGTACTCCATAACGCAGCACACAAAGTGCAAGGTGTACTCCATAATGCAGCACACAAAGTGCAAGGTGTACTCCATAATGCAGCACACAAAGTGCAAGGTGTACTCCATAACGCAGCACACAAAGTGCAAGTGTACTCCATAATGAGCACACAAAGTGCAAGGTGTACTCCATAATGCAGCACACAAAGTGCAAGGTGTACTCCATAACGCAGCATGCAAAATGAAGGGTGTACTCCATAATGTAAGTCAGAAAATTCCCAGCCACGTTCCATATAGTTTATTACCTTATATGCGGCCCTCGACTATCAGTCTATGATTTACATAAAAATGTGTGGTTTTGAGTGGTCTTTGTTGTGGGGAAATGGCAGAATATCGGAGTTGTCCACCATTGTTTGGTGAAAGACTCTCTTATCGAATTTAAAGTAACCTGTCCAATGGTTTAGGAGCTGGTACTGCGTCACGGACAGACATAACGTGACGCAAACCCTTCTCTTTTACTCTGCAGAGAGGACGTCAGAATTTAAACAGCAAGCTGGAAGGAAGAGAACGGTAGCATATGCTGGGGGTGTAAAAGGTACAGCTGTCCTTGTGCGTTACTCTATCCATTCTGTTCACGTGATAACGTGTTTAAAACTATGTATTCTATTAAGTGGAAAGATTAAGTGTTTGAAACTAATTCGTGAAAGAAACATCTTCCACTGGCCATCAGCAATTTTGGATGTGAAAAGGCGGAAAATGTGCAACGCTGAGATGGAATAATGACAACGAAAAGGCTTTACACAGTATGATTTTTTTTGTAATTTGAGGTTGAGGTTAAGAATGCAAGGAGCTTTTCTACATACCCCCATGTTCGCCTTCATAACATGATGAATGGGGACGGATGTACTCTTATATGTTCAATTAATTTCGTAATTAAAGTACATTCAAACTCCGATATAGCATCATGTTTGTTTACCACAATTTATGGCGGTATATCGAGGGTGGCGGTAAATTTAATTACTGTATAACAGGGAATTTCTCTTCACAGGTTTTTATGGGCTCTAAGTGAGGGTAACGTTATATCGGGGGTTGGGGCGCTATATCGGGTTTTGACCATATATAGACTGTCGGTCAGGGCCGCTTTAAGGGCGGGCTAGCCCGGCAGCTGTCCGGGGCGCCAACCTATAAGTGGTGCTAAGATGTCACCGGAAGAATAGGAAATATTGTGCTAGTAAACTCGGGTTTCCACACACGAAAAAATTTATCCGAAAATTTTCCGCAGTTTGGACGCGCACCCTCAACAATTTTCGCCAGCCCTGTCCTATGCCGAAAAAGTTTAAAGAATATCGAGTTAAGGTGGCGACAAATTATTAGCCTGGCCAGAGCGCCTACATGTGTCGGTCTCAAGATCCAGTATATCACAAATAAAACTTGGAAAATTGCAGTATAAAATTGCAGTTAAATCATCATTTACATCTACCACGACGTCACGGTTCAGTGATTGCCACTCTTTCTTCATATTCAGAAGGTTCCGTGTTCGAATCTCGACTCTGATACCGGTTATGATGGCTACATTTTTTCTAAGTGCCTTCTGTGTCCTTAGGACAATGCTGGAATAGTGACAACATACACGACCCTCCGTGCTGCACTGGAAGTGATTTTGAGTCACGAGCGCTGTTTCGACGCGTGTGTGCTTTCGTGACGTTTACGGATTTATGGATGTTTAACTTTAAATGCTAGCAGGGGCGGTAAGTGGAAACGTTTATTGTACAATTGCTGGTAAGTCTGCCATAAATGTTTAAACTACTAACTTGTTGCGCTGTAGTGAACTAGTTATTTTGTCAATGGTACATCTTCATACCTGAAAAGATTTTGAGTTCCATACTATTGTCCTGCGGGTTGTGACACTTCGTGGGTGATTACCAGTGCTTTTCAGGAACCTACTGCCTACCTAGAAGATGAAGTCGGTAGGCTCTTTGAAATGTCGCTGACCGCCCACAAGACTGTAAGGTGACGCAAATTGACCACAATGCAAATCTTTACCTTCTTGAAAATTTTATCACATTTTTACTTTCATCCGTAGTAAATACTGAAGTTGTGCGCTACAAGCCTGCCTAAACGAGATCTCTTGTTCTAACCACACATGAATCTTGGCGTACAGGAAGCAAAATAGACAAATGAACTGAGTCTTAGCATTTAGTGTGCAGCAGAAATCATAGGGAACGGCGCTGAAATTATTCGGAGGATCGCTGCTTCGATATTTGATCGAACCACAAACAAAAACGAAAACACATAGCTGAACATTCACTGCAGACGAAACTCAAAATGGTTTGAGGTGTGAAGGTTTTGTAGTGTCGATAAATTACATATTGTGAGTATATAAAACAGGACGCATTTGAACATTTAGCCTATTGTAGGCCTACATTTAAAAGTAGCAGTACAATAAACGTTTCTCTGTAACCGTCACTAATAGTACACACATTGATCTAAAATGTTCGCTCTAACTGACTTTATCAGAAATTTACCGAAGTTTATATTCCGTGATATTATGTATAATTTTGAGGCTGTTTTCATCAGAAACCTACGGTTATTCGCTGCAACCAAGAAGCCCTGGCCTATGCAGTTTAATATTCCTTAACAGTAATTGAAAGCCTGTTTATTGGCAGAACTTGTTAGGAGGAGTTTAATAAATTCTGGACATACATACGTGCAGTGATGTTTTCCTCCAGGTTAACCAGAAGCAGCAGCATCTTAAAGAACTACCAAGGTCAGATGCACTTCACAGTATTATCCTTCAGGGATGTACCTATACCACGTGATGACCTGTATGTTCGCTGGAAATTTGTCAGGGAACTCAGGTGTAAATGATCTTGACATCAGCTGTTTTTTGTTCCATCTTTTAAGTGTTTTGTTGTTATTCCACTAATATTTTTTCACGTTTTGCTGTTGTTTTGTATGGAACTGCTGTCACTCGTTGAATGTAAGCCAGAAGGCCGACAAAATCTGTAAATTCATTATCCTGGTTGTTCAAATATCAGATTACTCGAATCTCAGTAAGAAATAATGTTACTTCTCGAGTATTTCTCCTTAGGCGCACTTTTCCCTTCATACACAATTTGATCTACTCCGTTTTCATGTTCCACATCGCGTTCCACAGATCATTTCTACTGTGAAAAGAAACGAAGCACAGGTAAATGCACACATGAAGTGTGCAACTGGAGCAGATTCAAACAAGGTGGCAAATGCGCATATAGCATAACAATTCGGTAGCTCCCGTTCCCTTCTCTTTACTTATCTCGAAAACCATAAGACGTATGGAGCATGATAATTCCATGATATTTTAGACATTTTTTTGATTCTGTAATTATTTTGCGAGGGACACTATATATGTGCCCAGAAATATGTGTAAACTTTCATGTTAAATTAGATTATTGTCCAATTTTCATCAAAATTTTGCATTTTCGACAAATCTAATATAAACTCTCCCAAATATAAAATCTAACGAAAATAACTTCAGTTACTTTTTGCGGGAATGGCGAAGCTTATAGATGCCTGTTTGAAAATTTCCTTTCTAATGCATGAGAAATCATAAAACAAACTAATACAATTCTACTTACACCGTCTTTGAATTTGTAGTAAAATAAAACCGTAAAAAGTATGCACTTCTCCTTTATGAAAGACATTTAAGATGAAACACTCAGCACTGAAGTAAGGTGAATGTTATTCCAGTTCACACAGTTTTTATGCTTCCTGGACACACAACGGAAAAGCGAACAACACATACGTCGGTTAGTAATTCAAGTTCTCGGCCTTGTGAATCGTTCCGCAATTCGCCTCTTCCGGTGTCGTCTCAACTTTACCACACAGCGGTTAGCCCATTTTCAGCTGTACCGTCGCTCTCACTATGTGCACATACACACAGTACCGAATTTAGAATTTAATTGTCGGAGGTGCTAAAACAAATTAAATTATGTTACAGATATTGTAGAGTGAGGAGTTTTATGATTTCTGTTCTTCGCCAGACGTGATTAAGGAAATGAAATCAAGGAGGATGAGATGGAAGGGGCGGTTTTGCACGCATGGGAGAGAAGACACCTGTTTACAGGACTTAATGAGGACAGCTGAAGTAAAGAGCCGCTTGGAAGACCTAGGCTTAGACAGGAGGATATTATTAAAGTGGATTTTAAAGATTAGGATAGGAGGGCGTGGATTGGACTCATGTGGCTGACGGCGGTGAATATCAAGGGTAAGGTCTCTGGGATGCGGCATCGTAACGTTTCGCAGATGGATACCAGACTACACGGCGTCACGTCACAGAAGAGCATCATTTTCATGTCCACTGCCGTGAGAACCTGAGATTAATATGTGTTGCTCCCTTTATCATCACATCTTCAAATATAATTTTTTTTTTAAAACTGTCATGGCATCACATATAAGTTTTATTCGAGGTTTGAGACAGTACACAGGACAGTAAATAGGTTCTGTGTACTGTCTCATACTGATGTTTATATACATACATATTAAATTGTCACCATGAAGAATAATTTATAATCCAAATTGGCTGTGACTCGGAACACTGAGGTATTGCTGATTATTTCGGTAAACAGATAGTGACAGTCAAGTAAACGCTACAGCTTGCACTGTTACATCCACAGTAATGGCTAACTACTCTAGCTGTCTGGTAGCAGAACCAGAAGGTTCAACATCGCTAATAATAGTCATGGCTAAGTATTGTAGCTGTTTAATAGCAGAACCAGAAGGTTCAACATCTCTAATAACAGTAATGGCTAACTACTGTAGCTATCTGGTAGCAGAACCAGAAGGTTCAACATCTCTAATAACAGTAATGGCTAACTACTGTAGCTATCTGGTAGCAGAACCAGAAGGTTTAACATCGCTGATAACAGTCATGGCTAACTACTGTAGCTGTCTGGTAGCAGAACCAGAAGGTTGAACTTCGCTAATTACAGACTTCCTTTGGATGCGATTTTCAGCCATATCCATCCGCCTTTAATTCGTACACCTTTTTTTGTTAAGTGGTAATGGTAGTCGCTTCAAACATTTTATAATTATACAATATTCTCTATTAATTCGTTGGCTCCCCTGCCTGAGCTACATATTCAACCCTTTACAATCTCCTAAATTTCACTGCCCTAACAATACTAGGCAATCTCTCTGTATAAATCACAAAATTCTTCATGTTGCACCTTACGTTGGCCCCTATTTATGTAAAATCCAGATATTTTTCTAGACATTTCCTTTTACAGCGCATGTAATTTATTTAAAAATAATAAAATTGATACTTCATACGCGTATAGGTATAGTGTCATTGCGTATGGAACGGTCATACAAGTTACAGAATGTCAAAGCATAACATAAGCATTTTATAAACACATTTACAATTTATGAAATAGACTAATTTAAAACGAAATGAAAAATCTTGTGAAAACAGTTTATAAATATTTATAGTTTATTGTTTCACATGAACTCATGTGAAATATAAAACATATCAGTGAAAATCTTTATTAGCTCTTTGGGTAAAAGGTAAGTTATTTTAAAAACATTAAGAAAATTTGCAAGGAATATAGGAGCACGAGGATCTGGCAGAGCAGTTTTCAGGTTCTCCGGGATAACGAACACAGATTACAGTTTTACACACGTCTAAAGTATATCCAAGACAAGAATGTTTCGAAATTAGCAAACAGTGCTACACAAAGTGTATCACTCGTACTTTTTTCATTGAATTTGCACGATGCACTTTTTAGGTGCGTTCGCATACTTACGAAAAGCGCCTATTACATTCGTCATGTCTGTCCGTCCGTCTGTCTGTCCTCATGTATCATCTCGGCTCCCACTGGACGGATAATTGTGGTATTTGATATTGGAGACTTGAAATTCGAAGCTTGATATTAACATCAGACAAAAATATCGGGCAATTTACATGAAGACCTAAGTACGGTTTATTGTTGCTAGGGATATGGAATCCCCATAAAAGCGCTATCTTGAGTGAAATGGTATCAGGCTGTTAGGATAGCCGAGGAGGTATAAACATTATGCGAAAGCACCACAATGTTACGTTATACGTTTTTTGCCTATCTTGTTACATTTTCCGTCATTGTAGCCTTTACATTTCGAGGCAAGCTGATATTTAAGTCCCGCAGTCTAATGGAACATTTGCGGTACAGCAATACGAAGCTGCAATCCTGAAATACTTATGTTTAGCCTGTATTAAATTATGAACAAATAAAAGACAGACTAGTTCAAAAGAGGACTCTGCTGTCAGTACCATAACTGTCAATCTCAACAATCTTCTATATAGCTTGCACTTAAAAGTTCATTGTCGGTACCAGGTCAGTCTAACATTTGAGACGTGGCCACTAGTTACAGTTCCTGTGCTCGTATCTTAAACACCTAAGGCTAAAATACTAGTTTAGTTTGTAGTTTCATAAAAATATACAATATTTAACACAAATTGCGAAACTAATGTCGCGGTTGTAACTTCTTGGCCGGTGTCATACGAAAATACGTCAGTATGTTTCACGTTTCCCTTCTGTCTTTTGCGGTAGTTATGACGATCGGTAACCGTTTCGTCCCGCGAAGTCTACGAGCGCAGCCACTTCTATCCCTGGAGCCGTGTGGGGCCGCACGCCAGTGCCACACTGCAACACTTACTGAACACTGCCGGTGCCTCTAGACGGCGTCCCTTTATAGGCGACGTTGTCATGGCAACGTCGAACCAAACACGAAGTAACAGCACTCATTCATTATACGTCTGACACCTTCAGACCACCAATCATAATCGTATGACTGCTGATTTCAAGGACGCGTTCATAAGGTACAGGCGACTACGGACGTAACTCTACCACTCCACAATAATCCTGGGTAAGGGCCATATTTGTCGTGTAACTTATTTGAAGCACTCCTTCACTTTACGTGATTTTTCAATTAATGAAATTACTAGCTCTGACTGGACAATCGGTGTTTTTTTTTTCCGCCAGTAACTCTGGGTATTTTCTATTCATCATAATTTTCACGATGGTTCTCGTGACCAGCCAAGTCTCCTGTAAAACATGCCTGTCAGACGGATAAATGGTTTGAGGGAATAAGAGACTGATTTTATAGATAGAGCACGGTCTTGAATATTTAATTATTTTATGAATTTACAGTCTTAATTAATTATATCCACGCATAAGTTTTATAGTAAAATAACCCGAAGGTTCGTCACAGTCAAAACACACACGCTGTCCAAAATTTGACACGATTCTGAGTCAGTTGCTATTCTTATAACCTCACAAACTATTCACAGGAGCTGCAGAAGTAGTGTTTTCAGGCAGATTAACTTAAAAAAAGATGGCCAAATTTGTTGATAAATATAATTTCCCAAATTTTTAAAGTTCTTTCCATTACGCAAAAAATAAGCATGTTGGCAACATAAAATAGATTTCGTTTGGCCTTACGACTTCTACATGAAACATTTTAGACGTGATTCATGTAAAGTATAACGAAGTATAAGCTACAATGTTTTTCAATTTTTTCATTAGCTAAGAAGCAAAATATATGTGTATGAGATGAGAGGTTATTATGCGGTAAATATGACACCGTGTTTTTTGGTAAGTAGATATAAAGATTTGGGAAGAACCCGCTGCCTCCATCGTCAGGTTAGAAGAGTAACTAGATTTGCATATGTAAGAATCAGACATCAACACCAAGTGAAGTACGTACATTCGCAAAGAATGCACTGTTCTTTTTTCGGGATCACCATGATATCGCGTGTTAAAAAACAGGTTTCTGTACCAAATTGGATGCATATAATGACATATGTGGGATAGAGGAATGTCGAAGAATCAGAGCTGACGGTGAGGAAACGTTTATGTATGTCACCCGATGAGCATGACGGTTCATTTCCCGCTGTTTTTGTTAAGGAGAGCGTTCAAGACGATAATTCAAGACGACGCTACATGGCATGACGACGTACGAGTGCACCAAGTTTTTTTGTTGAAGGCGAAATAGAAGCCCAAATCAACTGACTGAGGTCAATGTGTAGATTTTTAATGAACTGATTTTAATGAAAATTAATGTTACGTTTGACCATCTGTAAATTCTACCGAGTTGCCGATCTAGAATTTCATTTCAGAGACTGTTTTAAAAATTTGTTAACAAACTTTCCTTGTTCTTTCTAAAAGGTCTAAAAATTAAAATACACCAAACCATGCTTATACTCGTCGTATATTTGTATAGGTATGGAACCTCGACTTTCACCCTAAGGAAGACAGGTCTGTGGTGTGTGAGAACAAAATGCTGAATAAAATATTTGTATCTAGGAGAGAGGCATTAATGGGATGAAGAAATTGTTAGGGCGATGAAAAGAAGGAGAATGAAACGGGCATAACTTTAGCACTCATCGGAGGAAATGAGAAATGTCACCAGAAATCCGAAGAAAGAGAAGAGTAGGCATGCATGGACGGATAATATGAATACAGATCTTTATGAACAACTGTTACGTTTCAAAGTCTGGTCCTGCAGTGGTACACAGATTAAGAAGTGAACCGCAGCCCGTGTATAGACATGTGATTTGCTGTACCTGCAGCGGTGTATGCATCGCCAGATGTTTCTTTTGTCAGTAAAATACTTTTCTCTTCATGGCGTTTCCGATATTGCAAGCTGTGATTTATCCCTTCAGTGCCACCTTCATCTAATTATAGCCCTGATCATAGTACGGTTTCTAAGAAAACATTAGTGTGGTAATTCCACAAAATCGATAGTCCTACATTTCTTATTTCTCCAATTCTGTGTTTCAATTACAATGTGGTAATGAAAATAAGACCCGAATCACAGTTATAACTTCAATGCATAAAACAAACACAGGACTTTAGGTCTATGCAAAGAAATTCGTTTAATGTCTTGTCATACTGTTTTGTAATGAAGCCACCTCTCACGAGCCTTGATTTGCTTATTTTCGTATCTTTTTGCTAACAGTTACTTTGTAAAAAAACGTGGAGGATTGCCCCTTATACAATTTCTTTGATTATACGTTCGCAGATTTTCTATGGTGTGTATGATCATTTTGCGAATCATTACATCAGTATTCGGGGTTTGAATTTGTGATGTCATACAGGTGCATGAGGTCGCCAGCTGAACTTGTGATGTCATGTTGCGAGCATGTGCGGTATGCGATACAAATCTATGGGTACGGTTTCAGAAATGATTCAAATTTTTGCCGTTAGATGGCAGCAACACCAGTGTTCACTTGTGGCGTCATCACGGCGTTAGGAACAATTTACAGCATTGCATAGTTATGAAAGTCTCTGGTAGATAGCAGCAGTGCCATGTTCCATAGTGGCAGTCTAGTTCCTTGAAGAAACGGAAAAGTTACCATTTTAGAAACGGCATAGCACACTGTGTAATATCTTTTCTGTGCTCAATGTACCTCCCACTAAAGGCGTTATGGGACATGGAAGTGAAGTACCATCTTAACAAACGAAAAATGTTTCAGTTTAAAGTTTGGCATCCCGTTGTGTTTTACGGTAATTAAAGAAGTACTTAACTGAGAAATATGTTGCCTTAAATAAATTAATAATAATAATACAAATTAGTTGAGTTGACGGTATTTAATCCTTTATAATTCTATATGACAGAACGGGATGTTTAACACAAAAATACTCTTTGAAAGTTTAAAATAGTTATTGTATTTCTTATATTGTATTTTGTTTACTTTATTATGTGTAATATGTTAGTTTTAATCAATTATTGCATTACCAAAAATGCCATGTTCTTCGAATATATTTGACATAAAATTTTAGGACTTACAGTACTGTCACTAATGCCACAGAAATTAGCGTGGCTGCCATACAAATATTATTAACGATGGCGTATTTTATGGGACAATATCTCGTGATTCCATGTTCGTGTCGTATTTCATCGAAACCCTCAGTTCGTCTAGAAGGTACAATGAGGAACATGAACATGCACACGTGATATAATCTTTATTAGCTTATGTGGGGCTGTGCGGACTGGGGATCGAATCCCGGTGGGGGCGAGATTTCCCTTATGCGTCCAGACCGGCCCTGGGGGCCCAGCTTCCTATAAAATGGGTACCGAGTGTTTCCTGGGGTTAAAGCTGCCGGCGCGTGGCGTTGACCGCCCACCCTCATCTAGCGCTGAGGTTAAAGAAAGAGTATAGCTATACATCTACTCCCCCTCTGGGCCTTCATGGCCTCTTCTAGGGTGAACTTTTATTTGCTTATGAGACAAAGAAGGAATTTCAGAAATAACCCCAAAATGTGAGTATTGCAGGGAATGTAGTTTTAAAAGTATATCTTACAAATAATATTTGCACGGAAAGTTACACTGCGTACGGTATTTTGGGTAGAAAAATATTATTGTTCTAACCAACACTTTCTCGCTTATACCGTCTTTATGTACGCTTGTTTGAATACAGAGACTTGAAGTTTGTCAAGATGGAGTGGCTTGCCTTGACAGGCTGCTGACACTTGTTTCCACGAATATTGGTCAGTTAATGTACAGCCCGGTCAGAGAGACGATTCTGAAGATGAAACTCAGTTCCTTACGAACCCCAAAGAAGCTACATTATCCGAAAGACAATGTAACAGGGAGATCTTTGCTCTTCTGGGATGTTACGCAGCATAGATTGGGAGTTAGTTACCGATGTTTCGGGACAACCTGTCGGTCCCATCTTCAAAGGTCAAGCAGTCCAAGAAGAAGGGTATTTGTTTTTGGCCTGAGCTACTTACCTCGTCCCTCTTGGTCTAATTTGAGGCATTTGGAAGTCATTTTACGGAAAGTGCCTCGTTTCCATGCTAGAGAAGGGTCAAACATGTGGGCCTGAACGGTTTCATGCATACTACAGGCCTGGCATCCCGAAAAAAATATTCAGTTGGTAGGATAGTGGTCGTGAGAGCCAGAGCTACTGGTAGGCTAAATGCAGCATCTTTGGAATGACAGGCCTATGTCTTATTTGGTTACACAAACTGCGTGTTAAATATGCAATGTACATGCAGTGTGGGGCTGTAGTGTATAAACACGGTCCTGTAATAGAAGACGGAGCAGTGAGTCATGCACTAGCAAGTGAACTGGCTTTTCATTTCATCACTATGTTCTGTCTTACAGTTTTGATGGCGGGGCCTCTTGGTAGACGTCAGATTTAAAGACTCAGAAAAAAATTACAAAGGACCATAGAAAGATCCGATTTGAGGGGTAAGTGGTATACGAAATTTGTGGATGGCTTTAGCAGCATGTTAGAGGCCTTAAACCGCTTAGTTCGGCTACCAGTTAGTTAGTAAATAAGATGCATAAGGCCGTGCCATGGCTCAGGCGGTTAGTCGCCGGCCTCTCACCGCGGAGGCCAGGGTTCGATCCCGGGTCAGTCCATGTGAGATTTGTGGTGGACAAAGTGGCACTGGGACAGGTTTTTCTCCGAGTTGTCGGTTTTCCCCTGTCAATTTCATTCCACTGGTGCTCCATTAATTGTAAAACTTGGTAAAAAAAACTGCTCATCTTCATCACAGGGGTTGCACAAGAAGCCTTAAGGCTGCGGTGCGTCCGTAGTATCTGCTGCGGGGTCCTTTACCACGCAAAAACAAAACAAAACAAAAAAACGCATAATAAAGAATTAGGTTGTGAGGATGAAAAGTGGATGGAACTAGGCCATTTCAGAAGTTTCGTGTATGATTTTATTGTAATAACAAAATACTAGATAAAAATACTATTGATATTCCTGAATGTATATACACATGTCCTCTACTCAATGGAATCACCAGCACTGTCCACACACTTTTCCCATCTACGTGGTAAACGATCAATTGCAGCTCTGTTTTTGTCTGCGGACGGACGCTTTAAAGAGGCAGTGACAGCAATGTTGATATCGTCTTCCGACTGAAATCGTTTTCCCCGAACATGTTCTTTCACACGTGAAAACAACCAATAATCACATGGGGTGAAATCTGGAGAGTAGGGAGGATGTGCCAACACTTCTCAGCCCCAACGTTGCACCAGATTTTGCACATCACGATGGCGATGAGGTGTTGCGTTGTCCTGGAGCAAAATGGCACCACGCTCCAGCAGTTCTGGTTGTTTACGGCGAAGAGTCGGCCTCACCCTATCAGAAGTCGGAATCTCGCCAGCAAGTGTTTACCATATCCTCACCAACAGCTTGGGGAAAAGAAAAGTTTGTGCAAAGTGGATTCCACACGTGCTCAACGATAACCAAAGAGCCATGCGTGTTCTTCTCGCCACCACCCATCTGCAGCATTGGAGAAATGAAGGCAGTGCATTCCTCGATCGCATTTTAACGGTTGACGAGTCATGGATGCATTCATTTGACCCTCAGCTGAAACAACAGAATGCTGAATGGCGCGCCCCAATGTCACCGAGGAAAAAAATTGCATGGCGCAGTCTCGGTGCTCTGTCATGTTCTTCAGCCAAAATGGGCTTGTGCTTGACCATCCCGTGCCAGTTGGCACCACGGTCAGTGGCCCATATTATTGCTCACTCTTGCAGGATAAGGTTAGGCCGGCTCTTCGCCGTAAACAACCAGAACTGCTGGAGCGTGGTGCCATTTTGCTCCAGGACAACGTAACACCTCATCGCCATCGTGATGTGCAAAATCTGGTGCAACGTTGGGGCTGAGAAGTGTTGGCACATCCTCCCTACTCTCCAGATTTCACCCCATGTGATTATTGGTTGTTTTCACGTGTGAAAGAACATGTTCGGGGAAAACGATTTCAGTCGGAAGACGATATCAACATTGCTGTCACTGCCTCTTTAAATCGTCCGTCCGCGGACAAAAACAGAGCTGCAATTGATCGTTTACCACGTAGATGGGAAAAGTGTTTGGACAGTGCTGGTGATTCCATTGAGTAGAGAACATGTGTATATACATTCAGGAATATCAATAGTATTTTTATCTATTATTTTGTTATTACAATAAAATCATACACAAAACTTCTGAAATGGCCTAGTAGCTCAGGATCGTGTCCAAAGTGTTATTGGTGATATTGGTGATCGGGGGTATGCTGTCGGAGGGTTAGTTTATTATGAAATGGGTTTTATGGAAACAGGCTATGAGAAAGCAAGTTGGATGGACCTGGGTCAGGATCGCGTTCAGTGGCGAGCTGTGATACTAGCGGTGCTGAAAATTTGTGTTATGCTACCAGAGAATTAGGTAATAAGAAACGTGATGCAAGTTTTGAGATTTTCGCAACAGTGTAGTTGAGGCTTCAGTTCTTCTGGACTATGAAGCCGCGTCGCTGGGTAATCAGTTCCCGACGTTTCAAGACTACAGCATTGCCTCGAAACATGGGGACCCGATCATCAGTGATCCGGCGTTATACATCAGAGAGACGGAATTATGCGAAGATGGATCTTAGGAAATTAGGTTTGAAGATGGCGCAGGATCGTGTCCAATGGCGAGATTTGATATTGGCAGTCTATAACTTGAGCGTTCTTCTGTCAGAGAGTTACTTGATTAGTAAAACTGAGTATTTTTGTTCTTCTACCAGTAAGTAGTAAGGTGGATAATGGGAAAATGGCGTGTGAGGATGGCGGGTGGGTGGAACCAACTATGGATCGTATCCTACGGAGGGCTTTCTTGTTAATGGTGTCGAACCTTCGGCTTCTGTTGAGTAATATAAAATATTAACCCTTTAAAGACGAAACGTTTCTGTTTTATATAAGGACGCAGGTCCTACCGCGCAGTAAACACTCTCCACCTCGGTTATAAACACCAATCTGTTAATGTTGTTTAAGGCAAAGTCGCTGTTTGTCGTGAGATCCATACGCAGCACATAAACGCAATGTGAGCACCATGTAGAATTTTTGAATGTTAAACCTGGTGGTACGGCAAGTAACCGCTAGGCTTTAATAGGTTAATGCTGTTGAGAGATAAGTGTTAAGGAAACACTTTACTGTATTGAGACACTTGGTCTTGTAGCAGCAACCAGACCATTGTTTTTCCACGGTGCAACACATGGAAGTATATACGTTTATTAGTTGGTCAACCACAACGTCGTATACACACCCACAAGGTCCTTAGGGAAAGGATAACTTTTTGGTCCACTGGCCACGATCGAACAAGTATCTCTCTACAGTGCCGTTCAGGCAGTATTCTAGAAACTTGAGAATATCGCCTCGTTTGCAGAGAGAGGAGCGTAATGCAGACCCCTGGGGGACTCATCCATCTCACTTACTAATAGACAGCACTGAAGCTTCTACTTTCAGCCCTGCTTCTGATTACCTTAGTAAACCAGCTTCAGTTTAAATATAGCGTGTCTTTACTTTACCTGCCCGATTGGAAATGGAAGTTCTTTAAGCTTCAACGTAATATATGCGTCTTTAAACTTGTAAATTAATTACATGTAGTTAAGGAATTTGTACACGGAATACATACATTGGTAGAGAAGTTTCGTAGGGTGTTCGGAAGAGTGCAATGAACGAAAACAGAAACACAGCTGGTGGTTGTTACAACGAGAAAGAAGAAGGAGGTAAAACACAGGCAACTGAAATGAACGTTTAAAGAAATATTTCATGTTATGGTGGCGTCGTAATCGAGGTGATTCAACTATGACTTCTCATCGCGGATCCTCGGGTATAGTTTAGGATAACTTCATGTGTTTCATGCTGAATGGATTTCTCTTGCTTTTCTTCATTCCACTGTTGCTCCACACGCATATATGTCACTGCCCCCTGACAATGAGATGTGTCGTATTCTTGGCTAGGGAGCAAGTTGTTGCATCTTCGGTTTTTGAACATGAAGGCTTCATTTCTGACCAGGCCTTTGACTGTCTGCAGAGTGCAGAAGATGAATTATTCATTTATTGCTATTAAAATAATAAAGTCTTTAGTAGTAGGCCCTATATCTTAAATCCTATATTAAGAATGCAAACAGGAAAGTCGGGAGGAAGTAATCTCCGAAAATGAAATTGGAGCCCTCGCTCCTAATTTTAATAAACTCTGTTATAAATTTCTGTCATTTGCTGGCCAATATGGCGCAGGGGAACCTAATTATAAGCAGCACACATTTAAGCTTAATTATTGTGTTAAATATGAATTGTCCTATTGTTAATAAATCGGAGTACAGGTTGAGAGGCTGAACGTTGCTTGACGATGAAGGAAATACCGCATTTTGTGAACCTGAAAGTTCACTGCAGCGCTCACAAGAGCTCCGTACTGCACCTTGCATTTCACATCCTCACACTGTTTCTGTGATACGTTTAATTTTCTTCTTTACACGATTTATTCTCTCAAATGGCCTCTTTCTTTCAGGTTTTTCAACTAAGATATCTTAAGCATTTATCATCTTCCCATGCTTGCTACATGTTCCGCTCATGTCGTCCTACTTGTTTGATCACTAATAATGTTTCCTGAAGGCCAGCACTGCAGTTCAAAACACCCTAAATCTATACCCCTTCCTTAGGTATAATTACACAACATTCAGTTACTCATACGTATTTGTTTCTGCTGTTTCTAAATGTTTACTAAACGATCACTTTTAGTTTCGTTGGTTATAAATGTAAGCACGACGTCGAATTTAAGCTCATTTGTAAATAATGTGGATGAAACGGTCGTAGTCAGTTTGAACAAGCTGTTACAGAATTCTCCTTCCGTGATTTAAAGGACCATCAAGGAAAATATTGTCTGCAGAGTCGATCTGTTGTCCAAGAATCCAGCCAGATTTACTGAGACTATGAAATAGGCTTTGCAGCGACTTACTCGAAATGTTTAGTCAGTAATTCTTAATAGGTTGTGAGTAGTCAGGTGGCTATAAAAAGAACAGAGGACTGTACTCTTCGCGGTTTAAATACATTCTATACGTCAGTATGTATCGTGAAAGTCCGGCCATTTTGATACAGGCTTCCTTAGTGTTTCTCTGTCTTCAAGTGCTGTGACAGTCCCTCAAGTTTCAAGTTACTGCTACATGCTTCTCGTGCAGCCCTCTTGATTTAAGTTAATCAAAATCGACCCAGTTGCTTTTCAGTTCACCAGATTTCCAAATTATGTGCTTTAGCATTAACCAGAAATCAGCGATCATTCTTTGAAGCCGCTACTTTCATCATTTTGATGTCTTAAGTTGCATACTACTACTATCAGAAGGACGAGCGAGCGAAGCCTGCGAACCTTCTAACAAAGTGACGCTTTTTCTGTCACTCAGATCAAAGGGTCCCTTACTTATCACCTGTACCATCTACTGTATCTTCGTCCTCTCTCTCTCTTTCTCACTTAGTCTTTAAAGGATTAAAGAAACTTGAAGGACAATAGTTGTTTAGGGAGTCCAGCCAAGGTGCTGAGATGAATTTTAGAGACCTAACCGAAGTATTGGGTAGCAATTCTTAATTGAGTGGAATTAATAAAATGGCTCATAAGAAGAACAGAGGACGATAACCTTGCGCGTCTAGATTTAGTTTTTATTAAAAACATGAAATTTGTATCTCTGGTTAATGACGCTAAAATCTGGACTGGCTCGTAGGGCTCCAGGAGTTTGATGCTCCCAGAATTTCTAGACAGTCGGCACATGAAGATGGTAAGGTTGTCAGCCTTACGCACCGGCCGCCTTTACCCCCCAGGTACTCATTTCTGTTAAGAGGCTGAGTCGGCCTCAGCGCCATAGTGCGGCCGGAAGGATTGTCAATGAAAAATCCCAATGACTCCGGTTAATGACATTACACTATGGAAATGTATGAGTGAAGGCAGAGCTTCACGCATTCTTCATCTCGGCACAGGATGGAAGCGTGTGACCAGTTTCACAATATTGCTGCTTTGAAACCGGAAAGATCCGTCCGGACCCATTTCATAGAAGGCTGGGTGGGTCACAGAACCGTGCTGGACTCAATGGCGAAGAGAAATGTGCTTGTACCTGGATTGTGATGTTTTCGGTTGTTACACCGTGCAGTCGGATAATTTCTTACCAATATTTCGTAAACGCCTACTTTTACCTCAAAGATGGAGGCAGTTAGCTTCTCCGAAACATTGCTACATACGTACCGGACTACACGGTATTATCATGAAGACCACAACTGAACATTCACAGTCCTGAGAACTTCAAACCTCCTGTAGAAAAATCCCATCTGCTGCCCGGAGTCTGACATCGTTCGTCTAGCGCAGTGTTCCTCAATCGGCGGGACAATTGAAAATTTCTTTCACAATGAAACATGTTAATAATTTTAAAAGTAACGTTCTTGAAAGAAGAGTGTTTTTTTTTTAAAAACGATGATGTGATTACAGTTTTCTGACCGGTGGACCGCAAGGTATAGAATGTTTAAAATCACAGCAGGGTACTATTGCGTGTCGTGGCTGTTGTACTGTAGTAGATTGCTCTTGGAGGGATGAGGAATACGATATGGGACACATGGAATACTCGTATAAAGCCGGCAGAATAGCTTACGCATTAGTATCAGACGGTAACATTACATATGCAATATCACACATCATTTTCACATTTCTTATCTTTTGGGCGCATGAGGAGGGTTTATATTTACTCTGGTTTTCTCACTTCGCACTCTTAATTGGCATTGGGTCTGTCCCAGATCTCTCCCCTCTTACCTTGTCGTAGCTCTTGTCGGCCACAACCATTGCAGCCCCCCCCCCTCGACATAATCGACACATTTCCTCCCAAATCACTTCAGCAATCGCTCGAACCTGATTCAATCACCCTAAGGATGGAGGCAGTACGTTCTCCCGAAACGTCTGAACAAATTTGTTGTCTTACGTAATATAATAACCCAAAAGATTACCATGTCGGATTATTGTTTAATGTTTCCTACTTTAAATAAAGTCCACAAGGGTATCTTGGTGGCTCATAATTTTCAGCAATCTTCCCTTTAGTTACATCTGCTGCCAGTAAATAGAGCTAAGCCATTTGGACTTTAATCGGGAAATGTTTCACAGCCATTAAAGTAGTTGACCATCACAGGGACGGACAGACAGACGGACGTTCCACAGCCGTCAGTATATTGCGCTGGGTTAATTTATGGGCTTGTCGAGTGAATGAAACGTGTAGAGGAGACAACTGTGGTCGCGTTATGACGTGTGATAGATAAAAGTGTTATGTATGTTATTATTCTGTAGCCGATTGAAAGTTTATGAAATTTTGATAAATTCAATTATAGACTGGATTCTATTTCCGCATCATTAATTGAATAAATCATTCTCCGTAGCCATTAGCGTGCATTAGTGACGGTATAACCACACCACGCTGTTTTGAAAATGATATTTCACACTTTGTAACAGCAGATATATACCCGATAAAAATGTTTCACTGATTCCTTACTGACCATGCATGAAAATACAGTAGGATTTTTAAAAAGCTGTATGTGGCTTAAAGGGACATCTCTCTTCACCGGAAACTGTGTCTAACCTCGAGAATATAAAAGAAATGTAATATTAGCTCTAAAAATGGACATATTAAGCGGAAACTTAAGAACTGGAGTTCGACGAAGTGAATTCATGTCAATAGCTGTTGTTTTGTGTGACGCAATTGTCTCCTAAATTTTGTCCTTTTGCAGATATAAAGGCTTTTTATGACAGTTAATGCAATGTGATCAAAACGTTAGCTCAAATTCACGTGTGCTTGGGAGGCATTTGGTCAAAATATTGACTGTACTGACTGGGTCTTTTTATTCACTCCTTCCAGACGAATGCCAGGATAATGTCTTAAAACTGAACAAGACCGCTTCATTGTAACCTATTTCAAGTTCGCAGAGTGTGATTTTTCTCTCATATAATTCGAATCCATTTAACCGCTGTAGTTAACATACTTCCGTTAAGTAACATAGATAGCCTACATCTATTAGCCTAAAATACTGAGTACTTTATTGCAGTGCTCTCCGAACTGTTCTTCCCCAGCACAAAATCGTCAGTTACATCGGTCTTGCGACCCAAACAGTACCATTACCTACTCGTCACCCTATTTAGGCGGCCAAGTTTGCGTCATCATTTTGGCAGTTCGCTACAAAATTGGGTCGCGACGCTTGGTTTTGGAATCCCTGTCTGAAGGAATACTGGTAAAGTAAACAAGTTAGTAAATGTACGAACAGCGAAACTATTATGGCGCGTTCACTCATCTACAAATTCTAGCAGCAGCGCTGCAATAGATACGCAGTTTCTATTACACACGATTATAGCGCTGTTGCTAGGTTACGCGGAGAACAAACTATTCGGAGCACCAATTTTGCATTTTCGTCGTATATATATACGGGACACTACGTGTAACTTGCGTGTGTCCTAAGCGTGAAACGAACTGCGCATGTGCAGTGCAGGTACACGAAGTCTTATGCACATTGAAATGCATGTAGGTCTTAATATGTATAAAACTGTTGTTAAAATTGTCCGTTCCGAATGAAAGTTTAAATTGCTCGACAGGTTTTCGTAACATTTTCCCCGCATCAAATTCCCTGAAAACCTGTTGCCATGGTCTTCGATTTGCTGCGTGCCTACACACGGGTGGATGGAACGTGTTAGTAGGCGCTTCGCAGTTTTGCGAACGCCCCTGAAAAGAAACTGGGGACGGAGTGATGGAAATGTGTGTCCTATTCACAAGAGTGCAGTTTACATTTATGCCATGGATTTCTGACCTGTGATGTTGGGCACAAATGTAGAGCTCTACATTCCTATACGAGTATAAGCCCTTTTCGATATGGCGTATATTTAACAAAACACAACCATGTTTGATGTTTGTAGTGTACCTATGGAGTGTTTAGCTTTGTAACAGTATCTGTATGTTTGAAATATGTGAACATTATAGCCACTGAAGTGTGTAAAACTTTAAGGAAATATTAGGAAAATAGGGCAAAATCCTATATACAATGTAAATTTGAATGTACCCTTCTACGTATTTTGTTTTACATAAACCATTTGAGTCGCAGCTGTAACTTGTAAATCCCTTTTACAGAAAGCGCTTATGTCTTCTACCCTTTATGTTGAATTGATGAAGGTTTTCTGTATTAATTAACGAGGTTTTACGTAGTTCAGATTGTAAGCTTTGAACGATAGGATAATTAGTGAATAATAAATGGCAAAGATTTTGACAGAAGCGGTCCTGCTGCGAAGTTCGGTGACAATGCTTGTATGAATGATTGTTTTAGTAACGTGGGCGAGTGTAGTGTATATGTATGGGGGCGTTCACTGGATCGGCACGTGACTTGCACTAAGCTATCGAACAACCAAACCAACCAGCGAACCAACCAACGAATGAGTGAACCAAGGAACTAATCAGCCAGTTGACTGTCTAAAGAGCTAACTACTTAACTTTACGGAAGAGAGTTTTTGGTGAGAGTGTGATAGTCCCTCAGCTGCTTGAGAGTAACCACCTTCTGTGGGACTCGAAACTTTACATTGTGTTTACAAAAGAAAGGACTGGTAGATTTACCTCTCGTGAGTCAACTGACTCCAGTTCACGCCCTCCTACCTACTTCTGTAACATCCATTTTAATATTACCCTTTTATCTACACTTAGGTTTTCCACCTGATCCCTTTCCTTTATGTTTTACAAGTACATTTATGTATGCGTTTTTAATCTCACTGAGCCCCACCGGTCTCATCCTCCTTGACTGATACTGTTATCTGGTGAAGGGTACAAACTATGAGCTTTCAGATTTGCCAAGCGTAGAATTACTTGCTTTGCATTTTAAATTGATATTTGGAATTTATTTAAAGACTCTGTTAGTAAGTGCGCTATATAGAATTTTTTTTCCTATGGCTCGACAGCCCTTAGGAGCCTAGGCCTCGTCATTTTACGACGCTTCACGATCACACTGATAGACACACCACACTCGGTAGGACTCCTCTGTACAGTGACCAGCTCATCGCAGAGACCTCTACCTGACATCACACAACACTCACAAGAGACAGACATCCATGCCCCGGTGGGATTTTTTTTTATATTGTAAAATGCTTTATTGTTACAATGAATATTTACATCTTATTTACAAATGAGATATCTTACATGTGCCTGTACCTTGCAAAGGGATTATCTGAACACTAAAATCAGAGCGTGATATGGGTGCAAGGATTGTACACCTTATACTCTTTGTCTCACTGTGTTATGCATTTACTCTTTCCTTATGGTAATGTTCTTGCATGGTCTCTGTCAGGCTTTATGGGAGTGTTGATCCACTTACATGTCGTATTCTGATGTTTCCCGTACTGGGGCATGTAGAGATGATACTTTAGGTTCCCTCGGTCAGTAATCAATGACATCCAGATACTTCCCGCAGCTGGTAGGTTTCTGGTTTTGTTGATGTCTTTTTCCTAGCCCGTCGTAGGAAGTCCACATAATCATGTTGGGTCAGTAGGATGTTGTCATATGCATACCCAAGCATGTGTCCTATCATCCACACTACTGCGTTGTGTCGCTGTGGAGGATATATTCGAAAGTCTGGGAATGTGACCCATGTGTCACGTATCTCCGCAGTTGCAGTGCGCAAGAAGCAGGCGATGCGTAGTCGAGTCCATTCCCATATTGCCTGTGTATGCGTGCACGACGTGAATCTATGGTTATGGTGTCGCTTTGGCCGCAATGCTGACAATGTCCCGTGTCATGTAATTTTATAGTGTTCAGTCGACTGTTTGTTGGCACAATGCCATGAACAATGATGTACCATATAGTTCTGATACGTTGTGGTAGGAATCTTTTATTAATGTTCTGCCAAATATGTGCCCAGTTGTATTGGGGAAATTTTTGTCAGCACTCTGATGTACGATTTCGTGTTCTTAGTAGTTTGTGCATAGGTTAGTACTGCATATATTCTCCTCTTATGTTGGCTGTCTGTTTCCCGATCACCCTGTGCGCCAACATAAGCTCTTTCCTGGAGATATAAACGGAGATATTCCAATGCTGGAGGTAGCCGTATCCAGTTCGGTGGGTTGATATGTTGTATGAAGCGTTAAGGTTCTTTTACATGCCGTATATTACGAAGGAAGTGGTGCTCCGGATTTTTATCACCTTTAAAAATCCATCGACCTCGGTCGGGATCGAACCCGCGAACCTTGGGTCCAGTGGCGAGCACGCTAACCACTAGTCCACCGAGGTCGACGTATCGAACCCACGATCCTAGTAAGCGAGCGGCCGCAGACTCACGCCTTAGACCGCACGGCCACTGGGATCGGCCTATATAGAATATGGTCGGTTTATTTTTTGCCATTGAATTGCAAAGATGTGAAAGGAAGTGGTTGTGGTCTGATTTAAAATCTTACCTCGGAATTTGCCTTGAGGGACTGAGGAGAACCACAGACAGCCACAGTCAGGGTAGTCAGTGTCTTGGTCGAGATTCGAATCAGGCACGTCCCAGATACTCGTATAAGCCAGCAGCGTTTCTGCTTCAGCCCACTGGTTCGGTTTATTTGCATTGTAGATTGGGGAAGGATGACACGGGGTTGACTGTCGTTTGTTCTGCTTCACACTTTTCCCGACCCCTCATATGCCCCTGTAATTAGCATTGAAGGCTTGACAAGATATCTGATTACATACAACATATCTGCTTGTTTTCTGCGGTTTCCTGCCCTGCGGAATTTAATATACTAAAGGCAAACCAATTTGAATGCAAAGTTCTTACTATCATAACTAACTTTCTAAGCCTAATTGTGAATACTGCATTAATGTGGAAACTCATGCAGCAGGATTTCAATCAGTGTTGGAACGTTCCACATGCATAATGAAAACGAATATCTAGAAAGCCCAGAATTTCAACCGTCACAACGGCAAAGCGTTTTCTCTCCTGTAGAACCTCGTTTTAAATCTAGCCAGGAACGGAGGCCTTTCTTGGTTTTTTCATTCTGTACAGAAAATGCCGGGGCAGGTAAAGGCAAGGTTGTACCTGTGGATAAGCGTCGGGTCGTGAGTGAAGCTAAGTGTAAAGGTACCCCTAGACAGTCAATAATATTTTGCAATATTAATTATTGCACAATATTATTGCCATCTACATTTAATATTGTGCAAAAGAAAAGGAAAGATTTAATAGTCCGTGGACAGTATTTCGCAATATTCATTCAGTTACCGTCTGTCTGCCGAAAAGTAAACGCCTTCCAGCACAATATTCCAGCTGATTGAGATGTAACCCTTACGAATTTCAGGTCTTCACAAGCATTTACAGTGGCTAAATAACGTAGCGTAATGGATAAACGCTGACAGTGGCTCTTCTCGCATGTTAGTATATCTTTAGCGATTGTAGAGGTAACAACAGTCTTGAGTGGTGCAGGAAATGATGGACCGTCGAATCGCCACAAAAAAAATCATTTGGCTCACTCAACATTAAGTCTGTCATGAGATTTTCGTGTGTGTATTGTGGTCTTTCTTTGTGCCACTGTTTGATCGAGCGGCGATTCTTTTCCTTTTTTAAACACAGGGCTAAAGCAATGGCCACACAAGCAACATCAGTATCACTCAACATATTTGCTCGTCCTGACCCAAGAGCAAAAGAAAAATTGCACAGTAGTATTGAGTCGTCTGGCGATACCAGTGGCCGCGTGGTCTAAGACGTGGGTTTGCGATTGATGGCTTGCTGGGATTGCGGGTTCAAATCCCGCCGGCGGTATGGATGTCTGTTTCTTGTGAATGTTGTGTGTTGTCAGGTAGAGGTCGCTGCGCCGGGCTGATCACTCGTCCAGAGGAAGTCCTACCGATTGTGTTGTGTTTGAGTGTGATCCCCCTGATTCATAATTAATGTGGGCCTACATATCATATTTCATTGATTATAACTTTAACATTTGATACAGCATAATAAAGGAATGACTCGCGTTTTCTCCCAAGACATAGCTCACATTTGCAACTTCATATTTCTTCTTACTCTAAATTAACATTAAGAATTAACAGAAAATGGTATTGTAACTGAAAGTGCAGTACCAATACCAGGCTCATCATTCACAATTACCCTCGATCCTTTCATACATAATCCTACTCTACATTAACCCAGCAGTTAATATGCAGTTGAAGAATAACCGAATAACTAACTCCAGACTGCTTTATTTACAATCATCCCACCATCTCATTCCAGTATAATAATCCAATATGCTTTACCAACAACAGACTTAAATAAATGACGAATTTTGAGGTGAAAATCTTTAAGAACTTTCAGAGAAAATTAATATTTTGTGTTACGTGACGCAGGAAGTTTCTAAGCGCATTCAACGGCTGTAATATTTGTTTTAGTTTGAAGTCCTGGACATGTGATCAGCCTTGCGTTAGTGAGGGAATAACTGTCAATACGATTCTGTTTTATCTTCGGATCATTGACGTTTGTGATGCAAAACGTAAAATGGAACATAGCCGGAGGCGTAACCAGCGGTGGAAGTTGAAATGTTATCGGCTACCGTGTTGTCTGTGATGAGAAATCTGATATTCTTGTGCATTTATTTTCGTGGAATAATAGTCAGTACAAGTACCCTGTTAGTTTATGTGTTTATGGTTTATTTAACTATGCTATCGGTAGGTCATATTACACAGACATGGATTATAGAATGATCAGTGAATAATGAGTTGTAAGGGATTTGAAAGGAAGCGGTCGTGACCTAATTTCAGGTAATATTCCGGCCTTTGCCTAAAGAGACCGAGAGAAACCATGACAAACCTCAAACAATTTAAGGTCTCCGACGTAGATTTGAACCTAGGAACTGATTTCGAATCGGGCGAGTTAATCAGTTACCGTTGTTTTAAGACAAGAGGCTGTTTTTCTGTTGAAGTTGTCTCTTCCTTTCGGGTTTTCCGACTAAAATTTTGTACGTATTTCTCATCTCCCCCATGCTCATTAGCCTACATGTTTCGGCCATCTCATTCGCCTTGTTATAACGACTCTATTAATATATGGAAAAGAGCGAGCCTAAATATTACGAAGGTCCTCAGTATACAGTTAAGTGAAGATTTGTGCAGAATTATATGAAATTAAAATTCGTCATTAGAGTATTTTCCCGCGATTCCTTTAGAAACTTGGAGCACAGTTTGGGGAAAAAATTGATTTGGACTGATGTAATGTCGGATTATAGAACTGAAAGTATATTTGAAAAGTTCCAGTCCCTTTCTGATTTTATCATTCAAAACACATCGCTTCCGGATCGTCAGGTTTAAAACGTTTGGAATAACAATATGCAAAACCTTCCATTGCGTTGATTTCCCATTAATGAACATGAAGCCGTATATAAAAATGGCACATCTCTTTGGCTGGATTCTTTGTCTGGGTTTTTGATCTTTAGTAATAGGAAATCCCATTACAGGCCTGGACAGGTCCTTAGGGTTCCAGGAGGTTGAGGCTCCCAAATATATAGACAATCGGCACATGAAGATGGTAAGGTTGTCAGACGTACGCACCGGCCGCCTTTAACCCCAGGAAATACTCCTGGTACTCATTTCTGTTAGAGGCTGAGTCGACCCCAAGGCCATAATGCGACCGAAAGGACTATGTCAATGAAAAATTCCAGTGACACCATCGGGAAAAGAACCCGCGACCTTCCGGCTTGTAGAGCAGTATCTCAATCAACTGAGCCACCGCGTGCCACCCTTTTAGTAATAGGACTTATATATAATTTGGTAGGATTGACACCTCAAACATGGATTCTAATTACATACACACAGGAAATAATAAGGAGGGTATTTAGGAAAAGAACAGGTCCATACTCATATTTAATTTATCTACCGCCGACGGTACAGAATCTTATGAACTGGCAGCGTCGTTAAGTAAAGCACTTCCCTTGCTCCCTCGAAACGGCGGGAAACTATTTACCAATAGACACGGCGTCATGCGTCAAGATTTTAATCTTCTGAACCTAATTCTTGCTGTTATGTTAATTAAAAGAGGACAAATAAGGGACCTGGTGTCGCGGTATGGAATGTGCGAGGCGCCGTTTGAAGCTGACTGTTCTTTTATCTTGTGGTGGGCAGAAGTAAGGTGACTGAGTCCTATTACACAACACTAGATCCATCCATTCAGTTACTTCCATAAAGCGCATTACAGTAAGCGGACGCAATGAAATCCTAATGACTAAATAGAAGACGCTTGACCTGGTCGTCCATTGAGACCGAAGGTCAAAATGTTTCCTTCTTTCATCGGTCTTGGTCATCCGTCTTTTCTTGATTCAATTATACTGCCAACTGAGATCACAGCTTAGAATTTCATATTTACATCCGCGCGGCTGTAGGACGGTCGGGTTACAAGCCGTGTATCGAATTCACTTTCGCAGGTAAGAAGGTGACTTACACCAGTTAAATGAGAAATGGAAATTTCAGGTCTTGTAACTTCATATCAGTATATTAAGGTAACACTTCCACGGTTTTGCATTTAGTTCGCTTCCAGTTCTTTATATGATACTACAAGGTGAAACTATTATCTTTGAAATTATTCATGTCTACTGTGTAGAATTGAATTGAATTCAATTGAATTCAGTTCTTGTTTATTATGTGCTGAGTCAACAGCCAAGTGGTCAATAACAGAAACAGCACAACATACAAACAAATTAGAAAGGACAATAAACAGGACACGTATGAAACAAACACAAACAAAACAAATACAAGGATTCTTAAGTAATTTAACAGACACCTTATGTTATAAAATTACAAGTGACGTAAAATCTCATTGTGACAGTTTGCCTTCTGCAGATATCAAAATCACTACAAACTGAATTTCTCGCAGTCGCACACTTGGCGGAGGGACAGGTTTTAAAGGATGGACTAACATAAAACAAAGGAAGGTCTCGGAGGTTCAAGTGGAAACTCGAAGACCAATAATTCCGATGGAAGATGTACAAGATTTTTGACCCAAAAACATTAATAACGAAAAGTGCGTCAAGTTGATATCGTCTCTCATGCAATAATAATAATAATAATAATAATAATAATAATAATAATAATACATCACCCTTTAAATTAGAGTACTGTATTCAATTTTCCTTTCTTTGTCGAATATACGTACAATATTGTAAAGAAACAGAAGAAAGTATAATACATTCCTCTAGTGTACAGTGATAGAGGTTTATGATCTTAGTAAAATATAAATTGGCTGTGCCATGTCTCAGGCGGTTAGTCGCCGGCCTCTCACCGCGGAGGCCCGGGTTTGATTCCGGGTCCGATCCCGGGTCGGTTCATGTGGGATTTGTGGTGGACACAGTGGCACTGGGACAGGTTTTTCTCCGAGTACTTCGGTTTTCCCCTGTCGATTTCATTCCACCGGTGCTCCATTAAAATGGAAAAGCAGAAAAACGCTCATCATCTTCCTCATAGGGTTGCACAATGAGCCTTCAAGGCTACGGTGCTTCCGTAGCATCTGCTGCGGGGTCCTTCATTAAAAAAAAGAAGACAAATTTGTCCGTGTGCGTAACTCAGCACCATTCCATGAAGACGTATGGAGGAGTGGAGGTAGCGTATACCACCAAACATTCTTGATCTTGGCGCTAGATGGAGCCTTTTACGCCAGGCATCTTCATTACCGGCTGAAGAGTCCTTCGTACCTATTGGACATGAGGGTCGGTGGGCTTCAGAGCTGATTTGGACGCTATGGAGAAGAGAAAACCTTTGCCATAAGTCGATTTATTTACTGAACGCTTTGGCTGATGACTAACCCTCTAGGCTCGTGGACCTTTTCGGAAGATTTCACATTCGAGTCTCGGACAGGCCATCTTCTCTTCTGACAAGTTTCTGTACTTTTTATTAGTCCTTCCATGTAATTACCCGGGATAGTACTTGGATTACGTTACGGATACTTTGGGTTCCTTTCCAATGCATTCTACCTTCTGACGCCGTAAACAAGAGTT
Organism: Reticulitermes speratus; assembly: GCA_021186555.1. NCBI lineage: Eukaryota > Metazoa > Arthropoda > Insecta > Blattodea > Rhinotermitidae > Reticulitermes > Reticulitermes speratus. The sequence continues at coordinate 25,831,070 of JAJKFL010000005.1, forward strand.
ACTGACAACGCCGTAAGATGCACCACAAAAAGGAACTCCCACTTCCCCGTCGGCCAGCCCGTAGCCTATTCACTATAGGCTACTGACAAGCTATCCCTCTAACCTTGTACATACGGAGTGGCCCAAAAGTCTGTTAATCGATAACGCTGTAAACATAATTTTGATGCCAAGACAGGGTTACGCCAGTCAATCTGTAAGACTGTATCACAGCGTTTTGAACACGGAGGATCTCACTTCGAACAGCTTTGTAAACTCAGTAAGTAATACAGGAATTTACAGCGTATTTTTATATGCATTTAGTGACTGGTAACGGACTTTTGGGCCACCTGTATTTTAAAGCTTTGTGACAAAATGGAATGTGAGATTACTTTTATGGAAGTGGAGATCTGGATTATGGTGTACTCTGTTGTGATACACATTTGTCTGGCAGGTGTATGCCATTGCTCTGTTGGAACCTGCTGCCTCCATCATCCACGCTGAATACAAGGAGTATGTTCCTCCGACGTCGATCGCCAGGTACCAGACTACACGCCATCACGCCCCAGAAGACAGTCCTTTTTTGCAATATAAGTTCACCTTCTTGCATTCTTTATGTCTCCTCTAGATCATTACGTTTAAATTACACTTGCATCTAATATATTTTAAATAATTTTCTGAATGATTAAGTTAGCTAACTTTCTAAGCGCCTTGCAGTAGGATCCGAGAAGTCGACATCGCTCTAATACGGAAGACAGCCACCGGATTCGATTTCGGACCGGTTGCATCCACCTCGAATCTTCGTAAACTGTCTTCCCAGAATTCGTCTTTTTGTCTTCTATTTGACTTTCTACACCAAAATACTGTGAAATTTCTTATCCTTCCGTACAAGTTACATCCTCAGCCCATCGCAGCTTCCTGTTTGTACTCCACTAACACTGGGCGATGTGTGTAACACGCAAAGTTTAACTTTATAATTTAAGTTGTTTGCAATTATTAGTAATAGAAATGTGTTATATTTGCTTACTAGTCAAAGAAAAGTAGCTGAAAGGACTGGCAGTAGAAATTGTTACTTTAATTAATTTGTATTCTAAACCGAAATTTGTACTGTAAACCTCGCTGCGTTTGTTTCAGCTTACACGAATGCACATCGCAAAATGCAGAACCCTTGAGCACTTCCTGTTACGTATCGCACGTGTGATGTTTCCTCACTTTTGTTGCTGTCTCTTTATTCCCCCCCCTTTTTTTTGCTTTCGTAAATCAACTTGTCCTAGCCATTTTATCTTTCCTTGCTTAGTCTCCTTCCCTGCAACCACCCCGTCCCTTGCTTTTCCGTTTTTCCTTCCCGTACACAAAGAATTCTAGCGATTTCTGCTGCTGTTGCTTTAAAGGCTGTTGGGAGCGTTCTCTCTTCCTTTTCTTGTACATTCGTTGATTTACATTGTTGCAACGGGGATAGTTTTGGGTCTTGTTTAGGTAATGAATGACCAAATGTTAATCACTCATTCACCCACTTACCCAACATGCCAGCCGCTCGCTCAGTCGTTAAGTTACTGCGTCAACCAACAAATCACTCAATCGGTCATTCACTAAGTCAAGTCTTCTGCTCAACCAGGCACCTACTCAACCATTCGCTCAGTCACTCATTTAGTTACTCCCTCAATCACACACTTGTTAAATCTCTTATTCAGTCACTCGTTCAATCAGCCTGTCTTTGACCCATGACAGCCACAGAAATGGTCCATAACAAGCCCTTATTTTAGATTACTTAAATATTGATACTTCTGACATGGAATTTCATATTAAAGAAATAACTGTTGGTACACAAAAAAGAAAATCTTTGCTTAAAGAGTATTTAAATTATTTTCGACGATGGAGATGGAGTTTTGCATTTTGGCTTACTTAACTACGCTTTCAATAACTTGGACTACATATCATCTAATGACAGGATGGTACGTCAAATTGTAAAAATTGTAGAAGGAATTGACTGTGTCGTGATTTTAGGTGCTATGCCAGTATTTAGGTAGAGGAACTGAAGAAAATTACAAAAACGTGACTCAGGATATCCGATCTCCAAGCTGATACTTGAACCTGAAATCACCCGAATAATGAGTGTTTAGCCGCTCGATCGCAGTGTTCAGTAACTTGAAACTCAAAGCGCAGTCATAATGCAGTTGTCCATTGTATCGTGTCACCGAGCATGGGAGCTTCATCGCGTAGGAAACCTGCATCTGCCGGGAATTTAGAGCACGTCGACACTCTTCTATTACATAAGGCAAGTTGGACTGTATGGGAAAGATTAACTCTAAAATTCGCGGCTGATGCAGGCTTCCTATCCGTGGAAGCTGTCGTGACACGTGCCGAGCAAAATAGGTGTCACCTGTATCATCAACAGCTTAAGCAAATATATTATTTGACTTGTTTATACCATGTATTTTTGTGCGGAACACACTGTTCATTCAAAATGTTCAACAGCAGCTTTGAAATGGTAAAGACCTATAAAATTATTTAATTTCAGTAGCCAAACAAATTGACAGAAATGCAAATTAGCCCCCCTGTAGGGATAAAAATACATCGTTAGTTTATTCTGAACTTATACACCGGCCCCTCCCCGTAGTGCTCGAAGTGGGTAGCCCTCATGCTTCATATTATGAAGATCTTGGGTTCAAATCTCGGATCAGAAACTGCCTATTTTAATTGAGAGTGTTCGTGGTTTTACTCAATACCTCCAAGAATATGCTTTTGTTCACTAGTCATTCTATCCTTTGACCCTACAGAATTTGAACTGCTGACAGCACTGTTAAATGGAACACCAGAAAACACACGAAATTGTGTTTTCAACTTGAGCACCACAGCTGGAGTTAGAGCTGAGTTATACAGCTACCAGTCTCAGCACTTACACAACCTAGTGCACTCGTTCTGTTCCCGCACTGGACAACAATGCTGTGTTCTCTCGTACACACAAACACACACACACACACACACGGTGATCAATGGACTGACTATACAAGCGGTCTGAATTTGTGTAACTGGTCGGTTGGCAACAAGCTACACTCATTTCTATACAAAGGCCCTTCGGGTATTCCTCATACTGTTCAAACAGATCACAGGCATCCAGACATATTGTCATTGCATCTCAGCGCTTTGTTAACAGTAGTATTAAGAGCAGATTGAATTCGGAAAATACATGCTACCATTCAACTCGAACATGTTTCCCTCTGCCGTCGAAGAACCTGAAGAATAAAATATACAAACGTAGTCCTACTAGTGAATTATCACTTGACGTTTAAGCATTAAAATATGGCAGTTGTTATCTCCGGTTACAGTGTACATAGTTAAACAGTAGACTGATCCATTATTATACACTCTAGCCCTTAAGGAAAAATTTGAAGTCACGGTTTCACTGAATAGATACGCTAAGATCTAGAAATAGTTCTGGAAAATAGCCTGATAAAAAAAAGCGTGGCTACTATCTAAATACAATTTTTCTTCAGCGGAAGTTAACACTGCAGTACCAACAGATGAATATATTCCATTGCCGGGTTTGCTGTCATCTTCTAATATTATTCGTAACTATTAGTATTTACATACACACAAACTAGTAAGAAAACATTTTCACATATGTCACTCTTCTTAAACTAATCATATGCAGATATTTTGTCCATTGTTTTGTGTAGATATGAAACTTTAACATGATAATGGTTTTGAGAACAGGGTGCCTAGGAGGACATTTGGACCTAAAGAGATGAAGTAATTGTAGGCTTGAGATATTGGCATAATATAGAGCTTCACCACATACTCATATGATCCCGAAATTAAGGAAAATGAAGTGGACATGGCATGTAGAATGCATGGGAGAGATGAGAAATTAATGCAAGTTTCTGGTCAGAAAATCCCAAGAAAAAAGATCGTGGGAAACCTAGGCGTAAATGGAAGGGTCTTATTGAAATGGATCTTAATCAGGATAGGGTACTGTAATGGATTGTTGTGAGTACGGTAATGTGCCCTCGAACTCAATAAATGGCAGAGAATTTTTTGTCTCGTTAAGTGATGCTTTGAGCTCAAAATTTTGTCCACTAAGTTATTTCTTTAATTGTCTTTTGTGAGTGTGAAGTTAACGTGGTTTGAGTTTGTCCGATGACATAACGCTGAGGAGCGTATTTTGACCTAAGAGACAAAAAAGTAAGAGGAGACTGAATCGGCCGTGCCATGGCTCAGGCAGTTAGTCGCCGGCCTCTCACCGCGGAGGCCCAGGTTCGATCCCGGGTCAGTCCATGTGGGATTTGTGGTGGACAAAGTGACACTGGGATACGCGTTTCCCCGAGTACTTCGGTTTTCCCCTGTCAATTTCATTCCATCGGTGCTCCATTACTTGGAAAAACGTAAAAAACGAATCATCTTCATCACAGGGTTGCACAATAAACCTTAAGGCTGCGGTGCGTCCGTAGCATCTGCTGCGGGGCCCTTCAGCACAAAAAAAAAGAGGCTGAAGAAGACAGTACATGTATATGAGGAACTTTATAATTTGTACTCACTAAATATTACTAGGGAAATTTAAGACAAGGAGAATTAGATGAGGAGGAGGGAATGACAAATTCTTACAGAATAATATAATTTTCTTGATCCAGTTATTACTTGGCTTTTTTTATGTTCAAATATTCTGCCCAGCTTTCTGTCCTCAAAACACCCTCTATTCACTGCATTTCCTTCACTCTGGTCGAAAGAGGAGCTTCCGTAAATAGGTGGGCCTATATACATATACGTTACATATTGCTACATATTATGTTTCAGTAACGGCACTTACACACATGCGACTGCGTAACTAAACTGAGCAGAGTCCTTTGCGAGAAGCTAATAAAAATGGCCCAAATGGCCAAGCAATTGCCCTGCTTTTATAGAAGTTGGAGCTTCATAACCATGTTTATAATCGTCTACCACTGAGTCTGACTCCAAGCCAGAAAACTACAGTCCACCCACTGGCAATAATTATTTTAACATCCATTTTAATATTTCCCTGCCACCTGTGCCGAGATTCCTTAAATAGTCTCTCCACGTCAGGTTTCCCGACTAATATTTTGAATGAATTTCTCACTTCTGCCATGCATGCTACATGCAACGATTATTTTGTCTTCCTTAATCACCGTAATAATATTAAGAGAAAGCCTATGTAGTTGTAGTCATGTTGAACTAAAGGTCTGTGTCACAGGACCTACACAATAAACATGGCTACATTTGGTGCCGTGTATATAACCAGGTGTCTTTTTTGTTGTGAGAGGTTGAATACAAAAGAAAAATCTGTGCGCTGCAGATTTTATACGAAATATATAAACTGAAATGCGCCTAGTTATTTGGTTTTCCTTTCCGACCCGTGATTCAGCAGACTACAGGCTCTGAAAATAAAGGACTTTGTCGCACGTATTCTAAAATGATTCCAAATGCCTTATAGCTGTTCTTCCGTACAGTAGAAGACGGTACAGCCCGATACAGATACCAAGACAGTTCAGCAGGGGCGGCGGGCAGGTACGTTAGCTGGTGGGCCAGAGGTAAACATCAGGGTTCACATGTTTTTATCCATGTAAAATAGTAAACGTGTATGTTTCCGGTTTGAACGTGCAGGATATACAAATATACATGATTAATATGATTTAAAGAGTTTAGAATTCAAAAAAGAAAATATATCTCAAAGGTGCTCTTTTTATTAACATTATTTTTTTAATCTTAAATTAAACAATAATTATAATGTAAGTGTGTAAAGGAATGTGTAACTCTGATATGCCTAGGGGCCGGCGTTTGCATTCTCATGTCCTACAATGAACACTTGAAAATCCCTACGCTTGTACTCCGGAGGTATCTGGTTCGTATCAAGAGTAACCCGACAGAGGTTCTTCTTGGGTTTCTTACGTTCCTTCAGGCAAATGTGCCAGTCTCCTTCGAAATACAACTCATCATTCATGATCAACTTTCAGTCTCACCCTGTGTTATGTAGAACTGCCGCTAAGCACCATAAAAAGGAATAGATACGTGTCTGTCAGTTTTTAATGATATCACAATTTGCAAGAGTAATGTAATTAAGAGCAGATTGAAGTCGGGGAATGCTTGTTATCATTCAGTGCAGGATCTTCTGTCTTCCAGCTTGCTATCCAAAAATACAAAGATTAAGATATACAGAAGTATAATTTTGCCTGTTGTTTTGTATGGGTGTGAGACTTGGTCTCTCTCACATTGAAGGAGGAACATAGGCTGAGGGTGTTCGAGAATAGGGCGCTGAAGAAGATATTTGGGCCTAAGAGGGACGAGGTAACAGGGAAGTGGATAAGACTACATAACGAGGAACTTAATGATCTGTAATCACCAAATGTTATTCGGATGATCAAATCAAGAAGAATGAGGTGGACGGGCATGTAGCACGTATGGGGGAGGGGAAGGGTGCATACAGGATATTGGTGGGGAGACCTGAGGGAAGGAAACCATTTGGAAGACCCAGGCGTAGATGGGAGGATAATATTAAAATGGATCCTCACGAAGTGGGAAGGGGGCATGGACTGGATTGATATGGCTCAGGATAGGGACAGGTGGCGGGCTCTTGTGAATGCAGTAATGAAACTTTGGGTTCCATAAAATGCGGGGAGTTTCTTGACTAGCTGAGGACCTGTTAGCTTCTCAAGAAGGACTCTGATCCATGCAGTTAGTTAGTTAGTTAGTTACTTAGTAAAGTAACGCCCTTTATCCTAATGTATTTGTGGTTTTTACTCTTTTGTCAGCAATTTTATAAGGAGATATAAGAAAGATTTTTGGGTGTTAAATCAGCTGATAGGAGAGCATGCTAAACAAAGAGGGTTAGATTATTGGGCAGTGTGGGATGTTGTATGACGAGGAACGTTGTGGTTTTTACCAACTTCTAGGAGTGATAATGCTGTGACGCCTAGAAGCTGCTGTGGGCTGGACATGTGGCTAGCGTGTAGGAAACAATAAAATATTGACAATTTTGTATGAATATCTTTTGGTAAAACGTCTGCACGGAGTGGTGTTTAAGGAGATGGTTTGTAAGGATGGGAGAGGGTGGATGGAAGTGTATCAGAATCGTATCCAACAAGGGATTTTGATATTCGACAATTTAGGCCTCATATTTTGCTATCACTGTGTTAGGTAGTTGGTCAGTTCATTACTTGTAACTGATGGTTACTGTGTTGGTGTTTCTTCTTATGTGTTACCTAACAAGATTGGAAATGTCCGCAGAGCGAAATATTTCTGGTGCTTTCGGATAATAGTAGTAAGCAAGGAACACTGGCAACCTTCATAACCAATGTAGCCATGGTTAGCGTGGTAAGAAGGGTAACCGTAGTAAGCATAAGAATCTTGGTGACATTGGTAACCCCACTCAGGTAACCGTAGTGACATTTATAACAGAAGTAGTCATAACTATACGTAGGTCGTCACATAAAGTGCCTGTAATGCTCCGATTTTAACCAAACTGCAATTTCTCATAACATTTTACTAAAACTCTCCAAATATAAAATTTCACGAAAATCCGTCCAGCGGGAGCCGAATTCTTCCATGCCGACGGACGGAGGACAGACAGACAGACAGACAGACATGGCAAACTGAATAGTCGCTTTTTGAATCTTTGCAACCCTGCCTGAAGGCGCACGCATTAGAATATGCAAAAGTGTAATTTTATCTGTTGTTTCACATGTGTATGGAAATTGTTGTCTCTAACTGATGGAAGAGCATAGACGTGAGAACTGTGTGCTGAGGAAATTTTGTCTCTAAGAGAGATGAGGTAAATGTAGGGTGAAGAAAATAGCGTATTGATGATTTTCTGAATTCGTACGTTTCGCCAAGTAGGCCTACTATTCGTACTGGATAATCAAGTAAAAGGAAATTAGGTAGAAGTTGTGGCACACCTGGGAGAGATGAAAGGTTGTTACATAGTTTTAGTCAAGAACCTGCAGGGAAAATCTCTTTTAAGATTTTGGACACTGGAAGGGTAATGTGTAAATTGTTTTTCAGGAAAAACATTAATGATCTGGCCTGGAATCATTTGGTTCAAGATATATCCCCGGGACGGACTCTTATAATCACGGCAGTAAACCATCGGTTTACATTAAACACGAGGAATTTCTTGAGTATCCAAACGGCTACTGACTACGCTTCTTGGAGTTAGATAATTTGTTTGTTAGGTGTGGTGTTCTGTCTTGAGGCTTAATCCCCATTGCAAATGAATGCTCATACTTTACAGCGGTTTTGGGGAAGTACACTTTTTGTTTGTTCGGCATAGCCTGTGTAAAGTTTATCCACGCTTCAAGGCTTATGAGAGGGAGAGAAGATAAAGCTCCACTCATTCTTTACGTTGGCACTTGACGTAAGTGAGCTGTCAGCTTCATGTTCCAGCTGCTAAAGCAGCGAAATAGCCTCCGGTATCCATGGAATAGGAGGCTGAGTAGGCAGCAAAGCCGACCGTGACGTGCTGGCTTTGTTCTTGAACATCCTCAATCGATGTTCTTCCTTCAGAGCGCGAGACCAAATTTCACACCTATACAAAACAATGGGTACAACTGTGTATTTTAGTCGTAGGTTTCTCCATAGGAGACAGGAAGACACCGTATTATATTCTCAGCATGAAGGTGGCAAGCATTCTCCGAAATGAATATGCTCGTCCTGTTTCAGTTTTTCTGGGATGTGGCGCCGCGTCATTTGGTGACTGTTGCCCTACGTTTCGAGACGACGTAGTGGTGTCGTATTCAATGGTCGAAATACCTGCTCTTAATTCCGACGTGAGCATAGTTTTGTCTTGTTGCTGTCGTAACGAAAGTCGGTGGCCTTGCCATGGCTCAGGCGGTTAGTCGCCGGCCTCCCAACGTGGAGGCCCGGGTTCGATCCCGGGTCCGTCCTTGTAGGATTTGTGGTGGACAAAGTGGCATGGAACAGGCTTTTTCCCGAGTACTTCGGTTTTCCCCTGTCAATTTCATTCCACCGGTGCTTCATTACACGAAAAAATGACAAAACTAATCATCTTCATCACAGGGGTTGCACAATAAGCCTTAAGGCTGCGGTGCGTCCGCAGCATCTGCTGCGGGGCCCTTAAAAAAACGAACGTCGCGGCAGAGTGCTTAGTACTCCTGTTTCTTATTCTGGAGCTCCTGAATTTAAATCTGAGCTCATGTTTAGCCTATCCTAACGGAGGCTCTTAGTGTTCTTCTTCCGTACTCCCAAACAAATTCCGCGATGTTGTCTTAAGTTAGGACACATTTGCTTCCTTCCACATCAATTTCAATTCACTATTCATCAATCATCGCAATAGTCGACCCTGTGAAATGTGACATTTTGAAAGAGTATTTAAATAAAAAGAAAAGATTTATTACCTGAGTTTCAAATACGTTTCTTTGGATGTGCATGATGACACTAAGTTTTTGCCATTTCACATCCACTATATTGCTAATGACTATAGTTTGTCTATGCTATTTATTTTGATTTGAAAGGTTGTTGCCTTATCCATGTTATTTATAGCCTAACGGTACATACAATCTCATTCTTGCTCTCCCGTCCAATCTCATTTCTGCTTTCTTCGCCTGGTTTTCCCATCTACATTCAATCTTGTATGCGAGGGTGCCTAAGTTTTTCTGTTCAGTGGCATTTTTGGCAGTGAGTATCTTCCTGAGTGCTATTTCCTCGTTGATATTCGGCCATTTGTTGTATTTAAATAAACAGTAAAGATGAAAATATTGTTCCCAAGTCCTTTGGCTCTTTATCCGTTTCATAAGGTTTATTATCTGTGTTTGTAGGCACAGCATTATCTCGCCGTGAATTCTGGTGACGAGGTTGACCATAGTCTGTGATCCTAGCAAGATAGTACTCATTTCCGTTGGTCTAAAATGATACGTTTTTCTAATTCTGTACGGAGTGCACGTGCACAGTTCGCACATGGTTCGTAGATTTGTAGGTAATAAGTGGATACAGAACTTATTATCATAGCAGCCTGTCACTCAGAATCCCTCATTATCACACCATGACATGAAGTTCAGCGCAGTACACTGCCTGCATTTCACCTCACGACAAGTCATGCAGACATGTGCAACGTAATATCATACACGTGCTCACCAAAGCAAACCTAGACACAACTTAACAGTTACCCTTTAAAGACTAAGATTAACCTGAATTATACATAGAGATTAAATTCGTACCGTGCAGTAAACACTCCGTTCCAGCTATAAGAACCAATTAGTGTTTTGTGGGGACATAATAGTTGTTTGTTCTGAGATCCATACAAAACACATAAATGCACTGCGTGGGCAGAACTTAGAAGTTTTGAATGTTAAACCTGTTGGTACATAAAGTAAGCATCACTAGACCTTAAAGGGTTACCGCTGACAGCGTCTGTATGACCTAATGTTCCAAGAATTGAGCCAACAGTTATTAAAATGTGAAAGAGGAAGGTAAAATTGTCCTTCTACTGCTTAGGCATAAAGTCACTAAGTCATAAGGGGCAATGGATATAAAGCTAAACACAATGTGGTGATAAATGTAAGTCGGTATGGTGGCTGGGCTACGCGCTGGACGACCAAGGAATTCTGGTTTCGTTTTCGGCAGGAGAAAGAGATTTCCCTCTTCTCCAAAGCGTCCAGACCAGCTCTGGGGCCCACGCGACCTCTTTTCAAATGTGTGCAGGGAGCTTTTACCCCGGGACTAAAACGGCCGGGGATTCAAGCTAACCATTCACTGCCGAGGTTGATAATGTGTGTGTGGAGCTATACCTCCACTCCTCCGTATTCCTTCACGGCCTGCAGAGGGGTAATTTGAATCAGTAGAATTTGTGGTCAGATTCACGCTTTGATTGTAAGAAGACTCCGGAACTCACTGGATAAGATGCTAGATGGGCCCCAGAACTATTCTGGACGCCGTAACGAAGGGAAAGATCGCGAAATGGAACTCTTGGCCAGCCGGTCAATATCTTTCGTTTTACTGACTGAAATGTCACTGACAACTGAATTCTACAGCCCGATGTAATTTAAATTGAAGACAAGAATACAGTCTATATACATGTGTACATATATATATGTATATACATAAATACATGCCAATTGAATAAGCAACCAATACTGAAGTTCGTTCTCCTCTGTTAATACCCACACTAATTTTACAGTCAAATAAGTTTCCAGAGTTTAGCTGCCCTGCCACTGTGGTATAACTTTTTGGCTAGAACCCAGTTAGCAGTACATCTCACTTTCAAATTTAATAAAAATATTAAATGGATAGACACAGACCTTTCATATAAAATTTTAACTGAAATTCGACAAGTGGTTTAGGAGGAGAAACGGACAAAATAACGGGAAGTGACCTGCGCATTGTGTGTTCATTTAGTATATTAGTAAGAAGATAGCAAAAAACGAGGGATTCTAAGAAGCTTAATGTGACGCCATGTTGCTGATAAAAATTTTCCGACGTTTCGGTGGAGCCGACTTCTGCTAGCACATTAACCTAATCGAGTCCAGCCATCAAGTCGAATCGTGTCTAATTGAAATGCTGAGGGGCACATTATCAGCTTTATTAACTTCAACTCATGCATTGTTACAGAGCTATACATAAATGCTAGGTCCATCCGTGACAACAGGGCCTGCACGTGTAGCGCGTGAGTAAGAATCGATTCGGGTCAGCTGTACTAATTTCAGTTAGTGTGCCAGTGGTCATAGGATGCTGCCAGTAGCTGGTTGTGGAAAAGTTAGCCCAACCTCTAAAGCAGATTCCTGACAGCTACAGTCAGCTGCATGTTGTGTAACACAGAGAGATGAAGACCTATCTGCCCTCTGTCTTGGATGGACAGTTTATACTTTGACCCAGCGGTAAATAGAATCTCGCCGCGGAGGAACCTGAAACTCATCGCATTTGGCCCGTGCTTTCTGTGCGATCAATAGTGCGACCCTCTGCGTAAGACAGTGGTAGAAGAAAGATAGGGTACATTTGTTGCTCAGTGTCGGATAACTGACCGACCTTGATTACAGGACCTCGAAACTATTTAGCACGTCTTCCAAACTAACAAAGCTTTATTAAACACTAGAGGATGACCGGTAGGGGTCAACAAACCCCCCTTTGTCTATTTATTCCTAATTAATGGTCGAAAAACGAGTGATAAAGTCTTAGAATGTATATAAACTCCTAAAGAAACAGTCAACACAACGTGATTTTTAGCCAACAGCAACGTTTTGGGCTTTACAAACAAAATATAAAAATTTGATATTCTATATGCTTATAGGAAATTCAAGGTTGATATCTAAACTTTACTTCATTAATTTATTGCGTGTTAACACAGTGGATGAGTAGTGTAAAGCTGACCTTTTAAAGCTGACCAGCAACGCCATTAATCGTATGCTGCAACTATAAGAAACTCTGCATTTTGTGCACACAGTGTATTTGTGTGTTCCGTATGATTCTCACAACAAACACCATTTCCCTGAACAGCATTACGCTGTTGATCTTTCTAAGGGACACGGACCCTGTTCTCTGTGCGGCAGGATGTGACGTTTTGAGGGTTCAGGTCTTGTGCGATATGATGCTGTGTCTAGGTGAGTGGTCATCTTCAAGAGTCAAAGAGTCTCCTTTTTGAACTTCTCGCCTCTTGAAGATGAAGGCACTACGATCCCTCGACATGTCGCGAACCACTCGCCTAATGAGAGCGGGACAACCCAGAAGACCTGAATCTTCAGCAATACTGCTGTGAGAACCGCAAATCTATCACTGAAGTCTGCGTGTAATTTGTATGAAGTAGGTCTTCAAAGAGCACTGCTTTTTTAGATGGTTCTGACAAAGCGATGCTCCTTCAGAAGAAAAAACAGTTTTTTTTCAACTTTCAAAGGTTAATATTCTTTCTCGCTCTCTCTTCTTTGATTTCTCCACAAGTCGAAGAGTAGATTTGTAACTGGCGGGGATATGAGGGCCTTTTGTTAACGTGACACTGACGTATTGAAAGTGGAGATGAAGAAAGTGAACCTTAAGCAAGGTAAAGTCAGTTTATGTAATTGCTCTATGAGAACGTGTGGAATAGTCGAGGTATAACTGCATGTCGAGGTATGTTCCTCGACACTGGATAGGGGTGATAGGTCAGCTTGACCTCGACCCTTGCACCCTACGATAAGTGGCCCAGCTACTCATTGGATAGGAGTTTGCGTGGACAACAGAGTCGCAGACAAATACGATTAAGACATCTTGGGTGGGCGAGGATTTTCTCGTGAAAAAATGTCTGCCGAGTGGAATTATGGTCTGTTTGGTGAACTGAGCGAAAAGTTGTTGACTTCTATTGATAGGACGAAGCACAGAAAACCCCAACCTTTCCCTGTAACCACAGAAAACGGAAGATTTCTACCTAATGACGTTAACTGTAAATGCGGAAGTTATTTATATGTCTTTGGTTTCTTTTACCTGTGACAGTAACCCCATTCGTTGTATGTGCAGCTGCCGGCGATTATCTTATTTTAATTGCACTGTTATGTCACAATTATGTCGGGGGTTTCTTGTCTTAAATATACTTTTCTATAAACTACGTTTCGGGATTTGCATCTACTGCTGTCTTCAGGATATCGCTTATCGTTATATGTGTATGTTGCTATTAATGCTATTTTAGAGGTAAGTGCCAACGTTCAGGATTGAACCGGAAACTCTTTGAACAGTAAACTTACATGTTAATCGTTAGGCAACTTGGGTGCCCCCAAAATGAAAAGCATGTAAAAGATAGTACAGTAGATTGGTTGCTATTCACTATGCCGTCTTTATCCTCCCTTCCCATTACTTTAAACGACAATATTAAAATAAACGAAACGATGCCTAGGGGTTGTTAGTGCTTACCTTAGCCCCTTTTGGTAAGTTCAGGGATAACACCTTCAATTAGGCCATGACCGCTTTCTTTCACATACGTTAAGATTTATTATGCATTAACAATTCTCATTTGACACTGTATTACCTCAGAAATTGAAAACACCGTTAAATAAACTAAGGATAAATCAGGCTGTACCATATTTGTTAGCCGTTTGGGGCCTTACCAACATATGACGGTTGTCGTACAGTAAGTATTATTTGACCCATTGACCTATCTTCATGTGGAGTGTCAGAGCTTAAGGCCATCTCATTTATCATTATGCACATTATACAAAACAGTGGCAAATAAGAGGAGAAGAAGAGAGAGAGGTAAGTGTACTTCAGTCGGTACTATGTGAACCACCTTTGCCGAAAACGATGTTCTCGATGTCAGTACCACTTAGGTCATGTTGTTGTTGTTGTTGTTGTTGTTGTGCATAATTTAGATTCTTCATAACTCATTGTGGTTATTTGTTTTGGACAAAGCTTTTGTTAACTGTTTACTATTCAGTCTTAAACCGGCCTTATGAAGTTATTATATAATAAAAAATTTGAAAGGAAATGTATAAGATGATATACGATAACGTTCCTCTTTACTTAGTGAAGTTTTAAGAATAGCGTCTAACGAAGAGTGTCAAGATGTAGGAAAATAGATGACTTGTGTGATACCAGAGAGCATAGCTATCTTGCACAGGTGGTGTATGGGTTCTGTTGGCATTTGAAAGTTTATGGCGTGGGAAGGGGTGTTTGTAGGTTGGAATAAGGGATTCAGCAATCATGACAAGAAGAAGCCGAGAAATGGGAAGGAAGGATGATGATATCGGGAACTGACATTTCATTAGAGAAACGAAGAGAGTTCGAAGTGGAGGAAGGAGAGAGATATCTGTTAACTAGGCTGCAGGAGAGAAGGCGAGGATTAATTAAAGTGCTGTGGGTGTATTTAGGTTCCGACATGAATGAGTTGTTCACTGCACTGACTCTACCAAGCATGTGCCTTGTGTGTAATGTAAGCGCGAGACATTTCACAGAATAAAAAGTGATTGCAATAAGACGTTGTTTTGATTGTGCCGCACAGTGCTACAGGACGGTCGGTATCATCTCTTTAAACTTAAATGGAAACACCGAGAGCTTGATTTTCTTCAAGTTAATTACCCTTTTCTTTCGCCCTTGCCTTTTTTATTTCTTCCCTTTTTGTACCTCTCTCACCTTATTTCTGCATTCCTTACTTCGTTTTCAAGTTTTTACTTTGTTCTTCCTTTTTCCTTTCGTTTCTTACTTATTTTCTTCTATCTTTTTTTCCCCTTTTTTACTTTTTTCTTTCCATCACTCTCTGTCCTTCTATCTTCTATCATTTGTTTCTGTCTATTTTTATTCCTTTTTATATTTTCTTCGTTATTTCTTTCCTCTCCATTTTCCTTTGTGCCTTCTTTCTCTCCTTTTCGGTTGTGTTTCTGTTTTTTATTCTTTCCTTTTATTCATTCTCTTCTCCGTTCTGTCTTTAACACCTTTTTTCCTTCTTCTTATCCGACCCTTTGTTTCTTCCTTCCTTCCAGTATTCAGTTTAACATTATTTGTATCACACAACAGGGCCCAGTAAATGTCCATCACCTACTCGCGTGTCTCTTGTCTGTTGGCTGTATATGCAGGTAGCAATTATCGCCATAGTGCGTCACAACCAACTGCCTGCATAGCCAGTACGCGAGATAGGATGCTCTAATCCAATTAAGCATTCTCAGCGACTGGCAGACGGAGCTCTGTTCACTCTTCACAATAACAGAATGTGAATTTATTCAACAAAATTTCTGATTCTGTGAAATTACAGGAACATCACTCGCTGATCTCAGTATTAATTCCAGAAAAGGGTTTCTTTTTCAGTATCTTGTTCTGACAGATTGATAAGAACAGATATTATTTCAAAGTTAGAGAATATAAACACCTTTATTTTTATGGTGAAGAGGGGGAAGTTGGGGAATTTATTTATGACTTATTTAACTGCCATGTTAGTTTTTCGGACTATGCAGTGACAGAATGATTAATTAATAATGAATCGGGAAGGGTGTGATAGGCAGCAGCTGTGGCCTAATTTGAGGTATTGTCCTGATATTTGCCTGAAGGACTGAGGAAAACTTCAGCCACTGTAGCAGGTCTCAGTTTTGAACCCGGTACCTCTCGAATATGAAGCAAAATACTGTCCTCTCGACCTTGGTGCTCGGTATACTACGTTTTGTTAAGGCAAGCTAAAGAGGAGTAATAGGGGAAGACGAAGCTATAAAATACGAACAGACTGAATCTGAATTCAGTTGTAATAGGACCATAAAACACGGACTAAATCTGAATGCAGCCGCTCTGATGGGACTAGTCGATGGTGAGCTCCTGAGTTTCACCTTTGCTATATAAACTGCAATACTATGTAACAACGAATATAAACGAATATAAAATTATGTGTTTGTGACTTTGACACATTCTTGTCTGTCCATATCTCAAACCCAGGCTTTTAGCATCGGTTCTTCTTTCGAAAGTAGCTCGACTTAAGTACGTACACCCCCATTGAACGAATTTTAAAAGAACAGGCTACCGAAAAACTAATTTAACGTCATTATGTTTGAAATAAATCCCATTGTGAACCTATTAGTTGTCTGAGAGAAACCCAGGTAATTATCCGGTATAGTGACCGGACTACCAAGGATTCGCCGTTCGATTCCTAGCCGGCTGCGAGAGTCCTCCAAGTTTTCTACTCAGTGGGTTCCGGGGACCTTTTCACCCAAGCTAAAGTGGCTGAGACTTGAAGCCAGCCACTCCCAACTACAGCCAAATAAGAATGCGTGGGCTATACATCTTCTTCCCCATACACTGCGAGAAATACACAGCAACAGCTTTACCTTTACTACTAGTTTTTCGAGGGGCCGAGATATTCCAGGCAGTGTAATGACTACGCTACAAGGCACGACCGGGAAATCGGAGTTCGAATTTCGTCTGACAGAAATGTCCGTCTTCTGCGTAGCGTCTACAACTCCTCGGAGCACACATACCCTCCTATTCAGTCGGTACTGGGGGCCTTTCCCAAAGGTAGGATGGCCGGGACGTGAAGCTGTCAACCCGCCGTTATTAGGCGTGCATAGAGGAACATTTCCACTACTCATGCGTCTTACGGCGTGTTGCTTCATTGAGTACAACAATAACTTTACGGTCAACTTTATTGTTTTTATGAAACATTGGATTGTCTGTATATATAGTTAGAAGTATAATATACTTATGTTTAGTTGTTCACAATCGCTAGTTTGTGGACGGTCATGAGCAAAGTATTGTTTTAAATATTCGAAAAATTTCGCTTTCCAGTACGCATACATACGAGTACATACATACATACATATTTTGGGTCGACAGAAATTCTGACTTATATTGCAGTTGGGGTATAAATAAGTTTTAAGTCATAGACTGTTTGAGCCGACCAATTTCAGGTACTAACGTATATCCTGTGCGCGTTAGTGAAGTAAGTAATTTAAAGCAAACCTCATTAAACTTCATGACGTCAGACGCAGGTGCTCAATTGTCAACACTAATAAGTGACATTAATTAATATAACTTCTCACGTTCCCATTAATTTATCCGATTTCCGAATTCGACAATACTAGAAACTGCTGCCGCCTTACAATGTGGCAGCGGTGATTGCGGTGGTGAGTGGGGAAGGGGAGGGGTATGTAATTGTGTTTGCTTGTCTGTTATTATTCTGTTTCAGACCATCTGTCCTTTTACAACCAGAGACGTTAACAACTGCCATTAAATTTGAGAATAAATTAATTAGTTTGAATTACAAAGGCAAATGGGAAGGCTCAGATTGTTTTTAAAACTCGTTAAAGTTAATCGGATTGAAAAAAGACCAATGTTTGAAAAGATGCTGTAGAATTGAAGTAACAATTTCATTAAGCACTTGAACTTCGTTGAGGCATTACTGTACGTTTATTGTTGCTGTTCATTTATAAACGTGCACCATGATTTCATTTTCTGATGTCTACATAAACTTTCCATTCAGGGACCAGTTAATATTAGTACAAACTGCTGTCCAAGTCGAAGATACGTAGCTGTGAAAAAACACGCATTGTATATTTATGTCTTCAGCTTTGAGAAAATTGATTATTATTTACACAAACTAGGTTTACTAGATTAGACCACAAAAGAAATCGTGGCGGGGAGAAAGGTCGAGAGTTAAAGATACATTTGAAGAGATATAGAGGTGCCAGCGAAATGTGAAGTTTATGTGGGAAGAACGGAGAAAGACCGTCTTCTACAAGTGGCATTCTGCTGCCGACCGAGGGACGACGAGATATAGAGTGACCAAAACGATGGTGGAGAGATTAAGAACATCTTGTGATTTATAGAAGCAATTTCTAACGCCTTAAAGTACAATTATCTGCTTTAAAGTTCAAGTGCTCGGAATTTTGTCCACTAGTCGTAACTATGTGTTTCGTATGATTCTCAGTATAACGGCGGTAATTCCTCTGAACAGGGTTAACCTTTTTATGGTTTGTAATTTGAGAACAGGTTAGGTACGAAATTAATTTTTAATAATATTTAGACGGACTTCATAATTCTTATGCTTAACGACGTAACGGTATACAAAGTTCGTGATGATTATCATCATCATCATAATGATTTTTTAGAAATTAACTCTAAATAGAATTACACGCAGTTAGAAACCTTTGTTGTATTGTTTGGTTTTTTTATGCATTGCACGCTGTTATGCGGACCGGCAACATAAACAGAAATATTCCGCTGGGCACAGCTCTATTTTATGACATGTGCAGACTATCCAGACTATATGTTTCGGTTTAATAGTCATCCATCATCGGGTACGTAAGATAAACCTGAGCTATGTTTTTTAGATTTACGTGTGTAGAAAGACCAAGTCCTCCTTCTTAAAATACATGTAATTGTAAGAAATATAGTGTACGTTCTTGTATAAAACCTGATGATGTCCGGGTATTAGGCCGAAACATGTAGTTTGGGGAATCTGAATATATCAAACAACAAAGTTGTGTCTAACGGAACATTCCCATTTATAGCGTGACATTTTAATGTAGGTTTGTCGTTTATTTTGTACACTTCCAATAATTTTTCCCGACCAAATGCAGAGTAGGAAGTTTTCTGGTATGTGAGAAAAGGGGCATACACTTTGTTCCTCTATCATGTAAGGGATAAGCTCCGAAAGATGCCATTTAAAATAAAAATAATTTTGTGAATTCATTTTTATGGAATAGAAGTGTGAAATAAAGATTCCATTTCTTTCATTCAGCTCAGCAATGTAAACCGTGATGGACTTTGCATGAAATGTCTTTACTAATGTGAAACACTATATGATTCATGTTTGTAACCCCCTTTCCCTCAAAAGAGTGTTAGCGGGCCTAATAATCTGCATTTGTTTGGAGCTTATACCGTGATGATGCTTGCATTAATTGCACCAGGAACGGCGGTGCTTGTCAATACGTCACAGCAGAGCAGTTCAAAAGATTGAAACGTGTAATTGTACATACACAAAGTAATGTATCCGTTTAAACAGCAGACAGGTGCAGAGAGGCAGTTTATAATTGATATCATTGTGTATTTAATATTTTCTCACGCCAGTGAATGATGACATTAACCTTTAGTCCTGCAGTGTCACATCGTTGAGGGATTCACAGTATGTCAAGGGTTTTCCTGAAGAAATACGAGCCCTGAACTATAAAAGCAACACATGTTGTGGGGGGGGGGGGGAGGAGCAACAGACAGAATTACAGCGACAACTTTAACGACGAAGACGACAACAACAAAAACAAAAAAAAAACAAAAACAACAATATATCGGTATGTGAAAGTACACTGTCCTTTTCGCTTAACATGCACAGGTTTCATCTCACTGATTTATTATTGCTGTCCGACAATTCTTGCAAAAGACACCGCCCGCCCATCCAACTGCATTTATTATACGCATTTTACACATCACTGTGTTAAACAAAATAGGAGAAATTAGATAATTTATAATTCTTTTCAATGCATTATGTCTAGACCATGAAGGTGGAGACAGCAGGTTTTTCCAAAGCGTTTGTACTCGTCGACCATACTACACGGCTCACACCCCGGAAGGTCGTAATCTAGATTCAGGACCTAGGAGTCACAAACTGCAGTGGGAGAATATCTATAGGCTAATCCAAGTTGCATACCTTTCCCCGTTTATCTTATTAGTGTGGAAAATAAAGATATCGTAACCGTACGTGTCTCTACTTGTACTAGTAGAGGCTTGTGTTGGGCCTCGATATTCTCTCGTTTAGTTTCTGCCTCTCCCACACCTGTCACTTGTTTTGACATGAGCGACATCTTTTGGTTGGATTGTTAATCTCGTCGTTTGGAAGCGTCTTTGCAGTTCGTGTAGACATGTTGTTTGTGTGAGACGTAGACATGCCTTTTCTGGCTCTTTTTGTGCCCTGTATAGCGATTTATGTGAACGAATGACTCATTGCGATTTGTGACTACGTTTTAACTGGAAGGTATGTGTACTTTTTACGTTAATTATGTAAAATTAGCTATCTAAACCGGTTTGAAGGTATGTTTCTTTGCTGTTGAGTGCGTGTTACTCTTATCTTGCGAACCGTACGAATGGGGGAAGCTAAACGCGCACTATAACGGAAGTGTGCTCACTCGCAAATTTTTTGTGTCGCCATAATAATTTGTTTTACGGACCGAAGTTCATGAAGTATGATTAAGTGAATATAATTTGAAGTAGAACACTAGATGTAAAGTGTGGATTGTTTTGATTTGCCGTTTTTGGATGTTATTTTGTAGGTAATATTTACGAATTTGTGAATGGTTTTCGGCTGAAAAATTTTGATATTATATCGAGTGTTTATCATCCTTTATAATGTGTGGGAAAATTGTTTACTTGGAACGGGAATATAGAGTATTTTTAAGTTAAGTTATTTGCCTTGAAACTGTATATTACAGTGACAGATTTGCGGTTCACACAGCGGTGTTGATGAAGATCAAAGTCTTCTGTCTTGTTATAGGATTGTCAATTTATTTTGAAATAGCTAGTAATTTATACTGTTAGGGATTAAGCATATTAAGTTGAGTTGAACAGACAGCTGATGAGGGGTTAGAAAACTATACACAATTTTAATGGCAGATTTTTTTTTTAAATGACTAATTGAATGGAATATTAAATTGCCATTTTCTGGATATTTAAAATTATTCTTTGAAAAATACTCGTATACGTACCGCGCAATTGCGACACTTTACTTACGAAGGCATGATCTGGAAAATAAATGTAGCACACCTACCAAACACTCGTGGAACGCTTCGAATATTTTTACAATTCATATTCAGTTTTATGCTTTATTATGTAGTCTATAAGCGTTACTTTTGCTTCTGATTTCAAGGAGTCTTATTCAAACTTGTTAGGTACGAGGTGAACGCAGATGTTCTTACAGGCCAAAGCAATTGAAACGCATTTAATAGGTATTATATCAAATGTATGACTACTAAGTGTGTGAAACACGATACTGAGTTATGGCTTTAATGAAGTTATAAGTACTTAGAAAGTTGTAACTTGCCCATTCGACTGGGTAGTAACAACCAGGTGCACCTAGCAACGGGACTCCTGTTGTACTGCATGCGTTTCTACACAGCTGCAGGATAAACATCCATGCGGTAGGTCTTCGTTTTTAACAGGAAATCCGAGTATTCTATATTTACAATGCATTACTCGTGTTTTTAATGTTTCAGTCATCTATTGGAATTCCACACTACGTGTATTGTAATCTCGAAGTCATGAATATTACCTAAGTCATATTGTTGGAAGCCCTTCTTTCTTTCTTTCTTTCTTTCTTTCTCTCTTTCTTTCTTTCTTGCCTGGTTTTCTTAATTATTTTCTTTCCTCTTTTTTTCCCCGTACATGCAACATTTGTTGTTCGCTGTCCTGATCACATAAAAACCGCACGTAGTGGTTAGGATACGTGTGTCGCATTATTTACGTTTCGGTTCACATTTCGGTCGGCAGAGCACCGGACGACGGAGGCGTATAAGAATAGAAACTGAGCTTCACACACAATAAATGGTCAACTTTACTGTTCAGACTCTTTCGTCGTAGTAAGTTCCCGCGATACGCACAGATGGTGGTTAACTACACACCATAGCCGATGGCGATGCGAAATTTGCTGCTCTTGGCGTAAATTCAGTCTGTAGCCAGTCATTTCGTAACCGAAATATCCCGATGTTTTCTTTGTAACTGATGAATTATTAATTTCAATTTCTGCGTATAATCTTTAAATATAAGAACGCAGAGGTTGACGTGACAGTACAACCGAAATACAGAACCTGTTATTAGGCATCACTTAGTAATTAACAATACAATGTGATTATTTAATAGAAATATTGGTCCATAATAAGTTTCAGTAATTTTTCATTCTCCGCTGCCCGCTTAATGGCCAGAAACATATTGTCCTTCTCAGAATTGTAATATAGCATTTTCCAAATACGTTATTTTTTATTTTTCTTCACTCGTTGGTCTTATCATCTACTTATTGCAGGTAACATACCTGTTGTTGCAGAACTTTAGAACACTGACTGTAACTTCTGTAATTGACAAAGTTAAGCAGTAAGTTTGAGAGAACGTTCAGCATAGAAACGAATAGAGGTTAAAATTACGTATACTTTGTTAAACATACACCGCACAGTAATGTATGTCAAGTAAAAAAAGTTCGTTGCATCTTAATCAACACGACGTTTCGAGTTACCTGTAATCTTAGAATGAGTTGTTTTAAAGAATATTATTAAGTTTATTGACAAAGTTCTTAGACACTTGAGTGTGTAGTAAAACTTCTTGAATAAAGAATTTAAAAGGAAACGTTGATAGCTTTTTGTATCCTCATTTATAAAGAGATTTTGGAAAGGAAAGGCATGTTGAATTAACATTGAAATTGTATTTATGCGATGAAGTTTAAACGTTTTGACAGTGAGTATAGCTTTACGTCATTAATTTTAAACTGTATTCAGGCTACTGAAAGAAGTCCCGTGGAAGGTGGGGGTGAAGACGTTTGAGGCTTTCCAGACTCTGCCTATTATTTGCACTTCAGGGCTGTATGAAGAAGCCAAAACTATTCAACGTAGCAAATGTTTAATCACTAGCGATATTCGTTGGAACGGAATAGTTACAAGGCTGGAATGGGGTGGGAGCAGCGTAACCACTGCGGGCGGCAGGTGTGGTGTGCTGCGTATGGGACTTCTTCCTGTAGTCTCAGTAAAACAGGGAAATCTTGATACTGCCATGTTAAATGGGCACATGCCTGATTTAGATTATGGACGCAGATTATCACACAGTTGATATACAGTGTCATGTGACTTTATGTAATAACTTCAGAATTAGGTTCCTGACCTCATACCGAGTCAAAAATATTATCAACGTATGTCCGATTGGTAACCCTTAGAAAGCTATGGGGCTTCTGAAGTTTGAACTTTTCGCTTGACGATGACCCTCAGCAGGCTGCATGGCGGATGCATACAACGGCCGACAGGTGACATTTACACCTCTTGTAAAACGAACTGCTAGCACTCCAATAAGACATTCCGCTACACACACGCCATCCGATCTACTACTGCCAACATGATGTGGCACTCGCCCATTTCTGTAGGCGCGCTAAAAAGGTCAGACTGTGTATCCAGGCCGAATGCGAACATTTTGAACACTTCTTGTAAACATACTGTGACACTGTAACATTATAAACAGAACCGTGACGTACACTAACTTATGTGTGTTTTCGTTGTGCACCTGTCATTCATTCACATTTCAAATTTCCAGTAGCTTTGTAACTATTGCCAATCTGACCCATGGTGATATGACATTTTTGACTCGGTATGAGGTCAGAATTTAACCTTTGGATTACTGACTGGGTACAAAATGTACGCAGGCTTTGTCTTTCCTTGAACATTTCTCGGTGCTGTAGAGTAACAATCTTAGCAACTTTTCTGTTTGTTCCTTGAAGTCCCCTTGACACAAAATTATCATTATGCAGCGAGTGTATTGTTTTTTTAGTATGGTATATTTTTTCAAATCTGACTGGGCCATGTTTTACCCATGTTAGTTCTATCTGTCCTAAAGAAAAACAGTGCTCAGAATGGGTGTGTAAGGGCCATGCTATCAAGACAGTCAAAATAACATCCAACAGTAGCAAGGAAAATCATAAAATTGACAAATTTCATTCACATTTCTGATCTAAACTACATTATCCACTTCCCAAAAATTTTAGTATACCATACAGTTGCATAAGAAATGAAAAATTTGAATAAAAACAATTTTTTTGTCTTTAATTGATTCTAAGAAACAAACTTTGAAAAACAGTTGAGAAAATAATTAAAACATGTGCGCAGTACAGTAAAAGTTGGAAGTTTTATTGCTCCGCAATCCAAGGGTTGATCGTGAAGTTATAACATGAAATCACCAGACATCTGTATAAAAGGTTTTATTTGTAATCTCACTGACATTTGTGATTACAATGTGTCATAAACTGATTTCAGGCTTGGAACAAGAGCGTACAGCAGTGTCCATTATCACCATTGACTGGCACCTGGACTTCTTCAGCAACTAGGGATTTGCGGCACATCAGGTAAGTCGTATGTCTCGTGACAGTGAATACACTGTATGGTGCCCTGTTAGGGAGATAACTGCATCTGATGACACGTGTTTTAAAGACACCCCAAGTACCGAACACGAGCAGCTTCTGTTAAGATTCAACAGCTGAATAACACACGGACAATGCCAAATATTAAGATGAGAAGTTTTGTTCTTCCAGTACCTTCTGTAGGCATACTTTTTCACGATGGAGCCGTTTTTGTTGTGGAGTCGTCTGGGTGTAGCACTTCAGTTCTGAATTTGGTTTATACCAGGAGAAAACTTGAGGTGCTCAAAACATTACAGTATCATTGGCTAACAGTGTTTTTGTTCTGGTGCAGTTTTGTTATGATAAAGTTGTGACATGTTTATATTGTGGCGTGAATCTTATTCTGACATCAATCGGAAACGTTTTTATCAGGACGTGTATTTAAATGGCTTTCGTTACATCGTGCATTAGTATATTTTGCTATCATACAGATGTGATGTAATTTTATGTTCAAGTAGACCTGATATAGGTACTTATGTTACGGTGTGAGTCTGGTATGCAGATTACTGTTGTGTAGTTTTTGACGCCTTGTGCTTTGGTATATAGGCGCCATGATTTCGGAGGTAACCATACATTCTTCCTGCATATTTATTGCGGAAGAATGCTCTGTCATAGTGTCATCAGGGCTTGGTGTGAAGAAAATACTTGATGACACTCGGAACAACTAAGACTGTTATCTTGTGCCCTGAAGAAGGAGACGCCTTATTTTGACGAGACATTAGATCTGTCCACTTGACTACACGGCGTCACATTCCAGAAGTCAGTAATCTTCGTCGTCACCGCCATGAGAACCTCAGGTCTCACGTGTATCTGTTACACTACTCTTATTATGACCAATTTCTTGTTTTGACGTGGGTCTGATATTTTTATTCTGACGCCGATCTGGTATTTATGTCATATATATAAGACACACTTTAACATTAAAAATTTGTATCTTGCATAAACATATTATTTATGCGTTTTATCTGTGTCTCAGAATACATGGCAATTGTTTCCGTGAACACCACTAACTGTATGGCATTGCTATAGGGATAAACTAAATTTGTGAACTTTTAGATGAAATTCAGTCTTCAGATTGTTACGACGCTCATCTTAAACCAAATGATAATGGTAACATTTTTATTTTATGGACTGTATAGTTTTGTTACATTTTCAGTAAACTGTGAAAATTAACACCGGCTAAGACTATATGTTAATTGTAATAATGAAAGTGATTAATTACAAATTTTTAAATTTTATCGATTAAATTGCGTCAATGAAGAGCGTCATCCTACGTCTTTGCAAACTTTTAAGTTCATAAACGTAATTATGTTTGAAGATTCAAATCTTCTGAAATATAGGCCGTACAGATTATTATGTATAGGTCTTTCTGGACTTCTTAGGCCCTGTGTGTGTGTGTGTGGGGGGGGGGGGGGAGGGCAGCGAGCTCTTCTGAAACTTAGGTTACCATATGCCAATATACACAGCTTCGTAATTCGGAATACTTGAATCCTCTTCAAAACTGCTATGAGACCTCAAATCTAGCAATAATATGTTGAATTATAGTCTTCTTTGTGTATTTTGGTATCAAAATGGTTAATTTTTGCGACTTAAAGAAATTCTTGCCACTGACCTCAAGATAGGGCGCCCTTTATTTCCTCTGAATGAAGATATATATATATATATGGTTTTTTATTCCTGACGGTGATCAGTGAGCCAAAGATTTCCTGACGATTTTCTGGGTTTTCGAAGAATAACCCAGTTTTCTGCCCATGTTAATATCACTGCATGCTGAATAGCCTACAAGAGAGCTGCAACATGTGGCACGTGTACCTGGCAGCATTGCCACACAAGGAATACAGCTACTGGCTTCCCAGAATTTCAGTGAAGAATAACTCGGGAGTGAACGAGTGTAGATAACAGATAAGTGCGGTCTAAATCAACCAACAAATGCACAAGATTATTAGCATGTATGAAATGCATTTGCGACCCCTACATATGTTTCGGCAAACGAGTTGCCATCTTCAGGGGGTTATTTAGCATAGAACTACAATAATTTTTTACATCCAAGTATAGAGTATAAGGTTTCACATTAAAAAAATTGTACAGGTCATAAACATGTCATGGTCACGATTCACAGATGTATCAATGTACAAGATTTTAGGTTAAAAACGATAAAACACTGTACCTCTGGCGCAGACAGTGGTTATAAATAAATATTGTGCCTTAAAAGTCTAGAATATAAAGTCATACGTATAGTTCGCATGGATATATGCTAAAATATTAAAATGTTAAAAAGTTTTTATAAATATTTTTAAGTTGTTTCTGGCCATGAATACACGCGTCGTGATTGATTTTGTGAATTTGTTGGTTGATTTAAACTTACGATAAAATGCACGGTATAAACAATATGAGATTAAAGGTTAAATGAATTTAAGTTGACTTATTATCTCGTCTCATCCATTTACTCGGATGTCTCATTCTTCGCTGAAAATAACGCTTCGCTGATTTCATCTTATCAGAAAACGTCTGTATACTGGCCTTGTGAGATGGGACAAGTCAGGGGAACGAACCCAGCTATTGTACAAGACGCGTAGCTGCATGCTGGGTTATATAAAATCGTGTCTCTGATTTCACGTAGATTTCTCATTGATATATTTTTGTATGTAATTATAACAATCAATAAATACACATGTACAATTCCATGCTCAGTTTAATTTACATACATGTAAATTCCTACGTGGGTGTGAGAGAACTGAAGTGTGACACAGCAGCACGAAGGAAGGATAGAGACAGTGGAGATGGTATTGTTTACATTATGTGGCCATAACACGAATGAAATGAGAGAACTAAAGGCGTACACTTTAAATGAATTTTTTGTAGATTATAGATGCAAGTGGACACGTCATTTGTTACGAATGAACTATACAAGCAGTCCCTAGTTACTGTATGAATATTCTCCAACCGGCAGAGAGAACATAGGTCGACCAAGGAAATGATGGCGAGAACATAACTCATGAAAACGGAAGAAGCTTTTAAATGGCTTGCACCTTGTTGCTGCTGCTAACGCTGAACGCATGTATTTCTGTGGTTAGGTATAATTTACTTTGATGGAACAAGTTTGAAAAGGATGAGATGAGTGGGGTGTGTGGCACTTGTGACAGAAAGAGAAGTTAATGAAAGAGTTTTGGTCGAAAAGCCTGAAGAAAAGAAACCGTTTCGAAGACCGAGACGAAAATAAGATGATATTGAGAAGGCCATTGAGAGAAGTAGGGTGGGAGGTTGTGGAGTGGTTTCATTTGGCTCAGAAGGGGGCCGATGGTGGGCTCTTGTGAACACGGCAATGAACCGTCGAATCGAATAATTCGGGTAACTTTTTAATACCTGACCAACTGTTAGTTTTTCAAGGACGACTGTACTGCACGCTGTTAGTTACTGATACTGGAATGGGCGTATTCCATGATGTATATAGGATTCCCAGCGGAGTTATTTGCAGTTTATTAAGCTTACTCGCCGCTTGTTTCTAAAATTTAATTGACGGCACGTGAGGAAGTGAAGCAGATTTAATTGTGGATCGATGTGGCTGAATATCCGAAAGCATGACACTTTTCTTGACTCTCCCACAGGTATTGAAGTAGGAACTGTACTAGGTCACCGATAGAGATAGTTGGTATAGCGAGTTGCTACTGGACGGACTGGGATCGAATCCGGTGGGGGCGAGGTTTTCCGCACCAGTATAGATCGGCCCTCGGGCCAACCCAGCCTCCTGTACAATGGGTACCGGGTAATGCGGCCGGGGCGTGGCGTTGACCACCCACCCCCCATCTAGCGCTGAGTTTAAAGAAAGAGCAGTGCTACACCTCTACTCCCCTTCTGGGCCTTCAATGCCTGTTATAGGGTGAACTTTACCTTGACAGATACAGAACCAGGCAGGCAGGCAGGACAGATAGGACTTTCACACTTTTTGAATAATCAAAGTCATAAATCATTTTGTATTGGTTTAAATATTCAGAGTTTGCGGGATTTGAGGTTGTCACACGACGTTTCGGAGGAGCTGGCAGCATGTGTCTTAAAGCAGCGCCTAAGCGTCGGTGACTGCACTGCGTAATTTTCTAGAAAACTTGAATATTTAGTTCAGAGTTTATTTTACTCGTGCTGCTAACGAGCTACCTCTCTTTTGTCACGGAAATCGTTAACAAGTTTCGTACTTCTGCCACATGATAGCACTTCTATTCTGCCAGTGGAAATACTACTGATTTATCAAGAACTTATTCGTTTGAAGCCTGTTTGGATGCCATCTGTGCTACTGCGGATCTTGAAGTTTCCTAAACTGTTCCGGAAATATTCCACGATGTTATCCTGACTTAAAATAAGCAACGATCTTCTTTACCCTTAATTTTATTTGCTTTGTTAAGACGAAAGTACCCGGTGTACAGTATTTTACGTGTGCTGTATTGGATTAAGTACTGGTATTTACTTCTGTCTCCCGCATTTTGAATGAATTTCTCGCGAATGGAGTTCCTACGTAATAATGAAAGAAGATATTAGAATATCTTAGAAGAGCCTCTGGAACATTATGGTACGATCGAGCAGTGAATGTAGCTGTCAAACTACAGACATGTACTTACCGAATGTACAGTTGGAGTGGTTAACAATTCTGCGTCGTATTTTGAACGTATCTGGTTCAAGTCTTGGCCCGAAGATCGGCTGTAGCGGCTGATGATTTTCGTTTATTTACTTAGTGCTGGAATAACAACTCAAATTTGGCCGGGACCTCTTCCACATTCTTTTTATTTCACTATTATGTAATTGTTCTGTCACTGGATGGTATTACCTTAGTTTCTGGCAACGTTGAGGATGTGCAATTCTGGGGTGTTACGCAGCGTAGGTTGGTAGTTGGTTGCCGACGTTTCGGGTCAGCCTATCGTTCCGATCTTCAAGGGTCAGGCAGTTAAAGAAGACTGGACTATTGATCCTTGAAGATGAGACTGATAGGCTGTGCTGAAACGTCTGTAACCAACTACCAACCTACGCTGCTGCGTAAGTTTGCAGAAGAGCGAAGGCCCCAACTACACAGCGGCGGAAGCCTGAAATCTCGCATGCTGACAAAATTGTTAAATAAACCATACAAAAACAGAATTTTACCTAGGACGGACCCAATTCGAATTTCTACCGGATTGCATACTCACACTATCTTTTATGTGTTTCTTCTTCGTCTCCAGGCGAATGACTGGACTGTACCTATGTTCAACTAGGCCACAAACGTATAAAGACAAATCCATTTCTGCCCATCATTAGCGAGTTTCCGTATCATTTGACATTATATAAACGGTGCAGACGAAACTGCGCCGTGATATAACTTTAGAATAAATGAATACCCCCCTTCCGATTCTGTTAGAAGAGTGGTAACGTTTATGACCCGTGTTCCGGCGGTATTCATTTCAACGTGTGTTCAGCATTTTGTAGTTACCCTGACAGTTTCTTCGATGTTCATCTGTTTCTCTAGGAAGATACTGGACAGTACTGTAATTTTACCATGATTGTTCCGTCCGACATGTCTGCCCTCTTGTGTTGTGTTAGTGATTGACAGCTTGATATGTGACAGTACAGTGAGGATTCATTGCAGAAATGAAATCAGCTACGTGTTATACACGGTTGGCAGACTGCTGCTGCAGAAGATAATTCTGTCTCCCGATCTTGCAGTGCATTCGCTATGGATTGGGTCTGTAGCAGATAATGAAAGCCATAGTTTCTGTTTATTAAACCTCTTTAGTAAAGGTAAGTTCGGTACCGATGTTGTCGGTTCTGACCTGAAGTTTTTGACTTGCATTAATAGATGCCTTTTTCGAATACCGATTCAATAATGGACTTACTGCGGGCCGTCTACGCGTGTTTCCCCAGTCATTCCATGCAAACTCAGGTATTTACAGTTTATGTGACCAACTCAAGGGAACAAATACGTAGTGGAGAATTCTTGAAAAGCTGATAGTCTATTAGCTAATAAAGAAATGCCACGTCTTTTACGGAACTCGATAACCATTGTCGTGGTCACAAGAGCCCACTGCTGGATCCTATCCTGTGCCGCTGACACCAGTCCAACTCTCACACTCCATTTATTTAAGATATAGTTGGTTGAGGCATTGCGCTACAAGCCGGAAGGTCACGGGTTCGATTCCTGATGTTGTCATTGGAATTTTTCCTTGACATAATCCTTCCGGCCGCACTATGGCCCTGGTGTCGACTCATTGCTAACAGAAATGAGTACCAGGAATGTTTCCTGGGGAGTAAAGGCAGCCGGCGCGTAGGGCTGACAACCTTATCACCTTCATGTGCCGACTGTCTTGAAATCCGGGAGCCTCAACCCCCTGGAAACCTCAGGGCCTGTCCAGGCCTGTACAGGGATTGCTTTACCTGCTTCTGATGTAATAATGTGCAGTTTTGTGTGATGTGGTGCCGTTTTGGTAATTATGTGCCAATGTTTCGTGGCAACTCTACCTATTTTTCAGGGTAGAAGGCTGAAGATTCAGGCAGCAAGTTCCTCCGAAACATTTGTACCAGGCTTTAGGTCTCCACATCCCAGAAGTTCTAATCTTGACAGTAACCGCCGTGAGGGCCTCAAATATGGCATGCATTGGAATATTACCACGTTTAGGAAATATTCATTTGTCATATTGGAGTAGCATACATGTTTAAACCTTTGTTTAGGTGTACTGAGGGTTGTAATTGTAGTTGTCATTCTAGTAGGGTAGTTACTTTGACAGTGACTGGGGTTGCATTGGTATCTGTGTGACCATCGAGGAGGATTAAGGTGAAAAAATACCATGACATAATTTGCAAAATAAAAGTTTGTATAATTATATGAATTTTACATTTCCATGGTAGTTAATTCCTGGATGTGGAGACGAATGATTCGAAGGACAATGCTGCTCCTGTCTCGGAGGATAATGCTGCCTCTCTTTTCCGACTTGAAGTGTTTAGTGTGAGGACGAGCCTGCAGTCCAGACTACCACAGTCCAAAGTGTCTCTTGTTTAAATAACGGCACTTTTAGTCGCAATATCATGCAATAAAAGCCAGAAAATCGTAACATTTGGAGCTGTTTATTGTTCTGTGTTGCTGCAGATAATTAATGCAGTTGGATGTCAGCATTTCAATCTGCTGCAGTCCCTGTGGGGACTACGTCATGTCGCTCCGTCCCAGCGGACAGAAGCCATCCTTGCTGTTCGTACTACGAACAATATTTAGCTGTGTGGCATGTGGCCATGTATCTCACACGGACATAAATGCTTACATTTCGCTGTAACACGTCATGGTCCCAGATATAATCACATACCACTGGCATATTAACGCCGTTCCGATTTGATTTATTTTTTGTGGTTCTGCTAATTAATAACGAACAAATGTTGATAACTTATTCCACTTTCCTGTTTTAAATAAAAACAGGACGCCTGTGAGATCATTATGATGTCTGTGTTTTTTTTGCGTCCTCGAACTTAAAGTTTTAATCAGCTGGCCGGTACGCATGGAACTTGGTATGAATGTCATGGCATCTAAGGCTTCCTCAATTGAGTGACTTTTAACTTCCTATATTTGGTAATAGCAACATGGTGGGCGTGCGAATTTGTGGGATGGGAGAGACAGTAACACCATTTACTGTAGGGCCTTGATGTGACGTATATTGATTTTTTTGAGGAAAATCTACAATTTTTGTTAAGACAGTACTTCTCATAATTTACATCTCAGCTGCTGTTCCTAAATTTCTTTATCTATTCGCTTTTGACGGTAAGTAATTAGCCATTTGAGCTGGGGATGTGGTAGTTGGTAGAGAGTTATAGCATACACGTGACCTATCTGCAGACTGTAAAAGGTAAAGGTAAAGGTTATTCCATGACGTGCCTGTGCAGGCACAGAGGAGGGGTGGGGGTTATAGCTCCAACTGCAGACTGTAGGTTGAAAAATTGTCTTCAGGTAAACAATTGAAAGCGCCGGACCTAGTGACAGTTTAGACGTGTGGGTAATCTGTAGGCTACTTGTTACGTAAGTTATTCACAAAAATAGAACTAGATAACTATAATAATACAGCAATAGAGCTGTACTGTTAGAGCTCTACATAAAAGAGAAAAAGTATGCTTGTGAATTCTGGGAACTCTGTTCCGGGCAATACGACTTGTGACAAATAACCCTTCCGATTTTTTAAAAAAGATTATTATATTGGCGTTAAATCTTCATCGAGAAACTTGAGGGGAAGAGATATTTTTGAAGACATAGATGTAGATGAAAGGATAATGTTAAAATGGATCTTAAAAAATAGAAGCATAAGGTGTGTGGTGTAATGAGTTGGCTCAGGATAAGCTGTCTGCGAACTCCGGTTTCCATGTCGTGTAACTGAGGGACTATTTGTTTCTCAAGAAAGATTTTGCTGCATGTAGTTAGTTGTTGTCCGTAAGTGCCTGCGGTCTTGTACAACGCACATGCGTTCCATCGTGTTGTCATAGCTGGTAACGTTGCTGGTAGCTTGCTGTTGCCACACTGCTCTCACTCTTTGCAAGTGACTCAGGATAAGACTAATTTAAAAAAATTTTAGTTTCGACGACATACGTAAGTAGTTGCAGCGACTCAGATCAGGAGAGTGCTGTTGAGTAAAATGACCGTAGTTGTAGGTATCTGATTTATTGTTTAGCAAAAAGATTATTGCCTGTCATATTAATTGTAACAAGTATATATATATATATATTTTTTTTTTTGAATAAATGCGAATAATTGTGCCTTTAATAATGAACGAAATAAAATGAAATATCTATAGGTAAGAGAAATTCGAGGCTTTCACGGAAGAGATAATGATTTCCGTACTGTATGATATCACATATTGTAGATTGATACGGACCTATATGTGAGGTACATTTTGGAGGCTCTTGCTGCCTCCGTCTTCAGCTTCATGAAGGCATAATGGAATGTCCTGAAGATGAAGGCAGTCAAGCTTCTCTGAAACATTAGTATCTACGTATCAGTGTACACGGCGTAATTAGCCACAAGATGGAAATACAGTCGAACTCGGTTATGACGTCATGAAAGGGACTGAACATTTTGTGTCGTTATAAGCGGGTGTTGTTATAACCGAGGAGTATAATGTCATGGTTAACGGTGAGAAATTAATTTGTACCACAGAATATCTGACGCTATATACGAGGTGTCGCATAAACTGATGTCGTTATAGCCGGGTTCGACTGTATTTATATTTCAAGTAGCCAGTGCTTCATTTCTTCCCTGTATATAAGACTGTGTTGTGGCCTTCTTGAGGAAATAAACCACATTTTTACGCAAGAAAATACAGAAATTTACACTGAACACAACATCAACTTAGTACTGAACCACATATACCGACGTCATCGCTCAATCTTCTGGCCCAATATTATCAAATGTAGACCTACTAAAGTTAAGATAAAGTTGCCTCTGGCACGTCGTGAAGGCTTATGGGGGAGTGGAGGTACAGCTGCACTCATTTGTAAACTCGGCAGTAGAGAGAAGTGGGTGGACAGCTTCACGCCCCGTCGCTCTGTCCCAAGAAAGAGCGTGCGGTACCCATTTAATAGGTGCGCACTTAGTAGGTTTGGAAGCTTCGGGGGCGAGAAAAATATCTTGCCCCTGTCAGGAATCAAGCCATGTTTCCTCGGTTGTTCATCCCATTGTCTAGCTATTGTGCCGAATTTGCTATTCGGGCTGCTGTACAGAATCTAACCTACGTAATGCTTCTTGTGTATTGTACTCCCTCTGTTAAATTGGTAAAGATATGAACACAGAAGTTACCCCGCTCAAGCACTCTTTTGTGGCCAAAATCGCTTCACAGAAAGTGTTCTATGGGAAGGCGCATTTTTCCCTGGATGACTGGTTTTTTCGTTGAAATAATCCTCAACAGCCTCCTTCAAATCCGTAGCTACTCATCATTTTTGTGTCTGAAAGGACATTGTGAGATGCATAAGAGAGAGCGACTTTTGTATCGAAAATTTTACTGCCATATGCTATTCGACCTCAGTACAGTGCCCTAGACTAGGTAAACCAACATAACGTACTGCACCGAAGTGCACAGTTTCTTCACCTAGTGCTAATCTTACTGAAGATTAAAGACTAAGTTTCGGCCTCCCGATGGCTCCGTCACGTAAGCTCTGCCGGTGGATGTAATGGGACGGGTAATTGCACACCTGTTCTGCCACGAAGCCGTTTACTTTCGCGTCAGCAGAAAACTGCTCAAAGGGGGAACCAGAATGCAAGGGATGGAGTCCGACTAACAAGGGGGAGACCAGTTCTGTTTTGCGTTGTGGAAAGTGCAATTCTGTAGCGTCCGTGCAGCATTACATCCATACTAATTACGCAGGTACTTGGCCTCTCACCCTACGGGAAGAATGTAGATTGAGGGTGTTTGAGAACAGAGTGCTGAGAAGAATGTTTCCCTCCAAGGGAAAGGAAGCAATAAGAGAATAAAGGAAGCTGCTTAATGAGAAACTTCTTAATTAGTAGTCTTTACCGAATATGTTAAGTATCTGTGCTTTATTTAATGACGCTGTAAGTAGCCCAGACCAAATATAATCGAATTGAAAGAAGATTAGTGAGTTGGGAAGCGTGTGGAGGGAAGAGATGTGGCCTAAGTTCAGGTACAATCTCCGCATTTGCCAGGGGGCACCGAGGACAGTTACGATGAACTTGTCAGGGTAGTTTTTGACCCGATAGAGATTTGTCTCGAATCGTAGTCAAGTGCTTTACAACTGGAACCAACTTGATAGTTATTTTGCCGAATGTTATTTGGGTGACGACGTTCGTCGACATGGTATTTAAAGAAATACTCGCAAAAATAATATCGAATATATGTGGTTAGCTTTGCTGTAGATTTATGCCCACAATAAACGATGTTTAAGTCCATCGAGGTATGCAAAATAGCACATACCGCATTTTGAAACTGTACTTCAATCTATGCGTCTTCGTACTCTCGCTCATATCGCGAATAACCATTTAATTACATGACTGCTGGAACTGTGTAGTTAGTAAATCTACAGATTGATTAACAAATTTAATTAAATCTGACTACATATTATGCCCTAGTGACTTCAAAAATGGGTTTTAATTTTAAAAAGTTTAGTATTGATTAAACATATCTCTCCATCCATCAAATAATGGATGGTGAGAGCAGCAACTGTAGTTTTATCGACATTACACACAGTGACCCCCCATTTTTAGTTTATCCCTCTTCCCCAAAAAATGAAGGAAAAGCATAGGCTTATGATATTACCATGCTGTGTGTGTGTGTGTGTGTGTGTACGATTTTTAGCTCTTAAGCCAGTTGACTGACTTAAAGGTAATTGGTATGAACGCTGTGTCATTGGGAGGATCTTCAACGCTGTAATTTTAATATCCTGCGATCATTAATAAGTGGCATACATGCTAACTCCTGAGGAGAGAACGACACTAACATGATCTCCTATATTTCTGGAAAAAATGCATCTTTTATTTAACATAGAATGTAGGATTTAAACTAACCAAATGGTTGCCATGCGAAAATTTTCTTTAGCTTTCGTTTGGGTGGCGATAACTAACGCATCTATGGGGTTGTGCGTGCAAATTTCTTTAAGGAGATAAAAGTAGGCATGGCCACATATGCTGTAAGAATTGATGTTTGTGGGTCCATACAAATACGGCGACGGTGAGGAACTTTGTGGTCATATCCGACAAATTTAACGTATAGAGAATCTGTACCTAACCCATATCTGTCCAGTGTCGAGTTAGACCCGACAGCGCTATCCGCCACACCAGGACCAATGTCGAGCTCAAATCGGCACATTATTTTTCAGTGTTTTGTGTGGGTTTTCCCTGAGCTCTTTTTGTGTAGTGGCTGCTTTTGAACTTCTTTGAAGATTAGAGATTATCTGGAAAATTAATTTGGGCAGACTGTTGGAAACCACAAGAAGATTTTGCACTCCAGGGGGTTAAGTAGGCCTAGTAAGTAAAGGTGCATTTTTCCCTGTGGTGTACGCAATGAAGCTACATGAGTAAGTGGTAGTATAGGTACTCGTTCTTGACATCGACACTAGCTGCTGGTGAGTAGTAATTTTCCCGCCCCACCTGTTTTATCTCCCGAGTAAGGAGTCCGCGGTATTCACTGACTAGAAGCTTGGTGGGCTCCAGAGCAAATCTGGACGCTTTGTAGAAGACTTTACACGTGCTGGGAATTTAACAACGATTCCTCGGTTTTTCGAGCCCGCGGTCGCGTCATTACACCGATTAACTCAAGTGTTAAATTCACAACAAACTAAAGAAAACAAAAAAGAGAGAAAGAAAGAAAAAAGGAACAACAGTACTAACGGATCCGCAGAAATGTAACTTATGCAGTAGGAAAGTGGGCTTAGACGTGTGCTGTTGTTTGTCTTTTTAACACGGTTTCAGTGTTCTTAGGAATTTTATTTCAGCTGACTGTATTGCATTTACGTAGGTGCCTTGTGAGTGCCAGGCTTTTACTCCCGTATTACGATTTAAGGAATACCATTACTATTTAATTAAATTTATTTGGTCTCCTCCTAGAAACAGAACGTGAGATACACAAGGCAGTACAGTGTGTGCTGTCTTGTTTCTGTTAGCTGTCACCCTGTTGTTGAGGCGCCTCAATTTGATCGACAGTGTGTGTCGTGACTGTGTCCGCAGGGAACTCTCATCGTCAGCATTACCGCTGATTTGCGACGTCAAATGATGGCCCTGTAGTTCCGTCGTATTATGACTCCCTGTCGGTTTGGTGCGGCGTACCAACACAATGCAGTGTGGGCCACATCAGAGGTTATAGCACACATCAGCTAGGCGGCTTCTGTGCATTATGTATTCTTTTGTACAGAAATATATTCAGGAAAGTGAGCCTGGACGTACCAGCCAGTGAAGTGATTTACATTTCAGGGTATGGTCCAGTGGTGGACTCTTGTGGTGGACACTGTAACGAACCGTCGTGTTCCGTAAAAGACTGAGAATTTATTGAGTGTTTGAAGAACTGTTGGATTCTCACGAAGGTTTCTGCTTATGGAGTTTCGAACAGAGTTCCGGCATACGATTACCGTCAGATGAAGGTTCCCATCTTCATCGCCATTTTCATCCTGATTCTAGGTCTCTTTCATGCACGGGTACCGACACATTTATCATGGCTGTGAAGTTGTCGGAGCGTGAAGCTCACAGTACCTTTATTTCAGTGTCCAATTTAAAAATGCGTGAAATTCGATTCACCTATCAATCTTCAATGCGTGGTATGGCGCTTAGGTCAGAGTCATCTTTTTAAATTACAAAATGCTTCTTGTAATTCAGTTACAAACTTTTATCATCCCGTTATGCATAAAAAATTTTTAAAAACTAACACATACAACACCAATAAACCTAAACACATGTTTTGTATTTTGTGAAGCCATGCTGTCTTATTTAACCTATGCGTTGATACAATGCAATTTAAATTACCGGATATACCAGGATATTTCTCCTACCCTTTTGTCATTACTGTCATTTACTGTAATTTTGCTTCTTTCTTAGTCTGACCTCTTCTACCTACTCATTTATATGTTTTAGAGGGTTATTGTTGCACCTGATCACACTCAGTGACACACACCACACTCCGTTGGACTCCTCTGGACGAGGTATCGGCCCATCGCAGAGACCTCTACCTGACAACACACAACACTCACAAGAGAGAGACATCCACGCCGCCGGCGTGATTCGAACCCGCAATCCCAGCAAGCGCCGCAGACCTACGCCTTAGACTATGCTTTGTTCTTGGCTTATATTCGGGATCAGACGGTCGCTTGTTCCTAATCACCACATGATGACTGACGAGGAGTTCGGGTAGAAAGCATGACGCCTCTTGTGTATTACACGGACGGCAGCGTAAATCGTAATCCAACATAATTAAAATTTGTTCAAGTAGTAACTTTCTATGCTTGTACTTGGGAGGCACCTGGTTCGAATCCCGGTTGGGACACTGACTAAACTGTCTGAAGTTCCTCGTGGTTCCATCAGCCTTTTCAATCAAGTGTGTGGAATAGTAGGGCTTAACTTAAATTCGTCTACGTGGTATTATCGTAACCTTCCACTTCTTTATGGACTGATTAGTCACGCTCAATCAGTTACACAACACCATATGATCTGAGTTACTGGCTGTCGCTACATGTAATCCAGCAACTGTCGGATTAGTGTGTAGTGTAGATGGTCATAAAGTCGAATTCTGCTCAAGTGAAATTCATGTTGCTTTCAATTGTAAATTTGTTACATATTACTTTTTTCTTATTCTTATTATTTATTTGGAAAAATGTATTACTCAAGTTCAGATTTTGTGAACATTTTTGGACAAAATTTTATAGTTTCGCACAGTCACCATTTTTATAGATTTGAATTATGACTGTTTTATACAAAATTAGCACTCATGTACGCTCGCCATGTATGTCCGAACCAAGTCTCCAGTTTTTCACTTACGGCCACCAAATCGAAAGCAAAGTACAAATATTATGCAAGCAGTATTTTGTTGCTTTAGATGACATAAAATATATTATATTAAAAATTTGCATATATTTCAAAGGTCTGTTATCACACATAGCCGTATTTCACGAATCTGGTGCTACTGTTTCTCTCACCTGACAACTTCTCGCAACAGCCTCGTTGTTCTTACCAACTGTATAAAATTGTGACTATTTTAGGGTCTCTATTGGCATAATTTCAGCACCTCTTTCAGTGAAAATCGGTCAACTGCTTCAAAAGTTGGAAGGAGAACACACACATACACACAGAAACACAGACATGCACGAAACCTTATGGTGAACTCATCATCCTACGTTCGTTCCATAAGAAAGGTAGGTATGCTGAAAACAGGGCAGGAATTTCGACTTCGCAGAAGAATTCGAGACAGCGATTCCAGTGTGTAGGTGGCCTGAGGCGGCTAAACCAACGGAATCGACGTTGATGTTCTGCAGAAATAATTCTAGTGTTTCCTCTTGGTTCATTTAGCTGGAAATGGTAACCTATTTGTTACCGATACAGTAGTGCTGCCGCAGTTAACTGGAATCGTAATCTAGCCTTTCCCTGCTTCTTCCAAGAATTTCCTGCCTGTTCAGTCAACAGATTTCCAGCAGACATTTCAACATACTTCTATGTTTTTTTTCTTTTACTAAATATGCGATTATTACAGGGGTGTGTGTCAAAATTACGTCTTGTGAGATGTGACACCGTGTTTTCTGGTAGATGGTTACTAACGCTTCAGACGAATCGGCTGCTTTCATCTTCTGCGCTCATGGCTAATGTCTTCGTAGCTCTTTATCGTGGAACTGCATTTCGTCTAGAAAGTGCACAAAGAAAGCATGAATTGAAGTTACGTTTTTTCAAATACAGCTAAATGTGTTACTTATGTTGTGACCAATTGTGGAAAACAAAAGGATTTTAAGTAGCAGTAACTATAATGAAGGACGAGTTTAAAATCACAAAGTGCGCATTTAAAAATGTAGTATACTGCACCGAACACTTGGATGCCTAAAGTACAAATAACGTTTGAAATGAAAGTTTCTACCTCAGAGAATACTTACACAGGCAGTCGGTTAATGCCGTGTAGGGAAGTAATTTCTCTAAATTCTGAGAATGGCATGAAACATAAAATACACTCAGTGAGCAATATTCAGAGTTTTTGGGAGCTGTGAACTAAATGAAACAATCGTTTTGTATGGGGGTAGCATCTAATGCCAGTCTATCTTATCAGCGCCTGAAACGTTTGAAATTTGCATTTATATTCGATATGAGAGACTTTCGCTAAAAGGTGTCGGGTAATTACAATTTTCAACCACACCGATCCGTAATAATGCGTATTTTTTTGAGGCCATAAATTGATTTTTTCGCATGTATCATAAACCTTTAATTAACGTTTATTAGCAAGTCGATAAGGAATTGGCTCAAACAGTAACACTTCTGATTTCTATTCGGAAGGCTCCGGGTTCAAATTTCGACTGGGACACCGATGATCCGGGTTTATGGTGGTTTTTCTTAGCCCCTCCGGACTTGTGCCTTGATAGAGAGATAGGTGTTTGATTTAACGTCTCTGTCAAATGCTAAGACTGTTCATCGGCGATGGTAGCTGAAAGAAGTATGAGTATTGAGTTCTAATTGAATGTCATTGACAGACGAAAACCGATGTACTGGGAAATAAATCTACCCCAGTGCCACTTTGTCCACAAATCAGGCAGGTACTGGATGGGGATCGAATCAGGGCCTCCGCAGTAAGAGGCAGACGACTAACCGCCTGAAACTGGCACGACCTTTTTTTCCAAAGCCTCCCGCGGCGGCGCGAAAGGGTGGTCCAAGGGTGTTTAAATTGCCACATTACCGAGGCTTGACATGATATTAAATTTGATGTTACACCGTCTTAATTTTGGTGATGACCGCTTCCTTCCACAGCCTTTCCAGTTCATTATTCACTGTCATCCAGTCATACAACGCCGTGTGGTGTCAGTTACTGGCAGCAACGTTTTAATTAACTCTCCGTAAATTAAGTATAAGACGGAAGCCAATAAGCGTAATAAACTCCAAAGTACCTGTTATTAATTCGTGCCCTTCCAGTTTTCTTGAATGCTAAAGCAGGAGGATCACCTGCGTAGTCAAGCTGTGCGTTGAAGGGCTGAACGCACAAGAACGATAAGAAGTAATGAGTGGCTATTAATTATGTCTATATTAGCCATGTATTGATGTCATAGATTAAACGTAGTAAATCGATTTGCCCCTTACATTTGTCATGCCTATGACCGCTCGGATACTAGAATCACTATTTCGAATCATAGCTTACTATTGGCACGCATGTGTCCGCCTTATTATTTGTGCTTGTGTTTTGCTGTGTAGGCAGGGGCCTTGCGATGGGCCGACTGACTGTGCCAGGACGCCTACCGAATTTCTGATGAAAGATACGTGGTTTCAGAAGTTAATTCTGAATTAGGACAAGCCAGATGGCCCAATCAGTAAAGCTGAAAGAGAAACAAGATATGGAAATGGATACATACAAGTCGTGTAACTGACATACTTGAGGCGACATCATCAGAATTACAACAGTTTTCATGAAGAGTTATGACATTGTATTGTGTGGCATATAATCTACATCTGGGCGCTTCAGGATCTGCCTTTCCTTCAGACTGACTGGTTGTCAAGCAGCGTGGTCCACTGAACATCTCATCCTATTGTTCAGATCCGGAACGAGTACTTAAAACAGAATTATAGAGCCATTCAAGGGATACTGTTCGTGTGATGGAACTAAGAAACAAATCTGCATCATCATTACCTATATCCAGTAACAAAAGTGATTTATTCTTTTGTATATTTTACAATAATAATGTCCATTATAAAAGAATACAAATACATTCTTGTCCATTCCGGTGGCCGTGTGGTCTAAGGCGTGGGTCTGCGGCTGCTCGCTTGCTGGGATTGCGGGTTCGAATCCCGCCAGGGCCATGGATGTTTGTCTTTTGTGACTGTTATGTGTTATCAGG
Organism: Reticulitermes speratus; assembly: GCA_021186555.1. Taxonomy (NCBI): domain Eukaryota; kingdom Metazoa; phylum Arthropoda; class Insecta; order Blattodea; family Rhinotermitidae; genus Reticulitermes; species Reticulitermes speratus. The sequence continues at coordinate 25,873,068 of JAJKFL010000005.1, forward strand.
TAGAGGTCTCCGCGACGGGCCGATCACTCGTCCAGAGGAGTCCTACCGAATGTGGTGTGTCTGATTGTGATCTCTAAACCTCAGCAATGAGGAGGCCTATGCCCACTAGGGCTGTCGAGCCATGAAAAAAACACGTTGTTAAATAGGATCAAGATATAAAATATACAATGAACACTATGGAGGTGCAGATTATTCTCTTGAATATAGTACAATAGAGAGATATGACGCTCTGAAGATAATAGGTTCCATTTGTCCCCCGTCTTCTCAGACTGTAAGGTCTTCATTATTTTATAAATAATTGAATTGTTTGCTGGGGAAAGCGATGTAGAAACATATCAAACTGACGTCAAAACTACACTTTAATCTTGGTACCTACAGATATATTTATAATTAAAGAATAATAAGGGAAATAGCATGTTCGTGCCATCAGGATCCGTAAAAGGAGTCTGCCGAAGAAAGCACTGACCTATATAACGCGTACCGGACCAGCAGTTTTAACATTTCATGTTTGTAGCCGGAACAGGCCGAGTTGTCAATCCCTTATGCATGCTGCTACTCCCGATGGCGATGTTGATAATAGTTATGTTAGTGACGACAACTGTTTCTGATAATAATAATTATTTCGTGAAGTTTGAAGTTCTGTCTTGGTATTTGTATAGTAATTGGGAGTTCAAGTAACAATATTCTAATGATTTCTATATTAATTTTTCATGAGGACGGGGAAACCTCTTATAATTTATACAAGCAAATTATTTTAATCAAATGCATAAAAATGTACAAATTTAAGAATCCTTAGATATGAAAGGCTAAGTATTGACCTTCCGTCATTATCACTATCAGTGTTAGAAAATAGTTGTGAATAGGAACAGAAGATGGCAGCAGTAGTCGATATACTTGGGTAATTATTACAGTCACCACGTCTGCCGAAGAATTTAAACGAACTTTATGCTAGTTGTGTCATAATGCCTTAAATATTCTATTATCTACTGGGTCTTGGGCAGTTGGGTACGGCTAAAAAAATTGCAAGTAGTAGCTCCGGATTTTGTTCTTACTTCCACGTTGAATGTTTGGACTCAATTTTTACTCGGTATTTTATAAACAATTAATTAAAATTAGGAAGTTTACACTTTAGTGCGTATGAACTGAAGTATTGGTGTCAGAAGCTCATTTCTCAAGCGGGTGACTCAGTAGACACAAGCAGCACTTGATTTCTGCGGAGAAGCAGTATTAAAGGCAAAGCGTTCGTGAACAAACCACAGGACACAGCACATCCTCAGAAGCGATTAAGCGGATCATTAATCTATCTCCAAACAAAACTGACAGCACAAGTCTCAAACTTTCCCTCAGTTAACTACATTACTCTCCCCTCAGTGTTTTTGTGACTCAATTTTCGTTATGAATCGAAATAAACTCTCACGGCTTACAGAGTGAACTGTTTAGAGCGTGCAAAATAATTCTCTCATTATGTTCCGACCGAAAATTTGTACACGTTTCTCCTGTCTCTCATTTGTACTACGTGTTTTTCCCACCCCATCCTCCATGTTTTAATCACTTCAACAATACTAGGACAGATTCAGTTTGGTTCAAGCGATAACACTTTTCATATGTATCCAGTAGGTATCCCGTTAGAATCTCGGCTGTTACACCGACATTTCAAACGACTATATTTTTCGTTTACAACATACGTTGTATTCTTTACCTAGTCAGAAAGATAAATTTTAATGGTGTTTCAGAATATGCAAAATTATATTTTTTTGTACCTCATCTCCTTAAGTTATGTTTTAATATCATCCTGTCCCATCAATGCCTAAGTCTTGCCAGTTGGCCTATTATCATGTTCTGTTGTAACTAAACCGTACGTCTTTCTGTCTTCTCTCATGTATGACACGTGTCACGACCATCTGGCCCTCCTTGATTTGATCACCTGAAGAACATTAGACAAAGAAATCATAAAGCTCCTAAGTACGTAACTATCTCCGTTTTTTATTGCTTTCCCTTTCCTATGTTCAAGTATTTCCTCTTCCAATTTTCGTACAAGAATAGTCCACTCGTGTAGAAGGTAAAGTTGTCTCTTTGTTTAAGTGAGCGCCACGCCACGAAGGCATGTGGGGAAATAGACATATAACTGCACGCTTTTAGATGTGAGTAATGAGCTTCAACCCCGGACACTTTACTTCCCAAAAGGTGACTGTAGTACCCATTGAGCCTGTGTTCTTACGTGATACTGAGGAACCATGTTTCACGCGTGCGATAATATAAAAAGTACTGGGCACTAATAAGATGCCAGTTTAGAAATAAATGAAGGCAAATCTAACCATGTATTCGTTTCTCCTTACCAAAATGCTGGACTAAATTATAATACAAATTAATTCAGTAAATGACATAAATCTGTTGAAAATTATAGATAATGTCGAAGTTCATTATGTTCCTCAGTGACGTCGCTACGTGAGACGCCGGTTGGAGAAAGACATAGCTGATGGACGTTTTCCTAATGCTTCTCGGTCCGTTCAGAAAAATACTGGGGAGAGTGCCTTAAAATTTGAAGTTATCTTTTTCCACATTCTCTTAGATTCATTGTTAATAACGTCTCAACACATAAATTGTAATATATCTTAATGTGTTAGGACCACTTATTTTCGTGTCATGTTTATTCACCAGGTCGTTCATTCTATAACTAATACATCAACCAACTTATGCATTTTATAAAATACATTCAGAAAAAATTATAAAACTCCTACGTGTTTCGGTACCGGGGTGCCATCGTCTGGGAGTTATTCAGAACAAAGGAGTAACAAGGTCAACAGGTAGTCTAGGTACTGTGTCTCCCTTCATAAAATGATTAAAATATTAAATTTCCAAAACATACAAAATTAATAATCATAACATTACTATGCTGTAAATTTTAAATTTACAAGAATGTAATTTAAAATTTTAAATTTACAACATTTTAATTTCATGATTATTAACATTGCATATTTTGGAATTTTAATGTTTTAATTATTTTAAGAAGGGAGACATAGTACCTAGACTAGCTGTTGACCTTGTTACTCCTTTGTTCTGAATAACTCCCTGATAACGGCACCCCCTTGCCGAAACATGTAGGAGTTTTATAATTGCTTCTGAATATATTTTATAAAGTGAATTAATTGGTGGACATATTAATTATAAGAATATGCACGGTATGAAAAACAAAATTCTTTAATTTCATGTTTCTTAACCCACCAATTCCTACAGTGTCGTCAGTTGGACTGGTAACCAACCAGTTCCCAATAACGTAGGTATCCGTTCTGATTTATTTCATTGATTTTTGTGCTTCTTTTAGCGTTTTAGCGGCGGAAATTCACATAATAACGCATTAGCTTCTCCATGTACTTTATCCTGTCTGTCGATCCGTATGTAACAATTCGAGCACCACAGAACGAATTTTGATTAAATTTGATACTAGGAAATATTTATTACCAATATTTGTCGACGTTTTCCTTTCGAACAAACTAATCTTCCACGTTACACGAAGATCTTCCTGCTTTTCTGCTTTCATCTTACGCATTACTTTCTAATTCTTTATCGGAGCAAAACAATGTTTCCAACAGAACTTGTAGAGGAAACAGATAAAGATTTTGTGTGCAATGCAGTTTTAAATACAAACAAACAAACAAACAAACAACGTGAGCAAAAGCGCTGTACTTATTACGCAGTTTGTTCATTTTCTAACTTATTTTAATCTGATAGTTTATATAACGTTATTACAGATGATAACATGGTCATGAATACCAATAAAGACTTGTAATGAGACAGCTGTGACCTGTCTCGTAAAGTATTCGACTGGGGTGAGTAAGGAAGGTCGCAAACATTTTGATGAAGTTAGCTGGTAACACGGCCGAATTTGAACAATGTCGTTTAGAGCGTTACTTTAAACTGTGCGTGACTTCAGGCTTCCGCCGCGGTGTAAATGAGATTGCGCTCTTTTGGGATTTTAAGCAGTTAGAACGGCAGTTTCTTACCGACGTTTCGGGACAACCTATCGACCCCATCTTCAAGGATCAAGCAGTATTTTTGGACCCCTTGACCATTGAAGATGGGACCGATAAGTTGTTCCGAAACGTCGGCAAGAAACTACCATTCTGCGCTGCGTAAAATCGCTAAAGAGCGCAGATCTCATCTAGTAAACTGGTTAACGTATGGAAAGCAAACACGATTTCACGTCTTCAGTATAGTGATAAAGAGGAGGAGGAGGTACGGTAGCTCCACAATGCTTCTACACCGGAGAAGGCCTCCTAAGGGAATTCAGACTGTTTTAGAAGATTTACCAGTTTAAAGATTAGTGCGCTACACAACCCCGAACTGAGTGAACAGTTTAGTTAAAAGTCACGTCACAGTTCAAGCCGTTAAAACGCTTTGTAAATAAAGAAGGCGTTTATGTCCGTCTAAATTTGAGGAAAGTGTTTTAAAAAATTCAGTGATTGAAGTGGCCGATAGTTCCTTCTTTCAGGAAAGAAGATAATGTGAACTTGATTACGTAAACGCAGACAGTTTTAGTAAGATTACTGTAGTAGGGATTACGGTATAAGGATGATGGATTGACTTCATCAGATGGTGGTGGGGGTGGATATTAACACAAACTATGAACCTGCAAGTTGAGTGCAGAATAAATCGAAACCGTCCTTGCTGATACCGGCAATTGGCAGCCACTAATGCGGTCAGTCAATGCTGCAGCAGACCACGACCCTGTGAAGCCCGTAGAAGGGACAAGAGGCAGCTGTTAGCTCGTGAAGCTGTGTGAATACAACACGAGTGGAAACGTGTACTTCAGTGTACTGCGCATATTTTCGCTAATGCTTTCTTTTCTGTTTTCTATACATGATTGGTTTTCAGATTAATTTGTTGCTGATACAAAATATATTTTCAAAAATACATATTTCCTCTGACATACGTTAACATTACCTTAAGGCAATTTCATATAAATTGTTTTGTAGTTTAATTTTTGAATAAAAACTAAAAAAATTCCTGATTTGTCTAAAACAAAGAAATGTTAGGGTTTCCGAGCGTCTAAATTAATGATAAAATCAATTAAATAATTACTTTATGAAGTCAATGCAGCAAAGGAGTAACAAAAATTAACAACAGTATGGAACTACGAGATCACACTTGAGATGAAAATATTACGTAAGTTGAGAGGTAACTATGGCTGAACTGCAAATGTCTCAGCGATAGTATCCTATTGCATTTGTTCTTGCATCTTGTCCTTTATCCGTCATTTATAAATTTATTTTAAATTTATATTGTAGAGCTTAAATATGATCTGTATTTTACGTCTTATACGCCAGCATTGGAAGAACACTTTTTTCTCAGAGAGGTTGTTTAATAATTTTCGGCTTGGACTCAGCAAGGGTCAATAATTGTTCTGCGATATGACGCTGCTTCAGCGGGTGATCCGCTGCCGAAGTTACAAGCGAACATATTGCCTAATTTCAAGATTGTATAGGGCGTCTCGTTCCCTCGAAACGTCGGTATCCTTTTTCCATCGATGCAGCGCTACATACTCGAAGAACGGTATCCTGAGCCACGTGAAAACCGCAAAACTAGCAGGGTCAATAACTGTTACACAGGAAATTAAATTGAGCTTGTTTTTTATAGACGTACCATGATGTATTTAATTAAAATTCCTACAAGAATTTTTGTTTGTGCTTTTTGTGTCCCTCATCACGTTTAATAGCTGGTAACGTGACAGTTAGCTGATTTGTGAGTTTGTATCCTACCATTATTTCCATCTGCCCACAACATCGCAACGTTGTGTTTTGTATTCTCAGTACAATGTCTTCATCCACTTAAGCTCGGTTTCTTTTGTTCCCACCTGCTCCACTTACTTTGTCACCAGTATTTTACTTTAAGGAATGAGATCCTGACCATTTCAATCAAACTGTTGTTGTCTGGTTTATAAGAGCAACTTACGTAAGAACAGAGACCAACAATATCTTCGACAGTTGTGTGACGTACTGCACATATGTGTGGGATTGAAAAGCTTTCCGCAGGGATTAACGACGGAGTTAGATGCTTACGGAGGATTGTGCGGTATAAGTCGGCGTCTGCGTTCACTGGACGTAAAAGTTTCCTTGTTTCGAAACGTGCTGTATGCATACCAAGCAACACTGAGCGTTCGTTTGTCTTTCTGTTGGAGTATTTAAGGAGCTACAAAACAAAAATGCGTGCGCAAATTTAGTGATCAAATTTTAAATGATCCATAACCGTACGCTGAGCTATAAGGTATGATATTAAAACCAACAAATGCACATAAGTGAAAGAAAGTGTATTATACATATCCGTGATCATACTACAAATAGGTCATACATATATCTATATATAATAGGAAATTATTTATGGCTGATTGACTATGTGTGTATGTTTCCATTATAAAGATCAATGTGTTAATACTGTTTACGGAAATAATAACTGCTTATTTTGAGAATCATACGGAACCCGTGAATAACACTGTGTGGGAAAATGCAGAGTTCTCAAGTGTTAAGCGTGATAGTGCTTACAGTAACCACTGAAATTTAAAGGGTTCAGGTGTTGATCAAATGTGCAGGAATTAAATCTAATGTCGAATACCTGAAGCGATAGCGCATTTCCAGCCATATAAAAGAAACCATTACAGATACGATCATTATAAGCCATTATCAGCGAATAAAGCCCACACGCCATTATTTTAGCGATCATGAGCAATCTAATGCTCTGGAGGATTGGCGACAGAGAGAGAGGGGGAGGAATAATTTAGCTGCTGACTTCAAATAGTGTAAAATCGAAGCACTATAAACTCATGAACCCGTGCAACACTTATGTTTCTTTATGGACTGATATGCACCATAAACAGCTATGTAGACGCTGGAAATTGGCACACACATCCCACTGCACCACTTTACGGCAGGAACCGAAACTAAACACGTGAGTTCATGTCAGTGACTTTCTGCTCTGTCTGGTAGACATTAAGCATTATTTTAATGCAACACAGCTCTAAGTTATTTTCATATAACTGCTTATTGTTATGATCAGACGTAGCACAGACAGTAAAGTGACTGTATAGGCCTATAGGCTGGGCGATTGACGTTCCGTTCCCGGTATTGTGCCAAAACCGAATCTTGGTATCTTCGAGCCTCCTATTCTTTGGATACTAAGAGTTGTTTACCCAGGAGTAAAGCGACTGGAGCGTGAAGCTTCCCACTTATCTCAATCGAATGCTGAGGTTAATAGTGAATGGCACTTTATTTCCACATAAACTACGTGGTATTCATTGTCATGATGTGACGCTGAGACCCAGCGGCAACATTTCCTGTAACAAAATTAATCATCCAAATATTAATTAATTTGCTGGCTATGGAACAGAATTCTAGTAGGGCTAATAGATCCCGCAGGTTTAACTATGCTAATACGAAATCCGGTTATTGGAAACGGTTTAGAACCACTTTTATCCACCTCCTATCTTAGTGTCAGTCTTCCAAATTGACCGCTTCTCCTGAATTATATGCAGTGATCTCTTGTCTCTCCTTTTCTAGCTACATTCAAACTCTTTTATTTCGCAAATATTATAATAAGTGAACTGTAATTAATGAAGTTTCTTTGTATGTAATATTATAGTTGGTTTTGTCTCGGAATTTACCTTTTATTTACGCAAGGAAAAATGCAGCGCAAGTTTTACAAATGTAATTTCAATTTCTTTTTTAACTTTTTTTTAATTGCGTAAGTTCAAACTTTCGTCACCTGAAACTGCGTAAGTCGGAGATTCTTTGTACTAACAAGTTACTTATACACCCTATATGTATTTCCCCTAATATTCAGCGTGTCTAGAAATGTTTTAAGTAAAACTTATAGCCCTTAATGTTTTCTAAATGCACCAAACTTGTCATATAGTAATTTGTTTTTCGGACTGCGAATACGGATTACTATTGAAGAAATGTAACAGAGTAAAATATAATAGGAGGGATGGGCGTCAAATCGCGACCAATCTTATATTGTGCATCCTCAACAATCATTCTACCAGAAACCTTACACTGTGAATCGATTACGAAAGTGGACTTAATGGGAACTTACGATAATGAACGGGATTCAATTATGAGTTCTGAGGGACTGTATCTGATCTTAGGATGGGACATTTTACGTAGGGCCATTTCATTAGGGTTTTGACAAATTTTTGTGTAAACATTCTGCAGAAAATTTAATGGAAATACATTCTTTATTTTTTGTATGAAATATAAGGATGGATAGAAGGTCTTTCATACGGAGAGACCTGCCTTCACATCATCACACTTTTCTACCCGCGGTGTTACTGCAAGGAATGCTTAAGAAGTACGAAGATGGGCTACTCTCCTATGGATGAAAGTCTATGGAATGTAGTGAAAATCCATTAATTTGTTTCAAAATCTATAGTGGGGAGTAGACACGAGGGCGGGCGCAGGCTCTTACATATGCACAAACACACATATATACACATGTACAATAAATCTAAATTTTAAAGGATTTCAAGGACAGTTGAAACAGTACACGGAAAATATATTGCTTCCCTTTGGGGAACCTAGAGTAATATGCGAGTGTAGACTCCGAACGAGATTTGGCATGACATTGTACTGTTGATATTGCCTTCAGATGCAGCTGTTTGGTTACGCTTGTACAAATAATTTTATGTTAAAGGGTATTTTTGATAATGCTAAAGAATTTTAAGGCTGATATTAATCGGAATAGTGTTTGGAACTTCAGTTTATACCTCGCAGAAAACATGATATTTCTCCATTACGAAGGTCAATACATTCTGTGGAAGAAAGGATTATAAATATTAACAAGGTTGTACATGTAGTAACTAAAGTGCCTTAAAGTGTTATAACATAAAAAATTCATATAGTCTATACCTAGCGCTGTTCTGACATGTGAAAAGGGGAATTATTGACTGGCATCCATCGGTATCCTGGCAACGATAATTTGACTTGCGGATTTATACGTACTACTCTCCGTTCGTATAGAATTCAGCGTGACAGGTTCGCCTTTGGTCACAGAGACGTGATTTGCATGTTGTTTATGCCCATACACTATGAACCGAAAACGAGAGCTACGCTTCAGTTTGCAAATGGTGTCTTTGCGTCTTTGTGTCTATAAGTAATTTTAATGGCAAATAATTTTAGTCACAAATATATAGGCCTAGTGATCGGAGCTAATCAACAGTAGATACATTAGAACCACTCAGATTCTGGAAATTGTCTGTCTTCCCACGTTTAAATAAAACAAAAACGTGAACGCAGCGTTTTATTTTGCGTCCTCAGGAAAGAAGTGAGAAGGCACGAACTCAATTGGGCCTCTCTAGAAGAGCTGTTGTCTGCCTCTGAGCAATATTCGTCATTTTAACGATCACAATATACGTGTCTTGTATAACAGGAGGCAGAATATATTTTTACAACCAAAAATGTGGGGACGGCCATGAAGACCTAAAACAAAACAGAAAACGAGATTTAAATCACTTCAATTTTATAAGGATTTAACAGTGATTTATTCAATATATTCAGTGTTTGAAGAATGCAAACGAAAGACTATTCATTATGCGTTCTATTACCAGGCACATTGAGACCTAGTGCGGATGTTACAAAGAAGCTTTCCTCCTTTCAGAGGTCTTCATAAACCTATTTTTACTTCTTGTTGCTGCAATTTCGAGATGGTTTTTGGAATCCAATTAGAGCTGATCCTTTATTTTCTGTCTTATTGTATAAAATTTAATTATTTGTGGGGTTAGTAATTCTCTTGTAATTTCTTCCTCACTTCTGCTGTCCCTTAGGGTATGTACCGCAGATATCCTCACGAAATACATTTCTGCTAGATATTATCAAGTGTTTTATACCTTCGCATTCTTGGTATTGCTGTAAAATTATGACGGTTTGAAGATCTGGTTTATAATTCGTAATATTTTAACAAGTGTATTGTTCGTAAAGTTGTTCAACAGTATAACGTATAAAGTACATTGCTTTATATCGATAATTGTTTGCCTGCTTTTTTTTAAACAATATGAACTTGTAACAGCACCGCACTCTCTGCTTTTGTCTCCCTTTACTCTTGAACCAACTGGCCGATTTTAACTTAGTGCGGTATGTACCTTACGCAGCCAGGAAGTGGCGAAATCACCGACTGGCGCGTAACAGCGGCATTAGTTCTACACAGTAGGTGTGTAGTCCTGAACGTGTGTACGGTAATAGAGTAGATGTTTGCAAGACCTGTAGGTTATAAAGAGGCTGAGGTTTCCAAGATGGTCTGTGCTCTGTATTAGTGTCGCTCCCGCATGGCAGCCATGTTTGCATTATTGTTTTAAAGTGTGTTATGATAATGACACAGGAAAACTGAAGGAACCGGAGAAAACCATACTCCCCACCACCACTTTAACCACCGCAAATCTCACAAAGAATAGCCTGGGGCTAAATCCGAGCCTCCGCGATGAGAGGCCAGCAATTTAACCGCCTGACCCAAGGTAGGCCCTTTACCGATGTTGTGGAATAAACGAGAGAAATTTATTATATAGTCTGGAGTCTGGAGTACACACCTTAATCTACTCTTGACTACAGGATTTGGTTCTGCAATCTCGCTGCGATGTTGAGAAGCGTTAAAACTGAGCTGCCCTTCCACCTGTGCGCTCGTGCTGTTGAAATAGCATTTTAACATATGAGAATTGAGTTACCATTGGATTATTGATATTTTTCTTATTAATCGGTCATTAGGCGTTTTCAGCACGTAAACAGAAAAGGATTGATTGAATTATTATAGAAATTTGTAATTTAAAATTGATAATGATCACCGACATTACATTTTTCGAAGCTATAATAAATTACGGCGTATGAAGACTGAAGTTTCTTCGGCGGTGAAAACGTACTAGTATGTTGCGAAAGATAAGGATTGCCTATTATTCATTCATTCTGTAGTCTGTCTTACGACAGGTCCGTAGCCTCTTCCAAAGCGAGTTCTCCACAGGGTGCGATCTAGTGCTTCCTCTTTCAATTTCCAGTATCTTTTCTTTTCCTTAAGGTCATCCAGTAGCTGCTTACGTCTTCTCCCTCGTCGTTCCGTCATTTCTATCCTTCCTTCTAACTTTCCTTCAATCACGTGTTTCAGAAGGCAGTTTCTACGCAAGATGTGACCAATCCAGCTAGCCTTTCTTCTTTTTATTGTATGTACGATATTCCTCTCCTCCTTGACTCTGTGTAATACTTCTTCATTTCTCACACGATCGGTCCAACTGATCTTCTCCATTCTTCTCCAGCACCACATTTGAAAACTTTCCAGATACTTCTGATCTACTTTCCGAAGTGTCCACGTTTCAGCACCATACAAAGCTATGCTCCAAATGTAGCCCTTTACTAGCTTCTTCCTTAAATTTAATTCCAGTTTGCTGGTGAAAAGATTTTTCTTCTTGTTGAATGCTGTTTTTGCCATGGCAATTCTGGATTTAATTTCACGTGTACACCTTGCATCACTTGTTATCATGCTACCCAAATAATTGAAATATTCCACATTCTCCAATTGTTTTTGATCTATCATAATTTTCATTGGGGATGGTTGCCTTGAGATTTTCATTACTTTAGTTTTTTTCACATTCATTTCCATTCCATAGCGTCTTCCAATTTCAATTAGTCTATCAACCATGCCCTGTAGCACCGTTTTTCCCTAGCCAGTAGCACAAGGTCATCTGCATATTTCACAGTGCGAATTACTTGTCCTCCTATTTTGAAGTCTCCAAACCCTTCAAGAGCTTCCTTGGTAAGATACTCGCTGTATAAGTTGAACAGAATCGGTGACAAGCAGCAACCTTGTCTAACTCCTCTTCCAATCTTCACACTTCTCGTCTCCCCTTGGTCCAGTCGTATTTTGACACTCTGTTCCATGTACAATTTGCTGATCAATCTTCTTTCGCGCCAGTCTATCCCAATTTCTTTTAGGATTTGCATTAATTTGGTCCAGTTGACATGGTCAAATGCCTTCTGCCAGTCTATGAAGCAAGCACACAATTCCTCATCTATGACCAAGGTTCGTTCTGATATTATTCTCAGCATCCCAATTGCATCCCTAGTTCCTTTTCCTCTTCTAAATCCAAACTGATCTTCTCCAAGTGCATCTTCAATTTTCCTCTCAATCCTTCTTCTAAGTATCCTCGCTACTATCTTTGCTGCATGAGCGATGATGCTGATTGTGCGATGGTCGCTGCATTTTGTAGCTTTGGGCTTCTTCTTTAAGGCAATCATTGTAACTTCAATGAAATCTCTGGGCCATTCTCCAGTTACATACATGCTGTTGATCATCTTTGTCATTAGCCTTAGACCACTTTCTCCCAACAATTTGAGTACATCCCCAGGTACATCATCATCTCCTGTAGCCTTCTTATCCCTCATCTCCTTGATAGCTTTTGCCTATTATATGCTCATTATATATAAATATATTTATGACAAAGAACAGCTAAGATATTTGTTATAAGAATAAAATGTGTTTTGAGATTACGTACAGTAAGGAAAGTATAAGGGAGAACTCGGCGAAACTGCGTAGTTGTTTGAAGTTTTATTATATTTTTTCTGCAATATGATTCCCTTCAAGAGTTCACTTTCTTTGCGTTACGTACCGTAAGGCCCTTACAGGACCGCATCATTGCTCATCAGTATTCTGCTACGACACTGCAATAATTCGCCTTCAGGTTCCAGCCTAGGTGGCAGCCGACTTTGACTGATGACAAAGTTGGTGCCTCAACAGGCGACTGACTGGAAAGAGTTCCTGGGATAGGATCGCCTCGTAATGTTGGGTCAACTACTTAGGAATCACGTGACATCACCGTGAAGTAACTAGTTGCAAACTTGAACGTAGAAGGAGCGCAAGAGTAAGGGAAATATGATGATGGTGAAGAAGTTAGGCTGGAATGTCTTTTAATGGAATTCAGAAAGAATGTAATGCATACAGCCCAACTTTGTCTAGAGTCAACGCTTTTGTTTTGAAGTGGCACTGGATGTAAGTCAAGAAACGCTGGAGGAGTAAACAGTCATTTAGATTAAATGCGGTGGTCTTTGTTTTGGATAAAGGAAATTTAATACGGATAAGCTAAATTTACTTTCTTAGTTTCTGTACGGAGAAGCAAACTTATGGTCTATTATCTCCGCGTGTTGTGTAATCGTCTTTCCGTAATAAACTTCGTTCCAGTTGACAATTTATAAAACTTTTGAAATATGATAGGGACGTGATGGTGTTTTCATACTCATTAATTTTCTTAGTTAAAAACTATGTCACGAACGCATATTGGGAATGGGAGTGGAGACTTAGTGCCACATTTTCTAAACTGCAGCACTAGGTATTACTGGTATCCTTTACGCTCCCGCTGCTTTACCTTTTGGGGAAAACTACCGGTACCAATTAGGGATATGTGAGACTAAATAGACCCTAGAATCCCTCAAGGCACGTTGGCGAAGAAAATGCCGAAAATCGCAAACCGCCCAGTCAAACCTAAGTCGGTCACGTTACTGACTGAGCTGTCTATGATCACATTAGTCTTAGTCGATGCGTACGTTGCATTGGGTGTATAATTTTGGACATAGTGTCGATATAGTTTGTGGTTATTAAGGCATGTATATGAATTATGGAATGGATTGCGGACCATTTTGTAGCACCTGGAATCGAACATGTTCGGTAGACATGATAGATAGATCTTGTCCCATTACAGTCATTACAAAATAGGTAAATTATGAAATATCCGGTACTATGAAATTCAGGACATTAATTTCCATTGAATTCAAGTGCCTCCAGCACAATTCCAAATAACTGTCTATCGCATCACAAGTGATAGGAACGGGTGTTTATATGCTTCGGTTTAGCACAGAATGCAACAGTTTGAAGCAGCTTCAGCAGTATTTGGTAAGAATTTGCAAACACATTTCTCTATTTAGGATATCTTTTATATTTATTATTTACTAGAGTTTTATACTTATAGTCTTTATAAAATTTGTTTTATTTTATGCCATGTTTTCTGAAACGCGACTTTCGATTCCTGAGAAAATTTTGTACGACAGATGTCATTCCATGTCCTATTCGAATAACAAAGCTATAAAAGACAACAAAACGATGATTATTTGACGCACGAATAATGCGGCCAGTAAAGAAGTAATGTCTATTACCGACTATGATAAAGAAAACTCTTTGAAATTTACTGTTTGCTTTTGTAATTACAAAATTGCTATATTTTTAAGTAAAAGGGAGCAATTCTGAAGAAATGAGGCAAGAAATTAGACGCCTTGGACCATCTGAAAGTAGCTAAAACAAAGAATGCCTGCAGGGAGCATGTGAAATATTACCGTCATAAAAACGTAGAAGTTTCTTTATGAATCCCGGTGAAAAGTGGTGATAATTATCGCTAGCACTTGCAAACTTTTGACCTTTAATAAAAGTTATGAACATTTAAAATGAATACAAGAGGGGTTCATGGCAGCTTTTACTGCCGGAATTCAGAATAAAATTCTACGAAAAAAATAGTTTTATGTTTGGAAGTTTTATTTCACACACCGTCCATTGTTCTAAGTAGAATATTTCGTATCGTATAAATATTAGAGGAAAAGAAGGCTAAATTTTTAGTTTCTAATTTTAAAAATTAAGGTTTCTCTTTTTCGAAGTTTTCATGTTCTTGTACTTCGGAAACGTCGAATGTTATAGGCTACATTGAATTTAAAGTTTTCACGGCGTTGTGTATTAATAGCACAGTGTTCTTAAATGTGGTGATGTGTATTTTTGTGTGAATAGTTACCAAAGTTTTCAGGGGATCCTGCTGCATCCTTCTTCAGGGTACGGTCTTTTACCCTGAAGACAGGAACAGCAGGTTTACTTGAAAACACACAGTACCACATTTCAGAATACCATAATGTTTTCATTATAAACCACTTCCTGTAAATGAACCCACGCTTAATGTTATAAATTTTTGGTAATTAACATTACGCAGTCTTCCAATTGGTAGATCTTTGAATTCTTATATTTACGCGTATGTAATTTCGTTCTACATATCCATATGATCGCAAAATTTTGTTTGTCATTTTTTATCTTCAATTTTACTTTAACCTTTACTTCTTCTTTTCAGAGATACGTTTTTAGTATTTTCCATCATATTGTTTTTGTTAAAGAAATACCTAACGTTACGAAAACTGGCTGTGCTTCCTTCTTGAGGCTAAAGTACGAAACCCACTGTGCTGGGCCCGTTGGAATGGAGGCAGGAATTAGCTCATCCAATGTGTCCAGTAGGATATATTTCATGCTGCTCACTGATGACAGAAGCAGAGTGGAGACATTGTCTGCTTTTTAACCAAAAGGAAACGATTGTAAGTGTCCAGTATATGTCTCAGTTTAATTTTATGTCCCCTGCAAAATATCTTTTTTTTACGCTGTCTCTTTTCCTGTTCAGTTTCACACTCGATTCCATTCATTCAGCAGTAAACATATCTCCCAGCATCTATTTATTCTAATCTCAAGTGAGCTTTATTCCTCATATTTCAATACCTGTAAGAGTATTATGCCCCATAGGTCAATATAAATGAACCTATGTTGAAGGCCCTTCCTTGAAAGGTTAATCGTTACCCAGCTGGCTATGAAATTCGCCCTACTATGATAACCGAAATTAATTATCTTGTTCACAAAAGGACGCAGTTAGTACGCACCCTGACCCAGTGCTCATCTTTGCCCTCTATTTCTCTAAACTCACCTGAAAAGTCTCTTCCTTTAAGGTTTCAGACCAAATTTATGCACGCATTTATCAGTTCCTGTGCTTACTATGCATCCCGCCAATCTCAGCCTGTTTGTGGCTTTTTTAGTACCTTCAAACGAATACTCGCCGCCTTCTAGTACAGAGGTTAAGAATAAGTGGAGACGTACCTCCACTTCTCCATATGCTTTTGTGGTGTATACAAGGGCAACTTTACCTTTACTTTTTTACTTAAAGCGCATGCTTTGGCGGCGTATTCCAATCGGCCACGACCACTTTCCAAATTCTTACGGTCTTCTATTTTTTTCGTATATTATGTGATGCTAAGAACTGACGGAGTTGAAATAGCTTTCCTAAGAATTGTAAACTTAAGGCCTATATTAACGCTGGAATTTAGCTGCCTTGTTCTTGTACTATTTACAGAAATTGTCCACCGATTATTGAAGATTGTAGAAGAATTATACGAATTATGTACAGATTTAAAAGGACGTTGATGTGAAATTTTCCACTCTTTCTGTAAAATAATATGTGTTTCGGTTTCTCAAGAACAGAAACCGAATGAGAAATGCTGCATGAAGAATACAGTATCCACTTCTATTGTACACAATCTTCGTTCTCCACCTGTTTCAAAAGCTCGTGAATTCACGTTATACAGCTTCAGAAAACCTATGATTGTCTCAAAACCTTGAAATGATTTCAAGAGCACGTTCCACGAATTGAAAAATTTTCTTCTTTTCCACATTTATTCCAATCGATATTTCTGCTAAGTATACTTTTTGTTTCGAAAATCCCTAGAGATTTGTGGAACACATGTTTTTTCAGGGCGCCTGAAGGCTTGAGTTCGGGCTACATGTGCAAGAGAAGTGTCACAGAAGTTGCCGCAAAATAAGGTGGGCACGCTACTTCAGATAGGCATATTTGAAAAACGAAAGTCTGCGAAATTGTGCTTTACAATTCAGTGGCTTGTCACTGCGGAGGACTCCATTCAGTTTCATACAACTGCATATTGGATCTTTAGTGGACAAATAACGTGTTTATTTTCGAGTTATTCGCTGCCTGACATTTTCGATAGGACCGACTATTGAACACGTCATATAACTACGACTGACGCGATTTCTGACTGGTCTCGATAGAAAATTTAAGAGATTTTTATGGCTGTGAAGATTCATGTCATAATATCTGGATAGTACATCAAGCAGTCTGGTTACTGGTTACCGACGTTTCGGGGGAATATCTTCAGGGCATCCTAAACATTGGTAACGTCTTAACAGATTACACTGCTGGACAGACCAGACGTCTGCAGCCTAAAATTCTTTTAAGGTAACCTAAATTATATTTTCAGTTTAAATTGATGCTGTGTGGTTAGACGCAAGTGCTTTATTAAAGTTTGAATTCATAAAATTCTCGTAGACGTTTGATGTGGAGAGTTTCAATCTCCAGACGCTAAGTGAGGTGGAAGTTATGGAACAGTTTCAGATTAAGATCTCAAACAGGTTTGCAGCTTTGGATAACTTAAATGTTAGCGAGGACATAAATAGGGCTTGGGAAAACATTAAAGAGAATATCAAAATCTCAGCTAAAGAGTTTCTAGGTCTATAAAGGTAGAAACAGCATAAAACATGGTTTCATGAAGAATGTTCACAATTTTTAGGGCAAAGGAAGCAGACAAAAATGCAGTGGTTACAGGATATAGACCAAAGTAATGCAGATAATCTGAACAATGTAAGACGTGATACAGGTAGGTATTTCAGGAACAAAAGAGGGAATATCTGAAAGCTAAAATTAATGAACTTGAAACAAACGAGTAAGACCAAGAATATCAAAGACTTGTGCAGGGGCATAAACGAATTTAAGAAGGGTTACCAATCTAGAAGTAATGTAGTACAGGATGAGAAAGGTGATCTGATTGCAGACTCGCCACAGTATTTTTAAGAGGTGGAGGACTTATTTATCTCAGCTGTTGAATGTACATGGGGTTAATGATGTTAGGCAGACTGAAATACATAAAGCAGAGCCACTGGTGCCTGAGTGCAGTGCCTCTGAAGTTGAGATGGTTATTGAAAATCTAAAAAGACGCAAATCACTAGATATTGATCAAAGTCCAGATGAATTGATTAAAGCAGGAGGTAGGACAATTCGTTCTGACATCCATAAGCTTATTAATTCTATTTGAAATAAGGAGGAATTGCCAGAGCAGTGGAAGGAGTCAATCATTTTACCTATTTAAAAGAGGGATGATAGAACAGATTACAGTAATTATCGAGCATATAGGCTATATAGGCTACGTTGCTGTTAGTCGGCTTACAGTGCCACATTTGTTACGGCGGGTTGTAACAGAGGAAGGCAAGATTGGCATTATTCTTTTGAAGGGTGACTGTCTTCAGATTCAGTTCGCATCCCGGTGGCCGCGCGGTCCAAGGGTGTGGGTCTGCGGTCGCTCGCATGCTGGGATTGCGGTTTCGAATCTCGCCGGGCGGAAGGATGTCTGTTGTGAGTGTTGTGTGTTGTCAGGTAGAGGTCTCTGGGACGTTCTAATTCCTCGTCCAGAGGAGTGCTTCCGAGTTATGTCATTGATTGTGATCAAGGGCAACAAGAACCTCTACACCTGCAATAAAATAGGTAGACAGAGGTTTTTTTTCCAATGGCTCGACAGCCCCTTGGGGTCCTAAGCCGCCTCATTTTTCGAGGCTTCACGATCACACGTTTTAGACACACCACATTCGGCAGGACTCCTCTGGACGAGGGACCAGCCCGTCGCAGAGACCTCTACCTGACAACACACAACACTCACAAGAGACAGACATCCCTGCCCCCGGTGGGATTCTAACCCAAAATCCTAGTAAGCGAGCGGCCGTAGACCCACGTCTTAGACCGCACGGCCACTGGGATCGGCAGACAGAGGTTACAACTAATAAATAAATAAATAAATAAAATAAATAAATAAATAAGATTCATGTGGCACCTTACAGAGATGACAGCGTGCTTCCATTAGAAAGAGCAATCGGTGAATGCTGTGTAGGCAAATTAGCACTGTTTATAAATTGCATGGAACTCATAAATACACTGTGTTGGTAAATGCCGAGTTTTTAATGTTAAGCTTTGTGGTACATATACTAACCACTAGTAATTATTTAAAAGCTTAAGCTAAGATAGATGATATGTTGCACATTCTGCCACTGGTTTTGCTACGAGTTACCTACAGATTATGTAAATAATAAAAGCTAGAATGAGACAGACAATGCGAAGTCACTGTTCCCTGGCACGATATATTTTGGGGTAGGCTGTCTGACGTGGAGGGGTATATCTGCAACAATATTTCAGCTGTCCCATTAATCAAATTTCAGGCAGCTGAGGAGCACGGTGTGTTCGTCTGTGCTGAACATAGCACTGGTGATATACAAGGACGATACATCTTGCTTACCTGAGCGACTACTCGTTGCGGAACTGCGTCACTGTCCGTCCTTCCACTTCCGTTGTTGTATGAGAACCTCAACTACCACGCATCTCGTTAGCGTTGTGATAGTGTGTGATCAGGGGAGTGACTAACGTTTCGGAGGAAAATGCTGATTCCATATTCAGGGTATAAGAGATTCTACACCACCATGAAAATTATACATTTTATGCATTTGGTTAGGGGGCGGCACTTACGGAATCGTGGAGCTACTTCTGTCCTGAAGATGAGGTAACAGGTTCCTTAGACGTAATTGTAACCCCTTACCAGAATTCACTACTATATCAAGAAAGATGATAGTATGAAACTTGACCGTCGTGAGCACCTCTGTGTGATGCGACATTAAACTGAAAAGTTGCAGTGACGTCGCTCCTGAAGATGACTGCAGAATATTTCTCCGAAACACTTGTAACCACGTACCAGAATACAGGCGCCGTAACCAGGAAAACCACAGTTTAAAACCTTCGCCGCCGTAGAAACCTCAGATCATATATACTTAACCTTTATATGAGGCAGAACTACACGGGTTCATTAAACGCTCCTTTTCCTGGAGAGGGTGGCATTGGTAACTTTTACCAGGTTTTACGATATTAGCTGCTATCTCTTGTGCTACTCGCTTAATTTATAAATTGCCTTTAGTTTTTGATTTACCCTCCTATTAGTCACGTAGTCTAGAATATTAATCTTCATCACGGTGAAAAGCTAAAGTATTAAGTTTATAGTGTCTACGTGTGGGAACCCTGCGTGTACCCGGAAATCGTAGGCTCACTTCTACTCTGAAAGAGGAAGCACTTCTTTCCTCCGAAGCATTGGTACCCAGCCATCAGGCTACATATTAGCGTAACCCAAAAGACTACAATATGAATTTCCACTGTCGTAAAAACCTCAGTTCTTGTAATTGCAACCACTACATAGCATCCGTAGAAACTTAAACCTGAAGATGGAGGCAGTATATTTACCGAAACTTTTAAACCCATCTATCTGACTACACGGTGTTATAACCCAAACAAACTACGGTATGAATGTTTACTGCCGTGAGAAATCGAAATGATAGGCTTATAACCGACGTCTCGTTTATGTTTGCTCTCTTGTACAAGGAGGCATAATCCTTAATACGTGTATGAATCTGCCTAGAAAAACAGCTCCTTGCTCATTTAAGATGCCATGCCATCATTTTATTTTGAGTGAGTTTGATAAATTTTGAAATTGTTATAATGGCAAACGCGGCACATTTTCAATCAACTACCTCGTTCACCCGGCTTAACCCGAAATCTGTGACCCCAATTATTTGTAGCAACATTATGCTGTTTCTGAAGTTTTCACGGGATGCACAGCTTTATCCCCGTGTTCACACTTAGTGTTGTATCCTTCATGAGTAGTTAAATCCATTTTATTCTATTCACAATTTGTTTACGATCCACATTTAATAGTATCCTTTCATATATATTTTTTGTGCAGAAGGGCCCCGTAGCAGATGCTGCGGACGCACCGCAGCCGAATAGCTTATTGTGCAAACCTGTGACGAAAATGATTAGTTTTTTTTCGTTTTTCCGCGTAATGGAGCACTGGTGGAAATAAATTGATAGGGGAAAACCGAAGTACTCGGGGGGAAAAACCTGTCTCAGTGTCACTTTGTCCACCACAAATCCCACATGGACAGATCCGGGATCGAACCGGTCCGCCGCGGTCAGAGGCCGGCGACTAACCGCCTGAGCCATGGCACGGCCATTTCCTTTCATCTAATACGTTCGTATCCGAAGTAGTCTCTTCCAGGTTTCCATCCAAATTCTTGGATATATTTCTCATCCTGCAGATCACACCCGTCTTAACGACTGAATGAATGACGGTCTATATTTCACTGTATTAAGTTTATAGCATTTTATAGAGCATGTTGACTCCATAAGGCATTTTTTACACAGGAGCAAGTGTCTGCAGCCTTATTTTTTGCCATTGTTATTCCATGAATAACTAAGAGCGGAGTAAATGCTACATATACCGCTATTCGGTCACATGCATCATTTAATGCCTGTGAGAAGGTAAACATTATGAAATTCATTATTACTCTTTCAATTATGTTTCTACGTCTTGACACGTCCACATCCTGTTACGAAATTTTGCCGTTAAAACACCTTGAAACGCTGTTATTTCGTTAACCTGAAGGCGGTATCTCACTAATATCAATATATCCTACAGACTTTAGTACTCATAAATTACCTCGCTTCATTATATCGCAGCCTGGCTTAGTTTTCTTGAATTTTCTCGGTCTGTTTTGTCAGATACTATGATACTACAATAATTTTCTCCCCAACAATTTTTACAGCCGTTTGTCGTGGTGGAATAGCTCAGTATAGTCACAAAATACGGACTCGATGGTAAGTTTTCCATTTCTAGAAGGAGCGGAGAATCTTCTGTTCGCTGCCGCTTTCAGCTGGCTCCGTTATCTCCTGAAGAATGACTATCGAAGGCTGTTTCTCGTGGGGGTAAAACGGTCGTGATGTGAGGCTGGCAACTCACATCCATCTAGTGCTGACAGCAAGCCTGCAGGGAGTTATATCTACATTCTCACATAATTTTCGTGATGCAGTGTTTAATTAACTGTTTAAAGTGTCATCTGCATTAACATTAAAACAACTCCCCATTTTAATAATAAATAATAAAACTTTATTAACTACAACAGCAAGTACAGCAATGGAGATATACATCATTATTGAATCGTTGTGCCTTTAACCAACATCCAGGAACAATTTGAACAGGGCATGTTTCTGACCGTCATGTAATAGGCCATATAATTGTAATTGTAGTGAAAAAAACAGAGTAACCGAAAAAAACACTAACAGACACTCCCCGTTTTGTCCACACCGTGCATTTAAGTGGTTTGTGTGATTGTAAGAACAAACAGCGACTGTATTTGTAAACAAAATTTACGTTTGGTCTTCGTAATGAAGACAGATTGCTTTTCTTTACGGTACGAAACTAACTGTTTAATACTACAAAATCAGCCTCCCACTTCCCTTGCCATTTTACCATTATACGTATTGTTATCCATTCTCAAATTCTCTTTCTTACACAAAATTTCTGCTCTGAAGCCAATCAGTAGATCATTTTTCTGAACACGTAAGTCAGTGTTAAGGTCCGGAACAATATTCACGGCAGAAACTGATACGTCCCCTACTTTTCTCTTTCTCCAGGCTTCAAAAGGCTAAGCATAGGGACGGTTTTACTTTATTCCAACCCTTCACGGTGTCATACAGACGCAGGTAGAAGGTGTGAGGTGTCCGTAACCCCGTGCGACATGGCCCTTTGCGGTCCTAAATACGCGTAAATCTTCGGCGACTTACGGGAAGCAATTTGTTCTATTGTGCGGAGTGATTTACACGGGCAAGTTCAAGACCGGGCCACGCAGTCCCTGTTCTTATTCAGGTTTCAGGAGATGGAGACTGCCGTGTCATTTGTGCCTGTCGGATCAGTACACAGTGGCTGGTATGTAATCCTCAAACGAGAGAACATATAAACTGTATCAGCTTTTAGCCCTTCGCAACCTGCAGTTCTCCTAAATTATATACTTAAGCTTTCATTAGTACAAAAAAACAACCAGTTAATGCTGTTTGAAGTTTCCAGTCTCGTGGGATAAGCTATGATATGAAAAACTTTTCTTGGACCGCCCGGAAGCTGCAGGCAGCAACTACTCCGAAACGTTGGTAACTGTATACCATTGTACACGATAGCGTAGTTCAGAGGATAGGAATTTACATCAAGATCGCTGTGAGAACCTGAAATTTTGCAGTTACTGTTAATTCTGGCAATCAAACGGAACACAATGGCCTAAATGCACTCTATGGGTGCGTCTGTCGTATAATGCGTTTACAAGTAAAGCCAGCATATCTGTATAATGTAAAACACAAAAGTCGACACAGACGTAGGTCTATAACGCGCGTCTGCAGGGAACCGACGATCCGAACATGTCGGAACGAAATCACGAAGTTTTGAGTGTTCTTTTTGGTGGTTATTGTAAATAATAATAAAATGGTAGTTCTTAATTTGAATAAAGTTACAAAGTTTTGAGCAGGCCCGTAGCCGGGGGGGGGGGGGGGAGGGTCCAAATGGGTGCGATGCACCAACTACAAATCTGGGTGCACCCACTAAAATTTACAAGATATCAAAGAAAAACAGGCTGATCAACCCGCTAAAATCGTGCGACACCGTACCGCATCGAGATGCTACCTCTGTTGAACCGCCGTGGTTGGAAACAATTCATTTTAAAAAATGTGTGTACATGCAAGTTGTTTTGTGCAGTGTTATAGAGCGCGTTGTGTGATTTATGTTAATTTTGTGGTCCTGACAAAGGCGCTTTTTAAGCCTATGCGTACATAATATGTATATACACTATATTTAAAATAGAGTATTATATACGTATATAAACGTATGTACCTATATGCACTCGCAATGGAAGCCGCTACACCCACTGTGTTCATGGTCTGGCTACGGGCTTGGGTCTGATTGTTGTACTTTTGTGGCTGTTTTATCTAATAATAAAACGATCGTACTTAATTTGAAAGAAGTTACAAAGTTCTGAATGCTGTATTTTGATTCTTATTGAAATTAATTACAAGACATGCAATGTACGTATGACGTAACATTGAGGCGCGTTCGCGTAATCATTGTTACCGTGGAGAAGCAATAAGGATTACATATTCTGAGTGTGTGTCTGTAGCCTTAGTTATCCAGCATGCAAAGCGGCGCATGCGCTGTGTCATATTGTCGTCTGTGGCCTGTCCGTTTCTACAACGATTTTCGGAAAAAAGTTATTGAACATAAAATATATGTTTTGATTTTCTCTACAACTTTTATCTGAATCATTTCTCATTCTATGAAGAATTCGGCGAGATATTATCATAAATATACTTAGGTATTCATGCAAAGTACCCGTCATTCTTGTGAGATGTGAATGAAACTTGAATTTTCTCGACAGAGTTTCGAAAAATTCTCAAATATCAAATTGGAAGAAAATCCGTCCAGTGGGATCCGAGTTATTCCATGCGGACGGACAGACAGGCGGACGGACAGACAGGCGGATGGACGGAAAGACATGGTGAAGCTAATAGTCGCTTTTCTTAATTTTGCGAAAGCTCCTAATAAAACGTTCTGCTTAAGCTGAATGTAGTTACAAAGTTCTGAATGCTGAATGTTGTTCTTTGATGGTTATTACAGTTAATAATATAACTATCGTACTGAAGTTGAATGGAATTGCAAAGTTTTTAATGTTGTGTTTTGATGGTTATTACACTTAATAGAAAA
The DNA here is from genome assembly GCA_021186555.1 of Reticulitermes speratus. NCBI lineage: Eukaryota > Metazoa > Arthropoda > Insecta > Blattodea > Rhinotermitidae > Reticulitermes > Reticulitermes speratus. The sequence goes on from JAJKFL010000005.1 coordinate 25,897,547, forward strand.
ACGACCGTACTTAATTTGAACGAAATTCGCTACGGGCTGGACGTTCCGGGGATCGAATCCCGGTTGAGGCGAGATTTTCCGCACCTGTCCATTACCGGCCCTAGGGCCCACCCAGCCTCCTATACAATTGGTACCGTGTCTCTTTCCCGGGGGTAAAGCGGCCGGAGCGTGGAGTTGACCACCCACCCTCATCAAGTGCCGGGGTTAAAGAAAAAGTAGAGCTATATCTCTACTCCCCCTCTGGGCCTTCTAGGCTCGTTCTAGGGAGAACTTTACCTTTACCTTTGTCAGACAATTTGAGTGCTGTTACTGCTGGACGGGTGAGCACGACTACGAATAAATAGTTTTGTTGGAGATGTTCTTAAAGCCGCGTTAACTCATCGAGTCTTATTTTCCAGATGCTTAATTTTTTTCTCAGCACAAAGGATTTACCTCGTTGCTAAAACAAACCAATTTCTTTCAGATCGTGGCTGTGTACATAAACAAAAGAAGGAGAAAGTACAAGCGACCACGCATATTTCGTTCCATACGAAGTCTTATTTAAGTTTTAAAAGCATCACGTTTACCTGAGTAATATTTAGAAGTTCAGTTTCTACGTCACAGAAAACCCGTACCTCTCTGTTGAAGGGAGGAGTCGGTTAATGTTGTTTGTGGAAATAATATCTGTTAATCTGAGAATAATACGTTATTTTACACCGTGTGGTAAAGGGATTTTTTAATGTTAAAGGAAGTCGTAAAGATATTAACCTCTATACTTTCAACGTGGCATGATATTACGTCTTTATCTTTGTTTGTTAAATTTGATATAAAGTTTGAACTGTAACTAACGGAGAAGTATCTCAAGTACCAAATAAAAAAGTCTAAATCGAAACACGCTGGTGCTTTTATAAGGCCTCTGATGCGTTGTAACTTGCTGTGTTCAGCAGAAACATGTATAGTGACCTTCAGTATGGCTTTCCACGCACGCATGTCAATCAAATTCCGTGCACCATACACCCTGTACGTCATTGCCGCCAGCCAATAACAGATGAGCTCGAGTGGAAAATTAAACGCTGCTAACTATGAAAGCTTATATCGTTGATATTCATTACATAGGTTTAATGATTCCTTTTGAGTTTATCCACCAGTGAAACATCGTTTGTTTGTGTAGGAGAATACATGAAACTGAAATTTTATTGAATTTTCTAAACGCAGAAATTAGCATGCCATCCAAGTTAGCAGATCTATGAATTACTTATTAAATTAATTATTATATGCCTTCTGATCTGGATGTTAGAAGCTTCGCTGTTAATTCTTTTAAGATAAAAACAAGACTAGAAAGTGCCGTATTACCTAATTTAGTACATAAAATTAGAAGAGGTGTTCTTTGAAGTTTATTGAGTTTGTTTTGAAGTGGAAATACTGAACAGCAAATCTGTGATTCGCCCACGCGGAATTTCAACAGTCTGTGGAGGGAATATGGGCTGCACGGAAGTCTAATTATGACTTTATGTGAACCAAGCTCTATCTGAGAATCGCTGAAGCATTCTATAACGAATTTTGACAGCATCTGTAAAACAATTTACGGCATACGTGGAAAAGTACGTTTATATGAACTAGACCCTATGATGGATCAATAAGGCTGAAAGTCGGAACTGTCCCACAAATTTTGGTATGAGTCTTTCAATGCCAGATTTCAATAAAATCTGTGAAGCTTTTTGTGGTGATACATAAAAAGCCTCTTATGATCTTCTGTATAGTATGCTTTATTGTTTAAAAATATAGCCGAAAATGGAAATTAGCCGATAAAATTTGGTGGAAGTCTTTCTTACTGAATTTCGGTAAATGTGTGACACATTTCGTGCCACACGTGGCAATGTCCATTTGTGGTCTTACGTAAACCGGGCTGTATAGCTGTTGTGGATCGCTGTAGCTGAAATCGGAATCGCGCAACAATTTCAAATGAAAAATTCAAATGAAATTAAAAAAAAAAGGATGCCAAGATTGTGGGCGTTGATACTGGATTACAGGCGGCCACAGCAGACACAAATAAGATTTCTTACATTAAGAAAAACGTCTAATTTAAATTATGTTAAAGAATCAAGTTCCTACCCGGCTGTCTGCGAAGGCTGTTAGGGAAATAATCAACCTTTTTTTTTTAGAAGGACCCCGCAGCAGAAGCTACGGATGCACCGCAGCCTTGAGGCTTATGGTACAACCCTTGTGATGAAGATGAAGAGAGAGATGATGGCTTTTTTCATTTTTCCATGTAATGGAGCACCGGTGGATGAAATTGACAGGGGAAAACCGCAGTACTCGGAGAAAAGCCTGTCCCAGTGCCACTTTGTCCACCACAAATCCCACATGGACTGATTCGGGATCGAACCCGGGCTTCCGCGGTGGGAGGCCGGCGACTAAACGCCTGAGCCATGGCACGTCCACATAATTACTGTTTGTTCTGAGAAGGGTGTGGAATGCATGTCTGTTGGGAGAATGCAGAGAATTGTTAAACACCTTCTTCTGATCATTATCCTTCATGCAAGTAACTGTAAGGTGTTTAGCATTTCTCGTTTATGTTCCAAATGGTCTGGTTTACTTGTTGATCGAGTGTTCATAGTGACAGGCCTTTTGGGATGTACATCGTGTAATTTGGTAAAAATGTACCTAGGTGTCTTCATATTCATTGCCGTGATAACCTGAAATCCCAAACTTTTTCTTGGATTTATTTAGTTCTGCCAGGCAAATAAAGTAGGTCACAACTGCATCCGTCTATGGTCTACCAAATTCTTTTTCAGTTCGACTCTACTTTGTTTTACATAGTACAAACAAAGCCATATTATTAACACTTATATACGTATATTCAATTATTTTCGTAGCAGGCTGTATAGAAGAGCAGTTGTTAGTATTTATAACATTAGTACAAATGTAGCAAAGGACATTTGGAAAATTAATTAAAATTGTTATGAATTGATGTATAATTATTAGAACATCTGAAATTAGATTAAATAATTTATGTAATTGTAGGAGCAATGCAGCCCAAATAGAAAACGTTATTGGGTTTGTAACTGTTTGTTAAAATTTCTGAAGTTGATAATAGCCAATCTAATAATTCATTTAGGTAATAATTATTGTAGTTTAATAATATTAATAATAATCATCTTTTAAGCTTCGGGAATTGTGAATTATTTTAAAATATGTTTTTAATGCTATTAAAATATGAGTGAGTCGGTCTGCGGCCGCTCGATTGCTGGGATCGCCGGTTCGAATCCTGCTGAGGGCATGGATCTTCGTCTTTTGTGTTAATTGCGTGTTGTGAAGGTAGCGGCCTCTGCAACGAGCTGATCACTCATTCAGAGGAGTCCTACCGGGTGTGTGTGTGTCTAATTGTGTGTGATCTAGAAACCTCAACAATGAGTCTCTCTAGGCTGGAATTGGTTTGTTGCACCACAGAAGAAAAATGAGAAACTTAGTGAATACATGATATAGAATCAGAAGGGTCGGTGGCCATGTAAACGGTCGAAACGGCGTTAACTTTTCAGAAGACTTGAGTCTTCATGTAGGAGGAAGTTAATTGCAAGACAGGCAGTCAGCTGAAATCAGTCGACGTTTGCTTCGTACGTTTTTGCTTATCGTGATTTCTAATTATTTAGCAAGATTAGTATTCTTGCAACACGCTCTTTGCAATTCTATATACGGTATTATTGTTCTGGCCTACTTATTAATCTTTTAAAGCGCAGTGGTTATTATATGTACCATTTGCCTTAACATTAATGAATATTATCTCTATAGAGTGTTTATGGGTTTCTTGTGTTTCTCAAACTAAACAGCGATTATTTCCCCAAGCAATATTGAGTCTGATATTTGTAATGGAGACGCAATACTTTTGTGTGAGGTGGGAATTGAGTTTACAAGTCTCATTTGGAGGAACTTGAGGCTGTAAAGTTTCAAACATTCGTATTTATTGGAATTACAGTTCCGTTGTTACAAATCTTATAACGTTGCATCTACTGTAACTTTGTCATGAAAATGTATCTTTCTGTTTCGTTAAATATCGCACCATATAAAAATCCTAATAACATTGGTAATCTCAATATTGACCGTTTTTAAGAAAATCACCCGATGACCTCGGTTTAGACCAAAATAATAACATATAGATTTAATAATTTAAAGGGGACTGTAAGTACGAAAGAACGGGAAAGCAGGATTTGTGTTCAATTTATATAATTCCTGTTAAGAATGTGCTGTAAGAAGAAACACTTGCAATTTGTAAATGGTTGAACCTGAACCCTTTAAGACACAGCTGTTACTGTCTTTACCTGCTTTAGGACAAGGAAACGCCCCATTTTGCCGCCATATTGACGTTTATTTATTATGATTTTAGAATTCATAATTATTATTTTTCTAAACGACATTAATCAATTGTTCTTTGTGCTTGAGTCGGAGTATTTTTCTGTGAGGTATAGATTGAATTTATAAGCGCTGTTTAAGTAGGTTTAATTTTTCTAAAGGTCAATAAAATGTTTTTATTCACCGTTTGACTTTTACAAAAGAACAAGAAGGATGTAAGTGTGGGGATATGACGGGCTCACATTTCAATTAATGACATATAATTAACGACTTAATTTCTTTAGTATCATCAGACGGTAGGATGACTGTTACTTCTGAATTGGGAAGTATCGTGAAGGAAGCCGTTTGGCCCAATTTAAATTTGTACTGAAACATTTGGAGATAGTGAAAAAGAAGGAAAACCAACAAAATATAGAGATAATTTCGTCCGACCTGAGAATCGAACTATAGACTACGAAATACGAGCCAGAGGATATGATTATGAACCTCGACCGGGATTAGCACTATTTCTAACACTATATCCTTGTCGAAGTTTGGGTTGTGAGGTATGTGTTGGTCGAGTTCGCCACTTTAATCCTAAGTATTATTCTGAAAGCTGACCTACATGAGGTCTTGCTGTTTGAGTTAAGCTCATTAGTCGCTCTAGAACGCAATCTCCCTTTCTCTCTTTCTCTCTCTTCGTATTCTGCTCGCCACAACTGGTGCAGTATGCGTTGGTAATAAGTCAGTATTATTTCGGATACGGAACACTCTGGCCCACCCCGTGCCGTTTCTCCATTATCCGCCGCTACCCGCAGCTCCAGACCTTCTCCTGTGGGCTCATAATTTCACTACCCACCTCTTTATTGAACAGATGTTTTTATATAGGTCATAGGATACCAAAAGATGGGCCGATATTAACAGTAGGAAACTGAATCTTCGGGCTATCTTCTGGGTTGTCATACTATATAGTCGTATCGGTAGATACCAGCGTTTTCGAGTAACATGTTGCCTTCATCTTGAGGGTATTCCTGAAGGTGGAGGCAAGTTGGTTGGCAGAGTGGCCCTGAAAAGAGTGACAGCATGTTTCTCGGTTATGTTGGTATACACCGATAAGAGTACACGGCGTCACAACCAAGCCATCGTATTCAGCACACACATCGCCATAAGAACCTCAGTTTTTTTACATCAAAATTAGTATTATTACCTGAGATTCCAGTGTGTAAATTACGTGTAGGCCGAAGCCTTGTTGTGATTGTAGCGCAATAGGCACTTGCCACCGGCACACTCCTAGGCATTAATTAATTGTATGTTATTTGATTGAAGTTGTAATATGGTACGCTTTTAAGGTAACTGATAGTGGCATGCAAGGAGAGTGTTTGTTTGCGTTCTACGTGCAAGAAGTTGTGCTGTAAATTTAATATTAATTTGAATGATTTTGCGACTAATTACTAAATAATACTAATAATCATACAATAACTCCACGGAACAGAATCCTTCTTGCGAAGCTGACAGTTGTTGACACAGTCAACAAGTTCCCGCCTTATATGGAACCTGATGGTTCATTACTGTGTTTACAAGAACGGACTTTGGTTACTATCCTGAGCCAGATGAATCCAGGTCACACCCTTCGACGTTATTTCTTTATCGTAAATTGTAAGAATAATTTATCGTCTACGCCTAGATCTTTGACATAGTCGCTGGCGTTCAAGCTACATGTCCGCTTACCTCATGCTGTTGAGTTTCATATCCTAACCTGATGTATAGGGTACAAATTGTGATGAGGAAGTAAAATCAACAGCAGCAACACCAGACAGAGCAAAAATTTGCGCAAGTCTTTTTAAATGCCGTGGATGGGAAAGTTGTTATAGTTATCAACATCATCATTAAATTTGAAGCATAAATTATATTGAGAAATGGTTTATGTGCATATGTACCATTTTTAAATACAAAACTTTTCGACTGTCACTTATTGGTGCTACCTTCTGCACCTATTCATTACTAATACCAACTCGGACTGTAACATAAATTTTTCTTGTTGACATATTCTGCTCCTTTTCTTAACTAATTGTAACATACGTAAAGATAAAAGATAAATCATAAATGTTTTCAATAAAAGCACAAATAACAATAATGCACATGGGTGTTTGTGTGTGTAGACAAAGTGCAACGTGTCAGTTGTGATCCGAGTTGAGAGCGGAAAGAGATGGTGACCTTTCTGACTGAGATGACATTGTCCGTGTTTGTTCACTTCCGTGAGAACCTTCAATCAGCGTGTTTTTTCGTGGTTGTGAGCACCGCAGCTGTCACGGATGTAGATTTTGTATGTGATACAGCTGCCGTGCTCGGTGTGACGATGAAAGACAACACCTTCAGCTGCAAAATACAAAAATTATGCAACCAATTGTGACTGAATTAGAGCTAACTTCTGATACGTTATGCGTTTGTAACGAGTACAAGAAAATGTAAATAGTCCATTATATATTTCGCTTCAGTAATACACATATTAGACTGAACCCAGAAGCAGTTTTATATTGTTTCTCCTGTTCAGGTACTTGACCACTAGTGTGATAAAGTTGATGTCAGAAGTAAACATGTTTTTTCCGATTACTTTGGGCTTAGGGATGGGTGATGTTCGTAGCCATTTAACGACGTTTCTATGTCAACCGTACACAAGTCTGTGGGCAAAGGTAGAGTTGACCTTGACCCTCATAGAGAGAGAATATTCCAGAAACACGTGCAGTGTAAACTGTTCCGTCAGATTTTAACAAGCTCTTCGCAGTTAATTCCAGGGAGAACTTGACATGCGCATTGCTTGCACATTTTCCATGAAGAGTGATAATCAGTCCTAACAAGGCAAACGAAGTTGGTTCACGGTACATTAACTACAGCTAAACTGAACCTTGCTAATCCTACGGATGTAGGCCTGTCGCCGCAATTTAGCCACGGATATATTATTGGAAGCAATTCTGTTGATACAAACAGTAGCTGAACACATTAAACGTATGGTGGTAATTGTGAACATCATCTGCGTTAATATTTAAGAGGTTGGCAAGTATAGCCATAATGTAACAAATGCAGCACGGTTTCTCCATTTTTTAATTATGTCGGAAACCAGTAGAGTTACAGAAAGTGCTTGTAGAGCAGGAAATGTGTTTGTATGAAACATTTTTCCTCTCAGATAAATATTTAGCTGCTTACTGTAGAGATGTGCGTAGGAACGTATGTAGGCCTTCATGTAAAATATGTCTCAGTTTTTAAACTTTAACAAAAATCATTAACTTCTAACGGTCATTTCTGGTGCATGTTTTTGCAGAACAGGAATGAAATGAACGAATAATGAGGAGGTGCTTGATTTAGATACATTTTTCGTCGTTCTGCAAGTGTTAATTCACTGCAGATTCGAATACATTTTTCCAGCCATTATACTGCGTAATCTGAAAATACAGTTCCTTGTATCTCTGCATGCATTCATGCCAATTAAAAATGTTTCATGTAAGAATTCTATACGTAATGAGATTTATGTTTTACGTCATGATAAATATTCTGCACAATGGGACTCTTTTTAATTATAAAATATGATTTCAGTTTCGTGTGACGTAGGGTTAAAAGCAGGAAGACCAGAATGAAGGTGGGTAGACTGTATTGAGAATGATCTGAAATTAATGGACGTGGAGAGATGGAGGAAGAAAGCAAAAGACAGATCCGTATGGGCTATCATTCTGAAGAAGGCACTGGTTCAACTATAAGGACCGTATTCCAATGAAGAAGAAGAAGTGACGTAGGGTTAGCTGACCTAACATCAGTTGTGCGGTTTGAGGCTATTTATGGCGTCGTCTATGAGGGATATTGTCGTCTGATCTTCAGGAATCGGGGAGCAGGATGTTTCTCCGAAACATCGGTGAACTTCTACCAGATTGTACTGCTTTACGTACTGTAAGACAGTGTTATTCAAAATAGAATTAACCCTGCAACTTTTAGTGTATAATACTTCAGCATAAATTTCAAAGAAATGCGTGTTTCGTCAGACAAAATTTGCTGAAAAACAAACGTGATATTGAAATAAAGTGTATGGTCACGAAGGAAAGATATTCAGACCTCTTATTATTCTTCTTTGAATAGGTTTTACTGTGTATACTTCAAACCCTCTCCTCCAGAGAATAATAATATTTCAAACAACTCGTATTCTGTTATTTCTCTTCCCCCCTCTTTAATGATAATAGCAGTGGAGGGGGGATATGCACCTTCCGCTTATGCATCCAACATTGGCACCTGTAAAGTAAGCAGTGTAATTACTTGCAATTAACATCCTTTTAAAAATATATAGCTCTAAAAAACTTGGAGGCCTGAGGAGCATATAGGAAAGGGGTCGAGCAGGTGAAGTTGTGGAAATGGCCTCAAGGGACCCCACGTGAGTAAGTCACATTTTACGCTACTTCATTTAAAACGTTACACATAACAGTTACCCATAATTGGGCTCTAATCCTCCCCGGCTAACCAAGTAAGCAGCTTAAAAATAAATGAGCGTAAAATAAACCGCCCTCTCCTACATTAAATTGATTAATAAACAGCAAAACGCGAGGAAAATGAAAACCATTTTCAGGCAAATATGGTATTTATTATCCAGAGAACGAATACAGGACAAAGGATAATCCGATGATGTAATAATATTTCAAAATGAAACTCAAAATGAAGTTAACTGTAGGCCTAACTGGAAGCACGTAATATTTATAGCAGCTTGTTACCAACTTCAGAAGTTGAAAGCGGAGGTAATCAACTAACTCTTCATACATTTAAAATGAACTTATTTCATTCTCACGTTGGGTTTTAGTGAAATTAACTTTCTTGTATCTGCGTTGGCATCGTGTTGGAAAACCACAAATAACATTTAATTGTTTATAGTCGGTAGAAACAATTATTTGCATGATTTTTGTCAAGTACCAAATAACCCTCAGACCAAAAAAGCGAGTATTTATGAACGAGATATCTTGCTTGGAAAGAACGAAATGTTTTTAATTTTAATAGCTACCTCGAAGTAACACTTCTTCTTTTTCTTGGGAGTACAGTCCAATTACGGCCTGCTTGTATCGTAATCGTGTACGTTTTCTGTCCTACAGAGACTCACGATACAACACCTTAAGTAGAGGACAGGTTCAACCGTTTGCCTATGCCTTCACTTGGCAACACAGAAGAGCGAGAACAACCGCGTTTGGAGTCAAATTTAACCATTTCCGCACTGAGTTTCAGGCAAGGAAATGAACATACTTCTCAAGTTTTAACAACCTGACTGCGGAAAATATAAACGTGACGCTTTAAGTTTAATTTAATTTAGTTTAGTTTAATATGGAAGAGTGCCGATCCCAGTGGCCGTGCGGTCTAAGGCGTGGGTTTTCGGCCGCTCGCTTACTAGGATTGTAGGTTCGAATCCCACGGGGGCATGGATGTCTGTCTGTTGTGAGTGTTGTGTGTTGTCAGGTAGAGGTCTCTGCGACGGGCTGGTCCCTCGTCCAGAGGAGTCCTACCGAGTGTGCTGTGTCTAAAGTGTGTGATCGTGACGCCTCGAAAAATGAGGCGGCCTAGGTCCCCAAGGGGCTGTCGAGCCATTGGAAAAAAATGGAAGAGTAATAGTAACAGTAATAATATTTGTAGTCCTCATCGAATTTTTTGCTTTTAGCATTCTAAAGGTTAAACTCGTAAGTGCAGTGTCTTGGCTGTATGAGTCTAGCTCGCCGTAGAACCCGTGGCCATTGGATTAGCCATTATCGGAAATTCAGTATTAATGAATAACTAGCACAAAGCTTGTTGAAGTTTCAGCGGGGAATTGTGAAAAGAAACTCCTTAAGAAGTATCTAACTTCAGCAACTCGTGAAATTCTGGCAAAACTGCTACATTTATACTAATGTAATATTCTGAACTTGACAGACTAACAGAGAGGCTAATTCTAAGAAGTGCTGCCATCTGCAGGACTTTCTGAGGAAAGGAAGACAGTGAGATATCCATTCAAGCACACTTTCTTCTGCTGATTCTTCTGTTAGTAACTGTAAATGACTGCAAAGCATGTTGAATATAGGAAACGACTCAAGAGAAAATGTTCGTCTTATGTATGTACTTGAATAATCTTGAGCCCTTAGAAAGATGTGTTCAAGGTAGCATAAACATTGAAGATTATTACCAGTCAACACAGCTTTATTACCCAGAAGACTTGAATCTTTATTCATACCGCATTTGTTGGCTTTACGTATATTTTAGGACTTTACAAACTGAAAGGCGTATATCACTTAACGACTTGCCGCTATACTGGTTATTTTGATTTGGAAACTATGTGGAAACAAGTGGCCGTGGTTTGTTTTAACTGCCAACATTAGTGTAACTTGACTGAGGAAGTTCATGGAACACTTACATTTCACTTTATGTTGCAGTTGTTTGCAACTTATTTTGACGTTTTTCCGCTACGCATTTCAGTACGACTGCCCCAGCACCAGGCGTGCGTGTCAAATTACTTATTGCACTGCGTATACAATGTTAAAATCGCTAATTATTTTTGGGTTAAAAATGCAATTAAACTAATTGGAATTAAAGTAATTAGTTATTTTAACAATGTGTACGCACTAAAATAAGTAATTTTACACGCACGCCAGTTTCTGGTACGGCCGTACCGAAATGCGTAGCGGAACGAGGTTAGAGTAAGTTTCAAATGACTGCCACATGTAATGAAATGTGCTTGACATTGCAACACGACTCTTAAATATTTAGTTCATGAAACACATCAGTTAGGACATCCGACTTCCTGACCAAGAACTGGACCTCTCGAAGACGAAGTAGTTGACTCAAGTGGTAAAGCTTGGACTTTGTATTCGGGGGGGGGGGGGGGTGCTCTCTTCTAATTTCTCTCGGCACACCGATAGTCCAGACTGAGATTTTGTAGTTTTACTCAGTTCCTTCAGGCAAGTAGCGGTGTGGTACTTCAAGTTAGGCTGCGATCGCTTCCTTCAATGTCCTGCATAATTTATTAGACCCACCGCTGTATAGTCTCAGTTACTGACAGCCTTTTAAATAAACTGCGAACTGCAAGTACAGTGCCATCGTCCGATAGCTTCCGAACCTATCGATGAACATTGACTCTTGCTTGAGCGTTGGACAAGTTGCGGGAAGCTGTCAGGTGGACCCCTTCTATAATGATATAGGCCTCATGCTTAGCAGCTTTGCGGCGCAGTCCTTGAGATGGGCGAGATATTCCGCGCCTTTTTACTGAACCTGGCAGCTGTATTACGATGTTTGCAAGAGCCCGTCACAGGACCCTACCTTGAGAAAATTCAGCCCAGTCCATACCCATAGTAGTAGCAGTAGTACTACTACTACTTTTACTACTACAACTGCTACAACTACTACTAATATTTTGACTCGTAGGAGGCACATAGTATATGGTCAGTGAGTTACCATCGCATTCTATTGTGGACTATTTTTTAACTACGCCATATTTTGCTATTTTGCAGCTTCTTCGGTTCATCCTCTTGCAATTTGTAGTTGGTCTTCTTTTGCTTTGACTCCACTTAGAAATTGAATCCACTTGCTACTGATTATTTTCCCTTTCTTGGTGAGGTCCAACAATTTCCGTTTTATTATTTTTGGTTTCCACAATAATTTTATTCCTTCCTGTAATGCACCTCTTGGTTGTAGATTATGTCAGTATTTTATTCAGACACTGTACACACCCTTATAACATTCTTTTCTTAAGATCCATTTGAATATTATCTTACCATTTGCGCTTAGGTCACCCAGATTTTCCGTTCAGTTCAGCTTTTTCGACAAAGACTTACTTCACGTGCAATCAAAGTCGAAGTCTCAGTGTTGTCTCAAAGACGGACGTTTCAAGCAATTTAAAAATAAACATACTTTATTTTTTCCTCCTTTATGATTTTAATACAAAAACAGCAAAGCAAAACAACATGTGACAAAATGAGAGCGGTGTTATTCCGGCCGAAATATGTAGGATATTATTTTATAGCGAAAATACATCTGACCATGAAATTTCAATACAACAGTTCAAATATTTATTTAATCATTTGTTCATTTCCAGCTATATTAGTGTCTCTTGCTTCAGGAAACACAGCATGCTGTGTATTTATAATTCCGTGAAATAAGACCGTGCAGTAATATGTTGGACGTAAATAATTAAAAAGTAAATTAACAACTTCATAATTGTGCAGCCTTAACAAAAACGGCATTTTAATTACCTCCAAACCTTGAAGAATAATAATACTGACATCACTGTTAAAACAAATACGAGTACAGTAAAGCAGAAAATTCTCAGGCTTCTTATTTTCTTATAAACCTCACTGTAATTCTTATGCTCGACGACATGTTCCCCTATAGGTCTCTTTCGATTTATGTTGGTGATTTCAAACACTTCATCGGATTACATTTGGGTCTCCTAGTCACTACGACAAAGCATTAGAATCTCGCTGGGTTCATATATGTCAATGTTTTATACGCTGAAGATTCAAGTCTTCAGGGATGTGGCGCCATGTTGATGGTACAATTGCAGACGTTTCGGAAGAGCTTTCTCTTTGCACTTTGAAACAGAGTTAATCCAAAAAGAGCCTGGACCCTGAATATGGAGGCAGCAAGTTCTTCCGAAACATTGATAAATATTCTCCGGTAGACACGGAATCCTACCTGCTAAGACTAAATCTTCAATACCGCTTTGAGAACCTGAAATATTGCGTTGCATACAATGTTTACAAAACAAGTTCATAACATAAACGCACGACAAGGAGGTCATGTATTTCGTATTGTGATCTTCTGGGTTATGACACTGTGCAGTCTGGTAGGTGGTTACTGACATTTCAAAGAAATGGTGTCCCTATATTCACTCTTGTCTTGAATTTGCAGCTATCTTCCCCAACGACACTTTAACACGTACCTTAAAGACTACAAATGACAACCCAGAAGACCAAAAACATGAGTCTTTACTGTATGTAATTGAAGGCTTCCGCCGTGGTCGTAATGTTGCTTAAAATCTTTACTGTAGCAAGAACCTATCTCATAGAGGTAATAGCTGTGTCTTCGTATTTCTTAACAGTAGTCAATGACTGGCGATAGAATTTTGTATTGAGAGCCTGAAGAATACTTTTGATCCTATCGGCTCACGTTTAAGAAAAAGCGCAATTAGAGTGTCCACCTCAAGAAGGTAGCGGCAGGTAACACGTAGCGATGCAGCATGCAAGAGACGGCAAGGAGTGCATGCTGTAACTTGGTCGCGGAATTTTCTGGACTCACGTTTATTCTCAGTTCCATATTTTCAACAGTAAAAGAGGATAAAATCGTGCCATTTTGCGAAAAAGGTCACAGATATTTTCATTATGTTAATAAGTGTTGAGTTTGAAAAATACGGAAAGAGAATTACTGCCTAATATTCCATTACATGCACCTGCTGATGCCGGTTATATTTGGTATTGTTCATCCAAAATCTTACCGCCAGTGCGCAGTTGGGAACACCTGAATAAAATACAGTTAACAACATTGGAGGTTCTCTCGGCGGTGCTAATGATGATTTCCGTCTACTGAAACATGATGCCGTGTAGGTTAACTTGTAGGTACCAACGTTTCGGACTATCCTAAAGATGGAGATAGCAAGATTATCCGTAACGTTGGTACTACGTGTATATTAATTTACATGGTGTCATATAAAGTAGACAAATGCTCTTCATACATAGCTACTCTCCGTGTCGTAACCCGTAGCGAATAGGCCTCATGGATAAGGAAGGAAGTTAATGAAATTTGATTTAGAGGTAATAGCCTTTTATGACTAAACCATTTCACACTAATATTCCACACTTATATACACCAACTAATACTTCACATCTAATGAAAAACACTGAAGGTCTTTCTCCATATGTCAGCTGTCTTATAACCACGTGACCTTCCACTAAAGTGTTATTTTAATAATATCTTACCTAGCCTTTTCGTTACATGACTATTTACCTAGGGGAACCTATAGTGCGAATTATACTGGTTCTAGACAACCAGCCGTTTCATGCTGCGCTATGCTAAGTTTTTACCCAAACCGGAGTCCAACAGTTTGTTGACTTCATTGTCCCAACTTGTGGCTAACTCAGGCCAGGACTGTCGCTGGCTCTCTCAATAGTGTGTCTTATACGGAACTTAATCAGCAAGTGACACCTGACTTGCTTGTGTTATTGATCGTCGCAGAACAATGATAGCGGACCGGTTTGAGACATTGTGTCATAAATGCTAGCAAGTTACGTACAAAAGGCTGTAACGGCCACGTAGATTTTATGGGATCAAAAGAGGACCTGGAGCTGGAGGCATTCTTTAAGTGAGGTCACAGTTTATAATTTTTCTGAATTTTATTGAAGTAAATTATTTAAGAAAGTATTTCGCATAAATAGTACGTTATAAGTAGCATTACAAATTACAAGCATCTACAATACTTTATTTACAAATACAGACATTAACACAATTCAGTTTTTAGAACTGCGATAAATCCAGTAAAAACATAATAACACAAAAGCACAACGGGGATGCATTGTCTTAAATCAGCTCAGTTGGTTTAAAGTAATCCGCGCCTCCTAAGGATGGATATTTCTTTGTTGCTGTCGAATTGCAATGCCTTTCGTTTTCATGTAAAAGTATGGTGGATTATCAAATACCCTTACGTGTCAAGCAAATTCTTTTCGCGTGTCGCTTTGGGCACACGTGCCAAAGGTTTGTTATCCATGTCATAGAACAATATTGAAGAATTTATACTGTCTACTATCTCTTTACGGCCGGTTATCGACCGCATGTCGAGTCTTCATATTTGTTGTATGTCTGGAATAGCGATCTGCCAGTTTTCTGCATTCACATACACTCGTACAGTATGTATAAAAACTAAGTTACATGTCTTTCCGATGCCACATGTCATTCAAAGGAAAAATATGCTTTATTTTTGTGCAAAACGTTGCTTACAGGGTTTTGCAGCGAACATTGTCAATTTATTTGCGAATTTTTAAATTAATTTTCTCCGTTTTTGGCTGGCATCTGAACTCATGCTGCACTTCCAGACATTGAATTTCTTCATAGGTATTTAACCCTTCAATGTTAGCATCCTGCACTGTACGGACCTTTAATTCTCTACAAGCTGTCGGCCTCGGTGCACCATACAGTTGTGATTAAGTATAGTGTAGAAGTCTGTGAATGTACCATAAATTTAAAACCCCTTCGTCCTGGGCAGCGGTTGGAATTTAAACTCAAGCGCCTTTGAAGGTCTAAGAAATAGGAACCATTTAGCGTTCCTATGAAACAGACGTAATATCGCAATTATAATACAGTAGTCCCTCGGTCATCCGGACTATATGGGGGGACGGGTGGTCCGGAATACCCGGGAATCCGGATCATCGAGGGGAAACTCCATGGTATAGGTAGCATACAAATGTCATCACTCAATGCTAAAGAAAAATTCCTTAACGCGGAAGTACTGTGCTTAATGGTATATGATGATTATGTTTATGATGATAATAATAATAATAGTGATAATAATTTCAATGGGAAATTGCCCGGACCATCAGGGAATCTGGATTACCTTGGTCTGGTTTACCACTGTAATGGCCAAATAAGAGACAAAGAGAACTACGACGCTCTAGAGATCACGTCCTTAGTGCTTAGGAGCTAAATAGAGACTTGCTGCCCCTTACCGCTTTACCCATGCCACACGTCTCAGAGCACCGATTGTCTCAGGTTTCCTCCCAGTGATCCGGACAATGACCAGGTCATCGGGGGTGCAAAGAGAGGGCTATAGTTGCCTCTGAATCGTCCGGATTACACGGGGATCCGGATTAGCGGGTCAAGATTACTGCAGGTAACTGTAGTACCAAAACCACTATTTGAATACTTGAGTGTGGTATTAACAATCTTAAAGGCAGGAGTTTGGCTGTGAACTGGACAGTAGGAGTTATACTACGGAGGCGGACTTGTTTTACTTCACCGTGTCCAGACGGACAATGGGTCCCACCGAGCCTACTATCCGATGGGTACCGGGGGATCTTTCCCGAAGCTAAATTGGCGAGTTTTGTAGCTGACTGATCGCTCACCTCCATCTAGTTCCGAGTTAATAATTGAAGTGTACCCCACACCTCTGTCTGTGACTTCACAGCGTGATGCTTAATTAAGCAGAGCGACAACTTTACCTTTTACTTTTAAAGTCTCAATAGAAAGGAAGCGAGCCAAGGGAAAGAAAGAAAGTGATGGTACTGACAGGCGCTAATTTGTTACGGAGGGACTGATAGAAAAATTTCGACTGTGAAGATTCCCAGGCAGTGCCCACTCGTCCTTCTGGTAAGAGTAGGCTGGAGAGAAGGCAAAGCATTGGGAAGTGGTTTGTGTTTTGATTAAGCAGCAGAAGCAAGAATTTCAGTATGGGTTTTATTGCATTAGGGCGGAATCTTTTATATTTAAGTTAGGAGGGTTGCATGGATAGTATGGGGTGGAGAAAAATCAGGAGGACCGGTGTAGACTTGGCCGGTCATATGACCTTTCGGATGCATACTGAGGACTTCTAATTAGCAATTCGGCACACAAATACACGAAGCCTAAACGTAAGCCCTCTATATAGCGTTGCTTTATTGTAAATTTGCAGTTTTGTATTACAGAAGCTTCATATTTACCTAAAAATATCTAAACGTTTTGTTCATGCCTTCAAGAAAACAAATCGCATCTCAGTTTCAGTCGTCTAATGTTGTTCAGGTAAACGGTCGATGTCTGATCTCAGAACCAAACACATAAATATTTCCCGTAATTGACATTTTTGGTTACTGGATGTTAAAGAGGATAGAACAGTTACTGCTGTGCTGTGCTATAAAGTAAAAAGTAAAGTTCTCCCTAGAACAGACCATGAAGGCCCAGAGGGGGAGTAGAGGTATAGCTCTACTCTCTCTTTAACCCTGGCACTAGATGGGGGTGGGTAGTCAACTCCACACCCGTTAAAGCAATCCCATTACAGGCCTGGACAGACCCTTAGGGTTCCAGGAGTTTGAGGCTCCCAGATTTCTAGACAATCGGCACACGAAGGTGGTAAGGTTGTCAGCCCTACGCACTGGCTGCCTTTACCCCCCAGGAAATATTCCTGGTACTCATTTCTGTTAGAGGCTGAGTCGACCCCAGGGCCATAGTGCGACCGAAAGGATTATGTCAATGAAAAATTCCAGTGACACAATCGGGAATCGAACCCGCGTCCTTCCGGCTTGTAGCGCGGTGCCTCAACCAACTGCGCCACCGCGTGCCCGCGTGCTGTGCTGTGCTGCTGATAAATTTACTCATAGCTGCATTAATTAATAAAATTAATTTTTACCGGCTTTCATTTATTAAATATTACCGATTAATATTTTTAAGTTCAGTGAGTTTTGTTAACTGCGCAATATGTCTCTTTTAGCCATAGACTCGGATATCAAAATGCGGACAGCTTCTTTGTGTAAATTGATTTCAATAATGAAGCACGTGTCAAATCTAACATGACAGTGGAAACTATCAGAGAACTTCACACTGTATTCTACAAATAATGTTGTTTTGGGTGGCTTTATCGTTGTATATAAGCACAGGAATTTATATTTGTGCTGAAAATACTAATTTAATAAGCTGGGTATTTTATTTAAAAATTGCTTTCACTAATCCGTTCATTTGGATAGCATGTAATTCCATTCTATTTTCCTGTGTCATTTACATTGCATAACTAGCTATCCCATTACAGGCCTGGACAGGCCCTTAGGGCTCCAGGAAGTTGAGGCTTCCAGACTTTCTAGACAATCGGCACATGAAGGTGGTAAGGTTGTCAGCCCTAGGCACCGGCCGCCTTTACCCCCAGGAGACACATTGCGTTCCTAATCGGAAATAATCTTTCAGACTCGCTGAAATTACCAAATGAAAATTGGGGTTACCTAACAGAGACCGGTTAAAGATTAACATTGGCTGAAAACTGCAATATTCTATGATAACTTTACAAACTTCGAAGATACGACGCTGTGTGAATTAATGTGTGGGTACAAATGTTTCGGCGGAGCTTGATGCCTTCATTTTTAATCCACGAAGACTACTCTGAAGATGGAGCCAGCAAGTGACTCCGAAACGCTGGTACCTATATACCACTTTATACAGCATCATATCGCAAAGGAGTGGACTTACAACAAAGCAGTGAGAATCTCACATCTCACATTTACAAACCTAATTTCAAGTATGTTTTGCGTGGTTTAACTCGCGTAGAGTCGGTAAGCCTGTTTATTGTAACAGGTGATTGTGCTATGAAGAAGAGTGTGCAAGGTGCATTCGAATGTCGAATACACACAGTTCACAAATTTACTTTGCGAATTTTGCATTTATGTTGGCTTTAGTGGCAGGTAATGAAGTTTAGACTACCCTGAAGATGAAGGCAGCAATATTTCCCGAAACGTCGGTAAAAATTACCAATCAATTCTGCATTGTATCCCAGAAGGACTGTAATCTTCATTTGAAACTCTGTGCAAACGTTATTTCACACAATGACCAAGAATGGTACCGGCTCGACTAAGAAGTTCAGTGCTAAACAATAGTCGACTGTACAGAGTCATTAATTTTCCTGTTAGCTTGGCTAATGAGTAGTAAGGTTATTATAATGTGTAGAAGTTCAAATGAATTATGCGACGGTGTTTCTTAACTGTTTAAAGACCCGCGGTGACTCTGTGTGTCACTTCTTGTAACACGGAAAGAAACTAAGTTTTGTCCGCACAGTATACTACGTGATGTGTTTCATGTGATTCTCAGAATAAGCAGCGGTTATTCTCCTGAACTCACTTTTATCTGTGAGGAAGGAACTGAGTTTATTCTGTGTAATGTAGGTGAACTTCAACCATCAGGTAGGCCGTGCCTTGGCTCTGGCGGCCTTTGGCCGCGAGACACCTTGTTCGATCCCGAGCCAATCTGTGTGTTTTGTGGTGGACAAAGCGACACTGGAACACGCCGCTGTTATCAGAAGGATACGAGAGTGACGACTGTGAACCTTCAAATAGCGCAATGCTCTTCTGGAAATCGGGAGCATTGGAGAGAAAATTTCTTTTTCAAATTTCAAAGCAGTAAATTCTCCGTCTCCCCCCTTTCCCCCCGGGGTAATAAGTATAAATGCAGTGTCTCTTATTGCACCCCTTGCTCCTATTCCTTCGCCATATTCAAAGGGATAACCGTTTGAAGGCATATGGTAGCTATGCGAGTATATATTCCAACTAGTGTAACATAAAGAACCTTTGCGGTTAATCATGCAGTAAGTATGTGTGTTACATACGACTTCCACAATCAGCACCCATTATTTTCCTGTGTAGAATTTACCGATTGGTCTTTATAATGGTAGGAACTAAATTTTTATATATTATTTGGACTAATGTAAGCCTCCAAAGGGTTAAATTTGTGTCTTATAATGTTACATATATTAAAGGTTTTCACTACTTTAAAGAATTAATTAATATTTAATTTAAAAAGCAGTAAAAATTTGTTTTGTTGTCTTCCGGGTTATGGCACCGTGTCGTTTGGTAGACGAATACCAAAGTTTCGCGAGTATATGCTGCCTTCATCTTCAGAATATACAAGAAGTATTGTCCACTGTACCGTGCATTACATATTTAATCAGATTTACATCTTGTTGCCTAACAATTATCCGTGATGCTCCCTGAACTGTATATTTTACTTAGCATAAGAGACGAGAGTGTATAAAGAGTACGTAACAAAATATGATCATGGCTACTTTAATTTGTAAAGGTGTCCCATAAAGAACGCAAGATTTGAATTGCGCGCCGTAGTCGCTCTGTTAGGTTGGCGGCACTGAAAATTAAACATTTTCATCTGTTTGTGTTTCGATTAGTTGTCATGGAGCGCTACACGAAGGAACAACGCCTAGTGATGGTGAAAACGCATTACAAGTACGGGAAATGTTATGCAGAGACAGTTCGAAAACTTCGTGGAATTTACGGTCGACAAAATGCGCCTAATCAGTCAACAGTTCAGAGACTGATTAAGAAATTCGAGGAAACAGGATCGATTGTGGACATTAAATCACCCGGGCGTGCTCATGCTCGTCGATCTCTTGAAAACATCGCCGTCGTGAGACAAAGTGTTGATGTGAGTCCGGGGAAATCGATTCGCCGTCGTTCACAACAGTTGGCCATTCCGAGAAGCACCATACAGTGAATTCTCAAAAAAGATCTGCATCTGCATGCCTACAAGCTTCAACTGACGCAAGAACTCAAGCCAACAGACCATCTGAAGCGCCGAGAATTTGTCAATTGGATGGTGGGAAACCAAAAAGTGGACGGCAATTTCTCTAAGAAAATCAACTTTAGCGATGAGGCGCACTTCCAACTGAATGGGTACGTCAGCAAACAAAATTGTCGGATTTGGGGCACAGAGAACCCTCGAGTGATTCATGAGAAGCCGTTGCATGCACAACGAGCCACTGTTTGGTGCGGATTTTGAGCTGGCGGAGTGATTGGGCCGTACTTTTTCGAAGATGGGGCCGGAAATGCAGTAACAGTGAATGGCGAACGTTATCGCAACATGATAACGGAGTTTTTATGATCTCAATTGGACGGTATGGATCTGGAAGACATGTGGTTCCAGCAGGACGGCGCAACCTATCACACTGCGCGCGAAACAACTGATTTGTTGCGAGAAAAATTTCCTGCCCGGCTCATCTCACGCAACGGCGACCAGAATTGGCCACCGAGGTCTTGTGATTTGACACCATGCGACTACTTTCTTTGGGGGTTGGTGAAATCTCGTGTTTATGTCAACAAGCCACGAACAATTCCTGAGCTCAAGTCGGAGATTCCACTGTCATTGGCGAAATTGAGCCGCAACTATGCGGGAAAATCTTCGAAAATTTTGTCGAAAGAGAGAGAGTGTGCCAGCAGAGTCGCGGAGGACATTTGTCTGATATCGTGTTCCACTATTAACCGCAGTAAGTGCACTTTGTACTGAAAATAAAAATATCTGTAATTTTTCAATAAATGATTATTTTTATTACGAAATTAAATCTTGCGTACTTTATGGGACACCCTATATGTTGATTCGATTGGAGAGTCTGATGAATATTACAAAGTTAATTCTGACGTACAATTCAAGTATCGAATGCGAGAGATACCCTTGATGAAGCGGGAGTGCTAATGAACCTCAAAATAACAGATTTGGTAAAGACCTTATGGTGGGCCCATTTGGGCCAGTATAGTGAAACTGGGAAGTAATGTATTTTGAAAAGAAGCATCAAATCACAATACTCACGTGATGTGAAGCTTACACAACCGTGGAGTAACCGAACGAATAGATTTCTGGTTCGAATTCCACGCAAATCGTTATGTGGTCCGTTATCCGCTTTTGTATAATTGCCATGGATTTTGCGCTAAAGTGATTTCCGTCTAAGGTGTGCTACTTTGTATTTAATATATTAAGTGAAACAGGAACTTGTACTGTGTTAAGTAACAACTTTGTTATTGAATTGCATAATTAAATGTGGAACGAAGATAGTTTCAACCATAGAGTATACTAGGAGTAGTTAAACGTGTGACTTAACTGCCTAACTCACTGACTGGTTGACAATGATTCGCCCACTGTATGGACCAAAGTTTTTCTTAATAAACAAATGTTTTTTTCCGCTAGTCGATTGGGGTTCCATTAAAGACGTGGTTATTAGTTAACCAGCTGAGCCATAATCAGAGTTTCACTGATTCTCCTTGCTCGGCGTAGTAGATATGTGTGTCATTTGGGACAGAATGCATGGTTTGATAAATTAATGGATGAAAGAAAAAGGAAACAAATAGGTAAATAACCTAGCTACGAAGTAGAAAGGGTTAAATAATACTGAAGGGTATAAAGTAAGCAAAAATACTGAAGGGAATCAAATAAGCAACTAGGCCCATAAATAAGTAAATAAGTAAATAAATAAATAAATATGTCAGTAGGGCGTAAATGAATGTCGTAGAGAAATAAAGACATTAAGCAAGAACCAGGATTATTTATCTATTGTAGATATGAAATAAAACATCGCACATGAATCACTGAGCAATTTAACGGAAATTCCAGTGCTGGCTGAAACGTTCACGCAATTTTATTGAAGTGTCTAAATACGTCCTTTGGGGCCATATTGAAACGTGTTTTCGCATGTAGAGTGGTCAGCTTCCCACACTGCATTCTGAATTGTGCCCTGACAGAGGTGAGTGATGATTCCCATAAACTGCACTAAAAAGCTTATGATATATATATATTATACATATAGACTGCTGCACTGGCGCATACCTGTGCATCTAGCAGTAACTTCCCACTGAATTCACACAAACTGGCTTCGGCACACACAGTAAAATAATGTGACACAACTGAATGGCATATTAATGTATTTACATATTTCTACCAAAAGTCGTGTTGTAATGGTGGCCACTACAACATATATATGGGAGGTTCCAGTTGTGAATTTGGGCCGAAATATCGATATCTTGGTGTTTTCGACGCTGTTTTATTTGAGGAGCCTCTTGTTAAAAAGAAAATTTGACCGGTCGTTACACCAAAAACGCATGTGTCGATGTGTAAGAATTAAGTGTGGTGGAACACGACACTAGATTTAACATGTGAGTGCTCATTTCTTATCCCAGTAAGGTACATTGGCACTGAAGTTTATGGTTTAAAGTGAGGTTTATTGTAACCTGTTTGGTTGACTTGGCTTAACTTTAATAAGTTCCTTTGGTTCTCTTTTCTTGTGTTCAAATGTTTTTTTTTGTGGTGAGGAGCCCCGCAGCAGATGCTACGGACGCACCGCAGCCTTGAGGCTTATTGTGCAACCTTGTGATGAAGATGATTAGTTTCTTTTCCGTTTTTCCGTATAATGGAGCACCGGTGGAATGTAAATGACAAGGGAAAAGACGAATTACTCGGGGAAAAAACTGTCCCAGTGCCACTTTGTCCACCACAAATCCCACATGGACAGATCCTGGATCGAACCCGGGCCTCCGCGGTGAGAGGCCGGCGACTAACCGCCTGAGCCATGGCACGGCCTTGTTCAACTGTTACTCTCCCTAGGGAATTTATTAAATGCAGTTGCTAGCGGCCGTGCTAATTCAGTGATTGTACGGTACTGTTAAATTTCCCTTTTATCCGTAAGGCAGATTATTACTTTTTCAAGAATTGTGTAAAATAAAAGTGAGTCCATAAGGATAGTATCTGGTGATCTCTTGGAAACCTTTCCCTAGCACAGTTCTGGAACAACCGACATGTCCTGACTAGGTTGTTTGTAGTTTCCCCGAGACCTCCAGTGAAATACTGTATTGTTACCATAAATATTCCCAGTCGCTTATAACCATGTATATTAATCTGCATGTGGAAGTTTGTCTGAGTCCCTGAAGAATTCCTAGTCGTAGGTGGGGTGATAATAATTAGTTTAAGTTAAGGTACTCGGGTGGTAGTGTGTGCTGGATTTAAGTGGCTTAGAATAGGGACCATTTGCCAGCTCTTGGGATACTGGTCAAGAGTTACAGACGTCTCAGTAGAGGGTATTTTATATCAGTATTCAGCGTCAAGCAGTCCAGTAAAAATGTAGGTACGTACGATGTGCCGGTAAAATGGGTACCCGGTCTCTTTTCCGGGGTAAAACAGACGGGGCGTGGCGTTAATCGCCCACCCCCATCCAGCGCCGAGGTTAAAGAAAGAGTAGAGCCATACCTCTACTTCCCCTATGTGCCTTCATGGCAGGTTATTGGGTAAACGTTTTCCTTTTTATGCTGGTACCCGAATGGATTCGAAATCGATACCTTACGAGACCTATCTCTTTCATATTTTGGACGTTGTCCATCAGCTCAGGTTTTCGAACCGCAATTTTTTTAATTCATTATGAAATTATTGTTGTAGTCATTTGAGAAACTTTCAGCCTCTGGCGCCTTACCAGTAGGTAAATGGGTCGGTATTTTGCAGTAGCGTTAAAATATGTGTAATTGGAACAAAGTGTAATGTGGAAGGGGCGAGGTGCATGGGAAATGTTATGGGGGCACAGCATGTCAGAGCAAAAGGATTACGCCAAAATGAACGACTTCGCAGATTAAATCTAGGAACCTTTCTTTCGTCTCTCTCTGTTGTCGTTTTGTTTTCTTTGGCGCTGGACTGAATTGTAATAGTTCTGGATTCATTCCTCCAGCTGGCGCTGGCGACATTATTACAAGACACTACTGCGAAGGATTCAAATGAGCGGGACCCACGACGTCTTACTTTGAGAGGAACATCTTAATTTCCATACAATGTTAAAGTGTAGAAACTTGTGGAACAGGATAACCTGAACTATTGCTGCTAGTGGCAGACGAGACAGGTACAGTCCCTATCAACACGCAAAAGACAAGTGGTAGGTGTTTTTGTCTTATGTAGTCCGAAACAAGTACGACTGAGATACAGAATAATTTTTGTCGCGATATTTGAATGGTTGCCAAAGTGGCTGCTTACTCTGTGTGAAGAACGAAAATTAGAAGCGCTTTAAAACAGACTGACCAAGAAGACAGGCCATATTTGGGCTACGAAGGGTAGAGTTAGGGAGTATTTTGGGATATTATGTAAGGACTGACTTAATAATTTTCCTCTACTCATTACCCATTGTTGTTGGGATAGTGAAATTTCTCACTAACATAAACGTATTTAACAATGTCGCAAGTGCATCCTGCTTCGAGTTGTACCTTTTGTCCAGTGTGGTAGTCACCGAAGTTCTTGATGACCAGCCTAGGTCGCTGTGTGTTACGTCATACATAATTATCCTATTTAGACAAGCGGTACAATTCCACGGATGGAGGTTCAGTGCATCTGAGTCCTAATAGCTAAAAATACCGACGTACATCATGTGCTGCATTGAATCCTTCATCTGAGTGGTTGTGCGGCCACCGACGTCGGCAGAGTGGTATTCGTTGTCTGTTGTAGCCACCAGTGCTTACCTCACGCCTTAAGGGATTTTAGCGGAGTAGGGGGAGGATGGCTGTCGCAGTGTTTATTGCTAGTGACAAAAACATTATTATTGAAAGGGGAATCGTGTCTTTCGTGTACTTTTAGCTCACCAATTTCTTACTTTCGCTTATCCCTCTCTTGTCTCTATCGTCTTTGCTTTCTCCGTTAAAAAGTGAACTAATTTATAACTTTGTACATCAGGAGGGCATACTTTTGGACCCAGATCTGCCAGGTGTGCAAGTAAGTAGAAAGTACATCGTCATTGAAACGTTGTAGGATGACGTAACGTGCACGTAGTCATTGTTACCAGCCTCCTATTAATCACTGTTCTTTACAGGGGAGGCACCGTTAAGGTGCTTTCAGCAGCTGGGGGGGGGGGGGGGTTAAGGGAATTTTATCTCATGCAATATTTCTTTTAAAAAAAGATAAATTTATCTCCGTGTCTAAGCACCCTACTATGAGGACATACAGGGGGGTAGAGGTAAAGTTCCACGAATCTTATTTTAGATTCTAGATGTAGGTGATTTGTCAGCTTGACGCAGAGGCTGCTTCATTTCCGGAGAAAGAGCTCACTATACTCATTGATTAGGATCATCTGACACACTTGCTCGAAACGTTGTATTGCTGTCTTTCTGTCGTTTCTTCAACTCTGAATTTAGTTCATACGATTCCTATACATGTGAAGAATAATGCAAGAAGTAGTTATTATGAAGGTGACGCTGTTGTGACGATACTTTCAAACTGTAAGTATTTTAAGCCTTAAGGTGAATAACGTATTAAGTCCTGGTGATTCGACTGTCAGTCTATTATTTCTGTTCTTAATGTTTCCCTTCACAGATTCAAAGTTCTGTTGGTTCTGAACGAATTTTTGCATACCTTGGTTGAAGTAACATGTTCACGATTATTCAGGCATCTAGAAAGGAATATGTAATACGAATTAAGGGCCAAGATATTGTGGGGTATGAATTGATGTAATTTTTAAGACGAGTGTCAACGTTTCGGAGAAACCTGCGGCCACCATGTTTAGAATACCCTGCGGGTGATGGCAGCAGGCTCCTCCGAAATATGTGTACGTCTCTGCCAAGCTACAGATGCCTTCACATCAAAGAAGACAGTGATAATGATATCGCCGTGAGACCGCCATGTCTCACAAGATCTAAGGGGATGTTTTACTCTTCAGACCAGAAGAAGTTTCCAGGCAACTTGTACCTAGGAACAGTGAAAAGTAAAATATCCTGCTTCTCGTTCTTTACGTGAAAAGCGGAAATGCAATTAACCGTGCAATTCGCCAAGCAGTCTCAGTTTTCATTACCTATTAAAGATGGTCTGTACTCAGTCTTGAAGCAAGAATGTTATTAAGCACTCTAAGGATTCTAAAATGTCCTCAGTAATTTGTTCCTCTCCCGTCTGTTTCCTTAATTGTTGTTCCCCATTGTGAAGGATTTCTCTCAACACCATACTCTTCTGTTCCATTAAATGACACACCTACTTGTCGTTGAAAAGAGCCACATATAATAAGCAGAAGAGAATGCCCAACAAGCATTTATTGTGCTGGGGTTAGTGTCGCTTTGAAGGAAGATGGCAGAGTTACATTATCCAGGCTTTCGTCCGAGTTATTCTTAAGGCTTCGACTAGTTAGCAGCGACGATAGTGCGAAGCAATTCTCGTCTAACAAATGGAACACGACCGAAATGGGGAAGGGAGCGTTTCTCTTGCATTATGAAGAGAAACTTCGGTAATGCATTCTCTTCCTATTGGTAGGGTCCTGTGGTACGCAATTATATATATATATATATATATATATATATATATATATATGTATAGGCCGACTTGTTTGAATTTGCTGCAGTGACTGCCTAATAAGGTGCTTATAGTGACGTAATTTTGTGTCTTTAACGACGCTGCCAGTCGCTAAGGTGATGTAGCGTCGGTGATAGATGAATGCGGGTGGAACATTGATGATACGACACTGCCAGGGGAAAACCGAAACACAAGGATAAAAACGTGCTTCATTGGCACTTTATCCGCCACAAATTCCACATGGAAGGGCCTGGGGCGTGTTCGTTTTTTATTGTTACTAGATATTAAATTTATGACTATTTTCTAGAAAAAACTCCTAAGACGCATGTCTTTCATTACATGTATCTAGTGCGATATTTATATTAAATAATAATCGATATCTCGCAAAAGGCGAGATATCGTATTCCTTGTACTTTTGTCGATTTTTACTCTTAGCTAGCAACTTAATTCTTCACCCTCGGTTCGTACCCACAGAGAACACTATCTCCATTACAAAGACTAATCACGCCGAGATGTTGTTACAAATGTACGTAGGTATTTATGTCTAGTGCCTTGTAACGTTTGTCCGATTTCAACCACACTGCTAGTAAAAATCTCAAATATGAAATTTAACCAAAATACTTCTGGTGGGAGTCGCGATGTCACGTGGACAGACAGACCGACGGACAGACCTCACGAGGTTAATAGTCGCTTTAGGCAGCTGCTTTGCGAACGCAACTAAAATGGATCGAAAAATGACCGAAACTGCAACGCGAGCTAAGATAGAGTCAACAATAAGAGCTGGTGCCAAAGCACGAGGATAATTTACAGTAAGTTAAGGTTTGCATTATTTATTAGTTGTGCACCTTGTAACGTCTGGTACTTTTGTTGGAAATTTTTATTTGGTATCAAACATGTAAGTATGATTTAATTAAAAACAGCTTTATCGTGTTTTTATACTCGGGAGCAAATTGCTGATGTAGCCTTAATGCACGCTTCTCTGCGAACCGTTAATAATAACAAATTCCACCAAAGCGAGTAAACAAAAGGAGTTAATCTAATTCTTTCACGTAAACAAAAAAGGCGTTTTACTAATTTATAAATGAAAGACTGAGCGATGTAGTTCCGCGCACAGTGGAATAATCCAACCTGTAACAAACGTATACACGTTTTTATTTTTACCTGTGCGACCAGATCTTTGTGAAGGCAGGTGCTTTGTTTGCAGCACAGCCGTGATTTAGGTGACGTTTGACACCTAGGCTACATTCATATTCCCTTCCTCTCTTGCGAGTTTTAACATGTCACACTCATCGATGAGGTTTTCGAGATGCGCGATATGCAAGCCATTCATGACCATGGACTGTTCGTATATCGTTCTGTGCATGGGGCTTTGTTATTCTCTTCTTGTCATTACAAGAGGATTCTAAGTTTACCGTTCTGTTATTTTTACATTTGATTATATACCCTTGTATTTGTCAGTAATTTGAAATAATGATGTAATTAAATTAAGCACCTGAGTGCAACAAACAAACAAACAAACAAACAGTGCAATAATAGTATATTAAGCTCAAATATTTCGATCCTTGGATCATACTTAAGAGCATGTAGTATACTGTCACTCACATTATTAAAATTTAATTTTAAAGGTTTCAAAGTGTGGTTATTAAGCAATCGCATATTTAAATAAAACACAAAAATTTCAGCAATGACAGTTACGGTTGAAATTTCTTACTTCAACTTTACTGAGGTATTAAAATCTTAACTTCTTAAATTATAAATGTACCTTGTTTTATTATTAATATTTTGTATTATATATTCTTTATTTTTTAGAACTTTTTTTTGTATTTTGTAACATTGAAATCCCGTATTAATGCAAAGATTGGAGTTGGCGTGTTTCTTATTCTTCTCGAACACTACATTTCATTGTGGACCTTGGTTTTCAATACAATTCTCATTCATTTCTTTCCGGTCTCTACCACTCTATACCAATTTCTTATTCCCTATATCTCCAAATCGTCCTCAACCTCATCAGTCCGACTTTTCTGTGGTCTTCTACTTTTCCTTGTTCCTTCCATTCTCGCTGTCACTACTTGTTTCAGCATTCTTTCTTTATCTATCCATCAATATATCCACACCATCTTAATCTAAGCGATATATAAATTTTTCAATGTCTGCCTCTTGTAATAATCCTGTATCTCCATATGTGTTCTTATTTCCCAGCTTTCTTTTTCTTTTATGGAACCAATCTTCCTTTCGGATACTATGAGAGCATTAATTTCGTCTGAGGTCATTGTCAAGGCTTCTGCCCCGTAGCGTGGATGTTGGGCGTGTTTAAATAAATAGCATAAAATAATAAATATTACAAGAAACTACGATTACGGTGTTCTACGATTGACACCGTGTGCTCTGTTAGACATGAACGAATATTTCAAAGGAAACTGGTGTCTCAATCTCCAGAAGACCGTAATGGTAATGTTCATCTCCGTGAAAACATCAGGGCTTGTGACTACGAGTGGTAACTATTGGATAGCATTATTTCTGGGGAAGGGAGCGGTATGGGATATTTTGGACGATGAGTATATGGGGTGCACCGGACGATAAAGGTTAAAAACCGCTCTGCTAGGCAGAGAGAGACTCTCCGAGATTCTGGAACTAACTCGCGGGTCGTGCCATTTTGCTCTCAAGTAATCCTCGCGGATCGGTTTAGCAGATGACACAGCGTGTTGACACGACAAGGCTATTTTCAGTTACGGAATCAAATCCCTTGAAAGCAGCTTAGGTTCCTCAATTTTGTAGCGGTGACCTTTTTCTCTTAGACTATTCTCACACTGCCACGTCGGCGGTATGAAAGAACACGTTAAGCACATATGGGGAAGGGGAATAGACTGTTATCACCATTGACCAGTTATGCGTAATTGGTAGAGTGCCATATCTGGAATGACACAGAACTCTGACAAAGTACTATCGTAAGTAAGTAACCAACTTCGTAAAGCAAAGTCTTTCTTCAGAAGCTGATAAACATTTAGCTGTTCAAGAAATTCGCTGCTCTTTAATGGAACCCTGAGGTTCATTAATCTGTCCACAACATTTCCCCGTATGCCCTTACCTAGAATATTTTAAATTTAATTTATATTTTATATATTATTTATGTATTATTTATGTAACTGTCTTTGGTTGCATCTCTTCTACATGTCTGTCACAAATGTTATCTTCTCTTTATGTGTTCAGACTAAACTTTTGCATGCATTTATTATTTCTGTCTCACATGTTGTATGAGAAGGTATGTATAGACCAATTTTGAAGATAGCGTACATCATAAAGTGCGGGTTTTCTCTGTCATTTGCCTAAACTCCTTTTGCGTATGGCCAGATAAAGAAGCAACTTATATTGTATGGTGATGTAAATTCAGATTACAGTGTTAGAGAGTAGAAATAAGTGGTAACCAGCATGCCAGAAAGATTTGGAGATATCCGTTAATCATTTAAAATTGTAAGTTACTTGGTAAAAATTCGAACTCTCCATCTTCCAACTAAGAATCTTTCTCGTTACCGTTACTCTAACCCGTTCTATCAGGGGTGGCAAGAGGTATCTTATGTTACCGTAGAAATGTTTCTCTCGTTTTCTTCAAGGACTAGTGAAGCATAACATTACTAAGAAGCCTGGGACCCCTTAAATTTGCCGATGTGCAATGTATTACGTTTTCAGACGTTTATCCTTAACATAAGGTCGGCTATAACTCAGGTGCTTGTCCGGCTTGTGGGAACGGAAGCCTGCCTTCAATACGAAAGTCGTCTGTGTGCTTTGTGGTTGACATAGTGACGCCGGCACCAGTTTTATCCACGCATGACCCCCCGCCCCCAAATTACCACTTCGCCATTACTTCGTACTCTTATCGCTTCAGGGGCTGGCACAATGAGACCAGCTCTGGAAGCATTGCCAGAAGATCCAGTTTCACCCATTCGAATAGGGTGAAACTGGATCTTCTGGCTATCTATATTCGGGAGAAACGTTACGCGTTCAGGCAGTGACACTGAAAGCATAAAGTCTTAATTACTTTATATGTCCACAATCGCTAGCCACTTACCTTAGGGTCAGCTGTGTTATACGCCAGGCCAACTCACCGGCGCGTTCTTACAGTGCGTATCGCAGAGGCTGTCAATTATAGTACAGTAGAACCTCGGTTATCCGAACTTCACTTAACCGAAGCTCGGATTAACCGAAACGCATGTCAGGCGCTGCGATTCCCAGAACTGCCTGCCGCGAGACACCTCTGAGCCTCTCTTCGTGAGTTTGTTGCGAAAAGTTGACGGTGCGGACGAGTGGCAAACTGACGTGTGTGTGCTTCTTACAGTGCAGTTTTAACATTTCATTTAACAGTGATTGCAAACAGTGTCGGCTAGACGAAAACGTGTTGTAATAACAATTTAACAGAAATTGGAGGCTGTGAGACGCATTAAAGATGGCGAGATCTTGCGAAATGTCGCGGCGGATTTCGGTGTTGGCATATCAACGGTTTCAGATTGGGTAAAATCGAAATCGAAACTCGAAGAACATTCGTCTAAAATTCCGAATGGAGGGACATTGCACCCAAAAAATCTTGTAAAAAAAGTTCTAAACCAAAATATCAGATTTTTTCGTAGAAATTTGTAGTGTTGTATTATATCTGTAAATATCATACACTTTTTTGTGTCATACATTTTATTAACGTAAGAATAAATGTTATTATTTCACCTTATCACGTCAAGTCGAATTTCCGAATTATCCGAAATATTGTTTATCCGAAATCGGGTCCGCCTCCTTTATTTCGGATAGTCGAGGTTCTTCTGTATATGAGTCAGCTACAGTCACTGCCGATATGTATATGGTACGTCATGTTGAGTACAGTTGCTGTAAGAAGTGTCATTGTAAATTCAGACGAAAATTTCCTGATGTGTCTGCTCCAGACAGGACAGTTGACAAATACGTGAAACGTTGCCAACAACATGATCCATTTTCGATCGAACATGCAGAAGATCCACGCTAACAGAGGTAAAATTGCGTGATTGTTTGCTAGATTGGAGACAAATTGTATAGTAATTATTGCTAGGAATGAAGACGATCTGAAAGAAAGCATTCATGATGTAATTTTTCTAGATTCACCAGCAGAACTTTGACGTTCAATGGACACCGTGTATACTAGACGTGACGGATATCTGCTAGTCAAATGAAACCGTTTCCAGCACCTTCTTTAAATGTAGCGAGTAAACATCTAATGTTGATTCCACCACACGAAACTAAAACTCACGGCAGATTGGGAGCGCGGCGATGGCTGCACTGTCTGGCGTTACGCGAAGCCGTGCCAATGTGTAGCGATATGTAATGTGACATACAATATATACGTGTATAAACTCCTGATTAATAGCTGTATCTACTGGAAACAGTGTGTTGTAGGGATATGGTATCAGTATTAATTTTCACTCTATAACATGCCTTGAGGGCACAGATAGGGAGCAGAAATATAGCTCTACACTTTCTTTAACATCGGCTCTAGATGGGAGTGGATGGTTAACACAACGCCCAGGCCGCTTTACCTTTGAGAATGGCCCGGTACCCATTGTAGCGGAGGCTGGGTGGGCTTGGCCGGTCTGGACGGTTGCGGAAAATGTCACCCCATCGGGATTCGATTGCCAAACTGTCCGGCCCGTAGCGAGTCGCTATACCGCCTACGCTATTCGGGCCCACGGTATGAATGTTACGTAACGAATGTATGTTTCTTGCTAAGCATGTATCAATTTTCAGTTACTGGAAATTGTAATTATCATTTTGATTAATATTTATGCTAATTCGGAGAACTATCATAGGATTTGTTTAGTACTATGCAAAATTTTAATTAACAGTAAATTTGTTTTGTCTTTAGGTGAAATGGGAAAAATAAATTGAAGGATGAAATTGATGTTATTTCGTTGAACGTAGAAAAATCAATATTCGTGCATGGCCATACTGCACGAATGAAGGAAGGAAGAGTGCTTCTAATATAAATTGTTTATTGTGCTGTTACATTTATTGCTTCGGGTCCAGAGAAATTTCTTTACCCATAAATTCGTGCGGTTTCTGTTACACCCTGGGAAAATCCAAAATATGGCTGAAATAATATGGTTACCTTCAGTTATGCTCGGAGAAGATCAAAATTAGCACCTTTGGAAGGACACGGGGCAACGCATGTCAGAATTCGACGGCTTTCCATTGTAGCGCCGTTACTAGGATACGGGAAAATATAAGCATTTTAGCTCAGAATCTTCTGTTTTCGCACGCCAGTGAAGACGTTATGGTGATGGTGACAATGACGCTACGTCGTGTGTCTCGTGCTCGTAATGGACTGGACTGGGGATTAGAAGTCCTAACATTGCAAGTTGTTCTTTCCTGATAAACTCTATTCTGAAAGCAACTAGTGTTTATAGATCCAAGTTTTAAGCAAACGACGGAAAGAGATAAAAGGAATAGGACTGAATGGGTGGAAGGAAATGAAAATAAGTGAAGAAAAATAAAAATAAGTAATAAATAAATGCGAAAGGTCAGTAGTGTACAAAACAGGGCTAAATAAGGAGAGCAATAAGAAAGAAAACAAGGTAGGAGTGTGGTTATAAAGAGGAAGTACAGACAACGAAGAACTGAGGGATTCAAAAGCACGAGGAAAGAAGAAAAGGAAGGAGCACGGAAACGCCCACAAAAGTAAAGAAAGAATTCAGAGAAAGTTGATAATATTGCAGGAACTATAGCAGAAACAGGTCTTCAAAGTAACCATATTATGGACCCATCCCTAACAATAAACCGGACATCATAATCCATGATAATGAAGATGTTAATAGATGTTAGTAGATGTTGCAATTTCACTAGACAGAAATTTGATCAAGAAAGGAGCCGAGAAGATTCTGAAGTATTAAAAATCTTACAATAGAAATACAGTGTATGTGGAATGTAAAACAAAAAGTTTTACCAACAATAACAGGGGCAACTAGAACCATCTCAAAATCGTTCAGAAAATACCTGAGCAACATAAGGTGAAAGCACGAAATAAAGGAACTATAGAAAACGGCCATGTTGGTTGGGCACTGCACACATACTGCGGGAAGTACTAATGTAAAGTACAAAACGTTTGTGATGGGAAATAACATTACATGTAGCATAAATTGTAACTACAGTATATCTGCAACACTTATATACCATAGGAACAAGGTTTGTTTCAGGTATCTAAATGTAAATACCCTTCATAAATGTGATAGCTAATAATAATAATATTACCGTCCCTTCTACTTTCGTGTTTAATTTATTTTCACAATTTAGCCACAAGGGAAGTTTTATTTGTCGCATTTTATGTCCTGTGCTGTAGGTAATGAACAGCAGCCTAGTAGAAGTGCCCATGAGAAGAGTAATACACGTACATTCACATGTTCACACTGAACAGATTCAATTTAGACAGACCATCAGTTCCATTCTAGGCCCTAGTTTTGAATCTGAGCTCTTTGAAACGCCCGCTCCGGCCATGTTTGCTCTGCAGCAACTATACCTGCACCCATAGGCCTGTTCACATCACATATCCACCTGAATACTGTTAAAGTTGTATGTACGTGTGAACTCATTCTGGTGCTGAACAATGATAAGTAGTGGCCACTAAGAGCACGCTGTTGCCCCACAATGCCCCTGATGGCTTTCATCGCATTGCTTTAATTTTTCCATTTATATATTCGATCAGCTTTGTTGGTGGAGTTTT
The DNA here is from genome assembly GCA_021186555.1 of Reticulitermes speratus. Taxonomy (NCBI): domain Eukaryota; kingdom Metazoa; phylum Arthropoda; class Insecta; order Blattodea; family Rhinotermitidae; genus Reticulitermes; species Reticulitermes speratus. The sequence goes on from JAJKFL010000005.1 coordinate 25,932,351, forward strand.
TGGACTAAACGCATTTCCATTGTGCCATGCATGCAGTTTTTCTCGAATTAATTAAGCTGATGAAAGTAACAGATATTTTAAATTAACTATTTAAGGCAATTTGTACCGCCTATTTCGATGTACAGTTATCTCCGTATTTAATGAAGCACCATGACATGAAGACATATGTGTGAATGGAGGTACAGATGCACATATTCTTAATCTCGATAAGCGATTGAAAGGGGGGTTGTCATTTGCACGCACTTCTAACGAGTGAGCCCCCAGCACCCGTGGGATGGGAGGCTGAGTGGGCCTGAAGATGGGTGTGGGCGCTTTGGAGAGGAGAAAAATGTCTTGACCCTGCTGGGTACGTGAACACTAATGCCTCTGTCGGGCGGCCCGTGGTCTTGCTGTCCCGACTCGCACCTCTTGATTTGCAGTTCATAACCCCTGAATTATTCCCACAGAGTGTATTTGTGTGTTTTTGGTGATTCTCCGAACAAACTAATTACTGTATTTCCCCAGACGTCTTTAACAGGCTGGTCTGTCGGTATAGTGACTGAGCTACAGGCTGGACGACTAGGGAATCAAGGTTCGAAATCCCTGCAGGGCCAGAGATTCCTCTGATGTACATAGTACGTAGCCTGGCAGTTCAGCCCACACATCGTCCTGTCCGATGCATACCCGGTGCTCTATCCCTGGGGTTAAAGTGACCAGGTTGTGATTACTCACGTCCTCCTAGCGCCATGGAGCTGTGTCTCCACTCCCCTGTGTATTTTCACAGCATCGTGGTTATTTGAGCACGGAATCAACTGTGCGTTTAATTTTTTATAATGGAGGAGCAGTGTGTTTTCTGTGAGGCGTAGAACTGAATTTTTAAATAGGCAAATGTTTGTATCAAAGTGTTTGTAGGACGGCAAGTTAGCATAATATCTCCTAAAATCAGGATTTGTGAATCCCTGTCGATTTTATGGGTATAAAAAGGATTCACATGTCGGCCTGCTTTATCCTGATTACCTTTTCGTATGTTGAGTTTGTTTCTTGTCACGACGCCATGTTGCGTCAGAAGCTGCGAATGGAGTAGACGGCCTCCAGATATTAAGGGCAGCTGAAAGTACATTATATAATCCAGAGCTGGCCAACTTCAACCCACAGGAGGGCCACATAATTCATCAAGGACTTGCCTAAGGGTCGCACTTGTGTATACCTATGTAGAGAAAGGGAGGGGGTTGAATTCACTAGAACGCCGTTATTTACAAACGATAAGTTATGCTAAACGTACGGTTGAATGGCCTTAACTTGGGCCTTAGTAACTCGATAAAACACAAAGAGATATTGGTTTCCTTTGTGCTGTCTAAAAGTGATGAGTTATAGTTTGTAAACATTTTCTGTGCCAATTACGTTGCCATATTACATTATGCAGACCTGTTATATTCTGTTTGTTTAATTGTGAGCCTATTCAGATGACCGACGGCCGCAAATACGTTCCTCGAGAGCCGCGTATTGGCCAGCCCTGATATAATCAATTGTTGGTAATATTTGAGGTTGGATGTTGGGGGATAGTCTGACAACCCTGCATCATGGACAGCTGGTGTGCTGCGGAATGCTTTACGGGACTTCGGGGTGTAAAGGAGAATAAATAACACGAAGATGCAGAACGTTGAATTCTTAGGGCGTCATAATTTGTCACGTATTATTATTAGGATGAACAAATTAAGGAATATGAGCTGGGTAGAACATGTAGCACGGGCGAGTGAGATGAGAAATGCACACAAAATTGTGGTCGGAAAACCCTAAGATATTAGCCCACTTGAAAGATCTAGGCGTAATTGGTAGGAACGTACTAAAGTGGACTCTAATGTGATGTGAAGTTGTGACCTGGTTGCGTCTGACTTTGGATGGGTTCCAGTGCAGACTTCCGTGAAACATAGTAATATAATTTCTGGTTTCATAAAGGGCGGGGAATCCCTTGACCAGCTGAGCATCCATTACTTTCTCAAACACGATACTGTTGCATATATTTAGTTAATTTGCCGACTTAAGCCGCTTGAAACTGTGACGAGACGTTATTAGTAGATCTTATTATTCATTCATTCATTCATTCATTCATTCATTCATTCTGTAGTCTGTCTTACGACAGGTCCGTAGCCAATTCCAAAGCGAGTTCTCCACAGGGCGCGATCTGGTGCGTCCTCTTTCAATTTCCAGTATCTTCTCTTCTCCTTAAGGTAATCCAGTAGCTGCTTACGCCTTCTTCCCCGTCTTCCCATTATTTCTATCCTTCCTTCTAACTTTCCTTCAATCACTTGTTTTAGAAGGCAGTTTCTACGCAAGATTTGACCAATCCAGTTAGCCTTTCTTGTTTTTATTGTATGTAGGATATTCCTCTCCTCCTTGACTCTGTGTAATACTTCTTCATTTCTCACACGATCGGTCCAACTGATCTTCTCCATTCTTCTCCAGCACCACATTTAAAAATTTTCCAGATATTTCTGATCTACTTTCCGAAGTGTCCACTTTTCAGCACCATACAAAGCTATGCTCCAAATGTAGCACTTTACTAGAGCTTATTATATTTTGCGATAAAATTTAGAGGTGAAATACGCGTTGGTGGAGGAACTACAGTGTGTAAAGTTCGCCATATAACGGGCCTTGAAGGACCAGAGGGGGAGTAGAGTTATATGTATACTCTTTATTTGACGATGGAGTGGATGGTTAACGCCACGCCCCGGCCCATTTACCCCTAGAAAGTGACACGGTACCCTCTGTACAGGAGAGTGGGTGGGCCTCGGGGCCGGTCTGGACGGGTAGGAAAAATCTAGCCCCCTTCGGGATACGAACCCCAGACCGTCCAACTCGTAGCGGGTCGCTATACCGACTGCGCTATCCCGGCCGCCAGCTACAGTGTGTACCTGAAGCATGAATGGTTTTGAATCACTAATACATAATACGTGCTATTACATGATTTCACAAAACACCCTTCACTCTCTGAAATAAAAGCTTAGATAGTCTGCCCATAAGACGAATATTGTAATGTACGTTAGTCGCCATCTTCTCACCACGTAGGCCCAGATTCGATCCTAGAGCAGTCCATGTGGGTTTTTTGGTGGACTGAGTTGCACAGAGATGGGCTATTCTTCGTGAAATTTGTTTTTATCCCTCTAAGTTATTATTCCGCCAGTGCTGTGTATTCATTCTCCTGCCGTCCAGAGGATAGACAATAGGCATGTTAGAGGCGGCACATCCACGAGACATAGACTCGCATCACCCTCGAGTGTAAATAAATAGTGAAGCTTCCTTGTGGATCTTCATATTTCTCAGATATGATTCACTGCAGAATTTTGGTAAGAAAGATACTAGTAGACTGTATTGCTAATTAAGATCATGTATTTGTGGATGAAACATTATTCGGTGTGATGTAGGTCTGTTTTTAAATAAATAAGTGGAGAAATAGTTATCGATATCTCTGAGCTGTGTCGTACCGGTGATGTTAACTAGCTATGTCAACAACGGAAATTTATATCCTATTGTGTATAATTTGTAACTCGATTCCTTTAACAATATACAGAGTGTCCGCAAGGTCCTCTTGTTATTTAATAAAACAGTATAAAATTTTATTTCGTTTTTCAGGACACAGTTAGTAATTAATTTACGAGGACGTGTAATAAGTACTACCGCTTCGAATGCAAGTAAGAAGTAAGACTATAATTTGAAAGAAATTTTCACAAGCCTGGACATACCGGTAAATCAATTGGTGACTTACACAGTAACAAGTAAATAAGGTACTTATGGACATTCTATATGTGTTTATGTAATATCTAACACAAAGAGATCCAAAATCGGAAAAATAAATTTGGAAGACGCTTTCTGCCAAAATTACATGACTTTTTTTTTTTAGCGTACTTTACTTTTTAAAGAAAGGAGGAAAATTTAAAAATAAAAATCAGATAGTTTTATGAGGTCGCCATTCTTTCGGTGTTTGTGTATCACTCTTTCACACTTTAAAGTTTAATTGTCATGAACACTGTACCACTTGAGGTCTTCCCAAGCGTCATAATTCTCGATTTCCTGCAATCTGTAATAAATTTTGATATGTCCTGAAATTATTCATGGTAATTGATTTTTCGAAAAAAATATGCAATAATTGTTAGGTAATACTTTTGTAGATTGCCAAATAAAAACATGGCGCCCGTGAGAAAATTATCTTTAGCTCTCGGTATGATGGCGATTAGGAACCACCGGAGGAGTTGAGCATTTTATATGTGGTTTGGAGGTGGACTGTAAACATAGCAACATGTTGTATAAATGTCACTGGGAAGTCAATGATTAAAATCCGTATTTTAAGGAACCATGTGGAGACGTAGAAGGAAATACTTTATTTGTTATTTATTTACTGCTTTTATTAGGCGACTTATTGTCGAGTATGTAGGCCTACGCTGGGTTGACATCTGTTTTTTGTAAATCATCTTTGGAGAAGGAAAGCCGACAGTCTCTATGTAAATTGCCGTCTTCGCTGTGCCAACGTAATTGTGTTTCTATTAATTACTGTATACACTAACTAATTAACTAACTAACTGCATGGAGCAGAGTCCTTTTTGAGAAGCTAACAGGTCCTCAGCTAGTCAAGAAATTCCCCGCATTTTATGGAGCCCGAAGGTTCATTACCGCATTCACAATAGCCCGCTACACTGTTCACCTTAATTGTTATCTGTGCTAAAATCTGTTTATTTACCAATTAGAGTAAAGAAACTGTGCCATGGGTGGGGGAGACTCGTGGGTCGTTGTATGTGTGTATGTGCAAGGTGAAGTCTGCTGATGGACAACTGTAATACTGAGTGCAGGGCGAAAGAAAACAGCTACATTATTGTATGGAACTTGACGGGGATGTCCACACTGAAAGCTATATTGTACCTCTACCCGTGTCGTGCGCCTTCGTTCACACGCTTCCGCTGTTTGTCTCCGAAACCATTCTATCCCAAAACCACCCTGAGATTGGTCAGATCTGCCCTGGAAAACACATTCACCAATCTATGTTCAAGATCAGCACAGGTTGGGTCATGTGAACAGCCAGCGTACAACACCTGAGGGCACGATCAGTTGCACTGTTATAGTGACGATGTAACGGAGTGTCATGTTTAACGCAGACATAACAGTCTTTGTGTCCGAGTAAATACTTTACGAAGTAAAGTGAAATAACAGTTACACCACGTTGGTCTAGTAATTAATCTCCATGACCACAAATGTACTCAACAGGAAAGTATGCTTTTTCAGTTGTACTCGGAACTCCTTGCTGTGAAAGGTTCTATTGTAAATGTAGTGGTTCTTGACTGTTTAATATGCCAACAGAAAATTCAAGTGCACAGAGAGACAAGCAGAAAAATGGACCCATATTGAGGGAATGTGAGCTTTACAAATAAAATCAACATAGAGTGGCGCTCGGTTGCATAACTTTAAAGGCTTTATGTAGTATTACAAATTGGACGTCGCACCCAAGCGGTGTTTCAGAATTTATATGTACGTCTTACTGGATTCTTTTCATTCTCATTCTTATAACTAAAATTGCTCTAGTATATATAAGAAGCAGTAAAAAAGTAAATAAAACTATATGGTTAGTGAGAAATGGACTTGATCTTTAGGCGCGTCGATACTCAGATGTATATAGACGAACGAATACGACGTGCATATAGGCCTACACACTGTACGTAGCAAGTGGCACTGATTCAGAGCTACCAGGACGGTTATCACTGCTGAACTGGCTCATACCCTTCTATAAAAAATGTAATTTTAGTTGATAACTTAATACTTGCATTAGGACGTTATTCAAAACCGTACTTGATGTGATATAAAATGTTGGGTTAGTGAGATGCTGTTCTAAAGCCGGCACTTTATTTACAACGGATAATTAAATTTAAACAATCAAAATTACCTTATCTAATACAGTGAAACCTGCCTGTAACGGAACAGCAAGGGACCGTATTTCTTTTCCATTGCTGGCAGTTTCCGTTTAGTACAGCTACTCGAAGTTAAATTAAAAATCCCCGGGACTGTTAAATGTTTTTGTTAAATACAGGATTGCGTTCTATCCAGGCTTCGCTTAAGACAGGTTTCATTGTATGTGTATAATTTAAGCATTTTGTCGGTTTTTCTTCCTGCAGCGGACCTAAAAGAGAATATCCAGAAATACTGCACTAAACTCTTAGCAATACTTACGGTAGCCACGACCTTTGGTGCGATGTGAATTTTAATTAAGAAGCTTTTTTTGACCTGCATGAATAAAGTTAACTTCTTAATCTGAGAGTCGTATCTTATTCCTTTGAAGCTTTAGCTTTTATGTACGAGCATTGTGTCAGTGATAGGAAGTCAACAATATCCCGGACAAATAACAAATACATCTGTTTGCATATTAGTAATACAGTATTATAATGTGTGTTGGAACGTAGTGCTCATATTCGTATCCAAATACCTTATGAGCAATGACTTCTGTTACTCTGTCTATCCCTAAAACAGACACGTAGGAAAACTCACTGAAAGTTGAAGACACATGTCTTGTGTGATGTGACACTGTGCCTATTGATAAATAGTGGTAGACGTTTCGGACGAGGTTGCTGCCTCTACCTTCAGAGTCTAAGCTTTCCAAATCCACTCTCCCTAGACGGCTTACAACTGAACATGGAGTCGCCCGAAACGGATCTACACAACGTCATGTGTTAGAAGACTTGGATATTTGTCAGCTTCGCTGTGAGAACCTCAGATCTCGCATTGAAAATTATCGGCAACGCTTATTATAGTATATTGATAGCTGTGTCTTGTATTTGCAATAGAAGATGTTATGCTTTGTACAGTATAAGTAATATTTACACACACACAAACATATTTTTATTAAATCCACGTTCTGAAGTTGAGGCACACACTGTGTTTGTGAGACCATTAATTTCAAGAGAGCAGGTAATTAATTAAACGCAGCAATGAGACAAAACGGATGGACATTCTAACTATTATTTATAATCAGAAATTAAATAACTGATATAGAATGAAGCCATAAATGTACCCTTTTAGATATTTTAAGTATTTTGTGTAGGAAGGTTCTTGGGGATCAATATACACACATGCACATATGTCATATGTGTAGGTGTATACGCTACTGTGGTGTGTGTGTTTCCTTCATCGTAAGAAACTTCATGCATAGAATACTTCAAATAGCCGCAAAGTATTCATGAATTTATAGTTATAATACAACTCAGAATATTGTGACAGTCTTCCATTGTTAAGATGTCCCAATTTCTATATGGTTTTAATTAACGAGTAGCACTTGTAAGTTTATGTGTTTGATCGACAGACGTTTTAAACTTTTCAGGGGTTGAACATTATCTGGAAGGGTTTCCAAATACAAATTAACTTAGGAACTTTCGGAACGTAGCCTGGGGCGTCGACAAACTTTCCCTTCACTTCTGGTCAGTCTCCAGTTACAAAATTTTAGAAACTAAGATGTAACTATAGCTAGTACAACCCTAGAATGTTGTGTCCTAGGCGATGTAATGGTGTCAGGCAGAAGTAAGGAAGACACGATACAGTTGTTGATTTAAACATAAATATGCATCTTTGATTATCAAATCGGAAGAAACAAATTTGAAGACTTAGATTTAAGTGAGAGGATTTTATTAAAAGTGTATTAAAGAACGATCCTGTGGATGTGTGGACTCTAGTATACTGGTTTGGGGTAGTGACCAATGATGGATTCCTGTGAATGCGGTAATGAAACTTCGAGTTTCCTGAAAGGTGGAGCTTTCTCGACTAGCTGAAAAGCCAACACCTTCGTAAGAAGGAAATAAGATATTAATTTGCTGGTGGCAGTTACTACTGGACTACTTGTCTCAGTGTGGATGCACCATCTTCAGGTCCCAAGGTATTACCTGAAAGAGTAAAAAGCGTAAAAACGGTTTTCTTTTGCTAGCCTACTTTCTTCGTTAATTTCGTATGTGACTTACGAATTTACGTAATTTTATTTAGGCGCCTAATTTCATTTTTGAGATTAACTATAAAATTTCTGGACTTGAGGTTCTGATGACGGTGACATTGAAGATTCCAGTCTTCTGGGATGTGACGCTGTGTAGATTGGTATGTAGATACCGAGGTTTCGGAAGGGCTTACTGCCTCCCTCTTCAGTACCATGAAGTTATGAAACTTCGAACTAAATAACATGAGCAGTGTGCATTCCCAACAAGGGTCGTGTTTCCTAGAGGCAAAGTGGGAAAATCTAGGATGTTTTTGCGCGTAAGTGGCCGGCTATGGACTTGTTAAGCGGGGCCTGACTCTTGACAACGGACTGAATGTTCTCTTGTCACCACATGATGGTCGGCTATGGGCTTGTTAAGCGGGGCCTGACTCTTGACAACGGACTGAATGTTCTCTTGTCACCACATGATGGTCGGCTATGGACTTGTTAAGCGGGGCCTGATTCTTGACAACGGACTGAATGTTCTCTTGTCACCACATGATGGTCGGCTCATGGGGTCATACGCTGTCTTGTACAAGTAGCAGAGGGTGCTATATGCCGTGGGTTAAATCGTCTGAAGCGTGAAACTGACCACTTACCTAAATGTGAAACCAAACTGAAGATATGAAGCCTTGTTACAGACCGATCCCGCATATAGAGTCCAACAAAATGTCTAAGTAACTAACTAACTAACTCCATGGAGAAGAGTCCTTCTTGAGAAGCTAACAGGTCCTCAGCTAGTGAAGAAATTCCCCTCATTTTATGGAACCCGAAGGTTCATTACCGCATTCACAAGAGCTCGTCACCTGTCCCTGTCCTGAGTCTTATCAATCCAGCCCATGCCACCCCATCCCACTTCTTGAAAATCCTGTTTAATATTATCCTCCCATCTACGCCTGGGTCTTCCAAGTGGTAAAAGAAAGGTCTACAAAGAGAAAATGTTAGTAGCTTTCTTTTCGAAATTGTCCACTGTCTTGAAGTCTTTCATATACAGGGTTTCGGAAAGTGGATCTGTTTCCTTCTTCACATGTGTACGTTACTAATGAGTTGGGCACCTTTTACAGAGTTGGTCTCAATCTATGGGGACATGCCAACAATAAACATCGTAGGTGGGAAATGAAAATGGAAACATTGCCAATAAAAGTACACTTAAATCACAAGGAAACCAAACGCATATTCCACTGTGGGTACGATGACGGTAAATCACACACGCTGTAGGTCTCAGTAGATACGGAACTGAAATAGTGTGACGGCGACAAGAAAGTCCAATTTCAAATTGTGAGAGACGACAAGAGTGATCGATATGAAGCTGAGGAAGGAGAAAATCTAAAGAAAGGACCGGAAAATGTTCAGCCACTTTAATCCAACTGCTCTGTAACTCGCTGACCTCATCTCAGAGGAGCCGAATCAAAATCGGGGCCATTTCCGGAAAGAGTTTGAAGAAACTGACGAAGATTGAAAATGTTCAGATTAATAGTCACGTTCATTATAAGACACTGCATTCAGAAACATATTTAGAAATGCAGAAATTGGAAGCCTTGAGCTTTTTTAGGCCGTCGGGAAGGAAGGCGACGAAGAAGCAAAATTTAATCTTTATTTTTTTAGACAGGAAACAGAAGATATTTAAGTGAATGGTCGCAAGTACCCCTTTATTTGATCGTCATGAATGTACGTTTGATTTGTTGCTGTTGTTCCCAGTTGTATGAACCTAATACATTTCGGAAACGTTTGTTAGCTATTTTTGTAGCATGATTTCATTTTTCGTTTTGACGACGAGACATAAAAATGTCATACATTTTCCGAGTGTCTATTTCTAGACCGGTCTGCGCCAGAACAATTCAGAAATTCTGACTCAATGCTCTGAACTAGTTTGAAATTCGCACTTTTACTGTTATTGCAGTAGTATTCACGTATCAGTGTAGAGCTAATTGCACATCAAAGAGATGCACAAACCCCGTTCATGTGATATGTGAGTTCACGCTTAAAATTGGACATCATTGCACTATTAACATTTGTACATTATGAAGATAATGAAAGCACAAGAATCATTGTCGATGTGCCCTAGGGGCAGATAAAAGAAAAAATGAGCAAATTAAATAAGTACAGGAGAGGATGTAATATGGGGATTTCATCAACACTATACTGAAGAGTCTGATTGTGTTAGGCAGCTTCTACTGCAGCTGAATAATTACCAGGTGCTGAATTAACTCTACTATGTAGCTAGTAGTGTCACTAAATAGCCAATGATGCAACCAGTGCGACACTGACCGGTTGCACCCAACTAGCGTGACGCCACGGGATAGGATGTATCCTGGTTATGGACCAGTGGTTACCTCCAGGACATGAGCTCGGTCAGGCAGAATACAAAGGAGGAAATCATCCCTACAAATTGGTCCATCTGTGACCACGTGCCAGAAATACGTATTGCACATCATGTACAATTCGTAACCCCGGTATGTCACTACTGGGCTCCGCTCAGTCTCTGCAGAATTGGCTTGTACATACTGCGGCAAATTGATGTGGTGGCCTCACTCTCTTTACGGGTGGCGAGTCCACATAACTTCAGTGTAATAGTGCTCTATCTTTACTGTACTTCTCTTTTCTTTATGCCTTTTATTCTTTGTGTCATTCTTCGTCCATATTGCATTATATCTCTTACGGTTTCCCCTTATTTCTGTCATTTGTTCTATTTTTATTTCTTAATTTTTGTTGAAGGAACTAGTTTATTTTTAAGTTACTTCACCGATATTTTAAGAGAGGAAATGAAGAAGACGAAAACGTTACATATTTCCTTATTTTTATCTTAATTTTTTCTTTGTTTTCCACTTTCTTTCCTCCATTCTCTCTTTTATTTTTGTGCGTGGAAGTGATTGTTACCCACTTTTAAGCTGCTTCCTAGTGTTGCCCGGAGAAAACGTAAAAAAGCACGAAAATCTAAATGCTGCTGGTCCCGAGACAGTAAATGTTTGACATCGGATTCTCCCGAAGCTCGAGTGTTACCTAATCGACCGCCATACTACATGTTTTTATACTGTCTGCGCAATTTACTGCGGATTGTATGTATTTCATTGTCCTAATTTTCTTCTGGATTTAAAACATCAATAACAGATTTGTAACCGTGTTATAGGGCCCAGTCAAGCAAGAGTGACGCAACGTTAGAAAACCGTTTATATTTTCGTGGTTTCATTTGCGTCAGTTTATAACATCAAGTAAGGAATTATTCGTCAAAGTTCTTTAGCATATTCTTTGCTTACAAAAGTGTCTGTCAAAATTATATCTCTTCGATAGAATTGTATGCTGCAGTACTCAGAGAAGGCAGCAGTGTGAGAGGAGTTTTACTGCCGGCGACAAAAGAACCACAGAAATTCCATCTCAAGTTTCTAAACAACTGTCTGCTACAGTGAGTGACATCCTGACAGCCTCCCTGTGTCCAATCAACTCTCGGTATGCCATAGGAGATGAAGCAGCCAACAGCCAACAGCCAACAGTGAAGAAGCATCCTGCCACCCGCATAAACACTGTAAATTAGACGACAAACAAGAAAGTTCTGAAACAACACCGCGAAGTAGTTTGGGGGCAAGCGGCGCCTAAAAGCGTAATTTGTTCCACTTGTCTTCTAACCTTTCCTTTCTTTTCTTTACAGACCCTGTCTTTTAATTCAACTTTACACTTTTTTACTTTATTTTATCCAAATAACTTCTTGTTCGGTTTACCCATTTACGTTTCTCTTCTCTGAGTACGTTACAGCTGGTACGTATGTTACTGAGACAGTGTTTTAATTTCCTCTGCCATGCGTACGCAACCTGTGATCCACACATTTCATTTTTTGGCCTCTGGAACTATAACAGTTTCCTGTTAGAACAGATTCCTGACATACAAGGGAACATGAGTGGCTTAGACAGAATATTGCCTAGCCTATGAGCTGGACTGCCGAGAAATTCACATCCATTTCTCGTCAAAAGTTAAAATAGTTCTTACCCACAGCCTCCAAATCGGCACAAAAGCCCGCCCCTCCTCTTATCAAATCGATATTGGAAGTTTTTATCCCTCGGAATAATGCGGCCGGTGCATGAACCTAAGCACTTCTCTTCATGTAGAGTGAAGTTAAGAAAGCTTGGAGCTTATACGTACATCCAGTCCCCCATACTTCATCGTGGCTAGTGCTGAATTTAGTAGAAGGACATCTTACATTCCTGTTTAGCTCAGCATTTGTATCCTTTTATTTTTGCCGAAATAAACGTTCATATTTATCTCCACGTGCTGAATGACTTAAAGCAGAGTAGGACCAGTTCTGGTGCAGTGTTTTAAATATTTCCTGGTATAATCATCGTAATATATAAAGTGGGATTGTAGTTTAGTTGTGCTTGTATATTTGTGTATGACACAGTATCTTAACATTAGTTATAAATAGGAAGAAACCAAGTTTCTAATCCATATGAGCGGATCAATTAAACGGACAGTGGGGCAAAGCATCCGAAGTTCAAACAATGCTAATGCCAGTGCCTCTCATTAGACGGTAACCTAAACCAGGTCCATTCACCTTGCAACATGAAACAATATTTTTCATAATGTACATCTTAATTTTATCCTTCCTTTTACCTATCGGGTTTCAAGGGATCATTTTTCAATGGATTTATCCACTGAAATTGTGTGTGCATTCCTTGTCACCCCATGGAAGCTAAACGCCCAGTCAAACGCAGCTTCATATATTTCACTATTCTAAAAACACTAGGTGACCTGTGTAAAACAAATTCTTTATTAATGGAAGTGCTGGAGAAACGATTTTGCGCAGTCGTGACTTCTGGAATTATTTGTAAACGTCACGTTCATAGTTGTTAAAAAGAACGTGGAAGTATCCCACTTATATATTCTGAAAGTAATTTACTTCACGCGCTGGAATATCTCACCGCTGTAAGGAGTGTTAATCCAGTATCTGAGGACATGTATCATTGCACAAACTGCGGTTATATTTTCTTAATTACGAAGGTAATTAACTATACAATTCGTGAAGACGTGACTGTAAGTGAGTGCAGTTTTAAGATCTGTACCAGTAAATAAGGGGTCTACGTCGTGCGTGCTGAGCCACAGAATTTCTCCTTATCTTGTTTTTATAAGTTACTCAGGCCTTTCTCTCCTCTTTCTCTAAAATTATCATTCTTCTCACAGTTTGTAAATTACGCTCGAGAATGAACCGTAACTGTACTTTCACTATATGGGGCAGACTTTTTAATGAGTTGTTAATTCTGTGTGTGTTTGTGATGGTTCATGAGGACGTTCCTACAAGTAAGTGTTGGCAACTTTTTGTTCCCTTCCCTACCAGGTTCTGCATCCCTCTTCCATCTACTCCCACCTCCTGGCTCCAAATGTTAGTCTCGTCAACATGACTTTTCACTAAGCCAAAAAGGAAAGCAAATAAAGTACGAGTGACATATCTAACTTGAATCACGTCACACCAAATGTCCTGCCCCCACACACCCTCGTTCATATCCTCCCTATTCTAACCCCTGTACAGATGGACTGTCAAGGATCTTTCAGAGGCATGACCTTGTTCAGATGTAAGTGGAGTGTGCTATGAACACGAAAAGAAATCTTCAGACCAACGTCACCAACTGAATAATGTTCACAGCCTATATTGCTTCAGTATTTAAAGCAAATATTATTCGATTTTGAGTTGGGTTTATAGTTGGTTCGAAGACCTTTTTACGATTGTACAACAGCATACGTAGTCTTGTGCGGAATGATATAACGGAAGCAGAGATGTTAAAATATGTGTAAGTTCAATTTTACTTAACGCACGATCTTCTGGGATATTTCGTCGTTTATTTCGGTCTTTAGGAACCAAACTTTCAAGGAATTTTTGCTGCCCACTTCAGGATAGAAAATCGAGTCGGCGCTTTTCTCCAAAACCTTGGTTGCTACCTGTCGGCCAAAGTACACAGCATCACATTTCTTAGTATTCACTGCTGTGAGGAACGAAAACCTAGCCTGCACTTTGCTTGTGTTTGTGTGTGTGTGTGTGTGTGTGTGTAAAAGTTTGGTCCCTCTTTTTAGCCTAAGGATCCAGACTGAGGGAGGTGGGGTTAAGAATAGAAGAGGACGAGGAGGAAGGTTAAGAGTAAGAAGACTTAGAGGAATAGAAGACAGACGAGGGAGAGGAAAATGGGAAAGAAATGAAGAGGAAGAAGGAGTTGTCAGATTTATTTTTCTTCTACTTACGTTTTGTGCATTATGTCAATGACCTGTTACGTATTTTCATATTTTCATTGCTTCTTTGCCCTTGTTCACCGATGAAATAATTTTCTTTAAATCCAGCACACGAAGTTGAATTTCATACTTACGAGTAATATTTTAATTTGCTTTTGGATCGCACCAGCTTTTCACAAGTTAATACCAGCAATCATTTTTAACCTTAGAGCTCCTTTGTGTATTTACCCTTCCCTTGAGCTGGAACTGTCAGGTGCATGAGATTTACCCATATTGCATAGGGTACTGTTACAGACTGCATACGTAACACTCTGCAGAGATCCTTACTTTGCAGTGACGTTTATTGTACAGTTGGTAACGCGGTCATTACTCTGTGGTGAAAACCTCCTTTGCTACATAAAGGCAACACGGCCTTTATATTACGCTCTTAGTATAAAGCCCGAGTAAATTTTAGTGGGAAATTATTAAGCGTAAAATGCACTGAGTACTTTTCTGTTAACGTGACATAATTTTTGCCTGCTTTGTCAAAAATTCCTGACGGTAGTAGAGCAATTTGTGATCCAATTTCATAACAAATGTATACATTTTGTAACGTACGTGTGTACTAAGGATACTTACTGAACTCATTGGAATACAGAGGGCTCGAGCATAATCTTCCAGCATCATTAGTTGTTGATAGTTTTTAATCCTGTTTCTAAGTAGTACCAGCTATGCCATTCATTACTACCAATTCTAAACTAATATAATTTCGGAATAGTAAGACTCTGCTACGACAGTCAGTCCTTTTCCTTAATTAATGACAATGGTTACTGATAACAGGCCTGTGAAACGACAAATCGGAAAAGCCTCTGTTCTTGGTCTTGCCCACGTACCGCATGAAGGAAAACCAAGGTATAAATTACACGTTTTTTTTCGCTCTGCAAGAATGGTTCGGTAAGGTTGGTCGCCGGGACACAGAAGTGTTCGGACTGTATGATCCGTAATACTGTACCTTAATAAATAGATCGTAGATCAGACGGTGGTCTGCTTACATTTCGGTACATGCACGCATGTACGCATTCATGTACTGACGGACACACACAGAGGATATTCCGCAAGTAGTTGGCCAAACTACGGCATCGTATTCTAGATTTGTGAGAAAAGTTGTTTTATAAACCGGAGATCTGGTCGATACCGTTATCGAGTTAACGCCAGCGTATTGTAATAATGAATACAGAATAAATTTCCATTCATCATTCATTATTGTCAACTTAATCATTGACAACTAAATCAAATTTTCTAAGTGATCAACTCGTGAGTGGGTGCATGCTGCCAAGCGTCGCTCCATTGAATGTTGGCAGTAAATGTGTTTAATTTCATTTTTTAATGCCAGCAGCGGTTTCGAATATGCACTGTACCAGCTGCTTGCTGCCTTGTTCCGCCTTACCGCTGTGGTACACGCTAGACTGCATGAAGCCCCAGAAGAGAAAATCTACTGGGTTATGCCCGGTGCCTCTTCCTGGCCACCTTTCTTAACAAGGTCCTTTCATTTCTCAGCAGTCTGTCTGCCAATATGTGGAGGCGCTCAGTTGTGTTGTCTGCACATTTGTGCTTTTCTTTCAAGAGGCGTGTTCTTCAAATAGAGCAGTAGTTTATTCTCTAGAAATTCCTGGACTATAACTATATACCGTATACCATATATTTGATGAAGACCTCTGTTAAAAATTACTTCGTACTATGTAATGTTAAATTTGTTGCACCCAGGGATGATAATTCCTTGCGTTGTTAATGCCATCACGAGTTGAAAAGTGTCTCATCCGTGAACAGAATATCAGGCAGAAATTGTGGTCGTGGTTGCAGCCATTGACAGAGTTACACACAGTCTGGTTAACCTCCCTGCGAAGGGCTGCTCTTAGGAGGTTATTATGAATGTCCAAGGCATTTCAAATAACATTTCTTTGCAACAAAACAACTATACCAGCCGGAACGTAGGAGCGGACTGAGATTCGAAGTTACAACTGTCCCAGTTTGCCAGGCTGGCACTCAAATCCATCATGGTGACAGCTCGCTACATTGACACTCAACTCCATGATGGTTGCGGCTTGCGTAACTCGATAGCGGTGTTAAATCGATCTCGGTTCTAGGACTGTATTGCTCCGAATGACCTCTTGAACACGCTCATGAAGTTTGGCGGTCTCGTCCTAGAAAATCCTGTGTCTGTGTGTGTGTGCGCGCGCTCGTATGCGTGCGTGCTTGCTGAGAACGTGTGTTCTAAAGGAACTTTATCTGGTTTTCATTGCGGTAAAAGAGGAAACGCATTACCCAAAGAAAGAGCCGCTATAAATTTGGAAACTCTAAGTCTTTACACTCAAAGTAATTTTCCATTCTGTTAGGATACTGTTCTTTTGAAAGTAAAAGGTGAAGTGGGAGTAGAGGTACAGCTCAACGCACTCTTAACCTCGGCGCTAGATAGAGGGACCCACTGAATAGGAGGGTGGGTGTGCCGCAAAACCGGTCTGGACGTTTTGGAGAAATATCTTACCCTTGCCGGGATTGGAGCCCCGGACTGCCCAGCCGTAGCCTAGTCATTATACCGACTACTCTATCCCGACTCCTTTTGAAAGCATCATCTCAAAAATCACTATGGCAAAATGTCCTTTCTGAGTGTGGCAACCAAGGAGTGATGTTAACGGTCCGAAAAGTGCTTCATTTGGTAACTCTCCACCACTCTCTGTCGTCTTTATCTATATGGATCGAACTACGATTATTAATTTTTTCCGAATATATATGTAATTACACTGCGCTACAAGCCGGAAGGTCGCTGGTTTGATTCCCGATGGGTTCATTGGGATTTTTCATTTACTTAATCCTTCCGGCCGCACTGTGGCCCTGGAGTCAACTCAACCTCCGATAGAAATCATTACCAGGAGTATCTCCTGGGGGGATGAAGGCGGCCGGTGTGTAGGGCTAACAACCTTGCCACCTTCACGTGCCGACTGTCTAGAAATCCTGGGAGCCTCAACCACCTGGAGCCCTAAGGGCCTGTCCAGGCCTATAACGGGATAGCTGTACCAATAAATGTAATTATGACCTCATATTGTGGTCTTCTGGGTTGAGAGACGTGTTTGCGTGGTAGCTAGATACCAGTGTTTCAGAAAAACGTAGTTTATTATCCGGAAACTTTGGCGCCAGTTTGATTGCTCGGCGTCCTAACCAAAAGGCCACAGTTAACATCTTTAGCGCCATGTACATATGAAACCTTGAAGAACATACTATATGACGTAGTTACTAGTTGTAGATCTATCTGTATAGATCTTCCAATACTTCCTCAGCGTGTCTCCGTTTCTTCCTGTGAATTCTTTTTTAAGCCTTCTGCGTTTTGCTTTTCTTTTTTGCATCTGTCTAGATTTCAGATTAAAAGCGAAAGCCTGAATTGTTAATGCGTACGCCATATGGGTGGCTTCATTCGTACTGACGCCGTGCCTGAAGCTTAACCGTGTTACGTTCACACGACAGCGACTGTAGGTTTGAGCCCAGTAAACCGCGCTGGTCATTAATCATTCTTATCACTACCGCCATTTTATGTTCCAAAATACTCGGTTATAAATTCGTATTTAAATTCCTGTAATCATTGAGAGAGTTGCTTTTATGCGAGTGTTTAGGTTTCCGCAGCGGTATAGCATATCACCGCCTCATTGGATAATCTGTTCCCGACGTTTCGGGAAAAGGATCGAAGTGTCCAAGAAGACAACTTTACTTTTGTAGGGTTACCAAAATGGACAAATACTACAAAAAGCTTAAAATAAAAGAAATTCTTCGTTGCTGTCTTGCTTAACTACTTATATTATCTCGACATTTATGACAGGTTTTTATTTTACACTTTATTTAACGATGCTGTTATCACATTACATAGCGTCGATTTTGGAATAATAATAATAATAATGATAAGTAATGAATTGAAAGCAATGTGGAAGTTAAATTTCTTGGCTTAGTACAGAGTTAAAGTCACAATCATTAACTAGTTTTATCAAATATCTCGTGAAGGAGAGTGACTGTTGAACAGCCGAATACAGTACACTGTTTCTTATCCTATTACTGTAAGGCACATTTTAGTATTATATTCACATCTATGCTCAGACAAGTGACCTCTTCCCTTCAGGGTTTTAGATAAAATATTGAATTTGCCTTACCTCTATGCGCGCAACTTGTCCCTTTCATCTTATTTTGGTTTGTTTGGTAAATGTGCGGATATTTGTTGATTGTCTCCACTTAGTAAGCTTCGAGTTAGGTCCATAAAATATTTTCCATTTTCCTGTTCCTGTCATTCTCTTGGACAAAATAGTTTGTTACCTCCTTGCTCTCTAAAACACTCACTTGACCAAGTTTAACTCTCCACAAGACAACAGGTGTAATTGTTGTGCGTATTATAATATATGTTTACTTTTTTGTCTGAATGATAAAATGTACCGAGTGTTCGTAAGCAACGGGTTTCATTGCTGGTAATTTTTCTTCTTTGTCGTTTAGACTTGTTTCTATCATTATAAAATATGCTAACTTTGCCACATTATTGAAGGGTATTAATTAGCTCTTCTTTTAATACGATTTTGTCCTGCATTCTGGTGAGAGGACATGGACAAAAGGAAACCAAAATGCTTGTCTCGTTGTTGCTACAGTTGAGTGACTGTGAACCGTTCATCAGATTACCTGTAAGGCTTAACATTTCACTGTACTGCCGAGATATGGTTGGATGCACGAACTGAGAAGATAAGCCTGAACAGAAGGCTCCACTTCCACTCCAGGCTAGGTAGAGATGAAGAGATAATGAAGAAAGGCAGGATAGATAAGACAGAAGGGGAGGAGTAAGTCGGGTCCAGGAAGCACGTATCTGGCAGGCATCCTCATGTACACTGTGGCTGTAACGGCAGTACATTGCAGTATCGCAGAACATGTTCCGTTGGGGTTGTTTTATTCTGTGCCAGAAGTTCGCTATAAGGCTAAAGTCACAATGAAGATTTCTTGTTTTCCACAACGCTGTTCATATGTTCGAATGATAGGGCTGTTAGCGATGTATCTTAAAGGTGAGATAGGTAGCGATCTTGGCCTAATTTGAGGTACAAAGATATTATTTTATCTGGCAACTCAGATAATATTCACTCGAATTGTTTCGCATGATGACATGCACCTCAGCGATCGCTAATATTTCATTGTGCCATTAATCGGGGACTGTGTTTATTATTGCAGTGTATATTAGGTTCTAACTAATCATATTTAAATATTATGCTGTAAATATATTTTCCATCCGCTCGCAGACGCTACATATCTAACGAACACGTTGTTCGTTGCAAGTTGAAGTTTTATGAGGTGAGAGAGCCGGCGGGAAGTGACTAACGGCAGTTGTCATGTAAAATAATGTGCCGATACTATCCTGCTATTGGTCTGTAGGGACTTAGACATACCATGGGTTTACTTAGACTAGCCGATCTTTAGGTTCTGATTTGAACCCGGAGATTCTAAGACTAAGCAGGAGTGCTAATAACGTCATCGCAATGTTCGGCGATACAATGCAAGCAACATTTGATTCAACAAAATATGAGATAGCCATGTGACGTAATGCTGGAAATGAGAAATGCATCGAGAATTTGGTCGGCGGCTGAAGAAAACAGATAATTCATTAGGCAAAAGGCTGGATGGAAAGAATATTACAGAGTGTGTTATGGAAGGGAGTAGGGTAGGCACATGTTTTATAGTGTGACCTTCATATTCACGTATTACAGTTGTTTTTCTGTTTTACAAAACATAATTAAAAGCGAAAAATCTTCACTGAATGAGAACTATTTTTTTTATTTTCGATTAGTTAAATACAAAATAATGAAAAGTGTTTCTAAACAGACGATATAATCCTTTGCTTTTACTGTTAGAGTGATTCATATTACTGTTTTCTGGTCATGACATCGTTTGGTCTGGGATATCGATACCAACGTTTCGGAGGAATGTACTGGCTCCATTCTTATGGCACAGTGTTCCTTTTGAAGCATCTCTCCCTATTTATTGTAACCTAGACGGGGAAACGGTGAAAGAAGCTATATAAATATACGTATATGTAGACCATATATATAGGCCTGTAGCAGCTCATGTACCAACAATTTTCCTCCTTGTATTGAATTGTTTTAAGTAATCTCAGAAAAGTTTTGAGTTATGAGTGAATTATGTATTAAATTTTTCCGATGCCAACTAAAACAAAATTCACCACATTTTACTGGATACCAACACTAAAACATTTATCTCAATCTGTTAAGTAAAACACGCGGGAAGAAGTGAATATTATTTTGTCTACCTGTCATGTTATTTATGAGGAAACATGATAGTGAAGTGAGCGTGCCTATAACAATTTCTTACTTAATATGATCCAGGAGCGTAGCTAGGGAGCGGGCGAGTGCTTCGGCCGCCTCAGGCAGCAGAGTCCAAGGGGCGGTAAAGTGGGCGGCAAAGTGAATATTTGAAATGAAAAAAATGTGAATTTTGCGTTCAAAAATGTTAAGTTATAGAGATAAAATAAAAAGGAATTCAACATACAGTAGTGACTTTTTTTAAAGTTCACAATTTCTATTAGGGACGGCCATTGTGATTATTCGCTCCGGGCGCCATAAAACCTAGCTACGCCACTGATTGCATCTTATGCGGGAGTAACAAGCCCCTCTTGGAGTATGAAAAGCTCGCAGCTAGGTACTTAAGTTTTTATATTAATGAGATGTATGGAGAGGAACACCCTTGCTCAAGATATTTTATTCACCAGCCATAAAAACCAATGGGATGCTGTTTAATGAGCCTTTCAGTGACTCAACCGCACCACCGTGCCGTGTAATACACAGTGCTTACTATAAGGTGTGATTTAAGGGTCTTGGATACGCCACGAAAGTTTGTTTTCTCTCGCTTAACTGTTATTAACTACCTTCATTTTTAAGGCGTGTGTTAATATATATATATGTAGATCAGAAATGCCTGCAAAGTTTTGAAATGTGGTGTTGGAGAAGAATGGAGATCAGTTGGACCGATCGTGTGAGAAATGAAGAAGTATTACACAGGGTCAAGGAGGAGAGGAATATCCTACATACAACAAAAAGAAGAAAGACTAACTGGATTGGTCAAATCTTGCGTAGAAACTGCCTTCTCAAACACGTGATTGAAGGAAAGTTAGAAGGAAGGATGGAAATGACGGGAAGACGAGGAAGAAGGCGTAAACAGTTACTCGATGACCTTAAGGAAAAGAGAAGATACTGGAAATTGAAAGAGGAAACACTAGATCGCACCTTATGGAGAACTCGCTTTGGAAGAGACTACGGACCTGTCGTAAGACAGACTACAGAATGAATGAATGAGTGAATGTTAATATATGTGACCTTAGGTCATACATTGTTTGGAAATGATAACAGAATTTAAATGATTGTGTTCAGAACAAATTAGATATATGCGAGTGAGATATGCTTTTCTGTTCGGGAAATCTTTTCTTGGTTAGAAGGAAAATATTAAGATGAATCTTAAGAAAAATAGGGTGTAATAATGAAAAGTTTAAGATTTATCTGTCTCAGGGTAGGAGCAGAGACGAGCTGATCTGAACAAGGTAATGAAGCTATATTTGTATAAAAACAGGGAAATGTATTGAGTATCTGTGCGAACGTTTCTTCTCAAGAAGCATTTTTTTCCAAGGAATTAATATACACTTAATAATTAACAAAGTCTCTAATAACTGATTACACGAAGCAAAGTTTCTGAGAAGTTGAAAGTCACTGGGTTACCCAACAAATTACCGGCCTGTAGAAGCGGCTGGCTGTTCTGAACTTGCAAATAAATATTCGGATATCATGAAAGCGGAGAATGTATGGAAGGGCTAAGCGACTGTAAGCATCTCAAGAATGCTCCTTGGAGGTGGTTGCTTTGTTTGGTTAGTTCATATCTTCTGGAATCTTTTATATTGCATTTTGGAAATAATCCATGGGCATAGGTTTAATTATATATATATATATTAAAAATATATATAGACCTATACGTGATAAAAATATAAATAATTTGCGCCCCTTACTGTGAATGTAAAGTACAAGTTTCTGAAAACGAGATTTTCGACTCATTACTTGGACTTTACAAATATGAAATTACTAACTGTATGGAATTAAACAGCTTACTTGTACAGCCCTCCTATTTTTGTTGTAGTAACAAAGTAAAGTTTTTCGTGTCCACGCCATGAAGGAATATAAATGGGGAGAATAGGTAGAGCTCCACTCATTCTTAACCTCGGCAGTAGATGGAGGTGAGGACGGAAGCTGGTAGGTTCTGAAACGTAGTGCTTGTTATGAATATTTGTGACAATGGAAAAAGTCCCTCGTGAATGTTGGTGACATTACTCGTATAAAACCGTTGTCAACAATTTATACGTTACATGCAGAATTCTGTTGAGGACATTTCTTTGGAGGCGATCAGTTCTTGCATCTGTAAGGACGTGGAAGGGTAATATAAGGTGGATGTTCTCACAATTTTTCATCGATTCTAAAGGCAGTTTTTTCTTCATCTAGGTATGGGCGCTAATGTTATTTTAGTGAACATGGATGGACGGAAGCGTATCAAATTCTTCGATGCTTCGATCGTACCGCATAGGCAAGCTAAGTAAACCTGCTTTACTGTGTTGTTTATGGAGATGAAGCTTGAAGGCATCAGTTTTTCTCTTGCACTTGACAAGCGCCTTCGTCTACACACACGTGCGCGCACACAGCTACGCATACAAATGCAGGTGCAAGTACACACAAGCATACAAGAATCTTATGTTAACTACTCTGAAGTGTATTGTATTACGAAATAATAGCAGCAATATTTGATAAATTGAAGAGGATTGGAAAATAACAGAAAGGGTAAATTTCAAAGTGTAGGCCTACCACGTATGTAGAAAAGTTCGGATTCCAAAAACGGGACGCTGTTGAGCTGTATCATTATCAGAGCTAGGTATCTGTTGACAAGGGTGATATCAGGTTTTGGGTATAAAATGTCGCGGCACAGTGGATATTATTCTTGCTTCGTAGGTGAGAGGTTCCGAATTCAAATTTTGTCCAGCATAGCGGCTGTTATGAGGGATTTCTTGTTATTTTTCACTTTTTTTTCCAAATTAATAGACAGCCATTTCGTTCTGCATCAGTTCAATTCACTATGAAGTAGTCATCCTATCATCCTGTCATTCAACGCTATATAATTGGAGGTTTTGGAAGCCTCACTAGATAAACGAAAATAAATAAAAATGTTGTAGGCTATGATATTCTCCCTTTAGCGTACATTCCTTCTATTGACATTCAGGTGGTCTCACGATATCCTGTCCACATTTTTGTGTCGTGCGGTATGTGACTACTTGTGAGTGAATATTTGTTTGTCCTAATAACATTCGAACTAGATTATCACTTTCATGACACTTATCATAAACATAAACATTATGTCACCATAAGAGCAGTAATAGGACGAAGGTGCGATTTTAGAATTTATAGCAGCATAAAAGCAATTTAATTTTCAAACTCTAATTTTTTATTCTGTGATGAAAGACGACTTTTAAAAGGCTCTTTATACTCTATAAATTCGGAATGGTGCCTGTGTGCAAATATTTACCTTTCTGTTCGGTAGCAGTGATTGATGAACGGTGTAGCTATATCTATTTGAGCGCGGGATGATTATACAGCAAAAGAAGGGCTTGGAACATTACGCCGGTACGTACAAAAATTCAATTTTCATCCCAGAACTTAGGTAGAAATATATTTGTTATTTCACCCCCCCCCCTGTAGTAAAATAAACCAACTCTAGTGATATCACTTGGGCGGTTGATCAGAAATTTATACAGTTATAATCGGAGTAGCATAAAAACATAACACTGTAGACCTGAACTTAGATGGGAGAATTATATTACAATGCAGCTTAAGAAATAGTGTGTGAAGCTGTAGACTGAATTCGCGTCATTTTCGGAATTGTATTTATTATACCTATTCCTAGTGCGTTCGAAATAAAGTTGCAAGAATGCGCTTATATATCTTCGATATGTATATGCGCATGTTACAACTTAAGGGCGTCTGAACGCCTCCTCGTGGAATGCGATAAAGAGGAATTTTAATAAAATTTGTCAACACATTGCAATTGCGCTAAAAGTCCGACAGCAACAACGACACCTTACGTGCAGACTTACTGAGTTTGTGGGTACACTTCGCATGCTATTCCTCATACACTGATAGCAGCGAAAACTGTTCAGACAAGACATTCAGAGAAAAAGAGACACAAAATATTTGTTTATACACGTTTATCTCACTTCTTTCTGTTTTTGAGATCATCAAATACAAAGAAGGGAAAGCGCCAGGACTGTTACCTGACGGGGGTATTGTCTGAGTTGTTGGCTCTTGCTTTGCCAAACAACAATAGCCAGTATAACACCGTGGATTATGTTTTATGACGTAAAATATTAACACAATAAGACTTAAATGTGAAATTAACCTGCATTTTTAAAGAACCAAGAAATTGTCACTGTATACCATATGAAGCTCCTGTAACACAACATAATTTGTGTTATACACTTTCAGTTTTCTGTGGTTAGTTGCTCAAAGGCCATACTGTTTTAATTAATGTTGTTTAACTTACTAATAACGATAATATTATTCAGCTACTTGTAATTGAATTCGGAAGGTCGCGTGTTCGATTCCCGATGGAGTCATTGGGATTTTTCATTGACTTAATCCTTCCGGCCGCACTATGGCCCTGGAGGCGACTTAGCCTCTGACAGAAATGAGTACCAGGAGTATCTCCTGGAGGTAAAGGCGGCTGGTACGTAGGGCTGACGACCTAACCACCTTCATGTGCCGATTGTCTAGAAATTCTGGGACCCTCAACCTACTGGAGCCTTAAGGGCCTGTCCAGGCCCGTAATGGGATAGCCATACCTTTTACACGCAAATAATTATGTCCTATATATTAGAGGTGAAAAGGTAAAGCAACCGCATTACAAGCCAGGACAGGCCCTGAGGGCTCTAGAAGGTTAAGGCTCCCAGGTTTCAAGACAATCGGCACATGAATGTGGTAAGGTTGTCAGCCCTGTGCACCGGCCGCCTTTACCTCCCAGGAAATATTTCTGGTACTCATTTCTGTTAGAGGCTAAGTCGACCCCAGGGCTATAGTGCGGCCGGAAGGATTAGGTCAATGAATATGCCATTTTACAATGTGCATATGAAAATATAAAAAGGGCTTGTATTTTTTCCCGATAGCCAGGCTGGCTGTTAGTAGCCCGAAAGTGACGTCAAGACTGGTTGCAGAATGCTTGGATGCTCTCTCTGTGCTGGCAAACAGGAATGAGGTTACCCTCATATGGTGACGGGGCACTGTGGCATCCCAGGCAATGAAAAGGCTGACAAACTTGCTTGGCAAGTTGCAGCGATGACGCTACTCGGCCCAGAACCGGCTCTTGGAATATCTAGGTGTTCAGCAAGAGTCGCAATCAAGAACTGGACCGAGATTCAACACCACTACCTGGAAAAATGTACCAGGTTACAGAAATGGTAAACTTTTATTAGTAGACCATGCAAGAAACGAGCTGATGACCTGCTTAAACTAAGCAGACATCAGCTGAGAACGGTTCGTTACATTCCTCACAGGCTATGCTCTGTGAAGAGGCACCTGGCCATCATGGGCCTTTTTGATGGTGATCTAGACTGCAGATTTTGCAAGTTGGAGACTGAAACAGTGTACCATATTATTTGCTGTTGCGAGGCTTTGGCTCGCCAGCGTTATAATATCTTTGGGAAGTTCCTGGCTGAACCAAAAGACATAAGCACGGCCTCATTAAAAGACCTGTGTCGCTTTGTAAAAAACACAGGGTTAATGAGTATGTGCTGAGAAAATAACACAGGGCTGCACAATAAGCCTCAGGCTGCGGTGCGCTTCCGTAGCATCTGCCGACGGGCCCTTTGGGAAGAAGAAGGTCAATGAAAAATCCCAACGACCCATCGAGAATCGAACCCGCGACCTTCTGGCTTGTAGCGCAGTGCCTCAACCAACTGGGCCACCGCGTTTTGCCCCATATGTTAGAGGTGAGATGTGGTTTTGTAAAGGAATAACAATATTTAACTTATAACTGCTCCTTGAGAAATTTTATTCGAAGTTTTAATAGGCTGTAATTCAAAGACCGTAAATGAGCTGATACATTAGAAACAAATTCCTAGGTTTAATGCGATTCATATCAAAGTGTTTATTTAATAAACGCTACGGGTAGACACAGTATATTCAGCCCACAAAATATCTTTCTTTTATGTCTTTAAAAGTTGGGCTTGAGTGTGATTGGAGGCATTTTACCATCTTTAGTGTTTGTCAGTACAAAAAGTGGCTACAAAATTTTAATTTACCTTGAATTAAGCCTTTACGAACATAAGGCACTACTTAAAAGTTTAAGAAACTAACATATGCACTATATTCTTAGAGTAAATTACCCCTACATATGTTTCGGCTTCAACAATAATACAGTGCAAGAATATAGTGCATATGTTGGTTTCTAAACTTTTAATTTGTTATCAAGATGCACGGTGAATATAACGTGAAAAAATAAGGCACTACATTTAGAAAGAGGAATTAATTGCCACGACAGAGTAAAAGAATGATATTCGGATCCAGCAGATGTGTGACGTAAACGACTCCCATTTCTATTGTTCCTGATATACTTCTTTGCCCTGCGTGCAGGTGTATTGGGCATCCTTATTCTCTTCGTTCCAGAGCCTGAATTGTGCCACATGTCACATCGAGTTCTTGACAACTTTCCATTCAAAATCTTCCTGTTGCATTCGATGTTTATTGATGCTAGTAGCTAATGTATCCTATTTGAAGAAAACTATATTTATTTATTCTCTAGTTAGTTTTCTTCCTCCAACTCAACGAATGTTTGCTATACGGGACAGTTACAAAGGCTAGAAATTTTTTGATTGGTTTTTGCCTCCAAAGTTCTGGTCTTCCCACGTCTCCGAGTTTTTGATGTCATGCAAGTATGGCGAATAACGTCAGTTGTAGACTTTGAACTACGACTGCACACTGTTGGACCTGTCAAGTTCCATTCGATGTTATGTGACATTAGAAGCTGAGGCATCTTCTTGGAAACAAATAACGCAATTGGTAATGTTGGATACTGGGAAGATACATATTTAGCTTAGAATGGAAACCAGAGTTTTCATTGGAAGCTATACTAAAATTAGATTACTAAATAATAAGTAGCGTTTATACTGTTAAAATAAATTATGTTCGACGCAGCACAAAGTGTGTTGGGTAATTTGTCACAGAATAAAAAAAAACCCTCGTCTTTATCGTTACCTTCATACACTATTCTCATTCCGACGTTTTCACTTTAATGTGGGTCATCTAGCAACCAAGATTACAGCTATGGGTTTGTCTTAAAATCTCCTTTTTCTCCTCACTTTTCCCCATGTTATTTCTTCTCTGTAAGTGACATGTTTCCCAGCTAGTTTCCGTTTATACGTCGTTCTTTCTTTCGAACGTTTTTTTCACAGTTTCATATTAGAAACTTCTTCGATTGAGTGTCCATTTGCTCTTAAAATGACCCCATACAATCTCACTTTCTTATTTATTTATTTTCATATATATATATATAAATACGTTTTCTCTGATATTTTTGTTTTTAGTCCCCCCCCTTCCTCTTTCTTCTGGAATTTCCTTCTGAAAAAATTTGACATTATCTGCCTATAAGCTACTGTCTCTCTTGGTTCAAGTTCACATTCCTACCTCATACAAGAATATGGGCATGTAGTTACTTTTAAATCGACATACATTTCCGTCGTCAGGCTTTCCCATGTCCAGATCTATAGAATATACGTACAGAATATTTTTAAGACCTTTTTTATATATCAGTAATTACAAACATTGCGAGTTGCGAAACTTTAGGGTACTAAACAACAAATTTATTATACACAGAATGTGTACTTACGTAACAACTTTTTCAAAGAAGTAAAATAAAACTTCAACATTAGTAATATTATACACGTATTATACTTGCTTGAACTGTGAGTGTGTGAGATAAGTAAGTAGCTTTATGAGTTCTTGGCGGAACACCATGTTATACCTGTAATTTTTTTGTACACTTCCGTTTGTTACTGTTTTACTTCCTACGTAGGCGTATTAAAAACCCTCCAACAGTATTACAATAATTCTAACAACGTTGGCTGTTATGTACTACGAAAAGTTTACTGCTTCCAGAGATGCTACTCAGCACAAAATACTGGACGTGAAGTTACGAGAATGACTCAGCAGTATGCAGTGACCAATTAGCTCGCTGTTTATGCCTTGAGGACCTATTAAACCAGATGAATCCGTTCAGCGTAATTTAAGTTGTGTCTTTCTCTATCATTTTCATAGGTTTTTATGTTTAGCTTCAGAATGTAACAGTGTGAAGTGTTCGATGTCTAACTCATCTCGACCAGTTTCCTTCTTCATATCTGATTCCACAAATAGCGACGAGAAAGAATAAATTAGTCACACTAAACTTGAAGTAGTGACAGTACGTTTGTTTGTTATTAGAAAGCGTCGAAAAATTTCCATACATAAAACAATAGGCACATTATTCTTTTTCAGTTACTTCTGGCTCGTCTTCAAGGCTTTCCGTCCATTGGAATAGTCCGTAGATTTAATTTACGACTTTAGACGAATGCCTGCACAATAACGTTTAGACTGCACGCACGGCAGGTGTGTCAGAGAAGTTGCCGCCAAGGCACGGCGAGTTACTATATTTTGTGCAGAGATTTGTCACCTGTTTAGGGAATATTGAGGAATGACAACTGCGCTACTCTCTTCAGAGACCTCAGGCTTTTAGTAAGATCACAAGGGAACGTGTATTAGGATCTGATTGCAAGACCGTAGAACAAGGTGGCCCTCAACTTTTAGTCTGTGGTAGAAAATTGTTAATCAGTCGGTGGTGTAATCATCTTGACATTTTGAAACCAGAAGTTTCTTTATCGTGTTCACGAAGATTGTCATTGATCAAGTTGAATCCAGTTCACAATTTTGTATTCTAAGATATGTTTTATTATTATTCTCCCATCTATGCCCCGGCCTCCCAAGTAGTCTCTTTCCTTGCGTTTTCTACGATAATCTTTGTGGTCTTATTTGCCTTTTCCTTCACACGTGCTATATTTTATGCCCATCCAAATCTATGTAACTCATTATTACTCAAAGAATACAAGTTAGGAAGCTCCTCGTTATGGAATTTTCTCGATCCTTGTTTTAGTTATTTGTTAAATCTAAATCTTCTACTAAGCACTTTTTTCTGAACCACCCTCAAACTCCCTCCGATTAGATATGATATCAGAACCAAAAAATGCACATAAGTGTATGAAAGTATATTATACACACCGTATACCTCCTACATGTTTCGGCCACTCACATGACCATCTTCAGGGAGGTGCATTACAAAATATAGATACATCGAAATATTACAGAAGTTTTTGAAACAATGTACAGATATAAAGTATTAAATTTAATTGTTTAAAATACATATTAAGGATTAAAATACAGATAAAAATATTTGTGATTAGAATAAACATACTTTTATACACTTACATGCATTTGTTGATTTTGATATCATATATAATTGCTCAATGAACGATTATGGATATTATAAATCCCTTCCGATTAATTTCGTCGCATGTGAGAAAATGTGTGTTCTCTTTGATATACGGGCCGAATTTTAAAGTAATATTTGATTGAATAAGCAGCTTTAAAGTTTCAAGGATCGCATGTTTCACACAGCGAAAGGGTCTCCTTATTTTGTTTTTCTCTAGTTTTTATTTCACGGGCACCAGGAGAAAAATCAACCACCATTCTCAGTAGTACTAACAAATGGAAGGATAAAAGGAGAGGGATTTCACTCTGTGTCCCTGGAGGATAAGCTGATTTTAGGGGTTTTCCTGCCTTAAAGTAAAAAAGTAGGCCTCTGTCGTCACAGTGCTGTGTGTGTTTTGGTGTTTGAGTCCGCCTGTGCCACTTAAACTTTTGAAACATTTGACCAACTTTCACAAAAATTGGTGCTGATGTTATACCATTGGAGCTAGCCCTAATATTATAATTCTCACGTTTTTAACATTTTTAAGAATAACATGGCGCACGCACGAAACTGTGAAGGGGGAGCAACACTAACGCTAATTAATTTATATTTTATAGATAACATAATGGAACAGATCTTGGACAAATAGGCAACATTTGTTAACGTAATAATTTTGTGTAACGTAGAATAACGGCGTGGCAGTCATGTGAATATTTTCTATCATTTTTGTTGGCGCGAAACATTGTACTATTGCCGAAAGGGTTGTGTACTTTTGTACACGGATTATAGACATACATGCAGACATACATATATATATTATGCAAATGTAAGCAAGTAAAAAAGTTAAAAATCTGCAGACGATGTGAAACTTTGATGTGACGTATATCCCACACATATAATGCTTACAGAATATGCGTTAAGTACTGAGGGTTTTGCAACAGTAAAACAAAATTGAATAAAATAAAATAAAAACAAGGATAGATAACAGATTTTTTGGACTATAAATTTATGCAACGAGAAAATGAACGCAAAGAATTCGGCTCTGAATTCTCACACCGATAACGTGAGTCCAGCGATAAAACACCAAACCCCTAAGCGGAATGCACCCAGTTCGAATATTACACGAATGACCGCAACATTATTTGCTTTCCCTTATTCAATGAGGTATGGCATAACACTTCTCTATCCAATTGGCTTCGCCACTTGATACAACGCCTGCGCTATATAAAATAACCAGCAAATAAATCAAACATCAGATTTTTCTGCTGCTGTGCCTAAGTACAAGTAGAGATACCAATTTGATTGCCTGTCATTAAGTTCTCCCTGTCTAATGCAATGTACTTAATTCATCAGAAGGACCACTGGCCGGAGAACCAGACGAGATGTGCCGTTAATAAACAGAATTGTAACAAAACTTGAAAGGTGTAGTTGTAATGCATATATTTTTAAATGTGATAACTTCCGTTAGATACCTAATAGCTTTGATATTTGCACAAAGATCGGGATTTTGTACTTCGGAACCTTGGTTCAAATCTCGTCCCGGATGCCGGGTAATATGACTGTTGTCTTTTATAATTTTTTCCAGACTCTCCAGTTAAATGCCGAGATAACACATCAAATTATGGCACGACAGATGCTTTCACTCTTTCCAATCAGTTTTCGCTGTTCAGCCTATAATAGAGGCCACAAAGGCGGAGCTAAACGCAAATTTGCTAAGTAAAGAGTAAATAAGCACAGACTTTGCTTTATTTTAAATGGATTTTTTTTATTAAAGATATAGACGCATTACCGCGAATTAGTCATAATGTAGAACTACTCCGCAAGGCCAGAAATTATTCTTCTTGCGTTAAGTATCCACGTTACTCAGACTTCTTTATAAATATGTTGCAGATTTTATGAAGAACTGTATTTGATGTCACAAGTGTCAATGGGAGGGTGCCATTAAAATTGATCTTAATTTAGGCTGCATGTGCGTGGTGCGGGATGGTGTGCAGTGGTGATCTTTGTGCACACGATGTTGAATCTTCGAGTTTCGTACGTGGCAGAGCATTCGTTAACCAGGTTAGCTGCTGCTTAATACCCAAGATGAAATATGCTTCATGTAATAACTTATATTTTGTATAATGCACTCTTTTTTGTAATATATTGCGAAAACTGGTGTAGTTGGATATGCGTTTCCTTTCAAATAGGCTTTATAATAGTTTGGAACAAAAATAATAAAATTTTCCCAGCAAGATTTTGTTGAAATTTCTGCACCGTATTTTGTCGAAATCTGTTCACGAGTTTTAAAGAAGAGTGAGTCGTCATCATCTGTTCTTAGGTACAACGCTGTTTCAGCTGTCGGATGACATTGGAAATTGAAGGTGAATTTAACTAAGAAAGCGACAGGAAAGTTCCTTATGATGTGATAAAATTCTAGAATTCGCCTGAAGTAACAGGAGAATTGTAAGAAGCCTCAGTCAGTTTAATACGTAACCAGACCGATACTGAAAGCTCATACCTATCAGGAGTTTTAATGCTACATTATCCCGCTAAATATCAGGTTGGATTTGGTGCGTGAAGTGTTGCGGAGGTTAATAGAGAGACGTGTTGATATAAGTCCTGTGGTCACCTCATGTACTGTGGCCGTAACTTACACAACTCGAATCTACAAAACTATGGTCCGAAGTTCAGTTCATAATACGGAAAGTTTACTATTTCAAAGCGGAGGGACTGGGTTTATGGGGTCAATATGCAACTAACTTAATAACTAACTAATTAACTAACTAAACAACCAACCAACCAAATAACTAACCTACTGACTTAGTGACTGAATGACAGAATGACTAAATACTTACTAACTAAATAACTAATTATCTGGGACAGGATCCTTCTTGCGAAGCTAATAGATCCTCATTTACCTCAGAAATTTCCGTATTTTATGGACCCCGATGATTCATTACCCTTTCGCAAGATCCCGCTACTTCTCCCTATTTTGAGACAGATGGATCAAGTGCACGCCTTTCAAACCTTTCTCTTTGAGATTCGTTTTAATATTATTTTCCGCCTACGCCTTGATCTTCCGAGCAATCTCTTTTCTCTACGCATGCCACGTGCCCCTTTATCAAATAAGTGTTGATTTGATTACCTAATAATATTTGGCGATGAGTAAAAATCACGAATCTCCTCGTTCTGCAACTTTCTCAAGCCTTCCGTCTACGTTATAGTGTAAGTCCAAACATCTTCTTCAGCACACTGGTCGCGAACATTCTGTCGATATTATTGTCTTAATATGAGAGATAAAATTTCACACTCATATAAAACAACAGTCATAATTATAGTTTTGTGGATTATAATCTTAATATTTTTAGATAGCAAAGGGAAGTGAAAAGATATAGCAGCCAAAATCTCCCTTGCTGATGCAGTCTAAGGTCACATACTATAGTGGTTTACGACCTTAAACATATCGTCTCTTCTCGAGTACTGAGAAACTTGAAGGTGTTCTCTTTTAAAGCAGTTTAATATATGTACATATTAAAAATAACTGCCTGAGATTTCCATCAGACACGCACATTTTCTTTCTTCCACGACACCATTATTCCTATACAAAGAATAAAACAATCTGCCACCTTAGCCAAAGCTTTCGTCGATAGAATTTATAATTTAATTGGTACCCTATCTTATTAAATGAGTTTGGATTTTCTCCCACCGCATGGCAGACGCAACCCCCTCAACCCTGCGGCGAGTCGTGATTCGATTTGCAGTTAACTTCATGTCACGCAAAGTTACCACGTGCTGCTTTCAGCAATTAATTTAGTTTTCCTTGTCTCGTGCCTTTATATCCTTTGTATGGCAGTCCTGGTTATACCTTAGAATTTTACCGCTTGTTTTTTTATGCGTATAAAATTGGTATCTTAACCAAAAAAAAGAATATAGAGCGAGGGTATTTGAGAACAAAATATTGAAGGGAATATCTGAAATAAAGCAGTGGAAGTGGCGGGGATGCGGAGTGCTTACATAACAAGGTGCCTCATAATGTGTTGGAAGAGGCGAGAATTGTAAAGAATATTTTAGTCCGAACTTGTGAAAGAAATAGCCTACTTTGCGGGCGTAGATGAGGTAATAATACTCAGATTCAAGCGCGACCTACGGCAAACCAGATTCAAGTGGGTTGTAATAGAGTATAATGACGGGCGTTTGTGAGCACATTAATGCATCTTTGTGTTCCCTGAAAGCATGGAGTGTCAACCAGATAGCATCTGTTAGTTTTTTAAGGACTCTGCTTTGTGAAGCCAGACAGAGATATACAAAAGACGCTATAGCAGAGCACAAGTAGTGAAATTATAATTTAATTTGTGTTACTGCCTTTCTAATTTATCATTTTATGCCCAGATATTTGCTTCAACCAATTGAGCTCCAATAAATAACTCCTGAGAACCCAAGCATTACCTTCAGTGTTTTTACTTGTTTATGTGACTGATATTTATGCTACAGACGTTCGACGCCAAGCGTCCATACTATGGCATGCTCGTACTTTGTTATAACTCAGAAGATGTCAGGAGCCCTGGTGTGTTAGGTGTTCAGCACCCCTGGTCCCAGGGATCATAAACAATGACCACAGTCAATATAGCGTGTGACGCTACCAGTCTCGCAGTAGGGCGTCTAAGTTATGAGGTCCATCTGTTGTATCATAACCTGGGATTTATCTTCACACTGATTACTTTCCGAGGGACATCTCCAAACCGAAATGACTGCTAAGTGAGATATCTAATTATTAGGATGAAAAAGTAGTGCGATGTATAAAAAATGAAACCACAAAGGAGAGTGGGATCTAATGGGATTTCCCCAAACAAGTATGAAATCTCCCAAGTATGCCTTCTATTGCGCAGTTGGCATAAATTGCCTGACTGAAAGATAAATGATAAAAGAAGTATTTTAATTATGTTTCTCACGTTATAAGAGGTTGTATTCACAGGAGACTTTCCGAAATTGCGAAATGTGCATTGTCACAGCGTATAAAATTTCCTGAATACGGTAATATTGTAACAGTATCTACTTTTTCTTGAATTCCGTATCACACGACTTATGTTTTCTCAGTGACGCCGTGTTTGCAGTCAGGTCTATGACTCCAGAGAACAAAAACAGATTTGTTGATGTCCGATGATCGTTGACGCCAGAATACGTATTTCTATGACACTTGAACTATCAAATACACAGTTCGTTATACCATGCGCTTGCCATATGATCAACAGTTTTATTTCTGTTTCTTTGATACTGTCCTGAAAAATGAGTTTATATAGTTCATTACGAATCATTGCGAAACGTAAGTTAAATAAAATTTCTAATCTCTACAGTATTAGAAAACTTTCGTATTATTCTTTTCTTCATAGGACTGTTAGTTTGTTTTTGCTTTGTTATATTATTTGACAGCCTTTTATTACCTTAAATAACAAGTTACGCGCAACTAGACAGTGTGAATGATCAAATAAAAAGCGTAAGGCAATTCAAGTCTTAGAAACGCGCTCGAGTCGTCGATTCCTTTTATCTAACTCCTCTCCCCTCACCTCAAATCCCCTCCATCAGTCTTTTGTAATAACACTCACGTCCGCTATGCTTGAGACAAATTTTCATTTTTCGGGAGGGTTTCATTCGATATTACGAACGCGAATTTCGAAAATTTCCACGGAATGACACTTTTTTTCTCATTCTCATTCTTCTTCCTCTTTCTT
This sequence comes from Reticulitermes speratus, assembly GCA_021186555.1. Taxonomy (NCBI): domain Eukaryota; kingdom Metazoa; phylum Arthropoda; class Insecta; order Blattodea; family Rhinotermitidae; genus Reticulitermes; species Reticulitermes speratus. Next base: position 25,967,811 of record JAJKFL010000005.1, read on the forward strand.
TTCTTGTCCTATCTTGAAGTAGAAGAAACACCGCGTAACTGAGAACGTCGATTCAGTGGATACTACCAAATGGTGGCCACTCTCCTAGAGTCCTTACACAAGAGGACCCAGGGAACATTTGAGGGAGATGTTATACGGAGAACAGAGGAAGGTGCTCCACTTTAAGAAGGGTCGCAGGGCGACGTGTAAAACTGTTAAATCGATAAGACTTTTAGGCCATGCAATTTTCTATTCTTACTTAAAGCCAAGTGATTTTTTTTGCCTTGTCGGAAGTTGCTTTCTTATCATCAAAATGTACTGTAGGAGTTTTCAATGGCTAGACATCTGACATCAGTTACAGTGTTCTGTAAGAACTGTGTGAATAAGATGCACGTTAAAAATTCGGCTTTAAATTTCGCTTGGATTGTGAAACTTATTTTAGTCTTCATAGTGATTAGATCACGGGCTAAACGACTGTGGAGTCGGGTTTCAACTCCAATAATGCTAGAGGTTTTACTGTTGTTCACAGGGTGAAAGCCTCTGGGTTCCATGCAGCCTTTTATCTACTGGCTACCGGATTCCCTCTTTTCAGGGATAATGCATCCAGGACATGAAGCTGACCTCTCACCTATATCTAGTGTCATGGTTATGAATGTATGGAGCTATACTTCCGTTCTCCCAACTTCTTCAGTGCGTAATTCTTAATAAAACACATCAAAAACTTTGTACCTTGTTTTCGTTTCCTGTATTGTGTGCTGATAGAGCTTCTGATAGGCTGATATTCCTTTCGAATTCTACTAAGTAAGTGAAGGGGTTTTTGAGCGTGTAGCTTGTACACGATTTGATAGAGACCCAGGTCTGAATCAGGCGGTAGTAACTAGCAAGGAGAATAAATTCCTAACATATTTTGCAGACTTGCTTATTCTAAGTCACTTTGTGTTTTGCAGACTTTTGTTGCACAAATTATGCAAGATATATACAAGATATACACATGAAATAAAACCAGGGTTGCCATGTCAAAATCAACATTAAGAAAGAAGAAGACTTTTTGAAGAGCAAATTGGACTTACATTTATGAAGAAACTAGTGAAGTGCTGTATTTGGAACATGTATGGTGCTGAAACTTGGACACTTCGGAAAGTAGATCAGAAATACCTTGAAAATTTTGAAATGTGATTCTGGTGAAGGATGGAGATATCGGTTGGACCGATCGTGTGCTAAATGAAAAAGTATTACAAAGAGTCAAGGAGGAAAGGTACGTCCTACATGCAACAAAACAAAGGACGACTTACTAGATTGGTCACATCTTGCGTAGGAAATAGAAAAATAGTAGGGACGAGAAGACGAGGAAGAAGACGTAAATAGCTATTGGATGACCTTCAGGAAACAAGAGGGTACTTGAACTTGAAAGAGGAAGCACTAGGTCGGACTGTGTGGAGAACTGCTTTAGAACAGGTCATGGACCTGTCGTAAGACAGACTACGTAATGATATATAGGCCTTGACAAACCCACTATTTTGCTAGTCCATGATGAGTGGGAAAATGTTACATTTATTCCTTGATATTTTTAACCACTCTCTTTTGTATTTATCCGCAACCGTCTAAAAAGTTTCAACATTAAACGGTGCTGGTACCTATAATATTGACGTGACACAACTTTATACCTATTTAGGCGCTTGTGCAATGCAGCCTGCCTGTCCACATGTCCGCATAGAAGAGCCCGGTTCTAATCGGAGAGACTTTCGTGAAATTACGTATTTGTGATATTTGCTAAAATTTGCCGACATATTCCGATTTTGTTCAAAATCGGACAAAACTAACAAACGCTTCACATGAAGTCCTACTTACGTTTATGATCCCCGTCGTGATTGGTATTTATAGTGGAAACGTACTGTATTCTGTACGATGTACGAGCTGACGCCGAATAAAGAGTTAACGCTCTGAACATAACAATGGAACATGGCCAGGTGTCAATGTTGCCTTTTACGAGATTGTTTCTAAAAATGGCAATATCTCGCCTGTTCCGACTTACCGATTGTATTCTATTGTAAATAGCTTGCTAAGATACGAAGAAAACTTTTATACAGATGGCGTATATGCTTACCACCACTCATTAAATGGTGTAATATCAAAGTTATTCTCACGGTAGGTTTTCTGCCCAGATGAGGTATTTTGTCTTAACCAAACGGTTTAAGAATTTTGGAGCAGGAGAGACAGTGGAGAAGAGTTTGCTTGTGCCTCAGGATATGGTATAATTATCTGCGTTTGAAGCAAGGTGATGAACCTACAGGCTCCACAAAAGATACTGAATTGCTTGACAATCTGAAGCGTTAAGAGCGTTAACAGTTTAAATAACGAACGAGCTAGCTGCTTGGATAAGAGACCGTTTGGAGAAATTCATAGTCACTGAGTTTCCCAAGAAATTCCTCTTCTTTTACGGGATCCAGGTTGTCATTACCTTATTTACGAAAGTTCCCACAGGGCCCCTTTTTCAGTCGGCAACCTCCCACACCATCTTTCAAAGATGAATTTTAATACTGACTTCTCCACTTACGTCTGTCGTGAAAGTGGTATTTTCCCTTACAGTAATTCAACCAAAACCTTTTTGTTCACTCTTGATTTCTTCTATGAATTCTACGTGTTCTGCCCATCACATATTCTTTGATTTGATCATTTCCAACGACGTGTGATAATGAGTACAGATTATTATTTTCTCATTATGCAATGTTCTTCAGCATCACCTTCTTATTTCCTGCTATAAATATTTTTAAGCACATTTTGTCTGTGTTCTTCTCTTAATGTGAAAGACCAAGGTTTGTACCCTTTAAGCCCAACAGGTAAATAAATATGTTTCTTTTTCTGTGGTTATAATTATGGTGATATCGTGATGCCGTTCACTGATGTTTCCATTAATGACAGAATATCAACATATCGTATAACATGTAGCTAAAGTGGTCTAACAAAAGTGCTAATGTAACGTGTGTATAACCTCAGTGGTTACCGATATCTATTCACTTTGTACCAATTTATTGCCACTGATGCACTTATGTGGTTCCGCTTTAAACACTGTTCACTCAGTGGCTGTATCGAAATAACCACTGTGTTAACGAACAGGTCGTATGTTAAGATTTATGTCATTTTAATCACGAATTTCGAATTCAGAACGCTGGTAACTACCTTTACAAATTTAAAACAGGACGATACACACAGCTCACACTAGCCGAATGATAACTTTATATACACACAGGTGTGATATTGACTTTTATGGTTTAGCCGCTTCGTATATTGAATCTGTTTATGCGTTTGGGCTTACATTGTAGTCGCCGTTTTCATGGTGAATGGAAGCGTGTCCGATGAAATCGACATGAACTCTACTGTGTTCGATACAAGCATCTATATAGGCCTAGATGTACAAGAACCATGCTGGTTTAAGTGGGGAAATGGACAGTGTCCAAAGTGTCCGTCGAAGTATCCCCAGCATTCTCTTTGTACTTCACAACAGTTTTATATTTATTGTTAGAATAACTTCAATTTCTGCTGTTCCTTTCTTTATATCTTGACCATAAATTTACAGTCATCTCTATATGTTAACCAGTAATGTAAGCGCTACCGTTTGAAGAACGATAAAACTGATAACAATTTTCTTAAAAATGGGAATTTTATATTTTGAATTGCAATGAATTTTCCAGAACGTTGAGCTGCATGTAGCTGCGGCATTGGGTGGGGCGGAATTACTTATGGCTTTGGGCGCGATTAAACCTAACGCTAGTCCTTAGATTATGAATCAAAAAGTGGATTTAATTGACTTGCGATCGTGGCCAAGAGCGGACCTAATATCTTCAGCGTTGAATTTTCGAATTCTACAGTACTACGAAATAGTTCGTAGTAGAGGATAAATGGCATATACATGGAAGAATTAATCTTGGAATTCGTCTCCTTATTTATGCTACTGCAAGGTAAATATGTATCATGTAAAATATCTTGTCTTATTTACTGCTCTTCATCCCGTCGCTGCGGTCCAATACCAACGTTATCCTGTTACTGAGAGTTTGGTGTATCCACAAAGAAAAGGTGTAAAATACGCTTACTAGCTTAAGCACGCCTGTCCTTACGTCCATCTGAAAGAGCTAGAGAACAACCAAAGGTATTTTAATAAAATGTGACACCTAGGAAGTTCACTTGGCATTTCAATTTTGGTTAAAATCGTGAAACTCGCGGAACATTTATAGAAACTGAAGTGAATTGTAACAACCTTTGTTGATAACATCTTTGTGGTCGATACCGCCGTGTTTATTCAGTTAAGCGTAGGAAAACAATACCAAATGCACAGCTATATCTAGTAATTATTAGACAGTAACAATGCAGTAATATAACCTATCTGAGGAATGTGGCTACATGTTTCGGCTACTTGCTACAGCCATTGTGAAGCTCTGGATTCAGACATACAACGCTGCCGACAAGTTGCATTCCAATATAATAGAATATTCGAGCTTAATTGAAAGAACACCCTCGGTTTTAAAAATGAAAATGTAAGTAACAAGATGCCTACTCAGTATGAAAGGCAGCCCTTTACTAAGTTCATATAATTTATTTATAAAATTGTATAACTTTAGCACGGCAAATGCAGTACAATTGTGTCTAAAATTGGCGTTAATTTATAATATTATAACCTGAGACACCCGGAAATACTTGACAGTGGCTACAGCAAGTAGCTGTAACGTGTAGCCATATTCATCTGTTATATGTTACGTGACTGTATTGTTATTCTCCCATAATGCATATTTGCTGGATTTTAAATACAGCTGTGTATTTGGCATTGTTTTCCCATGTTTAGATTTTGATAGCAATGAGGTATACTTTTTGTGAGAAATGTCTGTTTACAATGCGGGGGCGGCTTAAGACTTTGAACACATCGGTCGTGGGATCAGAAAATTTGGCTTTATGCTATTAGGAGGTCCAGAGTTTAGTATATACTTTCAATTTAATTTTCGTACACATGACGTGTTATTTAGTGTATCAGAAGTACCACCATGTACAACTCCGAACCCTCTTTATTCAGTCTTTCATTTATTCCGACATGTTGTAAGTCTGTAGGCTCATTTTCACAGTCTTCGCTTTTAACGCACTGCTGTGGTTTAGCATAGTCATAGACAGTGTGCCCTAGTTGTCGGGGTCATTGTCAAGAAGCGCTAAACATATTTGCTAGTTTTAAGTCGTAGCCTTGCTCGTGTCTTTAAAGTTGTGGTATCTTAAATTACTGATTACGTTGTCACTCCTGGGATCGACTGCCTGTGGTTTAGGTAGCAGGTCTTTTAACAGATTTCCCTAGAGTCCTGAACTTCTCTTAATATGAGGACGGCAATCGTGGACTCACAAATCGCAAGCGGAGAGGTTGGGCTGAATTCTTAGCCGTTACCACCACCACCACCACCATCACCACCACCACCACACCACCACCACCACAAACCATCACCACCACAACACACCACCACAAACACCACCACCACCGCCACCATCACCGCCGTCACCACTGCCACCGCCACCACCACCACCACCACCACAGGGATCGTCCGCATCGTCTTTGTCATCGTCGTCGTCGTCGTCGTCGTCGTCGTCGTTATCATAATCATATTCATAATCATCTTGTACCTAAGGGGTAGGGTTGTAAACGGTCACGTGGGATGTAACCCCTACTTCGAAGGAAATACGACTTTAGATAATTATGACTCGTTACAATTTGAGAAGGCACTGTCATTGGGTTAGTGTTTCCTAACGTTTCGAAGGAATGTAGTGCCTTTATCTTTCGGGATGCGGTTATTAAAGTGTTGAGGAGAACCCTTCAACACTCGAAGGTGAAGGTTCTGGGTTCCTTTGAAATGTCGAGAAAAAATATCCAGCGACAAAGTTTTGCATCACAGCAAACCTGAATCCTCACTGAAACCACTCTCGAGAGTTAATATCTTGCAAGTTATAATTGGCTTATAAATCTTTATTTTTTGTACGATGTTAGTCGTAAGTGCGCCGTAATTATGTTTAAAAATGCAGTTATTTTTTGCCAGATAAACTTTTTTCGAAACTTCGAACGCTTGTTTACAGACAGCGAGGTTTTTGGGCTGGGGAGCTTCGTGCCTCAGAAACTTCAGAATTTGACTTAACATAGCCTTAGCTCATAGCCTTAAAAGACGTTATGCCTCCGAAACAGAGAATAATTTGTGTGTCCGCAAAGATGTTGGAATGACAAGAATCTTGGCTTGTAGCCTCATGTTTTCAAAACGTCTAAACTTTATTCTAGAACAATGGGTTTGATTGCCTGTTGAATCTGAATTTTTTAAGTACTTCAGAATTAAATAAATCTCTTTGGAATTCTTAAACAAAATTATTTAGAAATCACGTCACATTTTTAGACTAAGTTCTTTACAGAAGGACTGACGAATAATCTGTCAACCGCAGGTACTGTAATACGTGTTTTAAAATTAATACCGATACATTTGACTTTTAATTTGGTATTGATTTCTTCGAGTTAATTTATGAGAACTAAGTTTTGTGCCTTCCACGTGTGCATTCCTGAGTGAATAACATTCTTATTAATACAAACACTTTGGAGAAGTTGAACATAAATTAGAAATGTTTGAAGACAAAGCGGCGAGGATATCATTTGTGGCCAAGAGAGATAAACTAATTAAGGAAAAGATAGTAGAGAATATTACGCACAGAGTAACTCTGTTATGATTGTAGTATTCTGAGTTATGACAGATTGTAATATGGGAAATGGTTACCGAAATTTGGAAGGGACTTGCTGCTTCCTTCTTCACGATAAAATTTTTACATGTCGTATAGCACTCAGATAAAAGAAGCTGATGTTGACGGACACGACGTCTAGAAATATGCCATTTTAAATTAAGTGATGGAAGTAAAAGGATAATACTAAAATTGATTTTCGGAAATAGTAGTGGGGATGTGAGCGGAGTTTAACTTATTGAGGGCCTTTGTTGTTCATTGTATAAAACATTCCGGTTTTATTATCAATGAGGTAATTTGTGTTCTTAATGCTACTTTGTTTGTGGGACCTTTCGGGATACTACTTCGGCAGACGTGTGTCGTAATGTGTATTCCCAACACGTTCTTATTCCAGTATGTTGAAGCACGTGTGAATGCAAGGGGAAGGGACCACACCTCTGTTGTACTGCTTGTGCAAGGTGTTGAACGGTAAAGTAGCATAAAGGGATCCAAACCAATGTTGCGTGTGAGAGGCTAACAGATACACGAGTAGAAGGAGAAATAAAAATGGTGCGAGGTCATGGGAGTAGACTGTTTACAAGTCAGTGCATGAAATTCAATTATCAAGACCGCCCAAATCCCTTGCCTCTCCTCCTGCCACCCAAACACGTACCTAAAGTCCCTATTATCGAATACCCAACCGCAAATGGCTATTGGAAGGGCATGTCTTCTAACAGGAGAAGGTATGTGTGAGGACGTGTCACCAACAGACTAATAGTTCCAGGAGTCACCGGACTTTTGGCACGTTTCATGTCACTAACACTTGACGTAGATACAACCCAAGACCACAACGACAGGACTCGAAACATGACGGAAAGCCAGCGACGGAATCATGCTACTCCAAAATCAAGTTTCTATCGTCTTTTTTACTGCACTGGATTATACACATATTTAAAACCGAATATAATAGGTCACATTTAAAACAGACTTTCCTGGAAAATGCGGGAGTACAATAAGGATGGTTAAGTCGATCAAGTAAGCTCTATTCAGGTGACAAAGGAAAATACAGCGAGAGATGAAATTTTATGCGGAAGAAGTGCATATTGTATACAAATTCCACTACCAACTACTTGCACAATATTTATATTTATTGTACAATGCTCCTGCATGTTTCGGCCGTACATTTTGGCCATCTTCATGGAGCTACCGTTTTGATCCACGTGTACAGCGTATATGGCAACTTTTCATATGAACTGTACACGTGGATCAAACTTGTAACTCCCAGACGTTGACCAAAATGTGTGTCCGAAACATCACATTAATCTTACAATTAAGCATTAAATAACCCCGCAGTCAATAAAGCTTACACCAAATAAGTCGTAGATATTTCTGGTTTTTAAAGAATGGTAACCTAACCCGCCAAGCCCTTTCCGGGCAGATTTTTGCAACATTTACATTTTCATGTAATTTTTTTTAGTTTGTCAAAACTACTGCATAATACTTCTATATTATTAATTTACAGGATATTAAGTAATAGGCGTAGGCTTATGTTGAAAGTGAAATTAAGCTATAGAAATTTATTTTACATTATATTCACTGTGCATTCTGATATCAAATCACAAATTAAAAAAGACAACAAATGCACTGTATTTTCACAAATATAGTCTAATGCCCCTACATATGTTTCAGCTTTACCAAGCCATCATCAGGGGTCCAAGGTTTACATATACTTAACATCCATTATTTCGCCCAATAACATAACACATATCACACATAAAACAAACTTCGTTATCACTAGTAGACTAGAGCACATTCACTATCTGTTATCTTGCATGTAAAATCTTGGGTGTGGGATGCGTATATCTTCTATATTATATTATATATATATATATATGTTAAACGTTTCATAAGCTTTTACGATTGCATCTTCCACATATGTTTGTTACAAATTCTTGGCAGTTTTTTTGGTGTATAAATTATCCTATTAGAGTTGAATATATCCTGTATTTTGTAGACACTTAACTACAAAATACAGGATATGTTCAACTCTAATCGGATAATTTGTACACCAAAAAACTGCCAAGAATTTGTAACAAACATATGTGGAAGATGCAATCGTAAAAACTTATTAAACTTCTAACATATATATATATATATATATATATATAAAACATACAAGATATACGCATCCCATACCCAAGATTTTATATGCAAAATAACAGATAGTGAATGTGCTCTAATCTACTAATGATAACGAAGTTTGTTTTATGTGTGATATATGGTATGTTATTGGGCGAAAATAATGGATGTTAAGTATGTGTAAACCCTGGACCCCCTGATGATGGCTTAGTAAAGCTGAAACATTTGTAGGGGCATTAGACTATATTTGTGAAAATGCAGTGCATTTGTTGTATTTTTTAATTTGTGATTTGATATAGAAATTTAATATGAGTCATAAACGCTGTTTCGTTTTTACTCATTAATTTGGAATAACGTCATGGCCAGAGAAAGAATTGGGAAGTCTCCAAAGATCTGTACGAACAACAGTGACAAAGTACGTGATGCATCATACTCATTTTGTTTAGAAAGAGAAGCAATCTCTAGAGGAGATGGTGGAAGATGTTTTGTAGATATATTCAGTGTGCAGTATAGGCAAGTATAGTCACTCCATGAATATTTATTTTTAAGAGCAATATTTCAGAACATCATAGAGAAGTCTGTACTGCTGACTGTACTAGCATACCATTCAGTGTGCACGACACGAGTACTGAGTTTCAGACTGTAATGAAACAAGAATAAGATAAAAACTGGCATGGAAACAAAGCTCACTTTAAGGCTGGTGCCCCTACGACTTAAGCCAACCTGAAGTAGACAGATTTGCGTTGAACGCATGGCTATAAGAGAAACTGAGTCCGTTGTGATAGCTTCACTGGAACAGGACATTACACATTAAAGTAAGGCAATATACTGTAAATGTCCCATTAATTGCAGCAGTAACATTCACAAAATGTGCCACAGATGGGGAATATATAAAACGTAATATTTCAGAATTTTAGCATCATCGAAGTACAAATCTAGGCATGCAAACAGTAGCTAATAATATATATATCAGGAAATCCTGTTAGAAAACTGTTTAGTCAGAATTTGTCTCATGCTATAACTTTACAGCAAAAGTGTTTCGTAGAAGACGAGCAAAACGAAACTAACTGGGACTTAACAGTGATAATTGGTAAAGAAATACAGCAATCTTCGACCTGATGTTACATTAGCGAGCAACTTAAAAAATTTTTATATATCATTCATATTGAAATGCTATATGTATAATAATAAAGTCCACAACCACATAAAATTAACCTACGAGTTCAAACAATAATATCATATGGACAATTAATAAGAGTAGAAGTAGTTTCTTGAACAACGGGTGTTTACCGAAAAGTGTGGGAAAGAACTGCCAATTTCGAAACCGGACAGAGGGAGTCTCCAATAATATTCAAATGACAGGAGTATTTGGGGAAATTCCACATTGTCCCAAAAATATCTTCAGTTTTAAAGGATAACAATTAACCAAATTTGTTTTTAATTTGGTGTGATAACTGTGGGAACAGAAATAAAAGGAAAAGAATAATTGCGAAGCCGCCTTCTGTTCTCTGTGTTATTTCCTACATGTGGCACTTCGCCGACCATAAGATAATTACGAGAGCAGAGAAGAAAATTAGGAATTCCGCTGTCGTAATAGCAAAACCACACTCGAAAGACCATTGCCGATGCTTCAGTATGTATGTTTATAAATTTACACGTCACACCACGGTTTATTTGTCTCGAAAACCTCTGGAGGTACGGAGAAAGGGTTTTGTACCAAGAATGTGCAAACTGTCGATGAGCGACATGCGCTCTACGGAGCCAGAACACCACAGAGAAGATTAAAATCGCGGAATAGCTTCCTCGGAACAGTGCAAGTTGAACCACCTGAAGACTTCCCCCTTACCCAGATTTGCCCTAGTGGCCACCTCCTTGATTTTAATACTTGGAAATCTCTTAACCACATTAGAACAGGAGTGGCACCAGTAAAAACAAATATGGTGAAATGGGGCAAAACAGGTGCTGGCGACCTATATTGTGGCTGTGGAGAAGTACAAGATATGGGACATCTCCTATCATGCAGGGACTGCCCCCAGAAATGCACCGTCGAGGATTTATGGCTTGCAAATAAAAAAGGAATTGACGTAGCCCAATACTGGGCAAACAATCTTTAATTTAATGGTTCGGACACGATAAAGTAAAGTAAAGTAAACTAAGTAAAGTGAAGTAAGTAAAAAAAGTAAAAAGTACCAAGAATGTGTACTTGATTCTTTTCTACAACTTTTGTTTGAAAAGTTTTTCCTATAAGTACTCGTATTTAATGCGTTTCTCGCAGTATTGCGTGTATATTTTAACGGAAAGTATTTGTTAAAATTATCACATACTCGTATAAATGAAAATTCAAGCGGCTTCACATATTTTTAATAAAACCAATTTAATGAACGTGTGTTTAATAGCCTTCGGGGTTATGCCTTACGTGCAAACGGATGGAGTAATCTGAATTGGCGCTTGCAGTGCTTCGAATACGCTTAAGGTCACTTGGAAATAAGGCTGTTAACTTTTCGTGAAATACCGAATTCGGTTTTGATCTCCGTTCGGCTCGCTACCCTCGGAAACTGGCCAACTCGTTTCACCTTTGATCATATTTACACTCTAAAATGAGGATCCGTATTTGACAGTCCAGTGTGGCACACCTTCCGCGGTATACGACCGATAAATTTTAGGTTTGGTAAATTTATTTTGTAAAATAACGGCAAAGAATTATGAACATTTTTCCTGAAGTATATTCGGAGAAGGTACTGGACTCTCATGATCTTTGTGTCAAAACAATCATCTTTTTAAAATAGTACGTTAAGTGATTTTCTCATTTGTTTAGAGATACATTTCCTACCCACAAAAGTTTAGCTCTCCGATGTCCTTCTTGTAACTAAAATTATATTTGCATTACTCATTTTCCCACCGCATAAAACACGTCTTATGCTACTTAGTTTCATTCATAGCAATGATTCGTGAGTAGCACATGGTATGATGCTTCTTATTATGTAATTTTCTGCGCCACACTCTAAATTCCAAATTTTGTAATCATCTTCCTTTTCTTAAACACCTTCATTCTGTTTTTTTCTTACAACGAGAGACAAAATTTCGTAAGCACAAAGACCCACAACCCTTAAGCACCAAACCCTTTAATTGTTCTAAAAACACAAGGCCCTTTTCTGTGTTGCTAATATTGACGCGAAATGGCATCCGCAATTTTTTACGGCGTCGTTAAATGACCCACCAGACTTTTGTAACTTTATCCACTGAAGAATATGATAGCGAGTTTATGACGCTGTAGTTTTAAAACACACACTGTCTGCAGAATGTTCAGAGGCCGTTTCCTTCAAACTTTGTATGTACAGCATTACCAAGCAGGTCGAGTCTCTGCCCACAACATACACTTCTCCGACCAGAATTGTTCGTACTGTACTTTATATGCAAACTCTGACGTCAGGCTTATTGTTCTGAACACGTTCATGCAGATGTTATAAAAAGAGTTAAAAGGTATACCCTAGCGATGTTCACGTGTTTTCTGAATGTAATCTTTGCTAAACAAAATGCACTGCGTACAGTTGGAGATTAGTTTTCAGTGTATTTCCTTAAATATTTCTGTATCAAAAAATCAGTAAAAATTAAATTTCTAAGATATAGTGAGATATGTAATTAAATCGTGTTTGATTTTTTGTAGCAAAAGTATTTTGATAATTTTTATGTGTTTTTTTCGGGTTTGTCTAATGTAGGAATTGCAATTTTTTATTGCATTTTGTCAAACACTCTCCGTATCGAGAAAGAGCTAAATTAAAATTTATAACCTGAAAGGGATCTGAAATATATGTCAGGTACCCATTTTTGCTGAAGAGGTACTCTTGGTGTAATTTGTAAATTTAAATTTAGCTTTAAGAATGTAGGAATAACAAATAATATTATATAACGCCAGAATAAAATTCTCGAGCGAACTTTAATATGGATATCCAGTATGTAATTTGTCTATATCATTTCGGTAGTTGCACAGTCGAAAGGTGTAGACGGACAGACACGAACATCTGCTACGCATGCATTTTGTACACTTTGAGAAAAAGACGCATAAAACTGAGATGTGTTTTTAATTTAGGTTTAAAGATATTTATCGATGACTCTCATTGTGTGGACTGTACTTAAAAGCAGCCATGATATTCTAAAGAGTGTCTTAACTCTTAAACCAAATCCCCTTTACACTTGATCTTCACTATAAAAATACAGAAGACTGATGCAGATTCCTGTTAGTTTGTTGAAGTGCTAATACTGTGCCAATAAACTGTGAGCACGCTATTAGAATCTCAGCCACATACTGGCTATTATATCAGAATTTTGCCAGTTTCTTGAGTTGCTTCAAGTGAACTCAGGTAGTGTACCTGGAAATAGACCACGGATGTCTAGTTTCAAATAGGTCCCTACTCTTAATTCGTTACTATTTGCTGACACATTAAACTTTATTTAACAACTGCACTTGAAATATTTAATTATTTCACAATCAACTAGTAACTCCTCAGTCTCTAAAGAGTCTTTGCTGTAGACTCCTATACACAGCAACTGCAAAAATATGTGATAAACAGGAATTTTGTTTCGAATTACTCTGTTATCAGTTAGTGTTCGCCCCTCGGTATTTCTGGGCCTTTCATATCATATTTGGGTGTTCAGAGTGTGCCGCTATGGGGAAAGGAAACAGGCAGGAAAGAAACAATTTTATGTATACTTGATGAAGCCAAATGTGGACAAAACGTAAATCCATGGAACATAATGCTCAAGAACCTTCTAATCTTCTACTTAGTCAAGAAATTCCCCGGCTTGCTGATGAACATCTAATAAAAACACACAGGACTACATAACTCATTTTACCGACTGCGCACCTACAAATTTTCTTCTGCCACTTTATTGGTTTATATTTAGAAAAAAAAATCGTGACGACGAAAGGCGACCGGAGGTACACTTCCACTCCTTATTAATCTGGGCACGAGATCGAGGTGAATGTTCCCTTTCGGTCCATTCCTCCAGGGAAAGAAACCCGGTAGGAATTGGATAGGACGTGTGTGGGATCCAGTTGGTCTGGACATGATGGTGGAGGCAGAAAAACACTTAAAATATGTACTTTTATATTAAACATCTGTTATTATTATTTGTGTTATTTTGTGTTCCGTATTCAAGTTTGTAAATAATTATTACCAAATGTTTACATTCGTGTTCAGCTACAATTTTTGCAATCGATAACGACATTCGATTAGCATTTCCAAACATTACTTAAATTAATTGACCTGTATTTTCACACGATAGGACTGAATATTAATATCGTCATTCTAAATGTAAATTGAACATTACCCATACCCATTTTTGTTTGGATTGTTGTGTCGGGTACAAATTAATGAACAAACACGTCAGCCGTTGAAATTGGCAGGGAAGGTTGTTCATTTCAATACGAATGAAGGAAATGGCGTAGAGGCAGTAATCTCTGTATGGTAGAGTGAACTACTGTAGAGAAGAATGATTGTGCAACTACTGGAAAAATCTGGTTAATGATGATGATAATGATGATAATAAAACAACAGTTTTATTTAACGACGCTGTCAGAACCCAGATTATATAGCGTCGAATCGTAGGATGAATTTGAACGGTGAAGTGGGAATTAAGTGCAAAGACACGGCCATGTTCCAGTTTCAGGCACTGTACTGGCATTTGTCTGGAGTAGCTGAGCGAAGTCACGAAAAACGCCGGACACGCGGTGAGATCTGAACCGAAGGCCTTCTAATATAAACAGCATAGTTTGATCACTGGTGCCTTAGTATAACTAGTTGTAGTTGTAGTAGTAGTAGTAGTAGTAGTAGTAGGTTTTTTAATTGTTACAAACATTGTGGAATTTTAAACGAACGTGGGTGGAGTAGACACGATAAATTGATGACTAGGTGGCAGACTCCTTACATACTATTGAAAAGACTTAAATGTAACTGATTCCATACAGAAGAGTCCTTCTTGAGAAGCTAAAGGTTCCTCAGCTAGTCAAGAAATTTTCCTCATTTTAAACCCGAAAGTTCATTACAGTGCACACAACAGCCCTCTACTTTGCTCTATCCTGAGCTAGACGAATGCAGTACACGCCCTCCCATCATGTTTTTGTTGTCAGTTGTAATGTCATCTTCTCATCTACGCTTGGGTCTTCCAAGCAGTTTCTTTCCAGGTTTATATATACTATTGCAACAGCCCTGCAGGAATTTGATCAATAACTAACGATTTACCATTATATGTTTTAGACTTTTCAATAACAATCTCAACTTCAGAGACACTAGACTGAAGATTCCTTTTCATTAACAATCTGAATTTCGGAGACACTAAGCTGAGACTATTGGCTCAGCTGTGTGTATTTTCGCCTGCCTAATAAAATTAACCCCATGTTATTCAATAACTGACAAAAATATTTTTTTTCCACCTATTCAAAGTATTGTGAGAATCTGCAAATGGATCACTATTATCATCATTCACCAAGTCATTTATAGGGTGGCAACTCCGCTTAAATGCATTTGTTCCTCTGTACGTATCTTTGATGTTATTTCTTACAAATTGCCGCGACAACATTTCGGACGTTTCGGTACTCTTTATCAGTATTGATCTTACAGCGTTTATTTGGATATTTATGATTTCTATTAAACTTAACATTTCAACTTCCACACAAGAGAAATATCTGTGATTATATTGCTGTTTTATCTATACAGATATTAGGACTGTGACGATAGACCCTCTGTACAGCCTTTCATCATCTTAATCTGTGGTCTTTTGGGTGATTACACGGCGTCGTGAGGTAATTATTTACCGACGTTTCGGGACAACGTGTCGGTTCCATCTTCACGGGTCGAGATTCCTTTCCTTCGTGGAATCTCGACCCGTGAAGATGGTACCGACACGTTGTCCCGAAACGTCGGTAAATAATTACCTCACGACGCCGTGTAATCACCCAAAAGACCACAGATTACATCAACATCGCGGCGGAAGCCTGAAATCAAGGTTTCAACATCTTTGTTACTCGACCGGTTACGTTTAAAAAACTTGGAAATATTACCTTACATTTTACAACCCTGGAGTTTCTCTGTTTATTAAACTTCTGCTAGCTTTTTTATCTCGTAATGCTTTTTATATAGGCGCATATGGTATTCGATACTGACACCCCTCTAACTCCGCCCTCTATCTCACAGACACACACACATTTTTTTGTTTCAAGCTCTTTGATATAGTGTATAAGACATAAGAATGACACAGAGAAGAAAACAAGAGGTGTGTACGTCTGTGTAGCTTTGGCCGAAAACGTAACAAAGAATGACGTAATTAAATGTGTGTAATATGCATTTGTTTTTGAAGAAGGAAAATATGTGGGATGAAAGCTCTGCTAGTAAATATTTAGACAAATTTTCGGATATAAAGGCACCTCAATATCGCAAGAGAAACAATTACTTTCTTCAGTAATTCGCTTTGGAGACCAACAACATTATTATAAAGGTTCGAAATGACCTTCTTTAATTCATGCTTCATTAAATGTCTGTAACATGTGGCTTGGTGTGAATTTAAGGTGCACCCTGTGGTAACACTATTATAAAACTCTGGCTAAAAATGGCGATGATGATGCTGATGATTTGTGATGATCTTACGTTGAGCTACACTGTAATGTATCCTATATTGTGCTTCATTCGTGAGTGAGTTAGACTTCATATTCCATTGCCATGCTTACCGCTTTTCCACCAACAGATGGAAGGAAAATGATAGGTGGAAATAACACTTTATCTCCAACGTTACGATAGAGCTTGGTTAATGAGTGACATAAATTTGTTGTTAAGAGGTGGCGAGATATGAGTGTGCGTTATGTAAAAATTTGAAAGGCACATTAAAAATACTGACATTTTAAGCATTTTCATTTCAAAACGTTGATTGGTAAGTGGTGATACATTGCCGGTTAAGCTCTCTGTATCTCAAAATGAAGATAATATAGTAGGTTTTATGTCATTGACTGAATGTCATATATTTCAAATGTCAGATTATCAAACATTTACGAAAAATGTTGTAATAGAAGAGTTATTGAAGAATTAAATTAATATCGTTTTTATTTTACACGGTATGTTGTTGTCAACTTTATTATTATATTATTATTTTATTATTATTATTATATGATATATACGTATCGATATATATCGCCCAACACGAATTTAGTGTTACAGAATGTTTAATATCAGCTTACGTATTTATAATTTTATTCTACAAGTTGCTAAGTAACAAACGATTTGATTTCAGTGTTTCAAATTCATTTTTTACAGTTATGTGTGAATAAACGTGATTTTGAACTTACATGAGAAACCTTACGATACCATTATCAAGGAAAAGTTTTCAGAAGATAGAAAATTCACGAAAGATTTTGTAATAAAGCAGATTCTGGAGAACGAAATTCAAGTGTGATTGTGTGTCACGGAACGTGTTTCACTTTTCTCCGTAAAAATGACAGGTTTTAGCTGTATTCAGAAGCAAATGACAATTTAATAAAAAGTTGTGGGATAAATTCATCAATCATCATGAACTCACGAACGCCAGGTGAAAGATGGTGTGAATTAAGGCATTAATATTTTATGAACTTCGCCAGAGGAAGCGTCCATTTCTAACATCTACGAAATTTGCTCTAACAGTCGGTTGAAACTGGCCACAACATAACCAAGACTGACTTTCTAATAAGAGGACTTAAGAAGCTTATCATAAATGTTGTCTACCAAAAATACAATAATGTGATTAATCTACTTTTCTTGGTATTTTTTAAACCCGGAGACCTCTCACGGACGTCAAGGTTCGAAACTTGCCGGGCTAAACGCAATAGTTACGTGTGTTGTGTGATTTCTTAACCATCAAAAACATAAACTGAAAATAAAACCCAATGCAGAGTGGCTACAAATTAGCGGAAGGGCCTGTAAACTTTATATTGAGAACACATACGGATTTATTTTACTAGAAAGCAATGTCCCGATTTCCGCCAGAGGCATGACGTTCGGTAGAACAATAAATTTTCTATTGAAAACACATATGGAAAACTTTTTCTTTATCACAGACTACTCTCCCAGTATTCAACTTATTTTCCGCGTCTGTGTAAGTTCACAATTTTTCGTCTACTAGGGCGACGATTCGACGAACAGTAAATTTTCTGTTGCCAGCACATACGGAAAACACTTTACTACAGAGCAGTCTCCCAATATTCACGTTCTTGTACACGTGGTCACAGGTGCTCAGTGTGAACACCTTTGGTAACGCGAAACACGTCGCACGTAAAGGCAATTTCATCCCACAGTCTCCGTAGCGTATCCTGGTCGACTGTCATTAAAGCATTCCGGATCCTGTCTTTGAGTTCCTCTGTTGACTGTGGCAGAGGGGTAGAGTAAACTAAGACGCCGGCGTAGTTCCATAAATGAAAATCAAGGGGTGTAATGTCGGATGAACGAGGACGTCAATTAATTTGCGGCGCTTCTCGGTCGACCCACTTGTGAAACGTGTCATAGGGTAATGGCCTCACCTACCTTGGTAGTGCAGAGGCGCGCTTTCCTGTTATGATAACATTAAATGTGTTGTTTTTAACCCGTGAACAAACTGTATAACAGTATACAATAACTTACTATTAGCGTACACAAAATTGTGCGACAATTTATAATTTATTCACAATTCCATTTAAAACGTATTTCGGTCTTGAAAGATTTATTTAGGAAAACAAAATATTTCAGCATTGGAATACTACAGTGGGCATCTGAATGAATGTATTTTATCAATTGCAAAACCTTCAGTAATATTGCATTTTTTTTATTATTGTGTTTAACACAGAAAAATGCAGGAAATGGATCTGTGATTAAATTATATACTGACTTGTAAATTTTATGTAGGGTGATGGTATGTCACTGAATGTTCGTAAGGTGATTCATCCGCATTGTGTTTACAATGTAACACGGAATGCAATGTACTCAGCCTGAACACAACTTTACTTTACAAACAAAACCAGCTGCACGTTTCGTAGTATTTCAAATTATTAAAATTTTAATCACTTGAAAGACTACGTACTTTATTATTATTATTATTATTATTATTATTATTATTATTGTATACTCAACACACGTATAAAGTTATTTAAATTTCATAAATTACACAAATATACTGTTTTTATAAACTTCATAAATTATTAAATCAATATCTCATCACCAACTAAATGCACCTTATTTAAAAAAACCAATATAAGGTTTCTTTAAAACATTTAAAAACACCTACATATGTTTCGGCTCTCTAGAAAGCCATCTTCAGGGGATGTCACTTTCTAAGGTGGCTTTCTAAGGAGCCGAAATATATGTAGGGTTTTTAAATGGTTTAAAGAAACCTTATATTGGTTTTTTTAAATAAAGTGCATTTAGTTGGTGATAAGATATTGATTTGTGAAAAAATGCACGGTGATTTTAGAATAAAGTTAATAAATTATTATTCTTGAAGCTGCATATTTTACATGTTATGTATATTATGTAACATTACGTATGTAAATTTCGAGATTTCTAACCACCAGTGCACCTGTAAACATTTCCAGCCTCGTTCTGTATGCCAAATAAAGTTGAGTTTAGACTGAGTATATTGCATTTGTTGTCGCTGAATGTTCTTATGAAATGTAATAGATAAGTTTTAGTGTCGAACTTGGGCAAGAAGAAATGTCGTAGCATGTCCAGATATGATGTTCCAGTCACCGCAGCCTCCATAAAAACAGTCTTCCATCATCTTTGGAACACTCGTGGTCCAAAGCACGTTAACGTTTTTACATTCACATTGGTGCATAACAACTGCTGTCGGACGTTCTGTTCTCATGATACGGACATTACATTTGTTCAATTTGCCACTTAGGTGACAAGAGCTTGCAATAACAAAAACCTATATGGCTTACTCTAATCCATTTCTGTAACAATTTCTGAAATTGTGCTCCTTGATAGTCCTAATACACGACCCGCGCTTCGTGTTGACTTCCGAAGACTCTGTGTGTCAAAGTATTCCTCGCCGTTTTCACGACTTGTCCTCGCAGTGACTTTCGATCCTGGCTAAGATTCTTATTTCAATTTCAATTTCAATTTCAATTTATTTAGCATCCATAACTGTTACATAAGCAACAATTGGGACAAGTCCAGTTAAACAATAGCCAAAATACTACACATCATATAACAATTTAAATATATACAAATACATTTTCGGATAAAAAACAGTCACTTATACCACTTATGCCACTTATACATGATTAAAATAATCTATAAAGCTATAATGATATCACGCCTCTTGCGGGTGGACTGCGAATGCAATATGACAGCTGTCACCTACAGGGGGGCGGGGGTTATTTGCAGACGTCCGAAAACGTCGCTGCACAACTGTAGCAGATCGCCCGTCTTCATAAGCGACGCAGCAAAAAGCACGATTACATCAACTGAACTGCGTCATTTCTCTATGCTCGATCGTCACGACACAAACAGAAAAATTATGTACTTACACCTTTGCGGAAAAGAAACTGAATATTGGGAGACCGCTTTGTCGTAACAAACGTTTTCCATATATGTTCTCAGTAGAAGATACACTATTTCTCCTATCGCCAAGCCACTAGCGAAAATCACAAGTAAATTGATGTGAAAAGGAACTCGGATATTGGTAGTAAGAAAGGTTTTCGTTCATTGTAGAAAACTATACGTGTAGGTCGTCCAAATAGCCCGTTACTTTTTAGATACTCTGTAATTCTTAGATTTTACCAGCATGTTTGAGTTCTAAGGTAACTGTGAAATTCACACATACGAGTACGCAAATCTCAAGCAGTCATTGCTTTTGTTTTGCGGTACTAACCTCATGTCAGTTGTGTGAGAATTATATATTTATGTTAAGACTTTCAGCATTTTACGTAAATTTTTAAACTACAAAATGCTGGAATTCTCAAGAACGATTTTTGTCCATGTAAGTAATTAATTAATTACTTAGAAATTCTTATGTACCCGTTTTTATAGTTAAGTTTCTTGGAGTAAGACTTCATGATAAGGAAATACTTCTTATAATTTTGCCTCACGACTGAACCACAAGGCCTTTTGTACGTGGTTTCAAAGAAAATGAGTATCAGTTATGAATGAAAGAGCGCACAGCTGCGTAACATGTCCACTCGATGCTTGTAATGGGTGTCACATTTTACGTTCAGGTACTTGGCGGCCATGTCTCGATGTCGTAATGTTACCAATTTGACGGCTTCCGAGAGTCAGTGGAAGCCCAGAGTTGGCCCCCTGTGTGAATAATATCTACCCCATGGAGCAAAATCATTTAATATTTTTTTATTTATTCAAGAAATTATTCACCCTTAATGAAGCACGAGTATTTACTATTCCCCTGATATTTATGCTTCTCACACTTGACCTAATTCATATTACGGGTGTGATACCACAGAGTTTGGAAGTTTTGTACCGGTATAGCAGTCGGCACGCAACTGCAAGCTTTGCGTGGGCGGGTGGTTGCCGACTAACTGTTGGGCGGGCTTGTGTGAGGGGGTGGGGGTGGGTGTGGTTAATACGTCCGTTACTACCAGATCTGCAAATGTAAGTAGCAAGGTCTGCTTATATTGTGGAAATAAAGGATAGTTTTCCTGGCCCGATGTTTTACATAAGGCAGCATTTACCTTATCTGAGACGGCACAGAGTAATATACCTGTCTACCAAACTATACAGTGTCACTTACCATAAGATCACAATCTAAGGCCATTACCGTGTTCACGAGAGCCAAACACTGCCCTCTGTTCGCATTCACATACATCCAATTCTCACTTTCACATTCCTTAACTTCAAGACCACTTTAATATTATTCTCCAATATTATCCCAGGTCTCTCAAGTAGCCCATAACCTTCGAGTAGAAACATGTATACAGAGCGCATGTAATACATGTGCAATGTATACATTGCACATGTATTACATGCGCTCTGTTTTTTTCCCCTATTTAATCCATGGTGATTTAATCACCTTAATAATAATAGTTTCACGGTAAAAATTACGAAGCCTCTCATTCTGAATTTTAACTATTATTGTTTTACTCCATCCCTCTTAAGACCAAATAATCTTCCTATGATCATAGTCAAAACATCCTCAATTTCACATTTTTCTTGTAGGATGGTGAACATCCACATCAATGTAAAAAACAATATCTGTTTGATATTGTAATTTAACATGTTTTAGTATATATTTGCATGTCTGCATACAGGATGTATCTAAAATTTGTTCAAACTTTGAAACTTTAACAGTGAGTTCTTTACATCAAAAAGAAAAATGTTTTTCACATTCAACAATAAATACCTAAAATATGTTAAATTTTACTTACAACTGACATAATACATTTACAGTGCACGTTCCAAATTTAATACCTGTTGAGTTCTTATTGCTTATTGAGCCACAGTTCGCAAAAAAATGCTCAAAATGTCCTGTGTCTGGCTCAGTGCACGCACGGATACGTCTGATCACGCAATGTCGCACCTCTTCAAATGTTCCGAGGCGCTTGCGAATGGTTTGACAGGCAACAAAAATGCCTCGGTGAAGTGTCTTTTCATTTTAAATTCGAGTTGAATACACTAGGGTTTTTAAGTATCTCGACAGGTACAAATCTAAAGGATTGAGTTCGGACGAACGCGGGGTTTGTACCTCGAAATCGATGTGTTTGCGGACATGGATTGGTATGAATTTTTCCCGTGTTTTTTTTTGTGGGGAACTCACTCCCAAAATTTCTCCAAGCATATAGATACACCTGTAGATATGTGTTTTCATTGGAGACAGGAGGATAAAATATTTTAAACTGTATAATAAGGATAATTCCATGAATTTAATTTGATCTTTTTATTAGAATTTTATACTTCTACAAATATATATATATATATATATATATACCTACGAACTGTTCACAAATTGTAACGCCCTGAAGTATTCTATCATAACGGTAGTGTACGAAGTAATTAATACTGGAACATCGCAGATTATACACAAATGAATTTCGAATCACAACATAATATGACAATGAGGGAAGTGGTTTGAATATATGATCTTTAACATGAGAGTAAACCATAGACATGTGTTGATACTTAACCGTCTTAAGTTTGATATTTACTGTTTTACTGGTGCCTTACAGAAGAGACATTATACCTATATTACAAAAACCAACCAGTTAATGCGGTTAATTCTGAGAACCATATTAAACTCATAATTATGGTCTCTTTGAGGAATAGAGAGGTTCTTATACTAAAGTATGTGCTGCAATTAGTAATTACTGTGCTTTGAAAAGGTGAACCGTTGCCTCTACAATAAGCTTCTAGAACCATTGTCGGCTATCCAAGTTCACACACCTTTAGTTCACTGAACTATCTGTTATCTACTACCAAATTATTAACCTTTTCCCATTCATAATTATCTTATCATCTCATTTGACGCTACATAAGTTCTGCAGCTAAAACAGATGCATTAAGGGATGTTAGAAGATTTTAATGCCTTAAACTAGAATAAAATTTTGTGTTAGTATTGTTGTATTTTATGCTTTAATGTTACTTTCAGTAAATCAGATTATGTAGGCTTGAAGAGCTGGATGGTAGTCGAATATTGATGGATTTCATCCCACTGTCCGAAGTCGTAATACTGTATATTTGTAATACAAAAAAAAAGTTGTGTCAAGCACAACTATGTCTGTTTAGTTGGATGATCGCCAATAGCGGAGTTTAACGAATATGAAGCCCAATTATCGTGCCTTAATTTAGGGTAATATCTCAGTTTTCCTGAAGGGATTGAGGAAAACCACAAAGAAAGTCAGGGTAGTTGATGTCCAGGCTGAGATTCGAATCAGGCACCTTTTGAATACAGTCCAGAAGCGTTACTCTTTGAACCAACTTGCTCTGTTATTTTGGCCATGATTGTTTTTTTCCGATCCTGCACAAAATTTCAGTGAAAATCAACTGATATATAAGCTGACTGGAATTCATTTGCTGTTTTTCTCAGTGGATAATGTAACGCTTAATCAAACGCTAATTACAAAACGCATAGCGGCTGTGTGTGAACTGTGTACTCCAAAACATGCTAGATTTTTCTGTCAACAAAGCATGTACCTTTAATTTGCCAGTTTTTAATTACTCATTCATTGTATTTCCAAAACTACATTACCATGAACATTTTGTAACATCACTACATATCGAATCCAGTGTATTCCCAAAACTAAGTTACACTGGCATTTTATAACATCCGAATAAAGGGATAAGGCGTTATATTCTGCAATTGTGTATATTTGCTAGCGAGTAATTTGGTAGTAGTTACAGATAGTAACACAAGGTGCCTGATATTAACGACAGTGAAAGACTCTTATGTTTAAGTCGATATATAGTCTCAACCTTTGTCTAAAACGTTACCTGTTAATATTTGCACTGATTATTCTATTCACTCGCCTGCATCTAGTGCCGAGGTTAATTATGAGAGGAGCTATGCCTGTGCCCCCCCCCATATACTTTCATGGCGTGGATAGGTAAAACTTTGTTTTACGATTATTGTATTAAGTCGTCTTGACAGAACTTTCCAAGATAATACTGTGCACATTATGGGAAATGGTGATTTCAGAGTGTCCCTCACTGTCGGTAGTGTATAGCACTAGGTTGGTGGAAGGAGTATCCGTGGAAATCGTAGCTAGGATATGCATTAACATCCTGCCTTACTGTGATAGGATGTGTTCCTTTATAATATGTACAGCTGGCTTTGTATTCATATTCTCCTTCTGTCAGTCACTCGTGAAGCCGGTCGAAATGTGCACTACAGTAAAGTGTATATTTTTCAAATACACTGTTGGCTGTGATGTTATGTTATATTATTTAATAAAAATCTAATAGTTTAAAAACTAATCATAATGTAGGATGAATTTTAGTTTATTTTGCGAAATATTAACCACATCAAAAATATTTCAAATAAAAGCTGAAAGTTTAATGTGAACTATAATTATTGTCATGTACTAATATTTTGTGTAAGGAATTATTTTTGAGAAATATGATGAAATTCAGTTTGGACTTCATGTAAAGTAGGTATTATAACTGGCCGACACGCAGAAAAATTAAATTCGATAGACAATATTTATGAGTGTTTCTGCCCATAAGGAATGTTATCAACATTTGTAAAGTATTTCCAAAATGAAACGTTTGGGGATAGATATGATCACGCTATTACGGGTTCATTTATCTTGCATTCTGCAAACAATGCAAGAAATTCCTCTTGCTTGTTGCTTAAAATCGTGTTCTTAATAATAAAGATGACGCTAAAAGCTTCTTAATGGGAATATGAATGTTAAAGGGATAGGATCGGGGTGTACGTACTGGTTCGTTTGGCGCAGGATAGGTAGGATGCACTTGCGGGCTTCTGTAAAATCGGAAATGCACCTGAGTGTTTCATAATAGGCGGAATTTCCTGAATAAGTGACAGAATATTAGCTTCTCAAGAACGACTCTTTTCCACGGAGCCAGTTGGTTGGTTGGTTAGTTATTAGTTTGTTTCCTCCTTACCTTTTACGTCTTACTTACGTTTCTTTCTTACTGACGTTTTCCTGTAATGCATATTTTACTACGTTCAAGCAAATGTCTAGATATGTCGGATGAAGTTGTATGTGATAGGCAGCTTTGCCGTAAGGTAATTTTCCATTTATGTAATTTTTGCTACTCTCAAACGACTGTGAATTACATGCTGTGCTCGTGTATAAAATAACTGACTGTAGGTAATTACTAAGGCTGAATTGCGGAATTGAATTTTTGATACGTAGGCAGGCAACTGTGTAAAAACTAATTAGTTAAAGAGTATGATACAGTAAAGGTTAAAAACTAAATTAATTCATTTTTTTTAGCATTCGTTCATTACTAATTTTTTCTCATTACATTTGCAGTCATATGGGATGTAAGAATGTTAAGGAATTTTACTCCAGTTATATATTTATCTAATTACAAAATATATTCTTTCGATCCTGTTTTACTTTCCATGTGCTTAATTACCACGTGATGAATTTTAAAATGAAAACCTTTTACCTAAATATTTTATTTATTTATATATTGATAAGAAAAGTAACATTTTTATTTCTAATCAACGTTGAACAGTTGATAGTTACTTAATCCAAAGGGCTCATTAAACCTGTCTACAAAATTACGTCATCGCAGACAGTCTACAACTTTACGTTCTACTTTTCCAATCTCTATTTTAATAATGCTCCTCTCAACTACACTAGTTTCCTAAGTTTGTCTGTGTCAATTTACGTTTTACGTAACGTGCGAAATAGGAATGATCATCGAGGACTTGAATGAACTGTTTTATTGTATAATATTAAGAATTATATTTGACTTTATAGACGACACCGCGTCTGCATTACAAAGGTCGTCCGGTATTGTTGTTTTGGGAAATAATTTGGTTTATTCTGAGAATCGTGCTAAACTCTTAGGGTCGGCGAAGTACAAGTACCCGGATATTAAGGCATGTGACACCTGTAATGTTCAATGGGTTTAGAAGGTTAAGTGTGATTCATATTTGGAAGATTTGTATTTTGTCACTAAGTTTTAAAAGGGTAGATGCTAAAAATTGATATACAGCGAAAACACATTTGAATTTAAAGGACGCGACAAAGTTACAGCAACAGTTTTAAAACACTCTCCTCACATTTTCATTGAAGCTTCATGCAGGCACGTAATGCGGAATAACAAGTACTATGGCTCGAAGAAGGGGCTTGGAGATTGCGTGTCAGATAACTGAACAGAAGCCTAAAGCCTACGTCACGTGCTCAGCCTGTTGTTACCTCCAATGGACGATAGCGTGATAAGAATTCACATACTGTAAAGTACAGGGCTGAATATTGTGGAAGGAGATACGAAGTGTTTCAGTGTATACTGTATAGTAACAAAAGACATAGCCTTGTTGCACATCGTTACATTACACATATTTCCAAAACGCCTTCTCCGCCACTTTCGCAAATTATTACCATTGATATTCATGTTTTATATATACAAAGCTGTTGTTATGTAACATTTATAACTGTGAGCATCCTCCTTGATTTTGTCATTCAAATAATATTTAGGGAGTAATTAAGATCATAATGCAATTTTGCAAGCGTCCTATTACTTCCTCTTAGAACTAGATATTGTCTGAGCTAGCTCTTCCTAAACACATTCAGCCAATGTTCTTTCCTTAATTATTGAGACCCAATGTCACACCAATACTAAACATCCGGAAAAACGAGTTCTTTATGTTTTAATCTATGTGTTTCTAAGTAGCTGAAAGAAGGACAAAACATTCTCGAGTGGAGTTACTGACAGCTTTTTAAAAATAAACTACTAAATAAATAGTTTTCTTTGCTTGAATTTTATTCATATTTTTCCTGTTATTTTTAAATCACACTTTATTACCGTGAACAGTTATTAAACTTGCATTATTTTGTAAAACCGTAACTGTCTTTATTTTCGTACTTGTTTTTATAATGTTTGTATTGCGTCGGTTGCATTATTGTTAGAATCACAAGTTTGTACAATGGATTGGTATGTCCGAATACATGGGAAACATACGCAGTTGTAAACCCTCTTTCCATAAAACAGACTGGAATAACTTATGTTTTAATAAAAACAGTGATCTATCTTTCCCTGAAGACAAATACCGGGAAATACGGCGGCAGTGGGCATATTGGCAACACTGCATGATACAATGTTGTCCGTTTTTTTCACATCTTGGCAACAGCCATTAATCTCTAACGGTTCTTCCAGATTCACAGAAACAGATCACTGGCTGATGGAAGTATGGATACAGGAGGCTCTCTAATTAAGCTGGTGTACAAACCTTAATTAACGAGCTCTGTCCTTTCTGCCGTTACGAGAATAATCCTTCAGCTTTCACCTAATGCTGGTTATCGTATTCTCTGCATCGGGCTTAAATTTGCCACTATCAAAGGAATTTCAATATTTTGCTATGTTTGATTCCTCTTTTCATAAGCAACCGTTTTGTAAATGCGTTATATGAAAATATAAAAATCCTTTTGATAATTAAACATAATTGGCATAGACGGATGTTTCGGGTGCTTTGCCATATGCTCTTTATAATGTGGCAATGTTTGCTTTATGTTTCAGAGTGCGACATTTTTACGGATGATCTTTCCTTTTTTTTTATTCTCGGAACGTTTGTCCCCCAATATTTAATGGTTTAAATAATTAGTGAAATATTTCAAATATATACAGTCGATATTTATACGCCTTCCCTTCACAGATTACAATAGACGCTGTCGTAGGATATTGTCTAAAGTTATGGACTTCATAAATTCAAGGGATTTTGCACCACTTATATTTCAGTCGTTATATAGATTAGGCTATGGGCTGGACGATTGTGGAATCGTCTTTCGATTCCCGGCAGAGGCAAGCGGTTTTTTCTTCTTCAAAAGGTCTGGACTCGCTCTGACCCTCAGTCAGCCACCTGTTTAGTGGGTACCAGACACTATTCCCTGGAGTAAAGCTGCCGGGTCGTGAACCTGATTACTCATCTACATTAGTGCCAAAGTAAAGAATGCGTACAGCTCAACCTCTACTCTCTCATGTGTCTTCATTGTGCAGCGCATAAACGATTTTCCTGAATTATGTATCACGCCATGAAGATGTTTGAGGGTGGAAGTGTATCTGCATGCTTTCTTAGACTCGGCATTGGAAGGAGGTGATTAGTTAGCTTTATGCCGCGGCCGCTGTACCATGGGGGGAAGGCCACCGCTACCCATTAAACAGGAGGCTGGGTGGGCCCAATTCTCCCCACTCCCCCGGATTTTGCATAGTTAGTAAATGTTCTGTGCGACTTGAGGTTCTCACGGTCGTGGCTGTGCATATTACTGGTTTCATGTGGGGTTTGACACTCTGTATTCTGGTAGTAAGTTCCGACATGTCGGAGGTACTTTCTGCTTCGAGTATAAGTTCTTATACCCTGATGATGGAGGCGGAACGTTGTTTGATAGACTATTGCTTACAAGATTACTACACCACATCATGTTCCTGAGGATGGCAATGTTCATAAAATATTTTCCGTTTTATTTCGTGAAACTTTAACTATATCGTATAACTTTTCAAATAAATGCTGATATTCATGTGGTCCGACTTTTACGTACCAGTAATTCTACCATTGTTCGTTTTCGTTAGGAAAATGACAGAGTTAGACCTGATCTTCATATGCAATAGGCACAGGCTGCCCTGAAGGGATAGAACCAAATAAAATTATTCCGAAAATGTGTAGCGTATATTACAATACCAAATATCTGTATGTACGTCACTATTGTCGTACGGTGAGATGGCTACGATCTCGCAGTTGCGCATTCTTTTTATGTATTCTATCAAGTTATGCACTGACAGAAACTGATTCCAGTGGCCGCGCGGTCTAAGGCGTGGGTCTGCGGCCGCTCGCTTGCTGGGATTGCGGGTTCGAATCCCGCCGGGGGTATGGATGTCTCTTGTGAGCTTTGTGTGTTTTCAGGTACAGGTCTCTGCGTCGGCTGATCACTCGTCCAGAGGAGTCCTAAAAACGCGTGGTGTGTCTGAGCGTGCTCGTAAAGCCTTGATGCTGAGGAGGCCCTTCTCCACTAGGGGCTGTTGCGCCATGAATAAAAAATACATGACTAGAAACACTTAGATATAAATTAATTACATATTTTGTGAAATGTATCATTTACTGAAATGATGAAAATCTCAAGAGGAACATGTTAATGTTCTTTTCGGCTTCATGTAACGAAACGCTTACATTCAGGCATTACATACTAAAATAATTTTCCAGCAATTTCTTATTGTAGCCACATCCTACAACTAATCAATTCCATGCAGAAAAGGCATTCTCGAGAAGCTGATAATAGCTCAACCGTTCAAGAATGTTCCCGTATTTTATGGCAGGAGGGAGTGGAATGTTCCTTGCCGTTTTAAAGAGCCCAGTACTGAATTCTATGCTGCCCCAAATTGATCCAGTTCGTACCTTTCCACTCTCTTATCTTTGTATTCATTTTAATATTATCCTCAAACGTTCTCTTAGTCTTCTAAGTAGTCACTTCATTTCATATTATCCGATTAAATTTTTATTTGCATATCTCACTACCCGTGTATTCTACATATCTCTGTTATCGCGTGCTTCTTGATTTGACCGCCTTAATAATATTTGCTCTAAGAATGCAAATTATGAATCCATTAATTATGCAGATTTATCCAGCCCCCTTTGACTGACTTATAAGTCCAAATTGAAGTATTAGAGGTTGCAGGAACTCGCGTATGGCCTCCACATTATGTATTCATTTTATAAAGTTTGCTCAGCGACATGTAAAACTATATTTAGTGGAAGGGTTCAGTGGCGATGTGTACCTGAAACTTTGAATATGTAGGACGAAATGAAAACACGCAGACCTGAATGTAGCGATTCATACTCATATACCAGTATGTGCTCGAATTGGCGTTGCAAGCTTGGAAGCTACTTTCAAGGGGCTCTTACACATTATTACCTGTCTGTCGTCTATATAAAAGCATTAGGTGACATCAGGTGGCAAAGCTTAACGCACCCTTTTCTTCTCCGAGACCCTAGGGTTTATGCCAGGCTCCCTCGTCTCTTCTCCGTAACACACAATGAAGTCACGAAACGGTTTTGCTTCATAACCAAACGTGACACATCTGCACTTACCAGACTGTTATATAATTTATTAGGCCGATTACACCCTCTGGTCTGTTAGATTAAAATTTTTTTTAAAACAATGATATCTGCAGTCCCTTGAAGCCTAAGTCCATATACATAATAAGGGCAAATAACAACAGTCTCTTCCATTACGCAGGAAATACACTCCATCTCCATTACAACGACAAAATGGTTAGTGCTGTTTAGGAATTCTTTAGTGCCTATTGAAAGACTCGTATGAAAAACATAATTATACTCTGTAGGACCAAACACAAAGTTTCTGACTGATTAAGCAGGTTATGTATTCTTGCATAAAAAAATAAAACAAAATTCAGACACAAGGTTCCATAGTGTGGTTCCTTGTTAAAACGTTAGTGGAGAGCATTATACAACACATGTCCTGCGATGTTTACTTTTCGAGATAAGCGTCACTGTCAAAAGGCGCATAGTGTCACAAGATGAAGCCATAGACGTCTCCTAGTTACTAAGGGTGTTAGAAGCGGCCTTCTTCTAATTTCAAGGCTGCAGGACATTTTCTGGAGCCGGAAGGCCAGGACAGCTTGAACGTGTTTCTTCTGGTGTCCCCAAAGGATAAATTCAATCGCGTTGAGTTCTATCGACCGAGGAGGCCATACAACCTTCCCTACACGTCCAATACACCTTCCTGCATTTGTCGCATTTAGGCACTGCTGGACATATTCCCCAGTGTGCTGGAGCTCCGTCATGCTGAAACCACAATATGTCCCTCACAGAGGCGCGTTTTCAAGCAGTCTCGGCAGAACAGTTTCTAATAAATGAAAGTACCATTGCGGAGTCATCCTGTCAGATAGCAGATAGGGGCCTGCAACAGTATCCCTGACGACAGTATCATAAAAATTGATGCTGAAGCGGACTTCATCCCCACGTTCGCGGATAGCGCGAGGAATATCCCGTACCTAGCGGTGACTTATGGACGATGATCACTCTCTCACGCGTAAAGAAAGCTTCGTATTTAGGTAGGCATTTGTGTCAAAGGCGCCTATCTGCTCCTCCTTGACTTCGTAGCCATTTGGAGAATTGCATCTTTAGAGGACGACGTTCGTTTCCCCAGAAAGCGTATGGGAGCAATTGATCCTTACGACGAAATACTTCGAGGACCCTCAGTTGGGGTAGTCGCACTCCTCGTGAGGAATTTCTTGGGCTACTAAGCGGCTTTCGTTTTACAGCTGCAATATGATGGTGACGTCATTGGTTCGAGTCCGTACAATGTGTGAGCGACCTGTTTTTACAGATGTCTTGGATGTTACACTTCCTATATCATGGAGAAGCTGCTACGTTCGCCTGGATGACGTCGAGCACCATAACGCTTCTTTCACACGCGTGACTCAGTCGACGGCGACTTGTCGCCCAGAGACAGGCAGCTGGCCTCCCGTGCCCCGACAGCTACGAGAAATCTGTCGCCATGACATCAGACATACTCTCGTTATCATCGCTGAAAATGAACGCTCAGTACAATGGAAGAGATTATTGCTGTGTGGGCCCGAAGAAACCCGAAAAAGAAAAAGAAAAAAGAAGAGAAACGCGAGTGCACCTTATAATATGTGACAGGCGAAACAGCGGGTTGTTTTGGACAATTTTTGAAGATCTGAAGAGAGAAGAAGCGAAGTTTTTTTAATTATTTTAGGTTGTGTGCGGACTCTTGAAGACCTGTATGAGACAATTGAGTAACCTCTACAAAAAAAAAAAAGACAAATCTGAGGAAATCTATACCACCCAGAGACAGATCAGCAGTAACACTCAGGTAGTCACAGTATTTTAATTAATCACTTTTATTAATTATTCAGATTACAATTTAGGATAAATACAACTCAATTTACAAATTATTTGTGACAATTCACATGCATGTGCTTCGAGTCACTATGGAGACCGTCGCTCGTCTGAGAGCTCATATACAACTGCGTGGTTCTGCTGTCTCCAGTCGATCTCCCTGTCTTCGACCGACAAGAGAGGAAAGGCGGCAGTAGTTCTGTAGACGGGAGACTACGCAGACAGTAGACAGCGTGAAAGCCCTCATTGTTTGCTATGTATTCTCTGTCGCTGGCAGACCAGACATTTTTTGGAGTGTTTGAAAATTTGATCGACCCATCGAAATGTTTCCACTTACGCAGGACAACGTAACACAGAAAACCTTGAATATGTATTTATATTCTGTGTGGAATTCGATTCGGCGACCTCTGTGTTACAGACATTTCAGACTGTATTCAAGACCATTGTGAATGGTTAGGGCATTCCAATACAAACAAATATAATGGACCAAGGCAGTCTTTGAATACTTGATATTTATTAGCATCAAGGTTATGGACAACTTATCACCAACAGACTATCATCAATCAGCAAAAGCTGCTAAATCGTTTTCTGTCTGGCCTTTGTAAAAATTTTTGTTTATGTGTTCTTTGTTTGTTACTGAGGAATTTCCTCATATTTCAAACTACTCCTGTGCTTATTCTACAATAGTATCACAAACGGAACTATACTGCTTTCTTACGCATCTTTCCTACTTCATTATACATTATCATCCTGCTATCGCTGTAGTCTCAAGCCTATGTGGTTCGTGAATATGTTTTAAGTAAAGGAATTGTTGATTCATAGCACTGAAATTCCAATCAACAAACACAAGTTATAATAGTATGTCAAGCTGATTGAACCCATATGGTACTGTACTGATATATAAGTGGTTTTTGTTGTTATGTGTCACAGATCGGGCTTCATTTTAAACAGACGAAAAAAATCAACACAAATGGCCGGTAATGCCAACATCAAGTATTAGAATAACAAATAAATGCGAGTATTAAACCGAGAGGAATTACAGAATATTTATGCTGGGCAAACACTGAACAATTTTTTTTTCACTGACAATTATCATATAGCCATTTGTATCATGTGTCTTTGAATGAAATACTCGTTTTTATCTCAAGCTAACTGATTAGCTCATACAAATAATTGAAGTGTTATTTTGTTTGTCTTAAAGCGTATAGTTCCGGTAATGAAATGAAGGTAATACGAATGAAAGTAACGTAAATTCTTTATTTTCTGCTTGCCTTCTGCAATTTTGTCTTTATTCATTTTTAAATACTTCAGAGATATGTGAACAGGATTTACTGCGTGTACTTTACAAAGTATTTTTTCTCTAACTTTCTTTTCTGCATTGCTATATTATACAAATGGAGCTTTAATACTTATGATGAGGCCTCGTGGACTCCTGTAATTGGCTTCGACAGTTCGGTGAGCTTTTGAGTACGTTTATGGATCTGCGGATTTCATTAAAAGAGTGGAACAATGAGTATCTGAACGACGAGCAAGTCATGTCAAGCAACAACGTTATTGCTTTTTTTATTTTTGAGGTGCTCGGTTCGATTCTCGGATGGGACGCCGGCTCTTTTGAGGTTTCCTTGGTTTTCCTCCGAGTGTCCAGGAAAATGCATGGATATTACACTTTTCCAGTTTATTGTTCACTTATCAGCCTATAGTTCGACGTCATATATATTCTCAAATGTCGCCAGCGTCCTTAAATATAGGTACTCTAATTACGTAGGCTAAATATTAGCTCTCCATGAAAGTCAGTGTATTAATGAGTACTGTGCTTATTGCAGTAAGTTTTTGTGTTGTGTATTGTGCTAGTAGAAGCGGAGTGAAATATGACTAATATTACGAGAAATACCAACAGAGAGATACACTACTGAAGACGTGTTTATTAGTTAAAGACCCTACATGTTTTGGCGGGCCGCCATC
Organism: Reticulitermes speratus; assembly: GCA_021186555.1. NCBI lineage: Eukaryota > Metazoa > Arthropoda > Insecta > Blattodea > Rhinotermitidae > Reticulitermes > Reticulitermes speratus. The sequence goes on from JAJKFL010000005.1 coordinate 26,002,119, forward strand.
TTCAGGATCACATGAAAATACATGGACTCAATTTTATTAGCTCGCCGAAGCGTTTTTTTTTCAATGGCTCGACAGCCCCTTGGGGGCCTAGGCCGCCTCATTTTCGAGGCTTCATGATCACACTTTAATTAGACACACCACACTTGGTAGGACTCCTCTGGACGAGTGACCAGCTCGTCGCAGAGACCTCTACCTGACAACACACAACATTCACAAGAGACAGACATCCATGCCCCCGGTGGGATTCGAACCCACAATCCTAGTAAGCGCACGGCCGCCGAAGCATTTAGGACATTTAATTAATAAACAAGTTTTGCAGCAGCGTACTGTATTGGTTTTTCTTGTAATATTAGACTTTCTTACACTGTCACAGTGTGTTACACAAGTGAAATATGGCGACTTTATTAGTGACAGTTATAATAAAATAAGGGCTACTTCTGATTTCATATGGTCACGTCGTTCTGCGGCGACAATGCACAACCGTTTCCAGTTCCAGATTTTGGCTTAAGCCTGAGAGACGGATGTATGGAGAAGTCTCTGCGTCTGAAACGCAGAAAAATATGAGCCTTTGTTGGAAAGTGCTAATCGCTTCTGTTCGATTCATTCGTATGTTTGTGTTAGACCTCTTATATAAGGTCGTTCAACTTGGAACATCCATTACCTCTTTGCACCCCGAGCGATCGGCTTTCTTTCTTTATTCCCCAGTTCCTTGATGGAGCCAGACGCTATATTTCACAGCAAAGTTCCTTGCTACCGGCTTTCCTCAGCGATATATATTCTGTTCCTGAATAATCCTTTCCTCGAACTAAATAAAAAGTTGGGACCAGAAAAAATATATTCCAACCAGTTAGTTTGTGTGAGCACACTAGTTTAAATTCACTCTTATGCCGTGTGACCTGTGCACCTTAATTAATTACTGTTTGCTGCGTGTGATCAAATAACGGTTAATTTTCTGCATGCATTTTGAAGCTTGAAATTTCATTACTGAATTTTCTGTAGTTGCTGCGGTTATGTGGTTGTAGAAGGAACAAGATTTTGTGCGAGGAATATTATTTATTTGATATTTGCACTGTGATGAATATCGAGGTAATTAGAATGTGACTTTGTATATTTTTAGAAGGGTAAAGGCGTTTCGGATTAATCTGCAGCCTCCATCCTCGTGGTACAAATTTTAAAGGCTGCAGGTTTCTTATAAACGATATAGCATTCCTTTTCCAGAATACACGACGTTACATCTTAGAAAGTAAACTTAGGGAGTGTTATTGTTAGGTCTACAAGGGCCCACAGTAAGAAAAATATTAATTCGTTAAGTGAACAGCAAATGAGAAGGGGACAGAATGGTATATTGTTAATATTCGCAATTTCAAGGGAGAATGTCTTGTTTATAATTGATATATGATGAGAATCTAGACTAGAGTGTCAGCGTTCTTGGTAGTGACGTCTGTGGTTTCGTTCAGCATTCTCATGTGAATTTCGTTGCAGTGGCTTAGTAATCATTTCAAACTATCAGTGCGTGGTCGTTATGACATTTCTTAGGAGGCTAAATAATGTCCGAAGTTTATACAGATTCTTCAGTAACCCATGAGTAAAAAGGCTAAACCTGAACTTTGTAATATAAGAATATGTTTCAGCATATTCTGATAAATTGATCCTTTAGGCATTTGTTAGATTCCTTTGACGAAAGACTGACCCACTGCAACACGACTCAGAAACTCGGTGGTACTGTATTCATCAGTTCTCCGAGCTTGATTTAATTTTACGATTGCAAAGGTAGTCCATGTTACTTGACGACTGGACAACTGTAATCGATTGAATCAAAAAATTAAGGGACGGTTTATAAATTTAGAATTTTTAAAGAAGAGACTTGCAAAGTAAGTATGTGCTAGACAGCGTTTCTTATACTGGTCGATCAAGATGATTGTATAGTATAGGTGGCATCAGTGGAGAGACTGATTGGCGTAGGAAGAGATAGCAAAGATATCCACATGAAAGGACTGAGGTGAATGGCTATTTAACGTAATTCGTAAGGAGAGATTTACTTCACAAATTGTTCATTTCTTTTCCATGGCGCAACAGCCCCTAGTGGGCCAGGGCCTCCTCATTATCGAGGCTTCACGATCACACTCAGACACACCACTTTCGATAGTACTCCTCCGGACGAGTGATCAGCCCGTCACAGAGACTTCTATCTGACAACACGCAACACTCAGAAGAGACAGACTTCCATGCCCCCGGCGGGATTCGAACCCGCAATCCCAGCAAGCGAGTGGCCGTAGCCCCACGGCTTAGACCGCGCGGCCACTGGGCTCGGTATGTGGGTCATTCAGTGTTAGGATTTTGAAACGTAGGACATTGCGACAGTGTAGACATGCTAGTGTTGTGGAGACAAGTGATTTTTGTAGCTTTTGTAGGGAAAACCTCATGAGATCGAGAGTGAAAGGGGAGGATAACATTAAGACAAATGACGGAAATAGGTTGCGAGAGGGCGGGGAGGGTGTAAATGAAACTGGTCCAGGATAGTGTATAATGACGCGTTTGGAATGGAGGTGCTGAACGGTATGTTGCACTTCATGAAGATCGAAGGGTAGTGATTAGAACCTTGTTCCGGAGGTACGATATTTGATTCTGTCGTCAGAGTGAAGACCAGTCATCTTGGTTTTGTGGGTCACTTGAAATAGATTGTGACTGCTTCTATCAACACACTTCGTAACAGTCTGTTCGGCCTTGCAAGGAACTGAGAAAATCTATTATATACGTCAAGGCTGTCACTCATGCGTCTTTATTACCTTCGTCATGTGTCTCTCTCCGTTTGTCTGTCTGCATGTACCAGCGCAGCTTCCACTTGACGGATTTTTGTAAAATTTGATATTGGGGCTTTTACCAAAATCTGTCGAGAAACTCCAGATTTGGTTAAAATCGGAGAAAGATATCGGAACACTTTACATGAAGACCTAGGTACTGTTATACTGTTGACAGCAGTGCGAAATATTTTGTAGCTCGACAGCAGTACAAAGGGAAGCCATTGTTGCATTTCCATGGTGACACTGAACACTTTTATATTGTTGACGGCTACATGTACGTCAACAACAATAAAGAGGGAACGTATTGTTGGGTTTCCGTGGCAACGATATTTAGCGAACGCTCCGCAATGTTGCGTTATACGTACATGCCTATCTTATTCTTTCATTCTCTCTCTCTACGCCTTTCTTGTCATTTATTTTTTTCTTATTTCTCTCTTTTATATTTTTTCTCTTCGTTTATATATTTCCTCCTTGTGTTCTTTACCTTTGTTTGTTTCGTGATTCTCTTCTGCATACATAAATGTCTCAAACTGTGCATGTGAGAGATCGATGACTCGCAGTACAGGGTCTAGTATTATATGTGGATTTCACGGAAATCGTGTTTAAAATCTGTTTCTTCACCGTAAATCATTTGTAGTAATTTACATTGTACTGACAGTTCATTGATGTTTCGCATGAAACTAAGTGATTAATTTAAGTCTGCCGTATGTAGTACGCCTGTATGTAGGTTATAATGAAAAGCATATTCAGGTTGGATTTTCTGGTGTAAGCAGAAATATACCAGATGTTAATATAATAATATTGACGGGAGTTTCAATTTTCTGTACACATAACTCATTGAAAATGCAACTTTAAGATTAATAACGTGTGTCCATCACATCGGAAAATTAATTTAGCGCCCTAGGTATATGACACTTTTGATAATGTGAGCGGGATATGAAGAAGGTTGCTCTGGCTCCTTGCGAATATTGCGTTGTCAAAAAAATTATTTGAAATAATTCTATAAACAAACAAATAAATAAATTCGTAGTGAGGGCATCATGCTTTCTTGGTTATCAGTCGCAAATATCATTTCAAGAAACTAAGGGCGATAAATTTAAAGGATTTCGATTACAGCTGCTTTTGAAAGCACACGTCGGATTTGTTGGGCTATTTTAATTTTGATCCTTATAGATGCGCAACATAAAACTTATATGTTATTTTATGAATTTGTTGTGAATTTAGCGACTACATCAACAGCTCAGATCACATAGTGTCGAATTGTAGGATGAGTATTACTTAATGAATTAGAAAGGAAGAAAGCGATCGTGGCCCGTTTTAAAATATCCTATTTTGCAGGCAGTTTCCTTGACAGACCAAGCAGCCACAAGGTTCACAGTTAGAACAGACAGCCCTCTGGACGATATTTAAAAGGGAGACCTACGAATGCTTTTGTCTTTTTTCGATGGAAGCAGCAATGTCTGCCAGTAGGTAGTGTGATTGCTGTAGGAAACGGTAGTTCTGAGTTAAACTTGTTATTGAAAATGGAAGTGATCTGCTACAGAAGCAGCGCGCCATTTTCACATCGCTCCCTCGACAGAACGAAATGTTCGGACATTTTATTTACTGCCCTGTGGCTGCACACGCTTGAAAACGACTAACCAGGATCCAGCTGGCATAAAGGACTCAATGTATGAGCCATAATATTGTCGCACGAACCCCAGAGCGACCGGCTAGTTCGAAATGCCCTCATAGGAGGCCGGGCGTAAACTTGATCAAATAAACACCCAGTCCACAAAAAAAGAGAGAAATATGTATCTGACAGCTTAATTGTATAGCAACAAAACGAGAGTTTTCAAAAGGGTTAGCTTCAACATATTTCAAAACACTTAAAGAACACATGTTTTGAGTGTTGCTTAGAATCTGGGATTTTGTACAGAGCCGTACGTTACTATGTACTAGGGGCGTTGTGTGTAAAACGCCCCCCCCCCGCCGGGAAAGACGACCATCTGCTGTTATTCTTTCACTGTTGATGCCATTGGCCGGGCTTGGAGCATACGACATGTGCATTAGTGTAGTGAGATCGTACACGGAGAGTGGATGTGCTTCTGCGAAGGAACAAATTTCTGTGTGACTAAAACTAGTAATTGTAAAACTTGATAATATTTAATATTTTTCAGGTGCAGTTGTGCATTATTTGCACCAGCGTAAGAAGAGGACGAATACAACGGATTCTATGCCTCCCTCCGCATGTTTCCTGTAAGGCGCTGAACAACAGATCTTGATGAAATTCAACATTTCAGGTAACAGAGGCCTACATCAGTGCACTTTTTTTTCATCTTGAACTAATATATAAGACTCAGAGATATGAATTCGTGTTCCTTCTGGAATATAAGATAGCCACAGATTCTGTGGTGAATTATAAGTTTTGTGGTAGAATTTTAGGATAGTTTTCGAATGCTATTTAGAAGACTTGTATTGTAATGCACATGTGAAATTAATTTTATGAACGTTTAAGTTCTATATTTGGTGATATATGCACAGAACGCTTTCGTATCCCAGAAGACGAATGGGCCGTTCTGCTTGTCTACACTAACGTTCCGTATATATCGATGTCATATAATCTCCATCTTGCATGAAACTCAAATCGTCTTTATCCGTATTTTAAATGTTGGCTTATCGTGCAGAACATCAGTTGAACGACGTAGAACAGCCCAGCCACGTGGCTCAAGAGGTAACACTTTTGACTTGTATTCCGCAGGTGGTCAATTCGAATTTCGTCGAGGACACGGACCGTCATGAACGTTAATAGGAACGTATATCAGAAATAATTCAGTCAATACAACTACATTTTATTATAAAAATTAGTATCTGTTTCTAAAATTTGCTAGATGCTTCTACCTAAAGGTCATTGTCAGGCGAAAATTATACAATGTATAAAAGGAAGGTAGATGGAAATTTGTTTTCTTGAAACATATAACCAATTGTAAAAACAGATATTGTTTTTATAATAAAAATGTAATTGTACTGACTGGTTTATTGTTGGATATTTTAAGTTATAAAAACACAACAAGATGTCGTCTGTTAAAATTGACCTGAGGTTTTGAGGTGTCGGTACGTCAGACTGCAACACTACCTCTTCTGTTACACCTTACGATCCATAATTTACAGCAACTCCATTTTTCGACGCTGTATAATCCGAGTTACTGATATCATCTTTGAATGAAAATATAGTTACATGTTTGTCATTATGTATGCATACATACGTACGTCTGTATGTATGTATGTGTGTTTATGTGCGAGTTTGTGTGTGTATATATGTGTGTGTGTATGAATGTGTGTATGTATGTATGTATGTATTATATGTATGTGTGTATGTATGTTAGTATGTAAGTATGTATGCGTGTATGTATGTATATATATATATATGTGTTTTTGTGTGTGTATGTATGTATGTATGTAGGTATGTACAGATAGATGTGTGTGTGTGTGTACATTAGTAAACATGTACATTTGAAGCAGTTTTAGGTCTATATGTTTGGACTATGACTGAAACGTAACATTGAAAGAGGAGATTTTGTTTTCAGTACATGAACACAAATTTCGTTGCAGTATACAAATCAAAGTAAACTAGTTTTATTGTATGCATTCCGGATATCTTATAAGCCTACTGGTTTAATAAAATAGGTGAACAGAATGTAATGCAGTAATCAAAATAGAAATTCTCACGGCGGTGAATGATAAGAGTACGGTCTTCTGGAGTGTGACGCCATTTAGTTTGGTAGACAGGTAGCAACGTTTCGGAGGAACCTGCTACCTCCATCTTGACGCTAGAAAAATAGTAAAATTGATGTCTTATAAAAGACGTTCAATTTAAAATCCAAATCTTTGAATGTTTCTTATAGTTCATTTCCTATTAATCACTTTTTTTTTCTCCATTTGTTCGTCTCTTTTTCGCTTCCATTTGGCATTACAGGTTAAACTTGTGTGATTGAAACCGGTTAAATTGTATTTAATGGAAATGAAATACAAATTAACTTCTCATTTTCTCGTACCTTTTAGTAATTTGTTTCATAGAGGCTTTACAACGCTGCCACGTTTTGCATGCAACCTCATGTTTTGGTGTAAATAATGATTTGTTACGTATTCAAAGTTGGAAAGACGCAGCCCTTACCAGCGTGCACTCACTGCCGCATGTGTTCTTTACGGCTGTGGCATTTTGATTGCTCGTAGCTGTTCTGAATAGCTTGAATGATGGTGAGTGCCTATACCTCTACAAAGTCGATCTCTGTGAAAACACACAGAAGTAGCCATACAGCTGCATGTAAATAGATGTAATATCAAATTTATTCAAAACTCGTCCAGTGTGTCTCCATCGAAACATGCTGGCGGTCTGACAGAAAGATAGACACGATCTCCCCTGTATGCATTCAGTTCATGCATGCTAAGCAAAGAACGCCTATTAACGTAGGGAAGATAGTTGGAGCGGTTAGCTTGTTGACTTGTTCATATCAGTGTAAAGTACTAGAGCATCCATTCACAGGCTCGTGATAACATTGTTTGATATACTGCACGTGACAGTTCTTTGAGGTCTATTGCGAAATGTTTTAATTCAACTGTGTGTTATATAAATTGTGCCCGAGTACCAGAGATTTGTTAGGCGTTAAGAGCGATGCCACAGTATTGTTTGGGAAGGCGTTTTAACAGGTGGATGATAATGGGCCAGCACAAAAGACAAACTCACAGTACAGGGTGAAATATGAATGTGATTACATCATGAAGTGACTTATGAACTCCATTTCGTGTATTCGTTAACTTTTAAAATGATAACGTAAGAGGGGAATGAAAACTATATTTCATTATTACCTAAGCAAAAAAAAAAAAAAAAGATAAAATGGAAAAGCATGAGAATATTTTCTTTCTTAAATTCATCAACGAAGTCACATATCCATAGGAAAAATAGTTTTAACCGTTTTAAGCTTAAAAGTAGTGTAAATGAATCTTAAAAATTCAGTTTCTAAATCGCAAAAATCACACTGTTTCTCTGTTGAAAGGAAAAACCATTTAGCCCTCTTATGGCAAATAAATTATTTTGAGAATCATAGAAAACACACAGATACACTGTGAACAATATCAAAAGCTTTACTTTGTAGTGTAGTAGGTGATGCATATATTATTATTGTGTTTCCTAAAATGCTAGTTGTTTCTTTGAAATATTAAGCCAAACAAAATAACATCAAAAGAGTTTCCTCCAGATTAAAGCTTTGCTCACGACATGAAAACGTTTTGATGATCAATAATGTACCTCTCACACGAGCAATATCAAAGCCCATGATCATGGAATTCTAATGTATATACAAAACGTATCAATAATATTACAGAAGGTCCATTACAAGCTATTAAGAATGCTTGAATTTGACTGGGAGTATTCGAGATAAGAGCCCACTTGGTAGACTTAGGCATAAATGGAAGCATAATATTATTTCATTGGCGTTTATTTAAAGACGCTATCTATTGTTAAGGTTATACGGCGTTGGTGGTATAATATTGAAGTGTGGGGCATTGGTGGAATAATACGGGCAAGGGAAAACAGTGGTCTTCGGGAGAAAGGCTGTCCCAGTTCCACTATGTTCACCACAAAGCCTATATGGAGTTATCTGGGGCTGAACCTATGCCTCCGCGTTGAAAACAATGCAGAGGTTTTTATTTTTTTATTTTTGTGGAACTTAATGCCGCGTAGTGCGTGGTGTCTTCCGTCGCTTTACAGCAGTGCAGCTATGAGCGGGTTCCGCTTTGATTTGTAAACGCTGTGTTATATCTTAGAGACGTAGGGTGGTAATTTGGGGATTGGATTGAACTGTATCAGAATATTGTCCAGTAGCGTGCTCTTGTGAGCACGATAATAAAGTTTTGGTTTCTTGAAAGGAGAGAATAACTTGACAACATGCAAACGTCTCGAGAAAGGTCTTGCACGATAATTTGATGACCAGTTAATTTACTTAAATCGAAGGTAAATTTCTTTTTGTGCTTCAGCATCAAATAGTCAATTCGTTGTTGGAATATGACGACAAATGCCAATCCCAGGCATTATCGGCGACGGAGCGTGTGTATTATTCTTAACATTTCAGCAGCATTATTCCCGGAAACTTTTCTTCTTACAGTAGTCCACAGAATGACATCATATATACACACTCTTATTATGTACGAAACATAGAACAGAACTCGCAACATCCTACACGATTTGAACCACCGTCACTGTGTATACAGTCACAGTGTCCTCTGTGCAATGATAATGGATGAATCATGCGTGTTTCGATTGAATTTTTGAAGTCCCTAAATACACCAAGAAATATCTGTAAATGCTGTGTTATACATTTATAACCGAGATTAACCTGAATTGTATTAAAATATAGATTCAGTTCGTACGGCGCAATAAGCACACTCCTAATTTATGAAAACCTGTCAGGTAAATTTGTACAAGGAAATGCCACTGTTTATTCTTAAATCCATACAAAACACAAAAATACACTGTGGGCAGGGCGTAGAAGTTTTGAATTTTAAACCTGGTGGTATACGAAGTAACCACTGGACCTTAAAAGTTAATGCAGATGCATAATATGTATAGATTTTATAAAAAACCATGCATTAGCGTGAGCAATAATGACTATTAATTTATCTTTACAAACGTCTGAAACAAAAAAAAGCATGAAGAAGGGAAAATAACAACGAAACAGTTGGGTCGGTCAGAACGTAAGTTTTCACAATACATAATTTTGCAATTAAAGGTAATTGGAACATCCCGAAACAACCCTGGTCTAGCGCAGAGCGATTATTGTCCGTTTCCAGTTCTGGAGTAAAATCGTGCCTTCTAAAAATGTAACGATGATCACGAAATGAAAATACGGCTGGTAAAACTTGATACGGTCTTCACCACGGTGAATAGACAAGCTTGTTCCACGTTGACGTCAGTGCTTCATTTATAGCAGAGACTATGTAACAAAGGGACAGAATTACAATTAAATCTGAACTGCTTTTAATACAGTTGAATATGAAGAACCCATAACTTATGTATTATAAAGTTATCTTTTGACCTTCCTTGGAATTAATGCACAGAATAGAAATAAGCTAGAAATCCGATGTTTGTAAGACATGGCGCATATACGAGTATAGCATCTTAAAGTGACAAAATGTTCTCAGGTTAGCGTCAACAATTTGCATTCTCAGTTTCTCGGAAAGTTTGTCTCTGTGCAGCATTATGGAATGATGTTACTGGATACGCATTACAATTCGAAGACTATGTCTGACGTTTGGAGTCCTATTGGATAACAAGTACCTCATTGCCTGATGCTAGAGACAGAAAAATGTCCCCCAGTATATGATATTATTCCAAAATGATTGAGAGACAGAGAGCGAGAACGGATACTAAGTATTGAATTTTTACTGCAAACATCGTTTGTTGTTAAAAACATATAAGGATTTTAAGCAGAGGAAGCGATAGGATGTGTCTAGACATAAGAAGAATGAGGCAAATGAGCAATAAAGAATATTTCATACGGAGGAACGTGCGGTTTGTGTAGGTCTTTAGTGTGCGATTTGAGGTCCTCACAGCAATGTCGATGGTAAACGCTTAAGTGTTGTCGGATATTAGGCCGTTTCCCCAAGAAGACTCGAATCTTTATCATTTAATGTTTTTGGGCCACCAAAATCGAGACATTGCTTATGCTGTTAAAGAGCCCAACTGCCTTTCCCACAATTGTTGTTTTACACTGCATTTACATTTGTCAGTACAGACAAGTGTAAATACAGTGTAACTATACACATGTATACACGATCATAGTGGAAACCTTACAGTATAATACGATGTGTAATAAGGTACAGAGACACCACGCAATAATATGAATCTGTGACAACCATAAACTTCGCAGGAGACAATGAAAATGAAACAAATGTAATCGTCGAAACGCGTTTGTCGTAATCAAAACAACAACTCTGATAAAGGCAGTTGGATTCTTTAAAACTAAAATTACTAGGTAAGTTATGACGGATTGGGCATATGGCTAACACTGCGGAGACAAAGAATTAATTTGTATACTGTTGTGACGGGGAAAACCTCGAGATCGAGAATGAAATGTGAGGATAACATAAACATTAATGAAGGAAATAGGTTGTGTGATCGGAAACGACTGTAACTAGTTCAGGATCATACATAATGTTGGCCTTAGGTATGAAGGAGTTAAACTGGTGTTGAACTGCCAGAAGTTCGATTTGGAATGTTTAGAACCGTGATGAAGAGGTCTTTGGTTTGATTGTCGTTTTGGAAACCGATTTTCGTGGCTTTTCTCTTTCGGTTAAAGTAGGTTATACTTGCTTCTTTGAAGGTGCTGCCTAATCATCTATCCGAATCTGTAAGCCTCTAACCTAAGCAGTTTAAAAACGATCGTTGTGTTCACTAGATGCAAGGGCTTCCCGTGGTCACTTAATATTTTTTCCTTTCTTTCTTATTTTCTACATCTATTTCTTCATGCCTCTCTCTCTCCTTCTGTTTCTTGTTTCTTTTCTTCCTCGGCAAATATCTCAATTTGTACAGGTTTGTAAGCACTGCAATAAGGGTCTGCACTCTGAGTTCTATGCAGTGCCTTCGTGCAATCGATGTGCATGTACTTCATCTACATATAATACAACTTTATTGGATTAGGGCCACAAATTTCGACCAGTGTTTTTCATTGTCAGGCTCTTGTTACATACAGTCTCATATTACAGATTAAATATTACTTTCTACATTGCTATAGATTGTGGTTTCTTAAGACGTTTTAAAATTAAGATACAACAAACGTGATATATATAATGCTCCATACTGGTATTTTTTTCGCTTATTGTAAGACATGTAATTATATTTTTCTTTATCTCTTAGATGTATGATTGGTATTGCCTGAACATCATATGTATTGTAGTTGTGATATAAATATCGATGCGTAACTTTTATTTCCAGACCCTATGGCATTATCTTCGATAATTCTAATTTTATAGATTTAGTTTGTTACTAAAGTGCTGGTTGTCATGCACATTGGATGTATGTACGCTTTTAACGTGAACTTAGTGATATCGTTTGACTGATACTTTGTTTTCCCTGAGTCGCTGCGTGAGTTTGAGGGATTGTGTTTCCAGTGTTGCTGTGTTTCAAGACACAGTGTGCTGCTCTCTGTAGTAGATTTGTGTAACGTCGTAAATTGGATTGTAGATGTCTGTGTAGGTTTCATTAATCTATTTGTTTCCTTTTACTGTACAATTTGTGTACAGTATATTTCTAAGCCCTTTAAATATTTTCCTTTCCTGAATATTTGCATTGTTTGTGCCTTGTGTTTACCTCCAGAGCTGAGGGTATACTGGACGTAAGTAGACGTAATTTTACTGTGGATTTTATGTCACACTTGGAATCTTCTACTCCATGGTCTTTGTTCATCGGCTCGTGTTAAAATATAATGGAATTAACAAAATTAACAAAGCAGTACGTTCCGAGGACAGGATCCTTTCTTCGTCCTCAGGATCGAAAGTGAGAGTCAGATAGACAAATCTGTTCTCAAAATTTGCACAACTGATGTTACTTGAACATGTACTGTATAAGTTATATGCCTAGTGGCTTGTTACATGATTAGTATCTCCTTCCCATGTAAAAAGACGTTAGGCATATAGGCCTGTATGGCGTTAGCCCAAGTTGTTTTGGTTGCCCAGATGTTGACAGTAGCTTTGTCTAGTGGTCCAAACTGAGTAGGTTCTAGCCATGATTTTTAGTCTGAAGAGGGTTCCTATACCCCAAACGTAGTATTTTATTGTTTTTACGTATTTTAATAATTTTTTAACACGAGGCGATGGACAAAGTACATGAAACAGGTGTCATGCAGGATATTTAGACGACAAAGGATGAAGTGGTGAAAAGCTTTTATGTGTGGCAAGTAGGAAATTTTAAAAAGGGGTATTTGGGCAGCAAGCTTAAGAGAAAAATTAGACGAAATTGGGCAGGAATAAATTTGGCCAAAATATGCAGAAGAAATATGAGGAAAATATGCCAAATTGTTGAAACCAGAGACAGTGATATTCAAAGGCAGATGAATATAGCGAAGATGAGGGAAAAACAATCTTTAATTTCATAATGAGAAATGCAGGAAGTGGGAGAGGAAAAATATGTATCTACTTCTGTCATGTGATGATAGAAATTTGATTGCTGAATTTCGATCGAAAATTTGGAAACTGAGGGGCTTGAGGAGGAAAGTGGAAATGAAAAGGTGTACCCAGTGTAGAGAGGAAGAGAATTATGTGATGTATAGGCCTGCTTGTTAAGTAGCATATGGAATTGCGAGGATGGAGAGAAAAACTTCTGAATAGTATATGATTAAATGTAAATGAAGAAGCATATAAGAAATTAATTAACAGCGTTAAGATAACAGATTTGAGAAATCTAGGTCAATTTAATGTAGGAAAAAATGTCAACGGAAAACGAAATGAAGAAACTATTACAGAGGGCTGAGGAATAAAATGTAGAATTATTTTTAATAGGGACCGGCAGGTTGTAGATTACAGAATATAGTGTAAACAATATGGCCCATTAGGTTCGATGTAAGGGATATGTATTGCAGAAAACCTGGTGTTAGAATTAGCAGCCCTTGAAAACAAGTTGTTCGAGCTCAACAAATAAATATTATTATGTAATGAAGGAGATTATTCCAAATTAGACGTAACCTTCTTGAGACGGATTGCTTGAATATATTATCTGTCTTGTATAGCGAGCGACGTCTCTGTTCTATATACGTGAGCGTTTCAATGCTTAGACTGCCCAATGCAATATAGGGAAGGAAAAATTTACATGAATCTCACGTAGCAATTGATCAGCTTTTAGGTGCGTTCGCACTCCTGCAGAACCCATATTGAAGTTACTTCATCCGCCCTGCCGCCAGTGTGTAGGCGTGAAAAACTCCAGAACCGATGAACGGTCCGCCATAACATTTGATATTGAGAATTTTACTGAAATTTGTCGACAAATTCTATTTGGTATTAAAAGTTTTCAAACGTAACAGAAACTTTACATGAAGAACTACATGTATGTCTGTATGTTGTTCGTGTTCTAGGCATAGGCTTTAAACGTTTATCAAACAATGAATTTATTGGAACAAACGTTGACTCTGTTTAGGGAAATAATGGAAGTTTATTCTAAGAATCATTGAAACATGTAAACGCACTGCATGGGCAAATTCAGGCATTTTTAGACGCTTTCACAAAATTACGGAAAGCAACTAATTATTAGCTTCATCATGTCTGTCTGTATGTCCATCCGTCTGCCCGTCCGCATGGAACAACTCGTGTCCCACTGTACGGATTTTCATGAAATGTGATATTTGAGTATTTTTCGAAAATATGCCGAGAGAATTCAAATTTTATTAAAATCTGACAAGAATGACGGGTACCTTACATGAAGACGTATGTACATGTATGATAATAGCTCGCTCACTTCTCCTTATAATGAGAAATGTTTCAGACAAAATTTGTAGAGAAAATCAAAACACACGTTTTTATGTTCAATACATTTTTTCCGAAAATCGTGCCGTTTATGGGTAATGTGGAAAAATATGATACAGCCAGACAGGCCACAGATGACAATATAATACGGCTTATGCGCTTTGCATGCTGGATAACTAAGGCTACAGACGCACACTGGGAATATGTAATATTACATTTCCCGGCAACAGTGGTTACACGAACGCGCCTTAATATTACGCTATGCGTATATTGCCTGTCTTGTTAATGTGGAAAAGGCGGTGCAGATAATAATTGATTTGCTTTAAAGGATTATATGAAGCCTGTGCCATGACTTGTGCTGCACACTAAACGTCAGAAGCCTACCGAGCCTTTCCTGCGGGATAGAGTGTTGTGTCTGCGTCTGTAACATTATTCACGAAAGTCAATTTTGGACTGTGTCAGGCTTGTCGTTGGAAGTGTGATATAGATACTTAACCGTGTAAAGTCGCGCTACTGGAGGAAGTTAGACAACTTTCACTGTGTATATTTGTGCCTTGGAGACAGCCTGACCGCCCCGTTTGTTGCTTTGCTTGAGATGAACGGTCTTAGAACTATCTGTGTGTGCAGATACACTGAAGGCTTTATTGTGTAACATATATATCGTTGTTCGGTCTCGCCATTTTGTCAATAAAGAACTCCAGACCATTGTGGTATTCAACATGAACGACCGTCATATCTCAAAAAGCGAGGTTCAAAATACACTGAGGCGATCTATAGCCCAATTCTAAGTTAACACCGCAAGCCAGCCAGGAAGCAAGCCAACACAGTCAACTAACCTTATACTCCACTGCGGACTTCTTCAAGTATTTCTCTCTACAAAGGCGACTGAACTACGGAATATATGCGATGTGCAGGATATTTTTTCTCTCACTCAATTTTTTTTTTGCAATTGAAGTCTTCAGATGTTGATTCTTGTCACGATGACAAGTGCGGAAATCGGACCGAAACCACCTTGTGGTACCGACAGCGTTTGATGATAAGAGGGCGAACACCACCTTGACAGCCAGTAAAGCCAATGCAGGAGATTGAAGTCTCCGTACGGTCCCTGCCTTTTTAAATGTACGTATCTCCGACTGAGACAGACTGTTGCTTGAACACAGCCCCGAAGGTTAAGGCTTGTAAATGCAAACACACGTTTGGGAATGTTAAGTCGCTACTACGTCACGTATTCTAACAGTTATAATAAAGAGAAAATAAACGCATATATATTTACTTTAAATAGATATGTAGCTCTATTGGTTTAATTTCGAATTTATGATACATTTTAAGAATAAGTTTTATATTTTGAAGGAAATTGATGCTTCCATTCACAGGATTGAAGCGTACTTCAACCACGAAGAGGAGGTGGTACATCTTATTAAAAAACTTTGTTGCCTGTTTCTCATTCTACAAGGCGTCACTTCTCACAGGACCATAATCTGCGTATAGGACCTCTCATTTTAAACACGTAATACAGGCATATGAATAACAACATACATTGTAACTAAAATCCCGGTACTACGTATGAAAAAGGATTAACGATAACTACACTAAAAATTAAACTGCAAGGGAAGTTGTAATCAAAAAATTAGTTTTTAAAAAGCTATTAAATTTCTATATCCGTATATAATTTTAATTAATTTAACACAATGTAAAGGTAAAGCAATCCCTGTACAGGCCGTAAGGGCTCCAGGAGGTTGAGGCTCCTAGAATTTCTAGACAATCGACATATGAAGGGGGCTAGGTTGTCAGCCGTATGCACCAGCCGCCTTTACCCCCATAAGAGACACCTGGTACTTATTTCTGTTAGAGGCTGAGTCGACCCCAGGGCCATAGTGCAACCGGAAGAATTAAGTCAATGAAAAATCCCAATGACCCCATCAGGAATCGAACCCACGACATTCCGGCTTGTAGAGCATTGCCCCAACCAACTGCGCCACCGCGTGTCCAGTAATGTACCGTAGTAAAACAAAATATTGAAAGTAACCACACGGAAAAACTAATTATCTACCCAAGCAAACTGACGTAGTAGAAGGTTACATTTAATAATTTTGTATCTCATAATAGTTTAGTTTTATGATAACTTTAATGAAAGGCCGAAACGTGTAGCTAGTATTTCAAACAAAAAGGAATGTGTTTAGTAATGTAAGTTGGGTCGACTGAGTTAAAAGTATTTCCGGTTTTATATATAGGTGTATCAATATTTGCAACAGACTCATTTTCATGTTAATGATTTATAAATATTTCAAAGTCAGCGACTGATTTACCAAGCCACAGACTGACTTACTGATTTAGTCACTGTCTAATTCTATGCAGCAAAGTCCTTCTTGAGAAGTTGAAAATCTCTCGGTGAGGCAAATAAATAGCGATAGTGTCGCTCTAGCCTCATATTTTCCCCTGTTCTCCATCTTACTTATAATTTTAATAAGTTTAAAACCGTGAGATTATATTGTATTATCATGGCACAATATTAGCCAGGCCAACTTATCCAACAGTTGAACTTGGACACGCGCGCGCGCGCGCACACACACACACACACAAACTAACGAAGAGGATTTAAATTTCAATAAAACTAATTTGTTAGTTTTATGATGTAAAGTTGGCTAAAATTTTAGTGTATAATGCTGTAGATATGGATCTTAGTGGAGAATTTTTGTGAAAAGGAAGGTTCATTATAATACCCAGTTTTTGAAAAAACCATTACCTCGTATACCGTCTGGAGGAAATAATATGTAACCTTAACTTTTGAGGTTCTCACAGCTTTTAATATTAAGATTAGGCACTTTCGTAATGTGCCGATATGTAATCTGTTCAATATGTACGAATACTTCGAAGATGGAGGCAGCAATCTCGCTGATACGTCGGTAGCTATGTACCAGTGTGCATGCCGCCTCATCTCATGGACCGTAAATTGACAGTTTCCTTGCCTTTAGAGAAGCAGTTTTAAAGACGGAATATCCTCAGAAATCCACTATATATACCGGTAGGTCCAACATTTTCGTGAGGTATCTGAATAACAAATTTGGGCATCAACGAACACGAGAAGGACATACGTCCGTCTTAAGTACGTGATTAGGAATTATTATACGTTTTCATCTTTTATATAAAGAAGCAACTGGGATATACGCATAGCTGAACCATGTTCTTCCGAAACAACCCACAGCCAAATATCTTTGGTGTGTAATAAGGAGAAGCTGGAACCCATTACGGTCCGTCTTATTACATACGACGAGCAATATTACTGCATTTACTCTAATAATGGACACTTATAAATACTGCAATCAGTGTATGTGAAAGATATCGAATTTCTAAAGAATAAAGTAAAATTTACTGACACATGTCTATTTTTATAAATTAAAAAATAACGAATGTAGAGGGTCAGAAGTATTCAATATGATGATTTTCAGACTAAGTACCGGAGTGGTGGAAATCCTGCTTTCCATTCGGTAGGTAACTGGTTCAGTTCTGGGTTCAGGAAGTGGGAATTTGGGGAAGGTTTTAATGGTTATCTTTATGTAATTTTTATTGGGAAAATTCTTGGATAATTCCTAAATATAAGTCAAGTCTATTTCCTCCCACATTCTTACAAGTTTGTCATCCACAGTTATTGTTGAATTCGAGACTAAGAACTATGCAAAATACAAAATATATTTTCATGGAAACTGTAAAAGAGCCAGCACAGGACCAACGATTTCGTTTTTAAACCGCAAATTTTGAGAACAAGAGACGGAGCAGAAAGATTGTAAGAAAATGTGATATAAAAATAATGTGGCAGGAACAAGACAGTTCCATGCATCTGTTTCTGGAATATGTAGACTTGTTGTTGAAAATAGCTTTATTTATCACTTTCTTACGCAAAATTATAATTCACGAAATATTTTATCCAGTGATACATAATCTTTCTCGCTATTTTATGTGAGTCAAATTTATATTGCGCTTACACGAGTAGGGAATATTGAACATCTTTAGGCTTGTTTTCACGATACTCATTATTAAGAGAAAGTCGGCAGGTAATGGGACTCTTTCGAATAATGCTGTAGTGAAACAGTGTTCGAACAACTAAATTGGTGTTTTTTGTTTTATCAGATGTGTTTAGTTTTTCCTTCCCCAAAAGCGACAGGTTTCGGCTATGTTGAAATTAAAATAATTAATAACCAGCATTGTAACATCTTAATCATTCTCCATGAATGACGAAATGCCTGATGAGAGATGGGGTAGATTAACCCGTAAACATTAAGTTAGCCCCCTCTTTTGACGGACGAATTTCTGGTATTTTTACAACTGTTGTTATTCATTCCTCTGTTTGAGATTGTAGTTGTATCTGCAGATTAGGGGCACTGTTTTTCCTACATAAACAGGTTTATATGACATACGATTAATACTGAACTCAAATTTGTAGAGGTTACGTTCAAATAGTGTCATGAGGTCTGAAGTTCTGTCGGTTGAGAAGCAATCTTTTACTGTGCTCTTCTGGGTTATGACGCCGCGTAATGGTATAGGTGGATACGAATACTCCTTCGAGACGATCTTAACCACCTGTCCGACAACGTTGTGTCGTAATCTAGAATACACTGTGTGGGTCAAAGTATCCATTTGCGTAACTTTATTTAGGGGCTATGTCAGCGTGTCGTCATTCGGATGTTGTTTTAAAGATTTTCAGTTGCTGCAGTAAGTACTGGTACTGCTGTTGCTTCTGTATTCCACATACGTTACATTTCTATCGTCATCCTTACGACTGAGTACCGAATGTTGTATTACGGCAAATCCAAACTGCCAGCTGTGCATTTTGATTCACAAGATTGACTATACATTACAAAGAGCCATAGATTACTTTTTGTTCGAAATTTAATTTAGAACTCTGAGCGCAGGGAAAAGAGACGGCACACAAGACAGGTTCATACTTTTTTCAAATATCTGTAACCAATGTTCCTGAAGATCAACGAAATCTTTATTTGTGTCAAGTAAACCTAGGTTATTCCTTCAGGACAAAGAATGTCCTAAGCGAAGGCAACACTTGTAATATGGATGCATAACGGTGTTTCTGAATTGATTTTGTGATTACTGGTGATACCTCGGAACACGATATTAGGATTGTGGGAGTGGGACGGGCATGTACACTGGAAGCGGAGGATGTGTAGGAGAAATAAAGGAGACAAAGCAAGAATGACAGAGACAAAACGAAATGAAGAGAGAAGAATAAAATTGGATAGAATAAACAAGGAACGAAGTAAATAAAAGAAAAGAGAATGATATAAAGAAGGAAAAAGATATGTGAGAAAGAAGAAGAGAGCGAAGAACAGGAGAGAGTAAATAAATAAAAATTATGGGAAATTAAAGAAAGCAGCAATACAGGAGAAAAGGAAAGTGGAGTTGCAGAAAGAATAATAGGAGAAAGCATTTAAAGGTAAGAAAGGGGGAAGGAGGTACGTAAAGGAGAGAAATTAAGGAAAAATAACAAAGAATGAAGCAAAGAGAGAAGAATAGAAGAATAGAGGAAGGAGGACAACGTCTGGGTGTAGTGGTTACATCCTCTTTATATTCTGGACCTTTATTTTCCCCCGATTTGTGGAGATAGCTCTGCTCTGTGAATTCTTATGTCCCCAAGTGTACCATCTGCATGCTGACTGTCCCATTCTGCTCCTCCACAATTGAATTCTTTTATCATGAATTCATGAATAATATTGTGCTGCTTTACCATGTCGAAAAAATTCAATGGATGAGAATATTTTGAATATCTAGTAGTTTATGTTATGATAATATTAAAATTGATAACAGAGGAGTAAGTTTTTATGGAATGGGCAGGTTAAACTGTGTCAGGATATGATCACATGGCAGGCTGTTATGCATAATTGAATGAATATTTGGGTTCCATAACAGCAGGAAATTTTTTGAGCAACTATCAACTTTCAGGTATCTTTTATCAGCATAGATCTAGGCAGTTTATTTAACGATGGCGTATCAGTTTCAGGAGTTTATACCTTTAATAAGGAATTGAGTGTTTCGGGGAATTGGCAATGTAGCAGTATTTACCAATGAAATTAACTTATTGGTTACAAAATTTCTTACGTTATTTGAGCAAGAGAACATTTCCTTGAGTAAAATCTGCCCTGTAGTTGCTATAAAGTCGCCTTGCAATATTTATTTAAGTATTTTCACGACAACTAACCCAGCAATGTGATGTGTTCTTCGTTGTTGTTCAGAAGCTATCTCTAAATGTAACAACACCGTGAAGTATATAGCATAACACTTCTAGCACGTTTACTCTGCAGTTTCCTGCACATGTAAGGCTACTTGTCTATGGTCTAGAGTCACGAGTCACTTTGAGTCACTTCTGTGTGATCATTTTAAACCTTACGATACGCGGGGAAAATGCATTGTATAGAAATCGCACTTTTTTACTTATCTACGACTTGTGTTGAAAACAATTTTCGTTCCCATAAATTCGTAGCCAGTTTCCTGCCCCATTACTTTCGAGATGCTTGCAGAAAAGAATGCGGGTTTTTATGTAAACTTTACATTACTCTGTGACATTAAATTGGGATGTGTGGAATCATTTAATACAGCTCTGCAGTATGAAGCATAAAGAAAATCTGGCCAGCAGTTCTAGAATTGTTACATGCTGAAAGACAGACATGGCAGAGGTGATAGGCCGTTCGTTTCACGACTTCCTGTTGAGAATGCGCCCCACTCCCACACAAGAAATCGGATTGAGTTCGTCAATTGTTTGTATTTGGCCCTGAAATTTGGATTTGGCCAGCAAGGTTTTAATTCCGGCCAAACCACGGGGTAAAGAAAATTAGAATTTTCGCGGCTGATGTGACTCAAGCACAGTGAATGCGTCCATAGTACTTTGAGGAAAGATGGCGACTGCTTTGTTCTGGCATACTCCTTTTCTCTTCTCGTTATCTGAAACTCTGGAGTGAACCTAAATAACAAGTGTTTCGATACAAAATACGCAGTAAACTACTAGGCGCATTTCAGAAGTTCTGTGTATGATTTTATTGTAATAACAAAATAATAGATAAAAATACTATTGATATTCCTGAATGTATATACACATGTGCTCTACTCAATGGAATCACCAGCACTGTCCACACACTTTTCCCATCCACGTGGTAAACGATCAATTGCAGCTCTGTTTTTGTCCGCGGACGGACGCTTTAAAGAGGCTGTGACAGGAGTGTTGATATCGTCTTCCGACTGAAATCGTTTTCCCCAAACACGTTCTATCACACGTGAAAACAACCAATAATCGCATGGGGTGAAATTTGGAGAGTAGTGAGGATGTGCCAACACTTCTCAGCCCCAACGTTGCACCAGATTTTGCACATCACGATGGCGATGAGGTGTTGCGTTGTCCTGGAGCAAAATGGCACCACGCTCCAGCAATTCTGGTTGTTTACGGCGAAGAGCCGTCCTCACCTTATCAGAAGTCGGAATCTCGCCAGCAAGTGTTTACCATATCCTCACCAACAGCTTGGGGAAAAGAAATGTTTGTGGAAAGTGGATTCCACACGTGCTCAACGATAACCAAAGAGCCATGCGTGTTCTTCTCGCCACCACCCATCTGCAGCATTGGAGAAATGAAGGCAGTGCATTCCTCGATCGCATTTTAACGGTTGACGAGTCATGGATACATTCATTTGACCCTCAGCTGAAACAACAGAATGCTGAATGGTGCGCCCCAATGTCACCGAGGAAGAAAATTGCATGGCGCAGTCTCGGTGTTCTGTCATGTTCTTCAGCCAAAATGGGCTTGTGCTTGACCATCCCGTGCCAGTTGGCACCATGATCAATGGCCCATGTTACTGCTCACTCTTGCAGGATAAGGTGAGGCCGGCTCTTCGCCGTAAACAACCAGAATTGCTGGAGCGTGGTGCCATTTTGCTCCAGGACAACGCAACACCTCATCGCCATCGTGATGTGCAAAATCTGGTGCAACGTTGGGGCTGAGAAGTGTTGGCACATCCTCCCTACTCTCCAAATTTCACCCCATGTGATTATTGGTTGTTTTCACGTGTGAAAGAACATGTTTGGGGAAAACGATTTCAGTCGGAAGACGATATCAACACTGCTGTCACTGCCTCTTTAAAGCATCCGTCCGCGGACAAAAACAGAGCTGCAATTGATCGTTTACCACGTAGATGGGAAAAGTGTGTGGACAGTGCTGGTGATTACATTGAGTAGAGGACATATGTGTATACATTCAGGAATATCAATAGTATTTTTATCTATTATTTTGTTATTACAATAAAATCATACACAAAACTTCTGAAATGCCCAATGTATGTGCATCTTGGAGAGATGAAGTCAGCCTAAGTGGATTGTGGAGGGTATCACGTAGCGTGGAACTGTGTGATAAATATAGGTCGCCTTTCTACTGTTAAGTTACTGAGATGGACAAGTCTCTGTATGTAGCTCGGCAGGGGAAGAAGGTGGTGATGGTGGTATAACATGATCCTTACTGAGGTTGTTTGAACGTGAAGTGAATTAAACTATTGACCATCGTGTCCGCTGCCGGACTGTAGTATAGCATGTATTTTACCTTTGCTTCCTAGTACAAGAAAATGATCCCTGTTTTCAGTTTTGTGGATCTTATGGCGGTGAATATTGAAAAACCATTACAGCCTTCTGCTGCAGGATGTGACGCCGAGAGTTTGGTAGATACAAGTAGATACTAAACTGGGTGATATCACATCTCAGAAGACCGTAGTTAGCATAATCGATAGGTTGTCTTAGACTATTAAATATACTTGATTTCAGGCTTCTACCGCGGTATAAATGAGATCTTCGCTCTTCTGGAATGTTACGAAGCGTTGTTTGTTAATTATGGACGTTTCGGAACAGCCTATCGGTTTCTTGAACACGGGACTGCTAGGTTGTCCAGAAACCTCTGTGACTAACTACACATCAGTGCTGCGGAACATCCCAGAAGAGCGACGCTACGACTATTAAATAACATCAAATATTATGTCTGTGAGTGGTGAGGGTGCATTTTATACGAAACAATCGCGGATCGTTTCAAGGTTTTATTATGGCATCCTGGTGATACCGAAGAAAACCCGAAGGGCCTATTTCATATTCATTGAGATTTGACCCACCCACCTACCGAATAAATTTATAGCGCGATATTTGCTGAGTTCAAGAGGTTTAGTAATTTAGCCTAATAAGTAGCTTGTTAATGAAGCACCAGCACATACAAACATATTTGTTAATGTGTTCACTTGACGTCTCCCTCGTACTTAATCTCCGTATGAACTCGCAGATCAATACTGTACCACTGTTGACACAGCTACTAGCTGTTGATACACAGTGGGAAACAAATCGTTTGGACCCCAGATGTCTTTAATGACCCCTTGTAATACAGTCCAAGTTGCCATTAAATGTTCAGACTTCGCAAACACTTTGCTGCACAACTCCGCCTTATCCTCACTTACTTGAGTTCTTACTTCTGTGAATTTTTGGATGAGTGTGTCGCAACCCAAAAGACAGAATCTAAATTGTCGCCGCCGTCAAAAATATTAAGTCTCATATATGTGGATTTTATATATTTCTGTATTTATGAACTTCAGTTTTATTATAATAAAAGGTGCAAATTCGCGGTTGCGCAGTTGGTTGAGGCACTGCGCTACTAGCCGGAAGGTCGCGGGTTCGATTCTTGATAGTGTCATTGGAATTTTTCATTGACATAATCCTTTCGGTCGCACTATGTCCCTGGGGTCGACTCAGCCTCTAACAGAAATGAGTACCAGGAATATTTCCTTAGGGGTAAAGGCGGCCGGTGCATAGGGCTGACATCCTTACCACCGTCATGTGCCAATTGTCTAGAAATCTGAGTGCCTCAAACTCCTGGAACCCTCAGGGCCTGTCCAGGCCTGTAATGGGATTGCTTTTTAAAGGTGCAAATTAATTTTGGCGGAATGGGCAGTCTCCAGAGGCGAATCATATGTGGTGCCGAAGGGGAATGTTTTGCCCTGTTGGAAAACAAACCTCCCGTTGTCAAGTTTGTACTCAGTCACTTGAGTAACCTAGACCGGTTTTGACCGACTCTGCTATATTTGTACTTGAATCAGAACTACCAAATAAACAAGAAGTCACTTAGTTGTAAGGAATGGAACACCAGACACCTGAAATCAGGAAGCTTTTCCCGTCGTGACAATGTCGTCACTTCACCGGTTACTGTCCATTCATAGGCATATGTGCCACCTGCTCTAACATTTAAAAACTTCAATTTTGCCGGCAGAGTATTTTATTCTGTTCAAAACATCCTCACAATCAACACTGATTATTTCGTTATACAGAATTGACTGAATGATATTTATACGTAATGGAGGTGGAATTCTTTCTCTGTGAGATAGTAATTGATGGTCTGTAGGCGTGTAAATAATTTAGACGAATTTCAGCCTTCAATGGGTTAATTTAGTCTACGAAGTTTGTTTTTCACTTTATACTTTCTTTTTTTCGTTGGAGACTGGTTCAACGTTGTGTGTTGCAAAAAACAACGTGACTTCCAGTCTATTGAAATCGTCGAAGCCACGAGTGAGAAAGGAAGGGGGGGGGGGGGGGAGGATGAAGGAGGGAAGTGAAAGCAAAAGAAAATTGTTGCGAAGGAAGTTAGCAGGATCTGAGACGTGGTTTTCACGTGATCGATGCGAAGACAAGCCACGTAGGATTCAAACGTAAGGCGCCAACTAGATAGACAGGATTCTTCCAAGAGTGTCAGCTACTTGGTTTGGAATCGAAAAAATCGATAAGCAAAGAACAGAAAACTAAAGGTAAAACAAATTTCATACTTAACTATAATCGTGATATCTATATTGTTTAACGGTGTAAGAATTATCGCGTTTTCTAACGACGCTCTTTCAACTACAAAATCTTACTTTACAAGGGGAAATAAAATGTTATGGGGCAAGTTACTGTTTATACACGTTTTCATGTAGTCACCAAAAACACCTATTAGCTTTGTCATATCTGACCTTCTGTCCGTCCGTCAGTCCGTCAGTCCGTCTGTCTGCCCATCTCTCGGAAAGTATCAGCTCGGCTCCTACTGGACTTTGAAATTTGATGTTGGAGACTCTTATTAACATATGCCGAGAACATCTAAATTGGGTAAAATCGGACAAAAATATATGGCACTGTGCATGAAGACCTAAATATGTTTTATTGCTGCCGGCGACATAAAATTGCAACAAAGGCATTTGTGACGGTGACGTGTAGCGCAGGAACGCAAAAGGAACGCGTTGTTGCGTTTCCATCGAAACGTTTCCAATACTTATTACGTTGTTGACATTGCCTTTCCTGTATATGAAAATTCACTTTATACCTCACAGAGAACATCTCGTGTTTCCATTTGAAAGAAAGGTCAGTGAACTAAATATTTATATATAACGACAGTCCAAGGCATAATTACGATTTTATCATTGACAGCGAAATAAAATCTTCGTATAATTGATCTGTAGGCTTTTAGGACAGCCGAGGAAGTATAAGCGGTACAAAATGTTCCGTATCCCAACAAAAATACTAAAGAGTACGTGTTGTTGCGTTTCCATGGCAAAAATGGTTAAGCGAACGCGTCACAATGTTACGTTATAGTACATTGCCTATCTTGTTTATTTATTTCTTTATTCTATTCTAGAAAAAGGTGCAGAACAACAAATGCATTGACATTTTTCGATCCCACACCCACAGCTTCTCCTCGCATTTGTTACTTCGGTCCACGACCTTCCTCGTATTATCAGCAAATAATTGTGATGCCATGTGTGCAGCGCGTCGTTCACCTCTTCATTTTTGCAAATCGGCTTCCACTAAATGCATATTTGAGCGGTCCAAATGTGTGGTAATCAGATGGCGCGAAAGTTGCACTGTACGCCGTGTGAGGAAGAATCTTGGATTTCAGTTGTCGCTCTTTTCAGCGAAGTCGTTGTGGATGATCAGATATGCAGATCTAAAGCAGGTGTCCAACTTTTCAACTGCGTATGTGACAGTAATTCGTTCCCTGTTTTCAACCAGAGAATTAACTCCTTCAACACTTTCCGCCGTTTATAAAGTGGTAGGACAGCCCGAACGGTCTTTATCTACAGCACCTGTCGCTCCACTTTGGAATATTTCCACCAATTCTTTACATTCCTTTTCACAATACAGTGTTCTCCGTACTTTGCAACATTCTTCAGAGTGTTTTGTTCTCTCTGGCTACAAAAATCGAATGACTGCACGATGTTCAACAATGATGCATTTCAGGGGAGGAACTCGTTTACACTAGGACTACATGAGATTCACTGAACGTAACGGCTACCATATGATATGTCGAAAATTTTCTCAGTGTGTGGTATACGTGATGTATGCAACAGCTTATTATTTTCAAATTACCGGAGAAATTTACGCGAAAACTGCCCTTATTTTTATTTTCTCTTCCATATTAAGTGTCAGATTTGTCTCCAATTAAGGGGAGAACATAAGATTGAGGTTGTTGAGAACAGGGTGCTCAAGGGAATATTAGTAAGTAAAACAACCGACGTAGCAGGAGCACGTAAGAACTTACATGAACAGGTAGGGCCGTGCTATGACTCAGGCGGTTAGTCACCGGCCTCTCACCGCGGAGGCCCGGGTCGGTCCAGGTTTGATTTGTGTTTGACAAAGTGGCACTGGGACAGGTTTTTCTCCGAGCACTTCGGTTTTCCCCTGTCAATTTCATTCTTCTCCATTAAAGTGGAATAGCAGAAAAAAACTTTATCTTCTTCATCATAGGGTTGCACAATAAGCCTTGAAGGCTGCGGTGCGTCCGTAGCATCTGCTGCGGGGCCCTTGAATAAATAAAAAAATAGATGAAGAGGTACTTTATAATTCTTTTACCTTGGACGAATATTATTAGAAAATAAAGTCATGGAAGATGAAATGGATATGACACACAATACACACAAAATAAATAACTAACGCATATATAATTTTAAACGGAAAACCTGGAGGAAGGAAAGTACTTAGGCATAAATGAGAGGACGGCTTTGGAGGGGTTCGAGAGTATTAAATGGATTGAGCTTGCTCAGAATAGGGCTCTTGTAACGCGGTAAATAACTTTCAGGTGACATAAAATGTGGGGAATAGCAAGTATTAACTGTTTAACAAAGACTACACTATATGGAGTTAGACTATTTCAGCTGCGTAAGTTTTGTAGCCCTAAACGACAAGTGTTCACCTTTATCCTACAGACACATTATCTCCGTGGAAAGTGATTCCTGTGGGACTGCATACGGATAGGAGGTTGTGTCAACCTTACATTTGGTTTTGGGTTGGTGGAAAACGGAAAAATCCTTGCTTCTGGGAGGGAACGGGTCAACCACTTCGTGTCCCTAATCAGTGACTTCAGAGACTGAGTTTACTGGTTCGTTTGTTATTCAGCAGTGCTTGTATGGAGAATTGTAACGTGGTCCGCACATTCACAGATGGAAGTCTACCTAAGTGGCATATGTTGTAACTGCGGAATTCAGAGACCTTCATTTGTAACATACAAGTATAAGATGTGAACTACACGTATGCCTTGTTTTACGCCCGTTTCACCTCTTCTTGTTTTAACGTCGCTTACCAGATTAAACCATTTCTTAATTCATAAACTCTCATTTTCGATTTAACGCCCTTGGCTGCGTTTTATGACGCTAACCCATTGTTTCTGATGGGAATATCATTTTCGATTTACGCTTTTTTATTTACGCCAATTTTTCAGGAACACAACTAGGGCGTAAAACAAGGCCTTGGTGTAATTCTTCCCAGTGGTCGAAGTTCGTATCGTTTTCTGGGCTGTGACATTGTCTGGCCTTATAGATTGTTACCAATGTTTCGGATAAACCTGTTGCTTCCATATTAAGGGTAGACCTACCCACCAAATGTTTACCTGGCAGATTATATAGAGTAGTAACCCTGAAGACCACAAAAGGAATTGGCTTCCGAACCGTCTATGGATATGCTGCGGTAGTCAAGACTCCGTAGAGAGGTAGGCTTTTGTTTATCTGTTCCTGTCTGAGCTGTGCTTCTATAAACAAACAGGCAAAGTGATAAATGCATATATTTTCTCGCACGCTCCGTAGATGCGCATAGTGTGTGTGCATTCATTTTACAAAGCATACGTTGTAATATTTCATGATTAATAGCGACATACATTGAGCCTTAGGACACATGCTCATGAAAATTTATAAGCACCCTTTTTAGGCGCGTTCGCAAAATTGCGAAAAGTGACTATTTGGTTCGTCATTCTGTCTGTCCGCCTGTCCGTCCGTCCATTAGCATGGAACAACTCAGCTCCCACTGTAAGGATTTTCGTGAAATTTGATATTTGAATATTTTTCGAAAATCTGTTTTGAAATTTCAAATTTCATTAAAATCTGACAAGAACAACGGGTACTTTACATGAAGACCAATGTACATTTATGATCATACCTCGCCGAATGCTTCTTAGAATTAGAAATGTTTTAGACAAAAGTTGTAGAGAAAATCATAACACACGTTTTGTGCTCAATAACTTTCTTTTTCTAAAATCGTGCCATTTGTGAGATAGTGTGGAATAATATGGTAGAGCCGGACAGGCCACAGATGTCAATATAATACGGCGCATGTGCATTGCATGCTGGATAACTAGGGTTACAAACACACTCAGAATATGTAATACACGCACTTACTGCTTTTCTACGGCAAGAGTGGTTGCACTAACGCGCCTCAATGTTACATTATACCTACATTGTTTGTTTTATGTTTTTTTGATCGTACATTTTTAATGTATATAGTCTTATTCCGACAAATGTACACTTTGTTATATCCTATTTAATACATGCTTATGTCAATAAATAGTCGACTGATACAGTTCGAAACATGTCGACTATTTATTGACATAAGCATGTATTAAATAGGACATAATAAAGTACACATTTGTCGGAATAAGACTATCTACATTGTTTGTCTTGTTTGGTAAGCATGCATTTAGGGCTGAACAGAGTTGGATTGGTTTACTGTTTCGTCATTTATCTCAGTTACTATAGTGACCAGACTGGACCGTCAGGGAGTCGGAAATGGATTCTTAGAAGGTGCGGATTTTCCTGTTCTACACTGAGCTTAACATCATCTTTGAGGTACAGCCAGGTTTCTATTCTGTGGGACCGGTAGGCTTCTTCCTAGGGTTAAAGCGATCGATTCATGAAGCTGAAGCACTCACGTCCGTGAACTGCCGAGGTTCAGAATGCAGAGAGTTATACCTTCTGTAAATACGTCATTATGTCTTGACGCTTAATTAAGCGTAAACACAACTTTAGCTTTTATTGTACAGACATATTTGTGTCGACGTTTTGCTGTCAAAACTTGGAAGCAGAGAAAATTTTTAATAAAATCTAAACTCAAACGATATATACTCTAATTTAATGCAATAATGGGACTTTGGCTGGTGGGACACATGATAAGAACGAGGGAGGTGGGAAATGAATAACTCCATGGAATAATCTTTTTCTGAGAAAGGTGTACCTGTTATGGGACACGAAGCGTGCTACTTGCTCTTATCCTGAGCTAGATGCAGGCCTATCTTTCTCTCGTAGGTCTTTCTAAACCGTCCACGTTCGAGGCCCTACGTCATATTTCGTAGCATACTTTTTTTTTTGCGGTGGGAAGTTATATCAGCGCCTCGCCCAAACCCCAAACTCTAAACTTAATAACTTTTAGCAGAATACGTCAGCTTCCTTTCACATGCTTTCCAACTCACCGTAACCAACCCTCTATATGAAGCGTCATTTTTGAGAAAGTGTTAACCACTTACCACGTCAAAACATTTACCATTTTTATGGATCTATAAGGCTTATTTTGGTGTTAAAAAGGGCCCTTACTCGTAAATTCTGACCCAAAGTAATCTAATTTACTTTCTCACACTCTGTTTATTTAAGAATCTTCCGTCAATTCTTAGCTTTCTTGAGTGAATTTTTACTTTCAGGTCTTCCGAGTACAATTTTGTTCGTTACAGTTCTCATATCTGCATGTGTATTGCGCACCCCACACATCTAATTACTCTTGATTTGATTGGCCTAATAATACCTACGAAGATACAAGTTACAAATTCCTTATTACATAGTTTTCTCTATTCTGTTACTTTCGCCTCTTCATTCATATGCATTTTCTCTTTCAACATTATAAACTTTTGTAACAAGAATGTATAATTCAGTGAAGTGACTAGGAGAGAAGTTGTCTTAGCAGGAATTTAATTTCAGATCTATTCTGTAGATGTTCACGCATGAAAAGCGCTCGTGACTTTCACTGGGAAGAAATTTGATTTTTAAAATGAAAAGAATGCCCACCATAAAGCAGAGAATTAAAATGAAGCAAGGTCGCGTATCGTTGGACTCGACTGAAACGAGTATAGAAATACAGAGGCGTAATGTACCAGAAAAGAGAATGTAAATTTATGGCTAAGGAGCTGTGAGCTCTGGCCTTAAGCGATATATTCGCACGAGAGAACGGAACTTGGCTTATATTTCTTTAGTCAATGGGAGTTGTTCAAAAAGTACAAAATTTGGTTACAAGTCGGAGTGCCTACAGCAGGAACCAAATGTATTTTTCTTACAATAAGAAGTAGAAGGCGAAGAAAAAAAGAGAAGACAGTGCTGCAAAATGTAGAAATAAAGATAAAAGAAAGTAAGGGTGGTACAAAGTTTGACCGAGTGGAGTACTTTGTATGCAATTTATTGCTACTCCAGTAAGAGGTAGTTCAGTTATCTTTCTTTGCAAGCTGCACGCACGTCTGTAATCTTTATTTCAGACATATTGCGCACTTATGTTGTCAAATTAAGGATTACATACTTGGCTGTAAGTGGCCTCTTTGAGACCTAAGCTTGTCACGACTGTGACCATGAAGACTGCTCTCTTATGGAATGTGACGCCATGTGGGATGCGAGATAAATACCAGCGTTTCGGAGGAAAGTGCTGAAGAAAGACTTAAGAGATTCTACACAACGTACCTACAAAACTTCACTACGTCATATCCCAGGGCACAGTAATCTTTAAATATCTACTCTTCTTACCATACAAATGCTACTTACTCTTGAGAATACGTCGTTATACAGGTTCATTCTGTAATCTTAGGACAGGTCCGTAGCCTCTTCCAAAGCAAGTTCTGCACAGGGTGCGATCTGGTGTTTCCTCTTTCGAGTTCGAGTATTTTCAAACTCATTTATTTACTTGACGTACATTTAGGCGCTTTCGCAAATTTTCAAAGAGCAACTATTAGCTTCGTCATGTCTGTCTGTCTGTCTGTCTGCCGTCCGTCCGCATGGAACAACTCCGCTCTCATTGGACCGATTTTCATGAAATTTGATATATTTGTTTTTTTTTTTTTTGCATATATGTCGAGAGATTTTAAGTTTCATTAAATCTGACAAAAATAACGGGTACTTTGCGTGAAGACCTACGTACATTTATGATAATACCTCGCTGAATTCTTCTTAGAATGAGAAATGTTTGAGACAAAAGTATGGAGAAATCAAAAGACACATTTCATGTTCAGTAACTCTTTTCCGGAAATCGTGCCGTTTATGAGATAATATGGAAAAATATGGTAGAGCCGGACAGGCCACAGATGACACTATAGTAAGTTTCATGCTCGTTGCTTTCTGGAAAACTAAGTCTAGAAACACACACTAAGAATACGTAATACAGATTTTCCACGGCAACAATTATTACGTGAACGCGCCCCAATGTTACCGTACATTATGCGTACATTGCCTGTCTCGTGACACTAAACTTTAAAAATGAACGTATGTTTCAGTGGCGGAGTATTGGTCCGGACTAAAAGTTTAAGCTGTTTCTGTGCTTAACGAAGCACCACGCCATGTAAACGTAAGACGTACTTGCGGTATAGTTCCACGCATTTTTAAACTCTGTCCTAGATTGACGTCAGTTGTCATGTTCAATCCGCGTCCTTTTTACTTCAAGCAAAGTAGCTTGAATTATCCATTGCATAGAAAGCTACATAGGCCTCTGCATTGGTCTGGTAGCTGTGAAGGAGAAAATGTACTGATGTCCTATCTGGCTATCGAAACCCAGTCTAGGAATCTACAGCCAATCAACGTGTTGACTGAAGTATTGACGGAGACTAATAATGTATAAATAACGTTCACGATGTAGCAATGAAAGGAATAAATTCGCGTTATGCCTGGTATTGATCATTTTAAAGCTGTTTTTATCCAATTTCTCTTGAAAGGTACTAAAGGTGACAACATATGAAATTTGATTTAATACTGTCTAGAAAGCGCAAGAATAACAAATACTTGAATTTAAGGTTACGTGGAAATGCTTTCGATATAAGAAGGTTGAAATAAATGCAAAATTTAGGATATTAAATAAAGGGACACTTCATTTTCTGTATGCGCTATTTAGTATTATTAAATTAAGGTGAAGGTAAATTTTCCCTGTGCAAGCTGTTAAGGCATACACAGGGTGGAGGTATAACTTCACTCAGTCTTAATCTCGTTACTGCATAAAAATAAATAGTCAGCTCCGAACCCAGGCCTCTCTACCCTGCGGAAAGAGACCCCGGTACCCCTTGTTTGGCCCCAGAGCCTATCTAGGCGATTTGGAAAAAGAAAGCTTTCTTGCCCATACCGTGAAAAGAGCATTATTGGGGTAATGAATCTAGCAGTGAGTTTAACATGTAGCGGAACGGAGGAAAGAGAAGGTGCTTACAGAATTTTAAGGTGTATTCTCTTGGAGACGGGTCACTTGAATGATTGAGGAGGCGGGAGGGTAACATTAACATTTTGTGAGGAAGAGGGGTGAGTGGAACTCTTTTCAGGATCGTGGCCAATAATTCTACTTGCAGACAATTTATAATTTCGTGGAAGTATCGGTAGATGAATAATGTTGGCATACGCATAGAGAGGCACAACTTCACCATTGTGTATATACTTGTACATATACACTTACTTCGAATAAGGTGTAAGACAGTATATATGTAAAGCTAAAGTTAACATTTTGAACATATGACACAAAGATTTTTTTTCCATAGCGACAATTCATGTGTTAACTGCTTCTTTGTTTCTGCTTGGAAACACCTGTCGTCTGGTATACGTAAGCACATTTTGTAGGGCCAAATATTTTCCAGCGACTGTGTGTATGTGATCTCGTTTTTATTACAGTCACGGAATAACAACTTTAGTTTTTGCTTTCTTTCTGTCCCTATTTGAATCTTGTTCTCTGGCGTTGTAAAATCTTCTAAATGTTGCTAAAAGCTGAATGCTATAGTCAATATAACTAGAGCTACGGAATAGGCACTGTTGGCGATCTGAAACAACGCAAGATCGTAATCCTGAAAATTTTCTCTCAATTTGTACTGCATTCTATAAGACATTTCTGTCTCTGTCGGTTTTATATCTTCATACCAACATAACAAAGCTTTGATCCTTCCTTACACAATTACGTCATTTTGTGTGTCATGTTTTTGTGTTTTGTTGTGTTCTACGTTGTAAAGATTCCTTAACTCAGGGATGCACAACCTTTCTTTCAGAAGGGCCACATTAAAATCTATCAGGTTACTCGTAATAGAAACATAGATCTTTTTCCTAAATCAGTGTATGTTTCGGCTGATATTTACGTTGTCGATTGTTAAAGCTAGAAGGGACTGCATAAGAAGCTATGATGGCCACATGCGGCCCAAGGGCCATGACCCTATTTTATATTTCCTATCACGTACGTCTAGTTTTTTCAAGGGGTGTCATCCCTTCCGTTTCTCCGACTAAGATGAAAGAATTTTGTAATTTTTCCAATTCTTGCTACATACCCAACCCATCCAATTTTTTCCGATATGGTTTGCTGAATGATTATTTGTGAATAATACAAATTTTTAACCTCTACAATATGCAGTGTTCTTCAGTCTCTACCCACTTCTCCACTCTTCGGTCCAAATATTCACCTCACCGCCATGCTTCAACACACACATACACTCGGTGTTCTTTCCTTAATACAAAAGACTAAGTTTCACACACATGCAGACCAATAGACACGTTTGTAGTTCCGTATGTTTTAATCTTTAAGTGTTAGGTAGGAGAAGAAGCTCTCTGAACACTGATGGAACTTCGAATTTCATAAACACAGGAAATGTCACAGTCGGTAGAATAGCTACCTGCTGCTGACAGGAAACTTTATATCAACGATTTTGTTATTATGATTATTATTATTATTATTATCGTCATCATCATCATCATCATCATCATTGCCAAATTAAAATTAGTTCTGTAAACAAGTGCCCAGATTTGAGGTTACAAAGCTGAAAGCGGTATTGAGGTTTGAGAGCTTGTAACACGGAGATTTTTCAATAACAACTTTAAATTACGGAGATTATAATTTTCTTAAATATTGAAGAAGTGAAACCATGACTTAAATAAAGACGCCAATGTGTCAACATTTCTGGTAATGCAATCCTTTTGAATTGGGTTACTTCATTGCTTCTGGAGGGAATAGAAGGAGCTAATGGAAAGAGCCATCTACACAAGTTGTCTGGAAAATGCCATAGGCAGGAACGAAATGCTGCCGCTACAGGAGGCTTTTCGGCTGGCTAAGCTATTTACGTTGTCTGTTCATAGGGTGCTTTGAGCCGCAGCAGAAGAATGAGACACATGCTTGAAGCAATACACAGATGCCTTTAATCTTGGTATTTTCAACTTGATTTCATCAGAAATAAGGAAGCGGCACCTATTGATTGCATGTACATCAATCTGTCTGCAATTAATACAGCATAACGTGTAGAACTGGTCTGGATTAAATTCGGAACAATTCAGCAGGAACTCAACAACCTTTATCGAGCCATTTTTATTTTGTTTTAGATTGATTTAGATTAATGGTCACTTTGGACTTAATTTAAGGGTACATATTTTTCCAGACCTTTGGTAGTATGTCTGTTGATGATATCCATCCACTTTAATTTATTCGAAAGCTCGTATTATATAGGGGTTTCTAAACTTTTAAAACAGTAGTTGCTACATGCTTCACCTGCTTATAGGACTTCTCCTTTTTGCCAGAGAAAATTCGTGCATTTTTGTGTTACGTATGCTTCTTAGAACAAGCTTGTTGTCACTTTGAAATAATATTATCGGTTTGGTCTTTGAAATGAGGAAGCATTTTTGTGCGATAAGAATTTTTTTTTAAATATTACTTGTATAAATTGCAGGCTTAACATTTTTCATATATTTGTCGTGCGTTATTATCAAGTACTCATTTTGAACAAAAATGTCTGGAATTTTTTTGTATCCATGCAACATACGCGTCATGTCTTACACAGTATTTACACAGAGTTTCCTGCTTTGGGGTGCAACTGTGTAGAAAGAACAGTACACATCAAGCGAGAGACAACGAAATGCTGCACAGACGACTGATATTGATCCATCATTCTCGTACAGCTGACATTCGCTTTACCGTCTGCATTACAGTTCCGTTGACCCAACAATACTGACATGAGGGTCATTGCAATTTGTAAATAATTGCATTTGTTTTCAGTTAAGTATTTCAGCTTCTATCACTTTCTCAAAATCTTGTGACTGGGTTACTTACACGCCGGATCTGTAATATCCTGTGGCGCCTTAAGAAAACATTTCACTGTCATATTCAATAAAAACTCCATGGAGCAGAGTTGTTCTTGAAAAGCACATAGCGCTTCAACTAGTCAAGAAATTCTACCAATTTTATTAGAACCCGAAATTTATTGGAGCTTTGACAAGAACCGGCCACTTGTCAGCATTCTGAGCCAGAATAACCAGTTTCAAGCCCTCTTTTTCTATTTTTCCAAGTTTGGTTTTAATATTATCCTACGTTTACGCCTACTCGATTTTAATTAGTTAATTAATCCGTCCCTCCATACGTAAAATGGCCGGAGACTAAACACCTGTTCCGACTTTACGCTATCCTTCTTTTTGCGCTAAAATCTCCTCTTGTTTTCTGACTTTATTTTTTTACACTCCTTGCTGTCTCTTGAAATGCCCAAAACACACACAGGTGCATACATATACATATACATACTAGTAATTTAATATTTTGTAACAGAGGTTCAGTAGCATATTTTGTTAATTTTAAAATTCATTTAACAAAGCTTTCAGTAGCTCACAATATAATATAATATAATGTAATATATGATTGGGTGGTTACTGAATAGTGAACTGGAAGGAAAGTCGGAAATTATTTTTATGCCTTCGTTTGGGATATATTCTGGCACTTGCGTACAGGAGGTGAGGAAAATAAAGAAAAATCTCGGTCAGTATAGCAGGTTTCCGGGTCGACATACGAAACGAGAATCTCCTTAATGGAAGACGGGCGTGCTGCGTATTCAACCGACAAGTTTCTTTGTTAATGAAAACAATCGTGCCCGCGATGATAACATACTAAAATGTAACTGGATGCTGTCTGAAGCTGAACTTACATTAATGCAGCGTAATCTTGTGTTACAAAACAAGAACGTCATCATCATCAACATCAACATCGTCTATACTACCTGTGCCCATCAACATCGGAGCTGTCAATTCACTTCATCTGCACCTCATCAGTCGGCGTGCTTGTGCATTACTTTTATCGAACTATCCGATTCCTCTTGACATTACTAATTACAAATTGAAATTGCACCTGCAGTGTTACCGGAGTGGCCCTTTGCCGAGCACAGCTGTTTGTTGTGTCGCTATGCAGTCATTTGCAGATACCTGGTCATGGGAGCTAACGTACTGACTGTATCGTGCTTCTTCGTACCATAGCACCAGCACTAATACTATTGCTGCTCTTACCACTAGGCCCGCTACTACCAATGCTGCTGCTGCTACTGCTACTGCTACTACTACTAAAATAAAATATTATTATTTTTGTTTCAGTTCAATTTAATTAAATTCCATACTTGTTTATTTACGTGCTGGTTCAACAGCATAGGTGCCAATTACAGAGCCAGCACAATGACAATAATAATAATAATAATAATAATAATAATAATAATAATAAGCCAGTATGTGAGCACGAAGATGTAGTAGTGTTACGGATCAAGGGGGGGGGGGCATTACCAGCAGACAGAAATGTAATGCAAAAGAAGAAGAAAATAAACATACAAGACGTTATGTATAGAGATGCAACGAATGTGGAATGTGAAATGTACCATTATACTGGTAATAATTTGAGCCATCTTAATAGTATCAAAACTTATAAAGAATAATTTGGAAGCCATGCCAGGAAAACATTCAATAGATTCGCTACAAAAGACAGCTATACTTGACATATCACACGTAATACAGAAAGTACTTCAGTCTGAAAATTGAAGCCTGAGCCGCGGGGATCACCGCTGATTCGAGGAGAAGTTCTAGGAAGCAAAGGCCTGTGACAAGAGACAATGAAATAATAATATAAATAATATAAATACACATAATTCTGTTGAGCAGTGTACTTCAGGATCTAATAATCACGCAGTTTGTCAGATATTTCATATTTGTATAGAAATCGAAATTTTATTACCTGTTTACAACAGTCCACCACTGGGTAATATTCTAGGCCATATGTTTCCATGTTGTGGTTTTCTTGGTTGCGACACCTTATAAACTGGTAGGTGGTGAAAACATCTTCCCTGATAATGGAGGAATTATGTTCCTCTGAAAAACTGCTAATTAAGTACATGCGAGACTGCACAGTGACACAGCCGACTACACCTTAAAGTTCTGGCTTAATACAGATGTATGCAGCCCAAAGCCTCAGACCGTACCTTTTAAAGATCCTTTTGAATATTATTATCCCGTCTCGGTGTGCGGCTCCCAAGTAAACTGTTCCCTTCCTTTATCTTTGTCCAAAATAAATTCCTTAACACTTGGTATTGTTACGACTTGTCCTTTCATTGCATTTGTTGTAATGGATCATATGGAATTACATTATAATGGCGTCTCGATATATATCGTGTGAACACTGCATTATAATTTTTTGTAGCGTGTCTTGTACACGGTATATTATAATCACTTTGCAGCGTACCATATGGACATTACATTATAATAGCGTTTTGGTGTGTCATGTAGGCAATAATATAAAACTGTGTTGTAGTGTATCATATGGACATTACCTATGTTAGTCTTGTGGCTTATCATATAGACATTACACTATAAATGGAAATAATGACTTGATTGTTTTAAACATTTCGAACGAATTAGAAAGTGAATTGTTTTGTCAAACTATCTGGTATTTATAACCCAACATACTCCAGCCTGCCTTCGTGTACTCTTTCGAGAAACGGAGTGTTACTGTTTCTGACTTAGAAATGCAAGACAAAATATCCGATTGGCTGGAAAATATATTTACTTATTGAAAAGTAACACGTTGGACTAATGTTGCGTGAGATTGCAAAAGCAGAGATGTTAGTTCCTTCATTTTTCTTTCAGCCTTCTCGATTAGCCCATCTGTTTCTCCGGTGTTTTACACAGGTTGGGTACACGTGTGTTACAAACATCAGTATTCACGGCGTATTGCGGTATAGCCACACAATACTTCAACGCCCCTTCCAAGCATCGTATTGAATAAATACAGTTTTTATGTTAGAGTTGTGTTTGTGATTGCAACATCAAAGCCACATTTTGCTTCCTTCTGTTCATGTCACCAAAAACGAGATCAGAATCATAATAGAAATATATATAATAAATCCTTGACGAGTGTGGAAAATTCAGAAGTAAGTAAAAGACAGTAACACGTCAAAAGTCCATTACAGAGGAAATTAATAACGTAAGTGTGCTATGGGATGTGAGACTGTGTGATCTGTCAGTTAGGTGCTAACTTTTCAGAGGAAATTCATCCTTCCATCTTCAGGGTAGAATAGAACTTGCATAGTTTTACCTGTTGTGTGTGGGTGTGAAATACCCGTCCTTGAAGGCAGGCTGGTAAGGAAAATGTGGAGACTTAGAGAGGAAGAGGTACGAGACTACGGAAAATTGTGAAGGTAGGATCGTGGTTCATAGTTGGTACTTTTCATCAGATATTGGGATCATACGAGTAAAATCAGGAAAGAAGAGATAGATGAGGTATGGGGAAGATGATATATGCGCAAAAATTTTAGTCGCAAGAATCCGAAACTTGGAAGACTTAGGAGTAGGTGGGATGATAACTTTAAATTTTATTTTATAGAAATACGGTGGTGAATTATGGATCTGATTGTTTTTAACTCGGACTGGAATCAACAGCGAGTTCTTGAAAACACGTAATTAACTTGCAGGTTCTACAACAGGCATGAATTTATTCAGAAGCTCAGCTCAGTACGGTACCGTCTATGGGTCACTGTGTACGCATGTGTTATGCAGGTGCAGAATTATATTTTTATGTGGTGAAGGGTCCCGCAGCAGATGCTACGGACGCATCGCAGCCTTGAGGTTTCTTGTGCAACCCTGCGATGAAGATTATTTTTTTGTTTTTTTCGTGTAATGGAGCACAGGTGGAATGAAAGTGACAGGGTAAAACCGAAGTACGCGGGAAAAAAATATGTTCCAATGCCACTTTGTCCACCACAAATCCCACATGGACTGACCCCGGGATCGAACCCGGGCCTCCGCGGTGAGAGGCCGGCGACCAACCGCCTGAGGCATGGCACGGCCTTGCAGAATTATTTATTATTAATAGTAATTACGGTCAGGACGAATAAATGATGACGATTATTACTTCCGGTTTCGTGGTAGTCCAATCTTGACCTTAGCCGAAAAAATTTACATAGAACGTGTATTTAATGAAACCTTTATTGAAAAGTGTCCGTCAGGTTTTTTAATATTTAATAGTGGGTTAATATACGGTTTATATGTACAGACCGTGCCTAGGTATGAGAAAAGCCAAATTTTTTTGTTTATTTTTTACTAATGAGTTGCGTCAAGAATTTGAAGATCTTGAAGTATTAAAACTAATCAAAATTTTATTTGAAGACTCATTTCCTAACCCACAGACAGCACAGATTAGTGAACTGTAATGTACTCATGTAATTTAATAACAAGTTAGGAGATATGCGCATTTCATGTTATTTTGACGCTTTCGGTCACTTTGGATTATCTTGAAATCTAGAGGATTTGCGGAAAAAAGTATTCTGTAAGAGGCATAAAATATGTTTCTTTTCTGTTTGCAGCACTTGTTCGAAACTTTCCTGTTCTTGATAAATATTTAGCGAGTTACGCACGGTTTAACCTCGAGACGCACACAGAGACGCGGGAAATTTATTTTTACTATATTATGGAGGCTGGCTGTATCTCCATTTTCAGATAAAAGAAGTGCACCCTTTCGCCATACAAATATGTTATAGGATCCTCGTAGAGGGGACAACCCATTCAGAACAAGATAGTGTAGCGGTAAACTTTAGGCTGGTATTCTTGTGTTCTCGGCTTAAATCGTGGTCGGGTTTTTGCCTTCCGTACGTTTTTCTCAGTTTTCAGTTTTTCGTGGTGCTTGCTGACATAGTATCTTCAAACAAGCTACGGAACCCTACTTTCAAATTATTACCTACTCGACAAGTATTATTTTCTTTGTCTGTCATTCGACACTGTGTAAATTTCGCAGTCGCAACAGTGACGGTAACGAACTTGACTGTAATATACTGTATACAGGCCAGATCGTCTGCTCAAGAGACTCAGAAAGTAGCCACAAGCAACGAGTGGCGCTGCAGATTGATCATTCTGTGATGTAAGAGAATTAATATAGCATTGGTACCACCGCGTCTTCTCTTTGTGGCTGCCACCGTACTGTTAACAATTTCCGGAAATGAGCTCCAGGCACGAAAATTGCTGCAAGTGTTCTCTAGAAATACTTTAGAAAGGCGTCTTCCCATGGAATACACGAGAACAATGCATTTTTCTGCGAGATATGCAGTCTGTTTCGTTCTAAGGAGCACCGTGTCTCAATGGCCCATCGTCCTCTAGTGCTGTAACTTTCAAACATATTTCAGTTGTGCTGCCCTTTCTTTATTTAGGCGCCTTCGCAAAACAGCTGCGAATGGAGAGTACTAGCGTCTTCATGTTCGTTCGTCTATCCGTATTGAGAAATGTGACTTCTACATGGCGGATTTTTGTGGAATTTTATATTGGGGACTTTTACTAAAGTCTATTCAGAAAGTTCAATTTTGTTTAAAAATGAACAGAAATGATAGAAACTTTACATGAAGATGTACGTAAATTTATGTATGGCTGATATCTTTTCGGGCTGAGAAAAGTTTTGGATGAATTTGTAGTGAAAATCAAACACACGTTTGGACTCAAATGTATTTTTTTTTGAAAATATGGCGTTTACGGACTAATCATAAAAAATAAGACACAGCCAGACAGGATATAGTTTATAAAACACAATATGGCGCAATAAATATACAATTATAGTGCCCGGTAGTTAGGGAAAAATACAAGTGTAATTATAATACTTAATACATCTTGACGCTTAACTAGTTCTTTCTGATCTGGTAGAATACGTTCTGCATCCAGGCTGAAACTTATCTGTCATTACGATATTTTTATTTGCATATTATGTACGTATAAGGAAGGCAATGGATAAATAAGAATTATTTTATTTTAATGCATTTTGAGATGAAAATGTGCGAAGAGGGAATGAATTGGTTGGAACTTGATTTTTTTTCTAAAAACTCGTAAATGTTATGTGCATAATTCTGTTCCCTGCTAATTGAAATTGCGAGTGAACACGGACATTGAAATAAATGCTATTTGGGTAAGCCTGTAAGATCCACTGTGATAAATGTATGCGATTCAATTAATCGCCTCTATGTTACTTGTAAATGAAGAGGGAATTGTTTAATTTGGCTGGAATTTTTCACGTATTACTCAATATGTATTTTAAGGAGACAGGTAGATATATTGATTATAAATACCTGTAAAAATGTTTTACTGAATTCAGTCACAAAATATTTCGATCGGGTGAACGTTTGAGCATATCACCGATAAATGTAAAACAAAGAAGATGAAATTAAAAATACAAGTAATGAATTCTTCAAGGAAATATAATAACAAGTAATTTTTTTTCATGGCTCGACAGTCCGTAGTGGGCCAGATTCTCCTCATTGTCGAGGCCTCACGATCACACTCAGACACACCACACTCGATTGTACTCCTCTGTTTGAATGACCAGCCCGACTCAGAGACGTCTACCTGACAACACATAACACTCAGAAGAGACTGATATTCATGCTTCCGACGGGATTCGAACCCGCAATTCCAGCAACCGAGAGGCCGCAGACTCACGCCTTAGGCCGCGCGGCCACTGGGATCGGCAAAAAGTAATTACAGAGAATAATAGTAATGATGTGCTTATAAAATATTGGCAGTTATTAAAATAACAGTAATTGTGGCCCCAGTTTTTTAGTGAAGTAACAGCCTGAGAAAAATTCCACCAATCAAACTCGTGATGTGGGCGTACATTGGATTTTATTAGTAAATAAAGCAATATCAGTTCTGTGCAGCATTTATTGTTACTTAGGATTTAACTCCGTAATGAGCTGCTGTGTGTCGTATTAACGCAATGACGTAGTGTTCGTGTTGAGTCACGTTCGTATGCAGGTTGTTTTTGTTGTTTCCTCATGTGATTTACATGATGCATAATTAAGGAGAATACAAACATGCAAATATTTATTGCTTATATATGTGAATATTAAATTTGTTTTGTGGGCAGATTATGTATGTGCCAACAAATTTTGTGCGAAGCCTTGTTTATGAGTCAGAAATTAAAATAATGTTTAGACGGGATAAAATTTTGAGTTTATGTATGACCGATACTTTGGGTACAAAATCAAAGCATACATACGAGTATAAATAATAAGTTATTAAAATAAGTATAATAATAGACCATAATAATATTAGGCCTAATAACATTCTGTTTTTTTTCCTATGGCTGGACAGCCCCTAGGGGGCCTAGGCCTCCCCATTTTTCGAGGTTTCGCGATCACACACTTTAGACACACCACATTCGGTAGGACTCCTCTGCACGAGTGACCAGCCTGTCGCAGAGACCTCTACCTGACAACACACAACACTCTCAAGAGACAGACATACATGCGTCCGGCGAGATATTTTTTTTTGTCTGTCCGGGGTTTTTCCCCTTTGATCCATTTTTGTACTGTTTAAGTCCTTTCGTCCTTCATGTCACTTTACGTTCCATACTACCGTCCTTACAACACAAAAAAACATCCATGCCCCCGGTGGGATTTTTTTTTTCTTTGATCCATTTTGTACTTTTAAATCCTTCTGTCCTTCATGTCACTTTATGTTCGATACTACTGTCCTTATACAACAAACACAACCCAAACATCCATGCCCCCGGCGGGATTCGAACCCACGATCCTAGTAAGCGATTCGAACCCACGATCCTAGTAAGCGAGCGGCCAAAGACCCACGCCTTAGACCGCACGGCCACTGGGATCGGCATTCGAACCCACGATCCTAGTAAGCGAGCGGCCGAAGACCCACGTCTTAGACCGCACGGCCACTGGAATCGGCAATAACATCCTATAGTATATCTAAATAGTAAACAATAACAAGAAGTGTAACCCTTGTGAATTAAGTGGTATGACCATCTGAGAGCATTCCTAGATGCAAAGCTCCGAATAGTGTTACGTTATAGGCACACTTCATATGTTGTTTGTTACTAATGACTGGTTGTAAGGTATTTTATGTGTAGATCGATTCAGACCCTGACAGTGAATTATGAATTGATATTTAAGTCCTCTGTGTTTCTGTTTTGTTATTACAGCTGACGTCCGGGATTTGAGGTCGATATCACAGAACAAAACTAATATGAATACTGAATAATTGGCGTTGTTCAGAGTTTAGCCTTTCAGAAGGCTCTGCATTTTTTTCCTCTTCCTAGCGACCGACGGCATGTTGGGGACAGTAGCTTAATAAGGAAGTGTCGGCTTCTCACATGTAGGGGCTGACC
This sequence comes from Reticulitermes speratus, assembly GCA_021186555.1. Taxonomy (NCBI): domain Eukaryota; kingdom Metazoa; phylum Arthropoda; class Insecta; order Blattodea; family Rhinotermitidae; genus Reticulitermes; species Reticulitermes speratus. The sequence continues at coordinate 26,046,356 of JAJKFL010000005.1, forward strand.
TCAAATATCCAACAGGAAGAGGTTTCTGTTAGTCACGTGTTATTTCCTACATTATGACTATTGCGCATGTCCTGATATTTCGCCAAAACGTTTGACCTTTGGAGGGTAAAGTTCAAACGAGTGATGTTTAAAAATTCAGTCCGTACGTCACAAAAACACTGCGTTTGCTTTATAAAAGTCAAGGTCAATGCTGTTTGTGGGGTAACGTTTTATTCAGAGGATCGCGTGAAACATAATTCAATCGAATGGGAAAACGCGGTGATTTATGTAAAATCTGGAGGTACATATAACGACCACTGCGCTCTGAGTGGGTAACAAATGCCAAGTTTTCAGCATTTGTCACAGCCCGATGAGTAATTATAGAAAATATTTCAATTATGATAGTTGTTTGGGTTGCTGAACAACGCTTTATGGACTGACGTTTGGGGATAAATTGCTAAGAAATATATTTTGACCCTTGGAAAATAAAGTAAGCGAGAAATGGACACTACGCAGTCAGAAGCTTCATAATTTCTACTCTTGACCCAATATTGATTGGTAATTAAGTCGGAAAGAGTGAGGTGGTTGACGAATGTGTGTCACGAAAAATTATGGTCAGTTGACGTGAACGAAACTAATTAGAGATGTCAGGAAATGTTAAAGTAGATCCAAAATATTTGGATGTGAATTGTCGTGTGTGTATTTATTTGTGGGTTATTTACAGGTATTATCACTAGTTCAGCCTGTGTACCGTCTGACGACGGGATGATTAGTGCCAATAAACTCGAAATTAAACATTAGTCTTATATCACGTTGTGGCACGATACATAAAGTAGGCAATAAAAGAACCTTCTATCAAACTCAAATTTACGGTTATTTGTTATCAAATATACAACTTATTTCGGTCTTACAGGATCATTATCTAGTACCAGTAATTATAAAAAAAATACTTCGAGGAAATTATACGTTACCACAAAATTCGAAGTAAGAATGAGATCATATTCTTGCTGTGAATTCATCTTAAGAATGTGGTTACATATAATGCATATCATACATGAAATTAAGCAAGTAACCTTTAAATTTTGTCTTCATATCACAGAAAACACTCTGTTTCTTCTTTACAAATACAAATCTGTTAAAGCATTGCATTAATAAACTCTGTGTGCAGAATTTAGAATTTTTATGTGTTAAAGCAGATGGTACACAGTAAGACTGTGCCTTAAACTGACAAGATTATATGTGTATAACGGACTGCCACTGGGCTCACGGTTAATCTAATTGTATCCTGCAACAAATTAAATTTGTATGAAAGGAATATTAAGCATCCTTTCAGTCTGCTTTATCTTAAAGCAGAGCTTGTCTATGTGATCCCTTATATCCACGTTACTGGCTGGTTACGGAATCTATTTCATACTACTGGCTGGTGTTTAATTATATTGATCATTTAAGATAGAGACAGGGTTTCCGAGACGTCGACATTACAGTCTGCATTTACAACATGCTTTTAACTGTAAAGATAATTCACATTCCTATTAAAGTGCTGAGAAAGCCTGAAAATCTTGGACTTTATTTTTGTCATGTAAATATTTTGTACTTCTTAGTGTACCGAAACGTGTAAGGTGTTGAAGAAGATGTAGTAGTCTAGGATGTTGTGCTGTGGCGACTGGTAAATACTTCAGACCTTTTAATGAGCATGCTGCCTGAGTATTCAGTGTCCAGCAGTTCGTGAAAGTCATTAATTTTATGGTCGTTACCCAAAAGTCACTATTCTTGGAGTGCTAAACCCTAAAGGTGGAGGTAGCACTATCTTCCGAAACGTCGGCAACGATATACCAGATGACACGGCGTAACATCCAAGGAGACTTATCTCCGTATACAGACATCTTATAAATTTTACGTGAGAAATGTCAGCATAAAATCTTACGATAGTCTTTTAAGCTCTGGCCGTCGTGTTAAATTGCTAACCACAGAAACCAAAACTTTCGGAATTGTCTCATTAGTGCAGTCCATCAACGTTACGTACGGGCAATATTGTCAGTTTAATTGAATATAGAAATCAACATTTGATATATCGTTTCTCCTTCAGTCTGGCCAACAGCATTCAACAAAATGAAAAATAAATATTTCACTCTCGACATTAGGTATTAGATAATAATGAAGCATTGTTTAACACTGTTTAATTACAACGGACAGCTAAATTCTCCAGATATGTATTCATTGGGGATAAGTTGTCACTCACAAAACATTTATAATCAAAGTGAAGTACCTTATTTACATGTTCCATAAGCAGAATATTTTGGCATGAAAAGCTGATTCAGGAAACTCTTGCTACGTTTCGGTTCACAGTGGGCTGTTTTATTTTCCTCACTGTTCACAGATACAATTTTAAAAGGCGATTTTGAGGCTCTTATAAAAGTTTAGAAGTAAGTTATACGTTCGAATTTTAAGAAATGAATGAATTATTACTAAGAAAGTAACATTAGAAAATTATCAACAATAATACATAAAAAACATAATTCTTAAACGCACAGTAAAATTGTGCCTGAAGAAGAGTAAAATGAGAATAGCATGGGCCTAAATGACCCGATCCCAGTGGCCGCGCTGTCTGAGGCCTGGGTCTGCGGCCGCTCGCTTACTGAGATTTCGGGTTCGAATCCCGCCGGGGGAATGGATGTCTGTCTCTTGTGAGTGTTGTGTGTTGTCGGGTAGAGGTCTCTGCGTTAGTCTGATCACTCATCCAGAGGAGTCCTACAGTGTGTGGTCGTGAGGAGGCTGTGGTCCACTAGGGGCTGTTGCGCCATGGAAATAAAGGGTCTAAATGGAAGATAAACTGTGAGTAATAAATACGAGATATTATGAGAATGGAGTGGATTGATAAAGTTAAGTTTATCAGTTCGTAACAATATAATGTAGAACTGATTCACAGTAGGGGCCTATCCATCAGAAGCGCAGGCGATATAATACTATCTACTTAACTCAATTTTTTTTCAGTGGCCCAAAAGCTCATAGTGGGCCAGGGCCGCCTCATTACCGAGACTTCGCTATTACACTCAGACACACCACACTCGGTAGGACTCCTCTGGATGAGTGATCAGCCCGACGCAGAGACCTCTACGTGACAACACATAACACTCACAAGAGACAGACATCCATGCCCCCGGTGGGATTCGAACCCACTATAACCGTCCGGCACACCTTTACTCACTCAGTCGGTAGTATGAAACCTAATTTTCAGGGATTACTGGGTTGAGTCGGGAAAGTAGAAAGGAAGAACCATTAAGGAAATTTACGTTCTTTCTTAATAATCTGAAGTATCCTTTAGATTGTTTTATTATAAATTTCTGGGCGCTAATAGGTTAATGTTTTGATGTATATGATGATAAACGTAGCACGGATCACTTTGTTGTTTGGCGTTGTCGCTGCACTTCACAGATATGTTAAGTAGTAGTACCGAAACTGGTGTAAACCACTTAAGTCCAATTTAACACAATTATACACTCTCTGTACCCCGTATCAATAATTTATTAATTTTTAATTAAAGAATTTTGTCTGTAGCTCTTCGAAATTTAGGAGTAATACGATCGTGCGTCCTCCCTCTAAGAAAGCCGAAATACTTCTTTGTCGTTCGCTGTCGTAAGCAAACTTGGTTGTCTTGTTCAAAATCTTCCCTACTCAAATTTTTCTAACTAGCCTGATTGGTCATATGTTAATTTAGCAATCCCCCTATAGGTCCAAAACTTTAAAATATTGTATTCCAACTCCCCATTGGTTCCTAATGACTGACGCGGTATCCTTAACGTAACGTATGTAAACCCCGTATAACGTCTTCTACCGGACAATTTTAATGTGCTACCTAACTAACACGGTATCCACCCACTCGTGATTTACATCTCGAAAAAGTGTCAAACCCTCGAATTTTGACTGACCTAAGAAACTCCAAAACCCCATTAACTTTGACACTGACAAATGTGTGACAACTAAAGTCTCCTTTGTACTAACAAACGGTATCTCCTATCCTATGCTACCCTCTACTTCTCTCACTCTCTGCTCTTTGTAACTATCTTCGTCCCTCCTGCCATAATGACCCTTTTGTTAACTACCAGATGCTACTGATTTCCTTCCTAATACCTGCATTCTCTGTCACTACATTCAAAATTAACTTTAATTTGCCTAAATAAAGTAATAACTATTTCCAACGGTTATACCACAATCCGAGCAAGCGAGCGGCCGCAGACCATGCCTTAGACCGCGCGGCTACTGGGATCGGCACTGTACTCAATAAATCAAATTATCTGCCAGGGTCCCATCTAAAGTATAAAACTTGCCGTAAGTGTAATTATAATTGGTCTGAGAGCCATACACACATTCTTCTGCCGTATGGTGGAGGCAGCAGGTTCCTCCGAAACACTGATACTTGTCTTGAAAACTATGCGACATTACGTCACAGGTTACAGTATTCCTGCTTTAAATGTTTCTGAAAGTTGCGACAACAAAGTGCTGAGAATAATACTTGAACAATTAAAATACAATGAATAAAACAGTTCCATAATTTGTACGTCATGGCGTTAACATGTGGCAAGAACATAAAACAGTTCCATAATTTGTACGTCATGGCGTTGACATGTGGCAAGAATATAAAACAGTTCCATAATTTGTACGTCATGGCGTTGACATGTGGCAAGAATATAAAACAGTTCCATATTTGTACGTCATGGCGTTGACATGTGGCAGAACATAAAACATTTTCCCTAGTTTGTACGTCATGGCGTTGACATGTGGCACGAACATAAAACATTTCCATAATTTGTACGTCATGGCGTTGACATGCGGCACGAACAAAGAAACATTACGACCGTAGGCGCCTTTGGAAACAATAATAAATTTCTTTTTAGAGACGTGTATTGGAATGCGAACTGGATTTAGCTTGCTCGGAATGTGTTTCAATCACGTTACGTTTCGGAAACGCCGCTGGTTTTCTGTTTTCGTAAAAGACAGCAAACTTTTGCCCTAGCAGCGATTATTGGCCCTTCAAGGAATCTGATCCATGGGGCTGGTTAGTTAATAAATATAACAGAAAACTTATGTTTTTACACAACTGATTGCCTTGTTCCATATTTTAGGTCTGCATTTTGTTTTTGCTGAAGTTGGCTAATTTTGTTGTGAGTGAGTACTAAAACGAGGAACCGTGTAGAGTACAGAGCTTCCTGTATTCACACTTGCTTTAACATTAAACTTTTAAAGGCCAGTAATAACTATATGTGCTACTTGCTGTTACCTTACATACTCTGTATTTTGCCCACAAAGCATAATCATGTTTTTCATACGATTCTCAGAATAAACAACTATTGTGTTCCTAACAACATTAAAACATTAATGATTATAATGGGCACAGATTGTTTTTCTCTGTGAGGTAGGAACTGAAGTTTTATATATCATTTAGATGAATGATTGTCTTCAAGGTCATAAAGAACTTTACATTTTCATCCAGGATTATGTTTTGCATGATTTTTAAAATAAGCAGTGATAATTTCTGTAAATAGAAATAACATTTTGTTGTTTTTAAAGAAAAATCAGTGAATATTCTGTGAGTTAGGTACTGAGTTTTTAAATGTCATTCAGATAAAATTTATACTTCAAAGTGTCTACCTGTAGACCTACATTGTTCTTTACAGAAGCATCTATACTCGTTTGTGCACATTAATTTTTTTAGCAATCGTGGAAATGTGTGCAAATTAAACATTATCATATTCTGTTTTCTGCTTCATAATGTCGTAACTTCAAGCGCTGATTAAGGGTTACCAGACTGTAGAGAACGTAACACGTAGTCTGTGTATACGAACAAGGAACACCGATATTCGAGAGCAGTTTCTATGGTGGTCTCGGGCTGTAACAATAACACTCAAAGACTGAAACTACGAGCAGTCACAACAGGGAACTGTGAACCGGAATAGCTCAGTCAGTAAGGGGTAAAAACTGATGGTATGTTATTCTGGTTAGGGACAGGAATTTTCTGTTCGTTATTCCCCACTCCCTCCACCCTCGCCGACCGATTCTAGATGCATTATATTCTTTTATGAAGCTAGTGTAATGCTGAAATTGCAACGAAAGCTGTCTTATAAACTGTTCTACCTTTGCCCCCAACCTTCCTTTCTTCCATGTGTCTTGTCTTGGCGTTTTATTCCTTCATCCTTTCGCCAGGTATCTACATTTTCCTTCTTCTCTGTCTTTTACTTTAAACAGTTTATGCACATGTAGCTCAAAATATGCTGTTACAGAACAACATAATATCAGCCATGTTACGGACCTAGTTATTTCAACGTCTTTACCTGTAATCTGTGTTATCTGTTCGCAGAAGCAACTAAACATTAATGAACACTATAATTCATGTAATTATAGGAAGTTAAAGTGTGTAGGAATACCTACTATGATATCTAATGATGCGCCGAGGCCGTTTCACGATTAGCGCTATATGTCAGACACTGAAAGCAATTACATCCTTAGTAGGCGCGAACCTACACCAAATTGGTAGTTATAATGCCACCGAGGTTATTTCCCGGGATAATGAGGCCGGAGTGTGGAACTGGCTTTCATACATACATACATACATACATTTGCCACCAATTTAAGAAATGCGCGGAGATATAGTTACACTCTCCCTATATGCCAACGTAGCGTCGTGCTAGACACATAACAAATTTGACATTTTTTTTATGGCTCGACAGCCTTATATGGGCCTGGGCCTCCTCGTTTCTCGAGGTTTCACGATCACACACATTTGAGACACACCACAGTCGGTAGGACTCCTCTGGACGAGGGACCAGCCGTCGCAGAGACCTCTACCTGACAACACACAACACTCAAAGAGACAGACATCCATGCCACCGGTGGGATTCGAACCCACGATCCTAGTAAGCGAGCGGCCGAAGACCCACTCATTAGACCGAACGGCCACTGGGATCGGCCAAATTTGACATTAGTTATACCAAATAAACATTTGATGCAGGTGCCATCCTCTTCTTTTACATGCTTCACATAATTTTCATAATGTAAGTTGCATGTATTTTGACTTTGTTTCCAATTGAACCTTTGAACCGTAAGCGGCGCTATCGTACTGTAACTGGGTCCGGTGTCGCTTCCACCCCACAAATTCGTGAATAGGCCATGTTATTATTACTGATTTTAGGAAATGAGGAAAGTGAAGAATTTGTGTCAAATTCATTACATTTATGTAACTTAACATTTTTGTGAAAATCGGTAAAATGGTTCCAAAGTTTATAGGTGGGCACGCATACTCGTACATTACGGCGATCTCTTACGTCTGCACACGCCCAAACAAGGTGTTCAATTACCCGACAGCATTCACGGATTGGACCAATAGTTCAATGAATCTATGAACGGAAAAGTATGTTGGAGAAACTACTCACTATTTTGGTAGGTACAGTGCAGTGAGGCATTTTTAAAGTGTAACGGAATTTGAATAGGCCTGCTTACAAGGCGCCAGAACGGGTAGGATACACGATTTCGAAACTTCACATTGTGTTTTTGACAATTATGACCGTGTAATCTGATAGTACAGTACCAACGATTTGGAAGAATATAAGGCCTCTGTCTTCATGACACTAGCGTAGGAGACAGTGTTGTTTACCACCTATCCGACCACGTGGTGCCATGATTATGGACATCATAATTTGGACAAGCAGGTTTGCATATAATGATAATATCGGTATGACGAATTGTAGGATTCTGATCATTTTAATTTACTGCTTACACAGCTGCTATAGAGGTCTTCAAACTCGGTGAGCTTCTACCAAATCAGAGGTAAACAAACTGTCCTACGAAGCAGTTTCTGTGGCCTTGCTGCAAACCTCAAAATATGACCTGTCAGAAAAACGTATAAAAACATGTTTAGATGGAATGCGGTTTTGTCTTCCCTGTGGTATGGTCTAACTCAACAGGCAAATCAATTTTGCACTGTTTAATATTCAATGCAGGAAGACCGGAAGACAAGTTTATACTTGGAAATATGCAGTGTACATAATTCTGCCTCCATATTTTGATCATCTTCTTCTTCTTCTTCTTCTTCTCCTCCTCCTCCTCCCTCCTCCTTCTCCTCCTCCAAAGGCGCTATAGCCTGCTTCTACCCTGGCCTCTTCAGTAGTTCTCCTCCAGATGTTTATGTCCCCTGCTAACCTCCTTCTTCCCTTATATTCAACAGCACAAGGAAGGCCTCTTGTGCTTTCTTCCCATCCCACTGTGGTCTTCCCACAAGTTTTCTTCCATAAAATTTTCCATTCACTACAATCCTGGCAGCCTCAACTTCCTGGAGTCTTAAAGGCCTGTCCAGGGCTGTAATGGGATAGCTTAACCTTTACCTTTTATTTTTTCGATATTCTAGTATTATCTATTCGGACTATATAGCAAGCCCCTTTTAATCCTTTGAACTTAATATTTCGATCACTACGATGTAAATATTTCGAAGCTCACTCAGTTTTAAAACATTCACATACTGTTTGCTTTATTGTTATTAGAAATTAGATACTAATAAAGTTAACCTATGCTTTTAAACGATGGCCCGTAAGTGGTAACGGACCTTCAAAACATGAAAGGAATTAAAATATCCAGTGAACGTAAGTATGGGAATGGGCTCGAAAACGTTACCTTCCGTAATATGCCCTTTTATTTGTCTATTTCATCCACAAAACTAATAAACATTTTGATGGAATTTGGCATTGATGGTGCGCATTAAGATTAATCCTTATTAGTACCCTGTACCTGCGACATTATATGAATCACAATGTGTATTTGCCAGCTTGCCTGTAACACTTTGAGTCAATAAAATACATGGTTTTCCGCGAAACGTTAGCCAAGCTTCAGGCAGTTATTCAGCGTCTTATTTTGATTGAAATATATTATACCAATTTGGATAAAAATCTTTGTCAGTACGTAGTTACTGCCTGTTGCAGCAGAGCACTCCCATCGAACCTGAAAAAGTGGACTTACCTATGCCATGCATGCACACCCACCAGTTGACAGGTAGTCTGTGTTCAGTTTTATTGGAAAGAAGTTTGTTTTTTCTGTGTCTGTTGGTGAGAAGACGTGTTCGTGTCGTGAAAGAAGCCAATAGAGGTTTCACAAATGAGGATTACGCAGACAGTCTTTTGGGTGAAGAATGCTGACGTGGATCAGCGGTTGTGAGACAGAATCATTTATCACAGTTGCCAGGGAATGTGGAATGTGACAGCGTGTTTATGAGCAAGCAGAAATATTACGAACGTTCCAACGAAGTCCAGAGCAAGTGCCCGCCGAATTGCTTTCAAACATACGCACTTCGAGCGCAGGTAAGGCGAACTTACATAAGTAAGATCTGTATCCAAATTACTGCCAACGTGTGTAACCTCTCGAACCCGAAGATCACGCAGCTGCAATAAATTTATGTCGTTAGACTGGATAATAGCATCTGCTAGTGAAATGCATTGTTTCGTACTCTCCAATTTACGTGAGATGGAGTAACAAGCTGTCTCAATAACAGTGTGCGGTCCCCAACAGTCCTTTCCGTTTAACTGCAAGCAACTTCCAACGCTGCTTTTTGTAAACGTATAATGCCGTCTTATCTACTACCAATGTTCGTTCTTGAAGGGCGTTTAACAGCAGACTAAGACTTGTATTTCCCACACGACGAGCTAACATCTTTTTTTCCTCCATTAGCTGTACAACCCTTTGTGGATTTTGGCTTTTTTAAACAGGTATTCCAAGCCTTCCTATTCAGAGCCAGTTCTTTCCAATTATTTAAGTTCGTCACCTTCAATCGTTCTACACGTATTCCAAGTTGCCACATAAAATCCTTATTCATTTTCCTTGGGCGTAGCAGTGGAAGTCGTTGGAATATCCATCCGGCTATACCTACTTCAAATGTCATAACTAGTATATTTTTACCGGGTAATGTAGCTGGCCTTACGCCCAACCTCCAAACTGAGGACCAGGATGTTCCTTCGGGGTTGTCTCCCTTATCCGAAAAGTCCCAGCTTTAAGGTTTCAGGAATTGCCTTCGTCATCTCTCGTTTGCTACGTCAGACGTTGCATTGTTCAGGGCGTACCACTTGGAGGTGAGAGTAAGATTTGTTAGCGAGCTGATCAGATGATAGTCATCAGTTGGCATTTCTCACTATTTACTAGGCTTGCATATTCGGCATCTGCAAGCGTGTCTGAGACCAATACCATCCTTTACCCCCCACGAGCTAACATCTCTTTTAGAAAATATTTCTTTCGAGGGCAGATTAAACTTGTAGCTGTAACATGTGTTATGTCTCAAGAACTTGAATCGGTGCTATGCAAATTGTTAGATTGATCGTGACGGTACGCAATTCCTGGCCATCCCGTTCGCCTTGATATCACTTGATTTTTATTCATGGAGGTATATGAAAGTTATAAGTGTAAGTGGAAATCGCAGGCACGAGCTGAACTCTTGTGGCACATCGTGGACTGTGCTTCTCTCGTCCGGAAAAATGATTCAAGGTGTTGGAAACAACACTTGCCGTATTAAATGGAGCTCTCTTGTGCATGTCTAACATACCAGGTTATTTAGGACAGCAAGTGGCATAAGTAAATGGTTACGTAACAACTTAACGTTAACGTGACTACGTAATTTTATAACCGTTAAAATTTCAACCTGTTTTGGTATAATATTTTTTACCGAAAATAATGTAATGAATAACCGCCTGGAGCATGGCAGATGTTTCGTGGGATATTTTGTACAGGTCTGTACATTTTCGTGCATGAAATGATATAGACCTACTCGTTTGAACACTAAACGTATTTCCATCAGTGTGATTATGTTATGTTACGTTACATACAACATATCGATTCTGTATTGTTACGTTACGTTATACCTACTGTGCGTACAATATATATATACACGTATACACTATATATACGAGCCATTTATTTTTAAAATAATACAGTCCACCTTATTGTTGTTTATGAAATATATTGATCCTTGCATTTCAGTCGGCTCAAAAATGTTGGTAAATGCAATGATTATGGTTTTACGTTTCTATGACCTTAAGTAGATATATGTTTCATTTAGTTGTATATAATGTTAAAAAATATGTTTCTCCATATGTAACGTGACTTACACCACTTCCAAAATAAATGACTCATATAGATGTGTGTTTGTTGTGTGTGTGTGTGTGTCAAAGCCGAATAATTCGAGGTGGTGCCTTATTTCTTTCCCATGTAGCGAGTCATTATTACAGTCACGGCTATGTACGCTTGATGCTATGGATAGTCGACAACAGGCTGTTGTTTTGATTTAGTCGAGAGGTATCTATGCTTCGCTCGATACTGTGGCCACAAAGTTTGCTGATTTCTTTCAACGTATTATCTTTAGGGACAAGTACCAATTATTCTATAATGCTCCATTTGATTTAGTCGAGAGGTATCTATGCTTCGCTCGATACTGTGGCCACAAAGTTTGCTGATTTCTTTCAACGTATTATCTTTAGGGACAAGTACCAATTATTCTATAATGTTCCATTTCAAGAACTGTTTTTAGAGTCACGACTCGCATTTTCAGTGAAATTGTGGTTGCATAGGAAGACGTTCTCCTAAAGTGCTGTAATGTACAGGTATGGGGGTTATGCGTGGGAATGTAGCTGGAGATGGGAATTGTTAAATTTTATGGTTGAAATGTCGACGGGTTCGTACTAGTGTTACATGAATATCGTACGATATTAATGGACCGACGACATGTTATGTGACGCTTATATTGACATTACGTATTCTTGGTTTATTCAAAGACGCGCTGTATGTCTCAGACCACATAACGTCGAATGGCGCGATGATCAGTGAATAATGAACTCAGGAATGTGAAAGGAAGCCGTCATGGCGTAATTTGAGGTACTACCCCGTAATTTTCCTGGAGGAAGTGGTGAAGAACACGAAGAATCCAAGTTAATTTAGTCAGCGTCTAGGATAGGTGTTGAACATAGAATTTTCCGAATAGAGTGCATTCGACGGGAATTTTCGGTGTCATGCTTATCAGACTTTAATAAAACTATTCGCACCTTACGTATAATATATATCTGCTATCTTTATATGAACCACTCTTCATTGTGCTGTAACCTGCACGTGATATAAAACTCTAAAAAATAAAAAAAATTATGTCTCATCTGTGTAACATCTGTACTTCATGATAACAAGAGTCTGGTAAGAAAGGCCCTGTGATTAATAAGTAATTATTTTGTTTCTAAGTTTCTCCTTACAGATTAACTAAAAAACCAACTTAGTGGCACAGGGTTCTTCTTAGCAAGCTAGCGACCGGGCAGCTGATCATGTATGGAATCCGAAATTTCATTACCGTATTTACAACAGCCGGCTGTCATATTCTCCTTCCTTCATCCTTTCCGATGCACAATTATCTACGATGCCATTAAGTATTCTAGAAATTGTGGGCCTGTATGTCTGTGGGTGAGGGATCAGCTCCTGTTCCATCACGAGACTGTACAAATACTGTGAAGAAGAACCCATTTTGCAACTGAGTTCGAATTCACGACCATTAGCCTGAGACAGGTTTTCTGTGAAGCATAACTTGCAGTGTTTCCATCAGGTTACCTTCATCTTATATTTGGACGGCACATTCCCTGTGTGACTAAAAGCCGAACAAATATAATATGCAGATAGAACGCTGTAGGGTTTAATACGCGCCTTTTTCGACGTGTCTTGAAACAAAACTCCTTCAAGTCAACTCGTGTCAGAATTTTGATACTTATGCCGGGGGCCAAAACTTATTTCTTTACTGCTCAGAATAAAAGAAGCGTTTTAAAATCCAGGTCTAAATACGAGTACTTGTATTCAGAGAAGAACGCCTTCCGTTGGAGCGTCCTGACACTTGAATTCAGAAAGCGAGGCTGTCAGGTGTAATTTTAGAGTAGCACTACGAGTATGAATGTAGTTAAATAATTGACTGCATTGCCATCGCTACTGACGTTGACGTCTCCTGATTCGTTTGGACACATGTATCGAGCTTCGAAATAATTTAAATGCAACACCGCGTATGTAACACGTTTTGTAAACCGATAACTTGGGGGCCAGACAAGAATAGAGGGATGAAATTTTTTAAGATTTTAATTTAAGATTATTGTTTCGGTACCAGATGAATGAAATATGAGCGTGGAACATTAGTGGAATTATAGTGGCAGAGGAAAATGGGCGTACTGGGAAGAAAACCTGTTCCAGTGCCAATCTGTCCACTGCAAATTTTACGTGGACTGACCTCGAATCGAACTCGATCTTTTGTGTTGAGAGGCCCACGACTAAGCACCTGAGCCATGTCAAGAACTGGAAGGGTATTAGTAAAAAAATTATGAAGCTGTATGGATTAGATTGAACTCTCTCAAGAGTGTGTGTAATGATGGACTGATCTGGAGACTGACAGTTTCTGAGCATGCACTGCTGTGTTGGACTCATGATCGTCGTGGTGTCAGATTGTGTCCTACAGTTACATTAACCACACATTGAAAGCATTCTTCTGAATGTAACGTGCTCAGTCATTCAATGAACCTGTGAATGAAGAAGTGAGTTTGTCATTCAGTCAGACTTTTAGCCAGACAACCGATCAGACTCTATCAAACAGTCGATCTTACTTTTAGATAGTCTGTCCCTGCCAAATCTCAACTTGTCTGTGAGATTATGAGGAAGCCTATAATTCTGTCAGACTGTTAGTTAGCCAGTCTATCCTTCAGATTCTCAGCCAGTCAGTAAGTCTGATACGCTTTCCAGTTGGCCAATCAGTCTGCCAGATTCTCAGCCAGTCAAGCTTTCTGTCAGGCACTCAGCAAGATAATAATTCTGTCCGACAGGCACTCTGCAAGAAATTTTCAGGGTCTCAGCGACGTAGTAGTTACATTTGTCGGGTCCTCAGTCGGCCTGCCATTTAGACGTCTGTCACACTAATACATTAATTCCTACAGACTCTCAGTCACCCTGTCTGTTGGACTCTGAACCAGTCAGTCAGTCAGTCTGTCTGTCAGTCCGTCAGTATATCGGAACTGATCAATGTGCCAGGCACGCCCCATTCCATCAACTTGTTAGTTACGCTTTACTTATTAATCATTATATCTCTTTATAAATTCCTTGAAAGAAGTGAATGAGAAAGTCTGAATAAAATAAAATGCTATGTATTTTTACCGGAATTAAGAGAAAAGAATAATTTTATACTACAAGGGCCTAGAACGTTAACGAAATAGTGTTAGCTGATGCGTAATCACTCCCAAAATAGGCTTTCATTAGTGGCGTAGTACCCGCTTTGTGCGATTCCCTGTTAAGTCGGGAAAAATCTCAGGTCAGGTTTATCGCATGACCGCTTGTGTGCGTAAAATGTGCCTATATTAAAGGGGGACAATAAGGTACATTAGCAGTTGCAATTCAGACCAAGGTTGAGGCTACTAACGTGATGGAGCCTCATTGTTTCACACATGGAAAATACAGCCGTAATGCAAAAAAACTGAAATGTTACAGGAAAGCTGTTGAAAATTATGCACTGACTGACTGACTGACTGACTGATTAGCTGACTGACTGATTAGCTGACTGACTGCCTGACTAACTAATTACTTACTTACTGATTCCGTCTTGCGCTAACAATTGTACAGCTGTTAAGAAATTCCCCGCATCTTATGGAATCCGAAAAACCTGTAACAAGATCCAGACACTGGTCCCTATCGTGAGCCAGATTAATCCAGTCCATAGCTTACTTCCATTCTATTTCTTTAAAATGTATTTTAATATGCCGTGTCCTATGCCTACGTCTTGCAAGTGCGCTCTTTCGTACTTTTTTACATGGAAACCCCATGTGTATTTTTCTTCTGTCTGTTGCGTGCCACATGACCAGCCCACCCCATCCTCTATTATTTGATCATCCTACTAATATTTGGTGAGACGCAGAGAATATGAAGCTCCCCGTTCTCCAGAATCGTGTTTCTTCCTCTTGGGCTCGAATATTTTTCTCAGCACTCTGTTCTCGAACAGACTCTGTGTTATTCCTTGATTGTGAGAGACAAAGTTTCACACCCATACTAAACAACGGGAAATATAGTTTTGAATATTTTAATTTTTACGTTCTTAGATAGCAGGCGCTGAGACAAAAGATTCATAACTTAATGGTAGCAAGCATTCCCCAGGATTAATCTTCTCTTAATTTCTTCGTAAATGTAATTTTGATGTGTCCATCATTTCCAGTTACAGTATTTGAGATGTGCCTCTGTGTCAGGGGACGTATTGCCTTTTCTCTGCTGTGACTTTACCCTGGATTCTGTTGACGAGACGCAAACATTTACATATACATATACATTAAAGGAAATGCCACATCCAAATAGTGCTATGAAATATATTTTTATTCTATTTAGCTATGGTCCTGTTGTTATAAGTGTGTGATATCACCGAGGCTTATGCGTGATTTTAGGCATCAGGCAGAAGCTTAGACTTCTTGACACTTGAAGATGGGACCGATAGGTTGTCCCGAAACGTCGGTACAGAACTACTACTCAACGCTGCGTAATATCCTGGAAGAGCGCAGATCTCACCGAGGTTTATTGTTAGGAAGTTTGCCATTTTGAGATGATTCTGTGAGTCGAAAGAATAGGCCTACTCTTAAAACAGTTTTATAACATAAAAGGACGCAATTCAGAGTTACGTGTGCATAAGTCATGGGCCCTTCCAACGGTCATGACGCAGGTCTCTTCTGAACAAAACGTCTGTCTCACTTTGCCGTATAGTCGGCTGTCAGGTCGGTCAGTTTACGTAATTTCCCTAGCTTCTCTTTTGACGCATATGGGAAAGAACAGATTCCGACATCCGTACTGTTTCGAAACTTGTTGTATTCCCCTTTTCGTAACTAAAAGAAGAAAGATTCAGATGGGGAGAAATATAATTTTGCCTTGTGCTTTGTATTGGTTTGAAACTTGGTCTCTGTCATCCTAAATTAAGCATATGCCTGAGTGTTTGATGCTTGTGTTGATAAGCGTATTTGGGTATAAAAGGGAAAACGTAGTAGGAGGTTAGTGGAAATTGCACTTTGTAAATATTACACTTTACCTAATAGTGCTAGGTGATGCAGTAGACGAGGATGAGGCGGACGGTGCATTTAGCACTCATGGTGAAATGAAAAGTTTATGCAAGGTTTTAATCATATAACCTGAAGCCAAGTAACTTCTTTTGAGAGGTAGGCATAAGTTGGGCTGTGGTAAGGGAAAAATTGTGTGGTAGGGTGTGGGCTGGATTTATCTACCGTGGGTTGAGGACCAGTAGTCGGCTTTTGTGAACATGGTAATAGATTTAAATACGTGCATGATCATCGGTGTACTAGTATCAGATAGCTCAACATAAACCAACTCAGTACACAAGTGTTAAAATCACAACAAAATGATTTATTTTAATTTAATTTTTCTCCGACCTTGCAAGGAATCTTTGTTTTCTATAAAAGGCGGGGTACTAGTTGGCCAGCTGAGTAACCATCAGCTTTCAAGAAGGACTAAGTGATGGATTTACTTATATTCCGACATGTTTTGGCTATATTTTAGACTACTGTTTATGCTCTGCATCCTTACATTTGAAACGTTTGTCACAAAAGTCCAAATGTGCAACTGAAATTTCTGTATTTTATATCCATCAGTTTTCTGTGTGTGGCATATAGTATATGCGCGAAAAATTTAAATTTTTAGCAATAATTTTTTTTCATTAACTCATGGGACACCAACGCCCACGACGCATATAGCTCTTTGTGGGAAAATGAAAGAATGTGACGTGTAACGCTGTACAGGAAGTCATTGACCGCTTATAGAGAGGACTGTGAGCGACAGGGTTAGTAACGTACTTGAAAGTAAACGAATGTAAAGTAAGCAAGTGTATCTGTAGTTTCAAGAAATAGAAGATAAATATCCGTCTGTTCAGATTATAGACAAGGGAACAGAAACTGTGTTATTCAGACGTGTAGACCTATCAGACTCGACTATACCCATACTGAGTGCCACCAGAATGAAATACGCTGCCGATTGTGAATGAAAAGTAACTGTACAAAATCCTTCTCGATATAAAGAAGAAGTTATTGAAAGAATTGCTTCCTTTCTTTAAAGTTGTCACAATTAATCTGGGACTAAAGAGTAGAAAGCAAGAAGAGAATGGAGAGAATCGCAAATCGAGTAATATGAGAAGGATAGAGCATATAGCACACATGGAAGAAATGAGAAATGCTTTTAAAATTTCGTCGTAAAGCGTACCTGTGTAGATCACACGGGGGACCCTGGCTCATTACCCTAGTCGCCCTTACCGTCATAGTAAGCCCATGTTTCCAGACCAGACTATTCTTCTTCAACTCCTGGGCTTTGAAATGTGGGCTGTGAACTCCTCCGAAACGCCGGAAACTCTTTTATTAATCGACACAGTGTCATATCCAGATAACGTGGATATACAGGAACAAAGACAGTTTAATTCATTCACTCTGTTTAATGCATATTCACGTTTCTTGTATTCTGACTTCATTTCGCTAATACCACTAAGTACGAATTAGTCTGTCTTTGAGGATTGAGGTCTCTGGCATGTGAGGCTGTGTAGCTGATTAAGTGGTCCGTGGACATTGAAACCTTGAAGATGAAGGCGACACTTTCTTTCGAAATGTTGGAAGCCATTTACCCAGCGAAGGAGCGGCGCATTCCAGACGACCGGAAACCTTGATTACGCCTCTACGAAAACATCAGAGCTCACACATCTTCCCCTTATATCAGATGCCCTCTATTTAAATTTTTCCCTGAGATGTATAACCAGATTTTACACCTACATAAAATAACAACGTATAACTGCCCTACTAAGTACATATATGTCATTTTAACTAGAGCAAACTTGAATTTCCGATTTCAGCTGCCACTCCTAATGGGGTCGCGATCAGTTACTCAATCTGTTCGGGGTTTATGTAATGCAGTGCAGTGATCATTAATTGTTGTTGGTTTATAGACAAAAAACCATACATTTTAGTCATAAAAAAGTTTAACGAGTTTTCTGTTGAAAAATACATTTAGCAGTTGGATACAAGTCTAGCTGTGATCTCTGAGTGATGTGGTGCCTCGAATCAAGTTGGAATTCATTATATTTTTAGTACTTGCCTGCGTTCATATAACACAACACTAGGATTTTACAGCGAAAGAGACTGGGATAAGGGGGTGGAGTAAGAGAATGGATGGGCCGGGGGGGGGGGGTGAATAATCCACATGCTAGGCCCCTGTGGCCATTACAAGGGTATAAGGGTGGGGGTGGCCATATTGCTTACTACGTGGTGGCATTACAATGGTGAAGAGAGTGTGTGGTCTGAATTTTTCATTGCTAGTCTTGTATAATTACCCTTCTCAAAACACATTATGCCCTGTCCGTTTAGCTATACCCTTTGCAAGACGCGACCCTTTTTTTTATAGAGTTTTATTTTAGTTTTATTGCTGCTCAAGCCTTCGTCGTCGGTTGGTTCTCCCGCCACAACCACCGCACCCACACCCCCACCCACAGCCACACCAATAACAAGATGCTGGCTATGCGTTTCCTATTAAATACAGCTACGTATGTCTAACTTTAAAAAAATATGAAAAAAACCTGGGATTCTGTGACAAGTGCTTCCGTAAGATACTGAGGAACTTCCTTAGTAGATAATATTATGATATCTTCGCTTTTTTTATATGTTAGGCAGTGTAGATGGTGGTTAGTTACCAATGTTTCGGGACAATCTATCGGTCCCATCTTCAAGGATCAAGCATAGGACCGACAGATTGTCCCGAAGCGTCGGTACATAACTACCAATCTACGCTGCTTAACATCCCAGGAGAGCGAAGATCTCATTTATACAGCGGCGGAAGCCTGAAATCACGGATACTAATTATGTTTGATGCCATAAATAGGTTGTCACATGATAAGGTTAACATAATCTTCATACCCTAAAGACTGGCGTCTTTTATCGGACGCCTTTTGGTTTGCGTTTATTGATGTAGTCACTACAGTACTAATTAATAAATTATCACGTATTATTATTATTATTATTTATATTATTATTATTAAAAATGTTCTTGCAAACAAAGCTGAAACACGTAATTGTTAACGGAAGACTAGGGAAATACTCTAGAGTTTTAGAATTTTAAGGTTGTTCATTACGTGCATTTTCTATCTATCTTATTTTCTTTTATTAAACCAACCTACTGCACCATCCTACAGATTGAACCTAGCTAAGACATGCCAAATAGGTACAAACATTACGATTGTAATTCAGTATATTTTAGCTGGTTTTTAAAGAACTTGATGTGAGCTCCCTGAGGATGGTGCTATAGCACCGAGACGTATAGGAGTGTTAATAAAACTATACGATTATGTATATTGTGTGTGCATTTGGTGGGTTTAATAAAAGAAAATGTGTCAGAGTTTTCGAAATTCACGTAGGATGATATTCGAAATCCCCACCTTTCGTGATCACCCATTTTAGTTCAATTTTTCGGCCCTTCTTTTCTGGTTCAGACGAATCGGGATGAAACCATGTAAGTAGCGAATCGTCTTCTTCCACTTTCCTGCTATTACACAGATCACTCTCAGCACATTAAGGCTGTGTCCTTGATTAAGTGAGGTTGATCGCTTACGAGCTCATAACTCCGCTGCACAAGTACTGTTTTCTATTATAATTGTTATGATTATTAAAATAAAATTTTATGTATTGATACTTTCTGAGTTTCTTGTAAACGTTTAGTACTTATATTACACATGTTAGTGGAACCAAACATGCATTTTGTATTGGAAATATTTTCGGATTATCTACGCTTGTGGTATTGACAAGGAAAACACCATATCTCGGGCGAGGAACGGATAGTGTTTCTGTTTGTTAGTGAGAAACCGACAGCAGTTTTTAAACCACCCTTTATTTAGATTCATAAATGTTTTATGTTATGGAAATATACAAGAGACTACCTATGAATCTTGCCACGATTACAGCACCCTCTCCGCCTTTCGTGGTACAAAGTGCTTGTAGAGGGAAAGTAAAAGATATTTGAGGTATTTTTATTCATCCTGGCTTAGTCATATTGTAAATATTATGCAGGTTTGCCTTAACATCAAACAGCTTCAATTTCTGGAATGATGTACTGCATCATAAAGAGACTAAATAAATGGAAAATAAAATGAGAAGACATCCACACTATTATATTTTAAACAGACTGAACAAAGTAAATTAATGAAAGCGAGGTGGAGTTTTATTCTTTCATTGCAATTTTATCATTAAAATTATAAATTCTCTTGTTTTATATCAGTGTTAATTTACAGACAAAAAACGGAATTGTAACAGAATTTTGAATTTCATTTTGTAACGAAAGTTGTCAGTGTTACTGCACACAGGATCTCTGTCGACATCACTCCCATTCCTTTAGAGATAAAAGAGAAATTTTGCTGTCGCATTGTACTGAAAATAAAATAAATACGCTTTAATGAAACGTCTACTTCAAAGCAATGAAACTCATTTTCCCTTAAATTCAATGATAAAGCTATGATTTATGTCTAATGTTGTAATAATCAGCTGTCGGAAGGTTTACGGATTTGCGACATTTGAGGTTCTCACAGCTGTGTTGATAAAGATTCAAGGCTTCTGTGACGTAACATTGTTTGATTGGTATATTGCAACCTACGTTTCGGAGCAGCCTTATGAATCCACCTGCAGAATTTAACGTACCAATAATTGTGGACTTCATGGACTGCTAGACGCTCTTCCACAGCGTCGGTAAATACCTGCCGACACAGCGTGTTATCTCAAAAGACAGTTTACGGACTCCTTTTTAGAGAATTAGCAAAAACTATTGAATTTGAATGTAATTAGAAACTATAATGGCTTGTAATAGCTTAATACATATATTTTTTCTCCTGTGGCGCAACAGCCCATCTCGGGCCTAAGCCGCTTCATTGTTGAGGTTTCTAGATCACACACAACACACGCACACCCGGTAGGACTCCTCTAAACGAGTGATCAGCTCGTCGCAGAGGCCGCCGCTACCTACACAACACACAACAAACTAAAGAGACGAACATCCATGCCCGGATTCAAACCCGCGATCCCAACAATCAAGCGCCTGCAGGCCTTCGCCTTACACCACATGACCAACGGGATCGGTAGTTTAATACTCGTATATTGCAATGTGTGATTGCTCCAGTGAATAAACTCTGAATATCAGCGACACAGAAGGTGTCGTTATAATCACCATCCGGGGATTAGATCCTTAGTCAATTTGGAAATGCAGTGCTAGCATTTCCTTAATCTGCTGGTAACTTCTTCTTCTTGTACTCTAAGTTGGCAGTATGTATTTTCATGATGGAGTTGGCTCTGTTATATGTAAATAATATGTCCAGTTAAGATTGTGACCTTACTGTCTAATAACTGAACGCGAATTTCCAACACAGCTAATAACATTGTCCTCCATAAGGTACGAACCTGAGCCATTTGTATCCGCAGTGTATATTCATAAAAATCGTGATAATGTTTTCAAATTTCTTTGTCAGACTTCCTAATTTAATTTTTTAAAGAAGTGTTTCCACCAGATTTCTGTACGCATTCCTTTCCCAGCCATGTTATCACACTAAATTTCACTTTCCCAACACATCTAGGTGACCTGTAAGTAAATCACCGAGTTTTTATGTCATATACCGAATAAACATCTTGAATTCCATGGCAGGAACAGAGATCTTTCTTCATCGCGGCTCCACTTGAATCGCCGGTTTCACTCAGTATTCAGTTAAATGGGTACCGGGAATTTTGTCTCCCGGGGGGGGGGGGGGGGGGGTTACAACGGGCTTATTAAGACGATTATTTTCAGCTAGTGTCGAATAAGAATGCTTGGTGCGTTATGTGATCTTCCTTATACGTCATCATTACATGGTGATTATGGACACAAGGACAGTATTATCTTTACCTGCCGAAGTGTTGAATTGGCGGTGGACACAATTGCCTGTTCAGGCGCTGTTAGCAGAAATATAGTCTTTCCTTTGATTAGGATAAATGTACGCTATATCTCGAAATATCTTATTTCTTGTTACGAAATGCAAAATTCGCCACGAGATTGGGCTTGCTTTTCAAAGTTTACGTTTAACAGTTCTCGGTTGCATTTGTGAAGAAATGTTAAAAGCACATGGAAAATATGTACTCTCGTGGAGTATATGTAACTTTGCACCTGAAATAATGTAGGTTTATCATGTGTGAAAGTGAAATAATTTCATCAGATAATGTTTTGTTAAAAGTTACGCTTGGATGCGAAGAAAGAAAGTGAATTAACTTTCTTAGTTACAAAACACTTCAAGGTAACTAAGTAAACCAACTGCTTGGTGGACAGCTATGCTTGAGAAGCTAAGATACCGCCGGAAGTAAAATATTTCCGCAGTTTGTGGAGTCCAAAGCCTCATCACCGTGTTTACAAAAGCCCACCACGGGACCCCATCCTGAGCCAGCTGAATCCAGTGCACCTGTACATCTTGTACTTTGAGATCCATTATAACATTGTTTTTCTTTCTGCGTCAGGTCTTCCTACTGGTCTGTATCCTAGACACTTTCCTACCAAAATGCAGTATTTATTGAAACTTAACAATTGCACGTATTATGAGGAAAACCGGCTGAACTCTGTCTGTACAGCCTGAATGGGAGAAATATAAAGGAAAGATTCCTAAGTTTTATCTTACAGAAATATTTTCTGGCTGAGAGCTGTATAAACAACTAGAAACATTACACCATCCCTATACCATTTTTCACCTTTAAATAACCATTTCTTTGTAACTGTAGAACAATTTATTTCCCATTTTAACTTATACACCAACACTCATCACTTTCTCGTTCTTCGACAATGTCTTCTTTCTCAGTTGATTAATCTTTTCTATTTTCTTTTACTTTTATCTTTATTACTGTCTCCTCCTTTCTTCCTCAAGCAGTTACTTACTTTGGCATCTTTGTTTTACACGATTATCTCGCATTATAATTCTCCGTGCCTCGTACGTTCCTTTAGCGACACTATCCAGTGGGCAAGTAACATTTTTGAAGCAATTCTGACGGCTGTCGCCTGTTACTTTATTCACATGCCGCGCTGTCTGTCGTCTCATCGACCCACAATCGGTATCCGATTGCATTCAGCGGTTTAGCGAGAATTCTCCCACTGAATGGCGTAGTAACAGGATGACTACCACTCACAGTGACTCTATGATTGATTACCTGACTACCAAACTTCCTTACTTTCTAAGTAATTAACTAAGTAATTAACTCATGGAGCAGTGTCCGTTGAGGAACTTGATACTTGGTCAGGCAGTGGAAAGTGTTCTGCCTCTGTTGGAGCCCCTTGCTCACTAGTCACCACTGGTCTGTATTTTGAGCCAAATGCATCCAGTGAACACACTGCCTTCCTGTTGGTTGAAGAGCTGTGTTAGTATGCTTTCCCGTCTACGGTCAGGTCTTCCCAAATGTCTTTTCTCTGGTTTTCCCGCCAGAAACTTTCACGCATTTCTCTTCTTCCTGCTTTCTGCACGCCTCCTTCATCTCATCGTAATATTTGGTGAATAGTAGAGCTTTGTGGTTCATAGTTATGGAATGTTTTCTATCCTCATGCTACTTCCTCCCCTTGACTGCCAAATATTCTCCGTTGCACCCTGTTCTCAAAGACTTTTTGGACTACTAACAGATTAACTTATTCACTGAATTTGTAAGTAACTTATGACTGACATTAAGTAAGTACCGGTGACCAAATTCAGAAGACATTAACTAGGTAACTGCCTTAATGCACGATTAAATACCAACTCCCCGGTACTTCGTCTTGCAGACGGACTACATGATGAGTAAGCTGAGATACCCTTTTTCCGTCCGTAATGTGTTTG
Organism: Reticulitermes speratus; assembly: GCA_021186555.1. Taxonomy (NCBI): domain Eukaryota; kingdom Metazoa; phylum Arthropoda; class Insecta; order Blattodea; family Rhinotermitidae; genus Reticulitermes; species Reticulitermes speratus. The sequence goes on from JAJKFL010000005.1 coordinate 26,070,237, forward strand.
CTCCCTACCAGTATCATAACGTTCCGCAGCTATACCTATTAACGTGAATTATGAACTACAAATTTACTCATATATTTTAAAAAAAATAAGGTTACTCTACCGCAATATTTGCACATCGCTGTGACAGCAATCACTACCGTACATCTTGGTAAGAGTGGCACTAAATTAGGCTCACAGTGGGAATTAAGTACAAGGAAGATGAATTCCGTCGTTGTATAGAACCTGCCTTAGACCGAGTGATCAGTCAGTGACTAGTTAAACGGAACGAAATCTTCTTGAGAAAGGAATAGTCGGTCAGCTGCTTAGAAAATCCCTCGCATATTGTTGAATCTGACGTTTCATTCATGTATTCACAAAGCTCCACAACTATACTTTATCCTTACTTAGTTGAATATAATTCGCTACCTCCCAGTATTTATTTAAAGTCCATTTTATTATTGTGCTTCCGTCTACGTCTAGGCTTCGAAAACTGTCCCTTCCCTTCAAGGGTTTACACTAAATTGCATTCGGTTTTTGTATATCATAATTATGGACTAAATTATTGAAATAGACCCACTAAATAATTGATTGGATTATTAACTACATAACGACATTTGCATAACGCTTTCTTCAGGCATTTCATATTAGTTGTTTGTCTGATCGAGAACATCGCAATGTGAACCCAGAGTGCTAAACACCATCCGGATGATAGCCACTGTCCCTGTACTGAATAATTCAATCCGGTTCCCCACCTTTATTACCAGTGTTTATACTATAGTTTCATATTATGCTCTTCTTTATGCCTGTGTCTTGAATTGGTCTCATCCAGTAGGTTATTAGAAATAGAGGTGCCTGTGTTATTCATTCCATGCATTTGCTAGCCCTGTTAACATTTTTACGTTAATAATCCTAGTAGTACAAGGTGAAAAATACAGAATTGTACCTCCTCCTTATTCAATATTCTTAAAGATTCTCTTGTCAAGTTCTCAATGGACCACCAACACGTTCATGCACTTTGAGTGGTAGACCAATTTTGTGGGCGAATCTTAGAAAATGTATCATCCACAAAGAGATGAATGATTTCGATTGAATGTGAAATGATATTTACTTAATTTATTTTCTTTTTGACAGTTAACAATATATTTACTATTTGCCTGAAGCTGAATACCTCTTCAGTTGTTGGTGGTTACGACTACGTTGTCATAATGAAACAGAGATTTTGCAATTATGCCACATAACTTGCAGACTTACGCCCAATAAACATGATACATGAACGACACCAAATGTCAGCATTGGTATATCATCTGGCTACATTTTATTCGACGGTCCAGTGATCAATAGGAACGGCCATGTTTCTACAGAGCAGCCAGGGCATCAGGCCAGGAGGATAGCAGACTGAGAAAAAGAGAGGATGAGAAACGCATTAGAATTGCAAAGTACGACAAGTAATATTTTAAGATCCAAAAATGAATTCCAAGTAATACCCTTCGAAAGTAAAATAAAAATGAATTGATGACGTATGTGAAGTATTTTCGAAACTGGAGTAATGAATCTGCTTGCTTAAATACCTGATGTAATTTATTAGTCTCAATAAGTGGGTAATAACTGGGTGTCTGTAGGATCTACTAGTTACACAAACACACACTTTACGTCCTAGAGTCGCTTTTCCATCTAAATGGAAAGTGAAATTATGTTGTTTTATAACTTGGCAAGAAATCACATGGATGGTGGAGACGACAAACCTCGCGGTTTCAACTCTTAGGTGTCCTGTTGCATTCCCCTTCATCTCCACGTGACCTAAGTCGACCAGCTCAAAGCGCTTGTCGCAAAAGAAAGTTGTCATTATTGTAGTAACATTCTTGTGACTATAATGGGTAGACGACTAAAAGGGAATGTTAGAGAAGAATTCTGGAGGGAGAACTGGACGGGAATTTGAAGAAAGTCAATCCATGGGACTTTCTATATTGAGTATATCTGAAATAACACTTATCTAATAATAATTAAATTAAATTAAATTCTAGTTTGTTAATGTGCCGAGTCAACAGCCAGATGGCCAATTACAGATACAGCACAACATAAGAAACAACACAATAATAATAATAATAATAATAATTAATAAAAAAACATAAAATATTGTAGGGCAGTACTTTATCACGTTCACAACATCCCGCTCCGTGTCCCTGTCCTGGGTAGACTAAACCAGTCCACGTTCTTCCATCTTATTTGTTTAAGATCGATTTTAATGTTATCTTCCAATCTACGTTTAGGTCTTCCACGTGGTCTCTTTCTTTCAGATTTCCGCAACAAAACCATGCATACATTTATTTTCTCTCCATAGCTGCCACATGCTCTGCCATTCTCATCGTAGTTGATTTGGTCATCCTAATAATTTTCGGTGAATAGTGTAAACCATGAAGCTCTTCGTTATGCAATTTATTTCAACTTCGTGCTTACTTCGTCCATTTTGCGTTGAAATATCTTCCTCAGCATCGTATTCTGAACTAACTTGAGCTTACGTTGTTTCCTTAATGTGAGAGACGAAGTTTCACACCCATACAAAACAACAGGCAAAATAATAGTTCTGTATACTTTAATACTTATATTCACAGAAGACGGGAATGTAAGGGATATTGGACCTAACTGTAGTAGGAAATCTCCGAATTTAATCTGCTCATAATTTCTTCATGTACGAAACTTTGACTTGTTATTGTCTTTTCAAATATCTAAACTTGGCAAAGTTTTCAAAGGATTTATTTGTTATCATGTTGTGATATTTTTCTGCCTCTTGTTGACAAAACATATACATGTACTTAAATAGTGACCTACAAATATATTTTTATTGTTTTGTCCTAACAAACAAAATAATAATAATAGTAGTAATAATAATAATAATAATAAAAACTTTATTAACTACAACAGCAAGTACAGCAATGGAGATATACATCATTATTGAATCGTTGTGCCTTTAACCAACATCCAGGAACAATTTGAAACATAATAATAATAATAATAATATATTGGTATTATGCCTATTATTCTTTTCATGAGTGGTAGTGGTGATTTTATATTTCCATGGAGTTTTATTATCATATTATTACTGTTTTTATTATTAATCCGTATAAATCTACTCTTAACTCTCGCAACAGTATATTACAAATACGTTTGTTATGTTTTCGAAAATTAAAAAGGATTTCCGGAGCAGGAATTATGAAGCCTGCTTTCCTATTGCATAATTGTCTAGTCCTACATGTCTGTCACATTATTGTTGGTGTCGTATTTTACTTTCTTGAAGGACTAATTACTTAAATATACATTTTTTGCCATAAATTCTTTGGGTGTGACTGCAGATTTTCATATCTTTTAACATGTTTGTAATTGTTGACTTACAATATTTCATAGATAAAGTGCAGGTATGTTCATGATCTATGTACCAAACTCTACATGCTTTATTATTATTGTCATAAAACTGAAATCTATGAAAAAAACTTGCACAGCAGTCATCTTCCTCTTTTACAGTTTACAATCTTTTGCTTCAACAAACGTTGCGTAACTTAACAAAGTTTATTACTAAATGCCATTAACATATTTGTTAACAACTGGTCAAATGCTTCAGACGTAGAAGCGTGGAAACGCGTGCACAGACAGACTGGACTTCTCAAAAGCCTGCTTGCTTCCTGTTCAGAAAGTGCAGTAAGCTAGAAACCGTCTTGGAACAACGCCTTTCGAGAAAAACAGATTCACGTTCTTCATTACAGGAAATGTTTTAAAAGTTAGTTCTGACTTAAAAATTGTGTAAAATCTTGTCTCTTAACCATATTCGTTCCTTCTTTAATCATTGCTATAACCCAGTTTAGTTCATAACAAAATTGTGGATGACATGAACCCCAGATCTAACAGCTCAGATACTCGGTGTATACCGTACAATTTTCTAAACATAAATTCAAATTCATAATAACCGTTGTACATGTATATTTTACTCTTATGAAACGGGGGAACGCAGATATAATTAAGTGTTAAAAACGAAGCCCTTAAAGAAGTGTCTAGGGCTGAAAACATTTAAATGTGTGGATACTGCTTAAGGTGGAACTCCGTAAAGTACAGGTCTTCTTGTTGTGGTGGTAGTAATACAAGCCAAGTTAGGACAAAACGGGAAGGAAACGCGGGCAGAATCTTGGTGTTGAAGTGGTTAATTGAAAACTGACAAGAAAATGTTAAGTAATGGGTCTATAAAATAAATATTAAGGAAATAAGCTGTGAGGGTGGGAAGTGAATGGAAGTGGCTCGGGAATTTACGTCGTGGTGGTATTTGGTGTTAATTGTGTTGAACGTTCGGATTCTGCTAAAGGAGGATTTATTGTTTGTATAATTCCCTCTCATAGGGACTGCAGAACATGGTATCCTATATTTTCATGAAGGTTAGTTTCTCTTACCTACAGTAGTGAATAAAGTAGATTTGATCAACTTTTGCGCAGAAAGGTTGTCAATTCTTTACCGTATGGGCTGTAGTGCTGAAGGCAATAAACCTCTCAAGTTCTTCACAGTACTTCCTTGTTACAGTTTTACCAATCCACAGTCAGAGAATTATTTTTGTACTTTGATTTGTCATTGTTTGTTTTTGGGGGGAAACGTCGATAGTGATATATTGTTAAGAGTCAGAAATAATATTTTCCAGATCGGTTCGCCGGTTTCCACCAGCTGCGTATTGCCTACATATGAAGCATGACAATTTTTGTGTCGCAAGCAACAGTTGTCACAGAAGGTGTGGGACACTTCTCATGAAGTATATAGCCGGTCCGTTCATAATAACCGGTGTTGCTGCTAACAAAAGGGCGGTTCATTTTCTTGTTTTATGATTCCCATTGATTTTGTGGGAAATAAATTTTCATTAAAACACCTATTGTGGTCCTAAATAACAAGAGAAATTCCAGCCTGTACACATAAAGTAGCCCACAGAATTAAGTTTTTTGTCATCCTCATTGGTCACACACTTTCTTAATAAAAAGTCATCAGCAGAACTGGTTGCGCCTATAACTAAATCCATGTATCAGAGTCCTTATTGAGAATCTAATACTCGCTCGTAAAACTCCCACCACTTATGGAACCACAAGGATTCATAGCATATTCGCTTGAGCCCTCGTTGCGCCCTTTCACGTGTCACATAAATCCAGTTCACATTCTCGCAGACTATTTATTTAATACGTATTTCAATGTCCTCGTCCCATTCACGCATCTGTCCGCAAGTGATATATTAACTTCAGTTTCTCTGACACCACTGTTGCGAGAAATGTTGCACTGAGCCTTGATCTTGCACGGAACCTCGTCATGCGTCAAAATTCACATTATAACACAGGGAAAATTCCTGACGAATATTATTTCTGTGAGGCAATTTCAGACTCGATATTCAAGTGTATATGCAGACGAAGGTCCAGAACACGTTGACTGCAAGGCCGCCGGTCTTTTGCTGAGGTCATTAGATGGAGCTACGAATGGATATTTGATATTATGACCTACAGGTATTATAAACTGAGGCCTATTTATAACATAAGTAAAGAACACTATAAATGAAACAGCTAACTGCGTTCTATACAAGTTGTTATTTATTCAATCAGTACGCGTTTCGATTCTGTAGGATGTGGATTATCTTCAGCGTCTAATTATATTACATTGTTTTACATATATTTGACGTTATTGGTGTTTCTATTACATTGTCACATTGTAATTTTTCAGCGTGTACAATGCCATTGGTGTAGGATTTAAAATTAAGAAGTTACAGTACTGGACTCCGATTGCAGTTGCTAACATATTCTGATAACAGTTTTAGAATAATTAAAAAGTACGCTAAGTTACACATAAATAGTATGTTATATCCTGAGCATTTGTCATTATCAAACATAAACTGATTGTGGTTTAATTTGTTCGTACGACAAACATATTCACAACATTATCACGGAACTCTCTTGGTTTGGTAGTTCATGAATTGATATTGTACATACTTTAGGGCATTATTGTTAGTGTTCGCTAATTTCCTCACTTGCGCCTTAGTCCATTCGAGCACATAAGCATCCTCCAGCAATGGGCTACGATCCTTCTTGTCCTTTGCACCAGCTGTCACCATTGCCAACAATTCTGACACGTTTACTACTCGCACATGTAGCTAAACCTTTACATACGATATGGTGTCGTAAAACAATATTTGACAAGAAAAATAGGACGTCGTATCTTTAGCTAAAATTTGTTGTACAGATCAGTAGATTAGAACACAGGGTAAGGACACTATCCTGATGTCTATTCAAGCAATATACGTATTTTGTCAGTCACTTCTCCTTGTTCGAATCTGCAGCTAAAGTGAACTGTACCTCCATCGATTTATTGTCATCAGCGGTGCACAGCGTCCTGAATACCATCTTTCGTATAGTTGTAACCTACCATGCACAAATATGTACAGACTTCTTGCTACTTTGATTTTCTTAGTAGAAGAAGTTCATATTACAACAGAGTTGCACGTGTTTGAGCGGTTTTAGTTTCTCACAGGGAAGACCATGAATATTAATGTATCCTGGAATATGAAGACGTACGACTTGTTAGGTGGGTACAAAGAATGAGATTCTACGTTTAAAATGAGAGCAACTACTTTCCCTGCAACGTTGGTATGTGCCAAAATATGCAGCGTCACATTCCTCAGAACAGTAATGTTTAATTTTACGTACTCTTTCATGTTATCCAGCCATGCTTATAACGTAACCTCACACATTTAGTTGCATAAGGAATATACCCTTTGTACCCTAGACGAATCACAAAACATTGCCATCCAGCGAGTTTCACTCCTGGAATTGTTACTAAAATTTCGGCCCCGGAACCATCCACCCTGACTCCGACTGTCGTGATGAGAATGTTACTTTGGTCATTATTCATCGTCTCGTACTTCATACACACGACGTTTCGGAAGCTGCCTGTGTTTCCTCCATCATAAAAAGGTAATTTTTTTGAAACTTATTCTGTTTGGCCCTTTAGCTGTATCTAATGGACCAAACGGAATATGTTTCCTAATGTTACATTTACCTGATGATAGAGAGAGAGCCATTTTCCGAAACGTCGTATGAAATACGCGTCAGACAATAAACAAGTCCATCGTTATATTATTATTATTATCACTGTGCGTCAGTTAGTGTTACATATCTTTAGAGAATTATAATATCGTTTTGTTTTTGTAGTCCCTCCAAGCAAAGCAGTACAATACCTGAAACTACAGTACGTTAACTCTCCTCCACATCATTCTCACGTCAATAATCCTTAACCCGTAAAAACCTAGTGGTTACGATATTTATGGCCAGGCTTAATACCGAAAACTCTAAATTTTGCCCACACAGTGTATTTGTATGTTCTGTACTATTCTCAAAATAAACAACCGTTTTTTCCCCAGCTGCAATAACTCCATAGTTAAAAAAAGCCAGATATTTTTCTCCCGCCAGTACGTAAGTCGCTGTGTGTACGGCAGAGGCAACTAGCGCAAGAGTCTTTACACGTTTACAGTATAGAGGGATCAGCAGCTGAAAAACATAGGGAACAGTCGGTTATGCTATCCCATCTGACGGCCTTGGAAATTAACATTATCCGCTCAAGTCCTCAAAAGTGAATCAAACTTCGTACAATGGTCAAATTTTGGCTTTCTTACAACCATGTGGGTGGCAGCCGTGATTTCAGGCTTCCGAGGTGTAAATGAGGTCTTCGCGTTTCTAGGATATGGCGCAGCCTTGATTGGTATTTAGTTGCCGACGTTTCGGGACAGCCTATCGGCCCCATTTTCATGGGTCAAGCAGTCCAAGAAGAAGTTCTTCTTGGACTGCTTGACCTATGTCCCAAAACGTCGGTAACTAAATACCAATAAACGCTGCGCAATATCCTAGAAGAGCGAAGTCCTTGTGGGTGGAAGATTATCTTCTGTAGCACACTTTTTCAGCACGCTACAGTGGAACTCTTGCATTTCACTGTTTTCTACAATGTGGTAAATTTTGTGTAATCGTAGTGTTGGATGCCATAACGCCATGATTGGTGGATACAATAAAAATCCATGTATTGTGAGATAAAATGTATTTACTACCCACCGATATTTATGGCGCCAGTTATGTAAAATTGAGAACCGGTTAAACGAATTTGAAAATATTTCTGGGCTCGTGGGTCGATACAAAACACATGGGATGAGAGGAAAATGGACAGAAGAGCAGCTCACGCAGAAATGTGTGACATATGCACGATTATGATAGTGAGTAAGGGCTCAGGACGATGTACCTCTTTATATTATTTATAATTTAGTAAAAATAAACAATCTTCCACTTAAGTATTGTGCAGTTTTTTTGATTATATCACATTTTTCGAAAGTGGTGTTGTTATATCCCATTTGTCACTTTGCAACATTATGTTTTTATTATAATTTAGGACGAAATGTTTCGTTATTATACACGTTGAACTTACTGAGTGTAAGGAATTAAAATATATATTAAAATTCGTAAAAGTATGCCGTGTAACTCTAAAAATGACTTTCTAAAAAAGCTAGTGGCTTTATTGTAGCTGCTGACCCTTTGTATAAGTCACTGATCCATCTTTATAAGGGAAGAACATTGCGTTATCTGTGAGTTACGAACTGAAACAAATATATAAAGGACAAGTTCTGTGTGTTTGTAAGCTGAAACTTCTTCTTGGCTCAGTTTTCGTTGTTATGAGACGATTATTTTCTTTCCATTGTTTACCCACACTGAATCCTTGTTAAATTATGCAGCAGATATCGAATATAAATGTAAGGATATACCCTTTGCAAATGTAAATCAAAAGATGAAATACAGTAAGTGTGTTATAGAACGATTTTGCCACTTGCTGAGATTATATAGCGTTGGTGCAAGATCAATGAATGTAGAGCACTGGAGAAATACTGACAGGAGGAAGTCGTCGAAGTACTCTGAGAAGCACGTGTCCCATGGCCACCTTTTCCACCACAAATCCCTGAACGTGCCTGGGATGGACTCCGGGCCTCCGAGATGAGAGTCCATCTACTAACTGCCTAAGCCATGGCACGGTGTCTGAAATTTAGTATAACCATAATTATAATAATAATAATTATTATTATTATTGTTAGTTATTTCGCGTAATTATTGAATTAAATGCATACAAAAAAGAATAACATTTTCGTATTTAAAGTTTAATATGGATAAAAGGCAGTGAAACAGTGTCTTGTGTCATGATTATTTGACACACTGAATGCAAACAAATCAGTGTTATAATACATAATATCAAAGCAGTATTATTCCTACATTTCTGTTATGTACTTAAGTAAACGTGCAAGAAAACAGCATTTTAACAGGGGCCACTGTAGGAGATAAAGTCATCCTTCCAACAGTCGACTTTGCTCCGAATGAAACACAAATGCCTTTTGTAGTCAAAACGAAACATTTTGCAATATAACCAGCATTCGAAGTGACCGTAAACAAATCACAGAGGCAAATGTTTATCTTGAAGAGCTTGTTTTTCTCACGGACAATTAAAGCTGCCATGTCACATGCCAGAAATAGTAACAGGATTTTAAATTTACCGAGAATTAATTTTAAGTGTATCTGATGAATAAACTTAATCCAAAATCCAAGCTGACATATTCAAATTTAGAGAAATGTCCAGAACTTCCTGTCAGGTGGTTTTATTGCATTCTGTTGACAAGTGACTAGATATAAAGATACGACTTGTTCTAGCTCGTGATGTCAAACAGTGACTTTGCAAGTGATGATAGATAATCAGTCAGCTTTGCTCGTCTCTGAACTGGCGTCGGTATAGTCAGTTCCTGCTACTGGCTGTTCAACTGAGTGGAAGTCCTCAATCACGGAAGCTTACGGTTCCTTCCACCCCACAAGTGTGCTCACGGTGTAAACTGTGCGCATGTCATCTTATTACCCTGGGGGCGCCACTGCGATAATTAAAAAGAAAGCTATATTAATGTTGTTTCACTTATTCTTGAAAATCTCACCGCCCCACAGTACCTACTGCCTGAGGCTGCAACAGTCGTTGCTGCTGGTAAATGTGGCAGAGTTAATTAGAACTTTCTCGAAGTTTATATGTTAATAATATTGAGTATGCATTAACTACGAGTTCTTTATTTCACGACATTATAGAAAAGCTGATTTCGTATGTAAAGTGTTCAGATAAAATCTTTGCCATATACATACGTAACCTTTACTGTCATCCCAACTATTTGCACCTGACTTTCCTTTACAGTTACTAGAACTCCTTCTCGGTGAAGTACGTTTCTTTTGTCGTCATCTTGAGCACCGCAGCTGTCACGGGATATCCCGGCGGACGCAAGCATTCTATGCGATAAACCTCTCGAGTTCCGTGCGGCGATGACAGAAACACGCTGTATAGGAGAAACCCCGACTTCAGAGTTACAGAGATCCTGTTCGTATTTTTATGGTTTACCTTACTCACACGAGGCAAATATAGGAATAATACCTACATAAGCCACGCCTGCTTTCTGCCATATCATATTCAATTAGTTGTTTATTCGACGCTTAAGAACTTAATCTGAGTTACTGAAAGCTCCATTAATTAAACCCGGTAACTTATATTCTTAGCTTAATCTACGTACCGTCACCCAACAAGTGGACAAACTGTTGAGCGTTAGGTCCTGGTCTGCTAGTGTGCGATACCCATGTAGGCTAGTACGTTCTTACCGTTTCGGAGGAAAGTGTTGCGCCCATCGAAGTGACCCTGATGATAAAGGCAACTTATTTTTCCGAAATGCTGATATCCTTGTATAAGTCTACACAGTGTCACAGCACAGAAGCCAAAAAATTTAACGCTTTCTGCGATGAAAACGTAAAAGTGTCATTAATTTAAGCGTCCTGGACAGCACACAGAATGACTAGCGTTTGAAGTGAATGATTACAAACAGCGCTGTACGTCGTTTGTGGTTAAGCAAGAACACGCCTAGCGTTTTATATTAGAATGTTTATGAAATGTTAGAATATTTTAGGTACACGTGTTTCAGTTTAGTAAATTTATATCAACGAGGGGGAAAAAAAAAGAATACCAACAGAAGCCTAGCCTCTGATTTCCATTCCAACAAGAAAGCAGAAATCAAGCTGAACGTGCGCCGTGCATTGTGTTGTCTGCAGTACACTTGTATGTATATTTGCTTACCTGCTCTTATCTTTGTTTCCACTTGGAAGGCGTTTAAACAGCACTGCACTTGTTTATGGAGCAGACCGTCTGCCATGTGTGTGGGATTTGAGAGCTGCATGTAATTCACAGTACCACTCCGTTTTCACATGCCTGACGTTACAATAAACTGTAAAGTACCGAACGCCTTTGAACCTTCGTAATGCAGTATTACGGCTGACACGGTCACGTGTTTTTTTCACACTGACTGACTGCTTTACGCTTTAATTATTTAAGTCGCCGTGTCGAATGCAGAGATCATAAAACGTGGAATTAAATGGGAATGTATACAAGAGTAGAGTGTGGGCGGAGGTTTGGAAGATGACTGCCATGTATCGTCTAAGTAGCTGCGTTGCCAAACGCAAACTCACGTAGGAAAACAAGCCTAGAAATTTATTTTATGTATTTAGGAAACAAGGACGATTAGTGCATTTTTAAGACACGATGGATATTATTTGTCTTATTTTCCACAAAATGTCGTTTATTTCATAATTTTATATTTTTCTGTTCAAATAAGACCTTTTAGTAAACCATGCACTAACATTTAAATACTCATCCCGGTAGGATAAAGGCTATTTTAGGATACCCTTTCACTTGGAGAAATACGGTAAATAGTGTCATTCCAGAATGGGATAAACTTCCAGTCTCTTGCGTGAAGTAATAAAGATTAAAGTACATAAAACTCTTTAATTTTATCATTTTCCTTGTATTAGTGTAGAACTCAGCCTCTCATCTTAAATGGAGAAGATACGTTGAGGAATTTTTGATAAACGTTGCCGAGAAGTGTATTTGAATTGCAGAGGGGAAAGTATCGGGAGGAAGGAGGTAACTAAACAGTGCGAAACTTCATAATTTGCAATCTCCACTCAAAAATTATTAGGATGATCAAATAAAAGGAGAACATGTAGCAAGCACGAAAGAGGATATGAATGGACGAACGGTTTCTGTCGGAAATCTTGAAGGAAAGAGACCACTTTGGAGACCTAGGTGTAGATGGGAGGATAATATTACAACGATTCGTAACGAAATAATTTAGGAGGTTTGACCTGGAGAGGGCTAGTTCGAATATGGATCCGTGGTGGGCTATTGTGAACACGGTAACGAAGCTTCGGATTCTGTAAAAAGTGAAATATTTCTTCTCTAGTTAATCAATTGTTAGTTTTTGAAGGACCCCCTTTCCTGTGGCTATTTAGTGAGGCAGATAAGTTGATGGACAGTAGACGTGCGCATTTCGGCAACGTAGGAATACATCTGTACCAAAATTAACGTAGGCTACACAGAATGATCATTTCCACCTCTATTCTCACAGTGCAGATATTGAGTGCGACTGTTCCAGGGAAAACGGGTGTAACGTGGTTGCAGCCACATTAAAATATCAGTCTAGAATAATTTTTTTTTATTTTATGAAAAGTGCTTTAACAAGTGTTTGGGAAATAAGCTCGCTCTTGTGTTTTGTTGGTACGTAAATAACATGAAGTAAAGTGCTTTGTTCATTTAAAAAAATAAAAACGTCCCTTCTGGATACTTTTCTCTTACCCCAACCCCATAACCACATTTCTTTCATATCCTTTTTTATGCTGATGCCCTTGGCAGACGGAAATTCGTGTTGGGTCAGAGTATGGGTGGAGAGACACGGGAACAAGGACAACAACCACAACAGTCGCCATTTTTGAAACTGATTTTCGGCTCCAGAAACAGGTTTCCCTCTGCGCCGTTGTAATGAGAACTTCTGAAGTACTAATCTCTCCGCGTTACTTGTAGCGACGTGCTGGCTGTTGCAAAATAGAACAACATTATGGCTGACATTCCTTTAGATGTTATGCAGGTTTCTTCCCTGAAGTTGAAAGTAGTACAATCCTTCAAACATATCTATAAAGGTTACAAGGTGTCATATCCCATTACTGCATAATCTTACATGAAATAATGTGCATTTATAGAAAACATTACTTTTGCTGATATTGTGAACTGTTTTTATCAGAAAATATTTTCGATGTTTCGGAGACGGTTTTTGTCGCTTACTTCAGGCTGAGTTCCACAATAAGGGGTACATTAGTTGAAACTGTTCGTGACTATTGCGCTACCGAAAGACGGACAATGAATTAGCGTATAAAAATACGTACGTTATTGTAGTTTAACTAGATTATGTTCAAAGGAAACGCGTCCATCAAAGTTTGTAATTGTTGTTACGAACATTTTAAAATCACTTCTTAAGCCACTAAAGCACAGTTGTTTCATATCGCTGTATGCGTCGGTCAAGTGAAACAGTATTATGAATTTAGGTGTTATCATCCCTTTGGGTTTTAAATCGAATTTATTTATATATTTAGACTAAAACAACTAATCAGTATACTGTAGATTCTTTATGGCCACTACACCATGTTTCGGCCGATTTTATGGCCATCATCAGGTAGTTGCACAATTTACCTAAAATAGATAGTATATGAGGTAGAGCCCCTTTGTTGGTATCTTCACCTTGCCGTGGTAGAGGGGCTTGTGAGTTCCAGTGACCCTGAGAGCTAAGCCGGCGGTAGCATTGCTACCAGTAGGGTCTCCCAAGCCGGACAGATCAAAAGGGTAGGAACCAGACGAAGAGAGATGCCTAGGAGATGGGAAACCAAATAAAAACTCCCCTGATGCCGGAAGCAGCGACATCAGTAGCGACATGAAGCACAGAGCAAATGATGCTCGAGATGGTTCATGATCGTGTAGCAACAGGCGTGACCAGAGTGGTCTGAACGGCTGCTGTACTGCGATGTGGAAAGCAAATGGAAAAACTACCACATTATTATTTTTCCTGGATAGTCTCTTCCAGAAACAGAGACAAATGCCAAATGCGAGATGCTTCCTCTGGAGACAAAACATTCCGGAGGTAAACTACTCCCCCATTCGGATCTCCGGGGGGGAGTGTTTCTAGGGGAGACACCACGCGGTAATGACTACAGACAAAAGCAGAAGACACAGAATGAACATAACAGCTTCAAGATAGGCACTTGGAACGTAAGGACCTTGAATCAAGGAGGAAAACTCGAAAATTTGAAGAAAGAGATGCAGAAGAACGCAGTGTCTGTGCTAGGTGTTAGTGAAGTGCGGTGGAAGGGTCAAGGTGAAATAAAAAGTGGTGATTATACAGTGTATTATTCCGGGGGTGACAGTGCTGAAAGAGGCGTAGCTATAGTAGTGCATAAAAGCGTAGTGAAAAGTGTTGTTAAGAAGAGTGTGTATAGTGACAGAATCATTGCTATTAAATTGCAGGCAGAACCGGTAAGTATTTTGATAGTGCAAGTGTACATGCCAACATCGGACTATGAAGATGACAAAGTGGAAGAGTTGTATGATATAATTGAAGCAATTCTTGAAGAGGATGGAAAGGGTGCGACAAACACGATTATAATGGGAGATTGGAACAGTGTGGTTGGAGATAAAGCACATCACAACACTGTTGGACCATATGGACTGGGAAGGAGGAATCAGAGAGGTCAAATGCTTATTGACTTCTGTGAAAGAAATGGACTTGTTATAACAAACACATGGTTCAAAAAACCTAAAAGAAGATTGTACACGTGGAAATCACCAGGAGATAGGAATCGATATCAGCTGGACTATGTACTAGTGAAACAGCGATTCAGGAACAGTGTGAAGGATGTGCAGACACTACCTGGAGCAGATATTGACTCTGACCACAATTTACTGGTTGCAAAGATCTGCACCAGATTGAAGAAGATCATGAGGTTCCACAAGAAAAAACCAAGATGGGATTTGGAGAAGCTATATGCTCAACGACAGGTAGTACACGATAGACTAGAAGAACAGCTTGGTGCAATCAAATGTGAAAGTGGGAATGTGGAAGTGCAGTGGAACAATATCAAGAAATGTGTGTTAGATACTATGAGTGGTTTGGTTGGAAAAGTCGAGAGGAGAGCAAGAAAGCCATGGATTACACAGGAGATGATCAGTAAAATGGATGAACGAAGGAAATGGAAGAATGTCAACAATGAAGAAGGAAGGAAGAACTACAGAAGACTGAGGAATGAATTGAAAAGAGCCACGGACAACGCCAAGAAGGAATATCTGGAGAGCATATGCGACGAGATCATAGAATTTCAAAGAATAGGACGTTATGATTTAATGTACATGAAGACAAAGGAACTAGGCTGGAAAGAAAACCATGGGATTCAAAACATTGGCATCGAAGACTCTCAAGGCAATATAATAATAAATCAGAGACGAGTATTGCAAATTTGGGAGAATTATATCACAGAGCTCTACGATCGAGCTAATCGACCAGAACATCTAGACGTCGAACCTGAAGATGAAGTAGATGAAGACGAGAAAGGCCCTTATATTTTGCAAAGTGAAGTGGAAAAAGCTATCAAGGAGATGAGGGATAAGAAGGCTACAGGAGATGATGATATACCTGGGGATGTACTCAAATTGTTGGGAGAAGGTGGTCTAAGGCTAATGACACAGATGATCAACAGCATATATGTAACTGGAGAATGGCCCAGAGATTTTATTGAAGTTACAATGATTGCCTTAAAGAAGAAGCCCAAAGCTACAAAATGCAGCGACCATCGCACAATCAGCATCATCGCTCATGCAGCAAAGATAGTAGCGAGGATACTTAGAAGAAGGATTGAGAGGAAAATTGAAGATGCACTTGGAGAAGATCAGTTTGGATTTAGAAGAGGAAAAGGAACTAGGGATGCAATTGGGATGCTGAGAATAATATCAGAACGAACCTTGGTCATAGATGAGGAATTGTGTGCTTGCTTCATAGACTGGCAGAAGGCATTTGACCGTGTCAACTGGACCAAATTAATGCAGATCCTGAAGGGAATTGGGATAGACTGGCGCGAAAGAAGATTGATCAGCAAATTGTACATGGAACAGAGTGTCAAAATACGACTGGACCAAGGGGAGACGAGAAGTGTGAAGATTGGAAGAGGAGTTAGACAAGGTTGCTGCTTGTCACCGATTCTGTTCAACTTATACAGCGAGTACCTTACCAAGGAAGCTCTTGAAGGGTTTGGAGACTTCAAAATAGGAGGACAAGTAATTCGCACTGTGAAATATGCAGATGACCTTGTGCTACTGGCTAGGGAAGAAAAGGTGCTACAGGGCATGATTGATAGACTAAGTGAAATTGGAAGACGCTATGGAATGGAAATGAATGTGGGAAAAACTAAAGTAATGAAAATCTCAAGGCAACCATCCCCAATGAAAATTATGATAGATCAAAAACAATTGGAGAATGTGGAATATTTCAATTATTTGGGTAGCATGATAACAAGTGATGCAAGGTGTACACGTGAAATTAAATCCAGAATTGCCATGGCAAAAACAGCATTCAACAAGAAGAAAAATCTTTTCACCAGCAAACTGGAATTAAATTTAAGGAAGAAACTAGTAAAGTGCTACATTTGGAGCATAGCTTTGTATGGTGCTGAAACGTGGACACTCCGGAAAGTAGATCAGAAGTATCTGGAAAGTTTTGAAATGTGGTGCTGGAGAAGAATGGAGAAGATCAGTTGGACCGATCGTGTGAGAAATGAAGAAGTATTACACAGAGTCAAGGAGGAGAGGAATATACTACATACAATAAAAAGAAGAAAGGCTAACTGGATTGGTCACATCTTGCGTAGAAACTGTCTTCTGAAACACGTGATTGAAGGAAAGTTAGAAGGAAGGATAGAAATGACGGGACGACGAGGGAGAAGACGTAAGCAGCTACTGGATGACCTTAAGGAAAAGAAAAGATACTGGAAATTGAAAGAGGAAGCACTAGATCGCACCCTGTGGAGAACTCGCTTTGGAAGAGGCTACGGACCTGTCGTAAGACAGACTACAGAATGAATGAATGAATGAGGTAGAGGCTCTAATTGTACTTCAGAAACTTTTACTATATGTTCCTGTATTTATTGATGAGATGAGCTTAACTAGCCTCTGCCTGATGTACGTTCTCCTTTATGTAAAATGTGTAACTGCCTGATTATGGCCATAAAATCAGCCGAAGTATGTTGTAGTGAACATAATGTATATAAAGTATTCTTGTTAGTTGTGTTAGTCTGAATATATAAATAAATGCAACAGCATTTTTTCGTAACGTATTTAATATTATACATCTTCCTTGCAATGTACATATACAAACAAGTTTACTTCCAACTTGTTGCACCAATCCAAACATAGGCGTATATGTTATATGTTAGAGGTAAAATGTATATACATGTTTAGATTGTGACGTATATATTTTACCTGTAACAATGTCTATATTTGTATATAAATATGTTGTGTACCTCAACTTCTGTTTTACCATTTACCAACGACGTTGTTATATTTTAACTCTGTATATGACATTTGGGTGATATGTACTCCCTAAAGATGGCCACAAAACTAACTAACTAACTAACTAACTAACTCCATGGAGCAGAGTCCTTCTTGAGAAGCTAACAGGTCGTCAGCTAGTCAAGAAATTTCCCGCATTTTATGGAACCCGAAGGTTCATTACCGCACTCACAAGAGCCCGCCACCTGTCCCTATCCTAAGCCATATCAATCCAGTCCATGCCCCCCCATCCCACTTCTTGAAGATCCATTTTAATATTATCCTCCCATCTACGCCTGGGTCTTCCAAGTGGTCTCCTGCCCTCAGGTCTCCCCACCAAAACCCTGTATGCACCTCTCCCCTCACCCATACGTGCTACATGCCCCGCCCACCTCATTCTTCTCGATTTGATCACCCTAACAATATTTGGTGATGAGTACAGGTCATTAAGTTCCTCGTTATGTAGTCTTCTCCACTCCCCTGTTACCTCGTCCCTCTTAGGCCCAAATATCCTCCTCAGCACCCTATTCTCGAACACCCTCAGCCTATGTTCCTCCCTCAGTGTGAGAGACCAAGTCTCACACCCATACAAAACAACAGGCAAAATTATAGTTCTGTATATCTTAATCTTTGTATTTTTGGATAGCAAACTGGAAGACAGAAGATCCTGCACCGATTGATAACAAGCACTCCCCGACTTCAATCTGCTCTTAATTCTTTCTGAATGGAATTTTAATTGTTAGGTTTGTTCCCAAATATTTGAACTGTTCCACCCTTTCAAAGGATTTATTATCTAACTTTATGTTGCGATTTTGTCCTGCATTCTGATTGCGAGTCATGACCATGTACTTAGTTTTCTCAGCATTTACTTCTAGACCAAAAACATGGGCCACAAAAGATGACCGAAACATGTAGGAGTTGCCTGTATATCTTAACTAGTGCAGTGATCTGGAAATAAAGTTAATTATGTGTGTCGTTACTTTTTTCGGTACCGCCATAACATCTTCAGCCAGAGCATTAGTTTAAAATATTATTTGTACCATTCTGGATTAAAATTAAACATTAATACTCCTGATGGTTGTTATTAAATTTCAATAAATTTGATATGTGTAGTGGTAAACATATATTCGACATATATCTGTTGCCGACTGCAAAACTTGGAAATGTCGAAATGGTAATACAGTTATATGTGTATGTCCTCGAACATCGGCGTCCTTTCATGTAAGATATACTATATTTGTCTTGAAAGACCACTTCATTCACGTCACTTGGTTGTGAGGATCATTTGTGTTGTGGGGAATTCTTATTTGTGTTTAAATTTTAATGATGCAGTACATCCGGCAGTACGTCCGCCCTCATGGAACAACTCGGCTCCTACTGGACGGATCTTCGTGAAATTTGACATTTGAGCATTTTTCTAAAATCTAACGAGAATATGCAAGTTTCATTAAAATTTGACAAGAATAACGGGTACTTTACGTGAAGATATATATACATTTATGATAATAGCTCGCTCACTTCTCAGAATGAGAAACGTTTCAGGCAAACGTTGTAGATAAAATCCGAATACACATTTTATGTTCAATAATTTTTTCCGAAAATTGTGCTGTTTATGAGATAATGTGGAAAAATGCTGGAGAGCCGGAGAGGCCACAGATTACATATAATGGCGCATGCGCTTTGCATGCTGGATAACTAAGGCTACAGACACACACTCAGAATATGTAATACTTATTGCTTTTCCACGGCAACAGTGGTTACACGAAAGCGCCTCAATGTTGTGTTATACGTACATTGCATGTCTTGTTGTCTGTGCCGTAGGAACTGAATTTTTGTATAAGATGCGGATGAATGTGAGCAAGATATACGTGTTTTGTATTGTATGTGCACGAGCCTCGATGAAGTAATCTGAAGTGAGTTTTAGGGTATTTGCAGACGTGTGCTTAAGGTTTCCTTTCTCCTGGGATATGTCGCCCCATCACTGGGTAATCAACTTTCACAGATGAAGACGACATATTTCTTTTATTTTTTCCGGAAATGCCGGTTATCCCGCGACGGAGCATTATGTTCCAGAAGAGAGGAATCCATATAATCTGAAATTTTAATGTGGTACTAAACTACAGGATAGAAACGCTTCTAATTTCCGTGTTACTTTGTAGTCATGTTTGTTACTCGCTTCTCAATTACCGGTTTATTTTATCTTTCGTCTCAATTTCTGCATGCTTTTAAGTTTATCCATTACGAAAATTTTACAACCTCTTTTCCACTTACGGCAAAGCGTAAAGTGACACTTTTATATTGATCGACAATTTTATAACGCTTTCAGATCAGGTGTTCTCTGTCATTCCATGCGCCCTGCTTCTTTATCGAAACTGCTTGGATCGTACACATATGGATATCAAGAGACGGGTAACTACTGTCGCGCGTACTGTCTGGTCAGAAGGTAAGGGGCACGTCTTTGAGACATCTGATATCGAGTTCCATGTTCTTACGAAGATCGTATCTGTAACAACAACACAGGCACTTTTATCCAGCTTTGTCATAACCGGTCTGGACGAAATGACAGTAACCGATAAAGTAATAAGTGAAACACTATAACCTGAAATTCAGTACTGCAGATGCCACAGTGAGTCATTAGCCGTGATCATGATTTAGTTTCGTCCACTTTCTGCCCTCACAGATTAATTCCTTGTCATTTACCTCAATATTCATATTGCAACCTTACATGTGACCCCGAGTATTAGTGTATGGTAGATAAATACCGAAGTTTGGAGCAGGCCTGTGCCAGACCTAAACACAGTGGGTGCAGCGGCTTCCAGTGCGGGCGCATACACATACATACGAGTACATACATACCTACATACATGCATGCATGCATGCATTTTTTATATAGGCATGTAATGCTCTATTATACTGCTGTGGATATATATTATGTATGCTTAAGCGTAAAAAGCGCCTTTGTCAGGACCACAAAATTAACATAAATTACATAACGCACTCTATAACACTGCACAAAAATCTTGCATGTACACACATTTTTGAAAATGAATTGTTTCCAACCACGGCGGTTCAAGAGAGGCAGCATCTCGATGCGGTACGGTGTAGCACGATTTTAGCGGGCTGATCAGCATGTTTGTCTTTGATATTTTGCAAATTCCTAGTGGGTGCATCCAGACTTGTAGTGGGTCATTGCACACATTTGTACCCGCCTGGCTACGGGCCTGTTTTGGAGTAACCTGCTTTCTCCATCTCATATCCTGAAGATGGAGGCAGCAGGCTCCTCCTAAAGGTTCGTATTACACTACGCAGCGTCACATTCCAGACGAACTTAATCGTGATCCTTACTGCGTGGAAACGTCAAGCCTTATTCTGTCTTGTCATTCTTCAGTCCTTTTCTCTCCAGATGCTTATCAATACATAACTAATTCTGTGTAAACTGAATTTAGTTTTTTTGTTATGATGATGTGGCACACTGATTAAGGAAGTTATTTTGGGATTGTCACAATATACTGAAACAGCTAAGTTTTGGAATTTTGTCCTGTTTCCATTTTCTAGTGTAATGATGAGAAAGAAAACCTGTTACATCTTGTCCCTCGGTAGAGCTATTCTCAAACCACAGGTCTAATGAAAAATCAACAGGACACTTTACTGCTTCATTGTGAAACGTGAAGAAAGAAGTAAACTAGACTTCCGAGAACTGGTGGTTTTAATAAACCGTTACGATGGATGAATTTCAAAACAACGTGTTTAATCAACGCATTCTGCAAGCTCTGTATTTCTTGTCTCAGTCTCTGATACATACTCAGCAGTTCAAGAAACAGTATAATGTCTTTGGTATAACGTAGTTTTTTGCAAGTCAATTATCTGGTGTTGAGTGGTGACCTTTTATCTTGGAACTATTATTTTTCTAATTTTGCTTTATGATTTTCGAAGTTATTCCACGGGATGAAATCCGAATGCAGAGGAGATAACTATATTCAGGATTTTCATTGACGGTTTTTGGATAGTTTGATGATACTGTTTTTAGCTTAAAACAATGGTGGCTTCTTAGAATAAGCTCAATTTTATTTGAATTCAGTCTTGCTTCTGTTTAATTTATTTAGAATGCTCAGTTCTAGAATGCTTTAGGCTTAGAGATCGATACTAGCAAGTAGGAGGAAGATTAGATTCCTGCGGCCAAAAGTTCCAGCAAACCTTGACCTGATTTAATACATGCGTTGGAAGAAGAGGAAAGAAAATATAACATGAAATCACATGGACTGGACTGTAGACAGGAAGTAAATAAATATACAAATAAGAGAATAAATAAAAATGGATGTAAAAGAGAAGAAAAGAAGAGAAAATAAATCTATGGAATTTATGCATATCGTAATAAATTTGATATAGTTGCTTCTTCGGTTTAATTATCTAAAACCGTAAGACATAGGAATATCGTCTATTGGACACAGAGTGTTTGGTTTCTGTTTCTCTGGAAAATAGTTCGAAACATGTTGTGCTCCAGTAAACATTTAGCCAGTTATGCGGGAAATATCCGTATTAGGCCTTCATGCGAAGTGTTTGTTACAAATAAAACTGCAGTTTGTCGACGGATTTTAGTAAGAGTTTCTAGTATCAGATCTAATGAGTGGAGGTTCTCACAGCGGTGTTTATGGTTCGTTCGTTATTCTCCTTACAATCTCGGAAACCAAGTCCCTTTTCCAAAATGTAATTTCAGTTACTAGTGATTAGTACGCTTGATCACGTTTCTACTGGACGGCAGGGACATCTGAAGACCGGCCCCGCCACTCTGATGGTCTGACTAATTCACCGTTGCGGGGGCATTCCTTAACTGCGGGAATTCCCGACTACGAGCGACACCGCCACCTCACCTTATTAGGAGAAATGGCCTGTCCATCAGAAGCGGTGTAGTGCTTTACAAGAAGCTCATCTGCTCTACGATGGACTGTGCGTGCCCCATCTGGAGGTCCACTGCCCGCACCCACGTCAGAAACCTGCAAGTGGAACAATCCAAGAGTCGTTGCATTGCAACTAACTCACTTTGTACGTCAGCTACAAGCAGATTCACGAGGATTTGGAGGTTCTGTTTTTCGCCGACCACATCAGAGCACTAATAGTGAGTTTCGAGACAAAGTTAGCTTGTGCGGGGAAACTCCTAGCTCGGAAACTTAGAAGGTAGACTACTTGTGCCGACCGAGGGTTTACCAAAGTCACCTGAGGCCTTTGCCGAAAGCGACTGCTTTTGAGCAGGCCGATCGAGGCTGCTGAAAGACGGCCAAGGCGACAGAAAGAACGGTACCTATAATTCTGCGGGTAGTTTGAATTTTTCCGTGATATTCTCAGTTGTCATTCAAATGATAGAGTATAATTAAAAGACGAAACACGGTACTCATCCCCACTCCCCCCGCATCACGGAGGTCTTCAGACAACGTGTTTTTCTCCCATTTCGCAAAGGCATTCTGCCTACGCGACCGAGTCACTCTGGGTTTAAATTCCACACATTCATCCAATCAAACTTCTTCCCCCACCACCATAGGACATATTACTACATTAACACTTACATTAGATGTCTCTAACATGACCAAGTAGAAGCCCGCAGCTAAGACGGGAAATCCCGTAGCGTAAGCTAAATGGACCAAAGAATGCTGACTTTCGCTTCGCGCAAGTCTCCGCCCTTGGTTAGCATTTTGGCTCGCAGATTTTTTGTTACCTCGCTACGTAACGTCGCTGTCGTAACGCCAGCAAACCTGTACGATATCCTTTTACTTGTCTTATTTGACAAGGCGAATTCTATACGGCATTTAAAGTATCATCAGTATCCCTGTTGATTAATTATTACTCTCTACTCAGCAGTACCGCTTTGGCCTCTAGAGCGTGGGTGGACCCCGTATCTCCAGGCGAAGCTTGCAGAGAAACATACAGATCCTCTCAAAAGCGTAAGTCTCTTGTCCCATTCTACTCTTCGCAATTTGTTAGGGGTTCTGTTTATAACAAGCCTAGAGTAAAATTTTTGCACAACTCTGAAGAGACAGGAAATAGAAAATTCCGTCTCGCATAATAAAATAAAGTTTCCCTCACAAAACATAACTGAACTTCCGCCAATGTATTCTTAACCCGAATACATCAGTATATAAATAAATATATATGTATATATAAATATCTAACGGTCTGGCTTCCCCTGCGAAACACTACCAAGGACAAAGTCATACTCCTCAGTAATCAGTATTACCTATATGATATTTCCATTCTCCATCAGCATTCGTTAATGTATTCTCTTAGAAATTTTAAAATTTCTGATAATGTTCAGTATCCACACCATCACTCAGGCGTATGTACCTTTACACCATGTAGATTGATATATAGTTTTTTCTTGCTGCCATTATCTTCAGGGTTCAAAAAGTCCAAAGAAAGTTAGTTGTTTGTTACACGCCTACAGAAGCACAGGCTGATGTGTACTGAGAGAGGCAGCAGATATGTTAAAGGGAATATGGGCAATTCTGCAAGTTTCTTTACG
The DNA here is from genome assembly GCA_021186555.1 of Reticulitermes speratus. Taxonomy (NCBI): domain Eukaryota; kingdom Metazoa; phylum Arthropoda; class Insecta; order Blattodea; family Rhinotermitidae; genus Reticulitermes; species Reticulitermes speratus. The sequence continues at coordinate 26,094,244 of JAJKFL010000005.1, forward strand.
AAAGCGCCAGGAAGAGCAAAGAATAGGAAGAGAGAATGAAAGATACATACGCGCATTAAAACGCAGGTATTATGGAAATCAAGTTTGTATCATGCATGAAGAAAGAAATTTGGGGGATTAGAGAAAACGAAGTTACAGAAAATTCGTATCAGTTTGTGCTGCTACACTAGCGCACTCACACAATATGTTGCAATTTTGCTTTACAAATTATTGTTTCCGTGGGTCGGAGAAGCGATTCTACTGTGAGTGAATAAATATGAGCTGTTATCCTTTGCTACTTACCATAAACCCGATCCAGACCCACTGTTTGGTATATCCCAACCAAAGGCTGTGGTTATCTAGCCATATGAAAGTGCCGTATTTCAATAAATGCAGACCTAGTGGTGAGATCGCACAACTACGCGTTCTGTTGAGTGAATGATACCGTTTCTCGCCACATAACCTTTCGGCTTGGTCTGGTTACATCAAGAAAACAGGTGAATACTTGCAGCTTTGATACCCTCCGCAGAGTTTCGTCTCGAAACCTGCCATACACAAAGCAATGCAAGTTTCTCGGTTGGACGTGCCATGGCTCAGGCGGTTAGTCCCCAGCCTCCCACCGCGGAGGCCCGGGTTCGATCCCGGGTTATGGGATTTGTGGTGGACAAATTGGCACTGGGGACAGGTTTTTACCCGAGTACTTCGGTTTTCCCATGTCAATTTCATTCCACCGGTGCTCCATTCCTTGGAAAAGTGAAAAAACCGATCATCTTTCTCTTCATCTTCATCACAGGGTTGCACAAGAAGCCTTACGGCTGTGGTGCGTCCGTAGCATCTGCTGCGGGGCCCTTCTCCAAAAAAAAAGTTTCTCGGTTATTTTTACAACTCCATGAAACAAGATCGTATTTGAGAAGGCAGTTATTACTCAGCTTGTAAAGAAATTACGCGCCTCATTCAACTTCTTAGTTGCCGTGACATGTTTTAACGAGCCCGCAACTGCCTTCTGTTCTGAACCAATGGAATTCACTCCTCTCTCTCCTACCCCATTTCTTTGAGGTGCTCTTCAGTGCTGTCCACCCATCTATGTCTTGTTTTTGCAAGTACAGTTGAATAACGATGTTTGTGAATCACCACCTTCGGGATTTCGACCTTTCGTGATCAGACATTTTAATGAAATTATTTCGACCTTCCGTGACTGGTTCCTGCGACTCGGAATGAGACCACATGGCTGGTGAGTCGGCGTCCCCCACTATCCTGCTACTGTGGCTCAGCTCCTCAAGGTTTCTTTCGTTAAGTGAGGTTGATGTTTGTCGTGGTTCGTGTAATGAGACTGTCCTTCAATCATTCAATATTTTACGCTTTAAAAAGTGTTTGCAGCTTATTAAATGAACTTTAATGCTTTTCGTGCTTATATTCCGGGCACTTTCTAAGTTATTGGAACCGAATAGGCATTTTACGTTAAGGCTTTTGATTTTCGTTTTTCGATATTTTTCACGGTTTTCTCGTCCCAAATAGTCACGAATATAGAGATTCCATTTAATCCGATTTCAGGCTTCCGCCGCGGTGTAAATGAGATCTTTGCTCTTCTGGGATGTTAAGCAGCGCAGATTGGTAGTTTTACTAACTACCAATCTGCGCTGCTTAACATCTCAGAAGATTGACGATTCCATTTAATCTCGTGCCTTTAAAGTTTTGTAAAAATTATTAGAATTTTTATCTGTCACCTACGAGCTGCTTCAGTGTTTTTGCTACTGAATAGGAACCGAAACTGAAAAACTAAACTATGAAGTGAATTTCACCTGAAGGTCATGCTTTACTGAATGTTGTCGAAAGAGTATTCTTTTTATTAATAGTAATAGCTCTTCGCACAAAGACAAAGTTGCTTTTCAGAATTAGCTCTGGTTGATGGGAAGAGTCACAGCTCCTTGCAGACACCAACCAGAATCTCCCTCTCCATAAATAGTTAACACGAAGGTGATAGAGCGCTGCAGTAACAGAACAAGACAGGAAATATAAGCATAGCAGATAAATTATGGTGAACCCTTTCACTTCCCTTCAATTATCCTACAAGTTGTAAGACTTACGAATAAAGCGTACTGGGCATAAAATATCTGTTTCATTTCTCTGTACAACGTTTTGTTAACCACTTTTTTCGCTTCGATAAATATTTCACGAGCTTCGTGTGATTTAACTCTGAAAATGATTGCATAAATGTACGTCTCCTTACATTTCCAGGTATTTTTAACAGGTTTTAAATAAAACTGGAATGTTATGACAAACTTTAGAAAACCCTTCAATAACAAATGGGCTGGAAGGTCCGGGATTCGGATTCCGGCAGGGACAAGAGGTTTGTCTCTTCTCCAAAACGTCCCGACCAGCTTAGGGACCCATTCAGCCTCTTATCAGCGGGTAATAAGGGTTCTTTCCCTGGAAGTAAAACGGCCGGGTTGTGAGGCTGGCCATTCACCTCCATCTAGTGCCGAGATTAAGAAGGAATGGAGCTATACCTCCACTCCTACTATGTGTCATCATGGCGAATATAGGGAAAAGTTTACCTTTATGCCTCATCAGATATAATGAAAATTTGTTTAGCTGTTCCCGAGTCTTAACACGGCGGATATGCAGACAGACGGACAGACATGATGAAAATCAGAGATGCATTTCCCAATGTTTTGCCACGAGAGTGCCAGAAAGGCTTATAATAATGTGTTTATTTTAGAAAATTATTTTTAATCCAATATTTGTGCTGATCAAAAAGTTTACCGAGTACATTTTAATAGGATAAAATGAAGTAGATTGGAGTTTTATGGAGGTTTAAATACAGGATAGGTTTTGGTAAGCAGCATCAGTACCAGAAACTTCCTTAGAGACGAGATGGTCGGGTATGAGGCGCTGAATGTATGGCTAAATTAGGGGGTGCAGGGCATAAAAATACATTGCTGGCAATGAAAACTGTAGATACAGTGTATGAAAACTCGCAAACAATAAACGTGCAATGGACTATACACTGACTAATTAACGAACTTCAGCTGACGGTATTACGGAAAGTGAGGAAAGCTGAAAATATTGTGTTAATAACATATGGCGGCGAAACTGGTAAGTCGTGTTGGATTGTAAAGTGGGAAAATGTAGAAGTTGAGCGTAATGACGAAAAAAGTTTCTTTATACTAATATGACCGCTTTTCTTTGCCATTAAAGTAAGTGAAAACGTTGATTTTTCAAGCATGCTAGATTCGTTTGAAGGACTGACTGATTGACTAACCAACTATCTAACTAACTAACTGAATAACAAAAGAACTAAGAAACTGCCTAAAAGTGATATTTTCAGGAGCTAGTTGTGGCTCAGTTAGTAGAGAAATTAAGAACATATTACGGAATTAGGATGTTCATTACCTTCTTCACAAGACTCCATGTGTTTGAAGAATGTTTAGAAAATTATTTCCGAAGACATTAAATTGTAAGTGGCGGGTATGAAGTACCACACTGCTGCTCTTTCAGTTTATTCCTTTTAAGACTCAGCCTCTGCTTTACGACACTAGATGCTGTCGTTTTCATAATGCTGACACTTCACCGCCGTGCAATCCTGATCTCCTCATCTGAGTTTTATTTGTCCTGATCTTATAAATTCAGTTTTCTTTAACTACCTTATTAATTAAATTATTCATATATGTGTGTGCATGTGTTTTCGTGGTGAAAGGGCCTCTTTAAGAAGCCTATAGTTGCCAAGCTCATTAAGAATCCAAATGGCATTTATGGAATTCGAAGAATCACTACCATGTTTCGCCATTTTACCTATACTAAATCGCTTTGAATCAAGTTTTCCTTCTCGTACTTTATTCATTGTATTCGCTCTTAATACTATCCTTTCATCTACATGCGTACCTTCCACATGTTTCTTCCTCCCAGGTTTATTGTATAAAACTTAGAATGAGTTTCTCATCGCTGCCGTGTTTTTTGCGTGTCCCGCCCATTTTATCTTCTTTGATTTCACAAATCCATGTAGACTGCTTGTACATAAGAGTGTTCAAGCTGCATATTCTGTCGTCATGTATGTTTTATGGTGAGTAATTGTGTGAGTAAACACTTGCTATTCTATCGTTAAATGCGTATCATACAGGATTGTAACAAAAGAGGGTAGATTTGATATTCTATACAAACAGGATTAAAGATGGTATCAATGAACGCCACTCTTTCTCGGTAGATTTTATGGTCAGAAACCTCCCATTAAATTCGACAACATGAATAGTCTAATAATAGCGGTGAAGAGAATGAAATAGAACCTCCTCTTTATGCAATTTTTTCCCGTCCTTTTTACTACTTCCTCTGAAATTCAAATATTCGAAAGCCATCAGCCACTTTATAATATTTGTAACACTCTAGTACTTTTTTATTGTTGTTATATTTATCTGTGGGATTTATATAAAATTATACTTGTTAGCCTCAACTTTATGTACTGCCTGGTATTAATAAATTTTAGGGATTTTGAAGTGCAAGTGTATGTTACACAGAAACCAACAAGCTGTTTCGACCAAAAACCGTAAGCATTCAGTGCGGCATATGAGATGATTGAGGGAAGACTAACAGGTGGCAGCCATGGCAACAAACCACTTTGAAAGGTGGGGGAAGGAGTTTTAATAACGGGAAGAGTTAGTTTCAGGGGTGTGTTGGATATGTGGGAGATGTAAGCGGAAAAGGGCGAGAACAAAGTGTAGCAAGGAATTGTAAGGGAAGCTACTATGTGCGTTAAATTCTGAAAAAAAAAAGACGAACGATGCATACGCACAAGCACACGCACACATATACAACGGATCGGTAAGGAATGATTTTGAGCGACAAGAATGAAGGTGAAGGCAGTGCCACGTGGGTTTAGTGAACAAGCAGCCTGCGAAATCTCGTGGGTGCAGTGGGGAACCCCCTTCCTGCTGCCTGTTGTGCCTCACCACAAGCGCAACTGACAGTTTTCTATTCCCTTTCTCCCTTACGCATTTTTCATGTTGAATGGAGCAAAGAGGAAGGGAGAAAAGATTTTTACGCCTATCATCGCACATGACTTGTGTTCGTGAGCATGTTGTTCCCCAAGATCCGACGTCTTTAGCTGTGTGTTGCAAAAATGACCCATTATTTTCTCGTTTTTATATTTCGATGTTGCTGAAGGTTGAATAATACTACAGCATCTGCCTTCAGGGACTGAAAGCACCACATAAACACTCGGAAAGCTAGGTTCTGGTAGGCATTGGGAAAGTGTGGTTATTGTTAATTTCCTTCTTAACGTCGGAACTAGATGGCACTAGTTATTGGCATTACGTCTCGGCTTCTCAGCCGCTTCACCCCTGGTGAAAGAACCCGCGGTATATTTTGGATAGGAGCCTGTGCGGGGCTTAGAGCCGTCCTGAATGCCATGAAGAATAGGAAATACTGTGGCCCTCCCATCGTCCAACCCATATTCTAGTCACAATACTGACTAAACTGGTTCCGTTTCTATACAAAACTGAGGCTAAGCCGTGCTTCATAAAGACACTGTCGTATATGGAGGAAGTTAGGAGAATTTAAATACTGGCTCGGGGAATAATTTGTCTTTCCTCAAAGAAGCGCTACAAAGAGTTCTGAATACAGGAGTTCACTAAGTGTCTTTTTCTTTAGTTTGTGTAAGGAAGCTAGAAAATCATTAAGGTTTGTTACTCAAGTTTGAAAAATGTCTCAGCTCAGCGCTTGCATTCTGTGTCATCGTTTCCTTTCCCGCAGTCGAGCTCATTATTTATTTCACTTGTTATCAGCCTCCTCCTTTGGCGCTGCTAATATCCCAACGGGCGTCCCGACGCCGATAAGCAGCTGTGTGACGTCACAAACAAATGTCCATGAGAAGGCGTCTGGAAAACAGAGTGGACTTCTTTTAACTTTTCTAAATAACAGAAAGTTTGTACTCGAGGTGGATACGCTCTAGTTATTGGAGTATTGTATCAAACACAGCATTTATGTATGAATTAATCTCTGTTTCATTCACCTTGTAGGTCACTACACCTACGCGAAACTTCAAATTTTTCTGTTGTGTTTTTATAAATATCAGTGCTTTTTTTTATGGCTCGACAGCCTTATATGGGCCTGGGCCTTCTCGTTTCGTCGAGGTTTCATGATCACACATATCTGAGACACACCACAGTCGGTAGGACTCCTCTGGACGAGGGACCAGCTCGTCGCAGAGACCTCTACCTGACAACACACAACACTCACAAGAGACAGACATCCTTGCCCCCGGTGGGATTCTAACCCACGATCCTAGTAAGCGAGCGGCCGAAGCCCCACGCCTTAGACCGTACGGCCACTGGGATCGGCAAATATCAGTGCTAACGGATGAAAATATTTTACTTCGCACTTTATATTGAAACGTTTTAATATTGATAAAAAAGGGAAGAATTAATGAAGAAATAACGATGGAATAAGGACAAAAGAAGGAAATAGTAATGTAGAGCTGAGGAAAATATTTTTAGATGTAAATGAAGTAGTAAATTTGGTATTAAAAATCGCAATTCGTAGCGATTCTCTGAAGCCTTGCAGCATCGTAGTTAGCGCTGCACACATTGGCGCGGCTAGGGAGGGGGTAGGGACGAGTGATGCAGCCACCTCGGGCAGCAGAATTGAAGGGGCGACCAAATGATTAGTAATCAGTTCTGAGAAAATATGTAGCGAGTTTTCGTTAAAAATAACAATTTCGGAATTTATGCAGAGGGTAACAAACATGGCCTATTACTTTTTTTAAATTGTCTCGAAGAAAATAGGACGTACCGTAAAAGTATATTTGTCCTTGCAACAACTTTTGTCCGCAAAATGTTTCGTGTGATAGACAGCTGTGTAAGTAGTTCAGCATGATTTACACTCGCTACAAAAGCGCCTGTAGGTATCTACCTGTATTGTCCGTTATTTTTGTTGGATTTTAACAGAATTTGTATATACTCAGAAAATTTGGTGGAATTCAAGATATCATAATACTTGAAAATGTCTTGTGTGGTTCTGTAGTTGTTACATGTGGATAAACATGCAAATAGACATGACGTACCCGATAGGTGCATGTTTACAAGTACTTGTTGTAAACCCGCCAATGGCGCATGTAGCATGCAAGCTCTTTTTCTTTTTCACTTGTTCTTCTTTTGGTCATAATTTATTTACTTCCTTCACCAGATCCTGTGTTTCTTTCTGTTTCTTCTTCTTTCTATCCGTATTTCCCCTTATTCCTGTTCTTTAGTTCTTTCTTTTATTTCTTGTAGTGTGGCCCATTCTTGTGGCTGAAGTGAACACTGACGCTTATGAACACGGAGCCTGAAACACTTGCTTGACTTTGTGTTCAAGATCATGAAGGCTGTTATAGCATTTTCAGTTTTATTGCTTATGTGGAGAAACAGCGGTTGCACGAAGCCGTATTTCTGTGTATGAAATTAAATTTACATGAGGTCTGCATGATAAACAAATGTACTCGCTTTCCTGCTTTCGTTGATTAAAAATAATAACTCACCTCCTGAATGTCATCAAGCCTACATGCAGGCGTATCTGTAACCTGTCCAACGTTAAGAATAAGTTACATTCGTCTCGTATGATGCTTCAGCACCGCCAACGTTACAAGGTAAAATTTTCATTTACCCTTTTCCCACACTAAATTGTAATGTAAGTACGTTCCATCATTTAGTGTAAATGACTCATGCCCATCCAGTTTCAAAGCAAGAATGCGTGGAGCTTCACATCCACGCTACCTATACACATTTGTAACAAGCTTTTAAGGTACATTCTTAGCATTATTTCTGCCGTATTGAGATACGTAATTTGAGATAATAAAGGAATTTATTTGCAAAATCAGCAAAATAAATTCGGGTAGTACCTTCGACCGCTCGAACATTCGGATCACAGGTTTGTTTCCTTATCAAATAGATTGTATAGAACGATCCCCCGCGTGAGGAGTTTTACCGGTAAACTAAATAAGCCATTGTGTCAGAATTAATTTTTATATATATTTATGTCTACATTTAAATCAATGATAGCTGAAGAAGAATAAGAAAGCGAAAATGTTATCTTAACGATTTATTTATGTTTCATTTATCGATTATGTAAAGCCAAATGACAGGACGATTAGTGACTAATAAACTGAGAAGAATATGGAAGGAATGTATCGTGGCCGAATTTGAGGTTATGTCCGGTATTTGTCTGGAAGGGTTGAGGAACCCAGGACAAATATAACGAAGTTTAACCGGAACGAGAATTGAACCCGGTAACTCTCAACTACATAGCAGGAATGCTAAGCACCCTCCCGCGACTTCTAGCACCCCTTTTGTGTTACATATAGGTACTTAGCTGAGGTATGTTAATTCCTGAATGTCATGTCTCGTACGTTATATCAACCTTTCAACGGTTTTTAAATGATTAAAGTATTCGTACTAAGTACGAGTGATTTGATTACATTACATTTTCCTTAATGAAATTACGAGTATATATATCTACTAGTATGTGGATATACATTGGCCTATATACTGGTAAAATAGACCAACCCCATCTCCATCATTCATCAAACAAAGTGCTGACTTTTTAAACATTACTGATTTTGAAAGGAAATATCACACACGGACGGATTACGCTCTTTCGCGTCGTATTTCCTTGTATGAAAAATACACATAGGGGGATTTTAACGGATATATCATTAATTTAGTTTTGCAAGGAAACCATAGTAGATGTCTGTACTCTTCACGTCTGCTCAATATCTCATAGTACAGTATAGTATAATATAGTATAGTTTAATGTGCTATAATATAGTATAGTATAGTATAGTTTAGTATAGTATTAGTATACTATTAGTATAGTATAATATAATACAGTATTATTATAGTATAGTAGGCCTATAGCATATTGTAGCATAGTATAGTATAGTGTTGGAGTGGAAATAATTTTCTTTTACTTGAATCCGATATTACATCAGTCTTGACTGTTATACGTAATAAAATCATTAATAATTCTGAAAAATACGTTGTTAAATAATTTGTAATTCCTTATAAAAACTTACCATCAATGTTTTTGTTCAGCCTTCGTATTTGTTGCAGTGTCTCTGTCGGTTGCTGGGGCTATATGGCATATAACGTTTGGATTATAATGGATAATGAATCGGAAAATATGTGGATGGAAGCGGTTGTACCCTATTTTAGGATAGTATCCAGAATTTGTTTACCGGTACTGGGAGAATCCACGAGAAAACCTGTCAGGATAATCGATTTTGCAGCAGAAGTTAGAGGAAGACAATGTCCAAGTAAGAGTCATTTTCTCAAGTATAATTTCTTATCTCTCGAAGGGCGCTATTTGTCAGGTCAGTCTCATTTTTATCTATTGTATCACGCTTCTACTTGGTCAGTGCTACAAACCATAAAGTTCGCCATTTTGTAGTTTTTAAATTCCAAATGATATCTCAATTTCTTTACACACAAACTCCAAACACTGACTGTTTTCCTACAGTGCGAGGCTAAGCTTCAAACTCATATAAACATTAGGCAAAGCAACAATTTTATTCGCTATTGATTTACAAACACATCGTTAACGGATATTTTAGACATGTGACAAAGCTCAGTTACATGATATTGTGAATGCGATATGTAAGTGCTACAATAGATGAAATTAGAGCGGATTAATTTGGAGAAATACTGCCATTTAGTTCAGAAAGTTTTATTGAACAGCTTCGTGTCTAGAAAGATAAAAATTAAGTGGAAGGAACTATAATTTTATCTGACAGTTTCAGATTAAAAACTGGAGTTTAGAATGAAAAAATAAAGAGTTTTAACATATTCCGGTAAAACATTTATCTTTCTACGGGATCCTAATTGCGCCTGCTCTGTGCTTAGATACTTCTTAAATTACATGTTGGTTTATAACTCAAATGTGATTTTTTGGAAAGAGTATTTAGTGATTAAATCAGCTTTGCACATCGTGACGTCATTCGAGAGTGATATTTGCTGTGCCTAAGAGTGGAACAAAGTGACTACGAGACTATTTGTCCCAAAGAGAGATAATGTATTTACGTAGTTTACATAAGGTCAAGTTATAATATTATTATTTTATATCTAATATTCTGATTTGTAATTCTGTGTAGTACTCAGTTTTTGGTCTAATGCGAGAACAGGATTGATAGTGCCGGAGAACAGCGAACAGATGAGAATATTTGGATCTTAATAAGGACGAGTGACAGGAAGCTGAAAGTAAAGGTCTCCGTAACAGAAGAGCTTAATATTCTGTAGGTGCTTGTCCTGACGAGATGTTAAAGATGATGAAAACAAAGGGACTGAGTTGGACTGTACGTGTGGCATGATTATGAAAGATAAGTGTAAAAAACTTGTGAAACTTTGAACTAAGGGGCCACTTGGAAAACTTCGGCCTAGATTGGAGGGTAACATTAAAATTGCTGATGAGGAAATAGGGTGTTATTATGTGGACTGGATTTATCTGGTGTAGGATGGGATCTAGAAGGTGGCGGTTCTGAACACAGGTATGAAAATTTGTGCACTATAAAAGGTGGAGAATGTTTTAAATATATCTGATCGATTATTTAATTGTTACAAATAAATCTGTTTCACTGCCTTTATTAGTTCGATACTTAACGTAAATACTGTCTGTGGTGAAGGCTGTAAGGTTGTGTCCGATCGTCAGGATACAGTGACAATTGACATGCGAAGTGTGGAGATACGTATTTACACTTAAACAAATGCAAGATTATTTTCAGATATAACTGGCAGGTTTAATCATCTACATAAGAGTATAATTTCCTGCTTTTGCTGAACCCATTGCATCGGGATCCAGTACCGTGTTCATTGAACTATGTAACAAATGAAGCCGGGGAACATGCTCTTGTTGAAATTACTATAATTACAGCAAATTAGGTAGATTAAAACCCTGTAAAGACGGAGGGTAAACTATTTTATTTAAAGACCCAGTTCCTACCGCGCAGTAAACACTTTTCATCTCTGTTATAAAAACCAATATGTTTATGTAATATACGACAAAAGTCGCTGTTCTGTTCCGATATAAATACAAAACACATAAATACAGTGTGGGCAGAATGTACAATTTTTGAATGTTAAAGCTGTTGTTGCTTCAAGTAAACAGTAGGCTTTAAAAGGTTAAATTTCCTGTAATTGATGATATTGCTTATTGTAGGGTGAATAAGACTACCAAAATAATAAGCTAGTTTTTTGGTAGTAAAATGGGTCTTATGCTAATAGAATGTTACGCAGTTCAGTTTGGTAGAAAGGTATACAAGTTTTGAGACTCCTGCTGCCACCAGCTTCAGAAAAGAATATGGAAGCAGCATGTTCCACCGAATTTTTTATCCACCTACCAAACCACGCGGCGGCGTAACACTTCACAATACCGCAGTTTGATCATTCGCCACCATTCCTCACTCCGATTTTATTTGGCTGAGGGTAAGATCCAGTGGCAGACTGTTCAGATCACGGTAATGAACTTCGGGTTCCATAAAGGACGGAAAATTTATTGTCTGAGTGTCTGCTAAGTTTTCAAGAAGGGCTGTCTTCCATGGAACTGATTATTTGGGGTTTAATGCGAAAAGGGTCCTTAACGAAATGTGACGTGAACACAGGCTATGAAATGTATTTGACTCAGCATAGAGCCTGGTGCCTGGCTCTTGTGAACATGGTAATGAACCTTCATGCTCCACAAAAGGCAGAATTTTAATGACTGCCTAAGTGACTGATATCTTCTCCAGAAGGATTATTTTTCATTGCGTGAAAAAATAGTTCAGCCTTTGGTGCTAACGTGTATCTTAGAGAAAGAGGACGTGAGGTCTGAACTGGATTAATCTGGCTGTAGTTAGAAACCAGTCGTGCGCTGCTGTGAACATGGTAATAATGTTCTTTTTCTGTAAAAGGCGGGAAACTTTATAATTATCTGAGGTATTATTAGCTTCTCAGACCAAGTCTGCTCCATATGCTTAATGTTTCAAGCAATTTGATGTTTACAGTGGCAGCCATACTTATGTACACAATACATAACTGACGCACGTAGACGTACAAAATTCGCAAATTAATGTGTATACACATGCAATCAAGCGCGCGCGATTATGTGCGTGTATATATATGTATATTATATATATATATATATACATAGCTGTTCTGGAATCTGCCATACTTCTGGAGAACGCTTCTTAGGTTAATTTAGATCGACATAACAAAATATACCTATATCGGAATTTGAATGTTTACGGAGATAATGACGCCAGGAAAATGTGATCTGCTTGCAGTTCCACGTACTGCACACTTTTAACACGGTGTGTTAATCCGTACACTGCGCAGGTCCGTCCGTGAGCCGCTCCTTGAGCTTCTCCCGAAGTATCGAAAATTCCTTCTGAAACATCCTGTATGTATATGCATGCATACATACATACATACGTACGTACATACGTGCATACATGCATACATACATAGATGCGTACATACATACATACATACATACATACGTACGTACATACATAGATGCATACATACATACATACATACATAGATGTGTACATACATATATACATACATACATACATACATACATACATACATACGTACGTACGTACATACATAGATGCACACATACATACATACATAGATGCGTACATACATATATACATACATACATACATACATACGTACGTACGTACATATATAGATGCACACATACATACATACATACATACATACATACATACATACATACATACATACATACATGCATACATACATGCAGAACCAGCAACAGATTGAAGAGCGTGAAGTTTGCCATTCACCTGTATCTTTCACCGTGGTTACGAGCTCTTAAAGCTTTATCTTCACTTTTTGTAAGTTTTCATATTGTGGTGCTTAAGAACCAAAAGCTTGATTGCAAGCAGATGTTCCGGCAGGACTTACCTGTTTCGCGATGCCATATGTTTTGCATGAGTATCATTTGCAACGATATTCTGAACTTTCAATACGAGCAGACGATTTATTCACGTCGTCCCTCGCTGCGTTTGTGATTATTGAACCAACCAATATTTGTCTGTGTTTTGGCTTGTGTCCAGCAATTGGTTTCTGCACGTTTCCTTTGTCGTAAGGCCTCTCTCCTGTGGCATGAAACAGCGTGCATGCTACTAAAACAGTTGGGTAGAGACCGTGCTTTGTTCATTGTGTGTGTGTGGAGAGGATATAAACATGAACATTGCGGCGGGTGGAAAGTCTAGTTCACAACAAGCTGATCATCGCACACTCTTCACTAAGAGCTACTACTGATCTAATAACGTATTTTACCAAAGGTGTTAACACCTGTTACACCCCCTAATTTTTATACGTTATTTTGAGTAAATAAGCTTCTTGCACAAAGTTCATTGAATATATCCTGAATACTAGAAACGATTGTGGGCATTTTGTTCTCTTGACGATTTTTGCAACAGTTACTAAATTAGTAATGGTTAATTTAGTTCAATTTAATTGAGTTATTCTTTGTTTTTATGTACAGGCAACGGTCTTGTGGCCAGTAACAGAACTACCTGAAACACAGAGACAAAAAAGTGATGTAGAAACATTTTTTATATTGTTAATTCCGTGTGTTGTCGATAATCACCTCACAACACTCAGTCCAACAAAATGCACTATATTGTTCACAGATATTTGATGTTACAATGTCACGTTGAACACCCCAAGTGTTATTGTAATATAAAATATCTGGGAACAACATAGTGCATTTTGTTGTAATAGTGTTTTGAGTTGACGTAGAAACATATTTACAAAGCAACGACAAAGAAACAGTGACAAAAGACAAAGAACAGAGATTACATAAATCACACATAGAACAAATCTTTGATAAAAGTAATGAAATTGATGTGGAATCTGATTAAATATAAAAGCTTGCTTTCTAAAGATACTGATTTTTTTAGAACCAAATTTACCCTCTGATTCACAGCAGCCAGAAAGGTAGATTTTTACGAAGAGCTGACAGGAAACATACAGAAGCCTCGGAGATTTCGAGTAGGAAATTGAAGAACTGTCACGTTTATGGAAGATGAACGAAGTTTAAAACCCGAAAACCATTGATTACAAACATTTCCTGAATTTTGAGCCTTCTGTCCTGTAAGGCATATAAACTACGAAGCTGAATTGCATCAATATAACTACCGTTATAACGGTTCTGAAATAAAAGTTTGTAACGGTTGAAAGATTTCGCTGTAGGCGTTCAAGTTTTTAGCATCAGAAGACGTAACTGAATTTCAAATTGCATGTGTAACCTTTGTAGCAGTAGTGTTCGTGTTAGTGTTAGTATTAGTATTAGTATTAATATTAGTAGTAACAATGTCCCTATAGGTACAGAATAGCTTGTAAGACGGTGTTAAATAAACCATAATTATAATAAATTTTAAAAGGTTCTGACGATGGTATGTAACATGAGAACTAATTGGTTTCTGGACTTTGTCCATCGTCCGGAAATCTAAAATCACGACGTTTCGGAAGCTAGATCTGCTTCCGTCCTCAGGGGAGACACCTACTCAGTTGGGTCCCTTAGACCGAGCTAACCTTAATCGCTGGAAATTATAATGTAACAGCTGTGCCATGGATCAGACGCCTTCAGTCCGTGTAAAAGTTTGGTGAACATGATGGTCATGGCGTAGGTTTTTCTCCAGTTATTTTTTCTTCTTTCAGCATTATTCCACCAATTATTCGTGTTCATTAATTCATGTCAACAACGCTACACAATCTTAGGAATTTACAAAGTCGTTAAATAATACACTTAATAATAATAATAATAATAATAATGGGTACGTTAATTATGTTTATAACAAAACAATGACACTTTAATCATATCTTTCAGTCTGCGTGCAATGTTTTAGTTTTTCGACATTTATGTGGCACAGCAGTGCCAGTTTGTTAGTAGACACAGCACATTTCCAACCTTCGTTTGTTTAACCTATGTACCAATTTCGTAATTATCGACATTTGGTAATATTTACTATTTCAGATACAGTGAAACGTCTTTTTTGTCCACTGTAAGTACAGCTTAAATGTATACATTTTGGACGGGTTAAATTGGTTCTGCACTTGTAAAGAAGTGAAGACAGGACGGCCACTTGTTGACCTTGTAGATGTTTAGATCAAATCTAAAAATGTGGACCACAATGTCAAAGAAGTAAATTGACCCACATGCTTAATTGCACGAAGCAACATTACATTGGGCGGGTGCATTTACGGATATACCCGTTCTTAACCTAGGTCTAAGGTTCAGAATCTATTCAATGAATTTTATGCAAATTACTTGTAGTGACACTCACAGCTTTGCCCTCTCTTCGCAGGGAAAAGCGCCTGCGGCAGCCAGTGGATAGAAGACTGGGGGGGGGGCGCAAGAAAGTCTGTACCAGAAATCGAACCCCGTATTCCGGTTTCACAACCGTTACCCACTTACTGTAATGCGTTAGCCAGACTAGTAGTAACAGCAGCAGACGTATTACACTCTTGAACAATTCCAAGATTGGGGGTGAAAACAGACGCCACACCAGGACGATTAAACCAAACAAGATTCTCAATCAATCACCTGGTATCCTATACGGACAATGCTCAGAAATCTGTGGAGCAAATCACAGATTTATATTCCTATAATGCCACTTGACGACCTAATAAATCTTTCATATATACATATTTTTTTTTTTTTCCTATGGCTCGACAGCCCTATATGGGCCTGGGCCTCCTCGTTTCGTCGAGGTTTCACGATCACACACTTTTTAGACACATCACACCCGGTAGGACTCTTCTGGACGAGGGACCAGCCCGTCGCAGAGACCTCTGCCTGACAACACACAACACTCACAAGGGACAGACATCCATGCCCCCGGCGGGATTCGAACCCACGATTCTAGTAAGCGAGCGGCCGAAGACCCACGCCTTAGACCGCACGGCCACTGGGATCGGCTATATATATATTATATAAATAATAATTGTGTTGTTTATGGGACATATGAAACGAACGTGGTGTGTAACGATATGGAAGTTCTTTAAGATGCTCTTTTCCACACAACGATGCGTCTCTTTTGTAATACAGTGTGCGCTTGCTTTTCCATTTTTTGTTCGATTGATTGGATCACGCAGGACATCACATCCTATTTTAAGGAGATATTTGAACTTTATACGGCGGTGACAGCAACGAATACTGTCTTCGGGAGGTGCACGTCATGTCGTGTGACAGAAATATAGCCACATTTGAGGCGAACGTTTCGCAAGGTGGCAGCATTACGTTCCCTCGAAGCGTCGGCACATTACTGCCGGACTGCACGTTGTCAGTTCCCAGGAGAGCGTATTGTTACTATCTGAAGTACCTGAAGATGTTCTAGTAAGTCTGTTGGTGAACTACAATAATCAGCCAACAAAATGCACACAATTTGTCATTTACACATAAAGGGTAAAGTTCACCCTAGAACAGGCCATGAAGGCCCAGAGGGGGAGTGGAGGTATAGCTCTACTCTTGCTTTAACCTCGGCGCTAGATGGGGGTGGGTGGTTAAAGCCACGTCCCGGCCGCTTTATCCCCGGGAATGACCCGGTACCCATCATTTACACAATCATAATTATGTTAAAGCAATGAAACTCTTACATCTTTGGAACCTTATAAGTTCATGTGAAACATCATTAATACAATGTTCATCGTCAAGGAGTACGACAAATCCTATTGATGTACTCCATCAGGGAGTACTTCAAACACTATTTCGTGTACTCCCTGATGATGAACGTATGAATGAATGAATGAATGAATAACATGAAGTCTGTGCGTGAAGTTTGATCGGTTTCAAACGGCGCGAGGATGCCTTTGTCTTTGTGTTTGTCTATACAGGAACTGTGCATTCCTAGTGCAACTCTGGTGTTATTAAGAACGTAGAGGTGTTGCAAATTGACGACGGGTGCTTTTGAAAGGTGCTGTAAGCTAAGCACTCCTTGGCCTCTTGTACACAGACCCAAGATAGTGTACAGTAATTATGCATAAGTAAACAGAAACTGTGCTTCAAAGCTGTGCGTTTGGTCATTGCTGTTACAGTAGAAGTGTGAAGCAGTGGAACCAAACACTGGAGGGGAGGTGGTTTAAACGAAAACCGCTTGGGAATTACTCAAAAGCACAGCATCATTTGGTCAGAAATAAAACAGTCATGTCATAAAAATTTTGTGGCCCCCAGAAATTGTGAAATCAGTTTTCTATGGCCATGTTATTCGTTGAATGAGTTAGGTATTGTTTGACCGACCGACCGACCGACTGACAGTCGTGCATTCCGAGTAATTCCCTCCCTTGAGCGTCGTCTTTCATAAGAATGTAACAGTCGCTCAGCTACTTAAGTTCTCTGCTTTTTAAGGAACCCAAATCTCATTATTGTTTTCAAAATTGCTCCAAAGTAGACCTGTCCTAAGCCAGACGAATCTAGTCAATGTCCTCTCACTGTAATTCTTCAAGATCATTTTTAATATTATCCTCCCATTTACGCCTAGTTTTTCCAAGCGGTCTTCAAGTTTTCCGACCAAAATGTTGTATCAATCTTTTAGGCGCATTCTCAAAATTGCAAAAAGCGACTCTTAGCTTTGTCATGTATGTCTGTCTGTCTTTCTGTCCATCCGTCCGCATGGAACAACTCGGCTTCCACTAGACGGATCTTCATGAAATTTTATATTCGAGTATTTTAGAAACCCTGTCGAGAAAATTCAAGTTTTTTTTAAATATGACAAGAATAACAGGTACTTTACATGAAGACCCATATACGTTTATGATAATATCTCGCTGAATTGTTCTTAAAATATAAATACTTCAGACAAAATTTGTAGATAAAATCAAAGCACACGTTTTATGTTCTATAACTTTTTTTTCCGAAAATTGTGCCCTTTATGAGATAATGTGGAAAAATATTATAGAGCCATTCAGGCCATAGATGACGATATAATACAGCGCAGAAAATTTTCGATTTGCATGCCGCATAACTCAAGCAAGAATACAGTCACACACTCATAATATTTAATACTTTTTGCTTTTCCACGGCAACAATGGTTACGCGAACGCGCCTCAGTGTTACGTTGTACGTACGTTAACCGTCTTGTTTCCCCCAGTACGTGTTTGTCATGTGAATCATAATTGGCAAACATTACTGGTTATGAGGCACTCCATATGCATTTTTCTTCCTTGTCCTTTATCCTCCATCATAGGTCCACGTATTCTCCTCAAAACCGTCTTATCGGACACCTGTAATCGACTACAGTTTTTATCATTAGTACGAGAGGCTAATTCTTATACGAATACCACACTACAAGAGAAGGTGTATAATTGTTATATATTTTAAGCTTTACGTGTTTAGCTACCGGACCGTCAGACACATCATATTTGGAAAAACTGGATTAACACAAATTAAATATAATACACGTACCTTAATAGGTTTGACATGAAGCTACGGTGATAGAAATAGCACTCATCAACAACTTCCGTGAGGCAAGCAGTTATTAATAATATTGGCAGACCTAGAAGGAAACTGGAGGCCATTATAAGAACTTGAGGATAACAAGTTGCGATGTAGGTCTGAATGTCTCGGGCAGAATTTACTCCAGTGTTGGTATTAAACTTTTGAGTTCGAATTTTGATTGGGGCATGGATAACTTTTTGCCTACTTACGTTTTTATCCTTTGGTAGCATAGGCCCTAGAGGTGGAATATATATTTAAGGAGATATTCCGTGTACTTACGTAGTGACTATTTCGACGTAGTTCTGAACCTGAATAAAACAAGATTCAGAATTGTTATATGTGTGCATGGAAGAGAATTAAGAAACTTTTCTCGTCTCTAACGCCGCATTTTTTAACTGCAAAATCTGCACAGCTTTCGCAGTGAAACTAATTGTAAATTGACGAAATGTGAAGGATATATAAGGAACGTGTGTTAATCAGACTGAAGTTTGTACAGTTCCCATATAATTAGAGGAAGTGGGGAATGTAACGGTACGTCTGCGGAGGGTCATACACCTAGCGAGAGAGAATGAAACGTAGAACTCTCCAAGTAATGCACCAGTTTATTCACTTAGGCACCACATAAATAATATGCAAAGTTTTTCATGCAAGTGGTTATGAGTGATAACAGATATAACAACGACAATATTGAAATGCAAATCAATGGGAGAGGCGGAGAAAGCAGAAGAGAATTCTAATCTCTGGGGGCATCGTCAACATATAGCAGCATGTCTCATAAACGCCCATCACTCTGCCGAGGTTCCTTCCCACCCAGCAGCATCAACCCGACCGCGCGCGCGCGCGCGCAGATTTGCCACTGTAGGACAGATGACGCCTCGTTCGTAAGAACCACAGCCGAGTTCCATCCGCAGCCGGCCGCCCTACGACTCTGCCAGCGTGCTCCTGCCATCAGGGGTGTTTTGATTGCTTCAGCCCCACTGGAGAAACTTGCAGTTATTTGCTCGTGGTTTTACCATATTTTTTTTCGAAATAAGTGTCTAATTTTAGGAACTCTCTAATGGATCAGTGACTGTTACCTTCTCTTTTAAATCTGAAGGAGTTTATTAGCGTGATGGATTTTGTGGAAGAGGTTATAGACATGCTGGAATTTTAACGTCGAGTGATTAGGCTTTTATTCGATTTCCATTATTGGAAAAGGACAGTAAATACTATTAGATGAAACAAAATTTGCTCTGCATTTCTGTTATTGGGGATGGTACCATTCCGCTTAGTCCGCTATTACTTTGAAACAAGTAGTGAAAGGAAAACCTAAAAGGAACCACATGTATAAAAGTGACAAGTAAACACATTTATGATTATCTCTTATTCGTAATAGTGTAAAGTTGTTGTCAGTGTTACTGTGTGGTAATGTGTTTCGACTGTTAGCAACATGGATGTGATTGTGTTATTTGTCGTATAGACAACGTAGGTGATGATATGATGGTACAGGGACTCGTCTGTCGTCTACTGTTGCGGCTGTAGCATCTCTGAGGAACAATGGTGCTCAGACTTTTTGAAATTCCTGACACGGTTCTGATCGTTCTGACTGGATTTCTTCTTGTCATTTGCAGCCCCAGCAATGGTGAGTGTTACCAATAAATGCATTTAGAATTTAACCTTTTCAACGTCACCCACGTTGTATCTTGCCTATAGTGCTGACCGTTTTAGTGTGGATTTAGGTGGAGTTAGAGATTAGTGAAATAAATATTTTATAACTCTTCAGCAATAGAAAATATGATGTAAGATACCGTGGACAAGACTGATAAACGAAGCTTTCTTTGCTCATTTAGTGATTACGTTTCTAGGCGCGTTCCCAAAATTGCGAGCAGCGACTATTAGTTTTGTCATGTCTGTCCGTCCGTGCGTTTTCCGATTGAAGCAACTCTGCTCCCACTGGACGGATTTCAATGAAATTCGGTATTTAAGGATTTTTCGAAAATATGTCGAGAAAATTCAGTTTGATTGAAATCTGACAAAAATAACGGGTACTTTACATGAAGACCTATGTACATTCATGATAATATCTCGCTGACTTCTTCTTAGGATGGGAAATGTTTCAGACAAAAGTTTTACAGAAAATCAAAATACACATTTTATGTTCAATATTTTGTTACCCCGAAAATGGTGCCGTTTATGATATAATGTGGAAAAATGTGATAGAGCCAGACAGGCCACAGATGACAACATAACACGGCGCAGAAAAGATGCGATTTGCATGCCGCATAACTAAGACAAGAATACAGGCACGCATTCATAATATTTAATACTTATTGCTTTTGTACGGCAAAAATGGTTACGCGAACGCGCCTCAACATTACGTTGTACGTACATTATCTGTCTTGTTCTTTTGAAGAAACCTGAAGTGCGTGTATTATAAAATGCTTCCTAATAACATTTATGCACACACATATTACCGTAAAATTGAAGTAGATTAAATATTTACCCCACATTATGATAGGTAAGAAAATTGTCAGTATGCGGCAAAGCGATATTTTTGAGGGGGGGTGGGTTGTATTATTAGGGATTTAAGTACATATGTTAATAGAGATGGAGAGGCTAGCTCAAAGGAGATAAAGGGTTCTTTTAAAGAACAGACGCATCTGACTACTTTACATCACGTCCCTGAATGTAGCTTCGTAGTCATCGCTGTGAGAACTTCAAATCCCATTTCAGAATATATCATTGTTATAGTCGACATTGCTACCTTTTGGGTTTTATATGGTTTTGTTAATCTAGTGCGTTAAATCGGTTAGACAAGTTTGTTTCATTCAGACATTTTTTATTTTTGAGAATCTGTTCATAACTGTTTCCGCATTAGCGACGTTGTTTTTGCTTAAATGTTCATGTATTAAATCGCCTTTTGTTATAAAGAACCGTAAATTTTGTTCCTTATTATGAAGAATTTTGTTGACATTTTATCGGTAATGTGGTAAGAATTGAATTGCGCTGGACTTAGGTATAAGAATATAATCACTATACTAATATTTTATATCTATCTGTGATTTCCCTGGGCCGCTCTCTAGTTCAAGTATGTGCCTCATGTCACCTGCAATCATTAATTTTATTCAGTGACTAAAAACATACGAATTAACGTACTTCTGGCGTCCTGTATCATTGTAATGCGGTGACTAGTTTTTTATTTCACTTTTGCCTCTGTTGTTTCGACATGGTGACGTTTAATCCAACAATTTGCGTAATCCGTAATAAGTAATTTTATGTCATTTATGGCGCTCTCCTAACATGTTTCGGCCTCTACAAGTCCAAGACAAAATATTGTTATGAAATGGAAAACCTTTTTCAATTGATTTATATTTTAAACATTTTTAAAAATTTTAATTTATAATATTGTGTTTTCACACTACACATGCACATCTTCGACAGAATTTGCTGTATTTATATTCCTTTGTATGCAACATCCCTGATGATGGCCTTGTAGAAGCCGAAACATGTAGGAGGGACATCATGAATGACAAATGGTTATTATTGATTTGCAGATTTTTGAATTAAGTACTCTGTATTCAGCTTATTGCACAGAATGTGGATTGCATTATCTCAGATGTCTGTAACTTTATAGTGACGTTAAATATATTTCTTCAACATTTCTTAAATATTTTAAGATTCTGTAAATTCAGTATTCACTAACAGATTAGTTTACGTTAATTTATACATCAAGCTAATAAAACCACTGAAAAGGTATAAAAGAATATTCACACACCAGCGGTACACACAGAAATTGTGGGTCGCATTTACACGTTCAAAAAAATGTTAACACTGTGGGATATCTTTAAAAGACGCGGAGTTTGTGCGATAGTGGTACTTGACTTTGTTTCTGATGGAAAGATTTACTGCACTGTGTTCTGGCAGCTATCTTTCTCCGAGTTGTGTCTGCTTGGTAAATCTTATTTTGTGCTTTGGGTTGACGCCCTTATATCTGCATCAAATACCTGTACTTAAGATACTTAACAACTTACACTGAGTCTATATAGTTATAGGAGTCGTCACGATAGTACAACCACGATGTATAAAAAGTGGGAATATTAAAACTTTTATATTATATGCTATCTAAACACGTAAACATGTGGTCAACTCTCGTAGTTCGGTTTTGCGAAATGTCAGATTATACCACGTTCTTTGTGTGAACGGATTAATCCAAGTCTAAATCGGGCTGCAACAGAAATAGGAAGAAATATTTTAATTATGAGAGAGTTTCGGTTAATTAAAAAAATGTATGAAAGAAATGAAAGCCTTACGTATATAAGAATACTTGCGTAGTTTTTTATAAAAGTCGTCTCTGTCTTTGATTTCCTGAAACTCGAGGGTGAAGCTCCACGCTTACTTAACTTGGCACTTGTGAATATTTAGCTTCACACCCTAGCCACTTAAAACTGCGGAAACAGCCTCCGTTAGCTATGGTATAGGAAACTGAATGGGCTTCACAACCATTTTAGAAACAAAGGTGAAGAGAAAAATCCCCTGTCCCTCCCGGAACTGAACCCAGTCATTCAGCGCATGGAGAGTAGTTGAAAATCCAGTGGTCGCTCAGTTAATCAAGTGATTTGATTGTTGGCTGTTAACGTGCGTTGTCTGTCCTTTAGATAAAACTAAGATATTTCTCCCAAACATCATGAACTGTGTACCAATGTACACAGCGTTGCATTGCAGAACGTTGTGTGTTACTCGTACTATTCACCACTGCGGGAACCTAAATATTTGTATGTAAATAAAGTTCTTGGGGTCACACATATCTTTTAAGATGTATTTTCATATGTTTTACCCATCTTCTTAATGTTGAATTGAGTTCATTCTTAGAAAATTGTTTACGATAGTATCCGCAATTGACACGAGTTAGTTATGGCTTAATTTTAAAATATTTTGAAATATACTTATCCTAAATAAAATAGGTTACCTGTCTTCTGTCACTCAACAAGACATAACATTTACGAAAACTTTTTCTTTATTCCTAACAACCAAATTAGCTTCACGTCAGAAAACGTTCTGACAGTGATGTTTAGTTTAAAATGTGGCCGGAGTTACCAAAGTAAACACATAGGGAAATTTACGCACAGAGAACTCTTCTGGAATATTTGCAGTGTTATTGTCTCTAGATTTTTAATTCATAAATGCTAATTTTATACTGTCTTTAAGAAACGTTGGACGGACGAGCAGACAACCATAAAGATATACGAGGATAAAATTTGTCGTTAATTATATAAAAAAACACCAGGCTTACGAAAAAGTGTATTTGAAAATACACATGTCTTTCAATATGTATTTCTGAGAATTTATTCCGTTAAGTTACTCATAAGTTACGTTGGATATGATTTCAGAAAGAATCACAAACCTACAGGTGAAGTGTCGGTTTTTGTTATGAGATTTTAAATAAAATCGGAATATCTGCCACAGATTTTGTAGATTTCTACTATCTAAAAGTTTCATTAAAAATCTTCAGTATCTTTCTTGTTTATAATACTCATGTATCTGATTAACCATGTAAGTGTTCATCAGATTGGAGGATTTCTGATGTTTAGTTAACTGAGATGTGTAAGTATCTGGATTTGGATAAGAATTCGTCCTTGTATTATGTTGCAAGACTAAATAATTGTGTTCTTTGAGTATATAAAGTAATTACTGTTTATCTCATCGTTAATTAAAAGTTATATTTAGAATATTTCGTTAGTATTCAATATAAATAATTAGTCAATATCTTAATCTGGTTTCAATTAAATTA
The DNA here is from genome assembly GCA_021186555.1 of Reticulitermes speratus. Taxonomy (NCBI): domain Eukaryota; kingdom Metazoa; phylum Arthropoda; class Insecta; order Blattodea; family Rhinotermitidae; genus Reticulitermes; species Reticulitermes speratus. Next base: position 26,118,458 of record JAJKFL010000005.1, read on the forward strand.
GGGTTAATTCAGCAATAAGTAATACGCCTAATATGTTTCAAATACGTTTTTGATACACAGTGTTGTGTATATCTCGTTTTGTAATTTTTGTAAGTGATTTAAGTTATGATTCGTGGATCGTGTTGCTGGACCGTTTTATAGTCGTGCAGTGAAATTACAGTATTTTGGATAAAATGTATTCAAACAGAAACAATCTAGTATCTTTGACAAACATTAAATCATTGTATGTGTGTGTCTCTGTCCGTCTGTCTTTATGTATGTATGTATTATGTATGTATGTATCGTGTATGTATGTATTATGTATGTATTATGTATGTATGTATGCATGAATGCATGTATGCATGTATGTAGGTATGCATGTGTGCTTGTGTTCATGTGTGCATGTATGTATGCATGTGTGTATGTATGTATGTGTGTGTATAGGCCTACATAAGTAAACAGCATACTAATACTCTTTTGAATTCTTTGATTTCGTTCCTCTGTGTTCTCTTTGTTATTATATGCTAAGCTCTCTACGTATAGTGCATAATAAATATGTATACATACGTATATATACATATACATACATACATACATCACACACACTTATCAGTAGACCTTACATAGGCCCCCGTATTATAAACAATAAATACATTTTTTTCTCTTGCTCTCCTGTTATTTGTACTTCATCGTTAATGTAAAAGTACAAAATATCGAACGTCACGACTGACTGAACAAGGCCTTCTGCTTTATGTCTGGAGAGAGCTCCGGCTCAAATACAGGTTGGAAGAAGACCACCATCGCTTAGGTTTTCGTGACTGTCCCCAGGTCTTCCAGACAAATTGCGGACAGTACCTCAAATAGGGCCGCTCTCACTTCGTTCCATACCCTTCCCAATTCATTATTAATAATCATACCATCTTTCGGTGCTGTATGATCTCAGAAACTCTTAGAGAAGTTAAATAAAACAAATTATTAAATGCGATTATAATAACCTTTATATGTATAAAGAAAAATTATTTATCTGGGAATTGCATCACTTCAGTAATTTCATCAGATGTTTTTCTGGTTGCTGCTGTGTTAATTACGCTAATTGGAAGGATTAACAAATCTGTTACGTGATTAGCAATGTATCCTTTGTCTTATAGCTGTAACTAACTGCGGTCTGAAATGTGGTTTGTTGCGTAACCAGTAAATACCAATTTAATTGATTGGACTGAATGTATACAATAACCCCCACGGCTAATTAATGGTTTTAAATGGAATTTGAGTTATGACTTGCTACTTCACCTGGTATAAGCTGTCACAAGATCGATACTACCACACACTGCTGTTCCTGTGGAAATCGGATTACGTGATGCTGGAAGAGAGCTTAGATGGGGACATGGAAACCATGTTTATTGTTCGTGTAGTGGAAGGAACAACTTATCCTTCATGTGGGAATATTCCTACACGGAAAATTCCTTGCTTATACAGGTATATGCCGATTTACGCAATTCATATGTTCCCTGAACATGTCCTGTAAACAGAAGACTAGTAAAACCAGCGTGTATATTCTGAAATTTAGTCTTAAAATTGGGTTTAATTTTCTTACCGGATATTGTGTGGTGGTAAATTTAGAGATTGTAATATTCTTACGTTATTTAAAGAGAATTAGCCTTGTGAAAATAACAAATTCTCTAGAGATTTCTGAAAATTCAGGTCTTCTGAGATGTTACGTGTTGTTGCCTGGCAACTCATTATCGATGTTTCAAAAGATCATGAGTCCTCCTGCGACTCTTTGTCTCTGCAGAAAAAGGCACTACGTTACTTGGAAACGTCAGTAATTATTTACCAGTGAACACGGCATAATATCTCAAAGGACTCGAATCTTTAACAACGTCGCATTGAGAAGCAAAATTTCGCAAAGAAAACCCTACTTGAGCAACTGATCATCTGTCAGCTGGCTATAATGGCACCGTACACATTACTGTTTATAAGCGACTGCCATTATCCCTGCGCTACGTTGGTTGACTCCAGTTCATATATTAACTGTATTTTTTCGATATATTATAATGTGGTCCATTTACTCTTACCTCTCCCATATACCCCTTAGGTTTTCCAAAAACAAAAATATGAATTCTTATTCTTCCCATGCCTGTCATAAGTTTTTTCAATTTCATCCCTCTTTTATTACCCTCCCCTTAGTAAATATATTGTTCAGTATTGTGTTCTGAAACATTCTCAGTATATGTTTACTAAAAACAAAGTCTCATTCTCATACCACTCTACCTTATACATACAGAAAAATAAGTTCAAGGAAACTTGGCATTATTATTTATTCGTGGAAGGTGTTTTCAGTTCTGCAGGATATAACACAAATTCTCTGCGGCCAAGATCGGATAGACCACCTGCAATCCTGTTTTCAGTTCTGCAGGATATAATACAAATGCTCTACGGCCAAGATCGATAGACCACCTGCACATCCTGTTTTCAGTTCTGCAGGATATAATACAAATGCTCTACGGCCAAGATCGATAGACTACCTGCACATCATGTTTTCAGTTCTGTAGGATATAACACAAATTCTCTGCGGCCAAGATCGATAGACCACCTGCACATCCTGTTTTCAGTTCTGCAGGATATAATACAAATGCTCTACGGCCAAGATCGATAGACTACCTGCACATCATGTTTTCAGTTCTGCAGGATATAACACAAATTCTTGCGGCCAAGATCGATAGACCACCTGCACATCCTGTTTTCAGTTCTGCAGGATATAACACAAATTCTCTACGGCCAAGATCGATAGACTACCTGCACATCCTGTTTTCAGTTCTGCAGGATATAACACAAATTCTCTACGGCCAAGATCGATAGACTACCTGCACATCCTGTTTTCAGTTCTGCAGGATATAAACAAATTCTCTACGGCCAAGATCGATAGACTACCTGCACATCACTGTTTTCAGTTCTGCAGGATATAACACAAATTCTCTACGGCCAAGATCGATAGACTACCTGCACATCCATTAGCATCGGAAACCATCCTATTTGTCACTCCGACTCAAAATATCTTTATTTCTCTCGACACAAAACTTACAGTGACTAGCGTACAGGCTGGATGGCCGAGGAATGAGGGTTCATTTCCCGACGTGGGGATGGATCTTTGTGTGGCACCCCATCTTCCACACCGGCGCTGGGACCCAGCCAACTTCCTCCCGAATAAGTACGGGAGATGTTTTCCCGATGAAAGCGGCCGTGGCAGAAAATGTGCATGCACCTTCATTTAGGCAGAGGTTAAGAATGTGTGGAATTACACTTTTACTTTTACTTGGGTAACCAATTCGAGAATGAAGTGGATGAAACATGTAGCATGAACGGGAGCTACGACTACTTGGGAGACTTAGGTGTAGATGGGAGGATAATATTGAAATTGAGCATAACTATTTTGTGAAGTGTGTGAACTGGAGTCATGTGACTCAGAATATGGATCAGTAGCAGGCTAATGATAATTCAATTCAATTCAATTCAATTCAATTCTGGTTTATTAATGTGCCGAGTCAACAGCCAGATGGCCAATTACAGAAACAGCACAACAAACAAATAATAATAATAATAATGCGTTTAGTTCGATGCTTCGGACTACCTGCCGATTGGAACCGGAATAGCGGGCGGTTGTGAAAGAGTTTGAATTGTTGGGTTACATTAAAGGCAAGGGGTTTCTTGTCCGGCTGAAAAATTACGAGCCTTTGAAAGTGGTCTCTGCAGCATGGAGTTTGTTACGTAAGCACAGCGCAGAATAATAAGAAACATATGTGTAATCCTGTAAGTGGTAGATTTACTTAGCAAGCTTTCCTACCACTGAACTGAGACTGTTTCCTTGCAGCCGGTCCCCCACCCTTCCTACGAGTACATAATGAAGCTAGTGTATGATATACTGGGCACTACCATCCATTATCTGTTTGAAAACAGATTAACATAGTAATACAGTTTAATATATAGTTGTAGCGAGGCGTGGGATTATAAATAGAGTACAAGCTACATGAGCTTAAATTTTAAACGAAATTTTAATGAGAGTATGTTCTATTACCATTATACATTGCCACTACGTCTGGCACTGTCCATGGCTTAGGCCAATTCTTTAATCTCTTTTCATTTTCATTTAAGTTTCAATGTGTCTTACCTTGTTAAGACGTTTCAGTTATGATTTTGTATGTTCCTTTCACATGTTGTTTGTACGGACGTGTGGAATAATGACACAAACGTGACATCACATTAATTCATTCACCTGCTCTCAATTCTTTGTCTTGTATTATGTAGACTATAGACTTTGTGATGAGTTGCTGTCCAATATAATCATCATATAAAATGTACCAACATATTTGAAAAATACTGATCTCTGTACCTTCAAACTAAACGTTTAAATGGATAATAAATAAACATGTAACCTTACTAACTCCTCATGAAGACGCTCGTGGTGGTTTGTTCAGCTTTTCAATAAGTCCCATAAAATGAATTTAGCCTAATTCCACACGTTTGTGAAGGTACATTATAATACTATCCTCCCATCTGTAGCTAGGTTTCCCGAGGACTCACTTCCTTTCAGGTTTTATCACCAAGAATTAAATTGACATTGTCCAAAATTATGGACCCGTAATGAGAATATCATCTTGTTGTGATCGCGTATTAAAAGTTTTGTGTTCAGAAAAGTTACTTTTTGAAGTTCACAAGCTGGAAGTAATCTGACGCTAAAATTTGTGCAGTTTCTTTGTTACGAGAAGGTTGGCGCGAATAACTCTGCTTACCTAAACAAACCTGTCTGACGTCTAGGATCGTGTAATGGAGATAAAGAAGGACCCAGCATTGTGTTCGGCTACGGTCAATAGAACATAACTTGTTCGTTGAAAATACATGCTGACATTTACTGTTGTTTAAGGTACATGTGAAAATACTACTGTTGGTGTATTCTCCGTGAACTGTACTCCGAACAGCCGAGCTGTAGAGGAACAAAGGGTATTTGTAGCTTTTGGGAAATTTTGAACGAAACTATCTGATAAAGAGTCCTATAATGAAATATTTACATTGTAATTAACAACATTAATAGTAGTCTTATAGAATATTTTAGGCTACTTATCTTTCTTATGAAATCACCATGCATTTTGCCTTTATCTAAGTCTGTACCACTTTTCACTTTTGATCCATGTGATCGATTTTTTAAAGAACTTCATATCACTCAATTACACAGAAGGCGACACTAAGCAATGCTTCCCGATTTTTTATAATTAATGATAGTAACGTGCGTGATATCAGGCTTCCGCAGCGATGTAGTTACGCGACGTAGGTTGGTAGTTGCTTACCGACGTTTCGGGACATCCCGTCTCTCCCACCTTCAAGGGTCAAGCAGTCCAACCGCGTGACAACCCAGAACAGAGGAGGCCTAACAGTAATTTAAATAAACGCGCTAAGTTGTGAGGTGAAAGCGAAATTGGAAAGCCTTTTTTTGGTATAAAGAAAAAGAGCATAATTTGGTATAATTATGAGAAATTATGCGAAATTTATTAAGGCGCATTTTGTGAGTTTACGAGTAAAATAACAGCATGGAGGAATACGGAAATATTTTTACCTTCCAGTGAATGGAGATAACTAATAAAACTTTGGGGCGAGGTGTGTATAGCTTGGTACGGTAGTGTCTTATACACACACTGTACACTGTGTAGGAAATATAAGATATTACAGGGGGGGATTATAGTGCAAACTTTGATGTTATGGCCGACAAATTTTACATGGAACCTGCTTCTTAAGTAATAAAGCTCTTAAAAAAAATTTAATATATTAGCAGTAATACAAATCTACGCAGTAAGAATGAAGGCCTTCTGTTTTCAGTTCAGAACTGCTCTTTTCTATGTACGTCATTTTCAACGACATAAATTGTCAGAAAATAAATATTTTTATACGTGGTAGACATTTTTTAAAGTAATTGTCTCATATATTACTAGAACAAATGGGAATTCTTGTTTGGAAATACTAAAATGTGGGCAGTATATACCGTTGTAGGTGGACGTTAGGGTAAATATTCGCGCTGCCTCGGGTCACGTAAACAAAGGATTCAGTTTTGGCATGTCACTAAGAACATTGATTTGTTTCCTTTATTTTTCTGTGTTATCCTTTGAATACAAATACCTTACAATGCGCTCACAAAATGTGACGTACGAGCATAAACACTTTGCGATTTTAGTAATGCTGGGCTCAAAACAAGTCGCTGCCATTTATATCATACTAATCAAACGGCCGTTCTTTGTACTGGTTTGTTGGCAGTACAGGGTATATTAAAGTAGAGAAGTTGGTTATGTGTTGTTATAGTCACGTTCAAAACATTTATACTGTTGTGTTCTTGGCTGTGATACCAAAGCGGTTACCAACCTTTTGAAGGAATTTGCTACTTTCGTCTTCAGGGTAGACGTTTCTGCAAGATGTCTTAATCCAGGGAACAAAATCTCACATGTTAAGTTATTTATTTCAGTAGAGCCGCATAGTGATTACACCCAACCCTTGTTTTACGCGTTTTTGCTTTGACGGTCTTTGCCAATTTACAGCACATCTTAATTTGCGCTCACTCATTTTCGTTTTAACGCCCTTATGGCTGACTGCGTTCTGTTGCGCTAACCCCTTATTTCTGACGGGAATATAATTTTTTATTTACGCCCACTATTTCAGGAACGCAGTTAGGACGTAAAACAAGGTTTGGGTGTATTTGTTACATCAAGCAACTGTAAAACCAAACTATTGCAATCGCAGAAATGAGTCGAGAGCTTGTGCAGCATAAATACCATTATGATTACGCACAAAGACGGAGGGCGACGGAGGGAGAAATAGAGAAACTCGCAAGGAAAATTTTATGGTCGCCAACACCTAAGTCTCGTAGAAAGCCCGTTGAAGTTTCAACGGTAAATCATTAAAAGCAAACTTCGCCAAAGTACCTGACCGCAGTAACCGAGAAGTTGTTGGCCGTGCTATGGCTCAGGCGGTTAGTTGCCGGCCTCTCACCGCGGAGGCCTGGGTTCGATCCCTGTCGGTCAATGTGGGATTTGTGATGGACAAAACTGGGACGGGTTTTTCTCCAAGTACTTCGGTTTTCCCCTGTCAGTTTCATTCCATCGGTGCTCCATTAAAATGGAAAAGCAGATAAAACCTTATCAACTTCATCATCTTCCTCGTAGGTAGCCTTCAAGGCTGCGGTGTGTCCGTAGAATCTGCTACGGGGCCCTTCAATAAAAAAAAACTGAGCAGTTACTGTGCGCAACAGACTGTGCGTCCTGTTAAATAGACGGCACCTTTCCGACACTGCACTATTGACTCGTGAAGAAGGTTCACTGCCATCATCTTCTACTTTTGTTCAAAATTGCTTGCTGTCATACATAACGACAGAAGAGACAACTTTAGCTTGTCGTACCTAAAGATGATACACATCTCTGAGTAAGGTAAACTAAGATATCTATTTACACTCATATCATAACCACATTTTAATCATTGTTATGTACTCGGGTGTGAATTACAGATTGTGAATCTATTCATGTGTGAAACTGATTACTGTGTATGCCCGCTTATGACATTAACACTGTTACAGTGGTCGATACATTGGTCACGTTTACAGATTTGTGTTTGAAGATTTTGGACATGTTTTTCCTACGAAGTGCAAGAACCTGTCTTTTTGTATGAGACATACATGAGTATAGAGACGTCGCAACTATAGTAAAGTCACGGACAGAAGACGCTTGCAATGATTCCACTCTATATCCGCCCCAGCAAAGCTTTCTGTGACTTATTTCCATCCAGTCCTTTAGCCATTCTATGTACAATCATGTTGGTAGTGATAACCTTTGCTACCGACAAGCTATTTGGGCTTGTTTACAGAAGCAAGATGGGCTCCAATAGGCAGAAAGTGTGAAAATTCTAGCGCTCTTTTTCCCCACCGTAAACGAGACTTCTTTCCCTTGCTTGAGTATAGATTAAGAATACACGTATTTTACATTTACTTGCACGCATCTGTAACAATATCTTATAGAAAGAAGTAACATTTTTCATGATTTGGATCTATTTAAAATTCTTAGTTTCTTCTGGACTACCATTATGTGTTGAAACATTGAAGGACAGTATGTAACATGAAGGTAACTGAGATCTTTTTGTCTTTTTTTCCGTGTCTTTCAGTTTCTTGTCCTTAACAACCGATGTTCTCTCGTGCATCGTACACATTTCAGCACTCAACTTCCCGACTGTTCCATCTTTACTCTTATTCTATAATAGAACATCGTTAAAAGAAAAAAATCGTCATGAAAGAGCAGTCTGTTCTTTGCGACAAAGAACACTAATTGCTGTAAGATAGCGAGAAACAAGAGTTCAAACACCAGCAGTCTTGTCTCTCGCCACCTAGGAGTATATACAGGGCCTATCGTCACTTTATATCCGTACGTGTGGAGACCACCTTAGTTTAGGAATGGCATATGTGACTTTCAACACTTATTGAGCTGTGGACGTTTTAAGTTCAAGAATGATTCACAAATAAGCCTAATTGACTTGTTGCGAGGTATTAAGCTTTCACAGCGGTGTGATTGAGGTCTGCGCAACATCGCAGAAGTCTGTTTTTCATAGCAAGTTCTTATAAGGCAGTTCAGTTTGCACTGAAATTTCGGAGTGGGCAACTTCAGCTTGAATAACAACTGTGACTGCTTTTCACGTGGAATGTCTAGTGTAATAAATGGTGTATGAAGAAAACGGGTACTCAATAGATGAAAGACGTCGTCGAATTTTAGGTTTTCTAAGACACGTGCAGTAAATAACCAGGGTCTGCTAGGATTAGACATTTAACAGAAAAGTGAGTCAGAATGTGTTGAAGGTGTCTTACTGGCAAACGTGCAATGTAAGAACGTGTTCGTGACAGCAGCTTGCTTATGTCCAAACGTACAATGTAAGAACGTGTTCGTGACAGCAGCTTGCTTATGTCCAAACGTGCAATGTAAGAACATGTTCGTGACAGCAGCTTGCTTATGTCCAAACGTGCAATGTAAGAACGTGTTCGTGACAGCAGCTTGCTTATGTCCAAACGTGCAATGTAAGAACGTGTTCATGACAGCAGCTTGCTTATGTCCAAACGTGCAATGTAAGAACGTGTTCGTGACAGCAGCTTGCTTATGTCCAAACGTGCAATGTAAGAACGTGTTCGTGACAGCAGCTTGCTTATGTCCAAACGTGCAATGTAAGAACGTGTTCGTGACAGCAGCTTGCTTATGTCCAAACGTGCAATGTAAGAACGTGTTCGTGACAGCAGCTTGCTTATGTCCAAACCATTTTTTAATTACAAATAATCATAGCGACGTAACAGCAGATAATGGACCGCACGTTCTTTTGATATTTGTGTTGGGAATTAATTTCAGGAATAAGATGTTAGAACATTGATGTAAATTCATGCATCATTCTTTACTTTCCTCGAATTCTTAGAACACATTGAAGTAATTCCAAACTCTTAGAACTACATTTACTTATACCAGCATTTTTGGGGGGTTTTAGTTACAGAAGAAACTTCAGAGAATTTGTGTGTGTGTGTGTGTGTGTGTGTGTGTGAGACAGTTCTAACTACCGCATTCAGTTTCGACTGAATTTCGATTGGTTGTTTTTCAGTTTAGCTTTCTTTTTCTTAGAATTTCTTTTCCTTTCCTTTTTTATTTCTCTGACTTCTAGCTAACCAGACTACTTTGCGGTTTAGTGGCTAGCATTTCTACTTCGTATTAGCAAGACATTGGGTTCAAATCATTGTCCTGAAACAAAAGACTGTAACTGATATTTTTTGTGATACTGTATGATCTCTCCAGGCAAAAGCGGGGTAATAGCTGAAATTATGAAGAAAAAAGTATTCGTCGTAGTCACGGCCGTAGGGACCTAAAATGTGAAACCTGTTAAAGATTTGTCTCCTGGGATATGATGCAGAGCACCAATACTTCCATTGGCCCGTTACCAATCGAATTTCTCTCCTTCCCCTCTATCATGACACATCTTTTGCAGCGCAGATTACTCTTCTTGGACTACCCTGAGGATGGAGGCCTTATACTCCTACGAAACATTAGCATCAATGTAACAATCTAAACGGCGTCTTAGACCAGGAGACTGAAATCATCATCAGCACTACTATGAGAACCTAAGATTTCACAAGGATTATTTGTGCACAAAACGCCTAGCTGTGTGTCTATACATGTTAGGTTTTTTCGGTGTGTCACAGAAATGTCGTTACGTGTGACCGTGACTTAACACTGGATGACAACCATTGTCATAAAAATATTGCTGAGGATCGTGCATCTGCTTGAAGTTCGCTGTTTGAAAATCTACCAGTCTTTTCTCATTGTCACCATCAAAGGCCTAGTACTATTTTCATAAGTGTGATAATTTTACCATTATATTTTCATAATTATTTATTTAGGTACATTTTCGTAATTATTATCATTTTTATCACAATTGTCACTCGTAATCATTACAACTTGTTATCTTATAAATATTAGTTTCAATTTTATTCAAATTTTTTTTTCTTTTAATGTTTTATTATAATTTTCTTCTTCTTGCCCATTACTTTAATCATTCCCATATCCATGAAATAATCTGGAAAACTTATATAGTTTCAAAAGTGATAAATCCATCTATTTCTAGGTCGTCCTTTGTCCTTCCTGCTTATTGATTTATAAGAATCTACAAGTTTTGAAATTTAGGCTGGGGCGTTTTTGGTAGCGGGCATTCTCATTAATTTCTGTTATGTGCTCATCTCTATGTCTCGCGCACTCATTCTTACACACCTACACACTCGAACGTTTTGAACTTTTCTCATGTATCCTGCAACATAAAGGAAAGATGTTATAGATTAATAATAATAACAATAATAATAATAATTTCCAATCTAGGTCTATTAAAAATTCTTGCAGATAATACGAGTACAAACCACAACCCTTCAATCGTCCTGAAGTCTTGCAGAACTTTTCTCACACTTCATTTTAGCTACTTGTATTCCGCTCGCTTCTCTGTTCGTTTTATCCAAGTGTTCTCTGAGTTTGTAGTGGGACCCATTTTACTTACATAATCACACAGTGGTTTCAGTTTAAAATTAATGTTTCAAACTTAAAACACACCAAATATTTGTGTATGCTGTTTTTGAACTTTAGAAAATGCTTTGGTTCAGCTTTCAGGGTTGGGCCGCTCATGAGAACTGAACATTTTCCGGCGTTTCGGCAAAATTTGCAATCATAATGTTGTACCTGCAACGTTTGCTGAAACATCGGGAAAGCATTCCTGTAAGCGCCTCGATCACTAAAGCCTGCCCAACCCACTGAACAACATCGTGACGTCATTATAACCGTTTCTCTTGAATTGCATTCAATAAATTTAGCTTTACAGTTACGACAGACCGCGACGTCAAATGACGCTTGTTTCTCCTCTGCATTTAATTCACAACGGTGCACAAAATAATTGTATGCGTGACATTGTGTAACATTTGTAATATTTTGAGGAATTATGAGTTGTATTCCCAAATGTTTCACTTGTTTCAATTTTGTCTTATTTATACGAGCCAATTCAAACTATTGAGTTAATAGTAGAGCGAATATATGTGTGTATATATCCGTAAATTATTATTTAACTTCGATGAAACAGAGAATATTTATAGAACAAAGTGCACTGCAGAGAATAGAAGATAAAATGTTGTTGTATGCGGAAATAAAAACTGAATAATATGGTTGACCAAAGTCAGATAAAACCAACTGGCAGACGTAGAAAGTGGAGACCAAAAATAAAGTATGTATAAGAAAAGTGATGGGTGGAATGAATTTGGAATGATGGACGCTGTTTTATGGAGCACCTACCGTTTGCGATGGGAATGTTCCCTCGTATAGAAATAAATTCTAGAAGTACAGTGCGATACAAAATTACAGGAACAGAAAATGGACGTTTAAGCGGAATTTTTGCAATAAAGCCTTTATTTTTCTTTCAATTTTCACGCTAAACGTTTTTTGTTTAATAAGGTTAATTTTCACCTGGGATGCATCTGCTTACAACTTTTCACATAGTTATCAACCATTTAGACAAACATGCTGCCTATCTCTATATAGGATGTTTCTTTTCCTACTCTACCTATAAGCGCCGGTCCGACGCTCTTGTGAGTATTTTTATTGGAATTTATAAAGGTTATTATCACTGCCATCGTTTTTCTAGCTCCCGTCATCGACTGTTAAACGTCACAGACACGCTCCATATGACGCAACGCTGGCGGAGCGTCGGGCGGGCGTCGGGATTGCGCTTATCGGTCAAGTAGGAAAAAAAACCCTATAGAAGACGGGACTTCTCAGTCTAGTACGCTGAATATAAATACAGCAGGTTGCACCGAAACGTTGATCGGTATCTAAAAAACAAAGTAGTGTAATGTCCCAGAAAGAAATATTTTTACTGATTTTTACAATAACCCAAAATCTCAAGTTTTCTGCTTACATGTGGACCATCGTACTTACCAGTAAGTATTTCTTCGCCCTTAATTAAAGTTTATTTTTAGACAGGGTTTACTTTATATGTATTTTATAGTGTAGTCTGAGTTTTAAGAAACAAAATTAGGATTACCGAAGGCCATTTTCTGTGTATCCAGTTTTGGTGCAGCAAGAGGCACGCCCGGCATGTCACGTCTTACTGTAAACGTTCTAAAACTGATGATAGTCAGTTATCTGGTTTCTTCTATGCGTTGTTTAATGCCAGACAGAAGATTTGCATATTTATCAGATATTTTGCTCCATTTTGTCTAGGTTTATAAAGTGGAGTGGATGGTTAATTTGCATGTCAGTTTCTTTTGAAATAAACTCGTTGACACAGTACACCCTTCAGTAACAGCCAGATAATTTTATACTTGGTTTTGTAACTCTTGATATATGAGTCAGGCTATTCGTAAACGTGACACAAATTGGTAGTGATTTGTGTGTATTAGTAATAAGAAATGCATATTGAGTTTAGCTTGAGAACTCTATCCGAAGAGAACATTTGTGAAACATTAGTAGATAGGTAGATAATATTATGAACGTACATAAAACGGTTTGTACTAAAATTAATATGCAGAAGTACGTCATGAAATTATTTTATGGATTGTTCATAACAATATTAGTCACCGGCAGCTCGCCGCGCAGGCCCGAGTTATATCCCAGGACAGTCCATGAGGGAATCGTCGTGGATGAAGTGTTACTGGCGTGTATTGTGCTCTAAGTACTGTGGGTTCCGGCTGTCAATTATCATTCCACCCTTGTTCCATATCGATTTATCTCTTAACCGGGGAGTCCGTGCCATGACTCCGACGGTTAGTCGCCGTCCTCTCACCGTGGAGGACACCGGTGTTCGATCTCTGACCATGCTGTGTGGGATTTATAATGGAAAAAGTGGCACTAGGACAAGTTTCTCTCATACTACGTCGCTTTCTGCTGTCAGTATTATTCCACCAACGCTCTATACTCATTCTTTTATCTATGTCCGACTCTGTGTATTCTTAGAAACTAAGAGCGTCATAAGACAGCACACTGGAAGGACAATTCAGTGTCATCCGGGAGATGGGCACCAGGCGCACGAGAATCCGAAGTTCTGAGAGACCTGATCTCGCCTGACCCAAAGAATATAAACCCTTTCCCAGATAAGGATTTAATGGAGGGATTTTGTGATCACCATAATGAATAATGGACTCCATTAAAGGGAACGTCTTGAACTGTTCTGCCTAAACTTTTTAAAAATCTGAAAAGTGGCAGCTAGCCTGGCAAATACGTGACTGTCGAGTAGTTCTTTTCAAGGCAGACATCATTAAGTGCTGATACGATAGATCATAAAAGCAGCAGCACTATAATATTTATTTACTTGTTGTTACTTTCTTGGTTGCTTAGTATTATGGCAACGTTTCTTCTCAGTTTTGCCATAACTGTTATCTGTATTTGGCGGTAGAAATAATTTTTCACGACTTTAGATTGTCAGACATGTTAGTGACGACGGAATGAACATGGCGTATACGGTATTGTAAAACCTGAAGGGAAAAATGAGTTGAGAATCACAGATGAGGGTGACAATTTCATAGATGGTATTTGTTAAGGAGATAAGCTACTGTCATCTCATCAGACGGACACTACCAAGTGAAGTTAGTATGTTACTTAGTTTAAAACTGTGGTTGTTGATACAGACGACAGGAATATTTTATTTTTACAATTTTGTTTCAAGATCCCATTGTCACTTGCGATGAATAACTGTAATGCCGTGCACAATGAGAGCTACTCTCAGGAAATCTCCACAGAGTGAGAAAGAGAGAGATAGGGCCTGGAGCAGAAGTCTTTTGTATTCACTTCTCTTCGATTATGTTCTATTGAAATCCTTTCTAAAAGGAAACGCGTCACCTTGCTTTAGTCAAAATTCGCTAAGGCAGATCCTTCTTACGTATAGTGGAAAATGATGCATTTCCCGTCTGGTATAGTTCAAAAGTCAGGAATAAGACAAGGAGAACACACACAAGAAAAATATTAGAATAAGAACCTTCTCTCATTTTATTTTTATTTTTTTAAAGTGTGTTGGTTGAGAAGGATGGTTAGAATGTTACACACGGAGTGTTAACAAAATCTGTTTTGGTTAGAGATAGAGTCGGCCGTCGTTGCCCGAGCTGCCGTATATACGCCACCGGGCTTTGGAATGCTTAAATATTTGAATGAAATATTTTAATGTAATGAACATGCAATTTGTACGTGCTATTTGTCCTTGGTTTAAATGTATGAACGACGGATATAATCATATTCTGCTCAACTTTGCAAGGTAGCGTAATCCTATTACAAGGCATTGCTCTTATACACTTCACATTTTACGCGTTTTCCTTGTACGTGCAATTGTAAGGACAACAACTACCTATGTTACCTTTCTCTCCATCACACTCACACACGCGACACACAGACATAAAAAAAATTTATGCTCCTGTGCAAGGAGTAATTCTACAACTGCCCTTGTTAGCTCCACCGCACCTGTGTGTAATTCTACAACTGCCTTGTTAGCTCCACCGCAACTGTGTGTAATTCTATAACTGCCCTTGTTAGCTCCACCGCACCTGTGTGTAATTCTACAAGTGCCCTTGTTAGCTTCACCGCACCTGTGTGTAATTCTACAAATGCCCTTGTTAGCTCCACCGCATCTGTGTGTAATTCTACAAATGCCCTTGTTAGCTCCACCGCACCTGTGTGTAATTCTACAACTGCCCTTGTTAGCTCCACCGCACCTGTGTGTAATTCTACAACTGTCCTTGTTAGCTCCACCGCAACTGTGTGTAATTCTACAACTGCCCTTGTTAGCTCCACCGCACCTGTGTGTAATTCTACAAGTGCCCTTGTTAGCTTCACCGCACCTGTGTGTAATTCTATAAATGCCCTTGTTAGCTCCACCGCACCTGTGTGTAATTCTACAAATGCCCTTGTTAGCTCCACCGCACCTGTGTGTAATTCTACAACTGCCCTTGTTAGCTCCACCGCACCTGTGTGTAATTCTACAACTGCCCTTGTTAGCTCCACCGCAACTGTTTGTAATTCTACAAATGCCCTTGTTAGCTTCACCGCACCTGTGTGTAATTCTACAACTGCCCTTGTTAGCTCCACCGCACCTGTGTGTAATTCTACAAGTGCCCTTGTTAGCTCCACCGCACCTGTGTGTAATTCTACAAGTGCCCTTGTTAGCTTCACCGCACCTGTGTGTAATTCTACAAATGCCCTTGTTAGCTCCACCGCACCTGTGTGTAATTCTACAAATGCCCTTGTTAGCTCCACCGCACCTGTGTGTAATTCTACAACTGCCCTTGTTAGCTCCACCGCAACTGTATGTAATTCTACAACTGCCCTTGTTAGCTCCACCGCACCTGTGTGTAATTCTACAACTGCCCTTGTTAGCTCCACCGCACCTGTGTGTAATTCTACAATGCCCTTGTTAGCTCCACCGCACTTGTGTGTAATTCTACAAATGCCCTTGTTAGCTCCACCGCACCTGTGTGTAATTCTACAACTGCCCTTGTTAGCCCCACCGCACCTGTGTGTAATTCTACAACTGCCCTTGTTAGCTCCACCGCACCTGTGTGTTCGCAGTTAACAGCTCCAGAAATGCTTATCCGGTTGTCATTGTGTTTGATACCGAGGTGTTTAACTAAAATTTGTTGATCAGCAATAACGTCATTTTATATGCAGATCTACATAACTGTCCGAGCATATTTCGATCTAACTCGCTAAATATTTGTCTGAGCGAAAAAAAATTATGCCAAAGCTTTAGAAAAACCGAAACAAAACTTTTACGTCCAATGCATTTTCCCGCAAGTATTAGGGTAATCGTGATAATAAAACAGAAGGGAGAGAAAGCGTAAAAATTTTTACACCATGTGTGTATTTCATAACTTGTTCACATCTGCAAGTTATTACGATAATGTGAAGTGCATCCCCTATTAGCATTATATTCCTTCCAGGTATGGACGGACCATGTGAATATGTTGAATAAGCATTAGTGGACAGTAGATAAGGGGTGGTCCTTTTAGTTTGAGATAAGGCACACAGCTGACAACATGCGTATAATAAATGTTTTGTCATAAAAGTGCTGTAAACCCCCTGTATTTAGCTAAAATGTTTACACTGGTACGGATGCGGTCCCTCGTAGCAATAACATTCATAAAACTGTACGGATTTTCTCTGGAGGGGAATTTAAATTTTATTCCAACTGTAGGAAAAGTATAAGTAAATCGGTAAGTCGGAATCATAAACTGAAGAAGTGAATGGCGTCCTAATCTGGATCTATTATCTATCACTAATAAATCTGAGGGGGTTAAGCTACACATAGCGTTACGGTAGCTATTTTAATTCGCTAATGTATTTTTATACTCAGAGAATGGGTTGATTCATACGTAAGTTAAGTAACGATGTTGTCTGTAGTGTAGAAGTTATACAAATATGGTCAAGTGGATGGCAAGGTGGTCATAAGTGTTGAGTATGTAGAAGACTACACTTTGCCTCCACACAATGAATGTTGTACATGTGTATGAACATAATTTGCTTTTATAGAATATGATATAATTTTTACCAAGCTACATGTTTCGACCATACTAGCTCATAATCAGGTCGTGAAGATACATAACTCATTACATAAACTATCAGTTATATTAAGTTTTACACATGTTTGGTACGAAGTATATACGAGTGAACATAAGATATAATTGAATAAAGCTGTTTAATATTGCTAAAATGATGTAATGCTTTATATCGTATCAGTACTAATAATATATGTATATATATTAGTATTGTATCTTACATACTTCTTTGTAATTTATTTGTATATGATAATAAATTTTATGATTTTGTTATTGGTATTGCAAAGGACGCTGTGTATTACATGTTTGTTGTACCTGATATTTAGAGAAAATTATGGTACAGTTTCATAAAGGCCGTACATATATTATAATCTGTTTTTGCTGTTGTTGTTACTGTCACAGACTTGTGTTATTATAAATAGTATGCTAATTAATTATACTGACTGCGCATCTCAGTACATCTGATTAGGTTTAAACTGCCTTATTCATTGTGGCATGTCTCTTTCGTAATTTTTTTTTGTTTCTTTATACTAATCGTGTGTGTGCTTTCGCAGTATTATATTTAACCGTTGTTTTGATGTGTTGTTGGTAAAATGTTACCCATTTATTATGTTGTAATATTCTTCTGTTGTTCCTGTTGTTGTAGAATCTCTGATGCTGGTTTTAACCATTTAATACTGAGTGGTAAATGTGTATACCACCTGCTGTAACATTAACAGACCCTGCAGTTTCTCCACACAGTGTGTTTATAATTCTTAATGAGTCTTAGAGTAAGGAGCAACTGTATCCCTAAATTATGTTAACCAGCTGGTATTTATAATGAAGGCTGAGTGTTCTCTGTGAGATAGCAGCTGAGTAATTTCGCCGAATACCAGTCTTCAAAGAGTTAATTATGACTACTGCGCCTGTCTGTGAGAGCTCTTGAAGTTGCAGAAAGCCTCAGTTCTGTCCTGTGCCAAATGCCGGCTCCAGAAATTTCCTGGAGAGAGCGAGAAACGCTAAAATACCACCCACAGTTTTATATGGTAGTTTATCCAAACTTTGAACCTATAACCTGTCGATTGCAAGGCTAGAGACTTAAATGTGCTAGGTTTAGCAACATGAATTATAAGTGTGGTCTAGATCAGTGTACAAGTGTGGTCTAGATCAGTGTGTCCCAAACTGCCGCCAAGTGTTGCAATAAATGGACTGCTATTTTCACAATGTGTTGGACAATAAACGGGCATTTAATTTGTTAAACACACCTTACATATACGTTTTTGTTATTAGGTCTGATGTTTACTGTGTTTCGTCATATGATATTTTTGTGCAGTCAAATTAAGTTCTTTAATAAATCGGCCTAAGAGCAGCGATTTGTTAATATATCCTTACCGTTCCGTAGTGTAACTTAGTTCTCCGTAATACGTTTTAATATCATCAATCTATATTCTTATGACTGTCTAGTAGACTTAACTAAAAAAATGTTTAAGCACGTTCTGTTTCCCTATGTCCTGCTAAGAGGCAGAAAATAAGTTTGGGAAAGAGACAGAGGAGAGGCAGAAGAAATAAAAACATAAGGAAGAGAGAGTGAAAGGAGAAACCGCAAGAAGAGTTGAACGCGGATGAGAGAAACGAAGAAGAGATAGGACGAAAGGGATAGTAGAAGAAAATAGAAAGTGATGATGAAGGAAGGAAAAAAGTGGATGCAGATGGGGATAAGAAAGAAGCATTTCATAAACAAATTCATTTCATATTATCGATATAGTTCTTTTGTGTGTCTGCCCGCTGCAGCTTTATCTTCTGTTTTTGTTCCACCCTATTCACCTTTAGTGTCTCTAGCGAACTCAATTTGTTTCAGATATCAACATTCTAGCACGTTTGAGATCTCCATATTAGATTATAAAGGTTTCACAATATGTTTCTGCGACTTCATTTGCGTTGTGTTACGACATTTGATCAGCAGAATCTTCTGGTCGATATTTATTCCCATTTGTACAACCGTCTTCCTCTGTCACTGACGGGCATTCTGCTGCGAGTTAGTAACCCTGACAGACATTATCCTGCCTGTATTCTTTGTAGAAGACAAGCGATTTTTCTGCTCTTTCAGTTGTAGTGGTTGAATTTACGACTGTGTCATCGAACGTGACTGTCGAGAAGTTGGCTTTTCGTTTTCATATTTGGGAGATCCCGGCTTCAAATATCACTTCGGAGACCGGCTACAATGACTGATATTCGTGGTTCCTTCCACTGTTTCCCGCTTTCCATTAATGTCGGAATATAGCCTTAAGGTAGGTTACGACAGGCTCCTTTCATGAAATATCTGATTCATTATTCACTATCAGTCTTTCTGTCAAAACTAGCCGCGAATAATATAAACACTGAGCAAATATTTTTAAACGTTATATTACTTTCACCGTGCATCTTTTCACAATCCTCATAACAACCAACGAGTGCACTAGATAGAATACATGTAATGCATATTAAAGACCCCTACACATGTTTCGATAACAAGTTGTCATCCTCAGGGGCTTCATCACAAAGGAATACAAGATCGTCACATTACTTTACACGTGTAAAGTGATGTGATGATCTTGTATTCCTTTGTGATGAAGCCCCTGGAGATGACAACTTGTTATCGAAACATGTGTAGGGGTCTATAATATACATTATATACGTATTTTATCTAGTGCATTGGTTGGATGTTATGAGAACTGAGCACATACTTTAAGGTTAGAAAGTTTAAAATTCTGAGGACTTTTGTGTTCTCGCTCCGTCGAATCTCCTCAGAGCGCACATCCCTTCGTTTTAACCATATTAAAGTTGATCTGTCCTTCGTTTTATGTATCTGAAAATTAATCTGTCCTTTCCTTTTAAGCACATTAAATTTGGTCTGTCCTTTCGCAATACGCGACTTGAGAGCCGTTTAATAAACTTGCACCAAATTTGACATTTGAGAGTACTGTAAATTATGTTAACCTGCTCCAGTTTCCATCAAATTGTACGTAAGTAAGCGATACAATAAAGGAAGAACTACTTGCATTTCCGCGCCAAGCTCGTAATAAACTCATGCGAAACTCCCGAAGTAGTTATCAGAGCGAAAACTATTTTTGATTAACGTTTTAGAGAAAAATCAAGCGCAGGTTTTATGCCCAATACAGCTTTGCCGTAAGCTGTACTGTTTTCGAAACAATTGAACAAGATTTCGCGAATACGGCAAAATTGTTACACTATGCATGCAAGAAACGTTATGGTACAGAATATGTCCTAACCATTTAATTAGTTACTTAGGTGGTCATGAATTTTCCCATTTTTCATGTAAATTAAAACCTACATAAAAAATTTAATGTCCAGTATGTTTGTTGTAACCGTCTACAAGGATTCGTAATTGACAGAGTGATATACTTCCGTTGGTTATTAAATCAATCTTACAACGTTTTTTCTGTGGCTTGTGTTATTTTGTATGTAGTCTCGTTGGTGCCGATTGTTCGGTTGTCTCGGATAAGCTGGTAAATGAACTTTTCAACTAAATGTCGTGTAAAAATCCTTGCTTGCCCTGAATGTGGGTTATCAACAAGAGTAATCCGCTGTCCTCTGAATTTAACTGCCAATCATAAAGTTTTTCCTCCATACAGAACGCATTTTTCTGTAAACTGTAATGATTTTCATATCCTCTGTTCACACATTCGAGTCACAGGTCGACCTAGTTCCGCGTTCCACTGTATCAACAGAACACCCATACTAAGTGTATTACAATATTATCACTACTCAGAAGGGCAATGAAAAAATGTAGCTGCAAATGAGGGAAATTCACATTGTTCTTGTTCGCCATAATTTTCATAAGTGTCAACTTCACTGGAAAATTCTAATTCTAACATGCTATTGTTCTTAAAACGTTTACCATTTTGTTGTTCCGTCTAAGTCAACTCTTTTTGTTTCGTATAAGTAGGTTATATGTTTCGGCTTACCTGTTGTAATCTACATATAGCATTACATGAAGTGAAAATGGAAAATGTGTACGTTGAAGATAGTATTTTAATATTGCTTTGAGAGGTTGAGAATCTCTGAGCGCAAAATACAGCATAAAGTTGGTGTATATTACGTTGTGTTTAGAATTAAATAACAAGGTTTTAAAAGTTATGTAAATTAAATTTATTCAAATTTGAATCTTTCCTAGAATTTTATGTAAATTGAACAGCATTGAACATGAACGTGAGTTCTTAAATCTTAATTTCAAATAATAGTAACTTAAAATATTATTGTATTTTGATTCTGACATGGGTAATATGATACGGATAGCATAGTTTGTAGAGTAGCTAAGTGAAGGGCTGAAGAACTGAGGGGTCATTCGACACCCGGACGGAGCATGAGATTTTTCTCTACTCCAGCCCGCTTATGGGGACCATTTAGCCTTCTATTCAGTGGGATAGGGAGCGTCTGTCTAGTGCTGAGTTTAAGAATGAGAGGAAATATACCTCCACTCCTCCATATGTCTTCGTGGCGTGTACTGGGGAAAGTTACCTTAATTTTGTTTCCGTACCAGGACTTGATATTACCCGAATCACAGAACGGGGCCTACTGACACTGTGCATAAGTAATTTGAATATAATGAAATGGCTCACATCATTCACTGTCTTCGCATTTGAGTAGAATCACGCTAAGGGCAATAAGTCACGCCATGACAGCATTGCCTACGCCATCGGCTTTCGACGAAGTTGGATTAATTCTTTCTGTGAATTGAGACTTGAGGTTTTCACAACGGTGAAGCTTTGCAACGCGATATTTTGGGTTTTATATTTGAAAGTTATGGAGGCAGCAATTTCTGTAAAATAATTCATTTACTATGTAAGGTAAGGTAAATAAATAATTAAATAAATAAATACCACTCATACGTCAGCGAATCCTATTGACATAGACACAGAAGAAGCCCCTATTGTCCATTATATACTTTTCGTCTTGCTTAATTAGGAGTGCCAAACTTGGTTTGACACGCTTTGAAAGAGCTTAGATTGATTGTGCTGGAAAATAGAGTGCTCAGGGCATATTTGGACACAAAAGAGTAAGTAATAGAAGGCCGAAGAAAATTGCGTTGTATGAAGCTTCGTAATTTATATCTGTAACCTAACACTTTTAGAATTATTACTTGAGTTATGATGGCGTGGATTGGAGGATAACAGTAGAATCGATCTTACAGAAATAGTGTGTGATGATGTAATTGCAAGGACTGCATTGCATTTACTCAGAATATATACCACTGTTAGGCTTTTGTAAACACGATAACGAACATCCGGGTTCGATATACGCAAGGAAATGTTGAACTCGCTGTGTAATTTGTAGCAGTAACGTTTTGAGAAAGTCCTGCACCATTAGATTAGTTGTTGTTACTTGGCGTGCTGCTTGTGAACAACGTAGAAAGCGTTAAGGTACACGTGAATTGTTGAGAGAACATGGCCAAAATGCGAACTTTTTGAACTCCATGATATATGGAATGATCCAACATTCAACATCCAACAAGGAAATGTAAACTTACAGGACCCAACTGTTTCTCTCTTACGGTCTCCATTTCTCGGGTCACCATGTTGTAGAACAAGCAGTTCCTCTTAACCGCCTAAATAGTTTGGCCTCAACACCATTTTATTTTCTAACCCCTTCACTTCTCACCCTTCTAGCGCAGGACTCTTACCTCATTTCCCGTAGGAGGGAAGTATAAAACCTTAGTGTATTAGGGGTGGCTTAGGAACGTGTGGTGCGGAAGTACAGAAGGAGTTGTGAAGAGCATCTTGAGTGCGTAGAAGTATAGGCAGCTCAAAAATCTTCAATTGATGAAGAATATTGATTTCATCTCGTAAGAGGTCATTCAAGTTAGGAAAAATGTAGCCGTCTGATACTTCCAAGAATTTAAATTATGCTTAATATATTAACAGGAATATGTAATTACATGTTTTAGTACCGAACAGCGTAGCTGCAGGGTAACGTTTGTTATTTGTGTTCGGGATGTGGCTGGATTGAATTTTGGTTGAGCCACCGACTACCCTAATAGAAGGTTTTCGTGTTTTTATCAGTCCATCCAAGCAAATTTCGGGATAGGACCGGAAAAAGACATAATTACTTCCTTCTACAACCCTTCTAGTTAGTCACTGTCATTCAGTATTCGACTCTGTATTTTTTTCCCAGTGGCGCAATAGCCCCTAGTGGGCCAGGGCTGCCTCATTATCGAGGCTTCACGATCACATTCAGACACACCACACTCGGTAGGACTCCTCTGTACGAGTGATCACCCCGACGCAGAGACCTCTACCTGACAACACACAACACTCACAAGAGACAGACATCCATGCCCCCGGTGGGATTCGAACCTACAATCCCAGCAAGCGATCGGCCGCAGACCCACGCCTTAGACCGCGCGACCACTGGAATCTGCTTAGACTCAGTATTGTCTGAATTGTTTACATCGACATTCAATCAACTGCGTTAAAAACGAAATCGCCTTAGGTAAGGAGTATGTGAATACAGTGTTTAATTTGTACGGTAACTGGTCATGGGTGATAAGATTGAATGGGATGTATAATCTTCTGGTTAGTGCTGATGATGTCAATTTACTGTGCAGTCACCTTTATGTTCTAAACATATTTACAGTTAGTTCCGAAAAGATAATTATATTGTACATCCAGACGGCGAAGACATCGCGAATGCCAGAGACAAGTGAGGCACATTCAATGAAGCCAGGCGAGACTGCACTGCGTGTGCGGTAACGTGTAGACGAAGAACAGTAGGAACTGAGCTTCGCGATTGGATGGTTAAGTGGTTGGATTTCGTTGCGGCTTTTTTGTACCCTTAAGGAGGATTTTCGCATTTCATCATTTCCTCCAGGAAAATTCTTCGAAAATGCCTTATAGTAGATCATGCCTGCTTCCTTCCTGAGGCCTCATAGTTTATTTTTTGTATAATTTTTGAACTTATATAATAACCACTAAAATCTCTAAACTTAGTTGAGAAACTATCTTTAACTAGACTAAGAAACAAAGAAGATTTTTTTTCAGTAATTGTAGGATCAAGAGCTCGCGCAAACACGCACACACACACATGCACACACACGCACATACATGCACACACATATGCACACACATGCATACAAACACTAAGCAGTTAAGTGCAGTTGAAGTATTCTGAACTGTTATTTGAGCAGTTGGGATGTACTGGGAGATTTTATGTGGCTTTCCTTATTCTCCCCAGATAAATGCACTTCAGCATAGCGAATTATTTCACAGTGATATCCTACACATTACTGATCATCGTTGCGTCTAATTTCATCTCCTGCAGTGTTTTAAAATAATCGAAGAATCAATCAGCCGATAATACGTAGTGTAAGAAAGTTTGTACTTTAAATTTTAAGAGGTCATTTGCACGACGTATGCAGATAAAAATGTGTATTGATTTAGTGTATCATTCGATCCTGTCGTATTAAATTTTAGGAACTGTAAGAATTTCAGGAAATGACTAATGGATAAGTTACCCAGCTGCCGTTTGTTACAAGTTTTCGTGCAAACTCTGCGAGCTTCAATTTACGTCAACTTGAAATTTAGTTTCAGTTCTCCACTTTACGTAGTCAGTTTGCGGCAGGACTTCGCTTGTAACTAACTTTGTTAATGGAATTCCATTTATTCGTCTCGTATTCATATGCGCATACACTACAATTTCAGAAAGATAAAATGTGATGCCTCCATTCTGCTAAGTGTTATGTTCTGGGTCCATGTTGACCCCTTTTAACGGTGTAATGACCCAAAATGTGTTACTTTTGTAAACGCCGTATGGATTTTTATATACTGCCCCCACAAAATTTGTCATAATACCTATTATATGAAGGTTCAGTTGTGTCTATTCTTAGCTAAGTACCGCAACGTGAAGACATATAGGTTATTTGAGGCATGTGACAATGAATTCTTAAACTTGGCACTATATGGATGTTACATTTACGTTTCGGCCGCTATACTGCAGGGGAAAGGTCTACCTTTCCCGATTTTGTAGAAGGCTGGATGGCCCTGAGACCGATCTGGCTACTACGGAGAAGAAAATATCTCTCTCTGCTGGAAATGTAACCCAATGTTCCCGGTAATTCAGTCTGTGACGTAACTATTACTCTGTTTGTCTTGTGCCCAATTCTTATTATAAGCTTGTGGTATATTTAACGTTGCTTCCACTAACTAAGATTATATGGGGCCCTGTGACGGGGGTGATTAGTTAAAAGTGACTGGAAAGGATGTGTGGACTAATTTAAGATACATTACGGCATTGTCTGCAGAGGTTGAGTGAAGCCAGGACAAAACGCACAACTGAACCCAGCACCCTGCGAATAGAGGCAGAACTGCTGATCGCGTGACCGCGAATGTCGGGAGAATATATTATCGAAGTAAGAAAGTGCGGAGTTTAAAGCACCACTTGGATGCTTTGTAACATAATTTCCTTTCTAAAAAGCAGCAAGTAGCCTTGTAAGATCAGTATGCTGTGTGTGATTCTGCCCCATTACAAATTCTGTTTCAATTCACAGATTGTTACAAAACACGGTATGAATGTTATGCCATGGAAGGACAACCCAATGCTACAGTATCTATTTTCCTACAATCAGTAACAACCTGAACCCAAAGCCGAGGTGTATGGCAAGAGAAAGGTAGCACCACTTATTTAAGGACACTAAAATTATGTCTTGTAATAGATATTGTAAAAATACCCAGCTTTTCTTCAGGTAATATTTTTGTACACCATAAAATTATGACATGAGAACAGTGCGAAAAATAAATTTTAGTTCTCAGTTTGATGTTGATATCAAATGAGCCATTGGCGCTAGGCAGGTGATATTTTTTGTGAGGACAGTTCATAAACTTTCCTACATATTTTAGATGAAACAATGTTTGTAAATCAACAAATACAAATACGGCGAAGATGTAATAATACGTTATCATACCATACAACTTTAATTTTAAGTAAGAAGTTTTTAAAATTAAATAACAATAATGTGGGAATGAAAGTTAGTGCACTAGTTTTTTCCTTCACTAATCTAATTTTTAAGGAAGACATTTGTGGTACATGTGCCGTGTGCACGAGTCCATATGACGAACAGTTAGAAGACGTACAGGATCTTTACTAACGGGCTGTTTTATATGAATTTCTTTAGAACAATAATACTGCAAAAGTAAAGCAACAGTAATGTAAGGTGCCTTCTTCACAAGTATTGCTGTCACACTGCACGTCCATACTTACTTTACGTGTGCATAGCAACATGAGAACTAAAGGTCATAAAGAAGTAATTTCGTTGGTCGCTCTGCTCAGGTAGTGGACAGGGAGGGAACTAACATACGCTCTCTTAATTTCAGTCTGTGGAAGTTACGGCTTCATTTTTGGAGTTATTTAGAAAGGAAATTTTTATTTCCTTTGGTGAATAGAACTGTCCGTACTAATATTTTGTGGGTAATTGCCCTTTCTCTTCCAACCCTGGCCCCAGGGTGTGGTTGTAGTTCGTTCTTCGAAGAAAGAAATCGTATTTCCCTAGGCGCTAGTGTCTAAGCCCATCTCCGGCATGATAACGACCCTACATGCTACTGCCTGTATTATAATGTCGCCATAACCAGACTATAGCTGCATACCTGAATGACCCGATGACCCAGTACAGTTCACTCCAAGTATTCACACGAAAACATGTTGGTGAGATTTTAGGTTCCCGTTGTGAATGTGAACGTTTTTAAGAGTACGATTGTCTTTGATGTGAATCCGTAAAAATTGTTACGTAGATCTCAACGGGCAGTCTCATAGCTCAACCGGTTAGTCCCCGGATTTTCACCGCGATAGCCTGGTTTGATTTCAGGAGAGTACATGTGGGATTTGTGGTGTACAAATTGGAAAAGGGACAGGTTTCTTTTCTGAATACGTCGTTTTTTCCCTGTCATCATGGTTTCACCAATGCTCCACACTCATATTTATCCTTCTACCATAATTATAAATGTTGACATTGTTGCTAAATAAACAGTATATATTAATTTTTCAGAGGAATCTGCTGCGTCCATCTTCAGGGTAGCAAAATAAGCCGCGTGGGAAAAAAAATTGAGAAAGTGTAATACATGTTACGGGCTCCCGTCCCTCTGTTTATTCTTTAATCTTGCAGCTTGCTTCTACCGTGAAGATGAAGGCAGCAGATTCCGTCGATACGTTTGTGCATGTTTGCCAAACTGCATGGAATGAAGTGCGAAAAGGCAGAACGTTTAGTGCGCTTGTTTTAGCGAAGTGCCCAATGTGAACCCGTAGACTGGAGGCCATATCTGCATATGACTTGAATGTTCATAGCCAACACTGGTTGACAGTAATAGGAAGAAAGTAGTTATGGAGGTAAAACTGTAACTTTATATGCGGAAGGTACCTGGTTCAGATTTCTACTAGGCTGCCGGCCATTGTCACTGAAGTATTGCTCACTTTCTCTAAAATGACACCCGGATAGTGCATTGAATGTTCCCACAACCTGTGCCTTCGTAATTCATCTCGAGATACTCTTATATAAAAATATTTCTTTAAGTTGTCTCTGTTGGCCCGTATCCATACTGGCGCGTGAAAGTACATTTGCAATTTTATAGTGGGCAGTCATTTCTGTTCGTGGAAACCATTTAATGCATAAAGCGATTAGTGGACTTCACTATCGCAACAAATAATACATCAATCAATGGAAAGAGGTCTCAGTTTGAGTGTCTCGTAAATTGTAACGATAGCATTTTAGTGTAGTTTTCTTTAAGAAAAGCCCGGCGAAGAACGGGCGCTTGCCGTAGTCGTTCATAATCATGCACACCCACGTGATTTCAAACATCACTATAACCTTTCAGTATCATACAATGAACTGTATAACCTGTGCAGGGGAAGTGTTATGTAATGACGTAAGAACTGAGGCCATTTTTTCCTTCTCTTCTTTTATTGTTTAGATGTCTAGTGTTATATGACAGTTAGAGAGAAACGTAGTGCGCATTCGTAATGAGTAGAGCGACTAGCAACGGACTGAACTGACGATGTTTCGATTCTCGCTAGAGGCAAGTCTTTGCCCCTTTAGCGACTAGGTCAGTGGTTGGACGACCGAGGCAGTGGATTTCGATTCCATGCAAGAGCAAAATGTTTTCCTGTCCTCCACCGTTTTCAGATGGACCCTCGGGTCTGCCTAGCCTCCTACACAGGGGGTACTGGGGGCTCTTTCCACGGCGATAAAGCGGCTGAAGGCGTGAGGTTAACCACTTACCTCAATCTAGGGCCGAAGTTAAAAATGCTTGCAAATTTTCGTACACCTCCACTGCCCATACGTCTTTGTGGGAATTGTGCTTAATTAAGTACATGAAGAACTTTACCTTTCGGGGCGTGAGACTGACGGCTTAGCTCCAGGAAGTGCTGAGGTTTAGGAATGGTATGTTGCTGTGGTCCCTATGTCTTTACGGCATATTGCCTTGTTAAGTAAAGGCAAAACTTGTGCAATGAAGTGCTTTCTTACCTAAGCGTCCAGCTTACACTTGCGATATTCAAACCTTTTGTGGGGTCCAGCCGGGTCTCTCCTCCACGAAGTACTGGGCGATACTTTCCTTTCAATAACGAACGCGTAGATCGAAATTAATCTTCTTTTACCAATTTTAATAATTCTTGGAATTCTGCTTCTACCATACAAGCTTTCGTGGCTTCGTACTTAATCACAGGAATAGCCTTAATATTTAAGTGTATGAAGACACTCTGCCTTTATAATCGAGCCCAGTGGATTGTGGGAACACCGCTGATGTTGACCTCGTGTGTACCTGAGTAGTTATGTCCGGGTCTTCCCCGTTTATCTCAGGGGTTCTATCCTTTTGTTGATGGTTTATGCTCCGCTTTATAGCTGGTGGGGTTTTCACACCTCCATCCGGGATCCCCATGTTATGGCTTAATCCAACCAAGCTATGCCCTGAAGTTATCTGGACTTAGTGGACATCAGATGAAGAATTCATGGTTATTACCTTCCCCCATTTATAAGTTATAATGGCCACCGTCCCATTAGACTGCAATTTATCTTTCATAAACTGTACGAAGTGGAGGTTTAATTTAACTGAGGTCCTTCTTTTTCCAGTACCTTAACCAGTATTAGGACAAACTATTCCGCCATATCTGGAAACAGGGTTGTGGTTCATAGAACTGGAAGTATTACACAGAAATTAAATCCTCCGAAAATTTCTGTTTAGCGAAGATTTTTCCCTTGCTTAATTTACATCAATATGTATAATGTATTTGTAGGTTATGATCAAGACTGTCAGATGATTTGTTCGAAATAAGACAGACACGGTTTGCAAGCAACACAGATGGCATTTCCTAGATCGCTACTGGATTTATGAAATTGGACCACGAGAGGGATACAGACACAAGGGAAAGGTTGTCAGTCAAGACACACAGGAAGATATACGTGACGAGCCTCTCAAGAAACTGGGGAAGGAAATGTGGAAAAAATGCAGGGAAGAAGGTTTCCAAAGCTAGCAATGTAATGTAAATGTACTGGAAAACGGAACAGGGGTTGTCCTAAGAAACAATGGAGACCAATGCATGCTTCATGGTTGATGGAAGAAGTAGAGGAAGTAGAAGAAAAATAATAAATGGAAGAAGATAAGGAATAAAGGAATAAGTGCGTAAGGAAAAGAGAAATACATAAACAAATTTCGATTAGAAAACTTTGAGAAATGGGACCGCTTCGGACACTTAAGCGCAAGTGCGAAGCAAATGTGAACTGTATTTGGAAACATGTTTGGAAGTGTTTACTGAATTAATCTACTTCAGGGTGGAGTTTAAGGTAATGTCTTTATGAATACAGTGCTAAACACTTGACTTCAATAAAGTCAGTGAATTTTTTGACTGTCTGAAGGATTAGGGGTTTCTCAAAAAAGATTTATAATTATGTTTAACTATTCTTTACGAAAAAGAAAATGTTCTCTTCCAGTTAAGTTACTTTTAGTTTGTTATTCAACAACGCTGTCAGTTGCCAAAATTTTAAAGCGTCAGTGATGAATGAGTACGGAACATTAGCAGGATGATACCGACAGGGGAAAGTAACGTCTCGGAGAAAAGCCTATCCCAGGGACGCTTTTCCACAATAAATTGCACATTTAACTTATCTGGGATCGAATAGGGGCCTCCTCGGTCAGAGGCCGGCGACAATCCGCCTGAGATATGTTACGGCAAGCATTTTTGCTGCAAACGCTGTGATTAACTCTCAGTAGATTTTATATTTGATGTGTGACGTCGAAATCGTTTGAATAACTTCAGCCAGTCAGGCGAAGTTAATTTAAATCGAAGGCGTCTAAGTGTCCTTATTAGTTTGAGCGAAACAAGCTCATTCTTTTTTAAACACCTAAAACACTTGGTCAAACTTTATTATGCTTTGCCAATAGAATTTGTGTGTTTTGTGTGGTTTCAAAGTGGGGTTTCTTAAACAAACTTAATATATTGAATTTTTTTAATGGCAATGTGTTGTGTTTTCTGTAGGGTAGAAAGTAAATTTTTAAATATTCTGTAGGAAGGTTTTAGGGTTAAAATGTTAAATGATTATTTAACTCCACAATAATTTAAAATATCTTTAACTCTAAGAAAACATTGAATCTAAACTGCAAATATTAATCATATTTGTAGCAAAAAAATAGTTTCCTTGACTTCCGGCTTCGCCGCGATGTTGATGAGATCTGCGCTCTTCTGGGATATTACGCGGCGTCGTGTGGTAATTGTTTACCGACGTTTCGGGACAACGTATGGGTCCCATCTTCAAGGGTTAAGAGTCCGAGGAGACCCTTGAAGATGGGACCGATACGTTGTCCCGAAACGTCGGTAATCAATTACCACACTACGCCGCATAATATCCCAGAAGAGCGCAGCTCTCAAATACTATTTCGTTTGAGAACTGATCTAAATCCTCAAATAACTGTGCGTACAAAATTCCTCGTCATGTAAATTTAAAATAAGCGGTACACGCTCTTACCACTGCTTCATAAGGCGTAAGAAATTGTAAAGGCTTATACTTCTTTTTCGTTCCTACCAACTGAAGCCAAGAAAGCTGCGTGTCTTTACAAGTAACGTGAAATGATCATAGAATAGAATTCAATGTGACTAATATATTTTGATGTTATATGAAATTAACACATGGAGTATCTTTTTTGAAAAGTTCTTGAAGAAACCCAATTCTGATAGCGTGCTTCGCTGATATAAAGACCATTACATAACAAAACAGATCATATTGAGAAAACGCTTGTGACAGAAATGTGTGCACTAAACTTTATTACAGCTGAAAATATATTAAGTACATTGTTTAAGATTTCAGAAAGGCGGTTTATTCCTCCTTGAGTCATGAACACGTGTTTTGCTTCTTACGTCGCCACCTACATTTTGTGCTGTTTACAGTGTGCGGGTTCTGTAAGTTATGACCATTATTAACGGTTCTACTATGATATGTTTAGAACTCGGAAGGCGGACGTCCATCGAAATAATACCTAAAACGAAGTTCCTGACGCACATGAAACACAAGACAAGCCTATTCTTTCATAAACAAGGCCAGCAGTTTAATAAGGGTTATGGAAAGTCGCTGTTAATTCTGAGACGCAACAGAAACTTCTAAATTATGTGGCCAAAATCTAGAGATTGGCCTAGCACAACACGTGTTTCATGCACGAACCACTGTGTTTTAAGTACTTTAGTGCTGAGTTTTAGTGTGAAAGAGCATATGTTGCATTCGTAGCATGAAAGGCGTTGACGCAGGCTTTGTAAAAGTTTTCTTCGGGTTGCTCTTTGAAATCAATGAATTAAAATACCCCTTATAAAGTAACGCTGTAAGTGTTGCACAAACTGGATTTGTTTAAGAAACGAAAGAGCTAACTTAAATAGGTAAAGCCTACTGAGATGAAGTGCCTATTTTCCACGTAAAAAGCGACTAGAATCGATTATTTGGCTGATTGAATCTTGCCTGAATCCTAGGTTAGGTTTGAAATGAAATTTCTGACGACTCTCTCTAAATTATAGGAGATGACAACCCGGATTTTCACATATGTGTTATGGGGAATGAAAATATTGTTTTCGAAGCCGCTTCCACATATTTTCTTGATAATTTTGCCCAGAAAGGAATAAAAAATACACTTATATAGGACGAACTCGGTTATGACGTCGTGAAGGGAACTGAACACTTTGTGTCTTTATAAACGAGTGTTGTTATAAACGAGGATTATAAGTTATGGTTAACAGTGAGGAATTACTTGGTACCACAGAATATCTGTCGCTATAGACGAGGTGTCGCATAAACTGATGTCGTTATAACTGGCTTCGTCTGTAATTTGAAGTCACTATCAACTGAAACGCCAATTAGGCATTCTTGTTCTTTTCTTGTTAGAAGTGGAAATGGAAAATCTATAAGAAATGGGGTGCGAAAAAGTTACTAGAATAGTCCGTTTCCGAACAATATTCCCGTAATTGCTCCGTAGGTCCTTCCAAATATTCTACAAGTTACACATCGTTATTTAATTTGGAGAGACATATTTCTGTCGTTGTCAAGAAGCAGCCCAATGAACCTTGAATTAAGGAAACCACATAAATTTCAAGTTTAATTATCATGAAGTCTGGAGATGGGATAGCTGTAGTCGGTATAGCGACTGGCTTATGGACTGGACAACCGATGTATCGTGGTTCGATTCCCAAAAGGGGCTAGAGTTGTTCTTTTCTTAGAAGCGTCCAGGCCGGCTGTGGGGCACGTCCAGTCTCTTTTTTAATGGGTAACGGAACAATTCCTCTAGGGGTGAAGTTCACCACTCCATCTAATGTCGAAGTTTAAGACTGGAACCATACCGCCTCTTCTCCATATGCCTTTGTGGTTTACACGGGAACCGTTTCATCTTCATCTTTATCATGAAATTCCTTCTATATCTTGTACTGTAAATGGTAAAACTGAGACGCTGGAAACTCCGCTTTAACATGATTAGTACCGAAACATAACGGACTCATAATGCCGTTCTCTGAAACCAAACATTTATCCAAGACAGAAAATACTTTGAATGGACCACTCTTTTAGAAGTTACGTATATGACGTAGCTCACATATACTTTTCAGAATTCTACTGGGCTGATTCCTAAACTTCTGTGTGAAGTGAAATTGTGTAGTCCTATTTGCCTACTTTAGTGAACATGCATAAAAACGTTCTTGGATTTAACTGTCAAGCTGTAATTATATTAATAATTTTCACCGATTTTTCTAATGTCGATCACTACTTAGATATTATTTAGCAGTGATAGCGTCTCATTGAATAGAACAGTGAACCCACTTTGCATCTCATGGTACGGCTTTGATACGGGCTGCTAATCTATCGTATTTACTCTGTCATTAATTTTACACCACGCTTACGAATTCATGGAGAATTAGTCCACTCAGTATCGAATAACGTTTCAAGCTAACGAGAATACGAGTACTTTATATCCTGAATTATAACTTGCCAATGGATGACGAAACAAATCAATTTCCGGGATTTCGCAATCATTTATGTATCATATTCTTTCTTGTGTCTGTTTTACGACATGTCCATAGCCTCTTCCAAAGCGAATTCTCCAGATGTCTTCCTGTCAAGTACCCACTATTCTTGTCAGATTTTAATGAAACTTGAATTTTCTTGACAGATTTTCGAAAAATACTCAAATATCACATTTCATGAAAATCCGTCCAGTGGGAGCCGAGTTGTTCCATGCGGACGGACAGACATATGGACAGTCATACAGATATTATGAAGCTAACAGTCGCTTTTCGCAATTTTGCGAACCCGCCAGAAAACGATAACCCTTACTATTTTGTGATTACATGTATTAGGCGTCAGTGTTGATAGTAGATATGAAAAAAAACAGAAGGTGGCACAAATGAACGACAGTGTAAAGTGTGCTTCAGTCGGTGTTAGAGTGTGAACAGTTCCTAAAAGAAAGTTCGTAGCTTAAGTCTAGATACCAGCACAAGTTGGCGCGTATTGGTATGCTGTCCAGTTTGTTTTGCCTTGATATAAATTTAGTTGTCTTTCCAGAACTTCCGAGTTAGTGAAATCAGATACTTTTGATAAAGTTTGTTTTTACAGACAAGAAATGTTGCTGACGCACGGAAGTCTCTTTCTCAGTGTATTTTAAGAAACAAATACACTAATGATGGTGATACCGCAACAACTTACCGTAGCAGTTTCGACGGACTTTATGCTCGCGAATATAAAATTGTTGAAGGAGGAAAAAATAAAAATAAAGTTGATGAGGAAGTGAAGACTTGACTGTAGAAGATGAATCTTAAAATGGGACTTTACTCATATTTTACAATAAAAATAAAAGATATACGTAAAGATAGAACAGATCGTTTAGAAACTTCAGAGCACACCATATTTTATTACGACAGAAGTTTAAGAGATAATAAACTTCTCTCGGTATTTAATTAAAAAGTACGCCGTGAAGACTTTGCTGTAGTGAGATATTTCTTCGCGCACATCTAACCTCGCAAACATAGATGGAGGTAAATGTGAATTTTCACGTCCGGGCCGGTTGCCCCTCGGAACTCATTGAAGACTAGTGTAGGTTGACAATAGTGCGGGACGGGACTTGCTGAGGTGTTCAAAAAGTGTTGCTTATCCCTTGAATTGAACCTGGAACCTTAATCCTTTTTTCCTGGTTACTAGGCCTTTTTTTCAGCACCAGCTGGAGGAAGAATCTGGAAGAGTTCTTAATTAGCTCTCTTACTTATATTATGAAGTTTAAAATTTGATACTGCATCTTTAGTTTCGTTGTGATGACGCAAAGAGCTCAGAGCGATGTGGTCGAGGAAGTGTTTGTTGTCTCATTTTATTTCTCATTACATTGCACTTAGAATTTCCTGGAGTAGGCCTAAGGCTTCAGACTTTTCTCTTGTGAAACCGTTCTGTTCTTCTGATAATTAGAACATAAATATTCAGGCAAAAGTAGAATAAGAATCTTTTGTGTCGATATGAATATGAGATGGTCTTTTGAGATGTGACGGAGTGTCTAGTCTGGTTAGATAAGTATCAACATTTTGCAGAAAACCTTTATCTCTTCTTATGCCAGGAATGTCGAGGCAGTAGGCTTCTTCGAAACATGGGTAGGCCTACATATATTCTAGACTACATGACGTCACATTTCATAATAATGTTAGCTGAATATTTACTGCCTTCTGAACCTCATTTGTCATAACACGGGTTTGGTTAAACACATGCAATTAAAATAAAATCTATTTGACACGATAAACACCCTGATAGCGGAACTGAAATATTAAAACAGCTAATACCACACCTCTGTCACTAACATTCCCATCTTCACCAGTTGCTTTATAATACGTATATTTCCCCCCCCCCCCCCGTCCTTCTATTTTTCAAGTGAACATTTTTAGAGAAGTTACCTCACCGAAATTCTAAAGTGTCAAGAAGTAAACCGTCAATCACAACAAACTTTTTATTTGTTCATAGATTTTACTGTATTTTACAACATGTTTCGGCCAATTTGGCCATCTTCAGGTAATACAACTGTGTACGAAGTAGATGGGAGGAAATTATCAACATAAATTAGTATATAAAGGAATGAGATCTCATTTTTTGCATAACCATACTCATTACTACTATTTTATGTAGAAAATGAGTTCTTATTCTTTTATAATACCTTATTTTGATTATTTTCCTCCCACGTAATTCGTACACATTTGTATTACCTGAAGATGGTCAAATTGGACGAAACATGTTGTAAAATACAGAAAATGACGCTTTACTCCTTGACACTTTACGTATTATCACAACGGGGTATGTAGAATAAAGGTTACTAAAATTCTGTTTTATTGATATGCCTTGATCATAAACAAATTACCTTATAGATTCCACTACCGTGCAACCTCTATATATCATGTGATATTTAGATATACGTAGTATATCTAAAATGCTTGTCCGCAAACAGTTTTCGAGGAACAACAGCCACTTTCGCCTACCGTGGACCCTTAAACCCCTTGTTTAATTAAAAGCGAAAAGACACTTCACCAACGCATTTTTTATGCCTGTCGGATCATTCGCAGCTGGTCTGGGACCTTTGAAAGAGTGCGACAATCCATGATGAGATGTGTTCAAGAGTGCGTTGATTCAAGCGGAGGACATGTTGAGCATTTGTTGTAAGCTGTGACTTGATAAACAACAAGACCCCGACAGTTATTAAATTGGGATGGTGTACTGTGAATTTATTATGTGAGTTGGAAGTAAAATATTACGGATTTAAGGTACTTATTGCTTTGAATTAAAAACACTTTTTTGCTGGAAATATGTTTATATTAACATTTTCTTTGTTTTGATTTGAAGAACTCACGTTTGAAGTTTGTTCAAGCTCTTTAGACACACCCTGGATAAAGTTTAATCTCTTAAATAGAACCCTTCGACTTTCTTTCGTACATATCGCGTATGTTTTTGCACCCAGACCTCTTCTGCCTTATTCGAGCCCGTCGTGTGACGGCCACCGGAAGCTATTTCTCAGATGGGAAGGTGACCGTAAAGTACATTTTCACTTACCTTCAACTTCACATTTCTTCTCAAACAAGTGTAATTCATGTGAGATGTGATCTTCTGACGAAGGTGACTATGCAGATTACGCCATGTTTTCTTAGATCTGTCTCTAACCACAAGATGGCAAATTCCAGAAAAGATTAATCTGAGGTTGTAATTTATTTTTCCCTCAAAGTAAAAGACTGAGTAGTTTGGTGCAGCGATAACATTTTAAACATATTCGGGAGATGCACCATTCCAGCTCACGCGTTAAGTTTCCGAATCAGTCCTTACTAACCCTGTGACTTGACTTGAAGGTATGCAAGTAATATAAACCATGCGGTGAGTTCGTTTTAAATCTAACTATATTATATTATAAATAACTGCACGGAGCAGTTGTAAAGAAATTGACCACATTTTATGGGACTCAGAAGTTTATTACCCTGTCCACAAGAGTCCGTCACTTTTTCCTGTCCTGAACCAGACAAATCCAATCCAATCCTCACCTTCACAGTCTCTTTCTTTAATATGCATTTTAATATAATTGTCCCACTTAATACTGTGTCTTCCAAGTGATCACTATGATGTAATTATGTGTAATAGAGCGCCTTTGTGTTTAATATCCACACCCCTTATTTTGATCTGCCTGTAATCTTATGAGAATAGCTCTTCATTCATTCTGTAGTCTGTCTTACGACTGGTCCGTAGCCTCTTCCAAAGCGAGTTCTCCATAGGGTGTGATCTAGCCCTTCCTCTTTCAATTACCAGTATCTTCTCTTTTCCTTAAGGCCATCCAGTAGCTGCTTACGCCTTCTTCCTCGTCTTCCCGTCATTTCTATCCTTCCTTCTAACTTTCCTTCAATAACGTGCTTTAGAAGGCTGTTTCTACGCAAGATGCGACCAATCCAGTTAGCCTTTTTTCTTTTTATTGTATGTAGGGTATTCTTCTCCTCCTGGACTCTGAGTAGTACTTCATTTCTCACACGATCGGTCCAACTGATCTTCTCCATTCTTCTCCAACACCACATTTCAAAACTTTCCAGGTATTTCTGGTCTACTTTCCGAAGCTCTATCTGTAAAAAAAACAGTAGTGTAACAAGATTGCAAATGGCCTTCTCCCTGAAGCAGGCGTAGAAACACACTTTACTGTGCGTTCTTTTCTTTGTAAATATCATGCGGTTTAACGAAACACGCGTAAAAGTAATTTTGTTTACGCCTGTTGTGAAAAGTAGGGCCTTGTGTAAGCCGCTTTCCACGGAGTTTACAATCAACAGAGTTATGTTCCGATTTCGTATAACAACTTTCGCCCAAATCGAAAGATAAATGTGGGAAGTGCTGGTAGAAATCCATTTACGCCCTTCACTAAACTAACGCTTTCATTACGCTGATTTTCGCAGAAATCACAACTTAGTAATCTTTTGAGGACATTGTCTTACTGAATTTTGTCCAAATCGGATGAAATATGTAGAGAATGCGGACATTTTATTTATGCCTTTAGGCATAGCATGGCTTTCACTTCGCCGATTTAACAAAACTTATAATTAAGCAATTGCATTATACAAAAATTTTCTATACCGAATTTTATCTAAATGGGACAAAAAATTTGGAAAGTAGAATACAGTTTCCTTCACTACCTTTTAAGTAAAGTACTGCTTACATTACGTAGAACTTCATGAAGCATATGATTGAACAACAGCATCAGTTACATATTCTGTATCGAATTTCACCCACATAGTTCAAGAAATTTGAAAATTACGGTTATAAATTTGTTAACGCCCTTAGTAAAATATGACAGGCACTGCATAGATAGATATTCACGAAACTCATGCTTGCTCGACAACTTAATGTAAAGAAATCATGCACCAAATAGCATGAAAATTCGGCAAACAGCATTCGCTGATACTAGGTCACAGACATGGCCACACGGAGGGAGGTACGTGCGTACGGACGTAGTCTTCGCATAAGGATTATTTCTTCGTAAAAGACGCTTACTCTTGTTATTCAGCAAACCTTTACAGTCTGATGTCAAGCTGAATTATATTTAAACATTAAGCTCGCACCGCGCACAGAAAACATTGTCCTTTTCGATTATAACAACCAATCAGTTGATGCTGCGTAGAAAAATAATTTCTGATTGTTCTGAGATCCACAAAGAAACTCAGAAATTCATTCTGTGGGCTAAACCTAGATTTTTTAATGCTAAACCTGGTGGTATATAAAGTAACCACTAGGCATTAAAGATTAATACTATAGGAGCAACTGAAGTAGCACAATAAAAAAACACTTAAGTAATCGGCGTTCGTAATTTTCACCGAATATTTCTATCATGGAAACGTACCTACCCAATTTCTGATGCTGTGTGTGTACGGTGCCGTATTTAGCGATATAATTTCACTGTTTTCCAGCTGCACTCCCGCATCCGACCGAATAACCAACTCAATTATTATATTTGTTATTCTGATGACGCAGTTGTGCAGTTCACGTTGTGTTTTATAATTGTTACTGCTGTTCAAACATCAGTTCCATTCCACGTCAATTGAAGAGTTTTATATGTAGCTCTAGATTTGTATACTCGAGAAATATCGAAAATGAAACTGAATTTATGAATGTTATGGATAATTAAATTTTTATTAATTTTCTATTAAATAATCAGGAGATTGAAAAATGAAATAACAAAATAATTACTAATTGGTGTACTTCAGCCTGGAACGTTTTTACGCATTTAACGGATGCATCCTCAGAGAATTTTACAAGGTTAAGTACCTCTGTTCTGATATTAATTTATTCGAGACACAAATATATTTGTGCAATAAATACCTGTTTTATTGCCTTTGCATTTACGCTACAAGCGGGAATGTACACTTTTCTCGCAGGATATGGCTGCTTTACTTGTAAATATCAAAATATAGATCCATATAGTGAATAATATTGTAGAGATAATTGACTATTAAATTATGAAATTACGTTTTACTGCCACGAGTGAAGGAATTAGGAGTGAGTATTCTAATTACACCCAAAACTCTCCCATAGTACACGTATATAGCTTTGACAATCATGGCTACTCTGCATGTTGGTAAGAGTACAGAAATTTGCCAAATATGTTTGATTCTTCTTGTTCGTTACACCGTGGGATACATGAAACATAAAAGTATATTTTCTTAAAACATTGAACATTATAGGTATTTTCTCTGAACACTCAGG
Source organism: Reticulitermes speratus (assembly GCA_021186555.1). Lineage (NCBI taxonomy): Eukaryota > Metazoa > Arthropoda > Insecta > Blattodea > Rhinotermitidae > Reticulitermes > Reticulitermes speratus. The sequence continues at coordinate 26,158,279 of JAJKFL010000005.1, forward strand.
CTTTTAGGCATTACTCAGACCCTGAATAACTTCCGTACACGAACCTGACGGAGCCGTCGCTGTGGTATATCCCTACAGATTCTGCCACTTTTACGTACATTTGTAGACCAATTAAAATATTTCACATGAAAGTTCTAATTTCCAACATGATCAGTATTTTTAATTACGTGTGTACATTATTTTTACAAGTTTTTTTCGAAAGATAAGTCCGCAAATTTGATTAGAATTGCATGTAAATTGTGGGTTATATTGGGTCGAGACATTGCAAAATTAAATTCGCCCCACAAAATCACGTTTAGACCTCCAAAACAAAACAATTTAAATACTTCAGTAAATCCTGGGTCACTGGAAAATGAAGTATTTAAGGACGAGCACAACAGTAATTTTTAATTTGATTCACTTTTGCAAAGTGTACACTTCTGCTATAATTTGTTTGCCTGTTTAATTAAATATTTTAATTTGCTTGCTCCCAGACATTGTTTGAATTCGTTAAATTTAAATTTGATAATTCTCCTTAACAATTTGACTGAGATCTCTGTGTGTTTGCAGTTTAATCTGATGTTAAATGGATCACGCAATCTTGTGCTTGGGACTCAGGTCACGTGAAGTCTGGTTTGGAAGCAGAATGTCAACATTTTTACCAGCGTAGCGGGACGTAATACTCTTGGAATATGTTAGTTTTTGTGTTACTGGAAACCAATAAATTCAGTAATAGCATATGACACAGGCATACGCAGACAAAGCATACCAAAATAATTGTCTGCTGGTCATTTAAAATTTACATACGTTTCGATTTATTGGGTTTTTGTGGACAATATTTCAAGTGTATTGGTTATATAGCGTCGAATTTTAGGGTGACTGTGGATGTACGAATTTGGGAATTTATAATAATAATAATAATAATATATAATTTAATTTGGCACCACAATATCAAGACTTACACGGCAATTGAAGTTGGAGCTCCACGCATTCTTTATCTCGACACTAGATGGTGGTGGGTGTTCACCTTCTTTCTTCGGCTGCTTAGACCTCGGAAAAGGCCCCAGTAACCATTCGATTTGTGGCTGGATGGGACTGACAACCAACCTGGATGTTGTGGAAAAGAGAAAAATCTCTGCTTTCTCTGAGAATCGAAATCCTATTCTCCAGTTCCTTACACCTTTCCGTTGGAACAGTACTCCTGAGTAATGCAAGAAACAATCAGTAAATAATTAATCCACAATTCACTTTACAGGCCTCGAAACAAGTAATTAATGCGTAAAATAATAAGACCTTAAAGTATCATGTATGTAAATGCATTTTTATATATTATGTCTATTTGTGTGAGCCGTATTAACCCTTTAAAGCAAACTGGTAACTATATACCACAAGATTTAAGTGATGTGTTTATTCTGTAAAGATTGAAATAGTGATTATGTATACGCACAATGGGGTGATGATTCCAAAATTTGATTACAAAATTGGATTTAACATTAACGATCTCTCAGTTTTGCCCAGACAATATATTTACATTTCGTCCATGGTCCTCAGAGCAACAGCCATTATTTCTCTTTAATAACATTAAACAGGCTATGTACGGAGTCACTGCCTTTTCTGTGATATACAAACCGAATTGATAAAAACCATTTACAGTAACTTCATACTGTGTAGGATTTATTTATTTGGCAACGCACATGTTTGTTGAGGCTATATAGAAAGAAAGATATATGATGATTAATAAAAGTAAATTTGAAAGAATATGAAAGGAAATGGTCGTGGCCTAATTTGAGGTACTCTCCTATATGGATATTTGACTCTGGTACGTCGAACCGTGAGCACTACCGACCCGACGCAGCGTTCAGTTTATGAACTTCACATGTCAGAGTGTTTAGAGTGCATGGCCAAATAAAATAATATAGGATAAAACAGAGTAAAATGAGGATTGTGTTAATTAAGACAAGTTGAAGTGCTGAAACTCTGACGAAATTAGAATCGATGCGACGTCACTTTTCTGGTTTCATTTTTTGAATTTTATGACTATAAACGTGGTTACGTACTTGTGGGAGGAGGATGCGTTCTCAGCTTGTACTTACCTTGTCAGTGTTTATTACCTCCTGTCAAACACTGCTAACCACTATCAGACGGGAGTCGTAAAGGTTCAACAAACCCGCATGGATGTGTGCGGGCGAACCACAAAATTTAATGATCTCAATGTTACGTCTATTACAAACGTTGTAATTTTCGGGGGATAACTAGAACTTCTGTGACAAATAGAACGAGGGACAAAATCCACACATTCGTTAACGCACAGGTTCGGTTACATTTGTGACATGCTTTCCAGCATATGTGAGACTATTTTTATAAATTCTGCTTCTAGTAAATTAGATATGGACTTCATATGTATTCTACGTACTGGAAGACTTCTAGAAATTCAGTAACGAAGCAGTGTACTGTATAAATATGCGGCAAAACAAGAAAATAACTAAAGAGAAGGCAATAAAAAGTAAAAGAATGAAATGAAAAAGAAAATAAATAGGATTGGTTAAATAAGTGAATCAATGAGAAACGAAATTATAAACGAAATAACTGAAGAAAGAAAATGATTGATGGGAATCTAACTAAAGCAAAGAAAGCAACATGAAAGAAAAGGAAAATGAAACAAACACAAGGATAACAAATAAATGAGAGAAATATGTAGAACTATAACGTAAAAGAATTAGGAAAGAATACGGAGTGCAGATCCTTAAGAAGAAAATAGAAGCGCAAGGGAAGGAATGAAATAAAATAAGTACAATAATAGTCGTAAATACAAGGGAAACAATTAGAATTACAATGTAATGGAATTAAATGTAAAATTAGGGTGGATGTGCAAATCGAAAGACAAAGGTAAGGCAGGAAGTAAACAGTAAAAAAGATCGTCGTTATGAACAGCTGTAATCCAATTCCCAGGCAACCCCTGCATCCCTGTTGTCGATAACGGCATACTAGACCGTAACGTTTGTCTTTGAATGCTACACTTCACCGGAAGACAGTCTCTCCTGTATCTGAAAGCAATTTAAGCAACATTCCAAGTCTGCCGCAAACCACGCGTCTAATTCTCTTTCTCTCCTGTAGTTGGAAGGTCTTGCTGTTTAACGGTTTTGTGGACGAACTGCCTCGCAATTCCCTGCGCTACGCATGTTAACAAGATGTGAGTTAGGGTGATTTATTAATCCAGTTTGTAAGCTAATTGAATTAGTTCGAGGCTGTGCAACGATCTTCATTTGTTAACCATTGGCCTCCACTTCTCTCGCCCTCTTTTAGTCTGATATTGCTTTTTAGTCCCTACAAACGTTTTATTTACCACGGTCGGTAGGACCTGACCATGGGTTCAGAATTGGAGATTTCTGTTCCAGTAGAAGATCATAAAGATAAATGTGAACAATTCGGTACACAAGTTTCGAAAACATTTATTTTATCATTCATCATCTGTTGTTTCAGTTAAAAATGTAAAACACAGCAGTTTAGTGCAGAGGTCACGTTGTGTTTACAAATCTGATCTACAAAAAAAAGGAAGGTAAAAGAACAAGTGCGAGGCACAAAAATCGAACCATCTGGGATGCTAAACCGCATCGACTGGAAAATGTTTACCGAAGTTACGACGGATCGCAGCGCCTTATTCATCAGGGTAAATCCTTGCAAGTAAGCGACACTTTATTTGGGGGAAGAAGATGTATCACTTTTTAGAATGGTCTCTAGATTTTGACAGCTCGTCCTTCTGATAAGAGTTCTGAGAAGCAGTGACTTGAATCAAAGGGCCCGGAATTTTTGTTTTCCCGTAAGTGATAAATTTCGTAATTTGGAAAGAATGTTAGACGGCCTCCACAGCCCTGGGCTTAATTTTCAAAAATTTAAATCTGGAGGCTTACATGAAAAGCATGCATTAGCAACTTGGGATTCGGGACATGACAAAGAAAAACCAAGAAATCCTGTGTTTAGATGGTCGTAAGACGTTCCGTAAGATACCGATTTATATCCAACACTTAGGCAAACAAAAGCTAATATAAAAGTCTACAAGAGTTAAAGGGATGAAGTTTATTGTTTATCTAAATAATGCTTAAAACTGCGGTTTCTCTCATGACTCACAACTCCTTTCTACAAAGACCAAACGATTAATAGTCTTTAGGTAAATAATCGCTGATCATTCTGAGAACCATAAGAAATCTATAACTGCATTTGGTGGGATAAATGCACAGGTTTTAAGTGTTATATCAGTGCTCCATGTAGGCTAGTTACTACGGTGCTTGCAAGGGTTAACGGTGTCAACACTATCCCTGTAACTCCTTTGATACGAATCAGTAAAACGTTTTTTTACTAAACAGAATAAGACCACGGTCTAGATTTAGGCACCCTTGTTTCTTATTAGACACGTGACGGTTTCTAAGCATGGACCGGAGTTTAGCTTTCTGAGTTTTCAGCTGTTCCAAGCACTCCCTTCACGAAAATTGCTTATCAGGCCCAAATTAATTTCGGATGTGACAACGTCTTGTTTAATTTACGTCGTACAGGGCGAGTGATAAGATTCAAAAGGAAGCAGTCGTAGCCGAATTTAATTAATTCTACTACTTTGGGATTTTCCTAAAGGATGTTCTTAAACCGACGAAAAAAGAACTCAGAGCAGCTTGTCTCTGGTCCAAGATTAGAAACTAATGTCGATAATGCAACAGGAATTCTAAAATCTTGACTGCATAATAAGAAGATAACAAAGTTTGATCCTGTGCTCACATTAATTCAGCAAGTGAAAACAATATGCTGTTTATGTTCGGCGTTTTTATGCTTTGAAGATTTCTTTCTTTCTCTTCAGTTATTGCGGACTGCGTTAAATTAACTCGCATTGCTAACTTAACAGAGATGACGGGGATATCTGAATATAAGACTTTTATGTATTATGACTGAAAAGAGTGGCGTAGGGGGTAAGGCTTCTGATTTGTATTCAATAAATTCTTGGTTGGAACCTATACCGATACACCTACAATCCTGACAATCAATAATTTCTTGGTTCATGTCAGATCTTTCGGGAAACGTCTGAGAATGTACACTAAATTAGGTCAGGAGTGCTTCTTTACACATCATTTATATTTTATTAATGTAAAATTATTTGCCTTTAAGCCTATATCCTTAGTTACTAATAGTGTCGTTAAATAAACTAAAAATGCAGTGTGATTAAGGTTTATGCCCTCTGGAATATTTGAAATGATAATTAAGTTTGAAGATATAAATCCTTTAGATATTTTGTAAGGTACCTTACGCTGTTGATATGCCCATTGAAAGGTCTATGTAACAGGACACATAAAACGCGAATATGACCGAACTGTCCAAAAATGGAGTGCTTTAGACAGTCATTGGAACTGCTTTACAGGCACTATATTTATGTTTTTAGTTAATATTGTGATATTGTGGTGTATGACAACGTGCAAATAATCTATGGTCGAAACAGGATTTATCCTACCAAGCATAGTGTCTAGCTACAAAGTAAACGTCATCATATACCATAAGAGAGTAATCTTTTGAGCGACCATAACTTTCTCAAGGAGTCTGCTGCGTGGAGTTAGGACCTCTGGTTAATAGGAAATTGCGTTGAGATCCCACCGGGTTGTGCCCCACCCCTGCTTCCCTGTCCATATGCCTGGTGTGATATACGAGACATTGATCGTTATTGGAATCCTTTCAGTGGAATTTTCTTTCGGTTAGATTATTCGCCTTTTCTTGAATAGACGCAGAGCGCGAAGAGGTGGAACCTTATTTCCTAACAGGGGTGGAAATAGATTATGGGCCTATATAATGCTTTTTAAGTTGAGAATACTGAAGTTTAAATTCGTGTATCCTCCTCTTTGTTATTCCCTTAGAGTGAGACAGAAACGAGACATTGTGAGTGTTTCTAACAGCATTTTCATGGTAGCATAAAAGGAAGAAAGAGGCATTACAGTGTGAGGCGGAATTATTCATTTTGTAATTCCGTAACAGAGAAGCTCGGATTTGTTTCTGATAGAAAGAAACTTCAGACAATACATTGGCAGGGTTGGAAGTGTGAGGAGGAAAAAAATTGCCATTAAGAAAGTGAACATCTTCCTTCTGTTCCATTTTCAAAATCATATTAAACAGAAAAAAAGACGAATAAAATTGGCTGCGTTGAAAGGCTACGTTCAGTCTGTTTGTGTTTCATTGAACGGTGAACGGATTTCGTATTTTGGTTACTGAGAGTGTCTTATTATCCGATGTCATGAAATATAATAATTGTGATAAGTATTTAAATTTCCTTAGCGTAAACTTGCGCAATATCTGAATATTGCAAACATGCACACACTCTGTAGACTTCATATGCAGCAAGATACCTTATTCAGTCCATCCGTTATTCACCCTAGCACTTTAGTGAACACTAACGCTGTCTGTACAAACACACTGTATTATTCTTTTTAGTGTGTACCTAACGCTGTCTCAACAAGCATAGTGCCACTTTAGTGAACACTAACGCTGTCTGTACAAACACACTGTATTATTCTTTTTAGTGTGTACCTAACGCTGTCTCAACAAGCATAGTGCCACTTTAGTGAACACTAACGCTGTCTGTACAAACACACTGTATTATTCTTTTTAGTGTGTACCTAACGCTGTCTCAACAAGCATAGTGCCACTTTAGTGAACACTAACGCTGTCTGTACAAACACACTGTATTATTCTTTTTAGTGTGTACCTAACGCTGTCTCAACAAGCATAGTGCCACTTTAGTGAACACTAACGCTGTCTGTACAAACACACTGTATTATTCTTTTTAGTGTGTACCTAACGCTGTCTCAACAAGCATAGTGCCACTTTAGTGAACACTAACGCTGTCTGTACAAACACACTGTATTATTCTTTTTAGTGTGTACCTAACGCTGTCTCAACAAGCATAGTGCCACTTTAGTGAACACTAACGCTGTCTGTACAAACACACTGTATTATTCTTTTTAGTGTGTACCTAACGCTGTCTCAACAAGCATAGTGCCACTTTAGTGAACACTAACGCTGTCTCCAAAAACACAGTATTTTATTTACCCTAGCACTTTGCTGTGTACCTAACGCTGTCTTTACAAATACAGAATGTTTTATCCTTAACCCCTATAACGTAACGACCGAAATTTTCTTTATTTATTTTAAGTTTCAGTAGAAAAACTTCTTTTATGGCGCTAAAGGCTAGTGTTTCCCAGGTTCTACAAGTTTCGTAGCATATTAATCCTATTTATTGGTATTTGTTAGGACGTCTAGGACGGGATATCGGGCCATTACAAGACCTGTACCTCCACAGGACAAATTCAGAAGAAAAGCATATATGCATCCATGTCCAGAGCAAGTTTTTAAAACACGATCCCACGAGATGGCAAATGTTCCTAACCGTAGTAAACACTATACCAACACATGCAGTTCCTATTAGTTCCTATTGGTTTCAAGCACTGTTGTGTTGCGTGTATACAGTGTTTTATAATACAGTGATCACAACAAGTGATATACAGTGCCCATTGGATGTGTCTCCAATGAACGACGTGAACTTTATTGTTTTAACGTTTTTTATATAACACCCACACATCTTAGCATTAACCTATTGAACGTGATTATGCTGTGGAACGCTAGTTGCCCCTGATGATGGCCAGTTAGCTGGCCGAAACATATGTAGGGCTTGGTTTTTTAAAACTATTAATGTTTTAATAGGAAGTGCATGTGTTGGTATAGTGTTTACTAGTGTTAATAAACATGCACGGTGAAAATAATATTAAGTTCCTAACCGTGTTTGGCACAGAGCTCTGTTAACTTCAGGAAATCTACTGCCTGAGCTGCTTCCGAGATAATTTTTATTTTCAAAATGCTCTATGCTTTTCTTATCCCTTTTTCACTGTTTATTGCTCTCAGTATTCGAGCCGCCGTGTTTGGGAAATTCGCATTCTCTTAGCTTCCTAATATTCGATATTTGTGTTGCTTATAAAAGTAGCTGTGTACGTTATTTTCAATTTTGGATATTCTTATTTCCAAGAAAATCCTGTTACATGCAAATATTTAAAATAAATTCATTTTCGTACGATAAATTCAGCTAAACTCCTTTCTCTCTAATAATATCTTCAATATACGCCTATACTCGACACTGTGATGAACCGTCTCGCTTTATTCGTTTAAAGTATAGAGGGAAGGGGGAAGAAGTGAATAAAACATTACTTGCCGTAACCAAGCAACGTGCTTGATTTATGCTAATTGTGACGCATTATAATTAGACCGAGACTTCTTCCCTTCAGCCTGATAGGGTCGTAAATCGCCAAGAAACGACGTGGAGGCACCCTTTGTTACATTACCATCACAGGAAAATCGCGACGCTCTTATCCACTAATCTTCGAGTGTGTAAACATTTATGTTGGTCTCACAAACTCAGGGTTGGCCTTCTTAAGTGCCAAGATCCTTTTCAGATTGCAGAGTTCTATCCTACCGTTTCGGACGAATGAGGTATAACACGTCATGGTGTTTAAAGTGAAATTCCTGCATGTGTCTTAAAAAAGACACGAACTGACTACATAGGGCAGACTCCTTCCTAAGAAGCTACTAGTTGCTTACATAGTCAAAAAACTCCCCGGGCTTTCATTACCGTTTTCACAACAGATCGGAGCTGAAACCCATCCTCAGGCAGTTTAATCCATTTTACATCCTTCACCGTTTTTGTTTATGATCCATTTTAATGTCCCTAGATCTACGCCTGGATCTTTCAAGAGGTTTACTTCCCGTTCAAAATCGTTCTTGGGGACCTATAGTCGCTTATCTGTTCAAGAAATTGATGTAACCTGGAATTTAATTATCATGTATTAAAGAACCACAAATAGACCATACTCTAAGCCACACTAAATTCAGTACACAGCCTCAACCCATATTATTTAGGATCTGTTTTTTATAGTCCTCCTGTCTACCATCAAATTCTTCCTCTACACAAAGACAAACTCCACGATAAATTAGCTTATTTCGCCCGGTATTCGAACCGTCCAGCTGCAGAATGTAAGCACACGCGTTATCATTATTCCTAGACTGATGGTGCTCTCAGTGTAGAATTTAGAATTTGAGTCTCTCATACGGTGACTGTTCTTGATGCGTCGTACGTAAGACTGGTGTCCAAAAACCGCAGAATGTTAAACAGTATCTCGCATACTTTGGTCAGTCATCAGGACGCCCTCATTTCGTTGCTTCGCTATGTAAATGCTGATACGATTGTTCATATAGTTACCTTAGTACTGATACATCTTAGACTGATGCTGTCTCAAGGGTTTTCAGTTCAATAAATTCAGCCGTACCAAATTAAATTTTCAACTTTTCCGTCCCTTATGTGGAAAATAAAGATTAGAGTAAAAATGTAACAATATTACTTATTCTTTTATGTTGATATTTTAAGTATCCTATCGTATGAGAAGAACGTAAATTTATGATATCTGAGAAGAAAGCACTGAGGCAGAGTTTAGACTTAAGACAAGGGAGTAATTGGATGATAAAGTAATGAAGAGCTTTGTAATATTTGCACTTCGTTTAAAAATACGAGGACGATTAGATCAAGGATAATAATATGAGACTAGTATGAAGCACACACGGGAAAAAGGAGAAATGTGCACAAACGTGTAGTCGCAAAACCTGCAAAAGAGAAACCGCTTGGGAGAACTAAGTTAAGGCGGATTTAATCTGAAAATTGACCATTGGCGAGCTGTTTTCTGCACGTTTGTGAACCGTTGATTTCGAAGAAAAGCGAGCAATGCCTTGACAAACTATAAGGATATAAACTTTTAAAAGAAATCGCTGCAGTTTGACGCCACTTTGTTCGTTGGTTAGTTACAGTTTTTTGGTTTGTTAGTTTAGGTTATGATGTTTATTCATCCTTTGTGGTTGTAACAAAAATTATATAATGGTCCGTAACTGTTACATTTATACTGCGTGAATATGGAAAAAATATTTAAGTCACTGTCAGATGAAATGAAATAACACTACTCCTACAGACTTGGGATATATGACTTTTATGACAGAAAGCGTTTGTTGAGAAGAGTATTTTAACGTAGAGGAATCTCTGGTTTGCAAACATTTTGAGAGCAATCGACACAGAGAAACCGAGCTGATGTTTCGAATAAGGTACTGGCTTCTTAGTTCCTACGTATTTTCTGAACATTTTCCGAGGACGATGACTTTTAAATATTTAGAATGACATTCAAGGTCAGGTTCCCCATTAATGCAGACCGAAGTCGTAAGAACTTCTGAAAGTGCTCTGCTTCTGATTCACATAAATTACTGCATACGTTTATTTGTCGAAACCTTTGTTTTGACTAATTTAAGTTTATCTTTAACTTCGATTAGCTTTTTACACCAACTTGTATACTTCAGTCCATCACATTGTGTATTTTACAAGGTGCATTAATTAATCTGTATACACACAGCTAGAAACGGCCTCGTGATATGATGGTGCTAACATAATAGCCACATGCTTATCGACTGCGTCTCTGGCTGTGATTTACACGGGTAACCCTCCAGTTTATATTATACCCGTATACGGGTACTGTTAAATCGCAGTCAAGATAACTGTATAGGTCCTGTCGGCAATGTACGAAGCTGTAATGCCGTCTGAAGCAAAGGTATCATTTGACTGCTTCATAAAGACTGCAATCTTGCATACCATCGACTGTATTTATTACTTCTCTACACACTCACTGACTCAAAAAGCGAGTGTATTGCATAAGGCAGGTGCTTTCGGAATTGTTAACTGTCGTATTCAAGTAATGTGATGCATGACAGTGATGTGCTTCTCACTGATCAATATACAACATTAAATATTATGCTTTCCATACACGCTGTTGAAACCCTCCGGCTCTGTCATTTTTTTTTTTCATATTGGAGCTCAACTTTGAGAATATGATATTCCTTTCGCTGGTCAATTAATTTACGTACTGCAAGGAAACCCAAAGTATTTTCTCACCGTGTTTGTAACATGGTATTCTGTGTCATGATTGCAGGCCACACCTACAAACCATTCGTTTAAAATTACTTTTAGTAGTGTCTTCTTATCCAGGCCTATAACTGTATCATTTGTATGCACATCCTATCTTCTTCTGCGTATTGCATGTCTCCTTTATTTCTTGTCCTTTGAGTTTGTGGGTTTAATAACATTTAAGGCGTAGAAATCATGAAATTCCGTATCATGTAATTTTCTTAATTTAATTATTACTGTGTCTCTCATGAGCCCAAATTTTCTCCTCAGTACTTTGCTGTTAAACTTCATCAAACTTTCCTTAGAGAGAAGTACCAAGTTCCAAACCCATACAAAACAACAGGTAAAATTATAATTTAATTTCTGTGCATTTAGATGGAAGACGTCAAGCTTTAATTCTCAACTGCCATAATATTCCATGAAATTACTAGTTTCAGGATTAATTTCAGTTTCATAACTACTTTCGTGTTCGTGGAAGGCGAAGCATTGGCTTTACGGCCCAGTAAAAACCTTGTCCTCGTGGAGGTAGGTTATACTCCAGTCTGTCACAGTCGACACTAGATGAAATTTAGTGGTCAGCGTCATGCTCCGTCTGCTTTACTTCGAAGAAAGAGTTACTGGTACCAGTTGCATAGGGAACGAGTGGACCCCACAAACGGTGTGGAAAAGGTGGTGAAGAGAAGATTTTCCACTACCACTGAACCGAAACCAGATTATCCAGAGGTCCAGCCCGTAGCGTGGAGACTACATTGACCGAACTAACCGGCCCAGTGTTTACGTTTATAGCTGCTCCTTTTAATGCCACATTTATCACAATTTACAGAGCGTTTATACTCAAAATATCATTTATAAAATCAGTGCTTTTATAAATCAGTTAGCGATAAGCAATGAATGGAAAATGTGTGTTCTATTTCCTCGGATTCGGATATTTCGTCGCATTGTCAATGTGGCATTGGTGCTTGCTGTAAATCAGCAGAAAAGCATTGTCCTATGTTGCAGTACGGGCTATTATACAAACTGCAGAGAACAATTTGTATTAATCCCGCGAATACCATTGCAATTGAGCTGCAAATGATGATAATGCCCTATTGATATTGGCTAAACTGTTATATGCCATCACTTACGACTGTTTGATTGGAATTACGCACGGCTATCAGGAGTGTCTCTGTTCCGAGTGCTTTGGAATTCGAAAATCTCTCCACAGATCGGAATTCAAATTCTCAGGAATTGTCTGGTGTTTCTCGTTCCAAATAGTTCTTGTTGAAGTTGTGAGTATTAATTTGAAAGAAAACGTTTACTGATGAAGATTATTGAATACAAAATCCTTACGCTTTGGAATGGGTTGTTGAAAATTAGAGTCATTTTACTTCGACCCAACCGGCACACGAGAATATAAACAACAACAGTTGTCATTATTGTGATGCAATATACGTTTTTTAAGGATTTTGCTGTGCAAAGTAAACGTACTGTACTTCCATGTAAATTATGTTCTGCCTTCAGTTCTTAGCCATGAGATCGACATTTTTGATTGCGGAATTTCATGGTTCTGTCCAATGCGATTTTTTCTTTGTTCATAAGCTGATTAGGTGATCATTTGCAGACTATATAGCAGTATTTTTGGAAAATTGTTTTTCCTGATGCTGTGAATGTCTACCACAAACGCTGCTAAAACTGTTTAATCTGTATGTCGTCAATTCGACTTTACAAGCTTGTTCCCGTCTGTTTTAAGATGTGGAGGACACTTAGTGCACTTCGGACGTTGAAAGTTTTATATGTGCCTGCACAAATTTACTGGTCTTAGTATAATGTTGACTTTGCCCTTCCTTTAAATTCAGTTAATAAAATACACTGATAATACAGGCATCATGCACATTCTTGTATTTATTTTGTCAACAATATTAGACCTAAGACAATGAGACAAATATCATAAAAAGTACGTAGATAGGAGTCCCTGTCACCAAGACATGATAGACCATTCGGTCCAGAATCTTTTTTTGTTCCCATCTGCTGTCTAAAAATGCAAAGATTAAAATACCCTAAAGCGTAATTTTATCTTTGTTTTATATTGATTTGAACCTTGGTTTTCCCACACTGAGGGAAGACCTGAGGGTTTTTTGGAACAGGGTGCTGAGGAAGATACTTGAACCTGAGGGGACGGCAATAACAGGAGGCTGGAGAAAATTGTGTAATTAGGAATCAAAGGATTTGTATTCCAATCCACACATTATTATGGTGATGAAATCAAGTGGCATAAGATTGGCAGAAAATGTGGCTTGCATAAGAGGGGTGAAGAATGAATACAGGATTGCAGTAAGAAAACATGAAGAAAAGCGACCGCTTGAAAGACCTGGGGGTAGACTGGAATATAATATTGAAATGTAACTGAAATGAACAGGCTGGGATGGTGTGGACTGTTTCGTGTGGTCCAGGATTGGGACAAGTGGCGGACTGTTGTGAGCACGACAACGATTGATTTGAAGATAAAAATAAGTAATAAATACACTATTGCAATTTTAATACTTATATGTGTAAATAAAAGAGTGGGTAGGTCAATTATTACGAGGTGAATAGGAATAAGCATTCGGCGGAAGTTGAGAAATGCTAAAAATCAGTGGTTTAAATTCATTAAGTACTGGAGATAAAATTGTATGAAACTTTTATACCCATTTTATTTGACACGAAACGGGGGCTTGGGTCATTAACTCGTAAGCGGATCGATTCTTTACACACTGCTTGTTTTCTAAGTGTTAAAATGGGTGTTGTGATTTACTTTTTAACACACTGACAGTAGGAGTGCACTTCCCTGTAGTGGATCGTGTTGTAGCAAACGATATTTGCCGTACCCAGATTTCAAAGCCTTTAATTAATTTATTTTCCAATAGATGTCAGTAACTTACGGCTCCTTAGAAATCTGACATATTAGGCGTAATGAAAATCAAATTTCGTTACATAATCAAGAAGCGTTGAGAGAAAAATGTAAAGAAAACACAGTTGCTTCATCGAAATAAAAAATCGGCGGTCTGGAGAGGAAAACAGGAGCGTGCAAAATAGCTGTAAGAACGATATTACTCAAATAACACATTGAATATGTCGAAAGCGTGGCACCTGAAGTCAGGGTAAATATGAAACTTTGGTTGGCATGTTGCCTCCAAGAATTTTTAATAGGAAAAACTCAAATGAAGGGACTGAAATATGAGGTCATATTAACATATTCTGGGGATATGACACCGTATATTTTGGTAAATGGATACCAACATTTCCGAGGAACGTAATTCCTACAGGCCAGTTCGTATGCGAATTATGGCGGATAAATTGGCACTGTGACAGACTTTTCTACGAGTTCTTCGGTTTAATTCTGTCAGTATTATTCCACCAACGGTCTATACTCATTTTTGCATCTATCACCGACGCTGTATAATCTTAGCAATTTACAGCTTTGTAAATAACAAAATTAATCATGCACTCTCCTACCCTGAGGATGGAGGTAGTAACGTTCTCCGAAACACTAGTACCCGCCTACCAACAAACAGAATGTCACATTGCAGAAGGCATAATCTCGTCGCTCGACGCCATAAGAACCCTTGCATCTCACGTGTTAAAATATTTCGTACAGAAATTTATTTCGAGGCTGGAAATAACAGTGTTAAAGTTTTGCTCCTGTTTTAAAACCATACACACTGCGGTAGTGTGAGTTGGCCTGCTGGTGCCAAGTGGCTCTAAGCTGCAGGCAGGCGGGAACCAGCTGTCCGTTGATGTGTGAATGTGTTGATCCGTACGGTACTTGACAACGGTTTTTTAGTTTTATCTGTGATGTCGAATGATTTGGTCAGACGATAATGGTCTGTGAGTGGCCTCGGTACAATGCACGGACCTTAGTTCACCACACACACACACACCGTACGCTTGTGAATACACTTAAAATGCCTCCCTTCTTGACGGTAGCTGGAAAGTAAACCAAATCGTGATTGAAGGGTTAATCATCCGGTCATGTGAAGATACATTCCGGCATTTTCGTAAAGAAACATATGCGTAACAAGCGAAACATCGTACTACATTTCGGTATCTGCTCAGAGTTTCGAAAGACATTTCTCCCGAATACCAATATAAGTGGAATGTGTCCAATGCAATACCCGCTGATGTAAGTATGATAAAACCAAGAGTTATTTATTTTATTTAAACGTTATAGGAGGAAAAGAAAATATTATCTTTAAGAAACATGTTAGTTTTATGTGAATATGCAAATTGATTTTATAGCACACAGTAATTATGTATATAAAAAAAGTATGATTAGATAAAGAGACCAATAAAGTAAGCTATTTAAAGGACATTGTTTGTGTAAGATCCGACTTGGTTCGGGCGATTGCCATCATTAGGGATCATAAAAATAAGATTATAGAGGCATTACCAGACCACAAGTAAAAGATAATGGATAAAGTAAAAATCAAATTGATAATGAGTAATGTAAGGTACTAAATATAAAATATTTCCTATAAAAATGTGTGTGGGTCTTACTGAGTGGAAGTCATGATCTTACAGATCGCGTCATAAATTGTTGGTTATGGATATGTGAAAGTATTATAATTCATTGACAGTTTATGATAATTTGGAGAAAGATGATTGGCACATTCATTTTTCTACGTAATTTTTTATATTTAGTACCTTAAATCACTCCTTATCAATTTTATTTTTATATTATATATTACATTTTACTGAGTTTTGAGATGTATGTTTATGATCCGTGAGGATGGCGACAAACTGAAACGTGTCGATTCTTAAATGTATGAAAATTCTTTTAAATAGCGTCCTTTGTTGGTCTATTTGTCTTATTACATAAATGTATGTTACGCTAAGGTTAGTACAACCACGAGTAAAACAGAAAAAGGCCTCTCACCGCCGAGGCCCGGGTTCGATCCCGGGTCTGTCCATGTGGGATTTGTGATGGACCAAGTGGCACTGGGACAGGGTTTTCCCCGAGTACTTAGGTTTTCCCTCTGTCAATTTCATTCCACCGGTGCTCCATTACCAGGAAAAACGAAAAAACTAATAATCTTCCTCACAGTATTGTACAATAAGCCTTAAGGCTGCGGTACGTCAGTAGCATCTACTGCGGGGCCCTTCACCACAAAAAAACAGGAAAATGAGCGACAAAATAGTGAATTTATAACTTAAGTAGAAGACTGTATCTGTGAGCTGAAACCGAATGCGAATGCATGTAATGTGTCAGCTGTAACGACAGAACAAAGACAGAGATGGTCTAGAGGTAATTATATGTGAATGCGATCTATACACTACTGCGAGTTCGAGGGGTTTTGTTGAAATGTATTCATGAAAATGACTTAAGTCTGTCGCTGGCACGTGTACACAGCTATGATGATGTCTGGGAAGACTATCTTAGTGGGTTAATTGCAGACGGTTAATGTAGGAGACAGCGTTCTTTAGCACCTCTGCTGCCAGACACACCCTGTATGTGTCCTCCTTTTAGAGGAAATGAGTTTCCGTAAGTGTCATTAAATTCGCTTAGGAATGGAAGTGGGCGACAAATTAAATTTTCTACTAGAACATCATGAGGTGGCGGCGTGGAGTTGGAATCCTCCGTAAAATCAAATTTAGGTCCGGTGACCCGACGTAATTCATGGTTTGCAGACGTAAGATGACTATATGGGATAACTGAAATGAGAGTATGCCTTCGGCCTTCTGGGATGTTAGCGGAAGAGCTTGGTAGTTCGTTACCAGCTGCTTGACCCTCGAATATGAGATCGATAGGCTCTCCCGAAACGTCGGTAACCAACTACTAACCTCCATGGCGTAACATCCCGGAAGAGCGAAGACCTGAACTACACTGCGGTTCTTTGACGCTTTGGATCAGGAATATATGTGCCTATACCGGCGTCGGCACCCGATTTGCATTATCTAATTTGTGTTCCTCTTAATCGTACGTCTATAAGCGTATAATTTCGTGTTGCACGCAGCCACACAGACCTTTGCACATTATACGTGTTTTTCCATCTCTTCCTTACGTATATTATAGGCCTTCAGAGTATCATTTGTATTGGTATGATGCATCCTTTTCTTCTCACAGTAAATATCCGGCCAAGAGTCTTACATTTCTAAATTCTGCTCTTTTGTTCGTTTTTTAAAGTACATATTCCTGTCTCGCTACAACAAATATAATACATATTTGATTTATACTCAGGCATGCCTTTTTGCTCCCTCGTAAGTCGTCATGGCCTGATGTTTAATTAAAGGCAGGGAGACCTTTACCTTTACACTTCTGAGATTAGTTGACTTTTTTCAGATATTTACAGCCTCAGGAAGAAAATGTATAAAATTAACATCGAGAAAGACAGAAAGGATATTCCTGGGGGAAGAAAATTCTTCGGACATAATAAAATGAGTGGTCGAGGAAGGAACAAGTCATTATTTTGTAATGGTAGCTATGGAACATTTTAAACTTCTGATTGTAACTTATGCACAGAAGTGGTTGTCTTTATTGTATTGGCATTTTAAACAGAAATGCTTTTGATATTGTTGAAACCGAAGCAATAAATACTTAGTGTAAGCTATAGTGGCTCTCTGAAACTGTGCCTGGATTGTGTTCGAAATTTGTTTCCGTTGTGCTTGTTACAACCAATGCATTACATCGAGTACAGTAGAAAATCGACTATTGTATTTACGTTACACAGCGTGAATTAGGAGGAAAGGTCATTATTTAGGGAGGTGATAGTATGGGCCATTGTGAGAAAAAGGTTTATATAAACATGTGTCTAATTCTGAATGGTTGCCGAGATAGAGCTGCTTGAATCTCCAGAATCTCCGTTATATTTTTTTTGTGGGGTTGGATGCAGAGCGAAGTTTTCAAAAGGAAGGTGAATACACGAGACGAATTGCTCGCTTGCATTTTGGATGCTGCTGCCCCATAAAAACCCGAAAATAAATTCAGACGAACAAAACGCGATCTTCGCCTACGAGTTCCAAAGTACATTGAGGTTGACGGTGGAATTTTCGAACATTTATTGTGAACTGTAACAAATTTTTCATTTCTTTGCAAAAAGTGTCATTTCTTTATAACAAATTTGTCATTTAAACATTAAATTAATATTAAAATTAAAACTAAAATTAATATCAAGTAAGTTCTCTTTCTTTATTACCATTCACAATGTTTTTATTTGTAGATTCAAAGAGCTTTATCTCGGTAACCGTTCAAAATTAGACACATGTTCATATGAATTTTTTTTCTCACAATGGCGTCTACTATCACCTCCCAAAATATTGACATTTCCTCCTGAATCACCCTGTATAGAAATCTATTAGAGATAGCACTGATACTGCCAAATAACTATGACGGCTTTTGTAATGCAAGTAAAATCAGTGGTTCTAAGCAATCTTAATATTGAATTATATTCATAAGTACGTGTTTCAGAGTTGCGATGTCATATTTTGGTGGAAGTATACCAGTGTCGGAGAAATATTCTGCCTTCCTGTTCCAGATAGAATACCGGGTGTCTTGAACTAAAATTACATCTCCAAAATTACAATTCCTAAATTGATAAAGTAAGATATTCTACCTTAGATCTGTAGCTTTTGTTTTAAATATTTTTTTTCCATTTAAAGTACGGGCTTATTTAACGAGATAAAAGTGAAAGTTTATGTTTTCAGGTAAATAAAAGCTAACAGTATGTTTATCCATGCGACTAAGCACATCGTCTAGGAGATGTGTCGAGGGAATTGAGTGTTATCCAATGACGCTAAAACTTATGTTTTATTACAAAGATTTAGTAAGTTTGTCTCATACAAAATTTTATCAGAACATGACAGTGGATAACAGCGGGATAGACAGACGTGATGTGTCCGCTAGACGTTCTTATATTTTGCTTTGCGAGAAGAAGGCTTGAAAATCAGACCTTTTGTCCATATATTCATTGTTTGAATAACAAAGGAACCTCATAAGTTTTCCTGCGATATTGACACAGAATACGAAGTTCGTGTTAAACACATTATTAGTTTCGCATTGTTGTAGTTATTATAAATCTTCAGGTATTGTTGACACACGGCATAATTATCGACTGGTGTTATTTGTTGGCCATAAAGAAGCCAGAAGCTATTTGAACAAACGGAGATCGTAAGTTCTTTACTATATTACATTTCAATTCTCACAGAATAGCCAGTGTTTTCATATTGACTGAAGCAGAATGATGGTTGTGCCTTCAAAACACACGAGGCAATTCTAAGCATGTGGTCTTAACTGGACTTTGGACAGGCTATAGGCTACGGGTTGGACGTAACGAGAATAGGGTTTTGTTTCCGGCAGCGACAGCAAATCTTATTTTCTTCACCACAGCATCCAGACCGGCTCTGAGACCAACTTAGTCTCTTAGCCGGAGGATTGTGAGCGTAAACCTGATCACGTACATCCTTCTAGTGCACAGGTTAAGAATTCATGGATCTATATCTCCACTTCTCCCTACCTATTCTTGGATAAATTCTTTATTATCAAGCACAGGAACCTTACCTTCATCTTTTTATAATATGATGTAATGCGATAATAATAATAATAATAATAATCTAATAACGAAACTGGTGAACAGAAGAATAGAAGCAGAGACTGGAGGAAATCCGAAGAATAATTACGTTAACCCGTGGAACTGACACGTGGAACTAATAATGTGTTTTCCACCTCCCACACTTCTAAATTTCAATTTCTTTCCCAGTGCTGCTCTCGCCTTGTGATTGTGCTGTCAATGGCAGACTTGGTATAATGATGTATGCGGGACTATTAGTGTCATGTCGACTGATTTACAGGTGTCTAGGGACAAGTGGCGAGGAAGGGGGGGGGGGCACAACAGAAAATACAAACCGAACAGCGCGCATGGTCAGCTGTCTGCCGTATGGAATCTATTACAAAATCTGCCTGAAATTAATTTAAATAAGTTTTAAATTTTAGTTCATATATCACAGAAGATTTTCTACAGCTTAATTAAAAAAACAACATGTTTGCGCTGTTTAGGAAATAATTGTTTGTTCTTTCGAGAATCCTACGAAACAGGCAAACTAGTACACTCGATGGCCAAATGCAGAATTCTTTAATGTTAAGGCAGGTGCTGCGCCTATTGTACACAGCCGTGTGAAGTTTTACATGGATATGTACTAACTTTATTCAGTTTAATGACAAACTTCATGTGGCAGGCCCTTCATTGGAAAGTTGATACTTATTCAGTCGGTCATGAACTTCTTTACCGTGTTCATAACGTCCTTGCTTCGATTCTGTCTAGAACAAATGGAATAAATTTCCACGCCTTGACGTCCAAATTCTGTGGAGTTATTTTTAATATTATTCTCTAACGTCTACGTCTAAGTTCCTACATCTGACATTTTACAGCCAAAAATTTCGTACATGTTCCTCATACTGATATGTACACTGGCTGTCACTGATTAACTTCACTAACAAAGAGGCAAAATTATGAATGACAATAGCATTTGGGAGACATAGGTGTTGTTCGGTGGGCAGGATTATACTTCGTCCTAAAGACGCACTGTATGTGGTTTTAGACTGGATTTGTCTGCTCAGGACAGGGTCCAGTTGCGTCTGCTTTTGAACAAGCTAACGAAATTTGGCTGAGAATATTCGATCAACTGAGCGACTGTCTCAGTTTCTCAAGATAACTCTAATCTGTGTATAAACATTGCTTTCCATAATATTTGTTCATATCCACATTGCTGAAAAAGATTAACATGATGTTATGCACATTGTTGCTTGTGTCCGTAATTTACATCTTTTAACAAACATTATATGTGGGATACTTTATGCAGTTTTCTTCAAAATATTTATATTTGGATCTATGTCAGCGGTTGATTTCGGGATAAATGTTTCATCAGTAAGCTATTATTCTAATTTTTAATACACATTAAATTTTACATATTTTAAAATCTTATTTATTACTTATTGTATCTATTAATATTAACTGATGCGTACCTGCAGTTAGATATTCTGTGACGTCTTGTCATCGCTGTGAGCGTAGGTACGCGTATCCTGACACTCACGGCATGTACCTGCAGTTATGTGTCCTGTGACGTAGTGTCCTCGCTGCGAACTTAGCTACGCATTTGCTGACACCAACGGCATGTAATCAGGTAGGCCAGTACCGAAGACATGTGTTTCTACTTGTAGTTGATAGAAGTGTCGTTGTCAGTACCGCAGACTCTGTGGCTTCAAATGATTGGATGACAGTAAATTGCCTAAGTAATATGATATGTGGGCGAGTCTCTCCTGGCCTAAATTAAAATGTTATTCTGGCATTTTCCTTGACGGACTGACGAAGATCCCGGAAAATTCTCAGAATAATTAATGGCCTGGCCGATTCTTGAAATGAGTACCTCTGAAACTTAATTCAGTAGCGTTGCCGCTTGAGCTGAATTGGTCGGTAAGTGTCGAAGTCTGTAGTAATGTGATATCGGCGTTGTGTCTCGTGAAATATCTGCAGTTTTGGTTAGTGTTTGCTGGTTGATGTGGATTTGAATGAGTAAACGCAGATTGGTTACTGAAAATGAACTTATTTAACTCTAAAACTCCTAATAAAAACTCAGCAGTCTTCCCGAAGACAGGTTTTCCTGACAGAAAATTCATGATTTTCCTTAGCGTAATTGGACTGGTGGTAGTACCGGAATTTGCCTCTCTGCAGCAGCCTTCAGAGCGGCTTAGGGACCCACCCAGACTCTTGTTCAGTGGGTATTGCGGACTCTTTGCCGGGGATTAAAGCTGCCGGAGCGTGAAGCTCACCAATCACCTCCGTCTAATGCCTAGGTAAAGAATGCATGGAGCTATACCTCCATCACCCACACATCTTCATGGCCTGATTCTTAATTAAGCACAAAGACATGTTAACGCTTACTCCAGAAAAATTCCATGATATTACTTTAACTTAGGCTACATCTATTTTTTTGCACATACTTTTCAGTGAATTATTAGCTAATTACTTTCTAAATCAGTGTGGTATGACCTGAGATAATGACGCCGTCATTAACCCTTTCAAGGTCATCTCCGAATATACTCGGTCTGTCAAGCGTGTCTGAATATAAGTTGGATAGGCAGTAAACCTTATGTCCTGGCAGTATCGATAGAATAGCATGCTTCACAGTAAAACATATAATGACACTGTCTGGGCCGGATGAGGAGTATCAGTGCATGAGAAATGTGGTTGTACGAGGTTCAAATGAAACGTAAGATACTATTGCCGTGTGGTTGTTTGAGCCCTGTCAGTATTGTTATTAGACTACAGCCTAGAAGACGGAGGGGGAGGAGTTCGATTCCTGTTTGGAGTGTAGGCATTCTCTTCTCCATAGCATCGAAACCTACTCTGAGGCCCATCCAACCAACCTCTTATTAAATGCATATTGTACGCTCATTCCCCGGGTGTAATGCGGCGGGGACTCCTCTGCATCATCTGTCGAGATCTGGAATGATGAAAGTTATCTTAACAGTTCCCCAGGCTGTTTCATGGCGTGAAACATAAGTCCAGGGACATCTTTAGCTGTAGGTACCTGTATAAAACGATGGACATGGAGAATATGATAAATATGCCATTTTGGAGGTTTGAATTTTGAGAAATATGAAATGTTTGTCCAGGATTAGCTGTTAGGTTGATTCCGCCTTTGAATTCCTGGAACGTATATAATGGAGGTTCGCGTGTACGAAAACATGGCAGAAATAACCCCGTCGCGTTGACTGACAGCCTAAAAGTGCTGGTAGCCGAGAGTAAGCCGGGACGTCACAAAGGAAGGCTTTAAATGAGATGCTTGAATGAGAACCCTAAGCGTTGAATTTAGATTTCTGCAAGAAGTAAATTTACTTAATTAACGCACAAAACATGTTGGTTCAACGACCATTGATGAGGTCAAAACACTATGCGGAAATGCAAAGAGAGTGTGGAAAATACGGACGGTTAAAGGTAATTACTTCTTCAAGTTACGTTATTAAAATCCACTTGAGTTGGTTTCCTCTTTTGGTGTACTGAAGAGCACTCGAATAGATGTTTAATCAGTTGGTTAATCTACGACTTGTTAGTTGGTTGTGAGTTTGGTTAGTTTCAAGTACTGGTATGTGGAGACATATGTAATTAACTGAACCGGGAAGAGAAAGCCGTGAACCGCAATGTTCTATATATAAGCTGCATATAGCTCGATGTAACGATTATATTGTTGTCTCGTTTCAGTTAGTTTCATACAGATACATTTCCCTTTGATGTAGCTGTATTATCGAATTCTGTTAGTTGTATTAATGTCGAGTGTTGAATTCGTAGTCAAAAGGATACCTTTGAATTGTAATTGTTATTATGATTCTTCACTCAAAATCTGATATACACAGATATCCAGAAATTCGGGCCGACGGAATCCAAATGGATATTCCTTGATGAACATTGGCAACATTTTAAGGACGCATAGTTTTTGCAACAATGCAGCTGTGTGAAACACAATACCGAATTGCTACAGCGTATGCAATTTCAGTCGCTTTTCCAGTGAAAATTATGCGCCAGTAGAAATGTTAGCGCGGGAAGTTTTTGTCTGAATGTTCATCAAGCAGTGGCATGTTGGAGTCCATATGTAGGCCTTACCAATTTCAGAGCACTCGGAATCATAAAAAATATACTGTAATTTTAAATGTCCTTTTAAATGTCTACTTGCATTGTTGTATTGCGCTTGGATTACTGTTTATGATATACAAGAGAGGCAATGTACGTATAAAGTAACATTGTGGCGCGTTTGTGCAAACATTTTGCAGTGGAAAAAACAATTCGTTCTGTGTGTGTTGTTGTTGAGTTACATGTCACTGTCAACCTTATAAAAATATTGAGTGTAGCACAACAATGCTTTTATGGTAAAGTTATGACACCGGCAATAATATAAATTATACTTACCAGTTTTTGAAAGGAATTATATTTCAGCTAATTTGCATTCCTTCGCACGTTACATACAAACGCTGCATTGAAACATAACGTTGTTTTGTTCATGGCCTTCTCTAGACGTACAATTTGCTTAATAGATGGTAAGGAAGTCGTCGCGTAGTTTCTCAGTTTTGTAGGTGACTTTTATCTGAAACATTTCTCATTCTAAGAAGAATTCAGTGAGATATTGTCATACATATGCAAACGTGGTAATGTAAATTGCCCATTATTCTTGTAAGATTTTAATGAAATTTTAATTTGCTCGGCAGATTTTTCGAAAAATAGTGAACTATCAAATTTCATGAAAATTCGTTTAGTGGGAGCCGAGTTGTCCCATGCGGAAAGACGGACAGACATGACGAAACTAATAGTCGTTTTTCGAAATTTTGCGAAAGCGCCTAAAACACCAAAAAGCATAAGAGATGTTGTTTACGTTGAAACATGTTTATTATTGCAATACGGTTTGCAGAAACAAATCGA
Source organism: Reticulitermes speratus (assembly GCA_021186555.1). Classification (NCBI taxonomy): domain Eukaryota; kingdom Metazoa; phylum Arthropoda; class Insecta; order Blattodea; family Rhinotermitidae; genus Reticulitermes; species Reticulitermes speratus. Next base: position 26,182,681 of record JAJKFL010000005.1, read on the forward strand.
AATTTCCACAATTGCAGCCTGTTACTTCAATGATGATTTAGAGAGCAACTCTGATTTTTTAAATTCCCCAGCCGGATAGTGATGCTGTTGGATGTGTCTGCATGTTTATGGATGACTTTGGGCGACCTTTGCCAGTGTTTTCTATGGTACCAAAATCACTGACTTCAGTACACATAACCGCGTCTATATATATGTATGTAATGTATATGGTATGCACATGTTTAGTTGGCTATTCTGCCCACGGCATGTAGGTTGAAGAATTATAAAGAAATTAGATGTTGTAATTTACTGACAGGAATTCTTGTTATTGTTACATAATGTTATATGCTTCAACTTTATTTAATTTTCATGAATCTTACTAACATTATTTATTGAACTTGAATTAAAAGAACTTAAATATCTAATTACGTGTTAGACAAAGTAGTATCCAAAAGAAAATACGTTAGTAGCTGTAATTTTTTCGCAATTTGATTATCCTAAGTGTCGGCTTTTAATATCGATTACTCACTGAAATAACTCTCTTTGAATATTTCCATACTGCCCGTAAGGAACAGAAGTTACTGTACATGAAAGAACATTCAAGATGCAACATTCCGTAGTAATGGCCCTTATGGACACAACTTTTCAATTTTATGCGCTTGTTTCTTTTATGTTTTCAACTTGAAATGCGAAAGTTCTCTGTGAAATTCAGAAACACGATGATGGATGCGTATATGGAAACGCTCGTTCTTAATTCGTGCCTTTTTACAATCCATTTATTTCGACATTTCTACTGAAGTGCATATTCTTCTCTTTGGTTTGCTTTCTATCCGTATCGCGCCATCTCAACCGTGGACCACATTTTTAACTTACTTTCTCATTTTCTTGCCTAGACCGAAAACTGATGACGAAGCTGTTCTGGATCCGTGTGTCGGCGGTAATGCAGGATGTGGTACTTGGCGTGCAGGGAGGACTTTAATCATGTGTCAGTCTAAAAAGAATGACTGGCAACTTTCTTTTACGTAACAGTTCATATATAGAAGTTTTTAAACCTTAACAAATACCTTGTTTACAAGTACTAACGTACGCTTTCTTTGAAGGTGGTTACTGCATATTTATGAATGATATTTGCCAGTGTTCAAACTTAGAAGTAAGTCGTGATAATCTTGGTCTTATAGTTTATGATATCATATAGTCTCTTCTTCTTACCCCCTGAAGATGGAGCCAATATGAGCCTCTGACATGATGATACCCAACTACTAGTTTACACGGTCTTACAACTGAGAAAACTACAGTGCGGATATTTGGCACTGTTCAGACTTAAGAAGAATGAGACGAGGACATTTTATGGCCGTGACTCACGGAATATATCTTTCTTCGAAAACACGATGAGAATCACAAAAAAACAGAGAGTTTCTGAGAGTGCTTTACATATCCCTTTATCTTTTTTCAGACACATCTCATTGTATATATTGTTCCTTGATTTTATTACTTACAGACGTCTTTCTTTTCTGCAAGTTATAGGGCTACATTTATTTGTTGTGACGGCTTGTATATGAAGTTTTACTTTGAATTTCATAAAATATTTTCCTCTTTGGAATTGAAGATATCGTAATTATTAATGAGATTTATTAAATCGGAGAACCGTACGAACACATACACTGATAAGGCTGCTCCAATTGCCTTGATTTTTAAATTTATTTGAGCAAGGACGCTTTCAGTACAATCATATAGATAGGTTATTCAGTGATGTTGAAAACGTGTTAATTATTACATTTCATTACCATTTCCTTTGTTATTATTGTCAATAATGTTTTTAATATTTATTGCTGAGCATTAGCTGAAGGCAAGAGTCCACTTGCGAGACAAAGACATAAACGACAAGGCAATATCTAGTGCTTCCTCTTTCAATTTCCAGTATTCTCTCGTTTCCTTAAGGTCATCCAGTAGCTCCTTACCTCTTCTTCTTCGTCTTTCCGTCACTTCCATCCTTCCTTCTATCTTTCCATCAATAACGTGTGTTAGAAGGCAGTTCCGACACAAGATGAGGCCAATCCAGTTCACCTTCCTTCTTTTTATTGTATATAGGATATTTCTTTCCTCCTTGACTCTTTGTAATACTTCTTCATTTCTCACACGATCGGTTCAACTCTTCTTCTCAATCCTTCTCCAGCACCACATTTCGAAACTTTTCAGGTATTTCTGATCTACTTTCCGAAGTGTCCACGTTTCAGCACCATACAGAACTATGCTCCAAATGTAGAACTTTACTAATTTCTTCCTTAAATTTAAGTCCAATTTGCTGGTGAAAAGAGTTTTCTTGTTGTTGAATGCTGCTTTTGCCATGGCAATCTTGGTTTTATTTTCACTTATACATCTTGCATCAATTGTTATTATACTACCCAAATATTTGAAAGATTCCACATTCTCCAGTTTGTTTCTGATCTATTATATTCTGTGGGGTTGGTTGCCTTGAGATTCTCATTACCTTCAGGATGTAACAGTCATTCAGTTCATTCTGTTAGTGTAAGCGCAATGACATTCATTTCTTCTTACCGCTGCCTCCATGAAGGCTAGTGAAATTTCAATTGACAAGGAAAGCCCAAAGTATGTATACTCGGAGAAAAACCTGCCTCACAAACACTTTTCCTACCACACATTTTACTTCGAATTTCTTGGGACTGAACCCGGGTCTTCGTGGTTAGAAGCAGGCGACTAACCACCTGACAACATGACCTCATTTAATCAGGTAACTGAGAATGGAATTGGATTTACGGAATCCGAAATTCATCATCGCGCTGACGGAAGTCGATTATTGGACACCACAGTGTAATACACTCAGCTCCCCTGTGGCAAAGTTCTGTGGAGTGACCAGTCAGAGTTACCGCATCAGAATCTTCATTGAGTTTGACTAATGAAGACTTAAGGGAAGACACCAGTAATTTGATCGGTTGTGCACAGGCAGAGCGACTTGTTAATCAATACTGTAGTAATATTGCGTCACAGAATTTAGTTTTCTGTCCAGATAAAATTCCTTTTAGCGTTGAACAAGAATTAAGATAGAAATATTGAGTGAGTTACCATCGGTTGCACACATTGTGATGGACTTATTCTGCGTACATTTATTTACATCAATATTTCCGATATATTTCGGTCTGTACCGGCCATACTCAAGAAACCTATATACGTGACGTAGGAAATATTGAAGTGTGTTTACATTTTCAGTTCTACACACATTAAAATATGGAACCTTACAAGCATTATATTAAAATTAATATCGAACATGTATCTTGAAAGTTTATACCTTGAAAGACATGTGCTGGGGTTTATTTGTACAAATATAAAAGGATAATTTTCCTAAAGGATCCTTGTAACCGATCCCAGTGGTCGCGCCGTCTAAGGCGTGGGTCTATGGCCGCTGGCTTGCTGGGACTGCATGTTAGAATCCCGCCGGGGGCATGGATGTCTGTCTGTTGTCAGGTAGAGGTCTCTGCGTCGGACTGATCACTCTTCCAGAGGAGTCCTACCGCGCGTGGTGTGTCTGAGTGTGATCGTGAATCCTCGAATATGAGGAGGCCCTGGCTCACTAGGGGCTGTTGCGCCATGAAAAAAAAAAGGATTTTGTAAATGTCACGATAGTCATAGTTAAACCCTTATTAGTGTACTGAATTCAATACCTGCATTAACTTAATGGAACATAAATTTTGACTTTCTCTCTTTTTATGCTTTTCAGTTTTTATCCTCTTATTGCTAATTTCTTGATTTTAATGGCAGATATTTCCTTGTTTTCTTGATAATACCTTGATTTAATTTACCGTCGCACAATTTTTACATTTTCTGTGTTGTTATCGTTATTAGATTACTGATATTTCATCTTCGTAGCGTCTTGGTTTTGCTGATAAACAGGTGTGTATAGTGTCGGGACAGTCATGCTCATGCTGTTTTTATTAAGCTTGTTTTCGTGTTGTTATACGCGTTGTGGGCCGTCAAATGTTACGTATTACGACATTCATAATTACGACATAACCCGTAAACCAGAAACATCTCTTCAACTTCCCACCCTAAGGCACGGTAACCCACAACACTCATAACAACCCGAAAACGAGATTAAGAAATCACCCAAAACTTTGGCTGCATCATTCCTGGATCTGAGAATGTGTAGTTTGGTGGTAGGTGCCACTCTTCATTCTTACACTCTGAAAATAGAGGTAGTAAGTTTATCCGAAACGTTTATACCTACCTACTAAAGTACACGGCGACACATTTTAGAAAGTATGAATCTTTGTATTACGTAACGTAAGCATAGGGTAAATATTCGGGCGCGTTTCCTACGTTATTGCCTCTATATTTTATATTAATAAACGCTATTTTTGTAGAAAATGTAGTCTGTTTTGTATCTGTCTACAACTTTCGTTCGAAGCGATTTTCGCTCCGATAAGTTTTTAAAGACTTACTCTTGAGATGAATGCTGAAGGACGTTGTAGGTCTTCTTAAAAATGTCCTTTATTTTTGTCCAATTTTTAGATGTTATCGATTTCAGACTTGATGTAAATGTGGAGTAGGGGTGATGCTTGAGGACAGGAAAATTTGACGAAATTAATACACGTATTTTTTAAGACCCGTTGCGAACTATCCAAACATGAAAAATTTCGATTTTTTTATGAAATTAGCTGAGCTTCTTGGTCCATAGTGTTGTAAAATTACTGCAGTCGTGTATGACGTTTGACACTTCTTTGTGTTAATGTTAGTGTTAGGCTGCTATGTGTTCACAGCAAGTTTACGTTCAGATACTTTTCTTGAAGACTAACGGTACAGCATACCGTGTAGGAGCTGCCAAAACTTATGAGCGTTGCTATTTGTTGTATGTAACAACCTCATCTCCAGGATATGTTCTGCAGAATGAACATAATGAATCTGGTTTTGTGGGACATGGATATTTATATTATGTATTGTTGCAGTGGTTTTTATAGAGCTACGTGCTTGCTTTGCTCTTGGCTGTACATTTTCCTAGTCAAACCAGAATTAAGTTTCAACTCCCATTAGACTTAGTTCAAGAAAGTCACAGTTCTGCATACAAACAAGAGCCTCATTTGCATATCGTCTTCCCACGCAGACTTAAATGTTATAACGACGCTAGTCGTGACGCTAACAATGTCTGCTTTACACTGCGGTGCTTCCAAATCTCCGTTTATGAATTATGTTCCTTGAATAGTTGTCAAGGACGTGACATGTTATGCACAGTGTCTTACCATCTTCCTCTTGTTAGCAATAAATAACCTGTGCCCATATGCCCCACGTAAAGGGGCGCTGGACCGGAATGTGTAACTCTGTCAGGGACTCAAGTAACGACGTATTTCACTAGGAATCAGCCACAAACAATGAAATCATTACAAGAACTAGAAAATGTCTTCCTTCCTTTTTGTGATTCTCCGTGTCTAAAGACGTTTAAAAATTATTTCTCAACTAGCCCTTTCCATGCAGCAGCGATTCTATTCATTTATGGTTCGTTAACTTCACAATCAGTAGGACACAAGATAAAACATCAAACATTTTGTGAAATGTCCGCTAACCCTTCTAGCGCATTCGCTCTGTTATATTCCCAAGTTCTTAAATTTGTGAATAATTTCTACAAAGACAGGGAATATTTTAAGAGACGCTATGAGATTTAGACCTCTCCTTAACTTAGCTAACTGAGGAAATTTAAAATCGGTATATCTTGAAACTCTATATTCGCCGTTTACAAATGATTATGCTAGATGCTGGATGCTCGGTGCTCAACATTTTCTTTAGCCTCAGCTCCTACCTCACAGAAAACAGACTGTCTAAATTTAAAAAAGCACTGTTTCTTCGGCCTTAGCCCTTGCCTCTTAAAGATTAAAACATGCCTGAACTGCGAAGACTAGTCATGGCGAGAGATTATAAAGTGACATAGGTCTTCGTGTAAAACGCCTGTTGTTTTTGCCTGTTTCTTAACCAGAATCGGAATTTATCGATAAATTTGAGTAGACATTTTTAAATATGAAGTTGTACGACGATTCGTCTGGTGGGAATAGCTGTGTTTCATACGAAGGAACACTGGCAAGCATGTCGCAGCTAACACGTGTTTTTTGTGATTGTTTTACTAAAGTGCCTAATAACCAGACAGTTAGTGCAAAATGATTTGGGAAGAATGTGAAAGGAAGCTGTAGTAACCAACTATGAAATATTATACCGGGTATTCAGATGGAATATGGAATATATAAGGGGTATTTAATTACTGCGAATGTCTCCACGGATCATAAGCGAATTTTACACACGGATCTTTATGAATTATAGATTGTCTGAACACACCTAATTTATTATTATTCCTCTTTAGAATAATTTGAGCAAACTGAGTATTAACTAATGACACAGAAACACACACACACGCACACACACGTGCAAGTCTAAGCCGTTTCATTAAAATATGTATTGAGTTTATAATAATGCGGGACGACAAGTTATAAGCCTGTAAGGTCATTTACTGTGTTACATATTCAGTGCATTTTGCGTCGGATAGTAATCACTGAAACTCCCTGTATGGAGTACTGTGTCTTGTTTTGCAGGTATCGTCTGACGCAACCGACTACGTATCATCCATCCACCGTCCAACGCGCTGCTCAAACCTTATTAATTTTTCATTTGTTTCCGTCGCTACAGTCGCATCCAATTAATATTCACACAACAAGTACATTTTATATAATAACTAAATTATGTTTTCGTTGTCTCTGCGCCGTTTTCAGACCGGTTTTGATGCTCACACTGCAAACTCCGTCGCTCAGACCTCAGTCAAAATAGCCAGTTTCCAGAACGAGTTTGAACCCGGAACTCCCAAATACGAAGTAGGATTGCCCACTCAATGGCGAGGTTCGATCAGAATTCCCTCCTTTTACGGAATATGGATGTTCATTACCAAGTTTACAAAACCCCTGCCTCTGGACCTTATCATGTTCCAGATTATTAAACCAGTCTACACCTTCATATACTATTTCTTTGAGATTCATTTTAATATTATCCTTCCACTTACGTCTCGAACTCTCAAGTAGTCTTATGATAGTAGCGAATGGTAATGAGCATTCAGAGGACATAAATTGCGGAGAATTTCTTGACCATGTGAGCGACTGCAAGTTTTTCGAGGAGGACGACTCCATTGACACAATTATAATACGTGGTGCGTGTCACGTAGCAAACTTAGAAGACATGCGATGCTAAATGAACAGTGTGTCGGGTGAACCTATAATAATCTGTGAGAGAGACATGTTGTTATGCATGTTGAAATGGTGGAAAGACGATTATGCTATCTGATTTCAGTGCACACTAGCGTGTAGCTAGTACATGGATTACTTTGTGTTACATAAGGAAAGGAAACACATCAGTGGGTATGCATTTTCTACGGATATCTTACGAGGCGGGAATAACTTCATGTTTACTTTGGTATCACTGATTCAATTTCCATTCTTTCAACAGAGTAGGTTCTTGAATAAAAAGAAACGATGACGACAGCTGAAGGCTTTTGTCTGAGATAAGTGGTAACGCTGTATTCTTCGTCTGAGCCAATCCATCCATTTCCGACATTTCAGAATGTTTGCCACATTGTGTGGATCACTGTGAACATTTAAAAGTACAGTATGTAGAATTTCTCGTGGTTTATTTATTGAGGCTGCAAAGAAATGTTATAAAATCGCTCCTTTAAATTTTGCCTACCGATATTTCTTTGCTATTGAATTCATATCTTGGAGTTACAAATACACGTGACATTTGAGGTTTTCAGGGTGCTCTCAGTAAAGATAGCCGTCTTCTGCTATGTGATGTTGTGTAGATTCTGGAAGGTCTTCAGGCTACTAAAATGGTGGACGCAGCAAGTTGATCCGAAACGATGACACGGAAGTATAAACTAAACTACATGACATCACATATAGGAATACTGCAATATTTACAAATACATTGTTCAGAAAAGTATTTACATTATTTTTATTAAATGTTAATTATTGTACTTAAAAGTTTAGATTGAACGTTTTAGATGTTAATGAGCTGATACCCGTAGCCGTGCGGTCTAAGGCGTGGGTCTGCGGCCACTCGCTTGCTGGGATTGCGTTCGAATTCCTCCGGGGGCATGGATGTCTGTCTCTTGTGAGTGTTGTGTGTTGTCAGCTAGAGTTCTCTGAGGCAGGCCGATCCCTAGTCCAGACGAGTTCTACCATGTGTGTGTCCTTGAGTGTGATCAAGTGCCACAGTAACCATCTAAACCTACAATGAGTAGATAGACAGTGGTCAGACTAAGAAAGAAAAAAAGAAAGAAAGGTATTAATGAGGGCTTCATTTTATGTCATGCGCAAAATTGTTATACGATGAGGTTTCTTGCGAGAAAATATATAATACTTTATTTCAGCTTTATTTAAAGTATGGCTGTGTGAGATTGATACGAATCTAAATTATTTCCATTCAAAACCTTTAATACGTACCATCAATACCAAATTTCTTCGAAATAATTTTAGTACTTCCGTAGATTCAATATACGATCATACGTTTTCCCACAACACGTAATAGAGCAGTACAGAGCAGCAGAGTTTTCTAAATTGTTTGCAAATGTAGAAGTACGGTAAATGTAGGAAGCGTTCTGGTTTGCAAAGTACAATAAAGAGTTTTATAAATCTCCTTTTCTATAAAAGACGTAATCCGATTTGTTATCGTATTCAATCCAAAGGAAGCTTCAAGAAGGTACGTGAGTAAAGCTGTGTTTGCTTCCCAGAAGATCTCAGATACTTCAACAATCATCTAACACGTTCGGATGTTACTTTTTGCTGGATGATGCGAAGTTGGTACGGGGAACAACCAGCAAGACGGTGGCCATATTTCTTCGCAAGAACAGCACGGAAAAGCGCGCCTTCCGTAGCAGGCATCTTAACGTGTCTTGGAACTCCTTATCAAGATCACGTGTAGGGCGTACAAAGAAGAGACATCTCGCCATTGTATTCGACGTTTTGTTTCAACAAATGATGATGCTACCAGTACACCCACATGTAGCATAACTGTAGACTAACTATTTAGATCATAAAAACCACAATTTATTCCGTCACGCAAAGAACGAAGGCGTCCATCGACTGACCAAACAAACGATGGAACAAACAAGCAAGATTACAAAATTTGAGGTACCAACGGCGATGGCTAGAAGGATTACTTTTTTCTTGATGATTACTTTTCGTTACAACAGAACAAGGAGCATAAAAAAGAAGAAGCTAACGAACCAAATATTCGACTTGTCAACCAGAAACACCCGCCCAGTAATCATCTAAAGAGCAAAGAATGCAATGGGCCAATAAACCACAAAAAACCAACCCATTAAACGAAGAAATGGCTAAACCAGTCAACCAACTTACCAATCGAACAATCATTCAACCAACCAATTAATCAATCAACGAAACAAACAGACCAAAAACGATCATACAGCTGGCTAACTAACCTAACCATCTACAGACCAGAAAACAACTATTAAATTCATCATCCAGTTAAACTATCGATCGGTTAATCAAACTTTCAACCATGGAGTAAATATTTAGATTTTCTTGCGATCAAAAGGGATTCGATATGTCTTGAGCGAAGTAAAGTTAGCTACCGTAATTTCTAAAGGTGTTTTGTGAGCTTGTACCGTTTCGATGGCACTGAGGATTATTCCAGTCCAAGAAGATTGGACTACCCGGATAATGGGGATCTCAGGTATCTCCAACACTGTGATAACTGTACACCAGTCTACACGTCATAGACCAGAATACTGGCATCTTTGTTAACACCGCTGTGATAACCAGTTATCTCCCCAACTAAGGATGACTGAATCCATACAGTATGTATTATCGGAGTACTAGTAGGAGGGATCCATTTATTATCAGTCGTATTGAACACAGGAGGAAATTATGAGTACTAGCTTTTGGTTTGTTGTCTTATTGAAAAAGTAAAAGCAGAGTTTGTTATACCAAAATAATACAAGTTTAGGCGCTATTGTGTCTGACGTAGTGGCTGCACAGATATGAGGTTATGTATGTATTTCCCAAGGCAGAATCTGCTAATATGTAGTTTCGTAAGGATCCTTATTTTAGCTATTAATAGGGATCTTGTGGGTGACTTTTGTTTCCATTATCACCAACGGAAAGATGCGTAGCCTTCATTGATTGCTAGGTTCAGCAGCGATTGAAGAAGCGTTTAAATCGCCGATTTATATCGCGACTTGCTTCGGTCCGAGTCATATATACTTTTGGCGTACTTAACACTTTCTTAAGAACATATTTAATTAGGGTTGAACATTAGATATCATGTATCTTCAGTGCCACGAGTATCATCATTCTGGAACAAAATTACACACATCCCTGTGCTGTGCAATTCATACTGTTTTTCTGTCGAATAACCAAGTTACCCAAACTTATGTTATTGTCTGTCTTCACCTCCAGAAGAACTCAATGTTATAAGTTGCCGGAACCTATCCAAAAAGCCTTTCAAGTGTTGTTTACTACCTAGAAGTACGGAATCCACTGTAGACCTCGCACATGCTTCTCTGAAACTGTTAGGCACAGTAAAGTGGATATAAGAACTGAAATACGCTCGAACGAAATAACATTTGTTTCGTGTATTATGTTGAACCAAACCTAGTTTATGGTTTAAACTAGTGTGTGGTTTGGAGTGAGATAAAACTATGCAATTCTGTGTAAACTGCGAAAAGTGATCTACGAGCGAGCAAGTAAAGTTGAGTCTCCAGCGCAATATCAGTGCATGCATGTGTATGTGTCCCTGTATGTGATTAATTCCGATACCTGCAGGGTGTATCCAACCAGTTGATGCACTGATGTGCAGTCCCAAATAGATCAGTGCAGTGATCGGATGAAGAACTGATTATTTCCACTTTTGAATAAAACCCAGCTGTCAAAGCAAATGGACAATATCTGAGATCGGAATAGATGACCCGATGGGGAGCCACTCAACCAATTGGTCACCACTGTGTCTTCAAAGCACTGAGCAAGCAGACTTGTCAGTACTTCAGGACCCTTGCATAACTGAAGGAGTAAGGAATGGCTTGTTTGAAGGAGGGTAAGGGGGAGCTGGTAAACATAAGCGTAGAGGCGCCGATCGTCTTGTCTGATGGACGCCACTACGGAGATCGATCTTGATCGTTAGATCGTAAGGAGAAAAGGTATAGCCGATTGGACGGAATGACAAAGAAGTTGACCATAGAGGAAGACAAGAATGAAACTTCCAGAGCCGGAGAATTTAGCGAACCGAAAGGCCTCTGAAATGTCATCTTCTTCGATCATTTATTGCTGTTACATGGCTTGGGTCCTAACCCCAGTGTTACCCACCTACTCCCCACGAAACCTTTGTGCCACTACATCCTTTAATCATCCCCTGAACCTCATTCAGAGACATCCTGAATTAGCTGTTACGCAGAAAACGTCCGAGTAGACCTACGAACGGCATATTTACGAAGGAGGCCTTTGTAGCTTTTATAAACTATTTTGGTGAAAAATGTCACTAAGTTGAGCTGTATTGATTCACCGAAGGGCGGTGATACTTTGTTTAAATTAATACGATTCAAGTACCTCATTTTTAACGTGTAAATTTTGTGTTCGTGATTTTGTCTTCTAATGTATATTTCACAGACAATTAGTAAAATGGCGACTTACTATTTCAATCTGTAAAGAATAAACACAACACTATCATCGTGAGCATGAATATAGTGTTCTATTTATTCTGTATAGATTTAAATAGTGATTATATATACGCCAACGGGATAATGATTAAAAAAAAAGGGACTGTTTTGATTTTATCTCTCGTAGTTACGTTCTCAATAATAGTGTTACGCTCCATTACAGTATAGCCGTGGAGACGGGGGTTCTATCCCAGGCCATTCCATTTACGATTTTTTTGGACGAAGTGGCAGTGGGACTCGTTTCTGTCTCAGCTGTTCGATTTTCCTCTGTTAATATCATTCCTTCAGTACTCCATGCTAATATTTCTTTGATATACCATCGACACTATACTATACTATTAGCAATTGGCAGCGTGTTTAGATAAGACACCTTTCTCTCCCACCGTATATTAAATTAAATTTCCGTCCTTTATTATTAATTTTAACATCTATATTTGATTACAGATTTTAATATAATTTATTGATTTTAATAACATTACGGTTTTAAGGTAAACTCATATACAGATCATGCTACATAATGCTACATATTCCGATCTTGTCCTCTGACCAACATTCTGCATATGTTTCTCTTTTCCTGCTACGTGATCTGCACATCGTAACACATCCCTATCATTCTTTGTCTAATTGCCCTGCCAGAGTTAACCTTGTGAAGCACGATGGTTACTATGTATACCAACGTCTTTAAAAGTGTGAACACTTCGTTTTGCCCACTCGGTCTATTTGTGTGTTTCTTATAGTGTAACTCTCAGCATAAGCAGCCATTTTCCGCGTAAACAGTATTAAAAATTGGTGAGTGCAGTGGATACGTGTTCTGTTCTCTGAGAAGTATAAACTGTAATTTAAGATATTATTTGAATGAGCTTTAAGCCACAAATGCTCGACGGAAATATCAAGAAATATAATGAAGAGTGCGTAGGTCATAGAAGTATTTTCATAAATTTGAACACAAAATTATACCACTGCTATTTGGAAGTGAAAATGCGTACTGTTTTCCACATTTCATGACGTTACATTAGGTAATGATACGATTCAAACATGATCTTATCCTGACATTTGGAATGGGCATTATACCTCAGTGACTGTGGTGCTGAAAGGAATATTTGACAATGCAATCTCCTTGCTCCAGTAATCAGACAACTGAATGCAATCTCGAGCAACCTGCAGCTGACATTGTCAGTGTTGACCCCGATAACGCGCTGTCTGTCCGCATTCATATAACTAGTAACAGGCTGTCATAAATTAGACTCCATAATGAGGAGTTTCCTAGTCCTTTCTCTTTACCAGTGTTCCGGTTATCAAGTCAAGTAGAGTGAGATTGATCAGAAATGTAGCACAGGAGGAAGAAATTAGATATACTTAAAAAGTTTCATCCGAAGGCTTGAAAAAGTTGGAATACTTGGAAGACTTAGGCTGTATGTGGCGACAAGGTTAGAAAGGACCATAAATGAAAGAGTTTGGGAGTGTGAGGAATGGATTTATTTCGCCCAAGGTAAAAACCAGAGGTGAGCTTTTGCGAAAGAGTAATGAACTTTGTGTAAAACTTGGGGAATTTTCTGAGTAGTTGAGCATTTAGTGTCTTCTTAGTAGAGACTCCGATCCTTGCAGTTGTTTAAATTAATATATATGTTTGTGTGTGTGTGATATTAACTAACTGCAAGAATCCAAGTACTTTTATAGAATACGAACATACGCATATATATATATATATATACATAGGCCTATATAGGCCTAAACTTGAATGTTATCATATTTTCAACTGGCTAATTAACTGTCTGTATGTCCTGCATTCTATTCACGAAATCCGAACTTACATTTAGTTATCTCAATAACTTTTGTAACAGGTAATAAAGCTTCTGTGTTTTTCTTTACACTATCTACATTTTTACCAATACATTATCCTCACTAGCGCAGAGCATAAGCTGATGTGTCTCATTCAATTTCAATCCCTTCTGGTTTTCTGGGATTCATCTGAGAGCGTATTTGAAAGCAAAGTTGAAAGAAAATGGCGAGGAAGCTTCTCCTTATTTCAGATCATTCTGAAAAGGAGTGTATGAGGCAAATGTTTAAGTAAACGGATATTACAGTAAGTTTATTTTAAGCACGTTTTTATTACCCTAACGAGATTCATGGTTATTCGAGGCTCAATGAGAATATTATACAAATTCTGTCCTAACCGAATCATACGTTTTACTGAACACTAGAAACAGTTGATATAATGCGACACTGTATTCCAATTTTTTCTCAAGTACCTCAAGAATACAGCATGTTTCAATCTACAAATTTTGAACATTCTTCACCAAAATGTGGTTTATGCTGTTGCGTCAGTAATGACTTAGACTCTCTTTGGCTGAAATTTTATTATTCTAATGTGGGTCATGCCGATCCCAGTGACCGCGCGGCCTAAGGCGTGGGTCTACTGTCGCTTGCTTCCTGGAATTGTGGGTTCGAATCCCGCGGGGGGGCATGAATGTCTGTCTCATGTGAGTGTTGTATGTTGTCCGGTAGAGGTCTCTGCGATGGGCTGGTCCCTCGTCCAGAGGAGTCCTACCGAGTGTGATGTGTCTAAAAGTGTGATCGTGAAGCCTCGAAAAATGAGGCGGCCTAGGCCCCCAGGGGCTGTTGCGCCATAAAAAAATGTGAGTAATACATCCCGTTTGGTTATGTATATAAAACGGGTTAAAAATATCACCAGCACCCTTAACTTTGTTGAACAAATTAATTTCTTGTAACAGACGTGTCTACATGTTTCTGCTTGGCCTACAAACATCTTCAGGACACAGTAGCTAGCCATCTTTCGACACATGTACACAACACAAAGTTGGACATAAAACGTAATGAAAGTTTACTTTTTTAAATGACGTAATCATCTCTTTATTGTTGACCGGAAATATAGATGCAGCCATGTTTTACTCCTGCAAACGCTGACCAGAAAAATCGCTGGTATTTACCAGTCTTCACCGCTAAATGATAATAAACAAGAGGGAAGGCCTCGTTCTTGACATTAAAAATACTATCTTTCAGCCTTTACTAAATCGAACAATAAAATACACAATATGTAGGTAAACTTCCTAATGGTCTATACTATACCAAAATGTGACATGTTTCGGTTCAAAAGGAACAGTTTTCAAGCAGCCATACAAATCATAAAAATCGTGAAGAGAAGAATAGGTGGAATATTAAAACAATCATGTGGAACACAGTACCAGATTATACAGCAAGTTTGGATACAAAGGATGTTAAGTAGCCACTTAATATTGGCCACGTTTCAACATTAAAATACACGTATCTGCAGCCTTCGACCAAAAATATTTTACTGTTATTTTTGTTAAAATTAGCATGCTTTTGGTTGAATTATGAACACACGGAAATACACAATACTACAAAATTAATATTTTTTACGCCATCATAAATATTCACGTTTGTGTCATTCTCTCGCCAACGCTTAATAATATTTAAACTTACTAAATGACAGTAACTGAGACACATTGTCTAAAATTGAGAGCACAATTTGTAACCGGTATAAAGGTGGAAAGTGAAAGAGGAAGCACTAGATCGCACATCGTGGAGAACTCGCTTTGGAAGAGGCTACGGACCTGTCGTAAGACAGACTACAGAACGAATGAATGAATGAATGAATAAAGGTGTATATGCTTCTTTAGGTTCCTCTATATATAATTGTTACTGTAGCCTGAAGATGATGTAATACCCAACCGAAATATGTGTCCATGCTTTTTTACAAGAACTTTGAAAGTTAGTTGTGTTGACATTCCTTCTTAACTAACTGAGATTTTCGTTTTCCTTCTAATATTTTCGCAAACTCTGTTGATGTTCCATCGTCTAAGTTCTCCAGAGCTGCAAACCTTTTTGAGCCTTTAACTTGATACTGTTCTCTAACTTCTACCTCGCCTAGGTCCTTGAGATTGAATCTCTGCTGTGTTGCTCGTTTGCTTACAGCCTCTCCGTGACTTTTCAACCACCGGTATCAGTATCAGTATCTCTTCAGCTCCTCTGAAAGTTCGTGCACCAGGTGTGCTGTAATGTCATTTTGTACCTGTCAGTGTGTGACTAATATGACTCCCAGCCTTCTCATCAGAAGAGGTACAAGTGTATTATGAATGTTTTGATGTCATCTCGTAACCTGAGAGATCTAGAGACAATAAACGGAGTGAAATTTCCATAATTGGTACATTTTCTATGCATTTTCTAACTTGTTTTATTTCTGGTATTTTTTACTCTATCCTTTTTTCGTTCATTACGTTCTTAAATTTCTGTGTTACTCGTATTGCGATGATACTCTTCTCCCAAAAATTCCAATTTAGATCGGTTATGGATCTCGAACTTTGTCACTTAGATTCCGGAGCCGAACGAGTAGCATACTTTGTGTTGTGTTCTGCCGTTGCATATAGTTTATAAACCGACCCGATTTATAACAAGCACCAATTGAGATACCATGTCACCATGCTTCATTTCATGTTCATTGAATTTTGACAACCTATTCACAAGCAAGTTGCTTTAGACATAAAAATACAGGAATGCTTGTGATGGGGCGATGTTATTTGAAGGTCGCAGATAAACATATATTATAGGCAAACTGTTGTTTTGTGTTGAATATTCGATGCGGAAGAATCTACGCAGGAACTATCCCGTTAGATATGTGCATTGCGTATGATTTATTTTGCCATTACGGTTTAAAGCGAGTTAGGGATGTTTAGTATTGCGTAACACGGTGAGATCGATTACAGTCTGATAGAAGCCTTGTTAATACACCCATGAGAGGAACGTGGGATATTGAGCAGGTCATTATGCGGCAAATTTGTATTCATTTACTCCGAGTTTATTGCATGGAACATTACTGATATCGCTATTTGAATAGTCACTCAAACACGCTGGAATTTCGACAAATTTGCGTGGGAGAATCGTTCTTTTCCTATAGCAATCCTGTGTAGAGCCATCGAAAACCAGACGCTAATTAACTCCACAATTTACCTCTCCACCTGCCATATTAACGTCAGGCCTACGGACCTTGTTTTCCTGAACGTAACTAACAGGCAGCTTCAGGCTATCCGTCAGGTAGCTCCCTCATTCAGTCACTTGGATCAGAGTGCCAAAACAGGTGAAATACGTCGTTGAAACCTACGTAAATAAAGAAGTCTAATTCAACCGGCTGTACCATCGGAGGACCAGGATTCGATTCTCGCCAAGGGCAGAGATATGTCTCCTAAACATAACATGCACTCCGGCCTTGGGGCCCAACAAGCTTCTTGTTCAGTGGACAAAGAGTTCTTCTCGGTAGACCAATCAACCAGAAAGTGAGGCAAACCAACCTTCTCTATTTTGGTCTGAAGTTAAAGTGCATGTTATACCTCTACGCCCCCATGTGTCGTCTTGGCGTATTCTTTTAATTCAGCACATGAAGAACTGTATGTTTAATTTATATGAAATTATGAAGACAGTTTAAACAACCATCTTAAAAGTGTCCTGTCAACCATTTGTCTGATAAGAATGAAATATGACTTCCGTAGTTTTTTATTGAAGGGCCCCGTAGCAGATGCTACGGACGCACCGCAGCTTTGAAGGCTTATTGTGCAACCCTATGAGGAAGATGAGGTTTTTTATGCTTTTTCATGTTAATGGAGCACCGGTGGAATGAAATTGACAAGGAAAACCGAAGTACTCGCAGAGAAACCTGTCCCAGTGCCAATTTGTCCACCACAAATCCCACATGGACCGACCCGGATCGAATGCGGGCCTCCGCGGTGAGAGGCCGACGACTAACCGCCTGAGTCATGGCACGGCCATGACTTTCGTAGTTAGAAACTTTTTGATTACGTCCACTATTTCAGACGTGACAACAGCTTAACATTTCTGTACCAGTGCCTGGACATAATTCGCGTCTAGGATTTTCCTTTATTCCTGACCTGCAATGTGAATTGTTTGCTGCAGAATTGTGTGTTAACACGTATTTAAAGGATGTAATTCCTCGCAATTTATTTCATTCAAATGTATCAGTTAAAACATCCAGTGAGATCGAGTGTATGTATATAATTCTTGTAAATAATACGGCGTATTGAATGCATATGTAATTACGTGTGTCGCAATGGAATAGGTAATCTTATTACATGAAATTTTACCTGCCTGGACGTAATACGAGGTCATCAGGGCGCATTGCTCTTCTTTTATGAAGGCTGTAATGTTATTTGAGCCCGACACAACATTGCCTATTAACCTGATGGGATTGTCGTTACCTACCTTGAGCTGCTCTGTGCTCTGAGGGGTAAATTAATAACTGTGACTTAACATAATTTTGCCCGTTTATGTACCTCAGTGTTGTGATACTTTAGCCTATAAGCACTTACCTCATTTTTCTTGAAAGGCGTACTTACACCACTTTGCCTTTCAACAACTCATTTAGGCTAGTTTAATTGAATTGGTTTATGCCAATTTGCTGCATTAATATTTCATAATGTAGCAATATATTGTATTTAAATTCTGCATTACAATCATGTGGGAAAATTATTTGGCTACTCTATACTTTTTACATCAATGTATTCGCGTAGTGTAGTGTGTGCATTTGTTTAAATAAAGAAAACACCGCGTTAATTGAGATTTGAGGCATCCACGACTGTGAATACCAACAACACTGTTGCTGCAAGCACTGGCATATGACGCCGCGCAGTTCTGCCTAACGTTCCGCCTAACGTTCTTACATATCTAACAAACTAAAAGCCGGGAATACCAAAATATAATATTAATGCTTTGTTAGTATGGCCAGTTTGTTCCAGCCATCTCTTCTGAGGCGCATACTTATCTCTATGGAGCTTCCGAATCGCTCGGTTCGTGCGTCTGTCTTTTAATCGACATGCACCAAACAGTTCGAGAGAAGATGATAAGATTTTCATGACATTCAATATTTGAAAACATCCTAAAAGTTTGTCGAGTCGTTGCAGTTTTGCTTACAATTGGAAACGAATACGTGAACTTTACAGAAGACTTAAAAGAGTTTCTAGTGAATCTCAAGCTTAACAGTGTAGGCAATGTGCTTGTAACGTAACATCGAGGCGCGTTCGCGTAACCATTGTTGCCGTGGAAAAGAAATAAGTATTACATATTCCGAGTGTGTGTCTGTAGCCTTAGTTATCCAGTACGCAACGCGCATGCGCCGTATTATACTGTCATCTGTGGTCTGTCTGGCTCTACCATATTTTTGCACATTATCTCATAAACGGCAGGATTTTCGGGGAAAAAGTTTATTGAATATAAAACACGTGTTTTTATTTCTCGAAAACTTTTGTCTGGAACATTTCTCATTCTAAGAATGTACATAGGTCTTCGTGTCGTGTACCCGTTACTCTTATCAGATTTTAATGAAACTTGAATTTTCTCGATGGATTTTCTAAAAGTACTCAAATACCAAATTTCTTAAAAATCCGTCCAGTGGGAGCCAAGTTGTTCTTTGGAGACGGAAAGACACAGGGACGGACGGATGGACAGACAGACAGATATGACGAAGCTAATGATCTCTTTTCGCAATTTTGCGAACGCGCCTAAAAACAGTTAACCTGCGAGATACCGGGATACTCTTCATAGCAAAAACGGTTAGGAGAAAGGTTTTAGAAAAAGGTTAAAACACATTTTCTCTCCTATATCCTTTTCTAAGCCGATCCCAGTGGCCGCACGGTCTAAGGCGTGGATCTGTAGCCGCTCGCTTGCTAGGATTGGGGGTTCGAATCCCACCGGGGTTATGGATGTGTGTCTGTTGTGAGTGTTGTCTGTTGTTAGGCAGAGGTCTATGTGTCTAGTTGATCACCCGTCCAGAGGAGTCCTACCAAGTGTGGTGTGTCTAAATGAGTGTGATCGTGAAGCCTCGACAGTGAGGAGGCCCTGGCCCACTAGGGGCTGTTGCGCCATGGAAAAAATATACCCTTTTCTAAATTTAAAGTTTCTAATGTAATTAAAGAGCGAAGGAAGAGGCCAGTATGGCGACTGCATTCATAAATTTACTGACTTGTTAACATCGATTATGACTGCGCAGATTTTTTTACAAAATTCAGTTATTCTTAATATATGGCAGTGGAGGTACTTGGATTGCAAGTGTTGAGATTGAAGTACTGACATTATTCGGATCCAAGACAGAGGAAGTAACAGGAGAATGGGAAATATTGCAAGAAGGACTCTATCCAGCAAGATGGTTCATGTGGTTACGATATGACTTGAACAGCACGGCGCTTGGCCTTCATCGCTACCGGGACACGCACTGTCATGACTGAGGAATTCACGTGTCTTTAAACTTCCTTGGAGAATTCGGAGGTAGGACCTGAGATTAGGTAATTGTCGCTTTTTTGCTCTTTTTATATCAACTATTTGTTAAACATTTCATCACAAATAAGTAAATAAATAAATAACTAATAAATAAATAAATAAATAAATAAATAAATTATAACTGTGTTCTTTTGTATTTTTGTGGCACCGTATTGCGGATTACGATTGCCCATTAAAACCTCAAGTTAAACGCTCGACGAGCAAGTAAACACGTTTTGTAATAAGCGTCATGAAATGGAAGTGACACATACACGAAGAGATGGATATATGTAAATTTAAAGTGCAGTTTGTTCTTCAAGAAATGCAAATTATATTTTTTGAATGGCTCGACAGCCCCTTGGGGGCCTAGGCCGCCTCATTTTTCGAGGCTTCACGATCACACACTTTAGACACACCACATTCGGTAGGACTCCTCTGGACGAGGGACCAGCTCGTCGCAGAGACCTCTACCTGACAACACACAACACTCACAAGAGACAGACATCCATGCCCCCGGTGGAATTCGAACCCACGATCCCAGTAAGCGATCGGCCGTAGATCCACGCCTTAGACCGCACGGCCACTGGGATCGGCTATGCAAATCATATAGAAGGTTCAATTATGTAATGAGCTAGGACATGTCAGACAGTAAATTTACGCGTTGCTGATTGAAGTACAGGTGTTTGTTTCTGCAAACGCAACCAGCCGGTGCAGTACACAACGCACAACTCGTACAACATAACACCGGAACACTACAACATCCTTGTGATAACAGCATACAAGACCGGACTGCCACTAATTTATAATTTATATATAAGAGCAAATATGTAATTTTAACCTTTTATGTAAACACATTCCCTAGGATTTTACAGCTGAAAGAACTAACTCCATGGAGCAGAGTCCTTCTTGAGAAGCTAACAGGTCGTCAGCTAGTCAAGAAATTCCCCGCGTTTTATGGAACCCGAAGGTTCATTACAGCACTCACAAGAGCCCGCCACCTGTCCCTATCACAGCTGAAAGGAACAATACCTAAATCCATTGGGAACTAAGATTTATTTTACCTTTATATGGATGTAATTTTTATAATTGAACAACAGATGTAAAGTTTGTGTAAAAAACTTTGACCTCCTGAGGATGGCCTGTTATAGGCCGAAACATATGTAGGGGTGATTGACTTGGTTATAAGAATATAGTACACATGTTGGTCTAATAAAACTTTTAATTTTTTATCAAGATGCACGGTGAATACAACGTGAAATTTTGCAAGGGATTATTTTTGCCTCCAAAACATCCTGATCGGGTCTGAGGTCCATCCAGCATCGTATTCTTTGGATACTGGTGTTCTTAGGAATAAAGCAGCCGGGTCGTCATGGTGACCACTCATTTCCATCTAGTGCCGAGGTTAAGAATGAGTAGAGCTATACCTCTATTCCCCCTGCATGTCTTCCTGGCATAAACAGGGACAACGTTTACTATTGTAAATTAGGATTTTGTTTTATTTAATATTTGTTTGTCAAACTTTTGCAAGTTTTTTTTGTCACTGAGTGCGAGGCCTATGTGATGGCTCTAATTACTGCCAGAACTTTCAATTTAAGATTATGGGCTTTTTTTATGTGTCAGGGCGTAGATGCGAGCGTTTCGGAAGTTTATAATTATTGTGAAACTCATCGCCACGTCATAACCCCCAGCCCTTTTTAACTTCATCGCTTTTAGTTCAAAATGTCCTCATTAGTACTTTGTTATCAAAGACATCCTCAGTGTGTTATCTTTTCATACATACATATATACATTCTATGGATCCATAAGTCTGTCGAAGTGACAACTGGATGTGCAATAAGTCATAATATACAAATATACAGCTATAGAGGCTAAATAATTTTACATTTTAACACTATAAACTAAAACACTATAAACGTGTTACATAGCTCACTATGAACCATCTTTATACATAAAAAATTTATCTACTGAGTAAAAGGAGTGTGTATTTAAGTGTTTTCTTAATACTACTTTAAATTGTGTCTTTTCATTCTTAAGATTTATGAGACTCAGAGGGAGTATGTTGAAAATTCTGATACCGGCATAGAATGTACTTTTTTTTTAAACAAGATAGGTTGGCATTTGGTCTATGCAGGTGGTGCTTATTCCTGGTGTCTGTACTGTGTATAGATGAATTTGTTTGAAAATTTTCTTGATTGTTTAAAATAAAGTTCATTAA
Organism: Reticulitermes speratus; assembly: GCA_021186555.1. Taxonomy (NCBI): domain Eukaryota; kingdom Metazoa; phylum Arthropoda; class Insecta; order Blattodea; family Rhinotermitidae; genus Reticulitermes; species Reticulitermes speratus. The sequence goes on from JAJKFL010000005.1 coordinate 26,204,883, forward strand.
TGAAAATATGTATTGACATGGAATAGGTAAAATCTCTAATTTTTTAAACAGACTTCTGCATGGAGTTCTTGGTTGTGCCAGACCGTAATTCTGATGATTTCCTTTTGTAAGGTGAATATCTTCTTACTGTTGGAGGAATTACCCCAAAAAAGTATTCTGTACTTTATAATGGAATGAAAGTATGCGAAATAAATTGATTTAAGAGTGTTGATGTAGCTGATATGATACATTGATCTAACTGCATAACACGCTCCACTTAACTTAGGAACCATTTGATCAATATGATTCTTCCAAGTTAAGTGGTTATGAATTTGTAAACCAAGAAACTTTGTGTTTATTGTCTCTTCTATATACTCTCCTCTATAATAAATACGTAATACACAGTGTAGTGAATTATTTGTTATAAATTTATAATATTTGTTTTATCAAGATTTACTACTAACTTATTAGCAGTAAACCAATCATACGAGTGAGAACTAAGTTTGCCACTGTACAGAAATCTCCTAAATTTCTGTTATAAATATATATAGGCTGAGGAGCCAAAAATCAACACCTGCCACAAACACGTTAAAATATTATTTGCTCTGTAATTATTTACTTTTCTTGCGTCAGTGCAACACACTGTGTAATCGATTCATATGTTTAATTGTCCGCTTGAAATTTTACTTACACTGAGTTTTCAGCAGATGGGCTCTCTTTTGTTACATGTTGTCGGAATTATTTTGATTCTTTTAGAGAACTGATATTAACGGTTTAATTAAATTTACAGAATAGTATATATATATATATATATAGTTTTAATGATTATATTGTGAAACAAAGGAGAAAGAGTCAATTTGAAGGTGACAAATTGTGTTCGTAATGTGGAAAGTGCTGGGTTTCATTTCCCTAAACTCCATCCTCTCACACGTAATGGATTTCTGGTCTTAGTTCGGGGCTGTGCGTTGTGTGAACCTGCATATTAATTATTTCATCCGTTCTATGAATGGACGGGGTTAGGTCATATTCTGCATTGATTTCGGCGATTTTGCAGACATCCCACATGGTCACTGACAATTCATAAACCTGGATTATGAGGAATTCCGTCGTAGGATGGCAACTGTTTACAATACTGACCCAGTATGTTGCCAAACAAAAAGCTTGCCAGGAATTTCATATGGAACCGAAAGTCGATTGTTGTATTCACTCTTCGACACATTTTGTACGATGTAGGTAGAAAGTCAGTTCAGATTATTTTTCGGAAGCATATGTTACCAACCCATTCACAGTGTTTTACATTTTCATCCAGTATTTAAAAGTGTTGAAGGTTTAAATGTATAATTCTGTGTGCTGTCTGTTGACATATATGGATTTGATACCTCACTGTGGATACATAACTTGTAATGAGGTAAATATGTGGATGGGAGAAAGGAAAAGAAATATATTAGGATTTTTACAATGAATAGCCTTGGCACAGATTTTAATCGTATCAACGAAGTGGCATTTGAAAACGTAACAAAAAATTTGAGCGTTTCTTTGCCAGTTACTTTTTCCATCAACAACCCTTCTGTAGAGTATTACACATTACAGCACTTCATTGACACTCTGCAGAACAAATATTTAACTTTTATCGGCCAATGTTCGGACTGCAATGTCGGCTAAAGCATAGGTATATCTCACTGCCGTTTATTACTGCCATCTTTTTGTTCTATATTCCTTTATAACATAAGCACAGGCAGTCATGAGTTCTGTCCTATTACTTACACGTTTAATGTATTATGTGTGTACGTTCGTATGTACGTATGTATTATGTACGTATGTTTGTGTACGTATGTATGCTCGTATGTATGCACATATGTATGTATGTATGTATGTATGTATGTATGTATGTTATAGGTCTTACATACTTACAGTTTGTAACAGGTATCTATAAAATGTGACACAGTTTAAGTTTTTGTCTACAAAGCCACATTAACATTATGTACAAAAAAGGAGTTATATTTAAATTACACTTTATAAACACTTCTTAACTTTCGGCTGCGAAAATTCTTCATTCCCGTCTGCTATCTAAATACATAACTATAACTTCGTCCGTCTTATCCTGGACACGCGTCTCTGTCGAAAGAAAGAACATGTACTGGAGATGTTTTGCAGGAAGTTGCGTGGGGTAATATATAACCTAAGAACGGTAAATAATAAAATTACACGTGGGGGGACTTTGTAAATTTTAATACTCACCTAAAATTTCTTCGGTGTTTAGGTCAAGGAGGGTGAGGTAGACAGGACATGTAGGAATAAAAACTGTAAAATATGTTCTTGAGAGTTGAAACTTTCACACCGGCGATGTGTTAAGCTGTGACGCCGTTTAATTTTGTAGGTACGTAACAACGTGGCGAAGAAACCTGTTGTCCCTGTTTTCAGTGTAGAATCGTGATTTTCCACCACACTTTTGTCACCTATCTATAAAGATACCTGACGTCACAGTCCATAAGTCTGTAATCTTAATTAACCCTTTAGAGCCTACTGGTTGCTATACGTGCCTCCAATTTTTAACGTAAAATTATTCTAAATTCTGCCCACAATGTGTTCATGTGTTTTGTATGGATCTCAGAACAGACAGCGATTTTTCCCCTATACAAGTGACAGGTTTTTATAACCGAGAAGGTGAATGTTTACTGCGCGGTACGAACTGAATTATTAAATATAATACAGGTTAATCTTAGTCTTTAAACGGTTAATGGAAAATTCCTTAGTGTATAATGCCATTTACCAAACTAGGCTTGCGTTCGAGGGTGTGTTTAGCCCAATTATTGCAGAGTGGTCGGTATATGTACCACCTACTACGAATAACATCAAAAGCTTTGCATTTTTTCTCAGTCTAATTACTCATTCCATATGACTGTCACAGGCGACAGTGTTTATTTCCCTACCCAGCAGTCTCTCGTGGGCCGGGATAGCTCAGTCGGTATAGCGACTGGCAACGACCTGAACGGTCCGGGGATCGAATCCCGCTTACTTGGATTGTGGGTTCGAATCCCACCGGGGGCATGGATGTTTGTGTTGTGTTTGTTGTAAGGACGGTAGCATGGAACGTGAAGTGGCATGAAGGACGAAAGGATTTAAACAGTACAAAAATGGATCAAAGGGGAAAAACTCCGGACAGGCAAAAAAAAAAATCCCAGTGGGGGCGAGATTTTTCGCACCCGTCCAGACCGGCCCTGGGGCCTACCCAGCCTCCTGTACAATGGGTACCGGGTCTCTTTCCCGGGGGTAAAGTGGCCGGGGCATGGAGTTGACCACCCACCCTCATCTAGCGCCGAGGTTAAAGAAAGAGTAGAGCTATACCTCTACTCTCCTTCTGGGCCTTCGTGGCCTGTCTAGGGAGAACTTTACCTTTTACCTTACCCAGCAGTCTCTCGTGGTACTGGATATGCAGTGTCTTTATCATGTCGTAGGAGGAATGTTTTATGTACGGAATACGACAGCCTCTTTATGCACGGAACACGACAGCCTCTTTATGTACGGAAAACGACAGCCTCTTTATGTGCGGAACACGACAGCCTCTTTATGTACGGAACACGACAGCCTCTTTACAAGTGGCTCCGTGAGACTCAGGCGGGTAGTGAATCGGAGGCTGGAGACCGTAAACACACACATTAACACAATATTCTCATTATTCCCTGCTTTATAATGAGTAAATGCTCTCTTAATGAGCAAGCAGGAGCTATTGCCATTGAAGGAGGTCAGGCAACGACCTAAGTCCTTAATCAAGAACAAAGGACACTGCGGGGAACGTAGTGACGACCGCACCGGCAGCTCTATCCAAGATCGGACGCGACAGCATTTCATTTCACTGTCAACATGAGTACCCGATGACATATTTCAGGCTCAAATGAACGAAATAACGCGAGGAGTTCTTCGCAGCTATAAAAACTCTCCGAGCAGATATTATTCCAGCCGTTCAACAAGGACCATGCCGTCGACCTATTTCGCCAGACATTTGGCACTGGGCAGGCGCTCTTCGTCGTGGAAGGAGGAAGAGGCAGCATGGGCAATCTTGGTGGAAGAGCTCCCGCCAGCTTCAGAACTTGCCGGACCTTTTCTCTGTGCATAAATATGGCTGGCTGTCTTCCCAAAATTTATAAGAGAATCCCTCAAAAAAATAAGTTTACGTTTCGTATAATTTCGTAAATGAAGACACAACACAGGATTTGAATATGTCAGGGGAATTCGTTGCTGATTGATTGTAATCTGTTTTTAGCACTGAAACAGAATTTTTGCCGCTACAGATTTGAAGATGATCGCGAGATGGTAACAGTTGTGACACGATGGCTGATAACACGGGACAAGGACTGATATCGACAGGGATTGGAAACGCTCGTCCCACGATATGATAAATGCCTCAGTTGTGGTGTAGACAATGTGAAAAATTAGTGGGGCATCAGACGATTAAATCTGAACTGTTTTAATTAAAGGCGAATATAAAGAACCCATAATGCAGTTATAATTAAGTTATTTTCTGGCGAATGCTTATGGCATATTGAATGAAGAGCTATAGTAAGGCTGATTGCATAACAATGAAATAAATAGAGTGTTTCGAATTTTTAAAGAGAATTTTACGCTGAAATTTTCCACGGTTTTATGCTAGTGTCTCGCAATAATAGAATTGTTATAAGACTTACACAAGGATTCCAAATTGAATGTTAGTTTTTAAACTTACAGAAACTCAATCAAACTTGTCCTAGAAATGTGAAGATTTACTCCTGTACTCTTCTGTGGAATCCGAGGATCTTGTAATCAAATTACTCTGTGAATTTGAATTTGTGAGTGTGTATTCATTCCCGAGTTTCCGTCCTTCTCCTGGTCTATTAGAGTTACCGTTGCTGCGGAAGTCTCTCTGTCAATGTTGGCATTAGCGCCCACTCTTTTGCCCGTACTTAATCGGCGTACGAGAAGCGCCAGTCAATATCGTATCTAGCTGACTGGAGGTAGATACTGCGAATGAAAATGAAGAAGGCGAAGGCAGAAATTGCGCTTCGTTTATACAGAGACTAACGTTGTGTTAAGACAAAGAAGTTGATTTCAAATAGAGGAAGGAAGAACATGGGGAACCTGTCGTTTCTCGTTTTGATCCTTAGTTTGACGTCAGAAATTGACTTCGAAACTCTGGATTATTCTGTTTATCAATTGTTTCTACATTTATTCCTCATTTTCCTTCTTTCCTTATCTCCGAACTACATCGAACAGAGCACTTCTTGAGAAGCTGATAGTTACTCAGCTAGATGATAAATTGTCCATCTTTATGGAGCACTAATTTCCAGTATCGTGTTGACAGTCTCCCGTCCCATTAAAAACTAGGTGAACCTAGTCTACATATTCATAAACCATTTCTTTAAAGTCCATTTTAATATTATCCCCTCATGTCCACCAAAGTCTCCGAAGTTGTATCTGTTCTTTCTGGCTAAATTCCTTCCTCCTTTCTTTTTATCACACTTTGCCTATATGTTCTTGATCTCGTGAATATCACGCGTATTTTCTTTCCCATTTCCACCCTTCCTATCTGAGAGTTTATATAGCAGCAAAACGCCTGCCATCCCTTAAAAACAGTGAGCGTGGCGTTTATACAACGGTGCTCCACTATACTCTCTCTCATTCGCATGTGCTCGGCTGATATTGTTGAAATATCTTCTTGCGGAGAAATGTGATGAGAAGTAAGCTTGTCTTGAAGTTAAACGAACTCGTACTTAATAAGTCATTGAAGGACAAAACAACAAATTTTCTATCAGACCTTTAATGTTTTTAATGTGATGTGCCTAACGTTTATCTAAAGAAAAGGAGACTGTTTTCATGTTTCATGTTTTAGCCATTATAAACAAGTACGTGAGTTACGTTTCTGCTTGAAGTAAAAGTAACTAAATACTCTATTCGTGTACAATATGTGTTAGTCACTAAAAGCCCACGGGACGTTCTGTGTATGTGTAAATGGCTTCCAAACAATGAAAGCTCGCCCTTTCCCTTTGTAGAATCATTACCCCTTCAGATAATGGTCACACGTAATTTGCTTTGTAGTTACTTCGCAGTGTAACAACACATACAACATGTAGCGACCTTTTCAGTAGTCCTCTTGTAAGCTAATTACGATGCTTTCTCACACACACAAGTTAATATAACGTCGGATAGAAGAATAAATATGTGCGATGAATTGGGTGGGTGTGGAAGTATGCGGTTGGAATTGGTAGAGCCTGAATGAAAACAAGTAATACGTCACTCACGATTTTCACCATCAGAGCGGAAACTGAAATGTGGAATCTCATGAGCACGAAGCAGGAGTCCAAACACTCCAATGAAACTTTTCGTCAGCTGTTTAGTAACGATATATCCCTAGGTTACCCTATCAAACCTTTGGTAATTGTACCACTAGGTGTAACACTAAAGTCTCTGCATTTTGTTCACACAATTCATTTGCATATTTCTTATGACTATCGCAATAAACATCTATTTTTTTTCCATGTACAGCATTAACTGATTTTTATTTACAATGGAAAAATCACTATTCTTTGTGAGGTACGAACTGAATATTTGTACATAATGGTGATTAATTTTAGCCTGAAATTCATGTCACCAATATTTAATAATTTAATTCCTGTCTCGTAGGTACACACTGAATCTCCTTTGTAAATTCCAGTCAACTTATGCTGTTGGGGACATATCCGTTGTTTGTCATGGGAATTATACCAAACGTAAATACAATGTTTAGGCAGATTTCAGGGACTAGCATGTAAAGATACTGTACATATGCTTTACCATTATCTTTAAAGGTTTATAATACAGGGCCACAATGCTACCACAACACCAGCCTACTTGATTTGGTTTTGTTATAAGTAAGAACGTGGATAAGTTGTGGAATTACATAGATAAATTTCACATTATATCCACCGTGCATTTTGATAATAAGTCACAATTTTAAAAACCAACAAATGCGCTATATTATCAAGTATTGTTTAACGATGGTAAACGATCTTCAGGGGGTCAAGGTTACATTTATATTACATCCATTAGGTAATCAGATATATAATATATATACATCACAATATAAAGTCAAGTTACTATCGCGCAATTTTATGAATTGTAGCCTGTTAATGTGATAGTAACTTGATTTTATATTGTGATGTATATATATTATATCATCTGATTAACTAATGGATGTAATATGAATGTAAACCTTGACCCCCTGAAGATGGTTCAACTGGAGCCGAAACATATGTAGGGGATATTAAACAATACTTGATAATATAGCGCATTTGTTGGTTTTTAAAAATTGTGACTTATGTAGAAAAATTTAGGCTAGCATTGCGACTCACTGTTAATGATAAGTATATTTTGGGTGATATGTGGATCTGGGTCGAACTTCTGAAGTTTCGGAAATCATTAATATGTCCGTCTTCAACGCCTAGCAAATAGAGACTTTCCGAAGCGTCGTAAACATAGCCAACATGTACACGATTTATCGTCCCAAAATAAAGCCCAACTTTAGCAGTAAGATTTAATTTTCAATGCATACGAATTTCATTTTCTTTCCCAATTAATATCTTAAATTGTTTCAAACGTGTGAAGTACAATAATTAGTTGAGATTTCGGAGAATTGTCTCGATGAAGCTACAAGTACGCTGTCAGGATTCTTGTTCTCTACGGGGATTGCCCTTCTTCCTGCATCTGCCAACAGGAAGTTTCCCCAACATTACTTGCATGGCCGTGTAATGGAACCAACAACGTCGCGACAATTTATTGTTAGAGCGCTTCTTCTTGTCTTCCTTCTCCTTCTGTTTTCTTTACTGCCGCCTGCTTCCTACCTTGCCTTCCTTCTAGTGAAACAAGCACATAACGCTTTGGCCCATTAACTTCAGCGTTACACTTACGGCACTCAGGTTAAAAGATAGCCCATATTTTGACTTTTGTCTTTATTTGTTTTTCTAAAACGCTAAACCATCTGAATCACAGCTCGCTAGAATTTATTTACAAGGTAAATATAAAGTTCGCCTGTGTTTAAGCACAAACTTTTAACGGTTAATACATCGCATAGGTAGGTGCAGTGACTAATTTAATATAACTAGTAAAATGTACTTTGAATTGTGAACGGAAAAAAAAGGAAAATTCCCATCTTTAGCTACACTTTCAACATATAACACCCCCCCCCCCTCATCCATCGACCGTTATAAATTACAGAACTTGAGAAACTTTATAAATTTACGATTTCGTGAAATATGCATGCTATGTGCACATCTTTTCTTTTCGGCAAATAAACAGTGAAGTACAGGCAAAACGTTAGATATCTTCTACACACTGTCATTGATGTTGTCTTCCCTTCACGCTCTTAACCAGAGAACCATTCCTGCATAACCCTCAATGCCATCCCTAAATCCAATCCTATTTTTTATATAGACCTATAAATAGATGAGAATTTGTGTCCTTGCTATCGTTTCCACGTGTTAAGAAACTTGGCATCAAAGTTACAAAACAATATATTCTAATCAGGCTGCCAGGTATCAAGAAGTACCAGACATAAGCAACAAGCAGGACACAGCAATTCACATGTAGGACCAAAAATATCTTGCAATAAAATCTAAGCGGAGATAAATTAAAATGAAGGCATAAAAATATATTGAAATAAACAGGACTAAAATTGATAAAAAGACCCATGAATAATTGTCAACCGTCTTATATTTAAAGACCCAAAATAATGTATAAATTACCACTGGACACAATTAACTCCGTGTCTGACGAAAGCAAATAAAACTGAGACATTGTCTCTCGCATTAAACGACATACGAAAAGGAAGACATCCAGGAAAAGAGCATGTATATTAATTTATAGTAGTCTTTGAAGGGTGTATTAAAAAAACTCCTTACGGTGAAAGTCGCCCTTATTCATGCGGATTGACAGAAAGACAGGCACGATGAAACTAACGGCTGAAATTTTCAGTCGTCTAACGGAAGAGCTTAACAATTTAGATAATATCCGCAGAGCGTAAAGTTCTGGGTCTTTGGCTTTTTTGCTATCTCCAGATGTGAAATTCGTGAATATTTGCTAGAAAGACACTGAGTACTTTATCACACGATGCAAGATTGCTCTGTATCTAAGCAAAAATTTACAGTAAATGATCATCGAAATAGCGTAGGCGGGGAGATTTACGCTATATATCACTTGTTTTTCTTTACGCTTTCTTTACAGTAGATTATTCTCGGTGCTCGATGATCAGCTGTTTCTTCAGCCTCAACTCGTAACCCACAATGTACATACTCTGTCTCACTATTAACGCAAACTTACGTAGGTTATTATTATGTAAAGTGCCTGCTACGTGCGGACGAACAGACGAAGAGATGAAACTAAACTTAGCTTCTCACATTTGTTGCGAAAACGCTCCCAAAATCTAATACGTGCGTTTCGTTATTACTTTGCGAATGCGTCCATTGAATCTAACAGATAGTACAATGTTTATATTAGACTGGAAACCTTTAACATCTTACACTTAGCTCTTTGAATACTGAAACGAATATACATTATCTTACTGGTGTTTTACTATAACATCCCTATAAGACTAAAATTAATCTGCATTGTACATATGAAGATTTATTTCGTACCTCACAGAGAACAGTCTGTAACGATTATAAATACAGATTGGTAAATGGCAAAAGGGAAAATGTGGAGTTTATTTTGAGAATCATACAGAACACATAAATGTAATGCTTTGGCACGATGTAGAGCTATAGCTTTAAACATGGTGGTACATATAGTTACCACTACTTTTTTAAAGGCTTAAGAGTGTGTGAAGGATTTTATAAAACAAACTTGGTTGCGCTTAGGTGTTTTTACTGATGAAGCAATTATAGTATGTATATATTTTTAACACATGTATATATTTATATATATGTATATATTTTTAACACATTGCATTCAATTGAATTCTCTCTCGATCCCGAAACCCTGCAGCACTTACATCATTGCTAGGTTAATTCGGCCTTGTCGATAGCAGAAGAGGACAGGTGGGCATCAAAGCTGGTCTGGATGTGATGTTGAAGGGAGAAACCCATGTTTTTCCAGGAACTGGATCCTATTATCTAGCCTCGACTGAAACTAGCTCTTTCTAAAAAAAAAAAATCTGAGTTGTTAAGTCTCTACCGTTTATCCTAAAAATGTATAGGAAGTGAGATTTTGAAATGTGTATATTGTTGGATACTAAGGCTAAAGACAAATTACAAAAACTTACTAATAGTAACTGAATTACAAGGTATGCTACAATAGCACAGATTATCAATGTACTGCTTTATTAGATATTAATTGCTACATGTTCCGGCCCTAAGACCTTCGTAAGGGGACTTTATTAGAGTAGAACACTGGAAAGTGTCGAAAGTTTTCACATTGTTTAACACAAAACAATAATTTACATTTTACGTAACCATCAATTATAACATCTACACAGAAATGTGACATGTAACTCAAAGTGCGGTTTTGTGAAAAAAAGCTAAAAAAATACTATGTGCAATTGAACTTTAAATACTTGCTAAGACGAAGGAATGTTATACTAATGGCGGATATATTCGGATCGAATTTGTAATTTCAGAGTGTAATTCATTTTTATTATTTACTTTTGTGTTATTTGTACGAATATTGTTTCAGGAATTGTTAGAATATTTTCCTGTTATACAGGAACACCTACGTTTATTTTGTTGATCCTTCATTGTAGAATAAACTTAGATAATTAAGGTAAAGTTTCCTCTGTGTAATCTATGCGTTATGTATTAACTAATTTTTCCCGAAGACGGAAACAAATTGAATGTCCGAGAAGATGTTTTATGTTTAGAACACCACACAAGGCACAACGTCCAGAAGTTGTTTTATGTTTAGAACACCGCACAAGGCACAACGTCCAGAAGTTGTTTTGTGTTTAGAATACCACACAAGACACAACGTCCAGAAGTTGTTTTGTGTTTAGAACACCACACAAGGCACAACGTCCAGAAATCCAATAATAATAATCGAAGGCACAGAGCTTAGACACAGATGTAACTTGCTCTAACCTGCGCCTATACTGTACTGTTTGAATACGGCCACTACATTTTGGTAACCCTGGCGGTTTGATGACTGGGGAACAAACGAAAACCGAAAATTGTGCAGTGTCCATTGTTATTTTCCCATTTTGGTGACAGAGAGGAATCTGATGATTTCAACGTTCCGGAATAAAACAAACGTTGCGGTTTGTTACTGCCCACATCACATAAATGTCAGCTGTTTTTATGCCAGGAAAAATAGACAAAATTTCTCGTAACCTCAAAATGTTATTATCTGTGACATTCTGACTCCGAAGTCCATTTCCAGGTTTCAAATTAAATGCTGTGTTCCTGTCACTAACAGAAGAGTCAATTACGTTTGGCTACAGTTCGTAAACAATATTAATAATATTATTAGTAATTCCATGTCGGTTTATGTAAGGTCAGACGAGTAATAAGAGGGGTTTTTTAATGGACTTATATTAGTACTACATTTTCGCGGCTATTTTATATCACGTTGAATTTTTCCTCATTTTGATTCGCTGATAGCTGATAGGTTGTTACCGACGTTTCGGATGTACCTGGTGCCTCCTTCTTTAAGGTAGAACAGGCATGACATTTCTTTGTGTTCATTCTCAAGAAGAATATATTTATAGATTGAGGGTTTCTCGAGAATAAAATGCTTAAACTGATATTTTGGCCTAAGATATAGTACGTAGGTTCACAAGCCTATGACAAAGGTGGCGAAACTAGGTTCTTAACGATATGCGATCAAGTATTTCGTGAACTATGCTTTGTTGTATATTTTTGTTCTTCTACGTGTAACTGTTTATCCACCTTTTCTTCGGGCGCCCAGGATATTTTCATGTCTTCACATAAAGTTGTAATAAAGGTGTAGAACGAGTGGATAAGTGACAGTTGCGTACATAGTTTTGGTCTTAATATTCCAAGGTGGAAGAACACTTAGGAGATATAAGCCTAGCCATGAGAATACTATTAAAATGGATCTTAGCGATTTTGATATAAAAATGTAATTATAATATTTTATACATCATTACAAAAGGAAGCATTTGAGTCATATTCGGATCCACACATAATTGTTTCTGCTATGCACTTTAATATTATCTTCCCTGTTCTACTTATGGCTCCAAAATTAGTTTCAAAACGTAGGTTTCCAACTAACATGTTATAAGCACATTCCTCTTCTCAGTGTTTAGCAATTTGTTTCCATTTTTATCATTAGTGACAAATATTTTCATAACAGTATAATTGTTATTATTCCACTTTTATTGTAATGGCCCATCAGGTAGGTCTTGCATCGTTGCGATGTTTAAATGACTCTAGCGGGAATAGTATTTTCCATAGGACACATTATGCTTTCTGATTGTTCTTAATTGATTTCGACTTCTTTTAATTGCCTTGGTGTTGCGTTAGTTGTATGTACAGTCTGCTCTGTTCCTGCGGGCTGTTGTCTGTTAGCAAGGACACTAATGCAGGACTTGAGTTGAATTGAAATTAATGTAATTATAATTGACATGATCATATGAGATGTATATATATATATATATGTACAAATTGTCCAGATACCCGTTTCAATAAGGGACATATATTCCTGTAATTACTTAATCTCTGCTATTGTTTAATTTTGTAAAATTTTTATTACAAGTTATTTATGAGTGGCACAGCACTGTGTCGTCTTATGTATCCAGCCTGTCTCACTGGATCGTGTTTTATATTATGTTACCATGCGAACAATGCAGGCTAAACTTGTGAATAGATTAAAACCATGCTATTCGAACATGCAATATTCATGTTTATAATCCATCTCTGGTAATACAGACAGAAAAAACTGGCTTTGTAGTGAGCTACTAAAATTTTGTGCAATAAAATTTCTAGGTTAAAGTAAGATAAGTTAATTTTAAACTCATCGTGTATGATCACAAATCAAAATTTTATTGCATAGTGGGTCGGGCGTGGCTTGCTGATTACATCACTGATATTTTATATGGCTAATTACCTTCGTTTAGTCCAGGTTATTAGTATTTTATTATTATTGTTGTCGTTATTTTCTCACAATTCTGTTGCACATTTTCAGTGTTGGTTCAGACTGTGTTGTACCTTCGGGAGTAATTTCAATAGAGCGCACATATTGATATGTATACTTAAATACAGCTCTAATTTTGTGAGTTTTAATATGTAATTTATATATTATTGTGCCTGGAATTTTTTTTAATAGCTGTAAACATTACAAAATATTATGATTTGTACCAGAATTTAAATGCAACATTAGCGATTTAGTAATTTATAATAAAACAAAAAATTATGATTTAGAAAGCAGTAAGCATACAGTAGTATAAAAGGGTCAAATTGTTATTGTGTTGAATATTTTGAGGGCCGAGAAAGAGAGAAACCTAAGAAGTAGTAGAAGATAGAAGATAGGGAAAGAAAAGGGAGAAACGAGAGACATTTGAAGGATGGGACAGAGATGCCTGAATTTATGGTTAGCTTTAAACAGTGACTTACTGACATAGTATCTGTAGATAAATTTAGGGACAAGCACGACCCGAAGATACTTTACGTGATTTGTCCAATTAATATATGTATGAAGAAACTTAAGTGATTGTACACCTAAATTATATATAAAATCGTATCTTACGTCATAGGATGCACATTCCTAGCCATAAAAAGCAACCAGTTAATGCTGTTCAGAGGCGTCATGGCTGTTGTAGAAACCATACGAACAGCATATAGTCTACACACTGTGTGGACAAACTGCTGATTTTCTTGGTGTTGCAGCAAATTTTGCCCATATTTTGTGCTGGGCTTCAATGGTTAGTTAAGTATTGCAACATCTAGACCTAATCTCGGTGTTTCATGGAGATTAATAGCCAGCTTTACCCTCCGGCCGCAATTCTCCAGTGAAATGAACCTCCCGTACCTATTAAGAGTATGACAGGGACGCAGAGCCCTTCTGAACAGGGTGGAGAATTGAAAATATCTGTCCCTTCCGGGATTGGAATGGCTGTCTTTCATCTCATAGCTAATCGTCTTACTAAATCTCCCATCTTCATAGAGTAATACAGTTCTTCCCCAACATTCAACAGCATGAAAGTTTTTTTCACGTTGAATTCGGGTTACAATGCTTGCCAACGTGTGCGATTATTGTCAACCGTTCCATCTATTCGCTCAGGATGTTATAACCTTCTCGGAATTCTGCAAATACTTTACACGTCACTCGTCATTTTTTTATTGATTTCAACTCTTTGAACCTCTCTCTATTTCATAACATGCGATTTGAAGACTTTCAGTTTGTTACACATGCATGTACTTAAAAAAATCCGTCGGTGCGGAAGCTACGCTACGGGTTGGACGAAACGCATTTCGAATCCCGGCAGGAGCAAAAGATTTTTACGAGTGTCTTCTCCCAAATCCCCAAACCGGCTCTGTGGTCCACCCAGCTTTCTATTCAATGGATACCGGGGTTATATCCAGGGGGGGGGGGGGGTAGAGCGGCTGGGACGTCAGGTTTATCATTTACCTCCAACTAGTTCCGAGGTTAAGAATGAGTGGAGCTGTACATCTGCTCCTCCTATACGCCTTCATGCCATGGACAGGAAGAACTTCACCTTTTGCTTTTACCTACTATTATTGGGGTATAATATTAAATACAATTCATAGATTCAGTCTGTTTTTATTAGAATTATCTTGTTCATGACAGCACCATAGGTTAACTGCTGTAAATTCGATGATGAAACTTCGGCTTTCATTTTTTCTGAGTATCCGAAGGACTGTTGTTCGGCCGAGGGCTGTGCTGCTTGCAGTTATTTATTGTCGAGGGTTGTGAGCCAGTATTGCACACTCAGTCGGTACAGTAACCTGCTACGGGCTTCGATTCCTGACAGAAGCAGTGATTATTCTCTTAATCATACCGGAAATGCATTCCACTGCAGTCTGATGTAATGGGACTCTTGTCCCCAGAGTAAAGCGGCCAGGGCGTGAGTTCACCACATATTCTTCCAGCTAATACCAAGGTTAAGAATGCAAAATTTGTATCTTCATTTTCGGCATTAAAATGGCACACGTAAGCGTGGACCTGTCGGTTCTATTGTCCATTGAAAACTATTGTTTCACTTTTGGTGACAATTGCTATGTACGTTATGCCATTCGAGGCCACTTAAAATTCCCCACAGTCGGTGACAGCAAAATGACTTACACGCACACTTGTGAGGTCACTACTGAAGTAATGAGAATATTATGTTGGGCATTGTCTACTGTGAACTGTATTAGAGTACACAACGCTGCTGATGCAGAGGCAGATTCCGAAACGTCGTGAATAACACCTTTGCTGTAGGCAACGAACTTTGTCCAAATTGTCATTCGTATAATGAATCAACCAATGCCACAGACCTTTAGAGAATCGCTAATAAAATTTTATAACCATGGTAACGCTAAGAAGAACACTAACCTTTCTCACAAGACAGTTCGTGTACTCCATGACCTGGTACACAGCAGTTGTCAAGGAGCTCTTCACTCTTTCAATATCATACGCTTCGCCGTACAAGCTTAATACGTAATTTTCATTTACACGTGTAAGACCAGTGGGATGGTCTGTTTTGCGCCGCATTTTACGAAACTCGTAATACTCAGCAGCACGGTGTTGAGATCATTTGTACGGAATTTCACGCACACTGGATAGTAAATGTAGAATTTTTTTTTTTAGTCGTCCTCATCTACCTACTCCGGTTTCCCGTTTCAGTGTCGAGGTAGTAATTTTCTTTTGATCACACTGAGAGACACACCACAGTCGGTAGGACTCCTCTGGACGAGGGATCGGCTCGTCGCAGAGGCCTCTACCTGACAACAACACACAACGCTCACAAGAGACAGACATCCATGCCCCCGGTGGGATTCGAACCCACGATCCTAGCAAACGAGCGGCCGAAGACCCACGCCTTAGACCGCACGGCCACTGGATCGGCTAAATGTGGAAAATACGGATGGAAATTAATATACGTCTATGAGTATGGTATGGCCTTAATTGCAGCTGTGGTCATGAGGCTCATGATTTTTAAATAATTTTTGTTGACATTTGGTTACAGAGTTTTATCCAAATCGGAGGCAAAATGTAGAAAATACAGGCGAAATTTAATTCACGCCCCACAGACAAGTAAAGTGTGGCTTTCACAGCAGTGATTGTTTACGAAAGTTTTACCTTAATGAACGGAATTACATAGACATCTTCTCTGCCGAATTTTATTCAACTCGGTCAATAAACATGGGCATTATGTAAAGACGTTCATTTAAGCCAGCAAGTGAAGTGTGACTGTCACTAGACTGATTTTCAAGAAACTCATGCTTGCTCGACAACATTATGCAAAGAACCGAATTTCACGAAAATCCGACAAATGTTTTAGTCACTGATGCTAGATCACAGACAGACGGACACACGGGCCTAATAATAGGGATTTTGGCATTGATAGTGGATTAACCATAGTGATCATGAAGTGACCATGTTTATTTATTTGTGACCTGGAATAAACAGATATTCGAATGCAAGCGGGTGCTGCACTTCGGCACGATTGCTTCTGGCCATTTTGTTATTCTGCGCGGAATTGTGCTCCTACATCCGTCGCGCCATATCTGTGCTAGTTCCTTCAGTCCCAGCTGTGATGTTGTTAGCTAACATTACGTCTCAGAATTACTGTCGCCAACACACAACTAGGTCAGAATTGCAAATCCCTTATGTATTTCTTACAGCAGACAGTACAAATCATCCTTACGAAGTAAAGGAACTGTATTCTACCTGAAGATGGTGGGCGTTTTGAAATATTCAGGCTACAATGTGGAAGAACCCATATCATTTAGCGCTTGACCTGTATTTGTAAGGAATAAGATTCGAGAATTATTCAGGTCACCAGCGTTCCTGAATCGGGTTAAGGCGTTCTTCACATTTGCTCGGTATGCGTGACGGACGTTCTTTGAAACAGACCACCACCACTTTCTCTTCCAACCTTTTCGCTCCACATTTCTAAGCGTTTTTCCGCTTTAACTACACGGATCCTAAATGCTTCTAATTCATAGATATTCTTAATTACCTGACTTTGTTTGGCCATGGCTATACAACCGATCCCAGTGGCTGCGCGGTGTAAGGCGTAGGACTGCGGCTGCTCGCTTACTGGGATTGTGGTTTCGAATCCCGCCTGGGCATGGATGTCTATCTCTTGTGAGTGTTGTGTGTTGTCAGGTAGAGGTCTCTGCGACGAGCTGGTTCCTCGTCCAGAGGAGTCCTACCGGGTGTGGTGTGTCTAAAGTGTGATTGTGAAGCCTCGAACAATGAGGCGACCTAGGCCCCCAAGGGGCTGTCGAGCCATTGGGGGGGGGGGGGGGAGGAAGGCTATACAACTGACCGGTGTCTTGCTTGATTGGATATCACTGCTGCTTTCTTATTGCCGACGCCCGTAGAGCGGCTATCGTCACTGACAGGTTAAATGATTTTTCTCAGTTGATCAAGTCAAAAGCGATGATAATATCTTAAATTATATCAAGGCCGATTACACTCACAAAAATTTTGCCTTCACCATTCACTAATTATTTTACCATTCGGCGTATAAACTTAGAGTCTAAAGCAGGGGTGCACAAATACCGAGCGCCACGTCACCGTGGCGACTAATATTTTTGGATCCTCATTATGGACCTTGTTCCGTGTCACACTTCTGGCGCCTCAAATTTTGAGGTGGCTTCTAGGTTTTTGGAAAATTTGTGTACCCCTGGTTTGGCCTAAGCTACTGACATTGTCGTTATAACCACTAAAGGTAATCAATTGAATTAATTAATTAAGGAATGAATGAATGAGGGAATGAATGAGTGAGTGAATTAATGAATAAGTGAGTGAATGAATGAATGAATTAACGAACGAAAGAATAGAGAAATAAACACCGTATCGTGGGGTATATAGCACTGCCTGTGGGAGATAAGCTGGAAAGAACGTAGGAGGAAACCGCCGTTGTCCAAGAAAATGACCTTCAAGGTGACAAGACGACATCGAAACGTGGTTCAAGTTGTGGTCTTCTGCGGTATGATACCATGTAATCAGAGTGGTTGCACCGACGTTTCGGAAGAACATACTGCCTTCATCTTGTACACTGAATATGGCGGCATTACTCTCCTCCCTTTCGCTGTATCTCCAAGCCAGACAGTATTGTCATAAACCCAAAATATCAGGTTACGAAAATACACTGCGTTGAAAGTCTCAAATCCTACTTACGACAATTCAAAGTTAAACCAGCGGTCTGATATTTGAAAATCCAAGGCATAATCATCAAGTACGAAGTAGACGTGGTCCAAAACTCTTCACCATTTCTGTTCTCTTTCTTCAGATACCTTACTTCAAAGTCTTCAATAAGTTTTCCTAACCTCCGTCACTTTGATCTCCTCCTCCGCGTCTCCCAGTCGCTGACATGTGAATTATTTGTTTCATTTACATGACCTCCATTCTTTTACGACTGCAGGACATATACCAGTTACAATGTCAGCTACTTTGATGGCTGTAAAATGTCACTAAATGAAATTCCAAACAATTTACTGGCAAAAGCTTGCTGTGTACTTTCACAGAAATTTTGTTGTACCTCTGAGGCATTTATTCTGAAAATAGCATCAAGTCCATTCATATTTCAAAGGGAAATTGCAGTTATTAACATGATACTTGGTTACACTGTATTTATTTCGCTACGATCAACTCTTATGGAACTACCTTTCAGCCCTTGAGGGACATGTTGAAATAATGATATCACTGAAAATACACATCATAAACTTGAAAAGTCTGAAAAACATTTATTTTTATGAGATAAAAAACTACTGAACTCCATTCAATAAGTCTAAACGGTGCTGCTATCTAGAGGTAAGCTACATATATTTATCCGCCAAAAATTAGCGTTGCGGTTGGGACTTATGCATACATTCCACTGCCGTTCAGTGACCAGATTTAGCGTATAAATTAATTTTTGAAGGAAATATTTAATACGTCGACTCAATGTAGTAGCCATACCAGTGAGTTAATTATTGCAGGTAAGTTGGAAAGGAAACTAAATCCATGTAGCAGAGACCTTCTTGGGAGGCGAATAATTCCACAGCTCGTCAAGAAATTCCCGCACATTATGAAAGCCGAAGGGTCCACCCCGTACACAAAAGCTCGCCACTGGTCCATACCCCAAGTCAGACGAATCCATTTCACACTGTCTTATACAATTTTCTTAAGACCTGTTTTCGTATCATCCTTTACCTACATTCTAGCATTTATTGACTGCCATCGAACTCTGAGATTTTCTGGAATATTGATTTGGACCAGAATGTTTCAGTTTACAATAATAATTTGGACTAAAAAAGCTTAAATTATATTTATAGTTATATTTTGTGTGTTATCGTAAGTGTGTAGTTAATTAAGTATTATTAATTTAAACTCTCGCAAGTCGTAAAGTCAAGCACACCTCGACACACGAAACCTGTAATTTATTAATCGAATGTAGATTCCCTCAGTCTGTACAATTTACACTATTACCGAGTGGTGAATGCGAATGAGATTTAATTACGATAACTTTACCGAATCGCGTAGGGAAGCCAGGAATCAACGCTACATATATGTACATTACACATCAATGCATGGTCCAGTTGGCACACTCCACATTCCTAACGAAATTTGTGATTGTCAGTTTTGCACATTATTATTTCGTTAGGACACTGGAAGGCCGAGCGGCTACAATTTTATTCCTACCGCAATGCAATGAGCATACATCGATTAGACAGTCGCATCTAAGTCTCCAGAGACTCGACTTCACTGGGCCTCGATTTGCGTTGATACAATACTCACAACACCGTGTTAAACACCTGCACGTGTTACTTGTATCGCCATTCAAATCAGGTATCCCATATTTCATTGTTACGCTTGAATTTTAAAGCAGACCGTGCGATTGAAACATACATTCTACAGTACAGATCAGGAAAACTGTTTGTGGCTTTATGGTCAAGTAATTCATCAAGCTGGACTTCGTACAGTGTGTTAGGAGGAACACAACAATAGCATTTATGCGTGTTTATATGTACGTGGCCAACTTATTAAGCCTTTAAAGTCCAGTGGTAACTGTAAATACCATCTGCTGTAGCATTAAGACACTTTGCATTGTATCACACCGTGTACTTATGTGTTCCTTTTATTGTCACAATAAATTCCGTATGGAGCCATTAAAACGCCATTAATATCCTGGTCTTTCTAATCATGACGGACTGTGTTCTCTGTGAGGAAAGGACAGAATTTTCGTATGTAATTTAGATAAATATCCATCTTGAAATCGTTAAACCTATTTACGATTTAATTTGAAATATTTACTGCCAGGTAGCCACCATTCGACTGTAAATATTCAATCTGACAGCAATATTAACTGTTTCCGCAGTGTGTTTGTGTGTATAAAAACGCATATATTAGGGCAAAAATGCGTTTCCTATCCTCCTTCTTCACCTCTTCTTGTTCCCTATGTTCTCCGTTGAACAAATCAATCGACATACATTTATATTATTCAGACATCACAGTGCCAATTATGAAGCTGCCAGATGTGTCAAGTACGTTGTCTGTATATGTATATGTATATGTATATATATGTATACTCATGTGTATGTATATGTGTATGTATATATGTATGTGTGTATGTATATGTATATGTATATGTATATATATGTATACTCATGTGTATGTATATGTGTATGTGTATGTATATATGTATGTGTATATATGTATGTGTATGTATATGTATATGTTTTATGTATGTGTACGTATATGTGTATGCATATGTATATGTGTATGTGTATGTATATGTGTATGTATATGTTTTATGTATATGTATATGTATATGTATATGTGTATGTACGTATAAATGTGTATGTATATGTATATGGGTATGTATATGTATGTGTATATGTATATGTGTATGTATTTGTATATGTATATGTGTATGTTTATGTATATGTATATGTGTATGTATATGTATATTTATATGTAGTGCATTTCCAAACAATAAATAACTTTTATCATTTTGAATTGTACGAATTGAAAGGTTTGATGGTTTAGATGGAGTGTCACAAGATTCCTTTCACTAGTTTTGCCAGACGCTAATAAACCATTAACTGGGAAAGCCACCGAGATCGTTGCTCCCGACTGAAGCAGTGAAGAACCGCATAGGCGGAGTTGCATTTAAAGCACTGGATATTCGCCAGTGTAAAATTTTAGTCTATGCATACTATCAAAATTTTAGAATAAATTCACATTCGGCTACGAGAAGTTCTGAAAACCATGACACGAATTCAGTTTTTATTTGTTAGATAGATAATTACCCGCTGTATTGGTTAATTGGTTTATTAGATACATTGTTTTGTTCATTAATTGTTACGCGGCTTGTTGGTTACATAACTTTATTTCATGTTCGCTTAGCACTAAGGGCCAGATACGAATGAATGTTGCTATGACGTAACTTGTTTATAAAAGCTCACTTCTGCCCAATGGAGAAATGACTGCCTGAAAGACAAAGTCGATACACTCGGCTTGAGCATACGAATTCTCCAGTTTAAATGTTAGTCAGTTATTTCGGAGGCTTTTAAAGGTCATGGCGTGGATCGATCCTACAGCAGCTATACTTACTGCTGTGGACATCAGCAGGCAAACTGTGAAGACCGGGAGTTTGCAGCGTCGGCAAATAATTGACAAGACAAAGCTCTAAGCTACGTTCATACGATACATTGATAACAGCGCTGTAGTCCGCGTGACAGTGAGCGCGGACTGCAGCGTGTGAACTGTGTCATGTCGACAGAACATTTAGCGCGCACACAAGAGAATGCTTACCTGCCAAGGAACAAGAATGACGAAGATGTACAGCAGAATTTATTACACGTACTTTACAAATCTGTTCCCTGCGATTTTGCATACACCATTGACATTGCTTTTCATTTATTGCAGATAAATGTGTGTTCTGACTAACCTTCTGGAAAGCATTACTTTCTTTCAGAGACTACAGTTAATTTAGCTTGTAAATAAATTCCTTTCGGACCACTTGGAAGACCTAGGCGTAGATGGGAGAATAATATTAAAATGGATCTCAATAAGTAGGATGGGGAGGCATGGACTAGATTGCTCTGGCCCAGGACAGGGACAAGTGGCGGGCGCTTGTGAATGCGGCAATGAACCTTCGGGTTCCAAAAAAAGAGAGGGGGGATTTCGTGACTAACTGAGGACCTGTTAGCTTCTCAGGAAGAACTCTGCTCCATGGAGTTAGCTATAAATTCCTTGTCTTTCATGAAACCGGGAATCTCGTTAATTCTAAAGGATTGGCATTATATCTGACAAGGAGCCCACAACTCCAGATGGAGGCGAGTGGTTACCTTTACGTTCCGGCCGCTTCATATTTGATAAAGGAGCCCACAGTACACATCAGATAGGAAGTCGAGTGGTTCCAAATTCAATTAGGATGTGGGAGCGAAAATATGAATCGCCGCCTGCGTCGGGAGCCAAACCCTGATCCCTTGGTCATCCAGCCCGACGGCTGGTCACTGTCTAAACTATCTTTACTCCTGCAGATAAAAGTGAATTTTGTTGCAGTTGCCTGGAACATGGTCCTTAGAAGATAATATTCGCGCAGCTTTTAAGGGAGCGCCTTCTCTTGATGGAATTTCTCGGTTTCAGCTTTCTTTGAAAACTACCTAAGTCCTGGGAACCCAAATACCGTAGTTGGTTTGGTGGCTAGGATACGGCCTGGACGACTGAGGAATCGTGTTTCGATTCCCGGAAGGAAGAAAAGAATTTTCTCATTTCCAGTGTGTAGATCGGCACCCAGCCTCCTGTTCAATGGGTAGAGGGTCTCTTTCCTCTGGGGGTAAAACAGCCGGGATCTGAAGCTAACCACGTACCACCGCCTGACGTCGAGTTTCACTTTGTTTGTAGCTGTACTTCCTCTCCTTCATATGCCTTCATGGCGTGCACGGGAATGACTTGACCTTTTACTTCAGTGAATAACGCAGCCTTCAGGACATGTCTTGTTGCATATCTTCAAATAACGCAGCCTTCAGGACATATCTTGTTGCGTATCTTCAAATAACGCAGCCTTCAGGACATGTCTTGTTGCATATCTTCAAATAACGCAGCATTCAGGACATGTCTTGTTGCATATCTTCAAATAACGCAGCCTTCAGGACATGTCTTGTTGCATATCTTCAAATGACGCAGCCTTCAGGACATGTCTTGTTGCATATCTTCAAATAACGCAGCATTCAGGACATGTCTTGTTGCATATCTTCAAATAACGCAGCCTTCAGGACATGTCTTGTTGCATATCTTCAAATAACGCAGCCTTCAGGACATGTCTTGTTGCATATCTTCAAATAACACAGCATTCAGGACATGTCTTGTTGCATATCTTCAAATAACGCAGCCTTCAGGACATGTCTTGTTGCATATCTTCAAATAAAGCAGCCTTCATTACATGTCTTGTTGCATATCTTCAAATAACCCATTACGTTAAAATAAATCTTACTCCGACAAATGCACACTGTTTATGTTATTTAACATAATTTTTATTAAAAAATGCCCGACATGTTTCTAACCAATTTATGGCTCATCTTCAGGGGCTCACCTTTCTCAAATCACATTTTGCATTTTAATGTGTACCATGAATGTATAGCTGATGTAATTTGAGAAAGGTGAGCCCCTGAAGATGAACCATAAATTGTTTCGAAACATGTCGGGCATTTTTAATGAAAATTATGTTGAATAACATAAACAGTGTGCATTTGTCGGAGTAAGATTTATATAATCAAAGAGAATATACGGTGCAAGTAACGTAAAAAGCCATTACGTCTTCACCCATGTACCTTATATATTACGCAGAAATATCGTCTGCATCTAATAAATCTTTTATTTTTATCACGAGGAACTTGTAAAAGCACATAAATGCCAGAGAAATATCAGTGTGAAGTTGTAGCGAGGGCTTATAATACTTGTTTGCATTGCAGATGCCACTCGAATCTAGATACTCCAGAAAGCGATGCTCAGTCCGTGGAAAAAGGACTGTAATCCTAAACTGACAAGGACAATAGACAGTAAAGACGGATTTACTTAATCGCGGAATGAATCGTCTGCACACTACCGACGTAGTAGTTTTGTGGGGAGGATAAAGCACAAGGCATAACCGACTGTTTAAAGAAAAATATCGAATGGAGAGAATACATGAGAATACTGCCTCCTAAAAGATCCTCTCATCTGATTGTCATTCCTTTTAAAGGCGCTTGTATGAGTCGTTTGTTTTTAAATCACCTTACATGTGAAATTTACTTCATCATTCCGGTCGCACTATGGCCCTGGGGTCTACTCAGCCTCTAACAGAAACGAATACCAGGAATATCTCCTGGGTGGTACAGGCGACTGGTGCGTAGGACTGACAAACTTACCACCTTTATGTGCCGATTGTCTGGAAATCTGGTAGCCTCAACTTCTTGGAAGGCTCAGAGCCTGTCCAGGCCTGTACTCGAATCCCTGTTGGGTGACACTTTCCGCACCCATCCAGACCGGCCCTGGGGCCCACGAAGCGTCCTATAAAATGGGTACTGGCTCATTCTCGAGGGTGAAGCGTGGTGTTAACCACCCACCCACATCTAGCACCGAGGTTAAAGACACAGTAGAGCTATACCTCTACTCCCCCCTCTCTGCGTTCATGGCAGGTTATAGCGCGAACTTTGCATTTAATGTGGAAAAACATGATTTTAATAATAATCCATAAAATTAATTAAATAAAAAGGCATAGGCACTTGCGATCACAATAACTATATTCGTAAAATTTAAAATTTTTGTTTTTTATGTTTTCGTTCGATAAATGACGTCATTTAAAGATAGTAATATTCTTATTATGAGAACGAATTCCAAAAAGTAAAGTAAAGAAAACCGTGATGCCGAAAACTTTATCCTAACTCGATGTATACGTGGCGTGTAGGTAGCAGATGGTACATAGTCATCATTGACATTTAATCATATGTCCCTCTGTGGCACCAAGACTTATATGCCGGCTTAGGTGTCTTCAGCCGTGAGGAGACAGCTTGCTTGACGTCGGCGTGTTGCAAATCCGTTGCCAACCAGGTGCTTCTTAAGACGTTCAACGAGATGGAAATCAATGGGCGTGCGAACAGGACTGTAGAGAGAGTGGTCCATAACCTTACAGCCATAGTGCCTTAACCACTTACAAGTCAAAGTGCCTGAATGTGACTCAGTGATTTCCATCTGTTTGGACCTCTTAGGAGCACGAGGCTGACAACTGATTTCCAGCATACAACAAGTTGAAGCAAACTGTCACCTCTTGGCTACAAACACCTAAGTTAGGTTGCAATGCTTGGTGCCGCGGTGGGACAAAGGCTTAAATGTTAATGGGGACCACGTGGAGGTCTGATGTGTACCATCTGCTACCCATATGCCTAAGATACAGCGAAGTTAGAAGAAAGTTTTCGGCATGAGAGTGTTTGTTACATTAGTTTTGAAATGTTCTTTTAAATTTTAGTTCTCTTTTCTAATTTCGTTGTGTCGCGACAGAAAGGAATGTCCCAAATTTGAAACGAGAAACGAAAGTTTGAAAGCCGCTGGTATGAAGGGTGTATTCTTCAGATGGCGGATGGGGGACCCGTCAGAAGTCATAGACTGATCTGAATATGTTGATTAAAGGCCTATGAATCAACAGGCAGCCCAGTTCTTACGAGATGTACAGTATTGCTATAACCTCCCCACAGGGGCTATAAATTATTGAGGACTATGGTTAGGTGAAACAGGGGCGAATTCATGAAGGAGGGAACTAGGACCAACGGATGGTGCAGCGCTTGTTATGCGCTGGCAAATAAGGGTGCCTTACCTGCTGTGACCAATCGCCTCAAAGAAATTTAAACACTTATAAACTACAGGAGAATATAAAAACAAAAGAATACGAAATATGAAGTCAAAACAGAGTGGCTGATGAGTATCCAAGTCTTCTGGGATGTTACGCCGTTTCGACTGGCAGATAGTTACCGACGTAAAGGAGGATCGTTATGACTCCATTTTAAGTGTCAAGCGGTCCGTTGCCTCGTTTCAACTGGTAAATAGTCACCAATGCTTCGATGAAGCGTAGTGCCTCCATCTTCCGGGTAAGCATTCCAAGAAGGCTTCTGTATCCTAAAGATGGGGACATTAGGCTCCGTACAGCGCTCTTCCGGAACGTCAGTGACTACCAGTCGACAAGACATAACGCCCCCGAAGATTTGACTCTTCAACACTGACGATTGTCCCGGGTTCGAGTCACGTTTGGAATTTTTAATATCTTAATGCATTACCATCTCCTACGCTCTCACAGAGAAAAATTTATATCAGAATAAAAATGTATTGACGAGAAAAACATAAATTGTTGATTTTATTGTATTATCTACAGAGTGCATAAAAATGGTAACGAGAGAATTTTATATTCTAAACTCTCCATGCGGAGCGGAGAAATATTCTCGTGAAGAAACGTGGTTATAGCCTAACCCAGCTCTATTACAAAACATATGTAATAGATGAGTCCCACGGTTGTGGTTTTGGAGTTTGGTAGAGTTCTATTTCAATTATATAATAAAAAGGGAATAATAAAATTGGTTTAATTCAACACCAAAGTTTTGTCAACACCATTTTATTTCATAGAGAATTTTCCGATTATTTTGACTAAAACCTTAACTTCAATATTCCCTACTTTTCAACAATTCCACATTTTGCAACATTCAAGTTATACACGTTCTCGAAGTATAAGAATGTCGGTATATTCTTCGTGCTCTTTCTTGTCCTGTTTCTTTCTGTTTATGATATTATGTTGACTGTATGTATGTCCCCAATTCCAACTATTGTACTACCAGTTGACCGATTTTCACGAAAGTTTTTTCGAACATTATGCCATGAGAGGCCACTCCAACGCCATTCATTTTAAATTCTTGCACCCAAACTCACTAATAAGAACACCATGGAGGAGCCAAATTTTCAGATTGGATCTTTGGAAACAGTGCAGCTTTTCTTTGTATGATGTGAAATAAAACCTTGGAGGTTTGCACAATTTCTTTCCATACTTGTTCGACAAGGATAACTAAGAAACTACTGGATGTAATATGTGGTACGAGAATAAATCATAAACATTCCTACATGTTCTTCATGAATATTGTTTGTAATTTAACAGTTACAAACGTGGCAATGTTACGAATATTTGAGGTTATATCCGATAAAATTTACGTAGATAAATATGGGCTTAAGACTTTACAAAAGCAAAAGAATAACAATAATAATAATATTTCAATTCAATTCTCATTTATCAAAGCGCTGGCTTAAGAGCGGAAAGGCCAATTACAAAACTAGCACAAAGTAACTACCGCACAAATTACACAAACACACGCAGGCGACAGATATCAACAAATAATAATAATAATAATACTGATAACAATAATAATAATGTGACAGCAGTAATGACAGGGGCAACTGAAGTAATTTCAAAATCTTTCAGAAAATGCCTGAGCAACATAACGGGAAAGCAGGAAATAAAGGAACAACAGAAAACAACCATATTGGTCAATGCACACAAACTTTGGAAAGTACGAATTTGAAAGTACAAAACATTCAACATGAGAAATAGCGTTACATGTACCATAAATTTTAAATGCAGAATAGATGGAACACTTTATACCCTAGAAACATTGTTTGTTTCAGATATATAATTGTAAATACCCTGCATGAAGGTGATCACAAATAATAATAACATATCGGCCAGCTCGATATGTGGCATCCCTTTGTGTTTACAATGTACTTTTTAAATTCTGTGTTTCGTTAGTTTAACTCAACACCTTCTTAAAAGAACTGTAGCGACTCGGCAATATTTCCTCTGTGTATATTCTACACTTGGCCTGAAGATGGCTTGCATTTAAGCAGAAATGTGTAGGAATAAAATTTGGTGTGTTAATAAGGTTGTGTAAGACTGGTGCGCTACTGCGTTTGATCCTTATGGATTTACTGTTCTAGATTTATTTTTATTCGACATAGGCTATATGATTTTTGATCGAAACCCCATTTTCTTTCCTTCTTTCTTCCGCCTCTGCCGCATAGCCTCCTTTCTGTCGTTCTTTCTACGTTTTGTTTCTTTATTCTTGTTTGCTTTCCTTCTGTTATTAATTCGTTATTATTATTTATATCCTCTTCCATCTTTCCTTCTTTCTTTATTACGTAGTTCTTGAGTGCAGAATTGATATGTTTCTCTTTTTGGGTATTTGTCTTTTGTGAAGTTTAAAGTATTTCTAGTAACACACTCTATGATAAATCCATCTGTCTCCCACTCCAAGACAACCGCGAAGTCAAATACAATGGAATCAATGAAGAGGAAAACTGTCTCCAAAGTCAGTCGTTCACAACTCCTTCAGGACTGGTCTACTAATTAATTGTTGAAAGTTGAATACTTTGGCGAATTTTATAATAAATATGATTAATGAGATTCCCATATTTTATAATATTCACTAAGAATGAAGTGAAACATTAAAGAGAACTCGCTGTTATTCGGTGTACCGTAGCGGCATTTTCTTTGTCTGGCAGCTGTGTTCTACAGCACACAACATTCCGTGTAATATCAGGGCAGTAGTGAGAGAGAAAGAGATTTAGGTTATGCAGTACTCGAGAAATTGGACTGATTCAAAGGGATATTATTAGTCCAGTCCTCTTTTACGCCTCTTCATCTCGTTTATACATAAAAAACAGAAAAGAGCTATTCACGTTGCCTTGCTGGAATGGAATCTGCTGTGAAATCTTCGCATTACCGCCAAATTAAAACACAAGATTCCAGAGCGTAATTTGTAAATAATTACAGAGCTGATTGTAACTTGTGAATTACGACAAAAGCGTAGCCACCATTGCATTATTGTACGAAGACGTATCAAATACATTGGCTACATGGATATTAGTCAAGTGAAAAGATGATCGGTTATAGGTTCGTGGTTCATTTTACGACTTTGTCAGTAACTCAGGCTGCATGGCGAGTAAGTACGAATTTGCAATGAGACGAGCATTGAAAATTTTACGACAGACCTCGTAACTGAAAAACTGCATGAAGCAGAATACGTGTTCACAAAAGCCCGCCTTTTTCCCTATCCTGAACCAGATGAACCCATTCCATACATTCCCATTCTGCTTCTTTTACCTCCATTTTAATAACATCCCCCAATCTACGCTTAGAGCTTGCAAGTGATCTCTTTCCTTCACGTTTATCCAGCAAAATCCTCTACGCATTGCTGTTTTTACCATATGTGGCACACGCTTCTCCCATCTCATTCTCCTAGATTTGTTCACTGTAGTGATATTTGGTGAGGTGTACATCTCATGAAGCTCCTCATTATATAGTTTTATCCACTTATTTTCTCATTCTTAGACAAAAATGTTTCCTTCACCACCCTATTCTCAGTTCTTCAGTACTGTGCTACTTCCTTGTCACACTTATCCTGCACTCCCGCTGAATTTAACCTCTACTTACCTAATTCACTTGCAATTTTCTTCAGCGCTCCTGACTTACCTAGATTCCTCACTATACAAGTTACAAACCATCCGTCCAAGTCAGAGGGCCTTCGTAACTTTGGTAACATGTTGTTTTAAGATGAAGAATTGTTAGCCTCTTCACCAACCCCTAAGCTAGAGGCTCACCCCATATATGCTATACGCGACTGCTTACTCGGTATATTCACAGATGCCCTCCATATGCGATCCTTCATCGAATGAAATATGTGATTTTTCCGCAGTTCATAAAGAAATTATCGAGCAGTAGACTGACTCTCACGTGGGCCCCTTGTCACCATAGCACGGAGCGTCTTCAGGCTGCGCAGTACAGTATACTTCACTGTTCACTATCCATTTGGCACTATCACTTAACTGTTGTTCCATTCAATGCTAATATTCACACTGAGAATCACGAGTATATAAAATTTTTTCAAGTAGTTTCTTGAATTGTTCCGATGTATATACCATCCGTCCGTGTCCGAAGTATATAGTCCAGCACTACAGTTTGTGATTGTAGAGTACTACGTCGTTGGTATCTGTTGGAGTTTTCAAAATTATTAAAACTATTGTTATTAAAATAGTTAAATCTGTTAAAACTGCTGGCAGCTGGTCATGTATACATATTGAAGTCCCGTGTCCTACTGTTGTTGTCTTGCTGCGTGGCTGTGACTGAGTCAGTGAAGTGTGAACAGTGAAGTATACTTAACAAGGTGCCCCTGATGATGGCCGAGTTACGGCCGAAACATATGTAGGGTGTAGTGAACAAAAATTACGAAAATAAATAGTGCGTTTGTTGGTTGAAAAACTAAAGATTAATGTTAAGATGCACGGTGAACACAACGTCAAATGTATAATGTAGGTTAAGTTGGCTTGTGTTAGATTCAGTTACGTTGTGTTGTGTTGGGTATGGATAGGTCCGTTTAAGTTGGATTAGGTTATGTTATTAATACTTTTTTTTTTTGTGGAGAAGGGCCTCGCAGCAGAAGCTACGGAAGCACCGCAGCCTTGAGGCTTATTGTGCAACCCTGTGATGAAGACGAAGAGAAAGATGATCAGTTTTTTTATTTTTCCATGTAATGGAATACTGTGGAATGAAATCGACAGGGTAAAACCGAAGTACTCGGGGGGAAAACCTGTCCCAGTGCCACTTTATCCACCACAAATCCCATGTGGACCGACCCGGGATCGAACCCGGGCCTCCGCGGTGGGAGGCCAGCGACTAACGCCTGAGCCATGGTACGGCTTATTAATAGTTACGTTGTACCTTATGTTCGGTTGCTTTTTATGCAGTACCCAACGTTTCATTAACATCTTTCTTTACGGAAGAGATCTATATAACTCGTGTGAATAATAACTCAGTGATTGCTCGTCTTGCGGAATAGGACGCCATGTTAATTGCTACATAGTTACAACCTTTTAAAAGAGACCTTTTTGATTCCATACTTACAATTGTACCCTAAATATGGAATCATCAGGCTCCTCCGAAAGAGTGACCCGTCCATACCAATCTACATGGCGTCATATCCCAGAAAATTAGGATCTGAAACTTGTAGTTTTGTCTTCCGAGGTGTTATAAAAAGGATTTTACAGCAAGGACACAATTAGGTTAAATTCGATCACAAAAAGGAATTCAGCTTGAGCTTCACTGCTGACTACTGGATTGTCCATTTCCCCAAAAATCTATATGGTCCACTCCGACGCATTACCCTTCTTATTATTATCTTACATGTCAGTGTAAATATACAGGTTACATCCAAAGTATTATTGCTTGGATCATATATTATTTAACTACTGTACACGGAATATAATATCAAATGAGGTAAGATAATGTTCTTTTCTTATGATTTTCGCGTGTTGTTTTCTTTTGGGTGTATCTTTTTGTCCAAAAGAGAAAAAAAAACATGAAGATTACAAGAAACGTACACAGCGACAAGAGACGCAACACAAGTGGGGTATCCGTGACTAATAAAAACAGATGTAATTGCAACAACGATTCAGTGGACGTGCTAGACACAGATATACTTATGTAGGTAGCAATATATAAGAAAGATGCGAATTAATGTGTTTTATACATATGCAACCTACAATATACCAGTTAGCAGAATGAAAGTAAGTACAGTGAAAACAGACAATAACGAGGAAACTAATCCAAAAAGGACAAATAATGAAATGGATAAATACGTAAAGAAGTGCTGCTACAAAACCCAATATCTTGGTCATGACACAACAAGCACGTGTAATAACCTACGTCAGCAAAGTTGACACAGAAGGTGGCGACAGCATGGGCGTCGAAACGCATAGGCTATATCATAACAGTAATGATGATAAGGACTGTGACCAATTTTGTTGATGGTTGATGAAAAACTTGAAGGAATTCAATTTTTCTCCTGTTTATGAATACCCAAATATTAGGCCTAATTTTCTTTTTGTTTCTTTCCAGGTAAGCTACATGTGTGTATACCAGTATACATATAATGATCGTTACGTCATGCACTGGGAAGTCACAGGTGGTTGTAACGTGAGTATGTTATTTTACTACAGTTTTGATATCTGCATCTTCCCTAATAATTAATTTCAATGTCAATGTGTCCTCCTTATATCCAGTCGACCAGTCAGTCAGTCAGTCAGTCAGTGAATGTGTGAATCACCAGTATATTTGACTAAATAACAGGAGAAACGGGTGACTATAATGAAAAATTAGTGAAATATCCGTTGAAAATTACAGGATAGAACTTGGTAACTTCATGTATAGCTGCTGTTTCCTCAGATAAAACTTCAACTTACCGCCTGCTATAATCATTGAGGGACACTATTAAATACAATTTAATTAAATTTTATTATATGTAAGTTTGTTTTTTTGGTCAGACTGATTTTTTAATACCGACTGAAGAATAGATACGTTTCAGTTCCCTTCTATCCAGCTCTCCTCTGATTCCTTTATTAACTGTTACCAATAACCCATCGCCTGAGATCTGCGCTCTTGTGGGATAGTACGCGGCGTCATGTGGTAATTTTTTACCGACGTTTCGGGACAACGTATCGGTCCCATCTTCACGGGTCAAGAGTCCGACTACTCGGACTCTTGACCCGTGAGACCCGTGAAGATGGGACTGATACGTTGCCCCGAAACGTCGGTAAACAATTACCACATAACCCAGAAGAGCGCAGATCTCGTCAATATCGCGGCGGAAGCCTGAAATCAAGGTTAACCCATTGCCTGTCAGTCGTGAAACGTGTGCTGTTATTGCGTGTATTACAGACACGTGTCCACAAGTTCAGTCGTAGTAATGCGACCATGCCTCAGTAAATAAATACGGGGTACTGTGACCCATTACAATCCAATACATTTACACTAGGTAGAGCATGAGTGACATTATGAAAATCCAATTATCCGTTAGTCCTAATCAAGTGTTCTGTTTTTATTGAAGAGCGCCACTGCGCGTGTAATTTGTCAATAAGAGTTCCAACTTGACTTGCCTGGCAGCAGGTCTAACCGATAAGCTTGAAAGGTAATTTATAAAGTTGACACTATTATTAATGCAAGCTTTCAAATATTTATAAAAAGTAAATTTTTATTAAATTTGACATGTTTTTCTCTCCCATTTTAAAGGCACTTAATCAAAATGACTCTACACTGTAATGCATATAACTTCAGAAGATTTGTCCTGTGGTAGTACGTTGGTGATAAAAATGTCATGAAATTTAGTAGTCGGTATAGTACCTACTGCCTTGCACACTATTGTGTATGTCAATATATCATTGTCGGGGTTGGCGTTACACTAGCAAATAAAAGTAAATTGTGAGATTTGAGGTTCTCTTGACTGTCTGTGACTGTGGTTATTGCTGTCTTCTGAAGCCCTGTATATAGGCAGATAGTTATCAAAGTTTTTCGGCAAGATCTATCTATATTTTGATATTTTTTCCTGAAGATAGGGGCACAATATAACCCCGAAACATTGGAACTTATCTAACAAAATACACGCCGTCATATCCCAGAAGGCAGCATGCTCATAAAAAAGTTTTTTCTTTACTTTATAAAACACTAAGTCATGCAGACGTAGGAGGAATGGCGGTATAGCTCCAAAAATTCTTAACCTTACAACTAGGTGGATGTAAGTAGTCAGATTCACGACCAGGCCGCCTTGCCTATGAGAAAATAACCCCTGTACCCATTCGATTAGAAGGCTGGATTGGCCACTAAGCCCGTCTGGATCCTGTGGAGGAGCCTGGACCTTGTGCCCTTAGACAAATTAACCTCGATTCTCTTTTCTTCCTTCACGCAGTCCGTGCTGGCTAAGCTGTATTGACTTTTGCGCTGGAAAGTAAATAAATAATTCCATACTGTAAGATCTTCCTTGAAGTAATTGTTACTCAAATGGTCGATAAATTTTCCGCTCCTCTGAAACATAAATATCCATTACCTTTGCACAAAATACAGCCATTCTGCAGTTGAAATTAGCGTTTTCACAGCTGGAACAAGTTTACCACTTCACATCCCGTTTCTCG
The DNA here is from genome assembly GCA_021186555.1 of Reticulitermes speratus. Lineage (NCBI taxonomy): Eukaryota > Metazoa > Arthropoda > Insecta > Blattodea > Rhinotermitidae > Reticulitermes > Reticulitermes speratus. Next base: position 26,239,005 of record JAJKFL010000005.1, read on the forward strand.
GAAAATCCTTGCCAATATCCGGCCTCTCTTCCCATCTTCATTTAGCTCTCTATAGTTTTGACGTTCTTTGATACTTTTCGGCCATACGTTTATGTAACGCTGTTAACTGCCGTGTATTGTGCATGGTGCGCTCATTGCAACTTCCTTATTTGACCGCCCCGATAATTCGTGTTAAAGAGTACAACCTATTAAGCTTCTCATTGTGTTACTTTGCCATTTTTCTGTTATTCTCTCTCTTTCTCTCAATAAAATATTCGCCTTAACACACTGTTTCAAACTCAGTCAATTTATGACCTTCCCCAGGAGTGAGACACAAAGACTCACACCCATAAAAGCAATCGGCAAAAAAGGAGATTCGAAGACAAAAGATTTTGAACCCAATGACAGCAGACATTCCCATAGTTTAAACTGCTCTTAGCTCTTCGTAAATGTAATATTTGTCTTGTTATCTTCTCTTCCAAATATTTATATCCTGCCATATCTTTTATGAATTTATTAGTGCCTTTAGATTTGATATTGTAGTGCTTTCTGGTGACAAAACGTGAGTCTCATAAATTCGGTCAATTCCGAGTCATTAAATGTGAATGTTGGGTCGTGTTCCTGCTTTAGTGGAGTGTACGAATGAAGAAGAAAAACCCCTCTTGTGGATATTGGTAGAGGAATAAGATGTGATCGAACACAACTGCAGTAGGATTACAAGAAGCCCATTCTGTCGACAGCTGTATCGATTGCATTGCGTCCTCAAATATCAGGAAAAGGAACTTCAACTTTTGTAGAAATGATATGATACATACAACGCTTGTGAGGCACAATGGCTCTCTGTTCTGCGTACGCACTATCTAGTTCCCCTGGCGTTCAGCTGTAAAATGCTCCACTATGTTAACAAAACAAACGTGCATCGCAAAGTAATTGCACAGACACACTGACGAGGATTGCTGTCGTTATTTTATGTTTATTTATTCAATTATTTATCTTTTCTCTGACTAAAAATACGGACAAATGGCGGACTCCTACGAACACGGTACTGAAATTTCAGTTCCTTAAAATTCGGGTAATTGCGTGACTAGCTGAAGAACTGTTAGCTTTTGAAGGAGGACTGCGCTTCCTGGAGTTAGATAATAATTATGTGTCTGTTAATTTCTTTCTATCTCTGTTGTTTTTATCTTGCTTTTTTATTATTCTTTCTCCATTTTCGCCTGCGTCTTGTTTTCATTTATTATACTTTAGTTTTCTTTATAATTTCTTACCCTTTTCCGTTCTTTCCCTTAACTTTGTACTCTCTCTCGCCCTCTTTCTTGTTTTCCGCTGAGACCTGTCTCTGAGTTCCGCCCCAAAATAACGGGATTCCAATTTCATTTTCAGCAAGCTTTTGGCTTCTTTCATTAAGAAAGAGATTTATGACTTTGTGTGTCCAGACCTCTGCATTCTACACGCAGCCCCCTGTTGGACGACAGCACAGAGGAACTAGCTTTCTAACATGTGGATTTCGTGCTGCCTCTGCCATCTTAACTGTGTCACTCCTGTGATGTTTTCGTCGAATTGCTGAATCATTAAACTCTTCAGAATTTTAATGGCTTTGCAGTTTCTGATCTACAATTAGTTTTGTCTTCATGTAGTCTGTTTCACACAAAAATTTGTTACTTTAAAGCAAAATCAGTAGCAGAGATAAATGTCACTGTATGATGATTCGAAATTTCGTTTCGAATTTAGGCCTTCCAAGTTAAACTTTCGTTTCTGAAGTAGGCAATCCTCTCTTCGGGGGTTTGTGGTTATCTTCAGCTCTCCAGGGAAATATCAGGAGAGCATTTCAACGTAGAGTACTACAGTCTACTTTGATATCTTTTCCAGATCTGTCGACGATAAAGGTTAAAGCGTTGTGGGTTATGATGCCATGTAGATTTGTAGATATTTAAGGCGTTTCGGAGGAACTTGCTGCTCCCATCTTCAGGGTAGTCCAAGAATAGTCTTTTCTAGGACGACATATATTCCATAGGACTAGAATCTTCACAAACCCCGCCGTGAAACACTCCAATCTTTCACAGTCGACGATACGCAACTTACGTATCTAAACGCTTTTTTAAACCAAAAACCAATGAATAGTAAACAGATTACTTTTCATAATGACATCAGTAACTTGCCGTTGTACTATGCTAAATGTGCGTGTTATAAGGTACATTTTTATAAGCTAATATCTGGTTAGTTACTCAAAAATCCCCCGGCCTGTTATGAAATCCGACGTTGTATTTCATATTCAATAAGGGGATCAACTTGACACAGTCCTGAACCAAAGAATCCGTACAAGTCCGAGCTTCCTTGTAACATTTTCTTAAAATGCTGGTCTTTTGGGCCTCTCTGTTGGAGTATCATCCTTGTCTGCTGTGTGCGACTGTTAATTCAATATATTTGCTGCTGCCTTTAATGTGTGTTCGCTATCTTCTGCATCCGGAACCGGAAGAAGCACCGTACCATTGTGACAAGGGGCGAACCTAACATTGAAATACACATACGTTACGAGCCTGGATAGCTCAGTGACTGGAATACCGATTGGAAGTGCAGGAAATCTGAGTTTGTCTAACGACAAAGGCAGATGGTCCTCACTGGCCTTGGGGCCCACCATCGTTATATACAGTGAATACCGGAGGTTCTTTCGTCATAGGTAATGCTGATCAGTCATCTCCATCTAGTGTAGAGGTTAAGAATGAGTGCACCTTTATTTACACGACACCATACTTACTTAAATTTACTGGAATCTTTACCTTTATTTTTTGACTAACCTTTTCCTCATTTCTGCCAAAATCTTTGTGTATCTCCAGTCAAAAATTTCTCACGCCCTTTTCGTTATTTATTAAAACAAATCGCGATAGATCCAAATCCTCACTTACCTATTCAGAATTAAGAATTTACTTCCCATACCTATTGATGCTACCTGAACAGTGTTGCTAAACAACCCTGAGATTCAAGAGTCCAGTCTGTTCCTTCTCAGAGGCACTGTGTTTTGAGGGAAAGTGCAGTGTGCATAGTTTACAAGTTTAATTGACCCTGCTCAGATTAAGGACACGTAAAGGCATTACATCCTGGCCGCTGTAGTGCCGGTGAGTGTTATTTTACTAGCTGCATTCTGTTGACAAGCCACGTTACAAGCGGGATTACAGGGACGTCACAAGCAGAGACAGTACACATACACACTCCTCAAATGCCAGCTGTTTAAACTAGGCGTACCGCCTCTTTGAATGTGTATGAGTTTCTTTATGATTCTTAGAATAAAGAGCAACGATTTTCCTAAATATAATTAACTGACAGTTCCTTTCGCTATAGCTGCATCTTATTGTATGTGCGGTAGAAATTGAATGTTTAAATATCAGGTAAGGCCGATCCAGTGGCCGTGCGGTCTAAGGCGTGGGTCTTCGGCCGCTCGCTTGCTAGGATCGTGGGTTCGAATCCCACCGGGGGCATGGATGTTTGTCTCTTGTGAGTGTTGTGTGTTGTTGTCAGGTAGAGGCCTCTGCGACGGGTCGATCCCTCGTCCAGAGGAGTTCTACCGACTGTGATGTGTCTTTCAGTGTGATCAAAAGGAATTAACAACCTCGACACTGAAACGGGAAACCGGAGTAGGTAGAAGAGGACGACTAAAAAAAAATATCAGGTAAATGAAGAGGTTTCAAAGTGTTAATACATATTTACACTCAAAGACTCCCAGCAAAAAATGAAAGGATAGTCTTTGTAGAACACGGTATGTATGCTTTTGTGTGTATGTAGACAGATGGTAGTTACTGAAGTTTTATAAATAATAATGTACGCCTTAATAAAAAGTATTCATGTAGCAGCCTTATTGAGAAGCTTACAGTCCGTCAGCTGTTCAAGAAATTCCCAGCCTTTTACGAAAGACACCCGAGTTCTTTGTCTTCTACGAGGCCCTACACTGAGCCAGTTCTATCCACGGCCTCACAACTTGCTTTTCAATACTGTGTGTCCATCTATGCATATGCCTCCCTACAGGTCTCTTGACATCAGGTTACACGATTTAACCTTTCTGTTTCTCATTTTTTCCTAGGAAAAAATCCTGACCACATAACCCTTCTTGATCTTCTAAAATTAATGATATTTAAAGGTCCTCTGTTGACTAACACATCACAACGGAAGAAACGGGCGTCCAAAGATTACCTGAGAGGAATGCATATGAAAACTGAAATATAAAACTTACTTTCTTTTGCATAGATTTCTAGTCGACCAGGTATAGTGTTAGTGTTATTATGATTGTTATTATTATTAATGCGCAGCTAGTTTCATGAAACTGGAATTGTATAAACGACGTTACTGCTTTCTTACAGTAAGTTAATAATTTGAACTGTAATCATAAAGTTTATACTTATTCCACAAATCAAACTGATTACATTATAGGACTAGGAATACTTATTGATGCAAAAGTATATACCGGTCACCATCTTGTCTATGTACTTCCTCAGTCCGTTAAATCGCTGGGACTTGATTGCAATGTAACATTTTCTTTTTCAAGCACTGGTTTATACTGTTGTTACTTTCTACTTTAAACTTAAACTTTAATACGCTTCAGTTATTTGGAAATCTGTGTCGTCTGCTGATGACACAAGCTGTAAAACGCGTCTCTTTGTTAGAATCGTTTTATCCCTCACGCCCCTTATAATTATGTTGATGCACTGGATTCTCTTAAGCTTCATACCTTACATGATGGAAGGCATCACCTTCATGCACTCTCTTGTATTCACGTTGTTTCAGGTTCGAAATATTTTACATGTCCAATGGACGCTACAGATAGCTGAGTTCTACACCTAATTTAGAGACTTCTATGGACTTAATTTTTGTTTTAAATTCCTTCTGCTAGAAGTGTAAAAGCTGTGAAATTGGTTTGCAGATGTTGATTTATTTACAAATGAAGTTAGTACTCTGAAACATTTTTTATATTAGCTCTTTGTATCTTGTTGCGTCGTGCATCTTAATTTTTCAGTGTGCCTTTCAGCTGTTTTAGCTGAGTAATTTGTATTTTTGTCATCTGCTATTTGTTTTTTGTTTGTCTGTGTGTTAAACTAGTGTACCATTGCTGTTTCTAAAAGTGTTATTAGGCTGTTGATTAACACACTATTTAAAAAGTATGGAATATGGTTGCATTGAAATAACGTAGACTCTTGAATCAGCACTTAAATTAACCTCTTTTGTTGTTTGTTTGGGCTCTGTTGTGGTTTTGTACATGTTATTTGATTGTTGGTAGCGGTCTAGTAATTGGCCATTTCGCTCTCGAGTCACACACAAATAAACAAGAAGTGAACTGAATTTAAATTTCATTATCATTATTATTATTAATAATATTTATTTTATATATGTGAAGAAGTTATTACTTAATTACAAATTTTGTTGCCATGCTTGTAACAGTTCACCTACAAAACAATGCAGGCGTGACGTACAGGCATGTTCATAGTGTACCTGCGCACCACATTTCACTCGATTAAGTCAATTCTAATGGACTCCGACGATGGTGCATGACACCTAGGAGTACTTTGTATTGCGACGTTGTACGTCATCTCGCATTGAAAAAGTAACACAACACAGTATGTTAAGAATGCCAAGACCCGTTCCATGAAATAGATGAACTTAGATGTGAACAAGTGAGTGTCCCCAGCGCTTCATCGGTCCAATTGTGACGAGTGTCACGGGAATAGGTCATCCAAAAAATTAGGTAAAGCCTCTTGGTTTAGGGTTTATGCCCCATGTGAGGGGAATTTCTGAGATCAAATATATCGGGAATTGATACGATATCAGAACTGTCTTCAAAACGAAACACGCCCTTAGGGGTTCCCTTATGACCACCAGACCGGAAAGGAATCCGCAGATTGTAGCACATTTTATCTGTAGCATTCTCTGCGCACGTGGCGAAAACTACTTTCGCGAAATAGGCTGACCACTAGCCATGCTGCTTCGGGAGCATTGTCACAATTTAAAAGAGCGTCTTCTAAAGAAACTTAAACGGGCTGAATATTCGATAGAGGTCATCGGATAAACAGGAACGAATCCAGCATTTTGCAAGTTGAAATTAACCTTCTAAAGCCTGGTGCTTGCTTCACGTACCAAATCGTTTATAATATTAACAATTCTGCTTTCCACCCACAGATTGCAGTTTTGTGTTTTGTATGGGTCTCGGAACAATGAGCGATTATTTCCCTGTAAAAGAAGTAAGTGGTTTTTTGTAACCGAGTCGGGGTGTGTTTACTGCGACGTACGAAATGAATCGTTAAACATAATTTTGTTTTTAATTTTTGCCTGTAAGTGGTTAATTGCAAACGCAGGAAGTAGAATAAATCTGCCTACGTGTTGTGTTTAACAAATCCATTAAACTGATCTGGTTTGGAAATTTTGCCAGTTTGGATTCCCCCAATCAGTAGGGAGGTGAGCAAGTAATTGTAAAGGCCAGAATGATCTGATAAGTTCTTAATGCTTATCTTTCTTAATTTATCCTGTACTTTCAATTCTATCCCCATTTTAGTACCTTAACTTCGATTTTCTTATTAGTAGGTGGGTGGCAGTTGTTGTTTTGGTAGTATTAATTTCCACTTCTCTTGCTGTCTTAGGTTTAGGTCTCCATTAGGTAGTCCCACAGTTTTTATTACAGTTTTATTTTTTATGTAATTATGTATTTTATCTTACCTGCCACTGTCAAAACTGTATCCAAGGTGCATATTGTATGTAAAGGCAGTTAACGGATATAGGTTTGTCTCTGATTGAACAGCTCTTCTTGTCGGACATAATGAGTAGTTTCCTATCCACCCTTTCTCATCAGGACAAGGCCTGATCCAGATTCCAAACCGCTGTGGTTTTTTAAATACGAAGTTGCGTCAAAATCCTGAATTAAGTGGGACTTTTTTTCTCACCTCAGACGTTGGTACGTCTGCCATTATTTCTTATTGTATGAAATTAATGAATGTGACACTGGAGTGACCTGCAATTAGCACAAGTCCTTGCCACGATTCCCGAAAATCGGTCAGGTGGTTCAAAAGACAAAACACTGGACACTTAGGCAGGCGCGCGCGCACACACACGTACACACAAATAATTATATATATATATATATTATATGTATATATATATAAGTTTTCATAAGCCTGCACTTGTTCTTAAGGAAGGAAAGTGAGCTAAAGTATCTTCACAGGTAAAGGGAAATGTAAATTAAAGTTGTTCTGTGCTTAATTTTGCATATAGCCTTCATAATTATGGGAGTGGATGTATGGCTCCACAAATTCTTGAACTCGCGCTAGAGCTAATTAGTGAACACGCCGCTTCTTTTACCCCGCGCAAAGAGCTCCTGGTATCATATACATACGAAGCTAGGTGGGCCCAACTGGCTATGTGAACAGTGTGAAGAAGAGAAAAATTCATTGCATCGAGAATCGAACCAAGATTCCTTACCAATACATAACGTGATCTAGGCATTGTACTACGTGGACTGCCGACGTATCAATATATACTGGCTGAAGATGGGGCCAGTGGTTTGCTTGTTTGAACAACGAAGGGCAGACCTTTTTTAAAATCTGACAGTTTTTCTCTAGAAAAGATATTGCCAACTTTTCTTGAAAACAGAGGCTCATTACCATATTCAAAAAGCCCGACACTGGGTTCCATCCTGAGCAGTTTGAGGCCGTCCATTCCGTAAGGCTTTTCTGTACGTGGGAGTGAAACATCCGATTCCATAACCGGAACGTCTTTGTCAGTTAAATAGTACGAGCAGATAAAATTATACTTACGTTGAATTTGAATCCAACTTCACGTTTTTAAATTCAGCACAGTTAACGATATGTCGATATGTTGCTTGCCTTTATCTGCGTGGGTGTGGGTTCTGTCACGCTCGAGAGAAACCCAACGCCGTTGCCAGGATAAATGGAGAAAGATATCGATAGGACCGACAAATAAGAGGGCTGGGAAACGAGCACGGGAGAAATGAGGGAAGATTATGAAGATAGAAGGGAGATAATAGAAAGAACGATCGGGGTAGGTAAACTTTGTAACATGAAGGAGAGAGAGGATAAAAGGGGAGAGGAATGACGGAAGGACGGGCTAATAAACGAGACTGGAAGGAATACAGGTGAAATGGGTAAGGAATATACGAAAGACAAAGCCGAAATGAATAATGGGATGAGGGATGTATTGTAATCTGAAAGAAGAGGGAAGATGGAAAGGAGATGGAAATGGCGGCAGGACGGGCTACTAACAAGGATAGGAAAAGAGTACAGAAGAAAATGGGCAGGAGATGAGGTACGAAAGGGATATAGAAGTGAAGAGCGTAAGTAATGGAACTGTTCTGATGTGACGGAGAGCGATGAAAAGAGGTAATAAGACAGACAAATGAAGGGCATGAGAAATGAGTACTGGGGAGAGGATGAGCTAAAAATATAAAATAGAATGAAAACGTTAGAAACCAGAATACAAAAGAAATTATTTTTACTGCCCTCTTCAAATGTTTATGCGCTTTATATGCATGTGTGAGTACACACGCACCCACAGATATAAGCAAAAACTTCACCGTTTTCTGGTGTCTGCAAGCTGACACGCCACTGATGCCCGTAAATGGCTTACGTTTTTGTGATCGCTTAATTCTTATATTCTCAGTGTTAAATATGCCGACACTAAGGTATTCAAAGCGCATTTGGACTTGTTATCATGCTTTTGTGACTTAATGTGGTGTACATTATAAACTCCTCTTGCCTCTCCCGTCCCTCCACCTTGACGCTGAAAGTGATGACAAGAAAGAAGGTCCGGGATTTAAACAATTTCATAAAGGCACTCCGCGGAAAATATATTCTGACAAAAACAAGTACTGGTCTGTTGGTCATATTATTGCAACCTTATGTCTTGTATTGTTCTAATGACAACAGAAGAATTTGCTGCAAAGGTATGTAACTCTTAAATTAAGTTATAGACCAACTGATGCACACTAAAACCACTCTTTTAAGTAGCTTTATTATTAAAATTGTTAAAAATTGTACCCCTACGTTGATCCTAGGATCGAAACACGTGTAGGGGTACAATTTTTAACAATTTTAATAATAAAGCTACTTAAAAAAGTGGTTTTAGTGTGCATCAGTTGGTCTATAACTTAATTTAATATGACGAAGATGCACGGTGGCAACAGTGTGAAAAGTATGTAACTCTGTTTGCACAAACGTTTGAAAATAGAATAGAATCTGAAAAGAATTTAAAACCGTTGAATTCACGGTATAGTAAGAACACTACATCCTCATTCAAAGGTAACTTTTACGACACAACGCAATATAGAGGACAGGAGGCAATGGTGCATTAACACCACAATAAAATATGGCAACCTAAACAACAGTATTTCAAAGTACGAATTAATCACAAGTGTGAAGTTTTGAATAGATCTACATATTTATACATCGCTGAAGAGGCAGAATTCTGCCGAAAGTGTAGGATTAATTAATATTTTGACTAAGTACATGTAAAATATTGGTGTGCCCGATAGATCTTATTGAGCTTAACTTATGAACGTATGAATATTTTATGAAAATTTCTGTCAACCTTAAGTTAACAAGTTAACCAGTAGACTCAAAGTTCAGCCTGTCTTATTGATTCACATATTAAATAGCGAAGTTTAAAAAGGAATCTTGTTCAGAAGCAAACAGTCTTTCAGCTAGTCAATAAAATCCCCACCAACATAAGGAATCCGAAACTTCTCTACCGTATTTCAAAGAACAGACTCCTGAAACGTATACTGAGTAATTTAAATCTATCCCACACACAAACATCCAGTTTATTAAAACTCGCATAAATTTTACCCGCCCGCTAGCGCTAGGTTACACATGCAGTATATTTCGTTCAGGTTTCCCTACCAAAAGTTCATGTGAATTTCTAATCTTCCAAATCCATCTCCCGTATGTCTAAATTAAATATTAACATAGAAGTTTTGGAATTATTGTATCTGCACCCTTCCTACTCCTTAGGGGAAAGCAGGCGAATTTCGCATGAGATATATGGGCCTATGCTCTCCAATTAAATAAGTTCTGGTTCGTAATCTTCGCCATTCTTTTATGGGGCGACAATTCACCGCAGACTAACACAAAATGACGCAAGTTCGTCAGCTGCAAGTCATCAGTCGAAAGCAAAGTGCAACAAGTTTACTGTTCTCTGAGATGTAGCGCCATTTGTTTTTGTAAGCGGATGGACCGGCAGTCCTCAAATTTGGGATTGAAGGAGATGGAGGATTTCTCCAAAAAGCTGGTATATTATCTAACAGACTACACGGCGTCATACCCCAATCGACTGTAACCTTAATATGCATCGCCTTATACACGTCAATTCTCAGAAAATGAAACAGTCTTGAATTCAGTAAATAAATTCCTGCAATGTAAATCAGTAGCTTTTGAAATTAGGGAAGCTGGCGCATATGAACATATCTCATAAATATTTGTTGCAAATCATAATGCTCATATTGTTGAGTGGCGCATAAAGGTTTATATTTTTATTATATGTGCTTATTGTTAATATTTTAATTAGACTTTTTTTTTGTTTTTTGTTTATACTTTCCCCTCTATATTTTATTACTTGTTTTCGCTGCAACGTAATATAGAGGACAAGAAATAATGCATGGCTGTCTTCTATAATTTTCGCTTTATAAATTGTGTTGTGCCCAGATTCAGCCTAAATTTCACATTACACGTTTTGATATCATTATCTTGCTACGGGTAATTCTTATTTATGCTACTGCATTTTTTATTTTTATGTCTCGTTTTCTTTAAATTTATGCCTGTAATTGGCTTCATTGTTACTGCCACATGGGCTATTTAAAGCTATAAATTATTGGAACTGAATTATCATCTTTATTAACAGGCTTAATTTTGGTTTTTACATTTAGTTATCTCTGTATTTTGTAAGTCAGATTTAATATATTCTATGTTACATTGGCTGTCCGACTTATTTAAATTAGTATTCATTTGTCTGTAAAACAACACTGCCTGGGAAGAGATCAGTTTGGGGATTTTAACAGAATGGAAAGTTTGAGAACTACAGATTCTGGGCTATGTAATGAAATCGCGGCAGATTATAGTTCCATGGCACGGACCTACCCGTGTTGAAACTAAATTAAAACTGGTGTTGAAATAAAACTTTTGAATAGCTCTGTAATTTCGCCAGGGGAGCAGTACGAAATTCAAAACATTCCACATTCAAAAGTGAGATTTGCGATCTAACTGGTTATGTATAAAAATTCAGTCGTAAAATATGTGTATTTTCTCAATTACTTGGTGTGATGTGAATTAAGTTAGTGCCTAATTAGTGGCTGCCACGAAAACGAGGTGAACCTCCCCAACTGCTCTGACCATGTTCCCAATCTACGGTTAGACAAGAGCCGCTGATTTCCCCCGAGTTCCACCCGTTGCTGTTGACCGTGATGCGACAATTCCTTATCACGCAACACTGCCTAATCTCAACTCGGCACTAGATCGAGGCTAGTCGTGAGCTGTAGGACCCGGCCGATTTATCCGCAGGTAAATCCCCGCTACCCATTGAATAGGCGGTGTTTGGCGTGGGTCCCATGGACACTTAAGAGCAGAGAATACCTCCTAATCATGTTGGGACTTGAGCCATAATTCCTCCGTCATCCAGCCCCATAGCCTTGTCACCATTCCGATTAGGCTACGCCGGCGCCTCATTTAAAATGCGGCATAAAACTTAACTTTCTTACTGAGGCACCTAACAAGTGTCCAGTCCTAGACGAAGACTTCAACTTTGCGAGAGTATCATAATGTGCTGCATGGGTAGAGTGACTTCACAAATGGGGGACAGTGATGAATGAGTGCGGAGCAATGATGGAATAAGCCAAAAACAAAGGAAAACCGCCGAAACTAGGGGACAGACTTTCTCTAGTGCTACTTCGACTACAACTTTCACATGATACCACCCGGGACTGAACCTGAAGCTTAGTGTTAAGGATCAAGCATTTAGCTGCCTGAATGCTGTCTGTTATGTGAAATGTGACGTGCTAGTTAAAATATTTGTGTACAGGAACCTTAAAGATAACTAGGTATACATTCCTTCATATAGGCCTATGATGTGATATTTGAAGTTAAGATACCGGGTCATAGAAATTTAAAAATAATATCTAGAGCAAACACCTTTCGTTTAACGTGTTATAAAGGAACTAAGAACGACTATAAAAAGAAATGTGACGATTATTACAGGAATAAAGTTCCACTGGAAATATAAGAGCAAATTAAAAACATTTCTTCGAAAAATTGGCACGGTGTTCTGGTAATGTTTCCTGTACATGACAGTCCTTTGAAGACTAAAATTCGTCTAAATTATATATACAAGTTCAGGTTCTGCCTCACAGCTAATGAACTCCATCTCCACTACAAAGTAAAATCTGCTAAGCTGTGTGCAGAAATAAGTTATTCTGGCTGTGAGAATTTCACGGAACACATAAGGACACTGTCTGGACAAAAGTGACGCGTTTTAGTATTGCAGCACCTGATGCATACATACCACGTGGCTTTAAACGATTAAAAGAATATTGTAATATAAATTTTCATCATACCTACATAACACAAATCCAATTAAATATGTAAATATTTATACACTTTACAACAAACAAACCACAAGGGGAACGATGGCATTACCACATACAAATATGTATTGCATATGTGCTCATACAACGTAGATTTAAAATAAACGAACTGCGTAACACATCACAGAGACAGCGTGTGTTTAATACTATGTGAACATGATTCAGGTAAATTTTATAGCGCAATATATAGAGCGTAAATGATGTGACCTGCTTGCTTATATGTGACACAAATAATTCTTAATGATACATTGCTGTGTACATTAAACGGTATGTGGCTGCTTAGCGAAAAAGCAGCTACTGCAGATACACATAATATCAAATCATAACACTCAGTCCAACAAAATGCACTGTATTTTCCGCAGATATTTTATACTCGTTTTACAATATCACGTTGAACACTGCTACATGTTTCGATCCCTTATGGAATCATCATCATCATCATCATCCCTGTTGATGATCCCATAAGCTATCGAAACATGTAGCAGTGTTCAACGTGATATTGTAATATAAAATATCTGGGAACAATGTAGTGCATTTTGGACTGCATGTTATAATTTTATTATCTACAATGCACGGAATGAACAATATAAAATACAGAATGTCCCGTCCTTCTTGACCCCGAGCACGGCAGGTACATCGCATAGCAGGCCTGCATCCGCCAAGACATCCCGTGACAGATGCTGTAACAGACTCTTAGTAGTGACCATCATAAGACGCAGAGTATCTTAATGAGCCATTTGCGAGGTTCAGGCGTATTTAATAAACCTATAATTGGATTATGGAAAAAGCGAAAAAGTTTGACTGGAATTGGTCGTGGCTGTTTAGAACCACCATCGTACTGTTGCCTGCAGGGACTCTATACGACAACCACAGGATTAGTGTTACTATTTCCAGTTGAAGGGCTGAGACAAAAATATAGGTATAACTTATCAGTACAAGTCAGACGACGTCCTGCTCCGTATACCGTTTCGAAAAACGTACAAAGTAAATTTCTATTTTCGCATATTTTAGCTGTCCAGTCCAGAATATATTATGCAACAGCTTTCTATATAAAAATGTAAAGATGATATTATACATAATTACAGCTTAAGTTTTCTGTTGTTTTGTGTGATAATGAAACAAGGCATGTCACATTAAAGGAAGAACATAGATTGTGTCTGTGAACAAGATGAAGAGGAAAAGGTGTAGACGTAATGGGAAAGATGAGATATGAGGGTCAAGAAAATGCACAGTGAGGAGGTTCATGATTTTTACTATCCACCAAACATTATTAGGATGATAAAATCAAGGATGCTGAGATGGGAGGGGTATGTTGCACGCATGAGAGAAAAAAGGGATTGATAGAGAGTTTCATTCGGAAAGCTTGAAGGAATAAGGCGACTTAGAAACCTAGGCGCAAATGGAAAATCAGTATTAGAAGCGTTCCTAAATAAATAGTGTGGCAGGGTGTGGATTGGATTTATCTGCTTCCGGATAGGATCGAATAAGGTAATAAACCTTGGGGTCCCATAAAAGGCAGGAAATGGTTTTACTAATAGAGCAACTCTTAGGTCCCCAGGAAGAATTGTGCTGCCTTGAATTATTGTTATGCAATACAGTGAAATTAACTTACAGGCGCTGCGTTAAATAACTAACGTCATGGAGCAAAATCCTTCTTGAGAAGCTAATAGTTCGTCAGCTAGTCAATAAATCTCCCCCATTTTATGGAGGCTGCATGTTCGTAACTGTGTTCACAAAAGCCCGCCACTCACCTGAGCCACATGATTCTAGTCCACAATGCTCTATTCTATTTCTGTACGTTCCAGCTTAATGTTATACTTCCATCTACGCCCGGGGCCTGTAAGTGGATTTTCCCTTTATCTGTCACCATCAAAATCCGCTATGAATTTGTCTTCTCGGTTATGTCCCATAGTGCGGCCGAACTCATCCTGATTGCTTTCATCACCCTAGTGGTATTGATGAGAAGTACAATTTATAAAACGTCTGATTATTCAGTTTTTCCAGCCTCCTATTGCTTACTTCCTTTTAGGCCCACATGTCTTCCATAACGCCTCATTCTGAAGACCCTTCAGCCTATATTCTTCCATTAATGCGAGAGAGTAAGTTTCGCGCTCGTAACACAAAAGACAAAATTGTAATCCTGTATCTTTTAATATTTTTTAAATAAGAAATTGGAAGACAGAATATTTTGGACAGATTTGTAGCTGGCATTTCCCGAATTTTGTCGTTTTTAATTTCTTTGTTTATGCACTTTCGATTTATTAGCCTTATTTCCAAATATCTGAAATTTGTCATACTTTTAGATAATTTATTAGCTACTTTTACCTGTGTAAAATTGTCTAGGTTGTTGATTTTTTATTACAAGCAGTTCTTAGCTTCTCGACCATCCCAAACCTTGAGGACCACGCCTTGTCCACTGTCCTCCTCCCTATATTAGGTAAATATTTTTGTAGGTACCTTCTACATCTGGAGGCCTTCGCTTCAGGTATTAAATTTAACAGCAGAAGCGTCCATTGAAATTTCTAAAGAAAAATTTAGCATTTTCTATTTCTACTTACGGTTTCCACGGACGACCATTCCGTTTATCCACTATTAAAACTGTAGCTCTCTTGGGAGCTTAAATCGCAATTTTACTGAATATTCACAGTGTGCACATGTTTTAGGCAAAGATCGAAAGTGTAATGAAGATATATAGATTGCTTTACTGCTGCCTTTTTCTGGTCCTGATCTTAACTTTTACCATTGACCTATACTCCTGTGTAACGCACACATAGTCAGAAACCTGATTCTATTACATAACTATTGTAACGTTTGTAGTGTATTCATCTGTTGATGAGAATTGTGTAAATCCTGGTGTCAGCGTTATCATTGCGCAGTCCCAGTTGAGTTTTCTTAGTCAGTTAATTGTAATATGGC
Source organism: Reticulitermes speratus (assembly GCA_021186555.1). Lineage (NCBI taxonomy): Eukaryota > Metazoa > Arthropoda > Insecta > Blattodea > Rhinotermitidae > Reticulitermes > Reticulitermes speratus. The sequence goes on from JAJKFL010000005.1 coordinate 26,254,519, forward strand.
TTGACGCTATGGTTGTCGCTCTAAAACTGCAACCGGAGTGGAGGAAACCTTGCTGTATCCCCTTTCTTCAGATGCAACATGTCGGATGAAAATGTATGACAGTCTGTCACTAGAACTCAGGCGGAAGTTCGGTTTGATCCTTAACACTAGCAAACAAGACAGGAGATGATGAGTGTTTTTGATACGCAGGAGCAGGACGGGTATGTTTCGAAGTTAGCGTCAGAAGGAAACCTTTAAAGAGCCCCACAGTTACAAGATGTTAACGAGTTGAATCAAAACCTTTCATAGACGTCTCTGTACAAGAATTACATTATAAAACCAAACACCTAATATTTGCCGTTGGTTTTACATGTCAGTAATAAGAAATCACACCTTTGAAATGGCAAGGCCTTGCGGAAGCATGTAGTGATTGTGAAGTATTCTGTTTAATAATTGTAGTTGTATTGGTATTGTTTATTAACATTGACGCATGCAGTAGTAACCATCTGAAGTAAACGTATTTTGTGGATATACTGCCTGCGTTAATATTGGAAACTTCTGTACTTTTCTGACAGAATATATTTTTGGATTTCTTACTGTCGCCATAAATATCCATTATTTGCCCAAACAACCTTAACATTTGCAATTAGGATACTGTAGAAATTAAATGGTTTGGTTATAATTTAGATGAATGTCAGATGTTTGTACTTACTAATTAATCAGTACAATATGAAACTTTACAGAGGAAGGTTGATCAAAGGGTGACAATTCCGACTTCTGTACGGGCGGTATCCTTTTCGAATATCGGCTAAGATATTCATTGTTGTGTTTGGCCTGCTGGCTTTCTATAGCTGCTTCCCGCAAATTATGCAACAATCGCATCCTCCCTAAATATTTAAAGTTTAGAGTAGGCTGCGCGGTCATCCTGTCTTATCATTCTGCAATAAATACTTGTTTCAGCTGATAAAACTTTGTTAAAATATCCTAATTTCCTTCAAAAATTTATTACAGTAGTGCAGTTACAGATGTAACATATTTCATTCGTTGTTTTCTACAATATTTAATATAATACACTAATATTGTTATTTAAAAAATACATACTGATAAATTTTGTAATAATTTGTGTTTATTCTTGTCTTTTAAATAACCTTTCAAAAATAAAGATTTTTTATTATCGTCCAAATACACGTCTGAAGACTTTATATTGAGAGCAATCCAGTATTCTACGGGTAGGCACAGCACCAGAGGCCATGTGAAATATCATCTATACAAAATCAACTTCCACACCTTTGAAGCATGAAACAGGTAGACGACAGACAGAAAGAGAGAAGGAAGAGAAAGCCGTTTGGTAATAGCGGGTGGCAGTGCATTTTTTGGGGTGGTAAAAAGTTGGTAGAAGCTTGCCATCTTACGATTCACACGTTGTATCTGTTGTCCTTTTGGTGAAAGTAGGTTGGAGGGAAAATCACTTAAATGGAGAGCGAACTGTTTTGTGGTCATGCAACAGAGAAGAGATGATGAACACATTTCTTGCTGCTTGACGGCGTAATTTTGGTATTAAAGCAGGAGGAGCTGTTTGATAAGCATACAGTGCAACTAAACGTCTGGTGACAAACTCAGCATTTGATGTGGGAAAAGGAACCCCACAAAGTCCTTGATGAATTTGGCTGATTGCGGAACCTTTCGGACAGCAGTACGAGATTTAAGGACAGAAAATTTAACGATTGTCGCCACATGCACTTCTTCCTGCAGTTTGTATGACAGACGTGTCACATTGGTAAGCAACAGCTTTAGGTGACATATATTGTATAAACATGTGTTTTGTTAAATAGTATTTAAAAACCCAGTAACTCACAGAAAATATTGCTTCTCCATTGTAAGAACTAACTGATTAATCGTGTCTGGGGAAGAATTCTTTTTCCTTATTTCGAGGAACAAATGAAACGCGTATACAATTTGTAGGTAATAATAAAGAACTTTAAAAGTTCATCAAATGGTACTTATAGTTCATTAATTCTGTAGTCTGTCTTACGACAGGTCCATAGCCTCTTCCAAAGCGAGTTCTCCACAGGGTGCGATCTAGTGTTTCATCTTTAAATTTCCAGTATCTTCTCTTTTCCTAAAGGTCATCCAGTAGCTGCTTACGCCTTCTTCTTCGTCTTCCCGTAGTTATCAGTTTAATTTTGAAGTATTAATTATAATTTGTTTAAGAAAGTCATACTTTGCTAAACGATTCAAACGAATGACTGGACAGCTGAATGGAATGATAAGATATCATCAAGGCATGTGGTATTGAGCAGGGCGAAAATACCTCATCCGGTTCACCGCAGTGTGTGGGAGGAGAGAGTCGAGTAGAGATGGGGCATTTGCGGACCCCAACAACAACAAGAAGATTGTGTTGGGAAGAACAGGGTGGTGGGGAGTGAGAGAGACGTAGACGAAGTAAGAAAGGAAGGAGAAAAAACAGTCTTGGAAAAAGTTTTCCAGCGAAAAGTCGCCATGCCAAAGAAGAAGAAGCATCACGTTAGTTGTCGTCTCGAAACATTTAGTGCGGTGGTGTCCGTCTTGTCTTGCTGCTTCCCTTATCTGTTTCGACGTCGCCAAAAGCAAAGTTTTGCTCTTCCTTTCTTTCATCTGATTATAAATGAGATAGTTGCTGGACAAATTTTGATCCATCCTACCCTTCCAGAGTTTAATTTCCGGTTTAAGTTGATGCATTTTGAGATATAAATTACCAGAAATCATATTTTATGGCATACATTTATAAATCGTCTGTTCTGTTGACTTTGTGTTGGTCCCTTGAACACAGAGAAGCTGACTCACTTTGTTGTAAATTATTCTTATTATCACTTGAAATAGGTTATTTCCGAAGCAGTCTCTAAACACACCCATCTGGATCCTAATATATGTTTTGTATTACGGAATATGTTTTAACTGACCTCAAAATCAGGTTAAATTTCTGAATTAAGTGTGCTGAAAACACATATCTTCAAAACTAGAATTACGTACCGTGTTGCCGTAGCGATGACACCCAAGATTTTACTAACAAGGTACACATTTCGAATCTCAGCTGCGTGATTTCCTATTTTGTATGACGATTTTTAATTGTTTCTTTATTCTAAATGGACTGTTCCTGCGAGCTACATTGACACGTGGTACCAGATTCTCTTTCAGATCGAGACTCCTCCGAAGCTGAGCGAGCATCTGTTTTATTTATCTCGAAATAAATGCATAAATTTTGTATCACACATAATTTTAAAATAAAAGGACCTGAAAAAATAAAGTCTGATTTCAAGATCCGTGCGTTGTTAGTTGACTCTGTGTCGTTATAGCAGAATAGGCTCGATATTTTGAACTATCGTAATGGCTTTACCGTTAGACTCAAACTGTCCAAGACTGCCTGACCCTCAGAGGAGCTATAATCCTTCGAAATTTTGGAACTACCTGCCCGAAGACATAGCGTTTTATCCCAGAAGATTGAGTCCTCAGCACCACGAATGTGAGAAACTTAAATCTCGCAAAAAAAAATTTTAACTTTGTAGAAACTAGATATTATGTTAACATAAATACTACACAAATTAAATTGGCCCAATAGATTTTAATGCAGAATAAATTTAAACCTCTAAAACAGGTCACTTATTCTTCATAAGTAAAGAGGCTTGAGACTGAGTTTGCTCTTTTGCGGTCACTAATTGGCATAATATGCTAAGCGTGTCACTTGTGCTAGTTGGTTGAATGTCAACCCTCCATTTTATCCATGGAATAGATTTACGTGTTTCTCATTATTATCGGAAGAAATAGACATGATTTCTTTAAAGGCCATAAACCGTTTGGGCCTTATAATGGCGACAAGGTGCGTTATTTTGTGAGTTAGGTGATCAATTTTTAAATATTGTTTGCATAAATTTTAGGCTTTGACATTTAATTGTCATCATTTAAATTTTAAAATAAAAAGCGCGGAGAGGCATGAACGTATTTTTCAGAACGAGTTTTTATCGGCGCTTTCCATAAAGAACACATAAAACTTGTTCTAGTTCCCGTTTTTGTGGTTTTTCTGTTTGTAGTTGAATTAAGCCGAGCCACAGTGTCGTTTACACATAAACAGACATCACTCAAACGGAGCGGAAACCACTGACGAGCCGTAGGACTCTAACCCAATATAAATTCCTCTTTCACTAGGCCTCTCAGTCCACAAAGCCGTCTATTTGATTGTTGTGGGTGGTGTTTGTTCGTGACTGAAAATTAGGTGGCACCATATATGATGTAATAATATTCATAATGAGTATGTGGTAATAATAATATTATTATTATATTAATATATATATAATATTAATTGAGTCGCGGTGTTTGTTTGACTGTGTAATTTTAATCAAAGCTACAAAGATTAAAGTTGCGCAACAAGATATTTGGTGTCTGTGGTCACCTTCAATAACTGTGGAGTGATGCGCTGGGAAGACCAGCGTAGTCTTTGGCGAGGTGCACTGCTTCCTATAATAAGAAAAATATTAACTTGTGGTTTAGTAAATTTGAAATAATAAAATATTTACATATAAGTACAGAAATTAGCAGAAGTGCTTGTTCTTCCCTGGCGGTCTTTTTAAAATAGAAATAACGAAGTAGAGTAGGAGTAAGATTAAAAATAATTATTGTGCAGTGGTTGGTAACAATAGAAAACTTATTTTAAAAACTTATAACGAAAGTGCTTATTTATTATTGCGCATTAACGACACTCCCGTTCAAAATATAGACATCGCCGAAGGAGGTCGCAAACTGTACTGAAAAAATAAAACTACAATTTATCTGTTTCTTTATGTGGATACTAAATCTTCTTTTCCATCCTCAGGGAAGGATATTTGATTGAGGGTGTTTGAGAACAGGTTGCTGAGGGAATACTTAAATGTAAGAAAGTAAAGTAAGAGGAGGGTCGAAAAATTTCATAGCAAAGTCTTGCATAATTTTCGCTCTTCAATAAACATTCATTTTTTTTCAATGGCTCGACAGCCCCTTCGGGGCTTAGGTCGTCTCAGTTTTCGAGGCTTCACGATCACACTTTTAGACACAACACATTCGGTAGGACTCCTCTGGACGAGGGATCAGCCCGTCGCAGAGACCTCAACCTGACAACACACAACACTCACAAAAGACAGACGTCCATACCCCGGCGGGATTCGAACCCACAATCCTAGTAAGCGAGCGGCTGCAGACCCACGCCTTAGATCGCGCGGCCAGTGGGATCGGCCTAAACATTAATAGAGTGGTAAAATGAAGGACTGTAGGATGGACGGGGAATGTATCAGGTTTTATTGCGACGATAAGTACATAAAAAGTTGTAATTTGACTTCCTAAAGGTACTAGATCGCTATGGAGACCTAGTTGTAGATGGGGAATCCTGCTAAAACGGGTGGTGTTACATAACTGGTCATGAAAGTGCTCAGGGTATTTAAGTGACTGAGCACAGAATCTAGTTGCTGCCTCTTGTGAACAGGATTACTAAATTTCTGAGTCCGTAAATTGTAGGGAATTTCTTCAGTGGCTGAAGAAGAATTATCTTTCTGCATTGGTTAAGTTATTTATTCTGTATTGGGTATATCTTCCGCTTCCTTCTTGTAAATCTATTCAACCGTCCTCACGAGTGTTCCTTCATTATTACCTGCAGTGTTCTCCTTTCGAACCTGCGTCACTTCAGCACAGTAATTTTTCACGCCTGATACTGCGTTATTATTAGTACTAATTATATCAATTTCCTTAGTGCCTACAACAAAATTGCAGAAAGCAGTTAATCGACTGGCATATGTTTGTCATACTGGAGAGGTTCCTGGTTCAAATCATGAACTGAACACCGTCCAAGGTTTTTCGTGGATCTTAAAGAATTAGGGTAGGGTGGTGCAAACTAGGCTCATCTAGCTCAGAATTGTTACAGTACAAGGTGAGAGCTGTTTTGAAGACGGGTTTGAACCCTCGGGATCCACTAAATACTTCACGAGAAACTGTTAACATCTTAGTTGGACTCTGCTCTATGGGGTTTAAAATGTAACTACTTAATTTGAAAGATACACATTTTTAAATATTTAGTTATTACATAGTGTGACAGTGATAGGGACAGGTGGCGGGCTCTTGTGAATTCGGTAATGAACTTTCGGGTTCCGTAAAATATAGGGAATTTCTTGACTAGCTGAGAACTCTGCTCCATGGAGTTAGTTATAGTGTGAGAGTGGTAACAGAAACAACCGTATTCCGGACGAAGAACTTGTATTTCGTCTCGATAATAATAAACACTTCGTAAACTACTGTAGACGTATCTACTCTTATATGTCATCATTTGTTTCGGTGTAGACAGACTGACAGCTGAGTTGTCACGAAACCCTATCCTCTGCACTGATTTTGATGCTACTGCTCTGTCAGTTTCTATCGTTTAAAATCGTAACAAGGATTAAAGACTGCTATCGGCGGTGGTCGGACCCTTCACTCTTGCAATTATCCAACATTGCCGCTTCTCGAGTGTGGCGCTTCATTATTCTAGCACAGGATTAACCCCATCCTCCTTCTAACCCCATGGCCCGAGTCTGCAGACGGCTTGAATGCAAATAGCCTTTTAATTTTCGCAGTGTGTATGTTATCGTACTGATTACTCCCTGTACAATACGTAGCCCTGTTTTAATATGGACACGTACTCATGGTAACTAGAGTGCATGTGAGCAAAATCTAATTTTATTCGTTGATTACATGTATAATGTGGAGACAAGGTTTCGCCATACTAAAATTTTGTAACTTATTTATTCCGAGTCTACTGGACAGTATAATTTTACACACAATAAGTCTGCTGTGTACCTGTTATTCATGTGTAATCAGAAATTCATAATTCGTCCACAGACTACATTACGTAAGTTCCTATCTGTCAGAATACAATGTGTCATAAACTATAAAGCCACAATGTAACTTTTCACAACCGTTGAAATCCCAAAAATATCGTCTTAATTTTTGGTTTCATGTTTGGAATTATCGTCACCTTTATCATTAACATCATGTGAACACACTGGAATAGTTTCATTCATTGCAGAACAGTCTTCTGGAAATGCTCATGTCTGTTTGTTTTTCAGTTTTAAAATTTCCTTTTTAATCAAAAGCTGTTCAAGAAGTATACTCTTATTTCATATCGGCTGAACTCAAACTTCGCTTTATACAAAGCCAGAATGTAACTCAACCTCTCACAAATGCACCTTCTTACAAATAATTTTGCTTGACGCGAAAGGGTATGTCTTATTAATATATTAATCTTTTATACGAACCATATTTCAGTACCGTGAATACGTAATACAAGACGAACTAAAACATTTATGTCTGTATGTAGTGTGAATGCCAGTAACAACACACTTTCTATAATACCACTGAACTATTGGCCTTCAAATTTTTTTGTAAAATCATGTCGAATGGAAGCGATATTGAAAAGCGATATTATAAATACTTTATTGGATAAAATAAATAGTAATTCATATTGACAATTGAAGCACGTTTCTCCGAATAGATATATTAAGGCAGTATGATTATATTTAATTTGCAACATTAAATCAAGAAGGCAATGTTTACGTTTTGTAAAGGTTAATAAATTGTAATAGCTAAATTATAAATTATGATTCATGTTTTAAGTAAGGCAGTACCCTCATTTCATAGAGATATCCTACAAAACATACACGAGATTTTAGTCACTGAAGTTATATTCCTGACAAAAAAAAGTAAGAAGTATGTTGGTTGTTCTACTAAAAGTGTTGTCTCGATGCGTCCATTAATATTGTAGACTGCAGGTTCAGAAATACAGGAATTTTTTGTCAGATAAACAGAAGTATGATTTGAAATAAGAAATGTCAAGGACTGAAGAAATACACTTTTTTTTAATTACTACATGTTCATGCTAGTGTTTGGAGCAGTGAATTTGACCTGAACAAAGGAAAATAGATACTAATAAATGGTTGTGCTTTATTTCACACGCTATTCGCATCTCAGATTATATATCTTATTTACTAAAGTAATTGATGGATATAGTAAAAAGTAAATAGTAGGAAGCAATCGTGGTTTAATCGGGGCGCTGTCCCGGCATTTGCCTGGTGTAACTGAGAAAGCAGTTAAGAACTTCAGTCAGATAGCCTGTGCGCCAGCCAAAATTTGAATCGGGCACATCCAGAATGCAAATGCAGATTGTTATCGCTAAACCAGTGTGCTTGGTTATGTGGGTGAAGTAATGACAGATGAGGTGAGAATATAAGAAGAGAGCTAGAGAATAAAAGAAGGAACTAAAGAAAAGTAGATGAATTTTAAAGATAAATACCTTGTAAGATGTTAATAAGTTACAGAGTAAGCAAATAAGTTTCCATCCTAAAGATGAACCAATATAAGGTAACAAAGAAGTCTTCGGACATAAATCTAGAGTAAAATGTCCAACGGAAAGACCGAGATCAAGACTGAAACAATAGATAGGTAAAATGTTACATAGAAGGGAGGAAATTGAGTAGCAGTAATTTTCTGAACATAGGAAAAGCTGGATACGCTCTTGCCGGATGGGACACAAAGAAGCTCAAAGAAAAAAGAAAAGAAGGTCCATGAAGAAAAGTGAAGTATGTAAAATCGCAACAAAAACATGCTTTGATATGAGGACTTCAATCTGCACTCTTCTTGTATATTTATTATTTACACAGGATGAAAGGAAATTCGCGCGCAAGCTCTCCATAGTGTGATTCTTTCTGTATGTTAGATGAGTACTGCAAGAATTTTAAAATAATATCTGTAATACTTGCGATTTCGACTGTTAGAAAATTCCTTTAATTGCACTTAGAGTCCTTTCATTTTTCGTGTCAGCACTTTTGTGGGGGGGGGGGAGTTTGGATCCTAACCCCACGTGCTAAGTTGTGGGTGGCTGGCTGCTTTTCCAGCTAAATACACTATAGCTTCTTGGTTTACGACAAGAGCCACAGCTGTGTTTGTGGAAAAAGTAATGTGAAGAAAACACAATAAAACAGAAGCAACGCGGTGAGTTCTTTATTGCTGTATGTTTCACATCGCTAAGAAATAAGTGTTGGGGTCTCATGGACTTCCATGTCATTTTCCGCTAGCATATATCCTGTTGAAATTTCAATGAGAAATTATTGTTATTATTTTCTCTTCATACATAGATGTCTCTACGCTCACTTTGCCCATATACATCATGGGTCTTGGCGGACAGTTGAAATAATGGTTTCAATGAACATGCACACTATGAACTTTCAACGGTTACGGAAGTGCAGCTGAATTTTTGCTGAGATACTAAATTTGATGGAATACTCGTAACATTATGCAACAGACCGTGCTGCTATCTGTCAGTATGCTATGAACTTCTTCGGCCACAGATCTTGCATTGTAATACTAACGCAAGCACACCTACGCCGCTTATTGTTGCAATATTCTGCTCTTACTTGTCACTACTACCAACTCAGGCTGCTGTCACACATGACGACAGAATGCCAAGCTATATTTATTATGTATAAGATTTTCCTCATCCGGCCTCATTTGTAATTGTTGTGTCAGCATATCCCGGCTCCTTACTTACATACACGTAACGCCACGGCTAGAAACGACCCTAGATATCTTATTCCAACATCTTAATATCGACAAACCTTCACTCTACATTGTGTGGATAACTTTATAGAAAATTCAACCTCCGGCGTTTGGACATAACCTTGGTACACAGCACAGTGCAATGGTCTACAAAAACTTTTCCTGATGTACGATACATATAACCTTCATCATGCCGGTCTTGTCTCGTTTCTGTACTTCAGGTGCAGCTTCAACAGTTGGACCCTCCCTGCTCCACCGTACCTCAGACGCTAATACCCCGCAACGCCGACCCGACGCACACCAGAAGTCCTCACAGTTCCTTTATCACTAATTTAAATTGCAGGGGTCTTGCACTGAATGGGGTTAAGGAATAGAGATTTTTAGAGGGATGGTTTGCCGACGTTTCGGGAAATGCGTGTATTTGAATAAGTGGGAGGACAAATTCAGATGGCCATTACCCTGTCCTTGTACTGTACATAAATGAAAATAAAGTAAGCTTAGACCTACAGGCAGGCAGGTAGGTGGGTGGGTAGTTAGGTAAGTTGGTATGTAGGTAGACAAATACAAGAGTCAATCAAGAAATAAGTTTATGTTTCGTATAATTTTGTAACTAAAAACACTACACTTTTTTATTGAAGGGCCGCGTAGCAGATGCTACGGACGCACCGCAGCCTTGTGGGCTTATTGTGCAAACCTATGAGGAAGATGAGGTTTTTTTCTGCTTTTCGATTTTAATGGAGCACCGATGGAATGAAACTGACAGGGGAAAACCGAAGTACTCGGAGAGAAACCTGTCCCAGTGCCACTTTGTCCACCACAAATCCCACATGGACCGACTCGGGATCGAACCCAGGCCTCCGCTGTGAGAGGCCGGCGACTAACCACCTGAGCCATGGCACGGCCAACACTACACTTAATGTAAATATATCAAGGGGAATATGTCGTTGAGTGATGCCATCTTTTTCCAGGGCTAAAGCAAAATCTTGGCTGTCACACACTTTAAAGGTGACCGTGAGATGGAAATCTGTTGTGAAAGTATGACAGCGTTGGACTTGGATTTCTATCATAGGAAACAGAAAAGCTAGTTGCGTGATATGGTAAATATCTCAACTGTAGGGGGGACTATGTGGAAAGGTAGTGGGATAACAAACAGTACGATTAAATCTGAACTGTTGTTATTACATTTGAAAATATAGGACTTAAAATATACGCATTGTAACTTATCCTCTGACAGACCCTCGTAGGTATTTCAGTAGCTCGGTAGGGGAGGGAGGAAAGAAGGAACTATATTCCGTGGCTTTCATTTCTGAGTTATTAACTGTAATAATATTACGGTGGCAACCCGTTAGTAATGTATGAGAAAATTAAAGTTAGTGTTTATTATGTCAGTCAGGCAAGAATTTGGAGATTTAATTTTAGGCTTTTGAACATACGTTCAATACTGAACACACGTTAATATGCCCCGTATCACTTTGATATATGAGTGTTATTAACGTGAAGATTGGGTCAGGTTGTATATATGCAGGCAGATAATAAGACACAACTTTTCGTATCCCGTAAATCGTTAAAGGAGTATCTCAAGTCATTACGAAAGCCGGAGTACACTAGTGACAAATGTTCACAGGGCTGGAAACTGTGCATTAGCGACACGAGCTGTCGCGCTAGTTTGGTGAAGCTTAAAATTGACTTACTGGATGTGTTGATGGAAGACTTGTGATTCGTAGCAGAAGCGTAATGATGGCGCTACATACGACGGATCCTTTAATAGTTAATTAAACCATTAAGTTTCCCCGGTACAAGCACTTCTTAACGACCGTACGTAAGAAAAGCTAGCGAGTACCTGGCACATAACTGGAAACATAACCGGAATTCACACCCTGTAGACTGCAGTGTGTACCCGAATGGCAGTGAGTGTAGCAATGTGTGAGGTTACAGTTATTTGTACTTCACCGCCTAAGTACAAGATGAATGAAAGATGATTAAACAAAAAAGTGTATTAACCTTGATTTCAGGCTTCCGCTGCGATGTTGATGATATCTGTGGTCTTCTGGGTAATTACACGGCGTCGTGTGGTAATTATTTACCGACGTTTCGGGACAACGTATCGGTCCCATCTTGACACGTGAAGATGGGACCGATACGTTGTCCCGAAACGTCGGTAAATAATTACCACACGACGCCGTGTAATTACCCAGAAGACCACAGATTTAAAAAAAGTGTATTCCTCACACATTTCTTAAACCAACAAATGCACACCTTTTATTTATTATATAATACAATTTTTTACGGTAAAATCAGTCCAACATGTTTCGGATCCCTGTTCTGGGACCGTCATCAGGGACCCGTATCGTGAATTACACAAAATCACAAATCAACAATTAATGGTAAATATTAAGAGTTCAAATGGTAAAATGTAGGTAAGTCAGTTGTTTTTGTGGGTCCACTGTGTGTTAGAAGTTGTGTGTACTTATGGAAGGCTAGGACAGTCCCTGATGATGGTCCCAAAATAGAGATCCGAAACACGTTGGAACGATTTTACTGTAAAAAATTGTAAGTAAAGTAAAGTTCTCCCTAGAACAGGCCACGAAGGCCCAGAGGGGGAGTAGAAGTATAGCTCTACTCTTTCTTTAACCTCGGCGCTAGATGAGGGTGGGTGGTCAACTCCACGCCCCGGCCGCTTTACCCCCGAGAAAGAGACCCGGTACCCATTGTATAGGAGGCTGGGTGGGCCCCAGGGCCGGTCTGGACGGGTGCGGAAAATCTCGCCACCACCGGGATTCGATCCCCGGACCGTCCAGCCCGATAAAAAATTGTACTGTTTAATAAATAAAAGGTGTGCATTTGTTGGTTTAAGAAATGTGTGATCGAATGAAAATGCACGGTATTAACAATGTAAAATGTATTCCTGGAAGATAATATAAAATATGGCGGAAGAAATTAGCAACAGAGAAAACTGGAAAGAACACGTGGGAAGAACGATATCTGAACATCTAACATAACAATTGTAGGCATACGTTTATCATTACACGATAAGATAAGACATAGATGAGACAGAAGTATAGGTTTAATTATCTTCGGGATCGACCTTTGCGCAACCCTTATTACGGGGAAAAAAGAAGAAGAAGACGGAGAAGAAAAGCAGAAAAAAGAAAATACAGACTGAAAGATACAGTCAGTTCTGCTACAACGCGTGTTTCTGTAACGCAATTGGCTGTAAGGCGATTGATGAACCGGAGAACGCTGTTGTGTATGCGAATTTTCGCATACGCCTGTTGGCTGTTACGCAATTTAAGGTTGGATGATTGGCGAAACTTTTTCTGGTTTCGCCGTATTTTATTCCGTGATTTTTTTTTATAACGCGAGGTCTCACAAGAACGCAACTTTCGCGTTATAGCAGAACTGACTGTACATAATATTTTCGATAAAAATATCTGACTGCTTGGAAGAGATTTTTTTAGAAGCTAGAAATTTCTCATCTGTTCAAGAAGTTCGCCATATTTTATGAAGCCCGAAGTTCCATTGCCATGTTCAGAAGAACTCACTGCTGGTTTTCCTAAAACCTAAGAGAGAAAATAAATGTGAAGTCACATACTTCCCATCTTCGACCCTGAATTTGATGATAAGTATGAATAACCCAGTGTTGGTATCTGACTGTGTACTAAGTTTTGTGTGTCTTATTTTAGTCCAGCCTTTTCTATCTACTCATCATAGATGTAGAGGGTGTCTATGGCACATGATCACACTCAATGACACACACACAACTCGGTAGGACTTCCCAGGACGAGGGATCGGCCCGTCGCAGAGACCTTTACGTGCACAACACACAACATTCACGAGACAAACATCCATGCCCCCTGCAGGATTCGAACCCGCAATCTCAGAAAGCGAGCAGCGGCAGACCTACGCCTTAGATGGGTGTCATTTAAGCCGTTAAACTGCCCTATTATTTCGAGACACTGGTGTCTTGGTTTCGGCACCACATATTTTCGTAGGCTTTTACTGACTTTCTGAATGACCTACTGCGTTCGTTTCCCCACGCGGAAGGAGCAGTTGAGGTTGGCAGTAACTTATTATTAAATAAAAAAAGGGACTGTTCCAGTCCATGCGATGAGGACATAGAGGGGATTAGAGATATAGCTATTCTTAACCGCAGCACTAGATGGAGGTGAGTGGTGAACTTCACACCCCGGCCGGTTACCCCTGTGAAAGAACCGCGGTACCAATTGAACAGGATGCTGGGTGGGCCCCAGAGCCAATCTGGACGTTTTGGAGAAGAGAAAAATCTCTTGCCCCTACCGGGAATGGAACCCCGACCGTCGAACCCATAGCCTAGTAGCTACACCGACTACGCTACTCCGCTTCCTATTATTAAATAAAAGTTGGTAGAAATAAGAAGTGATATTTTTTTTAATTCGTCTTAATTTGTAAACCAGCCTTTTGCGAAATACGTGCGTCCACTATGACTGTGGTGACGTCATAAGCGGGACAGTGGCGGCAGTGCTAGAAAACCGGAAGTTTGTGCGGCGTGTGCCAAAGTTAATTTTTCAGTCGATTTAATTAATGTAAGGCTGCTACCATAGTTCATAAGTGATTTGTAATATTGTTGATGTCCGATGAGTTTGGGTGCTCGGATGTAAATCTTTACGGAACAGAAAAAACGCAGATCACAAAATTACATTCCTCCATTTTCCGAAAAACAACAAAAATGATTTAAAGTGTGGGAATCGAAAATATACTACCAACCTTCGAAATATAGTTTCACGTTTTCGAAGCGTTTCATAGAGAGTAATTTTATTACACAGCCCTCCTTAGAGAATGATTAATGCCAAGTCATAAATTGCAAAGTGTGCTTAAATAAGTGTTTCCTGTCTGTGTTTTTAAAAGTTGAAATTTAATGAAATTACCAAAAACGTTCCCCCCGTTTATGAGCACAATTAATTATTTAATAATCTGTGGTTTTTATATGTAGTCCGAGCTGACATGCTGAGTCCGCTGGATGTGATACGAATGAGACGTCATTTAATTCCCACTGATTTATTGCTAAATTTGCCACAAATGATATTAAGACTTTAAAAAGGGGGATATTTTGCCTTATTAAAAGCAATTGACTGATGGAGACCGGACAAAAGACTGCCTGCCAAAAACGTTTGCGTTTATTACCAAATAGGTTACTTGAATGTCATGGTGCTCTGTTCGACGCAAAGAGGTATCAAGAATTAATTCTAAGCTTCCTTTAAAAACAGTCCTTATCTTCAATTCTACGTTTGGCATATAGCCAAAAGGTTCATAGAGAAGCTGACAGTATTGACAAAAGTCTGTGAAAACTTAATACAGTGGAAGAACTTCATCGTGAATCTTTCATGATGGCTGTCAGTGACTTATGGAAGACAGTCAGACGAACTTATTGAATAGTTCACTCCCGTTTTAAATCATATTTGTAACATCCGTAAATAGAAGGGCGGTTTTAAATATTCGAATTGTGGCAGTGACAGTATAAACGAAGACAGAAATGAGATATTCTCTGGTTCTCAGGATTACATCATTCTGACTACCGACTCCTGGACGGCGTTAAACAAACCAGCCATTTCTGCCACACGAACGCGTTACGAACGTATCAAACGGAACCTTGAAGTACACCCCTAACGGGAAATGACAAGAACACTGCTAGTGGTGCTTAAGGTTACTTAGCTGCAAATTCAGTTACAAAGAAATTGGTTGCAAGGCGTCCACTGCATGGCGCAACACTTTCCTGCTGTCATTTCCTAAAGCTTGCTCCGATCACAAGGAACAATAACCAGAAGTATTACATTTTTCCTCTACATTTTTCTTTAATCATTTTGAAAGTCACTTCCAACATTAAGTACATTTTACTGCAAGGAATGTAAGACGCAATACTACATTTTAGCTCTTCGTTCTGAACAACTCAATTTTACAAAGTGATTTTTCATTGTTTACGAAGCCGGTTAAAGGTTTATGTAGAAGATTAACATAATACACATGCAGCTTGTACAGATCTGTAAACGTAACAGGCAAGCAGCTGTCATTACATCTTTCCTCTGGAAGTAAAGTTTGAAATGGAGGTGACTTATTAGCATCATACTCGGCCGCTTTATCCCCTGGGAAAGCGCCGCGGATACTTATTTAATAGGAGTACGGGTGGGCCTCACTCTTTGCTGGACACGGTGATAAGGAGACAAACTCCTCCGCTTCGAGTCCAATTCCACATTTCCTGTCTTCCAAACTATGACCTGTACTGAGATGTGCTACTACATAAGAGATGTGTGAAACAAAAGGTAACCTAATTAATTGATTAATTAATTTTTTCTCTTTAATTTAAGAAATAACTAAGCAGGATACGGCTAATTTAGCGACTGTTTTTTTATAATTTCCTATGTGGTTTTCCATTTATATAGGAGTTCAACTTGAAACGCAGTGTATGCTTTTGAACTGACACAAATTCCAGTAAACTGTAATGAGAAACAGGTGCATCAATAATACAGTGAAATTAAACAGACATGAGGTTAATTCCATTTGCTGCCACGTGACATGTAAAGTTATGGAATATAGTTTAATTAGAATAACAGAGTGAAATTATTTTGAGCATTAATAACATTCCAGTGGGCCAGATGTTCCCTTCAATATGGTTTTTGTTTAACTTAAATTGTATTAATCATCCATCTGTGCAAATAACATTATACAACTTTAGTTCATAACGTAACTTAATATAAAAAAAATTATATAAATTGGAAGTTACGAACGCTGGAGCGTGTTTGAATACACACAGGTACAAAATGTGAAAAACAGAATGAGTGTCTTTTTGTGCAATGTGATTTGCGAGCTGCCGTATAGTGAAATTAAGTTTGGGAGGCAGATGCAAATGTACCGAATCAATGAACAACAGTAGGGCTAATAAAGGGAAACCGAAATATTTGTTTTTGTAATCAGTGTATTGATTTATAGCGAATATATTTTGTGCAGTGATTCCCTTTCATCAATAGCAAACGTGGACCAGAGCAGCGAAATGAAAGGTGTCTGGTTGAAACATTTATGTGTCGGGACGGTCTGTAATGTTCCTCACCTCACCGTTTTTTTACATCCGCTTTTGTTAAGTGAGACTTCCAAAGACGAAGCTCTCTTCGTTTTCAGAATCATTCTTTTGCTCTCACTGCAGTCTTTGTCCTCATCTTTATAGTTATTATTAGTTCCTTCTTCAACATTATGACCGTCTTGGTAGTCAATATTACCATAATTTCGCCACCATTACTATTATCACATTCATCGTCGCCGTTACTGTCATCATGGCCATGATCATCCCCATAGTCACCATAATTATAACCATCTTTGCCATCATCATTTTTCTCATACTTTTCATCGTTATCACTATCATCCTTTTTAGGCGCATTCGCAAAACTGCGAAAAACGACTATTAGCTTCGTTATGTCTATCTCTCTGTTCGCGTGGAACAATTCGGCTCCCGCTAAACGGATTTTCATAAAATTTGATATTGGAGGATTTTTCGAAAAGTTGTCGACAAATTTAAGTGTCATTAAAATATGCAAGAATAACAGGTACTTTGCATGAAGACGTATGTATATTTATTATAATATTTTCCTAAATCCTTCTTAGAATGAGAAGTGTTTCAAACAAAGTTGTAGAGAAAATCAAAACACACACTTCTTATTCGATAATTTTTTTCCGAAAATCGTGCCGTTTATGAGATAATGTGGCAAAACATGATAGAGCCAGACAGACCACAGATAACGCTGTAATACGGTGCGTGCGCTTTGCATGCCGGATAAATAAGGCAAGAATGCATACACACACTCAGAATATTTAATACATACTGCTTTTTCTCGACAACACTGGTTACGCGAACGCGCCTCAGTGTTACTTTATACCTACATTGCCTGTCTTGTATTCCTTGCTGTTATTATCACCATCTTTTGACACCATTATTGTCAGCATGTTTGACTTTATCACCATTGTCATGTGGAGCAGGCATATCCGCGTGTACCAGTACGAAACCTAAATCCTATCCTGGATCCTTCGGTACAAACGTCATGTTAAACCAGTTAATGTTTAAATGCAGGTGCAAAGGAAATTCACACCGCAGTGTTTGTTTACCTTTTCCCTGGCGTTAAAGCGACCTTGCCATCAAACTGGCCACTCACCTACCTCTGTGTCGAGAAGGGGTTAAGTATGCCTGGAGACATACTCACAGCCTCCATATGCCGTTTGTTTTCTGAACTAACATTTCGTGTGTATTCCTGCCCTCTGACACGCGTGCTACATATCCCGTCCACCTAATCTTCCTTTGATTCGATCACACTAATAATATTTGGCGAATACTATAAATTACGAAACTTCTCCATGTATATTTCTGTACTTATTCTTGATATTTTCTCTTCCTGTGGCCCAAATATTCTCCTGTTCTGAAACACCCTAAGTCCTTTAGACTGAAGACACCATGCTGTTTGGTAGATGTTTGAAAATGTTTCGCAAGAACATTGAGGCTCTATCTTCAGGGTAGAAGTAAAACGTTTGTTACCGTCTACCAGATGACACTATGTCATCTTGCAAAAATCAAAGTATAAATCTTCACAGTAGCGAAAACGTCAAATTGATCCTGGGTCTGCTTTCTGTCGTTACACTTTGACAGATAAAATACAAAACAACAGGCAGTATTAGATACACTTCTGTATATTTTAACCTTTTTACCTTTAGGGACATTCTGTAGAGTGTGTCAGTGTGTCAATGTAATGGAACAAGATTTGTGCCTTCGTGGGAGCATAAGGTTAGTTGTAACCATTATGGCGATATTCACGAGAAGCTGGCTGGTCTCTTCTTGAGAAAGGCCCGGTATAAAGGATGAGTGGCCACAGCCATTGCATAAAGCTGCTTCCATACAGGTACTGAGACAAAGCAGCGCATCCTGTCTTATTAAACTTAAAACAAGATGAAATGGAACACTGAATCTCTGTACGTAACTTCATTCATTCTGTAGTCTGTCTTAAGACAGGTCCTTAGCCTCTTCCAAAGCGAGTTCTCCACAGAGTGCGGTCTAGTGCTTCCTCTTTCAATTTCCAGTATTTTCTCTTTTCCTTAAGGTCATCCAGTAGCTGTTTACGCCTTCTTCCCCGTCTTTCCTTATTTCTATCCTTTCCTGTAAATTTCCTTCAATCGCGTGTTTTAGAAGGCAATTTCTACGCAAGGTGTGACCAATCCAATTAGCCTTTCTTCCTTTTATTGTATGTAGGATATTCCTCTCCTCCTTGACTTTGTGTAATACTTCTTCATTTCTCACACGATCGGTGCAACTGATCTTCTCCATTCCTCTACAAAACCACATTTGAAAACTTTCCAGGCATTTCTCATCTACTTTCCGAAGTGTCCACTTTTCAGCACCATACAAAACTATGCTCCAAATGTAGCACTTTACTAGTTTCTTTCTTAAATTTAAGTCCAATTTGCTGGTGAAAAGAGTCTTCTTCTTGTTGAATGCTGCTTTTTCCGTGTCAATTCTGGGTTTAATTTTACGTGTACACCTTGCATCATTTTTTACCATGTTACCCAAATAATTGAAATATTCCACATTCTCCAATTGTTTTTGATCTATCATAATTTTTATTGGGTATGGTTGCCTTGAGATTCTCATTACCTTAGTTTTTCCACATTCATTTCCATTCCATAGCGTCTTCCAATTTTAATTAGTCTATCAATGATGCGCTGCAGCACCGTTTCTTCCTTAGCCAGCAGCACAAGGTCATCTACATGAACGTAACTTTTACGATATAAAATCAATTTTTAAAATGGCACGTAGGTAGCGCGATTATCACACAGTGGCTCTTATTTTTTTATTGTAGGGTCCTGGGCAATTTAATAAGTCTAGCTGATCTCCGTTATCACCTTGCCAGCTAAGACTGCATTTACGTCTTCGTTATTTCTGGTTATGTATTGATTTGTGTCACTCGGTGACATGAGACGGTCCACTCAAGGAATATTCGTTTTATGAATTGTATTCTAGGTCAGTGCTGCAGCTAGACAGCTGATGAGTGACGGATTGTACTCTAAGTCAGTTCTACAGCTAGACAGCTGAAGAGTGACGGATTGTACTCTTATGTCAGTTCTACAGCTAGACAGCTGATGAGTATCGGATTGTACTCTTAAGTTAGTTCTACAGATAGACAACTTATGAGTGACGGATTTTACTCTAAGTCAGATCTACAGTTAGACAGCTGATGAGAGACGGATTGTACTCTAAGTCAGATCTACATTTAGACAGCTGATGAGAGACGGATTGTGCTCTAAGTTTGTTCTACAGCTAGACAGCTGATGAGTGACGGATTGTGCTCTAAGTTAGTTCTACAGATAGACGGCTGATGAGAGACGTATTTTACTCTAAGTCAGTTCTACAGCTAGACAGCTGATGAGAGACGGATTGTGCTCTAAGTTAGTTCTACAGATAGACACCTTATGAGTGACGACACAAAATTACACTAATAAATATACCACTGACATTACGTGCATAATTTAAGATACTCTTCTGCTGATGTTGACAAGATGTGACACAGTCATATTCACCAAATAGAGAGTTAGTTATCATTGTTACAAAATTTGGGGTTATTGCAAGGATTAATTTCCCATCAGTCACGGCAATTAAATTTACTAATTTGTTGTTTCAGCTTGTCTTGCTTCGTACGTAACTCAGTTCACCAACATGATTGATTTTGTAAATTTTGTAAAGTTTGTTTAATTTAATTAATGCTTCTTGTCACTTATGAGATCAGCTGATTAATTCAGTTTTACTTTGAGATCCAAAATCGCTATTAAATGAAATTTGTTTAATATAAAAATAGTTGCCTGCAGGCCGAGTAGTGATTTTTCTCGGCACCATTCTTCTCCCTCTCTACTGTCGAGTAGCTTCTACACGAAAAGAGAAAAAAAACCTCATTGGTCCTCTTATACTTACGTGTCTTAACGCTAAGTGGATTAAATCTGATTGGCTCCTTAATTCTCCCCCACACCTAATTCCCCCTCGCACTAATTTTATTTCTCCTAAAGAGTAGTTCTTCCTCTGCTCCATTGATTTAAAGCCATTACCTTTACAGTACAACGCCCTTATGTACAACTGTATTACAGGTAACGCGTAGACTTGCACAGTGTTACAAGTGAGTTATGAGAGATTGAAAACACTTTGAATTTAACAAGTACGTTCAGAAGCCTTTGTTTTAGCTTGTTTAATTCTAAAATTAATCCTTCGGGATTAAATTACCATCTCTAACGCTAATTATTGACTAATTAGATAGAATATTAATATAAGATTAAGATTTTCCACTGAGCAACACTTCTAACTTTCATTTTGAATGTTACCGATTCGAATTTCTGCCGGTACACCGAATTATCTGATTAAAGTTTCTTGTGCTTTTCTTTGATCTCTGCGCAGAATACCAGGATTTCTTAAATTAGGTCACGACCGCTCTATACCACACCCTTTTCAATTAATTTGGTTCAGGTCATAAAGCTCCTAGTTATGTACCCTTCAAAATAGTTTACAATTTACTTTAATACAAATATAAACGTTTGTGATCAACTTGTATAACTTACTGACAGAGTCATTACAATTAATAAAGTCACTGCAAAACGACGAATTAAGCATACGTCAACTCCCCAATGCTTTTATTGCTTCCATATTCTGTTCCTATTAATAACTACCGTCAATGTAATCATATTCTGCTACCATATTGTAACTAACGCAGATCAAAATCTAACTCTATGGAATAGAGTCCTCCTTGAGAAGCTAACCGGTCCTCAGCTAGTCAAGAAAGTCCCCGTATTTTATGAAATCCGAAGGTTCATTACCGCATGCACAAGAGCCCGCCACCTGTTCCTATCCAGAACAATATCAATGCAGTCCATGCCCCCATCCTACTTCTTGAATTTCGATTTTAATATTATCCTCCCATCTAAGCCAGGGTCTTCCTAGTGGTCTCCTTCCCTCGGGTCTCCCCACCAAAATCCTGTATGCACCTCTCCCCTCCCCCATACGTGCTACATGTCCCGCCCGCCTCATTCTTCTTGATTTGATTACCTGAATAATATTTGGTGATGAGTACAGATCGTAAAGTTCCTTATTATGTAGTCTTCTCCACTCCCTTGTTACCTCGTCCCTCTTAGGCCCAAATATCCTCCTCAGCACACTATTCTCGAACACCCTCAGCCTATGTTCCTCCCTCAGTGTGAGAGACCAAGTTTTATACCCATACACAAAAACAGGCAAAATTATAGTTCTGTATATCTTAATCTTTATATTTTTGGATAGCAAACTGGAAGACAGAAGATCCTGCACCGAATGATAACATGCATTCCCCGACTTCAATCAACGCACATCATAGTTGAGTAACAAGTGTTTATGACATTTTGTCGTTCTGTTCTTAACTACTTCCAATTCTGGATACCGCTCAGAAACATATGTAGTGATAGCGCTAT
This sequence comes from Reticulitermes speratus, assembly GCA_021186555.1. Lineage (NCBI taxonomy): Eukaryota > Metazoa > Arthropoda > Insecta > Blattodea > Rhinotermitidae > Reticulitermes > Reticulitermes speratus. The sequence continues at coordinate 26,276,566 of JAJKFL010000005.1, forward strand.
TTATTTATTTATTTATTTATTTATAGGTATATGACGAGACTTCAACACAAAAGCCTAAATTTTGATAATCGGAATAACAAAGTAGATGTGCACAGTATATGTATCAAATAGCCCACCAAACAAAGCATGGGTCATTTTATTGTGCATGTTTATGGCATGTAACTGTATCAGGCCATAGGAGATGGGTTTGTAAACTGTAACAGGGATTTTCACTGTGAATAAGCCAATAGTTCCCGTAAATCACCTTCCTTGCGGTGTTGCGGCTGGGACAGAATGTGTATACTGCCATCCAGGTTCGATACAATACAAAACCGAGCCTCCCTCTAGATGTTACCAATTAATGTGTGGTTTAACAACAAATAGCCTGTGAACATGTTTTGTGCAGCAAATATGGCCCCAGGTTATAGAACATGGCGTGTTCCTCCTTGTTGGTAAGGCATGTGGTTTCAGAACTGACTGGTAAAACTTCTGGCTAAAACCGGAATTTGAGGGTACGTTTTCAGTGTTTTATATTACATTACTTTTTGAATTTAATATAAATTTCATACGGACTGAGGAGGTCAATCAATTTAAATATCGAGGATAAAGTATTTCCGAATTTCAGGGTAAACATTTATAGATGAATATTGGAAAAATTTAATAACGTTTTTGGGACAGTAAAGAGAACTTTAAATGCAAAGCCAAGAAAATATAATATTTTATAAAGCTATGATGGTCCAACATCCACAAACAGCACTGAAATATGGGCATTGACAACAGCAAGTGTAGAGATGTTACTTCTTGCATACGTAGAGAGAATAGACCGTCATTTTAGGCCTTTACATCTAAGACCAAGAGTGATGTATATGGTACCCGCAGGATGAATGCTCATTTGACGGTGGAGTTATCAGGCTGAACACTGTGAGGAAGACAAGGACATGCATGCCTGGACTTTGACATTGTTTATATTATTTTTATTAATAGTATTTTTGCCCTATAGTACGTTAAATTATGAACTATTCACACACATTCACCTGCTGTGTGTATATATAACGTACGTGTTCTCTTGGTTTTCTTCTGTTGTCTCTTTTCTGTTTTCTTTAGCAGACCAAAATGGAGAACTCCCAGCGCTACGATATTGACTCCATACTCTTGCCAGTGTGTGCCTAACTATTTCTCGGTACCGACTTATCGGAGGGACACATTTCCTCCATCTTCTGATCTAAAGACAGATTCAAAGCAGAGTATGAGGTTTTGAAGTACGTTCTGTCAGTACGTGCTGCGAAATCGTAACTTGCGAAGTGGAACGTTTAAAGCTAAACCTCTGGTAGCCTGCATACACGTACAATGTTACAGTACGTAACCAATCCATCGAAGTATACTGATATTGCGTTGACTCTCTGACTTAAAATATTGAGTCATAATTAAAATAGTCAGCAAGACAGTGCAAACAGCACATGTTTATGCAGACGAAGTGTGTCACTAAAGAAAAGGAACAAACGTTCTCTTTCTGTACAAATAGAATGGCAAGTTATACTGCTGTACATGGCACGCTACTTGAAGCATGCAAAAACACATTTCAGAGCCAAACAGTGCGTCATGGAACAAAAAACATCATTTGCATAATGTACTCCCTACGAAATGGCATTAGAGTTGTCAAATTAAGGAGGAAGAGATGGATGGGACATTTTTCCCATACGGAGTAGGTGAAAAATGTATGCAAAATGTTACTCGAAACACGGAAGAGACAGTACTGTTAGAGAGATCTAGATGTGTGCGGGTAGATAATATTAAAATGAATCTTACAAAGTAGCATGTAATATCTTGATCTGAAGTCTTCTGATCCAGCCCAGATTCCAGTGGGACTGTTCTAAACACGTTAATGAATTTTCGGCTTTTCGTAAAAAGCTTTCAACGTTTAGCCAACAGAGCGCCCGTCTTCGCCCCAGTGACTTTGTACCATAGGATGAGGAGGACCTACTTAGTTAGTTTGTTAGTTACTATAGGTTATATCACAATGTAACTGAACATTAAATCGAATTCAGTGCTCGCGTTAACAAGGCTAATTTTTTTAAAAACTTTCTTTACGCAATTTTGTGTAGCTGACTACATGTTTCGGCCGAAAACGCGCCAGTACCTGTTAGATACCTTTAAAATGACCGAACAAGGCTGAAACATAAAATGTTTAAAGAATATTTTTTAAATAAATCGCATGTGTTGAAAGTAGCAGTGAGTTCATTTTATTAGGCGCGCTTGCAATATTCCGAAAAGCGACTATTAGCTTCGTCGTGTCTGCCTGTCTGTCTGTCCACATGAAAGAATTCGGCTCCCACTGAACGGATTTTTCATGAAATTAAATATTTGAGGATTTGTCGGACGTCTGTCGAGAAAATTAAAATGATATTAAAATCTGAAAAAATAACGGGTACTTTATATGAAGACGAAAGTAAATTTGTGGTCATATCTCGTTGAATTCTTCCTAGAATGAGAAATGTTTCAGACAAAAGTTGTACAGAAAATCAAAGCACGAATTTTACCATCAATAAATTTTTGTCTGAAAACTGTGCCGTTTATAAGGTAACGTGGAAAATATGGTAGAGCCAGACAGGCCACAGATGACAATATAATGAAGGCTGAAAAGATGCTATTTGCATGCTGGGTAACCTAAGGCAAGAATGCAGACACACACTCGTAATATTTAATACTCATTACTTCATAATTGATTAATTCCACCTGATCTCGTAAAATGTTTTACGGCAACATTTACAAAAACTGAGAAATTGCGCGACTTACATGTCATTACGATCTGTTTAGCCATATTATACGTCTAAAGAAGGTCATGAGCAAACGAACATTCTTTTGTTTGAAAGCAGCATCGGGCACTTTACATGAAGACTTAAGTACGTTTTATTGCTGCCGGGGACAAATTTCCACAAAAGCATTGTTGTGCAACACTCATTATTTTTATATTGTTGACAGTGACGTGTAGATAACACATACAGAATGCATTGTTGTGGTTCCACTGCAACAATGGTTACGCGGACGCGCCACTGTGTTACGTTTATACATACATAGCTATCTTGTTCTGTACATTAGCAAAACAGCAGCGGAACGCAGCAAGTTACAGTGGAACTGCGAAGGCCAAGTTAACGTCATCACACCATAACAGTTTGCGCGATTCACGTGTTATTTTAAATGCTATTTGAAAGAATGCATAACATGCATTGAATTTTTAAAGGTTTGTCACAATTTAAAAACAAAAGGATCCTCTGTTACAGGGGTGGCCACCTCGACGAGCTTTGGGAGCCGCAGTGTGGGAGGGGACTTAGGCAGGAGCCATGCTTTATAGCAAAATAAATATTTTTTTCTTTCATAATTGCTTCTTATTTCTCTTCAACCAAATACAACAGGTTAGTTTCAGTTAGTAGTTATTCTCCTTTCTTTAGATAAAAGTTTAAAACGACTGTCACAGTCAGCCTAGTGTGCAAGTAAACTACCTGAACATACATTTTTTACTTGCCACTTTCGCGAGACGCACCAGAGACGTGGGCGAGCCACGATTTGGCTACCCCTGCTATATTACATAGTGTTTTCACGTCTTTAGGTTAAGGCAGAACAGTTCTTGACAATGTTTTTAAGTTTATAGATATGAAAATCTTAATGCTATGGTGCACTTACTCTATTTAACCACGTCTTCAGTAGCTCTTGTTACACAGCATCAAATAATCGATTAATAAGTTCACAGTTGCTCTTGAAGTAAAGGAAACTGTCCTGATCTGATTTCAGCTTGTATCCCAGAATTTGCCTTGACAGCAGGAAAATAAGCCGGACACCTTTGTTGAGAGGAATGGTTAAATTCACAAGAAACGTCTGTTAATAATTTGAAGACCAAAATTAATCTCCATTATATATGACTATACACTTCGTACGTAACAGAGAACACAGTGTGCTTCCATTAGAAAGGTAAATCGGTTAGTGTTGTATAGGGAGAAGACAGCGGTTTGTTGTAAGAATCACACGAGACACATAAATTCATTTTGTGGGAAACATGCAGGGTTTCTTAGTGTCACAGCAAGTGGTATCTATATTAACCACCGTACTTTGAAGTTCTAGTGTATTAGGTCTCCGTGTATAGAGTTTAAACGGGGAACATCTCGTGGACATAGTCCCAGCCACTTGACCCACTGCATCATCATGTTTAGATCTATTTCAAACTGCAGGCGTCACAACGCCAAATACTCTCATGTTGTTTTTAAAATGGCCCCATTTTCATCTCCCTCTTCTGTTTTTACATTAAACCCTCACACACAAGTACACATATAACTGACCTGGTTTATTCTCTAAATAATTTGAAATTAGTCTGAATCGTGTATCACATCTCTTCATTTCCACCCCCTCACACCAAACACATCCTCTCCTCCCCCCCCCCCCCCCCAACAGACTCATTTTAACTTCCCATGTAGCGTAATGCTGCATAGAATGTTTAATGTATAATGCACAATATACTCGTATATATGTTTGGGCAATGCAATCATTATTACTAGTATTACAGTTTAGAAAACACTGTTTACCATATACGATTGTAACAGTGTTTTCACAATGAAATATATTACGTACCCAATTGAAACAAAATTTTTTCCGCAATGGCTTATTTGCATGTTGGTTAATGTTTACAAATCGTTATTCCTGGAATATCTTGTACAAAAATCATGTTGATTACGTTTATAAAATAGGATACAATGCTCTGCTGTGATACGTAGATTAAATATTTTAAATTTTTACAAAATTGGTGCAGATTTTTGTATTAGTAATGGACGTTAGCTAACCACAGTAGGTTTATAAAGTAGATCTCTCGAACGATGATCGAAAATTATATTCCAACTCGACATAGTCTGCACTTTTCTCCACTCGCAACAGAAACTTTCAGAACGTTTTCTGTTAACTTCGCCATGTCTACCCACCTGTCCTTCAGTCCGATTGTAACAAATCGACAAAGGCAAAACAGATTTTCATGAAATTTTATATTGGGGGGTTTACTAAAATTTGTCGACGTGTTTCAGTTTGGGTTAAAATCGGGTGAAAACAACCGAAACTCTAAGAGCTCTCCTGAGCGAAACTCGATAAGTGTTAACTATAGTGCAGTATTTTCGAAAAGGATATGTAGACAAACATTTCTTATAATCAGACTAATATAATTGCGAATAATATAAAAATTCTTATTTCGAGTAAAACTTTCATAAACCTTCAGTATAATGAAAGGAAACTGAGTCAAAGCTTCAGAATTATTACCCTGTGCCTACATTTTAAAACTTATTCCTTAGCAACCTTGCAATAGAACTGTCAAACTAACGAAAGGAAATCGAAACGCCGTCGATTTTATAAAACAACTATAAGTGCAAGAAAACTTACATTATATATTATACAGGCTACCTTATGTGGGATTTAATACGATAGCATAAAATTGCAATAAAAGGAATTTGTAAGGAAGAAATCCCTTTCACACTAATAGGAATTATAAACGTTTATATCACGGACTTTTTTATATTTTTGTGTTTTCTTACCCGATGATGACCTTTTAGGTTTGAAACATGTAGCCATTATAAAACCAAATGACGTTTTATGAAAGACAATAGTTGTTTTGACTGTATCACGTTTAATATATTGAGTTGTAATATGAGAGGCAGAAAAGCGCGAAGAGCTGATACGAAAATGTAGGTTTTGAAAGGACAGTTCCGTGGAAAAGTGAAGAGGTAATGTAATAAATAAGTTTATAAAATTAACTATACTCAAATAGAATTAAAATATTAAAATTAAAATTAATATTAATGAAAATAAAAATATTAATAAAATACGCAATATAACGAAGTTGGGAGTTGATAAATCTCCTGTTTCTTAGTCAGTAGGCTCCGGGCCCAAATTTATACTCGAAGAGCCGCTATCCTGATTGACGGCATTCGTGGTTATCTTCAGTCCCTTAAATCAAATACCCAAATATTACCCATAATTAGGCTAACTCCGCCTCCTTTCTTATCCTATGAATTCATTATTTATAAACCACCGCGTTATTCGCCGCTATGCAAATTAAACCTTCAATACACTATAACACGTTTCAGTCCATCTAGACGGACTGCTTGTTTTCCATATTTATGTGTTCAATGTAGTATTGTCAGAGAGGACGCACGTAATTCAAAAAAATTAAAGTTAAAATAAAGTTAATGACTGTAGTGTTGTACTGCATTAGGATATGCAGCAGAAATTAGTGAGGTTAAGGTTTGTTTTGAGTGCTCCATACACTTGCGAATTGGCGCTGAATTGTGGAATCACGTGACAAGTACAGATAAAATTATTTTCAATAAATAATTTTGTAATAACGGTGGTCTCTGAAACTGAACTAAAATTCGTTTAAAATACGTCTGCGTTTTTTAAATTCAAGACTTTCTTACACCTGAAGTTTTTAGAAATTTTGCAGACTTTGCACACAGTAATGAAATAATTTGGGCTAATTTTATAAGTTCAATTGAGAAATAAATTGTCTTGTCTTTAAAGGAAGTACGTGAACATTCATTATTCTGTGAGGAAATGAATTCTAGAACCGATTTAAGAATTTAATTAATCAGACTACTATCTTCTTCACTCAAAAATTCCAAACTCTGATTCATGCCAGTTTCCAGACGCCACTTATGGACAGCGTCAATATCGGATTGCAAGATTTTGCAGTCCTCAACATTTCTAATGAACGGAAGATTTTGAAGTCGTCGGCAAAGTACAGACAACTTGAGTTACAAATAGAGTCGCAAATATCGTTGATAAAAACATTGAATAGTAAGGGCCCTAAGATAGAGCCCTGAGGAACACCAGACTTCATGGTGTATAAATGCGAGGAAAAAATCCCAAAAACGTGAAATGAGGCCAGCCTACGGGTAAGATAGTTTCGAAACCAGTTCACATACTCGTGATTAGGAGATGGACCAAAAGTTGAAAACTTGTGAAGAAGAAGGGAGTGAGGAACAGAGTTAAATGCATTGGTGAGATCAAAGTACGAGCAGTCAATCTGTCTTTGCGTGCTTACCGATTGCATAAGAACATTAAGATAATATAATATTAAGGTAATATAATAAGAAAATTTAAATAGAGGGTAAAATATGAGGGTTAAATTTAAATTTGGTACACCAACGCCAAAAGAATATTTTTACAAAGGACAATAAAAGAAAGACACGCAGGTAGAATTTTATAAAGAGGCAGTTGTGGGCATCTTTTATGGATAAGAAGTAAGGAAGTAGGTGATGAGAGCTCAATGTGATTGCTAAGACAACTCGATATGATGAAATTACTAGACGAAGACAGAAACGAAATTACGTCAAAAGCAAATTATTTTAACCGATGAAGATGAATTTTGTAAGATACTGCTGGATTGGCCAAATTCGAGGGAATGAAGATATGCCGTCTTTATCATTATCATTAGCAATATCTTAAAGATCATTCTTATTGAATATTTCGTACTCTTGTCTTAACCCATCCCGTTTGTACAACCAGTAACGCTTTGGACTCATTCTGGAAGTGCCCAGTTTTCATCTCGAGTGGGATTCTAACTACCCTTATATTGTGCCTCGTGATTATCCTCAGTCTCCCTAAGAAAAAGCCTTGACTTTACCACAAAATAAGTGACAACTAATTCATCCTTTTAATGTTTTATTCACTTCGATCGACTTTAGGATGAAAACGCGTTGATAAATGAAGTTTGCCCGAAAGCTGGGACAACATTACTTTTAAATAAGTCATCTTGAAAGTGCAACCTACAATCTCCTGTTAAGTTCCGATTTTTAAAACCAACCAAGGATTCGGGGCTTTATAGTAATAAAAGTGATCTAGCTATACAACGGAATGCCATCTCACGACTTAAGAAGCCCTTTAGGTAGTCCAGCTGCTGATATTCTGGTTATAAGATGCCCTAGTGCTAGTTACGTGAATTAAAATATGTTTAAATAAAACTTACAGTTACGTAGCGATAGGCAAACGTTTTTATGACACATTTCTTATTCAGAATGTTTTATCACCGACTCCTTTAAACCATGCTTTAGAGTATATCGTCAGTATCTGGTCCAAGCTGATGTCAATTTTTGGGTGAAAGTCTAATTGCAAAGAAAAATACAGAAGTTTCTCTTAGTCGTTGGTAAGGAGTTAGTCTACAAATAAGTGCTGAGAAGAAAAGGTACATTTCTGGATAGTCATTCTAATGCTGAATAAAATAACTTTATAAAGACAGAAAATAAATGATTTGAAAATGAGGAAAATTTCAAACATTTGGGAACGACACTGAGGAATCGAAGTTGTGTGTACGAAGAAACTAAGAACAGATAAAATTCGGGGCTTGTTTACTATGGTTTAGTTCGAAATGTTTTATTTTCCCTTCTGCTCTGTGGAAACATAAGTTAAAATACACAAAATTATAATTGTGGTGTTCCTGTGTATAGGCGTGAGAATTGTTTTCTTACACTGAGGGCAATGCATTGGCCTGAAAGGAAGAATGTAACAGGTGGCTCGGGAAAATTGATTAATGAGGATCTTCATGATGTATGCTCTTCACCAAATATTATTCATGTTATCAAACAAAGGAAGATGTGATGGGCGGAACATGTGTCACGTACGTGGTGGAAAAAAAAATGCGCAACGATGATCTGGTGGGGAAACCTAAAGCAAACAGAACACGTGGAGGACTTGGGCATAGATGGTAAGATAATATTAACGGAGTAGAGTGGGAGGGTATGGACTGGATTAATCTGGCTTATAATAGTAGCAAATCAGCAGAAGAATGAGAAGCAGGAGAGAAAATATAACACGAAAGAGGAAGTGAGATAAAGTATTTCAAGAGCGGTGAAGTTGTGGATAAGGAGAGGAAGAGATGGGACAAACTTGAAAGAATGATTGAGAGGACCTGGAGGAAGAATGACGGGATGGAGATGGAAAAGAAGTAGCAGAAAAATATAAGACAGTAAATAAAATATGACGTTGGAAGGTAAGGAGAACGATATGTAGAAGAACGAAAAGAAGGTGAAGAAATACCCTTTCCGGGCTGTGAACTTGTCTGTCTGTTCAATATTTAGGACTGGCTGCAGAACGAATTCCTCGTGGTCCCTCATAAGGGTCAGACGGTGCTTGCTCATATATCTACCGGCGTCCCCTGGATGTCGGGCTATGAATTATGGGCGCCTGCGAGGAAATTCCAGTGCACCAACATTCCCTCGTCACTGGAACGGAATGTTTGAAATACTTTCTTTTATTCCTAGTTTCTCTATTGAATATTTCGGATCGCTCTATCAATCACGTGAAGAAATACGAACTTCCGATCCTTTTTAAACTCAAAGGAAAATTTTTATTAAAGATATAACAAAGCTACTGGAAACGGTGAATTTCAAATATCTTTAGGTTATAATAGTTCTAAAATATGTTCCTGTAAACATATTATATAGATCACCAGGAAAGGGACAAGACAATGGTATTAAAATTCTTGAGATTGTTTTTTAGAATAATCATGATTTACGAATTGGACAGGTTGTTGAAGGAGGATGGCTCCCCAGATTTTAAGGTTCTAATCTTGAATTTTCCGGAGGGGGGGGACTGGATAAAACCGCCAACTTTATTTGGAATAATAGCTCTGTGGTCCAGATTCGAAATCTGGGCCTCCCTAGTTATGAAGCAAAGACGTCGAGCTATATATATGTATCTCGGAAAACACAGACTGCTTCTTATTTAACAAGGCTGTTAAACTCTTTATAGGCTACTGGTTATTATACGTTCCGCCAGGTTTCTGGATTTTTTTTGTACATAACGCATTTGTTTAATTATATACTCCGTAAGATATGTACAATGAACAGCATTTATTTTCTTATACAGCATTCACTGACTGATGTTTCTAATGGAAGCACACTGTGTTCTGTGTGGGGTACGAACTGAATTTTATTCACAGTGTTGGATATATCGAAATAATTAAATTCCTTTCTTAATGTGAAAATATTGTGGGTGGGAGGAATAAAAATAGGTTCCAGTGATGGAGTCTTGCTAACCAAATTATAGCGAAGTCAAAGATCGATTTTCAGAGCTTTGTGAGTATATGATGGCGAAGTATAGGGTCTAGTACTAGAAATTGTGGAAAATTGATGGATAGGAAGAAAGTATGATGGAGAATTTTGTTGCGAAGAAATTGTTAACTTAGGATAACGTCCAGTGCTGAAGGTTTGTGAACAAATTGTTACTAAGAATAGGTTCCAGTTGCCGTGATTTATACACAAAAGTACCTAAGGAGAAGGTCCGGTAGTGCGAGAATTTTGAGCAAAGTTATGGCTAAGGATCGGCACCAGTATTCTCTTTTTTTTTAGTAAAGTTATGTCTAAGACTATGGTCCTATGACCTAGTTTTGTGAGAAAAGTGCTGTCTAAGTAGATGGTCTAATAGTATAGTTCTGTAAGCAAAGTGATGTGTAAGGATCGAGTCCAGTAGTGTAATTTTTGTGAGGAAATTTGTATCTGAAGGCGGGGGGACCAGTAATCTTCGCCTATTTTTATGAGCCAAATGGTGCCTAAGTAGTTGTGTGAGCAAAGTGATAGCTAATGTTGGGTCCAGCTGTCTCCGTGTAGTTTAATGAGCGAAGTGTTATCTAAGGATCGGGGCCAGTAGTGCAGTTTTTTGAGGCAAGTGATAAAGAATGATAGGGACCAGTGTCAGAGATTTGTGTGGAAAGTTGTCGCTAAGGGAGGAATGCAGCACAGACGTTTTGTTGAGCACTGTGGTGGCTCATGATAGGGCCCATTGCCATAGGTTTTTAAAGGAAGTGATTGTTAAGTGTAGGGGCGTGTGGCAGAAATTTGTGAACACAGTGAGCATCTTTCGGTTTGAATAAAAGTGGGTATTTTCTTGATCAACTGATTAACGCAATTCTTTAGTTAGGCCTATATATGTAAGCAGTTGTTACGATTATGTTGTGTGCTTTATTTCCGACTTTTCTGTACAACAGTCTGACTCCCGCAGGGTTGAAGTGAGTAGTGCTGTTAAGTGTTAGAGCGTGTAGACACGAGGTCCCTGAGACCCAGAAGCGGTGCACAGGGCGCTATGTTTCGGTTCAGACCAATAGGAATGGTGAGAGCGGAATATGAGTGACGGCCTTTAACGCGTGAACCAAAAATCGCCCTCAAAAGAAGACTTTAATAAGTTTCCTTCTTACCGTTCTGATTGGGCTGAAGCATGCTCTATATCCTCTCCCACATCCTTGGGTCCTAAGGACTGCCTGATTGTGTAATCCAAGCACTTGCTAACTCTACTCTACTAATGAAAAAAGAAGCATGTTTCTCTATATCCTCTCCCACATCCTCGGGTCCTAAGAACTGCCTGGTTGTGTAATCCAAGCACTTGTTAATTCTAACCTACTGAAGATAAAAGAAGCATGTTTCTCCGAAACGTCGGCAATACAGATAGCTTCCTGAATGTAACAATACCCAAAATAGGATTGACATAAAAAATAAGTGACCGTGTAAATTTTAAATCAGCATTTTGGTGAATTATTTAGACATTTGTTAGGGCTCCTTGGCCTAACATTTTACATGTAATTGCACAGGACGTCACAACTTAAGCAAGCATTGACGCACATTCAGGCCTATTCGGAACACGAACTTGAAGACCCAGTGTTGGGACTGTTGAATCCCATGCTCTTCTCAGACCATTGTGATTGGCATTAAACTAAATCGATTCTGAGGAAATGTTATGCTGTACAGCATTAGGCAATTACAGTGCTAATGCTTTGAAACGGTGCTTCACTAATGTAGAGTTCTTGTATTAGATTGGAAATGTGATTAACAGTGACGCGTGACGTAATATGGTGTCACTCTAATGATAGAGGTACGCCGAACAAATATAAAGGCGCCGATAAAACTTCTTTTATTATCATTTAAGCCTACTACACATCGTTTGGGAGACATATAGTTGTCGTTCATATCTGCTGGAAGGTGCTCTAGGGATATTTGGTACAGTCGACATGTTATGTCGTCACAGAACGTAGATAAACTACTTTAGGTTTTGACAACGTTTTCTGGCGCTCATGACACGTTGAAGCCCTCGACATGAAAGATTATCTCTCATACTTCGGTCTGCATTCCACACCACCGCTACGCAATGGAGATTTTATCATAAATGTGACCATGACGATGAGAGGAGAGATGAATTATAATATCATATTATATTCACTGCCTCTTCGCAGACGAGGAAAAATATCGTTAACGTCTAAACGAAAGATTCTTTTATTGGATAAGAGATGTTCATTCATGTGACGTATGGTATCCATATTCAGTTCACAAGCCATGATGGAATTTGGGGTAATTTTTAGAAGCAGAGAACTGAGTTACTTTTATTCAGTTAAACAACCATCTTGAACTCAAACTGCCATAGTTTAGAATGTGAACGTATGTCAGAGGTATGTTTTCACTCGGATTACATATAGGCTAATCAAGACTTCTAAATTGACCCTACACTTTAAAAATAACCGAATGTTTTTCGTTAGCCTTAAAATTCATTTATGACACACCACAGACACTAGTTCCAAACGCAGTAACATTACAAATCTCACACAATTAATAACACGACAAATATTACAGTTAGCAGGGTTAGGACTTCCTGTGTTTCGTTATCGATCGATGAATGTTCCAAATACATGTTGTAGATCTTAGTACTGTCTGTGTATAAATTGTTGTAAGAGATGATGAACATGCATATACATTTAAGACACAAAATGTAATGAGAAGATGCCCCTTTGGAAACTAGATATATCGGGGTAAAATATTAAAATGAATCTTCAGGAAGTATGGGGCTAGGCCAGCAGGCTCAGGAGAGATTATAGTTTGGAATTCGCAAAAGCTGGGAATACGTTTTCTGAACTACTATAAATTACAAGATGTGTGGCAGTAAATATAATTGATAAATTCCTGTTTATTCTGGTTATGACGGAATATGAACGAAAATGTAATTCGCCCGATACGTTTGATGAAAATTCTATAATAAGAAACCGAATCAGAATCGTGTAATGGTGTTGAGTTACAAGATGGACACGCCCTGCCCGTATGCAGTCCTTGAGTGTGCTGCCTGGGAGAAAAGACCAAGAAAAGGAATACGTCATTTATTCACGAGTTTAAGACTAAATGATTGTAAATTTGGTTTCGTAGAGTGTAAAGAATGCCTATCCCAGTGGCCGTGCGGTCTAAGGTGTGGGTCTTCGACCGCTCGCTTACTAGGATCGTGGGTTCGAATCCCACCGGGGACATGGATGTTTGTGTTGTGTTTGTTGTAAGGACGGTAGCATGGAACGTAAAGTGTCATGAAGGACGAAAGGATTTAAACAGTACAAAAATGGATCAAAGGGGGAAAAACCCAGGACAGGCAAAAAAAAAAAATCCCACCGGGGGCATGGATGTCTGTCTCGTGTGAGTGTTGTGTGTTGTCTCTGCGACGAGCTGGTCCCTCGTCCAGAGGAGTCCTACCGAGTGTGGTGTGTCTAAAATGTGTGTGATCGTGAAGCCTCGAAAAATGAGGCGGTCTAGGCTCCCAAGGGGCTGTCGAGCCATTGGAAAAAGAAAGAGTGTAAAGAATGAATAATTATTTTTACTGAGGTACTTTCGGAGTGAAAATTACTGAAAAATTACATGAATTTCTGTAGTAAATTTCTGTTCTGTTCTTGCTGATACTTTACTTTCATCTGCCGTTTGGTGTGTATATGCATTAGAAGGTATTTTCCAGCGAAACGTTCTAGTTACCACTGTTGTGATAGAAGTGCTTTTGATGGTATTTAAAAATTAAGTTATTATATAAGAGAAAACATAATACAGAGATCCATCTCTTATTGCTGTTTGTGGAAGTAATTGCTGTTTATTGTGAGAATTACACATATAGAGTCAGAGAGGCCACAGACGACAATATAATACGGCGTAGAAAAGATGCGATTTGCATGCGGGATAACTAAGGTAAGAGTACAATCATAATATCAGTACTTACTGTTTCTCCACGGTAACAATGTTTACGCGAACGCGCCTGAATATTACGTTGTACGTACATTGCCTCTCCTGTTCCTAAATGAATTAATTGAGCCTCATTTAGACGGAATACATTCTTAAGTGGAAGACATGAGTTATGCTACTTAATTAATATAACTGTACTTCTGACGGAAAAGAATTCTGATTTTCGGCTTACCCTTCCTGTAAAACATAATATTAATTAGTCTCTAATCTTAAAAATAGTGCTGTGTATGCGTTTTATAAAAATACTGGAAAATACTTATTTAAACCTTGATTTCAGGCTTCCACCGCGATGTTGATGAGATCTGCGCTCTTCTGGGATATTACGCGGCGTCGTGTGGTAATTGTTTACCGACGTTTCGGGACAACGTATCGGTCCCATCTTCACGGGTCAAGAGTCCGAGTAGGGAAAAAACTTGGACTATTGACCCGTGAAGATGGGACCGATATGTTGTCCCGAAACGTCGGTAAATAATTGCCACACGACGCCGCGTAAAATCCCAGAAGAGCGCAGATCTACTTATTTAAAGTTAGTTTCTATTAAGAAATTGTGGTAGTAAGATGCCCTCATTGGTGTCTATGAAGGAATACGATGAGAAACTATGAACATTTATAGGGCCATGCCATGGCTTAGGCGGTTAGTTGCCGGCCTCTCACCGCGGAGGCCCGGGTTCGATCCCGGGTCAGTCCATGTGAGATTGGTGGTGGACAAAGTGGCACTGGGACAGGTTTTCCCCCGAGTACTTCGGTTTTCCCCTCTCAATTTCATTCCACCGGTGCTCCATTACTTGTAAAAATGAAAAAACTAATCATATTTTTCTTCACCTTCATCACAGGGTTGCACAATAAGCCTTGAGGCTGCGGTGCGTCCGTAGCTTCTGCTGCGGAGCCCTTCTCCACCAAAAAGAAATGAACATTTATGGAGAGAAGAGGAAATATTTGTAATGGTAGCGTGACAGTAGTACTGTCGTAGTGTGGGTAGTAAAATAAGCGATAAGTCCATGTAAACGGGTATGTATTTAAGGAATCTGTGCTCCCTAAGAACGTGGTCTTACACGGGCACGGATTCGTGAAAAAAATAAAGGAAAAGTCATTAATTATACCTTATTTCTTTTAATATTCATATTAAATTATAATTATATTCTGGTAGGTTAGTAGGTTACGTACGTATATATAAATGTTACTTAGATCTTTGCTTTATACTTTAAAACACAGACGACGCATGCCGTCTCTTTGTGTATATGTAATACTTAGATATACTAATTAGAGTAGAGGTTAAATTTACCCTAGAAAAGGCCATGCAGGCCAAGAGGGGGAGTAGAGGTAAAGCTCTGGTCTTTCTTTAACCTAAATGCTAGATGGGGGTGGGTGGTTAAAGCCACACCCCGTCTTTACCCCCGGGAAAGAGACCCGGCACCCATTGCACAGTAGGCTGGCGGTCTGGACGGCTGCGAAAAATCTCGCCACCGCCGGGATTCAATCCCCGGACCATCCAACCTGTAGCGAGTCGCTATACCGACTACGCTGACTCAGCCCACACATATGCTAATTACATCCTACATAATTAAATAGCGCTGCGGCTTTATTCGGTTCTTGGATCCCTTTACAATCACCGCGATTCAATACCTAAAGCCGAGATATACATAAACACAGGTCGTAAAAACGTAATGACAAAAATGTAGAAATCATTTTCAATACAGACCAGAGGACTCCTTGAATGAGCAATCAGGTCACCGGAGGATACGTCCAATCACAAGATAAGACAAGATTTCTGTATTTCAATCACTAACATTTTATAACGTCAATCGCTGTCGTCATTTGTGAATACTGAATTTAAAAAGATATGGTAAGAAACGGTAGTTGCTTAATTTTAAAAAATATATATCGGAATTCTGCTGTACAGAGGGGGAAAAACAGGTAAAACCCCAGGAAATGGGTATACTAGGCAAGAACTGAACCCGGAAACTCGTTAATTACGAAACAGGAGTGTCAACCACTCAACTGTGGTTTTTGATAAAGACGGAAAATTTCACCTAAAACCTCGTTCTTGTGGTTATAATTCCTGTCCCGTATTCGGGAGGTCGTGGGTTTAATTCTCACTCTAGACACCGACTTTCCTGCCTAATATCTGTCGTGATTTTCTTCCACCTAACATATTCCGTGATAATACCTTTAAATAGGCCACAATACTTTGTTACGCAGGCCTTAAAATCCGAAGTGTATCTGCCATTCAGTTCTGCATAACACAGATATATGAAATAGTATCTTTCAATAAACAAAAAATCAGTAAAAGCTGCGATGATGTAAGCGTAAACATAAGTCAAGAGGGATTCGAGTCGACTATAGTATTTTAGCGGGCCAGGCTTCTGTTGTGTTACTTTATACAAAGGATTTCGTATACCCAGGCGTCCCGTCTGACCTAATTTGCCGCTCGCTTTTAACCTAAGCACTGAAAGTGTGGCTAGCCATGCGAAATCACAAGCGTGGACTCAGCGGCTCAAAGGTTCTAACCATTGCCACAAGGCATTCCGTAAATTTAATCCCTACTGACATTTATATGAAGCAATATTTCCATTTATCCCATAACATGTTAAGTCCTGTGAACATGGTCGCTTGTGAGATCACAAATGTAAGTAAATTAACCCTTATCAAATCATGAACTTTCCTTTCGCCAACAGGTTTATATATTGTTATCCGTCCATTGTTGTTTAGACTTTCAAGAAAAAAGCCTGCAATAGTCTGGGCATGTGACTTAGAGTGCGGGAAGAAATGTGTGTGGAATTTTGGAGGGGAAACCTGTATTAATTGTCCACTTGAAATACCGAGACAGGGATAAGGAAATTACGTTAACAGTAACATTTAGAATATAAATGTTATTATTTACCGTCTTAACAACTTTAGTAACATTTAAATTTAAAATGATCACATCAGGTGTGGTTACATGTTTCGACCGTGGTGGTCATCCTCAGGCCATCCATATTACAGTAATCGAAAAGAGTTACAATTATGGATACTGTGGTCCAGTCCGGGTCCTACGCCGAGTCCGATGATCTCACCAGTTATCTTTCAAGAATTCTGAATGCATTTGTTTCAATATAATAGCAATGTTCACGTTACAGTGTTCTAAATAATGATGCCGCGTAGTCTAGTACGTGACTATCGACGTTTCCTAGGAACCCAACGAAATCCTTCAGGGCTGATGTCGCTCTGATAAGAGCCCTTTTTGAAAAAAATAACTTCCATTCAGCTAGTTAAGAAACTCCCCACCATTTATGCAATTCGAACGTTCGGTACTACTTCTACATAAACTAGTTTCTGTCGTGAGCAAGATGTGTCCAGTGTGGCTGAAAATTCTTCGTTACGTCAGCCTGGGATTAATGTAAGTATTTTCAGAGCCTTGTATGAACTTGTTCTAGTCTTAAAGAACCAGGTCATAAATACGTATGTGGGAGTGGAAGTTTAGCTCCACGCATTCCTATACTTCACGCTGAATATAGATGAGTAGTCGGCTTCGTTTCGTGGATGCTTTACCGCCAAAAAAGCCCTCTGTGCACATTGAATAGGAGGCTAGGTGGACCCCAGAGCTGGTCTGGATGAGTTGGAGAAGGAAACAATCTCACCCTCGGCTGGGTATCGAAAGCCGAAACTGCAGACCTGTGTGCTGACACGCGATTTGTTAATCATCTTGTCTGTGGAGGGGAAGGAGTGATGGTATAGACTTCCCCCCTGTCCACTCATCTGCTCCAGCATTACCTTCACCCAGTTACATTGCACAACGCGAACAGTTCTCGAAAAGTCCTTGTCTTACTAATGCATTGCTGCTGTCTTTCACGAGGGTTTCTGCGGTTGTGGTCGATTGGACATGTGAGTGCTTGCGTGTGATGGTTAGCTAACAATAATTAAACCGTATCTGTTTATTTAGGTAAAGGTTTAGATTACGACAAACACATTTATGACGTAATTGCTCTGAAATGTAACATCTCTTACAGTGGAGTTCTTTTTTTGCTTTACGTCGTGTTAGGTTTTTTAATGCGGTAAAACAAAAAATGTCAGTAATTATTTGCTACTTTTGTTGTATTTCGGAATAATAACGTCCTGAACGCAATTTTAACCTGTTCTGAAGGCTTTGCCCTTATGAGACAGGGGTGTTATTCATTTGACCGCAATGTTCTGTCGAAATGTGCTGAAATTAACATGTACACTAATGAAATTGCGTTAACCATTAGAGTTACTCGTAATTACGAAATCGAAACCCAGCCCAGTATTTGTGTGCATACATAGAACTGGTTTGATGGTCTGCTTGGAACAGACGCGTATTGACACACGACTTCCGTTTGCTTCGTTCTTGCTGAAGGAACTCTGAACACTCACTACCGGCGCAGAAGCACTGAGTGATGCACAACTCTTTTAGAGCAATGTTTAACGCAAGACGTCTGACTGGCTTGTCTTTACTAATTTCAAAACGGAATATCATGATAGTGTAGAAGGTGAAATTTCGTGCGTTGGTGTAATGTATACGTAAATGTGATTACAAGAATATAACTCTGTTGGTGGCCATATCATGCACACCGCTGTGTAAATTCCTACAACACAACATTTTCGGTAAGTATTTCAACACGCAAAGTAATCTAGTAAATTAATGCTTAAGTACAATCATTGCCTCTTTTCTCTTCCTTCCCCTTTCACAAGTTTCCTTGCCTTCTACGCTTTTATCAACTTTTCCTTTTCTTTTTTCTCCTGTTAACCCTTACCCACTCTTTATCACTACTTTTCCTTTCTCACAGTCTTCTTTTATCACTTTTGTATTTCCATTTTTCTGCCTCCCCTATTTTTGTAGCTCCTGTTTTTTCCTCTCCTCTCCACCTTTCAACGCTGCGTAACTGTTTATTTACTTATTTATGGTATTACATTGAATTGTTGCCACAAAAACATTGAATCACATTGTAGGTCTATCGTCTGTTAATCAGCACCTTCTGCCCACTTAGTTTGTGCATTCATAGATTCTCAGAGTAAACTCTAGTTTTTAATAAATATCATTAATAGATTGGCCTTTGACAAGACGTAGCGCTGGATTAAAATATATGAATATGCGGAGTACATTACATTAGGGTAGGCAACCGGGAAATTTCAATATTTAATTTTTTTACAAAGCGAATATTTGTTGAATACTCGGTCATAAATGGCCTTATTTTTATTCACCAAACAAAATAAACCAAAACTTAACTAATCCCTTTTTAAATTAACAACTATACTCTGCTTAAAATAGAAAGTAACGTGCGATCAAATTGTAAGCCACTTTTTGTAAACGTTATGGTGTCCATATGCACACAGGGCACACCCACTGCGCACTCCTACGTTAAAATATGAGTTTACTTTTAAATATGATATTTAGAGCGATTTCGTGCTTCATACATTTATAAGTCTTTCAGAATATAAATATGACGTTACAAGTTCAAAATACTCTGTTCCTTGCCCAATACCAGTACTTTGTATTCCGGTCCGTAAATCGTTCTGAGTTTTCGTATAGAAAGGCAAGGCTTCGCAGACCCGTGTCCAAGCCGAAGCCCCATTATGCAAATAACATTTATTAAAAGTCGATGTTGCAAACCACTGTGCCAGTCAGCTGTATTGAGCTGATAGTAATCTATTTATTGAGCCAGGCAGTAGAAGGTCTAGTCTAAACTTACAGATCAATTTTGTGGACTTGTTTGTACAAACGTTACGGGCACTACGCTACAACATTGTCTGTCATTGCTATTTGTACAAACGTTACGGGGCACTACGCTACAACATTGTCTGTCATTGCTATTTGTACAAACGTTAGGGGCACTACGCTACAACATGTCTGTCTAGTATTTGTACAAACGTTAGGGGCACTACGCTACAACATGTCTGTCATGCTGTTTCCCTCTCGCTGTGTGTAGCGCAGTTAATATTCCATTATTGTAACTTAAAGGAGCGCACACAGGTTTTGCACCATAGAATGGGGCAACATCGAACGAATGCAGGATTAACTATATTTCCTGCTATGGTTGGTACTGGACAAGTAGAGCACGTGAAGACCTACTTTCCTTTATAGTGCACTGCATACTGACATGCTGTGTACTAGTTTTAGGTGCTTCTAGAAAAAGAAGGAACAAGAAAACTGTTTTGTTGTTTATTCCGTAACTATTGGTACATCCGTTCGAATGCAACAGTGTCAAAGCTATTAAACCCGGCATGACAGAGCTGCACTAAATTGTAACGGATATTTTGATTTTAGTTCAGTCTTATAAGTTTCATTGATTAAGCGCCAGGTGCGCATCCAAGGGGTGAGGCTGCCGGGCTGCAGCCCCCCAAACCCCCCAAAACCGAAATTCAAAAACAAGATTGTGTAGATATTATATCAAACGTTTTACGCGATTTACCCTTCAGCCGAAATCAGCCACTGAAATCGGCTGATGACTGGCAATTTAGAATTTTTAAAAATAAATTAATGGAATTGAAAAAAACAGGAAGATAGGAAACTGTGATTGAGTCATGGAACATGTAGTTATATTCGTGTGTATATCAATTTTTTTTCTTTGAGACTTTACAGTACATTGTCTTAGTAGCAATTTAGGCCCGAAATTTTTCCAAGACGAAGCAGCATCCTTACGTACCCGATACCGGCATTGAGTATTGCGCTTTCATTACACAAATATTACTACATTTACCTTTCATTCTTACTTTAAATATTTAAAATTTCAGTTTATTTAGGAGCCTGTTTCAGGTAAAATATGTTTGTCTCCCAGCAAAGGAAGAAATGTTGGCCAAAAATTATAATTCTGTATAAGGACGTGTCTTTATTATTTCTTCCTGATTTTTTTGACACTGTTCATCGTCTCGTTTTTAAACTACGACTTTTTGAAACTGGTTTGTTTCCTTCAAGTCACAGGATTAAGTAATAAATGCTACATTGTTGGGGCGTTTTGCATAGGTAGGTCCAGTCTACCTTTACCAAGAGGCTGAGTGTACTTTTATTACATTTTTTTGGTAACTTAAAAGACAACTTAACTTAACTTAACTTAAAACAGAAACGGTTTCCGAAATGTTGTTTGAGAAAACGGAGAAAATGGACAATTTGCAATGTGTCAATCATAATATTTCACAAAATGTCAGTCCTGCAAGAAACTGGAGTTCCTCATAGCCGTGTAAGATTATATTACAGTCTTCTGGAAAGGGACGCAGTGTAGTCTTATAGACAGGTAACACGTTTCTGGGAAAGTCATTGCCCCTGTCTTCGTGTTTGAAGAAGTAACTGGCGCACAGGTTGAAGCAGTGTCTATGTCCGGAACCTATATATCTACCAGACTACATCGCCTCCTTTCCTAGAAGACCGTAATCTTACCTTGGACTTACACACATGTCTCCATGTTTACGATTTGAATGCTTCATTATGCGGAGGATCCTGTAAGCTCTGTGATGTGTTCTTAGTAGTACTCCAAACCGCCTCAAGGGAAGACGACTGTGTGTTAGCTTGAAGCAGGCCTACGTGACACAGGCTTTAGATGTGTGACAGTCTAAAGTTGACTATGCAAGAGGAAATCTTATTGACACTCCATTACATACTGCGCGACCGAATTCTGACGCGCACTGAAGTTGTGCTCATCAAGGTAACTGCTCTATAGAGTAATTACACACAAACACTTGTTCAAGCTCAAGGAGCCCCTAAAGCGCAGTAATAACAGGCATAATAACTGTGCAAGTTAGGGTACAGGCGAGGCTTTAGACTGGTATTCTGGGGGAGGAACACTGTTTAAAGCTAGGCAGGTTTATGTGCTGTGCCGAATACACATGCCTCGTGGTTTTCCTTAGTGCCTCCAAAATTACACTCAGACCGAAAGGACTTTTTATCAAACAAACTGAATAACGTTAAATCCCAGGAAAAAATTAGTTCTACATTTATTTTTACGGACATTTGGACCTCATGCTTCATTGTTGAATCGTGCTTGTATTTTGTTCTCGGTAAATAAATGAAACAATCACTTATTTTTAGAGTATTTCAGTGAAGTTACTCCCACTGTGGAGGTTACAAGCATATAGCATTTAATAGTAACAAAGGATTATGTCAAGGAATAAATATATTCAACCAGTGAATATTGTAATATATTTATTCTCATCTGAGAAAAGAAAAAAGTTGCAAAGTTTTCGTGAAATATCTTATACCCTGGAAGACAGAGAAAATAATTTCACTTCATAGGTGGTGTATTTTTTGTTGACGTAATCTTTCCGGCCACACTATGGCCCTGGAGTCGACTCAGCCTCTAACAGAAATTAGTACTAGGGATATTTCCTGAGGGGTAAAGAAGGCCGGTGCGTAGGGCTGATAACCTTACCACCTTCATGTGCTGACTGTCTAGAAATCCTGGGAGCCTCAACCTCCTGGAGCCCTAAGGGCCTGTCCAGGCCTCTAATGGGATAGCTTCAGTGGTGTATTTGAAATTGTAAGTTGAATTAAATAAAGGAATTTGCCCACGGCAGATCTACATGAAATAATAGTCTCGGAACTTTGTTGTTTGACGTATGTTTTGATGTGCTGTTATCATACACTGTGGGCCGGGATAGTGTAGTAGGTATAGAGACTCGTTGCGGGCTGGACGGTCCGGGGATCGAATTCCGATGGAGGCAAGATTTTCAGAACCCTTCCAGACCGGTCCTGAGACCCACCCAGCCTCCTGTACAATGTGTACCTGGTCTCTTTCTCGGGGGTAAAAGCGGCCGGGGCATGTCCTTGACCACCCCCCCCCCCCATCTAGCGCCGAGGTCCCCCTCTTTGCCTTCATGGCCTGTTCTAGGTTGACCTTCACCTTTACTTTTATCCAACACTATTTGACGCGACATGGGTATATAATTATTGTTCTCAGCATTTACTTCTAGATCTTCTTGATCAGTGACTAAAGAATTTCTAGATTTTGTTATGTTTATTTTAAACACATTTTAATGACACTAAACAGATTCATATTGAGATGAACCAGACTCAGTGACAGTAATAGTCAAAGTGTCAGTTATTACTAAATGCTAGGTTTTATTGAAGACTACAAGTTGTTGATGAACTGCCATATTGTTTCAGTTTTTTCGAATACGGAATGCCTGTTCAGTGTTGGATCAGAATCCCCACTGACGATCCCCAGTAACTTATTCTACGTGTGGGGTTAACTTTGAGACAAAGATGGATGAGACATTTTATGTAGTTGTTGATAATAATGTTATAACTCGATAATTACAACAATCAACTTTATCGCCCGAATTTAAATGTGTATAATAATACACTCTTTATACTGTTGGGGCAATTCTCCGTCACTTCCCTTTTTTACGGTGTAAAGTGTGCTACGGGACTCTGTATGTCATTAATACGATGCTCTTTTTCTCTGGGAAAAAATGTACGTTTCTTGTTATTAATCCGTGTGAATACCTAACTAGACTTCACGCCATTTAACCCCACTACTTATTCTAATACGTTGAGCTGTTTATACCGGTTCTTCTCACCATCGTCAAGTTAAAGAATACTTTATTTTTTATCCAGCTTAAAGCCTACAACGTATTTGGTCGTAATATTCTCTTTAAAGTAATGGCAGAATATGAAGACACAACTGCTTAGTTAACCATGTTTTTCTTACTTTTCTGTATTTTATAAAATAAACACTCGACTTAAATTAAGTCTTTTTAAAGGATTTTTACTTCGTCTGTGTGTAAAGAATATTGGTTTCATGTATCGTAACTGAGCCTTTGTGGAAAGAACGTGATAAATGCATTTGAATAAAATGTTTTCTTTGTAACTGATATATTGGTATTTGGTTTATCCGTTCTGTCATTAGTTTAGCCTATCATTTTATTAAAGTTTAAAATGTATTTATCTTTTGTAGCCGCACTTCCGCTCTCAAGTTTGGTATGTACCCAGGCATGCTACTTATATACGGATACCCATATGATTCAGACTGTTCCTTTTATACCTCACGAGAGCACGGCAGCCTTATCGCAGAGAAAGCCTACATCTGCCGCGACATCTCGTGACAGTGCGGTGTTCAGATAAGGGATAATATATGCACTGTGCTTTACAGATATTTGCATTGCAGTTTGGCTGACTGAAGTCTGAAGTCACTCGCGTCTACATTCGAACGCCAGAGCGCCTAGAGATTGTTTTTAGCACTGAGTCGCAGTTTTCTAAATGAACCGGCAGAACAGCATGAGAAGTATTACAATCCGTGTTCGTTGTAAACATTACTCCAAATTTGTGACATATAAATTTACATTAGAAGTGAGATTTTTGATGAATACTTTTTTTTGTGCAAAGGGCCCCGCAGCAGCAGCTACGGACGCACCGCAGCCTTAAGGCTTCTTGTGCAACCCTGTGATGAATGTGAAGAGAAAGATGATCAGCTTTTTCATTTTTC
The DNA here is from genome assembly GCA_021186555.1 of Reticulitermes speratus. NCBI lineage: Eukaryota > Metazoa > Arthropoda > Insecta > Blattodea > Rhinotermitidae > Reticulitermes > Reticulitermes speratus. The sequence continues at coordinate 26,301,005 of JAJKFL010000005.1, forward strand.
CAAGTAATGGAGTAATGACAGGGGAAAACCGAAGTACTCGGGGAAAAAACCTGTCCAGTGTCACTTTGTCTACCACAAACCCCTCATGGACTGACCCGAGATCGAACTCGGACCTCTGCGGTGGGAGGCCGGCGACTAACCGCCTGAGCCATGGCACGACTTTGATGAATACTTAGTTGAACAAAACCAGTTGTAATATGACAGTTAATACTGAGTACAAACTACTGTTGGCGTCTTTGAGTAGGCAGGCGGCGGACAGGACGTGTAAAGTAAAGTTGTTTAATGTGATCAGATTTAATTTATCGTTCGTGAAACTTTTAAAACCAGTCAGTGAGTGAGTGAGTTTAGTTATTTATTAAAATAAACCATCCACCGTGTAATGAGAATATTCCCGTAACTTTAAGTGTCGCCTCTACTGAAGAGAACTAAACAGGGGCAAACATTATAAAGGCCAGGTAAATAGTAGGGTACAGTTTACTTCACATCCTTCCATTATTCCAGTGATATTTCGTGAAGAGTGCAAATTATGATGTAATTGTTACAATTGTCCTGTCAACGGTCTACTTCTTAGGTCCAAATATTTTACACGACAATTTGTCCTCAACATATTAAACAACTACACCCACAGTGTGCATTAATGTGGTGTAGATGCATCTCGGAAAGAATAGCAATTATTTCCCTTGTTTTTGTAAACACGGCGCGGTACGAGCCAAATCTTTCAATATACTTCAGGTTAATCTTATTGTTGTTAATCTCAATCACTTAACGGTTACAATTTATTGTCCTGCGCAAAATTTTGCGTGGTTTCATTCCGCCATACGAAATGTGAGATTGAAGCAATCTGTCATTGTCATCAAGGTATACAACTTATCTTAATTATTTGCTGACGTTAGACTTGACATGGGAACCAGAATAAATAAGTTCTGCGGCAGGTATAAATTATTCAAGTTCTGATGATGAGTTAGTTGAATTTGCCCCAACACCCCACTCCTGCCCCACCCCACCCTACCTGAAAAACACTCTGCTGATTAGCTTTTCTTGCCGGCTGGTTCTGTTTGGTGGATACTAGTATCAATTCTCATTAAAGTCGCTAGAAAATATCTCTGTATTTGCTTTATTTATACGACTGGATTTCTTGGACCCAACGGCCAGATATTCGCTTGCAGTTACGTATCGTACAAGTTTTGGTGCTGCTTGAGAGAGACAGGTGGACACACAGGCATATAGAAACGGAGAAGGATGGATGGATTGATGGATGGGTGGATTTACTGGCGAATGGGTGGACTGATACTCGGCTTGGTGTATAGATGGTTCGTCCCATATATGGAACGATGGGTGAATATATGGATGGCTAAGTGGGTCATTGGATATGTTAGATTTTTGGGTTAGTAGACGGACGTTTAATTTGACAAGTGGATTTTTGGTTGGGTGGATTTATGGGTGGACGTATAGTTATATTAATTAATTTTTGAATGAGTAAGATGGATAAATGGAACATTGAATGAGTGGATTCAAGGATGAATAGAGAAATAGGCATTTGGATGAACATGTCTTTGGCTTAGTGAAATTATATTATTGGTGAATGGAGGTATTAATGGGTAGGTGTTGGACTGATTACATTAGATTAGATGGATGTATGGATGGATAGATAGATGATAGATAGATGATAGATAGATAGACAGATAGATAGATAGATAGATAGATAGATAGATACATACATATAGATAAATAAAAATATACATACACATAGATAGATATAGATACATACATACAGATGATGGGTGGATGGATGGATGGATGAATGAATGAAAGGATAGTTAGATATTCTGTGAATCATCCATTCATGTATTCATGTACTCATTCATCATAGACTGTTTTTGTGGTTGGTTGATTAAAAGACAGATAAGTGTTGAGACAGCAGTAGAAAGACAGAAAGACAAGTACGAAAACACGGTTTGTGCTTAGGAAATGGGCTTTCCTGAAGAATGTTTGGCATGGCACTTTCATCCAAACGAACTTCACTTTGAAGTTTTACTTCAGAGGTTTTTCTTCGGCACAACTTAGTTGACGCCTTTCTGCCTCTGTAACCTTGTTAAAAGAGAATTTCTCACCCTTGTGTTTTAACCGCTAACATTACGTTCTTGCAAGAACTCACATTAGTCTTAGCTAAGAGATGTATACACCAGCAAGACTTGACTGAATACTCAAGTCGGAACATCAGAGGTTTGGTTACAGGTTACCAGTGAATTCTAAGTAAGAGTTGGGAGGCTTTACATTCTAAGATTGAAGCCGTCTGGAATATGACAATATGTTGACTGGATATCGACGTTTTAGAGAAGCTTGCGGCCTCCATCGTCAGTGTCATTGTAGTCCAAGAGTCTCTTCTTGGACAGTGTAACTGTTTACCAACCGACAGAGCGTCTTATCCCACGAGACTTCAGTCTTCATCAACACCAGTATAAGCATTTAAATCCCGTCATCCCAGTTTCATCTGTTCTGATACATTAGCAAATGTGATCGTATACATAACTCGATGAATGACAGTTATTCATGAGAAAATATTGATTCTCAAGGAATTTCCCAACGTTTTCGGGACCCGAGGCTTTATATCCGTGTTCGCAAGAGACAAACACTTCTGTGTGTCACAAGTCAGATAAACTATGTCAACAATATTTCAATCCCACACTCCTTTTAGATTCATTTTAGTATTACATTCCCTTTTACACATAGTTCCTAGCAGAGGTCCCGTCTTTTCACATCTCTCGACATTTGTGTGCACATTCCTGATGTGTCCCGTTCTTGCTACCTCATCCTGCTTGATTTCATTTGATAAATACTACAAGCGTTGAAGCTGCTCTATACACGGTTTACTTTAGTAACATGCTGAATTTTTGTGGTGAGGAATTATTTGTGCCTCGCTCGACTCCCATGATGGAGGATCACCGCTTCTGGCTTGTCTGTGACTGCTTGTTCGATGTGATCCCTGCTGAGGGCGCGCCAACGTATGTAACTCTACTCGTAGAAACCTAATTTTAATTAAGTCAAAAAAGTTGGTGCTTAGTCGGTAAAGTGTCTCGTTGTAGGCTGGAAAACGTTCTATTATCAAAAAAAACTTAAATTTTAATGTTCCCTGTCTCATCATGCTAGACTTAGTGGCTCAATCCAGCTATATACAGCGGCCGGAGCGAGAAATTAACCAATATGGTACCGATAGTAAAAGCGTTAAACTGTATTTCCTCTTTGCTGTCTGTCTTCTTGAAGTACTGCTTTAAGCACACTACAGCTTTTACCTTTATTTTACAAGTTTATTGGCCTGTATTTATTATATTATATATTACTTATCTACATAACTTCCGCAGCTATACGGTTAAAGCAATTGACATTTCCAAGCACATCCTCAAAATTATGCATTTTCATTATGTTCGGAATTCGTAAAATACAAACACACTTGATATCTGCTTTGGTAGGACTTAATCTCCACATTGAATTGTGTCTATCATTTGAGGTTCGTAACACATTATGCTTGCTATAGCTGTGTTGGTAGGACTTAATCTCCACATTGAATTGGGTCTATCATTCAAGGTTCATAACACATTAGGCTTTACTTCCACGCTTTCTATACACCCTCTTTAAGTGTTGCTTTGACACGGAATGCTACTTTTTAGAGTCTTCAGCAGCTTGCAGAAAGAAAACAAAGTATAACTTGCATGTTCGCTGTTTGAATTCTGATGCATTTAAAAATCAGTTTCCTAAGTCAGAGGAAACATACTGTTCCTCGAGATTTGACATTCTTACAGCATTGGTGCTGAATATTCAAGTCTGCATTACAAAGGTTGATTTTTTATGGAATTTAGTAAAATAATCTGTATGTATCCTGAGAATAAAATAATCAGGCTGTGAACAAAATTCAGAATCATTGTACGTTAAACAAGGTAGCATGCATAATAATTACTTTGCTTTACGTGGTTAGTGAAAGAACCACACTGTAGTTGTAATACGGTGTTAACAGGAACTTGTACCCGAAATATCGGGATTAAATTTGTTGTTATATAATTGTGGCAGTGTTGGAAGTCTCTCTACTCTGTTGATACTAGCGTCAATTTACAAAAATGCATGATGCCTCAGATTGTCCGTACTGAGTAGAATATCCAGGTGCCTAGGCTAGAGGTGCATAATTATTTCTACTCGTGAGCCTGATGTTGTTACTTCGAAGCAACTGCGTTTCTCGTAAGAAAAATGTTGTGTTCAAAACGAATTTACTGATGTAATCTCAATGCAAATACTCATGAAGGAGGAGATTAGACCTGAAGACTTCTATCATATTTTAAGTGCTACATCAGAATACCACATGGTTTTAATATACTATTTTAATTTAAAATTGAATGTTTTAACTATTAACTCAATTTCAGCCAATATATAATACATATGTCTATGAATATTGTAACATGCAGATTTAAGTCCCCCCTTTTGATAATAGTGTCTTATGAATAACGTGCTTCTTTTTTCGTATATTTTGAATCTCTTCCTGATGATGACATTCTGAAAAAGCTGAAACATGTAACACGTTTTGGACAATAAAAATGATAGACTATCTTCTTTATTTGATTGTTCAGAATAGTTTTATCTCGCACAGAACGCATTTTATAAGTAGGCCTGTACGAACTGATGCGTAGGGTTATGTTTGGTGCGTTGCGGCCGGGTGGTCAGGAATCTGCGGTATTATTGAGGTCTCAGACTCAATGTTGACCCGGAGACTTACTATCGTGATTAAGTCTTTAGTCTTAATTGATTAGTTCTTCAACTTATGCTACGACCGCATCCTTGCGTGTCGTCTGCACCTCGTTCGTTGAATTGTTCTATAAATTGACGCTATTATTTGGGTCTCGGGATGTAGTTAATCTGTTCGTCCATCCAGGACTTCTAGACCACAGTCGGTATGCCAATGTATGTTGTGGCATTCTGTTTGTCTTCTTGTTTTAGTCCATTGTAGCTGTTTATTGTGTTGTTTACAGGCAAAGAGATTTGTATTTGAAACGTCAATTTTATGATCTCTGTATTTGCATCTACATAAGTGGCATCCCTTGTTCTTTAGTAATAAGTACGCACAATAAATACAACCACCATTTCAGTCGCTAACAACTGTGGTTTTATTAAAATATAACACTTGCTACACGTCAGCACTCAGTGGTCCACCATGGCATGAACACGAACCAGCAAACACAGAGATATTCAATATGAATGGAGATGACAAATTGACATAGAAATGTCGGCAATGGAAGATAACATTAAGAATTTTCAAATGCCTGTTAACTGATTTATATTTTAAACATTTTAGCAATTTTAATTGACAACATTGTATTTAACGATACACGCATATATTTGACAGAATTTGTTGTACACGTCCGTGTATACCTTTGTATACACTTCCCTGATGGTGACCTTGTAGAGGTCTAAATATGTAGAAGGGACATAAGTGACAAGTGACTACTTGTTATTGGTTGTGCAATTGTCGGATTAAATCCTGTATAGTCAATCTATTCCACGGAATATGAATAACGTTAAATAAACCAAAAACGAATAAGGTTAAAAGAAACCAACTTGAAGCCTCGAAGAAGCCACTGCTGGGAAATATTTGCTTTACGGCGCTTTCGAATTCCTACCGATCGCCTCCTAATATTGTTCTGGCTATCTGTCTGTACATAAGACGTAACTGGAAAACCACTGAACGGGTTTCCATGAAATTATGTTCTTGCGAACTATTGTCCAGCCACTTCGATTTTCATTCAGATAGGAAGGTTTTGACGCTAACTGTACTTAAGTGTTACGTTCTCTTCTGGTTGCGATTAAATTGTATTTCGCTAAATATTTATGGGCGAGAAACCTACATCGGACAGAGTTATAGAAAAGAATGCAAGGCGAATTTTGTACCCAGTCTGTGTTTTCGGTACTTACTGTTTCTAGCTAATTTTTAAACAGAAATAGCAGACTTACGAAAAAACAGCATTAGCCTTCCCAAATTATGCATTCTCCCACATGAAGAAAGGTAACCTGTGTTATGTCTAGATTGCTTACAAGTAAATCTGATTTATTATTTTTGTATAGTCTGTCTCACAATACCACTTTGAAACATAAGTTGAGCAAGTTAACTGCATAAATAGGCTATAAGTTTTTTAATGGCTAGTAATAATAGATACTGAATTCTTAGCATTAATTCAATATGTGAGATTAAATTCTGACAAATTTGTTAGTCTTAAGTATCAAAAAAAGGGTGAAGAATTTTTTTCATCGCTTTAGCCACAATTCTTGATGTTTAAGGAACATTAACGACGTGGGCTATAGCATTGAATTGCTTCTGCCTGCTAAGCGCACACTGTATAATTTTGCAGTTTGTTTCTTATTGATACGGAAGTATCAGAAAATTTATGTCTGCAGATGATGGATGTAACACAGATTATTTGATGGCGCAGTGCAAAGAGCAGCAGTTACTTAGCGCAAACTAATGTGAGAGGATGGTCGCTTTCGAGAAACTTGAAAAAGGATTGGTGTGGAATTCGTCTTATCGAGGCCTATTTCAGGATATCACCCCGGAATTCGCATTGATGGATGAAGGAAGATTACAAAATCACGAAATCCTAGTCAGGTTTGTTGATGTCGATAATGATTGCTTCCAAATTGCAAGCCTCATGTGTTTCAGCTGAGCCTGAGCTACGTATTTAGAAGAATGAAGGGAAATGGTGGTTGCCTCTGCTAGTGTGTGGTCTTGGTGGTCAGAGTTTAGTGGAGGAACTAGGTGCAGAAATAAGGGATGGAACTGAAAGAAATTAATTTATGAATTATTTCTTAGTAATTGCAAATACATTTAGAACATTGTAATCCTTGCTGCAGTACACAGAATTTCCACGTGCCTGCTGTGCTCATGTTAATTATAGAGGAATAACCAGGACCTTCTCAAAATAAAACATTTATTACCTTAAATTAAAAAACGCACGTTTCATACAGGGCCTACAGCCAGGACGTAACGGGAATTATTTGTGCACACGTTCGTGGGTGCGGAACCTAGAGAAGTACATTGTTTTAAGTGTATTAAAATTGATTAATAACATTTCGTCTCCAAGGTGTCCACACCTGCTCTGGTGTCCACACAGCTTCATATCGAATGGGCACTGGAGTCTCTTTCGCCAAGGGTAAAGTGACCGGGCGTAAAGTTCACTACTTACCTAGTACGGAGGTTGTGAATGAGTGGTTGTGTACTTCCGCTTCACCATACGCCTTTATGTCGTGGTATTATTTGAATTTCTTTTATTATTATTATCATTATTATTAGTGTTATTAGACGGCATAGCGTAGTATGTATAGCGACTCGACACAGGCTGGTTCGAATGCCGGTGGGAGCGAGATTTTCCGCACCTATCCCGAGGCCCACCTAGCCTGCTGTACAAGGGGTAACGCGGCCCTTCCCCGGGCGTAAAGCTTAAAAGTCACGCTATGCCTGTGATGTGGACATCGTAACAGATGACAGAACAGGGAAGTTCAGAACCACAGATTCAGTGTGTATGAAATAGTAGATGCGAGGGGCGATGACAAGGTGACAGTTGCTAGGGTCTGTGAAGGGAAGAAAGGAAGATTTCGAATGAATTTGGACTGTGTATAAAAATGGAAACCTATGAAACTGGGAAAGATCCAAGAATAGGTAGACAAAGACTGTGAGGAAATAAGAAATAAGGCAAACCGGTTAAGAGAATAAAGAGCATAAAAAGGAGAGGAGATTAAAATGGAGACTGGTGAAGAAGAAAAGTTGAAGAATGAGGAGATAGAAGAAAGAATAAGGAAGAAGTAGGCCTAAAGAGAAGAAATGAAGGAAAAATTAAAGGAGGAATAAAATATCTTGGGATATTGATAGTCGAAGGGGAAAAAATGGAAGTGATAAAAAATAAGAAAACAAAAAATAAGCGGAAGAAGAAAGAAACCATAGGTATGAGATGATAGAAAAAGGAGGAGGAAAGAAATAGAGGAACAGAAAGAAGAGCACAACAGCATGTTCGCCTGCCATGCTCCGACATTATATGAATTAACAACACGTTCTGCTCTCTTTAGAAATATTCCTCTTGGTTTCTATTCATAAGTTGAAAGTAGTTGATACGAGACTTGTTACTGTTTCAGTGTGTTATTCTTTTAACTTCACCATACGGACAAAGTTTTCATCAATCTCAGTCTGAACACCACAGGATCAATATGATTCTAACGCTGAGAGAATAATTCAGATCCAAGACTACAGGGCGAGCTGGTACAGGTCGGCGACTTTGGTCCTTGCTGTCCTTGGGCTTTCCCTTTCGTCAGCTGTTTTTGCAGGAAGGAATTGATGGAGTGTACAAATGCCTGTGTCTATTTACTTATGTTATAACTTTCTCAAAACACCAGAATTTATAGTTTTCAAATATTAAGGTTATTCGTAGAGAAATGAACTGGAAATCAGGTAGAAAGAATCGGCGTGGCCTGTGTTTGAGTTACTGTCCTAGAAGTTGGAAGGAGGGATTGACAGAATCATGCGTAAAACTTAATTTATAATACAGGTATCAGGGTGAAATTTGAACTTCCCAATTTCCGAATAGGAAACAGCACTATTACATCCTGAAAGGCTAAGTTTGGTATAATTCGATTTATTTCTCCTTTCTTCTGGGATTTGCGCCTCGTTACTAAATGATTGATGCCTGACGTTTCGGGAGAGCGTGTTAGTCTCATCTTTAATGACATTCGACCTTTGCATCACCCCGTGAAGCGGTACAATATACCAGAAGAATGGAAAAATGAACTTCACCGCTGAGAAAGCCTAAACGGCAAAAATTGTTACGCGAACGCGTCTCAAGTTTACGTTATACGTACATTTTCTGTCTCGTTCACATTTATCCTACAGTCTTACCGTAAACAGCGCATTTACGTTCTGATATTGTCACCAAGTAACATACATACCCTGCACCTATTTACAATGTTTGCTGTAACACCGACGATGCTCGCAATAACAAATCGATCACATGATGATAGTTGTCACGAGGTCTTAATTATTTATCACGTTTCGTGTTACTGTTGTCAATAATACAATCATTGAATGTGAAACATCAGTCTGGATCATTATGAACCCTTTTTACACAAGGTTCTTTGTTATTTGTGTGTTAATTATCAGTAAAGTGGAGCTAATGTCGATTCGACAGTTATAATACAGAGATAACAAAATTACTGTTCGTGACTCTTGAATATAAACATTACACTTCAAGGAAAACATTAAGCATTACAAGCAGAAACGCCTATTCTTATTGCGGCTATTTGTGCCACAGTCTCAGTATACTTCCATATATGTCGCGCCGTGGCAGCTGAGACACAATAAGCGGCGCCACGTGCCACAAGACCGTAGTCTTAATGCTCGCTGCCATGAGAACATTCAATCTTTTGAACAACTTCGAAGGAAGACAGTGCGTGGGAGACCAAAATCTAGATGAAAACATAAAGTTGGCGCGATTTCAGACTTCCGCCGCTGTGTAGTTGTGACCTTCGCTCTTCTGGGATGTTACGTAGCGTTAATCTACGCGGCGTAACATCCCAGAAGAAACATAAAGCATCTATACAGAGATATTGAGTGGGGAAGTATATCAATACCATAAGCCCAGTAACTCATTATGGCATAGTAGCGGGCATTTGCGAAGGCGGTAATGAAATTTCAGACTTGTTATCCATTAAAGCACAATGGCTACTATATACTGTAGGTGTATGTCCATAGCATCTACTTTAACGCTGGAAAAAAATTTGAATGCTGCCCACGCAGTTTATTTGTGTATCTGATGTGATCATCAGGAAACTATGGTTGTTTCTCTGAACAGCATTAATAGTTAGGTCTTTATAACAAAGAAGCACTGTGTTTTTTTGAGATAATTTTTTTTAGATAAAGTTCGTGTGTTTTGTAAGGTTAATAAAACGAAGTTTCTAGACACGCTGAAGGACTACAAATGATCATTTATTGCCCAGATTTGTGTAACTAGTTACGTGAACATCACACTACACTCGACAAGGACGTCGTGCAGATGTGGGGGGTGAAACACTGTAGGTACCGCACTTTTAATTCCAGTCCTGAAAATCACTAACATTGTTTCACTGAGAGTTTGTGTAGTGGGCGTAACGCCTGATATATTTTTTAGGCGCGTTCGCAAAATTTCGGAAAGCGACTATTAGCTTCGTCATGTCTGTCCGCCTGCATGGAACAACTTGGCTCCCACTGGACGCATGTTTATGAAATTTTCTATGTTAGTATTTTTCGGAAACCTGTGGAAAAAATTAAAGTTAGATTTTAATCTGACAAGAATAAAGAGTACTTTACATGAAGACCTTTGTAAATTTATGATGGTGTCACGTTGAATTCTTCTTAGAACGAGAAATATTTCAGACAAAGTTGTGGAGAAAATCAAAACACACATTTTATTTACAATAACTTTTTTCCGAAAACCTGCGTTTATGAGATAATGTGACAATAAAATAAGGTAAAGCTAGACAGGCCACAGGTGACAACATAATACGGCGCATGCGCATTGCATGCTGGATAGCTAAGGCTAGAGACACACACTCAGAATATGTAATACGTATTGCTTTCCCACGGCGACAGTGGTTACGTGAACGTCCCCCCATTATTGCATTATACGTACATTGCCTCGCATGCTGCAGAATGTTGAACCATGTGTGTTGCGTTAGGTCGCTGAAACCAACGTCTTACTGAGGTACTTACTGAAGAAAAGTGTTTTCACGATAAATCGTCTTAAATTTGCGTGGTAAGATGAAATATATCGACATATATCCATATTTTAGCGAGTTTCACTAGGTAAAGTGCAAAAGTGAAGCGAAATTCTGCTCTAGGTTTTGTCTCGACTGCGCTGCTGGAGCTTCGGACGGTCGTTTGTGTGTGGGACTTACAGAGAGATCACGATGAATACTGAATATTTGTTCGGTCTCACTAGAGTGACACCACCTGTATCGCTGGATATCAGACAGGTTTGCATAATTGTAAGGCAAAAATATTTTCCTCTGGAGATACCTCTTTCGACCCTCGGACAGCCTACCTGCTCTTCTGAAAAAAATCTTCCACGCTTTTGGTCAGTCTGTCAAATCGAATGGTGAAATTATACAGTTGTCCTGTGACATAAGTAAATTTCAAGTTAGCGCTGTTCTTTGTTGACTTGCGCAAAAACTCTTATCTTTCTTCTTGTTCTTAAAACTTAGTGTACACGGCAGATATCTAAAGCAAGTATCGTCTTAATGCTCGAGCCATCTAGAAGTGGACTCTTTTATGAAATATAAAACCCAAACCTTTTCGTAATTTGGTCAAATTCCCCCCCCCCCCCCCCCCCCCCCCGCGCTACGTTTTCGAGCACAATGTGACCGGAAGGATTGAAGTTAGAGACCTGAACAAGGCCTTATTTTAAACTTCGTTTATTTTTCACCTGTATGAAGTACCTCTTAATTATGTTATATGCGAGTGGCAAAATTTACGCTTAATATATTTTACCAAGATTTACTCACATGTTCTCCACTCCTGCATCAGGATAAAAAAATACTCTGCCTTTTATCTTACAAAATGCACCTTAGAATACACTGTGACAACGATGAGAACGTATTATTTAGTTTGTAATATACTGTTTTTAGTGAAGAATAAAATTAATATTTACCTAAATAAAATTAAGATTCATTAAGGCGATAAAACACACTGTGTTCTTATTAAATGAAGTACTTCTTTATCAATGAAAACTGAAGGCCGTGAAATTAAAGTAGCAACAGCACAAGTATTGCTTCAACTTTCATCTTGAAAGATGTAGGCTTCCTACCAAATCCTTGACTTACACGTGTTTTATGATCATCCGATACTGTTCGAAGCTCCACATCCTGTGCTGTTTTAACAGTGTCGTAAAGTATGCTAAGGTTAAAATACCTTCCTGGGCAATTGGTTTTCTCGTGTAGCCACACACCTTCTATAGAACAACGCATGACTGAACGCTATTAATTGCGAGGTGTATTTAATTGGAAATATTTTGCACTGCGTTATGAAATTAGAGTGTATCTGAAATATCTTTCGCTGTATGGTTACGTTTAATTTTAACCATATAAATACTTTACTGAGTTAGTAAAATTGGATAGTGAAACAGTTTTTTTTTTGTCTTGATGAATTTCAGCCAGAATCTTCTTTGTGGTTCTGTGACTAATTCTTAATTGATATTTTGGTTACTGAGTATTGTACTCTAGGCCTTGTTATGGTAGGTTGAAAGAGGAAAGAGAAGCAGTAAAACGTTAGTATATGCCGTAATTTGATGAAATGTTTTTGGAAAACTGAAACTTTAGAAAGGAAATATATATCGAGTCGAATCAATTTTAGGGCGAAATCTGTCGAGGATGGGCGGTATGAGAACCCCAAAGAGTATGGAAGTACTGAAATTGAGTTTAGTGCTTAGATGTCGAGGATGAGAAGTATATAAGCTGAAAAACATTTGGACCCATTAACATTTATGTTAGGGCAATAATTGTTGAGGATAAGAGGAGGATCGGAAACCGAATAAAAGCTCCCCTGATGCCGGAAGCAGCGACATCAGTAGCGACATGAAGCACAGAGCAAATGATGCTCGAGATGGTTCATGATCGTGTAGCAACAGGCGTGACCAGAGTGGTCTGAACGGCTGCTGTACTGCGATGTGGAAAGCAAATGAAAAAACTACCACATTATTACTTTTCCTGGATAGTCTCTTCCAGAAACAGAGACAAATGCCAAATGCGAGATGCTTCCTCTGGAGACAAAACATTCCGGAGGTAAACTACTCCCCCATTCGGATCTCCGGGGGGGAGTGTTTCTAGGGGAGACACCACGCGGTAATGACTACAGACAAAAGCAGAAGACACAGAATGAACATAACAGCTTCAAGATAGGCACTTGGAACGTAAGGACCTTGAATCAAGGAGGAAAACTCGAAAATTTGAAGAAAGAGATGCAGAAGAATTCAGTGTCTGTGCTAGGTGTTAGTGAAGTGCGGTGGAAGGGTCAAGGTGAAATAAAAAGTGGTGATTATACAGTGTATTATTCGGGGGTGACAGTGCTGAAAGAGGCGTAGCAATAGTAGTGCATAAAAGCGTAGTGAAAAGTGATGTTAAGAAGAGTGTGTATAGTGACAGAATCATTGCTATTAAATTGCAGGCAGAACCGGTAAGTATTTTGATAGTGCAAGTGTACATGCCAACATCGGACTATGAAGATGACGAAGTGGAAGAGTTGTATGATATAATTGAAGAAATTCTTGAAGAGGATAGAAAGGGTGCGACAAACACGATTATAATTGGAGATTGGAACAGTGTGGTTGGAGATAAAGCACATCACAACACCGTTGGACCATATGGACTGGGAAGGAGGAATCAGAGAGGTCAAATGCTTATTGTCTTCTGTGAAAGAAATGGACTTGTTATAACAAACACATGGTTCAAAAAACCTAAAAGAAGATTGTACACGTGGAAATCACCAGGAGATAGGAATCAATATCAGCTGGACTATGTACTAGTGAAACAGCGATTCAGGAACAGTGTGAAGGATGTGCAGACACTGCCTGGAGCAGATATTGACTCTGACCACAATTTACTGGTTGCAAAGATCTGCACCAGATTGAAGAAGATCATGAGGTTCCACAAGAAAAAACCAAGATGGGATTTGGAGAAGCTATAGGCTCAACGACAGGTAGTACACGATAGATTAGAAGAAAAGCTTGGTGCAATCAAATGTGAAAGTGGGAATGTGGAAGTGCAGTGGAACAATATCAAGAAATGTGTGTTAGATACTATGAGTGGTTTGGTTGGAAAAGTCGAGAGGAGAGCAAGAAAGCCATGGATTACACAGGAGATGATCAGTAAAATGGATGAACGAAGGAAATGGAAAAATTTCAACAATGAAGAAGGAAGGAAGAACTACAGAAGACTGAGGAATGAATTGAAAAGAGCCACGGACAACGCCAAGAAGGAATATATGGAGAGCATATGCGACGAGATTATAGAATTTAAAAAATAGGACGTTATGATTTAATGTACATGAAGACAAAGGAACTAGGTTGGAAAGAAAACCATGGGATTCAAAACATTGGCATCGAAGACTCTCAAGGCAATATAATAATAAATCAGAGAAGAGTACTGCAAATTTGGGAGAATTATATCACAGAGCTCTACGATCGAGCTAATCGACCAGAACATCTAGACGTCGAACCTGAAGATGAAGTAGATGAAGATGAGAAAGGCCCTTATATTTTGCAAAGTGAAGTGGAAAAAGCTATCAAGGAGATGAGGGATAAGAAGGCTACAGGAGATGATGATGTACCTGGGGATGTACTCAAATTGTTGGGAGAAGGTGGTCTAAGGCTAATGACACAGATGATCAACAGCATGTATGTAACTGGAGAATGGCCCAGAGATTTTATTGAATTTACAATGATTGCCTTAAAGAAGAAGCCCAAAGCTACAAAATGCAGTGACCAACGCACAATCAATCTCATCGCACATGCAGCAAAGTTAGTAGCGAGGATACTTAGAAGAAGGATTGAGAGGAAAATTGAAGATGCACTTGGAGAAGATCAGTTTGGATTTAGAATAGGAAAAGGAACTAGGGATGCAATTGGGATGCTGAGAATAATATCAGAACGAACCTTGGTCATAGATGAGGAATTGTGTGCTTGCTTCATAGACTGGCAGAAGGCATTTGATCGTGTCAACTGGACCAAATTAATGCAGATCCTAAAGGGAATTGGGATAGACTGGCGCGAAAGAAGATTGATCAGCAAACTGTACATGGAACAGAGTGTAAAAATAAGACTGGACCATGGGGAGACGAGAAGTGTGAGGATTGGAAGAGGAGTTAGACAAGGTTGCTGCTTGTCACCGATTCTATTCAGCTTATACAGCGAGTACCTTACCAAGGAAGCTCTTGAAGGGTTTGGAGACTTCAAAATAGGAGGACAAGTAATTCGCACTGTGAAATATGCAGATGACCTTGTGCTACTGGCTAGGGAAGAAAAGGTGCTACAGGGCGTGATTGATAGACTAATTGAAATTGGAAGACGCTATGGAATGGAAATGAATGTGGGAAAAACTAAAGTAATGCAAATCTCAAGGCAACCATCCCCAATGAAAATTATGATAGATCAAAAACAATTGGAGAATGTGGAATATTTCAATTATTTGGGTAGCATGATAACAAGTGATGCAAGGTGTACACGTGAAATTAAATCCAGAATTGCCATGGCAAAAACAGCATTCAACAAGAAGAAAAATCTTTTCGCCAGCAAACTGGAATTAAATTTAAGGAAGAAACTAGTAAAGTGCTATATTTGGAGCATAGCTTTGTATGGTGCTGAAACGTGGACACTTCGGAAAGTAGATCAGAAGTATCTGGAAAGTTTTGAAATGTGGTGCTGGAGAAGAATGGAGAAGATCAGTTGGACCGATCGTGTGAGAAATGAAGAAGTATTACACAAAGTCAAGGAGGAGAGGAATATCCTACATACAATAAAAAGAAGAAAGGCTAACTGGATTGGTCACATCTTGCGTAGAAACTGCCTTCTGAAACACGTGATTGAAGGAAAGTTAGAAGGAAGGATAGAAATGACGGGACGACGAGGGAGAAGACGCAAGCAGCTACTGGATGACCTTAAGGAAAAGAAGAGATACTGGAAATTGAAAGAGGAAGCACTAGATCGCACCCTGTGGAGAACTCGCTTTGGAAGAGGCTACGGACCTGTCGTAAGACAGACTACAGAATGAATGAATGAAGAGGAGGATAGGTAGCTCCGTATTCCAGTCTGGGTTTGGCCTTAATATTAACAGTGAATATTTTCGTCATATTTACTTTTCACTAAGAATTACTGAAGTATTTGTATCAATTAGAATTTAATGTTAGTTTATTGATTCTCCGATTAATACAACACTTTAGATGATTGTATATTCATTTATTCACCACATTGACTAGTGAATCTGATGAATAAATGAATATAAAATCATTTATAGTGTTGTATTAATCGGAGAATCAATAAACTAACGTTGATCGAACAAATACAACTGGATGACATTAACATTAATTTAGATTGGCGTTGATTGAACTTAATTTTTTTTTACAGTGTAAGCTGACTTATATATAGGAGTTCTTTAGAAATTATTTTTGGAGAACTGTTTAGAAGTATTCATTGAATTTTGCTGTTGGTTGTAAAATTTTGTGCCTGTAGTCGTAGGGGTTCTTAGGGATATGAACTATTTTTGCAAGTGTTCCTCCATGGAAGAATGTTTGGGAAACACTGGCCTAAAGTTTCGAGGTTGATTTCTTACTTTGTCGACGTCGCCTCTGATATTCTCTTAGCCTCGTAATTATTTGTTACAGGGTCTGTTTCCCCAACGTGAAATAGCCGGAGAGTTAAGCTCACCAGTTGCTACCAATGGTGAAGTTAATAATTCGTGGAGTTACATTACTACACCACCATGCGTCTTCATGGCGTGATGCTGCATGAAACAAAAGGACTTTACTTTCTTGTGCAACTGGGATATAATTGTATATAAAGTTGGGATTATTTTACGAGTCTTCGGTTTTTTAATTTCCAAAACATAGAAGAAGAAGAAGAACACGAAAGTTGATTCTAAAAGTCGGTTTCAGATACAAGACTTCGAAATTGTACGTAGCAGTGTAAGAGATTAAACATGCATGCTGCGGGGTGATACAGAAAACTGAATTCACGTATGTGATTTGTTTAAATGGGAGGGTCCTTGTACATTTTAACTGTACTTAGAAGCATTGCAGCCTCGCGGTCTATTATTGAAATGAAATCTTCTTCGTGACACTTCATGTCGCGAATCGTAGATATTATACACAAAGAGGCAGTTTTTAAATGGCAAAATGTATATTTATAATATTTATATATATACATAATCGAGGGGTCTCGCGTATGCTTAAATTATGGGATATTAATCGACCATTCAATGATGGCTGAACCGATAATATAAAGATCATATTTTTCTATTTGGTTTAGTTTACGTTTAATCTCTCAGGATCCTTATTTCAGACTGCGGGTTCTGTAACTTACATAGAATTCATATAAAATAAATGGACATCTCTGCCCGTCTGTCTGTATGTCTGTTTTAATCGAAATACAACTTTTAATAGCGTAACCACAGTGGTCGGGGCTTCGCTTGCTGATCAAAAGGCAGACTTTCCGTCGTCAGAGTTGAGTTTAAACAGAACAGAATTCAATGAAGGATTTTTGTAATGGACTTGACATTTTAGTATTCTCTTTGTCTTCGTGTATTACCTTTTTATATGACGAGATATTAAAGTTGATGGAAGGCAAAACGTTGTTTTTTTTTTTCAAAAATGATTAACGTGTGAATTTGTGTATTTTTTCACCGATGCAGTTTGGTTCGAGCGGTAACATTAGTGATTTGTGTTTGAGAGGTAACCGTTTCGAACCTCAGCACGAACGCTATTTAAATCCAGAGGCTTATCCTTTTAATAGTCCCTCTAGACAAATGCTGGAAAGGTACGTTAGCCAATGGACGCTTTCTTAAATATCTAACTAGATTTATCTCATCATATCAGTATAATTTGACGCTCTATAGGCTCAGCTATTGAGAAAGTCCTTAAAAAACCAATTTTTTTTCTTGTGCCGCAACAGCCCTACTCGGGTCTAGGCCCTTTCATGTTTGAGGTTTCAAGATCGTACATAGACACACCACACTCGGTAGGACTCCTCTGGATGAGAGATCAGCCCGTCGCAGGCACCTCTACCTGACAACACACAACACTCACAAGAGACAGACATCCATGCCCCCAACGGGATTCGAACCCGCAAGCGAGTGGCCGCAGACCTACGCCTCAGACCGCACGGCCACACGGGGTCGGCCTGTACAAGACCAATGCATAAGTACTATCGTGTTTCCATATAAGTATATTCTTAATGGAATAAAGTGCGGCTCAGAATTTTGAAGCAAAGTTAATTATATATTTGTTTGTTCTTCAAAATATAGATACGTGCTTTACTGATTCGTATTCGCGTTTGACAAAAGAGTCCTTTTAAGGAAAACTCCCTTGATTCGCTCATAGTCACTGTATCGGTTCCCCTTTCACTGTCGTTTAACATTGTGCTGTTTGTCTCACCCTTCCTGTGGCGAAGGCGGATGTAGCATGTTCCTACGGACTGTGGTGCCTATCTACGTAAATATATGACATGGCATTACTTAATGCCACAAGTGTAATATTTATTGCCGCCTTGAAACCCCCCAGACATCGCAGAAATCTGTGTACATTTCTGATCTCTCCCACGCGTACAAAATGCGTCTCCCATCCTCCATGAATTTTTCGTCCTAATAGCTTTTGGCGAAGAATATTCTGTGTATTGCGAAGATTTTCTTTCTATAAACGTCTCAGTGCCGATCCCAGTGTCCGCGCGGTCTAAGGCGTGGGTCTACGACCGCTCGCTTACTGGGATTGTGGGTTCGAATCCCACCCGGGGCATGGATGTCTGTCTCTTGTGAGTGTTGTCAGGTAGAGGTCCCTGCGTCGGGCTGATCACTCGTCCAGAGGAGTCCTACCGAGTGTGGTGTGTCTAAAAAGTGTGTGATCGTGAAGCCTCGAAAAATGAGGCGGCCTAGGCCCCCAAGGGGCTGTCGAGCCATTGGGAAAAAAAAGTCTCAGTTATCCTGTTACCTTCTCTGTAGCAGCTCCAGATGTTCTCCTCTTTGCCTATGTAGGACAATAAGTAAATTAATGAGAACTGTATTTACAGTTATGTAGAATTCTAATTCGTGGTCGTAGATACGAATTGGTCCAAGAGATTAAGGTCACTGATACCGTTTTCAGAATGTACTGACGTAAGATATGGCCTATTTACTGGACCTAACGGGACATACCCCTTGTGAATCAGCTCTCCTTTACCCATAACTTGTAGATGTGTGGGAGCCGTAAGAAGAAGATATTAGAAAGCCCGCAGCGTAGTGAAACCCCATGAGCATTATGCTGCTCGTGATAGTTACCACGACTGCAATCCTGTGGAGTGTGAAGGCTGAGATGTATAAATAATTCTCCGATCCTTTCCAATTACATGGCTGAGTGTCCCTCCAGTCTTCCCACTCTACTTTATGACACCCATGGTCTAAACACGGGGGGAAAATAAGGAAATAATATATGCGGTATGGGTGGTCGTGGAGCTAGTTCCGGTTCATTGCTCTTTCCTTACCTCTAGCAAAGACAAAGACAGACTTACCTGAATGCAATTTGTAGTAGTTGATATCACAGTGCCAACGTCACGTTCAGAGTAAAATGGAGACTTAAGGCAAGCAAATATCGATATATAATCCCAGTAGGTTGGAAAAAACGGCATGGAAGATCATGCTAAAATATTCAGTAACAGAAGTAATAAAATAAATACATTCTATCATAAAGTGCATGTCTACGAAAATAACGTATCTACTTTTAAATTATATTTACTTTGTCTTAAGATATAATAATAATAATAGTAATAATAATAATCAGAAGAAAAACAAGACATAGGCACAGTGTGCCATGTCCAATCTTTGCTGTAGTCAATCAGTGACCGCGACTTTCCCTTGGACGTCAGGATGAGATTTGCCCACATTTCACTGACCCTGACACAACTGGTATAATCAGTATTCGTCGGGTGCGTGGTGGTGATAACTTCTGCACAGTTTGTAAGGAAACCGTGTGTGGCCAGTCGGTTGGTTAGTTGGTTCAGGACCTAATTCGCTGCAGTCCACTCGCTGTTGATCATTGCATTAGAGCCGTCAAATGCCAGTCGTATTTCCCTCTCTTTTTTCTTCTCCAGCAGTTGATTTGATGGTCCTGTAGCTGACAGCAGAAACTGAGTAGGCTACTGGTCTCTTGGGTTAGTAATGTTTCTTATTAGGGCGCAGTGGAGTGAACTGGGAGAGACAAAGGCCTGTTTTCAGGTGGGTTGCCTATACACGTTCCAGTTTTGCAATGTCAATCTCTGGCAAGCCTTCCCATATCACTTCCAGGCCATATATACATATCGGGAAAATCTTTAGAGTGAGACGCCTTATTGCTGTTTCCAGGGACACGCCATTCAGCTTCTTTATCGCCAAAATGACTCTGACAGCTGACACTGAACTTTTCTTTTACACGATTTTTGAACATGCTCCAGTGGTTAGCAGAGTGATTCTCAGCTATGTTAGAATCTTCACATTCTCACCGCTGCAATATGGGTGTGCATGATACGTGTCTTTGTCCTCCATTCCTGAAAAGCATGGTTACCGTTTTTAGACGTATACTCACAGTGTCCGTTTCGATATGTTCCAAACACTCACGAAGTTTTCGTTTCTTACACCCTGTCATGGACATTCGACTGTCACAGTTTAAAAAAAATTCTGTGCCTAACACAGAACGATAGCATCCGTTTACGGTACAGTACTTCACTTTCTATGATTTGGTCTGCACACACAGAACGCTTGTATGTGTGATTTTAAGCTTCCACCGTGGTGTAAATGAGACACGCGCTCTTCTGGTATGTTACTCAGCGTTATTGCTAGTTATTTATCGACGTTTCGGGACAACCTACCGGTCCCATTTTCAAGGCTACAGCAGTTCAAGACCCTTGAAGATGGTACCGATAGGTTTTCCCGAAACGTCGGTAAATAACTACCAATCACGCTGCGTAACATCCCAGAACAGCGAAGATCTCAATACGCTTGTACGTTCAACATCCCATTATGAAGGCCGTGGTCTTCCAAGTGGCTTTTTTTTTTTAATAAAGTGCTTCCTGTGTCCTTACATTGAGTAAGTCGATGGCAGTCAGTGTGACATTCTGAGGTCCTGTTCCGTTCGTACCTCTAAAATTGCGTTGAATGGTTACAATAGACTTGAACTCACCAAAACGTAGGGCGAATTAGACTTCCACTTTAACGGACGCCGTCACAAATTTTACTGGCAGTGACCCAGTCGAAAGCGCATGCGTATGCATGTGCGCAGCAGGCAAGGAAAAAGAAGTTGGCAAATTTCCGTAGAGCGTAACTCTATTGGCTCTTTCGCTGTCTACTGTCCGATTTTAAATTTCTACTCGTAATATTACGAAAATTATTGACTGTGTGAGTATCTGAAGTGTGTCTTTCAACGTTTTACATAACACATACTATAAATTTTCTCTGTATCTTAACAACGATCGATCATAATCATATTTCATTGAAGTCAAGGTATCGTATTTATTTTAATTATGTCGTGAATAGCGATAATCACAATCGATCATGCGCGATCTTATGTTTATATGTCCAACTTTTTCGGTCTCAATTCGTCCTTCACAAAGAATATGGTCTGTCTTTATAAATGTGCATCGTCTTAATGTGAAATGACTGTTATTTTATCCTATTTTAACCAAAATCCAAGTACGTGGGTATTTAAGTATTAAACAAGACATCCACAATGCTACATCAAAGAAACTCCTTTCTCTCTCTTGCGGGAAATACATGGACTACCAACCACTGTTACAGCGACTGACACCACGAAGCTAGAGGGTTAGTAACAGGAGCTCTGTCATCACCCTGACCTTGGGGGAAACACGTGAATAACGAAGGAATTAATCGAGGAAACTACCGAACGAAGTAAAGTCATTTTTGTATATACAGAGATACCGTGGAAGATTGTATTGAAGTTTGGAGAACATTAATTACATAAAATTACGAAAATTCGTCTTAAGAAATACGGTGAAAGGATTCGAACTGGATTCAACTGGTTCAGGATACAGCCAGTGTCAAGCTGTTGTGCGAACGCTGAAGAGCATTTGGGATCTGTGAAATGATTAATTTTTTGATTAACTGAGTTAATGTGATCATCTGGACGCGGTATGTGTCCCTGATAATCATTCATGTTCCGAAAGTCAAAGTGTTATGGAGGAACTCAGTAAATATCGATTACTGGCTGTGCATTGTGAGGCGTGATGGAGGTTGGTAGGTACTGTGGGCGGTTAGACTAACAGCCCGGTGGGTTTAAAAGCAAGTGCGAGGTTTGAAGGTAACGTGGCTTGGTGAATGGATGGATAATTTGTTAAAAACAAAAAAAAAACATTCAGGTAAAAATCCGATGTAAATGAGTCAATGCTACATATTACATTTGATGATAATACAGTGCGGGTTTGCAATATCCGATATGTTTTGAAACCCTGTAAAATGTTTAGAGGCATCTAATACTGACACTGGCCGAGAGTGCTCAATAACTAACTGGGATTGGATATCCAGCCCCTATAAATTGTATTCGGCAAGTGCTCGGATCTTATATAGGCCTGGACAAACTATTGCTGCTACCTTTTATTTATACCTTGAAAATGGAGTCACTGAAGGGAACGTGGCTAGGACGAATGTAATAAAATTCACATATGCATACACACCGAAGCTTCAGTGTGGCTTAAGACTCGTTGTGGCTTAAGTTTTCCTCAGCCCTAACGGAGCTTTTCAATCCCTCGAGTCATTATTGCCTGCTGTGATCGAAAAGAATTTGATAAGCCTGAAGTCCATGTAAATAATATTGAAATTTTCAGATACAATAAAATAGGTTACCCCTATGTACGTCAGGAAGGCTTACGTAGGAGTGGAGTATAGCTCCACTTATTTATTTACAGTACACAAAACAATGTCTCCGCTACACGCACCAATCGATATTTGCGGTCCAGGGAGATCATATGTTATTCTTAAAATATATCAAATACATCAATATACTACATGAGCAACATGCAGAACCTTCTGTTTGGTGATAACAATAGTTACGGTTTGTGTAGCTTAGTGAGTGAGCACGGAGCTTTAGAGATTTGAGGATGTAAATGCATTTATTCCATGTACCAGTGATTTTTTAATTCTTGAATTGGCACATGTACGAGTACACTTCGATTCTGATGAGCTTCTGAACCCCCACCCACACACACAGACACATACTTTTTTCCGTTGAATCTCTGTCACCAGATTTTAAACCCATATGACCTTTCATTTTATTTCTTCTAAAGGTAAAATGTTAAACATTAAACTTCGAGCGAATTATTAGTTGGAAGATGAAACACAGCAATATGTGTTTCCATTCTCCACAGTCTTTGTTAGGTTCAGTAGGATTGTCAGCATTCGATTCCCTTACGCCTTCTCACGAACAGGACACATCAATCGCCTTTCATATTGACGACTGTGCGTCTCACGTATGTGCTCTGTTACTTAAATGTGAAAATAATGAAGTTGGTACATATTTTTTATTTTATGAGTAAAATAAAACTTTCGATGCACAAAAATCCCCTTGTACTTTGAATTAAATGGATTGGTTGGAAATGCGTATGCTGGTATACCTATGTAGAACTAATTAATACATGTCGGAATAAATACATGAAAATCATTTCCAGAATTCGTGTAGTCTCCAAAAAATGTACTTCGAATTCGATATGCTACATTTCGCAGCTGTCAAAGGTTTTACGTCAACTGGACCAATGGACACTCCGTAGTTGTCGGAGTAAGCACCTTAGATTCGTTCATTAAAACATTTTCTAAGCCTTTGTTTTAGCATGCCATCTTCGTAATAATTATTTACAACCAAACCCCCCAGTTAATGTGACGTCTGGCCACAGTTTAAATATCCAGGCCACATCGGGACTAGACTGACGTTTGTTTCATAAACGGAAATAAAAAACGTGTTATTTTCGATAAACAGGAAACAACTGGGAAATGTCTGATTATTGTAAACTCTTCGCACGCACTCGAGCTCCCTTCGAAAGTATCAAACTGTCTGCGGGCATTTTATTTTTGATTCCTTATTTGTAGTGTTGAGGAATAAACACTGGGGCCTAGGCTTGTGTTCTAGGTGGTCTTAAATTTAATTATAACGTGAGTCAACAACCACCCTTGTAGCATACAACAAGCATTTGCTCGGGATACGACAATGTCCTCATTTATAATTCAACGTACTACGACTTTACTTGTTTTAACATCAAGTCAGGTGTACATTCTAAAGATCAACAACTTTCATTATTGTTAGAGCAATGTATAGTTTTGCATTCACATAGACAATCACTGTAGTTAATGGAAATCAAGTATTCATGGCTTAGTTAACATCATGGTAGGTAATGGTACAAATAGGGCGGCCAACATAATTAATATTTTCCTGCTTGTGATGAATAATAAATTAACAAGAAAATTAGTATTCTTTTATTCTTTGTGACTATTCAAACTTACCAAGCAATGCTGTTTTTCTATGATTGACAAACCAGAGTTATTGTGTAAAAAGGACTATAACTTAGTAATACGGCTGTAAATTCGGCCGACGCATGAGTCCCAGTGGAGATTAAAATCAGTGTTACAGTGAACAGTAAGTTTACCGTTAGTCGCGATTCTCATTATGATATAGTTGTTACGAGGTATCGGAACTAGGAAACACGCCAAGAAATAAAAAATAAATCGCGCTGGTCTGTTAATTCATCACGTTCCACAAATTGACGCCATGTATCAAATTATTTGCTTTGGCTATTTCAAATATGCGCATTATTGGTGTGGATTATTGGTATAACATTTTCCTTTACACGATTACTGTGTGACCACAGACAGATGGAATGTGTGCCGATTTTGTTCGTTCCTACGCAGAAGGAGCGTATATGGTAAGAGGAAAGGTTATAAGCACACAATTGCACCCAAACATCCAGATGCGTCGCTAAATGTACAGAGTGTATTTTTGTCTTGAACAGATAACAGCAATTCATGCAGAAAAGAGACCGTGTTTACCTCACCCGAAATTTCGTTTTTGCGTTTGTTAAAACCCGCATTCGGACTTCTCAGTCATTTGAATCTAGTACACTAATAATTTACCTTTTACGAAATATCGTGTATTCTGATACCGTAGCTTAGGTCTTTCCAAAGAATTTTTCCAAGATCGAAGCCTCCTGTATTTCATAACGTGTCATCCTCTTAGGGTCAGGATTGTTAGACCATCGCTGGACGCCTAATATGAAGGACCTACTCCTGCTCGCTCTTCCTTTTGCTTATTCAATATATTCCAGCTAAACTCCATATATGTGTATATGTATATCACAACAACCCCTGAGTACGAACGATGTCTTGATGACAAGGATCGTGTTTCTTGTTTCGTATTATATCATCAAAATACAGACAACATCCCTTGTTCTTCTCTTTACGTCTTTCTAAAGTCAGATACTGTCTTTCGGTTTGCTCAATTTTCATACTAATAAAACGACTTTTATGTGTAACAACTTCTAATATGTGTCCATAACATTTAGGTTGTTTTATGCTTCTTTGTGTTGTATAATCCCCACACAGAACTTGGTTTTGCGTAATTTGTTATGTCTTCGTTCCACAAATGTATAACGGAGAGGTCCACCCTTCTAGCCTGAGTGTGTCCAAATCTCTATTCCTCCATATCGTCTTCTACCATCTCGATTATTACGTACTGTAAGTCTATCTCGATATTTGGAAGTGGCAAAATTGGTTTTAAAAACTTCTGGCTCTTTCGACATCTCTCTGCCCTTTGGTATTATATTGGTAAGCTACTTTTTGTATTTAGCGGTCTTGGATCCTCTTTACTTGTCCATCCCAGTTTAACTGACAGTTTGTTACTTTTCTTCCATATCAGTTCGCAGTAGACCTCTTATTTTTCCATTTCGTATTCTACAGGATTTCGTAAAGGTACACCAAGCAATGTGAAAAGAAATCTCATAATGCTGTGCCTATTCTTTTCTTCTCTGTTTTCCTGATGACCCAAATCTAATTCTAAAACATACCCATTCTGAAACAGAACACCTTGGCTTAGCGTTTGTATTATGTAATTGTAACGGAACGTCTTTTTTACCTTTATTTATTCTCATTTTTTTTCATTCCACGCAGTCTTTTCTTCATCGAGTTAATCAAATATTTTATGTGCATGGTATTTACCTTTGGATATGTGTTCATTCCCTTCATAACGTTCTTTAGCATTAATGCCCTTCTTGCTTATCCATTCATTTAATTTAGTTTAACTTCTGACACTATAATTTATACATTTATTGCGTGGCCTTCATTCACTTTGCATCAGCATATTTGTGTTTGTAATAAATGAAATTGGAAAAGAATGACTTTTGTATCCTAAAGAAAGAATTCATCAAGATGGGCCACGACCACGTATCTCCTTTACGTGCGTGAGCCACGCTCTCTCCAGTTTGTGAATTGTGCCACGTGCTGGTCCTCCGATTCAGTGCAAATGCTTAGGGTTTAAGGTTCGCTTGACTCCATTCCGAGGACCGAGCGAACTGTGACAAAACCCTCAATTCACAAGACGTAACCAGACGCTAAAGTATCATCCGGGGCTTCAGGAGCTGTGATTTGTGTTCCTTGTAGAGTGAGCACAACATACTGCGGTTGCTATGATTGTGGTAACAACGTAGACAGACAACAGTATGTTGTAGGGCTATATATATGTTCCGCTCCAGGAGACAGTCACCTGCGTGACAACATCGCCCCATTGCTTGCTGCTCTCCCATTGTCTTCTGTCCATTGTTTACTTTATTCTTTTTCCGTCCGTAAGACTTGTGGTTATTCCTAAATCATGTCTCTTTGTTCAGCCACCTTTTTTTTTGTTGTGTTTTTGCAGTAATTTTTTTCTTAATTAAAGGGCCATGTGGAGGTGATGCCTTTCTCTCCTTTCACGTGTGCAATACCTGAACTACTGAGGGGATTTCAACGAAATTCGGTCCTGTTATGTCGCAGATGAGGGTTGTAGAGCGACTTTGTCTGTGATTGTAACCGTTCCCACAGGCCCATATTTTCTACCTGTGACAATTTCGAATTCAAATCTATAATGTCTATCGAGTTACACTAATTACGTAATATGTTGTTACACATCATGATATGTAGGCCCATGTACCGAAATAATAATTTTAAATGCCATTTGAAACAATTTTGTTACGGTGTGTAATTATATGCAACAAATGTAATAGACTTACATTAGCCTAACGATGAAGATATCACACGCTACGAAGGTATATGTGGGTATGCTTTAGCCCTGGGAAACAGCTCGCTTTAGCCATAGCATAGGAGACCGGGTGGGCCCCAGACAATGCTCCGAAGACAAAAATCCCTCTTCTGTTTGGTATCCAACATCCATTCCATAGCCCATTGTCTAATTTCTAGACCAAAAGTGGCCCAGCTAAGCAGGCTCTGCACTCTACGTATACTAAACTCAAATTCAACATTATACTTCCTCCCAAGGATGAAGGTCGAAATATATTTTTTCATAATATAATATGAATATTTCGTCTTACGACAAATCTTATTAAGAATTACATCACAACGGTGAGTAATAATCATAGCAAAGAGCGTTATGTATGAGACTGTGCATTACAGTGTCTTTAATGCGAGTAGATTACAAACATTAGATTTTTCTTTGCAGCAACTACATCAATGAGTAGAATTGTTTCTTGAGATGTTAATCATTTCTCAGCAGACCGAGCAACTCTCTGCCTGTTAGCAAATACGAAGGTTTGTTACCTCTGACGTTAGAGTTTGTAGCTGGACATTACCCTGATACAGATCTGCCCTGTCCAGTTCCCACAATGTATTTCTTTAGGGGTACTTTTAATATTACCTCACCAACGCCTATATCTCCTGAGAGATTTTCTTTTCAATCTTACTACTGAAAGTTTGTAGACATTTGTCATCAGGCCAATCATGCTGAATATCCTACATCTTTAACTTCCTTGACATGACCATCCTAATTTTCTTGTCAGTATAAAAATTATGAAACATCTAATTTTTTAATTTTCTTCAATCTGTCGTTACTTTCTTTTAGATTCACTATTCTCCCCAGCATCCCCGCTCTCATGTATCCTCTTCATTTTTTGGTGTTAGAGTCAAAGTGACACGTATTTGCAAAGCAACGCGCAAAATGAATTCCGGTATTTTAAACTTTACGTTTTATACAGGAGACAAACTCTGAGTCCGTGTACAATATTTCATAACAAGTTAATGATATAAACAGGGTAATAAATTTAGTGTCTCTCACTACATTCCCAGCTTTTCCTCTTCGTCCTCTCCTCTTTCTCCTTCTTCCTTTCCTTTTTTGTGTTTATTCAATATTCAGAAAATTAGAAAAAAGTGTGTTTTACTTACGCAGCTCTTCCAAACTTCACGATCTTACGTTTCCAAGTATTTTTGTTTTGCTTTTAAGCGTGAACAAATTGTATTAGGCCTGTTAGGTGTAACGAGAGAGGGAGGATAACAGTTCTAAGACACATAGATAAATATTTTGATAGTTTATCATTATCTTATTTTGTAGGTGGCAGTAACGTCCCCCTTTTAGGTGTTATTCATCTTGCACTGTTGTTGGCTAGCAACCGTTATGTATCAAAAGTGTCCACGGGTTAGTAATATTTCATCCCACATGAGTAATGGTTGTTTGATCTGTTCTCATCCAGGGAATCTCTAAGCACGCGAAACTTTGTACATTGTGTCCATTGTTAGAAGATTTTAAATAAAAAATAATAATACACTCAAACCCTTTGTTATGAAGGCCCCAGGAGCCTTAAACAAATCGACACAGAATGGAAGTCACATTTCAGTGGTTATCACTTCTGACTCTTATTCGGGAAGTACTGGGTTCACATCTCAGCCCCATAACAGCTCTCTTGACTGAGGTCTATTACAGTATACCTGAGTTCCTCCACCAGGTGAAAGGCGGGATGGTGTCTAAAATTAGGCTCAGATTCCTCCTTCCAGATACTTTCCACGTTTGTATTCACTAACCATTCTACCGTTCGGCGTTATGTAGTCTGAGCTGTTTGCAGCGCTGTTAAATAAGGAAGCGCGGCTGTCAGTGTCATGTATGCCTAACACTGGATTCAAACCTACAAGCATTTTATATTTTGACATTTCTGGGACTTCCATGGCGTAGTACGAGTATATGTACTGATAGAGATGTGATTCTTCCAGACTAAATGTCGGTCGTTAGTTTTTATTTTTCTGTGTTCTGAATGTGGATAAAAGCAAGATGGCAATCGTAGTGTTCTGGAAGTAACTTCTCCGACGTCAGAGTTCAAATGTCTAAGAGTTTAAATTGTTTTAATCGCTAATTTTTTAAGAATAAAAAAGTCCCAGAACAGCAGATCCCTCTGAGCCAACAATGAATATAGGACGTGTCGAATACTAGGATCGCGACTTTCGGTGTTTAAATCATAATGGCCACTTTATGTACCACTTTCTCAACTTTAAATCAGCACTTTGTTAGTAAGGTCTATCTATTAATTTCACGTAACTCTCGCAATAAACATATTATTTACTAATATTGTAATAGAAAAGAAAGTGTTTTAATGAGGTTGGAACTCTGTTCTTAAATATACTACTTATGTTACATTGCTTTGTGTTTCAGAAGTTTAAATTCTAATATGTATGCTTTTTCAGTGTTTTATTTATATGTAGAATTTCCGTGTATATATTATTATTATTATTACGTATATTCAATTTATACATCAAGCTTGACTAATCGTTTCGAGCATGAAGTTCAGACAAATAACATCTAAAAATGCATATTCTAAATCACAGAATATACTGTCTCTCCACTGAAAAGACAGACACATTAAAGCCGCGTAGGGAAATAATCTGTGTTTATTGTGAGAATAGTAGCAATTATAAACACATCCTGTGTGTAAAATTCGGATTTCCTGAATGATAAATCAGGTGGTACATATAGTTTCCAGTGTGCTTTAAGGGATTAAATTTAGTATGCGCCATGTTTCAAGGTTGTTGTTGTAATGGCCCTCGTATAGAACATCCATTATGATGTCATATAAAGAGGAGCTAACCACCTTCTTTAAGCCCTGCACTGAACGAAAGACGTAAAATTGAGTTATCAAAGTGACATCTTGCACATGTGCCTTGTAATACCATGCGATATCCCAGCATTTGTAGTCATGCCCATAAAGCCTTTATTGCCTTCACTCTCATCTTTGCCTTATTTTCGCCCCTCGCTTGTTGAATTAAGATTTGCTTCCGTTGATGAATTTATGGGACCTCGATTTATATTACAGAGCAAACTCAAATGCATTGGCATGTTGTTTCTACCGGGACGCTCTGAACGGAGTTCGTGGGAGAAGTTGCAACGTATTTAATACTTACAGACTCAAACGTATTATTAACGTAACTAAGAAATAATGCTATTAGTTTAGCACATTCGTAGTGTAATAAGACTTGTTACACTTTAATGAAATCAGAAGAGACTGATGGGCCGGACACGTGGATAGGATGGGGTACAACAGTTTTAAAATTTTGGGGGGGAAGGAAACCCGGTCTTGGGAAGCCGATGGTGAGCGAAAGTGTAACTGCTGATTTAGTTTATAATTACTGTGTTCCTATCTTAATGTTACTGGTTATGACACTTTGTGTTCTGGTAGGCAATACCATATTTCGGTAGAACATTCTGCCTCCTTCTTCATAGTATAAGATGGTACCCACTCTATCATATTCAAATATCGTAACCCAAATCTCCACCGCGATGAAACGTCGCATATCAACTAGTTTACTTGTTAGATATAACGTGCGCTACGTTAAGTAGATACTGGAAGGAGCAGAGGTAGCTCTGTATGATATCGAAGGATTAGTTAGTAGTTATTTATTTAGTTAGACGAAAAAGTTAAGTGTACTAAAGTAATTGAAATACTACAGTGAAGAATCTCCAGAAACGTCCAAGAATTCTACCGCAAATTTCCTACATTACTTTAACTCTCTAAAACGCAGTGGTTGTTATGTGTCCACCGGTTTTAACGTCAAGAATATCCATAATTTTCATACAGACTGTATTTGTGTTTTCTTACGATTCTCAGAATAACAGCGATTATTCGCGTAAACTGCATTACGGAATGGGTATTTGTAAGGAAGACTCAGTTTATTCTCTGTGAAGTAGAAACTAGCAGTACGGAGTGCAATTTTGGTTTATTGGAGGATTCAGTCCATATATAAGATCAAAGCAAATCCCTACGCTGGATCAGATCGACACCATAATTTGCGCTGACGAATGCCGTGAGAGCGGACGAACACTGGAGATACAGTGCCATTATGGACTGGGCAGTATTCGGTAGACGAGAAAACAACATAAGAGTTTGTAGAACCTTAGTTGAGATACACCGAGCCTGACCAAGATTATCGCGGCATTTCGCTTTGTGTGTTCATTCTTTCGAGACTAATCTTGATTTGAGATAACCACCTACCATTTTGTTCTAAATTAATGCGAACTGCAACGTTGGTACGACACGTCGCGACAAGTCAAATGTAAAAAAAAATTTATGATTGTCTTATGATATGTATGCGGGGAAGTTAACCTTTTAAGGAATTAGAGTAACCCGAATTATTTTTAAAAAGTCAGTTGTTACCGCGCAGTAAACTCGCTCCGCTTCAGTTTTAATAGGACAGGCAATGTACGTATAGTGTAACAATGGGACGTGTTGGCAGGCAGTGTACGTATAATGTAACAATGAGGCGCGTTCGTGAAACGATTGTTGCCGCGGAAAAGCAATAAGTATTAACATATTCTGAGTTTGTGTTTGTAGCCTTAATTATCCGGCACGCACAGCGCTTGCGCCGTATTATATTGTCATCTGTGGCCTGTCCAGCTGTACAATATTTTCCCATCTTATCTCATAAACAGCACGATATTTGGAAAAAGGTTATTGAACTTAAGATGTGTGTTTTGATTTCCTCTAAAACTTTTGTCCGAAACATTTCTCATTGTAAGAATAATTTAGCGAGGTATGATCGTAAATATATGTTGATATTCATGTACAGTACCCGTTACTCTTGTCAGAATTTAATCAAACGTGAGTTTTCTGGGCAGATTTTCGAAAAATACTCAAATATCAAATTTCATGAAAATCCTTTCCCGGTGGGGGCCGAGTTGTTCCATGCGGACGGATAGACAGACGGACGGACAGACGGACGGAAGAACACGCATGACGAAACTAATAGTCACTTTTGCAATTTTGCGAACGCGCCTAAAAACGAATCCATTAATTCTGTATAAGGAAATAATCGTTTTTTCTGAGATCCATACAAAACACACTCATATAAATGCACTGTGTGAGTAGAACATAGAATTCCTTAATTGCTAAACCTGGTGGTACAGCATGTAACCACTGGGCTTTAAAGAGTTAATACTCCTACCTTCGAAGATCACAAGCCATTTTGCTGCGAAAGTTGACGCTCAAGCCCTGTTACACTGGATGAACAGAGAGACGCAAGGTTGGACGGATTTTGCAGGCAAGATGCAGACTTCCTTGTTTCATATGAAGTTCACGTACAAGTAAATGTTTTCAGGACAAGAACACAACTCGTATACGTACTAAACTAGGTCACACAGAAAACAGCACATTTACTGACTCGACCATTTCCCCTTTCTTCAGTGTGTCAGACTGAACCGATTTTATGCAGGCCTACATAACACACAGGGCTGGATAAAACCAATGTTCTGCTCCTTCATCACAGACGAAAATACCTTTAAATATATTTTTTTAACATTCTGTCCCTTCCTCTGAAATTACAGTTCAGTGTATATTGAAGCTGAGAAGTTCATTGGCGATGGTCTATACTGCAATACCGACTGCACAATACGTACCGCATACTAGCATTAATTGCTGTAATCTACTGGTTTTTTTATTAAGTATTAACAATGATCCATATTCTTGCCTAATATACGCACGCACGCACACACACACACACATTCAGCCGCACACAATATTATATTATTTACGTATACACAAAAATATATGTGGAGGAATTATACCCCTATGACAAAATTTCGATTTATTGGTATGGAAATCCGACATGGGGCGACCACACTTTCTCTCATCCACAGACTTATAAGGCCTGTCACCGTGATGATCATAGCTATGTGTAATCGAATAAATTTACCAGTGTTCGTAAATTATGAGGACATGGAATTAGAGCTGAAATCTGGTGACTGAGGGAGAGTTGGGGGTTTAGGGGTAAGTTAGTTGTTCCAGCAGTAACAGCGGTGGCAACACAGACGCTGCTGAATCGGTCATGATCATAGGGTGTCTCAAAAACTGCAACGTTTTCATGTTTGTATTATTTGTTATGAGTAGCTTATTCAGTAAATAATGGAGGCCCTGGGGATAAAGCGGAGTGGCGTGAAGCTGACCACTTACTACGGTCTGGTTCTGAGGTTAAGGTTACGTGGAGCTATAACTCCACCCCCCCCCCCACATGGGTTCATAGCATGGTGCTTAATTAAGCACAGGGACAAATTTACTTTGCCTTTTATCTATGTGCAGGTGTAAGTAGTTTTATAAATTTATTACCTAGCTTTCAGTATTTTGATAGTCAATATTAATTTGCTCAATTATTAATGACAAGCCGAAGTACCTATCCTGTACACGGCACATATTCACTTTGTCACTGTAATAAGTAGTGGCTCAGAATTTAAAGAAGGAATGACACTGAAATTGATAAATTAAATTTAATCACGTAATTTTAAAATAATCGGTTCAACTTTTCTCGCCTTCAGTACAGACGGACGGACAGCGATTTAATGGAACCTGCGCAGGAGTGAGAATGCGTCTTAAGGGAGTGGGAATGAGGATTCAAGGCCAAAGCGAAAACTTCACCGACGTACTTGCGCATCGATGTAACTATTACTATGAGATTACGCACTAAATTTATAACAACATTTTTTTTTTATTTCACAGGAGGTAGACAGTAGGAAAAACACGAAAGAAGAATCAGAAGTTGTAATTCTGTAGGCCTTCTTTACGGGGTGGAAAATA
This sequence comes from Reticulitermes speratus, assembly GCA_021186555.1. Lineage (NCBI taxonomy): Eukaryota > Metazoa > Arthropoda > Insecta > Blattodea > Rhinotermitidae > Reticulitermes > Reticulitermes speratus. The sequence goes on from JAJKFL010000005.1 coordinate 26,334,844, forward strand.
GAACTCCTTATGTGAAGGTCGTGTCTGTTCTTCTGTGGTTTGGAATCAGCGCTTAAACCTGACATGTCACACTCATTGGTGCATGCGGGCCGCAGTAAGCTAAACATATAAGGCTGTGCCACAAAGTTTTAAAAATGAATATAATAAATCACCACGGTGCCACGAATACCATAAATAGAATTATCTTGAATCGGTAGAAATCTAAAATTCACCTACGCAGTCGGGCACTGCTGCCGAGTAAGCTTTAACTTTACTGGCTTTTAATTGGCTCGTCAATTCCTTTGTTGTGTCGTTGATAGTTAGACCACTGTGTTTCTACTGAGGCTTGTGTTTTTTTTTGAATTCCCGGGTAGATAATTTAAGCTGTTTTAATTAAAGGCTCTTGAATAACTTGTCCTTGTGTGAAGGGTGTTTGACTGGTTGGAATTCAATTGGCCAATATAAAACTTACTATAATTGCTGATTAATTTGATTTATTTTGGTTACAGAAGATCAGTTGATTTTACAAAGTTGATTTTAATACACACCATTTGAAATTTTTACATTTGTTGTGGACACGTCGTACTTTTCTTTGTGGTAAGGTTTGTAATGGCGTTTTAACGCATACCCTTGCAAACGCTGACCGTCTTTTGACAAATCAGACCTACTTTGAATCTGTGAAAAGAAACATTTCTCTTCCCAGTGATAGTATCCTGTCAAACTTTTCTATTTATGACGTGTAATCCTTAAGCAGTGCCCATAATTTCTTTGAAAAGATTAATTCACCCAAGGGCCGCCAGGTTAACATACCTGTCTTACGGCATTGGACAGATTCTTTAATAGGGCACATACGTATTCGCTGAAAGGTTCTGGTTAAATCCGACTTCAACCATTCTTCACACAAAATCATAATTTGAGTTTTCAATATCCCTCTAATTCACAGATTTTGCTGGAATTGGTTGTGAGAGGATTCCACCGGCGGATTTCGAATTTTAGACATTAATTAATAATTAATCGTAATTACAAAGGCCATTAGGCTTTGTCGCGTATTTCATGAACTGTTTAACGCATTTTCGATTTAGGGGGCTTCCACTAAGTCTTGTCGAAAATTTCTTATTTTCAGGAATAATTCAATTCAATTCAATTCAATCTGGTTTATTAATGTGCCGAGTCAACAGCCAGATGGCCAATTACAGAAACAGCACAACATACAAACACAAATAACAATGGACAAGGAACAGGACAAAATAAACAAACACAACAAAACAAATAAATAAGCAAACAATGACTTACTGAAAGAATTAATAAGAACACCTTAAAATAATGTAATAAAATATTACACTGACTAAGTGTAATAATAATAATAATATAATAATATTAATATAGCCCATAAAAAATTTATACGGTGTCGTAATCCAGAATACTATAATCTGAAACTGTAACAAGGGGTTCTGGAGAAAACTTTCAGGCCTTTACCCACTTTACTTCAAACTATTTTGTCGATACAATTTAGCCTTCAGTTTGGTGTAAAATTTTCATTTACATAAACATCCTGCAACTATCTTATGTTAATTATAACGTTTTTCGTGGTTTGGTACTTTGGCACACTATACATGTACAATTTATTGCGGACGTTTTGAAGATTCTTAATGTCTCTTTCTTCAAGGCGACACGACTACCGTGTGACTCTGGCAATAACTATAGTGCAAGTTATAGTTGTTCAAGGAAGCAGAGTGTAACAGAAACTACACACCTCAGTCTGACCCCGAGGTTAAAAATACTTTAAATTTTACCTTCCCTCCACAACAAGGCTTAATAGCATGGTGCTTAATTTAGCTGAATCAGGAGACAGAACAACACATACTTGCAATTCACAAACATGTGAGAAAATTTAGGTTTCTTTTAACAAAGAATTTATTAGCACATTCTAATTATAAAGGATTGAGGTGGGCGGAGCATCTATCGCACATCAAATACATGAGAAATGTATAGAAAGTATGGTTGGAAAACCTAAAGGGAAGAAAAAGAGTTTAAAGGTTTAGTCGCATATGGAGCTTAAAATAGATCTAGCGGGAATATGTGAGTGGAATTAATTTAGATCACTATAGAACCTACTAGCGGCCTCTTCTGAACCCTGTAATGAAATTTTGGGTACGGTAAAATATGTGACATTTCTTTACTGTTCTAATAAATACTACTTCCTCAACAAAACTGTTCTAGTAAATACTAGTTCCTCAACAAGCACTGTTCTAGTAAATACTAGTTCCTCAACAAAACCTGTTCTAGTAAATACTATTTCCCCAACAAACACTGTTCTAGTAATACTAGTTCCTCAACAAACACTGTTCTAGTAAATACTATTTCTCAACAAACACTGTTCTAGTAATCTATTTCCTCAACAAACATGTTCTAGTAAATATAGTTCCTCAACAACACTCTTCTAATAAATACTAGTTCGTTCCATGCACTTATGGAAAATCGAATGGGCATTCTGGGCACCCTATATTCGCGAACGATCGGGCGGGACCTGGTACGATTAAAGATGGCCATGTAAAGTGATGCTGACAGGTGGCGTTGATGGTGTGTTGAGAGAAAGGATGGGGTAGCGCGTGCAAATTCAACGATATTGATGAAGGTTGCGGATATCCGAATGCGTGTACTGACTCATACGAAATCAGGCAACTAAGCAACGAGAGCACATATTGTTTTGACTGATTGTTTCTCTATGATTGATTGGAGACTTCCGTGTGTACAGTGGAGAGGGTGGACCACACTTTATCACGCAGTTACAATAGCTCATTATTTTCTCTCTTAGGTAAAATGTATGTCTATATCAGGCAAACGATATTATGAGTTACCACTCCAGTTACCTCTGTGATTAATCGTTAAAAATTATCCACTTTCCACTTAGATAGGTGCACAACTCTTTGAAACATTAATTCTTCGAAGTAATATTAAACAATTAGGTTCAACCTCTTATTAAACTAACTGAAACCTCATTTTGATGAAGAATATGTTAGAACTGTTTTAGAAAGTAATGGCTGATCTTAGGTATTTCTGGATACATGAATATCTTATATGAATACAAGCTTATTTATAGCTTGACTGAAAATACACTCTCTTACATGGAACACTTAAGATAAAATATTGTTAATATTAGATGGAAAAACGCCTCATTGCAGTGAATTTCAGATGCTGGACGTTGCAAAAAATGGCATTCTGCTTTTTTGCTTACATCCTCACAGTACCAAATATCTACAACCCTCTGAGAGGACATTTAAAGGCTTTGATAAAATACTGCAGTATTGCTCTGAGCAGAGTATTGCTGAGTCTGTGAGAAGTGGCTGCGTGAAAACTGCACAACTTTATTCAAAACCCGCCTTTGACGCGGTTCTTACAAACGTTAGAAGAATGTTTAAAAACTTAAGAAAATTAGAAAAAGAGGGTGTCTCATAGTGATACAGAACACCGATTATTTTATTTGATTAAATTTGATGTATTACAGTTACATAAATTTGTACTTACTAGCAGGTGGGGCATCTCTTACTATCCCATCTGCCAAAGATGTTTATTTACGTACCTTCGCAATTTCTTTGCTGTGAGGAAACGCAGTTAAATTTTATATAAATGAAGTGAATTTTTATGGTAGAAACACCACTGCACATATTTCATACTCAGACGTAACTTTTGTTGCTATTTATAAGTAAACAGCCAAAATAAAAGTGGCACTTCATTGCTCATTTCTCCCTACATCAAGCAACTCTAAGCCAATACTTCCGTTCCTATATCGAACTGTCAAAAAATGCTGAAAATCTGGAAGGAAGCGTGTACAGTCTATTGGAGTACAGGTTTCTGCTCATGTTAACGTTGTTGTATTGTCAGCTGTAATTATCGCAGACGATTGACATCGTTTGAACTGACGGTTTGCTTTGAAGTGTGTTTAAATTGCTGATTGCTATTTTATGCACCGAGTACTGTCAGTGCAACTGCGACAAATATTTTTTTATGTTGTCATTTTTAGTCACATATGTGCTAGGACCATGAAAATAATTGGTTTTACACTAGAGGCAAATTTGTAGCTGGATTAAAGGCTCTTGCAAAATTATATACTTTATATATGATGTTTAAACTGTTGCTTTCAGATAATTTGTTCCGACATTTTACTTTACATGGATTAAAGCACAAAACACTAAATTGATGGTTTAAAAACGAATTTTTATGTCCAATTTATAAATATTTCAGTTAACTCAAAGATGCACTAAGATAAATGTTTTTGTGTAGTCTTATCATACAGTACTTCTTTATTCTTTCCTTATCACAAGGTTATATTTATACACGTCGAATCTACCATACTCAAAAAGAAGGGGCACACCGTTGAATTAAAGTTATGTAAAGTAACTTGCAATGCGACGAGATCATAGAATTTCAAAGAAGAGGACGTAAAGATTTAATGTACATGACGGCAAAGGAACTAGGCTGGAAAGAAAACCATGGCATTCAAAACATTGGCATCGAAGACTCTTAAGGGAATATAATAATAGATCAGAGACATGTACTGAAAATTTGGGAGAATTATATTACAGAGCTCTACGATCGAGCTAATCGACCAGAACACCTAGAAGTCGAGCCGAAAGAGGAAGTAGATGAAGACGAGAAAGGCCGTTCTATTTTGCAAAGTGAAGTGGAAAAAACGGTCAAGGAAATGAAGGATAAGAAGGCTACACAGGAGTTGATTATGTACCTGGGGATGTACTTAAATTGTTGGGAGAAGGTGGTCTAAGGCTAATGACACAGCTGATCAACAGCATGTATGTAACTGGAGAGTGGCCCAGAGATTTCAATGAAGTTACAATGAGTACCTTAAAGAGAAACCCAAAGCTACAAAATGCAGTGACATCGCACATCAGCCTCATCGCACATACAGCAAAGATAGTAGCGAGATACTTAGAAGAAGGATTGAAAGGAAAATTGAGGATGCACTTGGAGAGGATCAATTTGGGTTTAGAATAGGAAAAGGAACTAGGGATGCAATTGGGATACTGAGAATAATATCAGAACAAACGTTGGACATAGACGAGGAGAGAGAATATCAAAGGGTCAGATTTAACTTTTTTGCCTTACTGTTTAAAATTAGATAAAAATTAATGGAATTAAAACGTGTACAAATATATAATATCCATACTAACTCCGGAATTACTTATGGTTAAAATAAAATATTATTGATATATAATGGTAATTCTATTATACAAAAGTGCATAGATATCTAATATATGTGATGTATACATGGTAGTTTATTAGACATTTGTAATATATACATTCCGCTTACTGCAATACTGCAGGGTACTTTTACCTTAGGAAATCCCACTTAAAAGTCTACCACCTATTACATTTAATTCTTTTCGTATTCTTCCACCGCCTTGTTATTTATTTCTTAAATAATAATAATTTTCAATACGAATTAGAGTCCCTACCATCGCGTATGTTACGTTAAATCCTGCGAGAAAGCATATCCTTTAGAATAAAGAAATAAAAAGTAATCGAAGAATTAAACCAAACAGGAGTGAACCTGAATCTCATTCAATAGGCAGCCCGTTTGGATTGGAAATACGCGCACTTGTTCATTTGTCTTGCGATTTTCCTCGGTTCCTAAGTGCGAAAGTAGGGAGAACCCTAAAACAGGGAAGTACTGTTCGATTCATACGGAATGTGTTGTTAATCATCAGACAAAATTTTGGAAGGTGCTGCGTAATGTAGCCCGTTACTTTGTTCTCGCGTGTCTTCCTACTGAATTTACGATTGTATTACGTGTGTGTGAACACGCATGCGTGTGTTGTGTTCGAGACACAGGGACAGACAGAATAATCACAAAACAATTCACAACACACAATGTAGAACGTTTGAAGTTGCTACTACTCTTTGAAACCTTTACTTCGTATGGTGTATGTTAAGCAAATGGCAATACAAATTGTTCATGACTGCGCAAACATATACAGAGTGTTCGAAAAGTCGCTGTGTAGTTAAACACATACCGCATAATACAGTATTGTACACACGACTAATAACAATGGCACACAATTACTAAGCGGTGTTTGCACACGATCTTCGCGCGCTCTGCCAGTTGCGCTCGTATTATAGTTCTGCTTAACCAACGCCGTACTAGCAACTGCACAGTGAATTGTCGAACGTCCTGTATAACAATGAACTGTGTAACAATAATATTCATATCCGCAATAAATGGACATTAAATCTGATGAGGTTTTTGATATAGCAAAAATGTAAGTAACTCAGTGGAGCAGAGTCCTCTTGAGAAATGTTACATTCGTTAATCAGTCATAAATTTCTCCCTTTTATGTAATCCGAAGGTAAATTACAGCCTGCTACTCTTTGTGATTGCAGGGCCTCTTTTTTTTAACAAGCCAGCTTAACGATGAGAATTTGTTAGTCCTGGGCACAAACCATAATCTACAAGACTACTTTTTGTCTACTATCTGCAACTTGCTATTCAGTATATTCACTACTTATTTAAGCAATTCATCCCCGTTGTGATTTAAATGATTACAGATATATAAGAAATTCAGTCAAACACAATCATATATTTACGTAAAATTGTGTTGATGTATAAGAGCTTTATTGCATTTATAATTTTTTGGTAATTCATCCCCGTTGTGTTTCAAATAATCAAAGATATAAACTAAATATGTGGCTGTACTTGGCTAAATTTCTTATATATCTTTGATATTCACTATTCTTTTCGTATCTAAGGGCCGCATCCTACCTTTTCAAACCTGAGGATGCGTCATGCTGTGATTTGAAGATATCCCTTAACACGTTATTAAGAGACATCGGGTTTGGGAGAGAAACGTACTCAAAACTGAATACATTTCCTGCTTTGGTCTCGTATACCTCTGGCTTTTCAGCACAGTGTTATCATTTTGTTAAGTATTGTTTAAAAATAAACTGGTATAATTAAAATTTTATGGTTGAAAAACTAACACCGAGGTCTCAATTTATCCTTGAATTTCTTTTAGTTATTCTTTCCCTATTTCGGGTACCTAATATTTGTTTCCATTATCACAACCTGAGTCATTTCAAAAAATCTGTTTTAGTCAAACTCGAATTTGTAACATAACCAATGCTAGGACATAGCCCAGGCGATTAGTTACCGCTGCTCACTGTAAAGACTCTGTTTCAATCCCAGAGTAACCCATGCGTGATTTGTGGCGGACAAAGTGACAATGGGGGCAGCTCTTTCTGCGTGAAATTCGGTCTTCCATTAGCTCTACATAATCATACATCATCAGGGTCTGGTATAATTTGTCTACTTGTGGTAATATTACGCCCCTTGAGTAACCAGTTCAACACCACTCAATTTCGGAGAACCGGAGCAGTTTCCCTCAATGTCCCATACTCACTAAGGATTCCGCCAAAGATATTTCTTTTTTACTTTTAAGACTAGTCTTTCATTACGACCGGTAATCATTTAATTTAAAATATAATTGTCAAAAAGCTTGCAATTTATTTGCAGACATTACAGACGCTGTCGTTTATCCAAATCACGTGCGTTTGTTTTGTACGATTATTTGAATGTGTTGTATAAATCGGCCAGCAGTTGTCACGAACAGAAATATGAGATAGATAGGGGAAATGGTACATACTGGAGCGATAAGAAACGTGTACAGCATTTTAGCCGGAAAACAAGCGGGAAATGTACAGTTTAGAACACCTGGTTCTAAATATTAAGATAACATTTTATAAAATAAGATGTGAGCGTATGGTGAAATTAATCTGACACAAAATAACCTTTCAGTATCTGATGCTTAGGAAAGCGGTAATGATACTTCAGTGTTTCATAAAACGCAGGAAATTTCTTGACTGTCTGAACGAATAGTAAAGTCTCATGGATGCTGCTCCGATGTGTTTGTTTGTGGCCTAATTTTGTAGTTAATATTAAGTTATAAGTATTGCCAACCGAATTAATATTCTACTGGCCACCTTTAAATAGACGTACCGTACAAACTGATGCATATAATTATATCCGGAATGCAAGATGTCGGATATACAGTCGCTTTATATACTCTGGTACAAAGAGCGTATACAGGACGAATAAAGTAATGAGCATTGACCCTTTTAAATGGGGGTTTACATGTTTAGATATTAAAATACTTTGGATTCTACCCACTGAGCGTATTTATGGGTTTCGTGTGATTTGCAGAATAAACACAGATTACTTCCCTACACAAAACTAATTGATCGGTCTTTGCAATGGAGAAACCGTGTATCGTCGGGAAACGTAATTCTTAAACATCAGATGAATTTTAATCTTCAAACTGTTATATATATATATATATATATATATATATATATAACAGTTTGCCGTGTGGTGTTGGCTGGAAATTTAATAGAACAGTGGCTAAATGTACACAAGGGAATATTGATTTAAGCCATGAATTGGTTTCGTTAAATCTCTGTTATCTGTAAACAGTGCCTTTGTCATGGTAATGTGATTCTTTGAAGTGACGTGAGATCGTCTCCAAACACGTTGAAACGAAATAGTCCATTGCTTCCGCTTCGAGTTCCGACAGTAACGATTCATCTGCCTCTCTTTTCCCGTTAATTTGGATCTACCAGTAAAGTAGCAAAAACTAGATAAAGTTATGTTGGACTTATCAGTCATTATCTCCACCTAGTATCATCGAACAAGCTGCGTGGAGCAGAGTACTTCTTGACGAGACAATATTCGCTCAGTTTGTCAAATTCCGCGACTTCAATGGAACCCGACGGTTCATTACCGTGTGCACAAAAGCCTGTCACAGTCCTCAGACATATACAGTTTCAGTACTAAACAAACTATTCAGATGGGCAGGAATGTAGTTTGGGGCTTTTTTATGTACTAGTGTGGAGGTGTTAATACTTCGAATTTATTAGGGACTCGCTTTCAACTGTATAGCTTCGACTTTGAGAACGTTTGTACATGAGGAATTCAATAGGACATGGAAGGAAGCCGTCCTGAGATGTTTAAGGAACTATTAAAATTATTTCTGAGGGACTGAGCAAACCACGAAGAGTTCTAGCTAGGATATCCGACCTTGTGTCTGAGTATGGACTCTGGGACAACTCAAACCTCAGCAGTAGTCCACGTCAATTACCCCAGTAAGAGCTGTAAGCTTTTTATATTCATTTATTCACCTATTTATTTATTTATTCGTTTATTCATCCATCCGTCCATCCATCCATTCATTCAATCATTTATTTATTAATTTATCCATTTATTCATCCATCCATCCATACACCACCTATCCACCCACCCAAACTCCCACTTACCCACCCATTCATCCATCCATCCATCCATTCATTCATTCAATCATTTATTTATTAATTTATCCATTTATTCATCCATCCATCCATACACCACCTATCCACCCACCCAAACTCTCACTCACCCACCCATCCATCCATCCATCCATCCAGCCATCCATAAATCTATGCATTGATTCGTTCATTCAGTCATTCATTAAATTCACGGAAGTGATATCAATATCACAGCCGTGCTCGCTGCTGACAACATGGCCACCAGGGCACGCCAAACTATAAAGATAAAAGATTTGTCCTGTTGTGGCTTAAGCACCCCACCTTAAACAGGTGTGGGGAAAGAAGAAGTATAGACCCACCCATCTGTGACCTCCGAATTAGATGGAGGTTGGCCTAAGTGGTCAGATTCCTGCCCCGACTACTTTACTCCCCAGTACAGAGCCACCAGTACCCATTAGATACGAGGCTCTGTTGGTTCCACAGTTTGCTTGAACACTGCCTGGTATAATACCCTAATTTTTCAGCCGTCCAGTCCGTACCCTAGTCACTGTACCAGCTGTACTGGCTACTATGTATAGTCGGAAAGAAGTTGAATTGTAGATCTGGGGTTCTTACATCCGTGTTGCTGAAGAGACAAGTCTTCTGGGATGTTACAACATATCGACTGGTGAATAGTTACCGACGTTTCGAAGGAACATAATGCCTACATCTTCAGGGTCAGCCAATCAAAGAAGGGTTTCTTGGACTGCTTGATCCCAGAAGACTTAGAACTTCGCCTTAAAATATAATTTGAAAAGTTAGTAGATGTTAGGAGTAATTCCGGTGTGTATACCAAAGATATTATTCTCTTTATATAGGACGGTTTCAAGCTGCGAGCTGTCTGAATGTGATTACCGACCGAGATTGAGTGAATACTTGGTTCTTTCCCCCCTCTTCGTTAGTCGCAATATGAATTTTACATTTTCATTCTTCCGCTATAATATTTTGCCTCGCAAAGGACAGTATACAGCAACAAATGAATAGAAAGCCGAACAGCTCTATTCATTTTACTGTTTCTTTTGCACTTTTTATTCCGAAATAAAATTGCAATTAAGTGCTTTTATTCCCGTGAAATATAAGTTAAGTTAAAAAACATCTGCGCGACTGACAGCACTGGTTGGTTTATCGGTTTGAGGAGTTCGCGCGATGGTTTAGACGGACTGGTTACCTCAAGAAGGGCCAAATGAGGAATTAGGAACTGCAATGTGAAGATGTGTCCAGTTTTCTTCCTCCTAAAATGTCATCTTCCAGTGGCGGTGAGTACATATAGGCCTATTTGTTGCTTACAAGGTACTGTAGCTCAGTCAGTACCGTGACAACGCTACGTGCTGGACGGTACAGGGTTTGATTCCCGGCACAGGCAAAATATATTTCCCTTCCCAAAAATTTCCAGACCGACTGTGGGGCCCAACCAGTCTCCTGTTCAATGGATACCGGTGTTTTTTCCTCGGGAGATAAAACGGCCGGGGCGCGAAGTTAACAGCTCAGTCGTTCTAGAGCCGAGGTTAAGAATGAGTGGAGCTATAAATCTCTCTCTGTATGCCTTCATGACATGGACAGGAAAAAATATTACGTGACTGTAATTATTGTCAAATAAGAGGCGTTACGCTGGGTTGGGTTTGCAGTTGGCGAAACAGCAACTGCATACAGACTTCTCATGGACAAACTTTCAGAAGACAGAGTGTGAGATCTGAGGATATTCGAATTTCGAAAATAGTGCTTCGGCAAGGGGGTTGAGAGGCTCTGATCTTGAAGGTGTTGATTTTCCCTTTAAAGCTCACATTTAGTGATTAGTGTATATATTGCCAGGTTTAATACTAACGTCTCCGCATTTTGTCCACACAGTGTATTTGCATGTTCCATAGGATTCTTACAATAAACAGCCATTATTTTCTCATACGTCATTCGCGGATTCTTCTTTCCAATTAAAGCACACTCTGTTTTCTGTGCGGTAAGAAATGAATCTTTATATACAAAGTGGATTATTTTTAGTCCTTAAAGGGTTAGCTGTTCTAGAGGTCTGCGCTCTTCTGGGATTCTACGCAGCGTAGATAGGTAGTTTGTTGCAGACTTTTCAGGATAACCTATCCAAGAACTGCTGACCTTGTAAGATGGAACCGATAGGTTGTTCCGAAACGTCGGTAACAAACTACCAATCTACGCTGTGTAAAATTCCAGAAGAGGGCAGGTCTCACACCGCGGCGGAAGCCTGAAATCACGCAATAGCTATTCTACAGGTCAATGCAACCCAAGGCCTTTCGTTATTCGAGTTAATAAATAGTTTTTGGCTGTGCCATGACTCAGGTTTTTAATCACTGATCTGTCACCGCGGAGGCCTGTTTTAGATACAGATACTTTCCATGTGAGTTTTGTTGTTGAAGCAGCGACACTGAGAGAGGTGTCTCTCCGGGTACTTCAGTTTTCCCCCGTCAGGATTATTCTATAACTACCGCATACTCTTCTTTTTCTTAATTGCAAGACGGCGAAGCCTGGGAATCTTAAAAAATCCAGTGTTCTTTTGGATATCGGGGAGCACTGGACAGAAAGGAACCTATACATTGCTTTTCATCTTTGTCTCTTACGGTAGGACACCCTGCAAAGGCGAACACCTGTCGCAAGGATTCTGCAGACAAACATTGGATGTATTCACGATCTAGGAACAGTATGCTGCGCTGACCATGAATGTAGTTTGGCGATTGTGCATCTCAGGACATATTGGATTAACCGGAATCTCGTTTTTGAGAAGAAATAAATTCGGAAACAATTGACGAATGAGAATGAAAGAAGGTGACAACACCAGTGTTGTTACAATATAGATCTTAATATGGACGTCGCCATAAAGTCCCACAAAGAAATGAAGCTCTTTTCCTTCTCGCCTCTGCAAGTAGTACAGTAGTCCTTCCGAACGTCTTCATCTTCCATATACTCGTACACCGTTTCTTACCAAGAAACGATCCCACTGTGTCAGTCTTTCCTCATGAATCTGCCGTAAGAAGTCTCCTCTCATAGAAACCGCCTGATTTCTTTTTTATCAGCAAAGGAAATATTTTTAACGTAGACAAAAATGAAGGTCCGTCATAAACCGGTACATGCGTTATATGTAGTAATTACTAAAAGGGCAACTACGTCGGCACACGACAATTTACATAGTTACCTCTGGCTAGCCTTCCCCAACGTTTTTAAACAAATAACAGATGTCAATCTAGAAGTCCGTTCTCTATAGCAGCTGACGTGCTAAGAAACAACAGCATGCTCAGTAAATAACAAATATTTCGTCATATGCCCCCGAATATTTATAATACAAAGGCATAAATGCATAGCCAGGGAGGATTTAAAAGTCGCGAAACCAATCTCCGATGGGTAGAAGACACTACACGCCTTCGACCGCGGCTATTTATCCTATCGTATGGTTGGCTATCATTAATATTTAGCAGAAATATTTCAACTGTACAAAATATGCGTGCTTGAAAGAGATAGGAAGGCAAGCAGCAATGAAAGGTTTACAAATTTGGAAAGATTTAATATTTGATATTTCAGAGTAACATTCAAAAATATTTAATTGCTGGTCATTCGAGTTATGTCCAGACCGAGTACGTCTTAAGTACAGGTCTAGAATACTGTTAATGTGTTGGCCGGAGAGCGAAGATAAACAATAAGGATTTCCTTGTTTAATTCAGGCTTTCGTTTTCAGTCTGTTTCTTAGTGGTCCTTTTTGAAAGGATGTCTGAGTGGAGAATGTAACCTACTGTGCAAATTAATGCTACAAAAAAAGAATGAAACCAAAATTATAATTGTTGCAGACTTCTTCTAAGAGCGACTGCCCGTGACCTAGAAAGAAAGAGAGTGCCTGTTATAACTGTGTGTGTGTGTGTGAGCGAGCTGTGAATTTGTCTCATTTCGCTAACGAGGCAAATCAGAAGAGCTCCAGATCGATAATGACATAGATACAGAGGCAATTTTGCTTTAAACTCCAGACCTACAGAAGGAATTTCTTTAAATTATCTGATGGTTAGGGAAAGAGATAAAGGAATGCATCGGTACGGAGTAGACAGTTCTTACTTTGATCAAAAGGTGTTCTGTAATTACTCTAAAGGAATTTATATCATCTTAAATTAAGGAAGTAGCCTATTGTAGCCTATTCCAAGCTTCAAATTGTCACAAAATTGTTTAGTTTATCTCTTGTTTGATTTATTACTCACTGGTTGGTAAGAAATGATTGTATTAATTTAGATTTTATTGCATTTGGAACTCAGTATTTCTCCTATGTAATATGCATATTCTGTCATCCTTCAAATTCTCTTTTCCTGAGTATGATTTCTTCGTGGTTGATATTAATCCTGAATTAAGATCAAAGACTGGCCAGAAAAAAAGAGTAAGGCTACTAGCATAAAACCCATTAATATTTCAAACGAAATCATCAAAAATATCATTCGACAGTTTAAAAGTTCTTGTAAGACAGCAGCATTTACATGTTAAGATCGGCTTGACAGAATAAAAACCTTGAACTTTTTCGGCTAAGAAGGATACTGCCCTGCCGACTGGAACATACAGTTCAGTGTTGCCATCTTCTGCTTCCTTTCGTAATTATGTTTAATTGCTAGCATACATAAAAATATAAAAGAATGCTTAGCCTTTCATACAGAATATGCCAAAATAATGTGTCATTTCCTGTTCTTTCATGCATTATTTATAGCACTTCCTAATAGAAACTTACGTAGGAAGCAAGAATAGTAGCGCACAAGTGTTGTCAAGCTTTTCGTATTTAAAATACCCTAACTGCCCTACATTAGTGCGAAACACGATCTACAACGACGAACAACCGAAGTGCAATATGGGAACATGATTATGGGATATTTTGTGTATAAGTATTAATAATATAGTTAAATTAGGAAGTTAGAAAATGTGGATACAGATATTAAGAGATTTACAAACCGAAGGGTGACAGAAATCCTTTGGAGTCTCATAGACTGAGTTAATTGCGAATAAACTCTATTTGAATTCTATATAACTTTTCGTAAGTGTTAAATTATTCCACCTTAATTATTTCTCATGTGTCAGCCATAAATGATCTTATGGACATATTTATGAATGTGTTTCGCGGAAGCATTTAGAAGTGTAGTGAAAACAAAATTTAGATTGAAAATTGAATGCGAAAAGGCCACATTGGAGACTGAGGCGTATATTGAATTACGATATTAAAATTTATGTAGGCAAATGGGTGACCGACATGTGAGCTGGTTCGAAATGGCTCAAGATAAGATTCAGGGACGAGACATTTTTAAAACATGAATGATCTTTCTTATTTCTTAAAAGGGATTTTTTTAGGTAAATGCGTATAAACCGATTAGACAAGATTTGTACTATCTTATTTTTTTTTTAAGTTTATTGATTCCTTGGCTAAGGGAACAATTCATTTTTAAATCTAGATGCAAAAGTCAATACTAACAAAACAAATGATAAGAGGAATGAAGTGGAAGGGTTTATCTGGCTGAAAGTAAGGACTAGTAGGCCTAACAGGCACTTGTCAACACGATAATTGACCATTTAGTCTCTTAAGAGGTGGGTAATATCTTTAAGTAACTGAGCCACTACTACATTCTGCCCCCATAGAGTTAATTGTGATGTTACTACACTCCTTGTTTTATATTGTACGAATTATAAGCTCTAAAATCATTAATTGTGGAGAGTGTTAATTCGAAATAAGGCCTTTCACGTTCACGGGAATTTGTTATCATGATGACGTGTGGATATACTGAGTAAAACAATGATGTATATCAGAGTATCTGCTAAGTTAATCTAGACACAAACTAGTTATACTTTCTGCACAAATATGTAACTTCTCCACTAACCCAACCCGTTGTTTTTAGGTTCCTAAATCTTGTGTGAAATATAAGCAGCAACTTTGTACGTTTAAGCATTGGAAGCAGTGTTCTAACGATACGTGCCAATTGTTGTAACATAAATTTTATTATTTACTTACACAATGCGTTTCTTACGATTCTCACCGTAAACTGTGGCTCTTCCCCTACACAAAATTATCCGATTGGTTTTTTAATGCAGGTGCTTTTCTGAGAAATAGGGACTGGATTTTTAAATATTATTTAGATGAGTTTCATGCCTAAAATATTTACTTGTTTTCGGATATCTGTACTTCTGACTTACATAGTGTCATTTATTTCCACCGTTTCATATATTAACAATTAATCCATATTAGATAAAAGTTAAGATTTTACATATAAATATGATTTTCTTTCGGGCGAAGACCCAAAGGTGTTCATTTGGGAAATCCTGCCATCCTGAGACTATATAAAATTTATGTGTGATTTTAAAATCTGTGTTATAAAAATCTTGCCATAAATACACCGTTAACATAAATTTGTTTGCAACTGCCTTTATATAGGTCTATATATAAATACAACTACATGTTCCATGATTCACTCGCTTAGTTTAAATTACAATATTTAATTTTCTTGTTTCTGAATATAATCTGTAGCTTCTTAAGTGTATTTTATTTTTCAAATTTCAATGTACTATTCATCTGCCAATTTCAGTAGCTGATTTCGGCGTAAAACCTTTGATATCATTGTGTATACAAAATCTTTTTTTTTTAATTTCTATTTGGATTGGGGGGGGGCTGCAGTTCGACAGCACCCCCCACCCCGTTGGATACGCTCCTGTTGTCGTTGGAACGTCAATAGTTCAAGTACGGTAAAGCGTCGCTTCTATTCTGAAAGGATATTGCATTGTGGAAATTGTCCTGTTGGATTTTCAAATCACATTGTAAATTGAGTTCAGGTAGGAGTGAAATATGATGGAAGCCTGTGGCACATAACTTGATAAACATGTCTTCATTCACATCATAGCCAAACTTTAATTCATATACCCTTCCTTAGCGATAGGTAGGCTTGTTCAGACGGATACTAGCCGTCAGGATCCGTCTTTTCCCGGAGCTGACTATGAATTCCGTGTTAGGTAAAGCGTTCCTAGTTTCAAACGTTTAGTAGAACAACCACAGATCCGTGGTTAACCACGGAAAGTTACAGTTGATTAGTTGCTCAGAAAATTTTCTGATTAAGATTATGGTGTTCTGCGATCAGAAGCAGTATAGTCGTGGTAGACAATAACAAACTTTTCGCAGGAACCTTCTGCCTCAGTCTAGAATGTTGAAGATTCTAAGTAGTGACCAGCCGTCCTTTGGAACTTGTGGTACCTATCTACGAACGTTAAAAGTTGTAAATTTAATACCCACCGCCCTGAAAATATGAAATTCTCACAAACTTTCCTGTCTTTAACGTACAAACAAAGTTAATAATCGTGATAACAAAATATCACCATTTATTATATTTTGTCAGTTTAATATATCCCACAAACCTACACGTTTCGCCTTTAAGGCAATCTATACGTTATTGTCCCAATTACATCTAGTTAAAAATTTGATGTTACTTTGTGTAAAACTTTCCAGTTGTAGCCTGTATCCAATAAAATGAGAGATGTGCAGTAGTGAACATTTTCAAGATCTGAAATGTTTAAATTATAGAGATTCGCTTCATTACCTGTGCTACTGTATGCTGCTGTTTCTGAATGGTGTTACATTCTTTTCAGATTAGTTCTTTCATTTTGTTTATTCCGCAGGATTAATTTTTTATGTTCGCATTGTGTTTCTTCTGGCCTCTTTTATCACAAATTTTATCCTCACAATGGATTCTTAAGCCTTTTAAGGCTGAGGTTTATCTGAGTTATATATAAAATTTAAATTCGTACCTCACAGATAACTCCTTCCGTGTCCATTATAAAGATCAGTCCGTTGAAGCTGTAGAGGGACGTAATCGCTCTTCTTTTTGTGAGAAAACACATATTCTGTGGCAATGATGGCGGAGTTTTTAGGCGTTTTTTACGAAGAGACCACTTCCACCCAGGGACTATATATCTTTGTAAATATTCTACCAGATAGATGTCCAAAGTAGAACCGGCTTCCGAAATATAATACTTTTACCTGTATAATAGACTATGGATAAACCCCAAAGAATATTTAATTAGATTTTATATCGAGATATATATTTTTTGCTATATGCCTTACTGTAATTAACAGCGAACCTTCCTATCTTTTCATTAGCAACCAAATACACAAATTTCAAGTACAAACACACATGAAACTTCCAGTCTTTAACCATGAGTATTTATATTTAATTATCCGAATGCTTACGTCTAAAGACTACATCTTGCTATTTTCTTTTCTCATGTATTTTAGTATGAATTCTATTACTTTCTTGAGTGATTTTTTTATTCGTAATCTTTACGATCTGTATCTGTTTACCAAAGTGCCCCCATTAAATATTAATACAAATTATGTTCCACTAACCCGTATTTGTTCAGGTATACCAACTGGACTCCTACGTTGCTTTTTTATCACCACATTTTTATACTTTCAGCACTACGTATCCTGTGCAAGTTACAAACCGAATCTATTAGTGAAACGTCTGATACTTATAAATCTGTATGTACCACGCGAGAGTTGAGTGTTGTTCAAAACATCCCTAGAGCGCAGCGCGTCATTCAGTTCACTTTTCCTACTGCAATATCGTCTCCTCGTCCTGTGCCCTATTCTCTTTCAAGCTAAAATTGAATTGAAATAGTGCTGGTATTACAAGATCCTTTTCTATATTATAAAAGTTTTATGGGGCGTCTAATCCTTTACGGTTACAGAGGTTTTTGTATGATGAAATCTTCTCTTCGAAATTTTGTAACGGCGGTCTAGAATTCTTCGTATATTCCCAGGAGGCAGGAATAGAAAAGGAGGAGGAAAGAGACAGGAGTAAGAAGGCCAGAAAATGGAAAGAGAAACTGAAGGAGCGTGTATGGACCTATAGAACTTGGTTATTCTAAATCATATGGCGCCTACTCCCAGTCGATAATACAATAACTCGGTCAACGAACGCTCCAGTAACCATACTGCCTATCGGAATTCTCTTCTTTGTCCACGGATGACCGGTTAGACCTAACTTGGCCAAGCTCTAACCCCTCCCTGCCTCTTGTAATAACAAACTATTGGACCGAGCACAAACACAGATGACAGCAGGCATCGAACATGGTTCGCAGGAAATGACAGTGTGTTCATAGCGATGTGTGTCCTATTTCCCCTGAATTTACAATTCATTTTCAGAAGTTGGAACTTTAATATTTGCCTGTGGCGTATGGAGTTCGATTTTTATTAGAGGTGAGAAATTTTTGGCTGCCTTGTTCTCAAAGACTTTGTGGCTCATTCACATTTCTATCCACTGACAGCAAGGTACGTACTTGTTGCGGAGACTGAATAACCGGAACACTGTCCATCAGTCTGTCAGCACGGAACAACTCGGCTTACAATGGACAGATTTTCATGAAATTTGATATTTGAGTATTTTTCGAAAATCTGTCGGAAAAATTCAAGTTTCATTAAAATCTGACAAGAATAACGGGTACTTAACATGAAGACCGCATTCATTCATTCTTTCATTCATTCATTCATTCATTCATTCTGTAGTCTCTTAAGACAGGTCCGTAGCCCCTTCCAAAGCGAATTCTCCATACAGTGCGGACTACTGCTTCCTCTTTCAATTTCCAGTACCTTGTATTTTCATTAAGGCCATCCAGTAGCTGCTTACGTCTTCTTTCTCGTCTTCCTGTCATTTCTATTCTTCTAACTTTCCTTCAGTCACGTGTTTTAGAAGACAATTTCTACGCAAGATGTGACGAATCCAGTTATCCTTCCTTCCTTTTTATTGTATGTAGGATATTCCTGTCCTCCTTGACTCTGTGTAATACTTCTTCATTTCTTACACGATTGGAATAACTGATCTCTGTTCTTCTCCAGCACCACATTTCAAAACTTTCGAGGCATTTCTCATCTACTTTCCGAAGTGTCCACTTTTCAGCACCATACAAAGCTGTGCTCCAAATGTAGCACTTTACTAGTTTCTTCCTTAAATTTAAGTCCAATTTTCTGGTGAAAAGAGTCTTCTTCTTGTTGAATGCTGCTCTTGCCATGGTAATTCTGGATTTATCATTTGATAACATGAAGGCCTGTGTGCATTTATGACAATGTCTTGCTGAATTCTTCCTAGAATGAGAAATATTTCAGACAAAATTTGTAGATAAAATCAAAATACACATTTTATGTTAAATAACTCTTTTCCGAAAATTATGCCATTTATGAGATAATGTGGAAAAGTACGGTAGAGCCAGACAGGCCACAGATGACAATATAATGCGGCGCATGAGATTTGCATACTGGATATAAAGGCTACAGACACATTGAGAATGTGTAATACTTATTGTTTTTCCATGGCATGAATGGTTACGCGAACGCGCCTCAATGTTACGTTAATACGTACATCGTCCGTCTTGTTTTCCATCGCGGCGTTTTGTGCAGACACGGATGCATCAGAGTTCACTGTTAACTGCACGCAGTATCCTCACTGGACAACTGGCGTAATTTTAATGTTACCGTACTGTTTCCACATATTGAGCCTTCAACACCCGTATCATTTTCACAAAATTCCAACTATTAGACCCATATTTTATACAGCTGAATTCAGTACGAATTTTCACGTTCAATTTCTTTAAGATTCGCTTGAATACTTTTATCCCATCTATGCCTAAATCGCGTAAATTTTATCTTCCATTCTGCGTTTGGAGTCAACAATTTCCATACATTTTTCAATTTTACGTCCGCGTTACATTTCCAGTTCATGTCATCTTCGTTGCTGTAACGAGCCTAATTATATTGTAGAATACAAATTATTAATATAATTATCATGCACAAATCATTATTATTATTATCATCATCATCATCATGCAATTTTCCAGTACGTCGTGGTTTATTGGCTGTTATTCTTTTTTATTCTTGAGCTTTTTTCGTGAATGTCATCTTGGAGTAGGCAGGCTATCACGTTTCATTGGCTTTCCCCAGTCTCTGTAGTCAACCTTTATACTCGTACAAATGTATTCAATTACAATCCTGTATACATCAAAATGTGATATATATATATATGCATATGTTTGTATGGGTTGATACCATTACACATTCAGTAACTTTCAGTTAGTGGTTTAGTAATCAGGGTTATTCATATGATGTTACCTTTTTTTTACTAGTCTTTTAAAAAGACTCTCTTCTGCATATCCGTCGAAACCGGCCATCAGGCCCATTCACCTTCCTCTACAATGGATATCGGGTTCTTTCTCGGCGGTAAAGCGGCCGGAGCATGGTGTTGCAACCAACCCCATCTATCGCCAAGATTAAGAAAGGGCCGATCTATACCTCTACTTCCCCAACTATGCCAGTCATGGCATATTACTGGACGACCTTTACCTTTATTTTTCTAGACTTATTAGCCGATGATTAACAACGTCCATGAAGCAGAGTCTTATAGAACCTCGTAGTCACTTAGTTGGTCAAGAAAGTCCTTTTCTGTTACGCAACACGTAGATTCATTACCGTGATCACAAGAGCTCTCAACTCGATCTTATCTTGGGACGTGTTGCTGTAAGTAAATGAGAAGAGTAAAACTTCAAAGCTGTTGTTCCAATATCAAAGAGTGCAATGAGAATACAGAAAATTCTGTGTGAAGCTGGGAGGCGGGAAAGAATGTACAAAAGTAAGCACTCGCTCGCATTATTACCGCCTCTTATGTGTCCAATTCGAACTAGCAAAATGCTCTGATATCCGATTGTTAGTGTTGTTCGAGTGATCACACTAGTAGTTCCGTCCTTTAAAATTGGTGGCCTTCGTGTAGAATTGTTCTTTGTGCAGTTATTGCAAATTCTCATTAAATTTAAGTTGGAATGGCTTTACAGTGACTTGGTTCGTCCAGATTCCGGGAAGTTGGGATTCGATATCCTTCACAGGCATAGAATTTCCTCTTCTCTAGTACGTCCAGACCGACTCGTTGGTCTGTCGGGTCTCCTGTCAAACAGATAGGCTTATTGGGGTAAAACGGCTGGATCGTGAAGATGACGACGCACTTACATTTATTGTTGAGATTCAGAATGCATGCAGCTAAACTCCACCCCGCACTATGCCTTCATGCCTTTGTGTTTGAGTAAAAGTTCAAGCACAGTTTTTACAGTGTGTGGTGCACTGCTATGACATATAACGAGATAGGAATTCGTGGATGATTTAAAGACATCTATTGTGTGAGGTGTTTCTATTTGAAAGTGTAGTAACAATTAAATTAACTGAAATCTGCGCTCTTCTGGGATATTACGCAGCGTTGAAGTCGTAGTCCCATCTACAACGGTCAAGAAGTCCAAGAATGGACTACTTGATCCTCGAACATGGGACCGATAGGTTGTCCCGAAACGTCAGTACAGAACTACCACTGAACGCTGCGTCATATCCCAGAAGAGCACAAATCTCATCTACATCGCGGCGGAAGCCCGAAATCACGCAAAAGAAATTAACTGTTATACACTTGAATTATACATTTCTGTGTATAAGCCTACATTCCGTTATTTCTGAATGTAAGTTTCTCTAATACAGCCTCACGTGTTAGCATTCTTGCCTTGATTGTAATTTTTAACGCGTGAAAAATCTTCCGTAGTAGACAGGTAAAGGTTTCTTCCTCTGCACGCCCTGAAGACATATGAGAGAGTGGAGGTAGATTTCGAATCACTTATCCTTGGTACTAGATGGAGCTGAGTGGTCAGCTTTACGCCCCCGACTGCTTTACTCTCCAGTAGCTTAAATAGACCTATTATATAGTTTATTCTGAATTCCAAATTTCATGTGCCCAGCTCCAATTTCTCGTTAGTTATTGCACTTAAATGGAAGAAAAGTATTGGTTGGGACAGTTGAAATTTTGCATATTTTTCGAATACTTTACTGTATCAAATTTGCAGAAACAGATGTAAAACAACTCTGTCAATTTAGACATTCGCGCGGCTGCCATATTAGTGTTGCTGGCGGCGAGAAATTGGTGGTAGAAAAGATCATTGTTTGGTATGCATCCGAGGCACCTTATGGTTGACATAGTTACTGATCAGCTAGTGACCTCTTCCTCTCTTTAGCTGTAGTTCTCCTACACCTTTTCCGCTGGCCGTTTACCTGACTGTCAGAATCCAGCAAGCCTCAGAATAAACATCGAGTCACAAGTGCAACTGGTCGGCAATGTGTTTCCTTTTCCAGAATTTGGGTTGTGATTTTTAAACTATGTTTGTCTGAAAATTCAGTCGGCACGACTTCGTATCCCAGAAGATTTGAAAGTACGCCAACATCGCTTTGAATACCGCGTCTCCGAGTGTGAACATTCCACGGTCCATTCTAAGTTTCATTTGGTTTTATGTTGCACACACTCCGGAGATTTAATTTATTTTGAATACTTTCGACCAACGCCCCTCTTTGTTGCTCATTGTATAGGGCCTCCATCGCATAGAACGAAGGCCTTTGCGACCTGAGTAGCATCCAGGCTGGCTGAAGGTCCCATTCTTTATTTACATCCAGGCCTTCGCCTTACAACTGAGTAAAATAACGGACAACATTACTAAGTCAGACCTACAGGTGCTTCGTACCGTTCTTTCTATCGACCTGGCCTAACAGGCAGCCTCGACTGGCTTACTGATTTCTAGATGTTTTAGGATGTGGCCTCAGACTACTTTGGTCATCCCTCGGTCGGCACAAGTTTCCTCCAAGTTTCCGAACTAGGGGGTTCCCCGCGCCAGCCACTTCTGTGCTGTTGACCACCCACTTGCCGAACTTTTAAACTTCCCGTGATCATTAATAATAAGTCCGACGCGCAAACTTATGAGGACCTAGAATCACCAGCGCCACTTACTTTAGGACCCAAATGACGTGTGGTAGACCTTTGGACAGTATTCCACTTATATTAAACGTAACAACACGGAAGCCCTGCGAAATGTTTACTTTTCTTTGGGTTTGATAAATGTAAGTCATCAGAGCTACAAGTGAGAAAGTATTACGGGTATGGATCTCAAATGTACATATACCTTACATAAAATGTGCTGTTTTACAGTAGTAGTTACAATATGGCGAAGATGTGAACACGTTGAGGTGACATCCAACTAATTTAAAGTGCACAGAATCTGCACTTCACTTATAAGCTTTTCGAAGTATAGAATAAGAAAATGGTGTTAATAGTAATTATAACAATAGCCCTGTAACATACATACATACATACATACATACATGCATACATACATACATTCCATGGATCCATAAGTCTGTCGAAGTGACAACTGGATGTCGAATAAGTCATAATATACAAATATACAGCTATACACACTATAGAATTTTACATTTGAGCACTATAAACTATAACACTATAAACGTGTTACATACCTCACTATGAACCATCTTTATACGAGTATATAAAAAACTCATCTACTGAGTAAAAGGAGTGTGTATTTAAGTATTTTCTTAATGCTACTTTAAATTTTGTTTTTGCGAAGTTAACGTTTCCTTTGAGTCCTACTCGTAATACTGTGCGTACGATCTGTTAGAAGTTTTGCCTTCAAATTGCACCTAAGATATACATTTAATTTTTAAAATAAAGGACCCTTATTTTCTTAAACCGGATTATGATTATGAAATTAAATCTAGGGACACTATGGCCCACAATGGCGACAATAACAAATATATACAACGTTTCGGTCTGAAAATCAGAAGGAAATGGACAACTTGAGAGAAGTAGGCGTAGATGGGAAAATGATATTAAGTCGTTACGAAATTTACGCGTAGCCATTTTTTTTTTTCATTTTGTTGTGTTGTTTCGAAGACTTGCAGAAAAGTTGCATTTGATATAAAACTTGTGTTTCTTTTCTTCCTCTACACATTTGTACGAAATATTTTTTTCTCATGTAAAATTTAAGCAGTTACGCTTGAGATAGGTCTTATGTAGGATGTGCGTCATTTCTGTCCTATCGTAACCTGAACTGGCATGTGGCGACAGACGCCGGTAAGCATCGTCTAACATCATATATCATAAAGCTTCCTTCAGCGGTTCTCTAACATTTACATATGAGCAGAGGGACGGAAAAACATGACGATCTAATGGGTGTACTTTTTTAAATAAAAATGTTCTTATGGAAATAGAGTGTGTGGCTGTGGACTGGATTCATTGTGGACTCGTTTACAGTCACTATAACGCCACCAGTATTCGCAAACAGTGGGACTGGTGTCCAGTTAACAGGACAAACAAATCACCTTCACTGTACACTGGCGGAAACTCTATACCCTTATTGTTGTATGTGGAATTTTGGTGAGATATCCTCTATCCAGACAAGTTTATAATCTTTTTTTATCAATGCCAGTACATGAGTAATAAAAGTCTATTTCCAAAATCTTCTCTGTTCACAATTACAGCGCACTGACAATATGCGTTCCCTGCGGTTTAAAGTGTCGTTGATAGCAGCTTCAAGCATGCTGCGAAAATGTATTCCAAATCCTCATCTAGCCACAGTCCCATATAACTTAGGTTATATAACCTATGTTCTGTGGGTCATTATATGACCTACTAATTAGGCAGTCATCAATATGCATCGTTATTACCGTTATTCCAAACTTACGTAGTTCAACTAACATCAAGGAACGGAATCTTCCTCAATAAGCTAACACTTGCTCTTCGACAAGTAATAGCCCTTCTTTTAAGGAACACAAACTTTCATTCCCGTCTCGCGTAATAATTTCAGTGGCCAGATGGATCCAGTCTATATCCACCCGCTGTAAATGTATTTCCATAAGACCCTTTTTAATATACTACTTTCATTTAAGCCTAGGTCTTCCAAAGAGTCCTCTTCCTTTCAGGTTTTTGTTTCCAAACATTTAGTCACAATTTGTGAAACATCAAATACGTTTTGCACCGTCCATCTCACACACCTTAAATTTGAAGATGCACTAAGGTTTTCTGAAGAATACAGATTATGATGTTCATAGTTATGCTATTTTCTCCAGCCCCCACCTACAAAATCTGATTCTTTTTCATGGATTTGAATTCAGATCTTTATAAAGGAAAGTTCTGATTCTGATGAGCGTATGCTCATATTCAGCTTCTTCCTACAACTTTCTTTTTGATATATTTTTAAAGTTTCGAAATACGATGTTATTATCTTCGTGTCGTGTTGAACTGTAATTTAATTTGATGAATTCGCCTCCATGAAACGTGAAGAAGGAATCCAATTCATGTTGCATTCACGGATCGTGTGGACCGCGATAACTCTTCAATCAAAGAGAGAGAAATTACTTGAGAAGTCCACAGAAATGTCGTTACTACATTTGCTTCTGTCTGTCAGAACCATTCGTAAGAAATTCTTTTGTTTTTCATGCGTAACTTTTCGGTAGAAAAGTTGAGAATATAGTGTGAAGTCTCTGAGAACTTAGAACGATGAAATAGGGGATGTTAAATTAGTTTTTTATTTCTCATTTGAAGGCGCAAAATAAGCGTCTAGAATGAAAACATTGAAAAGACACAAAGGGTAATGAGAAAACCATTGTGGCGACAGTTCTCCTACAGGGCAATTTAATTAAAATCGTATCCTATATTCGGATTCATTTAAACATAATTTACTTTCGCTGAAATTATCTTATGTGACTAACGGCGCGTGTGGTGTAAAAATTTCTACTGAACCTCTCTTATGAAAGAAATTGACGTGCTGTAACTCTCCCAATACATTAACATGAAATTAGAACCGTTTGATTCGTATTTCATTGGTGTTTGAACTACTAAGCATGCCTATGAGTTTTATTGCCATACTTCTAACATCAAAGATACGTATATTTATTTTTATGAAGTCTTCGTTTTCAAGTGTCTTCGAATCCCTGCATGCAGTTAAAGTTGCTTCCTTCGTTCGTCCGCCCGCCCGTCCTTCCGTTAATGCGCATGAAATAATTTAGCAAGCGCTGAACGGTTTTTTATAGGTTGTTTGAAATCGGAGAGTTCAAATAAGTACGTTGATTCATTCCAATCCTGATTAAATTTGGATAATAATAATGGAAATTTTATGTGGAAATTTACTTACGTCTTCTCTGCGCGTCTGGAGCCTAACTCATGCGTAGCTCCCTGAATATGCGTAAGAATAAAAATATTTGGAACAAAGTTTGTAGAGCTAAGTGCCTAACATTTTTCTTTACGTTTTTTAGGTAACTAAAAAATGTGACTTATCTCAGAAGTGTTACGATATATGTCAACGCAAAGGTAAAATTATCCCTGTTGATGCCATGAAAGCATATGCTTAACAGCGGCACTATATGGAGGTGAGTGGTAAACTTCATGCTCCGGCTGCTTCCCCTCCCCTCCCCCCCCACCTCCGGAGAGAACTTCGGTACGCGTTGAATAGGAGGCTGGGTGGGCCTCAAAGCCGGTCCAAACGTTTTGAGGAGAAAATCTCTTGCCACTACTGGAATTCGAACCCTCGGCCATCCAGCCCGTAGTAGATTAGTTGCTATACCGTCTATGCAACCCCTGCTCAGACGATATGTTTACGTGTTCTAACTATTTAATGTCTTATTTTAACTAAAATTGCAATCAGTAGAAAGATTTTAATAAGTTACTCCTGTATTTAGTTTCACCAAATGTACACAGTGTTCCTCTAGGATAACATGGCGGGCAGGCAGTCGGAAAGAAGCACAGACATTGCCTCACTTTATCAATTCCCTTTCTGAAACTTCCTCCTCGGAATTAATGTGCGTTGTTTGCAGAAGGTCCTTAACGAAACCTAATAATTACTATGCCACTAATGGTATTTATCTTCTGTGGAAACCGGAGGCTTGAAACCTACCCCTCAGGTTTCGCTGCCGCGGCGCTTTTGTACACCCTCCTGTATTGTTTTCTTTCCGTTGCTGTTGAAAATAACCTCTGTCCCACCCACGTATGTGCTGACTTGACCCTCGAATCTCGAGTGGTTTACGACAGACCGCGGAGAGACTGCAACCACCAGAAAGTTAGATTCGGCAAGGTTTCACGAGCACTGAAATTTCCTTTTCGAGAGGAGGGTCGGCTGTGGGTTGTCAGCTGTGTGACAGTCAGACAATGATATCGAAAAAAGCCTAAAGTAAATTGCTTTATATCTGGGTTTGCAATCAAATTTGTGGCCGCCAGTCTGTCTTTGTATCTTGGTTTTTATCTATCATTGTTCTGGTTAATATTACAATCTCCTACTTTGGCCCCCCCTGTTGCGTCAATGGGGTCTCAGTTGACAAGATGGTCTGTTTACCTTGTATATGCATTTGTTTTGAATCGTTGACATTAGAAGTGAGTTGTTTCATGTTGTCAAAGTTGTGAATTTATGTTTGATTATTACTATTGGTAATGCTGATGTGTTGATTTATGTGTTGTATTTCTGTTCCTTGGATTATTACAACAGTCGTTTTTGTAACCCCCGTTCACCCGGGGTGTGCGGCTACCTTACTAGGGGTAAAAAAAGAGACCCCCCCCCCCGAATTACGTTTCAGGTTCATTCTCATATTCACAGTGACAAAAATGTGGACCAAATTATGATCGAGATGGGCACAGTGAGGCCACTCAATCTCTTTAAGATATACTTACTTTAATCTGCTATCTATGCCGTGGTCTTTAAAGTGGTCCTTTCCTTTCAGGTTTTTAGACCAACATTTATTTCACATTTCTCATCACTGCTCTGCTTGTTACATGCCCCCTTCCTCCCATACTCCGTGGTAGGATAACTCTAATTAACTCGTTAAATGACACAATATGAAGATATTTTTTGTGTATTTTTTACCATTATCGTGTTACTTTCTTATGAATCTGATACCCTCCTCAAAGTGCTCCTTTACCACACAATTCTTGCTTTAAACAGTTTGGCATCATAAGAACAGCTGCAACAGATTTAATTTCTGTCTTGATAGCAGACTAGGCAACTGTGTTTATAAATGAGTGGTACCAGATTTTCCCTAGATTTAGCTTGCTTCATGTTCATTACAGCTCAGCTTATCCTGAATATATATTTGTAATCACTGATGTAACCTCTCATATTAATACTAGTAACATAGCAAAGTGATACGTGCATTTCTGCCCGACACGCAAGTTGGAGTGAAACCCTTTAAAAGTAGGCCTCTTCTTTGTCTCTTTGGAAACTAAACATGAACTGGAACGTTTGACCGGAGTCCGACTCCCCGCCCCTCATCATCACTTCTCTTTGGTATCAATGTCATACAGAGACCTCCACAAGATCAATCACGTCGAGAGCTTTAATCACGGAGGGGTATTTTACCCCGTAGGGTCCAAATTGATGAAGAAGGTCCTCCACGTCAGATATGAAAGCCCAATCACGGTATGGATGTTTACACTAAGGTATCATTGATCTAACTAATGTTGGCCGAGCGATCAAATGCACGGTGAGAGGAAAGGCATCATACTGTGCGCGACAGTTATGTTAGATGGACAGGTGGCTGGGTTGAACATGTATAAGTAAGGGGAGAAATTTCTGTATGAAGTGGGTCTTGAGAAATTAATAGTCGGCCAGAGGGTTAAGGGAGTTTACGCCTTTTAATAAACCACAAGCTTTACCTTGTCCATTACACTTTTCCACTCGTCCCTTGTTTGAACTAGATGAATTCAGTCGAAACAGATTCTGTTTTAGGATATGTACGAGTATTAGCAGTAATCAAATATATGTATTATTTAAAATATGCTACATATTCCGCTTATCCTGTTTCTTGACTTTATCGCCCTAATAACGCTTAACAAAGAATACAAACGTAATGTTCTCCACTCCTTGTATTTCCTCTACCTCCCATCAGATATTTCACCAAAAACTTCTTCTCGCCTTCCCTTAATCTGTTTCCTGTTTTTTCGTGGCCTAAGATATTTTGAGACGTTTGATTTCAAGATATCTTTTAGATACTTTCATTTTTTTGTTCCTTTCCAGTGTAGGAGGCAGTGTGATGTATCAGATTTAATCCTGCTTCCTTACCATCTCAATGGGCAGGGCATGTGACCCGCATGGGAGACAAAGAGTGGTGCATACAGTGTTGTGATGAGGAGATCTAAGGAAAAGAGACCACTTGGAAGACCTAGGACTAGATTGGAGGATTATATTAAAATGGATCATCACGAAGTGGAATTGAAATATGGACTGGATTGATCTGGCTCAGGATAGGGAAAGGTGGCGATCTTTTGTGAATACGATAACGAACCTTCTCGTTGAATAAAATGGTATTTCTTGACTAGCTGAGGACTTGTCAGCTTCTCAGGAAGGAATCTGCTCCATGGATCTCAATGCCCTCCACTGTTTATTCGTGTAATAGTAAGATTTTCCGAGTTCTTAGTGAAGCGCCAGGCCATGAAGAGGCATGGGGTGTGAATGTAGGTTTGTAGCTGCGAGCTTTCTTTAACCTCGGCACCAGATGGGGACAAGTAGTCAGCTTCAGGCCGCGGAAGCTATACTCCCGAAGAAAGAGTCACTACACCAAATGGATAGGGGGTTGGGTAGGCCTCAAATCCACTCTCAAGATACAAACCCTAATTTTTTTTTAACCGTCCCCTAGACTAGTCACTATACTGAGTGAGGTATTTCGAGTTCGTTCTACAATTTAAGCTCTTAAAACATCGTTATATAGCGTTAGAGATATCACGTGTCGTCCCATTTATGTGTGTATCTTATTCAGCCCATCTTTATGGCAACGTGAATGTGAGTGCTTGTTCATGAGGGTGTTAATCGCATCTACATTGCTCCCTGTGAAAAGCGGACTTTGAGCGTCTGACATGATGAGCCATTGGTCCTGCTTTCGTAGCTCCTGAATATAGTTGTTCACCAACTCGTAAACCTCTGAGAAGTATGTGCCTTTCAGCAGTACTTGTAAGTCCAGTGATGTATTTTCAGTTAACGGATATAAAGTTGTACAAACAAGAAGGTACCTGTCTCTGCAGAAAGAGATGAAAGGTACAGCGAATACCTGTGACTGGAGTCTCAAGTTTGTGAATACCTTCTCCAAGGCCTAGTGCGGATTAAACACATGTACTGCACCCGAAAAGCGTTTTTACCTCTTACAACTGCTTAAGGACGTCACAGACATAAAAATGAGCACTCTGTGGTTCCAATTTATTGCAGGAGTTGTAGAAAAGAGGGTTTTAGATAATTACAACGATATGTGGATTGTTTCTTAGAGAAATATTAAATATGATTATAAATTTTCAGCATACTTTCAATACTCGAAAAGAAATATTTACGCTTACGTGATCACCGTAATGTGTGTGTTTTTCCATCTGTTGGTGTCTTCATTTAAATTTCCTAACCAGTGGATCGAATTTCAGGAAATGCCGTATGAAAATTATGCAACTGGACCACACCCCAAAGCCGTATGGAACAACTTGCCTCCACTGGACAGATTTTAATGAAATTTGATATTTTAGTATTTTCGACAATATGTTGAAAAATTTCAAGTTTTATTAAAATCTGACCAGAGTAACGGGTACTTTACGCGACCGACATGTGTACATGTATTATAACGAGAAATGTTTCAGACAAATTTTGTAGAGAAAATCAAAACACACATTTTATATTCAGTAACTTTTTTTTCCGAAAATCGTGCCGTTTATGAGATGATGTGGAAAAATATGGTAGAGCTAGACAGACCACAGATGACAATATAATATGGTGCATGCATTTTGCAATACGGGAAAGGAAAATATTGAAAAAATATTTGGTCCAGTAAAAGAAAGTGGCTTATGGAGGATCCGCACCAGTCAAGAGTTGATGGATCTGAACAGAGAATAAGATATTATCTCAGAAATTAGAAAAGGAAGATTACGATGGTTAGGACATGTGGAAAGAATGCCAGAAGAAAGAACTGTGAAGAAAGTGTTTAAGAATATTCCAGAAGTAAAAAGGTCAGTTGGAAAGCCAAGAAAGAGATGGTTGGATTATGTTGAAACTGATCTGAAGAAAATGTGTTTTAGCGGCTGGAGAAAAAAAGCCAGGGATAGAGACGCCTGGAAATTCGTCCTGAAGGAGGCCAAAGTCCTGCATAGACCCTAGAGCCAGTGGAGCAGAGAAGAATCATGCTCTTTGCATGCTGGACAACTAAGGCTACAGACACACTCTGAATATTTACTACTTATTGCTTTTCTACGGCAACAGTGGTTACGCGAAAGCGCCTCAATGTTACGTTTATACGTACATTGCCTGTCTTGTTTGTCTAACCATAAGTAACATACTATCTTTGTGCTGGAGACACTATGTGTTTTCTGTGACATATTAACTGAGCTTTTAAGTATTATGTAGATAAAAGACAACCAGCAACATACTCGTATAACCGACGGAATAAGATGCGTTCTAGTCGGTTAGTAGAATGAACGCCAAACCAAGTACCCAAAGAGAGTCCGTCGGAGTAACATGTAAACTACCACAAGCGTTCTGGGTTATAAAGTTTAAAAGAGCTTGTGGCCAAACCCCCATGAAACAGGTCTTGATGACGGAGTAAAGGAAGCAGAGACATTGCCCTTAGTACGCGGAAATAAATTAATGTAATTCTTACACCAAGGAAGAACAGAGAGGCGCTGGGCTATGATGCACTTAAATTTGACTGTTTAAACAAGCTCCCGAACGTATTAACCTAAGATGTTTAGTGTTTTCAGCTTGTGTTGGTCGATATGAAGAATTTCTGATTAATAGGGAAGAACGGCATTCTTGTTTTTATTTTTTTAAAAAAAAAGGGGGCAGGACAGTCTGTGAGAATTATAGAGGCATCCGTCTACACGTCTCTTCTTGTACTCGTAAGATGTATGCCAAATATTTTGAATAGTTCAAAGTAAGGTCCAGAGTTTATAATTCTGTGTTCACTTTCCGCTCAAAAGCCGGAATGAGCAATAAAAGTTATCTAAGTGTGAACTTTGTAGTTTAATTATGGAAGTCCAGCTGTTTGGTGTGGTCTTCTGCGTTTTGACACACTTTATTGAAGGCCTGCTCCTTCTCACCGCTCTGAAAACCGAAAGTCTCAATAATTTATTTTGTATATGTCGCAGAAAATAAAACTGTGCTAACGCAAACACAATTCAGCTCAATATTTCTTTTCTGTATCTATGTGTGGGTGGAGCTGAGCTGCATCTCCGGCAGTTTATGTGTTGACTTCACATTTTTCCTCTACTCCCTTTCTGTCTACCTAGTCAGCACTATCACAAACATGTCCCCATTCCATTCCTAACACATTTCTTGGCCGAGTCTTGATAGTGAAAATAACATACTTTCCAAACTGTTGTCCAAGAATCGTGATCACTAAGAACATTTGCAACTCAGCCAAGTTTTCTTTCGATCTTCTGGGTTATGTGACCGTACAGTCTGGTAGATGGTTATCATAATTTTGGAGAACTATAGTGCCTCCATCATCACAGTCGAAATGTGGGTGGATGATAGCATGTTATATGAACCAGCTGCCTCCAGCTTAAACGTCGAAATGTGGGTGCCACGTGGCGGACGTAAGATTAGAGGAAGCCCAGAAGCTTTTAACATTCATCAGAGCCAGACTACGTTGTCTGCTCCTTCACAAGCCACAAGAAATATGTAAAAGTATTTTTAAAAGTAAATGAAACGAAATAATTTCATCGAGAAGTATTGAAACAATGATCTGGCAGCTACAAATTTCCCCCCTCAGCAACGTCAGTTGTTGGTGCTGGGGGAAAAACTTCCCATTTGTACGTATACAAATTAAAAACTGCAGTGAGCAACTGCTGAATAAGAAAGCCAAATCTCAAAGTTATCTGTACAAATTACCAGGAGCCAAACTGATTTTATCCACACGTCCCTTATACTACGATACATTCTGACGTATAAAATATGACGTAGTGCGCAGGGACTATGAACAGGAGATCAGGAGACGGCTCCAGTGGTGTTGTGTGGAGCGGACAGCATCTGCTGTTGTGACAGAATGACAATCTGGGTAGGACAGCAAACTTTGACGTGTAAGGGTTCTAGAAAGGTCTCGACAATGCTGTATATGTGGTAGGGTTTGTCCCACGTGGATACTACACGTCTTACATTAAGAAGCACTGCAACATCACGCGGTCCACTCAAACCCGGGTACAGTAATATATGAATCGCCCGTTTTGTCGAGAAACGTAATACAACCCAGTATACGTATCTAACGCGTATTACCGTGCACTCAAAAGCCTATTATTAGATTGTATCCTGTAGAAGACGAATCCGTATTGGTTATGATATTTTAGGTTTTCATGGCAGTAAGTGTTCGTAC
This sequence comes from Reticulitermes speratus, assembly GCA_021186555.1. Taxonomy (NCBI): domain Eukaryota; kingdom Metazoa; phylum Arthropoda; class Insecta; order Blattodea; family Rhinotermitidae; genus Reticulitermes; species Reticulitermes speratus. The sequence goes on from JAJKFL010000005.1 coordinate 26,368,364, forward strand.
GGTAATAGTATGGGTTGTGACATCGTGCGGTCTTGTAAGTAAACAAACGTTACTTCCATCTTCAGCGTTGAAGTGCGTGGAAGAAGAGTGTGGTCAGATTATGCAGGGACCATGATATGGATTTTGGTCACTCAGAACCACGAGAAGGAGTGAGAAGGTAGCCATTGTCCGATGAAACCCGTACGTTGAACCGAGACTATGAGAAACTACCCCACTCGATTTTGTTGAATGTTTCTCTATTTACCATAGTACCATAGTATGAAACCAAAATTTTCATTATCGTGCTCACAAAAGCATACCATTTGTCACTATATTGAGCCAGTTGAATCTAATTCAAACCCTTACACCCGATCTCTCTTTGAACCATTTTAATATTATACTCGCATCTACTTACAAGTTTCCAAAATCCTTCTTCCCTTTACGTTTCGTTACTAAAATTTACATACTCTTTTCACTTATCCGATTTGTGTTACATGTTCCCGCCAATTTTTTGGAACCAGTTTGTAAGGAAACCATGAAAGGCTGCAGTAAGTGTAACAGATCCCAAGACAGAGATTTTAAAAGGCAACCTCCAAAATAATAAGCAACTTTCGGCGTATAGCACCGTAGATTATTAAATGTTCGTGTGCTTGTTACTTTATGTTCAGGTTTTGAAGGGGAAAACCCACAGGCAAAAGCAAGAAAATACTTCCAGATATAGTTCCATCATTCTCGCCTGTCACCTCTCTAAAAATGTCACGTCCGGCATGTGTTTCTTGAATCACAACATGTATACCAGTGATATACACCTATTTATAGTTGGTGTGACACAAAACAGAAGTGCAGAAGTCGAGGTCTCTGCTGTCAGAGCTGGGATGGCCATATTGCAAAAGAAAGAAGACAGTCTGAACATAAAGGATTTCTTTGAAGGGGCTATGGGTGGAATACAAAGCACTAAGAGACTGTCGTATCTGTAGGTAGGCCTTCAAATCTATCTCAGAGATTCCAAAGTCAGAACTGGACATGGGACAGCTTCTGAAGCACAATAAAAGTAAAAAAGAGATGTGCGCGTGTGCTCTAAGAATGGGAGCATATGTTGTTATGAATGATGATACACACAAACAAATCTGTAAAGTGTCATATTGCAGAAGGCCACGGTGGCATCTGGTATGTTAAAAACGGACCAATTTAAGGTACCAACATGTCTGTCCTGTTGCAGGAATATATGATTTAAGACGGAAAGAAAGCTGGCATTGTGGTTTTTAACGCTGCAAAGGGCATGTGTCCGTCTTTAATGTTGGTCGTTAGATTCATCTCAGTATCTGGGGTACTGGCATGGGCTAATGATCCGTCCACAAATGTTCAAGGTCACGTGATGGTTTCGCCCAGAAATCTGAGAAGACTCTCTGAGAATACAATTGTGTTTTGGGAGAATAAGGACGAGTTTAGGACAATAGTAAGTAAATGTAATGGTATAGCAACTCTTTATGGGCTGAACGGTTTGGAGTTCGAACCGCGGTGGGGACGAGAATTTCCGCATCCGTCCAGACCACCCTGGAGTCCATCCTCCGATACAATGGGTACCGTTTTCTCCCGGGGTGTGGCCTTGGCCGCCCACTCCGTACTAGCACCGAGGTTACAAAAAAGAAAAGAGCTATGCCGTTACACACCCCACCCTCTGTGCCTTCATTGCATGTTATAGACTAAATTTTACCTTTTTAAGTAAATTTAATAATGAGAAAATTGTTGCCTCCTCAACAATATTTTTATACAGTTTATCAGTTTTTTTAGGTTAAAAATTAATTTTTAAACAGTGAATACATTTACGCATTATATATGACTCCTTAGACGATGTATCAGGTCATTATACGGCACTATTTATATCTGATAGTATATTAATGATTTAATAAGTGATAATTATACTGGTCGGGCTTAGAGCACGCGTGATACTACTAATGCATTTATAGTTTTTCGTACGGACTCTCACAGTAAGAAGTAATCGAGAGATTTTGGAGAAATGAAGTGTAAAATTGAGGACTGAATTAAGCCTAGGATTGTGGGATGGTTGGTTGTGACATCGTTGGTGGATACCTACATTTCAGAGGATGATGCTGCCTCTCAGTTCATAGGGTCGAACTGAGTGTAGTCGGATTAAACATTTTGATGACATTGTCAAGACCAAAGGGTACGTAGACTGAAAAGAGTTAAGAAACGCTGTATTAATATTGATTATATAGGCTTTCTTACCCGGCTTGTTTCGGCAATAAATTTGCCATATTCGTGGGCTATTCATACAAGTCACCAAAAATATTAATATTTCGTACCATGCGAATATCGCCACTTCTTGCATTGTTGTAAATAAGTGTTTACATTTTTTTTATAAAGCTTTACAGTTTTAGGCGCGTTCGCAAAGTTGCGATGAGCGACAATTTGTTTCGTCATGTCTATCTGTCCGACCGCATGGAGCATCTTGTCTCCCGCTGGACGGATTTTCGTGATATTTTATATCGGAGGCTTTTACTAAAGTATCTGGAGAAAATTCAAGTTTGTTAAACTGGGTTGAAAATGACGCGCACTTTACATGAAGACCTATATACATTTATGACTACATTTGTACTAACTTTACCACGTTTGCCATCGATAGCAATCGATAATGACAGTAATTAATGACAGTAATGCTCGATACCAAACTGCCGATTACTGCATGCGATTTACATGATGCACAATTAAGGAACAAAAAAAATAAACGTGCGATGATAATATTTAAAATATCTTTATTCATTTTTTATTTGGTCTAAGAGTATGAAGTTTAGTATGTAGATAGATACGAATATGCTTACAAATTATGTATGAAGAATTGTTTAAAGTTAGCAATTGCAAAATATTTCGATGGGGTAAAGATATGAGGTAATGTATAAACCGTAAATGTAACAACATCAACAGAGGCCTATAAATAACAAGTTTCGCAAAAAAATATAACAAGACAGGCAATGTACGTATGACGTAACATTGAGGCACGTTCGTATAACCATTGTTGCCGTGAGAAAGCAATAAGTATTACATATTCTTGGTGCGTGTCTGTAGCCTCAGTTATCCAGCTTGCAATGCGCATGCGCCGTGTTATATTGTCATCTGTGGCCTGTCTGGCTGTACAACAAATTTTACATTATCTAATAAACGGCACGATTTTCGTATAAAAACGTTATTTACTATAAAATGCGTATTTTGATTTTCTCTGCAACTTTTTTCTGGACCATTACTCATTCTAAGACGAATTCAGGGAAATATCATACGTTTAAATAGGTCTTTGTGTGCATTACCCGTTATTATTGTCAGATTTTAATGAAATTTGAATTTTCTCGACAGGTTTTCCAAAAATCCTCAAATATTAAATTTCATGAAAATCCGTCAAGTGGGAGCCGAGTTGATCCATGCGGACGGACAAACATGACGAAGCTAATAGACTCTTTGCGCAATTTTGGGAACGCGCCTAACGACAGACCTCAGTAATAGTAATAACATTTTATAATATGTGCACAATTGTGAACAACAATAAAAAACGTGTATTTGCAGTGGATTATATTATTTGACCATCTGAGAAGGTTTCACAATGCAAGGATGCGAACTTGCCTCAATGTTATGTTAGGCCTAGGAGTACTCTTTCGATTGTTGTTATTGAATTTAACTATATGTTTTGGTACTTACGATGCGACTTTGTACCGCATTGTCGCTGATTTTAGCCGTGATATAAAGCCATCACGTGGGACAGGCAGCTCTACAAATGGCCGTGAAACTATGCGTGAAATTGGCAGAGAGTTTCTCCCCTTCCCCTTAACAGAAATTAAAAGCTGCATTACCTACGTTTTGTTCAGGATACCGAAATTTAGAAACCAATTTCTGATACCACCAGAATTAAAAAGATTACTACTGTATTTGTAATCGTGAAGCCTCAATAATAAGGGGGCCCTGGCCCTCTAGAGGCTGTTACGCCATGAAAAGAAGAAGACGACTACTACGAGTATATTTAGGGGTCTTAACAGACACTGACACGGGTCTTTTGAATGTTTTCAAAGTTTTTGATACGGTTCCAATCGGAGTAGTCTACTCCTGTTTTCTGTTATTGATTTATTTATTTATTCAGAAATTTAGTAAATTGTAGTAAAATAGTTAATGAATAATATATTGAAAGTTTGTGAAGGGAAGTAGTCTTGGCGTAATGTGCAGTATTGTCACGGTATTGGCCTTCAGAGAGGAAAATCATGAAAGGCACCTCCTTTAAGCTGAGATTGTAAAGTCGGGTCCTTGAACATGGCCTTAATATTTGTTTTCGTTATAATGACGCTTTGATTCTACATAGAAGGAATCCTGCCGTCCTACTAAGTGGGATTTATAAAACTGAGTGGCAGAAGAGCTGGAGAGGCTAAATAAGCAAGAATGGACTACGAAGAAAGGAGAATAATACTAGGAAGGAGGGTAAGGAGAATGAGAAGTGAAAGGGGACATGGACGAAAGAATAAACAGAGAAAGAAAACAAGGTAGTAGCAAAAGAAAACCAAGAAAAATGGGAAGAGAGAAAGAGGGGAAATAAAACTGGGATGAAATAAGAGAGATTTGAACGGGTCACTGAAGTGAGTATTAAGATTAGTTTTTATTTATGTGACGCTGTGCAGTTTAGTAAATGAGTACAGACGTTTCGGAAAAACCTGAAGCCTGCGCGTTTTGGATATAAGTGACCATTTCGATCCGAATGTAAAGGTACCATCTTCCTCCAAAATGTTATGGTCTGTTTACAAAACTTCACGGCGTCACATCAAATATGAAGAAGGAAATTCGACCGAAGAAGAAGAGCGTTGAGAGTGAAAATAGTTACTTTACTGTAATTTTCGCTAAGGCTTTCTGATGGAACTACACCGTAATATGAACTTATTCCTTTGGAATTAAGACCGGCTTGCTATCAATTGTCAGGCCATGGACAAGAATTTTGAATGTAAAGAATTACGTTCCTTTTCTCAACTTCGTATTAAAAATACTGTGGAAGGAAAACGTGGTGTTATTTGTGGGAGTTAACAGAATCCATTGGCAATAGGTCGGCCCGTTACTAATGTCAATGTGCAGAACAATAGACCATACAATAATAGATATATTTCCATGCTAGTGCTAACAAGAATATCCTTACTGTTTGAAACGATTTTTGTTCTTTTGAATAAAATTGTGTATTCACTGATAGCGATTTCCCCGTCTGTCGTGCCGCCCGCTACATTGCGTTACTTCTATAAGGTAAATAGCCTCTAGGGCCAAAGAGAAATGGATAGACCTCTGGACTATGAGCCCACAACTACCGCAACATCGCATGAAAGTAACGGGAAATTGGCAGCGTAGATAGTGAATAAAAAAAGGCTTCTACGGAAGAAAAATGTGTTTGAACATCACAAAAGAAAACCGCTGTGCGAGATATCGTACGCGAAAGAAATACACTGGAGCTAGGGGACCATAAATTTTAAGAATTTTTTGATAGGGAATGTATTATGTTACTTGCCAGTGGCCTGCATTTGTTCCACTTTAACTTAATATCTCTCTGGTAATTCAAGTGTTTGCACATTTATTATAGAATCGCATCATTGGTTACCCTCCGAGGACGGCTTAATTTAGTCTCTATTCTCACAATGCTGTGCTCATAATAATTGTACTTTTATCGTTCCATGTCCTCAGTTTTTCCACTGGTCGCTGCCTAAGCGCGTTGATTAAGAACATTCTGCTTTTTATTTATTTTTGTGGGGTTTCAGATGGGCTGGGCCTGTTCCTATACCAGTGAAAACGAGCAACACTTACAAAAGTATAATGTTGATCCCTCCTAGAAAAGTACATTTGGAAGACCAAGAAGGAGATTACATGGGTAGTTTATGAGGATGGTGTAACTCGCTCAGATACATATAGAGTGCCGCTGTTTGACGTTAGCGATGTTGAACATTGAGTTCTAATAGGAGTGTTATTTAATTACAATTTTTAATTTCCCTGCAGAGACCGAGATAAATCGACAATAGCCCGACTTAGATAGCCCACTGTGTTGGTTACAGTTCTGTACCATGTAACGTCCGTTGCTTAAACTGCCCAGTTTCAGGCTTAATTTGCGGATCTCTTCCTATATACGAAGTAAAACACAAACCGTCAGAAAGTTTACGAAACAATATACAGTGTACCCCAAACTCTTGAGAGAGACTGGAGACCCAAACTAAGACTGGCGTCACCATAATATTCTTTTGTTTTATCAAGAGTCCTTGAAACTGCTGACGTGAATAAAGTAGAAATCCTTTCTGCACTGTGCGGCAAGTTTGAGCTACTTGAATTTCTAGTACAACTTTCTTTTTCCTTTCCGTGCTGGTTTTATTTACTTCATTCTCGCTTTTCTATTTCTTATGTTGTGTCATTCATGTGTATATATACATATATATATATATGTAATATTAGATAGCCGCGATTATATATATATAATCGCGGCTATCTAATATTACATACAGGATGTAGTTTTATGTAAACAGTTGTTAGACCATACGTCATCTTTTACAACATTGAACTAGGATTGTAAAGGTAGCAAGAAGTAATGGCAGCGAGAAAGGGTGGTGGGAAGTGTGTTTCATTAAATACTGCAGTTTCGATCTTTGCCAAAGGAATCTTTTTATAGCAGCAGAACGTTTTACATCGAAGTATCTTTCCAAGAATCTCGAGTTTGTAGCGTATATAGGCAGTGAAATGCTATATAATAATGTCCCTTAAAGGCTATATATTGTATGAGAGTGAACCAATTATAGTGATTTCTGTGGAAACTGTTGTTATTTATAGATGAAGACTTTTAAATGTCCCCTTTGAATATCAAACCGGTATTTCAGTAATCCTTATAAAATGCCTATAATCCTTACCCTTCTATCTATGCGTAGGTACCAGTGTCTTGTTTCCGGTGCGTTGTACACAGTCAAATCGTCTGTACTTTAGACATGAAGCAGACCACTTCGTGATAGGCTAACAGTTGCTCGTCTAATTTAGAATTTTTCTACGCACGTAAACTGAACATTCAGTACTGCGTCAACAATAGCCCCGCGATTCATTCGGATCTTTAAGTAATGCACAGCCCATATCCTTGTCTAATTTCTTAAAATAAATGTTCCATGTTTTCGCGAATAAAGGTTGTAAAAGTTCGCGTATTGACTTCACCATGTCAGTGTGTATGTATCTGTCAGTTTGTCTCCTTTCGTAACAAGTCGAGAGACGCCGAAAATGTTTTTATTACATTTTGTATTGAGCAGGTCTACTGAACTTCATCTACACATTAAAATTTTAGTTAAACCTTAACATAAAATAAAATACACTTTACTTAAAGACTTGCATAACTTTCTGCTCGCATGTCGCTAAACAGTTATCAGACCAAAAGATTCTTCGAGCAAACTTTGTAGAGAAAATGAAACACATTTCATGTCCAGCACATATTTACCTATTGATTATGGCTGTTGACATGACTGCACAACAGACGGACATACTGTGCAGTAGGGCAGTGGTTCACAACATTTCGATTCTCGGGGCACATTTTGGACACCCCCCTTTCCTTTTGGCGGCACTCTAGAATTAGAATACAGAACGAAAATTTACAAGGAGAACACACCATGTTTTAAGTAATGTTACTTATTATATGAAAGTTAAAGCTGTCCCGTAACATGCCAAGCAGGCACAGAGGGAAGGCAGAGGTATAGCTCTCCCCTACTCGACCCTGGCGCTGGAAGCTGTACGCCCCGGGCCGCTTTACCTCCGGACACTTATTGTATAGAAACATGATGTCATAACAGAGAAATATTATGAAGTTTTGATGCAAATATAGATTTCAGACTTAGGTAAATATAGTGGTTTCCAAATGTTATGTAATTGTTCCCCCGTCCCTTTCTACCTTCGTGTATGTACGTGTGTTTAAGGAACAACTGCGTTATATTCTTATATTTGAAATCGTAATCTGGGTACTTAGTGTTACGTAAATTCTTCCGTTCAATGCCTCGCGGCACACTGAGAGACACTGGTCTAGAACGGCGCTCACTTTGTCTGACGAGTGAATATTATTTTCCAACCTGCATATAAGTTTTTTTGTCTCTTTCTCTAACCTCAGGATTTTCAGCTAAATTCTGCGTCCTTTCTAATCCTCCATTCTTGCACGAGTTCCAGCCATTTCAAACTTCAAAATTTGATCTTCCCAATGTCTGTTATATAATACAAAATGTGAAATTCCTTATTAACTTTACCACTATCCTTCTGTTGCTTCCTCTGCCTTAGATGTAGTTTCTAACTGTGTTACTCTATAGTAGGTACAACCAGACATTAGCATGTGTTGGTTCAACCAGACATTGGTGTATGTACGTACAGCCAGACATTGGTGAATGTAGGTAAAACCAGACAGTGGTGTGTGTAGGTAGAAACAGGCATTGGTGTATTTACGTAAAACCAGATATTGGTGTATATAGGCACGACCGGACATTGGTGTATGTACGTACGACCAGACATGGATGTATGTAGGATTTTGGTTTTTGTAGGTGTTTTGTGAAAATTCAGCTGAAGAAGCTACGAACCTGCAAAGTATGTTTCTTCGTGTCACTGGGGAGACGCAAGGAAGTTTTTGTGCCATAATCTCTAATCAAAATTCCTACATTTTACAACATAAATAAGAATTTCCAACATGTTATCCTTGTATATTTTTGAATAACATTACTATACATTTTTTAAAATGCTTCTGAGAATGTTCTTTGAATGCATAAATGTGTGCTTTTCTGTCTTCTCGATGACGTTCAAGCAGCTATCCTCCTTTGTAATAATATTGTGAGCTAGCAGAGAGAAAACTAATGAAATATAACTTTCGTTGTGATAATATTGTGATGAATTGTCGTGATAAGGTGTGGTTGGTAACGGCAGACGTAAAAACCAATTTCAATATAGCTAGCGGGTTAGAGGTTTCCCTTATTCCCCACTGGCAATTACAACAGCGGCTGCTTTTATTGTGCTGAGAACTTTGCGACTTCTTCTCTTTCTGATCCTTGCTTGTTTGCTTGAAGAAGAATTAATTTTGTTTCCGACCATTTTATTGGTTTCTCTCTTTCAGAATTTTGTCTCCGAATTCTTCTTTCCTTTCCCTCTTTTCTCTTTAAATCGCCCCCCACTTGAAGTTAATAGGAAAAGAGATGTTAGTTTTCACTTTTCAGTTGCTGCGAACTTGCTGCTACAGAGTAGCCATGTATGTCAGTACTGGACAATGCGCATTTAATTCTAGAAAAAGATACACTTGTTTCTTTGAATATTAAGGTGAATGATTTTACTTGGCTTGAAAATATAAATAACTGACTCTAACAACATTAGAAAACAGTACCCCTTTTTATAGGAAGACTCAGTTTTCATATATTTTTATTACGATTTTATATCTTTGCTAATCGGTAAAAAAAGCTTAAGTAGAAACGTACTGTAAAGGGCATAAGTTGAATATGAAACTTTGTACCAATAATATAGTGTTATTTCCAACTTACGACCTAAGTATGGTGCCTGTAACTTTCCCGTAAAGACAGGACGTGAACTTTTAAAAACAGTTCGAAAGAGAGAGGAGTTGTTGTGCCAATGGCATAAGTAAGATAACAAAATTTGATTTAAGCCTAGTAGCTAACACTAAATATAATGCATAGAATTTTCCTGTTAATGTGTGGTGTACACAAAACCCGTTCTTACCTAATGTCACGCTTTTGTTTCATAGTTAAAATCCTGAATCGGGAAAGGGCCGTTCTTACTTGAGCCTTTTTATGATATTCCACAGTTCCTCCAGACAATTTGTGGGGTAGTACCTCAAATTAGGCCTCGACCGCTCTTTTACATCTTTTCCAGCTCTTCATCCATTAATCATCTTAGTACAAATAAACATTGCTGTCAGTCAACACAACATTATATTCAGGAAAAATAAAGGCTGCATGTTTCGGCTAAAATTGATTAGCCAACATTACGCCTAATTAGAAGAATATTAGAGGTGATATGTTTTACAACTGTATTTCGGGTTTAAGATCTAAAGTTTCACAACGTAAAATACACGTATAGTGTTAAAGCTGTAGAATGCCTGAAATGTATTAAGTTGAAGTTTATAAAGTGTTAAAAAATGATAAATAGAGTAATATTACGTAGGCAATTAGATATAAGATTCTTGGAACCGACGTGTATATATTACAAGCGGATCGTCAAAGTGTAGAAAAAGTGCGTATAAAACAGGACTAGCTTCAATTCTTTAATCTGGTTTTGCGATATTTTGATTCTGGTACTTATTTTGAGTATGTTGGTAAAGTTGTTTAAAGTTACTTAATGTTACTTATGTCTTAATATAATATAATAAGTCACTTTTACAGATCCCAGTGCACGTCTCAATTGCTTCGTGACATCTTTATATTATCTTCTAGGTTTCCTCTATTAAGATTTTTCCTTTAACTTGTGGGTACACAGCCTGTACACGATGTATACTCGTACTGTTATTACAAGTTTTCTTCTTACTTAATGCAAATTTTCATGGTCTAAAAATTACGGTCTTCGAAAACGTGAAGTCGCTAGGCAGATATGTACCTGCAGCCTCCATCTTCAGGGTGGACGAGTGGAGTATCAGGACCGGAATATGAGCGAATCAGTTGAATCCTGTATCCCTGAAGGTAGTTGTTTTGTTGATGGCTGAATAAATAAATAAACATAAGAGTAGGGAAATGAAGAGTAAGATTAAGAAACGGGAGAAGGAATGTGGGAGCATAAAGGCGAGGAAGAGAAAAAGAAAAAGGCATACAGATGTTGGCCCTAATAAGAGCCAGGTTAGAGCAATCAAGTCACATCTTGTCATTATAAAGGGGGCTTCATCCGTTCGTTCTGCAACTGTGTTACCTGTCTACCACTCTACACTTCGCCACGTTCCAGAAGACCCTAAACTTAATGTTCACCCGGTATGAGAACCTCAAATCTAAAATTTTAATATCTTCAAGATGATGATGGTCTGTAATCAGGGGTCGAAAAATATCGAGATGGAAGAAATTCGGACATAAATTAATATTCCTGGGTTTCATTTGATGATACTATAATAGTGCATATTTAGACTGAGCTACTGGGGTGATGATATGAAAAACTAACAAATCATTTCCATGTAAACGTGTGCAAATTTACGCTCTTGGACAGCCATGGTTTGCGTAAAACAAAGGAGAATAAACATGAAAAGCCTAGCTGGGACGATCCCTAGCCTGAACCTCCTGTGCTCTAAGTTTCTATTATATAATATAATCTGAATATCCCATGCACTGAGGATTATCGATATGAATATAAACATAGAAGCTCTTTTCAGGCTTGTAATGTTATACACAGTAAGTAATTCAATTTCAGATACCGTATACTACTAATACACATAGAGTCTGAGAGCTTAAAACGAAAAGCAATATTCCCTGTATAATATTACGTAAGCCTTGACAAAGTTAAGTCATCCAGTGGATGGCTTTCGTATAAAACTTTTTAGGACATATATGGCAGCAAAGCATAACGTTAACGGTTGGCTGGTCGTTATGCAGGTTATTTAACGATCTTATATCAGAAGTAGGTGTTATGTTATATGGCGTCATAAAAATAAGTGAATAATAATGTAAAATGTACTGGAAACAAAAGAGTCCGTTTACAGATTACTCGTGAAATACCAGTTGAAAATTCAACGAGAAAATTTGACGTTATCCATCTCTGGCTACAGTTGCCACATAGAGCGACTCTTACACATTTTTTACTTAGAGGAACATTTCGAATTTACGATTTTACTGAATATGCCTACTGTGAGCTTTGGAGATTACGAAATACAGCTCGATAAAATAAGAGGAACTGCTCCCTAGAGACAACAGCAACGCCGACTACTTCCCACCGCACTTTGTCGTTGCCACCTTCTAATATTCTTCGTAAATACTTGAAAGTCTGCAAAATAACGGTACACTGACAGTCATTAGGACAAACGGTGACTTGACTGATGTGATTATATATGAATAGTCAGAATATAAGGTGCAGTGCATATATTATGGGTCATTTATTTTCACCTACAATAACAACAGTTTAATTATAAATGAACTGCTGGCTGTGGCATGGGTCAAGGTGGTTAGTCGCTGGCATCTGACCGCAGAGGCCCGAGTTTAATCCTAGGCAATTCGATCTGAGGTTTGTGGTGGACAAAGTGGCAGTGAGACGGGGTTTTCTTCGAGTACTTCGCTTTTCTCCTGTTAGCATCATTCCACTGGTGCTCCATGCTCATTCTTTTGTCCATCACCGACGCTATATAATCTCAGAAATTGACAGCGTCGTTATGTAACTTACTTAGAAAATTGAATTGCTCTCCCGCTATTTTTTGCGTAATCCCTCCACAGTCGAGGCATGTATCGTACCGTGGGGCTAGCTCTTTTGTCTCTTGTTTATATAAGTCCTTGTACTGGATTATCAGCCACTCTGTCACAACTGTTACCACCGCGTAATAATCTTTAAATCTGTGGCCGCCAAGGTTTTACTTCAGCACTGGAAGCAGATATGATAATCTCTCTGCAATGAATTCCTCTGATGTAATCAAATTCAGTACAGTTTCTTTAGTTATGCAGTTTTACATGTTAACTTACTTTCTTAGCGATCCTCCTATAATGTGCAGCTGTTTAAATATTTTAAGTTATTAGAGTTGAATGAAGTTACGCAATAATTATGTCAACTAAACTTCGGGTATATGTTGGGTTTGCAGATTATATCATGAACTATCAGCTGAAGTCGAGGAAGTGAATAATAACTAATCTTATACAGCTGCATTCTGTTCCGTAATTAAATCAAGCACTGCATACCAAACAGATATATGAGGTATTGTCTTCATAAGTTATTTCATCACTCATAAATATGGCTGAGATTTTATTTTGAAATGTCGAACACAAAGTTTTCTTTTTTAAGAAAACGCACACATTTCTTTGTAATAACAAATTTCATCATAAAATACCTAACCACAACAGTACAACTATAAATCATATTATGCGAAATATAAAACTTTTTAGGGTACTTGGCGCGTAATAAAAAGAAAACTCAAACCTAATACCCTGTGTTTTTTATTGCTGCCATCTTATATTTTCATTCGTAACTACTAACAGATCTACAATGTCTCATTAGCAATTCACAACTGACGTATATAATGACAATTGTCGGAGGTTTATGACATCTTCTGGTCCTCTTCATGATTATTAACAACGCTAACAATAATGACAGAATAGGAATTCTTAGTTCTGTATACAGGGCTCTGTATAGTGTAAGTCCTTTAAAATATATAAGTCAAAACTTTTATTCAATATGCATATGTCCTAAGACCTTTACCTATGAGATACTCTTTACCGTCGAAAAGTGTAACATGCTTCTCAGCACTGTTGTTGGTCACGATGAGGAGCTCAGTGTAGTTGTACTCAAGACACGCAGTGCAAAGCAGGGCTCAGGTGTTACCAAATGATCATAGAAGGCAAACACACACACACACACACGCATGCACGCACGACGAATACTGTAAGATTATGTGAATCCCAGGTACCTGTAATGGTCGAGCTGATTCTGATGCACGGAAAATGACAAGACCTTATTCTGGCCAGTGTCATACAGGACCTAATGTCTTTTGACGATAGCAGCAGCGTTTCCGTAAGGCATGATATATAAACCTAGGCAGTTGTGCATACAAGCCGCTCACGGAGTGTACGGGCCCCAGCCAATGCTAATGCCATAATTGCAGCTGCGGAACGAAATCAGCGGAGACACGCGATACCCCACGAGAAATAAGGCTATTCCAAGCGAAGTTTCTCGAAGTACGTGTTGACTATCAGTTCGATCTGTAGCAGTTCTCGTAGTACGTATGTCTTTCTACAGACGATCGTCGTCTACACTTGTTGGACGTGTAACTACGAGACACCACGTGAAATTGACGTGTATCTCGAAACCTATACGTCTGCGGACATAAGTTTTATAATAACATTTTCGACTTACTTTTTAAAAATAAGTCGCACTATTCAGAGGTTTTTCACGACTTTATTTACATTCTGTATGTACATGGATGAACTCTTATCTGTAGACATGATTTAATATGGGTTTAAATCACAGTGTGGCTGTGCACACTTAAATACTCGGTTTAATGGACGCATCTGTTAATTAGCTTCGCTGTATCAGTTGCAAATATTATCTTGTGTGAATAAAATCAGTGTAAAATGTATGCAATAAGGTATGAGTTCTTATTGTAACGAGGGTAGGCATTACTTGGCATTCGAGCAGATAATACTGTGAAGTTCAGTGTAAAGTAATCTCCTTTGACTCTAATATCCACATTTAACACTACATACTGACTGAAACTTCTGTTCTTTACGGGCGTTTCAGAATATGCCAAGATAAGGCATGAATGTAAGGCACTAGCGCTTCTTTCCGCATCCATTGCAATTATTCACTACTATCATTTGACGCTAAGTAGCCTGGCCCACTCTGTCGGTAAATAAATCGTAAATAAATAAGTAAATAAATAAATAAATAAGATGGTTCCTAGTTTTGAAATATTTGATGTGAGTTGTTTATATTTTCATTGTCTTCTTTCTGCACAGATTTATTCGTTACGAAACACGAACATACATAGTCTGTGTTGTTTGCTCGCGGAGAAGATGTCTGTTGCGAAATTCGATGTCGGATCTGTACGGCGATCCCTGTAGCTTATTCTGGTAATATTGATTTAAAACCTGACCTGCTTTATGGAGCAAAGTCCTTATTGAGAATATAATAGGCATTCAGCTGGTCAAGGAATTGCTTGACATCTGTACAACCCAAAGATTTATTTTAGCGTCATAAAAGTCACCCACCGCCAATTAGATTGATGTATCTCATAATAACATTTTAAATACATAATCAGGAGGCATCCTATCTCATGTGGCCGCGCGGTCTAAGGCGCGGGTCTGCAGACGCTTGGTTGCTGAGATTGTGGGTTCGAATCCCGTCAGGGGCTTGGACGTCTGTCTCTTGTGAGTGTTGTGTGTTATCAGGTAGAGATTTCTGCGTCGGGCTGATCACTCGTCGAGAGGACTCCTACCGAGTGTGGTACCTGATTTTGATCGTGCAGCCTCAATAATGAGGAGGCCTTGGCCCACTAGCGGCTGTTGCTCTATGGAAAAAAAATCTCAGAGTCAACCGTTTGAATCTCGCCAGGACTAGTGACGTGGATTCTATTATTCTTTCTCAATCTCTCCAAGTAGGCCCATCTGCAAGATTATACACCATTAACGCCACAGTCGTTTCCTTTAAAACCTTTTCCAATTCATCATTTATAGTAATTCCGCCATCAACGCTATTTAATCTGATTACGTACTTATAGCGTCGTGAAAGTGAACCATAATAAGTGTCCTCATTCTATTCTAACCGAGTTGAAAGAATTCACACTCATTTCTTTAAGGTATATTTTCAAGTTACTTTATCACACCTTTGACTTCCGAAGTGACACTGCTGATCAGTTTTCTGACTAAGATTTTGTCTGCATTTTTTTATTTCCCATTATTGTGTTACATATTTGAGCATCTTGCCATCCTAGTGACTCAAATGCGAATATTTTGCATATTAAAGACACCAATCTTTCGCCATCCCTCTCCTTGAATGGCTACATTGTACGTTTATCTATTGCTACGTTGTGATTCAGCACTGAGCGTTCTTTCTCAACCCTGAGTCCAATATCGGAGAGACGTTACTTCGTCAGTGGCTGGTCGTTTATGGAATTGCTGCCAGCTCAGTATTGGATTTTCGTTAGTATGTGACATTGCTTTTCGAGACTTGAATCCACAAAAAGAATCTGATGAAAGGAGCCCTAAGACGAATAACGGCACCCCATTGCAAAGTTAATGTCCGCTGCGATATGAAAATGTACCGAATTTATTAAACGCATCGAAACACAGATGTGACTCTTGAGGTTCGCTTTTCAGTTTTATTTGTCTCGATGTGCTCACATTTCTGTCTTGTTTTCTATTTCATTTCATGTGTACTTTATCAGTGGCACTCGCGTTCCACCTTCTGTACGTCCTCAACCCTCCTCCCCCCACGCCTCCGACAAGAAGTTCTGTAAAGTAAACCTTCTGACGGCCACTTGTCCCCACTCTATTTTGCTCCATTTATTGTCCATATATATCTTCAACTTGTTTTTAGACATTTGTATTTTTATTTACGTTTTTACTCTGTTGCCATATCTCTTCCTCTTATGCTTCATGATTTCCCGTCTTACTTCACACAAACTGAGCCCGTGATTTCTATTAGACGACTTACAACTCCTATGCCAGTTCTTTCTTCCCTGTATCAATACAGTTTATCTAGGTGACTAGCTAATCTAACCTGAAGATTGAGGCATGGCATCTCCTCACTGAAGACCCTGTTCTTGAAAATAATGCAGTTTATATTCTAAAGCCATCATGATGTTACCACTCCAGAATAGGAATATTTTTACTATACGCCCCTTAAACGTTTAAAGCCTAGTGGTTAGTAAATGTACCGTCAGGATTGACACTATAAACTCTACATTTTGTCCACATGTATTTATTTTTACATATTATTTTCTTTATAAACAGCGCTTGTTTCCATGTACACCATTCACCGAATTATCTTTCTAATGGACGCACACTGGTTTCTCTGTGAGGCACAACCTTAATCTATATATATATAATATAGGTACATTTTAATCTGTATATTTCGTGCGAAGCTTATGACTCCGTCATGAATCTTCGCCATTACATTTCATATTTGAAATTACTGAATTAACCCCGTGGTAACAAAGTTGTTATTCAGAAGCTGGTAGGCGCCCAGCTAATTTCACACTGGATCTGCCAAGATGCCCAACGTAACAGGATTTATTATTCATCCTGTTACCTCACGAAGGAAACAATCCACTTTCCGAAACACTGGAACAAAAGAAATAGGAGGATAAATAATGTACAAAATATAATTCTAACTGATCAAAACTTCAGAATCGCCTTATAAATTCTCACCTTTTATGGAAACTTAGCAGTTTATTAGCTTGATCACTAAAAGTCAGAAATTTTAACCCACTTCACCCTCTCAAATCGAACATCCTTAAGATCCCTTTAGATAATTACCACTCGACATTATATAATCTTTGAATTTGACACTACATTGTTTTATTTGAATTTTAATGTCTTTCTAATCTTGCTCCTGCTTATGAAAGTCATTAATATTTTTGATCCTGATTTGGGGTGAGAGCACTGTGTATATAGAGTCTGTGTTTCCTACGTTCTGGAGTTTCTTACTGTCCCCGTTTTCAAGGAAAACAATTCGCATCAACTAGGCAGTATTACCCAAACGCAGGACTCTTATCAGCACTGAACCTCTGTGAAATTCTGAAATCAAATGCATATTTACTTAGGTTAATGGAACTCCCGATGGGTCGGCAACGTCTCTGACATGTCTGCGAGGCGAGTTGTCTAAACAGGGTGGGTCATTTAGTAGCTACTCTCTAAGTACTTCACCACTTTGCTTACAAACGTACCCAAACAGGGTGAGTCATGTAGTAACTACTTTGTGACTATGATTGTACTTCTGCACATTGTCAATAAACGTATCTGGACAGGATGAGTGATTTAGTAGATATTCTCTATGATGGTACTTCACCACCTTACCTACAAATGTATCTGACCATGATGAGTTATTTAGTAGCTACTCTATGGCTGTGTACAGAAGGCTGATGGTACTTCCCCACCTCACCTAAAAGCGTATCAGAGTATTACGATTTTTTCATTTTTGTAAATTTCTTTTCCTTCATTCCTTCTCAAGCTTTCCCTTCTCATTCTACCACTTAGTTTTCTTCTTTTTCTTTTCAAACCATTCCTTTTCATCCTATGCCCTTCCTTCTTACTTTCTTATATCGTTTTCATACCATTATGCGATTCTTCTTTCTTCAGTTATTCAGGTTCTTCTTCCTGTTTTCCTCCCTTGTTGGTATCTTTCTTTATTTATCCATTCTTTCTTGGTTAATTGTGTTTTGCTTCTTACGGCATTTATTTCTCTTTTCTGCTTTCTTTACACCTTTATTCCTTTACTTCTGTCTTAATGTTGTTTGCAGAACGCAGCTTAGAGATCGTATAGAATCGCCGCTTTCCAAAGTACTTTGTTCTCGTATCTTGTGTTTCTGAAACATCGTCAGTGCAAACTCCAATTCCCTTTGCTATTCACTGTTTCAGTCTTTGCTTCGTCTATATCTTTGACGTGGAACTTGGAGGTGACTATGAGAACAAAAGTTTATATGTAAAATGTAATTCCCTTACCCCTAGCTTTAATGTGTAACTTAATTAATGTTCCTAGACTATAGGAACGCCTACTAAATATCTCATTAACACAACTTCCAGTAATTAAAATATCTGTATGCATTACCGCATTTAAACACGAGTCGGGGGTAGATGATACACTTCAGCAAATCGTCGACTTCCTCTCCGAATTTCCTCAACAACAATCCAACAATTCTACAAACATTAGTGACTTCGTGAAGTCAGAAAAATTATAACAGGCTATTTTTCTAAAGGGCGAATGACTGCTGAAATTCAATAAACAGTGGGCTGCAAGTGTCTGACCCGAGAGGAGTATGTTGCATATTATACTATACGAATTTTATCTGTGTTGCCTTCAAAATTTCTTCAAACCATGCATATTTCTAGCGTTTTTTATATGACTTTCAGATATTTTGAGTATTTTCAAGACTTGTTTCTCATTCAATCAAAAGTGCATCATTACAGTCTCGTCATTTTTGTCTCAATGATTGGTTCATTTATTAACATTCTCGATTTGGTCCGGCGCAGGGGAATTGTCGATGTGACCGTCTGTGGACTTGGCCCTCTTTGATGCCCTCAATTATGGTTACCTGTAACAAGGTCGTCACACACTCTACATGTCAAGTATTTTAGCGTGGATGGGAACAAAAAATAGTGTTTGAATGAACGTTGTGTGTAGAGGCTCCGCTGTTAGATAAATGCTTTAGATATGATTACTGGCTTTTATTGTTGTAGTTTAATTTGTATCTATCATTAACTGCTTTCTGGTAATTAAAATGACTGTATTGGAGGGTTGTATTGCACGTAAGGACAAATGACACTGAAGATATATTGCCATAAACATCATATTCGGCAGGTTTTACTGCCTTCCGACTTTCGTTACAAGGCGCGTGATAAACATGCAATGTGATTTCTGTTTGTTCCTGTTTGATATCAAGTGATATTACTTTCAGCGATTTCCACATTACCCAGAGGACTGTATTTTGAAATATCTGTAGCACAATGATCTGTGTCTCTCCGGCATATCCCTGGGCAGGAGAGGAATACCTCAGTATTCACATGAGGAGTGGATTCATAAATACTTAACGCAGGATTATCATTGCTGGAATATGTGGTTAATGCAGCGTACAGTTTCCTTAGACTGCTGTGTGCTTTACTTAAAATAGGGCGATGTGAGCCTTGTGTTTTAGTTTCGTTGCTGATATCCGCCATATACATTTTGTTTAATGCGCGATTTCAGGTTTCCGCCGCGGTGTAAATGAGGGCTTTGCTCGTCTGAAATGTTAAGCAGTATTGATTGGTGTTACGTTACCGAAATTTCGGGACAGCCTGTCTGTCCTATCTTCAAGGGTCGAGCTTGATATTGGGACCGATAGGCTGTCCCGAAACGTCGGTACAGATCAATGCTGCGTAAAATCCCAGAAGAGCAAAGACCTAATGTTTTTTTTTCATTTTATGTGTTTTTGAAAATTATACTGAACAAATTTTGCAGTGGTAGTCTCAAAACACTGTACAGTAACAGAGCACGTGTTAATGCTAATATTAATTCCTTGTTACTGGTTGAGAATTCTGAGCAAGGTACTGCAACATTGCTTCCCGCAACTGCTATACCCCATCCGCCTGATTAGCATAGATGTAGACACCTACGTTACTCTCATTTTCGGTGGATAGAATATAAATACTAAAAGAATTTTCGAGTAAACTAACCTGGAGGAATTAAAAGACAATTATGAATTATAATGTGCTACCAGTTGTGTAATGCGAGATTTTCTCTTAAATATAGAGTTCATGGTTTGCCATGTAGCCAAACATCATCATACTATCGTGGATCCATATGTTATTAAAGGCCCTTCGATATCGACGAATATACATTTCGTACAAATACTACTAAAAAAATTCAGATCCCACGCCATCTTGCACACAGTGATCCTCGTTACAGATATCTGTTTAATTCTGCTTATGGCTCTAAATCCCTGTCTATCCTTGGAATCAAAACGAGCACACAAATACGCCGTGGCCACATAGGAGACTTTTAGGCGGTTCTCGATCCTGCGAAGTGCCAATAAAAGAGATTCTTCCTTCCGTCTGTCTGTCTTTATGCATATATCAATTGGATAACGCTGAAGGGGTTCACATAAAATACGAAATAGGGAAATTTTACGACAAATTGTCGAGCCATTTCATTTCTGGTTAAAATCGAACACCGTAATGTACACTTTACGTGAAGGCACATACGCATTCCTACGGGCGTATCAATAGTCCATTGACCACCCGTCATCCCATGCGAAAAACAAGAGGGAGTATTTCATAGGCCTTCCATCATCCCACACAAGTCTTGATTGAGTAAAGGGTGCCCTGAAAATAAGTTTCACTTATTCTTATTGTAACCGTACGGACAGGGTTCGAGTTTGAGAGAACTAGGTTATGTAAATTAATTTAGAGAAGTTATATTTTGTTGTGGATAAATAAGATAAACCGAACCATATGTAATGTTTAGAGAGAAGGTATGTGACTAGCAGCCAGTGACCGGACAAGAAATGGGGGGAGAAAGGACTTTTGGAAACTACAAGAGACATGTAACTTGACAACTTGACAGGTCGCGTAGCCATAACTCGTGGTGTAGGAGCTTGGAGACTGCAGTCGTTGTGTTTGAAGTAGCCTATGAGGAGTTCTTAAAATAATTTTCACCAACAGGAAAATTCGTAGGTTTTTCGAAATTAAGACACGTACGGGAAACCGACGAACGCAGCTCTCTCTCGTTTCGTCCGGCAGCCAGGGAGAATGCGATATTTGCATCTTCTAAACAAATATTATGTAACTTAATCAAAATTAAAATTTGTTATGTTTTGGGTACCGAAATAAGACTACAGTGAAGTGTAGTGTTGTCAAAATTACTTATAAGTAAATTGTTACTGTGATTGCAACATTTGACACCATTATAAGAGTATTTGTCTGCATGTGTCGATCAAACCTGGTTATACACGAAGGCGGTTGGCCAGGTGATAAGCTCTCTCACTGCCGCGAGACAGTCAGTAAACCCAAGTGTAATGAATAACAATTTTTATTAAATTAAACAATTATAAACTTTATCCTTTCGAATAATTATTCAAACAAAAATCAAAGGACTACGCACAAATGCCTCTGGATACATAACACGTAGATTCCCTCGAGTGGAGGTCACGAGTCTACCGACCACAGCTATTACGGGACGTGGTCGGTCTACCAGAGAAAAAAGGAGATAATAACAAGAGGTAGGTCTGTTATATTACAATAGATTGCTCGATTAATTTCACGGCTCTGAAGCTCACTACTTGCTCTTCTTACACACCGTTGTCTTCTCCGTATTCTAGGAACAGCGCTACAATCGAATTAACTGATTAATAAATCTGTTTCTATGAAACATATGAAAATCTTGAACTGTGCAATGTGTAAATAAGTGGGCAGACGCATTTAAAAATACTCCCGAAATTTAATGACCTTTGGTTGAAATTATCAAATATCATCATGATTTGCAAGTAGAGGTATTAACCGCTGCGTACATATTCTTACTTGTGTAATGTTACAGTAGGTGGGTACACATATTAGTAACTGTGCTTCGGGGTTTAGCACGATCTGCAAGTATTGCGTTGCAGTTTTCCGATGCGATTCGAATCCTTATTCCCAATCTTCCTGTTAACTTTATACGGAACAAAGACCGTAGTTGTGATCTGCCATAAATGAAAAAATGATTTTGGTTAAATTATATTAGACCAAAGCATAAAATAATGCATATTCCAGCCAGCGTCCTGTCTACTGTACGTATACGTCGTGCAAAAATGCGGCAGTACAGTACATGTAGGGGAAAGAAGCATTATTATTTCTGAGGACTGAGCTTACATGTTTGATAAAAACCCCAGCAAAGGCACAAGTGATATTTCTCCAGTACCTGAGGTGAGGGGAGGCTACGACATTTTTCAGTAATTTTAATATATGGTAGTACCATTTTCTAAAACAACTACATGGCCAGTAACTAAGGATGGCAAGCGGAAAATCGTGTATTTGTACCGGATCATCCGATGAGTTAGGTCTGAATTCAAAGTGCACTGCTAAATCTGTTATATTAAGGGATTTGTTTTTGTAGAGTTGGTTATAATGAAATTAAATTTTATCTTTGACATCCCGTTGTGTTCTATATATTACAAAAAATTATCAATTACCAACCACACAACTAATTTAATATGTTATACACATGTGCGGCTACACGTTTCGACCACTCAGTGGTCATCTTCAGGCCAGCAAAATACATAATTTACGTAAATAAATTTAACTAAATGAGTGAATTCTTGGCTGTGAAATTTTGGCATGTTAATTAGGGTCTGTTAAAATCGCAGTTACTTTGCCTCAGATTAGACGATAAAATTATTATGTTTGTTGAATTCGAATTTAAGATGTGGTTTATACTGAAATATTGTCATTGTGTTCGTGTAAAAGGTGAAAGAGTTCATAGGTTAGAATTCGGGCGTAGCCGGACACAACTCGCCTAGGGAGGGATGTGGAGTTGAGTTAATTAATTTACGATTAATTTAACGATTCTGTTCGAATTTCTTGTTATAGACAGTCACATTTTATGAGATTAGTGAATAATGGATTAGAATGGGTGTTTAATAAAGCGGCGTCTACCACTTGACATAATACCCCAGGGATTTTCATGGAGGCACTAAGGGAAATCTCACAGTACTTCCTTCAGGTTGGTCTGTTTCGAGGTCGAGATTTGAACCATGACCAAGGGATCTACAGACTGCTAAGCAGATGCGCTGACCACTTAACCGTGACATTCGTTCCTTTTGGTTCCACAGAGGGGTTTTTTATGTTGAATTTCCTTTATTAATTGTGTTCTGGAACTATATTAGGGACACCTGTGTGTTATCTTCATGAATTCATAATATTTTTATATCTTTCTTTCTTTCGAACGTGCACGTAATTTTTATTTCTGTGCATAATAAAACACCACGCCATGAAAATATATGCATGAGTGGAAGTACAGCTCCACGATTTCTTAACGGCACTAGATTAAGGACACTGCTTACCTTCGTACACCGGCCGTTTTACCCTATTGAATTGTCGCTGGCGTCTGCTGGATGCCAAGTTGTTTGGGCTTCAGGACTGGTTAGAAGGATGTAGAAACGAAATTTGTCCTCGCCCGGAATCGAACTCCAATTCTCCGATCGCCTGTCCCATTGTCTTGTCACTATATTAGCTAAGCTATAGTCAAAACTCCTAAAGTGTTTCCTGCTTTCAGTATGCTGCTGACGTAGTCATATTACGAAGCTAAACGTAATGTTGTCCTTCACATAATATACAGGGCGATTTGATATGGTAGAAGCGGGAACCACCGAGATGATAATTATATCACTAAGCCTGGAGGTGTGCAGAGAGGAAGGGAAAATGTTCCCGCTTTTTGGCTTCAAGAAGGCAAATATTGACTCTGTAGGAAAGTGGTTCGTTCTAACACTATCGAAACACAAACGAAGGCAGCGTAGTATCCGATACGTAATACGTGACTATGCTTCAGCAAGCAAATTGAGACGTAACGTGTTGCAGAACTGATGAAGAAAAAAATGAATAAACTAATAAATACAGAAGTAAAAGGAACAAAGAGAAAACGGGTAGAAAAAAGAGACAAATTAAGAAAGGAAAGAAGGGAGTGTAGACGTATCGTATGAATTAATGAGATACAAGAAGACATATGTAAAGAGAGAGAGAGAATGAATACAGGAACAGGGAAAGAAGGGTAAAGAAAAAGTGAAGATATTATAAAAATTTGGAGGAAATGTAATGAACCTCGACATGGCGAATGATTTTATTGATAAGGGTTCCGTTTTTCTGGGACATGACACTACTTCATTATGTAATCAGACGTTTCGACCCAGCATAGTGTCATTATCTTTAGGGGTCGCTACAGAGGTTCCACGAACGTTTAAATTACTCACAACGGTTCCACAGGTATTAGGAGTTTGAAGACTACTGCTCTACAGGCTGAGTTGTGCACAGAAAAAAAGTATTCCAAGGGATAAGCCTGTAATACACGGTGGGTGATTGCAAGATATATCGCGTGCTTCGACACCAATAAATTCCATTTTACAGACGTAGTGTATTTATGGATTTCGTGTAATTCTTAGGTTAAAAAGTGTATATCGCCCTAAAGAGCATAAACAGATTCGTTTTTGCGATTGAGAATCAGTTGTGCTTTCTGTGACCTAGGTATTTAATTTTTAGTGTTGATTAGATGAGCTTCAGGAATCAAAGAGTTAACGGCTAATAGCAGCAGCACCGTCGACTTGTACGTCTGGAAAAGCCATGTAGGGGCTAATGTTCCGTGAGCAGCTAATCACTGTGTCTGTAACCGTTCAGACCCCGATCCAACTCAACTCGTCCGCATCTTTACCGCTTGTCCTCAGCCCTGCAAGTAATGGTCTCGGAGGGAACTATCCATTGTCCCTATTATCCAGTCTGAAAATATATTCCCCTTCTTCCCTCTCGTCCATCCATTACGTTAGTGGCAATTTATCTTCGTTATTCCAAAACAGCATTGACAATTGGTTAAAGCAATACTTTACAGAAGATTTAATACTTTAGATGCAATGGCCACTGACAATGGACTCTGTTTGTAATCTAATAAACTTATAACTAACTATCTCTGTGGAGCAGAGTCGTTCTTGAGAAGCTAATAGTTCCTCGGTTAGTCAAGAAATGCCCCGCATTTTACGGAACATGGAGGTTCATTACAACATTCACAAGAGCCGGCCGCCTGTCCCTATTCATAGCCAGATAAATCCACTCCATGCCCACCATCCCACTTCTTGAAGATCCATTTTAATATTATCCGTCCATCGATACATAAGTCTTCCAAGTGGGCTCTTCTTCTCAGGTTTCCACACCAAAACCCCATATGCACCTCTCCTTGCCCATACTTGCCACGTGCCCCGCCCATCCCATTGTTCTTAATTTGACCACCCAAATATTTGGTGATGAGTACAGATCATTAAGTTCCTCATTATGCAGTCTTCTCCTCTTCCCTCTTACCTCGTCCCTCTTAGGCCCAATAGCCGCCTCAGCACTCTATTCTACAGCACCCTCAACCTATGTTTCTCCCTCAATTTGAGACAGTGATGAAATTTATAACATTACGATCTTCTGGGATTTGAAGCCTAGTGATTTCAATGGAACCCATTGATTTTGGCGTATTCCTGTGATGGAGGCAGCATGTTCTTCCTAATTTCTATACATAGGTATAGAATTATACGGCGTTACGTCCCAGGAGACCGTTAGTCACAGCTGTGAAATCGTCTGTTCTCTCATAACACACATTTGTTTACGTTTTATGCAACCGCAGTTCACATCAAAAAATTGTAAGACGTTATTCAAAACACGAGTGTGAAGCGAATTTGCTAATTGGGGAACAAGATGAGCAGCACTTTCTATATTAATCTCTTTTTCTCTTTCTTTCTTTCTTTCTTTCTTATCCAGCAGTCCATTTGAGTATTTTGTACATTCTTTTCGACTACATTCTTTTTGACGGTTGGGCTTAGTTGTTGACTGCATTTTGTTTTATACTATCTCGATAATGATGATGATATTTCGATGATGATATCTTGTAAGTCTGTTTCTAAGGTACGGAGAAATCTGACAGTGTATGTTGAAATACTCGGTGCTTTTATGTAAAGTGTTTACGGATCAAAATCTACGGACACAAACAGAGCTAACGTGCCATAACTATTACGTATAACTGGTGTTTTTTTTTCTAATTTTTTACCTGTGTTTGTATCTGTAGTCATCTTTCTCTTTATTAATTAGAGTTCAATCCCTTCTTTTAATCAGACATGTATGAGAGACAGACAGAGGAGGGAAAGTGAGTATACACAACCTTTAAATAATGGCATCTTAATGTAACCGAACTTCCTTTGTCAGGCCTGGTTCGAGTCCAGCCAGGGAAACTCTAATCAAAATAATAGCAATGTGTGTGGCGCAGGGTTGGAGTCTCTCACTGCACTACACAAAAGGACGGGAACCCTGTGGCGGGGGGAAGCAGAGAACTATCAGCAGGGACCAAGGCCTTACTGTTTACAAGTTTGAGACTTGCGACTGTGATGCTGAAGATCGTTATCTGGACAAGCTCAAGCAGCTGCGTTAATTTGGGTCGACAAGATTTAGTGTCATAGAATTATTGCAAGAAGGGTATGAAAGGGACACCCTCTTGAAAATTACTTGACTTTGTTAAGGAAGGAAATCTTCCTAGCATTCAGAGAACCTTGAACCCTGCGTTCAGGATTCAACCAAAGGGAAGGCAACAACCCTCAAATCAAAAAAAAGGAAACAAAACTTTTGTAGAGAGAGGATGGTGGAGTGACCCAAATACGGGAGGCAATTCGCTGTAGATCTGGAGAAGGATGCAGTCAGAGACCATGTGTGCTCTCATAAGTATAATATATAAAATTTTAAACATAATAAATACACGTTTTTTAAAATAACTATTAGGCTCGATGAACACACCCCTGTGTAATCCCTGAGATCGTCTCAACCACAGAGCTAGTAGAAGGACGGTATCATGAATTAATGGGAAAGTTACTTAATCGGAGCCAGAACCTTAAAACGAAGGGTCGATCAAGGACAAAAAGAAAAACCAAGTTTAACAGATATCTGCTTTATATGCCATGTTAATGTTGGTTTGTTATGTACCGTGTCTCCTGGGGATATATATTGCGTAAACGTCGATACTCGGCAATTGAAACCGATCACCCTTAATGACTGATGTTCATCTGTTTTTCAGCAACAGCTCGTACCTCACAGAGAACACATTCTGAATTATTAAGAACATTTATGGGGAGGGAATAAAAACGTACGTACGTAGGTCATCATGTAAAATGTCTGTTATATTTGTCCTATTCTGCCCAAAACCAGAATTAGTCGATAAAAATCCGTCGGATGGAAGTCGCTCTATTCCATGCGGAGGGACAGACAGATGGACAGGCATGACGAGTATAATAGTCGCTTGGCATTTATTTTACGAAGTCGTAAAAATTTTTCTTGAAAATATGCTGCCAGCTTAAGAAAAATGAAGTAATGCAAATTGTTTTCTGTATTCGTTTTTTCTCTTCCTTCGGCTGACTTTTCTTCCTCGTTACCTCCTGCTCCTCCTCCTCCTCATTCGCATTAACTTCGGTGCGCGGGCCCGTTTTCTCCAAAGCGTGTATCTCAAGTACGTTAAGCAAATCCCTAGCCTGTCTTCAGCAGCTCGATGGAAGCACTGTCATGTCTATGACGAATGGGCGGAGGGTGTTTCAGTGTTTAAAGTGGATTTCCTTTTGCACCACCAGTCTGTGTTCCAAATATTTGGACAACCTCATTATACTTTTAGGTTTCGGCTTCTAAAGCTCGAGTGTTATGGCCATTACAGGTTACAATGTGCTCTCCTCTTAAGGACTTGAAGCCATGACGTAGAAATCAACAACTTCTTCATGTTGCTCTTCATTTAATTCAATTTATTTACACGTGCCAGTAACTTTACAACACTATAATATTCATTCATTCTGTAGTCTGTCTTACGACAGGTCCGTAGCCTCTTTCAAAGCGAGATCTCCATTGACTGCGATCTAGTGCTTCCTCTTTCAATTTCCAGTATCCTCTCTTTTCCTTAAGGTCATCCAGTAGCTGCTTACGTCTGCTATAATATATATTATATATCACTATTATCACCACAACGTGTGATCCTGAACCTTCAAAGGAAACCGACTAACAACAGGTCTGTTTGCATTGAACACGGAAGTGCTTACAGGATCTCTAAGTAACACATCCTTCAACATGTACGAGTATTTTGGTGATATTCTCAGATGTAACACAGTACTCCAAAACCTTATAGAAGTTTTAATTTTTGAACTTATCTTTTCAGTTTCCAGTTTTTGACCGTGCCATGGCTCAGGCGGTTAGTCGCCGACCTCTGGCCGCGAAGGCCCGGGTTCGATTCCAGGTCAGTCCATGTGGGATTTGTGGTGGACAAAGTGGCACTGGGACCGGTTTTTCTGCGAGTACTTCGGTTTTCCCCTGTCAATTTCATTCTACTGGTGTTCCATTACTAAATCTAATCATCTTCATCACATGGTTGCACAATAAGCCTCAAGGCTGCGGTGTGTCCGTAGCATCTGATGCGGGGCCCTTCAGTAAATAAAAATCCAATTTTTAATTTCCTAAAGATTAAAGAATTTACCTTTAAACGTACAGTTCTTTGTGAACAATCATTTAAGTCCCTATTGAGATAGCAGTAACTATGCTTGCACGCCTATGGTGGCACATCCATATGGAAACTCGTAGCGTTACGCGTGTATGTTGGCAGACAGTGTTGTAATGTGACCGAAACTCATGGTGTAAACTAAACTGAGCCGGTGGAAGGCAGTTCCCTGGATGATGGGGAGAGCAAGGCTCGAGCCTCTTCATTCCAACTTAACGTTACGTGTACCTCCATTCCCTCTAACCAAGTCAGCCATCTCAAAGCGCTTGCTGTTAGCGAAGGTTATCACGTGTGTATCTGTTCAAATATTCGTGCGAACAGAATGAATATGCGACTTATGTGAGTGCATCAATCGTAAGACTTTTTTCCGTGGTTTCAATGCAGTGAGCTTGCTTATGTCCTGCACAATTTGTCTCCTTAAACTGGGTGACCAGGTATTATGATCTGATCCAGTAACGTCCTTATATTTCTCATTCAGGGTTAAGAGATTTCTTCTTGTAAATTCGCCTCTACTTCGACATGAAGTGACTGGTGTAATAGCAGTTTCCTTTACCTCATGTTTCCTCGTCAAGCTCTGAGATAATGTTTTTGGAATGTAGTCCGTGGCAACATGTCCGTAATCAGGCTCTCCATGGGAAACATTTG
Organism: Reticulitermes speratus; assembly: GCA_021186555.1. Lineage (NCBI taxonomy): Eukaryota > Metazoa > Arthropoda > Insecta > Blattodea > Rhinotermitidae > Reticulitermes > Reticulitermes speratus. The sequence continues at coordinate 26,397,605 of JAJKFL010000005.1, forward strand.
TCATGTATGGTGACACAAAACTGCCAACCATGAATAAGTAACTTTAGTTCGAATCGTAGGATACTTTGTTTGCTCTAAACGCCTGCCAGTGACGTGGCCGAACCATTTTTTATTTTTTTAATAAACGGTTTTGCAACATCAAATGCCATTACGTTTCTGAAGTTCCTATAATTAGGTTTCTTTGTTCCGTATTTTGAAAAGTGATAGTTAATTTGCGTGGTATAAAAGAGATGATTCAGCTTGTGAGGCTAATGACGTCAGCTAATGTGCAGATTTATATGCAGGTGTCAGCAATTCTGTAATACACTGAAACTGCACTAAATTGAAACCTGAAATGAGTGTACAGGATGGCCAACTGTAAGAGTCTCATACCACTTCCCAGTTTGTATGTTATTTATTGTCATTTCAAAAAACCTATGTAACTTATCTAGGAAATTAAAAAAATCCAGTGCTTTTGTTCACATAAATTTATCCCTCCTTCTGCTACTTTAAGGTACACAAAGCTCTTGTAATTAAATATTTCAAAAGGATAAAACTGTTATATGTAAAGTTTATATGTGTGTTTCGAAATAAATATTGGATATTGCATTCATTATTTATGTTGGAAAGTATAATTCAGTTAAAGCAAATAGAATGGGGCAATGGGTTTATATCTATATAATCGACAAATAAAGTTGGTTGAAGATAACATGTAATTATAAACATATAGGGTGATGAGTAGGAGAAAAACTAAGCAATTTACTCTTTCACCCTATTTTTCTGTATAGCTTTGTTAGTTTGTCATGATGCAACACTGACACTACACTGATCCACCACCCAAGACGTCGTACGAAGTCTAACAGGTTTATAAGATCGCAGTTAATTTTAACAAAACAAAATATCTTTGCTATCAAAGGACATAAATTAGTGGTGTTAAAAATAAAGTGTTCAGGAAAATATATGCTCCTAAGGGGAATGATGAAACTGGTCAATTTGTAACACTACATAACCAGGATCTTCATTGTTAATCGAGAAGTAACCTGGTTTCAGGATACTGAAATGTAGGAGGCTTCGAGAGCTGCGAATATACTTGTAATGGTGGAAGGGATAAGAACTGCATGCATAATTTTGGTGGAGAAATGTCTACTAAAATTTGAACTTGGAAAAACGAGTAAGAATTTGGAGGATAATATTATGGTAGATCATACCGACGACGGTAATGAGGATGTTAGTGCATGAAACTGGCTTATGAAACTGGCCAATGGCGGGTGTTGTGAGTATTATTGAACAAACGGTTCTTCTACCGAGTAATCAGGGCTAGCAATACTATCAGTAATATCACTAATAAGTGGAAGTATCAATAATAATAGTAATTATCAATTACTTTGACATTTTCTGTTTCAGGTAAGATGAACTTGCAATACGTATTAGTTGTATTCATTCTTCATCCGGTTGCCTCAAAGGCCTATGTGAGTATGTGCAAAACCTTTTTTTCCCCTGCCTTAAAATATTCTTTGTAGTCGCATCTATGTATATTTTACGGTCTTACAGGCTAAAATTGGGGAATTTCATAGAGAAATTGGTGCAAATTAAAAAAACAATTTGAGTAATTTATACTCGTATGAATGATGATAATTTAGTTTGTAGATCTCAGTTTTGGATATATTTAAATTTATGAATGGTAGTGAATAATGAGTGCTGAGCTGTTTACATTTTTAAAATATTTTGATGATCTTTTATCTGTCTTAATTTCGTCAATGATATCGTTAAATGCGTGCTTCCAGTCTTGGTGTGTGAAACTTCACTTGTATCTCATGGTCTACTCGAAATGGCACTTCGCCACTTAACTGAATACTTACATATTAGCTCAGCCATTCTGTAGTGTTATATACCAACACAATATCAGCCCTCAATACACATTGTCACGTCAGTACTTAGTATGTGCCGCAACAGAAATAATGATTCTAAAACAAAGTATCCCGAACGTGTTATTCTTTCATTATAGATAAGTTTTCCTTTTTCTTCGTGTAAAGTAAATATTTCATTGCAGGGAAATTAAATTAACTGAATGCATTTTTTTATCTCTACTGCCGCAGACTGTTTGGAAGACGCCCAAAGATATGACAATTTACTTTGTAGGGCTACTATTTCCACTATGTACAGGTATTGCGGCAGTTGTGGGTGCAATTCGAATTCTAATTTCCAGTGTTTTTATTTGCAAATACAATTGAGTATAGTGTTGCTCCTAGACATGCTAGGCAGTCGTATATTAGGAGCAGATACACAGATCCAACCATTCTTCACTTTGGCACTATATGGAGGTGAGCGCTCAAGTCACGCCCTGACCGCTTTATCTCCGGTAAGGGAGCCTCCATTAACCACAGAACAGGAGGCTAGTTGGGCTCCAGCTCTGGTCTCGTCATTTGGAGCAGCGAAGTCTCTCGTCTCTGCAGGGAATCCAAACACAATTCCTCCGTCTTCCAGCATGTAGTGTCATCACCATACCTTCCACTTTACCCCACCTTCTTTTAATACAACGAATAAATGTAATTTCTTAGTTTCATTGTTATTCCCTCTGTAAATATACTACTTATTATTATATTCACATGGATAGAACCACAATCTAGGCGATGAAGGGGCAATTTTGTTATTTCCAAAAAATTGTATTGTGGACTACTACTACTACTACTATTACTACTACTACCACCACCACTAGTGATGATGATAGTAATAGTAGCACTACTACTAATACGAGTAGTAGTAGCAGCAGTAGTGGTAGTGTATCCCAGAAGACAGTAATCTTCATGGTTACGCCGGGTGAACTTTAAATCCTGAAAACGCGCAAATTAATTCCCTTTGAAAATTTTATAGTGAATAGACTCCCCTTATGATATGCAGGATTTCTTATGCATTTTTTGAAGGGTTTTGTGTAAGAGCACGTTCCGGATTAACTTACTTCCACCGAATCACTAAATGAATAATCACTTTTGTGTGTTTCAGTGATTGTCTCTGAAATAAAATAATGTGTGTATCAATGCTGATATTACCAAAACATTAGGCATTGTTATGAAGTGGACTATGAAAAGATAAACGACTCTGAAAAGGAAGCCATTTTCCTTGCAGGTTTTAAAATTGTAATTAAAGTGTATGGATACACTCAGCCATTTTTTTTACTCAGGCAATTCCAAGCAGCCCAATTGGTACATCACACGTGGGAATCTGGGTTGAGGGGCGAGGTTAGCTTAACATAATTACAGTCAACATCACTCGACAACATAGTTAACCGAATGTTTCAAACTCTTTGGAACCTAAATTTCGGCTAAATAATAGTGAAAAGTTAAATTCATACCTCACAGAAAACACACACGCTCATTACAGAGAACAAGAATTGAATGCCCTTTAGGGGAAACATTTACTCTTTCTTCAGAGATTTTTACGAAATCAGTAACTACATTCTGTAGGCAAAATATAGTTTATAAATGTTAAAGACTAGGCTATGGGCTGGAAGTTACGGGGTTCACATCCCGGTAGTGTCCCGTGATCTTTTATTCTCCAAAACGTCCAGACCGTCTCTGGGGCCGACATAGCCTTCTAATTAATGGCTGCCGTGGTTCTTTTCCGGGGATAAAACGGCCCAGGCGTGAATTTGACCACTTTCTTTTATCTAGTGCTAAGGTTAAAAATGAGGGTAGCTACACTTCTAGTGCCCCTATACAACTTCATAGCATAGATTGGAAGAACCTTACCTATTTATAAGTGGTAAAGCAGGTGGTATGTATAGTGTAAACACAGTACCTTAAAGCTGTGTTCCTCAGTTTCTTTCATACTCCGGACACCCCACAAAGATTCACTCATTCTGCGGATTCCCTTCCCAAAATTATCACAACCTCATGGACCTCTAAGTCATAACGTGCTGCAGCGTATACCTATAGAATATTTACAAACAATAAACATACAAAACTTCTAAAAAAACTTTACGAATTGAATGTAAAAATGCATTACAAAACTGTGACTTTCCTAGCAATAATGAATGGAAATCGAAGTTTGCGAACAACCTAAAGGGAAAAAAACTTTATGTTTTCCTAAGTACAGTCACACTCTTATATCATCATTCCAGATAAACAAATTTTGCAAACAATAAAAATATTTAACACAAAATTTTTTCGGGAAGACAAAATTAATGTTGCGGACCCCTCGGGATTCGCGGACTACTCTTTGGCAGCCACTGCTTTCAAGTGTCGTCACGGAATATCTAGGTCAAGCAGTTACTAAGTTTCAGTCTCCATTACACCAAAATCTAATTTAATAATATACTATGAATTTGTCTCTGTAGTGGACAAGACAAAATCACAAAATGCAACACAACCAGCAGTTCGCCGCGATATCAAAACTGATACTTTTTATGGTTGCATAAACATTTTACTTGATTATGTGTCTGTGTTGCATAAAATTAGATTTATCATTATATCAAACACCTAGTTACATTTCTCTGTCAGTTTTTGTAAGGACGCCGCCTGAATATGACGCGATCGTGTCGCAGTACGTGACATACTAGCCACTTAAGTACATTAGACTGTGTTGTATTGGAGACTGAAACGTATGGTAATTATTTAATAATTCAATGTGACGTAAGGATTTAAAATTTCATAAAGTAATTACTGTTTCTGCATTGTACTGGGGTATCCTATTTTCGAATTTCGTACCGAAAACCGGCTTTGTTCACTGGAGTCCCTCGTCACATTCTATGCCCCTTCAGATTGTTCTGTCATGTGATACCATAACTGATGCAGAGTGACGTCACTAATAAAGTGCTCTTCTTTAGTGGTGGTGTTTTAGATGAGTGAAAGTAATCGCTCTGTTCGGTATCTAATCTGTTGGATGAGGGAGCATTTTACTCCAAGCAGTCGAGCGTCTAACACCAGGTGAAGTTAAATGGAAAAGGAACCAGAAAAAGGTAGGTGAAAAGGGAAAAAAAATGCAAGAAAATTTAGGACAGAAAAGATTCGAGTTACAGTAATGTGAATTTTGTATCTGAAAGGTATCTTTAATTTTGGACACGTTTCGAAGTGCACTCAACCACAATACAAATGGAAGGAAAATTTAGCGGATTTTAAATCGAGGTTGTGGATTAGATTTAAGTGACTGAGAAGGCCGGAGAGTGGGCTGTTGCGAACACTGTAATGAAGCTTTGAATTCAAAAAGCAGAGGCGAATTTAATTACCAAGTGAGGGACTGCGATGTTGTTAACAACCAACCTGCTCCATTCAACTTTTTTATGGAATCTTTGAAAAAAGTTCGTTGTGGGTAATGTTTTTTGTAAGTTCCGTAGTTGTTATAATGTACAGCCTGCGTGGGTTTTGCATTAATGTCATTACTGTGCCTTTTATTCCCCTACAAATGGCTTTGAGAAACTGAATTAAATTAAACTAAATTAAATTAAAACGTTACTATTTCTCTTCTGTGATAGGATCAATGTTATAATGCGTAATTTATTTCATTACTTGAATAAATCAGTTGAAATTTTAACAGAAAGTGTTTATAACAAGCACCTTTAAAAATTCCAAACCCAATAACTTGAAAAGTACTGTAAGTACAGGCACATTTATACTAAAACATTAGATAGGATAGAAGACGAACATGCTCTGTGCGCTGCTCCATGTAAGAAGTATCGAGAGGATTTCTCGACAAAGGTTGTCACAGTAATATTTGCTCAAGCAATTGGTAATTTATGATTGGATTAGTAACTACTTTTTGACATTTATAATTGACATATCTCTAAATAGCGCCATAAAAATAGCAGAAGAGCAGTTCTTTGCCTCTTATATTGCATTATGATTCTTAAAATTTTTTGTTGCTATGATGTCTTTGCCTACGCCGTCCTTACGTGACAGCTCCCTGAAACTCAGAAGTTCGGAACTTTCAATCACTTTATTGTAACGTAACCCACCCATCGAGTGATAACAGACGAACACGAAATATTAAAAAAGAGCCACGCCCTGTAGATTATGTTATGTGAAAGTAGATTGCCTTACAACTTTTGTGACATCCTATAGAAATAAAGTCTAAGGATTGAGTTTTCTTTCTTTGTACTTGATGGCAGATTTGTTTTATTTTACTTTGAAATTACTTTTCCTTTTATTTCGCAATCAAACTTTTTTTTTGTCAGCAGGGAAGGTAATACTCAGCTTAAAGGCTGGTGAGGCATGGTTCTATGCAGGCAGTTTTACACCGTGCGATCCTTAACGGATCCTGACCGTCAGGAGCACACAAATTTTATGACCTCTGCACTGTTTATTACTCTCTATGCCCGTGTTTACTTAGTGCGTTGCGTGCTGATATTTGTGTTCGAAACAATTTTTGTATTAATATCGATTGTATAAAAGTATAAACAATTTAGCATATGTACATGTAACACAACAGTTCTCAGGAGTTTAACCCCTTTGTTTGATTTCTCAGGGACCGCAGTTCTTTCTGAAAATTTTTGTTGATATAAGAAAATATTTGCTGCATTTCCTCTGAGGCGTTTTCTCGAATTATTCCTCGTGGAAGTGAGCTTATTAATGCGTGTACTTTTAAATATCATTTAGTCTGATTCGATTCTAATCAACATTCGACAACTTTTAATAAAACTCCCAATTTCGAATTTCATGAAGATTTTTTCGGCAGTTCTCACACTCAGAAAATAGACACGCTGCATTTTCAAATTCTAAAGAATCAAAGCATGTGGGAATAAAAAACATACTTTTCCTGGAATTTACTCCAAAAAAGGACATTATCAATACTTGACACAGTTAAGTAAAATGAGAGACACTTGCAGTATGCTTAGTTCACCTTGCCCAAGTTTATACAAATAATTTTACAGTAAATATTAATTTAAATTAGGATTTTTACGTTTGTCATCCCGTTGTGTTAGATTTATAACAAAGAAATAAATTGCCGTCAACACAACTATTAGATGTTATATATTTAATGTGGCAATATGTTTCGACCTCAAAGGGTCATCTTCAGGCCAACGGTATAAAATGCATAAAATGAAATGTATACAATTGTAATTATGTATGTAATTGAGATCTCAATTTTAATTGAGATCTAGACTTTCTATTTGTGTTTACTGCAATTTATTTCTCTTATGAACTAAGGATCTTGTCCTAATATTCTCCGTGACCTTCGTCCTGCCTGTAACTTCGTTGCTTAGTCGCATCATATGTTGAAACTCTTCAAATTTTTGGTGTCCTCTGCAGTCACCATCTTCAGGATAAGTGTGAGGCGAATGAAGAAGATCCACCGATGTATAGGTTTCGCAGGCAACGTGCACAGTTGCCGTTTTGTCACATCAGGGAAACTACGGAAACAGTGATAAAATTACAACTGCATCCGTGAGGACAGATACAAACTGAGCAACGTCTAGCTTCTTCTCTTTTACTCCAGACCTTCTTAAGAAAGCACGACTCCTTCCAGTCAGATAACAGCATGTGCCACATACCTATATCACTCCCACTGCTAGACAAATATATTGGTCAGTTTTTTGTTTCCTCTTCATTTATCTTGAAGATGTCTATTACAGTGAAACCCGAAAAGGAGCAGCTTCAACACACAGTACGAGTAAACGCTTTAAACCAAAACTACTTAACTAAGTATGCAGCTAAATAACTATTTAGAAATAGAAAACTGAATAACTAACTTATAACTACCTAACCACCTAACTAACTGTCTTATAACAGAACCTGCAAATGCAACACGTCCATTACAAAATTTATTTCCTTCCACGAAATATTTTTTGCGGAACAAACTGAATTTCTCTGTCTAATCATCTTGTAGATTTTTCAAGGGATATTTTCGAAGAAGTTTCAACACCAATATACTAGGCTCCTCTCTTTTTACGTTACCCAAACTACAAGGGCAGCCTACTGTATTCTTCTTCAGCTCACTAAAAATCTACTCTATGAATACCCTGTCTACATCAACGACGTTCTTAAAAACATAATAAAGTACCGAGATTAAGAATGAATGGAAATTACTTATCAATACGTAATTATGGCGCGACGCCTAATTAAGAACAGAAGTAACTTTACCTTTACATACATTTTCCACCCATTTTATGCTTCTTATATTTTCTTGTGTACATGCTTGGAATAAATAAGGCTTAAATGAACAAATTTGGATTCATTATATCTTTGATCTTCGTGCTATATATAGTTTTAATGTATGAATTAAAGTGAATTATTTATAAGGTGAGACGTAACCTTCGTAGTGAATGTTTCAAGATGAAGGCTCACACACACAGGGAAGGTGAAAGTTTGGGGAAGTTGAAAAGATTTAGCAAATTGTTTTCTATGATTAAAACGAAAGAAAACGTCTTCCTTGAAGTAGGAATTCCGAACGTAATCACAACTTCAAGGGGTAAAGAGACTAGCATTAATCCTTTTCATACCCCCGCTGTCCTAATTGACGAAATTCAATGAGGTCCCGCGATCAAGTTAATTGAATTCTCTGAAGGTGATCGACAAAGAGGCGAAAGTAGGAACTGAGAGGCCTTGGTCCTATAAGCAGTTCACACACACTTCATTCTTTCAACACCTTAAGTCAATGCTCCCTAAAATCTTTTTGTGAGCGTATTTTCTTCATGTTTATAATTTTTTTTATTTAATTAATGATGTTGTCAATATTCTGTAGCGTGATACGATAAGAATAATGAATTGGCTAGCTTTTGGAATGAAGCGGTCCTAGTGAAATTTGTTGTCTTCTCTCACTCTTCGCCTGGATTTTCTATCACAAAACACCTCGCGGGTTAACCAGTCGTCGCGATGGTATTTAAATATGCTATTACCCAAATCGAAAGCAGCAATGCTTCCAACTGTACCATTACTATCTGTCTTTATTTTGTTAATAGATTGATTAATTGTATTATCATATCCTCCTGTGTGTGTGTGTCCATCCCGCCTCTTAAGGACTTCTAAAAGCATTCTCAGATCTTTTATGAATATTGGTATGCACAGTATTCTGTCATTAAAAACCACCTGGTTCCTATACTTCTTAAATCCGAGCTGTTACATGAATATACTGACATGATGGTCGCGCGAATGTACGAGGATAGGGTGATATTAGAAACATTTAATTAGCGGCTGTGAAATTTTGAGGAAATACTTCCACGAGAAACGTGTATCGGTAACTTGGATTAACATGACTAACTAACTAACTAACTAACTCCATGGAGCAGAGTCCTTCTTGAGAAGCTAACAGGTTATCAGCTAGTCAAGAAATTCCCCGCGTTTTATGGAACCCGAAAGGTTCATTACCGCACTCACAAGAGCCCGAAGAATGGCATGGCACAGTCATCAAACATTTGGTTATACTTGTGTTTAAATGACCCTTTTTTTCCTAAAATACACTATAAATGTTGCTACTTACCTTATTTTCCGTATCTCTATGCATATATCTCTTCATCTAAGCGGGTGGTTCCCAGTCGGACGCCGTGGCGCCTGCGCCTCTAGAGAAGCATCAGGCTGAAATCGAAAAATCTTGAATTACCAGAGCAACAAGCGATACTCTGTGCTGAAGTGAGTGCAGTTTTACGACTCCTGTGTCATCAAACACAGGATGATTTTCAAGAAACGCAGGGGTATCTATAAATTTTGTGCTTGACGGTCTAATGCAATCGCTCTAACTTTATACTGATGACCCTGTTATCAGGATAACAACCACATTCCCTATCATTGACTGACTGACTAATTGAATTGTGTCCGTGGTATTAAAAATAATTACGTTTATGTGTTAAATCGCGTGAATATTCCCAGTAATTTATCATAATAGTCAAAAAAATTAAACAAAATTGTACATGAAATTTTAGTAAAAATAATTCAACACATTTCGTCTTCCAAAATATGTAAAATTGTTAGGAGCGTCTAAACATATGTTCGTTGTTATTTATGTTATCATTTGTAGTCAAATGTAACGCTGTTTGGAAGATTTAAGGGTTAGACTGCAAGTTAATAAGAGCCATCAATGTATAGAATGTGGGGGTTTTAATAAGATCCAGCGGGCTCAGGATCGTATCCAGTGTCGAATTCTCGTGAATACAGGAACGAACCTTCGGATTCCATAAATTTGGACAACTTATTGATCGTTTTAACAACTATCAGTTGCTCATGAATAATTCTGCTTCGAGTAATATTTTGATAAATCTGGTGCCCAAAATGTCAACCTGAGGAATTTTCTGTTTAGCGTAGAAGGCATCAGAACTCAATTTTAAATTTAAACACATTTGAGGGTAGTTGTGCTTAATAGTACGAAGTAAATATATTTTATAGAAGCATGCTGTAAAACATACTTTCGATTGTGTGATTTGGTGCAACAAATATCACATTCTATACCCACTGTCATTTTCATTTTAGAGGTTGTTTAATCCTTACTCTGCTGAGATGGTGCCAGTTTGTTTACTGGCTAACCCTCTTATACAAATAGACTTCTTTCCAAAATATAAGACCCGACCTGTTACCATATTTCTCACATTTTACTCTTTATTACTTTGTGTTTGTTGTACGCATGAAAATGTTAAATTAAAATTAACAAACTTAACGCAAACGGCGTTTTCAATGCATCATAACCTTTAGTTACACAATGCAGGGTGTTCTTGATTCGCTGCATGTTAGCAACCCAGTGCGATCTGCAAGTGATTCTCAAGTGTTCAATATTTTATGAAAATTTACGTTAAAGCTGCAAGGAATGTTAAGGGTGCAGACTTCTAAGACTTTTCGCCCTGTATTGATAGATACATATAGACATTTCGGAAGAACAAACTGCTTCCATTCTCCGGGTGCAAGAGGAGGCAATATGTTTATTTAAAACGCCGGTAGCTGTCAAACATAAAACGTGATCTTATACCCAGAAGATCATATTTATAATGCTCGCCGCTATAAAAGTACCAGATCTCATTTGTTTACTACGAACGGCACTTTATCACAGTTACAATGTTTCTCTGTCATTCGTCCATTCACATATATTCTTTGATTTGTTTTACTTGTGCGTCACTTCTAATATTGTGTACATTCATTAATGAGATCGTAACATTTCCTAATTTTTAGTACAGTGCTTTATGCGCAATGTGACTACAGACTGAGCCATACACTCTCCGATAAACAGTGGAATATTTAGCCGGTGTTTGGGCGTGTGTGAATAGCATAACGGAGCGTAAGGGAAGTAACTAGCGATAGCCGTCGGATAAATAATGTCCCTGTACTTGGTAATGACGACAACTAAATTAATAGCTATTAAATAAATTATCTCTTTCTTACAGTTTTATATTAAGTGAAGTGTCCCAGAAAAACATAATATTAGGGTGATAACATTAAGGATATTGAAATGATTGGAAATTGCAACACGCATAAAGAAAATAAAAAGCTCTCACAAAATTTTGGTTGTGTACCTAAAGCGAATAAACTACCTGTGAGATAGGCATAAATTTGAATTCATTATGAAAATGGATCTTAGAAGTAAATCGGGTGCAATTTTGTGGACAGAATTAAAGTGGGTCAGGATACGGGCTGTTGTGAACACGGTCATGAAATTTCAGTTCCACAAAAGGCAGAGAAATTCTTGATCATTTGAACTCGGTTTTGTGGAATTAGGTAAGCAGTTTCTTCCTTACTCTATTACTTACGTTACGTTCTATGCAGTGCTGGCATTGTGTCACTGACGATGAACTCAAGTTATTTCATGAATGCAGAGTGACGTATAAGCAGTATCTATTGGCCTATCGTAATGCAGCCTATCGAAATTTTGCATGTGGGATTGCAGGTAATGAAATTTGTCAAGCAGTGTAACCCGTCTCTTCTTTATTTTTTACCGAATGTCAACAAACTTCGTACGTGACACGATTCAATTGTTTTGATTTTGAATCCGTTTATTTCTAAATATATTAAAATTCGTAGCTTCATTGCAGAATAAAATATGTACGCTATCTAAAATAATAGGCCTATACTCCATAGGCCTAAACACATAATGTCGAAACTTTACACGAAGAGATTTTATAAGGATATTTATTTCAGCATCTAATTAATCACTCCGTGTAATTTAAACGTCGGTTTTAATGATTATAAATCTCGGCTTCTTCTCAGTGAAGGTAATTATTCATACGGCTCTGCGCCGTACCGCAACGGCGGAAGCTGCGGTCGGTGTGAAGAAATTCATTTTTCTAATGAGGCACAGAGCCGGAAGGTGTGCGGCCAGTCGCGATTCCCCTGCATCTTCAGACTACGACTCTAACTTTTGGCTTGGTAACCATCTGAAGCGTGAAATTCATTTAAATAATACTAAAACTTACAGTTCTTACAGCAACAAAAGAGCAACACTGCATCTCCCTTAAAACAGCAAACTATTTAATATTTTTTAGCGGTACAGCCTACGTGTAGCTGTTTATTTTGAGAATCTTACGAAAAGCTGAAGTACACTGCGTGGGTCAAACTCTGAGTTAATTTTTAACTTCTTTGTTTTAGTGAAGAACATCCTGCTTTGTTCTTATAACTGATGAATAATATTACCATCAAACTCAACTTTTTATATTGTCTAACAATATTCTGTGAACAATGAGATATATATATTAAATTAAGTTATAAAGTGTGAAATTTATAAGTGCTCAACAAGCAAGAAAAGTATACCAACATCAAAACAACAGTGTGAAATGAGATATATACTTCGGCCCAAAAGTCCAGCATCAGACTTTATATAAAAATATATAATGAAGTAAAGTATGTTGTTATTACGTAATTGGATTAATTAGTCTGGTACTGATTTGTTAATGTTAAAGCAGGTGCCACGTAAGGTAATCATTGTGCTATAAGGCTATAAAAACTAAAATTATTCTAAATTACATTTTAAGATTACGTTCCTACGACAAGGCAATACACTGCGTCTCCGTTATAAAGACCGCTCGGTTAATGTTTTGGGAGGGGGGAAATTTCGCTTTCTTATGGTTATCGTACGAAGCACATAAATATAATCAGTGTGCCGATTGAAGTTTTTCTAAGGTTAAGTCTGGTTGTACATATGATAACAACTGAAATTTTTATTGTAAATCTGTTGTTAGAAGTTTTATATGTTCCATTTTCCGGGCATTAATCAGATGTATAAAATTTTTAAAAATACCAACAAATGCACATGAATTTATGAATGTAATTTAATTATATAGTAATCACCGACATGTTTCGAACACTCATTTGGTCTTCTTCAGGATGGTAAGAACAAGAATACAGTTACAATTAAAATATCAGTCCACAGTTATAATCATATAATTCTGGTTTAAATTCAGAGTTAAAGGAGTGTCACGTAGATAGGTATAAAAATTAGAAGATAAAAAACTTTTATACATGGAGTTTAGTGCTGTGGGTGATTTACATAGAAGATTCATGTAGTGAATTATGATCCAAGTCAGTGAGCGATGATGTAAACGGCATAGTGAAACATCCGGAAGCTTCACTGGTGTTGCATTTATTGACAGCACTGTTTACTTTCTTTGTCACCATGTCCATCCGGACTCGATCTCAGTCCCATTCCACTGTGTACCGTTAGATCCAGAAAGTATAAGGGTCGATAGACAGCAGTGTAGTACCTCGTGATCATGCGTTCATTCTGTACACAATCTTAGACGAAACTTGAAAGCTGTGTCATCATCTGTTATCGAATTCGACACTTCATTAACATTACTGACATTGACTTTTCCTTCTTTCTTCCTTTCTTACTGTCCCTCCTTTTGTTTTACTTTTCACTTTCTTTTTCTCCTTTGTATTTTTACTTTTCCTACACCTTATTTATTTACTTCTCATTCATTTATTTCCATCCATTTCTCTTTTCCTTTATTTCTTTTCTTTATTCTTGACTTCATTTCTTATTCGATTCCGCTTCGTTTATTTTCTCTCTTTACTTATTGTTTGTTCTTATTTTTTCTCTAACGGCTGACTTCCTTCTTTGTTTGTATCTTTCTTGTTCCTTCCTTTCGTTTTTTATTCCCTAGATTTTCTTTCTTCTAATTTTTTCCATTTTTATTTCAGCTTTCTAACTTTCCTTTTTCTCCTTCCATCTGTTTTTGCCTCCTTGTTGAATAATGTTTTCGCCTTACCTCTTACCACTTTAAAAGAGCGTGTGACCGAATGTTGGATAACAGCAGTCCATCTGGTAATTAGATGACACTTTTCTATTTCCAAACTGGAATGGACTAGGCCTCAATACTAAATGCATTAATATACTTCGTACACAATTTTAAGATCTGTAACTTTCAAAACAACGTGTTTTGTATAAGGGATAAATAGAAGAAAGTATGCTACCGAAAGGGTGTTGAGATTTGATCGATTTTCAAGTCCTTGGTACCCTATAAACTTGAGAAAAGAGATATTTTGAAGGTAGATTTCCCTAGTAACTTGAGATCAGCAGAGCGGAGACGGACAGGGAAATATGACGTAGGCAGAAAGTCGAGTGAAATCGCGAGGAATCAAGAATATTTCGTTCTTTGTACGACGACGTGAAAGCTGTGAAGCAACGCAACAAGCACCTGAACTTTCATAAGATCTTCAAGTGGGGGAACGTCATCAACAGGAAAGGCACAATGAGCTTGTGCGCTGTTAATAGCACTATAGGTGCTGGCGTTGAACCATATTTTAACAGACGGTTTGTTGCACACTAATCATGGAATTCAAATAAATTTTTTACGTCTTGAAGTATGAAGAAAAACGAAGGGAAAAAAATAGTGTAGAGAGGATACTGACAGTACGTTTATTACAGGCGAAACTACTGAGCATTTTACTGCTATGAAACTTCCCAGGTAGTGCCCACTTGTCTGTCAGATAAAGGTAGATAAAAATTCGAGGTGAAGCTTTAGAAAGTTAAAATGTAGGTTTGTGGGAAGTGGATTGTTTTGAGCATGCTGGAGGGAAAAGCTGTGCAGTTACTGCATTAAAGCTATACGGCGTCGGAAGTTTGGTGTTAATATCGGAAGATATGCATGAAAGCGTACAGGATACCAGGGCAGCGTCGGAAAACTGCGGAAAACCATGACCAATTTGGCCTGTTGCAGGACTTTCCTGATGGTAGCATAGAGTTCAACTAAACAGTACGCAAAAATTCACCTCACAGGATACATAATCTCTCGCCATTTTAAAGCTTAACTGTTTAATATTGTTTATTTCCCGGATGACGCAAACAGACTTATCTAAACTTTGGTTCTTTCCCCGCTTAACAGCTTCATACGGCTGATGGCTCGAGAAAGTCGTACTGAATTGTAATCGCCTTTTATTCTAAGTATCAGACGGAACTTTAGGCAAAATTTCACATTTATTTAATTGCTAAACAAATAGCACATATAAATTACCTCCGTACTTCAAAGGACTGAATAGCACTTGGTACGACACTGTACCAACTGTAGAAGTTGATATACATGGAGATGGAAATATTTCCATCCTTTTGAAACGTTACGTACCACTCCTTTAGATGTTATGTATGTGTGAGCTGGGACTTTTTGTCAACAAAGAGGCTGACAGAGCATAATCTGGATACTTTAACATTTACATCCCTGAAACACCGACACCTGTTGTTTTTGGATGGTCCCTGGTTCAAATCAAGTTTCGAAAATTCTCCTGAAAAATGTTTGCGCAGCTTTCCTTGCTCCCCTCAATTAATGCAGTTATACTTTTAAGGCCACGACCACTTCCTCAACATTGCCTCCAGTTTATTTTACTATAGTCACTCCATCACTCGACGTTATGTAATCCAAATTACAGAGCGCATTGTTAAATAAGCCATATATAAATAAATGCATGAATAGGGATGCTGACCTCCTCCGCGGGAATTGACGGTAGCCTCGTGTGACCACTGTTCATCATTTAAATCCGTGACACCTAATGCATGGGGAGCTTACCTACATGCATTTATGGCTTATTGCTCCAAAACGACATAAATTCTAACTGGATTTTAAACTTAAATTCTTCACTCCGTGAACAGCCAAATACAGGTTCAGAGATAAAGCATCCAACTTAATGACCAAGGATGTGTTAGTGTGCTCTCCTATCAGGGCTATCGGAAAAATCAAGGTGCGGTGATAAATGAGTGTGGAGAAACGGCAGAATGATTACTCGTATTAGCGACAGAAAACCGCAGACACTTCATTCCCATTTCGTCCTCGAGGCTTCTCCTTTCCCTTTTTTTTTTTACCTTGCTTTATAGAAGATATTTACGTTTCCTTATTAGAAGTACTGTGTGCTCACTCTGTAAATTTTTCATCGTTATTTTCTGCAGAATACGCCTGTGGCGAATGTTTTAAATACTGGTTTAACTTTCAGTAATTAATAGCAGGTGGGAGTGAGTTTTTTTTATCACTGCTGAACGTATAACGTTCTAATTAAGCAGTCAAGAACATCCGTCAGGCTGACATCGACCTGCACTGAAAATTGCAAACTTGTTCAATGTCGTATGGATCAATCTGTGATTATTAAAATTGTATAATAAAATTAAAAGTCAAAATCGAAACAGTCTGCATACAGAGTGAAAACTGACACAGTACGTCTACACAGTGTATTAACAAGAGATGGCTGTCTGCTGTGAATGCTCGCAAAGCTATAACTCGTATGCTTTTAAAGTTGAATATACTCAAATTTATGTGCCATTTTTTGTATTGGGCCAGCTAACTAACTAACTACATACATGCGGCAGAGTCCTTGTTGAAAAGTTAATATTGCCTCAGTTCCGCAGCTAGGCAAGGAGCTAAGCTAGCTCAGGATTGGAACCATTGTCGGGGTCTTGGAAACAAGAAAATAAAGGCTCAGGTTTCATAAACGCAAAGGCTTGACTGGCTGAGTGACTATTAAGGGGCCCATACACGTACGAGTCTGGCTCGCGAGTCCGGCTCGGCTCGGGTTCCAATGAGCCAAACTCGTCCGTGTGTGGGTCGCCACGAGCCGGGCTTGGCCGAGTCCAGCGAGGCTCGCCAGGGCCTTCGACGGGACTCGGCTCGGCGACGGCTCGCTATTGGTTCGTACGTGTGTGGGCGGTCCCGAGCCAGACTCGCGTATCTACACGTTTTCTTACCTTCAAATATTCTTCTTTTAGAGCCTTGTATATAGCCTTGCAGGTCTCTGGAATGATTTTTCCCAAAGCTTGAGGTGATATAATCGTGGCAAACTTGAGATCTTCAAACGACCGTCCCGTGGCAAGAAAACGAAGAGTCGCTGCGATACGTGCTTCAGGTGTAATAGCATTCCGCATCGCAGTATCTTGTTTCACTATGAACGGTTTTACTTTTGCTAGCAAGTACTTGAAGTTTTCATCTGACATTCTGAAGTAGTTTTTGTAGTCTTCAGGTCTATCATTTCTAATAAAGTTCAATAAATTTAAATGGGTAAATCTGTCTCTACTTAACAGCCAGTTCTTAGTCCACATTTCCCTCCTTTTTCTATACTTTTTTTCTCCCGAACACACCGCATTCATCCAGTATTATCACCGCTGCTGCAACTTGCTTCGATGAACTCATTCTGGATACTGAAATGTACGAGCAAAGTTGGGAGTCAGCTCATGCGTGTGTGGTGAAATATATCCGAGCCCGGCTCCCGAGTCAAGCTCGCCGAGCCGGACTCGCGAGCCAGACTCGTACGTGTATGGGCCCCTTTAGCATGTCAAGGACTAGTCAGTAGTGTCTGCTGTTGTTAAAAGTTAGTTCGTTGGTTAGACTTTTGTTTGAATATTTGGTTGATTAGTTGTTTTCTTCGTTTTTTGGTTATTCTTTTACGAAGATGGCGCGGCCAAACGTGCATCACATTCCTTGTGCAGTTTCTGCACACACTCTGTAACCAAGCCGTAACTACTCTTACATTTCAGATAAAAGCACGTAACTAGACGACATACATAACCACTTACTTATGTCAGACAGATATGTAGACATTATAACGTATTGTGATGCAATAAGAAGCCGGCAATTGAGCAGCTGGCGGAATAATGCTGCGCATGAAAGGAATGTAATGTTCATAACCGAACCATCAAACATGATTAATGTTCTGTAAGAATCGAGATTTTGTCATTTTGTATCTTTATTATGAGTTTCTGACTTGTGAGATAATGATCAGAGTAAAATAATTGGACCCTGATGATGGAAGACGTTTGTCTATGAAACGTTGTTAATGGCACACGATACTGCATGGTTTTATAACCCACAACAGCAAAATTACCATGAACCTCAATGAATACCCAAATTTTATAATTTATACTTACCCCAGCAGTAATGTAATATATTTTCACCCTTTTAAGCACTTAAGACTAGTCATTGTACATTTAAAATTCTATGCACGGTACTTGTACCCTAAATCAGAAAAATAAAGTTGTTACTGGTAAAGGTAAATGTCACCCCGTAACATGGCAGTGCAGGCACAGAGGTGGGGGTATAGCTCTACATATTTCAACATCGGCGCTAGAGGAAGTGGATGGTCAACACAATTTATTATTTAATAATAACTTTTCTATCAGATTTTATATAATCTGAAACTACTGATATCGCCTTTAAAGAAACCGAGAATAAATACATTCTAAACTTCACAGAACAATAACAGTGGATACTGAGAATGTTCTTTGATGGACTCAATTACAAAAAGGTAAACAGAATCCTGACTCTGCATGTCTTACAAATATTCTCGTTGTAACTTAGGTTCTTACCTGGTAATATTGACGTGTATTTTGATGTTAATAATTTTCCAATTGAGGCTGCGTATTTTTCTTCTTCCATAGCGTTAGTAATATCTCGCTGTACACATATATCTACATTTTCATGACAGTCAATGTCACTGGCTATGCCCTCGAGCTCTGCATTATAATGTGGGTTGAAATGTCCACTTATTTGTGAGTGGCGAGTGAATTTTATGTACCTCTTCCAAACAAGCTTTTGGATCTTCAATATCCACACAGGGAAGCAAACATGTTTTCATGTGGAGTAGCACATTTTATTTCCTGTAGGCCTACACAGAAACTCTAGGACAAAGCGTGTGATCATCTCTTGAAGTAGGCTATTTCCACCCGACAAAAGTTGATAGTAGCAGACTGAGCCGCTCTACTATGCGTTAATTTTAAACAATTAGCCCATAGAACGCATAAATATGCATGCAAGATTTTATGTAATAGAAGAAAGGTGCCATTTTTTCGAAAGGGATATAATTGTCTTTTTATGTCACAATATATGTACGGCGTATCTTTAATGTCCAGTCTCAGTGCGGCAGCTGTCGCTTGCACTCTATCGCATATGAAACCTGCATCCGCCGGGAATTTACAGTCCATTTTTTCCCTGCTATTCAACTTACCTTATTTCATATAACAGTGTCAAAGTTCTAACCTGTAACTATAAGCATTTTAGTATACTTTATTCTGTATGGAATGTTTGAAAACACCCCTATATTATTTAAATGTATAAATGTGTAAATCATGTAAGAGTTTTTTATTAATTGAAAATAAGATGTAATGTTAGGGTTGTTCTGTGCTGCCCAGTGGTGTAGAAACATTCTGGACGTTTACATGATTTAATTATATTGTATTGCTCTAGACCATCCATTTTGGATGGTTTTATTACTGAAATAACTTAACGTAACCTAAACAAACACAATATAATACGTTAGCGCGGGAGCTGATTGAGAAGAAAGCGGGATAAAGCATAATTGGCTTCATATATATTTCTGTGGTACAACAGCCCAGCTCGGGCCTAGGCCGCCTGGTTGTTGAGGTTCCTATATCACACACAATTAGACACATGCACACAATAGGACTGCCCTGGAAGCGTGATTAGCCCTTCGCAGAAGCGCTACCTACACAACACACAACAAACGCTAGAGACGAAAATCCATGCCCGCATTGGGATTCGAATCCGCGATCTCAGCAATGAAGCAGCTGTATAAATAAATACGCCTTAGACCGCACGGCCACCGGGATCAAGTTGGCTTCGTATTAGTAATGCTGAATCGTAGCTGCTAGAATGATTTACTCTTAGCTTGAAGGAAGGGGGCACGCGGTGGTGCAGTTAGTTTAGACACTGCGCTACAAGCCGGAAGGTCACGGGTTCGATTCCCGATGGCGTGATTGGAATTTTTCATTGACATAATAATTTCGATCGCATTATGACCCTGGGGTCGACTCAGCCTCTAACAGAAATAAGTACCAGGAACGTTTCCTGGGGGGTAAAGGCGGCCGGTGCGTAGAGCTGACAACCTTACCACCTTCATGTGCCGATTGTCTAGAAATCTGGACCCTCAACCTCCTGGAAGCCTAAGGGCCTGTCCAGGCCTGTAATGGGATTGCTTTGCCTTTTACCTTTGTCTTGAAGGAAACTGAATGATGTGCCTAAATTTGCTCAAGGCTAACCACGGTCCACTTTCTGTTTTTCGGACTAACATTAATAATCGGCCGTTTAAGCAATAATCTGATTATGGTCACGAGTGGAAATGTGTTCCAGTGACTAGGAATTTCAAACTTGGGTCCAAGAGGACCCTAAGGCAGGAAAGTTGTAGCAAATAATTATGTGGTATATTGATATTTAGGCCGCTACACAATGGTATTATTTGTGATAAAAGCTCTGAAACGCATTTGCTGTTACTAGGAACAACAGCCCATAGTTTGCGAGGTTTGACGTTCTCACGGTCTTTGGGATGTGACACCTTGTCGGCTGGTAGGAATTTAGCGACGTTTCGGAGGAACATGCCGTTTTTCTTCAGGATAGAAGAGGTCCTCTGTTGATGTTTATTCTGAGAATTTTATAAAAACACATGGGCAAAATGCTGAGTTTTTAAATCGTATCGCTTATGCAACATATACAGCTAATTAGCCCTGCTTCTGTGGTTAGGGTTTTTCTTCATGGGAAGGTAAGTCAAAAATTGAAGACAAATATATTTTCTGTTGTGACAAGTTGATCTCACAATACCTGGACATAAATTTCCTATCTACGTAATGTAAATTCAAACTATTTAGTTGAGATTCTTTTACGTTTTTGGATGTAGCAGGAAATACCGGGTTTTTGCGAATGTACATTCACTGTATTTCAATACCAATATCTTAAATTTATCTCGACCAATTACAATCTTCAGTCGGGCTTTAACCTCATCTAACTTTATATATATATATATATATATTTCTATTCACAATTTCTTCTCTCTTGTTTCATCATCTGTAAGTATCTACATAAACTGCACGTGTCTGTGTAACGTCTCAACGTTCAGTAACACAGACTGAAGTTATCACAAGCGGCGTCAGGCTTCAATTATGCTGGGATGTGATGCCATGTAGTTTGTTATATGGCTACCGACGGTTCAGAGGAACATACTTCGCACATCTTCAAGTTTGAATGTGAATCCTAAACAGGAAGGCCGAAAATTTCTTTGAAACCTTGGTGCCCACGTACTAATTTACAAGGTGTCACATCCCATAATATCATAATTTTATTCAGGAAGTTGGTAGAGTGTGTCTATTGTAAAGTGAGAATCATTACGGAAACTCGCACGAGTATGGAATAATACTGCATTACAGCACCAGCAATACTCTGTTGCTGGACGTACACCCATGCTTCTAAATGTAGATATAATGAGTGAGCTGCTCATAACACAGCATTACCTTCTGCTTGTTTGGTGTCGAATAATTTTCGTTAGTGTGTTAATGAGTATCACACACGGGAAAGTTTCAGCTGTGTAGCATTATCAGGCCTTTCGTTATAGAATTGCGTCTTCAGTAGTTGAAGATCAGACCCAATCAGATATCCAGTGTCACAAGGAAAGTATTTGAAATGTGTGTCAACTGCAGTTTTAATTAAATGTCACTGTTGACCAGCATCTCATTTAACTGACCGATGTCACGAAAACATTGAGGCAGCCTCCAGTTGTTGTGACTCGTCTGTCCTTGTTTCCTTAATCTGTCTTGTCCTGCAGCTTGTGACTGTCATTCTGCTTTACTTATAATACTTCATTTAGCGACGTTTTTAGTGACTAATGTATGTAGCATCGATGGTGGATGAATATATATGAATATGGTGTATGGAGACTGACAAGAGAAACCCACCAAAGTACTCGAAAGAAAGCCTGTTCAAGTGTCGCTTTTGCCACCAAAAATCCCACGTGGATTGCCCTGGGTTCGAGCCCCGGCCTCAGAATTATTTTCGTAGAAACTTTAGCATTTACTTTAGAATACGCAAGCTGTATTAGTTTCCTTGAAACTTTAGGCAGCAGAGTGCCCGTAAATATCTGTACACACCGCACTAAACGATCTCACAAACAAGAGCACTACAATATGATTATTGTTATTATTTACGCTATTACCATCAATATCTTGACTCTATATAGTTTGAGCCACTGGGAACGTCATTATATAACCATAAGTTAAAGTACGTAAAGTAAAATTCACCCTAGAACAGGCCATGAAGTCCCAGAGGGGGAGTAGATGTATAGCTATACTCTTTCTTTAACCTCGGCGCTAGATGGGGTGAGTGGTCAACGCCACGCCCCGGCTTCTTTATATGAACATAAGTAACTAACTAAATAAGTTGTTTCAGATCTACAGTGTTTTCTGTATGATATTTTTCTTAACTTTAACGCTTCAAGTACGATGTTTACTAAACCTGTAGTTACGAGGGACTTCTTACTTCCATCCTCAAGGTGAAGTTTTAATTTTTAATTTAAAGATTTCGTCTCCTTTAACTTTTTATTTTGTACTCGTTTTATTTTCTGAAATGTTCACAAATGTTTCAGTCAAATACAACTATATTATGGGAGTATCTGTTCACATTACAACTCCGCTATACGTTTCGGTATGGCATACCACCTTGAAGGTCGCCCTCGGTGGACTAGTGGTTAGCGTGTTCGCCACTGGACCCAAGGTTCGCGGGTTCGATCCCGACCGAGGGCGATGGATTTTTAATGGTGATAAAAATCCGGAGCACCATTCGCCAAATGATTTGCATTCTGAGGCTTATTTTAATAAACAAATATATCTATATGGTAAACTTTATATAACAGTTAATTTACCTGCATAAATTAGGTTAATATAACTTAAGATTTTTTGATAAAGTGATTAAGCATTTTTATTGTTTATACAAATTGAGCCAAGAATAATTTGTATTTTATTTAAAATAAATTAAAAAGCTATTGACATATACATTTTATTATGCTACAATTATAACAGGTGGGGTTTTTTAATCACTTAAATAAAATTCACAAAGTTACTGCATTTTGCTCTTCCATTTATGATAGCTTGTAAGGTAAAAGTTTTTAGCCAGCTAGATATATGGAGTATTGTTAGACCGAGCTGTTATGCTGATAACATGTAAAGCCGTCGGTCCCATGTCGTAGATTTACGGTATGTAAAAGAACCTTCGTAAGCAAAATTCATGGGGCCATTTCTCACCCAAGCCTCCTGACTGCCTGCCAGATGGCTCTGGCAGTCTCATCAGGATCGAGCAAAAACTTGTGCGGTCAGTGAGCCGGTCACTCACTACAGAATGCACACTTACCGACCAGGAAACCTTCGGGATGAAATCCCAAAAAGGAGGCTATGGCCCACCCCGGACTGTAACGCCATGGAAGAAGAAGAAGATACCACCTTGAAGGCAAATATCCCATTACAAACTGTTATAGCTTCAATCCACAGGCTGTTCTTGAAATTGATAAAACAAATTTGAGATTGCAGTCCATGTTGAGACATTCACTCCTTATTTGCACTACGTTATGCTTGCTGTCAGTATGAAAGTGCAGCAAGACAACGAATGTCTGTTATTTTATTATTGTGCCTCTTATCGATATTTTTGTCAATGTTTAATAACAGTTTCCATGTTATTGGCTAACGTGGTTACGTTATTTCGATAGTTGCGCTGTTGTCACTGCATTTAGCAATATCCCCCCTCTCTCAGCTTAGTATTACCGATTGTGCAAATCTGAAAATTGCGAGTTTTGTGTTGCCTAAAATGGAATATGTGCATATAAAATGTTGTCAGAATCTGTCCAGCAGTTCTCATATTGAGGCACGCGGATATCTTGACAGGCGGATGGATACAATAAGAAAATCTTGCAGAAAGTTGCCTTTCGCCACAATATAATCCACAGTACATAAATATAATCATTATGGCTTTTCGGACCATCACGTGAATTGAGTAGCGAAGTGAAAACTTCTTATCAGAGCGTCTGAAAAGGAAGAATACAGGATTATCTTAACATACCATAAGGCACAGTGAATCATGGATTTATTCGAAGCACATCGGATTCGAAATACCTTATACTATATTATCGTTGCATGACTCCCAGCTGTAGTAAGAAGTGATTACTTTCTTAGTGGTCAGTGGCTCGGAAGATGTCCTTCCTTTTTCTCATTTTTCCTACATTCCCCCTTCTCTGTTCCGGATCATTTCCCAATTTGGTTGTTTTCCGATTTCCTCAAACGAAATTCCGTACCCCTATTCATCACCAGGCCACCATAAATACAGCTGTAACCTATACATTGCAGTGTCAACACTAGCACTAGGCCTGCGGTCAGCAGTATGGGGTATTTCCCAGTTGACGAGGGATAGGGACAAGGGAGGATTTATTAAACAGGAAGGGAAGAGGATACAGCCACATACCTTATTGAAGGGATGCTGCACATAAATCAATTTATCTGCTTTCCTTTCTAATAATTTTGGAAGTAAAGACAAAAGCTATTTTTAAGGTGAGTTACATGATTTATAACTGCACTCCTGCTGTGCCCAGAATATAGTTGCAGGGTTTATTTATTAATACTACAGGGATCGATGACAAAATAAGTTTAAGTGGCTTATAATTTCGTAACTACAATTATTGTGTTTCTGTCTGAGGAATTTGTCGCAGGAAGATGATCTTCTGTTTCCAGCACTGAAGTGAAGTCTTGGTTGTCACACATTTAAGAATTGTTTAGGAGGTGGAAACAGTTTTTGGGCGCCTTTGTCTGTCTGTATGTGGGTCCGTGTGTCCGCCTGTCCGTCCGCATGGAACAATTCGGCTCCCACTGGACATATTTTTATTAAATTTGATATTTAAGTATTTGTCGAAAATCGGTCGAGAAAATTTACGTTTTATTAATATAACAAGAATAATGGGTAATTTATATGAAGACTTTATATGAAGATTTATGATGATATCTCGCTGAATTCTTCTTAGAATGAGAAATGTTTCGTGCAGACTTTGTAGAGAAAATCAAACACGCATTTTATGTTCAGTAACATTTTCCCGAAAAGTGTGCCGTTTATGATATAATGTGGAAAAATGTGGTTAAGTCGAACAGACCACAGAGGTCAATATAATACGGCGCATGCGCACTGCATGCTGGGTAACTAAGGCTACAAACACACACTCAGAATATGTAATACTTATTGTTTGTTCACGGCAACAATAGTTCCGCGATCGCGCCTCAATTTACGTTTATACGTACATTGCTACACGATGGCTGCTAACATTACACATATAGTTCTATAAACTGAGAAGAGAAAAGTTGGCCCCACAAAAGGCAGATGTCCCGCTTGTGGAGGGAACTGCATGACAAAGTAGCGTAGTAGCCGTACCGCTGAATCTGACTGTTCTTGTTAAAATCAAGAGCCCAAAATCCATGCAAATAAATTTATTTTCTGACCGCTTATTATGCAAATGCAGGTGAATTTTCAACGAGGAACTGTTTTAGGTATCAATGTCATTATTGTGTTTGGAGTATAATGTACTCTGAGAAGACAATTCGATTTTCTTGATATATATCTCTCTTCGTCGAAAGCTCCTGAAATTAAATTCTCTAACATTTTAGGGAGACGGCTACATTTGAACTACATTAGATGCTTCTTTTGCCTACATGTAAGCTACGAACATTATTCGGAAAAGGTAAACACCACAGTACCGATTGCAGATGTATTTCTCTAGCGTTGCCCTACTCTGCTACCAAACACAAACACTACATTCTCTGATTGCTAACAAAATATAACGAGAGACAAACCTCTGTTGAACGGCCCCTGTATTTCGCTAGAGACTTTATTGAAACGAATTTTATATAAGCAAGTGGATTATTTATTGCGAAATACTCATAAATATTCCTCTAATGCATTTTTGTTGCTTTTGTGTTGCAGTGACCACTCTGTTAAATAAAGAGTTGCTAAACAAAAAATAGCGCTTTGACATTGTACCGTACCTGAAAGTGGTCGTGTAGCAACAAGGTAGGACACTGAGGGAAACAAACAGGAAAGCGGATAACACTGCACAAAGCATGAAATTTTGTACTAGATAATGAATATGAAATGCAAACAACTGGAGCAAAATTGTAGAATAAAACTATAGTGTACGTGAATTTTCTTAAGCTATTTAGTATAGAAAATATCTGTACGTGGGTTAGAAAGTGGGCGTACAATCATTTTAGTATGTTTGTGTTTTGTGTGTGTGTGTCATCGTAAAATACAGATAGGATCAAACAGTACAATCGGGGAAGATACAGCGTTTCAGTTCTACATAGGCATTTTTGTGTGCACATGAGACTCGGGGATTTGTGGACAGTTAATTTACAGATACGACCGAATGACACTTTTAGGCGCTAATTAAGATGTAAAGAAGAAAATGTCTTCCTTCTGTGACCTAGCATTAGCGACTGAACCGATCGTCGGCTTCTCATGACATTCGGTAAATGAGTTCTGTACGAAACTGTATGGAGGGAGTGTGAGTTTCGTAGTGTTCGGCTCAGGGACAGTCATAGTTTACTCAAGTGTCTAAAGAAATGCCTACTTTTACTTTCCATATTTTTTGACCGATCTGGGTAGAAATCGGTACGGGATGTGTCCAAGATGTTTGGTTAAGCATTATTGAGTTTCGTGAATTTTGGTTCATTGAAAGCCTTACTTACGGTCCTGAATGAATATTTGCCCTACTGCTCTTTATTGTTGCCCGATGCCCAGAAAAACTGATCGATTTTTAGTTTCGTGAAAATCGGCGCATAGGGCGTAGAAGAGTTTTTATCCGTATTTTACACATTTATTTTCCAGTCTACTTCAAATTTTGTACAAGAGCTCTGCACTTAATGCTGTTTGTGAGTTTTCTTGTGAAAATCCCTTTAGAGAAGGCCGTACTTTTGTAATGGCCGTGAGTGAAATTACACATACGCGTAAATCGTGAAACTATCATATTTTGGTTAAAGTCTGTGTAGTACTGCACTTTACAATACACGAATCGAGATTCGAGTAGTGTGAAGCTGACGTTCTGTATTGGTATCAACCAAGTAAGTCAGGCTCGACTCGACTCGACTGGAATCGACTGAGACTCGATAAGTGTAGAGTGAAACTGATTTTTGTATTGGTATCACCCGATGAGTCAGAATCGGCTCGATTAGACTCGACTGAGAGTCGATTCGTGTAGAGTGAAACTGACGTTCTGGATTGGTATCACCTGACTGTCAGGCTCGACTCGACTGAACTCGACTGAGACTCGATTCGTGTAGAGTTAATCTGACGGTCTGTAATTGTATTATCCGAGTGAGTCAAACTCGATTCGACTTGGCCGGAACCGATTCGGTTCTTGTACCACCATTATTGTCTTGTTTGACTGAGTTTTGTTATACTGACAAATCTCTTTTTAGATCATTCAGGCTCGAAACTGAAACCCTTGAAATACTTATCCTAAATGATACCCACTAAAATGGTACAAGTGAAATGATGACCGGATACCTGATGAGAGGAGTAGAATAAATTCGCGAAGATTCTTGCATGTAATTTAACTTATGGTTTTCTTAATGGAGATGTCAGTTCCGCTAACTTTGTAGCATGGAGTCATAGCAAGATTAGTGAATAATGAATTGGAAGGAATGTGGAACTAATAGGTCTTGTTAAAAGTCTAGATATCCCGGTATTTTACTTGAGGGCCTGAGGAAATCCAAGAAAATTAGGCTGGGATAGCCGGCATCCGGGTCAAGATTTTAAACCTGAGAAATGGCGAATAGGAAGCAGGAATGTTACAGACTTGACAGCACTAATGGACCTCGTGTAAATCAAACACATTTCATGCAACGTTGTTGTTATCATTATAACAGCAGAAAAATTCTGTTCAATTTGCAACACTGTTTTGAGATAAAAGTTGCATGTAACACTAAGAAGGGAATGACGAAATGCGTGTTTGTTATTTTTAGTTTTCGTTCAGACAATGTGTAAGGAAAGAATGAAAATATCAGAAAACACGAACTATTTAACTGATACATATATCGTACTCTTACATCTTCTCATTTTCTTTGTAAAATCACAGCTTTTATGAAGCTACGTCTGCTTCCGTCATTAGGGAAAAAAATGAAAATATAGTGCCTACTCTCTGTCCTCGGACGGATTCCAAAACTTTTATTGTTCCAAAAGTTATAATTTCAACAGCAGAAAGTGGACTGTAAATTTTAGGCAACGATATCGATAACCCGGAAAGAATTTATTAGATTTTAATGCGAAACGGACTTTTAAATAAATATAGAATGGTTTTGTTTGAGTCTGTGGCATCATATTATGTATGCAGCATTCACTGTGAGCTAGAACAAGGTGGTTGTGTACGTAGGCTTGTAGTGTGTTTATCAACATTTTTCTTTTCGAAATATACCGCAGAAATGCATATATAATTATTAGATAGATATGAGAAAAGAGTAATGAACATTTTATGTTGTCAATAATTGTTTTCATTAACTGCTCTGGGTACCGAATGGACAAACGGGATGTGATGCCCATTACAGGCAGAATATTTTATTTTGTAGAGTATATTTACACTGTCTGGTGACCAAGCAGCCTCTACGCTGTGAGTGTCGGGAGCACTTTCGCCGAGTTAAACGAACCAGATCTTTAGTGTGGCCACCAAGTTTCATCCTGTGCCAAGGTTAAGAGGGTTTGGAGTAATAATTCTGTTCCGTCTTATGTGTATGTCTGAATAGCTGGTGGTTTAACCTCAGAGACAACTTCCCTTACCTTCGTCTTGGAAGTGTCGAGAGAGATAATACTGAAAAAGAAATGATAAGGTTTAAACATTTTCGACGGCGCCTTGTATGAAGGTAGCTTAATGAACTTTTGAAACTGGAAAACCTCTGCAAAGGAAAATATGTCGTAGATGTAGTAAGAGGTACGTAATTGATATAAATTGGCATATAAGAAAATTAATGTACGAAGCCTTTAAATTATAGATTTGAAAAGGTAGACAAAGCGGAGGTTCGGAAGATGGAGATTGCCCATACTGAATTTCATGCATGCATGTATGTGTATGTGTATATGTGTATATATGTAATAACATGTGTACATATAAATAGTAGACTAGAGACCCGAGTTCGTTTCCAGCGCAATGCCTGTGGGATTTTTGTTGGATAAACTGACACTGGGACAGGTTTTCATCCGAGAACTTCGATTTCTTTTCAGAATTATCCAACCCACCTTTATACTCATATTCATCCATATATCACCACGCCAAATTATCTTGGTAACTGACAGCGTCGCTGAATAAAACACACAGAAATATGAAATAATATCCATTTCCTATCATGCTGGTGGAGAAACCACATTGTGCCCTTTCTAGGAGAGAGAAAGGGCCCCAGATGAGGTTCTGCCGCTGCGGCGGAATAGCACGGACGATTAAATTGAATCGGAAAGGAGAGAACGGTAGAAAGGAGAGGATATAAAGGTAAGAAATGGATGAAGGAACGGAAGAAGTGGGATGAGGGAAGTTTTTGAACGTGATGGAGATGAAGGAAGGCAGAGGAACATGGACGGCGAGGTGTGAAAAACCAATATGCCTAACGAAGTGAGGAAGGGTAGATATGAAAAGAATAAGGAGAAGAATAATTATGCAATTGTATAATCAAAATGAAAATTCCCATTACATAGGTGATGTTTTCGCTGTTTGTATGTTTTAATTAACTCCACGAAGCAGAGTCGTTCTTCAGAAGCCAATAGCCACTCAGCTCGTCTAGAAATATCTCACATTAAACAAAACCAGCAAGTACATTACTGTGTTCACCAGAGTTCACAGTTGTTCTCTCCTAAGCCACAAGAATTTGTCATTTTTATTTTAAAATTTTGTACACAGTGCTTATCCCTACAATCGTGCTACATGACCCATCCAACCAATCCTTCGAGATTTTATGACCCTAACAGTATTTGGTAAAAAATAGGTACGTACAATTATGAAGATGTTCAATACGCAATTTTCTCCTTTCTTCTGTCATTTTCTCCCTCTTAGGTAAAAATAATCTTCAGCACCGTGTTTTATACTGACCCACAAATCTGTCTTATATATGCACTTCAACGTGCTAAAACTAAGCAAGTTCCTGTAATCTTATGATGTCTATTATTATGAAGCTGTGTTACTTACTAGATAAATTTAAAAATGAAATAACATGGTATTTGAGGGTCTCGCTGCATTGACAATTAAAATTTTGATAGTCTGTGATATGACACTTAGTAATGTAACGGCGCTTCCACTCAACAACCACTAACATTTAACTGGTGTTGGCCGCCAGAAGTTCACTCAAGGCCGGTGACAGTTATATGTTGAAACGAGGCACCGACTGTCATCTCAGGGTAGAAACGAACTCCACTCAGGGAATTTTGTCGTGCTCGGTTTTTAATCAGTCTAACTCCGAACCAGGAAAATCCCTGTCTTTACTCGTTGATATCTACTTACAAAGTGTTCTGCATACCGCAGACCACAGATTAACTACCACAGATTGGCCGCAGACTGCCTCCACGGCACTAAGCTAAGTCCCGTTATCTTGGGTACCTGCTCAGGGTCTCGCGGTATGCCTGTTGTTTGTGTGGTAAGCTGAGGACCCTCACGCTAGAAAGTATGTAGAGGAATGTACACTTAGGTCCTCATAATATGCGCAGTACCACACTTTTCATCTGGGGATGGCAGTCCTTCGATTCGAACTCAGGCTGCCCTGCTACAGTAGTTTCAGAGATAGGTTTCAGCGTCTCGAAAGAACTTACTTTTTCCTCAGGGTAGGAGAATCTTACAGCAGATTTCTCGGAAACATTGGTACTTATCTATAAAATACACAGTGTCACATCCCACAAATCCGTATCTAAGGGATGATATTTTTAATATTTTCGTCCAAGTTTAACGTCGAAGTGAGAGGTACAATGTTTTATTTGAAAAATTAAACACAGGCCTATTATATCTATAAAGAAAGTCACTGTTTTTAAGCAACTGTAGTGTTCAATATTGTCTTAATTAAAGCTCACAATTAATAGCTTACTCTGTTCCAGTTGGATTTTACATTTTTACGGACAACTTCCTAATTACATTTGTCTCCCTTGGTTTTCATGTCCATGACATTTCCCAGTCAAACACGTGTCTACATTTGACGTTTTCCTCATGCATACAAATTACGACCCGTTGATATAAAGGTTACTGTTTTCTTGGACATGACGTCGTTTAGGACTGTAGATAGCGCCAAAGTTTCAGAATAACTTGCTGTCTCCATAGTAATGGTAGAAAAATATTCTGCCATGAAACTGGAAGCAGCCGATTCAACGGAAGTTGTGTACTAAACTGTAAACTGAGGTACAAAAACACAGTAATCTTAATATTTACTGCCAAGAGGGCCTCAAATCCCATATTGTATAGTTTTACGTGTTCTCCCACTTTTCCATTTCTGTATTTTTCTTAAGAGTAGTAAATGTGAAATTGCAATAAGTACTTTAATAAATGGTCGCTCTAGGCTCGCATCCCATATTATATGAGGCACCATAATGTAGCGATGTTCTTACAAACCCTACAACACTAGCAGACAAAGGAGGTTCGTACCAAATGAGCTGCGATATTATGTTCTATGGCTCCATGTAGCTTTGCGGCACCGCTAAATCATCTTGATTCTAAAGCAGCCCAATATAGTATGCAAACTTCCTGAATGCATGGCATTCCTTCCTGAATACTCTAAACGTACGCAGACTCATGACAATGACTGTAATAAAACAAGTGCGTGCAATAAGCCGAGTCCTTATGATGGGCATGCTGGTAACATAGAGGCAGAACCAAAGGCGTTTTGTCATGGGAGATCTATACAAAAATGACCTCATAGAATATTATGGGGTGTGGTCTGAGATATGACACCATGTAGACTGGTAGATGGATCCTCACATTTCGCAAGAAACTTTTGCTTCCTTTTTCAGAGGAATAGGTAGCCTAGTAAGTGGCTACTAACGTTTTCAGCATCCTACTGCTTCAGTCTTCAGGGAAATGTAATATCCCATATATAGCTCATTTACGAACGTTTAGGAGAAACCCAGTGTTTGCATTTTCGGGAGAGTAGCCTCATAGGAGATTACCAGCGTTTTGTAGGAATCTGATGCCTTCATCTTCATGTGAGTGTATGGTATTTTAGGTGATTACCAGCTTTTCGGATGAAACTACTGCTTCCTTCTTCATGGGAGTAAATAGTCTGGTGTGTAGCTACAAAGTTTCGAATGAACCTACTCTGGGTAATTATATTCTGGCAGTTAGAGGAATATTAATTAATTTTTTCTTTGTAATTGAGGTACAGTGAAGGGTTTGAAATTATCACGACATTAGCTCCAAAAGACCACTATAGTCAGTAGTGCAACACCATGTACGAGTATTGCGGTACTCATTACCAATATATCAAAGGAACCTGTAATTGATACAGTGTGTCAAAATTGAGTGTCCTTGATAGTTACAAAGAAGATACTTTCCTATGGGAGGTGACGTCATTTAGTCTGGTAGATAGTTACAAACATTTTCCAGGAACCGCCTGCTGCTATCTTCAGTGTAACCTGAAGTTGGCGGGGGCAGCAGCTTGTTCTCTGTAACGTTGCTAACCAGCTGCCAGATTACGCGATGTCGTATTCCAGAGGACGGTAGTTTTCCGTAATGCACTTTCTTTTCTGTGAGGTAAAAACTACATTGCCGATCCCAGTGGCCGCCGCTCGCTTGCTGGGATTGTGGGTTCGAATCCTGCCGGGGGCATGGATGTCTGTCTTTTGTGAGTGTTGTATGTTAGGTAGAGGGCTCTGCGACGAGCTGGTCCCTCGTCCAGAGGAGTCCTACCGAGTGTTGTGTGTCTAAAGTGTGTGATTGCGAAACCTCGAAAAATGAGAAGGCCTAGGCCCCCTAGGGGGCTGTGGAGCATAGGGGGGAGGGAACTACATTTATAAGTTCTGCGTAGAGAAGTCAAGTTTCAACGGGTAAATGTTTTTTATGTGCGTAGACAGTGTAAGCAAATTGAGTAGCAGAATTTTGACAGTTTAATTACCGTTTAGGTAGATGTTAAAGGTGACACCAACCATGTACGTACTTTGGTGATTGTGGGAAGGAAAGAGCATCTCATTAGCAAGAATGTGCACCATCAGGAAAACCTGGTACACAGTAGTTTGAACAGGAACATGCCCGTGCGCACGCGTCTCTCCACTGTGTCAACTGGTCAGAGGGTGGAATGGAGCCTGAATGGCACTGCTAATTGCCATGCCTTTCTAATGACATTCGAATTTAATTACATAGGTCTGCTTGTGGTCTATTAATACACCTGCTCAACGATGTTCAGTCCCACCCACTCGACGCAGGCTGTACAAGCGTTCAACCGAGACGCAGTAAGAAACTGTAAACGGACAGCAGTTCGTGTGTTCATCGAAAGAGCGGCCTGTTGATTCAGTTGTCACATCACAACGACAAATATCACCCGCTTCTCTTTACAGATTATTTATTATCATTAATACTCAGAGATTTAGGGTACTCTCGGCTGTGAAGTGAAAGTAGTGGTATTCTGGTAACTGACCGTGAGTTCTTAAATGTGTATCAGTATTTCGGAGGAACTGCTGCATCCATTTTCAGGGTAATGTACCTGTATACCGAAATATGGGGCTTAAGATCCCGGAAGATTCTAATCTTAGAATTCACATTATTGAATTATTTTTTACCGTCTAAGTGCGGTTTTGTCGCCCCCGGTGGACTAGTGGTTAGCGTGCTCGCCACTGGACCCAAGATTCGCGGGTTCGATCCCGACCGAAGGCGATGGATTTTTAAGGGTAATAAAAAAATCCGGAGCACCACTTCCTTCGGAGGGGAAGTAAAGCCGTCGGTCCCATGTCGTAGATTTACGGCATGTAAAAGAACCTTAGGGCATGAATAGAACTAGTAGTGTCCGTAAGCAAAATTCAAGCGGTCATTTCACACCCAAGTCTCCTGACTGCCTGCCAGATGGCTCTGGCAGTCTTATCAGGATTGAGCAAAAACTTGTGCGGTCAGTGAGCCTGTCACTCACTACAGAATGCACACTTACCGACTAGGAAAACCTTCGGGATGAAATCCCAAAAAGAAGGAGACTTTGACCCACCTCGGGCTGTAACGCCATGGAAGAAGAAGAAGAAGAAGAAGAAGTGCGGTTTTACGTTTGAGATGTAAAGACTGTAAGTAATTTATTTAACATAATTGGGTGTTTTCTGTATTATGTTCATAAAATGTAAGTAAAGAAGTCAATAAGTGGCTGAGTGACTAACTAATTCTGGACGTCATAACATCATGTACACCCATCTTCGTTGTCATGCTCCATCCTCAGCCACTTCAGCTCATTTCACAATACAGTAGCCTGTTTTCCCACTATATAGTGTAAAATTACCCTCGACTTACTTCCAGAGATTCAATCCCGCTGTTTTATAAAAGTTCCACAATTGTATTTACGTACCGTATGTTGTTCTTCACTCAACACCAGAAGTCGCAGTCGAGTGTGTAACGTTCCTGATTCATATGGGAGGTCCCGTTTTCAGTTCTCGGCTTGGAAAGCAGCTATTCTGACAGGTTTTACGTAGTATTTCTCAATCTCTACAGGCAAATAGCGGAATAGTAACTCAATGGCAGCTTCCTACAATATCGCTCAAGTTCAGTAACCATCTTATTATCCGACGCTATATATATATATATATATGATCTGTACTACTGGGAACATTGCAAGATTTAAGGTTTTCACAGCGGTTTTGTAAAAATGTAAGTTATCTGAGGTATTACGCCGTGGCGACTGGTCACGGCGTTACTCCTCTTGCATTGCTTGACCCTGAGACAAATGCACTACAAACCTTCGAAACGTCGTGTCTTAATATTCCAGACGACTTTAATCCTCTGCTGGCTACGTTATTAACTAGACCATAAATACGACGACACGTGTAACCTGACGTATTCTCCTTTATCTGACTGTCCTCACATTATTAGATTTGCCTGCCTTGTACATTACGAAGGTGCGCTTCCATTAAATCCTGATGTTGATCTAAATAATCTTTAAAATTTCAGTTGTTATATCAAAACACCGTGTCCGCGCTGCAAAGGCTAAACGGTGAATAATATTTAGAGAAATAATCACAGTTTATTCTGAGAATCATTCTGAACACATACATACACTAAATCCGTGGCGCAACGTTCTTCTTCAAAAGCCAAAAGTTGATCAGTTATTCAAAAAATTCTCAGCCTTTTATAGAAACCGAAGTTTTATTACAGTGTTTACAAGGGCCCGCCACTGGCCCGTATTCTGTACCAAATGAATACAGTCTCTGACCCCCTCCCCTTCCTATTTATTTAATGTCAATTTTAAACACAGTGTGAATTAACAGGGTGAAAGTTTCAGGCCTTTCCAAATACTAACATATTTGGTCAAGTTTTAACACTCTTTATTAATGAGGTAACACAAAGATATGCATTTAAGAACTATTGCTATCTATATTGCTAAAGTAATCATCTTTCTTTGAAATTCGTCCATCGTTTGATTTTTAATGAAGTACTATATTTCGGAAGCCGGCTGTGCTTCCGTCTTCGGGTAAATGAAAGCACCTAATCTGGTGGACCACTTATGTAGAACTATGTCTAAGGGGCCCATCAGATTAGGTGCTTTCCTTTACCTGAAGACGGAAACAGAGCCGGCTTCCGAAACATAGTACCTCATTAACAATTAAACGATGGACAAGGTCCAAAGAAAGAAGATTACTGCAGTAAGTCATACACCATCGTCAGAGCCTTATAAGTGTTGAGTGCTACCTGTTTTGTTTTGAAGTCTCAATGCCAATTGTTACGCAGTGGCATACTTCGAATCTGGATATGACACCAGCTGTTGGAGACATTTTCTGGTTTGTGACGTCAACTGCATTCGTGCGGATTTTCATGACAGACCGTAAGAGACTGAACCCCCCCCCCCCTTCAATCCCAGGCGGTTAGCTTTAGGGGCGCTGCCGAACTCAACTTCGATTAGACTAGGAAATGGCAATATAAATCACTGGTTGATACACTTTGGAGCCTTTCACCATGCGTCACTCAAAGGATGGCGCGGGTTGCGTAGGGCTGGGGGGTGACAAATTTCGGCCGTCAGTCACGAAGACAGTTCCAGCAAAAACAATGGCGCACTGCACTCGTTAGCCCGGTTATTAATCTGAGCTCGACTGCGATAAGAAAAACTGGATGTAAAACTCCATGTATTCTTAGCCATTCGCAATCTCATACAAGGAATCGTAACGTTTTACTGGGTATATAAATATGATATTAAAATGTGAGATTTGACGATATCGCGGTGACGCCTGTTTTTTGCCAAAGAGAGAGGTATCGCGTTCGTCTGAGATATCAGCATACATCTACCAGACTACACGGCGTCACATCTTAGAATACAGTGATCTCACGACGTTAAAATTTTTAAACTCCTGAGATACAACGTCCTTACGTCAGTGGATACTAATTTTACGGTCTTCTAGGATGTGATATTGTGTAGTCCGGTAAGCTTTCGTAACTTCTATTCTTCGTCCTTCATCCTCACTGCCTGTACTTTTCCTCGGTCTAAGTTTCCTTTTATCTTCCGCTTTTTAGTCTATTTTCTTTTGTGAAAAGTAAGTAGGCTTTTGTGGTGGACATATGCTGCTTGCGTATGTTATGTATGTTTGTGTGCTCTGTTTTAAATTTTTGCAGACGATATATTTAACGAAATCTAGTATAGATATTGCCGATCCTAGAGGCCGCGCGGTCTTAAGGCGTGAGTCTGCGGCCGTTCGCTTGCTGGGATTGGGGGTTCGAATTCCGCCGGAAGCGTAGATGTCTGTCTGTTGAGTGTGTTGTCTGTTGTCAGGTATAGGTCTCTGCGACGGGCTGATCACTCGTCCGGAGGAGTCCTACCGAGCGTGATGTGTCTGAGTGTGTTCTCGAAAACTCAGTGAGGACGACTAGGCCTACTAGGGCTGTCGAGTCACGGGAAAAAAGTATTGATATTACGCAATTTGAGGATACGGTAATTCCCTACAATCATTAATAACAACATGGTGAAACGCGAAATCTGAAGTGTGATCTTTAAATCCGGAAAAAAAAAAAATACCGTAATATGATAGAATAATTAGAAAATACGCATCAAATAGAACTTAAACCCTTTTATCGTTTTATCTACACAAGTAGGTTGATATATTTATTTTCTATATGGAAATTTTAAAGGCTTTATTTATGCACCTTTGCGTATAGCATTTGCATTTTCGTTACTAGCTTTTAATAAAAGTCCATAACATTTAATTATTTATATTTAAATATTTGTTCCTATAATAAAATATTCTTACCCAACAGACCTATGAATAATGTGTAATTATTTGCAAAAATATGTTCTTATCAGTTATCTTGTGCAATACAATTTATTTACGAGTATGCAGTAGAATCATTATCCTACTAATAAATATAGAAGTAGTATGATATATTCTTCCAAATATCCATCATATTTTGAATTAGTTACATTATAAAAACTTTTAAGGCCGCAGCATATGTCAGAATATGCAGTAGTACACATCATTAAGTGTAGTATCTGTAGATATTATGTAATACAAATATTTATTGTAGTGTTACACATTACCATGTATTCATAACTCAAATGTTAACGAATCAGATCAACAGATACAGTGTAACTAGAGAAAGTCCATAATAATCTATTCTATATCAAAACTCCGATATCTTTCGCCTCTCAAAGGGTCATTTTCAAGGAGTCACATCAATTTTAAAGAGAAACGCACATAACTAGGTACATGAAGCACAATTATGCAAATACTGTGCAAAAGTGCATTATAATGTGGATGTAAGAGTTATAAAATATTTACTCAGAATCCAATACAAACATTGTGGTCTAATTCTGTATCTAGGCTATTTGATATACAGATAATCATTTTAATTAGATAATGTTAAATCTTGAATGGAGTTTAGAGGAGGAAAGGCTAAATCGAACTATCTGGAGAACTCTCCGTGGAAAAGACTATGAACTTGTCGCAAGACAACCTACGCATGTTAAATCGTTTCGTTTAGTTGTTTCTATTTGCTTAACATAAGTATTAGGGAACATGATATTTGCTATCTTAGCTGCTATTATATAGATATGTTATGAGCTGCAAGCCAATTTACGGTTCGAAATGTGCTAACAGCTTTGACAGAAGGCCTTGTCTGTGTGTGTTACATGTGTAAGCCTGTGCAGCACTGCATTACGGGACTCTCAATTACTACAGCCGTTTATCTTATTTCTACTGTAATCCACGACCAGGCAGCTAAAAGTAAATATCTTTGTTAGAATTAATGTGCACTTTTCCCATTCAGAGCACAAAAATTTTTTTGAAAACTTGTGCTGGATACGCGATGCATGCCACTATATAATAAGCATAGCAGGGGTACAATTGAAAACCCTCCTGCGAATTTTCACCCTTGGTGTTTTAAAGATGAATCGAGATGTGCTGGGTATCTAATAAAATTTATCAGATTATATTATATTATATTGTATTATATTATATTTTATTTTATATACCGTTTATCTTGACATAAACTTATTAACACCAACAAATGCACATAGTAAATATATATGCAGCGTGTATTAGAAACCGCTACATATGTTTCGACAGGTCTTTTTTATCATCAGGGGGCTCAAGCAGAGGTGCACAAGAACTTCGCATCCATCCACATGTTAAAACATCACACAGCAGAAAGTCAAAACACGCAAGTTCACAGTCACAGTTCATAAGGTTCACATTCTGTTTTATGAACTGTAACTGTGAACTTGTGTGTTTTGACTTTCTGCTGTGTGATGTTTTAACATGTGGTTGGATGCGAAGTTCTTGTGTATCTCTGCTTGAGCCCCCTGATGATAAAAAATACCTGTCGAAACATATGCAGGGGTTTCTAATACACGCTGCATATGTATTTACTATGTGCATTTGTTCGTTTTAATAAGTTTATCAGAATAATTTCTGTCTGGATAAAAAAAATTTCTCATTAGGCCTAACTGATACGAAGCGCTCGGTAGATACGGATACAAATAAACATTTTGTTAGAATGTCCAACCACCTTTTTACACTTTGTCATTCACTGTCAAACCTACGCGTTTCGACGCTTGAGCGCGAGCCATCCTCAGCGCCCTTGTAACTTTAGAGGTATCTGGATGAATATTAATATGAAACTGATCTTCTAAACAAGTCGATGTTTTGCCATTATTCCGACCCTCTTACAGTAACTGAAATGTAAGCACTTCATTACTTTAAAAGTAACCCTTTGTTTGTAATTAGCACACGTATTTTATATCTCAACGACAGATATTAAAATGATGTCTTCGCTGTTCTGGGATTTTGCACAGCTTTGATTGATAGTCAGTTAGTAACTAACTATCAGTCAACACTACGGAACATTCCAGAAGAGTGAATACCTCATTTACACCGCGGCAGAAGTCTGAAATCAGTTATTGAAACGTTTTTTAAAAACAGCTTAATTATATCCCACCCTTTACAACGCTAACCGAAAGACTGAGCGTGGCCATAATCAAACTGTAATATACTAAATGATGGGAACGATACACTGCAACATGAAGTGCAGGACACGAGGAAGTGCGAAATTGTAATACCGGGAAACAAAAATATTATAACATTTTCAGCGGCATCAGTTACGTTCCATGACTCGACAAATTAATGAAGGCGAAACTTGATGTGCTTGTAATGCAACGTGTAGTGCAATAGAGTGAAGTGTAGCCTATAAACAGTAGAGTGAACACAAACGGTGTCACGCGGGACTTGCGAGTGGGTGGACAA
Source organism: Reticulitermes speratus (assembly GCA_021186555.1). Lineage (NCBI taxonomy): Eukaryota > Metazoa > Arthropoda > Insecta > Blattodea > Rhinotermitidae > Reticulitermes > Reticulitermes speratus. Next base: position 26,437,629 of record JAJKFL010000005.1, read on the forward strand.
TAAGAGGAATGTGTAGCCACTAAATGAATAATACATGTATTGTGCTTTTATTTTAAGTAAGAGACAAAGACCGAGAAGGCAGGATGCATTTAAGTTATTTTAAAAGAATTTGGCACGTATTGTTGAGCTATAAACTAGCAGTGTTAATCATGAACAAATAACCGTTTTAATCTAATAGAATGTTTAATGTTTGGTTATTGTATTAAGGTATGACTAATAATGGCAAACAAGAACAGTTTTAGAAGATCAGCACAGTACTTGCTACATTTTTGCAAGCACCCATTAATTAGGCTAATAGATATGCACTGAAGATGAAGTGAATTTAAGTTTCAAGACACGTGTCTGCCCAGTGAACAACAGAAAGTGTATAGGGGCATTTGGAAAATCTGATGAAGTCATTTTATGAAAAACATGGCATTGAAAAGCATGCAGGTAACATTCGTTCCTAACTTAATGTGGGGAACTTCAAGGCTGTTTTAATGAACACAACTAACCGGAATACACATATCGTAATGTACATCTCGATAGCTGTGTTGTGTGGAGCCTTTGAAAATGATCATATAGGATCGACACGTGTCGGTTTAGTTATAAAGCTCGAATAATACATGAATGTAATATGAATTTAATGGTTAATTGTTAATTATTATTGTTAAGGCTGGAGCTACGACAGCTTCAGCGTCACCTTATTTGGTGTTGTGATATAATCGTAATTAATGATAACAGACTTTAGACAAATAGACAACTTTTGTAAGTTATATATTTTTATCCTGTAAAAGAACAGCATGACTTTCAGTTGACATTGTCTTCAGCTATGGTTTTGATGGACGTTACTAATGACAGATTTTAGCTAAGGGTGAAAAATTTGTTAAGGAGACATCCTAAAGTACCTAAACTCTAAGTATGACTTTTTGGAACTAAATGATTATGGATATTGCGTCGGTGCGAAATCTAGATGTTGTTTCTGACAAATCTAACAAATAGGAAATCTGTAGTGAAGTACGAAGTTTTCCATAAAAGAAAAGTAGCAAAGTTGAGCTCGACAGTGCGCAGGCAAGAATGGTCAACTGCATGCCGTTTTACTCTAAGAAATGTCCGTTGGCTGCAAGTATCGTGGCTTTCAAATCTCTCTCTAGATACAGCAGTGAGAAGAAAATATTTAATTCTGCCGGAAGTTGAATCCACTTGTTCCGGCCCCTGGCTGCTTTTACTGACTGAATTTTTACGCCTCATTTACGCTCTCCTGTAACTTATTTTTATTGCTGCTGGGCTCCACTAATACTGGAGATTTGTTAGTGTTTATTCTGAGAAGTAGTAGGACTTCCTGGATGTGACATCAGTCCATCTCGAGACTTCAACTCTCAGCAGATACCGATCAAGATACCAAAGCAGAAATCCGATACAAATCTGGGCTTGGGCGACCGTCGACCTTGCTTCGGATTTAAGTTTTTGTTTTACTCCTACGGGAAAAATATGGGGAGAACACCTTAAAGTAGGCAACGACTCTTTTCTCTGCAACACTTCCCAGTTCACTCTATATACCCGTTACGGGTTGAGCAGGAACAACTTTAGCAAAATATTGTAGCAATAAACTGCATTGAAAGGCATGCTTGAATCGGTATTGCAGTGCCTAGTTCTGGCTAGGTAGTTTACAATTCTCGTCTAGGTAGCAGCAAGGTGTAAATGTAGCCGTATTTATATCCAGTTAACTAAAGTTATACATTTTTGAAGACTACTAGTTTTTGTGGACCAGAAATAGTCGCATTTTCAAAACTTTTTTTCAATAAAATTTGTACTGAAAATTAAATAACGATGTTCGTGAAGGTAAAAATTTCCCATTCATAATTATTAGGAGTTTTTGTTCGTAGTGTAAAAGAAACGTTGCAGTTTCAGTTGAGTTTATATTTACGCCATAAGGAAAAAATTATAGCTGGAGACTCTGGAAACTGATAATGCTCTATTTAACCCTTTAAATATTCCGGTTTATTGTATGTGTGTACCGCTAGGTTTGCCAATATAAACTATGCATTCTGCTGAGAAAGCACGTGTGATCCATATGTTTCTCACGAACAGCGCCAATTATTTTCATGAGCAACATAAACAGGGTGGTCTTGCTAATGCAAGCACATGCTGTGTGAGATGAGAAATGAGTCTTTATACACAGTATAAATTAGTTCCGACACCAAGAAGTTACAGAATGACTTTTGACTTAAGTCTTCAAAAACTGTAATTCATACAAATCACTTGGTTATATTTAGCTGTGCGAGTAACAGTCGACTTCACTGGACAACCCAAAATTTAGACCTAAAGTGCCAATTCTAAATGAAAAAGGTTCAGTAATTTTGGAAAATAAACGCGTTTTGGCCCTTCATTTTATGAGCTTTGCTAGAAGGAAGAATGTAAAGAACTTTGGAGAGATTACGTGTAAACGAAAGCGATTAAAAAGATGAACACTTTGTATAGATTTATGTGATATGGACTTAAATCCTGAATAAACATTTGAAATGGCAACAAAGCTAGTTTTGGAGGAAGAAAAGGAGGTTGAAAATGGAGGAGGATAAGTCTGGCACAGTAGATACAGTAGGAAAATTGTAACCCAACTCCACGGAGCTCAGCCCTTCTTGAGAAACTAATAGCTCCTCAGTAGTTAATAGATTTCCCACACTTTTCGGAAACTGATAGGTTTATAACCATCTTCAAAACAGCCCGCCACATGTCTCGGTTCTGATCCTCTTTAATCCATTTTACACCCTCGCTAAACACTTCTTTAAGATCCATTTTAATACTATTCTGCCTTGAACGCTTAGGTCTTTGAAGTGGTTCTTTTCTTCAGACTTCCGCACCAAGACCCTGCATTATCCTTCCCTCTCCCCCATATGTGCCGCATGCCCTGCTCAATTGATCCTCCTCGATTTGATCTCCTCAACAATATGTGATGAATAAAAACCCATGAAGCTTTTCATTACGCAGTTTCCGCCAGTTTCCCGTTATTTTCTCCCTCTTAGGCTCAAATATTCTCATCATGCCTATTTTTCGAACACACTAAAACTATACTTAATGTTGTGTATATTCCGTGTTCTTCCCTTAATATAAGAAACCAGATTTCACGCCTATATAAAACACTAAGTAAAACTGTGTTTCTGTGCGTCTAAGTGGGCTGCGATAGCGCAGTCGGTATAGCAACTCGCTACGGGCTGGACGGTCCGGGAGCCGAATCCCGGTAGAGGCGAGACTTTCCGCACGCATCCAGATCGGCCCTTGGGCCCACCCAGCCTCCTACACAATGGATACCGGGTCATTCGTGGGAGTAAAGTAACCGTGGCTTGGCGTTAACCCCCCCCCCCCCATCTAGCACCGAGGTTAAATAAAGAGTAGAGCTATACCTGTATTCCCCATTTGTGCCTTCATGGCATGCTATAGGTGAACCTTACCTTTGCCTGCTTATTTTAATCTTTATATTCTATATTGTAAATAGGAAAACAAATGATTGTGGACTGAATGGCAGCAGGCATTCCCTTGAATTCGCTTTTCTCTTAATTTATTCGAGCAGGTAATTTTGAATTTTTAGTGTATTTTCCAAATATTTGAACTTTAACACATTTTCAGAGGATTTATTAAGCATGTTTATATTTTGATTTTGAAGTGCTTTCTGTTGATGATATACGTATATATACGTAGTTTTCACAGTGTTTATTCTAAACCATCTCCTCACTAGCAGCTAACAATGTTGTTATGTTCTTGTTTATAGTATTCATGTTTTCGTCCAATTAATTGACATGAGCAGCCGAAGCCAGCATCTGATGTGTTCAGTTTAGGAAAAGTTATAATTCAAATAAAATTATTTGCAGATGCTTACACATGAACCGTCATGTAAGGACTAACATTTTTTGAATCACCTTGTATATTGTCTTGTGTGAATCTGTTATGTACTTTCCGTGACTTTCTACTAGGAAAACTGAAACGTCGGCTGTTTCAAGCCCTTCCTTATCCGCATCACGACGTCTGAAACTTTTGTGCATCTAGAGACCGCAGAGAGTAATGTGGGAGGGAACAAACATCTCAAACATCATGACAACTTTCCCTACATCTTCTCCTTTCCGGACCATTTTTCGACTTACCATTTTCTGCAAAGAATAACTTTGTTTGTTCGAAGACCTGTTTTTGCTATTCCGTATTCCAAAAAAATTGTAAGGCAACCCACTGCATATTTTCTCCATCTTCCAATTCTTCACGGTTATATAATCCTTTACTTCTATTAAAATAAATTATTTTAGGCGTGTTTGCAAAGCAGTTGCGAAAAAAGAGCTATTAGCCTCAACATTTATCTCATTCCATCTGTCCGTCTGTTAGTCAGTCCGTATGAAATAACACGACTTTTAACAGACAGATTTTCTTGAAAATACTTAGGATTTTTACGAAAATTTGCCAACACTTTCCGATTTTGTTTAAAATCGGGCGAAAGTAAAGCCATTTTGCTTGTATATGAAGACCTTCTTTAATGTATGATAATATCTTACCGTGACGGCTGACAAGTGTGACTGAATAAATTCTCGACAATCTGAACTTAACAACAGAGCACGATCCATGTTTTACTGTTTCCGAGATATCGATTATTATCGATTGTAAATCTGTTGTGAAGATACCGAGAAAGACTGTGATGTGTTACATAAAACGTGGAAAGATGCATTTCAAACACATGATTTGTTTTGCTTACAGGTGTTTGAAAAACCTGTAACATTCAAGACTTAATGCAGAGCTATGTGTTAAACTCATAATAGCATGAACATCCACAGACAAATAAAGAGGAACACTGACCATTTGAAAGTATTTACATATATCTGTCTGTTGACGTAACTGAATAAAAAAGGAGTGTTACTGAGCATATTTAATTCATTTTTCATGAAACAGCTGTGAATGTGATGTCCTTATAAACCCCTCGCTTTAGTCGTAAGGTAAGCAAAAAATTTCGCGGAAGAATTCCAGTTCTAATGACATTAATTCAATGTAAATGCATGTATTGCCTTAGACTTGGACTCTGACCTGCCCGATGAGGATCTGGCGACTACGTTTCTGGGTTATGAAGCAATAAAATGTCGCTTAAAATATATGAAAGTCACCGCACCAGTTTTTGATATTACCGTCATTTCCATGGTTGTAGACCCGAATGTTTCAACAAAGAGGATGTAGAATGTAAAATGTGTGCCATTAAATAAGTATGTCTTTTTTAATGTGATAGAGTTCTTTAGAACCCGCACATAAACATTAAATCTGGCGCAGACTAGCGTTGTTTATACCCGACATTTCTCGAAATGTGTCTGAGTCATGTTTTTATTGAATTTTCAGATCAAATTATTTTAGGCGAAGACTGAAATCCGGTGTTATAGTGAATAAAAACGGATTGCATCAGAACATTCAATAACTTAAAAATCACCAATTCCATTTTTCAGGAAAGATAACCAGACGTAAAATGAAAACAAGGATGATAGATTTTGGACGTTGTAGTGACTGATATGTTATCAAACACTCAATCCCTTAGCTCCAAGAATGTGAGAAATTAGTCGTTTATTTTTACCTGTTGTATGAATATATGTTTCAAACATTTTAAACCACAAAATATTCTTCATGAGGCCACTTTATAGAAAATAAACTAAGACAAACACCTGTTGAATTATAAAACTCAAAACAAATTACAGAATACAACATTAAAATAGTGACTATTAATAAAACAGGGAGGGGGGTGCAAGTGGGTGCAGTAGGAATTTGCAAAATATCAAAGACAAACATGCTGCTTAGCCCACTACAAAACGTAGGACACCCTACAACAGCAATGTTATACAGCGCATTGTGAACTAAACTGTTGATTTTGTGGTCCTGACAAGGCCGCTCTTTTACGCTTATGCATTCGTAATATAATATACACAGTATCTGCATAATAGGACATTATGTACGTATATAAACATATGTACGTATATGCACCCGCACTGGGAGCCACTGCACCCACTGTTTTCATGGTCTGGCTGCGGTCCTGATTAAAAGAGATGGTATGAAAAAAATTGTTGGTAGCGATAAAAGAAAGGTGATGAACCTGTATATGTCTTAACAAAGTAATCTCAGTGATGCTTGAAATTTTTGTTATTATCTCACAGAAAATCAAAATGCCTCTCCATTACAAGGACATTTCGGTAATGCTCTTCGGCCGTCTCGTCAGTGTTTATTCTGATAATCATGCAAAACAGGTATGTAGTCTGTAAGGGCATAATACAGACCTCTTGCGTGTAGGTGCAGGTGGTATATATAGCAACCACTGTGCATTTAAATTTTAGTGGTGACTATAAATATCACGAGCCTGTGATTAAAGTCTTTTTGTTTTACCCACATAGCGTATATGTATATTTAATATGAATCTCAGGGAAAAACGTAAACTTTTTACTCAAAGAGCATTAACAGATGATCTTTATAATGGAAACATAATGTGTTATCTGTGAAGTAAGAACTGAATGTTAAATGTAATTTAGATTGATTTTAGCCTTCAAATGTTTTTCGGTTAAAGTACTCAGGACATTAATCGGTTAGTGCTTGATTCTTAAAAATTGCTCAACAAGTTCTTATTTTTTTTAGATATTTTCTAATTGAAGTCTTACGTTATTGCTACTAATGAGGAGCTACGTCCGTATATTAGAGACCTTGAGAAGCTGGTAGCTGTTGACTGCTAAAACAATTTCCCTCTTTTATGGATCTTGAAGATTACTTACCCAGTTTACCACAACGAGGCACTAGATCTTTTCCTGCGGCAGTTTAATTCAGACAACTCTCTCACACCTTATTTCTTTACTATCGAATTTAGTGATATCTCACGGAACCAAACAGTTTTGTCAGGATGTCTTGAGACAGATCACCCAGGATGTTATATCTGCACGATTTTCGGTTGACTTATCTTTTGATCTCAGAGGGAAACTTCAAGCAACGCTTGGTCTCCAAGCGATTGTTCTGATACAGCGAAATTTTACTTTCTCTCTGATCTTAGTGTAAAGTTCACGTTCCCATTGTTCTCAGTGTAAAGTTTTACGTTCTTCTTGGTCTCAGTGTAAAGCTTCAGGTCCCCCTTGGTGACACTGTAAAACTTAATGTTTCCCTGGTTATCCGTTTGAAACTCACGTACCCCGTTACCTCAGAGTGAAACTTGAGCAACACTTACGGGTGGCGACTTGATTTTTGTGACAAACAAAGTGATGTCATGCGTTATAAACATGACGATTTTCAGAGACTTTTAATCATGAACAAAATGTAAGTAATTAGTTCACAGAAGACATAAAAGCACACTGTCAGAACACGATTGAATCTAGGTTCTGCAATGGATGAAATGTGCGTCAGTGTCCATTCTGGAATTTAAAGTGCCCCATGATAAATATGAAGGCCAAGCTAAGAAAACGATAAACAAACTGTTATAAGGAGAACAGAAGAAGTGGGGACGCACATCAGTATGTGGAACATGGCGGAGATTTTCAGGATATGTAGAGTGGACGGAAAATGAAAAGCTCCATTTTCGAAGGAAAGGTGGAAACCTGATGTCGGGATGATAGTTCATAACTAACTCCATGGAGCAAAGTCCTTCTGGAGAAGCTAACAGGTCCTCAGCTAGTCGAGAAATTCCCCGCATTTTATGGAACCTGAAGGTTCATTACCGCATTCACAAGAGCCCGCCACCTGTCCCTATTTTGAGCCATATCAATCCGGTCCATGCCCCCATCCCACATCTTGAAGATCCATTTTAATATTATCCTCCCATCTATGCCTGGGTCTTCCAAGTGGTTTCCTTCCCTCAGGTCTCCCCACCAAAATCCTATATGCACCTCTCCCCTCCCCTATACGTGTCACATGCCCCGCCCATCTCATTCTTCTTGATTTGATCACCCGAAAAATATTTGGTGATGAGTATATATAGATCGTTAAATTCCTCGTTATGTAGTCTTCTGCACTCGCCTGTTACCTCGTCCCTCTTAGGCCCAAATCTCCTCAGCACCCTATTCTCGAACACCCTCAGCCTATGTTCCTCCCTCATTGTGAGAGACCAAGTCTCACACCCATACAAAACAACAGGCAAAATTATAGTTCTGTACATCTTAATCTTTGTATTTTTGGATAGCAAACTGGAAGACAGAAGATCCTGCACCGAATGATAACATGCATTCTCCGACTAGGATGATAGTGCATACCGTATTTATTTATTTATTTAGACTACATACCCTTATTTATAATGCAAGAACAACAAATACTGTGAATAATCTTATAAAGTATTTACACGTTTAAAAACATTAACATTTCTAAGTAACACAGTGCTACCAAATCTCTAAAAACAAGCTGATTAACAAGTTTTTAGTATAAAATAGAAATCATTTAACATGTCATTAACACATCAGTAGTTTATAACATCATTACAGTTTTATCTACCGAAACTGCTGTAGGCTGATTTGCTATAATTTCGTTAATTACAGTAGAACAGCCTTTTGTTTAGAGTAGCCGGGATTCCTATTTCACAGTCTTCAGGCACGACCTCAGTGAGGAATCGCTGCAGGGTAATTCCCCTAAGGTATCAAAGACGACGCTACAACGTCCGCTGGTTTCTGAATGAGACAAATTACTGCCTGTGGCGATGTGCTTTGAGTTAGTCCCACAAGTTTAGCTTATAAGACCAGATAGACTTCTTGAGGAACAAAATATGTGTTTATGTCCATTCCGAATTTATGCCTACTACCTTTTTCCGTCTTTCAAGAGACGTATGTTGAGGCCAACACAAACTTTTGGTTCATATTCTTTCCAGTTTGTTATATGGATATTTCGTTTCTGACAAATTTCAGAAGACACAGAATGGAATAGAGCTATCTGAACACCACTGAGAATTCTCTCACCTCGTAAAGAAGTATCTCGTCTATTATAGAATCTGAAGTTCTTTCTTCATCTTCTTAAGAGGCCGTCACTGGATTCTGTTAAAAACCAGCCAAATCCACCTGCACACTTCAACCTTATTTGTGTAAGATCCGTTGTTATATCGTATTAATAGTCGGCGTGTCTGTTAGTGTAGTGACCTCGCTACGTCCTGGACGACCGGTGAATAACAGTTTAATTCACGAAATTGGCAGAGATAATTTATTCTCTAAATTTTTTCTTTCGCAATGTCGAGAAGGCTGTGTGGGCCACCCAGCTTCCTACCCAGTGGCTATGTGTTATTTTCCTGTGGGAACAGCGGCCGGGGCATGAAGCAGATTACTCAGCACCAGCTAGAGGATACATGGAACTAAACTCCCACTGGTATAACCAATTTTTGCCGCGGTGCTTGTTTAAGTTCAAGGACAAATTTATTTTTTAGTTATAATATTATACCGCGCTGTAACATAAATTTCAGAGAATGTTTTTAGCAGTTTGTAGTCAGCTAAGTTCTTTTTGTTTCCACTTTACGCATTTCTCTTTAATTACTTTTAATCGTAGGTTCACTAACGCCCAGTTTACAATGGATTTGACAATTTTCTTGCAAAGTCGGATTTACACTTGATATATGTTGCGTAAATTTTACAGGGGTTAGGAAATGAATGCTGTTAAGTTTAGTTTTTTAAAAGGATGCGGAATTTTCTTTCTTAGTCTGACCACTGTCTACCTACTCATTGTAGGTGTAAAGAGTTATTGTTGCACCTGATCACACTCAAGGATCCACGCACACTCGGTAGGACTCCTCTTGACGAGGGATCGGTCTGTCGCAGAGACCTCTACCTACCAACACACAACACTTACAACAGACAGACATCCATGCCCCAGGCGGGATTCGAGCCCGCAATTCCAGCAAGCGAGCTGCCGCAGACCTACGCCTTAGACCGCGCGGTCACTGGGATCGGCCCGGAATCTTCGTGTTCTTTATTTTTGTAAAATATTATTTTCCTTTCCTAACGAATGTGATTATACTCACGTTTCTCTATACATAGGAATCCAGTACAGTACTCCTACTTATCTCTATTATGTCCTTCTCCGTTCGCACAAAAGCTGGTGGCCATTGTCAGCACATGTTGGGCTGAATGTGGCTACAAATTATCCTACGGTGTCCACTGTATAGAGTCTATTGTGGATATAATCACTTGAGCACAGCATGTGCAACGACTCGTTTCTATAATACACTTTAGTATAATATATGGACTCTTGTCTAAACACACCGCGTCCAGACGGCGAAGTTTATAAAATTGGAAGTCGTAGTTTCTTAGTGGTGTATAGCAGCCATTTCAGGCTTTGTTTATTAGTACCATTCTGTCGGTCACCACGTTCAGTCGTAACATAGCAAACAATAAAAGGGCGTACAGTTGTTTTGCACATATTTTCAAAACGTTTTCATTGCAGTTTTACATACTGTCTCACAGCTCTGATGTTGTTTTTGAGACGCACATATTTCTTGTAGGATATCTTATTACACTGCTCAGAGCCAGAGATTATGTTACTTGATATTTAGTTAGAAAAAGAGTCTTTTTGAGAATATAATAGATGTTTAGCTGGCAAAGAATTCCCCAGACTACGAAACAAAAACGTCCATTGCTCTGACCAAAAGACCCCGCCACTAGATAAATCCTGTCCACAGTGTGACACTTCCGCTATCCTAAGTTTACTTTTAATATTCTCTTACCATCTGCGAAGATATCTGCAGCGGCGTGTTTACTTCAGTTTCACCAACTAAAAGTGTCTACAAAATTCTGATCTCAACCATGCGTGCTACGTGCCTCGCTCTTCTGATTGTCTTTGATTTATTCATGTTAACATTATTTTCTAAGGAACATTTCCATTAATCATTTAGTTTTATAGGCACGTACTATTTTCCCTGCATGTTCATAGAGACAATCCTGTAACGTGTAGCGAGATTTGAGATTCTTACAGCAGCGTTGCTGAAGATTTAGGTCTACTGAAATGTAACGCAGTATCGACTGGTAAATGTACCAATCTACACGACGTAACAGGAGATTCGAGTGTTTAAACTTATATACTCAACTTGATGGAGGACATCCCGTTGTGCTTCTAATATTCAGTAAATAAACAGTTAAATACCGTCCAACACATCTGTATATCTTCATGTAAGCTACATGTTTCGGTTCTTTAGATCATCATCAGGCTCTAGAATAGAAACTTCAGATGAAGGTAGAAGTGTAACATAACGTACATACTTTCTTGTGAGATCTCACAGTTGTATATATATCTTATGCAGACAAATGTACCCTGTTTTATGTTATTTAGAACAATTTTTACTAAATGCTGCCCAACATGTTTCTAGCCTATATAAGGCTCATCTTCAGGGGCTCTTTCGTTGAAATTACAACAGCTGTTGTAATTTCAACGAAAGAGCCCCTGAAGATGAGCCTTATATAGGCTAGAAACATGTTGGGCAGCATTTAATAAAAATTGTGTCAAATAACATAAAACAGTGTACATTTGTCTGCATAAGATATATATAATTAAAAATGTACGGTACAAGTAACGTAATCTCACAGTTACTTTGTATTTATTACAATTGAGCCTTCGTTTCGTGTAAGATATCTTATTGTAGCCATTCTTATATTGCTGATCTTTTTTATAAAATATATTGTCAAGCAAAAGTATTTCCTCTATATTATGGCCTTTGAATACGTCAATGTAAAATAATTTCTTAAAACTTAATCGTTCCAAATTGAAACGTGTGACAGGTATATGTATTATTTCGTTGTTTTTTATGAGACTTACATATTTATCTTCTTCCATGTTTTTAAGGTACCGTTACTGAGACCCTCGAGTTATAACATGAAAATAACATACAATAAAGTAGGAAGACTTGATTATATTTTATTCTTTAGTGCTTCGACATCGTGCGTGGTGATTTGATAGGTTTGTATCGACGTTTCGGTGGAACATACCACCATGTTATCGTGAGTATGGAAGGAATGTTTTCCTCTGAAACGTCGGTAACCACGTATATCAGACCACCAGCTGATGCTGTCATATTTAAGAGCACCATAAAATGCATCCTTACTGCCATGAACAATTCACATCTTAACTACAAGATCGTTGTAGCTCTGCTTTGCTCTCACACAGTAAATTTGGGTCACAATAATCTGGTGAGTCTGCATCAGCGCTAAAACCTTTTGTTCATACATGTTGAACGGTCAGTTTGAATGGACCAATCAGCTTTGTGACGGCGCGGAACAAAACCAGATAACATTCTACCAAGTTGTGTCAATTACACGACTGTCATCCGAATATCGTGGTATTGGTTTGTATAGGGATGGGATTATGACGTGTTTGTCACGGCATTCCAGTCTTAATTGACACATCCGTCATTACTGTAGCATCACATCACCGTTGCTTCTACACTAATCAATTTAAGGGGGGAGGGGGGAACATCACAAGAATACGGCGTTATTGATGCGAAAGGACTCCTATGAAATCTATAATATAAACTTACAGAGCTGAATAGAAGAACTGTATTAGTTTATAATTTATAATGCCAGTAAGTATGGATATGGCGACTCGTTATATGCTCGACGGTCTGTGGATCGAAACTCGGTGGGGCGAGATTTTCCGCATCCGTCCAGACCGGCTATGAGGCCCACTGTGCAATGCGTACCCGGTCTCTTTTCCGAGGGTAAAGCGGTGGGGCGTGGCGTTAAACACCCACCCCCATATAGTACCGAGGTTAAAGAAAGAGTAGAGCTATGCCTTTTTTCCCCCTCTGGGCCTTCATGAGCCGTTCTAGGGTGAACTTTGCCGTTACGTTTTACTTTATGGGTATTGTAGTAAGTACAGTGACTAAGCTGCGGGCTGTATAAGCCGGCGGTCGAAACCCGGTGGATGCAACAGATGTAATTTTAATATCTTCTCCAAAAGTCCACACCGGTTCTGGGGACCACCCAGCCTCCTACTGAATGTGCAGCGTGCGTTCTTTCCCCGGAGGTAAAGCGGCCGGACTTTGGTTCTATCTCTGAACTCCAAGTACCGAGGTAGGAATTAGCGGAGCTCTAACTCCACTCATCCTATACGCCTTCACGGCATGTATAGTGACAACTTTACTTTCTTATCAAGGAGTTTGAGTTGGAAGGGACTTATATTTGTTAAGTTGGCAACAGGCAAGTTCAGGAAAGAGATACCTCATGAGGCATTTACTGCTTTCTTTCTCATCTTTTCTAGTTCATTCTTTATGAATCGTGCTAAAATTAGACGCTGTATAATCTGAAATACTAACAACGCCCTAATGTAGCATACATGAGAAAAAGCGAGAAATGTGTACCATTTTCTTGTCGCAAGACCTCGAGGGAAGAGACCAAATGGATCTTTGAGACATAGGCCTGCAGTATAGTGTATGATATTTGCATGCATCTTACATTCTTGTTGCTGTTCTAGGTGACTTTTTTATATGTTGTAATTTTCCTGGTAAATGTGAAACTGATTTCATGTTTTGGCACATTCATGCATAATTCTTAAACATCTGGGCAACTAATTTTCATTCCCCTATATTTTCTGTGTGGTAGAATATGTAGCAAAGTTATGTGAACCGTAAATTAGAAATATTCCAGCGAGCCTTTTCTGGGTTAAATTCAAGCTTTTCTTAACGGTTTCCTCGTTTCACGGTACGCGTTTGTAAGAAACAATTCTGCATTTTTGTTTCACTCTGCATTCTCAAAGTAACAGACCTTTTGCGATAAATATAGTCCTGTGTTTCTCTTTAATCCAGGTGTCGTTTTAACATGCTTTCCATTAATTGTAAAACTTGGTAAAAAAACTGCTCATCCATCTATCATCATCATTGGGGTTGCACAAAAAGCCTTAAGGCTGTGGTGCGGGGGCCCTTCATAAAAAAAATGCTTTAGCGTAAGGCGATCCAAGAGTTGAATGCATAGGCGACGTCCGTCAGTACACACATTCGGAGTATTCAATTGGCTTAAACCGATCTGAAAGTGACTGTTTGTACTGCAGGAGCACCAGTAGCATGTCTGCGGTCAGAAACTTCCGACAGATGGGCCACTGAACTATAAACATGGATGATTGCTGCATTTTCTGTGTCCTGGTAGGGCAGCAGTAATTGTCAGGCCTGTAGCAGCGCTCGTCTGTTCCTATGAAGTGGCACTGAACACACATACAGGAAATAATCGGAAAAACATACGAACTTTGCTTTTCCTTAAACTCTTCCATCTATATACAGAGGTTAACAGGAACTATAAGTGTACATGAGTGCTGTATCCTTGGCTGCTTTACAACCTTTTAGAATCCTCTTTTGCGGTTTCGTTTCATACGACTGAAAAATCATGGATGTTACGAAGAATGAACTTTTTCTTTCGATGTGGAAGCACAAATTTTATATGCATAAATCCCGTTATCTGTCGGGCACCTGGGAGTAACACATGTAATGGACTAATATTTGATACACTTTTATTTTTCTACTTCTGTTTACTACAAACCAATATGACCCTTGACCTGCTGCGTTCTAGAGCAACTTTTTTTTTCGTAGTTGGAATCGCGGTACCCAACTGGTTTGCGAAGCTTTTAAAAAAGACGCCCGAAAAATAGAACAGTAACAGGTATTCTGAAGTAGTTGTCATTTAAATTACAAGTACATATGTAAGTCTGACGATATACACTTGGAGTCAGTTTGCGTATTTTATTATTACATGTCACTTTGTGCTACATGTTTCAGCTCATCTTAGTCTTAGTCAGGGAGAACCAAGTAAAAGAGAAGACATTTATGAAACTCTAGTGTATGTCCTCACTATAATGCATGTAGAAGACATAGCAGCAAGTTTTATGTATATAGTGTAAATATTAACATTAAAGTACAAGCTTACAATTGAATAAATATATCTGCGTAAATATTATTACGTTTCATAACGAATTACTTTTTAAATTTTTGAATGACTTTCTAAGTTACATTTATAGATTTTGGCCTCGAGACTTTTTATTCACATTAAGTGTATCTCACAGTAAAATACGGAGAGTATATTCTAGAAGTTTTCAAAATATTTGTTGCACAAGAACTGCGTAGACGTGGAGGTAGGCGAAACTTTGTGAATAGGGTTCAGGTTAATATCGGGTTACAACACGCAAAACAGGAAGTTGGGTTCTCGCAAAGATAGTAGTATCACCAAAGAATTACATCGTACGCACACTGGTTACTGAATGCTTGAGAAGACACGAGAGAAGGCAATGATGCAGAATGTATGGCGCTTGTAGGTTTATCCGTGGCCGACAGGTGTTATTATGACAGCAACTAAGCTGCGAGCTGATCCTGAGCGCCTGCTGTGTCTGCGGTCGATGAGACATAGGCCTTGAGGAAGAGACCTGTCCTATCATATCAGCTTTACGAAAAGCAAGCAAGATTTATACTTCCTTAAACATCAACACTGTGGCTCAATTTCAGATCCACGCCGTCACTTAACCCCTAAAGA
Organism: Reticulitermes speratus; assembly: GCA_021186555.1. Classification (NCBI taxonomy): domain Eukaryota; kingdom Metazoa; phylum Arthropoda; class Insecta; order Blattodea; family Rhinotermitidae; genus Reticulitermes; species Reticulitermes speratus. The sequence continues at coordinate 26,453,060 of JAJKFL010000005.1, forward strand.
CTGTGCCTCGATTAACACTGCAGGGAAATGAACGTTCCGGTTAAGAGTTGGTCAAATATTTTTTACCCTGTTGAATAGAAATATACGACGCTAGTGATCATGTAAAGGGCACGGTACCGTCACGAACAGATGAATTTAAATATAGGACCGTGAGCGGACCCATTGTGTGGATCGAGCTTAAATCAATGTGATAGTACTTTTCTAACTAGTGTTCCCCGATGTTTGAAAGAGCATTGGTTTGTTTGAAAGTTCTCAGGCTTCGTCCGCTTGTCCTTCTGAAGAGATTAATATTAATATGAAGGTGACTACGGAACATCGGTGGAATGACAGTGACGCTGCAATACCAAGGTACTTACTCGGAGATAACCTGTCGCATTGCCACTTTCTCGACTACATATCTCTTACAGCCTGACCCGGGAAACAACTCGGTCCTCCGCGGAGATTGGCCGGCGACTTACCCGCTGAGCCATTGCACAACCATCATTAAAGATTAAAGAGGAAAAAAACAGAAGAGAGGCAGGGTGTTCTAGTGAGAGGCACTACATTATTACTACAGGGAGGAAACAGAAGATTAAATTCTCTGGGTTTTCACACGTTGCGCCCGTTGGTCCTTCTGGTGAAGGTAGGCTGGAGGCAAGGTAGACTGTTGGAAAAGTGAAGAAGGTAAGGTGGTGGCAAGTGGACTATCTGAGTATGCAGCAGATGGAAGAAGTTCAGCATTTGGGCTGAGTTTTGAATTGTGCATTTGAAGGGCTGCGTAATCACGAACTTGGTTGAAGTTTGGAGGGTTGCTTTGGTCGCAAAATTTGAAGTTAATGTTGAGAAGGTTGTATGAGAAGCATATAATGCGACGTTAATTTTGGACGTGGACTCAGCATTTGCTCTATGACCGAGGAAAACGACGGAAAACGGCGGAAAACCTGATAGAGTTGGTTGGTCGCAGGACTTTTCGGATGCATTCTGACTTCTAGCTGGAAGTCTAAAATCTGTGTGTATTATACATACAGATCCGGACTGTATCTCACAGGGAATATAGTATGTTTCTGTTAGAAAAACCTATCAGTGATTGCTGTGCAAAAAAGTAATGACTATTTAGTAAGAATCATACGGAACACATTTACGTAGTATATACTGTGGACAAAACGTAGAGTTTTATTAAACGTGGCGGTAAATGCTCGTAAAAAACCAACTGGGATTTGAAGGGTTAACTATGTCTAGTAGTGTTTATTTTTCCCCCTCTCTCTTGTTCGTTCCATGCACTTCTTGGTTGAGTGTTGTGAACTCTTTTCCTTCTTTTCTTCCCCCACCCCCAAATAAGTTGTTAGCAGGGGTAAGTTATTTGCGCAAGGTTTCAGACCCAACCCGGGGCTGTGCTGGTAATCGTGTTTGATCTCTCTTTCTGAGGAATATTCTGGACCTCACAACTGACATTGTAGTTGTTATTCGTAACATTGTGGTAGAAATGTAATCATTATACTGAGAATTGTATTGACCTCCTTGATGACTTGCTGTTACGACAATTATATACTTACAAAGAATGACGTAAAAGTTTCACAACAGTTTAACTATGCCTCCATATTTTCGTATGTGTTTTTAATTCGTCAAATTGGCAACCACCATATTGGAGACGCACATTAGGCCTACTCATGATCCACGGTTTACTGAATGTTAGCGGTCTCAGTAAAGGACTATCTGCCATCGCAGCTCACAACGTAACTTAAATTTTAGTACTACTTTTGCAACGTCCTCTGTGTTCTCCGGTGCATAGAATGTAGGACCCCATAAATTCATTCTAACTGTAAACCACTCGGTTTTATAACTGTTAACAAAAGTTTATATATAGCCATGTTACATATATAAACGACTTTTATGTTACATCAGCATCTGAATGCCATTTGCCTTCCATGGCTGTCTTAGTATAATTCGTTCCCATAATAATCATCCCGACGTTGTTTTATGGTATATTCCTTCAGAAATTCTTTTAATCAGCCTCCTCTCTGGCCGCCTCGTTAGGATAAAGATAGAAGTTCTGTTTTAAATGGAAACACACACACACACACACACACACACACACACTACACAGGATTTAATTTGCCCCCAAATGAGGGTACGGGCCATAGTTGATGTTGCTTTATGGACAGGCCGCATGTTATGTAGCTTTTGGATATATTAAGTTAATCTCAGTAACTTTTAAAAATTAATTTCTTGCTGCACATAAAACACACAGTTTACAAAAACTAACCAGCTAATGTTGATGCGGGACATAATCGTTGCTTATTGTGAGAATCATACGAAAAAAATAAATTCGGTCGGCGAAATGAAATTTTCTTTATGTTGAAGAAAGTGTTTGTAACTACTGTCCTTTAAAAGAATTAAGCTATTATAAAAGATATGACAATTATTTAGTGATGAATATTATGAAATAATCATCATGCCCCGTGAATTTGATTGCTGTTGAAACAACCGTGCCCTGTGCCAAGGTAATGCCCTATCATTCGTCTGACTGGATTGAGGAAAAATAAGCATAACACCAGTCACGATAAGTGATAAAATGTTATTTGGCAGTCAGCCGCTTTAATTCTGGGCAGAAGTCCAACGTTCCGGAAAATATTCTCTGCGTCTGTCATCAGGGAAATTGGTAATTCCATGAATATGTAGCATACGAGTATATTGCGAAACTCTTGATTGTTTGTAGGCTGAGAGTATTCGAGAAGAGACTGCACGGGAAGATATGTGGGCCAAGATGGTGCAAATAACAAGAAACTGGAGAAAATGGCACAATGAGAAGATTCGTAATTTGTATTACTCGCCAAATATATTTCGGGTGATCAAATCAAGGGGGATGAAATGAGCGGTGATTTTGACACGTATTGAGAAAATAAAAATACTTACAGGGTTTTTGTGAGGAAACCTGAAGGAAAGGGACCGCTTGGAAGGCCCGTGTTTAAATGGGAGTGCAATAGTGTAATGGATGATGAAGGTATAGAACGAGGTGACGTAGACTGGATTCATATGGCTCAGGATAATGACAAATGGCCGGCTGATGTGAATATGGTAAGGAACCGTTTAGTTCCATAAAATGCGCGTCAATTCATGTCTAGCCGAGAAACTGTTAGGTTCTTAAGAAGGAATCCGCACCTTGGAGGTAGTGAATTATGTGTAATACTCAGGTGGTAAACCTCAAACTTAAAATCTGCGAGAGCATTATAGGCATAAGTGGAGAGGTGATATTTAAACGGATCTTAAATACTGTGTGAGAGATTTGACTTCACTTTGTCTGAGTTCCAGATTTTCTGGTTTATTTTACATTTTCTTATATCTGGCAAAGCATTTTAAGTAATACTTTGGTGCTAAACTCCTTCGATATCAGTTTCTCAGACACGAATTTCAAATTTGACCACTTCCATGAATTCAACTGTCTTACCGTCACAGTACTTTTAAACGCACATTGAATGAATTGCTAAGGGATTGCGAGTAACATATGGATTATATATATTTGTTTCCTTAATCATGAAATGGGGCGCGCGGTGGCGCAGTTGGTTGAGGCACTACGCTAAAAACCGGAACGTCGCGGGTTCAAGGAATTTTTCCTTGACATAATCGTTTTGGTAGCACTGTGGCCCTGGGGTCGACTCAGCCTCTAACAGAAATGAGTACCAGGAATATTTCCTGGGGGGTAAAGGCGGCCGGTGCTTAGGGCTGACAACCTTACCACCTTCATGTGCCGATTGTCTGGAAATCTGGGAGCCTCAACCTCCTGGAACCCTAAGGGTCTGTCCAGGCCTGTAATGGGATTGCTTATTGCTTAATCATGAAATAACCTAAAGATAATGCTTCAGAATTTGATTCGCGTTTCTTCCTGGTGCTTATTTCCATCGTGTCATGTTGCGCATTACAATGCTGCAATCCTGAAACGTCTTGTATATCAAGTCTACTTCAAACAATGCAAAATGTACAACTGTTATTCAAGTTTTCTTGGGTATGAGACCGTGTAGATTGGTAACTCTTTTCCAATTTGCACGTCGTAACATTCCCAGAATACTTGAATCTTTAGCAACATTGCTATTTGACCTCAAACGTCGCATAATATTATCATAATAAACCATTGTCACAAATATTTAGAGACTGACACCATTGTTACTAATAAATGATCACCTCATTCGACGTTACGCAACAAAAGGCGGCATCAAATTACGGATTTATTCTACAAGATAATGTGATACTTGACCATAAATGTCTTCATTATGAAGCCATCTATAGAGAATCGTTATAAATAACTGGGCCTTATACATAATTACTTAGCGAATTCTGAGTATCTTGTTACAAAGCGTTTGTACATTTACCCTAGAGTATGTACATTTTTAAAAATGTCGTTTTCTGGACTAAGCAAAATTAATAAAAACATAAAATTCTTAAATGTTCTGTGGATGGGAACCATGTAAAAAGTTGTTCAAATTCTTTACTGTAACAGAGGAAATACTTTTGAAGTAGAGTGTACTACATACCACACAGAGAGAGACTGGGAATTTGTTAAAGTGCTCAACTTAGACGCTCTTCTAATTGCTTCCCCCTTTCTGCTTCCGGCAAGTTTACAACCCCCTGTCTAGCGCCACATAAGAGTAGTTCTACAGTATAATCTGTCTGAAGAAAAGGTTTTACAAGATCTTAACCCTTTAAAACATAATTGTTAGGGTATGTACTACCTGCTTTAACATTAAACAAGTCTATATTATGTCCACAAGATTTATTTACGTATTTCTTATTATTCTCGGATTAAACAGCAATTATTTCCGTAAGATCGGCCTTTGAAAGCAGTATCGGAGATCCGTGGTTCTCACATCGGCTCTGATGAGATTTTAAGTATTCTGGGATAGGACGCCGTGTAAATATGTATATAGTGAGGCAGTATGTTTACTGTGAGGTAGGAACTAAATTTTCCTGTATTAATAAGATGAAAAATCGGCTTAAGTGTGAAAAGTATTCAACTTTTCTTCTGCTACCACTTCAGGACATTTTCTTCCCCCACAGCACCTTTTCTTCTCCCACTGCCACTTGCTCTCATTTTCCTTTAAGAGAAAGAAGAATGAGCACCGCATGGGAATGTTCAGAGCAGTAAACTTTTAGTTTCGTTTTTGTTCCCTATCTCAGTCATTAAAGGGTTAATTATATATCCTACGACTAGGTCCGTGAGGGTAAAATTTCGTCACTTTTATCTAAGGCTAATTACGTTCGTTCTATCCTTGCTTCCTTATTTCTTCACTCGTTTCCTTTATTTTTATTTTGTGCCATTGCTCTTTCAGTCGTCAGACCTTACTTTCCTCTATGATCATGTTACTTTTCTCATCTTCTTCATGTTTACTTTATTTTTCTCCAGAATTATTTCTTCCGTTCTTTGCTTTTGTTTGTTTGTGTTTTCCTTTTTTGCATCCACTTTAAAGTTATCCTGAAATCTGCGCCCAGCGCTCTGTCCTGGTATCTACCTTTCAGTTTTTCACTCTAAATTTGTGTGTGTTTAATTATCTCCTACATGTGTGCTACATACACTGTCTCTTTCATTCTTTATTTGATCTCTCTAATGATATTTGAAGAAGAATATAAATTATGAAGCTTCTCATTATGCAGCTTGATTCGTCGTCCTGTTCTCCTCTTTCTCATGTCCAGTATTCTCCTAACTAACCTGCGACAAAATACGTTTTACTGCCATGAAAACCAAGTGGCAAATTTTTTTTCTTTATGAACTGCAATTTATGCAGTTAAAAGAGAATAAACTTAGGAGAAAGTAGACAATGTTAATAAAAGATAAATTTATTGGTAAATTGTTAATTTCCTTTGTCTTTTCTTGCGTCTTTGTTTTGCGGATGGAAAAAACGACCTCAAGGTATTGACGGTAGCTGCGAATATTTGAATACGCAGTGGCATACAGCCGAAAAAGAGTGGTGCTGTAGCTTAGAGTTTGAGCGAGGGCCTAACAACCCCTGACCGCAAAACTTTTAACATTTCACGAATTGTTCAAAACCGCGTCGCACCTAGACTGACTCCTTAGATCTGGGTCAGGATAGGGACAGGTGGCGGGTTGTGAACACGGTAGTGAACCTTCGGTTTTCATAAAATGCGAGAAATTTCTTGACTATCTGAGGAACTGTTAGCTTATCACGAAGGACTCTGCTTCATGGGATCAGTTAGTTCCTCTTTCATTAATTGATTATATTAATTTGTGTTATCTGCCACAGAATAAACATATATTAATTCTTTATGCATGGTCACTATTATAAAAATGAACCCTTTCAAAATACGCTAAACATGACGTGCCACTAAATATAAATCTCCCGCATTGTTTCTTATTGTTAAACTAAATTGTAAATGTCTGGTTACTATAGAAATATATAAACAAAGAAGGCTTTCCGCTTAAAAGGATCTAACCATACAAGGGGTTGAATTTTCTGACAAACAGTGAAACAGATCTTGCATTGTTAGCATAACGGGATCAGAGAATCAGAGAAGTTGCAGTAACATTGTGTGCAAAGTTACAAATACACTTGAACTTTGTTATAAAGTTACTCAGAAGTGAGAGTTTTGTGTTTTAAACGAGTGTTGAACAAAGCGAAAGTTGCAAGTCATAATGTAATAACAGGTTTTATCGGCTTTCAGAATCTGTTACCTTTCAGACTCTTTTTCACACGATAAGAGAGACTGCTCACCCCAACCTTACTCCTACCTGAGCAGTTCCAAGCACGAAATATCTCCGCTCTAATTGAACGTTTGTTTATCAAATTTCATACACTTAACTTGTTGCTGCGCTTACCAGTGCTCGCTATGACAGACAGCCAGGCAGAAACATAAGATTTATGTTAGACATTATTTTGGTGGCAAAACCGACATCGACTTTTCAAAATCTTGGCCGTTAATGGTATTAGACTCAACAGTGATATATTTGCATTTTGTTGTTTATCAAATTGTTTTATTGACCGTCACTGCCCTGTTGACACTGCTTACTGAGATAAACACGATAACAGGACAAATACGAAAGTTGTACTAATATTACGAAGCTGTACTTTTGGAACCATTTTTTTTTTCGGTTTTGGGCATTTTAATTACTTACGTGTTTTGAAACTTTCGCGGAGACAAATTTCAGTGAAATCTTCACGGATTGACAGCCGCGTCAGGATGTTCAAATCCACCAACTTTTCACAGACCGACTTTCTCCATTGTCATTACTTATCGCTGAGCCAAACTAGAATGATGCGTTTACTCTTCGAAGTTCTAACTCAGAAGTGCGTGTCCAGCTGCAACGGCACAGCTCACAGTTTAAGGGGAGGTTCTTGTAAACACAGTGGCGGATATTTTTATACTATAAAAGTGGGTAATTTTAACTGGTTAAATTACTGCTAGCCGTTGGCCGTCAGTCCTTTACGTTGTTTGTTTTATTTTGTTTGTTAATAAATAACACAGGGAGCTGTAAAACGTGAATTAATTTAAGTACTTTTTACTAACTTAAGCAAAAACGAATAGTATTTAATTTTAAGGAATTCTTGTGTTTGGACCTGTAGCTTTAAAAACAGAGAAACATAGGCAAATGTTTTGCTTAGGAAACTTGTAAACACAGTTTTGCTCATCTAAACGGTTGGAGAGTAGAGTGCGAGTTATGTACACGTATATGTTTAGATACTGTCAGTAACACTGGCCATTATACTGACTTAAAAGCATACTAACTCGCCAACAAAAAAGAAAACATGAGACCTGTTTCTATAGTCCTGTAATCCATAGTCGTGGATGATGTTCGCAGTAATATCAGTAGGACTGATGGGCGGAGCGTGCAGAATCGATATAAATAACATGCTTATTGGGGCAACATGCGTCATCAACACACACGATATAATCCCAACCTGCGCACAAATGAATTTTCCTTTGTTTTTTTTAATTTAAGAGTAACAAAAAAGACAAACATATTCTACAAGGTTTTTTTATCTTAGGCTTCCGCCGTGGTTTAAATGAGATCTTCACTCTTCTGTGATGTTAGCGTTTATTGGTAGTTAGTTTCTACCAATCAACGCGACATAACATCCCAGAAGAGCGAAGACCTCAAGTTTTGTTTACATATATTTCTGTCTTTTAAGTTTCTTGCAATATTTGTAGACTGCAAATATAATTATTTCCTTTGTAACCTACGTGATATCGATAATCGTAACGATAAGTCATTCAGTGTTACAACAATGCTGAAATAGTTTACATTTGTCTAGTTTTAATTAACTTAATGGATATAAAATACGTTCTACGCTACTCTCAAAGTATATTTATGTTTTTTGAAGGTTATAGTTTTCATGTTTATAATTTTGACGCACTAAATTATCGACATATGACCTCAGTGTGCTGTTCATCGGGGAATTAACATTTGTTCCATTCCTTAGGATTTGTGCAACGGGAGTCATGTCAATCCAGAATAAGAACTGCAGAGTTCAGTTGTGATTCTTGAAAATATTCACCAAACGTCTGAAGCAAGATAGGGAAATACTACTGTTGATATACTAGAATTGTGCTTTTATGAACACATCCAGGAGGCAGTCTCTCTTCCAGTCCAGTTATTTTCCTAACAACCTTGACTACCAAGGCTGTTGCAAAAGAATCTTCCGCATAGGCATGTAGTGATTCTTACAGTTACTGCTTCTTCCTTTTAAAAAGTTTATAGGGAAACACCTTTCCCTTTTTCTGTTAACACATATTTTGCCCTTGTATTGAGTTGGAACCCACTCTCTCCCTGTGGTATTTGCTTTATTTTCATTGAAATTAACGCTTGAGGTAGAACATCCTGGTGATAATAATCCCTTATATTTTAAGCTGTACTACTGTTGCGGTCATACAAAAGACCTGTAAATGTGTATTATAAGTAACAAATGGTAATATACTGCCACCGTGACAGCCCGGTATTAATCGGTAGGTAGCCTCGAGTATTGTAAGAACTGAACTGAAATAAATTATTATTATTATTATTTCCATTACTTTAGCAGGCTGGCCAGTGTTCGTTCAAAGAGTGACAGCACTGCTGAATTGAATCAGCAACGCAGTTTTAACCAAAGTTTGTGGCGTTTGACTGCTTGACTACGAACACATATTGTGTTACGCTAATAAGTCTGGTGCTACTGTGGCCAACATCAAGCTTTTTGTTAACAATTGCCAGAATCGTAGTCCTAATTTCTCAGAAGATGAAGTAGAAATGACAAAAGCGGTCATTCCACCACAGCCATGGCATTTTTTCAGGGTCGCCAAAAACTAGCTCTAGTTTTCATAAATTCACAAGGTTACATAACGGAGAAAAATCAAAGGACCTTATATTGCGGACGATACTCATATTTACTAAACTTACCCTACGCTAGACTGTGATGTGAGCTTTACAGCCACTGTGAAGGTGCGTATGTGTGTAACGATCTGTTAATATGCTGGCGTATATTATTAGATATTATATACGCATTAATTAACGTTGGGTTTACAATAGAGCAGTGGCTTCTAATGTGTGGGCCGCAGAACCGCAGGGAATTATTACAAGGGCTGCGGCAATTTCCATGGCTTCGCAGAGAAGTCTTGCTCCTCCATCTGGCGTGTAGCCTTTTATGCTTTCCGCGGATCTTTAAGACGAGCATCTTCCAGTTTGGCAGGCCAAACAGAGGGTTAGTTTACCACGCTCCACACTAAACCGTAGGCGTCTTATATGCATATTTTGCTCCAAACCGTCAGCTCTGCTGCCACGGAATAAATATCAATGATGTGCGCGTCAAATTGCTGGTGTTGTATAGGTGGTAACAGCGATTGATGGCAACAGGGAACGTCAATTGCTTGTTTGATGCATGTAACATGCAGCCATTTTTTGTTATTACATTATTGGTACGTTTTCCTTTGTTCTTTCTCACTGATTGATTATTTGTTGTCTACCTACCATGTTTCCATTCGCAATTTTTGTTTCTGCGGAACCGTTGTTGTTGTTTTTTGCATGCGTGATTTTATTTGCCAGGCTAATTTTTGTGCTAAATGTTAAAACTAGCGACTATATATTACTGTGTCTATCGTTACGTGACTCCAGTGGTGGTAAAATTCCGACAATAGGTCAGCCGCTGGGAACAGAAGTATTGAAAATGAAATAACGAAATAAATAAATTGAAATTATTACTTCCAGTTAAACTTCATAGTGCAAGCAAATTAAACAACCACTTCGGAAATTCAGCGAAAGGTACTTAAAGTGGATATTAGAAGGACGTGTTCTGAAGATTATCAAATGCGATTTTGCATGTTTTGTTAGGAACCGCTCTCCACCTAGGGCTTAAAATCCACAAAATTTGTAACAAAATAGTGAATTTGCATGCAAGCCAGTAGAATTTTTCAAAGAAACTCACATAAATAAAGGAACGTAGCAAAGAGTTGAGCATACCGCTAAAAGTTCTAGTCATTCGAAGGCAGAGGGAGCTTGTACTCGTGTAGATACTCTACTAGTAAACGTAGGAAATTCACACTGCCTAAGAGAAGAATTACTATTACCGACAGTAAGAAAAAATTATTACGTTGCTGGGAGAGGGGACTTGCAAGGAAATCAATGCTATCTCATTATCAAATAATTCAGTTTAACGCAGAAACGGCGAGATTATTGATGACATAAAGGAAGAGTTGAGAGTAAGAATAGACGACAGTCGACTTACTTTGTCTGAAACTCCATGAATTCTATCCAGTGTTGCGAATAATATGGAAATCTGAAAGTGTACCCCTTCTTCTGAAAATCCTTGCATACGTAGACGTCATGTGCCGTATTTAAAGTATGGTATTACTTCGTAAAAAGCGTAATAATGTCTGCAGAAAATGTGTCGGGAATTGCCTCTGACGAGGCTCGCGCCATGGCAGGCCGATGTATTGTATTTGTTTCTCGTTTGTAAACTATCACTAGAAGCAAAATGCATTCACTGCAGCATCGGCCGGGAATCACTAGCAATAAAAAATATGCGTCCTGAGCTAAGGAGAGTTTCCAAGGAATCCGTGAAAACTGTTAATTTCATTAAAACATGTGCTTTAAAATTCAAGAAAGTTTGCCTTTCTGCTATAGGAGGTAGGCACTGATCACCGTCAACTGCTTCTGCATACGGATGTCCGTTTAATTCTTAACTGAAGGTTCTAACTTGACTACTCCAGTTACGGGATGAAGTCAGGGTTTTTCTGTCTCAATCCAATTTACAGGTTTTATTCTGCTTCAACGACTTTCTTAGTTAATGGATTTGGCATGCTGAGCTGAAGTCTTCAGTCACTTAAACAGACTCAGTCCGAGCCGTAGATGCATTCCAATTTAAAGAAGAAATAGAATTTATTATCCAAAAATTATGTCATTTTCTCGTCGACTGAACCAATGAAACTACAAATTATTGTATTCCCTTTGTGATTTTTTAATCACATCAGCAACGCCGCTCCAAACACAAGTAACATCTGCTACAAGTTAATACTTCAAAGCTCCAAGCACAGTTGCACGTTGTACCATCTTGTTCCTGAGTTAGGATACGAATGGAGTGTTGATAATGCTACTCGCATATCTGAGATCAAAGGAAGAAAGCAATCTACCAGAAATTTGACGTTATTATTCTTCGAAGCTGGTTTTAACACTAAACCACTTGGCTAACTTCTGGCTACACTTTCGTTTCGAGTACCCAAAAACATTTTGTCAAGCCTGTGAGGTAGCTAATACAGTTTCCCCACGATATATGGCTGTAAAAATGGATTTTATTCACATGTTGCAAAGAACTCCAAATACTAAAGCAAGCTGGCTCTAGAACCTAGTTTACGTTTCAGCGTCGAAGTAGTGATCTGTCCGAGCAATGCCACGATTTTTCTTACAGAATTCGATTAAATTTTATCATCATCATCATCATCATCATTATGATCATTATCGTCATATTATTATCATTATATTTAACGACTCACACCGACCAAGCTGTAGCTCAAACTAAGTGCATAGCCGTGTGTTGTAAGAGATTTTCAAAGACACAAATACATAATGACCCCTGAAGAGACTTTGATATTTTAACTCCTAATTTAACCTTATTTAATAAGAAAAACTAACCACTGGACAAGGTTATGAACAGTTACATCCACTGATAAGTTGCGTTCCCAAGAAACATCTTAATGTTATCCTCCGGTGTCTCAAGCATCCAAGGGCCTTTACGAAGAGATTTGCCCACCACACTTATTATGCGTTTCTTACCTCTTTGTCGTAACCTCACGCCCACGTCATGTTCTCGCACACTGCATTGCCCTAACTTTATTTTGTGGTTTTTTTAAGTTTTAATTCACCGTGCATTTTATTATTTAAGATAAAACACCAACAAATTTGCACCTTATAATTTGTGCATTTGTTGGTGTTTTATCTTATTATGTGGTGTTATGGAAAGCTAAATTGGTATATTATCCAGGATACGGGATGGACGATCGGTGAATCGGAGTCCAGTTCCCAGTGGGTGTGGAGATCTCTTCATCACCGTATCCAGACCGACTCTGTGATCCACCCTGCCTCCGTTCTAACCGCCCCGGCGGCTGTTTCCCAGTGGTAAAGCGGCCCAGTCGTGTAGCTGCCTACTCGTCTCCATCCCTTGCCAAAGTTTATGAAAAGCTAGAGCTTTACATGTGTTGCCAGTTAAAGTCCACGGCTTATAGATGGCTCTGGTGCTGATCACCTTTTCCTGGGCGATCAGCTTATTTGGAGTTTATTAAAAGACGCTGCTAGTGACTCAGATTACATGACATCGACGTGGATGTGGAAAGAAGCGGTCGTAGCCTAATTTAAATTCTGTATTTGTCTGAATGTACACTGTGACCAGTAAAACAGAGTTTCTCTTTATGTAACACCCAAATGTACTCGCTTACATCGTCGTTCTTAGACCCAAGTACTTTCATGAGTACGTTCAAAGGTTTGTAATTTTATTTTCTTCCTTGTCGGTAAGAGACCGTATTTCATATCCACTCCTGTAGACCTAATATACAGATGTATTTATCGGCAATCTGTAGATATAGCAGACTTCTGTATGAGCAATAATACGTCGAAGGTATTGAATTAGCTTCGTTCTCTGCACGTTTCGCGCGAAGTACGTGCTAAACCCGTGACACGTGTTTGGATCAGGACTGTGCCTGTGAGGTAAAGTTGCTGAGGGCACGAAGTTCAACGTTCAGTTTCTTTGACAGCTTCCTGACCACGTAACTATTAAATTTTCATTCTGTAGACATTTAGGAAGCAAGACGCGGTTTATCGATTCCTTTTATTTGCGCTCATGCTGTGGGTTTTATTTCTTTTATTATCCCACGGTGCTCATAGGGCGGTTCATATTTCGCCTGTTGTGTTTTATGTGTTTTGCACAGAGTAGAAACTGAAGCCAGTATTAATGGGTACTCAAGTTGCGTCTGAAAATTTTCCAAATTCACCCATTATCATTTTATGTATCTCACTAGCGATAACTTTCATTTATTTCAAATAGAACATCGTTAAACTTTAATATATTTTAGACACTTTAATCGTAACAACAATTTGTTTTAGTGCTGTATATTCTTTACACATTGTTTGCATCCTGTACATGTAGGCCTATGATACGTACTAAGCATTACGGTATGCTTAAAGCATGAGAATAAGGAGGTAGAACGAGCTGTACTCTTGCTTCAAATTCAGAATGCCCCAACTTAAAATCTGTGAGAGGGGGATATTCTGACTAAATCTTTCACGATTTTTCTCAGTCCTTCGGGTACATAGTTTTGTAGTACCTCAAAATAGGCCACGATCTCTTCCTTCCATATAATTTCAAATTTCCGCAACAGTCTGATACTAGACATTGTCTAATCGGAGCTGTTGAAAACGTCCTTAAATGAATCATGCATGAAATCGCAAAGCATCAACAACACCGTCCAGTGCAAATATCGGTAAATTATATGTTATTTACGTATGACCTGACACGTTTCTTTATGTTTTAAAATCATCTTTAGAGAATGTAAAAATTATCTCTGGTAATTTTAAAATATTACTACAAAGTAGGCACTGCGCTACAAGCCGGAAGGTCACGGGTTCGATTCCCGATGGTTTCACTGGAAATTTTCATTGACATAATCCTTTCGGTTGCATTATGGCCCTGGGGTCGACTCAGCCTCTAACAGAAATGAGTACCAGGAATATTTCCTGGCGGGTAAAGGCGGCCGGTGCGTAGGGCTGACAACCTTACCACCTTCATGTGCCGATTGTCTAGAAATCTGGGAGCCTCAACCTCCTGGAAGCCTAAGGGCCTGCCCAGGCCTGTAATGGGATTTCTTTGCTTTTACTACAAAGTAGGATATTCGTATTGTACCTATGGATGTGGTTACGCTTTGAAGAAGGATTCATATTGATTCTTTATTGTCTTTATTTCTATAAAATCCCCTATTCGTGCATTATGATTTTATATCTCATTTTAAACATTTATAAAACAACTTTTAATCAGTTCTAAACATTTGGGACACGTAATCATTAGCGTTTACTTGACCATATTCCCTGTTGGTCCAAGTGTAACATGGTTTTCAATCAAATGACAATACTTCTTGAGTATGGTCGCGTTGGACTGGATTATTGATGATTACCGAAACGGAGTGAAACAGAAGAAAAAGTAATTTTAAAAAGAACCAACAATCAAATTTAGTATGCTCTAATACTCCGTTTACAAATTGCGTCTGAAGTTACTGAGAAATGAAAGTTAAGGCCACAAAGACTTCACAAATACCAGTATTCGGCTCAATGTCATTACATGTTTCAGCTTCAGCCTCATTGCCTTCCACTCTCTCATTTCTACAAGAGTTAGTGGCCCGCTTATATCCTTTGCAACTCGAGTGAACGACAGGTGACAGTCAATGTTCAATCTACCAGAAAGGCATTGTTTGGCAAATACCTTTTCTCCATTGAAAGCCATTCCATTGCTCCAATTTCTATGCAGGTTACGTGCTTTGAACCTTGGATTCATTGATGAATTCTGGTGATGTGTTTGAAATTACTCTCTCTGCTCACAAGCTGAATTCAGTTAATTCATGTGGGCTGTAGTTACTGTAGTCGAGGAATGAATAAATGTCCATTGCTGATTACGGATGAAAATCCTCCTTGGGGAACTACGAGTAATAGTTAATTTGGATATTATTGAAATTCCTCACCTTTTACTGAGCTGATTACATTACAGAATTTACAGCAGTCGTTCACTTGACTTTGTTATAAACCAGTTTAATGCAGTCTACCTTCTAACACCCTCTTCTTTTTCATCTACTTTAATATTATTTTCCCACCTACGCTTGTCCGTGGACTGTTTTCTTCTGTTTATTTTTTCAATTGAAATGTTTATATGCGTTTATCTTCTCTCTCGCATCTCCTATCCCGCCCAACTTCTCACCCTTGATTTTAGCACCCTAATAATATTTAGCAAAGTGTGCAAATTTTGAACCTTTTCATCGCGTTCCAGACAGTTTTATACACACGACGTATCTCAAATCTCCGGTCTCAATACGGCAGCTGTCGCAGGCCGGTTATCACAAACGAATCCAGTCTCAAATGATGGTATACAATACGCATATTTTCTGCCGTTCAGCTTAACTTATGTCTTAAAAGATTCGGGAAATTTTGATATCCAGCTTCTAAAGATCCCTCGCATCTGACGAAAATATTTACCGACTCACGACGGAGTTCTTGTCTTGAAATAGTGGCACTTTCTCTTCGAATATAGTCTTTCCTTTCTTGCAAACAGTGTGGATTGTTCATATAAACTCTACCTTTCACTATTCCCGACAAATAATCGCACGGATTTAAATCAAGGGATCTATGAGGCCACAGTCCGCGAGTTGTCCGTCTTTCTCCGAATACCTCGTGTAGGGCAGCCGTTGAGAAGTTTACTGTGTGGGCTGTGACACTGTCCTGCGTGAAGTAATATTACAGTTTGTTCTGTTCTGTTAATTCGTTGAAGAATGCTGCCAGAATTAACCGAAAGTAGGGTTGGTCATTAAATTTTTCGTCGAAGAACATGGGCTTTATGATTTGCTGACACTCGCAGCACACCAGATAACTATTTAAGACAATGCAAAGGAACTTCACGGGGGTTTTCGGAACACAAATATCATTATTATGTTTACATTCCAAGTAATGTAAACATGCCTCATCCAAGGAAACGCGAATTCTGAATCAACAGATTTACTTCCTGCCGATTATTGCCACCAACTGCAACACCGGTGCTTGCGTTCCAGGCTGGAGGAAATAATTGTTGTACGGCTCTAATTTTACGCGCCTGAGCAAAATTGCTACAAGCGACTTTTAGCTTCGCCATGTCTGTCCGTCGGTCCTTTTGTCCGTATGAAAAACTCGGATCCCACTGGACGGATTTTCATTAAATTTGATATTTGAGGATTTTTCAAAGACATGTCGAGAAAATTCATATTTGGAAAAATCTGACAAGAAAAACGGGTACTTACACAAAGACCTATGTACATTTACGATATCTCGCTGAGTTCTTCTTAGAATGAGAAATGCTTCAGACAAAAGTTGTAGAGAAAATCAGAACACACGTGTTATATTCAGCAACTTTTTTTCCGAAAATCATGTCGTTTATGAGATAATGTGTAAAACTATGGTAGAACCAGGCAGGCCTAAGACAAAAACATAATATGGCGCATGCGCACTACATGCTGGATAACTAAGGCTACAGACACACACTCAGATTATTTAATACTTGCCTGTTTTGCTAATAGGTAGCTCTAGAATGTTTGTTTCTCTGTGAGTTGTGGCTTTTGACATTCATTTTGAACGTCTAACTGGGAAGGGAGTGTTATGGGGGCTTGTTTCCCATTCGAACACCAGTATCGCCCAATTTCTGTTCGGTTAATATGTAACGTTCTCTTATTTTCTTTCTGTTCAACACTGAACCTGTCGTTGGGACTTTTTCGACTGTTGCGTCCGTTGTCGTTTTGCGTGGCACTACTGAGATGGGACTTTCTTTACAAAACTTTTGGCGACATCTCTTCCATGACTCACATTGTGCAAACTATTTCAAAAGACACTATGTATTTCAACAGAGTACATTTTTCGCAAACAGTCATCTCTCTCTGTGAGACACAAAACAGAAACGGGCGAGTCTGATGTTACTGTGTACGTAAGAAGAATGGCCGAACAATCCGCTGGCTGACTTGTAGTATTGAGGTCTGATTTCCGTACGTTCGGAAAGGAAATTAAAAATACACTCTGTATATTGTAACGTGTTTGTGATATTATATATTATATATGCGTTTTCTCTTCGTACCGATAAAAACCATTCCTTAGTAGCTCAAAATTTCTTGTTCTGTATCTATTAATAAGCAGAAATGTCCGTTCTGAGCCTGCGAGTCCTTGCTGTTCTTATTAGCATCACAATGTACAGGCTACGTAGCTAAAAATTTGTGGGAGAAATAACATTACAATGCAGAGCTTTTAAGGTCATTCTTGTATTTAACATAAAGATTCAAAATTGGGATTCGAACTGCATCCAAACGAAAACTATATCGCAGTATTTTTAGACTGCTTTGACGGCTCGTGGGCACTGGGCGTACCGCCGTGTTTACGAAGAATATTCCTATTATATTCGGGCGTTCCTTATTACGAGAGTAGTAGGCAAACAGGAAAGTGACACGAAAGTTGCATTGTTATTTTTTTTCGGAAAAGAGAGAGAGGAAGATAATCACTCTATTAGGGAGTGCTCAGTCGTAGCCCGCTAATCGGGTAATGTGAAAATCAAGACGTTAAAATCTTCTGCTGAGAACTCAAAACAGTCCACTTCCCATCACATAACTTCTTCACTTCCTCATCTTGTTCCTTGCCTCCAGCTTGTCTTTACCACAAGGCAGAACTGGCACTGCTTGCGAACATTAACATCCGTAACAGTTTCTGTTTTCGTGTAATGAATGTGTTATGTTACACTGCCACCAACAAAAATCTTTTCTTTCTTTTGACATGGTTTTCATTTGTTTCAGGTAAGTGTGGAGTTTACCCATCTACACTTCTTTTGTGAATGAACGACTACGCGTTTGCTCAGTGACATGAGACTTTTAACCACCATCAGTACGACAGGTAACGTACATGGAGAGATTGTATGAATATGCAATCATAATGGGTTATTGTTAAGACTGTCGACTGACGTATGTCCGAATACAAAACAATTTAAGGCATATAATAACATTGGTGCCGTTTCGAATTTAAATGCATTGTTTTCTTCCACCCAACTCTGACACAAACTCTGGAAAGGATAAGTGCGTAAACACCAAGAAGTTAATCAATAAACTTCTGAGCAGAATTTAGAGGCTACCTTCCTATTGCATTGTTCTATAATCCTGCTTATTTATTGTTTTTATTAATGCTGTTTTATTTTAAATTTGTCAAAAACCTGCTACTTAAATTCTTATTATGTATGCATCAGGGTTCTTACCTATCGTCACCGACAAAGAGAATAACGGCAATTAGTAAAATAATACAAATACAATCGATCTCTTGTAAACTTGCTAATGAAACTCCGGGTTCTATTAAACGTTGAATATTTCTTGAACAGCTGTGGGACTATTAGAATTTCAAGCTTAATTTTTTCCCTTTGGGGTTATAAACAAATTCTTTCCCATGTCGTTTGTAGCGAATGAGATATGAATATGCCAGTTTTAATATTATTTGTTCCGTGCATTGTGACTATAGCCATCCACATACAAAAAAAATGCACAAAATTTACATAAAATTACAAATCATCCACATACATGAACTCTGCTATGTGTTTCAGCGATGTCATCCTGAGGATGGCGATTTTTCGCTGAAACATGTAGGAGCGTTTATGTATATAGATGATTTGTGATTTTATATAAACTGTGTACATTTGTTATTGTGTATTGGTTATTATGAATATGTCCCATTGGTAAAATGATACTGACAGGGGAAAGTAGAAAAAGTGGGGACAGATCTGTGTCCGGATACTTGTTACCCCTGACTGTATCATTCCATCAATGCCCATTATTCTTATTCTTTTATCTGCCGCGGATCCTATTAGCAGTTGCGATCATTGTCAAATATAACACTTCTCTCTTTCTACCATGGCAGACAGACAAGCTTAGGGCATATTATTGAACCCTCTTTTATAAAATCACAACCCTGAGGTGTTTATCGGTTTAATTTTTGCTGATACTGAATTTCACACTCTGTAGACTAAGTGAGTCTCCATGTTAAGTGAATCCCCTTCCTCCACTGCCTAGCGTGACCTCCGGTTGCGGACGGAGAGTAGCTGCCAATATACTGAATAATTCGCAATCGGCCGGTGTGGGTTGATAGTTCAGCTCAGAATTTTGTCTGGGAGTTAAGAGCTCTTCATCTTAGAAAATAATTCGTATTTCACAGGGTCTCTAACATGGCCGGTTGTTTCGAAAACAAGAAAGATTCTTGGGGAAATCCTTTTGTGATATGTGACTCCCTGTTTATGAAAAAGACATTATTATCTAACATCAGTGCTCTTTGGAATACGTTTCGACCTCAAGAATACCTTCTTCATTACTTATATTTAGAATTTAAGGTTTTTAGTCATAAAATCAACCGGCGTATGAAATTATTTTCTGATAAAGTTTGTACACTAGAAGGGTCTACTGATATATGATTTTTCATACATTTCTGTTTAACATTAAAATTAGCTTGCAAATAAGTTTACATTTCTTGACTAGATGAGCGACTCTTAGCTTCATAAAAGAGACAGTGCTGTACGATGTTAGGGTAGACCATGTGATAATAATTCGAAACTAGAAGGATCTTTAGTAACGTGGAACTGTATAAGGTATTATGTCGTTGCTTCCACTTAGACAACACTTGGTTGTATTCCCCATTGCTGGTAGAACGGAATTCCTGCATTCGCATAATTACCATTATCATTAGTATTAAACCTGAAGTTATATCTCCTCTGTTTAATTCCATAAGCTGATGTTAATGAGCTTTGTATGCCTGTACGATCAGCTATCCGTGTTTGCGCATGCGTCGTCCATTGAATCGGGGAAACTGGAATTAGTGCACCAAATAATCGATATAATCTGTCATTCTGTGGGCGTCAGTTTGACGTTGTAACACATTACCTAGTTTTACTTTTAGAATGTCAATAGTTATTTTCATTTTCCATGTTATGTAAGTTACACACACAGAAGAAATAATTGGACATAAACAATGGAAAGAAATAATACTTTTACCTTTCGAATGTCAATATTTACTTTCATTTCCAATTTTATGTAAGTTATAAATACAGAAGAAATAATTGGATTTAAACAGTCGAAATAAACACTTTAAACACCTTAAAGACATCCGCAAGGATAGATCATATTAAACCTATAATTATATCCGTCAAATACAACTATATTTAAAAAAACAGCTACATGTTTCGACGTTTTAGCAAGCCGTCAGCAAGCTGTACAAGAAAATAAAAAGAGTAATGTACAATAGCATATATTTTATTAACATGTTACAAGCATAATTTCATCGAATATAGATGGGAATTCTACGTATGTATTTATATTTTTATTTTGATTTTATTTTACTTTTAAATTTCACAGTATTACCACCGTGCATTTTTTAATCAAATAATAAAACCGACGAATGCACTATATTGACCACTTTTATTATGGCCTATTTCCCCTCACCCTACACGTGTTTCGGAACTTAAACCCCTGAGGATGGAACTTTAAAGTTCCGAAACACGTGTAGGGTGAGGGGAAATAGGCCATAATAAAAGTGGTCAATATATGCATTCGTCGGTTTTATTATTTGTTTATTTTACTTGTTTAAAGAGTTTATTACGTAAGTAGGACCTACAGTCTCTGTCTGTGGTATGTTGTTCAGATATAACAACAAAGCCTGTTGCCGTTCGTTCATTTTTTGACATCCAAATAACATTTCATCATGATGTTTAACCATGCCCATTTTTTATATCCGTACCAACTTTCACATGTGTATCGCCATTATTTATTCAGTTATCGCTATCTTACTCACAACATAAGAACTTTCTTTCGCACGGCCGTCTAATAAAGCTGCTTATTTTGTACGATTTATTACCAGACATGACTTCAGGAAGCTGAATTATGTGGCCGTAGAGTAGCTATTATCTTACAAGTCTGCTCATGTGTCATGTTTTATGCCTAATTGAGGAAACTGAAAGTACGACCATGGAGTCTGACACACCAAGTTTCATGAAAATCGGTAAAGTAGTTTAAAATTTAAATGGATATAGATGCGCGCGCGCACACACTGCATTATTGTATGATGAGCCTACCAAGGAAGCAAAGTCTGGAAAGGATGAGGGTAGGGCAGATTTAAATCCATATATATATGTATTATGTAGTACATATTATATGTATTTATATTATATATTACATTGATTTATGAAAAAATTATCATCAAAATGCAGCAGGCGTAAAAAATTCTACTCAAACCCAACATATTTCGATAAAAGAGAACAATATGAAAGGCGACATTATTACAATATATGACATACTGTAGGTTTAAATATACAATAGGAAAATACAGATCCAAAATACATATAAAGATATTATGGAGTTTAAACTCCTATAGACTCTCTCTTAACACGTACAACTGTTCTGTAACCACATCATAAAATTAGCCCGTTTTTGTAACCCTTTACTGCACGCCTGTGGAAGCACTTTAGCGTTAGTTGTGTAGTCCAGTTCCTGTGCAAAGCTATCCAATCATGATTTATTTGTATTTGCTGGTTAAAATCGTAAACGTTGTTCCGAGTTTCGAAACGGATTAAATAGAATAGTAACTGTATGGGCGTTGTATTCTCATGGCAACTGTCCTTCCATCACGCTCTGTACCTCGGAAAAGAATAACGATATTAACGTACAAATAAGAAAGTTGTTTGTCGTGCAAAGCAAACCTCGGAATGTTCTTGATTTCTCCATTCGAAAATTAGACACAGACACCCAGAAAGCTACTCTGGAGCATCATGCTCGAAGAAAAACTGTGCATTTTAATCACCACACAATTAATTACAGGGTGCCCAAAATTCTATCTCAGACATTCTCGAGGTCGCAGAGGGCGCCAAAAATTATTAGGCTCAGGATTCCCTAAATCAAGTATCTAGAGTCACGCTCGAAGGCATGGGGAAACACCAAACTAGTCCTGTTGCGAAGACACGGGAAGACCCACTCCAGAATGGCCCATTCGGGGAAAACATGTGGGTCGGGTATATTTAAAATAGCTCCCGTGCTCTAATATGAGGGAAACATACTGTAGGAAAATACATAGCTTGGGTACAATCGAAATTAGTGCCGATACTAGGATAGGTGAAAAAACTTCGCTCAGGGAACCCCAGAAGTTACACTGTCGCTAGGATGCGGCGAAAATCCCCTCGCTGAAACAAAAAATGGCACCAATCTCAGGGCACGACGAAAAATCCAAGCCATCATCTTTGTTAGAGTACGGAAGAGACTCGAATACGCAACTCCCATCACTCAGTGGGAAAAACTAACACTGGATTTTAGCATCGTTGCAAGGATGTAGGAAAAGGACATCTCAATTGGTTCATATGTTTCAACACAGCGAAGCAATAATGGGCAACAGTGTATTGAAATTTATGGCGAGATATTATTTTAATCTGATATGTAGAAAATAAAACATTAATTCTGTATAATTCTAAAATAAAGAAGATAAATAACTAAAGCCTTTAATGATATAGTGTGGAGTATGGCCAGATTTGTAAACTGACTCGTGATCCAGTGAAATGCAGATGATCGCCTCCTACTTCTACCCTGTTATTCTTTCAATTTATCTCCTAGTAAAGAAACGATAGTCAGAAGTAAGATTGTGCATAACTAAGGCTTTGCTATTTAAAATTCGAGGCCGTGCCATGGATCAGACAGTTATTCGCCTATATAATATTTAAATACTCAGTTCCTACGTCACAGAAAAGACACGGTATCTCCATTAGAGGTAACAGCCTGTTTATGCCATTTGGACACACAGTCGCTGTTTGCTATTACAATCATATTAAATTCATAAATACTGCATCAGATACTGTATAATCAATCTCTTGCACGGAATATGGATTACGTTAAATTCATAAATACATTATGTGGTAAAAACGCATAATTTTTCTTATTGAAGCACGTGGTAATAATTTAACCACTGTGCTTTTAGGTTAGGTTTGAGCAATACAGCAGGGCGCAGTTCGTAGGTATGTCTAATATTAATTTATTTATTTGGTCTAAATTAATGTCACACATAACAAAATAATTTTTCGAGCAGAAAAAAACTATTACGCCACTCACTCACAAAGCTTTTAAAGTTGGCATTGCTTAGTCGAAACACCCCTTCTCAGAATCCTAGAGACCAGCTATGGGACACAACCAACCAATGGGCACTGGGGCGCTTTCCTTTGGGGATAAAACGACCAGGACCTGAAGCTGACCACTCACCCCATTTGGTGCCGAGTGTAAGAAGGTGTGGAGCGATAACTTCATTGCCCCATTTAACTTCATGGTTTTAAAGATGCAATATTAAGTTACGAATCTTGCGTTATAAATCTGTGAAATGGGAGAAATTATTTTAAAATCTCCCAGTACGTTTATTGCATAACTATTTAAGAGCCTGTCAGAATGAAACAGGGGCTAAGACGCAAGACGCAAGTAATTCTTTCAACAAAAATGAAATCTAGGAGAACTGTTTTAGGTATTCCACTCTTGGTTTTCGAGTACACATTCTACTTTTCCTTGTATTTTCGGGGAGGGGGTAGTTCACAATTTAATTCGCTCTCTGTTATTCTGCACTGTAACGCCTATCATTCCAGTTTCTTTTAAAATTTTGAATACCGAAGAAAAAGCACTCTCAAGCAGACAATTTGCGTGCTATTTGAAATCAGGAGAATAATAAACTGAAAAATGTTCCGCTAAACTCTCAAAATCTCGTCTGATTTATGAGACTACAGAACATCAATGTCGACCAGTTCATATCAGGGATGAACGCAGCTTGAAATCTCGAAGGAGAGGCCACCCATATTGACAAATATGTTTCATCTTTTCCTTCAGTAAGTCCAGGCAAATGCTCTCATAATAGGTTTTACTTCATTATGTGGGCACTATCGCTTCCTTTCTCATCTTTCCAATTCATTACTCTCTAATCAACATAACCGTCGACGCTGCGCATCCTTAGGTGTTTGTATTTATCTAAGCATGATGGGAGAGTCTTCCAGTTGCCCCAAGCCCTGAAACCACTGCTGGGTCCATTGACCTGGCCCCCTTATAATCGCAGGTACAGGCAACTTCGCTAAATAAACCTTAAATAATTTTAACGAAAGTCATCACGTTGTGTTGTTAATAGTACAAAAATTAAATCAATATCCGTCCAAACACAACTAAATTCTGAGTTTTAAAAGGTTCTGACGATGGTATATGATATTCTGAACCACTTGTTTTTTGGACTTTGTCCATCGTCTTTTAATGTGAATAAAATGTAATAAGAAATGTAAAATATATATATTTGTATTTTACATTTTATATTACATTTTATTCCGATTAAAAGACGATGGACAAAGTACAAAAAACAAGTGGTTTAGAATATCATACACCATCGTCAGAACCTTTTAAAACTCAATTATATAACCGGTATGGACCCGGGATTTATCCTTCGTTTAAAAGCATCACCTGAAGACGGAGGAAGATCCCTTCTCCGAAACGTTGTGAATTTTAGAGTTTTATATATTTGTATTTTACAATTTATATTTCATTTTATTCACATTAAAAGACGATGGACAAAGTCCAAAAAACAAGTAGTTCAGAACAACTAAATTCTGTTTGTTATATAGAACTACATGTTTTGACCTATCTCAGCTCATCCTCAGGTTTACAATTGGTCTTTAAAACATACTGAGGAAGAAATATTGCTTCCTCAGTATGTTTTAAAGACTAATTGTGAAGCTGAGGATGAGCTGAGATAGGTCAAAACATGTAGTTCTATATAATAAATATAGTTTAGTTTTATTTTGACAGATATTGTTTTAATTTTAAACCTTAAATAGATTAATATTGTCTGACAATTTTAAGATCAGTCTAATTTTGCCATATTTTACTTTGTGTTTGTAAAGTATGATCTCGTTCTGTGAATCAAGACCAAAATAACAAGGCTGAAAAGAGAATGCTGAGAAAAATATTTAAATCAGACTTGTGTGTTTGTAGGGACTTCTACTGTGACGCACTGGAAAGGATATAGAAGGAAATGGTTGTGGTCTATTTTAAGTCATTATCCCTGAATTTGTCTGAAGGGACTGAGGAAAATTATAGAAACCCCAGTCAAATTATTTGGTGTTCTGGTTAGTTTGAAACCCCGCTCCTCGCAAATACAAGACAGATGTGTTACGGTTGAGATAACACACTCGGTCTCGTGAACCTAAGAAGGAGTATATAAAAATGACACGATATTACACAAGAAGGGACGTCGTGGTTTATGTAGGTTACTTGTTATTGTTGGAGTATCAAAATCTGCAAATCCGTAGTGAGTTTTGTATATGGCTAGAAAAGGGGAGAATAAGACTGAGATGGATTAAATGGTGATAAGTTTGTGAAGCTGGGAGGCAGATATAAATGCATCAGAATCGTGTCCAAAGACGTATTCTGTATTTGCGGTTTTGAACCTTCGGTTTCTGCTACCAATGTGTTAGCTACGAATTGCACTGCCCATGTAAAGCCGCGTAATTCCGTATACGCGAGCGGACAGTAGAGCAAGGCGAAGGCTTGTGTTAGAGCCAGGTCAGCATTATGCTGTGACGCAGCTTTGCCGTCTGGGACAGACGCTAGGCGTCTCTATGAGCAGGATGGAGATGTCCAGATCTTAGTTAAGGTTTGAGAGGATCCGCATTGCATTCCCTGTGGAGACGAGCTTCGTTATTGTAACGCCAACTGGGCCGCTTCTGTGTCCGGAATCAATGAGAGAACCTACCGGCCTAATGGGAAGAGAAAAGAAAAGGGCGGTCCCATATGATGGGATTGGAAGCTACACCTCCTGAAGGAACAGATAGGCTACACTACGATTCTACTCCTGACACAGTTGCGTGGAAGTTTGTGGCAAACAAGACTAACGTACTGTAATTTAATATTATTCATTCCGTACATTTTAACTCTATACTTATATTCCGACAAATGTACAATTTAATCACATTAATTGTGTAATTTCACTGTCCTACATGTTTCGAACCCTTAATTTGGGTTCATCTTCAGGGACTTATTATCTCAAATCACACACTATTTACACCAACTGGTACAATTGTTTACATAGTAAAACAAGAATTTGAGATAATGAGTCTCTGAAGATGAACCCAAATTAAGGGTTCGAAACATGTAGGACAGTGAAATTACACAATTAATGTGATTAAATTGTACATTTGTCGGACTATAACTATATGTACTGTAATTTATTTACACTTACGCTTGCATCTCTGTACCCGTGTAAATAGTCTTTATATATTATAATTATAAACAAGTTAGGAAACGCACACAGGGCGTAATAATGCGCTCTGCTATTGGCCCTGTTATTCCTATTGTTCCTATTACTCGTAAATATTTTTTTTGCAATCTAAATGCAATAATTTATTTTTCTGTTCTAGTGCTTTGAATAATGTGTTTTGTTTAGACGGTAAATTCTTTCTTGAGGCCCCTCTACTGTCATTATTTCATGTACGAATCTCGTAATAGACAAATGGTCTATTCCTTCTACTTCCCTTGTGAAAAAGCGTTTCCGGTATTTATCTCGTAAAGAGCGAGAATTTCTGTAGGTGCTTTCCTCGTAAAAGCGAGGTATGTAGGCCGTCAGTTGTTGCTTAGATATCAGTCCGTACCTCATAAAAAATACAGTCTGTCACCATTGCAAAGGTCTATCATATAAATGTGCGCTTGCCTTTTGGAATGTTTAACGAAAATGAGATTATGTGACAGATTTGTATTAAAAATCCCGAATATAAAATTTCACGAAAATCCGTGCTTTGGGAGTCGCGTTCGCTTCTGGTCGTACGGAGAGACAGACGGACGGACACAGGCTAGTAGTCGCGCTTCGCTTCGTAAACTCACTTAAGTTGGTGATATACTTTACGCGAAGTGTCCACGGATATACACATTTCCTCCCAACCTCTTGAAGCATAGTCGTCAGTATAACAAATATCTCTATCATTTTGCTCACAGAATGGGTATATTGATTACTTTTTATTCCAAGAATGAACAAGGATTTTTCTTGTAAGCAGCATTAACCTATTGTTTTTAATAAAAAAGAAATATGTTTCGTGTGAGGTGTGAACTGAATTTTCAGTTTCATTAAGTTCAGACTTTGAGGGTGTAGAGGAAAACGTGTTTGTTGCTATACTTCTGATTATTCAATGAACAAAATCATTTTGAACAAATTTTATATTTACGCTTATGACCCTTCTCCAAAAACAGTCTAACGTTTGTGATTATAACTCTTACCGATAGTCTGAAAACTTCATACAGAATATTTACTGACCTTGCGTCATTTTCTTAATCTGCATTCTGAGTAAATATTTCACTGGCTACATAAACCATAATCCTTTGTGAACAGCAGATACTCGCTTAAATATTCAGCAAGTTCCCAGCAATTTATAGAACGTGAATATGATTACCTTCATATTCGAAGTTATCACACAGTGAATATGAAGATTATGGTCTGCTGGGCTATGACACCCTGTAGTTTGTCACCTTGGTACCGTCAACAAAACTACATTACATGTCATCCCTGGAGACCGTAAACGTTATTAATAGCACGTACAAAAGAACCCACACTGGTTCCTGTCCCGAGCCAGATAAATTCAATCTAAACATTTGAACCTTATTTTTAAAGTTAATTATGCTACTTTATTTCTTGAAAATAAAACTACGCTTATGAGATCACCATGCTATTTGCATGTATGTGATTTGCGCACTTAACTCTTGAACCAGATGACTCATATTTACAAAACTAGGTGTGAACAATGTGCCATTGGAAGAGACTGCACCGTCGTAATTCCTAATTTATCTCTCTGTCTGTATATGTATATACATAGCTATACCACACCTTTTATGCAAAGATTGGCTGATAAATTCTGGTAGTTCACCTTATTTACATTCCTCTGTTTACATTCTTATTTCAAAACTGTGATTTTAAGAGCCAAAAATTACCTAATAATAAACATAACTTTGTATTTTCGTTTATCTGTAGCTGTAATCACTGAGAGAATTCGCGATAATCTGAAAAGTAAAGTTGCAAACTAAATCCTGTACGTTCATTCATACACTCATTTCATGTTGAATTGTGGGGAGAAAAGACTGTTTCAAGGGGATTAGAGCTACGGTTGAAAGCCGGTACTCTGCTGGCATGCATTATCCTGTCGGTTGGACCAACACTAAGCGCAGACTTCGATAGTACAACTGCTAGCAGTTGTGACGTCGGGGGGGGGGGGGGGGGGGGGGGGTGGAGCTTTCTGAATAAGCCCGTGTCAGACATCGTGGTCTTGTGGTTGACACTCTTGATTCATATTCGGAAGGTCCTGAGTTTATGCCTCGGCCCGGACACCGAGTACCATGACTAAACGTTTTCGTGGTAACCTCAGTTTCGTCAAGAAAACCGTGGTATGCCTATTTGGTGTACTTCTTAGGGATGCGATATGAGAAACCGCCTAGTCGGCTATACTTAATTAAATCTGTAGATGCGTATGAACAGGTTTCAGTTTCTGAAATTTAATTATAGACCTAGGCTACAATCTTAAATTTGATGTGTTGCTTCATACAGGACTATGTTTTCTTAATTACACTTCGCACTTTTACCTACAGTTAGCAAACTTTAAGATCGAGACTTCAGTTTAAATAATTTAAATATGCTTACGATAAAAATTCAGTAACACAAATTGACTGATTATAAGAACTTTTCGATTTCGAGCATTGATCACAGATGTTACTCCTCATGTCCCTTCGAAATATGTGTTTGGGACTCAACAAATAAATCTTAATATCACTATTAATATTGAAACGATCCGAGTGACGTAACCGAGCTTTTGAATTCCGTTTTTCATCCGGTGCACCCGAGCTATTTGCAGACGATGAACTTATAGGCGTGGGTTTCCAAAGATGTTAATGTAAATGTGAGAGTATTAAGGGGAAGATGATGTCCATAGTGTTGTTCGGTAACTGGCATGGGTCTGATTGGTTCCGTTAGTTTTTGTGATTTAACAATTTTCCTACTAATACATACAACGTTCTCCATACAGTGCTCGACATGTTTCAGATTTAGATTGAAAGAGAATGCCTCGCGTTTCGGTAAAATACTTTTGTATTACCCAAATCAGTATACATTAACATCGAGAATACTATCTCTTGTTTCTCCATTTATCGTTCTAATGCATATATTGAGTGTTATTTCAGGAACGCAAGGCGAGACAAATTATGTACCAAGGTCAAGGACAAGTTCACGATTGTGTTATCAGTGACCTGCATTCTATTACATATAAACTTTCAAGGTTAATTTCTCAGCCTTCGTAAAACTGTTGCAAGTCATGTCATTTCTATCACTTTCTGTATTGAAGTTTTTAGGAGAAACACATTATTCTGTTTAAAAGTTTTCGTTGTAATTGATACTTCTTTTTGGTAGTAGTGAATTGTGAAAATGTTAAGACGCCTCAGGGAGTGTTCGTTGTCGCTAATACCGACGTACACAACCTGTAAGCGAATATAGGTTACAGGGACGAATTTTTCATCGATGTGTCTAATTCTTAACATGGAAAACTTAGAAAATGTTTGCTTGTGTCGGCATCATGTCCATTAGGATATCTGTGTGCGTCACTCGGTAAAAATTATGGAATGCGTGTATATAATTTTATGAGGGTCACAGTTGTGTCTTTCTACATGACTGCAAGCATCACTGTCTCCATTAGCAGTACTACTTCGTGTATAGGACTTCCTTCTTTTAATCTGGGATGGAAGGCCCTTTATTATGCGTAATTATCTTCAGTACCAAAATCAGGATATTGTAGAAATAATAAAATAGTCCACTGCTCTTCCGTTTGAAGTATTTTCTGAAGCTTTTACTGAACGTTGCGGTCTATTGCATATTCGGGACATTCGGGCTTTAAACCTCGACCCAAAAATCCGTTATATTTAGTGAGGTTTTCGGGGGCTTGCTTCAGTCGCGCAAGAAAATTCCGGGAGAGTAACTCAAATTACGTCACCATAGCCTCCATCAGCATTTCTTCCAGTTTATTTTTCACTAACAATTCTATCATTTGGGGCTATATAATCTGAGCTACTGAAAGCATCTTCAAAATAACCATAAACAAGTTATTTTGCTTTTTTTTAATCTACCATAATTACAATCCAATCCTGTATAGGAAAGTAACTTGTTAGATGAGCCAATAACCGAAATCGTTTCACGTTCTCCGACGAACTAATAGTGATTCCTTGACAAAGAACCGCTATTATTCAGTATTCATCATCGCTTTTAACCCTTCTGAGAATTTTTACTTATACAGCTACATTTCTGTTTATCTCCCTACATTTAGACTGTGAGTCTTATACATTATTTTGTTTGTTGAACTTTTAAATATCTGTTGCCTGGAAACAATTCCTAACGTTTATGAAACCAAACGGAAGGGGCATTTGACTGCAAATGCTGCCCGAGGCTCGTAGCCGCAATTCGGCCGTGAAGAATCCCACATTTTGCTGTAAATTTAATCGTTTTTTAAGCTATTATTTTCGCCGTATGGGCGAAAAATTCTATATTACTACTTGTGCAAGAGTACTTTGTGCATTGGTGCAATAATCCGGCGTTGGGCATTATCTGTGCCCCGAAAATTCCCGAGTCAGGTTCCTCTGTGTCATAGCAAATGCTGTAGCTTGAATTTTCACCAAGTGCCGTTCCCCGTTGTCTTAAGAGGGCTCTGGATTTTTTGGGGCGATGGTACTTTTCAAGTGCGTTTTTTCCTTAGCTTGGCATTTACTCAGAGCAATGAGTTTTTCCTTATAAAAATGAAGCCACTTTGAATTTTCCTTGAATGACGGGTCAGCCCCAAGTGGGGCTTGATTTTACCCTACCAACAGTTATAATATAGATTTTCGAAAGGCGACTGGTTTTCATCGCAAGATGGTTTTCCCCCTATGTTAGAAGAGCAATATTTGGGATATTCAGTGATCTTTTAATCGATCTTCCCCGAATGGAGTTTTGTCGTATCCCAGCAATATCTCTAATTTAGATTTCTATCCAGCATCGGTTTTTTCAGTATCTTAGCATCAGTTTTAGTTTGGTTTTCTGCGTATCCTCTCAGCAACACTAGGTGGCGTCACACGCTTGTGCTACACCGTGGATCTCCGAAACTTTACTACAATTTTGTTGCAATCAAATGAGTGTTCGGTGTACTTTTACACTATAATTTCAAGTATGTATTTCTCACAGTATACAGTCATGCACAACGAAAGTAATTTTTTCAAATTTTATTCAGGCAACAAGTTTCGGTTTCACACAAGCCATCATCAGGAATTTTTAAGAACTATCAGTAAAAACTTTAACTACAAATATGTGTCAGATCTCACCCTTTACAAAATTAATAATAATTACCTTTCATGTCCGCGTTAATTATAGCTTTCATACTGAAGTGGATACCAAGGGTACCTTTACCTCTTTATGAGCGAATGTAAACTACCTGCACCACGTTAAAACTAAGCAGAATTTCGTTCAGACACTGTATTTTGGGGGAGAGAATTTTTCTTAGAATAATAGAAATTGTATATTTCTTCTAAAATGTTGGTCTAGATGTCTTCAGAATCTGTAAGCCTCGGCCGAATCAGGGAATGCGAGTGTCGTGTCGACAACCTGTCCAAGTATCTAGTGTTTTTGTGCCGCTTTTCCACGTGGTATCATCGTGTGACCAACCAGAGAAACAGATACGGAAGAACTGCGGTTTTATCCTACATGTAGTACCGTACCGCTAGCTAGCTCAACTGTGCGGTGTTAATCCTGTCTGTAGTATGTGTACCTAAAACTTTTAAAGAAGGAATGACCCTCGAATGAAGGGATTAAATTGTATTTATGTACGTACACATCGCTCTGTCAGCCGTCGCTACCCTACATACTGTCGAGGTTCTGGAATAAATACAATAATGTTGCCAACAAATGCACTAAGAATATTAAAATTAGTTGTAATGAAGTATAGACATTGAAATCCTACATGTTTTGGGCCAACCATGTGGCCTTTTTCAGGGATATAAAATACAAAGATTATATATATTAAAGCCAATCCCAGTGACCGCGCGGTCTAAGGCGTGGGTCTGCGGTCGTTCGCTTGCTGGGATTGTGGATTCGAATCCCGCCGGCGGTATGGATGTCTGTTCTTGTGAGTGTTGTGTGTTGCCAGGTAGAGGTTTCTGCGACGGTCTGATCACTCGTCCAGAGGAGTCTTACCGAGTTTGGTGTGTCTGAGTGTCATAGCGAAGCCTCGACAATGAGCAGGCCTAGGCCCACTAGGGTTGTCGAGCCATTGGAAAAAAAAAAGATACATTAAAAGTATAAAAAGGAATTATAAAAGTGTCAGGACCAATCCAAATGTGTAATTACAATCATACGAACCAGTGATTTAAAAGTACATACATATGTGTTATTACATTAAGAATATGCTGATATTTGTTTGGGTGGTATACGTAGAAGTTTTCAGTTAGTAATTCACCATCCAAGAGAAAGTGTCGTGGCGCAGATAGTACGGTATACCACATTGTACTAACTGAATTTGTTTCACTATACCAAGAGTTAATTGTTTAAATTACTCTTCAACGTTATGAACTTAACAAAACACTTAACCTCAAGAAGTACACCTATTACTATACCTGAATCTATTTATCAAAAATAATGTGTATTATTCCCACAGAGTGTTTTTATATTTCGTTCCTTGTAGAAGCAGCACGTTTTCTTTGCCACATAAACTGAATCTACGAATTTGATTAAGGGTAACTTCAGACTTAAAGGTGTTAACTGCTGGCAATCCTGATGGCACACTTGTGTTCCTACTAGTAGAAATGATTAACAACACAACAGATTATGATTTGTGCCCGGTGTACTTGTGTTCTCATGCCACAAATTAATTTTCAGTGACAGTATGCTCGATTTGTGTAAGTTAATTATGGAGTTTATGTGATTGTTCCATGTTAATTACGACCCATCATTCAGATCGCAATCAATAAAATGTAATTTGTGCTCAGTGTGAAGCCATGGTAACGCGTGCTTCAGTTTCCTGTTTCATTGGATGCAAATGAAAACAAATGTCAGGTTTATGTAGAACACTCGCATTGTCTGAGGTTAAATTGATCTGAGTAGAAGGGTCAAAATAAGCGATTTAGGATACGAGCTGCTCTAGTGGTCAGCAGGTGGATTTACCGTGACTCCGATGTTTCAGGCATAGCTGTTCCTTACTGGGGCCTGTGTCAGTATTCATTTAGCAGTATGGTTGTCAGAGTATAGAGAGTGGTTCTTAAATACATGTAACAAAGTATATGGCGGTGTTCCCCATCGAACATTTTGAGCAATATGACTAAACATACTTTTTCTAACTGGCTTTATTTCGGCGCTAGCGCCATCTTTTTCTTTTGCTATTCCGCTTTATTCTATTTTCCTCCTCCCATATACTGCCCTCTCCCCGTTTTGCTCCCACCACATATTCCTCTCGCTCTTATTGACTAATCTGCATTTTCTCATCACCCTATATTCTCCTCGACTTTTCATTTATTGTTTATTCTTTCTACCTCCTTTCCTCTATACAGTTTTATCTCCCCGCCATTCTTCTTTCGTCCCAAGCCCATTTCCTCCACACATTTCCTTTCTCCATTTTCGTCTCACCCTTTTCCCTTCCTGTTTTATCTCCCCGTTTCTCTTCTTGTTTTTTCTTCTCCTCTTACCTCCTATACTAGTTTTCATTCCCCTCATGCAAAAATAGAAGAATTGCGAGCAGAGAAATTTGAGAAGAGAAAAAAGGGGAAGAGAGAAAATTTGTAGGGGAAAGGAGTAAGAAGGAGGATTTGACGGGAATCGGGTGAAAGGGAAGGGGTTACAGAGAAAACTGGGTGATGGTGTCAGCAAATGGGAAGCATACCGGCAGAAGGAAAGTGGTGCGAACAGTGAAAATGAATATGGGGAAGGAAAAATGGGGGACAAAGAAAACAAGGAATGACATAAAAAGAAAACTAGGTGGAAAAATCTTTATTGGACTCTTTTCTCGTGATTTTCAATGTGGAATCTCATATAGTTTGATTTTCATATTAATCATTATTTTGTTTTTGCGTTTCAGGACCATCCTATGTACAAAAATGTTTCTTTTTGTTTTTCCTGCTTTCCTGCTTCAAATGATGTGCAAGTACCGCCGTATAATTTACTGGATGCAATTCGAAACATTTTTCCTAGTCCTGTCTTTGTGTGTATGTAAGTGTGGATTTTTGGATATTAATAATCTAATTGGCATATTGGATTGAAAGACGTAGGTGTTTATCCAAAATATGTCTGAATGTTTTTGTATCTGTAGATTGCCATACATTTCTCAGGATTTGCTATTATCCATCCTATTTTTCTTTGTGGAGAGTTTCATTGTATGCGAGTTGCGCATTTTGTAGGTGCAGTATGGACTGAAGGATTTTGTAGAGTTTATGTTACTTCTCTTCCATGCTTGTTAAACGAAACCTCCCTTCACCATTTATGTTCTTTTGTTTAATTAAACTAATAATATTTTGTAAATAATGAAAACTGTAAAGCTCTCACGTTCTCCAACTTAAGAAATTCCCTAAAGGCCCACATTTTAAACCCCTTGTATTTTTACTATTTTAAAATAAATATGGTAAAGCGCGTGTCGATCATGTTACTGTTCATCCTGATTGAGATTTTCTGTCGTTTTCCTGCTTCTACCGTCGAAATCGTCGTGAGAAAGTTTAAACATACAATTCCGCCTTCTACGAAATTCCTAAATTTTCTTCAACTGTTGTCTTCTGAACTTATTTGGGCTCCTTCCACTCAGATTTCGTGAGAGTAGAATACAACAGAACATGACCACTTGCCCTCATATTTTTACTAATTTTTTACTTGCTAATTATTCCAGCGATTGATATTATATTTTGATCTACCGAGAGCGTCGTTAGTAAACCACAAATAAATGCTTGCAGTTATGTCAAATCTGCTGTTGAAGAGTCTCTAGACGTAACCAAATATTCAACGTATTATAATTGTTTTCTTGATTTACTTAACAACGGCTTCTTCATAGTTTATTAGATATACGAACCATTATTATAAATTATGATGTGTGAAGGCTGCAAATGGCCTTCGCCTGTTCCAGAGTTCTGCCCCTAAAATGATAATAACAGACCTCAGGATAATCGGTTTCGCGCCGGGAACCGAAATCACCCCCCCCCCCCCCCCCCCCCCCGAATACGAAGTATAATTTCTGATCGTCACAACTGAACGTTGAGTGTTAAGCTCTTATCCAGCGCGTTTGAAATCGTAGGATACAAGCTTTTGATTAATACTGTACTTTCGTCAGACTTTATATATCCGCGCTAGAGCATACTGTTGGCGATACTAAAAACCACAGCGTTCCACATCAAAGCTCACTTTGAAGTCAAAGATTGATGCCCGACTCTCCTCGCAAAGCATTAGTGGACAACATCAGCGCCAATGAATTTCGATGCCCACGATGCCCTGCATTTCCATACAGGCAGACCCATAGCAATGTATGGGCTGTAGCACTCAGCGTTTTCGTCACTCAGTCACTCGTTCATTCAATCAACTTTGTAATCACATGTGACACATTTTCTCAGCGACGATGACTTTCTTTTATTTCACACAGGTCTAGTTTATTTATTTACTAGTGGAAAAATCCGATGAAATCCTAAGGGAAACCATTTATTTCGTGTTTACAATCCTCGTGATCAACATTTCAACTTTAATCGGACGTAAGTTTATTGTTATAAGAATTTTGTACAATTTATGGGAAATCCCTTCTAATTTTGTGATTTTTCCTCAGTTATAAAATTGTGTTAGGTTAAATCTTTGTCCTTCAGATAGCGTAGTTTAAAACATAGAGATGTCACCTGTGTGAATATATGAAAATTAGTGTGATGTGAGATAGAAACAACTTACATGTTTGTATACGTACGTATGTGCGTATATGTGTACGGATATGTATGTATGTATGTATGTATGTATGTATACATGCATGCATGCATGTATAAGTATGTGTATATGTTGTACGCCTACATACTTCCATATCAGTGTTTCTATGGACCGTCTGATATATATATATATATATATATTTATGTCATATATTTAAGTGTAAAAGCATTTAAGTATAATAAATAGTTAAAATAACTTTAAAAAATAAAATATGTTGTAAGCATTGTTATTCGGCTTTCCACTGTAGTTCACCTTAATCTGCGATTAATACCTCCATCTTTCCTGTTCAAATTAACATGCAGTTTGTTACAGTAAATTTAATAAATCAACACAACTTGAACAATTATTCATGGGAGATGTTTCTTCCAACTAGCCACCTGTTTCGGCATTTAGGCCACATTTAGTCTAGCACGTTTATTTACGTAATTACTTATATATATATACTTATATAATATTTTTTTATTCATTAGCCAAATTTAATATTACTTACTACTTTCAGTAGCAGTAATACTTAATATTAGAAATTGGCGTTCTTCTTAATTGTAAGCGTTCATACGTCTTTTAATTTCACTTACACGTATTCACGTATGGTACTTAACAACGCTGTCAGTTGCTAATATTATACGTAGTATAACTTCAGTTATAGGTGAGAGAATGGACATGGAACATATGTGGAATGGTGCTGACAAGGAACACCGAAGTACTTGGAGAAAAACCTGTCCCAGCGACACAGTGTTCAGCACAAAAGAAAATGAAATTGCTTGGGGTCATACCCGGAACTTCGCGGAAAGATACCGGCAACTAACCGCCTGAGACATGGCACGGCCGTGTGCGCTTGTTCTTGATGTTTTATTGTCAGTCCTTTATGGTATACTGTACATCATGTTTACATAATTGATATTCTTGTTTATACAATCCTGGACCGTGGCGTGGCTGAGGCGGTTAGTCGCACAGCGGAGGATATGTTTCGAAGCCAGACCAGTAAGACTTGTGGCGGACAAAGTGGCACTGGGGCAGGTTTTCGTCTGTCGGTATCATTGGACCAATGCTTCATACTAATCCTTCATCTACCACCGACGCTAAATAATTTTAACGATTAAAAACTTCGTTAAATAACACACGTATACTGACTGAATACTACGGTCTGCTGCGTTCTGCGGCTCTTCCTCGCTGTTGTATCTGTTTACTTGTTGTTTTTATCCTATTCTTACCATTTTAGTACCCGCCAGCCGTGTAGTGTGTGGTAATGGATATCAGCAAATTCCGATTGCGTTTAAAGTGGGAAAAAAATAAGGGAAACATTACATTAAGAACTTCTTGCTTTAGTGTGCACATATCGAACATGATACCTTAAAGGATTACATGGGAGAAAATAAAGTTTGGAACAAAAGCTGTAGAAAAAGTAAAACACAGCGCACCGTTTCCTGGAAGATTTACAGGTTCCGAGGTAACTGAGAAAGAAATATTACATTTCCTAACTTGTCTATTAAGCAAAAAGACTGATCCTCAGAACACACGCCAAGACTACAGAAATATTATATTAATTCAACAATTAAAACAAGCATCCTACAACTTTGTGTTTCTGGGGAGTGGATGGGTGTTGATTTTATGGGGCTATCAGTAATTCTCTGGTTATACAGTCTCGAATGCTTGGTTGATTAATGGGCGATATATTGGAAAGTATTTGGCAAGAAGCAGTCGTGGTCTAAGCAAAGTAATCTGTCGGAATTTGACTGGAAGGCCCGAGGAATGCACGAAATACCGCAGTCTGATAGGCGATGACCCGGCCAGTAATCGAACCAGGTAAATACACGAGCACAAGTGTACAACAGCCGCTATACCAAACTTTTCACTCCTCCAGTCTGCATTTATAAATTTAGATATGTGTGTATGTATATATGTGTGCATTTACTTATTTTCATATAATTTTACATAACTGCATATATAAAATCTGAGCTTATTTTCATAAATACAACTACTTTAAATATTTTAGGTTACGATAATGCATATTTGAGCACAGCTGTTAGCTTATCAGTGATAATTCCTTCTGCTAAACTCTTCTGATATTTGCTTGCTGCTAACATTTCAAATCTGTTCTTTGTCTCTCCAGAACATATTAGTCATTAAAAACATCTAAATACACATTAATGTTTATTTTAATTGGCTCAAGAGATTTATTTTGCTTCAGCAAACTTCTTAACATATCAATACTTATTGCTTTCTCATGAAGACATTCATTAATGTAAACATTCCGAACAATGTATTCTCCTCCTCTTGACTACAGCCCTTTATTCAGAATCGTCAACAGTATTATTTGTGTGCAGCAAATGAAGATATTAACTGTGTGTTTTGTAGCTCCGCTTCCTCTTTCTTAGGTCTCAAGATGTTTCCTAGTATTTTCATTCTATTCATCCACTCCAGCTTTTCACAACTTCTCCGCCCATCACATTCACGGTAACCCTCAGTCACTTCACATCTTTTTCTTCACTTACATTCCCTACAGGCTTCATTTGTATGGACATTCCTCGTAACGTCTGTTTCACATGATCTATTTGGTAACAAATTCATTGCTAGAGTCATTTATTTTCTCCAAAGTTGTAATATTAACTTTTTAAATGTTAAGCCCATAAAGTATAATGGTTGCTATATGTAACACCTGCTTCAATGTGAGAAGAAGCTACACTTTGCTTATAAATCTGTATTTAGATTCTCATGTCTCTCAGCTCATAGCTAAATGCAAATTTGTCCTTGAGTTTAATTAATCGCCACGCCATGAAGGTATAAGAGGGAGTGCTGTTACAGCTTCACACATTCTTAATCTCTGAACTCGGTGTGAGCAATCAGCCTAATGCTCCGGCCGGGGAAAAATTCCCCCGATATCAATTCTCAGTATATTCACCGATTATATACAAAGAGCATTAATGGATTGGTCTCCATAATGGGGAAGCATCTTTTTTTTCTGTGACGTAGGAAGTGAATTTTCTTTATTAATTAGATAAATTTCTGGACTTAAGGTTTTAAATATTTCTCGTTTTGTAGTATGCATTTTGTATTTAGTAGTGAATATAGTTGTCTTTTGTATTCTGCTGCGAATATTAACTTTGTGTTGTTTGCGATATGTAATTCCTTTCAATACACAGCTTGTCTAGCTGAAAGCAATGGCACAATATGAACGGTGTGAACTTAATATTAATGTCATGCCAGCGCAGCCAAACGCCATGTATTGAAGTATATTACAATCGGTAATAAAAATATGGCGGACGCTCGAACTTGTCATTTCGGAGACAGGCTTTATGAGTTCTCCTGTGGAAAAAAAAATGCAGCTCTCGATCTTACATCCATTGCCAGGATACAAATTAATCACAGACTACTGAGTGCAGAATTTTCTGCGCGGACACGCTAAGTAGTACTTAGCCATACTATCTTGACCACTTGCAACGTAAATTTCGAATGCATTTTTCTTTCCAGTATTTAGTAGGCTTCATGAGATATTCCCTTAAATTCTTGTCCCTTTATTTGTCGTGATTCATACCCTTCAGAAAATTTAATACTCTGAAAATTTGTTACAGTTGATAACGGAATTCTCAAATTTCTGTGTTAATAGGCGACTCTATCAAATCACATGATATATTCAAACTCTGTCACAGTTAACGCTGACAGATTTATTGGGATCTGTCAACCCTCTCGGTCAATCATCTTGAACTTCAGTGGTGATACAGGAGTCCGGATCATTGTATGCTTGAACTTCATTTCATAATCGTATTCAACCGTGAAGTTACGGATAATCTGAAAAATAGAATTGCAGATTGACTTATTTAGGAAAACCACGTTACAATTTATATAATTTGTCAGTGTGTCAGACGAAATGAAATTTGGATAATTCAAAATAATAAATCTGTTTAAATTATGAACAGCAAAGGAATAAACAATGGATATTGACATCGCAAGTCGAAAACGAGGACACGAATTAATAAATACGTTATTTCAGAATATGAACACATAAATTTCGATGTTATTGACTACTATATCAAATTACACCATGCAGTAAAGAGTCGATTCTGTGGCCTGCTGCATGAGCATAAAGTCTCTTTGTAGGTTACAAGCTTTTTCTTTTTTGATTCATACATAACCAAAATTTTAAAAAAATCGCCTAATAGACTCGTTACTTCTGTCTTCACATCATTCTCCGTGTAAAAATTTGAGAATCGGGAAAGAATTTTCAAACGGTATTTGTTGGCGAGATGTACCATTAAAACGTTTTAAACAAACCAACTTTAACAACACATACAACAGAAAAATTACATTAACGCATTCCTGTGTATCAGCGCTGATTTCAAGTTATATCATCACAATAAATATTTATCTTATCATAAACTGTTTTTGTTAAACGCTGTAGACAAAAATGAACCATACGCTTTATGTCAGTCACACTATGTGTGTAAGACAAAATATACTTATAAACAAAGGCGAGCGAATGAGCCAGAATAAGAAAGCTATGCGTATATTTGTAACTCAAGAATTTGGCATTTGGTATTTATGTATTTATGTATGCTATAAAGTACGAACAGAAACTGGAATACAAAAGCAAGGCGTTTAATATTTTCATGTGTTTCATTTTTTATTGTATAGGACCTGAACACAGACACATGACCCCCAACTTTGTTTCTAAACTCCTTAACCTCCTCATTACCCTCTTATTTTATCTGCTGCTATTTACCATCGATCGATCCTACTATTATTTGACCATATAACATTTGGACTATTTTCTCGGGTCTGTAGGTCATAAATCATTTAATGTACCAGATTCGTTATTTAAATGGCGGTAGTTGATCGTAAGGTCAAACTTTCCACACTGTTTACTGAACGAGGCAGTTTTTTAGCGTTTGCATAACAGCCTGCCACTTGGGCTAATCCTGAACCACTTTAAACCAGTCCAAATTTTCACACATTACTCTTTCATGTACCTTTTAATACTAGGTTGCAGTTAGGCCTACGTCTGTGTCTCCTGATTCATCTCTTCATTTTGAGTTTTCCAAAAATGTTTGAATGAATTTAACGTCGCTTCTTTAGGTGCTACATGTCCCCATCTCGCCCTCCGTAACTTTACAATATTTGGTGGAGTGTTGTGTTGTGTGACTGAATTTGTCAATAAGTAGGCCATATCTCTATTCCTTACTTCCTGAGAATACGTTAAAATTCGGGCGTTTCATTGTAGACATCCTGTATTATGACGCCTCTCATTCTGCAGTTTTGTCAGTCCTGTTTTTGCTTTGCCTCTCGTATACCAAAATTACTGCCCGGCTAATTTCCCTCAAACATATCAGTCTGTACTTTTTCCATAGGTTGACAACCTGTTCCTGTCGCAGATAATTAAGCAAGGAAATATTACTTCAGACATTGACACACTGCGAATGTCACCGTACCTTCATCACCAAGGTTTCAATCTCTAGCTCAGCGAATCTTCGGCCAATGCACATTCTTGGGCCGAAACCGAAAGGCATCATAACGAAAGGGTGTGCCTTGTTGTACTGAGGGTCGTCTTTTATCCACCGCTCTGGAATGTACTTGTCCGCCTTTGGATAAAACTTTTCCAGTTTACTCATCATTAGACTGGGAATCATAATGGATATCTGTAAGATAAGTGTGCATTTTTATATAAATTGCGCATCCTCAAACCTTCGATAAACTACGACTAATTGTGAGCCATTCACTGAAGTTTACTACATTTGGCATGACAATATTTGACTGGAGCTTCGCTTTTGTCAGTAATACAAAGATGACAATTGTGGAGACTTGTGAGAAGCGAAAAATGCTACATTTTTTGAAGCAAATGTATACGTTTTTGCATGTTTTAAATGAGAGCATAATGTTTTGAGTTTCGCTTTCAAATTCAGAGTGATTTGTAGAAACTTACCCCCTTTGGCACTTGATAATCAGCCAGAACCATGTCCTTGATTGTTTGTCTTTGATTTCCGACAGAAATTGCGGACATTCTGCAATACAAATAACGCTACGCTTACGAGGGGTTGACAGGCCACACCACCAGCTCCGTTAAGCCTCACAGGGCACACATTTATGGATGTAAAACAGTAAATGTTCTATTTATGTCTCCCATTTGTATTCAGGGAAAATTACGAGTGCACAATTAACCCTTCAAGGCCCAGTGCTTGCTTATGTGCCACCAGGTATAACATTCAGAACTACATTCTGCCCACAGAGGATAGTCATGTGTGTTGTATGAATATCAGAACAAACAACGATTATTTCACTACAGAACATTACAATACTGGCTTTTATAACCTTGATCGATTCGTTCACTGCGGGGTACGAGCTGAACCTTTAAATTTAATTGAGGTTATCTCAGTTTTTGCGAGGTCAGTGTCAAATTGATAAAACACAACACAGTATGATGTATAAAAGTATTTTCCTTTGAATTCTTTACCCTTCGTAGTACTTCATCATACGTATTATAAAGGGTTTACAGAGGACAATAAACTTAGTTAAAACTGTTAACTTAAAATGATTCCACTAGGCTATATTAAAATTACTGTCAGGATTTGGTCGTCCCTGTTGCAGTATATGAACTGTCTGTGCTCCATCAAAGAACGTAAAATTTAAAATGTACTAAAATATAATTGAATCTCGTGTATGACACAACTGTGTAAATTAGAATATATCTACGAAAAATGGAAATTTTATTTATTGTGTACAATATTATAGTTAATGTTCGGTATGTAGAATGTGACTGTAAGGGCTGGGTTCAAATGACATAGAAGTACGTCCGTATTGGTCATTTGTTTAGATAGAGAGTTTTCATAGATAATTTGTTGACCGTCTAAATACCTGTTTGCTTTTCAAGTCTTAGTTATTTGGCTGGTTGTTTAGTTAAATTTGTAGTGAAGGTGTGCAAACGCCGGACCGCGGACCTGGTCGTGACCGACACAGGATGAATGCTACATAAAAAGATTTGATGAAAATATGACATATGTGTGCTGTTATTTACACTTGAAATATAAAAGTATCTCAGCTAAGTAGTAAAAGAGGAGTTTGGAAATAAATTTTGAGTTCCAGCTTTTCTAACTTCTGTTTCGTATGTGCCCATAAATTCCTCCATGTACAAAGAAGAAACATAAACTGCAATTTCCTAATCTTGTATCGATAAAGATATAAAGCCCTAGAGCGGATAGGATGATGATATAGCTTTTAAACCAAAATAATTGTCCACCCCGACATGTGGGATAATATTTCTGTGGTGCTTGTTTCTTGGATGATGATCATTCATTCACACTATTAACTTTACTTTTGTACACCTGTTAATCGTATATCAGAATGCTTTCATTCTTTCATCGTGTATGGTGTACGTGTAATTGGCTCGCCGGCTGCTGCATTAATCTGTAAGCTAGCTAGAGCATTCTACATTATTTTAATGGTACCTCATGGTTTCCTTGATGCACGCCTTCAAGTACTTCAGTTCATTCAGAATGTCTGCAGTAACTGGTTGATCCTTGTGAGGTAGATAATGCTGTATTTCTTCAGACAGTTTCTGCTGTTTGTCAGGATTCTTAGCCAAAAGGTAGAGAACATTAGCAACGGAGTAAGAGGTCTGAAGCAGAAAACGAAAATTACGTCTGCAGCTGAGCTGTTCGTAGCGAAGTGTCGAGTGATGTAGATTCATTAAACATACTGTATTATGTTATGCAGTTTATTACATAAAATGTGGCCGAAACAGTTCACTTAGTTTTCTTATGTTAGTGAAATTTGATGGTTTGCGATGGGCTTCACAGCCTTAGTAAATATATTTCTGAGGACTGGAGCTAAAGTAATTGGCTCAGAATCCTGTCCTTTGGCGGGTTTGTGTATTTGCGGTGTTGAATACTCAAGGTTTGTTACAATGACGAAATGCATAAGACTG
Organism: Reticulitermes speratus; assembly: GCA_021186555.1. NCBI lineage: Eukaryota > Metazoa > Arthropoda > Insecta > Blattodea > Rhinotermitidae > Reticulitermes > Reticulitermes speratus. Next base: position 26,497,189 of record JAJKFL010000005.1, read on the forward strand.
TCAAGCATGACGCTGCTATATAACTAAGTTTAAACTTCAATGCCCAAACATGTTTATACAGAAAAGTGGTCATCATCGTGCGAACGTTATCAAAATTGTGTATAATTACATGAATTGAAATGTTCAGTGGAATACCGATATAATTAACATGTTATGTATGATTGTTGAGATAGACTTAAATTCTCTAGTAATATATCTACGTAATATAGATCATAGAAGTAGGTTTATTTGGCTTGCTATATTTCTATGGACGCAGTACAATATCACTAAACTTCATATACATATGTACGTACACTGTGAATCTTATATGTGATGTGCTAGGAATTTTAACGCATGTAATCGTACAAGATTTTTATAAAGTACTCTCCAGATTATAACAAATTCTTCGTGGAAGCACGTTGAATTATTAATACTTTAAGGCACTGACTTATAGGCAAGTGTTTTATTTGATGATTTTGTATTTTATCAGTTGTCTAAAAACAGCAGTGCTACGGATACTTAAGTTCAGACGGTTAAAATGACTTGGGCTAAATTTCACATTATATTCACCGTGCATCATGATAACAAATTACAAGGTTAAAACCAACATATGCACTGTATTTCCATTCCCAGCGTATGAAAATGCAGTGCATATGTTGGTTTTAATCTTGTGATTTGACTTGGGCTGTTTCACATAAAAGTGAAATATTAAGTACTGTAGTATTTGGCAGTGCTATATCGATGGGTAGAATAAGAGAGGGTGAAAAAAATAGGATAAAGACGACGGCATGATGTGTGTTATTAACCTACATCATATTATAACGATGTTTAAATAAAAGCTAGTGACATGGATGGGTCATGTAGAACTCAAGAGAAATGCATACACAATCGCATCAGCAATGTGAAGGACGTGCAACCGTGGAAGTTTGTGGCATGGATGAGGGGAAAACTGCAAATTCTCTCTTAAAGAAATTGAGTACTGCGTGAACATAATTTGGGATAAGGTCCAGTGACCATCTGTTGCTTATCGCAAATTCATTAAAGGGTTTCAACAGGCAGAAGAATTTCTTGCCCTTATGAACGATTTTGAGTTTCTCAAGAACCTTGCTCCACTTAGTAGATAGTGATTTATATAGTTATTTGGTTCATTGGTTGGTGTTTAGTTAGTTATTTGCTTCGTTGGTTACTTTGTTGTTAGTTGGTTGTTTAGTCAGTCAGTCAGTTAGTTAGTTAGTTAGTTACCGTATCAATACCGGCCCACATCATATCCAGCGCCATAACCATCGCCGTCTTTGGGTCAGGATCTCTGATAAGCAGCTTCTCAAGCACTGTCAGTTCCCTGTCGCTGTCCTCTGGCATGGCCTTCAGTCGCTCCATGGCCTGGTTGGTGTACTTCAGAGCGAATCTGTCCAAAATGCAGTGGATTTCTACAATATCGTCATCAAAATTGCATGTGTACAAGGCGACGTTGTGCAATTATGCGATGTCGCATCCCAAAAGGCCGTAACAGTAAAGGACTCCTAAGCATCCTGTTGTTTCCCAGATATAAATAGGATCTACTTCCTTCTGATTAACTGCATCTTGCTCGCGTCCCCGCATGACCATGCATAAAGTAAAGTATTGCACATTGCCGTTCTCGTTATAAAATTATCTATTCTTGTTTTGACACAAAATGTCTTTGTTTTATTTAGCACATATGGACCAAATTCACCTTCAGGGCTAAGAAACAGGCACTACGTCTAACCCATCGGAGTTTTTGATGATGATGATTATCATGATATCTCAAAGTATATGTCATTAAATTACAGAATTATTAGTGAACAATGAATTTTAGAAAATTGAAGGATACGGTCTGCCCTCATTTAGGTACTGTCCTATCACGGGCTTGGAGCGACTGAGTAAAGAGACAAACATTTGTCAGGTTAGCCAGTGTCCAGCCCGAGACTTGAAGCTAGGGCGTCTACAATACACGGCAGCAGGACTATCCACTTGGCATTAACTTAGCATGTATTTATTTATGAAATCCAAGGTCAGTTCTCACTAATTTTTTAAACCCAGTGATAAATATAGGTCTAAGTACCACATCCCGTAATATTCAAAACCATATAGTATTTTTTTCCACAAAATTCTCTTAATCACAACTGATTATTTCCCAGAACATAATTAATTGGTTGGTCTTTTTAATGGATACAGGGTCTCTTTTGTCTGCGGTATGAACTGGAATTTATTACAAGTTCTATGATGAATATAATTCCCTTAGGTGGCTTTTCCTGGCTGTAACGTGGGTGAGCGGTTTCGGTTCGATCTCGATTCTTTTCAAATGAGACTTGTGGTGAACGAATTGACACCGGAAGCAAAGTTTTCCTCCTAGTATTCCGGTTTTCCTACTGTCATTATCATTCCACCAATGCTCCGTACTCATGCTATAGTAATAGTACTATTGTCAGAAAGACAAACGGACGAAGCCTGTAGACTTTCACACAAAGCAGTGCTCTTTCAGAGGTCAAGGAGCACTGGACAAAAAGTTGCTATCTCATTGTTTGCTTTATGAGTCTTGAAATAATGAAAGTTGTTACCTTCAGTCTTGTTCGCTGCCAGTGACTAATTTGTAATCCTTCAGATAGGAAGTTCGGTCTAAATTTGGGCATCGGCTTAACAGAGGATAAGACGAAAAACTGATAAACGAATTTTTTGTTGTAGCGGTTAGAAAAACTACTTCAAATTCAAGAGGTACCGAGTCTGAATATAGGCTTGTAAATTTACTCAGGGGTTTGTGGTTTTATTCAGTCGCTTTTTAAAACATTAGAAGCATTTCCTACAGTAGGCCACGACAGAAAATTCTCATGTGACTTATCACTTTATTATTCAAATACCACAGTTGTTCCGATTTATAATCTATATCGTTGAACAGTCGTCTTTAATTAATCAGGAAACCAAACAAGAGTAAATAGTGAGATGTATCATTTTTCTCCAATGATGAACTATGTGTCGGAGCCGCTACCGGGGTGGCAGTTTAAATGATTTTACAGTGATTGAAATAGCTTGTATTGACATTGGATGTGATACAACGTAGTTTTGTTCCCCTGAGGATGGTTTTACGTAAAAAACCGAAACATATGTAGAGGATTAATCAACACATATCAAAGTGAAAGTGAAGTACACTGTTCCTTAGGTTCTCCTAGAAACGCGTCTTAAGTTTCGACACGTGAAGATCCACAGAAAAGTGCAATCGATTTTGTTACGAAAGTCTTTGTCTTCGCTTAATAAATCATATGGTTTTATATCATACGCACTCTGTAAAGACATCTGCAGCTTTCACAAATTTCCGCCATGTTGGTGAGCTGACGTATTTCCATACCGGGATCCCGTATTCCAATTTGTGTAAAGCGTCGAACTGTACTTCAATTAAGTCTATCATCTTCTGAGGCTCCGAATCTGGTGCAAGATTCGCGTCCAGGCATCCGAGACGTGTATCCAGAGCAATGTACACAATAGCTGTTGAAATGTAAGAACTGTCATGTTATTTAGAAACGAAACTGATGTTCTGTACCTAGATAGGTAATGCAAGCAATGTAACTGATAATCCGTTTATAGTATATTGTCGGGAATAAGAAGTCTCAATTATTTGTTCGTCTGCTTGTCCATGACTATTAAAATATGAGGGTAGATTAATGTAAACATCTTATAATTAATTCGTTAATGTCCTCCTCTATTACCCGATATTCTTGATGTACATATTTTAAGGAGTGCATTATGCAGGGTGTTTCATGATGAATCTTCACACTTTGGGAGAACATTCTTCAGTTTAATTTACATTGATATGACGAAACATATTTGTATCAGAAGTCTAATCCTTTCGGAGGTAATGACGCGAGAAAAAATGTAGTCTTTTTGTGGTTCCACGTACTTTGCCGCTTCTACATGATGTGTTGTTCATGCACTGCACATGTCCGTCATTGAGCTGATAGCCAAGCCAAGCCATGCAGAGGTGAATGTGCTGTGTAGAGTGCTTGGTAACTTAAGGCATATTTGTGTGAGACTAGTGCGAGTTTGTATGCTTAATCAGTGTCTTTATTTCACTCAGAGGTTAATTATGCGTTAATTACGGGTGTTAACATTAAAGAAACTACAAATTCTTCCTCGTTTTAATATGTATTTGGTACTCAATAAGTGCATAACAGCTGTCATTCTTTAAAATTTATCTCGCCATTGTCTCCGTAACCGTTCGACGTCCGATGTAGGTATTTTTTGTTATATCTATGTATTTTAACATAAGGAACGTTCTCCCGAAGTATGGCAGATATTTTTCGAAATGCCTTTTATATTGTACTGGAGCGAAGTGACAATAAATATGGGATAAGGCGCAGTTTCTCTTGCGGGCCCGTGTTTGGTACTTATAATTCTTGTCTGACTGGTGCATTGAACCACAATTGCTGACTTGTGGTGATAAACAAAGGTTAATTCAGTGCAAAATAATATAGTCGCTAGATCTGAGTTAGGTAGGTGAAAAATTTTGTAATTTAGCTTTTTGAATTACCCTCAGACTTTGCGAAAATCAGGGTACCCTCCACTAGCAGAGTACCCATTAGCTTCTCAAGAAGGCCCCCGCTCCGGAGAGTTCGTTACAATCATAAAACTTCAGTTCAAAATATGGTTGTACTGAAGTCTGAATTCATGCAAGAATAAGGTATATGCTCAAATATTTCCGGTTTGAATTGAAACGGAAAATCGAAAGCTGGTAGTAAAGAGATTATGCTATTGTTCCTCATACGATCCCTTTGTTGCAATGCTGTGCACGAACTGAAACTGAGTACGCCAGGCTTGATTGTCACTGTACGTCTGGTGTTAGGAAGCCTGGCAGTCTGCCACAGTCACCAACAGACACTTCCGTCACAATGTTCAGCCTTGTGAACAACACATTGGCTGTACCTTTAAATTCCCTTTGTCTTATACTCTGAGATTATCACAGAAGAATGGGAACAAGATGAGAAATTTTAAATAGGCCTAATTTCTTTTGCCTGCACATTACAGAAAATAACAATGATAAAATAAGTTAAAAATTGTTAATAATCTACATCTTATCAAACACACATAACAGCCGGTTAGCGAAATTTCTGAATATCAGTTACCCACTTATAAAAAAGGGCCTCTTTGCACTATTGCATATGTCTATTTAATATCCCACATATCCATACCGTACTGAACACCAAGTCTCAACCAACCAGTTTAGCTAAAAGTGCTGTCAATTTTATATGAATGATGTCACAATTATTTGACAATAAAGGCATTTAGTTAACGTTTTTATTTACACAACGATGACAAAGCTACGTTAATATTTGTGTTTAAAGTGGAGATGAAATAGACGTATAAGCTCATATGTAAATAATATTTAGAGCGAAATTTGTGTTGGAGAAAATGGCGGGGTGGCTGAAGCACGGGACGAGGTTATGGCTGAGCTCCCGGCGCAAAATACCTAAGATTCTTATAAATACTAAAAGGTGTGTTTGCATACTCACATTCCAGGCTCCATTTGCAAAGCTCGTTGCCGAAATCATCAGGCATCTCCAAGTTCTCACCTCTGATCTGTCTTATTCTATAAAGAAGATGATACCGTGTTAGTGTGATTTATTGGGGCAGTTTATATAATGTTTTGCAGCAGCTCTTATCAAGAGAAATAAGAGACTCATGTAGCAGTACCCGTTCTTTGTCCTTCGGATAACTTCTTTTCTGGCAAACACCACACTATACGGTGTGTCTAAATTTTAAAGAACGCACAAGAATCCGATCAAGACATTAATCTTTACTTCTTTAATTAAAGTAAACTAGGATTCCAATCACATTCATATCTCCTACCACAAGACTTCCCCATCGCTTCAACCCTGCATACTGACAGCAGTACGCAGTGAATGTCTCACTGTACTTTTGAGTACTCTGCTACGTCCGCGGCCGTAAACTGATATCCTGCAAGTTACTGGATAAATCTAGCGTGTCACAGAACGATACACAACTTACCTCTTTATGAAGTCGTTGGCAACTGCATCTATAGGACCCACATAGAGCTTAGTTGACCGTGGTTGCATCATAGTTTGATTCACTTTCGACCTGAAGTTCTGCCACTCTTCGCCCTGACTGAAAGGAAGTGTAGCAAGTGTAATTATTGTGTGATGTGAGTGAGAAGGAGCGTTGCTGTCACAGCAGAGTTGTTACATCTTAGGCGTCATGTATGATGAACTCTTTATTTGACTGATGCAGAAGAAGAAATAAAGGTATTCGATAAAGGAGGGTAATAAACGTGGCTATGTTCTGCTGGATAATAGTAATAAGGGTTTGTAACTAGGGTTACAATAAGCAAACGAAATAACTCCATGCAGTAGAGCCCTCCAGGGACCAGCATTTTTTTCAGGTTGTCAAGATACTTCCCCGCCCTGCAAAAATTACACGCTTGTTAGCGTATTCAAAATAGCCGGAGCCTGTAACACACGTTAACCCCAACCAGAATAATCCAGTCCATATACATACGTCCTGTTATTGTGAGATCTGTTTCAATATTAGACTAATATTTTACTATGTTTCCATGTATTAAAATCCTTCTTGAGGCGCTAACATTTGTTCACATGCTCAAGCTAACTATCAGTTATAAAAAATAAATAGCTCAGTACCGTGTTGAAAAACCGCATATGTATCATAAATTCCAATTGGCCAGATGAATCCAGTGGATATATTCATATTTTGTTACTTCAGTATTCTTGGAATATTATTCCAATATTATTGTCTAGCTTTCAGACATTCTGCCTAAAGTTACATCAATCGTGCCACACCTTCCACCCATCCTATCCTTTTCTATTGACCGCTGTAATGATATTTAGTGATCACTGATTACAAAACTCCTCATTAGCCTAATCTGTACTGTCCATCTTACCATACGACGCAGTATAACTGAGTTGCTGACTGCATCAAGTAAACCATAAAAACCTATCCAGTCTCAGTTTGCATCAACTTAGGCCCAGTGAGTAAATTTGGTATGAATTTTAGAAATTGCAGTTTTTTGTGATATGATAAAATGTGGTCGGGTAGGTGGTTAGTAAAATTTCGAAAGAACATTCTGCCTGAACCTTCACGACAAATATCGTGCCGTGTAAACTATAGCTAATGTTACGTGGATCTTTCCCTACCATACGGTGTAGATAGTTTAGGTTACAGGTGGAGGAAACATCCCCATACTTGAAGGGTAGCAGCGGATGGACATAGCAATAAATTGACTAATCGGTTGTGAACAGCCACATTACCTTGTTATCTGGCTTTGGAGATTGGTGAGGGCTGTCAATTCACGTAAAATTCCAATATGTTATGAAGTTTTTCTGTTAATTTTAAGACCTAGGATTAGATGGACTGATAGTATTAAAATGTACCTTTATCTTAAGGGAACACAGATCAGTGGCGTGTTCATATATGCGAGGTAGGAAACGCATGAGTTCCACGAAAACTAGAAAATTTCTGTAAGTGTAAAAGGGACTGTAGGCTCCGCTGCTTGGAGTTAAATACAAAACCTTCACCAATTTTAAATACGTTTAATTGTGTTAGATAAAACCCTATGTGAAGAAGACAGTAATTAAATCGCTTTTGTGTCTCTTCACTATGTTATCAAGTCATTTTTTTCATATTATCTTCTGTAATCGGTGTTTCCACTTACTTTGTAATCAAACCAGCAACACCCTGGAAGATATCTTTCCTTATCATACGGTAATATCTTAAACACTGCATTGTATCTCTTATGGGCCATGGTCCTTCGTTTCTGAATACCTAAACATATTAATACGGATATTAACTGTGTGTGTTACTTTGTTAATAGCTTAGATACAGATTTTTATGTAATAACATTCGAAAATTCCATAACTGCTATTTAATAACCTTTATCTCCGTTACAAACATCAGTCTCTGAAAATGTGAGGCCGTTATCACTTTTCATCCTTCAAATATGACATCTCTTTGAGTTCTGTGATACGATTATTAAGTAAATCATAGCAAGTTGTTCCAGTCGGCATTACTTAAGTAACTCAAAATGTAAATGATTAAGCTTAAGTAAACCAAAATTCAAATGATTTCACTTGTGGGAATCAAAATGCAAATTGTTGTACTCTAATAAATTTAGTTCCCTTGCCGACTGAAACAACTTTGTGTATTTTAATGGAAAAAGCATTCTTTACTGTTGTTTATCATTCTTGATATCATGACTGTTCATGGTTCACTGCTAATTCTATCTGAACGAAGAGGTGACATTTTTGTATTGAAATTGAGAGAGTAAAGCAAATTATAAGTAAGGTGGTGTAAGTGTGGAATGGTACATTCGTAAATCTGATAGCAAAAGTTCAATTTTACCCTACATCAGTGTAATATTGCCTTTTATGTGATGGTCTTACATGTCTTCATGTGCTTTCTTTCACTCAGAATTTATAAAACTGGAAGAAACGTACGGACTTCTATGTATATAAAATTGCACTTGTACTTTCTTTGGAAGAACGTACGTGTCGTACTTTAAACGCTGATACAGCATTAAGTGTAAAGGGGTGGTCCAAATATAAGTTACAGTGCACGGAATGTCGTTACAAATAGTCATAGACTGATCGGATTTGTTGCAAAGCAGTTGGTTATACTCATTTGGCAAAAATGCTTTGAAGCTCTTAACTTTGCACGACATGTGTGGTGACGGGTATCAGTTAAACACGGCGACTCAACTGGAACAGCGTTCTAAGAACAGATCCAGTAAGTAATTTGGTTTTATAAGGCAAAGGATATGTCTGCAGCAGAAATTGATCGTCAGCTGGTCGACGTTTACGGGACAATGTGATGAGTCGGCAGAGTATGGACACAAGGTATGCACACTTTTCAACGGGACGAATCATTACGGACAACTGTGAGAGAAGCGGCAGACAAACAGCAACAAGCACGCCAGGCAAGAAGACACGTGTGGAAAACTCAGTTCTCGAAACAGAAATATTAATGTCAGTGAATTCCAACACGACTTGAGTCTGTAACATGGAACGTTTGTTAGGATCACTCAGGGCTTAGGATTCCACAAGGTGTGTGCGCAATGGTGCTGCAAGTGCTGTCGAACTATCGGAAGACCACAGGCGCAAAGGATGGTTTGTGCCCTCTCAGTCCTGCCATGCAGTTCTCGAGCGCAGTGTAACTGCAGACGAGACGTGGGTTTATCACAATATCCTGGAGATGAAGCGTGTAAGAGTGGGATGGAAACGTCCTGGGCCCCCTCGATCGAAGAATTTAAAGATTGTGAAGTCGGCAGGCAAAGTGATGGCCAACCGTGTTTTTGGGGGCCATAAATGTGTGTTGTTGGTAGACTTCATGCAACAGGGAACAACAATCAATGCAGGTGCATACTGTACGACACTGTTACTGTTAAGTGCTGCCATTAAACGAAAACGCCTAGGCTGTTTACGAAAGGTGTTTTTCAGTAACGAATATTTTAATTTTCCGTCTAATAGAAATATGTATCTTTTATTAAAAACAGCAACATATTTCGGTGTTTTGCTTTTGCATGACAACGCTCGGCCGCACAGTGCCAACGCTGCTTGACAACTCCTGCAGCGCTTCCGGTGGGAGATCTCGGAATATGCGGCGTACAGCGCTGTTCTGTCACCGAGCGCCTACCATCTGTTTTCTCCTAAAAGATCATCTTGGTGGCCACAGACTTCAAGGTAATGACGACATGAAAACTTTTGCGATACGGCGGTTGCAATTGCAGGAAATGGACACCTATCAACAGGAAATCGGAAAGCTAGTTGTCCGATATGACAGATATGACAATCGTGGTGGAGACTACGTTAAAAGTAAATTGGCAGTCGTAAATATGCATGTATATTGTTTTTGTTAGAACAATAAATGGATAGTTCATAATACACGACTTGTAAACTTATTTTCGGACCACTTCTCCTGCGTAACTATAATCTTGATGATTAAGCGATAGTCTTTGCATGTAAACACTTTTTTTTTGTATGGCTCGACAGCCTTATATGGGCCTGAGCCTCCTCGTTTCGTCGAGGTTTCATGGTCACACACATTTGAGACACATCACAGTCGGTAGGACTCCTCTGGACGAGGGACCAGCTCGTCGCAGAGACCTCTACCTGACATCACACAACACTCACAACAGACAGACATCCATGCCCCCGGTGGGATTTTTTTTTTTTTTTAATTCCTGGGTTTTCCCCTTTGATCCATTTGTACTGTTGAAGTCCTTTTTGTCCTGCATGTCAACTTATGTTTCATGCTATCGTCCATACATCTAACACAACACAAACATCCATGCCCCCGGTGGGATTCGAACCCACAATCCCAGTAAGCGAGAGGCCGCAGACCCACGCCTTAGACCGCACGGCCACTGGGATCGGCCGGGATTCGAACCCACGATCCTAGTAAGCTAGCGGCCGAAGACCCACGCCTTAGACCGCAAGGCCACTGGGATCGGCATGTAAACACTTACCTTCTCTATTTCATTAGGATCGAAGAGCATCACTATGGTTTTACCATTTGGCATTCCACTGATCTTCATGATCGTCCCATATTTTTCGTGAAGAATTTTGTGGAATGATTCATCCAGAATGCGGCTTAAGTCACCTTAAATTTAAAGTTAAATAATTCGTTAATTTAAGAGGTAAGTAAATCTAACAAAAAGAGATTAACAATTTTAGGCGCGTTCGCAAAGTTACTACAAACGACAATTAGCTTCGTCATGTCTGTCGGTCTGTCGGTCTGTCTGTCTGTCTGTACGTCTGTCTGTCCGTCCATCCGCATGGAACAACTCGGCTCTCACTGGAAGAGTCTTTTTTCCGAAAATCGTACCCTTTATGAGATAATGTGGAGAAATATGGTAGAGCCGGACAGGCCACAGATGATAATATAATACGGCACGTGCGCTTTGCGAGCTGGGTAACTAAGACTACAAACACACTCTTAGTATATGTGATACTTATTGCTCTTCCATGGCAAAAATTGTTACGTGAACGTGCTTCTGTGTCATGTTATACGTACATTACCTGTCTTGTTAGTGTCTAGCATTCAAACGACATTATATTTTAGTTAGTAGGAAAGGTATACTTAAGATCGCACTCACGTTTTACTGTTTATTCTGTAGTCCTATTAATACCAACTTATAATCCGCAAATTTAATTTGTGTATCTACTTTATCACCACGAAATATGGTGTGGCAATAGATTCTCAAATACACACTTCTTTCTTTACATTTTATGTCTCATACAAACATGTTGTTGGTAACATAGTCTACCAGTCTAAGGAATTTAATTGGCAATAATTAATGAACCATTTGAGTTAGACTTGTGAAACTTTATGTCGAGATATATCGTGGTAAACATGATTACAAATTGTCTTTTAGATGGAAACCCTGGTTTTTAACAGGCTACGTAGGGACTGTATTATAATAGATATGAAAATATTAGTGTGTGAGGGTCTGCAATGGATAAATCTGGCTGGCGACAAGTTCGAATAATGATATGTTATAAACGGAAACAGTGAATCTTCATGTTTGTGAAAGGCAAACAATTTCTTGATCAGTTGAACGGCTGATAGAAACTGCACAATTTTCCGCTCTCTCTACGTGCAGGGGCCATCTAAATTCAACTTTTCTTGTAGAGTTTTTTCAGAATTATCAAAGTTCACTTAATGGGTTAAAAGGCGTGATCTTCACAAGGACATATATATTGCGTGTTTGTTTCATGCGCGTCTTGAATGCAAAAAATAATCTTTTGTAGTAGGTCTAACCTTTGGATTTCTCTTCACCTTGACTATCTCTCGTTAAGGTTGACGATACTGTCAGTAAACACAGCTATTATTAATCTCGCGAGAAGAATTCTGCATTTTGGATTTAGATCGTATGTTGGTTATTCAGTCAAGGAAATGTAGGCAAATCAAACTTGAAATTATTCTCATATTTCTCTCTTCATTTACGCAAGTATATTTAGGTTTATAATCATCTCCTTTATTAATCATTTAAAGGCAGAAATTAATCAGAATTTCTGTTTAAAAAAAATCGGTCCATACTGCGCAGTAAACACTTTCCATCTGCAATATAAGACTAGTTTGTTGATGCTGTATACAGAATTAATTTCTGTTCTGAAATCTATACAAACACAGGAATGTACTCCGTGGGCTGATTGCGGAGGGTTTTAATGTTCAGCTTGGTGGCTAATTACCGGGCTTTAAGGGTTAAAGCGTATTGGTTACATTATGACGACTAAACTACCAGAATTTTGTCTTCGTGTAAACAGTATGTTACATAACACGAATTTTGTGTTAAAGTTAGGAAAGCCTTAACGGGTTAATGAATAATGCTCTTATATATTAATTACTTCTGTAGTATTTCTAATGACAGGACCGTAGCCTCTTCCAAAGCTAGTTCTCCACAGGGTGCGGTCTAGTGCTTCCTCTTTCAATTTCGCTCTTATATATGGACGAACACATTTTCTTTAGCGGTTACGTTAATCTGTGTTGTAAGGGCAGGTCAGAAAAATATATAGACTTTTGTCCTACAAGTAGGCCTGACAAGCCGTCACTTAAACTGCAGCAAGTATAATAACCATGTGGATATCACGTTAGTGAGTTCACAAAGAAAATCGTAAACGTTTCACCAGGCGTACGGCTTTCGTCCAAGACATGGATCTCCAGCCTTTTTATGGCAAAGAGTCACATCCCTTATTGTGGGCTGGTTTGCGGGCCGCACTTAAAAGAATAATTGGTATACCTATCCGCCTAAATTATTTTGTGATTTTTGTAGTATGTACACAATTTACAAATGTTGTCTGGGGTTGCATAACACAACCTGGCAGGCCTCGTAAAACTATCCTTCTAAGAAATATACACATTTTCCAAATACGTTCTTTCCATTTTTTATACTTCTTTCGTTTTTTTTTGGTTATGTACGGCAAATACAAATCGATTATTGCCGAACAAATCACACTGCACAGTCGTGAATGATTTTCCCTTACATTTTCTTTAGTATTCGTAATGTCAATAATTGGTATAAGATGTGCCAAAATTATTGCTATATTTTATTTGTATTGTAGATTTTTTCAGGCGCTTTCGCATGTTTACGAAAATCGCACTTCAGTTTTGCCATGCCTGTCCTTCTGTCTGTCTCTGAATATATAAACTCGGCGCCAGCTGGACGAATTTTCGAGAAATCCGAATTAGAAAAATTTATAAAAAATATATCGACAATTTCCAACTTTCTTTGTAATCGTGTGAAAATATCGGACACTTTGCATGAAAACAGTACTTTTACACTTCTGACGGCTACGTGTTGCTCAGCAATACAAACAATAACTCACTGTTGGATTGCCGTGAAAACAGTGGTTACGTGAAGACGTAAGTAGTGTTGCGCTCTGTAGACAGTTCCTGTCTGTTTATAATATACTGCACTGCACCTTGTGTAACGTAGGAATTATTTTGAACCTATAGGTGCCCAAGATAAATTCTTACCACTATTTTACTATAAAATATCAAATAATATACATTATAAAAATTCTCTTGACTATTTACGATGATGAAACATATGGGACGATGGATAGAACACATTTTTTCTACATGGTTTCACTTTATCGATGACCTTTAACGGAGTAACAAAACAATAAAGTATCTTACCAATATATGGAATAAATCTCCAGACATTCCCTATTATAGGCAACGGCTTTGGCCCTGGAATGTCTTTGAATGGCTTAGCGTAATCCCACTCCTCCGGTCTGGCCTCCGCGAAGGCCACGGTGCTGTTACATCTCTTGAGCACAAGCGCACTAACATTGCGCAACACTTGCTGTTGACCCTCTGCGATCAGGCAGCAGCTCACGCGAAAGCCCCTCCGCATCATCTCTTGAACACTGATTGTCAAAACAGGTTGCTGTGCGTATATAGTCCAGAGAGGACAAGTCGATTTATCTTCCTAAGTAATTGTCATAATGATCCGTCAGCATGAGCAAGCAATTTTACAAGTGTGTTTTACCAAGTTAGTGTTATCATCTTTATCCTACATGATTAAACGAAAAATTGCTTGTAACGTAACGGGTTTGTTAGTATTGTTAAACGTTCATACATCTTTTAATTTCACTTTTCATGTACACGTATTGACGAATGTTACTTAACGACGCTGTCAGTTTCTAATATTATACGTAGTATAACTTCAGTTACAGTTGAGGGAATGGACATGGAACTTATGTGGAATGGTGCTGACCAGGAAAACCGAAGTACTTGGAGAAAAACCTGTTCCAGCGAAACAGTGTTCAGGAAAAGAAAAACCATATGAACTGGCGTGGGGATAAACCCGGAACTTCGCGGTAAGATGCCGGCAACTAACCGCCTGAGACATGGCACGGCCGTCTGAGCTTGTTCTTGATGTATTATTGTCAGTCCTTTATGGTATACTGTACATCATATTTACATAATTGATATTCTTGTTTATACAATCCTGGACCGTGGCGTGGCTGAGGCGGTTAGTCGCACAGCGGAGGATATGTTTCGAAGCCAGACCAGTAAGGCTTGTGGCGGACAAAGTGGCACTGGGGCAGGTTTTCGTCTGTCGGTATCATTGGACCAATGCTTCATACTCATCCTTCATCTACCACCGACGCTAAATAATTTTAACTATTGAAAACTTCGTTAAATAACACACGTATACTGACTGAATACTACGGTCTGCTGCGTTCTGCGGCTGTTCCTCGCTTTTTTATCTTTTTACTTGTTGTTTTGATCCTATTCTTACCATTTTAGTACCCGCCAGCCGTGTAGTGTGTGGTAATGGATATCAGCAAATTTCGATTGCGTTTAAAATGGAACAAAAATAAGGGAAATATTACATTAAGAACTTCTTGCTTTAGTGTGCACATATCGAACATGATACCTTAAAGGATTACATGGGAGAAAATAAAGTTTGGAACAATAGCTGTAGAAAATATAAAGCACAGCGCACTTTTTCCTGGAAGATTAACAGGTTCCGAGGTAACTGAGAAAGAATTATTACGCCATATTTACATTTCCTAACTTGTCTATTAAGCAAAAAGACTGGTCCTCAGAACACACGCCAAGACTACAGAAATATTATATTAATTCAACAATTAAAACAAGCATCCTACTACTTTATTTTTCTGGTGAGAGGATAGATGTTGATTTTATGGGGCTGTCAGTAATTCTCTGGTTATACAGTCTCGAATGCTTGGTTGATTAAGGGCGATGAATTGGAAAGTATTTGGCAAGAAGCAGTCGTGGTCTAAGCAAAGTAATCTGTCGGAATTTGAAAGGAACGCCCGAGGAATGCACGAAATACCGCAGTCTGATAGGCGATGACCCGGCCAGTAATCGAACCAGGTATCTTACGAGCACAAGTGTACAACAGCCGCTATACCAAACTTTTCACTCCAGTCTGGATTTATAAATTTAGATATGTGTGTATGTATATATGTGTGCATTTATTTATTTGTCATATAATTTTACATAAGAACATATATAAAATCTGAGCTTATTTTCATAAATACAACTACTTTAAATATTTTAGGTTACGATAATGCTTATTTGAGCACGGCTGTTAGCTTATCAGTGATAATTCCTTCTGCTAAACTCTTCTGATATTTGCTTGCTGCAAATATTTGAAATCTGTTCTTTGTCTCTCCAGAACATATTAGTTATTAAAAACATCTAAATACACTTTAATGTTTATTTTAATTGGCTCAAGAGATTTATTTTGCTTCAGCAAACTTCTTAACATATCAATACTTATTGCTTTCTCATGAAGACATTCATTGATGTAAAAATTTCGAACAATGTATTCTCCTCCTCTTGACTACAGCATCTTTTCAAAATCATCAACATTATTGTTTGTGTGCAGCAAATGAAGATATTAACTGTGTGTTTTGTAGCTCCGCTTACACTTTCTTAGGTCTCAAGATGTATCCTAGTATTTTCATTGTATTCATTCACTCCAGCTTTTCACATCTTCTCCGCCCATCACATTCACGGTAACCCTCAGTCACTTCACATCTTTTTCTTCACTTACATTCTCTACAGGCTTCATTTGTTTGGACATTCCTCGTAACGTCTTTTGCACATATTCTATTTGGTAACAAATTCATTGTTACAGTCATTTATTTTCTTCAATACTTCTTGTCGTCCGCAATTCCTCTACATTTTATATCCCTTTGTCTTCATTTTGAAATTGTAAGTGTCTAGCTCAAAGCAATGGCACAATATGAACGGTGTGAACTTAATATTAATGTCAGGCCAGCGCAGCCAAACGCCATATATTGAAATATATTACAATCGGTAATATAAATATGGCGGACGCTCGAAATTGTCAGTTTGGAGACAGGCTTTATGAGTTCTTCTGTGGAAAAAAGTGCAGCTCTCGATCTTACATCCATTGCCAGGATACAAATTAGTCACAGACTACTGAGTGCAGAATTTTCTGCGAGGACACGCTAAGTAGTACTTAGCCATACTATCTTGACCATTTGCAACGTAAATTTCGAATGCACTTTTCTTTCCAGTATTTAGTAGGCTTCATGAGTTATTCCCATAAATTCTTGTCCCTTTATTTGTCGTGATTCATATCCTTCAGAAAATTTAATACTCTGAAAATTTGTTACAGTTGATAACGGAATTCTCAAATTTCTGTGTTAATAGGCGACTCTATCAAATCACATGATATATTCAAACTCTGTCACAGTTAACGCTGACATATTTATTGAGATCTGTCAACCCTCTCGGTCAATCATCTTGAACTTCAGTGGTGATACAGGAAGCCGGAGAATTGTATTCTTGAACTTCATTTCATAATCATATTCAACCGTGAAGTTACGGATAATCTGAAAAATAAAATTGCAGGTTGACTTATTTAGGAAACCCACGTTACTGTTTTCTATAGTTTGTCAGTATGTCAAATGAAATGAAATTTGGTTAATTCAAAATAATAAATCAGTTTAAATTATGAACAGCAAAGGAATAAACAATGTGTATTGACATCGCAAATCGAAAACGAGGACACGAATTAAGAAATACGTTATTTCAGAATATGAACACATAAATTTCGATGTTATTGACTACTATATCAAATTACACCATGCAGTAAAGGAGTCGAGTGTGTGGCCTGCTGCATGAGCATAAAGTCTCTTTGTAGGTTACAAGCTTTTTCTTTTTTATATATAATTCATAACCAAAATTTTAAAAAATTCTCCTAACATCCTCATTACTTCTGTCTTCACATCATTCTCCGTGTAAAAATTAGAGAATCGGGAAAGAATTTTCAAACCTTCTTTGTTGGGGCGACGTACCAGTTAAAACCTTTTAAACAAACCAACTTTAACAACACATACAACCGAAACATTACATTAACGCATGTCTGTGTATTAGCGCTGATTTCTAATATATAATACCTTAATAAATATTTATCTTATCATAAAGTGTTCTTGGAAAACGCTGTAAACAAAAATGAAACATACACTTTATGTCAGTTACACTATGTGTATAAGACAAAATACACGTATAAACAAAGGCGAGCGAACGAGCCAGAATAAGAAAACTATGCATATATTTGTAACATACGAATTGGGAATTTGGTATTTATATATTTATGTATGCTATAAAGTACGAACAGAAACTGGAATACAAAAGCAAGGCGTTTAATATTTTCATGTGTTTCATTTTTTTTTTTGTATAGGACCTGAACACAGACTCATGACCACCAACTCTTCAACCTCCTCATTACCCTCTTATTTTATCTGCTGCTATTTACCATCGATCGATCCTACTATTATTTTATCATATAAAATTTGGACTATTTTCTCGGGCCTGTAGGTCATAAATCATTTAACGTGCCAGATTCTTTATTTAAATGGCGATAGTTGATCGTAAGATCAAATTTTCCAACCGGTTTAGTGAAAGCGGTAGTTATTTAGCGTTTGTAGAACAGCCTGCCACTTGGGCATATCCTGAACCACTTTAAACCAGTCCAAATTTTCACACACTACTCTTTCATGTACCTTTTAATACTAGGTTGCAGTTAGGCCTATGTCTGTGTCTCCTGACTCATCTCTTCATTTTAAGTTTTCTAAAAATATTTGAATGAATTTGACGTCGCTTCTTTACGTGCTACATGTCCCCATCTCGCCCTCCGTAAATTCACAATATTTGGTGCAGAACACATATTATGACGCCTCTCATTCTGAAGTTTTGTCAGTCCTGTTTTTGCTTTGCCTCTCGTATACCAAAATTACTGCCCGGCTAATTTCCCTCAAACATAAACAGTCTGTACTTTTTCCATAGGTTGACAACCTGTTCCTGTCGCAGATAATTAAGCAAGGAAATATTACTTCAGACATTGACACACTGCGAATGTCACCGTACCTTCATCACCAAGGTTTCAATCTCTAGCTCAGCGAATCTTCGGCCAATGCACATTCTTGGGCCGAAACCGAAAGGCATCGTAACAAAAGGGTGTGCCTTGTTGTTCTGAGGGTCGTCTTTTATCCACCGCTCTGGAATGTACTTGTCCGCCTTTGGATAAAACGTCTCCAGTTTACTCATCATTAGATTGGGAAACAAAATGGATGTCTGTAAGATAAGTGTGCATTTTTATATAAATTGCCCATTATCAAACCTTCTTTTAACTACGAATAATTGTGAGCCATTCACTGAAGTTTACTACATTTGGCATGACAATATTTGACTGGAGCTTCGCTTTTGTCAGTAATACAAAGATGACAATTGTGGAGACTTGTGAGAAGCGAAAAATGCTACATATTTTGAAGCAAATGTGTACGGTTTTACGTGTTTTAAATGTGAGCATAATGGTTTAAGTTTCGCTTTCGAATTCAGAGTGATTTGTAGAAACTTACCCCCTTTGGCACTTGATAATCAGCTAGAACCATGTCCTTGATTGTTTGTCTTTGATTTCCGACAGTAATTGCGGACATTCTGCAACACAAATAACGCTACGCTTACGAGGGGTTGACAGGCCACACCACCAGCTCCGTTAAGCCTAACAGGGCACACATTTATTGATGTAAAACAGTAAATGTTCTATTTATGTCTCCCATTTGTATTCAGGGAAAATTACGAGTGCACAATTAACCCTTCAAGGCCCAGTGCTTGCTTATGTGCCACCAGGTATAACACTCAGAACTTCTACATTCTGCCCACAGAGGATAGTCATGTGTGTTGTATGAATATCAGAACAAACAACGATTATTTCACTACAGAACATTACAATACTGGCTTTTATAACCTTGATCGATTCGTTCACTGCGGGGTACGAGCTGAACCTTTAAATTTAATTGAGGTTAATCTCAGTTTTTGCGAGGTCAGTGTCAAATTGATAAAACACAACACAGTATGATGTATAAAATTATTTTCCTTTGAATTCTTTACCCTTCGTAGTACTTCATGCATACGTATTATAAAGGGCTTACAGAAGACAATAAACTATAATTAAAACTGTAATCTTAAAATGATTCCACTAGGCTATTTTAAAATGCCGGGCAGGATTTGGTCATCCCTGTTGCAGTATATGAACTGTCTGTGCTGTATCAAAGAACGTAAAATTTAAAATGTACTAAAATATAATTGAATCTCGTGTTTCATACAACTGTGTAAATTAGAATATATCTACGAAAAATGGAAATTTTATTTATTGTGTACAATATTGTAGTTAATATTCGGTATGTAGAATGTGACTGTAAGGGCTGGGTTCAAATGACATAGAAGTACGTCGTATTGGTCATTTGTGAAGATAGAGAGTTTTCATAGATAATTTGTTGACCGTCTAAATACCTGTTTGCTTTTCAGGACTTAGTTACTTGGCTGGTTGTTTAGTTAAATTTGTAGTGAAGGTGGGCAAGCGCTGGACCGCGGACCTGGTCGTGACCCACACAGGATAAATTCTAATTAAAAGTATTTGATGAAATATGACATATGTGTGCTATTATTTACACTTTAAATATAAAAGTATCTCAGATAAGTAGTAAAAGAAGAGTTTGAAAATAAATTTTGAGTTCCAGCTTTTCTAACTTCTGTACAAAGAAAAAACAAAATCTTGTATCCTTAAGGACATAAAGCCCTAGAGCGGTAGGATGATGATATAGCTTTTAATCCAAAATAATTGTCCACCCTTGCAAGTAGGATAATATTTCTGTGGTGCTTGTTTCTTAGATGATGATAATTCATTCACACTATTAACTTTACTTTTAAACACCTGTTAATCGCATATCAGATTGGTTTCATTCTTTCATCGTGTATGGTGTACGTGTAATTGGCTCGCCGGCTGCTGCATTGATCTGTAAGCTAGCTAGAGCATTCTACATTATTTTAATGGTACCTCATGGTTTCCTTGATGCACGCCTTCAAGTACTTCAGTTCATTCAGAATGTCTGCAGTAACTGGTATTTCCTTGTGAGGTAGATAATGCTGTATTTCTTCAGACAGTTTCTGCTGTTTGTCAGGATTCTTAGCCAAAAGGTAGAGAACATTAGCAACGGAGTAAGAGGTCTGAAGCAGAAAACGAAAATTACGTCTGCAGCTGAGCTGTTCGTAGCAAAGTGTCGAGTGATGTAGATTCATTAAACTTACACTATTATGTTATGCAGTTCATTACATAAAATTTGGCCGAAACAGGTCACTTAGTTTTCCTATGTTAGTGAAATTTGACGGTTAGCGATGGGCTTCACAGCCTTAGTAAATATATTTCTGAGGACTGGAGCGAATGTAATTGGCTCAGAATCCTGTCCTTTGGCGGGATTGTGTATTTGCGGTGTTGAATACTCAAGGTTTGTGACAATGACGAAATGCATAAGACTGTCAAGCATGACGCTGCTATATAACTCAGTTAGTTTAAACTTCAATGCCCAAACATATTTATACAGAAAAGTGGTCATCATCGTGCGAACTTTATCAAAATTTTGTATGATTACATGAATTGAAATGTTCAGTGGAATACCGATATAATTAACATGTTATGTATGATTGTTGAGATAGACTTAAATTCTCTAGTAATATATCTACCTAATATAGACCATAGAAGTAGGTTTATTCGGCTTGCTATATTTCTATGGACGCACTACAATAGCAGTAGACTTCATATATGTATGTACACTGTGAATCTTATGTGTGATGTACTAGGAGTTTTAACGCATGTAATCGTACAAGATTTTATAAAGTACTCCCCAGAGTATGACAAATTCTTCGCGGAAGCACGCTAAATTATTAATACTTTAAGGCACTGACTTATAGGCAAGTGTTGTATTTGATGATTACGTATTTTATCAGTTGTCTAAAAACAGTAGTGCTACGGATACTTAAGTTCAGACGGTTAAAATGACTTGGACTAAATTTCACATAAATGTGAACTATTAAGTACTGTAGTATTTGGCAGTGTTCATATCGATGGGTAGAATAAGAGAGGATGGAAAAAATAAGTTAAAGATGAAGGCATGATGTGTGTTATTAACCTACATATTATTATCACAATGTTTAAATAAAAGCTAGTGAAATGGATGGGACTTTTAGAACTCAAGAGAAATGCATACACAATCGCATCCAGCAATGTGAAGGACGTGCAACCGTGGAAGTTTGTGGCATGGATGAGGGGAAAACTGCAAATTCTCTCTTAAAGGAATTGAGTACTGCGTGAACATAATTTGGGATAAGGTCCAGTGACCATCTGTTGCTATACTGCGTGAACATAATTTGGGATAAGGTCCAGTGGCCGTCTGTTGTTACACTGCTTGAACATAATTTGGGATAAGGTCCAGTGACCCTCTGTTGCTATCGCAAATTAATTTCAGAGTTTCGAGAAAGCAGGAATTTCTTGCCCTTCTGAACGATTTTGATTTCTCAAGAACCTTGCTCCACTTAGTAGTTAGTGATTTATATAGTTATTTGGTTCATTGGTTGGTTGTTTAGTTAGTTATTTGCTTCGTTTGTTACTTAGTTGTTAGTTGGTTGTTTAGTCAGTCAGTCAGTTAGTTAGTTACCGTATCAATACCGGCCCCCATCATATCCAGCGCCATGACCATCGCCGTCTTTGGGTCAGGATCTCTGATAAGCAGCTTCTCAAGCACTGTCAGTTCCCTGTCGCTGTCCTTTGGCATGGCCTTCAGTCGCACCATGGCCTGGTTGATGTGCTTCAGAGAAAATCTGTTGAAAATGCAGTGGATTTCTAGAATATCGTCATCAAAAATGCAAGTGTACAAGGCATATAGTTTATATCTCTAATAATCAAAATATGTTTGAGATTCTGGGTTAATATTAAAATAACTGTCCTTCCGTAATGCGACGTTGTGCAATTATGTGATGTCGCATCCCAAAAGGTCGTAACATTAAGGACTGCTAAGTACCCTGTTGTTTCCCAGATATAAATAGGATCTACTTCCTTCTGATTAACTGCATCTTGCTCGCGTCCCCGCATGACCATGCATAAAGTAAAGTATTGCCCATTGCCGTTTTCGTTATAAAACTATCTATCCTTATTCTGACACAAAATATCTTTGTTTTATTTAGCACATATGGACCAAATTCACCTTCAGGGCTAAGAAACAGGCACTACGTCTAACGCATCGGAGGTTTTGATGATGATGATGATGATGATGATAATATCTCAAAGTATATGTCATCAAATTACAGAATTATTAGTGAACAATGAATTTTAGAAAAGTGGAAGGATTCGGCCTGCCCTCATTTAGGTACTGTCCTATCACTGGCTTGGAGCGACTGAGTAAAGAGACAGACTTTTTCAGGTTAGCCAGTGTCCAGCCCGAGACTTGAAGCTAGGGCGTCTGGAATATACGGCAGCAGGACTATCCACTTGGCATTAACTTAAAATTTATTTACGTGTTTATGAAATCCAAGGTCAGGTCTATCTTATTTGTTTAAACCCAATGATAACTATAGGTCTGAGTACCACGTCCCGTAATGTTCAAAACGTTTGCATTTTGTCTATACAGTATTTTTTCCACGAAGTTCTCTTAATCACAACAGATTATTTCCCTCAACATAATTAATTGGTTGGTCTTTTTAATGGATACAGGGTTTCTTTTGTCTGCGGTATGAACTGGAATTTATTACAAGCTCTTAGATGATTATCAGTCCCTTAGGTGGCTTTTACTGGCTGTAGCGTGGGCGAGGGTCTTCGGTTCTATCTCGATTCTTTTGAAATGAGACTTGTGGTGAACGAATTGATACCGGAAGCAAAGTTCTTCTCCTAGTTATTCCGGTTTTCCACATGTCATTATCATTCCACCAATGCTCCGTACTCATGCTATAGTAATAGTACTATTGTCAGAAAGACAAACGGACGAAGCCTGTAGAGTTTCACAAAAAGGAGTGCTCTTTCGGAGATCAAGGAGCACTGGGAAAAAAGTTGCTATCTCATTGTTTGCTTTATGAGTCTTGAAATAATTAAAGTTGTTACCTTCAGTCTTATTCGCTGCCAGTGACTAATTTGTAATCCTTCAGATAGGATGTTCGATTCCTAAGTTTGGGCTTCGGCTTAACAGAGGATAGGATGAAAAACTGATAAACGAATATTTTGTTGTAGCGGTTAGAAAAACTGCTTCAAATTTAAGAGGTACGGAATCTGAATATAGGCTTGTAAATTTACTCTGGGCTTTGTGGTTTTATTCAGTCACTTTTGAAAACAGTAGATGCATTTCCTACAATAGGCCACGACAGAAAATTCTCATGTGACTTATCACTTTATTATTCAAATACCACAGTCATTCCGAGTTATAATCTATATCGTTGAACGAGCGTCTTTAAATAAGCAGGTAACCAATCAAGAGTAAAGGGTGAGATGTATCATTTTTCCCCAATGATAAACTATCTGTCGGAGCCGCAACCGGCGACGGTAGTTTAAATTTGAGGCCATTTTATCTTGCCTGTCCTAATTTTAATTGGCTGTTGTGATAATTTTCTGTGATATAAAAATATTATTGAACCTATCAGACTGTACTTTGCACAAAATATAGCCTACGAAGTGAAACAAGTGGAGGTTTAATCTGAACATTATATCTGCTAGCAGAAAATCTTTCATTCAGTAAAACTGGTATTTTAAATCTGCTATAACTAACGGCCCAACAGATGAACTTGTAAAATATGAAATTTTGATCAAATTTTATTGATTTTCTAACACTTCTTTTGTTGTTTGTACTTAGGAATTTTTTCACCTTGTGGAAACCTACTGTTTTGCGGATACGTCGCAGAAATATAGTGTCACTATATTCAGAATCAAAGCGAGCACTGACTCTTAATCATATCGTTCATTTAGACCCTGCAGATGGAGACAAAATAGTCCTCCGAAACTTTGGCAGCACAGCATAAGATACCAGCACCCCAAAAACAGGGTCAGTGTCAACATTATTGAATCACCGCGATAGCTTAGAGTTAGTAAAAACCATATGTGTAATTTAGGTCTAATTAAGTGTTACGTTTTCTTGAGTGTGTTTGTATGTCATTATTATTATGAAATAAAACACATACTGAAAGCTTCCTTTGGAGAGGTAGTTGTTTCAAATATCGGCCGTGATAAGGGCTGTTGTGAGTTTCTTCGTGGTATTCCTCACTCCATACAGGCATAATTGCACGATAGGCCACGAATTACAGTTTATATTTCAACAGCCACACCCCCACCCCACTGATGTGTTCTCTGCGATGATAACCGCAACGTAAAACACCACAAATACACAGAAAAAGTTTCATTGACAACGAACAGTAGATGAATTACGGGATTGGTTACTATTGAGATGTTAATCTAATTCCACTCTAATTTTGTTCGTGGTTGCTCCCGAATTTAAGAAGGGTTATGTTTTGTGCTAAGCAATTCAGTTAACTCCGATCCAATAAAGGATCACATGAAACATGTATATAAAATTCAATTGGTCTCTGAGTAACAGATTTTGGTCAGCAGCGAATTAATATCACGGTCAGTTACGTACGTAAAGTATCAAATGTCGCGTACGAAACGTGTAGTATATTTCAGTCCAAAATACATCTTTACACTGTTGATTTCAAGTCATTAAATCGGTTTCAAACTAATTGCACTCTTCTAATTTTCTCCTAGAAACGCGTCTGAAGTTTCGACAAGTGAAGATCCACAGAAATGTGCAATGGATTTTGTTACGAAAGTATTTGTCTTCGCTTAATAAATCATATGGTTTTATGTCATACGCACTCTGTAAAGACATCTGCAGCTTTCACAAATTTCCGCCATGCTGGTGAGCTGACGTATTTCCATACCGGGACCCCGAATTCCAATTTGTGAAAAGAGTCGAACTGTACTTGAACAGCGTCTATCATCTTCTGAGGCTCCGAATCTGGTGCAAGATTCGCGTCCAGGCACCCGAGTCGTGTATCCAGAGCAATGTACACAATAGCTGTTGAAATGTAAGAACTGTCATGTTATTTAGAAACGAAACTGATGTTCCGCACCTAGATAGGTAATGCAAGCAATGTAACTGATAATCCGTTTATAGTCTATTGTCGGGAATAAGAAGTCTCAATTATTTGTACGTCTGCTTGTTCATGACTATTAAAATACGAGGGTAGATTAATGTAAACATCTTATAATTAATTCGTTAATGTCCTCCTCTAGTATCCGATATTCTTGATCTGCATATTTTAAGGAGTGCATTTCAGGATGAATCTTCACACTTTGGGAGAACATTCTTCAGTTTAATTTACATTGATATGACGAAACATATTTGTATCAGAAGTCTAATCGTTAAGAAGGTAATGACGCGAGAAAAAATGTAGTCTTTTTGCGGTTCCACGTACTTTACCTCTTTTACATGATGTGTCGTTCATGCACTGCACATGTCCGTCATTGAGCTGATAGCCAAGCCAAGCCATGCAGAGGTGAATGTACTGTGGAAAGTGCTTGGTAACTTAAGGAGTATTTTTGTGAGTCTAGTGAGACTCCTCGTTTTAATATGTATTTGGTACTCACTAAGTGCATAAGAGCTGTCATTCTTTAAATTTTATCTCGCCATTATCTCCGTAACCGTTCGACGTCCGATGTAGGTATTTTTTTTATCTATGTATTTTAACCTAAGGAACGTTTTCCCGAAATATGGCAGATATTTTTCGAAATTCCCTTTGTATTGTACTGGAGCGAAGGGACAATAAATATTCGATTAGGCGCAGTTTCTTTTGCGGGCCAGGTTTGGTCTTCTTGTCTGACTAATGAATTGAACCACAATTGCTGACTTGTGGTGATAAACAAAGGTTAATTCAGAGCAAAACAATATAGCCGTTATATCTGAGTTAGGAAGGTGGAAATTTTGTAATTTAGCTTTTTGAATTACCCTCAGACTTTGCGAAAGCAGGGTACCCTCGACTAGCAGAGTACCCACTAGCTTCTCAAGAAGGACCCCGCTCCAGATAGTTCGTTATAATCATAAAACGTCAGTTCAAAAGACGGCTGTACTGAAGTCTGAATTCATGCAAGAATAAGGTATATGCTCAAATATTTCCGGTTTGAGCTGAAACGGAAAATCGAAAGCTGTCAGTAAAGAGATTATGCTATTGTTTCTCACACGATCGCATTGTTGTCATGCTGTGCACGAACTGGAACTGAGTACGCCAGGCTTGATTGTCACTGTACATTGGTGTTAGGAAGCCTGGCAGTCTGCCGCAGTCACCAACAGACACTTCCGTCACAATGTTCAGCCTTGTGAACAACACATTGGCTGTACCTTTAAATTCCCTTTGTCTTATACTCTGAGGTTATCACAGAAGAATGGGAACAAGATGAGGAATTTCAAATAGGCCTAATATTTTTATGCCTGCACTTTACAGAAAATAACAATGATAAAATAAGTTAAAAATGTTTAATAATCTACATCTTATCAAACACACATAACAGCCGGTTAACGAAATTTCTGAATATCAGTTACCCACTTATAAAAACGGGCCTCTCTGCACTATTGCATATGTCTATTTAATGTTCCACATATCCATACCGTCCAACTCTCAGCCAACCAGTTTAGCTCACAATACTATCAATTTTATATGAATGATGTCCCAGTTACTTGCCAAGCAAAGGTATTTAGTTAACGTTTTTATTTACACAACGATGACAAAGCTACGTTAAAATTTGTGTTTAAAGTGGAGATGAAAATACTAAAAGGTCACATGTAAATAATATTTAGAGAGAAATATGGGTTGGAGAAAACAGTGAGGTGGCTGAGGCTCGGGAAGAGGTTATAGCTGAGCCCCCGGCGCAAAATACGCACGTTTCTCATAAATTCTCAAAGGTGTGTTTGCATACTCACATTCCAGGCCCCATTTGCAAAGCTCGTTGTTGAAATCATCAGGCATCTCCAAGTTCTCACCTCTGATCTGTCTTATTCTATAACGAAGATGATACCGTGTTAGTGTGATTTATTGGGGCAGTTTATATAATGTTTTGCAGCAGCTCTTATCAAGAGAAATAAGAGACTCATGTAGCAGTACCCGTTCTTTGTCCTTCAGATAACTTCTTTTCTGGCAAACACCACACTATATGGTGTGTCTAAATTTTAAAGAACGCACAAGAATCCGATCAGGACATTAATCTTTACTTCTTTAATTAAAGTAAACGAGGATTCCAATCACATTCATATCTCCTACCACAAGACTTCCCCATCGCTTCAACCCTGCATACTGACAGCAGTACGCAGTGAATGTCTCACTGTACTTTTGAGTACTCTGCTACGTCCGCGGCCGTAAACTGATATCCTGCAAGTTACTGCATAAATCTAGCGTGTCACAGAACGATACACAACTTACCTCTTTATGAAGTCGTTGGCAACTGCATCTATAGGACCCACATAGAGCTTAGTTGACCGTGGTTGCATCATAGTTTGATTCACTTTCGACCTGAAGTTCTGCCACTCTTCGCCCTGACTGAAAGGAAGTGTAGCAAGTGTAATTATTGTGGTGTGTGAGTGAGAAGGAGCGTTGCTGTCACAGCAGAGTTGTTCCATCTTAGGCGTCATGTATGATGAACGCTTTATTTGACTGATGCAGAAGAAGAAAGTAAAGGTATTCGATAAAGGAGGGTAATAAACGTGGCTATGTTGTGCTGGATAATAGTAATAAGGGTTTGTAACTAGGGTTACAATAAGTAAACGAAATAACTCCATGCAGTAGAGAGCCCTCCAAGGGCCTGAATTTTTTTCAGGTTGTCAAGATACTTCCCCGCCCTGCAAAAATTACACGCTTGTTAGCGTATTCAAAATATTCGGAGCCTGTAGCACACGTTAACCCTAGCCAGAAGAATCCAGTCCATATACTCACATCCTGTTATTGTCAGATCTGTTTTAATATTATTCCAATATTTTACCATGTTTCCATGTTTTTAAGTCCTTCTTGAGGCGCTAACATTTGTTTACATTCTCAAGCTAGTTTACAGCTATAAAAAAGTAAATATCTCATTACCGTGTTAAAAAACGCGTCCGTATCATAAATTCCAATTGGCCAGATGTATCCAGTGGATATATTCATATTTTGTTACTTCAGTATTCTTTGAATATTATTCCATTATTATTGTCTAGCTTTCAGACTTTCTGCCTAAAGTTACATCATTCGTGCCACACGCTCCACCCATCCTATCCTTCTCTGTTGACCGCCGTAATGATATTTAGTTATCACTGATTACGAAACTCCTCATTAGCTTTTTCAGTACTGTCCATCTTCCTGATAGCTTCCAAGAAGGACTCTGCTCCATGGAGTTAGTTAGTTAGTTAGTTAGTACTGTCCATCTTACCGTACGACGCAGTATAATTGAGTTGCTGACTGCATCAAGTAAACGACGAAAACCTATCCAGTCTCAGTTTGCATCTACTTATGCCCAGTGAGTAAATTTGTTATGAATTTTAGAAATTGCAGTTTTTTGTGATATGATAAAATGTGGTCGGGTAGGTGGTAGTAAAATTTTAAAAGAACATTCTGCCTGAAACTTTAAGACAAATATAGTGCCGTGTAAACTATAGTGTGTTACGTGGATCTTTCCCTACCATACGGTGTAGCTAGTTTAGGTTACAGATGGAGGAAATATCCCCACACTTAAAGGGTAGCAGCGGATGGACATAACAATACTCGTACATTGACTAATCGGTTGTGAACAGCCTAAGTACCTCGTTATCTGGCCTTGGAGATTGGTGAGGGCTGTCAACTCACGTAAAACTCCAATATGTTATGAAGTGTTTCTGTTAATTTTAAGGCCTAGGATTAGATGGACTGATAGTATTAAAATGTACCTTTATCTTAAGGGAATACGGGTGTTTGGACTGGACTAATTCTACTGATTATACTACACGCATCAGTGGCGTGTTCATATATGCGAGGTAGGAAACGCATGAGGTCCACGAAAACTAGAAAATTGCTTGGAGTTAAATTCAAAACCTTCACCTATTATAAATACGTTTGTGTTAAATAAAACCCTATGTGAATAAGACAGTAATTACATCTCTTTTGTGTCTCTTGTTATCACGTTTCACTATGCTATCAAGTCATTGTTCTCATATTATCTTCTGTAATCTGTGTTTCCACTTACGTTGTAGCCAAACCACCAACACCCTGGAAGATATCTTTCCTTTCTATCATACGGTAATATTCTGCACACTGTATGTTATCTCTTACGGGCCATGGTCCTTCGTTTCTGAATACCTAAACATATTAATACGGATATTAACAGTCTTTGTCACTTTGTTAATAGCTTAGAGACATATTTTTATGTAATAACATTCGAAAATTCCATAACTGCTGTTTAATAACCTTTATCTCCGTTACAAACATCAGTCTCTGAAAATGTGAGGCCGTTATCACTTTTCATCCTTCAAATATGACATCTCTTTGAGTTCTGTGATACGATTCTTAAGTAAATCATAACACGTTGTTCCAGTCGGCATTATTTAAGTAACTCAAAATGTATATGATTAAGCTTAAGTAACTCAAAATTCAAATGATTTCACTTGTGTGAATCAAAATGCAACTTCTTGTACACTAATAAAATTAGTTCCCTTGCCTACTGAAACAACTTTGTGTATTTTAATGGAAAAATCATTCTTTACTGTTGGTTATCATTCTTGATATCATGACTCTTCATGGTTCACTGCTAATTCTATCTGAACGAAGAGATGACATTTCTGATATTCAAATTGAGAGAGTAAAGCACATTATAAGAACTGTGGTGTAAGTGTGGAATGGTACATTCGTAAATCTGATAGCAAAAGTTCAATTTTACCCTACATCAGTGTAATATTGCCTTTCATGTGATGGTCATACACGTCTTCAAGTGCTTGCTTTCACTCAGAATTTATAAAACTGGAAGAAACGTACGGACTTCTATGTACATAAAATTGCACTTGTACTTTCTTTGGAAGAACGTACGTGTCGTACTTTATACGCTGATACAGCATTAAGTGTAAAGGGGTGGTCCAAATATAAGTTACAATGCACGGATTGTCGTTACAAATAGTCTTAGGCTGATCGGATTTGTTGCAAAGCAGTTGGTTATAATCATTTGGCAAAAATGCTTTGAAGCTCTTAACTTTGCACGACATGTGTGGTGACGGGTATCAGTTAAACACGGCTACTCAACTGGAACAGCGTTCTAAGAACAGATCCAGTAAGTAATTCGGTTTTATAAGGCAAAGGATATGTCTGCAGCAGAAATTGATCGTCAGCTGGTCGACGTTTACGGGGAAGATGTGATGAGTCGGCAGATTATGGACACAAGGTATGCACACTTTTCAACGGGACGAATCATTACGGACGACTGTGAGAGAAGCGGCAGACACACAGCAACAAGCACGCCAGGCAAAAAGACACGTGTGAAAACGCAGTTCTCGAAACAGAAATATTAATGTCAGTGAACTCCAACACGACTTGAGTCTGTCACATGGAACGTTTGTTAGGATCACTCAGGGCTTAGGATTCCACAAGGTGTGTGCGCGATTGGTGCTGCGAGTGCTGTCGAACTATCGGAAGACCACAGGCGCAAAGGATGGTTTGTGCCCTCTCAGTCCTGCCATGCAGTTCTCGATCGCAGTTACACTGCGCTCTAGACGTCGGTTTATCAGAATATCCTGGATGAAGCGTGTAAGAGTGGGATGGAAACGTCCTGGGCCCCCTCGATTGAAGAATTTAAAGATTGTGAAGACGGCAGGCAAAGTGATGGCCAACCGTGTTTTTGGGGCCATAAAGGTGTGCTGTGTTAGACGTCATGCAACAGGGAACAACAATCAATGCAGGTGCATGCTGTACGACACTGTTACTGTTAAGTGCTGCCATTAAACGAAAAC
Organism: Reticulitermes speratus; assembly: GCA_021186555.1. Classification (NCBI taxonomy): domain Eukaryota; kingdom Metazoa; phylum Arthropoda; class Insecta; order Blattodea; family Rhinotermitidae; genus Reticulitermes; species Reticulitermes speratus. Next base: position 26,528,514 of record JAJKFL010000005.1, read on the forward strand.
GCCTAGGCTGTTTACGAAAGGTGTTTTTCAGTAACGAATATTTTAATATTCCGTCTAATACAAATATGTATGTTTTATTTAAGAACAGCAACATGTTTCGGTGTTTTGGTTTTGCATGACAACGCTCGGCCGCACAGTGTCAACGCTGCTTGACAACTCCTACAGCGCTTCCGGTGGGAGATCTCGGAACATGCGGCGTACAGCGCTGTTCTGTCACCGAGCGCCTACCATCTGTTTTCTCCTAAAAGATCATCTTGGCGGCCACAGACTTCAAGGTAATGACGACGTAAAAACAGTTGCGATACGGCGGTTGCAATTGCAGGACATGGACTACTATCAACAGGAAATCGGAAAGTTAGATGTCCGATATGACAAATATCACAATCGTGGTGGGGACTACGTCAAAAGTAAAGTGGCAGTCGTAAATATGCATTATATTGTTTTTGTTAGAACAAGAAATGGATAGTTCATAATACACGACTAGTAAACTTATTTTCGGACCACTTCTCCTGCGTAACTATAATCTTGATGATTAAGCGATAGTCTTTGCATGTAAACACTTACCTTTTCTATTTCATTAGGATCGAAGACCATCACCATGGTTTTGCCACCTGGCAATCCACTGATCTTCATGATCGTACCATATTTTTCATGAAGAATTTTGTGGTATGTTTCATCTATAATGCGGTGTAAGTCACCTTAAATTTAAAGTTAAATAATTCGTTAATTTAACAGGTAAATAAATCTAACAAAAAGAGATGAAAGATTTTAGGGCCGTTCGCAAAGTTGCGAAAAGCGACAATTAGCTTCGTCATGTCTGTCAGTCTGTCTGTATGTCTGTACGCTGTCTGTCCGTCCATCCGCATGGAACAACTCGGCTCTCACTGGAAGGGTCTTCGTGAAATTTGAAGCTTGATTATTTTTCGAAAATCAATCGAGAAAATTCAAGTTTCCTGCCAAGAATAACGGGTACATTATATGAAGACGCATGTACATTTATGATAATATCTTGCTGAATTCTTTTTAGAATGAGAAATGTTTCAGACAAAAGTTATAGAAAAAATCAAAACGCAATTTTATGTTCAATAACCTTTTTCCGAAAATCGTACCCTTTATGAGATAATGTGGAGAAATATGGTAGAACCGGACAGGCCACAGATGATAATATTATACGGAGCATGCGCTTTGCGAGCTGGGTAACTATGGCTACAAACACACACTTAGAATATGTGATACTTATTGCTCTTCCATGGCAAAAATGGTTACGTGGACGCGCCTCTGTGTTATGTTATACGTACATTATCTGTCTTGTTAGTGTCTAGCATTTAAACGACATTATATTTTAGTTAGTAGGAAAGGTATACATACTTAAAATCGCACTCACTTTATACTGTTTATTTTGTATTCCTATTAATACCAACTTATAATCCGCAAATTTCATTTTTGTATCTACTCTATCACCACGAAATATGGTGTGGCAATAGATTCTCAAATACACACTTCTTTCCTTACATTTTATGTCTCATACAAACATGTTGTTGGTAACATAGTCTTCCAGTCTAAGAAATTTAATTGGCAATAATTAATGAACCATTTGAGTTAGACTTGTGAAACTTTATGTCGAGATATATCGTAGTAAACATGTTTACAAATTGTCTTTTAGATGGAAACCCTTGTTTTTAACAGTTTACGTAGGGACTGTGTGATAACAGATATGAAAATATTAGTGTGTGAGGGTCTGAAATGGATAAATCTGGCTGGCGACAAGTTCGAATTATGATACGTTATAAACGGAAGCAGTGAAGCTTCATGTTTGTGAAAGGCAAAGAATTTCTTTATCAGTTGAACGGCTGATAGAAACTGAACAATATTCCGCTCTCTCTACGTGCAGGGGCCATCTAAATTCAGTGTTATTTTTTGTCGATTCGTAAAAGCCGGAAATACATATGCCCAAAACTTTTCTTGTAGAGTTTTTCAGAATTATCAAAGTCCACTTAATGGGTTAAAAGGCGTGATCTGCACAAGGACATATATATATTGCGTGTTTGTTTCATGCGTGTCTTGAATGCAACAAATAATCTTTCGTAGAAGGTCTAACCTTGGGATTTCTCTTTACCTTTACTATCTCTCATTAAGCTTGACGATACTGTCAGTAAACACACCTGTTCCAAGGATTCAGTTTCATATCATCATTGCTAAATTAATTAGAAGATTTGTCTTGCTTACAAGACTGCATGTACATGGCAAGTTGATAGGGACAGTATTACTATGGCTGTAATTCCGAACAATGCTAGTAGAAAGCAATATACCGCGCTTTAGACTAGAGTGTGGCGTAATTGTATTTTGCATATGTAAATAGATGACTGTTAATATAAGAAACCAAATTATGTATGACAAAAATAAAATATTTTATCATTCTTAAACAAAGGCTGAGTTCATTTTTTTTAGACATTCGATGGAGATTAAGAATACGAATAATTCAGTCCATCAGACACATGAACATTTAAATCCACTATGTTATGCTTTCGGTTCTAAGATCTTTGCTTGTAATGCGTAGGTGAAGTGTAATGAGTGGACTGATTTCACATTATTCAGGACAGGATCCAGTAAAGATAATGTGAACATCCTAATGAAACTTCCGTTTATATAAAAGTGCGGAAACTTCTTGATTTTGTGAGCTATTATTAGTTTTGCAAGAAGAATTCTGCATTTTGGACTTAGTTCGTATGTTGGTTATTTAGTCAAGAAAATATAGGCAAATCAAACTTGCAATTATTTTCACATTTCTCTCTTCATGTACGCAAGTATATTTCGGTGTATAATCATCTCCTTTATTAACCATTTAAAGGCAGAAATTAATCCGAATTTCAGTTTAAAAAGATCAGTCCATACTGCGCAGTAAACACTTTCCACTTGCAATATAAGACCAGTTTGTTGATGCTGTATACAGAATTAATTGCTGTTCTGAAATCTATACAAACACAGGAATGTATTCCGTGGGCTGATTGCGGAGGCTTTGAATGTTCAGCTTGGTGGTACCTAAAGTAATTACCGGGCTTTAAGGGTTAAAGTGTGTTGGTTACATTATGACGACTAATCTTCCAGATTCTTGTCTTCTTGTAAATAGTGTTACATAATACGAATTCTGTGTTAAAGTTAGAAAAGCTTTAACGTGTTCATGAAAAATGCTCTTATATATAGACGAACACATATTCTTTAGCGGTTGCGTTCATCTGTGTTGTAAGGGCAAGCCAGAAAAATATATATAACTTTTGTCCTACAAGTGGGCCTGACAATCTGTCACTCAAACTGCGGCAAATATAATAACCATGTGGATATCACGCAGTGAGTTCTCAAAGAAAATCGTAAACGTTTCATCAGGCGTACGGCTTTCGTCCAAGACATGGATTTCCAATCTTTTTATGGCAAAGAACCTCACCCCTTATTGTGGGCTGTTTTGCGGGCCGCACTTGAAAAAATATAATAATTGGTACACCTAGCCGCCTAAACTATTTTGTGATTTTTATAGTACGTACACAATTTACAGTGTGGTCGGGGGCTGCATAACACAACCTGGCAGGCCTCGTAAAACTGTACTTGTAAGGAGTGTAAACATTTTCCAAATTCGTTTTATCCAGTTTTTATACATCATTCGTTTTTATGGTTATCTACGGCAAATACAAATCGATTATTGCCGAACGAATCACACTGCACAGTCGTGAATGATTTTCCCTTACATTTTCTTTAGTATTCATAATGTCAATAATTTCAACGGTATAAAATGTGCCATAATTATTGCTATATTTTATTTGTATTGTAGATTTTTTCGCATGTTCACGTAAATCGCACTTTAGTTTTGCCATGCCTGTCCTTTTGTCTGTCACTGCATATATGAAATCGGCGCCAGCTGGAAGAATTTTCGAGAAATCCGAAGTTGAAAACTTTTATAAAAAATATATCGAGTATTTCCAAGTTTCTTTGTAATCGTGTGAAAACATCGGACACTTTGCATGAAGACAGTACTTTTACACTTCTGACGGCTACGAGTTGCTCAACAGTACAAACAATAACTCACTGTTGGATTGCCATGAAAACAGTGGTTACGTGAAGAAGCAAGTAGTGTTGCGCTCTGTAGACAGTTCCTGTCTGTATATAATATACTGCACTGCACCGTCATGTAAAGTAGGAACTATTTTTAACCTATAGGTGCCCAAGCTAAATTATCTCCACTATTTTACTATAAAATATTCAATAATAAACATTATAAAAATTCTCTTGTCTATTTACGATGATGAAACATAAGGCCGATGGATAGAACACATTTTTTCTACATGGTTTCACTTTGTCGATGTGCCTTTAACGGAGTAACCAAACAATAAGGTACCTTACCAATATATGGAATAAATCTCCAGACATTCCCTATTATAGGCAACGGCTTTGGCCCTGGCATGTCTTTGAATGGCTTAGCGTAATCCCACTCCTCCGGTCTGGCCTCCGTGAAGGTCACGGTGCTGTTACATCTCTTGAGCACAAGCGCACTAACATTGCGCAACACTTGCTGTTGGCCCTCTGCGATCAGACAGCAGCTCACACGAAAGCCCCTCTGCATCATCTCGTGAACACTGACTGTCACATCAGAGTTGCAGTGCGTATATAGGCCAGAGAGGACAAGTTGCTTTATCTTCCTAAGTAATTGTCATAATGATCCGTCAGCATGAGCAAGCAATTTTACAAGTGTGTTTTGCCAAGTTAGTGTTATCATCTTTATCCTACATGATTAAGCGAAAAATTGCTTGTAACGTAACCGGGTTTGTCAGTATTGTTGACAGAAATTGCTTAATAATTGTGACTGTACAGAAATTGCATATATTTGTTTAGCTTCCATATTGTACACGTAGTTAGGACGATATTACCTAGTCTATAAATTATACGACTTAGTAGTAGTTACTGTTGATGATTCTCTCTCTCCAGTTCCTTACACTGGTATTCCAAGTCAGATATTATACAAAGCGAAAACAAATTTGCAAACAAGCTCCCTATAATTTTATTCCTTTTTAAACAAAAATTTAAAATATTATACAACATATAGCCTTGCATGGCACTTGCAATAGCTCAAGGTATCAAATGATCTTTCCCCGGGCGTCTCGTACAGTAGCATTGTCGTGTTCAACCACTGTCTGGTATCTTCCTATACAATACATGACCTCCGTCATCTGAAACGCATCCTCTGCCTCACAGCTACAGACACACCTTGAAGCAGCAGCAGTAGAACAGTTTCCAAAAAATGACATATCGTTGTGCAGACAACCTATCAGGTATCGGACTGGAGCCCATGGCAATGTCCCGGACGATAACAATCCAAACGTTCACGCTGCAGATATCTCGATACCCACGTTCTGGGATAGCATGTGGGTTATTCCGTACCAGGAGGTACGAGTAGGTCTAACTCTTACGCACATTAAACACATTCTTACCTGTGAAACATGTTTCGTATGTCCGTAGACAGTTGTGTAAAAGGAGCTCATCCGTAGCTTCCTGACATCTTAGTCAGCTGCAAAATTACATCCGTTCAGGACGGTCGTCTGTTAAAGGATGTGCAGGAAGTCTCATGTTAATCCAGGAAGTGTCGTTGCATGACAATAAGTTTATGTGTGGTGTTCTATTGTGGGGCCAATTTTCTTTTTATAGGCGCGTTTGCAAAATGGCGAAAAGCGACTATTAGCTTCGTCATGTCTCTCCGTCTGTCCGTCCGTCCTTCCGCGTGGAACAACTCGGCTCTCACTCGACGGATTTTCGTAAAATTTGAATTTGAGTATTTTTCGAAAATACGTCAGTAAAATTCAAGTTTCATTAAAATCTGACAAGAATAACGGGTACTTTACATGAATACGTATGTACCTTTATGACAATATCTTGCTGAATTATTCTTAGACAAAAGTTGTAGAAAAATCAAAACACGCATTTTGTGTTCAATAAATTTTTTTCCGAAAAATCGTGCCGTTTGTGAGATAAAGTGGAAACATATGGTAGATGCAGACAGGCCACAGACGGCAATATAATACGGAGCACTCTTTGCGAGCTGGATAACAAGAGCCACAGACACATACTTAGAATATGTAATACTTATTGCTTTTCCACGGCTACAATGGTTACTACGAACGCGCCTCAATCTTACGTTTATACGTACAATGCCTGTCTTGTTTAACCATAAATTGACACCGATATGTTAAACACATTTTGACACCATTTGTGCCAGGGTGATATGCTTCTTAATTAAGTTCTGTTCTTTGCTTGCAGACTGTTTTGGTGATAATAACAAACAAGTGATTGGCATCTCCTCATTCGTTTGATATGATCCGCGTGACTTGTTGTTTGGCATGAAGTGTACAGTAATCCTCGCTCCAAATTTGTATGAGAAAGGATTCATAATGTGATGTTTTTAATTTCACTAGCAGAACTTCAATGCTCCATTGCCCATTATCTTTGTTAAATGTGACCAGTGTGTGCAAGTCGAAACCAATTCAAGTACCTTTCTGAATACGGTTAGTAAAACCCAATATCAACTGCGATATATATATTACACCATGACCTTCCACAGCCTTCTTTAATTATTGCAATAAAGATAATATAATTAGCTTCAGTACGTTCATCTACAACGTACGGACCCTAACTGCAAATAGAAAAGCTGTAGGAAGTGACAAACGACATTTGACAGATAAAATAATGACCTGTGTCATGATGTGCTGCGTTTTGTGGCGCTCTCTGGCTGTTACAACATTTTACGTGTTTTTATATGTTTCTGTAAATTTTTTATGGTGTTCGTAAATTTCTACCCTCATATACTTTAAAGTAAGGGATATTGGTGCATTCCGAATTCGGTTAAAAATATACCAGACACATTGCATGTAGGCACGCTGGCGTTTACGTGACCGTCTTGAGCACATTCCTTAAATGGTTATATGGAATCATATCATGTTTGTAACAAAATTGTAGAAAACCTAAAACACAAAATCGATGTCCACTGCATTGTTTCCGGAATACATACGTACATACATACATTCCATGGATCCATAAGTCTGTCGAAATGACAACTGGATGTGGAATATGTCATAATATACAAATATACAGCTATACAGACTATAGAATTTTGCATTTCAACATTATAAACTAAAACTTACGGTTATAGATATAACTGAAGAAGAGTTGTTACTGTGCCTTTATATTTTCTAATTTGTATGTTAAATTGGTCTTCCGAACACATGCAAAGACTGTCGAAATATCTTATTGATTAGCAAATTAAACGAAGCATTCTATAACCTCTTTTTTTCTGGGGTTGGAGATTGATTTTTACGGCGCTGTCAGTAATCAGGCTATATAGCGTCGAATGATGGGATGATTCACAAATGATGAACTGCAGTAACACAGGCTACAAAGCGTTGATGGGAAGATGATCCCTGGACCACAAATTGGAAAGTATTTGGCAGGAAGGAGTCGTGGCCTAATCGAGACGCTATGTCGGTGTTTGACTAGAAGGTCTAAGGAAACACCGAAATACATCAATGTGGATAGGCATTGTCTGGTCCAGTACTCGAACCAAGCATCCCCCGAATACAAGTGTACAACAGCACCGGTATACCGTTACGCTATTACAGATTTTATACTTTTTAAGATTTTATCTGTGATCAAGTGTATGCAAGCAGTATTTAGTTCCAAATTCAGTGTGAGTGAAAAAAGTTCTACAAAGAAAATTTACGCAATGAATTTGGGTAAAGGTTAAAGTACTACAGTATTGGTTCCCAGCAGTGTAGTTTTTTTTTGTCGGTTAATCAAGTCCGTCCTTTAATAACCTATATTTATTCCTTAAAAGAGAGAACATTAATGTAATGAGACCATCGTATTTTCAGTGTTTGTGTGTCTGCCATTTATTTGTGAATCAGATGCACAAATTTTTACGAAACTTTGAGCCTGTGCTATTGGAGCCTACCCACACATCATACTTTATGTAATTTATTAAATCAGTAATAACAACATGGCGACGTTCAAACTTTTCAACTGAAAAGTAGATTTTTATTATTCCTGCTTGGGGAAAACAATCTCTCGATTTTAGATCTGTTGCTATGATAAAGGATAACGACTGACTACTCGGTGAAGGATTTTTTGTAGTGCAGACTGGCAGTAAATTGCCATATTATTTACTGTGTAAACGTCTTACATTTATTTCTTCCAGTAACAAAAGAAGTCTGCATGGGCTATTCTCTGAACTTACTTGTTTTCATATGTGATGTTCATCAAATTTAATTCTTTGAACTTTGTCACACATAATATCGCCAACGAACTGCACTCCTTTTACTGTCTCTGACGTATCTCAATCTCTTGAATCACCTGAAATCTTCAAAGTCTGTCACAGATGACAACAATACATTAACTGGATCCTTTCAGCACTCTCTGTCAACCATTTTGAACTTCAGTGGTGATGCAGGAACGTGGAACATTTTATTCGCGAACTTCATTTCATAGTTATATTCAATATGAAGTTACGAATAATCTGAAAAATCAAATTGTAAGTTGAGACATTTTTGGAAAATTAATTTACTATTTGCTATATTTTGATGGGTATCTAAGATGAAACCTGGATGTGGCTAATGACAAAACAGTCAAACCAGTGCAAATTACTAACGGCAAAGAGTGGTCAGCGTTTATTTACATTCTAATCAAAAAAAGATATGGTACTTTAACAAATACGTCATTTCATATCATAAGGACATACTCGTAATTTTCGATGTTAGACTACTGTATTATTTATATCTCATTACACCACAGAATACTGGAGTCTGAATTTCTTGGCCTACTGTACGAATTGAAGGTCCCCTTGTATGATAATAACTCTCTTTCTTTGATACATTTATAAGAAAAAGTTGCAAAATTAGCCTGTGATTTTTCCCATGTTTTTCTGTCTGTCAGTCTGCTTTCAGAATTTCAGAAAGTATTTTCAGAATTCAAGTATTCTGGAGATCCAGCTGCTAAAATTTGTCTGTACGGCGCAAACGAGAAACATTCACATGAATTCGTACATGCGCATTTGTGCTTATCTCTAGAGTAGGTTATGTCAATAACATCTATCTTAGCCAAAAGTGTTACAGACATAGAAAGGGACTAAGCATACATTTTACGTGAGGTACACTTCTCTAAGTAAAGAGAATTAAACAAAGCGAGACGGATTGGGTACTTTATGAGTACTGTTGCAATGTACAGTAACCCCTCGACACATACGGTTTTTCGGACATGGTTGTGACTCTACCAGTTTGAAAATAATTCAGGACATGGGGAAAATTTTGCCTAACGCCGAAATATTTAAATACACGCATGTAATTGCTGGTGGTGACTCACTCAATTCGCGCAAGCTGACAGCAGCAGGTACGCAAGTATTACGTAAATTTAATGCGAAAAAAATTTGTGTATTTATCAATGAAAGGGAAGCATAAGGGTCCGCAATCACCGTAACCCTATTTTCTAATCAAGAAGTCTACGTAAAGCTGTGTTGCCCAACTCGCCGTCATCAAGCCCCTAACCTCGTTAGACGAGGTATCCGTCTATTTGGTATTCCTTTACGCTATAAAATAGCAACAGAACCTGGAATACAAAGAAACCTTTTTTAATATCGTCATGTCGTTCCTCCAATTTTTTGTTGTATAGGGTATGAATTCAGCTGATCCCCAAAAATTGGCTGTCTAAACTCCATGCTACCTTATCACCCTTTCATTAATTTTGCTGCCATTTTCCAACGACAAATCCTGCTGTCTTGTCATATTGATATACGTCTATATTCCCAAGCCTAGACTTTATGATTTATTCCATAGATCAAATTCGTTATTTACATGACGGTAGGTCCTCATATCATCAAACATTTCCTGCCTTTGTGGGACCCAAACGCTCATTGCTGTTTTCAGAAGAGCCTGCAACCTAAGCATATACTGAACTAATTTAAGCCCGTCCACATTTATACACCATACTATACATTTGAATACTGGCTCGCATTTAAGCATATTTCGAAGTCTTCTAAATTATCCCTTCATTTCGGGGTTTCGGAATAAACTTTGTGAATGTAACATCACTTCATACGCTCTACGTCCCCCATCTCACCAGCCGTCACTGTACAATATTTTTTGTAGTATACGAATTATGACGCTTCTTGTTATGTAACATTTTCGGTCCTCTTTTGATTTCCCTCTCGTAGGCCGATATATTCCCCTCAGCAAAGTGTTTTCAATCTGTGTAGTTTCCTTAGATGCTTTACACTCATAACCAGGTAGATACAGGCACTGGCACATTGGGCATGTCAACCTACCTTCGTCACCAAGGTTTCAATCTCTAGCTCAGCGAATCTTCGGCCAATGCACATTCTTGGGCCGAAACCGAATGGCATAGTAACAAAAGGGTGCGTCTTCGTGTTGTATTGAGGGTCGCCTTTTATCCACCGCTCTGGAATGAATTTGTCTGCGCGTGGATAATACTTCTCCAAAGTACTCAACAGAAGGGAAGGCATGATTATGAGTGTCTGTAAGTTAAAGTGCGCATTTTTCGACATGAATTATGCATGATAAGAACCTCTTTTAAATTAGAAAAAATTGTAAGCCACTAACTTACTTTCACTAAATTTGGCGTTGACTAATATTCCGTTGGAAGCTTCCCTGTTGTCAGTAAGACAAGATGATGCTTGTGGAAACTTGTAAGATGCGAAAAACGCTACATGTTTTCAAGTTAATTTTATATGTACTTAACTACTTGAAATGTAAGCGTAATTATTTTAATGATAGTTCCGAATTCAGGATGAATTGTAGAAACTTACCCCTTTTGGTATTTGATAATTAGCCAGAACCAGGTCTTTAACGGTTTACTCTTTGATTTCCGATAACAATTGCGGACATTCTGCAACAAAAATGTTTATTATTAATATTATTGCTGTGTTTCTACATGAAATCTCTCTCAGATGTTAGACTGGTTAATTTTTAGGCGCTTTCGCAAAATTGCGAAGAGCGACTATTTTTAAAATCGTACCGTTTATGAGATAATTTGGGAAAATATGGTAGAGCCGGACAGACCACAGATGACAATATAATACGGCCCATTCGCTTTGCATGCTGGATAACTATACTTATTGCTTTTCTAGGCAACAGCGGTTACAAGAACGCGCCTCAATGTTATGTTTATACGTACATTACCTCTCTTGTTTTAATTGCAGGATACTCCGTAGGAATAACGTATTTTGTGAGACGTGATGTTCTGAGAGTGAGCTAATGAAGAGTCAGATCTTCTGTGATGTTACGCATTGTCAAAAGGTAATTACCGAAGTTTCGGAAGATCTTAATGCTTTCAACTTCAGGGTTAGCTTGCAAGAGGGCTGGATTGCTTGACACTGAATGTAGAGACACTACACTCTTCCTAAACGTCGGTAACTACATATATATTTATCAGTCGACACAGCATAACATCCCATAAGACTTGGATCTCATGTTAAAAGTCCTCTTAAAAATTATCTTTGAGATTTAGAAATTAGTGTGCAGTGTGGTACGTGCCACGCACTGCTGACCTTTGTATCTTTGAAAAATGTTCATTGTATTTTAGTATTTCCAACCTCTTTGTGTGGTCTTTGGCACTACACCAGTTGGCGACAGAAATATTAATCCTGCTTGTCCCTGTTTCAGATGTCATTACTGCTTAATTTCATACGCTTATTTGTTATTCTACATTTTGTTTTTAAATAGTCTTCAGTGTTCTCGGCATTGGTGAACAGGACTAAAATAAACATGTTTGTTTTATTGTTATCAACTAATATAACTTCGTCACGTGCGCTTTATCTCTTTATCATTTACTGTGTTCTATCGCAGTAAAGTTTGAGCTTTTCACTTTTATAATTCTTGCGTGTGTATACCTATTCAGGGAGTGTCTTAATCATCTTATCGAACACGAGAAAATAAGAGATCCGTAAGGCAAGGCGCGTCAGCTGCGTGTTACATCGTCTCAACTATGCTGCAAATTCACTGTCCAGTCCAGGAACAGGCCACTGCGCCAGAAAAAAAAACATTTTTGTTGAGCAAAGAGTTTTAATTTGCATTACTTCTGAAAATTACATATGAGTCATGGAAAAATTATCGCCGAAATTTCTGTAAATATATACGGCATCAACAGTGCCGTACAAAAGAACAATATTCAGACTAGTAGGAAAATTTCGACTCACGGGTTAAGTGACAGACAAAGATAAAATGTGAAAACTTGTATTTCTTACTTATTTATTACTTACTTCGTTTACGTTCAACAGTTAGGTAAAGTCAAAATAGCAGATGTTATTGTTACTCAAATCCACATGCAGTTATAAGGTTTTCTTTACATCACCTTATATTGCAGTGAATGCGCGCAAAACAATAGGGTCCATGTTTTGCAAGGGAGCAATCCGACCGTTACGTTAAATTAATCTTGACCTTTCTTTGGGATTTAACAGAACACAAAATGAAGAAACAGTCGACGTTCTTTGCAAGAAATTAAAGAAAATAGTCTCAGAGAATTTGACAGTATTTCAAGACAAGAGCTCCGTCTTGTGTCGAGAAGTACTTTTAGTAGTTGCGAGGCCTGCTTATAAGTTTGAGATCGGCACTTTGCGACTTGTCTGCGCAATGAGGTTAAGTTGAACTACAGACGAAGAACGAACTGCAAATGCTCGACGGATGCAGGCTTTGTATGTTATAAAGCTCCTGTGACAGCAGCCATACTAAGACTAGAGATTAAAGATATTCTCCATATTGCGCCAATGAGATGCTTGATAATTAATTTCTGAATAAGATATCCTGATGTATCTGCGTAGCTACATATCTGGTTTTGTATTTCGTTTATACTATAATCTTAAATTGGAAAATTATGCCTTGTGATAGCCATATCATAGGCACATTTTCTTCATACAGCGATTGTTATGGATTATTATGAATACTAGCGCGTTTATCCGTCAAAAATCACGAACTAGAAAATAAAATATAATAGGAGACTTTTAATGCTGAATGAAATAAAAAGAATGTTTATAGCGGAAAGAGAAACAATGCTCTCTTAATATACGCTTACTTAAACAATTACCTGTTTCTATTGTACCAATTTATGTTGAAATTCTTCATTAATACGAAACGTTCAATTAAGTTTTGAATATTCCTTTTACATCACTTCGCTTTCGAAACGTACATGCACCCTAGAACAGTAGGAAATAACACGTAACTGTGAGTGGTCAAGAGTACAACAGTCCATGGGTTACTGTGCGCATGTGCTTAGTGGCCGCCTTTCCTTTGTCTTGGTCACAGTGTGTCTTCACTCAAAAAATAAGCCTTTTCTGTGTATGGGGATATTTCCTTGCTTTTAATCTACTAATGACCTGATCCTGTATTGTTATTACATATACTTCCGTTTCTGGGTATATTTTCTTTCCGCTGTGTAACCTATGTGTTTTACACAACTTAATCGACTGAAGTTTGTTTTTGACATTATTATTATTACATTTCCGTCCATATTTTTAAGTGGTTGGCAATTATTTTGGCTGGCAGATCATAACATCAGCTTAGTGAATATTCAGAGACCACACATCTTATCGATGTGAAACTGTGAATGCTCAGTTTGTCTCGCACTTTACAGAGGCGTAACTGAGCGTAAATAATTAACATCAGTTAAATGTTTCAAATAAACAAAGCAAAATATGGTCTACAAGCGTTTTGCTTTGGAACTTCTTTAACCCTAGGAGTAACTAAATTATATGTGTAAGTTAAGTGTTTGTAGAAAAGACACACCTTATATGTTTTTTGTTGCAATTTTGATATGTTTCTGCGAGCCTATTCGAAAGTATCATGCAGGCTTTCACTCACATCTTAGCACTCACTGTCTTGCTGTGGCGTATCTAAGAAACTGAAACTTGAAATGTGATTAAATATAATCATGAGTCTGTTTCTGGCTTGGTACTTATATAAATTGGACTCCACTATAAAATAAGAAAAGATTGATACAATATTAAATTTAATTTAATATTATAGAAACAGGATATGAATATGCGCAATGGGTTTAAATGGCTCGGAATTCCATTCATGTGGGATATTTTTAAAGATGCGAAGCCTTCAGCAAAAATTTGTTGACCGTCTGTACTACGTACCGTTCACTTTGCGGTACTTAGTTACTTGCTTGGTTAATTGGTTAAACTTATAAAACATACAAGCAAAAGCCAGACCGCAGACCTAGTCGGGACCGATAATGTCTTGAAACCGTTTGACGACTATATATTAAGATTGAAACATATTATGTTATACGTAGGCCTATGTGTTGATGTGTATATTGGAATTATACGCATAATACAGGTAGCTAATCAAATAAAGGTTTCGAACTACATAGTGACATTAAAGCATTCTTAACTGAAATTAGGTATGTAACCATAACTTCCTCCATGTACAAACAAGAGGCATGAACTGTATTTCGGCAGTTTTGTATCCATAAAGGAACAAAGCCCGTAAGGTGCATATAGGATGGTGATATAGCTTGTAAACCAACAAAATGCCCGCACTCTCATATGGGTAAACTTTTTATGGTGTTTGCGCATTTAATTATGATAATTTCAGACGCTAATAATGCTTTCTGTAGATAAAACTGGGTTCATAATCTATCATAGATCTGCTTGGTTTGTGTATCAATCATCTAGCAAAATCCATTCTAAAATTTTGATGTTACCTCATGGATTCCTTGATGCACGCCTTCAAGTACTTCAGGTCATTCAGAATGTCTGCAGTAACTGGTTGATCCTTGTCAGGTAGATATCGCTGTATTTCTTCAAAAAGTTTCTGCTGTTTGTCAGGATTCTTAGCCAAATTATAGAGAGCAGCAGCAGTGGAATAAGCGGTCTGAAACAGAACACAGCGGTTGTTTTTAAAGCTTACTTACGTTTATCAAATTGGCCAATAATATCGATTCTTTAAACATAATAGCTTACTGTGTATTAAGTGATTCAGTTCAACGCACAATATTTTGCCTTATACGTTAGTACTTTGGATAGAACAGTGAAATTAAGGGTATTAGGGTGGGCTTCGTAGGAGAACATTGAGATGGGTCTTAGGATACAAGTTTTTGGAAATTGGAGGCGAAAGCAGCAGTTTCACTATCGTGTCCATTGGCGGTGTAAACTTTCAAGGTCTGTTACAATGATGAAATACACAAGACTATAAGCGTGACATTGGTATATAAGTCCAATGGTTAAAATTTCAATATTCTTGTTTTAATAAGTGGTTATCTCAGAAAGACACATAGAAATACTGCGTGAAAACATGCACTGAGATGTGCAGTAGAGGACGTATAGGATTGACAGTGTTGTTGTGCACCAAAGTTGTTATGTAATGTAGCTGTCACTACTCGAAGGCCAAGATGGTCTGGGTAATGTATTAGTTACGTCATCAGTACAGACACGTAAAACGTTCGTGATAATCATTTCAGTAATGTATAACCTTAAAAAACGAAACTATTGCTACTGTATGGGTATGTAACATACGTGCAAATTCAGCACAAGGCGTACAAGTAGCCCCAAAAAGTTTATTCGGTATTCATAACACTGGGCCAGCCCCAATTTGCTGTTTAGCTGCGACTACCTATGGACCATGTACACGGTCATAATAATCGTGATCGCAGTACTGTCTACAATAACCACAGGCAGGCTGATACGAACAGTCATTCCACTAATTTTGGGTTTGATAGAACATTTGAAAATAAATCAGCAGTGTCAGCTGTGTATGCGTTATCGACGAGTATCGTCCTGCTCCAATTGTAAATACAAAATTGTAAATATATTGCATAAAGGATCATTGTGCTTTCTCATTGCGTTGCGTCACGTTAATATACCTCCCTCCTCTACCCACTCCCAGGAGAGACTGGGTGGACTAATATACCTGTAAATTTGATTGACCTCACGCAATCGGAATTAAACAATAATTTACATGAGATGGTGGTATGCTACCAAGACTGACATTCCATATGCTGAGTAGATTTCAAATACAGGGAAGACTGCAGCGCTCCACCGGCTCCCTAGGCAAGAGCAGGTTTTGACCACAGCAACTTCATATGCGGGGGGCACGCGGTGGCGCAGTTGGTTGAGGCACTCTACAGAGGATTAACATGTGTACATGTTTTGAGAACAGACAGTTGTGACCCCCTGAGGATGGCTCATTAATGAGCCGAAACATGTCGGGGCTTTTTATCAAACAGTTTTAGAATATTTTAATGTTTTTATAACAAGTGCATTTAGTTGGTGCAAAAACATTGTCTATACTCGAAAAATGCACGGTGAAAATAGAATAAAGTAAAGTATTGGTTTGATGTACAGGATGATTCCAAATTATGTGAGCTATTACATTAATTTTTCGGTGACAAAGTAACGAACATACTGAAATGAAACGCACACAGTTGTAAAGGGCAACTTGAAAAGTTCTTTTTTTATACATGCGTAAGAGCGAAATTCAGCTCTTGACACTAGAATACAGCACAGGCGTGAGATGAGGACTGAACGAGAAAAAGGATTTTGTATGCTGGAATTTCATTCAACGAAATCTGTGACATTCGTTCAGCAAGAATTCAGAAGAGAGGTCGAAAGTAATTCACAAGCCGCTATTTCGATCAGAAAGTGGTACAAAATATTTGTGAACACATCTTGCATCTGTAAGGGAAAGAGTTTAGCCAGACGGGATCCGGGTGCAGGAGCAATTGATCGTGTTCGGCACGCTTATTTGCTGTGTCCGAGAAAGTCAACACGTCAGGCTAGCCGAGAGGTGAATTCGCGTGGAAATTCTTCACAAACGCCTTTCGGTCCGCACTTACCTACTGTAAATGTTGCAACACACAACACCAAACGATAGGACGGCACATTTTGAATTCTGCTGCGTATGATGGATCGTATTACAGCAGTTGGAACATTCCTATCAAAACTCAGTCTTTGTGGGAAGGACGACAAACATATCCGTAGATGGGGAACTGGAAATCCTCACTCTGTGATTTAACACGTAAGGGATAAACCGAATGTCAACTGTTTTGTGATCTGATACGTGATAAATCATATGAAACATTTTCTAAGCGGAAAACCCGTTTAACGAATTTGTCTAGTCCGACGTGTTGGATTTGTGGTTAGTGCCACAGACATGTAAAGAAAAACCAAATGCTGCTTTTCAACATGGTGGAACGCCACCATATATCCAGAATAATGTGAAAACTTTCTTGAATATGCAGTTTCTTAAGCAGTGTTTCGGCCGGGCAGGTTCAACTTTCTGGTTCCCGATCTCCAGATCTGACCTCTTCGACTTTTTCGTTTTGGGTTCTGTGAAAGATAAGGTTTACATTCCGCCAACACCGAAGGATCGAACACGAAAAGCGGCTGCCCAAATACTGAAGAGCTTTTACTGTAGAATGTTGGCACGAAGTCGGATATTGTTTTGATGTGCGTAGGAAAACATTTGCAGCAGTTACTGAACTCACATTGGGTTTGCAAAGCTTCTTGATTTGCTCTCACAACGGCGTGTATTTAATTTTTCTGCGGCACACGACAATGACCTTCACAATGTGTGCCATTAAAGGCATTTTATTTTTTTTTCTATGGCTCGACAGCCCTGAGGGGGCCTAGGCCTCGTCATTTTTCGACGCTTCACGATCACACTGTTAGACACACCACACTCGGTAGGACTCCTCTGGACGAGTGACCAGCCCGTCGCAGAGACCTCGACCTGACAACACACAACACTCACAAGAGAGAGGCATCCATGCCCCGGTGGGATTCGAACCCAAAATCATAGTAAGCGAGCGGCCGTAGACCCACGCCTTAGACCGCACGGCCACAGGGATCGGCAGGTATTTTATTATGATGCTAAAATCAGTAATAATTATACGGGTTCGTATAGAATTTACTAGACAGATCAGAAATGCATATAGAATTTAAATTAGAAATCTGAAGGAAATACACCACTGGAATACGTACGCATAAGTAGTATGAAATCTGTAAACTCAGTTTAAAGAAATTGGGTTCGGAATAGGTACTAGTGACAGGTTATGCTAAACGGAATTTAATTTTAGGGCTTCATGAAAGGCGACGAATTTTTTGTACAACTGAATGACTCTTAGTTTGTTAATTATTTAGTTAGTTACCGTATCAATACCGGCCGCCATCATATCCAGCGCCATGACCATCGCCGTCTTTGGGTCAGGATCTTGATAAGCAGCTTCTCAAGCACTGTCAGTTCCCTGTCGCTGTCCTCTGGCATGGCCTTCAGTCGCTCCATGGCCTGTTTGATGTACTTCAGAGAAAATCTGTCCAAAATGCAGTGTCATTTTAGCACATTCTTATCAAATGATCGTATGCAAGGCATGCGTATTGTACATCTATGTCTGTCTATCTATCCGCATACCTACGCACAAGGAAATTTTGACCATTGGTTTCTCCCTTATACAAGTCCCACTCCGTATTCTGACATAATATGTACATTGTTTAGTTAATTGATTAATATAGTAATGTATCTCCCATCAATGATAGAATAGCTAGCGAGAAATTAATTTTAAAAAATATGGAAGGATGCTGTCTGGCCATATTTTAGTTACTGTCCCGGAATTTGCTAGAGTTACTTGAGGAACAAACGAAAATGTCAATTGGGATTGCGGGTCTTCGGGCCGATAGCTGAAACTAGGAACTTTCGAATACAAAGCAGCAGTGGGAGTAACGAAACATTTATTGATCGAATCCAAGGCCACTCCTCAAGTAATGGCCTAAACCCCAGTTTTAAATATGAATATAACCTTGTGTAACATTAACACCCTTTGCAGTGTTCCCTCACAGAATCCAAGGCCACTCCTCAAGTAATTGCCTAAACCCCAGTTGTAAATATGAATATAACCTTGTGTAACATTAACACCCTCTGCAGTGTGCCCTCACAGTGTACTTGTTTCGTACTATTCACTCTCTCATTTCATGTTATTTCCACAAGCAGCAATAACTGACTGACGTTTTAATGGAGACGAAGTTTGTTTCCTGTGAGGTAGGAACTGAATCTTTATGTATACTTTCAATGAATATCAGTCCTGAAAAGCCGTCACATGGCTTAGACGGTTAGTCGCCGTTCTCTCACTTGGAAGCCCGGGCTCGATTCCGGAATCTTTCTTATGAGGTTTGTGGTTTATGAAGCGGCACTGGGACGGTTTTGTATCCGAGTACACCTATCTAATCTTTCTGGGTACTTGGACCCTTGAATGACGACACTACGGTGCCTTGAAACGTCTGGAGCCGATTATCCGCCGATGCAGCGCATATACTGGACCAGGACTGGCCAACTTTAACCCACCCAATTCGTAAGGACTCGCCCGAGGGCCGCACTTCTGTATACACGTGTCGAAAGGGGAGGGGGATTGAATTAACTAGAACGCCTTTATTTACAAACACGACATTTGTTTTATTGCTGTTTATTAAAGTTTATGTTCTATAGACCTACTATATTATGCTTTTTAAATTGTATTATTGAAACTGTTGAGGTGACTGGGCCGCATTTTGGCCAGCACGGTCCTAGATAACGGAATCCTCAGCTACACCGCTACGAAAACCTCAAAACTCTCAAAGAAGAATAATTACAATAACAAATTAATATTAGCCAAGGAGATCTGCATACTCACTCAAATAATGCATAAACAAATGAGCAATTAACTGAATATTTAAAAATACAAAAATGTAATTTTTTCTTCTCCCGTCAGCTTCGCCCCCCGGAGCAAGTGCCTCGCTCGCCTCGCCCTTGTTACGGCTCTGGCGATTAGCACACTTCGTTCAATTTTTAGAGATGACAAGTCTGAGTATTTGCAATTGATATGGGCATCTACAACTACGCAAGCTTTTTTGCTTTTCTTCAGTCACTTTTGGAATCATTAGATGTATTTCGTACAATGTGCCATGCCAGCAAATTCTCATGTGATCTGTGGTCTTTTGGGTAATTACACGGCGTCGTGTGGTAAATAATTACCACACGACGCCGTGTAATTACCCAAAAGACCACAGATTACATCAACATCGCGGCGGAAGCCTGAAATCAATTCTCATGTGGCTTTTCAACTTATCATTCAAAATACCACATTCATTCCACGTTACATAATATGTACAGATGAATACGTGTCGTTAAATAAACTGGTAAACAACCAAACGAATAAGGTGGAACGTATGACTTTCCAAATGCTGAACCATGTATCAAGGCTGCTACCTGGGATTTCTCTTCAAATACATGGCCACCTTATTGTGCGCATATACATTTAATACTTTACTGTGATAAATTCCTGTGATATAAAAAGTGTTAATGAACAGATAAAACTGTACATTATACAGAATATACAATGTAACACAGGTGGAGGTCCAAAATAAAAATTATTGCTCCTAGAATAAAGTTCTGCTTTCAGTACAATTTGTTTTTGAAAGCTTATCACCAGCGCTGTCATTTGAAAAGAATGTAGGTTATTTTGGGCCCATCTTTTCCCCCTGAACTTATATTACCAAACCTCATCTGTTTTTGCACAGACGTATTACGTTGATTCAGTTTTGGGTGTTGGAACCGTGTGGGAACTGACTGTTGCGTACCTTGTCGAGAAACATGCTATCTTTATCTTACGGATTAGACTGGCTTTGGACAATTAATAATCTTAGTCACTTGCACCCCCAGGTTGGCGGCAGAATGTTCCTCAGAACTGCTAGTCTTAATTCCTGACGATGCCAGCACCATAAAACAGACTCAACATCACAATCATCGGAACACCGTGGAAGCTTAAAATTCGTAAAAATTCTTTCTATGGCGTGTGGACCTAATTACGAGCTACGTGTACTGGAGGCACATTTATGTACCATTCAAGTGTAACAAAATACACACTGATGAGTTGCATTCTGGAAGTGGTAAATTCTAGTCTCAGCCATAATACCGGCTGTTTTGAGATTCTTCGTGGTATTCTTTATACCCGCCAGGAAAATCCCAGGATAATTCCTCAATAGTCCACGACTGCTTTCTTTCAACGAGTGATCGTTTG
The DNA here is from genome assembly GCA_021186555.1 of Reticulitermes speratus. Lineage (NCBI taxonomy): Eukaryota > Metazoa > Arthropoda > Insecta > Blattodea > Rhinotermitidae > Reticulitermes > Reticulitermes speratus. The sequence goes on from JAJKFL010000005.1 coordinate 26,549,598, forward strand.
TAATTTGTCTATCACCAAAAATTCCGCCATTGATGTTAGTATTCCGAGATGATGGCTGCGACGTAAAATACAAAGAAGTAGAAGGAAGGTTTTTCATTAAGAATATGCAGTGGGTCAGTTTTACAACATTGGTTATTATTGAAATGTTAATTTAATTTAATTTATGATCACCCCAGCATATATGTAGGATTATATTACGTCGTAAACAATTCAGTTTATTCCGATTCAAAAAATACAATTTCCTCCAACTTCAGCTCTTGCTTGAAACAATAGATTTTCTTCACCACTAAATTTATATCAAGGTCAGTTATGTAAGTAAAGCGAAACGTAGGGAATCTAACACAAAATACATCTTTACCCTCCTTTTTCATTTCTTCACTTGTATTTTACATTATCTTATGACAAATAAAGGATTGCAATGTAATATCATTATCTCTTTTTTTCTGCCGGAAACATATCGAAAATTCAACAACTGAACTTTTCAGAAAAGTTTAGATTCGTTTTTTCTTCATGCATTTGTCAAATGAATTTATGTTATACCTACTCTAAACAGGTATCTGCGACTTTAACAAATTTTCGCCATGTTGGTGTGCTCACGTATTTCCACACAGGGAACCTGGTCTCCAATTTGTACACAGAGTCGAAGAGTATTTGAGTGCAGTCTATCATCTTCTGAGGCTCCGAACCTGGTGCAAGATTCGCGTCTAGGCACCCGAGACGTGTATCCAGAGCAATGTACACAATAGCTGTTGAAATGTAAGAAATGACATGTTATTTATAAAAATTCTATCCCTTATCAAGAGGAGTTATACTACTGTTGTAACTGATAATCAGTCCATAGTTTATTGTTAGAGAATATAAGTCTCAAAATCCAACTAGACTTCTCGTCAGCGACGAAAGAAATATCAAGGTAGATTATTTGATAGCTCTTAAAACTCATTCGATAATGTTTCCCCTGCTCATTGATATTAAATCTGTATATAGACAGGGAGTTTGTGATATCTCGTGCGAGTCATATTACAGAGTGTCATCTTTTGAGTACTTGCACTTCGATTAGCCGCGTGCATTTTACTCTTGTGTCATCCCGGTTCAGGAATTTACTGTACAGTACAAGGACGGGCAATTTACATGTCTTGCATGCTATGTGATTTTATATAGGTTGGCGCGGAGTAACATCAAATATGTGGTGAAGCGAGGTTTCTCTTGTCGACAGAATCTGGCGAGTATAAATCTGGTCTGACTGGTGAACAGAGCCATAACTTTTTACCCTGGTGGTAATTGTGAATTCAGGATGTGTTACTATAGTGTACCGAGATGTGATGGAGGAAAGGAGACGAACCTATAATTCAGACTTGTAACTAATCCATTAATTTTATTCCATCCAGTGAAAAAGATAAAATCGAATCGATTTTAAGTAAGGCAATTAAGCAAATTTGAAATTTTTATACATCACGGGATATGTACATAAATTAAATAAAATATATTAAAAAACTTGTCAAAATTACTACAAAAACATGTTCTTGTTATATTAAATCTGTCTTATAAAACATATTTATTTCTGGCTTCATCCATTAAGCATTGACTGCCAACAAATTAATTAAATAGATTTAGAAGTGCGCAGAAACTTAACTTTTCCTAAATAACTTATTAGTGTTTTCGGAACTCTGATTTTTGTTTAGAATTAGGGAACTAACATTATGCTTACTGAGCTTTGTTCTTTAAAATCGGTATGAAAATTACACCACTAGATTTTTTACATTTTGTGCTTTTTTATTTTTAAGAAAATCTCTACCAGCATAAAGGCAGTGCAAACTTCAACAGTAAAAGTAACATTTGTACTATTAAATGTAGATGCGTGATGTTACGTATGATGATAAGAGTGAAAAATATACAGCTTTACTGAATCAATTCTGCAGTAAAATACTTAGTTGCAGTAAGGTGACTTAACAAAAAATTTGTTTAACAAATTATTCTTAGCTTTTTTACTTCAAACAGTGTCTGCTAGGTCTGCGTTTTAGAGAAAAAATCATAATCTATTTAAAGAATTTTAATAGTCCGTACTATTTTAAATATATACAGGATATTCCGAGACGTAATGTCCAAAATTCAGGAGCGTGTTCCACATGTCATTTAGAGCACAATATGTCTAATAAACTGCAGTTTGTGTCGGCATTGCTATTAAATTACGCGCTAGCTTAATGTAGCACTGAATAAAAATTTTCCTTGCAATTCGCCTTTATTATCATCATTTTAAACGTTTGCAACAACACTGAAAGTTGTTACAACATATGTTTGAATTTAGCGCCATTAAACTATGCTGCTAGTCGTTATGCCATTGAATGTTACCACTGCATGCGTCCCAGTTCGTTTCTGATACGAACGGCGGCTTCATTTATGACCTATACTAACTGCTACCATTCTTCTGGTTTACCACCGTGATACCCTCTCGACTTCATGCAACCTCACAGAATAAAATCTAATTGGTTCAAGTCGAATGACCGAGCGCGCCATGCCCCTGGTCTATTTATTCCAATCCATCTTCCTTCATAATTATCTTTCAAAATTTCCGTTATATCTCTGCCGAAATATGGAGATGCTGTTTTATATTTTAGCCACATTCGCCTCGTATTGGAAGAAGCACATCCTCCAAATACATGGGCAATTAATTTTCCAGAAAATTTCTGTAATGCGGAGCTGTTAAAAGGTTCCTTTATAAAACGTGGGTTAATCAGGTCTCTTACCTATTGCTCCACACCACACGTTAAATGAAAATCGCTGTTGAATGTGGCATCGGTTACTTGTGAATTTTTCTGTGCCCAAGAATGCGAATTCCTTGTGTTGGTAATACCATTCTGGGTAAATTGAGCCTCATCCATGAAGAGAATATCAGTCAGAATTCGTAGCCGTGGTTGCAGCCATTTACAAAATCGTACACAGCTGGCGTGATCTCCCGGTAAAATATATGACACTTTTGAATGTGATACGAATAGAAACCATCATGGTGAAAAATTCTCCATATCTGTGTCCGTGCTACACATTCGTCCTGGAAATTCTGCTTATAATTGTACTTCAGCTTCGTTACACTGCTGCCAGAACATCACCTTCTCCACTCTGTTGTTATTCACTTTCTGCATTCGCTCGTGGTAAGTAACCGGCCTCCCTCAGAACACTGTGTACGGTTTTAAAAGTTTTGCGATATGGAATTCTGTGATGTGGTAAAGTTTCCGGTATTCCACAGCAGCAGCACCACCATTTATAAACAGTATACCAAATGCGTGTCAGGATATCTTTGCATTTCTAAGTGTCCGGAATTTTGACTACCCCACCGAAAACAACAGAGCACAGTCACAGCCAGTAGCCAAGACAGTGTACAAACAGGAATTGCCGGCAGATCACAGCAGTGCTAGCTCGCTTCATTAGCGCGTAGATTGATAACAGTGTCGAAACGAACTATTGTTTATTTGACATTATTTTCTCCAAATGACCTCTAAACACGCTTCTGAAGTTTGGTCATTACGTCACGGAACAGCCTGTATAACACTAGATTAATGACGATTCCGAAGGCCCGTTAGTCACTTCAAACACTCGGCCTCTTTGCCTGATTTCGAAGCCTTTTTATACTCGTCATAACCATACCATACCGTATAAAACGTCAACTCTCAGCATACTAGAGTAGCTCACACTTCTTGCATAAATAATTTAAAAATTGGAAAGATACTTTCAATTACGAGTAGAAGTACTGATAGAAGTCGAACTTACGTAATAATATCAAGACATTTCTTAATATTATTACATGCTTAATTGTTAGGAAGATATATTGACATTTCTGATAACAAGTAGAGCTGAAATAGAAATGAAACATCAACTAAAAAATAAATAATATTCAGAGCGAAATTTGGGTTGCAGAAAACGGGGGGAGGGGGCTGAGTCTCGGGACGAGGTTATGGCTGAGCTCCCCTGCGCAAAATACGTAAGATTCTCATAAATACTAAAAGGTGTGTTTGCATACTCACATTCCAGGCCCCATTTGCAAAGCTCGTTGTCGAAATCATCAGGCATCTCCAAGTTCTCACCTCTGATCTGTCTTATTCTATAAAGAAGATGATGCCGTGTTAGTGTGATTTATTGGGGCAGTTTATATAATGTTTTGCAGCAGCTCTTATCAAGAGAAATGAGAGACTCATGTAGCAGTACCCGTACTTTGTCCTTCAGATAACTTCTTTTCTGGCAAACACCACACTATACGGTGTGTCTACATTTTAAAGAACGCACAAGAATCCGATCAAGACATTAATCTTTACTTCTTTAATTAAAGTAAAGGAGGATTCCAATCACATTCATATCTCCTACCACAAGACTTCCCCATCGCTTCAACCCTGCATACTGACAGCAGTACGCAGTGAATGTCTCACTGTACTTTTGAGTACTCTGCTACGTCCGCGGCCGTAAACTGATATCCTGCAAGTTACTGGATAAATCTAGCGTGTCACAGAACGATACACAACTTACCTCTTTATGAAGTCGTTGGCAACTGCATCTATAGGACCCACATAGAGCTTAGTTGACCGTGGTTGCATCATAGTTTGATTCACTTTCGACCTGAAGTTCTGCCACTCTTCGCCCTGACTGAAAGGAAGTGTAGCAAGTGTAATTATTGTGGTATGTGAGTGAGAAGGAGCGTTGCTGTCACAACAGAGTTGTTACGTCTTAGGCGTCATGTATGATGAACGCTTTATTTGACTGATGCAGAAGAAGAAAGTAAAGGTATTCGATAAAGGAGTGTAATAAACGTGGCTATGTTCTGCTGGATAATAGTAATAAGGGTTTGTAGCTAGGATTATAATAGCGAAGCGAAATAACACCATGCAGTAGTCCTCCAGGGGCCAGCAATTTTTCAAGCTCACAAGATATTTTCCGGCCCTGCGACAATTACACGCTTTTTAGCGTAATCACAATTTGCGAGCATGTATCATTCATTAACCGTACCTAGAACGTATACAGTCCATATATTCATATCCTGTTTTTCATATCCGTTTTTATATTATTGCACATATTATTGTATGTCCTATGGCCCTGGGGTCGACTCAGCCTCTAATAGGAATGAGTACCAGGAATATTTCCTGGGGGATAAAGGCGGCCGGTGCGTAGGGCTGACAAACTTACCACCTTCATGTGCCGATTGTCTAGAAATCTGGGAACCTCAACCTCCTGGAACCCTAAAGGTCTGTCCAAGCCTGTAATGGGATTGCTTTACCCTTGCTTTATTATTGGACGTCTGTATGAATTAGAGTCCTTCTTGAGGAGCTAACATTCTTTCGCTTGGTGAAGTTAATTTCCTAGCCTTAGAAAATTTCATCTTTAATTCCCATGTTCGAAACAACTCGCATGTATGCCATCCCATTTTCCAGTTGAACGCAGTCCATATATTCGTATTGTAGTACTTTAAGATCTGGTGTAATATTATTCAAATGTTATTCCGTGTCTTCCTTTCAATTATTCCGACTGAATTTCTGTCATTCATGCAACACACTCCGCCCATCCCATCATTCCCTATTGGCCGCCCTAATAGCAGTTATTGATTACGAAGCTCTTCACATCTTATTCAGTATTACCCATCTTACCATTCGACGCTGTATAATCTTGAGATGTTTCAGTACGAATTTTTGGCTTTGCATGATTTTATGTTGTGATGTAATAAAAAGGTAAGGTAAAGCAATCCCTATACAAGCCTGGACAGGCCCTTAGGGTTCCAGGAGGTTGAGGCTCCCAGATTTCTAGACAATCGGCACATGAAGGTGGTAAGGTTGTCAGCCCTACGCACCGGCCGCCTTTACCCCCCAGGAAAGATTCTTGGTACTCATTTCTGTTAGAGGCTGAGTCGACCCCAGTGTCATAGTGCGACCGAAACGATTATGTCAATGAAAAATTCCAGTGACACCATCGGGAATCGAACCCGCGACGTTCCGGCTCGTAGCGCAGTGCCTCAACCAACTGCGCCACCGCGTGCCCCCCATGTTGTGATGTATTAGTTACCAAAATTTTGAATGAACATACTTCCTGTATTTTTCATGAGAAATTTAAGCACGATAAATTAATCTCCTTATTACGTGGGGCCGTTTCACCACAGCGTGGCATGTTCTTATTTGGCGGATCCGGGAGACAGGAATAGCAGCGAACAAATGTATACTGCCGACAGTAGTTGAACGTGTAACTAGGTGGATCGGCGGGGTTAACAAATAAAAAGTCCAGCATACTAAGAAATGTTGCATTTGATCCCTAGACCTAGGCTTAGATGGAGTGATAATATTAAACTATTCGTCTTAAAGGAATATGAGGTTGTGGATTGGATTAAGTGTGCTCAGAATAACGACCGAAGACAGAACCTTGTATAGGTGTTAATGGACCTTCACGTTGCATAATAGACGGAGAATTTCTTCTTAACTGTAGAAGTGACTACAGGCTCCACTATATTTAGTTAGATGTTAAATGTACACCAATACTATTTAGGCGTACTTGTGTTAAACGAAAACCTGCGTGAAGGCGTGAGGGTTTTATATCTTTCGAATTCCGTTGCGAGGAGAGATCACAGTGTTATTTAAACAGCCGCTACCATACTGTCTTTATGTAATCTGTGCTTCTACTTACGTCACAGCCAAGCCACCAACACCCTGGAAGACATCTTTCCTGGTAATAAGACGATAATATTTAAGGCTGGGAACAGTATCTCGAATCGGCCATGGTCCTTCGTTTCTGTACAACTGAACATGTCAACACGGGTATTAGCTACGAGTACGAGTATGCCCATTGGTGTCGCTAGGCGGGCGAGTAGTGCTGCCGCATCGGGCTGCACAGTCCAAGGGTCAATAATAGTGGGGGAGGGGAATTAATATTTTAAACTTGAAATTTTGATTTTCTTGGTTTAATATTTTTTAAATTGTTGAGCCAAATAACTTTTTGTGACTTTTGAGTACATAATTTATGTTAGGAGTGGCCATTGTCATTACTTGCCCCGGGCACCAAAAGACCTTGCTACACCAATGTTAATTCTTAAAAGGCAGCTTATTTTAACAATATATTAAAATTCAATTCGTAAATGCCGTAATTTAATCTTCTCCTCAATTAAGGTTTCCGTTTCCTGACGTATTGGGCAGTGATTTTTGTTGACTGTGAGGAAGGAATGAAACTCTTAAATACGTTACCTTGGCGACACATCACGTCGCTAAGCCTTAAAATAAATAGGTGTCACTTATCTTAAAAGAATGCATAATTTCAAAGTTGTACATCGTATCAGTTAATTCGATTACACCAACTAAGTACACAAGCAAATTACATGTTTTACAATTTTCTATTCTATTACAAATATATGTAGTTGGTATCACTTAAGGTGAAAATACATAAGGTGGTATATGTATGTTATTGTACAGTTATCAAATATACGTCATGTATTTAAGGATATGTCAAAAAGAAGTGATAAAATGGAATTTTTTATTTTTGTCTATAAATTATTCTACAAGTAGTAGATTTTTAATTTTGGGTTTGCGTTTAGAGGTCTACGTAAGAAGTTTTGGTAGTACGTTACTGCTCGGTCCCCATGAAGATTTCCTGTTTTTCTTCTTTGTCCTTCGGTCCGCGAATACCGTTTCTTGTTAGATCTTGCGATCAGTGGCTGTCGAACATTGTACAAATATGTTCAATAAAAACCAACTAATGCACATAAACTTCTTTCACAATAGTTTATTCTTAAAATTCCCCTATACGTATTTCGGTGGTTTAAACCACCATCTTCAGGGGGTCGTAGAGATTATTATGCATAGACCTTTCAGTTATTTCATATGTGGTTATACACATATATGTAGAATATGAGTGGTCTAATATTGTCCACTTCGTACAGTATGTAAAATAAACTATTATAAAATGGATTAAAAAGTTGCTAAAATGGTTACATAATTTGTAGTCAGCAAGAAAATTAGTGGCAGTTTGGCCTTGTAGTTCTTTGTAAGTAACTGCCACTAATTTTCTTGCTGACTACAAATTATGTAACCATTTTAGCAACTTTTTAATCCATTTTATAATAATTTATTTTACATACTGTACGAAGTGGACAATATTAGACCACTCATATTCTACATATATGTATATAACCACATATGTAATAACTGAAAGGTCTATGCATAATAATCTCTACGACCCCCTGAAGATGGTGGTTTAAACCACCGAAATACGTGTAGGGGAATTTTAAGAATAAACTATTGTGAAAAAGTTTATGTGCATTAGTTGGTGTTTATTGAACATATCTCATTTGAAAATGTACGGTAAATACAACGTATTGTACAAGTATGTATCCTCTTCCTGTAGCTGAACCGACGTATTGTGAAGGACCTTGATGCACTAACATGTCCGTTTGTTGTGTGCTTATGTGATGTAATTGAATTAAAGTTGTCACATATATTTATGAATGTGCTGTAATGAATTTACGTGGAATTGCTTACGTGTAATTACAAATTCTCATAATTCTGCTGGTAATTGTAACTTGAAGAAGATATAGCATTATTGTTATTGTAGTTTATATGCTAAAATAACAGAAGAAAAGTGGCTTACGAAGGGACTATAATGTTCATAAGACTGGTAGCAAAACTTTTAGGATCCCCTGTATCAGTGTAACATTACCTTTCAAATTATGGTCATACACATCCACAGGTGCTGCCGTTCACTCGGAAATTATAAAATTTAGAAATCTTACAGAATTTAATAAACGGGCAATTCCTGTTTTATACTATTTTTAAAGAAAGGGGGCGTTGTAAGTTTGTACGCTGAAACAGCATTAAGTTAAGTTACACGTGTTTTATAATCGCGATTCTTAAGCGATATCCTTTACATGCAAACACATACCTTCTCTATTTCATCAGGATCAAAGAGAAACACCAAGTTTCTACCACCTGGCAGTCCACTGATCTTCATTATCTTCTCATATTTTTCGTGCAGAATTCTGTGGTAGGTTACGTCTTTTATACGAGTAAGATCACCTTAAATTTTAAATTAAATAATTTATTTATGTAACAAGAAAATAAATAGACATAAAATAGAGCAATGTATTCTTAGTGTTTGGCTTTCAAAAGGAATTTGATTTTATTTCACTCTGTTTTATAGTAGAAGTTTTGAAAGCATATCAAAAATAACTCTTAGATTATATGAAACAAATGGACACGAATCAACTACCAACAGTGGCAGCCTAAAGGACAATGGGACATAGGACGACCTAGACGAAGACGGAAAGATCAAGAACACCTCAAGCCTTAAGGGAACAGGTTCTAGGACCTAAACTTTACACAAGTTTATGAGATGATAGTGATTATTTTATATGAAAAACACACTTCATATCGCCCCTATTTGTACTCTTCATTTGCTAGCGTTGTTAATCCTAACTTCGACTTTGCAAATGTCAGTGATGTCAATGACACTACCACCGCTGAAGTATGGTGTGGCAACAGCTTCTCAAATAAACGCTGCTTCTGCCAAGTCAAACTTTACGTTTTTTAGGAAACATGTTCGTGGTCCTATTCCGGCTACCAAATTTATTTGGCAGTAATTAATAAATAACTGGAGTTCAACATGTATAATTTTGTGTAGGAATGTGTCACAGTAAACGTATCTGCAAATTCTACATAAAAATGTCATATAGTTTTCGAGAGAAGCCCTAATTATAACGGACCAGTTAGGAGACACAGAAGTAGGTGGAAAATTAATACCATATTAGAGTGGATCTGGAAAGAACAGTGTGAAGGTCTGAACTGCGTTTGTCTAGCTCAGGATAATTCCCAATAATTTTCTGTTATAAACAAAGTACTCCTCGTAAATTTGCAGATTCATGTACGTAGTTACTGATTTTATTAGTTTACCGACTGGTAGCGACTCAAGAAGATTCCTTTATATGGATTTGGGGTACGCGGTGGCGCATTTGGTTGGGGCAGTAAGCTACATGCCGAGGTCGCGGGTTTGATTCCCGATGGATTCTTTGTAATTTTTCATTCACTTAATCCCTCCGGCCGCACTATGGCCCTGGGGTCGACTCGGCCTTCATGTGCCTGTCCAAACCTCTAATTGGATAGCTTTATCTTTACTTTCACTGGCCGACTTCCACGAAACTCAAGAGTGACAATATTTTTTGTGATATATTCTGTATTGAATTTTATCCAAATCGGACAAAAAATGTAGGGGATGCGTTCAAAATTTTATATACCCCTTTAAGTGAAGTTTGGTTTTCACTGCCCTGTTTTCACAACGCTCAAAATTGCTCGGTAGCGTTACTTGGCCATCCCTATATCACATTTCACGAAAATTAATAAAAAATTTATAAAATACGTAGAAATTCAAGCACGCCCACAAGTAAAGTATGAATGTCACTGAGTCGGTTTTCACGAAACTTACGCTTGCTTGGAAACCTTTTGTAAAGACTCTTATATCGATTCCACGAAAATTCAGCATTTTGTCGCTTATACTAGGTCAGAGACGGTCGGACGGACGGAATTGGTCTTAACATAAGGCATTTTACTTCGTAAAGAATGCCTTAAATAAATTTGTTAATGCTGTGAAGGGAAATATTTGCCATTCCGAGATATATACCAAGCATATAAATATAGATTTAAGCATACTGCAGTATGTTTTAGTGTAAAAAGTGGCTGCCTGTACAGGAAACGCTGAGCTGAAGGTTCAAAGTGTTACGGTTGTAGTATCACCACACTCCAGAGCGGGTTTTAAACGAGGAGTGCCAAGTAAACGTGAATTTTGCATTAAGGTGAGGGAAGCCTTAACATTTTAACGAATAATGCTCTGTATATCGACAAGGAAATTTTTGTTTGTGGTTGAATACATATTTATTGTAAAGAAATCCAATAGATTATAGACATTCCCGCGTCTGATACAATATTTATGTGTATGTTAACTTAATGCATTCTCAAAAGAAAATATACAGCACTAAAGAGCATAAGAAATAGTGTTCTTAAATTTTTAAAACGCGTAACATACTGCATATATCCACCCACAAATAGGACCCAACTTCAGTCGTAAAGCTTGCACTATTTTTCAGGCGTATTCTTTACTGCTTTGTAACGTCCTTTGTGTTTGTGACCATTTACTGCAGACGCAAATCGACTGTTGCGAAGCTAATCCTACTACAAAGAGTCATAAATTATTTTCCCTTATACGACCTGTATTGATAAAGTAGAAAAAAGTTTTGCGGCTACGGATATAGGTCACCAGATTAACTATATGTTCCAAATAACACAACTTCAAGAATAGCTTTTTTTTTATTTTATTCACTACGACATGTTTCGGCCTATCTTCCGGCCATCATCAGGTAGTTGATTTACAATTGCATAAGAGGACCTGTTAGGTAGAGGCCTGTCCTTCACATCTAATGTGTACAATAACATTATTAAAATAGTATTCCCAATAATGAAATAATAATAATAATAATAATAAAATGATTTAGTTAAAGCAAGAATATTTAACTATTTTCATAAATATTTTAGCTGATGCGCCCTGAAGATCGAAGAAAAGAATCTGCTGTGTGATGTGTAGGTGTGTGGTGGATAACAGTGGCGTGGCTGGCTTATAAGTACAATTTAGATTGTAGTATAAAGCTGCAGACATCATGAAAACCAAATTTGGTGTCGAATTAAATGTATACTGACTAAATTAAGTTACGTTATTATGTATCAACTGGTAACTTACATTTTTAGATCCATGAAATGTAGCTCATCACTGAATTTAGTACGTGTATGTAACAGCTTTCTTTCTAAACCTCCTGTATTCCGGGATGTCGACACTTAAGTTGATATAGGTAACAATATATTATAAGTAGGTGGAGAAACTGGTTACGATTGTTGTGACACGGAAAGAGAATGCCAGTAAACAAATTGCCACGGAGAATCTTAGAATGGGAACAAGAGGGAACACAAAGTAAGGAAAGACCCGAAGTAAGATGGGTAGAGTATCAGGGAGTATGACTAACCATGGACTGACAGAAGGATATTAGGGTCAGGGACATATGGAGAAACGTAGTTTTGGACAAAGAAAAATCATTGCACAGTCTACAGTCCTTGGGTGAATTAAATCAATGAAAAACTATTCCGATGGAACATTTTTAATAAAGCTACTTAAAAAGTGCTTTAAAAAGTGCATCAGTTGGTCTATAACTTAATTTAATATGACGAAGATGCACGGTGTCAACAATGTGAAATTTATTCCGATGGAAATTGTAGATATCAATTATTTCTGTAGTTTATTTGCACGGTAAACCTCTTTTATAATCAACGGCAACTTCATGTAGAGTATGCATTATTTCGACCTATAGGTGGCAAAATGAAATTCCCTCCACTCTACACACACGCGCGCGCGTGCGCGCGCAAACACCCACGCACACACACACCAATACTGGATATCATCAAAATCTGTTCGCTAGTTAAAAAGATGAAACGTGGGGGCGGATCTTGCTACATGCTTTCATTTTGATAACTTGCCGACAATAACGTAAGAAAACAACAAAATATCTTACCAATGTATGGAATAAATCTCCAGACATTCCCTATTATAGGCAACGGCTTTGGCCCTGGCATGTCTTTGAATGGCTTTGCGTAATCCCACTCCTCCGGTCTGGCCTCCGTGAAGGCCACGGTGCTGTTACATCTCTTGAGCACAAGCGCACTAACATTGCGCAACACTTGGCCTTCGGCGACTAGAGACGAGGCCGAGCAAACAACTTGCCTGAACATCTCGCCAACACTGACTGCTAAAACCGAGTTTCTGCACGTATACATCTCAGAGAAGAGAAGCTTATGTTATGCTAGTGTCTATGAAAAAGGGAATGTAGATCCGTCAGCATGAAAAGGCAATATTAGAATCCTGTTTTATCAGTTTCTTTTTATCATTAATAGTCTACACGTTTACGTAAAGAATGACGTGTAACTTTCCACGCTTTATCAGCAATATCAACATAAACTGATGAATCATTGTGTCAATAAAAAAACGCGGGTGCTGGTATATCGTCCGTTTTAGGTACAGCTACTTTAGCCGTCTATTAATTACTTGTAGCATCGATGGTTGCTGTCGAGGACTGTCTGCTGGCATTCCAAGTCAAATGCTGTGATTTCTGCAAATTCTAGTTCAGATATATTTGTGGTGCGAGGCGTAATTAAATTGTGACAAGCATGGAGACTTTATTCCGGGATCCAGTCTTAAAAGATTTCTTCTATACTTTACTGTTGAACGGTAAAGATAGCTGCACATATACTATATAAAGTCACGCGTGCCGATTCATATAACCGTTGTTTTTAATAATCTGCAATGTAGAATCATTTATCCATAGAAGCTGCTGATCACAAAGTGACCTACTGGTATATTTTAAGTAACATACAACTTTCTGTACGTTAAAGGATTATTTATAGTAATTTCCTTTCTTAAGAAAGAACGTTAGGTTACGAGATCACCCGTGTAACATACATTAAATAAGAAAGAAAAACCGCAAGCCAAAGAAAATCGAAAAATCAACGCAATCAGAACTTCGAAGAAATTTTTGCAAGACTGATTTATTAATCAAGTAGACCTGGACTGAGCGGTGTATGCTGAGAAAATATCACCGTATTCAAAATGCAGCTTCCGGAATACTCAAATCCTAGACACCTGCACAAGATCGCGTTGCACAGTGGTTGTCTAATTTTCCAGGGTTCCATTTATTCTTTTAATTTGCTTTGTTGCGATAAAGAGCATCTTTCAATGCTGATTCTACAGCATTATATGAACAACTGTGGATTATAGTTAAGATTTTTCCGACACTGTGTAAGTACCTATCCTTAAATTGTCACGAGAGAAGGCATGCACCTTGCGGTTTCTTTTCCCATTTCCTCTCTTTTTTGCGCCTTATCATACACCAACATATTACAACAGGTTCAGTATTATCCGACATTACAAAAAAATAGGTCCACAAAACTGAAAAATTTCTGTCATGTAATAAGTCGGACAAACACACTCATTAGAGATGTGTGGAGAACTACTCAAACGTAAGTTCCCTAATTTTTTATTTTATATGTACCGTGCATTTCGTTATAAGTTTAAGTTAAACCAACTAATGAACAAGAATTATTAACAAAGTAAGGTATATTTGTAACCCCTACATACGATTCAGCAATCAAGTTGCCATCCTCAGGGGGGCATGCAGATGGATGCCATAGATACTCGTGATCCTTTGATACGCCCCCTGAGGATGGCAACTAGATTGCCGAAACGTATGTAGGGGTTACAAATATACCTTAATTTGTTAATAATTCTTGTGCATTGCTGGTTTAACTTAAACGTAAGTTCCCTCAGTCTGAGCATGTTAATCGGGCAACTGGTTTCCCACACGGAGTGAGTGACGTTTCTTCAAAGTTTCGGCTGTGTTGCGGTGTCCAGTTACCTTGGTGTGCGCTCGTCATAAGAGTTTAATTTCACTCATTACAGAACAGACCTTTACCGATGTATCACGTCCCAACTTATGTTCGGAACTTCACAACGTTCCAACCCACAGCCATGTGAAGAATAGTTCATTAGTAGACCAGTAACTTCACATTGCAATGATTTCACCTTCGTTTAAAATTTCAGAATATCTAAGATTAATGATCTTAAGCTGTATTTTGTTGAAAATGAATGATTTTTCTTTTAATCCTGATAAAGTTGCTGGTTAGTTTCTAATTTCCTGCAAGTACATGGTGTATATTCTGAATTTTAAACTAGGATCTACATTAGAACATAATTATTCTGTGTAAAAAAGAAACGTCTTCGATTTTTGAGGGAAGTGATAAAGTAAAATGTGCATTTAAAATACTTTGTCTCCTACCTGGATGGTCAAAGTCTGAGGTTGTTTGTCTACATCCGCACTCCTCCCACTCTGAATAGCTCAAAGTTTAACGACTTCGATGAAAGCTCATTAAAGCAAAAACACGCCATATTTTCTAATTTCTTGACACAGTAAAGATTTTCATGTAACCTCGAGACGTATTATGTAGCTTTATATTTTACTTCACTATGAGCCAAACTATGGTAGCTTAGTGTAGTGAACATTTGAGAAAGGAAATTTCCTAAGCCGTTGTTATTATATAATACTCGGTTTACTGTGGGCTATATGATAAACGTGTTGATTGTGTTGAATCACGGAAAGAACAGAACATTGCAAGACAAGGTGACAGTTAAATTGTCATTATAATTTGATTTTTGAGACACGATATTTTTTATCTGAAATGCAGCAGTAGTTCTGCTATGCCACAACTGCTTTCTTCCAAACAGTATACATCTCGTCATTCGCTAATCGTCCTGCTATTTTACCCTATGCATTCTGATACACTGACAGCGTCATAAAACAAGAATAAATGAATCACTCTAAAAATCGTCCATATTATCGCATTTTCTTTATTTTTATTAGACGAATTTTAGTTTTTAAGGCCACAATAAACGTCGAGCCACATCTTTTCAAAAAAATGAATGTATGTCATATTAGCACATGGTTTTTATTGTGATAAAATATTAATTTATTTCAACAAACATTTAAACAGTACGAATTTAAGATCAATGGATGTGTGATGACAGAGCTATAAATTTGAGATCAGTGAACATACAGATGACTGTTAAGGCATGTAATCATGAGATTTTACTGAATAAAAATAGACAAAGTTGTCCCTGTCCATGTTTTGAAGAAATATAGGGGGCGTAGAAGTATAGCTCCACACATTCCTCACCTCGGCATTAGATGAAGGTGAGTGATCACCTTCATGAACACGCCCCTTTACCCCTGGGTAAGTACCCTCAGTTCCCATTGAGTTTCCAGAGCAGGTCAAGGCTTTTCTCGGAGAAGAGAAAAATATCTCGCTCCTGCTGGGATTCGAATCCCGGATGTTCCGAACCGTAACCCTGTCACTATACCATCTAGATCCATGTGAATGATATTTAAAGGTTAATTTCTGACATCACGTAACACAGGCTGTGTCTCCATTATTAAAACAGCTTGTGACACTAATAATAATTTATATAAACCAACATATAAATAGCATATATAAATGATCACATGCACAATGCACAGAATGAATAATACTGAACTTGTGGCACTCTTAACTCTGACAGTTATTTGACAGATTTAAGTTAGATGTCCGCACTGTCATCGTCATGCTGTAAAGGTTAATGTGATGTTATATTTGTTCTTTTAGTAATTTGTCACTTCGATTCGTGCGCATGTCGAAGGTCTATGGACATGTTTTCTGTCAAGCTCAAGTTTACTAAGGCAGGTTATGCTTATATTACAATCCTAAACATGCAGGCGATAAATGAAGGAAATTTCTAGCGCGATCGGTAAGAAGCTTAACATAGAGCGACGTGAACACTTAAAATCATCCAGAGTGTTCACAGAAATTCAGTTCCTAACTCACAAACAACAAACTTCGTCACCTCGACAAAGACAAATCGGTTAGTGTTGTGTAAGGAAGTAATCGGTACTTATTGTAAGAATCTTGCCAAAAAATTAATAAAACGTGTGACGAGATACAAATCACAAAAAAAGGGCATGGTCCAAAATCTTACTTTCTCAAAACTTCTGATCACCTTTCCACTTATTTCAATTCCGCATACAACATAGGTTAACGGTTGAAATGTCTTCAATAAGTAACATAGAAATCATTCAGAGAACTGAAGTGGTCACAGGTATCGGTCTCACAAATATAACTTAAATTGCAGCTGGATCACTTACAGAAGACTTACAGTACACAAATTATATATTCTAGTACTTTCTGTTTAAATACTAAATATGATATGAAAATAAGCAGTAAGATTTGTTTGAAAACGTTTCATCCTAATACCTTGTAAATACGAAAAGTTTGAGGTTATTTTTTAGTACGAGTTTTTTAACTGCACAACCGTTAAACCACAATATTTATCGTCTAATGACTGGATGATTTATTGATGATCGATCAGAAAGAATTTAGCAGGAAGTGGTTGTGGCATAATTCATCTTCTTTCGACACTTAGCCTAGTCCGTATGCCGACTGAGCTATCGTCTTCCACTCTTCATTTAATAATAAAATAACTTCTCTTCTGTCCAAGGAGATAGGCCTGTGCCACAGTATTTGACTCCCAACTTAAAGGCTGAGGCTGTGGTAATGGGCTGCCAGGTCATGGCTACCACACTTCTCCGGGGGCGGTGATAGATGGGTAGGAAGCAATGGTGAACACCGAATAAACTCGGAGAAAACCGTATGCCACGTCATCAACCGCGGATGTGCATTGTTATCGGGGTTAAACTTGAGGCTAAACAGTGAGATACTAGAGTCTATCTGAGCTACATGAGAGTCTAGTGTATATATTAAGAGACTTGAAGTATAGAAAATTAACTATGTTGTGGAGCCCGTGTCCTTATCCGGCCACAGGTAGTACAGAATAAAGATCGAAAGTACCTACTTCACTGCAAAATAAATTAGACAAAATTTCCAATGGCGTTATTTAATTCTTGTTATGCTTACATGCGATCGATTTATAAAGGCGCATGAGTAAACTACAGAATTTATTTGATAATACAAGGAAACATAGAGACCGTTTCAATACACGAATTGCATAGTATCAAACTAAAAACATTATCTGTGTAGCTGGTCGTGCGATGCATCGAAAAACTCGCCCCACGGGCGAATCTATCTCACAGTGGACTTCACCAGAATTTGAAGGTTTGTAAGGTAAAAGGATAGTTCGTTTATGGTCTTACGAAGGATCTGTAATTGTTCAGTAAGTTATGGCTAAAAATCAAAATGCGTGACTAACGTTTTGCAGATGTCTGTCGTATCGAATTTCGCAAAATTTCGCTGACGGTTGGAGAAAAATCGGTAGTTCACTTATGGTATTAAGTAATGCTTCGAATTAGTTAATATGTCAAAACATTCAGGTACCTGAAAGGAAAGTAATAGAACCGTCAATCACAACTCAACTTTGACAATTATTTAATGTTAGATTGTACTACATGTTTCGGCCTTACATGGTTCTCAACAGGCCCTTGCATTTGTAAAAATATTGAGAAATTTATGCATTTCGCAATAAAAGGTATTTCTTATTCTCTGTACACTCTGCATAAACTTGGTGTATGCATGTTCTGCACACATCAATTGATTATACTCGTATATATATTCAAATACTGCAGTACCTTCATTTGCTTGTTTTAAACAACATTTTTCCTTGAATGTCCCACTTTATATTCCTTGTTTCTCTAGCGAATGAAACCAAAACATTTCTTTAACTTGTAAGTACCATTACGACAGTCGCTTATACTTGTGAATGATGCAGTGACTCTTGTTTTACTTACAAATTTTGTCGTGTTTATCTAGTGAATTTGGCCGTGACAGTTGCACTTATTAATGTTCGTAACAGTTGCCTGACTTGTAAATGTGATCTGATGTCTTATTTCCTTCTTAATGTGATCGTAAGAGTCGCTTCTCTTGTCAATGCCGCCGTCACAAATGTTATATATGTGATCGTGACAGTTGTTTTACCGAGATATGTGATTGTGTTAGATGTTTTACTTATGAATAAGGACACGAAAATTGTTGAATTAAACATTACCCAGCATCAGGTTATTTACGGTTCATACAAGGACAAATTATTAATTAGTAACTCCTACTCTACAGTCGAAGCATATTAGTTTATGTACTTCATTGCTGCAATACGAATTTAGGTTTTTGTAATTATTATTGTATCTAAGCTTCAGTAAAACGTCTTCTCACACTGGTACACTTCTTCCCTTCTTCAACGATCTGATAAATTTCTGACACTTCGAGCTTGGATCTTCTACTGTCATGTAGGATATTGAACTTACATATGATGGTGCTGATGGAGCGTATTCTCAGTCTCTATCTACAAATCTGAATTTCAGCGGCGACACTGGAGTGTATTGCAGTTTACTTTGGTACTTAATTTCTCCGTAGTTGTATTCAACATGAAAATGTCGAATGAGCTGTAACAGATTCAATGATGAGAGTAATCTTAGCTTTCTCTTTCTGTAATGCTTCAAGACACTCATGATTTGGTCTCCTGTGCTAGACAGCACGATAACTGATAGGCAGTTACGAAGGTTTCCAAATGACATGGTGTCAACAACTTCAGGAGATGGAGGGAGTTCAAGGTGTGCGTTCTTCTGGGACATGACACTGCGTCATAACCCAGAATGGAATCCGTAATTGCACCGCTGTGAAAATCTCAAACCTCGCATGGAAGAAATACCCTCCTGCCAGCCATTCACCGCCGTGTTAACGTCATAGCTTATTCACTGCTTCAGACAGTTTACTATAAGCTGTATTAAGTATCGTTACTATCCACTCATCCCATTCAAACAATCTTTATAATCTACAGTAGTTATTTTACTTGGCGTGATATTCATTACAATGCTGCTTAATGGAAGGTTGGGACACATTTTCCATGCAAGATATGAGGTCGTCACAGCGGCGATGTCGAGTTTCCAGGTCTTCTGACATGTGACGCCGTATCGTTCCTTCCTCGTCAGGGTTGAGGGGACCCAAGAGATTCTTCTGTGATACTTCAACGTTTCTTCGAGAGGCCGGGGAGCACTAACCCAGCGAAACGACATTACATACAAAAGGGCCTCCATCCTTACATAATTTTACTTAGTATAGGAATGACATCTGTGTATAATATAGGACTTTATCTGTTATCGATCATTAACCAGGCTCTTCTCTTATTGGCAGTGTTAGAGGGCTTGGTCTGGTTTTCAGAACAACCATAAAGAAAAACAAATTTCATTGAACACTAGTAGAGGATAAATTTTAAAGTCTTGAGATAAAACACACAAAAATGCACATATTCAATGCTCTTTATCAAAGTGCGGGATAGAAGATAATGTAAAGTTACCTACAAATAATGTGAAAATGTGGACAATGTCAAATATTTGCGAACAGTGGTAACACATCAAATACGCATTCTGGAATAAATTAGAAGAGATATCTTTGGGAACTATTAATTAGGTAAAAAAGTAATTTACGTTTCTTCAGATACGTAAGTGCCGAGAAACTAAAATGCATAAATACGTAATTTTTTTCAATTTCCTAAAGTTGTGTAAGTTGGTCCATGTAATTAGCTGAAAACAGCAGGCTGAATTGTGACAACAAACTTTTTGGAACTAAGAGAAAGTGAGGAAAGTGTAAGTAAAATATGTGGAGAAGGTTTTATAATGAGATTCTTCATAATTTACAGCCCCAAATATTATTACGGGATTTAAATCAAGGACGACGAGATTTACTGAACACACAGCATGCTTATGAGAGATGAGGAGATGTTTAAAGTAATTTGAAGGAAGATATCACTTGCAGGATTTAGTTATGGATGGAAGAAGGTTATTAAAACGTATATTAAATAAATATGATATGAGTTAATGAAATGTATACACCTTGCGTAGAATTGGGTCATGTTATGAGTACGTGGAGGCACAATAACGAATCTCCGTGCTCAATGAAGCGGGAAAAGTCTTGGTCATAATTCGAGTACCAGCTTTTTCTGAACAAGGGTGCTGCTTCGTGGATTTAGTCATAAAGTATTTGATTTTCGTTTGTAGCGTATTCTTAGAGATTAGAACCGAAATTCCGGCGTATTTTAAAGTTCTGAAAATTTTATTTTCTTACTTTCTTAATGACTGTGTTTCTGTCTTCCTTTCCTCCTGTGTGCATATAAAATATGAAATCTGCTAAACGACTGTTGGTGAAATTTTAGGTAAGAGGGTTTACTGACATCTGTCTGAACCAATTCAGTTATGGCTGAAGTTAGGCAACCATTACAGACACTCACCACAAAGACTTGGATGGGTTTCGCATGTCTAGCGTAACTGGCTAAATGTATGTATGTGTCGGAGCTAAAATTATGTCGAACATCTTTTGTAGAGAATAATTCAGTGCAACATTCTAGCCAGTATAATGTACAAGGTTTGTTGAGCTAATTAAATAAAACAAAGTGAACACATAATTGTTACGTTACGTGTGTATACCATAACTCCTTAAGCATTATTTACGTTAATCTTACAATCTGATACGTCGCGCACAAGTGTATGTCGAAACGTAAGGATGTCGCTCAGGATATCTGCGCAGGATGGCTACAAAGAACAGATTACTTCGATTAATATATATTACTTGGCGCAACATCGCCTCCAGTACGAAATAACAGGATCTCAGAAGTGTTTTCCGACCCAACGTGAGAGTTACTTTTTATTCCAATTTGGTTTACAAAATTAGTCGTTAAATCCATGGTTCAGTGCCCAACTTTAAACTCGTACAGATTTTCTACGAATTAATGAATCTCTCTTGTGTAGAACCATAATGTTCATTGTTGTATTCATTGGTTTTCAGTTCTGGGCGTTGTCTTAAGACAGCTGAATCTAGTCCACAAACTCACATACCGTTTCTTTAAGATAAATGTTAATGTCATCTTTTTATTATGGTTAAGCCTCCGAAACCGGTCCCTCGCTTCAGTTTTCGCAACTGAAATGTTGAGAGCATTGTTAACCTTCCCGAAACGTCGAATTGTCATGCCCGTCTCATCCTCCTTGACCTGAACACTGTGCAGGAAACTACGGAGATGAGTGACCTGCATCTTCAAGTACAGTATTGTTAAGAAAAGGGTTCCCTTAAAGTAGCAAAGTACACACTTACCCTTGCAACGAAAGTCTCTATCTCCAGCTCAGCAAAACGACGACCACGCACATTCTTGGTCCAAACCAAAGGTATAACGAACGAAAGGTGCGTCATCTTGGTCTTGATATTCCTGTGAGAATCTTTATCGTTCAGAGGATATATTCACTTCTGTTAGAAAATACTTGTCATCAGAGGTATTATTTGTATGATTACAGATTGTCTATTACAAAAATTATAAACTTATATGTTAGTCATCGAAGACTAAATGTATACTGAATTTCACATATGGAGTTCCAATTATTAACTTTAAATATTATATATATAGCTGATTACAGTAATCTATTAATTATGTCTATATTTGCAAGCAAGTTCACTACACTATTTTAGTCACGAATACTTATGTTAGGGATTCAAAAAATACTAATATTAGTCTAGTGCATCTTGTTGAATAAAATACTTAATTAACGTACATGAATAGTATGTTCTTCCT
Organism: Reticulitermes speratus; assembly: GCA_021186555.1. NCBI lineage: Eukaryota > Metazoa > Arthropoda > Insecta > Blattodea > Rhinotermitidae > Reticulitermes > Reticulitermes speratus. The sequence goes on from JAJKFL010000005.1 coordinate 26,571,777, forward strand.
AATTAACTGTTTCCGGTAATAAATACGTTCATGCTGTTATTTACAGGTACTATGAATCAGTGAAGGTTTATTTAAACTCCTAATCTTTCTAACATTGACAACGCTGGATGTTCTTTGCGTGCCTACAATTACTCTGGAACGTAGTTCTTAGAAAATAGTCTAACACTGTAGTGACAGAATATTTCTGCCAATCGTTAATCAAACTTCAGTCTTAGTTTCCACCCTAACTAGTTCATATTCAGCTGCCGTACTACGTTTCATGTGTGTTTAATCTGATAGATAATTTGTCATGACATATGTCCCTACGTGTGCAGTAATAATGTTGTCATTGATTCTGCTTTCAAGTTATCCAAGATCCTATTTACCACAGCTATCCTCCAGTGTGAGCCTTTAACAGTCTCGTATTGATCTAAATCTCATGTACCTAAATCGATTCTATTAGTTTTCCGTCTAAACTTTTTATACATTTATTACCTTTCTCATTCCTGCTGTATGCTTCGCCCATCTCACTCTCTTTATTGAATCATCCTTAACCTTTCCCGAAGTATAAATTGTGTATTTTCTTATCATCCAAATTAACCCAGGCGGTAGCCCACAGAAACGAAACTGATTCTTAAAACGGTAACATTTGGATAAAGCAACAAATATTCTGAACACAAGGACGAATTTAGTGATTTATGTACGCCACCTATGTCTGTTAGGATAATGAAATCCAGACTGGCCGGGAGTGTACGTCAGGACTGAGAGACAAAAGCTGCATACAGAATTATGGGTAAAAAGAGAAGAACAAAATTATTCTTTATAAGACAAAAATGAACATAAAACTCCAGAAGCGGTCATCGTTGGAACCGAGAAATATACGTGAGGCTAAGAACAGCATCAGTTTTACGGAGACATATTGTAAGGATGCGAAGCGAATGTAACTTTTTCAGGTTCCTGTATATGCGTACGGATTCTAATCCATTTTCACTATAGCAATCACTATTGCAACTAATGTCATGAGATGTCAACAGTTTAAAATTAACAGGGCTAATTAACAAAGAAATATCATATGAATACTCACTCCTTTCGGGACTTTATAATTTGAGAGTACTATATCTTTACTTAGTGATCTGATATTCCCAACTACAACAGGTCTCAATCTGGAAATTAAAAGATATAAATTAAAATATTTCACTTGTGTTGTTATGGTAGGCAATGAGTTGTGAGATCATACAAATTCCTAACCAGGTAGTTGGTTGGTTGGTTGGTTGGTTGGTTGTTTGTTGGTTGGTTGGTTGTTGGTTGGTTGGTTGGGTTGGGTTGGTGGGTGGGCGGTTGGACAGTTGTTTGTTGATTGACTGGTTGCTTGATTCGTCGATCGGCCGGTTGGCTGGTTGGGTTGGTTGTTTGTGGTTGGTTGGTTTGTTGGTTGGTTGGTTGGTTGGTTGGTTGGTTGGTTGGTTGGTGGTTGGTTGGGTTGGTTGGTTGGTTGGGTTGGTTGGGTTGGTTGGGTGGGCGGTAGGGCGGTTGGACAGTTGGTTTGTTGATTGACTGGTTGCTTGATTCGTCGATCGGCCGGTTGGCTGGTTGGGCGGTTGATTGGTTGGTTGGTTGGTTTGTTGGTTGGTTGCTTGCTTGCTTGCTTGCTTGGTTATTTGGTTGGTGGGTTTGAGGGCTGGTGGTTGGTTCGTTGGTTGTTTGGGAATTTGTTCGGTCGGTTGATTGGATGTGTGATTATTTTAGCCTAATCTGAGAAAGAATGTTCAAGTTTATAGAGATATATTAAGAGTTAGATAGAGAGGTGACGGTTTTGGAATACCTAGATTGCAGTTCATATGTGAAATTTGGCCTAGAGAAAAGTTAATACATGTGTTCTGAGCATAAAGTAGAAACCTACAACTATTGTAAAATTAATTTATGGTATAAAGGTTTTATAGGTTTAAGAACACAGTTGAACTTTTCAAACACTCCAATTAGAATCAAATTTAATAATTGTTTCTTTCTGCATTAACTAATAGAAACCAGGTTTGTAAATTACGAGAATGATAAATTCTGAATATGTTACTTTTCATTCACTCCGAAACGTGAATTAACTAAACTACAGATTTACTGTTTCTTTCTGTGGGTGTGGATCGAGATCTCTCTTGCTACGAAAAAGGACAAAAATGAGAAATATTTGTAAACACAGGCCCAAGCAAATATGTGGACCAAAGTAGGTTGAAGTAAACGACCAATCTAGGATATTACATAATGAAAAAGATTTAATTTATACAGAACAATAACCATATCATGACTCAGGCTGTTAGTCGCCGGCCTGTCGTCGCGGATGCACGAATTCGATCTTAGGTCAATCCATCAGGAATCTGTGGTGGAAACGTAACACTGGGATACGTTTATCTCGGAGTATTTCTATTTTTCTCCTTCGGTGCTCCATACACATTGATCTTTCACCGACTTTCAATGAAATGCATACACTCACATAAATAGCAAGGAATTGTTTGGATCGTTACCTCTAAGGAGCTATGATGAGCAGGAAATCATATTAAGATGTGGGAAACAAAGCATATATACAGAATTTCGACAGGAAGACCATGAAACTCGACCACTTGGGAAACAAAAACAGAAGGTAGGATAACGTTAAGATGGACTTCTGGCGTGGAGGTATAGTGAAGGTAAAACATCCACATTGTCTTAGTCTCGCCTTTATATGGATATTCGTAGTGAACTTCACGCTCCGACGACTTTATCTCTATAAAACCTGGTACTAGCTCGACAAGAAAGTGGTTTAGATCCAAAATCCAATCTGTACATAAAGGTACAAAAAGCATACTACCTTGGGCAGGATTCGGAGCCCGCTGTTCCATCCCCTGGTTAATGACTTGCTTCGAAACCGAGATAAAGTATGATGGAGTGACATTTATAACTGACCTCATGGATTCCTTGATGCACGCCTTCAGGTACTTCAGCTCATTCAGAATGTCTGATGTAATTGGTTGATCTTTGTAAGGTAGATATCGCTGGATTTCTTCAAACAGTTTTTGTTGTTTGTCAGGATTCTTAGCCAAGTAAAACAGAAGCGCAGCAGTGGCATAAGCAGTCTACACAGAAAGTGTTCTCTTCGTTAAAATATAAATGTCGCTAAAATCAAAATGCAGATATTATATAATCCAGTGCCCAACTGACAAAATTACGAACTCAATGGAGCAGAATCTTCCTTGAGTAGGTACATCTGATAGTTCTCAGTAGGTCGTGATATTTCTTGCGTTTATCGACGAGGAAAAGTAGATGACAATTTTCAAAACAGCCCACCATTGGCACCTGCATTGAAATGGTTCAACAGAACATATTACTTCTTCGGCATAAACCGAAAAGAAAATTAAATTAAACGTGTTACAAGCAGAACGCATAATCCCTACACATTTATTTCGGTGTTTATATGTTTATTCCTACATATCTACATATTACTCGTACATTGTTGTTTCATTTTTGGGAAGTTTTACTACTCAAATTCAGACTCTGAATACACTACATTTATCTGTTATATTCTCACAGATTTGAGCCATACTCATGGTTACAATTGTGGACCCACAGGGCACTTATCACAAACAGTTTTCACATATGTCTTACAAACTTTCACACGCCATTCCCCAAATTTATTTAGTTACCTCCATAACACGTCAACGACAGAAATGTTCATATGGTCGCAGTTTTATGTTAAATCATCCAAATAAATATGAATTAACAAAAGTTGCATTTTTTAAATTTCATAATCTAATAATATTCCTGTTTTATCTAGAGTCGCCGCCACCTTAAAATTTCGCAAGGCCGCCAAGCTTTTGTTACAGTGCAAAACGAAAGGTACATATATTATGTGGTCTGCAGTGGTAGGTTAATATTTAATCCGAGGTTTGTGAAAATCTGCCAAAAGTTTGAAAAGGAGACATACAGAGGAGATGATTATGTGATGTGCCAACAGGATAAAGAATGTTTGGAAAAAATTACGAAGTATACGAACTTACTATTTGTGGTTACCGGCAAGAGTGCATTGTTGGCCAGTTAGATATTTATTTCGAGTTTTGAAGATAAATGTTTGCTTCTTACAACTATCCACCAACGTTTATCAAAATTAAGGCATTTCACTTCCACATTATATAGATAAACCGTTAAACGCTGTTTTCAGAAATAATCGCCTTTATTCTGAGATACATAGGGAAATATATATATTTTGTGACTAAAACGAAGGGTTTTAAATCAAAGTAGACTGTAGACATAGTAACCACTGGGCTTTAGGGGATTAAGTCCGAAACCTTATTTTGTGAACTTACAAATCTTATAATATTTGCACAAGTATAGGCCTATATTTCAGTTTTAAATTGAAGTTATATTACAGGGCGTCAGGTATTTAATTACCCAAACCCGAATTTCACTATAAAGGAAATTATGTCAATTATACAATATTTTTGCAAAGTTAATTGAGTCTACCAGGAAATAGAAACATTCTGTTCGCTTCACCTGTCTGGAATACATTCGTGTATGTAACTAATCTGGACTGTGTTACTTGTATATAGGACTGAGCCTGGAACAGTATATACATTTCATTTCTGAATAACCCATATTGTTCTGGGCATTTTCCAATATTTCCTTTATCAAGTGTATTCCATAATTGGTCTTCCTTCATGAAACAATTATTTCACTACATTTAATAGAACAAATGTTATAGGCTGTTATACAAAGTAATGCTGGCCCATATTTTGTATAGGCCTGTATAACATTAGTACAGAACCAAGAGAATTTAAACTTACATTTATATATTTAGCAAGATATAATGACATAATTGCCCCCTACATCCTGTTTCTCTTAATGTTACCCAACTCAGAGTACATAATCACGGCTGAACACCGCTAATCCCAAATCCGCCACTCAACAAGATCCTGAACCAATCGAGCTATCTTCCATTCACAGAACTCTTTACCTCTATGTTACTTCATTCTCCGATTATATAAACCCAACCCTCAACAATCCTAATCCCAAAGCCCGCTATCTGATACAATCCTGACTCGTGCAATCCACACAGCCCATTTTATGTATGTTATCTCTGATAGTATAACACTAAGCCTCAACACGTCCAATCCCGAGCCGTCTACTTGATACTATCTTGACCTGTGCAATCCACAAAGCCCATTTTGTGTATGTGTTCGTCTCTGACAGTAACACTAAGCCCTAACAACGCTAATACCATAGATCACTATTGTTCCATATTTGAACCAGTTCTAATTTTCATCAGGACAACATTTCCTCTACAATTATTATTTTCTTGCTATTTAGTACAGAGACACAACACTGCAAAACACTAACGTCTTTGATTGGGGAAGAGGAACTAATCTGGTATCTTACTAGCCGTAATAAATCACCCACTCTTTTGTAAAAATATCCTATATTACATTATGTACATTAGAAATGTACCTGTGGTACCTTGGCCTCCACTCAGCAATCCATTTGATCATAGGACTAATTGTCTGTAGCCACTGTACATTTTCCGTCTTACCTGTCACTGTATATTTGCTGTTAACTTCGTTTCATTCCACTAATCCAGACTTTGTCCTAACTTGACCATTACACTCAGGAACACAAAGTTCATTGCAAGTCCTACCTGGAGCGTTGACAAGTGGTATCGTACCTACAGAATCCTATCAAGCATCGTGCAGAGCTGCGTCATTGCTTATGTTTTATAATGGAGACCTGACTGACATGGAGTCCCTGGCAACAGAAATTTGGAAAGACCTTCCGAAACAGGGGGTTTGTAAGTGAGAGATATGTCGAATCAGCAGTACGGATATTTTCCGCAGCTGCGTCCTATCAACTCACAGTGTCTGCTTACTGCGCTAGGTGTCAAAACCAAATATGAAACCTCTGCGCCGTCAAAATTCAAATCTCAGGGACATCCTCTAATTTCGTTCTACAAAACTTACCGAATCAATAGCGGCAAACATAGTGTCCAAAACCATGACCAATGCAGTTTTGGGGTTAGGATCCTTGGCCAGTATTTTCTCCAGCACTGTCAGTTCTCTATCGGTGTCCTTTGGCAAATTCTTCAACCTCTCGGCTGCTTGGTTGATGTACCGTTAAAGCAGCTCTGTGGAAGAAATCGCGTGTATTAAGTAACTAAGTTTATAAGGTAGGATTTATATGAAATATTGTGAAGCGTATCCTGTCAGGAATCAAATTCCCTTTCATTCTAGAAACTAAAAGTTTTAATACCTTCTTCTCAAGAGGACTTTACCAGATGAATCCAGTCCTACATTTTATGATCTGTTTTAACGTTAACCTACATCTCCCCAGTGATTTACCTCCTTGAGGTATCCTATTGAAATTCTGCGTGCTTTCATCCCAGTCTTGCAGCATGCATCTTACATCTTTGCCTCGATTTTGTCGTCCTAACAATAGCTCAATCTCAGTCTCTTATCATTCTTCCATTGCGGCGACAGACGTTATTTGCTAACGTGAAGTAACAGTTAAAATTAAAATTGTGTACATATTTTAATCTTTCGCATTCGCTTTATTTCTATCTGAACATCATGTCGTTTCGTTGGTGTAATTGCCCTTGATTTATCCTTATCACATTCCAGAGGTCTTGGTTTAAAATCTCGACCCCTTGAAGGGCTATTCTATGTCATAAGTTTAATGTATATTTTTACTGATTTTTCTCAGTCTCCCCCAGTAAGTACCCACTAAAAGTCTTCACTGAAACTTCTACTACTTCCTTCCAAACGGTTTAGATTTTTGTTATTTATTAATAATTCCATTATCTGACGCTATATAATTTTAACTATTAAACCGTTGTTAAGAAAGCCATGTAGGAAAAATGTGCGTAATTTGAACCTATTCCTGGACCTGAGTTTCATCTACTTTGGAAGCCACCTATTTTCATGCCTCTGAAGTATTACCTGCTATGAAATAAGAGTGTTGTTACAAGAAATGTGCCTCGTGGTAGAGTAGTTCTAAAATTTTGTTAATGGTTTTACCATTATTGGGTTTGCTACATCGGATTTTGAGTTGTACATATTCAAGAATATCTCAGCTATAATTTGTTTTGTGAAGGGCCCCGCAGCAGATGCCACGGACGCACCGCAGCCTTGAGGCGTATTGTGGAACCCTGTGATGAAGATGATAGTTTTTTTCGTTTTTCCTTGTAATGGAGCACCGGTGGAATGAAATTGACAGGAGGGGAAAACCGAAGTACTGTGGGGAAAACCTGTCCCATTGCCACTTTGTCCACCACAAATCCCACCTGGACCGACCTGGATCTCCACGGTGAGAGGCGGGAGACTAACCGCCTGAGCCATGGCACGTCCTCAGAGAATTATATTAGTGAAATTAACGTAATTGTCATTTTTGTGGACTGTGATTTGTTTTCTTCTTACCGGAAAATCGAAAATGCGTTTTGTCGTATATCGGACCACTTCGTTACTCCTTTATTGGAGCATAATTTTAGGTGATCCAAGTTCGAAGAGTGCACAAAAGTACAATCACTGTACATTATACTATATTAAGCACTATACTCGTATGATTTCGTGACCTGCATAAAGGTTCATTAAAGAGGTTCCCAGATGCCGCTGTTCATACACAGTATTAATATCTAGACACAATTTTACGTGCTGTGTATGTGAGGAAAGTAGCAATATGCCGAGATGCACAAGAGGTTAATGTAGGTTTATACTTTCAGATTATGTACAAACGAATATACGTAACTTGAGACACAGAACTTTTGAAGGGGACTCTGTACGCTCTTAGAAAGCGAGACACGATGGTGTTTAAGAGGAAGAGGATTAAAAGAAAAGACAAATACACTTGGCAAACACTACGTTTTGAGCGATGTTGTGACCTTCCTAAAAATCTGAATGACAAGGTAGGTCAGCACGTTTTTTCTTTGGAATTAGTAGAAATTATCTGTTTTGTTTATAATTCAAACTTGCAAAAACAAACAGCATACCTTCAGGGCTTCGGCAATCAAAATGGTGTATCTTGGAACGACTGTTATAGCTTTATAAGACGACATAAAATTACCTTGCGACAACGATGGTCACACCATTTTCCAGAGCACGAAGTTTCGTTAAGGCAAAAGTATGTGAATTTTTTATATCCTCACAAATCATTCCTCAGAACAACATAGGTGCTTCCTGCATTTACGGCATTGACAAGTCTGGAATATCTACTTTACATAAGCCTCAGAAAATACTAGCTCGGAAGGGAAAACGCCATGTTGGAAATATTAAGATGGAAAATGGGAGGAATCATACCACTTGACAGTACACACGACATACCGGCTACAGCTCTTAGATCTGCCATTCTTCAAGCCTACTTATACATACTTCAATCAGGCCTAGTATAAATGGATGCGCTAAAATCGTCAGTGATCCTTAACTCGGTTCATGGTTAGCGACATTTATATTAAGCATACGGAAGATCGGCTACATTTGGAAATATCATCGCTGGATTTGCTAAAACCAGTATAAGGCCTGCTTATCGGAATATATCTCACGAGTAAAATTTTGATGAAAATCTGATTGATGCTGCTGAGGCAGCCCTGAAACCAGCACGTGAATCTGTCGTCACAGAAATAATATACTTAATCCATGAACAGTAAATGAAACGTCTCTAGTGCATACATGAAGCATGCCTAGTTTTAAAGGAAGCATTTGACGCTGACCCCTCTTCAAAGTCTTCAGCTCGCGCAAGAAAAGAAAGGAGGTCTAGGTCTGCGATGGTTTCCGTTACCACTGGTAATCCATCAACACGGCAGCTCGAAACGAAGCAGAATAAGACGATACACTCGTTATTAAAGAAGGAAATTTCCAATATAAGCATGCTTTCCCTACTAGTTAAAAGAAAAGCCATATTCTTGGCAGAGGCGCGCAGGCGAAAATCAAATGGAAAGATGTCACGAGAAAATCTATGAGTGGCTGAGAATAAGCAGCTGTGAGTCACGTTGTTTGTAGCCACAAACCGATGTATTCCAGTAGACGGCATGTTGTGTTAAAGGGCAGTCGTGTTTATTTTGTGCGATTTGATTCTCTTATTATCTTATGTTGTGTTATATCGCTCAGGATAGGGACAGGTGGCGGGCTCTTGTGAGTGCGGTAATGAACCTTCGGGTTCCATAAAATGCGGGGAATTTCTTGACTAGCTGACGACCTGTTAGCTTCTCAAGAAGGACTCTGCTCCATGGAGTTAGTTAGTTAGTTGTGTTCTATCTGAATAGAGCTGTCGATGGTCAAATATTTTCTTATCAGTAGTGGACAGTACTCACTCTGTGAAGTTGTCTGAAACTCTGACAAATTCTCTCAGCGCAGGAGTGTTGACAAACTTCCAAAATGATAGTTGTACTTCGAGTTCGTAGAGACGGTCTAGCAGCACTTGGACATCGTCGATAATCCTTTGTGGTTCTGAGTCAGGCTTCAAGTCTTTATCCAGACATCCCAGACGCGTGTCCAAAACAATGTACACGGCGGCTGCACAGAAATTTAATTTTGTATTAAATAATTTTGCATTTTAAATAGGTGCTTATTAAATCGATAAGGATGAGATACGATGACATGTGGAAAGTAAAGATTGTACTGGAAAATACACAGTACTCCCAAAAATATTGGCATGGGCATATGAAAAGGACTCCAATAGTACTAACAAGGCAAGCACATTTTTACATCAGTGTAGTGACAAAATAAGTAGAATTTTTAAAAACAGTTCTGTGAACTACTACCTTAAATATGCTCCATTTCTATTTTTTGCAGTCTTTCGTTTATTAAGAGATGAACACACCGTGTAAATTGAATAGAAGAATACAGGTTGGTGAGTCCTAAGAAGGTTACCAGGAAAAGAGGCCATATTAAATCGGCACAGGCAGTAGGATGTGTCTTGAATCGTGCACAGTAACTAAATCAGTAAACTAGCCGTGTCATGGCTCAGGCGGTTAGTCGCCGGCCTCTCACTGCGGAGGCCCGGGTTCGAATCCCGTGGCCCTAGGTTCCCTGCTGAGTCGTGGTCGATCCCGGGCATGTGTTTGTGGTGTAGATTGACAAATGTGGCACGTTGGGGAAACCCAGTGGTATTTTGTTTACGGCCGCGGTCCAGTACTTCGGTTTTCCCCTGTCAATTTCATTCCACCGGTGCCCCATTACACGGAAAAACGAAAAAACTGACAATCTTTCCCTTTATCTTCATCATAGTGTTGCACAATAAGCCTTAAGGCTGTGGTGCGTCCGTAGCTTCTGCTGCGAGGCCCTTCTCCACAAAAAAAAAGAACTCAGTGAAATCCTCTCGTCAGATGTTTAAAATAAACCAATATTTCAAAGACCGACTCCGTCTCCATCATTAGGGCTGTGATATGACAATACTCACACCAAATTATATGTTTGCACAGGCTTGATACTCACATTCAAGTGCCCATTTGAACAATTCGTTTTTGAAATCCTCTGGCATTTCTTGTCTGTCGTCTCTCAGGCTGCTAATCCTAAAATACATAGCTTTCCATCAAATTTAAATTTAAATTCGGTTTACAAAACTGCATTCAAGGGAAGTTGCACATTATCCATTTCTTAACACTAGGCCTATTTACCAACCACAAATTTCACTTGTGATTTGGATAGTAGTACTTCTCTTTTTATAAGTACGTACACCGAAGGGGGCACTTCTAGTCAGTCAAATTACCTCTTGGTCTCAGAGTGAAACTTCAGGTAGCCCTATTAAAACAGCTTAATTTATTTATTCAACTACCAGCTATCGTACATTAATTTTTTTTTAGTCGTCCTCTTCTACCTACTCCGGTTTCCCGTTTCAGTGTCGAGGTTGTAATTTCTTTTGCTCACACTGAGAGACACACCATAGTCGGTAGGACTCCTCTGGACGAGGGATCGGCTCGTCGCAGAGGTCTCTACCTGACAACAACACACAACACTCACAAGAGACAAACATCCATGCCCCCGGTGGGATTGGAACCCACGATCCTAGCAAGCGAGCGGCCGAAGACCCACGCCTTAGACCGCACGGCCACTGGATCGGCTATCGTACATTAATAACACAAAAAATACATATATATATATTGTTCAAATTTTAAACAATTTGTAATTATTCCTCACAAAAAAAAAATTCTATAAAACAAACTTCTTAACATGCACCTAGATACCTTCGACCTGTGTGACAATATGTGAAGTACATCTGACATAGACCTTTACGAAGGGTCACGAACACCCCTTCAGTACATGTAACCCGAGTTCCAAATCGCTGTTCTAAAGTTTACATTTGTTAATTGGAGGGAAACGTTTTAGTCGTTTTGCATTTCATTATTAACAGGTTTTGCTCTATGTCAAACGTCTGTACACACAGTGACACACACTAACAACACATCGTGTTTCAGTGGGCGAAGAGAGGCCGGTCCATAAGATACATTGAGTTGCTGCGCTAACGCACACTGTTGGAACAGTCGAGCTATGCCTCCTGTCAGTATGCCGACCCTTAATGCATAATGTCGCTTTATGGCCGCGGTTCCTAGAAAACTCGCAGTATGATTTCATTGCTCATTTCTTAAAAAAACTATTTTATTCTTATTTTCTGTATAAAATATTTTAACTACTATCACTACTGTAAAATAATTATTAAGTTTAATGAATCGGGGAATTGCAAATTTCCTTAGTTAAGGGTAAATAAGATAAATTAATTAATATTACCTCGTAATGAAGTCTGTTGCCACTGCATCCATAGGTGCAACGTACAGCTGAACTGACCTCGGCTGCATCATTACTGGATTTACTTTTGACCTGAATTTATACCATTCTTCCCCCTGACTAAATTGGGGAAAAATGTAGGTCACATTATAACTTGCCCTTCCATCGAATATATACACAAATAGAAAATAATTCATATATGTAAAGTATGTATGATATTCTGGCCTTACATATTGTGGTAATTGCAAACACTCCCCCTTATTTCCAATTATGTCTCACTGATGTAATATCGTGCTCTTGGCCCTTGGAGCAATCTGTAGATATGTATCTATAAGTGTGGTGCTAGATGTTTAGTTATAGGAGCGCCGGTCCATACAACACTTCTCGATTTAACTGTGCTCATTAATATATACATACGCGCACATTCTTACAAAATATGTTAAGTTTCATACTGTATAAAGCAGTCCTTCTGCTATTAATTAAGTGGTCTTTAAAAAATAAAAGAGAACGCCGTATGTGGAAATGATGTCTGTCTCTTTGTCTGTTTACCTGAATTATTATCAAAGTTACAGGTTTGCAGCGTTTTAAAAATACATCATTAGAGAGGGCACTTAAGTTATGAGGTATGAGTTCCTCACTACAATATCTGCGAAGGTTATTGCCTTGTGGAATGTGACGCCGTTTACTTTGGCAAAGAGATACGAAACATCTTGGCACCGCACTTCAGCAGACTGTAATACTTGACTACAATTTGTACGTAAATTTCTATTTTGAACCATGCTGACACATTATATACCTCACTTCACTTAAAGCCATAAACTGTTTGTTTACCTCAAAACAGTTAATCTATTCTGCAAAGACTCAGACAAGTACGCTTAACAAATCACAAAAAGGCTGTTAAGAATCCTGTGTACAATTTTATTCAGTAACCCTTTATCAAACGTTTTACCTTAAAGCTCTCTGCCTGCAGCTGAAAGCATACTGATGCACTGATAGAGCAATTATTTTCACCGACGTCTCATGTTGCCACTTCATGCAAATGTTACAGACGGAAAGACTATATATGCAAAATTGTAAATATTTAATTAATGTGCCCAATATGCACACAGACAGGTAACTAAGCAGATGTAGGTACACATCATTAATATGCGTTTTAAAGAGTTTGAAATGAAGTAGACAAAAACTATTGCAAAAGTTGTCTGCTCGTTTACATCATTTAAACGTCAAATATCATTCGTTCATTCCGAAGTCTGTCCTACGACGGGTCCATAGTCTCTTCCAAAGCTAGTTCTCCACAGAGGGCACTCTAGTGCTTCCTCTTTGAATCTCCAGTATCCTCTCTTTTTCTTAAGGTTATCCAGTAGCCGCTTACGTCTTCTTCCTCGTCTTCCCGTCACTTCTATCTTTCCCTCTATCTTTCTTTCAATAACGTGTTTTAGAAGCCAGTTCCTGCGCAAGATGTGACCAATACAGTTAACCTTATTTTTATTTTACGTTGGACATTGCTATTCTCCTTGACTCTGTGTAATCAGTAGGACCCCCGTATCCGCGGATTCGGTATCCGCGGTTTCATTTATCCGCGGTTTACCGCGGCCCGAAAATATTAAATGGGTAATTTCAGAAATAAACGATTCATAAGTTTCAAATTTCGCTCTATTCTGAGTAACATGGTGAAACCTGCCCGCCCCGTCACGCTCAGTACATGGCTCATCTCTCTTTGTCCTCTGTACCCACGCTGGCCCGCTTTACTCGCATCCAGTTAGCCTCTAGCGTTCTCGCTATTCACATTCGTGGTGTCAGGATCGCTAGTCTAATGGTGGTAATGTCTTATTGTGCGTAATTTATCAATTAAACTTTATCATAGGTATGTATGTAAACGAAAAACGACTTATATATAGGGTTCGCTACTATCCGCGCTTTCGGGCATCCGCGGTAGGTCTTGGAACGTATCACCCGCGGATGCGGGGGGACTACTATACTTCGTTTTTCCCAGGATCGGTCCAACTGATTTTCTCCATCCTTCTCCAGCACCACATTTTAAAATTTTCCAGGTATTCCTGATCTACTTTCCGAAGTGTCCACGTTTCAGCACCATACAAGCTATGCTCCGAATGTATCAATTTACCAGTTTATTCCTTAAATTTAAGTCATATTTGCTGGTTAAAAGATCTACTTCTTGTTTATTGCTGCTTTTGCCATGGCAATCTGGGGTTTAAATTCGCGTGTACAACTTGCATTATTACCTGGAGATAGTTTAAATTACATTTGTTATGTAAAAGTGGCACATGAAGCGCTTGGTTCTAATAGGCTGTACTACAAACTACTATGTCAGAGCGGATCACTTTGAAAGTAGTCAGGCTGGATTAGTTCCACATGCCGACTTACTTCTTCCGATTGGTACAAACTAATGCAGGAAGCTACTGTAAAATCATGTCCTGCCCAGGTGGATTTTGTGACATTTCTTTGACATAGATCACAACCGTTTTCTTCCAAATTTTAATTGCGTTCCACTTATGATAATTTTCAAATTCCTGAGATTGAACTGTAACATACGGCAACTGTAACATACGGCAACTGTAACATACGGCAACTGTAACATAGCGCAACTGTAACATAGCGCAACTGTAATATAGCGCAAATGTAACATAGCGCAACTGTAACATAGCGCAACTGTAACATAGCGCAACTGTAACATAGTGCAACTGTAACATACTGAAACTGTAACATACGGCAAATGGTAACATAGCGCAACTGTAACATAGCACAACAGTAACTATAGCGCAACTGTAACATTAATCGCAACTGTAACATAGCGCAAACTGTAACATACGGCAACTGTAAACCTACTGTCTTCATGGATGTGACGATGTTACAGTTGCGGAGGAAACGTAGTCTTCAATGTGACACTGGAGAGATACGAGTATGTATCTGAAACGGCGGTGAATTTCTGTTAGACTGTACGGTGTCACATCCAAAAGACGGCATTCTTTTCTTTTAAAACTGTATTGAAGATATATTTATGTAGTGAAAACCATGTCGGTAATGTCCGGTGAAGAATCAGTCTGATAATCAGTTTCTTTGCTTACTTCACTAACAGACCTCCAACATTTTCAAAGATATCCTTTCTTAGAACGGTTCGGAAGTATTCCAAGACTTCGAACGGATCTCTTAGAGGCCATGGTCCTTCGTTTCTGTAAACCTGAAACAGTAGAATCTTTTGAGAACTGTGATGTAACAAGCGTCGTACACTTGACGTGAAACGTAATTCAATTATTGTTAAAGTAATGATAAATTTCTCGCTGTATACAAGCACCACTCTATGAAAATGAATAAAGGAATGGTGGTACAAGGATTTTTAACACAGGCATTAAACAGAAGTAAGTTTTCAGCTTATATCCTGGACACTTTACCTCCAGGAATCGAGTAAACACACAATGAACATACGTAAAGGGACAATTAATTGAAAACATAATAAATTATGAAAGGAAGTGGCGTGATGATGTGAGAAAGGCAGAGAAATATTTCTATTTAACGACACCGTAAATTGCTAAGATTATTTAGCGTCGAATTTAGAGGAATAAAATAGTATGGAGCATTAGTGGAATAATAATTACTGGGGAAAACAGAAGTACTCGGAGAAATCCCACCACCACTTCCACTTTGTACAACGAGACTGGCCTGCAATCGAACCTGAGCCTGTGTGGTGAGAAAGTGAGATACGAAGGCGCAGGAAGGTCGGTAATCAGAAATATATTCTTCGCGTGTGTTCCGACTAAATGACAATGAGAAGACTACTGATAAGATAAGATGGAAAGCCTGGGATTCCATTATTTGGAGTATGACACCGCGTCATTGTGTACTCCGAACCCGACGTTTTGAGGCAACATAATGTCATAAGCCAAAGTGTCGAAATGTCCACTGACGCGGTGTCGTGTCCCAGAAGGGAAACCTCTACGGAAACCTCAAAATTTGCATGAAAAATCAGCTGCCGAATACCCCCTTTTTTGTAGGAACACATCTCTGTGTGTTTTTATACACGTAAGTCATCAATAAAGAATGCCGTCAACACACTGCTATTTATTATGTGATATTGAGCTTCGTACTCTAAACAAACTTCGCGGCCGAATGTATATCCTTCCTGCTTCGTATTCGGCAGGTTAACAATTTAATCTCTCGGTCCGCAGACTGGATCAACTTACTGGGATTTGCATGGCTTGCCTGGGTTCTTCCAAATGAATGCAGAGAAACGTCTCAAATTAGCTCCTTTCATATCTTCCCAATTCACAATCAACCTACCATTCGACGTTATAGGGCTTGTATTCGAAGTTACTCAAATCGCGTTAAATAAACCACGAATGCATACGGAACAAAGTAATAAATATAAATAAGTCATTACCTTCTGTATATCTTCGGGATCAAACAGCATGACAAAGTCGTGCCGAACGAGCAAGCGTCCCAGCTTTACGATGATACCGAATTTTTTGTGTAAGTACTCATATTGCTCTGGTAATTCACTTGGAAGGTCTCCTGTAGTAGAAAGAAAATTTTACAATTAATTTATTTCTTTTATCAGGCTTGAAGGGATTTTTTTAATATTGGAAACGCAGGTGTTAGATTGAGGCACAGGATGTGTAACAATGTTGTTTGTAGTCTAGATATAGAGGAAGTCAACTGCGAATAAATCGGTATTAAGCAGTCAAAATTTGACTCAGCTAATAAATATATGATTTCATTTGATGACAATGAATTGGGTTTTACTTACGAACTTTGAAAATTTTCTTATGGCTGGAAATGAGGGTAAAACCGGGTAAACACTCACTGTATATTTCCAGAGTTTTGTATTTTCCAATGTCTAAAGCTCTTCCCAAGTATCTGACTTGTAGACTTGACTGAGGACATACTTTCATCAAACTCGCATTCTAATAGCTCCATTCATGTCATGTGGGTGATTTCACGACGAGGAACTTTATAATTTCTGCTCCTCAGCAAATATTATTCGCGTGATCAAAACAAGAATAGTGAGATGCACGGGGCGTGGGGGACATATTTAGGAGACAAGGGTTCCGTACAGGGTTTTGGTGGGGAAACGTGAGGGAAAGAGTCCAATTCAAAGGCTTAATCGTAGATGGGAGTATAGTATTAAAATGGATCCTAAATAAATAGGATGGGAGGGCGTGGACTGGCTTGACATGGCTCAGGATATGGACAAGAGGCGGGCTTTTGTGAACACGGTAATGAAAACTTCGAGTCCACAAAATGCGCAGAATTATTACCTAGCTGATGAGCCATTACCTTTTCAAGGAGGCTGTGCTCCATGTAGTTAGTTAGTTAGTTAGTTAGTTAGTTAGCTAGTTCATCATTCTCGTGGCTTCATGCAAGTTAGTAGTTAAAAAGGTTCAGTCTAAACGCAAATAGATGTACCTCAACATTGTTCTGTAAAATTTAGCAATGCGAAACTTTATGACAAACCGTTTATCAGGTCTCGAGTTGTTACATGCACACACGCGGATGGACAGCGTTGGCGCACTGCAATGGTGGAAATGCGGCAAGAATTTTTATAAACAACAATTTTAGTGACTTAACAATGAAGTGACTTATCAGCAAAAAAAATGTTTAAAAGTAAAGTGTCTATACTAATGAGTTTCAAGGTGGCAGATACATGACACGAAAGAAAGGAAAGGTCGTTATATTTTCCGCTTGCAAATAGAAAATTTGGTGTTCTTCCTCTTGGTGATATATAACAATAACTGAAGTAAATGTTAAGAAATGGTAGACATTTCTGTAATATAATGTTTTATTTTTCTTGCGGTCTACAGTAATGTGGGTTTAACTCTTGTCTTGAAAAAATGAATGGCTTCAAACTGTAGGAAACTGGAGCCTCTCGAATCTGATTATTATTTGCATTACATCTGCTTATCGCGCGGTATATCTCGTTCTACAGTATTGTCCCATCTTCTATGGCTTCTTTAATGCTTCAGAAGATAAATTGAATAATCTATCCTGATATCTTTTGCATTTGAAGCAAATTTTATCTTCCATTCCAGTAATAGATCTTGTACGGTGTCATGGTGACGTGACACACGTATCCGCTACATAAAACAAAACTGAATGAAATCCTGTCCTACATAGATTGTTCATAACCAAGTTGGAAAATGTATGAATAGCGTAAAGATTCTGACTCGTTCGCTCTGTTATTACCCATAGCTTTTAATTAGTTAGTGCAATATTTCATGTTCTCTTATAAATAGAGCACAATAGACGGGGAAGACGAGCAGTGAGCTCCAGTTTTATGTTGATTCGAAATAATTCCGACTATTCTCGGACTATACAACGGCACACAATAAAAATCGGATTGTCCAGTTACCTTGAAAACAGCAAGACGTACGGCAAAATGTGTTTTAAACAAAAAAAACGTAATTCATTTTTTGTATAAATGTCATCCAAAACTTGTTATAATGCAGTGATTTTTGTTAATATTTAATACGTTACACGTCAGTTATGATTTATGTGAGAGCAGAAAAACATTCGGATCGTCGTATAAAGAATTTTAATGCAAATTCCATTTTCAAGTTACACACACACGCGCGCGAGCACGCACTCACACAGACACACACATATTCTTTCGGCGGTTCGTAAATTCTTTGGAATGTGTGTATGCAGAAGGAAAGACAGACATTTCTTAGCTAAGGTGCTTGTTTTTAAACCTTCGTTGCTAAAACACCAGAAATTAGTTTAGCCTCACTACAGAAGTCATTTTACATGGGTGGTTGTTAACTGACCTTTGAACACAGTTTACATGATGTACCAACCATGTACACGATAAGGAACCTGCTGTGTGTCTTCTCGTCCGCTTGTGTTCCTTGGCATATATGTCTACCATTACAGAGCAAAGGGTTTGTTGTGTAGTTCTGCGATTTAATTTGTTGATGTTAATACGGGTTTAACCGAAAGCAAGATCTTCACAAAACTTATTATGAACTGTACAAGATACAGACAAATTTTCGTAGGATATGACGTTGTGTGCTACAGTTATTGGACTCCAAATGTAGTCCAGTAGTGGGGTCTTGTAAATACCAAAATGAACATTCGTACTCCATTAAGCATAAAATTTCATGAATAGCTGAGAGGATATTAACTTCTCAAGGAAAAATTTATCTAACTCTTTGTAGCATGATCAATATAAATAATGATTTAAAATTAATTTCCTGTTTTTTTTCATTGCAAATGTCAGTACACAGTATAGTGTAGGTGAATGATCTCTATTTGTTCTGAGGACAGAAAATTATAGTTTCACCACGAAAACAAAGTTCACAGGTTTGTAATATTAAAGCGGTTGATGTCTACAGGCGTAGATATAACTGAGCTTTAATGACTGGTTCTCAGTCTTTCTGACACCGCGAACTCCTAAGGCACAATCGCGGTGACAGTACTTTCGAACACTTACCTACAGCAAACACACTAACTCTTAAAATCTCTATTCAGTGTAAAACCCTACGATGAAACTGTTTTTCTTCTACTTAGCAGTGGTGACAGCAAAACTTAGAGTAGGAGGAACGTAAAAGAAAACTTTGTGTTCTAATGAGCAGAATCTACTGAACTCGAAAACTCTTTAGGTACATTTAGAGGATCCGCACGGGTCCGAGGACCCATGGTTCAGAAACACTCTTTTATCCTGTTGTTCCAGACAATCACATTTTTTATAAACGAAAATATTCGGTACAGTATTATTTCCTTCTAAATCGTAAAAGGAAGAAAAACAATGTCGCGGACCCCCCGACACGGGGTCCGCGGACCACGCTTTTAAAACCGATTTTTAAAGAGACGTCGGCTACTTACCTATATATGGCATGAATCTCCAAATATTCCCAAGGAGTGGAAGAGGTTTTGGCCCAGGAATATCTTCGTAAGGTCTGGCGCTGTCCCATTCACTCCGCAAGAACTGCGTTGCCTCTGTACTTGTGTTTCGAGTTTTGACCACTATAGCACTGATATGTCGCAGGGGCAGTTGGTGGCCCCCAGCCCTCAGGAGGCCGCTGACACAGGTAACGATGCGAAACATTTCACCTTGGACTTCTTTATGTTGTGACCTTCACTTCCTTCAGAGCAAAGGAAAAGTTTGTACGTAAGGAATGGTTAATCGATCCGTACAGAATTTGTGTTTGTTGTCTTTTATACAGACATACACACACATACGTGCGTGCGTATATAATACATATATACATACACACATACATGCATACATACACATACATACATACACACATACATACATAAATACATACGTACATACATACATACATACATATAAACACACAGAGACAAACACAAATACACACGTACATACATATAAACACACAGAGACATACACATATACACACACATACGCACATACACACGTACATACGTACATACATATACATATAAACACACAGAGACATACACATATACACACACATACGCACATACACACGTACATACGTACATACATACATACATATAAACACACAGAGACATACACATATACACACACATACGCACATACACACGTACATACGTACATATGTACATGTGCACTGATTCGTTTAACCTAATAAAGGTACACTATCGTATTTTTTTTCCAATCGCTCGACAGCCCCTTGGGGACCTAGGCCGCCTCATTTTTCGAGGCTTCACGATCACACTTTTTTTAGACACACCACACTCGGTAAGATTCCTCTGGACGAGGGACCAGCTCGTCGCAGAGACCTCTACCTCACAAACACAACAATCACAAGAGACAGACATCCATGCCCTAGGTGGGATTCGAACCCACAATCCTAGTAAGCGAGCGGCCGTAGACCCACAACTTAGACCGCGCGGCCACTGGATTGGTACACTATCGTATATAAAATGTAATTGGTTTTTAGAGCTACATCATGCGTCATTGTGTAACAAACTATTTATTATAAACATACAACTTTCAAGAAATAAAAATGTCTTGAATTCAGTAACGATAATATGAAGCCCCTCTACATGAAGTTCAGAAACTGGGTCAGAGCTTCCTGAATGCTAAAATAGGTACATACAGAGAATAAAATGAGTTAAATAACAGTGGCAAAATTAGGAGAATGTTTCAGTCTGCAAACTTTTAATCACGTGGAATCAATATCGATGGCGCAAATATGCTTCCAGCACGAAGATGTGTATGACATCATTGCTATGTGTAACTGAAACAAATTACAACCACACCTGTCTCACTAGTTGTATAAGTGCGTGTAATATATATCTCTATAAGCCACTGCGTTTTATATTGACAGCACAACTGTACTGTTTATAAACTAGACACTTGTGTTTATCCATTACGAATATCGACAGAAACTCGTATCATTTGAAATCTTGCTTCCGGTTCTTCAATGTACTTACAGAGAATATACATAAATAAAGACAAAGAGATGTATTTTCTGATGTACACGTTTGTAAGAAACCTTAATATTGCCTCAGAAATAGTGCTTTTAATCTAATACCATTTTCCAAAAGTAGCTGATAGAAAATCTGTAGCTTTGGCGCCATGTAAATTATCAGTTCTGGTAGGCTTTAACACGTAACAGTGATAGCAGAACGTAATTCCGTACTATGCTCAGGTTTCATATTACCAGCTGTTTGTCTCTTGTATGAGGCACGTGAATAAAACTTGTATTAATTATCAACCTCAGGATTACAAGGTCACTGGAATTTGGCCATCTTCTCCTATCGCAAATAAGAAGACAATGTGTCGGAAACATACTATGTTCCGTCTTCAGATGAAAGCATTTTTAAATAAGTCAAGAATAAAGAAATAAAACGCTTAAATTACAGTGTAAATATACTTACCAACTCAGACGCCAAGTAATTTCACTTTCATAAAGTACGTATATAAGTAAATCCTGCAGCTGGAAAAGTGTTGTTTAAACAAACTGTTTAGTAATTTAGAGGGAACTTAAAGTTGTACCATTAAAATTTATTAATTTGTGTTGACAGTGATATATTTTTATTTCCCGAATATTGGATGCATTTTGTCGGTAGGAATGCACAGGCGTAACTGCTGGAACAGATCGAGAAAAACCAGAAATTTACGTGTAATTTACGAATTATTATTTTCTCAGTTTTTAAGAAATTATACTTTCTTTTCTCCCATGACATTTAGACACAACTGCAGGAAAAACAGTACGTATAAATTTGGTTAGAAACCACGTGGAAAGCAGACCTAGTTGTAGATAAGAGAATAATATTAAAAAGGGGTTTTTGGTTTAGGATAGGGACTGGTGGCGGGCTCCTGTGAACACAGTAATGTCCTTTTGGGTTTCATAAAATGCAATGGCTTTTTGAACAGATTTTCAAGAAGGACACTGCTGTACGCAGTTTGATAGCTACGTTTATTGTATTAAACATCTAGCCTAAATGAAGTAACTGATAAATAGGACTGTTATGTCATCTAAAATAGGAATGAATAATAATACTGTGCGAATTTTCAGTTTGACACAGAGATGTTGATGAAGATTCGAGTCTTCTGGAATATGACGCCAGATCAACTGGTAAAGTTACTGCCGTTTCGATGAAGCCTGATATATCGACTTAATGGTCTAGCAGTCCACGAGTTCTTACTTCTAGATACTGAAAATAGCGGTCAAAATCTCCCACTGGACTCTAAATTCGAAGGCAATATGCTCCTCCGTATAGTCGTTAACAATCTACCAGTCGACACAAAGCAACAACCCACACGACTTGGGTCTTCAATAATATAATCTCGTAACTTACCCACCATTTCACAGAATAAATTGAAATTCCATATAACAGATGCACATTATCACTACAAGCACACATTGTCAGGTCACTTCAGTATTTCAAAAAAGTTATGAATTCTGAATATTTGAACAGTGATATATACGTACGTGTGACTGCCGGCTTAAAGCTCATCTAATACGGTATAATTCACGTTGCAAACTACATGACACACTTCGGACCGAAAGCTATCGCGCTGAGAGCCCACTAGAGTGTGCCGACAACACAACAGTGCGGACGGCAGGGCTTCATGCCAGCTAGAGTCAAGGTCGAACAATTACATTTCATGAATTCAGCTGCTTTGTAGATGCGTTTAGCAAAGAAACTGAAAAGAACGATGTTTTTACAAAGCGCTCGTTCCTCTTGCATCTCCGAAATACAGCGCACGAAGATTGCGTGAATTTTACTCCTTATATGTTGCCAGTGCCGATCCCAGTGGCCGCGCGGTCTAAGGCGTGGTCTGCGGCCGCTCGCCTGCTCGGATTGTGGATTCGAATCCTGGCGCGGGCATGGATGTCTGTCTGTGGTGAGTGTTGTGTTTAGTAAGGTAGAGGTCTCTGCGTCGGGCCGATCACTCGCCAGAGGGGTCCTACAGAGTGTGGTGTGTCTGAGTGTGATCGTGAAGCCTCGATAATGATGAGGCCCTGACTCCCTAGGGGCTGTTGTACCATGTGAAAAAATAGTGTATATCTTTCCAGTACGTATGATAGGCATGGCTTTTAAGAAGGTGGCACTTTTGATCGCGGTTCCAGCTTTCTTTTCAGTCCTTTTTCTAAACCAGATTAGTAATGTTCAACTTATTAATTTCAGTGCTTTCATTCCTTAAACCAACAGCGACTATTTTGTGATAGTGACAATGAAAGCAAATATAGCCCGAGCGACGTACAAGTACTTCAGTTTGTTCACGTCCATAAATACGTATATTTTGGTAATTCATAACTTATATTTAATAAAATTACAATAAAATATATCAGATTTTAGTTTCTGACGGAGCTTTATATTAAGGCTGCTGTGTAACGTAGTGGGCGGATCAGCGTTTCGGAGATATATACTCTTTCTATTTTCAGGGTTATCTCAATATGGAAATAGTGTTTTTTTTCCAAAACCTTTGTACAATACTTAACCAATTTACATCCGGTAAGACTCTAGCCTTGAAACAATTATGAAGGTTAATTTGACCTATATGAATTCTAGAATCTCTTGTTACTTGGAACTCTTTTAAAGAAGGCATGGCCATCCCCAGTTGTAAATGGCTGTGACGGCCTCGAGCTATTGATGGTAGCTGGGAATACATTTTATAGGTAGTCGCGGGGAGTCAATAAGAGGGTGGTCATCCAGCTCGGGATAGGTGAAGGCTAAAAATTCTCCGCCATAAATGACCAGAATGTTATGACATGTTACGCAAGGCTCCGAAATTGGACTTGCTAGTTTAAACGTACTTGATAACATTTAATGAACATGAAGTTTGTAATTTTGAGTATCAGACCTCTCTGTAGGATACGTTGAAAACATCTGCAAGAAAAGTAGAGAAATGTTAGTTGGATTTAATGGACGTGCAGAATATCAGATGGGACCGAGCAGATGTCCATAAATTTTTCTATGGAAAAGGCAAGAGGATCATTAATTATGGGTAGGATTTGGTATATAAGTAAGTCCCAGACATGTCTACGGCTAAAAGAATGGATTTTGTTAGTGATATGGTAACGTACATTGTACTAAGTGTTCGCCAGTATGATAGTACTCTCATTGATACACTTCTCCCACCCGATAATTAAAAGTGTTAATGCCTGACAGTTGAGGTTCCAGCAGCTGTGTTGATAACGATTCACGTTTTCTTACCATGACGTATGTCGGTACGTAAACAGTTACCGTTACCGACACTTCTCAGGAGCTTGCTGCCTCCATCAATAGGTCCATGCAGTCGACTAATTCCGCTCTTCTTGGACTCTGAAGACCGTGAAGAAGCTGCATCCGAAACGTTGGCAATGTTTAGACACACTTACCTGTGATGTCTAAGGTTGTTTTTTATATATAAGATGTGTTGATGTATATCCCTTCAGTCTTTTTGTGACAACACAAGAAGTCTTTCAGATATTCAGGCATTAAATATATGAATTATGTATCGAGAAATCAACATTTTGTTTCTTATATTGTACTGTCATAAATCCGAAATATCAAGTCAGTTCTTTGCAGAGAGGAAGGAGACAAAAGACACATTCTGATATAGCAGACAGCTCTCAGCTCGCTTCTACAAGTGATGTAACAAATAGGCACCGTAATTCTCTGCATTTGATTGTCTTAATTGGAACACGTGAAGAATTTTTCAACATCCCTTAAACCTTGAAATAATATAATATATTACGTAATTCATTGTATGGTTCTTTCTTCCCTCAGAAATATTTTCTTACAACAAAGTATATATATGTAATTAAATCGTGGCTTTGCCAAGAAATTGGTTCTTGCGTACTATACAAGAAATTCAGTTAAATATAAATGTACATCTTTCAAAATGATAGAAGACCGGGGGACTGTAGCTTTCTGTTTTACTATAAGAACAGTGAAAAATTAGTCCCGTGTAGCTCTTTCTGAAATTAAATTCAATATCATATATATCTTATATCGCGTTCAACGCCGCTATCACGAAACCCGCCACTAGATAGGATACTAAGACAACCCAAGTCATTTAACGTTTTGCAGACGTTGTACATCATATCCACTTCAATGTCATCCAAACAGTCTTCGCAGCAAAGTAGTTATAATCACATACTGGCATACTGTGAGTGTATATGCTCCGGACCTTAGCTCACAGATAGCCATATTATCTGGTTTCTTGTAGATTTCTGCAGTTTTACAAGAAAATGCTGGCATATTAACCAAAAAAACTATATTAACTTCTTACTTCGAAGTCCTTTCTGACTCATTCCATAATGTGAAGTTACACAAATTTGCATTTGCGCAAGGTCATTAAGTAGGTCATAAGCAATTATCATCTACGAGAATTGAGGTTATATAGTCAGCAAAGAATAAGTGTTTTTGAATATATCAGTGGAATTTGATTTGAGGAACGTTCTAGCGAAGTATGGCAGACTCCCCCTGAAACACCTGTATATTTCGACAAATGTTACTGAAACCGAACAATGTCAAATTTAATAAAAATACTTTCCTGAATATCTACCAGTACACGGATTAATAGCAGGTGCTGGATGTACAAAAGTAACTATTTTATCTCCAAAACACGGAAAGGAGACAGTATAAAAGTCTAAGTGTATTTATGTTGTAGTTTGCACTTCCTGTATATCTCGGTTCTAATTGAAGAATGTTACATTCCTAGTCATGTTACTTCTTTGTCAGTATTTTGAGACTGTAAGAAGCAGTTTGCCACTCTGTATAATACCTATGTTTACAAGCAAGGTCATTTTCATGTTACGATAGTTGGTATCCTGCAGTATAGCCTGTGCGTGCCGGTACTGCCATATCTCTCCTCTTTCAGTTCGCCCAGACAAGTTTATTTTACGACGTCGCAATTGTCACTTGTGACTTCTCTATTAATTTATGGCATTGCAAACATTATAATTTGAGGTCCTAGCGTTAGTCACTGCCACAAGTAAAATCATCACCAGCATCCTCATTACGTAATCTTCTCCAGTCTCCTTATACTCTTTTCTCGCTATTCCAGTTGTTCTCAGCACTTGTTCACAAACCCCAAATGTTTTCCTCAATGCCTCTTCACAAAACACAAGTTTTCTTACGACTGGCTGCTAGACCAAGTTATGCATCCATTTGCCAGTGGAACTAGCGCTGTGAAATTCTCAAAGTATAATATTAGTGAAAGTTGTACTCGTACATCTGTATTTAAAGACAAGATTACAGTATTATCCAAAAATATTTTTGGATAAACACTGAAGAGTAAGGTCCTGATAAAAGTTAATCTTTCTAGTTCAGAGTCCTCAAATATTAAAGTGTATAACAAATGGAAATATTATCTAATTTTGAATGCAGAAGGGAGTCTTTTTTATTGTAAGACCATAAATAGATAAAGCTACCTGCATACCTTATACACTTGAATAAATGTTAGCTCCACACATTGTATAAAACACACCATTAACTGATCATTTAGGATTAAATTTAATACAGTTGTTACTATATGTGTTGCTGTATCATAGCCATGCACATTTGGTTTTCCGCCAGTTATATTAACATAAATTTTAGTAACATGGATGAACACTTAGAATGTGTTATATGCATCAAGCCTAAACCTTTGTTCTATCTGTAACTCTTTGTTTTGTTATATGCATCGTCGTTGCCTGTGGGATTGACGTATTACACATGACACTTAACAGATGTCACTTCCTTCCTCATCAAAGATGAATCCTCTGAGACTGTTGTTTCCAAGTGGAATGCGTTTAAACTGTTTATTGATTACGTTTTGTGGAACAGTGGTGATCTGTTTGCTTATATAAAAATATGTTTTAACACAAGAAGTAGACAGTGGGAAGGGGAATATAGCACGCATTCATGATGACAAATGTATAAATATCAAAGAAAGACAACTTGGAAGCGTAGATAAATTAAGGGTAATAATGGAATTGGTCGTGGACACATAAAATGTGTGGGTGTGAATTGACTGACTCTGAATATGGTTTCGAATAACGATATTTTTGAACGTTAGAATTTTGTTACACGTGGGACAACTGAATTCTTTTACCAGGTAAATAACGCAGTTATGAAATGCACAAGAAACGTCCTGCATTATAAAGTTATTAAGTGACAATCAGGCTTACCTGTTCTTTGACGAGATACCCTTCATTTCCTTGAGAATGTTGCAGTGCAGTCTTACACCCTAACATCTAGTGTAACAGAGGTGACACTTTGTTCGCAGCATGTGAACACGCACCGATGCAGACAACTATATGTCCGTAACCTTTGAGAATAGGACGTGTATTTGTGTGACATTTATCGATGGGATTGACAAGGTGAATGATAGCCTGAAGTTAACACATTAAGTCGGTCATCGCTACACTGACAGGAGTACCAACTTGATTTCATAATATCTTCTCTGTAATGCATGAGGAAAGAAGTGGGGAACAGGGTAAAGTTAATATTTTACCTGCTAGTGAAAAATTCCTTTAACATTCAAAGGATAATTTTGGCACTTTCCTTCTTTAGCTGTTCGTATAATGATTTGGCTTAATATGCACCCTGTTACCTTGAGAAGTTCTGGAAATAGCGCGTTGTGGAGCAGTAATAATAACTAACTAACTCCATGGAGCAGAGACCTTCTTGAGAAGCTAACAGGTCCTCACCTAGTCAAGAAATTCACCGCGTTTTGTGAAAGCTGATGGTTCATTACTGCATTCACAAGAGCCCGCCACCTGGCCCTATCCTGAGCCATATCAATCCAGTCCATGCCCCCCTTCCCACTTCTTGAAGATCCATTTTAATATTATCCTCCCATCTACGCCTGGGTCTTCCAAGTGTTCTCCTTCCCTCAGGTCTCCCCACCAAAATCCTGTATGCACCTCTCCCCTCCCCCGTACGTGCTACATGCCCCGACCATCTCATTCTTCTTGATTTGATCACACGAATAATATTTGTTGATGAGTACAGATCATTAATTTCCTCGTTATGTAGTCTTCTCCACTCCCCTGTTACCTCGTCCCTCTTAGAGAGCAATAACAATAGTAATTATTATTATCATCATTTTACTATTCTCTTATTATTTGGTCAGAGTTTATTTTCGTTTTGTCATCTTAAACGCAGACTGTACTTTCGAAGTAGTGTACGCTTTTTTCTTCAGATGTTATAAAGCAGGTAGAATAAACAATTCTGTTGCGTGATCGAGAGGTAAATTTTCCCCGACAAAGTTCGATACAATAATACCAAATGCTTCACTGCTTCTTGTCCCAGCACCAAAAAATACGAGACAGAGCTGGATGCGATCTGGGCGAAATCAGTTCTTCTCCTCCTCCTCCTCCTTCTTCTTCTTCTTCTTCTTCCTCATGTTGGTTTATTTAACGATATTTTCAAGTTCCATGCGTATATAGAATGTTTATGACTTAATAATGCGCTACGGGCTGGATGATCCGGGGATCGAATCCTGTGGCGGCGAGATTTTCCGAACCTGTCCAGACCGGCCTTGGGGCCCACCCAGTCTCCTGTACAATGGGTAATGGGTCTCTTACCCAGGGGTAAAGCGGCCAGGGCGTGGCGTTGACCACACCACGGCCATCTAGCGTCAAGGTTAAAGAAAGAGTAGAGCTATACCTCTACTCCCCCTCTAGGCCTTCATGGCATGTTCTAGGGTGGACGTTACCTTTACCTTTTTACCTTCATGAGTTAGTGACAACGTTTGGAGTTTATTCTTGAGGTCCTTCAGACTGTACAATTCTATATTACCATGCAACCAGTTTTTGTGGATTATACTCGTATAACACGGGTAAGAGACAACTGTGTGGCGGATTGAAAAGTGCGGGTGTCATTGCACAGGTACGCTTTGGACTGCAGGTCAGTTTATATTCCTAACGCAGTAGCATAGCAACTAGCAGGATGAGCAGTGTGTTGTGCATCATGTTACGGCAGTACGGTACTGGATGAAAGACATTCCTTTTATCGTGTGCGTTGTACTGTCCTTCGACAATTGTGAAAAAAGAAGGTGGCGTTCCCCAGTGAGTCGTCGCCGTCGAACGTGCTGTGAGGAGAAACATGGATAACGGGAAGGGCATTATTGGAATGGTCCAACGCAGTGCACGCGTCATGTCACAAGGAACTGCCACCCGTCTCGATGTTCCGCGCACAAGAAATTGGCGGACAGAAGGCTGCGAAAGTACCTTCTACAGCAAAATCAGCACCTAGAACGCTGACACGTGAGTAGGCAATTGAAATACTATCATTTCTTATTCGCACACTCCCCAGCAACTTCGATATATCTTATTCACCTACGAGGCTCAGTTTACCTTGAAAGGGTAAACAATACAAGAAGCTACACCCAGCATCCATATTCGACTAACGTATGGTTTTTTTATGATTCACGTTACAAGGACGGCTGACAGTTGCGGGGTTTGGAGCATGACCTGTTGGTTTCTGTTGGAGACGTGCCTCTCGTAACTTTCTTTCTAAGTCTGACGTATTTCTACCTACTCGTTGTGGGTGTAGAGGGTTATTGTTGCACCTGATCACACTTTAGACACACCACACTCCGTAGGATTCCTCTGTGCGAGTGACCGGCCCGTCGCAGAGACCTCTACCTCACAACACTCATAACAGGCAGACATCCATGTCCTTGGCGGGATTCGAACCTGCAATCCCAGCAAGCGAGCGGCTGCAGACCCACGCCTTAGACAGCCCGGCCACCGGGATCGGCGCCTCTGGTAATGCGCGGATAAAGTATTTCCAACATGACGGAACGCCCCACATATCAGCCGACATATGACGCAGTATGTGAATCGGCGATTTCCTAGTCGCTGGATTAGCCGTGGCAGACCGCACAATTGGCCGCAGTGTTCGCCGGGCCTCATCCCTCTTCACATCCGTGTTTGTGGGGACATTAATGGGGGACACATGAGGACTGAGTCCGTCTCACTGTTGATGCGGCTACATGCATTAATTGCCGAGACGCTTATAACACGTTCTGTTGCGAAGCCGCGAGAGCCCGCATCAAAGCTGAAGACAGACAGACATCTGGAGCAGTGAAATTCAACTCTTTCTTAAGTTCGGAATATTTAAAGTGATGTATAACATTGAAGTGATTTGTCTTGCTGCAGTACATATGTTTGTAGTATTTACATTGTTTTAGGTTTCCCTTTGTAGCCGGGGTAGCGTATTTGGTTGGTCCATGGTGCTAGCCTATGGACTGAAAAACTGATGAATCCTCTTTCAACTCCCGGTAGCGATAAGGGATTTTTCTCTTCCCCAAAACCTCTAGACTGGCCCTGTGGCCACCCAGTATGTGTGGGGACCCCGTCACCGGAAGTAAATCGGTCGGGATGTGAACCCGACCACTCATCTTCAAGTTTAGAATGAGTGGAGCTCTCGCTCCATTACCCCAGACTTGTCGTCATGGCATGCACACGTGATAGCTCTACTTTTTTAAAAGAATTCCGCCATCTAATATAAAGTCGTGAAACAGTCTGTATAATGTTAAATTACCAACTAATTAGCGAACAGTGAAATTTTTCAGAATAAAGGCAAGTCTACGTCCATACTTTATATTACAGAATGTTCCAATAGTTGCTTGACCCGGAATAAAATTGTAATGCCGTTTTGTTACGAAATATAATCCGAGTTGAAACCCGTTTAAATCTGTTGAAATATGTTTCTGTACGCTTCGCTTCCGTTTTCCCGCATTTCAGCAGTCTGATCCTGAATTACTTTCTAGATACGTAGTAGTGTGTTGCAATAGTGATTCGTAAACTAACGACAGAACAGCGCCGCCATTGTTAATTTCGTAGCTGAACTTGGTCAAAGGCTTATCGACCACGACCGACACTTCGAAAAACTGTTGTAATGCAGTACTCCTAAATAAATTTATTTAGACTCTTTTCCGTTTTTTTCGTAAAGAGGTTTTTGGAACGTACAGGCCAGCGAAGGTAGGCCGTCCTGATCTCGGATGGATGGTTTCCCTTGAAGATGGAACCAAAAAAAGCGTAATCTTCGAAGCTTTGAAAACACGAATAAGGAAGTGGTTTTGGCCTTATATAAGATATTATCCAGGAATTTTCTTCATCGACAGTGTAAAATCACTAAACTCCTCTGTCAGGATATCCCGTACCTCAGCCGAGATTGAAACTCGCAACATTCCGAATAGCAAGCAAGACTGCCATCTACTTGACCATGATGTCCCATCTTGTAAGTAAAGGTGATTCTAACAGAACAAGCGTTCATTTTAAATAAGTTACAGTACGAGTACAAACAATGTTAAAGCAAGATGCAGGTGTATTTACATATTCCTGTCATTTATCGAGTCTCGTTTATTAATTTATGCTTCCACATTCCTCATTGTGTCAATCATGCTGGTACATTGTAAATATTTTCTCATTTTAATACATGCATTTCTTGTTGAGAATTCCTCGCCTGTCTTTAAGACATCAAATATTAATGCCCTTCATGCTGAATAAATCTGCGTCTTCAAAATAAGATTCGTTAAAACTGAACGTGACTGATATTAAAAGGAGTCGCTGCCACTGAGAATCAATATTGTGCTTAAGAAATCCGTTGCTTTCAGTTTTTACCGTACCGTCTTGAATTTCATAGAAAGCGGTGTGTAAACCAGTTTACTGTTCATCTTCATTTCGTCATAATTTTATTCAACACTAAAGCTGGGATAATCTGAAAGATAAGAAAAAGTAAAAGAGGGTGGAGACAGGATAAGGCACTGAACATTTCGTGTTGGATGTAGATGAGTTTATATATACATTTAGCCTAAAGGAGGTATGCTGCATAATTTAGAGTGCCATTACCGACGTTACTGGGAGTTTAATATAATATTAGTTTACATAGCTCTGAAGTGTACTGCCTTACTTCGTCTTTCTCAATTTTTAATTCGTCAGAACTACATCAAGGCACATTTTTGACACGAACATTAAAGCCTTTAAGATGAAGTTTTTCTCTGCGTATTTTTTCAAAATGTAATTCCTTTATCTCATTCTAAAACCTTTGTACAAGGTCTACCTTGTAGCTACTCAGCTGATTAAGAAATTTACTGTATAAACTGGATAATACAGTTCACCATGGACTTCAATATATCTGCTCCTTTTTTTTTACTGTTCTTAGATATTTCACGGCATTAACTCTTTCAGTCTTAGTGTAATTTCCACGATAAATTATTATTCCCCATGCCATGAAGATGTATCACTGAGTGGAGATATGGATCTAAACATTCTTAGTCTCAGCGCTAGATAGAGATGGCTCCTTAACTCCATGACATTGCCCCTCTAACTTCGGTTAGATAACCATCTTTACACTAGGGATAGGGTGCTAGGTGTAGCCGAGTTCCTGTGTGGAACGGAAAAGTCCCTGCTTCTGTCGGGATTCGAACCCCAGTTCTCTGGTCTGCTATCCCGTTGCCTAGTTACAACATCAATTCCCTAAGATCTGGATTACTATTTCTTCTCATCTACGTATACGCAATTTACTCCCTTAGGACTTCCCGGCCAATGTTTTATACTATTCTCGTACGTAAAACCAAAACTAAGGAAATGCAGAGGTGAAAGCACTGATTCGTTCGCCTTATACAAGGTTAAAGACCTGCTCCTTCACCCTTCCGTAGTACACAGAACCTCGAAACAAGACTCAGACAATAAAGATAATGACATTCTACTTTTTCAGCCAGAGTACAAACACACCATCCCCGTCTCTCCATTCACAGTTCTTAATCTGTTTCAGACTGAAAACGTGTAACAATCTGCTATAGTTTAAGGATTTTTCTGATCGTCATCGATGCGATCACTTGCGATAGCTGTGAAGCGTACACACGCATGGTCACGGCACGTAGAGCGACAGATGTACGCGCAAAGCCACGGATGTATTACGTAAGCATAAATTGCGAAATATTGAACGACCCTTATGACATTTAATCATCACTCGCGACCCTAACGACATAAAAATTTAAAGTGTACCACTGTGCCAGTTTTCTTGTGTTCCAAGCTGTGTGGTTGTCGTGTCAGTTCTTGGCGTTGAAGCTGCGTCACTGGGTATTTGATTCCCGAAGTTTCGAGCCAGCTTAGTGGTCTCAAAACGTCGGAAACCTAATAGACAGTGACGCAGCGTCACATCCACGAAGAACTGATACCTGTACCACTGTGTTCGCACATTTACTTTATGCATTTTCTGTCTTCCTGACGTTTTACTATCTGAAAAACGCACTGCCTTAACCTCGCTTATGAGAATGTATACAGCTCTTAGACAATTGGTGGACAGAATTTTATTCTGCGTGTGTTTATATTCACTCCGTAATCATCTTGAACAATTGTCTTTAGTCGAACCTCTTCTACATACCCATCGTCAGTGTACAGGTTTATGGTTGTACCTGATCACACTCAATGACGCACACACACACACACACACACTCGGTAGGACTCCTCTGGACGAGTGATCAGCCCGACGCAGAGACCTCTACCTGACAACACACAACACTCACAAGGGACAGACATCCATGCCTCCTGCTGGATATCACTGATTTCATTATCAATCTTGTCATTTGTTCCATATGAGTCTGGAACATGACGCAGTTGGTCAAATTTTGCACGTTGATGATATCTGCGCTCTTCTGAGATATTATGCGGCTTCGTGTCGTAATTGTTTAGCGACGTTTCGGGACAACGTATCGGTCCCATCTTGACCCGTGAAGATGGGAGCGATACATTGTCCCGAAACGTCGGTAAACAATTACCACACGACACTGAGTAATATCCCGGAAGAGGGCAGAACATCGCGGCGAAAGCCTGGACTTAAATTTCGCACGTTAAGTATGTTAAATATGAGTCGAGCTGTAATGAATGAGAGGCGTTTGGCATGAAGTACTACCTTCATGCACTTGTAACTTCTCTGTCAACTTAAATTTTTTTGTTTTGTTTTGGTGAAGGGCCCCGCAGCAGACGGTACGGACGCACCGCAGCCTTGAGGCTTGTTGTGCAACCCTGCGATGAAGGTGAATAGAAAGATGATCAGTTTCTTTCATTTTTCCAAGTAATGGAGCACCGGTGGAATGAAATTGACAGGAAAAAACCGAAGTACTCGGGGGGAAAAACCTGTCCCAGTGCCACTTTGTCCACCATAAATCCCACATGGAGTGACCCGGGATCGAACCCGGGCCTCCGCGGTGAGAGGCCGGCGACTAACCGCCTGAGCCATGGCACGGCCTAACTTCAAATATTAGTAAGATTTATATGCTCACGGCGGGTTTTCCTGGGATGTTCACCGTATAGTTTGGTACTTCAGTAACGAACCTTACAGAACCCCTATAAGACCGTAATCTTAATTTTTAACAAAGTATGACATGTCTGACGGAGGAAGTGTTTGTGTTAATGATGGAGTAACACGTCCTGAATTTTCATGTTTTCGGGCCATCATGGCGGATATTAGTCAAGTGATAGTCTTTTGCGTTATTACAACGCGCAGTAAAACGAGTTTGTTCGGACATTTTGGACGAATGTGCTGCCGCCACTTGTGTGGTGAATGAATTTGGTACAGGTGCATGCTGAAGTGATACGTGTAGAAAATGTGTCTGTTATATACGAAGGTGCAAGAATGTTAGCCAGTCAGGATTTCTGTTTCAGTCACTTCACCAGCTACATGAACCAAATAAACTTCCACCGAAAATGGAAGCAGAAAATTCCTCCGAAACATCGGAACTAAATTATTATCCTACAATGGGTAAGGACCCAGAAGACCATTATGCGAGCCTAGTGTTTTGTTGGATTGTTGTCACCTTGTGGCGTTTTGTTGAATTGATCTCGTAGGTTATATTCACGCAGGTTTGCTCTAAATACTCGTATATTGACTGAAATATTAGTAATTAAAAGTAGCTTTAATTCTCTGAAATGCGAATCTACTGATAACACAAATGCAGGACACTCGTATGCTGACATGCAGTATGTTGAATGTACATTAGCGTAAAGGTATTATCAGGTCGTAACGATCCATTGGACCTGACGTGCAGATTACCTGTCAGTGTGTAATGGACCGCGATAATTGTAACAGTGCCCTAGCCGAGCCGATTTCATTACAGGCGTATAATTGTAAAGGCCCATGGTGATAATTGGATGGTAATAATAATTATCGATGTGAAAGTTTTACTGTCAGTTTTATCTATTGTTTTAATGAAATGTGTGAAATTGTAAGGCAATAATCCGTAACATTTAGTTCATACTTTGAATCTCATGGGTTGCTATACGTACCACCTGCATTAACGCCAAAGATGATGCTACTTCACAGCATGATTTACTTATGGATTTCTTATGAGTCTTGCAGTAAGCAATGAGTGTATTATTCTGTAAAAACAGCACTAACAAGTATGTCTTCGTAATCGAGTAGTAATTTGTTCTCTGTGAGGT
The DNA here is from genome assembly GCA_021186555.1 of Reticulitermes speratus. Classification (NCBI taxonomy): domain Eukaryota; kingdom Metazoa; phylum Arthropoda; class Insecta; order Blattodea; family Rhinotermitidae; genus Reticulitermes; species Reticulitermes speratus. The sequence goes on from JAJKFL010000005.1 coordinate 26,607,322, forward strand.
GAGAACTTTTTTTTTCAAATATTATTTACATGAGCCCAGGTCATATTGGATTTGTGGTGAACACAGTGGTACTGTGGCAGGTTTTCTCTGAATATTCCGGTTTTCCACCTGTCATTATCATTCCACCAATGCTCCATACTCATGCTATAGTAATAGTACTCTTGTCAGAAAGACAAACGGACGAAGCCTGTAAACTTTCACACAAAGCAGTGCTCTTTCAGAGGTCAAGGAGCACTGGACAAAAAGTTGCTATCTCATTGTTTGCTTTATCAGTCTTGAAATAATTAAATTTGTTACTTCAGTTTTGTTCGCGGCCAGTGACTGAAAAAAGAGACATACCCTACAGAATTATTATTTTTGTCATTAAATTTATTCAAAATCAAATGATATGACTTCACACAAGTATATATTTTTTTCTTTTAACACTATAATACTAAATACTAACAAGTTTTGTAAATACCACATAGATTGTTTTATGCATTTATACTGTATACGTGTGTGTGTCTGGTTACGTAAAGGCCGTGGATCCTCAACCATTTCATCATTGTACTGTGTGTAATCCCCTGGCGGACATGACGGAAGGAAATTATCGGGACAAAATAATTTTGTTATAGATTACGTTTATTGAAAGTTCGTTTAAATGTAACTGTTCTTTTCTTCTCTACCGCGAAAGCGTATCATTTGCTGAGATAACATGTGTTTCAAACTAATCTCACGGCCCATTCAGAGGTCAGGAAGTGTAGTACAAAATAACGAGGTCAGCACACACACATACCAACATAAACTTGCTTCTAGGCACTGCGTAATATTTTGTGCTGCGTGTTTGTTGTTTGCTTTCCTATTACAGGCCTTACTACTTTACTTCCATCTCCAGTTTCTGTCTTTATCCTCTCTCATTTTGTGAATCAGTGAGGTTTCACTGTAGAACAAAATTATTTTCTGTTAAGTTTGGTCATCGGGTTCATGGAACTGCAACACAACCCGCATGCCACCCCCTGTCAACTAGTCATGCCCACATGTCAGCCAGTCAGGAAACCCATTGTACTGTCCGGCGGCTCACTGTCCACTTTGAATGGCTTTTAAACGGAATGCAGTCAGACAACTGAGTTTGTGTTCTTCGATCTCTGTATATCGAGTGGCGCAAGTTTACTTTGAAGTAAGGTAGTCTGGGTAAAGCCTTATCACACAGAGCTAAAGAAAAGTTTATCTACAGTCTGCTCTATCTCGGATAAAGTTGAAAATAATTTCAAAATATCTGTGTTCTTAGCGTGACTGTCTCCTCACTTTTATTGCAGCCATCGCTTCCTTTTCGAGGAAACTGACTCAAATAATAGCATTTCTGTCTTTGAGTCGGTCGGAACATCGACTATTGTGACTATTTCGCGGCTTTCCTCAGTCGTTTCAGGCAAGTTTAGTGATAATACTTCAAATACGACCACAACCGATTTCTTACACATCATTTTCAGTTTGTTAATAACTAATTACCCTAACAGTTGACGTTACATACAGCGAACTGATTTGAGTCAATCGTAAAGATAGAGTATAAAATCAAAGTATGAAAACTGATCATAGGAAAGTAGATTCTTTGAGTTTTGAACTTGAACTTTCTTAATAACCAAACTGAAATTTCGGTTTTTTATATTGCTTTCACCGTGCATTTTCACTTATTATTCAGTAACCAACAAATGCACAAACATAAACTATTTTATAGTTTTTATTAATATCGATGCATTCCCCTACACGTGTTTCGGTTCGTAGACCATCTTGTTACCCCCCAGAAGATGGTCTACGAACCGAAACACGTGTAGGGGAATGCATCGATATTAATAAAAACTATAAAGTAGTTTATGTTTGTGCATTTGTTGGTTACTGAATAATAAATGAAATTTCGGGTTCTGTTGAAACAAGTGTTGTAAACTATATACATATTTGTAACAAGGAATTCAAGTATACTCGGTGTAACACAACTTTATTTTACAGATAAAACAAGCTACATGTTTCGGCTAATGACGGTAGCCATCATCAGGCTGATCACAAAAATATAAAAAGGAATTATTTACAGCTGCAGTGGTTGTTAGAGATCTCGAACCTTACAAACGTAATGTTATATAATATACATAACATGTAAAATATGTTGCTTCAGGAATAATAATTTATGATGTAGGCCTATATAAAATTGTATATTTGTATATTTATGAGAATGAAATAATTGTAGATGTGTTGAGTATATAATAGTTATAATAATAATAATAATAATAACGTAATATGTCCAAATGATTAAAATAGGCGTAGCGTAGGCAAATGCTTGTAGAGACTGCTGGTATATATTTGGTTTATACTGTTGGAACGTAATTGCATGTTTCTAATCCTTTGATTGTATTTGGTCTCTTAATCTTTTCATCTTGAAATCAGATCTCTTAGTCCACATAGAGTTTTCCAGTACCTCCTCTTTTATTTTTCTTTGTCTTAATTCCGGATGTGAGATGTAGCCAATTCCTTTGTTAATATCTATATTCACTGCTAATATTTGAAACATTTTTATTTGGTACTTTGAATAATTGAGCTTCTACTTTTGCTCAAGAATGGTGCCTGTTAAAGAGTTGCTATTATTATCTAGTTTTGTAATCTCCAACAAAGGTTGTGGAAACATTATTTATGCTGCTTCTCGTGTTTCAAAGTTCAACTTTTTATTACTCAGATTTTACTGCTCTATGTTAGCAGCTACACTTGTATTCTTATTTTCATTTTTTTATAATGAAATTGTCAATGTTTTTATTTATAATTCATTCTACTTTGGTGTACTATTTCAATTGTATTTGCACAATTCTTCTGTGTTCTGTAATAAGGTATACAACATATTTAAATTCTATTTTAAAAGTGAAGTATGTAGATGGGTATATTTAATATAAGTGCGTCCTAAGGCATGTAATGTACTTGTGTATGGTTGATTTGTTTATGTTGTCAGTAGCACGTGATATCGTCAAATCGCGAATAATTGCTGAATATTGAATCTCAAAGGCTGTTTTAGGAAGTGGTCTTGATCTACTTTGACGTAGTGTTTTGGAATTTGCCTGGAGGTACTGAATAAAATCTGAACCGAATTTGGAATTTGACACCTGCCAAATGGAAATCAGAAGAGTTACTGCTTTATCCAATTTCCTTGTTGAATAATATTTAAAACAGACACGTTCTGGCACATTCGTTGGGTTTATTTAAGGAAGTGTTCAAGATTTGTTTCCAAAACGCAAGAAGAAGGCAAGAAGGGCCGGTTTTCAAGAAAACATAAATTAGCTCATAGTAGGTCGGTAGTAAATTAGTTATTTCTCTTTACCTCAGGTCTCTCTTACACTGCATGAATGTTAAATCATCTTCTTACATTTTGTCGGTAGCAGAGTTAAATGTCTAAATAAGAATATTTCACTAAACGAGAGCAGTAATTTTATCAAGAATTAATTATATTTCCTCTGGGCATGATTTGATTTCCGCAGACTTACCTCTCTGGGATATTCCTCAGTGTTTCCTGAATTCTAAATGAAATGCGCCCTAGGCATTCCCCAGAATTCTATTGACATACTTCTCTGGTATTCCGGTATGAGTGCAGTACGTTTACACGAGAGGCACTACTTGCTTAATAAGCGTGACCCCGGTTACTGAAGGGGGTGGCGCAGTTGGTTGAGGCACTACGGTAGAAGCCGGGAGGTCGCGGGTCCGATTCCCGATCGCGTCATTGTAATTTTTCATTAACTTAATCCTTCCGGTCGCACTATGGCCCTAGGATCGACTCAGCCTCTAACAGAAATGAGTACCAGGAATATTTCCTGGAGGGTAAAGGCAGCCGGTACGTAGGGCTGACAACCTTCGTGTGCCGATTATCTGGAAATCTGGAAGCCTCAACCTCCTGGAAACCTCAGGATTGCTTTATCTTTCTACCGGTCACTGAAGCCATATATAGGAGAAACCTCAATCAAAATATTGTCATATTAATAGCAAAGTAAATCTGGGAGAATAAAAAGCTTCTGACTGAAAGACACGAATTCTCTTCATAGCAAGGGCTTTGAAATGTCCATCTTCACCATCAAGTCCAGTAAGCCATTTGAAATTAAGTGGTTAACTATAAGATATACAGGTCGTATGAGAACTATCTGTACAGTTTTAATCGTGAATAAAAACTTTATGAAATGCCAGACCATTTTTGCGAGAAAACTCTCAGAATATTAGAACATGTGGCAGGAAATTGTTGTGGACAAATTTTAGGTACTATACCTCTCGTCTTTGAATTGTGCATTAAAAGCCTTTATTTGCAGTAGCAGTATGGTTTTCAAATTAGTCCTTCCAATACAAATTTAATTTCATTGTTTTTATGTTATTTATACCGTGAATGTTCGTATAATTAATACATAAACTAACGTATGCAATTAATAAAATACATTCAGAAGCAAGTATAAAACTCCTACTTGTTTCGGCACCGGGTTGCCATCATCAGGGAGCCCTGATGATGGCAACCCGGTGCCGAAACCTGTCGGAGGTTTATACTTACTTCTGAATGTATTTTATTAAATGCATAAGTTGGTTTGTGTATTAATTCATTTCATTGATTTTCATTTGATTTAAAAATCATTAATCACACGTATCTAGTCAATCTATAACCTTATGCCTAAACTGTATTTGATGTACTCGTCTTCATCCTTTATCAGTTCGCTGAACACACTTTATTTGTTTCTGTCAATCAATTATTCATTTATTAGTATTGGAGACGTAAGTTCCACATAAATCGTCTTTGTCAGTGTAACTTCACGTGTCGTTCTTAATGAGCTCGGGGTGTAGAGACAATCAAAACAGCTGAGGGGTTGATGTTGTAGTTTTATTAGCCAAAAGCTGTCGGGTCTTGTGCGGGAATACAAGGAAAGCTCTGTAACTCGTGAGGGAATATAGAGCAATTTGTTTGAGGGAACTGTCACTGTTTCTGTCTTACTATTGCCTAGAGTGAAGGAATGATTGATGAACTCGCTTACCAATATTCCCATGGGATTGTTAAATTTAACAAATACTTCAAAAAGGATACACAGAAGAACTTGTTTAAAGTGAAGAACTGCATTTGAGGAGTAAAATCGATTTTAAATTCCATTTTATAAACATCGAAAGTCACAGTCGAATAACGAACATGCGTACTTCGTATTCGGTAGCTTCCGGCTTCAAACTTCGGCTCGGGAGTAAGCTATTCTGGGTGATGCCGTCGCAATCTTCTTCAGTTTTTCCAGTCAAATTCCGAAACAGTATATTCATTCAGCATTCTTCTCCAGTCCATTGTTTACTAATAACCCTACCGTTTGATACCATATCAGCTTATAATCTGAAATAACTAAATAAACCAAGATTAAATAAAGTAAATAAAGCCTGTACGTCCATCGACATCTGCATATACAATGCCTGCTTATAAGCATGATTAAGTAAAACAATTTTCATACTAGTTCTTTAAATATATAGATAGTGCTGTATCAAAAACAACTGGAGAATGTGGAATATTTAATCTATTTGGGTAGCATAGTAACAAAAGATGAAAATGTAAAATTAAATCCAGCATTACCATGGCAAAAGCAGCATTCACCAGAACATTGGACTTAAATTTGAGGAAGCAGCTAGTAAAATGCTACATTTGGGAGTAGCTTTGTATGGTGCTGAAACGTGGACACTTCGGAAAGTAGATAAGAAATACTTGGAAAGTTCTAGAATATGGTGCTGGAGAAGGATGGAGAAGATCAGTTGGGCCGATTGTGTGAAAAATGAAGAAGTATTACATAGAGTCAAGGAGGACAGGAATATGCTACAAACAATAAAAAGAAGGAAGGCTGTTGCATAGGAACTGCCATCTAAAAAATGTTATTGAATGAAGAATAGAATGACGGGAAGACGAAGAAGAAGACGTAAGCAGCTACTGAATGACCTTAAGGAAACGAGAAGTAGGCCTACTTGAATTAAAAAGGAAGAACTAGATCTCATTCTGTGGCGAATTCGCTTTGGAAGAGGCTATGGACCTGTCGTAAGACAGACTGCGGGGTGATGATGATGATGTGTTGCTATAAGGACGTTAGATCTATTGTGAGGATACTCCTAGACAAACAAACGTTTGTTTAACTTTTTGAACCCTGAAATTAATTTAAATAGGATTTATAAATTCAGTTTCTGGCTCACAGATAACACACTGCTTCATCATTACGAAGACCAATATGTACTCAAATATGTTCGGTGTTTCGCACTTTCTGACTAAGGACGAATAAAAATAGTCTCTGAAATGTCGTATTCGTAGAATGTTGTATTTTAATCAGACTATGTGAAAAGTCCTGCTTGGATGCTTTAGTGATCTTGATGATAATGATGACGACGACGATAAAGCATTGTCATTAAACTTCTGAATGACTAAGAATCACTGTTGATTCCGACAATCATGGAAGCCACAACTAAAGTCTCTGGGTAAATATGTATAGTGTTAAAAAGACAGTGGTTCATACATTACTATTGTTCTTTAAGGGTTGAAGTGCTGATAGTCTTTTTGAAGAGATTAGACGCATCTCCAGTACTATAAACATCAAAGTAGGCGTTGATATTAAATGCTCATAAAATCTAATGAATTAATAGAAATTATCAACAAGAAGACGATGCAATTAGCCTCCTACTGTATACTTAATAATTCTCTATTTCAAACACCATAAATGTAACCATGAATCGTTTTCCTACTCGCACGTCTTAATTGAATATTTAAATGCATGGTGTGTGTAGGATAAGTCTGTTCCGAAATTTCGCGTTCATGATTGTGACAGAGTTACTTTCAGGTGGATGCCGAAGTGATTTGGTGGACGAAAGGTGTCGCTTGTGTAGGAAGCGTATAAGGATTGTGGCCAGCCAGAGCTACGGAGAGGAAAGAGCCGATGGCTGGCTGATTGACCACAAACCTTGCAAGCGTCTATATCGAGGCATTTCCTTCGCCCTTCATTTCAGCAGGTTTCTAAACCTTAGTCACCCTCAGGAAGAGTCCACCACGTTCCTCCGAAACTTCGAAAATACATTGTAAGGTTGTAGGTTCTCACAGGGTTACTGAAGACTCAGTTACGCTGTATCGTTGGGCGAGGGCATTCGTGTTCAGGGTCAAGCAGTCCAAGAACTGCCTGACCCTGGAGATGAAGGCACCAAGATTCTTGTAAACGTCGCGGACTACTCGCCCCACGATAGCGCGCCGTATCCCAGAAGACGTGAGTCTTCAAACTTACTGTCCTACAAAAGTGTAAAGACCCAGAATATTAATTAAGCAACACACAATCTGAAAGTTCGAAAAGTTATGTGCTTTTACTCAGTTCACGCGTAATCAGTTTTCAGTGTTTGTGCAACTGTCAGCGTCAGTGACTTTAAGATAGTGATTTTGTTAGAAGTATTTTTTTTCAACTCTGTCTTATTCGCTCTTTCCGCAATTCGAATGTGTACTGTTATCTAAACACTAACTAACTAACTAACTAACTCCATGGAACAGAGTCCTTCTTCAGAAGCTAACAGGTCGTCAGCTAGCCAAGAAATTCCCCGCGTTTTATGGAACCCGAAGGTTCATTACCGCACTCACAAGAGCCCGCCACCTGTCCCTATCCTCAGCCATATCAATCCAGTCCATGCCCCCCCCCATCCCACTTCTTGAAGATCCATTTTAATATTATCCTCCCATCTACGCCTGGGTCTTCCAAGTGGTCTCCTTCCCTCAGGTCTCCCCACCTAAACCCTGTATGCACCTCTCCCCTCACCCATACGTGCTACATGCCCCGCCCACCTCATTCTTCTCGATTTGATCACCCGAATCTAAACATTAAGCATTAAATTTACGTTTCCTTGTGTCCAAATAGATAAATAGGTATCATTACCTGCATCTTTACATAAATTTACAATGTAAAATGCACAGTAATTTAGATACTCTTAAATACAGTGCAAACTTTAATATGTCTTAACTTTGGAATAGTTCTGTTACTGTGTTTTCACTTAATCGTGAGACAAAATCACTGTGATGACCGCAAAGATCTGACTAAATCTCCTTAGTTGTTGAAAACTCAGGGAGGATCACAGTTTTTGCAGATTTATTAGAGGACGGGAAGGTATGGCCCCTCTCATTGATAACCCTTTCTAACCCTGGGATGCTGTATTGGCTGTTTGTAACAGCGACACTAACTCTCCAAGTGGATGGAGAAATGAGCACTATCGAATTTGACTTAAAGCGTAATTTTTTCTCTCAAACCAGACTTTCAGAATCGGCTAAGCGTGACTGGTTAATCACCGCAGGTACACACTGTTGAGTTTAAAACCCCCAGAGATCCCGAACAACATTTTGTCACCTGAGTCACGATAGCCTTTTTCTGTGAGGCACAGCTAGAGAGCAGGGGGATTCAGACACAGCTGCAGCTCTTAAAAATATATAATTATATCTGTCTATTCGTCCTGAAATCACGTGCCAGGGCTAGAAACAAATTTTCTAAGGAAAGTTCGGCTACAGTGTTGGTCCTTGCATCTCATTCAGGATTTCTCCACTTTATATACCCGGCGTTTTACAGTCACTTACTTGTTTTGTAATCATTCATCCTTTTCCTATCAAGAAAAATTTCCCATTTTCGTTTGTGATATGTCTATATAATGTAGGTTGCAACGAGAAAATAACAGATATTGGATGCTGCATGTGGGTATCAAACGGCTATCGATACCAATAATTCGAATTCGTGTTCACAGGCTCGTTGTGTCTAGTCATAGTTTAATGAGCACAATCCAAAAATACTTTTTTAAATGAAGCGTAACTATATAAAAGCTTTGACTACATGAAGCATTTCCCCTAGCAATGCGACACGTGTAGGCCTGCATTATTTCAAGTCTAGTAATAATTTCTAATACCACCTTCAGATATCAAACGCAGCGCCTTAATTAACAAAATAATTATACACAAGTCTCTTAAAGTCTATGACAATTACATTAAGCAGGATTATTCCTGAAAACTCAAAAACGCTTAGCTTGTTATGAAGCTTTTATGGCACCGAGAGGTTGTTTTCATGGGCAAAAAGACCACAACTGGTCTGTAAACTGAGCAACAGGAACCAAAACCACATCTACATGACCTACCTATTAATGATTATTTTAATATTAGACGCCCAAATACGCATGTCACCCAGGTGGTCGCTCTCCTTCCTAAAGCTGCTTCGAGTAATATTCTCATGCGTTTCTGATCTCTTCCGCGAGTGGCACATACTAAGTAAACTGTCCATCGCATCCGCTTACATTTACACCGTACTTATAACACGTAAAAAATTAAGAGTAAAATAATTAACCCTCACTTGACAACTTTTACCATACGCTTGTTAATTTCTCTAATTTCGAATATTCTCTCCAGTAATCTGTCCGCAAACACTTTCGGTATTTGTTCTTCCCTTAGAGTGAGAGACGCAGTTTCTCACTAGTACAAAAAATGGGTAAAATTAGTTTTACACATGTTGTTACGTTAGCATGAGGGATTATTATTATTATTATTATTATTATTATTATTATTAATGACTCTCGCGTGCCATACCTAAGGCGGTACGTCGCAGGCTTATTACCTCAGAGGCCTGGGTTCGATATTAAGGCAGTCCATGTGGGATTTATGGCGGACAAAATGGCAAAGCGACAGGTTTCTTCCCGAGTAATTCAGTTTTCTTACCAATTATCGTTCCATCATCGCTCCTGATTAACATTCAGTCATCTACACTCGACCCCATGTAATCTACGTAACAACAAAGTCGTTAAACAAACAAGTAATCCCGTAAAATGTCAGACAACATTGCTCCTCACCCTTCAATAAGACAGAGGCGAGTCACCGTCTTTGTATGGCAGGCAAACAGGTTCTTCATATTTGCACCTAAATGAAATTCAGTTTCTTTAGCCGAAAAATATGAAACACAGTAATATCGTCCTTACTGCGGTACAGCCAAGGCTCGTCTCTAGCAACATGTTTCCAGCTCACGCCACTTATTTTAGAAGTAAAAATGGGCTTATTCCATCATCACGTCTGCGTGTCCGTGTGTATCAAACACGTTACTTTTCGAAGCAGTAGGTGAACTTTATTAAACTTGTCGCGAAATCCGTGGTAATGTAGAACACCCCTACGTTTTTATTTCCATTCGTACCATAAATATCACTATTGTTTTCGTCGTTCAGAATTCTAAGGTGAAAGGAACATGAAAACCGTTTAATGTTATGGTCCTAATAGCCGGTTATAATTTATCTTCGAAAAGTGTGAAATTTTTTAAAAATTTCTTACTTTCGTAATTTTAATTTTAATGTTATATAAAATACTTGGAGGCCGTTTTGAATCAAAAGTCACCTATAGTTGTGGTAGCAAGAAATAATAAATCATTTGAGGAAAACTGGTCTGTAGATATATTTGAAAGGTACCTACCCATGCTGTATAACATGCTACTTATTAGCTAATATTTTCAAATATGGCTACTGACCACATACGTGAGGATGAACCTGATATTTTAACGTAACCTGAGTTTGTATTATTGGAAATTATACACGTAAAGAAATCGCTGAATTGTAAGAATTTAATTACAATTCAAGGTTTTATAAATACCGAATTTAGCCCGTGACTTAATACGTGACTAGGTTTAAGAATTAATTTATTGTCATGGAAGTCTGAAATTTATTTAAAAATACATATGTTTATTAACTGAAATCCTCCTCCACAGAAAACAGGCGTTTCGCCAATACAAAGACCAGTCGGCTAATGCTGTTTAGGAAAATGATGGCTGCTACTCTGAGAATAAAAAATACAGAAATATACTTTATGGGTAAAATTTAGATACTTTAATACTAAAGCAGGTGGTTCGTATAATTACCACTATGCTTTAAGGTAATAAGAGCAAATTACAGTAATATTTATAGTACCGAAACGTCTTTAGCCCTTTGAAGTCTAGTGGTTACTTGCATACCACAAGGTAAAAACATTCAAAAATGCTGCGTTCTACCCACAGCACTAATTTATATGTTCTGTATGGATGTCAGAAGAAACAACGGTTACTTCCCTACACAACGTTAACTGTTTGGTTTTAATAACCGAGCTGGAGTGTGTTTACTGCGCGGTACGAACTGGACCTTTAAGTATAGTCCAGGTCTTTAAAGGATTAAAATATTTTGGCCTCTTATTCAGGTTGTGACTTTAACCGTCTTTAAAACAATTAATGAAACTATTTCTCGCAGGACATGTGTGTAGTCAATCAGGACACCTACGAGTCATTTGCCCTCATAGATCGAAGCAACTGAGAAAAGTGTCCGTTGGAGATTTCCTCCTAAGATATTTTTTATCTGCTATTTATAGTCCTGCATTTTCTTTATTGGTTTTCTGATGATACACCTTACGCTAAAGGGAGAGAAACTTTAGCGTCTGCTTAGTTAACAAGTTCTCTTCTGCTCGTAAGTCTGTCATCTGGATGACCAACACAAGGACAACTCAAGTCTGCCATCTACATTATGGTCGCCTTGGCATCAGTAACTAACTTTACCTGTATTCCTGTGCTGTGCTAGGCATTAAGGACGAAACAAACACAATGGGTGATATGATTATTGCTATTCTCCCGTTGTGCTGTAGGTTCAGTGAAGTTTTTAGCTTTAGATTGTTCGGCGATTTCTCTGTTTCTCAGCTCATAATGTACGTCGGACAATGCCCAAAGCGCAATGAGCGCAAAATTTATCTCACGCATTTGCATTCTATTGTACGCAATGCTATAATATTTTCAACTGTTATCTTTTTGAAAGGATGCAGGTTTCCAAATGTCTAAACTGCTTTAATTTCAACCCTGCTTCCTGCTTAAAATGTGTATGCTAGTATACGGCTATTTATTGGGACCCCGGCTAGTATTTACACTGTCTGTGCTGCTGCCGTCCGCTATCCACAGTTTGTTTTTCAGTATTCACCCACAATTTGCAAATTCTTTGTTAGTATAATGTGTCTCTTTGATGCTAAAATCTGCTGTACGCGCTGTAGGGGTAAGGTACTCTCACATAGAGGTGTAGAGGAAGGCAGACAAAATATTTCTTACATTAACCAGCTGGTGTTCACCCTCTACTAACGTACAAACGGAGGGTTCTCTGCATACATCCTCAGAGTTTTGTTAAAAAAGGGAACTTATACATAGCTAAAATCTCAAATCGTGCCCTAGTCTCTGGCTACTATTTACAATTTCTCTGTTGTATCCGACTTTTCTTTTCTTTTCTTTTGTGTGGTGCAACTACCGAACTCGGGCATAGGCTGCCTCATTGTTGAGGTTTCTAGATCACACACAATTAGACACAAACATGCGCGCGCGGTGGGACTCCTCTGAACGAGTGATGAACTCGTCGCAGAGTCCGACGCAACAAACACAAGAGATGAACATCCGTGCTCTCAGCGGTATTCGAACCCGAGATCCCAACAATAGAGCGGCCGATGACCTACGCCTTAGACCGCATGGGCACCGGGATCGGCGTTATATCGACTTCTATATATAATTTCTGTGGTGGTATCGGTTCATATCTGCAATTTATATGCTAATCTACGGCTACTGTTTAAGTTTCTCTGCTCTATCCGACTACTCTGTACGATTCCTCTGTTAGCAGTGGCTATTATTTACAGTTTAAATGTTACCTGAGGCTACTGTTTAATTTGTGCTTGTACCCGGTTACTGTTTATCAACTGATTTATTACTACATGACTGCTATTTACAATTACTCTCCTCCTATCCGATTAGTATCTACGACTTCTGTTCTAATACAGGCTAATATTTACATTTTATAAGCTAATCTAGACTGCTGTTTAAAACCTTTTTGTTACATCCGGCTACTGTTTAAAATTTGTATGCTACTGCCCGACTAGTATTTACAAGTGTTGTGTTGGTACTCGGCTGCTATTCACAATTGCCGTGCTCCCGACGTAAAGTTTATGTCTCGTCCATCCTCTACCGGGGTTTAGAGTACTACGGTTTATTTTCTACCCCGTGTTCGCCATCTATGTTTCATATTTTCAATACAATTCATGTTTCTGATGCAGCAGTTTTTGCCAAACGGAAGATTATTAGAGTTGACACCTTGTGGTATCTGAGCTGTTGGGTGAGACGTATTCCATGTCAGTTAAAAGCTATTTGTTAAGTTAATTATGATGGAACTTAAAGTAAGTAACTGTCAACGTGAAGTTCAGGCATTGAAACTTCTCCTCACAGACAGTTTTTATAAACGTTTTATTATTCTTTAAGGCGTTGAATACTAAGTAATAGGCCCTGTTGCGAGTCTTAATTCATACGTCACACAATGTGGTTTAGGGAAATAAACGTTTGTTATTCCGATAATCATACCAGACTTATACATTGTATGGGCGACACGTATAAGTTTGTTCGTAAATACGGCGACACTAATATAAGAAAAACACCCGTTAATCACAACACTTTTCTTATATTAGTCTTATTGTGCTACATGTTTCGGCTCAAGCATAGAGCCATCATCAGGCAAAAGTTACTAAAAAGCGTTGCTGTGTAAAATACCTTATCTGTATTAAAATGTTTATGTTCGTGTTGAAATCTTAACTTACATATCACAGAAAATACATAGTGAGCCGAAATTGTTAGTAATAAAATGCGTATGTATTTTTATATTTATATGTAAATAAAAAATATATATTTTATGCATAATATATACATAATATATTATGCACATATATTGTATTTGTACATAATATATAATATATTATATATATGTAGGCCTATATGTTTTACGTAGCAACTCGTTTTAGTAACTTTTTGCCTGATGATGGCTCTGTGCTTGAGCCGCAACATGTAGCACAATAAGACTAATATAAGAAAAGTGCAGTGATTAACGGGTGTTTTTCCTATACCTGTATATCTCTCACAACGGGATGTCCCACATAACAAATACAGCGGCTACTGTGTTTTAAAGGGTTAGTCCCTACTTACAGGCTTGTCAACTTGTCTCTTACCTTGAGATGATCAAATTGAAATGTTGTTTACCCCCAATCATCTACATCCCGTGCCAATTTTCGTTTTCTTCTTCCCTTCCTTCCTTCGTTCCTTCAAAGGACAGGCTCATAAGCTTGTCCTAGTTTCAGTTCAACGCTTCTGTGGTCTCGCCCTTTTTATTTAATTCCTCTAGTAAATTTGGCAAAAGTATTACTTTTCAAATTCCTCTTTTATTCTCCTGTTACTTTATTCAGCTTTGGGCCATATACTTTCCACGCGCACACTCAGTGACCTTTCTCTATTATTAATAATCTGAAATGGGATGTTCTTTGCTATACTATTTACAAGAAACCGTGGAAAAATAAGCCAACTTTGATTAAAGCGTTTCCTCTCTCTTTAATAAGATTCCACAGAATATGACTCACTTCTAAGTAAATTTTAATGATGGTAACTCTGGCGAAATAAGTTTTAAGGATCTCATATATTTGTCTATATCACTTTTTCATACCAGATTAAAAAGAAAGAAGTTAATTTTATTAATATATTTCCTCCATCCTCTAAAATGTTTTCCTTGCTGGAACCGACCTATCTTAAACCATAGTGTATGACATCGTTAAAGATGCTTTAAATGAAACGTTAAACCTAACATGATTACGTTTCATCTAGCACAGGTACCTTTCTCCATTTCTGATGAGGTAGGCGTCTAAATTTGTGTGCTTCCTGATGAATAGTTTCCTAACACCAATTACTTATTCATACAAAAGTAACTGGATTTTATCATTCTTTCTTACACATAAAATTGAATTAGTATAATCTCCTTTCACAGGAGAGTAACGCACTTCAAACTGGCAAGCTTTGTGTTTAGTTATAAAAACCTAGATTTTTATTAGAAGGGCGTAAGATTCGAACCTCGACTCTATTCGCGGGTAATCTTGACTGATATTACAGTAGTTATTCTCAGACTCTTCGGATGAATGTTGGAAAAGTACGTTTAAATACATCACAGACATTACGTTTGAAGTTTGTTGAACATTCAGCGGTTACGTTGCTACATTATGTGAAACTGCTTAACATTTAATGCCGTAGCAGCTTCTTTGGAATGTAGGAAAATTAATTACTTATTTGTGACTAATGAAAATTCAACCTGTAGCTCAGACTAAACAAAGTCGAATGGTATGTGTATTAGTGTATAAAGAATTGATAGAAATATGAAAGGAAGCGGTCGTGGCCCAATTTGAGATACGAACTACCTCGGTATTTGCATGGAGGGACTGAGAAAGACCATAAAAATTCAGTCAGGGTAGTTGCTGTCCGAGAGGATAGTTATTTGAACCCGGGATCTCAAGATATGGCCAGTTTGAGACACTTCTGGGCTAACTAGTCCAAAAGCTAATAGTTCCTCAGCTTGTCTAGAAACTCCCCTATTTTGTGGAACCCGTAAATCAGCTCCTCGTTTAAAAGAGCCCGCCACTTCTCCCTACCCTGAGCCTTATCAATCCAGTCCATGTTTTCGAAACCGGTTTCTTTAAAGCCAGTTTTTAATAATATCCTATCTATGCCTAGGTCTTCCACGTGGTCTCTTTCCTTAATCTTTACCCACCAAAATCCTATATGCATTTCTGTTTTCCCCAGTTCGTGCCACATGCCCCACCCATGTAATTCTTCTTTATTTGATCAGCCGGATAATATTAGGTGAGAAAGACAAATCATGAAATTCGTGTGTGCACTTTCCCCCGGTCCCCTCTTACCTCCTACCTCTCAGGCCCAAATATATTCCATTGCAGCCTCTTCTCAGACACCCTCAGCACATGTTCTTCTCTCAATGTGAGAAACCAAGTTTCACATCCACATAAAACAAAAGGCACTTGTTTGCCACACAAAAATACACTTCGGCACTCCACTTTACTCTCAGTCCTGCAGTAGAGCAGTGTAAGAATTTACACACAAAATATGCTTGACAGAATATGTGAAATACAACCAATTACTGCCGACTAGGCTGCTTGCCGAAGAGCGTGAGATCCACTTCAGAAATATGCGTGTCTGTGCTCACAGAAGCCACTGACACTATATTATAACTCCGTATTACCTGACAACACAGAATATTTTATTTTGTTGGATATTTAATTCATTTTTTCACTGTTTACGATGTTATCATTTTACATTTGCTTGGATTTGTTGTTTTATGGGGCCAAAATTTGTTACACTTTTGTAATTGTAAATTTAGTATTTTATTTTTATGGAGCAAACAGAAACATGTCAGTACCGTTCAAGAGCCAAAATGCGAGAGAGCGCTTTTTTCTGCGTTTCTACATTTGTAAAATATAGATGTAATGTAGATGTAAAATATACATATAATACTGATGCATATGAGAAATTAATGTAACGATGTACAACTGCTGGGGAGGGTGTTAAAGAAACAGGTTTATTAAATTGAAATTGTAAATAAATATTAGCCCTGTAGACCAAAATTTTTGCCATGTTACCTTGCTGATATTCCCTAGCCCATATTGCAATTCCGTCCATTTTTCCTACTCTCAGTAGTCACATAGGAGAGTGTCAGAAATCACTAGTGAATCACCAGTGATTGCCAACCATCGCTACGTTCCTACAGGCACTGTAATGTAATTATTATTTCGTGTTCAATCTTTGTGAATGTGTTTTTGTAAAGCTTGTGTTCCTACATTTGGCGGGTCGCCCAGTTTTTCAGCGAGTTTTCGTCTGTCGTACAGATCTGGAGCAGTCGCTTCCTCTCTTGGGTTAATTGCATTTAAATTAACCAACTGTTCTCTTTTTTATGGAACGAATATAAAGTCCGCGAGTAGAAGAGAACTGTGCTCTTGTGCCTTTTATGCAAATATAATAACTACATTTAAACCCGCTCTGATGGGACGGTCCTTAGATCATGCCGATGTCTGTGTTAGTATAATTTGCATCTACGAGGTCTGAATAACTATTTAACAAGATCAACAGAGTCACATTGAATTCATATGATGATTTCATTTCAATGTCAGTAATTAGATTCTGAAATACACTGAAGATAAAATCTCACTTGGAAGATCTAGACGTAGATGTAGGAACTTTGTTTTATGGATCTTAAAGAAAGTGAATGTGGAATTGTGGTCTAGATTTATGTGGCTCTGGATGCGGACCTGTGGCGGGTTCTTATGAACACGGTTTTGAATTTAATATTGTATTCACCGTGCATCTTGTATAAATTAGAATTAAAACCAACTTGATGCACACTCACTATAAAAAAAAACTTTAATAGTAGATTAATTAACCCGACATGTTTCGGTCAGGTGCCTGACCGAAACATGTCGGGTTAATTAATCTAATATTAAAGTTTTTTTAATAGTGAGTGTGCATCAAGTTGGTTTTAATTTTAATTTAACGGTTTTGAATATTCGCTTGTCATACAAGGGTGGGGAATTCCTGACTACCTAAGATAAAACAACATTTTGCTTTAATCCACATTCTTGTGGCCAGAGACGTTTTGTGTACATTTATTACATTTATTACCAAAAAATTCATCTAAACGATATGTAAAAATTCATTACGTGTATAGGATACAGCACATCTTAATTACGCACATTAGTCTTTTAAAATACAAGTTTATCAGCTACATGTTTCGGCTTCGTATCAGGTAATTATTATGACACACATATTGTGTAAGGAATAGTTATAACGATTAAAATTAAAAAAAAAACACATTGACTGTCGCCGTCCTTTGCTGGTCTCTCTAGTACCCTCAACGGCGAGGAAGACTACTTTCGATTGGGGTTCACACCTTTATTTAGTTACATCAATACATATATCAGAGCCGGCTACAACATCGATCTGCAGACTTCTTTTCTAAAACCAAACTGTTGCAGGACGCCAGGTCCTTTCTTCTTTTCTTTCTCCCCTCCCCTTTGTCACCAACCTTTGTCCATATAAACGTAGAGGGGGGGGGGGGTGGTAAACTGGCTCGAACGAATTTTCAGCTACAACTCCCATTCGTTTCACATCGCGTACTTAATGACGTAGAATGTTTAACGTATTTTAAAGTATTTTGTTAAAATGTTTCGAATACTTTTTCTGCTCCTGTTATATAATATAGGATCAAACGCTAGACTAGAGTTCCATAAGATCAAAAACATATTATATTTATACTTATGAAATTTTATGTAGTCTACCACTGTAAGTATAATCTATAATTTTAAAACGCACATATCCATGATATAATCGTTCCTCACATATTTTGTAATAGACTGGTGATACCTTGATAAGTATCCGAAACCTGTAGCTTGATGTAAGTGTACTTTAGTTAGCTAATAAACAGTACTCTGCTGACAGATTCTTTTACAATTAATCACTTAAATGTGTGCGGCAGGCTGACCCAATTTTAAAAAGTAGTACCTACATGTATAAAAATCACAGTGCTTTAAGAAGTTAAGTTTATCAGTTATTATCTCGGAACTTTTACTGTAGTCAGATTTGCAGTTATTGAAGTATAGAACGTTAAAATATTCCTCATGCCTAAGCACCAGCTACGAACACATGCAGGGGATGTGGAAGGATGGCTCCACATAGTCGTAACGTGGGCTGTGGATAGAGAAGCATGGGCCGTCTTTACTTCCAGGTCGTTTTGCAACGGGGTGCCTTGTGTGCCCAAGTTCCGGTCTCAACGTACACATAGTGGGAAAAAGATACTTCCCCGCTGTTGTTGGAGGTCGAATTCATTTTTGTAGTTCGTATCTGACTGATGCCTTCGCTGTTCTGGGATGTGACCCATAGATGGTTGTTGATATTTTTGAACGGCCTATCGGTGCCATCTTCTTGGACAGCTTGGCCGTTGAAGATGGGACCGATAGGTCGTCCCGAAACGTTGGTGACCGGCTACAAACAAACACTGCATAGCACGCCGAAAGAGCAAAGGCCTCAAGTGCACCGCGGCGGAGGCCTGAAATGTCACATATCTGACTGTTTTACTAACTGAATTATCAGGACTAGTGTTGTATTTAATATCCCAAAAGTTTTGATTTTGAAAGAGAAGGAACATTTATGGTCTATTTATATGCAAAACCTATCACAAACAGATATCACAATTAAATTGCAAGTTATAGACCATTTTTCAGAGTATACACAAAATTTGCTTAATAAAATCGCATATATTTGTGACATTAAAGCTCTTTTTTAACTGTTGCCAGCTTCGCCCCTACTTCTGCCTCCACAAAATATAAGTAGGAAGATACATTTTATTAATATATATGACTGCAATGACAATATTTAATATTGAAGTACTTTTCGATGTACTAAAATTTAGCGAAATGTGTAATGAAAATATTTTAATTATCTGTGGTGTTTTTTGTCTCTAGAAAAATGAATGACTTTGCTGAAGATTAGAAATTGGGTAGTAGGGTAGATATGCCCTGATGATGGAGATGGCAGATTTCTCTGAATAGTCAGCACACATTTACCAGACTACACGGCATCACACCTCAGAGGACAATAGTATTTTTAGTTACTAACATGGAAGCCTCAGATCTTACGTGGTATATATACCTAGTATATACATACATACATACATACATACATACATACATACATACATACATACATACATACATACATACATACGTATTGTTGCTGGTGTTTAGCATTGTCAACAGTGAGGGATACGAAATCGTAAAGGGCGATTTTTTTATGTTCAGTAAATGCACTGTATTATAAATTGTGAGAAAGAGTATCCTAATTATGCCGAAGGGTCTTATCATCTCTAATTGAATCATTGTTTCAGTATATATCTCTTCCTTACTCTCTATTTTCTGCAGACTTTCTCTTGGTTCAGCGTGGAATTAAATCGATATATCGATGTTATTGCCAAGGCATAGTTAGTTAAAGAAGCTGCGGGGAATCCGCGGCAGGAAGGCAGGAGAGTGTCTTAATCTGTTGGTGTCACCTGACGGGAACCCCAATCAACTAAGAGATTGGAGAAAGAGATCATAAATAGAAATGGAGTACCAAGCATAAGAAGGCTTCTCGGAAACAGTTCAGTTTCAAATGTTAGGCATTTATTATTTAAGGTAGATTAGTAATAGGAGGATTGATGAAATTATATAACAAGTGTTTTATAGCAACATGTATGTGCTCTTCACAGAATATTAATTTCTGTGATCAAATAAAGGAAAATGAGCTGGTCTCTCTCTAGTCTCCGTACTAGTAACATCGCTTAAAATTATTATATGCGGAGCCTACTTCCGCGTTTCTCTGTAGTTCGGAACGGCGCATTGACACAGTGCAGTTCTTCAGGGCAGAAGTAAAGAAGAAGAGAAAGACTGTCCTGGCATTTGGCCTGGCAAGTACTATCCGCACCGTAGCGAAGAGCAAACTGAATAGGCATCATTTACGTGATGGTAGGCGTGCAGTAGCGGACAGCTTTCAATGTTCGTGTTCTGAGTGCAACACTTTTATTTGGCGCATAGTCTGCTGTACTATATTGTGACATTAACACTGTAAGCAACCATATTCCTTGCGTAGATAAGGTACTTAATATACTATTCAAATAGGATATATATTTTTACCTCAGGTAAATTTAGTTACAGCATATTGGCACAACATGGCCTTCTGCGATTCATTGCAGCACGTTATTCAACTGTTACACAGCAGCTGTGCCTCCGTTACTTGAAGTAAAACAATGGCGTCGTATGGTGTAGATCGTATTACGTGCACTGGAAACCTCGCTCTACACAGTCTACCTGTGTTAGGAACATCTGTTGTAATCCACCTTGCTGTGTTTGTTCGTTGTTCGGCTATTGTGTTAATTACCTATGCTGTGTGTTCACTACTGCTTTTGGAAGAAGTAATTCATACGATTCCATTTTAGTTCTTTATGTGTGTTTGTGTGTGTGTGTAATCACTGCCTTTGGTAGACGCCTGCAGTGATGGTGGAATGGAAGGAAGCAGAAAAGGTATCGGTTGTGTTCGTGGTAGGTAGGCCCACAGATTAGTACGTAGGGATTTAGAACATGATACAATTATTTGTTTCAAGAAAACAGTGGAGTTATTCGATTGTCAGTTGCATTACAGCAACAGTCTCATTATTGTTATTTCTGAAAGAAGCCTATTCTACTAAGTTAAAGAGCTCCCGCCGAGTGTTCATTACAGACAGATTCTCAGCAGTGCTTCATTTAATCAAGGAGCAGACTAAGTATTGAAGGTAAGTAATTAACACAGTAATCTTACTGATTCTGGGATTAACATGAAGGATAATTATTAATATGGCTTGTTATACCGTACTTTTACTGAATAACTCAGCGGCATGCTTGTATGTAGTATCACAAGACACGCCTCGGCCATTTCTTTCAGTCCTTTAAATTTCATCACACACACTTACTCGATGTTTTGTACCAAATAAGGTTCATACATCGCCATTAAGTGAAACAAGAAAAGTACCAAATGGAAAAATTGTTATGTAACCACAACTTTGAATGGGAAACAACTTGGAAGGAATCGGTGCCACAAGCCCAGCCTTTCTCAGTCTTTAATTTAATCACCTAAAAACAGTGACCTATTAATTGTTATTGTTATTTAACGATGATCTTTCGACTGCAGAATTTATAAAGTTCTGTAGTTGTGCGGCGTAGAATTACGTAGTTGAGGTTTTGAATACCATAAATTGAGCGTAAACAAAGATTTAGAATACGGGTGTCTTGGTTTATTTTCACGAAGTTTCCAGTTTTTTTTACTTCACCGTGAAGAGTGTTACGAGACACTTCAGTGGCGTTAGCAGTAACAGGTCCGAAAATTGAACCCAATTCCTCGAATTGCCAATTTTAAGTAGGAAACTTTTTCAAAACATTCGTTTGCAGAGGTATTGCGAAGCATCTATTTCACGGATTTTCTAACATTTACATTATACATATGGTTGAAACTTTTCCGTTTCTTATTACGTATTTTCCAGAATCGAAATGCCCACTCAGTGGAGGATATATTCCTTTCTCTGCCAGTATCTTGTCTGCTGGTACTACGCGTTTACCTGCTTTTAAATATTACGTAATGGGCAATAAATTGAAGTGGAAACTACGTCTTGAGGGCATAAATATCTGTGGCAGTGCCCGAGTCTTCTTTCTGCGTTACTTTTAGAAATCTTCCTCTAGTGGCTGCTTTTTACGAAGTTTCCACGTAGTAAGCTGCGTTTCGAATCGCATCATTTCTTCTGTTTAGTAGTTATGCATTCACCATGAGCTTATGGCATCAATATACATGCAACATTTTATAACAGATTTATGTATGTGAATGTAAGCAATACCTACATAATTCATATGTCTTGACACTTTAAAGTAAAATTTAAATTTACAGATATTTAAACAATTAAGATTCTGTCTTACAGAAAACAGTCTGCCTCTCCATTACGAAGACAGTAGGCCTGTGCTGTTTAGGAAAATTATCCCTCTGCGTTCTTTGAATCATACGAAACCAAGAAAGGAATTATGGCCAAAGCTAATGCTTTTAATATAAAAGCAGGTGATGCAGAGGACTATAGTGCTTTGAAGAGAGTTAACCTAAATTTGTAGAACGTTTTAAGAAATCAGTTACACAATACTGGCAGTATGTTTCTTATTGGTGGTCGATAGTCTTAAAACTTTTCATTGTGATATCTATTGGAAGAAGCTTCCTTCTTTTAGAAAGTTTGTACATTCGCCGTAACGTTCAATTTCTCTTTTTGAGAATTCACAGCATATTAGATTTAAATATTAAAACGTTGGAAAATGTCTGCACAGCATAACAATTTGGCGCTTTTGCTCTATTAGATTTTAGATTTGTAATGAATTTCAGAAAGACATTGGAAGTGTGAGTGCGCTATGTGTGTGCTATTTTGCATTTTACACGACACTGGCCATAAGTTTTCTCTGAACCTTATCAACGGATTTACAGTCATTATAAACGCAATCAGGGTTTTTCTTACTAGTAAACACTATACCAACACATGCACTTCCTATTAAAATATTAATAGTTTTAAAAAACCAAGCCCTACATATGTTTCGGCCAGCTAACTGGCCATCATCAGGGGCAAGTAGCGTTCCACAGCATAATCACGTTCAATAGGTTGATCATAAGATGTGTGGGTGTTGTATAAAAAACGTTAAAACAATAAAGTTCACGTCGTTTATTGGAGACACATCAAATAAACTTTATTGTTTTAACGTTTTTTATATAACACATACACGCCTCACGAAAAACCTATTGAACGTGATTATGCTGTGGAACGCTAGTTGCCCCTGATGATGGCCAGTTAGCTGGCCGAAACATATGTAGGGCTTGGTTTTTTAAAACTATTAATATTTTAATAGGAAGTGCATGTGTTGGTATAGTGTTTACTAGTGTTAATAAACATGCACGGTGAAAATAATATTAAGTAAGGGTTTTTCTTGATTTTGCATGGGATTATATGCTATTTAATGTTGTGTTTAGATCATCAACTCTTTCTCCGGCTTCTCTCACTCTGTCGTACTTTCTGTGCTCGCCTAAATAACGGCAAGGTGTCGTAAATTTACGTTTCTTTTCATGTAAAGGGTCTGTTACTTTTGTTCATTTTTAACCTAAAGCGGAGTGTGTCAACAGATTTTAGTAAAAATCGCCAATACAAAATTTCACGAAAATTGTTCCAGTGGGAGCCGAAGTGTTTCGTGCGGAAACCCTGACGGACTGACAGAAGTGCTGAAGATATTCCCTGGTTTTGCAGCTTGTTTTGCGAACGCGCCTAAAATTGCGGTGATTGTTTCTTTCGTTCATTAGTTAAACGTCAAACATACATGGAAGTCGGGGAATGCTTGTTATCATTCGGTGCACGATCTTCTGTCTTCCAGTTTGCTATCCAAAAATACAAAGATTTAGATATACAGAACTCTAATTTTGCCTGTTGTTTTGTATGGGTATGAAACTTGGTCTCCCAAACTGAGGGAGGAACATAGGCTGAGGGTCTTTGAGAATAGGGTACTGAGGAGGATATTTGGACCTAAGAGGGACGAGGTAACAGAGGAGTGGAGAAGACTGCATAACGAGGAAATTAATGATCTATACTCATCACCAAATATTATTCGGATGATCAAATCCAGAAGAATGAGGTGGGCGGGGCATGTAGCACGTATGTTGGAGGGGAGAGGTGCATACAGGATTTTGGTGGGGAGACCTGAGGGAAGGAGACCACTTGGAAGACCAAGGCTTAGATGGGAGAATAATATTAAAATGGATCTTCAAGAAGTGGGATGCGGGGAATTTCTTGACTAGGTGGGTACCTGTTGGCTTCTCAAGAAGGGCTCTGCTTCATGGAGTTAGTTCAAACACACATGTGTCAGCACTGGAGACGTTAGTACTTCTAACCGATACAATTCAGGATGGCGGCCTAAAAGTCGGTTAACCGAAAACATTTTTACCATCTTTTTGATGCCAATACAGAGTTACGCCAGTCAATTTGTAAAACTGTATCACAGCATTGTAGGTTGTGGAATGAACATGGAGGATCTCAATTCGAACAGTCTTATTAAAGTCTGTAAGTAATAAAGTAATTTACAACGTATTGTAGTGTACGTAATACTAACCGGTTAACTGACATTTGGGCCACTCTATGGAGTGTAAAGTGTTAAAGCGATTAAGTTCTTTGGCTGAATGAAGGCTAGGAGAGCGGATTCGAATTCTGAAGGGGGTACTATTATTTGCAAATTTTGTATTAACTCCAGTTTTTCCTCTCCTTACCACATTCTTAACTGGGGGATGTGTTCTGTAGTGAACAGAATTATGAATCATGAGAAATGCTTGCCATGTCTGAGTTACCGGAAACCTGGAAAAATTACTTTGAGAAAAAATTATTCTAATTCTGTCATTCTCGTGTTCTTTTAGAAATCATTCTTGTATGCCTGTGTTTACATGGTAAATTATTGACTCGATTTGTAAATACAAATGCATAGCTTATAATGTCGATACAGAACACAAGTGCTTTGCTGACAGACACAAAGAAATTACTAAGGGTATTACAAGCCAGTTTCAAATCGATGTATTTTGTAGCATGGACAAGTTTACACCGTAAGATTATAGTTTAAACCCTCAAATACGAAACGTAGCGTGTCTTAAAATATTAACAAATTGACTTTTTAATGTTTGATTTATCGGAAGAGGTTTATTGATAGTTTACGGACCATCCTGTAATACGTTAAGCATCTTACTGTATAGCTTCCTGCTTCTTAATGGACTGAGGGAGAAGAGAGAATGAAAACAGAAGAAGAAAGCATTTACTCTTAGTGTTTCAGTGTGCCTGAAACCCATTAGCAAAGGCTTAGGTTTCACATTCGCGAACTTACACTATCGGATCGAAGAAATGAAAACAGGCGCAAGCGAGTGAAACCGATTTTGTGGACTATAAACCTGTGAATTATGTAGTTTACTGTTTTCATTACTTCATTACTGATGATCCGACTCGCATATTTCTTGTATCAGGTTTATTAGTGTCATATCTTATTGCAATTATAAATCTGAACATTTATGTACATAACCAATAAATATGGCGGAACCACCGTACTCTTATTTTGTCACGTGATGTCAAGTATTAAGAGTCCCCGTTCTCTGTTTGACACTCTCGAAAGATCGAAGTCTTTATTGAGGATCAGAAAATTGTAAAGTTGTCCCTGTGCACACCGTAAAGTTGTGTGAGGGGATTAGAGGCGTAACTCCACCCGTACTTAACCTCGGAATTAGATGTAGATGAGTGATCAGCTTCACGCCTCGGCCGCTTTACTCCCGGGAAAACAATCCCTATTATTTATTAAAATATAAAGCTGTAGAAGACGAAAAAGTGCAATTATCTGTATGGTGAATAATTAAGTTTAGACTGCATTACTCTGTGCTAATCTTACTTCCTGCTCCCTTTACACATGGCAGATTTATAAAATCGGCACTGAAGCATGTATAAGTTTGAGAGGTCTGGCAACAGGCAAATAATATGCTGTAACGCTATGATGCTTCAAATTTGTCTGAATGACATCAGCATTCTTTACATACATCCAAGAAAAATTTGCGTGTCTATCATGATTAATCTGTTAATATTAACATAACTAACTAACTCCATAAAGCAGAGTCCTTCTTGAGAAGCTAACAGGTACCCACCTAGTCAAGAAATTCTCCGCATTTTATGGAACCTGAAGGTTCATTACCGCATTCACAAGAGCCCGCCATCTGTCCCTGTCCTGAGCCATATCAATCTAGTCCATGCCGCTCCTTCCCACTTCTTGAAGATCCATTTTAATATTATCCTCCCATCTACGCCTCGGGTCTTCCAAGTGGTCTCCTTCCTTCAGGTCTCCTCACCAAAATCCTGTATGTACCTCTTCTCTCCCCCATACGTGCTACATGCCCCGCCCACCTCATTCTTCTGGATTTGATCACCCGAATAATATTTGGTGATGAGTACAGATCATTAAGTTCCTCGTTATGTAGTCTTCCCCACTCCCCTGTTACCTCGTCCCTCTTAGGCCCAAATATCCTCCTCAGCACCCTATTCTCGAACACCCTCAGCCTATGTTTCTCCCTCAGTGTGAGAGACCAAGTTTCACACCCATACAAAACAACAGGCAAAACTGTAGTTCTGTATATCTTAATCTTTGTATATTTGGATAGCAAACTGGAAGACAGAAGATCCTTCACCGAATGATAACAAGCATTCCCCAACTTCAATCTGCTCTTAATTTTTTCCCGAATGGAATTTCGATTTGTTAGGGTTGTTCCCTAATATTTGAACTGTTACACCCTTTCAAAGGATTTATTATCTATCTTTATGTTGTGATTTTGTCCTGCATTCTGATCTCGAGACATGACCATGTACTTAGTTTTCTCAGCATTTACTTATTTTTTAACATAATAATTTATTGTGAGAATCATACGGAATATATAAATAGAATATGTTTAAAAATGTATAGTTTCTGAATGTTCATGCACGTCGTACAAAATAAGCACTACATTACAGCAATCACTGTGCTTTAAAGTCTGAAGGTGTTATAGAGAGAGGGGAGTATATTACAGTAAAACTTCAACTTGTTTTTCCTTACAGTTTTTTTGTAAACATGATTTTTGTTACCAAATGCTAACAAAGTACTTGAGCGCCCTGGCTCTTACTTTCTGCATTCATTTACTTCAGTCAGAGGTAATAGCAAGTTAACAGGGCGGATGTAATATTTAATCCCTTGAAGATTTAAATTTATCTAAACAATAAATAAACATATTTTTCTACAAAATTTATTCTATTTTCACCGTGCATTTTTCAAGTATAGACAATGTTTTCCACCAACTAAATGCACTTGTTATAAAAACACTAAAATATTCTAAAACTGTTTGATAAAAAGCCCCGACATGTTTCGGCTCACTAATGAGCCATCCTCAGGGGGTCACAACTGACTGTTCTCAAAACACGTACATATGTTTATCCTCTGTAGAGGTATATGGACAACGTCTTATCAACATCTTACAGGTGACCATATATAAAAATATCTACGTTTCTACAGCAACCAATGTACACTACAAACAATAGTGAGTGTGTAAGTGACGCAATAATATAGTGCATAATCTATAGGGAGTGTTTTAAAAAACATAAGTGATAAGTAAGATTGGTGAGATAAGACGTTGACCATATACCTCTACAGAGGATAAACATATGTACGTGTTTTGAGAACAGTCAGTTGTGACCCCCTGAGGATGGCTCATTAGTGAGCCGAAACATGTCGGGGCTTTTTATCAAACAGTTTTAGAATATTTAAGTGTTTTTATAACAAGTGCATTTAGTTGGTGGAAAACATTGTCTGTTTTTTTCTACCTCACAAAGAACAAACTCCATATCAATTACAGAGGCCAATCAGGTAATGTTCGTTAGGGAAATAATCGCTCTTTGTTATGAGGATCACACGAAACACAAATACACTTGTGGGTAAGATGTAAGAGCTAAATATTACAGCAGGTGGAACACGTAGCTACCGTAGGGCTTTAAACAGTTAATTATGCATTCCCAACCGTTGAACTGAATAATACAATCGTCGGTCACTTTGGGTTTGTTTCGGCTTTGTATCCTTAAGGAAAGTACCGTTGTTACGGTTTGTAGCTACCCATAAATATGAAACGATATGTACACAGGAACTGCAGTGAAACTTTTTCCTCCTACAGTATTCATAGAAATTGCGCGAGATTCCTGAAACCATCCGTTAAAAATAATATCTGAAGTCATAAATTGTGTTCTTTCAAACAGCATAACTTGTGACTGTATTTTCTTTTATTTTCTCAATATCCCTAGGGACTCACACACATACATATATTTACTGCAGACCTGCATTTTGTCGGGAAAAGTTTTGAGGGTTTTGTCAAACTTTGTTAAAAGAGAGATATATTACAGAATTTGTTTGTATACTGCCATTTATATTTACGCTTCAGAATCTTCATGACAAATGATGTGGAGCTAAAGGACTTAGTGTGTTGTTCTTGACAAATTTGTTGCGATGTTTAATGAAGTGAAACTTGGCTTATGCTAGGAAAATAAACAAATGTTCTGAAAGACAGCAAAACAATATTTTCTGGTTTGAATTAATTAAAATTTAAATAATCCATGAAAGAAACGGTGAAAGAGAATATATGATGCAAGATCATCACGCAAACGCACTTTAAATATTTCATCGAAATTCCTTATTCTTCTTTACGCATATTAAGCAATTTAATCAGTTACAAGGTAGTTATCAGTCGCCATCAACACTACGGTTTCTTACATTTGATCTGACGAGTTATGTGGCTACATGTTTCGACCACTAAGTGATCATTTTCAGGCCATTAAAATACATAAAAATAAACTTACAATTGCCATGTAACTCGTCTGATAAAACGTGTTAAATAGTTGTGTTGATGGTGAATGATTACAACCTTGTAATATATACAAAACGAATGAGATGTCCAGGGTGAAAATTTAAAACTTCTTGGTCTCAAATTTTTCCCCACTGACTCCTTTGTCTTCTCCTTAGTCTTGGATCTACAAGTATACAGTTGCGTGCTAGGTATGATCACGTATCTTAATGTATTATTATTTTTTGCGTGGTCTTGCCGTACTTTCCTATACAAGTTTTCTTTTTCCGCATGAATGTTATGACTTTAAACCAGTTTTAGTGGTGTATATATTACTTTTATCCCGAACTGCTCCTTGACCAACAAATTTTCCCTCTTTGATAAGTACAGTATGTCAATGAAAAGAGGTAGGCTCAACTAAGTGACCCATATAACGGCTTACAAGCTCAGGTACAGCCTAGTTGTAAGCATGATCTGACAGAGTAAAAATTGCGCTGTAAGTGTGTACGGCATTGCCTCAACATAATCAATGTTTGAAACGTTCCGTTAAATATTTTGCCGTATTGACAGGAGTCGTGCTCCGATCATGTAATTATAATGTTAATGAATCAAGCAAATTTTCTGCCACCATGACCACAAGATCAATTGCCATTTAACAAAAAAGCGTATCATCGGGTACTTTGGGAATTTCTTCAGTCTGTGTCACCAAGACACTTTTAAGTATAATTCTCCCATATCACCTCCTGCTGCAACTGACATTTATCTAAGAGGTTTCCCTACTAAAATTCTGTATGCTTTTCTTGTCGTTTCCATTCTATCCACCCAGCTTCTCGTAATCTCATATACATTACTAATTCTATGCAACAGATCCTTCTTGATAAGGTAATAGTTTCTGAGCTGGTTAAGAATTCCCTGCATTAATGGAACCCGAAGTTTCATTACTGTTCTTACAACAACCCGCCACTTGTCTCTATTCTCAGTCATTTTAATCCAATCCACGCCATCCTTTCCTTTATTAATATCCACTTAATATTATCTCCCTATCCACATCTTGTTCTTCCAAGTGGCATCTTCGCTTCAGGTTTACCCGCCAAAATTATGTACCCCTTGGTCTTCTTCTCCATACGTTGTACATGTCCCACCAATCATCCTCATTTATTTCATCACGGTAATAATAATTTATGAGGAGTACATATCATAAAGCTTCTCATCACAAAATTTTCACCAAACCCCTGTTACTGCCTCCCTCTTAGTTCCAAACATCTTTCTCGGCGCCCTATTCTTGAGCATTCTATGCCTATTTTCTTTACTTAATGTGAAACCCCCATTTCCATACCCGCATACAACGACAGGCAAAATTATAATTTTGTACATTTTAAGCTTTGTGTTCTTGGGTATTAGACAGGAAAACAAAAGATTCTGACCGAATGTTAGCAAGCATTCGCTGAATTTAATCTGCTGTTCATATCTTCATTCGTGCAGGTTTTGCTCGCTTTCGCAAAATAATTGCAAAAGTTAATGTTAGCTTCTTCATGTCTGTCTGTCTCCGTTCATCCGCATGCAACAACTCCACTCCCAATGGACGGATTTCACAGAAAGTTTTTTGAATTGACAATTTTCACCAAAATCTGTGAAATAAGATTGAAGTGTCTTTCTTTTATTGGTGTCTTTGATTTGTGTTTATCTGAATGTGTATATAGAATGCAGAATATACCACTATTGCAGAAACATGTTTGTTTATTGTTTGAATAAAATATTTTAGAACATTTTACGTTCGTGTTTCATGTTGCTCCTTACGTTGTATAAATAGAGGATGTCAACAGTGTTTTATAAGTGGAGATTTAATTCGTTTGTCCCTATTAAATTCCTGACACGCTTGTCTACAGGATGAGATTCACACAAAATGTAATGGATGGATTCTGTGACAGGAGTGGAGTGTGCTTCGTGTGTTCGCATTTAGTCCTGATATATACATCTGGGACACTTAGTAGCATCATTTCAACCCGTGTGTAGCGTATTGTGCTATGAACTGATGTTACAAGTTTGTTCCGGTTTTCATGTATAGGGTGTTTATAATGAAGTGCTTGGAGGTACTTCAAGAGTGAGTTCTTCGCATCAAAACAGAGAAAAAATTTTATATGAACATATGTCCGGAAATTAGTGGTTTTGAATTTAATTGAAAGGTTACATTAAACAATAAGTACCTTAATTATGTAATATTTTACTTACAACTGACATATTACCTTTACAAAACACGTTCCCAGTTTAATAACTGTTTGGTTCTTATTGTTTGTCAAGACATAATTCAACACACTTGCTCACAATGTCCTCCACCTGAATCAACGCACGCATGGACACGTCTGATCACGGACTGTCCTACACTTCCAAGGTTCCCGGGTCGGTTTCGAGTGGTTTCACAGGCATCAAAAATGCGTTCGTGACGTGTCTGTTCATTTTCAATTGGAGCTGAATATACTAGGGTTTTAAGTGTCCTCGCAGACATAAATCTAAAGTATTGAGGTTAAAGCATTGTTGGACTAAAGCAAAACTGTTTGAGGACACATACTGATATGAAATTTTTCGTTGTTATGGTGTGGGAAACTCGCTCCTGAAGTAAGTTATGTGAGTTATAGTGACCGGGTGAGTGAGTGAGTGAGTGAATGAGTGAGTGAGAGTGAGTATGTGAGTGAGAGTGAGTGAGTAGTGAGATTAAAGATGCATCGTCTTCGAAGGCCATTTGCGCCTAATAAATGTTTTTACAAAAACGACATCAAAAACAGGAAAACTGACTAAACTTTTATCTGCAACAAATTGTGAAGGGGGCTGACATAGCAATGAAGTTAATCTGCAGTGTTAATGGATTAAAAATAATGTATTAAAACCTGGAAATACGTCTCGCTGTGTTTGCTTAAGACAAAAATACTAAGAACAAAATAAAATATAGATATTTCTATGACGTAGCAGTTTGAACTCAAAAAACAGAAGAGGAGCAGTTTATAACTCTGGATACAAGCTTGTCATCACACCGGCATTCGCACAGCATTTGTGAAACGCTAAGGGGTACGCCACATTTCACACACAAAAAAATGACAGGTTACCTCGCACCAGTGTCCATCAGTCAGTCTAGTGTGAATTAGGCGGTTGAGCATGACCCCCTGACAGAGACGAAGGTGGACCGCCACAAGCGGATGGATGACTTTAAGCCTCGCAATTTTGTGTCTTCAGTTAGGGACCATTCACCCTGCCTTTATGAAAACGTGAAACGAAGAAGATTGAAGGTGACATCAGTGCTTAAACCCGTTCAGGTGTCATCTCCGTATGCATCGTGGCATCCTCAGCAACAGTATCGGTAGTCTTGGTGTCCGTTCTTCTGTTATAGAACGCCGCGGCACTGGGAAGTTGGTTCTCGATGCGAAAAGCTAAAAACTCCCATTGGACAGGGCAGTATAGCAGGTACTCGGCAGATGATGCCAATTTCCCTGCCTTATATAAGAGGGACACTTGGCAGGGAATTTCTTCCTTTTCTCCTTTAGGTATTGGCTAGTAATGGTAGGTTTTCTTATCGGCTGAGTGAATGCATTAGTTACTTAAAACTTCAAAACAAGACTGTGCTCCATGGAGATAGTTAGTTGTTATTATTAGAATAGTGTGCACATATTGTCTAACTAGTGTATTTTGTTTGAATGCAATAAATAGTGAATTAATATATGGAATGTGCAAAATTAATCTTCATTACATTTATACGTCATTCACACTCTGCGACTGCTCTATGAATCATTTATGTTGCCTCCATTCATTGTATTTTTCTTTCTTTAACACGCAATATTTTTTCTTAATGGCTTGACAGCCCCTTGGGGGCCTAGGCCGCCTCATTTTTCGAGGCTTCACGATCACACTTTTAGACACACCACACTCGGTAGGACGCCTCTGGACGAGGGACCAGCTCGTCGCAGGGACCTCTACCTGACAACACACAACACTCACAAGAGACAGACATCCATACCCCCGGTGGGATTCGAACCCACAATCCTAGTAAGCGAGCGGCCGCAGACCCACGCCTTAGACCGCACGGCCACTGGGATCGGCGCACGCAATATTAGAATCGGTATCAAAGTACACATAAGGCTATTGTACAGGATTTTGGTACGGTTTAATTTTGGTATTAATCCAGCAGTATGCTTTTGAAATATATATTAAAGAAGTGGGACTTAACGATTTGTTTCTGAATGTAATGGCTCATAATACGTTCGATTGGGGGTTTACTTACGACTGAGATGGGCAATCTCTTTCTACAAACTTTCTGCAAACCCTGAATAACCTTTACCTTTTTAAGAAGAACTATGTATCATGGATAGGCCCTGTTTTTTCTATTGTCATTTTTTCTTCGTCACCTTCGAGAAATGTACGTGTTTGAGGTTGTGTAATATGTAGATCTATGCTGCTGGGGAGGCAAAATATGTCGGATTATGCTACTTTTACAGCTAGCTGGATCATGCAGAACATAGATTTACGGTAGTTGGCATATGAAGTGGATGTTTCGGCTGCTGGATTCTGCGTGTTGGCACTTAACTATGGCAGTCTCTCCAGAGGCTTCAAATATTCATTTCCCGAGAGGGGGAGTTCGCTTTACGGCAGCCAGAACGGACTGTCGCTACTAAAACTGCAGCTTGTGCTCTTTAGTGGAGAGATTTGTATCCCTTTTTGCTTCACTAGTGGCGTTTGGATAAGGAAGTGCATAGCAGTAATAATCCTTAAGTAGTCTGAGATGTTTAATTTATATACGTAGTAGCTTTACCTTGTAGTTCTCCTTCTTCTCCTTCTTCTTCTTCTGTACTTACGGATAAAACTTTCATAAATGTTTCTTAACTCTTTAAAGTACAGTGATTACTAGATGCACCGTCTTCTTTAACATTTAACAAGCTGCATTTTACCCGCAAAGTGTATTCATGAGTTTCGTGTGATTCTCAGAATAAACAGGAATTATTGTCCTAAACAGAATTGATCTTTTGTTTTACGTAAGACTGAGGTCATGATCCCTATCTTAACCAATGTTTGAACCTTATAATTGTTATTAATTTCCTTTCAGATATATATTTGTTACCAGTTCCAGATGATAGCTTATTACAATGTGAAGCCGAAACATGTAGCACGCCTTAGACAATAAAAACAATTGGCCTTAAAATAGTTGTGGTAGACGATCCACACACTGTATTTGTTTCGTTCTAAGACACAACGGTATGTCTTACCTTAAAGACTATTTTAGTTTTATTATCCCATCTACGTCAGTCCTATACTGTTACCTCTTGGACTTTACTAAGTTAACAGTAGCATTATGCTAGTTCTGCCCTGCTAATGGTGATGAGACTGAAGTACAAAAACTTCAATATTTCAGCTTTGTGTCCTTTTTTGGTTTGGTTGGATGATTCCAAACAATCCATCGAGGGTCGATGCCCTATGTAACATTTCGCAGCATTCTCTTTCTTTTCTCGATCAGAGGGTTTCAATACTGACGCCAACTGAAGCTAGAACACCACGCCTCGTTGGCTGCCCAAAACTACTTCATACCTGCACTCCATACCTTGAAGCCAGCTTCATCATTCGTAACCGTATGACGAGCCTTAATACTGTGACATGAATCCTACTACACAAGTGAATAATAGCAACAGCCCTCAAAATATGTGGGAATTTATCAAGATTAGTAATTGGTTTGCAATTTTCTCTCCAGAATGCCACGGTGTCTTCAAACATACGGATAAACACTATGGTAGTGTTTCAGATCTGCATTTGCAAGATAATCTGTTCGAATGAAGACTATTAATCTGCTATTCTGACTGATATTTTTATTTCCTCAGGCGCCCCAACGAACGTATAAATTATAATTTCAAACTGGCCACGATATATTTCTCTTAAATCTTATGGTTCTTATATTATTCGATATTACTTGGCCTGTATAATTAATGCCGTATCGTCAAACGCCCAAGTAATATAAATAGGCTACATGCCGGCTTTTTAAGTCCACAAATAATGACGAAATCGGCGATTCCCAATTTGTGGGCCGCTGACTGCCGGTGGGCCTCGGGGTTATTCCAAAGGGTCACGAAAAAATACATTTTGTAGACTGACTGGGCAATATGTTTCTCACATATAATAGCATTTATAAAATATTTTTTGTTTTTATGTTATGAATGAAATGTAAATTCATGTACAAAATTTGCCGAGTTCGTAATGGGTTATTGTTATGTATTCTTCCAATTGAGGGAGCGCAAGAGTACAACTATCAGCATATGGGGTCCGCAAAATTTTGTTGAAGTAAAGAAGACGTACTCACACTTGCAAATAATGCAAACCACTGTACTAAATGGTAAAACGAAAGCAATACCGACTAGAACACTAATTTAATACTCTCTGAAGCAGTAGAAAATAGTTGAAATTAGATGTAATGTAAGAAATGCAATAATTTAATAATTTGTAGTATCAGATTATTAAACCCTTTTCAAGCCTGGTGATTACTATATGTACCACTTGCTGTAACGTTTAAGAACTCTGTATTCTGCCCACATATTGTATTTATGTGTCTCCTAAAATTCTCAGAGCAAATTCCAAAAATTTCCCTGTACATCATAAACCAACTTGTCTTTAATTGGACATGGAATGTGGTCTCTGTGAGGTCAGACTTGGATTTTTACTTGTACGAGTTGAACGTCAGTCTGCAACGGTTAAACGACAAAGTACTGAAAAAAATTAAAACATTTCCGAAGAATAAAATTTTTCCAGAACTGTAACTGCTGTTACAAAATAAAACACTTTGAATATTGAAATAAGTTTGTTTAAAACAGTGACAAATCCTTTTCTTTGAAATAGATCGTAAGCTCGGAAAATATGACAAAATTTGTGAGTAAAGCTGTTATGAAATCAGTAATAGGCTGAAGCCTTATTAAAGAGGCATTAGGGGTTAATAATAATAAGGATATAATTTCATGCTACAGATGCAAGCTATGTAAAGTTGTAGAAACGATAGACGAAATGCGTATTCAATGATGCATATTGATTTATGGACAAGTAGTGGAAGAGTATTGTGGAAGACAAATACGAAAGCTTCGTTGACCAGAAGGTCTTTTAATTCTTAAAATGTGGACTGCTGGGCATGATATTCGGCGCTGATATTAAATGTTTTAGGTGGTTTATCTGAAAGTGATTTTACGCAAGTTTCTATGTGATATGAACCATTACTACACTCACGGTCTGGAATGTAATGGCATAACTGGTTCAAAGGACGATGCCTAATGCTAACACTTCACATCCGGTTTAATATGACAGCACGAATACATGTAAAAATGAAATGAAACATTGCGAGTGTGTGTGTCGTGTAAAGGGGAGGATACCGTGTTCATTGTCAAGATAAATTCTGAACCATAGCGGCGTCTCTGAATTTTGTGTTTGTCAGAGACACATCAGACTGAAGTAGATACATTAGACGCAAAAATGGCGATCCGAAAAGAGAACAGAAGAGAACCTAACAAAGGTCTGAGAATGGGAGACGGCAAAGAGTTAAAAAAAAGGGGAGACAGCTCCAAACCAGAAATGCATTGGCCTCTAGAGACTCTTATTCGACTAGACAGACAAGCAAGAAACCAGAACCCGCGTATGATAGCCAGAACATCTACCCTTCATAGTATTCGACCCCACCAGTGTGACATTTAGGGTATAAAATGTCAAATTTTATACTTTTCATTTCCTACGCGAATATTTTTACTGTGTCTTATGTTTTTTTTATCAGCTTGCCCTGGCTGACACATGAGCACAGTTCACAAAAATGTAATATTGTTATAGCAAAATGTATGCTGTTCCATTTGGGATCAATATATATATAATAGTCCAACGTACACAAATTAGAAGGTATTCGGTTCGAATCCTCGGTTTTGGACTAAATACATTGAAACCTATCTGTTTTGGTCACTTACGGTTTTATTCAAAGGGGATCAACTTAATCAGAATGCCAACTTATATAACATAATGTTCAAATTTCTTTTTCAGGCTAGCTCCAAACAGCGAGCAGCGTCTGTCGAATTTCCGTTGCCTTACATTTTTCCTCTGTGGATGGACGCTCGAGAAAAACAAAGCAGGTTTTCGTGAAACTTGATCTTAGGATGTTAGGTACAGTTTTCGGACAAATTAATTTTTTTTTAATTCGGACGGAAATTACGGAAGTTTTGGACGAATATTATTTTTATGCATTCTTAAAAAAATTTTATTCAGAAACATGCTGCATTATTGAGAATGCAATACGCTTTCTATATCAGAATATAAACAGCAGTTTTATTTCACATAAAACTATCGCGCTATTTGTTTTCGTCGCTTATAGGTTTAGGAACCGGAAAGTCAAGTGGTGGCTAAATGAAAGCACTTGACAACACAGCGTGTGTCTCTGAAGTGCGCCGGTCTTAGAAGTCTCTGCCTCTTTCATTCATGTTGTTGGCTTAGTCACGGTCTACGACTGAACGGGAACGGTCCGTGACAGTAGAGAGATAAATAAGGACGTCTTAAGTAAGGTTACTTTCAGATTATGTAAGATTAATTCAAATTTTATCAGATTAACTTCAGATAATTTTTACCGCCCCAATATTGATAGTACTGACAGGGTATTATCATCAACGATACGCAAGTAAAATATATAGGTTTTATTTATAGTGTGGCTCGCAAATATATTTTTCTCTTGATTTGGTCCACGTGCCCAAAAGGTTGCCTGACGCTGATTTAACCTCTCCATGACGTTGTACTACGTCACGGATTATATTGCGTGCATGAGCTTTGGTACCGATTAATGATTTAATATTTCTTATTTGTTATAATTTTGGACATTTAAGGCTTCAAAATATGTGGAACCTGATATTATCTATAATTTAAACACATTATTTAGGGAAACAAATTGTTTATGATAAAGAATTTCATACTTCACAGAAAACTCATTGCAAGTTTTATTACAAAAACCGTCTGATTTATGCTGTTAAATGAACATATAACTGTTTATTCTGAATATCACACAAACCCCATAAATAAATTCTGTGGGAGAAATGTAGAATTTATTTGATGTTAAAGCAGGTGTATATACAGTTACCACTGTATTGTCAAAGATTAATTCCGTAATAGATCAGTGTTTATTCTAAGAATGAATTAGGTCGTTTTCTTCAGAAACCCATGCTAGAAGGAGACAGGGTGAGGACTGTTAATCAGAATGGTGTTACAGCTACTTCACAAGACTATAAGTAAATTAGAGTTACATGACAAACAAGAAAATTCAATTTAGAGTAGAACTCGACATGTTATTCAGTCTATCACAAGAAATAAACTCCAAGAGCTTTAAAAGTGGAGACGTCTGTCTTGAGTAGAGGAAACAAAGATTGCTGGCTTATATGCAGTATTGGCTACGTCTGTGAGAAATGAAAGCGTTATTAATTTGCTGTAGCGTTTGAACATTTCTAAGGTAGGCATAAGTGAGCACGTTAATTAAAGTTTAATGTGAGTAATACAATCTTTAAAGTTAGAACCTTTTGTTATAGTTCCTACCCTTCGTCTGTTTACGATGTTGGATATAATTTAATATTCGGTCTATAAAACGTAATTCAGGGAGCAAGGACATCGTTTTGTTTTGTATTCAGAGTTGTTTTTCAAACAGAACCGTGTCATTAGTTATTTACGCTTTGACTGCAATTGGAATATTTTGTGAAGACGCTGCCATTGCTTTCAAAGTTTCGTATCTGCCAAGGAGATATATCTGTCTCCGAATATATTTCCTTGACGCACTACTCAATAAATCCAGTCAATTATCTTATATGCAGGTGACCAAATCAGGTATATTGTGCGTATTAACCGTTGTATCTTTACCTTGCAAACATTTACTTCATAAACCGACCACCAAACGGAGCGACGGCGATAAATAGTAAAAAAATACGCGTGACGAAACTCGCACCTTTGTTGACCTTTTTTCTTCTTTAGTCACGGAGAATAGGCAAAGTAATTCGCTGCTTATTGTTTTAACTTCAGCATCTTGTTCCTGAAGTCATTCCCAGTTGTAAATATCGTATATGTGTGGGCACTCTTCTCAAGGGTTACGGACTTATTACCTAGACGTTAAAATAAGTGAAAACGATTAAGTATTTACAAAAATGGTTCGTTGTTGCAATTTACAGTAGAGGTTTAAAACAACTGCTGTAGCCTCAGTGCACGTGGTGGCAAAAGGTAAAGCAATCCCATTACAGGCCTGGACAGGCCCTAAGGGTTCCAGGAGGTTGAGGCGCCCAGATTTCTAGACAATCGGCACATGAAGGTGGTAAGGTTGTCAGCCCTACGCACCGGCCGCCTTTACCCCTGAGGAAGTACTCCTGGTACTCATGTCTGTTAGAGGCTGAGTCGACCCCAGGGCCATAGTGCGACCGAAACGATTATGTGAATGAAAAATTCCAGTGACACCATCGGTAATCGAACCCGCGACCTTCCGGCTTGTAGCGCAGTGCCTCAAACAACAGCGCCACCGCGTGTTCCCGCACGTAGTGGCATTTTGTGTAAATGTATTTCGTTCATTGCTTCCCAGTACGAAGTCTCTGTCGCGGTAATCCACAGGATTGGATAGCCAGATCTCTAGATATGGCCCCCTGAATTTTTTATCTGTACCAGCACTCAAAGTTTGTTTCACCAGCAGAAGTGGAAATAAAAGCTGCATTTCTCAGTTGCGTTTCGCATGCTGAAATCCATGCGAAAGACAATCTTAATATAGTGGATCCAGGAGCTGCCGGGGTAGCGTAGACTATATCGACCACGCTAGGGGTTGGACGATCAAAGTTCGAATCACGGTAGTGACATGTGTGTGTTTTTCTCTCTTCTTCAAAACGTCAATACCGGCTCTGACGCCCACCCAGCCTGCTATTCAAATAGTCCGTGTGTCTTTTCCTGGAGGTAAAGTGGCCGGGACTTGAAGCTGACCGCTAACCTTCATCTAGTGCCGAGATTACGAATGAGTGTAGCTATTACCAAAGCTTCCCCTATACGCTTTCATAGAGTGTACAGCGACAGCTTACTTAAATACATTAATAGAGCTGCGCGCTCCGTTCACAAACGTGCCAGGATGATAATTGAAACTGGTGGTAGTTATTTTAAACATTTATTGCAAGTTTAGAAATAAAGACTCTCCAAGTACTTGTTGAATCATTGTTATATTTAACATTCAGATTATGAAAAATATATATCCTCTGACAATTTATTAGACCTTTGTTTGTATGACTTCGAACTTGGAATGACTTCAGGAATAAGTCCCTAAAATTATGGCCCACAATCGTAAATTACCTTGTGTGTGTGTGTGTGTGTGTGTGTGTGTGTGTGTGTGTGTGCACATTGTCATGATTTTGGATCGAATACGTTGTAAAATTTAGCTGCGAGAAAGAGAATTTTGTTACTGTGAAAATTACGTCTGTTTGGCTCCTTGGGCTCACTTTCGATCGGTGTGCAGGATTAAAGACGTTACAAGACAGAAAAAACTGTAACTTTGAAATGAAATTACCTATTACGACTTCATATACCTTTTTAGCTTAACATTTTTAGGGTTTTTAGCCACTTTCTCTATGCCATTACTGAATTAGGCCAGAAATTCAAAAGCTGCATGCTAAAAATGGAGTGGCAAATAAGGCTCCAGCCAATATTTTTCGCTAGCTTTATGTTGAGAAGGAAATCGACCACGCCCGTATGAGGAACGGATACTGCTCCTTGTTAGCCCGATAACGCTTATTTAAATCACTATTTGGAAACTTCTGTCTTCATTTGTATCGCCGTATGAATCTGAAATATGTATGTAAGGCATAACTTACTCTATCAGACGCTCTGAACTCCTAGTAGTCTACAGAAGAACGACGTTGGGATGAAGATGGGCAAGTAGGAGGAATATATGGAATATTTATATAGCAGAAGAAGAAGGATATTGAGAAGAAAAGCATAGACAAATTTGAGGGAAAAAGAATAAATAAGAGTTTTAATTGTACAGTTTTTTGTTAAGCCCATTACCATGTAAACTTTAAAAATAGATCAGTCGAGACCAGGGTGTTTTATGCATTTCATTGCAATGCGGCTATACTTTCCGCTATGTCGAGGTCATTCTAATATGGGCTGGTTTTGCGGAAGTGTCGCCAAAATTCTGTAACGTAACACTTTGAGCAATGTTCATGCATGTGGGAAGTAACGTGAAACGCCTGTCTTT
Organism: Reticulitermes speratus; assembly: GCA_021186555.1. Lineage (NCBI taxonomy): Eukaryota > Metazoa > Arthropoda > Insecta > Blattodea > Rhinotermitidae > Reticulitermes > Reticulitermes speratus. Next base: position 26,648,401 of record JAJKFL010000005.1, read on the forward strand.
TAAAATCAATTTATCGCCTAAAAAAATTTAAGAATTTCTTCGTAAGAAAGATATGCTCAACTACCTTCTTAGAGCGATTATCGTGTTAGAGAGGATAGACCGGTTGATTCATGTTAGGGAGATCTTACCCTGAGATCGGCTGTCGTGATTAAATGTGTTTGTGATTTTCGTCAGTCATTTTAGGTGAACACAGGCATAGAACCTCAAATTCGACAGCCATCACGACCGCATCCTCCCGCTTCTCTTCAAAATTCACTGTTTTTTAATCGTCCTATCCTTTGGCGCTAGAGGGTCTGAGCTCTTGAGAGCGTCTGTTTTGAAATAAACCAATACAAAATATTAATTATTCGTTTTAGATCTTTCACACTTGAAAACAATCATAGAATATGTTTCAGGGAGGCTGTGGACACTTCTCTTTTACGTTCCTTTGAAAGATTTCATGACGATATCTCAATTACAGTATTCTTCTGTACATGGCGTCGAAAGGGGGAAGGTTTCATTTATTTTAGAAATATGTTGGTGGAAGCAGACATCCGCTTTCACACGGAATATCCCAGAGTTAAAAAAAAAAAGTGATATATGTCAGCAAAACTGACCTTCAAACGCTAGTTGAAACCAAGATCTCCAAAACAGTAAACAGACATGCTGTCCACTCCGTGCCGTACACTGTGCGCCAAATACGCGTAGTGTACTATATCTGAGTGTGAGCAATGTCACAGAAAAGACGAAAGTCGTAGACAAATCTTGGCTCAGGTCAGAAACGCTGACTGCCCACTTGACGTGCCACTGCGCTCGCAGCTGCTCTCGCTTTAAACATCTCCTAAACATGTGACTAATTCACGACTCACAGTCCTCCTTGTGACTACACTCCATTTCCATTTTCTGTCCCTGTTTGCTTACTGGTTGTCATTTATCCTTCGTCAGGCTACTAAACTTTTCCTCGCATCACCGTGTCTCCCAGGAAAGCTTTTATGATGCAACCCATCCCATCAGTGTAGCCCATATAGTTTCAGTGGAATTGAATGATGGGTAATATGGTGGTAAATTTAGCAGATTGTGCCCTCTGGCTTCCAGGATCGAATCAATGTAATATTGCACTCTTCTGGGTTTGAAATATTTTATAAGGGCATACAGTGCTGGTTTATACGTATCGTCACCGAGGGAAATTATTTCTCGCTGTAAGCATTCATTAATTTGTGTTTTATGGTTTTTTAATTTGGAACTGTGTTTAATTTGACGTTGTGCTTTGGTGCGTTATGTAACAGTGCGACAATGTGAGGGCGAAACTTGGGAGATCAGTTTCTCTTTCTTCCCTCTGTTACAATCATTCTAGTTTATCTGGTGATCGTAATGGAAAGCAGCTCTCATAAATTCCACATAAGAATTATTTCGAAACTAGGCGATTTCTATCCGCCAGCTTCGAATATTAATGATAAACTATATAAAATTCATCACCCGCAAGCTGACGTAGGTAGGCTATATGTAAAACGGGAAGGAGGAGGAAGAGGCTTGTTGTAAATTGAAGCGACATACAAAACAGAGATAATCAATAATTCAGAATATATGAACACAAAATATAAGGAAGACATATTTTTAAATATTGTTAAAAGCCACACAAGTGTTCAACCAAATATGAATTCAATAACCAAAATCAGCAAAGATTGTAGAAGATAATGGATCACGTATCAGCTTGCCCAACACTGACAAAAGACCAATACATATATATATATATATATATAGCGACATGACAGAGTGTATGCAAGGAAATGTGGATAAATTAGACAAGTAACACTGGGATGAATATGTACCAAAATCATAGAAACAACTCGTGATAGTAGTCACCATATTATGCAATCAACAAGTTAACTGACAGATCCATCCCTAACAATAACCGGGCATCATAATCCGTGACAATGAAAAAGGAACATGTATGTTAAAAGATGTTTCAACTTCAGGAGACAGAAATGTGATCAAGAAAGAAGCCGATAGATTTTAAAATATGAAGGCCTTACAATAGAAATAGAACATATGTGGAATGTAAGAACAGAAGTGATACCTGTAATAATAGGGGCAACTGGAACCATTTCAAAATCATTCAGAAAATATCTGAAAAAAGTACCTGGAAAGCACGACATAAAGGAACTACAGAAAACAGCCATACTGGACACTGCGCACATACTGCGGGAAGTGCTAATGTTAAAGTATAAGACGTTTCTATGGGAAATGACTGTCACCATAGAATAGCTGCCATTTTGTGTATCATAAAACATGGTTTGTTTCAGGTGTATAATTGTAAGTACCAATGTGTAATGGTGATAAATGATGATGATGATGATGATGATGATGATGATGATGATGATGATGATGATAATAATAATAATAATAATAATAAGGCATTGCCCTATGAACATTTGAGCAAATAGCTCTTTCGAAGTATCATCACAAGATTTCATCTACGGAAATTGCGGATTTTTTTGTTTTGTTTATGACGTCGGATGTTCGCTGGAAGTTATTCCGTTTGTGCCGGCTTTCAGTTTTCCTTATTTAACACACAACGATGCTATTTACTTTTCTTCCCCTTGACTCCAATTCTTAAAATTTTCCCCGGGATCATTTTATACATCCTTCCTTGGAAACTGTCTGCCTCTTATTCGTCGAAGCAACTTCAAATTCGGACACATTTTCCCCGTTACATAAATATTACATACATTTCTACGAAACACAGCTCTATAGAAACCTTGCAGACTGTATTTCGATGTTTCTGTCATTTTCTTATCTGGGATCACAAGTGCATGTTCGTCTGAATTTAAAAAATTATTTCCTGTTTAATTATTAAGTCGGGGTACGAAACACTTCAGTTTCTTTCTAATCTTTTCTGAGATTTCATGATTAAGGTAGATACAATAGGTACTAGAATGTGTTGAATTGGACCGAGTTCATTTGCTGCTGTACAAGGTTCTGTCTCGCTTGCATTATTTCCCGTGAAAGAGTAGAATGCGACTAAGGAAAGTTACCATAGGCTCCTTCATGAAGATCCCGTCCGTGGGTTCAGCCAAATGTTTTCTTTACGGTAGCCACGTCAGGCGATTCTCCACGACGTTCTTAGAGTGATTAACGGGCGTAGTGGCAAGAAGGTTTTGTCCGGAGCAAGGGAGAGTTAGGGTAGGATTCCGTACTTGTGATAACATCTGAGCTAATCGCACACACACTGATGCCGCATTGTATCTCCCACATTACCTGCTCGTCTTTGGATCATTTTCGCAGTTTACACCGCATTACACAGTTTTAGCTCACTCCACAACACACTTATAATTTAATCGATAATCTGCTGGTAAATTACGCGTATTTTGGCGTACGGAAAACACGCTATTTCAGTTAATATACGTATCTACTCTACGGTGCTGTAAGTTTCAGACCAGGATTAGCAGGGCAGGTTGTGGATTCACTCGGCAGTTGGGTTTATTTGGGTTTAGGTAACTTATGGCATCGAGTTCATCTGGAGGTAAGAATAGATAATATCAAGTGTTTGGTAACTTGGTGTTCAGAGAAAATAACATAGGAATTTCAATGGAAACAATTTTTCTTCTGGAACTCTGACACTTTTGTAATAAAGGCCCCAGCAAATTTGATGCTCGTCACTCATTAACTTGGTTTTCTATGTATTTTTCAGTACACCGTCATGGTTCCTTACCAGTTTGAGGGAAGGGTTAAATTTGGAAAAATTTAACACATCATCCCTAATCAAGGAATAGGCCGACAGTTAGTTTTACAAAATATTAATACATCCTGTCTTTCAAAGATTTTGCTCATAGTAACTTTCAGACGATCTTGAACCCCTCGTCCGTGTTCGAGAACTGTACGTGTAATAAGTTTTGCTACAGATCAGCAGCCTCTGCGATTCTCCAATTTCCGTTGAAGGGGCCATCAATTAAAGTAAAACCCCTTTCTTTTGGTGATGATATTTACAATCTCATGCCAAATCCCTCTTCAAGTCTAAAATTCGGAACCTTACGAATCTCCGTATTCGCACGTTCCACCGTGACAAAGATACGTTCATTGCTGCCTTGCCACATACATCAGACACAGATCCTTTTAAATTTTATGTTAGCTGTGAATAGTAAAGGGGCTTATGCTTTTCTAATAAAATAGTAAAACTAAGGTAGAAATTTTGTCCTCTAGGATTCATTATTTCTGCCAACATATGTATTCCCTCCAGCAGGACCCTTAAGTGAAAACTATATAAGTCCACGAACGGTGAAAGCTTGTCCAACAAATTTCTTCTACGCTAGCAAATTAATCCCCCCACCCTTACATCCAATACAATATGTTTCGACTGCAGTGTGTTGCACTGAAACTTATATATTAACTCAAAAGTTATTCAATTTATTTCTCACATATTAAATGAATAAATTCAAAATATGATAAGGCCCATCTATTCTTACGTTAGATGATACAAACCCCTAACTGTAATGTCATGTATTTCCATCTTTTACACACGTAGACCGCATAATGAGTTTCGATTAAATTTGGTGTAAGGGATTACTCTTATAATGTTGTCGAGCAGATCTTAAGACGTTTACCAATGCTGCATAACCCTGTATTGTGTAAGATGGAATAACTTGTACTTTGGATATACACAACATAGTTAACCTTTAGTACACACAAACACTACCACATTGAATAGAAATGTGTTGAAATTGTTCATATGAAACTTGCAGAGGAAATGAAAGAATTTCGCAGTTAGTGTTCAATTCAGGTACTTTGTGCAAATAGCTAGTAAATTATAGCCCAAAATCTCTGGAAAGAATTACGTAATATGGTATTAAGTCAAATATCCGAGGTTGCACTTAGCCCCTGTTAAATCATCTACAATTTTGGACCTTTCGTAACGAAGGATAACAGAACGACCGCCTGTCAGCTTTATCATACCTGTCTATCTATATAGCTATAAAAGCTGTATAATCCCTGAACCAATTTTCATGAAATTAGATAGTGGGAAGATCAAGGCCTACTGAATTATTGGACACTTTCCAATTTTAGTTAAAATTAATAAAAATGACTGCACTTTACATGAAGATATGAATGTACTTCTGCGCGCACCTCGAACGTAGTTCGCTAAATATACACCAAAACGAAAATTATTTCGGGCAAAAGCTGTAGAAAAAGAATGAAACACATGTTTTGTGTTCCATTTACATTTTCCATTAAGTCTTTCTACTTTCGAGATAATTAGAAGTGAGTGAACGCGACAGAATTGTACGACTAACTATTTAATCAAAGTACCCCAAACACACTATACAGGGCATACAAAAAAGAATGGTGCGGTATCAAAAGTGAATAAAAAATGTATTTCTCACCTTACACGGGCACAACATACACCGTCAGCGGTGGCAACTGTCCAAGTTTCTCATTTGGTAATTACAATCCTTCAATGTGTGCACCCTGGGTCACACGACACACATCCACACGGTAAACAAACTCATCCCAGACCCGGTGTAGCATGTCCGCTGTAATGGCCTGCAGTGCATGCGTTATCCGATCACGAATTTCATGGATGGACGTGGGCAATGGTGGTACATAAACGCTGTCTTTAACGAATCCCCAAAGAAAGAAATCGCACGGTGTAAGATCTGGCGAACGGGGTAGCCAAGGGAGAAGGTTCTTGTCTCCATTTGCAGCAGCACGTCCGATCCAGCGCATTTCCCCTAAACTGGCCCCGCGGCCATGCAGTAAGCATGAGAATCGAACTGCTGGTAGCGCATGAGAAACTTGGACAGTTGCCGCCGCTTACGGTGTATGTTGTGCCCGTGTAATTGAGACATAAATTTTTATTCACTTTTGAAACCGCACCATTCTTTTGTGTATGCCCTGTATGTACTCTGTAACAATATCCTGAAACCACATGTTTCGGCCTAATCATGGTCATCGCAGGCCGGAATACGTTGCGTATTTGTAACAGGATATTTTATGTAGTAAATATAGCTGTGTTTGACGGTTTTCTTTTGTAAAATATTCATGCTTTATGCTTGGAATTGTGCGTACTATCGGAATCTCGCTTACTTGTTATGTGTCCCATTAGCTGTGCGACAATGCAGCGGGTGTTATTCGTCCTCTTGACAGTGCTCAGTGTCACGCAGACATGGGGGAGGCTATGCAGACTACTCAAAGCGTTCTTTAAATTATGAACGTATCATGTTCTTCTTTATTGAAAACATATAGTAAAATCTCACTCTTCCTTTCTTCTCAGGTGTGAGAGTTAAAGTTAATTGTTTGTATCTTTTGTAGAGAACGACCTGACACTCTATTAATTCTTATAATTTGAAGGGACTGTCACTTACGTCATGACAGCTTCGTGTGCCTACAGAACACAGGATTATTTTTAGTGCACTGGATATTTAATGTTATCTGTGACCGTTGTCAGTGTTATAATAATGATACTCTTGCATACGTATCATTTTTCTTTCTCTTTCATATTCCTTTATTCTCTTCTTTCTCTCGTGTATCCAATACTTTGTATTCACGGTTTAATTAACGACGCTGTCTGTAGCGTCAAGCGATTAGCAAATCCCGTGATGAACGGGAAAGGATGTGGAAGGAAGCAGATGTCTAATTTGACGTAATCTCCACGCATTTGCTGGCGGGAATCATGATACCCACGAACAACCTTAGAATAATTGATCTCCGGAAACGAACTGGACCTGAAACCTCGAGAGCGATGTTCGGTCTCTCTGGCTTTTTCTTTCTCTCTTCCTCTCTCTTTCTTTTTTAACCTGGTATACCTTTTGTTTTATTTTATTTTCTTTGTCATCCCTTTTTTTATTCCACACTTTTTTCTCTATACATTTATTTCTCTTTTTCGCGTTTCATTTTATATCTAAACTTTATTCTTCCTTTGTTTTTCTTGCCTTCTTTTTCCTTTATTTCACTTTCTTTCTTTCTGTCTGTTTCGGTATGCTTCATTTTTTTTAATTTACTTCTCTCCCTCTTCTTTCTTCGTGTCGTTACTTAATATTTTCCCTCTCATTGGTATCTCCTTCGTTGCTTTCTTTTCCTATCTCCCTTTATTTCTTTCTCTCCCGCTTTTCCATTCCTTATTATCTCCTTATTTGTTGCTTTCTCTCGCTTTCCCGTTATATGTACAGGGAGTTATTTTTAAGCGTCATTGACTACCCCGAATCTCCACAGTCGGCAAGTTGGACCGTAAGCCTTGCACCCTGAGTTTAGTTTCATGAGGTTTGTGGGCAGTTGAACTGACCTCAGGTTGATGTGGATATCAGCAGTATGCACGGCCATATAATAAATACAGCCACAGGGTGTTAATAATAACTTCCACACAGTAAATATTATTTTATATCTGTACGTAGATAAATGAACTAACCTCCACCGCTTAAAGTCAGTTCTGTATGTGTGTGTGTGTGTGTGTAGCCGCGACTGATGTCATGCAGCTCTTGTATGAAATGTTGAATATATGAAAGCATATGATATGGAGGGTCATTCAGCTTTTTTCAAATCTGATGCTTCGGGTGCTGTTTTGTGCTTTCATGGCAAATAAAACAGTTACATTTTCACTGGATCAGAAAAATGATATAGGCCTATAAATAGTGACGATTTATGCTTACAAAGAAAAAGTAACCTAAAGCACGCATACCGACCTATCCACATTTTCTTTACATAAGGTCTGTACATTGGTAATACTGTTGGCTAATATCATGCAGTTCCTGTGTTTACCTTTCTAGGAATTTTCTGTAGTTTGGGGCCCAAACCTCCATTAACGTATTCATCATATCCCAGCGTTTCACTGTAAATTTCCTTAACTAAACTGAGGCTGCAGAAAGGACTCCCATGAATGATGGGTATGACGTCACTCGATGCTCCCCCCGTTCTCTCTCCTCCTGTGTTCCCCTCCATTCTCACGTACCTATGTCAACCAGATCCATTCGCTTGTCGCTAGCGAAAGTTACCCGAGATTTCTATAAACAATATTACTAGAGAATTGGAGGGGAATATAAGAAATAACGATGGTGAAAGGGGCCGTGTGACTGTGCAAGCGAGATGTGGAGCTCTTGGATACCTGGGATTTTCTTCCAGTCGTCTCAGTGTTTTATGATCCAGCAAACACCGTCACATTCTTATTTCACTAAGGTGTATTTTAATTTTATTCGGATATCTGCCCTGTATGTTTCATGAGTTTTTCCGCCTTGGAGCGCCTTTTCAAAAAAAATACATATCGGTTTCTCATACATACTCCATACAACATAAGAAACATAATAACGCAAAATATAAAAACTGTCAAAGAGGGGCCCTACGATATATGCAGTTACCTGTATCCCGAATGAAATATTCAACATCGGGAGTAATGGAGGAGAAAATACCTAATAATATACGGGCAGAAACTGAAATAAGTTTCATTTTTTAGAGAAGATGAAGTACACAGATTTGATGGACATGTACTATACTAAAGACACCTTCGCCTTATCAGAACGAGGCAGCGAGATTGTACTAACATGAGACATGGGTCTTATACGACCCGAAAATTTTATAAATATTCTTTTTTTAAATTATTTGTTCAATTGACTCTGTAATGTACTTCAAAATACACACGGTAAAAAACCCGGATCCCAAGGTGAAATCGGCATTAGGGAATTTGTAAAACTTTATTTGATTTTGATGAAAATATACCTTCAGTATTCGAAACATGTAATTAGCGACTTGGATTGTAACAAACATTATAGTTATGCCGGCTGCCTTATTGTATTTATTATATACGTATGCACCTATTTCTCATTTCCTATTACACAGTACATGTTCCAAAAATTCCATTCTTGTTGACCACTTTATTGACCGTGTTTTACAGTACGTTTTATTTGATGTCAGTAGCCCATTATCACTCCTGTTTAAGGACCATGGTGCCTGAAGTCTCAGTTAATTCATCAGTATGGCTTTATCAGTGGGGTAGCTAGGTCTTAGGCGCCCGGAGAGTGTACTCACAATGCCATCGCCTAAGAGAAATTATGAACTTTAAAAAAATGTATGTTGCTTATTGAATTTCCTTTTATTTGGCTCAATAATTTAACATTTGTTGAGCGCTGAAATCAAAATGTTTTCATTTAAAGTATTCATTTTACAGCCCCTTGAGTCTGCAGCCAGGGACCGTCGCACCACTCGCCCTTCTGCAACTTTCACCCTTGCTGTTTATTATGTACATGGTCTTGACATCAACTGTAGACCTCATTGCAATTGTTACTCTTTGCGAGTGTGAATATTGGCTCCGTCGCACTGATTATGGGTGTTTGAGAACTGAGTGGTAGAATGCTTATTTGAACTTAAAACGAACAAAGAATATGAAAAATTACACAGTGAGGAGCTCCATAACTTCTGCTCTTTACCTAATATTATTAGGGTGATCACATCAAGGGGATAGAATGGACATAACATATAATGTGCATGGGAGAGATGAGGAATGCATACAGATTTGAGGTGGAAACCTGGACACAGACCACTTAGGAGACTTGAGCGTTAACAGATTATATTAAAGTGACTCTTAATGAAATAAAACGAGGCTGTCGACTGGTTGTATGTGGCTCAGTATAGGTGACAGGTGAACACGATAATGAATCTTCGGGTTTCTTAGACAGCGGGAATTTGTTTATTTGTTTACCCACTATTAGATTCTCAACATCTGTTCTGTTTGATGCAGGTAGTTCTTTATTCTGTGCATTCACTAACTTCCATATCCCGTACTATCACTCTGAAGTAGTAACTACACGGAAAGACTGCCTAAAACGAATTGCTCCAACGTACAAGGCAACCTAAAGCCTGAATCCGTTCCTCCTTTAGGTCGGCTTAGCAGTGTTTTGAATCTGCGTGTGTCGCCCGTTATTGACAGTCTCATCAGCATACTCATTCTGTGACTAATCCTCCACCCATCACCCCCGCATTCACGTTCGTGAAGCGTGCATGACCCTACAGGCACCCACACATCTAAATTACCTCCCCATTCTGCATAAATTCTCCATCCCATTGCAAGTCGGAACGGTTTATTCGGACAGGTTTTGTATTTCCTTGTGATCTCATCGCTCTGTGTGCGTTTCCTACCTTCTGAAAATTCCAGGCTGTTTGTTTAGCCTTCTCATACCTTTAATGATTTTTTTTCAAATGAAGCAATGCCTCTGTTATTTTTATGTATTTACTTATTTATCATCTTTATTTATTTATTTATTTATTTATTTATTTTAGTTCATCTGCTTTTCATTTCTTTCTCAATTACCTCCCACATTCTTCCTTCATTTCTGTTTTCGTTCCCATTCATTTATGCATTAGTTCTTTCTTTCTCACTCTCTAGTTTGCAGCATTCTTACTTCATGTTGCGAGGTGTCGCCTTCAAATTTCCACCTGATTATCGGCTATCATGACTGAGATTTTTCTTGGGTTTCCTCATTGTCTCCACAAAAATGCTGACGTGTTGTCTAAAATTAAGCCACAACAGCTTCGTCACACTTCATAAATAAGTATTTACTGATTATCCTGATCACTAACTGCCGTATTATCTGAGCTACCAACAGAGCCATTAACCTGATCACTTACTGCTGTATTATCTGAGCTACCAACAGAGCCATTAACCTGATCACTTACTGCTGTATTATCTGAGCTACCAACAGAGCCATTAAATAAAAACAGATAAAGAAGCAACTTGTCACGTTTTCTGTTTTATTTCTTGTTTATATTGCTGTGGTTTCTATCTATAATTCTTCCATTTTTCATATCTTTCTCTTCAGTTCTTCTTTGTTTATTTCACTCCATTTCTTCGTACACTAATATGTTCATTTCTTTCTCTCGCCTATTTTATTTCACGTTCTTTCTTGCATTATTTTTCTAGTTTCTTCTGTACATATTTCTTCCCTTTTATCGCGTAGGTTTCTTCTCTTTGTTCCAGTTCACAATTTCTGCCTGTCCTAATATTACCTAACAATTATTGACACTCCATAGACAAGGCACACTATTCTCTCCTAACAAATAGAAATTAAATTTTTTCAAACCTTGTAGATTACAAATTTTGTCTCTTTTTCAGAAAGTTTTAAAGTATTTTTATCTAGCTGTGAATGAGCCTAAAAGCAATCAAGGAGTCCCTTTTGGAGTTTAAGAACGGCAGACATGAATTCGGCACGTTACTGGAGTTAGCGATTATTGTGTAACGGTTCGTTACGTCTTCGCAGTCTTCTCTTTCTCTCGGTCTGTTGATTATGGTAGATGATGAGAATTATATAACTTACTTCCAAGGAAAGTACCCTTACCTTCTACATTTTAACTGCCTGCTACGGTGTCCAGTCCTTTTCGAAAGTGCTGATTTTATTATTTCTCTCTTTCTGCTTAATTACTTGTTTCTTTATTTTTGTCTTCCATGATTAGTCAACCTAATGACTGTATCTACCATAAAGTCTTCTTTCGAGTCTTTCTGTCGCCGTCTGCGGACTGTTGTCGTTCTATAGGACCATAAGCAGTGTTATATTTTATGGTTTGGCTTTTTCCGTTCTATCTACATCGCCTGACCGGAAATGGCGGTACGTGGTTAGCACTCTGCTTCGTATCTGGAAGGTGCCGGGTTTGGAACTTGGCCCGGAGACGGGTTGTACTGACTGAAGTTGTCTGTGTTGTGTCCGTCATTCATTCCAGGCTAACGCATAAAGTTATAACACGATCGAGTCCTTTCGCTCTATCTGCAATTCGTTATTCAACGTATTAACATTAAACGCCTTATAGTTTGAGCTGCTGACAGCGTGGTTAAATAAACTGTAAACAAGTAAAGAGTCTATTCGTATATTCCTATTTTAATCTCTTCAGTTATGAAATCAGTTAATTAGTATCTTCTTTTTCTTACAGATTTAAGTTTTCTTCTTTTCCAATCGGTTCTCATTGCTTCTGCTTTCATTCAAATGTTGTCCCTCGGCCATTGCACAACTTTCGTTCACTTATTTTACAACTTAACCACCCCCATCTAGCGCCGAGGTTAAGAATAAGTAGAGCCATACCTTTGCTCTCCTTCTGTGCCTTTATGGCGTGTTGCAGGCAGACCGTTGTCTCGTCTGTCACTTAGCGATTTACTGATTGTTCCTCCTGCCGTACATTGCAGTAGTCCTGGTCCTGAATGTGGCTTTAGAATGCTAATTTCGTGACTGAGATTTCTCCTTTCTTATTTACCTCGGTTCCTGCCTTGAAAATGACCATGATTGCTACCCTTTGTTAAATCTGCAAAGCATTAAGGTCTCTCTGTTATAGATTTTTTTATTCGCTGAGAAATAGGCGCATGCGCTTGAAGTCTGTGCATGTATATTTATGCGCATGCTGCATTGTGCTCACATGCAGGCTCATATATGCGTATGCATGTCAAACTATTAAACTGACACACACCAGAATTGTACACAAACGGAGTTGGCGTTTGCATTTCAGTTCACACAATTCCCGTTGCAGTTATAAACTGGAAGATGTTTTATATTTCATTCAACCGTTGGCTTGCTGTTATTTTTTTGAGTTCGTGGTTCATAAAATTATGAAGTTTCAAAATACGAGGTACTCAGATTCCTAATTTGATATTATATTTTGTGATAATCTGGTAACAATATAGCTGCCTTTAACGGCTTGTCCATGTCCTTGTTTAATGAATGTGCAGAAAGAGAGAAGTAAAAATATAAACAAAGCTAAAAGAAGTGAAACTGGATAAAATATTATAACGATGTTAGTCTGCTATTGATGTCTTGGCATGTTATTTAAGTAATGCATCTCGGCATCTTAGTGCAGCGAAAATAGGAACTAAGGAGTGCAGTCTAGATATGATACGTCTATAAAATTAAGTCCGGATCTCTTACTACTGCAATATACGAAGTGGAACATGAACCACTCATGCACTGAAATTTTGTTTTGTGTATCACAGTTCACAGCAACATTATCTTTACTAAGATACAGATATAATACTCGCAGTGGATATTTGTAGTCTGTAGCAGATATCATGAACTTTATGCCCATAAGCGTTGTGGCACCATCGAAAGGATTTTGTATTGGATGCCAGTATTGTAAACGGGCTAGGTCAATTCATAATTATTTTCTTCGCTGACCACTGGGCGATTTCCTCTAAATGAACCTCATCTCTGTCCAGTGCCAATGAGCCCTAAATGTTTCAGCTGCCACAGTTAGGAATTTGCGTGTAAGTATTAGTGACATTCAAACAAATAGTGGTCTTCCTTTTTTATATAATGTAGTTCAATACGTAAGTAGGTACCAACGGTCCGGAGGAATGTATTGCCACCACTTTCAGGTGAAATTGTAAAGTTGACACCATATTCTATAGTTAAGATGAAAACACTGGGACCCAATGAACAGACTTCATGTTGAAATATTTGGGTGATACATCCCGTTGTGATACATAAAATACATGATTAAATAGTAAGATACGTCTGTCCGTTTAATAGTAATGCCTTGTATGTTAGTGTTCTTTCTTGACTTATTTTTTTCAGTGTCTGATGATGGCTCATAATTAAAGACGAAAGATGTTGCGCACCGAACAATACAATATTTTCCAAATACACACACCACTATAACCAACAAATGTACTCTTATTATACCTTGTTATGTTGTACAATACAGTCACAGTAAATTAACGCGACATGTTTCGATCCCTTGTTGGGATCATCATCAGGGACTTTTAGATTATAAATTACACAATTTATTGTGACGGGGCGCGCGGTGGCGCAGTTGGTTGAGGCACTACGCTACAAACCGGAACGTCGCGGGTTCGATTCCCGATGGTGTCATTGGAATTAATTCCTTGACATAATCGTTTCGGTCGCACTATGGCCCTGGGGTCGACTTAGCCTCCAACAGAAATGAGTATCAGGAATATTTCCTGGGGGGTAAAGGCGGCCGGTGCGTTGGGCTGACAACCTTACCACCTTCATGTGCCGATTGTCTACAACCTCCTGGACCCCTCAGGGCCTGTCTAGGCCTGTAATGGGGTTGCTTTACCTTTACCTTTACCTTTACTGTGACTCTATTCTGTAACATAACAAGGTATAATAAGAGTGCAATTGATGGTTAAAGTGCTGTGTGTTCGAATGACAATGCACGGTATGAATAGTATAATGTCCAAATACAGTTGTGACCAACGTATCGACTCCTTGTTTTCTTAACCTAGCATTTCCCAAAGCAAATGTCTTTATTATTCGCTGTGGTATCTGTTCATATTCTCAGCCAAACGTTTACCGTTAATGGCCAGACTTCATCTCAGATTGTAACTACATGCGTTGTCCAGAATACTGCATAAGCTGTGTCGTCTCTGCCTCCAGGATTGCCGCAAGCAGACGATGCTGGGGCTGGAGGAAACGTCAGCGCCATGCCCTATTTTGACTTCAACGTCCCTCGCAACGTGACCACTGCCGTGGGGCAAACCGCCTTCCTGCACTGCCGGGTGGAGCAGCTCGGAGACAAAGGGGTGAGTGTGAAATGTGCAACATTTTCAGTCCATTGATTAACAAGCATCTGTGTTCAGAAATGACGTGAAAGCACCTTTTTAAAGAAGCTGGAAACCTGTCCCAGCATCATTACTATACATGTGAAGGTGTTTCTTTGAATATTTTGTTAACCCTTAGAGGGGTAGAACCAGACACAAAGACAGGCCCCTGTATGAAAAGCTTTAAACGTATCCAAAACCTGCTAATTATAAAACCAACAGATTTCAAAAATCGTACCTTCCTACTGCATGTATGTCTAGTCTTGCATATATTAATATCGGTATATGTTGTCTACATATTACTATTCTTCTTTTTTGTTATCCTTTGACTGTTTGACCCTGAAGATGAAAGCACAGTGATCCTTGGAAATTGGGTAAATATTTACCAGTCGACACATCTTACCTTCTGTAATACTTTTACCTTCCGTAACACAGCTGTGACAGCCTCAAATCTCCTACTCTTTTAGTGTTAACAACAACGCCTCTTATCGATACTAATAAAATATAAGGTTGCTGTCATAACATAGTTTGCCCTTTGCCATTTTTTTTCACTTTCCTATAAAATTGATTGTTACATTGTTGGTAGGTTTTTGAAATTACTTGCTACTATACTCAAATGGCATGAAGTTATACAAGGATTTTATTCCGTAGAAATGATTCAAAATTCAGCGAACTCCAAACTGTTTTAGTAACTTGTACTTTTATGTACACTGCTGTAGATAAGAAATTCAGAGCATTCCTAACCCATAATAATATCTCCTCCACCCCCACAACTTTCCTCATATTTATTCTTAACTGAATGAAGTGACAACCTATTGACTCGGAACAATATTCATATGAAAAGACGATTAGAATTCTAAGAACCCTACAGAGCCTTTTAATCAATTCTGTTTCGTAATACAAAAACGTATACCGGCATTAATATGTGACACCATATACTTCGGTGGGTATGTACCAACGGACCGGGGGAACCTGCTACGTCCATTTTCGTGACAGACAAAGGTGGAGGTCAGAGGTTCCTCCGGAAAAGTTGCTATGTCTACAAATTTACACGGCATCGTATCCCAGAACATCATAATCCTAACCTGCTGAACGCAGTGAAAACATCACGTCTTATAGCAAGGCTCTTCGAACAATAGCTGAATATACTTTAACGGTGGATTGCGGTAAGTGTAATTTTGAAATAGAAGCACTTCTTCTCTCCTGGCTTCAACTGTGTTCCACTTCATAATCACTTTGTTAATGTCTGCCTGCATTTCCGTGTGTCTCTGGTCTCAAACGAATTGAAACTGTTCAGTCTTTTCCAGTAGTTTAAGTATTTTGTATTTAGTCGTCCATTATTGCCTTCACTTAATACTGAGCGTCTTTCTTATATAGTCTACTTTAATTTCGTCTAATCTGATGTACTCCTTTGTGCTTCTTAACCCCATAAAGCTTAGCGGTTTATTATGTTTCGCCACGTGTAACACCAAAAAGTCTGCATTTCTTCCACGCAGTTTATTTCTGTAACAATGTCGGATACAAGTAACATTACCTGTATTTATGTAATTGATTGTACTATTTTTGGATGTTATTGTTTATATGGTAGACGGTAAATTGTAAATAAGATTGTAATTGTGTTTATGTTTTCCATGTGATTGTTACAACAAGCAGCTATATATAATATAACTGATATTTTCTTCTAATCAAAGCACAGTGTGTTTTTGTGAGTTACGAACTGAATGTTTCTTTACAACGTAGATGAATTTTGTCTGCAAAGGGTTAAAGAATTTTTCGCAGGGTGGGAATTTTAATAAAACCTTCGTTATTCTCAAAACAAATTTTATTTACATCTGCCTGCCATCACTTTATAAAATTTTAACTTTGTCCCTTTGCTTAACATAAATCAACTGCATAGAGCAAATAACTCGTTAAGAAGATAACAGTCTCTTAGTTCCTCAATAAATTCCCTGTCATTAGTAAAATCCGAAGGCTCATTACCATATTCATAACAGCCTGCCACCGCATCCATATCTTATTCCTGTAAGATCCATTTTCATACTATCCTCCCACCCAAACCTTTGACTCACAAGTGGCTTCTCTTCGCACTTCGAACTGAGGGTATCCATTTCTCATCCCTTCTATGCGTGACACGTGTCTCGCCCATCTCGTCCTCCATAATTTGATCATTCTAATAATGTATGATGAAGTTCCTGTTTATAGCCCCCAGTTACTTCCTCTCACTTATGTCCAAACATTAACCTCAGACATTTGTTCACAAGGACTTCACTCCGTTTTCCGTTATTAACATAAAGCATGTTGCACACTCTACAGAACAACGTATGGATTTTTAAGTCTACGTTAGTGTATTCCAACCTTTTTTCCATGGACGAAATACAGAAATAATTTTTCTTGCGCCGAAGAACTCCTACCTACGAAAAAGAAAACAAAAAAAGAGGCAATTGATAGCGCACGGCAGTTATTCGAATATTTCCAATTGCCTGACAAAAACTTCCGCACTCTTTCGAGGGATACTTGGAATTTTCCGCGGTAT
The DNA here is from genome assembly GCA_021186555.1 of Reticulitermes speratus. Classification (NCBI taxonomy): domain Eukaryota; kingdom Metazoa; phylum Arthropoda; class Insecta; order Blattodea; family Rhinotermitidae; genus Reticulitermes; species Reticulitermes speratus. The sequence continues at coordinate 26,665,431 of JAJKFL010000005.1, forward strand.
GTCAAAAATGTTTATTTATTCCACGATTTCTCGCGGAGCCCCTAACAATGTTCTGCGGAACCCTGGTTGGGAAACACTGTCTGTATTTAATTTATGTCAATTTTTCTTCTTTAGACAAAAAATGTTCTAAACTGTGTGGTATAAAACACTTCCAGAGTCTCTTAAAATAAAACATCAGTAAATAAATGGGCCTGAACTTGTTATATTTCGTATTAAATTAAATCGAATTCTTTTAACATTTAATTACAATTAATCAACTTTTGTAATTAAAAATAGACCCACAGATGGAAAGCAAATTTTAAAACCGGCTGTGCGTAGCCACATCTCAATAAGTACGTACAATCAAGCCCAGAAGTGTGAACAGAGGTGTAGAATGTCTACAGTATGTGCACAGTGATATCACTGTTAGGTCAGAGTCACTCAGCTGAGCAGTATCAGGCAGGACTGACATTACGGTAGTAAGATGTGTATAATATCTGCAATGCTACAATATATAGGTTACAGAACGTCTAACTAAACTTTACCTTCACTACGGCGTGTCTTTTAAAAACAGTTGGCGAATTGTTTCCACGAAGAACGCGTGCTTTGCGGAAGTATTGCAAATCACCGCTCTTAGCTCGACTGAATACATTTCGCTCACATACTAAAAACCTTCTCTGTAGCAATCACAGCACGACTGGGATCCCATATCGAGCAGCGCAAATAATATGACGTAACATGCTGTCTACTCGCTTTGCGTAACCGAGTTCGTATTTCCCCGTACTTGGCGCTAGAACGAGGTGGGTGGTCAGCGCCTCGCCCAGGTCTCTTTACCTCGGGAAAGAGACGCGGTACGCTTTGTACAGGAGGCTCGTTGTGCTTCGGAGCCGGTCTGGATGGGTCCGGAGAACCTCGCCCCCACCGGTGTTCAAACCCCAGGCCGTCCAACCTGTACCGAGTCGCTATACCGACTACGTTATCCTGACCCTTCAAGACAAGTATATCCCCGCCAAAACAAAGATCGTCAAGTACCGGGTGGTCTTTAATATACTACAGTCTTTTTCCCTGCTGGAGTAGCTGACGGCAGTGAAGTTTTGGATTCTGTTCCTGTGGTTTGTGGTATCATGTCGTTTGTTAGATATTTTCCAAAGTTTGGTAGGAACACAATTTCTTCATCTTAATTTACTTAGGGTACACACTTCCAAGGAAGACACTGTAATTGGTATAATATTTCCACTATTTTTTTTTGCACGAATGATTTCACAAATTGAGCTTTGACATAACCATTTTCCATCTCGATATCCCATGTAAGAAACAAAATAAAGCAATTTTAATACTGAATTTTCGTTATTGTTTAAAGATACATCACAGAAATACGGGACTTTATGCCCATCCTGGTATTTAATTAATTATTGCATATTTAGCAATGCTCTCAGTAGCGCAGTCTCATGCCACGAATAATTCCTTCCATATTCCTCCCACTTCATTATTCATTAGTCACCCTGTCTTTCCAAGATATAAATACACATACATCAAACTGCCTGCAGAGTCTTTAATATATATATAGTGAATTAATAGGATTATAATAGAAAAAAGTAACTTTTCTTGTTGTTATTATTAAGAGCAAGTGGACAGAAACACTTTATATAATTAAGGGAATTAATTGAAAATATCAGATGATATTTGAGACTTTCTGAGTTATGAATGTATAAGAGGATAAAAACATATTACAGCTAATTATTTCTTTAAAGGAAACATTCTTTTGAAATTTGAGTCGCGCAATCAAGTCTCTCGCTGTCGCGGCGGAAGTGTTTTCTGCTTCTTTACAGAAGTTATATTCGCTAAAGGTCGTCGTTCTCTTTCTAAAAGTCCCTTTTTATCTACTAACTTTAATTAAATTCTGATTAAGTCTGGAACCAATGGTTCTTTTACATTTATTTGCACATTAAATTTTAATAAGTATAAAGTCATCCGACCGACCAAAACCTCTGCGCGATTGCATCTCGTCTTTCACGAGGTAAATACTCTGTCGTATTCTGTTTTATTTATCTTCTTTTTCAGTTCCATTCCAATGAAAAGGTGACTGTAATCTGCAATGCGTGGTCTGTCTTAATGCCTATGAAGCTGGCGTTAGAGTTTCAAGTGATCTCAATTATCTTGTAACTCATACAAGTATAAGTTTTTGAGGTTTTCAGGAAAGTAAATGTTTATATTTTCGTCTTTTGAATTACGATGCCGTCTATTTTCGTAGACGGGTATTAGAAGACCACATTTTAACCGGTTTGTACACAACGTTTGTCTAAATAATAATCAAAAATTAATTTTATCTGGCAGGAAAGCTTTTATGCGTTCATTACAAATACCTACCATTTAATGCCCTTTAGGAAGGTAATGTTTTTAAATTCTGTGTCGTACGAAATAGGTAAATACACTGTTTGGGAAAAATGCCGTGATTTTATTGTTAAAATAAGATGTTACATATAATTACCACCATGCTATAGAGGTTAATATATATACGTATTTAAAAGAATTTAACAATGATGAGAGCGTAACTGTGTCAGTGTAGTCGTAGTTTATTTCATGGTCGTGTTTCCGTTGTAGAGATTTAGAGAGTCCAGTGGGAGTTAAAAATGTCGATGATCGGTAATAAATTACTTATCTGGAAGGAGGAGGAGGAGGAAGAAGAAGAAGAAGAAGCGATCTTGACCTATTTCAGTATTTTTGTCATGTAGCTGGAGATACTCGGGGGGTAAAAAACTCGACAACGTACGAGCGCAATGCAAGGTGGGAGCGCTGCAGTCGCATCAACTTGCTCGCCAATGCTTTGCTCATGATTATGAATGACCTTAATGTCGACTCATGGTAAGAGTTGATGTGAGTGATGTTATCGCATAAGGCAATGATTCACAATTCCATTGGAGTAAGAGTTATTCCATCCTGAAACAGATTATCGTGTATCCCCTTGCCTGTCTATTCGTCTGCCTTTGAGACCCTTCAGGACAATGCAGCCAGTGTCTCCCGTTTTCGGGGGTTTTGACTCATCATCACGTGGTCTGTCTTATGACAGGTCCATAGCCTCTTTCGAAGCGAGTTCTCCATAGAGTGCTTCCTCTTTCAATTTACAGTATTTTTTCTTTTCCTTAATGTCATCCAGTAGATGCTTACGTCTTCTTCCTTGTCTTTCCTTTCTTCTATCCTTCCTTTTATCTTCCCTTCAATAACGTGTTTTAGAAAGCAATTCCTACGCAAAAACTGTGGTCTCGCCTCTTGCTACACGATCATGAACCATCTCGAACATCATTTGCTCTGTGCTTCAAGTCGCTACTGATGTCGCTGCTGCCGGAATCAGAGGAATTTGTATCTAAGTCCCCTTCTCCTAGCCACCAATATTCGTCTGGTTCCTACGCTATTGATCTGTTCAGCTTGAGAGACTCTACTGGTAGTAATGCTACGGCCGGCTTAGCTCTCAGTGTTACTAGAACTCAAAAGCCACTCCACTAGTTCAAAGTACAGATACCATTGAAGGGATTTGTAATTTTATACATATTTTTAGGACTGCTTGCACGAGGAATCGGTCCGTATCAAGGCACAAACGTAGACTAGGCAGCCACTGTGATAGATAACATTTCATTAATATCATAACATACTTTCTGTCTTATGGATCCCTTTGATTGGAATTTTATAAAAGTCAATTTTCCATTAAGAGTTACATTTTATCAGCCTGTAATATGATACAGATGTGAGAGTGGATTGGATTTGATCTGGCTCAGGAAAGTGAAAGTGGCGGGCTGTTGTGAACACGGTAATGAACCGTCGGATCCTATAAAATGCGAGGGATTTCTTGGGTAACTGAGGAAATATTAGCTTCTCAGGAAGGACTCTGCTCCGAGGAATTTCTTCGTTCTTTCATTAGCTATTTAGTTAGCAAATTATTTCGTTCATTCGTTTTGGTACAAATAACATGGACTTGTTACTAGCGTAGCAATTGTAAATTGTAGCTGAAACTGAGCCTGTAGATGAGTTTTATGGCTTATACTGGATACAGTTGCCTAGATATGGCTCCATGCCAGGCTTGTGAACACGGTAGTAATTTTGTAAGTTCTATAATACGTGGGGAATGTACTGACTAGCTAAGAAATGTTTACCTTCTGTATAAGTACACAAGTGCCCCAGTAGATTAAACAGCACTCTGATACGTATTTGAAAGATCGTGAATTCAAATTAGTAGTGTCGCCAGTTTCGTTTATACGTCACGAATATGGCGTTTTCCTTGTTGTTAGTACAGCTGCTGATTCTGGCAATCAAAGTACTAAAACGCTGGATTGTTTCCAATAACAAAATGTTTATACGAAGTTTTGTCAAAATCGGACAACCTGTTCAGTGTTTGAAACGGGAACACTCAAAGTCAAAGAGTGTTTTGATCCCATAAACTTGCTTTTTTATCGTTAAGAAATGAAAGTGAGCTAAATGGAAGAGCTCTTATGACGCTGCTCTTCCCGGGTTGATGTAACTTTCACGATGTGTGAGAAAGAATACTCGTAGTTCTGCATTCCGAACTACAGACGAAGACTATAACAGTTTGAAGCCCATTGGTTACTAGGCCTACATGTACCTCTGCTGTTATATTAAGAAACTTTCATTAGCACACACCAGTATTTTTGTTTGTATGATTTACAGAACCTATATCGATATTTCGCTACACTGTATTAACCGACTGGTGTTTCTTATTAATGTGTATTGTGTTTCTGTGAGCTACGAACACAATTATTTTTATATAACTCAGACAAACGGTTAAGGCGTAACCTGCTGTACAAGGCCCGGATTGAGGGAAGGGTGGTATGTACAGTATTTACTGTTGTTGTATTGAATGATATAACGGAAAATGTACATAATTTATAAAAACTGATAATGGAGTAAACTTGACAAATGGCAGATCTGTCTTGTCATCAGAGCTGACGTCGCTTAACGACAGAACTGCAAAAGTCAAAACAGGCAAAACTCTGGTCATTAACCCATAAATGGGTCTAACACTACGACACACCGACTGACTGAACATCGATCGATGTGTCATGATGTCGACCTCGATTTCAGTGTCTGAATACCGTCAGAGCGGACGTCCGAAACAATGGGCACTACTCTATAATACATGTACGAAAACCTGGTCAGGAGCTTCAGGAAGGGCTCAACACCAAGACTGGCTGACTGAGTGACCGACCGATCTACAGAGTGACTGTCACTCTGACCGACCGACCGACCATCATTCGCAATGTGTCTCTGAAACTCAGGCTTGACTCACTGTTTGAAGTGTTAAGCACAGCAGTATGAGACATCAGAGCTGTAACGCCACTGTCGCGGAGACGGTGCCCGAAGTTCGTTATGCTCCGCTTTTGAAGAGGAAAATTAATTAATATCGAGGAGACGCGAGTGAGTCGACTCTGTACGTAATGCAATTACACAAGACCAGGTACAGTTCAATACGGTGCCAGTTGGACCCCGCCCGTGCTGCCTTTCTACTGCAACATGAATTTATTATAACAGGATCGCTAAAAAGCTTTGAGCTTGTGATTATGTGGGTCTCTGCTAAACAATAGAAGCAATTACTACAAACTCAACTCTTCCTAGCGTGAAAATACACAAAGAAAATGACTGTAAACAAGAAGCAAAACAAGAACCCCCCCCCCCCACTACTGTGATAACTGTGAGTTTCGTCGCTTCCAGTTTTCTATGCTGTGGTCTTCGGAATTTTTTTCAACGTGCCATATTTTGGAATTCGGAATTTAAAGGAGACATGATTTTGATAACACTGACAGTGATTTTAGGTTCGATTCTGGTCTTCTGAGTTATGATGACGCGTAATGTGGAAGCTCGTGAAATCAAGCACGATGTCCAGTCGAAGAATTGGATCCGGGATGTACTGAATACAAAGTAATAGTGATAACTACTCGGCCGCGGAATTTGGTGAGATGAAAACAATTAAATACAGTATTTAAAATACGCATGCCTTTAAAGTTTTGGAAACTATATGGCCGCTCTGCGTGTAAACAATTTTAATCGCCTCATTTTGCAAAGAGGAGGTTACTGATAAATAAATACATGTTTTGACGTTCTGTAGGTTACGTCACTGTTAACATAGGCGCTGAGTAATTTACCTCCTCATTCGATAAATCCCAAATGCATACAAAAAAGTTTGCGAAAATCGAAAGGAAAACATCTGGTTGGAGGAGAGGCGTAGATGAAAGTTTAATATTAATGTGTACTTTGAAGTATGAAACCGTAAATTCTGGACTAGTTTCAACTAGTTCAAAAAAGCTATCGGTGGAAGCCCATTTTTAAAACAGTAAAGAAGATTTAGATTCCACGAAGGATAATGGATTACATGAATTGCTAAATGACTGTTACCTTCTGTTAGCAGTTGCATCCAGAGATTATGTGCCTGAGACCCAAACAAATTTCAAAATATGAATGGCTGTTACCTTATAACAAAGGACTCTTCTCCTTGGAGTTAGGTATTTCGGTAGATTCCAACAACAACAATTGTCATGGCTGATGTATTTTGAGTTATCCATAGGGTTTCTCAAGGCACTGCCTCAGCAATAACTCGCCCACATGCCAAATAAGAGTTGATAAGAGACCCAGTGGCGAGCACAGAAATTAGAGTACGAGTAACACTATGTTAATATGGGTGAGTGGATGTTGATTGGTGGCATACTATAGTTGCATTTGTGAAACACTGAAAGTAAATTCTGTAACACCATAAGACAAAAAGTTACATTCTTCACTTTCTTAGGTCCGTCAAAATCTTAAAAGCTTCAAAAGAAAGAAAAGCTTACCAGGCTTGCGATGTAGATACAGACAAATCAATGAATACATTCACTGACATTTTATTGTTAACGTGTGCTAGCAAGTGAAGGTAGAAAGGGCAACAGAAAATCGCAACAGTGGGAGGTATGTTAGTCAGTATTACAGTGTCCATCGTTACGAAAGAATTTCAGAAGGTATCTATAGAGAGCAGCGCTGCGTAGTACGTTCTGATACTGTATCAAGGTTATTATCTTTGTATAAAAGCATACGTCTTTTTACACCTTAAACTTCACAGCATGTCTATCTGGTGAAATTGTTGTTTCAGAATGTCCTGACAGATTTAGTACAATACACAACAATGGATCACAGTGAAATAAGTAGTGTGGTCACGCGTGGTGATAACCACAACAATTACTCTTTGAATTCTGAAGTGACTTTATGCTATCTGCGCTCCTCTGGGATATTACGCGGCGTCGTGTGGTAATTTTTTACCGACGTTTCGGGACAACATATCGGTCCCATCTTCACGGGTCAAGAGTCTATTCCGTATGTTTTTTCCAGCTGTCTTAGCTGTTTGCAATCTCGGTACCCCTAGCAGCTTTACGTTGTCTGTATCCACCTCTCCCTCAGCCTGGTTTTACCCTATTGGCTGTCATCACGCCTACTGATTGCTACCCCGCACGTACTTTCCAAAATCTACGTTATAGGTTGCTGGTTTTCTTTCTTTCCGACTCGGAGTCTTGACCCGTGAAAATGGGACCGATACGTTGTCCCGAAACGTCGGTAAACAATTGCCACACGACGCCGTGCAATATCTCAGAAGTGCGCAGATTTCATCAACATCGCGGCGGAAGCCTGAAATAATGACTTTATGCTAGTTTACTGTAGTCTAAAATCGCGTATCCATTGTCTTCATTGTTTTGTTATTGTTATTATTGCTGTGTTCGTAAAGAAAGGTTACTTTCGTAGCCTTCATTCTCTGGACTAATGCAGTAAAATACTACGTACCAAAAGAATGTGTTATTCACTCTTCACACTAGAAAAATAAAGTGAACTGGGTCACCAACTTCGAAAATAACAGTTTTGTATTTTAAGTTTCAATCAAAGTTTCCTTTATGCACTATAAAAATATGTGTATAACTTTGGTGATAATTTAATGGAATAATCTTGAACTTTATATACTTTTTATGCAAAGGAAATGAATAAACTTAAAACTTCGCAATGTAAACTACAGTATATAACAAACACTGGGTCGCTGAAGTTATCTATAGAAAAGAATACAAGTTTTCATGGAAGGAATTGCTAACACAGCAGTGCGCAGTGAATGTTATAGCTTTAGATAGGAAGTCATGCGAGAAAACAAAACAAAATGGCGCAATCAGAAAAAAGTAACAGAAATTTTACAAAAGAAATCGTTCAACGGTAAACATTTACAGAACCTGATTATAACCCAACTATTAAAATGGGCAGGCATCACCGACAGTGAAGAATACTCAGATGCCAGCCTGTAAAATAACAGCGTCCAAACAAAAATCGAAAATACATCCTACCTCGAAATCACACGTAGTCCATTGTGCTCCCAGCTAACTGAAGATATATCCGATACGCTGTACTACTTAAAGCCTGAATTATGTAAGTGACGCTAATATTCCATGATACACTGTAATTACAGTATTCAGGATTAGATTTGTTATAAATTGTGGATTTCCGAGCTCTGAAGTTTTCATGGCGATGCTCCTGAGGACTCATGTTTTCTATGAAAGGATGCTGTGTTGTTAGGTTAGTGGTTCCCGGCATTTCGAAGAATAAATGCGTCTGAAACGTCGGCAACAACTCACGCAACGATACAGCGTCACACCACAGAAGATCTAAATTCCCAGTTGTAAATTTGATCATTTATTAGTTATTTATTTATTTATTTATTCGTTCTTTCATCCATCCATCCATCCATCCATCCACCCATTCATTTATTTATTCCCAGTTTTTAACGACCTTTTTAATAGCTTGGATTATATGCCTCTGTCGTCGAATTATAAAGATCATCAGTGGGTAACGATTTGCGAAGGATGTGGATAGAAGCCGTCGTACCTTATTTGAGGCGCCATCGTAGCGCTTTCATGGAGGCTTGAGAAAGACCATTAGAAACCTGTCAAGGACTCTGGACTTGCGATCGCTCTATGAATGCAGGAGTTCGCGAATGCGAAATGGTGAACCCCCACGCAGAAGCTGTAAAGATTTCATGTACACCTCATGAATTGGGGCATGGGGTGGTGGAGTTATGGCCGCACACGTCCGTAACCTCGGTACTAGATGGAAATAAGTGGTTAGCGAAGTGAATAAGAGGCTGCTTGGGCGAGCGACAGGCGGTCGTCGAATGCATAGAGTAGACCAGAGTTTCCCAACCTTTCTTCCATCTAGAAAACGCTTAGTGTTTCATATCCCAAAGAACCCCTACCTATGAAAACGTTCACAGATCTGAAAACATTACCAATTGGCAGACCAATATTTCTGCAATATTTCGAGGGATATTTGGAATATTTCGCGATATTGAAAAATTTTTATGTATTTAATTGCACGTTTTCTTGCGGAACCCTGGTTGGGAAACACTGCAGTAGATTTATGTAGCCAATGGGTTGTTGCTAATATATTATGTATCTACATATGTGTGTATGTACGTATGTATTATGTATGTGTGTATGTTACGTACGCTTGTATGTATGTAGGCCTACGTATGTGTGTGTCTACAGCACTGTCTACTGAAATCCCATTTTAACCTTAAATTCTAATGCCTAATATATGTATCGCCAAGTTTAACACTAAAACTTTGCATCTTGTCCACATAACACGTGAAGAAGGATAAGCGGTTTAGTATGTCCCTTACGAACGAAATGACAAACACGACCTTTGCCTTAAGAACTTCCTTTAATATTTTGTATAGATAACTCTTAAACAAGCCTCGACACGCTATTACATACATACGACAAGTCAGGTTATTCTGTGAGACAATCAGTTTGTATGACAGAGCCTTGTTTGTAGTTGATATCACTTGACATTCGAAGAGGAAGGCTTTAGAGACGGGAATGACGTCACATGGGAGCCATTACACGGTGAACCGCAAGTTGTTATTTTGAATTTGTAAGCTGAGAGAAAACGATGAAAAAGAAATTAAAGTACAATAGCTGGTTCATATGGTGATGTCGCATCGTATTGCCTTTCACCGGCGTAATACTCGCTGGGGGAAATATTCTCGGTTCGCCGCTCGTGCGGTGCATCGGGCCAAAAGAGTCAATTTAAATGCATGCAAAGAATACGGCGCAGGCATGACCACAATACACAGCCCCGCATTTCTATCGGACCTGGCCAGTACGATAATAGAGGATGCTTGCTGAGGGAAAATAAAGCTCAGAGAGTGCAACGTAGTCAATGTAAACAGAACAGTTCATTCTTCAAACCGCTGTGAAGTAAGCAGTATTGTGTAAGCCTGTGATGAAGATGATTAGTTTTTTTTCTGTTTTTACGTGTAATGGAGCACAGGTGGAATTAAATTGATTGGAGAAAACCGAAGTCCTCGGGGGAAAAACCTGTACCAGTGCCACTTTGTCCACCACAAATCCCATATATACTCACCCGAGATCGAAACCGGGCCTCCGCGGTGAGAGGCCGGCGACTAACCGCCTGAGCCATGGCACGGCCTCGGTAATGTGGTTACTGCTGAACTATAAGTATGCGTGAAGTCTAAAACAAAATGGCGGCGGAGCGTTGAGCGTTCGACCAACGCAAGATAATTTTTGAAGTGGTGCTGGAAATTTGAGAACGTGTGCGAACTCCAAAGTCAGTGGCGGCGTGAATTTGAAACAGAACCACCAACACGAGTAGCAATTGGACGAATTTGAGGGTAATCAACCAGCCCTGCCTCTTCTGCTGTAGTGTTGCAACAATCCTCACCATCACTCAAATGTCCGTAAGGCGTTGTGCCCATGAGAGAGGGTCGCGTGCAGCCAACTTGGTTGACGTTTGCCTCTCACTGGACCGATTGATTCAGGTGTGCCTGAATGTTAACGGTGGACATTTCGAACGCTTGTCCTAATTCAGTCTGTGTCACAAACCCTTCCTTCTGTGTACACCAAATATGGACCCGAAATAAATTAGGAATATTTTTTTACATTGTGTATACATGTTAGACACCCTGCATTTCTTGATTTTGTTGCTGGTAGCAGTTTCAGTTACATTGGTTCATTCCGTGTATTCACAAATACGGCTTTACCCTCATTGTTTCACCCTACGTGAAAAAGGAAACTATAACCAATTACTAACGATTCTAGATGATGGCCTGTTACAATCAGAATTACTGCATTGTGGTTATTTTGGATATGACGCCGTGAAGTCTGATAAATTGTTGCAAATGTTATGAAGGAAATTGCGTTTAGGAAATTGAACCTCTTTTTGTCCTGTGGTGAAAATTCAGAATTACTTGATCATCTGTCCAGTAACCAAAAGGAGCTCTTTCTAGCGAAGTGCTCAACGTTTTCATGTAAGGACTCATATACGAGTGGACTCAGGTTCTGAAACTTTGTGTTCTAATCGGAAAAGCAAGGTGACAGAAAAAGTACGAAAACTAGTAGCATAATACTAATTGAAATTAGAATTATTTTATTTTAAATATTATTTTCATTTACCTATCCATCAACCTGTCCGGCTGCCCCCCCCCCACCCCATCCATCCACCCACCTACCATTCCATCCTTCTTTCAATTGGTCATTCTTTATTTTTATTTATTTTGTTGAATCAATGGAAACGCGTAAGATGGAAGTTGTCAGAATTTTTAGGGAAATCAATCATATGATAAAAAAAAAATGTACACAAAATTTTAGTCTGAAAACTGAAGGAAAGAAACCAATTTGGAGGTGTAGAAGTAGCAAAGGTAACACCACATTGTTGTAGTTACTGGACTGATTCCTTTCATAATTTCGAATGGTTTAAATTCAAGATATTTTAAAATTGCCAAAAATAATCTCAGAATATTCAGACTTCAGGCATATTTGTAAATTTTAGTGTCAGAGTATTCAGATGCCTTAATATAATGGGTTAATAGTTTTTGCTGTCTTAAGTGCTTTAGTCTTTTTGTTTTTGTCGTAAAAATGTGTAGTCCAAACGAATTTTCTTCTTTTTCGAAATATTTCAGGACCCTACATTAAATAGCGCAGGAAGAGTCACAACTCCGAATTTCGCACCGCTGCCGTGTTGTTATTGTTGATAATACTTATTTAAGGTAGGGATTTGTAAAGAGGAGATTAATTTCATTTTATTATGCTTACACAAAACTTCATGAGCGTATTTCTTTATTTATTTAACGACGCTGACATTACCTCAATTTGTAACTTCCAATGAGGGGATATTTGGTAAAGAAGGAACAGGGAAATCTTACTTTGAGAAGCATTTCCACATTCACTTGGAGTAACTGAGCTGAAGAAAGTTCTCACAAACGATAGTCTGTCGTCGGGCAGAGATTTGAACCCAGGACGTCAGGAATGTGACTCAGGAATGCCAAGCACTCCAAAGCTACGTTCGATTACAAAAGTCACGAAAATCTGTCATTGGATCCGTAAGTTGTTTGGAGGTACAAATATAGATCTGCGTGGACACGGACATATCTCGGGAGACGGACGCTGCGACGCTGGTCACTGCCAGTCCACTGCTGAGATGTCTAGGCCTCAGCATCCTCCCACTTCCATTATCAGAGAACCATTTGCTTGTAATCCGGACAGATTCAGTTATACATCTACCCTCTCTCCTGCCTCTTTCTTTTTTTTTTGTGATCTGTTTATTTCGCTACGACGTTAGAAAGAATGGCAACTACTAAACTGAGTTTGTGTGGAGTGGGGGTCGGGGCCCACTGCGGTGGCAAGTTCCGCGTTGTGTGGAATTTATTTCTTTCACTAGCTGAAATAACAAGGTAAACTGAGTACCACTCCTTCATCTTTGCTCCCTTCATTTCCCGATCCCTTTTCCAATTCTTTCCAGTGAAAATAGAGTGATTAAAGAATAGTGCACAACAAGGCAGGGATATATAGCACCAATACCGAACATCAGGTCTAATGGGATGGATGTTGCCTGGTGAAATGAAGACCTGGAGTCCTGCTATCCTTTGTGAGTTTTTCGTCGTTTTCCGGGACTGTACTTCAAATCAGGCTACATCTCTTCCTTCCACATATTTTTCAATTTGTTTTTTCACTGATAATCCTACCTTTCGACGCTATATAGGATTAGCTACTGAAGGCGTATTTAAATAAAACATGTGATAAAAATAAATAACACTAATGCCAGATGTGAAAAGAGCATGCATATAAAATTATGATTGTAAATTCACGAAGAAGAGAGCATTTGGGTAGACCTAGGCGTAGATGGAAGAATGATATTAAAATATATCTTAAAAGACATAGTGGAAGCTGCTGAACGTTCTCCATGTGGTTCAGGATGGAATCCAAAGACTTGGTCTGTAAGCGAGACAATGATCCTCAGGGTTTCATAAGAGCGGAGAAGTTCTTACTCGAATCTAATTAACATACATTTTGAGTTTTTCACGTCAGGGATTGTTCAGATAGTGGTCTTCTGGGTTTAGTCTTGTGTGGTTTGACACCGTATAATGTTACAGGGTAACAACGACGTTTCGGTCAAACTTGCTACCTCCATCTTCAGGGTTGAAGGTTTGGGATCCAAGTTGACGCTGAAGTGATTAAGGGTGAAAATGTAGGTAGAAAGGAACATCCAGTTTATGTTGTTTCTCTTTTTCAGTAAGGCTGACGGTTTGAGAGTTAATAAAACAATGGACATGACTTTTCCGTACTTGTTGGCATTTAATTTAAAAAATCAGTAATTTTCCGAACGTACGCAAAGATTACTGATTGTTGATACTAATTTAAGGAAGCTACCTATTATATGAATTTATAGATCTGCATGCAGCCTACGTAACTCGATATTTAGGTAAACTATAAAGGAATGTACTTTCAAAAACCATTGTTTTATTGGTTTATTTTATTATTTCGAGATGACTGATCTCGAGTTTACGCACTAGAGACACTCTTCCAACTTGTGAGATCCAGTTTATTTTTGCCTTAACATTGCAAACATTTAACTCAGAATAACAAATTTGATTTTTATTTCCGTGTCCCTGATTAGTGGATTCGATATTATAGTTTTCCCTCTTTTCTATCACTGGTGATACTTATTGATACTATTGATACTTATTCTTCATTGTTTATCCTCCCGCTTTATTCTTTGCTGTCTCATAAGAATATTTTTTTTGTCTTTCTTCTTTTCCTTGCTTTCTTTTCTTCCCTATTTTCCGTCTGCCATTCTTTCTTTTTCTATCTTCGTCTGTTATTAAATAAAAATATCAAACTTGGTGTAAGACATCATGAAGTTTTTGTATGTCGGTGATACGTTTCGAGTGATCCTGCTGTTGTTTTCCGTTTGCAGGAGAGAAAGTCAAAACATGCAATCTAAGTTCACACCTCCGAGAAAACTTTAGACCCTCTCTATTGGACGTCGATTCAAATGTTTTGCGAGAACCACTGTTTGATAATCATTAAACTGCCCTCGCAAACGCGTGTGCTGCCCTCCTTGATCATTATGCTGTAACCACAAGTCTATAAGCTGCACGTACTCATTTTTAGCCTCGTTTGTATGCCCCAATATGGTCGCTCTCTTTGAGATATAAAAAAGGTTGATTTGGGAATGAAGATAGCTTTACGTTCGAAACTTTGGACGGATAATTTACAACTTTGTTGTCATCCATTTTATCTCTGCAGTGGTAGATAACGGGGGGAAGTGTTTACAGCGCAAATACCCAACGAGGACTGTACATTCTTCCACATTCGGCGTAAAAGTTCACCCTCATGAAGGGAGAAACGGTAAAAAGGTATTTGAGACCGATATAAACATGGCGACTTTATATATTGAAACCTGTATGCTGTTTTGTAACTGGGTCAACTTGAAATAACTTTCTCTTCGTCTTTGGATTTGTGGTTCGTATCAGCGCTAGTCCTTCCAACTAACTCTCAAGGCTGAATATTTTATTTAAATAAGATAACTGCGAGAAAAAAGGTTTCGGATGAAAATAAAACCCATTGCCTCTTTCATGCAACCACGTAGACTTGGCCTATCTCAGTCACCTATTTTTGGTAATTTATACTGATCACTAAAAAACGACCATCGAAACACAACACTAAAAAGGCCACTTCCTATTCAAGCCCGACTATCGAGGGAAATTTTAAGTAATAGCCCTAGCTTTTGCCGGTTTGTGTAATAAAATGTAACTGTTATATCAAATCCATGTACTAATGAATTTTAATTTTTAAACTGCCTCAAAAATCTTTCAATTTCGATTACTTATTTGGCAGGTCATAAAATTCTTATATTCCTGTTTTTCATAATTTTTTACTACACAGCTGTAACAGCAGTTCCATTGTCAATTTTGTACTCCGGCTCATATGCAAAGATCCTGTTACTAGTTTGTAGGTCGAAATCATATATGCTGTCCCAATTTTCCAAACCATTCTCTTTTATGGACACGTTTTCTCGTCAGTATTGGTGTGTGCTTTCCTTGTTTACTTTTCCTTGTGTATTGAGTAGGACAGTATCCATAGATCAATACACAAGGAACTGTAAACAAGAAATTCACACCCCGGCACAGAAGAGAAAACGTGTCTACAAAAGTGAACTGATTTGAAAATTGGGACAGCATATTTGATTTGGACCTACAAACAACAGGATTCATGATTCGATAATCTGCACAGGGTCTTCACTACAAAATTAGCAACAGAAATGCTGCTGCAGCTGTGTATGAAAGAATTATAATTAGGAGAGCCATGAAAGAATTTTGAGATGCCAGAATCTTTAGTCGAAATGGAAATATATTTTGAAGCAATATAAAAGTATAATTTTTCTGCATATTTTGGATCTAAACACACATACTTTATTATGTCAGACTGCAATTTCTCAAGGTCGTGTGTATAATTTCGCTCTTTATAATAACCTTTACGATGGAAACGCGTCGGGCTTTAATGAATCGGTGGTTTAAGGTTGCATTGTGATGGTCATTTTTAATTGGCATTTGTGCTGATTTGAAAGGCGCCAAGACGTAATTTAATTTGTATTTGCATGCTTCCTTTCATAAGCATCGAACATAAGTAAATATTTTGATTTCTTATGTGTATTCTGATAGTACTGCTGCAACGTGAAATGGTAGTGTTCTGACGTAATCAGAAACCTATCTTAAAGTTTGGTTTGTGTGTCAGTTACTGTTGCTTTTCCTAATGTGGACAAATACTGCCTTAGAGGCCTACCTACATGCCCAGTAAACGGCCTTCTTTTTGTGAACTGCAGATTGGTGATTTTTAGTTATTTTTCTTATTTTTTATTATTTCTAAAATTGTACATATTAAAACATATTTTTATTAAAATTTATTTTTATCCTGTCCCCTTCCCTTGAAAAATGTACGCTTATGAAATCACCGTGCTGTTTGTGTCGCCCTTTTTTTATATGTTAAACTGCTTTACCGATTTTCACGAAACTTAGGACGAATGTTTTACCATTACATACCGCTTCAGAGCCGTATCTTTGAATTTCCTATATCAGTAGTATAACCATGGTGAACGAGCGAAATTATGGATTCAGGACTGTTCTTTATGAACAGTTATTTTAAATATATAAATATAGGCTATACGTCGCTCATGTGAACCCCAAGAAACGCCATTGCTAGGATACGACGAGGGTCTATGTAGACAGTACTTATCCATGTAGATAGTACTTATCCATGTAGACAGTATTTATCCCAGTCGGAGAAAACACAAGTTCAATTGTAATGTGGTTGCTCTGACGCATAAATAACGCAAAGCAATGACTGCAGAATTTGCTGCCCTAACACCCTAGTAGTAAATGAAGTTACTGCTCTTTACTACCCTTAATGTAAATTTTACGATATGTATTTCTTTCAGTAGGAATGCTGTCATTATGAGTTCTGTTCGGAACCTCTTTTTTTACATCATATTAATTTCGTAGGTATGTACAGTTTTCTTGAGGTTGACCCTATGACTTGAGGGCACCATACATGAGACTTACGGTTCCCACCCTAAAAATTATTAAGATTGGGTTCTTCTGGGATGTTACATTGTATAGTTTGGTTGCTTGATACGAGCGTTTCGTAGAAGTCTGCTGCCTTCCGCCTCGACGCATACGTATGCAGCAATTTCCTTCGATACATTTATTCTTATGTAGCTACCAAACCTCGCGGTTACGCATTCCAGAAGGCCTGATTTCAGGTATAACTCTATTCTAGTCCCCCGTGGCTGTGCGGTCTAATATGTACGTCTGCGGCCGCGCTCGAATGCTGGGAATGCGGGTTTGAAGCCCGCTGAGGGCATGGATGTTGGTCTCTTGTGATTGTTGTTGTGTTGTGTAGGTAGCGGCCTCTGCGACAAGCTGATCTTTCGTTCAGATGAGTCCTGCTGGGTGTGTGTGTGTGTGTGTGTGTGTGGGTGTGTGTGTGTCTAATTTTGTTTGATCTAGAAACCTCAACAATGAGTTGGCCTAGGCGTGAGTTGGGCTGCTGCGCCATTGAAAAAGAATGTTCTAGTTCTTCACTTGCGTGACATTGTAAATCTCATTGTTTGGGAACTGAAAGGCAATCTGTTTAAAGATGAGAGAAGTTTTGAGACAAGAAGAATGACTAAAAAATGTCATAGACTGAAGTCAATCACGGTAATAGAGGTCATGTATTTTGTTGGTGGAACTACTCACAGTCTTTATACATGATTGATTTTCTTTTCCTATGGCTCAACAGCTCCTTTTCGGGTGTCTAGGCCTCCTCATTCCGAGATTTCATGATCACACACTTTAGACACACCACAGTCGGTAGGACTCCTCTGGACGAGTGACCAGCCCGTCGCAGAGACCTCTACCTGACAACACACAACACTCACAAGAGACAGACGTCCATGCCCCCGGTGGGATTCGAACCCACGATCCTAGTAAGCGAGCGGCCGCAGACCCACGCCTTAGACCGCGCGGCCACTGGGATCGGCATACATGATTAATAGCGTGGCTAATATAAATATCGACAGGAGTACGGATTAAATTTTATATCTTTGGGTGTTATTAAATTCGCTGTACTAAGCGGAAGACTGAAAATTACATCCATATGTTTAACCATTTCCATGAACACCCCGGTTGCAAAGCGTTGTTGGTGCCCTGTATAACTTGTACGTTCGCACATGACACAGCTGTTCTTCATCTCGGTATGTGAGCGCTTTCTCTCTCCTTCTGTTGCCGCTTTCTTTTTAGCACAATATATAAATGGCTAGTTTTGTCTAATAATGTAAAGAAGGACTAATACACATATTATAAAATTAAAGTAGGCCTAAATAAGGCAAAGGTAAAGGTTACCCCATAACGTGCCATACAAGGAACAGGTTGGAAGTAGAGATACAATGCACTCCTTCCATCCTGGAGCAAGATGGGGTGGGTGGTCAATGCCACGCCCCGGCCGCTTTATCCCCGGGAAAAAGTCCCGGTACCTTTTTTACAGAAATCTATGTGGACCGCAGGACCGTTCTGGAGGGATATATAGAGACAAGACAATCTCTTACACCCACCGGGGTTCGAATCGCAAACCATCCAGCCAGTAGCGAGTCGCAATACCGACTACGACATCTCGGTCCCAAAATAGGCCCATACTTGACTGTTTTCCAAAGTAAAAAATTGAAAATGAAAATTGCTATCGTATCCAAACATTCCGAACGCTAAATGCAGTTAATAGTATGCCATCATACTGCACAAAGTGACATCTATTCTTTATCTACGTCGGACATTTCCGACAGTTCGGTCATACATACTTGTGTACTTAATTGCATCTCCATAATTAGTGCATGGTTTATAGTGAACACTTCCGAGAACTGAACAGTGGTTTACGGGGGTATTTTTCAATTAATAAACCTCGACGAAACGAGGAGGCCCAGGCTCATATAAGGCTGTCGAGCCATACAAACAAACAAACATTGTTCAATTAATGGTCCCATTTTTGACAAGTGTAAATTTATGGTTTGTCACCGACGTTTCGTAGAAACATGCTAACCCTTCTTCAGTCTACCTGGACGTAATTGCTTGAACTTTGAAGATGGAGGCTGCATGTTCCACCGCAACGTCGGTGGCAACCCTCAAACCTACCTGTCGTCAAAACCCGGACGTGTATTGTTTGAAGTGTAACGTACATGCTTATTGTTGTATTTCTGTGTTTATTTATGCAAGGTCTGTGTACGTTGCAGCGTGTAGCACTGAAAGGCCTACATTTGTCCTGGAGTGACGTACACTATAAAGATACTGTAAGAATAACCAGTGACTCATATGGTATTTTGTCCGAGTGGATCACGGATAAAAATCACCAGTTACCACATTTGTTAACCAATATGTTGCCGTTAATTTTCACCTTATTTGACAACTAAACCTCAGAACTCTGTAGTTTACTTAGTAGTGAGAACGACACTTGGATTAGATTACTTTAAATTCTTAAACCTTGCAGTTCATCCCAATCATATTTCAAAATTAAATTTCTACCTCACACGAAATTCAGTGCTGTTCGATTACAAAGACCATCCGCTTAATATGTTATGGAAACAACCGTTGTTTATTTCTAAGAAACATACGAATCTTATATATACTCGTGTATATATATATATATATATATATATATATATATATATCTGTGGCTCAACAGCCCTATTCGGGCCTATGCCGCCTCATAGGTTTTCGAGATCACACTCAGACACACCACAGTCGGTAGGACTCCTCTGGACGAGGCATCAGCCCGTCGCAGAGACCTCTACCTAACAACACGCAACAATCACAAGAGACAGACATCCATGCCCCCGGCGGGATTCGAACTCACAATCCCAGCAAGCGAACGGCCGAAGACCAACGCCTTAGACCGCGCGGCCACTGGGATCGGCCATTAATATATACTGTAGCAAAATACAGAATTTTCGCGTGTTAAAGCTGGTTGTTTATATAGTTACCATTCCATATAAGGGACTGAAGGAATGAATAACTTACTATTGCAACGTGACCATCTTCGATATGTTGATAGAATGAAATAGGTGCCCATTTGTAACGTAGTCGTGCTGGCAATGTAACACTGCAAGCCAATACGTATTGATTTTGCATGCAGCCCTCGTAGAATTCATGATGACAGAGAAAGCTTTTGTAGGATTACTCATGAAACTGCAGTCCCTCCACGATATACATAAACATAACTTTGAACCGCAGTCTACCTTTTGGAAACTTCAACACTGTAGATATTCTGTTTATAGTCTTATAGTCTGTTGAGAACAATAGCATTCATCTCACCGCTTGCTGTGTAAAATTATCTCCGTGCAACAAAGTATTTCTTAAGGAACTGATTTAGTCAAAAATTCCTGCAGTTGTGTAACTTCCCTTCTATGTCTAGATCTCCCAAAGGCTCTCTTTCCTCGAAGCGTTTTCAACCAATGTAGATTATTTGATGTCACCCCATTTATGTTTCTTTTACTAAGGAACTATCAGTAGCTCTGACAATGTAGCGCCGAATGATAGAATGATTTTTGAATAATTGATATAAAATGTTTTGAAAACAAGGTTGTCAAGATATGAGGTACTGTCTCTGTGTTTTCCTGAAGATACTGAAGAATGTCATGAAATTCCTCTTTCATTCTCCCACTGTGCCTGCACTGGCATGTTACGAGGTGACCTTTAGCTTTTACACGGGTTTTCTCTCCCGACACGTGCTATAAACTTTGCCTAACTTGAGTATGATTCCATCGCCCCAAATGTATTAAGTGTGGCTACAAATTATAAAGTTCCTTTTTGTGTAATCTTATCCATTCTCCTGTTACCTCCTGTTCGTTTGCAGTACAACATATCTGACGTAACTGGCTACACTAGGTAAGAATTTTTGTCTGCAGCAGCGTTACAAATATGCAGGATGAACTGTCCTGTAATTGTTGAATATGGTGATGTCGTCTCTTGACAGCTGTGTAAATCATGTCAAGTTCAAAACCCAGCAGATAGCAGCAAAATCCTGCGTCACGTCATGCACGTCAGCGGACTGGAAATTGAAAAATCATGCAATTTATGATAATGACCTTCAAAAGAGTTTGGTATAAATACTTTACTTGACATTTTACATCATACCTTCAGCCTTCTTTAAGACTGCCGTATTGTAAAATACGAGTACTATCTTAAGCTACTCCATTAGCTGTATTAGTTTTATGAAATTTATTAAGCCCAAAACTTTGGGTTCTCTTTCTATTCCGCATACGTAATACTTACAATAGCTGGTCGTAAATTAAATTGTAATTAGTTTAACAAACTTACACGATTTTCCTACAGACGTTCTACGGCGTTGTGTTAATTTTGAATTATTTCTCAAGTAGAGTTAAAGGGGTTGACAGTAATTGTCTCTGGAAGTAACAATAACCACTTGTCCAGCCGCTGGAGGTGTGTAGGATGACACTGGGTGGATGAAGTATAGGAAGGTTTATGCCCGTCGTCTGGGCTTAGGTAAGAAAAATTGCAGCAGGCCAACCACATACCTTCGTTTTCATCTCTCGGCACTCATTTTCACCAGCCACCAGCTTGTGTAAGACATTTTCATAAGATATTAATCAGGAGCTTCACTGCTTACATTATGTGATATTGTTCAGTAACCTAAAACATTTTGGCTGATGTGTTATTTTAAGAGTAAATATCAACTATAAATGACGTTTAGCGTGTTGTGAGACTTGATTTGACACGGCGGTAATGATGAAGTATATTTTCTTCTGGAATATGATGGCAGATAGACTAATAGATAAGTGTCAACCTTTTGGGAGGATCTGCCACCTACATTTTCAGGTTTCTTTGAAGATGGAAACAGTACGTTTCTCCGAAGGACTGGTGCCGGTCTAAAACAAAGCACACAGCATCTAATCCGACAAGGTAGTTATCTTCACCTGTTCTGTGCTTATATATAAACACGTAGTTCACATGGTTCTATTTGTGATATGCAGTTACTTATAAAAATAAAAAAACGTTAATCAAGGTAGGTAAAGTACGTAAGTTAGCCTACATTTCACATTATATCCACCGTGCATTTTGATAATAATTCACTATTTAAAAAACCAAAAAATGCTTGTTGGTTTTTGAAATTGTGAATTAGCCTACATTTGTCACAGTAAGAAAATGTGATCTCGTTCCTTTGCGGTTTTTTAGCCTAGTATTTTTCCTAAACAGAAATGATAGGCTTATGAAATAACTGTGTTTTCTGTGGCCATGTACGAGTATGTGTTGTTCTGGTTGTCCCCCATTTCAACCTTAGAACCACTTGATCGATTTTTACGAAATTTAAGATAAGCAATGCATTCAAAGACACTCCAACAACACTGCTTGTAATTTGCTATAATTAGTAATGTCAGCTTGATGGACTTGCGAACTTGTGATGTGGGAGCGATAAAGGCGCCACTTACGACTTTAGGACAACATGGCGGCCGTGCGAAAACTTTCTTTAGGTTTCGGTTCTATTATGAATATTAATGAAGGGTCTGTCACGTTAAATGTTGTTCGGATAGATCATAAGCGTAACCAAAATATTACCTGTGAAAAGTATTTGAAAATTAGCATTTACAAACACCACGAGAGTGATTGTCTGCGAGGTTGTATACGACTTTAACATATAGGCCTACAGGATCTTTTCTCTTGTAATAAGGCCTGCACAAAAAATAAAACAACAATAGTACTAGTATTAGACATCTGGCACTAAAATTCATGCAAGCGGAAACTATGCTCGGATCCCTTTGGAACTCTCTTCAGTTGAGTCTTGTTCTTTAAAGGTTTAAGGAAGATTGAGTTTTGAGGCTGAAGGCATCAAGCCTATTTTTCCCTTGCGTGTCTCTTTGTCTTGTTTTTTAATAGTGTATTAAGCAATGAAAGTTTATAATTCTATACTTTGTGGAATTTAATTCACGGGTTAGCGTGTATGTTTCTTGCACATAGCCATAGGATTGAATTCTGCTGCAGTCAAATTACCATATTTCTTGCAATTTCAACATATTACAGATATCTATTATTAGTAGTAATGTATGAATGTTGGTGGTTGCTTTTTGAGGAGATCATCTGTCTTAAGTTACAGGTTCTCTTCACGTTAAATTTGTAGGATATAAAGTCAAAA
Source organism: Reticulitermes speratus (assembly GCA_021186555.1). NCBI lineage: Eukaryota > Metazoa > Arthropoda > Insecta > Blattodea > Rhinotermitidae > Reticulitermes > Reticulitermes speratus. The sequence goes on from JAJKFL010000005.1 coordinate 26,688,446, forward strand.
GTTGTCCCTCATATCTTGATTTATAAGAGTATTACATGGACAATTTTTTGGATGCGTATAGTCTGCCTTCATATAAAGTTTTATATCCCTAACATTAATGTGGATACGATATGGACTGAAGTAGATTAAGGTTCATGTATTTTTCGTATGACACCGTGTCTATTTGAGAATAGCTACCGACATTTTTATGAGCTTACTGCCTCCATCTGTATGATATGAGCAGTCCAAGAAGACCTCCGCAACATCGGTAACTGTTTACCAACCTATACCGCATAATACCCCAGAAGACTTGAATCTTCGTCACCACCGCTGTCGAATTACGTTTTTCATTTGTTGCTACCAAAAAGGAAATAATCATAATAATATATTTGCGTAACTTATTTATATAAATACATGCTGAAACAAATCATCGCTCCAGTAGAACTGGATCTTGAGAACCTTGACTGGACTCAGCAGGCTTAGCTTAGTGTCCGGTGGCTGGCCCTTCAAGACACGATTCTGAACCTTCGGATTCCTTGAAAGACGGATATTTTCTTCTCAAGCTTATCTGAGTAGCTATTAGCCTCTGAAGAAAGACGCTGCTTCATTTAAATTGTTAAAAATTAATAACAGGCCCTTTGGTTAAACGATTTTAAACCTTGGTGCTGCATAGTCATTTTACCGAGCATCGCGGTTGAGTGTGTAGCATTCCTGCTTCTTATTCTGTATGTCCCTAGTTTAGATTTCATCTCGGATACCGGCTATATTGACTTAGAAGTTCCGTCGTCTTTCTCGGTCTGTCTAGGGACAATTCCTATATAGTACCCCATATTATCGACGGCCGCTTATTTTGATGTCCTTTTATTTTTTATTGTTTTTAATTCTATAATTGGACCCTGTATTTTCTGAGCTACCGACGACTTGTTTAATAAACCATTAATACATACTCGTAATTTAGTATTATAATCCATTCTATTTTCTTAATTCTAACATTATTGTACGTATGTAGTTTTTACATGCCATCAGAAACAAACATATCAGCTGAGGTTCGAGAGCAGGGTGCTGATTAAATACTTGGACGTGCGAGAGACAAAGCAGCTGGGAGCAGGAAGAAGTTTTGTCGTGAGTAGCTTCACGATTTGTACTTTGCACCAAATAGGGCGCTGAATGAAGCAGGACTGGAGGGGTGAGAAATGTGACATGTATGGGAGAGAAGAGAAATGCGTAAAGAATTTTGGTCGGAAAATATGAAGGAAAGGGATCGTTTGAAAGACCTAGACGTAGATGGACAGAACATTAAAATTCATCTCAAAGTAATAGACTGGAGGGTGTGTACTGGAGTCAAGTGGCTCGGGAGTGGAGCAAATGGTAGGCTCTTTTGAACACGGTAATAAACTTTCGGGCACAACGAAATTTGGAGAATTTCTTGACGAGCTGAAGAGATAGTAGCTTCTTAAGAGAACTTAGTCCCATGTAGTTAGTTAGTTGTCAGTCCGATAGGTACAACAAAGTTATTTCAAATGTTTAAGAAATATTAGTAGTATAAAATCATAAATAATACGTACATGAAAAGTATATTAAGAACAATATGAACGCTGCAGAAGCCCTGGAAGTTGCTACAGAAACCAATGTGCAGGTTTGCTGATCCGTATTTCTCGTGTCTACGCGTTCACCTTTCACGTGTTTTGTTTTTACTTGAAAATGTAATTTTCGAGATACAGCCTTCTACTAGGGCTTCCACTTCGTAAACCTGGAGCCATATTGCTTCTAAAGCGTTACCGTGATATGTTACCCATTTATAAAACATAAACCCTTCTTGGAAGCAGACACGTGTAGTTTACCATCCTTCGTTGGGTTTCAGAAAACAAACAAAATAATCATAAAAATTGTATCGTTCGTATAAACTACCAAGTGCGTCACTGAATAATTAAACAGTAGTAAAAGAAAATTGATTATCTCTGTCCAGTAGTTGTGTATAGGTCAGGTAGGTCTGTCATAATCCAATATGATCTGCTCTTAGAGGCCAGTTTTTATCGAATGTAGACGTGATCCATATACACACCAAAATGTGCCATTATCGTATAAAATCAACGTGTTTCTTACAATTGAATTCTCTACTCAGTGTACGTATACCTGTAGGAAAGGTTGTATCGGTGAGGAAGTCTTTCTCCGAAATTACTGAACGGATTTCAATTAAGTTTAGTATTTGATGTCTGCCGATCCCAGTGGCCGCGCGGTCTAAGGCGTGGGTCTACGGCCTCTCGCTTGCTGGGATTGTGGGTTCGAATCCCGCCGGGGGCATGGATGTTTGTGTTGTGTTTTTTGTATAAGGACAGTAATATGGAACATAACGTGACATGAAGGAAGGATTTAAAAGTACAAAAATGGATCAAAGGAAAAGAAAGGGATAAAAAAAATTCCGCCAGCGGCATGGATGTCTGTCTCTTGTGAGTGTTGTGTGTTGTCAGGTACAGGTCTCTGCGACGGGCTGGTCACTCGTCCAGAGGAGTCCTACCGAGTGTGGTGTGTCTAAAGTGTGTGATCGCGAAACCTCGAAAAATGAGGAGGCCTAGGCCCCCAAGCGGCTGTCGAACCATAAGGGAAAAAAAATTGATGTTTACGGTCAAAGTCGTCGAAATTTGAAGTTGTGTTCAGTTACGTATTGGTCAAAAGGCAGAAGCGTGTTACACACGTAATTTGGATCAAAACTGTCCATAACCCGTATGTCGTTCCGACACCATTATCGAGTAAGCGCTAGTGACGCAATTTGATCGAGTTCCTGAGTGTACACACTATTGACTATGGGCTGTGGCTCTGGCTGTGTCGTTTTGCAGTACGGTATGGTGGTCATAACGCACGTCGAACTTGTAATTCAACAAACTTAAAACCTAAATATTTTATAGGATTTAAAAATGGTGGCAATAAATGTGAGCTGGAAATACGTTTTCTATTCAATGCTACAATAAGCTAGCGCGTAACTCGGTAACGGTGTTGGAACGTCGTATACTTTACCAGACATTTTTATCCCAAATTATGCGTAGAACACGCTCCTGAATTTTGGCCAATACGTTGCACAGCATTTTGTAGAGTGGCGAGAATTTGAGTTGTTGTTCTGCGTTGTGACATCGTGCTGTTTCTAAAGTAGTCATCTAAAATACGGAGAAACCACTTCTGTCATCTTATACCCTGAAATTGGAGGCAACATTTTCCGTTAAAGAAGAAAATGTCACTGAGGGTAACCGATTTCTGCCCCGAGATCTGAAGCTGTGAATTCCCTTATACGAATTGCTACCTACACTACCGTCACATTCGGTCCTCACCATAGGGAGTGGAGCATTTGAATAAAGTAGACGTCATAAGTTTTACCCTAAAATGTCTTGTTTTTATTTAAACAGTCACTGCTTGTGTTTCTGCGGTGGTATTAATCTTGGCTTCATGGAAGGTATGAGAGAGACGGTGCTGCATAAAATCCAGGCGAGAGCTCAGTTTAAAACTTTAATTTCAAGCAATGCTTTAACAGTGACGCTGAGTAATGACAAGGCAAGACATAGCAGCTGGCAGGTCGTGCTATCAGAGCGTCTCTCTCTCTAGCTCACTATTTCCGGACAGAAGCTTGCATCAAACCCTGCGTCAGGGATGGCAAACAGTTTTATTTTTTCTCTTTGAAATATTAACATGATGAATATAAAAATTGTTGTTTTTCTTGTCTGGCTGAAATATAATGAAATAATATCGGCCCATATTTTAGGATATGAGAGTAGTTTCTCGTGGTGGTGAATATTAAAATATGAAATTTGAGTTTTTTTTCGTTGATGAATATTAACCTATAAGATTTCGAGTTCTCACGACAGTAACATATTTGAAGTACTCACTTACAGGCCATAATATTTACTCGCCACCCCCACGGCCTCTTTCACCATTTTTCTTGGTGCATAATGATTTATTGACTCATTGTGTTAATGATTATTCAGTTATTATATTTTAAACTACCTGAGCACCCTTATTTTTACTGCAGAAAGTTTACACATATCTCATAAAACACGCAATTATATTTCACTTGAATGTTCAATAATTCTGTTATTACTATATTTTTGGCCGTTCCATGGTTCAGGCGCTTAGTTGCCGGCCTTTCACTGCGGAGGCTCGGGTTCAATCCCGGGTCAGTCCATATGGGATTTGTAATGGACAAAGTGGCACTAGGACTGGATTTTCTCCTAGTTCCTTCGTTCTTTCCGTGCCAGTAAAATTCCACCATTGTTCCTTGCTCATTCTTTCGTCTGTCACCGCCGTTGAATAATCTCAACAATTCTTAGCATCGTTCAGTAACACGCTTAAAGATTCTTTACAAATGTTGGATATTCTGACAAACTTGTGAATGGTATCAGCGCCTCTCTCTACACGTGGCGTCCGTTTCGATGAATCTTGTTACTCGCAGAATATCATCACTTACGTGGCTTGCCTGTAAGGATTTCCCTAGAATTTTCCTAGAATAAACGAGTTCCAGCAAAATTTCTGGCCGTGCTGTTATCGCAGATTTTCTGAACTCCAATATATGTAACAGTCCATCACGTTAACGCGCTGATAGATTGAAATGAAACTGTCGGTGGTTTTGGAGATCTTTACTTTCGAAAACTCCGTATCAGTTTCATGTGTGTGTGTGTGTGTGTGTGTGTGTGTGTGTGTGTGTGTGTGTGTGCGCCGTCGATTGTCACGATGATTGTGAATGACAAATTGGTAAGAACGTAATATGAACACAATAAAACTTCCTCTGGTTAGCAGCCGTGTCTGGTGTTTGAACGACAAGTAAACCAACGTCTCGAGGACTATCGCTCTTCTTATCATCAGTGCCCTGGTTTACTCGCCGTTCAACCACCTGACGCGGCTGCTAGCCCTAGAAAGGTTTATTGAATTCAGTCGCCGTGAAAGCTATAGCTTATACTGTATCACCTAACATTAATTTATCGTGATTTATCGTAACTTGCTATCCTGGAGGAAGTGAGAAGGAACAAAAAATGGCGCTAGCTGGAAATAGATCCTTCAACATAGCACACAGTTGGACTAATAACTACACGACGACCAGCTTATTTGACATTCTTATAGAAACTAGAACCCAGGTTTCCTGGATAATTAAAATGATTGGCCTAAAACTGGACGGCCAGGTTTCGAATACTGACACTTTCGGGATTCTGTCCAAACCAGCACCTTCAGATCGACTCCGAGGACCACCCACCTTTCTTATCGAATGGGCATCAAAATAAAAGTAAAACTTCGAAACACGAAGCTGACCCTTTACTTCAATTAATACAGAGGTTAAGAATGTGTGCAGCTTATCCACCAATATTCAAATACGCCTTCATATCGTAGCATAACTTCATTTTACGTTATGGAAACAGCATTTTGATCCAAGTAAGAACTATATAATGGTAGGTAATTAATTGTAGGTACCATACAAACACAAAGCTGGATTCTCCTATATAATTTCCTTCTGTACTCTGCCTATTTTTCCTTCCTTCAGAACAAAAATCTGAGAAAATGAACGGCGAGCTTTAAACGAAAAAGATCTGTAGTATTATATTCGTGTTGGAGTGCTGGGGAAAAGTTATGGGTCCATTAGTTGGCTGGGATTTTGACCCTCAGGTTTGTGCACATAGCGAGTGGCGGTCCCTGGCGAGGAAGATTTACACCAGTCGCGGTGTACCGCTCTCCCAGGGGTAACCGCTCCAAGTTCTCCCACATACATATCCCACTCTGGTCTACCTCTAAAATGCCATACAAGTCCTGCTGTATTTGATATGGAGATGTAGCCAGGTCTTCAATAGTGTTCTCATGGGATGGAAGTTGTCATACGTGAGTCAGGAAATTAACACAACCGCAGCCTGGATGAGCTATTTCGGCTGTATTAGCAAGTTAGCTTCTGTGCCACTTTGTGCTTGGTTGGACCACAATTAAACGTTTTGACATCACACAACCTAAACCGTACAGTATATGCCTAGTTGCTCGCAACGCAAAGCAGCGGTCTTCAAACTCTTCATATAACTTGAAACCCTTGTGACTAAACATGAATTTTCACAGAACCCCTGTAAAATAAACTGTGGTTTTGGTTGCAAAAAATACAATAAAGGCTTAATAAAAGTAAAGATTTATTTAAAAAAAAGCACTTGATCACATTTATAAAAAACAAAAGTTTGTTATTGCTTATTTATATTTAAAGTATAATAACCGCCGATTATGAAAAATGGAGAGGGTTAGGAATACAATTAAAATTATTAAAATTATGTTTAACGATTTCATTTTAAATAAAATATGCTTGCTGAAAACCTGACAGTCGCCGACGTAACCCCGAGATTCCAGGGAACACATTTGGACTACAACGGAAACTGGCTACAACGGTGATAGTTTATTTTGTGTGCCTCTAAAAGATACTAGTGTTCTACTTCAAGGAAAGAACACTAGTCTTATTGACTGACACTCGTACAAATTTTTCATCATCCTACTAGTCACTCTCAAACACTTGAACGTTACTATTTGTAAACAGATTTCTGAGAGTGATACTTCAGTGAAAATAGTAGAGTAACTATGCAGTTCATTTAATGTAGTACAGTGGGAGGATCTTCGCGTATTCATGCATTTTATGTAGGATTGTTACAAACTTGAAATCAGAAAGTGTACAGTGGGTTCATCATGTAGATCGGATTACAGACAAGGAATTTGTTCATGATTTTTTGGGGACTGTCTCGAGCAACCGTCAGGTTATCGAGGCGATGTGAGTGTAACTTTAATGTAGGTCATTCTATTACGGGAATAAATTGTGCGAATGAGCCGTGGGTGAACCCACTTAGGATCGTTTCCGACAGATGATTTTGTTGCTTCCGATATTACAACTTCGAATTGTGTCACCAGCGTTACTTTAATATTTAGTAGCCAAAGAAGAATGTCCAAACTCCTCCAAAATCTTATTTCTATATAGGTTATTAGTCTACACAGCGACATATCCGAAACTACTACAATCTATCACCACTTCTGTGAGTAGCACAAATCTTATTTAATTTATTTTTTAGTCAGGCCCGTCATAACTCGATTTTCAGCGCCCTGTTTATGAAAATATTTTAAAGTATTGGGAAAACAAAGTTTAGAATTAAAGTAGAGAAGGCAATAAGGGAAGCACCTCATCTCTTACGCTCCGAAATTTGATAGTAAATCATTATTTTAACGTATAAAGTATCTAACTTGTTAGAGATGTTTGCGAGTGTATTTGAAGGAAGGTGTTTATTGATCCGCTGTTGATTGCAGTATATGTTGAGTCAATAAGGGATTCTCTAGGTTCTAGAAACTTTACATCAAAAGAGACTGCTGAATTTGGCGACTATTCTCCTGAGAATTTACTGCAGCTCACATCATCCCCATATAACACAACGGATGAGTAAACATCCACTGAAGTTATTACTCTGAGGGCGGACAAAACAGGTCTGGCGATGCTTATCATTACCTTATTCAAGACTTGGAAGGAAGATCGTCACTTTTGCTTGGAATCGACTTTTAGCCGTTGGCCGGTTTAGCGACCTTAGGAAGGCATCAACACTGGATATCCTCCGCCAATCTCGTCGAAAGAAATCGAGCGCCTTCAGCCTTTACGCTCCACTTTACCCAAAACACATCTGACCTGCGGACTGGCCTGTTCGTGTTGAGTTTGTACGAGTTTCTTGAATGCTATGTGTTGAAGCTCAAGAAAGTACATTTTTTTCTCAGCGATTGTCAGCTGCTGCAGTAGAGCTCTGCTTCGTGAACTCGCTTAGATATTAGAACTCCAACACGTTTTTATACCAACCCTCATGTAACAGAATACTTCCTTATCACCGATTTATCTGTGTTAAAATTCCTGATGTTCAATTTATTTTGTGGGGTTTCTAGTATGTTTTGTGGGCTTATGTTGGACATAAAATTTACTCTTGAACACAAAAAGGCCTAACTGTAATTTAAAAGCACATTGCTTTTGCACAAAGATCTTATACATTATGTGTGACTCCGGTGTGACACGCATAGGCATATAGTTACCAAATTTAGTGTTTTATTTTATACGTATTACGCAATTATGACAGGCAAGTTTCGGCTTTACTAAGCCATCTTTAGTGTCATCAAAGTATAGTGAAATTTGTGCCAATATTCATAGATATTATTTTAAGAGTTTGAAAAATTTCAACATTTAAAATAATTAGTTATTACATAAGTAGGGGTAATTTAAATAGTCATGTACGTTCTTACATGTGCCTACTTCGATCCAGAGTAATTACATTCCTTACATGCACATTATTTTCTTCACGTTTTGTGTCTTTTTGCTTATGTTTTTATGAACTGAATTAAACTCTGTCTATTAAAACACAGTTCTTAATATATCTGTGCACTCTTCATTTACAGAACTCTTTTTATATCCTCACAATTGACCCGCTCTTGACTTTTCTGGGTTAACAAAGTTGATACGTTGATGAGATCTGCGCTCTTCTGGGATACTACGCAGCGTTTAGTTATGGGTCTGTGCCGACGTTTCGGGACAACTTGTCGGTCCCATCTTCAGCGGTCAAGAAGTCCTTCTTGGAAGTCTTTATTCTTGAATATGGGACCGGTAGGTTGTCCTGAAACGTCGGTACTGAAAGACCATTCAACGCTGCGTAATATTCCAGAAGAGCGCGGATCTCATCTACATCGCGGCTGAAGCCTGAAATCACGCAAAGTTGATACAATGATGTTTACACTGATTTCGCAGGTTTTCGTTGTTCCTTGTGGATGTACTCCTACAAGTCGTTAAATTCAAAATGTAGTATTTTATGTTTTTATGTGTACATAATGTTTTTAAGGGTTTACACGTCTTTATGCGTACGCATGCAACACGGACCAACCTTTGCAGGTCTCCGCTTATGCACAAAGACGTGTGAATCCTTCGAAGTACTAAGTGCAGTTAAGAGCCTAAAGTGTTACATTTTGATTTTAATTACATGTACTTGCAAACGTAACATTGAAAGCTCGAAACTCTAGTGTTAACATCAGTGTAAGCATCAATTTGGATAAGCCACAAAACTGAACAGCGGGTCAAGTATGAAGATATTAAATAATGTGTAATACATGAAGGGTGAATAGATGTTTTTTAAAACTGTGGTTCATTTGAAAACTTCACTACACTCCATGAAAATACAAGCACAATTAATACATATTTGCTTGAAAAACAATGGGTCTATATACAGTGTTAATAATAATAATAACGATAACGCTATAACTAGGCCTTCTCTGAATCGAGGTTGACAAGTGGGTAACGTTTTTGATATTCAAATTACCCCTACTTATGCAATAAGTAACAATTTTAAACTTCATAACCATTTAACATTTTGCAATAATACATATGCGTGTTGGTATGCTTTACATGTAAATGTATTATGTTTACACTGAGGATGGCTTAGTAAAGACAAAACGTGTCTGTCAGGATCGCTTAATCTACCTTATATAATGCGCTTTGTTTGTGAAGTGTGAGTATATTAAGTGATTAGTCTATTACAATGACGCCAGGTGGCAGCATTCTGATAGAGGGAATTACGCTTAGTAAATCGCAAAATCAAGATTCCATATAATGGGATTGTTGCTTTTGGTCTTTCAATATCATAAGCCTTTGAACGTCATATGATCGAACATTTACGAAAAATGATGCAGCGAAAGAGTTACTAAAGACTAAGGTTAAATCTACAAGTTTTCTGGCTTCCGCAGCGGTGCGGATGAGGCCTCCGTTTTTCTGGGATGCGAGGCTGCACCGTTGGGTAATTGGTTCCCGGCGTGTCGAGACTATATAGTGGTCTCACTTTCAAGGGTCGAAATGTCCGCGAAGAATGAAGGCAAATGTTTTTATCTTTCATCACGTGTCACTATCGACTATCGATTGTTATTATCGACATATGCAGCCGATCCCGAGTTTCTTACTAGAAATTGTTGGAAATTAGTTTAGCGTTTCCGAATTCTTGTGCACAGTTGTATGTGAGTCAAATTTATATTACGCTTTCGTAAAGAAGGAATCATGAAAATGACGAGGTTTGTTTTCATGAAGCGAATTGTACCCGTGATGTTTTGTCAGATGATGAAAGTCTTACAGAAAAATGTTATAATAAAAGGGTCATTGAAGAACTGAAGTTGTGTAATTTTTAGACACTGTCGCAACATTACGAAAAGCGGCTATTATCTTCGTCGTGTGTGTCCGTTCGCATGAAACAACTCGGCTCCCACTGGGCGGATTTTCATGAAATTTGATATTTGAGAATTGTTCGAAAATCCGCTTGGAAAATTCAAGTACGATTGAAATCTGATAAGAATAACGGCTGCGTTACATGAAGACCTATGTACTGTACATTTATGATAATATTTCACTGAATTCTTTTTAGAATAAAAAATGTCTTAGACAAAGTTGTAGAGAAAATCAAAACACAATTTATCTCCAATAATTTTTTTCGAAAATCATGCCGTTAATGAGATAATGTGAAAAAACACAAAATTAATTGTTGTGTTTCCACTGCAACAATGGTTATGCGACTCCCCACAATGTTACATTATACATAAATTTTGTATCATATTTTTCATGAGATGCGTCTCACTTTTATTCCGTAAAAAATGGTTCTCAGCTATGGTTACATGAAAATAATAATTTAATAACCAGTATTATAAGATTCTCATCAGTCATCATCAGTGAAGGAACACCGGCTGAAAGATGGAGTGGGTTAGAGCGTGATCACTGTGTTAAGCCCGTCGTATAACAGAGCCATTTCTAATACACATTATAAAAGGCTGAACGTTGTGAATTAGACAGAGCAACAACGTCATACGAAGAACATGTTACGTCATCGGTGATATTATTGCGATTCTTTTGTTTTGTTCTCAACCTTTGTTACAAGTATTTTTTATAGCATAAGCGTTTCAAAGTTTATACTGGCGCCATCTTGATTGTCGACTTCCCTAACGCATGTTATGTTTGTCTTGGGTTACGTATCAGTTTGCACTGGTTTTTATTAGTACTTACATGTCGTACAAGTATATCTGTATACCGCGTTTTCTTTGTGTTGTTGCGACACACGTGTCTGCTATTGTGTCAATTGCCGTTGTGCCTGTGTCATGTTCTTCACGTGTCGTCCATTCTTCCGAATCCTTTGTTTTGTGCTGAATAAATTGGGATGTGGTAATAACGGCACATTTTTGTCTCTATTATCTCTTCATTTTTTATTGCGTACGTTACGCTGTCACCCTTCTGTCAGTTTAACACTGATATTGTTTCTCTTTCATTTACTTTCCTGTAAATAATTAACACATCTGTTGTCTGAACTGTTTTCCGGCATCATGCAGTGCCGTACAATACGTGTAATACGTGCACGCACTCTCCCGCCTGGCTGGTTCATGTTATCGGACTACCCATGCTGTCTAAGCTGCACTGTCCTCTGCCTTGAACAGAGGGAAGTGAAATAAATCCTACTCGAGGCATGGATATTTGTCAGCACCATTCCGTATTGTGCCGTGAATTTTAAGAAAAACTGATAGGCTCAACCCTTGTAAGTGGATTTCTAAACACTCCGTCAGAGCTTTACATTTAGGTGAGGTCAAAATTCGAATCGGATTGCGACATAAAAAAAATACAATTTTTTTAGATACAATTTTCTAACGACGGTGCCTATATACGTGTCGTACATACGATGCTCAGAAACGTTGGGACCTGTCTGCCATATCAGTCTTGATAGTTAATGATTTTTATATTGACGTTATTTTTGTGGCAGCCTCCGCGACGAAACGTGCTTATAATATAATGATCTTGTCAGTTTTAGGCAGGTCTTGTATTTAATTTGGCTCTTGGCTATTCTTTCTTTTCCTATTATTCTTCAAATATTAGGCTGTGGGCCGATCTCAGTGGCCGTGCGGTCTAATACGTGGGTCTGCGGCCGCTCGCTTGCTGGGATTGTGGGTTCGAATTCCGCAGGGGGCATGGATGTTTGTCACCTGTGAGTGTTGTATGTTGTCAGGTAGAGGTCTCAGCGTCGGGCTGATCACTCGTCCAGAGGAGTCCTACCGAGTTTGATGTGTCCAGCTGAGTGTGATCGTGAAGCCTCGATAATGAGGAGGTCCTGACCCGTTAGGAACCGTTGCGTCATTGGAAAAAAATTAGGCTGTGGCACCTCTTACATCTCAGTTTGATCTCTCTGTCTTTTCCCTGGACCGTCGTATTGCTCTTCTTCCGTAGTTTGGTTACTGATTTCGTAATTCTGTTTCATCACGTACGTGCTGTGTGCGCGTGGTATTTCTGTTCTTCCGCCATTTCATTTAGGAGGTTTAATGACATCATCATGGTAGCTGATATGGCCAATCAAGAACCACGAAAACCAGCTAACGAGGCAGTAGTCTGATCTCCCTAATTGGAAGTTAGGCTCGGGTAAGTGGCACGGACAATATAAAAATCAAACTACTAAAATGTCCAGAGTCCTACTGATTTCAGTTTTGTCGATCGGAAAGGAGAAGGGTGCTTATTTGCCGATAAAAGTATTTTAGGCTTTACAATCTACGAATCTATGATCCAAATCACAAGTCCGGGATGCATGCAACGTATACATTTTACTGTTGCTAAGCAGATAATATTTCGTATTTATTTTTTTATTTCTTCCTTTCTTAACGTCATTTGCCTTTTAATATTAATTTGTTGAATTAAGCTGTAAAAATTTTTTGACGGTAGAGTTTAATTTTCCATTCGTCGCAGGTTTGTTACTTCTCATACAAATTCTAGGAAGAACATTCAATTCAAAGAAAACAGTTCATTATGCGTAGTTTTACTTTACCTTTTAGCCTGCATTTAAAAATCAGAAATTTTGTTTCTATTGACAGATTTTTAATTAAGTTGGCCAGGACACCGCGTAACTTGACAGATTTTCTGTGGTGTTATTCAGTACATCTGCACACATGTTGCGATAGTACAGCGATCAGGCCACGACCGCTTGTTCCAAAATTCTTCCCACCATCATTCACCAAATATCCTACCATTCGACGCTTTAAGATACTGACAGAATCCTAAATTAAACCATGAATAAATGAGATCTTTATAACACGAAATGAGTAATTTCCGTTTCAGTAGTTGCAGTATCCGCTACAGTCAAATATCCAGTTTTTCTTGTCCGCAAGTTTAATATGGTCATGAAGAAGAAGAAGATATGTTGGAATATTGCTAAAAAGTTTGTTTCAAAAGGCGATTTTAATGAGGACGGATAGTCATTAAACACGATCGCACAGACTGCAGTCTCCTTATACGAAACCGATACAAGTTTCTACTACACTGATATCAGGTAGGACAACACAAAGAGTTTAGATGTACTACTAAGTGCGTTAATTGATGCTATTTAGTGCCCGATCGATCATCAATTAGAATAATATTAAAATTGTTACTTTAATTGAATATTATAAGAAAAGTGTGAATAGAGTTTGATTAATCTCACAGATTTTTGTTGTTATTTTGAAGCTTTATACATATAACAGTTCTATGAGATTTTCGGTCGGCTGATTTCTACTAGGTCGAGCAATTTTTCTTCTTAGTGATGTTGCCTATGTTTGCACTCTTCATAACTTTGTTGTAATGGCGAAGATTTAGGCAAATTTGTAGAAATATTTAGCGTTCTTTTTGGATCCAAGTGGAGGGAATCCTTGTTGCATATGTCAGCGTAATCATATACATATATTTTGCTGTATTTGATTATTAGATCTACAAACGCGAATGTTACTTTTCTCCAGACTGCCGGAGGTGTAGCTGTAGTGTGAGACGGTACGTCGTGATTGGACGATTGGTCTTGTGGGATCAAGTCGGTCTTTTCGGGGCAGTTGATTAAAAATAACACAAATTATTGTGTTGTTCTTTCCAAAGCAAACAGCGTTTAGTTACAATACATATTTTCTATTTTGATAAATAAAAGTTCTGTGGATACTTGTACACTTCAGTATAAAGACTGCTAGTTGTTGAGGCTTTTTCAAGGTCAAAAACAGAATGCAATAATTGATTATGGAATACGCCACTATTTATAGCGACTGTGACTATTATCATGGATTTTCTTTAAGAGCCTGATATAAAATAAATCAGGTATATGAATGGCCGGGGATCGGTCGCTCTGTTTCTCTAGAAGCCCGCTGTTAAGTTGTTAAGTTCTCGCTTTTGTTACGAAAATACCACAGTGCGTGTTGAAACCTGAACAGAAAGTTGTTAAAAATAAACTGGGTCAAAAATACGTAAAATCAATTACGTCAGGCTTTATAAAACAGCAGCTACATTTACAAGATACCAAATTCTTTAAAATAAAATTATTAATTAAGCTTTGAACTTATCTAAATGAATATTATTTTGGCAACGGTAGAAATTGCAATATAAAATTGGGCATATCTTTCGGTGCAGCCATGTTCCTTTTTTATTCGTAATTACCTCCAATCCTGTAACAAACACAACCAGCATAAGTATAACGACAGAATTACAAGCACTAGCCATTTTTATGCAAGAATAAAAATATTTCAATGTCTGTATTTCAGTCGTCAGTCCTTGCGCATCCCATTCATAACCAAATAACCTGCGACCCTGCAAGTATGGCAATAATTAGAATGTGGCTTTTAAAAACTTATGAAAGAGAAGCCCAGGATATTTGAAACCAGCCTTGCTTCTGCGTACGTGGAAAGGCAATATCAAAGCACCTTTATACGAATACTTTTTGAATCTTAACAGAAGACGACCTTTTGTATTTCGCAAATTAAATACCAAAGAGTAGTGCATTCTACACGACTGTTTTTATTACAAAAACAATATTTGTTTTTATATAAAACGCTACATATTTAGACCCGTAAGGGTGATCATTAAGCTAACATTCGCATGAAAGAGATCTCTTCTTTACAATTTCTTTCATTACAAATCTACTATTCTGTAAGTAATGCACCTAACGCAGGCTTGATTATAAATGTAGACCGAATTACTCTTTAGTAGTTACTTTGTGACTAAGTTAGATACGAGCTGCTATAATTGGTTCAACATAAGGCTTACCAATGAGCGCTGTTCAAATCTTTCGGGATCCATCCGGGTAAACAATTTGTATCTCATTTATCTAAATACTGATAGAAGACGCTGCCATGTGACATTAACTGATTTACCTAAAATTCTGTAAAAATCGCCGGCTACTTTCTCATTCAACGTATGAACTAAACCTCTAGAGGCAATCGTCGGAAGAGCACGGTCAGTATTTTCTGCGGGGCCATAATTCCATGGCAGTGTCCATTCCACTTCTCTTGCACGCTTCATAATGCGGGTATATTTGGGGACTATAAACCGCAGCCTTCTGAAATGTAACGCCGTGTAGTCTGGTAGATATGTACCAACGTTTCGGAATAACCTTCTACTTTAATTTATAGCCAAGCGCACAAACGTTATTTCGTACAGGGAAGAAAATATTGGTATCTGGCTGCGAGAGACTAACTCCTACTCTCAAAATTGAGGAAACGTATTCTTCAGAAACGTTGGTACGTAGCTGCGAGGTCACACGACGTCAGAAGATTGAAATATGATATAAAACCACAGTTTTCTCACAATGATGACCTGATTCATATGCATCTTATTGTTACCACATTGTGCCCTATAAAATAGACATACTAAATCCCTTGGCCCTGTCACTGTACCAAAACTGACTCCATGACACAGTACATAGCTGATTGTTGTGATGCAAGGGTCATTTAATCCCTACCCTTCAGTCTCATGTAATCT
Organism: Reticulitermes speratus; assembly: GCA_021186555.1. Taxonomy (NCBI): domain Eukaryota; kingdom Metazoa; phylum Arthropoda; class Insecta; order Blattodea; family Rhinotermitidae; genus Reticulitermes; species Reticulitermes speratus. Next base: position 26,704,206 of record JAJKFL010000005.1, read on the forward strand.
AAAGTAATCTCCAGGCCACGGAGCATTCTTCCAACAAATAATAGTTATTGAGATCTGCGCTCTTCTGGGTTATTACACAATGTCGAATGGTAATCATTTACCGACGTTTCGGGACAACGTATTGGTCCTATCTTCAAGGATAAACCCTTGAAATGGAACCGATACGTTGTCCCGAAACGTCGTTAAAGGATTACCATTCGACGCTTCGTAATAACCCATAATAGCGCAGATCTCTTCTGCATCGTGGCGGAAGCCTGAAATCAATGATAGTTATTCATCCCATTAAGACATTCCTTCTTGTGTGGAAAGTTTATGGTCGTATTTACAACGGCTCGCTCGAGTGACGTCAGTTCACATATCCACAACCTATATCTTTAAGATCCACTTTAATATTATACTCCCACCTACGGCTAAGTTTCCGAAGCTTATCTTCCTGTAAGTTTCTCCGAGGGAAACTAGTAATAAATTATAAGCTTGTGAAAGTAATGCAATATTATAATGGATATTCTAAAAAGGCGTAGTTGTAACTAAGTGTAATATGAATAAATGTTAAAAATGTGAAGGCAGACAAAACTTTATCAAATAGCGACAGAATCACAGGGGACAAGAAAAAAAGGTTGAAGAGGATCTCACTGCTCTTAACATGTTTCTTGAATCCAAAATATTGCGAAACACGGACTGATGAACACAGTACTCTACTGTGTGATTGAAAATTTAAGGAGAAGTTTTATATAGGTGAAAGTACTTACATGTCTAGGCCGTCCGACGATTTACATCATTTAGCGGACACTGAGTGCCTCGAAGCAGAATATATATACACAGTGCGTCTACTAAGTTTTAGGACTGATTGTGCAGAGCGAATACTACGCGCGCCATCAGGCGGTCACCCACAGAAACACGTAGGAGCAAGTCTCGACACGTTGTGTGCTTAGTGTTGTCTGAGTGAGTTGAGCAGTATTTGTGATTTGTGGCGTGAAACGAAGCTGTGTGTATATATACGTCGGAGTCTGTAATGTGTGAAAGTATGTACATGTCGAGGCCGTCTGGCGTTTACCGCCCTCTGTGAGACAGTGAGCGCGTTGTGTAAGTGGAAGTACGTGGTAAGTACACATCAAGAACTGTGTCAAATAATTCCACCTGTCAGACGTTGCGAGAAACTGCGCTCTCTGTGAGTGGAATAGCATATAAACAGCCAATTCACCATAAAATGCCTCTTAGTTTAATAATAAGCTAGGTTATGTGTTTTAATTAATTGTAAGATCAACTAAATTAATTTCGTATTTGTATAATTCGCGGAAGATATTTGGAGTTAGAACACCGTGTACTGTTGTTTGGAGATTTCCTGGTTTCAAAATGCTTGTCGCGTTTCCTCAAGTGCCTCAGGCGGCCTGCTGGTTTAGTCGGAGTGAGGTAGTTTTCTCATTGTTTACGAGGTTTCTACCTTCACTTTTATCGGGAGCCCAACTACCAATTCTGCGTCGATCCTTAAAAATATCGAGAGAAAACATAGACATAAGACATGAGGAGAAAGAGAGAAAATGAAACGAAGGAAACGCAATCGAAATGGAATAGCCCATCGCTTTTATGTTTCCTCGCACGATGTATCATATGAGAGAAAGTAGAAAATTGCTTTTTCAGGAACTTGGATGGTCATATAATTCAAGGTTGTATACTTGTGAGAAACTCTCAAAAGCAGGAGCCGAAAATGCGACAGATAACTTTCTAAATAACAGGATTTAAGCACCAAAGTAGCTGCATTGTTTTGTTGTAAGCGTTTGGTTGCTGTTAACAACAGAATTGCAGGCTGGAAAAAAAATTGTGTGTGGTTGGATAAAGAAGTGAAGTGTTAACTTACATGCAGTGTGTCTTTTTAGGTTACTCAGGAGCAACTGGTTAGGAAGGATCAAACCAAATATTTGCTAAGTTTACAATGTAGTTGCATTAGAAACCGAATGGACTGAGGTTTATGAGAACACCTGTCTTAAGAGATTACGGCCTTCTGTGATGTGACGCCGTGTAATTTATGGACAGGAACTGTGTTTCAGAGGAAATTACCTCCGTTTTTACCCTGGAGAAGTGGTCACTGTATTCCTTCAAGACGTTAGGACCTCTCTATCAAACTGCATGGCGTCATATCCCAGACGACAATAATTACGGCTAACTTTAAGGGTTAGAAAGCTGAGCTGTCGTCCGGGGCTTAAAAAACTTTATTTCTCGAATAAATTTTAATTATTTAATTTTACACTAAGAAAAATATGTCAATAACGCAGTGCTGTATTTTTTTAATTGTATCCCTATCTACCAAACTACATACATCCCGTGGGACAGTAATCTTAAGATCAATCTTATCTTCATTAATTCTTTGAATGTATAATGCCAGATTACGTAAGAGTCTTGCACCTCACTGAATTAGCTAACCAGGGACTGGTTCGAAATCTATTCGCTTCGCGGAATGAAAAGTATTTTGCTCTTTGACAGCGCATCGAGACCAGGTTTTTTGGGCCCCCTCGACATTCTACCTAATAGGCATCACGTAATTCGTCTCAGAGGGTAAATGTGGAAAGCCTTAAGCTAAACATTGAAGTCCACCCTGCTACTAGGTTAAGACTGCGTAGATTTTTCCTTCGTCTCTATGCATTTGAGATCATAGCACAGGAGCGATGCAGTAATATTTCTACTCAATTTACTGTCCCCATATTACATCGCCCCATTTGAGAGGGTTTGTAAACAACTGGTCATGAAATTAACAACTTTTGTGAACCAGGAGATTCAGTCTCCAAAGCTAGTCTGCAGGATTTGGAGAAAATAAAAATGAATGAAAATAGAAAGTTAAATGGCAGATTCTAAAAACTGTAAATTACATAAAATTTAGACCTAGAAATTAATTAATAGTAATTAAGTCTTATGATTTCTTAACTTCCAAGTCAATTCGACTACAAAATTAACAATAGAATTGCTCCCTCTATTCCTGTTGTGAATAAATATGAAAAAGAAGTCCATATAAGAATATGCAGATTTGAAAGATATTTGTAAGCATATTAATAATTATTATAGGTCTACATAATGTATTAAATGTGAATAATTTTGGTTTATTATGTACAACTCCAACAGCTCGCATTCATGTGTATACCATCACTCTTGATAATGAATTTTACAATGGATACATGCCAGTCTTGAATAAAATTATGATTGTGTGAGCGCTGTTTCATATTTAGCTAGATATTCAATGTTTTAATAAGCCAACAGCAAACAGGCTGCACATAAATTGAGGCATTTATGTGGTAAATTTAGCTCAAGAGAGTATGAGTTAAGTAAAACCCTGTGCCATGAAGTTGTGTTCTCTTTCACATGATATTCTATTAGGATGTTGAACTAGATACTAATCAAATTAAACACAACGATGGGAGTTAATTACAGTGCCCTCGATAGGTATAATAGACGCTAACCGTGCAAATAATCTGGACGGTTTCGTTAAGTTTTGCGAGCTGTCACTGCGACTAAGCTGTATCATCACGTGCCTCTCGCCCTCGACCGCTCAGTGGCCAGCAATTGTTTCACGGAAGAGTAAGCGAGTGATTAATTGCTCTATATAGCTGCACGTCTGTTGAATCACCATGATAACGGTGAGCCATGGGCACAGAGGTATGAGGAGCAGAGACGATACACCGGGAGATAAATATAACTGAGTGCTTTAAATGAATAAGGACCTATCTTACGTGTTAGAACTGCGTAGAAAACAGCAGAACGTAACGTAACTACTTATTAACTGCACGGAGCATGGTCCTTTTTTAGAAGCTGATCGTCACTCATCTGATCAAGAATCTCCCCTCTTTCATTGAACACGAAGGTTAAATGCTTTATAACGAAGATCTTCCCCCCCCCCCCCCCACAAGTAGATCTATCCTGAATTGGATATTTCCAGTCTACAGCCTCACACTTTCTATAAGTAAATAACACTTAGAAAATTCCTTTTTGAGGAGCTTTTGTGACGGACGAGGCTCGCCATCGCTTTCACAAAAACAAACAAACTGGACCCTATCTTAAGCCAGATATATCAATCCACACAGTCACATTCTTTTTAACCACCTATAACAACTGTATGGAAGAGCGTCCTTCTTGAGAATTTGATCGTTATCTACCTGGTCTAGAATTTCTCCACCTTTCATTTAACCCAAGGTTATATTATCGTATTTACAAGAGCCATATCCGGTATCATATCAGCCTAGTCCACAACATCACACCCTGCTTAAATAACTAAATTAATTCTGTGGAAAAGGATACTTCTTGATAAGCTGACAGCCGCTTACGTAGTTAAGAAATTCCCCACTGTGAATTCTAAATCATCATTACCGTGTTCACAAGAAAACGCAACTGTACCTTACCCAGGGCCAGTTGAATGCATTCTGCTTCTGTTTAATGTAACTTAATATGCGTATTTTATATCGCAATACGTCTACAGTTTTCGTAGAATTGCACACATAGTGACAGGACGAAACTTTACAATTATACCTGACACTTATCGGGTAGTGGATAATTGTACAGAAGTAGAGCGCCTGCTTGTTTTTGTTTCTCGTCAGCGTCACGGATTAATGTATCGTTTGCCTTCTTCCAGCTCCAGAGTGGTGTAATTGATCTACCATCGTATTGAGAGACATTGTTGGATCATGGATGCATCTTAATTTGTACTTTAATATCTCTTCTACCTTTCCATGATTTTCAGTTCTTCGAAAGTGAACAGTTTTATTGTATCCTATACATTTTATTTATTTGTTATGCTGTTTTTAATGTCACTTATTAGTGTATCGCAGGAATCTAATTTCAGAAAATGTAATTCTTTTAATTCTTTAAATTGCGAAAAACTTTTTTTTTCAGAAAGAGAAACCCCTGTCCAAATGCCACTTAGACCACCATAAATCTCACAAGAATGCTCCCAGGACAGAACCCGGACGTCTACGGTGATAAGCCGGAGACTAACCGCTTGAAGCAGAAATTTCATTTAACGCGCTTTTCAAAGTGTAGTTTTTACCTCGCAGTATACAGTCAGTTCCCCTCCTACTAATAAAGGCCAACTAATTAATGTTGTATACGAAATGATAATTGTTTCTTCTGAGAGTTATACGAATGGAACAAATACAGTTTGTATAAAAACTCGAAGTTCTTACACGTCAAAGCAGGCAGTATATACAGTAGCAACCCTGTTTTAAATGGTTAAAATTGTGTGGCTTACTGCTGAATTAATCCACCACATATTAAAATGAAAAGACATAAGACAAAACAATTTTTAAAAATTAATATATTTGACTATAAAATTTCAAACTTTCTACAGGTTTAGGCTCAATCTGTCAAAACGTCGTCGTCGTTTTTAGTTGTGTTCTTTAAATTCAATGTCGCTGCTGAAGAAGTCTTATATAGTGTCGAAACCTGTAGGGTGTTTGACATTTTCTGTTTAGTTATATTGAATTATAAATGCAGCTGCGTTTGATGGCTCTTAATACCGATATAAGAACCTTACATCTGTTTGCCACTTCTGATCAATACCGATATTTCATAGAACGCTGTCATTATAGTGACTGGGCTGAGGTCTGAACCATGTGAGTTTGATTCTCGACAGAGACGGTGTTTCTTCTCTTCACCACCGCTAACAGCTCTCCTGTCTGTTGGGTATTGGCCTGTTTCCGTAGCAAAATGCGCGAAGCGTGAACCGTGAACACTCATTTTCATATAGTGCCATGGCAAGAAATGCATGGGACTTCCATTCCATCAAAATCTTATCACCATTACCCATCCTCCTAAAAGGAGCGGTGCTTAATTTTTTTTCAGGGATCGGCTATACCAACTGAGGTTTTTCGTAGCTTTCTCAATCCCTCAAGATAAATATCAGTAGAGTACCACAAATTATACTACGACCACTTCGCTCCACATTCTTTGCTCATCACTACCCATTACTCATTATCGTCATTTGGATAGACACTCTTTGAGCTACTGACAGTGCCTTTGATTAAACTACGAAAGGAATGAAATTAATTAACTGTTTTAATGGCATTGTCGAGGCTTCGCGATCACACTCCGACACACCACACTTGGTAGGACTCCTCTGGACGAGTGACCAGCCCGACGCAGAGACTTCTACCTGACAACAGACAACACTCACAAGAGAGAGATATCCATGCCCCCGGCGGGATTCGAACCCGCAATCCCAGCAAGCGAGCGGCCGCAGACCAAATTCTTAGACCGCACGGCTACTGGGATCGGCGATTAACTAATTACGGCTTCAAATTCAGTAATGTTTCCCCTACAAGATTTCGTATAGTCTGTATTCATTTCTGATAATTTCTGTATGCAGACGTAAATATTTAAAAAGAAGATATCTTCACACTTTTTTCATAACTATTTATTTTTCATTTTTCATCCATATGTAGGCTTATCTATTCTGTAAGCACACAGTCTAACAACAGATGGCCACATAATTTTCGATTCCTGTAAAAGGGACCCAAAATGTAGACAATCGGGTACGATCTATCTCTCATCTTCGCAGTCCATATCACCTAAAAAACCGTAAAATTGGTGCTTAAAAGAACAAAGAAGCAGGGTAAAGAATTTGGTGTAACGGGAAGTCACATAGTGTGAATGGGATACATGAGAAATACGAGTACTTAAAGAAAATTGTAAACGGTAAAAAGCACTATTTGAGCTACACAGATGAGCGAATTGGTGAGTAGATAATATTTAAAATTGTCTTAAAAAGATGAGAGTATAAGAGTGTGAATTGGTTCAATCTGACCCATCATGCGATCTATTGATTTTTTCTGAACATCCGCATTGAACATTTGGCGTTCGTAATATTCGGGTAAATGCTGTACCAACTGACCGACTGCAATGTTCTCTTTAAGAATTGCTTCTTGTAGTTCGACATGATTTGTTCCCTCACCTTTGCTGTCGCATATCATTCCATAGTCTAAAATTGTGTAATTGACAGAAATAACACAGACGATATTGACATGCATAACTTGTATTTGAAATATATTGTGATGCAACATTACTGTCTTTTTGGATGTGATGCCTTGTAATTTTGTACATATTTACCGGAATTTCAGAGGAATCTTTTGTCTCTTTCATTAAGTTAGATAAATAAAGGCCAATAATTCCACACATTCTCCACCACATGGAAAAAGTTTTTACACAATAAATATTTAAATAGCTATGTGCAACCGTAACTTTCAGTCTCATGAAATGTAATTAGCTTTAAAAGAGTGCCTTTCTGTCTTCAGTAGTGGACATTAAGGTCAATGGGTTATGAATTTCTGAAAAAGAGTATTTGTGAATATGAGTATTGCAAGCTGGGATATGCTTTTCTACTCTTTTTTACATCAGTTTGCATTGGGTATAAAGAGGATGCGGTAGTTACGTGAGCTTCAAGTACTTGCTGTTAGTTGAATGTGGCCACCACAAACTCGGTTTCAATTTCAAGTAGTCACTGTGTGATTCTAGAACGTAACCACTCCCTGTCCGAGAGCAGACTGCTAGGACATAAGTGTAGATCATACACTTCAAAAGAAATTAGAGAACACAATTTCTAGTGTTAGATTATAGTGAGCGAAATGGTGAAGAGCCCACAGTACTTGAATCTCTCATTTCAAGGTAATTCAACTTGCTGTACATTAATCTTATTAAAATCTTGGAACGTACGGAACTAAATTTAAAAGCTCGCTGAATACTATCTTCAAATTGGATTCGGTTTATGGTCCATGTCACAGTATTCCAGAAATTCGAAATATTTTCCCAGAACAGATATCTAAATTTAAATATTTCTGAAGTGCTAATATTCTCCACCGCTCTTCCTGCTGCAGTACGATGATAGTTCGCCAAGACTTTCTGCCAGGACTATTTGACTGCATCCATTATTTCACTGTGAAACTTTAGCCATCTGAGCCCCTCTTAAGAAACACCAACGAAATAAAACCATGGGGGCTTTCCATGCAAAATCACATTCTAGTGGCTGAGCATATGGTGAGATAATATTGAACGAGTCTTGGAAGAGGAAGTTGTGAAGTTGTGACCTGGATTTAGTTGAATCAGGACGTGAATTTACGGCAAGAATTTTGTTTTGTGCTTTAAACAGGGAGTAAGTTTCGTATTATGTCATTTAATATGCAGTCTTGTCGGTGAATACCAGCAATTCGAAGTAAGAAACTGCCACCATCTTCAGGATAGAAGCTAGCTATATTATGTGTTTCCACAAATATGGTACTGGCATACCAGACTACACGGCGCCTTAATAAGTGATAGTAAACTCTTTATGTTTGGACAGAACACTGAGTTTCATAACATCGGAAAACTTCGTTAAGCCGAATTATTGTAAACATGCCCAATAAATATTTGGTAACGCTGTCTTTATAGATGCTGATTAGTCACTTGCTTATTACTCAATTGGCTTGCTAACTAATTGCCTGGTTGATGAGTTACGCTTAGAAAAGAGCAAAGACTGTCGGATTGTTTGAGCTTTTGCTTGCTGTTAATTTATTTACATTACAATTCAAATATTGTTAAAATTTACTCTCAGATTAAGGTTTATCTTCTTGGTCCAGTTGAAGTTTTTAAAAAAGACATTTTTCATCACCATACTTGGGTTGCTGCCGAATTATTTGAAAACACTTCCACGTTATAATCTCCAGTTTGAAGCCGATCCATAGGCAAATTCATTTTCTAGCGTCGTTATCCAAGTTCAAACGATAGTAATTAAGACACGGGCGAAATTGTCAAATAAAATGTATTATACGTATTGAACGTTCAAGGAAAGAAACAAAGGTAGGATATAAAAAACGAAAGCAGTAGAATAATATGGTTTGATATATTATCGAAAAGTCTGGCTCGAAATCTGGATTGAAAAAGAGCTGAGAAAATACATATTCAGTAAACGTAAGACGGGGGGGAAAGTCGATCTACCGGCTCCTTCAAAAGGGTAGCTACGCCGAACACAGGTGCACCTGAGCATCCATGCCCGGGAACCTGACAGGAAAGTGGAGAATCAGTCCACTGGGAGGCTGTGAAATTCCGCTTTACGGAATGCCGGAGTACGGAAGAGTGAGACTATGGCATGTGGCGTTCTTAAGTCGCCACTCACTCGGGTACTAGCCACGCCTGCTGTTGCAGAAACGCGGACAAGAAGGATGCGTAAGTGGGTATGTTGTGAAAACAGGAGAGCAATAATCTCCTTTTTTACATTTAGAAAATATTTTCTAATCTTTTCCTTCCCAACCTACTACTTCTTTTAACCAACTTTCCTGTTTTTGTTTTCATTCAAACGTCTGCGGACTGTAACTCACGCGCCTTGTGCATTAGTAACAGGGAGAATCATGAGGATCTGGAGGTTCCGTATTTCGCCGACCAAATCAGATGTTTTAAAGTTAGCTGAGGTGGGGAATACCGTACATCCCCAATTCGGTAAGCACTTAAGCCAACAGAGGGCTGTCCCAGTTCACCGGTAGTCTTCACCAAAGGCGATCCGAACTCAGCAGGCCGGTCAAGGCTGCTCGTAACAAGGCAGCGAAATGGACACAGCGACTAGTGTCAGACACTGTTCGCCTTGCCTGACTGAGGTCTTCTTTGATTGTCCTCAGTTGTAAGGAAAATGCCGGGGTATAGATAAAAAAAGGCGCCGTTCCCTTACCCCAGCGACAGAAGCGTTCAGCCAAAGTGATCACCCTCGCAGTAACACAGGTCTTTAGCCAGTACGTTTCCAACATGCTGGGTTTAACTATCAGACATCAGTCCAGTGAAAATTGTCCTCCCAAAGGATTAATTGCCAGATGTGAGCCTTCTCCCGCCATCAGGAGCAATCCGTCAAGGACTTCAGCCAAGACGACCAATTCCGTTAGCGTAGGCTTTTTCCTGGACAACTTTGGCGTTGTTACGTCAACGTGGGGAAACCTTCACTGAGAAATATCTATGAAGCGATACCAGAGAAGATGAGCCTGCATCGTTTTTGCTGACTTCCGCTGGATATTTGTAAGTGATGTCCCAGCTACAAAATACAAGCCTAATTGATAAATTGCTATATGTTATGTGTGTTAAACATGGAGTGTATATTTTGGTACTTCGTTTCTTCTGTAAGTATACCAAAAATAATTTTCCCTTCATTCATACTATGTGGGCGACAGACAAATTTTAACTTTATTTTCGAATATATTTTAAAAGTTCTAGTATTTACCTATTCTTGGACATCCGACAAGAATAAATTCTCTTTTGTCATCCAGCATGTTTAAATAGAATCGGTTTGTACCTAACAGCAAATATTGCATTTCCATTACAAAGACCAATCATTTAATTATATTTACGGAAGGAATCGATGTTTATTCTGAGAATCATAAAAAAAACTCATAAATCTGCTCTGTGGGTAAATTCAAGATTTCTTACTGACAGCCGTGAGTACCTATGATTACTATTGCTCCCCTAAAACGGGGATGACGAACCCGCGGAACACACTTATCTTATGCTCCCCGATAAGAATAAAGGACATTATGTTGTGATTTGGTACTCTTCGCACACATAGTTAATTTCTGTAGAAACTATTTTGTCCAAGGGTTTTCGTGTATATTGTGTGGGAATATCTAATGTTGGAAACGTTCCAACATTTTACAGCGGGTGGAGTGAGAAAAGTATAGAGTGTTAATTTCCAGCATCTTTCTTGCTCCTTGAGTTTTTCGTTATGCTGCAACAATAATTAGCACAGGTGTATTTCAATCACAATTTTATTAAAACTGCATCTGTGTTTTCGTTAAAGGAATTATCAGTGACAAACAACAGTGGCAAACTTTTTCCATACCTCAAAAACAAACTTCTGAAAATTAAATTGTAATTGATTTTCGTACTAAATTTATTGAACTAATACTAATAATGGATTAACAGTTATTTTAATTCCATAATCGCTATTACAAAATACGTTTTACTTGTGTATGTAAGACTTTTATTCTTGACAGTTAGTTTGTGCCAGCGTAGTGCTTGGAGGTTTTCAAATTGCTCTGCACTGATTTAAAGGGTTTAAAGGCTGTAGGCTTAAGCAAAGTAACTCAGAAACAGCTCTCTAAACTTAATTTAAACGGCACTGTTTATAAGAGTTCCACTGTAACATGATCCTTTATGCCTGAAATTTTATTATCCAGAATAATTTCCTTCAAGAAGAGTTTCCTTCTTAAAATCCAACTGAGCAAATATCAAGGCGCTTTGTTAATACCTTTAGAACGTAAGGATTAGAAGAGTGTCTTTCTTTTGGTTCACTTCTTCTTCTTCTGTTTGTATTAATCATTGATGAAAAGTAGAAAAGAATAACAATTTAATTATTCGAAAGCACAGTGGTTACTTTTATACCACTTCTTTAAACACAAAAGTTCTCTTCACTCTTACCACAATTTGTGTTTATGGGCTTCTTGCGATTCTTACAATAAACTCGTACTATTTTCCTGAACACTTTCACCAGTTGGTCGTTGTAATGAAGATGCAATTTGTTCTGGCTGCTGTCCAAAATACCTTTTTTCGAAACACAATAAACCGGAATTTCTAATATGACAGGAACCCAAAAGACATTTCTGTTGGTTGTTAGGAAGAAGTAAGTTTATTATTAATCACGATAGCTACGTCATGCACGTGAAAGCAACGTATGGTGTTTAAGTCTGAGTTTCATTATTGAATGTATTTCAAACACTGTGATATCTGAGGTTCTCGTGGCAGTGAATATTAAGAATACGGTCTTGTGGAATTGAATACCATGTAGTCTGCTATATGGTTACTATCTCAGTTTTCTACGATGTGGAATGAGGTATAATTTCCTCCGAAACCTTTGTAACTATCTACCAGACTACGCGGTGTCACGTTCCACAAGAACGCATTCGTAAGTAAAGGTTATTTTTCGGAACCAGAACGAAAACTTTATAATATAATTCACATTTAATTACCTTACTGAAATGTGTAGTATACATAAAAGTCTATATTATAAAACATTTTAAGAAAATTTAATTAGGTCCTTCAACAATTTAGAAATACATTAAATGATCTGTTATCGATATAAATGTTTCCTTTATTAATATATGTTATTCTACGTAGAATGGAATCCTTTATACAGGTCTTGCATGTGCTGAAACTCGAATTTGATGTGTGTAATGTTTACGGGTGTGTCATAGCCGGGGATGTGATTCAGCCAGAACTGCCTGCGAACTGATGTGCTGTTCCCACATTATTTTCAACCGTTTGTCAGTTTTAGCTGCAATCGCCTCTACCCTCACCACTATCATTCCGTTGGGTGTGGTTTAGAGGCAGAGTTAAACTGTGCGAAAGCACATCTGTACGAGTGACTTAATTGCTTAATACGAGGAGAGTCTGGCCATCTGTGGGTTTTCCAAAACCGTCTAACCTCAACTCACCCACACACTCGTTCACTGGTCTGTCCGATGTTCTTCTATTTTTATAAAATTAATTAACTCTATAAAGCCTACTCTACGTACTCCAGAGTTCAAGCTTGAAATCAACATTTTGTCCACACAGATTTGTTATATGTTTTGTGTGATGCTCACAATAAATAGCTACTGTTTCCCTGTGCAGCACTTACCTGTTTTTCTTTCTAATGGAATCACACTGCGTTCTCTGTGAGGAACGAACTGGAACTTTCTACATAACTGAGATTAATTTCAGTCATCAATATTTTACGCAAACGCAGTTTTATTTATTTTTAGGCGCGTTCGCAAAATTGCGCAAAGCAACTATTAGCTCCATCATATCTGTCCGTCCGTCCGCATGGGACAACTCGGCTTCCATTTGGCGGATTTTCATGAAATTTGATACTTCACTATTTTTCGAAATTCTGTAGAAATAATTCAATTTTCATTAAAACCTGACAAGAATAACGGGTACGTTACATGAAGACCTATGTACATTGATGATAATATCTCGCTCATTTCTTCTTAGAATGAGAAATATTTCAGACAAAATTTGTAGAGACAGTCAAAACACATTTTATATTCAATAACGTCTTCCAGAAAATCGTGCCGTTTGTGAGATAATGTACAACAATGCTGTAGAGCCAGACAGGCCACAGATGACGAGTTTAACATGGCGCAGACTACAAACACACGCTCAGTATAAGTAATACTTATTGCTTTCCCACGACAACAATGGCTATATGAACGCGCCTCAATATTATGTTACACGTTCATTGCCTGTCTTGTTATTAAATGCCTCTAACGTAACTCCCACTTAAATTTACTGCGACCACAGTTTTGGTATCGTCCATGGTAGAATATAAATGCCTGCAAGTTAACAGCATCTTGTGCAAGTACGTTCATACCAATCGTCTTGAAGATTCGCTAATTTGTAAACTGATGTAAGGTTGTCCTCACACTTAATTGTGCACCGGCCATGAAGAGATGTGTGGTAGTGGAAGTATAGCTTTACGCGTTTTGTACTTCAGTCCTACATGGAGGTGGGTGGTCAGCATCATGCGTTTTCTCCATGATGCCAAATGTGCTTTTGTGTTTATGAGCTTCAGAACCGGTCTGTGAAGCTGCCGAGAACTGTACCCCAACACCCCGGTTGTCCAGCCTTTAGGCTAGTTACTATATTGTCTTAGCTTACTTGTCGCCCTCGGTGGACTAGTGGTTAGCGTGCTCGCCACTGGACCCAAGGTTTGCGGGTTCAATCCCGGCCGAGGTCGATGGATTTTTAACATTAGCACAACTTTCTTCGGAGGGGAAGTAAAGCCGTCGGTCCCATGTCGTAGATTTACGGCATGTAAAAGAAACTTACGGGCATGAAAAGAGATGTTTCGTAAGCAAAAATTGTGCAGTCAGTGGGCTGGTCACTCACTACTCAATGCACACTTTCAGACTTTCTGAAAGGAGGCCCTATGCTCCACAAGGAGCGAAAGGAAAAATAAAAAAAAATAAAAATCTCTGCACTTCCACCAGTCATTTCGAACGTTATCAAGCGCGGGTAGTTACCATTAGCCTGTCCTGTATATAAAACACGGAACGTAAGCTAGCGGTTCATATCGGATTGCGCCCCTGTGGGAGAGCCAGAGTGGCGCGGCAGATAGTTGTATTTACAGTGCAATTGAAAGGACGAAATACAGACTGTTGTGTGATACTCGACGAGGGAATGGGATAGTTTAAACGTGATTGAGAGCTGCATACTGCTATATTCTCGTCAGCGACTCCCTCCTCACTCCTTAGTGACGATGCGTCGCGACGCTGACACCGTCACTTTGCTCTCGGCGCCACATGCTTTCGTAAAATTACTACCACCAAAAGTGATGAGGTTTTTCACCCACCATCTACCGTGCCTCAGGCTAAAACCTAAGTGTGTGATATGTAAACGAGGAATAACGTCTTGCCGTTTCCTGTCTCACTTTACCGCTTGTATTCTTACGACACATCGTTTAGTTTGCATATCCAGCATATCGAGTATACGTAAAAACGTATATGCTATATATATATAAGGTTTTGTTAAGTTTAATACATAAGCTTGCGAATGCCTACATTACCCACAGGTGTTAAAACGATGTGTAAGTATTTCGTTTTTTATGCGATTCGAATCATATCTGAAGCATTTTAACCCTTTGAATTTATCTAAATTTTGCATAAAAATTCATTTGACAGAGAACATAGCCCGTATCTGTTACAAAAGACAATCTGTTAACGCTGAATGGGGTAATATTTGGTATTTTATGTGAGAATCAAAAAACCTAAATATAACGTGTTGGAAGATGCAGTAATTATAAATGTTACTGCTTGTGGTATATATTATTACCAAAGGGCTGTAAAGGGTTGATTACAAGTGTAAGCTTTATTTCTTAATTTGTGTGTTATTCATTAAAATCTTAGCTGTTATTCCTAAGGAAAGTGGCTATGTCTTGGGTGAAGAGTATTTACTTCTTCTAAAGAGTCTTCATATAAGGATGGATGGATGGATGGATGGATAGTTGGTTGGAGGGATGGTGGGAGGGAGAGAGGGATTAATACACCTCTACATATATACGTAATTTTGACTTTAGCATCTTTGTGAACTGACGGGTACTGAGTGGCCCAGCCTTCTTTCTCCCTATCCCAATTTTGTATTAGAAATCAAGAGCAGAAAAGAAGGTCAGTCAGTCTGTTTAGATTTCTTTGAATTTATTCGGTTAATAACAAAGATATTTAAAATAAATTTGTTGTTTTTAAACTGCCGTTACCTGAATATTTCCTTCAGATCAGGTATTATCGTTCAAAGAAAACAATAAAGCTATGGATATGGATAGGCTTGGCAAAGCGCAAAATCTTGGAAGTCTCCTCTTGAATCATTTCTATTGCTTTTAATTTTCAGTCTATACAAACAAGGATGTGTATCTTAATGGAAACTTTGTAAGACTTTGCTCTCTGGTTCCCTGTATTTGTGAAATCCCTGTTTCTTATGCTGGAAACATAAGGAGTTTTACACATTTTGGTTGTCATTTGTACGACTTCTCATCTTTACTTGTACGTTTACTTACACTTCGTCTGCGGCGGTTTAATCAATCACCACTTGAGCAGAACTTATCAGGAAAGAAGAGAAAAGACGAAGATCAAAAGAAACGAGAGACACACAAAAGAAAATGTAAAAATAGGGGTCAATAGGTAAAGAATCTTCCAGAAAGAGTACGTGGAATTCAAACCGCATAACTAACTCCATTGACCTGAATATTTTTCATTGTCCGTGTGTTTTGTCTTTGTTTATTAAATTCCAACTAAATACACTTTTAGGTTGTATACACCTTGTTATTTTATTTGCAGTATCTCCGACATGTTTCGGTTCATATCGAGTCATCATGAGGCATACACATACAATATACTTTGTTATTTTATTTTACATTATATCCAATATATTTGGGCCCATATCGAGTCGATAACGATTGTGTTTGTCTCTCTGATGATGATTCGATATGACTGGAAATGTGTTAAATATGTTGTAATATAAAGTAACGAGGTGTATTTAGCTGTATGTATATAGCTGGATTTCTTGTTGAGAAGGTATTAGTCGCTGAAATGGCCATGGAATCTGCAGCCTGTATGGATCCCGAATGCTCACTACCCTGTTTACAGTAACCTGGTAATGTATCATGTGCTGAGCAAGATGAATCCAGAATGTATTTCTCGTACGTTACTTACTTAAAATTCGTTTTATATTATCTTCCATTCTACGGCTAGAACTTCCAAGATTTACCGTGTCTTCTACTTTCAGCCAAAATTTTGAAAGCATTTTTAACCTCTTCCACGAGGTCTTTTGCGGAACGGAAGGAACGGATCTGCTCCGTAAGTCGTTTATTCTCAGTCCATTTTGTGTACTGAGACATAGATATCAGAGTTACAATATTTTCAGCAGTAACCGGTTCCAAAATCGAAGAATTTAGGGACAGACCTTTTAAATAGTCAACGACGGTTTCCTGATAAATCATTTCATTCGTGTTAAATAAACCTACATGTAACTCTGTTCAATACAAAATATCTTTTAGAAACTAATATTCATATTAGAAAGAAGTTCTGAGTGCGTTCATGTGCAAGTTCAATTTTAATGCACCTAATTCAAACTCCTTTTCTCCAAAGGTCTCAAATTTCTCTATCTCTAGACTGTTTTTTGTAAGTGAACGTAACAGAATTCATGGCATAAAATCGATATTTGTGCAGCTTACTTATCAACCGATTTATTAATATTCATGAACAATGGGCTGTATACGTACCGCTGTTCAGACACTTGTCAAGAACGTTTAATATATAAAACTATTACTGTGCAGCACCAGAATGTGCATAGTAACGTGGTGGTGTACGGAATTGTAGGGACTGTATTCGTAACATATAGGCAATTAATTGTTTTACATTTGTGCGACGATAAAAATTAAAATTTTGTTTCAGTGAAGATTATTTTGTTAAAAAATCCAACCGGAAAGACGGGTGCTGTAGGTGGTTTTCACTGAACATTACTAATATCCTGTGATCGAAATGTGCAGTGATTTAAGAATTCATATAATGTGTAGGCCTACACACTGGGGGAAATTACACGTTATGTTACATAATCTATACCTTTTACCGAATATTGGCGTGAAGAGGTACAAATAATTACGTAGGTGAAGGATGTAACCTTGCTGGAAGTAGCAGTAAACTTAACTCAAGTTAACATCGAAAAGCTTAAACGGAAGATGCAAAGTTCAAGAAAAGAAGTATAACATTAAAAAAGTGTCACAGAAACAGAATTTGAAAATGTTGACTGCAGTAAAATGACTCATGAGTGGACCTACTTATAAATACGGTGATGAAATTCTGGATTCCAAAATCATGTAAATGTTTGGTCAAATAACTATGAGCAGGAAGAAATAAGAAGGAGAAGAGAAGAAAATTAAGAAGATAAAGATGAATATGATGAAATAAACACGAAGAATAAGAGGATGAACTCCTAATACAGAGAGGACATTTAAAGTGGACTGAGTTGCAACACATAATGTACCGGCGCAGGTGCAAGTATGCACGTGTATAGTCCAGAAGAGAGACCATACAATTTATGTTCTGTGTATTTTTTTTAACAAAATAAATACATTTCACCGAACATAAATAGAATTCTACGTCGATTGAATGTGACCACTCTCTTATTTTACATTTTTTATCTTGTTTTAGTACAGGATCATATTTACTAGCATGTTCCTGGAATTCTTTCAGCTCGTCTGCTTGGTACATGAATGAATGCTCCAGAATAGCATTTTCTTGCGCAATAATATAGAAGCTTACGGATTTAAAGGAAGAATACTTATATACAGAATGAAAATCGTGAATAATAATACATGCGACCTCAATGTACATAATTAAAAACGTTTTCATATATATTTTCTCTGAACAACGCATGAACATTATTTATATATATTATATATATATATATATATATATATCATCTATACAGATGCCACGCCCATTGTTTTATCATATATTTTCTTTATCGATGATTGTATATTGCTTTCCATGTCAGTATTAGGTTATATAGGACCACGTAGCTAAAAGTTGAAAGGTGGAAACCATCCAAGTTAAGAAATTAAATTTCACTAGTGCAATTAAAAAGTCAAAGACTGCAAACTGTTATTAGAAAAGCGTACAGAAACTACGGAAATACTTGCACGTCACTTTAACGACTGTCGGTGCCATACGTGCTGACTATATTACAGAGTAATTTTCATAAGAGCCTTAGGCTTTCCTATTAGGTCTGTAGTGAGAAACAAGAAACAGGCGGTATAACTGTTACATCTGATGTGCAAGCAATGTCACAACGTAATCCCAGTAAACCGATTCATGGCGATATAACCTGCACGACTAGTGTCAGGGAAAACCAGCACCTAAATCCTTAAGACCTAATCATGGCAGTATGATTATCACGTCGCATTTGGAGGGAAAGTTACTGTGTAATTCCACAAAACCGAGTCCTGCCCGCAATCCTCTCTCTTCTCGATTTACACCTGTCGTTCGCACCAAATCAAAATTGCCTCCATGACTTGGTTAATTGAATATCTTAGTGACGTTTTTCCCACACCAGTTCTAATGGTTTACGTGTCATGACTCTGTGTCTTCTATTAGACTTAATGTACAATTCACCGAAGGAAATTATTTTGCCTTCTCATTTGTCTTCCACTTTTTTCAGATGATAAATAAATGGATTACAGAATACTGTCAAAGGTTTTGACGTGTCTGTAAGCCGAAAAGTTGGGGTCCTGTCGCAACTAAGCCATAATCTCGGGATGTTCTGAATGACAAATGAAACGATCAGCAACAACACAATCAAATAAGCGAAGTCGCGATTTACTGAAGAAAAGCACAAAAGGATTTAAAATAATAAATAGGATTTAAATCCTGACACTGAGTGTTATCTACAGGACCAAGGATTCCGCCCTTTTTAACGTTGGGTACAGCACGGTAGAGCAATTAATTTACAGTAAAAGTATTCCAGGAAGTGGAAGTGGAAGGAAACGAAACAAATTGCGTAGGGTCCAGAGACTGTGAAATCCCTTCTCCGGGATTGTAAGATGGATTCGACCCTTGTGTCGTCTCTGCTGGGGCTATTAAGGGGTACGCGGTGAAGGATGGCAGGATGGGATGTTAGTGCTAATGCAACAAAATGATGGGGCTGCTCCCTAGTAGGGTACACCTCGAGATGCTGTAGGCCTGCTTAACAAGGTAAATGAAGACTATAATTCTCCAGTTACATAATTAGCCCTGTGGTATTGGGAGTATCGTTTGAAAATTTGATGTGGGAATTAAAAGGGGCAGTATGGGGCCAGTACATCCTTTCTGAGTGAACACTTGCAGATCCTTTGAGATTTCGGTCAATTATTGGGGTTATATCCTGGAACCATGCCACGACCTTAACTAATGTTCAAGAAATGTTGAAGTACCTCATCAGAGTAGTCCTAAGGTACTACAGTGAAAACTACAGTCATCGAAATGTTCAATCTTGCCTACGAGGTTCAGTTGCGAATATGATTGACAATGCGGTATTTTATCAGTTTTTTGGCTTTACCATACGTAGTATTAACATGGTCTGCCACCCAGAGGAAAAAAGCAGACAGGTTTTATGACAAAGTACTGGGAAGAAAATTTAGAAATCAGAGACATAGAACAAGACAGTGGATAAAACTGCATAAAGAGGAGCTTCGTAAGTCTTTCTGTCCATCAAATATTCTAGGTGAAATTCGAGGTTCTTTCGGCATTTAATATGGAAATTTAACAAACTTAATACCAAACTAAACCAACCAATTCCAAATGTCCACAATTTTCCTCCACGTACATGTTTTGGCCCCTCATGAATTATTATCAAGGAGAATCAGTTACAAGGATAATGGCCCATGAGGGGCCGAAACATGTAGGAGGCAAACTATAGACAGTCTGGGGTTATTACGCAGTAAAGTGTATTTGTTTTATTAGTTACTAAGTTTGCACAATAAAACACACAGTGATATTAAACACTGTAAGATAATACTAAGAGTGTTTCCTTGGGTGTGAAACAGTGTGATTTGGTAAATCTGTACCGACATTTCTGAGGGACCGGCTTCCGCCAGACTGTCTTGAAGTTGGCAGCAGTAGATTTAAGGATACGGTATGACAGTGTGGACTAGTCTTAACTGACTCAGAGTTGGGACCGGTGGCAATAACTAAACTTTAGATTTAACAAGAGGCGAAGACCTTCTTGAGTGGTGCAGTGATTATTACCTTTGTAATCACACTAAGGCCACAAATAGACCATTAACAACGCGTTTTGGCGCTGACAAGTCTTCATCGGATAAATCCTACTAAATGCCCTTCCTCTGCAGTTGTAATGACAGTTGCGCTGCTGGTGTTGTACAGGAGATGTACTCCATGTTTGAGTCGTCATGTTTTCGGTTGTCCTAATTGAGGGCTTTAGCGCCTTTTTTATGTCTTTCCGGCATTGCATGTTCCTCCTTGTTGTTTTCGGATCTACTGTATGAGTCATGTCGATGTGAGTTTCGTATTCAAATGTTATGAAAGTAATTGATGTTATTACTTGATATATGACCGTGGTTATCTACGTATGTAGCCTAATACTAAAAGTTCAGGAAATAAATATGTGTCTGACTGCGTGTGTGTTCTGTTGTTCTCGCCATCATTACACATGTGGCAGCTGTTTTCGAAACTGTGCCATCTGAAGGATAAAGATGTAACTCAGTGCAATGTTTTAATGGAGAAACGGCATGATGTGTTCAGGCACGAAAGGACTTAACTCACCACTTAATTTCAATGGGTACTTTTATTAGTATGGAATGCTAACTATGCCTAATGTTGTAGGATTATTGCAGTCAGTCGTTGTTAAAGGCATGAAATTAGTCTCTTAAAGAATAAGATTAAACTGAAATAAATTTAAATATTTAGCTCGTACCGCGCAGAAAACCCATTCCGTATCAGTTATAAGAACAATTAAGTCAGTGCTTTATGAGGATATCGTTCTTTGTTCCGCGATCCATTCAAGACAAGTTAATGCACTCTGTGGGCAGAAGGTAGAATTTTGTTTTTTTAAAGCCTGGTGGTACATAACGTAACCACTGGACCTTAAAACTGTTAAAGTGATATATCAAGGTGATGTTCATCAGCAGAACATGCAGAATGCATGGAAAAATAAACCCCCATACAACACATTGGCCAGGAACAACCAAAGTAATAATTAGGCGTACATAGTAGGATAATATTAAAATGCATATTATATAAATATGCTGTATGATGTATTCAACTGGCTGAGCATGAAGTCCGAAGACGGCTTGTATTGAAAATGATAATGAAAATCAAATCTGTACAAAAGTAGGAAATATAGCCTATATACTAAGTAAGAAACTAGCATTACGAAGAATGACCATATAGGCACAACAACACAGAATAAACAGTTTTTGTTTTTTGTAAATGACACAGTTGTTTTGCCCGCAGTTCGCATGTATGTGTTAAGTATCAGAATAAAAATTACATGTTTCCCTTACAGCATCTATTGACTGGTCTATCTAATGGAGAGATCTCTGAGCGAAAGGAATGACATTTTAAATGCAGTATAAACTTCTGGTATCAGTCGTGTTCATCAGGTCATAGAGCTGATTATATTGAAATCAGACGGTTATCTAAATTATATTTAAAAATTCAGTTCCTGTCGCGGAGAACTCTCCACTAAGTAGACAAATCAATAAATGCCTTTGGGGAAATATTAACTTTCATTATGATAATTATACGCAACTCAAAAGCACACTGCGGACAAACTGTAGAGTTTCTAAGCGTTTTCGCGTCGTTGCAGGGTCCATATTAAAATCCGTATCCTTCCGCCAGCAGGCCCATGTACGAAAAACTCTAAAACAGTTAAACGTATTTTCAAAGAAATTTTATATTGATGCTCTTAGCTAAAAATTTGTTGTCATGTTTCAGTTTCAGTTTTTTTAAGTTAGGTAATAATATCGGAGACCTAAACATATTTTTGATCCTATATGGGTTTTAACCTGTGCGTAACTCTTCAAGTATTTATCATAGCAACATTATTTCACACTACAGTTACAAAGAAAAATAAAATATGCATTTTATATCGGCTACAATATATTCGTAATAACTATGGCTTTCGAGGTAAAATTAAACGGTAGTTTACGACAGTGTTAAAGAAATTATGCGTAGCATCATTTCTTTAATATATTGAATGTTAAATTACACGGTATATATAATTACCACTCTGGTCTGAAAGATT
This sequence comes from Reticulitermes speratus, assembly GCA_021186555.1. Lineage (NCBI taxonomy): Eukaryota > Metazoa > Arthropoda > Insecta > Blattodea > Rhinotermitidae > Reticulitermes > Reticulitermes speratus. Next base: position 26,726,460 of record JAJKFL010000005.1, read on the forward strand.
AATTAAGTCGTAAGCTGAACAGTATAGGATTTTTGCATCTTCGGATAATATTAATAAAGGAAAGTAAGGAGATGTTTTTCTCGAAATAGCCGGTTTTAAAATGCCGTTAGAAACGATGGATTGGGGAGAGTTGTAAATATCGACAACGCTGATAAACACGTAATACAGGTTTCTGTGAGATGGAAGCCTGGTTAACTCATTACTAATTGGGGTAGCTTTGAATAATTAGCGAACCTGCATAATTAAATTTATTATTTTTATTTTCTTCTTCCCATTCAGGAGCAGCAAATTTAAGTTCAATGGTTTCCCTGAAAAAACAGCAGTTATATTAGACTTAGTGATATTTAAGCCTTTCGCTTTGGTTAAAAACCATATTGCGATCTTCTGGATTATGAAGCCGTATTGTAGGGATATTGGTGGGTACCGACGTTTCAGTGAAACCTACTGCCTCCTTCTTTATGGTACTCGCAGGAGTGAAGCGTCTTGACATTGAAGATATAAGCCTGGTTTTTAAGTCAAAATAAGCTACTTTTATTGATAAAGAAGTCTACTTTTTTCCCAATGGCTCGACAGCCCCTTGGGGGGCTAGGCCGCCTCACTGTCGAGGCTTCACGATCACACTTTAGACACACCATGCTCGGTAGGACTCCTCTGGAGATTGACCAGCCCGTCGCAGTGACCTCTACCTGACAACACACAACGCTCACAAGAGACAAACATCCATGCCCTCGGCGGGATTTTTTTTTTTTTTCTGTCCGGGGTTTTTCCCCTTTGATCTATTTTTTTACTGTTTAAAATCCTTTCGTCCTTCATGTCACTTTACGTTCCATACTACCGTCCTTATACAACAAACACAACACAAACATCCATGCCCCCGGCGGGATTCGAACCCACAATCCCAGTAAGTGAGCAGCCGTAGACCCATGCCTTAGACCGCGCGGCCACTGGGATCAGCAAAGAAGTCTATACGATGTTTATATATATATATATCTGCACCACATTTATTAGCCTCTGAAAATGTGTGCATATAAAATATAGTACGTCGCGTGTTTCGTAATGAGCTACTACTTTGAAAATAGAAACATACGTAACAGCGTACTAAAACTTATTGGTGACCAGTCAAATATTATAATCTCTAAGGATAGCGTAGCCGGAATAGTGACTACGCTACGGGCTGAAAGATCAGGTGTTTGATTCTCGGGAAAGGCAGAAACTTCGTCTCTTCTCCAAAACGTCTAGACCAGCTGTGGGGCACACGCAACCTTCTACTCAGTGGGTACCGGCATTCCTTCCCGGGCGTAAAGCGACCGGGGCATCGAAGTTTCCACTCACCATCATCTCGTGCTGTGACTATGAACGAGTAGAGCTATGCCTCTACTCCGCCTGTATGCCTTCATGGCGTCGACAGGGACAGTATTATTTTTTATATGTGATAATCCGAAAGTGGTCTGTTTAATTGGTCGAAACACGTAGCAGCAAAACATTTTACACTTTCCTTTGGCGGTTTTTAGGGAAGGATATTAGAGGTGAAAACTTCTGCCTCGAAGGTGGAGATAATATGTTGCGTCGAAACGTCGATAAACACCTACCCGATTAGGCAGTATAGCCCAAAAACTACACTACTTCTTATACTTTATTTCAGTCATCTCTACGGAAAAATAACTCTGAAAAGCCTAAGAGGCTGAAAGTTCAGCAGCATTGCTAAGTCCCAGCAGCTTTACCGCCCTTCGTAATAGCAGCCGAGCGTTCAGTGCTCCTCAAACAGTGAAGTATACTTTCGCCCTTCTCTGTAGTACCTGTGTGAGGCTAATTGGACAAGATAAATTGGTATGAGGTCTGGAGGCACACACGGAAGGAGAGGCGATACCTTGCCGCAGTAACGGGACGGAAAAATAGAAAGAAAACGAGAAAGGGAATAAATGTCGGAATGTTATCTCAGCATACTGCTACAACTGGCCGAGTTTTGTTCCTAACCAAACTGCAAAGTGCAGTGCTTCTGGTTGAGGAAAAACAAAAAAAAATTAACTGTGCGTTCATCTGCTCTGTGTTAATTAATCTCTGTCTATTTTTGTTGTGATTATTCTCTTCTTTGAAATAATAATACTCCCTTCGCTGCGTTGTACGATACAAAATGGTCTAAAACAGCAATTTCTTTCACTGCTTACACAAGCTGCATTAACAGAATTGGCCATATTAGTGGTAGAACATTGAAGTAAACATGTAAGCTTTAGATTCAGTTTCCGTGCCAGGGCATTTCCATTCCGATTTCGAAAGCTTGAGTTTAAGGTGTGTTTATCATTTTCTCACAAATGGCGAGGAGTCTTGCTAGAGAGCTAATGTTTTCTGGCTGATAATGAAATTCTTCATCCTTTACCAGATTTCAGAATGTATTACGGTTTTTAAGATAGCCGCAAGTAGACCCTAAACCTTAGCTACATTATTTTATTTCACACATTTCAGCCTAATGCCGATCCCAGTGGCCGTGCGGTCTAAGGCGTGGGTCTTCGGCCGTTCGCTTACTAGGATCGTGGTTTCGAATCCCACCGGGGGCATGGATGTCTGTCTCTTGTGAGTGTTGTGTGATGTCAGGTAGAGGTCTCTGCGACGAGCTGGTCCTTCGTCCAGAGGAGTCCTACCGACTGTGGTGTGTCTGAGTGTGTGTGACCATGAAACCTCGACGAAACGACGAGGCCCAGGCCCATATAAGGCTGTCGAGCCATACAAAAAAAAAATTCAGCCTAATTTCTAAGGCATATTTTAAATTATCCTCCCATCTACACCAAATTCTCTCAAATGGTCTAGACTTTTACTTATTTCAACAACAATTGTGTACGCGTTTCTGATCGCCTGCATATTTGTTGCATGTCATGCCCGTATCACCGCCCCTTTGATTACTTCACCCGTATAATATTTTGTGAAGAGCGGATGTTACGAATTTTCTCCATTCTCCTCCCATTCCCTCTCTCCTATTTCTGTATCCTTTCCGTAGCACGTTTTACCCAATCACTTGCAATATTCTTTTTTTCCCGTTACGTGATAGACCTAGCACTGTGCAAAACAAAATTGAGCATTTTATTATCTTTATTATAAATAAGTTGTTTTAATGAGTATTGTGAAATTCCAAACCTTGAGACAGCAGCAAGGGTCGCTGACAAATTCATTGTGTTGTTAAGGTTCAAGAAGAATTTTTGCCTTTGATCTTTCATGTGTGGAAATAAAAAGAGGGAAGCAACAATAAATGACGAACAGTTTAACACAGAAGAACAGAAAAACAATAAATAATATTTATCATATCCACAAATAAGCATATTTTCTCTGTGTGCTTGTTAAAAGCACGTAAGGTAGCTCTCGTTTTGCTTCTTTTGTTTTCAAGTAGTGCCTTGTCCTTGCACTGAGTGATGTTTTCCTCCTTTTGTGACCGTGATGCAGAATGAACCTTTCTGATTCTATAGCGACAGGTTTTTGAAATAGGTAATGATAATTACGTGGTAGTTGTAGCATGTAGAATCCTCAGTCTGTTGACTCTTGAAAGTGAAACTCTGACAAAATACACTGTCAGTTGAGACAAAAATATTTCTTCATAATTGGTCTGTATCACGTAATCATCTCTACTCATCACCAAATATTATTCGGGTGATCAAATCAAGAAGAATGAGGTGGTCGGGGCATGTAGCACGTATGGGGGAGGGGAGAGGTGCATACAGGATTTTGGTGGGGATACCTGAGGGAAGGAGACCACTTGGAGGACCCAGGCGTAGATGGGAGGATAATATTAGGATGGATCTTCAAGAAGTGGGAAGGGGGGGCATGGAATGGATTGATATGGCTCAAGATAGGGATTATGCTGTCTCAGCATGATTTTAAGAACCTGAGTCCGATTAAAATTAGCTGCTCTCTGGGCTTACCATTTTGAGCCGAAGATCTGCCGAGTACAATACAGATGTGATAGCCACACGATCCTGACCTTCGGTAAATTACTGTTGTTGACAGAAATATCAGTTTATGCGGGACCAACTATATCCTTCACAGTCCTGACAGAAAGAGCCAGGAGTAGATGTAACACTCAGTTCAGTGTCTGAGGATTATCAGAGGGCATAATACTTCCAAAATAAAGCGTTTAAAGCATGCTTCTTGAAACCGCGTCCCGCCAATTTGTATTATGTGGCCCGCGGCCACGTTTGTAAATTATGTTTATACTATAAACATTACACTAAAATTTAGGCGGTTAGATATACCACTTATTGTTATTTCTCCACGTGCGCTCGCGAACTAGTTTACAATAAAAACTTTGGATGCCCATGGTTTAAAGAAGACTGGTATCGTAATTTGTTTTCGTAACTTCCCAGGCCTGGAGAAAAAAATCAATTCAAAAACCTGGCGTTAGATGCGAGAATAACATAAAAATATTTGTTAAATAAATAGGATGGGAGTATGTGGACTAGATAATTTGGCACATACAGATGCTTCCCGACCTACACAATAGTTCCGTTCCGGAAGATCTGGCGCAAGTCGAATTTTGCGCATTTTGGAATTGACTATACACGTAGTAAAATATATATTGATATAAAATGGAGTCCACGTTAAATCCAGACTACAGTACACTGGAACCTGATCGGCCGTACCATGACCACCCACTGCTTGTGTTATCGCCCAGCAGTGATCTTCCTTTACCTTCGTCTCATTACATTTTTATGTCCACAATGAAAAATTCAGCGCGTATTTAAAAAATGTTATCCGAATTTATTCTAGTGTTTTCTTAGTTGCGTAAATCTGAAGTTGCATAACTATCAATTGCCTAAATCGGGGATTATCCGTTATAGCTGTCAGAGATGTATTCTTGTAAACGCATTAATGAAGGTGGAACTTTGCGTTCGTACAGTAATGGATCTTTGGGTTCCTTAAAAGGCAGCGAATTTCTTGACCAGCTGAGCAACTGTTACCTGCTCAAGTAAAATACTGTTCCATGCAGTTGGTTTTTATTATTTTGTTATGTTGACAGTGGTGACTTATAAGCACTGTAAATAATACGCTGAATTTGTGCGACAAGTTGACAAACGTAACGTAATATATTACACTACAGAATCGCAGTGCACAAAGTTAATCGGTTGCGTGTCAGTCACTGCACTTGCTGTCTGTCTACTTTTTTGCCTTTCTGTATGTTTCATTGTCTACATGCTAGGTTGCCTTTTATCCAGCAGAATAGAGTTGTTTGCGATAAGCAGGTGGCAGCCACACACGCATTCAAATTATATCAGCCACAGTTATACATGCCAACCTCAGGCCATCAGACATGCAATCGCGTTTCCTTGCACGCTTAAAAAATAATGGGCTATAAAACCCTTCAGTCTCTCCTATTTCTTTACATTCAGTCTACATGGTTATTTACAGAAAATCCAAACAGTTTACGTTCAACGCTTAAACCTTATACGCAGTTTAATGCACAAAGACATATGTTTGATATTTACAACATTGATTACCATTCGGCAGCGTCACGGTAATAGAAGCCAAGATGCATGATGTCACATCCCTTAGTTTTTACAATTTGAGCTTAAAAGAGGTCTCTTTTGAGTTGTGTTTTGTCATGTAGAGGTCTCTGTAACGGGCCGATCCCTCGTCCAGAGGAGTCCTACCGAGTGTGTGTGGTGTGTGTGTGTGTGTGTCATTGAGTGTGATCAAATGCAACAATAACCATCTACACCTACAATGAGTAGGTAGAAGAGGTCAGAATAAGAAAGAAAGAAAGAAAGAAAGAAAGAAAAAAGAAAGACTTAACGGGAATAAATCATGCCAGATTTGAATTTTTCACAACGGTGTTGCTGAATATTCAAGTTTCTGGGGTGCGGTCGACTGGTAAATAGGTTCTGAAGTCAGAAGGACAGTATTACCTTATTTGGGATATAGCAGTCCTGGATTACTTGTCTCTGAAGATGAAGACACGGCAGTTATTCGAAACGTCGGTAACTATTTGCATATCGACACGGCATAACATCCTAGAACAGTTGAATCTTTAAGTAAATTATTGTCAGTTTTTTGCAGTTTACAACAAATGTTTTGCCCGCAATGACAGGAAATATTTGTTAATATTCAATTAAAATGCTTTTTCTTACCAAACACTGAAAATGAGATCCATAAATCCAACGTGTTCCCTACTGCGTTGCATGCTATCCCGGCTGCCCTAATATGTACGATATGGTATAGGTATATATAGGTAATAATAGACCCAGGCGTAGATGGGAGGATAATGTTAAAATGGATCTTCAAGAAGTGGGATGGGGGGCATGGACTGGATTGACATGGCACAGGATAGGGACAGGTGGCGGGCTCTTGTGAGTGCGGTAATCAACCTTCGGGTTCTATAAAACGCGGGGAATTTCTTGACTAGCTGAGGACCTGTTAGCTTCTCAAGAAGGACTCTGCTCCATGGATTTAGTTAGTTAGTTAATTAGTTAAGTTAGTTAGTTAGTTAGTTAGGTATTAATAGAAGGTTTACTGCAATAATCGAGTATAGGCCTATACGTTGCAACATCTTGAGTTTCTCACAGCGATGTTGTTAAAGTTTCAAGTCTTCTGGTATAAGACGCCATACAGATTTCTATAAAGTTACCGACGTCTTACAGAAATTTCCTGTTCTCTTCTCCATGGTCCAGGAAGTAAGAGAACTTTTTGGACCATTTAGATGGAAGCAGCAAGCTTCTACATAACGTCGGTAGCTTTATACCAGTCTACACGGCTTTATATCTCCAGAGACTTGAAACATTGGTAACATGTGTAAGGTAAAGGTAAAGTTCACCCTAGAACAGGCCATGAAGGTCCAGAGGGAGAGTAGACGTATAGCTCTACTCTTTCTTTAACCTCGGCGCTAGACGAGGGTGGGTGGTCAACTCCACGCCCCGGCCGCTTTACCCCCGGGAAAGAGACCCGGTACCCATTTTATATTTATAATTTGATGAATGTTTTTAGAATTTGATGCTACACCCGTCTTTTAAGTTTATGGTCTTCTGTGATGTGGTACCGTAACTATTATTATTATTATTATTATTATTATTATTAGTCAGTTAAATTACTTGCAATGTTGGGAAATACGTACCGATTAACAGCGAGTTGTCACGATGATAACCCCTTCGCCATTGAGTACATGTGATATTTACAGATCTGTTATGTTATCAAACCACGTGTACTTGAAGTTGTCCAAATATCTGCCCAAGTCTCAGCAGAGCTTTGTTAGCACACCTTAATATTTTCTTACAAGCCACCTTCTCTTTCATATGCAATGCTACCGTCCTTCTAGAGTCAACGTCTCTACATGTGTTTTTCCGCAGGCAACGGAAAACACAGGCGTGGTAATCAAACTAGTCAGGTTCGGTAGGTATGATGTCTTATTATCAGGGATTGTTGTCGTGTGGAACGTTAACGGACTGCCGTCATACACTGCACGCTGCACTCAAAAATTAAACAAAAAAAAATTCAATTGGTATTTTAAACACTTCCCCACTTTATTATTATTTCGTAACACTCAATACAATTTACTTCTGCAATATTGACAATTTTTAGCAACGTGTGTTTTCGTTTGTTATATTTTAATTGAGCAGAAGCCGACAATCTTGTGTCACCACTTATTTGCTTCCCAAAAAACTCCACCAGATGAATCAACAGAGCCCGTCTTGTCCCCCTACAACTCGTTGACCCCCAGTACAATTACTCACCTACTCCAAAACTCAACATTAATCCTATTGGTCGAAATTCAATTTTGAAACGAAATTTCATAGGCCGAATTAGAAATTTTTAAATATCTGTCCCATAATTGGCCAACTAGCCCAGTGCTGGAGGTCCCTGCATCAACTTCAGACACCCCAACTCCGCAATTAACGTTCTATAGAAGGTCATTTATGACGCAACGGCTGGTAGCTTCCCTAGTAACACTTATGGGTGTTCAAATTCATGTATAATATTTTCTCAACAAAGCGTTTCCTTCATAAAATTTTTAGAAAACCGGGAATTGACAAAAGCCAGTAAGTTCTTTTAGTTTCTTTGACTGCTCTCCCCCCACCTAGTTTATGGCTGCAGTTCTGACCCTCCTTTTCGCGTTGCGTCTTCCTACGCCTGATGTCCTAATTGTTTTGCCAAAGAAAACTAGGATGTCCACCAAGACGATAGAACTCGAACCCAAACTGTCCGGTAACAACAACCATTATTTAAAGTTCCATTCTCTAATTTCTAGTTTCTAAACCATTCAGCAACATGTGTTTGGCGTCCCGTTCACCTAAACCTAAAAGGCATATTCCTTTAAGTTTTCCACACGTCTGCTAGCAATCATACCACCCCGCTTCTTTCTGTCGTGGTGCAACGTTCTGTACGTGATCCCGTATTAGTTACCAGTGTTTTGGCGTTTCCTGCTATTTCCATCTAGAGGGTATCAAAAACCCGCAATCTCAATATCCAAAGCTGTGAGAGCATCCAATCTCATTCTGTTCTTATTTTGTTCTTTCTAATACACGAATGTCCGCACGCATGTTATGGGCATGCGCTGTTTGAATCTTGTAATGCGTGGCCTATGGCACTTTTACAATTACTTCTGTAACTCTAACCCTTTTTACATAAGCTTTTATTTAAATACTAGTCAAATTTACTGTGAAAATTCAAAGGGAACTCCTACGTTTCGCATCTGTAGCTACGGTTTCAACATACAACCCCTTATATTGATCACTATTGTGCATTATAACCTTTAGTGGACTGAAATTACGATTTCACCTTCTGAGCACTCGTGTAAATATTTTTAGAAAAATCGAGATTGCAATATTTACTGAATCACGTGTAAATCTTTTCCTTCCTCCAACATAACACACCATACCGGTGTTACAAAAATTAGGCGACTCGTGATGTTTAGTAAAGCATTAGCTGCCAGCACTGACAAATGAAATCTGTAAGTGTATTGTGAAAAGATCAATATAATGCCCATTAAAGCACAGGTACACACATATATACTTTCTTCTTCAAGAATATGTGAATACTTTGGATCTGTAGCTTTCAAGGATATTGCTTTGTTTCTGGGACAAGAACATTAGACGATATTGCGCAACTTCACCGCTTCCTACTTAATAATTATAAGCCTAAATTTGTCTAGGAAATATCAGAAAATCATTTCCTATATCAAATAAAACATTGCATTTCCGTTACAAAGACTAATGGGTTAATGTTATTTAGGGAAATAGTCTCTGAAGAGAACCGTCTTCTGGGATATGACACCGTGAAGATTGTTACATATATATATATATATATATAAATCTGCACAGGGTAATACCCCAAAATACGAGAGTCTTCAGTAAGACCAGTGTGGGAACCTCAATAACTTACTAATCTTTGTTTATTCTGTGAATAAAATGCAACACACAAGTACAAAGTGTGGACAAATTGCAGTCTTCAATGTTAACGCGGACATTGTGGTGCAAGTAGTATGCTCTAAAGGTTTCAAGCTCTGAATCTGGTTTTGATCTATTCGTTTTGTCGAAAACAATAATTTATTTCAAATCAAAACACACAGAATTCTTCTTGGAGAGTATTTACAAATTTGTGGACTACGGTTTTAACCTTGACAATATTTTAAGATTATATTATTACATTGTATAGTGTAACTAGATAAAACCACACAGACATCTTACACGTGTCTTCTACGAACTATTGCGATTTCAGTCTAACCATAAAAAGAAATAGCTGTTGTAATTTCTATCTTTTGTGTCATGTACTGACCTGGAGATGACCAAAACTCTGATCGAAACAAGTAGCCATGTAATTTGAATTAATAGAAGCCAGTAAACACTTGAGTAGATTAAAATTGTTTACTCATTTGTGTTAATGTATTTACTTATTCATTCTTTCATTTATTCTCGTCTGTTTAAGCGCAGCCTCTCACACTTTATCCCTGCTATTTGTCTCTCGGTTTGTTCACTTGTTCACCGACCTTCTATTCATTCACTGATCAGCTAATTGCTATCATCGCTCGAGCGGGCAGATCAACCACGTTCAGGTGTAGTAAAGAGACGTGAGCCAGTGGCCGAGATAATCGACGGCGTGGCGCAGTATTGATTTAGAATTAGGAGACCCAACAGCCCGTGAATATTAACCAGTGTTCCGACAGTCACAGGAATTCCCAACTGTTTCTCTCACGTTTCAACCTACACACAGAAGTACCGAATTATCCCTTCTGTGCTTCGCCGACATCATTGAGGTGTTCTGCAACATCACTGTTGGGTTTGAAAGGGAAAACTGAACGCTTTGATGCAGAATCAAGCGGCGGTTATCCATACACGCCTGACATAATACAAAAAGGACAATCGCAGTTTCATTTAATATGCACTTTATTTTTGACCATATCAAATATTATAGAATCCGCGATACCTTTGTTTAGTGGCCAGGTTACGAGATAAATCACTTAGAAGTCAGGATTCGATTTCCTGCAATGGAAAAGCTTACAAACCAGCTCTAGGTTCCAAACAGTCTCCTCTGCAATTGAAACTGGGCGCTTTCCCCAGGGAAAAAATCGGCTGAAATGGGAAACTGAGGACTCACCTGTACCTAATTTCGAGGAGATGGATGCGTGGAGCTGTACTTTTACTTCTCCGTACGACTTCGTAGAGTGTTGCGTCTTCCTCTATTACTTTTGATGCATCGTAGCTAGACGTCATTGAAGAAAAAAGGCGATGAAAAAAGACGATTTTTTATTGTAGACAATCCTTTGAAAAATTTCTGTTAAATTCAGGATGAACACAGACTGAAAGCGTTAGCAGAAAACATTTGGCCTTAAGATACAGAAAGTAACGTGAGGATGGATAAAACTGCTGAGTTAAGAGCTTATCATTTGTGCCCTTTACATATGGCGTGGAATACACGTGGCTACTTCACGCGCTACTCGCCAGCGAGTTCACTAGCAGCTTTAAACTTGCCTTTTCTAATTATAAAAGCCAGTAAACTCGCTGACTAGTAAATCCGAGTGAGTGAAGTTGAAATAGGTTCAACTTTCCTCGCTACTCACTGGATAGTTTACTATCCAGCTTGTAAACTATCTCAGTGTAATTGATACGGCTAGTAAGTAGCTTGTGATAAAACACTAAAATTCTTTAGTTCATCTCTGAGAGAACTAAAGCGCTAGTATTTGACTGCCCAGCGTTTTCATTCCTACGTGTAACACAATAGGCGCGGCTAATTCACTAGCAGGCGAGTGAACTTGCTGGCGAGTAGCGTGTAAAGTAGCCCAGTGTAATCCTCGCATATGACCATTGAAGTTAAAATAGGAATTATTTCCTTATTTGCTTAGACAGTTCTATAATCATTTGATCATACACCCTTTCTTCTTGTCACACACACGCGCGCGCTCGATGTCAAAAGCCTTATCAAATTATAAATGGTCTAGCAAAATGTCAAGTATTATCGAATTAAATCACATAAATTCCAACACGTAGCTGCAAGGTGTGCAGAATAAAATTATATAAAAAACGTGTAATTCTGAAGTGGAGAATGGCAAAGCTAGAATCTTCCTTCACGGTGCATTAAGCTTTCTCCTGTTCAGTGATTTCGAAGCCCCAGGAGAAGCAGGCGGATTGCTTCTCATCCTGTCTGGACATTCCACTTTTCTTGTACACCCTGAAAGAAAACATTAATGACCATGTGAAACATATAGTGATTTTGTGTTCATAGCTGTGTAACTTATTTTAAACAAGAGTTATGTCTGAACTTGAAAATAATGCAAGGCCTGTTTGATGAAGATTTGTCTGGGAAATGCATTGACCAAAAGGACTCTCACACTTCACGTCTTGCCCCCATTTATCAACTCATTAAACTGTGTTCTGGCTGGGCGAACAAATCAAATATTTTGAAATATTAGGAAACCAACGCCTGTAAACGTATCGTAATAAAACTACAGGTAAAAATCATTGTTTAAAGTGAACATTTTTGCAGAAATATCGACAAGAAAGAAGTAGGTTTTGTGACGAAATTAAGCGAAGAATAAATCCAGAAAATTCTTGCCATTTTTCAGTTCAAGAAATCTGTTATCCCGTCTACTTTCCTCGGCCTTCACGGCACATGGGTCAGAAGGTTCCTCCGAAATGCTAGTACCTATCTACCAAACTACACTGCGTCACATCCCATATCACTAATTTTCACTGCCGTGCGAACCTCAAATTGCGTGTAAATGGATCTGGCAGAGGGTTATAACTGGTTGACTTAGGTATTATCTGAACAGGTCTGACACCAAACTCTGGTGTCCTTCCAACTATGAAAGGAGGTTTCTGCTTTAAAGTTGTCATTGTGCCTGAAATCACATAATCAATGCGTATAGAGAAAGTGAATTTTTCCGTTCGTTAGTAACTTCGATACTCAGAGGAGGTGAAAGATCAGGTTCACGCTCAGGCCGCCTTTGTCCCGGTGAAATCTCTTTTGATACTGATAGGCAATATTGGCACTGTAGACGGGTTGTACGTATTATTATTATTTTTATTATTATTATTATTATTATGTGTTTTACGTTGTGCAACCTGGTTAAGTTCGTTGCAGAGAGCGCGATGTGTTGGGATTATTATTACTGGTAAATTAAAAGAGAAGGAAGAGGATACGTTGACTGCTTACTGCAGAGCGCTGTCCCGGTTTTCGTGTCTGATGTGTTACGGATAAGGAAAGCCTTGCAAATTCTAGCCATTCCGTTATCCTGATTGCAAAGCGGTGCCCCCATATATATATATATATATTTATTTATATAAGGTGCAATAGCCCTACTTCCACATTTTCCGTAAATTATTGTTGTTAAACTGTGTGATCCCCTCTTTGTTTAAAAGCCCTGTTTAGTTTACAGGTATTTGTTTATTCTCTCATGTGATCCATTTACAACCATGTCTGTGTCTCTAAACATGTAATGTCAAACAGTAAGGTCATCAATAAATAATAAATCGGAAAGGATATGGAAGGAAACTGTCGTGGCTTAATTTGAAGTACTGTGTCGGCGTTCACCTGGGTGTACCAAGGGAGTCTCCACAATACTCATTTTGGATATCAAGTTTTCGGCCACACATAAATAAAAAAATAAATTATTGAGACAGGTACAAGGAAATTCAATAAAGGATTGCGATTTTTTAATTTTTAATTATATTTAGGGAGCGGCGACTGTGAGTACTCGCCCTGGGCGCCAAAAAACCTCGCTACGCCACTGCATGCATCCATCCATAACATTAATTTTTCCATTTAGCTATAAACTCTCATAACCACTGTCAAAATTATGGGGTGAACACCTTAATTTAAGACACTTTGTCTAATTTTATAATGTAAATGGGCCCACATTCAGTACTTTAGAAAGTAAAGGTAAAGCTATCCCTGTACAGGCCCTAATGGCTCCAGGAGGTTGAAGCGCCCAGGATTTGTATTAGACAATTGGCACGTGAAGGTGGCAAGGTTGTCAGCCCTATGCACCGGCTGCCTTTACCCCCAGGATATACCCCTTATACTCATTTCTGTTACAGGTTTAGTTGACCCCAGGGCCATAGTGCAGCCGGAAGGATTAAGTGAAGGAAAAATCTCAATAACCCCATCGGGAATCGAACTCGCGACCTTCCGGCTTGTAGCGCAGTGCCTCAATCAACTGTGCCACCGTTATTGAATACAAAATATGTGTTTTTATTTTCTCTGCAAAGTTTGTCTGAAATATTTCTCGTTCTAAGAAGAACTGCGAAATATATTATCATGAATGACCATGCGTCTTCATTGAAAGTGCCCGTTACTCTTGTCAGATTTTAATGAAACGTGAATTTTCTGGACAGAGTTTTGAAAAATACTCAAATATAAAATTTCATAAAAATCTGTCCAATGGGAGCTGAGTTCCATGCGGACAGACGGACAGACATGACGAAACTAATAGTCGCTTTTCGCAATTTTGCGAACGCGCCTAAGAACAGTTGGCACCACAGTCTCCCATTGGCACTAATGCTACATACTCTCATTCAGGCACCTACCGTCGACACTAAGCAGTCCAGACCAGTGTCTCAAAATCTTATTGGCACTGTGGATCCCTTACAAATTCTCACAAATTATCTTAAATCGTAGACCTGTAAGACACACGTCGTGGGTGGAAAAAGTCTAGAAATCCACTTACGTTAAGAAAGCAATACTGTTTTCTTCACATAAGCGCTGACGCTATAATATAGACACACGTACATATTATAGATTCTTTATGAATAATAAATGACAGAACGGCGAGGTACCTTATAATTCACATCTGTCATAACTTTCAACGGGGTAGTATGTGAGAATCGCATTTTACGTCATGTTTCAACAAATATACATACTCGTTTACGCTCTGCTATATAAAATCTAAAGCTTTCAAATATTACGTAGTATAAACGTTCAGACTATAATAGTACTGTTCTCGAACTTGAAATGTCCCTAAAAGCCTGTCTCCAACAAGTACGGTAAGGAATGTTAAGATCCCATTGCATATACATTTATGAATGATGCAACTACATTTTATAAACTTATGAGAAGCGTTTAAGGATTACACCTGCGCGTATGCTCTGAATACCTGAAATATTTTGGAGCCGGCATAGCTCAGCGACATGTTGTAAGCCTACGTCAGAATAAAAACGAGATTCAGTTCCTGGCAACGGCAGAAATTTTTCTCTTCTGCATAGTGTCTAAATCTGTGTCCCTCCCAGGCTCTCTTCCAACTTCCTACCCTGAGAATAACACGGCCGGAACACGAAGCTGCCTACTTACCCCCATCTAGTGCCGACGTTAAGAGTATGTGGATCTATAGACATACTTTTACTCTCTCATGCGTATTCATAGAGTGGTGCTTAATTACGCCAAAACACATTAAACACCGCATTTCTTACCTAAATTACCGTCTTCCAAATGGTAATAAACCATTGTCGCTTTTGTAGAACGAAGTTGCTTTTACACCATGTTCTTAGCCGTTATAAAATATATATCACGTAGCACAGAACCTAAGCATTATACGTGGTACGTACATCACATAAAACATACGTAAGAGAGAAAAGAAGAGAGAAAAGGTATAAAACGAGGAAGAAATGAGCTCTTTCTCTGTCCTTCCTACGTGGAAGCAAAACTCTCTCAAGGGAGACACATAACAAGTTATCTCCAGTGTTGTGAGGGCAACATATCGACTTGCTTGTACATTCTAAGTGTGCACAATTTACATGTGGCGTGGAATGAAACCTGACCCCCAGATAAAACACGACTTGAAGGAGAAATTTATAAGCCACGTCCTGTCTTCTGTCGTCTTCTCCCTAAGCTGTAGTCCGGATATGCAACAGCTTGCTGAGTTATTTACTGTTTTTACTTAGCGTGTCAGATAGTGTTTATTGTGAAGTGTCTTACAGTTGAAATCCAGACTCTGCGAACCAATTGATCTTTTGTATCCACGTGTATTTTATCGACAAGGCAAAACAAGAAAAAAGTAAAACACAAAGTCAAAGAAAGGAAGCAGATAAAGAAACATAGTACTAAAGCAGAATGTTTGACACCACTTCCCATTATACAGATAACGTAAATTTCGCCCTATAACGTGGAATGAAGGCACAGAGGGGGATTATAAGTATAGATGTACTCTTTCTTTAACCTCAGCGCTTTATGGGGGTGGGTGGTCAACATCACGCCCTGGCCGATTTATCCCCGGGCAAGAGACCCATTTTAGAGGAGACTGGGTGGGCCCTGCTGCAGGGCAGGACGGATACGGAAAATCTCGCCCCCACAGGGGTTCGAACCCTGGACCTTCCAGCCCATGGCGAGTCGCTATACCAACTATGCTATCGCAGCCGCCTTCTGTTATTCAGAGAGGTATAAGTTATAGGATAAACTTTACGTTACTTGTACCGTACATTTTTAATTATATATATATCTTATGCAGACAAATGTACACTGTATTATGTTATTTAACACAATTTTTATTAAATGCTGCCCAACATGTTTCTAGCCTATATAAGGCTCATCTTCAGGGGCTCTTTCGTTGAAATTACAACAGCTATATTATTGGTATATAATAGGTACCAGGTACATCTAACGGCATTTTAAGAATTTTATATACCAATATATAGTTATAGGATATTTATTATATTATTTAGATTTAAAAATGTGTGCTGAGGAGAATGTTGACTATAGAAGGAAGAACTAAGAGGAAATTGGACAGACCTGCACAGTGCTAAGGTTCATAATTTTCACTCTTCTCCCGATATTATTAGGTTGATTACATCAACTATAATTAGACCGGTGAGGCACATATCTTGTACGGAAGGCAGTAGATATTCCTACAGAATTTTAGGCGGAAAACTAGAGGGAATAGTCCATTTGGAAAATCTAGACGCAATTTTTAGGGTAATATTAAGATGAATGTTGAGTAAATAAGATGGATGTGAACTAGACTCATCTTGCTCAAACTAAAACCCAGTGGTGGGCCCATATAAACAAGGCAATGAACTTTCTTTCTACATAAAACGCAATGAATTTTAAGACTTTCTCAGCGACTAGTCGAGTGTAGAGAAGGATAATACTGTATGGAGTTGGTTACTTAACAAATTAATGGTCTACTTGTGTGCATAATTATCACAGTAGGCAAACATCTTCTCACTGCATAGGCCTTTTCAGACAGCCTGACAACTCAAAGTTTTGCAAAGTGTTCATACGTATAAACTTTAAGTTACCAGAAAAATTGTTCTTTAAGACATCGGATATTAAAATTCGTGTACCGTTAAGTATTATAATTTCTGAGATGAAACATACGTTTTAGCATGTCATTAGTATTACACGTTCACTTTATGTAGTTCATCAAATGGCGTTTGTCAAATAGTAACGACTGTTTTCCCCTTTATCTGTTGACAATCGGCTGTTGATCATCACAGCAACATAAAATTCTAACATCTTTTCATGTCTTTATATATAATAGATAGGTCATGCACGGATTAGTCATGAGCTATGACATCCTGCGTCCAAGAACTTGTTGAACTTCTGAATCAGTTTCAGTAAATGAATTTACATTTAAATTGCGCCTTCAAGTTTAAAGTTCATCCATGTTCATAATACGGCATTTCGATGAAACTCGAATCAGCTTTACCTCATTCTGTCTTAGCCTGACCTCTTCTCCCTACTCATTGTAGTTGTAGAGGTTATTGTTGCACCTGATCACACTCAATGACACACACACACACACACTCGGTAGGACTCCTCTGGACGAGTGATCAGCCCGTCGCAGAGACTTCTACCTTCTTAGCGCACAACACTCACAAGAGAAAGACATCCTTGACCCCGGCGGAAGTCGAACCCGCAATCCCAGTAAGCGAGCGGCCGCAGACTTGCGCCGTAGACCGCGCGGCCACTGGGATCGGCTAGTTGTACCTTAAGTCCGCTAAAAGTGAACGAAGTGCAGTAATTTTTTTCTTGCTATACTGAGTAATCATTTAAATAGTCCCCAAAGCAGAGTGACGAATATGTAATGAAGCAAGCCGCTTGCGTTAGGCAGAAACTTTCCGGAGACTCTGGAACTTCTCACCATTTCCTGGGCACAACATTTCTTGCTCGTTTTAGGTTTACAATACTATTCTTCTTACGGGAAATGATACTATGTTTTCATGTCTATATGTACATGTATATATCCTCCCCGCAAGACTTCTGAACCAAATGAAAGATGTTTATTAAATGTCACATGAACATAGTACCATTAGATTTTGTTCCATCTCTGTATGTTTCAAGTTCCTAATATCAGTAAGACGCCATGAAGTGCACACCAAAAATAGGGCCTATCAAATATTCGAAAAACGCATGTGCTCTTTGGGGGGTAACTTTTCGTATAACGTTACTATCAACATATAATGAATTACATCAGTTATGACTGTGACATTTGGTACATACATATTTCATAAGAACGGGTCCTTTCTACAGATTTTTATGGCAGTTTCATTAATATTAGAAATTACAAGTTCAGTCAAGCCTCGACATTTTGGCATCATGTGTGAAAAAAGTTTCTCAGGAGAAGGTTACGTCACCGTGAAAATGACAACTCAGTTTCTCTGTTCTTGAGACTGATAATCAGTGGCGCTTGGCTTCCAAATAATAATATAACTTCATACCGTCATACTTAGGCGTATCAAACTTCTTTATGAAGATGAACGTGTCAGAAGTTGTGTGCGGCCCCGTGTGTAATGCATGATACTTATTACATGTCCCAGGGCGTCACTCAGCATGAACGTGACTGTTGAGACTGGTAGACTACTGACAGACAAGGTTGTAGCTCCCTGCCTACTTTAACCCCCTAGCGCAAAGATAAAAACTCTCCGTGTTCTTGCTTCACGTACAGTTCATTAGCCTCTTCTCCAACTTACCCTCCCGTCTTTCCTCCGGACGTCCAAATCTTCGTCCTGTAGGATAGTTGTAACCCGTAAATCAGCCTACGCCCGATACATGTGTTCCAGGCCTGATGATGGACATTATATTAACCCTTTGCATGGTCATGCCATGGCTCGGGCGGTTAGTCGCCGGCCTCTCACCGCGGAGGCCCGGGTTCGATCCCGGGTTACTCCATATACGATTTGTGGTGGACAAAGTGGCACTGGGACAGGTTTTCCCCCAGTACTTCGGTTTTCCCCTGTCAATTTCATTCCACCGGTGCTCCATTACATGGACAAATGAAAAAAACTAATCATCTTCATCACAGGGTTGCACAGTAAGCCTCAAGGCTGCGGTGCGTCCGTAGCGTCTGTTGCGGGGCCCTTTACCACAAAAAAACTCTTGCATTTTGGCATTATTTACAGGAATTTCTCATAGTGTGCGTGATTTCTGGCTAACGCCGCGGTGTGAGGTCTTCACTCTTCTGAGATGTTACGCAGCGTTGATTGATATTTGGTTACCGAAATTTCGGGACAGCACATCGATGCCATCTTCAAGGATAAAGCAGTCCTTGACCCTTGAAAATGGGATCGATAAGCTGTCCCGAAAAGTCGGTAACTATCTACCAATCAACACTGCCTACAATCCCAGGAGAGCGAAGTTTCCATGAAGCATAAGTTTAATTGCTGAAATTTTATTTTGTGGTTGATAGTAGAGCAGACTATATACTGTAACGTTTACTGACATGATGATAGTGAAAACTGAACTGGAAAGAATGAGGTAGGAAGCAGGGTTGCTTAATTTTACGTACTATTTCCATATTTGTGTGGAAGTAGCGAATGAAACCACGGAAAGTGTGAGTCAGTACAATCGTATCCTGATACATATTCAGACCTCTTACCTATCTGAAGTGAATCAGAAGCACGCCGCTCAAACAAACTTGCTCTTAATTTCACATTGTGTTCACCGTGCATCTTGACATGAATTTTCAGTTCTTAAACCAACGAATGCACTTTTTTTCGTATTTTGTTCAATTCACCCTACATATGTTTCGGCCGTGAGTCGGTCATTATCAGGGGTACATTGATAAGTTCACTTTACTGTTCACTGGTCCATTTGGTAATATATTATAATTTTTACGACATAGTGTTCTATATTTACAATTTATAGTGCTATACTTTGTACTTCAAACGCAAGATAAATACTATATACACCAAGACATTTCAAGAAAAAAACTTGAAGAAACTTTTTATACTGGTGATTGTCAGTGTAAAAAATAGCCTCAAACAATGTACCGGTTCTGTGATAATACCAAATGGACCAGTGAACAGTGAAGTGAACGTATCAGTCTACCCCTGATGATGGCCGAGTCACGGCCGAAACATATGTAGGGTGAATTGAACAAAATACGAAAATAAAAAGTGCATTCGTTGGTTTAAAAACTGAAAACTTGTTCTGTTTTGTTGTTGAGATCCCATGTCCCATATACCTATTTCCGTGGACCGTGCGTTACGCGAACCACAGTGCTCGAGGGATCCAAAATAAAAATCCATATTCTATGAAATTGATCATTTTCGTTTGATTCATCTTCTTTCGCCTTTAACACTTTGAAGCATGAAGAGAGCAGGGAGAGACACTGTATTTGCGAGATTTCAAGTTTTCATGGCGGGGACTGACGTTAATTGTGTTTTCGATGTGACACCATGTAGTCATGTAGGCACTTACTAGATTTTCAGAGGAACTTCCTACTTTCATCTTCAAGCTTAAAAAATGAAGAAGTCCTTCGAAAAGTCCATCCATTTCTATTAGATTGCCGGCGTCACATCTCAAACGACAGCAACCTTATGACCTCTAAATTTGTTACAGCTCTGAAGGGTCCCAGGAAATACCCTCTCATCCTTCTGATACAGAGAGATTGTAGACTGGGTAAAGAGTTGGGAAGTGGACTGATTTGTGGTTATTCAGCAGAGGAGAAAAGTTGACTAGGGCTGGCAATGTCGCGGAATGGAATTTGGATATGAGCATTGGGAAAGTTGCTTGAGAGGCAAACAGTGCAGTTTGGAATTCAGTACCAATTCTTTCCCCCAGAAAATTTACATAAATCTTGTCCAAATTAGTGTTTTTCAGGATTCTATGCATGTATTAAGCTATCTGGTCAGCCCTCTGGCACTCAGATTCACAAACCCTAGAACTAAGGGCAGTTAACCGAGTCGACTTGAATAACGGCGACTGGACTCTATAAGAAGTTCCAAAGGCAGACCCCGACCTTCACTCGACTCGGCTGATGCAGTGTTCTAAAGGTATACAAGAATCCTATGCAAAACAAATGGGTCTGCCCTTGCCGCATCGTTCGTCGTCCATTCGACTGACTGGACTCGATTCAAGAGTGTCAGCAGAGTAAAAAAATCCCTATACATGTTACTGCCTTATTTTAAACTTTGGCCCTTCCATTTCGCTTGTGCAGACGTTTCGTATCTACTCCTTTCTATGAATAACAAACCTTCCTAGCAGACTTGCACAAGGGAATATAAAAATATACACTCTTCTGACTGAAGACATTTACCTGGCACAACCTCATTAAGAATTTTATTCCGGAATATTCACAACTGCAAACATGACTTTTATAAAATTGTGTAAGAAGGTATTTCATTCGTCCTATTAACAAGATGTGATATATCTTTAATATGTTCTTCCTTATCATCTCCGTTCCTTCATGTTCTCGATTTGGCCTATCATAAGGGATTAGTCGACGGACTGTACTGCCCTCAAATATATGGTGTACTCTAACGAGATATTCACTCAATTTACTCTTCAAACATTGTACGCGCTTGAGGAAAACTCTTTTACTTGATTTTTCTTTGCTTATATTTATTTATTTTAATGCTTGGCTTCAAAGTAACGTGTTTCGTAAGTAAATATGCATTCCTCTGATCAATGAAAATTTTAGTTACGGCAACTACTGGATTTTCTTATTACATTTATTATTATATTTATTATAATAAAATATTTGCTACAATGTTATGTAAATTTATTATAAAAAGTTGTTTTCCTGCAAGCTGTATTCAGGGATGCTGGTTTTTGTTACTGGTGGGATGGTATGTTTCTATCTTTTGAATTTGGTAGTTTATTCTTCACCGAATTTTGACACAATGTTGTTGCTAAGAGATCGGCAATCTCATCTGAATGATTTTTAAAAATTCTGGTCCTACCTGTTGTAAAACAAATTGCCTTCTATAACAAAGACCATCACGTTGATGCTGTTTAGGGAAATGATCCCAGTTTATTCTGAGAATAATAACGAACATGTAATAAACTCTGGAAAAGCAGGGAACATTTTTAACGTTAAAGCAGGTGTTACCTATTGATAACGACACAATTGAAACGTGTAAGTACGGTTGTTGCTACATGCTGATGGTGTGTACTTGGTTGCTAGCAAATGAATGGTAACGATCTTTCTCTGTATATTACATGCAGTTGTTTTCACTTTCTACGAAGTAAACGGTTGAAAATGTCGAAAAACGTAGACGGATTTGGTTCATGATAAAAGGAAAATATTTTGTTATTTGTGCCTCTGTTATGACGACCTTATTAAAGCAGCTTACCGTAGAGAAATTTTATATAGAATTGAGATATAACACGGGTTTTTGTGTTTTACGTTCTTTGAATTGTTTTTACAGAGTGAAACATTGGGTGTAATGCGGTTTGTTGCTTTAAAAATAAAATAAAACAGTTTTATATTCATAAAATATTTACGGCTACAACTCTGAATACGAAGTTTTAAAGTACGTCTAAATTTTTGTGGTATGGTAGCCTGTATTTGAATACTGATTTGAATATATTTCTCAACGTGGATTGAATGATATTCTAACTTTCATACACCTACAATATAAACATCCTGTTGAAATATTTTCTCAAATTTAAAGTTAATCACGTTTTTACGTCCCTGTGAATCCAATTTTCAGTCCTGCTAATAGGAGAAGGGCCTAGCCTGCATTGACCCTGCGTCCGTTGAATCCAATCCATGTGCCGTGTGCCTAATACCTATTAACTAGCATAATGAAACAGCGTCCTTCTCTAGCATCTGACTGTCGATCATTTTGTTAGTAAATTTAACGTCCCTTATGGAACACACAACTTTATATCCGGATTCACAAGAGCCCTCTCTTTGCACCCATCCTGTACCAGTTTAATCCTGTCGACATTCGGACATCCTACATCTTTCAGATCCAGTTTAACATTATCCTGTCAGCTACTCCTAGGTCTCTGAAGTGGTGTTTTCTCTTCAAGTAAAAGCGTATATAATTTTCTCATTTCCCCATTTGTATATCTACTACAATTTCCAGTCATCTCTTTGCCCTTTATTTGATGATCGTACTCATAATAATGACTATAAAGATCCTCATTTTGTAATTTTCTCCATCCTCTTACGAGTAATTGTTCTCATTCTGGTTCAGATATTCTCCTCAGCGGGTTCTTTATTCTCAAGTACAATTAAAGAATTATCTGTCAGCAAAACCCATTACTGATAAAACCCGCCACGGGACGCAGTTCTGAAGCATTAACGCCCATCTTCCCTCCTCATGATGTATTTCCCTAAGTTTTACCTTAACTTTATCGTCCCATGCCCTTTGTCCTACTAAAATCCGCCTTCGAAGACTTTTCCGAACAAAATTCTGTGCATATTTCTCGCATTCACCTAATTTGACGTCCAGACAGACGTCTGGACAGGCTTCCAGAATTTCTAGACAGTCGGCACATGAAGGTGGTAAGGTTGTCAGCCCTACGCATCGGCCGCCTTTATGCCCCAGGAAATATTCCTAGTAATCATTGCTGTTAGATTATGTCAATGAAAAATTCCAATGACACCATCGGGAATCGAACCTGCGACCTTCCAGCTTGTAGTGCAGTGCCCCACTTACCACTGCTAAACCATAGTAAATATCTTGGTGACATCACACTTTAACTTTATCGTTGCACGCGTACTTATTACTTTATTATTTTCTGACTTCTTTCTTCTGTAAGAGAGTCATTATCGGAACATTGCCTGCAAACCGCTGGAAAGGCCCACAAGAATCACGACCGAAGGGAAGTTTACTTTGTTACTACTGCTATATTATGGAGTTACTAAACTATGTAGTGAATATTCGTGTGTTAAATATTTACTTAAAATACTTAAATTTAATCGGCCGTGTACCAGGATAGAAACTGGCGAGTCAGGGAATTTTGGAAACATTTAAAAGTTAATTTTTGGTCTAGATCTTTCATTCTTGTGGATCAGTTGGGCGCAGCCACATACCAGGTAGGTTCGTGGGTTGTGGGAAAGGTTAGCCAGAAAAAGCGGGGCATCAGAGTGTAGGAGGAGAAAATTCTTTCTCATTTCTTCCATCGAATTGAAAAAGAAAGGAGGAAGGAATAAGGGAAATACTGGGTATTTTATAGCTTATGGGATTTTGTATGGTCTCCCTCTGTGGAATTCGACATATTTCTTCACAGTGTAGTGGGTGGGTTCTGAAAAGAAGGTGGAAAGCACTTTATTGATCACAAGGCCTCTGAGAACCTACATTCATAACCTTCTTTCTTCTTCGCGGCCTGCACTCGCCATTCCGTGAAACCTAGCCGCTGCAACTCCTGACAATAACGACTTTGTGGCCCCGACAGAAATACTGCACACTTGCCATTGCACAATCCAGTGTTTGCGGACCTGTCTAAATTCGAGCGGCATGTGCTGCCCGTCATGTAATAGGAATCTCCAACTTCCGAGTAGAGGTTCCCGATTTATGTTACATCGATGACTGTACATCTGAATGCTGATCACCAAACTACACTTGTGAATGTAAAGTTAGCGCGAAATGGTGGACGAATCCCATTTTAACTGCGGTAATAGAGACCGGAAACCATAATTACAAAACCGTTATTTCTGCCATCACAGGTACAAATATTGAAAGAAAAATTTCTTTCTGTTAACCAGATGTCTGATTTCTTAACGAAATGATTGTTTTTACGAAAATTATACTCGTATCGTCAGTCCATAGAGTCAAATCTTGTAGAACTAATTCATGTCTACACGTGTACCGTGCGTGATCTCAGATTCTCACAGAGGTGCTGCTGAAGATTCCACCTTCTGGGATATTACGCCGTGCGCGTCGGTACGTGGGTTTTAACGTTTCAGAGGATATTGCTGCTTTCATCTCAGAGTAGTCCAAAGAGAATATTCTTAGATTACCACGAAGATGGAAGCAACAAGATCCTTCGAACCGTCGTTAGGTATTTACCAGCATGCACAGCGTCATATCTTCTGCAGTTTACATTGTTCTTGCAGTAGTAACTACTAGAATGGCTGTTGAAAATGTAACAGAAAAATTTAATAAATTTTATTTCCAGCTACG
Organism: Reticulitermes speratus; assembly: GCA_021186555.1. Taxonomy (NCBI): domain Eukaryota; kingdom Metazoa; phylum Arthropoda; class Insecta; order Blattodea; family Rhinotermitidae; genus Reticulitermes; species Reticulitermes speratus. The sequence goes on from JAJKFL010000005.1 coordinate 26,751,218, forward strand.
GCTGTCACAGATGACCGTTGTACAGATCTTTGCAAGTCTTAAGGGGAAGTTTGATACAAGAATTTACCTAAACATGCACGCCATAAACTATAAAATTTCTGGAAAGACAAATTAATAGAATGAACATATGAATAGTAGTCTAGTTAATAGGTGTACAAGTCCCGTGCTTCAGGTAACCCGGACGATAAAGTATTTTATATTGGCTCCATATGCTTGTGGGTGACCAATATGGAAGTTTCTTCGTGTCACGTAGGATGAAAGGTTATTTCGGCATAAAGTGTTTAGGGTTAGATTTGTTGTTTAGAAAAATTGCGTAATGTGACTGTAAAACAATCGCGTAATTAGGACCGTCATAATTTGTGCTGATCATGTAATACTGTGCGTGTAATTAAGTAACGAAAGACTATATATCCAGCACATAGAGACGCAGCTGAAATGAGAACAACATACTCGTACAATATGTTAGTTGAAGAATCTGAATAAATGGAGATAATTTATTTTTGTACTTGCAGTCAATGAAAATTGAAATGAGTCAGGTTCCTCTAAACAACAAATTTCCAAACTGCACAGAAAGCGTATGAAGACATGTGTATTACGTGTGAAGCATATCTTGCTTTTTCCAGTATGTACGCGTAAAAATGTACCTTCGCAATCTCTTTGTTTCGTGACGCTGATGTAATAGTCTACACCCAAAGGTATTAAAATATTTATTCCATATTATTACCTGTATATATGGGATCCACGGCAGATATTGTGGTACTTTTTCTGGGTGCGTCTGTAATCCTCATTCTTTGGTCTTTTTGAACTTCATGCTTGCGTACTGTGTGACTTTGATCGAACAGATTTATTACAATGTGTCAACAGCTTTCATACATCTTGTGCCATTACAGCCCGACTTACATTTTCTACAGTGGCGTCCAATATTTTCAACACATTTAGTGCAGATTTATTTTACGTACAAAAATGTATATTCTTTCACATGTACCGAACAGAAGGCGCCATATAATAGTGAGGTTCATAGGTCACTTCAGGACTGTGGGTCCTCAGTACGGAACTTGCTTCATGTTATCTTTGTGGCACCTAAAATTTGGATGTGGCTCTAAGATTTTTGGAATATTTGTCGACACCTGAGTTATTCACAGTCTTGTACATAGGCCTATACTCAACATAATAGCAGTGCTTGTTATCAGTCTTGTAATAAAGTGAATCTTTTATTAAAATAGTACTTAACGTTAGGTTAAAAATGGTCAATACTCCGTATTTTATACTAGTTCGTACAGTTTATTTTATTCACAATTAGACATAATTGTTTAATAACACAATTAGGGTGTTGTATATTTTCTCTTTCCTCCTTTTTCATTCTACTCAGTCCAAATCACTGGTTTATTTTCATTATTTTATGACTGATGTTGGCTATGGTGTTCTAATCTTATCTGTTACTTTTTTTGTACTGCTGTATGGAATATTTTTGTCATGGCTTATTTGTGGCATAGGCCAATTGATTTTATACGCCTTCTCTATTACTGCAGCTTCTGCTGCTGCTACTAGTACAACTACGATTACTACTACAAATTTTGCAACTACTGCTACTACTACTACGATTACTACAACAAATTTTGCAACTGGTACTACTACTACTACTACTACTTAGATTACTAGTACAAATTTCGTAACTACTACTACGATTACTACTACACATTTTGCAACTACTACTACTACGATTACTACTACACATTTTGCAACTACTACTACTACTACGTTCTTTGTTCCATGTTCGCCTCCCATTTTCTCATAATCTCAGAATTATGATGAAGCAGATATAACGCAGTGTTCCGGTACATATGATTTCTAATGCTTTTTTCGTTTTCCCTGGAGTGTGATTACTTGGCAGGGACGAGCTCAACCATCTTCTTATTTTTTGTCAGTTACAAAAAGAATCTCCCTTACACTAGAGAATAATAAATAACGACGGGTAAGGCTAATTCACTTTCCATCTGCCGAATGTTGCTGTTATTATCATCACCATTATTCCTATACGTACGCCATATCCCATCCTTCCATTGTTTTTAGAATGATCGATAACCCTATTCTTATATGCTATAGCGGATGCCAAAATCTTGTTTCCTGCAATCTTTATTTCAGACTGTCTGTTACCAAACGTCGATTGCGAATACTTTATGGCAGATCCGAGAGTTTGCATATCCCCAGTGCGACAGAGATGTCATTGATCATTTAGTAACAACCATTTCCGCGTCAAGAAGAAAATAAGCTTTATATCTGCATTGGTTATATACCTCGCCCTGAAGAGAGGAAATGGGGATTAGTCTCTGACGGGGTTACTTCAAACGTGAGACACGGGTGATGGAAAACGGATTATTTCCTGTTTCAGAAGATGGATCATTATACCTTAATGTGTAGTTTACGTAACCTGAAGGAAAGACAACCTATTCTAGACATAGGCGTAGATAGAATAATATAAAAAGGGAGTTTAAAATAGAGTCGGGCTGAATTAGACTTATTTGGGTCCTGATAGGAACAGTTGGTGGACTGTTGTGATCACGATGATAAATTTTCAAGGCCGCAATATTTTGCCTAGTGGAGCGATTATTGGCTTCCGAAGCAAAATTATGGTTTTCGTTTATGGGAGTGAAGCTTGGTTTATCCCAAATGGGAGAGCATAAGTGGAGAATATTTAAAAACAAAGCGATCAAGAGAATGTTTAATCTAAGAGAAGATGCAACTTGAGGAAGCGAAAAAGTACGTAATGAAAAGCTTCATAAATTATGCAGTTCACCAAGTATTATTATTATAATAATAAAACGGAAGGAGGAGACAGGCGGGGCATGTAACATACATATGAGAAATGGGAAACACAAAGAGCATTATATTGTAAACCCGTGAGTGGATGAGACTATTTGTATGACCAAGCATAGAAGGGAGAATAATATTAAACTGAATACTAACAGTCTAAAAGTGATGTGAGATTGTGGATGCATTCAAGTGACTCAGAATAGGTTGAGTTGGGGGCTTTTATGAACACGGTAACAGACCTTCGTTTTCTATAAAAGCAAGGAAATTTTACATCAGCTGAGCGTTTACGAATTCCTCAAGAAGGACTCTGCCCCGTAGAATTAAATGAATAATTGGTGTTATCCTTCATAATCTGCTTCTGCCTCAGCAGTTTGTCAACATTACCACTACTTTGTATTCAGCAGATCCGAGGTTAAAATCTCCTCTCGAAAATAGTTTACCCTGAATGAGGTTATTCTTTGTCCTTAGTCCCTCCAGGCAAATCGCAAGCTATTACGTCAAATAACGATACAGCTATTTCTACCATATTCTCTGGGATTTGCTGTTCAATAATAATTCCACCTATCAGTAGAATAGTCTGAGCTATTGGGACCGTCCCTAAATAAGCAATAAACAAACAAACGTATAAATAAGTTCATAAATCCTTAAATAGGTGCATATTAAAGTCAATTCAACCTGAAGTAACGTATCAAAGAATGGAAATAACTCGATGGATCAGTGTCTATTGAAAATCTAAACCCTGATCAGCTAATCAGAAATTCGTCGCCCCTTGTGCAGACCAAGTCTTTACTGTGTTCACTGGCCCCTAACCTTCGTAAAAATGAACCCTGCTCGCATTGTGATAGTTATTTAAGATTCATTTTTGCATTATCCTTCTGTCTTCTCTTTTACATATGAGTCGCCATATGTGCAGGTAAAAATGTATGCAATTTCCTTTTCTATGCCCCTCTCATCCTCTTTGGTTTGATTAACTTAATATTTAATAAAGAATACTTAGTACGTGTGCAGCTTCTTATTAAGAAAGCAGGATAGATTATATTCCTTAATTTTAATAAATTTCAATTTAGTTCGTCCATATACATTGTGTTTATATCCTTCTTAGTACCCTTCAGGAATAAATATGTCGGCCTATCTCCGCTGGTTTGCATAGGCCTATAGGCCATACAATTCAGGAGTCTCCGGTGGATATATATGTCAGATTTATGTAGAACTCCCAACTAATTTTGAAAGTGGTTTATTAAGAAACGATGCTTATGGCGTCTGTAAGAAGACACTTTGCATGCAGTGTATAAAAGTTAACAGGTTTCAGTGCAGTGCACCGTTATGTTATTTCTGTTAGCAGCAACTCAATTTGTAAAAGTGACGTATAATACGCCACAGCTTCTAAAGTGAGAAAAACAATTTGGAATTTTTATGTTTCTCGGTATTAATTGCGTAATAAATGACAATCACGTCGTAACTTCCGAAGTGAGAAACTGTTCTATACAATGTTAAAGTTTCGTTTCCCAACTTCATTACGAAAATCGTTAATGATTTTTTAAGGGTGAGATAATCACCCTTTATTCTGCTAGCAAAAGGAAGCCAAATGTAGGCAGAAAACGGTTATCGAACATAAGGTTTAGATGCAGGCCCACCTATTTTTCCCATTTTATTAAAAAGTGTTAAGCTTAATTAGGTTATTCTTACGTTTTGACAAATCAAACAATTTAGATTTTGGTATAAAAGTTGGTGTGCTTATCTCTAAAATATAATTTTGGACCAAATTCAGAATTATGAAGCATGTCAGCCAATTATATTATCCAGTACCCTATCCAGAATCGTGAAGATTAGTACTTAAGAAACTTTAATTACAAGTGTTGTTTTAAATGCGTGTGAAAAAAGGTCTCAGACATTGAGGGAAGAAATTGGGCTAAAAGTAATTCATTTCACAACAAATTAGTTAGTATAATATTAGGACCTAGAAGCAAGTAACACAAAGATGGAGAATATTTTCGGCGAGAAACAACAGATATTAATACAATGACACATTTAAGGAGACTTAAATGGGGAAGGCGTGCGTCTCGCATAGGGAGCCTAATAAATATATGCTATATAGTACAAAAACTCAAAACATAGAAGCAGTATGTAATAACAAATAATTTCCGCTTGTAACCTTCCAGAAATACTACAGTGTGTCAAGGCCAGTTGCTGCCTGCTCGCGTTCTGCAGTTTGATGCTAAAATAACCAACTCTCAAAAGTACAAGACAGTAATATTCAGCTTAAGAAGCATCGGTAGTGCTAGTGGTAGCACTAGCAGTACCAATTTACTGTGTTGTTTGTTTAAGCACTGACACAATAGTCATTAGGCTAGTGACAAATTTAGGCATAATGTCGATACTAACATTTCGCACGAGCGTTTCTAGTTTTAACAAGAAAAAAGACTCTTTTCACCAGCAAATTGGACTTAAATTAAGGAAGAAACTAGTAAAGTGCTACATTTGGAGCGTAGCTTTGTATGGTGCTGAAATGTGGACACTTCGGAAAGCAGATCAGAAGTACGAATATCTGGAAAGTTTTGAAATGTGGTGCTAGAGAAGAATGGAGAAGATCAGTTGGACCGATCGTGTGAGAAATGAAGAAGTATTACACAGAGTCAAGGAGGAGAGGAATATTCTACATACAATAAAAAGAAGAAAGACTAACTGGATTGGTCACATCTTGCGTAGAAACTGCCTTCTGAAACACGTGATTGAAGGAAAGTTAGAAGGAAGGATAGAAACGACGGGAAGACGAGGGAGAAGACGTAAGCAGCTATTGGATGACCTTAAGGAAAAGAGAAGATACTGGAAATTGAAAGAGGAAACACTAGATCGCACCCTATGGAGAACTCGCTTTGCAAGAGGCTACGGACCTGTCGTAAGACAGACTACAGAATGAATGACTGGCTCAGTAACTTAATGTGCAGTTACAAATTCAGCAGAAGTAAACAAAATCTGCATGCTTATATACATTCATGAATATACCCATATACATGTATATACATACGTACAAAACACACACATACATACATACATACATACATACATTCATACCTACGTACGTACCTGCATATGTGCATATATATATATATATATACACGTACATACATACATACATACATACATACACATACAGACATACATACATACGTACGTACGTACGTGCATACATATATATACATACATACATACATACGCACGTACTACGTACATACATATATACATACATACATACGTACGTACTACGTACATACATACATATATACATACATTCGTACACACATACATACATACATACATACATACACACATACACATGCATACCTACACACATACACATGCATACGTACATACTTACAATAAATATAACGAATTCAATTAAAAAGAACACCCTGTGAATTCTATACGGCTGCTTCAACGTTAAGGAACTCTGCACAATGCACAATGTACTTGTATGCTTTCTATGACATTAAAAATGAAAAGCGATTATTTCCCCCAAGAGCATCAGTGAGTTTATCTTTGCAATGGAGAGGCACTGTATTCTCTATACAGCTGGAACGTAAGTTTTGAATATTATTTAGTTTAATTTCATGTTTCAAAGAGTTAATGAACCAATCATTCTAATTTACTACATCCGTAACATGTTTTACTAAACTTCGGTGCCACTTTGAATCTGGAGTGTTTGCAGATACACATTTCTACATTAAAGTACGCACTCTAACACAGGACTACACATATCCAATTAGTTTGCAACTTTTGTGAATCACAGCTAGTTCAAAACAATTACCCTATTAATTACAACTGTCCGCACAGTAGCTGGAATGATTTTATTACATGCTTTAATTAACCTGGACTTGTTTATGTTGCAAATTTTAGTACAACAAATCACGATAATTAGTGTTAGACGTTCGCAATTTCATGTTTCTGTATGCACGTCGTATAACTGAGGTTTATCATGCGCTCTTTAAACAAAGCGTATAAAATGAAAGAGTAATTGTGATGTCGTGCTTATACGTCCGTATGTTTCATCTCCGAAACTGTGCATTGTATGTCAGGGAGTTTGTGTAACATGCTGACATTTATTTTTGACATCCATTTGTCGGTGTACGCTTGTAGAGTGTGGGTCCAAACACAATAAATTCCTGTATGTCAATACCAACGTTTGGAAGAAACTTACTGCCTCAAATTTTGGATGGACCCTGAAGATAGAGGCAGCATGTTCCCCGAAACTTTGGTATTCACTTGCAAAACGTACGGTGTTACAACCCATAGAAACATAATCTGAATTTACCGCCTTGATAGCCTGAAAACCTAAAATAAGCCTTACGAAAACATAAGTATAAGTTTAATTGAAACGGTTGGTCATACATAAATCCGTAAAAGGAGTGAATTTTGAGCCCAATGTGATTTAGCAGGTGTATTTTAAATACATTTGTCAATGTCGTGGGACCAGTATTTGAAGAAACACAAGGTCAATATTCTGACTGAATGCAGATTCAGTAGTTTTACATCAGCGTCAGGGATCAGATTGTGAAGCGTGTAGTGGGTTCATACCTTGCATATTAATTAAATAGTCCAGCTATCTTTACGCACTTCTGTCATATATTTAGTTGAATGACATATATTTTTCAACACATATCTGTACATCATACTCACTGTCTAGTTATAGTACGTCCATTTGCATGTGTTTGGCTAAACATATGTGACTACATGTATTGTAATTTGACAATGAGCATGACGAAAAAGTAAGCATCGGAACGTTATGTCAGTCAAATAAATACATAACAATAAGTGTGTGAAAGCAGGTTGATCTTTTCAATAAATCCTAATTTTTAAATTTTAGTGTTACTAGTGAATATGATAGTGTATATGATATTGAAGGAAGCGAGCGTTGCATAATTTGAGATACTATCTCGGTTTTTGCCTAGAGATTCTGAGGAAAATTACGCAAGATCTCAACTGCGGTAGGACCGGCTTCGAGCCCACAAAGCGTTCTGCCCACTACATACGGAAGTATAGGGAATAAGGTGACCAGAACATGAAGCTATTCATTCACTTTTATCGATTGGCAAACTCTTGAAAACAAATTTTTGGGTGCCATAAAAAGACTTTTTAACCAACTAAGCAACTGTTAGCTTCTCAAGAAGGATTTGGCCATTTTAGTGTATACCATGGCTATTGCCATTAGCCGCCGATCTCTCACCGCGACAGCCTAGGTTAAATTCAAAGTCAGTCTTGTGGGATTTGCCGTAGACAAAGAGGCAGGGCGACAGGTTTTTCTTTTGAGTTCTTGGATTTTTCCCTGTCATTATTATTTCCACCAAGACTCCGAACTCATATTCATCTATCGTTCAGTCACCTTATCTTAGCTACTGACAGCATCGCTAAACAAAACACACATTGAAGTTGTAAGATATTTCGTTGTTTATTCAGTCAGTAAGTCAGTTGGTCAGTTGTTTAGTTATTTACTGACTTACTTCCTCACTCACTCAATCACTCACTTATTTACTTACGAACTTGCTACTTACTTACTTATTTACTTAGATATAACGACTCTTAGATATTAGGAAGAAAACCTGTAAGAACTTGAGCAGAATAAATTGGAGGATTCTCAAGCATTTTACTTCTAGGTCACTTTGTCAAATACAATAAACTTAAGCAAAGTATAAAAATTTATACTTCAGGTCCTCCTCCTCCTGTCCTATCAACGGTTGTAATAAAGTGATTAAGAAAGTGTGATAATAGTGTTGCATTCCCCCTTCCCTCTTATTAATCTTTGATGATATAAGATTTAATAAGCTATCGTAATTGAATTTCCTAAAGAGCAGACCTTTCTAATTATAATCATAGGCCTTTCCCCAGATTTATTGCTTTCATACGTGACGTTGCAGTAGATCTATACATGAGGGGAAATATGAAAGCAGTTTGTAACTGTTTAAACTCCCTTGGAATTCATGATTTAGGAGTCTGTGAGGAAAACAGAATAGATTCATCTTATCTTACACGGCGCATATTTATCCTTTGCCACAGCAGCAACTGATGTTTGCACTGAATGCCTCTGGCGTTACTTCTACTCATGCCGTACGATTATAATACTCGTATTTATAGTAAAGTAATCAGCAGACTCCATGGAATGAGGTCCTTGTTGAGAAGGTAATTAGTCGTTCACGTAGCAAAGAAGTTTTCCCCCATTTTATCTAACCAAAATTTTCATTACCGTATTCAAAATTGCCAACTTTTGTGCCATAGGCTGATCTAGACTCATTCAGCCTACAAATTTCCTGCCTAGTTCTGTAAGATTCGTGCTAATGTTATCCTACCATCTACGCTCATAGCTTAGCTTACACACCATCATTATTGTCATTATAAACAACGTTATAGATCAAGATATTTTTCTGTTCCAGTTCCAATAATTAAGCTTTACCTCACATCACTGTTTGAACACCCCTGGCATCTACTCGTATCTTTGGGTTTACTTTAACTCAGCAGCCTCGGGATACTTTTATCAGGCATTTCTTTTGCTTGTTATGACTGTTTATTTTGATATATTTATTATGTTGTTTTATATTTGTCTCAGTTGTTTACTACTCGTAGTTTCCTTACTTTTAACCAAACGTCCCGTCAGATATTCAACCGCATCCGTGGCCAATCAGTTCACAAGATACTTATTTGATTTCTAGTATTTTCTAATCATCTACGGTCTCCAACGTCATTCCTTCTTCAACCAAAACGTCATATGTGATATTTGACGTTCTCGTGGCTTTGGATTTTAAGATCACTCCCTCCTTGTATTAACATATTTTGCCAAGACCCTAACTGTCTTCTTTCTCCTATTACTATACGTTCAGGATCCTGCCTTCTTTCTCATATTACCTTATCTTCCCTAGTGCCTAACTGCTTCATTTCTCGTATTACTATATCTTCCCAAAACCCTAATTGTTTTCTTTCTCTTATTACTATCCTATATATTTTCAGGATCCTGCCTCCTTTCTCGTAGTCCTGTATCTTCCCACAATTCTATCTGCATTCTTTCTCATATTACTATATCTTCCCAAGACTCGAACAGCCATCTGTCTCGTATTACTTTACATTTTCAGGATCCTGCCTCCTTTCTCGTAGTCCTGTATCTTCCCACGATTCTATCTGCTTTCTTTCTCATATTACTATATGTTCCCAAGACCCTAACCGCCTTCTTTCTCGTATTACTCTATCTTTCCAGGAACCTAAGTGCCTCCTTTCTCTTATTATTTTATCTTCCCTAAACCCTAACTGCGTACTTTCTCTTATTACTCTTTCTTCCCGAGGCCATAAGTGCCTAATTACTCTTATTACTTTATCTTTCCTGGATCCTAACGGCCTCCTTTCTCGCATTACTTTATTTTGCCTTACATCCTATGTGCCTCCTTTCCTACATCCAATGTCATAGTATATAGTACGAGTATAGTATAGTAAAGTGTGGGTCGGGCCCTTACGGTCCCGATGCACGTAGGCCTTTGACAGGCCCTTTGTGCCCCTTAACTAAGCCTAAGTCACAGGAGCCCTGTCCTTGTAATAAAGGTCCAGATGGCCCCTAGACTTAGTTGTTTAATGTTTTCAATGTCATCCTGGACATTTAATTTTCCAAAGCAGTCAAATTGTAAGTGCATGTCACTCTGTTGTCTCTCTGTAACTGCTTTTTCAATAACTTCGCGTCCACCCTTCAAGCCCAGAGGCCGTGTCTTGTCCATTTTTGTTTTTGGCAGCCACGACACATCTTTAACACTTTATAGAACACTGATTTTACCGTATATATCACGGCCTTTAACATTAAAATAAATCTCGTCATTCTATTTACAGAATATATTTATGTGTTTGTACGATTTTTGGAATAAACAGCGATTATAGCATTAAATATTGCCCTTGTAATGAAAATTCCATGTTTTCTGTGAATTAGGAAATCATTTTTGAATAATCTGTAGATTATCTTCGGGATTCAAGTGGTTAAAACAAACCTTGCATTGAAGTGGTTAGGTTGGTGCGTGATACTGATAATGTGCTCGTTAATTCTGCAGTTAGACGTGCTCGTCACACTATCCACGTACCCTGAACTAGGCCATGAACGTATACATATACATATAATTTATCATTGAGAGTCGTCCTTCAGTATCTCATGATTCTACTTAACCTTACAAGCTGAAACAGTGCTGTAAAACAACAAACATTCGGTCAGTCTAGAAGCCTCGCCACTGTTTCTTTTCACCCTATTGTAGCTAGTCATTACACAAAGCTGGGTTGTAAACAGACACGCTGCCTCACGTTGGATAAGTGTAATGTTTAGGACAGAGATGTGATGCGTGACACTTATTGTTGCAGACAGCAGGACAGGCGAGAATTGCCGATGTGAGCCGGGGTCGCGGGTTAACTTCCAAAGAAGAATGTAACCTAAGAAGCAGGCGAGATCAATTAACAGATTAAACAAATATAATTTTAAATGGATGAATTAATTCGAATGGCTACCTATGTTATCATATTCCTGATATTTTATTTAAGTTATGAGGACAGTCGTATGGATTATATTCATTTACATATGCCTATTTATGTTTTACTTAACAACACTTTCAGTTGGACAACGTTGTATAGCATAAAATTATAGGAAGGTTATTAAGGCAATACGTGGAATAAAGTGGGCGTAGTCTAATATATTATCTCTGTACTTACCCGAACGAATTAAGAAAAACCCCGAAACAGAGGTAAGAAGCATGCTACTCTTTGTTCGCCCACGCTCATAAATTATGTCGTTATGTTAGATTAGGTTGAGAAGACTGGCATTAAGTTGGTGTGCAATATGTGTTCGTAAATTTGTTTGCTTTTACAGTTTATGCATGTCGTACATGCAGCCGCTACTGTCATTTTATTTCCACCATTATTCTTGTGTAACATGTCGATATCGCCGAGTCGAGTTCGTCTTTATAAAGAACCCCCCTGTCAGTCTTCATGGGAGAATGTCCAAGCCCGAAAACTTTCCGTACATGCTGAAGAAAAACACATTCCTGCTCCCAATGGAATTTGATCTACGATCGTCCAGCCTAATCTAAATATGTATGGATTGTATTAGTTATTTAGTTGTTGGTTGCTTCTTTGCTCGCTCGCTCGCTTTTTCTCTGTTTTACTAGGAGATTTGAGGCTCTGACTGCGGCGTTGATGAAATCAAAATCTTCTGCTCTGTGACGACTTCGGGTTTGGTAAACAGTTTCGGAAGTTTCTAAGCGTTACTTAATGACCTACTTACGTATCCTACTTGAGTGTAGCTTTCTTCTTTCTTTTTTTCTCACTAGCTCTTTTTTACAAATAAAATTTCCTGTAACAAGAAACGTTGACACGCCCTTTTTTTTCTGAGAGAATACTGCAACCCCCCAACATTTCAGATAACATTGATACCTCTATGGTCTGGAAATACTGTGCTCCTATTCCATCCATGTATTGTTCAAAGCTCCTCACTCCCCTCCTTGTAGGTGAACCAATAGATTACAGTGCATCAATTTATCTAACTGCGTCTCTATACATTTTAGTCAACTTTCGGATATCTTCCCATTCAATCACAATGCATCACTCCTCAGAGCTTGGAAGATGCCCCTCCGGTTTCACGAAGACACTTCTCAGCGTATTCGAGATGGAAATAAACCGGTAGAACATTACACTGTAATAAGGTGCGAAAATGTCTTTTCAAAATTATGAAGATACTCAGTCGTCAGTTTAAAAGTCCGAGGGGTGATAATGGCATATTAGAAAGGCAATAGACAATACAGGGAAAGTGCGTCATGGGTTCATTAATAATGCGTGTTAAATTAAAGTTTTTTGGACACAGAAAGTGCTGCTGCTTTCGGCGTACTGTGGAGTTAAGTATTTAAAAATGATGGAAATCCATAGTTATTCTCTCGAAGGAACCACAAATTAATAATTATAAATCACGAAAACAAACCTTTGCGCGTTCTTGCCTCGGTGCGTATAGAGATGTTGAGTTAGAGAATATGCTGACAGTATGTAGCAACAAATAATTAGCTAAATGGCCGTCTGATACAACTTTATATTTATGTACTACAAGCAAGCTACGTGTTTCATTACTTCGGGACCATCACCAGGTTTGTATATAAAAATTTTAAATAAATGTAAAAGTGTAATCATATTACTCACATTACACGTTTTTATCACAATTAGTTAATTTTAAAATGACTTCGTAGTAGCTTAATCCTTAGGAGTTGTGTTTTTGTTATATTCTTATTTTGTCTTTTAAAATATCAACTATTGAAGACAAATTTTTATCCAATACATCCAGATGATTACATTAATTTTTATTTTATATTTTTAATTAACATAATAATTTGGACTTTATATATACTTGAGAAAATTGTGCCCTAATAGTTGAAATTTTAAAAGATATAATAAGAATATAACAAAAACACAACTTCTACAGATTAGGCTACTCTGATGACATTTTACATTTAACTAATTTTAATAAAAACATGTGATATCTCACAAAAATAGGAGTGTATATGTAAGTTTGCGCTTTTACTTTAAATTTTTGTACACAAGCCTGATAATTGTCCGGAAGGACTGAAGGTTATGGCTTCGTTATAGTCACAAATATGTAGTTGTGTCAGACGGTGACTTAACTGACTATTTGTTATCTGTTGGGAGCACATCGGAATGACGTACATCAAATTGAAAGTGCGTAGGTTTCGCTCGCCTGCAGAAACGCGCGGACACGACGCACCATTTTCGCGTGTGTTGCAGGAGGAATTGCAGCAATTTCCTTCGCAGTATTTCTTTTCAGGTCGTGTATAATGCAAGGTTGGTTTTTTAAACACCCTACCGTTCCGCAGCCACCTCAGGAAGAACTTTAGCTGAGTCGTCCCAGGTTACTTTTCCATCTGCAAATTATTGCGTGATGTATAAGTTTCTCGTCGAAACCTGCGTCACTCATATCATTTTGCATTTCATGCGTTGTACAGACATCAGATTCATGTTTCACGCTATACAGGAAATGCCTATGCCGAATTTTCTTAAAACCTCCTAGCAATACAAAAACTGTGAGGCTTCCCATTATAATCCACATGTAAGGTATCTCCGTGAACTTCATTCAGCATTTTCTTCTAGTGCTTTCTCTCCCTTCCTAAAAACGGCCCCTTTAGCACGCCTTCTACCCCTCAAAAGCCAAGTCTTCACGTACTCAAGAGAGTTAAACGCCTTACTAATTTGATGAAGGATAAAAGTGATAGATGATCAATTTGAAGAGAAGCACGTTGAGCTAATGTAGGAATTCTTAAATTAATTCCACTGAAGCTAACTTCACATTAGACTAGTGATACTTGAATCGTTATAGCAACAGAAACAGTGTTTGAAGATGTGCAGAAACTGACTTGCTTTGAGTCTTCAAATTCTCTGTTAAGCCCTAACACAGGGTCTGCTACTAAACCAAATTATTCTGCCCTTTCCTAGATATTAATACGTCCATAAATACATTTCCTGCCATATGTACAATCTTGTTTCCCAATCAGCGGAACTCCTTAATTAAAGTTTCGCTTTCCTCTTTTGACAGCGTAATCAATGCAAATAACCTTGACTTCATACTATTTATCCGACTCCACACAAATTATTTACTCGTTTTTGTAGGTATTTTAATAGCCTTCAGGTTTATTCCAATAAATGGCTTTCGGTACTTGCCTTCTGAGCATCACAGTGAAATGTCCCTGAGTCAGGGCTAGCCTTACAGGCGCTCGAGCAGATCGGACTTACAGGGCGTCAAAATCTGGGGGAGAGAGACGAACGCGAAACAGACGATTGTGTATACATTTTTTGCTTATCTTGTACTGAAATTAATTAATGTATTTAACAAACAACCTACTTTCCCGGCTCTTGCTTTTTGCTTGAACAGCCTTGTATCATATACACATACTCTCACTTCCAACTTGTTGCACAGTATTTATTATTTACTGCTCCTACATGTTTCGGCCACAATACTTTGCCATCTTCAGGGATCTACAAACTTCTTAGACGTATACAGAATGTATTTCAAGTAGTCATACGTAAATGGTAAAAATGTATGTATTGGTTTCTGTGTATAATTACATACAAATTTAAAATTGTGGTGTCAATCTACAATTAGGTACAATGTTAAAATTATATTAAAATTATTCTTAGAATTAAATTTAATTAATTAATTAAGTAAAATTAAATAACTAAAATTATAATACAAATAAGATGTTAAATTTGCGTTATGTGCCGTGTCCAAACATCCATGTTTGTGAAATAATCTTCGAATTAATTTTCTATCGAAAGATCCCAAGTCGTAGACACTACATGTGTGCACTAGTTGCACGGAAAATTTATAACATTACGCTTGTATCACTTTACAAAAGTTCAAGCGCTCTTTTGCCCAGGTGCCTATTTTTTTTTTTTTTTTCGTAACAGTACAGGGTGACGAAGATGACGATTCTGGAAAGTAATGGAGGTCACTGCAAGAAATAATGCAGCAGACCACACTCTTGTGAGCTTGTGAGCGAAAAGGAAACACTGGAATGGGAAAGCGATGAGTGAAAATAAGTTGCTTTTCTTCGGCTGACTGTATATGTACGTATATATATATATATAAACGGAGAAATATTTGAATTTGACATGGAAGTCGTAAGTGCATGAAAGTAGTGCTTTACAATGCCAAACATCCCTCTCATTTATTACGGCACGACTCGTATTTAAACATACCTAACTTGCGTAATTTGACGTACTGCGTCATGTTGCCGACACACATGGAACAAACGAAAATAAGGTAATAAAATTAGTGAAGTGGTCTTGAGGTTTACCACTGTTATTGACGCCAATGGTAAGAGGCTCACACATATTGTACTGAACTTCTTGGGTGAGAATGAACGTGTTAAAATGTTGTAGAAGACAAGGGTTTGTCAATGTAGCCAACATAAAGAACAAAGTGGTGCAGAAAATATTTTTACATGAAAATCCAGTGGAATTTTTATGGCATGCAAGCGCCATAGCTTGAATCTTTTCCTGTGCGATGGAGCGGAATCATCTTTAGAGTCTCTCACTGGTATCTTGGGGAGAATGTAATCTCTATTTTTTAACTCGATTAACCGTTGGAAGATCGTAGCTAATCATGTAAAATCTTTTATCTTAAAGCGACACACGTTGGGAGAGGAAAATTGCGAGTTTAAAAGCAGTTATATACCAGATTCCCGACGTCCACAGTGTACTTATCAATCTTGATGAGAGTTAGGAAAGACGCGATCCGACATTGCTCACAAAGCTAGTACTCTGTCTCAGCAGTTGAAGTATTTCAATTTTCAATTTTACTAGTCGTATGGTCCAAGTCAACGTCCTCACGGAATTTGTAAAGAGCGAACCCTTTTTTGTGTGCAAGTTCTTAGAGTTTGCTGAATGTTGCCATGGATCCCTGAAAGCACGTAAAGAAAATGGTTTACAGAGAGCTATTTTAGCACCTACGGAGGTTCATAAAGATATTGAGTTACAACCTGATATTCAAGGTGTTAAAAAGAGCATGACACGTGAAACGTCATTGTGACTATGAAGCTCACGATAAGCAAATCTTGACACCAGAGAAGAAAGTTGAAGTTGAAATTTTCAACACTTTCCTTGATACTGATATGATGTCAATTAAAATAAAAAAGACTCGAGAAATTACATAAACACATGGGAACCTGTGGCCCCTGTACATTGCTATGAATTACCGAAAAAGAAGACCTGATGGAACGCTGTTCAGATCTCCAGTTGGCTTTCAACCTTTAGTTCGGATGCAGATATTGAAAGAGCCCCTCCATGTGATTCATTACTTTACATGCAACTTTTGCGAAGTAGCTTAGAATTCTGACGCCACTAAATATTTTAAATTTAATTAAGAAATTAAACACGGAAGAACTGTACCCTCATGTTGGTTTCTTTCAGAATTTTGTTAACTGTGTCAGTTCCCATCGCCGGAACTGAAAGGAGTTTTTCCAAACTTAAACTCATTAAGACTCATTTAAAATCATCTATGTTTGAGAAAGATGAGTTCTGTAGCTACTGTTCAACTGAAAACACCACCGCCCAAAGCAAACGTTTATCCGAATTAATGAAAACTTTTGCAGACGTGAAAGAGAGAAAAGTCAACTTTTCCTTGAAGAATTCTGTAAGTAGGTATCTATTTTCGACACATTGCACATTTCCACTCAGTGTAGTGTGATTAATTTTCTTATAACGCACATATTTATTAAGAATGTTACGCACCGTTAAAAATAATGTGAAAACATTTTGTAAACAATAAGGAGGGGTAGCGGCTAGTGGGGCACGCAAAATGTATTTCGCACAGGGCACCAAATGGCTGAGGCCTGCCCTGCCTTTTATATCTGAGAGACTTTTCTTTTGAGAATTTCGTCTTTTTCTCTTTGCGCTATATAGACCGTACATTTCCAGTTCTACAATTCTAGCGAAAACTCTGAAAACTCCCATAAAGTGTCCAGAAATTAAACCAAGTTTTCAGTGAATGTTGAAGTTCCGTTTTAGTTCCTCATACGTGGCTCTTTCTACGCTGTCTTTCGAATCATCAGCATTCGCTTTGCCGAAATATTTCGTAAAGCACTCTAAGACAACTTGCTTCAATAATGGCGGCAATTTACATAACATATATGACACCAATAATTACGTAAATTGTATTGACCGCTTATAATGATGTAACTACAGGAGTTAGACATATCTTCTTAGAACTCTGTAAGTAAAGGTGATTGTGGGGGCTGTGCCATGGCTCAGGCGGCTAGTCACCGGCCTCCCACTGCGGAAACCCGGGTTCGATCCCGGGTCAGTCTATGTGGGATTTGTGGTGGACAAAGTGGCACTGAGACGGATTTTCGCCCGAGTACTTCGGTTTTTCCCCTGTCAATTTCATTCTACCGGTGCTCCATTACTTGGAAGAATAAAAAAACTCATCATCTTTCTCTTCATCTTCATCACAGGGTTGCACAATAAGCCTTAAGGCTGCGGTGTGTTCGCAGCTTCTGCTGCGGGGCCCTTCTCCACAAAAAAAAAGAAGATGATTGTGCCATTCTACATACCATGCCCTACGTAGTATAGAGGAGCATTAAGTTCTGGGTTTGTCTTGCTAGGTCTCGCCTATCAAAGGTGTTGCCGCACGTATAGTGCAGTTATTTCCCATCGTTAGTTACAGGGGATATGTTACGTATCTCTTTGTTGGGAACGGCTTTAGACTCTAGAAGTAACTTCTTCAAAAACCATCCCTGAATATTACAGTTCAGCCCGGAGCATTCATGTGTTACAAACGCCTCATTAGAAATGGAGTGAACTTCTCTTAGCTTGAGATGGTAACATTCCCCCTTGAGCTTTTTGAAACACAGCTTCGTGATCATTTCTTGCCCTCCAGTTTTGTGTTACGTATCTCGCAGAAACAGACTTTTCTTATTAACCATTACAATGATTTTACGTGACGAAAGACGGACGGACTTCAGATTTGGCTACTTTTTTCTTGTTATGAAGAAACACTAATATTATCATATCAGTAAATTTGGTCCCTTATCTCCCCCTTCCAAATCAGCTAATTTCTAACTAATCCATGGATGCCATTAAATTAGATTTCAACATCATTCTGCTACAGGATATCTCTCCTTAATTTCAGCCGTCACTAATGCCAACATGGCGGCCCTGTGACCTTCCTAGGCAGAAATAAAACTAATATCACAAGGTAGAATCCTCAAATTTTGTTAAAGTTATGTTTATTGTAGAATGTGGAAAGCAAACGAAAACGTAGTAACATATTCGAGAGATTTTACTGTTTTCTCTGCACTGGCAATATAGGTAATGGACTATTTGAAATGCGAAGTGTTTTCGTATAGATAAATATTTAAACATTTCTGCCCATAAATAAATGCTTGCTATATTTTTTTTCTTTTTACCGATTTTTTCTTACACCGCATACTCAAATATATAAATCGTAGTAAACAATATGGCGTTTATTATTTTCTAGTATTCATTTTCTTACATCAAAGAAGGGTAATTTGCTATTTCTTCTGCTCTGTTATTAAGTGCAGGATAGTAATTTTTTTAACGTTGCTCGTACTGCGCAATGTCATATAATTCATTTTATAAAATCAATAATTTGCACATATATATACATAATATTAAACCACTCCTACATATTTCGGCGGTCGACCGCCACCATCAGGGAGCTACACCATTCTTTAAAACCTAATGAATTATGATACATTTTGTAGTGTTAAAATAATTAGCGTCATTATAAGTCGCAGCCTTGTTAAATTATAGATATAAAATAGAGACATATGGTAAGCATAACATTAATACAAAATTTGTTTTATGTTGCCCCGTTAGCAGTTTTACTAATCCTAATCTAATTAGCATGTTTGCAGTAGCAAGTATGCTGCAGCGTGCTATGTCCAAGACCGGTTCGTATGATGTTGTTATGTAGCACTATAGCATAAGCGTACTGTAAATTCCGACTATTTGATGAAGTTTTGCATTCTGCTTGATGGCATATGGACGTCTATGTTGTATGATCCAGTATAGATCTAGTCCCTGTGTTGTGCTGCGTATTGGTGTAAGATGCCGGGGCTAACTTACTGCTGGTAGTACTAGTGAAGATACTGCAGTGGTAAGTAATGCAGAGACTGTCATTTGAGCAACTTCCACCTCAAAAGACCGAAAATGTTGCTAAAATAGTTATTTTAGTCATACAGTTATTTAACCAGGGAATTACTGAGGATAATGGGTCTATTACTGTTACGGCAGCTAACAAAACCGTTTGCTTTCGAACACATTTAAATCAGACCGGCTTGTACTTTTTAAATTTCAAGTCGCTCTGATACCTCAAGTTTCTTGTTTATATTTTCATATACCCTCTCTTCACTCTATGGCCCTTCGTGGAGGACGGCCTCCTTGAACATTGAAGTAAAGCAAAGCAGATACAAATCAAGATTTAATTTTTCCGGGATGTTACGCCGTGTCGAGTGGTAAATGATTACCGATATGTCTTAAGGCTCGAAGTGCTTTTAATTGCAAGATCAGACAGTCTAAGAAGACCTTTCTTGAACTGTTTGAACTTCATTATTAAGGCAGTAGATACAGTAACTATGTACAATTCAATATGGCTTAAGGTCCCACATAAACGGAATTTTCAACAACACCGCTGTGAGGACCTCATACCTCGAAAATGAATCATGGATTAGGAATTATAGCCGTGTAGACATAATTAGTAGGAAGATGTTTAGATGGACTGGACTGCCTTATTGCCTCACATTATCATTGCTGTCTTTATATCATGGAGATATAGGTAGACACAGAGTGTGTGTGTTGTCATTTCAATATGCAAATCTTCTCTATGAAGATTGTACACCATTGCCTCGGTTCCCTGGTGTGAGAGACTATAACCCACATCTTGGGCTGCTATATTTTATAAGCATATGTTATGTTTTTCCTACCTCAGGTAGAATAAAACTGCAGTAAATGTAGCTGCTTGAAGCGTAAAACCTGGAAATCAGTTTTTCTTTTTTAAGAGAGGCAATATTCGATGCAGAAACGTCAAATGATAACCTATGAAAAGGGTGAGTTGCGTGATTGCTACGCTGTATTGTGCTGCGTTTTCACGGCACGAAATAATCCAATAAAAGCATAATGACTAAATTATATCTGCCATTTTTAGTCTCCATCCCTTCTTTAAAAGGAAAAGATATAGTCTTACGAGTTTACCGAGGTGGTTGTATGTATGTCCTGTGTCCGTCATTTCAACGTTCGATTCATCTGACCTAATTTTACGAAGTCCGTACTTTGTAATTTCTTACAGTCGGTAATCACGGACCCCAAACTTGTGAAATGTGAGGTGGCGATGCGAAATTGATGCGTTCTACTTGCGCAAATCCCAAATAAATACCGTTACTAGGATATGGGGAAACCCGTGAAAATAATTATTTCCCTGCTCGGGGAAAACCCAGCCCTCTCCTGCCTCACGGTTGGTGGGATACAGTACGTAAAACACCAAACGCCGAGTGCAGAGGTTTCGGCGCAGTCAATCATCGTGGCATTTCTTTGGCAAGTGCTTTAGATATTTTAATGGAAATAAACAACAGACAGAGGGTCTAACTGAATAACTCTTTTAGCATTATCGGTCATTCTTGACGAAAACCTGCAGACTAGGAAAGTGGACTTTATGAATCTTTCAGAGAATATCTTGTCTTTCTTTTCCAGCATGTGGTCTCTGCAATAATTCTTAAGGTATTTAGAATGTACATAAGGCCTTTTATGCGCATTTTTTACGCCTTTTTACTGTAACGCCTCTTGCCTATTTACACCACTTCTACGTCCTCTCATTTTCGGTTTAACCCTGTTTGGCTGGTTTATTTCCATTATTTACGTATTTGTTTTCTTATGGGAATATCATTTTTCATATACGCTTTTTTATTTACGTCCACTTTTTTAGGGTCAATACTAGGGCGTAAAACAAGGCCCAGCTGTGTTTTGTACTCAGGATATATCTTAAACTTTGTCAGAGATTATAATTTTGTTTCGCGTGGATGTACTAACCCCTACTATACACGAAGCTCAAATTGAAGTCTGTTTTCTTACAGACTCTTCCTCTTAACATAAAATACAAGTCTCATTAAAATCTTAAGCTTTCCTGTTACGTGCCATACATTCGGTCTGATCCCTCTCCAGTTTCATAGCTGAGAACTGTCTGATTCTCTCTCCGAAACGTTCTCTGTTCGGAATGCTGGACGAAGCAAATGGTCCAAAGACACTTGAAACCTCAGAATAATAATTCACTCGTATTTGATTATATTACAGCAATATATTGCTTTGGAGTGCAGTACAACTTCTGTGGATTCTGTTGGAATTATCTCCATATACAGGGCATACACAAAAGAATGGTGCGGTTTTAATAGTGTTCACTATTAAAACCGCACCATTATTTTGTGTATGCCCTGTATTGACGTCTTGGAGATTAATTCAGATTCAGTTTAAGCTATCAGCTCATTGTCATAGAGGTCTCTACATTTTCTGTGAATCTTCTTGCCATTTTTAAATAAGATTTGATTACAATATATGTAGATTTTCGCATGCCGTACTGGATCTTCTTCATGTGTGCAAATAGAAAAATATCCGGCAACTTATAATTAATAACATATAAATACGAACCATAAACATTATACACACCTATTGTATTGGTAAAATTAAGCCCGCTACAAGTTTCGGTTCTAAAAGACCATACTCATGAGGCATTTCATTACATCAAAAAGATTGTACATTCAAAAATTCAAAATCATTATTATCAAATTTGCCGGTATGTTTTTATTTGCTTGCCTAAATTAGACAATTACTTGAAGCAAAGTGATGCGGTATGAAATAAATATCTAATACATTAACACATCTGTCACGCCTATCAAAACCTTGGGTACCGCAATACACTGCGAATATCCTTTCAGTCCATTATAGCCTACGTAAATGCATACTGCATGTTGTGTCTTCACACCGAACCCTATATATTTGACTTTAAGGACATCCACAATACAGTACCCAGTATATTCGTATGTGTGACGTATATTAATGTGATATATACTTATTTCATACCGTATCTTATTATTTTACGTAATAATCACATTTATGCAAACCAATATCCTTGCGCTTGTTGATTAAAATAATTTTAATGTATCATTATATAGTTTTATTGATGTATTGTAATTCCTCCAAAGGATGGCCACTAGTCGAGAAATTTAAGGATATAATCTTACCAATATAATGGAAGTTGTGTTTTGATGGTTCTTATTTATTTGTTGTTGTTTTAAGTTTTAAGACAATGATTTGACAGAAAAATTTGGAATGTCCAACACCGTGTTTATGAATATAATCATGTTGATGTAATATATCAATCGATGAACTTAATAAAATCTCAGGATTTGCACCTGACTTCGGCTTAAAGCAAACAGCATGCCTGACTTCACCCCTTCTTTGATTCTGTCATCCATGGAGTCATATGAGTTCCACTGACTTTAAAACAGTGGACTATATTTCAGTTAAAATTGAATATTAGCCTGTAGCTATACAATAAGGTATAACAATACCGCTTTCTTTAAATTACTTCCCAGGTAATCACTCAGAATCATTGTACCTCTCTACACTATTTATATGCGTTTGTAGGTGTCAGTAAATAGGCCAACAGTCAGCCAATAGCAGGCCTGAAAGTCTGGATGAGGGCGGTTACTCAGTGACTAATTACAGATTCAACCAGACAAGCGATAAAGGTGAAGTTCACCCTATAACAGACCATGAAGGTCCAGAGGCACTAGATGGGGTGGGTTGTTAACGCCACGCCCCACCGCTTTACTCCCGGGAAAGAGACCCTGTACCCATTTTACAGGAGGCTGGCTGGGCCCCAGGGCCGGTCAGGGCGGGTGCGGAAAATCTCTCCCCCACCGGGATTCGATCCCCGGAGCGTTCAGTCCGTTGTGCGTCACCAGGCAAACGATACGAAGAAACATTAATTCGCTTTACGAAAAGAAATGTTAGCATTCTGGAAATGTAATCAACTTTCATGTATTCCACGGTATTTATATTTCACTTAAACATTTACACATGCGAGTTACCACTGAAATAGAGCAGTGCCGAGCTACTTCCAGCTGTAACCATGCTTAAATCAACACAGAGATAAACACGAGCATTTACAACAAGCAGGTGAAATTAGGAAGCAAACATGAATTTAGTTTGCTATTCAGCACCTGAAAAGTCCAAGCTATAGGTACCAACTTTACGGAACTGTAGAGCATTGCCATGTTTACCTTGATATGATGCACAGTCTTTTCAATTTCTTCCTGCGCCTGTCAGTATATTCGCCCATATTTTATTTATCTTCTGAATTATAGTATAACTAACTGATTAACTAGCTAACTGTCCAAAGTACAGAGTCCTTTTTTGGAAACTAATAGTCACTCAGCTTATCAAGATGTTAACCACCTTTTATAGAACCTGAAATGTTATTACCGTGCTCGCAGGAACCCACTGCTAAAACCTAACCTCGTGAATTTAGCACCTACCTTCCAACCTTATTTATAATGTTCATTTTTGTATTATTTTTCATTGATGCCGAGTTATCCAAAGTGGTCTCTTCTAGGTCAGTCAACCGAAACTGTGAGTATATTTCTTCGTCTGATATGTTTTACATGTACTGGGAAATTCATTCCTCTTGAATTGTTTTTCTAATAACGTATGGGAAAATGTACACGCTGAAAGATCACATTATATTTTTCTCCTGGATCCTAGTACTTCCTAACTTCTACAACCATATATTCTCCTCCACACCTTATTATTAATCACTCTTAGTTTACTTTGTTCCCTTAATATGAGAGACCAACTTTCATAAACGTAGAGAAGAGAGGGAAAATTATACTTTCGTACATTTTAATTACATTGTACCATCGGTAATATCGTTATAATTTGAATTATTTTTGTCACTGGTGCGACTAAATGTTAGCCTTTATTGGAAATAATATATTGCAGTTTACATGATTTGGTGGCCAAAGGTGTAAGACTTCCTAATCGATTGAGCCATGAAGCCTTTGACGTTCTAGTGCATATTAAAATAACAAAAATCCTTACTATTTTAATAACACACTAGATTAAATAATCTTTCTTGTAAATATAATCAAGGAATTACAAACAAAATTAATAGTATTAATCGGTAAACTTAATTTTAAATCAACGGTAATTATTAAACGTTCAAAAGCATAAACGCAAGTACTACTATAACTTACAACGGTCTTTTCTTTCCCATATCGCAAACATTTGAAGAAATAGAAATGAAAAATGACTCCTAGGTATGCTGTGTGATTATTCTTTGAAACAATAAAATTATACTGAAGTAAAGGGACATCAAAACCAGTTACACAGATAACAAAATATGCATTTCTAAAAATTCGTGTACCTTTATTTTAGTACGACATAGTGGTTATTGTATGAACCGCCTGCGTTAATATTATATAACACTGTTATTTGCTTACATATTTATTTATGTGTTTGGCATGTCTCAGAATAAAGAGCAATTACTCTCTAAACAACACTAAACGATTGTTCTATGTAATGGAGGTGGAGTATGTTTTCTCTGAAGTGTGAACTGACTTTCTTAATGCCGTTTAGAAGAACTGTATACTTAGAAGTGTTAATAAGGGCATGAGAGGCTAAAGAATTAAGCTTGAGAGAGTAGTCTGTAATTGAGTTTGGTTTCTCCGATATTTGAGCCAGTTTTCAGGGCTAGGACATTAATTTCGTGCGTCCCGCAGTTTTGTGACAGAGATTCACACCATCTCGCCAGGGGCGCTTACTTCTTAACAGGGCGGCGAACGGCTTGAAGTATAAACACTTAGCTACATTATCTGCGACGAAACTGCTTCTCATCCTGTCAGTCATTAAGCTTATTCGTGCCTGCGTCATTAGACTTACACGACGTCATATCCTGACTTTACCGTCCTTGGCTGTTACTGCTACGTCGTATTTGGGAGTGTTCAGATTTCGATTATCGACCAAGAGGGCTGCGATCCTGTCTTAGGGTATTCATAATTTCCGCCAGTCCCTCCTTATAAATTCTAGAATAGCAAGTTTAAAAACGTGACCATCGCTTTCTCTTGTGTCATTTTTAATTTCTGTATTCGCAATCGTCATCACATTCAGGCGATAATATATGTACTTGTTATCAGATAATAATAACCGAACCATGTATAACTTTTATAGAAGTTCAAGAAATACTTTATTATGTCGTCGTTCATTACATACTGGTATCTATGATTAATTGATGATTTATTTAACGACGCCTTTGAACTGTTTACGTTAATATTTCCCAACCTTTCTTCCATAGAGGAACCCCTAAAATAGTTTTTCATGTACCGAGGAACACCCATGTATGAAAACGTTTACAGGCCATGAAAGGTTGACAGCGGGTAGTGCAATTCAATTACTGCTAAATCGTTGTCACGAAATTTTATTTGTAAAGGGCTTCTATGTTTTATATAATTCAGTTTACATTGTAAAATATTTGAGGTACTTGTGCTGTGCGAGATTTCTGGCTTCCGCCCCTGTGGAGTTGAGGCCTTCGTTCTTCTGGGATGTAACACGGCGTTGGTTGGTCGCTGGTTACCAACGTTTCGGGACAGCCTATCGGTCCCACTTTCAAGGGTCAAGCAGTCCTAAAAATTCTTCTTTTCATGCTTCCGGCGGATATTTGGAATTTTTCGTGGTACTCTAAAATTTCAAAATTTTATGTATTTTATCCACGATTTCTCACGGAACCACTGACAATGTTCTGCAGAACTCCAGGGCTTCGCTGAACCCTGACCGGGGAAAAATGGTCTAGGTGATAGCATCGAATGATTTTTGAATGATGAATGTTAAAAAACGTAAAATGAAGCGATATTTACGGTTACAAAATTTTCCAGGGAAAAAGAAAGAGAAGAATTAAAACCTCACTTAGGATAGCTAACCTCCTGAGGATTTTTAAACAAATGTGTCTAGAAAACATAAATCTCAAAAATTTAAATATATCGTTCACTTGGAACAATTTGTGTTTCTGTCTCCTATCTAAACACCTTAAAAATTCATATGCAGAATTATAATTTTAAATTCTGGTTTTTGTTGGTGTGAAATTATTCTTCATCGCTGAAGGAAAAACATGCGCTGAAGACTTCTGTTGTGTGCTGAAGATTGTACTTGTATACGAGACAACGGAAGCGACAAGCAAATAGCGATCGTGGCCTAATAATTAGTTTCATGTTGTGTGGATTGTTTTTTTTTTCCAATGGCTCGACAGCCCCTTGGGGGCCTAGGCCGCCTCATTTTTCGAGGCTTCACGATCACACACTTTTTAGACACACTACACTCGGTAGGACTCCTCTGGACGAGGGACCAACTCGTCGCAGAGACCTCTACCTGACAACACACAACACTCACAAGAGACAGACATCCATGCCGTAGGCAAGATTCGAAACCACAATCCCAGTAAGCGAGCGGCCGTAGACCCACGCCTTAGACCGCGCGGTTACTGGGATCGGCTGTGTGGATTGTACCCACCATTAATATGGTGATTAAGTGTGATGAGATGTGTTTGGTATGTAAACTACATACAGAAGGCATACTAGTGGATTTGTGATAGGAACTGATATGAAAGAATAAATCCGAACACCTAACTGTAAAAATAATACTAAACTGGACGTGAAATAAAAACTTCTGGAAATGTTAACTGCACTAAGTTAACTGAAGATGGGGTCCGATGAGTGGCTTGTGTGTACACGATGATGCGCCTTCCGTTTGCATAAGAGCAAGTAATTTTTTTTTTTTTTTTTTTTTTTTTTTTTTTTTTTTTTTTTTTTTTTTTTTTTTTTTTTTTTCCTGCTGAGCGACTAGCAGTTGAAATTTTCTCGTCCATTGCCAAACTTAGCAACATTTGTACGTATAGAAGTAAGTGGGTGATGTATGCGGATATTACGGCACTTGGTCACTTTTCATGGCTGCTCAGGAGACGAGGTCGGGTATTGGTGATCGATGTTGGAACGAAACTGCGGAGGGAGCAAGCTAGGGAACCTGAGCAATGCGCCAAACGGAAGTGATGGAGCAGCCAGCGGCATAGCTACGTAGTGTCACCGCACTTTGCACGTTTATTCTGTCCCTCTTTAGCCCCTTTTGTTTCTGTCTTTCCTTTCGTTAGGCTTTTTGTGGCATATTTCCTTATTATATCTTTCTTCCTCGTTTATTTATTTGCTTTTTCCTCCTTGCGTTTCTCTTTTCCTTCTAACTCATTTCTCTTTGACATCGTTAATTTCTTCCTTCCTTTTTTCATTTTACTCCTTTTTCGTATTTCTGTTTGTTTAGTATATGTTCCTGTATTATTTTACTGATTTCTTATGTAAGTTTTCTTCTCTTTTTTCGTTTTCCCCCCTTTCTTTGTCTTGTTATTTCCTTTCCTAATCTAACTCTCTTCTTCCTTTCTCCCTTTTAATACATAGTGGTAATTAAGTGTACCAATCAGAAACATTTCCAACAGAACCTACTAATACTTCTTACGGTTCTCAAGGAACGGGCAATTCTCTTGAATCGGTTCGAATCTAAAGGCCCTTCTAATATACGTTATATAGCTCCGTATTGGACTGTGGTTACGTATCTTCACAGTGAATGATGGTTTTCCTTTCACAGTCGATATGCCATTCGCCTGGAGGAATTTAAATAAACAGAAAAACTGCAGTCAGGATACCCTGTCTTCTGCCCACGATTTTGAAAACGGGTCACCTCACACACGATGAAAGGGTGCTGCTAACTCCACCGCGACCTTTGGACATACATAAGTGTATATACCTACTTATTTTCTTTCTTTCCTTCTTCCTTCTTGTCTTACTTGTTCTGAGGGCGTTATTCGCCGCCTTCTCACGGCGGAGACCCTGATACTATGCCTAGGCAAACCAAATGGGATTTATTGCCGACAGAGTGGAACTGGGATAGGCTTTCTTCCGACTACTTTAGATTCCCCTGTCACATATAATTTCATAAATGCTTTATATTCATTCATATATTGTAAATGCCTGATACATTTTGCTCATTAGCGGTCGCTGTACTTGTTCCTCAGCCAAGACTCACATACACGTTAGGTCATTCGTTTCCACATCTCCTCTTCTAAACTCATATTGTAAGAATAATTAGCTGATGGAAATCAGGACTCTAAGTAGAACAATAAATGTCCTCACATTCTTATGTTTGTATTTTCGTGTCCCCACTCCATTTACTCGTAGCAGTTTAATTTGGTGATAGTCACGTTGCATTGACGCGATGAAACGCTATTAAACTTACGCCACCAGAGGTCTCTGCTTCTGCCAATTATGATTAAGTTCACTTTATACATTTAAAAGTTAATGGCGACAGTGTTGTTTACAGTCTTTTTTTTTAAGTAGAGGCACTTTGTGAACTCTCCCAGTTCGTGTAACGTGGTTTCTAGTATCGAAACGCAACGCGTGTTAACCCGGCTAGCATTGGGTATTTTTATCTTACTGTATCTGAACATATTCCAGTCACGTCATCGGGCTAATCTGAAGGTAGGGAAATGGAGAATTATCTGAGACTTAACGTGCTTGGGAAACTAATGAAGTAAGTACACAATTTTTAAGTCAGACGCTGCGGAAAAATACATTTCAAATTTATTTCTGTGCTCCTTATACACTGAAATGGTTTTGTATTTACATACATATTCTGCAAACCTTGACATCCAAATGCAATTTACTCGACGCGTTTTTTTTAAATTCTACTTGAAATTTCCGGCGACAAATACTTTTTCATCCACTCCATTACAAAAACTTTTATCTCCAAATTACGTGGACGTAATCAATATGAAGCCAGGAATCGTTTGGTGCATTTAAAGACAACTTTCAGCCCAACCTTCTACATTCATAATTACGAAGTAGAATTAAGTAATTAACAGCAAAGAGCTGAGTACTTCAGAACCTGAAGATCTTTCAACTGGACAAGGAATTCTCCGTCTCTCGTAAAGACGGCAGTTTTTTTTTTCCTGCCCGCAAGAGCCCACTATTAAACCCTATTCTCAACAGTTAAATCCATTCCTCAACATCACCCCTTACTTTTCTAATACCCACCCGTCTATGCTTAAGCCTTATTCGTGATATATTCCCATGGGGTTTTCTCACCAAATTACTACATTTATTTCTTATTTCAGCCTCGTCTATTAGTTTCACATTTATTTGACTCACATTCTGCAACCACCTTAATTTGGCCTTATCCCTTCCCATTATTCCTTGGTTAAGAAATCTTACTCAGCAGCAGAGTTTTCATAGCGTCAGTTGATGGATAGGATGTGAAGGATGAATTGGGAAGAGTGCAGAAAGAAACATTTATTGTCATTGCAAGATACTATCCCAGAATGTTCGTGAAGGAGTTTAGGAGCCGTGTATATTCTCAGCCTCGGATGTCGGTTCCGAAGCGATAGGCAGCAACGCCACTGCAACATGTGCGACTAGGATTTCGCCCAATAACTCGAGCAGGTTTAGAATAAGTGAAGCCGTCGCCTAGGGACAGACTCTGTCTGTCTGAATTGAATTTGTTCAACGTGTAAACCTGAATCCAAACAAAACGTGATCAAGTGGAATGTAATTGAAAGGAAAACGTCAGTGTGTGTTCGCATGCTACGTCACCTCGTAAGCAAAGCTGTTCTGAGCAAACGGCTGAGCACAATGGCCCGGCGATATGAATTTTAATGTCTCTGTTGTAGCTATATTCGTACATACCATCTGCTTGGCATTTCAAGATCTCAGGATTTTATTCGCGGAAATTGATGGATTGCATCGGTTAATAAGCAAATATCCTACTATGGTTAGCTGACTGATATTTGTAACGGAACAACTGTGTTTTCTTGGAGGTAGATAACGATTTTTTTTAATTCTGCCATCTACACGACGTAATATTCAAGAACAGTTCAGTCTTGTAAATGTTTTTAGAATATTTTCCTCCTTTTTGTAAGTATGTAGGGGCTGTCGAGGTTTTTCATACTCTTCTAATTCCGTTGTGCTTTATTACCTGGCTGAAAGGTTTCCTGTTGTAACCTGATCTCGCTATTAAGCTGTTACTTTAATGCAAACAAGCAGTCCAATTTGAATGATGCGCAATATCACATGCATATCCGATTAGTATCGAGACGTTACGAGCGGCTTCGGTATAAATCTTGCGCTTGTTTTGGCACATGTATGAACTGTGTTTCATGAAAACTGTGACCTGTTGCAGTGACTTTCAAAGGATTATAACCAGGGATATGGTTAAACTATCCATCCTGTCTGGACTCAAGGAAGTTGTTAATGCTAATGTTGACGAGGCGTTGCTGTCTCATGTAGAAAGCTTATCAAATGAGGAATCTGAAGAGCAACGTGTTCTGGATACAGACGATGGCGCTGGTGCGGATGACACTACTGAACGTAGTGCGATGTAACCACTGCCATTGTAAGTGACTGAATCGCACTGAGACACTGTAACCCTCCCGAAGAACGATCCTGATTGGCACCAAAGCTCTGTGGGTTTGAGAGAAATTCATAACTTTAGCTGTAGATGCTCCGAGAAACAAGGAAGAAGTAGGCAGTTAACTCTAGGTGCATTCTTTAAACAGTAGCCTCTAGTTCTGAGGGGCTGCTGCACTATATTCCCGGCTAGAGGTAACAAGTGATCAGAAGGACATTTGATTGTGTATGCATAATCAATTTAATTGTAACGTACTTTGCATTACTTAATATATGCTATTAGTTTCCTGATTTATTCATTACGTAATTAATTGCTTTGTGTGACAGTAGCCAAATCAAGCCATCGTGTATTTATCGCTTGCAGGTAAGGAATAGCCAGTACCCACCATTCCTCACAAAACGAGTACTATAATGACCCCGTTGAAAAATGGTTCGCTGAATGCTCTTTTTTCTAGAAATGCATCCTCAGCGTTCAGCGAGGCTTTACTGTAGCCTGTTTGTACTTTTCATATATTTCATTTTACCAAAACGTTGCCATCGTCCACAGTGTTGTTGTTATTGTTGTTGTTTTGTTGTCGTCTTTTTGTCATTTTTGTTATTGTTGATGATAATGATGATGATGCTGATGCTGCTTCTATTGTCTTTTGTTCTCGTTTCTCACCCTCATGAAAAAACGTATTGAAGCTACTGAAGAGAATACATGTAGCTAAGAGACGAGAATATCCGGGCGATGCACAAAACTGCATAACGTGTACCTTCCTAAATAACAGTCTTCAAAGAATGCTATTAGGATCATTGAATCAAAAAGGATAAGAGGAGCAGGGTATATAGCACGTATGGGAAAGGTGGAGTCATACAAATTGTACGTAGAAATTTAGGGGAAGTACATTCTGTTTGTTTTTAGTTAAGAAGTTTATGAAGGATGTGGAATAAATGTGAATGGATCGGGTTAAGATGCACTGTTTGGATTCTAAATTGTTCCTCGCATTTGTATTACCGAACATCATGGCCGAGTCAGTATCACCCCTGTTTCGTATTTGCGAGATCATGCAGTCAAGTCTTGGCCCTGAGCCTGGCTATTCTGGCATAGGTTTTGGTTGTTTTTCTCAATCCCTGCAGACAAATGCCGGAATTGTAGGTCTGGCTTTAAAAAAATCCCATGACCGCTTCCTTCCCAATACTTTTCAATTCGTTATGTGCCTGAAATTCACCAAAACAATGTTTTAAATCTAGTACCTACCTCACAGAATACATTCCGATTCTCCAACCCAAAGGCTGAACTTATAATACAGTTCAGAGAAAACTGCGCTCTTTGGTCTGAGAACCATAAGGTCAACAGACAGAAAATTATTGAAAAAATGCCAGGTTCTTTATTGTTAAAGCAGTGATACGTATTTACACACGTGTTTTAATGATTAAATAATAGCAAAGGAACATAAAACAGAAGAAGAATTGTTTGCAAGTTAATAAAAGGATAAGTAAATAGAGAGCAATGATATGA
Organism: Reticulitermes speratus; assembly: GCA_021186555.1. Taxonomy (NCBI): domain Eukaryota; kingdom Metazoa; phylum Arthropoda; class Insecta; order Blattodea; family Rhinotermitidae; genus Reticulitermes; species Reticulitermes speratus. The sequence goes on from JAJKFL010000005.1 coordinate 26,783,591, forward strand.
TTTGTTGTTTACTTCTCTGTTGTTTGTGTTTCATAAAAGAGAATTGAGTGAGGGGTCGCGTAACGTTTGTAGGATGAAACTAGAAAGAGTAAACCTCATAGGATCAAGTTCCAGATCGGATGTATGAGAGAAACGAAGAAGAGGACGTACGAATTGCCGGCAGTGGCCATTAGAGTTGTTTCAATTGATGAAAGATAAACACTGTTGGCAAGGAAGAACAGATACTCAGCACTTGAAATTTCTGAGATTAATAATGGGAGAACATAAATCTTTATGAGGCGAATTTCACGTCAACAGTATTTTAAAAGTCGATAATATCTGAGAAAGCACGTCGCTTTTCCATTAAACGTCAGTCGGTTTAATGCTGTTTAAGGTAGTTATATCTCATCGCTCTGAGAACAACACGCAATCAACAACTGCACTTTGTGTGTGAAATTTCATGTTACTTTATGCTAAAGTAAGCGGTGCACATAATTACCACTGACCTGTAGACAACTAAAAAAAACACGACTACACAACGCTGAAACAAGAACCATGCTGTACACTCAAATATACGTGCTGATGACGTTTTAAAAATATGTTTGTGCCTATTTGTGACTTATTTCACGACAATGTAATAAGTTAAATTATAGCTCCGTATATTTTAATTTCCATGTTTTTAGATAGCAAACGGGAAGACAATAGCTTAAAAGACCTCACTGCAGTAGGCATTCCCTGAATTTCATCTGCTTTTAATTTCTTAATGCATGCAGTTTTGATTTGTGAGTTTTGTTTCCAAATATTTGAACTTTGTTACATTTGAAAAGGGTTTATTTTCATCCCTCTTTGATCCCTCTTTGTGATTTCGTCCTTTATTATTTTACGTGAACATGTACGTAGTTTACTGAGCATTAACTTCTGGACTACTCTTCTTACCAGCGACTAATAAAGTTTCTATGTTTCATTTACGGTATTTATGTTTTCGTCCAGTAAATTATCATCATCAGCCCATTCAATTTAATTCCCTCCTGGTCTGCATATTCTAAGAAATAAATGAAAAGCAATGGCAATAAAGCATCTCCCTTGTTTCAGACCGTTCTGAATAGGAAACGTATCTGACAGATGTTTGCCTCTCCAGATATTATTACAAGTGTTATGTAAACACATTTTTCAATAGCGCAGTTAGCTTTGTCAATATCGCAACAGAGAAAGCTTTAAAGAATACTCAAAAATTAAAGTATACTTACGTAATTAAAGAAACTATTGAGATTAAGGCTTCCAATCACAAACAAAATCTACGGCAATTCATGCCGCCTGCATTAAGAGCCATAGCTACCGTACATATTGGTAAGAGTGCGGTGTAAATTTCATATCTTCGGATGTTTTCTGCTACTTTCGCTTTCGCCTTAGGTAACAGCAAACCGAACTTCTATATGTGTGAATTGTACTTATGTGTGATATAAGAAATAGGCAGTTTCACTGTATTATTACATTTCTTTTTAAGAAAGCTAGAGTTCAGACCGGCTACGTCAGTGGTTGGTTATACTGGTATGTCCGTTGCACAATTAACACGTGTTTTAATACATCAACCAACTTACGCACTTAATAAAATACGTTCAGAAGGAAGTATAGAACTCCTACATGTTTCGGCACCAGGGTGCCATCGTCAGGGAATTATTCAGAACAAAGGAGTACAAAGCCAACAGCTAATCTAGGTATTGTGTCTTCCTTCTTAAAAGGAATGCCGAAACATGTAGGAATTTTATACTTGCTTCTAAATGTATTTTATTAAGTGCGTAATTTGGTTGATGTATTACTTACAAGAATATGCACGGTAGAACATAAAATGAACACGTGTTTATTCGATAACGTCTATTGATTGCAAGTTTTTATTCAGCCCTGTATTGTTGACACTGACAGTTCAAACCGTTCCTCAGTTTACAATTTAACGTCATGCATAATAAATTATCCTGATTCTAGTGAACCAGCTTTAAGTTCATTAACGTTCTTGTTGCTTGCAGGTTTCATGGATCCGCAAACGCGATCTTCACATTCTCACAGCTGGAATTCTGACTTACACAAGTGACGCACGATTCCAAGTTATCCGACCAGATAAGTCTGATAATTGGACACTACAAATCAAATTTCCACAAGAACGTGATTCGGGCATCTATGAGTGCCAGGTGAACACGGAGCCCAAGATGAGTCTCGCTTTTCGACTCAACGTCATAGGTAAGTGCACATACGGGAAGGAGCATCAATACAATATGTTGAATGGTGATGGCGCTCATCGATGTTAGCATAATAATGTCTACTCTGAGTCTAATCATTTATTAAAAGGGTCTATGAACAATTATAAAATGTACATACAGAGTAGCACAGCATTTTCTAAACCTACTTTGCCACAAAACACTCTTGGGCTTGAAATATAAGACGAAACCAAATTATTTCTGAAAAATAATATAGCAATATAACGCGAATGGAACTTATTTTTATACCAGTAAATTTACACATTCCTTGCCCAAGCATACTACAATTTTGCTGCCGGATTGCATTCTTCTCCTCATAGTATCAAGCTGAGCGGTGAAGAGCATTTATTTCTTCCAATTTCCTGCCAGGACTCTGTTTAAGCATCTTCGCTGGAAGTCTCTGACTGACTGATGCCTGCACATAATTCAGTAGCAAATGAGCTGCATGCGCATTAATAATCAGATTGTATGGAACGCGATTGGGGAAAATTTTGCCATCATCGAAACTTTTTCATGGAACTCAGAGTGCCGCAGAACACAGTTCGGGAAAATCTGGATTTATGTAATGATTCCAAGAATATTCCTTTTTTATATCGAAAGCTGTAAAATTTACGTAAAAGTGTAGTGACGGAAAAGTATATTTTGTTTTCTCCGCAGCTTCTGTTCGAAATATTTTTCACTCTGACAAATATTTATTTACGTTCAAAATGCGAACATAAAACTATGTTTATCTCATGTAAGGCATTCTTTATGCTTCTTAGATTTTACCTTAAATTTGTATCTATCAATAAATGTTCATAACTCTTTCTCGGTGCTAAATTTCGTAAAAAAAATGGATGGGCAGTTCTCGAGTTTTTACACGTTGGCGAACAGATATCGCGAAAATACTACTCCTATATCTTGCGAGTTTCTTTTTTAATGTGCCAAAAACATATTTCAGACCGCATCTCTAGATGAGTGTGATAATTAGTTCCTACTTCTATTGCTTTACTTTAGCAAAGTGACAAGCTAGGATTTTTTTACCTTGGACAACCCGTTGTGTTGTATATGTTAGAAGACAGTCATCATTTGCCATCAACACAACTATTTATTATGTTATATAGATGAATTACATGGCTACATGTTTCGACCACTAAGTGGTCATCCTCAGGCCATTAAAACAGCCTGTATAAAAATAAAATTACAAATTGCAACTTCAGTTATGGTAGTTTGCAGTTTGTAATTTTACTTTTATGTATTTCAATGGCCTGAGGATGACAACTTAGTGGTCGAAACATGTAGCCGTGGAACTTATCTATAGAGTGTACTTTTCCTGCTTGACCGATAAGCGCCAGCCCAACGCTCCGCCCGACGCTCTGCCAGCGCTTCGTCGTACGCCCCTTCTCGGGGAGGTTTAACAGTCGAAGACGGGAGCTAGACAAATAATCACAGTGACAATGACCTTTAAAAAAGTCTAATAAAAACTCACTAGAGCGTCGGGCCGGCGCTTGTTCTTCAAGCAGTAAAAAACGCCCTAAATAATAAATAGTTTTGTTGATGGCAAATAATATATGTCGTATCAAGCTAGTGGTTGGAAGGCCTGTTTTGTCTTCGTAATTAAGTCCAGTCCACCACTGGGGTCCAGCCAGCCTGATATCATGTAAGTATCGTGGGCAGTTTTCCCAAGAATGAGGCTACGGATGCTTGAACGTAACATTCACATGCCTTACGAGACATGTTCTAAAATCTGTGGATCCTTTGACTGTGTTTCGTATATGCTACGTATTACGGGTTGGTGCTTAGACTGGGGCAGCATTTACCATTACTTTCACCCTCGAGCTATGTGTAATTACATTAGGTTAAGCGTTGTTGTGGCCACCAGTGCTCATATGATTCAGACAATGTGTCAGCAGGTAATGATGTACTGCGTAAGCATGTATGTATTGTCCAACGACAGGCTAGGCCGCTGTAAGGCTAATGTTTGCCAGGTCTTCCCTGTTATAGAGATACCACTGGCGCATAAAGCAGTTGCTAGTACAGTGTTAACTTTCTCTTAGGCTATGTGATTTACTGAAGGGTTACCTGGAACCTGTAAATCCGATAATGAAATACCGTAGTGCTAACTTACTGTTGACACAACACGAAATAGATTAAAATATACTCGTACAGCACTGTAATTTTACCTCTTGTTTTGCATGAAAACAATACTTGTTCATAGAAGAGAATTAGGGCGTTTCGTAACTGTGTACTTCGAGTAAAATTTGGATTTAAGAGACAGGAACTAAGAAAATTACAGAAAAAATTGCATAGTGAGAAGTTTAATAATTTATACTCGTCATCAGATAACATTAGGATGATCAAAGAAAGAGGGCACTCATGGGACTTGTGAAAAGTTTAAGTTTTAGTCGGAAACTGTGCTGCAAAATAGGCCATTTTGGAGGCCTAGTCTTAGATGTGAGAGTAAGTTGCAAATAGATCTTATAGGAATGTTCCGTTTAGGTGCTGACTGCATTCAGCTGGCTCTTTATATGTTCCAGTGACCGAGTGATATGAATGCGGTAATAAACATCCAGGTTCCATAAAAGACAGAGATTTTTTTTTCAGCTGAGCGACTGTTAGCTTCTCAAGAAAGATCCCGTTCCGTACCATAAGTTTTTATTTCTTAATGCTTGAGTGTTAGTGATCCCATAAACATTGTTAAGTAATAATATAATATTTAATAGCAGTCTGTTACTATTGTTATTAATGTATGAGTTGCTTCTTCCTTTCCCTTATCCGTTTGTATGTTTGTCTCTTTCTTCCGTTTCGCCTCTATTTCTTCCAATCTCTTGTCCTTCCTATTGTCACTCCTCACCTGCTTTATTCTTCCCTTATTCCCTTCGTACCTTTACCTTCTTTCTCCAATATTTGTTTTAGCCATATTTATTTGTCTCATCTTCATTCTTCCCCCATGTGCTAGCAACAGCTTGATGCATTTTTCTTGAATGTAAGAGGAATTGTTTATTATTTTATATATATTATTGATATTATAATCATTATTAATTTCTAATACAGTTCAATACCGTGATTTTTCTCTGTAGTCTATAGGCCTATCAAACGTCCGAACGATTTTTCAACTATTATTCTGTCAAGCAACAACTGCGCTTGTTTATGTGACAAAATAAACCATTCCGCTCTAAGAGACGCGGTTTTTATGTAGACTATTAATCTTAACCGTGACAACGAGAGGGACGCCCGAAATACCGCCTGTCCCTAGCGCAGGTACGGAGAGTTACAAGTGACAAGTAAAGTTCCTAATATGCTATCACCAACACAGTATACCACAGTCTTCTGTGTTATGACGTGTCATAACCCAGAATATTACAATATGAATCGTCAAAGCCATGAAACCCTTAAATCTTGTATACTTTTCACCATTTTTGTTCATTTTTGTCTCATGCAGTTTAATAAACTCGGCCGTGTTAGAGTGCGTTGCGTCGTGGGGTAGTGGTTAGAAATCGTGCTTGGTATTCCATGGAACACGGGTTGGAATCTCGTCTCAGCAAACCGTTACTTTGACTGGGGTTCTTTGTTGTGTTTCCCATTCTTCAGAAAATTTTCCGTATGGTAACATTACATTCATCACGTCGCTTCCGTTCCAATTCGTAACTATTCGCCATGTATGACTTTCCATATTTGGATTCTGTAAGCAGTAACCTCCTGACAATGTGAAAATTCATAATTTTTAACCACCAAAACTTGTATTGAGTTAAATCAAGGAAAATGAGATATGCGAGGCCCATAATAATAATAATGGGAGAAGTGAGAACATTATACAACACCTTTGGATGCAAATCTGACAGAAACAATGTCACTTAGAAGACCTGTACAGAGGTGGTGGAAAGTACCAAAGTATATCATAATGTAAATAGAGCGTAATGCTGTGGACAGAATTCATCTGGTTGAGGACAGGGTCCAGTGACGTGTCTTTGTGAGAACGGTATCGGACCTTCGCTTTCAATTGTTGGCCGAGAATTTATTGACTAACTGAACGAATTATAGTTTGTCAATAAGAGTCTGCTTTATGGACTTCATTAATTAGAAGTGTCATAGATGACCGGTCAGGAGGCTCCCGCGACTCCATAACCTATAATTGTTAGCGAAGTTACTCCCAGATTTTATAACAGGGATTCATAATATTACCTTCTGTCAGAAGAACGGAACCCATTTCGAAAGAATCCACACCAAAGTTTTGTATTATATACGTTTGGAGGCCCCTCTGAGTCACAGTGCCACCCCTCGTACCGCAGAGTCTGTGGAGCCTTGTCTACGCCACTGTGAATTAATGGTATCTGCATATCTTCTGCATTTTGGTTCCTTCAAATTTGAAAACAGTGTCTTAAAATGTATTTCAACATCCTTTGTGTACACCGCCATAAAGTATCAGTATGAAACGCCTTTAACAAACAGATTATTTGAGACGATAATGCTTTTTTCAGTGGCGAATCCTGATCCCGAGGTCAAGTCATGCGGAAGGGTACAATATGTATTTTGCCCCTCCTTCCTCCTCCCTCCTCCTGCAAGGAATTAAAGGTGAAACCTCTGGCATATTTCTAGATAGCAGTAGCAACAACAGTATAATAACAATAATGAATAATAATAATAAGCTATAATGTAAATGTGATCACACACAACTCTGGCATTATCCGCAAAAGTGAGGAACCTAAACTTCTTACCTGATTGTTTTTGTTCATTTAAAATTAAATTCCGCTCCTCTTTTGTCCTTGTCCATACCCTTTACGTTAGGTAAAGGTGGGCAGGGTCGTCCGTCCTTTGTTATCTGAAGTTTTTTTCGCTAAACGTCTTCTTGAGAATGGTATCTCTAATAAGTCCTGAATAACATTTTTATGAACCTTGCACATATCCATTCTTCGGAGGATGGGTTGTTAAGGAATAAAATAATTTAAAATTAATTGTCTACATCACACTACTGCGATCTTATAAAACCTTACCACTCAAAGCAAAATTTACCATACATTGTATTTCAGCGATCACTTGGAAGAGAACTAAGATCGCACACTACGTTGATGACAAAACTTCCTTCAGCCTCAAACTTGGAAACGATGGCAGTGTTTCAGTACAATAAACAGAAATGTGCAGTAGCAGTATATGACAGTACTCTGACTTTAATTCTACTATAATAAGGTGTATGGAATAGCTCTGGAATTTCCTAGGCGTAGAGTGTCTGAACGCATTCTTGGATTTTAACACACCTGTAGCACCTGTTGGAGACCATGTTCAATAGCTGAGTGCAAAACGTAACTTTTCCTTCAATAGTATTCCCTCTTAATATTCATTTCTGATTTCCATTTCATTATTTCCTTCTATACCATTTTGATATTATTTCCGCTGTCTTTCTTCAATCTCCTTTTTCGCCTTCTCCAATATTCTTAAATGTATTTACTTACTTCTGTGTCACTTTCTTCCTTTTTCTGACGGACTTATTAATATTGTAATTTCGTTTTGATACTTTTTCAGTTTTGACTAATTTTGGAATTTTGCAACGTAGGCTGACAGAGCAGGTTAATTCAAGTAGTAATGCATTTGGCTTGTCATTAAAAAGGTACGTTGTCTGAATTTCTTTTATGCAACTTACAGAAACTCTTAGGGTCTTTCTACATTCCTCGAGTCAAATGTTGAGGGTATTTGGTTTAAATAGTCTGTGGACTCTTTCAGTCTAACCTTTTCTATTTTCTAGCCTTCTGTATTTTACAACGTGAACATTTTTTCGTGATGGTAAAACACTACACTTGTCATCTAATACGACGGAGATTTTTCGTAGTGTTCTTCAATATCATCTGAAGAATGCAGAGAGAAGACATTTAAATACCCCAAGACCGTATCCTCGCAAATCATTTCCTACTTCTTACTCATTACCCTGACTTATCCTTTTTAGCTTTACATAAGCCTTGTAATTGAAGCAGCTTTGATAAGTAACCAAAACTTTAATTATTATGAATATGGTAAATGGTCAGTATTGTTGATTATGTAACGAAGGGATTATTGTCAATGCTCGGCAGGTCGGCTGAGATGTGCTGTTTGTGGTATTAGTATGGATGGTGCGATGCGAATCTAACGAAATTTTGAACATTTAATAAGCCTGAGGGTAGAAGAGAGGTCAGGGGACAAACGCAGTGGTGACTGGACACTGCTGATGAAAGCTGGAGTTACTAGTTAAAGGAGAAGGTATATATGGCGAGCTGTGAGCCAGGTCTAACAACGTTATAACGCCAGAAATAAGAAGGATAAGAATGATAAAGTAAATGATAAGAATAATATAATGATAGATCATTAACGTCTGTATTAAATTTCTAAGCGACAGTTTTAAATTTTCCATACGAAAGTACTGCCTATTCGCAGTATGTTTATTGTACGCCTGCAAACAGTTTAGTTGCATACAGTATTCTTTGCTTCGCAATATGACTGTTCAGCAAATAGCCTGTCTACAGGCTGGGCGGCCGGGGTTACATTGTCAGCATGGACATCGAATTCCCTCTTCGCCAGAACCTCTAGACCGGCTCTGGGGACCATCCAGTAGGTACCTTTTACACAGAGCTGACGAAGCCTAAAGCTGATACGAGTACGTTATACTTCTCTGGACAAGGGATTCAGAAAGAGCAAAATTTCGTTTCCGGGTTCTCTGCCCCTTTATGGTACAGTGCTGGTTCTTTAAAACGTTCAAATTTTCAGTTAATAATCACATACCAACGAATGCACTACACTGTTCTTATGATTTCAGTACCTACATATGTTTCGGCACTTTTGTGCCATCCTCAGGGTTTGCCGTCGAAAGTTCACAGTCCTAATGCATCAGGTTCAGTTTCACAATACGTAACTTGAAAGTGAACCTGATGCATTAGGACTGTGAACTTTCGACGGCAAACCCTGAGGATGGCACAAAAGTGCCGAAACATATGTAGGTACTGAAATCATAAAAACAGTGTAGTGTTTTCGTTGGTGTGTGATTATTAACTAATTAATGAAATGCACGGTATGTATGATATAAAATTCAAATTTTCAGTTCGTACTGCAAATAAAATGGTGTCTCCAATGCAAAAACCAGTCGGTTAATGGCGCTAAGAAAAATAATCGCTTTTTAACCTGATTATCTTACTAAACACACAAATACATTATTTTGGTAAAGTATATTCCATGTTATTCTAAATGTCGGTCTTTTGTTTTACTTTCCGAGTAATTTAAGACGTCCCCTTGATAGGTTGCCTGCCTTTCGCAGGGTAAGTCTAGTGGTGGGGCTGCCACCTTGATGCCTCTAGACCGGCATGCTTTTCTGTTGGGGTGTGCTCCCCTAGCACAGGTTTAAGGCACTGGACATTCGACACAATACCCAAACAGGCACTGAAATATAAGCCAAAGGGAAAGGGAAGCATAGGACGTCCGAGGAAAAGATGGAAGGACCAGCTTCACCTTGAGATATAAAGAACAGGAACTGCGCCTAACACTTCACAGCTCATGATGATGATGATGATGATGATGATGATGATGATTATGATGACGATGACGATTATGATGATGATTATTATTATGATTATGATGATGATTATGATGATTATGATGATTATTATTATGATTATTATGATGATTATTATGATTATGATGGTGGTGGTGGTGGTGGTGGTGATGATGATGATGATGATGATGATGATGATGATGATGATGATGATGATGATGATGATGATGATGATGGTGGTGGTGGTGGTGGTGGTGGTGGTGGTGGTGGTGGTAAAGTATATGTTTTGGATTTTAAAGCATATGATACACGTAGTAGGACTATTTTAAAGGGTTGGCCACAAGGATGTCTTTACCCTTGACAGGGTTCGATCACAGTTTGCTACTCTAGGTTACACGATATTAAAATATACCTACACTTTATGCGGTTTTACACATTTAGTGAAACCGTTCTCGTGCCCCAACGTAATAAAAGTGTCTTCATTTAGGAGGAACGCCTTTCTAGGACGGCAGCGTCTCCGACGCATCTGTGTTGGGTGTTGTCTGGACAAGACCTGAAAGGCAAAAGCTAATATTCCAAGGGTTTCTGAATTATCCTGTTGTAATCAACGTGGCAATTTCTTGAGCTTTGTTGCTGCTCTTAGCTTTATGGCGTAAGGAGTTACACATAGTTTCACTTTGTTCTCTGTAGTTTCTATTATAACACTACATCCAGGAACTAACTCATATGAATATGACATCATACATTTCCGTGCAACAGACATGCAGTATGTATATACATATATATGTTTATAACCAACAAACTGCACAAGTTAAAATATGCGGAATTGTTACTCCGACATGTTTCAGCTATTCAGAGTAGCCATCCTCAAGGAGTTCGTTCAACCAGGATATATCACTGGTTATATACAGGGTTTATCATTCAACTAGACATGAAGAACATTTTACTACTTCTAGAAGTCTGGATGAATAGGTACGATACATAGTCTGAACTAATGTAATCCCTATAATAATTTTAACCTTTTTTATAGATATCACATTAATATTATAATTAAGTTGCATTATGTGTACCATTTACCAACGACGGCGATATGTTTTAACACCTATACTTTCTTTGTGAAAAGTACTCCCTGAGGATGGCTACTCTGAATAGCCGAAACATGTTGGAGAAACAATCCTGTATATTTAACTGGTGCAGTTTGTTGGTAATAAACATATGTGCAAGTTATATGAATTTACTTCTAACCTATTATTATTCCCAAAAATAATTTTAGCATGCATTAAAGGCGGAACGTTAGCTATGAAAGAAAATTGCAAGCGGGCTGTATTCGCCAGGCGCTGTATTTGCATAGGCTAAAAGAAATTCTGGGGTGGGACTGCCTATCTAGTGACTACTACTGTTCTGATTAAGTCACCGGCCTGAACATATAATTGCACCATCAGAACAGAACTTCCACCTTCTTGATACTTCTACTTTCCTTTCTTGAGGCAAAAGGTTTCACCGAAATGTTGGTAACCATTTACAGTATTACACAGCGAAACACCTCAGAAGACAGTAATCTTCATAAGGTGTATTTTCCTCCTACCATGACGTGACATTACCTTAATCCGAATCTACCCCCAGTCATACTCGCTGTTGCCATTTCGCCGTACAGTCTAGAAGTATCATTCCAGTTACACTGTTCGTAGTTAGGTTATGGGCATCACGTCGAAATGCAGTGTGAACAGTTGGCAACGTGTGGAGCATCCGAGAGAAATTGTGTAGCGGGATGAGGAGAAGCGAAAATTGGTTTCTGCGTTGCGACAGACAATTCTGAAACCCGTTATGTGCACACGAAAAGTAATATCGGTTAATACTGTGTCTACGTTTCTAGAGAACTCAGTTGCTTCCCTATGAAAAATAAACAATACATTGAAAGTTCAATCAGTACATTTAAAATAACCGTCTAAATATTATGGTGCAAAGTCTTGCTCGGAATGTTGGCTGATATTTTCGTGTTTTTCCTCAGTTATTCCAGGAAAATGTCAGTGTAATCCTTAAACTATTCCATGACCATTTCCTTCTACATCGTTAGAAATTTATTATTCACTTTCATACATTCGTTTGACTTCGCTTCTCTATTGAATGAATCTGTAAGTAATTCAAGCCAAAATATTGTTATTATTTCTTATTATATACCGTGAGGTAAACTTCTCCTTGTTTCAAGAAACCTATTTGCGAAAATTAGTTACTTAAAATCTTGCTGTTTAGACTAAAATATCCACTGCAGTGGTGGAGAGACGGTCGCACTGGAATCTGTAAAATTTCATCGCTGTCTGCTTGCTTTTATGACTTTCGCTTTAACTGTCGCATAGAACGTATTAAACCTGTGTCGCTTGTTTGGACACAAAGTTTCTATAGATAATATTTCTGTGGGACGGGTGACGAATTTTAACTGCCGTTGATGCAAACAGGCAATGACAGACGTTCGGGCTTAGAAAAGCAAGGAAGTAGGTGTCTGTTGGGCACTTAAACGAATGTAATAGACCATAATCAATGATAAAATTTTACTAAGCTCCAGCAGAACTCTCTGATTTTCCTGTAGCGATTTTCTTTTTATACCAGCAATAGGTTAAGGAATTCAGCTTGTAGAATTTGAACAGTTTGCTGCAGAATAAGTTAGAAATAAAAGGGGGTGGATAAAAGACCGGAACTAATACAAAATAAAGGAATATTAATGAATATATTTATAACGTGTAAAAATGACACTGGAATGAATAACACGGAAAAAAGGACCAAAGGAAGATAAAAACGTGTAGAACTCAGAAGAGGTGGGAAGGACAATTTACATGAAAACGGGATCTGAAGCAGACCAGTAGGCCTAAACTTGTAGATGACTGTGATGTTGATGATGATGACGATGATGATGATGATAACTGTGGTAATCATGAATAATTGAAAGGTGTGCAACTGAAGGTAGATACACGTACGGAACACTCACTTGCGGAAAACATTACAACATGAAAGGCAGTTTGAATTTTAATAAGTTCATGAGGGATTGTAGACTGTAAGAAACAGGAAGCATATATTTTGACAAGGTATTATATCCAAAATGTTCCGTGATACATTTTTAGCATAACTTTTTTTATGATAATGTAAAATATATTTATGATTTACGAGTATATAAAATATGCTTCTCCGTGTAATGACCTCTCTAAGCCAGGTAACTGCATCGCTAGGGAGACTGTAGTAGCCTGGCCCACCTCCAAAGTCACATTTGGCTGCGGTCCGGTAATCAGCTATCAAAGCAGATCGATTACATTCCGTTTTTCTTCCTGTTTCACCAACAAAACTTTTACCATCTTCTCTTTCCATCGCAATAAAATAAATGCAGGCCAACATATAAATTGAAATAGGAACGGGCTAGACTATAAATGACGTGTTCTTTAATGCAGAAGTAAAATTGCTTCAGGCGTCAAAGTGTGCCTCCGCACAGGGCGCCGGGCTAGAGGATGCCAAAGGTTGTGCTTGGTCCATCGTCAGAATTATGGTTTGGTGAAATGAAACGTAAAGTTGGGCCTGTGCACGCCAAGAAGGCATGTAGGAGAGCAGAGGTATATCTCCACTCATTCTAGGTGGAGGTGAGTGGTCAGCCTCACACCTTGGCAGCAATGTCTCAGAGGAAAGATCCATCCTCCCATGGTACCCTTCGAAACGGAGGCTGAATGGACCCCAGAGACGTTCTGGAAGCTTTGGAGGAAAGCAGAAGCCCTTGCCTCTTGTGCGTACGTAAACGAATTACAATATGTAGTCGGCTGTGTTGCTATCTGAGGAAAACTTTTTAACAAACGTGAACACTAAAATGCCGACCCGGGCATACCCTTTATTAATATCGTCCTCTGCTCCTGTTTGTAAGTACTGCCAACTGTGACTGTAACATACTTGACTAACAACATAACGACAGAATAGCAAGAGGGAATTTAATTACGTAAAAAGGATCATGTTTTGCTCCTAAATTCAACCCGAAAAGTTCCTTTAGAGATATGAGCGCAGCCGCTTTATTGGCGGGAAAGGAGTAACGGAAATATTGTCGCAATGTCTGGAGATTGTACCATTGGCAATGCGACAACTCTTCGGCGTAGAAATGGTTGATCTCCTGCCCATGCCATCCGTGAATATATTGACCAGTTTTATGGCCTCCGCGACAGCCTGACTTCACTCATGCCGACATTATCTATGCGACAGTGTGAATAGCATAGTTTGCTACAAACTAGGCAGCGCGCGAGAAGAATTTTGGGGTTTGTTTTACGCGGGTGCTATAACAAAACAGCACACGCCTGGAACTTTGTAGCGTACGTCGAATTCTTGGTATAAGAGAGCTCAGTGATACATTGAAACTAACAGACAGCATTCCCAGTAACATTTGTAACATACTGTCAATATGAAGACGCTGCTGTATTGTCATCTAAATGTAGTAAACAAACATATGCTTCCTTAAATGACATCTTTGTCTATTTCGATTTCCTAATTTTTCCCTTCGCCTTAAAAAAGGTCGTGATTATATCTTCAGAGGAATTGTCGGCTTTATTTTATATGAGTAGAATGTGATACTTGTATCTATTTTATGGAAGTAATAATTACCACATAGTCTGTAGTAATAACATATGGTTAAATTACCATATAGTATTGGTATTATGATTACTCTTTTGTATACTGAAAAGCATAGATATACATATTTTTATTTGTACGTAGAATTTCTTACGAAAGTATTTGGGCCTAACAAGGATAAAATAAGTAGAATATTTAGGAGGATGACGTGTGTCAGTGATAGAAGTCATTTAGTGTTACTATGATAAAGAGATCTAGGAGGTTGTGTTGCGACGGTCGTGTGCTTGTAAAATTATTTTGCGAAGTTTCTCGAAAATCCGCCACTAAGAAAATCGACAAAGATATGGAAGTGCGTATGATGTAAATGTTAATATTTTGTATATAGAGGATAGTAGAAGAATGCATCTGACTCAGAATCGTTTCCATTGGCGAGTCTTGGTATCAGAGATGCTGAAACTTCAGGTCTAATACCATAGAAATAGGCTGCTACTTAGTAGAATTTATTCATGTAGTAATACGAATATGAATTCTAACGAAGTTACGTGATAAATAGTTTGAGTCAGTAGATAAATTTAGAAGAAGTTTGTTGTTTTTTTCAACTTTAACAAAAACAATTCTCCTGAAGAGATGGTGCGGGTCTCCATGTTTAATCTGAAAAATATGTCAGTACCTTACTGTGCAGAGAATCGAATGTTAACATTTCTAAAGACTAATTTAGTGGAAGGACTATAGAAGAAAGTGATCGCGGCCTAATTATACGTACTCTTCCGTGTTTTGTGAGGAAGGACTGAAGCAAACTACGAATACGAAAATCCGACCCGTCACATGCCAAGCAGGCACAGAGTTGTAGCTCTACCCATTCACGACCCCGGCGGTAGAAGGGAGTGAGTGCTCAGCGCCACGCCACGGCGGCTGTGCCCCCGAAAAAGAGACCCGCTACCCATTGTAAGGGCAAATGGGTGGGCCTCGGGACCGGTCTGGGTGGGTTCTGAAATTCTCGCCCCACCGGGGTTCCAACCCTGGGCCCTGCAGCCCGTAGCAATTTATTATAGCTACTACGCTATCCCGACCCGGCTATTAGACCTGGCGCACCGGCGTTTTGACCTGGGACTCCACAGAAGCGATGCAGAACGGCTAATGACTTGACTGCAATAGTTCATGAGCCGGTTTTCTCGAAAAAGAAATAATTTGTAGGATGGTAAGGCTTAAAGAGAAGCTTATTAAATGCATGTGATATAAGGTTTTGCTTGAGAGTTTTATAGAAAGCCTACACTTATATGCGAATTTTATATCGAACTTGGTGTTTTTTTTAATAGACTATGAAGCTTTAAACCTGACGCAGAAATCTTATTACAAGGAAATGGGGGGAGAAGGGGTTTGAGCGCGTCATGCTGAATGTTACAATTGTATATAGCCCTTATTTCTTGGCCATCTCAATAATAACAATATATTCAAAGAAAAATCTGCTATGAAGTCCTCCATAAATAAAGGAATAAAGTTTCCTGTTTTATAGCTACGAATGTTAGTGGAGTTGTTATTAATGCTAAGTAGGAGTGGAAGATGGCTGTGCCGTGGCTCGGGCGGTTAGTCGCCGGCCTCTCACCGCGGAGTCCCGGGTTCTATCCCGGAGTCAGTCCATGTGGGATTTGTGGTGGACAAAGTGGCACTGGGACAGGTTTTTTCCCGAGTACTTCGGTTTTCCCTTGTCAATTTAATTCCACCGGTTCTCCATTATTCGGAAAAACGAAAAACAGTAATCATCTGCATCACAACGTTGCACAATAAGCCTTAAGGTTGCGGTGCGTCCGTAGCATCTGCTGCGGGGCCCTTCACAAAAAAAAAGAGCGGAAGTTACACCACTAATCTGCAGCGTATTTGAATCGGTATTTCACTTGTCAGCCTTTGCTGCAAGAGGCCCATAGACCATACTTTAAATTTACAGCCCAGCTTCCTTAACCTATATTTTTCTATCAAGTGTTTTGTCTTATTATACATGTAGCTATGTTTCCACAACTTACTGGGGGTTAGGTATTTTTAAAAAATTTATTTTACGGGAAAAATATTTTGCGCATGCCCAGAAACCTTTGATCAATAAATTCAGTGCCTAATATTAAAAAATTACGTTGATAATAACAACAATTTCCAGTTAAAATTTCAACAGACTTTTCTGCTACTTGTTAATGCATTTACTGGACCACATATCATCCTGAACACCCCTTTGTTAAAATCAGAGTGCTAACCATAAAATACCTAGCTGAGAATCAATACTCGCAAGACGGATTTATTCCTTTCTTGCAATCATTGAAGTCATCGTGTACCTTCATTTCTCTAGAGTATAACCTAATTTATATGGCTTTGTGTCTATATGCATTATGCTTCCTCGTTGATATATACTGACAAGTAAAAGGAACAAGATGTAAACGGTTAACTGCATAAGTAACAGTAGTTTCTAAGAAGGATTCTTTTTTTCTTCTGGTCAGACATCAGTAAAAAGAGAATCCGCATGTTGGCTCTAGGCCATTTCGCTTTGCGCTAGTTTCATTTGCTGGAGTTCCGCATGGAGCAAGCTTGTGTTTAACGATTAAAGGGAAAGGCCTCTAACGTAAACCTAATATTTACGATTCTTCATTCCTGTCATGAATGCACTTCCTGCTTCCTCTTTTGGAGTTCCCCTTGTGTCAGTTTAAATAAACAGTAGGATAATGTTTTTAACTACGTTCTGTCGACTCAATAGGTTGGAATATATACGCATATTATGGCGAAATGAATATGAACAAGAAAGGTAATATACGTATAATGTAACGTTGTGGCGCGTTCGCTTAATATTTATACTTCCTCAGCTATCCTAACAGCCCGATACCACTTCACTGGAGGACGGGTTCTTTTGTGGCGATTTAATGTCGCGAACAACAATAAACTGTACTTAAGTTTTCATGTAAAGTACCCGATATTTTTGTACGATTGTAACCAAATTTGCATTTTTCCCATAGATCTTCATAAAAGTGCCCGATACCAAATTTCACGGAAATCCGTCCAGTGAGAGCCGCGGTGATACATACGAACACAGACGGACGGACGGGCAGACAGAAGGACGGACGGGCAGACAGAAGGACGGACGGGCAGACAGAAGGACGGACGGGCGGGCAGACAGAAGGACGGACGGGCGGGCAGACAGAAGGACGGACGGGCGGGCAGACAGAAGGACGGACGGGCGGGCAGACAGAAGGACGGACGGGCGGGCAGACAGAAGGACGGACGGACGGGCAGACAGAAGGACGGACGGACGGGCAGATAGAAGGACGGACGGACAGACAGAAGGACGGAAGGATGAACAGCCTGATGCCATTTCAGTCGATGAGAGCGCTTTTGTGACGATTTAGTGTCGTCGGCAAGAATAAAACTTACTTAGCTTTTCGTATAAAGTGCCCGATATTTTT
This sequence comes from Reticulitermes speratus, assembly GCA_021186555.1. Lineage (NCBI taxonomy): Eukaryota > Metazoa > Arthropoda > Insecta > Blattodea > Rhinotermitidae > Reticulitermes > Reticulitermes speratus. The sequence continues at coordinate 26,801,329 of JAJKFL010000005.1, forward strand.
ATCGAAGTTTAATCAATTTCGTATTTCCTCGACAGATTTTCATAAAAGTCTCGGCATAATATTTCACGGAAATCCGTCCAGTGGAGCCGCGCTGATACATGCGGACAGACGGACATGAAGGAGATCGTAAGAGTTTTCGCGAGTATGCGACCTCGAATACAAATGAATGCGTTGAATGAAGAAGTCATGGCCGTGCTTTGTGAAAACAGACTATCCACGGATTTCCGTGGCAAGAAGGAAAAAATCATGAAAGGCAAGTCGGAAGAAGGAAACAAAGTAAGGATGGGAAGAACAAAATGAAGAAAAGAAACGAAAGACATACACAAAAGAAAAAAGTATTGCTTGCTTGATTGCAGCCAAATGTACTGTGCAGTGTCCCACCGATAAACTCAGAGGGCGAACACGTCCTTGGGGAAAACATTGCGAGAGACGACGTGACAGGCTGATCACCTTCTATATCGTGCTTCCTCTTCGTGCCACATCTTCTGCGAGTACAAGAAATCAGAAAGGAGCAAAAGGTTTTGTTGATTTTTACATGACACTTTTTTTTACTGCAGCGATTATATGACGAAAAGCAACTTCTTCTTCTTCCTCCTCTTCTCATGCACTACAGTACGTTGTGGACCTTGGCTTCCAACACGATGGTCCTCCATTTGTTCCGGTACCAGGCCACTGTATACCACTTTCTTATCCTCGTTACCTTCAGACCCATTCAGCCTCACCAATCCATATTTTCCGTGGTCTTCCTCTTTTCCTTATTTCTTGCTCACTATTTGTTTTGGCATTCTTTCGTTATTCATCATTTCATTATGCCCATAAAGGTAAAGGTCAAGTTCTCCCTAGAACAGGCCACGAAGGCCCAGAGGGGGAGTAGAGGTATAGCTCTACTCTTTCTTTAACCGTGGCACTAAATGGGGGTGGGTGGTCAACTCCACGCCCCGGCCGCTTTACCCCCGGAAAAGAGACCCGGTACCCATTGTATAGGAGGCTGGGTGGGCCCCAGGGCCTGTCTGGACGGCTGCGAAAAATCTCGCCTCCACTGGGATTCGATCCCCGGACCGTCCAGCCCGTAGCGAGTCGCTATACCGACTACGCTATCCGGGCCCACTTTCAGTATGCCCATACCATCTTAATCTGAGCGATATTATTGTAATACGTACTGTATCTCTTTACTTGTCCTTTTTCTCCACCTGTTTTATTCATTTATGGAACTTAAGATTTTTCTGACAGGCTTCCTTTCGACTTCTCTAAGAGCAACGAAATGCAACTACAATTTAATCCAGTGAAGAATATTGAAACATGTTTTGCCTTCTAATGTACTAATTATTTGAAGTATAAGTCCTATCAAAGAATCACATTAAACCCAGCCAAACACAATAAATTGTTGTGTTTGGCTGGGTTTACTGTGATTCTTATTCTCCTTAATACAATGGAGTGAATCGTCTTAAGATTATTAAAAGTTGAATTAAAACAAATTAATAAAATTCCTTATTTAAAGTAACATTTATATCGTCAGTGTGTTGCCTTGTGACATTATCAGCCACTTGTCAGAAATATCAGTTATCACAGTACGCCACAACACAGCTGTGTTTATGTCGCAGTGTTTTCATGTTGCAGGCTGCGTTACCGCCACAGCAGTCTCATTGGACTACTGTGCATAGTTTGTAACAGCCGTTGTCTGGTGCAGTGTAGACCGAGCCTTAGCCACCCTCGCTTAAGTTCCACCCGCCGGCTGTATCTGCTGTGTCGGAGTCAAATCGCTGTCATATACACAGTGTGACTTACAGGCTCTGTTTGTCTTGCTAAAAATACAGTACAAGGAAATCGGTACTGTTTGTCTCATATCACGGCTCTGCTGTGTTAGTAACAAAATCGTTGCTGACTTACAGGAGACAAGGGATATTAGCCGTTTGAAGCACAGTCATCACCGTGGTGTTCATTCATTCTGTAGTCTGTCTTACGACAGGTCCGTAGCCTCTTCCAAAGCGAGTTCTCCACAGGGTGCGATCTAGTGCTTCCTCTTTCAATTTCCAGTATCTTTTCTTTTCCTTAAGGTCATCCAGTAGCTGCTTACGTCTTCTCCCTCGTCGTCCCGTCATTTCTATCCTTCCTTCTAACTTTCCTTCAATCACGTGTTTCAGAAGGCAGTTTCTACGCAAGATGTGACCAATCCAGTTAGCCTTTCTTCTTTTTATTGTATGTAGTATATTCCTCTCCTCCTTGACTCTGTGTAATACTTCTTCATTTCTCACACGATCGGTCCAACTGATCTTCTCCATTCTTCTCCAGCACCACATTTCAAAACTTTCCAGATACTTCTGATCTACTTTCCGAAGTGTCCACGTTTCAGCACCATACAAAGCTATGCTCCAAATGTAGCACTTTACTAGTTTCTTCCTTAAATTTAATTCCAGTTTGCTGGTGAAAAGATTTTTCTTCTTGTTGAATGCTGTTTTTGCCATGGCAATTCTGGATTTAATTTCACGTGTACACCTTGCATCACTTGTTATCATGCTACCCAAATAATTGAAATATTCCACATTCTCCAATTGTTTTTGATCTATCATAATTTTCATTGGGGATGGTTGCCTTGAGATTTTCATTACTTTAGTTTTTCCCACATTCATTTCCATTCCATAGCGTCTTCCAATTTCAATTAGTCTATCAATCATGCCCTGTAGCACGTTTTCTTCTCTAGCCAGTAGCACAAGGTCATCTGCATATTTCACAGTGCGAATTACTTGTCCTCCTATTTTGAAGTCTCCAAACCCTTCAAGAGCTTCCTTGGTAAGGTACTCGCTGTATAAGTTGAACAGAATCGGTGACAAACAGCAACCTTGTCTAACTCCTCTTCCAATCTTCACACTTCTCGTCTCCCCTTGGTCCAGTCGTATTTTGACACTTTGTTCCATGTACAATTTGCTGACTAATCTTCTTTCGCGCCAGTCTATCCCAATTCCTTTTAGGATTTGCATTAATTTGGTCCAGTTGACACGGTCAAATGCCTTCTGCCAGTCTATGAAGCAAGCACACAATTCCTCATCTATGACCAAGGTTCGTTCTGATATTATTCTCAGCATCCCAATTGCATCCCTAGTTCCTTTTCCTCTTCTAAATCCAAACTGATCTTCTCCAAGTGCATCTTCAATTTTCCTCTCAATTCTTCTTCTAAGTATCCTCGCTACTATCTTTGCTGCATGTGCGATGATGCTGATTGTGCGATGGTCGCTGCATTTTGTAGCTTTGGGCTTCTTCTTTAAGGCAATCATTGTAACTTCAATAAAATCTCTGGGCCATTCTCCAGTTACATACATGCTGTTGATCATTTGTGTCATTAGCCTTAGACCACCTTCTCCCAACAATTTGAGTACATCCCCAGGTACATCATCATCTCCTGTAGCCTTCTTATCCCTCATCTCCTTGATAGCTTTTTCAACTTCACTTTGCAAAATATAAGGGCCTTTCTCGTCTTCATCTACTTCATCTTCAGGTTCGACGTCTAGATGTTCTGGTCGATTAGCTCGATCGTAGAGCTCTGTGATATAATTCTCCCAAATTTGCAATACTCGTCTCTGATTTATTATTATATTGCCTTGAGAGTCTTCGATGCCAATGTTTTGAATCCCATGGTTTTCTTTCCAACCTAGTTCCTTTGTCTTCATGTACATTAAATCATAACGTCCTATTCTTTGAAATTCTATGATCTCGTCGCATATGCTCTCCAGATATTCCTTCTTGGCGTTGTCCGTGGCTCTTTTCAATTCGTTCCTCAGTCTTCTGTAGTTCTTCCTTCCTTCTTCATTGTTGACATTCTTCCATTTCCTTCGTTCATCCATTTTACTGATCATCTCCTGTGTAATCCATGGCTTTCTTGCTCTCCTCTCGACTTTTCCAACCAAACCACTCATAGTATCTAACACACATTTCTTGATATTGTTCCACTGCACTTCCACATTCCCACTTTCACATTTGATTGCACCAAGCTGTTCTTCTAGTCTATCGTGTACTACCTGTCGTTGAGCATATAGCTTCTCCAAATCCCATCTTGGTTTTCTCTTGTGGAACCTCATGATCTTCTTCAATCTGGTGCAGATCTTTGCAACCAGTAAATTGTGGTCAGAGTCAATATCTGCTCCAGGCAGTGTCTGCACATCCTTCACACTGTTCCTGAATCGCTGTTTCACTAGTACATAGTCCAGCTGATATCGATTCCTATCTCCTGGTGATTTCCACGTGTACAATCTTCTTTTAGGTTTTTTGAACCATGTGTTTGTTATAACAAGTCCATTTCTTTCACAGAAGTCAATAAGCATTTGACCTCTCTGATTCCTCCTTCCCAGTCCATATGGTCCAACAGTGTTGTGATGTGCTTTATCTCCAACCACACTGTTCCAATCTCCCATTATAATCGTGTTTGTCGCGCCCTTTCCATCCTCTTCAAGAATTTCTTCAATTATATCATACAACTCTTCCACTTTGTCATCTTCATAGTCCGATGTTGGCATGTACACTTGCACTATCAAAATACTTACCGGTTCTGCCTGCAATTTAATAGCAATGATTCTGTCACTATACACACTCTTCTTAACAACACTTTTCACTACGCTTTTATGCACTACTATAGCTACGCCTCTTTCAGCACTGTCAGCCCCGGAATAATACACTGTATAATCACCACTTTTTATTTCACCTTGACCCTTCCACCGCACTTCACTAACACCTAGCACAGACACTGCGTTCTTCTGCATCTCTTTCTTCAAATTTTCGAGTTTTCCTCCTTGATTCAAGGTCCTTACGTTCCAAGTGCCTATCTTGAAGCTGTTATGTTCATTCTGTGTCTTCTGCTGTTGTCTGTAGTCATTACCGCGTGGTGTCTCCCCTAGAAACACTCCCCCCGGAGATCCGAATGGGGGAGTAGTTTACCTCCGGATCGTTTTGTCTCCAGAGGAAGCATCTCGCATTTGGCATTTGTCTCTGTTTCTGGAAGAGACTATCCAGGAAAAGTAATAATGTGGTAGTTTTTCCATTTGCTTTCCACATCGCAGTACAGCAGCCGTTCAGACCACTCTGGTCACGCCTGTTGCTACACGATCATGAACCATCTCGAGCATCATTTGCTCTGTGCTTCATGTCGCTACTGATGTCGCTGCTTCCGGCATCAGGGGAGTTTTTATTCGGTTTCCCATCTCCTAGGCATCTCTCTTCGTCTGGCTCCTACCCTTTTGATCTGTCCGGCTTGGGAGACCCTACTGGTAGCAATGCTACCGCCGGCTTAGCTCTCAGGGTCACTGGAACTCACAAGCCCCTCTACCACGGCAAGGTGATATTAGCCGTTTGAAGCACAGTCATCACCGTGGTGTATCATCTGCTTTAATATTACAAAAACACAGGAAGCGTGCGTAACATTAATGCAAGCTGGGAAATGTAAATATAGAGTCAAATATCTGGCTCGTTAGCGTCTTTTTTTAATTACATAGAAAAGCATAAGACTTCGGGAATAGTGAACACTTTTCATAAAATTTGGTACTGCGGAACTACACAAAATTGTGGTGATACATTCTAATTTGGGCTGAAATTAAAAAGAGGAGGTAGAGTTACTTTACGTGAATACCTGTATGTGTTTCTGTGCACATCTGGAGCGCGAGTCATTCGGTATTTGTGAGAGCAACAGTGTTTGAACAAAATTGTAGAGGAAGATAACACACACATTTATGTCAAGGTAAGTAATCAAAGGGAAGAAAGACGTCAGTGTTCTTACCTTATGGTGCACACATTTCCTAACTTATTAACATTTCAATGTAGTGCAAGATACAAAAGATTTTGTAATGAATATGTGGACCGTCATGACAACATTTTCTCAGGTAACAATGTTTTGGTTTGCATATTCTGATAAATATACCATGTATCAGAATTGAAGTAAAACTGAACGTACACTAATGTAATAAAAAAAATGATGTTCAATATTCGGAAGGAATATGGCGAAAAAGTATAGTAAATATTTCTCTCATCTTACTGCAGGAAGGATAATAACACGACACTTTGACAAATTGCACGAAATACATAATATCAGAATTGCGTATATAAAAGCTGTTTTTGTGTGGAATAATACCACCAGTAGGTACAGGAGCCGTGATAGCTCAGTTTTTATAGTCATGAGGCTGCCGACCTGACGACCAAGATATCTGGATGTTTTTCCGGGAAGGGGCAAGAAATTTCTCCTTGTCCATAGCTTCCAGATCGGCTTTGGATCCATCCGTCTATCTATTGAGTGTGTATCTGCAGCAAAGCGACCGGGATGCAAAGCTGACTGCTCCATTCAATCTAATACCTGAGATTAGGAATGCGTGAAACAACGCCTTTCTACTTACCACTTATATAAATACGTAAGTTTGAAGCAAGCTTAGACTGAATACAGTTCTCATGAATCGTAACGTGGCTCCCGTCTCGCTTGGAGTCTTTAAAGTTCGAAACAAAATGGGATTAATGAGGAACACTACAGGCGTTAATTATTATACCACAGAGCACATTAAACCTTTCTGAGATTCTAATTAGAAACCTAGAATAAGAGGCAAGGGTTAAGCGGAGAGGTGAAGGATGGGGGAAGTACGCTACAAGTCAAAGCATTGGCAAAGTGAAGCAGAGTAAAATAAGGACATTAGCGAGTCTAAAACTGAATGCTGATTAAATAGTACTTTGTAGCGCCAAACTGGCTGCCTCCTTCATTTTCTTCCAGCAGCACTTGTACACGTACTGTTGAAAGAGAGACCTAAATACACGTTACTCCTGGTTGTACAATGGTCGGCAGAATATTTTGTTCTTAATTAAGATAGTTACAGTGGTTTTTAGGAGATTTCTTCCATCGTCAAAGTGCCACTTCGGAATTTGTTAAAGTCTCTGATAATTGCTGCGTTTTAGGGGTTCAAAGAGCTCACTCCCTTCTTCATCATCATATTACCGACCCATCCTAATATATGTCTTTCCGCTCTGTCCTTCAAATTAGGACATCATTATTACAAACACTAATCAATCTACTTTTATTAAACTTGGTAAGACCGACATGCCTTAGGAAGTCTCTTGTCTTTTCACATTTTGTGACGCCCAGTTACTATCTGAATAAATCGAAGACAATAAAGTGCAATTACATAATATTAAAATGAATTTATAATATATGACTGTAGGAGTCTCGTATATGTATTTCTGTCTACCTCAAATATTTTACAAATACGAGTATGTCACATGTCGCGATGTTAAAATGCCAGATCTGCAGGTCCTCTCTTTACGATACTTTCGGAAATAACTGTTTGAAGCACAGTGATGTAATCATAAGCACCGCCTGCCTGAACATTCACAAACTGCATTTTTCCTCATGATGTATTTATGGACTTGGTGTGATTATTTCCCTAAAGTCTTTGTAATGTACAGGTGTTTTCTGTGAATGTGGAACTGGATTTCTCAACACTGTGTAAAAGAATTTGAAATTGTGAAGGGTTAATATTAATTTCAATAGAACACTGCACTCCAAGTCTTGCAACCACTTTGCCACCACAATTCTTTTCATAGTCATTTCGTTTGTTACGCTGAGGATTCAACTGTTTACTTATGTGCATTTGCATTTATAAAAATAAACATTTTGTGGACTCGATCGGTCAGACACATGAACAGAGGAGTTAGGAATAATGTGATGAAGAGAATATTAGGCGTACGGGAGGGAAAATGACAGGGCAATGAATGCAGTTAAATAATTAGAAGCCTCATAATTTATTCTTGTCACGTAATATTCTGGGGTAATTAAATGAGGAATGTTAAATTGGTGAAACATTTACAACTCTGGAACAGTTAGGATTTTCTGTAGATTTCAACTGGAAAGTTTCATCGAAAGTGACAACTTGAGTGGAAGAAATAGGTAAAAATTACTGAAGAATATGAAAATCTCTCTGAGAGACTCTGAACATGTGACTGCTGCATTTAATTTTCTGTGGTGTTTCCATCTCGTATACCCCTCTGCAATGTCTGCAGTTAAATATGTAAAATAACGAAACCGATTGGAGTAATATGGTGGTCAAGTAGCTAGCACTACTTTGTAATCAGCAAGTTCCCTGTTCAAAACTCAGTTTGAATTTCTGCTAGATTGACTGAGAAATTTCGTATTCTTCTCAGTTCCTCAAGACAATTGTCAGGATCGTACCCCAAATTATGCCACGTCTACTTCCTTCAATATGCCTTTCAATTTATTATTCACTGAGTAGAAGAGGAGAAGGTGGAGATGCCTTCGAAACATTAGTGCTCATCTCACTACCCGGCTTCAAATCCCTGGAAACATAGCCTTAATATTTACCTACATGAGAAACTCAAATTTATGATAATTAATTAACTCTAGTATCATGCAACCCTATACAATCTCAAATATTAACAACGTCGTTATATAAACCAATAATATATAAATAAACAAGAAACTACTACAACAGAAAGCCACAATTCTAAGGCCACTAAGGTATCAGTGTTGTTCCTAAGTTATGTAAATTTACCGAGGAATATTATTGTCGGCGTGGTCGGTCTCTACATTATATTTGCTGATGGGGTGTTTTTCTATGCAGAGTGGGTCGGAAGCAGAGGTAACGGAACAGCGTACGAGACTAGGAGTGGTCTTTTGAGTTCAGAGATTGCCTTTATAGCCCCAATTGTTTGTGTTTGAGCTCACTGTACACCCACAACCAGTCTCAGCTCAATCGATATTCCCTATATCAATCTTCCAAACTGCTGTCCATGTTTGCTTCCATCACGATACCTTATCTCGGGAGCTTAGTGTATCCACAGAAGTAGAAGGAGATGGGAAGAGAGGCGAAGAGAGCGAAAGGATTGTCGATAGGTGCAAAATAGAGAGATAAGTTGTCTGAAAGAAAAAGAAGAAAGTGAGAAATGGTGCAAAGAACCGAGGTCTTCGCCGAAATTAGAGAAATTTATTGAAGAGGAAGGTCAATTAGAATCAACTGCATCTGTAAAAATATATTTTGACCGCTGAGATTTGAGTAGCCTAGTTATTGTTTTCGTTTATTCGTTTACAAATTGTCTATAGTTTTACGTTCAATTTTTTTGTCGTTTTTAATTCTTTTTATTTATTTTCTGTATTTTTCATACTCTTCCTCTCTTACTGAACACTACTTTAATTTCTTTATTGGTTTCCTGCGGCCTTCTTTTCTCATCAATTTATTGCTTTCTTTCTGCGGTTTACACTGAAAGTTTTGAGGAGATTTTGTTTAGGAAGAGACAGAAGAATTCTCGGAAAAGTTGATATGACGTCAATTCCAAGAAGACCATAATCTTTGTATTCATCGCCATGACAGATTTAAATCTCATGTTGTAATTTCGGTTCGAATAATTTTCTTAAGCCTGTAACCAATACAGTAACCTGTAACCAAATTTTATCGGTGTTCTGAAAAACGCCTAGGGGCAAAACGTAAAGGGTACACGATATAAAATATGTCTACATACCTCATTTAGACTCAGTATTTCATCCCTATTTGAAAGTTTTTCCAAATGCATGCAAACGTATTTTGTGGCTGTGTGCAGTGGGCCATCTGTAGAGTGATTTTATTCTGTGTAAGCGTACGAATAGAGATACAGGCTTATCTGCAATAAATTAACTTAGGAATAATGGGGAATTTAAAGTGGCGAGCACATTTGCAGAAACATGTAAACCAAATGGAGTACACCTTTCCGTTCTTTCTATGTTTAGAGAGAAAGATTTAGGAGAAGTTTGCCAAAATTCGTTGGTACTTTAATCATGTTGTTCCGTCTTTAAATGGGATATCCCGTTGTCATGCAGATAGGCTAGATGTCAGTCACAGCTATGTTTTAAGGTATACCATCGTGTAGCTTTATTCTGAATAAAAGAAAAGCCCCATTCATGTAGGTCTCTTTTGGAGATTTTGAGTCTTGGCAGTTAGAAGTATAACACACATTATTTTTAGTGAGGTCTTTCACAATAACTTCAATGTAAGACAAAAATAAATTACTTCTTAATGAAAAGTTCTACCGAAACTGTTAAAAGCTTCTGCCTGTTACGTGAATGCACATTGTTGTCAACTATTTTAATAATACGTCTTATTCGGATGTAGATTTACTTCACATGCGGATATTTTGAACTGTTTCTGTAACGTGTTCTATTCTTGAATAATATATATTTTAATTTTACATTCACGTTATTTTGAACGCACAGATTTGTCAGACACTTTAATAACACGTCGCGTTAGAACGTGGATTCAGTTCGCAGGCGGATACTTTGAACACTTTTTATAACGTTTCATTATTGAAGCCCCATTATTTAATTTTTACATTAAAGTTCAGTAAAATATTCTCGTACTGACAGCTGCGTCATTTGTTTCAGTTCCACCAACGTTGCAGAGCCCGAACCTTGTTGATGTAAATAAAAGCGATCTCTGAAACGTCGGCTGATTTGAACCACCTAATGCGGCTGTCACCCTCAGATGATTTTCGTGTATTTTTTCGCGGTGAAATGTACTAGACTTACATTGAAATAATTGTTAACTTTTTCATTAAATCCCTTCCTTCTAATGCCTTTATCTTACTTGCAAACTGCCTGGACTCCTTACACTCTTCGAATTAGATATCTCTTAATATGATTTCTTTGAATCAAAATTATTTGATTAATGCAGCCACAGATTTTGGCACACGCTTCCAATCACCCCACGTGTTATCAGTTTATCCTTACGTTCATCTATGAGAGAAATTTCCTTATGTCGTAATTTCTTCTTGTTCATAACAGTTCAGTTCCCTTTATTGATCTCAAAAACGCCGCCTCAGATGTTTGTGTTCTGTTCTCTTCTCCTATCGAAGTTCTGCAGCTAAGAACAGACATCATATTGCATAGTATCATTTGTGACAACCAAAATGATCAATGTTCTCTGAGGCGCTCAGCTTTGTTCCTTCATTTCATGAAGCACGCAACTTTGATCACTGCTCCCAAAGTACATGAGCTTTCAATTGTATTCGTGCTGTTGAATTTACGGAGAGTAGAGGGATGAGACAAAGGTCTTTCATTACCTTCAACTTAGTTCCCACACCTTCCTTCCACTAAGCACTTAATCCATGCCTTCCCCATTCCTCTTTCATACATACAAGATATATCAGTATATTCAGGAACACGTTACGTCGCAAACCATTGACGCTTTTCATGCTGCTTTTCATTTAAAGAACCTTCTGTTTGCATGATTCTATGGCATCGTACGATCTCAGATGCTGAGAAGTCACGAATGGTTCGTTTCATTTAACATGAGGATACAGGATGATTTCTTTATGATTTTGAGGATCACTGAAGAAATACAGTATAGGTGTGCTGGAAACGAGATAACTTGAGAGTAGCATTAGGAGGTTAATGAACGATACCTTCAAAACACACATCGGGACAATCCTTATTTCTAAAATGTATAAATAGTTTTACCGATCCCAGTGTCCGCGCGGTCTAAGGCGTGGATCTACGGCCGCTCACTTGCTGGGATTGTGGGTTCGAATCCCGCCTAGGGCATGGATGTCTCTTGTGAGTGTTGTGTGTTGTCAGGTAGAGGTCTCTGCGACGGGCTGGTCACTCGTCCAGAGGAATCCTACCGAGTGTGGTGTGTCTAAAGTGTGTGATCGCGAAACTTCGAAAAATGAGGAGGCCTAGGCCCCCTAGGGGCTGTCGAGCCATAGGAAAAAAAATAAAAAAATAAATTTTTTTAAGCTTTTCTGGGCGAATATTCTTATTGCTGTCTTAAGTTTAATGACAGTGTGATCAGTTACAATCCAGGATAATGCAGTCCATCATCAGGATTCCGAAGATAGACGCAATATGTTTCTTGGAGACGCTCATCAATACCTAGCAGACAGGCTTTATAATTCAGAGAACTAAAGTATTCACTTTATTCATGTAGCCAATTATTTCAAGGATAAGACTACAGCTGTCTTAAGACGTAGAATAGATCTTCAGGAAATTAATTCTTTGTAACAGCACTGTAAATCTAATTACGCCGAGATCATCGCAATCATCAGAGAGTAAAACGGAAACTTGTAGCGAAATATCAATTTCCCAACTGTGGTTTGAAATCTCGATCCTGCTGTGTGTGGGTCTTGCGCGCTTTGTGCCGTGCAACACAACCGGACCCAGCAGACAGACATGAAATTCCAAATAGATATAGATTATGGATTTTACAAGAGTTTGAACATAATTCAAACACACAAGAAAGAAAGTGTATGGAAGAAATTGTAAAGTTGTTTAAAGAATTGCTATTTTATTCACATATGGCTGCACCTATATTCAAAGTCACTCCTATCACTTTATTTTTCTTTCTTTTTTCTTTCTTTCTTTTGTTCTTTTCTTCTTATTGCATATTTATTTTTCTTTGTTTTCGGCTCCACTTCTTTACATATATTTTTTTCGTATCTTTTATGTGCTTCTTTATTTCTTATTATTATTGCCTTATTTATTTGTTTGTATATTTATTTTTTCGTATTTTCCCTCCATTTATTTATTTATCCGCCTTTCCCGTTTGTTTATTTACTGTATTTGCGCATTTTTCTTCCTTGCTTCGCTCCTTTATTGTCTTTCTTGCCTTCTATATATTTTTTCTTCTTTCATTCTTTATTTCTTTGTCTGTTTTATTTCTTTCCTCCATTTATTTTTCTTCCTTGGTAGTGAATACATTGGCAGCGGTTTACTTTCATCACTTTATTAGCAAGATACGCTCCGAGACTTTCCTTCTAAATCGTTGCAGTTTTCATGTTTGTCAATTTGAATTCGCATAAGAATTAATTCAGCTCCTTGTTATTCAGCCTCCTCTACAAAAGTGATGTATGAGAGATACAAGTGCTTTTTGTGAATTGTTTGGATCCTCTGAAGGCATTCAGATATCGCAGGAAGGAACAGAGAATGCGAAATGTCGACAGAGATGAAAACATTCGTACGGCAAGTTTGTACAATTTCCTCTCCCGGCTCCAATTTAAGCTGTTATTAATTTACTACAAAGAATAGCTTGTTTATATTATAGTTCCAGAAAGCAGAATGCATTAATTATCTGCTTCTGTTCTCTGCCGAAGTAACAGAGAATCGCTTGGAAACATATTTTCGCAGGAATACCCTATTACACGTAATTACGCAGGCATTAGTACGCGCTTTGGTAATTGTACTGGCATGAAAGAAGATACGGTATTTACGTTTATTTAACGACTGTCTGCCAGTTACATAATTCTGCATATGTGTGTGTGTGTGTGTGTGTGTGTAAGATATCGCAATTGAATGATCGGGATTTGATTCCCGGTTAGGGAAAAAATTCTTTTCCTCGCGATTACGCGCAGACCGGCAGTGAAGTCACCCAGTCTCCTGTCCAGAGGGTACCAGGATCGTATCCTAGAGCTCCATCGGTTAATGCTTAAGTCTGACCACTCACCATCAACGATTTTCTTTTTATGAATATAAGTCGAGAGGGGATACTGCCTTCATTGGAACATGTGGAGGAACAGTAATATAAAACTGGAAAGGGATTGGAGATAAGAGAAAAAATTGTAATTTCAGTAGTGCAGTAATAGTAAAGGTGAGGTGAGCCCAAACGTACGAAAGGCAAAGGATCTGTTTTCTGCAAACACCGGGTATTGTGCGCACATCATCTCTGCAATGTAAGAAATGTAAAGTTTTCTCTGTGTACGCCATGAAGGCATATAGGTGGAGAGGAGGTGTAGCTCCACTCATTCTTAACCTCGGCACTAGATGCAGGTAAATGGTTACTTTCACGCCCCGTCCGCTTTACTTCCGGGAAAGGAGTCGAATACCCATTGAGCAAAAGACTAAGTGGGCACCAGAGCCGGTCTGGACCTCCCGGGATTTGAACCCCGGTCCTTCCAGCCCGTAGCGTAGTCGCTATACCGACTGCGCTACTACGATCCTGTGTAATGTAATAAACAACAAATTTGTTGTTGTTGTTGAAAGGGTTTCAAACGTAACTCATAAGGCCTAGTTTCTTTTTTTCTTTGGCGCAACAGCCCAAGACGGACCTAGGCCGCCTCATTGTTGAGGTTTCTAGATCACACATAATTAGACACGCATACTAAGTAGGACTCCTCTGAACGGGTCGTCAGCCCATCGCAAAGGCCGCTACGTACACAACACAACAAACCCAAAGACGAATATTTATGCCCTCAGCGGGATTTAACCTGCGATCCCAGCATTCAAGCAGCTACAGACCTGTACGCCTGAGACCGCACGGCCACCGGGGTCGGCTTACTTTCCTATTTTATTGTTATACAGGAATTTTATCTAAGTACTGTTGCTGATGGCGGTCGAGTCTTAAATTTTGCACATCCGCTATGTTGCTATTAATGACAGTAACAAACTGAAAGCTACGGCGTTGGTGTGTCTTCTAACTGCAAAATGCTTACACCAAGTTTTTTTTTAATCGTCCAAATGGTTCTAGCGTTGTTATCTAGGAACTCGCAGGCACGATGGTGATTTCGTAAGCCTATTTTTATCCCTCACTAGGAAGGAAAGTGGGCTAAAAAGTGGACAGAGTTGCGCCAGAAGCATGCAGCACAATTTTCAACTTCGCAGACTTACCAGCATTTGCTTGAAGACAGATGGCGGTCTCAGAACCTTCCGGATTCATGTCAAGTTCTGGCCAGAAGTCCGTTGAACAAAAGAACATATTCGTCTCCTGTGATGTCCCTAAAATATCGCTTCATTCATAATCTCAGTTACATCTTAAAAACATAGTAGTACATTGCTTTATGTTGTATGCAGTGGATGAGAAAGTACAGCTTTTCGCAAGGGTCTTTATTAATCCAAGTTAATGCTGAATCCATGGGGATATCAAGCACCTACCCATGAGGAAACTTTCTCAGCTCGATTTAAAAACTCAGTTCCTATCCCTCAGAAGACACGCTGTCTCTCAGTTACAAATACCAGTTATTAATGTTCAGGGATATATTTGTTGTTTATTCTTTGCTTAATATTAAAAAGTGGTGCGTGTCGTTACCATAGTGTTTCAAAAGATCAACGGAGTATCGTTCTGTTCTTTACAAGTGCAGAAAAAGCAAGGTGTCATTCATTAACAGGTTTACCAGTAATTTACTGTAATATTTTGCTAATTCACTTTGATGTGAGTTAAAAGGTTAAGTATGTTTTGGAGCTCCCTATATGGGGGCCGAAAGGCAGAAGAGCTAGAACTAATAAGACACAGCAGTAGCCACTAAAGAGGATCATGGAGTGGCCCAAGTGGGACTCGTAAAAATTGGAAAACATCACAGCGTTTCTGACGGCAGGGTGTGAGGCTTCACAACAGCGTAAGTGCCTTCCTGCTGTCAGTGTATTCTTACACTCGACAATTCTCGTTATGGTTCATCACCATTCGTAGTATTATAGCGTGTAGCACTCGTAAATTGCACAGTTCGGGCAGAAATTTCAAACATTGACGATATACGCTGAGCGTCGTTTTGTTCTCTATGCGCTTGTTTGAAATGTGTGCTTTGCTTACCTTAGTTGCTTTGCAAGAAAATAAGTATCTGTTCTCCATGCGGAATGTAGTAGATTTTCTTGTAAATATCACATGTAGTAATAAACTTTAAAGGAGATATAACATTCAAATTAACAAATTAAGAAATGTGATTTCAAAGGTACTGGGAATGAGAATTCGAACTTCACCAAGAACCCTGCCTCAGTATTTGTACATCCCTTAAATAGTCGTACATATCATACTAGCTGAAGCACGGAGTACAATTTATAATATATATATATATATATTTAAGTGTCCTGTTTTGGGTCCGCGGTAGAAAACATGAAATTTACAAGTAAGGTGTACCTTTATAGGTATTACGTATATGCTTGTGGTACCTCATATCCATGTGTGTGTCTCACTCCCTCCCTCATAAATTCTGACCTAGCAAACGGAGTTTCAGAAATTATTGCCACAGGAGGTTACAAAATATTTCCTTCTTGTAGCTTGATAGTACTGATAATATCGACATGAGTGCAGTCAAAACTGGCATAGAACTGGCACTAGCGACAGTTATTGTACAGTCCTGAAATCCGTGTTATAATTATGCAGATATCATTGCAAGGGCGCACCCAAGGGGGGGGGCTCCCGGTCTGCAGCCCCCCAAACCCCCCCAAAATCGAAATTTAAAAAACACAGATTTTGTAGATATTATGATAGCAAACGTTTTACGTGATTTACCGTTCAACCAAAATCAGCTGATGACTAGTACATTACAATTTTGAAAATAAATTAATATAATTTAAAAAAAAGAAGATAGGACACTGTGATTGAGTCATGGAACATGTAGTTATATTCGTATGTATATAAATGAAGTTGCAAACAGTGTTATGTTATGCTTGCGACATGATTTTTATAACATAATTTTTAAAATCAAACATAAATTAAACAATATATAGCCTCAGGTTCAGCTCCAACACCCCCCCCCCCCTTGAAAAATTCTAATTGCGCAAATTTGTCATTGGCATTTATATACGTAACGAGAAATCTGCGATTCGATTTTATTTACACTACAAATAATTACGTAACCTTATTTGCTACTAAAATAAATATTTGTGTAAAATAATATAATAAACTGTGTATATTTGTTAATGTCTTTATTCTCCTGGGATCTTTCCTCCGTCACTCGGTGTTTGTTGCCAAGTGTTTCGAGATCACGTATTGACTTCGAAGTCTCGAAGCGTTGGACAAGAAACACCTAATAACGAAGAGAAGTATCCCAGAGAACTGGAAACCTCAACAGCACCCCTTCGAAAGCCTGCAAACTCATGTATATTTATTGTTATTCCCGTTCGTGTTAAAGTTTTGCCCTTAGCAAAATAGTTCTAAAGGATTTTAAAGCATTGACTAATATCAGTCACTGCACAATTAATGCTTAAAAAATTAGTTAAAACGCAACAACTGCGAAGTGCCTTACCTTTTCGTATGTTTTGTTTATAATTTTTGGACGTATGTTAGTCCGTCCACGTTGAATACGTTTCACATTTCCTTTATCATTCATTCAATTTTTACTGGGCATATAGCACAAACGGGGGAGAAGAGACATGCATGCAGGGTTCTGGTAGTAAAACCTGAAGGAAAGGAGACCACTTAGAAGATCTAGGCCTATATTGAAAAATAATATTAAAATGGATCTTTAAAAAATAAAGTGGAAGTGCTCGGACTGTGTTCATGTGGCTCAGGATAGGGACAAGTGGCTGGTGTCTTAAACACGATAATAGACCTTTGAGTTTCACATAAAAACTTGGGAAATTCCTTGACTGGGTTAGGAACTATTAGCTTCTCGAGAAGGACTCTCCTCTTTGGAGTTTGTTCTCAACTGCAAACGCAACACTGCGTTATAATGGATAAGAATTAAAGTGTCTTTAAAAAGTAGCCATTTTATGTATCATGGTGCTGTCTAAGCTTATCCCTTAAGGCACTGAGGAAAGCCACGCAGTTCCTTGGTCTCGATAACAAGTGCGTGGATCTCATTTCTTGGTTTGACCAATGACACTTGTGTCAGTTCTGCGTCGACAAAAGCCCCCACTACCTGCAGTGTTCTGCAACTCTTTTAGAGTCAGATCTATCGATTACCTCGGCATATGCATTTCACGTCAACAAACCGCTGGGGGTCTTTGGCCGATTACTAAAACTATATTCAACATTTGCTCTCGGACGTATAAAGTGCACGTGTATAATGCGTTGCCTCTGAATGGTTCGCCGGTTTTTGTGCAGGCAGCACGGAATTCGAAAAACACAAACTGGCCTCCGCCAGTACGACTCCATGCTTTCGGTCTCCTGGTTGATGCAGAATCATTACAGCCCCAAACACTTTCTCAGAATTCTGTATTTGTACCTCTCTGCTTAGATGACAATAATATGCAATGTTGAGCTTTTGAGAGTAATAATACCAACGATTCTGTAACAAACAAGAACTATTTTCACCAGATGGTCATTTCATATTGAAGTGCTTGGGTTGTGAGGCCATACAGGCTGACTCAGAAAAAGAGACGTTATGTTCCAACGCAAAGGAGATGCCATTTTCAGGGTGACTTGAGAGCATTATATTCATCCGAAACTTTTCTATTTTTTCAAGTTATTTTGAATGTGGCGAGACGTTGTTCCGAAACATCTGTATCGTAGATGGAAAATGGAAACTGTATGTTTCTCCAAAATTCTGTTACCCTATTTAGGATGCTCTCAGAGAAGTACGGTCTTTCGATAAGTTGGTACAATCTTCTGGATATTCTGAAGAAGGAGGTAGTATGCTCTTCCGAAAACTTTGTAATCATTTTCCAGACTACAGAGAGTCACAATCCATAGAACCGCATTATGAAAGTCACAGCTATGAACACTTTATGTACGATATTAAACGTGAAGAGTAACCTGCCTCTGCACGAACATACTGTATTATGTAGCTCGTTCATTGGTTGGTTGGGTAGTTAACTAATTGGTTACTTAATCATGTAGGTGATAATTTAGTACTCATTGGATGTGTTAAACAATTTGTGGTTTTTTAGCTAATATATTGTTTGATTAGTTAGTCCGTCAGTCAGGTATTCAGGCAGTAAGTTGGTTAGTTATTTGGTTAATTTTTGTTTGTTTAATTGCCATATTTATTTCTCGCTTAGTTATATGGTTATTGAGCTACTTAGGATAATACGCGATCAGACCAGCATGATGTGGAACATTCCAGAAGACTTGTTTTGAAAATATATGTAACTTAGCTAACTGCATGGACCAGAGTCATTTTTGAGAACCTAATATTTTCACAACCAGTTGAGACATTCCTTGCCTTTCATGCAATCTGAATTTTCATTACCTCGTTCGAAGGATCCTATGACTGGTCCCGTCTCTAAACCAAGGTATCAAGCCCGCGTCACCCCTTCATAATTTTTTAAGACACGCTTTAATATTATCCTCCCATCTACATCTCAGACTTTCAAGTGTTCCTAATCCTTGCATTATCCGACAAAACTACAACTTTCTGTACCGTCTTATGCGTGCTACATGCCCCGCCGTCTCATCTGCGTCTAATGAATCATCCTAATTTTATTTTGTGAACGATACAAAGTATGAAGGTAGTCATTTCCATTGATTTAATCATTCCTAATTTACTTAATATAATAACACCTACTCAAGTGCAAAATTATACATAAATAGTAGAATGGTTAGTGAATAGTAAATCGGACAAGACATGCGGGATAGCTACAGTGGTCTCTTTCCCACTACTATTATAGCTGGCGTTTGCTGTTACTAGGAAATTTCCGTCAGGATGCCCGGTCAATAAATCGAGATACCAACCCAGCACTGCATTAATACAAAGCCTACACTACGCCATTCAGTAGTCCTATTTCAGTAGAAACATTTAAATGAAGTAAAGGTCTCACTTTTCATTTAGATGTTCTATTCGCTCAGTTTCCTCAACATGCACCGTTTTCCCCTTTCTTTTAAGTACAGTTTTGTTCTCATCATTCATATATAAATTTTCGATACAGTATCTTACTCTTTTACATTCACGTCCATTTGTTCTTGTCCTTATTTTCATTTTCCGTCCGGATGTGACAATAAATTCACCTTTATACATTTACTTTAAAGATGAGCATTTTAATACCGGTACTTTCCACTTGTGCAGTTGATTGAACAAGATAGGAGAAAAGTCTATATTTCTGTACAGTTTGAAATGGTTTTCAATTGGAGCAGTTTATCTACTGAATTGTATTTCGGATTAAAAGTAGAGTAATTGCTTCACAGCACCCTATCCATTTGCAGTGCTGGATGCTATGCTTGGCTCTTCCTCTCTCAAGCAACTCTTGACTATGCAATTTTCGTCTCGTATTTATCTCCCCTTTCAATTTTCATTTTCCACATCACTGAATGGAAAAATGAGGGTCTGGTTCATCAAGAATGCCTTCAAATTACTAACTTCAAATTAATATTTTAGCGTTATAATGAATGAACGTATGCGGTTCAAACTGAAGTGTCCTTTCCTTGTTGTGGCGTCTGTTGAATTCAGTTTTCATTATTGTCTTTATCATTATAAATGTGTATACACAAAAAAGTATTTTTAATCTCTTTTCTTTTCTGTCATCAAAGCTGCAAATCTACATGTGGGTGAAATACGTGGATAACAAAGAGAAGGAAAACGCTTTAACACGAAATGTGATTCAGGCAGTGCCACGGCTTAAACTTTGTCACCGGTCTCTCATCGCGGAGGCCTGGATTCGATCCCAGGCCATTTTGTATGGGATTTATTGCAGACCAATTGGCACTGGGACAATTTCCTCTCTGAGTACTTCGGTCTTATTCGTCAGTATCGATCCGCCATTGCTTCCTAATTATTTACCAATCACCGATGCTATGTAAACACCCACTACCTGTAATTCATGTCCATTAACTGCTGAAAATCTAGCGGAAAATGTTTAGCAATTTTGTCGCATAATTTCGGAGGATCTTTAAATTATATATAGGCCTTCGTTTTAAACTGAAAATATCAAATATTATTAAACATGAAATAAATAGCATGAATATTTTATTCACTTATATGTATTTAGCATGACATATGCTTTTCGGGCAAACTACGCCATCCTCATTGTTTGAAATTATGCCAGTATTACTTAACACCTAAAGACATTGCTTTAATCAGAAATATAAATTATAGAATGTATGGTTATAAGCTAATTACTTGCCAATCAAATATATAACCCGTGGTCACAATAATATATATGTATACACACACACACAGATAAGCCTGCCTGGACCCACATTGTCTCCTGTCGTAAAGTTATGTGCATATCGCTTTGATTATTATTATTTATACTACCAGCGTTACACGAATTATTTTTCTTATCGTCTTGTTATTAGTGGCATCGCTTTCCTTGTCATGTCTTATTGACTTTTGCACTGTTTTTACACTTTCTGCAATTTTTATGTATATTATATCGGTCGGTTGGGAACTGATACACTTCGCCGTCATCAGGGAACTTTCACCATTTTGTAGCAATAACATAAAGAGAATAGATACGTTGCACGCTAAATTCACGTAATAAATTAAAGTATTACAGCAGCAGAGAAACATCCGCTGTTGGCCTAGTAGAGCATAGAGACACAACCAAATTAACATCATTTCTAGTAACTCCAAAAATCTGCAGGATCCTTTAAGGCGATGGAACATCAACAGGGCTACAAAATTGGATGGAGGAAACCATAAATGGAGTACACATAGACAGGACCTAAAACATCGACATAATATGTAAGCAACGGACAGTGAATAGAATGTGAAAAAATGCGTGCAGACAGTGAAGTGCGTCAAGTGCAAACTGACTAAACAGAGTTAGTTAACGGTGTCAAATTTACAAAAGAATATTCATACTTATCAATTATACAGTCTTAGCCAACACTTCGCTTTTAATGCATATGATTGATAAGAGTAAAGTATACTTTTGTATCAGCATACCAACGGGGATGTCTAGTATTTAAAAAAGTGTCATAGTTAGGTTTTTTTGTCTGTCTGACATTCTGTATAACAATTAGGAATTGGCATCGCTTTATTGCAAAGGAAATAACGGGAAACTGAAGAGTGCGGACAAATATCTATCGGGACTCGAAAGCGTAATTCTCTTGTTAGACTAATCCAAGCCTGCTTGCTCCTTACACCTCTCATTCACTGCGATTGACTAGTAAGAACTTACTACAAAAAATAGTAATACACTAAAGAATATTACTATGTGTTCTGACTTGACGTTCTACAGACGATACCTCTGAAGAGAAGCTTATCCTGGAATATGACGTCGTGTGTTTTGTTTGTGTTACCCGGTGCGACTTTTCTTTCCCACTGACACTGATCTCATGGAGTATCCACCTTTTATAGCCACAAGCTGGCTTTATGTGTTAGGTGATTGCCCCACGGAAGAGGGGGCAGCAAGAATGACTGCAGGGGGCGCCCATCTAGCAGCAAGGCTATGATCTTGATCCATTTTTATTTCAACCCTTCGTACAGAAGGTGGTGTAGCATATCTAGGGCAAAGTAATACCTTTGACAGATACAGAACCCTGCATGGCATCGCGCCACGAAGACAGTATTCCCCAATACAGAACGTTTTGACAATCTAACAAAGAAATTATACACAAACACTGCATAATCATATAATAAAGCCTGTGACAGAACCATAATGTAACAGTAACTATAAAAGCATTTCGAAGTTTGAACATCCATAGGAAACAATCTATGATGAGTTTAGAGGTGTGTCATTGAATTAAAACAAAATTAGGAAATAGAGGGAAGGAATGAAAGCAAAAGGAGGGGAATAACGTTGAAGCCGACAAATGAAGTCGATAGGAAAATATATGCGAGAAGGGGGAAGGAGATATATGAAAATTTATAAAATACCCGCGACCAAAAAGTTGTATTTATTACAAAATTTTAAAAAAATAGATTGTTCAAATACTTATTTATCTGTGTATTTATTTATTTATTTATTTTTATTAGCAGAAAATACCGTTTGAAGCTTATCGCACATTTATTTCTTTCGTATCTTTGTACTTCACTTTCTTCTTCCTTTCCTTTAACCATTTTATACCTTTATCATATTCCCTTACTTTACCACTAAGAAGATGAAGGAAATTTTGAGGTTTGTGGTTCCCATATTGGTTACTATAATGATAACTTTATTCTGGACTATGATATCACGCGTATTCTTGGGCAGGTGTAGTACAAACAGCGAATTGAATTATATTTTCATCCCTCAAAAGGCACAGTTGTGAACACAGAGCTGCCGCCTGTGTGAGTACGTCAGTATTATCTGTTTACACACAGACGGCCTGACAATGACATAACACACACACACACACAGTCACTTATAATCAGCGTCCTGTTGAATACATATAAACTTCAAATAATGACATTACTTTGTCTGCCGAAGGAATGTGTGCGTGCGTGTGTACGTGCCTGCGCTAATAAAGGTACAGTTTTCCCTCTCCTTACGCACAACGCCATAACAGGTTATAGGTATAAAAAAGAATGTACAGAACGCGGTGGCAATTTACCTCCATAACATCCATACTTCATTTTTGGAAGGCATCGCCGATCCGTTACAGAACAATAAATCACGTTATTTGCTGTGAAACTCGAACGTCTCAACAATCTGCAGGATTGGGGACAAAAAAGGGAATGTAGAAAAGCAGAGTTAATGAGCCTAAAACGCCGGTAGGAACAAAAACGTTTAGGGGCATAAATTAGGGGTGGGCAATTATTTTAATAGAGAGCCCGTATTATGCTCTTTTCAATTGTCATGTGTTCAGAGATCCTCTTGGTAGGTTGAAGAAAGAATTCACTGATTTTTGTTTATTTGTTTATTTATTTATTTATTTACTTGCAGTTTATCGATGCTATAACTAGCACTTAAGCCATAGTATGAAGCGTCGAACGTCAGAGTCACTCTTTAACGAAGTTTTCGCCTTACATGGTGTTAGGTGATCTGTGTGTAATTTTTAAGATGATTACGGAAATTAATACAGAAATTTTCCGCTTCCTGTTATTTTTGAGAGGGAAGTGACTTTAGGTTAGAAGGCGGAGAGGTCTGCTGCTAGTTCCACATCTGATTTGTAAGGTTCCACATCGCACCTCTTTCATGCTCGTATTTAGGACAGGTCCAAATATTCAGTTTCTTTACACAAATTTCACGACGACTTTCATTTTTCTTGTACTCGATTTCCTTCAGCGAAACTCATGTGCTTTAGTCTAGGTTTTCTATAGTCATTTGTCAATCTGTTTATCTTTTTGTATGAGTGCTTTACAATTGTAACATGCCAGAATGTCAAGTAATATGTAAGTCGTCCTGGCAGTTTCTGTTATGTAAACAGGGAGTTAGCTTTTAAACCTTAAAGACGAAATTTCATTCTCTTTTAAAGAAATATAAACTTAATTTTAGTTGTAATATAGGGGATCTTCGGAATTTCATCTTCGAGGCCCAGGTTCAGTTCCATTTTAGACCACATCGAATCTCTGGTGGCACTGGCACAGTTTTCCCTCTGAGTATTTCGGTCTTCTCCCGTAAATAACATTTCATCTATGCATCGTATCCATTCATATATTATCCATCATCCGGGGGTCTGATCGGCCCCTGCCTTTTAGAGGCAGGGGCCGATCTGCAAGGCTCTATTCTTACCCCACCACAAGAATAGAGAATGGTAGGACGTCTGGACAAGACATGGACATCTCGTACCTGTTCAGCACCTCTGGCATGCTGGCTATATGGGTCTCGTCAAATGACTTCGCCGTTCCGATTTAACGTTTTATATTTCTGCCTAACCGACGTATTAGTGCAAAGCCTAAACACGCGATACAGTACATAAATATGTATCAGCCGTAAAGACTGCTTGACACAGTTCAGATTTTCCAGTAGCAATATTCTGTGAATCCGACGAAAGTGAAAGTGGTGTAAAATGTGTTGACGAATGTCAGCGTGGTTTACCGTGGCAAAATCCGTACGAGATTAACTCAATATTCCAATCATAATTTTTCATTGACCGAGTCTCTTCTAATTTCAAGCTATCCTCTTCGTGATCTAAAATATTAGCTTCTAGATAGAAATGTAGCAGTTTTCTGGGAAGGAACTGAAATATTTTTGTTTCACAATAGTTAGAAATTATTTTTACCTTTCTTTCTAAAGAAGGCAATTTATTGCTTTGTAACAATATTGACTCCCGTGAAAGTACTTGGCCTGCAACATACTGCTAACGAATGGCTCTTATTTATCGAGTCGTCGAAACTGAATTTGAAAGCTGTGTTACTTCCTAATGGGAACAAATAATCTTCATTTTTAACAGCTTTTTCCGTTTATATAAAGGATCATACAAACGTGTGGACCTTGTTGTGAAATATATCCAATGAGATTAATATTTTTGGCATATCTGTGGAGACTTGAAAGTGTTTGCACTTCTTTATCTGCAGCTGGGCTATACGAATTTCTGCTCCTTTCTGGGGATGGAACTGCTGAGCACGAAAAATCATTACTCAAACAATGTCAATTCAAAAAAGTATTCATTTTGTGGAAACTCGGCAAATCTGGTTCGTCGTCCAGAAAGAGTTATCTTACTGCTGTAACGTATGAAACTTGGTTTAATGAAAAATGGCGTTTAATTTCTCTACGTCAAAAGGACATTTCTGAGAACCGGCAAGGCCAGAATCAAAGGAGGGATATTTGCAGGCCCTCATCGTCGAGAAATCATCAGAGGCGGTGCGTTTCATGAAACGTAAGTAACACTGGAGAAGTGTCTGACTGCAAATGTCTCGGATACTTCAATGCAGCAAACTGCGAGTTAGTGTTTGAAGAATTGTTTAGTGCCTGCCAAGTCATGGAAAGCGACATATAATTAAAATGTATTTTTGGATCTCGGCTTGACTTTTCTCCCAAACATTTGAGTGTTGTTAGTAATGAGAGCTTGTAGAAATGTCCACAGTGTGGAAACGGTACGAGGACAAATGGAATCTCAACATGTTTAATAGTTCTGGCCTTTGAAAGGAAAAGCTAGAGGTAAAATACAAGCGTTGATCATGAAGACTCCTATGCGGTTTCTACTTAGATTTTACTGTTGCGTCTTTAAATTAATCCAGATTTTATTTCCGATTCATTCAAACTTTTGTACAATATAGGCAAATTGTGAGATCATTTTCTAACCCATTGTCACAAATGTGAAGCTCTATCCGGTTTTTACATGTGACAGAAAGTTATGTTTTGTCGTCCAGCATGATCAGAGCATAACAAATTAGAAAGAAACTGCAAGGCAGTGATATTGTTCTAATGCAAATAGACTGAAATTTGTTTAAAGGAACTGAGGAATCCAGGAAACGCCTAAGTTTATTCACTTTCTAAATCGAAATTTAAACCCACGAACTTTCGAATATAAACAGGGGTGCCATCCACTAAACTGCAATTTTCGTCCTTTTTTAAATCAATTAGATATGATACCTACAACATGATGGAAAAATGTAATATTTTCAACTTCAATTTGTTTTTAAGGTACATGCTGTTAAAGGGCCTAGATATAGTACCCAGTGCTCCAACTTACGCCCTGCACTGCCAAAATGTGGTTAAATCCAGTTTGTATTTAACCGGTAAAATCTCCTCACCTTCACTTTTCTACCTATGCATAAAATACACGCTATGTAACATATCAATGATTTTTATTTGCATATTCATACACGTCGTCAAAGGATACCAGCTGTTTCCAGATTTACTTACAAGTTGTGTTCATTTCAGTTCATTTTAAGGTCCATATTATTATGTAACGGCGTAAATACGTTACCTAAAAGAAAAACGTCTCGCGTAAAAGTTTTCTTCCTCTTTTCTTCAGGCCCGAGGTCTGTTTTCTCCAGAGTGTGGATCTCACCACCCGTTGTGCCACCTTCTGGGACTTTGGCTGTAGAAGCTTTGTCTGTCTGTAGCTCTTTGAGCAGTGGGTTTGAAGTCGGTACTCTCCTACGTGGGTTTCGGCTGTCCGACACCGGATGAGTTTTTGGATTATATGACGACGCTGTCAATGTCTCGGAATATGTACAGTCGATGATCGGATGACTAACTCACCCATGGGACAAAGTCGTATTTGGAAAATGAATAGATCGGTAATTGCTCAAGACATTCTCCGCTATTTTTGGACCCCGAACGTTCATTGCCATATTCGCAATATTCTGCTACTCGTCTCTATCCTGAACCAGATGTATCCAGCTCACATCCTCCCATCTTATTTCTTGAAGATCTATTTATTATATTCCCAACTACTTCTCTTTTTCCAACTGGTTCTCTCCTTTAGATTTCCCTGTCACACCCCAGTATGTACCTGCGCTGTATAATCTTAAAAGTTGACAGTGTCATTAAATAACACACACCCTGCATGCATTTCTGTTTTCCTCCATTCGTGCCACAGATTCCGCACCTCTCATATTCCTTGTTTTATTGGTCCTATAATATTTGGTGGCGGATAAAAATCTTGAGGCTCCTTATTATGCGTTTTTGGAAGGCTAACTGATAAAAAGTCAGATGGAAAAGATTTGAAAGTAAATGGCCGTGATAATCATTTTTCGGAGAAACTGAGGAAAACCAAGGAAGAACCTCCGGATTTGCCGAAATTTCAAATTTACACGTGCCGAATAGATGTCTAAATCTTTACCGGTACAAGATGCTGCTCCACGCGTCCAGGTGCCTGGAACACTTACATAAACCCTTAGAATACATGCGTTATATATAGTAAATACATCTTACCTGTTTCCAAAAACAATCGTTAATAACCGTTTAAAGCCCAGGAATAGCTGCATATACCACGAGACTGAGAATTCATAAGACTCTGCATGGTGTACTTATGAGTTTATTATTGTCGTCAGAGTATGAATTATTTTCCTGCATAGCGTTGATTTATGTCGTGGAGAATCTTTTGTTGTATGAAGACGGAAACAGAATTTTTAAAGCGTTATTGAGATGGATTTCAGAATTCAAAGCCTTACAATGGCAATAACGCCGTATATACGGTGACCCAGACCCCCAGGAGCCTGTGGACCGAGATCAGTGGCGAGCATAAAAGTATATCTGTCTTTTAGTTTTTGGCGAATGCATTTTAAGAGCCAAGTAGAATTAAATTTTTATTTCCATATACTTAATGATGATTACGATGACGACAATGATGATAAGAAGAAGAAGTACTAAGTGTGCACCACCGATGAATTCCAACTTGCTTCTCGCATGCTCGCCCTGCCACATTGCGCATGCCCGCTCAGTCTAAACGCATTGCATACAGCAGACAGCAGACATGCGCAAAGAGAAAGCACCGCTTCAAAGCCTTCAAATGGCGCATTTTCCTTTTCTCTTGTCACTATTTAAAAGCGGAAAATGTAGAAGTTTTAATGACCCGTTCTGTTAAATGAGTAAGTCATGACTTTGGGATGTTTTTTGTAACTTTAGAATTTGTTATTCAAGATCACTCTGAGCTGTTCAGTTCATCGCGTCCGCTTGATTTGGCATCGTTTTTACGTTAAGGTGTATGAATTGCCAAGCTGCTTCTGTACTGCTAAAAAAAACTGCAGTACGTTTGTATTGCGACTGAATAGGAGCTATGAACTTCCGGGTCAAGTTGGTTTATCGTTTGTGCCGTATCATTAAGCTACGATTTTTAAGTCAGAGTATTATGAGCGATAATTTAAGAAACTAGAAAACTTTTTATAGAGGTTTCGTAAGCTCTGTTATTAAGTTCTCTCGAATTATAGCGTGAAATTTAAGGGTGTGGACTGGATGCATATGCCTTAGGATGGAAACTAATGGTGGGATGGCATAAACACAGTAAGGAACCTTCGAATTCCGAAAAGGCATAAAATTCCCCTAATAAGTAACGATTAATGGCTTCTCTAGGTAACTGTGCTGTATGGATGGAAAGACGGAAGGAGGGATTACAGATCCTTACATAATATAACACTTGCTTTTGGCTAAGTTTAGGTCAATTACCAGTTATAACAAAACGCATAAGCACTTAATAAGCATAACACCGAAAAGTGTATTAATTTTCGTGTATTGGTTAATACGTTAATGTAGTTACAATACACGTACCTAAGGGTGGGCAGACTTTTTCTTAGTTATTGGGGCTATAAGATATCGCAGATTGAAAGCACAGGTATTTAATATCATCTTCTGGTAACTTTACAGTTATTGTGTGCCCTCCATTGTTGAGCATACTACATTAAGGAATACTGTATGTCATACCAGAACATTAATTCGGTGCATATTCTTTGTGGATCTAAGGTAACTGTGTAATTGACATAAAATATTTTTCATTAAAAATCGATACGTTCTTACGGTTTGTTAAAAAACACAGCGCAAATAGGAGTGACTTTCGCTACTTAGATATTTCTTCCTTTAAAATCCATAAAATATTTCATGTAATCCTAAGTGATTCACAGGATGCAATTGCGTACTTCCTGTGCACAAGATTTACACGCTTAGTGCACTGAACGTCTGTTTCAACGGCTAAGGTTTTATAATGTTGAATGGTAGGATTATTAATCAATAGCAAATTGGGAGCGATGAGTAATATAGTGGTCGTGGGCTAATTTTATGCAATATCCCAAAATTTCCTTGATGGTGCTGAAGAAAACCTCAAAGACTTTATTCTGAACAGTCGGTTTCCAGACCAAGATTTCGACCTGGGAATTCCCGAGTAGAACGTAGGAGTTTTGCCTGCTGAGTCTCAAATTTCGTTGAGATTTTTCAATGAAGTGAAAGCTATAGTTTATAAAAATAGTATTGAATGCATTGTTTCATCTGCGTCTCTCTCTGCCTGATATGTCTAGTATTTGTGTTGTAAATGTCTGCAACGTGTCTGCGTGATTGTACAGTGCAGGAGGAATCTTTAGTAGATTCTGAGTTTAATCTTGTTATAGAGTCTGCGCAAGCAACAAGAGACGGTGTGAGGAAGCAGCACACTCCCTGAATCTGAGAAGACGCACTGCAGAAGATTTTCAAGTCTGCAAATCTGGCTGTTCCTCTTTCATATCACGAGTACTAAAATATTTATGCTCCCGGCTGTGCCATAGCTCATGCCGTTAGACGTTGGTTTCTAACTGCTAGGTCTCGGGTTCAATTCTGTGTGATTCATATGAAGTGCATGCTCGATGAAGTGGCACTCGAGCAGGGGATGGCAACGTTTTTGTAGGAGTAGGGCGACCCTGTCCATAAATGAAGTAAAAGTGGGCCACACATATCTTGCAGTTAATTGATAGCAGCTACACTCAAATATGTTATGGTCGCATTCGTTATTTATTTATTGGATATATTAGACTTCTCCGAAAGATTTTTAGAGAATTTAAAAACAGTGCCTGCTGCAAAATGAACAAAAAAGGACTGAAAAAATGTCAGACGGAATTAGTTGTACAGCATGCGAAGAAGCGTTTTAAATACAGGACTGATCTCTCTAACTGCACAATAACAAAATCCTCATAGCATTATATTTATCAATCCATGGACTGAGAACTCATCCCTATAATTACGTCACAATTTTATTAGCTTCATATTACATGCCTTTATAGACCTCCTATAGGTAAATAAATAAATAAAGTGACATGAAATAAGTTTTATTGTTTCCGATTTTATGCACCGTGTTGGGCTTAATGTCAGTTTTTTTGTAGATTAATTTGCTACATTATTCAGGATCTGACATCTCCACTGCAGGTCAACCAATTTTACGTCTCTTATGGAAAGCGACAGTTTGTTATCATATTCATGTCTTATACATTGGATTATCGTAGTATCAGAAGTTATAAAGGCCATTGTGTACTATTCGCATATACAGTGTTTGTTTGCGATGTTTTTCTTGAAGAAACGTAGTGCTTAACACCGCATAGCTGATAATTTTGTTTGCTGAATCGGTTTATATTCAGCATTTACTTAAACTGTTTTAACGTAAATGAGAGAGAGGATGGAACGAATGAAGAAAGGAATGATGATGGGATGGGCCAATAAAAGTGATTGGAAAGCAATACAGGAGAAAGAAGGAAAGGAGGTAAAGGTACGAAAGTCTGCATAACAAATGAAGACTTCCAGTTGAATTTTCGACGGACATTGCACTACTCATTAAGCCTTTAAAGACGAAAATCAATCTTAGTTATAGTACTTAAAGATTCAGCTTGCAAACAACGAAAAGCAGCAGACCTCCTCCTCATTGCGATGATGGTCAGTTTATTGCTGTGTAAGGAAACAATTGTTTTTTCTGAAAAGAACACAATACACATAAATATGCTGTAAGCAGAATGTAGAATTTTCTGATTGTTAAACGTGGTGTTACATACAGCAACAACTAAGGTTTAAAGGGTTACATAATATACGTTGAATAAACCTTAAATTCTGCGTCGCTGCTCTTCTATGCAGTTTTGATTTCAAGCACGCAAACAGTTTTACCTCTTTACATTAATACCAATACAGCACAGTAGGTATTACATTCTGTCAGTTTCCTGTATTCTTATTACACGGAATTTCCTATCGCTATGAAGCTGATTCTGATGTCTTCTTCTGTTCACCCTCCATGATATATGGGACGAAAGAAAAGTGCTAATCTGATTGCTGTTCTCAACGCTATGGAGGGAGAGAGAGGCTTATTTAACTGTAGAATAAGTTTATCGAACCGAAGCGTGTTCTTCTTCTCCTTCTGCCACCCTCTAATATCGCCCTGGTACTTTAGATGTCACCTAGCAAATATGACTAGTAAATCACTTGTGAATTATTAAAGCGTGCCCTGGGAAAGGGGCGCGAAATAGATGAGACCACGCAGGGCGGTGTCTTTACGTAAATTAATGATCTAGTGATTTTTGGTAGTCACCACTCTTTTTCAGTATTATGATAGAATTTCAAATATAAAATGAGAATAAATCTTGAAGATGACAAGAATAAATTGAATTCCTTGCGCCTTGCGTTAACAGTGTTTTTGTTTCACTAGCGTAAAGCCCGTTTAAGTTTCCATAAGAAATTGTTAAGTTTATTAAAATCATACTTGACCAGATTGTGCTTACTTTATATTGATTAATTTTATGCAATGTAGCATTTGCGTGACAATTTACCCTTTAAATGCCAGTTGTTACTTGACGTACCATCAGGTTTAACATGAAAAATTCTACTTTCTGCCTGCTGAGTGCATTTTTCTGTTTTGAATGGATCTCAGAACAACCAGTGATTATTTCCATATACAGCTTTAACTTGTTGGTTTTTATAACCGGAACGTAAAGTGTTTACAATGCGGTACGAACTGAATCTTTAACCTTTAAAGGCCTAGCGGTTACTATATGTACCACCAGGTTTAACATTCAAAAAGTCTACATTCTGCCCACAAAGTGCATTTTTATGTTCTATATGTATCTCAGAACAAACAGCGAGTATTGTCCTGTACAGAATTAACAGATATCTTGTTTATAATCGAGACGGAGAGTGTTTACTGCGCGGTACGAAGTGAGTCTTTAAACAAAACAGATAACATTTCGTCCTTAAAGGATTAAATAAAAATAATTCAGGTTAATCTTAGTCGTTAATTTGTTAAAGTCATAGTTTCACTGAATCTGTGCGTGGAATTCTAGATAGTCAACTGCATTAGTACTAACGAAAATGCTAAATCTGATGGAATAACAATATCCAATAAACAATTCTGTTGTCTAGAAGTAAGCTGCAACATTAGCTATTATATGTTATTAAATATATTATTCTAGTACTCCAATGTGCCTTCTTCTTGCCAACATGGTTGTACAAAATCATTTAGATAAGTACAAGTTAAGAATTGTCGCTTTGGACGCTACGAAGGCATTTGGGAGAGTAGTACAATCATTCTTAACCTTGGCACTAGATGGGGTGAGTGGCCATTGTCATGCTTTGGCCGCTTTACCCCCGGGATGGAACCCCCGGTGCCAACTGAGTAGGAAACTGGATGAGCCTCAGGCCCGATCTGGAGGCCTTGATGCAGAGATAAACCCGCTGCTCCTGTCGTGAATCGAACCACTACTTCTCTATCGTTCAGGCGGTAACGTGGTCACGATATGGTGTTTAATTTACAAGAATTAGGACGATTGGAAGGTGCATTGAAATACAGCATAGGCTTCTTGTTCCAATTAAATTTGAGAGCCTGAGTTTAAGACTGCCGTCTTCTGAATATGATGCCGTGTGGTCTTCTACAAGTCTACTAAGTTTTCGGAAAAACCTGCTGCACCCATCTTTAGAGATTAAGGTTTTTCTACATCTTTAGGGTTTACGGTTTCCTACAAGAGTACGCTACATTACGTCCCACAGGACCGCAGTCTTATTTGGTCCCTCATTTTGTCAAACACGCCACATATAAACAGACATTTCAAATATGGAAAAAATAGTCCGTTTCGACGCTTGTCTTCCTTCAATGTAAGCGCTTGTTGCGCGCGATAGGCTATTTAAAATTTATTAAAATTTACTGAGTAATTTATACTGTATAATTCTCATCAATGCTATATATTATCAAAATCTCAAATTGATTGAATTTTTCAAGCGCTTTTCTTAAATACTTCAGATACCTACTACATTCATGATGACGATAATTTCTTAGAGTCAAAAGAATTTATCACCAGTTTTGTACGGCAGTGAAACAAGGTTTTTTAGTTTAAGAGACGAATATGAATTACAATTTATATGACCTTCACCGTGCATTTTAACTTCACTGTATATTAAACCAACGAAATGCACCTTCACTGTCAATTTTAATAGTAATATATACGAAATATATATTACTATTAAAATTGATAGTGAAGGTGCATTTCGTTGGTTTAATATACAATGAATTACAATTGTTTGAAAATAAGGTACTCGGGAAAATATGTTAGGTAATGAGATTGCATTACGTGAAGAGTTTGTAACATTACAGAATGAGGACTGTGAGTTAAGGAACTCAATATTATTGGCAGAATGGTGAAATATACAGATTGATTCTACAGTCAATATACAAGCAAGAAAATGCGTAATATTAAATGGCTCTACTTCTTAAACGGAATATGACTTTGCTACAATTCTTGCAATATTTAGTTTCAAATTCAAGCATACACACACATCATTCATGAGTTCTCTTCCCTGAGGACTGCAATCGCCGTTTGGTATTTTAATATGTCGTGCTAGGACGACAATCCTAACCTGTTACAAGACATTCTGTGAATGTACGCCGATCAAAACTAAGAACGCTGGGTGAAACTGAACAACAAATTCGAGATACTTTTTACACTATTCGTATTGACTTCTTAAGGGAAAATGTTGAGCTTATGTCTTATAGGTTGCAAAAGTGTGCGAAATCTGGCAATAAATTGTGGTGCATGGGCTTTAAAATAGCGCAGGAATTCTAACAGCACAGCATTCCGTTCAGAAAATACTTCAAATACTTTAACACTTTTTGTTTACTTTACATCCTCTGTAAAAGCCTGCAGCGGGATGGATATTTAGGTACAAACTGCAGAAACCTTTGGAAACCGACTACTTGGAAGCCGGAAATAAATAAATTGGAGGATAAAGTAACATATTAAGGAAGACAGGTTGTACAGATGGAAGGTGAATGGAACTGGCTGAGGATCACCTCCAGTTCTGTGCTTTTATAGCAGTGGTGTTGAATCTCAGCGTTCTCCTGCACTGTCATAGTAGTGATGTTGAACATTA
Source organism: Reticulitermes speratus (assembly GCA_021186555.1). Taxonomy (NCBI): domain Eukaryota; kingdom Metazoa; phylum Arthropoda; class Insecta; order Blattodea; family Rhinotermitidae; genus Reticulitermes; species Reticulitermes speratus. Next base: position 26,835,524 of record JAJKFL010000005.1, read on the forward strand.
CGGTTGTCCTGCACTGTCATAGTAGTGCTGTTGAAACTTATGCTTCTCCTGCAGTCATAGTAGTGATGTTGAAACTTACGGGTGTCTGCACTTTTATAGTTGTGATGTTGAACATTACGGTTTTCCCTTACTTTTATAGTAGTGATGTTGAAACGAACGGTTGTCCTGCTCTTTCGTAGTATTGATTTTCAACCTTACGGTTCTCCTGCACCTGTGATTTTGTGGTTTAAACCTGGCGGTTCCACTGCTTCTTGATATTAATTACGCTGATTTTCACGGTTCTCCTGCATCGTGATGCTAATAGTGTTGAACCTTACTTTCTCCTGTGCCGTCTGATAGTGGTGTTAGTCTTATTGTTCTCCTGTACCGTCACGTTACTTGTGCTGCGACCTCACCCTTGTATTAGTCGTGCTGCTCACTATGATTCTGGTGCACCCTGATGGTAGTGACGTTGGATCCTATGGCCCTCGTGCACATTTGAATTAACGCTTTTGATCGTGGCGGTTATCCTACTCCTTGATGTTATGGTGCAGAACCTTGATATTGGCAGGGTTGAACCGTTCTCCTGCACCTTCAACTTACAGGTGCAGAATCCCACGGTTCTCCCGCACGGCGTTCTTTTCTAAATTGGTTATTTAAATGAGTACAGTTATTTTCCTTCAACCTGTTATGAAATATGGAACATAAACAGAATTTACGTAAGGAATGACTTCGCAAATAACAAGCCAAGAAGTGCGCCCCTCTGATTTGACTGTGAACATAACGTTCTCAATTACCGGGGTTCCTTGTGCCTTGATACGGAGCGCGCTGCTGCTAGACCGAGCAGTCGATCCATATAATCCTGTGTGCCAGTATGCCCTGCTGTGTTTTACTGCCTCACGTTATTCCACCCCCCTCCTCCCCAGTTTCAGTTCGTGGAACGATATAAAAGTGTCAAATAGATTATTACTTCGTATAGATATGAAACAAGACTGTGTTTTGCCCCTAGAAATATACTTCACGTCAAGTTTATTTGACAAGTTCACACCAATTTTGATGATATGTGGGATGTTAAACCGTCTCTTTACCCACAAATATTTCTGACAATTCTCCACTAATCTTCGAATGTTCATATAATTCTTGTAATAAAAGTGTATTAGAGAGGCCAAGTTTATTCCACACAGTGTTTTTGGATCTAGTTCAGTTCAGAGATCCAGTTTGGTGGATTAACATAAGAGCTTCATTCTTGTTTTTAGAACACATCCGGTTTCATTCTCAGCCACATGTGCTACTCATCATGACCAAATATTTTGGACATCTTTCTCAGACTCTCTTGAACACCATGTCATGACGATTTACTTTATATCACAATAAACGGTGTTTGCGTTATTCTTCTCTTATCTACCGGCGCGTTCAGCAGCTCAGATTTCATACCTGGACTGTCGAATGATAGAAGAATGTGTAAAGCTGTCCCTACACAGGCCTCGACAGGCCCTTAGGGCTCCAGGAGGTTGAGACTTCCAGGCTATCTAGACATTCGGCACATGAAGGTGACAAGGTTGCCAGCCCTACGCACAAGCCGCCTTTGCGCCCCAGGAGATATTCCTGGTACTAATAGCTTTTAGAGGCTGAATCGACCCCAGGGCCATAGTGCAGTCGGAACGATTTTTTTCCAATGGCGCAACAGCCCCTATTGGGCCAGGGCCTCCTCATGATCAAGGTTTCACGGTCACATTCAGACACACCACACTCGGTAGGACTCCTCTGGACGAGTGATCAGCCCGACGCGGAGATCTCTTCCTGACAGCAAACAGCACTCACAAGAGACACATCCATGCCCATGGCGGAATTCGAACCCACAATCCCAGCAAGCAAACGGCCGCATACCCACGCCTTAGACCGTGCGGCCACTGGGATCGGCTGTCGGAAACGAAAAAATAAAAATTCAATGACCCCATTGGAAATCGAACCCGCGACCTTCCGGCTTGTAACGCAGTGAAATAAATACGTAGTACGTTTAAAAAAAATTTAAATAATGTGGACGGAAGCAGTAGTGCCTTGATTTGAGTTGCTACCTTTAAGTTTTCGTTTAGGGAATGACAAAGGCCACCAACAACTCAGGGCAGACGGCCTCCAGACCGATATGTGAACCCGGATCCTCCAAAACACGGAACAATACTACGACTCCCTTGACCACAATGCTCGGTAGGGAGGGTGGACACAACTCCGAAGAGTGATCGCTTTCTGCATTAAAAAGTTAACAATCAACTAAACACTGATGAGCATACATAACTTCATGAAAAATAAACCACACCAGAGGACTGAGAGGAGTAGAAAACTGCAGATATAAAATCATTAACGGAATTCCATGACAGTCCTGACGTTTTGATCTCGAAGCATTACGATTAGAAATACTAATTACACGGACGTTCGATAATATTGTCAATGTTGGTTTTCATGCTGTCTCTCTTAGGTATATATAAGCTGGATTTATAATTCCACACAATATCGTCAGTGTTTTCATTTGAATAAATTTATTTCTCGTAGTGACCTGATGAATAACATCGAGTCAGTTTTAGTCCTATACTCTTTTCTCTGTTTTCGCATTTTGCAGTCCCATTAGATTAAAAGAGTATATTACACGATGAAGGCTCCAGTAGATAAGCTTGCACGATATAGCCTTAATACCAAAACGAATGAGGTCTGAATCCGTTCACAGCTAGCAGCAAAATAATAGGTTGCGGGCAACAGATTCCACTTCCTATATCGACTAATACCTTCAGGTTGTTAGCCAGAAAAAAAACAAATAGATCACTTCTGTTTTCCGTAATGTAGTTGAAATTCAGTTCAGCCATGTAAGCCACATATTGTATGAAAGAACATAAATTACAAACCTTTAAAAACTGTGTTCTAAGAAAAACATTTTAACCTTAGAGAGGCTATGTAAGAGGGTTCTTTAGAATGTTACATAAATAAGAACTGCGTGATTTATGCAGGTCACATATTATTGTTAGGATAGTGAAATTGCCTCTAGGGTGTTAGCATTGGATGGAGTATAAGTATATAAAAAATGCATGCATAAATGTTGTGTTTCAGTCTCTGATCACAGGCACTTCGAAGACAAAGAAATAAATGCGAAGATAATATTAAAATGTATCTTAGGGAAATATATTACAGTCGTATGAGCTGGATTAAAACGACTTAGGCTTGGATTCATTGGCGACTTTTGTTTTTCGTGCCAGAGGGCTAAAGTATGAACATCCTTTGGAAATGTGCTTAGTTGTGCATATTTTGGAAATAACGAGATAGACAGTGCACGTATAACGGAACATTGTGACCCGTTTTCATGATGATTTTACCTCCTCGGCAATCCTAAGAGCATTGTAACATTTCACTCGAATTGATCGCTTTTATGGCGATTTAATGTCGCCGCAAACAGTAACACGTATTTAGGTCTTCAAGTAAAGTGCTCGACACTTTTGCCCGATTTTAACCAAATTTGAATTTTCTCGGCAGTTTTTCGCGAAATTCTCAGTATCAAATTTCACGGAAATCCGTCCAGCGAGAACCACACTGCTACATGCGGAGAGACGGACAGATGGACGGACGCATATGATGTAGCTAATAGGCGCTTTCCGAATATGTCAGCGCGCCTAAAAGAGATCATGCGACGATGTGGACTGCATTTATCCGGCTCAGGATAGGCTCAAATGGCAGGCTGTGGTGAAGACGGTATTGAAGCTTCAGGCTGTATATGAGACGGAGAATTAACTTTGTCATCTAAGAGCGTGTCCACTTCTGAAAACGAGCTGTGATTAATAAAGTCCCACTGATGTCCAATGTTAGAAAGAAATGTAGTTAAGGCAGTTTCAGAATATACGATTCAGATCCAAATATCAATGCAGTGTTTTGTGTAATAACTATAAATATAGGCACTTAATTAATAAACACGTTTAACTCACATTAAGAAAATGGTAAATACCAGACTCTGAAATCCAAAGGGCACGAAGATTTTAAAATGTTTGTTATATAATCGGAAGACGCTTGAGCCGATTCTGGGAGATCAAAACAAGAAGAACTACAAAGTTTACATCCCAAATTCCTAACAACTTGTCTTTTTTAAAACTGCAGAACTTTTTTCATCTCCATTACAATCTCTTTAACAAAGTTTCCGTGACTTGAGCCGTAAAACCCCAGCTGTTTTCGGAACGCGTAATGACTTAATGGAGATCGGGGTTAGTGCTGGTTCAGAGTCACATTTTTTACTGTTTTTCCACGAATAACGAATGTTTGCCTGTAGAGGTGAACCGTACGGAGGACCCGGCTAATGTGATCGTAATAAGATTTTAATGTGTTGACTAAATTAAGGTCATGGCAGCAGGTGTGTGTGGGGGGGCAGGAGTAGCGTCCCGCTAATGCCACCTCTTGCTCCTCTGGGGCCCATATAACATCTAGCTATTATATTCTCTCTCTCTCACTCTCATTCCATTTTCAATGAGAGTGAAAGCTATTTGTTGCAGTTGGTATCTGCCAACATATATATATATCCTGGGTTCGAATACCGTACATTGCTTCTGTGGTGTTTCTGATGAGCATTGGGATAATGCATCACAGATAGCTTGTAACGGAGACACATTGGAGATTAACATGTGGTTTTAAACTACTAACCCTACAAAGGTTCATACGTCCTTTGAAGTACAAAGTCCATCTATATAACATTTAAATTTCGGTTCCTGTTTCACACAAAACGCTGTCTCTATTTCAAAAACAACCTTCCACTTTGTTTACGAATGCAATCGCTGTTTATCGTGACAGTCATACGAAAAACATAAATACACTCTGTGGACAAAGTACAGAGTTTAAATGTTAAAGCAGGTGATAAATACAGTTTACGCTGCGGTAAAAGGGTAAAATTTGTGGGATTATCCAACCACACAATAAATGAACTCAATAATTAAATCGCTGATTAGATCTTTAAAGCGCAAAAGCTGACATAATTTTTACCACCCGCTATAAAGTTTACTAACTCAGAATTTCGAAACAAACAGGGCTATTTAATTTAAATTAATAATTACTGGATATTATTTGTCGCAATTGGTTCACGACAGGATCCAAAATTAGGATTCAATGAATACGGTAATGCACCTTCTGTTTCCATGAACATTTAAGCAGCTGAGGAACTCTTCAACTTTGCAGGCTCAACTTTGCACAGTAGAGTTTGCGGACTGTGATTTTTAAATCTCATTTCTGGTGCTTATTTTGTTTTCTCTTTTTTCTTGTCGAGATCCATTCTCAATTTTGTAACATCTAGTACTCCCGGAGACTATACTTTTTATTTTGTAGGAATGTAGATATGCCGAGTCCCATGGTATTGTGGGCTTTGATGATCAGTGAGTATGAGTAATTGGTGGAATGTTAGTTGGCATGGGAAAGTCGAAGAGCCCGGAGATAAGCCTACTCCATTGCCACTTCGTCCACCACAAATCCAACATGAACTATTCTGGCTTTGAACCCGGGCCTCCCTGGCGAAAAACGAGCAATGGCAGCCTGAAAGTAGTATGGAACAGCCTCCCCTGACCGTAAGCCTCACGCCTTGAAGGCGGATAGGGAAGCGGAATTAAATATTCATACATTACTAACCTCGGCATTAGGTGAATGTGAGTTCATACCTACACACTTACGTCGGTTTAACCCACGTAAGAAGACGCTTGTGCCAGCTGCATACTATGACGAATGATCAATAGAATACTTCTGTAGGGATGGAATCCCAGCAATCCAACCCTTACCAAAACCTTCGTTTGCATTTCCCAACAAAACCATTGTGACCTTTAAAACTAATAGTGAAATAATGTTTATAGCCATAGCACATGCTGCAAGATTTGGATCAGCATTATGAGTGGTTCGGTATTTACCATGAAATAAAATGGTCACGGTTTTCATGCAGCATGCTACACGTTTTCGTGTTGAGTTATAATAAACACTCGCTAATTCAAAGAGGCAGGATTATGCGTGTTAAGTACATTTCGTGATACCTAGAATATAGAGGAAATATGAAATCAGCCTTATATGGCACTCCTATATCATGTTAATTGTGTAAAATTATTATTTTCTAGCATTTTTAACGCGCTTTATAACACCCTACTAAGAAGTGATTAATAGTGGCTCTCGACTAAGTTCGGTCTCAGTTTAATTGCGTACCAGAATTCGTTTCCCGTCACGCAGCCTTGTGAATCACGAGCCGACATTTGATGAAACTTGCTTCTTCCAGTGACTGCAGTTCTGAGTGTTTTCGAATTGTATCTTCAGTAGATGTTATTACATTTGTAGTTTTTACAGAATAACTCTTTTAAATTTGTATAATTTCATGTAAAATACATTACAGGAAACCACTGAAATATCTGAATGTATTAAGAAAAATTACCTTTTTCCTATACTGCTTTCAAATGTCAGTTTAGGATAAGATTCTCTTTGGTATAATTCTAGGGTTTACTTGCAGATAAGACTTCCATTAAACGTCGGCTTTAATATTGTTACTTCTACTAATACTGCTGGTACCACTACTAATACTACTAATAATAACAGCAAATCCATTGTTCTGAGTGCTTTTGGCTAGGTAATAAATAATCAGTTAACAGCTTAAAACGTTGCCCATCATTTACGGAATGGCAAAGTTTAATACCGTATTTCTAAAAGCCCGACACTCGACCTAACCCAGAATTAAATCAATACACCTTAAGTATCACATCCTTCTCCCTCAGTATCAATCTAAATATTTTTCTAGTTACATGTAGACCTTCCAAGTGGTCTGTTCACTTTAGGCCTCCCGGTCAATATTTGTATGCATTTGTGTACGTCCCACGTGTGTTACTTATATTATTACCTTTATTATTATTATTATTGTTTTTGTATAAACCTTCTAATACAGTGAACATAGTCGTAAGTCTTTAAGTTGTGTATAAAATTGTTCTCAGATAAAGTACGTAATTCTTTCCAGTACCCAGATTACGCCCGTTTTTAGGCGCGTTCGCAAAATTGCGAAAAGCAACTATTAGCTTCGTCATGTCTGTCTGTCTGTCTGTCTGTCCGTCCGCATGGAACAGCTCGGCCCCCACTGACTGGATATTCGTGAAACTTTATATTTGAGTATTTTTCGGAACTCTGATGAGGAAATTGAATTTTCATTACAATCTGACGAGAATAACGGGTGCTTTAGCTACACGAAGTCCTATGTACTTTTATGTTAATATCTCGCTCAGTTCTTCTTAGAATGAAAAATATTTCAGACAAAAGTTGTAGAGAATATCAAAACACACATTTTGTTTTCAATAAACCATTATACCATTATGAGATAATGTATAAAAAGTGGAGCCAGAGAGACCACACATAACAACATGCGCATGCGCTTTGCATGCTGGATAACTAAGGCTACAGACACACACTCAGAATATGTAATACGTATTGCTTTTCAACGGCAAAAATGGTTACGCGAAAGCGCCTCGGCGTTACGTTATACGTACATTGCCTGCTTTGTCCAATATGGTGTGACGGTTTGGATTGTATTTAGCTGTCTCAAGATAACGTCCAGTGGCTATTGTGAGGACAGTAATGGACATTTGGATTCAATAATAGGCCGGAAATTTCTTGAGTAGCTTAGCGGCTTTATGCTTCCTTCTTAAGTAGGACTCGGGAGTTGGTTTCTTATTTTCGTCTTTTGCTACCGCTGGAATCTGAAACACGTGCTTATAGTCGGAGTTTTATTCCAAATCAGAAGCCACTCACATATCCAATAAGCGTTTACCTCCGAATCCTAACAAAATGCAAATAACCTGAAGCCACTCTAAAATTTGTATTATGTTGCATTTATGGTATGCAATTTTACGAGTATAAGCTTTGCAGAATTTTTCGTGTTGTAATTTGAGTAACGTACCGCAGTATAATTCCACTAATTGCATCGTAAGTTAGCGTATGTGTGTGTGTGTGTGTGTGTGTGTGTGTGTGGAGAAATAATCGTTTCAAAACTTCCATTGGGTTAAGACGTGTAAGCTCATGGATACTGCAGTCTCCAGTTGTGGAAATATGTATTTGGAAATACGATAAATAATTCTAATCAAACAAGTAGACAGATTAGGAGAAATTTCGGCAGAAATTTGTCAAAGTATACTAAGCTGAAACTTTATAAATTAGCAACATAAATTGTCTTAATATCTGAATCTTAAATGTGGTTCTGGAAAATAAGGACAAAAGAGAATTTTCGTCCACGCACATAAGGTTCATCAGATAAATTTCTGGATTTGCCTTCAGTTCATGTGCGCAGTGGAACAAGACAGTGAACATTTGGAAGATAATGGCGAACACGTGGAAAAAATGGTAAGTAGAAAACATTCTACACAAAGAGCTGAACACTCTATAAACCTGGGAGAAGAGAAAATGTGGTTGACATAAAGGAAGGTGGTCGGGGCATCGGTGAGACCCAAAACAGGTCCTATCGGCCTAAACCTTGAAAATGAAAAAGTAGAATAAAAAGAAATTTACAGTGATTGCATGTGACAATGCATGCTACCTTTTCACTTGTTTAAATTTAGGTAATATATTTTCCAAGCAAAATATGACTTTCCTTAAACTCTGAACGTGTAATTTTGGCCAGCACTTTAGATACATGTAGATACTTGAGATTTATAACCCATGTCTCTTTATGTTTTGCATAATGTAAATCTTGATCGTGATTTATGATCACACTTGGTTTTGATTTTCTTCTTACTCTGAATAACATGTCGGTTGGTGATTATTTAGCCCCGTCTGCGGAGACCGATTATATTAAGGTTCCGTTTTTACCTATTTCTGAATAGGTTGGTGTAGGTGTGATGTATGGACAGACAAGCTTTGATTTTGTGCCCTTTCTTCAAAGATTGATAAAAATGTCCGTGATAAATTTATGAACAACAATGTTGGGTGATAAATTGGGATAATAAAAGTGTAATTTGTAAATTGAAAAGACTAAAGTTAACCTAAATTATAGATTACAATTCAGTTCGTGTCTCACAGTAAAAGCATTCTCAATTTTAAAAACCATCCGATTAATATTGTTGTGTAAAGTAAGTATTCTTTATTGCAAGAACTACATGAAGGTGAAGCTAGAAAGTAATGTTGTCCCTATGCACGTCATTGAGGCATACACAGAAGTCTAGAGTTATAGCTCCAGATGGACAGTAGTCACCTTCACGCCCCGGCCGCCTTACTCCCGAGGAAGGAAACCTTAGTGTTCATTTAATAAGAGGCTTGGTGGCCTTACAATCCGTCTGGACGTAGTGGAGAAGAGAAAAACCTCTTGCCCCTGCTGTAAATCGAGATTCGGTCCTTCCAGTCCATTGCGTGGGTAACGGTATATTTGTTCCTGTGCACGCCGTGAAGGCATAATGGGGAAGTAAATTTAGGGCTCCATTCATTCTTAACCTTGGCACTAGATGGACCTGAGTCTTCAGCATCACGACCCGACCGCTTTGCTTCATTGAATGGGAAGCTAGCTGAGTGAACACGCAAATACGCTGTGCGGGGAAATGTGGTTTCTTAATTTTGAACATAATGGTACTCGCCGCTGAACTTTAAACTGTTAACACGAACAATGACGTGACAAATAATAAAAGACTTGTTTGAACTTTTTTGAACTAACAGGCAGCAATACCCTTTCTTGGCCTGGGGTATGATTTTGTTCCTGGACAATATCGCAATATGTGCGGTAGCTATAATTTTAACGAGATAACATTTAAATAAAGGAATAGAAGTAAAATTCTGTAATTGAAAAATATGGTCTGGTAGTTGGGGTTCGTATTGTATTCATAAAATCTCCGGCAATACTTTTTCTTCACTCTAAGAGCCGCGCCTACCATGCTTATTGGCAAGAGTGTCCAGTGCATTTCATACATTCTTGTTACGTCTCGAGTTAGGAAGACAAGAAAGGAAAGTTACACATTTGCGTATGATTAGATGTTAGTTAAATGACTCCACGCTGAAGACTGCTGCTGGAGCATAATATCGCTCAGAAAGTCAAAAAATGACCCTCCTGTGCGGATAGTTACTGACTAAAACGTGATTGAACAAATAAAAGAATTTAACTTCTTGGAATATAGTGTAGGTTATATAAATAATGATAATAACATACACAATAAGCGATGAATGTTTTAATGTGTATGTGGAAGAATTTGACCCCCACTTAAAACAGGTAACAAGAAAGCAATATTGAAATTACATAAGATAATAGCAGTAGGAATGCTACTATACGGATGTGAAAATTTGATATTAAAATAGTATGGAAGAAGGCTTGAGGCAGCGGATATTAAATTTTTGAGGTCAGTTGCAGGATAGACATTATACTACTATAAAGCAAATGAATAAATAAGAGAAATATGGAATATAAATGAAATTATTTTGACCTGTAGATGGGAATATGCAAAGTAGCTATTAAGAATTAAGGCTCCACGCATTCCGAAGTTAGTGTATTTATAAACTGTGACTGGTATAAGAAATATAGGTCGACCAAAAAGAGATGGATAGACCAACAGATATTAAGACGGAAAAAGCCTGAAATTGCTTTCTCTCTGTTGCTGATGATAATGATGTTCGATCCTGATGGTTCATTACCGTTTTCACAACAGTCCACCTCTGATACCTATCCTCAGTCAGATGAATTCATTCCACATTCTCACATCCTGTGTGTTTAAGATGCAATTTAGTATTATCCTCCCATCTATAACTAGATCTTCTTACGCTCTGTTCCTTTCAGGTTTTGAATTAAAATTTTGTACGCACTTATAATTTTTATTTTGTGCTTCATGACTTGTCAATCTCACCACCTCTAAATTAATAACCTTACTTTTCAAAATCTCCGCATTTTTCCCATAGAGTGTATTTATGGGTTTTGTATGAATCTTAGAATGAACAGTGTTTCTTTCTATTGCTTCTTTTTGTAATTGAGACGCAATGTTTTCTGTGCGGCAGAAAATAATTTTTTGTTGTTTAACGACGCTGTCACTAGGTAAAACTCTATAACATCTATAGTAGATAAATTAATATAAGTATGAAACATCGGTGGAATGATATTGACAGAGGAGAGCCTGTCCCACTGCCACCTTGTACACCACAAATCCCACAGGGACTGCCCTGGGATCAAGCCCGTCCTTCTGCGGTAAGGAGTCAGAGACTGGCCACGTTAACTACGGCAAAATACAACTAAGAACACCCTGCCGTAGAAAGTGTGACATAATACAGAAAACAAAGGGATACTGCCTCCAGAAAAAGAGTAAACATTGGCCACGACTGAAGAAAATTGAGCCTAATTGTGGTGGGCTTTCCTTTTTAATCAGCGAGTCCATCATATTACAAAACTCCCTTAGGACAATTTATTAGCGGAAGACCATAGTATTAAATATTTATGTACATATGAGCCAAATCCTGGTATCAGAACGAAAGGTGTGAATAACAATATACTGGAGCTGATATGCAAGCTTAGTTGTTAGTTTTATGTAATATAATTCGGTTGGGGATTTGTAACATCAGAGGAGGGACTGCGGCACGCAGTCTAACGCCCAACTCTGTTATAAATCAAGAGTACATATGTTTATCCGGCCATTCAAACAAAGCTACTATTCTCATTCATGTTTACTAGATTTCCGGTTTTAAACGCAATGGAAACACGATACAATTGCCGGCCGCGTGTGCTATAAAGCTGTTATTGTTATGCAGGCTATAGAATATTAATTAGATTGTTGAATGATCCGTTTTAATGATTTTGTAAGCGACGATATGCTTTTTATAACGAGCGCATGACCAACCACAATCCTACCGGATGTTCTTAAATATATTTGCCGATTCGTTTCCCTAGTTGATTTTACAACATGTGTCGTGGTGTAGTGCTCGAGTATTAGGCTATTTATATACGCTATTTTAACTACAGAAATATCGAAAATCACCGTCAGGCAATTAGCGTTTATTCTTCGTAACATAATGATTTAGGTCCAAATCTTGGACCTGATACCGAACATCCTGATTCAATTTCTTCGCGTTCTTACTCATTTCCTCCAAGCACATGCCGGAATAGTATCTTAAATTATACCACGACCACGTTCTGCCACATCCTTCCCAACTCATTATTCACTAAGTTATTTCACCATTCGACAGTACACAATCTGAACTATTTAGAGTGTCAGGTATGGTAACCAAAACCAACAAATGCACACACACACTTTAGTGAATATATATTATCAACGTAATAATACCTCCCACACAACTTTATGAAAATATGTTATAAACGTAGTAATACTTCCCACACAAGTTTATGAAAATATATTATAAACATAGTAATACCACACAAGTTTATAAAAATATATTATAAACATAGTAACACCTCCCACACAAGTTTATGAAAATATATTATAAACGTAGTAATACTTCCCACACAAGTTTATAAAAATATGTTATAAAACGTAGTAATATTTCCCACACAAGTTTATAAAAATATATTATAAACGTAGTAATACTTCCCACACAAGTTTATAAAAATATATTATAAACATAGTAACACCTCCCACACAAGTTTATGAAAATATAATATAAACGTAGTAATACTTCCCACACAAGTTTATAAAAATGTATTATAAACGTAGTAATATTTCCCACACAAGTTTATAAAAATATATTATAAACGTAGTAATACTTCCCACACAAGTTTATAAAAATATATTATAAACGTAGTAATACTTCCCACACAAGTTTATGAAAATATATTATAAACGTAGTAATACTTCCCACACAAGTTTATGAAAATATATTATAAACGTAGTAATACCTCAGTGCACGGTTATGGATCATTTAAAATTATTTAGAATGTCGAACTGTAAAGAGCGTCGAGTGAGATCGGAATATTTATATGGATGGTGAATAGGCTTCTATACGGATTTGAAAGTAGGCGGTTTTATGATCGAGATTTGGACCACTCACCTCCCGATAAAACTCCACAGCCCTGTGGTTGTGCCACTCTGGTGTATGGTTGTCATTCTGCTTTGTATCCGGGAGTTTCGGAGAGCAAAGGCTGAGCTTCAATTCTGTACCATTCGGGAGTTTCCTCGGTCCTTTCAGGATAACCTGAAATAATTTCCTAAAACACATCGTGAAACAGCGGAACACAATCAAACAGGACTTTGATTTAGTTCAAACTTATGGATATAGTGCAAAATAATGTGACTTTTTTATATTTCCTAATATTAAGACAGCCATTTTGGATTGCAACATTGTTAAATCCGTTTGGTTTAACAATTCTAAGGCATTGTGTCAATTGTCCAAGAGAAAACGCTTCAGTCGTGGAGTTTCTCCTTGCTGTTTCCAGGAACTGTGTATGACCTTGTACACACTCAATGCCTCAGAACAGTTCAAGATTTCATAATTGTAGAAAATTAGTAAAGACGTTTGATATCATCAGAAATAAGACAGAGCGAATAAGAATGCACAAACGATTCTGAATAGCTACTAATTAAAGAAGAAATTGTTTAAAAAGTAATGTCTTTTGTCGTACGTCTTTAATGTGACAATCTTCGAAATTAAAGCAGAATGTAATCGAAGAAAAACATCTTCGTTTTCTTATAAAGGGAAGTTTTATTAATTAGTGTATAATTAAAGGAATGCTTACTGAGAGTTCAGTCATTTTCAGTATCTCATTCTTCCTCCCCAAAGAAAATGAAAGTCGTAAGCACTTCAGAAGAAAGAACTGTTATTTATACATGTTGAACTCTTGCTAAGTACAGTACTTTCTCGTTTACTTGTATTTGTAAAACTGGGCATAAGGGAAAGTTGCTTGATGACGCAGTAGATTTCATAACGAGGAGTTTCGTCATATATATATATATATATATATATATACATACTTTGACGAATACTGTTACGGTTATGGACGTTTTATATAAAGGGGAATATATCCCTCGTGGTAAATACGAGAAATTTGTATAGAGTTTAATTTGAAAGCACTGAAGAGAAGATATTACTTGACGTAATCATGAGTAGATAAGAGGACAATAGTGACAGGGATCGTAGAGAAACGTGTTTTGAGACTGTGAATTAAATTCTGCCCTCAGGAAATGGTCAAGTGGCGAGTTCTTGTGAACTCAGATATAAACCTTGTATTTCAATAACAAGCCAAGAATTTATTGAGTAGATAAGCGCCAATTAACGTAATTCTCATGCTAGACTTTGTTTAATGAAATTACTTCTAGCTCTTCACTCCTAAGATTTGCTTATCTTTATGTCTATTATATTTGTGTTTTAAACTGTTGAAAGTAAAGCAAAGTATTACATAAACTTGTATACGAAATTAGCATGCAGTGTTTTACTCTCGAGAATGCCCCAATTTACGACTAACAGGTCATGTTATTGTTTATTGTTCTCAAATTTTGATATGTATAAAATTACGAATAGAATCTTCGCCATAATACGTAAGCGTTATGTCTATTTTATTGCTCTGTTGTTACAAATGCTATGCTACTATCGACGTTCGCTTATGGCCTCGCTTATTCCTTCAGCGTCCTGTCACATTCTACTCCCTGAAATGACATAAATGCCTGCTTACAGTGCAGTTTCAAAACACGATCTGTTTCAGACCCAAAATATTGAAACCAAATGTCCATCACTTGTCCAAACAATGAATATGTACGAATCTATATACAATACGTATGCAGTATCAAGTGAAAGGTAAGAATTCGAAAACAAATATTTTCTTTTTCAGCATGCTGGAACCTAATTTCGATAAGACATTCGAAAGGTACCATTCCTGTTTCGTATAAAATAATGCGCATATAATCTGAGAATTATACATAAATGAATGTTGTGTGCAAAAAGCAGGGTTGTTTAACATTAAGTAGGTGAATACCTATGATAACAATTGTGATTTAAATAAAATCCAAGGTTTTAATAATCAGACACAACATTATTTAGAAGCGCAAAAATATTGTATTTCATTGCTAACCCTTGAAGAACGGTGTTTGTAAGTCGCTTCGCTTAGTTGCTTACACAGTGGAGATAAATAAATCAGAGCAGCAGAACCGGTCCCGCTCTTCTGAGCTCTTCCTTCTTACAGGAAGCCGTAGTGGCTGTGATTCTGTAACGCACTCTTTGTGGATTCACTGGGTGATGGATTGTGGGAATGTAAGAGGTGGTAATGGTGGACTCATGCCACCAAATTTGCAAACATGTATACATCAACCATGACAGTGCATGTATGCCGCAAATATATGGAAATGAATTGTCTCAGCATTTTTTAATCTCGTGCCATTTTCTCGCCCTCTGATCTACTCACCGGGCGCCAAGTTATAAATGACAATATATTGGTTTCTGCCCTGAATATTGAGCTAATAGATTGCTCTTAAGCGTTGGTAACTAGACAACTTAGATAGTCGTTTCTCCAAAATGAAAATGTGTGTAAATTCCTATTATGTTTCTGCTGAGTAAAACCGGTGTGAAAAGTGCCTGAATAATTCTGCTTTATAAGTGAAAAAAGGAATTAATTTTGAGCATTAGTTTGTTAATGAAGTACTCAGAGTATCAAAACCTTAATTTTTCTTTAATTAATGCAGTCCATATTGCTATATTTAAATGAGTGTATTTTAATATGTTTCATTTTCTGTGCGAATAACTAAACAGTGGTTAATTTACGAAGGCAGCAATGTTGCGAGTAAGTTAGGGAAAATCCTACTCATTTATATAATTGATATAACAGGATATTCCACGGTGTGCTTTACGGAGCCAAAGGGCTTCGCAGAGAGTTTCGAGAGGATACGCTTGAACTTGCCCCAGTGAGAACGTTTATTATTCAGAATTGTTGAAAACTTCATAAGCGTATTAAGTCGTTAATGGCAACATTACATTTTATTTACTTGCGAGTTGTTACTGCAGCTGATAAACTTCACATTTACAAATCCCGTCTTAAGGTGAGGGTTAAAAAATGAACAAATTATTGGTATTGTATTTTACAAGTCAAGAGATGCGATAAATTTTTCTTCAAACAAAAGGGTTATTTCGATTCGTCGGCATTTTTTAGATTACACTTTTAACACAGTGTAAGATCAATGCGATGGTTTCCACTATCTTATAAAGTGACAGTAAGTGCTTAATCGCTTCCTATCTTTACAACGTTTTGCTAGGGAAATATACCTGACAATGTTCGTTAATCACCAAGTGACATGTCTACACGAATATAAATGTCAAACTATCCTTATGTGCTAAAAAATTATGCGTGAAGAAATCTTCGTTTTAAACCCAACTTCCAGCTGCGCAGTTTCTTGTAATTTTCAAGCTTAATCGCATGAGGCGTCATCTCTCCCAATACGGCGTCTCTCCCATCTGTACCTTATGCTTCTCTTATATCTGATGATCCGTCAAGTGTTTTCCTTTTTCAAAATGAAAAGCGCTCGGAGGCAAAGACGTTTTAGATGCACTGTTTTAAATATTTGTTCTGGAGAACGCAGTCTTCTAGAAAGTCAAGGATGATTTGATAACAATTAAGCAACTACATGTACGAGTCCTTTCTGAGAAATGGACTACCACAGTCAAGAAATTCCCCTACGTTTTTGGAACCGTACTCACAAGGATGCACCCCTGTACCCTATCTTGAGCCTCTCTTAAATTCCGTTTCATTATATTCACCTAGATCTCCCAAGTGCTATGTGCCCTTGAATTGTTTCGAACGAAGTGGTGTATTTGTTTTTCATCCTCCACGCTGACCTATCTCATCCTTTTTTATTTTATCCATTCAATTTAAGACACTCAATGGGCGATTATGGGAAGAGAAATCAAGATTCCATGAAGGCAACGCCCGTAACAGGTCTTCGCAACGAAAGAGTAATATACACAGAGAATTTTCAAAATTGTTTCAATTAACTTGCGTCCAGGTTTCAGAAGTATCCACTGCACTTCCACCTCTCCCAAGTGACCTCTTCCTTTCAGGTCTTTGCACTAACAATTTTAAGCATTTCTTATCACGTTGTACTGCTCGCCATTCACTGTCAGGTTAATGAAATTAGTGAGGACGAAATAAGAGGGGCATGTAGCATTTATGGGGAGAAAATTACTGCATAGAGAATTTTAGTGAGGAAACCTGAAGGTAAAAAGCTGCTTGTAAGATATAGGCATATATGGGAGGATAGCATTAAAGTGTACCTAGAGACGTATTACACAGAGTCAAGGAGAAGAGGAATATCCTACATACAATAAAAAGAAGAAAGACTAACTTGATAGGTTACATCTTGCGTAGAAACTGCCTTCTAAAGCACGTGATGAAGGAAAGATAGAAGGAAGTATAGAAATGACAGGAAGACGAGGAGGAAGGCGTAAGCAACTACTGGATGACCTTAAGGTAAAGAGAAGATACTGAAAATTGAAAGAGGAAGCACTAGATCGCACCCTGTGGAGAACTCGCTTTGGAAGAGGCTACGGACCTGTCGTAAGACAGACTACAGAATGAATTAGAGAGAAGTAAGATTGGATATTTTAAAAGTATTTATCTGAATAAGGGCAGGGGCAATTATTTGGCCTGTTTTAACACCGTGCTGAACCTTCGGCTTCCATAAAATGCGCAGAATTTGTTGACTAGCTGTCGAACTGTTAATTTCTCTGCCAGGCCTCTGCTCTGTGGAGGAGTTTCTTATCTCGGAGCAAGTTAAAGTAATGAAAAGAAGATCAGGTAACTGCTGTGCTTGGTGCATGGAGAAACAATGGCTCACTGCAACATTTTTTAAATTGTCCGCCATTAAAGATTTTAAAATAATCACTTTAGTTAAAAATTCTAGAAGTTTCAACTTTCGACCAATATTTCCCGAGAAAATAGCTCCCGTCTCTCATTGGGCAGTAGGTTGAGTGAGACCCAGAGCTGATCTGGACGCTATGTAAACGAGAAACCCCCCTGCGTCTTCCGGGAATCTAACGGAAGTTTACCTGTCTTCGGCCCCTAGCGCGGCCACTATACTGAGTCAGCTATCCCGGCTCGACACATTCGATAAATTTGCTGGGTGATGTTTATTATAGGACTCCAATACCAAATTTAGTAAATTCGAAGTTATATCATTTTTACACACAGGCACGCAGTCGCCATTATGTCCAGTGCATAATTATAAAAATAGATTAAAAATGTAGTTTACGTGGAAACCGGTGTTATCTACCTTCAGCAAATGTCTCATTTAGAGATTACTGTGTTTTGCAGCAATGAATCCACCTCACATCACAACGCGCTGCAATTAATATCAACCCGGATATGATACGCGCCACGACTGTTGCTGATTGGTTGATCCATGATTTTGACGTAGAATGATATGTCAGAAAATATCTATGTGAACATTTTTCCCCCTCTTGGAATTGTGCCAAAAAGTTGCAACGAAAGCAAAATAAATTACTGTTCTGTTACATCATCTGCAGTTGGAATCGAAGTGATGAATGATTGGCTGGCACGCATACTCTCCGAATTTGATTAGATTCTGGATCACAGGACACTTGTTCGGAATCCCTTGTGCTTTACACAGCTGTAATATGCTGCTCACTATATAGCCTTGTCATCACGGTATAGTGCATCTTCAGACTGCGAATGGGAGAGACAGCCTCCAGGTAATGTTACAGTATCCAACCGAAACCAAGTGCTCATTCCTCACCGATGACATGACAACCTTCTTGTTCATTATTACGATATAGGAACTGAAATATTAAACCAGGAGTAACATTGAAATATTCTTTTCTAGATTTGAGGCTGTCGTGGCTGTTAATATCAAGATTACCTGCATTCTTCTAAGATATGACGCCGTGTAGTTTGGTAGACGGGTAATATTAAAGTTTTGTATGCACCCCTAGGTGTTCGACCATTTACTGAACAGCAGTAATCAGACACGCCACCTGATTTGAAAATAAAGTATATAATATTTTTCCATACTTTTTTAAGTTAATTTTTTTGTCAGAATAAACAACGATAATTTTCCTGAATAGCTTTAGCTTAATCAACTTGATAATTGATATGTGATTTATTATCTTGGAGGTACGATTGAAACTTGAATATAACATTCTGATCGGTTGTTTGTGCCTCTCCATTTCGTCGTAATGCAGCCTTCGAACTACAAAATTCATCCCAAATGCATACTCAAACGTCTCACCTCCCACCACAATATCTTCTTCACTTCTCAATATTCTACCTGCCTCCAACATATATCTACCAGAAGGACGATGCGAGCACTGCCTGGGATTCTTTAGAACCGTAAACTTTATGCCTGCCCCCATAATAACGTAGTGTTTCCCATTACAAACCCTAATTCTTCTTCCTTGCCAGCTGGATAAACAAGACCAAAAGTAAAGCCTCGGCCCAGATAGGAAAGTGCTATTAATTCAATTCATTTCAATGCAGTTCAGCTTATTAAGGAGCGCACTTAACAATGCGGACCAATTGGAAAACCACGAATGCATAATACACAAATACACAGGTACGACACAGTTACACAGATAAACAAAAACAGAAAAGGTTGTGTGAATACTGACTCAGCATCCTACCAAAATATTTATAGGTCCAAATAAAATTCTAATATAAAAGAAAAGTTTCAGCATTTTATGAGTAATTAGCGTCAGTTAATATAAAATGTTTTAAAATAGTAATATTTCTACATATGCCTACATCTTTACAGACCGAGTATGCTGCATTGACGCGTGTAACCGAAGGACAGATTTTGTGTTTAACATCTTACATAGGGAAGTCTTTAACATTACGGAATGGAACACGAAGTCCAGTGTTCTTCAAACAGGGCGGACAATTTTTAAACCAGTATAAATGTTAATAAAGAACAGAACATGATGGTAATATCTTATCACCTGAGGGGTGTGAAGCTTTAGAGGCTGAAGTGAGTCGTCATAACTAAATTTCATGGGAACAGAAAAGTTTTGGCACTAGGATACAAATTTCCGCTGGATAAGTTAAAGCTTTTTAGTGGCTGTAGATGTAATTGAATTCCAATTAAATGAAGCGTTTTCAATCTTTGGTTTAATTAAGGTAAAATAAAAAACAAACAATCAAGTTTAGAACAATAATACGTTTCAGTTCAAAACGAGGCCTAATAATGTAATTGACTGAGAAAAATATAACGAACATGTTGAGAGAGACGTAGTTTGGAACGTATTACGACTCCAGAGTCTGATAGAAATCACAGAGTTTATATATATATATATATATATATAATATGAGAGGATTTGTTTTCGTAGTAAAACTGTTGACTCTCATTTTACCAATATTCAGTTTCATGAAGGTAGCCAACCTTGTATACAATCAATATCGGATTGGAAAAGGGTGCAATCATCAATCGAATTAATAACACGAAAATTTTTTGTATAACCGGCAAAAAAAACACATCTGGAATATTTAGTAGTGCTGCAAAGATCGTTAATAAAAATATGAAACAAGAGGGGGCCGAGTACAGATCCTTCAGGGGCTCCGGAAAGAACTGCAAAAGGTGACGAAATAATTCCCGAAATGCGTACAAAATATTGACAGCTGGTTAAGTAGTTGCGAAACCATTTGACGAAACTGTTGGAAAGGCCAAAAGAGCTAAGTTTTTTTCAAAACAATAAAACGAGGAACAAGGTGAAATTAACAGCTTTGATCAAAATAAGTAACATCCACTTAACACTGAGAACGAACAAGAGTAGAAACGTAGTCTAGACAGTGTCAATGCTCTTTTTGAGAAAATTGGTAGTGTCTGCAGAAAGGATCACGTTAGAGTTGAGGAAATATGGAAACAGCTAGGAACACCAAGTATGGTGGAAGTACTGGAGTGGAGAGCGCATGTGGACCGAACTGAGAACTAAAGGTTGCCAAATAAAAAGATGGGCTATGAACTTACAGGCCGTCGTCCGCTGAGAAGGCCTGGGAAAATATGGAGAGGGCAGTTTGAGTATCCTCTGAACGGACCGATAACATCATAGCAGAGCAAGGACGAAGACAAGAAGAATACTTCATCGCGATTTTGAAGGATCAAATTAAAGTAAATTGCAAAAAGGAGTTCTTTACCTATAAATTTACTGCGTTAATAGATTCGTTTTGAAAAACATTGCATGACTGTGGGTGTATTTAGCATGTTTGGAGATATTCATTCCTGTGTCAGCGTGGAATAGAAACTAATTTTAAGAAATAACAACAATATTAGTACAAGACAGATCTCAACGAGGGCAAAAATAAGGAAAACTCAAATTTTGTGACGAATATTAAGGGAAAGAAGTATCCGTTTTATTCAGACACGTGCGGTAATAAGAAACGTGTACATGCTGAGGATGGTGTATGTTGTACAAAACAGAGTTCATCTAACAGCCATCCGCATAATAATTTAGGTTGTAAAACCAGTAAACATCAATATAGCTGTGTGTATTACTCTTGTGACGAAAATACATATGGCGACTTCAACAGCTTCTGATATGTCGTTAGATTTAACCTAGTGGAGGTCATACGTTTTCTGCTTTCTTAAACTAAAAACGCATTTCGGAAGCTGGTTCTGCTTCCGTCTTCTGATTTGTTGACACTTGACGTAAGCTGATAAGCTTGGCTAGACGGCACATATAGTTGTTGCTTCCTCCTAGTCGCTCCAGAGCCAAAGTAACTATAAACAAGCAGAAGCGCCCTCAAGGAAAAATACATTCAATTTTCTGACGGAATGCTTTTCTTTTCTCAGAGGCAAAGGCGAGGATCGTGGGACCAGCTGACCTTTACGTAAAGACAGGCAGTTCGGTGAGTCTGACGTGCGTGATAAGCCAGGGTCCTCACGACCTAGGGACAGTGTTCTGGTACAGAGGGGCAGCTATCATCCAACAACCCGTAGTTCTCACGGAACAGACGGCCTCCACTCAGCCACAGCCACGAGTTCGTATCGATATCGAGTGGACTGACCAGTTGACGTCACGACTTCACATCTCCAAGGCACGACCTTCAGATTCCGGCAACTACACCTGCATCCCAACTATCGCAGATTCCACCAGCGTCAACGTACACGTCATAAATGGTAAGTAATTCAGCAGGATTAAACCTTCAGCATTTATTTTCAACCTTACGGAAGAAGACTGGGATAGCGTAGTCGATATAGTGACTCGCTACGGGCTGTACGGTCCGGTGTTTGAACCTCGGTGGGGGCGAGATTTTCCCTACCCGTCCACACCGGCCCTGAGGCCCACCCAGCCTCCTGTACAATAGGTACAGGGTCTCTTTCTCGGGGGTAAAGCGGCCGGGGCGTGCCGTAAACCACCCACGCTCCATCTAGCGGCTAGATTAAAGAAAGGGTACAGCTGCATGTCTATCCTCCCCTCTAATCCTTCATGGCCTGTTATAGGGCGAACTTTACGTTTCACCTTTACCTTTACCTTACGGAAAAACACTGTCTCCATTAAAAAAATCCGTCGATAAATGCTATTTTAGCAAAGAATCGCTGTTTGTTCTGAGAATTATACGAAACACGTACGTTTTGTGTGTGTGTGTGTGTGTGTGTATGTGTATGTGTGTCAAATGCAAATTACGTGGTGAAACAATTTTTATAACAGGTGGTACGTATGGTTACCACTGTATCTTAAAAGACTCTTTAAAGTGCAGCGGTTACTAATGTACCACCTGCTGTAATATTCAACCTTGAGAGCGTATTTTTATGTTTCACATGATTCTCAAGATAGACATAAAGTCTCTCTGTAATGGAGACGTAGCGTCCTTTGTGTGAGAGCGGAACTAAGCTTTTTAAGGTTTTTGAAAGATATTTAGATTGACTTCAGGCTTCAAACTTTTGAAGGTGAGCAAGGACATCGGCGTAACGATTCCAAGCACTTTCGGGATTGTTTCTTAACTACAGAGACTAGACCCCGTCACTTATACAGTGAATATTGAAAGCCTCTTGTTATGGGTAAAGTCGGCCTGAGCACAAATTTCACCACTTTTCTGCATTCGGTTCTAGGTCTGAAATGCTAGACTTCATCTTCAATTTATTTCTGTGCGTTGATGGAAGCTGGTTATGCATGTGGACAAACTTTACACATATTTAATGAAATCTTTTTGTCTTTCCTGACCGAATATTATAAATTGTAGCCCTTCGAAAATAATGTCTTCAGGAAAGCATTCAGAAATTATATGATTTTATAATTATATCTAACACGAAACACGATGAAAATCTTTATAAAGTATGAAATTTTGACGCGTGTTACTTTGTTGTTAGGTGTTTTAGCAGCCAAAATTGATACTAACTACGAATAGGAGCAGAACATGGCAGAAATATGAGGCACTGGAAATTGAACTTGAGTCGATATTGCAGTATCCACGTTTGCCGGAAATGTGTCACAAGGCACTTCTAGATATCGGCACCTCTTGCTGCGTATTGTTATTCTGTCGCCTTTATTGTAGTACTAAAATGCCGGTTTTCTGACAGAATGTTTCACTTGTAAGGTTACGTACTGTGGCCAAATTTGTGACACATGCATGGAAATCTTAATCCCAAAAGATTTAGTTTTATGAACGTAATAATGCAGCGACAACCGATTTCCTTGTCAAATTTCAGTGGGCTGTAAGCTTGTCTCGTGATTAGTTGCGGACTTAAAATGCGCTGATAGAAGACGAGATTCTGTAATGTGAATTAAAGTACGACAGACAAGAAAACAAGAATATTGGTCAAACAAGGAATGCTTAGGCCACATCGTCTTCGTGACAATTCATTATTCATAAAAATCTCTGCAAACTTCCCACGACACCTCTGTATCGATGGTAGAGTACCACACTGGCTTGTAACCATTTTTTTGTCATTCTATTTACATCTGGCAAAACTTGCATTTTCTTTCCAATAAGCTGATGTGTCCATTCTTTGTCGATCGTGTGATTTTCTTCATCAGTAACGAAATGTATGGTAGATAAAACGTTCAAGAAGGAGTGACACTCAAATTAAGAACTTAAGATATATTTACGCAATTAAAAAGACAATTGGCAATTACAGTTATAACCACGTCCGCAAAGCGGTACCGCTATACTTACACCTCACTTTAAGCGTCGTAGCTGGTATATAGTAGCAAGGAGTCGATCCCAGGCCAGTTCATGTGGGATGTGTGGTGGAGAAAGTGACACTGGGGTAGATTTTTCTCTAAGTATTTCTGTTTCCCCGCTGTCGGTGTCATTTCACCAATTTTTCTATATTCATTTATCGGCCACCAACATTATATAATCTTAACAACCCAATCTTTAAGTAAAACTCTTCTCGCTTCCTAATCAAGGCTTCCCTTCGTACTTTCTTTTCTCACGTGGGAGTTTTGGTATGTTTGGAACCATTGGTGAAGTGTTCAGTCTTCAGTTTCGGAGATGTATGCATAACGTTTCTCTGTGAATTTATCTCTAAAAGGTTAAGACTTGCGGGAAGCTTACATTGCATATAGAACGTGTGTTTAAATCTTCTCTACACCTTCTGTTCAAAACAAGTTTCACTCTCATGAATATGTACCTAATATGCTGGAGATGAGCTCAAGAAAGCTTAGTACGTAAAGTCTCCGTTAGAGGTGTCGTATTTTAATCAAAACTGAAATATCTTGACATTTTTGTTAAATTCGCCGCTCAAGGGATTCATGAAACCCTATTCTGCTGTTTTTAAGTTAGGTGCCTACAGATAAGCATACATAGAAACTTACGGATAGAGAGATCTTAACATGCCGTCTGCAGGGATTGCCATTTTTATATTTCACAATATTGGGATGCTTATGTTCTTGTACTTATGCTTGTTCTTTGTATGTATTGAAATGATACAAATTTTCCTGGATTTTTCGATATATAATTCATTTCAGAAAACTAATTAGTTCATAAAACCAAATATATTTTCCAGCAAATTAGAACAACAGTTACTCCGAAACAGTTGACAGTATATTCCCGGAACAGCAGCGTTGTCTTCCTGCTAAATGTTCTGATATTCAATATGTAACATGGTATGGTAAACATAAAACTATCCGAATCTAAATATGACACAATAGAGTCATTTGAAGTGTATTTAAATCAAACTGCATGCGTCTTAAGACCTCGAAACAAGTCGGTATTGAGTGGTTAGGTTAAGGCTCCGGCCATTTTGTCCCGGCGCCTATTCCATAAGAAGCGTTCACACCTCCACAGCCTGTCGAAAGGCGATCGCGAAAAGAGAAATTCGGGGTATGAGTGGAATGTATTATACACACAGAGTAGATATTTATATTTTTCAACCGATGAAGAAAATAAATTCCAAAAACGCTGTGGTTTTTATTTGGAAAAACTGTTGCAGTGGGCATAGTACTCAATAAAAGTCTGTATTTTCCGTAGTACAGACGTACTGATACGTCGTTTGACGTGTTAGGTTACTTTAGTTTAGGTTTCAGACGTACATGCACCACCTTGGGCAGCTCTTCAATCCAAGTCTGCGAAAATAAGCTCAGCAATCATCGTACCTCACCTTCGACAGAAAAATTGTCAATCATAACTTTCCCTGCTCCAACGAGAAACTGAATAGGAGCCCATAGCCCGTCACTGCGCAATGCTTTGTTAGATAAAAGGTAAAGCCATCCCATTACAGGCCTGGGCAGGCCCTTAGGTGTCCAGGAGGTTGAGGCTCCCAGATTTCTAGAAAATCAGCACATGAAGGTGGTAAGGTTGTCAGCCCTACGCACCGGCCGCCGTTACCCCCCAGGAAATATTCCTGGTACTCATTTCTGTTAGAGACTGAGTCGACCCCAGGGTCATAGTGCGACTGAAAGGATTATGTCAATGGAAAATTCCAATGACTATCGGGAATCGAACCCGCGACCTTCTGGCTTGTAGTGCAGTGCCTCAACCAACTGCGCCACCGCGTGCCCCAAGCCTGTTAGATAGTCTTAACAATACACAGAAAAAATCCGGATTATTTTAATAGTTTCAAGTCAGTGGTAAATATACGTACCAGCTGCTGTAATATTAAAACTGAATTTTTCCCATGCACTGTTTATGTCTCTTATGATTGTCATAATAACCACATTTCATTTCCCTGAATAGTATTAACCGATTAGTCTTTATACTTCATTGTTTAAGCAGTGGATTGTGATTTATGTTCGTGGGATACGGCGTTGCCACAGAACGAGTACCTTTCTGCTGATACGAGAGAATTCGAAAATATATGTGATGTAGGACACAATTGTGTATCAAACTCTCCCGTTCCTCTTTCCACCTCCGGAACATATTCCACCCTCAACCTAACCCACTGAAACCCAAGTCAATAAATCACGGTTTCTGCAACGCAGGGATGCTTCCTAAACAGAGTTCAGTATCATAAAGACATCACGTTACTAATTATTTTGAAAAAAAAATAGAAGCTGGGAAATTTTACTTTCAACGTTCAAAGAGATAAAAGGCGTGGATATTAAGAAATATAAGAGACTGAGAGCGAAACATTGATTAAAATAAATTCCGCTGAAATAATTGCTTTGCACTCTCATAGTCCATGTTCTACTTATTGCTGTGGCATTGCATAGTGGTCAGTTTGTGCGAAACAAAAACAGGCATGAACATAAATCACCTTTACACTACGAAAACCAGTTATAGTTACGTAGCTTGCTTGCTTGCTTGCTTGCTTAGTCGTCCTCTTCTACCTTCCGGTGTCGAGGTATAGTTACGTAGCAACAAGACTAAAAATAGAGAAACGGAGAACTCTTTTGGACGTAATATTCAGTAAACCCTTTGAAATGTCAGTGGAAAATTTTAAAATTTCTCTTATTTAGCTACGAATTCTGTAGTTAACCTTTCTATTGAATTTTATATACAGTATCTCCCTTGAAGTACACTTTAAAATCACAGTTCTACTGAATTCGAGAGGTGTTAACTCGTAAGATATTTTCTGGAATACAGCTTCATAGAAAAATGGGTGCTACTACCTAGAGGTAATATTTTTCTTCAGGAATCGAGATTGCAGTACCGACTGAAGCATATGTTTTATTAAGTGCTATGTATTGCTGCTACATTTTGGATACATCCATGGCTAGTACGGGGTACACTGTGGCGCGATTGGTTGAGGCATTGCCCTACAAGCCGCAAGGTCGCGTCTTCGATTCCCGATGGAGTTATTGGGATTTTTTATTGATTTAATCCTAGGGTCGACTCAGCCTCTAACAGAAATAACTACCAGGGGTATCTACTGAGGTAAAGGCGGCCGGTGCATAGGGCTGACAACCTTGCCACCTTCTTGTGCCGATTGTCTAGAAATTTGGGAGCTTCAACCTCCTGGAGCCCCAAGGGCGTGTCTAGGCCTGTATGGCAATTGCTTTACCTTTGCTTTTACCATAACTAGTACAAACTCAGGCTATTAACAAAGATGTATAATATAAGAGAGGGTTAATGTCGTTCACTTTGGATGAAGTACTAAAAGTGCACAGTGTAAACAGTCCATTCACCAAAAGTGATCATCTGAGATGATGGATGAAAGAAGTTGGCCGCGGCCAACTTTCGTGCACTTTGGTTGAATCAATGAATGACTGAAGGAATGAATGGACGTGTTACTGCATGTTCCTCCCGTTTGCTGTCTGGTTTCTTTTTCCATTGTTCTGTTTGAAAATAACCTACTATAATGTTGAAATGGAAGGGCAACCACACCATCGGTGCTGGATTTTATGAAAGATCTTGAGTGCTTGTGGAACACAAAATCTGAACACGATAGAAACAAGAGCTCGTGAAGACGCACTACAGGAATTGCGCAGGAGCTGAATATTCCGGAACTCACCGTAGAGGACGTAAAATTGAAAATCAAAACAACTCCTTCTAGTTACGCTTCTGAGCTAGCTAAGGCAATAAAATCAGGAAAGAATAGTGCAGACCTGCACGACGTATATGTGTCGAAATTGTTTTCATTCAAACAAACACATTCATTCCTTTGTCGCATTTGTATTTCACGGACCTCAGTGTCAACAAAGGCTTTTTTTTTCAATAAATTTTTCTGCATTTGTTGATTACACAATCACAAACAACTCTGATACCTAAACGCACGAGATCAGTTGCCGCCATTTTGAAATGAACTAACCTTTTCAATTTTGATGAACAATGTAAACGGAATTTAATTAGTCCATTGAATTCACTTTGGATGATTCATCCACGATGATCATCCAGGTTGCCCAGTGTACATCCGCCTTATGTACGAAAGGTTAGCCTTTGATACTTACTAGTACATGGATGATACGTCCCACACAGGTAAGCGTAATTGGATTAACTCCCTGAAGGCTATTAGAATTTCTGTTTAGCACCTGAATGATTATCAGATCTTGTCCTTGTGGAGAAAATGTTACATTCCAAGGGATTTGTTTGTCATATCAAATCAAAATCATATTTTCCAATTTACAAATTTCATGTTAAGTTTTACCATTAATATTGCATTGTCTTATTTACGTAAAATACTGAAACCAATATTATATAGAAAAACTCGGATTTAAAACGTTAATAAAACGAGTTTATAAGATATACGCAGGAGACAAAACAGGTCACTATAGTGATAACATTCTAGATTCACAGTCGGGAGGTTTTCGTTTCGAATCTCTTGCGGGTTATAAACAATTAGAACTGAGTGTTTTTGTAATTTTTTTATCCGTCCAAGTTAAGGCCAAGGCAGTAGAAAGAGGTGTGGCATTATGGAAGGAAAACTTTAGTTTCTTGGCTTGTCACATACCTACTGTTTCGTTTAATGTGAAAAAATTATATGTACACCTTCAAGTAAAATACGAAGTTTTTTTTCAGATTCTGCCACTAAAGTATTAATACAAAAAATATTTTTGAGAAGTAGTCAGTCTTCGAGAAAAAGCAGCACTGAACTAAGGAATGTCACTCGAAAGGAGCTCTGATAATATGGACCCCCCGCCCCACCCCGAGCACAAAAGTATACAAAATGTTTAAATTTAGCCCAGATTGTAAATCAGGTAGGTTAAGAGTAAGAAAGCTATTTAATCATAACAATGCAAGTAAAATCGTGCCATGTACCTACTAAGGTTTGGTAAAAGTGAAAATCAACATCGGTCATATAAACGTACATCTACTACTCAAGTATGGTAACATGCGGTCCTTTCTAAACAGAAATGAAGTAAGTAAAGGCTAAACTGTTTCTGTTGTAGAAATTAATGTAATATGGAACCCTTGATGCTGCTGGGTTCCATATTAGCAGCATCGCCATGTTGACATACAACGTAGGAACTTATATTTACCGCGCTGACTGCCGACATAAACTCATGCATCGTTTTAAAATGTGCTTCTTACGCTGATACTGTACTTCAGAAAAATACAAGAAAGTAATACTATTGTGATAAGTAAGTAGCCTGTCTATGAAAACTTCAGACATCTCCTAAAAAATTCACAGGTGTTAAACCAATAACACTGCTCAGAAATAAACAGAAGAGTGAGTTTGTTGCTTCATTATAAGTCATCAGTTCTGATAGATACAGCTAGGTGGCAGCAGCAGCAGGAGAGTGTGGCACCTTATCGTCAGCAGGTTCCATGTCATTTCTCTTCTTCCTCAGCATTCTTGATCATCGTCCTGCCTTATTCAGTGCTGTGCAGCCAACAGAGTTTAAAAAAGGGTCGTTAAATAGCCTTATAATTAATCCTGCTGTGTGCTTGCGAACCACAATTTCGTAAACAGAATATATTTGCCTCCTGATGCCTGACGGGCTGGGGTCCAGTTGCCATGTGATGTGTTTAATGCAGCATGTAAGCCTACAAATTATGGCGCTCCACTTCCACAGCTGCATGGTAAGCCACCTCTGCCATCTGTTGGCGAATGAGGGAAATGTGTAATTCTGAAACCAGTGGCCTAAACAGATACTGCGACAATTATGCACGAACACCCTCAGCCCTGCTGAAATGATTTTGGTTAGGTACCAACATAAACACGGATATCAGAGTAAAATATTTCACACTACAGAGCAACCGAGCGACATAAAATCCAGCCGTAGCAGCGGTGCAATATTATTTGCAATTCAAACATAACAACTTAGCTGACGTTACTACAGATTGCATCAAAATGTGTTTTCCGCGTAATTTTATAACTACGTACTACGTATATTCGAATATTCCATTTCGGGAACAGGGAAAGTTTAAAATTCGGTTTAAAAACCCATGTTGTTGCTACATCAGTTTAATAGTTAGGCTTTTGGTATGCATGTTTGTTCCCTCATCACAAAGGCTTTCTTTTATATGTCATACATAAACGCTCATTTCGTCATATTAGTATTTTATAATTGTTAAACAAATTTCTGTAATGCCTTTTGTCATACATTATGCAAATATTTTAACTGTGATTGTAGGATAGATTTAAGATTTGATTTAAGGTAGGAAGGGGATGGATTTTGCTGATAATCCTATACCGTGGTGGGGCCTTGGATTTCGGCTTGTAGCCTTTCTGGTTATGATATCGTGTAGACTTCTAGGTGATTACCAACATCTCAAAAGAAGCTGTTCCCTCAATTTTCGGGTATCTCGAAATTTGCTGTAAATACCTATGAACGTACCCACTGTCATAGCGCCAACAACCGAATCTAAATTTCAGCCGCTGTGAAAATCTCAAAATAAATTTGTTGCTAATTAAATTGATTTTTATATATCTTACTCTTCAAACAATTAAATGCATCTGAAACATATTTATAAATTCTGTTCTTATGTAACAGAAAATTCAATGTTTCTCGGATACAAAAACCAACCTTTTTCCTCTCAGTTAATGCTGTGTAGGAACATAATGGGTGTTTGTTCTGAGATACGAGACGCATAAATACAGTGTGGGGGCACTTGGAATTGTTGAATGTTGAAATTGGTGGTATATACAATAACCACTAGGCTAGAAAGAGTTAATTATGACAATGTTTATGATTTATGAATTGTAAAGAATTTCGAAGTGCCGAGCCCAGTGGCCGCGCGGTCTAAGGCGTGAGTCTACGGCCGCTCGCTTGCTGGGACTGTGAGTTCGAATCCCGCCGGGGGCATGGATGTCTGTCTCTTGTGAGTGTTGTGTGTTGTCAGGTAGAGGTCTCTGCGACGGGCTGGTCACTCGTCCAGAGGAGTCCTACCGAGTGTGGTGTGTCTAAAGTGTGTGATCACGAAGCCTCGAAAAATGAGGAGGCCTAGGCCCCCTAGAGGCTGTTAAGCCATAGGAAAAAAAAATTCGAAGGAATCCATTTGGCTTATTTTAAGAGGCTATTCCTGAACTTGTCTCGAGAGACTGAAGAAAACCACAGAAACCCCGGGACGTACAGGCCTTTCAGTAATAAGTTTACGCGCACACCCCATTGTATTTATATACCAGGAAAATATCTTTAAGTGGGTGTGAAAATTTGTGTTCCTCATCAAGTGAAGGACATATACTGGACAGGGTGCAGAGAAGAGTATTAGGTCCTGAAAGGAAGTAATTTACTGGCAGATGGAGAAAACTGGATAATGAGGACAACCATAGTTTGCGCTCGTAGCTAAATGTCATTAGGATGAGCAGGATGACGCAGGGTAATATGGGTGATTCATGTAGCACGTGTAAAAAGATAAATGCACAAAACTATGTTCTGAAAAGCTGAAGGGACGACGTCACTTGGAGGACATAAACACAGATGAGAGAGCCGTGTTAAAATGGCTCTTACAAAAATTTCATAGTCTGTATAGTGGCTAGGCTATGGACTGTTTGGTCGCCGAATCGTTTTATTATCTGCAGGGGCAAGAGATTTATCTTTTCTTCACAGCGTCCAGACCGGCTCTGAGTCCCATGCGGCTTCCTATTCATCTGGATCGGGGGCTCTTTTCTCGCGGATAAAGCGGCTGGAGCGTGAACTGGCCACTCATCTCCGTTTAGTGCCGAGGTTAATGAATGACTGGAGCTATACATCCACTCTTCCATTTACCTTCATGACACGCACAGGGACAAATTTACTCTCATGACTATTGCATGTGGGTGCTGACTTGATTCGTCTAGTTCAGCGGTACACAAAATGCGGCCCTTCTGCCTCTGTAAAGCGGCTTGCGATCTAATTTTAGAAACACGAAACAAAAGTAAACGAAATTTGACAAATGGTTGTTTTATCCGCATTCCTACAAAACCTAAAATGTAAATTTCCTTATACTGTCGTCTTTTATTTCCATACACTCTTGTCTCCTGATACATTCCCAGTGCTCAGTAACCATAATCGACAGATGATAAGCCTTTTTGGAAGTTCTTGTATTTGTAAACAGTAGTTTTCAAGGGCGAATATTGTGAAGAACCCTGCAGAAATCAGCTCGACCTTCGGCGCGGCCATGGCTGTTCCGGCAACCCCCCCCCCCCCCCCCCACACCACCAACCCCTTTGCGATAATATAATTTGGTGTCAGTAAGCTGAGGAGGAGCATAGGAGGATCAAACTGCGAAGCAATTTCAACAAGTTACCAGAGATAGTGATTTCGCAGGGAGTGTATTTAAACATGACGCTTCAGGAATATGGGCTAGTTTGTAAATAGGCGCGTAATTTGAAGATAAGAGAGGATAGTAAAGAGAGGTAATGGAATATTCTTTACCGTTGCTTACTGCAACAGCTGTCGCGTGTGTCATATGCAGGTGCCGCAAGAGACGCCGTGTAAGCATAGTGAGTTTTAGAAGTACTAGTAGCGATCGTCTATCACAGCAGTCAAATAATAGAAGCAGAAGAGGAAATAGAAGCATGGGGAGAATCAGATTGTTCCAAGTAGTCGAGAGGATCGCAAGAAGACATATTCCAGACTCCGAAACGTCGAAAACAACTTGGCGAAGCGTAAAAGTCGGAGAAGAATAGGCAATTGACTCTGGAGGATTCCGAGAACTGGAGCGAAGGGGAGCAATATGGGACAGAGATGCAGACGTATCTAGGTAGTATTGAAGATGCTGGTGCGGAAGGGAGCTACCATCGACTGGAAGGAATGGATACAGTGGACAGAGACAGGTAGAGAACTGGAATTAGACGAGATATTGGAGAAGGATATACTGCAAACAATCGTGAGTCTAGAAATGCTATTACTGCATATTTCAAGAGAGATGTCAGTACAAATGAAGAATTACAAAGAGATGAGCTTGACCGAACGTTACGCCGTCTTGAAGAAGGAATTCGCAAATTCGCGTCTTTCAAGACCGTCGACAACGCGATCGAATACTTGAAAGCGTTGCGCGATATAGTCCGGGTAGACAAGGACCAGGAATCCGCATTCTTGCAGTGCATCCCGACCGAGAAGGCGAAGGCGGGCACATCCACATTCTACACGATTGCAATCGAAACAGGGGTTCGTGCCGCTGCACCTTCCTCAAATCAGAATTCCCTGTTCGATTTGCTAAAGGGACGATTTGGAAATACGAGTGGACGCGGGACACCATCCTGCGTGAACTCGTATATCTCAGCACGGATGGGCGAACGATCACACATCTGTTCGTTGAAAACTGACGAGAAACCCTACCAGATCTCTCTTCGTTGCTGGCGCACAGAGGACCTTCGAGAGGTGCCGGAGTGGGAGAAATATCTTCACTCGTATGTCATCATCACTTTGCACACAGACGAAGGGAGCGAGGTTCGTGGGTTGATTCATCGTCTCGTCGAGGCAGCCGTGCAGGAAGTGATGGCAAAGGGTGGGCAACACTGGGAGAAGCGGTAAGCAGTTACAAGAATTCATAAGATGTCATTTTTACGTACCTGTGGATGGTATCGTGCATAGTACACAATGGTTGAATTCTGAATTTCGGTTCGTACGTACTAGTGATCCAACTTTTAGGGATGTAGCGAATGTGCTCCATTCGGAATTAGTTCCTATGACCTTAGGTCAGTTAAAAGAGTTTTGGGAAAATCAAAACTATCTATTCTGGCAAAGTGATGAGTATAATAGTCTAGGTCATAAAGTTTACGATTTGGAAACCAGTGTTTCTTATGCAGAAGAGTTTCTGATTTATCAATTCAATGGATCTGATGTCTTCGCGTTGCAGCTTCTGAAATATCTCCAGATATTAACGTTTTAATGAGTGTCAATTTTTTCAGTGAAGTACTTTTTGCTCGCACAACGGTGAACAGTGAATAAACAAGCTCAAGGGAAAAGACAAACGAAATGCAAATAAAATCATTTATTTTATACTATTCATACCGTGCATTGTCATTCGAGCACACACCACTTTAACCAACAAATGCACTCTTATTGTACCTTGTTATGTTATAGAATACAGTCACAGTAAATTAACGCGACATATTTCGATCCCTTGTTGGGATCATCATCAGGGACTTTTAGATTATAAATTACAAAATTACAAATTAACAATAAAGGTAAATTGCAATTTCCGATCCAGGAACCAACAGAGATAGCCTACAATTTTAACCTTTATACATCTTATACTTTTAATATGTACCTTAATTGTTAATTTGTAATTGTGTAATTTATAATCTAAAAGTCCCTGATGATGATCCCAACAAGGGATCGAAACATTTCGGGCTAATTTACTGTGACTGTATTGTGTAACATAACAAGGTATAATAAGAGTACATTTGTTGGTTAAAGTGGTGTGTGGGCAAAGTTATTTGTATTTGCTCACTTCAATTTGCTCAAGATTTTTATAAAAGAGATACAAGTAAGGACTTAGTAATGATTAATTTCGAAATTTAAACGATTAATTAAAAATTTAAGGCTAATTTCAAATAGGTTTTACCTCCCCAATATTGGCACTACTGTCGACAGGTATTATCATTAATTATGCACAAGTAAAAATATATAGGTATTATTTATAACATGGCCCGCAAAAAGTTTTTCTCTTGATTCTGATCTCGTGCCCAAAAGTTGGCTCATGAATGATCTAGAGTATGATACTTTTCATTGGCAGGTTATTATGAACAGAAAAACGAATCTTTGAGCTCCACAGATAGTGAGGAATTTCTTGACTAGGAAGTATTAATATTTTAAGAATATTACTGCTCCACTAATTTACTTAGACAACAATAGACCCTGTTATTTTTAAACAATCATTCACGTTATGTGTGAGGAGAGACAGTTCAACACGCTCCGTGATGCCTCTAGCAACAGAAATAGCTTATCATTATTCAGTAGTGATCCTGCCTTTAAACAGTGTGTAGTCTGAGCTACCAACAGCGTCGTTAAATAAGCCGTAAATAAAAAATAATAACGTACCTACAATAGATAAAAAATGTTGACAAGTTTGGAGAGAAGATTGCATCTGTCGAAGTGAATTTCTGGCTCCTTAAGCTCTAGAGGTGCACACTCCCTCACTCTCCGCTCTTATACTGCCGTATTCAAAGCTTTGACAATGTATGAGAAAGCTGCGGCAGACTTTGTAATATACCATGTTGTTGGGGCTGGGCAAAGAGTGACGCTCGTGTGTTCCCTTTCCTCCAGCCCATCCTGCCGCCAGTAGAGATCACTTCCTAACGCCTTATTCAATAGAATGTCGAGGAGGTCAGCGTAAAATTGGACGACTCGAACTGGCTTTGTGTTATCTAGGTTTGTTCTGACGAGAGTGGAAGGGCACAGAGGCCTGCCCTGAGCTCCTCTTGGCCCAGAAGAGGAGTTACTCTCTAAACCACAAACTCTCTACTCTCTTTCTCTCCTCCCGAGTCTCAAACACCAACAAACCAGAATGCCCTTGTCATCCTGCAGTATCAACGTTAGTATAGTCCTTGCTTCCTCCGGCAGCAGATATCCCAAGGTAAATAACAAAGAAAAATATTGAAAGGAAAACTATTGACTGAGCAGTAATTATAATAACGAATCTGTGGACTCGACGACCTAAAAATTCGATTCCTGTTCTGCACAGAATTTGGAACTGTTCTGGGGCCCATCCAGCTTCATCTCCATTTTGGCCCTACCGGGTCGCTTTCCCGAAGGTAAAATGGCTGGGTAGTGAAACTGAACAATCAACTACATCTAATGTCGAGGTTAACAGGGCGTGAAGCAACAATTCCACTCCCTCCCCCTCCCCGTGTGTATTTACGTGGCAACTGTTACAGTATATTCACGCAGTCGGCATTAAAACGACATTACGTACGTACTTTTTCCGCCATAAATCTTCTTCTGTATGCACATGTTTTCTTCGGAAATGTCACTCTGTACCATTTATTTCACGTCATATTTTCGTGTTTGACATTCTGCAATTGGTGGCTATTATTCACTGCTTATCCTCCCTCGGCAAGCACGTCCTTTTCTTATCTACTTAGCATGATCTGGCCTAGTTTACGCATTGGTAATCTTCTGTATTAACTGTCCTTAATTTTCTGAACCATATTTTACCAGATGTAAGCCTAATGGACGTACGTTGAGTCAGTAATATCCGTTATATGTTATTTGTGTCAAACTACTAACATATTAGCACAAATTAAACAGCGTGGACATGCAGATCCTTCGTGATTCAATTCAGTCGAGTCAGTTCAGAAAAGTGACTCGTTTCTCTGGCCCGAGTCACTTCGCAATGAATTAGTCGCCATTCGCCAATCGAACGTCGCTGTCAAGTGAAGAGTACTGTTGTTTCGTATTCGGCAGTTCCCCGGTTTATAATCTCGACCCCGACATTTACTACCCCGAATGAATTTTCTTTGTTTTCTTCAGTCCGTCCCGGAAAGTACCGGGATAATATCTCAAATTATGCTGCCTCTTTCCTTGCCGTTTCCAATTCATTGTTCACTATTCATCATTCCATTCGACGCTGTAGGGGATACTCTAATCTAACGACAGCATTTCTACTTAGTCTATAAATATGTGTAAACCACTTGGAAGAGAAGGCGTAGATTGGATGATAATATTAAGAGGGATCTTAAAGAAATGGCGTGGCTGGATTAATTTGGCTCAGGTTAGGTACACGTGGCCGGCTTTTGTGAACACAATAATGAACCTTCTGACTTCATAAACTGCGCTGGAAATTTCGTGACTAGCCGAAGACCTATTAGCTTCTCAAGCAGACTGTGCTCTATAAACCACGGCAGCGTGCTAGACTCTCGATGTGTTGAATCACAAATCGAGGCCGAAGTAGGTAGCCTACTTGCTGTTGGCGTATGGTACCTTTCCCCACTTCACCTACCAGCGTATTTGAAGTATGATAATACGAATAATACGTAATACACAATTCCGTTGCCCCATTATTGGTCACTGTCCACCTTCGTTGCTCACACAATAGTCATGACTCGTGTCTGGAGGCGTGAACATACAATTGTAGTGTAGAAGAATGAAAATTTACGACACCCCCACTACGGCAATCAATTGCATCACATTGTCAAGAATTTATTTTT
The DNA here is from genome assembly GCA_021186555.1 of Reticulitermes speratus. NCBI lineage: Eukaryota > Metazoa > Arthropoda > Insecta > Blattodea > Rhinotermitidae > Reticulitermes > Reticulitermes speratus. Next base: position 26,872,774 of record JAJKFL010000005.1, read on the forward strand.
AGTTGCGTAGCTCTACGTTTAATTACTATAGAAAACACGCTGCTTTGCAGCAAGGGAGAGTTACATCATGTAATTAGTTACAGGTCCTAAAGACCGTTACGTTTAGAAGCGGAACATAATAATGTCTGCTCGCTAATAGCCTTCGGCCTTCCATGTAATTGGCGTGTGTCTCACTTTGTGCCCAACACGCAGACCTACAGGTCCTCGGGTTGTTTTTAGGTACTTTCCGCAAAGCAATTGCCAAAAGCGACTGTTAGTTTCGTACTGTCTGTCCGTCTGTTCACATAGAACGCCACGACTCCCACCGGACGGATTTGCGTGAAAATTATATTGGGGAATACAAAATCAACCAAATAATGCACTGAATAAAATACATTCGTAGCTATTATACAAAACCCCTGCATGTTTCAGCACCGGAGTGCCATCATCAGGGGGCCGTACAGTACAAAGCAATGTAGATCCAACACACCAATCTAGTTATTATGTCGCCTTTACAGGAGTGTTTAAATTATTAAACAATAAAATTCTAAAATACATAAAATTAATAACCATAAGTTTACAATGTTGTAATATTAATAGTATTAACAATAGTAAAAATAAGCCATTCCAGGTTTTGCAGTTGTTTACAACTGCATGGATCATGCATACAAACATTATGATTGGGCCTGTACAGATTTACCAAATATTTTAGTAAGTAATGTGACATGATACGGGCTGAAATGTCGCGATTCAATTCTCGACAATGGTGCGATTTGTCTGTTTTCCACTCCCTTTCCTATCCAATTGGTGCTTGAAATTCTTTCATCGGAGGTAAAACGAAGAGAACCTGAAGATAACAAATATCTAATTATAGGGATATAGCCAAAATGTGTGTGTATATAGATCGTAAAATCCTCAGTAAAGATAGCCTTTGTCACGATCGACATTCGTACAGTTCACTTCCAAAAGCCCACTTGGGCCACGGTCGAGATTAAGCTGTTTATTAGACGCATGATTTATATATGTACTGACTGGATAGACGTGACATACAGGTAAAACTCTCCACGTTGTAGGTTTTAGTGGTCAGTATCATGTTCAGGTAGCATCACTCATGGGGAAACTCCTCTATTGCATTTGGATAGGAAATCAGGTAGCACAAGAGCTGGTCTCAGAATCGAGTCCAACTCGAAGCAAAACTACAAAGCTGCGCTCATAATTGTAATTTTGAAATGTATAAGCATACACACTCCTCAGTTTTGCACAAACTTATGTATAAATCATGAGAAAGGAAAATAAACGTTGGTAGACAAACGACAGATGGTGTGATCAGATAAAATTAACTTTACAAGCTGGATTATGGCCTCTAATCCCCAAAGTTAGTTAGAAGTGACAAATTAAGTCCAAAACCTTATCTGCCGCGAAATATTTTGTTCAAGAACAACTGAAAGTATATCATTTAAATTAAAGATGAATGTACTGAAAGTAATGTATTGCTTATATACTTGCACTTTTCAGCATTATAATTTATGTAGCTTATGAATTTTAAAAATGTGAACGGAAGCGGTTGTGGCTTATTTAAGGAGTTACCCAAGCTTTTGGCTCTAGGACTCTAGAAGGTGAGGAAAACCGTGAAAAGCATATGTCAGGATAGTGATCTACGGAACGACGTTTGATCCCTGGATCTCTGGAATTAGATGTCCCGCAATTTTCGGTGACAACGGATTGAACAACTGCAGACATGACAGAACTGTGTAGCTGGGAACCGCGAGGATGGAGAAGTCGTTGGTAGACCAAAGAAGAGATGCTTTTTACAGATAAATAGAATTGGTTTGCAGTAAGTATCGTAAAGAATTCGGAGGATCATGTCTGTAACTGTTACACAATGCTATGAACAGAACTTAATCCTCAGACATCAATAAACGCTGTTAACTCTTTTGTTCTAGGATTGCCAGTTTACCATAATGTTATATGATAATGTTAGCAATATCGTCTTCATTTCACTGACGCCTGCAATATTAAAACGCAGAAACAGCACGGTTTGCATGTATGTAAGGAGAGGGAGGATGTACGGACCCAGGTAAATTAATTTTATCCTTACAGGGAAGGATGTTTCACGATCAGGTAGTCTTTTTCTGAAGGCAAACAGTCAGTGTTATCTGTTCAGTAGGAGACTGGATACATTCTATTTGACCTTCTGGCGGCTGTAGTGGTGATGGTGGTAGTTTGGCTAATTTGTATTTAAATGGGTATTATAATAATATAATTATTTTAATCTAGTATATTTATAACGGTAATTAATTTAAAACCCGGCTATGTTCATATTTGAACTCATGTTGAGATCCTGCAAAATGTAAGGGTGGCTTCCATTCCTTGAGAGTTTGTTATTAATTTAGCTGGTCAAAAATGTCTTGCTTTTATAAAACTCTTAACTTCATTACCCTTTAGACCCTACCCTGCTCTAATTCAGTCTCTCCTCCTACAGCGCATTTCTGTAACACCTAGTTTGATGTTGTTCTCTTGTTTACATCTAGGTGTTCCTAGTCTATCTTTCTTTCTTCGAATTTTACCCATCCTTATTTCTTACGCACTTCGTATTTCTCCAATACATGTAGCATATCCTTTCCTTCTCATCCTTCTTGATTTAATGTGTCTTTTTGTAACTTTATGTAAAGCGTACAAACTCTGTAATTGTGTGAAGTTTTTTAAGTGCTTTCCTAAGCTGCTACGACAAGCTGATGGTAGCCTGATCATGCCTGCCCGCTCTTTGTCCTCGGGGAACAGCACTACTCTCGAGACGGATTTTCGTGAAATTTTACATTCGGAATTATATTACTTAAATTTATGAGAATGTTCTAGCTTTAGTTCAAGTCGAAAATAAAAATACGCCTTATACTTGAAGACCTGAACACATTTATGACAATTATCGCGTGACGGATCTTAGTAATTGAGAGAGACTATGCGAGGTACGAGCTGGGGTCCAAGAAAAATTTAACAAATCTAAACATACCAATTGACTAACGTCACCAACATTCACAAGGACTTTTTCCATTGTCACTAATATATTTTTTAATATTGGTGACACTGGGAAAAGTCCTTGTGAATGCTTGGTGATATGACTCATGTAAAACCGTTGTCAAAAATTTATGTTACAATACCAATCGACCTTGAATAATATTTCGCCGTTTCCGAGATACTCGTCATAATCAGTTTTACGTCTTTTGCTAAGACACGGAGAAAACTTAGTGTGGATTGTATAAAACGTGGAAAGGTACATGTCAGATATTTGCATTGCCAGTACTTTCTTAAGAATCGACTTAAATTTAAAGTCTGGGGATAAAACAGAGCGAACATTTCCTAGCTTTTCAGTTAACCAACAAATGCACAAACATAAACTACTTTATAGTTTTTATTAGTGTCGATGTATTCCCCTACACGTGTTTCGGTCCGTAGACCATCTTCAGGGGGTAACAAACTACTACACTTCACATCGCATGTTAAAAGGGCCCGAAACACGTGTAGGGAATACATCGATACCAATGTGATGTGACACCCCCATAACAAAGTCCACCAGACAACATTCAGCTTATACCACTCCACGCAACAGCACGCGAAACAACACGCTTATAATCAACAACAAATACAATACCATGATTCTGTGCATCAAGTGACCTAAATTTTGACTTTAACTTATATGATAAAATTCTAAGTTTTACAGTTTTACATATTTTACAAATTCAAATGTTTTATAATTTATTACTGAGACAAGTATGCTCTTCGGACCCTTTTAACATGCGATGTGAAGTGTAGTAGTTTGTTACCCCCTGAAGATGGTCTACGGACCGAAACACGTGTAGGGGAATGCATCGATATTAATAAAACTATAAAAGTAGTTTATGTGTGTGCATTTGTTGGTGAACTGAATAGTGAGTGAAAATGCACGGTAAAAGCAATATAAAATTTCCTAGCTTTTTTCATTTTATCTTTCACGGTCCACATATTCTGCTCAGCACTTTTTTTTCGTAAATTCAGAACTAGAACCAGTAGGAAGAAAGAAGAAGTAAGGGGCGTAATAGACGATAATGAAAAAAGTGGAGTAGCAGCTTCGTGCGTTAGTAACTGTAAAATAATATAAAATTTAAAAATAACTATTCCCTTTATTAAGATCCAACTAAATACACTTACTATGCAACATAGACTTTGTTATTTTGTTATATTATCTCCAACATGTTTTTTCTCAGATCGAGTCATCGTCAGAGAGACAAAATATAATGAAAAAAATATGTAAGTGTACAGTCATATCGGAGAGCGCTACACATGCAGCTCTCCATTTACGGGATACAGCGGCATCAAATACAGTTTTTGTTCAACATTAATCTCAGTAACCTGTATGTATAAAATATGCATGACTAAAAATAGAAATTAAGAAGTATAAACATTTTTAATGAAGCTTGTTTAAAAGAATCTGTTGTCGTAGCTTGAAAACAGTATTGGTTTTTTAATTTCTAATACATATTCTTCGTAATTCTTAGTCTGTACCAAATTGTATGAGGGTTATAAAATCAAGGACGACGAAAGAGGTGGTGTATATGGGAGAGATGAAGGATACAAATTTCTTCCGAAAGCCTGGAGGTAAGAGGCCATGTGTAAATATTAGTCTTAAAAGGATAATGTTTTGTTGGACAATAAAGAACTGGGGTGTAAGTGTGTAAGTGTTTGAACACAGTCAGGGTCTATAAACCTCAGGGAATTTCTTGATCAACGGAGCGCCTATCAGCTTTGCGAAAAGACGTGCTATGTCGAGTTGGTTAATCAACTTTATTAAACTGCTCGAATCCAAGCGAAATCCAATGAATGGTACACATTGCCGAGTGTGTGTGTGTGTGTGTGTGTGTGTGTGTGTGTGTGTTTCTGCCCCTTTCCATTGAACCAACTGCAGCCAGACTTTCAATTTTACGTGAAACTTTCATAACGACGTAGCCACACAGATTTTCCTGTATCGAATGTGCCATTTGAATATAATGTCTGCAGCAGCTGGTCTGTCGATACAAAATTGGGATATAAAAAAAATCCTCCTCTAACGAGCTCCCTTTTCAGTCAGCCAGAGGGAAAAGCTGTACTAAGATCCATGCTGCCATTTACTGACATTTTATTATGATTCGTGTATTTTCTACTCTTGCCGTATGCTTTGTATATCTGTATTGACATTCCTAGGAGCATCGCTGTTAGTGTAGAAAAGTTTTATTTGGAGTTCTTAGAAAAAACTTCCAAGCACAAAGTGCAATCATCTTATGGTCTCACAGTTATTCCCGTCAGTCAAGTCAAGCCCACAGACTTTCGGACTGCTAGCCCAACCGACAAACCTATAGCCAAATACGTGACAAAAAAGTTACCGAGATTACAGCAGATGCTAGAACTGCTGTCTGTTGTTACGGACGTTTCCCTGGCACCGCCATAAATATTTTACCTTCTCGCGATGAGATTCTTCTTTGGAAATAGAATGAACCTGATACAATTGAAGTTGTACACTTGATATTTTGGTTCCCTGTGCACGGTCTGTGAGGTATTTTCGACGAAAGTATTCAATCCTCGCACCAATTTATCCAGTTTCTCTTTAGTGAACATTCGTTAGTGTCTTACCCCCCAAACAAAACGGAAATGAGCTCTCTGCTTCAACATTCGTCCGAAGATAACAACATAATTTTGATAACGAATTCTCCTACACTGTATTTATTTCCTCCATATGCGCTACATTTTAAAATCTTATCATTTTTATGTTATTACATTTGCAGTAATTCTCTATCCTCCATGCCCTTCCTTCTTCCAAAATCCAAATACTCTTCGCAGCACCGTTTTGACAAACGTCCTCGATGTCTCTATGTCAGGGCGAGCGGTCACGTTTTACGTCCACACAAAATATAATCTTCGGTACATATTTTGATCGTTAAGTTTCTAGCGTATATACTGAAAGGTAAAATAATTTACTAAATGCAGTAAAAATCGCAAATTGAAGTCTGCTCACAAAGTTGTCGTGAGACCGTAGTTCCGCCTGTACCATCTCCATTTATCTGTACCTCGCGTTTTATAGTCCAAAACAAGTTTAGCAGTTGTGTCCCTCCTAAACTTACCCCGATGGCAGTGACGTTGGCACAGACTAAAAACATTATTATCACAGCTGAGGTTATAATCAAACCTGTTACGGCTTCATTTGCTCGTTAAAATTATTGAAATAGGGGAAGACAGGGAAATCAATCCGTCACGGAGAGACTTGGAGTGCAGAACATTGTTTTGGAATTAAAGCAATACAAACGAGAGTGGCTACAACACGTAGAGAGAATGGACACAAAGAGAATGCCCGAACAGGCACTGAAATATAGGCCAAAGGGGAAGAGAAGCGTAGGACGCCCGAGGAAAAGATGGAAGGACCAGCTTCACCTTGAGATATAAAGAACAGGCACTGCGCCTAACACTTCACAGCTCATGGTGATGATGGTGATGATGAAAAGCCTTTAACTATAAATAAAGTGGCTCTGTAACTGTGCTCATTTGTTCTCCAGCGAATGAAATATTCCCGCTTGCATATGGTGACTTATCACAACCGTAATCATGCAGCCGTCAAAGAATGACAATGTTTATTTATCCATTCTTATTTCTTTCAGGTGAACACCCGGCCGCCATGCAACATGGAAACAAGAACTCGGCAAGCGTCTCGATTTCTGTTCACATTCTTGTACATAGTTTTACAGTTTTCTTAATAAAACGAATGAGATGAAATACACGATCACTGCTGCATCTAGGTTAAAGATTTTATATATAAAATGTGTACGTCTCCAAATATTTCGTGTTTTTAATTCATACACAAAAGCATCCTTGCCAAATTGTCGAACCTCCGAATTACACACAACTTCCTGAGACCTGAATTTATTTCCTTTAATTCCTATCTTCACAAAGGAATTCTAAATGCGCTTTTAAAGGATCTACAGCATCACTCAGCTGATGCCTGTGTGCATTACTGCCACGTGTACAGCGGTAAGTGTTGTACTGTGTCAGCATCAAACATGTAAGTATATATGCATATGCAAGTTGTTTTACGGTTGACTCCACCTTTGTCTTCGTCATTTTCATTTTATCATTACTTTCCCGGTCCTGTTTTCCAAAGCCTCTAACTTCCACTGCTTATTGCACACCAGTGTGCCGTTTTTATGTAGTGCTACCACATTTCTCTGCTTCTGAAGATAACCATTTCAACATTTTACTTGTCCCAGTATTTTCGAGCAACCGTCCAATAATCTCATATTATTGTAGCCTGTACATTTCAACTGAGGGGATTATGTCTTCCTCTAATTTCATAATTGCCAATAAGTAAAGCAAAGAGAGGCAGATGGGAGGATGGGAGATCGAATTAAAATAGAGGCAGTGTTTCTTATTATGGTCACAGCATCCAGATGGCTCTTGGTTCCACCCAGCTTCGTAACCAAGGACTGCCGGGCATAAAGCGGAAGAAGCATGAAACTGATCCTGCACCTCCATTACAGCACACCCAGCCCTTGTTCTACGCCCTAGTTGCCTTCCTGAAAAAAGTGGGCGTAAATCTAAAAGGCGCAAATAAAATTATTTCTCAGAAATAAGGTTTTAGCGTAATAGAAGGCAGCCAGCGAAATGGCGTTAAACCGAAGGTGAGGGAGCGCACATTAAGAAGTGGTTAATTTGGTGAGTGGCGTTTAAGCAAAAAGGCGTAAAACAAACGGACTTAAAACAAGGGAAGGGTGTATCTTCATGTAGAATGCGTGGATCCTTACCTCAGCGTCCCCAAACGCCTTCGTGGAGTCCTGCTTAGGTAAAGGGGCTGTGTTCTGTATAATACATGAATACACTCATGATTCGGGTAATTCTAGCTGCTCTTAGGAGAAGTAAGGACCAAGCGAATTTTATTCAACCCTTTTAAAGATTAAATGTCATCTAAATTGCATACGAAAATGTAGCTTCCACCTCGCAGAGATAAACTCCTTTTCCACCGCAAAGATCATCTTGTTAATGGTGTTGAGGGGGATAATGTTGTTGACTCTGAGTATATGAAAAATAAAAATGAAAAGTGTGAGCAGATGTAGAATTCTTACATGTTAGAGCACGTGGTGTATATGGTTACCACGCGACTTTAAACGGTTAAGTTGGCCCCGACATCGAAATTTAGATACCCTTGTTATGATGCTGCTAGGTAGGCTTTGGACTGTCAGTTATCATCATCAACCTGTTGTCTGTCTTACGACAGGTCCGTAGCCTCTTCCACAGCGAGTTCTCCACAGGGTGCGATCTAGTGCTTCCTCTTTCAATTTCCAGTATCCTCTCTTTTCCTTAAGGTTATCCAGTAGCTGCTTACGCCTTCTTCCTCGTCTTCTCGTCATTTATATCCTTCCTTCTAACTTTCCTTCAATCACTTGTGTTAGAAGGCAGTTTCTACGCAAGATGTGACCAATCCAGTTAGCCTTTCTTCTTTTTATTGTATGTAGGATATTCCTCTCCTCCTTGACTCTATGTAATACTTCTTCATTCCTCACACGATCGTTCCAACTGATCTTCTCCATTCTTCTCCAGCACCACATTTCAAAACTTTCCAGGTATTTCTGATCTACTTTCCGAAGTGGAAAATATAGTGTTAGTAATTTCCACTTGCATTTTCTCTGGCGCCTAATAATAACTGTTTTGCAATCTTCCTTGTGAAGTTTCAAATTACTCGGTCTTTCAGAAAGTGCCTTGCGTTTATATAACCCGGACATACATTACCGCTTCACAAAATACCTTTAGTAACATGCTCTGATTTATCAGCTCTGTCCACGCAAAAACCTTACACTTTTTCTAGTTTCTATTTTAAGGTTGCATTTCTATGGGGATGTTGACCTGTTTAATCTGACTTATAATCAAGTCCGATGGTGGACTTTTGTGAACGCGGGAATTAATGGAGGGAATTTCATAACTAACTGGGCGGTTATGAGCATCCTAAAGAAGGATCGTTCTCCAACGGTGTGAATCATACGCGGTATTATATATGGGGAGATTACTACTATACTACTAGTACAACTACTACTTGTAATTTAGTAAGAATTGTAATTACGATGTGTGTAAGTCAAGATTAGTTAATACTTTGTGTGTACGAGTATTTCGTACAAAGGTAGTGAAAGCTCCCAATGTCTTTTGTAGTAAAATAAATGCATGTGAAATTTTTTAATAAATCTATAGTACAAGTGTTTCATAAATAGAATTATATTATTTTTCTTCTCTTATTATAAGTTAGGCTCTTTTTCACTTCTGATTCAGTCCTGAAACTGTCAATATTTTAGACCGTGCGTACGACTCCTTAAATAGAAAATCTAAGTTTTTAAGGTCTAAATTTAAATTAAAATTTATAATTTTGTAATAATAATTTCCTTTGTTATAGTGAATCCCTTAAGTGATGCTTAGGCCTAAATGTGATATTTCAAACCGCCTTCAGTTTTCAGCTTCCTGATTAATTATTTTGAATTTTATGATTGACTTTTTAGTTTAGTTTGTCTGTTAGTATACTGTTTAATTATTTATACAAGCGGAAATGCACTTATTTAACTGCTGGGTTTGACCAACTCTTTATTAAAATACGGGAACATTGAAGGTCTGAACGTAATTAAAAACAATTTTTGTGTGACGAGATTATAAGCCTGCTTTCCTGTAGATATCTCAGTTTACATAGAAAGAAACGTAGATTAATAATGATAGTATTTGGTCATGTATTTCTTTACGTAATTTAAACTAGTGCAAATTCCGAGTACACTGGTCAGAGTTATGCATTTCTCCATGTTTGAAACTGCTGACATGTACATCATTCATGCAGAATGCAAACACATATAGAGGCCTATTTTTAAAAATTAGCTTAATGTTAAGCTTGGTGTTACATAATCATCTAACCACTGGGCTTAAAACGTTAATCATCTAAATAAAAAATCATATTTAATATCGTTTAAATAACGACAGTATGGAAATAATATTTGATTTTATAAATGTTTTTAAAATTTAATAAAATGAACTAAATTTGAGAAATTGTAAGATTGTGCGACATCGGTAAGAAAATATTAAAAAGGTCATGGAACCTGTACACAACGAACCAGGAGTGCTCGTTCGATAAAGTGACCGACAGGCAGTGACTTCCCTAAACAGCACTTAGACCCTGGATCCCATTCAGTTTCATATCATGTGGCTACCGGAGGATTTCCTCAGGGGTGAAAGGGACTTATTTTTATCTGATACAAAGTTTAAGAATCCGTGGTACATAAGCGCAGTGTATACACACACACCTATGTGTGTGTGTGTGGTGAAACCTATGTTGGCCATTTTAGTTCCATTCAAACCGCCTAACTTATACAGGTGGCTAACTTATGGAAGCCACTTACCCTATAAAAAATTTAACTGTGCACTATCACTTGTGCAAATGCAGAGTGTAGAGACAGGTGGTGGAGTTGGAAAACAGGTACATAACCCTGTCAATAAATAGGGACTTGAATACAATACTTGTTCAGTTGCCACTAGAAAATTCCAATCTATCGTCCACACTTGTGGAGAAAGAATGGAGATTGAGTGGGCAAAAGTAGTTCTGCTAATGAATGAGGACTTCGGTCCATGTACAGTGCCACACAAAAATTATACAACTTTATATTTCGGCCGACATTAGGAAGGTTGAACTTGTGCATAAAGCATAACACTAAATGTGAAACTGTGGTCAAGATTCAAGATATGCAGGTGGTTAAGTTATTGAGTAATGTTCGTGTATATTACCATAGGAATTTGCCGGTTCCGTAAGTGTGTCCAAATGTGACAGCTTACCGATTTACAAGGGTGGCCAAATTCAGAAGTTTCAATGTGTGTATATATACATACATACATATACGTATATATATATATATAATACATGTACTTTGCATATGTGTGTATGAAGAGGATTAATATCAAAGGCCACAAAACTAAACTGATTTGATCCAAATTTTTGTTATGCCTTTTCCACCGCCATATCTAAATCTCCCGATTCTCGTTAGTAAAGACAATGTAGGCTCGGATCATGTGCAAGTGATACTGGCAGTAAACTACAGAACTAATTCTGCGCTTCACACACCACAAATTAATGTCACTGGGTATTGTCATGTAACCCAACCTGGAATGTATTTCGTGTTGTATTCTATTACAATATTTTGCAGGAAACGGAGAGTAAATGTATGTTTACAAAATTAATTGCGTTAGAATGTTGAAATTTAATACTGCCGGAGGTATATCACATGTTTATGAAGCTATAACACGATGACGGATGTACTGATTCTGTAAAGGGCAATTGGTGTTCGTTAGAAGTGGTGTAACATGCACCAATAAAGCATAAGTTAATATGGCAAACAGTCCAGAGCACATAATGCATTCGCCTGTCCTATACCGGCGTCAGAGGTATTACATAGACCGTCAATCATAATATCCATGTGGTTCTTTGTTATATTTTTCAAATATATGACATGTTTCGGCCTCAAGGGTACGTCATCAGGTATCAATAATAAAAATACTTAGAGAAAATTACTGGTGTCAGGGTTTTTCTCTCAGATCACATAAACAACAAAAGACTCTCGGGCTCTGATGCAGTACGTCCTATATCAAAATATCATCTTCTAACTCCATGGAAGAAAGTCGTCCTTGAGAAGCTGATAGTTCTTCAGCTAGTCGAGAAATATCGTGCATTCTATGGATCCTGAAGTTTCATTACCGTGTTTACAACAACCAACTATTTTTCCTATTCTGAGCAGATAATTTCAGTCCACATACTATTATTCTTCCATCCAGGTCTAGGTCTTCCAAATTGTCTCCATCTCTCAGGTTTCCCCACCAAATCCCCCTACGCATTTCCCTTCTCCCAAATACGTGCAATGCCCCGTCAACTTCATCCTCCTTTGATCACCAACAGTATTTGGCGAGGAGTACAAATCCTGATGTTCTTCATTATATAATTTTCTCAAATCTCATGTTACTTCCTTCCACTTAGTTTAAACATTTTTCCTCAGCACCCTGTTCTCAATGCACCCTGTGCCTCCATTCTTCCTTAGCGTGGAGATCAATTTTCACACCCATATAATACCACAAGCAAAATTGTAGTTCTGTTTGTCTTAATTTTTATCATTTTGACAACAAAACAAGAAAGCAAACGATTTTGAACCGGATGGTAGCAGGCATTTCCGGAATTTAATCTGCTCTTAATTCCTTCGTACTTGCAATTTTGACTCGTTTTTCATTCCCAAATATTTAAATTGTCTACATTTGTAAAGAATTGTTTACCTCTCTGTTCACGAGGCCCGTACGTATGCTTGGATTTCACAGCATTTGCTTCTAGACCAACATTCTTACTAATGACTGACAAACGTTCTGTGTTAAATTACAGTGTAGGCCTATCTATATACGAGTAAATCAATAATTACACAGTTTAATGATCAATGTATACGTATAACCAATGCTAGTAGACCCACAACTATAATTCAATGTCTCGCCATGTCTATGTTTCCATTGTTAACGAACAAAAATATTTCACACAAAAGTTGCCGATATGCTTGTGATCAATTGATTAATTGTCGCTATGAGACGGAAAGCTAAATATAGACACCGCGTGGCGGCCATGTTGTTGTACAGTGTTGAAAAATATGAAGAGAGTGAAATTTGCATGTTTATAGAAACTGTATTATTTTGGAGACCCAAAATTAAATGGCACTTGTGTCACGCCGATCACAGAATATTGGATAGCTCAGTGCTCGTATTGCACCACATGCGTGTTAATTTAGTAAGGTAGTTTAGTAAAGTATCTTATCTATAACACGCAAAAACAGTTACGGAAGCATTAAAGGCTATTTTCCTTTGACAAAACAGATATGAAATGGCCACTGCACCTGAGCACCAGGCCACGATGCTGAACAGGAGACGTAGACGTAAATTTCCATTTCATGTTGTGAATGGCTCACGTATCTCTATCTCACTTTTACGTCAGCGCAACTTCGCTCAAGGGATAACGATCTGATTTGTATTCCGGAAGGGTCAGCTTTAAATCTCGTCCGCGACACAAACTACGAAGCCTGAAGTTATTCGTAATTTTTCTCGGTCCCTCCAGCTAAGTGTCGCGATAATACATCAAATTACTTCGTTACCGCTCATTTCTACACACTTCACACTTTACTGTTTACTAAACATCCTACCGTTGAATTTTCTCAGCTGATGACTCCGTCACTTAATAAGCCATAAATAAATTTGCCCCTGAGGAAGTAATCTGCCAGCATCTACTGGGTGGTGCTTAGTTAACCCTTAGCCGACTTCGACGTTTGAGCTAATGCCAAGCCCGTAGCAGTCACTGAGTGGCTGAACTAAGCTAGGGAATATATGTAATATATTTTTAAAATGTATTAGTAGTAACGTCTTACGTTGGCCGTACCATGGCTCAGATAGTTAGTCGACGGCCACCCACCGCGGAGGCCCGGGTTCAATCCCAGGTCATTCCATGTGGGATTTGTGGTGGACAAAGTGGCACTAGGACAGGTTTTTTCCCGAGTACTTCGAGTTTTCCCTGTCAATTTCAACCCACCGGTGCTCCATTACACGGAAAAACGAAGAAAACTAATCATCTTCATCACAGGGTGCACAATAAGACTCAAGACTGCGGTACGTACGTAGCATCTGCTGCGGGGCCCTTCACAAAAATATCTTATGTTTATCTCGAATAAAAGAAATGCTTTACTAAAAGTTTTGTATCCCTGTTTCCCAGAATCGTAAAATTTGTCGTCTAATATGTTGCATTTTTCTGTATGACATTTTAGGTTCTATTTTTGGTCCTCTGCTCGTAAGTATTTTAATTTATAGTAAGTGTTTGATTAGCATTTATCAGAATCCAGTTATTCTTTTTTAATTCTCCTAGCATATCAGTCGCCATTAAATTTTTCGTGCATTTCGACAAAAGTTTTGCCTTTTCCTTCCGGTAAATACCATACAATAAACATGGCGCTAATAAAACAGTACGCAGAGAACATCGAGAATGGAGAATCAGTTCCAAAGTCGCCGTTCATAACTTGAAAGAGTTTTGTCCACAAGTGGCCGACAGCAACTGTGCCACTAACGCTGCTAGTAGACCTTTCACAGTTGGAAGAAATATTTCACCCATTATTGTGAGAGGCAAAACGCCAAGTGAAAGTGAAAACAGTGAAACGTAGAAAACGAGACACGTGATCGGAATCCAATCGAGTGGAGATAAATCGACATTTGTTTTGTTCTCCAAATAGAAATAGAGAGCTAGTTCCATTGTAGAGACACCCAACCCGATTTTAGACGAAATGAGAGGGGCTTTGTGACCAATCCGTTAACAGAGAAGACATGGCCACACTAGTAAGTGTCTGTATTCTTCCTGAGATGATAACCAATATATTTGCCCCAAGCTAACTTCCATATTTCTGTAAGGTTTGTGTTTTGTAAGAAATAACTGCCAGCTGACCGCAGAATTGCTGAACAAGATTAAGCTTACTGTTACAATGAGAGCTCTGCGGTTTCCTCACTGGGTGAAAACATCTCGTACAGGAAATATGTCCCATGTTTAGAGACTTATCCACGACGTTTCTTATTGCAGCCATTTCTTCCTGAAATTGCTGCCTGTCTGTTTTCCCACTCAGTTTCATTAAAGACGTCTCTGCTTCTCTCTCTCCAAGGAGAAATTAAGGACATTCAGACATCCACGTCATCATCAGAAAGAAGACGATTGTGAATAATGCTAACAATATACCAAGAGTTGTGTAGAATATATAAGAACCCATACTTGATTTATACAAAACTCCAATATTGTAAACGAATTCTACCACAGAACTTAAGATTCTAGGAATTTTAACTTCTGAAACTCTCAGATAAATGGATATGGCGGTGAAGGCAATGATGATTTGCACACCAATTAGGAAGGGAGCAATGTACAAAGCTTCTCCCGAAACTATGAAGATAATCGTAAGCCAGGCGATAAAACAGGGAGCTGTAGTGAAAATAAGAATGGTCTAGCGGCCCACCACGTTTCTGATATATGCAAGGAGAATGATTCGAAATACAGAGCCCACTGACAGCATTACTACCATCCAGGATTCCTCGTCTGCAAACATGGAGATCGGCGAGTCTGCAGCCAGCAGCATCAGGATGGTTGGAGTAACACAAGCTACGCCCAGACCAGCCAGTTTGAACTCCACCGAAGCTGAAGAAAAGAAAGACACGTGAGAGTAAAATATTCATGGGGGAATTTAGTTATACAAATTGAAAGGAACAGAGAGAGAAAGAAAGGAGGAGAGGCCGAGAGATAAATAAGTTATACAGAGATAGCGAAATGTATGAAGAGATAAAGGGAAGAATAAAAGGTAAATGTTAAAAAAGAACAAGGTAGAAAAGAAGATATAATTTAAAGAGAATGGAAGAGTATACACCATTGGCCCTGATCATTGGGGTCAAATACTATTATTACTATCAACATCACTATGGTGGTGTGGTGGTGGTAGTTGCCGGAATAGTACGTAAAATTAGGCCACGACCACCTCATTATACATTATTCGCTAATCGTCCTAGCATTTAACGCTATGTTGTGCGAGTTAACTGGCAGAGTCATTCAATATTTTGTATTTTCGGTTATTTAAGGGCGTTGCCAGTAACTGAGATTACATTTGTATTATAATCATTATAATTAGAAAATGGTGTGGATGGTATTTCTTGTGGCGTAGTTTAAGTTATTAAGATGGCATTTGACCGGAAAAAATGAGGAAGAGTAGTCGGTGTTCAGGCCGAAATTGAAACCAGCACGTCCCGATTACAAGTTAGAAGCGTTATTGCTGGAGCCAGGAAAGCGCAGTCTGTATAGTGACTACGCTTATCGACAGCGTAAAGTATGCGGAGCGGAATGGCATAAAGTCGTCTACAAATCCATGCTTAGGATTTTGTATAAAGCGCTCCTGACGTATTGAAATTCTCTGTACTAAATGTGGGAGTATTCTACAAGTTATTACAGTGATATGCAGTGTAACCTCTACTTAAACCACTCCGTCACTCGAGTTACGAGCTGACACAGCATAAAGGTCACTCTTCTTTAATTACTTCAAAGTCCTTAGGACTTGCGGAAAATGTGTCTTAGATGAAGAGAGAGCATACTTCAATAATCAGTAATAATTAAGCAACACATACAATTTATAAAGAAATAAATACCTAATTGTCTATATTCTAACCCTTACATATTTCGGCCCACTCAGGGCCATTATCAAGGAGTGCCAGTAAGTCGATAATTCAAAAGAAGGAACTAAGTTACATAATATTATACAACATTACGTAATGTTGTACAAATTGTAAACTACACTTTTATTTAGAAATATAAAGTTTATCGAATATGTAGTAAATATATAGTAATATGTAGTAAGGGTTAAAGTAAAATTAAATAGAATACAAATTAGACTACATTGTAAATATCTGCAATGATGTTTTCCAGATTAACCCACCTAAGTATAACGGATAATAACAAGTTCCAAAAACAGAGATATACAGATATGAGACCATTCAAAAAATGGCTACGAAATCGAAGGGACTTGTGTCTAATCCGTGGACAGCATCAAAAGACAGAGAACACACACAGTAGGCCTACTCAGATTTAAGGTGTTATTGTTTTCGATTAAAGAGTTGCGGCATTTTTAGTCTACGTCCTTTCCTTAAGGAAAAAAGGTGAGCTTATGAAATCGCCATGCTGTTGGCTTGTGTCTCTTTCCCCCATTACAAATTTAAACCATTTGACGGATTTTCACGAAACTGGGTGTGAATATTATACAGCTAGATGCCACCCCGCTTGTATAATCTGGTGCAATTTCAGTTCGTGAAATGATGGGAAAAGATTTTCGAAAAATATGGAACTCCTAACAAGGACAATTGTTTGGAATATAGAATCATAATATGGGGACCCCACAATGTTTTTAACTTTGGGTTTTGAAGCAATTAGTAAGGAACTAGTGGAGCTAGACAATTCAGTGTTCATAATCGTTCAATTGACGATGCTGTATGGGAACCGCACTGCCTAAGGTGAGAAAGACTGCAGCATCGGTAGAGATAAGGGCTTTGTCGCTTTAGCCATTAAGTTAACCATATTCAACGTAACTCTCAGAACAGTACACACGCATTATAACACACGGCTTTAAAGTTAATCACATTCTTCATTTAAGAATTCATATTGTTTTAGAATTCCACATTCTCGTAAATATCTCTGTCTTTATTTTCATCATCCTCTTTACCAACATAATTTCAAGTCCTCGAAGTAGAATAATTCAACTTTTATGCTTGTGAAGCTATTTTCTCAGTCCTGAGTGTCATAACTTCCTCAGATGATCTGACACTCCTTTCCTTTACAATCTAGCTAGAGATTTACCTTCGGTTTCAGAGACCATGACTGTAACATATAATGCAACAAAAGCACAACACAGGAAAATGCATCAAAACGAATGACATATTCCCCAAGAAAAGTCTGCACTTGATACATTTTAGTTCATGTAAAGACTCCCACACCATTCAACGTTGATCCTGTTGACACAACCAGGCCCATTACCTGGGTAGGGAACTTTTACTCCCACCATGACTATGTGCAAATAACTTAGATCCAGACAGTACATCATACAACACACATCGACAGCAAAAAGTGAAATCCACCCTTTTGAGGGTCTGTTTACTTTTTGGTTTAGTGTAGCATAGAAGCAGATTCTTGCAATAAAAAATGACACTTCCTTAGCGGCTGCAGAAGCCAAAATAACAGGTCTTTGACCCGACCTGTCAACTAACGCTAAGGCGAAAGATTGTCCAGTACTTTGATTCCCCGTGAAATCATTGCTGGTATATCATCATTTAAGAGTTTGTAGTTAAAAAAAAATTGTTCAGCTTTAGACATAATTGCCAAAACTGCATCGAAATCTTGTAAAAAGTACCAAGAACAACGTGATAAATATTACTTTCTTGTTACTTTGTTTAGAAAAGAATTCCAGAGTTCTGACTCCGTTTCTCACGGACTTCTGTACGGGCCGTACTATTTTCTCCAGTTCCTCCCTGGCAGCTTCACTTTTATTTTATCCACAAAGCCTCATTAAAACACGTCCAGCTGTTTGTCTTCGACGTTCTATTGTAAAGAAGCATGGTGATTCTGGAGGCTGTAGCTTCACTACAAAGAAACTGACAAGGACTATGCGAGAATTCAGGCTTCCACCGCAATGCAGATGATGCCATCGCACTTGGAGTTATTACGCAGCGTATGTTGCTAATTGTTTACCACGTTTCGGAACAGCCTATCAGTCCCATCTTCAAGGGTCAGACAGTCCAAGAAGAATGTTGCTGACATAAGAGCTAGTGCTTTTTATTACATGTAAGTACGTACACAAAATTGCAAGATTGTGTCCAAATTTTGTAATCATTTTATCAATATATCAAGAAAACCACGAATAGTCTTCAGAAATGTCATATATGTGTACACATATAGACATATATATATATATATAGTTTCTAAACCTCCAATTACATAACGTATATAGCTGTGTACGTGAATTTGTAAAAAGTGATGACCACTCAATAAGAAAAGTGGTTGCCTTCAAGGTTATGAAATGTTTCGTTCTGAAAAGATCTACCAAACAACTGGTTCGCAGGGGAGCATAGATTTTGTAGTGAACATGCAGGACACAATCCAGGTGTTCTTGTATGGGATGATCAGCCACCAACTTGGGTAGAGTGGGCCATGTCCAACACGTAAACGACTGGCCATGAAGAATGTGAAAGACGCTGAAATATGGTAAAATATAAAACTGTCAATTTGATGCCTTACTTTTATTCTTAAGAAGTATTTTTCCCTGTACCCTAAGTTCCGAAACGTGAAAGCCAACAGACCTACGTGGCGTGGAAGTGAAATTGTGTGGGTCTGTATACATACGCATATCTTTGTGTGTGCTCAGAATTGCAAATACATCTGAAGCATAATTTCGGGCTATATGTGGTATTGTAGAGATATTGAAAGTCTATCCTATTAAAAATGTTTTGTGGCAATTTAAAAGTAATATAATTAGTAATTCATTATTTCGGCTAGTAAAGGTAAAGGTCTCCCTAGAACAGGCCATGAAGGCCCAGAGGGGGAGTAGAGGTATAGCTCTACTCTTTCTTTACCCCTGGCACCAGATGGGGGTGGGTGGTCAACTCCACGCCCCGGCCGCTTTACCCCCGGGAAAGAGACCCGGTACCCATTATATAGGAGGCTGGGTGGACCCCAGGGCCGGTCTGGACGGCTGCGAAAAATCTCGCCCCCACCGGGATTCGATCCCTGGACCGTCCAGCCCGTAGCGAGTCGCTATAACCGACTAATTTCGGCTGGTGCTTCTAATTAAATTAAATACTTAAAACAGACATGTTGTCATCAGTACCTCTTAGAATTTAAGAGTTCCCTGAGTGATTTAATTTTGTTGCGTACGACGTGTAGGTTCACAGTTACCCGTATTTTTCATGAAAATCAAATCGAGCTACCTAAAACTTCTCATATACACAGTGCTGCAGTTGATTCATCGCACGGAACGTCATTAACACCTACGTGTTTTGTTTTAAAAAAACTGTCTGTAGTGCAATGTTGATTAACTTAGTCAACAATTCTCTGAACATTAGCTCAATGACGAGTGCAAATTTCAAAGAAAAAAACACTTTACCTGAGGGACATTTATTTGACTTGCACGCGATATTGATGGCATCTCTGTCGAGGTGTTCGCTCTGATACATGGTCAAGTCGTGATCTCATGCATGACACGTGGTCAGAGATGCTGAAGTATTTTAAACTTCAGGAACCGAACTGCGGATAAGTGTCTTCCTTTCCCTTTTTCCAACATCCCCGACACCCAACTGCATCTCGTAATATTATCAATTTCCATATCCACGTCCGAAGACAATTCAGCTCAACGAGTTATGCGAAATATCAGCTACAGAAATCCAGAAATGCAACGTTGGTAGCATCGCTTCGACTTATCGATCGCTCTGTTTTCAGTCTGTGGTATATATGTTTGTAGTGGATGTAATGCAGAAATACTTTGGAGGTTATGTTTATCATAGAATGTTTTAATTAATTTCACTTAAATTAATTTTTTATGATGTGGAAATTTCTGAAATTATGCCAGCCAACAGGTGGTGGATTTAACAGGTAAGCTATTGAAAATTTAACAGGGAAACGTGTTCAAGTGCCACTTTGCCTATCATAAATCTCTTTTTTCGAGTACTTAGATTTTCCTCTGTCACTATCATTCCACCAATACACCATAATCATTTTAATTCATCCACGTTCTAAATACTGACAGCGTCTCTAAAATAAATACAAAGAAACATATTATGTAGGCGTGTAAGATATATACTTCCTATAATTATGTTCATAGTTACACATCTTCGACATCCAAGAAATGACGGCGTAATATAAGTAACACTATTGTTCACAGTTTGCGGATCGTGTAGCTATTATTGTGTGAAAGTATGAAGTGCTACAATTTTCTCGATTATTACGTTTTACGCATATTCATCTTCTGCTTATATTTCACTTACTTTTGTGATATCAGCCTAGCGTAGGGTGAACCTGCAACGTAATTACACTTTCTTTGGTTGTTTGATAGTAAAGAAACCATACACTTTTGTTATTTCCTGAGATTTGCTTCAAGATAGGAGAAGGTTGTATTGCGGTGTTGTGAATATTAAGGGAATATTGTGTGTGTGATCCAGACATAACCAAATTATTCTTTCGTTTCCCTCTAACCTCGTAGCATTCTGCCGCACACTGGCATTTTGGAGATAGTAGTTCGTGACATGGTTAAAGAGGTTAACATTAATCCTGTGTTAGTCTGAAGTTAGTACCCTTTGCTGTTATTATTATGATTGGTCAGTTGTGACAACCTGGGAAAGTTTCGTATGTTAGATTAGGTTATGTCAGGTCTGAGGAGTTACAAATAAACTTTAAAGTTAGCAGCGGACTACTGGATAGCATGTTGTATTCATTTACAGTAACTGAAGTGTTGTAAATAATATAATCAGGACTCAAAAAAAGCCACTAGTCCGCTGATCCGTGGTGAATGGAAAACCAACTCTGATGAGCTAAAAAGAATCTATGAAATTATTTGTTGGTATTCTCTCCCACAGTGTTCTCCCACCTACCAGATGTCAAACAGTACACCATATCATGTGTATGTATTTCATAGTATATGGGACAGTATTTTATGTCATGTATGTTATGTGTTTAGTAAGCAGGCTATGTTAAATGATTAAAATGGCATGGAGCTGTGGATTTGCTCTTGTGGAGAAATGTCTGGTAAATACAATGTTTGTCTGACTGTTGAAATGGGTCAACATTTGTTGAGTCCTGAATGTGACTGTATTAGACATATAATTTTGGATTCAGTTCCTGTGTAATTAGGGTGTAGATACAGGTTTTCTACTTGCAGGCCAGGATCATTTGTCAATGTGAGTCAAAGTACATTTTTGAGACCTTGCAATAAATTTCTATTGTATTGCTGTCTCAAAATGTTGCATTAGAAATGTGATTGTTACTAATTATGATTTAAATTATTATTGTAGATATGCTGCAGATCTGTTTTGCAATAAACCACTCTCTGCCACCCTAAGGATTGTGAAGGAAAATGTGAAAGTGGACAGACAGAAGTTGTACCATTCTAGCAAACAGCATCCATTACCCACAGAGCAATCCAGGAAATCACATTGTCTCTTGTACAAGTTATGCATAGGGGTTGGAACAGTGTGTGGTGTGAAGATATGTTCCGGTAGTATACTGGTATCTTGTCAAGCAGCGCAGACGTCAAGACTAGCAGGACTGAAATCTGAAGAAAATGTTGAGGAAGATGCCAAGTTTGATTGGAGTAAATTTTTTGCTCTCCTATGGCCTCACATATGGTATCTTTTGGCAGCAATTGCAGTATGTTTATTGTATATAAAATATATATACGTATGCAATTCTAACTATGGTTTAACTCAATGTTGAGCAAACCTGACTTTATCAGAACTGGTTTAAAAAGCTCAGACATGCAAAAGCCACTGACCAGTTTACTTTTATAAATTTTGTATGTATCTTATGTTATCAGTTAATGAAAAATATCAGTGTTTAATACAAGGATGAGAAGAGCAATAAGAAATACAAAAAAATCTGTGATTAAATTAGGCAAAGAATACATTTTGAAAATGCTTATTTTTTTTAAATTTCGTATATTGTTATTGTCTCGTTGATTTTCCAGAATACTAAAGGTCAAGAAATACTTGTATGCATAAAACAGTAATTTTCAAACTTCTTTATACCATCATGAAATATGGTCTCTTACATTCAGGTAGTAATATAAATTAGAAGTGTCTGTAAAGAAAGTGCTCAACAAAATACAGTATGTGGACCTCCCTGGTATGATTTATGATATTACATAATGAGTTAGTGATCTGGGGTAGCATAGTCAGTATAGTGACCAGGCTGCAGGCTGGACAACTGATGAGTCATGATTTGATCCCCAGCAGAGGCAAAAGATTTCTCCCTTCTTCAAACCTTCCAGACTATCTCTGGGGCCCACTCGTCATCATGGTGGGGGCTCTTACCCTGGGCGGTAAAGTTTCCAGGGTTTGAAACTGTCCACCACCTTCTAGTCCTGAGTTAAGGATGAGTGGAACAGGAGCTCCATTCCCCCATATGCCTTCATTGAATATGCAGCGACAACTTTACTTTTGCCTTCACCCCTACATAACGAGGAATGTCATCATCAATACAGGATGCATCGTACTGATACGATTTCAGTAGTGAAGTCGTGGTCTGTGCAAATATAATGGCATTAGTTTCACACACATAATTTGTACAAAATGTTTATTTGCCATGTTTGTGACATTATTTTGTAGCAATTTTCATTTATTAATCTGTTGGATTGAGATCTTAATTTCTGACAGTAATGAATATCTGAGATAACACGATGTACTCTCGTAGAATTGTATCTTGACGATGGAGACAGTCAGATCTCCTGAAATGTTGATATATTTCTACCATATTACACAGTGACACAGTCCAGAAGGCAGCATTCCTTATACTCTTAGCTGTTGATTTGTTATAATGATGTTTCACTGTGTTGGTGTTTTACTTTAATGATACAGATTTATTTTGCAGGGGGCATTGGCAGTTGCAGTGTTGAATATTGAAATACCCCAGGTTCTGGGAAGTGTAATTAATGTGGTGGCCAAGTTTGCACGAGATGGCAGTAGTACATTATTCACACAACAAGTGAAATTGCCGGTCCTCCGTCTGATCTACATGTATGTAGCACAGGTGAGATCTGCAGCCCACCTTAACTGTGCAGAAATGTTTTTTCTGGTTGAGATGCCGCATATTATACAGAGAGGTGTAAGCTAAATAATCTGATTAACACACAGCTTTGTGACAAATATAATTCTTACCAAACAAATAAGTGATTCACACATTTTCTCTATATTTGTGAAGTCCCTTGTTTGATTCTTGGCTTTAGAGACGTGTGGTTTTCTCTGTGTCTGTAATGAAATGCTGGAATAATACCTTCATATATATATATCCCATGACTGCTTTCTTACATTTATTTCCCAATTCATCTTTCACAATTATTCTCTCATTCAACACCATTCTAGCCTATTCAGTTTGAAAAAGTCAATAAATAACCTGAGAACTTCACTTAGTATACCTGGGTTTCTGGGTTGTGTCCATTGTATAATATTCCAAACAGAGCACAACATTTTGGAAACTGGATGATTCTCTCCTCAAGTGGAAAGGTGCCTACTAAAAGAGTCAGATAAGTACTTTATAACAGACCTGGCTAATTTTCTTCCCATATTTTTACGAGAGGTCAGAAACAGATAACAGGTTCCAAACGTATGTTCTGTTCAAAATACTTGATGTACAGATTCCAGAAACTCTGTTACCCGAATTGTAACGTACCGTCATCAGAACACTGCAATTAATGTAAGAATTTGACTCTTTCCTTCTACATTTCAACTTAATCAATCATTATGAACCATGAAGCTTGTATTCAAGAGGTGGCAATTTCAGATCTTGACCATTGGCTGTTACGACTCTGATTCTTGTTGTTTTCTTCAATCTCTGGAAGTGAAAGCTGAGATGTATCTTTATATAAACAATGACTGCCACCTCCTAAATGCATATCTACTTTTAAGATCATTCACCCTCTTCATTCATAACCTCATCATTTGGAACACTGACATTAAATAACCCAAGAATCAATCGTCCATTTCAGAGTATTTATTGGTTTGTGTTTGTTATCATTTAGTGAGACCATAGCAGTTCTTATCCATAGTTTATATGCAGCTGAGATCAATTTCGGTTTTCACATATATCATAAGAAGATTCAGTTATGCGTAAAGCATGAAATTGTTGCGTCTATGTGTATGTGTGTGTGTGCTTTAAACATTAAGATTAATATTACACCTTAACTTCCTTTTATACAGGCTTGCTTCACTTTCATGTACATCTACATTTTGTCATGCATAGGTGAGAAGGTAGCAACCCAGTTGAAGCAGGAGTTGTTTAAATCCATCATGAAACAAGATATTGCTTTTTTTGACCGTCAAAGAACAGGAGAGTTGGTCAACAGGTACGTAAAACATTTCAGATATACGGTGTGTGTGTGTGTGTGGTTGTTTTCTGAATTAATTAAACATGATCATGCTACAAATGCCAGTCCTAGGTATGATGCTTTAGACCAGCTGAACACTGGAATTGCTGGTTCAGAACCTTCCCCACCCCCACCCCTCCACTCTTGTTTTCTTTCCCTTATGATCAGTCCAGAGAGTTAGCCAACTACCTAAATGAAGAGGATACAGAAAACCTGTGAATCATTAGCCATTGTTATATGTGCCTTTGGCTTTACCATTAAAAGGCTGCTGCATTTTTTTTTTCCCCCCATAAGTGCATGTGTGTATTCTGTGTGATTCGGAGAATAAACGGCAATTATTTTATTAAATGGCGGTAACTGATTGGTATTTGTAATGGAGAGACCATGTTTTCCATTATGTAGGAACTGAATTTTTCAATATTTTGTGGATGAATTTCGGGCCTAAAGTGTGAGGCCAAAGCTAAAATTAAACTGTGGTGAGAAGATGCTATAAACAGTTAAAGATACAAATAATTGTGTGAAGCGATACATTTTGAAATTATGTCCATAAAAATATTCAGCTTTTATTCATGTGGTAGGTTTTTGGATCTGGGAAGAAATTCTGAGCCCTCTTCTAAAAAGGCTTCAATAATGTGGGGCACACTAGTGACGTGTTTCTGTGGAACTTGCATTAGTGCGAACTTATACTTTACAGCACTGTTAAAAGTAAAGTTCACCCTATAACCTGCCATGAAAGCAGAGAGGAGGAGTAGAAGTACTCGTTCTGAAATGTTGGTGCTAGGTGGGGGTGGATGGTAACACCACACCCTGGCTGCTTTACTCCCAGGAATGATATGGTACGCATTCTATAGGAGGCTGGGTGGGCCCCAGGGCTGGTCTGGACAGGTGTGGAAAATCATACCCCCACTGGGATTTGATCAGCAGACCATCCAGCTTGTAACAAGTTACTATACACACAACACTATCACTGCCCACCTTCACATCACTGTGGCTGTCACATTTATGCTACTTCTAAAAAAAGTAAAATTTAACTTGAATTGTATTCTTCCCCATTATTTACACATTAAAGACATTTTGTGCTAACAAAAACGATGGAGAAAAAGATTTAAAAGAGCATACTTGAATTATTCAAAAGATGTCTTTGTGTCCAAGATAAGAGCAAAAAGTATTGAACATAAAGTACTTTGTATGATTGTGGCACTGCTGAGCACACACAGGATTGAAAATTCTAGTCTGCAAGGATGTGATGCTGTGTTGCTGGGTAAGTGGTTCCAAACATGTTCCTTCAAATTGTCAGTAACCACTTGCTCAGTGATGCAGCTTTGTATCCCAGAAGATGGGAATCTTCGATTACACTGCTGTAAAAACCTCCAAACTTGCACATATGGGGTTGATTCACAACCATGTGTTTTATATTCATTATCTGATTCCTCATATCATTACCAGTCTCAAATGTGATACAAGCATAAATCCGATTCTCAGTGGTTGTGGATTAACCATTAACTGATGTTAAAAATAAAAATAGTCATACAAGTACTAATGCAAGGTGTTTTTTTGCTGAAATTAACATAAATATTCAAAATGATCACTCTCTGCATCAGTGCACATCCTGGAATGTCTGTGAAATGTACCTCACTCATCATTTTCCTGGTCAACAGAACAGTCGTGGTGGTACAAAACCTTGGTCATCCAGATCTCCAGACCTTAGTCTCCCAGATTTTTGTCTGTTGGGGCACTTCAAGAGTGTGGTGTGCAAGCAAATTTCATTTTTTATGTTTCATCTCACTATTCACAGGAACCTGGTACTGTACCCTTATCCTAAGTCTATTAATCCAGTCCCCATTTTTGCGCCACATTTCTCTAAGTTTCAAGCTAAGTTTTGTAACTGGTTTATTCCTTTGATGTCTCTCAACCAAAATTTTGTATGTATTTCTTTTTTCCCAATCTTGCATTCTGGGTGCCCCCTTATCTCATCCTTCTTGATTTGATTGCCCTAGCAACACTACACAAGAAGGGAGCCTTTCAGTCTCAGAGTAACACACCTGACTCTTCTAAAGAGGCCTCTGAATTCAATCCCCAGTTACATACGTCCAGGTTTTTATATTCACTTGCACAGACCTTCACCCTTACCAAAGATAAAACTTTGGGAATGTGAAGAATTCCAGCCCTTCTTCCTCCTCCTGTGGTTCAGATTCTGTGTTTGCGAGCTACCATTGCCATAATCACCCGATTGTTGGTGGTAACAGAATTTGCCCTATGGGTACCCCCAGCTGAGGAATGGATTCTACATCTGTCATCTGGTTGGGCATAAACCAGAGAAAATCATCTGTATTGTTCCTGGGGACACTCAAGAAACAGGCAGCAAATATTATTAGGTAAAAGTACTAACTGTATAGCTTTTAACCCTTTGATGCTGAACATTACTGAGTGGTGACACACAGTGAGATGCCCAAAACACTGAATGTTACCAGTTGGTGACAGCAAATTATGGCCTTTATTATGCACCCCTGATTTTAAGTTCTGGTCTTCTACAGGTCACACCACACATGTAATTCTGACTAAAAAGAATTAATTATGTAATTATCTCCATCCTTGGTTATTTTGACTTAAATTGTGAAAGTCCAGAGGTTGGTCTTAGAGTGTTAACAGTTGCAAATAGATAGTGCAGTCATAACCCTTCAACCAGTCCTTACATTTTGAAGGTGGATGGGTATGAACACATAAAGTCAAAATATAAATATGTTTTAATATGCAGGTCTTTATTCTTAAGCTGATTTGTGGTGTTCATGGTCCCAGAAGTGCATTTTTGGAGTGTGAATGTTTGAATACATAAACTCGAAATTTAAATGTATCTCTTTATATATAAATATAAAAATCTTTATCCTTAGGCTGACCTCTGATGTTCAAGATTTCAAAAGTGCTTTCAAGCTCTGTATTTCCCAAGGATTACGCAGTTTTACACAGGTATGGAGATCAGTTCTAGGTTCTTCTGATTCATACCTTTTGTGGTATTATTCACTGAATGAGTGTTGATGAAGTTTTTTTTTTTTATTTACAGATAATTGGTTGTGGTGTGTCACTATTCATGATTTCACCACAGATGACCTGGACAATGCTTTTAATTGTCCCAGCAGTGATTGTAACAGGAACTTTGATAGGTTCATTGCTTCGCAAGCTATCACGAGATGCACAGGCCCAGGTATTTTAATAGCATCAACCAGTATAATAAACTGATTTCATGGAGCTGGGATTTTCTTGAGAACTAATACTCATTCAACTAATCAAGAGGTTCTGCACTTTTTATGGTACCCACAAGTTCATTACCATATTTGCAGTAGCCCACAAAGACTAATATAATTTTCATAAAATGAAATCTGAATAAAACATAAGCAAAATAATGTTATTTTGTCCTAAGAAACAAATCTGAAGTATTATATCATGAATCTTCTTTCCACTCTTGAGCAATGGTACTGTGTTGTAGTGAGCTGATTTGCCAGTACTTTGGGCAACCTAGCTTAAACTCGAACTTAAACTTAAACTTAAAGGCAAAGTGACTTAAAGTAGAATGATGCTGATAGTTACAGTTCTGGAAGTGTACAGTCACTTCAATAGAGACAAGCACTTTTTCAAAAATGTTAGAAAACCATCCAACCATGATATGGTATCATGACCCAAGAGTGGAAACAAGATTAACTGCATGCAATTTGGGGTGTTTTATGTAACACTAACATGCATATTGTATACAGACTTTGTGAGGTACACAATAAATGACTATTTTTATTCTTTATCCACATGTATATGGAATATGATATATATGTATATCTCAGGAATTGCAATTAAGAGTGGAGCATATTTTTTGAAAAAGGTCATTTATTGTATGCCACTGACATTCTGTAAAATAACTTCAGCGGTTATGAAAAATGAGGCCCTTGAAGTTGAACCTTTGGTTTGAAATGATGTGAGGCATAATGTAAAGGTAAAAAGGTAATATTGTCCCTGTGCACATCATGAAGGGATACAGGGGGAGTAGATGTATTGCCCCCACTCATTCCTAACTTCTAGAGCGAGCTAGAACGAAAGATCACTAAACGTACAGTCAAAAAGAGTGATTATTTGATCAATAATATGACAGTGTGTTGCAGGTCAAAGTTGATGTAGTGTCAGATGGTAAGACTGCTGTAAATGATAAACTGGAAAAGATGAGAAAGGAAGCAGTCATGCAATATTTGAAGTTGCTTTTACAGTATTTACATGGAAGGAAAGCTATAAAAAATCTCAGTCAGTGTAACTTGTGTCTGGGATGAGAATCAAATCAGGCATCTATCAAATTCAGGGCTGTAGTGCTAATTACTCATCCATGATGCAGGCTGTATGGTAAAATGAATATGTGCTGCAAAAGAGGAAGAATTAGTGTTTTTAATCACAAAAGACCCAGATTCTTAAATTCATACTTTGCAAAAGCAGGTTAAAAAAGTGTATCAGAGGAAAACATTTCGTTTTGTGACACACACAAGACATTTTATCTATAATATAGACTAATTCTGTTAACATCATTAACACTTGAGAAGGGGGCGTAGGGAATGACATACAGGTAGTTCTCGTTTTACATGATTTCGTTTTTCGCGAATTCGCTTTAACATGACTTGAAAATTTACATCATTTTTGAATTTACACGATAATTTTCGCTTTAATGTGATTTGGCATAGACGATCCATGGTCGCGCTTATCTTCTGTAGGAGACTAGCAGGAAGTGACATCACTGTCACATCATCAATCATGTATATGGATTGATTAGGTTGGTGATATAACCACATGGCTCATTTAGTTTTCTCTTCAACAACACTGGCTCTTCTTACCAATATGATTGAGAAACGTAAATCTGCATCACCTAGTTCAATCCAAGAGAAATATAGGCGATAGACAATGGGTATTGAAGAGAAATTACACGTAATGATCCAGCTTGAAAAAGGTGAACAAATTGTTTATATGTGCTGTAATGTTAGACGTGCTAATAGTAGCATACATACAATTCGTGATAATGCTGATGGAATTAAAGGAAGTGCAAGGTCTGGAACTAAAGTGTTTGTTTTTGTAGCAAGTCTACCACAGTCCTATCTGATTGAACTGTACCAAAAAACTAGGGATGTGAGTCTCTGACATTTTTATTGCATTAGGAATAAATAAATATCTTGTATAGAAATGTATGTACACTGTATAGAAATGCATATATACTGTATAGAAATGCATATATACTGTCTATACAGTACATATATACCCTACAGGTCTGTATGTCCACTAGTGGTATAGTCATACAGTATATAGGATGAGATTGTCAGTCCCCTAACCCCCAGGAAATATATTGTTTTAAATGGGAATTTTGTGTTCGATTTGTGCATTGTTTTTCAGGAACGTAACCCTGGTGTAAAACAAGAACTACCTGTATTTTAATTTGTTTCTTCCCTGTTTTAGGCTGCTAAAGCAACCAGTGTAGGTGAAGAAGCTATCAGCAATATTCGTACTGTACGGGCCTTTGCCATGGAAAGCCAAGAATGTGAGTTATTCTCCCAGCAGTCTAATGATGCAAGTCATCTCAACCAGCGTCTGGGTTTTGGAATTGGACTGTTTCAGGTAATGACTGCGTAACAAACTAGCTACAGAGTTGCTTGTACTGTATTTATTCAGCAGGACAAAAATTTCCATTTGTATGGAATTTGAAGGCTTGTTACTGTCACCACTGTGCACACTACTGAACAATTAAATCCATGACCTGTTCCTGTAAGATCCATTTTAATATTATCCTCCAAACTGTGGCTTCATTTGAGCTTGAGTAAATCAATGACTGTAGTGATTAAGCCATGGGCTGGGTGACCAGAGAATTGTGATTCAGATTCCAGTAGAGCAATCATTCAGACTGACTCTGGAGTCCACTTATTGTCCTGTTGCTTATGGGTACCCCATTTCCTGGAGGTAAAACAGATGAGAGTTACACTAGCCACTCACCTGAGTTTAGTATTATAGGTGGAGGACTGGATTTATACTTCTATGAGAAGTTTAAGGCTTATAGTACCTGTTGTACCAATCCTTTATATTGTTTCTACATCCCTAATGATTTGAAATTGTTGACAGTTATATCCAGGAGTGTTCTGGAGCTGGTTCACATCAATTTGGCTGAACCAGTACCTTAAGGTACTAAACAGGTGTAAAGAATTGCCCTGGAAGCATGACTGACCCAGTCAGATAAATAACGTGGAATCAAGACTGGTCCAGTCAAATGAGTGTCCTGGAAGGAAGACTGGCTGAGTCAGATGGTATAAGCTCCTTTACCGTTCTGAAAAGTAGGCTAATAAAATGCTGGAAATGGATGATTGAGTATGTGAATCTGAATTTGAAATTTTTGCAGCAAACTTCTGATTATATTGTAATCAGTATGGTCATCCATTTACATCTTATGATGGTTGGTTTTCCTTTTACCTGGCCTTTCCACTTAGTGCTTAATCTCCTGAGTGGTTGTATTTTATATCATCGCTTTTCATGCTCAGTAACTAATCTGCTTTCCATGTGTGCATAATATCTACCCATACTACTGTATCCTTAATTTCATCAGTTTTTGTCATAGTGTTTTACCTTCAGATGTTATGTAATGTCCTGGTTTGAGATCTTAGCTCCTGTTCATTTCGTAATACTCTATAAAAACTTTCTTCTGGCTGCTTTTTATCCGTTCAGACCTCTCCCGTTCTGTGTCCATGTGCATGTTCAGTATGTCACATCTCAGAACACTGTCATGTGAATACAGACAGCTGTGAGAACCTGAAATCTCACCGAGTAGTATTTTCATATAATATTAGTTTTCTGACATTTACCATTTCCAAACAATATCTCTAATGGTGATCTCCCATATCCACACATTCTGTTTGTATTTTCGTGTTGAGTTTTTGTACTGTATGAAATTTTGTTACCCAGATAAGAAACATTGTCAGCATTTTTTAAAGAGTTGCAGGGTGTACCCTTTTGCATATCTGCATCTTTTGGGAAAATTCCTGTTATCACTCTTTTTACCATACTTTTAGGTGTGTTTGCGTAGTCACAAAAATGACCTATTACATTCGTCATGTCTGTCCATGTGTCTATTCGTCCAATCGTCTGTCTGCATGTATCAGCATGCCCCCACTGGACAGATTTCCATGACTTTTGATTTTGGGGACCTCTATGAAAATCTGTAGGTAAAATCCAAATTTGGTTAAAATCAGGCAAAAATATCAGACACGTTACTTGAAGACCTAGTACATTTTATTGTTACTGGCAACATTAAATCACCATCAAAGTGCTCTGAGTGAAATGGTATCAGGCTGGTAGAATAGCCAAGGAGGTATAAACATAATGTTAACACACCACAATGTTACGTTATATATACATTGTCTATCTTGTTATTTTGGTCCGTGATTTCAAGCTTCCGCTGGGATGCTGATGAGATCTGCACTCTTCTGGGATATTACGCAGCGTCGAGTGGTAAAGGATTACCACTCAATGTTGTTATTTTCATGTTTAATGTGTGGAAACTTTGTGCCATTAATTGATTTTGTTTTTCTTCTTATTTATGGCATAGATTACATGTTTCTGTCACTCAGTACTCTCAGTTGGTTCAAGCAAAACAGAACACTAAATGAAACAGCACTAAACAAGGGAACTTTTTCCATAAGAATTAATGTTCATAGATCTAAGTTGTACTCTCATCTTATGTTTCAGTGATAAGTAATTCCCATTGTCAGGTATATTTCAGTGCTGAAATCAGATTCACGTTTAGAAGTACACAGAGTACTATTTAATTGCAAAGCCCTTGAAGGAGCTGCTGTCTTTCCACTATTCCTTATTTTGTATTTATTTTTTTAAATATGTTGTACTGTCACATCTAACTATAGTCAGTGTCACTGATAATGACAAACTTTTCCTATGTACCTTTACAGAAGCTTTGTTCACACATGTTTTTTTATGCTTTCGACTCATTGTGAATAATTATGGCCAAGATAATCCAAAAAGTAACCACAGTACGCTAAACACGCAAGCTGAGATGTAACTTATACCACATTTTACCACATAAAGCACAAAACTAAATTATGGTTACATACTGCTGTGATCTGTCACAGCTTCTGCCGTGAGAAACATGGTCATCCCGCACTCAACTTCACAAGCTGCTAATGCCAGCCGACTGCACTTGGCCATCAGTTAGTGCATGGCAGTGGCAGTAAACATAAATGCAAGCACTCAGGAAGTAGTTCAATTGAATAACATTTCTTTGCAAAGTTAAAAAAAAGGCAATTGGCAAGAGCGCTATAGCAAAACAGCACTAGGTGATGCACACTATAGCAGGGGATACCCATATATTAAACGCTGCACATATTATGTATTGTTAGTCATCTGTATTACTATAATAAAATTGCCCTTTTTATTCTTCTTTATTTAGGCTGGAACAAATCTGTTTCTAAATGGAATGGTTCTGGCAACACTATATATGGGAGGATACTTAATGTCCAATAACCAGGTGTCACCTGGTGAACTAATGTCATTCCTTGTGGCAACACAAACAATTCAGCGCTCTGTTACTCAACTCTCTCTTCTATTTGGTCAGGTGGTTAAAGGCCTGGTTGCAGGAGCAAGAGTATTTGAAGTAAGTACAACTGCCATATAGTGAAATAGAGAAAATTATGCACATGCACAACACAAATAGCTTACAAAGATTTGGATTAAGACAACACTGATGTAAAAGAAAATATGTATTTCCTTTGCCAGAAGTATGAAATGTCACACCTTTCTTTAGGTTCTGTGTGTTAAATACTTTTGGACATTCGGTGTCAGAATATTTATTCTCCATATTGTCAAACATAACATGAGAACCCATTATCAATCACACCTGTTTTGTATTTATATATTTATTTGTGGTTTATTTAAGGACAGCCAGTGTCATTAAATTGTACCATTGAATGATAGGATGATTAGTGAATACTGAATTGCCAAGGATGAGGAATGAAGTCTTTGGGACAAATTGAGGTATTATTCCTGCATTATAAGGACTGACAAAAGCCACAGAAGCCCTCAGTCAGGATAGTTGGTTTCCCATCTCTCATATTCAGGTTAGAAGCATTACCTCTTGAACCATGTTGCTCAGTACTGGATTTATGTGTTTGAACAAAGAAATGTATTTATTTGTGCGAGTGTGGATGTGACTGTGAGGTGTGTGTATGTGTGTGCGCGCTTGCAGGCATGTGCTTGTGTGCATATACATATGCACATGTGCATTTTAGCATCAAAATTTATTTGCACCCATATAAAATATAATTTCCAAGATAAATAACATTACCTTGTTTGATTGTTTCAGTTTATAAACTTGGAAACATCAATGCCTCTTGCAGGAGGTAAGAGCATACCATACCATTCTCTGATTGCAGATGTCACATTTAGCAATGTTACATTTGCATATCCTACAAGACCACAGCAGGTGAGTTGAGGCAATCTGAACAGTTCCTGGTGAATAAAAGTGACTTGACATTGTATATGTTATTTAGAATGTGATCTTCTGGATTATGACAATATGCAGTCTGGTGGATGGTTCTCAACATTTTGAAGGAATCTGCTACCACAATCTCAGGGATTCCATTTTCAAAGTTTAATGGAAAAATATGACAAATCTGAGTTTTTGTAACTGGTGCTGAAATTTCCTTCAAAAGACCAGTAACCACCTATCAAACTACATGGTGTTTAACCCAGAGGACCACCACAAGAACCTCAAATATCATACATTACATAATGAAAGGTTATGTGACTTCATCTGTTTACAATATTTACTAATTGTATGTGAATCATTGGTGCAGTATTAACATTGTCTATTACTTTGCAGCTTCCATTGTGTTTTATAGGAAAGTAATGTGATTATCATCCCAGGTCTTTATGTGTGGAGATGCAGGTTCAGTCGTTGAGGCCCAATATGTAGAAAGTTTTTCAGTTAATTTTATGAAATATTGTGTAAGATTTAAAAATAGTCAACAGCCATAATCATCCTAATTCTTACTATTTTAAAAAGAATTATCCTAATTCTGTCATAAGCTTAGTTAATATACAAGCAAAATAGTGAGATATTAAACAAAACAGTGACTGTGCTTTACTTTTATACCTGTGGGCTCCTGATCTGTAATGCCAGTACTCCTGAACAGGTGGTGCTGAAGAACTTCAACCTACGTCTTCCTGCTGGAAAAACAGTTGCCGTTGTAGGATCTTCGGGCAATGGTAAATCAACAATTGCAGCTCTTCTAGAGAGGTATGTTGTAAGTTAGTGTATTTTTCAAATAATCTACTGTCCTCTGGGATGTGAGTCTGTTAGAAATTTACAGTGTTTTGGAAGAATGTTGTGCTTCCATTTTCAGGGTAGAAGTTTTAGGCAGTATGTTCCTTCGAAACGTTGGTAATTTTATACCAAACATCACGGTGTCACATTTCAGAAGGTGGTACTTTTACAGTCACCACCTCAAGAAGCTTGATTCTTGCCTTTAGAAGCTTCAGAAGAGTGAGCTTTTCAACATTTTTTACTTGTGACTCAGTTTTCCAAAAGACTTAATTTACTAACCCACTGTCAGAAACAGTATAGGTGATTGATCTCAGTGCTGTTGCCATCTTTTTCTAAAAACTGTAAAATTGTGTGGCAGGAACTATGTAGCTGAAGCAGTTGTATAATGTTTGTCTAAATAGGAGTGACTTGTTGGACTGATTTATGTCACTTAATTCAGCACATTTTAATTAGTTTATATTTGTGACACATGCAAGGCATCCTTGTGACCCACAGGTTGAAAATAAGTGTAATGATGGATGTAGCCTCCATGCAGGTGGAGATCATTAACTTCTGTGTTATGACACTGTGATCATGTAGGTAGATTGTGCAACATCCCAACAGCATGACAAGGGAATGTGGTTTCTCTGTTAGCGTAGCACTGAAGCCCCTTATGCACAGTGTGAATGAATGGATGAATGTTCATTGAATGACAAGGTACGTACTTTCATTTAACTCATCGTTTTTTTTTTGCATTAGTCCTGAAGAGGGCCTTCCTACTTCTTATTGGTCAGGTCTCTGTCTTCCCTACCACTGGTTCCAATTGGCCAATTTTTTTTTCGTGGTTTAATCCTCTCACACCCCTCACCCCCTTTAGGAATGGGGTGAGACTAAGTCCTTCATTACTACAGCCACAAGTCAGCATATCGTACCGACCCCAAATGCAAGTATGGAGCATGTGTGGAATGAAAATTGGCAAAGGAAAACCTAAGTACCTGGAGAAAAGTCTGCCCCAGTGCCACTTTATCCACTATCACTCTTACATGAACTACCATGGGTTTGAACCTGGACCTGTGCACTAAGAAACCATCAATAAACTACCTGAACTGTGACATAGATGATCCCTTTATCATTCTTGTGTAACTGACTTCATTGTTCCACCCTAAAGAGGTAGCCAGCAGATTTGTTTGAAATGCTAGTAACTGCATACTGACTACATGTTACCACAATCCAGAAGACCACAGTCTGAACTTTATGGCTGTAAAAACCTCATCTCATATACATACTGAAGGATTCTGTGTACCTACTGGAATATTTACAAATGATATTTCATATCTGTCTGTATTGTAATATACATTAAAAACAATCTCAATATAACATCATAATTGTAATTTAAAATACAACTTTTTCTTATTATTTAATCTTGAGTCCAGACAAATGCCAGGTTCCAGTGTGTGAAGCTCCAACTGAGGATTGAGATTGTAATTAATTTGCTGATTGGTCTAGGAACTCATACAACTGAGGAGCAATGTTCGTTGAGTATGGAGGATTGGTGGTGCAGGGGACTGTAGATCTTGGAGGAAAGCCTACCCCATTGTCACTTTTCCAACACAATCCCACATGAATTTATTTGGAAATGTGACAATATGTGTATGTTAATGGCAAGTGACAGACAATACATTGAGCAAGCTGGCTCAAATACCAGCACCTCTGGCTTGCATTTGGAAGGTGCTGGGACACTGTCTAACCTGTCTGAGGTTTTTCGTAGTTTTTCTCATTCCTGCCAGGCATATGCCAAGATAATACCTCAAATTAAGTCTCATCCGGCTCCAAATCCTTTCCCATTCATTATTTACTATCATCAAGTCATTCAGTGATCTACATGGTCATCTGAAGCTGCAGCCTGAGATGATTTTATTGAAAACACTTTAGGTAAGTGAACAGGTAGAAGTGTATTCAGAAGTTCCAAGTTCAGTTCTTGGCGTCAAGTCAAGCTATCTTGACTGAGATTCTCATGGTTTCTCATTGATTCATCAGAAAACTTCTGGGATAGCACCAAAAAATAGGCCACAGCTATTGCCACATTCCTTTCATTTGACAGTACAGCATATTCACATCTTAATGAGATACAGTGGTAAAGTACTGTGTGTTTCCCTTTATTCATTTTATTATTTATATATCTCTCTGCTTCAGGTTTTATGATATTGATGAAGGGTCTATCACTGTTGGTGGCATTGACATTCATGAATTGGACCCTTCATGGTTGCGGGGAAGTTGTATTGGATTCATAAATCAAGAACCAGTGTTATTTGCTACGAGCATCATGGAGAACATTCGTTATGGGAAACCCAGTGCTTCAGACAGTGAGGTACTACCATTCTGCTTTGAGAGATCTCTTCCTCTGGTATTCACATACTTCTGCATTCATGTGTTATGATAAATCAAGTGTCTAGGTATGAATTTGGTGTGTGTTGTCTCTATCAAGTTTTGTTTTACACATTCTACAGCAACAAAAATACAATTAGACATTTGAGCAATTACATTTTTGTTTCTCCATCAGGCACTTTAATTTTTTCTTTGTACTTTAAGGCCATACAGCATGTAGTATCTTGGTGTCCCAGGATACTGTGTAGGTTAGCCGAGTGGTAGACTAACTGCTTCTTCTTGTTCAGATGGATATGGCATCATTTATGAGTGTTTGCTCAAAGAACAGTATCCAGAAGTAAAGTTGGTAAATGAATTTATTCACAATAATAAGGTATTTGCTGTGTAACATCAAAGTGCAGGGCAAGTTCTTAGGTGTCTGAAGACTAAGATGATGGAGCTGATTAACAGCATAGCAGCGTGGTGTGGATGAAAGTAAATAGTGTCCCAACTTTCTGGATTTCAGGGGGGTTTTTAAATTGTTCAAAACATATCTCATGATACCATGTGACAAGGGGTGTTTGCCTTTCATGCTTAATAAATCTTGCCACCTTCTCACTGTTATTGTATTTCAATCCAAGGGGCAAAACGGGGCTTACATCATATTTTGTGCTTTGGCCTGTTTATACAATAACTTTTGGAACTGTAGAAATGAAGTAGAACTTTAATCAACACATATAGGATGGTTCTTTAATATATTATACAGGGTTTGTCTGGATGGGTGTGTTAGTAGGCTGTTCATTATCATCCAAGG
The DNA here is from genome assembly GCA_021186555.1 of Reticulitermes speratus. Lineage (NCBI taxonomy): Eukaryota > Metazoa > Arthropoda > Insecta > Blattodea > Rhinotermitidae > Reticulitermes > Reticulitermes speratus. The sequence continues at coordinate 26,910,953 of JAJKFL010000005.1, forward strand.
GTATGTTATATTTATGAGTACTTCAACATGCATGTCCAAAATAATAAGGAATAATGGGCAGACCCTGTCTCCATGTAATTAATTGCCTGACCAACTGAGATGCCTGTCCCAGTGATTCAGAACATTTGATTCCCATGAAGTAGTAGTGATGGCTCAGTGTTTGCATTGTCCACCACACCCTGCCTTTTATTTTATGATCATGCCAGAAGTGCTTTTCTTTGAAGTGCTTCTTCATTGACCAGCAGAAATGGAAACCATTAGGCATAAGGTTCTTGGCTTAATGGTGTATGTCCAAACATTCCCAGCAGCCTGCTTGGAAGACTGGCAGTTTGACACACACAGGGGAATTTATCTTTATATCCTGGACCAGGGGGCAGCATTGAAGGAAAACACTTTCATGTGATGATAAGGTGTGCTGAGGTGTGCTAGTTGGTGCAAACATTGAGCCATAACTTTTTCTTCACTGAATTCAAATAAATTGTGTGTCAGTGGGACAAATGCCTCAGTGACACTAGAAATCATGGAGAAGAAGAGGGTTTCTCTGTTATTCCTTATTTTGTTGGACATCTGTGTTGAAGTAATAAATACAAATGTTACACACCCTCGGAAGTTACTGAACACGCCTCATAAGAGAAGTTTGTTGTAAACATTTTTTTTGAGGTGCCTTGTTGTTAATATTGTGGGAATTTATTTCCCATTGTAGGTTGTAGAGGCAGCAAAGTTGGCAAATGCACATGAATTTATCCAAAACTTCCCAGAAGGTTACTCCACATTGGTTGGTGAAAGGGGTGTGACAGTGTCAGGAGGGCAGAAACAGCGCATTGCTATTGCACGAGCACTTCTGAAAAACCCCTCTATTTTGATACTGGATGAAGCAACCAGGTACTGTCAGCTGTTCATTCCTTGTCACACAGGTACTGGCATAATTCTGGGCTTCTTACTTTTCAGAGAAAAGGAAGTAAATTTGTGCCACAGTAAAACGTGGATGAAATGGAAACCTGCATTTACAGTAAAATTTTCCACCTGTATGGTCATTTAGATATGACTCTCTATAGTCTGATATCAGATAGGTACCAACATTTTGGAGGAACCTGGTGCATCCATCCTCTACCCAGCCAGTAGAGGCAGCAGGTTATTCCAGAACATTATTAACTATCTATCAAAATGCATGATGTTACATCCTGGTGGACCATAATCAGTACCACCATGAGAGCCTCAAGTTTCACATAATTTAATTTTGCACTATGCTTCCTGCTGTCACAAATGGAAGAGAATTAATTGTAACTGCCAACATGGTATATGCAGAATATATTAGTTGACTGCTGAACAATCTAAAACAGAAAAATAATATTGTCATGATTTAGCCACTAACCTACTGTACACACTCGAGATGCCGCTGCATACTCGGTGAACATGACAGGTGGAACAGCCTATCATATGAGGCCAGTATATGCAGGTAGTTGACTTACACGGCAGACAGAAATTGTATGAATATGTAATGACAGCACACACATCTGTAACTACAGCACATAATTATATTGGTCCATTTTCCAGTAGTGATCTCATTGTTTACATGGACTATGTGGGACGTGATACTATTATCAATGACTTATGTCACATGGATGGTGTATAACAATCAACTACAAATTTGCCAGATTTGTGACACATAATTCCTGGCTTCGTAATTTGACAGTTTTGTTCTTTGTGTTGTGTTAATTTATGCAACACATGTTTTTAGATTTTAATAGTTACAACACACTGACATTTTATAGATGTGAATACTATGATACCAGGCCAGTAGTAGTGCTATTTCTGTATCATATATATGTATTTCCTGAAGGTGGCTGAGCTCAGCCAAACATGTAGGAACTGTTTATGTGAAAATATAATGTCTGTGCTCAGTGCACATTTTATGGTATTGATTTGGTACTATAAATAGTATGTATATGGTAAATGATGAATACAACTAAGATATGAATTTTTAAGTTCTGACTGAGATCATCAGTAGTGTACATGGGTTATAAACTGTGAAATATTTTCTTTTATCTAAATTACACCAGTGCTTTTATCTGTTGTTTTATATGACTGTAAAATTTGTTTGTCACTCTAAGGGAAGAAAATTAAATGCATACAATTTTTCTGTCAGAAAATGTGGAAAAGGGTGATTTGTGAGAGCTAGACATACAAAGCTTATCTTTAATGTCTGGTCCCAGCACAGCCACTGTCACAAGGCCTTTATCGCATATATGGGCTTCATATGCAATATCACTCCCTTGACAGCTGTTATGCTTTGTAGATGTGAGGATGATATTGTATTGAATATTAAAAAAGTAGGTGAGGGAGTTTTGAACTTTATTGTACCTTAGTCATGACTGAAATTTTAGACCATTCCTGTCCTCTTGGGCTCACTATCTCACACTGTTTTGGTGCATGGATTTTTCTTCATCTTCATGTGAAACAGGGAAAGGGATTGAGTCTAACTGTTAATAGTCCCACCTGGGTAGATTCTCCCCCTTTCTCTGTTCCATCTGACAACAAAGGCAGAGCCAGCCTTCTGAACGTTGTGGGTTTTTTAGCATGAGAAAATGAACAGCGTCCAAAATTTCAGTCTCTATAGAGGTAAGTAATAAAAAGTATTTTGGAAATTTGGAATTTTTATCATCTCAAAGTTTGTTTCACTATGTGTTTTCTTTTAGTGCTCTTGATGCAGAATCAGAGAAGATTGTGCAGAGTTCTCTAGACAATGTAAGCAAGGGTCGAACGGTTCTGGTTATTGCTCATAGACTGAGTACTGTCCAGAATGCAGATATGATTGTGGTGCTTCACAATGGCATTATAGTGGAGGTAAGGTGGGGGTGTGTTGAGGAATGTGTCTGAAGTGTAACTGTTTTGAAGAATGGTGCTCCTTTTATCATCATGGGCCTTTCCAGTATTATCCAAGCAAGCCCCTTCGAAACCTTTGCCAGGCAATACAGCATCATATTCCAGAAGACTTGAATTTTCATCAACAACACTGTGAGAACCTCATATCTTGTACAGTTATTCAAACAGAAGGTGGTTAATACTTTATCAGTTTATTTTACTGTTACAAAAGAGAAAGGCTTACTGTTTGAGATTTGAGGTTCACATGTTGGTGAGTACTACTGGTAAGATCATGGCCTTCTGGAATGAGACACTGTGCAGTTTGGTGGACACATACCTGTGTTTTTGAGTAACGTACTGCCTCCACCTTCGGGATGTGATACTGTAATCTTATACCTCTCTACCAGACTGTGGCATCACATCCCATATGACTGTAAACATGGCCATCTTTTGAATAGTTTTGCTGTGTGTCTGTATGTGTTTGGTATGTACTGAAGACCAAGCTTTGGGGTCACTCTCCATTTTGTTATGATTTGGTTGCGCAGTTATCTGTTCCATTTACCGGTACATTTTTTTGAATTTACATTTAAATTTTATTTAATTTCTTCTGCTTGAATTTCAGTTACATATTTGTTCTCAACCCAAGTTTCACTTCCACATAAAAATAGCTTTTTCTCCAGCTTTGTCATTTTAAAGTCCTCTTTGTGGTATACATATCATAAAAAATGTTAGATCCTAAGTAGTTTAAATGCAAAACTTGTTGCGTACTTCAATTTTAAAGATGTATTCTGCAGTCAATTTGATATATTTTTTAAAGACCTCACCAGTAAGTGTCTTCTTGTTTTGGCATATTCAGTAACGCCACCACTGGTACCTATTATTAACCAGTTATACTCCATTTACACCAGAATTTTCCAAATAATCCCTTCCATTACTGCTTTCCAAACAAAATTTATATGTTGATTTAATCACTTAATATTCAATGAAAAGAAGTGTAATGAGGTAATGTTTCTCTTCTGTTTTTAGATGGGCACTCATGAATCGCTGAAGGCACAGAGGGGCTTGTATTGGAATTTGATTAGACAACAAGAAGTGTCAGAAAACATATCTCGGGCTTTAGGCTAAACTAAAGCAATATATATTGGATAGAGTATTAGTCTTAAACCTTTGGCGCCAGAATTAATTGCCTGCTGTGATGTGTATACAACCAGAATTGAAATGAAAGCTGCATCTATACCTGCCATTTGCCATTTTGAGCATCAAACTGCATGATGGGTATACCTAACATTAGGTGCCAAAGGGTTAATGTAGGTAATGTTTTGTATGACCCATTCATTCTACAGGATGCTATTGCGTTATGCACTATTGTATATACTACATGGGGAAAATCAGTTCTGAGGCCAATGCAGCCTCCTATCCTGTGGGTGCCACATGTTTTTCTCTGTTTCTCTCTTCTTCTCCCTCCCCCCCCCCCCCCCCCCCCCCCCCTCAGGCATGATGTACATTCTGTAGTATACTTCTGGTATCATAGCTAGAGCTACCACTGTTGATTGATGAATGTATTTAAACACAGGTTGAAGGAATTTTTGGTTGGAAAATATGTGAATGTATTAAATTAAATGATCAAACTTGGACATATGATGTTATAAGAAATCCGACAGTATGTGGGGCTTTATCCCCACCTCCCATGTCTTCATGGTATGGCTATGATCAGAGACACCTTACCATTTACCTTTTTAATTTCAATAAAGCAAGAAAAGTATGTGCATCTTGAAGTGAAAGACTTCCACAAATATTGTTCACTTTTAGTATAGAGAGCTAGATTTACTATGTGTCTGAGCATAGGAAAATATGAACTTGTGCGTGTGTGTGTGTGTGTGTGTGTGTGTTTCTGATGATCAGAAGTTCATAGCAGCATTTGATGATTTACTGGGAAAAAGTCCAAGGCATAAATATTAGGAGTGCTCAAATTGCTATGGATTCGGACAAAACGGTTTCCACAAGTCATTCCACAATTTGGGAAGAGTTTGATAAAAAAAATCAAGGAGCTAACTGCTGAGAGTAATCCAACTGCTGCTAGTAGCATGGAACTGGATAAATATATAGCAGAACCTATGTTTCCAAGAACCAGTGATCCCCTGCATTGGTGGAATGATGGGAAGGCATCATATCCCAGACTTTGCACTGTAGTGAAGAAAAGGCTGTGTGTTGTGGCCACCTCAGTTCCCTGTGAAAGAATATTTTCAAAAGCAGGACAGATTTTGTGTTAAAAGATGAGCAGACTGAAATCATAAGTTATCCATTATTTTACTTCCAAATGCCACATATTCCATGGATTTATAAGTTTGTCAGAATGACAGCAGGATATGGAATAAGTCGTGCATACAAAATATGCATGACATACAGAATTATTACAATACAGGTACCCATATATAGTGAGTCACTACAAATGCAGTATAGTTTAATTGGCAACTAATGAGACATGCACAAGATATCAAGATTTTACTTCTTATTTTATCATAACTTCATGAGTCTTTTGGTGTAAGGGAATGTATTACACTATTTCTGTCAGCTGCAATGATTATTTTTATGTTTAGGAAGTTCATAGGAAACAAATCTTTTAAAAATGAGATAGCATCTTCTTTCTCTACTTGATGTATATTTAGTTTGTAATTCTTAGAAATTATTGTAGGCCTTAGCTACAATTTCTGGATACTTTAATTTTTCATAGTTGTAACTATGGAGGGCATCCGTCTCTTTTTTTGTAACGTTCATGCTGTTAACGTTTTTAGGATTTTACAATATTTAATGTCACTTTTCTGCCATTCTATTTCAAAGGTTGTACATCTGCTACTGAATTTCTGTTATTAAGAAATGATTGGCAGAATGTAATCACATGACAACATAAATTTTGTATGCAAGTTAGTGCTGCCTTTGGATACACTATATGTATGCAGTGCTTATAATGAGGAGGAATGTAGAAGGATGGCATGCCACTTTCTGTAAGCAAAACTAAAACCATCCTGATGTACTGAAATAGTGTGAACCAAAAAAAGAAATTCAGATTTTGCTGTTCATTACCTCTGTGCCTTCCCAGCAATGTACACTAATATGGCAATATATCAATTTCAATATTATTAAAATGACGTAATGTGCACATCCGGGCATGTCATTACATACTGCTTTGATAACGTGAACAGCTTAAATGAGCAGATCACCAACGTGACCATAATGAATGAACCGGATCTACCCAGTTTGAATTAGCGGTATACTCCACAACCTGGCTGTACTCGACGTCCGACCACAGTGTATGCACCACTGATCAGTGGTAGGTACCGACTATGTGATCTGTACTCCGTGCCCTGGCCTCCATAGATCCCACACCTCTCACGGCATTGACTTGTGTTTCTGCTGTTCGAGTGCCAGTGTCGGGGGCTCCGTTGCTCTGTGATAATCTGTGTGTATGGTGACGGCACTATGCTACAGCAAGTAGGTCATGATATGACCTTAAGCTCTTTCCTGACGCAGCCAAATTAAAATATAAGGTTACTAACAGGTTTCTTGCTCTCAGATAACACTGATGGAACACGGTCAGATCTTGCGTACAGTCCATGTAATATTTTGAGCAAATCAGCAGTTGCTTGAGATACTGTTATGGTCCAAACTGTGCTTGAAATTAGGTTACCTGCAGTCTACCTTCCTGTCTCTGGGGTCTTCTACAGAATTCATGCTGTGTTGAGTCCCCCAGAAATGTCGCTATAGCTCTGATCAGAACATTGATAAAATGAAAACAGCATAATTAATTGACAACTGCATTGTAAAGGTTTGTCCTGAGGGTTGCAAATCGCTTTTCAGAACTAGGTGAACACCCCAGGTCAGTACAGCAATCTACCTAATGACTCATCCACTTTATAAATTAAATTATTATCCAGCATGTACAAGAATTCCTTTTCATAAGTGTCCCTGTTGTGAAGAATAATTAGTTTTAAAGCACTGGAAATAGCTGTGTGAGAAAAGAACATTATGGAACCAATTAGATGGTGTCTACGTATATCCTTGCAGTGATAATTATGAAGTTACACTAACTATCTAACTAACTCCATGGAGCAGAGTCCTTCTTGAGAAGCTAACAGGTCCTCAGCTAGTCAAGAAATCCTCACATTTTATGGAATCCGAAGGTTCATTATCGCATTCACAAGAGCCCGCCATCTGTCCCTATTGAACACATTTTTCTCCTAATTCTACATCCATAATTTTGTATAATGTTATGTAAAGTATGAGGAACAGTTTGATTGTTTAATATTAAAATGTGTACATCAGCCATGGAAAGAAGTCCCATCATTTGACCCCATCCACTCATTCCTCAAACTGTTACACTTCCCCGTTCAGCATACTTCCTGTGGCCATCTAGCCAACTACAACAAATGCTGATGTGGGTAACTGTCACTAGTGACAAGCACTTAGGTTTGTTGACGCAGGTCCAAAACAGCTGGAGGAAAACACGGTAGTAGGCAGAAAAAGGGAAGCCTCAAGGACTGTTGTCCCCAGTGTACATGTGACTTTATGCAGCCTCAGTATAGTACTGCGTATACAGGCATTATATCACACAAAACCTGTTTTACACTGATATACAAGTACATTGGTTCTATTTTTTTTTTAATTTTATTATAATAATTGACTAAGAATTAACTGGCCCATATTGTGTATATTCACTTTATTTCATACCAGTACAGTAAAACTTATTAAAGGTCACAGTTGTCTGGGATGTGATGTCATGTGGTCTGGTAGACAGGTACAAACATTTTGGAAGAAACTGCTACCTCTGTTTCCTGGGGCACTTCTTGTATATTGAAGATGGAGACAGGACAATCCCCATAACATTGGTCACTGTCTACTACCAGGCTACACATTATTCAATCCTACAAGACCACAATCTTCATTCTGAAATATGTTTCATATCACAGCTTAATGAATATTATAATGCTGGAGTAAAACACATTATAATTAATATCATTAAGTACAAGATGGTCATTTTATTTTTCTGTTTTGTGGTAAGTCTCCTCTTGTATTACATATTGTGTTTCTTGTTTAACTATTACGTCTGAATTTTGTTGTGGGTCTAGCTTCTGAAGTTCATGGGTGTATTTCTTTTCAGTGGGTAAATTCCATTCCTGTAGCTCAGATGTTGAGAAAAGTATATACAGGATTCCTGTCACCAGCAGCATAATTGTTGATATGATGAACACCAGTTGCCATTGTCTCACAGTTTGCTGTAAGTCAAACAAAACTCTTTAGGGCTCATTGTGGGTTTCTGAGAGTGAAATATTTGAGGAGGGTATTACTTTGTGCCTAATAGAGGTTAAGTACCAAATCACAGGAGAAAATTATCTGATATTGATTAAATCAGGGATGTGTGGGCAGGACATGGTGGGTGCATTAGAACATGATAAATGAACACACAGTTTAGAAATCCTGAAGGAAAATGAACATTACTGTTTTCTGTGATGTGATGCCATAGTGTCAAATCCTGGAAAACAGTAATCTTCATAAGTTGCCACCAAGAGAATTTCACATTTCTCTGAAGGACAGGTGAGCACTTGTGATATTTAGACATAGTTGGGAGAATAATATTAAAATGGATATCAGAGAAATAAGTTCCAATGGTTGGATTGGATGTAACTGGTTTAGGGTATGGATTAATGCAGGCATTAATGAACATGCTGATAAACCTTTGGGTTTTACAAAAAAACATTTTTTTATTAAACCCAATAAGATTGTTCATTTGTTAGGGCTAGAAAAAAGTTTACTTGTACATGCACATTTAGCACAAAATCATGCGCCACATGTAATAAAGTAGAACTGAATTATCAGGAAAGTAGAGTGAGATTAAAATAAATACAATCAAAATAAACTTTAGTACATACATTTTCATAGGTAAGGTACCCAACAATGATTGGTGATATAAAGCCAGGAATAACACTGATCATATTGCTTATTCCCAGCATGATACCTGCAATAATAGCAATACAGAATCGTTAATCATTGTACATGGAGAGATATGAAGACACTCTTTAAAATATGAAGACTGTCTTATGGGCCTCCCATGTCACTCTGTCAACCCATGCACATTTTGTTTATAGTTCTTATTAATGACATAATTGTGTTCAGAGCTTGAGAAACATTTTCGAAAATCTGGTAGCCATACAAATATTATGGTTGCAATGAAAAGGTGGATCAGTATTGTGTGGTGTCTTGCCATAGTTCTCACTTTGCACAATATGCAAAATTAATTTCTTCTTGCTATCTTACTTTTTTCCTAACCACATGCAGGCCAGGTGTAGTGAAACAACACTGAATTAAAAAAAAAGAAGTTGAGTTTTGTGACTCATTGATTACGCTGTTCTTTATTGGTTTGGATGCAGTTTGCCATTAACAAGCCTGGAAGAGATATATTCTATAATGTATTACATAGTGCTTCCAATAGCATTCTGTGAAGTTTATTAACATGATATGTTGACACGAATTTTCTGGTCCAGGCTGTTACAAGTTACTTCAGTCATTTAGAAACTTGCACTGATGGACACGAATATCTGTCATTAAAAAAAAAAACATTTGTCTGATATCATTAGATGACACGGGAATCCCCGTTATATAAGTCCCACATACTGGTTTCTCTGCAAATGTGGCAGCAAATTTTTGAGGAAAGAAGACATAAAAATTCCCTATACTTCCACCAGTCACGTCCATAGACCACAAATTTTCCAACAGAAAATGGTTTTAATTTTGCACACATCCATCATTTTCTCCCACTCTCCTACTCATGATCCAAGCCTTGCATGCAACTTCTGAACAGCCAATAAGACATGACTCATAAGAGGTGAATAATCATTATAACATTGGTCAATACTACTACTGATAACAATAACAACCACCACCACCACAGTAACAGAATTTCACATAAAGTGCATAAAATAATAAATAGTGCAGTGGTGCAAAGATAATCATGTTCTTTGCTGTAGTCTGTGACAGATCATTGTTTATATTGGTTATTAATAAGCCTTAATTACCCCCAACAAGGCAGTGGTCACTGCTAAATTCATGGTAATTGTTGAAACATTGCCTGTAAACAGCAATTTTTTTATGAATAATTTACTGTTCATAATTTTTAACTTAATAACTCTCTGTAGTCAATATTTATATTGCAGTCACATGTTCTTGTCCAACATATTGATCTTTAGGAAGAGCAATGATGCATTGCATCCACTCATGGCTGAAAATGGTAGGAAATGCAAATGGACTCAGTGTTTTCAGGCACTTAAAAATATTTAGATATGCAGTATAATAAAACTCTCTGTTAACATAATGAACTGTTAGACCTGAGCAAGGACACATTGTTTGCAGACGCATTTAATTAATGTTGATTTGTAACATTACTGTACAAACCAACCCGGTCCTCTGTAATCCATATGTACATTATTTCTAAGGGGCAGAAACTCCCTGCTTTAAGTGGCATGTTTTTGGTCCCAATGAACCACAGATAATGAGGACAGCCTGTATATGTAGCAAAATATTTTTCATTCCCTGAACACAAGATATTGTTTTAGTCTGGCCATGAGAAAGCAGTGTATTTAAAAGTGGCTGGGCTGGTGAGGGTGAAGGGTCTGCAGACAGCTAGCTTAACTTGTTGCTATGGCCTTCAATAAAGTGGGCTTTATTATGGGTTAATATGGCTGAAAACTGGCTGTGAGATTTGAGGTTGTTACGGCAATGGTGATGAAGATCCAAGTCTTCTGGGACATCAAGCCATGTCAGCTGGTAAATAGTTACCCATGTTTTGGAGAAGTATGCTGGCTCCAGTTTCAGGGTCTAGCAATCTGAGCAGGTTGGACTGGATCCTGAAGATGGAGCTGGCATACTCCTCCAGACATTGGTAACTATTTACCAGTTGACATGGCAGAACATCCCATTAGACTTTAATCTTCTGCCCAATGACTATTAGTTAAAGTCTTATATGTTGAATTTTTAAAACAAATCCAACAGTTTAGACAGGCATAAGCACTATACAAAACTTTCTTTTTGTATTGCAGAATTTACCTAATGATCATACAGCACTCTGTGTGTTTTATCCATGAGACATTGTGCTTTCCTGAGTATTGGAAACAATGTTTTGTCCATAAGGTTGAAGTCTTGATTACTCTTCAGTTGAAATTAAGTCCACTAGGATATTACAGTTGAATTTTTACCAATATGTGACTTGTATAAAATGACACTGCTGTTGGCAGGCTGTAACTCACTTGCAAAGTTGGGGCTTATATCAATGAAGCTTGCAAGTGGTCCTGTAGACACAGCTCCACTTATTGCAGTTGCTGCAGTTGAGAATGCAATGGCAGCAGTAGAATTACAGCCTGAGAAGGCGAGTCCCAGCATGAACACACCCTGGCCTATGCAACCTGAAATAGTACATCTGATGAGGTAAGGAGATTGATGTTCAGGATCATACATTTTACAGACTGGAAGTTTTATGCTTATTTTGAGGTACACACAGACAATACATATGTTCTCATAGTAGAACCCAAAGGTTCATCACCAATAATACTAAAGATCACTATCGCAGATAATACCAAGCCAGTTCCATCCACCTTCCCTCCTGACTTATTTCACTCAGATCCATCATACTAATTAAACTCTAGTTGCAGAACCCAAAGCTTCAACCCTACTAATACCAGAGCCTGCCATTGGTCACATTTCTGATCCAGTTCCATCTACCTCCTCAGTACCTGTTTTCCTAATGTCCCTCCTACAAATAAACTGACTCTCTGGTGACAGAACCAGAAGGTTCAACACTGCTGCTACAAAATATCACCATTGTACATCATACCACATTAGTTTCATCCTCCTCCCTTTCTTGCAGCTTAGTTACATAGGAATATTACTACTGTGAAAACCTCAGATTTCACATATTTGTCTGAGATTGACATTACTAATTAATTAATTTTCTGCTAGTAGAACTCAGGTTTCAACACTAGTAGAACCAAAGACCACTATAGGACATGATACCGAGCTAGTTCCATCCACTGCCCATTTTTATTGCCTATTTTCCTATGATCTGTTATCCTAATTAACTAATTTCTTGGTACCAGAACCTGAAGGATCACCACCTGTAATACTGAAGACCACTACTGGGCATGATACCAAGGTAATTCCATTCACAAGATAAATTTTAAAATTATCCCACCTGCCCTCACTCATCCAAGTGACTATTTATTTTCTTCACCAAAATTCTGTATTTATTTCTTGTTTTGTCCATTTGTTTTTACATCTCAGCCTATCATAATGTCTTTAGATGTCAGTATACTACACAACACTAGATGATCTATTCAAGTCTCTGTGTTGCTTGTTATGAAGTATCCACCTTTCTGCACTTAGTACATCAACAGGAGCTACTGGTACATACATGCTGCAGCAGCCATCTTTCGAACATTTGTTCTTGACATATAATCATTCCTCAAGAGGTAGTCACCGAGAATTGACATTAAAATTGCAAAGATTACACGAGCCACATGTGGCATCCCTGAGAGAAAACCTGTCTGAAACATATGAAAAAATGAACATACCAATCAGTTTTAAGTTAATTTATGTGTTGCAAGTGACATGACATTCAAAATCAATGATTCTCCAGCTGTTATCTTTACAGGAGCACCCAGAGTGGGGGGGGGGGGCGCGAGGCTGTTGCGCTGCAGCCACCACCAAATCAAAATTTAAAAAACACAAATTTTGTAGACACTATGATATCAAATGTTTTACATGATTTACCATTCAGCTGAAATTAGCCACTGAAATGAGCTGATGACTAGTGCATTAAAATTTTGAAAAATAAAATTAAAAACTTAGGATGTCTTAGATCATCATCATCATCATCTGTCATGAGTTAGGCCTTAAAAGACCTTTTCAGCCTCATCTAATTTTCTCTTCAAAGGTCTTCCAAGTTGTCTTCATCCATTTGGTCTATAATTCAGCATTATTATTGGCATTCTTGTTATATGTTGTATCCAGTTTAATTTGTAGGATGTCTTAGATGAAATTTAAAAAAGCAAGAAGATTACACCCTGTGATTTAAATTAGGTGAGTGAGTCATAGAATAATGTAGTTGTATTTGTATGTATATAAATGCAGTTGCAAACAGTGTTATGTTACAGTTATACTTAATGACATGATTTTTATAACATAATTTTTAAAATCGAACAAATTATATGTAGCCTCAGAGTCAACCCCCACCCCAGTAAAAAATTCTGGATGTGTACTTGTCCCTTTGTACCCTGAAGAATCTCTGTACTTGTGTTTCTGAGACCCAGTGTTAGCGGACACAGTCTTTTGTACAATTTAACTCAGCAAATAAATATATGAATGAGTGAATGAATGAATATGTTTCTATGAATTGGACACCTTAGTAATCATGGTTAAAGCCCTGGCAGTGGCAAGAGATTTTTCTCTTCTCCAAAGCATCCAGACTAGTTTTGGGGCCCACACAACCTCATCTTTATTGAGTAGTGGGGGCATTTTCCACAGTGATAATGTATCCAGATCATGAAGCTGACCACTTACCTCCATCTAGTGCAGAAGTTAAGAATAGTGGAACTGTACCTCCACTGCATATGCCTTCATGGTGTGCACAGAGACAACTTTACTTTACTTTACCTGTGTGTTTTCTTATGCATCCAGTGATTCTGGAACATTTGCATCAAGATCATGTTTAATGCTGCATGTGGCCGTGTCAAATATTGTTATTAAGAATCACTGACATATATGCCTGACCATACGTTACTTACCATTCGGATATCCCAGCCGTGAATAAGTTTAAAGTATGTTGGGGCCTGGGTTATTAATGTAAACAGCCCCCAGATGTTTCCCCACTGTGCCAGAATGTTCATCCACACAGATCTTGACAGTATAATTTCTTTCCAGGGGGTTGGTAACTTGAAAGAAGAAATACTGCTGTACATTACAGTGCAAAAATATGTAATCAAATGACAGATGTATCCACCATGTCACTGAGCGCATTTTTATCACAAATTGTAAATCTAGTACAGTATATAAAAATGTAGCATATCTGTTTCTGCATACATAATAGAGAACACCCAAAGGTACAAAATGTAGTCTGTACTTTTGTACGTATGTATGTGTGTATGGTAGCCAGGGTTGTTAATGTAATGTGCAAGTTCTGGAGTACAGTTTTTGGATGTGATTCAAATCTTCATTACCAACTCTTTTTACAAATTAAATGAGTAAACTTTAGTTTCTTAAGTACAATGTTATTCCTTCTTGCTGGTGAAGTAGAGTATTTGCCAAATACCTTGCAAGCTGACAGCATGGGGTTAGCAGCAAAGAGGGAAAGGTGCCGTGTTACAGAAATGTAGATTCCAAATTAAGTTACTGATAGTCAGGATCAAGAAATAACCAGAACGGTTATTGAATGCTGTGATGAGGAAGTTGGAAATAAGTGTTCCCTAATGCCAATTGAAAAGGCAGCTGCAAGATCAGCCAAATATGCAGCGGTTAACAAAACTTCTGTAATGTGGATTTAAGTGCAGCGAAGGACATCCTCATGATCCACAGAGAACACTTGGTAAATACAGGTAAAAATGTCATAAGTTATCATAATTCATCTTCCATGTTTTTCAGCATGAGTTGCCATATGAAAGGTTTGGTTTAGGCATGTACAGCACAGAACAGACTTTGTCAGCATAACGCTTTTAGGCTGTAGGTTTTGTAGTGCATTTTTGTAGCATATAAGTTGCATAATAAGAAAATAAATATTCTCTTACAACAAAAGAGAGTTGTTCCCTTAAAGCAGGAGATTTAATTTGATAAATGATAACATTTTTATTCTTTTTTTTATTAGTAAAAGTGTGTATGGAAAAGCTGAAGTGGATGATTTGGACAGAATAGTGATCAGGCACATGATACAAGAATTTTACCTTGTAAAGGGAGTCATGTTGGTAGTACAGAAATTATTGCCTGTCATGAAAGAAACATTATTTGGAGGTGGAGTTCAGTGTCTCTGAGAAGACTTTTGAAAGGAATGGGTTTTGTAGGGAAGAGAGAACTTAGAGCAAGAGGCATTTCATTAATGAGAACATTGATATTGTTCAGTGGTGACTGAAATTCCTTACCCTGAAGAAACAAATGAGGAGGAAAGGTCATGAGACGTTTTATCTTGATGAATGTGGGGTCACCACTAATCTCATGTTTTAGAATAAAGGCAGTATACAAGGGCTGTTCCCCAAGGTCTACCAGATGGTAAGAAATGTTACTCATCAAAGAAATTGGTGACTGGGAAAGTATTGTTTAAGGAGTGAACCAGGATAGCTCAGTCAGTTAAGGGACTGACTACAGGCTGCAAAATTTGGCTGTGATTCATGGTGTTGGTAGGATTTTTTCATGCTCTCACATAAAGACTGGCAATGGGACTTCTCCAGTTCTGTATACACTAGTATCTCTTTCCCAAGGATAAAGTGGCTGGAGGGTGAACCTGAGCACTCACATTCGTTAATGCCTATGTTACAAATACAGTGAGCTTGACCTGAAATTTTCTATTCCCATTCAGTGAATGATGCTTATGTAGAGGGAAGACTTTACTTCCCCTATGATATACAAGGGAGAGGAAAGTGCACATGTAAATCAGACCCGTACGTTTATCCTCTTCTCGGTGACAGTCTCCCCAAGTTTATTCAGGATGTAATTTTTTTCTTTCTCAGAGATGCGTGGATGTTTTGAAGGACTGTCATACACCAGGAGCCACCAGGCTATGAACCATATTACACCAACCACACCAGTCACATGGTAAACCGATGGCCAGTCAAACCAGTTGATGAGAAAACCACAGAGGGGGTATGTAATAGCAGCTCCTACAGAACTACCTGAAAATTGTAAGATTTAGTTATTCATAGGCTATTTAATGACACCATCTCAACTGCACATGTCATATAGTGACAAATGGCAGTGTGAGTATGAAACAGTCTTCTGAAATACAGTACCATGTATTGTGGTATGTAAGTACCAACACTTTGGGTAAACCTGCTGCCTTGCAGATGGAGGCCCTATACTGCATGTCATTACATCCTCAAAGACCCTAATTTGTAACATTTATCACTGTGAGAACCTCGCATCTCATGAAACAACTCCGTTTCTGGACAAAGATTCAAACCCTCAGCCTCCTGTGTACAAACCAAGAGTTCTAACCCAGACCTGCTGAACCCTTAGCTCACAGGCAACCTGTTGCCCACAGAGACATTTGAAATGAGGAAACATCGGTAACCCTTTCACTGGCACAGCCAAGATAGAACACTGAAGCAATTTTTAAATCTTATGAGCTGTTTGCTTATGGAGACATACACACTACATTACTGATTCATTTTGTAAAAATGTGCGCAAATAGTGACACCCTAGCCTAGGTTGTGAATTGCATTTTGTATACATTTTTCCTATTATTGTCAATGTATGCTTATTGCACATGATGTTTAGATAAATGTGCATGTAAAAGTATACGTATAATTGTATGTATACTAAGTCATTCTTCATTCTGTGCAGTGAATATCATATTGCCTGCATGCAGACCAAATTTTGCCAAAATTTCCCACATCACATAAAAGGTTGATAGGACTGTTCTAACCACTTGCCTGCTTCTTTAATTAGATGTGATTAGAAACTACACACTGTCTATAGACAAAAGGTACAGTCTCAGTGTAATCAGATGACCAATTTGCAGTTGCCTGAAATATTGAAAGCTATAGTGCCACATTTAGTAAGTTAAAATGTAAATAACATTTCCAGACTCAGAGTCCATCCTGTTACTCCATCTGTTATGTACGGCATATGTGTTACATATTGTATTTTTTTGTATCAGAAAGGTATATGCATACAGATAAGTTTGATAAGAGATAATACAATGTGGATATTCATACACAAAGCACCCATTATATCATCGTCATCATCATCATGTGCTTTATTCAGAGTCTGTGTGTGTGTGGGAGAGACGGGGCTTGATGATGCAACCCATCATGGAGTGTGATCCTTAAGGTTGATCATTGTTTTGAACAAGTTTGGAAATGTATGTATAAGGCAACAGGTCTGGAGTATTTGCTCTGCTTTGCCTCCATATTTTCACTTTACGAATTTTGCTGTCCCCTAAATAGTGTAAAACAAATGGAGCAGAGAGCCAAAAACTTCCAGTGAAACAGTTTGTAAAAATCAGCCACAAACTTACAGGAAAAGTGTATCGAGTTTCATTTGTTTGGAACATGCTCTGTTCTGGTAGATAATTAGTGAGTTATGTACTGACATGCATGTAGGTCTTCATGTAAAGCATGTTAGTTTTATCCCATTTTAACCAGAATTGGAAATTACAAACATTTCAAATGAAATAGCCACCTGACATTTCAATGATAATGAATAAATCAGAGACCACAGACAATTTCTTGAGAACTTGAAATACCTGCTTTCCTCAGCATAGCTTCATTTATGCTGTGATCCTAGCAGGGATTGTAAAGTAATTATTTTACAATATAATGAGACATTCTGAATACAACTCATAAACACTTTCCTGTGTATATTGGTTTAGTCCTGTGTGTGTGTGTGTGTGTGTGTGTGTGTGTGTGTGTGTGCATATGTGTGTGTGTGGGCATGGGCGTGTGTATGTGGGGAGGAGGGGGTGCTGCAGTTTGCAAGATGAGCTAGCCGACAGATAGTGACGCAATATTGGTCAGATAAAATAGTGTTGCTGTATTAAGTGGTTGTAGTGTTCCTTCCAACTTGCATAGGATAGATGGGACCAGTGGTGGACAGTTATGAGTGAGGTAATAATTCTTTGGATTTCTTAACAGGCATGGAATTGCTACCAGCTGAATTATTATAACCTTATCGAGAAGGTCTCAATGGATGTGGTTAGGTAGTGTCACTCCCACCTCATAAGTTCAAATATTAGGCTGTGTGCTGGGGATTGTAATTTTATGGCACTGTCTTATCTTGGGACATGTTGTATCACTGATAGCATTATCAGTGAATGAAGAACTAGAAAGAACTTAAGGGATGTGATCATGGTATAATCAAAGTACTATCCCAATGTTTGCCTGGAGGGATTGAGGAAAATCATGGGAAACCTCAGTCAGGATATCTGGTATGCAGACTGAGATTTGAATGGGGCATCTCCAGGATATGATTCCAGTGCTTTACCACAACATCGCCCCTCAGTAACAGTCATGTTAATATTACTGATGATGATAAATTGAAAAATAAAGAGGTTGAGTAGCTCGTAGGAGCATGTTGTTCATGCCACATATCATTAACCCTTTGAAACATGGATTTTATCAAAATGATATCCAAAAATTCAGTTCCTGTCTCCCAGACAACCCCTGCATCCACATTACAAAAAAGAGTTGATTTTGATGCTGTATAGGCAAATAATTACTGTTAATACTAGAATCATACAAAACACACAAATACACTTTGTGGGCAAAATTAATTGTTTTTAGGTGCATTTTCAGAATTGCAAAAGGTGACTATTAGCTTCATCATGTCTGTCCGTCCGTCCACGTGGGACAACTCGGCTCCCACTTGATGTATTTTCATGAAATTTGATATGTGAGTATTTTTTGAAAATCTGTCAAGAAAATTCAAGTTTGATTAAAATCTGACAAGAATAACAGGTACATTACATGAAGACCTATGTACATTTGTGATAGATCTCGCACAATTCTTCTTAGAATGAGAAATGTTTCAGACAAAAGTTGTAGAGAAAATCAAAACATGCATGTTGTGTTCAGTAACTTTTTTCTGAACTTCACGAACATCGTGCCATTTATGAGATAATGTGGAAAAATCTGGTAGAGCTGGACAGACAACAGATGGCAATATAATACAGCGCATGTGCTTTGCATGCTGGATAACTAAGACCACAGACACACACTCAGAATATGTAATATTTACTGCTTTTCCACAGAAACATTGGTTACACAAACATGCCTTAGTGTTAAGTTTATACGTACAGTGCCTGACTTGTTGAATGTTAAAGTAGATCTTACATGCAGTAACCATTATGCTTTAAAGGATTAAATCTGTCAGTTGGTGCAAAAGTTTTAAGGGAGAACAGATACATGGATAGAATGACATCTTTATACAATAAGAAAAGAGGCATAAAGTATTTAAATTGGCTTCTTGTTAGCATACCCATATAAGCAGTGACAAATTTACTGCGTTCATTTGGTGGAATCCAGTTTGCTGCCAAATTATGCATTGCAGGCCATGATGCTCCCTGTTTTAACAAGCAGCATTGTGTATTATTTCACACACTGACATAAAACTGATTGAAGTTGTGTCTGTAATCACAATATTTATATAATTATTACATAATTATAATTATGTAATTATAAACATCATACATAGTTAAACTATGCATATTTCACTGTTAACCATATTATTGCCCTTGAGCAACACTGAAATTACAGATTCACTGAATATGCATCCTTTGAGCATGATTAAGTTCTGGGAAGGCAGCAGCTAAATAGTAGACTTTTTAAAATAACATGTTGCTGTTACAAACACGTTTAAAAGTAAGGTCTTTCACTACTCCTACATGTTTTGTTACATCTGTGCCATCTTCAGGGAGTTTATACACCAAATTTAAAACTTGCTGATATATAAAAGAATACATCTGTAATACTCCTTTATATACAGCATTCAGCAGCTGCTGAATGTGTATTTAATGTGTTGGTAACTTATGCATTAAGTTGGTTTTATAAACGAATATTTAGTAAAATGCACAGGATGAATAATTTCAAAATACTATCAATTCTGTCCACTAACATAAATGGCAATAGAATAGCAAGTGTTAGCCTTTTGAAAACAGATAATTATTTTATAGTTGAAGTATGTAATAAGAAATGCTATTTCTTATGATGTCTTCCATCAAACTGATGATTTTTTTACTGAAATATCACAATACATAAAGTCAAAATTACATGCAATGTACGGTATTGAACTGTGTGATGCAACATCTTTCTTGAAAAGTTTGTAATTATTCAACAATTCAAGAAGTGTTCTTCTTGTATGATAACCACAAAAATATGACACTGGTCACTGTCCTGAGCCAGTTGAATGTACTCGTAGTTCACACCTTCACATTCTTTTTGCAAAAGTAAAAGGTAAAGTGGTCCCTGTGCTTAATCAAACACCAAGCACTGCAGTCATGGGGGGGGGGGGATGTGGAAGTGCAGCCCCACACATTCTTAACCTTGACTTTGCATGGGAGATCAATGGTCTGCTTCACACCCCAGCCACTTTATTCCTAGTGAAAATGTCCCTGGTACCCATTTTGTAGGAGGTTAGATGGTCCCCAGTTTACCCCTACCATTAACTGAACCCAGTTCTTCAATTGTCCAACTTATAATCTAGTCACTGTCCTGATTGATGTAACCTGCCTTTTCCTGTTGCTCCAAGATTTATGTTAACATTATCTATCCATATAAACCTACATTTCCCAAGTGGTCTCTTCTGTGAAGGTTTTTCAGTCATCATTTTCAACATATTTCTCATGGCCTCCACACATGCTATGTGTCCTGTCCATCTCTTCCTACTTGTGTCTATCACCATAGTAATGATACACAAATAGTACAAATTACGACTTTCTTCTCAGACACCTAACATATTTTAGTTTGTGACAAATATAAAAGTAAAGTCCCTGTGTCCAAGCACCATGTCATGAAAGCATGTAGGTAGAGAAGGTAAACTTCCAGACTTTTTAAATGTGGCATTAGATTAAAATTAATGGTTGACTTCATGTGCCAGCTGCTTTGTCCTGAGGGAGAAGGACTCATATTGCCCATTGAATGGGAAGCTGGGTGGACCCAAGTGCTTGTGTGAAGTTCAGTGACAAATCCTGATTCACAGGTCATGTCTAGCGGAAGGGTACACAATGCGGCGTCGTACCATTCTGCTGGACCTGACCGTGGGATCAGGTTCACACAGGTGAATTTGGTGGCAAATAGAAAAATCTTTTCCCAAGCCACAAATCTAACCGAAATGTCCAGTCTGTGGCTGATCATATTACTGACTAATTTATCCTGAGACATAATCTGCAACAAATATGGTTAATTTTCAGGACTGATGTTTGTAAAATGTGAGTCCTCATTGCTGAATTGCCTTATGCCATTGTAGCTTGGTGTAATCACAACATTTGTGTGACATAACTAGATATATTTAACCTATTTCACACAAGGTATCTTCATAAGTAGAGATAAGAAAATACACTTACTTTCTCTTGTACATTATGTTACTGATATTATTCAGTGTGAATTATTGCAGTGAAATATGAAGTTCAATTTTTATGGTGGTTGTACTTGAGTTTCCCTCAGATTTAACACCCCCTCCCCCCCTTACATTTAATTGTGAATTGTATCCAATGAATTTGTCAGTTAACAAATTAGGCAATGTATGTATAGCACAACAATTCTAGTGTTTACTCAGTTCTTGCCTCTATGATTTCAGTCTGTGAGTGGTAACTTCTGATGTTGTTTTAAAAATGGTGTAAAACAGAAATGGCAAACAAGCAGGGACCTCCACCATAAAATATGATCACAGTCAGTCCCATGAGTCTGTAGTTATGAGATATAAAAGTCTCACTTGTTTAATTATCTTGAAAACTCCAAGACACACAGAAACAGTGTATTGAACATTTTCTTATTTTTCTCTACTACTTTTGCTTGAAAGAGTTTTTGATTTTATAGATACCTAGCAAGTTCCTTTCAAGATGACTTTTTAAAGTGTCCATTGTTGTTGCCCAATTTTGACCAAAATTAGAATGTTCCAATAAATTTTAGTAAACCTCCCACTAACAAATTTCATGAAAATTTATTGATAGCTTGTCATGTTGCATGTGGACAGACTGACAGATGTGGCAAAACTAACAAAGAGCTATATTTTTTAAAGTTTTCTTTGTGAACACACCAAGAAGCCAATGTTTACTTATTAATTTTCCTCTACCATCGTGTGTGTGTATTATTTGTTAGGAATCTGCTAAGTAAGGTGCTAAAAGATTCCACAGACATAAGCTGGAGTGCTTTACTCTCAGACTTGACTGCTTGTGTATATATCTCATAAATTTTCATTCTTTGTACTGAAATACGAAAAATGCCCTGGAAAAAAGGAAGAGCCAGAATAGTCGATATAGTGACTATGCTGTGGCTGGATGGTCCAGCGTTCGAATCCCGGCGGGGGCAAGAGTTTTTCTTGTCTCTCTCCAAAATGTCCAGACCTGCTCTGGGGCCCATCCAGCCTCCTGTTCTGTGGGTATTGGGGTTCTTTCCCAGGGGTAAAGCATCTGGGGCATGAACTTGACCACTCAAGTCCACCTAGTGCTGAGGTTAAGAATGAGTGGAGATGTACCTCCACTCCCTTGAGGGCGTGGATGGGACAATTTTACCCTGAGAAAAAGAGTACTTTGGGAAATTGTACTTACAGCAATGAAGCCTTGAAGAGCTCTGAGGAAAACAAGAACACGATAATCCAGTCTTGCACATAGTGGAATGAAGAAAGAGAGCAAGCATGGAACACCATTTGTAAGCCCAAATACCAGCTTAGTACCATAACGTTGTGCCAGCAAGCCACCAGGAACTTGCGTAGCCCAGAAGAACCAGAAGAAACTTGCAAGAACTAACCCTTGCTGCTTCTCATCCCAGTCAAATCTTGACTGCACAGAGACATACATTAGCCATTTCATCATAATCACAGTAGTGTAGTCCTCTAGCTCAAGAAGGATTCTTTTTATAGAGTTAGTTAGTTAGTTAGTTAGTATGCTTTATTAAATGAATTAGGAAAAAAGTGTAAGGTGAGTGTATATAGTTTGTTGAGTCAGCTGCTGGCAACTGGGCATCTTTATTCTGCCACCACCACCAGAATGACCAATCAAAATATCTTGATTCCCACTTCAGTATAGTTGTTAAATTTACTGAACCAATGCCCTGTGCATGGCATCAGTCCATTATATTTTCATGTAATTCTTTAAAATGGGAGCATGACATTACATTGCATCCTGTAATCATTGTAAAACAGCCAAGTTTTGCAAAATTCCTAATTAAAAACAATTATTCCAAAGCATCATTATTATTTTTATTCTACAAGGAGATTTCTGTGGAGTGTTACACAATTCAGTCAGCTGCCCAAGCCACTTGGGCAGCTCACCAGCCTGCATAACCCTCTATGGAAATCTCCCATATTTGGTTTCTTGTGTTGTGCTGTTGTGTCCAACAGTATGTGATAGCTGCAGCATTATCCACAAATTTCCTGTTCCAGCAGAATAAGATGTTTTTGGTCATGTCTTAAACCATTCTTGCTCCACTTCTGTCACATCATCATGCACATTTAAGATACATTTTTATCAGCTCAGATGGTTCTGTTGTCCCAGGCACGCTGACTAATCTCATCCTTAACTTCAACACGTTACATCAGCAGTCATCCAGATTTTCATTATCATCTACACTCTTCTGCCATTCGTTGAATCGCTCCATGAATTTGTAAGCTTTTCTCTCGATCATACTCTTGCCAGGATGGTTTGTCGTCAATTCATAAATGTCACTTATTTTGACACTGTGATTAGAAACTGCTTTTCTGTGTTCTGTTCTCTCATTGGAGCAACCGTGTTGAACAGTATTACGTTATTTTCACTTCTCAAAAGATACTGGAAATTAGAATTACAGCCTTCTGAGATGTGACAGTATTATGTCTTTCTTAATATTCACTGCTTC
The DNA here is from genome assembly GCA_021186555.1 of Reticulitermes speratus. Taxonomy (NCBI): domain Eukaryota; kingdom Metazoa; phylum Arthropoda; class Insecta; order Blattodea; family Rhinotermitidae; genus Reticulitermes; species Reticulitermes speratus. The sequence goes on from JAJKFL010000005.1 coordinate 26,934,607, forward strand.
GAGAACATCATATCTCATTGCAACCAGCTAGGTGCAAATGATAGAAGTTTTGTACTCTTTATGAGGGAAACTGAAATTATGTTTGGTCTGTTACTTTTCATTATGCATATATTACACGGGGCTTCAGAAATTACACTTGCCATAGATGAGTGAAGTAAGACTTTGCAAATATAAAAATATATGCGGCGTATTGTAAGACTATAGTGTAATGGATTTTGTTAATTAGCTACAGATAATAAGTTTTAGGTTTATTACAGCTCTATGTATGTATACAGACATATGTGAATAATTGCGGAGCACTTATGTACTGAAAATCAGATGGCAGAAGCTTAATAGTGGATAGGTTCAGATATTTTATTCAAAATATGAACTTGTATATTAAAAGTTTTAAATACATTATAATAGTTCATATACAGTAGAAGTCCTTGAACGCAGATGCTGATACTCCAAAAATCCTGATGCTTCCACGGTTCAGGAAAATAGTCCCAGGTCTGGAAGAAGACCTCTAACAGTTTCTGTACATCAACTGCTGTGGTACCTCCTGACCCCTTGTCTCCTATGCCATAAACTTCTTCAGTTGTTAAGACTCCTGAGCCACAGTCTCCTGGTGCTTCAGTATCCCTGATAGAAACTGAAGGGACTTCATGGGAAGGGACCCTGACACCCCTGAACCAGCAGCAGAAGGAGATATCCAAATGGAATACTTCTCTGATTAGTTATGCAGCCAAAGTATAGGAGCAGTAACAAAAACATTACCTGTAAGAACTTAGGTCATTATAGTTACTGTTTCATAATCTGGCACCTGTCTAGACCCATGGATGCTGGATTAAAAGAATTCTACTGTAAATGTGAGTGTTGATAGAGTAGATGTATGTGCAACATAACTAGCTACAGTGACTATAATCGTTTATAATTTTCTGAGTAGCTTACCTCATCTGCAAGGTGCAGTTCTAATGTTGTCATGTTGGTACTGCTGTTATCAGAAGTCAGTGACGTTTGTGACTGGACACACACACTGGAGTGTGATATATTACCTAACTTTGGTGGTCGACTTTTCACCATTGATACAATGCCAATATTAACATTCAGCCGGATCATGTAATTGACTGCGAAGCCTGTGAATACCAAATACCACAGGATGTCCCTCACAGGCATGCATCCTGTGAACAGCAGACACCACAGCAATGCAAAAAACTATTTCTCTGGTATTATTGACAACAACATAATTGAACAAATACAAGAATTTAACTCCTTGGAATATATGTCATGTATGAATGATAATTACATAAGAAGCTACAAAGGTTCTAGTTTGTATGCAGTGCAATTAGATGAAAATATAAAACAAGTAATAATGAGGCATTTTTGAACACAGATAATGGCGCATCAAGGCTTCTGTATGGGTATGAGAATTTTCGTTTAACAAAACATGAAAGGAGAATTTAAACAGTGAATATGAAATTTTTGAGGTCAGTTACAGGATATACATTATGTGACAATAAAACAATTCAAGAAACAAGAGAAGAATTAAATACCTATAATTGAAATGAATTATTGTGGAGTATGGATGCAAGTGGACACAACATTTATTACAAATGAAAAGTACATATGTTGCCAGGTTAGTGTATGAGTACATTCCACCAGGCAGAAGAAATGTATGTCAACCAAAGAGAAGATAGAGAGACCAATACCCATGAAGATAGAACAAGCCAGAAATTTGTTTTTACCCTGCTGCTGCTGATTGATGATGATGACCTTCCCACCGTGTTTCTATGAGATTATTTTAATATTATCCCCCCAAATATATACCCTGATCATGATGATGATGATGATGGTGATAATGACCTTCCCACCATGTTTCTATGAGATTATTTTAATATCATCTCCCCAAATATATACCCTGATGATGATGATGATGATAATGACCTTCCCACCGTGTTTCTATGAGATTATTTTATTATTATGCTCCCATATATATACCCAGGTCTGGTTTTTGATCAAAATGTTGTACACATTTCTGACCTGTTCTATGCTGCTACAATCCCGGCCCATATCCTACTTATAAAGAGTTTTATTTGAGGTTGTAAAAGAAACTGATATAGCACCTCCCCGGGCACAGTGGTGGGTGTCACTTTACCTGCCATGTTTCAGCGAGAATGTCGGTTGTGTTGGCGACAAAACGAAACTGAACGTATGTTTTTCACCAACTCATGTTTACTTGCTTGCATACCGTCTCCAGCCATAGCAATTAACACAAATTAGGTTCGTTATCAGGAATCACGTGAGCGGATTGTTTTTTTTTTATGTACATATTGTAGATTGTTTACAAAGAGGAAATAAATTATGGGTGACAGTTCAATAGATGAAGAGGCTCCTAGTTCATATAGAAACATGAGCGTGAATACCAATGCCCAATCCAGTTTTATAATCCTAACGTGCGTTTGGGTCCAAAGATTGAGAGGAAACGTGCAGAGCACGTGTGCGCACGGTCATACGCCCAGCAACGCATGTAGCTTATCATGTGAAGCAATCGTTAAAACTGCCCTATTTTAATGACAATTTTTCTTAAAATTCTGTAATTTGATGAAAAGCCCTTCAACGGTTCTCTGGTTGTTAACACGCGTAAAGACGGAAGACCAGCGATATCAGTCGAGTCCCGCGGGAATCCGAACGCTCCTAAGGGTTGGAAATTAGTATTTAAATTACGTTAAACCATCTGTCATGCGATCTAAGTGGGGGGGGGGGTGAGGGGGAGTTTGGGTTGGGACAGTCCATTACTCTGTTGTTCGGTGTCCGCTTCCTAGCCTAGCCTACAGATGCGACTTCAGGAAACCAAAGAACCGAACGTCGGCAATGCTTAGCACAAAACACACATATGTACACAAGTAGCGTAAATTTGGTATGGAATAATAAAATAAGCCCTAAATGCGTGTCGGAAGTTCGACCTGTGTCGCGTACGCCTAGCTAGGCCTAGGCTAAAAATAAAGGAATATACCGTACCGTAGATCACAACTCTATTTATATTTTATACTACATGTTTCGGCCTTTTATGGCCATCATCAGGTATATCAAATAACAAAATACTTTGATGAAGGTTGACTGCAACAGTAATTAGAATGTTAGAATAGTGGCATTAAATAACAATATAGATAACAGTAGTAATCGACGGTATATTCCTTTATTTTTGGTTTATATGCTTCGTAATGGGATTTACTAACTAAAGTTAGCCTAAGTGTCGTCGATTTATAAATGTAGTTCTGTAGGCCACATTATTGGCCCCACAAAAATGCAGTATAATTTGTTGCCTGAATGCGAAAGTCAAGTCTTTACACACAAGTTCGGAATCACTCCCCTTCCCCCCTCACCATAACTTCCTTCACCGGAAGGCGGGTCAGTTAGTGCAGGGGTCGGTTGATCGAGATTCGAATGACCGAAGGTTTGCTGTACACTCCAAACTTGACCCCACTAGCTTATTGCTTTAACAGACTGACCCGACACAGGTACTAGAAAAAGCGTGGAATAAATATCGCGTTGTGTCTTCTGTATTAGGTCCCCGAGGGAAAAACAATGAGAAAGTTGCTTCTGTAGGCGTACGTAGTATGTACCGTATTTTTATTGTTTGTTTAATTGTCGAGGCATATCACTTTTGTCAACCATATACAAAATTATGTCCAACATCCTTCTGTCAAGGTTAACTCCACATGCAGAGGAAATTATTGGGGATCATCAGTGTGAATTTAGACGTAACCGGTCGACTACTGATCATATATTCTGCATTTGTCAAATACTTGAAAAAAAAATGGGAATACAATGAGGCAGTGCATCAGCTATTTATAGACTTCAAAAAAACCTATGATTCTTATGAGGGAGGTTTTGTATAATATTCCCATTGAGTTTGGTATCCCCATGCAACTAGTAAGGCTAATAAAAATGTGTCTAAATGAAACCTATAGCAGAGTTTGGGTACGCAAACATTTGTCTGACACATTTCTTATAAAGAATGGTTTGAAAAAAGGAGATGCTTTATCGCCATTGCTTTTCAACTTTGCTTTGGAATATGCCATTAGGAGGGTTCAGGCAAACCAGGAGGGCTTGAAATTAAATGGTACACATCAGCTTCTAGTTTATGCTGATGATGTTAATGTATTGGGTGGAAGCGTACATGCTATAAAGAAAAACACAGAAGCTTTAGTAGTCGCTAGTATGGAGACTGGTCTAGAAGTAAATGCTGAGAGAACTAAGCACATGGTCAAGTCTTGAGATCAGAATGCAGGACAAAATCACAACATAAAGATAGATAATAAATCCTTCGAAAGGTTAGAACAGTTCAAATATTTGGGAACAACCCTAACGCATCGAAATTCCATTCGGGAAGAAATTAAGAGCAGATTGAAGTAGGGGAATGCTTGTTATCATTCGGTGTAGGATCTTCTGTCTTCCAGTTTGCTATCCAAAAATATGAAGATTAAGATACACAGAACTATAATTTTGCCTGTTGTTGTGTATGGGTGTGAAACTTGGTCTGTCACACTGAGGGAGGAACATAGGCTGAAAGTGTTCGAGAATAGTGTGCTGAGGAGGATATTTGGGCCTAAGAGGGTTAGGTAACAGGGGAGTGGAGAAGACTACATAATGAGGAACTTGATCTGTACTCATCACCAAATATTATTCGGGTGATCAAATCAAGAAGAATGCGGTGGGTGGGGCATGTAGCACGTATGGGTGAGGAGAGAGGTGCATACAGGATTTTGGTGGGGAGACCTGAAGGAAGGAACCGCTTGGAAGACCCAGGCGTAGATGGGATTATAATATAAAATGGATCTTCAAGAAGTGGGATGGGATGGCATGGACTGGATTGATATGGCTCAGGATACGGACAGGTGGCGGGCTCTTGTGAATGCGGTAATGAACCTTCGGGTTCCATAAAATGCGGGTAATTTCTTGACTAGCTGAGGACCTATTAGCTTTTCAGGAAGGATTCTGCTCCATGGAGTTAGTTGATTAGTTACTTCGTTGTTAGTTGCATCCCGTTGTGCTAGATGATGAGGTACTAACGCAAATATTAGGTTTCTTGTGTGCACAACAGTGTGTTATTGTATTATTATTTCGTATAAACGTAATAATTATAGTAACAAATGATCCCACTACGACATGTTTCGGCCTGTATAGATCATGTTGAGGTTTTATTCTAAAAAGGAGGTTTGTGGTTACTTTACAGTACTGTTATTGTATTGCGGGTTTTATTATTCTTATTCTTGTGCTGTTGATGTTTTTTCTCGGTGGCATTCTTCATATTTATGTTCCTGGTTACTGCTGTTCGGGTATTTTGTTGAATTTTTGTACTTACATTCTTGTGTGATGCTGCTTGGTGATGTGGTGTTGGTATTGAATTGTGTTGCCTGTTCAATGGGTGTTTTTCAAAGTTTGTGTTTTGTTTTTAGTTTTGTGTGATGAATGTATCGCAAATCGGGTTTTTGGTGATGGTGTGGTAAGTGTATCGAAAATCTAAACAGAATAATTATAATGAATGGTCTCACTATTGCTACATGTTTCGACCTATATTGGCCATCTTCCGGTGAAGTGCAGCAATTCTTGGCAGAAAAGCAAACGACACTCATGCCGCAGCCACAGTATTCGCCAGACTTCGCACCGTGTGACTTCTGGTTGTTCCCTAGACTGAAAATGCAGTTGCAAGGTCAACCTTTTGCGACAGTCGAAGACATCAAATGCAATGCGACAGCCAAGGAGAGTTGACATGAGTGCTACCAAGCATGGCAAAACCTTTGGAGCAAGTGTGTGTGTACCTAGTTGCCTGGTGTACTGTAAACAACGCAATATACTCGCAGAGATAGCAAGCACAAAAACAAACCGATATTTATAAGAAGTTACTGAATCATAAAGTATAATCACACGTACGAGGGCTGTCCAAAAAGTATCCGACTATATTTCTTCCCGCGGTAAGTAATGGCGAAAGGGTGGGGAAACTGAGCGTAGTGGTAGAAGGGACTTTCATGCGCATGCGTGATTTTTTGCTGCCTCGCAACACCGCCGGATGCGTCTGTCGCTGCCAGATAGCGAAGTGGTGTAACACGTGTTCGTCGCATTCTCGTTTCGCTCAAGATGACAGAATGTTTGGAGCAGCGATACTGCATCAAGTTTTGTCAGAAACTTGGGGATACCCAAGCGGAAACAATCCGCAAAATTCAGCAGGCTTTCGGTGATGATGCAATGGGGGTCACTCAAATTAAAGAGTGGTTCAACCGCTTTAAAGATGGCCGCATGTCGGCGGACAGTGACCAGCGTTCCGGGAGACCGTCAACGAGCCGAAATGCTGATGTCATTGACAAAGTGCGGACATTGATCATGGAGGACCGTCGTTTGACCGTCCGGGAAATTGCTGATGAGGTTGGGATCAGCAGAGGTTTCGCAAACACGATTTTAACTGAGGATGTGGGCATGCGAAGAGTGGCGGCAAAATTTGTGCCCAAGCTGCTTTCGCCGGAGCAGCAACAACTCCGCCTTGAGGTCGCGCAGGACATGCTGGAGTGCGCCAACAGGGATCCTGAGTTCCTGAAGACTGTGATCACTGGTGACGAGTCGTGGGTGTACGGATATGACCCGGAAACCAAGGTCCAGTCGTCACAATGGAAGCATCCAACATCCCCGAGGCCCAAAAAAGCACGACACGTTCGGAGCAATGTGAAGGTGATACTGACTGTTTTCTTCGATTACCGGGGTGTTGTGCATCATGAGTACGCACCACTAGGCCAAACTGTTAATAAGGAGTACTACCAAGAAGTCCTCCGTCATCTTCGTGATGCAGTTCGGCGCAAGAGACCGGAGCTGTGGGACGCACGCAACTGGCAGCTGCATCATGACAATGCCCCAGCGCATTCATCACACCTGATCCAGGGTTTCCTGGCTAAGCACGGCATTCCGCAGGTTCGCCAGGCTCCCTACTCTCCTGACATGGCTCCTTGTGATTTCTGGCTGTTCCCGAGATTGAAGACACCGCTAAAAGGCTCCCGTTTTGACAGCCGCGAGGACATCATACAGAACGCGACGGCGCAGCTGCACACCATTCCAAAACAAGCCTTCCAGAATTGCTTCCAGCGATGGAAGGACCGCTGGGCTAAGTGTGTGGAGTCACAAGGGGCCTACTTTGAAGGGGATTAGGTATTGTAACCACCCAGATACAAAACTTTTTTTTCCCGGCCCAAGGTCGGATACTTTTTGGACAGACCTCGTACAACGTAGTAACTGTAGCAACACACAATTCAACAAAATATTGAACGCCAGAAAAGAAGAATATCATATGGTTTGAAATCATCGAAATCCAGAGAACACTCTTACATATATAAATAAATGAGGCAAATCAACACCAAACAAGCCGAATAGAACATAGCTTGTACATAATTTTTAAGAATTTCAGAAACAATGTGGTATGCTTTTAGTAACACAACAAAAAGACAGTAAGACATAACAAATACACAATGCTACATTATGATGACATGCGTAAAATTCGTGAGACCTCACAGATTACAAAATATATTTTTAACGCATGTCCACCTTGGTGTTAGATAATGTATCTTAATGCCTGAAGATGGTCGAAATATGAAAGAAAAATGTAGCAGACGTTATCAAATATAATAAAATTGTTGTGTCTGACGGAAATTTATAATTTATTGTCAGTTAACGAAAATGTATTATCTTCATGAGTTGTTTATGTGACCATCTGACTGTATAGGCTCTTTCCGTCAGCTCTTATTTTGAATGGCCTTTTTTTTTTCGCCCGAATCTTATCCTTTTCTTAAATATATTAAGGGATTTACTGCACCAGGGAAAATGTGTTATGTTTTTAATAAGTGGCAGACATTTTGTCAGCGTTAGTACTTTTTTCGCGAACATAAATGTCGTGAATCATGTGTATTACCTGTTACGATAAGCACTATTCTGATTATTTTATTCTACAGAGACAATTTCTTAACGCCGGATTGATCACTGCAGAGCGGACGGTATCATCGGTCACTATGCGTCAACGATGTCGTCCGCTGTACGGCGAGCAATATGGCAACAAAAAATGTCCTACATGTATGGCAACATTACAATGTGCTGGCATACCAACTCTTGCAGCAAATGTTTTCGAACAGTATGTCACACCATGTCCACTGTTTCTGGCAGCAACAATAAGACTTATTCCTTCCGCTTATTATCACATACATTTCCCCAGCGTCTGGGGCCTCAAAGCTGAGTCCCGAACTGTACCTTTAACAGCTACAACTGAAATGAATATGAGCTGTATAATTAACTGCGATAAGATAACCCGCTCCATTTTACTGTTTTTATAAAACAGGGGTGGCCAAACCGCAGCTCGCGAGCCACATGCGGCTTTTTGACATATAATGTGCGCCTCCCGGAAATATGTTCCTTTTTGCATTACAATTCATATAAAAGGTAAATGAAAAATTTTCAAGCTGTATAATTATTTACCGGGTATAAACTGAGAGTCCACTGGATTAAAACGTAAGTTTAATGTTCATGGTGAGTAAATATATTTAAGAATTTTTGTAACAAAATGTGCATGTAACAATAAAAACATGTGTGTAATATTTGTTCATGTCTTGCGGCTCTCAAACATCTGAAGTTTATCTTATGTGGCTCTTACGTTAAGCAAGTTTGGCCACCCCTGTTACAAAACATGCGGTGGCATAGCTAGGACTATTGGTTTCCCTATGCAAAGCTTACCGATTGGCCCTGCTGTGCCCGTGAGGTACATGGCCACATTTTATAAAATTGTCATAAGTATACTTAGTGTTCAAATAAAGCTGTTTATGTAAGTCATTTTGTTATTTAAGTTCTCTTATCAGATTTTAATCAAACTTGACTTTTCTCTCAACAGATTTTCGAAAAATCTTCAAATATCAAATTTCATAAAAATCCGTCAAGTGGGAGTCGAGTTGTTCCATACGGACATACAGTCTGACGGACGGACAGACAGACATGAAGCTAACAGTCGCTTTTCGCAATTTTACGAACGCGCCTAAAAAATGTAAAAATTTTGAAAGAAGATTCAAAACTAACCCAATGAATAAACATAAACACCGTCTGGAATAAGATTCAAAGCCGAACGAAGGAACGTAAACATATTTGTACGTTTTGTACAAATTTTTCAGTTTCCCGCTTGGCTGAAGTGCGCAACTCGGCCGCATTGATCGCTTCAATACAAGGAAATGACGTCACTGTGCGCAATATAGGCGAAGGGTGATTGCTGTCCTCGACATCGTAGTGATGGGACAACAGGAAGGTAGCGTTTCAGGGTTGATCCTGGAGCCGTGGTGATGTCGGATGGAGCTATGGGAAGCGTTGGACTGCGTCAACGGCCACTGGACCTGACATAACACCACAGACACAACTGTGAGTACTACAGCCCATACTGATACGAATCCATAATGGTTTGTCTTCGTTATACATCTGTCGTGTTTAATGACCTGTTCGTTGTTTTAGTTGTCAGTTCTGTTTGAGGAGTATTTTAACAGATGACAGATTGTAACCGGACCTGAAGTCAAGGACACTGTTGTGACTGCTTAATTACTTAGTCAGCAAATTATCATGAGTACAAATACGGTCTTTGGTGTGCTGCAGCCGTATGCATTGACTTCACAATTGGTTGCATATGTTTGACCTATTTGACGTAACAATTCGTTACAGAGTAAGCATGTCTAAACATCCTGTATTAAACGTAAACCAAAAATAGTTACAGAACGATTGCGGTGAGGCATAATCGCGTTTATTATCTCAGAAGTATGTAGAATATGCACCCAAGTAATTAGTTGCAAAAAGTGGAATAGAATAACAGCGATGTAATGTGAATAAATAAAATACTTTTCAATAGAATAAAGTTGCATGATGAGGCCTTTACCCCCTTTGAAGCCTAGTGGTTACTTTATGTACCACCAGGTTTAACATTTAAAAAATTCAGTTTTGTTCACAGGGTGCAGGTGTGTATTGGTATGGTTCTTTGAACAAACGGTGATTATTTGCCTATACAGGTAGTTCTCGTTTTACGCGATTTCGCTCGCAACTTGAAAATTTACATCACGTTTGAAATTTACGCAACAATTTTCGGTTTAACGCGATTTGGCATAGACGATCCGTGGTCGCGCTCATCTTCTGTAGGAGGCTAGCAGGAAGTAACGTCACTGCACGCCATTAGTCACGTGTATGGATTGATTAGGTTGGTTGTATAACCACATGGCCCATTTAGTTTCCTCTTAAACAGCATTGGCTCTTCTTACCAATATGAGTGAGAAACGTAAGTCTTCATCACCTAGTGCAATCCAGGTGAAGAATCGGCGAAACACAATCGGTATTGAAGGGAAATTACACGTATAAGCCGACTTGAAAAAGGTGAACGAATTGTTGACATATGCTGTAATGTTAGACTTGCTCATTATAGCGTACGTACAATTCGTGATTATGCTGATAGAATTAAAGAAAGTGCTATGTCAGGTGCTAAAATGTGTGTGTAGCAAGACTACCACAGTGCTATCGGAATGAACCGTACCAAAAACTATGGATGTGAGTCTCTTACATTTTTATTGCATTAGAAATAAATATATTGTGTAGAAATGTATATGTATTGTATATAAATGTATATATAGTGTATATACAGTACATAGATACTTTACGGGCCCGTATGTCCACTAGTGGTATAGTCATACACTATATAGGATGCGATTGTCAGTCCCCTAACCCCCAGGAAATACATTGTTTTAAATGGTAATTGTGTGTTTGATTTGCGCGACTTTTTTCAGGAACGCAACCCTGACGTAAAACGAGACTACCTGTACAGTATTTACCTATTGGAACCGAGACGGAGTGTTGACTGCGCGGTACGAAGTAAATTTTGTAATATAATTCAGGGTTATTTTCGTCTGTACAGGGTTACGGCAACAAACGACTGCCGTAGTATGGATATTAATCGTTGTCATTATGTGTTGAATCAATAAGACAGACCTGGCATATGTATGAGTTGAGTTCGGGTAGAATGGCAGGCAGTTTTGAAAAATGAATTAACTGAAACGGTGTAGTCTGTTAGATTATAAAATTGAGTGCTTTGTTTGCTGAAGTTGTATCCTTTTACATTTTTATTTCATTACCTAATGTTATTAGGTATACTTTGTCATATGAGACATTTTACGGGGTGAAGGGTTTTTACCCGTAACCTCTCTCCCCTCAAAATACGGCCGTTTTGGGCACATGAGGTGTCTGTTGAACAGCGGCGCTTCAGAGCACGTGGATGAAATGTACGTGCTAGAGTCCTGTTCCATTTAAAGGCCTTGCTCATTGTGATGTTACGTTACGCTGACAAGTGTTAACATGATTAAGAACTGTCAAGGATTTAGTCGCAGCATATTGTATTCTTCCTCGTCTGATTCGTTTAACATTATATCGTGCAGTGGTAATTGCATGTACCACTTGCTTAGGGATCCCACTTTTGTAAAACCAAAAGCTCAGACGCTAGATGACGGGAAGAGGGGTAGAAGACAAAACGTTTAACGCGTTACGCAATAAAAAGAGGGGTAGAAGACAAAACGTTAAACGCGTTACGCAATAAAAAAGAGGGGTAGAAGACAAAACGTTTAACGCGTTACGCAATAAAAAAGAGGAATAGAAGACAAAACGTTTAATGCGTTACGCAATAAAAAGAGGGGTAGAAGACAAAACGTTTAACGCGTTACGCAATAAAAAAGAGGGATAGAAGACAAAACGTTTAACGCATTACGCAATAAAAAAGAGGGGTAGAAGACAAAACTTTTAACGCGTTACGCAATAAAAAAAGAGGGGTAGAAGACAAAACGTTTAACCCGTTACGCAATAAAAAAGAACCGAGTTATTTATTGATATTACTGCAGAGAGCTAACTAAGATAAAATATTGTGACAGACAGATACAAAAATGAAATAACAATGAGAAGAATATTACTCAGACTCAGTTCACTTACTGATTCTTCTTTACAAATCCGTTCCACATCCTTCGCAGTCTGTCCTGACTCTTAATATATAATCATTAATATACACACCTTCCTCTCTTGTTCCATCCTGTTAGTGGCTGGTTGATGGATGCCCTACTCTTATAGGTGTTTCCTCCCACCGTGGGAAATCCAAAATATTCGTATGCATTGTCAGTAGTATCTTTATGACTAGGAAAAACCCCGGGACATTTGGCGCCTCGAACTGAAATTTGCGGTACACCGGAACAGAGCTGTTTTAATTGATAAAACCTGAACTATTCCGGGAAAACAGGGGCGACTGGGATCCCCACACTTTCTGTCATATTTAAAAACTCTGCGTGCTGCCGGCATAGTGTGTTTTGTACCATACCATTCTCACAGTCAGCACCAATTACTCCCCCAAACAGCATTAACTGATTGGTGTTTGTAGTAAAAACGGTTGTTCTCTATTGAGGCAGGCACTGAAATTTTGTATAGAATTCAGATGAATTTATGTGGAGGAACAAAATGGATTGGTATAACCAGGAATATGGTGATAAAAGGACTCTGAAACAGATGACCATTTTTCACTCGTGACTGCAGGTTTGCGCTTGAGGGGAAATTGGTATAAACAGCGAGGCTGCGTTAGTCTGAAAATGGTGCTGATAAAGATGGTGCAGGGCTTCATACACAGCCGGTATTTATAGTCACAATGATTTACGTCAATATAGTGAGGTCAGTGTCGTTTTTATACTTCGCGAACATAACGCATTTCGACTGTTGATGTCTTGCAAGCGTGCTGTCTTGCGAGTGGTGTTATTCGATTCGCACCTACGATTACTGTTGACAGTACTGCCTTTGTACGGCAAGTATTTATTGGCAGTGTGAGAAGTATTTTTGAAAGCATCAAACCAATTTTCGTCAATATTTTGTCTCGTGAATATCATTAATATTACCGTTGCACGATGGGTATTGTTGTCAGTGTCTTAATACTGATAAACGAAGTGTACGTAAGTTGCTCAAAGTTACGAGACGGCATAGTAGCATCTTCTTCAAGGGTCAGATGTCCGTCTTCATTGGACACCTGACCCGTTATGATGAGGCCACAGCGCGGTCTCGAAACGGTGGGCAACGGCCCCCCAGTGACGGAGTGCAGTATCCGAGAAGAACTGAAGTCTCAGCTGCGCTGCTTCGAAAGCCTGAAAACTCGCAAGCTGACCTGCTCAGTCTGTTGACACTGGCCACGTCTAAAGCCGGGATTAAACGGAGCGTGGCTCGGCTCGTTTCATGTCATAACTGACGTCATTGACAAAGAATCGTATTCAAACGCGCCGTGTATCCGGCCTGGTGCGGCGTGGCTTGTGATTGGGGGAGCGAGGCTCGTTGGATCGCCGCAGAAGCGGTTTTTTCACGATCCTCAAAGGAACTCGGCGCGGGCAGCTGTTGCGGCTACACGGGGCTTGCAGTCTACGCGCCAAGTCAGTCTCGTCCAAGTCTCTATACACTTAGGTCTGGTCTTCGTTTTCTGCTGTTGGGGTGCGCGAAGAGTGAAATTTTCTGTCCCACAATTGGTATTGGCTAGAATGGAGTGGTCAAACGAGGACATTTTTAAGTTCATAGAACAACACGACTTATTCCACAAGCCGAGCCGAACCTACCCGAGCAAGGCCGCTGGTCCGCCATTTGCCGAGCTGCTCCGCGTCGTGTAGCAAGATTGTCTTTTCTGTTCCGATCTGTTGGCCGAGCAAATGACGTCACGTCACTCGACGAGTAGCGCGCCGTCTAATCCCCGCTTAATAAGCACGACTGTACTTAATCACGTGTGGGCGTTTGAGTGTATTTGAATTTGAATAGCTTGCGATAGTAATGTCAAGTGGCCCCGTGGAAATAATTACGAAATGAAACGACCGGTTTTCTTTATGTAACCTGCAAGGTGACCTAGTTGTAAAAAAACCAATACCGCGAAAAGTTCCTTTGTATTGAGCATTCCTCCTCTGCGTAGGTCAAATCTAATTTCTTGCATGACTTCACATTTTGCCCAACCCTATTGGATTGCATGAGGAAGGTTACAGTGGCCCTCAGGCGTAGAACACAGCCCTTTTTTCTGCTCTCATAAAATTATTGTTTTATTTCTGTGATAGTAAGCTGGATCTTAACGCTGCGTTCACACGACAAACATTTATCGTATTTGAAAAATATATGTCACGTTGTAGGAACAGCGAACTTGTACAGATTGTGGCGACTTGTCTGTTCCCCACCGACTGTCGGCGAATGTGACGCAAGTCGGAAGTAATTACGACTCGTCTAAAGCTGCGTTCCTAAGACTTGTGTATTTGACAAATACGCCGGTAGTTGTTCACAGTACAAGACGCCAAGTGAGTAATTCTCATACTGTTCCCAGGAGTGGTTTATCAGGCACACGTTCATGCTAGGGTACACTAATATATAACTGACGTAGCGAATCACCAAGGCACTTGAAAGAGTCGTGAGACTAACAACAGTTGCGTTCTTAGGACATGGGTGATTAGTTTCACTTTTGTCACATTTACCGACAGTTGGTGACAAACGGACAGGTGATCAATGGTTGTACAAGTGCACAGTTTCCACGACGTGCCAAGTCTCCAGAGTGACAAACATTGTCAGATGTACCAGTGATGGGAACGCGGCTTTAAAGGCTATGTGTTGCACTCCTTCAGTCATATGGTAGTGTACCAGAGTACGAATGTTTGCCAAATAAACCAGTTTTGGAAACAGTGTGGCAGTTACTAACTTGGTTCCTTGTACAGTGCACATTTATTGGCGCGTTTGTCAAATGCACGACATGCTGATCGATTTTAAGTCGTATTTTAATATTGACTAGAATAATGGCATCTACGTATAAAAACTATAAAGAAAGGAGGACCATTGTGTTGTAAGCAGGTTGGGCCAGTATTAAATGATTGTGGCCTGATGATGACACATGAGTCGTGTCAAAGCATGTAAGCAATGTAAGTAACAAAATATTGTTCTTTTGTTATTTTGAAAATTACTACGTTGAATGAAGGGAAACGGGATGCAGATATGCGAACAAGTTATAAATCGCCTCATCATGCAGTTTGCTCCAGCCTCCTGTTACTCCCTCGTCTGTCGGTCCAAGTACTTCCCTCAGCATCCTGTTCTCTGACACCGTCAGTCTGTGTGCTTCTCTTAAATTGAGAGATGTTGATTCGTAAACATAATGAACTAACCCTAAACGATCGCTTTATGTAGTTTAGTCTTCATGATTTTAAGTCCTGAAATTCGCGGTACTAAGCGGTCCCAGAATTTAAACTGCCTTTCGTTTCTTCGTGAATGCAATTTTGATGTGTTATTGTCAATCTTAAACGTTTAAACTTCACCAAATTTTGAAATGACTTATTAGCTGCGTTAATGTTGCAGTTTTTTTCCTGCTTCCTGTCGACGAGACATGAATATGGAAATGGAACTAACAGAATTAGGCTGTGAGGACTAATTAGGACCAGGTTAAGAACTGCCGGACTCTTCTGACAGCAGTAATGAACATTCGGATTCCATAAAGGCGGGGAATTTCTTTATGAGATGAGTGACTGTGTTGCGTGGACTTGTGACTCTGTTCCATGGATTTCGTTCAGGTTGCATATTAAGTTTTTATTTCCTTTTGTTCTCTTTATCTTTCCTTCATTTCTTTCTCTGTCGTTTTTCCTCTGTCGGAGTATGGCCCCTTATCGTCTGCATTCCGTCATTAATTTAATCTATATAGGCGCATGGCTTGTTAATGTTAAAATTAGTTGTTTTCTGTAAATCATTTACAAGACGTGAGAAAGGTACAGAAGGAACAAATGAACAGTTAATCATTGAGGTCATTAAAATGAGGCCACTATGTCGGCAGTATTGACCGATCTTGGACGTGAAGCAATGCTTCTAGTTCTTTTGTGGATCGAACGAGGTCTGTCCCAGTACGAGTGCTCCGTACAGGTCGAGCCCGATGCTGTTGGATTATCTAAGGCAGATTGTTACGTGATATCGCCAGGTATTTGAATTTTGCTTTAAATAACGTGCATTTGATTTGTGTCACGTTAAAGTAGTAATTTCAGCTATATCATTGTGCCTCAGGCGACACAGTTTCGAACATACAGCTGTCACCTGTGTAAATACGTCTGAACTTAAACAACATGCCTCATACGTAGGTAGTCATGAATAATGATATAATATATTAAGTCGTCCTATGTGAAAGTCGTAATTAACCCCCTGAAGACTAAAGAATCAACGAACAGAAAAATCAGAGGTGTATTGAGAGCACTACATGTATTATTACGGGGGGGGGGGGGGGACTGAAATTTACTGCTTTGAAGGTTCTCAGATTGTTCGCCCTCGTTCTTCGGGTAAAGGTAGGCCGAAGGCAAGGTAGAGCGTTGGGAAATGGCTTGTTGCAGCATGCAGCACACGAAAGAATTTGAGCGTATGAGCTGAATGCTGTGTTTGGAGGACTGCGTCATGACGAAACTTTGAAAACGTAGGGACGGCTGCATTTTGGCGGAAGTTTTTAAGTTGGGAGGGACGCATGAGAAGAACGCAGTGCAACACGGATTTTGGACACCAACTCAGCATTTCCTCTAGGACCGAGAAAAACGGCGGGAAACCTGATAGAGTTGGCCGGTCGCAGGACGTTTCGGATGAATATTGACTTACAGCCACCATTGCGGCTTTTAGATAAGACCACCTTGACGACAGTCCCTACATGTGCAATTGCTTTATTTTAAAACGTAGTACCTTTTCATACCTGTTCCTTTGTATGGCTAATAAAGGGTTTAATTAGCAAAAAGAGCGACGTTTTAAAAAAATCAGATTCTTTTAAAATGTTTTTGCACAGTCAGTTACAAATCGTGAGACCTTTTGTTAACGTTTCTTGTTGTTCATCTGCTGTTTCTTCGGGTCCCTGATTTGGTTCAGCGCAGGGCAAGCGCGTGTGGATGGACCTCTCGGGATGCCGTCAGAAGTCTGGTCTCTGAAACGAAATTTTGGATCTGCTCTTCAGAAATGTGTGTGAAGTTGTGACGAAGGATTGTTTGAGGGGACATGAGAAGTCCATACATGCTCCCTGTCCGGGAACTGCATTGTGGTTAGCATTGCATCGTAACATACGCTGAGTTATTTATATTACATATTGCCTAATTTAATGTTTGTGTTATTGATATTTGTCATAAGGGGTGGTTGTCTTGCAAGTAGGGATCGAGGGCGTTGATATTTGTCAAGTTTGGCGTCATATTTTTCCTGATTCTTGAACCTGGTACTTTTCAGTGAATACGGACTTCTGATATACTCTGGATGCTGAACTCTTAGTGTGATTTTTATTAATGTAATTCGTGTGCGTGTTCAGTATTAATTGGTGTTACTATCGGCAATTTTGTTGTTATCCTGCGGACTTTATTTTGAAATGTTTGTAATTTATTTATTCGAGCCTTTGCAGTTTATCATAATGTTAGTATGTACCAGAGATGGGATTTATATACTGTGAAATTAATGCCAAATTAATGAGTTGTGGGTGATTTATTTGATAAAGTAGGCTACAGAATTGCGTCAGTCTGTTTGCTTTGCGTGTAAGGCGGGAAATGTGTGACTTGTGTTTCAGTTTTGAATCTAATGTCACACCGAAATATTTTGTTTTACACGTCCGTTCTATGTTGGCATTAAAATTTTAAGTGGCTGGATATTGCGGTGGCAATCACAGTTGTTTAGAGAAGGAAGTAGGCGTACTCTTGCATGTTATGAATATTAATCTCCATTAATGGAACTGAGGTTTGAAGGGAAGTATTGCTGTATTTAATTTTGAAATCGCTTTACAGAGTGATTCAGGAGGAAAGGGCATTATTTTGGGAGGTTATAGTGTCGGTCATTGTAAAAAAAAAAACAGTTCATATGAACATGTGTCTATCTCTTAATGGTTACCGAGACAGAGATTTTTGAATCTACAAATACAAAGGCATTGTGAGTGGTAATAAAGAAAGCGAAATTACCTGCTATTAATTGTATTTTAATTTAATGTTTAAATGACAAATTTGTTACAATTCACAATAAATGTTCGAAAATTCCACCATCAACCTCGGTGCACTTTGCAACTCGTGGGCGAAGGTCGCGTGTTGTTCGTCTGAGTTGATCTTCGCGTTTCTTGATGTGGACAGCTGCATCCAAAATGCGAGCGAAAAATTCGTCTCGTATATCCGCCGTTCTTTTGTAAACGTCGCTCTTCATCCAACCCCCAGAAACAAAAATCTAACCGAGTTAGGTCTTGGAGTTCAAACAGCTCTCTCTCGGTAACTATTCACATATTTATGTGAATTTTTTCTCTCACAATGACCGATACCATCGCCTCTCAAAATATTGACCTTTATTCCTGAATCACCCTATATTTAGGCTGCCTGACTGAACCCTGACACTCGTGTCATCAGCATACACTGCAACTGCTACGTTATTGCCATATTCGGTGGACGGAATGTCATTCTTATAAACATTAAAAGTGGGTCCGAATAAACTTTCCTGGGGAAATCCTGCCTGAATGGGGCGTTGGCTTGGGAAAATAACTACAAGCATTACAAACTGAGGATTGATTTTAAAGGTAATTGTGAATTACGTATATGAATTGAGCCTGAATTTTTTATTTTATAGGTTTTTCAGTTAGGTCCGTGGTCCACACTGTATAAAAAGCTCTGTAGATGTTCAGGAATAGTGCCACTGTTGCTTTGTTATTGTTGAAGCTGTCCACAATACGTTCTGTGGTTAGAAATGAGTTGTGGGATGCTTTTTGTTTTGAAGCCGTATTGTTATTGAGGTAATTTAGGAAGCCTGTTGGTCTGTATTTAGTGCGGAAGCTTAGTCTTTACCTAGTTTCGGGAGTATAGCAACTTTAGCCTCCCTCCATTTATTGGTTAAATAATTTAATGCTGTTGATTTGTTAAATACTTGGGCAATAAATTTAAAGGCTAATCGCGGTAGATGTTGAAAGGGCTCTGTTCTGAGTACCATCAGGCCCGGCAGTTTTACGCGGCATGAGGTGGCGGATAAGCCATTCAGTTTCGGAGTAATTTGTAAGCCTTGACTTGAGTTTGTAGGCCACTGGCTAGCGGATGAAATTTTCAAGCAGAAGGCTAGGATCGAGTCACTTATACAGTGATAGCGGATGGATGGACGAAGCAAAAGAAGTACGTTGCTCTTGCCGCCTCATGTACAGAAGAAGCTCGTTCGCCAGCTCAGCAATTTTTTTTTGTGTGTGGAGAAGGGCCCCGCAGCCTGAAGGCTTATTGTGCAACCGTTGTGATGAAGATGAAGAGAAAGGTGATCAGTTTTTTTTTAATTTTTCCAAGTAATGGAGCACCGGTGGAATGAAATTGACAGGGCAAAACCAAAGTACTCGGGGAAAAACCTGTCCCAGTGCCACTTTGTCACCCACAAATCCGACATGGACTGAGCCAAGAATCAACCCGGGCCTCCGCGGTGGGAGGCCGGCAACTAGCCGCCTGAGCCATGGCACGCCCCAGCTTAGCAAGGTTTTTCACCGGCCAAAACTATCAACTATGCCATATCAGGGGTTGTTGAAAACCATCTACAAACTTTTCAGTGCTAATAGTGAACTTGGGATTAACATCAGAATTACTTGTAAAAGTTCCTTATAAATCATTTCTCATGATTAGTTACTGTTGCTTTTGCATCGTGCTTTAAGGGTGTAATTTTAGAGCTAATATTTTCCAAGTTTTTAGTCTCCGGCAAGGACTTTACTCTCAGTTCCAATCAGCAGTTCCAAATCTCTATAATTTTACCTCGGGTGGAGGTGGGGGCGAGGGGGGGTTGACTCAAATTAATATTATGGTTTCATAATTTGTATTCGGTTGGGTAGCAGCAGCTTCCATATGTTGAAGGGGGAGAGGCAGCAGAGTTTTATTCTCAGAATCCTGTGAAACGTCAGTGCACTATATGAGAGCAGCGCACAGTTTGTGATCTTGAACATGATGGTACGTATATTGACCACTGAGCTGTAAAGGGTGCAGAATTGTGAAGCTCCACTTATTGTAGTAGGCGGGATTCTTGGTCTGTGACTAGATGGCTAACATAAGACACATGAAAGGTGCAATACTCCATTGCACTCCATCAGGGTGCCGTTTCGAATTACGATAAGCATAATGCAGTTCCACATACAACAGACGAAGCTTATCAGGGGCAGGCATAAATGATTTCTCCTACGTCACGATCTGAATAAGAAGCAAGAAAGGCAAGGTCCGTATAAACGTAACATCGAGGTGCGTTCGCGTAACCATTGTTGTCGTGGAAAAGCAATAAGTATTTCATATTTTGAGTGTGTGTGTGTGTGTGTGTGTGTGTGTGTGTGTGTGTGTGTGTAGCCTTAGTTATTCGGCATGCAATGCGCATGCGCCGTATTATCAACTGTGGCCTGTCTGGCTCTACCATATTTTTCCACATTATCTCATAAACGGCATTATTTTCGGGAAAACCGTTATTGAACATAAAATATGTTTTTTTACACCTTTTCTCTGAAACATTTCCCATTCTAAGAAGAACTGAGCGAGATATTACCATAAATGTTCATAGGTCTTCATGTATAGTACCCGTTATTCTTGTCAGATTTTAATACGATTTGAATTTTCTCGACAAATTTTCGAAAAATCTTCCAAGTATTAAATTTCATGAAAATCCATCCAGTGGGAGCCGAGTTATTTCATGCGGACGGACAGACAGACAGACAGACATCACTTCTCTCAATTTTGGGAATTCACCTAAATCCTGCTAGTGTACATAAGCATTAAGATTGCCTTTTCTAGCCTGATTTTGCCCTATTGAGTCGTTACGTAGGAGTCGTGATTGTGAGTAATATACTTGTATACGAGCTCGCGTGTCAACATTGCCAATTCGTTTCCATGGAACAAATGAATCGACATGCACATTAGTTTCGTTGTGTCAGGTGTGCTGAGAAATTGTTTTTTTTATTAAGGACTGGTATAGAGGTGCGTAAGCGTGAGCCGGAATACCCGATCCACGTGGTCGCATGGTTCCAAATAGCAGTAATCGTTTGACGTATCTAACATTGGGAGCGAAGGTTCGAAGTCTGCCTGTGTACGTATGTGTCTGCACGTGTTTTATGTTGGTACTACCACGCCATAACAATGTAGAGAAGATTAACCTGGGTACTGGGTGGCGAGTGGCGTTTCATCGCCCAGGAAGTTTCCTAATACCCTCCTAACAGGACACTAGATATTCCCTACACCTTGTCTACCCTTGCTAAAGCGTGTATCATGCCAAAAGTATGTCGTGTAGTCTCGCTTAGTAATGCGTCATTCCTGAATGAACGACTCAGAGAGCGGAGCGACGGGATCAACGTGTTGGCTCTGCGTACCAGTCATTTTACTCGATGCGGTCGGTTCAGTCGTCGGTTTTCTTTTTCTAACTCATCGTTCACCAGTTCGCAGTCGATTAACGTGTCCTCTCGTTCTCCTACTCGTTTCATTCATCACTTCGGAATTAGTTACGGGTTTGACTGGCAGTAGGCCTGTAAATTAGGTAAGGATTGCGCTTTATTTTATATGCGTTTATTTACAACACATTTCAAATTATTTCCAGTACATAAATCGTTACTACATAGTTATAGCAGGATTACATCCACAAAGGCTCCGTCATTGTACATCACAACCTTCAGCTCGAGTCTCACAAACCTTACGGTCCTCCTACCTCAGTCACATTGTTGCAGCTACTACGTTAGCAGGGGAATGCTGGCACCTCCGCCACTCTTGATTGCACACACACGACGGTTATGCGCACACGATCTCGCGCACTCTCTCGACTTGTGACATCAGCTTAGGCTCGCCAACATTACCTGCGTCCGAAGCTGGAGCCTTTGTGGAATTAATCTTGCTATAACAAATTTATCCGATTGTAGTATTCTACTTTTTTTTCCTGGAAACGGTTAGAAAACCAAACCAGAACAATCGTTATCAGTTGTTCTGTATGCGGTGGCGCAGTTTGTTGAGGCACTGCGCTACAAGCCGACAGGTCGCGGGTTCGATTCCCGATGGTGTCATTGGAAGTTTTCATTGCCATAATCCTGGGGTCGACTCAGCCTCTAACAGAAATGAGTACCAGGAATATTTCCTGGGGGTAAAGGCGGCCGGTGCGTAGGGCTGACAACCTTACCATCTTCATGTGCAGATTGTCTAGAAATCTGGGAGCCTCAACCTCCTGGAACCCTAAGCCTGTAATGGGATTGCTTTACCTTACCTTACCAACAATCTTTCTCTGCAGAATTTGCGTTCCCTGCAGTATGCATTACGTGGACGTACATAGTTATAAAGTAATAATAATAATAAATTTCAAACGACATTAAAGTGAACAACGTGAGAGGGGTAAACGAATGGTTCACGAAGCGGACCCGTACTTCAGTGAACCGCAGTCTTGCTGCATGACCTGTGGCGTAGCGTTGTGTGAGCCACAGTTACCTTATACTGTAGGATTGTAAACGCGGTCATGCTGATGGCGCAGACACACCCATTTTCATTACAAGTCAAGTCTGTGATTTTTTTTTTATAGATGTCTCCACTGTAGCATCAGTTTCGTCCATTATTTCTTCCTCGGCATGTTTGTACTGCGAGTTCTCGTCCTGTGTGTAATGCAACTTGTTGCGGGAGACGTTCTCCTGTAATTGTAAATTATTGTCCTGTTAGTAACAGGCGCATCAGGAAACTTTTCATCAGAATTTACGACGCAGCTTGTAGGTACGATATTTGGTGTATGTATCATACAAAAACACGCGTTTCTCCAATGAAATCCGCATAGTGACTGCAAGTAAATCACATAGACGTCGCAAACTCTCCGATAATCTGCGCGGAAAAAATCAGGTGAGTGGGCGTGGTGATTAACGTCAGCGACCCAACGGGAAGTGGATATCGGTTGTGGGCAATTTGAAAAATGATCCTTTATGTCAGTGGTATTCAACCTGGGGTACGCGAAGACATCTTAGGGGGTACGTAAAATTAAAAAAAAATAAATGTATTATATCATGATAAACACTGAATAATCAGGGCCAGATTTAGGATTAGCCACAAGAGACCCGGACGTAAGGACATGCGTTTTGGGAGCGCCATTTCTTTTTTTTTCTCTCTTTCTCTCTCCTTTATGCGATTCTTTATCTGGGCGGCTAGTTTCATTTTATTCCACATAGTGCATATAATTTTGCTTTGCTAAAATACCTTTGTTCCTTTATTAATTTTTATATGATAGGCAATAATATATTTGTTATTTAACAGCTTGATTCTCCTTTGTCTCGTTTAAAACTTGTTATTTAATACATTATTTTGGATGTAATTTATTTAACTTATTTTAGATGTAGATTAGACTATGTGTAACTTGAATTATGCACCAACAACTTTGGGGGTACAAAGTTGAAGAGAAATTATATGTGGGGGGTACGCGAACAAAAAAGGTTGAATACCACTGCTTTATGTTACCACGCACGTATCCTGGCCGTATTGTCAGGCTGCATGCAAGTAGTTTGTCATGAAGTTCAAGGACTCTCGTTCAAATACCAAGGGAAGACAAATCGCATTTCGGTTCCCAACATATAAATGGCCTGCATTGCGTAATGAAGAAGTACGAACATATTTAATGGCTTATTTATTGTTTTGATTAACGACGTTGTAAAAACCTGAGACCGTAGGTGGCCAGACTTTCGGACTTGCCGAGCTACTCTAAAGACAGAAAGTCTTGCGCTATCTACCATAGTACATAATATATTAATATTAGGTCAACTAGGCAAAGAAATGTAAAACAGCGTAACAGCATCAAGCACATAAAGTAGAATTGTTTCATTTATTAAAAATGTATCTTTTTAAACTAAATTTACCGTAATAAAATGTGTTTTTCATTAACCTTCCTATTGCGAAGTTGACGCATGACACTGCACGTCTTCCGATAACTTACTGAAAGAGTGTTCCTAATTACTTACGCACAAGTGAAGGCAGTATTTTAAATGTTAATTGGTCAGACGGCTTTGGTAGCTTCATTTAATTACCTTCATCTGGGAGAGGGCTTCTTCGCAGAGGCAGGTTGATCCAAAATGTGCTGTCAAACGAAGAGCTATTGATCTTACTGATGCGGCAAATAAGTTTTCATAGAGACCAAAAGCGGCCGCACTCCACCAATAACTGGCCGCGATCGACTGGTAGATTGGGATCTACAGTTGAGCCACCTATGCCTTAGACTGTGTAGCGTAGGATGACAGAATGAGTAGGGATAATGAATTGGAGGAGATGTGGAAGGAAGCCGTCGTGGTCCGATTTGTGGCATTGTCACGGAACTGAGAAAAACTATGAAAAACCTCATGATAGCCAGTATCCGGGCCAAGCGTTGATCCCGGTATCTCAAGAATACGAAACAGGATTGGCAAACAGCGTTTGTCTATCACGTGCCAAGTTCGTGCAAGGTTCGGTAAAGTATATAGTTAAAGAGTCCGAGCAGTGGTTTTATTAGCTCTAGGGGAATTGATTACAAATCAGTCTGCAAGCTTGTTGAATCGTTCTTCGTCAACAGTTGATAGTTCTCGGCTATTCACGATGATTTTTAGATAGTTCATCGCCGTTGTGTTCCTAGAAAATCAGAGGCGCAGAATAAATCCAGTCAATACAACTAATATATTTATTTTCACATCATCATCATCATCATCATCATTCTCTAAAGGCTAAGCCTTGTCGCTGCAACCATAGATGTCTGTCTTGTGCCAGTCTCTTCATTTCGGCGTAGGAGTTGCAAAAGAGTTCCTTCATCAGATTCTTGATGTAAGAGAGCCTTGGTCGTCCTCTAGTTTCCTTCCCCAACACTCTACCTTCCATGATGTTGGTAACAAAACCATTATGTCTCAACAAATGTCCAATAAGTTTGACTTTCCTCATTCACATTCACCTCATTCAGGTTTAGTTCACAGAGCAGCTAAAAGTTTCGACCAGACATGGTCATCATCAGGCTGGCTACAAGAAAGAAAAGACAAATATATATACACAGTTGTATTGGGATTGAGATCTCAATGCCTTATATGTGTTGTTACGTGCATATCAAAGGTGGATAACCTTGGGAATAAAAATGGTAAAAATTGCAAACGTATAAGTTTTAACAAAATTTAAAAGACTGGAGTAAAGAAAATACAGTATTACCGGTTAAGAAATGTTAAAATATAAACAATGTAGGCACTTCTTGGGAGTAGGCCAGTTACTGTTTATAGTTTGTAGTTGTCCCTTATTTGTTCATGTTTTGTTCGAAGAGAATTATCGTTCTGTAGAAGAGTGGTGTATTAGATGGGTCGGTCTTATTATATTACAACCTGAAGGAATGATAATAAGAGAAATTATTTGATGTATTCAGTACGTTAAAATAATGACATGGAAAAGTCGAGTTGGGTAATAGCGGAACAGAATTTTAGACGCGTGTGTTTGTGTTGGTAAATACGTATTTGCGCACCTTGTTGGATGGTTTCTTTTCGATATTCCACGTGTATATCAAGACGTGCCACATCCATCTACAACATATTACGCGGTGTCTCAAAATAATGTACTGTTAAATATACAAGAAATACACGTGGAGAAATTTGGTGTTTCTGCAGCATTCCAGCTGTTTTTTTGAGGAGTACAGTGGTGCACCCATGTCTCATCGCCTATCCCTGTGGATTCCAGGAACTGGTTTTCTTCTATAAATCGTCGAAGAGGTGAAAGAGCAATTTCGAAACGTCGATTTTTTCCCCCTTACGTCAGACGTCTTGGTACCCAGCGTGCATACACTTTGCGGTATCCCATTTCTCCAGAGACAGTGTCTTGTGTGGTTCCGTTTAACAACTCCAGTGCAGCGGATACATTTCGAATTGCGACTCGGGTTACTTCCTCCATTCCTCCCGCGTTCACATCCGACTATGATATGCTGGCACGATCATGGTCATGGACATCCGTTCCACCATTTTCTAAATCTGTATCATTTCTGACATACTGCGCTATCGTTACGTCATCACCGGAACAGTTCAATCAGTTGGCGGTGAATTTTGATGGTGGGGAAACATACATCGCCCGTAAAAATCGAACCTCTCTACGAACTTCTTGCGTCATCCATACTACAAGGGCTGCTTCCTGCCGAAAAGATGTTAATCAGCAGCAGTAGAAGCATACATCCAGACTTGTTCCGCCATCATGGTTTCTCCTTTTTCTTGGTCGACCTACATTGCTTCTGCCGATCGGAGTGTATTCTTGCCGAAAAATGAAATCCGTAACGAACACTAAAGTTACAGGCTAGGGAACGTTACTCATTGAATATGCCTCGCATAAAGAATTTTTTTTCAATGGCACGACAGCCCCTTGGGGGCCTAGGCCACCTCATTTTTCGAGGCTTCACGATCACACTTTTTAGACACACCACATTCGGTAGGACTCCTCTGGACGAGGGACCAGCTCGTCGCAGAGACCTCTACCTGACAACACACAACACTCACCAGAGACAGACATCCATGTCCTAGGCGGTATTCGAACCCACAATCCCACCCACCCAGCAAGCGAGCGGCCGCAGACCCACGCCTTAGACCGCGCGGCCACTGGGATCGGCCGCATAAAGAATACAATGTATTAAACCAAAGTACCATATCAGACGCCTTCAAAATGAAAAGTCACATGTTTATGGTAATTCAGAGACTGAATAGTAGTAGGCTAATGCTTGTACTAGTATGAAATTTGAAGTTCTGGCGGCGGCATTAGCCGTACGGAGTTGTGGGATGGGAACGCCGTGCAGCTGGAAGAACAGTACCGACGTGCTGAAGGACCCGGCTGCCAGAAGTTGGACGTTCCCCGAAACGTTTGTACCGCTGTACCAAAGTACACTACGTCACGTCTCAGAAGACTGTTATCCGAAATATTTTTGGCTGATTTTTAGATTATGTCAACGACGCATTTCATTGTCTATTTATGAGACAACTTGTAATCTGAAGAGGCATTTCGTAGGTAAACATATCGAATTTGGTTCCCGGAATGTGTATACTTACATTCTCGTTAATGTGAACATCGTATGTGACTTCCTATTGATGTGTTATGACGTCTGAGAAATCTGGAAACGTTCACTGTGTTTGCAGATAGGGCAGTGTAGATGGTAAGAGAAAAGGGGACATGGTACTGGTCCTGCGTGCATCGTGTGTGATGTGCACCGTATGGCATTACAGCAAGCACGCCACGCCTAAGGAAAATGCAGTAATATGAGATACAGTATTGCGATGCAGTTCTAAGATCGTGAACGCGCAAAACATGTTTCCTGCAGACTTTATTAGTGACTGCTGCGCAAATTGCGTAGGAACTGCCTTCTGCAACACAGTGTTGAAGGAAAGATAGGACGGGAAGTCGAGGAAGAAGTCGTACGCAGCTACTGGATGACTTTAAGGATACGAGAGGATACTGGAAATTGAAATAGGACGCACTAGATCGCATTCTATGGAGAAGTCGCTTTGGAAGAGGCTGTGGATCTGTCGTAAGACTACGCAGTGCATGGCATATTAGGTGGGGTCCACATTTTGCCTTCTTTTATAGAATTTGATAAAATACGATTTCAGTTTTATGTGAAGTTCTGTAGGTGTGTTACTGGATTGATACCGGTACTTAGTTCACGTGCCTCATATAACGTTCGGTGTAGACACGCACTACCACAGACTTCATCGAAGTATTCTCGGAGTGCTTTAGGAATCATGCGAAGAGATTGACAAATTGACAGCCCAGTTAATTTTGTATACTGTTGGCAGAGTCGGCGTAGTATTTCAAATCAGGTCATGACTGGTTCCTTCCGCATCCTTTTGAGTTCATTGTTCCATAATCATCCCACCATTCACGCCTTGAGGCCTTGAATTACTGATAGTGTCGTTAAATAAACCATAAATATAACAGTCCGTACAAATAATGCATCATAAACGTGAAGAGAATACACTGCAGTAAAAGGTAAGAGACCCCGGAGTACATTATGCGCGTGCGGAGGAATTGGAAAGCCAAACAAGATGGAAGTGCGAATTTTTAAGCTTTCGCAGCAGTGCAGTTGAGGTTTCCGTTCTTCTAGGATGTGGCGCCGAGTCCTGGGCGATAGTGTCCGACGTTTCGAGACAGCGTCGTGGTCCCAAGGGTCGGCAAGTCCATGAAGTCTTCTTGGACTTTTCGACCCGTGAATATGAGACCACTATGCTGCCTCAAAATGTCGGCGACCACACTCACTCACTCACTCACTTCTTCTGGCACGTGGTGTCACGCACCACGTGCCAGAAGAACGGAGATATCAGGATGCAAATGTGCAGTACAACAATTTGTGGTGCTTTCGCTGTCGTTCGTTTGTATCAAACAAAGTAGCAGCACTTTTACATATACCTTTAAATTTGGGGTTTTATGACTTGATTGATTTATATAGGGTAAACGGCTACACTAACGCGACTACTTTTTTTAGAAAGTAATTTTTAAGTTAGACGGGATAGTTTTACAAATCTTCATATATATATATATATATATATTCCTTGTATTTAATAAGTTCTATGTACATGATTACGAAACATTTCGTCCCAGATATCACTAAAAGAATAACCTCGCAAAGTTACCAATGGCGTTATTGTATCCGTACGTGATATAACAACGCCACTTTCGAAAAGTGGGCTATAGTCCGAAAAATTACACACAACGTAAGTTTAAGATTGTTTATTTTTATTAAATTGTAAAGCATGTAAACAGGTATATCGTCCTCAGCCCTTATTCACTGTAAAGAGTCAGTACAAATGTCACACATTCCTTCTTCATTACACCGTATCAACCTGCCATACCGGAGTGGTTCAGGCCTTTGAACAGAAAGATCAGGGTGGCATAAAATGAAGCCTTCGAACCGCCTTCGAACCACCTTCGTCCTGATGAAAATCTTGTATCAGAACTTACTTCAAACCCAACACGGTTCGACCTGTATTTGGCTCCTTTCAATGGTCTTGTAACGTATCGTGATACCCGTTATCAGAGTACCAATAACCCCTTATTCTACGCGGTCATTGGAAAGTAAATACCTACAGATTTTGTTAGCCGTAAAATGGGACAGTATTACTTATTTATTTCAAGTCGCGGTTGACATTTTCCTGGTTGGTGGATTGGGCGTCGAGGACAAACAGAATGGCCACCCCGAATTCCCGATCTTACTGCATGTGATTTTTCTTTTTGTTGGGTTGGGCCAAAGAGAAAGTTTACCGATCAAAATCAAGAACACTTGATGAACTGGAACAACAGATTTGAGATAAATTTTGCCGCTGTTTCTCTTGACTTGCTAAGGAAAAGTATTGAGTCTGCGTCTTGCAGGTTACAGAAGTGTGCTCAAAATGCTGGGGCCTATGTTGAAATCTGACACTAAATGATAGTATATGGGCTTTAAAATGGTCCAAGAATTGTTGCATTACACCATTCTGTTTCAGAATACATTGATTTAACATTGTTTTTACAAATCATTCTGCCTTTGCTATAACGTATTTCGAATGTACACTTTTAATACCTTCACGGTATGTTAAAGAAACCCTGAAAAAGGGCAACCAGACCCGAAACATGTTACGTTATAAATAAAGTATGGTGTATCGAACCTGTGTCGTGTCTAATGATGTGTAATACAGGGCTTTTGAACTATTACGCAGCGAACACGCTAAGAAAATCAGCAGGTTTGGCCTAGTTATTATTATTATTATTATTATTATTATTACTTACTGCAATTGGGTTTTCACCCGGTGGCAGCAGTCCTTACACTAGTACACACAATACAAATGGACATATAATATACATAAAAGTAACAATACAAAACAAACTATACACAATTACAAAACAAAATACATACAGTAAATACAAGTACACACATTAGAACACCGCATACTGAACATGTGATAATGTAAGCCCTATATGCATAGTTATTTTTATTTATTTATTTTTGTAATTGTCCCTGCCACTCAACCTGAAAAAGATACGTCACTGACGCAGCGAACCGAAACGTAATGAATGCAGCCCAAAGAACGTTTGTATATCGATGCAGGTGTCTAATAACACGTGTTTATTTCAATATCCCCACCATCTGCTCCGTGTATTTCAGCAGAGAGCATATATAATAGTCGTATATACAGTGTGTTCAGTTAAAACCGAACCCAGACGCACGGCAAGTTTAACGGCCATACGTTTCCTCAGTGTATATAATACAACTTACATGTAACTTAAACCGCATGTTAAGAGTAGGTGTTGGAAGGCATGTTAATGAAAGCTGAAATTGTTGGACAGATTTTAGTAAAACTTTCCAACATCAAATTTAATTAAAATTCAGTTACGCGGTTCTCTAGTTACTCCATGCCGGCAAACAGTCAAGGCGAAGCTAATTTGGAACTTGTCGTTGCCAGGCCAATGTCCACTGCAGCCTCCTCCAGACTCCACGTTCTATGTTCAGAATCTGAACATAGAGAACCTAATCTAAATTTTTTTTTTTTTTTTTTTTTTTACAATTTCTGCCTTGACATTATTGACCTACTGCTGTCGACAGAACCACAACTGACAAAACCCAACAATGGACACGATCCTGACCATTTACACCCATTTCCTATCCTCACAGTTTATTCCCCTGGTATGTATTCTGATGCATCCTTTCATTTGCATGCTAATCTCTCCAAATAGCTACATTCCACGACATTTGAGATCTGCGCTGTTCTCGGATATTACGCAGCGTCGAGTGTTAATCCTTTACCGACGTTTCGGGACAACATATCGGTTCCATCTTGAAGGGTCAAGAAGTCAAAGAAGAAAAGAAAAGGCTTTTCATGACCCTTGAAGATGGGACCGATATGTTGTCCCGTATGTTTCTCCCTAGACGTCCCAATATTATTGTAGCAGTATTTCATTTTGCATGTATTTTAATGTAAAGGGGAGATCTCCATCCTAATGCAGTTTTGAACTTTCTGTATCAGCGTTCTTAGAAAAGGCCTGAAGATGGCTCAGAATAGAACCGAAACATGTTGCCTGTAAAATAAACTTTGTGTTGTGTGTGACTGACCTTGAAAATACATATTTGTGATTTGACGACACAAACCTTTTTTTTTTTCGATTCGACCTCCGTTTTTATCGACACCGACGTGTTATCCTCCTTGCCTCAGTAAGTAGTGAACATAATGTTGGAAGTCGCCCATACAGCCGACACTGAAGTTGGCAAGAAACAATTCCCTGATGTTTACCGACAGCCGATAGAAGACTGCGTCTTTGTTGCCAGCACGATTTCTCATTATCTTTAAGTTGTGAACTTTTTAAATTCTGTTAGGATTGTTGGTAGCATTCTTGGCAGTATTGTTGGGATGATGCAGCTTAACATACACATTTTATCGTGTAACACGGTTTGCACGAGTATACTGACCCAATCATCAGGATTTCCAGCGTTCCTCTTATCATCGATCCTCCCCGCCCGTTCTAGATCGGAGGCGCCGATCGGGTATTCCCAGTGAACGTGTAGCTGCAGTCCATGTTCACGCGTTGGTCATTCCGCAACACCATGCAGCGGAACGTGCGTGTTATGTCAGGGGCCCAGGTTGAATTGGGAGTCAGCTTTGGGACCCACAGTTCAGTTAATAATTAATTCCTTCTTAAATGCTGTACTGTTGTTTGCAGTTTAACTATACTTTAAATGCAACGCCGATCCCAGTGGCCGCGCGACCCAAGGCGTGGGTTTGCGGCCACTCGCTTGCTGGGATTGCGGATTCGAATCCAGCCGGGGTCATGGATGCATATATCTTGGTGTGTTGTGTGTTGTCAGGTAGAGGTCTCTGCGTCGGGCTGATCACTCGTCCAGAGGAGCCCTAGTGAGTGGTGTGTCTGAGTGTGATTGCGAAGCCTTGGTTAATGAGGCCGTGGCCCACTAGGGGCTGTTGCGCCATGGGGAAAAAAATTAAAATGAAATAGGAAATTATTTACTTGTACAAAATAATATTAAAATATGATTAATAATGTGTTAGTTGGTAATTCACAGCAGTTCTGGGAAAATTACATTACAAAATATAAGCCTTATATCCAAGAATTCTTTTCTTTTCCTTTTGCGCTTTGATCCGGAACGCACTCCATGACTTATTTTTTTTTAATTGTAGCGCAAAATATCGTTGTTGTGGATCTTCGTAAGCTGCTTTTGAAGGCCAGCAGTGCTTGAAGTGTCATTAGCCAAATTTTTGACGTCAGTGCCAAATGGACTGCGCACTGGCTGTATTTAGTCAGCGTCTTGCGGGATGTAGCGGTCGACACAGCAAGTTCTTCCAAATGTTCCGCGTTAACACGTCCCGTTAGGAAATCCCAGCATTTTCGTCTCATATGTCAGGAAAGAAGCAGTGTTATTTTCTTCCGTTTCCCCGTACCGCAGTTTTGGCTTTCCATTTAAAAGGTGTCAGTGTGTTTTTGCCCAGTCATTATCTCTGCACTGCATAGCAGTGCAGTATTCAATTTATTGATTTCGGCGGATGTATCTGAACAGAATAGTTTTAATATCCACTTGGAGTGACTTCTTACGACCCATCTTAATATTCTCACTGCCGGCACAGCATATATTTGCGAGCCAAGTTCATGCCCGACACGGCGCATTTTGCAGTCTTTTTCTGGGAGTTTTTTTTAACATAAAAGTAAAGTTTTGCTGCTCCTTCTTGGTTTATATCGTGACCATTACTTAGCAGCAATTGAAAGATGTTGTACAGCAATGTGAATAAAACTATTTAAGAATTTCCAAGTCGATGGCAGTTTTCATCACAGTTTTTGTGACAAAATTCTGAGAAAGCTGTTTCGGCTGTGGGGAAGGGTTGGACCTTTTCGTCTCCTGGGGCGGTATTCAGGTGTTGGCAGGGCCTCATCCCATCTCCTCGATCCAAATTGTTTACTTATCAACATTGTATATGAATTGTCCTCACTATGCCATGCCCATTTATCTTCATCTACTGATTTCACTACCTTAACGATAAGCCCGCTGTACAACATCTGGTAAGATTACCTGTGGAAAGTAGGCCCCCAAGAAATCGACCTTTACCCGTTTCGCCGTCGTTCCCGTAATGAAATGTAATCCCGAACAGCTCGTGCACGTCTTGGTTGGTCGGCAGTCAACTAAACGGAATTCCTTGGTGACTGCGTTTGCCTCCAAGCAAAAGAATGCTGTGCAGGGTGGATGAAAACGCGACAAACAATTTCGTCTTGTGCGGAATACTCGGTATCTGCAATATAGCAAGCCGTCGTGTGCTATGTTAACACCCACGCAGGCGACGGTCCGTGCAGTTCGGGACCCGGCTGTGCGTCTCCAGAAAGCATTTCAAAACACGCCTCCTCTTCCATGGGTGTTCTGCACGGTAGTAACGATATAAAAGTAGGAATTTTTCTGTGGATCAGCTCTTAATGCAGTGACAGTCAAGGGCAATTGGCTTAGGAGTAAAGCATACAGTTTGACAGATCACCAACAACAAAGGCCCAGCTTAATAATACGGGCAGTGTGCTTATAAACGTTTGAGGCGCGTTCGGGTAACCATTGCTGCAAGCAGTGTTATGTATTGTGTGTGTCTAGCCTTCGTTATCCAGCACATATTGTCATCTGTGGCCCGTCTGGCCCTCCCATATTTTTCCACATTATCTCATAAACGGCACGATTTGCTGAAAAAACTTATTGAACGTAAAATGTGTTTTGATTTTCTCTACAACTTTTGTCTGAACCATCTCTCTCTCTCATTCTAAGAGTTCAGCGAGGTCTTGATGTAAAATACCCGTTATTCTCGTCAGATTTTAATGAAACTTGAATTTTCTCGACAGATTTTGTAAGATTCCTCAAATATCAAATTTCATGAAAGTCCGTTCGGTAGGGGCCGAGTTGTTGCATGCGGGCGGAACGCGCCTAAAAACGGTAGTGATTTGCCTCCATTCCGTTTTAAGTTTTCATGGCGTAATTGAACAGGAGCAACTTGACGACTGTGATGGGTAAAATGCAGCGTTGGCCCTGCGACACTACGCGTAGAGAGCAAGGGGAGACAATGAGAGAGCCAGAAGGAATGCAGGGAGGAATGCATAGAGGAGGGGAACGATTGAAAGGAGCAGCTCACAGCAGGAAATGAAATACGCAGTAGACTGGGTGACCTTATTTCAAAAAATGTACGCATTGTGAAGCCGATGTGCGCCCATCCTCAGGTTTCAAATCCAAAAGCAGTACTTATATTTTTAACAAATTTTATGACGATGACTATGTTAAAAGATGTCAGCAAATTAAATTTTGTTCCATGCCGGGGGGGGGGGGGGGGGATAGCATAGTCTGTATAGTGACTAGTGTACGGTCTGGATGAGTGAGGTATCATGGTTCGAGTCCCAAAGAGATTTTCTCATTTCCAAAAGTATCCGGACCGGCTCTGGGGACCACGCAGCCTGCTACTGCATTGGTATAGGTAGGAACCCCTTTCACCTCGGGATAAAGCGGGCGGGGCGTGAAGCTATAACTTTACTTTTGTCATCAGGTTTGGTGCTCCGGATGTTTACACGATCCGGCAACAGGATGCTGAGCTGATCTTGAATACAAGATAGCGAGTATGTTTCCCAGTGCAATCTCAGGTTCGCTTTAGGAAAAGAATGGGTTTTGAGAAGCAGCGGAAACGTGTGAAATTGCGTGTATACGACACAAATGGGGCTTTGAAGTTGCTTTTAACCCTTTGAAGTCTGAATTTAACCTGAATTCAAAGTTTCAATTCCTACCGCGCATTAAACACACTCCGTCGGGGTTGTGAAAACGGTGTAGTTAATGCTGTATAGGGAAATATTAGCCGTTTGTTCTGGGATCCGTAAAAAAAAACACACCGTGCAGTCTGTGGGCAGAACGTAGAATTGTTTAACGTTGAACCTGGTGGTACGTATAACCACAGGGCGTGTTCGGCCCCGGAAAATCTCCACAAAACTGACAGTTACATTCTTTCGCACTACACTCAATCCTGTCCGGTCCTCCTCCGGTGCTCTTTGTCTGTACACTGTGCGTCTTGTAGTAATTCCGCCGAACCCTATCTCTTGAACGCCGCAACACGAGTCTCCCTCCCCCATTATAGTTTCTTTATTTATTCCAATTAATAAAATAACAGATTTTTGACATAGATAACATTGACTGGCATGAGGCGGGATCGCAGTACCGTAGTAGGCACAATATGTCCGAAAAGCTGCGACGGACATTTGCAGAGGGAGAGCTTTTCTTCCCCGATGGTGATTTAACACATAATAAGTGTCTGTCTAGACGTCCATACCATGGATCACACACTGCTTAAAAACAACAAACAGCACTACACCCAACGAATAATACATATCACCCGATGTGCCCCCGAATGTTCCGTTATAAGGCTGACCACCTGCACCTTCCCTGTAATGTCGAGGTTAAGATGCGAGGGAGCTGTGCCTTCACTTCTCAGATGCTGTTGTTACCATATCACTCTGCTGTGATAGTTTATATGGAGCTCAACAGATACCTGTTCGTACACGAAATCGGTACATTCCATCCACATATGTAAACAAAAAGGTAAACGCCTGCTGTTACTGTTCAGTTCTGATAACTAGAGACGTGGAAGTTATTTAAGGAATGCGGGCAGGATGGGGTGGGTATTCGCCTGGCGAGGGTATGTATGACTCAGCAACTACTATCTGTAAAAAAGTGTCGGCTCCGGTCTAGCGGTGGATGTATTTGGGACTGGGACTTTTTAAAAGGAAGAGGATGTGAAAGAATACAAGAAATACCTGCACACGTGTGTACTTGTGTGGAGATGAGAATGCAGGACGAAGTGAAAACATAAGATAGATAATACCCTTTGAAAGGGTGGAACAGTTGAAATATTTGGGAAGGACTGTTAAGGAATGGAAATATACTTGGATGTAAAACGTTCTTGCAGTTCTCCGCTAAACACCCCCTGAAGATGGCAACTCGTTTGCTGAAACGTGTAGGGGACTCAAATACATTTTATATATGTCAATAATCTTGTGCATCTGTTGGTTGGTATTAGACTAATGTAGCCTTAGTTTAATGAAATTCTTAAATAAGTATAATTACAAGGACTAAAATACAGGATGGGGCAGAGTGAATACCTAACGTAACGTAACCTAACCTAACCTAACCGAACCTAACGTAACCTAACCTAAAGTAACGTAACCTATGTATGTGAATAATTATAAATAATGAAGAGAAAAATGTGTTAATGCCAGATTGTGTGACGAAGACTTATAGTCTGCAGTTATTGTATATAAATATGAAGTAATGAAAATACTATATGAGTGAGTGACAAAGCTTCTTGTCTGCATGTCATGAAGACATTGACTAGTCCGAAGTTGGGGAGAGAAAAAAAAAGTGTGCGAGTGAAAGTTTGGAGATAATGGGCTTGTGTAACTTGCGTAACCTTAGTATTCGTATCTTATCCATGTAGCAGATAAAAAGGGATCAGTTTCACTGTCCGCCTGAACCACGGTAATTAACACTCTGGCCGCCTCACACACGATTTTAGTTTGTCCGCCTCGCCCACGGCCGCCTCGCGCCCGACACCCGTGTGACAGGTAATTTGACGACTGTGAAATGTGGAAATTAATTCCGCAGCCTTAACACTATTGAGTTGATACCAGGTACGGTGTACATTCAGTTCTACTATTCAGCGTGTTCCGTTAACGCGATTTGGTTATGTCATTAATGAATAGGGGAACGCTGTGTGTATAACGGCCGATTCACACTATCCGTCAAGTTCCCGTTCCGTCACTGAACGTCATCGGTCAGTAAAATTTTCTCGTGTGTAATTGAAGGGAGTTGTTCACACTGACACGAACGTCTCAGTTCCATCGCGTCTCCGTTGCAGAGCGAGAATGATGGACGTGACGGAACGGTCCGGACCTGTCTGTGCCTGCTGTATTCTGATAGTGTGAACAGTCTTCCGTCTGCTCCACTACACTTGCAGCGTTTGCTTTCGAGTGCTGTCTGTTTTTGTCTACAAAAATGGATGAAAAATTAACAGAATTGGTTCGTAAATGTGAGGAATTATATGACATGTCAAATAAGAAGTGCAGTGACAGTGTCTGGAAAGAAAAGGAAAAATTTAATTTCGTCATCTTCGTTCATTCTTCGTACAGAGTCCAGTATTCGCCTTCTGATTCCCTGCTTCTGAAGCACATGTGAACCCACATACTCTTCTTTGTATCACTGAGAGCGGCATTTTTCTCTTCTTCATCTGCCATCAGTGCTTTTGCTTCCAGTTGTCTTTTCGAAAACGAATGGTGTTGCATATTTGATGAAAATAATCGCAAGCCTCCGAAACTATCACGTGCTGCTCTTGAAGGTGACTGAACACGACGGACAATATGAATACGGACCATTCTGACGGAACGGTGACGTGACGCATAGTGTGAATCGGTCCTAACGCAAACTTTCGCTTATGTGTGTTGGCTGCTAACGCGATTTCAGCGACCACTGTCAAGATAAAAGTTTGGATGATAGGCAGAATTATTCTTATCTGACCGTATTTTTGTTACGCGATATTGTGTAACGCGAGATCTCACAAAAACGCATCTGTAGCGTTATAGCAGAACTGACATTACTGTGTATTTCATCTCCAGGGAATGTATCTCACGATTGAAACATTTATTTTACAATTTGTAGGCGTGTTCACAAAAGTCACGAAAAGCGACCAGTTCCGTTTTTATGTATATACAGTATGTCTCTCCGCTTGGAACAACGTGGCTGCAACTGGACGGATTTTCGTGCAATTTTACATTGGGGATTTTTAGTAATATCTCTTGAATACATTAAATTTTGATTAAAATGTGACGAAAATATCTTTATGTGAAGACATACCTACATTGATGGTACATGTCGCTGAATTTTTCATAATTGATAAAAAAAACTTAAGAAAAGTTGTGAAGAAAGTGAAAACACGCCGTGTCAGATACATTTTCCCGAACATAGTACCGTGTATTTTATAATTACAATAAGTATGGCTGAGCCAGAGAGGCCATGTAAATAGTAGTTAACGGTCTGTACGTAACACGGCGTCACATAAGTGCGGTTTGATTCAACGCCGATCTTCGGTCACACGTATGAAAACCGAGAAATTACAGATGTTAACTGCCATTACGATTGTACGTATATAGTAGGTCATGTAAGAGCAAAGAGTCTTTGTTTGGGTGCAGCGTTTCCGTTCTGTAAGTGTTCGTAAAGTACTTTGTTGTGCCCGCCCACTTTCTGGCTGCCCGGCTCAACAGTTTACACGAGTTATGTCGGGGGACATTTATCGGCGAATGTCAACGCAACTTTGAACACTACAAATTTAACTCTGTAGTAATCACATTCCCAGTGGCCGTGCGGTCTAAGGCGTGGGTCTGCGGCCTCTCGCTTACTAGGATTGTGGGTTCGAATCCCGCCGGGGGCATGGATGTCTGTCTCTTGAGAATGTTGTGTGTTGTCAGGTAGAGGTTTCTGCGACGAGCTGGTCCCTCGGCCAGAGGAGTCCTATCGAGTGTGGTGTGTCTCAAATGTGTGTGATCGTGAAGCCTCGAAAACGAGGAGGCTTAAGCCCCTGGGGACTGTCGAGCCATAGGGTAAAAAAAAGTAATCACATAGCTTTGCGTTAATTTACTGGTAAAGCCGTGGCAATTGTTTGGAGTAAATTCACTAATTAATTACAAATACTGAAGAGTCATTGATCGACGAAAATGAATGATGTATAATGGGCTTAATACGTAAGACGAAGAATTGCTTAGCACAACGAACAGTAAAACATATTGCTGCGTACTTTATATTAATCTCACCGTGCATCTTGTTTGACAATTCACTGTCTACGAACCAACTAAATGCACTTTTTCACTTTCAGTGGAAAAGTGAATTTAGTTGGTTCGTAGACAGTGATATTGCTGCGTGTCTGTATCGGTAATGATAATGGCCGCTTCCAAGACTTCAAAGGTCAAGGAATGTTCTGTAATGCTGTATTCCCCCTACCTTTTAAGAAACAGCCAGCCTCCAAGAAAGCTTGTTCTTGCATTGAGGTTTGTTAGAACCCTACTCATCGTATGGCATGAGTGCTGTATGTGCGGAGAGCAGTTAAGGGTCCTTTTCCACGAGCGTGTCGTAGCGCCACTAATGGTAGCGCGTCTGAAGCGAACAGAAGACGCTCGTGGAAACGGCGCCGTAAACGACGATCTTTCACTATCTGTGGCGCTAAAGTAACGGGGACAAGCGAGCGAGATCGTTAGTAGCGCTTCAGTTTTTTTTATGGTGAAGGGCCCCGCAGCAGATGCTACGGACGCACCGCAGCCTTAAGGCTTATTATGCAACCCTGTGATGAAGATCATAAGTTATTTCGGTTTTCCAAGTAATGGAGCACCAGTGGAATGAAATTGACAGGGGAAAACCGAAGTACTCGGGTAAAAACCTGTCCCAATGCCACTTTGGCCACCACAAATTCCACATGGACATCGCTTCAGTTTCTGAAGCGCTTCTACGTGGAAACACGCCCATTATACTAATTGTTCGTTACGGCGCGCTGCTATTTGTGGCGCCACAAACATGCTGATGTAAAAAGGCCCCTTAAATGTTTTAACTGCGTACGCCCTCCGCACATTCTAAATTTTGAATAGTGCAATTTCGAATTAATTTCGGTGTTACTATATAAACCGGATAACAGCCAAATCACCAGTTCATGTCATTTTTGGAAGCTCCGTCCGAGGCATGAACTACCGACCCTGGCCGGTTACAGTGACTGAATAAATGTGTGAAGGAAGTGTGAAGTTTGGAACGTTGTTTCTTTTCCAAATGTGTACGCAGTGTTGTGGCGTTATGACAGTAGGATACACACATCAAACGCCCGTCACTCTTACGTTATTCCGGTATTTCCCGTCTTCATTACTTTACTTTATATGCGCGTTTCAAATACACAAAAATAACAAAAATATTACGATGCTGGGCGGAGAAAGAATTATTCATACATGCGCGATGTGTCCAGGCTGTATCATTGTATGTAATGGTTATTTTAACAAAACTCACAAACCTTCTATGCAGAAAATCAATGCAGGCATTTATAAGTAGCTTTGGCAATTTTTTTTTTCTGAGGCCTTAAATTCACAGCGATATGTGACACGCATTGTCACATGACTTTTTGAATGCCTGATGAAATAAGAGCGAACCTGTGCGGTCCCCCCCCCCTTCCCCCTGTAAAAGAGAGTGCAACAGCTCAAGGCGTTTGGAATGTATTTGTTACTACTTCGTATACCCGTTCTCCGAATCGGTGGTTTTCAATTACTAAGCAAAAAGAAAAGCACTGCATACCTTTACGGCATGGCGTTATATTCGATGCTGAGTTAACGTCTGGAGTCGGGTTGCATTCAATGTAATGCCTCGCGATGCACAGTACGGTTGCATGTTACGCGAATTCGAGGTACTGTAGTGTGATATGAAAATATTGCTATAAAGTATCACTGTGCGCAAAATTTCAAATAATGCGAATTGAAAAAATGAAAATAACGGGAGATAGCATGTCCTAACTGGGCGCCTGTTGCATTTCCTGTTCCTTCAGTGTCGTCGGAATACGATTTGATCAAAATTTTCCGGGATGTATACTACATTAATAAAATTGTCATTAAATTAACTTTTATTGCTTATTTATTTATTTATTTATATATACTGTGCTTAAAAGTATGCTTGAAAGCAAACAGACGCGACAATGATTGTAGAGTCATGCGCTCCGATAACGCATCCTCCTCTACTCTACATTTATTCCAATGGGAAAATTAGTCTTTAATTACGCTAAATCTTCAGGAACGCATCCCTCGCATAAAATGCAACCGCACTGTGCTGGTATTGGTATTGTATTTGGCTTCATTGTTCTCTAAAGCAGATGCTAAGCGCTAAGGAAACTGTTTCCATCTGCGAGCACAGCTGACCAAATCGCATTCAGGTCCAGGGGTGCACATATTTTCCAAAACTGTAGGAGCCACCTCAGAATGCTAGGCTCAGAAGGGTGACGGTTACATTCTTAGGACCCACAAATACGAGGCGCCGTCGTACAAAATTTAGTCGCCACGGCGACCTAGCACTCGGGATTTGTGCGCTCTTGTTCAGACCTATTTCCACAGGTGTATAACGCGACAGAAAGTGTAATGGTTACATTCGGAGTTACACATGTCCATACCCGAAGTTACAGGACAACATTTTAGTCGATTTATTACGCATCATGTTTTTACACTAGCATAAAAAAGCTTTACAATTGCATTCGAAGTATTTGAACATTTAGTATAATTCCAACTTTATGGTTACACAGATATTTGTAAAATACCTGTGCTTTGATCAGTGTAAAATCCCTCTGTACATTCCTCGTATTTGTTCGCGTACTCGCGAAAAGCGCCTTTTGGCGTCGTCGTGTCCGTCCATCCGTCAGTCTGTCCGCATTGTATCAGCGCGGCGCCCACTGGACGGATGTACTTGAAATTTTATATTGGGGAGTTTCATCAAAATCTGTCGAGAAAATGCGAATTTGGTTAAAGTCGAGCGAAAATATCGGGCGCTTTACGTGAACACCGAAGTATGTTTTATTGTTGCCGGCGACATTAAATGGCCATGTAAGCGCTCTATGACTGAAATAGTATCAGGCTGTTGGAATAGCCGAGGAGGTATAAATATTACGCGGACGCACCTCAATGTTAACGTTATGCGTACGTTGCCTACCTTGTTTTGTTACGCATTATATTGTTACACGAAAGGTTGATAATTGCATTCGAAGTATTCCAACGTTTAATATCATTCCAAATTTATGGTGACACATATATTTGTAAAATATGTGTACTTTGATCCTTCTGTACATTCCACTTACTTGTTCAGATACTCTCTGAAGATGGGCTGTGGGCGGAAACACGATGGAAAGCTGAGAGTAATGAACGATTTAAATTTGTTGAGTAGTAGGATGGTACGATTTTTCATTCCATCACATCGATTTGAGAGTGTCCGAGAACAATGTACTGAAGAGAGTGTGTGGACCTAAGAGGAGGTGACAGGAGGACAGAGAAAACTGCATGATAGGTTAATATTCTATTTACCAGTCGTTGTGAAAACCCCAGATCTCACCAGATGCCTTATGATTGTGTGCGGGTGACCAAATACTGTTTATAACAATGTGATCGAATCCAGAGGCACGTAGCATGCATCGACGATATGTGAAATACATATTGTAGTCGAAAGTCGCGAAGGAAGAGCGACCAGATCCAGTTTATTTATTTATGTTCAATTCAAGAACAGATGGATCGTAACATATGCGCAGTGTCGGACTATCCGATAGAGGTCCGTCTCTGCTTGTGGGTTTTTAAATAAAAGGCAACTAACCAGATGAACATTAGGACCTCTTAATATTATACATGTTCCATAGCTACCCGGTCACAGCACACAGTACAGAGATGTCATTCAAGAAAGAAACACCGGATACGACAGCCAGGGGTATGTACTGTATAGACATATACTTGATCTATTGATATACTTGCATATATTAGGGACTCTTATTTATTTATCCTTCTATCTTCCTATCTTCATATTTGTTTCTGCCTTGCGTTCCTTCCTGTTCCGTTTCATTTCCTTTATGCAACTGTTC
This sequence comes from Reticulitermes speratus, assembly GCA_021186555.1. Classification (NCBI taxonomy): domain Eukaryota; kingdom Metazoa; phylum Arthropoda; class Insecta; order Blattodea; family Rhinotermitidae; genus Reticulitermes; species Reticulitermes speratus. Next base: position 26,977,265 of record JAJKFL010000005.1, read on the forward strand.
TTCGTTCGTTTCTTCTCTTACTTCCTTTATTCTGAATAAAATCACTCTCGCCCCTGCCCTCTATTTTTTCTCTGCCGTTCTTTCTTTCGCCCTTGTTTCCTTCCATACTTTATCTTTGTTCATGTATATTTCCTGTCCTTCCATTTCCGTTTTATGTATATTCTCCTTTGCTGTCTTTCTCTCTCGTCCTTTATTTCTTGTGATCTTAAGATTACGGGACGAAATCTTACGACGAACAAACAAGAAATGCACCGACTTGTCCGCTGTTCGTGTCGTCACTAGTTACGTCACGTTTGGCCAGTGGCCAGTGACTGAGCACGTTTCGTTGCCTGCAGTGAATGTTGCGTTTGTTCGAGGAATTCCGCAACGAGACCTCAGTTTGCGGTCGGCCGTTCCGCGGTAAGTGTGGGTTAGTGCGCTCAATTCCGGTACGTTCAGCAGTACGTGTTACAGCAGAATTTGTGCTGACATTGTGTAAGTGACAGTGCGTTATGACAGTAGTGGTAACTCTACTACGGAAAGACACGTAACATCTGTGGCATGTCGTGTCACGTGTGCTGTGTGATCGTATGACAGTTTACCTTGTAGGGGTGACATTGTTGTGTTCGTTACATTGCGTAATGACAGATGTAACTTTCAGTACGCATACATACATATATCGGAAGTGGCACTTCGTGTGACGTTATTGACTGTGATGGTATAGGATCGAATTGCCTTCGATTAAACGCCTCCCAACACACCAGTAACTTCACCGGCACAATAGCGCAATGCCACATGATGTTAGTTGAAAGTGCACCTCCTTTCTGAGCACAATACCACACCTCCCGCCCCGCACAGAATGTGTATGCGTTTCGTGTGATTCTGAGAAACCGACTAGGAGCCGGGCCAGCGTATTCAGGATAGTGACCAGGCTGTGCGCTGAACGATGCAGGGTTCGAATCACAGCAGGGGCAAGAGATTTTTGTTGTCTTAAACCCCCAGACCGGCTGTGAGGCCCATTCAGCCTCTTGTTCAGTGGGTTACCTGGGGCTCCCTCCTGGGTAAAGCGGCAGGGGCGTGAGACTACAGACGTCCATCTAGTGTCGAGTTTAAGGATAAGTGGCTCTATACCCCACTCGCCTTATATGCCTCGATGGTGTGTGTACGGAAAAACTTTACCTTTTACGAAACAGCATTAATCGGTTGCTGGTTTTAGTAAACGGTTTGTTTTCTGTGAGATACGAACTAAATTTTTGAGCGTTGTAGATTAAGTTCGTGCTTAAAGGATGGGAGTTGGGCTACTTACGCGTGAAGCTAGTTGGTTAGAATGTCACTGTCACTCACTGATGTTCCAGTGCGTGCTTCGGGAATTGTTTTTTTTTTTGTTTAATGACGGTAGAAGTACAGCGATTTACAAATTCCCCCCGCCCCCCGTTGCCACCACTTAAGGATCCCTTCTTGCCGTTTTTTCTGATTAGGATTTACGTAAACAGTTTGTGTAGTCTTGGAGGTCAAGGTTAAAATCGCACTGTAGCGCCAATAACGGAAGAAGTTTATACATTTTCTGATGCTGAGTAAAAATCTTGTGACTAAAAATTACTACGAACGTTAAATTTATGTAAAATGTTGTATGCAAACATGTTTGGATGCAACATTTTACATAAATTTAACGTTCGTAGTAATTTTTAGTCACAAGATTTTTACTCAGCATCAGAAAATGTATAAACTTCTTCCGTTATTGGCGCTACAGTGCGATTTTAACCTTAACTTTTAATATATTACCTGTATTTAATGTTAATATAATTATAATAATTGTTAATTAATTGTGGGATGATACCACATGTATGTAATTCACCATTTTACGACTGACAAGTTGTATAACACGATGCATGTGTCCTCAAATTCTGTAGCTCCTTGAAGATGGACGCGGTTTGTGGCCGAAACATGTGCACCAAAACTGTGTCTTGTGCAGTTAGTTTGAAATAAATTTGTGTGTATGGAACAAATGCACGGAAGATTATAATATTAAAATTATACTATTAAAAAATTAAAAATTCCTGGTTATCTAATGCCATGAAAACCATTTCTGCAGTAGTAGAGTTACTACCGGGGGACAGATGGACGGACAGGCACGTGGCGAAGGCGATGAGCGCATATTTGGAACTTCATTCCCCAAGCCGCCAAAACGGATTACCTACCCCAAAAGCAATAAGTAAATAAATAAAATAGTCACCGTACTGTAGAGAACATCCCTGGGAACAAGTGTTTCGACAGCTTTAACATTCTGTCACTCCATGAACCTCTTGCTTGAAAGACCAGAATCGCACATCCCATCTGAAATTTCATATCCCCCTTCCTTACACACGCGTGTATGCTAGTTGATAGTCCTCGTAGATGAACGTGTAACAAAACATTGCGAGAGTCGGCTGCAGTGGTACTTAAGATTACGTGTTTCTGGGTCGTCCTGCCGCGTAGCTGGGGTTTTAGGCGCGTTCGCAAAATTGCGAAAAGCGACAATCAGCTTCGTCATGACTGTCCGCCCCTCCGTCCGCATGGAACAGCTGGGCTCATACTGGACGGATTTTCATGAAATTTGATATTTTATATTTGAGGATTTGTCGAAAATGGTCGAGAAAATTCTACTTTGATTAAAGTCTGACAAGAATAACAGGCACTTTAGATGAAGACCTATGTACACTTATGATAATATCTCGCTAAATTCTTCTTAGAATGAGAAATGTTTCAGATAAATGTTGTAGAGAAAATCACAACACACATTTTATGTTCGAAAACTATTTTTTTTTCCGAAAATCGTGCTGTTTATGAGATAATGTGGAAAAATATGGTATAGCCAGACAGGGCACAGATGACAATATAACACGGCGCATGCACCTTGCATGCTAGATAACTAAGGCAAGAATACAGACACACTCATAATATTTAATACTTACTATGTCGTAGGTACATTCGTGTGATGGAGCTGAGTTTTAGGCGCGGTCTCATGGTTGCGAAAAGCGAGTGTTGGTTTCATCATGTGCGTTTGTCCGTATCAGCGCCGCTGACGCTGTGCGGATTTCCGTGGGACTTCGTATTGGTGACTTACGAAAATCTGTCGAGAAAATCCGAATTTGGTTACAATCGGACAAAAATGTCGGCCAATTTACATGACGATCCAAGTGCGTTCATGTTGGCAGCGACATACGTAACGCAACAATAAATACAACGCATTATTGCGTTTCCATGGAACAATGGTTACGCGAACGCCCCACAATGTTGCGTCTCTTATTGGATAATGGGGACAGTAGGGTTCCCCGAAATCTTGGTTTATCTACTAAACTACACAGCGCAACATTCCAGAAGACCATAATCTTCAAATTTTGGTAGGTTTAATCAAAGTGTAATACGTGGTCACCGAATATCACAGTTCCGTGTTATGTGATATTCGCGACGGCCATAAACCACCGGCCTTGTTGGGGTGAAATATGTTTAAGTAACATTCCGGGTTTGTGATGCTGAATTCTCCAGTTTCATATCCGGATAAAGTTCACCATAGAAGAAGCCATGAAGGCCCGGCGGGTAGGGTAGAGTTGTAGCTCTACCCTTTCTGTAAGCTCGGCGCTAGGTGGGGGGTGGATAGTCGACGCCACGCCCCGGCCACTTTACCGCTGGGAAAGAGACCCGGTACCCATCGGACAGGAGGCTGGGTGGCGTAACAAACCGAGTATGCATGTTTTCTGTCGGAGCTTTTATGCTGTTATCCACTTGAGGCCATATAGTGTGTCCAGAAAGTTCCTCCGGGGTTGGAAGACAACACGGTGCTTAAACAAATTGAGCTAGAGCTAGACACATGCACCTTGCTGTGGCTTGTTGTCAGAGTTTCTAAGTTGCTTTAGTACATCTCACGGTGGGGGACCCTTGGTAGCACGGCCAACGTACAGTCAATATTCAAGCTTTTACCAGATTCTGAGGAGCATGTCAGCATGAATAGTCGTGATTACATCTGTGATACGCCTCTCCAGGTCATCATTTCCGGCACCTGGTGATTGGTAAACAATTCTCTTGACATGACGCCACATGAAGAAGTGCAGTGGTGTTATGTCTGAGGAACGAGGAGGCCAAGGGAGCCTTCTCTGCCGATCTATCTTTCCGCAAATTTCTGGTCCAGGTACGCACGTACTGGTAAACTCCAGTGAGGGGGAGCGCCGTCTTGTTGCAGAATAATTTGTGGTTGTAGGTGTTCAGTCTGAGATACTGCACAGACTTGCAGCATGTCCAGGTGGGTGTTCGTACCGCGTTGACTTGGAACCCTGGAGGAACTTTGTAGACACGTAGTTTGTCACGGATTGTTGCAGTATTAAAGAATTCTCATTATGTGGTCTGATATCGGTCATATTCTGTTTGTTGTGACTAGTCAGACTCCTTATGTCGTGTTTTGATAATGTTGACGTAAGAAGCCATTAGTAAGACCCGATAATTGATTACCTAAATATATATTGGTACTTCTTTCAAAACTTTTAACTTTAAAGTGGAATGATCAGCAGATTTGATGTGCATGCTGCAGAACGGGTGGTCTGACAAAACTGGAAAGGACGAAGAAGAGAGAGAAATCCACAGTCATCGAATCATCCAAGTACGGTGGTTAGCATTTCGCCATTTACGTTGCCATTCTGTTTCCTACTGTACCATTTGTCGTGTTTATGTTGTTTTTGACAATGTAAATGGAGGAGTAAATATGTCTACTGTCTTAACCTCTCGCTCCCTGGCCGCATCCTTGAGAGGAGGGGGAGCTTTAAACTGTTTCTCCGAACGTTGGAGAAAATTATTGGGTCATTAATACATGTAGAGGCATGAGTAAGTATATTTTTAATTTCCTTTTCACAGTACATTGCTCCTAGTACTTTTCGCAGTATATAAAGATTTATGTTCGGGCGGCGATTTCGTCCGTAATGTCTATTATTCCAGTAAAAATGAATTTATAATGAAGTTTTCAAGACTGATTGTGTAAACACCTGTTGGAATTTACGGGGATTGTTATTTACACGAAAGTAACAGTTTTATTTTCCTCAATGAAAGAACGCTGATGTGTTTGCGCGTTGTTCATTTAAACGCGGTTATTAAATATTTATGAGTTATTTTACACGAAATGCTTAATAATATGAATGCGGAATGTGGAGGTCATGTCCGGCCACAGTCTTAATCCTCCAGAACAACTGGTAGATTGCGATCTATATAATAGGCGGCGGGAGTGCGACACTAAAATTTTGTAGAACAATTCTCCCCCTCCCCCTCCTGAAGCACTGCAGTCCGTTGTGAACCTCGGCTTGCAGTACAATCTTCTTCCCTTCCGGTCTCTGGCCACACTATGTCAGGTTATTATTCTAATTATCTTCAAATTCTTTTCAATCTCATCAGTTAGTCTTTCCGTGGTCTTCCTCTTGTCCTTGTTTCGTCCAGTCTGGCTGTCACTATTTATTTTGGCATTCTTGCGTTACTCATCCTTCAGTATGTCCATACCATCTTAATCTGAGCGATTTTATAAATGTCACAGTGTCTGCCTCAAGCAATACACTATATCCTGTATCTCCTTATTTATTCTTATTCTCCAGCTTTCTTCTGCTTTTATGGGGTCATACATTTTTCTTACAGTCTCCCTTTTGAATACCCTAAGGGCATTTTTGTGACAGCAGTTCGTTTGCACAAATAACTGAAGCGTTAGAAATTACCGATTTATTTGAAAGGGTTTTTCATGACATGATTTTCTGGGATGCGACTCCGTTTAGTCTGGCATATGTTTAAATCTTTTTGAATATGGAGGCAGCAGTTTCTTCGGAAGCGTTGGTAACCGTCTACAGATTGCAAGGACGTCACATTTCAGAAGGGCACAACCTTAATATTCACTACCGTGAGAACGTCACACCTCTTTTAGATTTGTCATAGTTGCTTGTGTGAGTAGGATGTGTGTCCAGTTATAATAACCAGGCATTCAAATTACTCGTGAGTTTAATATTCTTAAATGAAAACTTGCCTGCCCAGTGTTGACACGTTCATACTCTGTTGTTCGCAGTGGTTTGTCGTGCAGTGTACTGTGTTTATTCTTAAAGTGTTTGTTGCTGAATGTCTGTTGTGTTAATAATTGCCGCCGTTATAAAACAGTGACGTATGTTTGACACGGCAGCGCAAAACCTAGCATCAGTAACAACGTGCTAATGTGAAAGAGGGGCAGAGAAGTGTTTTATGTAACGACGCTCTCTTTTGTTAAGATGATAAAGCGTCAGTAATATGATGGAATAAATATGAGCATGGCGCAGTGGTGGACTGGTACCGACAGGATGAACCAGAAGTATTAGGAGAAAAACCTGTCCCATTGCCACTTTGTCGAGCATTAATTCCACAAGGAAAACACCGCTCTTTGTCCATCATTAATTCCTCAAGGAAAACGCTGCTCTTAATTTTCAATTATTTTTTCTTGCCTCGGAGACCGGTTTGTCCCTATAGGTTTGTTGTGGTCCCCCCCCCCCCCCCCGAGTCCCCCTAGACACGTGCCAAGGAGGCACGTTCAGTGTTAGGACTGCTTGTTTGTGCATCCGTCCAGTGTGTTCTCATTCTGTTCGTCGCCACTTGCCTGCGCTACTGGCAGTGTCATTAAATGTAGCATAAATAGACTGTTTTGAGAGTCTGCGCACCTCTGGGATATTACGCATCGTCGAGTGGTAATTCTTTATCGACGTTTCGGGACAACCTATCGGTCCCATTTTCAAGGGTCAGGAAGTCCAAGAAGATTTTCTTGACCCATCAGCATCGCGAGGGAAGCCAGATATCACAAATAAGCCTGTTTTATTTCCTCATTCATTATATTTAAAACTTACAGAACTGACAGGTTTTACTGTTTGCATTAGATTTAGAGGATTAGATTAGAGGATTTTATTTATTGAGCGGAAAGCATTCTGATCAATTGCGTAAGATTAAACAATTGCCACGTGGTAGATTTGTGACCTTAAGAAGTATGGTCACAGGAGCTGGCCAGAAGTTCCTAACGACATACGTTACCGCCGCTATATATGCGATAAGCGCTGATACGTTGAACATGCCTTGTCACCATGACGCAGCAAGTAGCAATCACGCAACATTAACAGGCGTATTTTATTTCTGGCGAATGAGGGTTATTTTTTTTTTTCGCATCACATAAGTCAAATAATGTAGGATGTGTATATAAACATGCCTCTTGGCACAAAGTTAACGAATGTAGTTTAGTAACTGTGTAAATGACAACTGCCTGTGTAGGGTCTGACAGGGACCGCAGGTCTCAATTTTCGTTACTAATCAAAGAACTCAGAACAGGCGCATACACTGACTGTGGACAAAGTAACGGACGGCGAGACCGATGGTGAATACTTGGTAGTGCAAGTTCCGCCACCAGGTTAGGTAAGAACACAGGCGCGTTACTGCCATACGAGTAGATCCCACAGATTTAGAACGCGTATAGCAACTGTTTCGCAAACATCTGCAAGTTGTGAGGCCGCAAGAGAGGTTTTCTCAGAGGAAGAGAGGACATTTATGTGTTTGTCCGGAGTTTCTGAGAGTTTGACATCCGACACTGAGGCTGGGGTGATTAACCGGCCGCGCTGGACAAACTTTCGAAATCGAACTTTGGCAGTTCGAAGTAACCATATATTTTTAAGGGGGCGGATTGGACTCTTCGCCTACTTGAAAGTGTAGTAAGTTACTAGGCTACAGGCTAGGCGATCCGGGGTTCAAATCCAGGCAGGGGCAAGAGATTTTACTCTTCTAAAAGGTCCAGACCGGCTCTGGGGCCTTCCAGGCCTCCTTCAGTGGGTACCGGGGGGCTCTTTCCTCGGGGGTCAAGCATTCGGAGCGTGAGTCCGATTACTCCCCTCGATCTAGTGCCGAGGTTACAAATGATTCTAGCAATACTTTCACTCCTGTATGCCGTCATAGTGTGTGTGTGTGTATGTATATGTACATATGTGTACACATGTATATATACATAAAAATAGCATTTGCTCACTACCTCCAGTCTCCATGCTGCTCTAATATTGTTTCCTTACCTTACAGGGGACATAACATCATTCCCAGGAGCTGCAGTTTCCGTATTGAAGACGATAAAAGCACAGAAAGAAGAGCCTGACTTAAGTCTACCGCTCTTGTTGCAACAGACGGCAAAACCATGGAGGAAGCTCAAAGGTTGTAGATCCCTACTCCAACTACCCAATTGTAGGAGGCAGAGTCAAAAAGTAAAGTGAATTTATTAATTACTGCGTGTACGACAGTCTGTGACATGCAAAGTGCACCATTTATCAACATAATCACCCATTTTTTCAACGCATATTATGTAGCGGTTCTCAGGCCTTCTGATCCCATGTGCGAAGAAAGTTTTCGGTTGTGAAGGAAGCGACGTATGCCCCGCGTCATTAACCTTATCATCACTTGCAAATTTTCATCAACGCAAGGGTTGATTTAATGGTCCAAATATGTCATAATCCGATGGAGCTAGGTCCGGACTATATGGGGGGTGTGGGAAAAGTTCAAATTTCAGTTGCCCGATTGCTTCAACTGTAGCTGCCGGGAAAGGGCATGTTAGTTTTCGTCCATGGTTAACCCTCTATCCTTCGGGAGGGAAAAGGTCATATCCGTTTTCGTCCACGACCAACAGGTATAATATCCTTTATCGTCCACGGCTTATAACTCGTAAATGGGCATAAGGCAGTTGCGGAAGACATTTGTTTCGGGTGGCAGAAGGTTGTTTGAAATGAAGTTGACCTAATTTAATGATAAGTACTTTATTAAAACAATGTGCCAAAATCGTACAACAATTTTTATCGAGCAATGTAGCCTCAGTTTAATGAAATTCTTAAATAAGTATAATTACAACAAGCACAAAAATACAGAATGGGGCAGAATTCATTCATTTTGATTTACGTAGTAATCTAGTGGCTCCGAAGCGGAGATTGAACTAATTGTGTTGTAGAGTTCAGTTAGGGACTCCATTTAATAAACATGGATCAGAGTTCGGCAGGACATCGTGCGTTCGATTCCGTGCCTGTAGCGGCCGTGCGCCAGACGGACAGTGCGCGAAGCGGTCGAGTCGTGGTTGAGGCGGACATATTTGTTGATAAGGAAGAGGATATGATTAAGTGGCTGCAGCGGCCGTGGGCCAGGCGGACATACTTTTTAAAAGGAAGAGGATGTGAAAGAATACAAGAAATACCTGCACAGGTGTGTACTTGTGTGGAGATGAGAATGCAGGACGAAGTGAAAACATAAGATAGATAATAACCTTTGAAAGGGTGGAACAGTTGAAATATTTGGGAAGGACTGTTAGGGAATGGAAATATACTTAGATGTAAAAAGTTCTTGCAGTTCTCCGCTAAAAACCCCCTGAAGATGGCAACTTGTTTGCTGAAACGTGTGTAGGGGACTCAAATACATTTTATATATGTCAATAATCTTGTGCATCTGTTGGTTGGTATTAGACTAATGTAGCCTTAGTTTAATGAAATTCTTAAATAAGTATAATTACAGCAAGGACTAAAATACAGGATGGGGCAGAGTGAATACCTAACGTAACGTAACGTAACGTAACGTAACCGAACCGAACCTAACGTAACCTAACCTAAAGTAACGTAACCTATGTATGTGAATAATTATAAATAATGAAGAGAAAAATGTGTTAATGCCAGATTGTGTGACGAAGACTTATAGTCTGCAGTTATTGTATATAAATATGAAATAATGAAAATACTATATGAGTAAGTGACTGACAAAGCTTCTTGTCTGCATGTCATGAAGACATTGACTAGTCCGAAGTTGGGGAGAGAAAAAAAAAAGTGTGCGAGTGAAAGTTTGCAGATAATGGGCTTGTGTAACTTGCGTAACCTTCGTATTCGTATCTTAATCATGTAGCAGATAAAAAGGGATCAGTTTCACTGTCCGCCTGAACCACGGTAAGTAACACACTGTCCGCCTCACACACGATTTTAGTTTGTCCGCCTGAAGCACGGCCGCCTCGCGCACGACACCGTGTGTTCGCCGTAGAGACGATTTTTTAAAAATAACGACTCTGATACAAACGCGACAAATATTCAGACATTTTAACATTGGGAGACACGGAACGGTTCCTGATCGCAACACCTTCAAGAAATGGGTACAGACGTTTCGAACCACGGCTTCTGCAACAAATAAAAATTCTGAAGGCAGAGTCAGAACTGTACCGACACCGGAAAACATTGAAAGAGCACGAGCCGCTATCGGTTATAGCTACGAACGAGCAGCACGTAGACATTCAGTTGCCCGCAACATATAGAGCAGATCGCTTCGACGGGTACTTCATTCTGGTTTAATTTTTCACCCCTACCAATTACACATTGTTCGAGAACTGTCAGACCGTGATTTTGCTTCAAGAAGTGCATTTTGTGAGCAGACCCACGCCTTAGACCGTGCGGCCACTAGGATCGACACCATTGACGGAGATGCGAACATGAACAATAGCGATGGACGAAAATGGATACAGACTGGCTGGAGAGCTACCTGATTTTCTCATGGACGAAAACGGATATGATTTACAACCCTCTTGGACGGGAAACCTCTCCGCTTGTTGGGAAGCGCTATTCTCACATAAATTTCAGATGTTTTGACACCTTCTGATAAAAAAAAAAAGATCACAGCTCGCTGTTCTACAACGGCAGAATTCCAAAGCGATGCCGCCATTTTTAAATAAGATTTGTAAACACACGCAGCACTAACTACACCTGACACTCACTCGTCGCGACTGTGGCTAGTATGTAGTTATTGAGGTAGCCGCTAATACGTTGATTGCAGCACCTGTACAGGAAAATTCACTTTTCTTTTGATTAACTTCGTAGATATTATGTTAGGACACGTTATTCTTTCATTGGTTTTCCCATGTTCACTGGTGTCCTATTCTTGTGCTCCAGCCCTATTAATCGTACCAGACTTCCCGTCAAATTTCCTCCTTTTATCACGTTACGATTTTTGACGATCTGTGTGTTTTAATACTGTACCACCTGCATTTTCCATTTGCTGTTCAGAAAACTTACTGTATTAGCGTCTATGCCCTTCACCCCCTGTTTATTCACATCACTGCAACTCAGTAATTCCTGTGTGTATGTGTGTTTTTATAGTTTCTTCTACGCAGCTTCATCAACTCAGTCCTAAACATGCCCGAAAATTAGTTTCTTCATTTCAGCTTGAGTTGGTTTAGCATCCACCATACGGATCCATATATTCATCACTGTCGCCCATCGCGATCAGCTAGGCAGCTTGCTTGTTCACGTGCCAGACACAATTTAATGTTGAAAATTCCAACTATAAAAGAGTAAAATGGCAACTGGATCCGTGTCATTGCTTGAACTTTATTTTCAGCCTATCATATAAATCAATGTGATGTTTGGAAATCATGGATTTAAAGTGTCAGTTTTATCTCATTGCAGGTTAGGTGACGAACGTGTGATTTCCAAACAGTATACAGCATGTTCATTCCGGCGGATTCAAGGTAAGTAGAGATCTCTGTGGGAGACACACATGCCAAATCAAGGACGTCCGCAGAAAAGAAAGACCAGGGGAAGGGTATTTAGTACAGTTGTATTCTTTATCAGATATTATAAGTGATTGTATTTTAAATTTTGTTTTCATCTTCCGGACATACTGTGTTTTGAGTCCGTGTCTTTCTTACTTGGTAAATACAGTAAATTTGGCTCAGACTGAAAAAGAAACATTTTTATTTAGTGATAGACCATAAGTCCAGTGGGGAGGGCACGCAGCTCCCTTTGCCCCCCGCCTGCGGACGCCCATGAGCCAAATTGTAAGGAAAGAAGAGTCGTAGAAACGAATTCCCCCAACTTGTGATGGGAGGAGGCAGACAGTCCAGCCGACCATGTTCGAGAGTTGCAAACGTCATGTCTGCAGGCTCCCCGGTTATAAAGTTGAATCAAACAAGAAAAGTGAGTTTTTCTCAACTTAAATGTTAGGATAGTGTATCTTGGCTACTTCCAAAGATTTCTGCATTCTGTAGGAAGTTAGGAAACTTGTTAACTCTTTCATTGCTGGTCTGTTAAATGAAGTGCTGTGTTGGAGGTGTGTGAGATATGCTTGTATGGTAATGAGATTTGAGGTTTTGAGGGTACTGAATATAAGGTTACGGTGTTTTTGGGTGTGTGGCCATGTAGCTTGGTAACAGAGCGTGCCAACATTTGTTACATATCTACTGCACTATGTGACATCACATTCTTAAAGACTGTGATCTTAAGAGTAAGTTTTTCCCAATAAATTACAAGTATATCCTTCACTATTCAAAACACCAACTGGATGCACCTTTATTCTAAAATTCTGTTTTGAATAGTGATTGTCAAAGAGGCACGGTGATTTTAGATTAAAGTATATCTTTATTTTTTCATTACAGTATATTAGGAGCATGCAACATGTTTCAAGAAATGTGAATGAACGTTTTTGTTTTGCACAACTGCAAAACCCCGCTTTGGTTTGGAGGACTTGTATGTCATATTCGTTTCAGTTGTGTTTGGGAATACTTCTATTATCCCTAATTATTCAAGGTCAAAATAGTTCGTCAGGTATTACAAATGTGAGAAATTTCAGGCTGCTGGGTACAAACTTACGCAGTGCACTTGTGCTGAAAGTTATGATGAGCTATTAATGTCTGTTACATTTCAATGTGTTTAGTTAGCACACAGCAGGATGTGGCCATGCCATGCAAACAAGTTATGCAAGCAGTGAATGGGTTAAACATTTGTTTTTAGATACACTGGGAAATTGAAAAAGCCAAGGTGGGTACGTAAAAATACAGCAGTGGCGTTGCGTTAATCCGAACCACAAAGCCAGTAAATGTTACACATGTGCTACAAAGTGAAGGAAAACAAATGATTGTTCTAAATGGAAAATTATATGTGCTGTTGTTTGCTATTGTCATTTTTCCTGAGAGGTATATTACAACCAGTTACTTTAAAATGTACAATAGTTAAGTAATGTTTATTTTTTAAAGTGGTGTGTTCAAACTGCCGCAACCTCACTTCAGTGTTGTCATTTCTTACCAGAGGTATCTGTTTGGAAGAATGCCATTAAGCAATTAGTTCTGTCAGCATAGTGGTACGTCAGGGAACTAAGGATGAAAGCCATATGTGGGCATTTAAACAGCCTGCTGCTGCTTGTGGAATAAATAGCCTTTTAAATATACACTGTGTCTCTTATGATCTACCATTTTCACACACTTTTTGCACGTGCACTTGGAAAGCAAAGAATCAAAGCACAAATAGACAGTATTGTTAGCAAATGACTGATGGCTAAATGAGACACCAAAACATGTAATGGATTGACATTACTACTGAAGTGTGTACAGTAATTGTTTATGAGGCAGTTATAAATAAATATAAGTATAATTATTTGTAGTAGTGGTAGTTGTGAGGTTCATTGTGTTGCTTCTACAGGTTCATTGTGTTGCTTCTACCTGTGGCAGATCGTAGTCTACAAGTTGGATTAAGCAGTAACCTGGCTGTATTAACAGAACCATATTCCTCCTGTTTATCTCTTAAATTCATGTGTGAAATCAGATTTGAAATCTATAGTATAGTGCTCAGTGCTTCCTTGGCCTTTTACAGTTCAGAGCTGAGAAACACTGACATCAAAGTGCGTACAGATTATAATCTGCTTCCAATAATCATTGGAAGCTGAACATTGGCCTTTATTGTGCTTAAAAGAAACGTTTTGTTGAAAAATTTCTACAGGTTTCAGGGTCTTGCTGTGCACTACTAGACATCCTGGGCCATTTGTCGCTGTTCTCTGTGAATCTTAATATATTACTAACAATTTTCAGGATGTAACAGACACATCCTTTTTTTACAATGGCAGAAGCATGTCCAGCAATTCCTGTTGGAGCAAGTTCGGAAAATTTATTTTCACAAATTTACATTTATTGACAGGGACTCGTACATTAAGAATTTCATTCATGTAATTATTGTTCTTTTCACCATCATATATTCCTTTAAAAATTAAGTGGTCTTAAATAATTTGTTTCTCATGTGGTCTGATACATTTCTGAGAGGATTCAAGCTATAACCCCCACCTCTAAACATGGTCTTTTGTTTTGCTGTATCCTGTTCTTATAATGTCAGCCCAATAGATCCTACATCAGAGATTTGCATTTGTAACAGTAGTTGGGTGTTTTTGACTACAGAATTGGGAATTTAATTTCTACAATATTTACATTTAGAAATTACAAGTGTAAAAACCAGCTAAGATAAAGGAGATGTAAGATAATACATAACTAAGTCATTGATGGTTAAGGTAAATGTAAAGTTGCCCTTGTATGTGTTTGAGTATGATGCCATAATGATGTGCATTCTCAGCGTCTGTGCTAGATGCAGTTGAGTGGTCAGCTTCAATCTCCATCTGCTTTACCCTGTGAAAAGAGCCCCCCAGTACCCATTAGGCAGGAGTGTGGGTGGTTTCCAGAGCCAGTTTTGATGTAGTGTAGCAGGGAAAGATACCTGCCAATGCCAAGAATTGAAACCCAGTTTTCCTGTCATTCAGCCCATAGCCTAGTTACTATACTGACTGAGCTATCCCAACTCCTGGCTGGGATGGTATGTTAACCTTTAAGTTGCTTGTATGGAAGCATATTCAGTGCAGAAGTTCAAGGTTGCTAACTTTGCAGGAATTATCAAACATGTAGAGAGATGAGAAGATGATTATTTACAGGGAAGTGGAAGGGATTGGAGAAAAATAGCATCCATATGAGTTGTTTGGTCCATCCAGGCCCTGTCCATTGGGTACCTGAGGCACTTTCGTGGGAGGTAAAGTAACTAGGTAATGAAGGTTAGAGTTGTAAATTCATTCCCCCAAATACTTTCATGGCATGATGCCAAATTTAGCACAGGGGCAGCTTTGTCCTAGTTATTTAGCCATGTTGTGCTTCCTTGGATTCATATAGTTGCGGACGTGGATATCACTGAAAATTTGAGAAGCACTTTGAAATTCCTTCTGTGAATTGTAAATAACTTTCTGGTTTATGTTGATCTATATTAATGCATTTTAATATGATTTTCTGGTAACCTTGACCCTTATTCAAACATTGACCAAAGTGAGTAAGCCCTTGAATTGTGGCCATCTATGTTATGACACTGTTTTGTTTGATAAGAAACCCTTAATGCTTAGCATTAATTGTCATAATGCAACCTTTATCATCAGTCCAATATGTCACTTCATTATATGCCTTTTCCGACATGGTTTTACATTTCTTTTACATTCAGCAGTTATTCAGGTAATGTGGTGCCACTTTTTATGATGGTGTGAGGGTGGTGGTGGGGTGGCGTGCAATTCAGCCTCCTAGCCCAGCAGAAACGAGCTATACCTTCCTTACCATTTACTGGCCCTTCAGATATAATATGTCACGTTATCTTCACAGCTTGCCACAGTCAGGGAAGAAGAATATGTTGTGTAAATGTCCGATTTGATGTCTCACAGTGCTGTTGATGAAGATCAAAGTCTTCTGGGATGTTACCCTGCAGGTGGAAGCACTGTGCTCCTTTGAAATGTCAACAGCTGTTGACGAGTCAACATGGCGTAACATTTCCAGAAGACTTGCATCTTCATGCAAATGTCTGTTATAGTTGGGACCTCATTGTAATATTTTATTCCTTTGTGTACCAGTATAATTTTCTTTTTTGTTTGTGACACTCCATTTGTGTCTAAGACATTACTTTTTTACATTTCTGTCATAGCTTTTGACAGAACTGTACTGTTCCACAACAGTGTAAGGTTAATGTTAATAACAATTACCTTTCAAGAAGAACATACTCTCATGTCTGAAAGGCTGACATGTTTGTTCCCTTTTCAAACTACCAACCCAGTTGTAATGTTGGAACATCATAAATGTGAGGGCATCCTGTGTTTCAGACATGGTTCCTGCAAGAGCTGTGCTCTACTTTCTCTCCTTCTCTGGATTTCTTGTCAGTTTTATGATGCGTACTGACATCAACATTGCAATGATAGCCATGGCACGACTACCACCCCCTTCACCTTATGCAGCCAATGGTAGCAGTACACCCATGTACTGCTATGACCCAGCTAATGTGACAGATGAACTTGATGCAGATAATATAACCAAGGTTGTATGACATTGTATTTGTGTGTGACAGTGGTAATGGGCAGTTATTTTTAGTGTGGTTTGTATAATTTGAAGAAGGTAGCAGTACTGTGATGTTGCAAGGGCATGAGTTTCAGTCCCCCAGGGCTTTTTTTTTTTCTCCGAAGGTCAGGTTTGAATGCCAATTTGAATATCATTATGAGCTGTGGGTTTCATTAATGGTTTATAGTTTCCTGACCACCTGAGCAGCAGAGCTTCTCAGTCAGTCAGTCATTAACTGACAGGCTGGAAGCTAATTAAGTAATTAGTTGATGTCGTGTTTAATAAATGGTTTTCTTTGCTAAAAGGAGGACATACATGCATACTGTTAAGTCCTGCAAGCCAAACTAAGACTTAATTTCCCACACCACATTTAACGTCTTGATATATAAAATGGTCAGAGTTGACATTCTGTCTTTATATAGCAGTCATTGTTAGTGATAGTGGATAGGACCACTAGACAGCTGGGCTGTTTCAGTCGGCATTGGAGTCTTAGTCTTTGCAGAAAGCAAATTTGCATTGTTGATAGTATGTATATCCAATGAAAGTGGTGGTGGTGGCGGTGGCGGTGGCGGTGGCGGTGGCGGCTTGTTGAAATTGTAATGGGTTTTGTGTTAGTATTAACATAAGGTGGTACCTACATATCAGCATCAGTTCCAGTGATTGTATTTTCCAAGGTCTGCTTATGATAGTAGTTGGGTTATTTGTGGCTGTGTTTAGTTATTGTTTATAAGGTAAAGGTAAACATAATTTACATTCAGAAAGGTTGAATTACTGGCAGGACATGCATGTACATTTGTATTTGAAAGTGGTTTTGAAATTTTAGGTCAGTAAGTTTTTAACAAATAAGACTGGAACAGTCCACTCAAGAAGGTAATACAGCCATTACTCTATACAAGCTGTGTGACATAGAATAGTACAAGTTTGTTAGAATTACCTATAGGCTTCATACACCTTACACCCATTCACCAGTCGTACATGTTTTTATGCTTGACATCATCATCATCAGTGAGTGTTTTACGGTAGTTAATGTAGTTGTTAATATTATATTAATTTTCTTAGTTTTCCCCCCTTTTTTTGGCATTACTGTATCAGGCCTTTTTTAAATTTAATCTTGAAATAACACCAATACAGTACTTACTTTCAGAATTAAACAAGGAACCTGCTGACCACATAAAGATGATAGTGCCAAAAAAAAAAAAAAAAAAGTGGGGGGGGGGGGGGGTATGATACTATTACCAAGCAAATATTGAGGTAACATAAATAGTTGCTGATGAACACATGAATGAAGCATTCAGACATGTGTGACAGGGCTATGGTTAGAACCTTGGTATCACGCCATGATTTTATAATAACATGTTGTATTTACTCCGTTCTTGAATATAATTATTCCTTTTATGCAGGGAGAAGGTGAGTTTGATTGGGATGCAACCACACAGTCGACCATCCTGGGATCATTTTACTGGTGCTACATACTTTCACAAGTAGTTGGCGGAATACTGACGCAGTATTTTGGCACCAAGACTGTGTTTGGTTTCTCACAGCTCATCACAGCCATATGCTCTCTGCTTATTCCCTCAGCAGCACCTTTGCATTATGGTGCTGTTATTGCTCTGCGCTCTATTCAGGGTGTTGCGTCGGTGAGTTAACGTCACAAATGTTCTCAGTAGTAGCTAGGATAAAAACTGTTCAAATCTTCATATTTGACTAAACACTTGCAATGTTGTAATTGAACACTCACATTGTTGTCAGATTTGAGGTCTTCACAGCACAGAAGATCTGTATTAGTGGTCTACGGAGTGATGACACAGAATTTCACCCAAATCGGTCCAGAAACTCAGAAATTGCATGTAGGCATTTATTGGTGCCATTACATAAAGTATGACTTACTGAGCTGATATTCGTGAAACGCACGCTTACTCGAAAACCTCCTTACTGAACCCATATACTGAATTCTGTGGAAACTGGACAGCAGCTGTAGTTGCCGATACAAGGTCACAGACAGAGATGTGGGTTCCACATAAGGTTTTCTTTTGTTACTTAATACAGAATGCCAAATAACTGCTGTTTCGAGTTTTTAAGTTTTTTGCGGCAGTTTAGCGAAGGATTTCATTCTTCTGGGATGTGCTGTGTGAATGGGTAATCAGATCTGAACATTTCAGGGACCTATTGACCCTTGAATATTAGGGCAATATATTCCATCGAAATGTTGTGCCATATCCAAAAATAGAATATTTAGCTACTAATTACACTGTATGCTTTATTGGACCTACTTTTTTTTTGCAGTATTTCTAGCCTAATTTCCTGGTTCATTATTCAGTTTTTGTCTCTTAATGTTGCTTTTAAATAAAATAAAATTTTATTGTTATCTTATTTTTGTTTTATAGTAAATGTACTAGTTATCTCTGCAAAGAATGGAGAAAGTAGATAATGGGAGTTGTATTGCTGACCCACTGTTCCTAACAATTACTTAGTTGACTGTTAAAGGTTTTGGCTTATTTAGTCTTTAACAGTTTTCCCAGTAATTTTCATATAGAAGGAACAGATGCTAGGAGTTACGTATTTTTCTGTACGACAATGAATTTTTTTTTATCTAAATGTTTGCACAAGTTAATTTGTTCCTGGAAGTAAAAAAGATTGGAAAGGTTAAGTAAGTAACAGTGTAAAGAAGGTGGGTAGTAAATTGGACTGCTGTATTGCCAAAGAGACAGGAAAGTGTACACAATCCTGGAGTGACAGTCTTCAGTGTATTAAAATTATTTGTATGGATTGACTGATTTTTGTTGTCTTTTTTTGACACTTACTGTTTCAGTGAATAATATATTTAGACAGTCATACATTTCATAGTGAAATTAAGAGTGGATGGAATTTTGAATGTTCATGCTGCTATTGAGTGCTGGTCTTTTCCACACCTGTCTGAAACCCTAAGGCTTAAAATAAATAAGACCATAATTTTACCTGTTGTTTTGTGGGTCTTATAACTGTAACTCTCACTCAAAGGGAAATACACCAAGCCCTTTTTTATGCCCTAGTTGTGTTCCTGAAGGAGTGGGTGTAAATCAAAAAGGCATAAATCAAAAATTGTATTCCCATAAGAACTAATGCAGTAGGTAGGGGTTAGTGTAATAGAGCACAGCCAGCCAACAGGCAGTAAACAGAAATTAAGAAGTGGTATGTATTGGCAATGGGTCTTCAAGCAAAAAGGTAAAAAACAATTGGGGTGTAAAACAAGGGCTACATGTACTTGGATTGTGGGTAAGAGCAAAAGTGCTGAGAAGAGTATTTGGATTTAAGAAAGAGGAAGTGAGTGATGCAGAAAATTTATATAAAACAAATTATATAATTTGTAATCTGTACACAATGTTATTAAAGTGATGTAATCAAGTAGGAGTTGTTATTGATGTGAAATTTGCAGGGTTTAACATGGCCAGCTATGTATGCAATGGTTGGCCACTGGATACCAGCCATTGAGAGAAGTTGCTTCATGTCTTCTTTCCAAGGTGAGGATAAACCAGAAATGTATACAGTAACTTGATCCTGTTGCATAGTTCATGGACATTGTACAGTGAGTTTTCTCCACAGCACTTCTATGAGATTAACTTGTGCGTTACTATCAGCCTAACATGACAATAGAGCATTGTACTCTTCCTCCTGAGAGAGTGCTGTCAGAAATCTACCTTTAGAATCAGATATGTTACAAGGTTTTTGTGACGGGTATTTACCATTCATTTTTGACATTTCTCTCATCTCACAATACACATAAATGATTTGTTGTAATATGAAGTCATTGGAGTAGGTTGAAGTAATTGTAACATGTCATGTATTCAGCAGGTGCCTATACAGGCAACTGCAGATTGAACCTTTCTAACATTTGTGTTGAGTTTTCCTCCGTTTCTTCAGGAAAATGCAAATACACTACAAACATTGACCAGGCTATGAACATTTCTCACATATGCCTTCCAGTCATTGTTCATAGTTATCTTCCCGCAAGTCATTTAATGCAAGACCAACCTCAGAATTAGATAACAAAATCTTAAACAGAAACACCAAACAAGCTGTAGTTACTGTGTGTGGAAAATGAAGCTATTGTATCAGCTGATGGACACTTCATATAAAGAATAATTATAAGCACTGCAATCAAAATTTCTTGGATATTCTACACTCTTATCATTTGTGTGTCTGTATGGCAGGTTTCAGTTTTGGAATTGGTCTCACGTACCCACTGTGTGGGTTCTTGATTGCACACTTTGGATGGCGAGTTGTGTTCTATGTGACCGGAAGTGTGGGTATTCTCTGGTGTTTAATGTGGTGGCTGCTTGCTTTTGATACACCGGCTCAGCATCCTCGCATTACTGATAGTGAACGGCAATACATTGAAACGAATGTTGGAAATACAGTCGTAGGTGAAAAGGTTTGTAAAAATTGTTTAATTCCAAGCAGAATATGTTTATTAGGCAGATTGTTTTCAGTTGAGTAGATGGGCAAAGGAATGCAACTTGAAACCCATCGATTATGTAAATGCGTTTGATGGAGTCAAGAACCAGATACTTTTCAAAACGAGAGTGCGAAGTTGTGCATATATTAACATAAGTTTTAAAAGCAGTTATGCCCACTTCCTTGATTTACTTATTACCACTACACTGCAGAAACTTTTACTGGTATTTTGTTAAATATACACCATGATGGAAGTTTCTGCAAATGAAATGTGTGGATCTTACTAGGTCTATTTCTGTGTCATGTGTAATCCCCCCCCCTCCTTTTTTTTCTCCTCCTCTAACATGAGGCGTTAAAATTCAGTTTCAGCCACACATGAATTTTAACATTATGAAGCAAAGTTAAATCTGCCTTACAGCATTTATTTTAGATCACCCAGTGCCAAATTTAATTACGTGTGTGTGGTTATATGAGATGCAGGGTGCATATAAATTTACAGAAGGACGAACACAGCATCTTTTATGTCCATTCACCTTACAAGTCGCTGCATTTGAGTTAACGTCATATAGATCACCAGATTAAAAAATGGTATATGTACAGAACAATTTTTCTGTAATTTTCTAATGTCAGGTATTTAAAGATTCATCTCCTATAATAAAAAAAAAGTACTACATCTCTGCACCAAGGTTGGCCTGTGCCCATTAAATGAAACACATTTCTTCCCCATATAAGTTATGTGTAAATGTGTAAGATACTGTATTTTAAGATTTATCACCCATTCACACACTCAGACTTTGCCAAAATTTCCTGTTGCAAAATATATAACCTTTATTTAATGAAATGTATCCTTTGTTTTTATAGTTACATGATCATTTAGAGTAGGGATGGGTCATATATGAATCCTCACAGAATTTTAATTGGCCATGAAGAAATGTAAATTCCATTAACTTCAGGAATTTGCAATAGTAATAAGGTACTTTAAGTAATTTCTAAATGGTGCTAATAGTGTATTGCACTTCAGATTATTTGGTTTCTGGACCTTGTTCATCAACCTGTATTCTGAAAAGGTCACAGTGACTTTATTTTTACTGCTCAGATTTACATTAAAAGTTCCTTGGATTGTGTAATGACCCATTTACTGAAATATTGCCCTTCTCTTACTTCAGTGGACCATGCAGACTAATTTTAAACATTGCCAAATATCATTTGTGTGTATGGTGGTTATGTAGAGTTTCTAACCATATGACTTGTTTTCCTTTCCATCTTTTTACTGTCTCCTCTCCTGTTCTGATTGTCCTTCCATTACTTTTTTTTTTTTCTCATCAGTTATATATACATTTTGACTTTGTTTTGCCTCTAGTTGGACTTCTCTGTGTACCTATTAATTTTTTATTAGTTCAGTCTTGGTTTTGTTTGTCCTTTTTGTCCCGGAGTATGTTTCTCTTGTTTCAGGGTTTGGATGTTCCATGGCACTCTATTTTAACATCACTACCTGCCTGGTCCATTGGCATAACAACGTTTGGACGCATTTGGATTCATTATACTTTCATCATTCCTGGGCCCATGTACATGAAGACTGTTCTTGGCTTCAGTATACAGAAGGTATTAGAAGCCCAAACAATAGCTGATTCTCTGATGATATCAGTTCAACCACCTCCTGTTCTGTTCACACATCTGTCTGCCTTAAGACCCATCGTAAATTGTCTTTAAGCATCTTATTAGTCATCCAGCTGGTTATTTTTCAAGGAGGCTTTCCACCAAAATTCTGTATTTGTTTTTTAACCCATTTATTATGTTTCAGCCTTGTGCATGTCATTGCCCTAATGACACCAGGTAAACCTATAGAATAAATCATCAAGTTCCTGTCGTGTACTTTATTCCATACATGCCGTTCAGTTGTGATGTGCACTACTGTTTCTTGTCCACTGCCTTGCACTTTCACTAATTTATTAGTAACAAATGTGTTTTGACACAACCCAGCAACATCATTAGTGTTTACAGTGAAAGTGCAAGGCAGTTAAGAAAAACAGTGTACTTTCCTATCATGTACTTTTATAAAGTGCCGACTTGTTTTCGGTATCATATTTCCTGTTTACAGTGGATCTTCAATTTATTCATATGGTAGTCTGTTCTATAAAGCTACTTTTAGCAGTTATCTAAGAAGTCTTGTTTGCAGCTTATTCTTTCCCTTTTCACCCAAGTTTCTCTTCCAAAATAAAAAGTTTTAGTAGTTTGTTAGTACAGCATCTTTGTAATATTTTTCCTTCATTATTGCATTTAATTGGGAAATAATAACATTAGACGTTTTGTTTTATAACATCCATTATTGCTCCATTTTGCTGCATCAATAAATGTTACATAATATGTTGTATTTGATGGTTATCATGCATTTAAAATGTAGTTATTATTCCTTCAGTTCTTATTGTTTAGTTGTGAAATACGAGGGTTATCCAGAAAGTAAAGATACAAAAGCAAGCAATAAAGTTTTTTAAAAATATTTATTAACAAAATCGAGTGAAAAACTCTTAACACATACCTTTAGCTATTTTTCAACATAATCACCACCTTTGTCAAGGCATTTGTTTAGCCTGGGTACGAGTTTTTGTATTCCGATGTCATAGAACTCCGCCGCCTGTGCACGCAACCACGTAGTGACTTCGTTTTTTCACCTCTTCGTCTTCGTGAAACATCTGGCCGGCCAGATGTTTCTTTAAATGCAAAAACAAATGGAAATCGCTGGGAGCGAGGTCTGGGCTGTGAGTGGGATAGTCTGCGGTGATTTCCCTTCCCCTCCCACCCGTGTTGTATCTATACTTTCTGGATAACCCTCGTAAATGTATCTTTTTTTAATTTTATCAGATAGTTTACAGTTTTAACAACTGCTTTGAATGAAAGTGTTTGAAGTCAATAAATGACATCAAATTCTAAATCTGTGTCCTGCATGCTAGTAGCTTCATGACACCAGAAGAACAGTACAGAGCATGTTTTTGATAAAGGACTTCTGAACGCTCCGATTGTATAATGAGCCACTACTGTCACAAGGTACCTGGCGAAAGTAATTTTAGTTATTGTCTCTCACTCACTCTAATAGGAACCAATGGACAGGCAGCCCACTCACTCTACCCAATTCGGGCTTTCAGGTCATGGATTTTGAAAGTCAGGTTCCCAGAATGTACATCCCCCATTACTTGATGTTTGTGTACATGGGAACTACATGGAGTTGCATGTATGCTGTACAGAGTGTTTCTGAAATACAGGGTATCGCTATTAAGTCCACCCAGATATATTTTGAAAATTGTTGTTTGTGTCAATGGAATGATGCTATGAGGATTAACACCTGCCCATAAAATGTTCCACCATGAGTAGTAAATCTTGTCTCATGTGAACAGAATGAAGGGGGGGGGGGGGGAGATTTACCACGACATTACCTGCAGGAGGCACTGACAACACTGCGTTTTGCCAGGGTAATCTTATGGGCATAGGCATTGCACTTTCTGCAGGTGATGAGGGTACAGTAGTCACACAGAGGACTTGTTAAACAGTTGAATTTGCAGCATGCTGTGCATCTACACGTAGACCAGAAAATGTTCTTCATTCTGCAACCCACTGACCAGGATATCCATCCTGTTTTGATATGGACCATAGCTCATAAGCGTAGTGTTCGAAGGACCCACGTTTACATCGTGTGTACGTGCTCGCGTGCACTTAGAACGTGCCTGCTTAAGTGTTGCTGCATGTTTCTGAAATGTCAAATATTGGCACATAGGTCATGAGAGATGGAAGTAACAGCAAATTTAGTGAGTTATATAACAAGTAACAAGTGAATTCCTTTCAGAATGGCTTGATGTCTGGGGCACCATTTCTGTGCAGCTATGCTTCGTCTGTCCTCTTCTGCTATCTGGCAGATGTTCTTGTTAACCACAAGCTTCTCACCCTGACAAATGTTCGCAAATTGTTTACTGCCATGTGTAAGTATCATTGTGTCACGTTAATATGATATTTGTTTTGAAATTGCCGTACATTGGTGCATATTAATTATTCAGTGGCATGAGAAGTTGTAACATGAGCTCAGCTGTTTTGTTGTGTGACAAGTGGCTGTTCATGGTGCAAGATTTGGTTGCTTTCTTTGTCACTGTCACAATCTGTATTATTGGCTAATATTTTAAAGTTGGAGAAACTAAAATTAAGCAAAGTGCAGTAACCAAGATGAAAATCTTGCTTATGATATTTGTTAGAAGAAAAGGCAAGGGGGGTGAGAGGAGTGGGGTGGATAGCAGGTAAGGAAGCATGTCGTGCCCACACCATAAAGGTAATTTTCAAATGTTACTGTTACCAAGTTTAGTGTCCCGAATATGTTTGGTGTACATAGTTTTATGCCTTTGTTTTCCTTCTGGCATCGAGCTGCTGATGTCAGCAAACCATATGGTTTGATAGCACCCACTTCTTGCTAATATGTAATTGAAAAGGGTGATTGGGGAATGAGGATTTGATTTGTAACTCTACAACTGTACTCCTGCAATAACCTTCTACCCTACATATTGACAACAGTACATAATTCATAATGTCTTTGGGTGTTTTGTAGTGGGTCCTTGGTAGGGAACTGGAAACAGGAAACAAATGTTGAATTTTTATATAATACTGGACATACAGTGCTTCAGCTTTGTATAATATTATAATTCACTATTTAACAGTGAACAGAATGCAGGGCTGTGTACACAGGCAAAACACCACTTCATTTATATCCACTTTCACTAAAGATGTTTTTGTTATATGGCTGTAAGTTTGTTCAGCTGTTAAAACTGAGATGCAGTATTGCAGTGTGCGGTCATGCTTCTTATTTTGGAATTCTTTTAAGTCTTGACCATGAGACCAGTGATGCTGTGAGAGGATTGGTGTGGAAAGATTCCATAGTTTGTTTATCTTTCAAGGCAAGTAGCAGGATAGGCTATGACCACTGAATCAACATCGCTCCCAACTCACTGAAAAGGTCTGTGTAGCAGAAGTGCTCTGGACATACATTTTTGTTGGTTATGTTACTGGCTCTTTTAACTAAGGCTTCTCATAGTTTTCCACAGTTTCTTCAACTGATTGTGTTATAGAAAAATTATTGTGAGAACCCTCATGCATCATGGAGTATATCTTTCACTTAAGTGGTATCATCCTTGCATAGGCATATGGAGTAATTCACAAGGGGCTCGTTTTCCAGTTTTTAGAACTGACTTGTTGCCCTCATATTTTATATTTATATTTATATTTACATTCCTGTTTCTTAGATCCATCTTCCACCGTACATGGATTGAATATGACTTTGGTCATAGTTAAGATACGGATGCGAATAGCATCTATGTCTAATAGTAATGACAAGTTACAAAGGAACACAATACAAACAATGTAATAAATGAGAAATTGAGTAGTAATACAGTAAAACCCCGATTTAATGTTCCCGCGTTTAGTCAAATCCCGGATTTAGTGATGATTTTTTCATGTCCCGACAATAACTCCATATAAACAATGTAACCTCCATTTAATGAAAACCTCAATTTAGTGAAATATATTCTAATCCCCCAGCAATTCATTAAGTAGGGGTTTTACTGTAATTATAAATAGCACACCCACATTATATGTCCACACAATAAACGTCCAGTAATACAAAGAATAGCAGTCCATTGTCCGTAGTTAGGTACAGTAACAATACATCTAAAATTAGTTCATCATAAAATTTGTACATACTTAAATATATTATTAGTTAACAATGCACGAGGCAGACAAGAACTCATCAACAGAATAAAAAACATTCATTGCAAGATACCTTCATAAATCATTCCGAAACCTGGATGTATTATTTTGGAGATCAACTATATTAGAAGGTAGTGCATTAAATTCTTTTATTGACACATAAAGTACGCCTTTCTGAATAGCAGAAAGTTTCACGGATGGTATATGAAGTTTATTTTTTGCCTCGTGTTTGTACCATGAAGTATGTAATTAGATAGATATCTGGGTTTCCTACTACAAACATCACCATGGCATAAGTATGCATACTAGGTACAGTGAGTATGTCTAACTTCTTGAAAGCCTCCCTACAGGAGCTCCTATGTCCTAGTCCCAGCATAATCCTTACAACCCTTTTTTGAATGAAGAATACATTTCGCATTGATGCTGAGGAACCCCAAAAATAATTCCATAACTGACTATAGAATGGAAATATGCGAAATAAACCATTTGTAAAGTTTTTAGATTAAGTGTATAAGATAGTTTCCTCATATAATGGACAGAGCTCAGCTTTTTTGACAGTTCTTCTGAGTGCAATTTCCAGTTCAGGTGACTATCTAGTTGTAGACCTAAGAATCTAATGGATTCAGCAACTTAAAGAATTGACTTGACCATTATATGTTGTGTTTAAGGGATAAGTAGGCAATTAAGAGGGACTAAATTTAACCATATTTGTCTTATTTAGATTTAGGATTAACTGATTTTTTTTAAACCAATTGGAAATGCAAGTTAGTACTGAATTTAACTTGAAATTTAATTAAGTATAATCACTAGATGAGACAAGTATGCTAGTATCATCCGCAAAAATTATGGTGTTTGAATGTTTGTTGACTATGGATGGAAAGTCATTTAAGTATAAATTGAACAGCAAAGGACCCAGTACAGATCCCTGTGGTACTCCACGTTTAACTACTTCCCAGTCTGAAAGATGAGGTAGATTAAAAAAATGTAGAGTAACTCTTTGTTTCCTGTTACTGAAGTAAGACTTTAACCAATTCAAGACTGCACCTTCAATCCCATAATATTCCAGTTTTGAAAGTAAGAGAGAATGGTTTACGCAGTCAAACACCTTAGTTAGATCACAGAAGATTTCTATTATATATTCTTTCTTATTCCAAGCATTAAATATTGTTTGTACAAGCTTAAAAGTGGCAGTTACTGTAGATACATTGTCTCTAAAACCGTGTTGTTCTGGGACCAGTATGTTATGTTGTGCTAGGTGTCGTTTTAGTGTGCGAAAGATGAGTAATTTAAAGATTTTGGAAAATCCTGTCAGTAAGGAAGTGGGCCTATAATTAGATATCTACGATCTTTGACCCTTTTTAAAATGAGGTTGAACCTCAGCATACTTTAATCGGTCTGGATAAATACCTATGGCTAGTGATTTATTAAAAATTATAGGAGAGGCTTACTGATATAATCAGCACTTAATTTAAAATTTTATTGGTTATGCCATCGTAACCACTCGAGTTTTTATTTTTTATGGAGAACATTGTACATTTAACCTCCACATCTGTAATTGGGATATTGATAATTTCGGGAAATCCGTCAGGGAAAGCTTCCATTAGTAAACCAATAGCAGGGTCAAAGTTAAGTTGTGAATTAATTACACCATGTACTGTGTTTAAAAAATAGTCATTAAAAACCTCAGCAGCTTTGGTAAGTGGAACAGTTTTGTTACCTAGTTTGAGTTCTAATGGAGTAAAGTTCTCTTCAATTTTTGTTGCTATTTCGTTACTTATTATAGACCATGCTGTGTTCGATTTGTTGGTAAATGCAGCTAATAATTCATTATAATACATTTCTTTAGCCTCTCTTATTGCTTTCCTTGATTTTTTTGAGTATTGGGCATAATAGGCTTTGAATTTGGAGCTTATGTTGTATTTGCTAAGGATGTATAGCTATTTCTTGTGCTTGCATAAATATTCTTATATCTGCAGTAATCCAGTGATTACTTTTTGTCATGCTAGAAACGTATTGGATAGGAAAAGAAGATTCAAACAAACTTAAAAGGTATTTCAAAATGTGTTGAAACTATCATTAATATTAGATCAACATGTTACATAATCCCAGGTTTCACTTCTTAATGTCTCGGTGAAATTTAGAATTGCAGTCTCGGTTATTAACCTTTTTTGTGTAAACTCTGTTATTGTTTGATTGGGGTTTGAGGATATTGCATATAGCAAGAAACTGGGCATCATGGTCAGAAAGCCCATTTATTACAGGATAAACTCTGAAGGAATTAATTCTGCAGAAATCAATAAGAATGTTATCAGTAGTAGTTCTAGTGGCATTGGATATTCTAGCAGGGAAATCTACTGTATGAAACATGTTATAAGATTGTAACAGCAATGTTAATTGAAGAATATAATTAGACTCCACTAAAAAATTAACATCAAAGTCCCCACATATTATAAACTCAGTGCTGGGTTTGTAAGAATGTTTCAGAATCAAGTCAGAATGCTCTAAGAATTGCTTACAATCACCAGATGGTGGTCTGTATATGCATAATATTGTAATAAAATAATTACTAACTTTAATTATAGTTGCACAAAGTTCAATAATCTTTTCCTTGCAAGATTTAGATAAATCTAATGAATAAGTTTCCAGATTAGTCTTGAGTATAGATACATACCCTTCCTCCTGCATGATTATTACGTGAGAAATTAGAGGCTAAGTGATAAACTTCCTTGTTAATCAGCAAGAGGTTTTGTTCTGTTATGTAATATTCAGATAGACAAATTATATGCGGAGTGAGGTGACTATCTAATGAGCATAACAATTCATCCATTTTATACTTTAGGCTTCTTATATTTTGATGAAATAGTGTTAAGGAGCTGTATGAATTCAGCATGGTCTTTAGGTCGAAATGTTGATTTATACCCATAAAACATCATCGCTTCTGTTTGCTGGTCTTTTCCTCCTGTTAGGACAATGGTTCTTCTCTAAAGAAGGGTTATGCATATAGTCATCACTAGAAAGCTTGAAATCGGAGCTGTGGTTTCTGTCGCTTGCTGGACAGGGGGTTTCACTACTGGGAAGTTGGTCTTCAGGAAGCGTTGACTGTGGTTCCTTCCAATTCAAATGAATAGTCGTATTCGAACACTCTGCCAAACAGATCTTGAATCCTCTTGACAATTTCTTGGCAAATCCAGGCCTTTCCCGAAGAATTCATGTGGAAACTGTAGTTGGTGAAGTGTCTTCTGTCTCCACTCATGTTTTGAATTTGCACGTTTGAAAGTTTTCGCCACTTTATGTAATTTCCTGTTGTAGGCAGTAACTTCCTTATTCACACGAGAAAAATGTTCTAGGTCAAAACGATGGGGAAGCGCCAAGATTATAACGTTGGTATTCTTGGTTCTTTTTTTTACAAAATGAGTTAGATGGTGAAGCCATTATTTGTTTTATTTCCTCCAACATCCCTGGTTCCACCACAAAGTATAACAACGTCATTCCTTGTATAGTTCTCTGCCTTAAAGTTTAGGGGTGAGGTTATGGCTTCAGGATTGCATTAGGTTTAGTGATTCCAGCATCGCTATAAAAGTTGTTAAGTAAGTTATGATTTATACTCGAGCATCATTTAATGTGGCTATCTGCTATAAGCACTACTCTCTGTTTTTTGGCAGTGGAAACCTTAGGTGACCTAGAAATTTGTGAAGATTGCAGTGTGTCACTCGTTATAAGCTCATTAGCAGGTAGATTGTTTATGGGCAGAAATTTAGTTATGTCTGGAAATGGTGTTTTACATGCTGGTGAGGGTCTGAGTATAAAAGGAAAGTGATATATATGTCAGAGAAAGTGGAGGTGTTGGGTAGGTTAGACACGGGAATGAACATTGCAGCCATTAGATGTGATTATGGTGCAGATGAACAGCAGTTTATGTCATCAAGAAAACTGAGCACATGATGAAGGGAAACGTTGAGAACATTGCTGCATTGATTGTGAAAAATGTCTCATGTAAGTTACGACCCCTTGGTTGAAAAGATGAACAGGGCATTGTGTGTGCGGCATGCATGCAAATAGAAGGGTTTGCTATGTGCATTGTGGAACCTGTGTGTTTTATTGGTGTCTACTACTTTTACTGTGATCTCCATGTTTTTATTGGTTGTTCCCATATTCTGCTGTCTTCCTGTGTCCGTTTTAACCTGCTACTTTTCCAACTTCAGCCAAGTTGTCCCTTGCCTTATAACTTCGCCAGACTTAACTCAACATTTATAATTATTTAATGCTGTATCCTTTTCTGTTAACACAATCAGTTGAACAAACCAAGACATATTTTCAGTTGGCAGTGAATGCAGTGTGAATAAAATGCATTTTTTCAGCCCAGATTGTGCCCGGCTTGTTGCTGCTGGCTATTGGTTACTTGGGTTGCAACATCACATTGGTCCTCATCGCATGGTTCTTTGCAGTTACCCTAATTACAGCTTCATATGCTGGTGCTATGGCCAGTGTTGTTGACATAGCCCCAAATCTTGCTGGTAAGGAAAGAGGGTTTGCATATGATGTCTTTTCAGCACTCATCCTTTTGTAAAGAAATATAGCTTACAAATCATGTCTGTCTCACCTGCTGATAGCTCTTGAATAAACTGAAACTTAATGAAAGTTAGTATGAACACTATATTACTAGAAGGCGTGCCCTTTGATTCCCTAGCATTGTAGTGCCAACAAGGTGACTGATAATGTGTAAAATGTTTTTAAAGCAATAGTTTTGTACAGTGCAAATAATATTGCATTTCAACTCTGTAGGGCTCTGACGATGGTATATGACTTACTCAAGTAATAATTTTTTTTTGGACTTTGTCCCTTGTCTAACTTTCAATGTAGTACTGCCTTTTTGAAGCTGGCTCTGCTTCCATCTTCACTTAAAGGAAAGCACCTAATCTGGTACCCCATAGAAATAGCTTTTTCTATAAGGAGTTCACCAGATTAGGTGGTTTCCTTTACCTGAAGACAGAAGCAGAGACGGCCTCTGAAACATAGTGCTACATTGAAAGTGGACAAAGTCCAAAGAAAGAAGATCACTTCAATATTGCAGTTGTGCAGAATGTATATTTAGCTTTCAGTTTCACAGCCATAAGCAGTGAATCATTGGAGCCAGGTATGTGAAATTGTAAATGCAGGTAAAACATAAAAATACCTACAAATGCTACTGTTCGTTGTCGAATGTTTCATACATCACAGTGGTGAAGGACTTTGGTGTTGTACTAATAATTTTAACCAGCCTGAATCTGGGTTAGTGGAAAATATGCAAATAAACAACTAATTTGTATAATTGTTAATGTGTTGTTGGTGTTGTCTTTACTGTTTGGATTGAGGTGTTCTAAGGAGTTTAGTCATATAACGTCTTTGTACAATCCGATATTTTTAAGTTCAAAATTTGGCCTGTCAGTGTTAAGATCACTGTCGTGCTTAAGCTTCACCACTGCAAAGAGTGGTATGCATTTTGTAACTGTATCTTCTTTTTCAACACAGGTCCAGTCCTGGCTTTTGCTCAGACAATTCATATGACTGCAAGTTTCCTGTCTCCAATAGCTGCTGGAATTCTGCTACAAGAGAGTGTAAGTTTAAACTTTTACCTATTCCAAGATATTAGTGCATGGTAATATTGGCCCAGTCTCATTCCCCCCCACCCCCCACCACTCATATGTGAACGTTTAATGAGGTTTGGCTGTTGTGTTGCTGTTAGTAGGGTCAGGGCGTTGTTAGTAAATGTTACTGTGTTCTGCTACATTGGGAGACATGAAGGGATAAAGCTATTTTATGGTTTTTTTGCTACAGATATACCACTAACTAACTCCATGGAGCACAGTCCTTCTCGAGAAGCTAACAGGTCCTCAGCTAGTCGAGAAATTCCCCGCAGTTTATGGAACCCAAAGGTTTATTACCACATTCACAAGAGCCTGCCACCTGTCCCTATCCTGAACCATATCAATCCAGTCCATGCCTCCTGATCCCACTTCTAGAAGATCCACTCTAATATTATCCTCCGATCTATGCGTGGGTCTTCTAAGTGGTCTCCTTCCCTCAGGTTTCCCCACCAAAATCCTGTATGCACCTCTCCCCTCCACCATACGTGCTACATGGCCTGCCCACCTCATTCTTCTTGATTTGATTACCCGAATAAAATTTGGTGAAGAGTACAGATCATTACGTTCCTCGTTATGTAGTCTTCTGCACTCCCCTGTTACCTCGTCCCTCTTGGGCTCAAATATTCTCAGCACCCAAGCCTCGAACACCCTCAGCCTATATTCCTCTTTCAGTGTGAGAGACCAAGTGTCATACCTGTACAAAACAACAGGCAAAATTATAGTTCTGTGTATCTTAATCTTTATATTTTTGGATAGCAAACTGGAAGACAGAAGATCCTGCACCGAATGATGATAAGCATTCCACAACTTCAATCTGCTCTTAATTTCTTCCCGAATGGAATTTCGATTCGTTAGGGTTGTTCCCAAATATTTGATCTGTTCCACCCTTTCAGAGGATTTATTATCTATCTTTATGTTGTGATTTTGTCCTGCATTCTGATCTCGAGACGTGAGCATGTGCTTAGTCCTCTCAGCATTTACATCTAGACCAATCTCCATACTAGCAACTACTAAAGCTTCTGTGTTTTTGTTTATAGCATATATGCTTCCACCCAATATATTAACATCATCAGCATAAACTAGAAGCTGATGTGTACCATTTAATTTCAAGCCCTCCTTGTTTGCCTGGACCCTCCTAATGGCATATTCGAAAGCAAAGTTGAAAAGCAATGGTGATAAAGCATCTTGTTTCAAACCATTCTTTAGAAGAAATGTGTCAGACAAATGTTTGTGTACCCAAACTCTGCTATAGGTTTCGTTTAGACACATTTTTATTAGCCTTACTAGTTGCATGGGGATACCAAACTCAATGGGAATATTATACAAGACCTCCCTCATAAGAATCATAGGCTTTTTTTAAGTCTATAAAAGCTGATACACTGCCTCATTGTATTCCCATTTTTTCTTAAGTATTTTGACAAATGCAGAATATATGATCAGTAGTTGACCTGTTATGTCTAAATCCACACTGATGATCCCCAATAATTTCCACTACATATGGAGTTACTTTTGACAGAAGGATGGTGGATAGAGTGGTGTATGTGGTTGACAAAAGTGATATGCCTAGATAATTACTGCAATCTGTTTTATCACCCTTCTTATAAGTAGGTACAATCATCATCATCATCATCATTTATTTACAATCCATAGATCCAATATACAGTCACAAAGACAAAAACAGGATGTGGATTTGGTCATCATATGAATTAATAAGTTATGTAATATATACATTGTAAAATAAATACAAGCAATTTGTAAAAACAGACATGACATAAAACACAATAGTAAAACAATTCAAGCTTAGAATAACAAATCATAGTCCGTATATTACATTCAAAATGAATAAAACTATTGTAATAAATATTCTATGATGTGATTATTATATATATGTGAGCTGTAGCAAATAATATCATTACAAAAGGTTACTTAGTAAAGGATTAAAAACCCATGATCATTAATTAAATTTACAGTTAAAATATTCATCCAAGGAATAAAACGAATTGGAAAGAAGAAATCTTTTTAGTGCCGGTTTAAATAGTTTCACTTCATTACTCAAGCTTTTTATGCTAGATGGGAGATGATTAAAAGCTCTAATACCAAAGTAGTAGGGTCCTCTTTGAAAAACTGTCAGACGTGATGTTGGAAGGTGCAAATTCGTGCTATGTCTAGTATTGAAGCTATGAATCTCGTGGTTTGATTTGTACTGATCTTTATTATTTACGACAAACAGTATTAACGAAAATATATATTGTGAATACATGGGCAGAATTTTTAAATTTTTAAATAGTTCCCTACAAGAGTCTCTAGTTTTTGCATTCATAATAACTCTGATTATACGCTTTTGTATCCTGAAGATATTAATACTGTAGGGCGAATTACCCCAGAAAATGCCACAATGATTGACTCATTCCACTGCTTAGGCAATTCCTCTATTCGAAGTAGAATTAATAAGTTTATGGATCTCAGAACAAATTGTCGTACCTCCTGCTTTAATCAGTTTGATCACTACCTGGTGATTTGTACCCTTTTAGCTTTTTAATAGCCATCTCAACCTCACAGACACTGGGCTCAGGCAATAGTGGCTCTGCTGTATGTATTTCAGTCTGCCTAACATTGTTAACTCCATGTACATTCAGTAGCTGAAAGAAATTATTCCTCCACCTAGCCAAAATAATGTGGGAATCTGCAACCAGATCACCCTTCTCATCCTTTACTACATTAGTTCTAGGCTGTTAACCCTTCTTAAAGTCATTGATGCCCCTATACAAGTCTCTGATATTCTTGTTCTTACTGTTTGTTTCAAGTTAATTAATTCTAGCTTTTAGATATTCCTTCTTATATAATTTTACATTTTTTTTTCGTTAATGAAATTTACAAAATATATTAGACTGTGTGTGAACTTGGGATTGTGTGTATCCCAGATCTTATATTTAAAAAAAAATCAAGTGTAAGATGTTGGTAACCTGCCAGAAAAAGGCTTTCCACATCTCCAGTACTGTGATGCTTTTTCCTGGACTGATTGAAACACGTGCACAGAAAGTCAAAATTTAAATGCATAATAAGCAACAAAGTAATAGACCCCAACTAAAGAAATTAATCTGGGAAACAAGTATGTGCCAGTGCATTTTGACCTTGTGGAGAGATTGCACCAGGAGCCAGGCTTACACGAGAGTGGTATATAAAAAAGGTGACAAAACCAGAATGACAAACTATAGATCAATATCACTATTAATAACTTCCTCAAAAATTTTAGAAACCATAATATTGAACGGGCTGAATCAGCATTTACAAACAAACAACATTTTGGTGCCAGAACAATTTGGATTCAGGAAGGGTATTACCATTCAACAGGCTAGTTTTACCTTGACAGATTCCATTCATAATGCATTAAATCAACAGCAGCAGGTAGGGGGAATATTTTGTGACTTATGTAAGGCATTTGACTGTATTAACAACAAAATTCTTATTGATAAATTACACCACTATGGAGTACATGGTGTAAATATAAAGTGGTTTGAATCCTATCTAGCAGATAGGAAACAAGGGGTGGATATAATATCTCCAAGTCAACAGCAGGAGGTCTCATCACGATGGGAAGAGTCAAAGTATGGGGTCCCCCAGGGATCAATTTTAGGACCACTATTGTTTATAATTACATTAATGATTTACCTTTTCATGTGAATAGTGATTCTAAATTGGTGTTATTTGCGGATGATACGAGTGTAATAATTACTGCCAGTAATCTAAATGACTTGCAAACTAAAGCAGAACATAACATTAACACAAATGAATGAATGGTTTGCAGCAAATGGATTAACATGTAACCTAGATAAAACAAATATATTGCACTTGAAATCAAATTATCATCAAAGAAGTAGTAGTCACAAAATTTCTTGGAGTAGGTCTAGACAACCATATGAAATGGAAGACACATATAAATTTAATTTTACCAAAACTTAGCAGGGCTTGTTATGTAATTAGATCCATGTATTTAATCAATGATATATCCACACTTAACATGATATATTATGCTTATTTTCATGCCATAATGGAATATGGTATCATATTTTGGGGAAACTCACCATTGAGTAGGAAAGTTTTTCAACTACAAAAGAAAATTATACGAACTATGACAGGATGTACTGTTAGGGCATCATGTAAACCCTTATTCAAAACATTAGGAATTTTAACTATGCCATCTCAGTACATACTATCTTTAATGACCTTTCTGGCAAATAATTTAGAATATTTTACCCTTCAATCTTCAATTCATGAAGTAAATACAAGAGGAAGGGTGCAGATGCAAAACCCAATAGCTAATCTTACATCATATAGGAGAGGTGTATATTATGCCAGTATAAAGACATTTAATGCACTACCTGTATACATTGCGAACCAAGTAACAAATAGAAAGTATTTCATAAATGAACTAAAAGCATTTTTACTTGATAAATCCCGCTATACAAATGCAGAATACTTCACTTATATGCATGGGATGAGGGCTGGTGATGTTATCTAGGGATTATAAGCTTTATTGTATAATCATTATGTCTTTTATTTGTCTATGTTTTGAATGTTGCAACTGGGCTGTGCATGCTGGGCTGGGCTGGGCTGTTTATGCAATAACTATATTTCAGTTTGCTACTGACCATTGAATGATAAGAAATGTGGTAGATTATTAAGAGTTTTATTGATTAATTTATATTTAATGATGAAATCTTAACCTGTTTGTCTTTCGTGTCCATATGAAATATTGCTTTACGATGAGCGTATAATATTTATATTATTTTATCATATAGTGTGTTGCATTTTGTTATTTTGTATTACACCAAATTTGCATGTATGTTTGTATTCCAGTGTCATTTTATGTTATGTGTGATATTGTGTGTGTCCAATATGACACAATTGCTGTGCAATCATATATTATTATAATGACATGTTTCATATGCTGAGCCGTTGGGCTACGTGATGGATCTATGAAATGTATGTAATGTAAATGTAAATTATTGGTAAGCACATAGTTTGTGCTTTCTGACCACTGACATCATACACACATTCTTGCTAAGAGCAACGACAGGAGAAAAGATCTGCCAAACTGTGTGCCTTGCATAGCCATGCTAAAGTGGTGTGCAGGTACAGTGATGCAAGTTCTTGGATGTGATTCAGATCTGTATTTATAATATAATGTGAATTAATTAAGTATATGCTATAATTCCTTAACATTTGAAGTCTGTCACCTGAATAATATATAAAAATTTAGTTCCTTCCTCACAGTGAATACGGATGGTTAATGCTGTTTATCATGAGAATTATACACAACAGAAATACACCATGTGCACAGAATTTTGAGTTTCTAAATGTTACAGTATGTGGTACTTAGTTACCACGTGGCTCAAGTTTGTTAATTTGAATATAATTCCTCCACTGAAGTTAAAATATTCTGATCTCTGAGTGAGAGCAGAAAGGGGCAGGCAGGCGACGCAGACAGACAGACAGACCTCTGAGTGAGAAGGGAAGGGGCGGGCGGGCAGGCAGGCAGGCAGGCACAGATGGACGGACAGACATTGGAGGAGGGTAGATGAAATTATATAGTGAGGAATTTTATAATTTGTACATTTCACTAAATACGTATTAGGATTATCATATCCGGAAGGATGAATGAACACAACATGTAGCATGCATGGGAGAGATTAGAAATCCATACAGAATTGTATGCAAATAAGATTGGAAATGTACATGTAGTGTAACATTGAGGTGTTATCAGATCTTTACATCCTGGTCTCTTCTTAGTTTGTCATATTATTTATTTAATCTACTGAGGTCACACTTTTTGTTCTTGTTCACAGTTGTATATATTACAGAAAGCTTTTACTATAAATAGACTCTGTTAATATTTATTATTATGTCCCCTTACAGAACTCGTTATCCGTATGTCTTGGTGGACTTTGTGTGTGCTAAATTCTTCAGTTACGATCACAGAGTTTCACCTGATGAAAATTATTTTGTATTTGTAAACTTGTAAACAATATTCTGTACACAATGTGTAGGTGTATTAATAATCTATGTAATTACTATATTTCATACTCCAAGACAAAGGTAAAGGTAAAGTTCACCCTGTAACAGGTCATGAAGGCCCAGAGAGGGAGTAGAGGTATAGCTCTACTCTTTCTTTAACCTCTGTGCTAGATGGGGGTGGGTGGTCAATGCCACACCTATGCCGCTTTACACCCGGGAAAGAGACCCAGTACCCATTGTACAGGAGGCTGGATGGGCCCCAGGGCCGGTCTGGACGGGTGCAGAAAATCTCGCCTCTATCCTTGGACCATCCAGGCCATCGAGCAGTAAATAATATGGTTGCATGTTTGTATTTTCCTTGTTAATTCATCATTCAAATGGCATGAAGAAGAAAATTAGTAACTCTATAGGAACATGATATAACAACATGAAGACTGTCATTGCCTTATCATGTCATACCAAAACAAATTGAATCTGTATGGTGGTGTGCTGTGTTTATGTACATAACTTTTCTTAGGTGTTTCTGGTTCTGCCATATTTCTTGTACTTCTGCTATAAACTGAGAAAACTGACATTGTATGTAGGTCTTAATGTGAAGTGTCTAGTTATTTTGTCTGATTTTATCCGAACTTGAATTTGGTTGACAATTTTTGGAAAAACCTTTCAGTATAAAATTTTACAAAAAATGTTCAGTTGAAGTCAAGTTATTCCATGCAGATGGGCAGGCAGATGACACAGCTGACAGTTGCTTTTCACATTGGTGTGCGAACACACCTAAAACTTGACAGAGTGAGATCTGGTGGGGGACCTGGGCAGAGAGGAGGATTATATTAAAGTGGGTCTTTAACAAATAGGGTGCGGGATGTGAACTAAATTAATCTGTCTTCGGATAGAATCCAGTGGTGGGCTGCTACAAACATTGTAAGAAACCTTCAGGTTCTGTAAAAGGTGGGGAATTCTTGGATCAGGTGAGCGACTGTCAGTTTCTTGGGAAGGACTCTCTACTCCATGGACTGAGCAAGTTGGCTGAACAAACCAATCCCCTCACCTGTCTGTCCACCAGTTCTGTTCCTTTCCTCTCCTGCTGGCCAGTTTGTGCTTTTACTGTCTCGGATTGTCTTGCTTGTAATTTGTATTGAGTCAGTCAATTATTCTTACTTTACAGCATACTCTGGATCAATGGCAGAAAGTGTTTTGGTTGTCTGCAGTGGTAAGTTGTGGAACATACATCTTCTTTCAAGCATTTGGGACGGCAGACATTCAGGCTTGGAATTACCCCAACCAGAAGAGTCCTGTTGACTTAATCCAAACACTGCAGCCACTGAACTGCAAAGAAAATGGAACAGCAGTTAAAGATAATGGTGAAGAAACAGAAGACTGACAACATGCACACATATATTGGCCTTCACTTTTATTCCTGGTAAGATCAGCTTACAGTGTAATGTCTTCAGACCTTACCTTGTAAGTGTGATGGGAAGGACTGTAAGGGATGGAGGAAGTGCCTTAATACAGGGAATATGGTGACTTCTAAGATGATCTGTAGTAAAGGTCTGTATTTTTCCTACCCATTTTGAATGTGTTTGCGACCAATTTGAATGCATGCACTAAATGATGATAGTCAATCAAAGACATGTTAAGTGTATCCATTTTAAAAAAATATGCTTCTGTCAGATTTAACTCTTTGCCATGTCTAATGCTGTACAACTAACCGAATAGTGCAAGGGGTTTCTTGAAAAGCTGATAATTACGTAGTTGGTCAAGAAGTTCCTTGATTTTATGAAATCCAGGGGTTTATTACTTTCTTAAAGAAAGCTCGGTATTGGAGACACCATCTTCAACCAATGTAATCCACTCTACATATTCACACACTGTTTCTCGAAGATCCATTCTAATATGAACCTCAGAGATCCATTTTAATATTAACCTCAGATATGTGCTCATTGATATGGGTCTATTCCCATAGGGTTTTCCATTTTAAATGATGTATTTATTTCTTATCCTTGATGCATGCTACATGTCATTCCCACCTCCTCCTCAATTTAATTACTCAACTGCTTTATTAAACATTGGTCATCATAACTCCCTTGCTGTACTTAGCATACTGAAACATTGTGCAAGAAAGATTTTTTTAAAATTTTCAATCAGTTTGTCCTGTTTGGGCAAATATTCAAATGGTAAAGCAGTAAAGAGCCTCTGTCTGTGCGACACTTAACAGTTAATTAAACTTGTATATCCAGTTACATATTTTGGCTTCGTGTGAAGTCATTACCAGGGTATCAGGGTTACACTACTATTGTTTCATAAAAACACACAATTCCCTACTTTTTGTTTTATGTCACATTTCATGTAGTAGGATCGCTAAAATATTTAGAAATGTGTCTGATTCATAATCATACATGTTTCAGGAATTATGCTATTGCAGTCTTGGCATTATATGACAATTAAATTTTGTTATATCCTGTTACGGAGTCAGATTGTAATCACTCGCATATCTACTTAACAGTAAACACCTTCATCATTTTGACATGTAAATTGACTGGTCAGACACTTCAGGGTGCGTTGAATTTAAGTGGCATGGCATAGGTTTCAAGTCAGAAATAGATGCTACATATTAAGAAGTTTACAGCATATGCTGTGTTTTTTGAAGGTCTTGTGGCAATGAAATTGCACTAATGGAGAAAGACAACTATTCTAGCATGCAAACAAAATGGCATAGGCCAGTTATGTTGTATTGAGGATTATTGTTTGTGAAAGTTCAGCCAATCAGTGTTGGTTATTCTTTGGCATAACTCGCGTGAATCTGAATGGCACTTCGTCATACATAATTTGTGGGGCTTGAAGGGAGTTGGGTCAGTCTACACTCCATACTAGTGACTACACTTGTTTTACTGGTCATTCTTTTATGAGAAAACATCATGTCACTGGAATGATAACCCATTGTCACCAAGAATTACACAAGTGACCCTGAAGTGCCATTGTATTTTCTGTCAGTTATACATTCATATTACAAATTGGTATGTAATTGCTGCTATCACAACCATTTATTAATATTAATAAACAGGTGTGTCAACAGCAATGAAATAGTAATTTGTAATATTATAAAACACAACGGGATGTCCAAGATTAAATTTGTACTTTTGTACTTCAGGAAACAGGATAGTGTTTTTAGTATAATGGCTAGGGTCGGGCATAGATGACCAAGGAACTGTGGTTTGATTCCTCGCATAATGAAGGGATATTCTGTTCTCCAAAACGTCAAACCAGCTGTGGAACCTACTCTCTGCTTCCTCTTAAGTGTGCTGATGGGCTCTTTCGCCAGGGGTAAAGTGTTTGGCTCATAAAGCTGACCACTCACCTTCAACTTTACTTTTTACCTCTACACTTACACTTTACACCTCCTGTCATACTCACTGATTATTTTGTATTTAAATGGCACTTTCTTTAATTCCCTTTGAAGCCTTCCTTTCCTTATTGTAGAATACACTGACTGAAAGTATATTCCTTCTCCATGATATAACTGCCATTTTCTGTTCTAATTAATGTCTAAATTGTAAGCACTAATATAAAATTTTGTGCATTGTTTGCTTGCACATATCTTAGTTTCTTACCAGTTGTATCCTGTAAGATTTCAATAAATACACGAATGTTACTGTGATAGGATGTATGTATGTAGAAGATACATTTGTGAGATTGATGTGTGCTGGGAGTTTTTTTTTTGTTGTTGTTTATGTTTAATACTACTGGAGGAGAGTTTTAATTTACACAGTGTTTAGTAAATATGGCATTTAGCTCGCATGTTGTGATTGTGCATCTGGGCAGCAGGTCTGTGTGTGTAGCTTCTACAGCAGTGCTGGCAAACTATGGGCCACAGACCTGAAGTGGCCACACAACAATACAGAGTTATTATTAATAACAGGCCCCTTCTAAATTAGCTTTTTAACATGAGTAGAGTATTTTTAATGTAAAATATGCCCAAAATTTGGTTTGGTACATTTCTCACTACACTAGTACACCAGAGCTTGGAATATTACGTACAGGTAATTAATGAGACAGAATCTGGTCTACAGTCACTTCTGGTCATTATAAATGTGCATCACTGAAATAGACTGTCTCAGTTTGAACGTTTTTTATGCATAGAGCATGTAGCTTGGGTTTTATAAACCTATATGAAAAATTAATTTATGCATATATGTGTTAAAGCTCCTATAAATAACTACCAGAGCCTTTGGTATAATTTTTTAACTGAAAGGTTAATACCAAGTACTTCATTGTAAGATTTTAGGATTTTTCTGCCGTGTAGTTGATGTCTTTGCTCTGGGATGTTTTCCAGTGTCGGTTGTTAGTTTGTAACGTTTCTGGCAGTGTTTGTCCCTTCTTCAAGATCAAGACATCTTGAACTTTGAAGATGGGACCAACATGCTCTCTCAAAATCACTGCGACAAACTACCAACTGACCCTGTGAATAATTCCAGATTAGTGAAGACCCCAATAACTTTATTCTTTCTTCTTTGGATATAGCCTTTTTTCCCCCCCACCAAACCTCTATGTGGTTTTAGAGACTTGGCATGTAAATTTTTGTTTCCAGCCTAATTGAATTATTTATGCTGTATATCATTCTCATGTTATGTCTGCCCAGTAAATGCATTCCTTGTGTTTATAAATGTTTCTTTTAGTCTTATAAAGTGAGAAGTGATAAGAAGTACTAAAATAAAACTGTTCGTTTTTTTTATTTACTGAGGAGTTGTGTGTTTTAGGATGTGAAGTGCACATATAATGTAAGGTACTATATGTTTGAAACCTAGCTCTCAGTTTGGCTGTATAAGTGTGAGATCATTCTCATGTTTGGTGCTTCAAAGAATTGTGATATTTGGACTACAGTTAATGGTATACTACCGTGTTACTGAAATATAGTAAGTGATATTTGACGAGTGTTTATACAGGGTGTTTCAGAGGGAATCTTTTATACTTCAGGAGAACGTTCTGTAGATTAAATTAACATTGCTATAACCAAGAACACCTATATCTGAAGTTGAATGACTATGGAGATAATGACAAGAGAAGTTACGAGAACTATTGTACATTTCTTGATTACCAAATACATATTAAAATTAGAAGGAAGTAGTAGTATGTGTAATTTTAGCACCTGTATTTGACAAGTAACGCCTGAGTGTTGTAAAAACATCTATTAAGTAAGAAAAACACGTACTAGTTCCATAAATATTGTTCTTACAGTTCCATGTACTTTACATTCCACGTGTGCTGCAGGTTCAGTATCAGCTCGAGGACAGACCTGTGCATCACATTAAACAGGTAACAGTATGTGGAACTGCAAGACGACCATGTCAGTATCTCCATAGCCTTTCAACTTCAGATACAGGTATTTTTGGTTATATTGATATAATTTAACATAAAGAATGTTCTCCTGGAGTATGGCAGATTCCTCTTGAAACATCCCACATAGTGCAAGTTAATGAATGAATAAAGTATTATGGTAAGGGATGTGAAGACAAACTCAGGTATATTCCTATTTAAATGCTGAGCATTTTAAAGAACCACTATGTTTTATTAGTACTTAGACGTAATCTTAAAGTGCAGTTTAAAGAACCACTATGTTTTATTAGTACTTAGACATAATCTTAAAGTGCAGTAGCATCT
The DNA here is from genome assembly GCA_021186555.1 of Reticulitermes speratus. Taxonomy (NCBI): domain Eukaryota; kingdom Metazoa; phylum Arthropoda; class Insecta; order Blattodea; family Rhinotermitidae; genus Reticulitermes; species Reticulitermes speratus. The sequence continues at coordinate 27,020,879 of JAJKFL010000005.1, forward strand.
GCTAAGTACAGTACATTGTGATGTACATTTTGTAATCGGTAAATTTGTATCAATATCAGATGCATGCAAACGTATATCGAGATTAACAAGAACTTTGTTATGTGATATCAGGTTGTACAGTGCAAAGTTATGTGATACCAGGTTGTACAGTGCACAGACTAAGACAGTGTTTTTCAAATGTTTTTGAATGCAGAACCATTTTAATCTCAAAGAAAGGATGCAGACAACAGTTATACCTAAATGTTACATAACTTATTTTTCCTCAAATGTTCTAAATGACAAAACCATGAAATATAGCATTTCTTAAAATTAGTTTTATTACATGTTTTGTGCCTTCAGAGGTGTATGTTCGTTATAAAAAAAACCATTTATAACATCATTGTAATACATTTAATAGTGCATAAAAGTGTCCAAATGTCTGATTATAATGTTATGCTTCACTTTTGACAGTGAAATACATACTTCAGGATGGTAAATGTACATTGCCGAAACATGTAAGGCGCAATTGATTTTAATTGCAGTTTTATTTAGTTTTTATAAATGCTGTACTTGACAAAAGTTCATTATTTATTGCATAAAGAGATTCCCTGTAGTAAGATTATCAATGCTGCAATGATACTGTGAGATATTAAGATTATTTTTTTTCTCATTTGCTTGTGACAGTACATTGAAAGTGTAAGGAAAGTCATTAATTATGTTCAGATTTTTTAAAATTTAGGCACAGGATCAAATCCATATGTGGTCTAGTGCTTGATGGCCTACATTGTCAACCTTTAGTGTTAAAGATTTCACCAGACATCTCAGTTGAGTGATAGCACTCCTTATTCAAATTCAGAAAGTTCCTTCCTTCTCTCTTGGCCCCAAGGTTAGATAGCATTTGTATAATAATGCACTTTCAATTGCTGAGGTCATGTAAGTGTAAAATGATACAAAGGAATTGTTACATTGTGAAATGACTAAGGAGAGACTTTTTACGATGTATTTCAATGGATTATACATGAAGTCACTGGAGTTGCTGAAGAAAACCAGTGAAGATAAACAGTCTCCATCATACATCTCCCAAATGTTAGCCAAATTTTGGATTAAGGCAACTTGTTTGACATTATATAGATAATGTTACCAAACATACATAGGCATTACCTTAATCAGCAAAGATTGGAAAGAACTGTTTATTTCCTTAACATTATTTAATTGGTAAATTTTGCATTTTCTTTGTGCTTGATGCTGCAATTTATTCTACTTAATTTTGGGGGTTTCTGCAGCCAAAATGCAGTTCTGTTGTGTTCATTTTTTCAGTGCTATTCTCCAGAACTTCAAACTCTTGTTTAATTTACAATAAAGGTAATTTTTCTCTATAATTCTTTTATCAGGGACCTTTCCCTCATTTCACACATTTGTGTAACATGTTGAAACCTATGACAGAAAGAAAGACTTCCAGTTTCACAGGAACAATGAGCAAATTTTATAGGACCAGTTGAACAGATCCTGATATTTTATGTGCTGTTTAAGTAATTAGTTTCGGCACAACAGGGTTACTGTAAGGAGAGGTTTAATGCATTTGTCATAAGCAGTTCTTGAGTAGAACAGATTGTGTGAAATTATGGAGTCTGTGGTTAAATAAAAATTAATGTACAGAGTTTTCATCAGATGATGCTTTGTAAGCACTGAACCAGTTCATGCCTTCTTGGTTTTCTAAGCATGTTCACAGCATTATAATTTGAAAACTCCATATATTTTTAAATAACGGAATTGATTCTAATATTAAAACATGACAGGTGAAGTTTCTATTGACGTTTTCATTTCTAATTTTGCACATAGTATAGACATTTTTTATTGTGTGTTTTGCATTTAGATTTCCATTGTTTCACTTTGTTGTTATAATTATGTTATTTTTGTTATGTAAAGACAAGAAGTCCTGGTAACTCATGACCATATTAGAATGAAATACTCCAAAAGTTCTGTAACTTCATTTTACTAATATTGCAGTGTGTAAGTTAAAAATGTAAAATAATTAATATGAAATCTGAATTACTTTAACATGACCGTGGTGTTGGGATATGTTGCTGTGTAGCCTGGTGACCAAGTCAAATGTATCAGAGGAACTTAGTGCCTCTGTATTCAGGGTAGAATATGTAGTTAGCATGTTTCACTAAAACGTCTGTATGTATCCATCAGACTACATGGTGTCACATCCCAGAATATCACAGTTTTAATACTGGTCATTGTGAGAACCCCGAATTGTCTTTTTCCCATCTGATATTAATTCCTTTTTATTTGAAATTTAAAGTGCAGCAGCCTAATAGGGAAACATTCCATGTCATATTTCCCTTTTAGGTGTTTTTTAAAAGGCAAAATGAATCTGACTTGCAGATTGATCTGTGAGACAATGTGTACCCTGTAGCTTGGTAGATATTTATTAAGTTTTTGGAGGACTTTGTTGCTTCCAAGGGAGCAGGTTCTTCTGAAATGTTTTCATCTACCTACCAAACTCCATGGTGTCAGATTCTGTCACTGTGGACACCTACTTGCTATCACAAAAAAATTACACAGAAGCACTGAGAACGTCAAATCTCAACATATATACAGTTAGCATAGAAACACAAATATTTTAGTATGTCTGTATATTGCCTTAAGAAATACCCAGCTGTGGATAGATATTCGAGGTAATGGACACAGATCCAAATACCAATTCAGGTTTCTCAGAAAACACATTAGTATAACCATGACAGTGTCACCAGTTTTAGGATCTCTATGGTGTCATAACCTTGTGTGCAAGAAAATTTGAGTGTATTTCTGTTATTGAGGTTTTCTTATGGCACTGTGTTTATTACAGGAATATATAAACAAGATTTCTGTGTGTGCATGATACAGTTCATCAACCCTTGGTGTTGTAATATGAAGGTTGACCAGGTACTCTTGAAAATTACGCTGTAATACGCAATAAATTATTGTCATGATAGAACTAGATGTGGTGTACATTCATTTCTTTAAGAAGCGTGTACTTGAAGGTTAACGATCTGAAGCTTAAAATTTATCTTAATGTTTCAGAATATGAGTATGCTGTTACAGAAAACTTCTTTCCATTGCAAAGACTAACTGATTAAGGTGGCTTAAGGAAATAACTGCTGTTTATTCTGAGAGTGATAAGGAAATGTATGTATAAATATGCTGAGCTTTTTAATGTTTAAGCAGGTGATGATTTTAGTTGCCAGTGTTTGTTCCTAGCATACTGTGTGGCATGAAATTTTCAGCAGTGTTACAACCAGCAACATGTTATGCATTTATCAGTATTTGTATTTAACAAACACAACATATCAGTGCTTATTGCCACATCATCAATATTCGTGAGGTATGTTTTGGTTGGTTTGTGGTTATTTTCATGTATGGATCTGTTTTTTTAAGCAAGTAGAAAGTGTAACTTATGAAACCAAACTTCCAGTCCTGTCTTGCACCTTAAAATTTGCACTTGGAATAGTCCACTATATACAGAAGTTTACCAGTTTAATTTGGGTCATGTGCTCATATATATATATATCCATTATCTGGTAGCCATCTCTTTGTCTGAGTTTTATTTGTTGCTTGCATATTATTTCAGTCACCAGGCACTGTCAAAGCTCGAAGGCACAAATGTAACAGGCACACCAAAATAACAACGAAATTTTTGCAGTGGATGTCACATCAAAGCCCACTGCATGCTGTGAGTATATGTATGCACAAGAACAACAAATATGAGGCTTAACACACTAACCTTTAACACCGATACCATAGTAGGTAATTTGATATTGTAGTGACCACAGCTCCCTACAACAGTGCTAATCAACATTGTGATGTACATCAAGTAGTGGAAGTTTTTTAAATACAAACTGAAGATTACCTTTAAATATTATGAAGGTACCAAAATACATTTTGTCAAGCCCAGATCTTGGTAAAGTGGTGGGTTTTCATGCAAAAATTTCCCATTGCAGTATTTAAAAGTTAGAAATGTGTTTTGTGGCCACATAAATTTACATAGTTTTTACACACACACCAAATTTTATACAGAATCTTAATATTATGTGTGGTACATGTATTAGTTTTACTAGTTGGGTTTTAATAAATCTGTGCAGAGTATTGTTATTAATTTACAGGTTTGAAGGAGAAACTGGGAAAACACTAAACAGAATTACGTATTTTGTAGCGCATATTCAGAAGTGAAGGGATGTAGCCGTGTAGCACAGACCCATATCACATGCTTGAAACTTACAGAAGATAACGGCAATAATTATGTCAATACTGGGAAAAGGTTTCCTCCTACAAACTTGTATAGTATGCCTAAATACAGCTGGTAGTTGCTTAGAAATTATTGGTGGCCACACTGGAGAACAACAGTGCTGTTGCATAAGTACACAGACTGTTACGACAAATGCACTAAGTGTATGAAAGTGTAAGTATAATATACTTTGATACACAATTGCTCAGTGCACAATTGTGGATCATTTAACACACTGGCTGATACAGCAGTGTGGAAAACTGTATGTGTTATTTATTACTCACCGCAGGTCTGGAGGTTTATCTAAAGTATGTTTAAAATTTTGGTTCTTCACAGAAACGCCTTTCCATTACAAAGACCCATTAGTAAATGGTGTATATGTAAATAATTGCCATGTATTCTACAAATTCAGTGGCACCCATAAATCCACTGTATGGAAAAAATTCGGTATTATGATGACAAAGATGGTACATGCAGTAACTACAGTGGTTTAAAGGGTTAGCCTAGACATTTTCTGCTGTCACTGTTAACCATTGTTGTGGTCGTTTAACTTCTATTTCTTGTTCTTTCTGTCTATCATTGCCAGGTTTTTTGTTTTAGCATATTGGTATTCTGTTGCTTTCTGTGTAATATGCAATACCTAACTGCAGTAATTTCCTACCTCTGTAGATGGTGTATTCGTAATGGTGAAGGTAAGTGGAGTATCCACCATATGTTAGGTGGCACAGTGAACCAGGGCCCACACGTACAACAGAGATTGTATTTTTGTTATTTCTTTCAAAGCTGCACTGTAATGCAATAACTGATGGCCATTCCATGAATTTGTCTTTGTAACAGTCCTGGGTGCTTTTGATTCCATGTATGTCAGGTAAGTGACAACTGTACTAGTGACCTGTTGTGCTTTTGTGAGGCAGTTTCAAATACCACTGTAATTTGATGTGTTCAGTGGCATGGCATGGTGTAGTGCTGCACTGAGGGGCAGTAATCACGGTGGCAGTCCCTAAGAGAAATTAAGTGTAAACCATGAGAATTGTTTATTAAATTGCCTTTTATTACTGGTAAAAAAAAGATTGGCATTCATGTCATTGGTCTTAAAAATATAGAGATTGTTGAGCACAGAAACTCGGAAAATTCTTTCATTTGAAGTATTCATTTTGCTGTGCATTAGACTGCTGCTGGGGGTGGTGGCGTTACTTCCACCTACTAGGCCTATGGATGTGGTGAAGCTGGGGTGGCTGCTTTATCCCCCACCACGCCAGGCCTGTGGATGTGCTGAACTCAGGAGTGGTAATAGACTTAAATAGTGGACGTGTCATTACTGTGCGGAGAGAGGCTTTGATTTATTGGTGTGACTTGATGCTACTAAGTTATAGGTGTACTGTGTGACAACAGTGTGGAGTAGGGGGTCCAGACAGTGGTACTGCATTGGAGTGCACCAGTGGAAAGGTGGGTTATAAGTGTCTCCTCCTTTATTGCAAGTTTTGCCTTCATCAAGGCCCAGCCCATTTTCGTATGATATTGTGTAAAGTGTTACATGTAGGGCTATGCTTGAAGCCTTGTACTGTAAACACACACGAATGGAGTTACAGCTCATCACATTCTTAACCTTTGCAAAAGATGGAAATGAACGGTCATCTTTGCATCCAAGTTGCTTGACTGGTGGGGAATGAGCCCACTTTACCCACTGGCTAGGAGGCAGGAAGGTGGTGTGGACAGTGCTGAAGAGAAATTTGTCATCCTTGCTGGATATCAGATCATGGTCATTTACCCCTAGCTGGTCAAGCTGGTGGATCTATTTGATTTCGTGGATGAAACTGTGAAGTTGTGACCACGGTGTTGAAGTGATATAAAAATAAGCCATAGTTAGGTGTGATATAAGTTTTGACTTGAATTGCTCAAAGTGCTGATGGGTTGCAAGTGACCAGTATAGGCAGGTTAACTCACTGAATCAGGTAACCATCTAACACCCATTTTTCAGGGGGGAATTTAACTTTCCTTTAATTTAAACTTCGTTTTATTTGCTGCAAGAGTTTGATACAGCGCTTTTAAAATTGAGTCTTGTGCCCCACACTTTCATTCCCATATTGCAGTGAAATAAGAGCTTTGTGTTCTGCTAATATTATGTATGTTTTTTGTTCTGCAAACTTAGATTGGCAGTATCAGTCTACACTGACCTACAATGTGCATGTGAGAGAATGGAGCGTGTAATTTGCAATGCAAGCTGAGCATGATGAGTTTCATTTTTCTGTTTGTTGATGTTTAGCCTAGCTGAACTATGTCCATGTTGGGTCACGCTGAGACTTATGTTTGGTACAGTGCCAGGCACTGGGGAGCAGAGTAAGGAGCAAATGTTGAATGACAGGCTTAATGTTCAGTAGCAGATGGAATGAGAATCAAGTATTTGTACATAAATCCAACAATGAGAAACATTTTCTGGAGTTGGAAGGTTTCTATGGCCAATTTTGGTGCATTTGCAAACGAGGAAGAACTGGGAATCGGAGAGATAAGATAATCTCTATATCATAGTATTTTAAAACTTTAATAATTTCAATTCAAAACAAATTACAAAAATTGCGTTCTTGTTTGAATTGAAAGTTGCGGGAAGAGCGTATGATGCGATTGGTTGAAGCAGACATACATTGCAATGGCGGAAGTGGAAGTGGCATCGTCGGATTCCAATATGGCAACCAAGATAACTTGGAATTGAATAGTAGTACTATATTGTATGTGTAATTATTGCTTATGCGTTTCTGTAACTTAAGAAATACGTTTTATAATTTCTTGAAACGTGATATCCTTTGCGTTAAATTTACTTTTATTGCTGAGTGCGTTTAATCACTTTCATAATGACGGATGAATATAACACTACCGAAGTTTGTCGACTGTGTACAGTGAGGAGTGGTATGCGAATGCACATATTCGATAAAGAAGGAGAACAGCGACAGTTGCTGTTTAAGATAAGGACGTGTCTACCGATTGTCGTGAGTGGTATATGTCATAATCTGTCAAAGGAGTTTTTGTGATACTAACGGCGGAATTGTTTTTGAACAAAGAACCGCTTATGGAATGTTGTTATTGTTAGTATTATTTCTTATTATTGTCGATGTGATTGTTATTTTAAAAATATAATTTTGTGATAATTTCAGATCTCAAAAGATGACTCGTTACCAAAGAAAATTTGCCATCGATGTGCTTATAAACTTGACATGTTTTATGAATTTAGGCTTAGCTGCTTAAATTCTGAGACACTGCTTAAAAATCATGTAAATAATGGGACCCAGGTAATTATTTTGATAATTCTTGAATTGCACATTTGTACGGGTTGTACATATATCGATGTAATTTGTGCCAGAATCGATTCGTAGTAACGTAACCAGTGGTCAATAACGATTGTCCAGAAGTGCAATGTTAATTATAACATGGGAAGTACTACGGCTTAAGACATTACCCATAATTTTGCTAGCTTGAGATTGATATAACTTTATTTATTACAGCAGTATATTACGTACGTAATTCGAGTATTATCGATATAGCTTGTAATGAAACCATTGTAACAGCCAACTAAAAACGCATAGATCGTCAAAACACCCCTAAAACTGTTTTATTTCATATTTGTATATGAAGAACGTTTGAAATTTTGGTGTTTGTGTAATATGAAATATATTTGACATTGCCACCTCTAATCCGTGGCTGCTGTGATGTTGCGCCAATCGATGTAATACCACGATAGAGTCGATAGTGCAGTAGTCGAATATAAATGTATTGATCCCGCGAGTAGAGAGAAGTTGGTTCGTATCTCATTTGCAATTTTCTTTGTACTTCGTTTTCGGCGTTATTAATGAACGTGATCGAACATAACGTGTGAAACGGGGTGATCTAGTCTCCAATGCAATCCTAGCGTTGTTTTATAAGTGAACTGCTTCTCTTTGGAGTCCATATCTGGTAAGGACTAGGATTTAATCGAGTTTTGACAATTAAACCGGCGAATAAGTTTTGACCTTCATGGTTACGCCATGTAAGGACATTTTCTTTTATGTTGATATGCTTGATTGTGACTATATTACAGATATTGCTTTATTTTAAAGGTGGGAGTAAAATTGGACAAGATGAGTGATGTTCAGAAATTGGCATATACAGAAGCCATGCAGCAGCACATGGCACAAGCGGCAGCCTTGCAGTGCAAGGGCCAAGATGAGAAACTTGACAGGGGGCACAATAAGGACTCCAACGAATGTCAGAACCTAATGGGAGGCCGCTTAGTTGAATATCCAACATTAAAGGTACCACATGTGTCTCAGCCACTGGGAGAGCATTATGGGAGTAAACCAAATCCAGAGTCAACATTTGTTATTCCAGATGATGGAATGGGCTTTGATGATGGAGTAAGAGTGCTTAGAGCGTTGGGAACGTGGTAAGTGAAAACTACTATTTGTTTAGCATATTTGCAGATGTGTGTAATATCAACTTGTATTGTGTGTGTGTGTGTGTGTGTGAACTAATGTACAACATTGGCAAAACTTACTCTCTTCTGACTCTTAAAATTGTACAGTTCTTAAATATGTTTAAATACTGCTATTTCTGTAACCAAAGCAATGTTTATACATAACATAAAATCAATATTTATATGTAATTGAACTGGCAAATATGATCATAATACATATCTTCATTTCTGCCTTCTTTTCATCCTGTGTGTTGTAGAATTCCCATCATATTATGGTTGCCAATACAACAGTCACATAACATCAAGTTACTGTTGCTAACATACATAAGCAGAAGAGAAAATATAATCCACTAATGTTAGTCCTTCAGGTTTTGTATTAGTGACAGACTCATCACTGTTGCAAGTTACTTATAGATCAGTGCACCTTAACCTTTGGGTTTGTTTGTTGACATCGATTAATGTTGGTAGCTCTGATGTCACTGTTGCTGTTTGTGTTTGTAGTTTCCATAATATTAAAACCTGTACTCAACATCTAATTAACATTTGAGTGACATACAAATATTAACTAAGCTAGAGAAACTTGTACTAGTTTCATAATAATTGCCTTTAGGTTTCCAACTATTTGCTTCTAGCATATGGCCTGGCTTGGCTGTTGGCTGAAGGACAGACTTGTGCAGTGTATGGTAACATATCCTGTTAAACAGGTACAATATGTGGAACTGAACAAGATCACGTTTTCCTCTTGTCATTATCTCCATAACAGTTCAATTTCAAATACAGATGTGTTTGATTATATTGAAGTATGAGGCGCATCCAGAAAGTAAGTACTGTTTGGCTGTAAAAAAAATACTTGATGTAAAAAAATTTTATTCATTGTTATCAAATTCTACATACCTTAGTCTACTTTTCGATATAAGCACCACCCACACTGAGGCTGTCATAACGGGGCACAAGGTTTTGTATGCCCTGTTCGTAGAAGTGGGCTGCCTGGGATGTGAGCGATTTCTCAATGCTCTCCTTCAACTCGATGTTGCTGTCAAACTTCTTACTGGTAAGCAAGCTCTTCAGGTGCAGAACCTTGTGTCCCATTACGACAGCCTCAATGTGGGTGGTGCTCATGTCGAAAAGTAGACTAAGGTATGTAGAATTTGATAACAACGAATACAAATTTTTTACATGAAGTATATTTTTTTATAGCCAAACGGTACCCCACTTTTAAATACGAGAAGTATTACTTTCATATTAGTTTGATGGTGAACACATATTTGTGGTTTTTTTTAGAGCTGAACACATTACAGCAAAATTGCATTAGTCCGACTAGTGTGGGACCAGACAGGTGGCGAATTGTCGAATATTTGAAATTATCGGACAATACCTGTACTGACCTAAGTTCTTGCAGGCAATTTTTTGTTACTGTTTCAATACTTGGACTGCACAACTAATCAGAAGATTATTTAATTTGGATATCTCCTTTATATGCTGGTTCAAGGTCATCAGGCTCCTTCTCTGTGTTTTTTGGAGTCCTCGTAGCTAAAGAAGTTGATGGAGTAGGAGATGAGGGGTCATGAGGTACCATCACAATGGTTGATGTACAGACACTCTTTGAGGCCTTTTGGAACATGTCCCCGAGATTTGCCTGTTTCTTTGATGAAGCTTTTTTTCTGGTAAAAAGCATAATTTCTGGTCTTGGGACTACTCTCCTTGAGTGCCAGATTATCAGGATTTCTGAATTCTCAGATGTTGGAGTAAACGGATTTTGCTCTATATCAAAATTTGTTTTATTACAGCATTTTTAAAGACACACTTAAAAGTGCAAATGTCTTATAAATGTTTAGATGATATTCGTAAGTAGACAGATAAGTAAATAATGTGTACTTTATTACCATTCTAATTCAGTCAGAAAAAATTAAAGTGAAAATAAGTTCAAAATTAACTTACTCACTCCACAGTACAGTGTCCTTTATGAGAAGTGTGTAGTTCCTGAGCTAGTCAAGAAATTCCCCACATTCTGTTTAATCTGAGGGTCCATTACAGTGTTTACTAGAGCTTGTCTCTATCCTAACCCAGATGAACAAAGTTTACATCTTCCTGGCCTGTTTCTTTAAGATACATTTCATTATTATTCTCCCATCTATGCCTAGGCCTTCCAAGTGGTCTCTTTCCTGCATGTTTCCCCACATTCTTTGCCAGTCTCAGCCTTGATTTGATCTCTCTGATGATACTTGTTGAGGAGTACAAATCGTGATGCTGCTTGTTTTGCTGTTGTCTCCGTCCTCCTGTTACTTCCTCCAAGTTCAGAATTGTTATTGATACACTACCATTTTGTTTTGGCATATATATATGTTTGTGACAAAATGAAGTTTATTTCATTAATAAGTACTTGATGCTGGTCTGCAGCAATTTTTGAACATAAGTACCAGTCTGTAATATTAAAAGTGTGAGAAATACTGACCTACAGGACAGCATTCTTTTGTCAAAATGTTATATCCACTGTGATTGTTTTCTTATGCTTTATATTGTGCCCATTTATGCTTCATGTTCACGTGGATAGGTTGTATGGTGGTTACATTCATTTCCACCAAAAACTCTTGACTGTGTTGATATTATATGTGTATTCTGCAATCAAACCAACTTGTGGAGCAGTTCGTTGTTCTGCTAATCGAGAAATCCCCTGCTTTTAAAGAACCTCTTATTCATTAGGGCCATTCTGTGCCAAACCAGCCAACACAACTCGCAATCTTACATCCACTGATTTGGGATTCATGAAGTATTTTCGTGGTAGCTTTAAATTCCGCTTGGCAAACTGTTTAAGACCAATTATCTGTAAAATCAAAATGCAGGATTAAATTATGCATATTAATTTTACTTATGGCAGAACTTTACTTTTTACTCTTTGTGTTGTTTGAGTGTAATTATGAGAAACTCCTTTTGTGGTCCAAATTCTTATCTCTGACATGAATTTTTTGTAAGCCTATGACCTTTCTTACCAAATCACCAGTCTCCCATATGGCAAATGTGACATCACCCTTCGTTTCTGAAAGGTTAAAAAGAGTTTATGTTATATCTTTGCTTGATGGTTTCCACACTTCTGCAACCAGCAGATGTGAAGACTGTTGCCAGAGAATGCTTGGAAGTTCATAAATTTTGTGCATGTGCATATATGTGTGTTTGTGCATGCCATCCGTCTAGCAAGATGTGATTCTTCTAATTCTCTGTCTTCCAGTCGGGATAAGCACAGGTGTATGTATCAGTGTTTTGATGTGTGAACATTGGATTTTTGGATGTGGCAACATTAGTACTAACACCATTATCGTTGCTTGTTTCAAGTAAATGGTGTTCTGAATTGTTGGTTTTAAAGTATCTTCTCTGCATAACTTTGCATTCATGACAACATTTTTGTGGTGGTACTTAAGTTGATCAGATACCTTATAGCAACTCTCCTTTACATAATTACTATGTCCTCATTTGGGGGATGCACGTTGAGAACAAGAATATCACACCAATGTCACCCTCTCTTTTCATAAAACAACCATTGTCAACAGTATTGAGTGCTGTTGCATTATTTGATTTTGAATTATGATGCATGTAGTGTTTTTGTTATGTTCATGAGCACCCCAGTTGTCATGAAAGCATTATTGCGTAGGAAGCTTGCATCTACCAGGAATGTAAGAGTCTGTTTTTCCCCCTGCCATTTGCTGTACCTTCATACAAGGGTCCCAAAGTGCTGACTTCCAGCTTCTAGGCAGACCTTGCAACTTCTAAACATATTTCTAAATGTACAAGGAAGCTGTTACCTTGGAATGTTACCAGTTTGTTTGGTTTTCAGTTTGTTTTTCGTTGTGTTTCAGTTCGTGCAAAAGAGTGGATTTTCATACATTTTTTCTTCTATTAATTCCCTCTGATTTTAGTGCACGTTTGCACACTAGACTCTGCCTGTAAGATTGTATAAGGGAACTTCATGAACTGCATGGGGATTTTCAGGACACCACTGTCTGTTGTTTTGTCTCTTTATATTCCTACTCAGTGTAACCAGTGCCTCGTAAGAGAAACACAAACCTTTGTATTTTATTTTAGTCCAGCACTGGACCTGTCATTCAGTATTGTTCTTTTACACAGCACTGTTGATGAAGATTTTTTTTACAAAGCTTTCAGTAACAATTTATCCATGATGTATACTTCAAATTCAACTTAATGCATTTGACATGTACACTGAGATCATATGAGATGACTAACATGTAAATGCCTGTGCCATCCACTTAGGTATCAGCAGTAACACAAGGATAGTATTTATCTTCTGTGCCTGTGCATACTGATAATGTAGTTTCCTGAACTCACAGGCATGATAAATCTACATTTGTGTATTTTTTTCCCCCATGCCTGTTACATCTCCTGCCCATTCAATTTGTTTCTATTTAGTCACTTTTACAGTATTAAGAAAAGCGTAGAAGTTGTGAAACATTATTTAAGTAAGCCCATATATGCACTCAAAAACAGTGTCTGTTCTACCCACAGAATGAGACTGAGCTTGAAAAATTTATAGAACAATAGACAGAATTATAGTTTTTATGTGTCTTTTATAGGTGTGCATTTAAAGAGAAGACTGGAAGATATTCTAAACCAACATTTCCTGATTTAATAGTCATCATGAATATCAGTAGTTATTGCAGTAGGTTTTCTTGGTGTTTAGGTCACCAGATTATAGCGTCAACCCCCCTCGACCTGGCATGTTACCAGCCACAGAACATCCTTACAATGAGGGCAGTCACAGTAGTGGGGTTGGAGGCCCAAGAAAACTTCCTGCAGTAGGAACAGCAGCAGCTGTGACTGCAGGAAAGGGCCGGAGTGGGGCAAGCAAGCCTGGTGGAGAAAGCAGTAGTGGTAAGAGTTTTGCATGTACTGTTTGTGGGAAAGGACTGGCACGCAAAGACAAGCTTGTCATTCACATGCGCATCCATACTGGTGAGAAACCTTATGTGTGTGAGGTGTGCTCCAAAGCATTTGCACGTCGTGATAAATTGGTTATCCACATGAACAAGATGAAACATCGCACACCATCAAACATAGCTCCACTTGGGAAGCGTGGTATAGTGGATCGTTCAGCAGAAGTCAAACCTGTGAAGACTGAAGAGAAGGAAGTAAACACCCATGTGCAAGCCCCACAGGCACCTGGTGTTACTTGGAGCTGCGAGCTCTGTGGCCGTGTTTTTGGCACTCGTGATGAATGGACTGCACATGCTAAAGGTCATTTAGAAGAGAAGATGATGAGTTCAGTGCACCAACAGCAGCCACCACTGCAGAATCCAAGCCAACTTGGTACTGGGTGCCCAAGTGGCATGGGTCCAGCACCTTATTTCCCCCCACATGTCCAACCATATGCAGGTGAGCGCCACTTCTGCCTTGTGTGCCGACAAGATTTCGGCAATAAGGCTGATTTCATGTTTCATGTGCGTAGTCATTTTGAAGGTAAACCACCAGACTTGGACCTCTTGGCACGTAGCTGTGGAGGCCTTGTTGATAGTTCTGGCCTCTGTACATAGATAGAAATACAATTGGCTCTTCACTTTGGCACTGAATACAAGATAATCAGCTGTGAGTGTATGTTAAGCTGAAATTGTCTTATGCACATCCATTGTGAACTATGATAACAAGAACATTGTCTTGCAAATGTTATTGAGGATGTGTATGCTTGATATTTGATACATCTGAGATCATTATTATATGTCTTATTAAGCTGTTAGTGTATTAAGGTTCTCTTCCATCAACATGCTCTGCTGGCATTGTTATGGGTACGGTCTGTAAACCAATTTGAACCTTTTACTACACAGTTGTGGTTCTCTACCTCAGAGTTTTTGACAAACATGAATACACAGTGAGAAGCAGTGATGGCACAGGCTTTAATCCCTTTTGCTGCTAAATTTTTCTTTCGTGTGACCAGCCCTTTTCTGAGCGTGAATGGTGTGAGACTGAATCGAACAAAATGAGTGTGCTGTTAATATAAATTGTATATCCATAATCTAGAATGGGTTAAAATTGAGCATTCAGATACAAAGCAGCTTCAGTAACTACTGCTGTTGCATTTCATGTTTAATTACCCAGCACAGGTATGTAATGATTGCTGTATCTTTAGATTTTGAAAATTAACAACTTTGGTGTAATTTAGACAAAGACCAATAGGGGTCTAATGCTGTAATTTCATTAACACAATCCAACATGAAGTGAGAAGCCTCTGATGTAATTTTTTCTGTGAAATGGCAATGGTCAGAAATTTCAACCTTGTAGCTCTGTGTTGAGCTTTTGTTCTTGTAGTTTGTGGAATTAGTACATGGCCGTTACTGTGCGTTGTCATTGAAGATTGTTTTGGGCAATGTGAACATTATTAACTGAAATGTTAAGATTTAGAGATGTGTGAAGACATGTGGGTGCCAAAATCTGTGCATGGGTAAAAAAGGGTCAAATTGTAGGTTTAAGTGATGAATTATTATATAATTCACAGTACTAAATTTGACACAGAACTACAACCCCCCCCCAATCTTTGTCTAATTCTACCCTACTGGAAGCATGGACTTGACCACACTAGTATCCTGTTTTATCCATATGTTTGTTCAGAGCTCTCGTTTCCTCTTTCTTGCTCACAAGCTGAACATACGCCTGCCCTGTATTCCTTCTCGTGTTGTCAACCAGTATGGACATCCTGGTGGCTACTATATACACACCGAAACAGAACTGTAAAGTGTCTTGTATTGTGCAGAAGTGCAGTATGTCTAGCAGCTTCACGCAGGGATTGCCCAGAATCGCTTAAAAACTGAAATCACTGTGGATGACACTGTTGTCCATTTTGCCTCTTTCTACCTTGAACACTTCATTACATCCTGTGTGAAGTCTGTGTTTCATCAAAGCTGTCCTCATATTGTTATTTCTCTCAGATTTAATATATTCCTCACTGCTTGGCTGTCAAATGGGAGACATGATGATGTGAATATGTATATCCCATTCCTTACCCTATAGTCATTCAACATTTCAAGAATGTCTTGAGGTGTGGTTCCTTATGGCAACCCCCCTAGCTTCACAGCAAAGTTATAATTCTCAGCTGGGATTTGCATTCTCTTTTCATAGTGCATCATTTCAGTGGTCAGTGTCCAAATGGAGCAGGTTGTCCCAGCAGTGTCAGATTTACTGTTGTGAATTATATATTAATTTAAGTGGCCAAATTGGGTGCATCAACCAAGGAGTAACTGAAATTTGTATCTGGATTGGAATGTTTTCAGATGAGACGTAACTTGCTCAGTATGTTCAGTAAAGAACATCCAATGGTGTTTTGCACTTTATTTATTATTTCAGAATTGATGTATAACAGAACAAGGAATAACAAAGAAACCTACTGTTTCTCCACATACTGTATTTACTGGGATGCAAGATGATTAATCTGACATGATCCAAAATCGGCCAAGAGAAAAGTGTATTTATCCAAATCCAAAACAACCCCACTAACAAGATGTCTGCTAAGAAAAAAATATTTCACTATTAATTTCAAACAAGTAATACATAAAACCTGTCAGATTGTCTCCACCTTTACCAATCAGTGTCACTGTCTCCATCGTCACAGCCCATGCCTTCATTATCCTCACACTCACTTCTAACATTTCCAACCTCTTCACTGTCATTCCACAGCATATCATCATCACTCACATCCATTTCATTGGATATACAGCACTTTTAAAACCCTTCACAATCATGTCTGGTGAGATGCGCTGCCATGCCATGATGATCGACTGACGAAGAAGAGTCACACTGAGCATCCTTATTCTTCCATCTGGTGTCAAAGCATAGTCTTCTCCAAAGAACCACTCACCATACTGCTGCTTTAGGTGGTCTTTGAATGGTTTGTTCACCACAATATCTTAACACCTGTAGCTGTAAGGTCATGTGCCTAGGTATGACTACAAGTCTGTATTCATGGAACTGCCGGTAATTGTGGCTTGTATTTCCGGTGTTCAATGTCCCTTAAATGCATCCAACACCAGCATTCCCTAGTTTTCTCAGGGGCACCCATGGCCTTCTGTTCCACTCCACTGCACAGTGGGCCACAGCGTGTGAAAACTTGGCCAAAATTGTTTTTCAAGTGTGGTGACGATTTTGTTGGATGAAGTAATTGCTACTGGCTCCAAAGTGAGTGAACTAACATTTATTTAGCATAATAACTCTATTTATTAAGCACATTGCATGAACTACAGTCAAACGGGACTGTGTCACAGTTTCAGATTAAAGTGCGATAAAACTGAAAGGGGCAAGAAAGGGCAGCTAATTCTTTTTATATCATGTTCTGCACTTGTCAGAGTATATAGTAACGTATGAATCAAAGCAGAAGTTCATGGAAGTAATTTTGTAATCCACGTGAAATATTGCTAATTTGAAAATTCCTTCATTTTTTACATTATTGTAGAAATCCTCACATAAGGAGGTGGATAGCTGATAGTTGTAAAGAATTCAGTATTAACGTAAAAAGTACATACCCCAGTCTATTACTTGAGATATGACACAAGTTTTTAATGCACACGATCTTGTTAGAATGAAAGCACAAATAACGCCACACAACGACGTCACATTCCTCCACAAGCAAGTGCTCGACTGAACTCCAACTTTTAGCAGTCGCTGGCAAGCACAGGCCTGCCTGAACATGTTACAACTTGCATATTATGAAAGACTGGACATTGTCTTGCAAGTGGAATACATGTAATACTCATACACTACAACTTAAAATTTGACTTTTGGCCAGGTTTTGACGCATTCTGGCCCACTGTGCACTGCGAACAAATCTGTCTTAAATTCATTGGTCATCCAAACTTTAGGCTGGCATCTGACAGTAATTCCTCTAGGCAGTTGCTCCTTAAGCATTGTTTTGTGATTTAGAGTCATGTATGGTGGTGACTTGCTACCATTGCATACCATTATGATGGTTACATCATTTTGTTACCTGATGTTTTAATCACCACATGTTTTGTCCTGATATCAACAGCATAATTTGATGGTATACCAAAGTACACTGGCGTTTCATCAGTATTTCCAGTTTGGCTCAGGATATAATTGTTCATTATTTGGAGTCCAATCACATGTCACTGAAAATCAGGAATATTGTCCATGAAGTCTGCTGGCAATTTCTGGCAAAGGGAAGTTCTTCTACAAAGAGAGAACCTGTTCCTCTGCATCACACATACACACCAACCCATGCTGGCCTTGAACTGATGCAGCGTGATTTATGATATGGCAAGTTCCCATGCTTTCTGTTTTATTGCCTGACATGCAATCAGCCCTCCAGTGTTTTTGTTCAAGTGCACAAACTCAACAGTTCCCTGTTCTGATTCTTGGAAATGTCCATTCTTGGGGCTACTGAAAGATTTTTGGTGGAGTTCACATTTATCAGCTTCTGCTTTTGTTGCCTCCACTTTCTTACATTTGCTTCCACAACACTGAACTTTGTTGCTGCATTGCAATTATTTGTTTTCTTGACATAGTTAATTACCATTAGTTTAAATTTGGCATCATACCTTTGCTTGATTCCATTTGGAACACAGCTTGCACTTGTAGCCCTCTTCTCTACATGGCCTGCCGTTATGCTTGAATAGAGAAAGGCAATACTCGTGGATCAGAACTAATAATGCTACAGCATGGTCTGTTGTCTCTTTTGTCTACACATGACAATTTGGCAATGCAAGCCTTGGTTTGGTTCGGCATGGTTCGATTTGGTGCTTCATACATGAATTTAAGACAATCCCACATGTTTACGCACCGAGTTTAAGGAAAACTGCTCTTTTGAACTTGCATAAATATGGTAGTTGCTAAGGTGATTAAGGCATTTATCCCAGCATTATGCAGCCTGTTCATTTCCAGCAGAAAAAAATTAAGGTCTCAGTATTTGCACTCAGACTGCTGAGTATGTCTTGTACATCCACCTTTCAGCCCAGATCTCATGTCTAGCAATTTCCACTTTTGTTGGTCACTTGAAAGAAAAGCACTCTGACATAATGATGAGATGAAAGCTGAAGCATATAAGTGGGTGCAGATACTGCATCCATGTTTCTTCTCATTGAATTCAACAAATTGTTTACCTTCCTTGGCATAACAAGTAGTTGTTTGCTCTCTGTCTGGATATAGTGTGGTTGCATTTATGTTTCCATTTCTGTAGAAGGGGAATTATTTACTGTGGTGACTCAGATGCTGGATGTGTGTTGTAAAATATGGTTTGAACCCTCTGAATTTCTCATTTTTTATATTACACCGTTCAGCCTGTGTTGAAGATGGTGTTCAGCTATTTCTTATTTTAAATATTTTATTTACTGCTAAGATATACAAATCATGCGGGCTTCTCTCTATTAATTATATTTTTATATCATAAAATTAAAATAGTGCAATGTGAAATTGAAGTTATTTTAAACATAATACTACAGTTTTTTAAATGGAACATTTGGCACTGTGAAGTGACATCATTATGACTGTTAGTAATCAGTGATCATTATGTGGATTGTGTTTTGTATAGATTTATTTTTTAGAGTTACTAAGATATGCCTCATTGTGTTCAGTATTGTTATTTTATTTTATGCTGAATTTTTATGCATTCATTGTTTAAACTGTGTTAAATGAATACGTGATGGATAAGACATATATCTTCCATCTGAATGGAAAGTAGATGTAAATTTGTCCCTGCAGTTAAGTGATTAACCCTTTGGTGCCAAACGTTGTATATTTCTAATGCGCAGTGTGATGCTCAAAACACCAGTATATAATTATGCCTGCTTCTGTGCAGCCCCTGTTTAAACACCAGTCTACTGCAGATCACACTGGACATTTAGTTCCAGCGCCAAAGGGTTAAGTACTACACAATGAAGACGTGGGGAGTGGAGATACTGTGCCACATATTTTAACCTTAAACCCTAAGGTGGAGGAGAGTGGTTAGCTTCATACGCTGACTGCTGTATGCCCAGAGAAAGAGTTTTTAGTACCCATTGTAATGAAGGTGCATTAGCGCCAGAGATGGTCTGGATGTGGTTGTGGAGAATTCTCGAGCAAATTTTAATTTTGGTTTGTATTAATCCGGTATGAACTGGACTTTCCATGACTCGAAGCAGACATTATCACTAGATTTCTCAAAATTGAATCGTACAGGAATCCCACTGCATGGTGTAGATCACATTAAATGAGATTTGAGGTTTTTGTTTTGGTGATTATGAAGAGTTCTGCCATCAGAGATCTGATGCTGTGCAATTGGTAGATCTGTAACAGCATTCTGTAGGAAGCTGCTGCCTCCATCTTCTGGGTATAAAATGCAGGCAGCTGGTTCTTTTGAAACAAAAGTGCTTGTTGTCAGATCCCAG
The DNA here is from genome assembly GCA_021186555.1 of Reticulitermes speratus. NCBI lineage: Eukaryota > Metazoa > Arthropoda > Insecta > Blattodea > Rhinotermitidae > Reticulitermes > Reticulitermes speratus. The sequence continues at coordinate 27,040,935 of JAJKFL010000005.1, forward strand.
AAGACAGTAATTTCCGCAGTCACCGCTGTGGAAATCACGAATGCCACATGATGGGATACAGTGAACGTATACCTGAGATTGAATAAATATATGCATATGAAATTTTATGGTGAAACTGCTAGGAATGCAGCCACTTGGAAGACCGTGTATGAGGTGGGAGGATAATAGCTCTTAGTGAAATATATTTTGAGGTTGTGAACTTGAGTGGAGTTACTAAGAACCATGTTCAAGTTGCATGATTTCAGGCTTCTGCCATGGTGTAAATGAGATGTTTGCTCTTCTGGGATGTTGCACAGTATAGATTGGCTCTGGTGTTCACATTGTTAGCGAAATTATGTCTTTAGGTTCTATAATGAGAATTAGTACCTCCCTCCAGAATTTGGTGTTACATATTTCGAAGTCGAAAATTTGGCAGTCATAATAAATTTCACATGTTTGAAATTGAGGCAGTGTTCTTCATAATTCTGTTGCTTTAAGAAGTATACTGATGGTTCATAGGATCCTGCTGCCTTCATTATTAGGGAAATTTAATAAGCTATGTGTGGAGAAGACAGGTGGATATAAAAACTGGATGAAACAGGCTAGAGCTCTGGCTGGATGAGTGGGAGGTGTGGTAGAACTGAGAGTGCAAAGAGACTAAATGCAAATCTAAATGGGTCATTTCTATGTGGTGTGAACAAGAGAGCAGGGAAGGAAACATTGAGGGAAAGTGAAGGGAGAGATATGGTTAAATAGGGAATTAAAATAATTATTTAAGAACAAGTATGCTACAGTGGCCCATGTACATGCCATGAAGGCATACGGGAGAGTGGAGGTATAGTTCAACTCATTCTTAACCTTTGCTACTATATCAAGGTGATCAATCAGCGTCACACCCTGGCTTTATCCTCCAGGGAATGTGCCTGTGGTGTCCATTGAATAGGAGGTTGGGTGGGTCCCAGAGCCAGTCTGGAGACTGGATAAAAATAGTAATAAGGAAATAAAGTAACAATATACACTGTATTATTTCATTTTTTACTTACACTCCAACATGTTTTGGTTTTATTCAGCCATCATCAGGGATCATTTAAAGTACATCATGAAGATTACATACCATTGCATAGCAAGTGTTAAAATCCAAGCATAAAATTATAATAGGATATTAAAAACCTATAGTCGCAGTATAATGTGAATCAGCTAAAACTCAGTATTGATCTAGCAGATCAGGTTTAAATCTAAGTAATGTGTGCGTTTCAAAAAAGAGTACAGTCAGATGGCATCTTAAAAAATGTATGGTAAGGCAGGTTCTGCTGGTTGTTGCGATGGAGTGGAATTCAAACTCAACCTGTCAGATACAGTAATGATGTAACTGGTTGACAATCTTGATGATAATTACATCGAGGTAATGACTTTGTAAGAATGATAGCGGATGTGTATTATATCAACATATATGTTGCAGTGTTAATAGGCAGTATGTTTCCTTTGAGGCGTATGGACTGTCTTCATATAGTTGTACTGTACTGAGTAAACGTGATAAACTTCCTGTGGTTATGTTTGTGTATGTATCATATGTTAATCTGTTGATTATATCATACATGGGGTTGGACTCAGTTGCTACCTGTTCTTCATTAGCCTGTGTTGTTTTCTTGCCAAGATAATAATAATAATAACCATGGCTCGACAGGCCTATATGGGCTTGGGCCTCCTCTTTCCGAGGTTACGAGGTCTTTGTGTATTTGCGGCAGTGAGGGACCGGCCCACTGCCGCTCTTGCCAAGATAAATGTGCAAATTTTCCAGCTTCATTTTCGGGCATTTTGGGCATAGGTGATCATTTCCATGGTATTTTGTGTCGTACCATAAGAGTGTTTGTTATTCCGGGTGTTTGTGGCATAGGCTGATTGTGTGATGTTAGATCTGATATATCTAATGTGCTAATTGTAATGCATTTTTAAGGTTACCTGTCTGACCTATGTAACATTTGTTGCAGTCAGTGCACTTCATTTTGTAGGTCCCATTGCTGTTGTATGCGTCCCTTGGCTTATGAATCAACAGTTGTTTCTTTTTATTGTATTGCTGGTTTTAGGCAATCTTTTAAGTTGGTTTCTTTGAAAACTTTAGTGGTCTTCCTTATATACAGGTCATAGTATGTAAAGGTTGTCCAAGTCGTTGAGATTACAGCTTTTTTATTTTTGTTTGTCTTCATTTCCATTTGTCAGATGTCTTGCTTGATATTGTATCCTGTTGTCTAATTAGGTAATAACCTTGCTGGGGAAACCATTGGCCTTTGCGGTATGTAGTATTGTATTCATCTTCAATTGTTGTGGTATTAAAAGAAGTTTTCGTTTCCTGTCTAATAGGTATGTGTATGCCGCCACTTTTTGTTCCATTGGATGATTTGATGTGCAGTGTTTGGTCATGTTAATGGTTGTTGGTGACCTGTATATATCAGTCACTCGGTGATGGTCCCATCTAATTATGGTCAGATCAAGGAAGTTTATTTTGTTTTCCATTTCGTCTATTGGCTTGAATTCAGTTCAAATGGATTTTGTTCAGTTCAAAAGTTACAATTTCAGTACTAATTTTAGAATGGTCGTATATGATAAGAATGTCATTAACACATCTGGTGTAATATATGATGGGTTTTTTCTTCCATTATATGTTTGATTATTAGGTTTTTGTAGTGTTGCAGGAATATTTCGGCGTTTAATCCTGATATGGGTATGCCAGCGTCACACCTTTTGGAGGTTTGTAGAATTGGTGGTTGTTTTGAAAATAGTTCTGGTTTACCACGACTTCTACTAGTTCTATACAAAAACATTAAACTCAAACACATGTTAACTACTTAAATTACAGGTGAAGAATCAGTGTGTACTACGCCAATAGTTTGAAGCAAGCTGCGATGGGACAGCAATGCAACATTTTGGTGTTGAATCGCCCTTGTAGTACTACAGATTACATAGAAGTTGTGCCATATATTAAAACAAAAACTTTTTTCTTAATTACGTTATTGCCTTGGAATTTGTAACCGCTGAACTTATTCTAATTATACAGATACCTGCACATAATTATGAAAAATTCAAAACAATCACACGTAATCGCATAATAAACACAACTATGGTACACCCTTTGCCTTGGCTGATGTGTGGAATTGGTTGGGGTTGGGAAGGACTGAATTAAAGGATAGTATCCAAGTGGAGTTCTAAGGGGGTACAGACGAAATATTCGCTGTTCTGGGATTTTACGCAGCGTATATTGGTAGTTACCAACGTTTCGGGACAACTTATTGACCCCATCTTCAAGGGACGAGCAGTCCAAGAAGAGTGCTGGGAACACGTGCGCAGATAATAGGGAATGGTGTGGGCAGTGATTGGTTCTCAGAGAACGTGACGCTAACTAAAAGTCTCTCATCTGCTGACCAGACTGCTCTGTCTGCAAACTTATTCAGATGTGCTACATGGGGTGGCACGTGCACCTGTCCAGGGTCATCTGGCTCCAAACCCTTGCTTTGTTTCAAAACCCTGCCATGTCTAAGCTCTCGATTCAACATTTTGTAGAATTGACCTTGACTGAAATTCACGTGCCCTCAGTTTCTGTGTCCTCTCCAGTGCTTTCTTGGTTCGAGTTGTTTCGACATCATTTTTGGTTCCTTCTTTGTGGTTTGACGCGGTGTAGCTCGTGCTGTGCATTGTCCACCTTACTTTGTGACTGCCACGTCTGCACCCTGGTGATGTTAGTCGACATTTTATGCGCACACGCACGTACACACACACACATACACCAATGTCAGCTACTGCTAGCAGCGATATGTTCTTATTAAGTTTTTCATTTACACTATTTTGTAAATAAATCCGGGAGGTGTTTTATAAGTTAGCACTGAATAAATGTGATCTATAAAGATCTTTATTAAGTTTTTGCTTTTTAAGATATAAAAATATTAATTCTAACCCAATTCTGTATTGTATAGCTTTCTGTTTAATTTTCTCATGTCTGTTGTTGCTCTTGATGTATAGGGTTCAGTAGTTGCTACTTGCAAATTTTATTAAATCAGGTGGCTTCATTAGTCCTGAGAATCTTCCATTTAGTATTTTCGTGTCTATGGATTTGTTTTGCTTGTTCAGCATTAATGATTTTATGGCATATTTAATTGATCTGCCGATAGTTGAATAAGACTGAAACGTGTCATATTGTAAGTAAAAAATGAAATAATACAGTGTATATTGTTGGTTTAATCTTCTTATTGTAGAATACATGGTAAATATATGGTAAATATGTGTCATAAGATTGATAAAAGTAAGTTTAAATTTTTTTATTTTATTACACAAATAAGTAAAATATAGCATTATAAAAATATAATAAAATGAAAGTGTCACTGAGGGGCAGGGAGATAGTAATGCACAGAGTAAGTGATGAGGAGTCTGAAGGCTAGTGGGCAAACAGGAGGATGGCTAACCTAAGTAAGGAGAGCTGGTAAGAAGAAGTTTGGTCCTGAAAAGGGCCATTGAATGGAAAAGTGGAAGGGTACTGTAATGGAATAAGCATATGGAAATAAGGTTATTAAAGTAAAATTAAAATTGTAAGTGAAATTTAAGTTCAAGTGAAAAAATGCTGTCATAAAGGAGGGGTGGGAAGACAGAACACTTAAGTTCCTGTAAGGGCAGTGCTGTGTTGCCAGAGAATGGCAATATTACCGGTCCTAGCAATCCAGACTGAGATCCCAGTATTCGAGTCTGCAAAGGAGGCTTTGTACAGTCTGTCAGGGAGGAGTGGAGACGTTTCCATGACTGGTTCAGGCAGAGGCCATATCCCTGGTCATACTGTTGGGTTGAGGCTTGGTCTAGTGGCCTTGTTGTTGGTGTTTTAATTAAACATCACTTTGCATTATATTTTGTTTTATGTTGGGGTTGTACTGCAGTGTGTATATTTTGACCCTGCAAGTGAAGTTGGGAAATGAGATGCAATTGGAACATTCTGAAATTTAGTAAGGTTTAGAAAGTTTTATTTTACAGGAAAATTGCTGATGTAATGTGTATTTTTACATGACACTTGATTCCTTTACTTTAGCTTTTTTCATATCATGACATGGTTGTTATGTTTTGTGATGTGCATTTTATTCTGTGTGCGTGCTCACAGTTTTGAATCTGTATTTTATGGTGCCAATAGATTTGGTTGCTTAAAGTAGTGTTGTTTAAAAATATGTGTATGTATTAACTGAAGTACAAGCTTTGAACATAATGTTCCTAAGTGTAAATAGTATTGGAAATGCTCTGTATTACTGACATAGTTCTTTAGGTTAAAAAGAAAATTGTATTAGAACAAGACAATTTCAGATGGATCCTCGTGAGTACAGATTGCTTTATTCTAAGACATTGTAGTAATATGTCATTTATACTTCACGCGTGTATTTTAATGACTTTTGTGGTGTGTTTTGAAACAAAGATTGTGGAATGTACTTAATATACAGTTCAGCATAGTGTGTGCCATAACATTGTGCATAACAGCTGCTAGTGTAGGCATATTGTAATTACATTTTGGTTTAAGTTATAGTAACATGTATTGTAACATAAGTTTTATTGTGACATTAGAACATGTCATGTATGACAGTAATCTTATGAAGACTACACAAATTGCACCAATTTTCAGATGACTAGTTACATGCCACTATTGTCATCATGATTGCATGTGAAAAACTGCCTTTTGTAGTTGTTTGTTCCAATGCTAATGCTTTAAATATTGTTTTTATTGCCACTTTTAAGTAATATTTAATGCCCCAAGTTATGCATGTTCCATTTATGAACATTTCCATTACATACATCCATATATGAGCATGAACATTGGATTTACAAATGCTCAAGTGACTGCTCCAAATTTGAACCTCTTAATTTCATCCCCTGCCATTCCGCTGGCTGAAAACATGGTCCGTCCATAGTAGAACAAAATTTTATTTACAGAGGGTAAATATATGCACATTTTTTTTAAGTATTATTTTTCTAGTTGTTTAAGTTACTGTGCTGCTAGCAGTGTTAAACTTCGCTGTTATGCAGTCCAAATTATATTGTATTTACCAGAATATAAGACAAGAGTTTTTTTTCCTGATTTATCATCCAGAAAATGGGGGGGGATGGGGCATTGCTTTATTGGGCACAATGAGTATGAGTATAAATGTGGGTCGGGCCCTTACGGTCCCGATGCACGTAGGCCTTTGACAGGCCCTTTGTGCCCCTTAACTAAGTCACAGGAGCCCTGTCCTTGTAGTGAAGGTCCAGATCGCCCCTAGACTCAGTTCTTTGATGTCTTCAGGGTTCAGAAAGAAAGAACCCAGATGAATGTGTCTATGTGTCGCCAGAGCTTCACATTCACACAAAACATGAACTGAGGTCTCTTCCTCTGCTCCGCATTTCCTACACAAGGGACTGTCACTCAGTCCCATAATGTGGAGGTGTCTTCTCAAGGTGTTATGTCCAGTAAGCAGGCCAGTAACCACCCTGGATTGCGTCCTATTAAAGGACAGCAGTCTGGTCCTAGCGGCAGTACAGGGGCCCGAGATCAACTCTCGAGCCTGTCTCTGAGTGCCAGCTAGTCCCTGCCACATTATCAAGTGCTGTTTATCCAGCCAGCACTGAATTTTCTTCCTTATACTCTGCCTCGAGACTCCCAGGGCCGGTTCTGGTCCCACAAAATGGTTGTCAGAACCCCCCCCCCTTGCGAGCTCATCGGCAATTTCATTTCCACGTATTCCAGAATGTCCGGGGACCCATTATTGGGCACAAAGTGAAATATGCATATGTATATAGGTATTTTCCTGAAAATTGAAGATTGTGAGGGGGGGGGGGGGGGGGAGAGAGAGAAGCGGAGGTGGGTGGAAGTTTAGTGAGTACATTTATTATTACTGCAGGGGAAACAGAAATGTTTACTGCTCTGAAGGTTCCTAGGCAGTGTCTACTCATCCTTCTGGTAAAGGTAGGCTGGAGGCAAGCAAGGTAAAGCTTTGGGAAGTAAAGAAGCTAGGGTGATGGGACATGGACTGTTGAGAATATGCAACAAAGGGAATATGCAATATGGGAATATGCAAAAGTTGTGTATTTGGGCTGAATTTTGTGTTTGGATGGTAGCATTATGATGACATTTTGGTTATGTTGGGAGGGCTGTCTTTGGGCAGAAATTTTGAGAATTTGGGAGGGCAGCACGAGAAGCGTACAGTGTAACATTGATTTCATTACTTAACTCGACATTTGCTTTTGGGTCTTGGATGGCAAAATCTGTTCTCTCTTTTAAAAAGTTCATGTGGTGTTGAAGACTTATGTCATGGGATCTTCACCATTGTGTACAAAGTCTGTTCCGTTTTTGAGTGAGGAGATGAGTAGAAAGTGAAATTTGCACTGAAGTAAAGGTTTCATGTTTAAACGGTATTTCAAATTGAGTGGCATTAGTGAGAACGCTGGTAAGGTGTTTTGCAGCTACATCTATCTCGTGCTGAACAGTTACCTTCTAAGCACTGAGTATTTGTCAGCTGAGGTAACACCACCAGGTAGGTATGGTGTATACTGGACACTTCGTCTTTCCCTCTTCCTTGTCTTACGTATGTGAGCCTGGTTATTCAGTGGTTACATGATGTTTTGGTGATCCCTCAGTGGGCCAAGTGAGCCTTTGAGGTCTTCTTGCAAGTGACGACTCTGTGCTAGTCATCTTATAGTTCGGTAAATACAATACTTAAAATCTGTTTCGTACCTTTAAGTGAACACATCTTTTGCTATTCTGAATATGAAGGCAGTGGGTTCCTCCAGAATGTTTGTACCAGTCTGCAAAATCTGCTTGGTGTTGCTTCTCCACACTGCTTTGTACCAGGTGTTTGGTCTTTTTGTACAGTACGGTTTATCTGACTTGACCTGCTCAGCCTCCAAATTCGTACTGTTCATCACCCCATCTTGTTACTATATAATCACAGTTTATTTTGAGAACAGAAGGTAGCCAATGACCACACTTTATGTTTGTAATATTAGCTGTTGACTTCTGTAGGTGGTACACCTGGCGTCTGTGCCTAAACTTTCTGTAAAGAGAAAGGAGACAAAACTTGACATGGAGATTGCTACAGTTCTTGTTGGGTGTGACACCATATGGTTTATTGGGTAATTTCCAATGTTTTGAAGGAACCTGGTGCCTCTGTCTTCAAGGGTTGAAATCTAGATGAAGACAGTATGCCATCTATCAGATTCCAACACAGTGTCATAACCCAGAACACCACAATATGTGTTCTTTTTGTTTGTGTGTAACCTTTTCCTACTAAGAAAAGGCATTGAAGTTTTCAGATAACTGTACAAGGGTGTGTTGAAGTATTAGCTTTAGATTATTTCTTTTGTTTTTAGCAGTATATAGTTTTTCAGGCAGTCAGTATTTTTACATTAATTTCTGCATATTTGTATTATAGTTCTGTTTAATGCTGCTCTATCAAAACAACACATAAGCCTTACATAATAAGAGTACAATAGTTTCAGGGTCCGCTACAAAATGATGTCAGTGTCATGGTGAACATCTGGTTCTTTACTAAGGCCCAGAAAGAAGTCCAGTGAATGGTGGGGAGCATGGCATTAAAATTTACTGAACATTTGCTCAAAATGGGTTGTGCCAGGTTCTTCGTACTATGTCTTATGTTGTCTTTGTTGTCTCAGTGTCTGTTGACCGACGTGCTAATTTCCCAGGGCTGTGTACGTCTTGTAATGGCCAGGTTGAAAGGGTGCTGTGTCTCTGCAGTTGTAGTTGAAGTAACTGTAGACATCAAGACATGTGGTTTGTGATTTTATCGTAATATTAATTTTCTGAATCAGGACAGAAATTGCACAATGTTTTGAAGTCACATTTGAATTCTGAGTGGTTCAGTTACTGATCAGACTGCACAAACTGATGAATTGAACTTATGTGTGATTGAATTACACTCCAGTGTCAGTTTAGTAACTTTAAATTTATGCATATGCATGAAACACTCAGCTGGTACATGCCATAGATATGTTTTTGGCATCTTACCAGATTGTGGTTCAAGCCTGTTTCCAGGCAATGTCTGTACTTCCACTATCACACTATCCTGGGTAGGGTTCTACGGATGCACTGATACGTGTTTCAGAAAGACTATTGTGATTGTTGCTAGGGAAGGTTATATGGTTCTCATTTCTTAATAAAAAAAAAGTGGCTACATGATGAGTTGGGGGGGGGGGGGGAGAAAGAGAGATGGAGAATGGCTCAAGGAAGATGTGTAGGTGGTCAGCTCAAGGGGCTTCTTTCTCTGGCCTCGGTGTAACTGCAAGTAACTTACGGAATATGCAACTAACAACATACGACTCTATGAAAGATCATTTTTAGTATGCAGAAATAATTATGGCAAATGTATATGTTAATATAGTCATGCAGTTATGAATGTCAGATTGGAAGGTTTGTGTGTAAATACACCAGTTTTTAAAGAGATTGTAATACTTCAATTTGACTGAGTTTGTCCAAAATCTTATGAAGGGAGCATACTGAAACATTTTCTTGTTTATGATCTCTCTGTGTTATGTTGTCAGATGTTACTTCATTATATCAGAGTACTGTGGTTCTTTTATTTAACATCAGTTGTGTATATGTCAGAAACAAAGGGTTTTTTTTATTTACATGAAGGCTTGCAGTTTAGTGCTTGTAGGACGTTCTGCACTTAGAATTTTACTGCATTCTTTAGTCATGTCGTGGAGAAATTGACGTTAAAACGTCAGAAAATTAGTCCATTTATTGCATCATGGCACTGATACTTAAGAGCTTTCAAAGTACAAATTTTTTTACATTAGTACAACTTAATCAGAGGTGCACTGGCTTCCATATCTAGTCTTTCTGTATTAGTAGTGTCACAACTTCGGTATTGAGCTGCATAAACTTTTGCATTGTTAAATTCCTATTGCAGAATATATTTACATTTATTTTAATTACCTAGTCAACTGCCAAAGATGAACCAGACCAAAACCCTGGAAAGGGTGCATTTCTGGCCATTCTTGTAAGTTTTTTTTCATTGTTCGAGTTTGTGTAACTCACCTTCATGTTTTCTGTTGGAGCCCAAAATTACATGTGGTGTAATGAAACTTTTTTGGTGTAAGTGGATGTTTACTAACCTAAAAGAACAAGGCTGCAAATGGCATACTCTGTGGCATAGTACACAGACTTCACCAAGGTGTTCTTTATGTTCAGAATGCCATATGTTCGCATGGTACATGCGTACATGTAATTGCTTAAGACAAGTGCAGCCATCTTTGCACCAGTTTTACAAAACTTGCAGCTGTTCAGCAGCATTATGTGCAGATCTCTTATACTGAATTTCATCCAGATCGGACATTAAATCTTGAAAGTACGTATAGAAATTTGTTTAAAATATTCTGTGAAGTATGACTCACTGAGCCGGTTTTGATGAAACTCACTTTTGCACTATAACGTTTTGTAAGGAACTCCAATGCAAAATGTTACAGCAGTCTGACAAATGGTTTGGCTCTGGTAGGGTTTAGAGGGATGGACAGATGCAGTCCCTGCACCAGGCATTCCTCCTCCTTCTCCCCCACATAAAACAGATTTTAGATCTGTTTTGCTTGTATGATGTATAATACCCCTAGTAATAGAGAAAAGAGACACCGTCAGTCACAGCTAAAAATGTTTATTATACAATATAATCAACATCCTTAGTTGTGGTTGACAATGTCTTGTTTCTCCATTATCATCATCATTATCATAGCCAGATGAATCAAGTTAAGATCAACTCTTTGAAGAACAGAATACATCTGTGCCCTTGAACATTGTCATAGCTGTATTATTTATCACGTGTATACAATGGTGAAAATCTAGATCAGTAAAGAATGAAATATCGTGAGGAATGCCTTTTGAAAGCACTCCTAAACTGGGTGCACTTTTCTGCTGCAACTCGGCTGACTTAAATTTTGAGAATGATATGAGTATTTTTAAGTATTTATAAAGGGGAAGTGCAAAAGTAGGGATGGATTTTTGTTATGTGTAACAAGTGTTTCAAATAAAAAACTGCTCCATCTGCATCGTGCTACAACAGCTGATGGTTATGTAATGATGTTATATCAATCATTGTGATTAGTAAATAGAATAGAATACAATATTGTAATCCTTCCATTTTGCACCATCAGGTGACCTGAAATGCTTGCCTTTATTAATAGTGTTTTGACAGAGCAGCATTTATTGTTTCAGTATATTTCTACTGGAATCTCTAGTGTTGACTGTACTACTGTTGCTACAGACACTTAAATTTTAATTTTGTTGGAACGTGGTGAACCATAGTTGCTTTTATCTGGTTCTTTGTGTAAAAGATTTGTGAACTCGGTGTTCAGAGAAGTAAATAGGTTTGATTAGGAATGTGATATTGCATTACATGTAGTGACACTAGAAGTGAACTTTAAAGGAATCTTTGATCCATTTAAATTCTTTGTGTGAACTGAGGTTCAGGATTTGGTTGGTCCTGTATTTTGTATTGAATGTAAACTTTATTGTATTTAGAAAACATGCAGATTGCAATGTTTTCCTGGCGCTGCTTTGGTAACTATTGGGTGGGTGTTTAAATACCCTTGTATGTCATCACACAGTGTTGCAGATAATTGAGCAAGGTACCATCTCAGTGACACTGACATACGTTGGTACTTTGTTAAGCTTCTGAGTTTTGCTGTTGGATGCTGTAAATTTAATGGATTAAAGTAGAAAAGTTTTAAGCCTGGAAGCAGTGTATGTTGATTTTTGGTCCTCATTCCTAAAATTTTGTGTGGTAATAGTTTTTTAAAAAATGTTCAACTTTTTATTTAAGGCAGTTCCATTTTTTTGTTGCCAGAGAAACAACAGCATGGTGGTTAAGAAAAATTTACATTTAGATTCTTGTTTGTTGGTAATAATTAATGGACCACTCTTAACAATTAACAATTACAAATTTGCTGACAGTGCAACATTTTGGTTATGTCTAACAATTTTAATGTATGTGACTGAAGGCTTTCGCCGTGGTCGTAATGTTGCATAAACGTTTTTGGGTTGTAGCCCGGTGTGAATTTTTGGTGTATAACCAACGCTTCGGGAACACTTGTTTGTCCCATCATCAGGGTCTTAGGTAAAAAGGATGCCAGGAGGTAAGGAACGTGTGTTTATATAGGATAGGGGTCGAATGGGTAGTATTGAAAGGACGAGCCAATCAGTCCCTGTCAAAACCTATCATAACACACCACACCTCCCCCTTCTTCCTGATTGGCTCGGCCATCCAGTACTACCCATTGGACCCCTATGCTATATAAACACATGTTCCTTACCTTCTGGCATCCTTTTTACCTAAGACCCTGAAGATGGGACAAACAAGTGTTCCCGAAACGTTGGTTATACAACAAAAATTGACGCTGGGCTACAACCCAAAAACGTTGAAGCAACAATTTTAATTTAGCTAGGATCTATACTAGTGGAAATTACAAAAGTGGATAAAAGTTATATAACAATGAATATTTATTGCTTGCCTCACTATATTGACGAAAATGCAGCCTACGTTCTCAGAACTTGCTTCAATAATATTGATTTAACAGCCAGTAGTGTTGCATGTGTTCAAACCTCAGTGTTTCTTCTGTTAAGTATTTTCCAAAGGAGGATTGCTCTTATTATCTGGCTCTTGTATTTATTCTGTTGCTTCTAGAATTAAAAGATAAATCCTTTCCATTACACTCCTGAAGCTGATATATGTGAAAACTTTCAAACAAACACATAACAGTACAGGTAAAGTCTGTCTTGAAATGGATTCAGTGAATGACTGATGTTTTAAGAGTGTCCAAAGTGCAATGTGTGCTGAAATGTGTAAATGTGCTTTTTAAGCTTTGTTAAATATAGATGTATATAAACTTTGAAATTACAAAGGTCCTGTGGATATGTACTACTGCTTGGTATGTTTGGTGCATGTATTTGGGTGTGTAAACAACAGTAGTTACAGAGTTCATATCATACTGTAGTTGTGTAAAATGTATAGACGGTGTAAATTTATGCTGGGAACGATGGTATTTTTATGACACCCATAGCATTTAGTGTAACATAAATTACCTCCCAGCAGCAGGTGAATGCATATTCATGAAACTTGCTTTTGAGATATGATATTGTAAGTAGAGGAAACATACATTCTTTGGCACATAAATATGACAGCTTGAAAGGCTTGAAACATTGTAATAGCATTTTACTTTAATTTGATTATTTAGACAAATTGTGTTTGGATGTAGTTATTTCAGTATTACTTGAAGGTGTATAGCAATTGCTTTCATACAGTTGTCGTTTTCTGGTTTGAAACTATGTCACATTAAAGTATACACATACTGTACTGTGTATGAAAAGGATTGTGTCTGGTAGAATTCTGAAGTTTGTATCTTATTTAATACTTCCATATAGTAGAAAATAAGTGCTTCCAGTTTTTATGGATGTACGAAATAATTTTTTAATTATTTTTAACACACGTAATTATTGAGTCCCTCTGTGTCAATTGATGTTCATTCATTTGCTGTTTGTGGTTCAGTGGCTATAAATCTCACTGTGAAACATATCAAGGCAAGGAAGTTTGCATTGCTGTGATAACCAAGTCTTTGTGTGCTTCCTGATGCATTCACAACTCCCAAACTTGAGTGTGTCTTGGTATGTTTATGCAGAGTCATTTCAATGTCACGTTTGACTATTTTAGTGGTGACAGTAATGACAGTTACGTGATGATTGAAAAGTTGTATAGCCTGTGAGGTGATGTTTTTGAGATTTAAAGTTTGTACGGTTGTGGATATTACAATTATGGTTTCTGGGATGTGATGCTGTGTACTTCAGGAGATAGGTACCAGAGTTTAGAAGAACTGACTGTCTCTATTTATACAGAGTGAGTCAAAAGTCACTGTGCACCTGTACTACAAACAATAAGACTGCCTCATTCTTAGTACTGTGGCCTTTGTGACTGGTGGCACATATGGCAACCATCCCTCCATTCCTATGAGTATGAGAAATGTATTTGTGTTAATGTGCAGGGGCTCTTTGAATATTCTCATCACCTCTGGCAGATGCACAGTGACTTGTGGCTCACTCTGTGCTCTTATAAAGACGGGGGCAACAGATTGCTCTGAGACGTTAAATTACTTATCATAATACATAGCGTCATGATCCAGAAGGCCATACTGTTCTTTAATGGTTTTGTTGACATATTTTAAATGGTGAATTTTGTGCAAAGGGCTGTAGTGCCATTTTCTTAAAAATGTGGAAATTTAATAAAATATGAACAATTTGTACAGGTTTGTGTTAAAACTGTCTTCAGATTGTTTAAATAACAGGGCAACATTTTTTCACGTTCATTGCATTCTATGACAAAGTGCTTAAAAATCAAGGAATGTTGGAGAAATCATGTGTTATGTTCAACTCCAAAACTGCTTAGTAGTTTTGAATATGCAGCTTTCTTGATGATGATGTGAGGTTCTTGACACTTGACTGTCTTTGGGATAGGTCACTAGCCTTAGGATGATAGATATTTAACGTATGAGGTGTGATCGTAAAGTTTCTGGACAATTTTTTTTGTCCTCGGTGGTAACAGCATTTACCTGTATTTAGTACTGTCCCCTTGTGTCTTGATACTGCAAGCCAGTGATTTCGCCATTGTTGGAGCATTTGTGATTGTCTTCTGTTCGGAGTGCAGGCAAGTATAGACTGTGGCTGTTCTTGAATCATACTGATATGACTGGCCACTCTTGGATTCAAACCCGGTGTGAGCCACTTCAAGATGGGGGGCTGTAAGCTGTTCCATTGTATATAAATTGGGAAGAAGGTGCAACTAGGACATGTTTAGCATGCATCTTCTTTCATTAATCAAAATTAAGTGCCATGATGTTTTGAGTAGGGGATCTGGCGGCCGTGGTTTGAGAGACTGGAGTTTCTTTCAGAGAGTTCTGAGGTCACAATTTCTAGCTCGAGCTGTAACTTTGGGAATGTGAAGAATACCATACCTGGTCTGCAGTGGTGCAGAACCCATGTTAAGCTGTAGATCCTATCTGCCAGCCTTCGCTCAGATCTTCTCAATTGGTGCCCCCATCCTGAGAAATGGATTCTACACTCTTGCGTGAGGAGGCAGAGGCTGGAAACGTTTGCACGGACCTTATCTGGAAGCACTAACAAACTAACATTAGTGAGTATATGCTGCTCTTACATATGACTTCCCTTTGTCCTGAAAGTGATTGTACATATAACTGGCCATTAATGGATAGGTCAAAATTCAACACCCAACATAGTTCAAGTTGGAATGTATTGGTGTTGCCTCATGCTTGTATTTCTGTGAGATGGGTAAGGTAGTAGTACAGGTTATATAACTTCCATCATCCTATAATTTGGTGTTTGTCAAACAGTGGGTCTAACACTGTATGGATTGAGAGTCCCTGACTTCTGCCAATCACTCCCTCCCCTTACAGTCTAGTTAGTACACATTCTAGCAACATTGTTGTAATATGCTCAGGGATTTGTGGGGAAGGTGTGTCACTGGCTTTGTCTCTTAGAGATGAAGGCACTTGCAGAGAGAGGAGCTCTGCATGTGGAATTGGCTCTATCTGAAACTGTTGCATTTGGTAGTGTGCATAGGATTTTATTTTGTGGGGGCGTGTTGAATAGTTGGTATCTTCTAATTGGTGGTGTTTGTAAGATTTTACTTTTTTTTTATATATATATTTACCCTCTTCTTCTAACTCAAGGAGTGGGTACTGCAAGCCCATTCCAGTGTTCAAAAGTTTTCACTGACCATCTACTCCAGGCTCTTCCCTAGTCTTTCTGCCTTTTGGGATTATACAAGTGTGCTGATTTTCATAGACGTAACTGTATCCTGTTTATGTTGTTCCAAGTTTCATCATTATCATCATCATCATCATGAACCGTTGAGGTTTAAGTTTAAGTACGTTAAGGCCTGTTCCTCTTGAGTTAGAAGATGCTTCTGGCCTTTCTATTTTCGTTTTCGTCTCCCCAGATGGCATCTGCTTAAATGATACAAGAAAACCAGTAGTGGGAGGCCATCTTCGTCCATCCGTGCCACATGTTTCTGCCATTTCTGTTGGTACTGGTCGATGTATTCGACTGTGCTTGTTACCTCTATTTATTTTTTCCTGCTACTGCTGTAACATTCTTAGTTTGCGGAAGATATATTTTTTTTTTGTTACGCTGTATGTGGGTCTATGTCCCTCTCCCCTGCCCCCGTCTGGTTTTGAACCAGTTGACAGGACTGGTATGAACATTATGCCATGGAAAACATCACTGTGCCATAGTTTTTAATTTCCTTTAATTGGCAATAGTGTTGTGTATACACAGGCTTCTGAGGTAGAATTCATACAATCTCCATTTATGTTGAGACCGCGAAATGAAGTACTTTAATGGGGTTTTAAAATATGCCAATTTTGTTAGCGAAGTATTTTTGTAGAATGCAAAACAACAAGTTGGCGTCCGTGTGAGGATTTGCTTTAGCTTTCATTTTATGGTGATATCTTATGAAGTATCGGAGCTTGGCATGTGAAATTTGGTGTGAAGTTAGGTCATAAATGTACATAGATTTTAAATATGAAATATTATTTGTAAGTTAACAGTTACAAACTTGGCGATGATGCGAATCTTTGAGGTCATATACGATGGTTTTGTCTTGTACAGAATGAGTAGCCAACTTAAGTATTGAGTTCATGACAAAAATAGAATATGGAACAGTAATAACACTAATAAATATGTGGAATTGTAAATCTATTAATCGAAAAATGGGCTTTAAATTCTGCTCGGAACTGCTTGTTTAGTTTTGCAGGAATTGTGGTAGGTGCGTCAGTCCTTGTTTTTCTCCAGATTGAACTTGTTTGGTTATGTGTATGAGATTGGAATAATTTCTGAATCGGGGAGAATGTTCATGAAATATGCAACCTTGGGCTACGTTAGTTTTGACAATGATCCAAAGGATTGTGACGTATTGCGATACATTCTGCTATAATTATGTGGGGTGCTGTCCAGCGTTTGTATTTCTTTTCTTCTGCTTCATGGGTTGGGCCCTCGGGTCTATTCCAGTTTGGAACTTACTAAACTGTCGATCATTCTTAGATATTCGAGGACACCTGGGACAAAGGATTGGTCTGTCACAGAATCTGTACTTGCACAAGCACAGAAAGAATGATGACTGTTGTCTGACGTACGTGTATATTTAATATGCATGCCATATGCAAGGCACATAAAATGCACTCATTTACTCTTCCATGATGAATGAAAAATCAAGCCCAGTGAGTGGAGAAATCTTCAAATTCGTCTTAATATTTTCTTCTGCTGCCTTCTTTATTTCTCTGCACATATCTACACACTAAACTTGAACAGTCAATGATAACCTTTTGCACGTATTGTGTAATGTCAGGGACAGTATTTTTTGTGTCTTGTGTGATATGTAGGCTGACGACAGACCAATTGCAGTGGCGTGGGTGCGTTTGGTTTCTTTTGTGGAGAAATGACTGTAGAATTTTTGTCTTACTACTGAAGTGACCCAACACTTGCTGACCCTTGGTCACGCACGTACACTTGGACACTGTCCAACATAATTACAGCATTCTTATGTTATATTCGATCATGCAAGTTTAGAATCAGAATTTATTTTTGTTCCTGTGAAGGTAGTTTAATGTGTAATGTTGTTTTAGATATATTTATGTAAAGGTTATTCTCTGTATAGGAATAATCCACATTGTAGTGGTTCTGTAACAGCAGCAGCCATATTTTGAGATTTTTATACCAATATGTGTTAAGTAAGTTTTGCTACCTATGTCGTGAATAAAATACTCCTTTATAATTTAAATCCATTTTGAACTTTTGCACAGCTGTCACTTGCTGTGACGTTTCATTTAAGTTTGGATTTGAATTTGTGAACTTAGAGGGTCACATTTGTAAATAATTTTGAGTTACATTATTTCAATAAAATTCGTATACAAGTCATCGGTATTGTTTCTTCATTAATATGCCCTTCTTTGTCTCGATAACCTTGGTCTCCTCTACAACAGATGCCCATTCCTTAATATTTGTCCGTCTCCTCACTTTCAGTCCTTGTTCATCATTCGGTACATCTTTCAGTAGTTTGTCTGACTTCAGTATATATTAGTTACAATTGTTAAACAAATTATCTTTGCTATGCATATCAACGTTGTTTGCCTCTTAGATAAGTACTTGGTTTTTGAGACATTCGCCACGGAAGTTGCAACAGTGCGTCTCGTAGCTCGCCATGTCTCTGTTCGTATGTGACAACCGCTGTACGAAGTTCTACTAAAATTTGTAGATACATTTTAGTTTAATTTGACAACAGCGGACTGGATCTCCGTGCGCTCCTGCGAGCACCTTGAGCGTAACCAGCTAAGTATTTTTCGAAGTAAAAGATTTTCCGAACAGAGGTTGACAAACGCACATTTTATGTGTAGTGCACGTAAGTCTTGCACTTTTTGAGATGGTTGTACAAAAAAGGAGCAAATGGACCAGAAATGTTTACATTTTCTGATTTGTTTACTAGTGGCTGCTGGAGTGCTTGTGAGCGGAATGATGGTAAGGGTATAGTGGGGGCTGTTGTTAGCATTAATGCTTGTTAAGACTTAAATTACCGTAAAGGCATACAAATTACATCAGTTGCTGACTGACGGATGAACCTATCCTTGTATTTTGGTAGTGACGTTACCTCCATATCAAGTGTAATGTTTAACCTGCTACGACACCGTTGCTAGAGCCTCGTTTGCGATAATGGAGTGTACCACGCGAAAATGAAGTCGACTTTACCCGGCACAAGGTGTTGCCACCGTCAGCACTTCACCCCCCCCCCCCCCCCCCCCCCCCCCCCCCCCCCCCCATTTACATCTTCATGGCTTGTACACGGACAACTTTACCTTTTTCTAAGTGCGTTCGCAACATTGCGAAAAGCGACTATTAGCTTTTTTTTATAATTGAAAGATGTAATTCTGATTGTCTTTAGCTACTCGAATATACAAGCTGCTGGGACACTTACGCAATCCAGCATCGAACTGGTCTTCTAGAACGAAAGTCCCGTTATGTGGTTATTATAAGCACACGCCACAGTCTCAAGGTTGCTTGGTGTCTTTACATGAATACATTTGTATATTTTTCTTTCTTTGTGTATGACATGCAGAATTTCTTTTTCTAATTAGCATACGCTGACTCATAAAAATGACGCTAAGGATGGTATTAAATAACTGTCTTCATTAGTTTTGCTCTATATTTATGCAGCATAGACTATACACTCCAAGTAAATTATCTCCTAATTCACTTGTATGGAGAGATTTTAAGAACTTACATTTTTCTTAGGAGACACGTTCTTGAAACTTCAGTGGCCGTAATTTTTGTAGAATCTCAACATACGAGTATACTAGGTATTTATTTTGTTTAGTAATAAATTGAAATATTTTGTAACTTGGAATTGAAAAGACATGGAAGTATTAACTCATATATTTAATTGTATTGTCTAACAAGAAGTTACTGGTAAAGATAAACATAAATTGATGTACACGTGGTTTAAAAATTCTGGCACGTTTGTTCACATCCATTTAATTTACTCGCAAAGCATAAGACATAGGTGAAAAGTTTTTGATGTGAAGTATGTGCCTCATTTTGCTCTACACATTTTACTAAAAGCATTCACTGCTGTGGTACGTAGAATGTACTCGGCTCCCACTGGACGGAATTTCATGAAATTTGATATTTTGAGTATTTTTCGAAAATCCGTCGAGGAAATTCTAGTTTCATTAAAATCTGACAAGAGTAACGGGCGCTTTACATGAAGACCTACGTATATTTATGATAATATCTCGCTCAATTCTTCTTAGAATGAGAAATGTTTCAGACAAACGTTGTAGAGAAAATCAAAATACACATTTTATGTTCAATAACTTCCGAACATCGTGCCATTTATGAGATAATGTGGGAAAACATGGTAGAGCCGGACATGCCACAGATGACAATATAATACGGAGCATGCGCATTGCATGGTGGATAACTAATGCTACAAACACACGCTCAAAATATGTAATACTTATTGCTTTTCTACGATAACATTGGTTACGCGAACGCGCCTCAATGTTATATTATACGTACATTACCTTTCTTGTTCAGCCATAGATTTGTGTCTACAATAAACGAACATCATTCTTACACAGGTACTCAAGTATCAAATAAGTTGTTTGGAGATGTGTACTTCATCGATGTTTACCTTTCCATTATAATAATACTTGATTTGCATGAAACAGATTCAGTATTCAGTTGTCTTAGTGTTAAGGAGCAGTTTCACATTAATTCTGTTGTTTGGAATTATTGGCCTTTACAGCAATCCTACCGTCTGACTCTGCAAATATTCATACCACTTGTTCACAGTTCAGGATGTATAATTGACCGAGTTCATCATTACCAACTTCAAATACAAAGAGGTACTCGTGATTGGCCTTACTCTGTCATTGAAGAGCACGATGGAAAGTGTCGTCAGGGTTGCCAGCATCTTTAGCAAGTACTGCAGCAAAGCGACTTCCGCCACGCCCTGACCAGTGATATGCCTGAGGAGGTCGTGGGTTCGCGTCCGTGAGGTATCCCAAGGCCTGCCTTAAGTAATAGCAGCTCTGTCCTGCACCTAACCGTTTTGGGTGTGGTCAGTTTATCAAGTTTGCTTTTCAGCTTTCACAATACGTAATGTCGAGATTATGCAGACAACGTAGACACTTGATTTCCTTTCATTTCCACAAGCGATAGCTCCTCTTCAAGTTTCGGGTGGGGGACAGTTATCGCAGCTGAGAATAAGCAGAGATATTACCATTAAAACTGGTCATGATTACTTCACCCCGTTTTTCTCCCGATTTGTGTTTATTAATTATTGCAAATTATTGTATAAGCGTATTGTACCAAAATTGTCTAACATTGCCAGTTGTCTGAGGCGTATTATTTGTATATCTATGTTAGTGTTCCACAGTCACTCGGACTTCTTACAAAATCTCATTCATTCTGTGGATGCCCTACCAAAAATTACATCAACTTGCGAACCCCAGGGCAAAACTCGTGGTAGCTTTTAAATTTCGAATAATTACGACAAGAAGCATTCTTCTTCTTCCTTTTGTTCTACAGCCTGTTTCCGGCCGTGACCGTACCAGAAGTGTACTGGGTCTCTAAAAATCTTTATTAAGTCACTGTAAAAATTAATTACAAAAACTGTGATTCTCATACCAGTCATGACAAAACTAGAATTAGGAAAATCTAAAAAGAGAATCTTCAATCTACTGTGCAGAATCTACACTGTCTTATACCTTTATTGTAGACTACATGTTTTGTAAAATATTAAAAATGTTCAGTAGACTATATTTTGCTTCTAACGTAAATGATAAGACAAAATAATTTAGCAGATCCTACCACACTTCGTAAAGCACTGGTCTACACGATGATTCAGGACTTGGCTGTTCTCCTGTCTTGAGGCTACTAGTTGTAATTATACTGTTAGGTTTCCTGTTACATTTTTCTTTGTTGATAGTAGCAAGTAAGATGGCGACACGTGTATTTTATTGTGTACTTGACACGATTTAGAAACATTTAAGGTTAGACGATAAGAGGAGGCCAAGGTTAGAATTTGACTGTGGTGCCAACGAAATAGGAGCTCGTGTCTGGTTTTGTGAATAGGAAGTAGTAGTGTACAAAATAGCTAAAATGTATTTATCAGTTTATACAGCGTGGATAATCGAATCACAGACGTTCAGGTTACTGTCTTCTGGGATGTGATACCGTATAGTTTGATAGATACCGGCGTTTCGGATACGTCTTCTACCTCCATCTTCAGGGTACAATCCTGTCTTATACTTTGAATACTGAGGCAGCAGGTTTCTCCGAAACGTTTGTATTTATCTACTAAACTGCACGGTGTCACGATATCGGGGGCAACGCTTCTCATCTGAGGACGGAGGCAACAGTTTACTCCGAAACGTTGTTACATGTGTGCCAAACTATAAGGCATCACATCCCAGAAGGCAGTGACCTTCACAGACACGGCCATGATGACCACAGATTTCACAGTATTCACATAATTAAGAATAGATAAATGTGTTTATTTTAATCATAAAACACGTGTTGGTGCGATACAGTGCTGGCCTGAAGATGGAGTGACCCTTCGTAATTGCGTACAAGCGAAATATTTCATACGTTGTCAAAGACAGGTCTAAGGGGCCTAAAGCCATCTTGACAACTTTCTTCGCACATTTTTTCCTCTGCATGGAAAAAGTAACCCTTTTTAAATTGCAAAGTCTTTATATCTTTACTGTTATAGTGCATGATAAGACAGTCTTATTAAGCAGTTATTAATAAAGATCGGTAAAATTTCACTGTGATACCAAGGGGTGTTTGTGACATTTCACTGAAGAGACCGTAAGATTTGACCACTTTCCGAAATGCTGAAGTGTACATGATTAGGCGATGCCAAAAATCAAATCAAGCTGTAACTCCGAGGAGTTCAGTTTCTATATTTAATGTTAAGTAGATCCATGTTGCAGTGTCGTCTTTAAGAATTTGATAGTTGCTCAGTCGGTTAAAGAACTATCTGTGTTTGTGGAATCGGATAGTCTATCAGCATGTGTATAAGATTCCACCACTGATCTGCATCCTGAGCCAATTTAATCAAATTCACATCTTCGGAATATGTTTCTATGTGATGTATTGTCTGACAAAAACCTCTTACGCAGTTTACATTTTCCTATTCGTACCGTAACAAGCTATGCCCACGTATGTTTGCTGTCATCACCGTAACGATATTAGGTAAAGGGCGAGCATTTTGAATTCCACATTTCTTCTCTTATTGAAAGGCCCCGTAGCAGATGCTACGGACGCACCGCAGCCTTGAAGGCTTATTGTGCAACCCTGTGATGAAGATGATAAGGTTTTTTCTGTTTTAATGGAGCACCGGTGGAATGAAATTGACAGGGGAAAACCGAAGTAATCGGAGAAAACCCTGTCCCAGTACCACTTTGTCCACCACAAATCCCACATGGATCGACCCGGGCCTCCGCCGTGAGAGGCCGGCGACTAACCGCCTGAGCCATGGCAAGGCCATTTGAATTCCACATTACACAGAGTGATACTTTTAAAATCACTCCAAAATAGAAAATATTAGATTTCACTGAACATAAAACACAAAAGAATGTTCACAAAACATGCTGGAAGTGTCCTCCGTGTTCTGAGTACACGCATCATCTCTCTTGACCATGTTTCGAGAGACGCGAGTAAGATTTGCCGTCGCCATATTATTGATGTTCGATTTTAATTGGACCATTTTGTATAATTTTCTCCAGCGCTGTGATACTTAAAAAGTGAAGCAGCAATTACAAGTACAGCAGTTCAACACAAACCTGAATTCCATGCGGAAGCGAATGATCGTGCTTGTGTTCAAGGTCTTGAGTTTCGAGTGTCGTCATTATTAGTGACCTCGTGATCTTAGAGAGAGGCCATACTGTGTCCCTCACCCGTACACTGTAGAAGGTTAGAACTGCCCCCCCCTCCCCCTCCCCTTCTCCGATCTTCTTTACCACAACTGACTATATGCAGTACAGGTTGATGAAGTTCTGATGCTACGTAAAACGGTCAAGTGGTATTGAAATTGAAGTGCAAATCCTACGAAAGGAATGCTACGGTAGATCAAGCACTGCATTGCTTAATGTAATGAAAGCGATTGTTAGGTCTTCACACTAGGGAACAGCGTAGACTGATAGTGAAGTTAAGGGATTCTGTTGTCTGTATATTACAGTATGCTTGACTAGTGTTTTGGGAATTGTCGGTTGTGTTAAGTCTATTAAACCACAAACCGTGTTTGAATCTTTGTGTTGTAGTAAATCTAAGACAATATTCAAAAAAACTAGTCAAACGTTTAGAGTGAGGGCCTTTGAAAACGGGATCCTGAGGGGAATGCTTGGACCTAAGAGAGCAAGCAACACGAGTCTGAAGAAAAGTTCACAAAGAACGGTTTCATTTTTCTGCTCCTTACCAGACATATGTTTTTCCTATCAAGGTTGAAATAGATGGGGCGTGCATGCCTTCAAACTTTGGGTAGGAATTGCATGAAGGGAAGAGGCCTATAGGAGGAAGTAGGCGAGAGTGGGCGGGTAACATTAGAATGAATCTCGAAGAAATATGGAGGGAGGGTGTGGAGTGGATTTATCTGGCACGTACTCCTGTGAAGACGATAATAAAAATTCAGATGCAGTTAAGGGCGGGGAAGTTTTTTGGTAGCTGAACGACTATCAGTTTTTCAAAAGGGACTTTGTTCCACGGATTTGTTTGGATTAGTTACATCATTAGGTCCGACATTGGCTGAGAAAAGGAAACTTGCAGGCCGGTAGTCTTAATGGAATGAAAGAAGAACAGCAATTGATTTAGCTGTCAGGGATTTAGTGAAGAATTATTAATTATTCGACTGATCTATAACCCGATTTTGTGGAACCCAAACTGCCAAAACCGATTTCACAGATCACCGTCTCTGGACTCTATACTGACCCATTGCAGTCTATTATTACACATCTAGGCACCATAGGTTTGTAAAATCTATTTTGATCAATGCCTACGTCTCCTAAGTTGTTGCATGCCATGATGTTTTCCTATCAAAATTTTACATAAATATTTCTCCACCTCACGCTTCTGGATTTAGTTGTCCTTATAATATTACCTAAATACTACACAATTATGAATCTTCATATTATGTAAATTTCTATTTTCTTCTATTGGAAGGACATTATTGATTATGATGTTATATTTAAAACACATTAATATTTATTTTTAACACAAATACATAC
The DNA here is from genome assembly GCA_021186555.1 of Reticulitermes speratus. Taxonomy (NCBI): domain Eukaryota; kingdom Metazoa; phylum Arthropoda; class Insecta; order Blattodea; family Rhinotermitidae; genus Reticulitermes; species Reticulitermes speratus. The sequence goes on from JAJKFL010000005.1 coordinate 27,065,760, forward strand.
ACATCAATGGCACACTAGACGCTACGTTATTAAAGGTGTTAATTTAGTTTTTGTTGAAACTGTAACTAAAACCGTCTGGTGTCCTGTTGAGGTTAAGTTTGCCTGGAGGGAAGAACCTGTGAGGGGGTGGTGTTGTGGGGTTATACTGGGGGATGGCATTTTGTTGTGGTTGGTAGTTATACTGTGGTTGGTAGTTATACTGTGACTGGGGGTTGTACTGTGGCTGAGGGTTATACTGGGGCTGTGGGTTGTACTGTGGCTGTGGATTGTACTGATTGTAGTCTGGCTCTGGTGGAGGGTTGTACTGGGGTTGAGGCTGGTATTGTGGCTGAGGGGCCACAGGTGCGGGTGCTACGGGCAGATGGGCGCCACTGGCTCGGAACCCATCCTTGCCCGCAGTGTATGTGACGGTCCTACGCTGGCCGCTAGGGTCCACATAGCTGTAGGATCCATGTCGGTTACCGTTCACATCGGACTCTTCTTTAAACTCCACGCCGTCTTCCTGAGAGTAGGAGGCCCCAAACGTGCCATCTCCAGACAAGTAGCGTTGCTCACTCAGAATGGCAGCAGTCTGAGGAGAATCGCGATACTGCGCCGTTGACAGGGCTGCTAGCGCCAACAGCACAACCTGCAAAGGAAACGCTAACAATCTCAGAATACGGATTCACAGAAATTTCAAATGTCCGAGTCATACGCGCCTGGTACCATAATTTAGGGCCGTTCTAGATGCAGACAGGATAGCATGGTCAGTGTAAAGCCTGTCTGGCCTCTCAGTTCTAACCCCAAAAGACTCGGCATAAGCCGTCTTTATAAACGAGTCTCCGACTGCAAACTCATGACGGTGAAGTTGTTACATCTGTTCAGAGATAGGTGCCAAATTGCGAAATAAAGGGGGTCATAGTTGTACCTAGTTCAAGTTCAGGATTTTCATGACTGCGTAATCACCGGACTCATGTGCTTAATTCCAGAAGAACCTGGTTACTGTGGTATATAATTACAGACGGACAGAATTATGGCCGTATCTAGTATTACAAGAGTTTGATCACCGTGGTACGTAGTTATATGAGAACCGAATCATGGCGGTACCTAGTGCCAAGACGGCCTGGGCACTGTGGTCCTTAATTATATAAGAACCGAGTAATGATGATACCTAGTTACAGAAGGGGCTGGTCACTCTGACACCATATTACAGAATAACCGAGTCATTGCAGTACGTTACTGTGTTATATAATGAAAGACCTATACACTTGTAGAAGAACCTTGTCACGATGGTACCTAATCTCGAAAGGCATGTATAGTTTGGAACCGCAGCACTGTTCCCATTCATTTCCCAAGTTTCTAGGGCCGCAAACCTAAGTCCCCAACTATACCTAGTTCCAGAAGAACCTGGTCACTGTGGTAGCCAATCACTTACGGGGCTCATCCTGCCTGTATCTAGTTCCAGACGAGCCTGATCACCGTGGTACCTACGAGTAATTTCAGAAGAACGGAGTCATAATGGTACCGATTTCCAGGAGAAGCTCCTGCCAGCTGTATATAACCCCGGAAGAAGATTAGTGTGATGGTACCTAATTTCAGAATAACAGTCAGTGCGGTGCCAAATTCTAGAAGACTCCAATCATGGCGAAAGAGGCTTACTGTTTTAGTAGGGAAAATGCTAATTCGAGAATTGCAAGGTAGGCTAACCCAAGGCTAGTATGTTTAATTTTGTTTTGATTATATTGTTTACATTTTCGATAGTAAACGGCATTGAACCCGTGGCCTCTAAACTTTGGTTATGATGGACGAAAGAGGATTTGAAATAAGAGTGGTACCATTTGTAAGGTTATTTAATCACTTCCGTAAAGTTGAATGAAATAGTCAGCATTAAGAGACTGTACAGGCACGTAGGAGCCATCCGTCAGTCATGTAGGAATCCTCACGATATAAACAGATGGACATTTTGATTAGTAACTAGTGAAATATCTGTAAAAATTCAAGGGGAAGGTTTGACATTTCCATCTATAGTTACAGCTTCAGCATGTACATCTCCCAAAGAAATAAAGAATCAGTAGGAAGACCTCGGCGTACATGGGAGGATAATATTAAAATGTACTGTAAAGAAATGTGGTGGGGGAAGACTGCATTCATCTAAACACAGGCTAGGGACCAGTGGAGGGTTCCTGTGAACACGGTAATGAACTCTCGGTTTTCAAAAAATGCGGCGAATTTCTCCGATAACAGAGAATTTTTTTTTTCTCTAGAGGGACTCTATTCCATTAACTTGGTTAAGTGTCTCAATGTTAATAAATCTGAGGTTCTAGAGTCGATAGCCGCCTACCAGACTACACGGTGTCAGACGATAATCTGATTATTGTTGTGAAAACCTCAAATATTTTACAATGCAAAACAATCCCTAATTCTGTGCAGTGAGGTACCTGTAGTGCTGCTATCTTTATATTTGTGCCGGTAATACAGGAACGCAAGTGCCAATGATATGTGCAGAACAGCAAAGACTGCATGTGAACAGTATTTACACTAACGACATAGAGCTGATTCCTGTTTGTGTGTGTGTGAACCGGATACCCGCTGTACCAACATGCTCGGTATCAGAATCCTTGAAAAGCTTATAGTCGCTCAACTACTCAAGAAATTCCCTTTCTTCCTTTCTTTCTTTCTTAGTCTGACCCCTTTTACCTACTCAATGTAGGTGTAGACGGTTATTGTTGCACTTGATCACACTCAATGACACACACACACACTCGGTAGGACTCCTCTGGGCGAGGAATCGGCCTGACAACACACAACACTCACAAGAGACAGACATCCATGCCCCCGGCGGGATTCGAACCGGCAATCCCAGCAAGCAAGCGGCCACCGGGATCCGTGCCTTTCCTGGAATCTCAAAATGTCTGTGTTCGCAAGAGACAGACGAACCCAGTCCACACAACACATGCTCGCTGTCTGTTTTTGTTGTTTGCCCGACAGGTGCGCCGTATCCTGTTACAAGCTGTGAAAAAGCCGTTCGATCATACCATGCTTCAAATAAGAACAGTGCGTCTAATGCTTTGTGTTTTGACCTTCGTCGATTAAGCTTGTTCACCGAGTTTTTGCAAGAGTTCCTCAGCTTCGAACATAATTAGCTGCGGCAGAGCTTAATCGGTATAGTGACTAGACTATGGGTTGGACGACCGAGGAATCGTGGTTCGATTCAGGCAGGTACAGGAGATTTTTCTTTCCCCATAACATCCAGACTGATTCTGGGGCCCACCCAGCCTCCTTTCAATGGTTACGTGTGGCTTTTTCCCCGGCAATAAAGCGGTAGGAGCGTGAAGTTGGCCATTCATTTCCATCTTTTGCCGAAGTTACGAACTAGTGGAGCTATACCTCGGCTCATGTGCCTTTATGGCATGGACAGGGACAACTTTCCCTTTTCCTTTTATCTGTTCCACTTAGACCTACAATTCATTGATTCTTATCTAACGTGGTTTACAGAGTTTATAAGTGTGTGTTTGTGTATGTGTGTGTACATATATATCGTCTGTATGAAGTGAAAATATTATTATGAACGCGAAATTTGATTTGATAAAGACTTGGAAGTGGCCGTGGCCAACTGAAGGTAGTATTCCTGAAGATATTGATAGATAAAAAAACTAGGAGAAACCCAGGCGTGATAGTTGGTAAACCTTTAGACATTCACTGTGGCTGCAAGTCCAGGGACCTCGAAGTAAATGGTAGGATAATGTTAAAATGGATCATAAGGAAGTGTGAGAGTATATGGATAAGATTTATCTGGTTTACGATAGGGTCCTTTGTCGTAGCCTTGTTTACAGGATAACGAACCACGCATACCATAAAAGGCCGGGGAAGGGGGGGGGGGACCAAATTAAAGACTTTCAGCTTTTCAAGAAGGGTACTACTCGCTGGACTAAGTTACTTAGTACAATTTTAGGCTATTACTCTTACACCAGCTCTGTTCCATTTGTTGTGCTGGTCAGATTAAAATGTTATTTGGAATCTAAGGAAATCTGAAAGATATGTGAATTTTTGGACTGTGCAATTTCAGTTCGTTGTCCCGGTCCCTTGCTTGTCACAAGGGGAAATAACCAAAATGTTTAGCGTAGCGGTAAAGAAAGGTCCAGATTCGAATCTCTCTGACTGAAATGTTCGTGATTTCCTCTGTCACTGCATGCAAATGCTGGAGAATATCTTAAATCGACCGTGATGTCTAATTCGCAGTTCTTATCTGGTCGCCATGCATGGCCGTCTTACTGTCTCGTTCGGCGCAATGTAGTCTCTTTAAGCAGTGTCATTAAATAACCGAAGATTCAGTCCGTTGACAACGCTAACGGGACAACCGGTCTCGCCCTATGAACTACCGTGTGCGCAGGTTCCGCTCCGTCTGGGGACATTTATGATTGTCCGCAGTATTTATTTTGTATTGTGCTGTGATTGTATTGCAGTGCGATGGGTTGATACTCCACCTAAGACACTCCGATACTTGTCTCATTAAACACTGAGAAAATTGCTACACTGCAGACGGCCATAACACACAGTACCGCCTTTTCAGTTGTATGGATCGTTTGCTTTCCATTTAGGATTAATTTAGATAGAATTTAATCTAAGTAGTAAAATGCTTCCTCGGAATCTAGTGGACTAATAGGAGTCAGGCCATTCCGTTTCTTCTTCGTATGTTTTTAATCTTGATCGTTTTTACGAGCGTGTCTCTTAAACTGGCAGTTATAAAATGAATAAATGCTTGATCTAAAGAGCTTGAAATGAAATTCCCTTAAACACGTCTGAAAGCTGTAACCGCAGTAACCACACCACATAAATGAGGGTGTTTTTAAAATTGGCCTAACAACACTCTTCCATTAACGCTAAATTGTTCTTTTACGAGGGCCAATTAGCATGCCAACATTACTTTCTTACTGACAGCATTTTGGACGATGTATGCGAGAATGAAGGCTGTTTTACAAGTTCGTATAATTATTTGATACCGTAAGTGCTAATGTTGCCGATCCCAGTGGCCGCGCGGTCTAAGGCGTGGGTCTACGGCCGCTCGCTTACTGGGATTTTGGGTTCGAATCCCACCTAGGGCATGGATGCCTGTCTCTTGTGAGTGTTGTGTGCTGTCAGGTAGAGGTCTCTGCGACGAGCTGGTCCCTCGTCCAGAGGAGTCCTACCGAGTGTGGTGTGTCTAAAAAGTGTGATCATGAAGCCTCGAAAAATAAGGCGGTCTAGGCCCCCACGGGGCTGTCGAGCCATTGAAAAAAAAAGTGCTAATGTTAATGAGAAGGCTTTGACTGGAATGACTTACAGCGAAAATCTGAAAATGCGCCAGCAAACTTGGCTATAACAATTTAAGAACCTCTGGAATCATTCGCTCTTTTGAGGTTCACCGATCGTCCCGTTTTTAAAATAAGAATTGAGATAACTTTTCGGGGACTGAAATGGCGCTCGTCCTTAGGCAAAAGAGTAAAGAAATGCCGAATGATCTGGGCCTTAAAGGAAAAGCTATTATCACCCTCCGAAGACCAGACAACAACAACAACAACAACAATACTGTGAAGAATGTTAACGTTTTGAAGCATAAGTCTTATCACAAACACACTGCATCTTCATTACATAGACTAATCTCTTTGTGCTGTAGCAATATAGGGATATAATCTCGTTTAATTTGGAATCACACGAAACACATAATACATTCTGTGCGTAAAATGCTTAGTGGCTGATGTTAATGCATTTGGTACTTTGAGAAACAACAGTGCTTTAAAGGGTTAATGATGAAAAGTTATGAAAACTGTTAGTATACTGTACATAGTATAACAGCATGAATTATAAAATATACAAGAGGAGAAGCAAGAGAAAGAGAATTTGGAGACTGGAAGGAGAATTTTGATACCTTTATAGACATTAAGTTTGTTAATTCTTCATAACCAGAAGAACAGGTCCTGTCGATAGTATTAGTGATGTTAGGATTTCACGTACCTGCTTTAGCCTGGATTTCTAAAATCTTATGTTATGGGAAATGGGTTACTGACTAGCCCTCCGTATGCCAATATGCTTGTTTGGTTAAAATGGTATCTTATTGCAAGTGCTAGTGATTTTAATGACTAAGCCCACATCAAGCCGCAACACATCTGTTTCCATTTGGTAAAGGACTGTTTAAGAAGTTATGCGTTACGTTGAATTTGCTCTTGTATTATACAGATTCCAAATCCATTTAGATGAATATGAATCTAACCAGCTCCCTTATGGCTTCGTCCACGTTTTTGGTTTTTAATTTTGAGAGTGTATTAATTAGCCATGATATTGGGTGTCGAAAATTAGATAGCCTGTTCTAACAGAGTATTGCCTCGGCTTTAAACGATTTACATTCCGAGCATTTAAAACTAAATATATATTTTCTTTCTGTATTTCCATGCTCACTGACGATTTCCAGCTTTGAAAACCGCAAGTACCTACAGTAGTTTATAATTTATATAAATGACTGTAGAGTTTTCGTTTCACGGGCAGTGTTACGTGACAAGTATTATTGAGTACTGTGGAATAGAATAGAATAGAATAGAATAGAATAGTGTTTCTAAAGGAATTTTATCGTTTCTATCTGAAAACCTTTAAGAAATGTAAATTAGTGACATATTTGATGAGCTCTTATAATATACAAGCATAAGGTGAGGAACTTTGTTGTTAATTTAATCTAAAATGTTAATTTATGCATACTCATGCTTAGGTGAACTGTGATATATCGTACACAAAATTACGTTATGGGATTGTGGTTAATAAGAACCTGCAGTACACGGAATATTAAAAATAACCGTGTGATGATTGAAATAGGTAGTGGTAAGAGCTAAACTTGATAATATGTGTGAAGTTTTACTGATGATCTTTGAACACGTGTTTCTTTTTTAATTTACGCTAGATATGACTTTGAACGAAGTTTCTGTTGAGTGATTGATTTGTGGTTGGTGGGATCAAGAAATTTACTTTTGTGAATTTCGAAAGTTCATCGCCATATCAGCGAAAATCAACAGTTGGATTGGAGCGTACTTCTAATTTATCTTGGAAGTTATAAATTTGTGACATATTATTTGCTACAGGCTGTTTCAATTAACATGATAGCAGAATTTAGAATGATGTTGGGAAATGGAAGGGTATTTCTTTGTAGTAGTCAGTACTTACAAGCCTGTACATGGTGAATGCAGTCGTGTAGCTGGAGGCAGTGGCGGACTTTGACTGAGTGACCACACCTCAAATTCTTGCACTTTATATACACGCGGGGTTAACCTTGGCGGTGACCCTGGGGCCCGCTACCTTACAGCTGGTGCTCCTGTTTCAGCCTCCCACTGGAGTCATGCAGGGGAGTGGGGAGGTGAGAGGAGGACATGTCTTGGGTGAAGACATCTAAAAAAAGCCGTATTATGATGCCTTTGTTTCAAATTACTTCAACAGCTTCCTGACCTGTTTCCTTCCACTCAGTATGTGAAACCTGATTGACTCATACCGAATTGGAAATTAAGTTAAAATAAAAGCGTTATAATAACATTCAGGCACCAAAAATTCAGTCTCATTTTGTTTTCTGGATTGTGGTACCATGTAATCCGGTAAGGGGGGGACCGACAATTGAACGTAACGCAGTGCCCCCATTATCTATCCTTTATCTTCACTGCTGTGAAAACCCCCTGTCTATAGAAATGAAATCTGTGACTTTGCAAGGGATGTACTGCATTAAAAATTACTTAAAAATGGAAATATACATAAGGAATAATATTTATTTTTTCCAGTTCGCCATACATTATAGTCGCAACGTGTGCCGTCGATACAGCGTCGTTAGGTACCCACCAGCTGACCCATTTTTACTTAGCCACAATATTTGACAGAGATATCAGCCTACCTTCTGCACCTGCACCTTACAGGAAAAGCTAACGTAAAAGACAGAACAGAAAAATATAATGTGCTTAATATGGGGAACGCTGAACGGAACTGCAGCAAAGAAGGTAAGAGGAAAAACTGTGTAACTTTAAAAAGTGTTGGCTGTACCCATGCTTTAGTGCGGATCTGAAGTTTGAGGCTTGAAAAGAAGTTGTGAGAAGTGGTGAGAACAGAATGTAATCACCAGATTGAGATTTTTAGCATTTGTAACAAGGGCTACATTGTTGGACTGTAGGGCCTGTGCAACAGCAGTATTGATAATAGGTGTGGTTGCGTAGTGTTGATACGTTTCTGAATTGATGCACATGAAGTGGCAGTGCAGAACTGAACAAGTCATCATCATTAGCAGCAACACGGTATGTAATACATCCAGGCTTGTTTCACCTGCATACGTACTGGTCTCCATGTTTTACCTTTGTCGACCTATGTTGCTTCTGACGGAGTGTATTCATACCCTAACTTGGGAATGCATGTATCGTTCATTCTTAATAAGAGTAACATATACATATATATGTATATAAGCTAATGCTTTCTATTCTGTCATTTTTAAGGAGTCAGATTTGGTACTACTTGCAAATAGGAATACAATATCGCATAAATAAACGAAAGTTGAGGGCATTCTGCAGTAGTTATTGCGTAGGCTGTCACTGCCGAAAATATCTCCCGAGCGTACTTCTACGTATCAGCACCGAATTTTATTGCATCTTGGTATAAATCTAGCTATTTTTCTACTACTTTCATATTCACAGCGTGCACAATCAGCAAAATCTTAGTTTGTGTTTCTCTCAAGGATTATAATATATACGATGAATTACAGCGAAATAATTAAGCGAAGTGTAGTTGTTCCTGTGCATGCCATGAAAGCATATGGGGAAGTGGAGGTTTAGCTCCACTCATTCTTAAACTCGGCACTAGAGGGAGGTGAGAGGTCAGCTGGTACCCACTCAGTAAGAGGCTTGGTTGGCTCCAGATTCTGTCTGCTTGCTTTTGAGAAGAGAACCACTGGAAATCGAACCACTTATCCTCTTTCGTCCAGCCCGTAACGTAGTCGCTTACTGAGTATTTTGTGCCGTCTCCTGGTGTGACCAAGTGTGATAATGCGGTGAAACATCAACGGGGCCTTTTGTTACTAATCCTCATCTCGGCCGTGCCACGGCTCAGGCGGTTAGTCGCCGGCCTCTCACCGCGGAGGCCCGGGTTCGATCCCGGGTCAGTCCATGTGAGATTTGTAGTGAACAAAGTGGCACTGGGACAGGTTTTTCTCCGAGTTGTCGGTTTTCCCCTGTCAATTTCATTCCACTGGCGCTCCATTAATTGTAAAACTTGGTAAAAAACTGCTCATCTTCATCACAGGGGTTGCACAAGAAGCCTTAAGGCTGCGGTGCGTCCGTAGCATCTGCTGCGGGGCCCTTCACCATGCAAAAAAAAAAAATCCTGATCTCCATTTAAAGTGAACATTTATTCCGGTGTTTTATGTCGTTCTAACGGAATGGAAAATTTTGCGTTTTACCTAAGTGTGAGTACCCTACCCAGCAGCCTTGTGTGGAATATTAATTGGAAGCGTAATTGACATTTATTGGCTGCTGGAGTCTTGTGTAGAACGGTGTGCTGGAACGTTATGTCTTTGTCTGTTGCCCAGCAACTTTATGTGATAACGTCTAATTGAGCAGCTTTCCAGGTCATTAATATGGCTGCTGTCATCATCATCATAAAAGTTAGATCTGTGTGAGACGTGATAGTTCCGTCGGTAGTGGATGGAAGGCAGGGGCTCGATTTCTGATAAAATAAGAGGTTTTCTTAAAGAGTAATGTCTTCTGCGACGTAGCATCGTGTAGTTCGTTAAATAGGCACCAACAATTTGGAGGGATCTGCTCTCTTCATTTTCATGTTCTGCTCTGAAAATGTAGGCACCGCTCGTTGACTCTGTTATTGTCCCTAAGTTTTAAATTCGTAAACAGTTTCAAGAATAACACCGAAAACTTGAGTATTTTAAATGCACCTTACCACTTTTTACGTAGCAGACACTATAAGATTTCACCATATCCTAGCAACAGGCTTGCAATCGATCATAATTGAAATGTCGTACACACTGAAATATTGTATCGTTTGTACTTATGTTGTGAACGGAGAGGTTTACAATTGAATCTCCTCGATTGTTGTGTTCAGATCGTCAACTGTTTCTTCTGTCTCAACTCGCAGCTGTCTCAATTATGAAAACCAACCAGGGCGAGATATCTTATATGTTCGTAAGCTTTCATCTAAATTGTCTGTTTTTTCTGTCTGATTTTCATCACGCTCGGTATGTAACGAAAAATTATAGTAAAAGCTCCAAATACGAAATTTCACGAAAATCCGTCCGGTAGGAGTCGCGCTGTTCCATGCGGACTGACGGACGTACGGACAGACACGATAAGGATAATAATCGTTTTTTTCAACTGCTTTGCGAACGCAGCTAACAAATCTTTGTGTTAATATAGCGAATGAAGAATTACACGAAGGCAATCGAGACAGCAGCAAAGTCTGTGACAAAAGAGGACTCATCCCATATTTAGCTACCATTCTCGCACATTGTACTCGTAACTCTTCTTCAATATGTAGAAATTTATTTTAATTCAGAGTCTCGCTGCTCGCAGGTTGATGTATACAATTTTATACTAGTCTTTGTCAATATTTAGCTGTTAACGTTGATATGAATAGTTTAGTAATGTGCAGGCTAAATGTTTGTGTACCATTAAGTCACATTAACGCAACTAAAGTTCGTCAATCAATACGATCAAACCCAGGAAACTGCCGAAAGTTCCGCGACGAAAACTTCCGCGTGGCGTGATCTAGGAAATGGGTCTCTTGTCCCCTAAGATGACCATACTGGTATCCTTGATACACTTCCTATAATGATCAGGCAAGGTCGGTACGAAAGACGGTGTCAATTATCAACCACGGCATATTACTTGTGTGAGTTCTGTTCCTCATCCTGATTGTCCAGTAAACTCAGTGCCTCGAAAGATAGCACTGAGATGCTGGCAGATGACTAGAGTAATCATGTGACGAATTCATTATTATTGCAGCACCTAATGTTGTGGTGGCAGAACCCGATGGCTCAGTGCTGCTAACATCAAACCCACGATCCTGAGCCCTTTTGTCCTTTTATTATATCCACAGCTTACTTCTGTAAAGGATAATTTTAATATTATTCTACTTAGTGTTCTAAATGAACATCTTAAAAGTGGTTTATCCCCGCGTGGCTACACAACCATCCCGTAGTGCCCTCTGAGATTTCATTGATACGACAAAACTAGGTGAAGAGGCTAGGGCCCGAAATTGGGCAGTCATGCCATAGTAGTAGTAGTAGTAGTAGTAGTAGTAACAATATTATTGATCTGTATATACCACAAAATTCCTATATCGTAAAATTACCTCTTCCTTTGTCATTCGTACATCCAAATGTTTTCACGAACACTTTGTTTTGAAATATTTGTGACGCGCATATTTGTTCGTTCATTTCGTGGTTTATTTAACAAAGTAGAGTGAACAATTTGCAGAGGCTCGAGTGAGAGGGTCATGATTCCAGAAATGCAACTTAAATTAGTCTTTTGTCGAAGTTTACAGTACTACAGTTTGTGGCGTGTATAAATATTTCAGTAGGTTTCAGAATCGGTTGCTGAGCAAAATATTTGAACTTGGAGAAAAAAAATAATAGGATGGAGAAAAGCGCATAATAATTCCAAATTTGTGTTGTTCAGTACATATTATTAGGGTGTTTACCTGGGGGATGATATGGGTGAAATATGTATCCTAGGTTGTATGGGCGACATAACTGAATACAAATTGTTACGCGAAAAGTTAAAGAGAAAAAATTAGGTAGGAGACTGAAGCAGTGGCGTAGCTGGGTTTTTTGGCACCTGGGGCGAGTAATCACAGTGGCAGCCCCTAACAGAAACTATGAACTTCAAGAATTTATAAGAAAAATCACAAGTATTTATTGAATTTTATTTTGTTTGGCTCAATGATTTAAAATCAAAATTAGAAAATAATTTTTTAAATTAAAATATCCATTTTCCGCTCCTTGGACTATGCTGCCCCTGGCGGCCGCACCGCTCACCCTCCCCTATCTACGCTTCTGGACCGAAGCATAAATGAGAGTTTGGTATTAAATTGATTTTAATAAGCGTGGGTTTAGTATGTGAACTTGATTCGTCAGTTTTAAGACGCGGCTCTTAGGCGGGCTCTTTTGACCATCAGTATACAACAGTATGGTGTCATAAACGATGGGGAATTTATTGACCAGGTAATTGACTGTCATCTTCTCAAGAAGAAATCTACTGATATAATAATCGTATAGTGCTTCCATGTACCCCAATCGAACATATTACAAAGAAATTAAGTCTTATATCTTGTCCTGAACATGCCCGAGGGTTGAGGAATGTTGTTGATAGCCTTATGGTGAATTCCTAAAACACGTCTTGAAGGCTGGAGCAGCAAAACGAGTCGCTAAGTGCAATGTAACTACAACCAGATCGGAATTATGTAAGGCATTCCCAGCAGAATCGTCGTCTCTCTGAAGATCTTAAATTTAAAACCTGCCACAGACAGAGATCATTAACCGCGTGTCGTCTGTGATCATGACGTGATCCGAATGGATTGCAGCCTTCGTCAGACCGGTGTTGTTGCTTCAACCTATTACAGTAGCACCATTATTCCATGAAGAAGGCGAATGTAAAGTGCTTCCAAATTACATTCTTGTATAACCTGCATATCATGTTTAGGAAAAATAAGAGACTAATCTATAATAATTAACCAACCAATGCGCAGTCTTTGTTTTTTTTTAGTCGTCCTCTTCTACCTACTCCGGTTTCCCGTTTCAGTGTCGAGGTTTGTAATTTTTCTTTTGATCACACTGAGAGACACACCACAGTCGGTAGGACTCCTCTGGACGAGTGATCGGCTCGTCGCAGAGGTCTCTACCTGACAACAACACACAACACTCACAAGAGACAAACATCCATGCCCCCGGTGGGATTATTTTTTTTTGCCTGTCCGGGGTTTTTCCCCTTTGATCCATTTTTGTACTGTTTTAAATCCTTTCGTCCTTCATGTCACTTTTTACGTTCCATGCTACCGTCCTTTCAACAAACACAACACAAACATCCATGCCCCCCGGTGGGATTCGAACCCACGATCCTAGCAAGCGAGCGGCCGAAGACCCACGCCTTAGACCGCACGGCCACTGGATCGGCAGTCTTTGTTTTTACACCGTTATATTACATTAAAACATTGAAGACTCCTACATGTTTCGATCCCTGTTGGGATTGTCATCAGGGAGAATTTCCATCAAATGATCTTGTATAAAACATTTTTGTAAGTTGTTAGTTCCTAATGTCTTGTACATCATGTAGAAGAACCGAGCAGTAATATGTAGTCTTTATATGAGACATCCCCGTTTGTATATCAGATCACAAAAATATATTTATACAATCTCCATCACGTAAACAAACGTTAAAATTAAAAAAATAATATATAATAATAAATAATTTTAACGTTTGTTTTATGTGACCGGACATTGAATAAATATACTTTTGTAGTAAGATGTAGGTTGCTCCGTGTAGGACAGATGTATGTAAAAGAATATGGAAATTTGATATACAGTGTTTGGGAGCAGCTTGTGTGTATGGCGAAACCTGGCACGGTACTGTAGGTTAATTATTATAGATTTTTTTTTTCCTATGGCTCAACAGCCCCTTTTCGGGTGCCTAGGCCTCCTCATTTCGAGGTTTCATGATCACACACATTAGACACACCACACTCGGTAGGACTCCTCTGGACGAGGGACCAGCTCGTCGCAGAGACCTCTACCTGACAACACACAACACTCACAAGAGACAGACATCCATGCCCCCGGTGGGATTCGAACCCACGATCCTGGTAAGCGAGCGGCCGTAGACCCACGCCTTAGACCGCACGGCCACTGGGATCGGCAATTATTATAGATTAGTCATTATCAATTCACGGAATGAATAACATAAACAAGTGGTAGAGATAGCATTTTCTTCTGATAATTTCGAGTATGGGAAGTTTTCCCATGTCAGATGGTTAGCCTTGACGCTGGTGAGACAAGTGGGGGCTTCTTTTGCGAGAGTTCTACACAAACCTCCTTTCATAATTATTCGTCTGCAGGAAGGCAGTCCTTGCACTTTATACCTGAAGGAATTTGGGCTCATGTTGGTCTGTGGATCCTTAGGCAACATATTCGGATCAGTCCACCGTATGTGGCGAGCTGCCGCAACCAAAACCAGGTGGAGTGCCCTCTAGTGGCTACAGCGTCCACCAAAACTAGTTTTGAAAATTCTGAACATCTAAACGAGCCTGTTACACCAACTCCTTCAAATGTAAAACGAAAATAGCAGTTTTTTTCGTGGAGATATGATGCCGTAGATATTGGTGTATATGTACCAAGTTTTTGGAGAAGCTTGCTGGTTCCAACTTCAGATAGTCCTCGTGGATTACTCTGAAGATGGAGACATAAAGCTGTTCTGAGACATTTCTAACTACACGGCGTCATGTCCCAGAAGATGGAAATTTTAATAAACCTATTTTCAAACAAAACCTCAGTGTAAGGTGCAAGTAAACAGTAGGTCTGTCAGGTAGACTGAAGTTTTTTTTTATGATCGTTATACATTCTTTGATTCTTTTATAGCACTGAGTTGCTTTACCACTTCAGAGTAAAATATTTTTCAAGAAAGACTTTATAACACCGGATTATTTAATCAATGATTTTAAAATAACATCAAGGAAGTTGTTGCAAATTATTTCCATTTAAGGATAAGTAATGGATCAATCCATTTGTCTTATACTATCTGAGGTCAATACTTGCCGGTATTAGGGGGCAATTAAAACATATCACTATATATTTCAGTCAAATACGTCAATATCTATTGTATACTGGCGTCGCTGCGCGTTTCGGTACGGCCGTGAGGGGGCGAAGTGACATATTGCATTGTATTCTTTTGAAAACATTATTCATGACAAAATAACCATATTAATTAAAATTATTGTATTGAATACTAAAAACTTACAGATGTGTGTATCATCCATTTTATATACTCGACGCCCTAGAGCAGCGTTTCCCAAACTATGTTCCGCGGAACACTGGTGTTCCGTGAGATGTGAATAGGTGTTCCGTGAAAAAATCGAGAAACCAAAAAAAATCGTAGGTTTTTTAATTAAATATGAATTTAGCATATTTGATCATAGTTTAAGACACTGTTCATATAAACATTTTTATAAGAACCTTTCATTTGGTGACTAACAGATCTCGTTGCGCTGACTTCTATTTGATAAATGACGGACCATAAAACATGTGTTCCGTAAATATTTACTGAGTTAAAAAGTGTTTGTGACGAAAACGTTTGGGAAACGCTGCCCTAGAGCTTAGAAATGTATGACGATATTATTCACAGTTTGTTATGTCTGGATCCTGCAAAAAAACATCGCCACGTTTTACAGTATTTATGACGACGTACAAGTCTAAAGCCGGGACTAGACGGCGCGCGGTTCGTCGAGTGACGTGACGTCACTTGCTTGGCCAAGAGATCGGAACAGAAAAGACAATCTGGCTACACGACGCGGCGCAGCTTGGCAAATGGCGGACCAGCGGCCTTGCTCGGGTAGGTTCGGCTCGGCTTGTGGAATAACGCGTCGTGTTGTTCTGCTGCTACCCGCTTGGCGCGTAGACTGCAAGCCCCGTGTAGCCGCAACAGCTGCCCGCGCCGAGTCCCTTTGAGGATCGTGAAAAAACAGCTTCTGCGGCGATCCAACGAGCCTCGCTCGCCCAATCACAAGCCGCGCCGCGCCAGGCCGGATACATGGCGCGTTTGAATACTATTCTTTGTCAATGACGTCAGTTATGAAGTAAAACGAGCCGAGCCACGCGCCATCTAGTTGAGCCTTTACGTTCTTTCTTTCTTAGTCTGACCTCTCCTACCGACTCATTATAGGGGTATAGGGTTATTGTTGTGTCTGATCACAACGACACACACACATACACACACACACACACACTTGGTAGGAGTCGCATAAGTCTTGAAGAAAAAAATACTTTTTTCCTTTGACTAAGATGCCTGAAACACATAGTGTATTTATTTTGTTTGCCTGTCGATTTTTAATCATTAAAACACGTTGAATTGCGCATGTAGTTACGTATTTACTGTACAGTATTGGGGGAGATGAAGGTACCGTGTTGGTTGTGCCGGTGTCAGACGGTGTCGTGATGTGGCTGTGTGCTGGCGCTGTTGTCTGTGCTTATGCTGTTGTATATCTCTTCAATCAGGTAAATCATGAAGTGTCTTTGTTTCTTTGCAGTCTCATAAACATTTTGAAATAAGCGATGTGTGTTTACAGATAAATTGTTTTTGCATTAATTCTACCGTCTCTTCAGTTTAGTTTTCTTTGGCTGGCTTTTCCGTTGCATATCGCCGCAGACTGCGACTCGGAATGATTGTTTTCGAATTTTTATATTAGACTATACTGCGGGTTGGCTCTGGTATTTACATTATTAGTTACGAGGCATTCTTGTTTATTTGAAGTCAGGTGCATATTTTTATTCTGATAAGGAGCTAGAAATTCGACATTTTTACAAACACGGCTGCCTGTAAACTGATCTTTCTTACAACTAAGCACGGATATTTGGCTATAGAATCGACACGTTTTTTCTTTTCCAACTTACAAATATTATATTTAGTTCACTCGGTTCTGCTTCTTTTATAGTGCCTTCACTCTGTGGCATTTTTCTTTGCTTAGGCGGGTGAACGTAGATATATACTGCTGCAATCCAAATTTGGATATTTAATAGCTTTAGATTCTTTTTTGATTTTATCTTTCTTGTTTTTTCCTCGTAGTTTCGCTTTCATCCTGCTTATTGTTTTTATTTTAATTAAGAGTTCTCAAAATCGTTTCTTGTAAAATGGAGGGTGGAGGAGGCGCAGTCATAGTTAATATTAAGTTCAATCTTCTGCTCGCTATAAGCAAAACATACAATACAGTATAAAACACACACATGTATATGTATATATATAATACATACACATAAGCGTAGTCTGTATAGCGACTCGATACGGGCTGGAAGGCCCGGGGATCTAATCCCGGTGGGGGGGCGAGATTTTTCGCAGCCGTCCGGACCGGCCCTGGGGCCCACCCAGCCTCCTATATAATGGGTACCGGGTCTCTTTCCCCGGGGGTAAAGCGGCCGGGGCGTGGAGTTGACCACCCACCCCATCTAGTGCCAGGGTTAAAGAAAGAGTAGAGCTATACCTCTACTCCCCCTCTGGGAATTCATGGCCTATACTAGGGAGAATATTACCTTTTATATACATACACATATATAGAAAGTGAAAGTTCTCTGCTTATTTTTTCGGTACTGAAGGCAGATGTGGGTGAACAGGAACATGAGATTTTTTATCTGCGAAGAAGGTTATCATTTTAAACAAAGTGGATGAGAATAACTCTCACAATTCCTCACTGTAATAAGGTAACTGAACAGCTGCAGTGTCAAGAATTTCAGTGAATTCCCCAGTTGTTTTCCCTAAAAAACAGTACGCAAACGGCTACCGCATTTTCTTTGAATAAAACAAAGCTAACTAAAAGATTTGTTAAATGGATTTTGTATCTGTTATCTACCGTTTTTCGTATTTATAATTTATTTAAATCCGAGACTTAATTTATGTTACTTCTTATCCAGTAATGCAGTAGATGAGTTGCAACAAAGTACAATTTCACGTACACGTAGTTAAACGAGAAAAATAAGACAGTCAAATTTGGGGCGAAATGCCGACCAAACATTTTTATCTAAGTTTGGAATTACTACGAACGGGTCTCTTGTACACAGAAAACTGTGTACTTGGAACTTCCACACCAAAACGAAAATGTGATTTATGTCGAAAAGGCCGTCTTACTTTCGCAGAACAATAGAATAATGTGTCAAACTCATATTATAGGAAACTTAAGTATTTACCAAATATCCGGAGTTTCGCTTCACTCCCACCCTTAGTGCACACTTTAAAGAGAGCTGTCTGTCGTAAGGAAAACAATCTGTAAATGATTTAAAGTCTGTGATCTGTGTGGTTTTCCGAAACAATGACCGAAATATCTGCAGGTAGACACTTCGTCTAGTTGGTAGTAGTGTGTGTATGTGTATGTGACGGAGGAAGGTTTGACGTAAGGAAGGACTTGCCTCTAAAGGTCAATACCGTTTATGCAGAGGCAGTTACTAGGAAAGTGAAAGTAGAATACAATGCAATGTATAAGCAAGCTAGCAGGAGACAGGTTCATTTGACTATTTCCTTTTGGTTATCCGTCTTGAGGGGCAAATCCTGTAATGTATAGGAAAATAAATTACTGCGTTTGTTTCAGCCGGAACGCTTTTAACTTTTTTGTGTCAACTGAAACAACGTTCCGGTGCGTTCCGGTCCAGTTCGAGCACTGAATATGGCTAATATTACGAGTGGTGCTGTCTTCGTATCCTTTCTCCAACTCTACTGCCTAGGGGAAGGAGGGGCATAGTGATGCGAGAGTGGATGTATAATACATTGTTCGGCGCGAGGACATTTGCCGCGTGTTTATTTAGTTGTATACTAATGCATTTATTTCCTGTCTATGATTATGCAGTATTTCGCGGTACCATCAGAATTTGCACATCCTTATTAAGACACCGAGGTCATTGAAGTAAGTTTTTTTTCTTCAAAATCGCCCCAGCTTTAGACAGAACAATGTGTCCCTCTTTGTTATACTTGCGTGGCGTGGGAAGAGAGCAATGTTGCTACCGTACATTAGACTTTTAAAATAAATACATGGCTCTTGCCTAAGTTGCCTCCTAAAGTGCCGCTTCCGAAGCTCGTCTAGGTGGCCATCCCTGGTCTACAGCCTCAAAGGGGCTTGACGGTGACTTCAGTAGAAGCCTCTATGACGTAAGAAATAGAACAACATGATATTATATATATATATATATATATAGTGTTGTGTGCGTTTGTCTGTGTGTGTGTGTGTGTGTGTGTGATATGCTGAGTGGGTCCATGGTATGTGGAAGGTGTGCCGGAGATAGTGGTGTGCCTATCGTAGTAATTAACTGTGGAATGTGTGCGGGTGAAGAAACAACACGTGTGGCTAAACTAACAATTTACTTGTATATATATCGCTCAAGAGACAGCAGTTTGTCGTGAGCCACCGATACACAACTTTACAGGAGGCAGAAAAAACTTGACCGATCCTCAATAGACCCACATTTAAGCATGTTATGTTTTTATAGAAACTGTAAGGACAAGCAATTTTTTTTGTGGACACGAAATTTTTGACAGAGGTGTGTTTGTAACCCAACTGTCTAGTAAAGCGGGAATCTCAGTTTCATGAATTGTGTGGGTTACGACAAATTGCCGTTTCATGAGCGTTACATATATATATATATATATATATATAATATATATATATACGTGTGTGTGTGTGCGTGCGCGCTCGCGAGTTTTTGTAAAGGAAACTGAAATCGTGTCGTGGATAATGCTTTAAAGTAATTTTCAGCGAGTAGCGGCTCAGACTTTGATGGAAATTGATTTTATTCGAATTGGATTCTGGAATCGAGATTTTCCTCGGAATTTCGTCATTTTATGTACACAAGTTTGTACTGCGAAAAGCGCACGTAGTCCACTATATGTTTACAGACTGTGCAGCCGAGCGACTGATGATGATGATGCTTCCCCACACCTTCAGTTCTCTATGCATTTTATTTTTTGTGTTAAGTTTATGAAATATCGTTACATTGCTGGTTACGTATAATAATGAGATTTAGTCACAAAAACAGGTTATGTTTCGTAGTATGGACTTTAAGTTATGGCACCGTGTAGGCTGTTAAGTGCTTGTCAGTGTTTCGGATGAACACGCTGCCTCAAATCTTCCAAGGTAATGTTTCTTCGAATGCCTGTAACCAACCATCAAACTACATGGTTTCATGTAATCTATGTCATTATTAGTTTTAATAATTTATTATATGATTTCTATACACGGAAGTATTTTAACGAATGTAGACGGTAACAAATTCTCATAGAACGTCTTGTTAAAGAGAGCTGTCTGTTTTGTGTAGCATATAAAAGGAATTACTTCACTACTAATTAGAGACTCAGCCACAT
Organism: Reticulitermes speratus; assembly: GCA_021186555.1. NCBI lineage: Eukaryota > Metazoa > Arthropoda > Insecta > Blattodea > Rhinotermitidae > Reticulitermes > Reticulitermes speratus. Next base: position 27,085,838 of record JAJKFL010000005.1, read on the forward strand.
TTTCCCCACGCCAGGAATTGACAATATCACGATGGTGTTTTGAGCACGTCCTTGATGATCTCGTAAACACCGTCACTTATCCGGTGTGGCCCTGAAGTGGCTTACAAAAAATGCAGTTTTTACATGACGTAACTCTGGCGATCCTCTGCCAATCAACTTCGGATAACTGGATGCATATTTTTCTCAGTTTACAATTTCTATGTTCTCTATTAGAATATTAGCCACAATGTGCTTGAAAAATATGTACCAAAAGCCGTTTGACCTAAACCAGAAATAATTGCATATTTTTCTGTCTTCATAATTCCTGCATAGTATTGTGATCGGGGAATGTCGATCAAAAAGTGAATAAATACGACTGGAGGGGCTGTATGTCGATTCCCTGCAGGGACGCCGAGATTCTTCCCTTGATCACTTTAACCAGAACGACTAATATCCGTCCCGTCCAGGCTGTTACACGTGCAGGGAGCTAGAGAAGCTTTAGCGTGAAGATGACCACCGCTGTCGGGTTAATAATTCGTTTTGTTTCGCTTTAACGTTACACTGGTATGGCACGCAAACGTAATCTACCATTTTCTTTTTGTATTTATGAAAATTCAGTATCCAAATGAATCTTGGAAGGGGGAAGACTAAGTAACTCATACGCAAAATGAAAGCCTTACCAAGACAAAATTCGTATCTGAACTACCACTTTTCAGCAGCTTGTTTACTGTAAGTACCACTTATTAAATGGCCTTTATTGAACTGGCACTGTGGTTATGAACCTCCTGAATCCCGAAATAATACACTGAGCACGATCAACCAAATCATAGCGCTTTAGGCCCAGTGGTTACTTGCACCACCAGGTTGTACAGTGATAAATTCTACAATCTTCCTACAGAGTTTACTACTGTGATTTTTACAGGTTTCAGAACAGACAGCAATTATTTCCTTATATTCCGTTAACTGATTGGTTTTTATAACTGAAAACTTGTTTTTACTGCGCCGTACGAACTGGATCTTTAAATATAATTCAGGTAGATCTTGACCTTTAAAAGGTTTGACTATGAGATGTGTGTTAAACCATTAAAACTACATTAAAGTAAAATTTTGATAAGTTTTAGAATGACTTGTAAAAGGTAAGAGAGGCACGAATGTTTGTAGGCCATATATAGTTTAGCGTTATTAAATGTAATTTATTTCATATTATTACTGAATATGCCACACACTTTATATCGAGTTGCGGTGTCCAGTTATTCTGAAAATTGTAGATGCCCGGGGTTTTTTATGGAGTTTTTGGTGTTATGTTTTTATTGTAGGTTCTTTATGTAGTCATTTAAGCATTTTTCATGTATTTTAATAAAATAAAATAATGCAGAATTATCGTTATCTCGTCACTGCCACTGCAGCAACGAGACTCCATCATCAAATTCTTTTGTTAGTATTGAAGCATTATTGGTGATGTCGTTCCGTATTCATCCTGTTCAACAGCATTTATGCATCATTTCATAAATTCATTGTGATTAAATTCCAATGAAAGGAATGATAATTAGAAGCAAACGACATCATTCGATAACAGAGTGGTTTACCCTTTAAATTCGCTACTCGTGTAAGACCAATGATGTCATTCTGTTGGAATTCAAATTCAAATCTTTCATTTCTTTATAATTTAACATACGAGTATGTGATCTGACTACATTTTTAAGCTATGAATCAGACATAAAATACAAGCTTCTATGTCTACAGATGCCGTACAGATGATATCGTGTAACTATCTCTATGAATTTTATTACGTTTTGTTTTTTCAGGGCCATTGCCAAATCGGGTATAGAGCCCATACTTCTTGCAATGCCAAGTAACCTGTTTTTGGCCGTATTGTGTCCCTCTCGTATCATCACTCCACTACAGGCAACACTCGCACAACTCTACTGATATCTCATTCTGGAAGGAAATTACGGTAATTTACACTTGAACTCACACAAGTCTATTTCTTATTTAAATTTTATTAAATTACCAAACATGAAGCTCTAAGTTAAGATGGTTTGCTGTTTAACCTTGGAAAGTAGAAAAAGGAAACTGCTTGTGCTTAAGGATCCTGTGTAGTCACAAGAATTGTGAAGTGTCACACTGAATCAGTTAAGCAAATCCAGTGACTGGCCCTCAATAACTTAAATGTAGAAATAAACAAAGATAAGTTCAGAGTGAGAGGTGCGTTCATATCCCATCCCCACCTTTAAAACATTTCTGTTACATAAACCAGTTTTTTTCAAACACAAAAGAAATACAACGTGAAAATTTAATTAGTTACACGTGTGCCTAACTTGCAATAAGAGGTATTATGGTGCCGTATCTGCATACTGTTTCCTTTGTGGTTAACCGCATAATACAGGATATAGGATGTAGGTGTGTAAGTGTTGGGTCTCATTATTCGGAGTCATGTCAATGAACACTGAGTGTTTATTGGAGAATTACCCTCCTCCACTTGTATGTGCCATCTGTGGTATGACTGAGGCTGGCTATGGGACGCCACCCCCGAGGGCCCCTGCTCCTGAAGGCGGTTTTACTCCTCTACCGCTGTAGGTAATATGTTATTAAGCATTACTGTTTCTCTGCATGCATCCTGCTTACTCATTCGTTTATGTGGCTAATGTGTACTTTAATGATACAATTGCAAAAGACAACCCTATTGCGTGTCGCCTGGCCTGGAATAAATATTGTTATAAAATTCGTTTGTGTCGTGTAGCGGTTTTCCGCAAGTCTAAAAGGCGATGTAGCTCGTAGTAGATCCGTCCAGTTACTTCTAGTTGCAGCTGAGGCTGATCGATGTTTGGTTGATGCCCCATCTCGCGTTTACTCGAGGTTGAAACCTGGATGGATGACGGTACCGCCAGATCTGTAATCTCTTTCATAAACTTACTGCATTTTCCATGACCATGTACCAGATCGCCGTTTCATCCGTGCGGTTCTGTACCAGTACTTACATACTTCGTTTATATCTTGTCGCTACCGTCTTCATGTAATCCTAATGTAATTCAAATAGGGAGAGTAATCGCTTTATGATTTCGGAGTAGGCATAATGTGTTTGTTCGACTTATTCTCTCGAATTATTCGTTATCTGTACCTAATCTGTGGCCCTCTGGCTGCCATTTGAGACAGTCTTGGGGCTCCGTTCAAGCTATACCCGATGCTTGGCTTTCGGCTGCTATGTCATGCTTATTCTTGGCAGGTGATATCCGTGTAAACTGACCCAAAAGTGTAGTATGCAGTTCTTCTTTTGCATTTCAACAATAATTTAAATTTTAAATGTAAAAATTGTCTATGTTAATTTGCAACCAAACAGTCAAAATGCGAAATCGATACATATTAATGATTCTCATTATAGAGGCACAAAAATGGATGGGCGGTGTGAAACACGCTAAAATCGGCTTTCTGGAGCTTCTAAAATGTTGTATAAATGATTTATCAAAAGTAATAATCAATTTTATAACTTCATCCATGAATTGATAAACGTTTCATTATTTCCTTTTTCGTAAGCATTACGTTAGTCAATATAAATGCTTCAATATTAAATTAAATACAATTTCAAGTCACCAAACGTTTGGAAGTTTGTTAAGTTTCCCAAACTGTCGCATGCAAAATTTAATTTAATTCTGAAACTAAATCGGTTTATTATAATTGTTTCAGTTTCTTTAGATACTAACTGCATGTTCATAAGGTACTTCTGTAATGTTAAATATTTTCTATGTGATATTACATCTATTGCATATAAGTTTTAAAACAAGATGCATCATGTACATTTAATAGATCCATAATGTCTAATGAATGAAGTGTTTAGTATCTCCTTTTCTTATTTCATTGCTGTAATTGAAATTCAGCTCCTAAGAAATTTCAAGTATGTTTTATTTAAACCAATTTTTCCTGGCATTCAGTTATCGTATATAATAATACAATTAAACTTTCTAATCTATCCGATCCACAAAAATATTTATTACCAATTACGTACCTTACTTTTCTGTGTACAGTGGAAAGCCACCCATGGTAATAATGTAAAGTAATGTAACGTCCCGTATGGTAATAATGTAAAGCTAAGTCACCTGTGCTAGTAATGTAAAGTAATGTGAAGTCCCCTATGGTAGTAACGTGAAGCAACATGAAGTCACTTATGTAATAATGTGTAGCGATGTGAAGTCATCTATTAGCATACGCACGAAATTTTACGGTCCTGAATTTTATACATGTAAGAATTTTGTTGATTGTGTTTACCTGAACTGGTTTGTTTGTTTTTGTGAAGTAGTATTTCGTTGGAAAAATGGACACACTTTATTATGCCATATGCAAGTAGCTACTAAATATAATACACACTTATGTGAGCCAAATTCCCGACGATGAAATGCGACGAACAAAACAGCTGCTTTAGTTGTACATGCAGGCATGGACATTTGACAGTCTTGTATTCTGAATATGTATACCGTATAAAATAATTTTTATAACCGAATAAACGTGATGCGTGTATTTGAAGTTAATTCATGTGAATACTGTGTGTGTTACACGTATCTACAACACGGTAGTTGCCAAGTTTATGCAAAATACTGAAGTCTTAAAAACGCGACAGTGTACTTTTCAATATTGAGTTCTTTATTACATAGTTTACCGACTACCAGTCTCCAATTTACCTTTAAATCAATATGGTAACTACGTGCAACATCTGATTCAGCACTCGATAATCCTACAGTCTTACCACACCTTACAGTTACATGTGTCATATGTTTCTCATCGTAAACAGCAATTGTTTTTGTAAATATCAGTAACACGTTTGTATTGTTCGATCTCGGGTCAGTCCATGTGGGATTTGTGGTGGACAGAGTGGCACTGGAACAGGTTTTTCCCCGAGTACTTCGGTTTTCCCCTGTCAATTTCATTCCACCGGTGCTCAATTACTTGAAAAAATGAAAAACTGATCACCTTTCTCTTCATCTTCATCACAAGGGTTGCACAATAAGCCTCAAGACTGCGGTGCTACAGTAGCTTCTGCTGCGGGGCCCTTCTAAAAAAAATTTGTATTTGTAATTTAGGTGCAGTGAGTTTACTGTGAGGTATTACCTTAATTTTAAAATACCATTTGCAGTAGATATATTCAAATCTTAAAAAGAGTTACATAGTTAAGAATTTGATAATATAATCTGAAGTTTAAACAACGCTAATGCCAAAACCAACATTGGACACGATCCCCCTAAGTCAGTTCCATTCACGTCCCAGCCTCATAACGTATTTCCCTAATACCCATAGTAATATTCTTATCACATCTTCTTAACCTTCCAAGTGGACGTTCTCCAGGAGGTTACCGCAAAAATATTCTGCATACATTCTTTGTGTTTCCCATCCTACTCACATGTCAAGGCTCCTCTTACCCTAAATTTCACGTTCATAGCAATAGTGTTGGCCTGTATGTACGTGAATCACGATGTTCCTGTATGTGTCTTGTCCTAAACGGCTCTCATGTCTCCTCTGCTTTAGGACAAAATGCTTTTCTGAACACTTTTTGAGATTCGTGTTTTTCGCACTCTTTCCCAAAACTAAGAAGTCACGCCTCATAAACGTATGAAACAACTGGTAAGATGTAAGATTTGAGGTACTCTTTTGGGAGGGGGGCTATCAGTGGAGATTGAAGCCTTATGAGATGTTATGTGGTGTCCTTGGGTAAGTAGTTCTCGAAATTTCGAGGGATTATAGCGCCTTTACCGTCAGGCTTAAGCAGTCCCTGAAAATAAAGGCACTACAGTCTTTCGCAACGTCGGGAACTACTTACCCGGCGACACAGCGTAACATCCTAGAAGATTTGAATCTTAAGCTATCAAAATTTAATCTTCAACAGTTTGTTCAAGTAGACTTCTCTAATTTCACATTGAACCAAATTTTTATTTGTTAGGTTTCTTCAGATTCTTAAGTTTTAAAACAGTATCAAACTATCTGTTACCTATATCTCTATTGCTGATTTTGTCTTCGTCCTTGGTTCATGTATAAGACTAAGAACAAATAATCTAAATGTATTTAACCATTCGCAGCACAGTGGCTCTTAGACTACACATTTGTCCTATGACTTACGCAACCCAAGAAACACTGGTGCTAGAAGTGTTGCCGAATTGGTAGGTGTTACGAGATTTGAGTTTGTCGCTTTGCTGTCCAAGTAACGCTTATTCGCAATAACGTGTTTTAATTGCCTTTACCAACCGCACTGATGCTGTTAAGAATTTGTAGTGACGCACTTTATCTTCTCAAAACAGTACAGAAACATCCTTTTATGAACGTTCGATGGGCAGACCATAAACTCATCACCAAGTTAATACGAACAATTCATAAAAAAATAAGTCAGCATCTTAATTTTACTTTTAAAAGTCGTTTTGATGTTTCCTGATAATTACCGTGATTTGATTTATTTTTATGGTGGTGTAGGTTTAGTTTAGTAAAATATTTTTGTGTGACACATCATCTTACTCCTTTCTGTGTGTGTATGTTCTTCGACTCAGTGCGTTGGAAATGGATTACAGTGAAACGGTTAATTGTATTTTTGTTTTATTGCATGTAAAATCTTCCTCCGAGATGCGCACGTCAGCATTAAGCTCTAACTCCATGAACCAACATTAGGAGCGTTTATCGGACGCTATCTTTAGATGAACGAAGTTGTCCGTCGTGTTTGCTTCAGAATTTTTAGGTGGGGCAGATACACGGTGATGGTGCTACCATGAGCTTTTTTCCCCTTACATAACAAAGAAATTAATCGAAAAAGAATCCCTTACCGAATTTATCCGAATCGGACGAAAAGTTTAGAAAATATGGCAAACTTAATTTTGCTTCCTGTTATAAAGTATAAACTTCATTTTGCTGATTTTCACAAAACTCATAATTAGGGAACGGCAGTGATTGGAGATCTACAATGCTGAATTTGACCCAAATTGCTCTAAAAATGTGGCAATTGCGGGCACAGATTTATTTACGCCCTTCCACGACACTCATCTTGCTCGACAACTTTTGATAAAGAACTCCTGTACCGACATTCATTAAAGTCGATTAAGCCGTTTAGTTGCTGATACTGGGTCACAAACAGACCGACGGATGAATGTGGTCCTGACATGAGGCCTTCTGTCTTTTACTTCGTAAATAAAGCCTAAAACCTACAGGTTATTGCTTTGTGAGGAAATAATCGCTTTTTGTTCTGAGAATCATACAAAACACACAAATGTACTCTGTTGGTAGAACGTAGAATTGTTGATGTTATACGTGGTGGCACATAAAGTAACCTTAACCTTTGAATGTTTAAATCGGTTTCAATTTAAACTTATTTATGTGTCAGACTGCAGTCAACAGATCTAAAATAATATCTTCGTAATCTTGCAGATAGGACCATTGATAGGAAGTGTATAAACACGGGAAGTAACAAATTATAGAGGTTATGTCCGTGGTGACTAACTGATTTGTACAGATTCGTCCTGGTGCCTGTACCTAATGACACATTAACATATTCTGATATACAGTTGGCAGTTTGGCGCAGCGATCAATCCGGAATGGGGCAGCACATTTGTCCGCTGGCGGAGGTGCTAGGGATTGACATGTCGCCATTGTTGGAGTGGCATATCAAAGCCATGTAAACGGCACTGTTCGCTCCCCTCCCCTTACTATGGTTGTTAAATATATGAACCCCTCCTTTCATATTATTACAGTGGAAAAAGCTAAACGCTAGCATATTATATTCCGAAAGGGCAAAGGGGTTTTGGGGAGGGGGTTCTAATACTTGTTGTGCACACCCCAAAAACCGCCTTATGGACATTGGCAAGTCTTCTTTTTCTATTGTACCATAATAACAGACAGCCCCCACAGCTTAAAGCTGAAGCCGAAATGCCAATTTGTCAGTGAGTTTGAAAAGCCCTGGCGGCGACATATGCAGGCCTGGGGAGATTATCTGTTCTATACACACCCAGCTGCGCGCACCGCTCGCTCGCTCGCTCGGTAAGAGAATAATGAACTAGCCGCGTACCTGGAACAGACTTCATACCATCTTTTCACAGAGCAATGGGTGAAGATGATGCCTCAATAGAGAGCGAGCATTTTAAATGCGTTCAGTGGCGAATGGGCTGGCTCAAATTGTTTCACGGTTACTTTGACATTTACAGAAATTTCGTATTGAACAGAGTATATGCGTTTCGTATTCCTCCCGAACTGTTTGCGCACCAGTGAATGTTCAGCGAGTTGCATACGTGCGTGTGTAAACGAATATAAGACTTCGTGTGACGTCAGTCTTCCTTACTCTGGTCCGACCTGAAACACAATCAGCGTGCTTCGACAAATGTTAGTCTAGCTTCCCAGTGTCAAATTTTATTAAACATTCATACAACGTGCCTCAACTTGTTTCATGCAGGGAGACTAAGAGACATAGACGGACAGTCAGTCGGACAGACAGACATACAGACAGACAGAGAGGTAAGCAGGCAGGCATGGTGAAGTTAATCGGCGACGCTTTGCGACTTTTCACTTCCTACGCCCAAGAAACGTATAAGAATATTAAACAACAAAAGGTATTAGCTTCATAAGATGTGAGGTTTTAACGACTGTGAAGACTTAGTTTGTGCTCTGTCGCGTTATGACACGTTGCTTTCTAGTTATTGACTCTCGACAGGTCTGTACCGACTAAAGTTACGCAGACACACTTTTAGTCTTTAAACCTAAATGGACGAGATTGCTTTGAAAAACTAAATGAACTTGAGAGGATAATATTAAAGTTTGTCTTACAGAAACAGAATATACATATTTGCACTGCATTTTGCTAGCCTGGATTAGAATCCTGTGGCATTCTGCATAAAAAAAAGTTAGACATCTTGTTCTCCTGATTATTGATTTTAAAGAAAGAATTCGGACTGTAGCGTCAGACTGTACAAGAAACGTGGGGGCGTTACTTACTTTGTTAAGCTGTAGTCACTACGCAGCCATCTAATTTAGAGTGTAGACGATATGGAGGCTCTCCTTTAAAGTCACTTTTATGCGGTGAAACTCATTTAATTATCTTACAATACCAACCAAATTGTATATCTTTCTTCCGTCTGCTGTCATTTCGCGCCTCAGTCGAGTGCACCTTTTAAATAGCAGGTTAACTTGAATCATATTTAAAGATTCAGTTCGCACCACGCAGTAAACACACTCTGTCTCCTATGAAAACCAATAATCACTGTTTGGTCTGAGGCCCATAAATACAGATAAATACACTGTCTGGGGAGAACGTATAATTTCTGTATGTTAAAGCTGGTGGTACGTAAAGTAACCACTGGGCTCTAAAGGGTTATACTTTTGTGACTGGCATATCAAGGATTTAATTTCAGGGGAGTTATTTGAAAACCCGTTTAATGAAAGCCACTAACATTACGTAGAGTAGCCAGGATAACGCAGGTGGTATAGTAACTACACTTCGGGCTGGGTGACCACAGAATTGTGGTTCGATTCCTGACAGTACAAGATTTTTTCCCCTTTTCCTAAGCAACCAGGCAGACTGTGGGATCCATCCAGCCTTTATTCGTTGGGTACCGGGGGCTCTTTCTTTGGGGGTAAAGTGATCCGTGCTTGAAGCTGACCACTCACAGCTTTATCTAGTGCTGAAGTTAGGAATGCGTGGAGCTCTACCTCTGCCCTTCTATATGCCTTCATGGCGTGATAGTTAAGGACAGTGGCAAATTTAGCTTAACTTTATTAACGTTACATGTATGCAAAAACCAGATTTCCTCTTGCCACAAATAATTTTTAACTTACATCAAATTTTCATTTTCCAATTAAATTTTACCAAAATAGAAACTACAGACTTTACTTTTATATTATATGTACCGTGCATTCTGTCATAAGTTTAAGTCAAACCAACCAATGCACACGAATTATTAACAAAGTATATTTATAACACCTACATACGTTTCGGCAATCAAGTGATTCGTTGATGCACCCCTTGAGGATGGCAACTTGATTGCCGAAACGTATGTAGGGGTTATAAATATACTTTGTTAATACTTCTTGTGCATTGGTTGGTTTGACTTAAACTACAGACTTTAAGTTTCTTTGGCAGGTAAAGTATGCGCAAAACAAGACAGTGGTAAATCAAGGTATACGTCAGACAAGAACGTCAGAGAAATTGTAGTCCTACATAAATACAAGAGGATTGAATATGATCCTTACAAACGGAACGTCTTCTGGGAATCGAATCTCTGTCACGCTTTTCCTAGCCAGACTTCACAACTAGGCTGTACCGTTGAGACAGCTCAATTAAATAAAGGAAGAACATAACCATGGAAAACGTTTCCTGAATTAGCCAAGTACAGTCCCCCACTGCAAGGGGTACCACCAGTCTGTATGGAGAACGGGAGAGGGGGTAGAAGCTAAGGGTCAACACGACAAGAACTCAACAAGTTCCAATCCTCAAACTCGACCTGTACACAGAAAACACCCCCCTCTTTTGCCCGTTCCATTAACAGGCAAGCCAACATATTAGGTGCAGAACTCCGTAAGAAAGTCTTTGATAGAACCAACCAGACGAAATATCTTAGCTCTACTTCTTTTCAAAGTAGATGCATCCGCTATCCAGCCATTTTGCCTTCCGTAACGTCTGTTACCTTGCATTTTCACTTCAGCCGTTGGTTCTGTGAGCTTACACTGCAGTCATGCCTTTTAAGAATGAATCCTTCAAATGACATACCTTAATTTTAAAGTGACAGAGATTCACTGTTATATAAGAGTTGGAGGAGAAAGAGATATACCTGGCTACAGATCTAGGAAGGTAGAGCGATTTTAAGCGTTCTTTGCAATGTAAGAAGAATGTCTTTACGGGCAAGTCTGTTTGTCCGTCTCTCTCTCCCTCTGTCTCTGTGGCCTAGTATTATCGCTAGAAGTGTTAGAAAAAAATGATAAAACTCGAAGTGCAAGACTACCACTACAATTTTTCGGAAAATTCCGATTTATACGCACACATAATCATTTTATTTAAAGCTGTGAATGGACAAATGGGTCGCAGGTGAATTTATTGAGCCGCAAGGGACGCCGTTAGCACCCTATACAGAAGGCGTCTCAACATAAAAGACATGGTCTTCTGGAACTCATGCCATGTAATTTGGTAGACAGGTACTAAAGTTTCGGACGAACCTGCAGCTCCTGCCTTCATCTGAAGATACAGGCAACATTACGCTATATTTACCGTGCATTCTATAGCAATTGGAGGTTATTTATTTATCATACCAACTCTTGCACAATTTTTACATTATTATTACTTCACCCCTATACGTATTTCGGCATTCAGAATGCCATCCTCAGGGGTCACAGTGTTAAAAGCATAGACTATACATCGATTGTATAAAAAGTCACATCAATATGAGTAAAATGTTGAGCGTTAAACTACTAGTCTACTGTTTTGTGTTCTGATTGAGCTCATACACCACATGTGTATTAAAATATCACTTAAATGTTAAAATTGTTACACATTTTTTGAAGTTTTTTAAATTAGTGGCAGATTTGGTCTTGTATCCTGTATGTCGACGCATTAATAAATACACCCTTATACATTCCTTACGATTTCGGATACGATTTCGATACCATGATTCTAATTACCTCTGTGGTTAGATGTACTAAGTGTACTTCAGACCTACAATTTCGGTACTGAACAGATGTAATTTTCTCGTGGGCACTACATGTCCAGCCATCCAGTTCTCTTCAACTGAAACTAATAATATTTTCCATGGGGTAAGAAATTGCTGTCCACTTATTAATTGCGTCTTTGTTCCATACATTTTCCACGGCTATTTATTTTTCTTTCGGAGTGACAAACCGTATTTTACACGTGTGCAAAACAATACCGTCAGAGAAATTATAGTGTTATGTATTTCTAAATGTTGTCCTTGTGCTTGAGTACCACGACGATCCCGGGCCTCCGCGGTGAGATTTTGTGGTGAAAAAAGTCACTGAAACAGTTTTTTCTTCTAGTACTTTATTTTAGCCATGGTAGTATAATACTACCACTGTTTCATATTCATATGCATCGTAAAGCTACGAGTATGAGATGGAGAAGCGGGCGAAATTGGGAACTTACAAAGAAAGTAATGCTTTTTTGGGTGTCGGGGAGCAGGGCAAAGCAAATTTTTTTTCTGGTGAACCTACTGCCTGCTACTTCGGATTAAGATGTAGGCAGCAGGTTCCTCCGAAACGTTAGTGCCTATCTACCGAAGTGTGTGTACATGGCGGTTTTAGTCACTGACTTAACACTACCACAAAACGAAATGCTCAGTTTCGCATTCAAAACCCCCAGGATAAGGTCCAAGATGGGTTTTTTTTCAGAAGGTAGTTAATGTTTGTGCTTCATAGGATGCGGAACATTTCACTACTAACTGAACGAGCGTCAGCCCATCAAGAAAGACTGCTCATGAAGTTAGTTCCTTTGAAGTTGACTCACTTTGGTTATTTTCAGCTGCTAAATTCATGTAGCGTCGAAAAGAATTAAATAGAATCGTTATGGAATTATAATACGTTAGAAGTAGTTGTGACGTAAGTTTTACGTTATTCATTCCGGGCATTGATAATGATCAATCTATAATAATTAACCAACAGATCACAATCTTTGTATTTACGCAGTTATATTATATGGACACATGTAGGGGTCTTGTACGTTTTAAGGTAATATAACTGTGTAAATGGAAATACGTGTATTATGCATTTGTTGGTTAATTATTATAGTTGTTTATTTTAAATTTTTTAAAGTTGTCCATTCCGTGCATTTTTATATCAATATATTCAATTTATTTACCAACCAAAGGCACATTATTAGTTACATAGGCGTGTTAAAGACGTAGCTCCGACATGTTTCGGTACAAGCATACCATCTTCAGGGAGCACAATTATTATAGATTAGTTGTGATGTAGGGCCTACTTTTAAATATTGTTTCAACTTTTGGATGGAAGTACAGATAATAAATAAGCACACATCAGTCAAGAGAGCTTGTTCCTAGCCTTTTTGTCGAACCAGCTGCCTCCAAACTGTGAGGCACACATTTACCACTCATTTACAGAGTACTGTGTTCTTTGCGGCACTGCATCAGTCCGCAGCAGCTGTGGACTTCTAAGAATGTCTGTAGGTAACAGAAAAAAGGCCGCTATATCGATTGTACAATCTGGACTCCTGCCCGAGCTTAATGACTTGTGTGCAACTGAAGCTATTCTGCTTCTATTTCATTGTCTTACAAACGATAGAAGTTATAGGAGGTCTGTCCTTTTGCGACTTTTAGAACTGTATCATCGCAGTTACATTCCGGCGATTGAATTTTTATGGAAACAAATTACTACACGACACGAACCGAGAAAGTTGCTTGTTTTTTGTTTTTGTTTTTTCTTGCAGACCTGTTCTCCGATACGTATATGGTCAGAATTTCGGGGAGTAGCAGAAGAGTGAAAAGCAGCTGGTGCATTTTCTGATATCAGTATCTGTAGTCAGAGGTAACTACAGATCAAAACTGGAGTACGTACCTTAAAAAGAAAGTTTAGGTAGACATTTCTTCATAGTATTTGAAAGACTGAAAATAGCTGTATGGTATTAATTAATATAGGCCCAATTTAATTAAGAATAAGTGGTTCAAAGTATATAAAACTTTGCTTAAGTCTAACTTTATCTTATATGCAGGAAAAAACTGATTTAAATGCCACCTATTGACGCTTCAAAGCCGTAAATTTTATTATTGGATTAATAATGTCATGAATCTCAGGCTACAGATGTAGCCTAATTGTTGGGAACACCTTAAAAGAAACGAAGAAAATCTTATCTGTAAGAAAGTTTTGAGTTTTGGTACACGATGATCAAGTCTTACTTCGGTCTGAGTATCCATAACATAAGATTTCAATGGTTTTTCCGAGTCCTTCCAGACAAATGCTGAGATCGTAATGTTCAATGCGCTGTCACTGCTTGCTTATACGTCGTATCGTATTACGATCCTTCTAAGACAGTTCAAGTGTGAAATCAATACGTGTATTCGAAATGTCGGAAGATTATTCCAAAATGTCAGGACCGTACGTCCCCATCAGTCCGTTCAGTATCGATCTGTTTTCAGAAGCAACCGACGCTGTGACAAATTAAGAGTTGGTTTTAGTGGCTTTTTACAAATCTAGGACCTCAAACTTACAAGCCAAATATGGTTGCGGTTTCAACAGAACAATAGACATTTTTTCCACCCCGTTACCTTTTGATTGTACTGAATAAACCTTTTGAAATTCTGAAGCACTTATTGTCCTTTCTTCATATTTCATGGAAGTGCTCTTGAATTTTTATCATGTACACCACCGATAGAAAGCTGCGTCTAGAATAAAACTTTATTCAGTTGCCCCGTAATACTTCTCATACTTGTAGAAAGAAACATTTGAATGGCTTATTATGCCTTCGTTGTGCTGCTACTCGGAGTGTCAATACTGTGTCCCCTGATTTTATGCTTTGTTGCCTCCGAACAATACGTTTGTTATTAACCAATCAGATCGCATGCGAGTCTTTAAGCCGAATATGGGTGTCTGATACTTTTATACATAAGGACATCGATGGTGATGATAAATGCTAGACAATTTCCAGGTAGATTTTTAATCCATATATATATATACATTCGATTTAACTCACCTTGGTGTTCGGGGTTCTCTAAATACATTAATGAAATCAATATTAACTTGCAAACCAAGGTTTTATTTCAGCAGCTTTTCAAGAAATTATCTGTTCTTTTGTGCAACCTGGTATTTCAATGTCGTGTCCACAAGACGCCGTCATATGATCTTGCTCTGAAACAGATGAACACAGCCAATATTCTCACACCCTGTTTCTTTGAGCATTTTATACCTGAAATTTATCTAAATAATGTTTTAAAATGAGGACTGGAGGTATCGCTGCACACATTCCTGACAGTTTAAAGCATAATGATTATTATATGTACCACTGCTTTCACGTTAAAGATCTGGGCATTTTGTCCACAGAGTTTGCCTCTGAATTTCGTAGACTCCCAGATTAAACGGATTAGTAGCAGCATTAATAGAGTGGTCTTTGTAATGGAGATTTGGCATGTTTTAAATGAGGGAGGAACTTCACTGTTTAAATATCGTTCAGAAGAGTTTCAGCGTTCGAAGGTTTAATTACTCACCCCGCCCTAAGGCCATATGAGTAAAGCACCTGTATTCTTAATATCAGCATTACATGGGTGTAAATACCATGCTTCATATCTCGGCCCATTCACCTCTGACCCATTGGATTGGAGGATTGGTAGGCGACTAACCGGGGTCCATGTTCAATCCCAGACCAGTTCATATGGAATTTGTGGTGGGAAAATTGTATTGGGGCACATTTCTGTCAGAGTACTTCTGTTTTCCCCTTGTCAGTATTATTCCACCAAGCTCCATATACTAATATTTCATTTTTTTATTCGTTTACCACCAGTGCTATGCAATCGTAGCAGTTGTCAGCATCCTTAAACACACCACTTCTTTCCCTCTTGATTTGAGTTTAGGTGGAATTCAGAGTTTGTTTGGATGCGTAGAGAAGAGAAGAAGGTTTGTGGATAGATGTAATGCTTTTACTTTAAGCACTTTGTACAAAGACGCTGAAACATGTTCGGTGTGGTGTCTGAAGTGGAATGGCTCCATCAGGAAAAGGCCAAGTGTGCCTTGCGATCCCACGGGAATCAAATACCCATGGAGCTGCAGGCCAATGCGGGCGGCGCTGCAGGAATCTGATGAGGATGCTTGAGGAAGCGGTCCGTCGGTGTGTTTGTTTTGTATACCACACTGCAGGAGGTCAGGCTGCTGAGACGCAAAGAGCTTGTGTCGCAACAGTTCTCATGCTCTCCACTGTTTTTCTACCGTATTTCCTTCTTCACGTCACAGGGTGAGCGAAAATTTAAATGTAGCACGACGATGTTATTCTGTGAAGAGTATGTAATTGTATTGCATTCTTTCGCGAGAACTTGGCGAAAGTTTCTCCTCTGTAATTTTTGTGGCCCTCCTCCGCTTCTTCAGACAGGTAACCGATGTGTTTCAGTCTCACTGATCTTTGCCCCTTTGTAAGAGTCCAGTAGTGCTGATTGGCTCTGAAGATGAAGGCACTAGGATACTTCGAAACGTCGGGTAATACACACCAAATGACACAGCGTTTCATCCCGGGAGACGTGAATCTTTGTCAAAGAATGCAGGTGGTAATTTTGTATACTATGTATTTGCGTCCACACTGCCCAGCCTTGTTCGCATTATCAACTCGTATCGATCTGATAAAGCGAGAGGATTATTGAATTATGTTTTATTCCAGCGTGCGTAATTTTCAGTACGAATATTCGTTGTTTATCCAATTTCAGTACAGTAGCCTATCGCTTTACTCATTGTAATATGTTTATTTAGTCGTCCTTGTAGTAGGAGGCTGTGTAGTGTCGAGTAGGCCTACTTGATCATTTGCGAATAACGACTGGAGTAGGGTGGGGAAGGAAGAGGTTGTATCGCGGCATTGCGCCGATCCCAGTGGCCGCGCGGTCTAAGGCGTGGGTCTGCGGCCGCTAGCTTGCTGGGATTGCGGGTTCGAATCCTGCCAGGGTCATGGATGTCTGTTCCTCGAGAGTGTTGTGTGTTGTCCGGTAGAGGTCTCTGCGACGAGCTGATAACCCGTCCAGAGGGGTACTACCGAATGTGGTGTGTTTGAGTGTGATCGTCTAGCCTCGACAATGAGGAGGCCCTGGCCCACTAGGGGCTGTCGCGCCATGAAAAAAAAATCGCGACCTTTCAAGGTACTGAAGATACCTACAGAAAACCTCAGCGATGATCAGAACACGATTTCTGTCTTCAAATTGTTCAGAGCAACTCTTGGGACCACCCATCCTCATATTCTATAGGTATAGGGGGGATCTTTCTCATGAAGTAAAACGGCCGGGGCGTGATGCTGATCACTCACCGCTATATAGTGCTGAGGTTAGGCATGACTGTAGCTGTACCTTCACGCGCCCGTATGCGTTCATATCGTGGAACATGGACAACTTAACTTTTACCTTGCCTTCCAGATACAAATGAGTGCTTGGAATGTGTTCTTTAATTTGCTTGTTACTTAATCCGTCCCTCGGTTTATCTTTCTTTCTTTCTTTCTTTCTTAGTGTGACCCCTGTCTACATACTCGTTGTGGGTTTAGAGGGTTATTGTTGTACTTGATCACACTCAATGACACACGCACACACACACTCAGTAAGACTACTCTGGACGAGGGATCAGACCGTCGCAGAGACCTCTACCTGACAACACACAACATTCACAAGCGACAGACATCCAGGCCCCCGGCGGGATTTGAACCCGCAATCCCAGCAAGCGAGCGGCCACAGACACACTACTTAGACCGCTCGGATCGGCGGTTTGTTTATCAGTTACTGGAAATGCAGTTCACTGAATGTACTTTAAGTATTTTCGCATGTGATTTTTAAATGCAGTTGACTGAAAGAGAGGTAAAACTTGGGGCTGGAATGGAAGACCCTGGCCCAACCTTATATATTTTTGACTTTATTCGCAGGTAGCAGAGACTGTAAAGCGGGACTTTCCATGTTTCTCTTACAGTCTCATTAGGCCATTCAGCCGAAAAATCTCTTCCTTTTTACAACGGCTGAAAGCTAACCAGAAAATTGTAAAGGTTCTCCATTGTGCGACACTAAACAAGAAACGGAAGGTTTGAGACTCATTCCTCAAGCACTGGCAAATATTGTACGGGGTCTGGCGTTTCAGTTAGTCGGTTTCCGCGTTACAGCTCTTTGTATTTTTTTTCAGTCGATAAAAGAAATTCGCGTGGTTATGAAACTCGAATGTTCGTGACCTTTCAAGGAAGAGGTAATCATCGTGCTCTGTCCTTAACTCATTGTCATTAAATGTATTTAAATAACGTTTAAGAATTAAGTACCTGTCTCACAGAAAACAAGGCACTTCTCCATTAGAAAGATCAATTCATTAATGCCTTTTGGGGAAATAATCGCTGCATATTCCGAGAATTATAGGAAATATAAACGCACTCTGTGGGAAAAATGCGGCGAGTCTAAATGTTAACGTAGATGATACCCAGGGTTATATCATCTTTATCTTCTTCTTTTGTGTAGGCCAATGCGGCCCAAAGTCCATTTTCTTCTTGAATTTCTGCGTGTTTTTGGACCTTTGGTATTATACCTCGGACGGAGTGCTTCAATCCTTTCAAGTATGAAGTTCATGTAAGTAATATTCAAAATTTTATTTTACAGAAAGCGCACCGTCTTCCTTACAATGATTAGATGGTTAATGCTGTGCAAGAAAACCCCTTCCGTTCCTCCTGAGAACCATACGAAACAAATATATTCTGTGGGCAAACTACAGATATTTTGAACATTAAAGAAGGCGGAGCAGTCACCAATGGACTTAAACCGTTAATACATTCATATAATTCATGTCTTTATCATTCTTTATCTAACAGCCTTTAAGACTAGATCTACTAAATTTTCTCTTGCCGCCCTTTCTATAATTTTACATGCTTTCTTAATTTCCCCACACATACGAAACTTCTGTCCCTTGCCGTGTATCTTCATTTAATTACGAATATCTTAACCCTTAAAGTACAGTGATTAATCTGTGTACCATTTATTCTAACACAAGTCTGTCTTTTTCACAACGGTGTATTTGTTTCATGTGATACGTATTATAAACAGCACATATTTACCTGAACAGAATTAAGTAGTTGGCCTTTGTAGCGGAGACGCAGTGAGTTTTCTGTGCGGTACTAATTACATTTTTAAAATTATTGAGATTAATTTCACGCTCCGATGACCTGGTATTAGAAGAAAAGTACGAATTGTGTACATTCTCAATACTCAAGTTTCCTTCATTCTCCCGTTGCTTCAACTCTATATTGAGATATTTTCGTAGCTTTGTGCTCCGGCTTATCATCCCACGGCCTCCCTGCTGGGACTTGAACATGGATCGCCCAGTCCTCGTTACATTGCTTCAGCTATCCCAGCTCATGTTTCATCTTTTCTGTACTACATTCTTCACGTGAGCACTTTCCTTATCAGCCACTTCAAGTAGCTTATGTCAGCACGCGGATATACTGTAACTGGCGTCAGGATGGTGCATTTATTTCGCACACCAGCCGTGTTGTAAACTTCAGTGCTTCTACCTGTTTTTGGTTCCTTCTTGTAGAGAACACGGTTTAAAGTGCCGACAAATAGGAACCCCAAAAGGCAAGGGTCATTATGCTGACAGAAATATTCAATATTGTCGAAATCTCGGAGCAACAAAGCCCTCCGCAATAAAACACAATTCCACCAGAAAATTGCCATTTTATCATGGGTTTTACAGCCTTCATAGGGATTTCCTTTCTTTTCTGCACATAACGCCACTAACACAGATTTTTAACCTAGCAACATACCATTGACCATTGATCTCATATGCACTCTTCCACTACTTCGAAACCTGCATAACGAATTGTCAGTGAGGCGCTGGGTTCAATTCTATTTGACACCGAGCTCAGACCTCTTCAAGGGCCTACCCAGTCGTCTGTCGACTGTGTACGCAGTGCTTCCACTCCTTAGCTAAACTAAACAGTGTGTGAAGGCCGTGCCATGGCTCAGGCGGTTAGTCGCCGGCCTCTCACCACGGAGGCCCGGGTTCGATCCCAGGTCAAGTCCATGTGAGATTTGTGGTGGACAAAGTGGCACTGGGACAGGTTTTTCTCCGAGTTGTCGGTTTTCCCCTGTCAATTTCATTCCACTGGTGCTCCATTACTTGTAAAACTTGGTAAAAAACTGCTCATCCTCATCTTCATCTTCATCACAGGGGTTGCACAATAAGCCTTAAGGCTGCGGTGCGCCCGTAGCATCAGCTGCGGGGCCCCCTCACCAAAAAAAAAAAAAACAGTGTGTGAAAATGATATGTCACCTCGATTTGTGCTGAAGCATAAGAATTATCTGAACAACCGTTAGTGGTTTTTACACTTCGACAAATTCCCCCTTCTACTTTATACATTATCTTTAAAGAAATCAGTGCTTACGTGGATAAGGCACATTTATGAGCTGACACTAGGTCTGTGACGATTAATTCATTTTTGGTCCATTAGTTGGTTAAAATGCGTCACTCGAACGTTGTTATTTTTAAACTGTTTTTCTGGAGCCGAATCCTGAGGAATGATTAGGTGTTTAGTTGATCAAAAAGATACGAACCGGAAGCTTTATCCCTGTGTGCACGTTGAACCCTATCCCGAACCGGACAACCCTTGTCCGCCTCGTAACACCCTCCGTCTTTCAAGTTCTCTGATGTTTTACTGATACCCTCTCTTTACATTTAATCTCCCGCGTGGTATGATTCAGGCATATATCTCGTCCATATCGCCCGTGTTCTGATCATCCTAAAAGGGTTTGTTGAAGATCACATATTATGAAGCTTCACATTATGTAATGTTCTCCGTCCTTCTTTTAATTTCTCTCTCTTTGGTAGAAATATTTCCTACAGCAGTTGGCTTTAAAACAGTCTGAACCTGCCTAAAATGAAACATCTCGTTGTGTTTCAGAAAACTACAATAAATAAGTTGTAGATCTTCAATCGTAACTGTGAGATTGAGAGCTCAGTAATGTCATTTAAAAATTATTAATATTTCCCTCTTCTATGCATTTGATAACTGTGCCTCACATTGGCTTAAACCCGAAACATGTAGCAAATATTAGACACTAAATGCATTTTCTAAATTAGGGAATTAATTACTGTCAAACACAACTAATGTATATATATATTATGTACTTTATTCTGACAACATGTTTCCACCCAATATGATCATATTCAGGCCACTGATATAAAATTCATAAAAAGTACTGTATGTAATTTTATTAAACTATATTAATCTTGGTATAATTATAATTAAAATGTAATTAATTGAGATACTAATAATTGTCTAAAAACAGTTGTGGTTGACGGTCTACAACGTTATTTACTCACAAACTTCGTTGCTCTCTTTATATTTTCATTACTATATATTATCAATCCACCACATACTAATAGCAATAATCTAATATCTCTTGCAATTAATTTACATTACGGTTTCGATCACAGGACAGCAGTACCTAACATTTCTCCCATTTCTCCAAGGACCTTATCTGTCAACTTATTTATACATATCGACGTTCCAAAACCTGTAACTACATACGTCGTTCTGTATAGGAAAATGCTGTAACGCTTTAACCATTCACATTCTCTGTGGGTTAACTTTATCTCCCGGTCGCATTGTGCCCTGTGAAAAAGCCCTAGGTACATACTGGATCAGAGTTTGAGTGGGCCCCAAAGTCGGTCTGGCTTCGTGAAAAATCTCTGCTCATCGGGACCCTCTGTCACTGTTTACTGACGGAGCTGTTTCAACGTATTCTGTTGAAAGAGTAACTTGATCAAACGTATGAGATTTAGATCTGGTTTGCCTCTAAGAGCGTGTCTTGTGACTGACCTAGACGCTGTTCCTCAGCTGCTTGTGATACCGAGTATGGATTTTTGTGGCTCCACTACAGACGGTTGTCAGGTCCTTTGAAATAACCTCTTCAGCGCTACGCCCGTCGCATCTCAGGTTAGCTTAGGCTATAGCACACTACTTTCACCGGAATACCCCGGATTTTCGCTCCATTACATCCGATTCAGCGAACTCTTTTAAACTGCGTGCCTTTCTTTCGTAAAGCTTTTACTGCCACGCTTGTTAGCGGAGACCGCAGCATGTTATTGCGCCCGGGATATTCCGGGCTAGCGCGAACCGTAGGACATCACTGCGCCCGGGATATTCCGGGCTATCGCGAACCGTAGGACATCACTGCGTCTGGGATATTCCGGGCTAGCGCGAACCGTAGGACATCACTGCGCCGGGATATTCCGGGCTATCGCGAACCGTAGGATATCACTGCGTCTGGGATATTCCGGGCTAGCGCGAACCGTAGGACATCACTGCGCCCGGGATATTCCGGGCTAGCGCGAACCGTAGGACATCACTGCGTCTGGGATATTCCAGAATAAACTGAACCTTCGCACATCACCGCGCCTGGGATACCCTATACCGGACTAGCGCAGACCGTCGTCACTTCCGCTGGGGTGTTCTAGTATGTAATGGCAATAAATTATGGACCTACATTCTCTCCCATCTTGTGACAAACATTTGGAACTATCTGTACATTTCTACCAATAATGATGTATCGGTGAGCTACAAAATGTTGATCAAACAATGCGTCAAAGAATAAGCTGGGCTGGACATGTAGCTAGACTGGCAGAGACATGAAGTGCGTTTAGTTGTATTTCAGTGAGGAATCAGCTACGAAATTTGCCCCTTGAAAACAAAGAATGAAACTGGACTCAGATTGGGCTGGTCCATGATCATGTCCAGTGAAGGGCTTTGATGTTGAACCACAGAGTAAGTTGGTTACGCTCCTGCATCAATCTGCTTCTTATCATGCTCTTAACATTTCCTGTTTCAGTGGTATTTTGTATAATATGAAATGCTGTATACAGAATAGGAAAACAAGCATAATAGGAATTTACTGTGCAGTTTGACAGTAAAGAAAGTTATTTAACTGTATTACTGGGTTTTAGAAAATACACTCTTATATAAATTATTTACAGTGCAGTCATACATACTTGTCTGCTTATCTCTGAAATGATCCTAAGGCACACTTTGGTATACACATGTACATTTTACATAGTCCACTGCTAATGCTTTATCTACTCTATATCTACAGTATGTTATTAATTAATCGTTTACCGTTATCATCCACTTGAATTAAAATACTGATCTTTCACGGCTTTACAATTCTCTGTTTTCGTATAATCATCATCATATCATCAACAGTATCACGCGTTAAGCTTAGAATGTTCCGGTTACCAGAGTCAGGCTTGCGTTTGGTCCCTCCCTTACATGAATGTAACACAGAAACATGAACGTTTTAAAAAGGCTTCAGGAAAGTTACTCTAAAGGTGGGGAGAGCACTTTCCTTCGAAACACTGATAAACACATACCAGAGTACGCCCTATCCTCTAACCCAGAAGGTCACAATTTGAATTCAGGAAAGTTAATTGAGATTTAACATTTGCACGGCGATATTATTGAGATCGTTTTCTTTCATGTGACGGCGCGTGGTATAGTAGAGAGGCACTCTGATGATGGAGGTGTAAGTTTTCTTCTGAAAATTAGAACTTTTGTACCAAACTACGCAGTGTTACCTCCCAGAAGGCTACAATATTAATACCCACCACTGTGACAATTCACCTCAGCCGAAATTATAAATTCTGTGCTGTTGCATAGCCTGTTATTAACGACTTTGAAATGGCCAGCAAATGGAACTTCCCGTTCATGATGCAAGGACACCTCTCCTGTCGTTACTTCAACAATGCTGTCAGTAGCTCCACACTACGCAGTCATGTCGTAGTTTTAGTGATAACATAACAAAGGATGTGGAATGACAGGAGCCAAATATAAGGTACTGTCCCGGCATTTATCTCTCTAAAGGGAGTAAACGTTCATAGATAACCTCAGTCCAGGTACTTGGCCGAGAGATAAAAAATAAGTACCCCCCCTCCTCTCCTCTTCCCAAATAGGTAACTGGAGTGAGACCCCTCGACCGAAACATTCAGTTGTTGCTGCTCATGTTTTTCAGCTTGTTCATGAAGTATTATTCATTTCGCTATGGAATTATATTAATAAAGAGACAATTTGGATGGCAGTACTATGAGAAAGTAAAATATGTTCCACAATCGCGTAATTAGCGATTTTAATTTGTGTGCCAGTGCAACAGTCAAAACTACTCCCTAAAGAATTTACTGCAGACGACAGCCTCTTCCGGAATAGAACGTAATTTTGTCCTTACGGTTCATGTAATGTTATAAAGAATTGTTTTGCCGGTATAGTTTCCTCATTCTATTCACAATATATAATCACAGTTGGTGTTTAAAGCTATTAATAACATTATTTATGATTCTGTTTATCATAATATTAAAATATGACAATAATTGAACCACAAATTATTTGGTATTGTCTTACGGTTATTCCTCACTGGCTGTAGAATAACATTGCTTGTATATGTAGAAAATAAAGTTAAGATATCAGTTGTTACACCTTATCTTTCTTATAAAGCTGACTTTGTGTTAAAATTATTAATAAGTTAACATCACATATGCTTAAAATTTAAAATACAGGTTTACTTCGATTTACGCTTCTTTGGTTGGCACTTTTTTTTATAGTCCTATTTGTATATCGCAGTTTTCATCCTCAGAAGTGTTTCTTA
This sequence comes from Reticulitermes speratus, assembly GCA_021186555.1. Lineage (NCBI taxonomy): Eukaryota > Metazoa > Arthropoda > Insecta > Blattodea > Rhinotermitidae > Reticulitermes > Reticulitermes speratus. The sequence goes on from JAJKFL010000005.1 coordinate 27,110,122, forward strand.
TTTACTTCCCGCCTTTCAGATTGTACGTGGTTGTTTCTCACATTACGCTTTATGGTGACTCTCGAATTTCCAGATGGATGCTTGCGCGTATGTATTCTTCACTAACGGCTCATAGAGATTATTTGCTGCCATATGCATGTTTATGTGAATGTTTGTGTGTTATTTGGGCTTTGAGTGACCAAATTATTTTAAAATATCGAAATGCGTGATTGAAAAATACATGTTTAGGACTGTAACCGCCGTTTTTATATAGAATTTATGACGAGAAAAATTTTTGATACGATTTCGGGCTTGTCAGTAACGCATATGGCAGGTTGTCAGTAACGAATTTGTCGTGTAAATCGAAGTATATCTGTACATTGCTATACTTATAATAATTCAATTTTTCTGACAAAGTAAGTAATCATAACTAGTTTTCTAGGAGGAAAACTGCATTGCTCCTAATTCATAAGAATTAGTATTCGTGCAAACAAATCCAAGAGATAGGCCTATATTTTACGTTTTCACTGCGGTAAGAATGTACTTTGCGCTTTCCGGTGTTGTGACTCTGTGTGTCTGTTGGGTGGTTACTAATTTATACCATGAGAATGCAGGCATCAGGTTCCCCCGAAACGCTGGTAACCACTTACGAGAAAGCGCAGTGTCACGTAACATAGAGGACTGTAATGCACAAAAGGAACATTCTTTGGAACAGATATGTTCGACCGTATAGAATTTTTCTTTTCATATCAATTTGTCACGAAATTGGTACCATTTACATATGTAACACAATATTCGTGAATTCGTAATAAAATAGATTTACATTTGAGTTCTGTGTTCTTCTGGAAACTGAACATAAGGCACAGATACCAAAGTCAGATACTTGACTTGTGTAACACTCATATCGAGGTTTGCCTAAATGTGGAAACTGAAAGAAGAAGGATACGTTATAGGGCACAGAACTTAATAAAGTCTCTTCTAAAGTTTTAGTTAACAGCATACTATACGCAACTATAACCAGCCTGTATTCCCACTGTGGCCTTGCCGCTAATTTCACTTGATCTCACAGGCTCCAGATTTACTCACGTCATGGATGTTTGTGTGCATATAAACACGGTTTAAGAATCCAGAGAAGTGATTTCCATTTTATCTTATCACTCTGTAAGACTCAAATGTTACTTGTTTTGTACATGTCGCATATGATTCTTTCTATCGGAATATCACCAATTGTCTTTCTAAAGAAAAGTTCTTCGATGGTGGCTGCAGACACATTTCTGAGAGTTGGTAGGAGCAGCAGAAGTTTACCGAAGCGTAGGGGTTGCCCGGGATGTGCCGTGACTATGTATTTGTTGAGTGTGAGTTGTGTGTGGTCCTGAAGAGCTGCTACTGCTGCCGTGTCCACCAGAGTCCTGTCATTGGTACCTGGCGTGCTGCTCTTGCTGCTGCTGCTAGAACTGCTTCCGCTATCCACGTCTATTAACAGGAAGTGACGTAAATCAAAATGGCTGCCGAAATATGCCTTATAGTTCTGCACTTTGTGAACACACCTATTTTTTATTTGTATTTTCCTTAATTTAGGGCTAATATTTTTTTTTATATTCTCTTGAGTAACGGTACTTGATTTTTCTGTTTATAAAAGGTAAAGGTAAAGTTGTCGCTGTGCACGACATGAAGGCATATAGGGGAGTAAATATATATCTCCACTCATCCTTAACCTCGGAACTAGACAGGAGTGAGTGATCAAATTCACCCCCCCCCCCCCGGCTGCTTTACTCTCAATGAAAGAACCCCCTGTACCAATTGAATAAAATGCTGGTTGGGCCTCCGGGTCGGTTTGGACGTTTTTGGAGGATACAAAAATCTGTTGTTTCTGCCGGGAATTGAACTCCGCATCGTCCAATACTGGTCGCTATACCGACTACGCTGTCTCGGCTCCTTTCTTGTGTTTATGGAAGTTGAAATTATGCACGTTTAAATGACTATTGGAGAAAAGCACTTACCTTGTCCTACTTCATGTAAGAGACTCGTAATCTGCATGCAGCCAGGAGTGAAATTACAAATCTGTTAGTCTAAGTCAGACGGTGAAGTCACTTTCAACCTTAAGCCGTGTCTATAACTCACCGTTGGTTCTGAACAGTACGATTGCCCGCAGACAAGCGTACTCATGGGGATCCACGTGGAGCTGCTTGAACTTGTTTAGGGTGTCTTGGAAGGCCTTAACCTCGTGAAGGAGGGCCAGGGTGCGTTCCGTGTCCCTGTGGGCGAGAACTCCGCGATAGCTCACAAGTTGTCCTAACTCCAAGGGCAGCAGATACTGAGCGGCCCCGAGTACGAAAAGCTCCGCCCAGCTCTGTTCCAGTAGCAGGAGCTGCACACAGATAACCAGTTGACTGCCTGTATGTATCAATAGTCCTTCTGAGAAGATAATAGTCCCTCTGCTACTCGAGAAATTCCCGACTTTTATGGAACCCAAAAATTTATTACCGTGTTTACAAGAATCCGAAACTGGACACCATCCTGAGCCAGACGAATCCAATTTATAATATCTTTCTTGTAGAACTATTCTAACATGACTCTCCAACCTACGTCTGTGTTTTCCATTTAGGTTCACCTACACCCAGACATTTTTATGTATGTTACATGTGGTGTGTAATGTAAAAGTGAAGAAAATTATACAAGGATAAACCTCACAACATGAACACGTAATATTGTGAAGGTGATTAAATATTTTAAGTGGGCAACTAAGAACTGCACACACAGTTTTGAAATTCCACGTGAATAAGTCACTTTGCAAAGTTAGGAGTTATTGCGGGTTTGCTGTGGAACTAAAGTAGGCCTAAACTCCCCTCTCTGCCTGAGGTGTGCGTTGCGATTGTCTATAAACGGCGCAAAAGTAACTCTACATGTAAGGCCATGCCATGGCGGAGGCTCGGGTTAAATCCCGGTTTTGTCCATGTGGGATTTGTGGTGGACAAAGTGGCACTGGGAGAGGTTTTTTCCGAGTACTTAGGGTTTTCCCCTGTCAATTTCATTCCACCCCCAATAAAATATCCAACAAACAACTATGGGAAAGAACAAAACAAGAAACAATTAGTAACTGCATCATGAAGAGAAAGTGGGGCTGGATTGGCCATACTTGGAGGAAGCCACAAGAGGATATAACCAGACAAGCACTAGATTGGAACCCACCAGGGAACAGGAAAAGAGGACGCCCCAAAAACACCTGGAAACGTGCAACACTGAAAGACCTACAGCGCATTAACAGAACATGGACAGAAGCCAAACTCGAAGCCCAAAACAGAATCAGATGGAGGAAGAATATCGAGGCCCTATGCTCCACAGGGAGCGAAGAGGATTAACTAACTAACTAACTAACTAATTTCATTCCACCGGTGCTCCATTAAAATGTAAAATCAGAGGAAACCTCATCATCTTCTTCATCTTACTCATAGGGTTGCACAATAAGCCTTCAAGGCTGTAGTGCGTCCGTAGCATCTGCTGCGGGGCCCTCCAATAAATAGTAATAAATAAAAACATCTCTTATGCATAGGCTGCTAGAACTTAATATTGAACGAGAACAGTGTTCAGCCTTACGTTCCAGGAACTTTGCTGCTGGTTTAAAAGCGTTTGGTACCCATTGGAAGGGCCACAGAAACGTAAGGACGTCTTACTGAGATTCAAACTCCGTGTATCAAGTCCCTATTCTGTTAGACAGAGGTATCCTCTTTCGAGGTCAGGTAAGGTACACTTCCCCCTACTCTGGGCCGTGGATGCTACAGTAGACGAGGAGGGAAAACCACACAAATTAATGCTTCATTAAGCATTTTGTTGAACCAGCTTCACGCTCCTTCTGACCTATCCACCGTGAAGTGATCTCAGTTTAGGAAATGTAGAGCTTGTTGAACTGGTTCAAGAAAGAGTCCAATAATGCATTTTGTGCTGGCGATAATGAACGTTCTTGTTCCATAAGTTTTAAATTGTAATTTGAAGTAGTTGGTGTCAGCTGCACATAGAATAGTACGTGTGATGTGTTGGTGAGGCTCATACATAGTCTGTGTCGGCATTCCTAATGTGTAGAGGCATACCCTTACCTGGTCGCTGAAATTGAGACTAGTGAAGGCTGGAACATTCTTCGCCCATTTCACATTCATGAAGAGAAGCCGGGCTGCAGACTCGCACAGTGTTTCTGTGGTGTGTGACGGAAAGGGTGAAGGTAGCGTTAGACCCAGAGGAAACTGAAACAGAGAACGACCGAACTGAGGAATCACTGCAACACGCTTTACGCCATGTATGTAGACAATTGTAACTCCTCACCCAACGCGGTGTTGACTATACACGTTTGAAAATAATTCATTATATTCGGGGGGGGGGGGGGGGGGGGGGGAATTGTGGATAGCTGAAAAATTCTAAAACGCGCAGATATTACACGCGGGCCGTTAATCAACCTGGCAGCATCAGCTGTCTACGCTTCATCCCCCGTCCCGGCCTCTTTACTCCGTGACAAAGGGCCTCTGGTGTCCACCGAGTAGGTGGCTTGGTGTCCCCTAGCGCCGGTCTGGACATTTTGGAGAAAAATCTTTTACCACTGCCGGGAATCGAACCACGCTTCTTCGGTTGTCCATAAAACTTCTTTATTATTTAGCTGAGGTATTAAAATCGATAATGTTGTTTACGGAAGTAATTGTTCTTTATGAGGTTCCTATAAAACTCATTAAACTTTGCTGGTAAAATGCAGATACACGTATTTTAAGGTCAATGAACGTAACCAATCACGGTGCTTTAAGGGATTAAGGTGGATGATAGGGAAGTTTGTTGAGAGGCCCGGAGTAGTAAAACATCTGCCTCACTGATCTTGTCCATTGGCGGGCGATGTTGAAACCGCGGGCCTTAGTAGAATCATTTCCTCAGCATCATCATTCGGTAATGTATAATTCACGAAGCTGACAAAGCTCTTGTAAAGTTTTACCTTAGGCAAGGCAGCAGCAATTGCAGCAGGACTGCAGAAGAAAGTCGGTGTTTGTAGCAGCGGATGTGGTGGCTCCTGTCGCGGCACTTTGGGCAAGGCGAGGTCTAAAACAGGGGGATGCGGGGGTGTTGGCTGTAGTAGCGCGGATACGTTTGCGACTCCCAAGGCCCCCGCTAGGTCTGCTGGAGGCGGTGAATTCGGTTCTTTATAGAAAAGCGCCATTTGACGTCGCAGCGTCGAATTTCTTGGTCCTCGTTCGTGTTGAACAGCTGAAGCACGAACGATATCAAAGTCAAATTTATTGTAAAGTAATGCAACTCCTTCCTGATTATTGGGGCAATTATGTTTTAATTTTGGAGCACAGACCGGCTATCCTGACTGGTTTGTTTCGTGGTCTTCCTTGGTCTGTCCAGGTAGATTTTAGGGTAATACTTAGGACGCGACAACTTTTTTCCACATCCTTTCTAATTTATTATTTACGAATAACTTTATCATTTGATGCTATATATATTCTGAGTTACGGACAGCATCGTTAAGTAAGCCACAGATACATGAGCTTACCGTCTTTGTTCATGCCTGTCTGCACGCATTTGCGCAGTCGACAGGCTCGGCACTGGTTGCGGTGCGTCTTGTCCACCACGCAGCTGCCCTCCGCCTTGGCTTTGCACACGTACTGCCTCTGCCTCCTGATGGATCTCTTGAAGAACCCAGCACAGCTGCGACAAGTCGAAACAATGCCTCTTCATACACGAGTTGAAACAGTAGCGAAACAAATGCAGAACGTGAGTCGCTGTTACTTACCCATCGCAGGCAAAGATTCCGTAGTGTTTCCCGACGAATGGTCCTGACACACTTTACATGGGATGTCGTACAGTATTCGACCTAGAGGAATAATAAAAAATTATATATTCCCCCTACATGGCAATATGCTCCAGCTTGTTAAATTTCTGGACCTATTTTGTAAATTGGCTTGATTGCATCATTAAAGGACAAAGAAGACAACAGGCATGATATCCTTGTTAATATTCCTCCCAACTTTGGGGGCTTTTGTCCCCCATTTCAAAGCACATATATTATTGATCCTTCCATCTCTTCATATGCATTCTTTGGGCGCTCCGCCCATGAGGCCGGTGTTCCACAGCTGCCGTGGATATAACATTTGTTAGATATGTTCTTCAAATTTTATAATTTCGTAATTTACGCCTCTGTTATTTACCAAAGCAAAACCTTAAAGATTTAATTGAACATGTGAGATTGCGCTCTTCTGAAATATTACGCAGCGTCGAGTGGTAATCCTTTACCGACGTTTCGGGACAACGTATCGGTCCCATTTTCAAGGGTCAAGAAGTCCTGGACTTCTTGACCCTTGACGCTGCGCAGTATATCAGAAGAGCGCATATCTCATCAACATCGCGGCGGAAACCTGAAATCACTAATTGTTATGTGTTCACGGATTAGGGAAATCAATGACTCTAACGCCCTCTTTCGAAAGTTTCCTTTGTTTCTGCCGTACAGGTTTACTTCTACATGCCATCTTTTATCGTTTTCTGACAATTCTGCTAAATACGTTGTCTTCAAGGTGTGAGGTTTTGACGGTGGTAGAGATAAGTACTGTGGCCTTAGGCGGTATAGCATGCTGTAGTAAAAGGCATGTTTAGAAGCATCCAGAAGAACCTAGATAGGGTCAGGTGGCGGGCTCTTGTGAGTGCGGTAATTAACCTTTGGGTTCCATAAAACGCGGGGAATTTCTTGACTAGCTGACGACCTGTTAGCTTCTCAAGAAGGACTCTGCTCCATGGAGTTAGTTAGTTATTTGCATTGTAATCACTATATTATTAAGCGGTTTGACACAATGACGATAGACGATATAACTTTTATCCTAAAGGTATGGAGTTTGACTCCAGCTCAGTGATGGGATATTTGTGACGTTATTTCGTGGTTTCCATCCGTTCCTCTACTCAAGCGCCGGAATTGTGTGTTAAACACGGCTGCTTCCTTGTGCGTTGCTCTTGACTCATCATTTAACATATCTTGCCATTTCTCAGTATGTGAGAGCAGTAGGCATATCTAATCCCAGTCGTTGATGCAGAACTGTAAAATGTTCAAACAATCAAGATTGTGACTATGAATGTGGGAGACGGGGTATTTCTCTTCTTGGCGCTGCAGCCCGATTCAGTCCGTGAGCTTCAGAATCAATTGCATTAAGTAGAATATGCCTAGTAAGCGTACAGTAGAATTGGGGAGATGCAGGTCTCGTAGAGACGGCATAAAAATATTAAATACAGATTCTGTTTGACTTGTCTTCCTCCTTCTACTCGTTTTTTATCTTCTCTTTTCTGTTGCTCCTGAAGCGTCATTTTTCCGCTTCCTCAATTGCCTGTGCCCTCTTATTCTACTTATTTTGTCCTCTATTCTTCTGTCTCCATTTTCAAGATTACGGTCTTTGAGCTGTGACGCTCTATAAGTAGGTACATTAACACCAACATTTAGGAGGAACATGCTGCCTCTTTCTTCAGGGTAGGTGACGACATGTGTTTCACCAAAATGAAGATAACTATTTACCAGACTATGCCGAACAATTTGGTTCATGACGTAATGCTTGTGGCATATATTCAGGAGGTTAGAATCTCAGACGGGGCACCGACTGTCCTAATCAAGTATTTCTAGGTTTTTCTCAGATTCCCCTTGCAAATGTCAGGATATTATTTCAAATTAGACCGCTTCCTTTCATATCCCTTCCAATTGGATATTTACTAAGCCTATTACCATTGACGCTACATGATCTGACCTAATTTCAGTGCCCTTAAATAAATAAATAAATAAATACATGGTGTCACATCCAAGAAGGCCGTAATATTGGTATTAACTCCATGAAAATGTCAGTTCTTCCTTCTGATTTCTCTTCTCCTTTTCTTTCGTCCTTTCCTTCTGCTCTTCTTCATCTGATATTCCTTCTACCCCTGGTGTATAATTGTAACAGAACTGATCACTACAATCTAGCCGCGTGGAGAGAGTCTTGCACGTTTTGTAATATGCGATTCGAACTTATAGGTGTTGTATGTGCCGACAAATAGCGCCAAAACCCGCAAATTGTCACCACGGATCTAAACCGGGTGATGTTTTTAATGCAAGTTATAGGAATGCCAGAAAGAGTGGCCAGGTCGTTGCAGGGATGAAAGGATAGCACAGAAAAGCGTGCACAGATATCCTTGGCTCAAGCAGCATTTGAGTTGAGCGGTTTTAAATATCGCTCCCACTGGGAAAATGTAATTACTGTCTGAAAACGGAATCAACATACAGAAATAGACAATTTTGAACAGAAGAGGAGACACCGGAAGTACACACGTATGTCTCGTGACAGACATGCGTGCCGGGTGGCAGTTACGTGACCACCGAGGCGAGAAGTTCTGCGCACCCCGCAATGTGTAACAGCCCGGACAAATACTATCAGTTCCAGTTATTGGTGCGGTTACGGTAAGGTGATTTATGCTTGTGCCGAAACATCAGCTGTAGTACCGTAGGTAACGGTAGATTGGAGAGAACTAACGCTTCGTATTCGGGATGTCCTGGTTTCAAATCTCGCGCCCCGAGACCGAAAATTCTGAATCAGATTTTTTTGTTCTTTTTCTCGTTTCCAGGAAAATTTCGGAATTACCTTAAATTATTCTAAATGTTTTCTAATTCATTTTTCCCTAATCATTCTAACATTTGATATTGTATAGTTAGGGGCGTAATGGCTCAGGCGTTAGTTACCGGCCTGTCATTGCCGAGGCCTGGGTTCGATGCCAGGCCAGTCAGGTGGGATTTGTGTTGGAAAATGTGGCATCAGGACAGGCTTTTCTCCGATTGCTTCCGTTTAATCCCGTCAGTGTCATTCCACACGTTCTAAGCATTCCTATTTCATTCACCTGCGTTCGACGCTATTTAATCTTAGCAGCTGACAGCGTCAGTAAATAAAACTTCCTCTGTCTCTTCTCGCTGTGTAGTCTGAGATACGGACAGTGTGGTAAAATACAAATAACCGACCTATTGGATGTACAGGTAAAAATCCAAGTATTCTAATCTTCGTAATAGACAGAATGGAGTGAATTGTTTCACGCTCCAGCGACTATATTCCCGACGCTGATCTCAAAAGTGGTCGACTGGCGAGAAAGGTAAACAGTGCTTCTGTTGAGAATCAAAAACCTGTCATCCACAAGCTCTTCTGCCTCCTTCGAACACGGATGAATCTTACTTTCTCCGGATTAAGCTAGACGATTCATTTATTTTGTATTCTAACGCACCATTTCAGGGTTCGAGGAACGCGAAACTTAGCCCTCGTTTACTAAAGCGGGCCCGTCAAGGAGCCGTGAAACTTTTATTGGGGACCACGGAGAAATACTTTGATAACAAAATTGAATAATTTATGTAATTATACTAAAGAAGCCGATAAAATTACGTGGTTTAATGGAGGGCTTATTGTTATAGATATCGTTATGTTTTATTAGTAATTATTTTTTTTATAAACTTTCAAATAACATTTTCACTGGTTTTGTTTGTTGAGGGAGCTCAAACTCTTTCAAAAGAAGCCAAGGGATTCTTAGAACCAGGGCTTAGACTGCTTACACTGAGTGGTTGATCTGCCAGTAGCCTCAGCTGAATTCTATACCTACTGCACTTGTTAAGTTTCTTTTCTTTTTTGGGAAAGGAGATTCGCATTTTTTTTTTTTTTGCTCTGTAAAGTTTGCCGCTGTCAGCCAGTGAAAGTCGATGTCTAGATTACTTTATGGCTTATGTCTCCAGTAGCACTTGTTATGTTGTGTCTTGTGTACCTGTCAACAGTTGTGGGTGTAGCGGACAATCATTAAACTTCGTATTTTGACCTTAAACACACAGCCGGCACAGTCGGCGGTTCAAAAGACCTTCCTAAACCATGGTGGAACTGTCAGTGGAAGTAAAAAAGGTTCCACTGTAGCGTCCTGCAATACTGACAGCTACCCATCTGCGTTACTAAATAACTAATACGCTAGCTAACTAACTCCTTGGTTATGTACTCAAGTCTTTAGGGTTTGCCAGCAGCGAGGATTAATTTTTGTGGTCTTTAGGTAATGACATCGGGTAGTCTGGTAGGTGGCTATAAAATTTATCTTACACCTGAATATAAAGTACGTTTTTACGAAACGTCGGTACGCACATACAGAATATGCTTTGTCATAGCCCATAACACAATCTTAAAAGGAGCCGATTCTTTAAATAATTGATTTATTTATTCTCTAGTATTAGAAACCCGGTGGTAAAGCGACAGGGGCTTGAAACTGACCATTCGCCATCCAGTGGCCACGTTTATGATGTGTGTATGTTTGTGTGGAATTACACCTCCACTCCCCCATACGCCTTTATAGCGTAGTTGGAATGATAGTGGCAGGGGATAACCGAAGTGCACGGAGGAAAACCTGTCCCATTGCCACGATGTCTACCACAAATTTCGTGTAGACTGGCTTTGGAATGAACCCGGACCTCGCCATAAGGTGGTGGCGACTGATCTCTTGAGCCATGGCACGGCCATAAAAATCGGAAACTCAACTAAGTAATGCAGTAAAAGCCAGTTTCTTCTTCACAGGCACTTCTTTTCCATTACAAAGACCAGCCGGTTAATGCTATTTGGGGAGATATCGCTCTGTATTCTGAGAATTATAAAATTCACTATGTGGGGTAAAACACAAAGATTTTAAATGTTAAAGCGAATATACAAAAATAAGAAGGGTCAATCGAACACTTCGGAAAGTTTTCGGAGATAAATTATGCGGACGGACAGACACGGAATTCCCAATTATTTATACATTTTAATAGAAAGAACGTACAAGAAACTACGTAAAATATTCTATGGCAGGCCGACTTCGTGTGCGAAGAAAAGAGCACGCAAATAACCTACTGAAGCCAGAATGTTGTCTGAATAATGTTTAATGGCTCAGTTCCTTTGTCACACAAAACATATTGCATCTGCATTACAAATACCAAGCCCTTAATGTCGTTTATTCTGAGAATCGTGAAACATAGAAACACTGTGTGGGCAATCTGCAGAATTTTCAATGTTAAAGTACGTGGTACATATAGTAACTACTGTGTTTTAAATGGTTAAAGAACCAGTATTGGCATTAGACCTACAGATGATACTGAACTTGCAAAATGTTGTATCTGTTCTCATTAGTCCTGCATATGGCACCCCTTTAAATTCCGCCATATGTTGTGTGGTGCTGTATGGGTAAATGCGTGGGAATTCACTTGTAGATCCTGAGCGCTGAATTCAAACTGTGTCATCTGTTGACGTCCATATGTTGCAATGCTATGGGAATGCTCGATATACATAAACCATATGGAGCTTACAATCTGGATGGACACCCCATCTCCGCAGGCAGGTGCCTATTTACTTTATTGGTAATTTATTTATGCTATGGTGCCCACCCACCCTTCTAGCCAGTGGATATCTGAGGTTCTTTCCCTAGGAATGAAGCTCATCACTCAACGCCATTTGGTGCAGAGTATAAGAATGCGTGGGGCTATACCTCCAATTCATGGTATGTCTTCATGGCGTGCACACGGTTAAAGTATAGTGGTAAGTATTGTATAATTAGGCCTGCTACCTCTTTTAACATTAAATGAGCTGTTCTTCTTACCCACAGAGTGTATTCCTGGGTTTTATATTCCTCTCAGAACAAATAACTATTATTCCGTAAACAGCATTAATGTATTGATCTTTAAATAAATTCCAAAAGGTTCTGACGACGGTATGTAACATTGAGAACTAATGGGTTTCTGGACTGTGTCCATCGTCCGGAAATCTAAAATAACTAGATAACACGACGTTTCGGAAACTGGATCTGCTTCCGTCCCCATGTGAAGGGGGAGGGAGACACCCACTCTGTTGGGTCCCTTAGACAGAGCTAACCTCAATCACTGGACCAGGTTAGCTCTGTCTAAGGGACCCAACAGAGTGGGTGTCTCCCTCCCCCTTCACATGGGGACGGAAGCAGATCCAATTTCCGAAACGTCGTGTTATCTAGTTATTTTAGATTTCCGGACGATGGACAGAGTCCAGAAACCCATTAGTTCTCAAATATTGATCTTTGTAATGGAGACGCTTCATGTTTTCTGTGAAGTATGAACTGAACTTTTTAAGTGTTTTTTGATGACTCTCATATTTGAAATTACTAGTAAGAAAGCTTTTAGTTTATTGCTGTTGTTCTTGTTGATTATCTCATTTCGTCCGGGAAGTTGTTTAGGTAGACCTAAAGGTTATTATTCGGGTGATCAAATGAAGAAGAATGAGATGAGTGGGCCATGTAGCACGTATGGGAAATAGGAGAGGTACATACAGGCTTTTGGTGGGGAGACCTGAGGGAAAGAGACCACTTAGAATACCCAGGCGTAGATGTGAGGATAGTGTTAAAATGGATCTTTAAGGAGTGCGATGGGGGAGCATAGACGGGATTGATCTGACTCAGGATAGGGACAGGTGGCGGGCTCTTGTGAATGTGATAATGAACCTTCGGGTTCCATAAAATGCGGGGAATTTTTTGACTAGCTGAGGAACTCTTAGCTTCTCAAGAAGGACTCCGCTCCATGGACGAGATCTAAAGTATCATAATTGTAAGAAATTACATTAAAGACTTGTGATTTATAGTAACATCTGGTGATCTTTCCTGTATCACCGTGCATGTGACATTTCATCATATAGGCCTAGGAAGCACATCATATCCTTCTGCAACCTGTCACTTCCTGTGCCGTAACACCCCAACAATCTCCCCAGCTTCCGCGCAGGAAAAGCACATTCAGATATATCAGCCTTTTAAAGCAACCCTCAAATGTTGGTACAAAACACCGGAAGAGGAAACCTGTGCATAAGAAGGTGGTTGTGTAATAGTAGTAGTATTAACAATAATAGTAGTCCTAGTAGTAGTTTAAAATGCATTGAAAGAAGTACCTTTAAATGACCCATCAATATAACTATAATTTCTGACAGATCATTTTAACATAATCTGTCACTCGTGCCCTTAGTTTCTCCACGTACATAAAACGTTAGGTCTTGCTATTCTGTCGTAATGAATTTTGACATGTAGTGACGAATAGGATCAGAATATGACAGCAATAAACGGCAGCCAGACTATAATTAATACATATGCGCTATTATGACACTGACAGAACTAAACGTAGAGTTCCAGTGAGTAGCACTTCTGTTTCATATTCGAGCGATCGCGCATTCAAATTTATGTCCGAAGACTGGGTAGCCAGACTAAGGTATTTTGTCGTTTTGCTGTGCCACAACAGGCAAATGCCGGGACAGTATCTGAAGTTACGGCGCGACTGCATCGTTAGACATTCTTTTAAATTTGTTATTCACAAATTGTCCTACAATTCTACGCTATATCTTCTTTGATAAACCACAAATAAATGAACAGAAACGTGCAAAGGCCTTCAACTGGACAGACGCTTCACGGTTCTGAAAGGAACGCTATTTTATGTGTAAAGGACCAAATAGCCGTTTGTTAATATCATACTTAATTTGTATCTAGGCCTAACTTCCTATTTTTTTCGGAAAACCATTCATCGTATAAAATAAATTAATGGGCCCTAATTAACGTGTGGTTTGGTACAAAAAGAAAATGAGCTAACAATATACACTGTATTATTTCATTTTTTACTTACGCCGTACCGCACACTTGCTGCTGTACTCATTTTTTAACATGTATAAATTAATTTGTCGCCCTCGGTGGACTAGTGGTTAGCGTGCTCACCACTGGGCCCGAGGTTCGCGGGTTCGATCCCGACCGAGGGTGATGGATTTTTAAGGGTGATAAAAATCACTTCCTTCGGAGGGGAAGTAAAGCCGTCGGTCCCATGTCGTAGATTTACGGCATGTAAAACAACCCTACGGGCATGAATAGAACTAATAATGCCCGTCGGCAAAATTCAGCGGCCATTTCTCACCCAAGTCTCCTGACAGTCACATCAGGATTGAGTAGAACTTGTGCGGTCAGTGGGCTAGTCACCCGCTACATCAACGCACATGACCATAGAAACCTCCGAAAGAGGCCCCCAATGCTCCGCGATTGGAGCGACAAGGCGACTAACAAACTAACTAATAAATTAATTCGATTTACATACGACGTGCTAGATCAGTACTGAGTTTTATCAGTTAATTAACTGATTAAAATTGTATTGCGTCTATATATTTTTATTATCTTATATACAATTATCATCTTTTATTTGGATTTTAACAATTACTGTGTAATGGCCTTGTAAACTTCATGCCTTATTTAATTTATCCCTCATGATGGTTGAATAAAACCGAAACATGTCAGATCATAAGTAAAAAATGAAATAATTCAGTGTCTATTATTGGTTTGTTTTCTTGTAGTAGGTCCTACGTAACATCCCAAGGTTTTCATTACATGACAGTGTGCAAGTCCGGCGTAAACCCTGATGTAGTCTAGGCCTGCTCGCTTTTACAGCCCTGTTTGCAGCGTCATAATATAAAACCCCTATTTACTGCAGCAATATCTTCAACTGTTCAAGTTTCAATGTTCCTACAGCGTTGTTGCTGAAGATTCAAGTCTCCTTCTGTTGCGTGATACTGACGATGAAGGCAACTGAATTCTTGGAAACGTTGGAAACTACAAGTCGAAATGGCATAACATCCCAGAAAACGAGAATTTTCATTTACAGCTCGCTTTTATTTTTATGTGCATATTAACATGCAAGGAACAGTGGTTTCTGCATGCGCCACCTGTTTTAAAATTAAACAGTGTGTATTTTGCCTGTAGGCTAAACACCTACTTATGTTTCATACAATTCTTAAAATAAACGGTGATTAATTTTTTAAACAGCGCTAACCGGATAATTTTCATATAAAGGAGACGAAGTGTGTTGTCTGAAATAAAGGAGCTGAGTTTTAAATTGTCGTTTGGATAAACTTCAGGAGGTTAACCACATTCAAGGATACTATAGGCCTAATGGGAAAATAATTTACGACTGTGTGATTGACTTTGTAACAGTGGTTCTGTATCTGCAACCCTACGTAGAACGGGCCATGAAGACCCAGAACGGAAGCAGAGGTTTAGTTCTACTGTTTCTTTAACCTCAGCTCTAGATGTGATGGTTAGTCAACACCACGCCTCGGCCGCTTTACCCCTGGGAAAGAGACCCGGTACCCATTTTACAGGAGGCTGGGTGGACCGGTTTGGACGGGTGCGGAAAATCTCGCCCACACCGGCATTCGATTTCCGGACCTCCGCCAGTCGCCATACCGACTGAGCTATCCCGGCCCACTCTACATCTGCAACAGTAGATATGAATCTTAAGAACATGAACATCATGGCCAATGATGTTGCACAGGTTATCTACAAAGCAGGTTTACCTCCGCAACACAAAGACAACTACAGTCGTTATTCTGTCCAGAACATGTTTTCGTGTGCCTCTACTTATGATATGTTGTCTCAGCAGTTGGCCGGTTTACTGTGCCAACACTCCAGGAGGGGGCCTCAGAATATGTATAAATCACATGTGTGGGTTTTAACAGGCGTGCTTTATTGTTCCAGGTAGCAGTTCTCTAATGATGTTGGTAACAAAGCCTTCTTAATTGAATTTGTGTTAAGTGTTCCACGTGAGACAACTTTATGCGCTAATTTACAGACGTCTGTATCAGTCACTTTAAAAATGGTTTGCGGAACAACTGAGTACGCAGATAAATTTTATGGTGGTTAATTATCATACACATATTTTCTGGACTTTAATGTGCACCGAATATAATGCGCGCTCCGGACTTGGAAGGTCAAACCGAAGGCCAAAAGTAATTATATCTTGCTCGTCACTATGCTAAATGTAGGTTTCTGAGTAGTGTCCAATTACGGTAAGTAGATGTGATTATTAAGAACGTTCGGATATCGTATGGATATTTTTCTACGCGTTGCCTTGCACGAGCTAATTCTAAGGCATAACAGTTTTTGAATCATGTTTGGAGGAAACCTAATCCACGAAGTAATGTACTATTCACATAAAAAATTATACATTTCATTTTGCTTCTAATATATAGGCCTATTTTAAGTTCGTAATTTCACTGAGTGGAGTCCTTTAAAACCTGTACTGAGTCGGGTAACCAAGAAATTTCTCCCCGTTAATAAAACCCGGAGGCTTATTTCAGTGTTTATAAGAGCCGTGCATTTGGCCCTGTTCTGTTTAAAGCGAACCCAGTCCATATTCTAACTCTTTAATTTTTAAGCTCCATGTTCATATTATGTTCTCATTTACCCCCAGGCCTCCTAAATGCCCTGTATTGCTCGGAACGGCCCACAGTCTTATCATTAGAGAGATATTAAATTCTTTCGGACGTTAGAAAACAAATTATGACATCGTTTTCCATAAGATTAATTAATATTCTATTCAGCACTTAAAGTATTGTATGAGCCACCTTCATATGTAAAAGATGTCCCGCCTCTAATTTAGCTTCAAAATATAGGAATATTTACTAAAGTTGAATATCTTATTTTAAAAAGGGTTTACAGCATTTCCTTAGTGATTACACGTAATTTGAAGCGCCTTTCGAAAAATGAACTCATTTCGTATCGGATGAGTGTAGAAACCACAAAGTATCGGATGATATGCTTATTTGTCACGATACGGACATACTTCTTTCGATTGGGCCTACCGGAATACTGGATAAACAGCCACCCATATTCGCAGGTAACAAATTTTTCTAACTTTCCTTGTATTCCCTTTTGTGTACGGCATAAAAACACAATTTTTGTATACGGTTTAAGCCTGCTTCTTTTGCTTTCTTTTTCCTTCGCTGATTTTTGAAGTCAGCAAAATGCGGAGGACAAAAGAGAAACTGTCTATTATTGTCTATTATGAACCGGTGAATCGTATTGTCAGTGAACTGCACCGAGACATTGTGCATTCATATATGTTTCTGTGTAATTAACAACATTTCACAAAATGTAATAATGGCAGTGTGATCTCAATCAGCCCTTTGTTATCATCTTATTAGCTTGTGCTACAGTTTCTTTGTCACGTTGTCGTTGCCTGTGTATGTTGTACGGAATATCTATTTTTAATTATAAGTAATATCTCATTTTTTTCTGATCCTGTACTTACTATTCATTACAAAATTACGACACTGTTTGTGTTTTTGTGTGAACTGAAAAGATTAATGTTTTACGATTATCCGAGGGAAAGATAGGACATTGTTGGATATGATCTATGAAGTGTTCTGTTGAAGAAACATGTATTTGTTAAATGTGAGCATTTTTAAATTTTATAAAAATTACATTGTTGAATTAGAATTCGTCGATTTAACACACTTAAATAATTTGGTGCCCACATCTCACATTACGTTATAAGTAACACTGTAGACCTAGGAATGTGTATGTATTTATGCAGGTTATAGGCTATTCGTAAGGAACTGGCGTGTATGTAAGTTTGTTTTATGAAAGTTCATATACAATTATGACTCTTGAGCCTTGAAATAGTGAATAAAAGCCAGACTAAGAATAAGGTTTTCTGTGATGCCGTGTAGTCTGATAGATAGGCATCAACTTTCTGAAGAACATGCTGCCTCCATCTTCAGGGTAAAAGTGACCACTTCTACACTGAAGTTTCAAGCAGTATGTTATCCAAAAGAATGGCAACTGTCTCCAGGCTACATGGTGTCTCGTTCTAGAAGACCACATTCTTAACAAATAAACTACTTTGTTGACAAACAAAGAATTCTGCTTAAAAAGAATACAGTGGAACGATTTGTATCAGTGGCGAAGATGTATGTGTGTCTGAAAGTGGGGGTGGGGGTTGAATATGTAACTTAGTCCTGAATACAGCCTTGGACACACATCATTTATAATCCTTTTCCCTGTCAGAAGCGGGCCAATCTAGCATAATACACTATAAGCTGTCATATAAAAACACTGTATGTAACCTTACACAATATTCCCTTAATAAATATCCCAGTGCTTATAAATTATGAATTACTAAATCGACAGTTTGAAGCAGATATTCATCAATACCTTTCAAACAAAAATTAATCACCCACCAAACATGATGTACGGACATAAGACCGGAGCACAACCATTATAACCAACAGATGGTGTCAGTTAAACAATAGAAACAGATGACACTCAACAGATTGGTGTAGATCTGCCGGTGACTGCATTCTCACGCATTTCCCATAGTTCACCACCTACTGCATATGGCGTTCCAATTCTTTATCGAGACATCCTACCGAAATTAACGTGAGAATGTGTGCAGCATGTGATATTGCATTATAAAAAGAGTAAAAACTGAACAGTTATGTTTCATATAGACCCACATATAATGACCCCATAACGGACATTATTCTTACACTACAATCTGTGAATAATTTTCCGAAGATGTGGGTTGGATTGGAAGGAGAAATGTGATTTTAGCGTCGAAGCGATCAGCGAATTTCCGTTCTTTCTGAGACAGTTAAAGACACGCTCAACACAGTAAGCCCTTGATAAAGAATATTTTACGTTAATGATCTTACCACTTCAAAGCAAGTGGTAATTTTGTGTACCATCTGCTTTAACATTAAACAATGGCATTTTGCCCACAAAGTGTATTTATGGGTTTCGTACACTGAGCACTGCGAAGTCAACTTTAGCGTAGTCGGTGTAGTGTCTAGTGCATGAGCTGGACAGTTTGGAAGGAGGAAGCGATTTTGCTTTTGTTCAATGTGTACAGACCGGTTGTGGGGCCCACCCAGCCTCATATCCAATGGGTACAGGGGGCTCTTTTACTTAGGGTAAATCGGCCAGAGCGTGAACCTGACCACTGCCATCCATGCAGTTACGAGTTTAAGCATGAATGAAGCTATACCTTCACTCCCTCATATGTCTTTATGGCTTGCGTAGGGACAGCTTTACCTTTAAAGTGACCGTTTAAATATTGTTTAGGTGAATTTAACTCTTCAGAACTTCAGAATATCTCCTGAGGGTTACCATCAAGGCTGTTGTTCGTACTGATGTATGATCTAGCCGAATCGGCTAATTTGTCTTTGAAACCTGTGCATGGGCGTGCGTGTAAGTATCTAAATCTATTGTCTGGAATACTTCATACTTCACTGTCAGAACTGTGAATCTGAAACGGTGTAGAAACAAACACTCGTTTAAACACTACCATCTTTCAAGAATTTTTTTAAATTCATATTATTCTATCAGTCGAGTGTGGTGTGTCTGAGTGTGAACGTGAAGCCTAAAAAATGAGGAGGCCCTGGCCCACAAAGGGCTGTCGTGCCCTGAAAAAAAAATTCTGTCAGTAACACTGATTAGAATGTACGTTCAAGGTTATAGTCGTCTGGAATGTGAAGCCGTGTACGAGGCGTCCGTACTTCTGGAGCTGCGTCACTAGGTGTTTCCCTACGTTTCAAGACAACGTGGTAGTTTTATTTTCGGCTTTAGAAAATAAGACCACTACGTTGCGCCGAAACGGCGGGAAGAGAATACCCAGTGACGCAGTCACATCCCACAAGAACGGGTAACTTCGCCACACCGCTGCGAAAACTTAAATCTCGCATGATGCCTTGCAGTTTAGCAGATGATACAGACGTTTTGGGAGAATCTTGTGATCTCACGTTCAGAGTAGAACGTTCCTATCTGCTAAATTACACGACGTGATATCTAAATGACTGCAATCTTGACACCCACTGCCGTAAAATCGTTAAATTGTACATAGGCCTAAATAATTGCGAAAGTTACAATTATTTCCTGAGCACTTACACAATCTTAGCCTACCTTTAATAAACAAATATTACTCAAATTGTAACTACCACAGCCGTAGCTCAGGCCGTTACTTGTCGGCTCCTCACCTCGTAGCCCCAACTTCACTCCCAGGTTTGTCCGCGATTTTGGTAGACAAAGAGACAGTGCGACAGATTTTTCTCCGAGTACTTCAGAGTTACCTGTCAGTATAACTTCACCAGTGTTTCATGTTCATTATTCATTCAACTGAACGCTGAACAGTGGGTCTATTAGATGCCGCAGTCCCACAGGGATATTGTTTCACGCCAGAATAAAGTAAGTGATCTGTTGCACGGCAAGTAGTGAGCATTGCTGCCATGTGTCTGTTCTTATTTGAGCTATACAGCGCGTGTAAGCAATATTAAACACTTCAAAAATGCAGAATCAGTTATTAAGGACTGTAACTTTAAGTACTTTCACAATCCAGCAGTATTGTGCTGTGTGTTGCGTGCGGGCGCGCGCGCGTGTCCTTCATTAACCAATCTTTCTTTTCTAAATACCTAAACCATTTTCAGAACAGTGTAACTACCTATGCCACACACTGTCAATGTTAAATAATGCAGCATTTAACCAACATCTTTGTTAATATTGTCCGTTTTGTTATCAGAAATGACAGCGATTTTTTTGTAAACAAAACTGGTGTGTGTAATAGATATGCTGTATGTTTTCTTAAAGCAAAATCTTCATTAAAAACGCTTTTGCATGAGTTTATTTTTTACAAAGTCTTAAAAACTATATTTTTAATTTTATCTCACATATGTCTGTTCTAATTTTTAACTCTGCATTCTTCTTCTAACCCGTCGTTTCTACTGATGTTTAGATGCAGTGGCTGAAAAATGTGGACTGTGGTAATCAAAAGCGGCATATTTTCTTAATATTAAGGTCGATGCCATTTTTACACTATTTCATGGTTCATATTGAGCCCGAAATATGATATTGGCTTGAAGAATGAGTGCATTAAATGTGCGTGATGAAGTAAGAAGAGGTCATTACGCAAGTTCCGAGTAGAACTCAGAGCCTCTTCTCCTGCTGCTTAAATTTTTAGTTCAACTACTAAGAACCTGTTCTTGTTATTATTGTTCTTTCATTTCATTTTTGTGTAGAACTTATTATTTAATTTCAAATTTTGCACACGTTGTATTTATCTGATAAAACTTTGAAGTTTCTCGTGCCGCGTGTTATGTTTTAACCCTTTAAGGACGAAACGTAATCCATTTTATTTAAAGATCCAGTTAGTACCGCAGAGTAAACACTTGTTACCTCGGTTATAAAAACCAGTCATTGAGTGTTGTTTAGGAAAAAATTCGTTGTTTGTTCTGAGATACATACAAAACGTACAATACTCTGTGGGAAGACTGTACAATTTTTAGGCGCGTTCACAAAATTGCGAAAAGCACTATTAGCTTCGTCATGTTTTCTGTGTGTCCGAATGGAACAACTCGGCTCCCACTGGACGGATTGCCGTGGAATTTTATATTTGGGTATTTTTCGAAAATCTGTCGAGAAAATTCAAGTTTATTAATATCTGATAATAATAACGGGTACTTTACCTTAAGACCTATGTACATTTATGATAATATCTCGCTCAGTTCTTCTTAGAATGAGAAATGTTTAAGACAGAAGTTGTATAGAAAGTCAAAACACACATTTCATTTTCAATAACTTTTCCCCCCCAGGATCGTGCCATTTATGAGATAAGAAAAAATATGGTAGAGCCGGACAGGCCACGGATGCCAGTGCGCTTTGCATGCTGGATAAATAAGGCTACAGACACACACTCAGAATATGTAATACTTATTGCTTTTCCACGACAACAATGGTTATGCGAACGCGCCTCAATATTACGTTATACGTACATTGCCTGTCTTGTTCAGTGTTAAAACTGGTGGTAGCCTACATAAAGTAACCACTAGGCTTTAAAAGGTTAATAAGCCGTGAAGTCAAACGGAGTATATTCGACTGAATATAACATATTCAATCTAAATTCAGAATTTGAACTGTTTATTCACAATTGCTTTACGCGTTTCTTGTCGAGACGTTTATTTTCCTCTTAAATTATGCAAACACTTTTCAAATACGGAAAGTGAATGTGTATTTCCTATATGGTAACTGTCTATTTCTATTATTGAAGAGCCAAAAATGATTACTTACTAGGAGATGGTCGCTCTTTTGGGTTATTACGCAGTGTAGATTTGTAGTTAATTACCGACGTTTCGGGAAAACCTATCGGTACCATCTTCAAGGGTAAAGCAGCGCAGCGTAGCTTAGTAGTTAATTACCTGCACTTCGGGACTACCTTATCGGCCCCATCTTCAAGGGTCAGTCCATGGACTGCTTGGCCCTTGAAGATGAGACCGATAGGTTGTCCCGAAACGTCGGTAGCTTACTACCAAACTAGGCTGTATAATATCCCAGAAGAGCGAAGATCTCATTTACACCGCAGCGGTAGCCTGAAATCACGGTTAATTACTGTTGGCTATCTTTGCGGTCGAGACTTAATCAACTGACAATTAAGTACTTATATGATAGCAGCAGCAGCCTGCATCTGAACAGAAGTGATTAATGTTTGTACAAGAGATGTGTTATTAAACTGCAAAGGCTAACATCAGTAGCTGGCTTTATTCAGAGGCGGACTTATAACAATATGCAGATGCACTATGCGACTTTTCGCCTTGTTTTAATTTCATGACCCTCGAATTGTTTTGCCACATAACCAGTACTTAATACGATGTCTTATCCCATATTGGATCTGCGTGAAAGGTCGTCAACTTCTAAAACCACGGTTAATATCGTACAAGTAATAGTATCCAAATTCTGATCGTAGTCTTCTGGAATGTGACGCCGTGTAATGTGGTATATAGGTAGTAACGTTTCAGACGAACCTACTGTCACATCCTTGAGAGTGGGACTGTCGTTCTTCTGCACTGAAGGTAGAGATAACAGCTTCGTCCGAAACGTTTGTGCTACAAAGCTACACAGTATCACTTCCTGTAAGACCGTAACCATAATTTTCACTGCCTGAGAACTTCATATCACATTGATTTCAGGCTTCCGCCGCGATGTTGATGAAATCTGTGGTCTTCTGGGTAATTACCTAAATAATTACCACACGACGCCGTGTAATTACCCAGAAGACCACAGATTTCATATCACATGGTATCCTGATCATCGCTGCAGCCAAAACTAGATCGGAAGCATTTTGGCAACAGTGTTATCCTTGCGCTAAAATGTGATGCACAAATTATTTACTGTCATAAATGTTTAGTTAAAATATTTTTCAGGAGTAAATTAAGAGGTCAATCAAGTAGTGCGGTAAAGCGGTAACGGCTCTTAGTTTGCTTTATACACCGTCTTCTGGAGAGTGACGCCATGTAACCTGGTAGAAATATACTGACTTTTCGGATTTCCTCCAAACGTTCGCTGCATTCTACAAAATTACACGGCGTCATGTTAAAGAGGGCTGTAAACTTCGTAGTCGCCACTGTGAGTACCTGAAATATCACGTGCTGAATACATTCGTTTCTATAGAACCGACAAGATGGCGGCGCTGTAATTTATTAATTGAACGCAGGACGAAGGAACCCTTGTGCTTAACAGGCTCTGGTGCTGCTTGGCTTCGTACCACTTTCAGCAGTCGGTGATAAGTTTTTATTGAAATGATGCTGTTTGCAGAAACTAATTGTATTTAGGATCTTGTCTCAATAGTGCATTGATGTCACCAATTAAATTTACATATTTATAACAAATCGCAAACTATATTTAGCACGTTTTGTAGTCACATAACTGTTACATGTCTAAGTCGTATATGGGGGCGGAGGGGGGTGGCGGTTACATCGTCAGACCACATCCTTTAAATATCTGAGCCGACATGAAGTGAATTATATCTTCCTGACAAAATTAGTTATGAAAGTGTTTTATTTTTGTTATTTATTTACAAAGTGCTTCAAACCTTTAATTCCAAAGGGCGGCCGTCAGTATTTTTTTTTTTGCAAATGAAAATAAAAAGGAGCCACATTAATTTGTCGATATTGCTGGATGTGTATGTTTTACTACATGCCCGAAATAATATTAGGAGGCCCATTTTATGTTTTTTTTACGTATAGTGACAAGAACTTGTTTTGAATTTTGAAGCATTTGCATCAGAATATAATTAAGTCTACTTGTAGTTACGGTTTATCTTTAACGCGTCTATTGCGCATTTTGGTTTGAAAAAGGCCGCTCCAAACATTCATAGCTCTATAATGTGAGATTTCAGGTTTTAACCGCGGTATGACAGTGTGCAGTCAGGTAGGTGATACAAAGCTGTCGGAGGAATCATCTGCCTTCGTCTTCGGGGAGGCTTCTAGCAGATCGCAATCTAAATTTATAGATCCCTTTTAACACTGCTGTTGTGAAATAAAATCAATTGACGACCAAATACTTTAGAACTTACTGGATGAGCCCGTAGCAACTTTGGGTAACCTGGGATCGACGTGATGTTGCTGCATCTTCCTTACGTTTGCACTGGGATGGACCACTATTTCCTTGTCTTCTCACGCACACAACTTGCAGTTACAGACTTTTGATGGCTTTAGGTAGACTTCCAGGCTTTGCAGATGTGAACTTCCTCTAGTCAGGGATACATCCCCTCCCAGTTCATATAGAATCCACCTATGCCATAATTTAAAGCCCTCATTGGTTGTTTTCTACCCTACGGGGACCGCCCTAACGCCGGAGTCCCCTATATTCAACCCTCTGGTGCAGTCACTGGCGACAGATCTCTGACCTTAGCCCACCCCACTTTTTGCTGGGAATCAAACCACTTGTCTCTCCCCTGAGGATGGCTGTTGTGGCAGACGGGCTCTATTCTTCTTCACTGAGAGGGGTCTATCCATTCGTTTTGAATCCTTCACGGTCTTCTTTCACCGTCCTTTTCAAACATCCTATCGTCACATTCCCTTTATGACTGTTGCACTCGTATTCTCGGCCACCAAGATTTCTTAATTGCTTAATTGAAGATCCAATTCCGCTGTTTTCGTCGCCTTAGTCTGATTCGAGAAAGACAATAAATGGAGCTGTAAAATTATTTTGACTTGGTGAGGTTCTGACACAAGGCATCACGTGTCACAGATGCTGCTTGGAATGATTTAAGCCTACCTTTTCTGGTGGAGACTTGTTAATTACCTTTGACGTAGATACGCAATCATTTTTAAGCATGGTGCGTATGTTGACAGATATATAGTGTAGGGACTCGCTACGGACTGGACGGTCCGGGGATCGAATCCCGGTGGGGGCGAGATTTTTCGCAGCCGTCCAGACCAGACCCAGCCTCCTAAACAGGGTCTCTTTCCCGGGGATAAAGCGGCCGGGGCGTGGATTTGACCACCCACACCCATCTAGTGCCAGGGTTAAAGAAAGAGTAGAGCTATACCTCTACTCCCCCTCTGGGCCTTCATGGCCTGTTCTAGGGAGAACTTTTATAGTGCAGGTAGCTGTCGTCCTGTTTATTTTGCACTGAGAAAGTATTTAACAGATTTTTATTTGGCGTACAACTTTAATTTCCACGGATTTTTCTAAGCTTTTTCTCACACCAAGAAGTAGCTGCACATTTATAATTCTGTGACATGTGGCTGTGTGGAAACTAACAGCAAATTAAATGGTGTTACCAGTGATGGAGCTGGTGTCTTCCTTCCTGAGTGATGCGCCCAGTACTATTTACAAGTCTGTTACTCAAGTAGAAAATTCCCTTTATTTAACTAGTGTTTCGTTTACAATATTTTCCATACCACAAGGAGGTATTTTACCCTTACGCTTTGAGATCTAGAAATGTAATTAGAAACACACCGTTCATAAATTTACGTATAGAATCTTTAGTGACATCAAAATAGATACTTGGTTTCTACACTGTTACTGCTTTATCAGCACGTATTTACTTTCATGTTTATAGTAGGTGTATAATTTTAAACGTCTGTGCTCTTAAGTAATATCTCTGTTTATGTGGCGCAGTTGGTTGAGGCACTGTGCTACAAGCCGGAAGGTCGCGGGTTCGATTTCCGATGGGGTCATTGGAATTTTTCTTTGTGCTTAATCATTTTAGCCGCGTAGAGGACTCAGCCTCTAAGAGAAATGAGCACCAGGGGTATCTCCTGAGAGGTGAAGGCGGCCGATGCGTAGGGCTGACAACCTTGCCACCTTCTTTTGCAGACTGTCTAGAAATTCTGAGAGCCTCAAACTCCTGGAGCTCTAAGGGCCTGTCCAGGAGTGTATAGGGATATATTTACCTGTTATGTTTACTGTTATATGGTTATTAGACGATATTTGTATTATTGCTGCTACTAGATATAGTGGCATACGAGTTGAATTTGAGGCCAAGATTCATTGTCTGTCATTATGATCGGTGTTGTTGTTTCTTCTGTAGGTTGTTGGCTTCCTGTAGAAGTGCGCTGTGTTGCCGATGTTTCGGAGGTATATGCTACCAAAATCTTTATTCTGAGTTCTCATTATAATCACTTCGCAATGAAGCTGAGGTTGAAACATCGGCAAGGCATTCCAATTCTGCCGAGTTCTAGTTCCCCAGAACACGATCGACATTAACACTGAGCCACCGTGAAATATTGAAATGAGTTATGTTTATTAGGTGTGTTATATAAGCAAGTAGTTATGAATGACAGCAGAAGATGGCGGCAGTAGAAGACATGTTTGACTGAATATAATAGTGTCTCTAGGCCGTGCCATGGCTCAGGCGGTTAGTCGCCGGCCTCTCACCGCTGAGGCCCGGGTTCGATCCCGGGTCAGTCCATGTGGGATTTGTGGTGGACAAAGTGGCACTGGGACAGGTTTTTCCCCGAGTACTTTGGTTTTCCCCTGTCAATTTCACCGGTGCTCCATTATAAGGAAAAACGAAAAAAATTAATCACCTTTATCACAGGGTTGCACAATAAGCCTCAAGGCTGCGGTGCGTCTGTAGCTTCTGCTGCGGGGCCCTACAAAAAAAAAAGCCTCTAGGCTGCGGTGCGTCCGGAGCATCTGCTGCGGGGCCCTTCACAAAAAAAAAGTGTCTGTAATTAGCAGCACCGCTTAGTGCAGAATAAATATACATATAAGTAGCTATAAATTTAGTTGTCTCTCCAAAACGTTTGAAATCACTGTGGTTTTGGCCAAAGTTTATTTTTTTTGTAGAAACATCGTGCCGAAATTTCGCCTGGCTTGATATATTCTTACTACTTTCAAATAGAATTCTACTACAACTTTCCGTTACAATTTTCGCACGCATTTTCAATGACAACTTTTGTAACAATAACAAAGACAACAGCGAAAATTTCGACTCGATGTAGGAAGCCATTTTAACAGTTTTGTCTCAATCGACTGAATTCCGTTTAATGCTCTTATATTTCGTGACCTTGAAATTGTGGAGAGACAAACGGAATTTAATACGAGCCCGCTTTTCATTTACCGCCATTGTAGAGATGAGAATGCTGAAAAGTTTGTATGTTGACCTGAAAGGATAATGCGGGCGGATGGAGGTAGGTAGACATGTCAAAAAAGGACTGAGTTGTAGGCCTAGTGGAGAGGAACACAAAAGGAAATCAACGTACCTCGATAAACTTTGGCTCTTTCCCATCATCACAGTGCATTTACGACTAATTGCCTTTCCATATAGCGGAATTGTGCATTGCCTTCTTCTTTCTCTGTGAGTGGGGTCATCCCTTTGTGCCTTCAGAACAGAGCACCTGGTCTACCATTTGTCTGCGCATTAGATTGCTCTAGTGAACTCCAATGCTTGCATTTAGGCACTGGCAGTGTTGACTTGTTTTGTGACTTGCGGCGGCTTGCAGTGTTCCCATCTCGTCATGGCGACTGCAGCAAACCGTACACTTCTGAATGTTGAACTAAGCATTGCAGACATAGAGACAAACAAGTTCGGCAATGTTCGTGTAATGTGACATTGTGGGGCGTTCGCGTGACCATTTTGCAGTGGAAACACAACAATGGATTCTGTGTGTGTTGTTGAGTTACATGTCATTGTCAACTATATAAAAATATTGAGTGTTGCACAACACTGCTTTCATGTTAAATTTATGTCACCGGCAACAATGCAAATTATATGTATCTGTTTGTGAAATAAATTATGTTCCAACTAATTTGTAAGTTTTTTCAAATCTTTATTTTCTTTTGCCCATGGTCTTTTTAGACGTACACTTCGGCTAAACAGATCGTTGTGACATATACCGGAAGTCGTTGCGTAGTTTTTCAGTTTTTTTTTTGCCCTAAAACATCTTACGAAATTAGAGGGAATTAATAAGTTATGAAACAATAAGTGTTAAATATTATGTGTGTGTGTATGCTTGCCTTAGTTATCCGACATGAAAAGCGCACTTTCTAAGCATCATTATATTGTCATGTGTGGCTTGTCTGGCTGTACTAAATTTTTTCACATTATCTCATTAACGGTGCGATTTTTTTAAAAAAATGTATCAGACATAAAATGTGTTTTAATGTTCTCTACAACTTTTGTCTGAAACATTTCTCATTCTAAGAAGTGAGCGAGATATTATCATAAATGTACATAGGTCTTCATGTAAAGTACCCGTTAGTTTTGTTAGATTTTAATCAAACGTGACCTTTCTCGACAGATTTTCGAGACATCCTCAAATATCAAATTTAATGACAATCCGTCCAGAATTGAATGAGATATTGTCATAAATGTACATAGGTCTTCGTGTAAAGTACCCGTTAGTTTTGTCACATTTTAATCAAACTTGACCTTTCTCGACAGATTTTCGAGACATCCTCAAATGTTAAATTCAATGAAAATCTGTCCAGTGGAAGCCGAGTTGTTCCGTGCTGCCGCAAGCACGGACGGACAGACAGACAGACAGAGAGATATTACGAAGCTAACAATCGCTTTTCGCAATTTTGCAAAGACGCCTGAGAGATGAAGTTCCTGTCCACAACATGAAGGCATATTGAGGGAGCAGAAACATAGCTCCACTAATTCTTAACCTGGACACTGTATGGAAGTGATTGGTCAAGTTCACGGCCTGGCCGCTTCACCCCCGGGAAAGGACGCCGGTACGAATTCAATAGGAAGCTGGGTAGGCCCCGGAGTCAAGTATTGTCGTTTTGGAGAAGAGATTTATTTCTTTATTTATTCAATCATATTCTAGAGGATCGTAGTCCTTATGGAACGTGTTTGATTCGTTTTGCTCACGGTTAGAGCCAGCCATTATGAATAGCCTGTAGCTGTGCATCTTCATTTTCAACGTGTATAAAAAGCTGTAGATTTCTTGACTAAGTGGGCAATTATTAGCTTCTTAAGCAAGACCCTATGTAGCCTCACCATTCATTACTCTTCTTTTATTTGCCTCGGTGTAATAACAGTGTATGACATATCTAGTCCTTATATCTTATTTGTTTTATACTGTTTTGTCTTATTGAAATAAATAGCACTCATGTATTTCACAGATGGCAGAGGTATAATGTTGTCATATACATACTTCGAAGTAAGTTCTATAAGAATTTACAAACACAAAGTTATTTTATACTATTCATACCGTGCATTGTCATTCGAACACACACCACCTGAACCAACAAATGAACAAATGCTATATTATTATTATTATATTTTTTCTTTTCCAATGGCTCGACAGCCCCTTGGGGGCCTAGGCCGCCTCATTTTTCGAGGCTTCACGATCACACTTTTTAGACACACCACACTCAGTAGGACTCCTCTGGACGAGGAACCAGCCCGTCGCAGAGACCTCTACCTGACAACACACAACACTCACAAGAGACAGACATCCATGCCCCTGGTGGGATTCGAACCCACAATCCTAGTAAGCGAGCGGCTGCAGACCCACGCCTTAGACCGCACGGCCACTGGAATCGGCCACTCTCTTTTTACACCTTGTTATATTATAGAATACAGTGACAGTAAATTGTGTAATTTATAATCTAGAAGTCCCTGATGATGATTCCAACAAGGGATCGAAACATGTCGGGCTAATTTACTGTGACTGTATTGTATAACATAACAAGGTATAATAAGAGTACATTTGTTGGTTAAAGTGCTGTGTGGGCAAAGTTATTTGTTTTTTTTATTCGCGGTATGTATGTATCTGGCACAGAAGAAAGTATTGTCACGGAAGAGTTCTAAAACTGCTTAACCTACACTTGAATACAAGTCTAATGCCGACAAGAATAATTTTTAGAAGCAGCATGTAATAAGTTATATTACTTTGTTACTTATGAATACTAGATGTTGAAATTTTCCGACGTTTCGGAGGAACCTCGGAACAAATTTTATTATCCCGCACTGTGCAATAACACAGGAGACCATCATTTGAACGATCCTTGCCGTGAAAGCTTGTCCTTCGTCTCATATTCAAAGAAGAACATAATATTTCGGAAAATTGATTTGTTCCCATCCTTAAGTGAAACGGTTGGGAGGTGTCTGCTTACTGGGTCACAGGAAGAGCTATCCTTAATAACGTATATCAGATTCGTGCCTCGTCTCTCTCTCTCTTCTCTCTCTCTCTCTCTTATATATTATATATATATATATGCACTTAGGGGCAGGTCTTTTTAACGGATTATAGTAGAAGAATATATAAATATTGTGGCAATAAATGGAAGTCAAATTTTACTACCAAATCAATAATCCTGTCCACAAACAACATTGCGGCACAAAATCGAAATGAATATGAAACCCGCATAACGCTGGCGCCGTCCATAAGAAAATAAGAAAGAGAGCCTGTAGGGAAATTAAAACGGTTTGCATGCTAACGTCATTGCTTAACGTGCAAGTTCATGTGGGAAAACTTTCGAAGCCCTGAAGGGATGAAATACATCGTTGCGGCCATTCCTTTTATTTCCCATACCTGCTGTTAGTTTCAATTCGAAATACAAGAAAGCGGCGCGTATGGCATGTTTGACATACACATCCAGTTAGCCATGCCGATTTGGAAATTTCGCCCATACAGATTCCCAGTGACCTTGAATACCCATCCTATCGGACACAGCTGACTAGGTGACTCATCATCCTTTTAAGTGGGGACAGAAGGGATCCATCTTCAGGAACGTTGTGTTATGTTTTGAATACGAAACAGCGGGAAGAATCCAGAAACCAAGTAATTTTAAGTGTTAACTCTCGTCAGAGCCATCTAGAATTGGTTATTCCTACATTACTTTTCTTTGTAGTTCGTTATAACGATTGATAACCGAACTTCAGGGAGAAGTAAATCTTAGACGCACACATAGGTACGTATATGTGTGTACGTACAGTCTTAATGGTGGGGGCGAGATTATTCTGCAGCCGTCCAGACCGACCCTGGGGCCCACCCAGCCTCCTATAAAATGGGTACCGGGTCTCTTTCCCGGGGGTAAAGCGGCCGGGGCGTGGAGTTAACCACCCACCCTCATGTAGTGCCAGGGTTAAAGAAAGAGTTGAGCTATACCTCTACTCTCCCTCTGGGCCTTCATGGCCTGTTCTAGGGAGAAATTTACCTTTACTTTACCTTTACAGCTTAATGGTTTTTGTATTGTTAAAAAGAGTAATCAGGATTAGGTACATTAGCTTTCTTATTGCACTAACCCCATAGGTGGAAGTAGGCTTGATCGTGAATGGAAACAGGTTGTAACCCACTCTATAAGGGAAGCATAAGAAAGGGCTTGAAAACGGAAGAAAAAGGGAGAGAAGAAGGGAGGAAAAGGACAGATTGGAAGGAAAAGAACACTGGCAGTTCCAAACTTTACGCTCTGACTTGTTGTTTTGAACGGAATACTACAAGAAAACAACTACTTCTTGCGGAAGATGATGCGACAGCAAATTGCCTCTTGAAATCTGATCCCTGTTCTTCAGTAGTGCCAGAGGTGGGGCATTATCCAATGAAAGGAGTCCCTTGTTCCCAGTCCGCCCTCTTTGTCTCCATCCATCCCTGGCTCCCTAGTTCCCGTCAAAAGGGCAACAGAACGATTGTAGGAGTCATCCGATCCGCAGCAACTCCGCCTTCTCGTGCTTGGTTCTGTAAGAATCGTGCAAGAACGGCATAGCACCCATGGGAACATGAACACGTGCATCCTGCTAACCTGTTTCGGTGCTTCAGAGCGGGCTTTCATTTGGTAGCCGGAAGCCAAACGATACAACTGCAGAAACAGAAAAATAGATTTATTGGTAAATGTACGTAGTAGACCTGAATACAGATTAGGAAATTGACACGAGAAAAGGTATAAACTGTTATAGATAACAAGGTTTTGATAATGTAAAGAAATAACATTCAAAATTTATTTTAATGCTCTGATTCCAAATCTATACATAAAAGTTTTGTGTCACCTCACAGCTTTCAAGAAAACTGTAATGATTATTTTTCACGTGTAATTTCTGTTTACAATTTAAGCATTTTATGAAACGGGAACTATGCCTAGTCATTGAACTTCTTATAAAAGTAGGTAAATATATGTGGAATACAACGTAATTGTTACGCTATGAAATGGAAGTCTCCTGTAAGAAAAGTAAAGAAGCTTTGCCTTTTCCTGTGACAGGGCATTTATTCTCCCAGTAATGATTTGTACCGTACTGGCATAATTCTTTCGGTGGGTGAAAACATGACCAGTGCACATAGCGATTATTGTGGAAGGGAAGTCACCACCTGGTCCCACTTGGTTTTTTAAAAAAAGTGGAAATTGAACAAATATACCAAATATTAGTACCATTAATTCTAATATAATTAAATCTATGTTTCAGTAGCGAGACCCTCAAATTTATGTTAAAAGTAAAAGAATATCCTTAAACAAATTAAACAAAACTTTGCAAAAAACTTTTTTCGCTTTCCTGCTTCAGAACGTTCTGGTAGCCTTCATTGTCTAAGCTTTTTATGGCATTTTTCAAGAAGTTTGGCGTACTGTAGAAAATACACACGTGAGAGAGCCTCATTTATATGTGCTTAGAAGTAATAACCTAATTTAACTAGATGTGCTGTATTCTTTGTCGTCTGTCCTAGTCTGAAACACCGAACAATCGACCGAACACTGCCAGACACGACTGGCAAACTTCCACACTCATGTACATCTGTCTGGTAGTAGGGATTGACAGCAGCAGGAGCGCTTCAGTCGTTACCACTGTTTTAAATCCGCATCTGTGTCCCTGCACAATATTCAAGTTACCATGTATCAGACCGGAACACATGTATACGTAACTTCCAGAAAAGTGAAATGGTAGCCAGTGTCGCTTTGTGTTTACTTTCTTCCCGAGTTTGTCTTTGTTTGGTGTTGAAAGCTGCAACTATTGCAAGTAGCACGTTGCGTATTATTAGTACGTAACATGTGTAATACGTGGCTAATTAATTAATATTCTTATTTTACATATTAGACAAGATTTTCGGAGGGTTTGTAAGTAACAACTTTTTAGTGAAAGTGCTTCTTTCTTTACCTCTTGGCTCTGTGAGGTAATGGAGAATATCTCTAGGCTTATGTAGGGTTTAAAGCAATTTATATCTGGTAATTCTGCGTTCTCGAATAATGGTATACAAAATATTTTGAACTAATAGGATCCGAGTATCACCAATACCAAGCCACATATTATCCGGAAATACTTTGTTTCTTCTCAAGGTTTAGTTTAAAAACTTTATTTTACGGACGACCTGCTCTCCTCCATCTTGCTTTTTAAATCCTCGACATTTTCAATTTGCAGTTAATGTTGCTTAAATAATTTGGCCTATAGGTTCACGCCATATGACTAAACACTACAATATTGACTTTTATTAAGATGGCTGCTCTGCCTTGAAAACGGAGGCAACAGGCCTCTCCGAAACATTTATACCTATCTACGAAACTACACGACGTCACATCCCAGAAGTCAGTAATCTTCATTTTTTAAAAGACTTGCTGCATATTCTGATTAACAACAAAGCCTATGTAGTCAGAGAAACGCAATTCAACCAAATAATCTACATAAATGTTTGCTATTTGAACACTGCTATGCCAAACCAAAATTAGTAGGCCATACAGGCCTGTAGTGAATGAAACCGTTTCCAACAGGCAGACGTGCGTCAGACAGCCAAGAGAATTAGTTCGACCGTTGAAATTGTGTTAAATAAACATGTGTTTAAGTAATTTAGCGATCACTTATAGGTATTAATTGCGACGTACGTACAGATGTTAGTTGTTAAAGAAGCAGCTACCATGCGTTGTAAAACAAAACGTAAAATTATGGGTGTCATTTGAGTTTTTAGTCCGTGTAGTGTGCTTGGTTTATTCCGACGTTTCGGAGGAACGTACTGTTTCCAGCTTCAGTGTGATAGAATTTGTTTCAGGTGGGTGCTGAAGTGGCTGGTGGGAAGGGTGTCCATAAGTGTGTCCATTTTGGCATATGAAGGAGTGTAGAGTGGGACAAAACTGGCCGTGTCTTCATCCAATGTTGAAGATGTAGGCAGAGTATTTCCCAGTAACGTCTGCAGTCACCTAGCAGAGTACAATATGGCGTCAGAACCCAGAAGACCACTGTGTGTACTTTAATGCGAAAACCTCCAATCTTATAATTTTTTTTCGATTAAAAATTTCCGTAAATCACGTAAAACACATGTTTCACATTATTTCCGGTAATTACGTTGACATTTATTCATGGTATCAGCAGTTTTACCTAAGCTTATTTGTATATTACACGCGTTCATGTGCTCAGATCCCCATTAAACTGTGAAGTAGACAGAGCTAGACGTAGAGGCAAACAGTGGCGGTTGAAGACAGGCTGGCAGGTGTCGCGTCTGATCTATCCTAAAATTACTCATGCTTAAATGCCTATATTCGAGAAATATGTCGTACAAATCATCGGTATATTCGTGTGTGTGTGTGTGTATGTGGTGGACCATGGAAGCAAAGAACTTGTACACCTTCCCAGTGAACCTTGACAAAATGACGTACGATGCAGAGTCCATTCAAGGCAAATACTTGAAGCCTGGGGCCGGGCAGCAGGAACGGCGTCAAACCGTGAGTTTAACTGAACGTTATTATTAATAATACCTTGTTTGTTTGATTGAAGTGACTTACATGAATTTCTCACGAATGACAAAATACACATTACAACTCGACGTTAAATGCATGGCTATCTTTTGCAACATTTTTATGTTATTTTAGAGAGATTCACTTGGGTTTTATTTTTGAGCAAAGGCAACGAATTATTAATGACAATTAAGAACTATGTGATTCGCATAAATGAAACAGTTGTCGTGTTTGAAACTGCTTTCGTAATTTTGTTTTACTGCAGTAAATAATTACGCCTTATTCTTCCTACACGCGAATTTACTTAACAAAGAATAAATTTCCCTTTTATTTAACAGATGTGCAACTTAGCGCAGCTGAGTTCTTAATGCATTTTACTGATATTCCGTGTATATATGTAGTCTAAAGATCTATACAGTGACAAGAAGGCAGTCTATGTGATGCACGAATATCGACACATTACTGAAAAAGAATGTCATGAAAAACATTTGGATTTATAATGCACATATAATTAACTGAATTCATATAACTCATAAAACATTTACTAAATTAGATTTACCAGCATGTTTTAATAATGTTTAGACTACAAAGAAAGTTGTGCGTGAAGTTTCGGAATTACTGCTGTATTCGTCAACTTTCCGTTTTCTTAATGACTATATGCGTACGGCGTTACCTTACAACGAGTGCCAAAATGTACGTATTTGTTGCTTTTCCGAATTGTGGAAAGCAGTAATCTCATGTCATGGCATTAACACAAATTCTGTGAAGGTTCTGGACTTGTTTTGTGGACAAGAGTAGCTCTACTGGACAATATCTGCATTATGATCTTTGCTTGAGTTGGACATTTGCAAACGATTTTGATTTGTGTGAAGAAATAGTCTTTCGATGACACAATTGGAAATTTTCCTCATTCGAAAATCAATTCTTTTTTTCGAGGCATGGATTTTTTTTTTTTTTTAATTTACATAGCTTTATTTCCTTGACATGTACATACAACAGTATACAGAATATGGGCTAAATTGTTCCTAACACCAATTTTGAGGTTCGTGCATTTTACACTTTGGAACATAATAGGTACAGTGCACCAGTGACAAGTAGTTGTAGTGAAAGGCATGGATTGCAATGTAAAGAAGTCAGAAGAATGAAGACTGCAGTAAATATTCCAGACCAACAGTTCTATTTTTTCAACTGTTCCTGTGACGAGTAACATATCCATGTTCGAT
Source organism: Reticulitermes speratus (assembly GCA_021186555.1). Taxonomy (NCBI): domain Eukaryota; kingdom Metazoa; phylum Arthropoda; class Insecta; order Blattodea; family Rhinotermitidae; genus Reticulitermes; species Reticulitermes speratus. The sequence goes on from JAJKFL010000005.1 coordinate 27,146,046, forward strand.
GAACTGTGTAGTACATTCTTAGGGAACTTGAAGAAAACTCTTGAACAGGCATTTGAAATTATTTTTGAAGTATTGTTGTTATTTAAGTGTCTCTTTTTATTAGGCCCATTTGATTTATATTTTGGAATGATGTACGTTTATATATAAGCTTTATATTGCGTTTTATTCCATATGACCTTAAGTATTTCGAATGTCTCTTTCAGCGCTTTGTCTATTGTCACTGAATATGACAGCGTAATTGAAGATTTTCATATGCTGAAAAGTCAGGTTTACTTATGACGGATTTGGGGTTAATTTTGAGTACAAAACACAGATTTCTATAACAGGGGTGCACAATCTTGAGCGCCGTATCTACCCGGCTACTATATTTTGTAACGTGGAACCTAATAATTGTGGGTGCTCAGTGTGGTAGTTGCTTTATGTCACGCTTCTGCGCCTAGAATTTAGATGTGGGTCCTAGATTTTTGGAAAATTTGTGTACCTCTCTTCTAGAATGCTGTCGTATTTGTCGCTGATAAAATTATTTTTATGACCTTGTTCCATTGCGCAGCCCTTGATTTGGGTTAGTTACAGGCATACCCCGCACTTACGACAGGTTAGGTTCCAGACCACTGTTGTAACTCGAAAATCGTCGCAACTCGAAGCAATGCATTTTTTTAACTTATCAATGCATGTACTCTTCATAAGTAGTAGAGCCATCAAGGGCCAAACTCTTTCGTGCTGGTGATTTAGAAGGACTTCTTGAAAGATCAGTAGAAGGAGCAGGGCTTTGGGTAGAAGTTGATGGTCGAGCAGGACTTTCAGTGCATGTTGAGGGTCGAACAGGAGTTTCAGTGGGTGCTGGTCTTTTTTTGAAGTACCTGTCTAAAAAGGTTTGCATGCTAGGCTGTCTTTTTTTTTCTCTGTATAAATTTCTGTATAACAGGCATACTGCCTTACAACGCCAGAATTAACTTTAGAGCTTCTTTCAAAATCCCTATCATGCTTCTCTAAAAGAGACATAACCATTTAAAAATGACGGATAGCTTCAGAAAGAATTTTTGTAGTTAGGCCTTCAGGTTCGGGGATTGATACCTCTTCAGACATCTATTCATCTTCCCTATTCTCTTCAAGTGCCAGAAGATCTTCATTGCTTAGAGGCTGAGAATGAGTCTCCACAAGTTCAGCTACATCTTCTGGCTCTACTTCCAGCTCCAACTCTCTTGCTATTTCTACAATATTTTTAGTTACCTCAGGGAAAGGATTTTCAAAACCTTCGAAGTCATCAAGCAACTGTGGGCATAACTTTTTCCAGGCACCTTTCAGTTTTGTTACCTTGACATCATTCCAAGCATCTCGTATAGTCTTGATGCCATCCAAGATGTTGAAGCCTTTCCATAAATTTTTTATCGCTTGTTGACCACTTCCTTCTTCTGTGTCAATTGCTGTGATGCACTTGGTGAAGGTTCTTTTTAAATAATAAACTTTGAAAGCAGCTATGACACACTGGTCCATTGGCTGCAGAAGTGAGGTCGTATTGGGGGGCAGAAATATCACTCGAACATTAGGGTTCAGATCATCTAACGTTTGAGGATGGCCGGGAGCATTGTATTTGTGTCTAAAGTAATATCCTTCCGACTTTTCTTTCCACTTTTATCTGCCATTATTACGTTTTTTTAAAATTTTAATCACAACAAAAACAGTAAATTAAAACTTATAATGTAAGCAGTTTAATAGTATTCACTTAATCACAGAGCGTATCACAGAGATGCAAAGCGAAACTTGTTTGTAAGCGAACTGACGACAGCGACGCCAAGTGGTGGAAGCCGATGCGAGCGGTAGCGTCATGTCGCTAAGGTGTCGTAACTGCGAAGCAAGCGCCTGAAGTTCGGGTCACGGTGGCAATTGAAAAGTGTCGTAAGTCGGGGTATGCCTGTACATTAAATGCCTTATGATTGCTAGCCTTAACTTAAATATTGGTTCATGTGGAAGCATTCCCACCAAGCCTCCTGTATAAGGGGTACCGGGTCTCTCCCGGGGATAACGCGGCCGGAGCGTGTTGCTCACCACCCACCTCTTTCTCGTGCCGGGTTGCGAATGGGCTGGAACTATTCCACCGCCCCCTCTGTGCATGCATAGGCGTGTCCGAGGTGACCTTTGCCTTTCCCCTTACACATAGTCCCTTACTTGACTTCGAAAGGACACATAAATGCGAACTGTAGTTATTTTATTAGGATAAATTTTGACTTTTTCATGCTTGTGAAGTTGCATGTTGAGATGCCTTATAGTGTGTTTGAGAGATATTTCTTCACTTCTGGGGTCTGTATAAAGAATGCTAACTTTTGGCCAATATTCCTTTCTTGAGGAAGTAAAATTGGCTTACGAGGTCAACATGTTGTGTGTGTTTGCCCCTTTTCAACTTTTAACCAGCTGACCGATTTTCACGAAATATGTATTGGACGTTTTATAAGTGGCTTCTTAATTTCTTACACCCCGCAATAAGATCATGGCGGACGCCCGACGTTTTAATGGAGGAGTGACAGGGTCGCTAATTTTGTGCCCAGAAATGATGTATGGCAATAGATCTTTGAAAATATTCAACACTCCTTAAAGAAGTTTTTTTTTTGTACAGTGTAAGGTAACATTCCGGCTTGCAATTTTTTTTTTTTTAGATTTCGGTTTATGACTAGCTAATGAAGCAAGGAATTTAGGCTTCCGATTTTGATTCAGAAATAGACAATACGATCTCTTCATATCATTCATTCATTCATTCTGTAGTCTGTCTTACGACAGTCCGTAGCCTCTTCCAAAGCGAGTTCTCCACAGGGTGCGATCTAGTGCTTCCTCTTTCAATTTCCAGTATCTTTTCTTTTCCTTAAGGTTATCCAGTAGCTGCTTACGTCTTCATATTATGTATGCGTTATTTTATGTATGTATGTATGTATTTTAATTCATTAATTATAAACACGACGACGATGGCAAACTTTATTTTTATATCCCGCAAGTTTAAGGCAGACAAAACATGTACTTATCTAATAAGTTCTTTACAGAAAGTATAAAATAACAATAATGATAGTAACATATGTATAGAACCAGAAATCTGTGCAACATAAAAGTAGGTTTTATTATTTATGACGGAACTCCATGTTATTTAAATCACTGTGCGAGTTTGATTTTGTTCAACACACACTAAAAATATTTCTGTTAACGCATTTATTAACCTATTCAGACTAACTCAACTAACAAGTATACTGTATATTCTTTATGTTCACTACAACATGTTTCGGCAGATATTATGGCCATCGTCAGGCAGTTGCACAGTTCACGTAAAAGAGAAAGTATATGAGGTAGAGGTCTCTCTCTCCCTTACAAGCAGTGGGTACCGTAATAGGTATTAAAAATTATTATTCCAAATAGTGGAATAATAAATTCATTTCTATTAAGAATGTAGTTGATCGGTGTTTATACATCTGGGGCTGTTTGAACTGTGTTACACTATCGGCTATGTGTCGCCCAGGTGTTCAAGTCGCTTCATGTCCTTAGTCTCCTATTTTGATTTCCGTTACAGATCATGTTCAAACTGCCTACAATACACCAGTATAATCTAGTCTCAATCCTCTTATCATTAGTAAGCTTCAGTGAAATAATAGTTTACTGCAATGTGCCTCATTAAACGTCTCTTATTTTTCGAAGATCAAATACGTCACCTTTCAGGGTACTAAAATTTGGTTCCTTGTCAGGTTAGTAGGGTGCATTGTCGGGTTGTGGAAATGTGGGATGTGGAGGGTAAATGTGAATATAGCAAATAATTAGTATCGCATAGCCAACAAGTGGTGGTTCTTGAGCTTGGGGTTGGGCGAGTTCTAATAACTTCTTGCCATAAAATCAATTAGGCCTATGCGAGATTTAAGGCTACCGTCGCGGTGTAGTTGAGGTCTCCGCTCAAGTAGTCCCACCTTCAATATTCAAGCAGTTTGGACTGCTTGACCTTTGAGGGTGAGACCGATGTTTTCCCGAAACGTCGGTACCAACTACTAACCTATGCCACGCAACATTCCAGAAGTGCAAAGACCTCAATTAGGCATATGCTGCGAGGTATTACACAGAGCCTTGGACTTGAATTGAATTTGTGGAAGAAGGTACGAAACGGAAATACTTAATCAGTTATTCAAAAAGGACACTTCTGCACTGAGTTAATTAAATACACACATTTTGTTTGCTTTTTAAACGTTTGTCATTGAACTCATTGCACCAGATTATTCTTTTGTTTGCCAATACAAAACGAATTGTCGAGGCAGGTACTGGCGTACAGGAATTCGATATGAATAGCGACAAACAGGAAGTAGTGCCAAGTGCAGTAATTCATTGTCACACACAATTCCCGGTGGGTGGAAAGCTTTAGGCTGTAGATGGAGCGTCGTAAAGGCGGGGTAAAGTGTTTCCTGTTCTCTTGACGTCACTCATTTTGAAGGTGTAACGTGGCTTGTTCTCTTCATTTCATCCAACGAACTGACGCAATAAAGCAATGCAAAAAGACGACATAGGACAAGGATACCGGGATGGGGATCAGAACCTAAAGAAGATAGACTGATGGAACTTCTCAGAACAAGATGTGTGAGCAGCACTAGTAGACATCTAAAAGACAACAAAGAGCTGGAAAGGGACGGAATAATTAATGTGAGAAGACAGAAGAGGCTTGTGACTATGCTTATATCGATTCGTAGAAACAGAAAGTACGCTAGAAGAAGAAAAAGAAGGAGATAAATTGGTGTTGATTTTACAGCAAGTAGTAATACAAATTCCTACTTTATATGTGTGAATCCATTCCGCTGCAACTACCCACTGGGCACACATACGCCTATTGAACTACTTAGCCTAATTGCAAAATTGAAAGTTACGATCGTGTAGGTAGCATTCTGGCGTCGTATTTGTGGGATCCCAGGTCGAATTCTCCCCCCAAAGACCTGTTAAGGGTCTGATGTTTTCGCAGTTTTCTTCAGTTACTCAAGACAGATCCGGGATAATACGTCACCATAAACGAAGCCACAACTGCTTAGTTCCACATCTCTTTCCACCCATTATTCATTTATTCGACTCTATGTATGCCTAATCTGAGCCTTTTAAATGATCATTAAATAAACTGTAAATTAAATATATCTTAAATGTAACAACGTTATTCAGGTGAGTGAAATGTATGATGCAGCAGACAGTCGTGTGCTGTGGTCATTTTAATGAATCAATGCACCCTGCTCTTGAGAGATTAGCATTCGAGCATCGTTTAATGAACATCCCCGATTCCAGTCTGCGCTGTGAGTAAGGCTATCGTAACTGAGGTTTTTTTTCTTTCATTCAGTTCTTCCAGGTATATGTCAAACAATTACCGCAAATTATGTTATGGTAGTCTCCAACATCCATACTCACCATTCGTAATTATTCTTTGAAGAAATAGCTCTGTCCTTGTCTTTACAGTGGTTTTTATGAAGATTATCGAATAGACCTGCTGAAGACATTTTATTACATGTGAAACGCAATGAAGTTATTGGCAGAGCAGTTTGTTGGTTTAGTTAAGCACCACACTATTTAGTTGTGTAAGGACGTGAAAGTATTCACGCACTTTTAACTTCGGCCATAGATATTTTAATAGATAATTGTCATATTAAAGTTCCGGCCGATTAACCTTTTGGGCAAAAGCCACTGATAAAAACTGTAGTGGAGAGTGGGTGGACTCCAGAGCCGGTTTGGACGGATAAGGAAGAGAAATAACCATGTCCCTGACTGAGATAGAACCCTGGTCATCCTATATATAAACTGAGCTAACCCAACTGAACGTGTGAAATGTGGAACGTCCCTGTGCAACAGGTAATGGACCTTGCTTCCACCAATCACTGCATATGTATGTCGATCGGATTCTGTACAACTCGCCTTTCTTGGGAAACAAATCAGAACTAGATCTTTTAAAGTATAGAAAATACTTCGATACGTGTAAAGTATAGTGGGCGGAATGGGATATTTTCTTCGTAAGAATTTATTTTATTATTGGTCGCCACTAGTGCAGTGACATTCACTGTGTCTCTGTATAAGATATGAAGGAAGATATACGAAGATCAGAATTTTAGGAGGGCAAGAACTCCTGAACGAAAGATGGCGTGGCTCTGGTTGAAATGGCTATAACATTGTCCGCAATCCCTCATCCTCCTTAAGAAAACCTAGACGAAGAAAATATGGGTGAAATGCATTGAATTCAATACAAAAGGGAGAACATCGAACTTGTCAAAGGCACACAGAGAGGATGATGACAGGGTGCATGTTTGCTTTACTTCTTGGCGAGCCTTTTAATACCGTATAACGTCTTGAAGAAAGAACGTCTTTAGAGCAAGTTTCTTATAGTAGACTGGAATAAAGAGAACTAAGTCTTCGCCCTATTGTGGAACGTCAATGGCCTCCAGATCGACCCCTCCTACCTGCATTGAACACAAAGTCCTTGCACTACTTGCTTAGACAATTGACTGACATCCTGACGTCTTCAAGACGCTCTATTCGCTTTTATGTAACGCTCCTTCTATTGCGGCGTCACCTGAGAACCATACTCCGAATTACAATATTACACACAGTGGTACTGTCGTGTCACATAACCAACTTAACCGTGCTGGGAGAGACGATGATGTCATTAAGCCTCTCCTACTTAGAAATGTTTTAATTGCTAATGGCGTCGTTAAATACATATGATTAAGATTGGTTGCAAGAAGACACGACTGCGTCCTTTACATTTTATTTAGGAAGCGTGCAGTTAAACCGAAACAGATATTTCCTCGTTTTTTAAAAGCTTATTGGTGAGAATCCATGCAACGTGAATATAATGTCTCAATCGTCGTGTTTCAAGATTCCTGGAACTAGAGGCATTAAACCGATTGCACTAATTTAAGTGGTAAGCCTATTTCAATACTGATTAGTAGTAACATTTAATTAATCTTTGAAGACTGACGTAAATGCAAATTATACGTAACAACTTATTACCCCCTTCACAGAGAACAAAGTCTATCTCCATTAGAAAGACGAAAATATCAAGGCTGTTGAGGTTGATAATGTATACTATTGTGAGAACCATAAAAAGCACACAAATTCACTGTGCAAAAAAAATGCAGTGTTTCCTAATGTTACAACACGGGCCAGATATGTTTCGGAATTCAGAATTTTTCGGATTTTAGAAAAATAATACGGTGCATATACCGTATATTATGTAACATCCCCAGCGGGATCTGGGGCAGCATCCCGTAATGAAGCACATTACCCTTTTTGCAACGAAACGTCTGAATATTCACACTAAGTGCGATAAATAAATAAATAAATACCCATAAGGGCATCTTTAACTCTTTGCAACATTTTTACAGTGCGATTAAACCCAAAGTCACGAAATAGCGAACAGCAGAGGCGCGTCTGGCTGATAGGAGCGCTGAGAAACAACCGATGCCTCACACCTCATTATGAGAGGCGTGGGTCCAAACTTCCGGTTTTCAGAAGTTTTAGGATTTCAGAATTGCGGATAAGGGATTGTGGACCTGTACTGGATCTTAAATAGTTTTGTGTCTTTATGAATTGTGTCACCAAATTTATTCTTGGCTGGGCAACCCTGTTTGAACCAGAGCAAATCCTCTGACGTCACATACGCAAGTGTAGACAAATATAACTTAAAATTAACGGGATTCGAACACGCAATTGCGTACTTGAGTGACCTAAACCGAGTTCACAACTTTTCAACAAGTTATAAAATGTACGCGTCATGGAAAAATTGTTAATGTTTCGCTCAATTGTGTTTAATTATCTCTAAAACCGGAAGAATAAAGGAAACATATCTTGGTCGTAAAATGGTGTGTTTGTTTTCTGTGTGAGATTTGTTCAAATGCTTGTCGCTGCAATAATATTTAAACGAGTTAACACGCGAGATGAGCGCAGAAAGGCATGTACTTCTTCATTTATTGTCCGTTACTCTTTGCTTTAACCACAATTAGACCGTGTCTTCATATGTTAGTAAAACTCCGCAGTACAAAATATTGTGACAGTCTGTTCAGCGGTTGAGATCTGCGCGGTTCTTGAGATGTTACATTCATACGGACAGACAGAGAGACAGACAGGTGCATTGTTGCTATATTTATTTTTGAATGTGCAAAAAATGTTAGGACCTACACATTTATGAAATTAAAACATACAGTTTCAAAAGGGACAAACACTTTTATACAAGTCTGTCCTTTTTAGCCCGAATGAAGTGTAAGAGATAGTCATCACGTCTCTGAAGATTGCACTCAGATATACAATGTACCCGCTTAAAATTTGTTTCCCATCAGACAAACCCAATGGTTCCCTGGGAGAAAAACTGTGACCATTGCATAAAAGTATGAATTGAAGAATAAAACCTTATACTTTCAAAAGCCTCAAGTAGGTGTCCCTACATGTAAACACCTTTCAGCCACTTTATTGAAATGTTGATATATAACGTTTGCAACAAAGAAAATATTTTGTTGTCTTTGTGATGGTGCCAACAGGGAACAGCACAGCTAGGCTTGTAACGATTCTGATTCGCATCCAGGAGTTTCCGTTTCGAATCTCCAAAGCCAGGTTTGTAACCTGATAATTTTATACGGTCTTTCAGATGATTTCATGACTGTATAGGGAATTTGTGGCCGATCCCAGTGGCCGTGCGGTCTAAGGCGTGGGTCTTCGGCCGCTCGCTTACTAGGATCGTGGGTTCGAATCCCACCAGGGGCATGGATGTCTGTCTCTTGTGAGTGTTGTGTGTTGTCAGGTAGAGGTCTCTGCGACGAGCTGGTCCCTCGTCCAGAGGCGTCCTACAGACTGTGGTGTGTCTAAAGTGTGTGTGACCATGAAACCTCGACGAAATGAGGAGGCCCAGGCCCATATAGGGCTGTCGAGACATAAAAAAATATAGGGAATTTGTGAGATTTAGGATTTTTACCGCAGTGCTTATGAAGTTCGCTGTAATCTGAAATGTGAACCATTTAGGTGGCAGTTAAATACCAAAGTTTCGGAAGATGTTGCTGTCTCCACTTTGAAGGTCTGCGGCCTCATTTACGCATCGTGATACAAAGTGATAAATAACTTGATAATGTATTTCCACCTTACTTTGTATGTCAGTTAGTAACACTCACATCTTATTTTGTTTTTGGTCAGTTCTTAATCAAGCATCACGGCATGAAGACATGTAGAGTAGTGGAGTTACAATTCCACGCATTCTTAAGCTCGGAACTAGGTGAAAGTGTGTGGTTAGCTTTACCTCCTGGGAATGGCACCCTTTAACTATTGAGTAGGAGTCTGGATGTGCCTCAGAACCAGTGTGGATGCTGGGGAAAAGAAAAATCTGCGTTAGTTTTACGCACTTATCGTATATAAACCAAGACAGGTATAATAATATTGGAATACGTGACATATGTTTGGACCCTCATAATAGAACACATTAAAATTCATATAAATTAACAGAGTCTGAAATGTTTCTAACCATGGTGTCCATCCTCGGGGGCCATTCATCCTACACAACTTGTCGAGTTTTAAAATTTAAGATAATACACGAAAATTTAGTTTTTACACGTACATGCTGTATAAAACACTGAACAAAATCTTTATACCGTAACAGAGAGTGGGGAGTGCGTCTCTCTAGGCTCTTAGAAAGATTCTTAAATTGAATTTTGTGTTAGAAGGCAAGCCTATTGCAATAGGCGGTCCAGGGAGCGCACGGTATTTGACGACTAAGACAGATGGTCGAGAATTCTAATCCCTTTGTCATATTTCTATCCTTTCACCCAAAAGGACATGCAGAATATCTAATGAATTAATACTGTAGGTGCTAAAGTTCCTTTGAAGCTTAAATGCGTTCCCGTTATTTTCACATTTCCATATCAGTCAGTAAATTATAAACATATTTTCTTTGCAAAGACGAAGCTTGTCATGATGTTTAAATTTCTGTTCTTACCGCATTACTGATACAAATATTAGTGCTTTAATTACGCTTTATAATAGTTCTTCTGTCTATTTTGAAACTCAACTGAATCCCATTAATATGATTTTGGAAATTTACCGCGTTACTGAATATCAAAGCGAGTCATACACTCATCTAAAAAGGATATTAAGTGACTAGAAATGGCAAGAGAAGTTTCTTTTCATTGAAACTTTTGATCTTGAAGGACGTTCTTAGCAATGATCTGCATGTCTGAAAGAGTTATTTTGTCCGTGTCATTGGGGAGTTAATTATAACATGAACATTCACTCCGCTCAGTGGTCTACAAACTGTGAGCGAGCTAAATAAAAAAATATATATATATTAATAATTTTATAAACCACAAAACCTTGAAAATCTCGACATCGCTGTTCTGTTCAAGATTCTGCGTGTAGGAACGGTATTTAAACAGCCATCTTGTGACGACAGATTGAACTGTTTGATGACTGGATATGAAAAAGCTTTTATACAACATGCATGTACGTCGTGACGCAAGAGGGGCAGGTAGCGCCTTAAATTCTTGCAACAAGCATGACTGCAAAGTGGATTAAGTTGTATAACTCTCAGGATTCCGATCATTGAGGCTGCAGAAAGACGATGTAAAATGTGGAAGCATGTTGCTAGAGCTGATGATACTATCTTGCGACACAAGGCACAGTTAGCTTTTGCGTATGTTACTGACAGAATGTGAGTGCAAAACAGTAATAAATACTGTACTTTAGTCTCATGTCATCATCATCATTCTCTAGTCTGTCTTACGACAGGTCCATAGACTCTTCCAAAGCGAGTTCTCCGCAGAGTGCCACCTAGTGCTTCCTCTTTCAATTTACAGTATCCTCTACTTTCCTTAAGGTCCTCCAATAGCTGCTTACGTGTTCTTCCTCGTCTTTCCGTCACTTCTCTCCTTCCTTCTATCTTTCCTTCAGTAACGTGTTTTAGAAGGCAGTTTCTGCGCAAGATGTGACCAAACCAGCTACCCTTCCTTCTTTTTGTTGTATGTAGGATATTTCTTTCCTCCTTGACTCTATGTAATACTTCTTCATTTCTCACACGACCGGTCCAACTGATCTTCTCCATCCTTCTCCAGCACCACATTTCAAAACTCTCGAGGTATTTCTGATCTATTTTCCGAAGTGTCCAGTTTTCAACATCATACAAAGCTATGTCCAAATGTAGCATTTCACTAGTTTCTTCATGAAATTTAAGTCCAGTATGCTGAAGTAAGTCTTCTTCTTGATGAATGCTGCATTTCCATGGCGATCTTGGTTTTAAGTTCGCGTGTACATCTTGCATTTTAGTCTCATGTATACGGAAAGTCAATCCAGTTGACGATACTGCCTCTGAGCTGATAAATATAGAACTGAAGTCTGAGGACATGTTTACACATAAAGAAGAAAAAAGCTTTTAGAAGGTCGCGGCTTGCCGGAAGTATCTGCTTAATGTATTATACACAAACCAAATAACAAGCGATGAATACAAAACTGTAGTCGAAATACCGGCCTGTCCCTGTGAACACCGTGACTTATCACATCTGTCAATTTTCAGGCTTTAATTCGGTTACAGTTGCTCCGTACTCTCCTTCTGTTGTCCAGTACTGCAAACAGTCGTGCTTTCTTCATTTTTCTATCACGTATTCTAGTAACTGACTGACCGATGACTAACTAAACAGCCAACCAACCAGCAAGCCAGCCGAACTAACCAACTAATTAGCTATTTCACTGGAGCCGAGCCTATCTTGAGAAGCTAATTGTCGCTCAGCTGTTCAATGAATTGCCAGTCTTTTATAGAATCCTAAAGTTCTCCACCGTGTTCACAAATGTCTTATCACTCCTACTACGTTTACTTTTGTTTTGGGAAGTATCTACCTTCCATTATCATCAGGTTATACTTACTGAATCGTGAGAACATAAATGGTTTGAGTTAAACGCAGAATTTGTTGTTTGTAAACTCTCATGCTTTACTTTTATTCTCTGGGTGACGTAACAATAAGTCCGTTGTACTGCGGTCGCCTAGGGACCTATTGTATCAGCCTCGGGTGATAGTTGGTGAATATGGGACATTAGTGGAATGGTAACTGGCAGGAGAAAACTTGTGCCGAAATTTGTACATAAACGTTTGCGAAATATTTTTTAATGGTTACTTGCAGTTATAGTGTTGTTTTGCATCATGAAGTAGTAGTAGTAGTAGTAGTAGTAGTAGAAGAAGCAGAGAAATAATAATAACAATGATAATGTCGGTGAATATGATGTCTCTTTAACCTTATCAAGTCGGCAGGTTGCCACAATCTTTTTCCTTTTTGGGAGACTTGCCTTCGGCCCAGTACTGGGTTGGATCTGAGTTAGAAAAATTTAGTGTAAGGTTTTGCAGAATTATTTTTTAAATAAGAGAAACTTTGATGTGCAAATTTTATTACATTATTAAGCCTTTAATGATACAGACAAGGGAAAACGGATGTAATTGTAGGAAAGCCTGTCACAATTCAACTTTGTTCACCACAAATTCCACATGAACTGACATGGGCTTGAACTCGGCGACCAACCGACTGTGAACATATGATATCATTGTTTGGGGACAGAAGACACGCCTGAGACGGCGCGGCCTCTTTGATCACCTTTTGGTCATCTAGTGCCATGAGTTAACTTATTTAGACCTTTTCATCCCCATGTAATTTACTGATTCAATTGATTTCAGATTTGTAATATTTGTCCTTCAGTCATCGCAAGATCACCTGTCACACCCAACTGTACAAGTTGAACATCTACTGTTTATACATCATGACCTACAGACTTTTGGAGTTCGACTAAGGGATTATTTTAATGAAAGGCGTTCCGTTTATTTTAAGGACGAATAATTAATAAAACTACACAGTCAAACAGCTATATTTCTTGTATTACTATCCTGTTAACAATAATCCGAAACGTGTCGTTTATTATTAGGAGGATATTATTGTACAATAAATATATTTGTCTTTGATGACAGTTTTATTAATTAATAGTCTAAGTGAAGTTGTTAAATGTGGTGCTGGAGAAGGATGGAGAAGATCAGTTGGACCGATTGTGTGAAAAATAAATATTACACAGAGTAAAGGAGGAAAGGAATATTCTGCATACAATGTAAAGAAGGAAGGGTTACTGGATCGGTCACATCTTGCGTAGGAACTGCCTTCTAAAACACGTTATTGAAAGAAACGTAGAAGGAAGAAGTGACGGGAAGACGAGGAAGAATATGTAAGCCGCAACTGGATGGCCTTAAGGAAAAGAAAGGATACTGAAAAATGAAAGAGGAAGCACTAGATCGCACTCTGTGGAGAACTCGCTTTGGAAGAGGCTGTGGATCTGTCGTAAGATAGAACGCAGAATGCATGAGTCTAAGTGAGTTTCGGAATGAATAATAAAAACATTTCCAGGATTTATTCTCCTAATTTTATTGTGGGTTTCCCCTCTATTTGCGAGTGCTATTCTCGGGTACATCAGTTTTGGAACATTGAGGAATTATTTATCACATAATTAATTGTCGTCACTGGTATTTCGCCATATCTAAGAATGAATTTAAAAAAATTGCAGTCGACATCACAAGGTAGTAACGGAATAACACCAACTGAAGCTGTGTGAGAACAAGATGCCATGGAGAGTATTGCCCTTAAAGGGGGGGGGGGGAAGTAACAGGAGAAGGAGAAAGTTGCATGAAGAGGAACTTCATAAATTGAGCTCTTCGCCGGATAGTATCAGGGTGGTGGGATATGTGGAACATAATGAGAAGAAGGAGACGCAAGAATAGGTATATTGTTAGTATTAAACATGATCTTAAAGAAGTAGTATTAGAATTTGTTAATTGGATTGAACTGGCTTGTGACAGGGTACAGTGGTGAACTCTTATAAGCACGGTCATAACATTTCGGGTTCCATAGCAGCAGAACCTTTCTTGACAAGCAAAATGACTATCAGCTCTGGGGAATGCTCTTTCTCTTCAGACTGCCGCTATGACCTTCCATTTAAAACACTTGAATTGGTTTTTGTGCGCACTTTATTGTATAAACGCTGAGAGCAGCCCTTGACCCTGCTAGTAACATTCATTATAGCCATTCCTTTTAAGAAAGGTCGTGTCTCTATAAGAAGATATCTCAGGCATAATGCAATTACTTACAAACTAAAATCAGCACTTACAATTGAATGTTTTAAAAGTGACGTCACCAGTTTTCTCTCTCTCCACACGGGACTACTAGGTTTAGGCATGGAATATTTAAAACCGCATAAGCTGCAAAGCTGCATAGGTTTGTAGCGTCGGATTGCATTAAGAAAAAAGGATCTGTAATGGCCATAAGGTATATTATTTTAAGGATCCTGGCGTAGTGGTGGAGGACCTATTATGAATATGTTCCTTAGTATTCTGTTGACAGTTTTGAAAATAAATGGACAGTCATACCTCTAGTAAAGGCACAAAACGACAAACAAATGTATTTGGCTTCAACAGTAAAGCTTGTGGCTTGTATTGGGTAGGTCCCTGTGTCGAATCTCGCCCGGGACCCCGGCTATCCTGAACGAGACATTCCATCATTTTCTTCATTCCTTTAGATATTTTCATGATAAAACCAGAGACATGCTCGTTTACTTCCAAATACTTCCAAATTCTTGATTCACCACCCATTCTATTATCCGACGCTGTAAAGCCTGTAACACTAACAGTGCCGTAAAAAGCATAAATTATTCCATACTCCCTCCAGGCTAATTCTGGGACATTATATTAAAGAAGGAAACAGCCGCTTCCTTCCAAATCCTCTCCAATTCGTTTGGCAATTATCCCATCATTCGATGCTGTATAATCTGAGACACTGACAGCGGGGTGAAATAACCACAAATAAAAAATAATAAATACGATGACATGAAGGCCGTTCAGACTACGGAGAAAAGGTCCACAAGTTGTTAATCTCGGTAACAGATTTATCAAGGAGACAGCTAGTTACAAATTTAATTTATCCATGTTCCGTTCAGTAAGATGATTTTACAGTGTTTATTCCAACAATTATTGTGCAGTTTCTGTAATAAACATCGTAAAAGCTAGTTACAAGTTCGATAGGATTGCTATGAAGACATACTATCCTGATTGACGTAGGGAAAGACATGGTTCATGTCTTACCTCGATGTAGCTTAGCCTGTAGAGCTGGCGTGCAGTACTCGTGTAGCTGATTTATGTTCAACAGCAGAAGGTATCGGAATGAGCTAGCCTCTTTCACCTTTAATCGTCTGTTTGATCTAACCTTCTGTCTCTATACACCGTATAATTAATATCTTGGATGGTGTTATTTAATTCTTGTAGAGAGCGTACGTGTAATTGTGGGTTGGAAATACTTCACACTTTCCTTTTATCTTTAGGATTTTTTTATTAACAAACAACGTACCAACGCTCCTAGTAAGGAACTAGTCCTGTAAAATCAAACAAAGCATTTGCTATGGTATTTTGAGTTGATGTATTATGATTTAATTATATTGTATTAATATCAGAATTTTCACTCACAGTACAACTTATATTTCTGGGTA
Source organism: Reticulitermes speratus (assembly GCA_021186555.1). Lineage (NCBI taxonomy): Eukaryota > Metazoa > Arthropoda > Insecta > Blattodea > Rhinotermitidae > Reticulitermes > Reticulitermes speratus. Next base: position 27,161,562 of record JAJKFL010000005.1, read on the forward strand.
TCCACATTCGAATATACACCCTACCCAATACATAATTTAGCAACATGGCACCATTCTCAAGTCATGGATATTGGAATGCCCTTATGTCATGACGAAGTAATATAAATAATACAAAATGAATTTAAGTAGAATGTAAAGTAATTATTTTTACTTAATATGCATTCATTAAAAATTGATAAAACATATAATTATTGAAGTCGTAGGATACCTCTAATTACATTTGAGTCTGAGTACCGGTCAGACCAGCAGCGAAGGCACAGTACTCCACCAACTGCACCCGTTATCAAAATATACGTCCGTCAATGAAATGATATGTAGAGGACATAAGAGAAGGAAATTTCGTCACTACTGCACGAATACAGCCATAGCAACAGGGCTATATACCGAAGAAGAACCAAAGGGAGAACAACGTACCCGTAGCAAAACAACGAACGTAGCAAACATGTCATACTACCAATAAGGACATTCGACGATACATACAGGGTGATTCGGGAGGAAAGGTAATATTTTCGGAGGTTATAATATCGGTCATTCTGAGAAAAACGTCCATGTGAGCATGTGTCTAATTCCGAATGGTTACCGAAATACAGTTACACATACAAAAAAAAAGCATTGTGAATGGTAATAAAGAAACTGAAATTACTTAATGTTAATTTAATTTTAATTTTAATATAATGTTTAAATGACAAATTTGTTACACAGAAGTGACAAATTTGTTACAGTTTACAATAAATACTCGAAAATCCCACCGTTAACCTCAATGCACTTTGCAACTCGTGTGCGGAGATCGCGTGTTTTTCGTCTGAGTTGATCTTCACATTTCTTTATGTTGGCAGCTGCATCCAAAATGCGAGCGAACAATTTTTTTCATGTATACACTTTTTTTTTGTAAACTTCGCTCTTCATCTAACCCCACAGACGAAAATATAACGGACTTAAGTCTAGAGATTCAAACAGCTCTATCTGAGTAACTATTCAGAATTAGACACATATTCATACGAACTTTTTTCTTCTCACATGACCGATATTATCACCTCCCAAAATATTGACCTTTCTTCCTGAATCACCCTGTATAACAAAGTGGTGTTTCTCAGCCACACTGCACATTGTCAAAAAAAGTAATACGAGTGTATGTGCAATCATGACGAGAGAAACCACAATCAGATGCGACAATAATTAGTGGCACCCTAAGAAGTAAAAAACTGCATGTCTTATCACTTTTAGTGAACACTTAATTAGTAAGATTATCTGCATTTTATATTTTATTTACTTCATTTTTTATAATTTTTCTCTTTTCACGGAATCGGTCCATTGTACTATCGATTGTTTGTGTAATGTTAGGCATCCTGAGGATGGCTCTGTGATACTGAAATTTGTAACAAGTAGTGTCTATATTCTAAGGTGAATATCCACAAGTATATGTAGTATTGTGGCTGAAAATTCTAAATTAGTACAATTTATCTGGTAACCGAGAGAGTCAAGTTATTTTGCTTTGCTGTAGGTGAAAACGGTAACTTCAGTCTGGGGGGAGGAGGTTTTGTGTTCCTGACTATAATGCTGTGACCTTCATGTAGCTAGATTAACAGCAAGTGTTGCTGTGAATGGTATAGACTAATTCTTAGTTGTTAATTTTTCTCAGTTAAATAACATTGTTAAATAACCTAATAGTCCAGTTTCCTCACACCCAGATGTGCTTACGTCTGCCCAGTTAACACTTTTTCTGTCTTACGAAAATTAAAGGGGGATATTTAAGTGGGTCTGACATAAATAGGATGGGAGGGCCTGAACTGGATTTGTGTGATTCAGGATAAGAACAGTTGGCGAACTGTTGTGAAGACGATAGTGAACTGTCGGGTTCCATGAAGTGCGGGGAGTTTTTTGACTAGCTGCGGACGTATGGGTTTCTGAAGAAGATTCTGCTCCGTGTAGTCACTTAGCTACTTGTCTGTTAGATAATGGCATTTGAACGGAACAAATCCTTTTATAACTTGATATTTCAGGCACACTTACATGTCGATTAGATGGAAACACAACGACTTAGTCGTATTTTGTGTTGTAACAGCTCGTATATCTATGCAGCATATCATGAATGTATCGCTTGCTACAAAGTTTTTAGTTTCTACGGGTGGTTTGTGCAAGACGTAAGGGGGAAAAAATGTATAGACAATGTTTATTGCAAACTGATAATCGAAAAGGCGTATCATAAATGAGAAGGATGTTAGAGGATTAGATTGAAAAGATTTGAGTTAGCTTGAACTCTGTCAATGTAGTTTCACATAAAAGCACGGGCTAGCTATATAACTGTCAGCTTTGTAAATAATAGTTCTACCGTTTAGGCTACTACGGAATTTATTTTGTTGCTATGCTGTATAGAAGTAGATCCATTAAGGTACTTCGTACCACCTGCGAAGTTGATAATGTATTTGCCATTGCGTAGTCACAGTACACCTAGTTTTACCACTTTGGGAGTGTTAATTAATTTATAGTTAGAAGATATACTTTGCATATACCTATATTAATTGTAAGTGCTTTTGACTCAGGTAAGGTCAGCTTCTTTAACCGTAAGTTTAATGTCATAGCAATTCACACGTGTGTGATTTCAGAGACGTGGCAGACCATCTGGTGACAAGCATGAGCTAATCGGACACAGAATGTCGTCATCTACGAAATTGTGTAATGCTGGACACAAAATTGTATGTAGACTGTAAGAGTTACAATGACGATATTTGAGCTATTTGCTGTCTTTATATATGTACTTATGCTTACAGCCGATAGCTGAGCCAGTGTAGTAAGTGGACTGCAGGAGAATCAAAAGTTTGATTTCTGTCATAGGCAAGGATTTTTGTTTTGCCACAGTGCCCAGACCGGCGCTGGCAACTAGTGTCATATCCCATGGATACTGGGGGTTCTTTCCTAGGCGATAAAATGGGACATGACATGAAAGTGGCCGCCTGTATCTACTGGCGAGAGTAATAATGCGTGGAGCTATACCTCAGCTCCTTCATATGTCTTCAGGGCGCGGTCCTTAACTAAATTCAGGATAATTTTTTACTTTTATTTATCTCCTTATTTAGCTATTTATTGATTTAGCTATGGTTCACTGAATTACACTGTCAATAGCTCAGGCTATATAGAGTCAAATGGTAGGATTAGTGAATAGTGGATTGGAAAGGATGTGGGTGGGTGAAAGTTTGGTCTAATTTGAGGTAGACTTGTTATCCTGGCATTTGCTTCGAAGGACTGAAAGAAAAGACTATAAACCGCTGTCAGCACCCGGTCTTCAGACAGAAACTTGAACCCGAGACTTTCAAAACACAAGTGCTAACACTCGAACGTTCCTTAGGACTTGTTTCTTTTCAGAGTAATAGTTCTTTTTTACTGTCGTAACTTGAAATGAGCCATGAAACTCTCTTCCAAGTCTAAAAACGAAAAATATTCGTTTGGGTATATAGGCATTCCCCAGTCGACAAGACATAAAGAACACCGCCATTTTCATTAAATGCTATAGGCTAAGCCTATGAAATGTGTAATTAGTACAGCGTTTTTAAACTGAACAACAGGCATACGTACAGATTTGTCAGTGTGCAAGAATTTTACTAATGAATATGCTTATTCGATGACGGAGTATGAGTTGATAGGGTTTGGAATGACAAATGATTATTCTTTCTGTAATTGCGCCGTGGTTAGGTTGAAACCCACGACCGTTTTCCCCAAAGCTTCTTTTATCTTTACCATTAAACACGAGTATAAGAAGAAAGACGTCACTACTGGCTTCATTCTGGAGACGACGTAAGAAGTTTATGTTCCTGTATTTCCCTTCTCTGGTGTTAATACGTGCCAAACTAACATATAAATGCACGATAGACTTCAGAATTCTACCCACCTTCATTTAAACTTTCGATCAATTTACGTTTAAATGGGCTTTGGGTATTTTTCTTATTTTCTTTTCATCTCCAATCTTGCTTCTTGTTCTGGGGACTTCGGTTAGTAGTTCCGATGGGAGACGGGCCGTATTTGGTAAAGTTTCTACTCATTTCTCAGTATTTACAGGTGAATGCAGGGATAATACTTTGGGATAGTCTGCCTCCTCTTCATTTGTCCATACACGGGCCTTATCATCTTATTTTATTCAACGCTATAGGGTTTACAACCCTGCTGTTGAATTCAGCGCCTACACGTAACCTAAGACGCCTCCCCCTAAAAAACAATATTTGTTATATATGTCTAATAATCGGTAATTGACCAGAAGCTGTGATGTAATGGCTTACCTGTTTCGTGTCCGAATATCGAATTTTTGATTTGAGATTTTTTTTACCCTCTTATTTTCTGGTTCACATCCACGTCCCTCCCAATTATCTGAAAGGCGTTTTTAAAGTTGAAGTTTTATGACATAGTGATTATTGTGCAAGGGACGCGTAACTAGTGGCTGTGTTCAGATTAATGTAAAGAAACGATTACAGTCGATGTAATTCGACAGTATTGTAAACTGTAGTTAGCCTTGGAGTAGTGTGGAGCAGTATGCGGGAGTGTCGGGTGTGGTTAGACTAGGAGTGGTTACACTTCCCCCTACTTTTACGGTTATTGTAGTGACCACTGCTATGGTAGCTCGGACACAACGTGACCTCTGCTTCACGGACCCCACCATTAACCCACGCTGAGCCGAGTGCAGTGCCCAGTATGGCGGTTTCTGTAGTTCCTTGATGCCATGCTTTCTTCTTGTTCTTGTTCTTCTTCTTGCTTGTTTTATTGCTTGATTGCCGCACGATATGCTTGAAATAAAGTTTGAAATGAGCTGTTACGAATTTATTCCCAAAAGGATCCCCTCAATTTCATTTATCCCTTGCCATTCCAGTTTACTGTTGTAACTCGGTACGTCCATGGCAACACACTGCTGTGTTTGAAGGATCGGTCAAGACGTTGTCTTAAGTGATTCAGTGGACATCCACAAGAAATGTCAGAAATGTTACCGCTGCGTGCTTGTTGTGATCCCCTTATTTGTGCATTAAAATAGGCCAGGACAATTTGTGTTGCAGATGATGTTTCTTTCAGTCATCCTACAATATCCCATTCACCGAAAGTGGTTATCGAATGAGTAGCATCTCCGCTTCACATTCGACAGATTTCGGGTTCAAATTTTAGCACGAGACCGACCAGTCTGTTGTAGTGATTTGATCCAGTTCCTGCATGGTAGTACCTCAGATTAGATTACGATCCCTTGCTTTCATATCTCTTCTAATTCATTATTCTCTAATCCTATTCTCTGAGCTACTGACAGTACGTTTAATAAAACAAAAATTTGCAAAAAAAGTACTCAATTCTACGCTATCTAATATCAGAACCTGATATATTAAGCGAAATAACTGCGTAACCACCCAACCAAATTGGTTCAGTCAATGAAGTTGGATGAACGATGCATCACTTTTCGCTATTTGTAAGTACCAACGTCGAACAGCATAGAATTACGTGTTTGTTTAAGTGGCAATTTGTTAACCCACAACGGTATGTGTATGTGTGTTCATGCTTTTGATAACGACCTGCAGGCAAATTACCATAGCCAGGCATTTAACATTGCGCTCTACTGCACAAGTGCAATGCATGCTATTAGTAAGTACTTACTTGACTTCATTCTTTAGCGGCGGTGAGGGTCATTGCTTCAAGCAGGCTCTACAGTTTGTGCAAACGAAATCAATTTTTACCCAACGTTAACAATGACGTAGTTCTGGGTAGAGAAATTACGATATGTAGAAAGAAGTGAGGATATCTAGCTTAGCGTAATGGTTATGGTGACGTAACAATTCTGGCTTCTCCGCTCTTCTGTTGCCTTTATACTTGCAACTTGTGATTGCTACAATTTCACACCGTCTTATAAATAACGCAAAACAGGGGGACCGTTGAATAAGCCTCTCCAAAATAACATTTAATTAAAATTAGTCTGAAGGTTCTCGAGGTATAAGATGATGCAACATAAAATTCCCGTTTGTTTAGTGAATCTTTGGCTTTTATGAAAATCACGGAATCCGTTACCTAGTAGAGTTTCTCAAGAAGTCTTCTAATTTAGGTAGATGCCGATTAAACGTCAGGGCCTACATCAATTTTGCACCAACATATTAAAGTATTCCGTCTGACGGATCTAAAATCATAAATGCTCACAAGGAGTGTGTGCTTGCAGATTCTTTGTTCATTAGAGTATATAATTTATACTTTCTAGCCATACAAGCAACTGTGCTGTTTGAAGACACTTCCCGCTTCTTGCGATCTGCATATGCTAATTGAAACAAATCATGTATTTACAGTTGTAATTCAAACCTGCTTGAATCAGAAGGTCAAAATGTGAATAAGAAGCTTAAGGAATAAATGGAGGAACGAGAATAACAAAATTTATGTGTTTAAAATTATTGGTACAATAGTACATGCAAATGAAACTAGATCACAAATCATTTAGACTCGTAAACATGTTTGGTGTAGCGCAGTACGTAACAATAGGAAATGTACGTGCAGGAATGACATTTATGCCGAAGAATGTCATTGCTGTACAAAGATCTGACTTATGTTCAAGTTCCATTCAGTCGTAACCAGACATCTTGACGACTTTGCTATGCCGGATTTTGTATTCTGTCTGGCTTACTGACGGCGAAGCGAAGTCACGTCAAGATGGAAATACTCGTATTTTCCTAGTGGTGCAGAAGTATTTCTTGTAGTGTGCAATGAACACGCAGCTGCGAACAGCTGACAAAGGGTGGACCTCCAACTTAAGGGTTGCGTCTATTATATCAAAATTTAACAGTGAAATAAATCTACATTATCAAATTTACTGTATGTATTTTGTTTTGTATGTGTATGGGTGTTTTTGTAAGGTGTGGATGTATTTGTAAGGTATGGATGTTTTTGTAAGGTGTGGATGCTTTTGTAAGGAGTGGATGCTTTTGTAAGGTGTGGATGTTTTTGTAATGTGTGTACGGTGTTTCTAATGTGTGTATTTGTATTTACTGTATGTATTTTTTTTTGTATGTGTATGGGTGTTACTGTAAGGTGTGGATGTATTTGTAAGGTGTGGATGTTTTTGTAAGGTATGGATGCTTTTTTAAGGTGTGGATGTTTTTGCAATATGTGTACGATGTTCTAATGTATGTACTTGTATTTACTGTATGTATTTTGTTTTGTAATTGTGTATAGTTTGTTTTGTATTGTTACTTTTATGTATATTATATGTCCATTTGTATTGTGTGTACTAGTGTAAGGACTACTGCCACCGGGTGAAAACCCAATTGCAGTAAATAATAATAATAATAATAATAATAAAAATGATATCGGATTGCGACAGATTGTTAGTAACCAGAATAAGAGTTGTCAATGAGAGTTTAGTGAGTAGGCTTATGTGTCTTGGACGGTGGCTTCGTGGAAGGTCTACAAGGAGATGGAAAAATGAAATTGAGGTAGATGGTGGCGAAAGAGGCTAGGAACGTGGGGGGTTAACGGGATTGACTGAAGTTTGTGTCCAGTGATGGGTTTTATTACTAGCTGCGTTGAACGCTAGGGTTTTAGTACTATAGATTTAGATACTATGGAGCTATATTATGGATATGGATGTCTCGCACGATTTGACTAAATTGATCCTACAATGAATGTAATTCCCAAAAATTTTATCATAATTTTGCATAGATAATGGATGGATAGTCATGTATTAATTCGCGGTACGGTACCCATAATTTCCATAATCACAATCGCCTCTACCACGACGACCACCACCATCACCACCATCACCACCATCACCACCACCATCTAGCACTTAAGGAGTCTGTCCGCTTGTTCAACCTTTCGTCCTATTGTCTTGAAAAGGTCTTTCTTTTTGCCTTGACCCACGTCTTTTGTAATTGTTGTAGTAGTTTCCAAAGGGCCCGTTTGCATTTTGTCAAAGGTTGAAACCATTTCTTTTCATATTTCTAAATTTTGTTCAGTGCGCATTCTCTTTTTAATTATTTTAACATGTCCGCATTTTCTCATTGTCCATCCTATTGTATTTCGTCTTTTGTCTCAAATTTTATTTCAGCACCTTTAATTCTAATTCTTGCTGCAACTAACTATTCAGTTTTTTGTTTTACGTCCTGGATTTTGTGGGTTATGACGCCGTGTAATGTGGTAGGTGGGTACCAACTTTGTCCTAGAGATATACTGCTTCCATTCAAGGAATAAGAATTTTCACCGCCACAATAACCTAAAGCTTATTAAAATTGTTTGTTTATTTCTGCCTATTGCTGATCCCTTTCTCTTTGATTCTTACTTCCTTCAAATTCTTTTAATTTATTTTTATCTTTCTCTTGCGCTGTCTTTTTGTCCCTATAGGCCCAATTACTTTGATTACCTTTATTTCTTTTTCCATCAGTTTTCCACTTTCTTCTTTTTCTTCTATATGGAATAGAGCCACAACCTGTTTTAAGTACCATCCGATTTTTGAAGAGACGCGTCCTTGAAAATTTAAACTGCTTTGCAGTTCATATTTGCGTGATATGCGTTCTGTCACGGGTAAAAAAAAATAGTATATTTGGCCTTGACCTTTGTAGCAGAATTGGACGACATGTACCAGCATCCAGTGCTCTGATCTCGAAAATCATATTCAGGCAGATAACTCTCATTATACGGTTTTTATATTGGCCTGAACGTGGCCATTAGGCTCACGTGGTCTTGCAGTCAATATCACTGCGCGTGTCGTGTCATGGAATGAAGTGCTTGTACCTGAGGTTCATTATCCCGAAGTTTTTTGTGATATTCTCAGTTATCTCAAACGAGATCACATCCTATTTTTCAAGGTCAGTAACTTGCTAATATATAAAACTCTTAAGCAATCTCGATGTATTTCATTTTCTCACAATCTGTTGTCTCAGATTCATTTTAATATGGGCATTATTTGCACTGAATACCGCGGTGGACGTGAGTACTACTGTTTTGTAGTCTGGAGGTCCCAGATTAAAATCTTCGTTCGGGACTAGCTCTTATGAACAGTTTCTGTGATTTTCCTCAGTTTCCCCAGGGAAGTGCGGAAAAGTAGCTCAAATTAGGCTACGGTCTTTTCATGCCTGTGTTTGCATTTAATTACTTGCTAATGATTTTACTCGACGCTATGCAGTAAAGCCACTGGCAGCATCGTTAAATATTCTGTAAATAAATGAATAAATAAATAATATTATTCTCTTCCTTATATTCCAAGCGAGCCTGTGTGTTTATGATTCAAGTGTTATAGGCCTTTGCGTTTCTGTTGTACCTCCATCAGATCAGCTTGCTCAGGTACGTGTAGGCAGGAATAATTATTTCGGCTGGTACGTGACGCAGAAAATTTCACTGGAATTAACGCCAAGAGAATAGAGAGACAGACAGACAGGGTGAGAACTCGGGGATTTTTATGACAGCAGTGTGTTGTGTTAGGAAGCAACAGGCATGTAGGAACAAGCTCATTACATTAACCAGTCTCGTAAGAGAATTTGCATGCAAAGCATGGAGACTTGCAGAAGAACTGACTAATTTAGATGCAAATATTTTCCTGAATTTGTAGTCAGTTCTGTTTAACACAGTAAATATGTAATTCATCTGTAACTAGCCCGGACGTGTAACAGTGCCTCCGCGTCTCAATACGTCTGTATAACATAGGTTTAGTGTTTAGACATATAAATTACTTAACTTTTATTGCACTAATTGTGAGAAGTGCTGAATTCTTCATACAGTGTCTCCTTAGAGCAACTGATTTTTATTCAGCTGGTCAGAATTTTCTGATACGAAAGGCGAAGTTTTGTCACTGATCGTAACAGAAACACTCCATTTCTGTTCTGAAACGTTAAATGCAGTCAGCGTATTCACATAATATTTCTGGAAGATGAACCCCAATTCTTCCATCTATGTCCCTATTTCCCGTGCCGTTTCTCCTTTGAGAGAATTTGGAAACAGGATGGTGGGGAGATATTTGTACCTAAGAGAAGGGGAGTGATAGGACAGGGAAGTGGAGAAAATTGCATTATGGGAAACCGAATAATTTCCAAAATTTGAGGTTTTCACGGAATTGAAGGTTTATAGAATTTGGTTGAGTGGTTTGTAAAGACGCCTTGCATTGTGGCTGATTATTAAACATCTTATAGGGACATGCTGCCTCTGTCTTCAGGACGGTAGCGAATAACCATCCACGTTACTTCAAGGCGTCACGGCCAAAAGGACCATTATATAAAACTTCATAACTTTTCTTCTCTAAATATTATTAGGGCATGCGAGTTTTGAGGATTTTGCAGCACCGTAACTAAGGATTTAATTCTTCTGGGATGTGACGCTGCGTCAATGGGTAATCGGATCCCGACGTTTCGGGACAACGTAATATCCTGATCTTAAAATGTCGAAACGTCCCAGAAGAAATTTTCGAAACTTGAAAATGAGCCACCACGTTGCTTCGAAACTGTCGGGATCCGATTAACCATTAACCCAGCCTCATATCCCAGAAAAATTGAATAATTTTTATTAGTGTAATCAGATCAAGGAGTATCATATGAGCGGGGCGTGTAGCACATGTGAGAGCAATGAGAAAAGGATAGAAAAATTCAGTCGGTAAATTGCTTGGGAGACCTAACGTGGTAGTATAATATTAAAAATGCAATTTTAAGCAAATAATTTGTGAGACGTGGATTAGATTTACTTGCTGGATATGGTCCAGCGGCTGGCTGTCGTGGAAGCAGTACTGAAATTTGTATTTATTTAAAAAGCAGGGCATTTGTCTACTGAGCGGCAATCAGTTTCTCAATAAGGACTCTGCTCTTTCTTCTCGATGTGTTCTCTGTGTCCCGCCCATCACATTTTTCTTGACTTGATCAGTGTTATTAGTATTACGTGAAAAGTACAAATTGTAAAGCTTTTCATTCTGTCTGTGCTACTGAATAAAATACGCCATTGTGTTATAGTTTCATAGGGACCGCCATGATGTAGCCATGTATTTATTATCCTTAAAGGATGCTCTTTGTATGCCAAACGAGCAAAATTATGCGTATAGAATTACACATCTGCTTTTCGGCTTCTTCAGACACAGGGTGATATATTGTGGCTGAGTGAAAGTAAATACACATTTTATTATCAAAATGAAACAGATATACTATGTGATAGAGACTTGGAGGTATAACACAGAAGCTATGGAATGGGCGAGAGCAAAAACAAATCTGCGTTCGAGAATGTGCATTGAAGGAGAGAGAGAATGGCATTGTCCTCAGGTAATAAACAAAAACCGAAACTTGCTTACAGCACGCACAAGACTACCAGTTTGTGTTGCTTTTACTGCTTGGAAGAGGCAAAGTACATATAAAACCTGAAATGTAGAGACACATGGAAGTTATGGCACAAAACGCAGTTGTAAAATATACACAGTTTATGTCACTGTTGATATTTATGAGAGATAATACATCCTTGATCAGAGAAGCAGACGAAGGTAAAAGTAATTATACTTGGCACATGTTTCTCGTTTCAGTGAATAATTCCTGTTATAGAATATTCATTGTTATAGAGAGAACGTATTATCTATGTCTTTTACAATAATTTCAAAATATTTTTCGCCAAAGCTACACTTTTACAAAACTTATTTTGCAAATTTCTGAGTCCAGTGTGTTTAATACATTATCCTCTTACTCCGGTAACTTCTCTTTAGTACATTATAGTAGTTCACGGCAATTTTCTAGTAGCTTATTTTCCATACGTGCAGGCGGTGCGGTGAACTGAGGCACACATCAAACAAGACGAGATTTCTTATTACTTCTTTCACGGCTTTAAAATGTCTGCTCTTTGGAAAGCGTCGGTCATATAGACCTACAACATGCTTTGCAGGCGTTCTATGCATCTGAATGTGCGTTTTTAAACTGCACTTCTTACAAAGATATTTTCAATCAACTCTTTGTCAAAATTTTTTTCAGTCACCAAAAGAAGACTGTCACCCGATAAACTCCTTAAAGACAGCAGTGTCAGATTTGGCGGACAATAGAAAGAGCTTTGAGTGTTTTGAAAACAGAAAATCTACCTTTCCGTTAGTGAATAATTTTAATTACAACATTAGAAGGCGTTTTATCATTTTTCAAAATGCCCCGACATATTTACATCCTTGCATTATTTTCAATTTTCCCCCCTCTTAGGCTTAATATAAGAGATTTTCCTACAAACACTGGAAAAGCTGACAACGAGACATTGCGACGAAAACAAATTACTGTAACATTACATTAGATATATCGATGATATCTTCATTATGTTCTTCCGAAAGATAATTTAATAAAATGCATTATATATAGATGTGATGACTTCACCATGAAATGCAATTTAAATAAACTCAAGTGGAAAATCAAAGATTGTTTTGTTGGCCTAATGAAAGAGAAAGTACATGAATACACACACACACACACACACACACGCGCGATTAGTTTTACGAATATGCTACGGTTTGAACTTTCATATTTATTTTATTTGAAAAATGCAGTTAAGTGCTATTCTAAACGATCCTCTGATAAACTGAATTATGAGCCATATGTGGCCTTCATATGACCTTAAATTGAAAGACGAAGGACTCATATGGCTAAATATCAATTGTTCGGACCAGAAGAAAGAGAGCAACAAGAACTAAAACATATTTTAAGCAGCACTGTCAGAGCAACAAAAATATAGTTAGAATTTTCCGTTATGAACTTTTACACCATCCGAAAAAATCTTTAAGCATGTCATGTTGTAACCCCTTAATTCACAGTGGGAATTACGCGAATCTCATTTTTTAACATTAAAAAGCTTGCAATTTTTCAACAAATTATTTTATTCACATGTTTCATATTGACTCTCAAAGGGTGCTTATTGCCCTAAAAAGCAGTGATCTATTGATTTTTGTAATTGGAACTTAATGATCTGTATGAAGTAGCAACTGATTTCTTACATTTTTTTATATGAACTTCACGTTAAAGATCTTAATTTCACATCAGAGACCAAAATTCTCAGATGTCGTGGAATTGAAGCATTTTAAACCTACGAAAGAGTGCAGATAAAGTGCGTAAAAATGATGTAATGATATTGTATGTTAGCGTGGACGTACGCATACACCTATTTATTACTTGGCCTCTAAACACAGGCGAATATTATTCGGGTCGCTTTGTCTCTGCGAAGGAATCTTCGGTAACCACAGGTGGGCGCCAGATGAGGGCATTCCGGCTGTTAGTTCATAGGCAGGCTCTTACCGACCGAGCAATATATCCATGCACATATTAACTATGTGATAAGTATATCACATATTTTGCTTAACTGGTATTTTGGAGAAGTCTCATGAGTCTGTAATACACATTCACATTTAATTTCTGGTTAAGATAAACTCAACGGATCATTGAGTAAAAAATAAAGACGTGTTATTTCATTTTATTGGTATTAGTACACACACGCAAAGTACACAAGAAACTTTAACAGACGTTTATGTATTTCGAAATTATCCTCAAATTTCTCCAACATGTTTCGGCCTGTCAGCCGTCGTCAAGGAGGGCCTCATAAACACATTTTTTGTGTAGTACTTGTCTTCAGGTACTGCCTATAGGTTTTCGTCATGTCTGTCTCGGGTTACGAGATAACACACCATTAAGGTTCAATTTATTCAACTATTTCTTAGATTATAAGTCTTATGGAGAAGGAGTGGCCGATACCAGTGGCCGCGCGGTCTAAGGCGTGGATCTACGGTCACTCGCTTACTGGGATTGTGGTTTCGAATCCCGCCGGGTGCATGGATGTCTGGCTCTTGTGATTGTTGTGTGTTGTCAGGTAGAGCTCTCTACGACGAGCTGGTCCCTCGTCCAGAGGAGTCCTACCGAGAGTGGTTTGTCTAAAGTATGATCGTGAAGCCTCGAAAAATGAGGCGGTCTAGGCCCCAAGGGGCTGTTGAGCCATTGAAAAAAAAATGGGGAAGGAGTATTGGCTATGAAGCATGTGTTCTGTTTTCCTCCATGGCTGTTCAGTGATGGCGATCGAGTTGCGCGTAAGAAAGCATGTACGGCTTGACGTAAAGTTGTCGTTATTGCTGCGAGATTTGAAGTAAGCACAGCGATGTTGTTGAAGATTCAAGTCTTCTGAACTTCTACGCCGTGTCGACTGCAAAAGACGAGTAGCTACAGAAGTTGCAAACGATCATCTCGGAAGCCTTCACCCTCAAGACGAAGGCACTACGATACTTCAAAAAGTCGGTAACTGAGATCTTCACTCTTCCGGGATGTTATGCAGCATAGGTTGGTAATTAGTTACCGACGTTTCGGGACAATCTATCTTTCCCATCTTCAAAGATCAAGCAGTCTTGGAACTTGGAATGCTTGGCGGACAGGTTGTCCCGAAACGTCGGTGAGTACCAATGTACGATGCGTAACATCCAAGAAGAGCGAATATCTCATTTACACTGCGGCGAAAGCCTGAAATCACACAAGTCGGTAAAGGTTTACCAGTAGGCAAGGCTTAACATCCCAGAGGACTTGAATCTCCCTTTAATTACTGTTGTTCTATTTTGACTAAAATTTAACTGTGTCGACATATTTTAGTAAAACTACCCAGTCTCAAATTTCATGGTCAGTTCCGCTGTTCACCGGTTATTACTCGTAAATGTGGACGGAGTGTCATGGGGAAGATAACAAGTGCATATATGATTTTTTTGTTTAAAACGCCTCAAAAGGCTAGATGAAATAATTGCTGGGGCCGACTTTCATTATTTAGCTATCGTTAGTTGCATTTTCTATATAAACAGGCTGTATAAATAGTGCCATGGGCATTGGCATTGTTCATAGTCACAAGGTCATCTGTTGACAGGAACGTTCTGTACGTTCCATTGCATTTACGTTTTCTACTGAACCTATTGAAGTAAGGCAGCAAATTTTTCCGTATTAAAAAAAAATAAAACTATGAATGTGGGTAGCTTAGTTACGTACTGACAATAAATGGTTGCTGCGGAACCTAAGTCTCCTTCCTGTGGCAACCAAGGAGAGCAACACGTGAGGAGGAAGAACAGATTTCTGCGGGAAGCGTGTCAGGCCGGTAGATTTATATCTCTAAATGTATAAACGTTGATTTAGAGTTCATGTGGCACAGATCGTGCCCGAACTGTCGTTTAATATTCGACATTGAATCAAAACGTGTGGCTTAACCAGACTTTTATCTAAGTTTAGAAATATTTACCGAGTTAATCAATTTTCATCTTACTAAACGATGACACAAGAAAAACTTGTCCTGTCACGTTAAGTATTGTATCATCAGAATCATCAGATCGGCGACTTCTATTATGCTATCCATCATTTTTTTATAATTTCTGTGTTAATTTCAAGATATTATTTGCATCTCGGTCACTACTTATAATATTTTTGCTGCTAGGCCTATCTGGCTTCTCACGCAGGGTACGTTTGTACTGAGACATCGGTCTTGTGTATTAAGGAACTTTGTCTTTTCTATTCCATCCAACACAACAATCTGTTAGCAATGTATAATCATATAGCTACACGTTTCAATGGAAACTTTCATCACTTAAAATCGGGGTTTCTTACAAAAAAAGACCTGGTAGTTTAGCTGTGTTACTATACTCATTCTTTTATTACAAAATTGTTGGTCGATTGTTAAACTTGTCTTTAATAAACCAATCAATAGTTTTGTTATGTTTTAAAGTTTAAAACTTTAGAGAGAGTTTTTGATTTTTATAGTCACAAATAATTAATCTAATATATTTTTAGGTATGCAAAACTTGTGTGTAATCCAGATTAAGAACGTAGATATATTTATCATTAAAATGGTACAGGCTATATACTGCTATTTTAAACACGGTTATAGTTTGATGTTAATATGTAGGGGGACGTTACAGCCGTGAAATAATAGGATTTGCTATTTCTTAATATCGATTCCTTGTAAAGATAGGCCCTGTAATCATTAGTATACACAACTGATATTATTTTGTATGTAACAATAAACAGTGAACATGAGAATATCAGTATGGCTTAGAGTATAATTAAAATTCTTACACCTGGAATTTAGGAAGTGCATATTGAATTAATAGACGTATATTGTAAACAGAAGCAAACCTACATTTAATTAGTGTTACGTGTACGAGTATTAAAAATAAATGCAATCTTTAATATGCTTTGTTTAAATAAAAGTTTAATACGTGATATGGACTGTTACAAAATAACAAAACAACACACCTTATGACGTTTAATCTTTAAAGCACTCTATAATAAAAACTTTTCAAGGAAGCCAAAAATTTGTTATAACATTCAGAAGAGCATGCCATTAGACCCTCTGCTATTCCGGATTAATCCATTCCACTCTCGTCCTATTTATTTACGACTAATCATTTATTAAACGCCATGTACCCCTTTATCTTGAAGTTGTCCCTTCCGGCTTTCAGAAAGTTTTTTTATGTCTCAATTGATATTTGTAAAAATTAATTTTCGGAAATATTTAGATTGACTGTAAGGAGTCTGGTGCGAAATGAAATATAAAAGCATGGACTTAAAATGTGCGCAGGGATAAGGTATAAAATGTGATGGTGTAGGACGGATACAAAGAATAGAATACAGCAAATGGACACAATAGCTGATTGATTGAACACCATCTGGGAGACAAAGGAAGGAGAGACCGAAAACATGTTAGAAAATAAGCAAACTATTCCATAAATGTATTTATTTTTGCTCAACTTAATATTCGCCACTTTATTCAAGAAAATAACCGAAGTTACAGTCGTATAATGAGACAACCACCTCCAAATTACAGTGTCTTCCATTAGCATCTGAGAGTTAACCGTGGTTTTCACATTCTGTTTTGCAAAACATTTGGGGTACGGCAAAATATTTTTCTCTACCTGTCAGATAGCCGCTATGAGCCTCTTCCAGTTTAGTTCGGCGAGATTACGGGGTCTCCGACTTCACATTCTTCCATTTCTGCTATAATTAAAATTATGTAGTCACAATCTTGATGGAAGACATCCCGTTGTGCTTCATCGGTTATTAATCTAATGGCTATATCTGCAATCTAACACAACTATCAATAGTTGTGTTAGACTGTGTATCTCAATTATGTTAGTAAACTATGTGGTCATTTTACGACGCTAGTGGTATCTCAGTCTATGTTGCACAGAATCGAGATATTTTTATTGTAAATCTTTACAAAGACAAGGTGAGCCAGAAGCCAGTTAACGGAAAATATTTTTTGAACATTTTGATGACAGTACAGAATTATGTCAGTCAGTGTGTAAAAAGTTTTCACAGCCTTGTGAGTTGTGCGTTGAATATGAAGGATATCATTTCGGATATTTTATAAAAGATCAGTAGTACTGAAGTAATTTACCACATGTTTTAAATTACACTGTACTAACTGGTTAACTGACTTTTGGGCCACACTTTATTATTTTCAAGCACAAATGTTTTGTAACTGCAGTCAGTTGTAACATAGGATATGTGAGTTCCAAAATGCGTGGAGAGACCTCAATTATTGAACATATAAAATAAAAATGTTTTGATTTTTCTTTCCTCCTTCCTACCGCGGACCTGACAGAGAATTCCCACGTATTCCATACTTGTCTCAATATTTACGGTATCCACAGTTATTAAGGTAATACGCAAGTATTTTAGTTAAGTTTTTTGTTACTGTTAGAATCCTCGTTCTCAATAATTCTTTTTAATTACAGGAGTAAAACTGAATTTCTTAATTTGAGTGTTATATCTCCTTCAAAGGTTTAGATGACATAGACACTTGGTATTGATATTTACAAGGAAAGCAACCATATCCCAAGGCGAAAAAGGTTGTTATTTTTGCAAGTTCATGTATAAACAAGAACAGTTGAGCAGGAATAAGAAAGTTGTGTTGGTTTGTTAGTGCTGTGATTCTAACAAGTAGGCGCTGTATACGCCGGTAGCTCAGCTGAACAATAGAGCTTTATATGTTGTAACAGGTTTTCCTGTAGTTATTAAGCTGTCGTGACAAGTGTTTGCAATATGGCGGCCGACTTATCCCCGCTTAGTGTGAGGATAGGACGACGGTCATGGCAGTCTATCATCGCGATAGCTCTAGAAGGAAGATAGTCTCATAAGCAATTAATATGACGAGAGAATGTCAGCCAGAAAATATATACGAGTATACCGTGTACGAGTGTGTTGTAGTGTTGTGTTGCTGTTGTTTACATTTCATCTATCGTTAAAGCAAACCAGCAGTGTACGCTGATGTTGGGATACACCAGACATTTTATTGTATGACTAACATGTCTCGGCCCAGCTGGGCCATTAATGAGGAATTCGATACCAAATGACATGTGGAAGCACCAAACATTTACAAATATGATTGGTAAAAATGATTAAATTAATTAAAAATAAAATATAAAACATATCATGAAAAATAATGCTTTATGTCCCCCTAATAATATGTTATAATCGTATAAAGGATTGACCAGGTCATACAATATGTTACGCTGATGTAATGTAGAAACAACAATTTATAACAACTCTTTATATAGTCCAAATTGTTACTTGACATAAAATACAGTGTTTTTAATCATGAAGTTTTAACTTTTATTTGAAATTAATGTGTGTGTCATTTTTAGATTGTCATATTTGTACACTTTTGGTGCTTCCATTTGTGATTTTGTATCGAGATCCTTGATAATGGCCCAGCTGAGCCACAATATGTTGGAGGCGCAATAAAATACTTGAGTTATTCCAACCTCAGTGAACACGAATGGTTTACTTTACTTATATTGCATATATCTTGATGCGATCCACTGACTGTAATATCGTTGCACATTGCACTGTTATTTGTGTTAACGTTTCCAAACCTGTGGGTTCTCCGAGATGTTGCTTTGTGTATATCTGGGGTTGAAACAGCATTTTGGTGTTCAAAACTGATGACGAAGTGGAAAGAGTAATAAGAAAACTGCTGTAATAAAAGAACACTAATTTGCATAGACAAATTATTTGTATTTAAGCTGTTTAGGGTTTCGAATATGGCATGTTACATCGTCCTGTATTTAAACAAATACTGGACGAAGAATGAAGTCCAAAAGGATGAATGGTTTGCAATATATATATATATATATATATATATATATATATACTGTTATTATGCCGTTTATTATTCACCATGACCATGTTGCATGTAGGAATATGGATCATCGGTAGTAATTAAAAACATCTCGAGAATATGGCAGCGATAAACTGCACAGAGAGGTAGCTATGATTCAGTCGGTATTACAGTCTCAATTTTTGCCGAAAAAGTTACGTAGTAGGCACTTTCAATGAATTAGTTACGTTAAAGTGCCCCAAAAGTTCTACAATGTAACCTATGTTAGTGGTGCAAAGTAAAACCTATCTGTGGGAAACGTAGATAGAATTGTGAATTAACAAATTTTACAGTTGTTTGCGACGGACGTTCCACTAGTACAAAATATGAACTTAAGCAGTGACTCTCCGTATTGTTTGTGTTTGACCTATAACATAGGCCTGAAACAGATCTTACAAAATTTTGTTACGCTGCATTTATGATATTAATCTATCAGTTAAATTATTTGCGTAATACAATATAAGGAACAGAATTGGACGCTAAACTAACGTTGCTGATATTAGCACTTACAGGATCACTAAATCATAATGCAGGTGGAGCGCTGGGCATGCTAAGGATTTGTTTATTGAAGAAAACGGAGCGTTCAATTATGAGGGGTAATTATTTGTCATTTTGACTGCGTACGAGTAATGCAAAGAAGTTAATTATCTGTAGCGGCTGAAATAGCTGTAACCCTTTAATGCACAACGGTTACTACGTTAATCACCTGTTGTAATACCTAGAAATTTTGCATTTTGCCTACAGAATGTGTGTATGTATTTTATACGATTTACACATTGAACAGTGATTGTTTCCTTAACCAGCATTAACTGATTGGTCTTTATAATGGACATTAGTATTCTGTGAGGTAGGAACTATTTTTTTACACATATTTAGATGCTTTAAAAGATTAAGGCAATTAATTATTACGTGATCTGGATGTATTGGATTTTGTCTGCTCCAACTTGGCAGGTGATCGGCGGCTGACGGGTGGCTAGCTGGCGGTGGGACAAAGCAGGGCTGTGTGGGTGCAGCGACTGAGCGAACCCCTATGCTACAATGACTGAAAACTAACCAAAACTATCCGCTCAACCACAAGTCCACTGCGCATGTCAGTTTCAGCCGCCAGTTAGTCCAGGCGATTGCATTTCGCACTTTAAATGGAGAAGATATAAGAAGGATATTATTTGTAGGTCAAAGTATCTCATACTCTAGGGACATTATTTTATCTGACAACTATCGGTTGCCACTGTCTTTTGCTTCATTTATCGTATTAACGTAATCCACTCAGGCGAACCCCTTCATGTACGGGGGAGTAGCGGTTGTAACAAACTATAGTTGTCAAATAAAATAAGTTTCCTTTACTACAGAACTTCTCCGACTCTTACATGTTAAGAATACCAATGCAGATCTGCTGCGTCTGGTCCTTGTAACTACGCAGCAAAAAACTGTGAGTTTCAACAGCCTCCAGCAGTACAAGGAGGCAGGAAACTGCATCACACGAACTAGCATAACTTGAGGAGAGATTCCAGCATTTCCCTAACACCGTGTTCACAGTATCATTGGTAAATTAAAATATAAGGGCTTTAAATATTCTATATATTTACAGACATAGGTGTTCTAAAAATTATGTTTTATCTCTGCTTGTATTGTGTCTACGGTGTAGAAAAGCACGCAGCGGAAGTTACTTTACTCTATAATTTCTTATGTTTTTATTTGATGATCTTATATTATTTCACTTAACGGTGTAAGGGATTTTATATTTGAACAAGTTAAATTCATTTTATAGGCCTTAAAGGGGATGGAGTTATAGTTTCACCCATTCTTGAACTCCTCACTAGATTGAAGAGAGTGGGCAGGTTCAAGTCCCTGCCGTTTTACCCCTGGAGAAAGAGCCAGCGTTGCCCATTAGCTAGGAGGATGAGTAAACTCAAGAGTCAGTCAGTACACACTAGCAGTGAAGATAAAACTCCCTACCTCTGCCAGGAATCGAACCCCTGTCTTGAAATCACTATATGATTCATGGAAATGCTGAAATTCTCCAAATAAAACAGACCATGGAGTAGCCACTTCGAGTTCATAAAGAGAGGAACTTGACAAGTGCATCGTAAATGAGCCTCGGGTTGATGGTGCCGTCTGCTGTGTACCGGACGCCCCTCAGACTCCCGTCGTCATGGCTCACGACACCATATTCACCCACGATGAACCCATCAGGCGTCCTTTCTTCCACTTGATATTTACGGAAGTTCCTGCCTTCAACCACATACCCGAATTTGGCGTTGGGATCATGTGTTTGTCCGTCTTGCGAATTAAGCTCTCGCAGTGAAGGGTCTGTAGGCTTTGTTTCAGCCGGCAACTGAACTCCGTGGGCTCTTCCCTTTGTTATTACACTTACAGCCTCACCCACTTCGTAATTTTTCTCCGGAGTTCCGTAAATCCTCTCCGGTGAACCGTAAATCTGTTCCGGAAGCTCATAGTTCTTTTCCGGAGGTTCCTGATGAGTGTCGTAACTCTTATGCACACGACTGGTTTCTCCCTGGATTTGTTGGCCTCTAGTCTGACTGTTTAAATTAACGTTTGTTTGTGGGATATTTGTTTGATAATTGCTCTGAACGTTCTTGCTGCTGTCTTCCGCTGTTTTGAAGACACTTGGCACTTGTCCATAACTCTGATGCTGTGGTTGCTGTGCAACCACTCTACGCTGTACTGTCTCTGCTACAGAAGAACCGGCTTTGCGGTAACTAGGTGACTCGCTGTAGAAATTTACTCGGCTGCCAGATGTAGCTGTAGACACGCTAGTACGGTAACTCACAGGAGATGACTGCTGGCCTAACGGTGATTGAGTTGCCCCGGGAGAGGACAAAGCATGCTGTCGAGACTGAACGTTGGACGAAGAACTTTCTTGATGTACAGAGATTATTGAAGAAGGCGCGGCTTCTTCCACGCTGAATTGACTGCGCTGAATTGCTGTGGCCGCTGGCTGTTCCTCCGTCACCAATGAAACGCTCCCAGCTAAAGAACCAGGGACTACTCTGTCAGTATCTTGTTCAGGTTTGTTATTTTGTTGTGATGTGCCGAGTGCAAACGATGACGACACGCGAACCGAAACTACTTTGTGGGTCTGGTCCTCTGTAACGTCTTCGGTTTTATTCAAGCTGGGCCAGTCTGCCGTATTCTCATGTTGTTTGCTTGAAACGAGATTCGCGAGAAATGTTTTGTTTTCGATAGGAATCTCGCTTATATCAGAGCTATTTATTTCAGTTTGACTGTTTTCATCTGAAAAGATGACCGTTTCGGTAGTTGTGGTGTTGATCGGGAGTGTTACCATGCTATCTATCCCAAAACTGGAGGGACTGTTTGTGTCATAGAAAGAAATAATACTTGACGATGTTGTAAAATACATATGGCTTTTATCATTCCCTGCATCACTTCCAAAATTTGTTTCTTCCAATGAGAATTTAGGAATATGTTCAGTCTTTTCGTTATTGGCATCTACTGGCACAACACCTACAACTCGAACATCCACGTCTTTTAAAGGCGTATTTGGAAGTGGTGGGGTTTGAGCTTCATCACTAAGGGTACCGGTGTCATCTGTTTGAGTTGTGGGTAAGCCTGTAGATTCTGTATAGATCTCATCCACTATATCCTGTTCACTTCCCGCATGGAAGTTAAAAGGTAGGATGGGCGATGAGAAGTCACCAAGTAGTCTTGCCGGTAACAATGTGCTGTCATTTGGTGGGGGTGAAGTGGCGAACACAGTAGTGTCTTCAGTATATGACTCTTTAGAAGTAACGGAGTCAACACGTTTGTTAAAATGTCGGCTGCTGTTAGCGGCCCGCGATCTTGGGATCGAGGCTCCGATGTAGACAGACAGGAAATCAGTCCCAGAGATGAGGTCATCACTTCGGTCAGACGCGGCAAGGGCCTGTCTGGTGAAAGGAAACCCCAGGACTGGATGTAGTGTTAGCGAGCAGAGAATCTGAAACAGAAACGGCGTATTAAAATCGCTGATCTCACCCAAGACCTTCTTCGGTAAAAGAACGCGTATGATTCATTTTTCAGTGTTCTAGATTCTGCTACTGCGCAGTTACCAGCGTTTCTGAGGAGCTTGAAACTTCCTTCTTTTTGGTAGCGAGGTTTCGGATAGTCAATGCCTTCGCTTTCAGGGCAGTATATTGCTCCCAAATGGTTGTACAATGTGAATCTTTATTGCCGTAAAAACCCAAAATCTGGAAGTGTACGGCATTTTAGAGATTGGTTGTGTCTCCATCTTCAGATGAAAAAGATTCCTACATATTTTGTGAAGCTCATTAAATAAAACTAATTCTCCTTCCTACTTATCTATTGTGTACGTTCTTATCTAGTCAGTCGGCAGTTTCCAAATAAAATTTCCCTTTGACAGTACTAAACTGTCAGAAGCGCTTGTAGCTCCACCCTAGAGGGTTGGCAATCCATCTATTTCACCTTGAGACTTCAATATACCTTATTCAAGAATGCCTCAAGTAAAAGTTGTAGACCTCAATGACGTATGCTTCATATGTCACATACCCACTTCTCTGCCACGCCCCCTCATCCTTTGTATGAATTTGGTAAAGTATTCAATGGGTTTTGTGTACATGTGGGTGTAAACAGCTGAATATGAAATTCGCTGGACAGTATTCAGGATATATTTAACGAGCTCAATTTGATAGAATTCCGTTCCGTACCTTCCGCGGCAGGATATTTGGACAAATGCCCATGCCCTTCCCATTGCGCATTATTTTTTGCACTAAATGCAAATTATATATATATAAAGTTTTTGAAGTTACAGGATAGAATTTTTCTTAAATGATCCAATTGAAATAAGAACGTTTTGCTTGCAGTTTAAGCACATTTTATTATTGTGAAAGCCGCGGATTGATTTGTTGGTAGGCCCAGGCTTTTGAAATTGTCTTTCAAACTCTTCTTTGCTTTCTCCTTGCTATTGTTATTGATAGTGCTGCCACACAATCTTGTAGATTAATTACAAGTGTTGTAAAGTTAACGGTGTTTCAATAAATTTTGTAAGTACTTTATCTACAACCAGTATTTTATTACACCCATGTTGTACACCGTACACACGAGTATTAACCGCAAGTTCACGGGAAATTTCCTTGAGTTTGTCATCTGCAACATGAGATGAAAGAAGAGCACAGGATTCGAGTTCCACCCACGAGTGTGAATGTGGGTTTCTTTGTTGACATTAATGTAACCCCAGTACAAAAGCAGTGAGATGGAGAGGACATATAGCACGTATGGTACCGCTCATAAATGCATAGACATTCCGGTCGCAACCTGAAGGGAAGACACCTTTTGGAAGACCTGGGCGTCGATGTGAGGGTGATATTGAAATGGATCCTAAAGAGATAGTGTGGGATGGTGTACACTTAATTTATCTCACTCATCATAGGGCCCAGGGTAGTATCTTGTGGACACGATAATGAACGTTTCGATTCCGTATAAGATGTGAAATCTCTTGAATAGCCAAGTGACTACCAGTTTTCCAAGAACAACTCTGCTACGCGGAGTTAATTACAAATACTAAAATTTCCACTATGTAGCCTTTGTGTATTCTTCATCTACCATTGCAGGGATGATTAAATTAAGGTCGATGAACCAGGCAGATCATGCCACGCACGAGAGGAATGAATAGAACATCTCGGAACGAAGAATCACTGTAGGAGACCACTTCAAAGACCAATAAAAGCTTGTAAGGATATTACTGTTTATTTAAAGACTGCTATTAGGTCAGATCGCCTAGCATCGAGTGCTAGAACAGTCAGTGAATAGTGAATCGGAAAGGATTTGAAAGGAAGCAGTCACGGTCCAATTTGAGATTCATCTGGACAGACCGATTGAAACCACCAAAGCCCACAGTGTGGATAGCTGGTGTCTCGGTTGAGATTGGAAGCGATCACCTCTAGAATGCAAGGCACAGGCATTACCGCTTATGCCAAGTTGCTTGGTACAGTGGATCTTAAATATATAGGTCGCAACGGCGCGAAACAAATTGGCTTTTATGAACAGTACAATCAATCTTCTCGCTCCAGAGAAAGCGAGGAATTTGTTGACCAGCTGAGCGACTGGTGACTTAACAAGAAGGATTCTGCACCATACAGTTAGTAGGCTGGGTATTCTTTCGGTCATTTATGTGGTTGCTTACTGGTTTGTTATGGTGTTACATTAGTTTTGTATTTATTTATTTGATTCATTACCCAGTTTGTTGCATGGTTCGTTAGTCAGTGTCCGATTAACGGTGGCACCTGCTTTAGCATTCATATTTCTTAATATTGCCCACAGAGTGTACTTAATGTGTTTCGAACGATTCTAAGAATAAACTCCTGTTATTTATGTCAGTAACATTAGCATGCTGAATTTTGTGCTGGAGATGCAATACTTTCTGTAAGGTGGGAACTGAATCTTTAAGTATTATTGAAGGTGAATTTCAAGTTTTATTGGACTAAGAGAAATTCCACTAGTGAGCCTGCAGAAGAGTAAGAAAAATCTGTGAAACAACGTGTTTGTGTAGGTGATGGAGGTATGTACCTTGTGAGGTAGCTCCTGCCCGTGTCTTCGGTTGCCTGTATTGAATTCCGCGAGCAGTGTCTGGCTTATACATAAAACACTCAATTGATGACAATGCACGGTCTGAATAATATAAAGTGTCTGACTTATTCGGTATGCCGACAAGTCATGAACTGAAGAAACGTGCAGGACGGTAATGCCATTATGAAAAAGTTGCTGGTATGTTACACACATCGATGAAGACAACATGACTGCAGCCAGACACTTGCCTTTTTTAGCATTTTGTTCCGGAATGGAACTAGGTTGGGGTTAGACCACAACTGACACACTTCTTAAACCTCCCTATTTCAAATATTATACGTCAGTTACACGGTTAAGCGAATTACGTAATACAGAAAGTTTGGAACTGCGTTCTTTGCAGTTCATTAAGCTTTTTTTGCCCTCAATTTATACGATTTTGTTAAGGGTTTATTATGTACACATGGAAGAGTCTGTCTGTGATCTTCACAAAAGCGGACTATACTATGAGGCAGAGGCAATATGGCTCACAATCTGTATTGCTAGGCAACTCTTAATAAAAATCTGAAGTATCGAATTACAAGAAATACTCGTATATGTCCCACGATTTAGGCGCTGGCACTAGATCACAGACAAGGAGACTGAAGGAAGGAGACACATGACACCATTTGCGGACATGGTGTTCTTTTTTTACGTTGTAATGAACGCCCAGTTAATCCTTCTGTTTACGATTCCTTCTTAACCTTCAACGATACGCACTGTTCTGAGTGTTACTCGTATCTACGCTGTGCTTTGCAACATTGCAAGCAAAGTAAACGCACGGTGGGCATATGCGGGAATGTAAGTATAACCCAACTCATTCTTAACTCCGGAACTACGAGTATATGGGGGTGACTGGTCAGCTCCAACCACCGGCCCCTTTACCTTCGGAGAAAGAGCGTCCGGTGCTCGAGGCTGGGTGGGCTGCAGAGCCGTTCTGGACACTTTGGAAAAGAGAAAATTTCATGTGCCTGTCTGAAGTATTAAATAACGTCATACCTGTCCTGTATGTTATTAAACACCACACCGTGAGGCGTGGAGGTGTGGTGACATGCTATTTACCTTGGTATTAAACATATATTATTTGTCAGATTCACGTTTCTGCCGCTTTACCCCCTGTGATATATCACCGAGTTTCAATTATGTAGGATGCTAGGTGAACCCTAGTGCCGGTCTGGACGCGGTGGCTATTAAACCAATCTGTGTCTCTGCTGACAATTGTAATCCTGTCGTCCAGCCTGTAGTCTTGTCACATTACTGACTGAACTACCTCGGATCATCAATATTACTTAAGTAACAATCAAATGTATACAAGCATTGAATTACTGTAATTGAATGTATTAAGTCAGAACGTCTGATTATTGTGTGATGACGGCGTGTTGTAAATTCCGTTAACGCACGTTTGTTTGCAGTTTCATTATTTAACTCAAATCCATCTGGCGCTGAAGTTAAGAACGAGTGGAAATAAATGTCCACTTCCGTTTATGCCTTTATGGCGTGCAAAGATACAAATTTATCTTACCCTTTTAGGGTACGTGCGTCGAACAGAGTGTTCGGTTCAGGTACATAAGAAAATATTCCATTTGAGGAGTTTATTTGCCAAGCTCTGTGAAAACTTAGCGCTGAGAAATGAACTTTAAAAAATCTATCATCATCATCATCATATTATTATTATTATTATTATTATTATTATTGAATTAAATGGATTTTTAGACCCATAAGCACGTTCCGTAAATTATCAAAAAATTGATCATACCATCACTTTCTCGGACGACCTCTATATATCTTTTCCAAAAGCTTTGTGCGGCGACACGTTACAGATTCTGGAGGGAAATCTGAACTTCACAGAAGGGATTACACATTTGCATGCCCTGCTTTATCAACATTTTCTGTCAACAAAATATATGTATTTATACAGGTCATATATCTGCCGGAAGTGAAACCTAGGAAACTACGATAAACTGGGAATGTAGCTAGGAATGGGGAATAGGAAATTAGTACAGAATTTTAGTGGGGAAACCTGTTGAAAATTGGCCGCTTGGAAGACTTGGAAAATAAGCGTCAGATTTACAATGAAATAAAGAGTTGTGACGATGGGAGGTGACTGAATTAGCTCAAGTTCGTATCCAAGGACTGTGGTTTGAACCTTTGGATGCTGGTACTTGAGCCTTATAAACAAATCGAAACCATCTCAATACGCCCTTTTCTCTTAGTTGGACTGACGCAGATTTTCAGACATTGACTTATGTATGCTAGAAGCCATTTGCAAACAATAGAATGTAATAGAACCTTTAAATTCATTCATGAAAGTGGCTGTTGATGTAATGGTAAATACTGTGTGGGAAGCATGCGGCGAGGGGGGAGAAGACAAAACGGATGCAACCCTCGCGAACTGGTTGTACCAGACCGCCTTGAACTCAGAACTGCTGTAAGCCACTGCACTGGGGTTTCTAGTTACCTGCGTAGCGTGGAGGTGTGTACTGAATACACAAACAAGGTATCTAATGTGCCTGTCCGATAAATTCTTTTTTCTTATTTTCATCATATGTCAATACAGATGTCTGGAATAATAACTTTGGATGGCGGTTTGCCTTCTTTCTATCTCCAGGGTAAAAACTTAGAGACTAAAGTGTGCAAGATCTTAATGTCTTATTTCATTATGCGGTACTCTTCGGCCAACAACACAGCGCCACGTCTCATAAGACTTGTATCTTCAGCTACACAACTGTACGAAGCTCAGATTTTAAAACCTTGCTGTTAGTTATTTAAATCAACACCTTTCATGTGCAGTCCAGGTAAAACTTAACACTTTGTGGCTGATGGTATTCTAAAATTCTTGCCTGTAAAAATTACTCCTATAAAATGTATTTTTTTTCCCAATGGCTCGACAGCCCCTTGGGGGCCTAGGCCGCCTCATTTTTCGAGGCTTCACGATCACACACTTTTTAGACACACCACAATCGGTAGGAATCTTCTGGACGAGGGACCAGCTCGTCGCAACACACAACACTCACAAGAGACAGACATCCATGCCCTAGGCGTGATTCGAACCCACAATCTCAGTAAGCGAGCGGCCGTAGAGCCACGCCTTAGACCGAGCGGCCACTGGGATCGGCCCTATAAAATGTATTATAGCCATAAATTTGCCCAGCAAGCTGTCTTTTCTCTAACCTCAGTGTCATCCCAAAATTTACGAAAATCTATAATTGTGAAGAGTGATATGACACATGAAAACCTGAATCATAGTTGGAATATTACAAATTTCATGCAGTGGACTAATGTATTAATTTGTGTTTGATGGTCTTACTTATTTTAAGAAGAAAATTTATAATTTGTACTTCTCTTAATTGTTAAAATGATCAGTTCAAAGAAGATAAGGCAGGCTATGCTTACAGAACGCATGGGAGAGATTCTAAATGCGTATTCAATTAATGTCGGCAAACGTAAATGAAAGAAACATCGTGACAGATTAACCTTAGATTGGAGGACAATATTAAAGTGGATTTTCAAGTAGCAGAGTGAGAGAGTGTGAACTAGTCATTTCACTCAGGACGGAGTCCAGTTGATGGTCGTTTGTGAACGCAGTAATGAACTAATCTTACGGTATTTTCGAATATGTCGATGTGTAACTTTATAGATGCGTATGTTTCAACGGTTAGGCATAACATACTGCCTCCACTTTTATTTTATACCCTGAAGATGGCGGCAGCAGGTTCCACCGAAACATTGTTTTCTATCTAACAAACCACACGGCCTAACGTCTCAGAAGATAATGGACTTACACTTACTGCGGTTGTAGCCTCAAATCTTAATAAAGCGCCTTGTTCCGCAAAAGTTAGGTAACTCCTTGACGAGCTGGGTGACTGGTAAGCTTATCCGCGGAGTTAGGTATGCCTGTGAGTGAGTGAGTGAGTGAGTGTGCCTGTACCGAGTGACAGGGGTGTAATT
Source organism: Reticulitermes speratus (assembly GCA_021186555.1). Classification (NCBI taxonomy): domain Eukaryota; kingdom Metazoa; phylum Arthropoda; class Insecta; order Blattodea; family Rhinotermitidae; genus Reticulitermes; species Reticulitermes speratus. Next base: position 27,191,190 of record JAJKFL010000005.1, read on the forward strand.
GTCATCTGTTAGGGATTTATCAACTGTCATATTAGAAATGTCTTTTTGGCTTCTTCATTATTGCAGGATAGTGATTAGGCTACAGACTGGAAAATCGAGGAATCTTGGTTCGATTCCCGGCAGGGGCAAGAGATTTCTCTCTTCTCCAAAATGTCCAGACCGCCTCTGTCTTCCAGCCAGCCAGCCAGCCTCCTATTCAGTGGGAATCGTTGGCACTTTCCCCGGGGGTAAAGCGGTCGGACCGTGAAATAACCACTCACCTCCATGTAATGCCGAGATTAAGAATGAGTAGAGCGATACCTACCATCCCCCATACACCTTCATGACGTGTATAGGCACATCTTACAAACAGTCGAATATTGCATGACAAGCACACTCTCTTCCTAACTTACATTTCACAATCGCCTTGCCATCACCCAGCATGTAACATATCAATGGTAAATAATGCTTCAGTGAATTGAGCAAAGAGAACTAGACAATTATTTAGATGTACGAGTATGTTGTATGTAATTATTAGACCATTTTTGTAGAATTTTATAACTTGTATTTTTTAAATAATTTAAACTTCGAAGAATACCGAGTCCTTGTTAGGGTTTTAACGAAGCTGTCGCAGTTGTACAGATCATATAACACTGACTGTGATAAAGATGTGACTATGAATTACAGTCGAACTCGGTTATAACATCATGAAAGGGACTGAATATTTTGTGTCGTTATAAACGAGTGTCGTTTAACTGAGGAGTGTAATGTTATGGTTAAGGGCCGTGCCATGGCTCAGGCGGTTAGTCGCCGGCCTCTCACCGTGGAGGCCCGGGTTCGATACCGGGTCAGTCCATGTGGGATTTGTGGTGGACAATGTGGCACTTGGACAGGTTTTTCCCCGAGTACTTCGGTTTTCCCCTGTTAATATCATTCCACCGGTGCTACATTACTTGGAAGAACGGAAAAAACGAATCATCTTCATCACAGGTTTGCAAAATAAGCCTCAAGGCTGCGGTGCGTCCGTAGCATCTGCTGCGGGGCCCTTCACCACAAAATAAATGTTATGGTTAACAGTGACGAATTAATTGATACCACAGACTATCTGACTGTATAAGCGAGGTGTCGTATAAACCGATGTCGTTATAGCTGGGTTCGATTCTGTAAGCAGACAAGGACTTAGCAGGTTGGGGTCGTAGCTTAAGGTAATACCGCATGATTCGCAAGGATGTGGTGGTGACGGACTTGGTCAGGATAACGGTAACCCAGCCACAATTGGAAGGTTTACTTGCGAACTCGTTATTGCTGCACAAACTTGTACGGTTTGTAGGTATCAGGCCTTCACCTTTGCATTCATTTCCAGATACATGATACATTTGTTCCGGTATTATACAATAGGAATAAAAATTACCAGAGACTTTTCTTTGTCACTGCTGCATAATACACAGTACAACCAGTTACACAGTCGATGGTATAAAAGGAAAGGGACATCGTCTAAATTATAGGTTACTGGAGATTTGGGCTGGGTACGTATATATATATATGAGATTTTAATGTGCGGTATAAATAACGAGGAAGCCTACAGGATAAACCTTGGGATTAAATCTGCATGAGTCTGTCAGTTAGCAGCCCACACAAAGAATCAACAGCAATGTCATTACCATATGTGTAGGTCACGCTGTAATTCACCTACTACCGTTTTTGTATACAATCCTACTGCGCATGTATAAAGCGTGATGTGCGGTATAAACTCTCAGAGAGTGGACAGACTTTATTTTATCAAATTCAGAATTTATATCTTTTGCTATTGTTTTTTTTTATAGAAAGCGCTTACATTGAACATATTATTGTTAGTCCCTTCCCATTTCTTGTTTAATAAATTACGGAAATGATCTCGTTTATATTCGGCATTAGGGGTCCACACGCTAAGTCGACGGGATAACTTACTTTTAAATACAACAAATATTCTGTTCATAGGAAATGTTTTCAGACAGATGTCAGAAGTGGGAGCAATGACAAGCTATTTTATGATACGTTCTGTTACATAATAAAGTTTATTTTCTAAATTAGAGTGTTATCCATCTTTGAATTTTAGCTACAATGTGCAGGGTGTTTCTTTTATCGCCGCAGTGAGCACGGCACCTTTATCACATAGATATCCTGCATCCGCCGAAACATACCATGAGAGCTGCGGTGCTCATGACAATGATAAAAAAACGTGCTGTATATAAATATATATGCATGCTGGATGAGGATGTGTCTTATACGTTTTAATTTTATTCAAGGTATGAAACTTCATTGTTTCTTTTCGTATTACTTACGGGAAAGTGATGTCAGAGGTCTTATTGGAACAGTTCGTGGTTGCTTATTTCATTGAGTATTTAACATCCATTACTATCAACAAAAAACGAAATATCACAGTCAGTGCACTTCCTATCCCTTTTACCGATATTATAGGTCGATATTAATGTTATCCTCCGACTTACGCTAAATATCAGAAGATATCTCTTCCTTTGGCTTTTCCCAACAATATTTTTTATAATTTACATATGCGAATTGTATATTCCTCCCTTGTCGCTCTTCTTGATTTAATGACCCTAAAATACAAGATCAAAAGAGAGAGTTGTGTTGGTGGTTGTGTATTTATTCATTCGGCTTTAATTTTTCGTTTTCAGAATTATTGCTAATAAGGTCAAGGCCGACTATAGCTTGTCCTATCACCAGGAACTGTAACAGAACAACCAAGGTCATTCAGAAGGCTGTGGATCAGGGCGTGGCTGCCTGGTATTGTGCGACTTCTTATCTTCATAAATAAATATAAATACTTGCTGAATTCGCAGCCTTAGGCGGTTTAACTTTGTACCTTGTTTATTATCGCATGGTACTTGTATGGGTCTACACAGTATCGTTTGAACGTGCGAAATTATAGTTTGGAGAAGATAATAGCATAGGTACTATGCCCGTCCTCAAGATGAATGCCGCGTGGTTACCGCAAGATGTCCGCTCTCTTCTTTTACGATTTGCTGTTGATTGGATAAACCCTTCATCGCACAATATATATCACCCGAATGGGTGCGTGCGTGTGTGTGTGTCCGCGCGCAAACGCACACACACACCACTCCACTTTCAGCCCACACACGTTCTTTGTGAGTTTCATATGGTACTCAAACAGGAATTTCTCGTTGAACAAATAAGCCAACTATTTGATCTTCACGTTATATTTACCGTGCATTTTTGTACAATTGATCAACTCACACCAACAGATAAAGAAATCAGTGGAAAACTTGTTTTGGTGCATTTGTTGGTGTGAGTTGATCAAGCCAACTATTATTCCTCCCTGGAAGCTAAATGACAAATGTGCAGTCACTTAACAAGAAAAGGTGAGGCCATTGGTGGATACCTACAGGGAATGTTTACAAGAAACGCAGGTGTAAATCCAGATTTCTCTGCAGCAACAAATTATTTTTTAAATTTACTGAAAAATCCTTCATGCCTTCGATAAAAAGGAACAAATGAGCATGAAATAGGATGGCTGATCCGAAATCTTAATTCTAGCAAACAGCTGAACCCAATGGCGTAAGGACTAGTCTTACAGCAACTTTTTTTACGGTCGGTTCTTAAATTCATAGCCACAATTTACAGTGCACCCATAAAAGAACATAGCTTCTCTAAGTCAATGGAAATTTGCCAAAGTTATCACTTTGCAAAAACCAAAATCCACTTCAATAGAAGTCAGTTTTTTTTTAAGTGTGGCATCCCGTTGTGACACAAATACACAAAGGTAAGGAGGGTATCGTCAGTCACAACAATCTTCGTACAATAAGTTGAAATTTATTAAGTTACATGTTGCGGCTCGCCTATAAAAGAGCCATCATCAGACAGTAGGATGCAAAAGGAAAATTATATGTGTTACACCTTATCTAGCTTCACTTCTTGCCAGTCAGGCATCATACATCAACAGATACAAGAATTCAAAGAGAAGGGGTCTCCTGTGTAATACCAATATCTGTTTTAATCAAGCATATTTCAATACTAAAACTGGCATTTACCCGAAAGGTTCTACGATAGGCTATATCGTCACGCATTTCCTTGATTGTCCTTTCTTTAAAAAAACACTATATGGTTCCCAGTTTTCCAGTAGCTAGTGCATGGTTCTCTTGCAGCCCTCTCGGTTTGTTTTCCTCAAAAATGAGCCACTTGCAGTAAGGCCACCACAATATCCGTCCACAGAATATATTTTACCACTGACCAGAAAATCAAAATTTAGCGGTTCCTCTCTGAAACCCGTACTTCTCACCAGTCTAAAGTCTTCTGTTTCTTATCGGTCATATCATAAATCTGAGCGTGCGAAGCCCGGGGACGTGGTAGTAAAGTGATGATCTTTATGCGCCTAGAAATGAAGAGTGTATCACTTTTTTTTATTCTTCCTTAGCGCTGTAAATTACTCAGTTTTCCCTTGTTATGTCTTATCTCTCTCCTCCTTCAGGTTTCATAGGTTTACACTCTCATAAGCCGAGGCGTTACAAGGGAACTAAATCCACGGCGTATCTGCTTCAAACGAACAAAGTCGAAAAGAAATCTGCAGTTTGAGATTGGGGGGCAGGGTGCGTAAATTTGTTCTTTGCGATTTTGCATCCTTCACTGGTTTTAAATGATTTTTGTGCCGAACTTTTACCAAAAAATTAGTTCTGGGAATAATCTGTGACGTTTAGTTCCTTCTACATGCTTCAATACTTTGGCGAGACTATAAAGAAGTATAAATTAATAGTTGTATGGTTTACTTGTCAGAAATATTTACCTTCGCTGCCGTGTTTTAACTCTTTTGTTACTAATATAAAAACTGTTTTGTACTGCAGCTGTGGGTCCGAGGAATCGTGGTTCGACTTCCTGCAGGGAAAAGAGACATATCTTCTGCAGAACTTCCGGAGAGTTTCTGAGACCCATACAGCCACAATTTTCTCGGGAGAAAGCGGTCGGTGTGTGAAGTTAATTGCTCACACCTATCTGATGCCGAAGTTAATAAAGAGTGGCTTTAACACCATCTTACATCCATACATTTCATGTCGTGCGCAGGGACAATGTCACCTTTACCTTTCAGCATTCGTGGGAATGGTTATGACCTGTCATTTTATAAAACTTCACATGCCTATTCCAAAGGTTCTTTAATTTTTTACCGCAAAACCTAAAACTATATATATATTATTTGCGACTGCAATATTTTTATTTTGCAGTACGCCTGTACAAGAATTACATAACCAAAATACTAAATATTATTAGTAGCGGGAAATTAAAATAGTAGTTACAAATGTCAGGTGTCCTTTTATGACGTGATAATCATTACGTTTATAGAAATTCGTTACTTAAACATATATTAATTGGGAACACATCATTGTAAGGTGAAATCTCCTAACTCAGAACAAGTTACCTCTCACACAACACTGATAATATCTGACAGAACGGAATAATGAAAATAACTCTTAAAAATAGAATGAGAAGCAGGTGCGCACCCAGAATTTTTCACTGGAATTGGGAGTGGGGGGTTGCTGACCCTGAGGCCATACAGAATTTACGTTTGTTCTTAAAAATTATGTTCTAAAAATCATGTCGTATGTATAACTGTACCATAACACTGTTTGCAACGACATTTATGTACATACAAATATAACTACATATTACATGACTCACTCATCTAATTTAAATCACAAGGTCTAATATTCTTGGGTCTTTTAATTTCATCAAGACGTCGTAAGTTTTTATTTTATTTTATTTTTCAAAATTATAATTTGCTAGTCATCAGCCGGTTTCAGTGGCTTATTTCAGCTGAAGGGTAAATCAAGTAAAATGTTTGATAACGTAATGACTACAAAATCTGTGTTTTTTAAATTTCGATTTGGGGGGCTGCAGGGCAGCCCCGCTCCCCTTGGGTACACCCCTAACGAGAAGAGATATTTTATTATTATTATTATATAACATAAAGAGCTTGACGAACTTTATGATCTGGAAATGAAAAGGCTTATGAGGAAACGGGAAGGAGAAGTAATAGAAATTTGACATATGATATTTCTTAGGGAATTGCTAAGAGTGACTTCAAGAGACAGAATGCAGAATAAAATAACAAAAGATGTACCGCAAACTGACAATATGGAAGAGAAGTAAAGAACTATCAATTGAGCTGGAAGCAGTATGTAAATATGATGCAAGATGGCACTAAAGGACCAAAATATCTTATTTATACTGTAAACCTTCAAAGGACAGACAGACGTTGGAACACCCGCAGGTAGAGAGAAAGAGGCACAAGTTTTAAATTTCTCGAAATTCGAATGGGCTGGTATAGCTAATCCTTGTATTGAAAAAAAAAAAGAATTTTAAAACCTTAATTATTACTTTCATTTCTCTGCTAATATAGTAACGTTCTATTACAGAAAAATATTTATAACCTATTCAAGGATACATATTAAATATCTACTAGCAATAATTAATAACAAAATAATATGAATTACAGTTCCTTGATGAGTTATTCTCACGTATTATAAGCTTGCAAAACAAAATTACACACTGAAGCCTGTTTATCAACGTCTGCCCTTTTTTATTGACTACAGAGCATGATTTAAAGAATGCTATCCTTGACATCATACACAATACTTCCCCTTCGCAAGTTCAGTTTGTACGTTCTTACAGACTTCCATAATTGTTTGACATCACCTTGAACTTATTTGTTAGTTATATTCAAAATATGGACAGCTGCTGCAGAAGTGACCTCAGCTTTAGTCCAATCCGGTTTCCACAAAGTAACTTCATAAAGTATCCTTAAATTATCTTTTGTGTATGGCTTAAAAATCTACCAGTGTGTATCTTATTTTTTTCGAATACAACGCGATTTTATTGCTCTTCAGTATTTCCCGAATAATGTAAACTAATTTAAATACGTAACGATAATTTAGGTAGTAGATGGCAGTAATATAGTGACAATTGAACATGAGACAAAGTGATGTGTTATGATTTGGGGGGGGGGGATATCATTTGGAGTGGGAGGAATGGGACAACTGTCAGATTCTCAAGAAGGACTCTGTCTTCATGGATTTAGTTTGTTCTTATACATGTATTCAGGCAAGTACATTTGTATAATTACTCTTTTATCTCACTCGCATAAGTGAGGTAAGATGCCTCTGTTTCTATGCACTTCATTGTGTACTGTAGGTTCACTATCACGTCTAGACGGTATTTAGGACGCTTCATTTCGTACCGGGAACTATCCTTTTTCTCTTCCATTTCTACAACCTACAGAGGTTTGAAAATGAAATACTACGCCGGCCAAGCCGATAATTTTGCAATTGAAATTGGGCCGCAAATTATATTAATCAATAAAGAGAGTGTTTTATTCAAGTAAAATACACCATTAAGAATACTCAACACTCATAATAACAAGAGAGGCAATGTACGTATAACGTAACATGGAGGCGCGATCGCGTAACTGTTGTTGCCGTGGAAAAGCAATAAGTATTTAATATTATGAGTGTGTGTCTTAGTCTTGCCTTAGTTATCCGGCATGCAAAGCTCGTCCTTTGTGCGCCGTATTATATTGTGATCTGTGGCCTCATAAACGGCACGATTTTCGGAAAAACGTTATTGAATATGAAATGTGTTTTTTGATCTTCTCTACGACTTTTGTCTGAAAAATTTCTCATTCTGAGAAGAATTCAGCGAGATATTATCATAAAAGTACATAGGTCTTCATGTAAAGTACCAATTATTCTTGTCAGATTTTAATGAAACTTGAATTTTGTCGACAGATTTTGAGAAATCCTCAAATATCAAATTTCATGAAAATCCTTCCAGTGGGAGCTGAGTTGTTCCATGCGGACAGACGGAGAGACAGACTTGACGAAACTAATAGTCGCTTTTCGCAATTTTGCGAAAGCGTCTAAAAAATCACAATATGTTATATATAATTATTGAATTTAAAACATTACTGCATGTTTTATTTCTGCTGATGCATATTTTGAGACTTCAGGCGCGAAACGTAAATTATTTTAAATCAAATTATTTTTTGGCACTAACCCGGGCCATATTCTGCACCTGGAGTAAGACCATTGAGAGGGCCGTATAAAATAGACCGGTGGGCTGCATGTTTGAGACCACTGCATAAGTGCAGAAAATGTGGAATTTAACTGTAATGATGTCTTTGTTGGCGTGGCTCTTTGGTACTGTGAGAATTTGTCTTCACTTATATTATATAACAATTTTTCGGTGTAGTGGTATTTGGAAGGTCCCGTGTTCCGGTCTATATACATGCAACGAAGCTTCTCAATTTGTAATTTTCTTCATACTGTCCTTATGTACTGTCTCATAGCTTCATAGATTCTAATTGCCGGAGTACCTAATTTCGTAGATACATAAATCACACGAATTTTTATTCTCCAATGTCAATTATAAGCAAACCCTTAGGCACATATGTCGACCTTGGATTGAAATCTAGTTCCCTCCCAAATATGTAGCCATGTGGTTACTTTTATCTCCACACACACACACACACACACACACACATACACACGTACACACTCACTCACTCATGTACGGCTTGTTATATATAACAATAAATAATACACCCGCAAGCTTCTTTTTTGTAATGGATGTGTAATATTTTATGGCCCACGCATAGCTGTCGACGTGGATCCTTTAATCATGTTTACGCACAATGACGAACCGAAACACAAAAAGCGACACCAATTTCTCAGCTGGCTTTGCTTGGTTTCTTTATTGTTTTACATTATGGGCCATATTTTAAAAATTTAAAACGTTTGCTGGCGTGTTTTCAACCGGCGGTTTTCTTTGTTGAGCATACTTCGCCGATTCGGTTTTTGTTTTTGATATAAAGGCAAAGATGTACACGTGAAATTAAATCCAGGACTGCAGTTTTTAACAAGAAGACTCTTTTCACCAGCAAGTTTTATTCAAATTTAAGTAAGAAACTAGCAAATTCCTGCATTTGGAGTATAGCTGTGTATGTTGCTGAAACTTAGACACTTCGGAAAGATCAGAAATACTTGGAAAGTTTTGAAATGTGGTGCTGGAGAAGGATGGCGACGTTCAGTTTGACCGATCGTGTGAAAAATGTAAAGTATTAACATCGAGTCAAGGAGGAAAGGAATATCCTACATAAAATAAAAGGAAGGAAGGCTAACTGGATTGGTCACATCTTGCCCAGGAACTGCCTTCTAAGTCACGTAATTGAAGTAAAGATAGAAGGAAGGATAGCAGTGACCGGAAGACGAGCGAGAAGACGTAAACAGTTACTGGATGACCTTAAGGAAAAGCGAGGATAATGGAAATTGAAAGAGGAAGCACTAGATCGCAATCTGTGGAGAACTCGCTTTGGAAGAGGGTATGGACCTGTCTTAAGACAGACTACTGGATGATGATTATCATAATTGTGATGATGATGATGGTATGAAGCAATTGATATATATACATGTGCGTTCGTACTAGATTAACGGAATGATAAATGCACTTCCGAGTAAAAATCTGCTGCGCTTAGGCCGGTACTTCAAACATTAAATCCAACAGACCTATGCGTATGTACATTTCTTTCCATTGTGGTGTTATCGAACGAGTAATACACCGGATGATTCATTATATTTCGTATGAAACAACATCGAATTACGTTGCACTTTACTCACTGTCAAATACAGTCCGGACAAAAATTAACACAACCAGTAGTATATTATCTACCTACTTCCCCTTCAAAAGAAGGTAATTTCTCAGCAAAAGAATTTTATCGTGCTCCAAAAGAACCAGAGTTTTGATACCGCGGTAACAGTTTTCTTTTACAACGACGAGGTAGTGTTAGTAACACATCCAACCCCGATGCTCGGAGATGAGCTCATGTCGGCTGTCCGCGACTGCTTAAGTATGTTCACAGCGACCGTCCATATCTGGAGGCCGCGACATGAAGCTGCGCTATGGCTTGGTGACAGGAACTGGCTGGACATGGACACATGTCAAGAGAGAGGCTTTCAAGACAATGGGTATGGTAAAGTGGTGCACAGTATTTAGAGGCGGTTACTCTAGGGCACTGTTTCCCAAACCTTTTCCTTCATTACCCAAAACCGCTTATTAGAAAGTCCTTTTTACCCAAAGTAGGTAAAACACTAACTGCACAGAAAACATATTTGACAAGTGAAGAGAGATCGGTAAAAAGTATGAAGCAAACAGTATGTTTGATGCAATGTCCTTATTTTAAACATCTCTAAACATTTTAGCAGCCACAAAAAGTTTGGTTATTACTCACCATGAATATTTCATCACCCAGGTCCCAGCTAATGATTATAATGCCACTGCTCCATCTTATTTACTAGTTCCTGAAAATTTGAAACTATTGGAGACAAATTTTAATGTGTATTCCGAGGTGTGTCTTTACCCAAAGAAAAACCACTTTTACCCAATTTTGGGTAATTTACCTAGGTTTGGGAAGCACTGCTCCAGGGCGTCTGAGCTGGAGACAGCAAACGCCATGTCAATTATCTATTAAGTCGTCTAGCAACATATGATTTATTCGTGAGAGAACATGGGTTTACTTTAAATGTCAGTTTGTGATTTTACGTAGCCCAATAAAATGCAATGTGGTTTGGAAGATAGGTATAATGCTTCTAGTTTGTCTAGTTCAAAATAAATTCACAGTCTGGCCTGAGATTTGTCTGTTGTCTTAGACAGGCAGCGACACAGAAAATAATCTAGAGTCAAGTTTTGCTATAGAGTGAGAGGGGGTAATGCGATGTTTGAGGTTCTCAGAGCGACGTTGCTAAAAACGTGAACCTTCGGGAGGAGGTTAACTATTGGTATAACTTTTCAGTATGCATAACATAGTGTTCTGGAAGGTAATGATAAAATTAAGAGAAGTTAACATTTCTCACAGATTCTATGACATATTGTTATCGTCGCCTACAAAACAGGCATCCTTCTTAAAAATCACGCGGTCTGTAAAACTTACACGGCACTTGAATTAAACTTGGGGCATTTGTATAATGCAAAATGAAAATCAGACTCTAGAATATACTTGTAGATTCTGGTGATCGGAGAATGTCCTTGATTTGATTAATCATTTATACCAGTTCGAGATGAATGGACATGTAAGGTCAGACTGATATATAGAAGGTGACGTAGACAAAACGGTTGCCTGTTTCACTGTAGGGAAATATTGTACGTATTATTCACTTATGTCTATGAAATGTAGCGACGTATCTATAATAGGATCTGTAGTCTAGCGTCTGATGTTAGATATATAGCGTGTAGGTTTGTTACTGATTATGCGACAATCAATCGGCTGTTATATGCAGCTACTTATAAAGTACAGAATGGTACTTAACAAGCAGCATGGAATTGAGGCCCGGATTAGTTAACAGTCGCTCAAATTTATAAGAAATTACTGGACGTTTATGGAGCTCTAAGGTTTATTACTCTGCTCCAGTATCACAAATACATCTAGAATTGGATTAATGAATACATATATTAAGTAACAATAAACGAATAAATAAATAAATAAATAATTTAATTAGTGAACATTATGCAGAGGGTTAACTTTCATATGCCTAATGCGCAGTAATTACGTGAGTCTATTTTTACAATATTAGTGCTCGGAAATTTTTTTCTCAGTATTTACATGTATTGTTTACATAATATGTCTAACATGTTCCGATCAAAAGAATCGTCTTCAGGGATATGATCTTTGTGATCGAAAGGCAATGGAGAGAGCTGTAGTGTAAATGAAGATGGTCATCCCATGACATGCCTATGCAGACACGGAGGGGAGGCGGAATTATAGCTCCAACCAATTCGCAAGCCGGCACTAGAAGGAGGTGGGTGGTCATCACCACGCTCCGGCCGCTTTACCGACGGGAAAGACCCGGTACCCATTCTATAGGAGGCTGGTTGGGCCTCGGGGCCGGTCTGGACGGCACGGAAAACCTCGCCCACACTGAGATTCGATCTCCGGTCCGTCCAGCCCGCAGCGAGTCGCTATACTGAGTACGCTATCGCGGCCGCCATAAGCCTAATGTAAATGTGTATTGGGAAATAAAAGTTATGTGCACTAGTCATATAAGAAAGAAGGTCTGTGTGAATAGGGTTTTGAGAAGAATATTTGGACCTCAGAGAGGGACGTGAATGGGATTCATTTGGCTCGGGATAGGGTCCACTAGCAGGCTGTTGTTAAAACAGTAATGAAGTTTGTTTCAATAAAAGACAGGAAATTTATTAAATTGCTGAGTCACTATCAGCTTCTCAAGAAGGACCCTCCTGCATGGAGTTAGTTTAAACAAGAGGACTGTTACATGGGCTGCACACATTATTTGCGATTTTATATCCGTACAGTAAAATTAAATTAAACTATATTTAATTTAATTTAATGTATCCTTGCAGGTATTGACGTTCTTATGTTAGACGTTTGTCACAAAGGTTAATCAAACTTAACATCGCCGTTTATACAGTACCTCAACAAAGGTTAATGTCATGTCTCTCTGCAGCTCATGAAGGCATGTGGGGGGAATGGATACATTGCTTTACGCGTTCTTACGTTCAAGATGAACTTGAGCGTGAGCTTCACACACCGGCCGTCTTAAACTCAGAGGACGGGCCTTCGGCACCCATTGAAACTTTGTCACAAAGCGAGATCAACGATTTGTTACTACAATGCACAGACATATAGGATAAATTACGTTGCTGAAAATGTAATAAACTTTACAAACAAGAGTATAATGCAAGTACATGCAACCCAGCATTGTTCCATTGTTTTTTTATACGATGCAGTCTATGGACAAGGAGTTCATATAATTCTTACGGATTTAGATTGGGTTGTCTGGGTTACGATATCAGTCTTAATACGAAGTTATGAACGTTTCGGAGGAACCTGCAGATTTCATCTTCAGGTTAGAAAATCGAGGCAACAAGTCCCTCCGAAATGTTGATAACCACCTAAGAGACAAGTTGGTGTTGTAACCTATCAGATCACAATCTGAATTTTTATTGTTGTGATAATCTCGAGTCTCAAGTGCTGTATTTCCTGTTTTATTTAACGACGCTGTCAATGTTATATAGCGTCTTTGGAGGAAATATAGTGGCAGAGGAAAACCGACATGCTTAGAGACAAACCTCTCCAACTGCCACTTTGTCCAACAAAAATTCCACATGGACTGCCTGGGAACGAAACCGGACCTCGATGGTGACAGGCTAGCGTCTAACCGCCTGAGATACGGTACGGCCTTCAAGTGTTGCAAATACTAATGAAATAAATGTGTAACGTGATGTAAAAATGTCTATGAAGTTTCAATCCATGCAGTATTCACATAAGATTACTTATTTCAAATTAGCAGTGTGTTGTCAAGTATTTTCGAACAATCTATTTGGCGCGTTCACACGACTGAGCGAAAAATGTTTGGTCAAAATTTGTAGAGAGAAATGAAACACAAGTTTTATAACCAGTACGAACTTTCTTCCAAGTCTTAACGGCGCTCCAGAGGGTCAAATAACGGGGAACGTAGCAGCGGACTGATTAGGCTGTGGGCACAGTAACCGGATCGATTTCAGTGGGCCTGTGTCGCCAAAATGCAGCAAAGGCAGACCCATTATTTTGGGAATAAAATTCCTGCATGCTTGAGCCACAATGCATGAGCCAGCCAAATCTGTCTTTGAGGAAACTTTATGAGTGACACTCTTTGATTCAGCTGGGCTGGATTCGGTTTCTGTGTTTACTGCCTTGTACCTTGTACACAGGACGGTCGGTGCCTGAATTTCAGTCTTCTGAGATGTAACGTTATGTAGTCCGATAACTGCTAATTCCATCACTAGTGGAGACCTGTGTTTCCCGACCTTTTCCCTTGGAGGAACACTTAAATTAATGTTTCTTATCCCGAGAAACCCCTACCTATGAAAACAGGCAAAATACAGCTAAATATAACCTTAAATACGAAATGACAAAAACAAAACGAAGAGGCAGTTGGTAGCGCAGGGAGCATACTCCATTACTGTAAATTAATGGACAAAAATTCCCGCGATATTTCAAGGAATTTTTGGAATTTTTCGCAGTATTTCAAAATTTTTTTATAACGAGGAACTTAATGATCTGTACTCATCACCAAATATTATTCGGATGATCAAATCAAGAAGAATGAGGTGGGCGGGGCATGTACACTTATGGGTGAGGGGAGAGGTGCATACAGGATTTTGGTGGGGAGACCTGAGGGAATGAGACCACTTGGAAGAACCAGGCCTAGATGGGAGGATAATATTAAAATGGATCTTCAAGAAGTGGGATGGGGGGGCATGGACTGAATTGATATGGCTCAGGATAGGGATAGGTGGCGGGCTCTTGTGAGTGCGGTAATGAACCTTCAGGTTTCACAAAACGCGGGGAATTTCTTGACTAGCTGACGACATGCTAGCTTCTGAAGAAGGACTCTGCTCCATGGAGTTAGTTAATTTCAAAATTTTTATTTGCTTATTCCACGATAATTTTCCTGAACTGCTAACGATGTTCTGCGTAGCCTGGCTGGGAAACACCAGTGCGTACTATAGAGATAGCTTATCTTCTGAAACGTCGATACTAACCTGACTACATAATGTCAATCCCGGAAGACAGTAATCTACATAATATTCCAGGGGCGTCCAAGTTTCTTTCAGTGGTGGACAACAAGACCAAAAATTCATATGTGTGCGGGCCAAGTTGATTTTTTTATTGATGTCATTGATAACATGGCCTGTTACCTATTCACAAATTTTGATTTTTCTTACCAATAATACAAACTAATTCAATGACACCTGGCGACAGCGTCAGACAGGTTGTTAGGACCTATACACCATCTAGTTTATGTATAATAACTAATTAGATACAACTTCTTTTTCAAAAATTCTCAACCGGGCCACATCCCGGGGTGAGCAAGGTTGCGTTTGGCCCGCGGGCCGCATGTTAAATGCCGTGGTCATATCCCAACCAAGGCGAACTAAGCGTGTTGCTCGTTAACCAGGGACTTGATTTCCCTACCACCGGCCTTGGTCGGGATATCCCCAATTTTCAGATGTGTGCTGTACTGTGGAACCATGTTGGTTTGTATTTTGAAGACGAAGTTTCGGATAAACGTGCTGCGGTACTCTTCAGCGTTTATATAATTAGAGGAAGCACCTTATCCGAAACGTCGGTGTTAACCTACTAACGCACACAGTGTCAAACCCCAGAATACCATCATTCGAACAACAACCGCTTGAACAGCCTGAACACCTATACAGGTAACTTATTTAAGTCTAGAAACAGATGATGTGCTGTACTGTTGCACTGCTATGTTTTTTTCTAATATAGGGTTCATGACTGGTCTGGTATTGCTTATTAGCACTCTTCGGGTTTTTCTTCATCTTTTCGGGCTAAGTGAGTGACGGAACTAGACACCTATTCGTTATCCCTTTAGACATCTCTGTTATCCGTCCCTCTCGACACAGATCTTGACAAGTTGGATATGTTTTAATTGTCTGCTACATTTAACTTGGCGCACGAGCGACGTACTTTATTAACACACGTGACCATTCGAGATTGGACCTGTCAAGTGAATAGTGTTTTTGCTAGCATTCAGATGTTCCGTTGCACATGTATATCAAGATAAACACGTTGAGTTTAAGAGAAGAACAGAGATGAGCGACAGGATCAAAAGTAAAAACAAATTTGTTTGTTCGTGTACTACATCGTGAAGATGTATCTAGATGTGTAGGTATACTGCGGTTATTCTTGATCTTGAGACTAGATGGCAGCGATTGGTCAGTTTTACGTCCAGGCCGCTTTAACGTCTGGTAGATTACTCCAGGTAAACTTAGGACAGTGCTTTTCATACGGTGGTACGTGGACGGTCGCCTGGTGTTTTGCGAAGAAATTTAGGAATTATTTTTTAAATTAAAATTTAGATACGTCAATTGCACTAATAAATTTTTTTTTTAATGTATTGAAATGTAGAGATAAGCATTTATAAAATGTATGCCAAGATACTATTTCATCTGTCTCTCATCTGTCATCTAATCGCTTTAAATTAGAAAAGTAGCAACTGCGAAATATGAGATTTCCACAGCGTTGTTGTTTCGCTGGGCGAAACATCACGGAAGACCGGTATGCTGAAAGTAGACATTAATATTTTCAGTACCTAGTTGTACACGTACATGTTCTGTATTGTGACAGTGGTACGCAAGGAAAAATGTTGAAAAGCACTGACTTAGGAGGCCGGGTGGGCCCCAGAGTCGGTCTGAATGCAGTGGAGAAAAGGAAAACCTATATTGCTGCGGGAAACGTAACCCTCATTGCTTAGTCACTATACTGACTGAGCTATTCTGGTTCATCAAAGAAATTAAATACCTATAGAACCACTTAATAGACTACGATAAGGTCACAATCGTAAACTTCAATCAGAGGCCGTCATCGAAAACGAGTTGCCACCGGATAATAGAAATGATGCTACATCTTTCTGAACCAAATCTTTTGAATCAGAATCAAGCACCGATGTCTGTCAGATGAGAATAATGACCATCTGGAGTTTCTTTTTCCCTGGTGATGTCAGTTCGAAGTATCACGTGCAGTGTGGGACTGAGGGCAAGACCCAAGGTTAGACGTGGCAACTGGATGCATGGCAATTCCTGCGAAGACCGTCTGCAGTGATTGATGCAGTCAGCAACTGTCTGACCAGGGGTCAAAACCTCAGCCAAGGACGTCGACTACATCTCACGTACACTGCCGTAAGATTTGCTGGAATTTGGGTGTCAACTTTGGTTTCTTTACAAATAAAGTTCGCATGTTCTCAACCTAAGTCGGCAAGTACTTTGTGTTGACTAGTCCGGATCCCGCGTTGTCTTGGATTGCATGACTGAATCCTGTTTGAGGCGTGAAAGCGTGACTGTTTGCTACTTTGTTGTTCTGTGTAGGAATTAGTTTGGAGATGGACCGAGTCATTAAATACGAAACCTATATACCGTTCATTTAATGGGAAAGAAAATTTAAGGTAAGGAGGTTCTGGAACAAAGCTGGATGATGGTAAAGAATGTAAAATTTGAAGCAGTAGTAAACCGAATAAATTATGTAAGAGGATATTATTGCAATGATCAGACCGAGCAGGTGAGATTGGTTTGGATGTGTGTCAAGGATTGAGGGCCAAAAGATAAGGAAGGGAAGTTTGTGGAGGAAGACACAGAGCAGGTAGAGCGAGAAGATTATAGCTGGATAATGCTGAAGAAAATTCAGACTGTCTGGTTGAGCAAAGGTAGTTTACAAAATAAACGATAGATAGACGACTGATAGATCTGAAATAAGATTTTTGTGCATATTGCTCAGAAAGTTACGTCATTCAGTTCACTAACTTAAGCCTACTGGTTATTCGTAACGACATTTTAATACACAGTCATAGAAAATGAACTCCTTTGTTTCAAAGTTTAATATCTTGCTTATTGTGAGACACAGTCATTGGTTTGCTGTGAGATATTTAGAAAATCACAAAGTTTCTTTCTTTGCCTGCTGCACATGTACACAAGAAAGCGCTCTATACGCTTAATGGCAGTAAAATTATAGTTCTAACGTAGTCAGTATTATGATGTTCATTCAGGTGAAGGGCCAGTGTGTCATAATGCTTGCCGAGGTCAAGTTCATGGCAGTCGTTAAACGCAATTTTCGAAGTACGTAAGAAAGATAACCTCCAGCTGTCAAATTGATTCGTCATTTGTTTATGCATGTTAAGGAAGCGGGAAGCGACGTTAAAGGAAAGGTTACCAAGAAGACCGCAGATGTAGGTAGGGGTGGCTGAACGCATAGCAATACGGTGGTACGGAGTCCAAACCGTATGGCCTATTGAGTTTTCTCCTGAACGGACGCCATATTACTGACTGCATTAGGCACACAATTTTACAGCCGCTAAGAGATTCGCTTTACACCGAGGAAATTTACAAATTACATGAAAACCCGGCACTTTAAAGATTTTCACTCTTGAGAAGACTACAGTAGGCTGGCTACACAGTAAGGATGGACGATTCGCGTATCCCCAAAAAGGTAACGGGGCGATGTTTCGGAGGAGAAAGCCCGTAGGACAGCCCAAGTGTAGACTGGAGGTTGCTGTTAGGAGAGATGTAAATTATTTGCAGATGCGGAACTGGAAGGCGACACCAATGAAGAGAGGAGGTTGAAGGAAGAAGATGGGAGGCTATGGTCCGAAAACGGACCGAAAAGCCATGAAAGAAGAAGGAGAAAGATTTGCGTGTGCATGCGCATACACAAGCACAGCAGACACAGGAAGAAAAGTGTGATTTATTAAACAATTAGTAACAAATCCCATAATTATATACCTCGAAGTAAATTATATATTGAACTTTAAAACCAGGGAGATATTTTGGATGACCTGTTTGAGATCCGATCAGAAAGTTCCGAGATTTTCCTTTCTGAAGGTGCAAAACTAAAAGTCGGAACAAGTTAACTCTGTTTGGACTCTTAAATTGGACCTTCTGCTATTACAATGTGTTTCTGGAAATTGTTTGTTGGAGCGTCGCTGCAAGTTACATTTCTTTGGAAGGGTGTTCTGTTCCCGCCCCAGTATAGGTAATCTTTGAAACATCCAAAATCTGTTGCCGTTTAAAATCCTTTTCAGTTAGGAAATATAAAACCTTCGCTTTCTTCCACGTCCGGCGACTCTGGTTGGCTGACAATAGTGGAATGTTGTGGTTGGCCAAGAACTTCCTTACGGAGAATGCCGAGTGCGAGGGCTTATTGTCGTGATTCGGGGAATGAATTTTTCCCATACTTTCCTCATTCCTACACATTAAGTTGATCATCCTGGCCACTTGTCAACCTGAGCTTGCATGCTCTTCTTCTCTCTTTTATTCATTTAACTTATGTTTTAATAGTACCAAACATGTACAGCTGATGTAATTTGAAAATGTAAGCCCCTGAAGATGAACTAAAAAATTGGTTCGAAACATGTTGGGCACTTTTTAATAATAAAGAGTTGTGTTAAATGACATAAACTGTGTACATTTGTCGGAATAAGATTTATATAGCTAAAGATCATAAAGCAAATAATTAAGAATAAAAATAAGAAATATACTTCGCAATGATTCCATATACTAAACAGTAACCCACATGCGAGCAACATAACTATAAATCAGTGACAATTACACACATTCCACTAAAGAACTTTAACTCAGTTCACATTGCTTCACTTCACTTCACCTCACGTCACCCCCATTTTAAGACGCTTCATAACCACTCTTCAATTCCCTTCACTTCACTTCACTTGTAATTACCTTCCTAACCCTCTTTCTAAAAATGTGAGATTTACAGGGGAAAGTCGCTAACGTCTCTGTAGGTAGTTGGTTCCAGAGTTTGATGGTCCTATTTACAAAGGAATATCTCCCGATATCTGTTCTTTGTTTCCTGGCCCTAATTTTCCGATCATGATCATCTCTGCTCAGGTAGCATGGACCTTTTAACCTACACAAACGTTTCGGAGGAACTTCTGCCTGTATCTTCTGTGTAGGGATTTTACCTTGAATACCTGGGCAGCAAGTTCCTCCGAAACGTTGGTACACATCTGTCAACCTGCACATCGTCACATAATCTTCGAATTTATTGTGCAGAGTTTAAGCTTTTAATGTGCGTTGTACTTGCGTTTCACTTAAATTTCAGGGTTGTGAATAGAGAAGAGGCTCAGTCGTCACCATTCTTTGTACAAGAGATGAGGTTGCCACATTCATTTATTGAGTAGTTTGTCTTGCGACAGACCCGTAGCCTCTTCCAAAGTGAGTTTTTCACAGAGTGCGATCTAGTGATTCCCGTTTCAAGTTCCAGCCCCAGAATACCACAGCCTGCATCTTCGCCCATCTCACATTTGTCTCTGTTTTTAGAAAGAGACTATCCAGGAAAAGAAATAATGTGGTAGTTTTTCTATTTGCTCTCCAAATCGCAGTACTGCCGTTACTCAAACAGCTGTGGTCACGCCTGTTGCTATACGATCATGAACCATCTCGAGCATCATTTGCTCTGTGCTTCATGTCGCTACTGATGTCGCTGCTGCCGGCATCAGAGGAATTTTTTTTGGAGTCCCTTCTACTAGGCAACTCTCTTCGTCTGGTTCCTACCCTCTTGATATGTCCGGTTTGGGAGACCCTACTGGTAGCAACGCTACCGCCGGCTTAGCTGTCCAGGTTACTCTAACTCACAAGCCTATACACTATGGTAATGCAGAGATATAATTCGAGGGGTCGAATATTTAAGCTCTAGTATGGTGGGTTGTAGAACTGTGTTTCTGGTGGATGGAAAGCATTCACTTAAGTACCGCATGCAAAAGGCTTATTGTCTTTATGAAGGTCGTGTAATGGATCTGAAGGTACAGTAAGTCGTCGTTAAACGCCGGGGGCACTTTTATCAAAATCGCAAAGTAAAGCAAAAAAAACTATAACGGAGCATTTTTGTAAGAATTCATTAAAGTACCAGAGAGCCTGGTCGTCGAATTTCCCACCAGCTGCAAGCGAAAACAAGGTTAACCCGAGTCCGGGCAATGTTCATTGAATTTTGGTGACTAAATTTGCCAACGTAAAAGCGACACGACCTTGTTAGTACACATGTGAAAAGAGGACAGCCTGTACCTAAATTGGAAGACCGCGGGTGTATCACGTCATCACTATATTAGGTATTAAGCCTGCTAACTTTTGTACAAATCCTTTCTCTTAATTGAAACATTCGGTAACATGCTGGTTTCTTGATAGTGAGAAGTTGTGTTTCCCTCGCCCAATTCCCAAGCTGGAGGACTACCCCTTGTAGGCAGTACGTGACTCCTTACTCAGTATAATCGCAGCTACCCTCCATATCTGGAGGCCGTGTCCTCCATCAGCAAGCTGTGGGCGGGCCATACCGTTGTGATAGGGACCAACATATAATATATATAATAAATATAATATAATATATGTATATTTATCGAGTCAGTCCACTCCTTTAATAGACGGTTCGTAGAACTGCCAACAGCTTAACAGGCAGAAACCCACTTAATATATATTTGTGCTATAAAATACGTCATCATTCTCCCTAGAAGTGTTCTCTTTAGACTGATGTTACATTTTCCCTTCGTTCCACACTCAACCCAGAGGACAAATATAAGCTAAAGACCATTAGTTTTTCATGGCAAACTGTCTGAATGTATGATCAGTGTAACATATTCCATCACCAATTTCTTAGGAAGGCGGGCGTTACTCTGCATTTGGCACTCTCTGCTGTGCAGGTGCTTCTAAAGTAATGTGAATAACCATGAACAGTTTCAGCACGCGAAACATGATTTTGTAAAATACAAACCAGCACAATAGGCTTGCCGATCCTTTATATTACATGGACCCGTTAGGCTTTTCGCGTGAAAGTCATTGTTCTGGTCTAATCACGTGGTTAAACGTAAGAAAGAGACAGGGGCGAACCCTACTGGGTGATGCGAATAGGGGGACAATTTACCATTACGTGACATTCATGGCCTTGTCTTTCCAGTTGTTATTGTACTAACACTGATTTAGGCCTGTCCGTATATTATACACGAAAACGTACGGTAAATTGACTCCTGTGCCTAAGCACCACGCCATGGAAATATATATATATATAATATATATATATGTGGGTAAAGGTAAATCTGTTCCTGTAGAGGCCTAGAAATTTAATTTCTCATGATGTATGGATTTATCGTTTATTTAGCGACCCTGTCAGTAAATCAGGCTATACAATGTTACATGTTAAGCTGATTAGTGAGTACTGATTGGGCAAGGATGTGGAAGGAAAAAGTTGTGGTCTAATTTGAGGGATTTTCCCGGAATATGCATGGAGGGACAGAGGAATGCTAGGATGGACCTGAGGCAGCATAGACAGTCCTCGGACCGAGATTGAACCCGGGAATGTACCAATATAAGGCAGGAGTTTTCCTCGCCCAACCAGAATGACCTTTATTGAACTTTACGTTCCGTTGGCAGATAATGAGTCAGAGTAATACTATTGCATACAAGGCTAGAAGTGCTCGTAATACAATCCGGATTCCTAACTCGCTAGAACAATGCACACCCCTTTAGGTGTTCCCATCACATTCCAGTGTCAGTTCGATGTTACACACATTCATGCTCTTTTATTTTTGTTCCCATACCTGAAATAAGTACGATAATCCTTTCACCACAGCGATTTTAAGGCCAATGGAGTGTTTCAAGGTAGCTGCAAGCCAGGTGTTGTAGCAAGTTCGGTTGCCTCTTAACCATACGAAGCATGAAAAACGAGAGAAGAAAAGGATCAACTGGAGTGGTTGTTGGGGATAAACTACATTTATCACAGGAAAACTGATGGAAAATTGCACGGCTTTAGAATTTCCCATGCATTGCCCTCTCGTTCTTTGGTAAAAGTTGGGTGGAGACACTTCGAAGGAAGTTTCGAGAAAAAATTTTGTGAAGTGCAACAGAGAAAGAAACTTGCTCAGTAATTGTATTTCATTATGGTGGAATTTTATGGTGACTTTGCTAGCACTAATTTGTGCACAATTTGTATTAACATTCGGAAGTTACGAATTTAAACTTGGAATTTATGTACCAAGTGACCATTTGCCACAGTAGCGAGGAAATCAGCTGAAATTTTGAAGTTATTTTAAGTCGTATTTAAATATTCAGTGCATACCTCACAGAAAACACATATCATCTCCGTTATTAATGTTAGTCAGTTAATACCGTTTATAATATCAATTTATATTAATAATATTTCTTGCTGCGGGGCCAAAACGCATAGCCTCTTTTTTTTTATAAAAAAATAAAGCATTTTGTTCACACTTATAGTAACTGCTTATTTCAGCGGTTAGAGGAATTGACCTGATAGAAAATAAACTAGTAGTTCGGCCAGAGGGTTCTACGCCACGTTTTGGCGGGAAAATTTGATTTATGTTTAAACCAATCAGAACATTCGATTTAGATCACGTGTCATCTCCTAGTCGGTCGCAGACAAATCCCCACCCCTCCACTCCCTTCAAAAGGATAGGTGCGACTTGCCTGTGATCGGCTGGCAATGTCACGTGATCTAAATCAAGTGTTTGATGTGTTGAAATATCAAATTCAAATTTTCCCGCAAACAGTGGCGTAGAACCCCCTGGTCTACCTCAATACACTGCGTGTTCATTGGAGACAACAGACGGTCATCGCTGTTTAAGGAAGTAGTAGCTGTCGGAAAAATGAAGAGCTTTATAATGTTGCAGCAAATGGCACGTATAGTAAAAACCTGTGCGTTAAAGAATCTTCTAAAACACCGCGGTTACTTCAAAGGTCAAAGATAGTCGCTTTCGGTGCAGCAAATTTTGAACGAGTTCTGAACATCTGGGCTGTTAAAATGCGAATACAAGTACACTGTCTCCTCTCTGTCTTTACTTGTGTAACATGTTGTCCCAGAGATTTTACATAACTTGGTACAATGATTGACTGGTTGCAGCCCAACTCAGAACATGCATGTTTGCTATTCTTTTCTTATTTTTATCGTGTGTTATTCTTGTAATGGTAAATGAAAACCTTCGAAATGTTGGGAAATATTTACCCAAAGTGACATCACAGAAAACTTGAATGTTAATTACATTTGTTCACAAGGACCCGCCATTGGTCCCTATTCTGAGTTGGAACAATCCAGTCCATATATCTTTATGATAGAATTTAACGCTTTAAAGGCTTAATTATTATGCACTTTACTTAAAGACTGACTTCCTACCTCACACAGAACACAGTGACTTTCTGTCAGACAGGCCAACCAATCAGTATTGGATTACGAAACAATAGGTGTTCCTTGTAAGCACAACAAGGAACGTATTAATACACCGTGAGTTTCGTAACATACAACGGGTGGTAGGCCTAGATATAGTAACCAATAGGCTTTCAAAGGGTTAATACTATCTTCCCATCCACGTTCCGGTTTTGTAAATGGTCTCTTCGTCCAGGTTCTCCTATCAAAAATGTACAAAATTTTTCATCTCTTCATGTGTGCTACGTGCTCTGCCAATCTCGTGCTCCTTGAGTTAGTCATCACGGCCTATTTATTAGAGTACAAATTGTGATGAAAATTTAGAAGAAGTATTATATGACGATAATGGTGCTGATGGCAGGATAATAAAACGTGGGAGCAGCAGAAGAAGATAAGTGCAAAAAATTAAATGTGAATATGACAATAAAGAAGGAGGAGGAGGAGAAAAAGAACACAAGTATGAGAAGCTAAATAATTATGATAGGGAGAAAGTGAAGACGACCAAGAAGGCCACGACGATGGTTCAGTGAAACTGACACAGTTTATTATAACATAGCCTATTATGCATGTAGTACACCGAATGAAAGAAGACATGATGCAGTACTGACGAGTGGCAATACTTATTGGTTGTTGTTTCTCTCACATGGAACAACGACGTCTAGTCTTTGTGTTTCCAGCACGACTTGCTGTCGGGAGGGTGAGTGTAGGTGCAACCTGCTACATTACCCAACACTCGGCGGCCTGGTGTTTGACCTGAATCCGAACCGTTCACAAATGTGACTTTACGCCACTTAGCTGTCGCTAATAGACAGATGGGATAAATCACCAGCATTGTTATGATTTTCGTAGTATAAGTGCGGCTGACAAGTTTAGCAGTTTGAATTGACTGTTAGTTAAAACTGCATTCACGCATACAGTAAAACTTAATGATTCCGTTCTTCTGGGACATGACGCTGCGTCACTAGGTAATCGATTCCCGGCGTTTGGAAGGAAATTAGTGCCTTCATATTGAAGGGTCTTATCGGACCTCCAGATCCTTTGAGATGAACATACTAAGTTCCTTCGAAACGCCGGAAACACTCGTATTTTACCCAGTGACGCAGCGTTGTATCCCAGAAAAACGGAATCTCCCCAACTGCAATCACTGTGAAAACTTCAGATCTCGCAGAGTAAAGCCTGTATTAAATGAAACATTTATGAAAACTGCAGTACTTCTGTCGGGAAGTGTTGCTGGTCTTGGTTATGACGGAAAAAAGCGTAAAATCTAGCTTGTGGTTTACTGCTTTGTGGCACTTGGTCTTGTAAACAGAAATCTACCATGAAAATGGAGGCAGCAAATTTCTTTTAAAAAACATATTGCCTTTGCACAGGCGAACGGATCATGAATACTCAGGCGGTTATTAGCAGACGGTCACCGCGATTGCCAGGGTTACATCTCAGGCCAGTCCACGGGGAATTTGCAGTGGACAAAGTGGCAATGGACCTGGGTTTTCTCCGAGTACCTCGGTTTCCATTGTCCATATTACACCTGTGCTCCATACTCATTCATTCATCAAAAACGCTGTAGCATATATCTAATTTTAACAAACTCACAGGATCGTTAAAAAAATTAAAAGTAACAATGTATGAACCAACTGTAATGCAGTCTTAAAAATCAACAAATTCGTCCTCACTTACTAGACCACGTGGTGTCATAGCCTGAAAGATAATCCAAATATATACAACCCTGAAAATCTCAGATTTTATATAATGTAAACTTCTGACAGAGAGATTGAGGCAGAGAGAGAGAGAGAGAGAGAGAGAGAGAGAGAGGGGAGGAAAGGGAAAGATTCTAAAGGAAAGCAATGTCCTTGAATGTTTATTGCTTCCTGTTCAAGAAATGTTTACTCTCACTGTCATTCCTGGAAGTAGCCGACTAGAGACATTCGCTTTGAAAATAGGAGCGATATGAACAACTGAACTTAAACTTCTTGGACTTCTTCACCTTGAAAATGGGACCGATAAGTTGTCCCGAAACGTCGATAAAGTATTACCACTCGACGCTGCGTAATATCGCAGCAGAGCGCAGATCTCAACTGAACTTAAAAAGAGTTTTTGTATGTGTCATTGTGAATATGTCTACAGTTGGAGGACTTTTTAGATTTAGAAATAGACATTTTATGTTTGAGAAAACTGAGTAATGCCAAGCTGTGTAATTTGCGCTCTGCAGAAATTGTTGTTATAGAAAATACTGGAAATTTGAAAAATGTGTGCAAAATTATGTTCGGGAAACCTGAAGGGGAGAGGCATATTGCAATGCGTAGGCGTAGACGGGAGGATAATATTAAAACTGACATAATAGAAATGGGTGTTGCAATGTGGACTGGATGAATCTGGCTCAGGATGTGAACAAATGGCGTGTTCTAGCGTGCATTTAATAAACCTTTGGGCTTGATAAGGCATCGTATTTCTTGACCAGCAGAGTGCTTTTAGCCTTACAAGAAGGACTCTGCTCTTTGAAGTTGTTTAGTTGTAAGAGTTTCCTGTAGGACCAGGAGTATGTTCATCTTGATTTCAGGCTTCCGCCGCGATGTTGATGAGATCTGCGCTCTTCTGGGATATTACGCGGTGTCGTGTGGTAATTGTTTACCGACGTTTCGGGACAACGTATCAGTCCCATCTTCACAGGTCACAAGTCCCATCAAGAGTTGCGACTCGTGACGGGACTCGTGACCCGTGAAGATGGGACCGATACGTTGTCCCGAAACGTCGGTAAACAATTACCACACGACACCGCGTAATATCCCAGAAGAGCGCAGATCTCAGAAGTAAGTTTACCGTGACAACGCTACGCCGATAGTGGTTTACTTTTGTGGCTGTGAATAGGTAAAGTAGTGAGAGGGTGCTTTAAATAGTTAAAGGGACAGAAAAATGGTGTGAAGCAATACATTTTGAAATTATTTCAATAAAAATGTTCAGATTTTATTCATATGGTAGGCTTTTGGATATGTGAAGAAATTCAAAGCCCTCTTCTAACTGGGGCACACTAGCGGCCTGTTTCCGTGGAACTCACATTATTGCAAACTGATACTTTACAGCACTGTAAACGGCAAAGGTACAATTTCACCCCGTTGCCTGCCTTGAAGGCACATAAGGGGAGTAGAGGGTTAGCTTTACTCTTTCTGTAACCTCGGCCCTAGATGAGGTAGGTGGTTAACGCCACGCCCCGACCCTTATCCCCGGGTATGACCTGGTACCCATTGTACTGGAGACTGGGTGGGCCCCAGAGCCGGTCTGGACGGGTGTGGAAAATCTCATCCTTCGGGATTCGATCCCGGTCTGTCCCGCCCATCGTGGGCTATCCCTTCCCATTTGTGGCTAACATAAATAACAAAAAGTCATGAAATGGCACTGAGTAACAGTTTTGGTGCCTTCACTCCTTTTGGTTCAGCTAAGCCAAAGAACATAACATTTATAGGAGTCTAAATTGCTATTATTTCTTACATATAGCGAGTTAAAGGTATAAGGTAAAATTGTCCCTTTCCAGGCCATGAACGCATATCGGGGGATCAGAGGTATAACTTCACTCATTCATAATCGCGGCACTAGATGGAAGTGAGTGGTCAACTTAACGCCCCGATCACGTTACCCCCCTATAAGGAACCAAGGCACGCATTGAACAGGAGGCTGGCTGGGCCCCAGAGCCGGTCTGGACCGTTTTGGGGAGAGAATATCTTTGCTGTCTCTGGGATTTGAATTCCGGACCATCAATCCCGTAGCTAATGACTATAATGACTACACTATCCCGGCTTCTGACATACAGGGCGTGTCTATGGGATGGTTGGACAAACTTTAGGGTTGCATTCTCCGCACCAAAACAAGGAAAACGTTCATGTCAATATACGTCGGCAAATACTTATTTTTCGCGGTACAGCCCAACAACGTGTTGATCTCAATCTTTCAGTTTTTATCTGTGCGCTAGTGTATTCAGCTCCAATTGAAAATGAAGAGACGCTTCAACAACCCATTTTTTTATGTCTGTCAAACCACTGGCAACCGCACCGGAACCTTTGAAAGGGTACGAAAGTCCATGAATTAGAAGTACCCATGCGCGCGATTGATTCAGTTGGAGGACATATTGAGCATTTGTTGTGAATTTTAACTTGATAAACAATAATAACACGACGTATTAAATTGGGAACATCAATTGTAAATATATTATCCCACTTATAAGTAAAATATTACATACTTACGTTTGCGGAATGTAATCTTTCAATTAAAGTAAAAAAAACTCATTTCTGGACATTTGTTTATATGAAGTTTTTTCTTATTTTGATGTGAAGTATGCTTGAAGTTTGTCCTAGCATTTTGGATACACTAGTATAGCGAGTTACGCTCGAGAAACGAGCAGCAACGTATATTGATGTCCATGTATAACATCAGTTATTGTCGTCCGAGCTGAAAAAAAATTGGAGTTTTTCATACAGTATAGTAAAACTGCCAAACATCAGATTTCTTGAAAATCCAATTAAGGTATTCTCGAATTGTCATATACTGATAGGCGGACAGTCGGACGTAGAGATGGCAAGAGGAAAATTTTGCAACTTTTCAATGCAGAGGCGACAGGCTCTGTCTAATCTTTCGGAATGCTTTGGTACTTGTTTTATGTTGCATTGTGATTGTTAATATATTCTGTCATTCCTTATAGTTACCCTTCAGACTCCACCCAGCTTGTCTCTGCGTCCTGTTTCTAATGTTATCTTGAATCTCTGCGTTGTTATATTTTTAGAATAGATACTGCTACAAGTTTTACGTGCAGAGTTGAGACAATTTGCAGTAGGGATGTCGTGGGAGAGATTTGTAACAAACTGAACATTAAAAATTTGTGAATTTTGGAGGCTACTCCTCAAGTATTACTTGTGTACTATTATGTTTAGTATTTAAATTCTAAAGATGAAGGCAGCACGTTACTCCCAAAGTGTTCGTAACCACACGGTGTTGTAGCCCAGAATGTCACACTTTAAATTTTCACCGCCATGAGTTCTTCAACTCTTACCGATCACGGTAACAATATTTCTTTCCTGGTCCATGGCTGCTGCAATGCTCATGGAAGCTTAAACTGGGAAAAGAACTTCCCTAACTACATGGGAACAATCCGCAGTTATTCAGACCGAGGTCTCTGATTTTATGCAGTCTTTGTGGTTCGTTCTCCTGTCAGTGAAAGCTCGTCATTCGAATATGTCCATAGCCAGTTTAATCTGTCTCACATATTATGTATCATTTGATCAAGATCTATTTTAATATTGTCTTTCCATCTACTTTAACTTCTTAAAACTAATATTTTCCATCGAGTTTTTCTGATCCAAATTTTGTATTGTTACATAGGGAAAATTCTCCTGCCTTGAAGATGGAGGCAGCAGCTTTCTACGAAACGTTCGTAACCATCTAAAAGTGTATATGACACCAACAAAAGACAGCATTGTTATTTAGAGACGTTTTGTCTTTAGTGTGAGTAGGATCTGAACTTTTAAGTATTATTTACATAAACGTCATGCTTTCAAGTGGTCAACCTTTTCTTTGTATTTTGTTTTATTTTATTTATTAGTTTATTTGTAGTGGAACGTGGTGGCGGAAGGTCGCGGGTTTGATTCCCGATGTGGTCATTAGGATTTTTCATTGACTTAATCCTTCCGGCCGCACTATATCTCCCGGGGGGTAAAGGCGACCGGTGCATAGGGCCTTTACATTCCGATTGTCAAGAAATTCCGGGAGCCTCAACCTCCTACAGCCCTAAGGGCCTGTCCAGGCCTGTAATGGAATAGTTTTAGTTTATTCATACCACACGCTAATAAAACACTAAACATATGGTGCAGCACCCGCTAACACCAGGTTTCTTGCACTGCGCAACACATATAACAGAATTAGCTAATACTCAGGTCGAAGACCATAAAGTTACAACTTTCTTCGAAATAGAGATTTGTGCTTAAGTGGCCAGAGTAATTCTTGCGGTCGGATTACTTTTGTAGTGTTTTTTTGTGACCAGGCACGACAGTAATACGTCTTTTCTTGAGCTTTCAGAGAAACCGTAGAGTTATAGACCGAACCCAACATTGCCATTCTTTTGCTCTGACTGCAGGCTAAAAATGTAGACCAAGGCCTCAGACGCAGCTGACAGGAAACACGGTCGATCTATCGAAATAGAAACCAAATAAGACAAGGTTAAATTTAGTAAAATCTTCACGGATATCATCAGAAACGCTTGGCTGAAGTAACACTTGACTTTTGTGTAAAATCAAACAAATGAGGAAATATACGTATAGCTTAACAATTCTGGCGTATTCGCTCATGTTTCTTTAATTAAATAGAGGGCAGTTGCAGAAGAAGGGTATTAAGCATAAGCTACATTTGACGTTCTCACATCGGTATTGCTGAAGCTTCAAGTCTTCTGGGATGTTACGCCATGTCGACTAGTGAAAACTTATAGATGTTTCGAAGGACCGTAATGCCGTCATCATCACAGTTATTCATCAAATATAAATAGCCGCGTTGGATGTAATGGGTTTGTTACATACACAGTAGATAAGGATGATTAGGGTGATAAGCCAATGTGGTGTTCTGAACTGGACCCCATCAATAAAACCATAATATACGCACATCTTTAAGCACGGTACTCTTGGTGGACTGCTTGACTCTGAAGATCTACGATCTTTCGAAGTGTCGGTAAATATTTACCAGTCGACACGGCGTAACATCGCAGAAGACTCGAATATAAAATATTTCATTTTGTTTTAGAACTTCTACGGGAATTACTTTTAGTTCCGGCCGACCTGTGTGCAGAGAAGTATGTAAATTTTCCGTTTCGTGTTGTTCGAGTTTCACCAAAACTGTGATATGTGGACAGACCGTGGCAAAACTTCCCAGTATCAAATTTGATGCACATACCTTAAGCGGTTCCCGAGTTGTTGGACTACTTGCCGACAGGCAGGCAGACAGACAGAGAGACGGACAGACAGATAGACATGGCGAAGCTAGAAGATTTATTTTTGCAACTTCCCGTTTCAGGAGCGCCGAATCCTATGTCGAGAAGACTGCAAACTGGTCAAGTTTCTTAGAGTAGTAGGTAACAATTTTGATTTATATTCGGAAATGCTGGGTCCAAATCCCGGTTGGGACGCCGAATATCCTGACTGATATTTTGCGTGATTTTCTTCAGTTTCTCAAAGCGAATGTCAGCATAGTAAATAGAAATAATCCACTTGAGGTTTCACCCGAATCCTTTCCATTTCACCGCGCCGAACCCCATCCTTTTCTCACACAGTTCGAAGTCAGAAAAGAGCTGCATTTCATACAGCGTCGTCAACCTTTTGCAGGGTACTGGTTATTACATGTATTGCCTGTCTTAACGTTGAAAAAGCCCTACATTTTTACCACGGATTTCATTTATAGATCTCATGTGGCTTTCAGAATGAACAGAAACTTTTCCCTAAAAGGTAA
Source organism: Reticulitermes speratus (assembly GCA_021186555.1). Lineage (NCBI taxonomy): Eukaryota > Metazoa > Arthropoda > Insecta > Blattodea > Rhinotermitidae > Reticulitermes > Reticulitermes speratus. The sequence continues at coordinate 27,222,424 of JAJKFL010000005.1, forward strand.
AGTAAAGGCACTAGATAGAGGGGAATGGTCAGCTTCACCTCCAAACCGCCTTCCCCAAGAGGAAAGAGCCCTTGGTGCCCATTGAATGGGAGGCTGGGTGGGCCCCAGAACCAATCTGGATGCTTTGGGAGAAACAGAAATCACTTTCTCCTGCTGGGAGTAGACCCACGATTCCTCAGTTGTCCAGTCCGTAGCCTAGTCACTAAAAGGCATTAACTAATTGGTCTGTGTAATGGAGAGGCAGTATGCTTTCAGTGAGGTAAGAACTCAAGTTTTAAATATTATTTACATTAATTACAGGCTTCAAAAACCTATGTAAATATTCTGTGATCAATCTCACGTACATAAATGGTGGAGAATGTTATTATCAGCTAAGTGACTATCACTTTCTTAAGAAAAATCCTGCTTTTTGTGCTCAGGTAAGATGTAGAAATCTGCCTTCCCATGCTTGTTAAACATTGGGAGAATGCAGTTCTTACAGCAGTGTTGATAAGATTCAAGTCTTGTAGGTTATGACGCCAAGTACCTTACTCGTCACCAACGTTCCGGAGGAGCTAGCTGCCTCCTTCATCGGGATCTACGCAGTCAATCATTGTTAGGTACCTGGGAAGGCAGTGTTGCTATGTGTCGGTTATCGCTTTTGTTTTGTTCAGGCTTTGTAGGGTAGTCGGTGATCGTGAAGGCCGTTCAATGACGCTGAGCAATCGTCGTGACGCCAACACTGATTATTTTCCCAAACATTTTGTGGAATTCGCTGAATATTTATAATGGTAATGTTTCAAATAAAAGTCATAGGGAAGAATAAGAAGACATGTCTTTGATGCTCCATATACGTTTTTCTCAATTCTTGTGTTTTCAGAGACGGTTGAACGATAGTTATGAAAAGCGCAAGAGTACGGTGCACTTATGATCTCTAAATTTTCCTTTTTTAAAGCAAGCTAATTGTTTTATTAAAGTACATTTTAAAATGAGTTATTTTATTTGTAGTTTATTTAACGATGCTGCCAGTAACTCAGAATGTGTAGCTTCTTTTAATTAGAAGATAGTGAATATTGATTTTAAAAAGATGTGAATGGAAGGGGTGGTGGACTAATTTAAGTACTTCATTTGTCTGGCACTTTTTGTGTTTTATAAAGAAATAAAGGCCTCCATAATATAGCACATGGAACGTTTCTCATGACAAGACCAATTTCTTTGTGTAGACAGAAATACTGTTAACTTATCTGTGAGTGAGTAGTTGTGCTTCTGTGTCTTGTGCTGAATAAACTATGAACGTCTCATGCTACATGCTACTGGCTCTTCGATAATTAACAACCGTAAGTTTGATTCTAAATTACTACTACTAATTACTACCATTACTACTACTTTTTTTGTATACAGCCATCGTTGCTCTTTTAAACCGTACTCGTATATAACTTTTGCAAATTGAATTTTGCTATGAGCGAAGGTGAGCAAGTTCTTGCGTAACGCCAAAACGTTACATGGAATTTCTTAAGTGTCAGCCACGTAAACGATCGGAAAGACGTAAATTCTACGTCAAAAAAACTAGTAGTAGTAGTAGTGGTGATACTGTTACTATTTTTATATCACCCAGTCACAAAAAGCGCGCAGTAAATGATGTTGCATCTTCATGGACAAATTTCAGACCGGCTGTAGCCTGCCCTTGACCTTGCATGCTTGCGTAGCGTTGCGGTCGTCAGTTTTACTGCCCAGAATACTTGACATTCATGAAATATGCATATTGCCTACAGCAGGGTTGCACAAATTTTCCCAAAATCTAGCAGCCACCTCAAAATTCTAGACGCTAGAAAAGTGACGTGAGGAAAGTTTCATACTACCGAGAGCCCACAAATATTAGACAACACCGTAGAAAATTTACTCGTCTGGAATTTGTTCACCCCTGGCCTACAGTGTATTTAAGGCCCTGTGTGTTTCGCATGATTCTTAGAATAGAGAGCGATATTTGTTTTCGTAGCTGGCATTAACCAGTTTGTCTTTGTAATGAAAACCCACTGTGTTTTCTGAGATTTAAGAATTGGATTATTACGTATTATTTAGATGAATTTAGGTATTAATGCAGGGGCGTGAGCACTATGATATACGGATAGGATGCGGTTCAGAAAGTTTCAACCCAGCCAACGGCGCTATTTAGATGTGGTCGTAAAATAGTCGGATATTATGTTAGTGAATTTATCCCGTCTTTCTGTTAATCTAAGTGGATGTATAAATATCTCTAAGGAATATGTATATATAGAACACTCTGATCTGTTAACAATAGGAACATTTTGTGTTTGACACTAATGCCGTTGAAAAATATTAATGAATATAGAAACACGAAAAGAGTGTGCTTGGGAGCTTGTGTGCATCAACTGGTATACACATTTCCAGTATTTGAATAACATTTGTGCATTGTTAATCCATGCTATCTTTTGAAACCAAAACCTTTCGGAAATATTTATTGTTTCCTTTATCAGAGGGTAGAAAGGAAGGCGTCCTTTGCTGTTGAGCAGAGCTAGTCGCAAACACATATTTTATCAGGCGAGACACTTTTGTTGGTGAGCTCAAATAACATCAAGCGAATGTGACCATGAAGGTGGGTCCCTTAACCGATTCCTGACCTTGCCGTAGGCTCAACAACTACAAAACTAATTTACTTCCGCTAATCAAGAGCAACTTTCTTTAGACATAACGACATAACGTGACGGCTGAAACGCCTCGCCCATCCTTAGTGGCTACTGGCAGACGCAAAGTGCTTCACGACACCTCATCTCCAGTTGAATGACAAAATTATCCAAGGCTTAAAACGTATCGTATGGACAGTATGATATGTAAAGAACACCCAGACCTTACAGTCTGTAGTAATGACATTTATTTGCGAGGAACTATTCCTGAATTTCGCAGCCAGTGCTTAATTCCTGTCTGTATAGTTACCTTGGTCGATCCCAGTGGCCGCGCGGTCTAAGGCGTGGGTCTACGGCCGCTCGCTTGCTAGGATTGTGGATTCGAATCCCACCTAGGGCATGGATGTCTGTCTCTTGTGAGTGTTGTGTGTTGTCAGGTAGAGGTCTCTGCGACGAGCTGGTCCCTCGTCCAGAGGAGTCCTACCGAGTGTGGTGTGTCTAAAAAGTGTGTGATCGTGAAGCCTCGAAAAATGAGGCGGCCTAGGCCCCCAAGGTGCTGTCGAGTTATTGGGGGGGGGGGGGGGGGAAGAAAGAAAAAATAGTTACCTTGTGTAGTAATAAACTATTAAATTTAGGGTTATTAATAAGAATTTCACTTGACGGAAACTCGTTAATTATTGTGTTTTTCAAAGACGATTTTGCCAATATATTTCGGTATGATTTAACTATGTATTACGATATTCAAGGAAGGAGTAATTTACTTCTGTCTACAAAGTATACCTTTACGGTTAAATAGTTTCGCCAATGATAGGTATTCGTAGCAAAATTAAGCGAACATCAGAAACAGTGAGAAGAATTTATCTGGAAATTGCTTTCTCAAAATAGAATTATCTCTCCACTCCTGTATAGTGTCACTATACACTTGTATCCATGCAAGTGAAAAATTTAAGCTCTTTTAAGATTACAATGCTAGGCGAATATTTGAACCTGAGGTAAGGTCAAGAAGAGGCTGACAAATGTCATAATAAGGTGCTTTATAATGTGTTCTTAGGAGAACATTGTTAAGGCTATCGGATCAAGGAAGACATGTAGCAAGCACAGAATGTGTGGGAAATACATACAACATTTTCTTCGGAAAACTAGTAGGGAAAAACCGCTTGGGAGACCTGATCGTAGATTTGAAGATTATGTTAACTGATATTAAGGAAATAGTGTGAGGGACGCTCGAGGGAAAGAAGGAGTCACTCTTCAAGTCGAAACAGGCTGTCGGAACATGCGTTTTGGCCTATTCCGCGAAATGAAAAGCTATATTGTGTGAAGGTATGGACCACATTTATCAGACTCAAAGTAAGCAGCAGTGATGGGCTTTTGTTTATTTGATAATGAACTCTCCTTTTCCAAAACATGCGGAAAATTTCTTGACTAGCTGAGCGACTCTGTTCAGTGTTGTTGTTATTTTGTATTATGTATCTTAGGGCTTTATTCTCTTCGTGTTCTTGACTTTACTCTTTATAATGCTAACAGGTATACACCGCGAGGCCTCCACCCTTTAAAAGCGTCTTGTGTACGGTTCTGATTACAATAACACGACAAGATTTCTTATCTTTTCCTGCTGCAAACTATTAAAATGTCCCACACGCCCAGCAGTGTTCCTCTTTTTTCTGACGATGTAAAGCCAACCAACAATTTTGTACTCACGTGACAAAAACATGGTCACGACCCGTAGAAACGGCCACATTTAAACTGAATAACACATACTGATTTTTGGTGTAAGAATCAATAAATTTGTCTTCGTAACATGACCCGGACAAGTAATAAAACCTGGCCGACCACGTGCAATGCACATGATAAAACCTCCTACGCTACGTCCTTAGTTTTATAGACTGATCAGGCGGGTTTAACATCATTGCGTTCATGTCCGTCCGACACATACTCAGGTTTTATGGACTGATCAGGCAGGGCGGACATCATGCGACCGTGACAATGGTTCATTTCCAATGTTAACAACAATATACGTATTTATTATACGTAAAAACATTCCTAACTCAGGTCAATGCCCATAAGACCTTAAGACTAGGTAAAAATGCTAAGGAGATACTCTGCAATTATTTGGGTTTGAGAGTTAAGGAAGGATTTAGGAGTTGAAGTAACAAAAGAACTGGAGAAGAATAATTAATGCAGAATTTTATCATTTGTTTACGTTACATACAGCAATATAAGGTGTTCATTTTATTGTCTCCCTGAGCACGGGAGCTTCATCAGATTGTAAACCTGCACCAGCCGGGAATTTAAAATCCATTTCTCCGCATCACTTCAACTTACCTTATTGCAAAGAACAATCTCGAACTGCTCTGAATTCCCGACGGATGAAGGCTTCCGGTGCGATAAATATACTGTGCTCAGGAGAATAAAATGGACAGTCTCTACAGAAATCCTGAAAGCGGGGGGGGGGGGGGGGGGGGGGGGGGGTGAGGGAGGTAGGCAATGTAGTATAACGCAATATTCAGGCACGTTCGCGTAACACTTTTTGCCGTGGACAAGCAATAAGTATTAAGCATTAAGCATGTGTGTCCTTATTCTTGCCTTAGTTATCCGGCATGCAATTCGCATCTTTTCTGTTCCGTATTATATTGCCATCTGTGGCCCATTTGGCTGTACCATGCTTTTCCACATTATCTCAGAAATGGCACGATTTTTGGAAAAAAATTACTGAATATAAAATGTATGTTTTGATCTCTCTACAACTTCTGTTTAAAATATTTCTCATTCTAAGAAGAATTCAGCGAGAAATTACAATAAATTTACATAGGTCTTCATATCAAGTACCCGTTCTTTTTTATCAGATTTTAATTAAACTTGAATTCTCTCGACGGATTTTCGAAAAATCCTCAAATACCAAATTTAATGAAAATCCGCCCAGTGGAAGCCGAGTTGTTCCATGCGGACAGACAGACATTACGAAACTAATAGTCGCTTTTCACAATTCTGCGAACGCGCCTAAAAATAAGTTGTAAGGGCAGGATGTGACTAAAGTTTTTGACGGTTTTCCTCATGTTTACCACGGGAATGCCAGCACGACATAACTGTTGTCTTATCAGTCCTTCCAACACCAAATATGAAAGTACTCTTGTTTGATTCGACATTAAATGACCAGCGCAGCTGATACATTGTCGTAAATAAACTAAGAATTGGACAACGACAAGATGATCTGTAGCACTTCACTTTAATTTAATATATTCCCATTATTACGATCTTTTAGGATGTCACGCCATGCAGTTTGGCAGATAAGTCCTAGCGTTTCGAAGTAACCCGTTGCCTCCATCTTCATGGTAGGTTGGGTTAGATTAGGTTTGAAGATGTAGGCAGCATTTTCCTCCGAAATTTTGGTATCTATCTACCAAAATTCACGGCGTCACAATCCAAAGGCCAGAATTTTCACTCCCAATTACTCTGCTTCTGGCTTACCTTTGAGCCCAACCATTCTGAGTAGTACAATAGTATTTAGTAGCTCCACTGTTTCCACGATAAAAAGTGATTAGTAAAAGACCGAAACCTTTAACAATTTATTTATTTATTTACTCAAGTGTTTTGCGATATTACATGGTATTGATTGGTAAATAGTCACCGACGTTCTGGAGGATCTTGCTACTCCCATCTGTAGGGTCCAAGAAGACTGGACTGCTTAGACCCTGAAGATGGAAGAAGCTGACGCCTTCGAAGCGTCGGTAACTATCAATCTTCTCACCATGTTTCAGTCTCTCATTACGGGGGTCCTAACAAATGTGTAATAGTGAACTGGAGTAAACGCACTCAGTTTCGTAACGTAAGTTACTTTGCAGTTGGACAGTGAAGTCGCCACAAAATTACGTGTATGCTTTGGTGAGTGGACAGCGTCCTACCTCGAAATAAAGTCCGTCACGAATTTTGGTAGGTTTACCGTCCGTACAAATTATGGAATGTATATATATATATACTAGCAACGTCTCCGTAATTTGATAGGGTGCCATAATATCCACACGTTACTCCACTGCCTCCTTCAATGATCATTTAGTTACTCTTGGAGCAAACCAAGCGTTAATTTGATCTGTATGAATGCTGCCGTTTGGTTTTGCTACGTTGCATTACATGCTCTATCCTCAATTGTTTCTTCGCCCTCAACTTGTACCTCGCAGATATCACATTCCGTCTTTGTATTACATGCTCAATGTTGAACTATTTCTTTGGTCTCGGCGCGTATCTCACAGATAACCGGAATATGAGTGACTCACATCAGGGTTGCAACTCACACCAAAGACGTTTAGGAGGTATGTATATTTATGTCAGTGGTTGCCAAACATTTTCTTCTCGCTTTCCTCCGATTCTGATTTCTAAAATCCCCGTGTACCTCCCTTCGCACAATAACTCTCGTATAGTTCAAACGACTGGGATTATTAGGCTAGTATTTATTCAGTTAAAAAATCGCAGTACTAAATTTTAAAATGTAGCGCAATTTTCAATTGTAAAATGCAGAAATAAAGAAAACGTATTTTATTACTACATGTGAATTGTAAATATTTTGGTCCAGAATTCTTCCAGCATTATCTGGCTTCCACAAACGCTCTGCTGTTCCTACGACGACGCACCTTCCACGTCCCACAGTATTGATTAAAAGGAATTGACTCCTATAAGAAAGAATGAGATAGCAGGAGAGAATAACAACACACTTAGTAGCAGAAGGCTTAGAAACCGGATACGAAAAGAACACACTGACACTGAAAGGTCGCTACGTGTTACCATACGAACTCAGTATTTATGATTTGTGTGTTGGTACCAGAGTAGTTTTGACTGTTCGCATTTATCTCAGCATTATGCACAATGAAGGCGAGGAACTGGACCGGATGAAAAGTATCAGCTATTGGTTCGTACATACACCACTGTACACCTACTCAGAGGTGTTGTGTGGCACAGACGAGAGGACACGCCCATGGGGTAAGTGCGGACAAGGTCTGTGAGGTGAGGCGCCCACAACCCAGCAACCAGACTTCCTGTCGTCTCCCTGTGCCACCCATACCTTATAGTCCGGATCTTTGCTTATTTGGTCGGGAGATTAGGCTGTATGTTTTAAGCCGTAAATCTTGCTTGTGACTTGTCACTGTAATGTGCTTGGCTTCTAACCTCAGACAGGACACCAACTGTATAGATGAGGTTTCTTGTGGCTTTTCTAAGTTCCTTTATAGATATTCTGGGATATTATATTAAATTAGTCCACGACCTTCTCCTGACATCCCTTCTAACTCATTATTCGCTATCGTCAAATCGTAGAGAAGATAAGCCTTTAGTATGTCTTACGGACAGTGTCATGATGTAAACTACAAATAATTATGAAATTAATTAACACCACAAACGTATCATGTAGGTAGGCTTCAAATTAACGGACAGTAAGGAAACACATATAGTCAGAGTTCTGCTTCCGTAAAACGAGAACAACATAAAAGCCCTAATGTGATCGTCGAAATATACTAGTATAACACGCACGAAGGAAGCTGTTATTTTGGTCGAAAGTGCAAAAGAGAGGATGATGATATTAAATGGATATTGCAGAAATAGTGGCAAAAATGTGAAAAATGTACCGGAATATGCCAGTCACTAAAGAAATTTGCTGTGGGCTGGATGAGCTTTGACAGATATTTTTATTTTCGTCACGTCGTCCAGCTCGACTCCCTAACCTACCACGTCTCTAGTCTAGGGGTAACACGGCTCTTTATCCGGGAGAGAAGCGCCGAGAATTGTTGTGTTCATATCTAACTCTTCTTATCGGACTAAATAACGATATGATATATATATATATATATTTTTGTATGGCTCGACAGCCCTATATGGGCCTGGGCCTCCTCGTTTCGTCGAGGTTTCACGATCACACTTTTTAGACACACCACAGTCGGTAGGACTCCTCTGGATGAGGGACCAGCTCGTCGCAGAGACCTCTACCTGACATCACACAACACTCACAAGAGACAGACATCCATGCCCCCGGTGGGATTCGAACCCACGATCCTAGTAAGCGAGCGGCCGCAGACCCACGCCTTAGACCGCACGGCCACTGGGATCGGCAACGATATGATATTAACATAGTTAATTATTTGACACGATCTTGGAGGATGGGAGATACAACAAAACGCAGCATCTCTTGTCGATTCACGTCAGTATTTGCTAGCTTGTTGCTGAAAATTGAAGCAGCTTTAATGAGAGTTTATTCTGCATTTGGCCTTGTTGGGCAGCAACACTGGATGTTCTCGACTCTTTTACTTCTGTGCTGTTCCCTCGTGCGTGTGTCAACCAGCATAAGGTGTATTTCACTATACCGAGGCCAAGGAAAATTGTACGTCGATCGACTCCTTCCCTATCCCCCACGAGCTCCTACGCTTCCCCCTCCAACGTCCTTTCTTATATTCCCCTCCACTCACCTTGTAATTGTGTTCAAACTAATATTGTTAGTGTTAACTGCGTGAAAATATTCGATATCTATGCTGTGCCTCCATATTCAAGGTCATAGCAATTTTGCTGTAGGTTATTCTTGCAAAGTTTCTTTCTTAAAGAGTTACTAACTTCAGATGCAGTTTTATGATTGATGACGCCCAGACTGAGCTGTTGATAGCTTCACATACATAGGATCAGTTGTAAACAATGAAAACAAAATGTGGACAGACATTCACTCCAAAGTTATGACAGCAAGTCGCGCATACTTAGCACACATTAAACTCTCCAGCTCACAACCCCTGTCTCCAAAACACTAAATGAAAACTATATGAAACTCTAATACGACCCACACTGACTTACGGGTCGGAAACCTGGACAACAACCAAGGAAGAAACGAACGCGCTCAGAATATTTTAACGGAAGATTGTAAGGAAAATATATTGGACCAGTAAAAGAAGGAGAACGCTTGAGAATAGGAACAAATAAGGACATAAACGGCATTTTACAAGGGGAAGATAATGTAAAATTTATACAATCCCTCCGTCTAAATGGTATGTTCATGTTGAAAGAATGCAAAACCAGGTAAAGTTCACCCTAGAACAGGCCATGAAGGCCCAGAGGGGGAATAGAGGTATAGCTCTACTCTTTTTTTAACCTCGGCGCTAGATGGGGGTGGGTGGTCAACGCCACGGCCCGGCCGCTTTACCCCCGGGAATGACCCGGTACCCATTGTATAGGAGGCTGGGTAAGCCCCAGGGCCGGTCTGGATAGGTGCTAACATTCTCGCCCCCACTGGGATTCGATCCCCGGACCGTCCAGCTCGTAGCGAGTCGCTATAGAATGCAAAACCAAAGTATGCCAAACCAAATTGCGACAGGTACAATGGAAAAGAGGAAGACCACGTACAAGATGGAAGGACGAGGTTGAAGAGGTTTTAAATATAACAGGATTGAAAAACAGGCAGGAAATGATCAGAGACCGTCGGAAATGGATGAAGATTTTATTGGAAGCCAAGGTCCACAAAGGACTGTAGTGCTTGAGGAGGAGGAGGAGGAGAAGAAGAAGAAGAAGAAAAAAAAGAAAAAGAAAAGAGAAGGAGAAGATTATCCGATTGTCCCGGGTACGCTTATGACCTTAACACGTGATGCAGTCAACAGCAGCCCGGAAGTCGAGTCGTCAACTCGTCCAACGTCTTTTGAAATTTTCCAGCTACTCATAAACTTGCCTGTAGCTCATACAGTTATGGCCATACGGCACTTTCGTTCTTCCATGAATGTTGTTAGTCTTTACATTGGATCACAGGTTACTGCCTTGCTTTGGTGCATTCACCACGTCAGTGGCCATTTTGAATATGTCACAGTTATTGTTCGATAGACAATTAACACCAACTGGGTGCGAATGAGAGAAAGTTCATACGGTCTGTTTCAGCCACAGTTTAGGGTAGGCCTATTTCTAACACTACTTTTGAGGCAAGCTAAAATTACCACTATTTTTTAATTTTAAATTTTCGTGTAATTAAAAATGGGTACCAGTATATTCCGTTGGCGGCTTAAGTCAACGTAAGAAAATACTTAAGAGAACTGAACCTGAATTCTGAAAGAGAGAGAGAGAGGCAAGAAAGTTACTACAGAAGAGTGGATGAATAGTGAAAGTCGTGATAGAAGTGAGAGGCACTTTATTTCGCGGGGACGAACCCCATAAGTGTACTATGTGGGCAACGTTTGGAATTCCTTCATATTTATTTATTTATTTATTTATTTATTTATGGCTTATTTAACGACAATGTCACTACCTCAGACTAATAGCGTGTAATGATAGGATGATGATGTAGTGAATGTGTGTTGTGGAAAGCATGTGGAAGGAAGCGGTCGTGGCCGAATTTGAGATAGAGTAGAATATTGATAGAGGTGAACGGGACCTAGGTTGCTTCGATTTTCCGTAAAGCTAGACTACAGGTAGTACAACAATTTAGAACACATGAGTAACATATATGTGATATACATGTTTCAATCATTGTTAGGGTATGTTAAAATGCATACTTAAATCACATAATTGCCCACAAGAATTCACTCGGATCAAACGTAAGCTTGAACAGTCGGGACTCGGAGAATCGAGACTGCACTGCGAAGAGCTTTATCTCCACTTCTTGCGGTTTCGGATGAGATAAACACTGCCTTATCTGAAACAATCGGGCCTGGCACACTATATTATACTTCTATGCTAAGAAGAGCTTTCCATATTCGAACATTTGTATTTCTGGCAGCAACAGACTCTCATCGCGCACGGCACCATTCAATCCCCCTACAGTCGCTTATCAGACGCCAAGCTACTACACTGTCCCAGAATTTGCCTGGAGGCTGGGGAAAACCACGTAAAGCACCAATAAGGGTAGCCTCTGAACCGGTCACGATTCGAAGTGGACACATACCACATACGAGTCAGAAGCGTTAAAGCTTGAGCCAACTTGCTCAGTTATTTTAAAGAATATGGTACACATATTTACCACCAGGACTAAATCTGTATTTTGATTCTGTCCATGTATTGGGTAACCGTTCCAGCTCCAGTTGAAGACCGAATTTTGTGATGATTTTGCTGCTTGGAGTTACCTGTCTCTTATTTATGGACTATGGTAAATGAGTATGGAGCATTGGAAGAATGATTATTTGGAGGTGAAATCCGAAGTAGTTCTATTCGAGTTTACGGGCTACTGGGAATGAAAATACCATGGCGTATTTGTTGATTATATTAATAATAAAATGGGTGAAATTGAATTTTGAAGGTAAACATAAAACAAATACCTATTACCGATTTTAGATCAATGAACCCAAAACTATAAATGAGCAGGCAGTGGAGCGTGAATTAGACTGTCCAGTGGTTTTGTTGCACCGGATTTGTGATACAGTGCTGAAGTAATTACAAACAATAGGAGCTTGGAAAAACATGGGGCGATCAAATTGCTACAGATCTGGTTCCGTAATTGCGTTACTTCGCTAAGAATGTTAGCGACAATAAGCAGTGGACGGCAGTACTGTTACTGTCGTCAGCTCTTACTTTCCCACGCAATAAGTGGCATACAAAGGTATACAATGAAAAGTTGCATGTACACCTATGTGGAAATGTGAGGCAAAGAAGACGGAGGAATCCTGTCTCTTTTTCTTCCTTTCCCCTTCTTTCGTCCTTCATCCCTTTATCTCTTTCCTCTTTCTTCTCTTATTTATTTATTTCTTCTTTTTTCTTAAGATGGGAACTCGCCGTGTGTTTTGAACGAATCAAATGAGAGAAGTGACAGTCAATCACAACTACAGTAGAACCTCGATTATCCGAAATAAAGGGGGCGGACCCGATTTCGGATAAGCAATATTTCGGATAATTCGGAAATTCGGCTTGACATGATAAGGTGCAATAAACATAACATTTACTCAGAAACACGTCTTATGTTAATAAAACTTAAGACACAAGAAAGTGTATGATATTTACAGATACAATACAACACTACAAATTTCTACGAAAAAAATCTGATATTTTAGTTCGAACTTCTTCTTCACAACTTTTTATTTTTGGCTGCAATGTCCTTCCATTCGGCATTTTAGACGAATGTTCTTCGAGTTTCGATTTTACCCAATCTGAAACCGTTAATATGCCAACACCGAAATCCGCCGCGACATTTCGCAAGATCTCGCAATTTTCAATTCGTCTCACAGCCTCCAATTTCTGTTCAATTGTTATTACAACACGTTTTCGTCTAGCCGACACTGTTTGCAATCAATGTTAAATGAAACGTTAAAACTGCACTGTAAGAAGCACACACGTCAATTTGCCACTCGTCCGCACCGTCAACTTTTCGCAACAAACTGACGGGGAGAGGCTCAGAGGTGTCTCGCGGCAGGCAGTTCTGGGAATCACAGCGCCTGACAGGCGTTTCGGTTAACCCGAGTTTCGGTTAAGCGAATTTCGGATAACCGAGGTTCTACTGTAATTTATTAAACAGTTATCTTTATTGTCTAATAAAAAAAATGCGCCGATCCCACGGCCGCGCGTTCTAAGGCGTAGGTCTGCGGCCGCTCGCTTGCTGGGATTGTGGGTTTGAATTCCGCCGGGTACATGGATGTCTGTCTCTTTTGTTATGTGTTGTCAGGTAGAGGTCTCTGCGACAGGCCGATCTCTCGTCCAGAGGAATCCTACTTACTGTGATGTGTCTGAGTGTAATTTTGAAGCCACGACATTCAGGAGGCCCTGGTCCACTAGGGGCTGCCGCGCCATGGGGGGCGGGGAAAATAAAATAAAATGAAATATTTGTGAGTGACGGTCATTTATCTCGTTTGCTACACTGTTTCATTTATCTTCATCCAGTCTTCTTTTATTCCTTGTGTGTAACAACATTCCTTTCGGTAAGATACTTAAACTGATATTTTCATGGCCTTCTGGGCAATCCTACATCATATATTTCTCTTGGTATGTGGTTAAGTGCATTTTTCTCTTCGTACTTTGTATCTGGTCCTCGACGTCTCTATTGATAAGCCTGTAATACTCTTAAATTGATCACTTCTTCACTGTCTTCCTACTAACTTAATTTCTCAATCTCCCTCTTCAGGTCACCCACTCTATCCAACTAACAATATGGATCAGAGAAGTTAATAGTTCGTCAGCTCTTTAAGAAATTCCCGCCATTTTATGGAATCCTAAGGATTATCTTGCTCAAAAAACACTTTATTTGTCCCTGTTCTCAGCCAGATAAATCAGTCCACGCCCTCCCATCTCACTTCTGTAAGATGTACTTTAATATTATCCTGCCATCTACGCCAAGGTCTTCCAAGTTTTCTCTTTCTTTCAGCTCTTCTGACCAAAAACCTGTACTTATTTTTACTCTGTCCCATGCATGCCACATGCACCGCCCATTTTATCCTCCTTGATTTAATTACCCAAGTCACCTCAACTATGTCATTTGAAATTCTTTTTCCGACCCGCTTTTAGCATCCCTTTTTTATTATTAGCGTGACATTCAGTATTCATGGGACGTGAGAAATACATATACGCAGACTTTTAGTCCAAAAGTCTCTTGAGATCTAACATCTCAGATGTCATGTGAACGGATGAACTGGTTTAGGATAGTGTCCACTGAAACGATTATTTGATGACGGTAATGAACACTGGTGTTCTATAACGGACAGAGAAATTCTGGACTGAGCAACTTTCTACGTTTTAACAAAAATTGCATTATGGAGCTAAATGGATTGTGATTTGATTAAGGCGGCTCTTTGTAAGACTTAGTGGTGGGCATTTATGGGCACAGTACTTGGTTTCGGCTGTCAAGGCATATCTGGGGATTTCCTGACGAAGTGAGCAATTATCAGTTTATCAATAAAGACTCTGCTTCACTGTAATTTCTTAATGTCCCATCAGTCCTGCATCTCAGAACAAGTTTGCACACTGTTTTGCGAATTTGTAATGCAGCTTTCCTTTCATTTTCGCGATTGTGCTTTTTTGAATCTGCAATCTTTAATTATTTATTTTCGCAACTTCGTTTATGACATTCGGTGCTTCACATACTTGGACATGAAGTTAATTGCACGGCAGAAGACAACCATTTGTCCTTGGTGTAGGCCAGCTCCAGTCACAGATCTCATAAACAGCAGATTATTTCATAGCGAGTGCTTTATGAGCATCATAAATTAATGTATAACATGTAGTTCACATACGTGGGCATGAAGTCAATTGCATGACATGAGACTACCATTTGTCCTTGGTATAGGCTAGTTCTAGTCACACATATCATAAATAGCAACCTATTTCAAAACAAATACTTCATGAGGATCTGCTAATGTGGGAATTAATCCTTTAAAGTACAGAGGTAACGGCACGTATAACTCGTTAACAATCTCTGAATTTTTTCTTACAGACTGTATTTACGCATTTCATATGATTCTCAGAATAAAAGGCGATTATTTTCCCAGACAGAATTGACGGATTATTCTTAGTATGATGACGCCTTGTGATTTCTCTGATGCAAGAGCTGAATTGTACCATTTTTTTTTTCGAACAAACTTCCTGAAACTCTTCACGTTCCTTCAGATGATTAGGTAAAATTTCTCTCCTGTGTATGGTATTTGGGATGTTCTTAGTCTCTTTGAGATTTTTGTGGGCTTCCTCAGCCACTCCACGCAAGCGCTGGAATCGTGAAACAGAACACAGAATTTTCTTACTGGATTCTTTTCCGTTCATAATTGAATCATTCTGTCTTCGACGCTAAGAGACCTATTGCGTTCTTGACTAAGTAAAAAAGATAGGTTTTATGGAGACCACGTCCGTCTGTGGCCTAATATCAATGACTGAAACTCTATCGAATTTTCGTGAAATTTGGTAAAACGTAATGCAGTCGAGCAATTTGGAGTTCCGTGCAGAGCGTAAATAAGTTCCTATCCTTACTGCGCACATTTATTTTCCGAGTTGGATGAAATTCTATGTAAGAGATTTGCGCTTCGTGTTGGTACGCATTTGTGAGTATCGTGAAATTCGGAACAGGAAAGGCCGTAATTTTCGTAGGGGCATAAATGAAATTACACAATACGTTTATCGTTAGACCGAATGACATTTTGAAAATAAAGAAAACCTTGGTAAAGTCTGTGTACTATGTTATGAAACACGCCGTTTGCAGTCTTGCTGAATCAGTGAACAAGTACTCGCTTTTTCGCAGAAAACGTATTGGAGCTGTTGCTTATTTTACAAAGTTCTTTTAAATCTGTATTTATTTTGAAAGATTTAGCATAACCTATTTAATTTTAAGCTCTCATAAACCGAAGATTATTTTGTGAAGTCAAAATATCTAATAGAAGCCACCTGCAGCTGGAGAATGCATTAAACTTAATTTCAGTAGAAGCAATATGTGAGCTGAAATAATTTTCTTCAAAGTACCGACTCGCCAGATGGCTTTGAAAAGTCATCGTGCTGTGTAGGAAGGGGCCATAAAAGGCAGGACTGGCCGCGTGTAGTTCATACCATAGGTCAGGGTCAAACCCGGAGAAACCATTACTGTGTTGACATGACTGCATAATTTGGTTCGAATGAATCATTTACATCATTGCATTGGTATGCAGTACAGACATATAAATATTATGTTATATAGGCCCATGTATCAATATTACGATCTTGTTGTACATGGTGCCGTGTGTTTTGATAGATGGATGCCAACACTTCAGTAAAGATTGCTGCCTCCATCTTCAAGATAAAGAAGTGAGTCGGGAAGGAAAAAGTGGTACAGTTGTAAGGAAGCGAAGCCAGGAAGGTATTGGGTTTCGCACAGCGCCTCTCCTTCCATTCCCCTGATATCTATACCAATTTTTCCCACGCGTCTCGCTCTTTAATCCTGAAGAAGGAGGCAGCAGGTTCCTCCGAAACTTTGTAATATACACCAGACTACAAGGCGTCGTAACACGGAACATTATAATCGTAAAGTGTTGAACATTTTCCCTCCAATGCCTAATCACTCGTGTATGCAGGTTTCATTGTGAGAAGGTAAATTGTAAGTCAGCACTTGCAGTTCGTCATTGCACCAGAACGTGAACACTCAGATAATGAAATCAAACGCTTATCACTTGAATCAAATTCTACAGAAGGCTGCTTCCGCTAGCACAGATAACGGACAAAAGACAATTTTTTTAATGAAAATTCAGTAAACGATTGATGGCTGCATTGGTGTTGAGATAATTTCGCTGTAATGGGAACATACCAACATCGGAACATGTCTGCAGCCTTGTTCAACCCATGTCATTTTATATTATCCTTTCTTATTAAGCTTTACTTAGATTACTGCGCATTTCAAAACACTTACTTTTTACAGTAATAAATGAGTGAACATGTACCACAAGCATGTTTTTCATCCATGCCTGTTTTAGCGACGCTGTCCGTGGATCAGAATGTATAAAGTCGAGTGACAGGATGATTAGTGAATAATAAATTAGAAAAGAGGATGTAAATGTACCCTGTCATTGCTTAATTTGAGGCAGTATTTTGGATTTTGTTCAAGAGAATGAGAAACTCATGAAAGCCTGTATAAGGGACAATCGGTGACTGAACTGGCATTTCAGCCTGGAGCCTCTTCGATATGAAGGAATGCTACCCACTGACTGACTAACAAACTAATTAACTTACAACTAACTAACCAAATAACTAACAACCTAACTAACCAACCAACTGACTAACGAACTGACTAACACGCTGTTCCAAAGTCGTTATTGTGAAGCTAATAATTCCTCAGCTAGTCACGAAATTAATCGCATTTTGCGGAACCCAAATGTTCATTACCGTGTTCACAACAGCCCCTACTTTTCGCTGTACTGAGCCGAATTTCTCTGTTCATCACTGTCCCACCCTATTTCCTTAGCATCCATTTCAATGTTATTGTTCCCTCTAGGCCGAGGACTTTCAAGTAGTTTCTTTACGTCAGCTTTCTCTACCAAAACTCTGTATGCATGTATCTTCTTCCTCATACGTGCCACATGCCCCGCCCGTCTCACTCTCCTTGATTTGATCACCTCAGTAATATGCACTGAGTACAAGCCATGAAGATCCTCACAGATTTTCTCCAGGCTCCTGTTACTTCGTTCCTCTTATCCCCAAATATCTTCGTCAGCACCAGATTGCTATCCACAACGTGAAATTAATTCTTGGCTAACAGAAGAATTGTGAATTAAAGCATTCTTTTTCCTAAAAACGAGAAGTACTGCATGTCGTACCTCCTATTTAGACTTAAACATGATGGCACTGAAGAAGAAAAATATTTAAAAGTCTGACAGGTTTAACTTCAATCATCTTTCGAAGTTTTAGGATCTCACAACAATGTTGTTGAAGAAGCAAGTATTCTGGGATGTGACGCCTTGTAGATTTGCAACTATTTGCGAGTCTTAACAATTGACTATTGCTGTATATATATTTTTAAATAATGAACATATAAATCGATCCACTGAAATATAATTATTAGTTGAAAATTAAAATTATAAAAAATTGGTGTCTTAACTTCATTAGAGGAGCATTAAATTTTTATTATGGGTCTATAGGACAAGTGGATCATTTTAACAGTTTTAACAGCAGCCAACCCTTTAAGATTTAGTGGTTATTACGAATATATACGCACATTCACATTTAATTTTCATGAGCTCCACATTTCCCCCATAGAGTATATTTGTGTTTTTCGCATGATTTTCAGAATAAACAGCTGTTATTTCACTGAACAGCCTAGGTAGGCTACTTATAACAGAGTCCGACTTTGTTCTATATGAAGTACCAAATTACTTTTTGTGTAATTTAAGAGTATGATCAGTCTTTAATATTTATCCTTTTCCTTGTTCTGGATACTCAAATAATCCAACCTTCTTCGCTTCCCAACTCTCTGTCTTGTTTCCAGTTTCCCAACTTATTAGGACGCGCTGACACTCTTTGGAAACTTTCAGAGCTGTAAATTTTCTGTTCCGGTTTCTGTAATAAATGTAACATCTCTTTGTGTACACTCACTTATTCTACTTATTTTTCTTTAATCACTTTTGTAGCCTTTAAATGGCAAAAGTCATTGATATGCAGACTTTCGGGGGAATTCCTTGCGTTTATAGAAATCTAAAATTCATCATTCTCTAGGACCAAGAAAAAGAAGGATAAATTATATCAAAGTAAATCTTAGGTTAACATGTTTTATTGGTAGAAGGTAAATGAAACTGTCTCAAGAGGTGTTTCTATCGGCGGACTTCGATATGAAAGGTATTGAACCCTCTATTAACATAGATCTACTTAATTAAATATGTTGTTAGCAAATTAAATATGGGAGGCACCTACTCAATTGGGCCCGTGACATAAGCACAGAGATTAAAATATATCTGTCTATCAGGCCCATATAGATAGCAGCATCCTCATCTTTTTTACCTGAGGAAAAAAATCCAGTTTCCGAAACGTTGTGCTCATATCTTTGCATCCCTGAAGAAAACAGACGATGGCTGAAGTCCAAAAGATGAGCAGGAGAGGAAGCTATTAGTAAGTCTACTGTGCCTTGCTCCTTGAATGAACGTCTTTCGTAATAACATGTATCTGTGCCCATATGCAGAATTATTCCGGACAGACAGCTACATACATTACCATTAGCCTCAAACACAAGTTATGGGGACTTACGACGAAGTTAATTGCTTAGGGTTATCCCTGAAATTTTGATAATTATTTAGCTGTCTTAGATATGATGTGTGTTTAAAAAACCCCAAAGTTTATTACTGTGTTCAAAGAAGTCCACCATTTGATGCTGTTCTGGACTAGTTTAATCTAGCCCCCGACTTTATGCTCTGATAATTGAAGATAATTTTAATAGTATCCTCCCATCTCCTCCCACATCTCTCAAATGGTCTCTCCCTTCAGATTTTCCAAGTAAAATCTTTCATTGTCCCCATGCGTGATATGTGCCCCGTCCATCTTATCCCTACAATTCAATTACATTCATAATATCTGGTGAAGACTGCAAATTGTGAACCTGTTCATGCAGTTGTCTGTCGACATGTTCTGTCAGGTCCATGTATTCTCCTCAGTAACCTGTTCTCAAGTATTCTCCAGCAACTTTCTTCTTTAAAAGCTTGACACCTACTACTTCTCACGCGCATGTAAAACAGCACGGAAATTTAACTTATGTATCAAAATGTCTCGATCAAAACCCCACAGACTTTACGTTAAATACCTTACACATTTACATTTATTCAAGATGTTTCAGTTAATACGTTCTGAGGTTTTCACGGAGAATTTTTTCATACAGTCTTCTGGTTTTTGATCCTGTGCGTTTATATAGGTGAACACTGACGTTTTGGAGGAACGTGCTGTCTCCGTCTTCATGGCCGAAGGAATATGATCAACTCCGAAGATGGAGGTTGCATGTTTCTCCGAAACGTCTGTTTAAGTCTACAGGAATAAAAGGAAGGAATAAAACTCATAACATTTCCAGTTTGTTCTGTAATTAGAGAAAAATTAGGATAAGGATCTCAATCGCATCGAAATCCTACTGTCATACTTTACTGTACATTACTGCAACAGCAGTGGCTACATTATACGAAGTGTGGCTTTTAAAAACGAGAGTAGTTTAAAAAAAAAAGAGCTTTTTGCGACTACGTGAACGAACGTAAAATTTACTCTGCTAATGAAATTATTATATCTACATTTTGTCCCTTCAAAATGATTTCCATTTGAAGATAACACACAGCTCCATACGAACCTTCTAGGCCTTTAAGCGTCCCCTGAAGACATTCTGTGACGGTGCTTTAAATAACTCCTGTGTCTTGTCCATAAAACAGCGTAACAAATTGAAGCTTTCGGTGGCATTTTTCTTCATTTTCACAAGAACGTTGATGTAAATTTCTTGTAAAGTTGTTAACTGGCTCAATATATGGCCTAGCGGTGAGTTTTGTGCTGAGGATGAAGTCCTATTTAGTTAGGTGACCAGTGTGTTAGTAGGTCTTATCAGTTTATTCGATGCTATCCAATCCGTTGTGTATAGAGAGTTATATAAATAACACTACGTATTCTGTCTAACATGTTTATTGAAATATATATACGCGTTACACTTTAGAACCTTACATTTTAAGTTCTTATATTTATTTATGGTACGAATTTGACCCCTACCAATCAAGTCGAATGCAATTTATATTTTATATAATTTGTGAGATCTGGCAAAAATTTAGAGTTTTACCTCGAGTTTTAAGTTTTTGTATAAAATAAACACCTGTTGATAATCGGTTTGATCGAGACATGTAGTTTTTGAAAAAATAATAGTAAATAAATGTAGTGTCAGACGGAATACGTAGTGTTATTTACGTAAGGCCTTACCTAACTCCATACTAGAGCTAGCTAGTGTTTTGATTTTCACATACATGTATATGTTTGTAGGATAATTGAATCCAACAGCTTTTATTATAAAACTGTGTAGTCGATGAAGTAAAGGCTTAAAATTCAAAAACAAAAGATGTTTTAATGGACTTTTTAAAAAGCGAATTTAATCTCTTCTGCTATAAAGTGCTCCTCCATGTATTCCTGTCATAGCAATGTTGGTTAAAGATGTCATATATCGCGAACAGCAAACACTTGGACAAGTGTGTTAGTTCTAGTGGCTTTAATTACCTGTGTTAGTGATTAATAAATTTAGGTCTACTATGTGTACTATGTTTGAAGAGCTATAAAAATTTGCAGCATTTGTCTCTGAACTTCTAATCTTCTTTTATCTGGGTTATTCGTAACTATATAGTGTACTACGCAGATTTACGTTACATACGGGCAAGAGATTTTTTCTTCTCTAAAGTGTCAAACCAGTTCTAGGGTCCATCAAGCCTCGCAGTCAATTGCTACCGACGGCTCTTTCCCGTAGGTAAAACGATTGGCGCGTAAAGCTGACCACTTACCTCCATCTAGTGCAGAGGTTAAGAGTGAGTGAAGATGTACTGCCACCCCCCCCCCCCATTCCCTTATATACCTTCATAGCATAGACATGGGCAGCTTTACTTATACTTTACATAGCTATGCATTTCATGATATTTGGGATTCTGACGGAGGCTGCGGTTATACAAGAAACTGCACGCCGTCACACCCCAGTGACCGCGACCTAAGTATTTAGGCGCTGTTTATCCGATGTGCATGAACAGGGCCGTTAATTTGGGGCCTTTGTCTTTCGGCAAGGACATGTCTTTCATCTCCGAAACTTGGAAGTGAATTGCCATTAAATTTATGAGAGGTCTGCGCTCTACTATACAAATACAAATTGTCCCCGTGCATTCCATGCGAAAGATCTCATACACGTATATTATGTGTTTATTGTGAGTGAGTGACTGAGTGAGTCGTACACCGGATGCCATGGGTATTAGTGACATTGCACATAGGTTACCATGTTTAGCAATGACGTTGCACCCAACTCTGCTCTCTGAGGTGCGCGATAGCACAACCAGAAGGAAGCACCCCGATAGATAAAGTCAAAGATTGGTTTGTTCTAAGAATAAAGAAATTAATAAACGATGAAAGAAGACGTGGAGTAGCGCGTAAATAAACTTGTCTTGTGTGTAATTTAGTACAACGCCGTGAAGACGTACGCGGCAGTGGCAGTACAGCTCAATGCATTCTTAACTTCGGCACTACATAGAAGTACAGATCACAGGCCACAAGATGATACCCGCGGGGGTTGCGTGTTGCGTGTCTCTGTCACGGTGCGGGGTCTGCTGGCTATAGTTTGGACTACTGGACTGCTATTGGTAGGAGTGACAGACATACTGAAAACATCCAGCCTTTCGAGTAGCGTGCAGTGAGCAATGCACTGTGCGGATATTTTCAGGATGGGTAGTAGCTACTCGCCAATTCACCACGAAATCTTGCGCGTGCGCATCTGTCATATCGCATTCCTAGCAGCAATCATCTCCTCGTCTTTGGACAGTAATTAACCAGCTTCACGACTCAGCCATTCCCCCCCCCGAAAGGAATCCAGCTGTCAATTGAAAAGCACATAGTTTTGGAAACACAAATCCTTGCCTCTGCCGGGGTCCTAACCTCGATTCTACCTTCTCCAATCCTTAGCATAGTCACTATACAGACGGAACTCTAGGCTATACATAGGTCTCTCGGACAAAGGCTAAACGTTTCAAATTCTATCAATGCAACTGAAGATCAACAAAAGAATTGCTGCAGCACGTTGGTATGTGCGCAATTACGACAAACAATAGCAAGCCAAGCTTTAGAGTAATCAGAACGTAGGGACTGAAAGATCCTGAACGCAAGAAGAAATGACGCTGAGACCAGCTACACCTACAGGGATTAGAAACTGGCAATAACCAAAATTTTTCGTAATTTAGTAAATATATAGGGCCTATTAATTTAGTCGGTAGTTGAGCAATGAAGTAATTTCTTGCGAGATTTGAAGTTGTCACAACGGTGTCGATGGGTCCAGTAGTCTGAGATGTTACGCCGTGTGGATTGGTATTACGTACGTACTAGCGTTCGAAAGAGAATTTTGCCTCCATCTTGAGTGTATTCCACGATGTTTATCCAGAGTAACCCTGAATATGGAGGCACCATATCCGATATGTTAGTACCAAACCACAGGGCGTGCGTCATGCCCCAAATAACAGGAACCTTGAACTGACTGCGTGTCGATATCCCACTAGACGTACCATTTCTTTTTATAAGTTACACCGGGAATAGGCAGTCGTTTTTTAATTTGTTTAAAGGTTAATGAAGACAAATGACTTGTTTATTCTGTAATCTGCTTTTAAAAATCAAATTGAATTATAAAAGCAGAGATCAGGAGCTATTTTACGTAACAGTTTTTCTGTAGTACTTCCAAATAATTTAAACAGATTACGGTTTAAAATAATACTTGTATTTTAGTTTGAATAAACTGCAGTGAAACTGGGAGACGTACCGTCATCATTTGTTACACCTAATATCCATATCATGATCTGAGTAAATTTTGGAAGCAATTACTGACAGTGAGATTATGGCCACCCCTGTGCTAATGTATCCTTGACATTATGTCTGTTAACTTCGCGTCTGTAGTCACAATAGTTATAGCTCTACCCTTAAAAACCGGACACTTTGTGTACAGTGTCCCTAAGAATTTGTCCGACCACTTAGGGATAGTTACTGAACAAATATTTCTGTAAGATTCTGATCACAGATGTGGAATGTAAAATTCTGCAGTGCATCTGAGAAAGTCTACGGTCTTCTGGGGTATTACGCGGCGTCGTGTGGTAATTTTAAGTCTGAAATCAAGGCATCTGAGAAAGATTTATGCTGGTCAGATATATCCACCGTGCTCATGTATAACACGATTTTTAATTTTTGTTAATGAAGATACCTCTGTTTGTTCTCTTGCGCTATTTACCTTACGTAGCTTTCATTTGAACAAAATAAATAATCTGTTTAACGAATATTTTGTATAACAGAATGTTTTAATATGAGGTTGTCAGGGCGGATATATTTAGACTGTGGTCTTCTTGGTAATGATTCTATGTGGTTTAGTAGGTGGTTTTAAAATGTTTCGGAGAGATCTGCTGTTTCCGTCTTCATATTTTATTATGGAAAATGAAAGTACAGTGGTAGACTGGCATATAGTGGGATTCTAATCGTAAAAGTTTTGATGTGACTCCACCAGTTGATATAAAATTTATGAATGAAGAATTTAGACAGCATGCCGGATTATTTTTAAGCGTATCTTTCCGTATGCAGTAAAACGTGATTAGCATACTTTAACATTGTGAAGTTGCTTTATGGGGTAGGCCTGTGCCTTTTAGTCTCGGAACTTCACAGGACTTGAGTGGTCAGTTTTAGCTAATTTTTGTTGGGAAATACCGCGCAAGTCTGTCAAAAAATATTCCAGTAACTAAACTGTTTTAAAATCTTGAAATCAGAAGTTCACATGTATACTGTGTAAAACACTCAGGTTCTTACTTCATGGAGAACACACAATCTCCGTTACAACGACCAAGCGATTATTCCTGTTTAGCCCAATAGTCACTGTCTATTCTGAGACTATATGAAATAGATACAGAGATATATAGTTTTAAATGTGAGATGTTACGTCTTTTAATCATTATGCTTTAAATGTTTAACCAAGTAAAAACAGAAATGATCGTAGTTCCTAGAAGGGATGGGAAATTAACTTTTGCTGTAATGGAGCTATGTAAATTTATTGGCACAATCATCTCACGCATAAGTTCCATTATCCTTTCTGACTGCTCTTGCTTCTCTTAAGGTTACATCGCAAATAAAAAGCATTAAGTGGATATCATGCTTCGCCACCTAGCAGTTAATAAGGTTATTGTTCACATTTTCCGAAATGTCATTTGATAAAGCAGTAAAATATTCTGAAGAAAGTTACCTATATCTATAGAAATTTAAGTCTTCTTTATGGTGCTAAAAATAGATTCGTCTCTTGGACTTCTAAGTGCATAACGAATTATTCCAAATCCTATTCAAATTGTTCCTATATCCTTTATGTGGAGGATCAGTTTAGTGCAAGTCTTTTACCTTCACAGAACTCGGGAAAACGCGAACATACGGCGGAATTCGAACCCCTACCATAATCGCCGATCGATGTAAGACAAAACGCTGGTTAAACGTCATGCATTGGGCTGTATTATTTCCTGCATTGGCACTGAAAGTGCAGTAAAATAAAATACAAATTAAAAATTTTCCTAATAACTGAAGCATTAGAACTACTAAAATGTGAACGCCAACGAATGGAAATTATTAACCTGTCGAAGGACACGATGGGGAAAAAATTTCGAAGTTCATGAACACGTAATAGGTTACTGGGACGGCTCTATGTACGTATAATATGAAGGAGAAAGTTTAAAAGAATATAATATAGGGATCTTTCTTAAAGATTTTGTACTTTTATGCTGTTCCTAAGAAATAGTGATATAAGAACATGAAGTTTCTCCACTTTTTCATAAAAGCCTATTTAGAACCATTTAATCCGAGTTCACCTCATCATGAGTTATTTTTCTTAAGAAGCATTTTGGTATTATTCTCCCATTTAAACCTGCATCTTTCAAGTTATCTTTTTCTGTAAGTAATCCAAACAGAATTTTAAATGTATCTCTTCTTTCTCAAAGCCTACTTCCTGCCCTTCACATTGTTTTTATTTTTAATTCTAACAGTATTACGTGAAGGTATGAATTATGAATTTCCTCATTGTGTAATCTTCTCTATCCTCCTCTTACTTCAGCTCTTTTAGATTCAGAAATATTCCTGTGTACTTTACTGTTAAACATCCACAATATCTCTTCATCTTTTAAAGCGAGAGTCACGTTTTGCACCCATATTACACGGCAGGTACAACTTTAATGCAAAACAGTTGAAACTGTAGTTTTCTAGAACCGAGACTCATAATTAAATATTCAGAACTGAGTGGTAGTAAGCATTCGTCCAATTTGATCTGCTCGTAATTTTATTATAATTATCGGTTTGATTTATTTCCTTCCCAAATTTTTTAACCGAGCTAAATTATCCAAGTATTTGTTAGAATTACTTATGACTTTACCCTGTGCCGTGTGAGGACTTGTAGTTTTACACATTTTAATCCTCTGGGTTTTTAGAGAAACAATGTGGTTTATAAATAAATAAATAAATAAATAAATGTAATTTCGTGTTCGGTTATGGGTCTGTGCATAAATTTTGGGCGAGCCTAATTACTCTTACACGAATATGCATATCTAAATCCACACACATCCACACTAGGCGAGGAATTAATGGTGCCAAAGTGAGTGATAGCAAGTGGTTTTACCCGAACTGAGTCTTCTTTTCAAAAACTTTATATAATAATTATTTTATTTCCCTCGCCCCCAATTTTCCTTTCATAAAAACTGAAAATAATAGAACAATGTATTTACTTACTAGTGTTAGAAGTGTAGCGGGTTTCATGTCGGACGGGGCTGTCGTTTCGTCACCACCGCCACCACATGATCGAAGCTTGACTCGCTAGCATTTGCCACCGCACCAATACACAGTACACACTGGAGTGGTGCTGGCGGGCTCCACAGAGAGCGGCGCCATGCCAGCACGCGGCCACGCAGAGAGCATAGCGGAGCACCCAACACATTTTTGTTACGTCATAATACGGCTATTACAAATTAAACAGAGAGGGCGGAGGGAAATAGCGAAGTCCTTGCAGGATTACTGGTACCTCCCGCGTCCCTAGAAGGTCGCCCTCACGCTGCTTGCTAGGGATGCCCAAAATAGCCATATTATTGCAGAGGAATATATCATTTTCTATGTAACTACTGCAATATTTTTATAGACCAGTTTGGAAGCGTTTGTAGATGGGAGGATAATATTAAAAGGTATATAAGGGAAACGTGTTGCGAAGTGATGAAGTAGATCTAAGTTAGTCAGAATTGGACTCAGTCACGGATTTTTAAAACATGAGCAGTTTTGGTCCCAAATCTCAAGGAAAGAAACAACTTCGGAGACTTATACGACAGTAGAAGGAATGTAACTAAAACAGCTGTTAGCGAAGTAACGTGCGAATGGATTGAATACATTAAAGTGGCCCAGGTTATGTTCCAGTGGCAGGTCTTTAACTCGTGCTAGCTTTTGTCGAGAATATTTGTAGGGAAATAATGTGGCGGTTCTATGTGTAAACAATAATATTAAACTTCTTTTTCGAAATTGAGACGTGGAGGGACGAAACAGATTTAGCCGGCTCAGGACAGGATAGTTTCGAATCTGTAGGTTGTACAAAATTTTTGTCGGACAATCTCAAGGGAAGAAATCACTGGTGATATTGGCATGTAGGTTTGATGGTAGTATCGAAAGAGTATTGTTAAAAAAAGCACATAAAATTTCTAACCTAATAATCAACAGGAACAGTGCTGTTAAATAATATGACATTCCGGTGATATATTATCGTTGAATTACCGGGAACCAGGCACACTGCAGTACTATTTTGTACCCACGTCTGACTGGTGAAATGCTCCACAATCAAGTGTCTGAAGTTTCCGTCGAAGTCATTCATAGGTGTTTGAAGAACATGAGTAACCTTTGCTTGGCCTTGACGGTGTCACGAGATGAAGGATGGGTCCCATATGGTATCAGTTCATGGTACTGTAGCCACACTCTGCTCTGGGAGGAGCAACTGACGCCATAGTGTCCTTCAAAAAAAGCTCGTAGAACCTCAGATATTCCAGAAATTTCCCGCATTTTGTGGAACCCAAAGAATTATTACCGTGTTCAAAACGGCCTGCCACTTTTCCCTATTCTGAGCCAGATCAATCCAGTTCACCGTCCTATTTTTATGTGATGAACACTCTTGCCCATTTTCCCTTGTGTAGGTCTTTCCAATCTCAAGACCCTGCGTAACATTTCAGAACATACTAGTTTCTTGCGAAGAGGGCTTGTTAGCCCCTTAACCATCACCAAGCTGGAGGACCACCCCTTGTCCGCTCTCCGCGACTGCAAATTCAGTATATTCACAGAGACCGTAACTTCTCATGTCAGATCAGTCGGTACATACGTATACTTACCACTCCACTATCTGTCTCAATAACAGCCAGCTGATCAAAGAATTTCGTGGAATTACTGAACCCGAATATTAAAAGGCCATGTTCAGAAGGTCTTCTAGGAACTTATTCTAAGAATGTTAAATGTGGTTCAAAGGTTGGAATATGTTTCTGTTCACATTTATATATTTTTTTTTATCATGCATGCCTAGGTCTTATAATTCTTGCCTTTAAGTTGAATTTTCCAAAACTTTTTCTTTCATTTTTGTTTCCTTCATGTGACCCACTCATTTTGTCCTCTTGAATAATTCCAACGGTATTACACAATGCCACTTCATTATATTTCTTCCCTTATTGCTTTCCTGTGTTACTTCGCATATTATATTTTCATTATACTAAGGTTGCGGTCTTCCACACTACGTGACCTCACATCTCAGATGATTGCAGTTTTATGGTGTGAAATTTAATCACCCCTGTTCTCTGGGTTCCTGTGATGGACAGACGACAGTTAGTTTTAAAAGATCTTGATTTTTCGCTGTGATTTAGTCACTAGTCTATGTGTTTATTAAACCTTTTGTCAGTCTTGTTTCCACAAGTAATAAATCATAAAGCCATTACAAGCTTGTTCACAACAGAACATTCTTAATTGCTTCATCGTTGAAGCAGAAATATTAAATACTACTCTATTATGAGAGGTTGTCATGGCGCTAAACACACTGTGTACAGGCTTTTAGTACTAGAGTTAGTGAAACGCTGTTAACATTTATATACAAAGACAGAAGTGACATTATGAATCTATTAAGATGGAAGTAAATTGAATAGAGTACAAAAGGCTATTCGTTTTTTGACAGATGGGAATTTTATCGTGATATCATAAAAATTCTAACCGATTTAGCTGCTTGTCATTTTAATAGCCCAGTGGCCTATCAAGCATATAATTTTGCTTACGACCCGAGCACAAACTACACAAAATGAAAGCATAATATATATATATTATGTATTATATATATATATATACTTTGTCTTTTCATTCCCATGATTGACTTTATAGCATTTAATAGATGTGGATTCAATTTAGTTTTAGTCAGTATTGCGTCAGTGTAATCGTTATACTAAACGAGGAAAACAATGTCTCAAAAATGATTGAACCTAAGAATGTACGTAATTTATAGTAAAATTTGTGTTTTATTCTGATGTGCAAATTTTATTTGAAGGGTGTTTTTAATGTGAGAATCTTAATGAGAAGAAGAAAATTAATTAGTAACTGTTGTGTCGTGATTACTTTATGTGCTACGCTTGGAAGACATTGAAATATGAGTAATAGCACCAGATGTCTTATTCTGTTGTTATTTAGTTCAGAATTATCAATTTTTGAACTATAAACCACATTATTTTGAGGAAGGGCACTTACGAATTATCCAAAACTTAAGACTCTGCGAATGATGGTATAATTTGCTGTTTTTATATGTTAGCTGTAAATATAAATTTGATTACCACAAGTTTATTTATGTGTTCTTTATTTAATGACGTCAGTATCTCACATTATGGCGGAATGATTTAGTTAACAATGAACTGAAGAGAAAATGGAAGGAAAGGGCCCGCTCCTGATTTGAGTTACTGTACTGTAGTTTGTCTAATAATTGAGTGCTACTTACAGAACAGGGAGGTTCGGTTCATGATGTCATTGAAAAACACTTTAGTTTTCCCTAAGGAATTGGTATTAGTATTCCTACTGTGTAGATTCTCACGTTTATAAGAGTTTGCATATCAAATACGTAACAGTCATTAAGTCTGAACTTCATGTAAATCATACCCAAATATTCAGCTCCTGTTCTACAGAAATTTCACTGCGTCTACAGTGCAAAGGTCAATCGGTTAATGTTCTTTAGGAAAACAACCCTTATATACTGTGAACCATGCAAGACCAACAAATACATTCTGTGGTAAAAATTAAGAGACTGTTAATGTTAAGCAGATTGTACATAGTTCTGACACTGTGCATTATAGCGTTAAATGCGTAAATTGTTTTGCTTCTCCTCCTCTTTCTACTTCTCCTCCTTCAATCTTTCAAAGTCCTCTGCTTTCTTATAAAACGTTTGTCGATTATTCCAGTATCTCTTAAAAGATATGAAAAATGTGTACTCTGGGAATAAACTAGAGCACGAGAGCATAAATCCCGAGCTCTAGGTCGCCTGGGGTGACTATATTTTTTACGGTGGCGCCTAATATTTGTGGGCCCTCGGTATGGAATTTGCTTCATGTCACCCGTCTGGCCCCTAGAACTTTGAGTTTTGGAATATCTGTGGACCCATGAATTAGCCCATCGTGATTTGAAATCGGCTTGTAGCTGTCACGCTTCGAAGCCTGAAATTTAACTGAATAATATTAAAAATGCATTTCGTAACGCACAGTAAATACATTACGTGTTCAACGCACAAGGCCATCCGATTAACGCTGTTTAGGTTTAGGGCCTGATAGCTGTTCATCGAGGTAATCACACGGAATACTTAATTCTTTATGTGAGCAAGATAAAAAGGTTTTTAATGACAGGGTTGAGGTTCTTACAGGCCTAAATCTTGGATATTTTTTGTGTTAAAATATGTGGCAGATATACAAACCACTTTATCGTGGGCCGGAATAGCATAGTCGGTATAGCGACTGGCTACGAGCTGGACAGTCCGGGGATCGAATCCCGGTGGAGGCGAGATTTTCAGCAGCCGTCCAGACCGGCCCTGGGGCCTACCCAGCCTTCTGTACAATGGGTACCGGGTCATTCCCGGGGGTTAAGCAGTCCGGGCGTGGTGTTGACCACCCACCCCCATCTAGCGCCGAGGTTAAAGAAAGAGTAGAGCTATACCTCTACTCGCCCTCTGGGCCTTCATGACCTTTACCTTTACCTTTCTCTCTCTCCAATGGCTCGACAGCCCCATGGGGGCCTAGGCCGCCTCATTTTTCGAGTCTTCACGATCACCTTTTTAGACACACCACAGTCGGTAGGACTCCTCTGGACGAGGGACCAGCTCGTCGCAGAGACCTCTACCTGACAACACACAACACTCACAAGAGACAGACATCCATGCTCTAGGTGGGATTCAAACCCACAATCCCAGAAAGCGAGCGGCCGTAGTCCCACGCCTTAGACCGCGCGGCCACTGGGATCGGCACCTTTACCTTTACCTTACTATATTTTATCTGTTTAAATGACTTGCATATCAAGAATTTGTTTATTAGATTTGATTTTCAACTCAAGGAGTGAAATTCCAACGTTCGAAATATGTTAACTTAAGCCTCTTGTTTTTATTGTATGTATTGAGCTACTTCAAGATAAAGTCGTGATGTACTCAATGCAAAACTGGCATAAGCACTGGCGAAAGTTAGTTCTAGTAGACGACCTAATTTGTAGGCGCGGCTGATTTTGTTTGTCCATAAAAGCCGCTCAGATAAATTTCCGATCACAAGAGCAAGATTATTTTGTGTGGAATTTATTCATTAGATGAATACGTGCACAAAATTGAATTTTAAATCATTCTAGGTGGGTAAACAGATTGTTATCTCGCACAGTTTTATCGCGTGATTCGCCTTGATGTGGCGGAACGTGTGTAAAACTTTGAGTAAGAAGACATCTGCAATGTCAGGAAGAAATCGCCACTCGTTTTTGTTCTAGATTATTCCTTCACAGCTACACCTGTGCTTTAGACTTCGGCAAATTTTATTGTTTTAAAAACAAGTTACGTGAAACTAAAACCCCAAACTTCCAACTACCGTTGTTAAACCTCCTTCAGTTCTTTCTATAAGAACATATATATGGTGTCTTATACCTGCTTTTTATTCCTAACCGTTTTTGAACTAGGGACCGGCTTTTCATAAACTTTATACCGAATTTGCTTTAGCAGAGGGCCTCCTCATACTTACTTCTTGATTTCGTATCACCGTTTCTACAAATATGGCGGCTGTACGAAATATTGGCACTATTGATTTTTAATATATGATCATGAAAATCTGTGTGGTGATATGCTTTCCAAAGTATTTAAAAACTTGACAGGCTATTATTGTAATATAAAAATTATATATGTAATGCAACGTGTAATTTCTATTTCCTATCATGGGTTTGAATAAAGAAGAGTGAAATGTATTATAAAATATATTGTGCCCACCTTCATTTGGGCGCTTTGGTAAGGGTTTTTGTGTGCCCGCGAGGAGTTAAAAATATTCGTAGTGGTTTTTTAATGTTGCACCAAGCGCGTGGCTATTTGTGCTCTACAAGTCGAATTTATTTCAAGTGCCAAGAAAACTGAGATAACGTAGTTGGTTAGTGGCTAGGATACGGGCTGGAGAGGAGAGGAATAATTGTCTAATTCCCGACAGAGTGTTTCTGTTTTTCAAGGCGTCCAGACTGGGCCTGGAGCCTATCCAGCTTCCTATTCAATGGGTATCGGGGAAGGGGGGGGGGCCTTTCCCCGGGGATAAAGCAGTCGTGGCGTGAAGCTAACTATTTACCTCCATCTAATGCCGAGCTTAGGAATAATTGGAGCTATATTTCCATTGCCCCGTATGCCTTCACAGTGTGCACAGGGACAACTGAGCTGTAGTTTTTGTCCAGGTGCCACTTCAGTGGAGGCGTCGAGGTGTACGTAATAGTGGCACTTCTGTAAATATTAATTATTTCTTGCATACATTTTTGATGTACACTGTGTCAAAATCGGATGTGTTAAAATGTCTTGATATGAGAGCTGAAGTTACGATCTAGTCATTTCAGTCACCGCCCTTCTTTCTGTAGTTTTATATTATGCCCACTACAAATTACAAGCTTCTTTTAATTGACTGTCAACCCAAAATTTGCCGAACCCTGTCTTAGTTTTCAGCCTCCAGCATTTTAATTAGTGACCGTTTCGGTTGATTGATCACAAAATACGATCTAACTAAAGCTGCCAAATAACAAATAAGCACCTTGCTTATTAGCACACTTTTGTTGCATCTGGGAGGTGCTGTTGGCAATAGCATCCGACACGAAAAGAAGACCTGGCCCGGGCGGGTCTTAGATACAATTACTCCGTGAGCCGATATTCAGTAACAAGTTGAGTTTGGTGCAAGAAGGATGTAGCTTCATTTTTGGTTGGTTATTATTTCAAGGGCGGGCCGAAATAGCTCAGTCGGTATAGCGACTCGCTACGGGCTGGAGGGTCCGGAGATCGAATCCCGGTGGGGGCGAGATATTCCGTACCAGTCCAGACCGGCCCTTGGACCCATCCAGCCTCCTGTGCTATGGGTAGCGGGTCTCTTTCCCGGGGGTTAAGCGGCCGGGACGTTGCCTTGACCACCCACCCCCATCTAGCGCCGAGGTTAAAGAAAGAGTAGAGCTATACCTCTACTCCCCCTCTGAACCTTAATAGCCTGTTGTATGGTGAACTTTACCTTTATTATTTCAAGGGCGATATTTCGTAGGCCTCTCTTGTGTGCGTACGTTTTGTTCGCAAATACTAGTGTGTTTTGGTTAATGGAATTAATTAATTGCTTCATTTAAGTGTGTGAATTGAATTTGAACTCCAATTCTTTATGCAATACTTTAGATTTCCACAGAGGTGATCAAAATTCAGATTTTCTTGAAATGGTTGACCCTGACTATGGAGGTACCACGAATCCTCTAAACGTCGATAAATATTTACCAGTCCCCGGGGCGTAATATCCCAGAAGATTTGTATCTTCGTCTTTTCTTAAATTCTTAAATCGTGAAAAAAACAGTAGGGGTTCGAGGTTTCTATGACAGTGAAATTATATATGTGGTTTTCTGGGTAGTGAGACCTTGTATTCTGATATGTGGCGACCAACTTTTCGAAGGAACCAACTGCCTCTGTCTTCAGGGTAGAACTTTTGACCTATTCTGAAAGTGGAAGCACCTTGTTCCTCTGAAATGTTACCACCCATATACTACACTACACGGTATCATAACATTAAATAAGTCAGTCTACAGGAGACAGCAGTGCACAATTTAAAATTACTAAACAAACGACCAATTGTCACTGTCGAATTGGTGGTAGCATTCCTACCTAGCATCGGGAAGTCCTGGGTTCGCAGATTGACAGAGAGATCATGACTGAGTGTTTTAATTCATTCTGTAGCCTGTTTTACGACAGGTCCGCAGCCTCTTCCAAAGCGAGTTCTCCACAAGGTGCGATCTAGTGCTTTCTCTTTCAATTTCCAGTATCTTCTCTTTTCCTTAAGATCATCCAGTAGCTGTCTCTATGGTTAAGTGGGCATTACGTCATGAAGACCCATTCTTCTTTCCTACATTGAAGTGGTCAGCTTCATGCCACGAACGCCTTTTCCCCAGGTAAAGAGCTCGTGGTACCCATGCAGACACACTAGGTGGGTTCCAAAGTCTGTCAGAACGCGGTGACGCAGAGAGCCGTAGTTTACAGTACATTATGCCACGCCCGCTTTTATTCACGTCTTTCCAATTCGTTACTTATTAATCACATTATCTTTCGAGGCTATATAATCTGATCAATTTAAAGCGCCCTTAAATAAAACAATAAATAAGTACATTTATGGAATTTAAAGTTCAATTTCTGGCCCTCGAAAACCTGAAATGCACTTAACAAATGGCGCTTTTAATACTGGTATCTTATGACCAGTGTTGTAGGCTGTATGCTTCTCTACTGGAGTCGACTGTGTAAGAAACGAAAAAGAGCTGTTGTCAATGTCTGAGGGCGTCTGTAAACCCACAGCACACTTTGCAGTCCAAAGAAGGTTATACGACAGTGTCAACGGCTTCTTGGCGTCTCA
The DNA here is from genome assembly GCA_021186555.1 of Reticulitermes speratus. Lineage (NCBI taxonomy): Eukaryota > Metazoa > Arthropoda > Insecta > Blattodea > Rhinotermitidae > Reticulitermes > Reticulitermes speratus. The sequence continues at coordinate 27,257,276 of JAJKFL010000005.1, forward strand.
GTGGCGCTCGAGTGGGAGATTGGCCTCTCAAATTACGGGTTTTAAATTTCGATGTACAGAGAAAGACGCGGTGCAATGTAAAGTATGTTCTAATCAATGCAAATCTGCGCAATCTCAGTTTAATATGTCTATAATCTCACTACGAAAAATACGCAATTGCTCGCTGATGGACTAGTCTTCTCTTTTAGTATGCAAGATATGTTTCCTAACTAAACTTTTTCAGGTAAAGCAGTTTTGTATTTTTTCTGATGATTCAGGTGAAATTATCCACTGCATGATTCCTTCTGTATCCATAGCCCTTTTGTGTAACATTAATAATATTTTAGTACATAAATCAGATATTTCTAAAGAAACGGAGTTTGATCCATGAATTCCTTTGTCTATGTCATAATATAAGTAGTTTACTAGTGGGAAAGGGCCGTAAGGTTTCAACGGAGTGTATTTTATTCTTATCTTCACATTTCACTTCGTCTTTTTTATTTCGTTCTTTCTTCCTTTCTTTTCTTTTTTATTGTTATCATACTATTATCTCCTTCTATCACCCCTCTTTTAAAACAGTGAATTAGGTCACATCTTTAACATTCAGAAGGCACAAATTCGAAAGCGTGTTTAAGCACGTAATAATTACGTTTCCATGGAAACGACAAGAGAACGGCATAACACACAGTCAATCATAACTTATCTTATGTTTTATTTATCTCCAACCACTCACCCATCCTTCAATCTATCAATCCATCCATCTGCCGACCCACCCTCTTCTCCTTCCATCCATCCATCCATCCAACCATCCGTACATAAATTCGTTTCCTGGCGCTGTGTGTATATTCCTAGAAATGTAAATTTATTCCGGTGTTCAGCTAATTAAGCACCACACCTTGAAGAGCTGTAAGTCAGTGTGCTCGATGTCGGTGCTAAATGGACAGTGGTCACTTTTAGCTCCCTGAGAGACAGTTCCAAGAGTCGACTGGTTAGTCGGTCGCTTGAATCCCAGATCCGGCCTGGACGCGTCGTGAAGGGAAAAATCTCTTCCCATGCCAGGAACGAACGCCAGTTCTGCGACAGTCCATCCCGTAGCATAGTCACTATGCATACTGAGCTACACTGCTGTATTTTCGCAGGTGTAGATTAGTGGGTCCCTGTCACCACGACATGGCGCGTCCTCGGGTTGCGGATGGAGGAACGGCCTCCGAATATGGAGGGTAGCTGCGAATATGCAGTCGCGGACAGCCGACAAGGGGTGGTCCTCCAGCTTGGGGGTTGGGCGAGGTGCTAACAACTCCTCACCGTAAAGAATTACCATGTTACGAAACACTATACAGAGCCTCGGACCTGGACTGATTCTTTGTAGCTCAGGATAGGGACAGGTGGCTGGCTCTTGTGAGTGCGGTAATGAACCTTCGGGTTCCATAAACCGCGGCGAATTTCTTGACTAGCTGACGACCTGTTAGCTTCTCAAGAAGGACTCTGCTCCATGGAGTTAGTTAGACTAGTATCGAAGGGGAACTAGTCATATATTGTTACATATATAGACATTTAGGTCTGTATATAAAACTCTCACTTTCATGTCAATTTATTCTTTGCTATTTACAGAACATTGAAAAACATTATGCAGTTTATCCTGTATTCTTGCCAGTGTGTAGACTTCACGGCAGCCATGTCTGTTACAGCTACAGCTGCACGTGTCAGTGTTACGATAGATTACCTTTATGCGAGTATAATGCTAATTTATAATGTTGGTTTAACTAAGTTAGTAAACCTTAATTTCTTGGTTTTAATGTTATTCCTTCATTGCAGTTTTAACTTTCTGGGCGCACTAAGTACTATATACAGGTGTAAAGTAAAGTTTACCCTAGAACAGGCCATGAAGGCCCAGAGGGGAAGTAGAGGTATAGCTCTACTCTTTCTTTAACCTCAGCGCTAGACGGGGGTGGGTGGTTAACGCCACGCCCCGGCCGCTTTACCCCCGGGAATGATCCGGTACCCATTGTACAGGAGGCTGGGTAGGCCCCAGGGCCGGTCAGGACGGGTTCTGAAAATCTTGCCCCCACCGGGAATCGATCCCCGGACCGTCCAGCCCGTAGCGAGTCGCTATACCGACTACGCTATCCCTGCCCACATATACTGGTGTAACCAGAGGTAAAGCGGCCGGAGTATAATGCTGACCCCACCCAGTTCCGCGATTTGCGATGATTGCGCTGTACCTGCGCTCCACCATACGCCTTAATGGAGTGCAAGGGACAACTTTATTTTACTAGTATGTGCCGTGTTGTAGGAAGGCAACCGTACCCAAAGAGAAGGAGGGATATTTCTAATTGTTGTTTGTAGAGACATGAAGTTGGCATTTATTGCAGGGTACTAACCAAGTAGGAAGTTGTGATTTGTATAGGTCTCTCCCTAATAGAATACTGAGAATTCTGTGGAGGTTATGGACGAGGCATATCTAGGACAAGGAGAAAAGAAACAACCAGAATTTTACTGGGGAAGCACCAAGGTAGCTGCGGTGGGATGGTGACACAAAGAAGAATCGTATTGACTCTTTGGCGCCAGATTTACAGGCCCCCTTCGCCCTCCAAAAGACCGGGATTTAAATGGCCTGCTCATTACTCTGCATGTTATTGGCTGACGATTATAGTAGCCATTAGGCTGTCTTAGCTTTTCATTGTCGCAACGACTGGGCATCCTTCGGCGCCAAAGGGTTGACTTATGTTGCGCGGTTGGGAGGTAGGTTGAACTGATCAGCATTGTGCATGATATGGTATTAGAGTTGTTGAAACTTAGGACTATGCTACAGAATTTTATTTAAAGTTATCGTTGTAGTGTTTTTCTAATATGCCAACATCCAATTCAACTTTTAAAGCCCACTGGCAACCACATTTGCCGTCTTCCATAACATTAAGAAGCTCTGCATTCTGTACGTTCCATATGACTCTCACAGTAAATATTGATTGTTTCTCTCCGCTGCATTGGCCTATTGATCTTTAGAATGGACATTGACTGTATTCAATGAAAGGTAGGAGGAACTGGCTATATAATTTAGATGAACGCCAGTTCTCAAGTGTTAAGTAGGAGCCATCCTTTGTAATACATTCATAAGTATTTCAACCACATTTCCGTCTATTGGCTGGAAACTGTGTTTCTTTGCATGACTTGCATACATTATTCTATTTGTGCTTTGTGCTATACTTTTCGACATGACTACTGGGCAATGCTTCTTTCTGTTTCTTTTCAGTGCTGTATAATGGAAGGGCACGCAGACTTTATTGCTGCGTAATGTGGCGTGTATTTGTTTTGGCAATGATGTGATGGACTCAACCTTGCACGCAAAGTGGTTGTTTGAATAAAATGTGTTATCCCAATTTGTTTCTATTCATTACACTCTACAACTTTCAGATGTCAGAACGTATAACGCTTGTCTATCTATGGTATCAGTCAATTCAAGGTAATGAAGAAAGCCTTATTAATTCATAAACTTCCAGAAAGTAATATGTTATCTAACCATAAACAAAAGTATCCTTTTCTCTCGCGAGATATGGTTGCTGCCTTTGACAGCATCACATTAGGCAATAGGTAACGATTTATAGTCGGAATACAATTCAAATTAAAGAACTGAATTTATCACGTAATTGAAAAAACATAATATTCGTGTTTCAGCGAAAGACTCTTCCCGCAATATTTGTTCTCCCATTAACAACTGTAATTACCGCATTTAATGGAAGTTTATGGGGGTACGTTTGGCAATATATTTGGATGCTGGCTGTAAAGTCCTCCGTAGGAGAAACGTGGAAAATGCAGACCAAAATAAATAAGTATATATATATATACATTACATAATGTCACTATATTAACTCGTACTCGGAGAGACCAGCATCCATTAAGACGGAACACGCCTGGAATGGCTTATCCCCCTGCTGCATCCGCTGATGGCGATGATATTTATTATTATTAGTAGTAGTGTTAGTATTAGTAGTAGTAGTATTAGTATTAGTAGTAGTAGTAGTAGTAGTAGTAGTAGTAGTAGTAGTAGTAGTAGTAGTAGTAGTAGTAGTAGTAGTAGTAGTAGTCAGATTTACTTTCTTATTTAATTCCACATTACGTCGCTGCATCGCATGCATCCCTCTTAACACTAACTTCAAAGTGTCCGCCCAAAAGCAGACCTTCATTGAAATTCACTCCTCTTTTCTTGTGTGCTCTTTTCTTTTCTTCTCTTCCTTCACTTTTCTTCTCTTCTGTTCCCTTCTCTTCTCTTCCATTCTCTTCTGCCCTTCCTCTGATTTCTCTTGCCGTCTTTCATCTCCTATCCTCTTCCCTTCTAATGAGAGCCGGTCGCAATGTTACCAGTACCAGTAACGGTACCAGTATTCAGAAAGTATGTACTTTTATCCAATCTTGGATCTTCCAACATTTCGTATTTCCTGCTAGCTTATATTGAAACAATTTTTGTAGCACTCGATTAAGATTTATCCTCAGGCTCCTTATTTGTCTTATTTCTGTGTGATATTTATTGTGATATATTATTTTTCTGCCAGTGATCTCAAGATTTTGTGTATTAGATTCTCACAGCTATGAATGTTAAGAGCACGTTTATCTGGATTGTGATGTCGTGTAGTTTTGTAGATGTGTAGTAGGGTGTCAGACGTAAGTGGTAGCTCCATCTTTAGGCTGTTCACGTTTCTACCGTAAAACTGAATAGAGTATTTTCGTCAAAAACGTCGATACCTTTGTGCCAATGTACACGACTTAGTATCCTATATGATCGCGATCTTCATATAAATGCATTTACGTGGTGTCGTCCTATAAATATGAAACAATGATATAATGCTATTTGTTTTCTACAATTTTAATCCATTTAACGGTTATCAAAATGTCTTTACTTAGCCTATATCAATATAATTTGATGTTTTTTTAACAATAAGACACAACCATCTATTAGGCTACGTTAATACGATAAGCGAGCCGACAGGAAGTGCCAAACGATGTTTTCCAGATTAAATAAGAAACCCACAATGCCTTACCATACGCGTACCTGATTTATGCCATAGGCTACTTGGATTTCTATGAGAGATCACTTACGTCTAAATTGTTGTCACTTCTTCTGTTGCATTGCCTTTACTTTGCATTTGGAAATAAGTAATTTCGGTGCAGTATAACGCCATCAATTTTGGCCTTTGCGGATCCTAATTTTTTTTGTTTTTCTTCAGGTTATACGGATTAGGCCTCGTAGCCTATTAAATTCAATTTCGAATTCTGAAAAGATTAGTGCAGTTCAGAGGACTCCTTGGACGGTTAGAGACTCGTCACAAGGCCCACACTTACACGCAAAAACACAAACACAAAAAAATACCTTGCACACACTGCAATGCCCCGATGAAATATTAAGACACGATCGCACGTTCGACCGGTCGAAGACTACACACACCTCAGACTGCGCAGCCAGTGTGTGATCAGCTTTTTTTATTTTGGAAAGTAAGTTCTTCATTTTTAAATCTCCCATACACATTACATTTTTAACAATTAATATTAAGTAATATTAATAAGAACCTATCCCAATGGCCGCGCGGTCTAAGACGTGGGTCTGCGGCCGTTCGCATACTGGGATTGTGGGTTCGAATCCCGCCGCGGACATGGATGTCTGTCTCTTGTAAGTGTTGTGTGTTGTCAGGAAGATGTCTGCGTAGGGCTGATCACTTGTCCAGAGGAGTCCTACCGTGTGTGGTGTGTCTGAGTGTGATCATGAAGCCTCGATAATGATGAGGCCCTCGCCCACTAGGGTCTGTAGCGCCATTTGAAGGGGGGGGGGGGGTGAAGCATTGGTATGAAATTTGGAATGACCTCTATTACGTAAGCTTTCTAAATCACAAAATTCCTCTTTATATGTTACCTTCAATTTTCCAATTATTTTTTCTCTCGTAGCTTTAAATATTCTTCTTTGGCAAAGCATTAAGTGCTATTTAATTGATTCGAAGAGGTGCAGGTGTTTGTTTTGATTATTTAACCTTGCCTCATACTATTGGAATGAAAACGTGTGACTTCATTACTCTACTCTTATTGGTAGATACAAGGATCTCAGCTTCTGGTGCAAACCATAAAATAAATTATATACAATTTACATGAACATTACTGTACTCTGATTGGTGGATACAAGGACCCCAGCTTTTGAATGAAACTGTGAAGTAAATCGTATGCAATTTGCATGAACATTACTTTAATCTCATGTTTAATTAATGTGTCATTCTTCCGTGTAAGTGATTCCTTGTCTGTCATTAATATGTAAAACTGCACAAAATGAAACCTAAAATAGATGTTCCACGTGTTGCCATTATAATGGACATCAGCTCTGTGGAATATATAGCATTGGCCTCCACAGTAGAAATTCTACCTTTGATTTGAATACATTTACATTCTTGCAGAAGAAAAATTAAAATGTCAGCGAAGTTTCCCTACCCTTTGGAAACAGACTGCCGTTATCCCAGTTTTCAAAAAAGGAAACAGAGCTTCAGTGAATAATTACAGGCCTATTTCTGTATTTAATACATTTTCCAAAATATTTGAATTCGTCATCTATGAACAGGTTTCTCACTATTCAAATTCAATCCCTCGCAGCACGGCTTTATGAAATCCAAATCCACTGCTACAAATCTTGTTGCCTATCTGGACTCTATCGCTCCGCTGGTTTATTCCCAGAGACAGGTCGATTCCATTTATTTTGACTTCAGTAACGCGTTTGATCTAGTTCCGCGTGAGATGCTACTTCGAAAATTAAGTGACTTCGGACTGTCTGCCGGTTACGTTAGCTTGTTCCGTAGTTACTTGACCAGTAGAACACCTTCTGTCCGTTACTGTTGAGCGCTTTCCTCGTCATATGAAGTGTTATCTGGTGTGCCACAAGGATCTGTTCTGGAACCACTCCTTTTCAACATTTTTATCAACGATCTGTTTGGTGTGGTCAAGTATTCAAATTGCCTTCTCTTTGCGGATGACATCAAAATTTTTCGTGAAGTAAAGTCCCCTCGTGGCAGTTTGTTACTACAATCTGATAAAAATTGTGTTCGTGGATGGTGCATCTCTAATATTATGAAGCTCAACATCAACAAGACTAGAGTTATCTCATTTTCTAGGAAAACTAACTTGCTGCCTTTTGATTACAAATCATGTGAATCCTTGATTACTCGAACTGAATGCATCAAAGATCTGGGAGTGCAAATTGACTCCAAGCTGCACTTTCACAATCATGTGGATTATATTTTCTCTCAAACAATTAGGTTGCTGGGGTTAATTAGGTCAGTAACTTTTTCCTTTTCCTCTCTGCAGAGCCTCTTGATGCTATATTGCACATTAGTTAGGCCTAAGTTAGAATATGTCTCTGTTGCGTGGAATTCGATTACTTCTACTGATGCCAGTAAGCTTGAGCGCATCCAGCGGAAGTTTGTATCTCTTTGTCATCGTCGTTTTTTCAGTCACTTACCCTACAGTTATGCTAATGTTTTAAATTACATGAAATTTCATACTTTAAGTGATCGTATGTGCCAATTAGACGCCCCTTTTTTACTTAATGTTTACAATGGTTTAAAAATTTTCCCTACTGTTTTGGAAACTGTCGGCCTTCGTGTGCCGAATCGAAATTTCAGAGATTTTAAACTGTTTCATGTTGACTTAAACCGTCGCAACTGCCCTTCCGCTAGAAGCGCTTCCGCGGCTAATGCCATCAGTAGGGATATTTGTATATTTAATGGTAGGTGTGTTTTGATTAATGACTTGTTATCAATGTAAATACTGAATTCGATGCTGTAGTCCGGTCACTGCGACATTTTAAAAACAAGTCATCTATGTTCTGTCAGGGTATTGGATTCTGCTCCAGTAATTCTTTTATATTGTTTCACTTCATATTTGTTTTGTTTCTTTAGTGTTTTGTTTTGTGTATCTGCACTGTTTTGTATTTCATTTGTGCTTTTGTGCTGGCTTTGTAATTGGCACTTGTGCGTTAAGTCTGCACGTTAATAAATACCCATTGAATTGAATTGAAATAGCATTGCTGCCCTTAGACGTCGCTTAGTTTGTGTTAAGGAATGTGTCAGATTTCAAGATTTCGTCATCTGATAAATAGCATGTGCAACACTTACAGCCTTAATGCAAAGTGTTTACTGTATGTAGCCTACCTGCTGATTTAACGTATAAATCTCCACATTTTATACACAGAACATATTATGTATTTTTTAAGATTCTCAAAATAAACGAGTTTTACCCTAAATAGTATTAACCATTTAGTGTTTATAATAGAGGGTCAGTGTGCTTTCTGTGTGACATGAAAGGAGTTTTTAATTTATTAGATACATTTCAGACTTCAGGCTTTGTAATTACTCTAAGCACACAGAATATTGTCAGCGGGATGCAACTATATACACTGGGCGATTGTAAAATAAATACATAACACTAAATGGCTCTATTTCCTAAACGGAGTCGTCTGTTAATACAATTCTTACGCCATTGTAAAGCCCTTACCCTACCATCTGGTTAAGATTTTATAAATAGACCCGGTTTTTCACACATTTCTGCAACCTGGAAGACACAGACGTGACACGTTTCCTTAAGTAGTGAAGGTGAACAGCGGCAGAAGTGTTTTGAACATTTGAGTCTGACTGGGTGTTCGGGAATAAAATCGCGACGGCGAGACCAGACGTAACGACTATGCTATGGCGTCCCGCAGTTCGTCAGACCATTGCCGAGACAGCACCTTTAACTAAGAAAGGGTCGTTCCTGCCCGCTCCCTGAATTTGTCTTACGTCAGACCCTTCAATGCATAGGAGCATCAAAATTGTTCGACAACTCGAACAGGTCTTACAGCTATACCGCGTGATGTTCAAGGAGCTAAGTAAAAAAAAAAGCAGTTTCCACCGCAATGTTTCTGAGAAGCAAAGAAAAACACTAAAAATACTGAAACATTTTTAGGGGGAGGGGGGGGGGGGGGGGGCGGGAGCGCCAATTATTCGCGGATTTTCGCTTTTCGCGTGGGGGGTTTGGAATCTTGCCCCTGCGAAAAGCGAGGGATGAGTGTGTGTCCTACCATTCCGAAAGCGACCACTTCAATAATGGAATTAGTGATGACTGTGCCGATTTTATGGTTTATAGCTAATATAGTTACATTAATCCTTGACAAAAAAAAAACACGTGACATTTGTTGCTAACGATAAAACATGTATTGCCTGAAGTATAGATTATGGTAATAAAACAATCCACGAAGTAGTTATAACTTGGCCTGCAAGTTGAAGAATTCAACGTAATTCCCTTTGTCATTGAATACCCACTCCCATTATTGTATATAATTGATAAACAACAATGGAAAATTTCAACCAAGATGTCTGCACGTAGCTGCACAAGCCAGCTATTTCATATTTTATTGTATTATAGTGCACTTTATTCATACTGTGGCACGTTCTGCATCCTTGTAACATAAAGGAACTGTGGAATATAAATCAATTATAACTAAAATTCCGATTTCAATAACCGAGATTTTACGAATAATGCCACAGCACGTAATAATTCTGCCAATCGGGGAAACTAGTCTGTAAGTTTCAAACATCACCATTACCATGTTATGAAAAATATGCAGAAATACTTGGAAGAAAAGGGGTTTAAAAAGATCTTCATTGTTATGGGATTTTACGCAGCGTAGATTGGTAGTTGGCTACTAACGTTTCGAGACAACCTATCGGTCCCATCTTCAAGGGTCAAGGGTCCGATAAGTTGTCCCGAAACGTTAGTAGCCAACTACCAATCTAAGCTGCACAAAATCCCAGAGAAGCGAAGATCTCATTTACACCGCGGCAGAAGCTTGAAATCACGCAACTTTAAGAAAAATGAAATTTTTTGAAAGGTTGTATACCTATCAGTGTCTCAATGTTAAGCTTTATTCATAAGCTGCATAAGGAAATTGCGGTTAACATCTCCCTGTTGCAAGTAATGCGGCACTAAACTGGTTTTCGCTACTTCTTGTATTGGGTCATTTTGACTTAGGTTGACTGCAGTTGTCTTTTGAGTGTGATTCGTTTGGTCTGGTCTGCTTCGGCGTGTCCGCACCTTTACTGCATGGATCAGTTTTTTTTTCAGAAGCCAGTCAAGAAATTCCCCGTATTTTAAGGGGCCCGAAAGTTCATTACCCAATCTTAAGAACTCCTAACTTCTCCCTATCCTGACCAACATAAATCCAGTCCACCCCACCCCGTCCGCACCACCACCCGCCTTCTTTAAGAATTTTTAGACGAATTTCTCGTTTCGTCTATGCCTCTTACATATCCCGCGCATCTAATCCTTCTTGATTTGATTATTTTATTGTAAAGACTACAACATGATATAAAATGTGGCTTTTACGTGATTTTACCTAAGTATTACAGATTGCTGATAATTTCAATCCATGGAGATCATTGCGTTCAAGGAAACAATGCACTCAAGTGGCGTCAGCAAGATAACTGCATTCTACCGCCATCTATCGGCGTCCATGTAAGGTGAATACTTTGTAGCAGGTGGGGAAGGTGGCAGCACATGCTAAAGACTCGTATATGAAGATTCAAGTTTTCTGGTATATGGCGCCTTGTTGATTGGTAAATAGTTACCGACGTTTCGGAGGAGTGTGCTGTCCCCATCTTCAGTGATGGAGTGTCCAGTAAATGGTGCTCCTACTGACAAATACCGCTGTCTACACACAATGAAATTCCGAAACAAATTATTGGGTTGAAGTAATGAAATCAGTGACATTGTTCCACGGAGTACCGTCTTTTTGAGAAGTTACCAGGAGCTTAATTAGGCAAAAAATGCCAGATCTCGCAAAGAACCCGAAGGATCATGACTGTGTTTGCAAGATTCTGCTTCTGGTATCTGTCCCGAGCCTATTCAGTCCAGCAAAAACACTCGCTACTGACCGTGAAGTATCTCTTGAAGAATCTTGGTTGATGACATTCTAAACCTTATTTAAACTGGAGACAACATTTAGACAAAATGTAAGTAAACAGGGTCTCGTATGGTACAGGAGAATAAACAATATGGGAAGGATAATGGTGTAGATGGTAACGCTGTTCTAGAACTGCTAACTCGAAACGGTATTCAAACATCCACTCTTGTTGTAACGGGAGAAAAAGGGGAGGTAATTAGACTACTGGTTTATAAGTGAATGCCAGCGCTGTTCTTTTTAGTGTTCGTTTTTTCAAATAACACACTTGTGTATTTATAAAAATTGTAACATTCAACAGTTATGTAATACAGTCATGGGAGTATTTCCTTTTGTCATTTCCAACTTTCGGAGACTGGCCCAAGTACTGAGCCGGATTTCCATGGCATAAAGTCGTAATGTGGACTCTCCGCACTCTGGAACTCGACACTAGATGGAAGAGAGAAACCAGTTTTACACTACGGCCAGTTTACTCCGGGGAAAGACCATGTAGTATTTGTTCCACATAACTCAGAATCTGCATTAAACATGTATATAATATTAAATTATAGAAATAGCGAAATAGTTAAAATGGAAACATTTATTACCACATTTGTGCCTAGAAGGCGGAGGCAATATTTTCCTACGAAACCCTGGGAATTACCAAACTACAAACTGTCGCGACCAAGATGATAAATACAAATTTCCTTCTTTAGTTAATTCGTTCACGACAATTATTTTTGCACTCATGATCAGCCATGTTGTACTTTTGGTTTATCAACGATGTCACCGAAATATTTTGTATGGACACAGCAGGTAGGCATACAGTACATACATTTTGTGCGTAAAGAAACATTTAGGAAGACATTTAGAAATGAGTCAAAGTTGTTCACCTTCTTATGTGCTTCGGATGTTGAGACATTGGTCGGCTCCAGTCTACAGTAGTTGGTTATTAGTTTGGCAATGGGAAATAACAAATACTACGGAAGCAGGAACACTGCTGTCGATTGCGTGCGACGGGAGTGTCTTTGAGGGACGGCTTTGTGTCGTCAGCGCAACACTGAACAGTAAATTGATTTTAAGGTGTATCAAGGACAAAAAACTAATTTACTTAAAACTTCTTTACCCTGAGACAGGCCAAATTCCGGGTCTCAGATAAAGTTACTGGTTCAAAGACCGAGAATATAAGAGTAATATGGTTCTAGTCAGGGCTATTGCGCACTTCAGAGGGGAAGGTAATAGGTGAGATTTTGACATTTGTGGAATGACGATGAGCAGAGGAAAACTGATGAAACTTGGAGAAAAATCTGCTGCAGTGCCACTTTGTCCATTACGAATCTCGCATGATGTCACCCATAACTGAACCCATGGCTCCACGAATTGATGTCAGCATCTGTAAGTTACTGCACTGTACTTATTTACTATCCAACAATGTGACGAACTGTAACGCGCGAGGCCCTGCAGGTTCTTCTTTGCCTGGATGGTTGTTTTTCAGTTTATCGAGAAATTATGCCTCACTTTTTCTCTGTATATTTAACGATGCTTTCAGTTGTCAACTTTCCATAGCGTCAGCCCCTTTTGTTGTGGAAGCGGAGAATTTTAAACAAATTTCCATGACTAAATCTTACTCTAAAGGCATGCAATTCAGTTTATATCTTCGAAATATTTATGTAAGTTCTATTTCAATGTGACCGATCCAGGGCAAATTTAACATTGCCGCAGCCTATATATCTGCATGGGGCTCCACCGTCTGGAAGGCACCAAAAAATCTGCTTTTTTTAGATTTCATGTCAGATGTATTTTGTATGTAAATTCTTACATTGCTTTCTCTGCATTCTCAATTCAGGTCTATGTGTAAATAGGGCCTAGGCCCTGTAACCCTCCGTCTACGCCTAGAACACAATAGGTTAATTAGTTATTTGATACTGATGCTTCACGTGGTGTTATTATACCAGCCTGTGATGATAAAGTTTGTAGAGCCTTGGTGGAATGATAACGGACAGGGGAAAATTTCAAGTCTGTGAATAAAACCTGCTCTATTATAAGTTTATCCACCACACATGCCACGTGAACCATCTTAGAATTATAGTCCTACCTTCTGGATTAAAAATCATCTACTGATCACTATGCTATGGCGTCGTCTCCAGAACAGGTTCCCCTGCATTAGCCTAAGCTTTACACTTGACCTACCAAAGTAACTCCATGCATAGCATCTTTTTCAGTGCCGATATTTGCTAAGTTATGAAAGCTTTTTAGGGAATTCGGTATTTTGTCACGGTAGTCACAAAATCCCTGCACTGGACTCTATCCTACACCAACACAACCCAGTACTGACCCTCACACCAATCTCTCGGAAATTGCTTTTAATACCATCCTTCCAACTAAGCCTAGATCTAGTGAATGCTGCTTCCCTTTGAGGAATTTTGACCAAAATATATTGAATTTTAATTTTCCCCAAGCTGTTACGTCCCCTTTCTTTCGACTTTCTTCAACTGATTAGCTAAAGAAAGTCACGAGAAATGTAGCCACTACAGTATTGTTAAGTAACATGTACGAGTCAAATATGTGATTTTCCGATGAATATTTACCATTTCTTGTTTTCTTCTGCCAATATCAACCTTCTTGAAGAAGCTAATTAACCCAAGTTTTTCTGAAACGATAAACAAACTGCAGGGTGACTAAAAGAAGAGAACATTGATCTCCTGGAATGTGATGCCGTGTGTAGTTGGGTGGACAGAAAATACTATTTCGGTGAAACCTTCTTTCTCCATTTTCAGGGTACATTTATACGCTGTCGATCGAAGCAGTAAGTTGATACCAAATTACACGGTGTCACATCGCCAAAGACTGTAAACTTAACACTCACTGACGCGAGAACCTGATGTCTCATTGGAGAAAACATTCGGATGGTCACCTGGAAACCACCTGGCTAAATACACAAATGTGCGAGCCTTGAATTTTTCACGGCGTTGTGGTTAAGGACTCCGTTCTTCTGGTATATGACGCCGTGTCACTTGGGTAATCGGCTTTCGACATTTCGAAGACACTAGGTTCCTTCGAAACGTCGGGAACCGATTACCCAATGAGGCGGCGTCATATCCAGAAAAACTGAGATTTTATACACATATGTGTATGAACAACCGCCGCTGGATACACTGACATGCAAGTTTTCAGTATTCCATTTCCCTCCCAGTTCGTCAAGTGTCTAACGGTTCACTGGATATTTCCCCTTCACCTTCTCTGAATATACTACGCCTTGCAATTGAAAGTACGTCCCATTTACGGCACTGTTTGAGCCTATTGTAAGAATACGGATAGACGGATTTAATATACTTGAGATGCAACTGCAGCCAAGGTTTGACACCTTTAAGACTGACGTTCAACCAAATTATAACATAAAAAGTTCAGTTCTACTTCAAAGGAAACACCTTTCTTGCACATTATAAATGGCGTGAAGAAAAATAGTTGCTATTTATTGTGAGAAACACAAGAAGTGGTACTGCAGGTGCTGCATGGAGTACGTACTGGACTTCAAGTGGTTAATTAAGCTCTCAAACTTTTTCCTGTGGAAATCCAGGTAAAGTTCTTATGTCGAAGACAATTTGGTTTTATCGTCATTAGAATATATACGATTTTAGAATTATTAAACGACTTGAAAATTTTCGATGCTGAATTTTATGTTAAATGATTTTATTTTGTCACTTAATTTCTACCATTTACAAGTAACTCTTCAGATATGGAGTCACGATTTTTATTCCACTGTACTTGTCATGTAGCAAATAATTCCAGGCCCGATGCTTTCAAGTGAGATATCTCGTGCTTATCACGTGAAAGGTTAAGAGTCCTCGTAAGCTTGCAGATAAATTTAAAGGAAAATATGTTCCTGACTGTAAGAACCACACGCTGAAAGCGTATAGGGTGTATGGGGCAAAGCTCCACGTGTTTTGCACCTCGTAAGAACGGCAGATTAATGATAAGTTTCATATCAAGTCACCTTAATTTTTTGGCTTCTGTAAAAAAGAGGGAATGTCGACCTCGGTGGACTAGTGGTTAGCGTGCTCGCCACTGGACCCAAGGTTCGCGGGTTCGATCCCGACCGAGGTCGATGGGTTTTTAAGGGTGATAAAAATCCGGAGCACCACTTCCTTCGGAGGGGAAGTAAAGCCGTCGGGCTAAATTCAAAGCCTCCATTTCTCACCCAAGTCTCTGACTGCCTGCCAGATGGCTCTGGCGGACACATCAGGATCGATAGAATAGCAGCGCGGCCAGTTGGCCAGTCACCAACTGCCACGAATGCGCACGACTTAGTAACCTCGGAAAGAGGAGGCAAGAGGAGGCCCGAGCCCATATAGGGCTGTTGAGCCATGGTTTATTATTATTATTATTATTATTATTATTATTAAAAGAGAGGGAATGTTTGACCAGCTGAGCTACTATTAGCTTCTCAACCATGAATATATATCTCGGTTTATTTTGTTAGTTATAAAATATTTTTGCATGTAACAAACATTGAGATAGGTTAAATTCGGGGCGTGCATGCTCCCATAAACCACAGATTCCTTTTTCTTTCTCCTTTGCTCTCTTAAAATATGAAGATAAAAATATACGGAAGTATGGTTTTGCCTCTTCTTTTGTAAGGTAAGGTAAAAGGTAAAGTTCTCCCTAGAACAGGCCATGAAGGCCCAGAAGGGGAGTAGAGGTATAGCTCTACTATTTCTTTAACCCTGGCACTAGATGAGGGTGGGTGTTCAATCTGAAGGAAAGAAGCCACTTGTAAAATCTTGGCATAGATAAGAGGATAATATTAATTGATCTTAAAGAAATAGGATGGGAGGGCGTGGACTGGATTAATCTGGCTCAGAATAGGGACGAATGTTGTGTTCTTGTGAAAACGGTAACGAACCGTTCGGTTCCGTGAAATATGATGAATTTGTTGACTGGTTGATGAAGTATTACCTCAGGACTCTGCCTCCTGGAGTTAGTAATTTATTTAGCATTCATATTTTGCCTTAGTGACTGTAATTTTCTACCGAACATCACTGTACAGGCCTTAATATTCCCGCTTCGTGCTAGGGAGGTCCCGAATTCAAATTTGGTTTTGATAATCAAATATCCTGAGAATATCATGCAGATGAATATGAATATTATATCCTTGTGAAATGTAACGTAGTATTTTTGCTTTTGAGTCACATTTCTGGAGCACCCTGCAGCCTCAGATTTCAGCACAGAAGTTGATGTAGCAGAGTCCGAAATGTTGGCACCTGTCTACAGGACTACACGGTTTCACATTTCAGAGGACCGTAATGCCAATCCTGACTGAAGGTATTTTGCGGCTTTCTCAGTCCTTGTGCGCAAATGCTGGGATGTGCCTTAGAACAGCACACCATCCCTTTTTTTTTCGTACCCTTTCCAGTTCAATCAATGAATCAAATCTCGAATCCGCACGCGGGGGTTAAATTTCCTGCAGGGGTAAGAGGATTTTCATTTTTAGAAAATGTCCAGACCGGCTTTGGGGCCCACTCAGTCTCCTATTTAATTCGTAACAGGCGCTGTTTCTCTGGGTGGGATGGGGGCTGACCACTGGCCTCCATCTAGAGCCGAGGTTAAAAATGCGTGGATTTATACTTTGACGCCCCATTTGTTTTTATGGCATGGTGCTTAGTCAGGGACGTGTACGTCTTTGTCTTTAACCATCCTACCATCAGGTACCGCACAAGAAGTGCAGATGTCAAAGTGTTGCTCCCTAAACCAAGTATCTGTCGACATATTTTAACGTTAATAGATGTGATGTTGCCCCTGTGCACATAATGAAGGCATTGGGGGCGTGGGGGTATAACTACACATATTCTCAACTTCGGCATTTAGTGGAGTGATCAACTGCATGCCCCGACCGCTTCATCCCAGGGAAAAAGCCCCGGTGTCAATTTAATAGGAGGCTAGGTAGGCCCCAAAGCCCATCTGGACCTTAGCAGAAGGAAAAAAAATCTCTTATTCTCAGCGGGAATCGAACCACAGTTCCTCGGTCATCCAGCCCCTAGCCTAGTCACTATACCGACTGAGGTATTTCCTTCGTAATGTGTGTGTAGATTTTCTTAGAATTTATATTTTTGTTAGGCGAGAACACATTATTTTTATTCTGTTGACACGTACGAGATTGCAAGTATTAAGAAAACAAATTATGAAATTCACGCGTAGTGTTACAATTATGTGTTTACTCACTTTCGCTTCATCATTTTGAAAACCGAAAAATATGCGGAAAATTTGTATTGGACTTGAAACACGTTTTGCATTTTTCCCTTCAACCTTTGTTCGGAACATTTTTTTCTCCTGTGAATATGTATCAAGTTACTTGGGACTTACACTCGAGTTGCGCGCAGAAACGCGTGTACGTATTCGTGTGAATTATAGGTTTCGCTTATATCTACAGGGTCAAATAAACTATATCAATTTGAGTTAAAAATTCATTTAGTGGCCCTAGAGCTGTTTTGTGCGGATACTCTCACATGGTGAAGCTAATTTTGCATTTTGCAATTCCTTTACCATGGTACCAAATACTGCTAGCTGTTGTTTCTAGCACAATAATAACTCTAGTTCACAGTGTGTTTTTTTACATAATGTTTATGGTATGTGGTTTGTTCTTCCTGACCTCTCTTTGTTCAGCTGAAGGCCTATGGAACACATTCACTTATACTCCAACTTGTGCAAAATGTGTAAATCATGAGACGACCTTATTGTGAGGCTCTAAAATATTCAAATTACAGTACACCGCACCTTTACTGGCAAAGGCACGCGAGGTGTTCTGTTTTTTCCCACTCTGTTGTTAGGATAGCCTCGGGCACGTGTCTCCCTTCAGCTACAGATCTGAATCCTCCAGCAGGTGAATAATCTAGTGTTACTTTTTTTGTGACAGGTAATTGCTGTACTCGTCAATTACGTTTATTAAGTGATACTGACATGCAGCACCCTGAAATAAATTGATGGATCAGTGCAAAAGAGATTTACGTATGCTGTTTACCATTCACTGCGACTAAAAGTCGAGTGTACAGCCCCTTAAATTGGAGCATAAATCCAAACTTTTGAAGACTTTCTTTGTTACTGTAATCTTGGAAGGAGGATGGAGAAAGAGCATGTTCCCGAATTGCTGGAATTATTTCTTGAATTGACGAGGCTGGTTGTCGGAAATTGTGTCATGTCCTTATATTATTGTGTACTCGTTTGACGAGTTTGTTCTGTTATGACTCTGTTGTAGGTTTTGTTTTTGTCGGCTGCTTAAATATTTGGTTTTATCTTTATTTACTTACTAGCCAGTTCCTTTGTTAATAATTAGGAGAATTTGTGTATTATTATTATTTGTCTTAATGAAAGGACACACGTCGACCTCACAACAAATCTGAATATATAGCGACTACTAGCCTTGTCAGTAGCTACCTGTCTTTCGACGTGGAGCAAGTGGAATCCCATTCCAATAGCGGAAAAAAAAACAGACGCTTTACATGAAGGCCTATGTACGTTTATGTGATTCGTCTTTACACTGGAGACAGCATATTTTCTCTGTGAGTTAAGAAATGAGGCATTAAACAAAGGACGATCAAAACATCTCGCTTTAACGAGGTAAGTACAGAAAACGCGGTATCTCCTCTTTACGACAGAAGTACCAGACATACATTTTGTCTCCTACGAGAAAAGCACAAGAAATATGATATCTCGACTATAACGAGATAAGTACAAGAAATAAGGGAGTACCAGTGAGGTAGTAGCAACAGTTGACTATCGAAACAAAACATACCATCCCACGCGTAAAAAGAAAGTGGTGATAGAATGTCGGCTCTCTTGAAAGTATTTACGAATAATAGGAACAGTAACAAAGTTCCTCGTCATAATGTTACGCCTGCAGACGTGTCCTAACTTGTTTTATCTGACTACATTCACTGGTGCTATTAATGCCTGGATTTATGTTGATGTGTCTCTTGAAATATTACGTAATTACACAAGAAAAAGTTTTACGACTAGATTTCGGGGTACAGTAGTTAGCATTCCCATTTCCTGTTAGGAACGTCTAGGGTTGAAATGTCGGCCCGAAGACGAACTGCTCTGAGTGATTTTCTATGGTTTTTATCAGACGCTCGAGGCTGCTTCCGTACAGCTCCTTACACTAGGCTACCACACTTTCCTTCCTCATATTTTCAAATTCATCACTCGATAATTATCGTCCTCTTCGAGGCTTTGTTCTCTGAGCTACTGTCAGCGTCATTAAATCAGCAAATAAGATAAATATTTCTCAAATTAACAGTTTCTACGTAATGTATACATAGTTTATGCACCAAACACTTCATTTGCAGATGACTTCAGCACTTCGTTTTGGTTGCCTTGAAACTGACGATAGCCGTGTGGCGAGACACTGCCCAATAATGGCGAGGACAGTAAAATGACTGTATACGGGCTGGACTGGTCGGGGTGAACCTCCGGCAGGGGGCCATCCAGTTTCCTATTCCAATTATACCGGGAGCTATTAACCTGGAATAGAGCGACAAGGACGACCTTTGTATTAGCGTTGGTAAATGATAAGAATATATGGAGCCTTACAACGCCTCCTTAAAGCTTTCTTAGCTTGGTATTTAGTCACATAAGATGGTTACCTTTAGCGTGAGTGTTAGAAAACGAAAGGTTTAAACCCGAGACAGGAAATTAAGCAAGGTGGCGAATTACACTCTGCACTTTTCACATATGTATTATTATTATTAATATTAATAGTATTTTTATTATTTTGAGCATTAGTTAAGTGGGTGCTATATCAAGAAACAACAATACAAGAAATTTGGAAACCATCAGGTAAAGAGACTATTTAGGAGACCTAGTGGTAGATGAGAAGGTAATATTTCATTTACTCATTTATTTGTTTTCCGTTTATTTGACAACTCTGTCAATAACTCAGGTTATGCAGTGACGAACGGTAGGATTATTAGTGAGCAGTGAATTGGAAAGCATGTGGAAGGAAGTTGCCGTGGCCTAACTTGAGCTAGTGTCCCAGTATTTTAATGGAGGAACTGAGGAAAAACAGGGAAACGTTAGTGATTATATTGTGTCTTTTGTCGTAGGGAAGGTAGAGTGATACTAAAATGTACAAATAGATTAACGTGATGAAATGTGCAAAGGTGTCGATGTGTCAAGGAAGTGGTCGTACTACATGCTACACTGCCTCGCAGTGGGAGGTGCATGTAATTGCACTGGATTTCAGACGTCACTGGGAGACCTCCCATTGAACTAAAAAGTCGTTTTTCTTGCAATCATTACTGAGGTAATCAAGTACTTGTATACATGTTTGTTGCAGTATGAACTTCTGTGGTATAAAATTTAATTCATTTGAAATCACT
The DNA here is from genome assembly GCA_021186555.1 of Reticulitermes speratus. Lineage (NCBI taxonomy): Eukaryota > Metazoa > Arthropoda > Insecta > Blattodea > Rhinotermitidae > Reticulitermes > Reticulitermes speratus. Next base: position 27,277,562 of record JAJKFL010000005.1, read on the forward strand.
GTTTGAATTTTTGTCCAGCTAAGGTGCATCGTTATCGGACCATAAGGACATGGTCCTGGACTCCAAACTTGTCATAGAACAGAATCTTCTTATTCTCGGTTAATTAGTAGCTAACACTCGGGGCATGTACTGGAGAGGTACCCCTTTCGATCCTGATGAAAGTGTTTTTATTTTTCTCTGTTTTTTCAGAAAAATGATGGGATTTTAATCTTAATATAGGACATGCCATTCTGTTTAGAAGGCAATAATTAAAGTGTAGGATTGTAACTCACAATCTTTTTAACAACTTCTATTTGTTGTCTGAAGCGTGCTACATGTTTCGGCTTAATACTTTAGTAATCCGTCCTTAGGCATTGGTAACAAATATATGTGAATGGAAACTAATAGGAGATATGAAAGTTAAAATGTTGGTTAATGTAGGTATTGAGATTTGTCTTAGAGTTTCGTAACTGTGTTCCTATCTTACAAATTACAAATTGTCGGACTTCTTGACATGTAGTTTCCTTCACACCCTGATACTTGCTCCCTCCTGTATCCAGATATTGCCCTCAGCACTTTGTAATAAACGTCATCAATCTCTGTTTTTCCCTTGGCTTAAGAGACTACATTTACGCCATAGACACGACATTTACAGTAATAGGTTTTGTATATTTTAATACTTGAAAGCCTAAACTACAATTTTTTCTTCCATTTTCCTGTGAAGGATACGGTTGGCTATCTAATTATTTAACGAGAATTTTAATCTCCGAAGCTCATGTGGCATCGAATGATGTAATGATTCTGTGAATGATGTTTTCGAAAGGATGTGCAAGGAAACTCATGAAGGACAGTAGTTGAGAACACCGTTGTCCAGACAGAAATCTGAAGCCGAGACGTTCCGAATACATTAAAGTGAAATGATAATGGAGAAAATGACAGGGTGGAACTTCGTAGTCTTTGTTGTCCATAAAATATTCTTAAGATGATTTAAGTCGGATGAAGCGGGCGGGTCGTTCAACACTAAGAAGAAGGATATTGATGAAGACCTTAAGATCGAGGTTCATTTCTCGGCAAAGTTGGTGATATTGCTTTCGCGACTCTCTTACCGAGTATGAGGCGTACTCTGCCTTCAGTTCTGTGGGTCCCAGGGAATCTTCCTGCTGCGAAGGTAAATTCTGACATTCATCTTAACTTCTTGTCCTACTTAATTTTTTATTTATGCGAGGTTTGATTTTCTCACAGCGGTGTTGCTGAAGATTCAGTTCTTCTGGGATGTGACGCTTTATCTTGGTGCATATTTTTGGACGTTTCGAAGTATCCTAATGCCTTCATCTTCAGGGGTAAGCAGCCTGAAGATGAAGGCGCTATAATCTTTCTAAACGTCAGAAACAACACACCAATAACACAGCGTCACATGGTTTATTTAACGACGCTGTCAGTATTTCAGACTATGTAACTTCGAATGGGTAGGCTGATTCGTAAAGTATGATTTAGGAAGGTGTGAAAGGAGATGGTCTTGGTATGTTTTGAAATACGCCTACTGTCCGGGAATTTGGCTGAAGGTGCTGAAGACAACGACAAACATAATTCAGGGTAAGCACTCTCTCGGTACACGATTTAACCCCAACAAGAAGCAAGACTGCTAGACTTGCGAAGGCTACGTTCAGTTCCGAAGTCTTGATTGCATGGATGTTTGTCTTTAAGTACCATATACACCTTAATAGAGTAGTGTTTCCACGTGGGAGCAACGTAATGTTTACTGTGTGTCAACCAGTCAGTTGTGGAGTGTAACAGCTCTGAACACTGTGTTTAGATATGGGAGCAACATTACATTTACTGTGTGTCAACCAGTCAGTTGTCGCCTATAACAGCTTTAAACATCGTGCTTTCTCCTGATAGACCCGCCGTCGCGACGGCGCTACGTATGTTGCTGTTAGAGTTCGAGGTATTGTTCTCCAACGCACTAATCCGGTAGCCTTGAGTCTCCCACTTGACAACTGTAGGGGTCGGAACTCTCTATATAAGCCAGCGCGTCGCTATTCGCAACTGTTTTCTCGTGTCAAGCGCCACCGCATTCTGTCGCCATGGGATCGTCTCTAATAATTGTAAGTTTACGGTAATTGATAAAACGTTGCTTCAGATGATCTGTGTTAATTAATCCTATTTCAAGAAAAGCAATTTTTAATATTTAGATCCTCGTTACTTTCTTGCCTGAATTACTTTCAACTTAAGAACTTAACCTCTTAGTTCGTGCGTTTACCTTTAATTTTCCGCTTGACCCTTTAAACCAATAGTTACAATGTGAAACAATTTAACAGTGAAAACATCTGCATTTTTTCTACAGACTGCATTATTATGTTTTGCATGATTCTCGGAATAAACCATTTTTCTTTTGATTTGTAATTGAGATGCAGTGTTTCTCTGTGAGGTAGGAACTAAATTTTTAATGTTATTTAGTGAAATTTTGATATCAGTGTCAACCAGGGGGTGTAATATAGAGGGCGGCACATAAGTCAGCAGGCATGGACTTGTGTTTTTAAACACTGAGTGCCAAGTGGCTTTTGTGCCACTCTGAAGGCTTATAAGGGTGGAGCAATGGAAGGGTTATCTGGGGAAGCTGTAGCAGTAGACGAAATTTATAAACTTTGTAATTTAAATTTTCGAACGGTATTCCAGTAATAGTACTCACGTGTATATGCAGACCATTGAAATTTCAAAGGGTAAATTGTTAAAAACGAAGTTCTTAAAAATTACCTGACCTCGATAATTTGAGAAGATCTGTTAAGACACTTGGCTTACATTCTTGCGCTAGAATAAATACTTGCACTATCGGTGCTGCTGTCTAGAGGAGCTGCTTTGGTGAAAGTGGAAATGTTATAACAACTGAAGTGCAGTACAGCTGCTACAACCTCCTGCTTCCTTTTGTAACTATTTAATAACACGCAGAACCTCAGGACAGGAATCTTTATCCCTTTAAAATAGGCATGTACTGATAAACATTACAGGTGTAAGCTATGGAACGTTGGTAGTTCTTTTTGTGATATTGAGATTCTGGCGACATTGAAGCATCAGAGTATGTTGTTCTGATTTATGACACTGTTTTGTCTAGTATGTGATTATCGACTTACACGGGAGCCTACTGTCTCCGTCTTCAGGGCAGAACCTCAAATACTCCAATCCAAAAATTAATCATTGCGTTATAGGCGGAATCACGGCGTTGTAGCATAATTATTATAAGTTTTAATTGCTGTAGTATTTTGATTTTTGACGCGTACACTCGAAGTACATGGTTACTAGGCTGGTCAAGGCATTCATCTTTGTATATACGGTTGTTTACAGTCTCGAACTGTGATATTTCTGGAAAGTAGTTACCGGAGCTCATATTTAACGATTATTCATAAGGGAGTTTAATTTTAATTAAATTAATAAATTGTCGGTCTTAAGATCTGACTATATTGTGGACTAAAAGGACATAAGTCTCACTCATAATGGGTAGATAAAGGTACTTTTTGAGGCTTGTAGAAACAGTCCTTTTTATTAAAGTAAAAAGCACGTGTTAATATAACTTTCCAAACGCATCCTATTCCGAGCCAATTAATTCATTCCGTATCCAGACTGCCTGTTTCTCTGAAACATATTCTGTTTTTACCCTCCTAACTGTGCCGCAGGCTGTCTTCGTCTTTCGCGGTTTGACAATTAAACTTCTATACAAATATCTCATTTTTATTAGAAATATAACAAACTCAGCACTTAATTTAATGTATAAGCCTTTATTATGAGTTTCATATATGTGTTACTATGAAAATACTGATTTGTTTTGTATTTATCATTTATGTGATAGTCACATGGACACAATCGAATTGCTAACCGTACCGTTCATGCTTTCTTTCGTGAAATGAATGCACTATATGTAGGCCGTTACGACTGTCCAACCATATGTTTCATCTCAAAAACTGTTAGACTACGCTGAAAGTTGCCGGTCTAAATTAATTTTGTTCTATATTCGTTCTAATAAAACTTATGCTTTACATGAAGCCAAAATTTAAATTTATGCCTATAAGTATTTTCTCAAAATTTGCTTATCACAAAAGTTTAATAAACCAAATAAAACAAAACATTTATTAAAACTTACGATTTGAAATATATTCCGAAGTAGTTAAAATTTCTGTATACATGATAAACGTATTTAATTCTTTGATGCGTGAGATTCAAGTCTGATTTTGTCTGCATCATATCCTTTCGTGCAAGCCACAATCATCTCCTTACATATCCTTACTGATTCATCACTCATATCTCGTGAATGATTTTATAGAGTAGTTCTTCTTCAGAAGATGATACTCCGTCCATTGGTCAAGAACATCCTACCTGTTATGGGGCCCCAAAATTTATAATCGAGTCCACAAGAGCTCACCACTAAAGCCTATCCTAGGGCTGTTGAAGTCTGTCAGCAACACACTATATTTTTAGAGGACCCACGTTAATAATATCCTCCCACGAAAGGTGTTTGTCCAAAATGTCATCCACTATTCAGTTTTTCTTTTAAAATTTTATATGCCTTGCTATTCCTCACGCGTTCTGCATACAGGCTTACCTTATTTATCTTAATTTGATAATCTTAATCATTTTTGGTGCGTTGTGTCAGTTGTGAAACTCCTCATTGTGCGATGTTCTGCAATCTCTTGTCATTTCCTCTGTCTAGGTTCCAAATAATCTTCTTGCCTCTGTTGTCAAACACCCTTAGTGCATGTTTGTTCCTTGCGGCGGGAAACAGGTTTTGACAGCCATTTCTGAACGTAGTCGAAATACAGCCTACATTGTATAAATTTTAGTAGCGTATTTTTTAATTTTAGATAGACGGTATAACAACAATTCTGAATTGAAATGTAGCAAGCATTCTCCTAATTCAATCTACTTTAAATTTTGTAAACATAATTTTGATTTATTGTTTTTATTTCAAAGTGTTTAAAATATACATGGTTTTTAAAGAACTATTGGCTGTCCGTATTGTATAATTTGTACAATATGTCTCGGTTTTTTCTCTTTGCTTTTACGACATTCTCTTTGCTAGCTCCTGCAGTTTTAAATTTCAGGCCTTTGACTGTTTGACCCTGAAGAGGGAGGCACTACACTCTTCCAAAACACCGGTAACTGTTTATCAGTACACAAGTCGTAACATCCCAGAACATCTTAATCTTCCTATACACCGCTGTGACAAACTCCAATAACACTTCTTTTTTTTTTTTGTGTATGGCATTTAACATTTGTTCCCTGCTGAACATATCCGAAAATATTTGTCAGTGATTTTGTCACTGTAAAATGAATTTCAACTCTTCATGGCGTCCGCCCATGCAGGTCCTGTCGATGCTGATGGTCGGTATGGTTACCGGACAGTACTACGACCAGACCACGCCAGTTCCTATCCTGAAGCAGATCAACAGGCACAACGAGGACGGTTCGTATAGTTACGGTTACGAGGCAGCTGACGGGAGCTACAAGATTGAGACGAAACATCCCACAGGAGACGTAGTCGGCAAATATGGCTACGTTGATGACACAGGCAGCTTGCGCGAGGTGGAATATGGTGCTAGCAAACGTGGGTTCGAGCCTGCAGGTACAGGAATCAACGTGGCTCCTCCAACACTCAATAACAACTACAATCAAGGAAATTCTCTGGGCAGTGACTACGATGATGGGCAGTATCGCGAGGACCCGAGCGTCTATTACAAGTCTTCTTCCTTCAACAGTGCATCAAGCCGGCCATCGCACCAGAACACATACCAGTCTCGACCGTCCTACAACCAACAATCCTATAATTATAACCCGCAACCCTCCTATCAGGAGCGTTACAACCCCCCAACCCAGCAGCGTTACAACCCCCCAGCCCAGCAGCATTACAACCCCCCAGCGCAGCAGCAGTACAACCCCCCATCCCAGCAGCAGTACTATCCCAAAATTGATCCTAACCAATTCCGTGGTCACCCAGCAACGAATTTTGATGTATATTCTGGATCGTACAGTGTAAATTACTCTGGATGAAGAACAGACATTTCACATATGATCGTCCATGTTGCCTTGTCATCATAAAAATATGTGCTATGCAGATGTATTTGGAATTAGCTCGTTATAGCGGGCTGTTGTTCGATAATCTGCTACATTTGGTCACCAAATTTAAGCATACAAGGCAATGAACTGTTGTAATAAAATGTGGTAAAGCAACAATCTTATACTGAATTCCATTTACGCCATTCTTCCAGTTGCAGATGAGAGAGATATCGATATCCATATAAGGGATTCGATATTGTATCAATCTTCATGTTTTTATATTTCCAGTTTTATACAAGTCGTGTTCTCACACTCCTCTTTTGTTTCGTAATGTTAAGTAATTTGTAACGTACAGTATGTTAGAATACCATTCTCGTGTTAGATAGACTACGTGTCATATCTCTTCTTCAACGGATCTATCATAAAATAGACCGCCTATCGTGTCCATCCAGAAGCGTAATCAGTAGGTGATTTGAATTTGTCCAGGTGTGTCTGTGGTCCAGAACATACCGATAGATGCTCTTGTGCAGGATGTGCAGGGTCTCAGGGATAATTATGTTAAGAATTTTGATGATTTGGTCACTTTTGCATTGAAATTGGGGAGCCGGCAATTCATGAACGGTCTCATTCTCTAAGGGATGCCTGACGTTAGGAATTACGCCATATCACCTAGTCGATAGTTTCTGACATTTCGGAAGAGCGTACTGTCTCAATCGTCAGGTCTGGGAAAGTAGCCCAAGATGATGGAGTTATTACGCTGCTCCGAAACGTCCGCTGTTCTTTCGTAATAGACATGGCGTCACATCCCAAAAGACTTGATTTGTCATCAAAGCCGTTGTGAGAACCTGACGTCTTGCATAAACTTTCTCTTCATCATAAAGACTTGCTACGCGATGAAATTTTTATATACGATTAGTAAAAATCCTAAACAATTTTTGCTATAACCTAATATATAGCCGAAATGTCATTGGTCCTCTACCAAACCATATAATACAGTTGTCTGCAATGTACCAAATGCAAATAGTATACCGCTTTGTTATGGAATTTTTTTTTTCGCAAGAAAATGTAACAAGATTTGCCATCGGACATAACCCCTGAATCGAATTTTTCATTATTTTTAATTTTACATGTTAATTACAATTAAACAATGTTATTGGCTGAGTATTTGTGGGAGGATCACGCTCATGAGCTAGAAAGATACATTAATTTTAATTCATAAAGACGGTCCAATCCACTGGCAATTCCAGCAGGTACAGTTACATGCCAAATCACGTCCTTCCACAGCTGCACGGCGCACATGGACCTCATCTCGTTTCACAAGCAAACAACACTCTTGCCAAAAATGCTGTAGGACATAATGCAATATTCGGCAAGGTTTCTATTGCTAATGCTGTCTGCCTGTCCAAGTACGTGACGAAATAATACGGGATTCTTCTGGACCCACAAACAATTGCAACTTGTTCCGTCTTACCCTTCACATACATGAATTTATATTTAGTGCAATGTTGGACGACTGCTGTTTTGTTGTTGGAATTCTAGAGTGAGGAATATCGCCGTCTTATTCAGTGATGCCCTCGGAGGTTTAGTCTTCGTAACATTTCGAAGGCAGCAGATCTGAGGTGACAACACATTTTCAGCAGACCAGAAGTATATCTTGTATTGCTGATAATTCAATCCTAGTCACTCGGTATTTACTTATACAGTGTGGTGATTATTTACCCACGTTGAACTTTTCAATAATGCACATATTGTAAACGACCTTTATTAATATGTAGTAATTGAATAATGTGTCAATTGACTTAAGTGGACTTTGTATTATATATATACCGTGACTTAAGTTACTCGTGAATCTTCTCCGTTTAGAGAGGCTTGTGGTTACTTCACCTGTCTCAAATTGGCTCAAGCGTATACAGTGAGTTTCTTTAGCGAGTGTTCATTCAGGAGGAAGCATTGGACTTTCCGTCAAGTCGGACCGACCCGCAAACCATAAGATCACTTCACGGAGGCACTGTCTAGGAAACTCACTGTATTTGCAGCTCTATACTATTATGTGTACATGCTCTATTTCTGTTGTGAAAGACATATGCCAAAGTACGAACAAAATATCTTCATCGTTAATTCATAATAATTGATTACCTTGTCACGTGGAACCAAAAAAGAACACTACCGTAAAAATATTTTAAAATTTTATATCATGTACGTGTTTCCGTAGCACATATATATTTTCCCTCTCTACATTTTCCTTAAATAGTATGATTAAGTGCATTCAGGAAATAAGTGACTCGTCTCAGATTCTAATAAATGTGTTCCGTAATTTTGTCTGTGTGGTAACTGTGTGTTTCTCATGATGGTTGTAATATTTCATTTTATGTATGAATAAACGTTGAAGGTTGAAATAATTGTGCATTGACAGACACAAAATGTTGTCCCCAGTCTTCATCATTTATTACCCTCACCCTCACGTCTATATGGATTGAAGTTAATTCGTATCCCGATTTATTTCCTTATGATAACTTACGGAGAGACTTTATATACGAAATTTCTCTTTTCCCAAGAAAGTTTATAGGCTGTACTGTGATTGTTACGGACTGCGGATATTTCTGCACTCAGTGTTGACGCCTGTCCGCCCCCGTATCAACATAACAAGGGCCACAGTCTCTGTCAAAATGCAATATTTATGACAGACAGTTAAACCAGTTTATTTCACCCACTTATTTTATTAGCTTTATGTACATAACTTTATTATTCGAAGTGTAGGGCAACATGAGAGTAAGGGTGAGTTTAAAGTAATATGTGTGAGCCTGGTAGTAGCCCTTCTTGACAGGAGCACAGTCGTTCATGTGCCGAAAAACATTCTCCATAGGTTTGCAGGAGCCTGCCACTGGACCCGCTCCTGTGCAAGATTAATTCAGTTCACAGTCTTACTTCCCTTATAAGGTATATCTGAAGAGTATATTAACATATATATTTAGAACTCCCAAGTTGCCCCTTGCCTCTTGTCTTCAGATTTACTGCGTAAACCTTTATACTATATGTGTTTCTCGTGGCCCTCATTCGTGCTACACCTCCTGACCAGCATTTGATTTGAGAGTAACCAAACCAATCATGCAGCTTAACAGTTTTTAATTTTTTCCATCCGTTATTTATTTCCTGCCCCTTATGTCCAAATGTTAAATGGAAATAATTTTGAGCTCATATATCTTCAGTGTAAAACAATCGATTACCTCGAAAGGGAATTTTCTCTTCGCCATCACTGTGCCCAGATCAATTATGCGGTCCGTCCAGCCTCCTCTCCAATGGGTACTGGCAAATTAATCTCATTGGTAAAAGAAACGGACAACTGGCTGCTCACATGTATATCTTTACGACATTAAGAATTCCTAGAGGTTTCCCTCTACTTCCTTCTTGTCATCATCTGGCTTGCAACACTGGCTTTTAATCTGGTACGTGGGTACCAATTTTTCTGAGGAATATACTCGTGATTTTGATATCTTGAATGCTGAGTGTAACTGTGAAGCAGGAGACAATTTGTTTCCAAGGCGATAACGAATTAAAATTTGGTCTTTCAAGTTATGGTACCCTGTAGTGTTGCTGTGGATACGTATAGCTTCAGTGTTGACTTCAACCGTGAAGATGGTGATAGTATACTTCTCTCAGAAACCTTGAAAATTACCTGCCTAACATTATACAACATAACCCTGAATATCACAGTATGAGTACCAGATGTGTCGCACGAATCGTCAAGTTTCTTAAATGTAAACGTATTCAGTAACCTCCATTCGGGCAACCTGCAGTGTCGACCTTTACAAGACGTCCTCGTATGTCTCCTGCCCTGATGGCTTTGTACGTTGCTCCGTTCTAAAGCTATTGCCTTTATCTAGGACAACCTAGAAATTATAACAAACAGGAAAATAAGTTGATAATTGATTTTAAAGGTAACGGCTTAATTTTGCCTGATTATAACGGAAGGACTTTCCGACAGCAGGTTTGTCGTCTGCAAAAACGGACTGTAATATATTTACTTGAGAAACTGCTGACACGCGAACAGCATCAATTTAAAAGTATTTGGCAGTTTGCTCTAAATATCTTTGTTCCATCTGGCAAGAAAGGTGTCCTTTAGCTTTCATCTTTTGCTCGTTTTTTACGTTAATTTTGAGCAGTGGTTCTGAAGTTTGGCCACAGGACAATTTTTTAAAAAAGATGGAAAGAAGGGTCACGAGAAACCGGATTTGAGGCGTTCAAGATTTGTTACAATATTTTTATTTTGTGTACATCCTTAATGAACACAGTACTTAACATTTTTAACTCATAATGCTGTTCTAACTGCATCAGGATCTGTTCAGATCTTCGCTTGGAGAACGTATGAAAAACATATATTAAGAACTGTATTCTATTTGCCTTTTCGCCTTGTTGGTTGAGGCACTGCGCTACAAGCCGGAAGGTCGCGGGTTCGATTCCCGATGGTGTCATTAGAATTTTTTCATTGACATAATCCTTTCGGCAGCACTATGGCCCTGGGGTCGACTCAGCCTCTAACAGAAATGAGTACCAGGAATATGTCCTGGGGGGGTAAAGGCGGCCGGTGCGTAGGACTGACAACCTTACCACCTTCATGTGCCGATTGTCTAGAAATGTGGGAGCCTCAACCTCCTGGAACCCTAAGGGCCTGTCCAGGCCTGTAATGGGATTGCTTTACCTTTACTCTCTATCCTGAAACCTACGAAGCGCTATACAGTGGGGGTAAGGGATGCAGTTAACAACGTGTACATGAAATTAATTCTGGGCTATTATATGCCCTGCCCTTTCTTTTGTTAGAGCTTGTACATGACAGGTAAAGACGCAAGCAGTGTCCTTAAGGGACGACGATATCCTGATGGACCGACAAAGTGATCTAACTGCGGAATGCTCTTAACCTTTTGATCTTTATTTTTTTCAAGTCTCTGCTTTTCCGATCTACTGCGATCCAGCGGTAACAATATACGTGCACACATGACAGCTCTATAGAACTGGTTCTTAGAATGTGCTGGCATACAACAACCAGAATGCGACCTTGCATTCCGCTATGTTATTAAGCGACGATTGTAATGTTGACCAACGGAGTACCCACTGGGTGGAGGACGCAGAATTTGAAGGGGTTTATGCAAAAAGGGTATATAGAAGTCAACAACAATACAAAATCTGCAGTAGTTACGGTTACTTTTTAAGTCAAGTAATTCCTTTTTTGCGGAATGTAAAGGTCAGTCCTCTTGGTCAGAGTAACACTGTTATTACTTTCTATCCCTAGCCATTTTCACTCAGTTTGTGTCTTCAACATAGGTTTGTCAATGACATAATCGTGTCATCTCCTTCAGTTCCATTTCTTTCTGATAGATGATAAATTCTAGGTTTTCCACACAAAATGCCCTATCACTATTTTACTTCTCTGTATGTCGCACATGTACCACCAATTTCATAATTATTTATTAATAACATTATTTAATGATGGGTACAAAATATGAAGCTTCTCAGTGGGTAAATTTTCCACTTTTTTGTGAGTACTATTTTCTTTGGCCCAAATATTCTTCTGTTCTGAAACGCTTTCCATCATATATTCGTACTCCACATCATCTGACAGTGGCTTTTGTTACCACTATGTTCAGCAAAGCGATTCGCATTTTATGTAGAAATAAAATTACTTAAGCAATTTGTATTATTTTTGAAAGGAAGTTTTAGCAAAATTTGAATAATTTCAGTATTTCGCTAGATATTACAGTCTTCTAGAACTTACCATTGTGTTCCTGATATATACCAGTGTATCGGGGGAATGTACTCCCTTCATCTTCAGGGAAGGGATAGTTACATCATCCTGAAGAGTAAGCCACATTCTCCTATGGTAACTTTTGAGGCAGTAGGTTTCTCCGAAACTTCAATGCCTATTAACTACATTATATGACGTCACATCCAGAAGACTTTGTATGCACCGCCGTGCGAAGCTCAAATCTTGTATACCGAAAGTTATTTGAATTGATTTCTGAGACGGTGACATTCGTGGCTTTTGCAGAGTGTTGATGAATATTCAGGTTTTCTGGGATATTACACCTTGTCGACCTGTAACAGTTTTCGACGTTTCGGAGAGCATAATGCGCTCATCTTCATGGTTAAGCGGTAGATGAGAGCGATTCCTAAGGAATTTATGTCAGATTTGCACTGAACACTTCCCTGCAGGAGCACCCAATTCTAGGGTGTGCAACATGTTTCAGTTTATGTCGACCTCATGCACCCATTCGTTTCTCATTAAAGTGGTGGTGTAGATTTATCAGTTGTTGGTGTTATGGTGTTGCTTTCACCGTTCACAGCTATTGTTCCGTCATCCTATTCATTCCACTTGCCTCTCACCTCTTCGGTCGCAACTGTCATCAGTAAAGGCGGTTGAATAATAGACAAAAGGAAAGGTTCTTCCTGTATAAGTATTACAGAATCTGGTTCCTTGTTTTGTAGCATCTCTCATTGTCCATATTCGCTAATAGAAGATACAGATATAACGGCGACTAATGACCTGTTCCATCCCAGTGGCCGCGCGGTCTAGGGCTTGGGTCTGCGGCCTTTCGCTTGCTGGGATTTTAGGTTCGAATCACGCTGGGGACATGGATGTCTCTTGTGAGGGTTGTGTGTTGTAAGGTAGAGGCCTCTGCGTCGGGCTGATCACTCGTCCAGAGGAGTCCTAGCGAGTGGTGTTTCTGAGTGTGATCGTGAAGCTTCGATAATGAGGAGACCCTGGCCCAATAAGGACTCTTGCGCCATTGGAAAAAAACATGACGTGTACAGATATTACTCTGTAAACAACCATTAATTGTATGCTTGACGAGAGATTTAAAGTTTTCACGGAGATGAAATTTAAAATATTAGTGATCTGGTTTATGACAATATGTAGTATAATAGGTAGTTACATACGTTTCGGAGTAACCTGCTGCCTTCGTCTTTGGGTTTCAACCATCTACCACAATGCACGGTGTCGTAAACCACAATTCCAGTTGGCACCTAAATGTATGTATAGGTAGAAGGCCAGTGTCTGAGGATTGTGTTGTATCTTAGAATGTATACGTTAAAGTGTTATTTAACCTCTTCCAACAAGTGATATGTATGGTATATGCACCACCTGCTTAAATATTGCAGGATTCTTTCTTTTTCTCACATAGCATACTTACGTCTCTCATATGATTCTTAGAATAAATGACAGTTTTTCTCCCTAAAGTGCTTTTCTAATTTATTATTGGCTATCACTTAACTATTCGACGCCATATAATCTGACTATGCACAAGTATAAACGGAAGTTATTCAAGTCTGTATTAGTGTGTCCATTTTCGGTAAAAATGATTCTACTATTTAGAATAACCACTTAGAGCAAAAAGTTTCTTTATCAGGTGTACAGGTTAAGTGTTTTTGATGAAGTTTCTCTTTAAGAATTTCCCTTTAAAATACATTGAACTTTGTGCTAGCATGAACAATATAATAGTCGCTCACATATTAAAAGTATTCTCAAGTCTGAATGGAACCTGTAGGTTCGTTATCGTGTTTATAAAGCCAGCCACTCCTTCCTATCCTAAGACATATGAACCCAGTCAACCCCTCCCATACTATTACTTTAAGATACTTTTTAATAGTACACTTCAATCTATACCAAGGTCTTCCAAGTGATTTCGTACGTTCAATCCTTTCGACAAAAATTCTGTACGCATTTCGAACGTCTCCTGCACGAAACATGTCCAGTGAATCTCCTAATCCTTGAGTTGATTTTATTAATGTTTTATGAGGAGCACAAATCTTTGGACTATACGAGTAGTTCCAGAACCTGAATAGTCAACACCATAAGACATTAGTTGAAACGCGTGCTCGTTTATCAGATCAGTGGTATTCAAACTGTGTTCACAGGAATCCTCCGGTTCCGCAGGCGCCTTTCGAGGACCCACAAGCACATATTCTTCATAATTAAATCAGTAAATGTAATTTTGCTACTATTAATTAAATGTTTCTATTTTACTCCCAATTTTGATGTGCAATTGGCACGGGGTTTATTTTCAATGTAAAACACCAGAAATAAAATTTTCTTCATAAATATTCTGAACATTTTAGTCATTTAAATAGAATTTTGTGTTTAAAAAAAGTTTCATTTTACTTTTGCACACAAAAATACACTTTTACTTTACAGGCTTTGCTCTTATATTCAGATTAGTCAAATTGGTTTGACCGATATTAAGGGTTGGATCACAAGACATTGGCGTTTAGGCTTCATGCACTGTTAGAGTAGTTGCCAATCTTGGAAGGCGCTCAAGTACTATTACGTGCAAAGAGAGCTGTTCTTTTCGTGAACACAATTATTGTCTTCGACAGAAATATTTGCAGGCTCACAGGAGGCACGAAATCAGCTTTGCCTAAGCACCACTCTACGACGACATATCGAACAGTGGAGGTATCGCTTATCATATTCTTAAGTGGGACATCAAATGTTTATGCTTGATCAGCTTCTCACGCCAGCCGCTTTAACCCTCGGAATAAGTCCCTGTGCAGACCCAACAGTAGACCGTGTAAGCACCAGAGTCAGTCTGGACGCTGTGGAAAATAGATAAAACTCGGTCCCGGCCGGGACTCGACCCCCATTTTCTCATCATCCATCCCGTAGCCTATTAACTGCACTGCGAAGCGCAGTGGTCTTAATGCACGTGTGAAATGAGCTAATAACGATTTTGTGACCAACTTTCCTGTCTGAAAAGGAAAGTATTTACCACTGGAGGAGATCCTAAAGCACTGCTTATTAATTTCCTACATTGGTAACAATAATACGGCGGACACGCGAACTTTTGATTTGGGAGGACTCCAGAGATACTTGCTGCAGTATCAGAAAATTTTGTATTACGACAGACCTAGGAAAGGCATGCAACGTATATCAAGGTAATATTTCAGTCAAATTGAAAATAACAGTATGATAATGGTGCGAAAATATGAGTATAATAAAAAACCATAATGTATAATAACAGATAATAAACACCGAAGTAATGCGCAAGGTACATTTTTTTAGGTCAACAATTACAAGAATGGCGACTATGTGAATCTTTTGGTCATATCCTACAAATTCAACGTCATAATGAAGTCTGTCTTAAGACAGGTCCATAGACTCTTTCAAAGGGAATTCCCCAGAGAGTGCGATCTAGTACTTCCTTCTTAAACATACAGTGTCTTTCCTATCCGTAAGGTCATCCGGTAGCTGCTTACATCTTCTTTGATGTCTTCACCTATTTTCTGTCTTGTCTTCTATCTTTGCTTCAATCACGTGTTTTAGATGGTAGTTTTACGCAAGATGTGACCAATTCGTTTAGCCTTTCTTCGTTTTATTGTATGTAGGATATTTCTTTCCTCCTGGACTCTTACGTGATACTTCTTTATTTTTCACACAATCGGTTCATCTGATTTTCTCCATCCTTCTCCAGCACCACATTTGAAAACTTTCAAGGTATTTCTGATCTACTTTCCGTAGTGTCCTAAGTTTCAACACCATACAAGGCTATGCCCCAAATGTAGCACTTTACTAGTTTCTTCCTTAAATGTAAGTAAAATTTCCTGGTGAAAAGAGTCTTCTTCTTGTTGAATACTGTTTTTTTTCCCATGGCAATCCTGGATTGAATTTCACATGTACATCTTGCATTATTTGTTATCAGGCTAACCAGATAGTAAATTTAACATAATGTACAGAGATCATTTTAGGTGAAATTTATTTACAAAATGAAATAAAGAACAGTAACATTATTAAAGGATACGCACGACTATAAATATATGCAGCAGGAAAGTAATCTTAATGATTTATACTTTGAACCCTTCGGGCGCGAGGCTCACCGCTTTCCTCATCCTAGTGCGAGGGGTAGACTTTTTAGAGCTATACATTTACCTTCCTTATATTCCTTACACATGGACAAATTTACCATTATATTTACCCTGAAACCTGTATGTGTGTATAGATCGCGTATAAATATTTGCCGGTTCGACAGTAACAGAATAAAGATTTTTATATTCATACTGTAATACATCTACGTACACAGTGTCTTTATTTTCTAATTTGTAGAGTTGTCGATACATCAGGTTCTTATTCTAGGGGTCCGTGATTCAAATTTCTTACCGGGGACCTGCTCTCCTGGCAGAGCTTTCGGTTATCCCAAGTCGCCAGGGAGAATGTCAGAAGGCCTCGACTGCTTCTTTCTACATCATTTTAAATTAATTTCTTTGTAATAACTTTATCATTCCACGCTATTATAATTGTGAGCTATGGAATGCTCAGTGAAGTGCGCCATAAACAAATAAATGTTTCCTAATCTACGACATTTATTCTTCAAAATTAGTGACATAAGTACTGTAATAACACACTTCAGCTTGCGAAGCTAGCCGTACTTTGTAGATATGTGATCAGAGATGAAACACCAATTCTATGACAAGGTATTGGATATACTTTCACTTTCTTTATCGAATGGGCTTGGGGCGTCCTCGGATTGGAAGAAACTGCAAAACTCTAAGACGTTAACAATTTCTGCCATTGTCCTCGAATTAAAAAACCATATAAAAATGAAAATCATTTTATAAGAATTTCTCGTTCTGACGTTATTTCCGGGTGGTCTAATCACGTGGTTTGTCTTAGCCACGCCTAATATGACGTTATTTAAGCCAATAACGGTAGACCAGCATAAAGGTCGCCAGGTTCCTCTGGTTTGACTCAGTGACCACACCCATCTCAAGGTCAGTACTGGACATTCGTTCATGGTCATTATGACGGAATGCCTCGTCTAGCAGTGTATGTCGGTCGAATCCAAGTGATTCCCAATCCGAATGTAGCGGAAATTGGGGCTCTGTTTGGGTGGATGTTTATTCTTCAGATTTTTTTGTCTTTTACGATGCTATCAATAGCTCAGATTGTATAGCATTGAATGATAGGCAGCTTCGTGAATAATGGATTGGAAAGCATGTGGGAGATTGTGGGCGTCGTTGACTCTTTTAGATACTATCACGACATTTTGCCGGATATAATGACGTAAAACATTCTAAACTCCAGTCAGAATAACCCCTGTCCATGACGAGATTTTAACCCAGGATTCCTGAATACGAAGGATTCCCACCCGCCTTCCCATTGCTACTAAAATGTGGCTTCAAACTTGATAATTTCAAGAACTAATCATTCGTGCTAGCGTTTAGAATGTAACATTTAAAGTTGTCGCTGCCCATGGCTTGAAGTTTCATAGGAAGACTGGAGGTATAGCTCTACTCATTCTTAATCTTGGCACTAGATGGAAATGAGTGGTCAACTTCACGTCCCGGCCACTTTACCGCGGGGGAAAGGAAGTCTGTAATCCATTGAATGGAAGGCTGAGTGGGCTTCAGATCCGGTCTAGGCGTTTTTGCAGAAGCGAAACATCCCTCGCCGCTGTCGGTTTTCGGTGTCAGCCGTACAGTTCTTATATCCAGTTTACACATGGACATGCGGGTTTTAAGTTGACGCTGTGCAAACAACGCTATTGTCCGCGGAGTGAGTGAGACGTACTATACATGTACTATGTCCAAGAGGTAAAAACATGTTGAGAGAATTTTCTGAAGAGAACTGATGGGTTTGATGGAAAAAGTTGTAGGCTGGAAAGAGATAGTAATTAGACAACAGGATTTTTCTCTGCACCAAAAAATCCAAATCCGGTACTCGAGCCCACCCAGTCTTCTATTCAAGAGCAAATGAAGGCTCTTTCCTTGAGAATAAAGCGGCTAGGGCGTGAAACTGCATGCTTACCTCTATCATTGTCGAGCATACAGTACGTTGAGCTATGCCTCCACTCTCCACATGCCTTCTAGAAGTGATGCTTAATAAAGCATAGGAACAAATTTACGTTAGTGTTCTCCCACCTATACTTCGGTATAACAAAGGAAAACTCCCTAGAGTTTTCCTCCTATATGTTGCTGAGTGAAATGACCGCAAATAACATTTTGGAAATTTGTGTTACAGAGTTGTTAAAAATCAAACTGTTTACAAAAAATGTATTTTTTTTATTTTTGCGTATTTATGACAGTCGTTTGGCCACATAAAACTGAGATTATAGATGTTTTCTTTTTATGATTAATAAAAAATACAAATACATTTCTCAGTATATTGCCTCCATTCCGGCCGGCGATGCTGCTGTTTAAGCCCTAGAGAGCGCTTCTTGTCTTGAACCGGAGCATGAGTCTGTAATTGTAATTGAACTACCTTGAACTCCGCTTGAAAAGCTTCCAATCCGCAAAGCAGATTTTTGCGTCGCTGCACATATCTGCCATTAAATACTAAGAAAAAAATGTAAATCAAAGCTAAGGCGTCCGTGAGTAATGACTCCGAACTTCTGTAAAAGGATTCTATTCAGCGAAGCCATTTCTTTTGGTCTTTCCAAGAAACAGTCTACTTAACAGACTTTATACTGAGCCTTGTACAGCTGAAACTGGCCAAGAGAATCTCTCATTTTATGTAAGCCAAATGTTCATCGCTGTAGTAAAACAGAAGCTTGATATTAAACCACAGGCCAAGTAATTTCAATCCATTTCACAACCTCTATATACATTCCAGTTTTAATATTATCCCCTGTCTTCTCCCAGACCTTCAGTTTTTTCTCATCCATTGCTGATTTCCATTCCGAACATTATGTACATTTCTTATCACCTTCACCCTTCTGGAATGGACGAAAATAACACAATGATAGAGACTTTGAAGTTTCTCGTTTGTAATTTTCTCCTTCCCTATCGTAATTCAGGTGTGTTTGTCCAGGTATCCTCATGGTGAAAATGTTTGTTCTCAGGGATCTGCCATTCATATTCTGAACAATTTTATAGCATAAGTTTTTGGGGCGAAGATAGTAGAAACTGCGGCTAAAATCAGCACGCACGCGTTACAGCGCTCACAAACCTGTTATATATTCAGATCAATTATATTTTCTCTTGAAAGCGAGAGTGACATGATACCTTCAGGGACAGCCGCGTTCCAAAGAAGCCTTCTCTGTCATGTCCTCACTGTTACCTTTTGCTCCAAGTACGAAAGAATGCAGTAAATAAGAACTCGGGGAAAAATTTTCAGCCGATATTTAATAATCTGTCAATCTAGTATTTTACAGTAGAAAGAAAGTGTTTTTATTGAGCTTACAGTAGTTAACTCCGTGGAGGAGGATCGTT
Source organism: Reticulitermes speratus (assembly GCA_021186555.1). Taxonomy (NCBI): domain Eukaryota; kingdom Metazoa; phylum Arthropoda; class Insecta; order Blattodea; family Rhinotermitidae; genus Reticulitermes; species Reticulitermes speratus. Next base: position 27,296,777 of record JAJKFL010000005.1, read on the forward strand.
CTTGACAAGTCAACAGTTGCTGATCTAGTCAAGACATTTCCTACTTTTATGAAAACCGATAGCTAATTACCGCGTTTACAAAAGTCTGCATAATGGTATACATGAAAATTATAAGAATGTCATAGCAAATAATGCTTTGTAACACGAGGCGAAGTCACGGTTTATGGGTGGGTGTGTGTGTGTGGGGGGGGGGGGGTTGATCTTTTCTACACCACGTTTCAATTTATTATTGTCCGTTTAATTCTTTTGATGTTATACTTTCTGTTATTTTATTTGTTTATTTTTTTATATGGCTCGACAGCCTTATATGGGCCTGGGCATCCTCTTTTCGTCGAGGTTTCATGATCACACACATTTGAGACACACCACAGTCGGTAGGACTCCTCTGGACGAGGGACCAGCTCGTCGCAGAGACCTCTACCTGACAACACACAAACACTCACAAGAGACAGACATCCATGCCCCAGTGGGATTCGAACCCACGATCCTAGTAAGCGAGCGGCCGAAGACCCACGCCTTAGACCGCACGGCCACTGGGATCGGCACTTTCTGTTATACGTCTATATGTAGGAAATGAAGTAGGTTTATGCGAAAGCTATGCTGCTTTAATCCCTACGTTTCAAACTTTAAACAGTCAGTTGACGGAATTATATACGTTACGTCATTAAGGCTACTGAAAACTTATGATTTTTAATTTTGCCACATTCGATAATAACAATGTGGCGGATAAACGAAGTTGTGAAAGACAACAGGCATTTGTACCACATAATATAACTGTTTAAAGCCCAACGGTAACTATATGTACCACCTGCTGTAACTTTAATGTACGCTACATTCTGCTACACATTGTCTTTATGTATTCCATATCATTCGTACAGTAAACACTACTTGGATAGAATGAAATAAGATTGTCATTTTTAACGATTTTCAAATATTCTCTACTAGGCTGTATATGAATACGAAGATGGAGAGTGTGATAGAGGTATCAACAGCAATTGTCATGTGAATGGAACAGGCAGTGGTCTTACACCTTGATGCTATTCTTGTCGTCCTTCATGATGACTGAACTGTCTGGAGAATTTAATTTCTATCCTTACTTGCCATTCAAAGCTAAAATTATCAGATATCTCAAAGCCACTCCTGACGAGAAATATCACATTACATGTACAAGTAAACGTTATTCTTGTACTAAACACCGTGTCACTAAGAGAACTGGGGGAGTGGATGTAAACATCCACATATTCTTAAACTGAGAACTGAATGGAGATGAGAGCATTACTCCTGCTCTCTAGACAACGCATGACATTAGGTCACAACTAGTGACGTAGATGAAACCCCCACAGACGTCGCAGGGCCAGGGGCCCCATGGGTCAGGGATTCCCCCAAACTAAACAATGTGTTTAATATTGTATTCACCGTGCATCTTGTATAAATTAAAATTGAAATTTTTCGGTAAGGTACCTTACCATCTTCATCAGGGATCATGTCTTGTGTATGTTTAACATATGGTATACGCAACTAAATGTAGTAAAACCCCTGAAGATGGTAAGGTACCTTACCAAAACATGTCGGGTTAATTAAGAGTTAATTAATCTACTATTAAAAATTTTATATTGAAGGTGCATCAAGTTGGTTTTAATTTCAATTTTAATTTAAACAATGTGTTTTATGTTCCTTCGGACAGAAAATATCTGGGAGTAACTTCACTAATAATATAGGGGGTCCCCAATTATCGACACGCCGGGTGGGAGGGGGGGAGGCGCTTCTGGCTAACTACGCCACAGTCACCTCCTTTCACATCCACTCCAATTTATTTTTCGCTTATCATCCTAACATTTGGCGTTTTAAATTATGAACTAGAGACATAGTCGTTAAGTAAGCAAAATCATTTTTATCTTTATTTTCTTCTGTTTTTCAGTTATTTCCTTATTTTCTTCCCCTCCTTGTTTTCCTCTTGTCTTATATTTTCCTCTTTTTCATACATACATACATACATACATATATACATTCCATGGATCCATAATTTTGTCACAAGACAAGAGGATGTGGAATAAGTCATAAGATACAAAATCATGCAAAATGTACATTGCAAAATGCTTTAAACATTCTATGTGCAGTCTTAGACGTCAGTATTATAGGTTAACAGTACTCATAAGAAATTCATCTACAGAGTAAAAGGAGTGTGCATTTAAGTATCTTCTTAGTGCTGCTTTAAATTGTGCCTTTTCATTCTTAAGATTTTTGATATTACATGGTAAGCTATTGAAGATCCTGATACTAGAATAGAATGTACTTTTCTGAAAGCATGATAGGTTGGCAATTGGTCTATGAAGATGGTGCTTATTGCTTGTATTAATACTGTGTATTGATGAATTTGTTTGAAAGTTTTCTTGATTATCAACGAGGAAGTTCATTAATGAAAATATATATAGGTATGGAACAGACAAAATCTCTAGTTTTTTAAATAGACTTCTGCATGAAGTTCTAGGATGTGCACCAACCATAATTCTGAAGATTTTCTTTTGTAATGTAAATATCTTCCTGCTGTTGGACGAATTTCCCCAAAAATTATTCCGTATTGTACAATAGAGTGAAAATATGCGAAATAAATTGACTTGAGAGTGTTAATATTGCTGATGTGGAACATTGACCTAACTGCATAACATGCTCCACTTAATTTAGGTATCATTTGATCAATATATGTGGCAACACACTATTTGAACAATCAGCTGTTACTGTCGTCGTCTATCCACTTCAGTCGAACTCCTGTCAACATATGGCTTCTATGAATGCAGGGGAATTCTTGTGTAGCTGAGTTTTTATCGTGGTCTGAACAAAGAACTTTGCTCTGTGAAGTTGGATTGTTTTACGTCATCACGGAAAGTATTTCTCACCTTAGGAAACATTAATTTTCTCTAGTTGCTAAGGTTGTGTTAATATGCTTACATATGTCTGTGTTAATATACTTATATGCGTCTGGTCCTAAAATTTGAAAGTTTCTGATGTTAAAGATTTAGATTATAGTTAGTATATAGACATAGTATATAAATAGACAGGGAGACATTTACTGTTTCATTGTTTCTTTTGCGAAGCTGAAAATTTTTGCATGTTGGTTAAACTTTACAACACGTAGCGCTGTTAGCAGATGTTAGAGCGTATGTTGCAAACATTATAGCCAACTTCCATATCAGCATTTCTAAATTGGAAAGACATGAACGGATTATATAAAACGGATGATAAACACGGTTACATCAGAGCATAGTTGTCGTAGCTTTTTTTCTCTATTCCTCTGTTTATTTTTATTTGCATCTTTATATGTTTGTTTGTTTCTTGTTATTTCCATTTCGATTCTTTCTGTTTTTCATTCATTCTGTAATCCTTCATCACATGTTTATTTCCTATTTTATTTGTGTATTCCTTCATTATTTTTATTTCCTTCTCTTTCTTTCTGTTCTCTCCCTTTTCCCATCTGTTTATTTCCTTTTTCCTTTCCCTTTTCTAGCTGGCGATAAAGTGTTTAGCTTTATTCTGACAGTCTGCATTTCGGAGCTGCGTCAGGAAAATCTCTACTTTACATTTATCCGATCTCGGTGGTTACACCAATGGAATAATGGTTTCGAATCCCACTATAGCCATGGGCGTTAGCCCATTCTTTGCTCTGCAGCGGTCTATTCACGATCTATGGATTCCCAAAGCTTGCCTTAATCAGAATTTAGATAAAATGCACAGCAGATGAGGCCAAGGCACGAGTCGCTCCACTGCAGGGCTAGAGAAGACAACAGGAAATATTACATACAGAAATACATCCCAGTGCGACTTCCCTTCCGGCATTTAGGACTAATCAATTCTGCAGCACTACATGATAACCTTTGTTTTGTGAGAAATGAAATCTGATTAACCTTGTCAGGGCTCCTGAGGTCACAAACTGACGGCGCTCTGAGCCAAACTCTCCTTCCTACATGGTTATAATGCTTGACAAACGTCATAACTACTGTTGGCATGGATTGGTACTTCTCGCTAAATATTGTTAGCTTGTTCAAATTATGGGAGATCAGATGAGCGGCACGTAGAACCTATGTGAGCCTAGAGAACTACATAAAAATTTTGATCAGAAAACCTGAAAGAGAAGTCCACTTGGAAGAGCTAGGCTTAGATGGGATTGTAATATTGAAGTGGGTCTTAAGGAAATAGGATGAGATGACGAGGGCAGAAGTTACTGGGATCAGAATGGAAACGAGAAGCGGGTTGTTGTAAAAAGGGTAATGAACCTTCCGGTTTTATAAAATGAGGGAAATTGCTTGAGTTGCTAAGGAGCTGTTAGCTTCTCAAGAAGTAGCGCGCTCTATGGAGTTTGTTTAGTTATTTAGTCAATAGTAGGAGGCATTTTCTGGCTAGAAACAGTGAAAGTCCAGGTTACTCCCAGCTCCGAGAGACCTTGCTGGTCCGCGGACACTGCCAGCCCCACAGCTCTACTCTGCTGTAGTCTGGCATAGACCTTGCTCTAATACTGCACATACATATATCCTTCTCCTGCCCCCTCCCCTTTATGTACCCCATATAAAACAAGGTGTTTGTGACAGAAACCAGCCCAGTTGATCAATTATACCTTGTGCAGACTGGAAAGAGAGACCCTTGTTTTGAAATTGTGCTGTTTTGGAGCTTCAAATAATGGCGCTTGTGAGATTGGTACGTAGTGTTCGTGACATAATATAAGTACATGTATTTGGTGAACACTGAACAGTAATTTTAGATGTGATATTTATTATTTGTTTCTAGGATTACCACTTAAGCGCGTTAGCGTGGTGTTATTGTGAGTCTTATGAAAGAGGTATACCGAGATGTTTATTGCTAGCTAATATAGAACAATTTAGTGCACGTGAATTGATGCAAACAGTTTTAGAGACTTCACATGTCCTTATCACATGAACTGTCTGATTTAAATTAAGAAAAATTATTTGACAAAGAATAAACTCGCTGATATAACGCTAAATATTTATTTAAGTTAATGCAGTTTCCCCATATGCGTAAGAAGTTTTAGTTTCATTAACACTGTGAAACAACGTATGAATGATGTGATTTGTGGATGTTCTAGAATGTTACTTAACATGTATCGCGTAGTTCAGAAATTAACCTAAATCTGATCCTGGCTTAGTCTTTGTTTGTTTGTCACAAATATTTTATTTTAATTAAAATTTACAGTAAATTAGAAAGATTCATCCAACATATCAGAGGTGTTTAAACCCATAACAACCTTTTAATGTGACGTTACTTGAGAATTTGTAGTTTGCTTTCCTGTTAGAACCGCTGTATCAAAGACTCTATAGGATATAATTATATTATCTAAATTTGTTACACCGCACATTTGTGAGATTGTGTATGGTTTGAGGCTTTCTGTAAAACAATAACGCCTTATGTGAACGCAATGTCTGTCCCGCTGCGGTAGCTCCTAAATTTTTGGACAGGTTTTCTTTAATTCGATAAAACCAGGCTGTCATTAAACTTCATTGGAAAAATGCGAGTTTCACCTATGTTGACCTACAGTAAAATCCATTATACGCTCTTGAACGGACTTTTCCATTTTAGGTCATCAATCGTGGTCCTTATTCTGCAGACAGCCTGTAAGGAGGCTTAAAAACTGCAGAGAACGTTGGTCGATATTTATTATATTAAATATCGGTGGCGCAGTTGCTTGAGGCACTGCGCTACAAGCAGGAAGGTTGCGGGTTCGAGTCCCGATGGGGTCATTGGGATTTCTCATTTACTTAATCCTTTCGGTCGCACTTTGGCCCTGGGGTCGACTCGGCCTCTAACAGAAATGATTACCAGGGATATCTCCTGAGGCAAAGGCGGCCGGTGCGTAGGGTTGACAACCATACCTCCTTCACGTGCCAATATTCTAGAAATTCCGGGAGCCTCAACATCATGGAGCCCTAAGGGCCCGTCCAGTCCTGTAATGGGATAGCTTTACTTTAAATTTATTTGCCGTTTATTAAAAACCACGCACGTGATTGTCACGTGATTACGCATATGATATCACTGATCCGTGTTACGCCCTCTTACATTCAGTCGAACTTTGCATGCCACAAAAATATGTTGGTACAAATATTTCGATATTGAGCCATGGAATATAAACTCTTTAATCCTATTTTGGCTGAAAATTTTAATTGATTTAATGGGAATGAATTCTGTCCTGTACCAGTTTGGTCGTAACATTTAATATGGCATCGAACAAATCATGGGACCGTGGTGTGAGGAAGTCGAAACCTCACCAGTTTTACTGGTGAAGAGAGAAGATGAACTCCATTTTCCACGCAGTTGACTTTTGTTCCCCTCTTCTACTGAATTCACAGGCCTCGAATCGAAATATGTCTATCGAGCATTCTTCGGTTGGACTCACATTTTAATGAAAGTGACGCACAGATGGGAGACGCATCTCTCGACAAGCACCATCCCGCAAGATCATTCACGCAATCGCTCATCACGCATTGCACATTCCCGGAAGTGAGGTTCTTGAAAACCAAGACTTTTACACTTCCTGTCTTCATTGTGACTATAACACGTAAGGGAAGCCGAGTAACACCTTAGTTATTAATAATTTGTCACTCGCGTGATTCAGTATCTTGCTACACATTACTATCAGCTTCAATGTTTGTCTCAAACAACGGTTGTTGACATCAGTCCCCTTTTCAGCCCACATACCTCTGTTTTGGAATTTTTCTGTTAGGATCCTAACCATCTAATTCCATGGATGAGAGACATTCTTGAAGAAGTGACAGTCACTCAGATAGTCAAGAAATTAGCCGCTTTGTGTGGGACATTGCATTATTTACAACGGTCGTGGTCTATATTGTGATCCAAATGAATCAAATCCATATTCTCCAACTCATTTTCTTTAAAATTTACTTAATATTATCCTCCCAGCCACGTTTAGGGTTTTCAAGTTGTCTCTTCTCTTCAGTTTTTCGTGTATACACAGTTCTCGGCTAGTACCCAAGCAATAAAAAGAAAATTTTAATATTTATGTAAGATAGCAAGGCATAAATTGGCCGTGACTCTTTGCAATCACATTCTTTCCAGCTCACACTTGAGTCTCTGTCTTCAATTTAAAGCTAAATAATCTGTGCAGTTGATACAGCTTCGTTACGTGACACAAGGGTGTTAATATTAAAAATTCAAACTGCTATGGTCACTTTATCTACTACTTCCTTTAGTATCCAAAGACTGTATTTTGTACACACATTATACTATGCATTTTTATAATTCTCGCAATAAATAATGGTATTTCCCTTAAAGAGCATTAACCTGTTTGTCTTTGTAACATAGGTGCTATGTGCTTTCTCTAAGGTAGACCTGAATTTTTATGTATTGTAATGACTTTCTTGTTGCCAATTGCCTTTCGTAATTTAAATTAAAAGTAAATCCATTGCCCAATTAAATTCGAAAATAAATGATGGTCTGAACCAGTGAAAAGGAAAAAAAATTTGCAAAGAAGGAGTTTTAAACATACGTACTTCTGCTGCCTATGGACTTCTATTGAGCTGTGGACGAGAGACAGAACAAGACGAAGTGCACACAGTGACTTAGAGGGTTCTTGCCCTTTGGCTAAAATTTTGCTCAAGTTAAAGGTGAATTTATCTGTATACAGGCCTGGACATGCCCCTGGGGTTCCAGTATGTTGAGGCTCCCAGATTTCCAGACAATCGACACATGAAAGTGGCAAGGTTGTCAGCCCTAAGCATTGGCCGCCTTTGCCCCCCAAGATATATTCCTGGTACTCATTTCTATTACAGGCTGAGTCGACCTTAGGGCCATAGTGTGGCTGTAAGGATTACGTCAATGAAAAATTCCCATAACTCCATTGGGAATCGAATCCCCGACCTATCGGGTTGTAGCGCAGTGCCTTCGCGTAGCCTCAGTTAACAATGACATACAGTTTAAGATTTGTATTATTTTCTTTAACCTGCATATCTCAACGTACGGCTATTGACGCTGACATTGTTTTGGCTCAGTGACATAAGACGTGAAAGTAAGATTGTTAAAATACAATTACATGTAGAATCGGGAAGTACTGAAAGAAGCTGAAATTAGTGTTCCCATATATTGCATTATGATCTATCCGCAAAGAACAGCAATCCTTTTATTTAAACAGACACTTGTAACAGGTGATGATAACAGTGATTTGCTTGAACAAGAAAAATCTTCTTCTGGAGAGAGAACTTGCATTTTAAAAAATTCCGTCAATCCTAACCTTTCTCATTACAATTTTTTTTTGCTTATTCAGCAAGGCTTGTGTAGCTCAGTGCATAGAGTAGCGAATACTAGAATAAGTAGTGAATAAGGAATTGGAACGCATGTGGAAAGCAGTGATTGTGTCCTAATTTGAGTTACTTACGTATCGTGTCCCTGGACGGATTAAAAAGAAAATCCTCAGGATAGCTTATTTCCAACTAGATATTTGAAATCAGGACCGCCGTAATACAAAGCAGGAATGCCACTTACTTGACAGCTATTCGACTCATCGAGAAAAGAATGCCTCATTTCATACTGACTGTTTTGGATAAAATGATCTTTATTTACTATACGACGTTTCGGGAGTTATCTGTGTCCTGTCTTCATGTGGTTGGTTGTCATACTGACGTATATATTTATATTCAGTTTTTATACAGTGATAAGAGTAAGGATAAAACCCAGAACCGTTTTAATATTGGTCTTCAATTTGATCTGGACGGTTGCTACAAATATCGGAAAAGAAAGTAGAAAATATCTGGTGATGAGTTAATCATTTGTCAAAAAAACCGGAAAAGAATAAAATACCGAAACGTTGTGTACGTTGAATATACATCACGCAGTGGACAATGTCCAGTATAGTTGCGATATTATATTGACGATTGTCGAGACTCTTTGGACAGTCTCTCTTTTGCGTTGATCTAGGGTGACAGTCTTAGCGAATTGTCGATCCATCATCGAATGTTTAGATTTTTTAGTCTGAGGCTGCCTCAGTGTGACTGCAAATGTTTGAGGCCCTCAAACTTATAGAAATGATTTAGTGTAACTTTATCAGATCGTATTTCGACATGCATTATTTAATTATTTCGACAAAAGTTTTTGTACCTTTTTTTTTTACTTTATCCCTTCTTGGGGATCGTTGCTGCCACTTTGGAAACGATGTGAAGAATCCTACAAAGTTTATGAAAGATTCATTAACTCATATTTAGTTTTGAGCCGAAACAGGCTACGTGCTCTAACCTATGATAGAATAAATATTATTTTGAAATTCGATTAGAATTTTAATAGTAATCCAGTAGTCAGTTAATTTTATAAATGTGTTACTGATCAGAAGTGACTTAAAATGTGGGGGTACTTATTAACACACAAACACACATATATTAACAGTACAGCAGAGAGATGATGAATACTTAATAGTATCCACTTCAGTTACTCCACCAGAGAGCATGATCGCAGTTACGTGCATTGTAATTAAAATCATGCCCCGGGGGTAGCCTTGCTTGTCAACCTTGACAGATTTTTAAATCGAATTCCCTCATGAGATAATTCTGAGCTGTACTCATAGATGGCACTAGTATATGAAAACGCACGTAGCTCAGTCTTCGTTGCCGCATATGGAAACGGTTTCTTAGTTACAAACTGAGTGGATGGGCAATGCAAAATTACGTTTGTATACCACGTCATAGGCCCACATATCAAGCTGAGAATTGCAAGTATAACAAAAAATTCTGGCGTTTTCGCACTGTGGTTGCCTATAGATTTATGAGAAAGTACAAAATCTGCCGAATTGTTCACGGGTTACGGCACAACATATAAAGGAGCAAAGATTATTATTATTATTAAATTGGCTATTTGGCTGTTTACTTGGCGCATTAATAAACAAATATTGAATTCAGGTTAATTGAATTAATTTATTAATGTGTCACTAATTCTGAATACGTTGAAATTGTTGGATGTAACCTCAAATAATTCAGCGTAGCCATATTTATCAATTTTTAACTTACAACAGATATTTCACACGTAATATGTAGGTATGTTTCTGTTCTAGTTCCGCACCAAATTTAACTTACGTAACTCCAGTGGTTAATTAGTTATTGCCATAAAATTGTAATGGAGAGATAATTTTTGCGCAGACGCCATTTGTTACCATTCTATAAGGTTCTGACGATGGTGTATGACATCTGAACTCATTGGACTTTATGGATATCCCCCTCCCCCTTCATATGTATTGAAATTTCACACACCACGTTACGGGGACAGGATCGGTCCTCGTCCTAGGCTTGCTTCTTCCAAAACAAATGTTAATACACAATATTTATTTTCATTCTGATTCAGCACGGATTAGAGTCAACTTATAACTGTTTAGAAAATATGGCTATGCAGCTGTCACTAAAAAATTGGATACATGAAATGCATCACTGGTCACTATATACATTTTCTGTCAGCTGAGTAAGAGAAATATCTGTAATCGTTTGGTCTGTCCCCTGTGCAACCACTGTTTCTGATATCCGATAAACTGGTAATGTGTAGTAATTTTATATTTTTCCTCGAATCTGGCTTCCATCTAAATTTCCTCCCCTAGGTGGCTGCCTAGTTCGGCTATATGAAGGACCGCCCGTGTTAACAGAACAGATAAATGATAATGTTTATTATGATTATTGTGAAATTTGGAAGAGAATGAATCAGTTATTCCTGCCGTACGAACCGTACTAATATTATGAATATTTCTGTCCTTAAATATCATGTCGTGTGGAACTACACTGCAGTTTCTTCGCAACATGGCTGTCTACCTACCAGACTTTTGGTGTTATATTCCAGAAGAGACTAATCTTTATAGGAAGTCCCGTGAGAACCTCAAATCTTACCTACACTGTTGCAATTTTTAACTCCAGTGCTCTATCCACAGATGGCAGTGCTGGCTTCGTGACATACGCCACGCTAGCTCAGCAATATAGCAGCGGAAGCAATTATGTAGATTCTGACTATGAATATGAAGCTCCTGCACAAGCAGCTCCAGCTCCAAGGGCACCTCCGAGGTCCTTTCCACGCCCCGCACCCTCACCCATACGACAAAGTGGCCCGCCCGTCCCTCGGGCTACACCAGTTCCTATTCTAAAGCAAATCAACAGGTAAGTTTCCGTGTTGCCTGCGTGATCGCCAGCACAGATGTAAGGTTATCTCACCCATAAATTAAAATAAAATTAATACGACAACGTAGCAACTTGGAAGGACACTAGTCCAGTGTTTGCGAATGTGTGAGAGCCATTAAAGTGACTGGGTACGGGCTGGACGCTGGGTTCGATTCCCGACAGGGGCTGGACTTTATGTATTTGCCACTATGTCCAAGCCAGCTGTGGGTTTCATGCAGCTAGCTGTCCAGTGGTTGCCGGAGGCCCATTGATTTGGAAGCAGAAGGACGACATTACCTTGACTTTCTTTGTTCTCTTATTTCTTTATGTCTATTTATTTTTGTTGGTTTCCTTTCCTCGTAGACCGTAACTGTTCGCAATTTCAGCCCGTTTCTTTCTAACACATTCTTTCAATTGTCTTATATTTTTCTGGCAAACACATTTCCCTTCCACGTCTCCAAAATTACGTCCAGCAAAGCACCGGTTTGTCATTTATTTCTGCTTTTCTTCCTACATGTCTACACCATCCATACATTTTACTTTCTGTTCTTCGCAAAATATTTTCTTTGCTTCAGTCTTTTCCTTTCTTCATTTCTGCTGATTTCAGCTGAATTTTTCCTAACTGCTTGCTTTGTATGATCATAAATAACATCGAAACCATATTTAAGTTGGGGCATTTCATTCTGCGATACATAAAATTACTTTGCTAATTGCTGTATATTGAGATATGTCTATAAATGAACATTAAATTTCTACTTAGTGAACCGGCATAAGAATTTAAAAAAATTTAGTTAAATTCAATTGCAATTGGAAGATACGAGGAATTTAGAATGTGAAGATCATTTTGGTGTGGGAAGGGTGTAGCTCCTAAGGATAAGAAATAGAGGTATCTCTGTCTTTTCATTTAGAAGGTAAGTTCGACATTTGGGTGCAAAAGAGTGCGACCCTAGAAACTTAATAGAATTTGTGGACGCGGATAGGATGAAAATTCATTCCTTTTTGCACACTTCATGGAATTTCATAAAACCGAGCTATATCCCTTTGTACTGTACCCATAATTAATCGTATAAATCCCAGTGGTAACTTCTTGTTTAACTTTCAAGCTCTTACATTTTGGCCACACTGCATTAACTAGCTGATATATGTAATGGAGACGCAGTGTTTTCTGCAAGGTAAGAACTCAAGTTTCTTTTTATTGCATAGATGGACCTAATGGTTCAGAGAGTTAACTACACCACTTCTATGAACATTAGTCTCGTCTAATTAAGCAAAAAATTTATTCCATGGTAGCAAATTTTGAACATCGCTAGTACCAAAGTCCACAGTTAGAAACAGTCCTGAAACAATTCTATTCACCCCTCTCCCTCTATCTTCACAACCGACATCCATAAGATTTATGTTAATATTATCGTGTCATCTCCTTGTTATGTGCGCTGTCAATGAGGTTTCTATGCAAATTGTGTTTGTATACCGTGTCTGTCCCATTTTAGCTACATGTCTACCATGTTAACCTCATATATCCTGTTATCACAATGATGATAAAAAAAGCCTCTTTTTGCTATATCTGGACCGCTTTTTAGGCGTGTTCGCATACTCGCCAAAAGCACCTATTACCTCCGTCATGTCCGTCCTTCTGTCCGTCCGCATGTATCGGCGCTTCTCTGCTGGATGGATTTTCGAGAAAGTTGATATTGGGGACTTCTATGAAAATTTGTCGCGAAAATCCAAATTTGGTTACAATAGGACAAAAACATTAGGAACTTTGCATGAAGACATCTTTTCCGGCGACATGAAATCGCCATAAAATCATCTTTGACAGCAATATGTGCCGAAACAATGCAAAAGGAGCGCAATGTTGCTTTTCTGCGGCAACAATAGTTAATTACGCGAACGCGCCATGATGTTACGTTATACGTGCATTGCATATCTTGTTAATTTCACAATTATTATCTGTCTCGGTAGCGCTAAAGGTCAATGCGTTCCAGGGCCTCCAGTTTTCAGGCTCTCTGATTCTTTTTGTAGGCATTTACTGGGACTTGCTGAACGAAGAATCGGCCAGTCGCAAGGTCAGGACAAAGCAGAGACAGAAAATCCGTAAACAGGCCCTCGTCTGCAGAATAAATAACAAGGCTGTTCTAGATAGAGCAGCTGTCCACTTTCTTGTGTTATAATATTTCTAAGAAACATTTATAACCACTTGGACGTGTGTCTGCATTAACATTATATAGGCCGCGCCATCTATTGTAGAGACGTACATTAGAAAGAAAAGCATATGCCTGCTGTGGCCTTGACTTGACGTAAGACCTCGAAGCATTGTCCTTTCACTCTCGAGCGCAATGTACAGCTGTGTGACGGGTTGTCTATACTTCGTGATTGTTATGTCACGTGTGACAAAACCGTCACTGAAAAAGTGAAACACATTGAAAGTGAAAGAATTTTCTCCAAACTGGAAAGGAAGAGTACACACTACATATTATTCAAAAGTGTGGGCCTTTGTTTAAAACTGTCTTTAAGATTCAGATTCGCCGTGCCATGGCTCAGGCTGTTAGTCGCCGGCCTCTCACCGCGGATGCCCGTGTTCGATCCTGGGTCAGTCCATGTGGAATTTGTGGTGGACAAAGTGGCACTGGGACAGGTTTTTCCCCAAGTACTTCGATTTTCCCCTGTCAATTTCATTCCACCGGTGCTCCATTAATTGGAAAAATGAAAAACTAATTTCATCTTTCTCTTCATCGTCAACATAGGGTTGCACAATAAGCCTTAAGGCTGTGGTGCGTTTGTAGCATCTGCTGCGGGGCCCTTCTCCACACACACACACACACACACAAATCACATTCGCTTCGTCCTTTGTTACGTCCATATTGGTAATTGCAAACGTCAATTAACAAAATGTATATTTCTGTAGAGAGATTAATAAATGAATGTTACTCTCCTGGGATGTGACTTCATTAGTTTGGTAGAGATGTACCTCCAAAATGCGGATGTATCCAAGCCCCTAATACGATTCAAACCCATGAGACCCATGATGCTATTGTACGAACAGCCGGTGACAGAGCGTGTTTGAATAGTTTTCTTTGTATCAAGTTGTATGACCTTCTCACTCCCTGGGCAGCGCACCTGAATGGTTCTCCTGAGCACCAATATAAGAATAAGGATTTCCGGTTGTATGACAAACAGATGTGACATATTTACTGAATAATGCTCTGACGTATGCATGCACATGTGTAAGTGCTTTCTAACTGCATTAGTTTTATAAATACAAAGTCTACATTATATCAAAAGACAGCATGTAACATGGAAATCAGATGTAATTTTTTTATTTCACCTTTATTATTCGTCAGATTACGTTTTTATGTTTTTTGACTCCGTGTAGATTTATCGTTTGACATCGGCGTTTCAGAGGAACGTGCTGCCTTCATATTCAGGGTGAAGGAATTACGTCCAGGTGCAATCTGAAGTAATGAAGGGAGGAAGTATTTAATTTACTAAATAAGTTGCAAGGAAGGTGAACAGATCTAATCTCTCTTCCATTTACAAGTTTCCAATTGGCTTTTCTTTTTTCGCGTGATTCTACTTGGATACATTACTTCCAACACATCTGTATAATCCTTTTAGCGTCTACTCGGAAGTAATTCAGTCACCTCGAAGAGAAAGGCAGCAAAGTTTCTCCGAAACGTCGGTGTCAACAAACAACCTACATGACGTCCAAAATCCAGGAGACTATTATTTGTTTGATCATCTGTCCTTATGTTGGGATTTTTTTGATTATCTTTCTTTATGTTGGGATTTGTTTCATTATCTGTCTGTATGTTACAATTCTGTCTTGTGTTATGGTTACAATTAAGAATGGAAACTTAAACGAATATTCGGAAGTGCTGATTAGAAAATCGGAAGTGCTGATTAGAAAATCGGAAGTTTATCCAGTTGACTTTGCAGGCACAACGAGGACGGCTCATACACGTATGGGTACGAAGGGGCGGACGGCAGCTTTAAGATCGAGACGAAGCTGACGACCGGCGAAGTGATGGGCAAATACGGATATGTGGACGACCTGGGAAAGGTGCGCGTTGTGGAGTACGGTGCCAACAAGTTCGGTTTCCAACCTGCCGGTGAGGGCATCACTGTCGCGCCCCCCACGCTGGTGGACGAGACCAAGCGTCCTCGTGAGGGTCCTGCTGTCGAATACGACGACGGACAGTACTATGAGGAACCTCAAACACGATCCAAAGCACCCGTTAGGTTCTCAGCCCCTCGGCCTGCACCTGCCCCCGTCCAACTGAGGAATCTTACAGTTACGACACTTATTCCGACCCTCCTCCCGCCCCTAGGCCTAGCCCCCCGCGTCATAGTAGCAGCAGTAAGAGCTTTGGGCCAGTTCCCCCCAGAGCTCAGGTCCCTGGAGCTATCCCTGCAGGTGGTTCAAGTACGGGCATTGTATACTCCGAGCCCAGACCCGCTCCCCAGCCGCAGTCCTTCACACAGGCTTTTCCTGCTGCGCGTCCCGCCCCACCGAGCCCTGTGTACCATGCGCAACCCATCGTCCCATCTCGCCCACAGTCTCGGCAGGCAGGAGGAATCCTCGACCAGCTCGCCAAGGACTACGCTCTCCCCCCTGGTGGACAGCCGTTACATGATATATCCTTTGGGTTCTATTAGATTGTAAGAACTGTCATCAGTGGACGGTTTCATGCACCATTCAGCGTTATACTGAGAACACGGACAGAAATCCCATTGATCGACCACTCCACATGTTCGCGTCTGCTGCGTACTTTCCTGTGTTCCCCTCCAGTCTTCCAGCCATTCTGTTGAAAGAATGTTGATAATGATAACCATGTGATACCGTTCGATAAACACAAGCGTTTAGGAGGGGACTGGACGGTAACGCAGCAGTAATACAACACTGAGAAGAGAGTGAGAATCCTCGAGACCCCTTATCCGCAGTATCCATGAATCTTTTTTCCGTGGCCTCAGTATAGCAGTGTTGTTACTTTGTAGAATGACTATTGAAACTAGCCATTTCATTAGAAAGAAATGAAGTCTGATCAACAACAATGTTCATATCACTGATCATATCTGTCTGTAAGATGCTCTTGTCTTCAATATGACGGTTGTTCCATTACTGTGTGTATATGAAATATAATTTTATGTGAGTGAAATGTTCATATGTTAGACTGCAAAACTACATGTATGTATATTCCAGAACTCATTGTAAGAGAAGTTAACCTCTTTTATTATAGAGGCAAAACTTTCTTCTGTATTTATTGTACAGTTGTTAAACAAATTACTGCAACTTTCAATATAATTTAGTATAAAACAATGAAATATATTGTCGACTAGATGGAATCTAAGGATAATACGGTTGCTACTGAAATGTGTGGATGATACGAGTACTTAAGGGAGAGCTCTGGGTGAGTGCAGTAAGTCCCTGACTTTGGGTCCACGTCGGATGCATATTTGGATATGTTGCCGAGGGATCGTTACAGTCCTTGTCATATCAGTGTTGTATTTAATTTTCTTTAGGGTAACAAATATAATCCGAGTTTCGCCCTTCTTACGACTTAACACCTGATATTATATTAAGTAAGTCATGGTTTAGCACACAGTCCTTATGTGACTTTCTTAAGACTCTCGGAATAAACTGCCGTTGTTTCTGTGTAGTTCTTAACCAGACCGATATTTTGATGGCTATGCATATTCTTCAGGAAGACCAAAATTAAGGTGGTTAGACTATATTGAGAACGATCTGAAATCGATGAGTGTCAAGAGACGGAGGAAGACAGCAGAAGGCATATCTGCATGGGCTATCATTCTGAAAAAGGCACTGGTTAAACTATAAGGACCGTAAGCCAATAAAAAAGAAGAAGATGAATTTTGAAGTACTGTTTAAATGAGCTTCGAGACGGAAGAATCTGATCTGGATCCAAACCCACTTAAACTTATCATCCATCTGGTGTTCATCCGCCTTCATTTCGCTGTCACTCATCGCATTTTTTCCAATTTTTTCCCCTAAATTTGATGCCTACTCGAATTTTAAAAGATTAAACTAAGAAAATGGTGAAGATCCAAGGATTGTGGGACCTAGCCCCATATCGACTGGTAGATATTTATAGACGTTTAAGAGGGTCGTACTGCCTCCATCTTCAGGGTCGCACAGTGTTCTTAGACTGCTTGATCCTGAGGATGTAGACGCTACTCTAACCTGAAACCTTGCTAACCATTTACCAATCGACACGGCCTAACAAACATGAAGACGGGGACATTCAGCAAACGGCTGTGAGAATCTCAAATCTCGTAAACAATATTGTTTATAAAGTTACCTAGAATGCAGTGAACAGTTTCTAAGTAAAGTAACCTTTTATATATAGGCACATGTAATTGATTACTGTATTTAGAAACTCTTCAATACCTTATACATATATGTTAATTTTTCTAAAATGTAATAGATATAATCATATATACATATATGTAGTCAGTTTTCATGTGCTCTTTGTAGGAAAACCCATCCTTTATGTTTGGACAAATGTAGTCGTGTTTTTACCTCTAGATACAAATCATCGCAATTTCCAGTGGACTACATATTTGTGTTTTGCCTGAATACTCCACAGCAATTTTGTTTGAATTTCTTTCTTATTTAGTTTGACCTCTTCTACCTACTCATTGTAGGTGTAGAGGGTTATTGTTGCACTTGATCACAGTCAATGACACACGTATTCGGTATGACTCCTCTGAATGAGGGATCGGTCCGTCGCAGAGACCTCTACGTGACAACGCAAAACATTTACAAGAAAGAGACATCCATGACCCGGCGGGATTCGAAACCACAATCCCAGCATGCGAGCGGCCGCAGACACAGGCCTTAGACCGCGCAGCCACCGGGGTCGGCTTTGTTTGAATTTGTTTGTGAGTAATTAAGTTTGAGGAGATCCGTTGGCCGCAGCTTTACGTAATCGCAGAGCAATTCTTTGTAGTCCCTGGACCTACGACCGCACTCTGTCTTTGTGCGAGATGATGGATCGGAAGACAGCAGTTTTGCTCAAGGTTAAACGTGCCCACTTTGTGACACACCTGATTCTGCGGTAAGGTAAAGTAAATTTTGCCTGAAATTAGGTAAGTGTTCCGAAGTTGGTTTAAGAGTTCGGATGGCTTCATTATAGAGGATTGTTAAGATTAATGTACAAACTACGTGGCTGTAGTGAGAGCAAGAAGATTAATTTAGTGAAGACAAGTTGATGTGTGATGACTCCAAGCGCAGTGCTGTAATATCATTCACTATGTGTATTCATACATTAGACCAGTGTGTATTACCTTCCGATATTAATTCATAAGCACACGGTGATTCTAATAAGATCGGGCAGCTCATCGCCATTTCGTGCGTCGTGAAGGTTCTCGTGTTGCATTCTGGGCTTTTGTATTCTTACGCATATTTGGATGTCTTCAGAACTATTATTATTATTATTGCTCTATTTCTATCGGTAATTAGTTGCTTTGGAATCCATACAGATTGCCCATTAAAATCGCTTTCTCAGTTCCTTCGACGTTCCATGTGACACCTCTAAAACCGCTGGAAATTTTACCAGAAATAGTCGATCGGTTTTAGTTTTGGTTGAAAGCGAACAAACATATTGTACACTTTATTTACATGACTATCCATGTGCACTTTCGCGTGTATCTTCAGCATACACAGAACTACCTATAATCCCGCTCGAGAAAATTCCCTTAATTTCCTTAATTCCCTTAAATTGCACTGAAGAAATGTTTTATTTAATCTTCGAAATTGTTACTCTTTCAAAGTAACAAACCTGTACGCTTCACTGTTGTTAAACACACCATCAGTTTTCTGCCTGTACTGGCAACGGCGCTTTTGAATTTTAAAGATGTTGATAAAACACAGAGAAGATGTAACATATGCGTTGTGTAAAAGTGGAAAGACAGATTTAAGGTACTGGCTTTTATTAGTGTTTTGCTTGAAAACGTCTAAACTTAACAATCACGAATGGAGAAATTCGAAGCAGTAAATAACCGAGCGAACGCACCAGAGCTGTTATGTACTTACATTTCTCAATTCTTTTTGTTGTAACGCTTTGTTCTTTCCTGGTTATGCTGAGATACGTTATTGAAACGTTTGGGAACTAAACCATATCGTCATAGATTTGATTATAATAGGTAATTCCAAAAATTAACAGTGTACGATATAAAATTTTGTTATAATAAACCTAATATCTATAAGTATATTAACAATTAGTAGTTGTGTTTATTTCATTTATGTTTTAATTACACTCTTAAGTTAACGAACAGTTTAAAAACTCATGGTGTCTGTGGTAATATTTCTAAACCTGTATCATTTATGACTGTTACCTTTGAGTACCACGTACATTCAGTCCACACACTTTTACTCAGGAAACATACTAGACTTTCTTTTAGAAAACATAATAACATTTTACATAAGCTTTGCTCCGAAAGATGTAATGAAAGTCAACATCAAGACTGAGTGACGACAAACGGAGCGTGTAGTTTTTGTAAAGCAATATCACTTACAGAAGGAGATGCATTAATCGTCCAGCTTTATTCAATTAAAGAATCGAGTAAAACTTCATGATTGGTGCCCAGTATGTCGTCATCCGTTCCTTAAAACCAAAGTGTTATTTCAAGTGCACCGAAGATAACATACAAATTGGGGCAGTGACCGACAGAGCAATGATTCCGATACGGTCATGGCTTTCTTTGGAAGATAGAAAGTTACGAGCATGTTCGCCATACTTCTACGTAGCAATGCGAGGAAAACGTGTCAGGCGAATATTTAATGACATCTTTACTTTTGATCAAGCGTATAACTTGCATTTTCATCAAATCCCTTCGTAAAATCGAATATACTTAAGGAAAGGTTGTGTAGTTTATTCAATATTTTCAGGTAAATCGTGGTTAACACCCCATACTAAGCCACGATTTATTCCTTTTTCACTCTTCATATTCATATTTCAAAATTGTACGATAGTATTCGACGATAGAATTAATTATCTTGTGTGCAATTACTTGTGTGTCAACTGGACTCCATGAAGCAGAGTCCTCCTTTCGAAGCTGAATCTTTCTTATCTCATAGAGAAAATTACCGCTTTCTATGGAACACAAAGGTTTGTTAGCATTTTCACAAGAGCACACAAATGGCGCTTATCCTAAGCCAGATTCATCCAGTCCACAATCTGAGAGGCTGTTTCTTTAGCATATTTTAATATAATACATCTACGTCTGTGATATTCTTCCTTCAGTTTTTCACTACAAATCTGTATCAATTCCTAATTCCACCGTATGAGTGCTATTTCTCCTATCCATCTTATTACCTTCTTCTACCCATCACGACACTATTTAGTAAAATATATATATGCAGTTCTTATTGTGCAATTTTTCCACTGTTTCTCTTCTGTCCTCTTTTTTAGGGGCAAGATGCATCTCTTAAAACCTTTGTTACTGAATGTTAGACTTATTCACGGCCTAGCCCGTTGTTATTGAAATGCTTTGACGACAGAGGCATTGCTGTATAACCATTATGTTATGTGCAGAGGACCGTAAAATGACTGAAAGTGGACACCTCCATTACTGAATTAGTCCTAAGAGATGCTGAGGTCTGTGTCAGTCGCAAGGATCTCCAGAAGTGCTGTTCGGATAGAATTGGTAGAAAAGGTTCGCGGGTTTTAATCTACTCTTACTTTCTTCTTGGGTGAAATATTTAAGCACGAAGACTGTCTCAAAGCGAGGATGTAATCGGAAGAGATCTTGGGTATTCGGAGTTCCTTTGTCAGAATGCAGCCACCCAATGGCATATCGCTTCGGACTCTTGACATCTGTCGGATCAGAATGAAATTACGAGTACTTTTCTGTTCGCTGTTTAAGCAGCCAGAAGCACTTTACACATTTGCGTCATCCTTAAAGGAAATTTTAAGGGAAATAGTATAGGAATAAAGAAAACGGCTTGTATCGGATAGTTGAAGGACCATATCCCTGTCGCATATTGTCTTTAATATGTTAAAACACAACACTTTGGAATCAATAATTATACTGCACAATTTACTTAAACAATTGACAGTTTATTTTATTGCAGCTTTTTTATTATTCCAAATATAATACCGTTATTGTAATCATTTATAGGATGAAGGTATTTAAAAATCGCTTTTTAATTCCAAGAAAACACATCACGCCTGCATTACAATATCAGCCAGGTAGTGGTGTTTAAGAAGATAATTTTTACTTCTTTGAGAATTAGTGTGGTAGAAATATTGGGTGAATTAATATTAAAAATATTGTACGCATGGTTACCACTGCGACATGAAGGGTTAAAGAAATGTACTTCTTTATCGAAGGACTGACTTCACGACATTACCTCTCCAGTTATTAAAATTTGGAAGATTATATCATTCTGATAGTTGAAACCCAAGACTTTGATGTGTATTCATAATGCATTGTATTAATATGAACCTAACTGAGGTTGCAATTGTACTGTGAAATATAAAACCTATCATTATAATTTCAGAAGTATACTAAGTATAAAACCTATCAGTCTAGGCACTATGTTTGTTCTGCGATATCTGTTTATAGTTCATTTAAAGGTGCTGTCAGTAGCTGAAAGTGTATGGCGTCAAACGGTAGGGTGATTAGTGAATAATGAATTGTGAAGTATCTGGAAGGAAACGGCCGTTGTCTATTTTGAATACTTTACCTGAATATCCTGTAGGGACAGCTGAAAGCCACAAAAAAAAAAGCAGAAAGGAAAACAGATCATAAGGATAATTAGTTGAACTTGGGACCTCAGAATACGAAGCATAAATTGTAACCACAGGATCGCGACTTTCTACACTTTGTACTTTCTACACCACCAGCTAGAAGTATTATAATTGAAAATTACAATTCACACACACCCTTGCGCACGTACGCGCGCGCGCAATAGTGTTTGTCCTTATTTGAAGCAAGCGTGATTCAACGTACTGCTTTCTTTGCCTGTCTGTGTCATTCTTTTTTCCTCATTACCATTTATTACAGATGTTAATGTAATGTTTACAGGTTTGCTCAGCCATGCACGCAAATTAATACACTGCACAGAAATATAAACTCTGTTATTTATAAATTTAATGAAGAATACAAACCCCATAGCAGAGATGTAACATTCATAAAAAATTTTAGTTAAGAAAGCTGAAAATGACAGACCACTAGAAATATCTAGGCATCAAATGGGAATTAATATTAAAATTAATACTAAAGAAATTGGGAGTGATGAAATGGGCCTATCTGTATGACTCCAATAGTAGGCAGTGTTTGACTCTGTGAGCGGGACAGTTAGATTTGAGTTCCATGTGATGTGGAAGTTGTCTTGAATAGCCGAGTTATTATCATGATTTTATGGAGTATCCTCTTCCATGGTATTAGTTGCCAAGAGAATAGACATTTCATGGCATAGAAATAGTTACACGTTAGGCTAGCTTCTTTAAATAAAACGACATTTTTAAAATAAAGTTTATAGATATTTATAGCAACAGTTTGCCGTTTTTCGATTTTCTACATGAACATGAAGAACTCAATTAAATTGTTGTGTAATGGGATTGTATAGGAAAACCAATGATAATTGTATAAATTACGTCCAGTAAAGTATAGTGAAAGGCATGGCCGTACCGTGCTTGATCAAAATATGTCAGGTAACTTGGTTTGAAAAATGATACATAAGTATGGCCACAAAACAACGAGAGAGCATATTAACCATTTTAAGACTAAAATTATTCTACATTATGTATTGGCTAAATATTCAGTTCCTACATCACATAGAGCAGCCTCCTACCATCAGATAAACCAGTTTATATTCTTTAGGGAAACATTCCTGTCTAGTGTGAGAATCATACGAAACACAACACACACACACATATGGACGAAATGAACAGCTTTGATGTTAAAAGTGATGGTACGTGTCATAACGGAATGAACCATATGAAGATTGTTTGGCCCCACATTTATTCGGAATTAAGCGAAGTTTCAATCTGTCATAACCCTAAAATGCGCCACAAAAAGAGCAATTTTCTTTATTAGCTGTTCTGAATTAAGGTTTCATACGGCATTAAAAGGGATTGTTCTGTGTTATCTAACTGAAAGAATTTAATTTTTATCTGTAACTTCTCTTAGTTGTAATTAAAACTGTGTTAATTTGATGACGTGTTTGAAAAGACACATCACTCGTTCCTAGTTCTTGGAATAAACAATTAAGAAAGTTTTTACGTAACAATGAAAGAATTCTCACAAGACAAGAGGGTGAAAGTAATTTATGAGTGCAAAAGAAAAGCCTACAACGCTGTGTTCCTTCGGCTTGAGAGTAATTAACAAGGTTTCTTGAAATAAGTAGGCTAGTTAGTGATCAAATTGTCTGTTGCTTATGTAAATTAATGTTAACACAACTTACATTTTGAAGAATTATTTTCTCTAAAAACAGCGAGCGACTTTGAGTCTTTGTGTTGACAAACAATCTAACCAGAAACGTCATTGTTACATGTAGTGTTTCATGGGCTTTGTGAGAAAGACAAAAGAAATGCTTGTCCCAATGTTAGTTTTGGTACGTAATGCTTTCTGCAGGACTTTTCTGCTACAATGACTCTACTTTCCCGAAAGCTTTAACTAAACTTATAATGTAGAAAGTGAATTGTACGTGTTAAAAAAGAAAATATTCTTGAAAAATATTTGGCTTTAAGGGAAATGAACTAAGGAAATTATATTAGACAACGAGAAACTTCTTTTTTATGCATGTCACATGGAATTGTTAAAGAAATGAGGACGAACGACGAAGGAAGTTGAAGAAAGAAGAAGAAAAATAAAGAGAAGAAGGAATGAGAGAACGGAAAAAAGAAAATAAATATGTTAGATAAATCAAGGAGATATTGATGAAGTGATATACAGTTCGAATATGGAAAAAAGGAATGCATACAGATTTTTGGAAATTGGCTATACGCAAACCAAAAACGAGACTGGACGATAGTTTTTAGCTAGATATTCAGGATATGAGTTTTAAGAATGGGAGACGGATGACAGGGAAAGGCTCATGAAGAGTGGCGCACGTTTGTCTTAGCGATGTGAATCTTCTGCTTTTCTTACCAACGAATTTGTTAATAAATGAGATGTAATGAGGTAACAGGTTTTAGTGGGAGGTGGATGGACCTACCTCAAGATGGTGTCAAATAGCGGGCTTTTGTTGTAGCGGTGTTGAACATTCTGGATGTGCTACCAGAATATTTCGTATTTAGTAAGATGGATGTTGTGGAGGTAGACTGTGATGGTGGGAGGTGACAGGAAATGTCTCAGGATCTACCGAAACGTGGGCCTTGAAATATCGACGTTGGACCTTCGGATTCTGCTAGCAGAGTGTTATCACACAACCAACACACGTAGGGCACTCACGCTAGCTAAGACCTCACCGACATAATCAATTTTAAAATGTGTACAAATTATAATATCACTAGTTTGAGGTAAATGAAAATTGTATACATCGCCAAGGATAAAAATAAACTTGGATGTTGCTACAATACAAATATAGATAGAAATTAACATAAACTGAAATATAAAGGGCACCAAAGAGTATTATGTTCGATTGAGAATAAAGACAAACTATGGACACATAAGTATCTGTAAACACATAGGACCATATTTAATGAAAAGAAACGCTACAATAACTATTTTAGATTCTTTGAATTCAAATAAATGACATAAGTGAATTATAATATTCATATTGACGTATAATATTTTGGTAACCTCTCAATATATAGACACTAGATAATTTTAGTTACTTTTAAAGAAGCAAGTATAAAAAAAAGTGAAAAGTGACAGTATAAATAATAATACAAGTGTATTAAGAAAGACAAAAACCTGGATGCAGGTAGCAGTAATAAAATCATTATTATTAATTATGCTTTTAATTTTATAATTTAATATTAACGTTGTTGAAATAGACATGGAGTTCGTTGCAAATATCCTATGACGACACGGATGATGATTCTATAGAACGGGAAGTTGTCTGTGGAAAATATACGATACTTGCGATGAAAGGCATGAATTGGTGTGTGTATATCTGTAAATCGAAAGAGGGTTATTAGTTAATTAGTATGATTGATCATAGGGAATTAGGTTGTGAGAATAGCATGCCAAGTTTGGATCACATCTGCCTTTAGTTGTGGGCTTAGTTGGTAGCTTGTGCAATATTGGATTTCATCAATCATAGATTTAGTATTGTTTGATAATCACAAATCAAACGCATATTAACAGGAAACTACGTGCTGGTGATGTTTATTGCGTTGTAAGATTTTCATTTTGTAATGCACGTCACACATTTCACGAATGACGAAGGTTGCCAAGAGTATTAAAGTTTACAGTTTATGATGTAACAACAATACACGAGAAAAATAAAACAGCAGTTAGTTGTTTCTTGCTGTAATAGACCGAAGATATTCTATCAAATAGTACAAAATATCTATATATTTTGCCAGAGTAATGTGTTGAAACCCAGCCTGTCACGCCCACAGTATGAAGCGGCCATGCGGTGAATGGTTTGAATTTAGAAGATCTTTGGAAGTCTGCAGGAATACTAATGCTAGGTCTGAGGTTTTTACTGCGGCATTGATTAACACTGAAGTCTTCAGTCGAATAGCGAAAAGGTTACGTCGTTTCCGCAGAGCTTGCAGCCTCCTTCTTCAGGAATTCAGCAGCACAAAGGTATATATTAAGTAGGGCTTATCTTTATTCCAGAATTGTGTTGTGTAATCCGTTATAGAGCTATTATTAATGGTAAACAGTATTAATAAATGGGATGACTGATGGTGCAGGCTCTTCAACACGTTTCATGAAATCCCGCCAAATGATTGAGTAGTGGTTAGGTGTGAACGAGCAGACATGGATGGATACACCGCAAGCCTGTCTGTCCATAAAGACAAGGAAATTAGATTGGGTAATAGTATAACAGATATATCAGAATCACAGGATCGCATCCTCCAAACCTCTTGCCGTAAAGTTAATTTAACTTACCTGTGAAAGCACACATACCAGTAAGTTAGTAATCTCATTCTTGAAGATTCAGGTATTATAGAGTAACTTCCGAAGTTTCGGGGGAGCTTGCTGCTTCTATTATCAGTGCCTACGCAGTCGAAGGATCTTTTTGGACTGCTTACATCCAAAGATCCTGTTACTGTATATAGTTGTTACTTTAGTTTACTTTTGAAACATTTATACGTTATTGGAATGTTAAAATAGCAACTATGTGAGGGCGCGGAACGTTGAACTCATGTCTGGCAAGCTGGTTATGTTTAGAATCTGCGTTAGTGGGAACTGTATATAGAAGTGAAGGTCTGATTTGCGTAATAATCGGTTTATCTCGCTAGCTTCTCTGATTAGATGGAAAACAGATTCCGTAAGTTCTTCCCAGAATTTATAGGACCACATTATTTTCGTCACACGGACAGAAGTAAAATCCAGTTTGAAAATGTTGTACTTTGAGGCAGATAATTCTGTCTGTTGTTATTCACATTTTTCAGATGTTGTGTAAGAAACTAAGTGCATACTTCTCGTGCTCAAGGTATTTAATTGCAACAGAGAAGTTTATTCTGTGAACCGTGACTAGATGAATGTTCAAACAGCTGAAAGAGCATTTCTGCTTTGGCCCAGTGCTGAGCGGTAGTACCGCCCTTTCACCGGACAGCACTTTTATGCATGTTTCCACTAACACTATATTTCACGGTTTCACCCTGTGTAGGCATAAAGTTGTCATTATCTTCACGATTGGGTTCGATAGGTCAGACCGGCCCCTCGAGCTGATTATCTACTCTCGTTTCGGTTTCCGGTTTTGTCCTTATTTGTCGTTTTTCGTGACAACAGTCAGCTGTCTTGAAACAAAAGAAAGTAAGTTTAATTCGTAACCAATCCAATGTTAAATAAAGTAAATGACGTCTTTTAAATTCTACCACGTTCATTCATAATTATAATCACCAATAGAGAGAAAAAGATAAAAATATGTCACTTTATTGTTACGTAAGAGAACAAGACAGGTCATATGCACTTAGTGACAGTTTATAATTCAAGGCTTTTTTCTGTTAAATATTTTCTTTCTTAGTCACTATTTTTCCGTCATTTTAATTAACAGTAAGAAGTAATGACCAGTATGTCTGAAGGCCACTTTTCTTGAATAGGTATATTAGCCTGAATGTGAGCATTGAAGTTTTTCGTTACGGTGTCTATGAAGGATGTAATGCCATGTATTTCGGTAAATAGGCACTGATACTTCGCAGGAACCTACTGCCTCGACGTGCCCTGAAGAGAAAGCAAGAATATCACTCCGAAACGTTGGCTTCTATCTGCCAAATTATTTGTACATGTTAATTTGATATGGTTCATTCCATTTTGTTTGTGTGTGCATGTGTATGTAAAGGTAAAGGTCACCCTATGACATGCCTATGCAAGCAGAGGAGGGAGGTGAAGGTATAGCTCCAAGCCATTCGCAACCTCGGCGCTAGAAGGGGGTGGGTGGTTCAGCGCGTTTGTGTTCTCTATATAGGCACCAATAAGTAACCATCTAACACAATATTTATCTATTAAAATTCGCAGTCAGCTACATGTTTCGGCTATGTTAGCCATCCTCAGTCTATGTACAACTATATTAATTAGGATATGTTTTTAATATATTATTATTAAAATCATAATATAATAAATTAACATAACATACGTGACAAGATTTGAGATCTCAGTTTTTAATTGTCTTACGTCTACAGTTGTATGTTGTCTATTTTAAGAATTTGTACACAGCCTGAGGATGGCTTAACATA
The DNA here is from genome assembly GCA_021186555.1 of Reticulitermes speratus. NCBI lineage: Eukaryota > Metazoa > Arthropoda > Insecta > Blattodea > Rhinotermitidae > Reticulitermes > Reticulitermes speratus. The sequence goes on from JAJKFL010000005.1 coordinate 27,324,738, forward strand.
GAATAGACGAAACGTATAGCTGATTGTGGACTTTAATAAACACGCGTTGTGTCAGACGGTTGATGTTTGGTGTCTGTATGTTTTCACAGTGTGGGCTTTTGTCTCACTTGCTCGCTGACATTTAACAGGAATTTTTAAATTGGAGATCCGAAAAACCGGAAGAAAATACAGACGATCAGCCGGCATACGATTGTCACCGGAACAGGATTATTGTCGGCGACTGCAGTGTCCGAAAGATGCAATACCCGTTGATTATTATCGGCTTGCAATAACTGAACACTGTGGACGGTTGGTTATGTTACGGTGTTATGTCAAGAGATGTTCTTTTGTAAAGTCGGACAGTGTAAGGTCACTGATACTGAGAATCTTCGGGATGTGTGTGTAGAATCAGATGTGACCGTTTAAGATAGACCTTGGAACTTACAAAACGAGGATGTTCTAAAGGACTTTGAATTTTGTTACTAAGCCTGTAGCATTAAGAGTATATTTATCGTATGTTATAAGATTCACTTCCCTGTGTGTACATGAAAATGTGTGAAATGTGGTCAAAATATTGTTGAAACGCAGTAGACACAAATTTAACGTTTTACAGTGTTTGTAACTGCATCTACCACCTTCTTCAACGCACAGAAATTATGCTTTTTCCTGCAAAATTTAGCGTTCCATATGATCCTCGGAATAAACAGCTACGTTATTATTTTCCAAAGTCAGTATTAAGTGGTTGTCTTTGTGAAGGAGACTGTGAGTTAGGGAGTTACTTTTCTAATGTTAAGTATATGAGTTAAGGTTTCAGAGGGTTATGTGACTGAAACAAACTACATATAGGTACCTATTTCTGAGAATTTCTCACCAAATAAACATATTTTAGCATACCTTCTTTACTCTAGAACCATTACATAAATTACATTATATATATATATATATATACGTGTTGTAGCAGCGTATAAGTAGCAATATTTCACCCAATCTCCGTACCATGAAGACCTTAGAGAGAACCTGAGCTTAAAATTTTCACGAATTAGGAACTTCGGATTAGATGTAGGTGAATGGCCAGCTTCATGCTCCGGCTGCTTTACGCGGAATTCTAGTCTCAGTTGTCCACCCTGTAGCCAGTCACTGTACCGAACGAAATACTATACAGGTATAGTAGTAGTAGTAGTAGTAGTAGTAGTAATAGTAGTAGTGCTGGCAATAATAATAGTAGTAGCAGTAGTAGGGCAGAGTCGGAAGAGATTACTCAATAGACAGAGAGGCTACTGATTTTACAAACAGGATTGGTGTTTCTGTTGGCAGTGCCCTGTGGAGGGAGAGAAAACATTGTAACCTCTAAAAAGGATGTGGGCCCAACCAGCCTTATATCCTATTGGTACAGTGGTAAACGGTCGGGATATTCAAGCTAACGTCTCACATGCAATGGTGAAGTAAATCGATTCCTGGAAATATACATGGATCCTTTCTTACGACATTATTGCATGGGCTTAGACTCAGACATTACTTTTCCTAATACGTTCCTAGATTCTTCATTTGCAGAAGGCAGGTTCTTGATTCATATGCTGTATCTTGAAGATTGTCAAGTGTGTATTTTTTATATGATAAATATTTAGCATGTGACCCTCGATGTGTAAGGAGAAACGTATCTAGGTCTAGGTCTTCGGTAGAACATGTATCAGTGTCACCAGAATTTAACAAAAAACTGGAATCTTTTTATTCCCCAGGTTGAATGTAAGGAACAACCATTAAATGGCTTTCTGATTTTTTTTACATACAGAAGGAAGAAAAAACTGGGGGAAGTAAGTAGGAATATTTTTGTTACGTTTCCTTTGAAAATGCTACCAAAAGATGCGTTTTCATAATATGTCCTTATTTTATCATAGACATAGAAAAGAAATTTATGCTTTTTGAACAGAATTGTGACATTTCTTTCCCTTGTAATAGTAATTCACAATCCGGTTATGAAGGTTGTGCAATTCGTTACGAGTTTCTTAGTAGAGTACTTGTCATAGAAAACAAACAAGGTCGCAATAAAATATGGTACACTCGCTCTGGAGGAGCAGTGCACCTTCTCTCAGTGACCTACTGTATGTATCCGGTGGAATGATATTTCAGATGTGCACAACCTTTTCGTACTCTGAACCTACATGCTTCAAGTTTACTGAACATGTTATTGCATAAGAGAGAGCTGCAAGGGTTTTGTATCCTGCATACCTCTAGCTGGAATTTCCCACTAGGTCATGTGTAAATGACAAAAACTTCTAAGTTTGACAAAGGTCGTTCATTCTTTGTTTCTCGACACACGTCATCGTGTTTCTCAAAGAGGTTATAATATATTGAATTAATGATTTTTTATTTTAACACATATGCACTTTAAATCTAACTTTATCAAGTCTCTTTAAAATTACTCATGACACAAAAAAGGAGAAGAAATTATTAATTAGAGGAATGATTCCATTTGTACATCTTGACCTTTGAAAAATTGGACTACACGCTGTTCCGAAACGTCGGTAACAAACCAACCATTGACGCTGCGCAGCGTCCCAGAAGATTGAGGACTTCAATTACACCGCGGCGAAAGCCTGAAATCTCACTCAAGAATAGTCAGTGAAGGCCATGCTTAGCAATATAATGCTTCTGTCACGAGACAATATAAGTAAAAGTACAGCCAGAGGCTACGTGACTCATTACAAACGACTGTCCGGAAGTGTGTTTTCAGAAGCCATTGATTTCTGAAATTGTATTTTCAACCCATGGCACGTACTCTAAGTCTTAGACTGTAGACATTGCTATGACGTTTTACTATTACACATTAAAACTGCTGTTACAAAAAAACGGACAATTTTAAGACTGAAGCACTTCAGCAACAATTTCTCTAATTAAGTTCCGTAGTGTTCTGGTAATGCTAAATTACATTCAATATTACTTAGTTTTTGGACTTTGTCCTTCACCTAGCGTTTCAAAAAATAAGGATATAAATGTGTATTTACCTCCCCAAATTTTTTTCTGAGGATGGAAACAGTCCATGGAAGGTTGTGTTCATGTTTTGTAGTAGTCGTGGAAATATCTTTATTTTTTGATTTCGGGTACATAATATCCTTAATATTATGTAACTGTGCTCGTCTGAGCATGGCAGATGTTAAAAAGCAGTATTTAAGTTCACGAAAATTCAAATGGAATTACGTCTCTTACAGGGATAAATTTTGTGAGCACCAGAATATGACGTAGTGTTAATTTAATGTGGTCTGAAAACGTTCTAATTCTTGGTAACTTCGGGACAAAGTGACTGAAGTGGTCAACAAACTCTCCTCATTTTATGAAAGGAAAAGTTTTATTACACCTTTCACACAGGCCCAACACTTCTTACTTTTCCATTTCCTTTTAATAGTCTATTTCCTTGCATCCTTATTCTTCAGATCCGTTTGAATATTATCCTCCTGTCTGCCCTTAATTCACCCAAGCGCTCTCTTATTTTCAAATTTCTTTTAAAACCTTGTATGTATGTCTCATAGCTGCTAGACGCCCCACCTATCTCACCTTCCTTGATTTTGTCACCCCAACAATTTACCGACAAGAGTGAAAACCACAAAGCCTCTTACATGTAACAAAGCAGATTACTCTGTCCTATGAACATCGATCTCGGAAAAAAACACTGTCTATTACCTAGAGATAAAATCTCTATTCAGTTAGACGGTCGCCACAGAATCGTTGTCCATTTCTTCTACCTGAAAACAGAGGCAGAGAAGCACTGATCTTTTCTTCCTTAAGCATGGTTTATCCAGACATAATACTAATAAAGAACCCGCCCTTAATGATGCTATAGAAAGATTCCTTTCAAACTCGGCTTTGCCGATGGCGGATTTTAAGTGTCGGCGGGTTTGCATTTTACCAGCCACGAAATTTGGTCCAAGGTATCGGCGATTTTGATTTATGTACACACTAGAGACCCTGACGTCTTCAGCATAAATAAATGCATATTTTATTGTAGGCAGGGCTGTCATGGCTGCCGAAAACAATTTTGTAGCTTCCCAAATAAGAATTGAGTGGTATTTTTGTGACGATTTCCATATTTTATATCTCTTATTTATTTTCACACACGTCATTTTCTTGTACATTAAATAAATAGGCAATTTAGTTTTCAGTTATTGCTAACAACTGCTAAAACTCCTCAACCTCCACTTTCATACAATGTATTGGTCTTTCCAACCACATTGTTTTTCATGAACGTAACCCCTTCAGTTGGCAACAGATTGCTATATATCGTTACTACATTATATTGAGAAAGTCGCCGAATATTTCGTCATAATGTCAATATCTCATTTAGTATTGTCGACGTGCTGCTAGCAGGATTAGTACCGCAGAAGTTGATAATAACACACCCAGACTTGGACCGGCGTATGATTGTGATGTCGTTGGGCTTTTTATAGATGTATCGATATGCATGTCATATCGGCTGAATCAGCGGAGTCCTACTTCAACACAGACGTCCGTAACGTGCCAGGATTTCACTCGGCGTCCGCGTGTCCACGCATTCCTGCACTGCAACACTGAATTTACGTCTGTCGAATTGTAATGCAGCATCAAACGTGTACGTTAATAAAGTTTGTGATTCCGCAATATTATTCTGCTCTTCCCTTTTTTGTGTAGTAGTGTGAAACTGGGTTTCCGTCACGAAGATGGTGATTATTATTATTATTATTATTATTATTATTTCACAGCGGTTTAGCTGGTTTTCAAAGATTAGGGGTCAGTGACGAAGCACTTCTTATTCATTATTCTGCTAAAACTTCCGAAGTATACGGCGTGTATTAAGTATGGCTGCTTTTTGCGTGAGAATATGTAGACCAGGGCGAAGATTCAGCGGTTTCAAACCGTAGTGTAATTATTATTATTATTTATTTATTGATTTCAGGCCTTGTGCATATTTCTGCGGACTACTAACCGGGCTCTCACAGTCGTAATCCCTTCCACATTAACTGCTGTCATTTTTCCTTTTGCATTTCTTTTACTTTAGTTAACCATTTATTTTCTACCTCGTCTAAGTAATTACCTAAGTTATTAACAACTGCTTTACTTGTAAAGATTAATATTTTCCTGTAAGCTATATCTTCGTTCGTGCGCAGCCATTTTTTATTTGTGGGTTCAATTCTCCATCTGCTTGTTTTTCACTCGAAGAGAACGGCTATTTAATTCTTCTAAACTCTCGTGTTTTATATTGATCTTTCTTTTATTATAATAATAATAATAATAATAAAGGACAGTATTTTGCAAATCGTTTATCCTTAAATTCAGATTCTAAAAAGTTAGGAAGTGTCCGCCAGACATTACACTTCTATTTTTTTTTTCGCTTTGTTATTCAGCACAGATATTAGGTTCGACGTGTCTTATTCCTTATACGCATCTCGTCAGCGACGAAATGTTGTCACAGTTTGGAAATATCTGCAGAGGGCAGCACCTCTGGTGCTATTGCCCTGTTATTTTCTCTACATATCAAGTTCAAACATAACACTGCAAATGTCGGTGTATCAGATGTGTCTTTCACGCTTTACACAATATACACTACAAGCTTGACACGTGTCGTGTAACAAATTAGAATCAATTACGACCTTTAGCATGGGTAAAGTGGACATATATTGTTTTATGCATTATACCTCATATGGTGCCCTAACTACTACCAGACACAAAGAAAATCAGAGAGAGACAGAAATACCTGTATATGACAAGTTATCAAGCACACTAATTTTTACCTTTTTGTTTGAGAATCACTTTAGTTTTTCCGAAATCTTTGTTTACTTCACAAACGCCGTGTAGTATCTTGGAAAGAGAACAGCACTAAATCGAACTTATCATTCATAGATACAGCGGTAGGATATCCATCCATACCATGTGCTCGAGTTACAGATTTTGACATAAAGGTAGTGTACATATTGGATTTAATAATTTTATGTAATATTAACCGATATAGCTTGCGTAACGCTTTAACAAATGTTTTCCGCGTGCTATAAATTTATAGAACGCACGCTTCAAGCCAATCATATGCTGTGTGGGCCTATAGAAAGTCTTGATCGTTTTGCCGCACCACTGCTATTTGCCAGTGTGTTTTTTTTATTTTCTTAGCCACATCTATCACGGTTCAATGGGTAACATTCCACAAAACAATATATAATAACAAACAATCATCGTAAAGTCAATCCAGACAGCAACCGCCTGTTAAGTTCTTCAGCAGCGCCTATCTTGTCAGGACATTTGTCGTAAAGAACGTCGTAAACCCAAGATTTCCTGTATATTTAAGATTTTAAAGGTAACTTTTACGACGCAAATTTCAATAACTGTATATTGTCCGAAACTTGAAGTCGCGTTGAGGTTATGAACTGATTTCTCTTATGTTTAGTCCCGTGCCTGCCCCATATGCTTACTTTTATTCATAAAATTAACATTGCTTCCCCGCATACTTCGCCTGTATATGAGAAAGCAATTAGGTTTCTGCAGCAGCTCTATCGACATACTCATAAATGAAATATGTTACTTGGTGCACGGGAGATCTAGTTCTCTTTCTGTCCGCTCCTTCTACGAAGTAAATAATATGAAGTTATTAGGAAAGGTCGTAACCTTCTGGTAGCGTGTTATAACTACTCTAGGTCAATAACTGCATGGATCAGAGTCTTTCCTGAAAATGGAAATATTAACTAAAATAGTAAAATATTCTTTGCCTTTAGGGAATTCCAATAAGGATGTCGCCACTGGTCCCTATCCTGAGCCACAGTTTCCACACTTTCTACGACAATACTTTCATTTAAACTTTAATATTCTCCTCCCACCTGTCGTCAGGTTTACAGAAATCCCTTTCCGTCAGGATTAAAACTGAAACTTCCATGCATTTCGCAGATCTTCAACGTCTGCTACATACTTCGCTTATGTCATGTTTCTTAATTATAATTCTAATAATATGGGGTGAAGGGAACAAATAATGAAAATCCGTGTTTTGCATAATATTTCAGCTTCCTATTCTTCACACGAACAATGTTATGTTACATACTATATGATATCCTATCACTGACACCAACAAACTGTATCCTGAGCGTAAGGGATGGCTAGATACTGCCACCGATCCCCTGGTACCAGTGTTTAAAACTTTTCTGTAGCGTAACATATAGAGTGACATGGTAGTTCACAAGGTACGATTTTCTCTAAGACATATTATTTCTGTTAATTTATGTGACCGATGACCTACATGAGTGGTTACCAGGGAATGACAGTTAACAAGAGAACAAGACCTTTCATCATATTGTAGGTTATTTTGAACGGCGGAATACATTAATTAAAACATAAGCAATTCTCTCACAAACAAAATGAGTTCCGTTTGTGCCTCTCTCAAAATAGCAGCACATAGGCCAAGAACCAAGGGAAAATCTAACAAAATCTGCAGCAGTTGATCTGTCACTAACTCACCAGGCGGTGCAGGTGCAATGAGGATGGCTGGCTCACTTATTAATATGAAACTTTAGTGTAATTCTGGCATCAGGCAGTAAAAAGGCTCACATTTTTGTTCTACAGTTTTGTGTTTAATTGGATAGGGTTATTTAGGCTTATATTATACAGTATTGGGAAGTGTGATTTTTGTTATTGTTGTTGGTCAGATACACTCAGCACCTAACCTTTGTGCTACAGTTTTGATTTTGTCTTCTTTACAGTAGTTAATTCTCTGACGACTTAATTTTGTGATTGAGGATCGAGAGAAGCCCACGAGATTTAGCGCATGATTTTAAATTACTGTGCTAATACGTGCTACTCCTCTGTCACGTTTATTTAGTAGACCAAATTTCATAATCAATCGCCAGAGTCTAAACTCTTGTACCTTACAATGCATGTTATTAATTTCTGAGTATTATACCGACGTCATTGCAAGAAGTGAAATGTTTTGGAATACAGGAATAGCACTAAATCGAAAGGGAAGGAAAACGGCAGTATTTTTTCCTTGATTATTCTTGAAAAGAAATTTAAATTCTGAAATATAAAAACAGTTACATATATTTAAATTTATTATTAAACAATTGAGAGCGTCATAATGTGTACTCTTCGCTAATATTTACTAGGATGTACCTTAGCATATTAGGATATGTGGATACAAACTTGCTCCGGATAGTGACTACTAGGTTTTTGTGAACACCCTTCAGCATAAGGCTTCGATGATAATTATGATTATGCTAATGTTCGTGTTGGTTTTCATCTTTCATGCAAGAAGAAAAATATTTTGAGAATCGTAACTGCAAGACTTCTTCTTCTTCTTCTCGTCTTCTTCAGCTCGTCGCAGTGGCCGCTACATACAAAACATACAAACACAAGGGATGAAAATCCATGCCCTCAGCGGGTTTTTAAACCCGCGATCCAGCAATCTAACGGCTCGGCAAGTCTTACCTAAATAAATTCACTTCGCATGTACAACATGGAGTTTGGTCCCTCAGTGACAGGAAAGTAGCTTCTTTATTATACAAGAAACATGTTACGTCACGGTAAACGATCTGTATTCTGAATTCATGAATACACTTGAAACGGCAGCGCATAAACATCTTGTATTACTGTAAACATAGGTAAAGTGTTTGCTTGAAAGTGGCTTTAAAAATAAACATTAATTACGGGATAGTTTATTCCAACCCATGACACATTAATGACTGCAGGCGTATATTGTTTTACACAGGATGATTCAAGTGTCCACACACATATGGATGAATCCTCAATAAACATTTGAAATGGCAATGAAACTGAGGATAAAAAAAGTTTCGATAGAATTATTAAATCTGCATTAGTAGCAAGTATGTGAAGGGCCGATTTACCCAGTCTCTGCAAAGCAGTACTGGGCCTACTGGTTACTTTATATACCACCAGGTTTAACATTAAAACATTCTACATTCTGCCCACAGAATGCATTTATGTGTTTTGTATGGATGTCAAAGCAAACAGCGATTATCTCCGTATACAAAGTCAGCTGATTGGTTTTTATAATCGAGACGAATTGTGTTTATTGGGCGGTACGAACTTAGCCTTTAAATAGGTATAATTCAATATAATATTCGCCTTTACTTGATTATCAACCTCTTACTCATTTCATCTTACATTTCACAATACCATTCTCATCTTGTTCCTTGTGATATATACAATACACCTGGAGGTGCATTGTTAAATATCGCTACACTTTGCCCCAACAGACAGCCAGAACCATGGGCGGTATGATCATCGCAGTATGTGCCTATTTTAGATGTGAATGTAAATTTCATATAATTTCTCCATTGCTTCACAGAATTAATTTTTAAGACCGTCCATTAAAACTGCATAATATAGTTTAATATCCGAGTTACTTTACGTAAGTAATTGTGAGCGGTATGATTCAGTTGTATTGAATTGCCTTTAAAAATATATCTGTGATTAAAGAAAAGGTGCAAGGGGGGGGGGGTGAAGAATAGAGTACCTCTTTCGTCTTTTTTTACCTTCAATATAATAAGGGCAATTCTGGAAAAAGAACTCCGTATTTTACCACTATGTATATTAGCCACGGCTCTTAAAGCGATGTCCAAATATTGCGGCAGGGCGTGTAGAAGCGAATCTAATAATGCCCGATCTTTTTTTTTTATTACGTGAATACAGGCTGTTGTAATTTGTAAATGTCAAAGTTATTCCTCCTTAAATTTTAACCGCTATATGTAGTGACACTGACAAGAAAAGCAACCACATCCAGAGGGAAGAACTGTTGCTTCTGATGGTATCGTACGATCAAGATCAGGGAAAGAGAAACTGATTTTTGAACTGTGAAGTTTCGAAGTCTCAAACTAATACAGGGAATATTTAGTTAGTAAGGGGCTAAATTGTAATCTGCCTAATTGATACTGGACCAGATATTTTATCAACTAGAAGAGATTAGAAAAATAACTGTGGCGTTATATAAATTTTATTCTCTCCTCCCAAGAGAATAACGAAGCTCTAGGTAGAATTACAGGGAAGTACTAACTAGCTCCATGGAGCAGAGTCCTTCTTGATAAGCTAACAGGTCTCAGTTAGTCAAGAAATTCCCCGCATTTTATGGAACCCGAAGGTTCATTACCGTATTCACAAGAGTCCGCCACTTGTCCTTATCCTGAGCCACATCAATCCAGTCCATGCCCCGCCATCATAGGGAAGTTCAGTTTACCAAAATATTACACGTCTCTTCATCACCTGCATTATGCAATTTACTTCTTTCATTACGGTAAAGTGGACAACTACCTTCCCCCTACAAGCCAGTGGCTGTAGCGCCCCTCCTGGTTAGACAGACCTGCTGCTCCTCGCGTGGCTATAAAGGGAACCCAACACCTTGACTCCGCATTTCTCTTGCGCTCACTTTCAACAGAAGTACCTGGGAGAGGTTGTTGTGTGTTTGCGTTACAGTGACAAGTGACTACCAAGTGTTGCAACATGAGGCAGCATCTGCAGGTACTGAACAGTGACGTTCTTTACCGTTTCATCAGGACTGATTCCAGTGCTAGTCCTAGTTTAATGTTATTAAAAATATGACAGGCGTAGCCTTTCACTATAACACATTAAATGTGATAGTTTGTTATATTTGTATGTTTTGGCACGACCAAAGAAACAGAGAAGTGGGTTGAATCATCTCGGGATGAATCAAAGTTGGACATTTTTATATATGGATAGGAAGCTTTGATTTGAATACAAAAACGAGTGTTGTGACCATCTATATGAATATCGCCTTTTGGAGGAATACTCTGTAACACTGGCCTAGTTAGTTAGTTAGTTAATTATTCACTTAATTAGTTACATAGTCTGTCAGTCAGTTTGGACAGTTATTTAAGGCCTAGATTAACACTTTACAGTCCAGTGGTGTCTATGTGTATCGACAGGTTTAACATTAAGAATTGTTGCGTTTTGCCCATGTAGTATATTTGTTTCGTATAATTCTCACAACAAACAGATACTTATATCTGTAAGCAGCATTAGATGACTGATCTTTTAATGGAAACGTTTTGTGTTTTCTGTGAGGTAGGAGCTGAAATTTCATATGTATAATGTAGAATAATATTTATCTTCAAAGGGCTAACTGTATTAAAAGTATTGTAGAAGGTGGGAGAGAAACGTGCAGAATGTAGGCCTGTGTAATGAAGTCTTTTAAATGGCTGACCTCGACAATGACATTAAAATAAATTTTATATGAAGTGGGTTGATTTGTCTCGGGACGTGTCCAGTTCGGGACTTTATTTAGAACGATGTTAAATCTCATATTTATGTTATGGGTGAATTTGTTTCTGAGTTATATGTGAATTATCCTCAGATAGTTTAAATGGCCAAATTAATAACACGGAAATACTCAAGATGATGAAGTGTCTGATTATTTTGTACTTAATTTCACAGGGTTGCTAAAGCTCTCTGTTTCATAGCTGGGAAAAATTTTGTTATTACAAAGATAAATAATCTTTTTGAATTAAAATTCAAGGTAACATTTAATTACTTATTCAATTATGAAGGAGATGAATACATTTCGGGGTTTAATAAACAAATTTTGGATCACAAGCAAATAAGCATAAGGCAGAGCGCTGTAATGCTGAATGTTTATCGTTTTTGTTTTGTAGTGTATAAATTTATGTGAATTCCTCTTTTAAAATTAGTTAGAAATATAGATTGATAGGGTTATTGCTCCTATGTTCTAGTGAACGGTTGGATGTGTTTGTGTGTTTTAAGCCATCAGAGCCCAGTCGTAACTATGTGTGCCTCCCGCTTTAACAATAAAATGTCTGCGTTTTGTTCTCAGTGTTTGTATAGAGTATTTACACATTTACGCATGAAGTTCTTACGATCCTCAAAATAAACATTAACAAATGGGTGTCTGTAATAGAGAGAATTTATGTTTTCTGTAGAGTGGACAGTGACATTTAGATTACTTTCCTTCAAACAGAGGAAGTAAGTACACTTTTGGGATCGCCATGCTGTAGGTGTGCGCGTGTGTGCCCACTTGAAATTTCGGAAAACATAATTCTTTTTTCGAAAATTGGTATACTAATTACGCCCTCTAAGTACACACCAAGACCACAATTTGTAATTTTGCTGCAATAAATATCATCATGACGGGAATTTGCGAGGATGAAGGGATATTAGCATCACGCACTTTTAGAGCCTGAAATAACGTAAGTTAATAGATTTTGGAAAAACGTGAGCTTCAATTAATTCAGACTCCAAAACAACAAGATGGCAGGTTTACAATTTTTTGTCTTCGCCTTGCAATTCTCACTTTTTCATCTGACTTTAAGGGTTGAAGCCAGCATATTCTTACGTGCTATACTTTGTTTAAAATTTTCCATTAATTGCTTTGGTATTTTTGTTTTGCATATTCTTTACCCCAGCCTGTAATTATGATGAAAGAAAATTCTCTTAATACTGATGGATGAACAGAAGGTCAAGTGGCAGTGGATAGTTAAGGTGGCATTTCAGACAGAAGTTTAGGGGACAAAGATTTTAATGGAAATAAATTTCGAAAAATTCCTTTTTAATTTTAAAACGTATCGAATTTACCCTCTGTAACGTCTCCTTATATCTACAACATATTAAATGAAGAGCATAAATTCACGATTTAAATTCTTTACGTAGGAACATTATTTCGTGATTATTTTATATGTATTCATAGGCTCTATCTTCTTTCCAAATTGTATTGGTCTAGCTGCAATGTTTCAATGATTATTTCCGACAAAGCAATAGCTATAAAAATTTTCGCACTACCACTTTTTATTACTTTAATTCTACAAAGATAACACATTAAAAATTTACATATTTTTCCTAGATATATTACTGTATATCATGTCGTGAACTAACAGTGAGTGCTACTATATAGCCCCACTTGATAATTTTTCACCTGCACAGTGTTGTTATTGACCTACTGACGGCACGAAATTTGCAAGTTTGTTGTTGACGTATTTTCCATTGTCTAATATTCGTAAAAATCTCATACATATCGCTCAACTTTCGAAAAATTAGAGGGGGAAAACACATAAACTCAAGAGATTTTACTCATCTTATTAGGCTACTCTATTTCTCTTTTTAAGAAAGAAAGTAGGCTAAAAATTGGGAATGAAAATTGTTATCACATGAAAAAATCTGGCTGCGAGATTTGCACATTCCTTTAACGAATGTTCCCACAGCACCTACATAATAGAAAGGATATGTAATAGATTTTCCTACTTTTGTGTGTTCTGTGTCAGGTCCGCATTAGGAAACAGGAAAGAGAAACCACAGGGGAGTACATTTTTGCATGTCGTGTATTACACACGAAACAAATATTCCGCCCTATGATATACTTATCTTTAAATCACTCGGTTGTTATGCAACCCACCTCACGTAACAGGTTGTTTCAGTCGCTAGTTAACTGCGCAGATGTTTATCAAGACCATAAATTCGTCACAAATAAAATGAAAATTAATACAAGTATCTCTGCTCAGGACGTTTAAAATTAAATATTCATGTTTTAACTTCAGTTTTTATCGAAACTTATAAAACTGCGAAGAACATCAGATTTGAACTACAATATTCCACATTTTTTTGTAGTGCCACCTGATACAATTAACCTTCAAGCAAGGTAGTCCGTCAGCAGTGGCTGTCCTTCCTGCATAGAAAACTTGTTTACAGTTCATTGCAAATTAATTCTCACAATTCGTAATGCACGTTCTCCGTCTTAGTAATGCAGTTAAAATTTTCGATGACTCCATATTTTTAATTCAACATAAGCTTAAAATTTTTTGTTTAACCATATTTATTTACATTGACGTACTCCTTATGATTGACTTGAGTGTGCGTTATGTATGAATATGGCTCGTGATATTAATTGAGGAGAAAATAAAAAAATGTTAGCAGTACACGACAGTGAGAGATACCTATATTACACTCGGTATTGAAGTCTCGACCTTTGCTGAAAACAATTGAATGACTGAAGTCGTAATCTTAATGTACCCTTCGAAAGCTATAGATCATACTTCGTAACCAGAGATGGAAATTGTCAAAATGTCTGTTAAATTTTGAGTAGTATTTTATCGGATGTCTATTCCTTGTTTTTGTGGAGGGATAAGTTTACCATACTGTCCTTCGTGTGACACTCAGTTTATCCCGTCTAATAAGTTCTGAATATCTCTGAGAGATTCTCAAGAAACTTTACATTTCATGCTTTGCACTGCCTTCCTAACGCTTAATTCGCTACCATCGATAATAATATCGCACAAACTTCTCAGCTCTTTACCTAATATAAGCCTGTGATATTTCTTGTAACAAAGCTTGCAGAAATGATTTAATTAAATGCAAAAAACAGGAATATTTAATGTTGAGGTATAGGCTATTCTAGTGAAACTCGTGCTCACTAATAGATCAAAACATCTAATGTCTGTCTCTTTTCTCTCTCCACACACACACACACACACACATATATATATATATATGTGTGTGTGTGTGTGTGTGTGTGAAATTTCATGTCATTTCTTTACCACTGATCAAATAGTGAACATCAAAGGTATTGTAAAATTTACCCCCTTACTCTTGCTAAGTCTAGATCACTTACTGGTATTAGAGCGATATATATAACATTGCAGTAGAGTTTTCGGTGCGACTCGAATCCTCATTCTAAATAATTTTTACTTGCATGACTTTGGCCTATAAATTTATTAATTTGAATATTATTTTTTCTTCAAGTTTTCAGCTACTACATAAATTTTATCGCATTGAAAAGGAAATCAGTCGTATCCCGGGCGAAGTACGGGTAATCCTGCTTTCTATATCGTAATTTATAACTCTTGTCACCCTCATTATAAGCATTTACTGTAATGTAGTTTCCACTAATTATTTCCACAACACTTTTTTTATTTGACGTTGCAACCAACAAAGTGTGAAATTGTCTATTGTAGAGATATGATAGATAAATACGATAGGACATCTTGTGCGGAGAAACAAAGTGTCTCCAAGCCTTTGTAATCACAAAATAGCAAGGAATAGCAGGTACAATTTACATGCCCCATGTAGGAATCCCTGAAAGGAAACTTTGTTAAAACCTCAGGTCTGATTTCTGTAGTTATTTTCATGAATAAGATAAAACTGCACGCATAATTGCCTGAAGAGTGGAGAGGTGATATATGTTGTACGCTTTAAAGTGAAAGCCCTTACGCAAAGGCAAAGTGTGAAATAAAAATGATTATTCAGAAATGAAAACAGTATTTAAAAACACCTCTCGAACTATCAGTTTCGTATGTGGAATGCAGAGACGTGTCACATACTCTAGCGGAACTTCACGCGCTTTGCTTCTCTGTCGCTTTCATTTTTCACATATGCACGCGAATTTTAGACTATTATGTTTGACATAACAGAACGTATATTGCATGTGTTGAGACATAACTGCGTAGTACACGTCTTTTAAACAAAAAAGTACTAATTTCATAAGTTAATGAAAGATTCGCCACTGTGTTTACAGACTTTCTCCGACAGTGTATTAAAGTAGACCATGACCACACACTACCATAGGATAGCTTATGCAGAATAGTGACTAGGACATGGGCAAGACGACCGGGGAATCGGAGCTCGATTCCGTAAAGACAGGAATTTTTTCTCATTTAAACACCGTCCAGACGCACTCTGGTAACCACACAGTCTCCTGCCTAGTGGGTAACATAGGCCCTTTCCTTGCAATTAAAGGTATTGTGACTTGGAGCCAGCTACTTAGCTTTATCTTATGCGAAAGTTAATGCGTGGAGCTGTATCTCCATCCTTCTATTCTTCGTCATGGCGTGGTCCGTAATTAAGTAATGAGCACCATGTAAGTACCAAAACACTCATACTAATCCTGGTATTTTAAGTACAAAAAGTTACGGAAACTTAAAACTTTGTCAACCCTTTTGCGTGATATAGGCGCCGCTCATTCCAACCGTTTATTTAGCGGCAGTAAAATATCGATTGAAAAGTAAATATGTTGGGTAATTGCTTGATATCAAATTAATTGATATAGTACGAAAGTTTCTCCACTCTATGCTGGCTCGCTTTTACAGCACAGTGCCTTCCGAGAAATTTGCACTTTTCAAACAAAGTTACTATTAAAGTAGAATATAATTAATATGTTACATAAACCTCCGAAAATAATTTTTAAACAATGTTTGATTTGGTAAAACAGTCGCGTAATGATGGAAATGTATAGGACAGGAGTGCCTGATTCTTTGGGGCCTGAAACTTGTATAATATATAACAATTCGGAAATGCGTTATGGAAAAAGACTGCATCTCCCTTACAGAGAATGATCTTATAATGCAGTTTAGGAGAGACAAGTTCGATTATTCTGAATATAATGCGAATAACATAAATGCCAGCCACGTATAAAATTCTGCAGTGTCTTAATACTCTAGCAGATGGTATATAGGAGCGTGGTAACCGGTGTACTTGGAACGGTTAACCGTATAGAAAGCTATAATACACTGTCACTGTTGAAAACATTTTGTTCGGTCCTCTTCGAATGTGTTTATAACAGCCGTCATATAGGAAGACGTTTCGCGCGCCAATTCAACTTCCTGCTTAGCATGTGGATGCATTCACAGCACTGCTGCAAAAGCAGATAGTCGTTAAATGGTCTATCGAAACCGGACACTGCCTGCATTTGCATTACATTCCTTTGTTAAGTGAGACCCGTTTTATTATTATTAATATTCTCGAAGCGTTCTGCCAGTGCCGAGGAATTCTGTTACGTGTTTTGGAAAGTGGAACAAACATCGCTCGGGTACGCCCTTGGAACGAGAGGGAAGGGCCTCGCCAGGGCGTGCAGACCGCGGAGGCACAGTTCAAGGTGGCCGCCTCGGTTCTCCACGTCAGAATGTAAATCTGAAACAATGTACGCCCTGTTGAGTCATTAATGGGGATTTGCTATTATATGCAGCCGTTGTTTGTAATAGCTTGCAATTGAGTGGAGCTATTGAGTATTTATATGAAGTTTCTTTGTGGGCTTTCACTAAACGTAACTACCGAACGTAACGAATGAGTGGGTTATTCTCCTGCTTCTTATTCAAGAGGTCCCAGGTGCAAATTTCGAACCGGACACCGGCTATTCTGACTGAGTTTTTAGTGCTTTTCCTTCATGTCCGTTACACTTTAATTTTGGCTACTCACTATACCATTTGACTCTATTAGAGTGAGATGTTGATAAGGTAAAGTTCACCCTAGAGCAGGTCATGAAGGCCCAGAGGGGGAGTAGAGGTATAGCTCTACTCTTTCTTTAACCTCGGCGCTAGATGGGGGTGGGTGGTCAACGCCACGCCCTGGCCGCTTTACCCCCGGGAATGACCCGGTACCCATTGTATAGGAGGCTGGGTAAGCCCCAGGGCCGGTCTTGACGGGTGCTGAAAATCTCGCCCCCACCGGGATCGATCCCCGGACCGTCCAGCTCGTAGCGAGTCGCTATACCGACTGCGCTATCCTGGTGTCTTTAAATAAAACTCAAGTAAAGGAGTATTTATTATAAAAATAAAAATAAAAGGAAAGAAAAATATAGATAGGTGTAATTTTCTGAACATATTGGTCGGCATAAGTGATAGGAAGACAAGGCTTCTAAGGCACGGACTTAGATGAAGAGATGATATGAATGTGAATATAAAGAAATGGGATGTGAAATTGTGGACTACACCAAATTGGCTGAAGATAGGGACTAGTGGTAGGCTTTTGTGAACAAGGTAATTAGCCTTCAGGTGCCATAAAAGGCGGGAAATTTATTGGCCACTTGAACGTGGCTATTAACTTCTCAAGTAGCTAGATGAAGCAGTTACTGATCAATGCTAGTTGCAGCAGGCTCGTGAAGGGCGTTTAGTTCCGTCGGCAATGTTAAGCAGATTTCACCACACATGTAACCCTGTAAGAAATTGAGGCTGCAGAACGTTGGGAATTAGAAACTTTTTCTGTGGGTACCGAACAAAAACAACATCCACAGACCGTAGCGACAGTGTTACGTAAATCATTAGTACGTAGTTTCACCTTGAAAAATTCACTGCATCCTAACACTCGAAGCTGATCCTTTGTTTTCATTTGTAGGTATTTTTCACACTAAGCACACAAAACGAATATAAAATATAGGGACCTTATTTTATTAATTAATTAGTTTATTAATTAATTTATTATTTATTTATTTATTTATGGCCTTTCTAACGACACTGTCAGCAGCTTAGACTACATATAGCTTTATTTATTAATTTATTTATTTATTACTTCCTCAACATACTTTTAGCAACTGGAAATATTTATTTATTTATGACCTTTTTAACACACTATCAGTAGCTGGGACTATTTGTGGCATTTATAGCAACACTTTCAGCAGCTGAGGCTACTTATTATGGCTATTTTAACGACACTATCAGCAGCTGAGGCTACTTATTATGGCTATTTTAACGACACTATCAGCAGCTGAGCCTATACAGAGTTGAGTAGTACGATGATTAGTGAATAATGAATTAGACGCTATGTAGAGAGAAGTCGTGGCTAATTTGAGATGTATTATCCTGGAGCGACTCATGAAAAGTATGAAATCCTTTAGAATATGCTCTATTCTCGCCGATGTATGAGCTTGGGACCTTCGGAATATGAAATATGATTATTAATGATTCGACACTGACAGTCTGTGTGAAATCTTAATTGCCCATACCTAAGCTCCATCAACGAAAATTGAAAAGAATTTTGCTGAAATGTAATGTTGACAGACTAAATATTGAAAGAAATTTTTCTCATTTCCGTGTACTTTAAGTGACTCAGCAAATGGACATGAACTAAAAATCACATTTCATCATTTTTTTCAGTAACGGCTCATCGTACGAAAAATATTCTTAACACAAATTCATCCTCTCTTTATGATTGAAAATTCTATTTGAAACATTTCCGATACGGAGTTTATTTAACAGAATACATGGGAATCCGACACAACTCTGTGCCTGAAATACAGCAAACTTTTTTCCTGCAATAAATGAACATTTACACTTATGCTGTGCGAAAAATCGCTGACAAAAAACACTAGCTTCGATATACCGAAGTAATGTATGCTTTCTTACCCTTACATGTCAGTGTATGTTAGTTCGGGCACTGCAGTTTTGCCCTGATCTCAAAGCGTCACTAACACATTGGTTATTTTCTGGTTTACTTTTGATGTATTTAATGTATTTTGGGAATATCTGATAGCTGATCTGCAATAGACAGTTCTGTTAAATGATCTGTAAGCTAGAATGCCGACATTGGTTGATATCCCGGTAATGCAGTCGAGGTATTTTTTTGATATACTGCTCCGGATATCTCAGTCAGTTTAGAGACTAGGCCGCTGGGTGTTATAATATAGAATCTGGTTTGGATTCCTGATCAGGAAAAGAAATATTCCTTTTCTCCAAAACGTACGTATCGGTTCTGCTGCCCGTCCAGTATTCTATTCAGTGGACACCGAGGACCCATATTCCGGGCATAAAACGGCCAGCATGTGAAGCTGATCTCTCATTTCCACCTAATGTCGAGGTTAACAGTGAGTGGCGCAATACCTCCACTGACCCATATGCCTTTTTGTACTGAGGCCTAACTTTTTAAAGCCTAATGGCTAGTATATATACGGCCAGGTTACTATTAAAATCCTGCGCTTTGCATATACACATTTTACTTATATGTTTCTTATGATACTTAAAATGAACAATGATTATATTAGTAGGCCTTTCTCTGTAGCTACATATCTGATCGAATTCGTTGTTCGGGCCCACATTCTCGGACATTGTCTGTACTAAAATTGTCACTGAGCTTAACCCTTCGAAAATAGAACTTTGTCTATATCACTGCTTCCCAAACTTTTTCCTTCATTACCCAAAACCGCTTATCAGAAAGTCCTTTTTACCCAGTGTAGGTAAAACACTAACTGCACAGAAAACATATTTGACAAGTGAAGAGAGATCGGTAAAAAATAGGAAGCAAACAATATGTTTGATGCAATGTCTTTATTTTAAACATCTCTGAACATTTTAACATTCATTCATTCATTCTGTAGTCTGTCTTACGACAGGTCCGTAGCCTCTTCCAAAGCGAGTTCTCCACAGGGTGCGATCTAGTGCTTCCTCTTTCAATTTCCAGTATCTTTTCTTTTCCTTAAGGTCATCCAGTAGCTGCTTACGTCTTCTCCCTCGTCGTCCCGTCATTTCTATCCTTCCTTCTAACTTTCCTTCAATCACGTGTTTCAGAAGGCAGTTTCTACATTTTAACATCCATAAAAAATTTGGTGATTTTTCACCATGAATATTTCATCACCCAGGTCCCAGCTAATGAGTATAAAGCCACTGTTAGACTGTTTTAGAGTATCGGTGCACACTGACTGACCACTTTCTTCAGAGTACTTTTTCTTCTGCACTTTTACGATAAATTGTAACGTGTATTCCGAGGTGTAGCGTTACCCAAAGAAAAACCACTTTTACCCAATTTTGGGTAATTTACCCAGGTTTGGGAAGCACTGGTCTATATTGTATATAATGATGCAGGTTGACCTAAGAGAGAACACAGTTCGCTTCCTTTGAAAGACAAATATTTGACTGCTGCATCAGATATGTGGCTACAGGAATAGGCACAATAGATTGTCGAGATTAATTCTACAAAGCCGAAAGGAATGTCATACGACTATTTTAACACGTACAAGAATCTTCAGCCAATTGCGCAAGCCTCAGATACTGGTGTCCCATACATTGAGATGGTCAGGGCCGACATTATTTAGGGATGCCGAATTCATAGAGTATATGGATAAGAAAACATGAAGGAAAGAGAAAAATTTGAAGATGTAAATGCAGAAGGATATTAAAAGAATACTGAACAGAATGGCTTGGCCTGGTTACTGTAATCAGGCTGGAGACAAGTTGCAGGCCGTCCTGAACACCGTAACAAGTGTCTGGATTTCATAAAGTACAGGGTATTTTTGACTATCTCAGCAAATATCAGTTTCTCAAGAGAAACAATGATTAGTAAATATAATGAGCTACCTACTTGATATTATTTTCTTGAAGCAATGGCTATTTAGAGCATAATTTTATAAGTTAGTTTTCTTGGATACAAACTTGAGGTTTTACTACATCACCATACCTTGCACCTGTCGGTTTACAAAGTGTATTTCATACACGACTAGTATGCAGGTGTTTTTATGATACAATTGGGTAACAAAATTTATTTAATTGGCTGAAAAAGGCCACAGACATTCTTGCAAGAGATCTGCGCTCCTCTGCCGTTTAGTAGGCTTTAGGGGACTTAAGTCCTTGGGGTCAATTTCTTAAATATGTTTTCTTTGTTATACCACTGTGAATGAACAACCTGGTTCAACTTTCGTCTGTGACCACTTACTACACGGTAAACGGTCACTGTAGCTGCCGACCTGCAAACATTAGTTTACCCGACATCTGGGATTGCCACTGCGACGATGACGTAGATGCCAGTCGTCTGGGATATGACGCCTTGTAGGTCGGCTATAATAAGCCAATCTGTCAGAGAAACTTAATGTTTTACTTTGTTACATGTCGAACGCCATAGAACAACTGATTTATTTACACTGACCGTAGCTGCGTGGCGACTGCCCATGTAAAATATACCCAGCAAAGCTAAGTAGGTAGTCACAACTGAATATAGAATCAGAGTATAGGTTTGAGATTAGAAGTATGCTTGACTTTGAAAATTCATATTATGCTCTTCTGGATTATGACATGCTGCGTCTAGTAGGTGGCTCAGGGTATAAATGAAGATGGAGTTAATATGTTCCTCAGAAACGATGGTAAAGACGCAGGGTATCATAATACAGAGAACCAAAGTATAGATATAGCTTGATAGACGTTAACGTATGTTAAGCTGCAATACGAACAATTTCAGACGCTGCCTGTCCTGGCGGGAATAATAGCACTTCTGTTGGTGTCTCCATGCCTGGCTCGGCGTGTCCGAGTAAGACCTGTCAATGAAGACGCAGAGGACCAAGAAGTTCGGGACCAACAAGTACAGTACTACGCCGCACAGGCGCCTACAGACGATTCACAGACTGCGGGGGTTGTTCTGGTGTCAAGCCAGGACGCTTACGGCAGTCTTCAGTACCCACGACCACGAACACAAACAGCTACTGACGAACAATACCGAAACATAGGCAGGGCTCTGTCAGCAACCCGCCCCGTTTCTCGCCCTAAGGAAGCATCCAAACAGCCCCCTGTGCAAACTATCCGTAATTACAGTAAGTACAATGATGACGGGTCCTTTACCTTCGGATACGAAGCTGCTGACGGTAGTTTCAAGGAAGAAGTCCGTGGTACAGACTGTGTTGTGAGGGGCAAGTATGGATACATTGATCCTGATGGGAACAAGCGGGAATTCACTTATGTATCCGGTAACCCGTGCGATCCTAACAGTGTCAGTCAGGAAGAAGATGAAAGTGCGAGAGGATTAAGTGATGACAGTGGAGAAGAAAACGTCCCAAAAGGACCTTTGAGGCCATTACGACCAAGACCCACTGTTGCACCTCTTACAAGGACAACCACTACTCTTTTCCAAGAAAGCTACAACCAGGCTGATCAAGATGAACCGGAGGACGAGCAACAAAGCTGTACCAGCCAGCTCCCCCCGTCAGAGCTCGTATTATCCCACAACCCACCCACAGACCACAAGTGTATCATTACACCCAGGATCAACAAGACGTGGTAACACAACGTCCAGCAGTCAGGATCACCCCTCGTCCTATCACTCTAGCCACAACAGTCAAATCACAACTACCTGCAACTACTTACCGACCACAACTGCTTCCTGTATCTGTCACCCCTCGGCCTGGAGTCGTCTACACCAAACAAGTTACCAGGGGTGGTCACCCCACCCAGTCTTCTATTTATGCCACTCCCACGACTGTGTCTCCTGTTGATTTTGATGCCGAACTGAGGAAGTTCCAGCTAGAAAATAATGTGGTATCCACGCCACGGACTGTGGCACGTCCGGCTGTAGTCTCTCAGTCACAGTACGAGCAGCCTAGACCAATCGCACGGCCCCAGGTGGTGACTCAGCAACCATCTGCCAAGCCACTGTCATCGGACCCTGTGTACCAAACAGAGCTAGTATACGACCCGTCCAGCGGTCAGTACAACACAGTGTTGTACCAGACACTGCCTCAGACAACAGCGGAGGTTAGCCTGAAGCACAGGCTACAACCCTTTGTAAACACGCAACAGCCTCAGTCACTGTTTACGCCTCAGCTGTACGAGCAGATACAGCAGAACCAACAGCTGTATTCTCAGCAACAACAGCAGCAGCAGCAGCAGCAGCGGCAGCATCAGCAGCAACGCATTGTAGAACAACGATTATCAGCCGTCGGCCACCCAGAACACCGGTCCTCAGAGGTTCCAGCTCTACCAGCAACAGCAAGCAGCTCAGCGTCCTGCACAGCCATTCTACTACGTCGCGCCCTCTGACGTCAGTGGACAGGCGCAGGGACAAATTGACGCTTTCCTCAGGGGACATAATATTGCTTTCTGAATGTATTTCAGAGCCAAATGGAAACAATGAGATTTTGCACTATTGTGCAGCTGAACTGATGTAAACATTGTAATTTGCTGAACAACGATGATAGTTCCCGGTTTCACTGCTCCCTCTGACGAAGTCATAAGTCATTGATTGACCTAAAGTAATGGTTGACAGATTGAAGTTTGCCAGTCCCAGGGCGTGCGGGAATTTGTCTTCCGGGGATTGTAGGCAAGTACATAATATCGGGACTTCTGTGTGCCAATCTTATTTTAAGGCGATATTAATAAGAAATCACTTATATGAATTTTGAAGTTATATTTGCCTTTTTTAAGAAACTTTTATGACTTCCTTCCATTTGCACAGTTACATTACCTTTGTCTTCAGAAAGGCAATGATATGTGACATAGGCCAGCATATAAATGTTTAGCTGTGTGAGATGCGATAAATCAAGTTACTGTTCGGGAGAACAAAGGAACACGCAACAAATAATAACCCTGTGTTTTGGAAATGTTGTGGAGGTTGATGGGGAATGATTTCTGATCTTGTTATGAAGGTGTTTGTGTAGTGATAAATTTTGAGAACAACTAAGCCAGGGGTATATTTCTAATACACGTCAATTGCAACTGAAAAGTTACATGATTTACTTGAGGGATGTATTAAAAACTGTAAGAGGCAAGGTACGTAATACTTACACTTCTTGTCACGTTTGCTTTCACGGTGAAATGCATCAAAAGGAGAGTCACAAAATTCTTGTGAGAAATAAAGCGTGGCACTGAACCAGAGAGGACAGTGACTTACAGAGGACGGCAGTGTCACGTGTGTTACAGCACTCGTGGCTCTTGGGCATTAAATGCACTGACTCTCAAACAGTATCTTCTCCAATTTCTCTTCACACGTGTTGAAGTGGAAGACACATATCAAATACGGACGAACGAGGTTTGGAAACTGGAGATTGGGCGAGTAGATCACTGTGGACTGACGACGGCAAACCCTTAAATAAATAAAGATGAGAAGAAAAACACACTTTTCTCTCTTCATTTCATGTGGATATTTTAGTAGCAACTGTTAAAATTCCTAACATTCAGTTTCATCTGTTCGCCATACATATTCTTTTAACGTCCTGTAAACGACATTAACACAGCTTTCCAATTTACACTCCAAGTATTCTACTTACACATGCTACACATTTGTTCTTGTAAATGTAGGTCAGATTCACGAACTAATTCTTACGTAATAAATTATTTATTATCTATTAGTTTCATGGTTTTGTGGTAATTAACGTAATGTTTTAAATAAATTTAACTCTGTCTAATATGACGGTATTATAGAATAGGCACCACATAGTCTAATGAATGGATTCTACTGGTTATTTGGAAACTGCTGGTCCTATCTTCATAGTAAGGGCTTTGTTCTAAATATTAACCGTTCTGGGAACCTCAAGTCTTATTTCTGTTTACAGGATCTTTAAGAAAGGAATCATTAATTTTTTTAAATTTTCTTACTTTTGTAGGGCCTTTTGTGCTGATGCTAGTCGCTTGTCTTAAGCAATGCTGGGAGTTTAGATTGACAGCATTAATTGTAAATATGGCGTCCTGCACCACAATAAAAAACTTTCATTTTCAAAATGCTTTTCAAGTAAGAAGGTGTATTGCAAATTCAAAGAAATTTCTCACAACATCTTAAAATTCGTGTTGCTCCTTTAAAAAACTGCGCAGTGAATTTGGTACGAAAAATCTCCCTTGAACTGCTTTTTAAACTGTTTTCTCTATATCATTGACGGTTTTAACAGTTCTTACTCTTTGCTTAGCAAAACAAGACATTTCAAGTTATTTAAATAGGAGCTAGCTTCTTAAAATTTCCTTACAAATTAATCACGCAAAGTCTTGACGGAACATCACTAATATTAAAATGTTATCAGTTATTTCTGTGCACTTGCGCAATAATTTTACGTCTAAAGGACCTTTTTACAATAAATACTTGTCCTTTTCTAGTGTCAGATGCTATCATCACAACTAATGCCGTCAAAGTGAAATCCCAAAAATTATCTTATGCAAGTGTGAAAATATCTGAATGAATGCTCCTTCAAAAAAAGAGAGCGAAATTTTAAAGGCTAAAATAGTCCTTTCGTTCTTGAGGACTTTATTGTATTAATACAGTTTTTTTAAATTTCTTCTTATTCAATAACTGTCGAACATTACAGCTTCCTATATTTAAGTTGTTTATTTAGATACTCCAGATATTCCTTCTAACTTGTAACAACTCTTCTTTTACGATTGTAATTTGTGCTTTATGGCACCATGTGTTTTGTAGCTGTTTAGCACATTTCGGATGAACTTAATGCTTCCATGTTAAGATGAAGTCAGCGTGCTTTTCCGAAACATCGGAAACAACTTAAGAAATTACAGGGCTTGTAACCCATGAGCTGTAACAATTTTAACTTTCAGTGCCTTCAGAAATCCAAATTTCTCTCATACTCCAAATTCCACGCCTTTCGCTTCTTATCCAGTGAAAATCTTTCTTTACAAACTCCGTAAAATATGATGCTTGTGATTACCGATTTGATGTATTAGCATATCATTGTCGATTTCACTGTGAAAATAGAACACTGTTTGGTTTTCAATCCTGATACAGACTTTATTCTGTGTTACGTTTAGCATAAATTTATGCTTATATCTGGTGGTGGGTTCTAATACCTTTTCAATGTAAACTTTAAGTTCTTACAATACACTGTAATGGCATTGAAGAATTTCTTGTTTCTGTAAGAAAATAACAAGATAACAAGTATTTTATTGAAATTGTGAATTGTTTCAGAGTCTCTGAATTGTCAGTAATATTCTTAGCAACTAACTGCATGAAACACATTTCTTCTTAAGTATTTATTTTATACTTTAGCAAACTTCTTTTTGCTATGGAAAATGATAGTTTATCACGGTGATCATGCAAACAAACCTTCGATCCCAAGGCAGTAATTGTGGGATTCATGGTGGATAAAGTGTCATTAGGACGGGTTTTCTCCAAGTTATCATCTTTCCTCCTCTTACCAAAATTCCACAAAATATAGGTACTCGTATTCAACTGTCTGCCAGCGACGCTATATAATCCTTAGTACCTGACAGCGTCGCTAAATAAAACATTACAGAAGAAGAATAAATAGAATAACCTCACCTTTGGACCTTATGGCAACTTAGTGCAGTTTGAAACTGATTGTTAAAGATAGGTTTAAAGACGTTCTGTCCTATTCACAAAACACTGTATCTCGCTTACAAAGATCAGTTTGGTCTGAATTTATGTGGTTTTTAGTAACATCAGTGAAATTAATATTTATTGCCCGTTTTGACATCCGTATTTAACTAAGATTATACACGCCTCTTAAATAACAGATTGTAGGATAAAATATAGTATACACTAGAAGTGGTATTGCAAGCAAACACAGCATGTTGAGGTAAGTAAATTCATGATGTGAAAACGTCTTCGCAGAATAAATAGGTCTACCATTAGGCGTTGAAGAATATTTTTTTTGTCTTTTTGTGTTAAATTTATTGTCAGTGCCATTGTTCAAAATAACACACGGCTTAATTTCTTCATATCTTTTGTGTCGCATCTCGAGCCAAAACAATACAAGTCTGAGTAACTGAAACGCGGGAGTGTGTGTGCGAAGTGTTTCATTATCAATTGCGAAGTGAAAGTGGTCCGCCTGGCTTGTTTTGTTATGAAAGGATTCATGTCGAAATGCTCTCCTTCACTTGCATTTAAATGTTAAGCGTATTGCAGAACAATATTTATTGTTGGACTCAGAATTTTATGTAGAATTAAAAACTATGCGTCTAATTGTAACGCAGGAGTTTCTCGAAACAACAAGATAATTTACAAGCTTCTTAAACAAGAGTTAGATAGATTCATATCAGCTTTTTCGTTATGTGCAAGAAGGTCATGAAATGAATGCATAATGTGAAATACGTTCAGTATTACTCAGTGAGTACCAGTGGAAGTCGAATTAATTTTAAATTTACATGACGCTCACACTTAACTTACAAACCTCTGGAAACCGTCTCCCCATACCAACACCTTTCGTATTTAATACAAATTTCATTAGCGTAAAGTTCTGTCTTGAATACATATAAACGTAACTTTCAGTTTTCTGAATACAAGGACAATTGTTTAGTATCTTTGCAGCCTTATTTCTAATTGCTGATTAGTTTGGTAAAAATAATTTCAATTTTTTTAATATGATTGCTAATATCAAACTGAAAAATAATACCAGTCTTATTGTGACTGCCACAAAGATAGGAGTAATTCAAACTCCATATCAAAACAAAATCGAACTACTTCATTTATATTCTGATTTTCAGATTTCCCGCAAAAATTAATAACTTACGAAGCTTTTAACCTGTCTCCCATAAAAATTCCTATGCCCATTCTACTTATAAATTTACTAAATAAAACTTCAAACAAGGAATCCACTTTCATTACATTTAAATGTCATTCTAAAAGTCCCATTAACGGAGGCAAATCCTGAGAACATTCTGCACGCACTTGATTTGCGTATGTGCTTACGTCTGTGTTAAGACAGATAGAGCATGCGTATGATTTCATATTTAACAATAAGCACTCCGTAACCTCTCCACGGTAGGTCTCTCAGACCCTTTCATTGTAGTGATTTTTCCACATTCTCATGCATTAAAAATTCTACGTGTACCAACGAAAAGGAAGCTTAATGATATAGGAAATGGATTCGGTTTCTCCACGATTTCACCTAGCAGTACTCCGATTGTATCATTTTCTGGTGACATTTCTCTGTAGTACTCGTGTGAGGAGAAATATAATCTTGTTCCTTGTGACATGTCTCTTGGTGGATTTTATCCCTCAATTCTTTGATCCTGGGAATTATTTCCAAAGGTTCTCTAAGTCATGTGCTATCTGCATGAGGGAATGACTAGCCCATGACAAAGGACCTGCATTGTTGTTTTCGACAATGACTATGAGTAGGACAATAATCAGTGACGAACAAGGTGTACTTCCATGCCCTATGCACGATTCGAACCTGATATCTTAGTGTTTGCTCGGCTGAAGGCCGCGCAGTCACAGATTGTGGCTCTCTTCATCGCTTTTATTTCAGTGGTCAACAACCAGTCATAAACAAGAACTTATAATTGAATTATATGTCGAAAGATACGTGTTCTGTAAATAGGCTTAGTGTGTGTCACAAAGTGTATTCTTTCTTATGTTACTGTGAATAGTATTTCCTCGTCTTATACAGAGTGTCTGTGTGCTTTATGATCAATACTCTTTATATTATAAAGTGTTTTATACCATATTATTTTTTGTAATAAAGAGAAAATGAGTCCACTTCTAGATAAAAATGAACTTGCCATTGTTTTTTTAAATATAAAATCTGAAACTTTCTTGTGGTGCAATCAGCCTCGTCGATTCGGTGTAACGGTCCGACATTTTGAATAGTCCCAGATGAATGCTGTCTTTCAAACGTCTGATTTTTTCCGTGTCGAAGTGGCTGATCTCCCAACTAGACTTCATTGCCTCATTGACCTTGTTTCACTGCCCTTTGATGCACCTTCTGACTGTCATTTAACATACTTACTTTCATATTAAATACGTCTCACGACTGTGGATGTCAAACATATAATGGATTTTGATTACGAACTTACGTTGAGGGGTTTCGAAAATAGGTGGGGGGAAGACATTAGGGGCTAAGAATGAAGAGGTAAGAGGGACTGGGCTGAATTGCACGGTGAGAAACTTAATGATCCGTACTCCGCACGAAATATTATCCGGTAATCAAATAAAAAATAATAAGATGGCTGGGACTTGTGCCAAGTATGGTGGATATGAGAGATATTTTTGGTGGAGAAAACTTAAGGAAAGAGACAACTTAGATGACCTAGGCGTAGATAGGAGAAGAGTATTCAAATCAATCTTAAATCGGTTGGGCGGGCGTGGACTGGATTGTTCTGTCTCAGAATAGGGACACGTGGCGGGTTTTTGTGAAAGTGGTAATGAACTTCCGGACTCCATAAAGTGTGAGGAATTTCTTGATTAGCCGAGCAACTCTTAGCTTTTTAAGAAGGACTCTGCTCAATGGAATTATTTAGTTATTTACTTAGTTAGTTAGTCATTTATTTATTTTTACACATATTTCAACAAGTCCTCCATGGTTCTGGGTCCAGGTATTCTTTTGAACATCGGTAATCCTCAAGGTCAATACGTCATATTTTAACTTCGTTTGCTTACAAGCTATGTAATGGATGTGGATAGCACTACCAAGATTCGATTCTGCGCAACCTTTATGCGGCTGTTTTGCGTTCCTGCACGAAATGCAGGAAACTAATGCATATATGCCTATTCATTAATGCTTTGAAGCTCAGTTGCTACTTTATGTACGTACCACCAATTTTGACACTCACAAATTCTACCTTCTGCCCGAACAGTGCATTGATACGTTTTGTATGGATATCAAAAGAAAGAGGGATTATTTCGCTCTACAGCACTAACTGATAGGTTTTCATAATACAGGCATAGAATGTCTACTACGCAATTCGAACCGAATTTTTAAATATGATTCAGGTTAATGAGTCTTTAAAGGGTTAGCCTCCTCAGTGAAGAATGTGTTCCTCAGACACATTGGTAACCACCAGTCATTTTACACCCAATTCTAAAGAGGTAACATTCACCCTATATCCTGCTATGAAGGCAAAGAGGGGAAGTAGATGTATAGCTCTACTTTTTCTTGAACTTCGGTGCTAGATGCGGGTAGGGGGGTTAACGCCACACCCGGGCCGCTTTTCCCCGGAAATGACCCGGTACCCATTGTATAGGAGGCTGGGTGGGCCCCAGGGCCCTTCTGGAAGGGTTCAGAAAATCTCGCCCCTACCGGGATTGGATCTCCGGACCGTCCATCTCGTAGCGAGTCGCTATAACGACTACGCTATCCCGGCTATTACCCAATCATAATCAATAATAATAATAATAATAATTTTGTGCTTATCGTATAGACTTACCCATAAAGAAGCTTTGGTTGGAATTAATAATTTATAGGCAAGTAAATTCTTCTAAATAGCTAAATAGCTGTGAAATTTTGTCGTATAAGCTGTCCTCCACAACGTACCTTGCAATATCTGCACCTAGTCCCAAGATATGTCTAATATCCTCTCTCCGAATACATAACATTCTACTGCCGTTACTCCAAATGTATTCTCTGCACGATTTCTTAGATGGGGAGTGGCCCATCGTAAGGTGTCTACGTACGCAGCGCACCACAGCAGGCACACCCATTGTGCAGGTTGGATATTACACATGTGTGCGTGGAACATGCAACATATGGACACTGGAGTAACAAGTTTCTTGTGGGGCTAGAGCAGCTTAAGACTTTGGCCTCCCCTACCTGTCGATACCCCCACAATACGTCCTTAATTTCTGTTAGAATTCGTTTTTCATGATTGAGATTAAGATCGTACTTTGAAAAGTTTAATAATATTCACAATTAAATTTGGTTTCCTGAAGGCAGACAGAAACCCACTGAGATTCGGTGTTTTTTGTTCATCTACGATCAGCCCCGATATCTTTTCAGGAGTGGAAATTATCCTTAAAATTTGGTTTGATGATGATTGAGCGAGATTTGTGCGGTGAGTTGAATCACTTCACTAGGTTAAAGCTCGTAACATGGACCATAGTTATTGTGTTTAGGCTTTGTTCGTGACTAAGTTAACCTACTTAGCCAGCATTATACGGAACCTTCAGCTTCCCCTATTGTGTTCAGTGTACTGTGCTGTGAATTCAGTGTTACAGTTTCTCATACATCAAAAAGTTTTTTCTGCTGCAACATCTAATTATGAAACTCATGAACTGTAACTTAGGAATGAATGACGTTCTGTAAGCAGAACTTATAAAAGGAGCACTCTCACCCAAGACATCTAACACTTCTTGTCGCTAAGGTGCTTTGCTTTTTCGTCTACTCTAATTTTAAAGAGTTCTAATCATCTAACAAAGTAGTTATTACATGCACTACATTCTTAATGTTAAAATTCTGCATTGTGCTCACAGATTTTATTTTGTGCCTTGTTGGGCTCTGAACAAAGGAGTGGTTCTTTTCTAAACAGCATAATATAGTTACTTTCTGTAACGGGTACGCGATGGCTGTGTGTGAAGTGAGAATCTACTTTTAGTATTGTTACATCAGTTTTTCCCAAACTTTTTCGCTCGCGGATCCCTTTTGGCTTCGAAAAATAACCACGGTTCCTCACAGCCTTGCTCACGTAAAAAAATAATGTCCGGATGACAGGTAACCGAAATTAAAAATGTATGTCTCAGAACTGATGTTAGATAGCTACGAATACATACCAGTAGCGTACGTAACAATGGTTTGCGTGATTTCACCTTAATTAAACTGATTGTCGCTCGCTTTGTGGGTACAGGGGGATTCTTAATTAGATATTCTAAACGGTCATACGAAATAAACACATCGCCAATTAAAGAAGTTCCGTGATGATTTTTAACAAAACATTATTCTTTTAATTAAAAAATAAGTCAACTTTAAAGCAGCCATTATAAAAGATATTTGAGAAAAGTCAAAACTTCTGCCATCACAGGGCATCAAATAAAACTGTGGATAATTAGGCACGCCACTCCCAATATTAGAAATCCAGCGTCTGGACGGGCTAAGACTAGGTGTGTGGCCACCGTAATTGGTCACGAGTAGCGTGAAGTATCCCATGTAGCTGAATACAATATAAACGTGTTCAGGAGCTGTGAATTCTATTCTTCGGCAGTAGACATGTTTGAGTGACGTGTTTTAGAATCCGATAAATTTTATTTCAATCCCAGTTCCATTTCTGTAGATGGTAAAAAGGATCCCAAATTGATTTTTCATATGATGGTAGAGATTGCTTACCAGAAACACTCTTAGGTCATCACTCATCTAGACAGTAACCGGACATTTTTGCACAACACTGCTAAGAATATGATAGGCCTGTAAATGTGTAACACCGTCTTTAACTTTAAAAATCTCTGCCTCTTGCACACAGATTATGTTTATTATGGTTATTCACATATTAGACTTTAAATGGTAAGAAATCCAAGATTTATTTAAGTGTGTGACCACGGAACAAAATTTTGTAATTGAGACAAAAGAATTGTGACTTCCTATCAAGATTCGTAGATGGAAAAAGATTTAATTGTAGAGGCTTTCTGGATCTTCTCCCATTAGAAGGTGTATGACAGCTATCCTTTTTCCAGTGTTTGACTTGAATCCTGTATTTCATTTTCTTTTCAAAATATTCTGAATTTTCTCCTTACCGGCATGACAAGAAGGAACGGAAATGTTCATGCTACATCAAATAAATAATGACCTACTCGTATATATAGGCTGGCCCTGTTGCGACTCTTATCCTCATATCTCATGATCACCACTGGTCAAACAAGTAAACATATACTTACCTTAAACTTGACTTACGTACTCATTCTTAAGCCATAGCACCCTTTTACCCATTCAGTTTCTTTTGGCGGGTTCATTGACTCTTTCTTGTCGCAGATAGAATATTATTTACTGCCTTCAGGCAGAGCAATGTCAACTATCAAGGTAAGATTTAAGATTTTCATGGAGGTGAATTGTAAGGCTGTTTTCTTCTAGTTAACGAAGTTTTATAGCCTTTTATAAACTACCATCTTTTCGGAGGAATGTATTGTCCCTTTATTCAGGATGTGAGACGCATATGGAAGATGCCTATTCCTCCTACAAACTAGCAACTACTTACGAAATTATATTTTGTTTTAAGTCAGAAATCGCAATCCGCCTTCTACCCTCAGATTTAAAAAAGAGCGATGTTATTTACATATTTCCATAACGTATACATTCATTTCTTCCCCTAAAACTACGTGATATATCGGCCGCCTGAAATACATTTAATAGTCCTACAGACATTTTCGATGTTTTGTAAGTTTATTGTATTCCGAAATATCGTATAGTTTTATCTTTACGCATGAGAGAATGACGCGAAAAGAGAGACAGAGAGGCGAGGAATGAGAGACGACTGTTCTGTACATTTTTGTTTCCATGACGCAACAGCCCCTAGTGGGCCAGGGCCTCCTCATTATCGAGGCTTGACAACCACACCCAGACCCATCACACCGGTAAGACTTCTCTGGACGAGTGATCAGCCCGTCGCGGAGAACTCTACCTGACAACACACAACAATCACAAGAGACAGACATCCATACCCCCGGCGGTATTCGAACCCACAATCCCAGCAAGCAAACGGCCGCAGGCCGACGCCTTAGACTGCGCGGCCACTGGGATCGGCTGTTCTCTATATTAGTTTCGTGAATTGTGTTGTCCAGCGCATGAATAGTTCTCACTAAGCAGATCATGCATGTGGTTTTTCTGTTTCCTACTGCGCACCTAATAGACAACACCAAAAGATTATATGACATTTACTCCTTATCCTGATCGGCATGTATGGTACGTATTGCGACAGCTTGACTAGAAGTACTACGCTCCTCCAGAACCTACATAATTATTTATATTCGACACGGCGATATATCCAGTAAGACCTGAATCTACAGCAGGCATTAGATACGTGGCAGAAGATGTCATGGAATTTTAATAACAACAGATATTTATATCGAAGTCTGTTCTCAAGGATTCTGATAACAGTATATCGCACTTAGGCCTTCGAAGTGTCTAGACTTCGGCCATCCTCTCGTTTTAACAAATAACACATTTTGGAAATGCGTTTTTCCGTTCTCACGTGATAGTGTGGGGTTATACCTACAGAGTTGGGTTCCGGAGAGTTTCTTAATAGCTGGACAAAGCAACGTCTATGGACGACCCCTGTATACGCTCCTAGGATTGCGTTTTTAGTAGAAGATAGTACAAAAATGCAATGAAATTGTAGGAATAACATGAAGACCTTGTGGGCCTAACTGAATAGGTGCCTCCTCACACTTTGGCCTAAGAACTGAAGCAGAACCAATTCGCGAAAGGCGAACAATGGACAAAGTCTAGTAATGCTGAACAATTCCATTCAGAATAAATCGTACGTTTGATGTCTAAATTAAACCTGTTAAAATATCACCAAATTCATCAGTCAGTTTTCAAATTTAAAAACAAAGCGTGAAAATATATTTTCCTTTGTAAACCTTCGTTCCCTAAAAATTTGAAAGTAATACCAATTATGAGATTTGAAGATCTCTCAGCCCTGTATATGAATTTTATTCTCATCTAATGCTTAATTCATGTAGCCTTTTAAAAATTTACCGAAGTTTCGAAGAAACCTGCCCTTCCAAAACGTTGGTATATTATAGCAGAGTATATAGAAGTCACACCACTGAAGACCTTATTCTTCCTGTTATAATTCTTTGCCAAAATAACAAAATCAGAGCTGAGCAGTATAGTGCTTGGAATTTTATATCCTATTAATCAGTACACTGCCGAAAATATGATGGGTACCTAATCATAAATTAGAGATAACACAACGAGAATTTACCAAACATTTGCTGCGTAACCATGGAAATTGCCAGGAATAAGAAAAACACATAGGTTTACTTTCGATTATTGGCTCTCGCCTTGTGCTAGGAGACTTGCAAAACAAAACAACCTAC
The DNA here is from genome assembly GCA_021186555.1 of Reticulitermes speratus. Lineage (NCBI taxonomy): Eukaryota > Metazoa > Arthropoda > Insecta > Blattodea > Rhinotermitidae > Reticulitermes > Reticulitermes speratus. The sequence goes on from JAJKFL010000005.1 coordinate 27,359,856, forward strand.
ACGGAAATGAACTATAAATTCGAACTAGAATGTTTAGAGTCTATACGAGATAATTAAATAGTAAATTTCTCTTTCCATATGAGCCTGAAGCAGGTCCGGTCTTGGTTTGACGCCGAGTTTTCTGTACGTGATCAGTTAATATCAACACATCGCACACCGATATGACACACACAGACATACACACATACATCGAGTCCTCTACTTTCACCGTCGTTCAGCATGACCGAACTCGGAGAGAAAACAATCCGTTTCTCTTTAGTGACAGTTGGAAAACAAATATGTCTCACACGTACAGGCCTGCGCTGTGACGTGGCGATAGGGAAAATTATTGGTAATTTAATTTAAATTAGGAAGAAGCACTTGAAAGTATGCAACAGTGTATAATACTCCTGCGAATGACTTGTAGGCGATTTTGCTTATATCTCTCTGGCCGTAGTGCTGACTATTTCAGTCGAATATTGCAGTGGTTGTTCGGTTGTTTCTTGTCTAATCTCACTGCGTGATCTGCAAACGTTTGTCTTTACATACCTTTAAATAGTTCTAATATGGATAACACTTTTAATTAAAAGGATGTAGACTAAAATAAGTTCTGTATATTGTGTTATATTCAAATGTTTTTACTATTAGTGTTTTTGAGAAAATCTGTGAAGTATGATGTAAAATTAGGACTCACAGCGGGTCAAAAATTAAATACTTTTGACAACTTTTCACATAAGCATACAACACCAAATTTGATCATAATTAATACTGTAGCTTTAGCTGCGGAACCTGTGAAAGAAAATCTCTCCATCAGTAGTCACTATTATGTTCTTTCGGACTCATAGATGAATGCAAAGATTCATATGGCTAGTAACAAAGCTTGCTACGTGACACTATCCCGAATCAGTTCCATCAATCTCCTATCTTCTCAACCCATTTTCCTAACATTGTCTTCCCGTCGTGTTTAAGTTCTTCCAAGTGTCTTTTTCTTAAGGGGTTTATCCACAAAAATTGTGTATGTACCCTATCCACATGCCGAATCCATCCTAGCCGTATATGTTTCAGAATCCAATGAACGATAACTGACGTGTAGAAGTCGCATACGAGTGAACGAAAAATGCAGGCCAAACCTACAGAACGTGAGTCTTCACCTAAATACAATTAAAAATTGTTTTATGAACATAGGCCTTCTGAAGCAAGGTTTCGAGTTACGGCCTCCTGACGATTAAAAAGAATGCTCAGTGTCTACTTTGAGCTTCAACGCAAGACGTTGCTTTTCTATACAGTGATTGCATGACACGCTGGAAAATTCCAGGTGTTGCACGAATCATCTCAGTCAATTCTGTATTCGTTGTTGCAAGTCCTGGAATTCAGTGATTTCTGTAGCACAAACAGTAGACTGCAGATGTCCCCAGAGATAAAAATCTAAGGAACTTAAATCAGAGGAACAAGCAGACCATGTTGGTGGTCTACCCCATCCTATCCATTGTTCCAGAAACATGCTGTTCAAGAATTCCCGAACTGCAAGAAGAAAACGTGGTGGAGAACAGATCCACATTTTGCAACAGCTCTGGAAGGAAATTTCGTAGGAAATGGTGGTAAACAGCCCCAGTCAGGCGTGGTGGAATAAAGGGGGTCCCAAAACTCTGTTCCTGAATGTGAGAAACTCAAGATGGAAACTCTGAGCATTTTATTTACTTTTCAGGAGGCCGTAAGTCGGAAACCATGCTTCAGAAGGCCTATGTTCATGTGATATTCCTTGTCTTGTATTGTGGTGTAGATTCGCCTTCTGTAGGTTTGACCGTGCATTTTTCGTTCATCCTGTAGTTGATTATGTAATATCTAAAATAACTCACATTCTTAGATCCAGATATCTTCCTGTTCACTTTGTTTTTCACATTAGTCATGCACAATAAGAAACAAAGTTTGCACCAATACGCAACTGTTAATAAACTTCTTTTCTTCTTATAGCAATATATGTTGGAATGAGACGGGTGTATCATGCAGTTTGCAGGAGAGATACAAGTTTCTGCAAAATATTTGGCTGATAAAACCGGAAGGGAAATTCCTCTCGGAAAACGTAAACATGTATAGGAGGGTCATATTAAAATCTTAAAGAAATGGGAAGATAGGGGGCTGCAGCTATGTCTCAGAATAAGGTCAATTGGTGGGATCTTATGAATAGGATAATAGAATTTGCCTTCCGTAAATAGCGTGCATTTTTGTAGCTTATCAAAGAAAACAATTCATAGGTTTGGTGAGTCAGTTGTAAGAAGATATTTGTTTTAATTCAGGTCTCTCTGTAATATTTAAGACTTTTATGGCGATGGATCTGAAGATCATGTGCTCCTGGGAAATGATGCAGTGCATATTGGTAAATAGGTACCAATGTTTCGGAGGAAGCTGCCAACTGACTCGCCAGGCCTCTTCTACCCTGCTACTAGAGGCAGGATTTTCTGTCTAAACTTTCGTAGTAATTACCAAATTAAACAACGTCACATCCAATAAGACAGTAATCTTCTTGTCTCCTGGTTTGCTATTGCATTTCACCGTGCATTTAACTGGCGTGTTACCTACTAATTATGACTAATTTACAGGCTTTCTGTTGAGAGATTTAACGGTCAAGTGAATGGCCATAATTACCTTCGCTGGCCTTGTCCTGAATAACTGCTACCTCCAGTTTAGCCTGCACTGCAACAAGTTTCTGCTTTTCGGTCACCGAGACTTGCTGTAGCAAACCTGGAAGAGGTTACGTTAACTCAGTAGAAGGCGATCTGCTTCAGCAACTGGCTTTTATTTAAGAAATTCCTGTGCTTCAGGAATTAGACGGTTGAATTCCGTCAGCATTTGTATACACATTTTATTTAATATCAGTTTTGCTGTTTTCCTCCTATAAACGCATAGGTAAACTAAAAAGCCCTTTTTTTTTAAATTACAGACTAATATTCATTGCCTTTACGTACATGTCCCCTCAATTTCCTTATCCCGATTAAATTAACCGAAACATAAGGGTTTAAATGTGAAAAATATGGACCCTTAGACAGATCTATTCTCTGTCAGTGACTGAGAATATCTATTTCTTAAGGATCCACCAGATTAGGTGCTTTCCTTTATCTGAAGACGAAAGCACAGCCGGCTTCCGAAACATAGTGATACATTGACGATGGACAAGACAAAAGAAAGAAGATTACTTCAGTAAGTAAAATACCGTTTTCAGAGCGCAGAGTCGAAACCTTACGCCCCCCCCCCCCCCTTAGCTTGAAAAATCTATTTTCTTACTGTAAGAATCCTGATTATCACTGCGGTGAAGTTCATTGTTGTGGTCTTCTGGGATATGATACTATACCCTGGTATGTTGGTACAAACGTTCTGGAGGAAAACACTTCTTCCATCTCTTCAACATCTGAAACAAACCTCCAAAACTACACGGTTTTATTAGCCAGAAACAAAAATATGAATCAACTATTATCCTTTGAACAAATAACAGACTTGTAACACTCATGAGGTCACGATTCGGAATATTGGAGGCTGTAGAATATAGTCATATGGTCAGGACGCATGACTTCGGGTCGCTTTCTATTGTTAATTTGTTCAACTGCGTTGCAGCAGTTCGCTAATACTAGCAAAGCAGTGGTTTGTTTTGTAACATTGATCAGGCAGCACCTTCAGCAAAATAGCTGAATTTAGAACTGGGTCTTTTAGCAAAACGTTAGACAAGTAGTCCAGTTCGTGGACATTCTTGTCATTGTGAAACATTAATCATTAACTTGTGAAGCCCAATATAATTTGCTTTCTGCCTATTTGGCTTTTAAAGTACTGACTAGGCCACGATCAGCGTAAAGCCTTCTGAATAATAAAAATATGTAATTGGACATTTATAATAACAATAAGTTTTCAAAGTATCAATTTTCATCCAATAAACAAATAAGATATAACCATGGCAACAAGTTCGAAAATGTTACGTAATGTCGAGTTGTAGAGTAGTCATAAATTATAAATTGAGAGAAAATGAAGCGAAAGTAATTGGAGCGCATTATTGTCCCAGAATTTCAATGGAAAACTTAATAAAAGCTTTACAGATAGCAAAATTCAACCTTCTTCAAGCATTAAACCATGTGCTTTTGAATAAAAATGAATATTAGGGGGTGATGGAAGTTATCTATGAATTACCTATGAATAACTGCAGACGAGATAGTTAAACCGGAACACAAGATGGCAGCAGGACTTGTTTAGAAGGAAATTAATAAGAAACTGCTAAGTCGTCTGCTTCCTCTAGGCCTAAAAGAGTAATAAATGAACTCGCACCTGAGTGGAAACCATACAAGGCTCCCGGAAGTAGAGCGTGTTGACGGAAATAAATGAAAACAGAGAATCTGGAGCTTTGCAACAGGCTATCGACCCAATGTGAGCCAGATGTAGTACCGATGTGCTAACCTACCCTCTTTATACGTTCGTGACATGAACAACGATAGACATACACAGTTACCTCTGTAGAATATTATATTTTGTTATTTCTGGTTTATGGCACTGTGTATTCTGGTAATTGTTTATAAACACCCCGAAAAAAATGTTGCCTCCATTTGCAGGATAAAACCATAAAGAATGAGGCATTACGTTTTTCCAAAACGCTCTTTGCACCGTGTCGTCTAGGAGGTGGGTAACAGCGTTTCGGGAAGGATAAGCTGCCTCCTGTCTTCAGGTAGAAAAAACTTTATGGTCATATTGTCTATTCGGTAGTTTTTTTTTCTTACTTGATGAAAACGCTTTCATCTGTAGTTATCTACTGACTGGATTCTTTATTTGATGAAATAAATTATACTTTTGTACTAGTAATAATATAATAATAATAATAATAATTTCTGGAAATAAATTAATGGACGTGCAAATGTCTGAAATTTTAATCCAGAAATTATTGATTTTGTACGAAATTTGTTATTTGGGGTTATAGCCTACTAAAAGCAGTCAGTTGAATTTAATTTTAGTTCTGTGTCTGTTTAATATAACATTTTATTCACATGAATATTAAATCTAACTTCTTAGGTTTCCTAAAAACATCTAGTCTATGAATAATTTACTCTGACATAAAATTCTTTACATTCGCTGATACTCTGTCTCTTCGTTGCTTTGTCTGCAGAGTCATTTTGTTAGCGACAGTAGTCTTTCAATTTTAAATGATTTAACAAACCAGTGAATTGTGCATTGAAGCAAAGCAAAGACAAATGTGGACTGTACATACAACAAACTTTCCACATTTACTCTAAGTTTATTCTGAAATTATGAATATTATAACTGTCAATCCATTACTTACTAACTAACAGGCTAAGGAGCGGAGACCATCTTTAAAGTCTTGTAATCGTTCGGGTAATAAAGACGTCCTCCGCCGGTCATGGAACCCACAAGTTATTTTTCGTTTTCACAAGAGTCAGCAGCTGATACTAAGAATCAAATGATTCCAATCCACAATTTCCGTCTTTATTTCTATAAACTTCACTTAAATATTATTTTATCATCCACGCCTATTTCTTTCAAGTGGTTTGTTCCTCTATCACTTCGCCTCATAAAGCCCATCTCGTATGTGTCATATGTCGGCTGTGTAATAAGGATTTCACTTTGAGCGACATGCTACATGTGTGTTATTCTGACCTCTGAACTCCATTAACACCATAACCCAGTTTATTATAGTCGTTACGTTACTGTCAAGCCGTGAAATACCTGAAACAGGCATCTTTTCCACAGCATAGATCCGGCTTTAGTCCCAGGGAATATCTTGTGCTTTTGTGTGTGTATGTGTGTGTGTGCGTGCATGCGTGTACTGGAGCGTTGAGGGTGCGTAAGAGCTTGGATAAGACTGAAGTTGTAGTGTCCATTACTTAACTAACGTTGAAATCGTAAAAAATACACTTTTCATACTTTTACCGAGTGACAGACAGACAGACAGACTGTAGGCAAATTGCAAGAGAAAACACGCAAGAATAGTGAGTTAAAACATGTAGCTATGTGAGTCTGTAATTGCGATGCTAAAACAACAATATATATGAAGTGGCTCTATCAGAATCATTTATTATAAGTAACATAAATGATTCTGGTTGTACTTGGCTACAGCTCTATAGCCTACTGTTCAGGAACTTTAAAGAGTTAGACGCACTACATCAGGTCTCTGTGGTGCTGTGAATGTACTGCAAAGCGACATGAAGATGAAGTGTTTGGCGTACGTAACATTTGAGGTTTTCACGGAGGTGACAATTTGTATTGTAGATGAAGTGTTTGGCGTACGTAACATTTGAGTTTACGGGGTGACATTTGTATTGTAGATGAAGTGTTTGGTACGTAACATTTGGTTTTCGTACGATGAGTGTTTGGCGTACGTAACATTTGAGTTTTCGGAGGTGACAATTTGTATTGTAGATGAAGTGTTTGGCGTACGTAACATTTGAGGTTTTCACGGAGGTAACAATTTGTATTGTAGATGAAGTGTTTGGCGTACGTAACATTTGAGGTTTTCACGGAGGTGACAATTTGTATTGTAGTGTTCTGTTTTATGACACTTAATTAATCTGTATATGGGTGCTGATGTTTCGAAAGTAAACACTGCCTACATTTACCTACGAAACTTTTGTACGCAACTACTAGACCTCTGTGTCAGAACACAGAAGACCACAGTATTTCAAATGTAAGACATTCTTGTCACCAAGCAGGGAATATCCATGTGTGAGCGAGTGTGAGCAGTCGGAAGGCAGGTGGAAGGCGATATCGGACGTGTGGTAGCAGTGTTTTCTCCAAATGCTTCACTATTTCCTTGTCAGCTGTCATTCCACGAATGTTCTATAGACCTACACAACCATCACCACTTCACAATATGCCGGACCACCCAGCACATTACTAAAATCTCTGTAGTCAGTTGGTGCTTTCCTTCATACCCAAAAGCGAACTGGACTTATGAGTAAAGGAATTAAATTATATTAACCGTTACGATGGTTACTGTTTGGATTCCGCACACAAAGAAAGAGCAGTGAACTTTTGATCGACCCATGACCTAGTTCCTTGAAAGAGAGAGACGTTTTAAGGTTAGGTGTATCTTTTAGCGAATGCAGTTCCAATTTTGTAGAAAATTATACCCCTGTTTCTTCAGCCCGGATGCGCTCAAGGTGGCTTAGTTTAAGCACTCACATCTCCACTCATTGCGTCATAGTGCAACGGTGACAGGTAGGGAATCAGAACGAAGCACGGGCATGTAGTATGCGTAGGGATAAAACAGTAAATTTTTATTATTATTGAGTGGTTAACCTTATGGGTGAGCCCACTTTGAATACACACAGATATGTTACCATGTTTCTTAGTTTAACAACATGAATAACGCATCATGCTGCAATGATCAAGATTTGAAAAGAAACGTTTGGAGCCTCATCTAATATGCTATCCCAATAGTGTCTGGAGAGACTGACAAAACTCCCAAGAAACGTAAGGCAAAGCAGCCTTCCTCCACTTCTAGAATGTAACCTGAAATTTCTCAGATGCAAAATACTAGTCCTAACAAGCACTCCACAATAATGGGTGACGTAGATAGAAGATTCATCATTCTTATGTTATTAAAAAGAACAGAGTTCGTTTCAAATAGTGATGTTTTTCTGTATATAAGGAGCTTCCAAGCTTATGCTTTTGATACTGCATCATATTCCGTTTCTATGAATAAGAGCTAAACATGTTGCACGTAGACATTAAAGGATATTGTTTAAAAATAGTTGTGCTTGACGATCTCTTGTTTTATCTGCATATGAATCCACAATGAGCTATACCGCCGTAAGAACTCATTTTGTTCGCTAGAAAACTGAATAAATCTGATTTTATTTATTTATGCCTCAAAATAATCGACAAGACAACACAAAGTTGTGTTACCTTTAGCTGTATTTCTTTGGGTAACCTCTTCTCTCTGTTTTCATGCTGGTTTCATAAATCCACGGGAATCATGTAGCTTACAAATAATAATCATAGCTTGATGGCCTGCTAAAATTATCAAGTGGCTGCGGATAGAAATAAAGACAAAACCTTTATTCGCATGCGACAGTCAGTATCTCTGTCAGTGATAAAACTGGTTTGCCGACTATGAGACAGAATTCAGTCAGCCGAGGTCGTTCATTTTTCTCTAGGTCTTCCCATCGACCATTAGATGCCTATTTGCATTATGACTGACATATTTGTTTGCCAGTAACACAAAAACATATATCGTGATTTCCTAAATATTACACAGATCAGACGTTTTAGAGTGACGCAGACTCTTCTTTATATTTAATGCAGTTATTTACTCAGTAAGTAGGTTAACGTGTCGCTGTTTATAGGTAAAATATAAGGTGAAATCTGGAATGCCACTTTACACTCGTTTATGATCACGTGGGTAGGAATGTAGATGGCGGACTTCTGAACCGTAACATTACGTCATATTGCAGGTGCCTGCCAAAGTTTATGGGGAACATACTGCCTACATGTTCTTCTTTTAAGAAGGCAATATGTTCCTCTGAGATATTAGTCTCCGTCTGTCAGAATAAGAACAGGTGCCATATCACAATATAAATTCTCACAGCCGTGAAAACCGAAAAGCTGAGATACTGAAAGGAAGTTGACGTATACAGATGAATGTTACTAGTTCTAATAATTTAGTGTTTTGTATTGAGTTTCAATATACAGATACAAGGAATTTTTTGCACTGCTTTTTCACACAACCCCAGAAGGAAAAAAGAGGGAGTTTAAAAATTGTCATTAAACCTGCGAAGCCTGATATTCATTTGAATAATATATTTCAATGCTTTTCATACGCCACAAAAACAAATTGCGTCTCCATTAAAAACGTTATCATATCAATCGTGCTAGGGGAAATATTCGCGGGGTTTTCCCTGAGAATCATACAAAACTTAAACATCATGTGTCCGCAAGCTGAAGAGCCTTTTAGCGTTAAAAAAAAGTAAAAACTGGTGCAAAATAAAGGGTCAAAACCTTGTCTGCTTTAGTTGTTAATGGAAAAATATGTGAAATAAGAAATCCACGCAGAATATCTGTGTGAATCCGTCTTGATAATTGACTTTTGAAGAAATCTGATAAGATTGAATTGATTCCTAGAATTTTAACGAGGTTAACTTACATTCTACAGTTAACATTCTAACTTTTTATGCTGAGGCAGGCTGCTGCTCTTGTCTAAGTACACGCCTTGTTATATGAGGGGCATAAATGGAACTTTACTAAAGCAAATAGTAAGTTACGTAGTCATTTGCATTGTAGTCTCATTAATTTTTTTTTTTGGTTATGAAATATAAGGCCATGAACGTCTGAACATATTTTGTGTCCGCCTTTTAAAATAGAATTACGTTTTTTATGTATGTCAAACAGCTGAGACAGAGACTTTTATGTGGGGCGTCACAGTACGGTCACGGCCTTTGTGATTTATTTAAAGTAACATGTTCAGAGAATTTTAAACAGGTCAGCTCGAATGATTTCTGGTAAACTCCGAAGGTTGTCCGCTATTTGCAGTTGAGTTTATTGGTTTATGTATGCTGAACTGGTCGTATGGAACACTAATATAATTTTACTTGTCCTCTAAATAAGAAAACCGGATAGAATAAGAAGCCTTGTAAGAAAGACCAACAAATATGCATGAACTCGAGCATGTTTATACGACAGTAACGGGTCTGAATCGCATGTGGGAGGTACTGACAAAGATATCTGGTTTGTATGAAGCTTTTCTGAGAATAATCTTTTCACTTGTGTGGTTAAATATCTTACTTCGCCTTTGGTATATCCCGGGCTCATATCTGCAACCGGAGACCAGCTGTACTGACTGACGTAATTCGTGGATAATTTAATGCAATAAATGCTGGGTTAGCATAAACCAAATTAGCCCAGAGACATTGCCTTCCACATCCTTTACAGTTTCACAAAACGTAATATATTGCAATGCCAGACACTCTGATTTACGAAAGCTTTGTTAAATAAAATAAGCACATAAATCGTGTAGCGGTAATATTATAGAAGTCTAGGAGGAAAAATTACGTTCGAACCCTGAATTAGATTCATAAAAGCAAAAACTTCAACTTAAAATTTTAACATTCTATATGCTAGTAAGCAAATGAAGTATAAACAAGACACATAGGCCTTATCATAGCAAATGTCCCTCTACTATACTCACAAGGTGTTACACATTTATAAAGCAAGGAGCAGAGAATACACTTTTTCAATACAAAAATTTGATTAAGTGCTAAAGAATAATTTGCAACTGTTCTTCATAGGACCGAGATTGGTAATCCCACAGCAATTTAGAATATGTGTAAGGTCATTTCGTTCATTATTTTCTCTTCCCAATTTTATGCATTTTATGGTTGGCGATTATAGTGAACTTATGCGTTACAAAGTCATCTATTTAGACAGTTTTTTCTTTGCTTGTCTTGGTCAAAGAGCATAATGTAAGTGTTCGTAAGATGTGTTAAAATAAACCGCCAAGTCACTCTTGTTATTTTAGCACAGCTGATTCTTAAAGAATTCGACTAAGACGGGACGGTTTCGACAGCCTATTGACTTACTGAGAAAAATGTTAGAATAGCCACATTTAAAGAAAATTGAGATATTTTTAAATCTAGAAACATTACCTACATTCTGGCATGGTATGTGTATTATGAGAACATGTGCCAACTAAAATAATTTGTGATTATTCAAATGTTGATCTTACATCAGAATCTTTACTTGTACGACCTCAAAATCGCCAATAATGAAGTTGATACTTTCTCGGTTGAAGTATTGTATAAATAAAAATAAACAATCTGGCCATCCAGACAGAAAGTCGTAAAGGAGATCAACGAACCGTAGTCCAAATTACCCATCGATCGTCAACAAGAAGATATGTTGGAATTTCTATACCTTCGAAAATTTTGAAACAAATATAAAAAATACTTTTGTGGCCTCCTCAGCCACGGGTTTAATTTTGTGGAGGTTAAAGCCGAAGGCTGCTTGACATGTACACAGTAGCAACTTGGAATTTGGAAACTATCTGGGTCTTTGCTGGAAGACACATAGAACCATGAAAATCTGACTATGAATGGCAGGTCACAGATACTTCCAGATTCATATTTACTCAATCCCGCATTCCTACAATATATATATTATATATATATATATTATATATAAACCCTAAGGTTTTCCTCACACTTCTGCTGTTGGTTTATTGATTATGAAATATATATCTTATCACTTCAAAGAAGCAGACTATATGTAATGTAGTTTACATTTGTTATGAATAAAAGAAAAGAACAAATTCCGCTGAAGACTCTGTGAATGAAAATCGGTTTTCATTGCATCGGGATACAACAGAGTCACGTACGAAGAAACTTGCCTGGCTCGACCTAGTTTCATAAAGACTTCAATTATTGTTCTGTCATTTCCTCGTACATTGATTTCTACACAGTTCGTGTGGATTATGTGTTTCGAATCTTCGTGTAATCTCGTGGCAGTCATTAGCGCATATACGGGCTCTCAGTTTCGTGTTGCCTAAGGAATGGATCTTCCATAAACGCGACTGATAATTTCTGCACTGACTCACCTCCGAAGGCTTTCTTTAGCTGAATATCTACGGAATCAAAGTCTAGTCTTGCGGAAGCGTTAGGCGTTTTAAGCTGGGCGGAGCAAGTATTTGTGTTTATTCATATACCTCTAATCGTATTCGACGTCAAGTCGGGTTAGGATGCTTCAGATTTCGGACGTAGAATGGTATTCGTTTTAAGTCGGCATGCAAAGCTTTATGGCAGTCATCCATTGTACTTTAGATATTGTGTTGAGATGTTTATTTTTCAAGTGTTTAAGGCTTTCGATATAGCTGGAAGTTGCAATAAGATTCATATAAATAAAATTTTAACATTAAATTTCTACCTCACACACAGCACACTACAACCGCACGAAAAGTACCAGCCGGTCGACGTTGTTTGATGTGAGAACTCTACGAAACGTCATTGCAGTCTGTGGGTAAAGTTAAGAGCTTCTTACTATACAGCAGATGATGCGCATAGTAACCACTTTGCTTGTGAAAGGTAAAATGATTTTCGATAGCGGAAAATTTGATTACACTTGTGTGTACAAAACTGACAAATCTTGAAGTCCGGACCCTTTACTCCTTATATCTGATTCTAATCTATGGCCCTGGGGTCGACTTAGTCTCTAACAGAAATGAGTACTAAGAATATTTCCTGGGGGGAAAGGCGGCCGGTGCGTAGGGCTGACAACCTTACCACCTTCATGTGCCGATTGTCTAGAAAATGGGAGCCTCAAACTCCTAGAACCCTAAGGACCTGTCCAGGCCTGTAATGGGATTGCTTTACCTTTATCTGATTCTAATATTTTATTCACGTTTTGAGAAACATGATTTAAAAACATCCTTGCCATTTCTCAGCGGATTATTCAGATAACCCTTCCCATGCTGAATATTTTAAGATTTTTTGTTTGTGCATTACATAAGAGTATATAATTTTTGTAGTTTGAAAATACAAGGGGTTGCCTTGAACGCTCAATTGACTTTGAAAATAAGTTTGTCAATAATGGCACATAAAAATCTAGTAAGAGAAAAGGCCTTTCAGAGTAATTTATAAATCCTACTTTTTGTAACGCGGAAGGTTTTAATATCATTGTGGATACATAAATTTTAAAAAGCCGAGTTTTTACGAACCCTTAGTTGTCATATGACTCCATGTGCCTTTTCAGGTTTCGATGACTATTTTAATCCAAAATGAAGGTTGTTTTGAAGAACGTGTGTTTTGCTGGGCGATTCAGTCTCTCCTTTACTTCAAGCCGTCAGCCTTGATTCTGGATTCCTTCAGTTACTGTAACGTTCCGACCCTGAAACCCAGATTGCTGCATGCCAGCACAAGGTGTCGTGTCTCACAGCTAAATATTCGTCCTAGCGAGGCCACATTCCATGATACTTCACAGTCTGTATTCTGTAATAGTATCAAAAAGTCACCTGTTATGGCTTAAGGTTTTATAACTGATGCAGCCATCTCTTCTAACATTTTGCTAAATGCCATTTTCATCTTCGGATTTATATTTTGAAAACTATAAAAATATCATGTCGTCATGTGTTCTATACTCTAATTTTTGTTTAACATAAAGTTTCAAGAAATCACGCTTAGCAGTTTTTCTTCACTTGCTTTAATGTGTAGGCCTATGGCGAATTTGGCCAGAAAATAAATGAATGATTATGAATTTTGTATAACAGGTGTAACTGTTTATAATTTTCATGCGTACAGATTCAAGGTCAGTTAAATTTAACAAATAAAAGCCTAAACGTCTTTATTTACGTTTTGCCTTACTATTCTCTTTGTATATCAAACTGTATAGTGTCGACTGTAGGATGGTTAATTCTTAATAATTTGGATAGGATGTGGAAGGAAGGGGTCATGGTTTAACTTGAGGTACTATCCCTGCACTTAGGCGGAGATACTGAGTCAAGACATGGAAACTTAGGTCATAATAGTCGGTTTCTGGACAGAGATTTTAACTTTGTACCTCTCGAATACAAAACAATAGTGCCACCCACTGAGCCGTTATGTTAAATGCTATATAACCGTAGAGATTTACACCATCGCCAACTTTTCAGTTTTGATCCTAAAAAACACAGTTCACACATAGCTTGTAGGAATTTTGCTAACATATCTCCTTTCACACGTTCACACTCCAGTCTTTGGTTGTTCATTAAGTATCATTACGAAACAGAAACTTGATGTGTTATTTTACAAAACATACCTTAACAAAAGTTTCATATTTTTTTATACCTGTTGTCATACAAACATGGCTGTACAGAAGTGGCACTAATGTTCCTTCCACCTCAGAAATTCTCACATTCATATACCAAAAAATACTAATTAGTTAAACGGGAAGGGAGTACAGGAAGCAGTGACGTCAATAATGGACCTGAAAATTAACTTTTCTCGAAGTTGACAATAAGCGCCTTTTTTACTTTCACACAAGCAGCATATTAAATCGTGCTTCCAGATCGGTCCCACTTGGATATTCTGCACGGATTTCTAGAGCGACAATTCCCATAAACAAAGAAGTCGCGTAAGAAGTGGTTGTACTTTCAAATAAAAATTTCGAAAGATAATTAGACGACAAAGAAGCGGCTTTGAGTCGTCATGTGAACAGACCTGTGTGTCGTGTGAACTGTACAAAGCTTTGTCGCACGTTGCCGTAGAAAAGCCGTCCATATATACTGGCTAAATTTTTAAGCACGAGCATTCAATATGGAGGGCATTTACACAAAAACACTATGGAGCAATTTGCGCCCATATGTCGAACAAAAATATTATTAGGATTAAATAAAATGGGACGAAGTTATTGGAAGATGTAGCGTAGTACATACGACACCAATGAAAGTGATTACAGAATTCTGCTAAGTAAACTTTAAAGAAGAAGGCATTTGACTATTTGGAGGAAAATATTATTACGAATCTTAAAGGAGGTCTGTGAGGATGCGACATTGACTGAATTAATATAGGAAATATTATGAATTGCCATGTCTTGTGAGTAACATGATATCCTGATAAGATGGATAAGTAAACACGTAAAGTAACAGAAAGAAAGGAAGGGAGGAATGTAAAAATAAAGATATAGAGAAGGGAAAACGAAAAATGAAAAGTAAGAGGAGAAGAAAGTAAAGAGAAGAAGAGAAAATGAAGACAAATTGACTAAAGAAAACTAGAAGAAAGAAACAGGACATAGAGGAATAAAGAAATAACGGTAGGAAAAAAATTAAGTAAAGAAACAGAAAATGGAAGAAAAGGGACTGATCAAAGGAAGTAAAGAGTCAGAGAAAAACAGAGAAGCAAGGAAGGTAAACGTTAGAGGAAGGATAGGTAGCTGTAAAGAGATAGAAAATACGGAAAGAAAGCAAAACTGAGTACCTTTTAAGAGGGAAGGAGAGTTAAATATAAGCACATATTCAGCTAGTATAATAAGGTGACCGAATTTTTGCACGTCGGTCCAGCAGCTGCCACGTGCTTCGTCTCGTGAAGTTTGGGTGTATCTGTCGCAGCGAAAGTGAAAGGAGTGGACCCGAAACTGGAGCACTTTCACCACCCCAGTTGTTACACGCTAACTGCATCACAGCTTGTTTTGCTTCAGGGTCAGCTTGGATAATCTGCGGTAGAAGAAGACGAACCACATTCCTGCTGTTCGCACTGTGATGAGTCACTGGTATTCCATTCAAGACGAGTCGGATTACGTAATGACTCGAGAGGAGATTCACACCGTGTTACAGCCACGTAATATTAGCCATATCGGTGACCCTCCAGCAGAGCGTGACTGGAAAGGCACACTACGCTTATTTCGGAATAATTTATTTGAAAACTTACAGTTCTTTGTTGTTTTGATTCTCTTTTTTTAACCAGCTCGCCAAGCAGTTTGGTGGTGCTCTAGGCTCGTATTAGCGAGGCGTTCAGTTCGAATCTTGGCTTCTTTTGAGGTTTTTCCGTTGTTTACCTCAGGAACCCCAGAACATTCCGAGATTCGCTTCCTGAAACAGAGTCCCTCTTGAGAAGGTAATACTTCCTCAGCTAGTTACAAAATTTTCCCGCGTTTTATGGAGCCCGGGGTCATCACCATATTCACAAAAGGCCGCCACTTGTCCCTATCCTGAACCAGGTCAATCCAGTCCACGCCCCATCCTACTTGTTTAATATCCATTCTAATACTATCATCCAATCTATCCCTAGGTTTTCCAAGTGGTTTCTCTTCCTCAAGTTTATCCATCAGATCCGTATATGCATCTCTCCTGTATCCCATACGTGCCAAATGCATCGTCCATCTCATTCTTATTCATTTGATTACCTGGATGATATTTGGTGAGGCTCCTCACTGTGCAATTTTCTCCATTCTCCCCTGTCCTCATCCTTCTTAGACCCAAATATGCTCCTCAGCACCCTGTTCTCGAAAATCCTCAGCTTCTTTTCTTCCCTGTGTGACAGACCCATATATACTTCAACCCTGAAGACGGACACATTATATATCTCCGAATTTCGGTTACCACTACGGGATGATATTAGCCATAATACTGCAATATGAATCTTCATGGGCATCGAAATCTCAAATTTATATATATGTTGCTGCTTTTTGTTTGTATGTATTGGCATTAATTTGTAAGTTTAATCCGAATAGATACGATAAAACCGGATTAGAAGCTGCAGTTTTCAAACAAATTTCTATATTACGATGAGTTGCTGCATAAGATATAACGAACCCGTTTAATAGAGTTTATCTCTAATTTTCATATTCCAGTTGTACTAGTCTCGAATTTTAGGTTTTCATCATAAACATGCGAGCACTTACTTTAAATTTTATTCCTGAGCTCAAACTTACTGTATTTTCAAACCTACTATGTGATGTAACCGTAATATTCGAGTTGTCTGAAGTGATATTTATCACGTGACACCCACTTGACCGCACCTCTGAGCCTTCACAAATTTGGCTTCAGCACCAGCACATCTCTAGAGTGCTGAAGGTCGTCTGAGAGATAGAAACTAAGGGTGAGGAGGATATGTAGGATGGCTCCACTTGTCTCATCATTACTGGTAACCACAATACAGCTCATAAATTTTGTCGGCGATCGTGAGTCTCATGCGTTAATGAGCAAATGACTTAAAAAGCACGTCAACGCCTATCTGAAACAATGTGGGTTCAAGGATTGGATCATTATCGTCTGCGGATAAACAAAAACATAAAGACAGAGACAAACCTTTACGAAACTCAAATTGAAAATTCCCGTAAAGATAAAATTTTTTCCCTGTTATTAATTAAGCGCCATGCCATGAAGGGAAGTGAGGGAGCGGAAGTGTAGCTCCCCGCATTCTAAACCTCAGCACTAGATGGAAGTAAATTGTCAGCTTCACGCTCCAGCGGCTTTACCCTCAGAAGAAAACCTCCGGTACCCATGGTAATGGGTCTCAGAGCCGGAATGAATGCATTGGGAAGGTTTCGGCTTATCATACATTTATATGATAATACAAGTTTGGGTCTCAACAATATACGAGGACAATGTAAAATAATTTAGGTGTTATACATAACTACTTTTTGGTATGTTTTCAGCCTGATGATGGCTCTTTATACATGAGCCGAAACATGTTGCAGTAAAATTTTACAGCATATAAAGAATTGTTGTATTGAGGGCTACTAACCTTACTTCTATATATCATCGTCACAAGGGATGTCCCACCTCAAAGTATTGTACTATTTGTTAGTGCTTTCATAACTCTTGGGAAAAAAATAATTCTTTGCACGGTGGGCGATGCAGCCTACAGACTGAGTAAACAGGTGACCTCACGTGACCCAGTACCCACCCTGTAACACTTTCGCCAACATTTCCCACATGTTATTACATTAATACAAATAATGTGCTTATATAAAGTGCTGATATAGCAGGATGTTGCACTGCCATATCCGCAGCTCACAGCTGTTTGTTGCTCCTGCCTTGTGCGAAATTTATATACGAATTAATATGAAGTATTAGTTTGTTGTTCGCTCCTATCTGAGTGCGTTGGGATCGTTCATTCGACACTCCGCATTCTCCATACCTTGTTTATTTTATTACTTTCATGCATTTTTCTCTTCCTTCCTAGCTCCCATCTTCTAGTATACTTTCTTTCTATCCTTCTCTTATTATTTCTTTCTTCAGTATTTACCCATTATTTCTTTCTTCCCTTCCTTCCTTCAAACTGTACATTTTTATGTTTTTTCTCTTTTATCCTTTCTTCCTTATTTATCTTTTGCCCTTTCTTTAATTCCTTCTCTTTTTATACACACTTTTGAATATCGCGTCTATTCTTTTTTCCTCTATTTAACTTTCCTTAGTAGTAATGTTTTCCTTATTCTCAGACATTGCACTTTTTATTCTTCCCTCATTTATCATCCACCTCATGAGCGCTGAATGTCTAGGTTTGTTGGTGGCACGTATGCTTCATATTCTGTTAGCCTAGGATTAAATGTTACTGCCCTGGGATAGGCTATCTTACGAGAGATATTTTGTGATCATCCTCAGTCTTTTCCGACAAACTCTCTTCTGTAATGTACCTCAACTTACGCCACGCTAGCTTCTTTCCTAATGCTTTCCAGTTAATTATTCACTAATCACTCTACTTTCTACGATACGTAATGTGAGACATCTAACTGTTCTTTAAGTAAAGGATAAACAAATACAACAGGATTTGCCAAACACGTAATTTTCGGGGGGTTTTCCTTTCTGCTGTTAGATATCCTGAAATGCCACATTTCTTGTCCCTCATATCAAACTAACCAATTACTAATTATTTTATAGGTTTAATTATATATTTTACGAGGCCTATTATTTATGTACATTGAGACCACTAGTTTGCTTTCTTCTGAATTATGAAATTTAATCTACATCACTAAATAAATAGACATATATAACAACCACAACGTTTACATTCTAGTAATAATAGCTATGTCTTTTAAAGAACATACGCTATCAAAACCATCTCCTTTCTCAGTGATCCAGTCTTGAACATTAGACAACCCTGACCTAGCATTATATGAGATAATACAGGCCTGCTCCATATTTTAGATAACAGTGCTTGAGAATAAAAAGTGTCCGTGAAGTCCCTCTCTGTGTTGTTACTGTGCAGATAATGAGGTTATTTGTCCGTATGTCCAGGCTTGCAAAACATTCTTTCAAATTCTTCTCTCATTTCTCTCTTGCATTCGAAGTCATACTACTACCACACGCTTGTGTCCTGCAATAGTAAATACACGTTTCTATTAATGGGCAGCAGAATATCTTTCCTCTGGGATAAATCGCCCAGAAATTAAAGCTGGCCTTTCGCCTCTATCTAATTGCCAAACTTAAAGATGCATGAAGATATACATACACTCTCCCACAAGACTTGCGGAGTGGTACTTAATTAAGCGCAGGGAAATATTGCCTTCTTTTTTGTATAGGGATATCATGAACACCTTTTATATTTTTCCTATCAGTATTTTCCTTATGAGGTCTGACTCTAAATTGATGCATGAGGGAATGATAATTTGGACCACAGTACTGGGGCGTGTTGTGCTTATTGACTAACAGGAAGGGACAGGGATATCTGTGGGACTGGAATTAACCTACTTTCGTCTCAACAGAGATCAAAATAACTAAAACAGATACTCGTGTGTATCTCTGTCTTAGCGTTATTGTGTTCTTGCTGTAATGTAAAACACGAGCTCTG
Organism: Reticulitermes speratus; assembly: GCA_021186555.1. NCBI lineage: Eukaryota > Metazoa > Arthropoda > Insecta > Blattodea > Rhinotermitidae > Reticulitermes > Reticulitermes speratus. Next base: position 27,379,073 of record JAJKFL010000005.1, read on the forward strand.
TGACTTACTTCACCCCTTGGGAAGTAGGTCCCCATTATGAGCTCTTTATTTATGGGCATTTTATCTACAAGAATTAATCTCTGTCTTGGTTGGTTTACGTAATGTTTCTAACACACATGTAATAGTAGCATCTAGAAAGAGGTGTACTGCTGTGTCAAGCTAGGAATGGTAATTAACAAAGAGTTCCTATTGAATGAAAGTGACAAAGACTTGAAGCTGTACTTCCATCTATAGAACAAACCTACTCCGTTTTCTGACACTATGTCGTGGTAACACAATATGTGCAACGTGCATTCCACAGTCAGTTTTAACAGTTCTACACATACTGCTTCTCTGAACGATATTGATTCCTTTTACTCTGTATCCACAGGCACTCCCCGACTTATGCAGCAGTTACTCTGTATCCACAGACACTCCCCGACTTATGCAACAGTTACTCTGTATCCACAGACACTCCCCGACTTATGCAGCAGTTACTCTGTATCCACAGACACTCCCCGACTTATGCAACAGTTACTCTGTATCCACAGGCACTCCCCGACTTATGCAACAGTTACTCTGTATCCACAGGCACTCCCCGACTTGTGCAACAGTTACTCTGTATCCACAGGCACTCCCCGACTTGTGCAACAGTTACTCTGTATCCACAGACACTCCCCGACTTATGCAACAGTTACTCTGTATCCACAGGCACTCCCCGACTTGTGCAACAGTTACTCTGTATCCACAGGCACTCCCCGACTTATGCAACAGTTACTCTGTATCCACAGGCACTCCCCGACTTATGCAACAGTTACTCTGTATCCACAGGCACTCCCCGACTTATGCAACAGTTACTCTGTATCCACAGGCACTCCCCGACTTGTGCAACAGTTACTCTGTATCCACAGACACTCCCCGACTTATGCAACAGTTACTCTGTATCCACAGGCACTCCCCGACTTGTGCAACAGTTACTCTGTATCCACAGACACTCCCCGACTTATGCAGCAGTTACTCTGTATCCACAGACACTCCCCGACTTATGCAACAGTTACTCTGTATCCACAGACACTCCCCGACTTATGCAACAGTTACTCTGTATCCACAGACACTCCCCGACTTGTGCAACAGTTACTCTGTATCCACAGGCACTCCCCGACTTGTGCAACAGTTACTCTGTATCCACAGACACTCCCCGACTTATGCAACAGTTACTCTGTATCCACAGACACTCCCCGACTTGTGCAACAGTTACTCTGTATCCACAGACACTCCCCGACTTATGCAACAGTTACTCTGTATCCACAGACACTCCCCGACTTATGCAAGAGTTACTTTGTATCCACAGACACTCCCCGACTTATGCAACAGTTACTTTGTATCCACAGACACTCCCCGACTTATGCAACAGTTACTTTCCGGAAGATCCGCCGCAAGTCGAATTCTGCTGAAGTCGGAAGTAAGCATGCACGTGGTCAGGTATATATGTACATAGAAGGGAGTCCAGTTGAAAGACAAATTCCAACACACTAGAACCTGAGCGGCCGCAGCATGACCAAACCGCCGCCTGTTTTCTCCCAGCAGTACCCTTCCGTCATCTTCGTCTCTTTGCGCGCATTTGAAAAATATATTCGTTACATTTTTTACTTTCTTAAAGTTTCGTATGTCTGAAATTGCGTAAACTGAAATTAGGTAAGTTGGGGAGTGTCTGTACACATTTTAAGAAAGGTGAACTTTAAAACGTGTATCAGCTGAAGATATTTGAAGAATGCTCCGCACACAAGTCCACTTGTTATTTATTAATTTAGATAGATAGATAGATAGGTAGAGAGATAGATAGATAGATAGATAGATAGATGGATGGATGGATGGATGGATGGGTGGATGAATGGTTGGATGGACGGACGCACGGAGAGAATGACGGACGGACGGACGGAAGGAAGGATGGATGATTGATTGATTGACGGACAGGCAGACTTATATATATGTATGTACATGTAAGTTGGCGGATAGATAGGTACGTAGGTAGAAACGTATGTACCTCGGTCGATCAATCTGTTGGTTGGTCGGTCGGTTGGTTTGTTAGATACTTTGTTACTTACTTTGAAAGTTATTCTTAGTCAGCCAGTTGATTTATCTGTCGGTTTGTTGATTAGTTAGTTAATTAGTTTATTTTTCTATCAAAATAGATAACGAATAAATCCGTTTAGAGATCGGTACAAAAAGTTTTCTAGAATTATTCTAATTGCAGGTAAAACTAAAATTATGAGGGTGACATGAAATAAAAATTGGGAACAAAGTTAGTCAAAATATGACAAGCTTTCTATTATTTGAGAATATTTCAAACTTAATGATATGAGGAAAAAATAAAAATGAAAATGAAATTCATTATAAAATTAGAAGATGCAAACATTCTGCAATTGCTTAAACAAGTACAGAGTTTCGAAGTTATTAATATTTCTTCTACATTCCAAAATCTTTAATATGCAAAGAATTTGGCATGCACTCATAATTTACGGCTTTCTGTATTTGTAATTTTGTTAAAATCTTTTCATAATAAAACTTATGATTTATTGGAGAAGGACGGGATATGATATACGGGTTATAAGTAATTAATGTTCTGTAATTTGTTTTGCATGAGTGTGAGACATGGTCCCTTGTTTTGAGGCAAGAGTTTAAATTACTAGCATTGGAAACAAAGTGTTGAGGGAAATATTAGAACTGAATGAATGTGAACTAATTGGGCAGTTTAAGATATTACATAACAATGAACGTAGTCTTCTATTAAGTAATTTATTATTATTATTATTATTATGACAGTGGAAATAGGAGTATTGTTAAATGAGGCCAGCAAGACGCTAGAATGAGGCGGCCTAGAAATTCGCACATTCTCTTTATGATTAGACTTCTGGAAGATATTCATTGGCAGGCCGAGAGTGAGGTTAGAAAACAACATTAAGCTGGATAATAAAAGAAATAAGTGCCGAAGAGGGAAAGAAAATGGGGACTAGCACAGGCTGCGGTGTTAGGATTTCAAACTGCGGATTTTGTTACAGAAAGTTGATAAGGTAAGGATTCTACTTTTTTCTTTTGGAGAATATTGAATTATGAGCTTAGTCATTGAGTGAGATTGAATGAAGGAGTAAATAAACGAATTGGTATATCAAATTCATTTAAGTTATAGACGTTATTGTACAACATTATATGTGGTCAAACTGGAGGAAATAAAGTGTCGTTAGACTAGTAATTTTTAATTGATAAATGCTTTATCTAACAAAGGGTTGTAAAATGATAAATTTGCCGAAGAGAAAGGGAAATGTATACGGTAATCGAGAAATAAGCTTAAGGGTATGGAAACATTGACGAACGGAAAATTATGTAACTAACCATAGGAAGAGAGTTTTGGTTTGTAGCAATATAAAATTATTTGCGTCTCTACAAATGTTTTATGGCATATATCCGTTTGAGAAACACAGAAACATTTTTATTTACTTACGTATTTATTTTTATTTTTGATTTATTTCATGACGTTCTTGGTAGCAGAGCCTATATAGCATCAAATGGTAAAAGTTTAGTAAATAATTTATTGGAAGGAATGCGGTTGTGGTATAATTTTAGTCCTATTTCGGAAATGGCTGGAGGAACTTTGGAAAAACACAAATATTTTCAGTCAGCATAGTTGAAGACCGGGACCGGATTTGAATTCTGGACCTACCGAATATGAAGTACGAGTATACCCACTCAATCCAAATTTCGGTGGAAACGTATTACCGACGGGTTGTTTTTTTTTACGAATCAAAACGATATTAAATCGTGCACCAACTTGTAGCTCGTACGGTGTCCGTACTGTTTTCTGCCAATTGTACAGCACTGATAGGAATAAAAACCTCTGGAACCTGTACTTGTTATCATTCTTGTTTCGTATTAGGTGGTTTCTGATTCGATTGTCATTCTATATATTACTTATCCTCACTGTATTTGCGTATTCCTCCTCAGACACTTCAAGGAATGCTGGGATAATATTTTAAAATAGGCCAGCGCCAGTTCCTTCCACATAGGCCTAGCTAGCAGCCCACCATTCATGCCATGTTTGTTTCGACGCTGTACACACTCAGTATCTAAAAAAAAAAATATTTTTTACTTGATTCAATGAATAAGCAACATTTTCGTCGTTCTTTTGTGCGCACATATCGAGCATAATTAGCATAACATATATCGATGGAAGGTATTTTACACAAAAGTAATATAGAAGAATTAAGCACAGATTTGATGTCTCATACACTTTTTCCGTGCTTGTCACATTTTGAAAATAATTATATATAGTTGAAGGGAAGGCGCCAGATTTACGAAATGTGTACATTTCCTAACTTGTGCGATAAGATGTTATCACAGCCTTGTTGGTCAAGATTAAGTATTACAGGATATGGTTTACTGTTAATTGGTAATTAGTTGCCTAGGTTTCGGAGAAGCTTTCTACATCCATTTTCAAGGCAGTTCAGAGGAGTCTTGAAATACAAGTCCGAACGTCAATAAATAATTACCAATCAACAGGGCGTCATATTCGAAAAAATTAACCTTTCTTTCTTGACCTGTTATGTATGGGCTTGATTGCATGGTCCAATCTAAAGCAGGAAGGAGAGGGCCAGTACATTACCTTAACGTGCTTTTAATAGTGTGAAGATAGTGACTGCAGAGAGAAAGCAACTAAATTGGAATAATTTCAAAGTGATGAGCAAATCACTTCTTAGTCGACACCTCTCAAATGGCGTGCTGCAGTAAAACGTACTTTCATACTGCCGAGAAGTTTGGCTCAGTTCTAAATAATATTGGAGAGACACTGGATTTAGAGCTAGACTATTCCAAAGAAGCTAGTATACTGCTTTCTGTCCAGTCGCCATTCCTGAAAATTTTGGAGTATTTCTTCGTTTTCGCCATTCAGATGCTATGCTGTGAAAAATCTTAAAATTGATCAGGACTGCTTGGGTCCATGCACTTTCAAATAAATTAATTCTTCCCTTTAAAGACGTAAATTAACCTGAATTTTATATAACATATCTATTCGTACCGTGCAGTAAACACACTGTACCTCTGTTATAAAAGCAAATCAATTTGTGCTCTGTAGGGAAGTAATGTTTTTTTCTGAGAAACATACGAAACGCATAAATGTAGTCTGTGGGCAGAATGTAGAATTTGTTAATGCCATACCTGACATTGTATAAAATAACCACTTGGCTTATAAGCTTAATAACCTCACACTCGTCCATATCGTAACCTACGTATTTCTAAAAAAAAAAGTAATAACACTGGACCACTCAGAAAAATGAAGTTACCTAATCCGAAATATATCGCGGCCTCTTTCTTCCATATCCGTCAAAATCTGGCATTTGTGACGAATTTTCGATTCTTAGATACGTAATTAAGTGTACTGTGGTAGAAGTTTTACAGTTGTATATGAGGCCGTACATTTCGTGGCTTCCTTCATTAGTATATCAAAATGACATTGTAAATTATTTCAAACCTTTTACTGGCATCGCGATATGACCGACATTGTGTGTGTCTGTTTTTGGCTGGTACTTTAACCTGACACATTATGCGAAATATTCAGGAAATTCTCCGGAAAGTGAAACCACTTGTTCATGCACCAGTATCGTTTTGCAACATAACAACTACGCAAGTCCTGAGAATGTATTTTATACTCACGTGTGTTATGAGTGCAAGTCATTACAAGTGCGTAACAATGAGTCCATACAGTTCACTTTTTTACAATAATAATAAAGACTTTCACTGTCTCACGACATGTCGGAGGGGGTTGTTCCCCCCACTTAAAAGCGGCTTGTCAAGGTTAGAACCCCTCTGCAGGGCAGACTATATAGCAGACCCCCAATCACCCCCACTTATCAGTCTTGAATTGTGTACAGGCGGCACGGCATACCATGAAGATTAGCTGCAAGGTACGTAGCATGGGTTCTTCCCTCACTTCCCAGTTGTGAGGTGTGAGGTGTGCCGTCATTCAAGGGGATAACGAGTTTGCAACAAACACATCCTTCACTGGTATTAATGTTCGTTTATCACAGATACAAATTAATTGTTAAAAGGATTAACCGACTGAAAATATGTTTCTTCAAACAAAACCAATATCTAACTGAAAATTAATATAATCCCACTACAAAAATAGAAGTTGTGTTCTGTTGTTAATACAGCTAAAGAACAGGACAGATATACCTAGGCACGGTGGTGTAAATTGTATTGTCACTGTATTTAATTAATGGGAGAACGACCCTGAATTGCATCTATTTTTATTTATTAGAAAAATATTATAATATTATAATTATAATAATATTTGTAATTATAGTAATAAATAAAAAAGCATATTTTACGCGTGAAGTACATAACATGTAAACATAGTCGTACAGTGTGACATTTACATTCTTTCATGCTCAATGCTCGATGGTCAAATATTTCTTCATCCTGAGCAAATACCCCGCAGAGAACATATTTTGTCTCAGTTGTAATTGCTTTTTCGACCTTAGGGAGTACCTCACAGAGAACACGTTCTTTTAATTACAAAGACCCATCATGGCGAGAGGTCATACATGTATGTAGGTCTTAATATAAATCGTACGTTATTTTTGGTTTTGTCCGAATTTAACCAAAATCTCAAATTATCAACAATTGGGTCTATCAGTAAAAATCCCAAACATGAAATTTCAAGATAATCGGTCTGATGGGAGTCGCACTGATAAACGCAGACGGAGGAAGGGCGGACAAACATAACGAAGCGAGTAGTCGCTTTTCGCAACTTTTTGCGAAAGTACCTAATAATGATAGTATTGCTTATTGCCAGAGACTTATTTTCTTCAAAAACTGAAAATCCTTATTATGTCGCCAAATCAGTGCTCCTTTTCCCTTAAAGCACAGCAGTATGAACCACTGAACTACAATTTCTACACCTGTGCCCACAAATTGTATTTATTTGTTTTATAGGATTCCCAAAATAAAGAGTAAGTATTTCCCTAAACAGCATTTATAAAGTGGGGGTTTTAATGGAGATGGAATGTGCTTTGTGGAGCGGGAATTGATTTTTCAATACTATTAGTTAAATTTTTTATATTGTCTTAAACAAATATCACTAAAATTAAGCTTATGAAATGTGACACACACGGGGGAGATAAAAAATACATACGCAGGTTTGTAACCTGAAAATGGAGAGAGCAGCTTCCTCCGAAATATCTGTTCATTTATCCCAGACCACAGCGTAGTCACAGTCGTGAGACCTTCAAACCTCAAAACATACCCACTTTGTTCGGCAAACCTAAAGGGACTGAGTTACCTAAAGATGAAATATGTTATGGAGTTTCTAAAAAAAGATTCATATAAATTGTATAAAGGAGATAAAATATAGAATTAATTAAGGATATTTATTAGTATTTGAAATATTATTTGTTTAATATTAAGGAGGGCTGGGACAGAATGAAGGAAAAAATTACAACTTAAGACAGCTAAAAAACCCTCCAAAAATGTAGCAGATATACAATACAATACTTACGAAAGACATCATCAGATCAAAATTTCATTCATAAGAAATTTAAGAGAAATTTAAATTCAGTGAATGCCTGTTGTCATTCTGTCCAGTATCTATGGTCTTCCCGATTGCTATCTAAACACAAAAAGATTAAAATATACAAAATTATAATTTTGCCTGTTGTTTTATTTGGATGTGAAATTTGGTCCCTCACGTTGAGGGAACGACAGGCTGAGGGTTTACTAGAATAGGGTGCTAAGGAAAATACTTGGGCCTAACACAAGGAATTAACAGGAAATTGGAGATACTTAAATAGTTAGGAGCTTCACGACTTTTACTCCTCACAAGCATTATTAGGGCTGTCAAGACAAAGAGCATGAGATGGGCAGGGCATGTTGAATGGATGGAAGAGACGAGAAAGATATTCCCGGTTTTGGTAGGAAAATGTGACTGCAAGAGGCGTGGGTTTGAGGTTGATATTAAAATGTATGTATAAACGTAAAACTGAGGAGCTTTCGCGTAACCAATGTTGCCGTGGCAAGCAATAAGCATTACATATTCTGAGAGTGTGTCTGCAGCCTTATTTATCCAGCATGAAAAGCGCATGCGCCGTATTATATTGTCATCTGTGGTCTCTCCGAATCTGTCACATTTTTCCGCATTATCTCATAATAGCCATGATCTTCGGTAAAACGTTATTGAATATAAAATGTGTGTTTTGATTTTCTCTACAAATTTTGTCTGAAACATTTCACATTCTAAGAAGAATTCAGCGAGATGGTGTCATAAATATACATGGGTCTTCATGTAAAGTACCCATTATTCTTGTCAGATTTTAATGATTAAGAATTTTCTCGAGACTTTCGAAAAATGCCAAAATATCACATTTCATGAAAATCCATCCAGTGGGAGCTGAGGGACGAACGGACAGACATGACGAAGCTAATAGTCGCTTTCGCAATTTTGCGAAGGCGCCTAATAAACCGCATTTTCCGACGGTGAAAATTGATGGGTCTTTCTCTATACACGTTCTAGCCATTTGCTCTGTCATTCCTGAATCCCTTCCTCTGTATTATAGCCTTTATGTTCTATACTCACTCAATATTAATTTCACATTTTCATTCCTAACGCTTATCGCAGAAACTCCATTTGAGAAACAATAACGATCGCCGAGCTCCGAGCGCTTTAGACGCTTTCTGGTGTGAATTTATATTACAGAATAATTATATACCTAAACCAACAATTATTGCACTATTTATTTATATATGTATTGTACCCTACATATGTTTCGGCTGTGCTTTAGCCATCATCAGGGGTTTCTCTTGAAGCGTCCACTAACTGTATCTCTCACTACATCATACATATATAAATAAATAGTGCAATAATTGTTGGTTTAGGTATATAATTATCTCAAACATGCACGGTATGTACAACTTTAAAGTAAAATTACAGAATAAATTTTATCTTTTTTTCTGTACTTCGATGATAAATTATATTTGACTCCATGCTGTTCAAGAACAATCAATATTTGTCCTGAGTAACCACAGCATAGCACCAGCACTTCAATTCTATGATAAATACAGAAACTGTTTAGACAAAAACTGAAGAATATTTCTTAAGAGTGTGTCTCGACCTTAACGTGTACGAAGTTACAGTGTTGAAGTCTGAATAATGCTACTTCAAAATTCAGATCCTATCTCACAGTACATGTACTGCGGCTCAATTACAAAGACCTACCGCTTAATGCTGCTAGTATTTAGGAGAGTAATCAGTGTCTATTCTGAGAATCATGCTAAATACATAAATATACCATGTGTGCAAAATACTCTGCACTTTGAATGTTAGAATTTTTGGTGCAGATGCACCGGTGTGCTTAAAGGGATTAACACAAGAATAACGTTTATTCGCCAGGTGGCATTTGCAGCAGCATCATGGTGGCTTGTGGTGACTTGGAGCTGTGCTGTAGTTGTAGCAGCTGATGGTCAGGAAGAGTCGCCAGAAGAACAAGATGCCCAGTCTCAACAACAGGTCGCTATTCTTAAGCAGATAAACCGCGTGAACGATGATGGCTCCTACACTTTCGGGTACGAAGCCGCGGATGGGAGCTTCAAGATAGAGACACGTGACGTACAGGGCAACGTGAAGGGAATGTTTGGGTTTATAGACGAGTCTGGGGTGCTAAAAAGGGTATCTTACACTGCGAACAACAATACGGGGTTTCAATCCAACGGGAACCTTCCTATCATCACAGCAGAAGGCGAAGGTAAGCAAGAGGCGTCCACTCGAAGCCCTCCTCCAGCACCACCTTTGTTATATCAGCAGATCATCCGACCGCTGGTAACGACAAGGCGTCCGCCAGTGTTGCGTGATTCTGTCACTACAACGACAGGACAACCTCTGGAGCCAGCCACCCGTAGGCCAGTCCTCCTGTACGCCCAGACATTAACCCCAGCAAGTGTAACCGAGACTCCAGAACCAGTGACAAAGTCCGCAGTCATCCAGACAATCCCCAGGTCTCGTCGACCGCAAGAAATCCCTAGCTCAACAGAGAGACCCCTAGGGTCAACCACAACCAGGAGACCTTTACAGCTTTACGGCCAGTATATTCGACAGCATCCAGGAATACCCGGTGGACAGCCTGTGAAACAGATATTCGTAACACCGGCTCCTGTGGACGAACCAGTGACACGTGAAGAAACCATCTCCCCGCGACCTGCTGAAGTAGTGTACGGTCATTATATCCGCCCTACGCAGTCAGGCGACAACATAACGCCATCCGGACAGCTGCTGAGGAGAATAGTGCTCGCTCGCAGACCTCCTGAAGCAACAGAATCACCGACTGCTCTTCTGCATACAAAACAATCACAGGAAGTTAAGGAAAATAAAGACGAAGTTCGAAACGCGAAAGGAAATACGTTAAGGAGACAACTTGCGCAAGACAGAGGATCGAACTTCAGTCCAGGAGGCCAGTTATCCTCACAAGTCCTGCGAGCACGCCAGTCTGGACCTGATGACACCGGAGACGTGTACGGTGGTTCAATAGGAGGCAGCCCTCGACCAATACCTGTCACCCCCTTCAGGTCCCTCTTCACTCCAGTGCCACCCCGCGCTGACCAGAGTGCTATTCTACAAAGTCAGTTACTTCAGGATATAACAGGCCTGAGGCAGAGACCAGTGTATCCTCAGGATAATATACCGCCAGGGGCTGTGCCATCAGATGTAGGTGGGGCAGTTAGAATACCCTTAGGAGTTATACGTGGGGGTGTTCTGTATCCCAGAATACCACCCGGAGCTTACCAGTATCCAGGGCCGGGTTATCAGTACCCTGCTCCGGGACCTGATCAAGATCTTCAGGAACAACTTATTCAGCTGTTGCTCGGCCGACAGCAACCACAGCAACCACAGCAACCACAGCAACCGACTTACATAAACGACTACCTTTACCGCCAGCAGAGCGCAGTGCCACCTCTCACGCCCTTTCAGATAGCACTTATGATGACTTTGGGAGAAAACATTCCTCCAGAACTATTGGACGATCCGTATCAACAGCAAGTAAACAGAAAACAGCCAGGTTATGGTCCTCAGTACAACCGCCAAAACATTCCTTATCCCATCCCTTCTCCTCCTCCTCAACAACCACCACCATCATACGTTAACCCACAAGCAGCTCATCTCCCGCAGCAAGGACCTTATGGACAACAGATCCCTTACAATCAAGCCTTACCGTATGATCCTCAGCTGTATCAGCAACCGTACCCAAGCAATTACCAAACCCCGGTCCCATTTCTAGGTCAGATCCCGTACTACTTAAGAAGACGACTGCTTTATCGACCGCAGCCAATGTATGCGCAGCCGTTACCTTACGCTAATGATCAGCCTGTTCCTCCAGAGTATTACCAACAACCTGCACCTTACTCTGGACGCAACCCGCAAGTTGGGTATCCACAAGACTATCTACCTGACGAGTATAGAGACGCATTGATCCTGCGCATGCTTCTAGCTGTTCGAGCAGCACAGCAACAAGGCAGAGGGCAGCACAGGCCTGTGGAACAGAATCCAAATATCCAGGAAAGGTCACAGGCCTATCTATCACCGACCAGCACTACAACTACTACTGTCAGGCCGAGAACACTTGCTCCTGTGCGAAATGTCCAGATCCTTGATCCCATAACTGAAGAGACCACTGCAAAAAGGTCAGCGGATCGATCTTCTTCTCGTTCGTGATCCGAGCAATTTCGGTTTCCCTTTCAGACAAACGTGATAGAAAATGAGGAACATGTTAGTCGTTCTAAATGCAACCAAGGCTTTGGGAATGATAACTTGAGTTCGTATCCTCCCAAATTGATATTTCATACTGTTTGTGTGTGTCTTGTTCAGTGAACCTCTATTGCTTGTTACGCAGAATAACATTATCATTATTATTCAGCCACTTTTTCCGCAAATGATTACTGCTTTTAACTTGTTGAGCCCAATATTTATTGTTTTTAAATATAATGTATTTTATTGCATTGGTTAACATGCTGCTCTTGTTTGACACGTGGATGCAATTTCACTTACCTGCCGTTAAATAATTATTTTTCTCCTAATATTTAAATATCAGTCGAACTGTGTTCGTTGAATAACAGGAGCCAGAATATAGTGTAATATAGTTAGACACATACGGAGACACAATGCACCCAAATTACTGTGGCAGAACAATTGGAGTTTGACGCCGTTTAGTTTGGTAAATAAGAAGAAATGTATCGGAGAAACGTCCTGCCCCGTCTTCAGGGTTATACTTTCCTCCGAAACGTCGTAACTACCCGTATCTACCAAATTTCATGGTGTCACATTCCAGAAGATTATAACCTTAGCTGTCACAACAGCGATAACTTCACATCACATAGAATTGTCTAGATATGATAAGGAGAGTGACAGGAATCGAAAATAAAGAAGCAGAATTAAGACTATGGCCTTCTGGGTTGCGACGCCTTATAGTTTGGTGGATAGTTATCAAATTTTAGTGAAACATTTTGCATCCCTTTTCGAGGTACAGTTTCTCCGAAGCGTTGGTACCTATCTAATAAACTTCATGCTGTAACATCCCAGAAGATCATAATCGTAACATACAACGCAATGAGAACCCCAGATGTCACAAATAATGTTTGATTCTTAAATCAAAATAGCCGTTATATCTCAGATCACAGTAAAAATTCTATATACCAACGATACTGTCATGCAGTTTTTCCCTATATCAGCTGTTGAATGCCAAACTTTTCCGTGTCTATATTGAAAAACCTGTAAGGGCTTAGTTTGTAATTAAACAATCCTTAATTGGATATCTCAAATATATCGTTAGATATACAGGCATATTAGAAATACCTAAGTACGAGATTTGTTTAGGGCATATAAAAAATATGTATCCAAAGACTTGAACAAAGATTCACTTATTGTTTTTTTTTGTAAGTATGTGGTGGTTAAGCTTAAGATAAATTATCTGATCTCCAAGATAGCAAACAAGTCAATTTACTTAAAATTCAAGGTTATTTGTAGCGTCCTAGTATGAGAGAATGAATAGAAATATGTGACCACAATGTTTGTTTTGTAAGAAATGGAGGTTAACGCCAGAAATTCATACTGTGATAGTTAAAATAAACGCTATTAGAAAGTCAAACTCAACAGCTAATTTGTTTTTGAAATCGTTAAATTTCAGCTCCATTCTCCCGCTCCAATCGAGATTTGCATAATTAGATCCGGAAGTAAATTCTCCGGCAATACTATGACATGTAAATTATTGTAAGAGCAAACGTCCGACTTTCTTCTCCTCACCAACTGGTACAATCTGTTTTCGCTTTGCACAATGTAAAGAATCATAAGCCCATCTTCAAGCAGCCTGGCTTCTCACAGGTTTTAAATCCTTGCGACAGTGTGAATGCAGCAGTTTTACATGATTAAAACAATTAATTGATCATAATATAAATAAAGATTGCTATTGTTTATACATATTTTTTCAGACGTTTTCTGTAATTAAACAAATGGCAACAATTATTCTAAAATGACAGTGTGTTAGGCGCAATGTTTGAGTAATTTGAGTAACCAGAGACTTAGCAGTAATTATAAAATAAGGGTCGTTTTTAATTTCTCAAGAAACATTTAAAACCGTAGTTCAAAAAAGGCAATTCGCTACACGTAAGGTTTTCAAACTTTCATGCAATTAAACAGTTTAAAAGGGTGATTTGTAAAGAGGCGGTTTGTTAGAGGTTTCAGAGGTTTCATATAATTGGAACAGCCTGACTAAAGAGAGGTCTAAGGTTAGTAAGACACTATGCATCTTTCGATTTGAGATTAAGGCATTAACCAAAGAAATAACTCAGCTAATTAAATAGCATCACGAAATACAGTCGACCATATTAGTTTATGGTATGTGTCCCAATCTACAGTAGTTATGAAATTATAGGTGTAAAGTTCTGTACATTACCTAACGATGTACAGGCAGTTTGCATCCCAATCTGTTTTTCAACCATTTCCTAATTGTTCATAATATTAATTTTATTAAGGACAGAAGGGAAAGCTTTACAAGCAGTAATACACACAAAAAACAATTTTTAATAAAACATTAGAATAAACTTTGTAGCTCGTCTTTGGTTGTTGAACCTCTTTCTTCTTAAGCATTAAAATTTATTCGTTGTTTGAAAAAATATATATAAATTATTGTTCTTCATAAAATCGATTTTTATTATTAATAAGAGAACTTTACAAGCAGTAACACCCAAAAAAAAAATTTTATAATAAGATTAGAGTAAACTTTGTAGCCCGTCTTTGGTTGTTGAACATATTTCTTCTTAGGCATGAAAATTTATTCGTTGTTTGAAAAAATATATATATCTATAAATAATTGTTCTTCGTAAAATCGATTTTTCGCAAGCGTGATCTCATATACTGAGGGATGGTTGTATAAATTTAATGTATTCATGAAGGTTATTGTGATATGTTGTGGCCGTCCCCAGATGTTTGGACTTTTTTACGTATTCCAGAAATTTATTAGCTTCTTTTACATTATAATTCTGTGCACTATCACCACAGGCGCGACTTGGGTAACAAAATTGGTTGGGGGAGGGCAAAATCGACCATGGGCGTTAGGAACTTTAATTTACGAAGGAGACAATTCAGAAAGAAATAAAAAATATTTGAGGGGCATATGCACCCCCTAAGGTACGCCTATGATTCTATCACGATGAAGAATATATATTCAGTTTCCTTTGATTTAGAACAAACACTTTACAGACGCCTAACAAACTTTCTGCTTTTCTTTATATATTTGTGTTTCAATGCAACAGATATCATCATCGTCATTATAAGCCAAAAGTTGTTATGTCGCATTTATTTCAATCTCTCCTGAGATTAGCCACCATTCACGATTTCTCTGCCAGTACCCATCTATTTTTCGAACACAGGCTATTGCTTCATCTCATTTCTATTGCAAAACTTGCAATGATACCGATAACTTATGAGAATTCTTCCCTCGTCGCATTCAAGTTATGAAAATTATTCTTCCTTAAATATTATACCGCTGTCGTCATTATGGTAACCTTGTTTGTGCTCGACGTTTCGGGAGATGTTTGTGATATGGAGGCTGTGTCGACGGCAGCATTTATTGCCTCTGTCTCTCCTTCCACCGTTTCTTCTTCCGACGCTGGTTCCTGTGGCGCTACCTGTTGATTTGGCAAGTAATTCCATGGCTGGACAGATCCGCTACCGATGGTCATGAAGACTATCCCGGTGAATGCCAGAACAAACGCTGCCACTCCGAACACTAGACGCCAAGATCCGGGCAGCTGGAAGTAATTATCATGAGATACAGATCCATTACAGAGAATGAAGTGTGGAAAAACAATTTATGAAATGGCCGCAGAGTGTACCAGTTCTGGCGTGTTCGCTCTCATATTGTCCCAGATTTTAAATTCGTGACCATTTTCCAGAAAACCACTGAAGATGCGGTAGTTGAAATGCATCTTTCCACGTCTTGCACAGCACACACAGTCAATTTTCTCCGTACCTTAACAACTGATTCACAGTCGATTGTAAACAGCCTTGCTTTTCCCGGCTGGAATAAAATGTTTTATCCCGTCTCCAAATCGTTCTGACTGGCTATGGGACCCACCCAGTCTCCTGTTCAGTGGGTACAAGGAGCCTTTTCCCCAGGAGTAAAGCGGCAAAGGGTGCATTTGACCAATCGCCTCTATCTAGTGCTGAGGTTAAGAAGAAGTGGAGCTATACACAAATTCCCAAACATATCTTCGTGGTATGCACAAAGACAACTTTGTTTTTACTTAATCGACATCAATAAAAGACAAATTATCATATTTCTTTTACTTATCTCGTAAACGGCTACACTTACACTTGATCTTTCTCGATTGTTAGGTTTATACTCTCAAATTTTTTTCGGCCTGAGGTCGTACCTCACAGAGAATAAAGTCTACGCCCATTATGAAGACCAATTAAGGCGAAGTAAATGTACGTAAATCTTCATACGAAGCGTGTCTTTTATTTTCCAATTTTAACCAAAATAAAGTAGTGGTGAAAAATTTTGGTAAAAATCCCAAACATGAAAATTCACGACAAATTTTGCTAAAAGTCCCAAACATGAAAATTCACTAAACTTTTCCGGTGGGAGTACTCTGTTTTGTGTGGACAAAATGACGGAAAGATATGACAAGCTAATAATCGTTTTCACAACTGCTTTGAGAAAGGGCCTCAAAAGGAAAAGAAGGATTAGTGGATCAAGGAAACATCGCATCGAAACGTAAAATATTGTTAGTCTGGAGAATAAACAGATGGTTTATTTATTATTTCTTATTTATGTATTTAGGTCTGTAGTTGAAGCAACACCGCTGTCAGAAAAGCAGATGATACACCACTGGGCTTTAGGATGACTACGGAACACTGGACTGAAAATGGATGTCAAATAAAGCGTCGTAACCTTCTTTGATTTACTGCTCCGCCTTAAGTTTATGACTCGTTATGATGTGACTTTGTTTAATCTGGTAAGCAGGTACCAACGTTTCGGAGGAACCCGATTCCTCCATCTTCAGTTTTCGTCCGAACCTTTGTTATCTATGCACCAAACTATAGAACGTCACATCCCACAAGACAGTCATCTTAGTATTCACCACTGTGAGAACCCCAAATTTTACATTAACACTGATTTTGCCTAGAGCGGAGAGGGAACCGATGAAAAACCTCATGCATGATGACCGAAATCTGAGCAGAAATTTTAAACCGGAACTCCCCAAATATACTAGTAAACGTGAAAAAAAGTACTCTCTCTCTCTTTCTATAGGTCCGCAATCTAGCCATTGCTTTCGTTTTATCTATTATTCTATTACCCAATTCAAATTTTAAATTTAACGCATCTGAAATAGCCTATCTGAAATGTGGATTCCTACGTTAAACCTTACCAGGCAGCCATAGGCCACAGTGGCCATACGCATCCCTTCAAAGCCACAAAACGACAATAAACGTAATTACGAAGTAGTAACTGTCAAATGCAAAGAGCTTCTCTTTCGCGCTAAGAACACTTACCGATCCGTGGAGACCTTCTTTCACGAAGTAGCTGGCTGCCAGGCTTCCTGCTGCCCCGAATGTTTGGCTCAAACCAAAAACAGTTCCTGGAAGTTTACAAGAACCTGAAATTAGCACTTTGCATTTCATAGAGCTGTTACGTTAACAAGATAGGACATAGGTGCATAGGCTAGCGTCACCCTTCTCTAATATATTTCGGCATTTAATTGTCTCGAAAAACATTAAGACTTAGGGAAAAGGGTACAGGAAACGGTAAAGTTTTCCCTATCCTCGCCATAAACGCATATATGGAGAGTAGATGTATAGCTCCACTTATTCTTAACCTCGGTATTAGTTGAAGGTGAGTGTACAGATCGTAAAATGTGTTTCAGTTTTCTCTACAACGCCTCTTCGAAAGACTTTTTGCTCGGATAAACATTCAGAGTTACTTTCGAGGTAGGAACAGAAACTCTTTAAAGTGTTCATGTTAAGTGTCAGTTATTGTTGTTTTATTTTAAGCAAAATCTGAAAGTGTAAACATTTTCGTAAAAAACCAATATCAAATTTCATTAAAAATCCGTTTATCTGTTTTCGAATTGTTGAGATTTTCCGCATCCGTCCAGACCGGCCCTGGGGCCTACACAGCCTCCTATACAATGGGTACCGGATCTATTTCCCTGGGGTAAAGCGGCCGGGGCGTGGAGTTGACCACCCACCCCTATCTAGGGCCGAGGTTAAAGAAAGAGTACAGCTATACCTCTACTCCCCCTCTGGGCCTTCATGGCCTGTTCTAGGGAGAACTTTTTTTACATACAGATATATATACATACATACATACGTACATACATACATACATACATACATACATACATACATACAGACAGACAGACGTGGTGGAAGCTAGTGTACCCCTTCTTGAAACTTTCTTTGCGAATGCGCTAAAAATTTATACCGAAAATTGCAGCTCGATGTTGCTTTTAGCCCATAGGCTATGCTTCACAATGTTATTTCCTGTTTGAACTGAATATGAAGCAGATTCGGTATTGTACAGATGTAAATAAAAATTGTATTCACCCAAAAAAGTCCTTGTGTAAAATTTCTGTTACAAATTTTATTTAAATCTCTTGAGCAGTTCTGAAAATGAAACATGTGGGCGGACTGACGAACGGACGGACAGGCCGGACTTCAATATTCGCTCATTTCATTCGCTTCTTGTACAAAGCATATGACGACTAAATTTCTTTTGAGCTCTTAATTCGTACCTGCGAAATTTGGTGCAATGTCAGCAGCGCTGGAGTAGACTCCGGCTGCTGTGGCTCCACTGATTACAACAGCAGCGGTATAGAGGGCGGCAGGCGTCGCCGGATCACACCCACTGTACCCCACAACGAACAGGACGGCGCCCGGCATGAAGTGGGCTCAAAACAAGAAAAACAGAACAGCGAATTTTGTTTGTCACTATTATTATTATTATTGTTAGAAGTAGTAGTAATAGTTGTTGTAGCAGCAATAGTAGTCGCCCTGCTATTGTGCTTTATCACATAATTTTTATTGTATGATACTTCTTAGGCCATTGCCAGGAGTAACTTTGTAACATGTACTGAAATACTAATAACAGATGAAAGAGATGTGTTTCAAACAGGAAGTATGATCTACGTATTAAAGATACATCAATTAAAATTGAAGCAATTGGTAAATAAGATGCGAGTAATATTGTATTAAATTAGCATACTTTTACATTCCTAAAGGCAGAGTGACTCTAGAAAACACAGAAATAGATGGAAAGACCAGATTTGAAATCCTAAACATGAGAAAGGTTTTGTACCCTACAAACCATGAATTTTAAGAGGAGACTTCTTTATTTAATGGCGTTTTTGATAAGTCACATTATATAACATCGAATGTTAGGGTGATCAATATGTAGAAAATGGGACAGTACGGGGAAAGTACCCTAACTGTAGGTACTGTTCGGACATTTCCGTGGATTGACTGAGAAAGGGTACAAGTATTAAACTGACACGTTTTTACCGCACGCTTCAAAAAACGAGATAGGCAATGTAGGTGTGACGTAACAATGTAGTGCTTTCGTGTAATGTCTATATCTCCTCGGCTCTCCTAACAGCCAGATACCAAGTCACTCGAAGGGAGCGCTTTTGTAGCGACTTAATGTCGCCGGCAACAATAGAACGTATGTAGTTCTTAATGTAAAGTGCACGATATTGCTGCCCAATTTTAGACACATTTGGATGTTCTTGACAGATTTTCATAGAAGTAAACAATACCAAATTTCATGTAAATCCGTCCAGTTGGAGCCGCACTGATACATAGGGACAGACGGACGGGCAGAGAGACAGACAGACAGACGGAAGGTCAGACTAACAGCGTGCTACTATTTCAGTCGCAAAGAGTGATTTTATGGCAATTTAACGTCGCCGGACACAATAAAACTTAACTACTTCACATAAAGAACCCGATATTTTTCCCGATTTTAACCTAATTTGGATTTTCTGGACAGGTTTTTCATAAAAGTCCTCAATATCAAATTTCACATCAATCCGTCCAGTGGGACCTGCGCTGATATATGCGGACGGAGGGCGGATGGACGGACAGACGGACAAAAGTATATATCAAGAAGGTAATCGGCGCTTTTTGAAACTATGCTAATGCGCCTAAAATACTGAATTGATTACCATCAGCATAGCATACCTGCTTTGTCATCTCGTACATGTTTCGGATACTTTTGTACCATTTTCAGGGAGAACGTAATGTATACATATAGAAAAACTTCATTACATATGGCTACATAGAGAATATAGTACTTAATTAATTTCCCATGTGTAATTTGTGTATTCAATATACCTACTTAAACATGCTTTATATGTTCTGAGTGTTATGTATAACAAGTGTCTTGTACGGGATACATGACATGCTAAAGACTAAAATTATTCAAAAGAAAATCAGTGTTTTTGGAGTTGCATATACATTTCAACTTCATACGCTTCACACATTAGAAGAGTGGACAGTCCATAGATGTGTTTGTATCATAAAACTCATACCATCTGGTATCCTGTGGCGAGTTGAAGGTAAAGAGCAATGTACGAGTAGTCAGCTGTTCCGTGTGCCCGTGGTGTGTATTTTATTCTTCACTTTAAACTTAGAGGTGTAATCAGTCACCTTTCACTAGTTGCGATAGTAACTAATATCTATGGACTGTCCAGTATTCCAAAGAGTAAGTCGTATTAAGATGAAATTTGTATGTAGCTCAAAGAACATTAGGTCTTATTTAACAGTTTTCACTTTCTAGCATGTTAATAATTACGCATTCAGGACACTTCTAGTAGCCTATACACATACTCACAAGGTACAAAGCATCCATACGTACGTACAATGGATACAGAGATTAGAAGGAGTCTTATTATTGACTATATAAGGGGTACACAAATTTTACAAAATTCTAGGAACCACCAAAAAATTCTACGCGCCAGAAAAGTGACATAAAGCAAGTAACACGCTTAGGACCCACAAATATTAGGTGCCACGAAACAAAATTTAGTCGTTCGGGGGTCCTGGCTCCCGGAATTTGTGCACCCCCGACCACATATGCTGTGTAGCCGTATGTAATAAATGTTTTTGCTATATATATACTGATTGTTCTCCCTGAATATGAATACGGAAATATCCTAAACCTGTAGGAGATAAAAAACAGCAGGTAGGCGTTACATACTGAGTTTGTTACTTCCATGGTACGTAATTCAGTACTGTAAAGAAAAACATACCAGTAGTCTAAGAACTGAGATTTTTCCAGGTAGCGTCGTTCTATTATTGCGGAATTTCACTTTATGAACTATTAATCGACAGATTTAGTAGTCTATGCCCTGAAATTGGAGGCAGCAGGCTCCTACGAAATTTTGGTATCTTCTACCAGAATACATGGCGTCATATCCCAAAAGACAGCAGCAAAAATTTTGAACCTGCCCTGTTGCAGCATGTGGTTATCCGAAAGCCAGTGTGTGCTGCCCTCTGCACCCGAATTGAACGGTACGTGCTGCCATCACGTATCATTTACATTAACTCTTCAGAAGGCCCACAACTGTTGTTCCGTGTGCTTTGGTGCGTGCTGCCCTCTGGTCGTACAGTACGTGCATCCGCTGTAGTCCAAAACTGCTCTGTGGTAGCGTGGTTATTACCACAACTGACGGCTCATTTTATTCATCATTATTATTTCATACTGACAAGGTTTATACACCACAATACTATTAGATTACATTGTATGTCTTATGTAATTTATTGGTTTATTCAAAGACGCTATTTCAACTGGAATCGGTGAGAAATGAAAAGTCAATTACCGAATACTTAGATTGTAAAAATGTTGGAGAAAGTGGTGTGGTCTGTTGTAAAGCACGATCCTAGCATTCGCCTGGCCAGACTAGATAAAGCTACGAAAACCTCAGGATCATTGATCCGTTGAGTTTGTTTGTTACTTAAAAATACTCTTTCAATTTCAAACGCTATTTATTACCGAAGAGACTACAAGAATATATTCTGCAAACCGGATGTAGTAGTTTTGGCTTACTTCAAAGAACTGTCTGAACATCTATCTGGAAAGACTGAATAAAACCATAAATAATCCCAATCAAGATAAATGGTGTTCCGGTTGAGACACCGATAAATGATACCACTAATAAGAAGTATTTTCCCCACACCACATAGCCTGATGTGAATATGGATTAATTAGCTTCTCTTCAGAGCAGTGTGATCGGACTTACAGATATAGACGAGAAGTTTCCGGGCTGTGGTTGCGGATACAAGAGCATCTCCGCGCACGTGATCCACCACATGTCCGAATGTAAGGGCCGCGATGAAATGGCCCAAAGGAGGCAGCACTGAAAGTACGCGGTCCTACGAACAGAGTTACAACAACAATATATATGTAATTTATTTTTTACAATTTTAACGTCCGTCAATAACGATAATTGTGTTTAAATTCGTAGGTCTGTTTACAGAGAGCAATTATCATCTTACTTAACAACTCCACAAATATTGCGTCATATTTATTGAACATCAAACATGTGATGATGAATATTTTCAATTATTACTATCATTATCATTATTAGTGGTTGTCACGTGTTTCATAAAGTGTCTTTATATACCTTCCTACGTGCTGCATTTCTCTGATGAACGATGGGCTGGGAAGTGTACAATGGTCACTGGCCTTCAAGATCACCTGACTTAAAGCCTGCAGGAATTCTCGTTACGGAATTCATTTAAGAATGTCTTCAGTGTACCTCGTATACCAAAAAGCGTTTCAGCCCTGAAGGCATGGATGTTACGGTTCGTACAGGTGGGAAAGGGAATTCTTGTAAGTAAGTGTACAGCAATGGATTATGGTGGCATACCGGCCCTATTACAAAAGTAGCACAGACAAGAGAATTTACTTAAAAAAACTGAGGTTGTACTCTGTAATGTTGTAATAGTTTCAAATTGTTTTCTTCATTAAAGCCATTAACTACATTTTTAATTGTCTGTATATTCGATAAATGAGGAATTTAAATGGACAATGAACGGTAAATAGGTATGGGTAGTACAGCGAGGAATATGTGAAAACAGGAAGTCCCCAAAGAGAAACCCATACGTCTGCAATAACAGTACGGTATTCCTGGTTATTGTTCTTACGTATCTCAGAGCGAAGCCATAGACCAGCATGAGATATTTGGTGACGGCAAGTTGAAGCGTCGCTTGTCCCCACTGACTGCCCAGGGTCGCCATAGCGCAGGCCCATACTGGTGGAGAAGAAAGGATACGACGCCACGGAAGTGGAGGAACCTGCAACATGGCTTCGCGTAAGGCTGCGGATAATTAGTGCCATGTCGGCGTTAAAAATGTGTCATAAATTGATACTGGTCATCGATATGATTTTACACATGCATAATAGAATGTTATCTCGGCCATCTTCATGTCCCAGACACTTTAACCCGAGGAAAGAGATTTGATGAAAAGGAACCAATCAAAATGCAAAGGAGGAGAGAAACACTCCTTAATATTATATCTTCATGTATCAGATTTGAAGATGTTTCCTGCGGACACATCAAAATCTTTGAACAACTTTAGCCTCACTGCTTATCTTGGGCTTCCCAGACATGCAACAGATTAAGGCATTAACACATATATTGTCTAGAGAAGGCTGGACACTTAGAAAAGTATAGTATATTTTTGATATCTAGAATGCGACTCAAGATTGAAAGTTACTGTAAATCCAGTAATATGCTTAAGCACTGCGTTGTGGGCAATCACGTGACGCAGAACAGGAACTCCACTTATTCTTGGCATTGTCATTAAATATAGCACAATAAGAAATTATGGATAACATAATAATTACCACACGTTAGCTCACTTTTGTTTAATGATATAAAAAATCAGAAGATTCATGGAAAAACGGCTAAGAAATTGAAATCTGAGTTTAAGTATTGCCTATATATTGCATTCGAAATATTTTTAGTTCCGATAAGTATTTGGCGAGTTACTCGCGAATTTTTTCAAGATTGCTCCCCACCCCCTTCCCGCTTTTAAACGAAATTGTAATGTGTGTGCAACTATATTAGTAAAACTGTGTAATATTAAATTTCATAAATTTACGTTCAACAGCTACGAAGTTGCTTCGCAACTGGGGAAAAGGGCCATGGTAATCGTTGGATGGGGAGCTGTGTGAGCCCCAGAGCCATTATGAAAGCCGTGGAAAAGAGAGAAATCTCTGTTCCTGCCGTTTATCGAACTCAGATTCATCGGTGGCCCAGCCAGTAACCTAGTCGCGATAGTGACTGAGGTATCCCGGCTGGAAATCAAACAGATGAACAGTAGTGTCCTCTCTTGACATGCACATGAATCATATGTAATAAAAAATCCTACAGACTAACAGACAAACGTAATGTTTTCAGGCCTCACGGATCCAGACTTATCGGTCTATTCGTATCAGTGGCAATGAAAGCGTTAAATAAGTTTCTTTATAGTACGTCTGCCTGTCTGTTTGACACAACTTACAGCGTTTCTGGCAGACACGCCAGGTCCAATTGCCCTCTGCAAGTGGTGCCTCTGCTCGGCAGATAGGCGCGGGTGTTCTGCGGGCGAGTCTCGCACCAAGAGCCACCAGCCCATAGTCCACAAAAGCGTGAGAACTGCGAGTACATAGCACAAGGAGTCTCGACCCAGAGCCAAAACTAAAGGCGTCCCTAACAGCCCTGCAATGGCGTGGCCTACCAACACGGCTGAAACAATGTGACAGTTGTGTAGATGAACGTTTAATCTAGGAAAGCCACTGAAGAAATTGCATGAAACCGTAACAGGATTAATGGGCATCAGCAGCAGCAACTCTATGCAATACTAACTGAATTTAGTCGCCGGGATCCCGATGGTGTCACTGGAATTTTTCATTGACATAATCGTTTCGGTCGCACTATGGCCCTGGGGTCGACTCAGCCTCTAACAGAAATGGGTACCAGGAATCTTTCCTGAGGGGTAAAGGCGGCCAGTGCGTAAGGCTGACAACCTTACCACCTTCATGTGCCGATTGTCTAAAAATCTGGGAGCCTCAACCTCCTGGGACCCTAAGGGCCTGTCAAGGCCTGTAATGGGATTGCTTTAGTCGCCGGGAAAGCTCCAAAACAACAACAACAACAACAATAATAATATCGTGCACTAGCTCAAGGCGATTACACCCATCGTCGCAATCAAGGAGCCAACATCGTCCAGCAAGCGTTGGCTATCAAATGTGGGCTGTCAAAAAGATCAACAATGCCGTATTATAAATACGAGCCACAATCCGTGTTAGAGAACTGCAATTATAAACTATACTAAGCCCATAATAACAATCGAAATATCCATTACTGTGGGCCGGGATAGCTCGGTCGATATAGCTACTCGCTACGGGCTGGACGGCCCAGGGATCGAATACCTGTGGGGATGAGATTTTCCGCACCCGTCCAGACCAGCCCTGGGGCCCACCCAGCGTCCTGTACAATGGGTACCGGGTCTCTTTCTCGGGCGTAAAGCGGCCGGGTCGTGATGTTGACCACCCATCCCTATCTAGCTCCGAGGTTAAAGAAAGATTAGAGCTACACCTCTACTCCCCCTCTGGCCCTTCATGGCCTGTGATAGGGTGAACTTTACCTTCACTATCCATAACATAGTTATATTTGACAAAACAATAAAAAAAGCACACTTAATAGAGGTAGCAATTACTAACAGTCACAACCTTCACAGCACCATCACCTAGAATTTCTGATATCTGAAAAAAGAGCTAATAAGCTTATGGCAACTGAAAGCGACCAATATGATACCGTCAGTACTATCCACAACGGGCATTATCCCAAACAAATTATACGAAAGTTTTAAACTGCTTTATCTCCGCCCTGCTCTATTATTCTAATGCAGAAAGCATAAAGTATAGTCAGAAAGTTTTTGGCAGAAGAGTGAATAAGAAGTGCTAGGTTAGTGAGACACGTACTCTTTTGAGAACCAGCTAAACTGATGTGAAGTAAGAAAAGTGGATAATAATAATAATAATAATAATAATAATAATAATAATAACTGTAACCATCTCAAAACCATGCAGAAAATACCCGAGCAGCATACCTGGAAAGTACGACATTGAGGGACTACAGTAAACAGCCACAGTAGGCATTTCGCACGTACGTTGTAAAGTAACAAGGTAAAACAATCCCTTTACAGACTTGGACAGGCCCTGAGGGCTCTAGAAGAATGGGGTTCCCAAATTTGAAAACAGTCGGCACAAGAAGGTGGTAAGGTTGTCAGCCCTATGCACCGGCCGCGTTTACCCCCCAGGAAATATTCCTGGTACTCATTTCTGTTAGAGGCTGAGTCGACTCCAGGGCCAGTGCGGCCGGAAGGATTAGGTGAATAAAAAATCCCAATGACTCCATCAGCAATAGAACCCGCGACCTTCCGGCTTGTAGCGCAGTGCCTCAACCAACTGCGCCACGGCGTGCCACTTTGGAAAGTGCTAACGTAAAAGTACAAAATATTCATCATGGGAAATAACATTACATGTACCATAAAGTGTAACCACAAAATAGCTGCAATATTATATACACTAGAAACGTGATTTGTTTCAGGTATGTAATTGTAAATAACCTGCATAAAAGTGATAAATATATAATAATAATAATAATAAATAATCCACAGTTACAGTAAAGTACTGGTATTTGTTTAACACGCAGTCGTCCTTAATTTTCATGAAGAAGCTGTATTATTTATGCATTTAAGTAACGAAAAGTTGCACAAGAGTATTTGGACGTTTCTAAGGATATGACTTGTACTGGTACCTGATAGCACACTTCTCTGAAGCCGGTGTTTTGTGTTTTGCAGTGAGTTACATCATACCAGCGAGTTCGCAATCTAGAGGTGTTTACCCACACCCAGCCTTTGCTTTGCTGATAAAAAGAGAGGGGCCAATAAGGGAGAACCCTACTTGAGAAGTGGGAGGGTAAAACACTATCTTATTGTTGCTATAAGAATATTTTAGGTATCACTTTTCGTTATTTTATACACGTAACGTAGTCTGAAGTCGTAATCATGTTTCAAATAATCCACATTTATGACAGACCAAATGATTGTTAGGTCGATAAGAGCATCTATTCTTTAAAATATTAAATATACCTTAGATTTTGTACGTAAATGTCTGCAAGAGACGGTCTCCTGATGATGACCGGTTCGGGTCGAAATACTCTGGGATTTTGATAAAAAATGGCTAATATATTTAAATGTTGTTGTACGCGCTTACAGTTATGAAAAGATAGAACAGTGATTTGGAATGTCATGTGGATGTCATATTGAATAAGATAGAACATGCTTGGAATGCAGTGGAGTCATATGAATAAGATAGAACATGTTGGAATGTCATGTGGATGTCATATTGAATAAGATAGAACAGTGTTTGGATTGTCATGTGGATGTCATATTGAATAAGAAGAACAGTGCTTTGGAATGCCACGTGGATGTCATATTGAATAAGATAGAACAGTGCTTTGGAATATTCATTAAAAACCAACTAATGCACATAAACGTTATTCACAATAGTTTATTCTTAAAATTCCCCTATACGTATTTCGGTGGTTTAAACCACCATCTTCAGGGGTCATATAAATTATTTGGCATAGACCATGCACAATTTTAGCAACATTTTAATCCTTTTATAATAACTTATTTTACAATACTGTAAGAAGTGGACAATAATAGACCACTCATATTCTACATATACGGATGTAACCACATATGTAACACCTGTATGGTCTATGCTAAATAATCTCTACGACCCCTGAAGATGGTGGTTTAAACCACCGAAATACGTAAAGGGGAATTTTAAGAATAAACTATTGTGAATAAAGTTTATGTGCATTAGTTGGTTTTAATGAATATTTCTTAATTGAAAAGATGCACGGTAAATACAGTGTTACGTTCAGTGCTTTGGAATGTCACGTGGATGTCATATTGAATGCCCCACTGAGGTATTTTTGTGTCACTTCATTTCTTGATATATAAGAAGGTACACTTCTCAATTTCTGAAGTTTATTTTTCACGGGTCTTTAATATCAAAAACTAGAAATAGACACTGCTTCATATGTAAATACCTAGATAATGTCTGATTATGAAGAGAGAACATAGTCTTCCTCCATTAGAAGGACCAATTGTTTTGTGAAAAGAGTTGGCATTTATCGTGAGAATTATATGACAAATATAAATGCACTGTGTCAGACAATGCTGAGTTTCTTAAAGTTAGAGCAGGTGGCACGTATATCTACCACACTTGACTTGAAATATTTAAGTATTGTGCGTGGACCTATACTTTCGCTACCCCATACGCCTTCGTGGCGTGGTTATTGCTTAAGTACAGACTGGTATCTTTCACATTAATGGTAGTGAAAGGTAAAGTATTCCCACCCGACTCCAATACTGGCCTTGACCTCTTTGTGGATCCGGTCACTTTACACCCTAGTAGCGATTTCCCGGTACTGGAGTGGGTTTTAGGACTATTATGGACGCAGTTAAGAAGGGAAAAATCCAGCCCCCCTCTCCGTTCCACGGGCAGTTGGACTTCGACTCACGTTCTTCCAGCCTGCAGTGCTGTCAGTTTGAAATTATCCGATTACGATTTTACCATGAAACTTTTCGCATTGTAACACGCGTCAGTCACCACAGCGTTTGAATTAATGGCAATATACACTTATGATCAGAAAAAACGCCGCCACTACACTCCTAAAATATAGCTTCATGGCGCACACAGGGGAAAATTTAACGCCAGTCGTAACTTTTGGCACCTTATAAGGACAGCACCATATGCGGGGCCATACTTTACGTGATTGACTGCGGTTTTACACAATAAATAAAATAAATAAACGCAGATAAAATTGAATTAAGCATTTTGAATATAATGACTGATAAAAGAATGTCGAAACAAATTCTATTACACGGTCTTAGAAAACACGGAATGATTATGTGAAGCCGGAAGAGGCTTGATTAATGAAATAAAGTAAAGGAAGTGAAAGCAACCATATCCATGGCAATGATCGGAAAATTGTAGTTTAAATTAAATAGGTAATTGAGTTCTTATAGACTTATTACTAGCAAATCTGTAACTGTTGATTGAAGTGTTGCAATATAATACATAATTCATGTCTTTGTGTTGTATCGAATGAGAGAAGACATCTGAAATTTGAAATGATTTCCCATAATCCGTTTTCCAAGGAGATTGAATGCTGTGGAGCGGACGATATTTTGGCCTCATAGAGACAGTTGCTGCCGATTGAGGTTTCGAGTGAAAAGAACACCCATATCTCTAGGTACCGGAGTAGCAGGATATGAATCCACTTCTCTGGAGCGGAGGAAACCACGAAGCAGCAAGCATATGCAAAGCAGGCCACGTCGAACCCTGTGAACAAGAAAATGATTTCCTGACCTTTGGGTCATTCAAAGACATTTCTCAAATGCATACTTTTAACCAAAGAAATCTGTTGTGTGTAATCAGCAAGAAATTTAATAAAACACTGTATTTCCTTCCACACAACATTTAATAATATAATATAACAAATACCTGGACTTTTGGCGGTAAGTCTTATGAATATATCTTTATAAACGGTCTCAAGTAAAGTAAGAACTAATAGGTTCACCAACTGATAAAATCCTAAGGGAAAGTGTATAGAGAGTTCAGTAGTTACATGCAACTAGACAATTATGTTAGAATCTAAGATGGTTTCCTGTTATGAAATCTTGGAGAATAAAAACATTTTTTATGCGTTGAAATAAAGAATTTTGAAATAAAGTTCATTTTCAAATCAGTTATTACCAACGTTGGATGTGAAGAATACTATGAAAGATAAATTTGGAATATGTGAAAGAATCTGGTCGTCGGGTATTTTCAAAGCGCTACTTGCGTAACGTTATTGAAGGGAAACCAGGGAACACTTCAAACAGAATAGCATTTTGCCGGACCAAAGGTCGAGTTCAGAAAGTAGAAGTATGAGGCAGGGGTGCCAAGTATTCAGTCATGAATTTTGTTGAGAGGAAAACAAAATGATTACTTCTGTGTGAGTAAGACCAGATGATGTTCAATTCCATCTAATTTCGTCTTGATACGAAGTGGATAAATTGAATTTACGGTCACATTTTTCCTACTGCACATTTTACCTACAAAACTCCTCACAGAGTTCGGATAAGAAATGTCAATTGATCTACAATCAAAATTGTGAGCGGAAGTGTATTTTCGCCCACGTCAGTTTTCACTTTATAAGTAGCATCTTAGTGTATCACATAAAACAGAACACCTCATGCTCCAAGCAACAAGTGCCATCGCAGTATAACCACTCTCTTACAGCTTAATCCATTTCCGATATTCTTAGTTCATTTACGACTAACTAAGGCCCATTTAAAATTCCACAAGAAGAAATTAACAAAAAGGCATTTTGATATATAATACTTTGAGATAACTTAATATTCATTCTTACTACTTATTTGTGTATTCATCTTATTAAATTCTATTTTGTAAATTTATTTGGAACAGTTATTGTTTCTAGAGGAGCGAATATCATAAATAGCCACCAGATACTTTGCATTTACTTTGTCCCTTGCTTAAAAGAAAGAATGTGATTGTAGACTGTATTTGAAAAGACGGCTCATTAAAGAAGTAATTATACATAAGAGACAGGAAAGAAAAGGAGGAATAAAAAATCAGGAGCTTTATAATTTGTATGAATTCAACAAATATTATTAGGGTGATAAGATCAAGGAGGATAAAGTGAGAATGACATGACGCATACTTGGAAAGATGAGAAATACAAACAATAATTCAGTCGGAATTTCTGAAGACAGACCCACCTGTAAGTGGTATCATTTCATTAAAAGAGAGTTTAAGGAAATAGAACGTGAAAGTGTGTGTCTAATTTATTTGGCTCACCGTCAGGTCCAGTGGCGACCCTATCTAAGATATTAATGAACCTTCGGATCCTACAAAATACGAGAAAATTCTTGACTATGCGACTGACTGTCAGCTTAATAAGAACGACTCTGCTCTGTACTAAAGACAGTTCAGGTTTTCGTCCATCCTAGGGATTCCTGCTGAATAGGCTGTGGTGCATAATTTCAACACCTAAATGCTTTTTACATTTCCTTTATTTCAGGTTTTTTATAAGTCCATATTTTAGTATATCCCTACAAAATATTATTTGAAGATAAAAGTGGTAATGGATTATTCTTTTTTTTCATGAATACGTAAATTTTTTGATACAACAACGACAATTTCCGTAGTGGGGTTCTTTCCCCGGGATAAAGAGGCCGAGGCGTGAAGTTAACCACTAATCTCTATTTAGTGTCGAGGTTAAGAATGAGTAGAGCTATCCGTCTAATCCTCCTATGTGCCTTCATGACTTGCACAGGGAGAAATTTACCTTTACCTTTACCTTTCATGAATAGGTTGGGCCGTACTTGGCCTGTTTGTTATGCACCGACTAGCTTCGCCATGTCTGTCGGACTATCCGACTTTTCACATGTGAAACCTTGACAACTGCTGAAAAGATTTTCATGAAATTTAGTATTGAGAAATTTCACTTGTGTGTTCATAAAAATTTAATACTGTGATGTTCTTCTAACATCTGTCGATGAATTCCAGTTTTTGATAAAACTGGACGAAAATAAGGGATATGAAAATTTACGTCAAAATAACATGTATTTCTATGTAAATTTCGAGACTAACACGCGTGTAACTCTCTAAATATTTGTCGGAGCGAAAAATGTTTAAGAAAAATGTTCTTACAAGAAATGAAATAAATGTTTCATTCTCAATACATTTTGCCTTAAGTCTTATGGTGTTCGATTAAACAATGATGGATCGGCCAAGAACCTGCATGTACATTTCCTGCTTAATATCTCTTTTTCTTTTTGATTCCTGAACTTGGCAAATTCTAGGTTTATCCTATTCTTCTGTTTTTGAACACAGCCACAGAAAGTATCTCTTCTAGAATAGCTGTCGTAATGAGCACTTTTGTACTTCGTAAGGAAACTGTACTTACAGTGAAGAGACCTTGGATGAAACGAATTGCGATGTGATATGTCGAGAACCAGGCACCGAATGGGACCAAGACAGCTAATGCCCCTGCACCAAGAATGCCAGTTCCGAAAATGCGTACAGGCCCCAACTTTGCTGCCAGACGACTGCTGGGAAGAGGAGCTAACAAAGTTCCCCATAAAAACATCACGCGGAGGCAAAAATCCACATCTTCTTCTTCAGAAAAAGGAACCTGAAAGACAGATAAATGCCATTAATCTTCCTGGTATGATTCAGCGCGTATAAGGAACACACGCAATACATTCTTTCTAGTGAATGTGAAATCAAATTCAGAACGAATCATGCCATTAGTGCATTAACGCCTTTCAGATCATTTTATGTCTGGGATCTATTTGGATTTGAAAAATACGGTTAGAACTATACATCGAAACTAAATTCCACAAATTTTTTACCGGACAGGCAACATTTCATTCGGTATGCCTATCTAAAAGCAGACAAATTTAAGATACATTTTTGTAGCTTCCTTGGACTTCTTTTTTTGCGGTGAAGGGCCCCGCAGCAGCTGCTACGGAAGCACCGCAGTCTTGAGGCTTATTGTGCAACCCTGTGATGAAGATGATTAGTTTTTTCGTTTTTCAGTGTAATGGAGCACGGTGGAATGAAATTGACAGGGAAAAACCGAAGTACTCGGGGAAAAACCTGTCCTAGTGCCACTTCGTCAACCACAAATCCCAGATGGACTGACCCGGGATCAATCCAGGGCCTCCGCGGTGAGAGGTCGGCGACTAACAGCCTGAGCCATGTCACGGCCTTTCCTTGGACTGAATAGCAGTAAGATAATGGTAAAAGTGAACTTATCTCCGTGGCCAATCAAGCACCACGCCATGAAGATCTAATGGGTTAGTGGAAGTCTATATACATGCATTCCTAATCTCGGCACTAGATGAACTTTTGTGGTCATAAGGCCGGTCTGGTCGCAGGCAGCATCAGTGCTCTTGCTGAACATCGAAACCGTCTTGTCCAGCCCGTAGCCTAGTCACTATACGTACTGACTTCTTTATCCGTGATTATTAAGAATAATACTTCTGACGTTTCTTGACTTTTCAGTAAATGAGGACGAATGCTATAGTGCTGGATTATTATGGTATCATTATCCACAGGTTTTGAAATAGTTAAATTTGATTGTAGCAGTAGTATGTTGTATAAATTTCGGAGAAGGGGCAAATTTTTAAAAAAATATTTTAATAAAGATTGTAATTGTTTAAATATCTTCACAACTAGACATGTTGTTAATATAAACGTTAGTAACTCCAAGACTGAACCTTTAATTCACCATTGTTATTATACTGTATTTACCGACTGCTTTAATATTACAAATTCTGCATTTTACCCACATTGTTTCCCCGAACGCAATTAATCGGTCTGCGTTTGTAATGAAAGGGTAGTGCCTTATCTACGAAATAGGGGTTGAATTTTGAAGTAATGTTTAGATATGCTTCAGGCTTTAAGGTTTTACAGCTTATGTGTCTCACAAACAAGGGAGAAGGTAATTTGTGTCACGAATAATACGAAGAATAGTTACAATGCCGATCCCAGTGGCCGCGCGGTCTAAGGCGTGGGTCT
The DNA here is from genome assembly GCA_021186555.1 of Reticulitermes speratus. Lineage (NCBI taxonomy): Eukaryota > Metazoa > Arthropoda > Insecta > Blattodea > Rhinotermitidae > Reticulitermes > Reticulitermes speratus. Next base: position 27,412,306 of record JAJKFL010000005.1, read on the forward strand.
GCGGCCGCTCGCTAACTAGGATTGTGGGTTCGAATCCCACCGAGGGCATGGATATCTGTCTCTTGTGAGTGTTGTGTGTTGTCAGGTTGAGGTTTCTGCGACGAGCTGGTCCCTCGTCCAGAGGAGTCCTACCGACTGTGGTGTGTCTAAAAAGTGTGATCGTGAAGCCTCGAAAAATGAGGCGGCCTAGGCCCCCAAGGGGCTGTCGAGCCATTGGTGGGAAAAAAAGTTACAATAAACAAATTTGTCATTATAGATAATTGTAATTGGATTGCATTCCAAAAACTGCAAAGAATGATTATGTAATCATACAAATTAGAATTAATTAGTTTCAATTATCTTCGACGTGATCTTAGACAAAATATTAATTAAAAGAACAAAGACTGTACGGTTACATGCCAAGCAGGCACACAGGGGAGGTAGAGGTATAGCTCTACCCATACTCGACCGCGCCGCTAGAAGGGGGTGGGTGGTCAGCACCACCCCCCGGCCGCTTTACCCCGGGAAAAGAGACCCAGTACCCCTTGTACAGGAGGCTGGGTGGACCTCGGAAGCGGTCTGAATGGGTGCAGAAAATCTTGCCATCACCGGGGGTTAAAACTCGGCTCATCCAGCCCGTAGCGAGTCGCTACACCGACTACGCTATCCAGACCCACCAAAATATTTATTATCCGTACAAAATAAAAATGGGGGATATATGAAGACAGAAACAAAGCAACATTTTCTCTTGTTACGAAACGTCCAACGATCTTTCTTCTACCTAAACAAGAATTTCGATATCAGCAATATAAATGAACTCATAAGCAAAGAAGCACTAAACTCTACTGAGGGAACTTCGACGAAATCATATTTTACCTTGATATGACTCATTCATTCATTCTTCGTTTCAACCACAGCAAAACTGCGTAAAACGAATAAGACGGGAAGGTAGTAATGAATAAGGAGTAGATAACAGTATGTAATAAGAATGATTTATTTGAAGACAATCTAGTGCCCGCCATGTTCACTGAGATCCTGAGATTCGATGTGAGTACCTCCATAACTCAAGCCTGGCTCACTTCTACATCAGACTGCTGGGTTAGACCTACCTTAAGGGCTGGCTCTGCCACAATATGGCGGCCGTGTCCAGTGTGTGTAGTTCCGTTCTCTGCAAATGAATCATCTTTCTCGTCTTCGAAGTCTGTGATGTCGTCTGCTGACCCTGCACCTTCAGGATCTGTGCCCATATCCGTGTCGTTCGTGTCGTTGAATGACGTGCAGTACTGAGTGACGTAACTGGTGTTACTTACGTATTCGGCGAAATCCAGTGACGACAAAGGGTCGCTGAGAGACAGCAGTGCTACGGTAGCGCTACGTTCTACGAACCCCGACAGCACTAGACCGAGCACCACCATCCCCACCAGCACACGACGGACGCCAATGCGCCCTAAAGTGCATAAAATGGGTGTACAGTGTGAATGTCACATTAGTCAATTCTAGGGTTTTGCCCACATACATACAGCAGTGTCGGCAAAACGGTAGATACTTTCCTGAAAAATATCGCGGTTAGTAATCCAAGCTCTTACGAAATATTCGGGTTTACGGGATCCGCGGCTGTTTTTAATGGTTATCAAAACTTAATTTCCTTGTGCCTTCACTAAACACAGCAAGATAGGCAATGTGCCTATAACGTAACATTGAGGCACGTTCGCGTTACCATTGTTGCCGTGGAAAAAGCAATAAGCATTACCCAATCTGAGTGTGCGTCTGTAGTCTTAGTTATCCAGCATGCAACGCGCATGCGCCGTGTTGTATTGTCTTCTGTGGCCTCTCCGGCTGTATTATATTTTTTCACATTTTCTCATAAACGGCACGATTTTCGGAAAAACGTTATTGTAAATAAAATGCGTGTTTTGAGTTTCTCTACAACTTTTGTCAGAAACATTTTTCATTCTAAGAAAAATTCAGCGAGATATTATCATAAATATAAATAGGTCTCCATGTAAAGTTCCAATTATTCTTGTCAGGTTTTAATGAAACTTGAATTTTGTCGATATAGTTTCGAGAAATACTCAAATATAAAATTTCATGAAAATGCCTCTTGTTGCAGCCGATTTGTTCCATGTGGACGGAGAGGCGGACGGACGAAATGACAGACAGATAAGACGAAGCTAATAATCGCTTTTCGCAATTTTGCGAAAGCGCCTAAAAATATACATGGCTTAATAATATGAGAGATTCGAGGTTCCCACAGGTTTGTGGACGATATTGCAGTCTTACGGCATACGAAACCGCGTATGCTTGTATAGTATAGGAACAAAACCTATTGGAGGATATTGCGCCTCCATCTTCAGCGCAGTCAGATCACTTCACGGACCAGCCTCAAGATAAATGCAAAAAGGAACCTTTGTACCTATATACCATTCTACATGATCTCATATCCCAGAAGCCTGTAACCTACCTAAAACACATTTAAAAATAATATATATGAAATTACGAATATAATACAAGAAAAGTTCATGCAAAGAACCGATGCAATGGTAATGATATCGTTATTGACGTCATTACACCCTACGCCCAGAAAATATGAATCTCTTGGTACGGAAAACACTGGTCCTTCTTCGTGTTTAGGCAAATTAAAATCCGCGGATGTATACATCCAAGTACGGCTGATTACGAGCGATTGCCGGGCGTAAGTTTCTGTGAGATTTTATTAAGAGAAGTTTATAATTCAAGACGTTGAACTAAGTTACTATTAGTCCGCATTGGTCCACTGTAACACACAAGGTGTCTTAAACTCAAATTAGCCATCTATAAGTTTCTGAAAAAATGATTTGTTATAAAATATTACTACATGTATGAGGCTAATCTGTAGGTATCATAAAATTATTGGCATATTTGATACGTTTTCTTATTGAGTGAACTTGTCGAAGTACCACCACAAATAAGATATAAGCCTACTTCTAAGCAGGTTATTTATTTATTTATTTATTTATTTATTTATTTGAAATTAAAGCGCACACGGCAGTGCGTAATGCGATTATGGTTTTCTGTACAATGGCTTAGGACCGTGATGTTAGAGGCAGACGTTTTTGCCGAAACATTCGTAACTATCTACCAAACTACACAACATAATATTTCAGAACACTTTAGTGATACTTTATTTGTAGTTTATTTAACGATGTTCTCAATATCTCAGACTAAATAGACTATACAGCATTGAATGATAGGCTGATATCATTAGTGAAAAATGAATTGGAAAGTACGTAGAAGGAAGCTTACGTGATTTTGTTTAAGTTATTGCCTCGACAGTTTCTTGTAGGGACTGAGCAAAACGAAGAATCTAAGATCCCCGGGCCAATAGTTTAATCCGGAACACCCCCCCCCCCCCCCCCAAGTAGCATGCAGGGGTTATCGCCACCAGACTTCCGCTTTCGGTCTGTATGCGGTTTACTGTCTCTACTGCTGATTAGCTCTGATTACAATAAATATATCTTTCATTTTCCTAAATTAGAGATTAAATTCAGTTGTACTTAGCAGTTTAAATTACACCGTGTTTCATTGCGTCGAATGTCTGTCTTGTCAATCTATTTTTTAGTACAACTATCATAAATCCATTAGGTAATACTATGCTTCAGATATTCTGCATGCGATCATTTCAGTTATTCCACTGGGCAACTTTCTGCTTTTTACTGAGAATGCTAGTTTTCAAATTTCTATCCGAAGACCGTTTATTCGAGGTAATATTTTTTATTTGTTTCCCTAATATCTAGAGACAAATGCTGGAATTGTACCTTACGTAGGTCATCACAGCTACGTGAGACATTCTTTGGAATTCGCTAAATATTCTATCTTTTGGTGTTACATAAGCCCAATTTTAGTAATTGAAATATTCTTTAGATAAATAAAGAATAAATAAATTCAGTTCATCAATTTATTATTTAGACCTATATAAAAGATTTTTAATTTAATAAATGCTTTTCGAAAAATTTCGAAAAGCAACTCTTAGCTTCGTCATGTCTGCCTCTCCGTCTGCCCATCCGCATGGAACAACTCGGCGGCTCCCACTGGTGGACTTTTATGAAATTTGATATTTGAGCATTTTTCGAAAATGTTTTACGAAAATTTAAGTTTCATTAAAATCTGACAAGAATTACGAGTACTTTACATGAAGACCTATGTACATTTATGATAATGTGCTTAATATTGTACATATTCCCTGCAGTTTCTTTTTATATGCATTTTATATTATTACCAACCACTGCACAATTGTGCAGTGGTTAGTAATAATATAACACTTATGATAATAACTCGCTCAATTAATTCTTAGAATGACAAAATTTGTAAAGAAAATTTAAACAATGGTTACGCGAACGAGCCTCAATGTTACGTTTGTACGTACTTTGCCTGTCTTGTTTTGTAACATAAAGACTTATTTCCTGATCGCTTTTCCTGTATGCTGTCATACGTCTTAGGCACTGGATTTCACATCATGCGAAATTAGTTTTAACTTTGCCTCTCGTTGTCAAAGTTCTCTCAAACAGTACATTCGTGAAAAAGGATTACTACTGAAGTTTATTTAGAGAAATACCATTGGTATCTATAGTAATTTATATATAACTTACACTTAATAAATTATTATGCTTCATATGAAAAAGGCAGGGAAAAAGGTAAATTTCACCCTAGAATAGACCATGAAAACCCAGACGGGGAGTAGAGGCATAGCTCTACTCTTTCTCTAACCTCGGTGCTAGATGGGAGTGGGTGGTCAACGCCACGTTCCTGCCAATTTACTTCCAGGAAAGAGACCCGGTACCCATTTTAATATTGTATCTGCAGACATTACATAAACACTTCTGTAACTAGGAATTTATATTTGCGAGTATCTGAAAAAACTAAGCCGTGGCCTATTTCACAACAGGCGTATTTTCAAAGCATTTGTCTGGAAAGACAGAATGAGTGCACAGGAAACCTGTTACACTAACACAAAGCATGACTGCGATCCGAAATGGACACCTCTAAAACATAGCTTAAACCACTGAGGTCTGAAATGAATCCAAATAATATTTAAAGATTAACATGATACCGTGAGGAAAACACTGCATATGCATTACAAAGGAAACAGTGCCTAATTTGAGAATCATAGTCATATAAGCGAAGGTGTGTTTGTAAAATCAAGAGGTTTTCATGCAGGTGAACTATATACTGTAACCACTGTGCTTTGGGGAATTAAGCTATTGAAGATTAAAATCTTCTGGGATGTTACATTATGTCTTTAGATAAATAGTAGGCTATTTACTCAAAGATACAACGTCCGACACGACTTGAATATTCAGCAACACCATCGTATGAACCACAAATCTCACCGTTAAAGTGTCACCCCTACATCAATCTGCTTGGTCCCAGTTAATGCAAATCACAAAAATTTCAAGTAGGGCCTAACAAACAAATTGAATACTGGAATTATCCAGAATTAAAGTGGTTGATTTTTTTGGAAAAGTAAATGATTTTCGTAGCATGGAAAATGAATTCAGCGTGTCCAACTTACCGCTTGCTTTGATTGCCGCTCTTTGTATCTGAACACTGCCTCTCTTCAACTTCCCAAAAGCCGCCATCTTCTCCAGTTTTATAGTAACCAAAGCAACGAAGTTGAGTAAGTTGGAGACTCCGTTATGTTTGGTTTCAAGTTTTGTAATATGGAATAAACATTGCTGCTGGTAAATCTCACCAAATGTTCTACGTTGTCGGGCCGTTAGAACCAACGGGATGTTGAGAAACAGTCTGATGAAGCTGTCCCACGGACTTACTGCAAACTGCAGCCTACGTGAAAGAGCATTAAACAGTTTGGTCGTTGCTAACAATCTGCACCCTAATGATCCTTAATGTGATAAGTGCTCTGACTATATGTGTGGGTTGGAGGACAGCCAGAGACCTTCATTGTGTTTTGTGACACGAACTATCTTACACGTTATAAGTTAACTTATCTTTCCGAAGCAAAAAGTCGAATACAACACCTTGCCATCCTTGAAATCATATTTTTTAAAATAAAATGCCGGCGTAGTACTTAAAATTAAATAACGGCCATCCTTTCACTTCCTTTCTAAGTAATTATTCACTTAACATTGTTACCATACTTAAACAAAGGAGGGATGGATTGGAGAGGAAGTTTTGATGTGCAGATGAGTACCTGCAGAATTATTACTCGACCAAGGTGTGCAGACCGTTAATTCAGCGGATAAAGCCGAGCTCCTTGCCCACCACTTTGAACGGATACATCACCTTAACTTGGACCTAGGCACGGCCAATCACCCCCACATTTTCAATCGCATGGTGGGGAAATTTTTTCAATCGCCTCCCCCCCCCCCCCCCCCCCGATCCCTGCCCCCGATGAAACAAATCTCACAAGTCCCGCTGAGCTCCGACTTTTGATTCAGTCCCTCAAAACTAAATCCGCCCCTGGAAATGAGTGTCTCTCGGCCATAATATTACGGCACCTCTCTCGTAAAGCTCTTACCCACCTAACTCTCCTTTTTAATCACATTCTGATATTTGGATACTTCCCCACTGCTTGGAAATCCGCCAAGGTCATCCCCATCCCAAAACCCGGTAAATCACCATCTGACCCCTGTTCCCACAGACTCATCATATTTTAAGTACTTTAAACAAATTTCTAGAGCGTGTTATAGCCTACAGACTGAACCTTTTTATCCATCAGAACAACATTCTGCCCCCCGGAAAAATTTGGCTTCAGTAAAAAACATTCAACTGTCCACCAACTTGCAAGAATCGCCGATTTCATCACCCATGGCTTTAACTTTAAAAAACACACACAGGCATGGTTCTACTAGATATAGAAAAGGCCTATGATACTGTCTGGATTAATGGTCTCCTTTACAAACTTATACAGTGATACCTCGGCTAACGAAGGTAATTCGTTCCGGAATCACATTCGTTAGCCGAAATCTTCGTTAGCCGAAACGTGAGCAACTTTCTGCTTCCCTTGGGTTTGTCGCTTAATTTTTTTGGTTGGTGGGTCTCCCCTATGTGATGTGGTCAGCTTATTTCTTTGTCACACACATACAGACGGAAAAGATAAGCTCCTGGAATGGCCCGACCGTTCATGTTTGCTGCTTTATGTTAGCGCGAGCATCCACTAAAACATTCGTTAGCCGAATCCATATTCGTTAGCCGAGTCCGAAAAACAGCGAAAAAAATCTTCTTTAGCCGAAAAATTCGTTAGCAGGGTCACTCGTTAGCCGAGGTATCACTGTATTACTATATATTAACCTACATCATACATTAAGATTCGTTTCGTACCTCACAGAGAACACAATATGTTTCTATTAGAAAGACCAGTCGATAAGGCTGTATGGAGAAACGACTGCTATTAATAGTAAGAATCATACGGAACACATAAATGCACTATGTGGGCACAATTTAGACTTTCAGTTTTAAAGCTGGAGTTACAAATATCAAACCACTAGGCTTTGACGGGGTAATGGACTTGAAGGAACGTTCGTAAGCAAATATTTTGTCAAGAGGTCTTCAGCGGAGGTACAGCGGTCGAAGTGAGACTTAAATTAGTGGCGAAGGTTATGAAAGACTGTAGCCACACCTCCACATAAAGGCCAAAGCTCACAGTGGACTGCAGCATCAGTCTGTTGACCTTTATGGGTCTATGTGTAGAGGGATGAAAATACATTCTGCCATTAAAATAAGGTCACTCTGCTGGGATGTAAAGAGTATAATTCTATAAACGAGACTCTGACGACCGAGTCATAGAAACCATTATGTAGACTAACATTCCATACAGAATAAGACTTGGAGAGTTCACGGGGACTAAACTGATATAATCTTGATCTGAATGTCCGAGGTTCCACTACGTTGTATTTAGGCAATAATTGAGGAAATGCCGCTACTTAGTTCAGCCAGATCGAGTGATGGTGGTATAAATATTATGTGGGACTAAGGCTAAATGTGGTTTTTATTTTTAGGTTGAATTTTTTTTATTTACTTTTTGATATTTCCGAATAACCACTCCAAGACTCGACAACCCATTGAAGTACAATGTTACAGCGTAAAGTACAAACAGGAATGATTCCCTAAATAGCATTAATCGATCGGTCTTTGCAAAGGAGACGCACTGTATTTTCTGTGATGTGGGAAATGACCTTTTAAATGTTATGTACACCAATTTGTTGCTTGAGACGATTTAATCGATCTAACACATTTCTTTTCTGCGCCCAGGTAATTCCCGCATGAAAAGCCACACAGTATTCACCTCCACTGAACGCGAGCGACATCCGGGAGGGGAAACTCAAAGAATACACACAATATTTTCAACTAGGAGATGATGAGAGAAGCTGCCTTGGCACGAAAATTCACACGGGGATCCACCCGTTGCACTGCGAGCGGCCAGCAGCTTCCACATTGCCAGGAATACCCACAGCTGTGACGTCAGGACTACTCGCCATGGGCGTTTACAGTGACGTCACGAACATTGAGTGACGTCCTCGTAGCGTGCTTTGTTCCACGTTTAGCATCCGCACTCACTTTTACACACACACACACACACACGCACACACACAGAGTGTGCAACACAAACACAAATTTGCAAAAGAAAATGTTAGTGCAACAGCGACGATCCAAATCAGCGCAGCGACGTTTCTAGGGGCACGGCTGCACATTAAGAATTTGGGCCCACGCTAGGCTGACCATACGTCCCGTTTTGAACGGGACAGTACCGTTTTATTTATGTGTCCCGGCCGTCCCGTCGTTTTAGTAAAAATGCCATTTTTTTCCCCGTTTTTTATAAAAACTTTAAAATATGCTTAAATATTGGTCAGTCATAACATACAATCAAGTTTGCATCAATGGCTGCTATTGTAGGTACCAGTCATTCGTGTAACCATCGGTAGAGGCGCGTTGATCGAGATCGACAATCTCTACTACTACTACTAACTACTACTACTACTACTACTACTACTATACTACTACTACTTGTGGGCCGGGTTAGTGTAGTCGGTATAGCGACCGCTACGGCTGGACGGTCCGGGGATCGAATCCCGGTGGGGGCGAGGTTTTCCGCACCCGTCCAGACCGGCCCTGGGGCCCACCCAGCCTCCTATACAATGGGTACCGGGTCTCTTTCCCGGGGGTAAAGCGGCTGGGGCATAGAGTTGACCACCCACGCTCATCTAGTGCCAGAGTTAAAGAAAGAGTAAAGCTATACCTCTATTCCCCCTCTGGGCCTTCATGGACCGTTCTAGGGAGAACTTTACCTTTACCTTATTACTACTACTACTACTACTACTACTACTACTACTACTACTATTATGTGTTGGTCTTTTGTATTGTGTTTCGTATTTTTGTGTTTGTGCTGGCTTCTTAATTGGCACTTGTGCTGTTGAGTCAGAACGTTAATACGCAATTACTGAATTGATTGAGTCGAATTTAATCATTATATTTTGACACTCAAATATTGCCCACGGGTTTGGCAAATAGTAATTTAAAACATATTCGCATCCATACAAAATACGTCAGAGTTTTTGTTGTTGTTGTCGTGTTTTAGTATTATTTGACATCCTATTAGCAAAATTTGTAACTGTATATTGAAAGCAAACAATTTTGCATGTATAAGATTTCTTTCGGTTTAGGTGTCATTGACGGCGCTGACGACCTAACGTGAATTACACTTGTCTTCCTTGTCATTTTGAGTCTGATTGTGAAAACTGTAATGCCTTTCTTGAAAATAGGTCACAAATGTAAGCATCTTCATTCTTCATATAAATTCATATTTTTCTCTGACTAATTATTTGTAAGACTATTTGAAATACTCTCGTGTTAATGCTAGAATACTCTTAACAATTGATCTGTGTTTTCTTTAAAGAAGAATGTAGAAACAAACACATTTCATCTCGTGTTCAGATGAAAATTCTCTCAATACGTATTTTAAGTTTTCCCCCGAAATTCAACAGTTCATGCCTACTTTTCATGGGCACAGGCTGGTGAAAACAAAAACAGACAAAACATAAGTGATTCTTTTCCGTTTTCTCTGTGATTTACCATGCCATGATGGAAAATGTAAAAATTTATCAAAACAGCTGCGCACAAATCACGGCCACTTATAAAGACAAATCTGTCTGTGTGCAGACTATGAAGGCATATGGGTGAATGGAGTAACACTTCCATCAAATTTTTAAGTACAGCATTAGAAGGTGTGTGGTCGGTTTTACACCCGGCTGATTTGTCCCCCAAAAGAGAGATGGTGGGTGAGTCCCAGAGCCCGTCTGGACGCTTTGGAGAAGAGAAAACCTCCAAACTTTAACTACATTTCCTTGGTTGTCCAGCCCGTGGAATAGTCACCACGCTGTCTAGAATACCTTGGCCTCTCATATTGTTATTAATTTTATACTTTATTTCCAGATATATATGCCTGAATATTAGTGTACTAGAGAAAACCCACGTCCCTTAAATAGGATATTTATGTGGGGGCGGAATTTATTATTTACTTCGATATACCCGGGTTCGCTCAAGGGAAGAAAGCTGTTATCTTACCTGGCCAATTTTAATTAGAAGGGAAAAAGCTTGCAGCATAATTCATAAGAGCGTATTTACCATTTGCATGTTTGAACATTATACTTCAGTTTTGGTTGTCTCAGATTTAACCCCGAACCTTCAATACCACAATTCCTTTTCTGGTATCCTACTTTGAACGCAGTTAGAGCGAACGGGGTCAAGTACCCGTTACCTGGGTGAGTCATTCACTGTGGTTACAAAGGAAATTATGCTGAAGTTGTTGTTGTGTTATGTAATGATCTGCATATTTCTCGCTTATCTCAAGAGCAGGCTAAGGGAAATCCGAAGGGAACTCCCGAGCGGAATTCCCACCCATGCTCTGTTCAATGTGTAAGAGTTAGTGAAAATCATGACGTATGTATTGCCAACATTTGCCTTTTATTACCTCTATTCCTACTATACATATTATACTAATTCTTCTAAAGGAAGCAATAAAAGTAGTTGAATTTGAATTTTTATTTCACGGCCTTTATAATAATCACAAAGCAGTTAACCATATTTCGAAAGTCGTAAACACACTAAGTTTATTATACGAGGCCTGTAGGGATTTTGAATTCATATGTTGGTAGACCATTCCAACTCGTAGTAAAAACGAATGAATGGCCGTACAACAGCATGCATTCGGTTTACAACATGGACTACGAGATGAATCAGTGCTGTCGTATATGTGCCCAAAAGACCAGCGCATTGATTTCTGTATTCGGAGAAGAAGGATTATTCAGACAATTGATGTTGAAACTGAAGTACTGTCTCCAAATAATTGTAAGTACAATATACTTTGTATTTGAACAGGTTCTGTTCTATTCAGCGGTAAACTTGAATTCATAAAAATATTGCTACAATGTTTACCTTAAATTACAGTTTCTGTAATGTTGGTAATTAAATCTGCTTCGTGTTAGGTCCTGGAACGAGATGACTTGCCTACAACAGTATGCTGGAACTGTGTTGCTAAGCTTGAAGTTTGTTATGAACTAATACAAGAATGCATAAGGGGGCAAAATGTTTTTCGAAGACAAATTTTCAGTCACCATATGCCACTGAACTGGAAAGAAAAAGAGGTAATCGCTATTAAATTTTTAATTTCATTATCATTTATGTCAACAAGTGTTATTAAAACTGTTCTGACTAAATATAGCTTTCATTTGCTGTTTCACCAAATTCAGATTTTATTTGTAATGACCCAAGCAAATGTCTCCACACTTCATGCAATACAGTTTGTTACTGAATTATGAACTTAATAATGATGCAATAACAGATACAGTTGATGTGAGTCTTCTGTGTCAGTTTAGATAAGATTTTTTGTTACACTTAGCAGTCTCAAATATAATAAAGGGCTCCTCCTTAGGTGACCAAATTTTGTGACAGGTTAGATAAACCAGTAGAGATTCAAGTCTTCTGGGATGTTATGCTGTTTTTAGGGTAAGTAGTTTCTGGTGTTTTGAAGGTACATAGTGCCTTCCTCTTCAGGGTCCAGCAGTCTGAGAATAGATAGGAGTTTGTGTCATACATAATATGAGAATGCTTTGATGGACCCAGATTTTGTTGTAAACTTTTCAGGAATACTAATTTTAAGGCACAATGCTTTCTCGCACATAATGAGTAATTTTACCACATAAAGCACAATCCCTACACATCAATAATCAACATCTAAATAATAAAATATTAGATGCGCACATACAAAATGCATACTACTAGTATAATATTTTGACAGAAATAACACAAAAAAGGCAACACAAGAGATAGCACAACACTATTCTACTGCAGAATGTGAAATGCCATGTGATTTAAATGATAAAATTATTTATTATAATATCATATGAAGCACTTGGAAAATGTGAATGCAGTTAAAAAAACCTCTCCTTTGAAGACACATAGGTGACTAATAAATTTTATGTTAATGTCAATCTGATCTTGAAAAGTTTTTAAGACCCACCACTTTGAAGGGAAAGGATAGACACTTAAAGTACAACAAGCTGCAAGATAGTTGGGTGGGTCTAACATGGATACTTTGTGACAATCTCCTGACCAATAGGCGAGTGATATTTGGCGTTTTATTACCCAACAGTTGCTTTCTTGGCTCTCTCCACACCGAACCTTAGCAATACATTCCACATTTTCCTTTTCTTTTTAAAGAATCACAAATGCAGTCTTCCAAATAAAATGGTGGGTGTTAGAACATAATAATTTGCATGTACAAAGACAATTCACCCAAATTTATATTAAAGAAAATTTAGTCATTTAGAGTGTAACTGATCAGTCTTAAATTAAAAACTTTCATTCAATGCAGGTGAAGATGGACTACAGTAAACCACAAGAATTAGCAGCTGCTGAACAAGAAGAACACGTCTATGGCAAATATCAGGACCCTGCTTCCTCTTCAGAATGCCAACCACATCACTTAGAACAGTGCCACTGTGAACAGTGTGTTTCTCAATGTGAAGGCTTGTCACTGTTAGCACAAGGTATTGACAAGAGCAGGGATGTCGGTGATGCTTCTTGCAGTGGTCCTAGTCATGTTACATTGGATGAAAAAAAAAGCTATTTACAAGGAAATTCTGAAAGTAAACAGGAAACAGACGACAGACAGAGGCTGATACGTCAAACAAAAAAGACAGTGTGTTGTGAATTTTGTGGTAAAGTGTTCAGTCATACAGGTGATTTGAATAAACACAGACGAAGGCACACGGGTGAACGTCCATATCCTTGTCCCCAGTGTACTAAGTGTTTCAGTCATGCCAGTAACTTACTCCGTCATCAGAAGATACACTCAGGAGAGACACCATATCAATGTCCCACTTGTGCCAGAAAATTTAGTCGTAAAGACAAGATGGTTAACCATATCAAGAATTCTCACTGTAAGCCTAATCCTGAAGCACACACTTCAGCATGACAGTCGCTATTTATACATGAACTTTTTAATGACACTGTCAATAGCTCAGTTGGTAGAGTTGAATTATAAAATTCTAAGTGAATATGGATATGGAATGGATGTGGAAGGAAACAGCTGTGGGCTAATATGAGGTACTATCCCAGCATGTGCATGAAGACACTGAGAAAAGCAATGAAGAGGTTGTCTGGATAACAAGTCTCCAGACTGATATTTGAAACATTTTATTCAGAAGTATTCTAGTCAAAGGATTGTGAAAGTGAGTATTCAAAGTGAGTAATTTATTTAATTCTGCATTCTTCAACGGTGAAGTTATGCACCATAATGCTGTCCCAGTTGTGTTGACTACAAGAGAGAAAGATTCACACACTGCATAGTAAGTCTGTGAGACAAAAAAATTACCAACTGAGAAGAAAAGTTTCATTCTTCAATGCAAAGCACATGAATTGTAAATGCTGTGGGTATTACTCACGGTGCATGAAGCTGAACAGATCACCCTCAGACATTTCTACACAGAACTTGATATATCACAGCAAAATGGATAGTGAGGATAAAACACATTGTCATTAACATTTAAAGTAGTACTATTTCTTTAGACTGTACCTACATATAACTGTTCCCTCTTACAACATTAAATTAATTATATATGTAAGATTCAAGGTGTTCATGGCCGTATGTGTGCAGATTATGGTCTTCTGTGTTATAATAGTGTGCACTCTCATTGGTTTCTATAAACGTTTGGAATGAACATGGTGTCATCATCTCCATTTGAAATTAGCTGCGTAAAAATGCAGTACATCATACAAGCAGGTTGCAAGGAAGTCCAGTGGAGAGAGAATCTGTATACAACCTGCTCCATGTCAATGGTAAAGGTGCACAAGAAATGTGGGGGTACAAAATGGTCCTTTTAGTGGCTGCAGTATTTCCATGACAGGATACACATGAGTGAGACATAGTAATGATGTGGGTTATGGCATCCTGCTTAATGACATCCTGACTAGTAAATCCAGGTGGAGGGATTGGCTCATAAGGGAAGTGCTCAACATAGATCTCTGTCCCAATAACAAGAGCCGGGATTCTCCTTAACCAGGTCAAGACATCTCTTGTTCACATAGTGAAGGAAAGGGAGAAGTCTCTCCAAGGACAACATATCAGCTCTTATCCATGGTCATTTCCACCTAAGACGTTAATCCTCCACCTGGGCTCCTACAAAGAAAAGCTGGGTCTCATTTTAGAATACTCACCCACTGTGGTCTTGACAAGGGCCAACTATTTTCTGTTACTATTCCATGTCCCTCTTATTACAGGAATACTGTGGCCCCACAAGGGCCTTCTTGTATCTTCACCTTTCCTGTGTACTGTGCCATTGGCCTGGACACTGTTCTATCTCCTAGCCTTCTCCCAAGGCCCTTCCGTATAAGCCAGCCTAGGTAACTGCCTACATTCATAACCTACACACTTTGACCCTGAAGATAGCAGCAGAATGCTCCTCCAAAACATTCATAGCAACTGATTAGACTACACAGCATCACAACTCTGCATACCATATTCAAAATTAATTATATTTTATTAACACGAATACATCAGCTGGTGCGCTAGTGGTATCAAAGTTATGGTCTTCGGGGATGTCATCATACAGTTTGGTTCATACATCCCACAGTTTCAAAGGAAGCTGCAGTCTTCACCTTCTGATTACCCTGAAGATGAAGGCAGCCTGTTCCTCCAGAATGTGGGCACAGATTTACAAGACTATATGATGTCACACTGCAGAAGACTGTAATCTTAATATACACTAGTATGAGAACGTCAAGTCTCACCTGATGACATTAATTTGGTGAATACATACATACCATAAATAAAAGACAGAAACTCTTTATCAGAGGCTGGTACAGAGACTGACTTTCACAAAGAAGTGCAAAGAAAACTTCAAAATATGTTCATGCCTCATCATCAAAATGCAGGACAAAATCACAGCATAATGGAAATATATCTTTCGGAAATGTAGCAAAGGTAAAATATCTGACAACTGCAGAAACTTGTCAAAACTACAATCATGAAATTAGAAGATTACATACAAGGAATGCTTTCTGCATTCAGTTCAACATCGTTCATATTCCTGTCAGAAAAAGAGAAATGCCCTGTAATTTTAACTAGTGTTTTATATGCATGTGAAACACAGGTTCTCAATATCAAGGAAGAACAGATGGAAAATGTCTGAAAACAGGGTGTTGAGGAAAATACTTGTACCTAAGAGAGTTAGATGTATCAGGAAGACAGGAGTTTTATAATGTCTATTCTTGAGCCAATATTACTGTTATCACATCAAACAGGATAAGATGGCAGGACGTGTGGCACACAGGTAGATGAGAAATCCATACAACATTCAGTATCAATATCCAAGGGAACAGACTGCCTAGGCAAGACTAGACATAACATGATACCGTATTTACCTGAAATCCAAGATGGCTCTAATCTTAGGACAACCCCCCAGATGAAACACGTCTGCCAAGGGAAAATATATTTATCCAAATCTAAGGTGCCCCCCCCCCCCAAATAAAACATCTGCTAAGAAAAAAATATACTATTAATTTCATACACTAAATCCACAAAGTATGTCAGATTCTATCTACCTTTACCAATCAGTGTCACTGTCTCCAACTTCACAGTCACTGCCTTCATCTTCCTCACACTCACTCCTAATATTCCCATCCTCTTCACTGCCATTCCACAATATATCATTGTCAGTCCCATCCACTGCATTACAGCACTTCTTAAAACCCTTCACAATCATTTCTGGTGAGATACACTGCCATGCTGTTATGATCCACATTGACAAAATAATACATTTATATTTCTTGGTTTATAAACTTACTTGAACCCATGAAGATTCACAATTTTCTCCACAGGCGGTGTTAAGAATTTTAAAATATATGTGTTCTGGATTTTTGTGTTGTGTCTGTGGTCTGATCAGTCTGAGTTCATGGCTCATTTTATTGTTTTTAATTTGTGGATTGGTAAAGGCTTTATTGTTGAGTCTTGTAGTTAATTATTAATTTTTCAGTAGCCATTTTCCTGTTACTACCCTTGGACTAGATCTGTTCTCAGGTGCATATCTTAAAACATTTACTGTTTCTGTGGTGCCCAGTGACAGAGAAAAGCTCGATCTAAGGAGTCCACAGGGTTAGGTGCTTCTTTGTCTGAAGACAGAAACAGAGCTGGCTTCTGAAGCATCATGCTTCTTTAAAAAATTGAACAATGACACAGTCCAAAAGAAGAAGATTGTGTCAGTTCACTTTAGTCATGCTCTGTTCTCTCTTTTGTCTACACGTGATGATTTGGCCATGCAGGCCTTGGTTTCACTGTGCATGGTCCAGTTCAGAGCAGTCTGGTTTGGTGTGGTCCAGTTTGGCACTTCATACGTGAATTTAAGATAACCTCACATATTGAAGCACACAATTTTAGGTAAAAAATCTCGTCTTGCATTCTAGTAAATACGACAATATTTTGCATCTTCAAGAGGCTGCTTGTCCATATAAATGCTGAATTCAATTGGTTCAGTATGGAATTAAGTGGTGAGGAGACTCTTATGAATACAACAGGCCTAATGAACCTCTAGACTGCATAAATGGGAGGGAAATTTTTGACTTGCTGAATGATCATCACCCTCTCAAGAAGAACCTTGTTCCACTAGTTCTCAAATGTTATGACAATAGTGTGTAAATGCAACAAGTATGAGATTATTCTAAATAATAATGAACATAAATATAAAAATGCATGTGTTCTATTTTACAAGAGAAGATACAAAGCAATGTAGACTATTCATAGTCCTGTTTATCAGCCATTTGGGAGACTAAAGAAAAACAATATAAAGTGGCCAGATCTGAACTTACAAACTCCTAGAAGAAATTACATTGTTCTATGTACCACTTTATGTTGCACAAGTAACAGAAGTTAAGACATCTGACACTGTAGCTCAACCAGACCTCTCAGATTGCAGGTTTCATCAATCAACAAATTATAAAGAACAACATTGTGATACATATCTCTTCTTAATTGTGAAAATTTCAGTCTTCATAACTTAGTGGTTGTATTCTAATATATATACCAATACAATTACAAATGAATGGCATAATAATGACTGCATTACTTAAAGTAATTAACATTCCACACTGACAGCATAACCATGCATTTTTTGTAACAAACACCATACGTGATACCTGTCTTCCTACGTAGCATGTATACCTTTACTTATCGAACTTCCTGAAACTCCAGTTTGTAGTATGCCACTTTCTGAACAGGTCGCTGTAATGGATGTCCAAGTAGTTTTGCCATGTTATCATGCAGTTTTGTTGTATTCCTTGGAACATCAAGTACATATGAAAACCCTCTGTCATCCAAATCATCTAAGGCACTGAAGATTTCTTCACATTTATTAGCTTCAGAAGGGTCTTCATGGATGTACAAAATGTCCAGAGTGAAATAATCTGAAGAGAGCAAGAGACTGATAGATTCTTGACCATGAACAAACTTGGGAACACAATGACTTCGGCTGTACAGTAAAACTACTCTGACAGCAAATGGTGGTGGGGTTGCATTGGGTTCACTCACTTGGGGCAGGGATACATGATCACTAATAACATCAAACAATGCGGACAAATCAAATGTATCACCTTGCTGAATTTCACTCATATCCTCTAAAACTGATATGATCTCACTAGGGTCATTTGTGAAGTCTCGAAGCCATGCAGCTGTATCAGACTGTAGAACTACCAGAGCAAATTCATGATTTTTGTTGATACTATTTTTACTATGAATGAAAATCTCCGTCACTCTTTTTATCATATATAGAGGTGCATACTTAGTACCGTCCCCTAGTTTGAATGGAGTATAATTTGGCTCCTCAGAAAGGTCAATGCAAAGAATAATTTTCTCAGGAACATTCATTGCCGGTATATCTCTGCTGGGTACCTTCTGGACTTCTTCTGACACGGCTTCAGAGTCATTGCTTACAGTCTCTTCTGGATTGTTACCATTCTTCCCAAGTTCATCATTCTGGGAACTGCTGCCTAATGATGAGGTAGATGATGAACGAGAAATGTCCAAGTTACTTCTTGGAACGTTTAGGTTATCTGTATGAGGTGTAACCTCCATACCTTCACTGTCATCCTCACTTGCTTCATTATTAATTTTCACGTGCTGTTTCTCCAGAGGCTCGGTTTCCATTGCTGCGCGTTTACTCATCGGTATATTAATTAATACGAACGTATAGTTAAAAGCGTCAATAAACAACAATCATTACCTAACGCCTATGGGGGCCTTCTTCACCACAGATTATCTAGTATAATTCTTTACTTCTTATAAGCAGTGATACCAACACAAAATACTACTACCACATACATCCTATTCTCATTCAGCCTCTGGGCTCGACGTGGGTAAACGGGAAGCGGCTACTGCACGGGAGTCAGCCGTGCTGAAATGTGCGCATACCTCTTGCGCGTGTAGCACATCTACGGCCGATTACCATACCGTCATGGAACGCACCGCAGCTGTCACATATACCATGCCCTGTCTTTTCGCGTGCCTTCGTTGGTGGTAGTGTAGCTCGACTTTGTTTTGTGCACAGATCATCAGTTGCGTCGTATGCGTAATTGCGTTGGATGAGCGAAGTACGATGAAGCGGAGGGAATAAGATTTCTAAAGCTGAAGCTTCAATGACTCTAGACTGTAATTAACTATATGTGGATTAGTAGTGAAAATGCTCCATTTACAAGAATATGGTAGTAGTGACGATAATTCGGACAATGGGGAAGTAATTTGGAGGACATAGCCTCACATTTGAAACCTTTGGGTCCTGGTAAATCAATTACCATATTACAGAATAAGATGCAAGTGTGTTCTGCCCCAACTGTTGTCCCAACGGTAAGTTTAGAGTCTTATTCAAGTAATTAATACGGCGAATATAAACTGCAAATAGTTGTAACAAGAATGTTGCATGCAGATTAATGTTACATTCACAGGGTACTGGGATTAAAATATCTGTATATCGATCGACGTTTCCTATATTCACAGTTATTTCTGTCATTTACGGCACCTACATTGTATTTATTATATGATCAGCAGTTCCACCATCCAAGTTTACATTTGTTGTGATAAAACTAGTGTCTATAGATAAATTTTGAACTAAGTGACAAGGTTAGGGATTTAGGTAGATAAAAATAGATATGTTTGCGTATAACAGTATATGGAAGTGGAATTTAAAGAGGCTTACATGGTTACTGCATTGAAAATTTGTTCTTAAAGTTATATTGTTTATTTGGTTCTCATAGTTACAAGACATTTTAAGATCATGCACATGAAAATATTTTGTTACAGGGTGCAGTAGAATCTCTGCGTCACATTGATTCCATAACAAAGGAGGTGATGTATAATCCCAAATACGACGAATTATTTGCACCTGAGGTGGGACCAGAAAACCCGTTTCAGACAAGACAGCAACGTGCCCATAAAAATATGCTTTCAGGTTTTGTTGAGCAGACACATATAAGCGACTTTCAATTTGAAAATCAGCGAAGGACTTTTAATAGTTACGGTATGCAGAATTTTGTATAATAAGTTATTCATGAGTGTGTTCATTACAGCAAGTGGAATTTTTAGTGTTTATATTTGGACCATCTCTTTTCTTGTTAATAATGGACATCATCATCTTTCCAAGTTGTGGTGTAGATGTAGTACCTGTGCTTCATATTGCAAAGTTACCTGGTTTGAATTCACCCTTAAGACCAGTTAATTAGAGCTATTAGTCACTGCAGACAAATGTCAGGAGAAAGTCTTAAAGTGTTGTTGAAAATTCTTGTCATCCTAAACAAGATAGGCAATATACATATCATGTAACATTGTGGCACGTTCGTGTAAGCATTGTTGCAGTGGAAAGGCAGCAGTGCGTTCTGTGTGTGTTGTTGAGCTACACGTCACTGTCATCTATATAAAAGTATTATGAGTTGCACGGTAATGCTTTTATGACAAATTATGTTGCTGGAAAAAATAAAATGTATGTAGGTCTTAATGTAAAGTGCCCGATGCTGCATTGAAATAAAAAAAAATGTTTGTTTGCGTATGGCCTCCTGTAGACCTACAATTTGGCTAAACAGATTGTAATGGTAGATAAGTCATTGTACAGTATCTCAGTTTTTGTAAGTGTTGCCGTAAAACGTTTTATGAGATCAGGTGAAATTAATCAATTATGAAGCAATACGTATTAGATATTATGAGTGTGTGTCTGTATTCCTGCCTTATTTATCTGGGATGCAAATTGCATCTTCTCTGCATTGCATTATATTGTTGTTTGTGTCTGATCTGCCTCTACCATATTTTTCCACATTGTCTCATAAATGGCACGATTTTCAGAAAAAAGTTGTTGAACAAAACGTGTGTTTTGATTTTCTATACAACTTTTGTCTGAAACATTTCTCATTCTAAGAACAATGGAGCAAGATATTATCATAAATTTACATAGCTTTTCATGTGAAGTACCCATTATGTTGTAAGATTTTATTCAAGCTTGAATTTTCTTGAGATTTTCGAAAAGTCCTGAAATATCAAATTTCATGAAAATCTGTCCAGTGGGAACTGAGTTGTTCCATGTGGACAGACAGACAAACGGACAGCCAGGCAGACATGATGGAGCTAATAGTCACTTTCTGCAATTTTGTGAACATGCCTAAAAATGACTGAAACAAATAATAGTCTCTTTAGTTTTCTGTTCCATGCCTATTGAATCACATAATAATTCTTCTATTGTAACCAAACTTACTGTCTTCCAGAGAGTATCCGAAATAATGAGTTTGGATGGCTCAATCAGTATAGTGACTGGGTTATGGGCTGAATGATGGAATATCAGGACTCAAATTCTACCAGGGTCAAAGCTTTTTCTGTTCATCGATGCATCCAGATACCTCTGGGGCCCACCCTGCCTTCTATCCACAGGGTACTGGGGCCTCTTTTCATAGGAGTAAAGCAGTTGGGGCACGAAGCTAACCACTCACCTCCACCTAGAAAGAAACAATGGTGCATAACCTCCACTTACTGAATACATCTTCAAGCATGGCATTCAGCTGATTAATCACAAGGACACCCTTACATTAACCTTTATCTCAAACACATATGAGCCAGGATAGTGTAGACTACACAGTGGATGGACCATCTGGGGTTCTATTCCTGACAGGGATGGGAGATTTTCTCTTCTTTTCTTTTTTCTTCTTCATAATGTCCAGACCAACTTTAGGGCTCACCCAGCCTCCTATTCAGTGGGTACTCGGGGTTCTTCCCCTGGGGGGTAAAGCGGCAGGTTTTTAAAGCTTACCACTCACCTCCATCTGGTGCCGAGGTTAGGAATGTGTGGGGCTATATCTGTACTCCTTTTCTGTGCCTTCATGGTGTACACAGGGACAGGTTTTTTTTTTTACCTTTTCCCATATGTGATTGACTGCCATAACTTTTCATGTGCTTTTTTTGTTTCAGGTTCCCATTATTTTTAGTCTATAATTTTTCCCTAAAAAGGATTGTGTAGGCTCATGAGATAACATATATGTTGTACGTGTGTGTGTTGGGGGGGGGGGTGTTGCATGTAGGTGTGTTGCTGTAGCCATGTCTGTCCCCGATTTAAACTTTCAAACCATATTACCAATTTTTACAAAGAGGGGTATGAATAATATGCCATTTGAGGACCCCTGTAATCATACTTCTTAGCTTCCTGCAGTCACTAACAGCAAAGCAAATGTGGGAGCAGTATTGGGGCCATTTTAGGTCATGAAATAATGCATGGTTATAGATGTTAGAAATATATACAACTTTTAAACTTTATATTATTTTCATTGGAACATTGCGATACAACTTTTGTTAATGTAATGTTTTTGTAGATAGTAAAATAACAGCATGGTGGTCATGAAAAAATTTACGTAGTGTTCAGTTTGATGGCAGTAACTAATGAACCATGGAGATAGATAAAAAATGTATGTTTACATTCATGAAATATTGTAAGTCAGTAGCTGCAAACATGGTGTGTGAAACTTGGTGTCTGCTATGGCAGCAAGGCAGACGTCCTACATAGATGGTGGTGTCCATCATGGCAGACAGTGTGTTAAACTTATTTGGAAGTGATGTTTGATACCATGCTAGTGTTTAGATTAACAGGAAGTTAGTCCCATGTGATTATGTCTGGAAAGTGGACAGCTTCCTAGTCTCTGCTTATTCAACTTATTTGCAATTATCTTGCGTGCCCTGAAGATGTCTGTCTGCACCATCTGCACTGCAGTACTGTCAGTGGTTTTAAAACTATTCCACTGCACTTTCTTTTATAGGATACGCTCTAGACCCCACAGTTGGAGGGACACCTGAAGAGACTACACATTTTGTAGGTGCTACAGAAGCAGCAAAGGAAGCTGATGGCAAAACAGTTTTTGAATCAACGAAGGAACGAACATCAGACAAGAGAAAACGTAGTAAAAATGACAATCCTTCAGATATTGAAGGATTTTTGGGTCCATGGGGAGGTTATGTTGATGAGAAGAGGGTGATGAAACCAAGTGAAGTTAGTAGATTTTATTTTACAAGTGCTGGAAATGCACAAATAAGCATGTTTGGTATTCCTCTTCAGTGTTTGATTGTCTGTACCTTGAAAGCGTGTTGTACAAAGAGAAGTAATGTGGCATAATATATGAAATTTATTAAATGCTACTAATTTATTCAGAAATACTTTTGTTCTGCCTTGTGTTTATTTACTTATGTCTCAGATATCAAGATTGTAGCCTTGTGGGATGTGATGCCTTGTGTTTTGTAAATGGAGATCAAAATTTTAGAGGAACATCCTGCTTCCTTCTTCAGGAACTGAAGACTGAAGATTGGGACAGCGCGTTCCACCAAAACATCCATCAAACTACATGGTGTTACATCCTAGAAGATCATAATTTTCACATCTGCTGCTGTGAGAAAAATAAATCTCGTGGTCTAAATAATGTTTAGTCAAGGTCTGAAGTTCACACACCAGTTTCTGTGAGAATTACTGTTGTCTGGCAAGTGATGCCCACTTTTTCAGTGGAACCTGCTGCTTCTATCTGTAGGTTATAAGCATTCAGCTGAGCTGGCATACTACATGGCAGCACATTGTAGATGACAGTGATCATCTTATATTTAACCATTCATGTAATGGTTACTCCATGTTGTCCAACTAGAATCACAGTTCAGTTTAGTAAACATACTTTAGTAAAGGCTTCAGAAACCGAAGTTTATTAAAATCTGTTCACAGGGAGTAATTATTACATATAGGTGGCTTGATTGATAGACGCAGTGGAAATTGAGTGCGTTAAGTGCGTATGTGTTGCGGATGCTCCTGTAAGTGCAAATATACTTACAAGTAAGGAATCGTCTGTAATATTAGCAAATGTGGTTTATAAGTTGATATTAATTAATGATGTTAATTACAGGAAGAATCTGCTGAGTTGGAAGAAATTCTTGCTAAACGACAAAAGAGAGGAAAGCAGGTGGATGATAAACCCCTGGAGGAAAAGACAGTATTACACAGTAAGGATAAGATAAATGTTATGATGTAAGATTATGTGAACTTGTAAGATACAATCATCTACCAATCTAAGCTGAATTGACTTTGCAAGCTGGCAAGCAGAAATCCGTAGTAGTTTCTTATATTAACCATTCATAATTGTAATTTTTTGTTGTATATGAGACTTCCTGCAAGAAACAGGACATACCTAATAGATTGATATTAAAATTGACCTTAAAGAAGTAGGGTGTGAAGTGGATTTGCTTAGCTCAGGGTACAGTCCAGTGAACACAGTAATGAACTCTCAGCTACCATAAAAGACATGGCAATTTTGATTGGCTGAACACAGCTCTTCAGTCTTTTTCTTTTTTTTTTTTTTTTTTTTTTTTTTTTATTTTGCACAGTGAAATTAGTTGGCTAAAGTGCAAGTATAATATTTGAATATATGATTTCCACGCTTGATTATATGACATTTACCATGTGCAGAACATGTTTTTGAAATTTATTGAGTTATTGTAATATTTGATTGTAGCAACATGTTATGAAATACTAATAATCCAATTTTTTTCCCATAATAAGACATTCTTTGAAAACTGTATTTTAAATATTGCATTTTATTTAGAATTCATCTTATATGTTTCAACATAGCACAAATACTGTTTTGTATGTACTAAAATTTTCCCGTACATACTTCAGCTACAGTCTTTGTTACTTGCAAAAGTATTTTGTGTGTTTTTCATGGGCTCTGATATTAGCATTACTTCGTTTTTCAGTCAAAGATCCAGTGGATTACCAGGGCCGTTCATTCCTGCATGCACCTCAAGATGTTGGTGTAAATCTACGATCTGAGTCACCCCCAGAGCGGTGCTTTCTTCCAAAAGCACATATCCACACATGGCAGGGTCATACCAAGGGCATCTCTACTATACGTTGGTTTCCAAAGACGGCACATCTTTTGTTATCCTGTAGCATGGACTGCAGAGTTAAGGTATCTGTCTCAGCAGATGTGACCTTGATCTAGTAGCATGTAACCCCATCTCCAGTTCCTTTTCTCTGTTACAAATATGATCTTATGCTTTATGATTTTCAGCCCTCTCCCTGGCCATCACTGATGAGGCTGTTTCTGCTGCATTTGTAACAGTTCAGTTTGGCTATTCCTGAAAAACTCTTTTCCTATTTCTTGTAGTACACACATATGTATGAAAACCTTCATTATCAGAGAATAGGAATTTATTTCCTGGTTCTTGGGATAGGCTGCCATATTTTAATAGCAAGTAACAGTTTATCATCCAATACAAGGGGATTATTAAGCTCCTTTTTCTTCAGGGCTGGTGGCTGTACCGTAGTCGTAGTCCCTCAGTTTGTGCCAGTTTTCATTTATACAAGCTCCTCCTTTCAAATGAATCATTGGTCCTGGCACCTCTTCTGGGCTATCATTGGTTTTTTTTATCATCTAGAACATGCAGATTGTGATCACAGTGACCAGCAACTCCAGAAGTAAGGAATTTACTTTTTTTAATAGGTAATAAAAGTTTGTGTTATGTTCATATTTTTAATAAGGTGGTACCTAATGTTTGTGCATTTTCCATACAGATTTAATGATGTAACTATTGTTTATGCACAGGCTAATGACTGACTAATGAATGTCATTTGAATACAGCAGTTTTTGAGGAATGAATTTAACTCAGAAACTGAGGGATGACTGCATATTAACTTGGGTGAGGGTGGTAACAGTATTGGCATTGAAAATGTGGAACACTCAACCAGCCGGATCATGCATGTGCATTGTCAGAGTACTGTGATGTATGGCTGATAGGTAAATGTTAAATTTGGAAATTCTTGCACATCAAGCAGCTATAGTATTGGAGCCGAAAAGTTATGGTATTCACAAGGAAAAACTAAAATGTTCATTCAAGAGTTAAGTAAAAAGGAAAAGAGGGTGTGTTCAACAAATCTTTTTTGTGAACTTTAAAGAGTTAATAATTTGTAGTGGTAGTTAATCATCACTTGCATAGATCTTCGCCAAATGGTGTGTTATAGCAATTATTACTCCTGCTTCCATGTCTGTGGTTCAGATCTCAAGCTGGGAGACTGGTTGTCATGACTAATTTTTTTTAAATTGTCCTTATTCCTCCTAGGCAAAGCAGGCTATTCCTGTTATATCCTCCACAACTAACCATTTATATGCATTCTGTTATTTCTCATTTTACTCTGTATAATGTACGCAGTTGACACAGTTTGTTTAAATTAGCATACAGCAAAATTCCTGGCACTTGAGGAGAGTAGTTCCAATACTGTTTACCAGAAAAAAGCTTCATGAGTGAAACAGATAGATCTCGGGACAAGTGCAGAAAGGCCTCCAAGATTTTCTGTATATCAACTGTTGTGGTACCTCCTGACCTCTTGTCTTCTACTCCGTCAGCTTCTTCAGATACGAAGGCTTTAGAAAACACAAGAGGTCCCTGATGACTCCAAACCAGTAGATGAAGGAGATTAGTTGTGTAGCCCAAGTATAGGAGCAGTAATAAAAAATTACCTGTGAGAACTTAGGTCAGTACAGGTACTGTTTGGTAATCCAGAATATCCAAAAATCTAGCAAATGTCTGGTCTTGTGCATGCTGGATTAACAGAATTTTGCTGTATTTAGTAATTTAATAACCACTTATTTTTAGCTCTATTGCTGTCATGTTATGCAATTTCTGATGTACTCAAACTGGATGATAAAAAGATACTGTTATTTATGGTGGTTATCTGTTCCTTGCACATGTGCATGACTTGAGAAAAGCACATATCAGGGGAGTTGTGTCTGTTTGTCTGTCTGTCCACAAGTTCCAGCGGAAACATCTGTGGATAGATAGCTATGAAATCTGACATGGTTAATATCAAATTTCATAGCAGTCTGCCAGGCTGGATGGGTAGATTATGCAAAAAACTGATAACCTTTCGAAATAGAGAAACATTTAGGTATGTCATGAGTAAAAGAGTCGCCCCTTTCAATTGATGATTGCTGCTGAAATCTCATGGACAAGAAGGAAGCTGAACACACTTAAATGGTGGCCAACAGATTGCCCAGTGGCATAATGTGCAGGAGTACTGATGGCCGACAGATTGGCCACCTGGCACTAAGAGGGTTAATATGATGCTACTGGAGATCACAAGTTTGAACTTTTCAGTTTACAACAGTTGGCAATAACAGAATTGTTGATGCATGGACTTGTGAGTGATGTACTAGGACCAAGTCTGAAATTGAGTGACTGTATTAACTGATATTAAGGTTAGTATCCGCAATAACTAAAATTGTACTTAATATTGTTGGTAGGTTCTTCAGAGATATTTGGAATAGTTGGAGCAGGGTTGCCAGATTGCAAAGAATACGTATGGGTACTTCGTGCCATTGGGTGGACTACACCATTTCTTCTTCTTAAATTGTATATAACCAGTTAATTATGTATTGTTTCAGTTATGGGAAGTATATAATGAGCGTCGTTGCATCAGAACTTACTATGGTCATCGACAGGCAGTGAGAGATGTTTGTTTCAATAATGCTGGCACACAGTTCTTATCAGCTGGTGAGTAGTATTGGCAGACATGTATCTCTTTGCAGCACCAGTCAACTGAATAAATAAGTTGCACAAAGTTATATGCTAAAACCTGCTGCACTGTCACCCAGCCTATACAGCCCAGTGTAGCCTAACCTATCTTAGTACAGGTTTCTGTAATTTATGATTTTAAACTGTTTGCTACATAGCAAAACAGTGCGGGGACACACCACACCCAGCCGTGTGCTGTGTTATGTCAAGTTGTGACAGACTGACCAAACTCCGCAAATGTTTCTTCTCATTATGTGCACATCAGTAATGATCACTTGCATCTCACGCACATGGCATAACAGTGAACAAAGACACTTTACAACATTGCAGAATGGGGTGACAGAGGAGGAATAACCTTTATTCTGAACATCCTGTTGTGATAATACATAAAATGTAATGAAGTAATCTGTCAGAACAAAAACTTTTTATTGTTGTTAGAGATTTAGTGTACTTTACAACATGTTTTGGCCAACTTGGCCATCTTCAGGTAATACGCACTGTGTACGAAACACTTGGAACTTATCAACATCAAGTCCTATAAAAAGAAATGAGATCTCATTTTTACATATAGTAGTAGTAATATATGAGGTTATGTTATAAAAATAAATCTTGAAGTAGGAGTTATTGTCACTGTTTGGAGTTCTGTCTTCATCAGTTTTAGGTTGTATTACATAAGGTGCTCAGTTATGGTGTATAATATTACTTTTTGAAGATTTTGTAGGGTAGATTTGTGGGTTTAAAGTTTTCTTATCTTGAGTATATACTGGGTGAAGGAATTATTATTGTAGAATATATTTTCAGATATGTAATATGTAGGTTATAAGATTCTTATATGGTGAACCTGGAAAGTAAAGGATAGAATGTATAGGTTGGAGATAGAGAAATATGTTAAAAATAATTAATGAAATGTGGACATTTTTACCAATTTTTGTATAATCCTTGGAAATTTATATTCATGAGTTTACTGTGGTCTAGTTTTGAAGATATAAAATCTGAAATCAAAACAAATTTCAGTTATTAAGTATAGTGGAGGATACATAAATTCTTGTCGTTCTTATGCAAGAAATATGAGTATAAAGATGACTTACGTGGTTTTGTCGAAGAGACAGACACATATATGGATCAGGATTACAATGCATCACTGTCCAGGATTATACTTTCTTTTCTTGTTACGCTGACAGTGATGATGTCAGTTATTTTCTCTATTCTCTGCAACCCACACTCATCATGGTTTTCATTACATATGATGTGAACAGCAGGACACAAACAAAGGTATATAGTTACAATCACTTTAGCAGGTTGACTTACTGCTATTGCTCCTGCTAGAGAAGTAAGTCTTTAAAAAGCATTGGAGAATGAAGAATTGTTTCTTTGAGACTGTACTCTTCTGGGTTATGATTCTGTTGTTCTAGTGTGTGGTTAACATGCACCAAACTACAGGTTGGCAACCCAAAAGATAGCAGTCTCACTTTTCACGGCTCTGAAAACCTCAAATCTCATAGTACAGCACATTATACAAAAGTCTCTTTATTTGTATAATAATGAACTTCATGTGTGTTTAGCATATGACCGATACATCAAGTTGTGGGATACAGAAACTGGCGAGTGTGTGTCACGTTTCACAAGTCGCAAAATTCCTTACTGTGCAAAGTTTCATCCGGATGAAGACAAACAACATCTGTTTGTTGCTGGAACATCAGACAAGAAAATCATCTGTGTAAGTCAGCAAAATATTTATGTCAGTCCATGTTCCGTTGAATTAAATTTTTGTTGTATCTTTGCACAACATGGTTTTTCTTAAAACTGTTCTATTTGTTTTCAGTGGGATGTGCGATCAGGAGAAATTGTTCAAGAATATGACCGACATCTTGGTGCAGTTAATACAATTACGTTTGTTGATGAGAATCGGAGATTTGTAACAACATCTGATGACAAAAGTCTTCGTGTGTGGGAGTGGTAAGTTCTAGACTGTATTGCATATCTTACAAGCTCTTTATTAATACAGGCAGTTCTCGTTTTATGCCTGGGTTACCTTCCTGAAAAATGTTGCACAAATCAAACACAAAATTCCCATTTAAAACAGTGTATTTCCTGGGTGTTAGGGGATTGAGAACCTCATCTTATATAGTGTATGAATATACCACTAGTGGACGTACGGACCTGTAGAGATATATGTACTGTATATACAGTATATATACATTTCTAAAAACAGTATACATACATTTCTATACAATATACAGTCAAACTCGGTTATAGTGTCATCAAAGGGACCAAATAAATTGTGTCATTATAAACGAGTGTTGCTGTAAGTGAGGTGTCTGGTAAATGTGAAGTAAAAATATTTCAAGACAAAATACAGGCCTGCAGGCATAGTACTTAATGTTAACACTGTGATCTACATCAAATTTATATTGCAATTAAAATTTAGAAATAATAAAAACTACTCTTCTATAATTGTAAATTTCCATACAGGTTTATGCTAAAGAATACATTAAATTAAAATTAAAATTTAGGAAGAACAGAAGTTATCATGAGAAGAGGACCACACACTGGTACATTGTCACTTCTCTGTTGCTAAAACCACTTAAGCAGTGCCTCATCAACGTCACTTTGTTCAGGCTTTTGAAGTTACTTTATTCTCGATCCTTGCTGTTCAAACGCACTAATAATTTTGGTTCTGTTCTTCCAAATTATTTTGTTGGTACAATTTACAAGACCAAATTCCCAACACTGTGACTGTAGCCATGTTATCATGTTACCAGTCTCTGTGCACTGCAGGAGTAGGAATGTAGAGGGCAACATTACACACAAAGTGAATTACCTTTACTACTGTAATTTTCCAGGCCTGGAATTTATGTTGCTACCTGAAAAGGTAGAGGGCTTGTCTTCTGAAGGACGAGGAGAGGGTGAATTCTCAAAATAATCTACTTCTTGGAAAATTATGTTGGAACCGATGACTGGTAATGTCATTATGTCCGAGGTAGATGCTCTTACATGTGTCATACTAAGCAAGGCAGGAAAGCACGTGCCTTATGGGGAATTAGTTGGTGCCACACAATGTATAACGCTATAGCCAAAGGTGTCGCACAAACCGAGGTCATAATAACCTAGTTCAACTGTGTTTATTTAATCACAAATTAAAAAACCAACAAATGCACTGTATTTCCACAAGTATAGTGTAATGCCCCTACTTATGTTTCAGCTTTACCAAGCCATCATCAGGGGGTCCAAAGTTTACATATACAGTAGAACCCCTGTATCCGCGGTTTACCGTGGCCCAAAAATATTAACACATTCACTGCCAAAGTCGACCATGGTCGATTTAAGTATTTACGTTTTAGTTTGCCAGCGTTAGTTGATCTAAAGTTTACTCTGCACTTTTATATACAGGGTTTGCTACTATCCGCGGTTTCGGGCATCCGCGGTAGGTCTTGGAATGTATCACCTGCGGATGCGGGGGGACTACTGTACTTAACATCCATTATTTGTCCAATAACATAACATATATCACACATAAAACAAGCTTCATTATCACTGGTAGACCAGAGCACATTCACTGTCTGTTATTTTGCATATTCAATCTTGGGTATGGGATGCATAGATCTTCTATGTTATATATATATATAAAATATATTGTGTGTGTTAAAAGTTTAAAAAGTTTTTAAGATTGCATCTTTCACATATGTTTGTTACAAATTCTTGGCAGTTTTTTGGTGTACAAATTATCCAATTAGAGTTGAACATACTCCTGTATTTTGTAGTTATGTGTCCTGTGTTGTGATTTATTGGATGAAAATAATGGATATTAAGTATATGTAAACAATGGCCCCCATGATGATGGCTTGGTAAAGCTGAAACATATGTAAGGGCATTAGACTATACTTGTGGAAATACAGTGCATTTGTTAGTTTTTTAATTTGTGATTTGATGTCAGAATGCATGGAGAATATAATGGGAAATGTGTTTATTTATTTCCAATGCAATAAAAGTGTAAAAGACTCACCGCATGATTATATCACCAATGTAATCAATCCATACACGGGACTGATGGCATGACAGTGACATCACTTTCTGCTAGCCTTCTACAGAAGATAAGTGCGGCGATGGATCGTCTATGCCAAATCGAATTAAACTGAAAATTATTGCATAAATTCGAAAAGTGTAAATTTTCAAGTCACATTAAAGCGAAGTCACACAAAACAAAATCGCGTAAAATGAGACCTGCGTGTGCATTATGAAATTTGTCTTTTCCAGGGACATTCCAGTGGATATGAAGTATATAGCTGACCCTACAATGCATTCAATGCCTGCAGTGACACCATCACCAAACCAGAAGTGGCTGGCTTGTCAGAGCATGGACAACAAAATTGTCATATTTTCAGCTTTGAATCGCTTTAAGATGAATCGCAAGAAGACCTTCAGTGGACATATGGTAGCTGGTTATGCGTGTACTCTTGACTTCTCACCTGATATGAGGTTTGTTATTTTTCAGTACAAATAAAAACTGCCATAGTGTCTTGCCTAAACATTGTTGAACAGGAAAATGCCATACAGATACATAAGTGAGTAGGAAACGAATGAAAGTATGCTTAGATCTATGTTTGGGAACTAAGTAATGTGAAATATGTTATTTCTCTGAGGGGCAGTGGATTTAAACAGTAAATGGAGGTATGGTAACACAGAACTAATGGAGATGGATGTCTAGAAATTGATGTGAAAATGAGAGAAAAATCTGAAGTACAGAAACATTAAGGCAACTCATCACTTTATATTCTGTGTTCAGAAAGTAAGGTAAGGCAGTTAATCTGTTTTTGATAGAATTTATCCCGTTGTGCTATGGAACATTCAGTAAAAATCTTTAAATAATCTGTTCAGCACAACTATGTTTATAAGTTTTAAAACTATGTTTGTTTATTCAGCTCTTCAACTATGTTTACTCAAAAAGTAGCTACATGTTTCAGTCACAATTTACCATCATCAGGCTTATGATACAATATTTAAAGGAAGGGAAAATGTAATATATATAAATTCATCACAATTATTACAATGATAAAATTGTAAAATATGTTGGTCAATCGGTAGCTGATCGACAGTTACTAGAGTTTTTGCGATTTATGGCCAGATGTATATTTTTATGTTAATTTACTTAAAACGAGTGAGTAAAATTGCCAGATAAATGTTATTAGAGGTTAATGTTTATTTTTATGTTCTTGTGATCATTTATATGAAGAAATTAGAGTTGTGGGGGTCAGTTACATATTCTGTGTTAATCAGATTGTTTGTATATGTCATGTTGAATGTAGGGGAGTCGGTGACACGGAAGTCTGTAAATATATAAGATATTGTAAATCATAGTAAAGTGAAATTAAAATTGAAATAGGTTTTTTCTTATTGAAGTATGCAACAAAGTTTTACTTACGTGCCTTGGTTTGTTTTGTCACATACCCCTTATCTGATATTCATTAATCTGCCCATTTCCACTGGTATGTGTTTTCTACTTGATATTCAGGATTCTTGATTCTAAAAAATATATACTTACTCAGAGACACAGTGTTGATAGTTTATCTTAGTATTTCCATTATGCATTGTATACATATGGATTATTTTACTTACTACGATGTGAACACACTGATACCATCAAATACTTTAAAAAACATCAGCTCTGTGTGTGAATTTTTCTACTCGGAGGTTGCCACATTCACCTCTACTAAAGATAAGACTTTGGGAACGTGTAGCATACTAACACCTATAATTGGGGGGAACAGTATGTGCCCTGTTTGTACCCCTACCTTAGCAGTGGATTTTATGCTCTTGTCCAGGTGGGCAGAGGCCAGAAAGGTCAACACTGTCTATTTCTGGGGACACTATTTGAACAATGACAAACATTTTAATATGTTCTGGAATTAAGTTACCATCTTTGAATCCTAAACGTTTAATGTGACAAATTCATTTCAGCTACTTGGTATCGGGGGATGCTGATGGCAAGTGTTACGTGTGGGACTGGAAAACGACGAAATTGTACAAGAAATGGAAGGCTCATGACAGTGTATGTATTGGAGTGCTGTGGCACCCACATGAACCAAGTAAACTTGTTACTGCAGGCTGGGACGGTCTTATCAAGTACTGGGACTGAAGTGGTAATATCAGTCAAGAAAGGAAGATCAGTGCTCTTTTGTAAGTATAACATGTTATACTTAACAATTATAGTGATACGAGTGATGAGATTAAAGAAGGCAAGATTGTGTAAGTATAATTGTAAAGTGTATTGTTACTTAGTAGCTGATCTGCCCATTATTGTGGATTCCTGTATGCGACTACTTTCTGGTGGGAGAAGGAATAAACTGTGCCATTGCTGGCAGGAAATATGTGTCTTGCACATGAATATTATGTATTAGTTAATGTGATTATTTTGATAAATATCTGTGACTGACTGATCCATTGAATGTTGTCCATGGTTTGAGCTATATTTGTATATACATAGAGCACATAGCATAGTGATAGGCACTTCAAGGCAAGTTAAGATGCATTTTTCTATAGGCTAACCGGTATTTGTTAAAGCCTTCATATTTTTCTGAGGAGCGTTAGGAAACCTACACTTTAACACAAAAAAGAGGACCATGCAATATGTGTTTCAGTATTTTTTAAACACTTTACCAGCAGTAGCACCTCTGTTTGTGTAAGGATGATTCATTTTATGACATGTGAAGCTATATCTGGCACCTGATGATCCGGAAAGCTCCATTAACCCTTTGGAGACGAAAGGCAACTTTAATTGATGCATATTGTGGTGCTGAGACAACTGAATGTCGTCTGGTGTCAGCCAAGCACTTGCAAAGTAATGAGCGCCATTTAAATTCGGAGTCTTTGGCTGAGTATACTGGGTACTTAGTTCCAGTGCCTGAGGGTTAAGGAAGTTGATTGTGAGTCCCATTATGTTTCACTGTGCTATCAACTGGCTGCACCCAACAGCAAATTCCAAGAGTTCAGCCATTACTTATGGGTGTCTTGTTGTTGTTTTTAATGTTATATATACATCATGTAAGGTAAGTGGTAATGAAAGTGATTAGAAATTGTGACATGGAAAACAGACTAGTACATGAAGTGACAAATAAAATGGTTAGGTCTGTTTATGTTGTTGCTAGGTACACAAAGATACACATTAGGTATAAAATTCTAATATCCAGAAAATTACAATATCTTACAATCCTTTGGTCTCAGAGGTGCCAGATATTGCAAATTTTACTATACTGTGTGATTGGGTGTTGAATACTAGATTATATTTCTTGAAAAATAAGGTATGTCCCGATCTTTGCACAGGACTTTCTGTGTCATGTGTTGACTTTAAAAATGATCTATCAAAAGTTTCAGAAGTCTGTCTGCATGTTGAAATGGCTGCCAGGTAAGCATTTGACATTAAACCTGGGCACTTGAATTTATTTGCAAAGTGAACAAGTGGGTTAAAGCTCAATGTATACAAAAACAAGTTAAGGAAATGTATGCATATTATAATGATTCTGATATATCTGGTCACTTTTGGTATTCCAAAAACTGTAAGACTTATGAAAGATGTGTGTTGAGGATAAAATGTGTTTCAATTTTCTCTGAAACTTTGTTTCATAAGTATCTTTTGCTTTGATAAATATTTCATGAGTTATGCTCAAGATTCATGTTGGAATGCAAGTAGATCTTCACTTAAAGTGTACATTACTATATTCTGATTTTGACTACAACTGGAATGTGTGAACAAATTTTAGTAAAACTCCCTATCAGATATCAGGAAAATCCATTGAGCTGTTTTCATATTATTTCATGTGTATGGACAGAGTGATTTTAATGGGTGCTTCACAGGGATCCAAATTAATGAAAAAAAGTGGTTTAATCCTGATTGTTTTTGCAAGACTAATATTGCAAACTTTGTTTTGTATTCTGTAAGGTTTTGTAAGGTGTGTTTTTCTCTACTATCATGCTGTGAGGTTCTTGTGAAATTTTTACCATAGTTTGTGACAGCAGATCGAAAAACAACCACAAGATCAGTCCAAAAACAATGTGGATTATTTATATTGCTTTACAAGAAGTCAGTTTTGTATAAAAATAATTTATCATGCAGACACAATGAGTATTTTATCATAAAAAAGTGCCATTGCTTAGAAAAGTGTATATGACCAAGACTTTATGAAATATGAATGTTCTATTTTAATTCAATCGTATCTTGTAAATTTATTACTGTCAAGTGACTGGTTCATTGGGATACTTGTTAAGAATATTTGGTATGTAAGTTTAAATACCATAAAACACTATAAAATTTAGGGCTTATTATTCTGTAGCAAGCTGTTATTGTCTTATTTTCCAATTTACTTTTTGATTGTTTTAAAACTTTAAAGGAAGCTGTTGCACCATGAATATGAAACAATTAAAAGCAACTTATTCCAAGTGAACTATTTACCCAATGACACAGGATAACATCCCAGAAGACTTGAATCTTCAGCAGTACTGCTGTGTTGACATCGAATGTCATGTTATTCCAATAAGAAAAAATCTCTAGAAATGGAAGTGTGAAAAGATTTTTAACAAGATGAAGTAATTTAAAAGAATAAATGTACTTCTGTTGTACAGAGTGTATCAAAAGAGAAAAATTCATTCATGGCTACAGCAGCTCTTTAAAGTGCATGTCAGGAAGTGCTTTGCAAACTGTTAACATGTGACATGCATGCAGACTGAAGAAGTGCAGATTTCCACCTTTTGACATTGATACAGTCACTCATTGATTCATACAGAAGCAACAAACTGAATTTGGTGTGACTACAGACAAAATATCCACTGTTAAAACAAGATATAGAAATTGATGGAACACATAGCAGCACTGATATCACATGTATAATTTTATCTCAATTTTTTTCATCGGCATTTTTCAACTCTACATTACAGAGATCTGGTTGTGCTTAGTCAGTGCTGCATGTGACCAGTGACTTTGAAATGATGATGGCCATGCAGCTGTTCACATCACTTTTCACATTGATTGTAGTGTTGATATGCAAAGTAAAAACAGTAAGTCTGTGATCATTTGGTACAGCCTAAAAGAATGTCCAGGCAAGATTTGGTATGCTTTCATTGGCATGGTACAACCTGAAGTATCAAGAACAAGGTGTACTTGAAGCTGTGATAAAAAACCTATGAGTTGTCTGGCATGTGATATGAATGTTAGGTGGGATTACAACAGTTGGTGGAACTGCTAATACTGGACGTGCAAGAAGACCCTCAAACTTCTCAAGGATCATTATAACAGTGTTCTGCTTGTGTCACTGATCAGATTTGGCAATTGAATTGTCCTTGGAAGTAGTTCCTGAATTGAAACTCATTGAGCATTGTTAGTGGTTTAGTGAGATATTTGTGAACACCTTCAAAATTTAAAATTATGCCCCAAATTATCCTGCAGTGCCAAGTTACTCCTGTGTATTTCAAAGTATTTTTGCTAAACATGTCAGAAATTTTACTGTCACCACCCTGCATAAGTGACTTGGATGCAGAAATGTTCAGATACTTTTGACTCTTTCAGTCAGTAAAGAGAGTTGTAGGAAGTATGCTTAAGATATGGGACCCAGCATTACAGGAGGACTGATGGCAGACATAACACTTCTACTCTGAGAACTGCAAGAGGTATTCCAAAAATGTGTTGGTACTTCCTGATGTATTAAGCACAGAAATCCTCAGTGAGGATAGCAGTCTCTGGACTGAAAATGTGAAGCAGAAGTGCTAATTACTTAACCACAATATTCGAGTTCCCTTGTGATGGAAGTTGATGGTAACCTTGCCAGCCAATGTTTATGTCTTGAATTTCTCTTTTTCTGATAGGATACCAACAGATATTTTCACTGCATACAGGATTTCTTTGTCATTAATCCATAAGCACGCAGGTATAAATTGAACCTTTACCTCCATCTTTTAGCAGGTTTCTATTGAACCTCAGTGAGTTTGCTGCACTTGAAATATGTATTCCACTTGTACTGTTCTTTATGAACTTTTTTTAATTTGTTTCTTATGACCATTCCTGTATATAGATGGTCAGCTGTTTCTTTAAGGTACCTGAGCTGTGTTACGCTTTGAGATTAGTGTTACACATGTTCAATGTACCAAGATTAATTACAGGTTTACCATTTTCAACCATAATGCCTAAGTCTTTGCTGAAGGTACTGGACAAACCTAACACATAATGTACTTTTACTAGCTGATGTGTTTTGTCAGAACATAGTGCTGTATATACATTATGTTTAAGAAAACACATATATAAAATAATGTCTCCAGATAAATATATAAATGGACATACTATTTATGTATGTCTGCCTATATTTGGAGCCACAGCTGATGCCAGATGCACTAAAACCTAATATATCCACCCATTAAAGTGGTGAATATAAGCGGTAGGTGGTTAGAGGGGCATCTGTATTCATAATAGTACATGGTTAGAGTGTATACACTCATAATGGCAGGTGAGTAAAAAAGGTAAAGGTAAAGTTCACCCTAGAAGAGGCCATGAAGGCCCAGAGGGGGAGTAGAGGTATAGCTCTACTCTTTCTTTAACATTGGCGCTACATGGGGGTGGGTGGTCAACACCACGCCCCGGCCACTTTACCCCAGGGAATGACCCAATACCCATTGTACAGGAGGCTGGGTAGGCCTCAGGGCCGGTCTGGACAGGTGCTGAAAATCTCGCCTCCACCGGGATTCGATCCCCGGACCGTCCAGCTTGTAGCGAGTTGCTATACCGACTGAGCTATCCCAGCCCATGGCAGGTGAGTAGAGATGTCTATATACCCATAATGGTAGGTTGTTTTTGTGCCTCTGTATTGCCATAGAGGTAGGTGGGTTGAGGGGCATCTGTATACCCACAATTGTAGGGTGGACAATGGGGATCTGTATAGCCATAATGATGATGGTAGAACAGAGATGGGTAGAGACCCGTAATGGTAGGTGGTGAGAGGGGCGTCTATATAGCCATCACGTTAGGTGGGTAGAGGGGGTCTATGTAACTATTATGGTAGATGGGTAGAGGTTATTTATGTAGCCATGATGCTATGTGTTAGACTATTTGAGAGTTTTCAAACAATAGTCCAAAGGCACATCGATGAAATAAACTTGCTGAACACTAGTCAGTTGGGCTTTCATGCACATCACAGTACAACACTTCAATGTATGAGGCTAATGGGCCACGTGACCTTAAATTTTAACAATAATCGGTCTACAGTTGTGGTATTCTTGGATATCTAAAAAGCGTTTGATACTACATGGCACCCTGGCTTCTACAGGTTACTGAAATTAAACTTTTAGGTCAGCATAGTTAACCTTTAGCCACTGCCCGTCCCATATATAGGATGTCAGTACCACTACCACCAAATGACCATATATCATATATTCAGTCAACAAATGTATTTACTGAATTTTTTGAGACAGGTTGCAAAATCTCTGTCCCCCCCTCCCAATAAATGCTATGTATTTCATAATGTTATCTTTTTTGGATCATAAAATATTCACATTTACATAAAGGGTGCACTAAATTTTAAATGCCCAGCTCTGGTGCCAGAGGGTTAAAGCTCATTGGCTGTTCCCTCAAACAGGAAATTCATAGTCTTGGTTGAAGGCAAATTGTCCACTCCTAGAGAAATACAAGCAGCGGTGCTGCAGGGTTTCATCCTGTCCCCCATATTGTATAATTTGTATACAAATGATGCTCCCCAGACACCAGGTACATAACCTGGCCCTCTTTGTGGGGGACACCTGTATATACACCACTGACTGCAAAGAGGGTTATGTTACCAGATAGTTCCAGCGTGGCCTGTCATCAATGGAGTCATGATGTGAGTGCTAGAATATTAAAATCAGTGAAGATAAGACTTGGGCTATCTGTTTCTCCCATGGAACTAGACCTGCAGAGTCTCATCTTACATTGAAGGGACGGAACATTCCCGTCATTAACGAGGTAAAATATCTCGGTGTAATTTTTGATACTGAGATTATATGGAGATATCATACAGAAATGATCAAAGCCAAGGCCTTCAGAAAATTCATTAGAGTCTACTCCCTATTCAAAAGTGATTGATTAAGCGTAACATTGGACAAGGCGAAGCCCAACACAGGAAATATAAAAGGCTTAAACTTGGCAGTGGTCAAGCATACAGCCATTCAAATGTCTAACTGCTGCCATAGCAAATGTTATGCAAGTTAAGGCATGATCTGCTGTACAGGGCCTGGGCTGGCGGAGGCCGTGTATATATATATATATATATATTGTATCTTGTACATTACTTTAGATTTCTTAACACACTATGTATATATGCATGTATAAATTGTAAATATATACTACACTCAAAGACTGTGACTCTTGACAATGGCCAGACACACCCTCCCATCGGGGGAGGGAGGCACACCATGACAGTATTACAGTAATCGTCATCCCAACCATAGAGTATCTGGTCATGAGCCCAAGGGGGCTTGATACCAAGACAGACTGGCTGGCTGACTGCCAGCCATAACGTGACTCTGATTCTGACTGCCGGGCCAGAAAAGGGCCATTTGCAGGTTGGAGGTGCTGCTATGGTGTGTGAGTGATGGTGAGACATACTGCTGGAATTTGGGCATTTAAAAGGGCCGTTTGACGAGTATTGTGGAAGTTCCCACAGACCAACAGCTGGTTATCTGCAGATGCTGCACTACTGGTGTCATATAGCTTCCTAGCCATATTTCTGCATTCATGCATGGCTGCACAAGTCATGAGTCACACTGAAGGAGCAGGAATCAACACTCTGGTGTCTGCAGGTAAGGAACAGTGTCTTCATTTATTCAGTTGTCATAGAAGTAACGTAACATTTAGAAATGTAACCTTTTTATTTGTAGGAAAGTGTTAATTTTCACAATGGCGAACTGTGACAATGAAACACTTACAGAACTGCTGTTATGTTTATGTTTGGTTTTCTCAGGAAGGTTCAGCAGCAAATGTCTGTCTACAGCTGTGTTGTGTTGAGGACATTGATACAATTTTTAATAGCTTCAACAGTGTGAAGCATGCTGCCAATGTTGTGGCAACAGTTCTCATGTAAGTCACTGGCCTGCCTCATAGGTTGACAACCAGGACTCTGCACTGCATTCCGCCAAATCATAAAATGTCAGGTTATGAAGAAGTAGATTCTGAAAGGGTGTTGATATCTGGTAAGTCTCCCATTAAGCAGCATTGGAATTGATACTTCAACACACAATCTATTTACTGTGTTCATGAATTGTTAATGTTTAAACAGTGACTTATGTGTATGTTTATATATATACAGTTACAAATTTGAATACAAATGTCTATGATCAAAAGAAATTACTGTTGAAGATTTTCATATCCTAGCTGTCACAGATCCTACCTGTACCTAGTTATTATGAATATTCAGTTTTGTTTCCATGATGTATGTTTCACATAGTCAAGTGTGTTTCAGTAAGGGGAGTTTTGATTTCTGTAAATTAAATGTTTGTTCACGTGCGCACATGTTTATTGAAGAGATGGAGAAGTTCCTCTGCAGTATCAAGAATTTCACGTTTATTCATTGGTTTAATACCAGTAAAGCATGGAGGCAAAATAATGAAGTTTATGTTGTACATGCTCTGCAGTTAGTACAAATCTATATTGTATTTGCCAGTGATCTACACGTATTTATGCCCCATTCATTGATATGTGCGTTTCTGTGCCGACTATTGGATCATTATCAGTTGTATTTTGTATTATTTTCTGTCATTATGTTCATGTTTTTCATTGTTGCACTTGCTGCTTCTTATTGTTCCACTCACACATGACTTCTTACATGTGGTGTTGTGTGATTTCTTTGATTGGAATTAATTCCTATAAGATCGCTGTATTCACTTGTTAGTTATTCTATTGTGGTGGATGTATAAGGGTTGCTCAGAAAGTTGTGCAGCACTTTCTATACTTCAGTCAAACTCAACAGGAAATGATTGCAATTTTTTCTGTGGTTAATTTTGAATGTCCTGCTTGCTACTGCAGTGCTGCAGAACAGTGTTTCCTCGTGCATGCACAGGGCTTGTGAAAATGGCGTGGTATGATGTGCATTGTAAACAACAGGCTGTTATTGAATTTCTTGTTGCTGATAAGGAATCAGTAACAAACATTCACAAGCGGTTAAAAAATGTATACGGTGTCAATGCCTTTGATAAAAGCACTGTTAGTTGTTGGGCTCATGAGTTGAAGGTTCTGAGAAAGGCCAGGCGGAGCTCAGTGACGCGTGTCACTCTGGCCGGGATGCAGAAGGGGTGACTCTGGTAGACATTATGCCACATGGTCAAACCATTAACTCAGATCTGTACATTCAAACTCTTAAAACCTTGTAGAAGTGATTCAGGAGGGTTCAACCTCAGAAAAATGTTGCTGAAATCCTACTTCAACATGACATCTTATGACCACACACTAGTTTGAAAACACAGTAAGCAATCACAAAACTAGGATGGACTGTTCCTTTCCCCACCCCCCATACAGCTCAGATCTTGCTCCCTCAGATTTCCACCTCTTTACAGTTCTCAAAGATGCCATCTGTGGGAAAAGGTTTGGGAGTGATGATGAGGTTCTTGAAGAAGTGGCTCTGAGTACAAAATTGAAACCAGTACCAGAAGGGGGTAGATGCACTTGTTTATCACAGGCACAAGGCTGTTGAAGTTGATGGAGATTATGTAAAAAAAATTAGGTGTGTAGTACATCCATCTAGTTATCCTACGAGTGTGTTCAAATAATTATGTACTAAATTGCTAACAATAAAAGACTGTGTTGGAAAACTTTCTGGGCAACCATCGTATGATGCAGTAGTTAGCATCGAAATGTGCCTGTCCATAAATGACACAAATAAGTGTGTGTTACTGGTCAATATAGTGCAGCACGGAAGGTTGAAACAGTAGTTGGCTTTTCTGTCGACTGATGTGTTGGTGCTGGCTTCTGGGTAGGGGTCGCTAATATCGCGTCATCAGCATGTTAGTACGGTGTGCCGAACATACATGGCACAAGTTTTGTGGACCAGCGTATATCGAGGTGCATATCTGGTGCATTACTTTACTTATCAGGTTTACATCAGACATATTCTGGCTGTTTTTATGTGCAGTTTGGAGACCAATAGGGTGAGTGGCCGTCAAATGACACAACTTTATGGAAAGGCGTTTGATGAATTGGTTCCATTTGAAGGAAGGTTTAAAAAAGTTGCTCGTTATTTTTGTATTATAAATAAGCGCGAGTACTTGCAAAAATGATTTTAATATTTCAATGAAGGCAACAAATTTTGATTGCAGTTTGGTGCTGAGTAGAGACTACGTAACTATTCAGACGTATAAATGGCTTTTAATTTAACCCTTAGCGTATATGCACGACTGGCATTAACATCAACCGGTTCAGAAACAAAGACGATATTCAAATGTGAAGCTAATATATTTTTAGAAGCAATATAACTTAAAAGGATTACGACCAACCTAAGCAAAAGAAGAGGAAATCTAATACCGGAATTTAAAAAAAAGTATAACGGTACAGCGTAGTCGGTATAGCGGCTCACTACGGGCTGGACGGTCCGGGATCGAATCGCGATGGGGGCGGGATTTTCCGCACCCGTCCAGACCGACCCTGGGGCCCACCCAGCCTCTTGCACAATGGGTACCGGGTCTCTTTCCCGGGGAAAAAGCGGCCGGGTCGTGGCGTCGACCACCAACCCCCATCTAGCGCCGAGGTTAAAGAAAGAGTAGAGTTATACCTCTACTCCCCCTCTGGGCCTTCATGGCCTGTTCTAGGGTGAACTTTACCTTTATATCGTAAGTATTCTCACGAAAACACTTGGACTGATATTGATGTTCTATCAACCTTGGATTAGACAGTGGAATGTAACTTGTAAATTCGTATAATACCTCTGATTGACATGTTTTATTCTAATATATATTACTCTGTTTTGCATTATACTCATCTCAGCCTCACTTGCATCCAAATTTGAGTCAGTGCGCACAGTCGCTACCCACGATCCAAGTTAACATCGGTGAAGAATTAAGCGTACATGACATGGGTACAAAGTACCCCGTTCGCCCGTAACTCTGCTCCTATTCTAGGATGTTTCATGAAGATCCTGTCTCGGTCATTGCGCACGTTGTCTACG
Organism: Reticulitermes speratus; assembly: GCA_021186555.1. NCBI lineage: Eukaryota > Metazoa > Arthropoda > Insecta > Blattodea > Rhinotermitidae > Reticulitermes > Reticulitermes speratus. Next base: position 27,456,052 of record JAJKFL010000005.1, read on the forward strand.
CACGAACCAAGTTTGTTTTAGATCGGTAAAGAATTGAGGCCACTTTAAATAAATACCAAAGTAGCTCTTCTCCCGTGAATTGGTTCCTCTTATAGGAAACTTCATGAAGATCCACATCTCGGTTACTACACACATTCGCTACATACGATTCATGTTTGGTTGATTAAGGGCACTTCACAAGGATTCCGAAGTAGTCATTCGCCCTGACTCGGCTCATTTTGAGCGAAGTTTGATGGAGTCCCACATCTCGGTTACAGCCCACATTCCCAACACACGCTCCAAGGTTGTTTAGATCGGTCAAGGATTTCGGGTACCTTACATAGACCAATGTAGCTACTCACCCGTAATTCGACTCCTATTTCAGGAAGATTCATGAAGACCCACATCTCGGCCATTGCTCACAATGCCTCCACCCCTTCGATGTTTCGTTTAGATCCGTCATGATTTAAAGGCACGTTATAAAGACGAAATTAGTTTTTCTTCCTTTACCCGGCTCCTGCTACGGAAAGTTTCAAGAAGATCCACATCTTGGCGACCGTGCGTATTCGCTAAACACGATCCATGTTTAGTAGATATCTGTGAAGAATTAGGGCACTTTACGTAAAGATGAGGGTACTTATTCTTCCGTAACTCGGCTCCTAATACAGAAAGCTTGGTGAAGATCCACATCTCGGTAAATGCGACATTCGCTACACATGATCCAAGTTGGGTTTAGATCGGTCAAGAATTAAGAGGACTTTACAGAACGAACAAAGCAGTTATTCTTCCGTAACTCGGCTCATAATACAGTAAGTGTCTAGGACATCCATATTTCGGTCTTTGCGCAAGTTCTGTACATACGAAGCAAGAATGCTTTCGATAAGAACAAGAAGTAATGACACTTTACCTAAAGAACAAAGAATATTTCTTCCTTAACTTGGCTCCTTTTACAGGAAACTACATGAAGATCCATATCTTCGTCACTGCATACATGCGCTACATACGATCCAAGTATTGTCTAGATCGGTCAAAAATTAAGGCACTTTGAATAAAGAACAAATTTGTTACACTTCCTTATATCGGCTCCTATTACAGGAAGCCTCATTAAGATCTATATCTTGGGCACTTCACATAACAAACAAAGGTGTTACTCTTCCGCATCTCGGCTCCTTTTACAGGAAGCTTCATGAAAATCACATCTTGTCCACTGCGCACATTCGCTTACACAAAGTTTGGTCTAGATCGGTAGAGAACCACACGTTACATAGAGAACAACGCATCTATTCTGCATTAAGTCGTCTCCTGTTACCAGAAGTTTCATGAAGATAAAAAATCTTCGTCAATGCGCACATTCTCTACACAGTCCAATTTTGGTTAGATCGATCAACGATTAAGGGCACGTTATATAAAGCCCAAATTTGTTATTCTTCCGTAACTGGGCTTTTGTAGGAAACTACTTAAAGATCCATAACTCAGACGAAACAAACTAGTTCTTCGCCCCTAACTCGGTGCCTGTTCCAGAGAAATTCATGAAGACTCACAAGTCGGTCACTGAGCAGATCCGCTATACAGCGTCCAAGTTGGATTTAGATCGGTCAGGAATTAAGGGCTCTTTAAACAGCACCTAAAGTAGTTATACTTTCTGACTTCGGCTGCTTTTACAGGAAGCTTCATGGCGAACCACATTTCGGTCACTGCGCACATTCGCTACTCACGATCTAAGTCTGATTTAAATCGGTCAAGAATTTAGGGCATTTTACATAATGGGCAAAATAGTTACTCTCCCTAATTTGACTGCTATTGAAGGAAATTTCATAAAGATCCTTACCTAGGTCACCGCGCGCATGCACTACACCTGGACCAAGTTTGGTCTAGGTCGGTCAAGATTTAAGGGCACTACAAAACAACGAAATTATTTATTCTTCCATAACCCGGCTGCTTTGACATGATACTTCATGAGGATCAATACCTCGGTCATTGCGCATATTCGCTACACGTGATCCACGTTTGGTTGCGATGAGCCAAAAATTAAGAACACTGTATATAGCGACCAGGGGTCAAAAGGCTGACTTGGGTCCTGGTGGGGTATACCGATGCCCATAGGTATACACCATTAAATATCAGGAAATGCCCCCTGTAACGGGATTGGGTCTGCAAGTCCTATCTCTCACCTCCAAGTGGTGGCCCTGGTAATACGCTCTGAGATGAGAGCTCAGAGTGCAGCTGAGAGAGAAGGACGAAAGGCGAGTTTCCGGCGCCTTAAAACGGGAGCACTGGGCTAAGGGAAGGAAAACACTGACAGAAAACCAAGGGGGGCGGGGGCCTCTGTAGGTGGTTAAAACAAGCCTCCCTAGGGGAAGGAACCCTGATTACAAACCCGGTCATCCATGGTGGGAGTTGAGCATCGGGCCAACAACCCTATCTCGGAAAAAAAACATGTGTTACGAAACCTCATGATCAGCCTCGGATGGAAAGAGTGGCGGCGAATTGTCGAGGAACCTAAGGCCCACCTCGGGCTGTGATGCTAAGGAAGAAGAGTATATAGCGACCAAAGTAATTATTCTTTCGTAACCCGGGCTCGGCCGGGTCATCCACGCAGACCGAGCGAACAAAGGTCAGAGCAGCGCCCTAACCTGTCATCCCACCACCACAGAGGCTGACTTAGCCCACGACGTCCGAGCGAACAGAGGCCAGGGCAGCACCCTCAACTGTCAATGCCCGACACCACAGTGGCTGGCTGAGCCCACGCCGACCGAGCGAACAGAGGCCACAGCAGCGCCCTCACCTGTCGTGCCTGCCACCACAGTGGCTGGCTGAGCCCACGACAACCGATGGAACAGAGACCAGAGCAGCGCCCTCAACTGCCTTGCCCGCCACCACACTGGCTGGCTGAATCCACGCCGACCGAGGGATCAGAGGTCAGAGCAGCGCCCTCACCTGTCGTGCTTCCACCACAGTGGCTGGATGAGCCCACGCCGACAAAGCGAACAGAGGCCTGGGCAGAGCCCTCAACTGTCGTACCGGCCACCACAGTGACTGGCTGAGCCCACGGCGACCAAGCGAACAGAGGTCAGAGCAGCGCCCTCACCTGTCGAGCCCACCACCACTGTGCCTGTCTGAGGCCACGCCGACCAAGCGAACAGAGGCAAGAGCAGGGCCCTCACCTGTCGTGCCCGCCACCACAGTGGCTGGATGGGCACACGCCAACCAAGCGAACAGAGGCCAGAGCAGCGCCCTCGCTTGTAGTGCCCGCCACCACAGTGGCTGGCTGAGCCCACGCCGACCGATCGAACAGAGGCAAGAGCAGGGCCCTCGCCTATCGTGCCCGCCAACACAATGGCTGGTTGAGCCCACGAATACCGAGCGAACAGAGGCCAGAGCAGCGCCCTCTCCTGTCCTGCCCGCCACCACAGTGGCTGGCTGAGCCCACGCCGACCAAGCAAACAAGCCACAGCAGCGCCTTCACCTCTCATGTCCGCTACCACAGTGGCTGGCTGAGCCCACACTGACCAAGCGAAAAGTGGCCACAGAAGCGCCCTCTCCTGTCGTGCCTGGCTGAGCCCACGCCGACCAAGCGAACAGAGGCCACAACAGCGCCCTCACGTGTCGTGCCATCCACCACAGTTGCTGGCTGAGTCCACGCCGACCGAGGGATCAGAGGCCAGGGCAGCACCCTCACCTATCGTGACCGACACCACAGTGGCTGGCTGAACCCAGGCCGACTGAGCGATCAGAGGCCAGAGCAGCGCCCTCCGATTATTTTTAGGTGTTGGCGTCTCGTGGTAGTAGGACATACTGACCGTACGGGCCCGGAATTCGGGGTATATTCGCTGCTGCTCAAAACGAGATCATTCCGGTCTTCCCTGAAACATGAATAAACACATATTGCCTGGTGGTAGACGAATGCTGAGACTCGCCTCCGCTCAGTGCTCCATCATCTTGTGTCAGATCGGCCTCTGCTCGCTACCCGCTCACTCCTCGGTTCACGACGCTTCATTTGATACTTGAGGACGAAGAGAGACTGAGCCAGTCGAGAAGACCGGGCAGTCCTCCGCCCGACAATGTGGTTCACAGTATGATTTACTCTGTGTTGCGTGTAGTCCTTGCTTGGTACACGTAACCTAACCTAACCTAGTGGAAGGTAGCAAGTGGTAGGAGGATATAATTGCATCGGAATATATTGATGCCGGCTTGTGGTAGGTGGTCATAACTGCCTTGGAATATTTTCAATGTGTTGCCGGCTCGAAATAGGAGGACATACCTGCTTCGGAATATATTCAAAGTTTTGCCGGCTCGTGGTAGGAGGACATACCCGCCTCGGAATATTTTAAAGATATGCAGGCTCGTGGTAGGAGGACATACCTGCCTGGGAATATTTTCGAAGTCGTGCAGGCTCGTGAAGGAAGACATACCGGCCGTACGGGCCCGGCATTCAGTGCTGTATTCACTGCTGCTCTAATTGAGATGATTTCGGCCTTCCCTGAAACATGAATAAACACATATTGCCTGGTGGTAGACGAATGCTGAGATTCGCCTCCGCACAGCGCTCAATCACCTGGTGTCAGTTCGGCCTCTGCTCGCTACCCGCTCCCGTCTCGGTACACGACCGTTCATTTGTAACTTTAGGAGGACGAGAGACTGAGACAGGGGAGAAGACCGGGGAGTTCTGCGCTCGCCAAACTGGTCCATCCTAATAGCAACGTCGCGGCCATCTGCCTTCGGGCGGGTCCGTGGAGGAACTCTCACCGCATTGACAGTTCCCTGCTTCATCCTGCCAGTATTCATGTGTATGTCTTAAAGATTACGCTATGAATGTCTCAGTGCCATTGCCTATCGGCCCTACACCAAACTGACTGATCCCTCGCCGACGAAAGGAACAGAGGCGGGACCAAACCAACGCCCTTGCCTATCGGCCCGCCACAACAGTGACTGAGCAGCGCCGACCAAAGGAACAGAGGAGAGACCAGAACAACGCACTTTCCTATCGGCCCGCCACCACAGTGACTGAGCCCACGCCGACCTAAGGAAAAGAGGCGAGACCAGACCAACGCCCTTCTCTATCGGCCCGCCCCACAGTGACTAAGTCCACGCCGACCAAACGAACATGGGCGAGAACAGACCTACGCCCTTTCCTATCGGACAGACACCACAATGACTGAGCACACACCGAACAGATGAAAAGAGTGGAGACCAGACCAACGCCCATGGCTATCGGCCCGCCACCACAGTGAATAAGCCCACGCCGACCAAACTAACAGAAAACGGGACCAGACCAACGCTCTTTGCTATCGACACGCCACCACAGTCACTGAGCCCACGCCGAACAAAGGAACAGAGCCGAGACATGAACAACGCCATTGCCTATCGACCCACCACCACAGTGACTGAGCTCACGCCGACCAAAGGAACAGAGGCGAGACAAGACCAACGCCCCTGCCTATAGGCCCGCCTCCACATTGATTGAGTCCACGCCGACCAAAGGAACAGGGGCGAGACCAAACCAACGCCCTTGGCCATAGGCCCACCGCAACAGTGTTTGATCCCACTGCGGCCAAAGGATCAGAGGCGAGAACAGCCAACGCCCATGCCCATCGACCCGCCAACACAGTACCGATCCCAAGCCGACCAAAGAAATAGAGGTGAGACCAGAAAAATGCCCTTGCCTATCGGCCCGCCACCACAGTGACTGTATCCACGCCGACCAAAGGATCAGAAGCGAGACCTGACCAACGCCCTTGCCTATCGGGCAGTCACCACAGTCACTGAGCCCAAGCCGACCAAAGGAACAGGAGCGAGATCTGACCAACGCCTTCTCTATCGGCCCACTAAAACAGTGACTGAGCCTACGCCGACCAAAAGAACACAGGCGAGACCAGACCAACGCCCTTGCCTTTCGGCCAGCCACCAAAGGTACCGAGCACACGCCGACCAAAAGAACAGAGGCGATACCAGTCCGTCGCCCTTGCCTATCGGCCCGCCACCACAGTGACTAAGCCCACGCCGACCAAACGAACAGAGGCCATACCAGACGAACTCATTTCCCATCGGCCCGACACCACAGTCACTGAGCCCACGCCGACCAAAGGAACAGAGGCGAGACCTGACGAACGCATTTGCCTATCGGCCCGCTAAAACAGTGGCTGAGCCCACGCCGACCAAAAGAACAGAGGCGAGACCAGACCAACGCCCTTGCCTATCGGCCAACCACCAGTGACTGAGCCCCAGCCGACCAAAACGAAAGAGGGGAGACCAGACCAACGCCCTTGCCTATCGGACCGCCACCACAGTGACGAAGCCGACGCCGACCAAACGACCAGAGGCGAGACCAGACCAACACCTTTCCTATCGGCCCGCCACCACAGTCACATAGCCCACGCCGACCAGAGGAACAGAGGCGAGACCAGACCAACGCGCTTGCCTATCGGCCCGCCTTCACATTGATTGAGCCCACGCCGACCAAAGGAACACTGGCGAGACCAAACCGACGCCCTTGGCTATAGGCCCGACATACAGTGTTTGAGTTCACGCCGATCAAAGGATCAGAGGCGAGAACAGGCCAACGCCACTGCCTATCGGCCCGCTACCACAGTGACTGAGAAGACGCCTACGAAAGGATAGACGCGACACCAGTACAAAGCTTTTGCCTATCGCCCCGCCTCCACTGTGAATCAGCCATGCCTACCAAAGGAACAGAGGGGAGACCAGACCAATGCCCTTGCCTATCGGCCCGCAATCACAGTGTCTGAACTCACGCCGACCAAAAGATCAGAGGCGAGACCACAACAACGACCTTGCCTATCGGCCCGCTACCACAGTAAATGAGCCCCCGCCGGCCAAATGAACAGAGGCGATATCGTAACAACGCCCTTGCCTATCGGCCAGCCACCACAGTGACTTAGCCCACGCCGACCGAAGGAACAGAGAAGAGACAATACCAACGCCCTTGCCTATCATCCCGCCACCACAGTGGCTGTGTCCACGCCGACCAAAGGAACAGAGGCTAGACCAGACCAACGCACTTGCCTATCGGCCCGCCTCCACATTGATTGAGGCCACGAAGAACAAAGGAACACAGGCGAGACCAAACCGACGCCCTTGGCTATAGGCCCGACTTACAGTGTTTGAGTTCATGCCGACGAAAGGATCAGAGGCGAGACCAGGCCAACGTCACTGCCTATCGGCCCGCTACCACAGTGATTGCTAAGACGCTTACGAAAGGATAAACGCGACACCAGTACATCGCCATTGCCTATCGTCTCGCCTTCACTGTGAATCAGCCATGCCGACCAAAGGGACAGAAGGGTGACCAGACCAACGCCCTTACCTATCGGCCCGCAACCAGTGTCTGAATCCACGCCGACCAAAGGATAAGAGGCGAGACCACAACAAGGACCTTGCCTAAGGGCCGCTACCACAGTGAATGAGCCCCCGCCGGCCAAAAGAACAGAGGCGAGATCGTACCAACGCCCTTGCCTATCGGTCCGCCACCACTGTTACTTAGCCCACGCCGACTGAAGGAACAGAGGCGAGACAATACCAACGCCCTTGCCTATCATCCCGCCACCACAGTGGCTGAGTCCACGCCGACCAAAGCAACAGAGGCGAGACAGAGGCCAACGCCCTTGCCTATCGGCCGGCCACCACAGTGATTGATTCCACGCCGACCAAAGGAACAGAGGCGAGACTAGAACAACGCCCTTGCCTATCGGCCCGCCACAACAGTGACTGAGCCCACGCCGAACAAATGAACAGAGGCGAGACCAAAGCAAAGCCCCTGCCTATCGGCCCGCAACCACAGTGATTGAGCACACGCTTACCGAAGGATAGACGCGACACCAGAACAGCGCCTTTGCCTATCGTCCCGCCTCCACTGTGACTCAGCCATGCCGACCAAAGGAACAGGGGAGACCTGACCAACGCCCTTGCCTATCGGCCCTCAACCACAGTGTCTGAACCCTAGCCGACTAAAGGATCAGAGGCGAGTCCACAACAACGACCTTGCCTATCGGCCCGCTACCACAGTGAATGAGCCCCCGCTAGCCAAAAGAACAGAGGCGAGACCGTACCAACGCCCATGCCTATCGACCCGCCACCACAGTGATTTAGCCCACGCCAACCGAAGGAGCAGAGGCGAGACACTACCATCGCCCTTAGCTATCAACCCCCCACCACAGTGACTGAGTCCACGCCGACCAAAGGAACAGAGGCGATACCAGACCAACGCCCTTGCCTATCGGCCCGCCACCACAGTGATTGAGTCCACGCCGACAAAAGGAACACAGGCGAGACTAGACCAACGCCCTTGCCTATCGGCCAGCCACTGCAAGGACTGAGCCCACGCCCAACAGAGGAACAGAAGAGAGACCAAAACAACGTCATTGCCAAAAGGCACGCCACCACAGTTACTGAGCCCTCGTCAACCAAAGAAACAGACACGAGACCTGAACAACTTCATTGCCTATGGACCCGCCACCACAGTGATTGAACCCACGCCGACCAAAGGAACATAGGCGAGACCAGACCAACGCCATTGCCTATAGGCCCGGCACCACATTGACTGAATCCATGCCGACCAAAGGAACAGAGGCGAGACCAAACCAACGCTGTTGCCTGTGGGTCCGCCACCAGTAACTGAGCCAACGCCGACCAAACGAACAGAAGAGAGACCACAACAAAGCCCTTGCCTATCGCCCAAGCACATCATACACTGAGCCCACGCCGACCAAAGAAACGAAACCAACACCACAGTGGCTAGCTGAGCCCATGCCGACCGAGGGATCAGAGGTCTGAGCAGCGGCCTCACCTGTCGTGCCCGCCAACAAATTGTCTAGCCTAGCCCACGACGAACAAGCGAACAGTGGCCAGAGCAGCGCGCTCACCTATCGTGCCCGCCACCACAGTGGCTTCCTGAGCCCACTCCGAACGAGCGAACACAGGACGGAGCAGCGCCATCACCTCTAGTGCCCGACACCACAGTGGCTGGCTGAGCACACGACTACCAAGCGTTGAGAGGCCAGTTTAGCGCCCTCACCTGTTGTGCCAACTAACTCAGTCGCTGGCTGAACCAACGCCTACCGTGCGAACAAAGGCTAGAGCAGCGCCCTCACCTGTCGTACACGCCACCACAGTGGCTGGCTGAGCCCACACCGATTACGCGGTCAGAGGCCAGAGGAGCGCCCTCACCTCTCGTGGCCGCCACCACAGTGTCTGCCTGTTCCCACGCCGACCAAGCGATCACAGGTCAGAGCAGCGCTCTTACCTGTCGTCCTCGCCATCACAGTGACTGGCTGAGCCAACGCCGACGAATCGAACAGAGGCCAGAACAGCCCTCTCACCTGTCGAGCCGGCCACCACAGTGGATGACTGAGCCCATGCCGACCAATCCAACAGAGGCCAGAGCAGCGCTCTCACCTGTCGTGCCGGCCATCACAGTGGTTGACTGAGCCCACGCCGACCAAGCAAACAGAGGCTAGAGCAGCGCCCTCACCTGTTGTCAGCCATCACAGTGGCCTGCTGAGCCCACGCCGACCAAGCGAACAGGCCAGAGCAGTGCCCTCACGTGTCGTGCTCGCTACAACAGTGGCTGCTTGAGCCTACGCCGTCCAAGCGAAGAGAGGCCAGAGCAGCGCCCTCAATTGTCGTGCTCGCCACCAAAGTAGCTGTCTGAGCTAACGCCGAAAAAGCGAACAGAGGCAAGATCAGCGCCCTCACCTTTTGTGCCCGCCACCAAAGTGGCTGGCTGAGCCCACGCCGTCCGAGCGAACAGAGGCCAGATAATCACCCATAACTGTCGTGCCCGCCACGACAGTAGCTGGCTGAACCCACGTCCACAAAGTGATCAGAGGCATGATCTGCGCCACCACAGTTGCTGTCAGGTCCCACTCCGACAAGTCGAACAGTGGCAGGCCATCGCCCTCACCTGTCGTACCGCCCTCACAGTGGCTGAATGAGCCCACGCAGACCGAGAGATCAGAGGCCAGAGCCACGCCCTATCCTCAAGTGTCCGCTACTACAGTGGCTGGTTGAGCCCATGCCGACTGAGAGAACAGAGGCCAGAACATTGCTCTCACCTGTCATGTCCGCCAACACAGTGGCTGGCTGAGCACACGCCTACCGAGTGTTCAGAGACCAGATTAGCGCCCTCACCTGTAGTCCCCCCTACCGTAGTAGCTGGCTGAGCTCACGCCGACCGAGCGAACAGAGGCCAGAGCAGCGACTTCACATGTCGTGCTCGCTACCACAGAGGCTGCCTGAGCCCACGACGACCAAGCGAACAGAGACCAGAAAAGTGCACTCACATGTCGTGCCCGCCACCACAGTGGATGTCTGATCCCACCCCGAATAAGCGAACAGAGGCAAATTCAGCGCCTATCGTGTCCACCGACACAGTGGCTGCCTGAGCCCACGCCGACTGGGCGAACAGAGGTCAGAGTATTACCGTCACCTGTCGTTCCCGCCAACACAATCGCTGGCTGAGCCCACTGTGACCAAGCGAATAGTGGCTGGAAGAGCGCCCTCAAATGTCGTACCGGCCACCACAGTGGCTGGCTGTGGCCACGCCGACCAAGCGAACAGAGCAAGAGCAGGGCCCTCACCTGTCGTGCCCGCCACCACAGTGGCTGGATGGGCACACGGCAACCAAGCGAACAGAAGCCAGATCAGCGTCCTTACATGTCGTGCCAGCCACCACTGTGACTGGATGAGCCCACCCCGACCAAGCGCACAGAGGCCAGAGTAGCGCCCTCACTTGTAGTGATCGCCACCACAGTGGCTGGCTGAGCCCACGCCGACTGATCGAAGAGAGGCAAGAGCAGGGCCCTCAACTGTCGTGCCCGCCAACACAATGGCTGGTTGAGTCCACGAATACCGAGCGAACAGAGGCCAGAGCAGCGCCCTCTCCTGTCGTGTCCGCCAACACAGTGGCTGACTGATCCCACGCCGACCAAGCGAACAGAAGCCAGAGCAGCGCCTTCACCTCTCATGCCCGCTACCACAGTGGCTGGCTGAGCCCACTCTCACTAAACGAAAAGAGGCCACAGAAGCGCCCTCTCCTGTCGTTCCTGGCTGAGCCCACTCCTACCAAGCCAACAGAGGCCAGTAAAGCGCCCCCACATGTCGTGCCCTCTACCACAGTGGCTGGATGAGTTCACGCCGACCAAGGGATCAGAGGCCAGAGTAGCGTCCTGAAGTGTCGTGCTCGCCACCACTGTCTAGATGAGCCCACGCCGACTGAACGAACAAAGGCCAGAGCAGCGCCCTAAACTGTCGTGCCCACCATCACAGGCTGGCTGAGCCCACGCCGACCGAGCGAACAGACGCCAGAGCAGCGCTCTGGCCTCTGTTCGCTCGGTCGGCGTGGGCTCAGCCAGCCACTGTGGTGTCGGTCACGACAGGTGAGTGCGCTGCTCTGGCCTCTGTTCGCTTGGTCGGCATGTGCTCAGCCACCCATTGTTGTGGCGGGCACGACAGGTGAGGTCGCTGATCTGGCCTCTGATCGCTTGGTCGGTTTAGGCTCAGCCATTCACTGTGGTTGCGGATACGACATTTGAGAGGGCTGCTCTGAACTCAGTTCGCTCGGTCGGCTTTGGTTTAGGCAGCTACTGTGGTGGTGGCACGACAGGTGAGAGCGCTGCTCTAGCCTCTTTTCGCTCTGTCGGCGTGGGCACAGCCAGCCACTGTTTTTGCGATCACGACAGGTGAGGGCGCTGCCTCCGAATATATTCAAAATGTTACCGGCTCGCGGTAAGAGGACATTCGTGTCTCGGAATAGTTTCAATGTGATGCCGTCTCGTGTTAGGAGGATAAACCTGCCTCGAATGTTTTCGCAAGTGTCGCCCGCGCGTTTTAGAGGGACCAACATTAGGCTGCCTCCGAATATTTTAAGTGTTGGCGTCTCGTGGTAGTAGGACATACTGGCCGTACGGGCCCGGAATTCGGGGTATATTCTCTGCTGCTCAAACCGAGATCATTTCGGTCTTCCCTGAAACATGAATAAACACCTATTGTATGGTGGTAGACGAATGCTGAGACTCGCCTCCGCTCAATGCTCCATCATCTGGTGTCAGATCGGCCTCTGCTCTCTACCCGCTCACGCTTCGGTTCACGACGGTTCATTTGATACTTGAGGAGGAAGAGAGACTGATACAGTCGAGGATAACGGGCTGTCCTCCGCCAGACAATGTGGTTCACACTATGATTTACTCTGTGGTGCGTGTAATCCTTGCGTAGTAGACGTATCCTAACCTAACGTAGTGGAATGTAACAAGTGGTAGGAGGAAATGCCTGCCTTGGAATATTTGCAAACTGTTGCCGGCTAGTGGTAGGAGGACATAATTTCATCGGAATATATTGATGCCGGCTTGTGGTAGGTGGTCATAACTGCCTTGGAATATTTTTAATGTGTTGCCGGCTCGTAATAGGAGGACATACCTACTTCGGAATATATTCAAAGTTTTGCCGGCTCGTTTTAGTAGGGTATACCTGCCTCTGAGTATTATCAAAGAGATGCCGGCTCGTGGTAGGAGGATATACCCGCCTCGGAATATTTTAACGATATGCAGGCTCGTGGTAGGACATACCTGCCTGGGAATATTTTCAAAGTCGTGCAGGCTCGTGGTAGGAGGACATACCGGCCGTACGGGCCCGACATTCAGTGTTGAATTCACTGCTGCTCTAACTGAGATGATTTCGGCCTTCCCTGAAACATGAATAAACACATATTGCCTGGTGGTAGACGAATGCTGAGATTCGCCTCCGCACAGCTCTCAATCGTCTGGTGTCAGTTCGGCCTCTGCTCGCTACCCGCTCCCGTCTCGGTACACGACCGTTCATTTGATACTTTAGGAAGACGAGAGACTGAGACAGGGGAGAAGACCGTAAAGTTCTCCGCTCGCCAAACTGGTCCACCCTAATAGGAGCGGCACGGCCATCTGCCTTCGGGCGGGTCCGTGGAGGAACTCTCACCGCATTGACTGTTCCTGGTTGATACTGTCAGTATTCATATGCTTGTCTTAAAGATTACGCTATGAATGTCTTAGTGCCATTGCCTATCGGCCCTACACCAAAGTGACTGATCCCACGCCGTCGAAAGGAACAGAGGCGAGACCAAACCAACGCCCTTGCCTATCGGCCCGCCACCACAGTGACTAAGTCTACGCCGACCAAAGGAACAGAGGAGAGACCAGACCAACACATTTCCTATCGGCCCGCCACCACAGTCACTTAGCCCACGCCGACCAAAGGAACAGAAACGAGACCAGACCAACGCGCTTTTCCATCGACCCGCCTCCACATTGATTGAGGCCACGCCGACCGAAGGAACACAGGCGAGACCAAACCGACGCCCTTGGCTATAGGCCCGACATAGAGTGTTTGAGTTCACGCCAACCGAAGGAACAGAGGCGAGACAATACCAACGCCCTTGCCTATCATCCCGCCACCACAGTGATTGAATCCACGCCGACTAAAGGAAGAGAGGCGAGACCAGACCATCGCCCTTGCTTATCGGGCTGCCACCACAGTGATTGAGTCCACGCCGACCAAAGGAACAGAGGCGAGACTAGACCAACGCCTTTGCATATCGGCCTGCCACTGCAGTGACTGAGCCCACGTCCACCAAAAGAACAGAAGAGACACCAGTACTACGTCATTGCCTAAAGGCACGCCACCACAGTTACTGAGCCCACGCCGACCAAAGAAACAGACACGAGACCTGAACAACTCCATTGCCTATGGACCCGCCACCACAGTGATTGAGCCCACGCCGACCAAAGGAACATAGGCGAGACCAGACCAACGACCTTGCGTATAGGCCCGCCTCCACATTGACTGAGTACACGCCGACGAAAGGAACAGAGGCGAGACCAAATCAACGCCCTTGCCTATGGGTCCGCCAACAGTGACTGAGCCAACGCCGACCAAAGGAACAGAAGAGAGACCAGAAAAACGCCCTTGCCTATCGCCCAAGCACATCATAGACTGAGCTCGCGCCGACCAAAGAAACAGAGGCAATATCAGACCAACGCCACAGTGGCTGGCTGAGCCCACGCCGACCGAGGGATCGGAGGTCGTCGCAGCGCCCTCACCAGTCGTGCCCGCCAACAAATTGTCTGTCCTAGCCCACGACGAAGAAGCGAACAGAGGCCTGAGCAGCGCGCTCACCTGTCGAGCCTGCCACCACAGTGGCTGGCTGAGCCCAGGTCGACGGAGCTAAGAGAAGCCAGAACAGCGACCTCACATGTCCTGCCCGCCACCTAAGTGGTTGCCTGAGCCCACGGCGAACGAGCGAACACAGAACACCTCTCGTGCCAGACACCACAGTGGCTGGCTGAGCACACGACTACCGAGCGTTCAGAGGCCAGTTTAGCGCCCTCACCTGTCGTGCCAACTAACTCAGTCGCTGGCTGAACTAACGCCGACCGAGCGAACAGAGGCCAGAGCAGCGCCCTCTGCTGTCGTACACGCCACCGAAGTAGCTGGCTGAGCACACGCCGATTACGCGGTCAGAGGCCAGAAGAGCGCCCTCACCTGTCGTGCCCGCCACCACAGTGTCTGCCTGATCCCACGCCGACCAAGCGAACAGTGACGAGTGCAGCGTCCTCACCTGTGGTGACTGCCACCACAGTGGCTGGATGTGCCCATGCCGACCAATCGAACAGAGGCCAGAGCAGCGCCCTCACCTGTCGTCCCCGCGACCCCAGTGGCTGGCTGAACCCACGTCGACCGAGAGAACAGAGGCCAGTGCAGCGCACTCAACTATCGTGCCCGCCATCACAGTAGCTGACTGAACCCAAACCGACCGATGGAACAGAGGCCAGAGCAGCGTCCTCACCTGTCGTGCCCGTCACCACAGTGGCTGGTTGGGCCCACCCCAACCGAGTGAACAGAGACCAGAGCAGCGCCCACAACTATCGTGCCCGCCACCACATTGGCTGGTTGGGACCACGCCAACAAAGCGAACAGAGGCCATAGCAGCGCCCTCACCTGTCGAGTCCACCACCACAGTGGCTGGATGAGTCCACGCCGACCGAAAAAAACAGACACCAAAGCAGCGCCCTCGCCTGTCGCTCCCGCCTACACAGTGGCTGTCTGAACCCACGCCGTCCAAGCGGACAGAACACAGAGCATGGCCCTCAACAGTCGTGCCCTCCACCACAGTGGTTGGCTGGGCCCAAGCCGACAAAGCGAAAACAGGCCAGAGCAGCACCCTCACCTGTCGTGCCCGTCACCACAGTGGCTGGGTGGGCACACGCCGACCAAGAGAAGAGAAGCCGAGCATCGCCCTCAAATATCGTGCCCTCCACGACAGTGGCTTGATGAGCCCACGCAGAACAAGCGATCAGAGGTCATAGGATCGCCCTCTTCTGTCGTGTCCGACACCACACTGGGTAGCTGAGCCCACGGCGACCAAGCGAACAGAGGCCAAAGCAGCGCCCTCAACTGTCTTGCCCACCACCACTGTGCTTTTCTGATGCCACGCCGAAAAAGCGAACAGAGGCAAGTGCTGGGCTCTCACCTGTCGTGCCCGCTACCCCAGTGGCTGGATGAGCCCACGCCGTCCTAGCTAACAGCGGCCAGAGCAGCGCTGTCACCTCTAGTGCCCGCCACCACAGTGACTGGCAGAGCCCAAGCCAACCGATCGAAGAGAGGGCAGAGGAGCGCCCTCACCTTTCGTGCCGCCACCACTGTGGCTGCCTGAGCCCACGCCGACCCCGCGAAAAAAGGTTCTGAGCAATGCACTCACCTGTCGTGCCCTTCACCACAGTGGCTGGCTGAGCCCTCGCCGACCGAGCGAAAAGAGGCGAGAGAAGCACACTCACGTGTCGTGCCACGCCACCATAGTGGCTGGCAGATTTCACACCGACCGAGTGATCAGAGGCCAGAGCAGCGCCCTCATATGTCGTGCTCACCACCACAGTGGCTGAATGAGCCCACGCCGAACAAGCGAACAGATGCCAGACAAGCTCCCTCTTCTGTCATGCCCGCCACCACATTGGCTGGTTGGGCACACGCCGACCAAGAATAAAGAGGCCAGAGCGGCGCCCTCACCTGTCGTGCCCCCCACCACAGTGGCTTGCTGAGCGTCAGCCGACCGAGCGAACAGAGGCGAGAACAGCGCACTCATGGGTCGTGCCCGCCACCACAGTGGCTAGCAGAGTCCACGCCGACCAAGGGATCGGATGCCAGAGCTGCGCCCTCACCTGTCATGGCGCCAGCACAGTGGCTAGCTGAACCCACGCCAACCGGGCGAACAGAGGCCAGTGCAGCGCCCTAAACTGTCGTGCCCACCATCACAGGCTGGCTGAGCCCACGCCGACCGAGCGAACAGACGCCAGAGCAGCGCTCTGGCCTCTGTTCGCTCGGTCGGCGTGGGCTCAGCCAGCCACTGTGGTGTCGGTCACGACAGGTGAGTGCGCTGCTCTGGCCTCTGTTCGCTTGGTCGGCATGTGCTCAGCCACCCATTGTTGTGGCGGGCACGACAGGTGAGGTCGCTGATCTGGCCTCTGATCGCTTGGTCGGTTTAGGCTCAGCCATTCACTGTGGTTGCGGATACGACATTTGAGAGGGCTGCTCTGAACTCAGTTCGCTCGGTCGGCTTTGGTTTAGGCAGCTACTGTGGTGGTGGCACGACAGGTGAGAGCGCTGCTCTAGCCTCTTTTCGCTCTGTCGGCGTGGGCACAGCCAGCCACTGTTTTTGCGATCACGACAGGTGAGGGCGCTGCCTCCGAATATATTCAAAATGTTACCGGCTCGCGGTAAGAGGACATTCGTGTCTCGGAATAGTTTCAATGTGATGCCGTCTCGTGTTAGGAGGATAAACCTGCCTCGAATGTTTTCGCAAGTGTCGCCCGCGCGTTTTAGAGGGACCAACATTAGGCTGCCTCCGAATATTTTAAGTGTTGGCGTCTCGTGGTAGTAGGACATACTGGCCGTACGGGCCCGGAATTCGGGGTATATTCTCTGCTGCTCAAACCGAGATCATTTCGGTCTTCCCTGAAACATGAATAAACACCTATTGTATGGTGGTAGACGAATGCTGAGACTCGCCTCCGCTCAATGCTCCATCATCTGGTGTCAGATCGGCCTCTGCTCTCTACCCGCTCACGCTTCGGTTCACGACGGTTCATTTGATACTTGAGGAGGAAGAGAGACTGATACAGTCGAGGATAACGGGCTGTCCTCCGCCAGACAATGTGGTTCACACTATGATTTACTCTGTGGTGCGTGTAATCCTTGCGTAGTAGACGTATCCTAACCTAACGTAGTGGAATGTAACAAGTGGTAGGAGGAAATGCCTGCCTTGGAATATTTGCAAACTGTTGCCGGCTAGTGGTAGGAGGACATAATTTCATCGGAATATATTGATGCCGGCTTGTGGTAGGTGGTCATAACTGCCTTGGAATATTTTTAATGTGTTGCCGGCTCGTAATAGGAGGACATACCTACTTCGGAATATATTCAAAGTTTTGCCGGCTCGTTTTAGTAGGGTATACCTGCCTCTGAGTATTATCAAAGAGATGCCGGCTCGTGGTAGGAGGATATACCCGCCTCGGAATATTTTAACGATATGCAGGCTCGTGGTAGGACATACCTGCCTGGGAATATTTTCAAAGTCGTGCAGGCTCGTGGTAGGAGGACATACCGGCCGTACGGGCCCGACATTCAGTGTTGAATTCACTGCTGCTCTAACTGAGATGATTTCGGCCTTCCCTGAAACATGAATAAACACATATTGCCTGGTGGTAGACGAATGCTGAGATTCGCCTCCGCACAGCTCTCAATCGTCTGGTGTCAGTTCGGCCTCTGCTCGCTACCCGCTCCCGTCTCGGTACACGACCGTTCATTTGATACTTTAGGAAGACGAGAGACTGAGACAGGGGAGAAGACCGTAAAGTTCTCCGCTCGCCAAACTGGTCCACCCTAATAGGAGCGGCACGGCCATCTGCCTTCGGGCGGGTCCGTGGAGGAACTCTCACCGCATTGACTGTTCCCTGGTTGATACTGTCAGTATTCATATGCTTGTCTTAAAGATTACGCTATGAATGTCTTAGTGCCATTGCCTATCGGCCCTACACCAAAGTGACTGATCCCACGCCGTCGAAAGGAACAGAGGCGAGACCAAACCAACGCCCTTGCCTATCGGCCCGCCACCACAGTGACTAAGTCTACGCCGACCAAAGGAACAGAGGAGAGACCAGACCAACACATTTCCTATCGGCCCGCCACCACAGTCACTTAGCCCACGCCGACCAAAGGAACAGAAACGAGACCAGACCAACGCGCTTTTCCATCGACCCGCCTCCACATTGATTGAGGCCACGCCGACCGAAGGAACACAGGCGAGACCAAACCGACGCCCTTGGCTATAGGCCCGACATAGAGTGTTTGAGTTCACGCCAACCGAAGGAACAGAGGCGAGACAATACCAACGCCCTTGCCTATCATCCCGCCACCACAGTGATTGAATCCACGCCGACTAAAGGAAGAGAGGCGAGACCAGACCATCGCCCTTGCTTATCGGGCTGCCACCACAGTGATTGAGTCCACGCCGACCAAAGGAACAGAGGCGAGACTAGACCAACGCCTTTGCATATCGGCCCGCCACTGCAGTGACTGAGCCCACGTCCACCAAAAGAACAGAAGAGACACCAGTACTACGTCATTGCCTAAAGGCACGCCACCACAGTTACTGAGCCCACGCCGACCAAAGAAACAGACACGAGACCTGAACAACTCCATTGCCTATGGACCCGCCACCACAGTGATTGAGCCCACGCCGACCAAAGGAACATAGGCGAGACCAGACCAACGACCTTGCGTATAGGCCCGCCTCCACATTGACTGAGTACACGCCGACGAAAGGAACAGAGGCGAGACCAAATCAACGCCCTTGCCTATGGGTCCGCCAACAGTGACTGAGCCAACGCCGACCAAAGGAACAGAAGAGAGACCAGAAAAACGCCCTTGCCTATCGCCCAAGCACATCATAGACTGAGCTCGCGCCGACCAAAGAAACAGAGGCAATATCAGACCAACGCCACAGTGGCTGGCTGAGCCCACGCCGACCGAGGGATCGGAGGTCGTCGCAGCGCCCTCACCAGTCGTGCCCGCCAACAAATTGTCTGTCCTAGCCCACGACGAAGAAGCGAACAGAGGCCTGAGCAGCGCGCTCACCTGTCGAGCCTGCCACCACAGTGGCTGGCTGAGCCCAGGTCGACGGAGCTAAGAGAAGCCAGAACAGCGACCTCACATGTCCTGCCCGCCACCTAAGTGGTTGCCTGAGCCCACGGCGAACGAGCGAACACAGAACACCTCTCGTGCCAGACACCACAGTGGCTGGCTGAGCACACGACTACCGAGCGTTCAGAGGCCAGTTTAGCGCCCTCACCTGTCGTGCCAACTAACTCAGTCGCTGGCTGAACTAACGCCGACCGAGCGAACAGAGGCCAGAGCAGCGCCCTCTGCTGTCGTACACGCCACCGAAGTAGCTGGCTGAGCACACGCCGATTACGCGGTCAGAGGCCAGAAGAGCGCCCTCACCTGTCGTGCCCGCCACCACAGTGTCTGCCTGATCCCACGCCGACCAAGCGAACAGTGACGAGTGCAGCGTCCTCACCTGTGGTGACTGCCACCACAGTGGCTGGATGTGCCCATGCCGACCAATCGAACAGAGGCCAGAGCAGCGCCCTCACCTGTCGTCCCCGCGACCCCAGTGGCTGGCTGAACCCACGTCGACCGAGAGAACAGAGGCCAGTGCAGCGCACTCAACTATCGTGCCCGCCATCACAGTAGCTGACTGAACCCAAACCGACCGATGGAACAGAGGCCAGAGCAGCGTCCTCACCTGTCGTGCCCGTCACCACAGTGGCTGGTTGGGCCCACCCCAACCGAGTGAACAGAGACCAGAGCAGCGCCCACAACTATCGTGCCCGCCACCACATTGGCTGGTTGGGACCACGCCAACAAAGCGAACAGAGGCCATAGCAGCGCCCTCACCTGTCGAGTCCACCACCACAGTGGCTGGATGAGTCCACGCCGACCGAAAAAAAACAGACACCAAAGCAGCGCCCTCGCCTGTCGCTCCCGCCTACACAGTGGCTGTCTGAACCCACGCCGTCCAAGCGGACAGAACACAGAGCATGGCCCTCAACAGTCGTGCCCTCCACCACAGTGGTTGGCTGGGCCCAAGCCGACAAAGCGAAAACAGGCCAGAGCAGCACCCTCACCTGTCGTGCCCGTCACCACAGTGGCTGGGTGGGCACACGCCGACCAAGAGAAGAGAAGCCGAGCATCGCCCTCAAATATCGTGCCCTCCACGACAGTGGCTTGATGAGCCCACGCAGAACAAGCGATCAGAGGTCATAGGATCGCCCTCTTCTGTCGTGTCCGACACCACACTGGGTAGCTGAGCCCACGGCGACCAAGCGAACAGAGGCCAAAGCAGCGCCCTCAACTGTCTTGCCCACCACCACTGTGCTTTTCTGATGCCACGCCGAAAAAGCGAACAGAGGCAAGTGCTGGGCTCTCACCTGTCGTGCCCGCTACCCCAGTGGCTGGATGAGCCCACGCCGTCCTAGCTAACAGCGGCCAGAGCAGCGCTGTCACCTCTAGTGCCCGCCACCACAGTGACTGGCAGAGCCCAAGCCAACCGATCGAAGAGAGGGCAGAGGAGCGCCCTCACCTTTCGTGCCGCCACCACTGTGGCTGCCTGAGCCCACGCCGACCCCGCGAAAAAAGGTCTGAGCAATGCACTCACCTGTCGTGCCCTTCACCACAGTGGCTGGCTGAGCCCTCGCCGACCGAGCGAAAAGAGGCGAGAGAAGCACACTCACGTGTCGTGCCACGCCACCATAGTGGCTGGCAGATTTCACACCGACCGAGTGATCAGAGGCCAGAGCAGCGCCCTCATATGTCGTGCTCACCACCACAGTGGCTGAATGAGCCCACGCCGAACAAGCGAACAGATGCCAGACAAGCTCCCTCTTCTGTCATGCCCGCCACCACATTGGCTGGTTGGGCACACGCCGACCAAGAATAAAGAGGCCAGAGCGGCGCCCTCACCTGTCGTGCCCCCCACCACAGTGGCTTGCTGAGCGTCAGCCGACCGAGCGAACAGAGGCGAGAACAGCGCACTCATGGGTCGTGCCCGCCACCACAGTGGCTAGCAGAGTCCACGCCGACCAAGGGATCGGATGCCAGAGCTGCGCCCTCACCTGTCATGGCGCCAGCACAGTGGCTAGCTGAACCCACGCCAACCGGGCGAACAGAGGCCAGTGCAGCGCCCTCACCTGCCGTCTCCGCCTCCACAGTGGCTGGCTGAGCCCACACCGACAAAGCGAAGAGAGGCCAGAGCAGCGCCCCTGTCGTGCCCGCCACCACAGTGGCTGCTTAGCCTCGACTACCAAGCGAACACAGGCCAGAGCAGCGCCCTCATCTTTCTTTCGCAACATCACAGTGGCTGGCTGGGACCACGCCTTTCAAGCGCCCCGCCCACCCAGTGGCTGGCTGAGCCCACGCCGACCGAGCTAACAGAGGCGAGAGCAGCGCCCTCACCTGTCGTGCCTGCCACCAAAGTGGCTGGCTGAGCCCAAGCCGACCGAGGGAACAGTGGCCAGAGTAGCGTCCTCACCTGATGTGCCCGCCACCACAGTGGCTGGATGAGCCCATGCCGACCGAGCGAACAGAAGCCAGAGCAACGACCTCACTTTTCGTGCCCGCCTCCTCAGTCGCTACCTGAGCCAACGTCAACTGAGCAAACACAGGCCAGAGGAGCTTCCTCACCTGTCGTTCCCGCCACGATATTGGCTGGCTGAGACCATGCCGACCAAGAGAACAGAGGCCAGTGCAGCGCCCTCACATTTCGTGCCCGCCACCGCAGTGGCAGGCAGGTACCACGCTGACCAAGCGAAGAGAGGCCAAATCAGCGCCCTCACTAGTCGTGCAAGCCACTATGGTGACTGGCTTGGCCCACGCCCACCAATCGAACAGTGGCCAGAATAGCGCCCTCACCTGTCGTTCCAGCCACCACAGTGGCTGGCTGGGCCCACGCCAACGAAGCGAAAAGACGCCAGAGCAGCGCCCTCACCAGTCGTGCCCGCCACCACAGTCGCTGGCTGAGCCCACGCCGAAAAAAACGAACAGAATCCAGAGCAGCGCCCTGAACTGTCGTGCCCGGCACCAGAATGGCTGTCTGAGCCAACACCGAACGATCGAACAGAGGCCAAAGCAGCGCCCGTACCTGTCGTTCCCGCCACCACTGTGTTTGCCTGAGCCCACACCTAATGAGCGAACACAGGCCAGAGCAGTGCCCTCAACTGTCGTCCCTGCCACGTTAGTGGCTCTCTGAGCCCATGTCGACCGAGAGAACAGAGGCCAGAGCAGCGCCCTCACCTGTCGTGCGCGACAACACAGAGGCTGGTAGAGGCCACGCCGACCAAGCGATCCGAGGCCAGAGCAACGCCCTCAGATTTCGTGCCCGCCACCACAGTAGCTGGCTGGGACGACGCCAATGAAGCGAACAGAGGCCAGAGTGGCGCCCTCACCTGTCGTGCCCGCCACCACTGTGTCTCGCTGGGCCCACGCCGACAAAGCGAACAGAGGCAAGAGGAGCGCCCTCAACTATCGTGCCCGCCACCACAGTGGATGGAGAAACCCACGCTGACCAAGCCAACAGAGGCCAAAGAAGCGGCCTCACCTGTCGTTGCACTCATCACATTGGCTGGCTGATCCCACGCCAACCGGGCGAACAGAGGCCAGTGCAGTGCCCTCATCTTTCTTTCGCAACATCACAGTGGCTGGCTGGGACCACGCCTTTCAAGCGAACAGACGACACACCAGCGCCCTCACCTCTCCTGCCCGCCAACACAGAGGCTGGCAGAGCCCACTCCGACCGATGGAGCTGAGGCCACAGCTGCGCCCTTACTTGATGAAGCCGCGTCCACAGTGGCTGGCTCAGCCCACGTCGAACGAGCTAACGGAGGCCAGAGCAGCGCCCTCACCTTCGTGTCCGCCACCACAGTGGCTGGCTGAGCCCACACCGACAAAGCGAACAGAGGTCAGAGCAGCGCCCCTGAGTGCCCGCCACCACAGTGGCTGGCTGAGCCACGCCTACTATGCTAACAGAGTCCAGACCAACGCCCTCACTTGTCGTACCCGCCACCACAATGGCTGGCTGAGCCCTCGCCGACCAAGCGAATAGAGGCCAGAGAAGCTCCCTCACCTGACGTGCCCGCCACCACAGTGGCTGGCTGAAGCCACACCGACCAAGCTAACAGAGGCCACAGCAGCGCCCTCATCTGTCTATCCCATCACCACAGTGGCTGGCTGGGACCACGCCGATCAAGTGAACAGAGGACAGACCAGCGCCCTCACCTCTAGTGCACGCCAACAGAAAGGCTGGCAGAGCCCACACCGACCGACGGAGCTGAGGCCAGACCGGCGCCCTTACTTGACGGGCCCGCGACTGAGCGAACACATGCCAGAAGTGCTCCTCAGCTGTCGTTCCCGCCACGATAGTGGCTGGCTGAGACCATGCCGACCGAGAGAACAGAGGCTAGTGCAGTGCCCTCACCTGTCGTGCCCCCCACCACAGTGGCTGGCAGAGGCCACGCCTAACAAGCGAACCGAGGCCAGAGCAGCGCCCTCACATTTCGTGCCCGCCACCGCAGTGGCTGTCAGGTACCACGATGACCAAGCGAAGAGAGGCCAAATCAGCTCCCTCACATGTCGTGCAAGCCACCATGGTGGCTGGCTTGGCCCACGCCCACCAATCGAACAGTGGCCAGAATGTCGCCCTCACCTGTCGTTGCCGCCACCACAGTGGCTGCCTGGGCCCTCGCCAACCAAGCGAAAAGACGCCAGAGCAGCGCCCTCACCTGTCGTGCCCGCCACCACAGTCGCTGGCTGAGCCCACGCTGAAAGAACTAACAGAGTCCAGAGCAGCGCCCTGAACTGTCGTGCCCACCACCACAGTTGCTGTCTGAGCCAACTCCGAACGATCGAACAGAGGCTAAAGCATCGCCCGCACCTGTCGTTCTCGCCACCACTGTGTCTGGCTGATCCCACGCCTACTGAGCGAACACAGGCCAGAGCAGTGCCCTCAACTGTCGTGCCTGCCACGATAGTGGCTCTCTGAGCCCATGCCGACCGAGAGAACAGAGGCCAGAGCAGCGCCCTCACCTGTCGTGCCCGCCACCACAGTGGCTGGTAAAGGCCACGCCGACCAAGCGATCCGAGGCCAGATCAGCGCCCTCAGATTTCGTGCCCGCCACCACAGAAGCTGGCTGGGACCACGCCAATCAAGCGAACAGAGGCCAGAGTAGCGCCCTCAACTCTCGTGCCCGCCACCACAGAGGATGGATAAACCACGCTGACGAAGCGAACAGAGGCCAGAGATGAGGCCTCACCTGTCGTTGCAGTCAACACACTGGCTGGCTGATCCCACGCCACCCGGGCGAACAGAGGCCAGTGCAGTGTCCTCACCTGTCTTGTCCGCCACCACAGTTGCTTGCTGAGCCCACACCGACAAAGCGAACAGAGCCCAGAGCAGCGCCTCTGTCGTGCCCGCCACCACAGTGGCTGGCTGAGCCACGCCTACCAAGCGAACACAGGCCAGAGCAGCGCCATCAGCTGTCGTCCCGCCACCCCAGTGGCTGGCTGAGCCTAATCCGACCGAGAGATCAGAGGCCAGAGCAGCGCCCTTAACTGTCGTGCCCGCAACCGAGTGGCTGGCTGTGCCCACACCGACCGAGGGAACAGAGGCCAGAGCAGCGCCCTCACCTGTCTTTCAAGCCACCACAGTGGCTGGCTGGGACCACGCCGATCAAGCGAACAGAGACCAGAACAGCGTCCTCACATTTCGTGCTCGCCACCACAGTGGCTGGCTGAGCCCACGCCGACGAAGCGAAGAGAGGCCAAATCAGCACCCTCACATGTCGTGCAAGCCTCCATGGTGGCTGGCTGGGCCCACGCCAACGAACCTAACAGTGGCTAGAGTTGTGCCCTCACCTTTTCTGCCCGCCACCACGGTGGCTGGCTTGGCCCACGCCAACCAAGCGAACAGAGGCCAGAGCAGCGCCCTCAGCTTTCGTGCCCGCCACCACAGTGGCTGGCTGAGCCCACGCCAAACGATTGAACAGAGGCCAGAACAGCGCCCGCACCTGTCGTGCCTGCACCACAGTGTCTGCCTGAGCCCACGCCGACCGAGCGAACAGAGGCCAAAGCATTGCCCTCATCTGTCGTGCCCGCCAACACAGAGGCTGGCAGAGCCCACTCCGACCGATGGAGCTGAGGCCAGATCGGCCCACTCACTTGACGGGCCCGCGAACTCAGTGGCTAGCTGAACCCACGCCGACCGAGCGAACAGAGTCCAGAGCAGTGCCTTCACCTGTCATGCTCGCCGCCACAGTGGCTGGCTGAGCCCACGCCGAAAAAGCGGACAGAGGCCAGAGCAGCGCCCTCACCAGCGTGTCCGCAACCACTGTGGCTAGCTGAGCTCACGCCGAAGCAACAAACAGAGGCCAGAGCAGCGTCTTACCTGTTGTGCCCTCCAACACAGTGCCTGTCAGAGCCCACGCCGAACGAGCGAGCAGAAGCCGGAGCCGCGACATCACCTCTCGTGGCCGCCAACTCAGCGGCTAGTTGATCCCATACCGACCAAGCGAACAGAGGCCAGAAAAGCGCCCTCACCTGTCTTGTCCGCAACCATTGTGACTGGTTGAGCCCACGCCGAACGATTGAACAGAGGCAGGGCAGCGCCTTTGCTGTCGTGCCCGCCAACACACTGGCTGGCAGAGCCCTCGCCGAACGAGCGAGCAGAGGCCAGAGCCGCGCACTCACCTCTCGTGGCCGCAAACTCAGCGGCTGGTTGAGCCCATGACGACCGAGCGAACAGAGACCAGATCAACGCCCTCACCTATCGTGCCCACCACCACAGTGGCTGGATGAGCCCACGCCAACCGAGCGAGCAAAGGCCAGAATAGCGCCCTCTCCTGTCGTGACCCCCACGACAGTGGCTGGCTCAACCCACGCAGAGCAAGCGATCAGAGGTCATGGGATCGCCGTCACCTGTCGTGTCCGCCACCACGCTGGGTAGCTGAGCCCACGACTAACACGCGAAGAGAGGCCAGAGCAGCGCCCTCACATTTCGCGCTCAGCAATACAGTGGCTGTCTGGGACCACGCCTAGAAATCGAACAGAGGCCAGGGCAGGGCCTTCACCTGTCGTGCCCGCCACCACAGTGGCTGGCTGAGCCCACGCCGACCCAGCGAACAGAGGCCAGAGAAGCGCCATCACAGGTCGTGCCCGCTACCACAGTGCCTGGCTTGGCCCACGCCGACCTAGCTAACAGTGGACATAACAGCGTCCTCACCTGTCGTGACCGCCACCACAGTGGCTGGCTGAGCCCATGCCGACCGAGGGAACAAAGGCCAGAGTAGCGCCCTCAGCTATCGTCCCCACCACCCCAGTGGCTGGCTGAACCCATGCCAACCAAGCTAACAGGGACCAGAGCAGTGCCCTTATGTGTCATGCCCGCCATCCCAGTGGCTGGCTGACCCACGCACGCCAAGCGAGCAGATGCCAGAGCAGTGCCCTCAGCTGTCGTCCCCGCCACCCCAGTGGCTTGCTGAGCCCACGCCCACCAACCGCACAGAGGCCTGAACTGCGCCCTCACGTGCCCTGCCCGCCACCACAGAGGCTGACTGATTCCACGCCGACATATCGAAAAGTGGTCAGAGCATCGCCCTCACCTGTCGCGTCCTCCACCACAGTGGCTGAATGAGCCCACGCCGACCGATAGAACAGAGGCCAAAGCAGCGCTCTCGCCTGTCGCTCCCGCCAACACAGTGGCTGTCTGACCCACGCCAACCAAGCGGACAGAACACAGAGCATGGCCCTCAACAGTCGTGCCGTCCACCACAGTGGTTGGCTGGGCCAACGCCGACCAAGCGAGAAGAGGTCAGAGCAACGCCCTCACATGTCGTGCCCGCCACCACAGTGGCTGACTGGGCACACGCCGACCATGCGAACAGAGGCCGAGGATCGCCCTCAACTATCGTGCCCACACGACAGTGGCTGGCTGAGCCCACGCAGAACAAGCGATCAGAGGTCATAGGATCGCCCTCACCTGTCGTGTCCGCAACCACATTGGGTAGCTGAGCCCACGCCGAACACGCGAAGAGAGGCCAGAGCAGCGTTCTCACATTTCGCGCTCGGCAATACAGTGGCTGCCTGGGACCACGCCTACAAATCGAACAGAGGCCAGGGCAGCGCCTTCACCTGTCGTGCCCGCCAACACAGTGGCTGGCTAATCCCACGCCGACTCAGCGAACAGAGGCCAGAGATGCGCCATCACCTGTCGTGCCCACGCCGACCTAGCGAACAGAGGACAGAGGTCTTCACCTGTCGTGATCGCCATCACAGTGGCTGGCTGAGCCTACGACGACTGGCTGGCTGGCGGGCACTAGAGGTGTCGGCGCTGCTCTGGCCTCTATACGCTCGGTCGCGTGGGCTCAACCAGCCTCAGTGGTTGCGGACAACAGATTAGGGCGATTCTCTGGCCTCTGTTCGCTTGGTCGGCGTGGGCTTAGCCAGCCACTGTAGTGTCGGGCACGACGGGTGAGGGCGCTGCTCTGGCCTCTGTTCACTCGGTCGGCGTGGGCTAAGCCAGCCACTGTGGTGACGGACACGACGGTTGAGGGCTTTGCTCTAGCCTCTGTTCTCTCGGTCGGCGTAGGCTCAGCCAGCCACTGTGGTGACGGGCACGACGGCGCATGGTCGGCGTGGCCTCAGGCAGCCACTGTGTAGGCGGGCACGACAGGTGAGGGCGCTGGTCTGGCCTCTGTCCTCTCGGTCGGCGTTGGTTCAGCCAGCCAATCGGGTTGCTAGGACGACAGGTGATTGCGATGCTCTGGCTTGTGTTCGATTCGTAGGCATGGCTCAGCCAACCACTGTGGTGGCGGGCACAACAGGTGAGGGCGCTGCATTGGCCTCTGTTCTCTCGGTTGGTATGGGCTGAGCCAGGTACTATCGTGGCGGGAACGACAGGTGAGGGCGCTGCTCTGGCCTCTGTTCGCTTGTTAGACGTGGCTCAGCCAGCCACTGTGTTGGCGAGAACAACAGGTGAGGGCTCTGCTCTGACCCCTGTTCGCTTCGTCGGATTGGGCTCTGCCAGCCACTGTGGTAGCGGACACGACAGGTGAGGGCGCTGATCTGGCCTCTGTTCGCTTGGTAGACGTGGCTCAGCCAGCCACTGTGGTGGCGAGGACAACAGGTGAGGGCGCTGCTCGGGCCCGTGTTCGCATCGTCGGCTTGGGCTCAGCCAGCCACTGTGGTAGCGGACACGACAGGTGAGGGCGCTGATCTGCCTCTGTTCGCTCCTTCGTCGTGGCCTCAGCCGGCCACTGTGGTCGCGGATACGACAGGTGAGGGCGCTGCTCTGTCCTGTGTTCTCCCAGTAGGCATGGGCACAACCAGCCACTGCGGTGGCGGCCACGACAGGTGAGGGAGCTGTTTTTGCCTCTGTTCGCTTGGTCGGCGTGGGCTGAGCCAGCCACTGTGGTGACGGGCACGACAGTTGAGGGCGTTTCTCTGGCCTCTGTTCTCTCGGTCGGCGTAGGCACAGCCAGCCACTGTGGTGGCAGGCACGACAGGTGTGGGCGCTGATTTGGCCTCTGTTCGCATGGTCGGCGTGGCCTCAGGCAGCCACTGTGTAGTCGGGCACGACAAGTGAGGGTGCTGCTCTGGCCTCTGTTCACTCGGTCGGCGTATGCTCAGCCAGCCACTGGGGTGGCGGGGACATCAGGTGATGACGATGCTCTGGCATGTGTTCGCTTGGTAGGCGTGGCTCAGACAGCCACTTTGGTGGCGGGCACTACAGGGGCGCTGCTCTTGCCTCTGATCGCTTTGTCGGTGTGGGCTCAGCCGGCCACTGTGGTGGCGGACACGACAGGTGAGGGCGCTGCTCTGGCCTCCATTATCTCGGTCGACGTTGGCTGAGCCAGCCATAGTAGTCGCGGGCCAGTCAAGTGAGGTCGCCGCTCTGGCCTCAGCTCCATCTGTCTGTGTTGGCGAGCACGATAGGTGAAGGCTCTGCTTTGGCCTCTGTTCGCTCGGTCGGCGTATGATCAGGCAGACACTGTGGTGCCGGGTACGACAGGTGCGGGCGCTGCTGTGGCCTCTGTTCGATCGTTCGGCGTGGGTTCAGCCAGCCACTGTAGTGGCGGGCACGAAAGCTGAGGCCGCTGCTCTGGCCTCTGTTCGCTTGGTTGGCGTGGGCCCAGCCAGCCACTGTGGTGGCGGGCACGACAGGTGAGGGCGCAACTCTAGCCACTTCGCTTGGTTGGCGTGGGCTCAGCCAGCCACCATAGTGGCTTGAACGACATGTGTGGGCGCTGATTTGGCCTCTCTTCGTTTGATCGACGTGGTCCCAGCCAGCCACTGCGGTGGCGGGAAAGACAGGTGAGGGCGCTACTGTTGTCTCTGTTCGCTTGGTCGGCTTGGGCTGAGCCAGCCACTGACATGACGGGCACTACAGTTGAGGGCGCTGCTCTGGCCTCTGTCCTCTCGGTCGGCGTAGGCTCAGCCAGCCACTGTGGAGGCGGGGACGACAGGGGAGCTGCTCTGGACTCTGTTAGAATTGTCGGTGTGGACTCAGCCAGCCACTGTGGTGGTTGACGCGACAGGTGAGGGCGCTCCTCTGGCCTCCGTTAGCTCGGTTGACGTGGGCTGAGCCAGCCACTGTGGTCGCGGGCCCGTCAAGTAAGTTCGCCACTCTGGCCTCAGCTCCATCGGTCGGAGTGGGCTCTGCCAGCCTCTGTGTTGTTGGGCACGACAGGTGAGGGCACAAATCTAGCCGCTGTTAGCTTGGTTGGCGTGGGCCCATCCAGCAACCATGGTGGCTTTCACGACATGTGAGGGTGCTGGTCTGGCCTCTGTTCGCTTGATCGGCATGGTCCCAGCCAGCCACTGTGGTGACGGGAAAGACAGGTGAGGGCGATGCTGTGGTCTCTGTTCGCTCCGTCGGCTTGGGCTCAGCCAGCCACTCGGTTGCGGGCACGACAGTTGAGAGCGCTGCTCTGGCCTCTGTTCACTCGGTCGGCGTACGCTCAGCCAGCCACTGGGGTGGCGAGCACGAAATGTGAGGGCGCAGGTCTGGCCTCTGTTCGCTTGATCGGCATGGTCCCAGCCAGCCACTGTGGTGGCTGGAAAGACAGGTGAGGGCGCTGCTGTGGTCTCCGATAAGAACCAATAATTTGCTGTCACAGCTAGAGCCTGTTCTGGGCAGTAACGTTTATATTGATATGACAGTGTCACTTGACATTCCTGTGGGCTGTCATTTATCAAAGCATCATAATTAACACATCTCTGCCAACTCGATTTTCAGAACTGACAAATTAAGCCACTATTTCAAATATCTATTTATTTTCACTTCCACAACTACACATATAATACACGTTTTCTGACTACCAACATCATCGCAGACTATTATGTCTGTAACTAACTAACTAACTAACTCCATAGAGCAGAGTCCTTCTTGAGAAGCTAACAGGTCGTCAGCTAGTCAAGAAATTCCCCGCGTTTTATGGAACCCGAAAGTTCATTACCGCACTCACAACAGCCCGCCACCTGTCCCTATCCTGAGCCATATCAATCCAGTCCATGTCTCCCCATCCCAGTATTGAAGATGCATTTTAATATTATTCCGCCATCTACGCCTGGGTCTTCCAAGTGGTCTTCCTTCAGGTCTCCCCACCAAAATCCTGTATGCACCTGTCCCCTCAAACATACGTGCTACATGCCCCGCCCACCTCATTCTTCTTGATTTGATCACCCGAATAATATTTGGTGATTATAATATTGGGCTCAGCCAGCCACTCGGTTGCGGGCACGACAGTTGAGAGCGCTGCTCTGGCCTCTGTTCACTCGGTCGGCGTACGCTCAGCCAGCCACTGGGGTGGCGGGGACGACAGCTGATTGCGCGGCTCTGGCCTCTGTCCTCTCGGTCGGCGTAGGCTCAGCCAGCCACTGGGGTGGCGGGGACGACATGTGATAGCGCTGCTATGATCTGTGTTCGCTTGGTAGGCGTGGCTCAACCAGCCACTGTGGCGGCGGGCACGACAGGGGCGCTGCTCTGGCCGCTGTTCGCTTTGTTGGTGTGGGCTCAGCCAGCCACTGTGGTTGCGGACACGACAAGTGAGTGCGCTGCTTTGGCCTCTTTTCGCTTGGTCCGCGTCTGCTCAGGCAGACACTGTGGTGGTGGGCACGACACGTGCGGGCGCTGCTCTGGCCTCTGTTCTCTCTTTCGGCGTAGGCTCAGCCCGCCACTGCGTAGGCGGGGAACATAGCTGATGGCGCTGCTCTGGCGTGTGTTCGATTGGTAGGCGTGGCTCAGCCAGCCACTGTGGTGGCTGGCACGACAGGGGCGCTGCTCTGGCCGCTGTTCGCTTTGTCGGTGTGGACTGAGCCAGCCACAGTAATCGCGGGCCCGACAAGTGAGTACGCCGCTCTGGCCTCAGCTCCATCGGTCGGAGTGGGCTCTGCAGCCTGTGTTGGTGGCCACGACAGGTGAGGGCGCTGCTTTGGCCTCTGTTCGCTCGGTCGGCGTTGGCTCAGGCAGACACTGTGGTGCCGGCACGACAGGTGCGGGCGCTGCTCTGGCCTCAGTTCGATCGTTCGGTGTGGGCTCAGCCAGCCACTGTGGTGGCGGGAACGAAAGCTGAGGGCGCTGCTCTGACCTCTTTTCGCTTGGTTGGCATGGGCCCAGCCAGCCACTGTGGTGGCGGGCACGACAGTTGAGGGCACAACTCTAGCGACTGTTAGCTTGGTTGGCGTGGGCCCAGCCAGCCACCATGGTGGCTTGCACGACATGTAAGTGCGCTGGTCTGGCCTCTGTTCGCTTGATCTGCGTGGTCCCAGCCAGCCACTGTGGTGGCGGGAAAGACAGGTGAGGGCGCTGCTGTGGTCTCTGTTCGCTCGGTTCGCTTGGGCTGAGCAAGCGACTGTGGTGGCGGGCACGACAGTTGAGGGCGCTGCTCTGGCTTCTGTTCCCTCGGTCGGTGTGGGCTCAGCCAGCCTTTCGGTTGGGGGCACGACATTTGAATGCGCTGCTCTGGCCTCTGTTCTCTCGTTCGGCGTAGGCTCAGCCAGCAACTGGGGTGGCGGTGACGACAGCTGATGGCGCTGCTCTGGCCTGTGTTCGCTTGGTAGGCGTGGCTCAGCCAGACACTGAGGTGGCGGGGACTATAATTGAGGGCGCTGCTCTGGCCTCCGTTAGCTCGGTCGGAGTGGGCTAAGCCAGCCACTGTGGTGACGGACACGACGGTTGAGGGCTTTGTTCTAGCCTCTGTTCTCTCGGTCGGCGTAGGCTCAGCCAGCCACTGTGGTGACGGGCACGACAGGTGATGGCGCTGCTCTGGTCTCTGTTCGCTCGGTCGCCGTGGGCTCAGCCAGCCACTGTGATGGCGGGCACGACAGATGAGTGCGTTGCTCTGGCCTCGGTTAGCTCGGTCGGCGTTGGCTGATCCAGCCACTGTCGTGACGGGCACGACAGTTCAGGGCTTTGCTCTGGCCTCTGTTCTCTCGGTCGGCGTAGGCTCATCCAGCCACTGGGGTGGCGAGCACATCAGGTGAGAAAGCTGCTCTGGCCACTGTTCCCTCGGTCGGCGTAGGCTCAGCCAGCCACTGTGGTGGCGGGCACGTCAAGTGAGGGAGCTGCTCTGGCCACTGTTCCCTCGGTCGGCGTAGGCTCAGCCAGGCACTGTGGTGTTGGGCACGACATGTGAGGGCGCTGCTCTGGCCAATGTTCGATTGGTAGGCGTGGGCCCAACCAGCCACCATGGTGGCTTGCACGACATGTGACGGCGCTGATTTGGCCTCTCTTCTCTTCGTCGGCGTGGTCCCAGCCAGACACTGTGGTGGAGGGTAAGACAAGTGAGGGCGTTGCTCTGGCCTCTGTTCGCATGGTCGGCGTGGCCTCAGGCAGCCACTGTGTAGGCGGGCACGACAGGTGAGGGCGCTGGTCTGGCCTCTGTCCTCTCGGTCGGCGTTGGTTCAGCCAGCCAATCGGGTTGCTAGGACGACAGGTGATGGCGATGCTCTGGCTTGTGTTCGATTCGTAGGCGTGGCTCAGCCAACCACTGTGGTGGCGGGCACAACAGGTGAGGGCGCTGCATTGGCCTCTGTTCTCTCGGTCGGTATGGGCTGAGCCAGGTACTATCGTGGCGGGAACGACAGGTGAGGGCGCTGCTCTGGCCTCTGTTCGCTTGTTAGACGTGGCTCAGCCAGCCACTGTGTTGGCGAGAACAACAGGTGAGGGCTCTGCTCTGGCCCCTGTTCGCTTCGTCGGGTTGGGCTCTGCCAGCCACTGTGGTAGCGGACACGACAGGTGAGGGCGCTGATCTGGCCTCTGTTCGCTTGGTAGACGTGGCTCAGCCAGCCACTGTGGTGGCGAGGACAACAGGTGAGGGCGCTGCTCGGGCCCGTGTTCGCATCTTCGGCTTGGGCTCAGCCAACCACTGTGGTAGCGGACACGACAGGTGAGGGCGCTGATCTGCCTCTGTTCGCTCCCTCGGCGTGGCCTTAGCCGGCCACTGTGGTCGCGGATACGACAGGTGAGGGCGCTGCTCTGTCCTGTGTTCTCCCAGTCGGCATGGGCACAACCAGCCACTGCGGTGGCGGCCACGACAGGTGAGGGCGCTGTTTTTGCCTCTGTTCGCTTGGTCGGCGTGGGCTGAGCCAGCCACTGTGGTGACGGGCACGACAGTTGAGGGCGTTTCTCTGGACTCTGTTCTCTCGGTCGGCGTAGGCACAGCCAGCCACTTTGGTGGCAGGCACGACAGGTGTGGGCGCTGATTTGGCCTCTGTTCGCATGGTCGGCGTGGCCTCAGGCAGCCACTGTGTAGTCGGGCACGACAAGTGAGGGTGCTGCTCTGGCCTCTGTTCACTCGGTCGGCGTATGCTCAGCCAGCCACTGGGGTGGCGGGGACGTCAGGTGATGACGATGCTCTGGCATGTGTTCGCTTGGTAGGCGTGGCTCAGACAGCCACTTTGGTGGCGGGCACTACAGGGGCGCTGCTCTTGCCTCTGATCGCTTTGTCGGTGTGGGCTCAGCCGGCCACTGTGGTGGTGGACACGACAGGTGAGGGCGCTGCTCTGGCCTCCATTATCTCGGTCGACGTTGGCTGAGCCAGCCATAGTAGTCGCGGGCCAGTCAAGTGAGGTCGCCGCTCTGGCCTCAGCTCCATCTGTCTGTGTTGGCGAGCACGACAGGTGAAGGCGCTGCTTTGGCCTCTGTTCGCTCGGTCGGCGTAGGATCAGGCAGACACTGTGGTGGCGGGCACGACAGGTGCGGGAGCTGCTCTGGCCTCCGTTCGATCGTTCGGCGTGGGTCAGCCAGCCACTGTGGTGGCGGGAACTACAGGTGACGGCGCAACTCTAGCCACTGTTCGGTTGGTTGGCGTGGGCGCAGCCAGCCACTGTGGTGGCGAGCACGACAGTTGAGGGCGCAACTCTAGCCACTGTTCGCTTGGTTGGCGTTGGCCCAGCCAGCCACCATGGTGGCTTGAACGACATGTGAGGTCGCTGATTTGGCCTCTCTTCGCTTGATCGACGTGGTTCCAGCCAGCCACTGCGGTGGCGTGAAAGACAGGTGAGGGCGCTGCTGTGGTCTCTGTTCGCTTTGTCGATTTGGGCTTAGCCAGCCACTGTGAAGACGGGCACTACAGTTGCGGGCGCTGCTCTGTCCTCTCGGTAGGCGTAGGCTCACCAGCCACTGGGACGGCGGGGACGACAGCTGATGGCGCTGCTCTGATCTGTGTTCGATTGGTAGGCGTGGCTCAGACAGCCACTGTGGTGGCGGGCACGACAGGGGCGCTGCTCTGGCCGCTGTTCGCTTTGTCGGTGTGGGCTGAAACAGCCACTGTGATCGCGGGCCCGTCAAGTGAGTGCGCCGCGCTGGCCTCAGCTCCATCGGTCGGAGTGGGCTCTGCCAGCCTGTGTGTTGTTGGGCACGACAGGTGAGGGCGCTGCTTTGGCCTCTGTTCGCACGGTCGGCGTGGGCTCAGGCAGACACTGTGGTGCCGGGTACGACAGGTGCGGGCGCTGCTGTGGCCTCTATTCGATCGTTCGGCGTGGGCTCAGCCAGCCACTGTAGTGGCGGGCACGAAAGCTGAGGCCGCTGCTCTGGCCTCTTTTCGCTTGGTTGGCGTGGGCCCAGCCAGCCACTGTGGTGGCGGGCACGACAGGTGAGGGCGCAACTCTAGCCACTTCGCTTGGTTGGCGTGGGCTCAGCCAGCCACCATAGTGGCTTGAGTGACATGTGTGGGCGCTGATTTGGCCTCTCTTCGTTTGATCGACGTGGTCCCAGCCAGCCACTGCGGTGGCGGGAAAGACAGGTGAGGGCGCTACTGTTGTCTCTGTTCGCTTGGTCGGCTTGGGCTGAGCCAGCCACTGACATGACGGGCACTACAGTTGAGGGCGCTGCTCTGGCCTCTGTCCTCTCGGTCGGCGTAGGCTCAGCCAGCCACTGTGGTGGCGGGGACGACAGGGGAGCTGCTCTGGACTCTGTTAGAATTGTCGGTGTGGACTCAGCCAGCCACTGTAGTGGCTGACGCGACAGGTGAGGGCGCTCCTCTGGCCTCCGTTAGCTCGGTTGACGTGGGCTGAGCCAGCCACTGTGGTCGCGGGCCCGTCAAGTAAGTTCGCCACTCCGGCCTCAGCTCCATCGGTCGGAGTGGGCTCTGCCAGCCTCTGTGTTGTTGGGCACGACAGGTGAGGGCACAAATCTAGCCGCTGTTAGCTTGGTTGGCGTGGGCCCATCCAGCAACCATGGTGGCTTTCACGACATGTGAGGGTGCTGGTCTGGCCTCTGTTCGCTTGATCGGCATGGTCCCAGCCAGCCACTGTGGTGACGGGAAAGACAGGTGAGGGCGATGCTGTGGTCTCTGTTCGCTCCGTCGGCTTGGGCTCAGCCAGCCACTCGGTTGCGGGCACGACAGTTGAGAGCGCTGCTCTGGCCTCTGTTCACTCGGTCGGCGTACGCTCAGCCAGCCACTGGGGTGGCGAGCACGAAATGTGAGGGCGCAGGTCTGGCCTCTGTTCGCTTGATCGGCATGGTCCCAGACAGCCACTGTGGTGGCTGGAAAGACAGGTGAGGGCGCTGCTGTGGTCTCCGATAAGAACCAATAATTTGCTGTCACAGCTAGAGCCTGTTCTGGGCAGTAACGTTTATATTGATATGACAGTGTCACTTGACATTCCTGTGGGCTGTCATTTATCAAAGCATCATAATTAACACATCTCTGCCAACTCGATTTTCAGAACTGACAAATTAAGCCACTATTTCAAATATCTATTTATTTTCACTTCCACAACTACACATATAATACACGTTTTCTGACTACCAACATCATCGCAGACTATTATGTCTGTAACTAACTAACTAACTAACTAACTCCATAGAGCAGAGTCCTTCTTGAGAAGCTAACAGGTCGTCAGCTAGTCAAGAAATTCCCCGCGTTTTATGGAACCCGAAAGTTCATTACCGCACTCACAACAGCCCGCCACCTGTCCCTATCCTGAGCCATATCAATCCAGTCCATGTCTCCCCATCCCAGTATTGAAGATGCATTTTAATATTATTCCGCCATCTACGCCTGGGTCTTCCAAGTGGTCTTCCTTCAGGTCTCCCCACCAAAATCCTGTATGCACCTGTCCCCTCAAACATACGTGCTACATGCCCCGCCCACCTCATTCTTCTTGATTTGATCACCCGAATAATATTTGGTGATTATAATATTGGGCTCAGCCAGCCACTCGGTTGCGGGCACGACAGTTGAGAGCGCTGCTCTGGCCTCTGTTCACTCGGTCGGCGTACGCTCAGCCAGCCACTGGGGTGGCGGGGACGACAGCTGATTGCGCGGCTCTGGCCTCTGTCCTCTCGGTCGGCGTAGGCTCAGCCAGCCACTGGGGTGGCGGGGACGACATGTGATAGCGCTGCTATGATCTGTGTTCGCTTGGTAGGCGTGGCTCAACCAGCCACTGTGGCGGCGGGCACGACAGGGGCGCTGCTCTGGCCGCTGTTCGCTTTGTTGGTGTGGGCTCAGCCAGCCACTGTGGTTGCGGACACGACAAGTGAGTGCGCTGCTTTGGCCTCTTTTCGCTTGGTCCGCGTCTGCTCAGGCAGACACTGTGGTGGTGGGCACGACACGTGCGGGCGCTGCTCTGGCCTCTGTTCTCTCTTTCGGCGTAGGCTCAGCCCGCCACTGCGTAGGCGGGGAACATAGCTGATGGCGCTGCTCTGGCGTGTGTTCGATTGGTAGGCGTGGCTCAACCAGCCACTGTGGCGGCGGGCACGACAGGGGCGCTGCTCTGGCCGCTGTTCGCTTTGTCGGTGTGGGCTGTTCCAGCCACAGTAATCGCGGGCCCGACAAGTGAGTACGCCGCTCTGGCCTCAGCTCCATCGGTCGGAGTGGGCTCTGCAGCCTGTGTTGGTGGCCACGACAGGTGAGGGCGCTGCTTTGGCCTCTGTTTGCTCGGTCGGTGTTGGCTCAGGCAGACACTGTGGTGCCGGCACGACAGGTGCGGGCGCTGCTCTGGCCTCAGTTCGATCGTTCGGTGTGGGCTCAGCCAGCCACTGTGGTGGCGGGAACGAAAGCTGAGGGCGCTGCTCTGACCTCTGTTCGCTTGGTTGGCATGGGCCCAGCCAGCCACTGTGGTGGCGGGCACGACAGTTGAGGGCACAACTCTAGCGACTGTTAGCTTGGTTGGCGTGGGCCCAGCCAGCCACCATGGTGGCTTGCACGACATGTGAGGTCGCTGATTTGGCCTCTCTTCGCTTGATCGACGTGGTTCCAGCCAGCCACTGCGGTGGCGTGAAAGACAGGTGAGGGCGCTGCTGTGGTCTCTGTTCGCTTTGTCGGTTTGGGCTTAGCCAGCCACTGTGATGACGGGCACTACAGTTGAGGGCGCTGCTCTGTCCTCTCGGTCGGCGTAGGCTCAGCCAGCCACTGGGATGGCGGGGACGACAGCTGATGGCGCTGCTCTGATCTGTGTTCGATTGGTAGGCGTGGCTCAGCCAGCCACTGTGGTGGCGGGCACGACAGGGGAGCTGCTCTGGCCGCTGTTCGCTTTGTCGGTGTGGGCTGAACCAGCCACTGTGATCGCGGGCCCGTCAAGTGAGTGCGCCGTCTGGCCTCAGCTCCATCTGTCGGAGTGGGCTCTGCCAGCCTCTGTGTTGTTGGGTACGACAGGTGAGGGCGCTGCTTTGGCCTCTGTTCGCACGGTCGGCGTGGGCTCAGGCAGACACTGTGGTGCCGGGTACGACAGGTGCGG
Organism: Reticulitermes speratus; assembly: GCA_021186555.1. Taxonomy (NCBI): domain Eukaryota; kingdom Metazoa; phylum Arthropoda; class Insecta; order Blattodea; family Rhinotermitidae; genus Reticulitermes; species Reticulitermes speratus. Next base: position 27,494,359 of record JAJKFL010000005.1, read on the forward strand.
GCGCTGCTGTGGCCTCTGTTCGATCGTTCGGCGTGGGCTCAGCCAGCCACTGTAGTGGCGGGAACGAAAGCTGAGGGCGCTGCTCTGACCTCTGTTCGCTTGGTTGGCATGGGCCCAGCCAGCCACTGTGGTGGCGGGCACGACAGTTGAGGGCACAACTCTAGCGACTGTTAGCTTGGTTGGCGTGGGCCCAGCCAGCCACCATGGTGGCTTGCACGACATGTAAGTGCGCTGGTCTGGCCTCTGTTCGCTTGATCTGCGTGGTCCCAGCCAGCCACTGTGGTGGCGGGAAAGACAGGTGAGGGCGCTGCTGTGGTCTCTGTTCGCTCAGTTGGCTTGGGCTGAGCAAGCGACTGTGGTGGCGGGCACGACAGTTGAGGGCGCTGCTCTGGCTTCTGTTCCCTCGGTCGGTGTGGGCTCAGCCAGCCATTCGGTTGGGGGCACGACATTTGAATGCGCTGCTCTGGCCTCTGTTCTCTCGTTCGGCGTAGGCTCAGCCAGCAACTGGGGTGGCGGTGACGACAGCTGATGGCGCTGCTCTGGCCTGTGTTCGCTTGGTAGGCGTGGCTCAGCCAGCCACTGAGGTGGCGGGGACTATAATTGAGGGCGCTGCTCTGGCCTCCGTTAGCTCGGTCGGAGTGGGCTAAGCCAGCCACTGTGGTGACGGACACGACGGTTGAGGGCTTTGTTCTAGCCTCTGTTCTCTCGGTCGGCGTAGGCTCAGCCAGCCACTGTGGTGACGGGCACGACAGGTGATGGCGCTGCTCTGGTCTCTGTTCGCTCGGTCGCCGTGGGCTCAGCCAGCCACTGTGATGGCGGGCACGACAGATGAGTGCGTTGCTCTGGCCTCGGTTAGCTCGGTCGGCGTTGGCTGATCCAGCCACTGTCGTGACGGGCACGACAGTTCAGGGCTTTGCTCTGGCCTCTGTTCTCTCGGTCGGCGTAGGCTCAGCCAGCCACTGTGGTGGCGGGCACGACAGGGGCGCTGCTCTGGCCGCTGTTCGCTTTGTCGGTGTGGGCTGAAACAGCCACTGTGATCGCGGGCCCGTCAAGTGAGTGCGCCGCTCTGGCCTCAGCTCCATCGGTCGGAGTGGGCTCTGCCAGCCTCTGTGTTGTTGGGCACGACAGGTGAGGGCGCTGCTTTGGCCTCTGTTCGCACGGTCGGCGTGGGCTCAGGCAGACACTGTGGTGCCGGGTACGACAGGTGCGGGCGCTGCTGTGGCCTCTGTTCAATCGTTCGGCGTGGGCTCAGCCAGCCACTGTAGTGGCGGGCACGAAAGCTGAGGCCGCTGCTCTGGCCTCTGTTCGCTTGGTTGGCGTGGGCCCAGCCAGCCACTGTGGTGGCGGGCACGACAGGTGAGGGCGCAACTCTAGCCACTTCACTTGGTTGGCGTGGGCTCAGCCAGCCACCATAGTGGCTTGAACGACATGTGTGGGCGCTGATTTGGCCTCTCTTCGTTTGATCGACGTGGTCCCAGCCAGCCACTGCGGTGGCGGGAAAGACAGGTGAGGGCGCTACTGTTGTCTCTGTTCGCTTGGTCGGTTTGGGCTGAGCCAGCCACTGACATGACGGGCACTACAGTTGAGGGCGCTGCTCTGGCCTCTGTCCTCTCGGTCGGGGTAGGCTCAGCCAGCCACTGTGGTGGCGGGGACGACAGGGGAGCTGCTCTGGACTCTGTTAGAATTGTCGGTGTGGACTCAGCCAGCCACTGTGGTGGCTGACGCGACAGGTGAGGGCGCTCCTCTGGCCTCCGTTAGCTCGGTTGACGTGGGCTGAGCCAGCCACTGTGGTCGCGGGCCCGTCAAGTAAGTTCGCCACTCTGGCCTCAGCTCCATCGGTCGGAGTGGGCTCTGCCAGCCTCTGTGTTTGTTGGGGCACGGACAGTTGAGAGCGCTGCTCTGGCCTCTGTTCACTCGGTCGGCGTACGCTCAGCCAGCCACTGGGGTGGCGAGCACGAAATGTGAGGGCGCAGGTCTGGCCTCTGTTCGCTTGATCGGCATGGTCCCAGACAGCCACTGTGGTGGCTGGAAAGACAGGTGAGGGCGCTGCTGTGGTCTCCGATAAGAACCAATAATTTGCTGTCACAGCTAGAGCCTGTTCTGGGCATAACGTTTATATTGATATGACAGTGTCACTTGACATTCCTGTGGGCTGTCATTTATCAAAGCATCATAATTAACACATCTCTGCCAACTCGATTTTCAGAACTGACAAATTAAGCCACTATTTCAAATATCTATTTATTTTCACTTCCACAACTACACATATAATACACGTTTTCTGACTACCAACATCATCGCAGACTATTATGTCTGTAACAACTAACTAACTAACTAACTCCATAGAGCAGAGTCCTTCTTGAGAAGCTAACAGGTCGTCAGCTAGTCAAGAAATTCCCCGCGTTTTATGGAACCCGAAAGTTCATTACCGCACTCACAACAGCCCGCCACCTGTCCCTATCCTGAGCCATATCAATCCAGTCCATGTCTCCCCATCCCAGTATTGAAGATGCATTTTAATATTATTCCCCATCTACGCCTGGGTCTTCCAAGTGTCTTCCTTCAGGTCTCCCCACCAAAATCCTGTATGCACCTGTCCCCTCAAACATACGTGCTACATGCCCCGCCCACCTCATTCTTCTTGATTTGATCACCCGAATAATATTTGGTGATTATAATATTGGGCTCAGCCAGCCACTCGGTTGCGGGCACGACAGTTGAGAGCGCTGCTCTGGCCTCTGTTCACTCGGTCGGCGTACGCTCAGCCAGCCACTGGGGTGGCGGGGACGACAGCTGATGCGCGGCTCTGGCCTCTGTCTCTCGGTCGGCGTAGGCTCAGCCAGCCACTGGGTGGCTGGGACGACATGTGATAGCGCTGCTATGATCTGTGTTCGCTTGTAGGCGTGGGCTCAACCAGCCACTGTGCGGCGGCCGACAGGGCGCTGCTCTGGCCGCTGTTCCTTGTTGGGTGGGCTCAGCCAGCCACTGTGGTTGCGGACACGACAAGTGAGTGCGCTGCTTTGGCCTCTTTTCGCTCGGTCCGCGTCTGCTCAGGCAGACACTGTGGTGGTGGGCACGACACGTGCGGGCGCTGCTCTGGCCTCTGTTCTCTCTTTCGGCGTAGGCTCAGCCCGCCACTGCGTAGGCGGGGAACATAGCTGATGGCGCTGCTCTGGCGTGTGTTCGATTGGTAGGCGTGGCTCAGCCAGCCACTGTGGTGGCTGGCACGACAGGGGCGCTGCTCTGGCCGCTGTTCGCTTTGTCGGTGTGGGCTGAGCCAGCCACAGTAATCGCGGGCCCGACAAGTGAGTACGCCGCTCTGGCCTCAGCTCCATCGGTCGGAGTGGGCTCTGCAGCCTGTGTTGTTGGCCACGACAGGTGAGGGCGCTGCTTTGGCCTCTGTTCGCTCGGTCGGCGTTGGCTCAGGCAGACACTGTGGTGCCGGCACGACAGGTGCGGGCGCTGCTCTGGCCTCAGTTCGATCGTTCGGTGTGGGCTCAGCCAGCCACTGTGGTGGCGGGAACGAAAGCTGAGGGCGCTGCTCTGACCTCTGTTCGCTTGGTTGGCATGGGCCCAGCCAGCCACTGTGGTGGCGGGCACGACAGTTGAGGGCACAACTCTAGCGACTGTTAGCTTGGTTGGCGTGGGCCCAGCCAGCCACCATGGTGGCTTCACGACATGTGAGGGGCTGGTCTGGCCTCTGTTCGCTTGATCGGCTGGTCCCAGCCAGCCACTGTGGTGCGGAAAGACAGGTGAGGGCGATGCTGTGGTCTCTGTTCGCTCCGTTCGGGTTGGGCTGAGCAGCACTCGGTTGCGGGCACGACAGTTGAGGGCGCTGCTCTGGCTTCTGTTCCATCGGTCGGTGTGGGCTCAGCCAGCCATTCGGTTGGGGGCACGACATTTGAATGCGCTGCTCTGGCCTCTGTTCTCTCGTTCGGCGTAGGCTCAGCCAGCAACTGGGGTGGCGGTGAGACAGCTGATGGCGCTGCTCTGGCCTGTGTTCGCTTGGTAGGCTTGGCTCAGCCAGCCACTGTGGTGGTGGACACGTCAGGTGAAGGCACTGCACTGTCCTCTGTTCGCCCGGTTGGCGTGGGCTCAGCCAGCCAGTATAGTGACTGCAACGACAGGTGAGGCCGGTTTTCTGGCCTCTGTTCGCTTGGTCAGCGTGGATTCATCCATCGACTGTGGTGGCGGGCAAGAGAGTGTAGGGTGCTGCTCTGGCCTCTGTTCGCTTGGTCGGCGTGGGCCCAGCTAGCCACTGTGGTGGCGGGCACGACAGGTGAGGGCGCTACTCTGGCCTCTGTTCGCTTGATTGGCGTGGTCCCAGCCAGCCACTGTGGTGGCGGTCACGAAATGTGAGGGCGCTGCTCTGGCCTCGGATCGTTTGGTCGGCGTGGCTTCAGCCAGCCACTGTGGTGGCGGGCACGTTACTGAGGGCACTGCTCTGGCCTCTGTTAGCTTGGTCGGCGAGAGCACAGCCAGCCACTGGGGTGGCGAGTACGACAATGAGGTCGCTGCTCTGGCCTCTGTTCGCATGGTCGGCGTGGCTTCATGCAGCCACGGTGTAGGCGGGCACGACTGGTGAGGGCGCTGGTCTGGCCTCTGTTCTCTCGGTCGGCGTAGGCTCAGCCAGCCACTGGGGGGCAAGGACGACAGGTGATGGCGCTGCTCTGGCCTGTGCTCTCGGTCGGCATGGGCTCAGAGAGCCATTATCGTGGCGGGTACGACAGGTGAGGGCGCTGCTCTGGCCTCTGTTCGCTTGGTTGGCGTGGGCCCAGCCATCCACTGGTGGCGGGCACGACAGGTGAGGGCGCTACTCAGGCCACTGTTCGATTTGTGGGCGTGGGACAAGCCAGCCACCATGGTGGCTTGCACGACAGGTGAGGGCGCTGCTCTGGCCTCTATTCGCTTGATCGGCGATGTCCCTGGCAGCCACTGTGGTGGCGTGAAAGACAGATGAGAGCGCTGCCGTGCCTCTGTTAGTTTGGTCGGCGTGGCTTCAGCCAGCCACTCTGGTAGTGGGCACGTCAGTTGAGGGCGCTGCTTGATAGGCGTGTGCCCAGCTAGCCACTGTGGTGGCGGACACGACAGGTAAGGGTGCTGCTCTCTCCTCTGTTCGCTTTGTCGGCGTGTGCTCAGCTAGCCACTGTGGAGGCGGACACGACAGCTGAGAGCGCTGCTCTGGCATCTGTTCGCTTCGTCTGCGTGGCTCAGCCAGCCACTGGTGTGGCGGGCAAGACATATAAGGGCGCTGCTCTGGTCTCTGTTCGTTTGGTCGGCATGGGCTCAGCCAGCCACTGGGGTGGTGGGGAAGACAGCTGAGGGCGCTTCTCTTGCCTCTGTTCACTCGGTCGGCGTGTGCTCAGCCAGCCTGTGTGTTGGGGTTCACGAGAGGTGGGGACGCTGTTCTCTCCTCTGTTCGCTAGGTCGGCGTGGGCCCAGCCAGCCACTGTGTAAGCGGGCACGACAGGTGATGGCGCTTCTCTGGCATCTGTTCGCTGGGTCGGCATGGGCTCAGCCAGCCACTGTTGTGACCGGCACGACAGGTGAAGGCGCTGCTTTGGCCTCTGTTCGCTCGGTCGTCGTGGGCTCAGCTTGCCACAGTGGTTGCGGACACGTCATGTGAGGGCGCAGTTCTGGCCTCTTTTCGCTTTGTCGTCGTGGGCTCAGCCAGCAATTGTGGTGGCGGGCACGACAGGTGAGTTCGCTGCCCTGGCCTCTGTTCGATTTGTAGGCGTGGTCTCAGACAGCCACTGTATTGCCGAGCGCGAAATGTGAGGGCGCTGCTCTGGCCCCGGCGTGGGCTCAGCTACCCACTGTGGTGGCTGGCACGACAGATGAGGGCGATTCTATTACCTCTAATCGCTTGTTCTGCGTGGTCTCAGCCAGCCATTGGGGTGGCGGGCAAGACATACAAGGGCGCTCATCTGGTCTCTGTTCGTTTGGTCGGCATGGGCTCAGCCAGCCACTGGGTTGGTAGGGACGACAGCTGAGGGCGCTGCTCTGGCCTCTGTTCGCTTGGTGTGAGTGGCTCATTCATCCACTGTGATGGCGCACACGACAGGTGGGAGCGCTGCTCTGGCCTCTATTCGCTTTGTAGGCGTGGTCCCAATCAGCCACTGTGGTGGCGGGCACGAAGGTTGTAGGCGCTGCTCTGGCCTCTGTTCGCTTGGTCGGCGTGGGCCCAGTCAGCCACGGTGGTGGCGGGCACGATAAGTGAGGGCGCTGCTCTGGCCTCTGTACCCTCGGGGGGAGGGGGCTCAGTCAGCTACTGTGGTGGCGAGCACGATAGTTGAGTGCGCTGCACTGGCCTCTGTTCTCTCGGTCAGCGTGGGTTCAGCCAGCCACTATGGTGGCGGGCACGACAGTTGAGGGCACTGCTCTGGACTCTGTTCGATCGTTCGTCGTGTGCTGAGCCAGCCTCTGTGATGACGTAAATGACACGAGACGGCCGGCTGTAGCCTCTGCCGTTTGGTCGGCGCGGGCTCAGTCAGCCACTGTGGTGACGGGCACGTCAGGTAATGGCGCTGCTCTGACCTCTGTTCGCTCGGTAGGCGTGGGTTCAGCCAGCCACTGTGGTGGCGGCACGACAGGAGAGGTCGCTGCTCTGGCCTCTGTTCGCTCGGAATTCGTGGGCTCAACCAGCCATTTTATTGGCGTGCACAACAGATGAGGTGGCTGCTCTGACCTCTGTTCGCTTGGTCGGCGTGGGCTCAGCCAGCCACTGTGTTTGCGGACACGACAATTGAAGGCGCTGCTCTGGGTTCTGTCTCTCGGTCGGCTGGGGCTCTGCCAGCCACTGTGGTGGCGGGCAAGACAGGTGAGGGAGCTTGTCTGGCCTCTTTTCGCTTGGTCGGCGTGGGCTCATTCAGCGACAGTGGTGGTGAGCATGACAAGTAAGGGCCCTGCTCTGGCCTCTAATCCCTCGGTCGGCGTGGACTCAGCCAGCCACTGTGGTGGCGGGAACAACATGTGAGGGTGCTGTTCTGGTATAACTTCGCTCGGTCGGCTTGGGCTCAGCCAGCCTCTGTGGTGGAGGGCACGACAGGAGAGGGCGCTGCTCTGGCCTTTTTTCGCTCGTTCGGCGTGGGCTCAGCCAGCCACAGTCGAGGCGGGCACGACAAGTGAGGGCGCTGATTTTTTATTATTATTATTTACTGCAATTGGGTTTTCACCCGGTGGCAGTAGTCCTTACACTAGTACACACAATACAAATGGACATATAATGTACATAAAAGTAACAATACAAAACAAACTATACACAATTACAAAACAAAATACATACAGTAAATACAAGTACATACATTAGAACATCGTACACACATTAAAAAAACATCCACACTTTAAAAAAGCATCCACTCCTTACCAAAGCATCCATACCTTACAAAAACATCCACACCTTACAAAAACACCCATACACATACAAAAAAAATACATACAGTAAATACAAGTACACACATTAGAACACCATACACACATTACAAAAACATCCACACCTTACAAAAGCATCCACACCTTACAAATACATCCACACCTTACAAAAACACCCATACACATACAAAAAAATACATACAGTAAATGCAAGTACACACATTAGAACACCGTACACACATTTCAAAAACATCCACACCTTACAAAAGCATCCACTCCTTACAAAAATACCCATACACATACAAAACAAAATACATACAGTAAATACAAGTACACATATTAGAACACCATACCTTACAAATACATCCACACCTTACAAAAACACTCATACACATACAAAAAGAATACATACAGTAAATACAAGTACACATATTAGAACACCATACACACATTACAAAATATCCACACCTTACCAAGCATCCACACCTTACAAAAGCATTCACACCTTACAAAAACATCCACACCTTACAAAAACATCCACACCTTACAAAAACACCTATACACAATACAAGAAAAAAAACATACACGCACATTACAAAAAACACCCACACATTAGTTAATTTCAGTGCGTTAGAATATCCTCAGTATAAAGTCAGACCAAAGTACATGATAATTATATCCCCCAAGAACTTAATTCACTTCACTTCACTTCGAAACCAAAGCACTTCACTTCACATCACTTCACACCCCTTCACTTCACATCCCTTATTTTTATTTAATCTCCACTTAAAAATCCTTAGCGTGTAATTACTTTCTTGACCCTTTTTCTAAAAGTGCTTAATTTACAGGGGAAAGTCGCTAGTACGCTTGGAGGTAATTGGTTCCAGCTTTTTATGGTCCTATTTACAAAGGAATATTTACCTACATCTGTTCTTTGTTTCCTAGTCCTAATTTTCCGACTATGATCGTCCCCACCTAGGTAGCATGGTTTTAGCAGTCTATCCCCTATCGTTTTCCAAGCCCGTCCCCCGGTGTATGCTTTGAAAAGGGCGCATATTCGGGCTATCGCTCTACGCTGTTTCAATGTTTCCCAACTCGATTCATTTGTATTATTTGCAAATTTTGCCGCTCTCTTTTGCACGCGATTCAAAGCGCTTACCTGACCTTCTCTGTATGGGTCCCAACACACCGCTCCATACTCAAGTATCGGTCTCACTAGTGCCGTATAAGCTAAACGTTTCGTATTATTATTTGCCCTTTTGAGTATACGCATTACGAAATGAAGAGCCTTCCATGATTTTCTTAGTGTATAATTTACATGATCTGCCCAGCTTAGGTCGCTGCGTATAATTATTCCTAAATACTTAAAGCTATTTGCCTCTGGAATTAGTTGATCCCCAATACAATACCTCAGTGTACCTTTCACCCTAGCTCTATTGAAGCTTACTGCTTTACTTTTACCTGGATTTATCCTCATTTCATTTTCAACCGCCCATTCCCCTAATCTATTTAAGTCTGTCTGCAAATTTTCAATGTCACTACTATCGATTATCCTCCTGTATATTATACAATCATCAGCGAAAAGCCGTATATTTGACTCAATGTTTTTCCAAATATCATTAACATAAGCGAGGAACAGCAACGGACCTAATACGCTCCCTTGCGGCACTCCCGACGTTACTCTGACTTCATCAGATAGTTGTCCGTCTACTCTAACTCTTTGCGAACGTCCTAAGAGAAGTTCCTTTATCCATACTACTACCCTCAAGTCCACTCCGGTTTCCGCAATTTTTGTAAGCAGCCTATCATGTGGGACTAAATCAAAAGCCTTTGAAAAATCTATTATAATCGTGTCAGTCCTGACTCCCTCGTCCAGTGAATCAGCAATATCTTGACAAACTGTCACTACTTGACTTTCGCATGAGTACCCTGGTCTAAATCCATGCTGACCCTCATATAACCACTCACTTATTTCCCAGACTTGCCTTAGATACCCTGCTATAACGTGCTCTATTTGTTTGCAAACTACTGAGGTTAAACTGACCGGTCTATAGTTTCCCACTACCGATCGATCTCCCCCTTTATAAATAGGAACCACTATAGCTTTTTTCCAGTCCCCTGGGATAGAATTGTTGTTCATCGTTATATCTAGTAATCTCGCGAGGTATGGAATCATGGCTTCCCCACCTAACTTTAAAATTTCCCCAGGAATGCCATCTGGTCCGACGGATTTATTTCTCCCGATTGCTGATAGTCGTTTCCGTAAAATGTTGATACTAATGGTGAACGGTTTTCCTGAATCTGTTGATTGGATCTGCGGGGTATTTCGTTCGCAACTGAATACAGACGCATAATAATAGTTAAGGGAGTTGGCCTTTTCTAGTGGTTCGGTGATGAGATTTCCATTAATGCCCTTGATCGCAGGAATATTTTCTGTATTACCTTTACGTCTTTTAACATACTTATAAAACTCTGCCCAGCATTTACCTTCGTTTTGTAAGACCGAACTTAAGAATGTCTCCTGAGCCTTCTTTTTTGCTATCAGTAACTCTTTGGATAAACGTTTCAGCTCTGCTTGGTAATGCCCTCCAAATTTTCGCTTATTGTAAACTCTCCTCACCTTTACCTTAAGTCGTTTTACTTCCTTCGTATAATATTCCGGATCCGGATTTTTACTCAGAATTTTATGTGGTACAAAACGTTCTATACCCTCAAAGACTATTTCCTTATAGCTTTTCCATATCTCCTCCACGCTACTACCATTTCCAGCCCATAAGCTAAACTTTTCCCGAAGAAAGGTTTGCAAACCTAATACATCTGTTTTGTGGTACACCGGGACTATCCTTTCAATTTTTGTCTCCCGACAATTTTCATCCCATTCTACTTCCAATAAAACCACGCTATGATCGCTGATTCCGTGTACAATGTTACAAGAGTTAAGCGTATTATCAGGTCTGAGGAGGTAGATGTCCAACAGCGCGTCACCTCTCGTCGCGCCACTTACTACCTGAGTATAACCATTTTCCCATACTAATTTGTTTACGAACGCCTGAATACCGCTTGTTTTCCCTGCATCCCCATTCCAATTCGCTTGAGGTAAGTTCAAATCTCCTCCTATAATGCATCTCTTCGTTGAGTTTCGCGTAAGTAAGGTACGGGCTGCTAGTCTTTCAATCGCCAACATATCCTCGTTAGGAGCTCTGTATATACCTATAATTTCCCACGAATATTTTGGATCCATTCCTTTCACTTGCACCGCGATCATCTCAAAATCCTCATCCACCCACAGCTCCGTACAGGCAATGTAATTTTTAACACATATAAAAACCCCACCACCACGGGCAGCCCTATCTCTTCTGAAAATTGTAAAATCTGCCCTAAAAACTTCAGCATTGCTAATGTCTTCTTTAAGCCATGACTCCGTACCTATAACAACATCAGGGTTGTACGTGTCAACTAAATTCCCGAATTCTAAGGCTTTATTATAGATACTCCTACAGTTAACCTGTAGCATCACTAGCGACTTACCTTCAACCCTATATGCAGATGCCGTACTTATAGATTCAACCCCTGACCTAGCTTCAGTTTCCCTACTCACCCATTTTTTCGTCTCTGTCCCCCTTTCTTCATGTAAAGTCTTCTGTTTTTCAATTGATGGTTGCCGCGTTTCCCTGGTTGTCCTCGTTCTGCAAGTTCCATCCACCGAAGTATGTCATTCCTTCCTCCGTGAAGATCCTCCGCCATCAAGTCCACTAACCCTAGCGTACAGTTGTCCCAGTCGTTTCTTTCCTCTTCCGTTCAGATGCAGCCCATCTCCAGCAAAATCCCCATCCTGTATCCAGCTGTTCGGATCAACAAATGTAATTCCGAGGGCGTTTGCTATCCAGTCGAATCTATCATTAAGAGCACCAATTCGCCGCCATGACACATCTCTACGTCGCAGCACTCCACTCAGGACAAGTCTGCAGTTCGGACATTTATTCTTAACCTTAGCCATAAGCGTATACACTTCTCCCATTACAAAATCCAGATTTCGCGTTGTTTTCAAGTCATTTGTACCTACGTGAATAATAACAGTTTCTGGACAACCTAGATCCCTCTTTTCTATCACTGCGTAGCTGTTCAGTTTTAATCCCCGGAAAACACTCCACCATCATATCTGTATGTTCTGTTCCAACATTACGCACCACTGAATCGCCCACCACCATGCACTTTGCAGCCTTTTGCTCAGTCGGCACTATGTCCCTCTTCCCAGCTCCAGCCAGTAGTAACTTTTCTTCAAGCTTCCTGTTCCTAGACTTCAGTTCATCAATTTGTCGCAGAGCGTTATGTAATTCTTCCTCTAACATTCGAATCCTTTCAGTCCTACACTTATCACAGCTCCACTTCCCTCTCTCAGCCGCTTGAGCCTTCACATTACCACAACTGTAATGATATCAGCGTCCACATAATTCACATTGCATTCCCGACCTTAGATTCCTGCCACAACCAGTACACAAAAGTTGCACAGTGTTATCTCCTTCCACAACAGGACCGGGATTTCTTTCCACTCCACCTATCACTAATAAAACAGCTAAAACCATTGAACTCAGCATCGTCAATCCCAAGCAGTGTCCAGTATCTCGGTTAGCGTCACCACGCCTAGGCACGCCACGCCACGTGTACCTCCCGGACCAGGTACCCACTCTCGCCCGGTAGTCTTCCAGGTAGCAACCCATAGTCTATCCTTACTCAGGAGCTCACCACAAACACGTCTACCCACAACAACCTTCGCAACCCGAAGCCTCTGTTCGCTCGGTCGCCGTGTTCTCATCCAGCTACTGTGATGGCGGGCACGACCAGTGAGGGCGCTGCTCTGTCCTATGTTTGCTATGTCGACGTGTGCTCAGCCAGCCACTGATTGCAGGGACGAAAGGTGAGGCCCTGCTTTGACCTCTGTTCGCTCGGTCGCCGTGGTCTCATCCAGCCACTGTGACGGCGGGCAAGAAAAGTGAGGGCGCTGTTGTGGCCTCTGTACCCTCGGTCACGTGGGCTGAGCCAGCCACTGGGGTGGCGGGGCGACAGCTGAGGGCGCTGCTCTGGCATCTGTTCGCTTGGTCTGCGTGGCTCATCCAGCCACTGGGGTGGCGGGCAAGTCATATAAGGACGCTGCTCTAGTCTCTATTCGCTTGGTCGGCGTGGACCCAGCCAGCCACTGTGGAAGCGGGCACGACAGGTGATTTAGCTTCTCTGGCCTCTGTTCGCTGGGTCGGCGTGGGCTCAGGAAGCCACTGTGGTGGCGGGCACGACAGGTGAAGTCGCTGCCCTGGCCTCTGTTCGATTTGTAGGCGTGGTCCCAGACAGCCACTTTATTGCCGAGCGAGAAATGTGAGGGCGCTGCTGTAGCCTCTCTTCGCTTGTTCGGCGTGGGCTCAGCTACCCATTGTGGTGGCGGCACGACAGGTGAGGGCGATCCTTTGACGTCTGATCGCTTGTTCTGCGTGGGCTCAGCCAGCCACTGTCGTGGAGGGACGATAGTTGAGGGCGATGCTCGGCCTCTGTTCGCTTGGTCGGCGTGTGCCCAGCCAGCCACTGTTGTGGCGGGCACGACAGGTGAGGGCGCTGCTCTGGCCTCCGTTCGCTTGGTCGGCATGGTCCCAGCCAACCACTGTGTTGGAGGGCACGACTGTTAAGCGCGATGCTCTGTGTTCTGTCCGCATGGTCGGCGTGGGTTCTGACAGCCACTGTGTTGGCTTGAGCGACAGGTGAGAGCGCTGCTTTGGCCTCTGTTCTCTCGGTCTGCATGGGCTCATCCAGCCACTGTAATGGCGGACTCGACAGTTAAGGGCGCTGCTCTGGCCTCTGTTCGCTTTCTTGGCATGGTCCCAACCAGCCACTGTGGTGGCGGGCACGAAATTTGTGGGCGCTGCTGTGGCCTCTGTTCGCTTGGTCGGCGTGGGCCCAGCCAGCCACTGTGGTGACGGGCACGACAGTTGATGGCGCTGCTCTGGCCTCTGTTCCCTCGGTCGGTTTGGTCTCAGTCAGCTACTGTGTTGGCGGTCACGATAGTTGAGTTGCCTCTTTTCTCTCGGTCGGCGTGGGTTCAGCCAGCCCCTGGGGTCGCAAGGTCGACAGGTGAGGGCGCTGCTCTGGCCTTTGTTCGCTTGGTCGGCATGGGCTCAGCCAGACACTGTGGTGGCTGTCACCACAGGTGAGGACGCTGCACTCGTCTCTTTTCGCTTGGTCGGCGTGGGATCAGCCAGCCACTATGTTGGCGGGCACGTCAATTTAGAGCGCTGCTGTGGTCTCTGTTCGCTTCGACGGCTTAGGCTCAGCTAACCACTGTGGTGGCGGGAAATACAGGTGAGGGCGCTGCTCTAGCCACTGTTCCCTCGGTCGGCGTGGGCTAAGCCAGCCACTGTAGTGGCGGACACGACACGTGAGGGCGCCCTTCTGGACTAAGTTCGCTCGGTTGGCGTGGGCTCAGCCTGCCACTGTTACGGCGGGGAAGACAGGTGAGGGCGCTGCTCTGGCCTCTTTTCACTTGATAGGCATGGTCTCAGCCCGCCACTGTGCTGGCGGGCACGAAAGTTGTGGAATCTGCTCTGTCCTCTGTTCCCTCGGTCGGCGTGAGCTCAGCCAGCCACTGAGTTGGCGGTCACATCATTTGAGGACGATGCTCTGGCCTCTGTTTGTTTGGTCGGCGTGGGCTCAGCCAGCCACTGTGGTGGCGGGCACGACTGGTGAGGGCGCTGCTCTGACCTCTCCTTCCTCCGTCGGCATGGGCTCAGCCAGCCTCTGTGGTGGCGGGCACGACAGGTGATTGCGCTTCTCTGGCCTCTGTTTGCTTTGTGGTCGTGGGCTCAGCCAGCCACTGTGTTGGCGGGCACGAAACTTGAGGGCGCTGGTGTGGCCTCTGTTCGTCTGGACGGCGTGGGCTCAGTCTTTGTTGTGGCGGGCCGATAGGTAAGGACGTTGGTCTGTCCTCGCCTCTGTTCCTTTGTTTGACGTGGGCTCAGTCACTGTGGTGGCGGGCCGATACGAATGGGCGTTGGTCTGGTCTCGCCTCTGATCCTTTGGTCTGCTTGGGTTCAGTCACTGTGGTGGCGGGCCGATATTCAAGTGCGTTGGTCTGCTCCTGTCTCGCCTCTGTTCCCATGGTCGTCGTGGGCTCAGTCATTGTTGTGGCGGGCCGATAGACAAAGGCGTTGTTCTGGGCTCGCCTGTGTTCCCTTGGTCGGCGTGGGCTCAGTCACTGAGGTGGCAGGCCGATAGGCAAGGGCGCATGGTCTGATGTCACCTCTGCTCCTTTGGACGGCGATGGCTCAGCCACTGTCGTATGTCCATCTATCACGTGCCTGCATGTCAAAATATTAGCATGTATTAGCTCTAGAATTACCACAGATACCCAAATAAATGTCCACCCTCTAAGTAACCATAACTGATATAATGAGCCATTTGCGTTTTCACTTTAATGTGGCTTGCACTGAGAGAACATAGAGTACTCTTTGAGACAAGCATGTGACTACTGGTAGGATCAACCAGGGAACCGTCACTGTGGTGCGAGATCCTCACCGGGCCCGCCCGAAGGCAGATTTCCGCGACGTTGCTATGAGGGTGAACCAGTATGCCGTGCGGAGGACTGCCCAGTCTTCTCTACTGTCTCAGTCTCTCGTCCTACTGAAGTATCTAATGCACCTTCTTGAACCGAGGCGTGAGCGGGTAGCGATTAGAGGCCGATCTGGCACCAGTCGATGGAGCGCTGGGCGAGAGCGTGGGCTCAGTCACTGTGGTGGCGGGCCGATAGGCAAGGGCGATTTTCTGTTCTATCCTCTGTTCCTTTGGTCGGCGTTGGCTCAGTTACTGTGGTTGCGGGCCGATATGCAAGGGCGTTGGTCTGGCCTCACCCCTGTTCCTTTGGTCGGCGTGGGCTCAGTCACTGTCGTATGTCCTCCTACCACGAGCCTGCATCTCTTTGAAAATATTTGCATGTATTAGCTCTAGAATTACCACAGTTATCCAAGTAACATCTAAGGAACCATAACTGATTTCACCATAACCATAACTGCCATTCACGGTTTCACCTTAATTAGCCTTGCACTGAGACATGCATGGCTTAATTTTTGAGACAAGCATATGACTACTGGCAGGATCAACCAAGGAACGGTCACTGCTGTGCGAGTTCCCCCCCGGGGGCCGCAAAGGCACCGGGGCACCAGTTCGTATCTTCTCCTCCTCCTCCTCTCTGCACATTCACGGACGTGTCGGCCGGCCCACACTCGACCGGCACCACAGGTGCTTGGCGACGCGGGGACGCGCCTACAGTCGGAAATCGTGTGGGTGTCTGGCTCGCGCCCGGGCTCGTGGAGAGCCGACTGCATGCGTCAAGTAAGACGTGCTAGGTGCCGCATAGGACCCCGCCAAAAGGCAGATGGCCGCGACGTTGCTATAAGTGTGAACCACTTGGCCGGACGGAGGACTGCCCGGTCTTCTCCACTTTCTCTCGACCTCCACAAGTACCAGATGAAGCGTCGTGAACCGAGGCGGGAGCGGGCAGCGAGCAGAGGCCGATCTGGCACCAGACGATGGAGCGCTGAGCGGAGGCGTCTCAGCAATAGACCATCACCAGGCAATAGGGGTTTATTCATGTTTCAGGGTAGGCCGAAATCATCTCGGTTAGAGCAGCAGTGAATACAACCCTCAATGCCGCGCCCGTACCAACGGTATGTCCTCCTACCACGAACCTGCAAGACTTCGAAAATACCACGAGCCTGCATGTCTTTGAAAATATTCCAAGACAGGTATGTCCTCCTACC
Source organism: Reticulitermes speratus (assembly GCA_021186555.1). NCBI lineage: Eukaryota > Metazoa > Arthropoda > Insecta > Blattodea > Rhinotermitidae > Reticulitermes > Reticulitermes speratus. Next base: position 27,510,525 of record JAJKFL010000005.1, read on the forward strand.
ACGAGCCTGCATGTCTTTGAAAATATACCGAGGCGGGTATGTCCTATCACGAGCCGGCGAACAGAGGCCAGAGCAGCGCCCTCACCTGTCGTGCCCGTCACCACAGTGGCTGGTTTAGCCCACGCCGACCAAGAGAACAGAGGCCAGAGCAGCACCCTCACATTCCGTCTTTTCTGCACACCCTGTCGGTCCATTTGCCTACACTCTGCGAGCATCTCTGCAAGCAGGAACCCTACAGGTGCAACGAATTGTCTTTCCGTCTGCAGACCGTAACAGGAGTCGAACCGGCGGCGAAGTTGACCATGGACCGCAGGTCCATAACTCTCAATGTCGGGGAACTGACGTGCCTGCTGTTGAACATGTCGACTTTGTTCCGCCAGGTTGCGCTATATACGATGGCCGAAAAAGACGTTAGTGAATATGTATATAGCTCCACCGCTTCATCTTCTTTCGTGGCGCCCAATGAGACCGCCTCTCTGTTCGTCTAATATGACGTGTTATTCGATGAAATTACGGGCAAACTTTAATTATCTTTCTTTTAATATACAGAACAGAGACATAGCCTACACCGTAACCTAAGTTTGTGTCCAGTGGCCATTCACTTAATATACAGAACAGAGACAGCCTACACGCTAACCTAGGTTTGTGTCTAGTGGCCATTCACTTAATATACAAAACAGAGACATAGCCTGCACGCGAACCGAAGTTTGTGTCAGTGGCCATTCCCTTAATATACAAAACAGAGACATAGCCTACACGCTAACCTAAGTTTGTGTCCAGTGGCCATGCCCTTAATATACAGAACAGAGACATAGCCTACACCGTAACGTAACTTTGTGTCCGGTAGCCATGTACTTTATATACAGAACAGAGGCATAGCCTGCACCCGAACGTAAGTTTGTGTCCTGTGGCAAGATTTAAATGAGCGCTACAAGTTGAAGTAGGGAAAGGGGGGCAAACCACAACGCGCCACGCCCCTCAGCGTACAGGAACATCGTCACTGCACACTGGATACACAGTGATCGACCTAAAGTGCATTAGTGCGAAACAATGAATAGTAGGTAATATTAAACAAGTGTATTACATTTTTAAATGGAACAATTTGGAAACAAACAGGTGCATAACTTCAGAACATTTGACTCTTTCTGAGAGATGGTGCCCCAAGGAGAATAATCTAAGAAGGGTCACTGTAAACACTGCCTGATCCTTCATTTAACCAGTCCAGGTTAGCGAGAGTGTAGGTAGAAAACCGTAACATTAGCAGAAAAATGGGACAGATAGTACAGTCTCCAGGTTTTCATCAGCTAGTGGTAAAGAGTTAGTCTAATATACATGTTGTGTCAGTGTCAGACAGTGGCATATACTGTCTTTTTAAATGTAGTACTAATGGATCAATGGCTAAAAACAGAAACATTTAAAACAAAACCAAATAATGAAAATGAAATGAAAAGAAACTTCAATACTCACCAGAGGAAGCAGCTCTTCACCATTATATGTGTCCTGTAGTAGTGAAGCCCACAGTACAACATAAGGACTGTATCCATAATGTATACAAGTAGCCACTGCAGTTTGCACAAATATGCCTTGGTAGTTAAGATGATACTAAACTCACTGATATCTGCATTAGACAATGCAGTACAAATTGTCAACTTTATTAATGAACGACCTTTAAATTCCAGACTGTTTAAACTGCTCTGCAATGACAGGGGGAGTGAGTGTATGAAACTTTGATTTTTTATACTGAAGTTTGTTTGCTGTCTTGTGGTAAGGTTCTGATTACAGTGTTTCTACTGAGGATGAAATTGCAATTTCTTTTTGTCTGAAACAGAAACACCATTAGCCAACAATTTCTAAGATCTTCCTTGGTGGCAGCAGCTGGCGTCCCTCACTGATATTTTCAGTAAGTTAAACGAATTCATTCTGCCAGTGCAGGGGCGCAGCATAACCGTGCTTGCAGCTGAGGACAAAGTAGCTGCTGTAAGATTAAAACTTGCATCTTGGTACCAATGTGTACATCAAAACAGATTTGATTGTTTTGATATGATGAATGAATATCTTGAACAATAGGGTAAAGTTGTTTCAAGGTGTAAAACGTGATATAACTGAGCATCTGAGACACTTACAAAACGTGTTTGAAGAATATTTTCCACCTAACAATAATGACAGTAATTGCTGAGAAATCCTTTCATTGGCTCATTTCAGATGTAAGACTTCTCAATCAATGAATAGGAACAGTTGATAAATACTGTGAGTGATTCAGCATTAAAGCAAAAGTTTCCCACTATTTCTCTGTCAAGTTTCTGGGCAAGCTTAACTGAAGAGTATCCTGAGATCTTAAAGTGTGCTGCTAGAAAACTGCCATTTCCAACCACCTATCTTTGGAAATGTGTATTTGCACAACAAATTGTGATAAAAACTAAATACAGAAATAAGCTGGATGCTGAGGCATATCTCAGATTCTGTCACCCATTATACCACATTTGAAATTCATGTGTCCATCACAACAGCCTCATTCGTCACTCTGAGAAATTAACATACAATAATTTGTACTGTTATGCTGATTGATTAAACTTACACTGAAAGTTTTAATGTTATTTTATTTACCTACAAGCAAAAAAAAATTTTCAATAACTTTACCTGTATTGCCAACTCAAATACAGGGATAGAGTTGTGTGAAATATTTGTCTGGAAAAGGGTTCCACATACAAAAAAGTTTGAAAAGCACTGGGCTAATACATATATCGTCCTGAAAAATAATTGTTTTTTGTTATGAATCTTTGTATAACCAATGTAGGCACTGCAGGAAATTGATATGGAAAGAAACTTGTGGTTGTGTTGGCACTTTATTAATGCTTTGTTTTGCAAGTTGTCATTCTTGGTGCAAAAGGAAGAGCCAAAAGTTCACAATTACCAGTTTTAAAAATAGAAGTGTAAGGGAGGTAGAGCGTTACTTAGTTCTAGTTCCTGCAGTTCATTACTGTATGTTTTTCCTTGTCAGTGAATTAAATGTTTTAATCACCTTTACTAGGCCTAATATAAACAATTTCAACTTACCTGATGTCATCAGCTATCTGAATTGGGTTTGTCAGAACTGTCCCTTACTTGTTTCAGGTTTGTTCAAGGTTTCCAACAGTACATTCTGTCAACTGCACTAGGAGATTTCAAAATATCAAACTTCGGGCATGCTGTTCTTCCTTTAAAGAACATTTTCCATAATTATATGAAGTTAGCCTAAGCCTTGCTGTTGAAACTGTTGTGCCAGTAGCTGTAACTGTACTAATAACCAAGCAGGTTGGTATAGTGGTAACACAGACTGTGGCTCAGGAGATACTTTTTCTCCTTAAATTCATCTTGGGAATTAGCAAGATGTTTTCCATCATTTTTCCCAGTTTCTGTTAGAAATGCCTGATTAGTACCATAAAATCATTTTCTCCTACAATCTTTTAATTCCATAATTACAATCCTATCCTCAAATCTCATGTGACACTACATAATCTCAGGAATTTATGTAAACAATCAACACAACAGGCAAACATGCCACATGTTAATTGTGGATGCTACCCCTCACAACTGTTATGTTTCTCTTCCCCCATGACAGGTAATAATTATAATACACATGTAACAAGATGCTATGTGTGTGTATTAATGAAGCAGACTATAGTGAAGTAGACTGTCTTTCATGCTACACAGTATAATACTTGAATTATGTCTGTAACTTGAAGTAGTCTGTGCAAGCCAATATTATATTATAGGAGGTAACAGGTTATTAAATTGAATATAATAAAATATAATAATGATAAATGGCAGGGAGAACCAAACGTCATAAGACTGTGAAAGGTGGGTGACAGTTGGGAAGAATTATAATATAAAATGTGTGACCAAACTATGATACTACCTTGTCACCACCTTTGTTCACTGCAGAGAACCAGTCTTGAAGCCCCTTACTATCGGTATGACTACAGAAGCTGGAGTGACAGTGTGTTTTGGTACCCGAAACACCACAAGTTCAGCCAGCTGGAAGATACAGAGGGAAAAATTAGCAAATACTGTGGTTGGTGCCTTACATGGTGCACTGGAGGTAACCATGGCCCATAATAATAATATAATAATAATAATAACTAGCCTTGACAAATTATTACCACCATTCCTCTGTTCATTTATGGCCTTATGTAAATATGCAAAGCATTTCTCAACCCTTTTCTGCTTCTACCAACAGAACTTCCCAATCCTCAAAAATAATCGATCCTTTCCAGAACTGCTGCAGGCCCCATATGACACAGATGTAGGCCTGACTGTGAGGTCAGGACCCATTTGTATTATGAAACAGCAGCAGTTGTTTTTTTATGAGGTGGTAACATTCTGACCAAAAGTTTCCATTCTTTCTACACCACAACAAATTTCTTATCTGCAAATTTAACCAATGATCTACCTGCACGACATCGCAACCTGCCCTGTGGATCACATACTTCCTATCCATTGTGCATTGGGAGCTTGTTCCCTAGTGATTGACTGGAGTATGAAGATGACCACTCACCTATATCTGGTGCCAACATTAACCTCTGCATTCACATGTGCCAAAAAATGTAAAAATATGCACCTACAAAGTCATTTTGTATATTTAGGCAACAAGGAAAGTTACTGCATTTTTAAGATGTACTGCATAATGTTTTATTTTCTACAAAATGCAGTTTACTTCATAATTTATTTATTTCTGTTCAAATACATTTTTCATTTTGCACTAAAATTTAAATACCTACCACTGGGATAAAGGTTAATGCATGGAGCTTTTCTCCTTACTCCTCCTGTATGGCGTTTAGAGCATGTTGACACATTTTTGAAAACCACATATCCGGACAAATATTTTGGGCTTTCTTCTGCTCAACATACAAGATTCACTTCCTCATCTCCTACTATTTGTCCTAAGCATCCACAGGCCAGGCATAAGATGACAAAGGAATCAAATTTAGAGGACAGATTACTTGTTGTGACTCACCAGTAGTGTTGTTCTCATATCTTTGGATGCACTTTTCCCATTTTTTCTGTTACCAGATTTCCAAAAGCCAGTTCCTGGACACTTACTGGTAAATTAGTTTCCAGCCATAGCAGTGACCAAGTGACTAATTTTTTCATTCGTGCTTCACAGTATTGTATTTTTCATACATGGACAGCCTTTTACTTGCACTCAGTAAAATTGTAAAACTCATACATTATGGGTGGTTACAAGACATTAAGCCTGCAAGGGCAATTTCACGTAGAATTGAAGGAACTCTTTTCTGTGTCATTTCTCATCCCCTGTTAAGAATATATTGTATATATTACAATTACACAAGCTATGATGATGAGACCAGAGGCTGTCAGAGCAGTGTATATTAAGACTACAGTATTGTGGAATGTTGTATGGTAAGTGTATACCTGTATTTTGAAGGAACCTGCTGCTTCCAAGTTCTGCCTTAGGATTGAAGCAGCAGGTTGCTCCAAAAGATGGTACTCTTCTACCATACCATACAGCATCACATTCCAGAAGACATGGTCTTAGCTATGATGATATTTCAATACATGTACATTCTGTCACAGGGCCCAATGTTAGAGAACCAAGAAGAAGTGTTATTACATGAAGATGCATGGAAAACAGAAGCAGCAGGAGTGATACAAGACATTCAGGAACACGTGCAGAACATATGCATATCAGAGAAAATACGAAGCACCAACCAGTGCATTTATCTGAATGTAACAACTGTGGAGGGAAGTCAGTGTTGTGTAGAACTGAGTGCCAGTGGTTTTAGGATTGTTGGAAATGCCTATGACAATATAGCAGAACTTTCTAATAGACACTTTGAAACCCCTTATGCCTTACTGAATCATATTAGTCCTTCATACAGTGTTTCATTTGGTAATTTGTTATTAAAAAAACTGGAACACATGCAGACACAAGATGATGATAGTGATCCTTCTGTATAATTTAAATGTATTATGGCACTACTTAGTATCATGCTTATTGATGTATGTGTCTTTGTCATTTAAGCTTATAAGTTGCGTGGAATAAGATTTGTGTAAGTTATTTACCACTTTTTGACCGTGTGGAGATGACAAATGTGTACAAAATTGTTTGGCCCAAAAACCTAAATGCAAGAGACCACTTGGGAGTCGCGGTACAGAATTTTTATCAGCTAAGAGGGGTAGATCAAGGAAAATAAAAATTGTGTTAGACATGGAAAGGCAGAAAGAAAACAACAGTTAATCATTTTGGAGGATAAGAGAAATTCAGTCAGAAATAGGGTGTAAGAGTATGGACTTCTATTTACCTGTGGGTGAGGAGATGGCCCAGATGCGAGTTGTGACAATAAAAACTTGTGGGTTCCATTAAAGGCAAACAGTTGACTAGCTGAGTGGCTGTTAGCTTCTCAAGGAATGGACAAATTGGGATTCAGACAGAACAACTGACCAAATCTGAAGGTAGCAGGAGTACAAATCAAGGCTGCAGTGGTGTGGATGTGCAAGGTGTTGCATTGGCGTCAAATAGAAGGCTGCTGCACAATAATTCATCCTAAATGGATGATGGTATAATGTCTTAGTTGTATAGCCACCCTGCCCCTAAAAAGTGCTGTTACAATAGGATGGGAATGCAGAAACTTTCCAACATACCAGTGTGGGGAATGAAGTGGTCATCCATCCTTAGACCATAAGGCTTATACACCTTTCTGAGCTATGGCATAACAGCATTTTCATGAAGTATTTACAAAGATGGTTGAAGATACCACAATGTTGGAACAGTATGTCAGCTTATTATATAGTGGTACAGGTCATCTAATGCAGTTAGGTTAGTGGAATGTGTGCTGTAATAGGTGAAGGTGAAGTTATGTTGTCGTATTAGTGGTACTGAGCTGTCCAATTTTACTACCAGCAGGCTGGTTCTGTGTTAAGTGTCTAGTTATAATAATTGATAAGCTCAGGTCATTATACTATTCTGGCATTTAGCTGAAGTTTACAGAGTTACAATAAACTGATATGAAGCTGACTGAAATTTAACCTGGAAATTGTTGAGCATAACTCAAAACAAAAGCATACCTTCTTATAGCTGTCATCGTCTGCTCTTATTTGTTACTACCAAATCTGTCTTCTTCTGCTACCAACTCCTTACATACATACGTACATACACACACACACACACAACAGAGTAGCAAGGTTTTACCAACATCATATTGTCCTGTACATAACTACCACCAATTCTGCTGCTTACACAAATAATTGATTACTCTGACTTGGAAATGTTTAATTTATAAATGAACAATTTCTCAGGTTGATTGATGGTGACTAGCATTCTTTTGATCACAAGCTATCACAGTTCACCTAGTGGGGTCACTAGTTTATGCCCAGTGTGGTCCTTTTACCTGTACAGTCTTCAAGCACTAACATCAAGTACAGTAAAAGCTGTGACATCCAGCACTGGATAATCGGGAAAGCTGTGGTAACTGGAAATTAGTGAAGAGGCACATTACATTTCAATATTCCATCACTCATTACTGATTCCAGGAGCTTCAACATTAATTACTGGTGTGTTGTTGGTTCTTTTTAGATTATGTCATACACCAAGCTACACAAGTAGCAAAGAAAAGGGTGGCAGGAAGAACAGCACAGGATATGAAATGACAAATTAAATGGTTAGGCCGGTCCTTGTTGCTACATTCACTATGAAATACATCACGTATAATATTCTAATAATATTCGGAAACGTACAATATCCACAACCTTTTGGCTCAGGAGGTACTGGATATTGCAACTTTACTGTACTCTCCACACCATTCTTTTTTAAATACTGAAATCAATTTTTCAGTATTCACTATTTCTTTGTTATTCTCTTGCTGCCTGAAAAAAGAAGTTCACTACCTCCTCAACTTACATTCTTTGAACAGGAGTAGAAATTCAAATCTAAAGTGTATTCGGTGTTTGTGAAAAAAAAAAATGAATATAGCAGATCTGAGATTTGCCTGGCAGACATGCTAGACAGATATGAACCAACATTAAGCGTTCCCGACCTGGCTGATGCTACTCGATGCCTGAAAGGGCAACACGGGATTAGAAGAAGAATGAACAAATGCATACTACAGAGGAACCTGCTACCTCCATCTTCAGGTCCCATGAACTATATTTTATTAACCCTTTTAGGACCAACTAAAAAAAACAGGTTATGGTAACAGTGAATATTGGAATAATGGTCTGGGATGTAATGCACATAGTTTGGTTCACAGGTACCAACATTTTGGAGGACCCTGCTGCCTCCATCTTCAGAGTAGTCCAACATCCCGTAAATCCATAATCCTAATACTCATTACTGTGAGAACTTCAAATCTCACATGTTTGGGGTTGCTCGTGAAAGGGTTAATAAAATACAGCACTGAATATAGAACATTTTGCGCATGTATGTTGAAATATCGATGAAGGAATCAAGTTTGGGTACCTATATTATACGAGGTGTTTTTAACTTTACAGTAGTGTCACCATATCACATGATATGAAATAAACACTGAAAATTAACTTACACACCTCATGTCAGAGGGAGTTGCATTATTGCAGCAACTGTATTTTTTAATGTTATTATTACAACCTTCTGCTACAAACATCAAGTCACCTGAACTATTTTACAGTAAGCACATGAACATTTTTGTAAAAAATAAAAAGGATTCCATTAACTAATATCAATCTGTAACAATAGTCCAGGTTTAACACAAGTCAAATTACATTTCATTCTTGAGGTCAAGACAAAGCACAGTCTCTATGCAGACACAGCGTCAGCATCTCATAATTAAAATATCATAAAAGAAATTACTCAATGTCTCTGCAACTCATCCTGTCAAGAATGATGATAATCCTTCAGCAGTCATTTTGTACACGTGTGTTCTCTACATCATGAACAGTATCATACAGGTGTGCTACAAGACATGTGATGCAAACACACTTGAGATTTTGCTTAGCCCCAGCAAACAACTGTGCTCACACTGCGAGATCCGAGGTTCTCACAGCAGTGAAATGTAAAATTATGGTCCTCTGGTATGTGGCTTTGTGTAGTGTGACATCACATCCCAGAAGGCCAGAATCCTCTTACGATCAATGTTAAAAGTGGAACTTCTAGAAATAGGCGACTGGGTCTCCATTTCATCATGACCTTGTGGCACAGAATTACTCCAGTCAACTTTTGGCACAAATTAATAACCAAGTAATCTTAAAATATTATAGTAGAGCTGGTTTATAGATTTGTCATGAATGAGTCCAGCAAATTAGTGATAACATGTCCTCTTTACCCTTTAACTACATAAATCACAAAAGGAATAAAACTTTTATTACTGTGGAGCATTTGTATATACTTCCTTAATATAAATTACTCTTTTATGAACCTGTTACTGGTGAACAGGAAGTCTTACTTTGAGTGCACTTATAGCAGAAAATTATGAAAAGATGGCAGAGTTAGCTGTACACTTTTTCTATCACTGAAGCAGACGTATGGGATGAAACTGAAAACCTGAGGGTCTCATGGCAGTGTTGAACATCCCAAGTGTTCTGACATACACGGCTGTGCTGATTGGTAGACAGTTACTGTCTTATGAAGTCCAAAGCAGAGGCAGTAAGTTCTTCCAGAAATGAAACACTGTCATATCCTACAATACTTTGATCATCTTCAACATGAGTAACAGTTGAAGGATTTCAATTATGTGAGGAAAGGCCCATACTTACCTTTGAGTTTGTAATTTGCACCAAGTATAAAGAATAAATGACTTTAAAGGCTGTATCACTGGAAGTCAAATAAAAGGAGAGAAGAGGCTATTTTATACTTGCTTGTAAAACAGAAAAATATAACATTACAACTTCATGTATTCTCAAATTGTTGCAGATGGAGGATGCAGTCTCAGAACATGGAGGACAGCTTAGAATGTAGTTAACAAGCAGGGGCCATCAACCTTCCAATGTATGAAACTAGCAACTTATAAAATCATAAGGAGTTCCCCATAGTCAGGCTTTTAGTGAGTCTTTGGATTCCGTAAAAGGTGGGGTATTTCTTAAGCAGCTTCTGCAAAGGACACTATTACATAGATTTAGTGATTGTAAAATTACCACTTGGGGGGGGGGGGGGGGGGGGGGGGGAATCTAAACACATGGCTTAAAGGATAATATTAAAATGTAACTTAAATAAAATTTACTTATAAGCAAATCAGTTGCATCAAGTCTAAATGTATGTCAGTCAGTCAATGAAATTAACGGTGAGCATGTGAAGTTGAACTGGCTGCAGGTGTGGTGCAACAGCAGACGTGTGGTGACAGGACGAAGCTTTCAATTGCATAATGGGAGATGCAATAAGCCGAATATCAATCATTAAGCACATACAAGGCTGTGCATCATGGTGTTAGGAGCTGGTGTTTCAGTGTACAAAAATGAGTTCAAGTAAGTCAATTTCCTGTTACTCCACTTCGAACAATTGGTCCTCTACCAAGCAATGCAACGGGACTGTTTCCAGCTGTTGCCCTGACCTCTCTCCAAGTCTCCTCCATTATTTCAGCTTCCTCCTCTATTGTTCTCCTCTACTTCTTTCTCAGTATTCCTCTTCTGTTGTCCTGGGGGGGGGGGGTTGCCAAAACTCTGTACGGCAGAGGAATCCTTCCTCAGTGTATGTCTGATCCACTTCCGCAGTTTAATTTGCACTCCCACCGGTTTCTCTTGTGCATGCCTTCACACTTCTTCATTTGAGCCTATTACCATGAGAAATATTCTCTGTGACAGGATAAATCCTTGTCTCAATCCTGGCATAACTGGTAAGGGGGCTGTTCATTTTCCTCCATGTACAATTTGACATGCAAAAGCATCGTAGGTTTAAACATATGTACTGGAATACCATATCTTTTAATGGTATTCCACATTTTACTTCTAGTTACACAGTCACAAGCTTTCTCAAAATCCAGAGAAACCATAGAAATGAGTTCACTTATCTTACATGGAGAATGGTTGAGTGAATCAAAGCATGCATTCTATTTCATTCGTTTGGATAACATACTGAAACTGGAGAACATAACATCTCTGTCTGCAGAAAAACAAATTGTGTAATGTTTTGCAATTATTTTCCAGACTATAACTCAAAGATACTGAAGACTTTTTTGTCACTTTCAGAGTCTTAACAACAATTAGGTAATTAACAAATTAACCAACCCATTAACCCCATGGAGTAGAATCCTCCTTGAGAAGCAAATGACTACTCAAACAATTCCCAATCTGTTATGGGATTTGAAGGTTCACCACTCAATTCACAAGAGCTTTCTACTGGTCCACTTGTGTCAGGTATAGAAAATGGCCCCCCTTTGGCAATGAAACTTATGTGACCAAAAACACAGCTAAGTTGTTATGTTGCACTACACATGAGATCCATGCAGTTCATAAGGTGAACATTTTGAATCACATGCATTTCTTATGAATCAGCAAATACAAAATTCATTCCACCTGCTTGATACCATTAGCAATCAATTACATACATATCTTAGAAACCAGCATCTACTACAATACATAATCATTCTTGAAGCAGCACTGCAATGTAATTCATGCTTCATTTTCTTTTGACATCTTCAATATTTTTCATAAAATGTCCCAATCAAATGTAATAAAATGCAACAATCAGAAGCATCACAATACAGTGGAAAGTGAGGAGTGACAACACATGCCTTCCCTATAACTAGAATTCCACTGTGATATGAGCTCATTCAATCTTCATTAACTTTTATTGCCACAGAACATATCAACAGATCTGAAAACTTTTTAATGTACATTACATTTAAAGTGAAACCCTTGTAGGGCAGCCCATGTATCATGTTCTTATTTTCACATTATACAATCCTTCTCTTAACATTATTATGTTTAGTTTAAAGATGCGTACCTTTCTGGGTGGACATTGTGTATGCCAAATTACCCACCACACAAACACAGATTTTTTCAATGCACCATCTCTCCTTCAAACACTTGACTACATCCACACACACATATATACTAAATCACAAGAACAAACACTTAAAAAGCATGCATATCTTTCAGGTTTTCATTTCTTAATAAAAAATGGATATTATATACAAAGTTGAAAGACTACCATTGCTGCTTTCACCTTTTAACATTCTCTGATGGTAAACTGAAGTTAATGAAATAACTTTTGGAACAATGTTCCTACAGTGACAACCTGATAATTCAGAAGAGATGCATGTTGTCAGTAAAGGATCTGTCTTGAAAGCAACAGGAGAATGACATCCCTCTGTTAGTCATTCATTGTTTTGTTTTATGCAAGGCCTTTAATGGAGTTGTTCAGTTGAGAAATAAAAAAAAAATTGAGATCAATATAGAGATTCTGGACACTTCTCTATCGATTCAGTAGTAAAAGAATGTAAATATATGACTGAGTAAGACAATGAGGCACTGTGCCTGGCAAACATCACCCACATAACTGAAGAGGGTGCTGACACACTAACTTCAAAAATATGCAGGAAGAACCTAAGAAGGAGGAGTAGACAGAGATTTGAAAACCCAGTTGCAAAAATATTAAATCATGTCAAAAGTATGTATGTTGTTAGTCAATGCACGTGAATGCATATTTCATAAAATCTAGAAACAGCATAATTTACACATACTCTTCAGTGATATATGAAGTATTCACCGTATTTCATACTGAAAGTTTTCTTAAACTTATGTAAAGTAAAATGTATGAATTAATATTGTTTGTCAATATTTTAGGAGCCACATAATGATAGTTCATTTCTTTAGAAACAAGTCTCAAAAATGTGTGTTTCCAAAAATAAATGTACCAAAGCAGTTCTATCCTTCATCACTTCAATTCTATGAATACTTTTAAGTAAATGTAATACACACTAATCATACAAATGCATGCCACTGTCACCAACCAATAGACTATGACTTCATTTATTAACATTTATTATCTGTACTATGTTCTTCTTAATGTGTTCTCATATTTTAAATTTACAAATTCATGCAGTCTTACACATTCCTACATCCCAACAAAACAAGTCATACTGCTGTATGTATTACACACATCACACCATTTTCTTCCCACCTGTCAGTATATATGCAAATCACTGTCATTTCCATAAATGTTACACATGTATATATAGACTATATATTTACAACATAGGGGGGCCAAAGATATAAATTATGTACGGTTACTCTTTGAATTTTGACACTATTGGATGTATATTATGTTGGACATGTCCACTGTCTGAGGTATAGTTAATATTTGTTATACACATTTCGAAGCTGGATTTCCTTCAGTCATCATGCAAAAGTAATATTATAGAACTCATTTTGTTGGATCTGCTACACTGAGCTAATCTCTGTACCTGGACAATAACAAACAAAACTAAGAAGCCGTGGCTAAGCAACAGCATATTGTAGCAACTAATAATTATCAAACAACTTATCACCAGCTGTATTGCGAAATAATAGGCAGTTTGTTTCACCTCTAGATTTTGCAGAATTTGAAAAGTCTCCAGCTGGTGTTTCTGAGTTGTTATTGAAATCATAAGGGTGGTATTTTAATTATCTTTTTCTGAAAACTGAACATTCAGTTATTATTTGCTCGAATAGTTCTTAAAACATAATATTTGAGATATGTCCCAATACTTGATCATTTCAAATTTGAGCTGGCTGAGTCTGCCTTGTTACTAACGATTGCAGCAATCAGTGTCTGTCAAGCAGCCATTCTCTGTTTTGAACAGGGTTCATACTAAAACTACACAGCATCCAGACTCAAAGACCTAATTTGTGTATTATGTATATATTACTGACAGCTGAAACCAAATTCTTCAAGATTTAGAAAACAGTCTAAATTTCTGACTCTGTGACAAGATACTGTCACTGAAAACAATCACTGCGGGGAATTGGAGAAAAAGCCAGAATTTAAAACAGTGTAAGCTAATCACAGTTTCTTAGTTTATCTTTCCTTTCTGTCATATTCTTTAACTTTCTTTTTATGTAGGTCACAACTCCTTTCATTCTTAGGGTCGACCTGTCAACAAGATCTACCCTATTGATTTTAAATCTTGCTTTATATTCAAATTATTTCGGGGATCAAATTTAGTCCTGAAGATCCAACTGTCCAAAGAGACGAAGATTCTCTGTGAGTGATGCTTAGAAGATGTAACATGTGTAAATGTTACCTTCCTTCAGACAGCAAGGACGGCCTAGTAGTTGCAAAATCAAGAAAACCCCCAAATGATGCAAAACCACGAACAAAATAGACAACAAGCCAATCGTGATACCAGGTGGATGATTTTAACTTTTAAACATTGAGAGCCTTCAAAGTTTTATATGCAGTGTTTTTATACAGTGATTACTTATATAAACATCAAACTATAATTTGTGGTAACACAGTGAACTTATGGATGTGAAGTGAATGTAGTTCGGACCCCCTGATGATGGTCTAAAACTGACCGAAACATGTCGGGGAAAGTTATATACTACTATTAAAATTTGATAGTGAATGTGCATTTCGTTGGTTAATATTCAGTTTATACTCAACGTTTATACACCCTGATTGTACCTACTGTTGTCTGGACAGAAAGCTTAGCTCAGTCTAATGGATCCAGGTGAATTAAGTTTTAGAGATGATGGAATGATGGAAGCAGAGTTAACTTCTGAAGAGTGGTGAATCCTGATTTGGAGGCGAGGTCTATTGGAACAGTACACTGTCGCAGTGTGTACCCTTCCACTAGACCTCATCTCTGAATCAGGATTCACCACTGCCTCTGAAATGTTGTGCACCTCACACATACCTCAGACAATAGACCATGTCCAAAATAATGTTCTCATAATTAAGCCATCAATGTCACAAACCCTTAGAGAATCAGTGGTCTGACTGCTTGCTTAAAAGGCAATGTAATGGACCTTCAACATGAATAAATAAAATGATTACACATGGCATCAGGACATTTTACACACTCTCTCTCCATTCAGCCAGCAGCAATTCTTTCCCTTCCATTTGACTTGGGTACTATGACACTTTTACGTCTTGTAACTGCCACATCAAAAACCAAACATAGAACAAATTGTAAACATCAAATGGTGTTCCTGGTAATTCACTGCATACCAGTACCTTACATTGACACTAGTCACTACTGCGCTTCTGCCCAATTGGCAAAATCAACTAAAGAAATTCCCAGCATTTCCAATGTAATAAATTGTGAATTTTATGTACAGTGAAAGTGTACCATCATGATTGACACCTAAACCTTTAGTAAACCTGGGAGGGTATTTAGCGCATCTTTATGAAAAACTTATTTGAACAGAAAAAGATAAAACTATGAAATAAATGGCATTTTGCATAAAATAAAACATATCTTAAACATGCAGTAAATTTCCTTGTTGCCTAAATATATAAAATGAATTTTTAAGGTCATTTTCCTATGAGCACATGTGTATGGCAATGCAGGTAAAGAAAAGTTAAAGTTATTCTTCACAACATCACTGTTGAACTGGCTTCTGTAATATGACATCATAATCTTGTAGAAAATACTGAACCAGTGAAAGACATTTTGCAAGCCATGATACTCACCACAATTATGGGACAGCTACACAATTTTACTTCCACCAAGATGCACAAGACGAGACAATTATAAAACCCATGTCACAGCTGCAAACAAGATGCCCTCTACATCACCACACATGTAAGAGATGTTCTGGTTTTAGCATCTGTAGTGATTCAATGGAACATAAATGTAAAGAAGTAGAATTTTTGTCTCGTAAAAGTGTAGCCTTCACATTCAACAACTGTCACCAGAAATAAAAGCTTGTGCAACGAATAATAGAGGATGATCTCGTACACAAGCAGTCAACTGTCTTAATAATCAAGAAATGACCCAATGCTGCAACCCACACAAAAATGGTTATGACTGAAAAGTCATACTGTGCAAGAGACACATCAGATTTGTTTTTCTTCTTATTATATCAACAAATGCATCACATCAAATACATATAAATAGTCAAGGCATTACTCCAACATGTTTCAGTAATTATAATGTTTCATAACCTGTAGAAGTAGATACATAAGTGCATTTTGAACACATAAAATTAAGCTTAAAATATAGTTAAAAACATTTCTTATCCAGTACATAAAATTTTGTACATAATAAAATTATAATTGCAGTAGCTGGCAATTAAGTTCCTCTTATATATTCAAGCATCTGGTGGGGTTCTGAGTCCAAGTGGACCATGTCCCTGTGGACTCAGAACCCTACCAAATGCCTCAATTATAAGGCCACAACTAAAGAACTTAATCGCCAGTTACTACGATTATAATTTCTTATGTACCAAATTTTATGTATTGGATAAGGAAGGTTTTTAACTATACTTTAAGCTTAATTTTATGAGTTCAAAATGCACATATATATCCACTACTACAGGTTATGAAATATTATAAATACCATTTGCAGTTGGTTTTAACATTGGCACATTGTACTCCTGATGATGATAGTATATTTTTACCAAAACATGTCAGACTAATGTCTCTACCATTTATATGTATTTGATGTGGTGCATTTGTTGTTATAATAAAAGACAAAATGATCCAAAATGAACAATTTTAAAAGACACATCAGAGTTTGACAGCTCTTGATTCATAGTTCCGGTACGTACAAACAGTAAAATGTAAATCCGTTTCTCTCTTTTAATAGGCAATTTCAAATGCTTATTCAAATGTCAGGAATAAGAAGATCTGAACTATGCAGTCCTTACCACAAGGCATACAACCTGTTTTCCTGAGCCATTGTCAGGTAGTCACCTTCAGTACACTTAGTACTAGAGGTCCCTGTTCATTACTTATACTTAGCACTGCAATTACATGCAGAGGTTAAGAATGGTTGGAGCTATGCCTTCACTACCCCTATATGACTTCATGACATGCACAGAGACAACTTCACTTTTTACTTTACAGTAATTATGAGACACTTAAGTATACTAAAGGTAACTCCATGATAATGGCAATAAAATGGGTTGAAACATGTTATGGTAGAACTAACTACATATATTTATTAAAGTTGTATACTGGTTCTTCAGTAAATATCTGAGACTGAATCACTTAACAGGATGCCTCCCTATTAAGTTTGTTAAACAATGCTGAAAAAAGTCTTTGTGTAACATTTACCCCTTCACAAGATAATTCCATACTCAGAATGGAATAGCAGTTTTCTGAATTGGTGCTTCTTTTAAGCACACACACACACACACACACACACACACACAACAGAAAATGCTTAAACTGACCAGATGAGAAACATTTTGATTTCGGTTCTAAACCTCTCATGATAGCAAACTTTCAATGTACATCATCTATCTATCTTTAGAGAAAACCAGATTTTGTCTCCAAATAAAGTATGGTGTAAATAGCCATAAGAAATCCAACCTTCGGAAATGGAAGATAATGGACTGTGAATAAACACTGCCTTCTGGCCTACCACAGCACAGCTACTGAGGATTAATTCTGCACAGCTGGCTGTCAAAAAATTTTTCCTAACTAAATGAAATTCTGGATCAGAGATTGGGATCAACAACTTAAAACACTCCCTCCACCAACGAGCGAATTAATATTTTGTGCATATTCATACACATCACCACCTGCCACATGTCAATGAATGTTATGAAACTTGTTCATATTCTCTTTCAGTAGAGAATGGTAACAGGTCATATCTGTATCTTCCATCATATATACAGCTGAAATAAATCTGTTATAAGAAATAGAAACTTTTATGATGCTGTAAACAAATACTGTGGCATAAAACATGACAAATGGAGCAGAAACATATCCATCGTTGTCTTGATCCTCTGGTGCTTTATCTTCTTTTCTTCTGGTGGAAGCCACAAGTAGGTCTCAGTGAAACTTCTAAGGTATCTTAAGTTCCAAACAATTATAAATACTAAATAAAGGATTCAAACATATTTTGATCTTAATCTCCCGATACTGTTATTACAAGTTTATGTTCTTCACACTGTAAACACACACATACACACACACACACACTCATTCAGACACATACACTAGAAGTACTTCACTGTTCTACAAGATTTGGAACGGGCACTGGTTGAAAGTTATGTGCATACTTCACATACAATAAGAAAATGCCACCAAAATTAAATGTTTAAATCCTTGCAGATTTAGTCAGGTTCAAAACTGTCAAAAGCACGTCATCTTCTGAAAAGAATAACCTCACTTGGTCAGTAAGTTCTAAGAACTGCCATTAACGCAGTTGTGGGAAAGGAGGGGTACTTTTGGCAATCAATTTGCAAATGTATAAAAAGAACTCTGTACCTGCCAAGACAATGACACGGAATGAGTAAGGGATTTGTAATAAATTGTCTGGCAGTCCACAAACTTGGTTCGCCACATTTTACAATTTTCACTTCTAATGGGTTCCTTGGCAAGAGAAGTTTTGCACAAATCTGAGAAGCTAGTAGAAAGTGTTGAGCGTTTGTTATCACTCGGCGGCAAGTGACTCGTCGCTGGACACTAGCCTGTGAGTTTGTTATCTGCGATCCTGGTACAGGAGGTAAACCTTCATTGGCTGAGGCAGATTCAGGTTTGTGATGCGTTCCTCCAATTGGTGCTTGCCTATACGTTGCCGTATGACCCGCCTACACAAATCCATCAATGGCAGGGGCTCAGCTGCGGAAAGTAAAGGCAGTGTCACACACCGGACCACAAGTTGTTCAGTTTCAGTTACTGCATAACTGAACAGGCATTTGGTACAGTAAGAAAACTTACAGGTACTATGTTTGTGGGTACACAAAATGTAAAGAAACCACTCTGAGGCCTAGACACAAATGGACAGAGAATATGAAAACATATGTTAATTACATAACAGGCATATGAAATTTTGCTTAGTATGTAATCACCACACTGTTCTTCTCCAAAGTCTACACCTACCACCACTTCAAGATATCCCCCCCACAAAACACAATACAAACACAGTGAAACAAGACCCCAGTTAACTTTTTTCCACCTATGATGTTGGAATAATTTAGTGTCAAATTTCTTTACCCATATCATTATAACATATGTGTCACCTACCTCTTAATGTTTCCTACTTAAAGGATTTCCCCACCTAAGAAGCATAACAGGTTCATGATGAAACAAATTTTCACCCTTTTACTATATTTCTCACAACAAAATCTTAAACAATTCGCCCAATCTTAAACAATTCGCCTAAGTTTCCTTCCATTCATTCAATGTGTTGCAAAGACAGAAGTGACGAAATGACCCTATCAGTTCCAAAAGGTTGCTTTCCCACAGCATGACATATGTGGCTTACTTGTCTTTACAACACTGGTACCACAAACACCTGCATCAGGTTCAAATTTCTGACATTAAGCACTTGTAGGGCAAATAGATAATGAATTGGAAAGGTTATTGAAGTGGATCATGCTCAATCTGAGGTGCTATTCTGGCTACTTGCCTGAAGAGACTGACAGAAACCATAAAATGTTTGGTTTATTAGTTGCATTTCAAATATATTTCTTTAGTTGTGCCTGGTAACATCAAGATTTTGCCAGTTTATTATGATCTGAAAGGTTATTGTCTTACCATGTTATTTACAGCCTATCAATCCTATATTTAATCTCATTCTTGCTCTCCCCTCAACCTCACTTCTGCTTTCGTTGCCTCGTTTTCCCATTTACATGTAATCTTGTATGCAAGAGTGCCTACATTTCTCTGTTCAGTGGCATTTTTGGTAGTATCTTCCTCAATGCTATTTCCTTGTTGATATGCAAAAACCATAAAAAACACAGCCAGGATAACTTACTTCCAAGCCAAGATCTGAAACCTGAGACTTCCTACAGGATATATTACTAATATGGGAAAATGTTGGTACTAAATTATTCTAATGTCTCACACAGTAAACTGTCTTAAGTAGTGTTGTCTTCAACATATTCTGATTAACTTTTTCTTGTATATGACAAGACTCTTCTAACACTGAATTATTAAGGGTGGCACAAAAAGCTGCAGGCTTTCTTTTGAAAATATCAGCAGCATAATGCAGAATCACTAATCATCAACCTTTATCTGCCTTGCTTAAATGCCCATTGTAAATGACCATTTAAATTTCTGGTACATTTTGACTCTCACTGTACATTCAAGGACAGTGTGGAGTCACTTTTACAATTTATGATTTCAAACTTGCTGCCTCTAGCTGGTGAATTTTTAAATATGGTTTTGTTGTATTTCTGAAGCTGAGTATTGAAAGAAACCTTCCCCATGAAGGTGTGAAGCAGGCAGTTGACTGTTTTATTAACAGTGTCTGCAAACTTTTCAGGCCTCAAAACTTTCAAGTTTCAAGAGACATGAGAAGCCTGAGGACTGTATTTTGGAGCCTATATTTAACCCAGTATGTGGGGAGGAACTTGTAGGGACTGAATATATAAGTTACACCTTGTCAAGGGCCAGAGAGACAGGGTGTACAAGAATACAGCCTACACAAAAGTTCTAATAATATTGACAACAAATATCAGTATTCATCATCAGTTCACTAGTGGAAACAGAAAACATCTCGCTAAATAAGTATGTAACAAAGAAGATTCATGCAACATTTGCTGCAGCACACTACCGATGAAGCCTGTAAGGACCGGCATATGGATCCCTAGACCAGTGAGCATTACAACTTAAAGACCAGTTAATGGTCTCTTAGGGTGGTAAAGGCTAAGTAATACTCAATTTCTGGACACAAGTTTCTCACTTCAGATGATAAACAGAGGTACCCATTCAGATGGCTCTGGACTTTGTCCAACATCTACTATTTAAAACAGAATACAATGTTGTCAAAATCATGTATGTTTGCATGGAAATGTGGGGCTGCAAATCTGGTATTTTAAAAAGAACACAGCATTTCAGAAAATGGATCTTTTTCTGTCCTCAGGTGACGTGAGGAAGTGCCACCCTACCTCCACAACAGAGGATGGACACAGATCCCATGTCTGAAAATTGTGTTCTATTCAGGAAACTAGACAATGGCTTACATCCAGAAACTTATTCATTTTACATGCAACATACAATCATCAGAACTCTTCAGAATTCATCGACCAGCACGATAAAAATAAACACCATCTGCGATGTAATACTTACGATCTAAGCCTCCTATATATTTCATTGTGATTTCACAGTGACCCCAAACTGCGCTTACAATAGGGTACAACTTCCGACCTTTGAGTCCACGGAATGCAACGCCTAGATACTGACCATCCACCACGAATGACAAAGTGCCATCATCCATATCCAATACAACTGAAAGCCGGAATAAACATACATGTAGTGTTAACAAGTGTAATAACTTCTTGATAAGCCACATACTGATAACAGCTGGTGACAAATATAAACCAAAATGACGGAAACTTGAGATATATTATGGCTCTGCTGTACCACAATACACATTTACTTATTAATCCTGAATTTGCGGTATCATATGCTTTTATGTGAACAGAACTGTACCCACATAAATGTTGAAATTTCACCTGTATTTTCAGGGAACAGGGGATTTCATATCTACAGGACAGACAGGTGGATTTTATTTGTATGAAACAAAAGATTATAAATATCCTGGCATTACTGGGCTGGTGACCATATTTTAACTAAGGACAACAGTATTAATACTGAGAAAAGGCAACACTTCGCTAACTCGATCACACTGACGTGCCACTACAATAATATAATGTAAACCAAAGCTAAAAAACACAAGGTATTAGAGTAAAAGCTGTGTTATCTGGCACTGGATGATCCAGAAAGCTCTAACAACCAGAAATTGACTAAGAGGCTATAACATTTAACTATTCCATCAACTGGCAGCACCAGACACCAATTACAAAGAGTTCAGTCATTAATTATTTGTCTTGTTGGGTTTTTTTACATTATATATACACCCATGTTACATACACAACAATGAAAAGGAATAGAAAGTTTGGTAGGAAAACAGGATAGGATACAGAGTGACAAATGAAATGGTTCGTCTTGTCCATGATGTTTAGTTACACTACATATACATTAGGTATAACATTCTAGTACCTAGAAAACTGTGATACCAACAACCTTGTGGTCCAAAAGTACTGGATTTTGCAACTTTTAATGTACATAACACATGCATGAGCAAGAAAATTCTGAGACTGAAATAGGTAGGAAATGTTCTGTTATAACTAAGCACATTTAACTGTACAATATTTCAACTTTAACTGCATTTAAAAGACAGCTCTAGGTCGCCAGCTTGGAATAATGTTAATATTGGAATTTCAGTCTGTTCAGAGACATAAAATAAATTACCATCAACTGACACACTTCACTTGTAATGCCACCCTGCAACTGATAAAAGCAACTTACCTAAGAATTTGTCAGGGACAATAAATGTTTGATCTGCTTTGAGCGACACTGGGTAGGTGACACCAGCATTGTTCTTTGAATCGTGGTACAATTTATTTCGGCCAAGGTCCCAGCCCCATGACTGGTCATTACTGCCGACTAGGCTCTGGAAAGAAAACGCAGGAATGCTAAGCTAATATTCCTCAGATACACATACTCTGAAGTGACCTTTATGAACAAGTATTACATAAACATGTGTTATTGAAGGAAAGATAGAACGAAGGATAAAAGTGACAGGAAGATGAGGAAGAAGATGTAAGCACTAGATCATACTCTGTGGAGAACTGGCTTTGGAAGAGGCTATGGACCTGTCATGAGACAGACTACAGAATGAATGAACAAGTATTGATTAAAGATACAATTGTAATGAGATGCCATAAGGAAACACTCACACTTTCATGTTCACTGCTACACAAATCCAAATTAAAACATATTAAATCTTCACATCATTAAATGTGAGTTCACTGATATAAGTACAATCTAGAATATCTCTCTTAAATATGTTAAACTTCTTCACTTTATTTACCTTCTGGCTGCAAATCCTATCACCATTCCTGTGACATAATATGTAAATCTTGAATATGATGCATATGCTACATCACATTAACTTTCTCTGTTCTTACAATAATACCTAACTTTTCAAAATATACTACTATTACATTC
The DNA here is from genome assembly GCA_021186555.1 of Reticulitermes speratus. NCBI lineage: Eukaryota > Metazoa > Arthropoda > Insecta > Blattodea > Rhinotermitidae > Reticulitermes > Reticulitermes speratus. The sequence continues at coordinate 27,533,608 of JAJKFL010000005.1, forward strand.
ACCATATGGAGAAGTGTACCAAATAAAACTTACTGATCTCAATGAGATAATAATTTATGCAAACAGTGAAATAAAATTTCTACTCTAAAGATTTGAGAAAAATCTCAGGAGGGAACTAACGAAAAAATGAAATCAGAGATACCTGTAATAAATTAACATGTGGAACTCTCTTTTTCATAGTCAGTTATTTGTGAGAAAATTAATGTCTGGTTCCAACCTCATGCAACAAAGAGTTCAAATACTGATATGAACAATTAGTGCATACTACCAACTTTTTTTATCAAAACAAAATCAGTAGTTTCAAAGTAATTATTGTAATTCTTACTGTAACCCATTTCCACAGTTTTTCATTCTTCACATATTAAACTTACATATCTTACAACAGCAGACACATGGACAGGCATAACCTTCCCCATCATGCATTTCATACAATTTGTGAAATGAAGATATAGAAAGTAACAGTGTAAACATTAAGTACATAAACTTCAGCAAAGTGTTCTGTCACCAGCAAATACTATATCTGCAGAAAATTAACATAGCCCTGTATTATTTTTGGTGTTTCTAGAAATAAGTTGCTTGTAAAATCTGATTCTAACATACAAACCAGCAACATGTGCCCTGGTACTAAGAACAGCAACTGTTCGTAAGCTTTCTAACCCTTCCAGCAACTGGCCACTATAATGCAGGAAATAGTGAATTTTGTTGGTATAATGTACAACAAAGCTTCAGCCACAGTATATGAATCACTGGTCCCTGGCTGCCTGAACTTATAAGCTCTTCATTGCGTTGCACTAAATGGAAAAATCCCAAAGCAATTTGTTGGTATCAAATGTCAGCCATCCAAGCAAGATCCATTCTCATGGCTGTGGGTATCAAAACTGCAGTCTGCTAGTGTCTGATACCACAGAGTCCGTAAGACAATTACCAGTATTTTGAAGACACCTGCTACTTCTATCTTCAGTGTACAACAAGGCCTTCAACTTGAAGATGGGGGCAGCAAGCTCTGCTGAAACACTGGCCCACTAACTACTACACAGTATCAAATTCCAGAAGACTGCAACACCATTCATCTGGTTTGAAGTTAACTTCAGAAATTGAGTGAGGAATGTACTTCTACCACCACTAACATAAACAATTATGGTAACTATCACCACCTGTTAGAAATCATAGCTAGTTGGGCCCCACTGGTGTTTCACTGGGCGAGGTTCCGGTGATGGCTGCACAGGGTGGCAACACTGAGACGAACAATATGGCGTTCATGGCTGGACTCAGCAAGTTTGTGTTGTAGTGGAGAATAAAGAATTGGTTAAATTCAAGTGAATTCTCAACAAGTGGTGACCCCCGACGTGATAGGGCGTAGTACTGAAGGTAAGCTCTATCATAATTATAGCTAGCATGGATTTGTTTGTTAAAAAACGAAAGTCGACCAGGGCGTCGTTCACACGGGTGTACAATGGCTTGATTCAGGAATTGAGTAAATGAGAGCCTAATGAGAAGAATGTAAGAACACGGTTCACAACTTTAGAGCAAATGCAAGTGACTTGCATAATCTAGAAACTGAATGGTATCACATTTTCTCACAAGAAGAGAGAAAACTTGATGAAGATTTCGAACAAGAAAGTGCAGCAACAGAAGAGTACAAAGAAAAGATGGATGTTGCACGCGTGGAGGTTGAAGCGTTTCTAAATAAGTTAACAGTACAAAACAACAACACCACATCGACATGCTCCTCTCCGACGTCTTATAGAAGACTTATAGAAGAAAATTGAAGTTGCCCAAGATAGAACTGAAGAAATTTGGAGGCGACGTAAAAGATTGGCTGAGTTTTTGGAGTCAGTTTAGTAGGATCCATGAAGACAATGAAATGGAAGATGAAGATAAATTCCAATAGATAATTCAGGTGACTGCAAGCAGAACCAGAGCCGGGGAAATTGTAGATAGCTTCCCACCAACTGCTGGGAATTATGCAAAAGCTATTGATAGCTTGAAGAGCAGGTTCAGTAGGGAGGAGTTACTAATCGGGTTCTATGTTTGACAGCTTTTGGGGTTAGTAATAAAGAATGCTACCGAAACTAAGAACAATGTGAACACGGCACAACTGTATGATAAGCTTCAGTCATACTTAAGAGCTTTAGAGTTGACTGGAATGACAACTGATAAGTATGCCACAATGTTATTTTCTATGGTTGAGTCCTGTATACCGGAAGAACTTTTGAGAGTTTGGCTTAGAGTCCCCGCAGTGGTGACTAATGTTGAACCTCAAAACAATGCCTATAGTGATAAGCTCAAACAATTACTGTCATTTTTGAGAAGTGAGGTAGAAGCGGAAGAGAGAATTTCCTTAGCCAAGGCAGGGTTTAAATTGACGGACGGCAGCGTGCGGAAGGATAAGAACAAGCCAAGCACGGAAGGATTGGTGGTGACAGCAAGTGACCTATTTTCTGGAGAAAGGAACGTAGGCAAACAGCTGCGTTGCATATTTTGTGAAAAACCACACGAGAGTGGGGAATGTTTTCAATCACCAAAGTTACCTCTCAGTGACAAACAAGAGGTTTTGAAGAGAAAGAAATGTTGTTTTACTTGTTTGAAAACTGGACATCGCTCAAAGGAATGTAAAACATATGTAAGGTGTTTGGTTTGTGCTAAGAAGCACTGGGCAGTGATGTGTCCAGAGATTCCAATCAACCAAGTGAAGGCTGGACAAGATGAGCCCAGAAGGTTGAGGGAAAACAAAATGCCGCTTTATCTAATTACTGTTGTGCTGAAGAAGTATTACTTCAAACCTTGCAGGTGTATCTTGAGGCCTATGGGAAAAGACGCAAAGTGAGGGCACTTATTGACACTGGTTCACAGCGTTCATACATCCTGAAGAAGACTGCTAAAGAAATGGGATACACACCTGTGGGATCAGAGTCCTTGATACACACCTTGTTCGGAGGAGCTACATCCCAGAGGGAAGACCACCCGTGTTATGACATACATCTTCACAGTGTAACATGTGATTATTCTTGCAAGATTCAAGTGTTAGATCAACCTGTCATATGCAGTCCAGTAGGGAGGCTCAAATTGAGTTCTTGGATAGGAAAGCTGCGAGAAAGGGGGGTCCAGCTATCTGATGTGGGTGGAGGACAACCACGTGTAGAAATACTGATAGGGGCTGATGTAGCTGGCAAGCTCTATACAGGAAACATGTTTGAGTTGAGATGTGGTCTTGTCGCTGTGCAAACATGGCTTGGTTGCGTAATCATGGGATAGGCAAACCAAGGTCTAATTGCAGCACCCACGCGGCTATGTTGACTACTCTTTTGATACAGACTAGTAACGTAGAGGATTTATGGAAGTTAGAGGTGACAGGAATCACCGATGCATGTGAGAATAAAACAAAGGACGAGCCAGAGAAGGTTGTCTTGGATCACTTTGCGAGGACAGTGGAGATTAATTCAGAAGGAAAATACAAAGTTAGTTTGCCTTGGTTGGACAATTGCGAGGATCTGCCTGACAACAAAGCTGTAGATGAGAAGAGGTTGGCTTTGACCACTGCTAACTGAAAGCGGAAAACAAGTTTGAAGACTACAATACTGTTTTTGAGGACTGGTTGAAAGAAGGTGTGATTGAAGAGGTGCCAGCTGAGGAGGTAAAAAATGGTGGACACTTTTTGCCTCACCGAGGGGTCTTCAAGTGCATATCAGCGACTACAGTGAGACCTGCATTTAATGTGTCCTGCAAACAGAGAGGGCTTCTGTCATTGAATGATTGCTTGGCAAAAGGGCCTAACTTGTTGGAACTGATCCCTAAGGTGTTACTGAAGTTCCAGGAGAAAAGGATAGGAGTCATATCGGACACAAAAAGGGAGTGTCTGCAGATTTCAGTTAGTCAACAAGACCAGGATTATCTGTGGTTCCTATGGTGGCTGAAGGATGACAAAGGGAAAAGGGAGGCGTGGTATTTGACTTACTTCTCCAAGTACACCAGAATCCTTAGAATGGTGACATGGATGCTGAGATTTGCTAACAATGCCCGAAGAATGCTTCCTGATCGCGCTTTTGGAGAGCTGTCTGTTGATGAGACATTGATGGCTGAGAAAGTCCCAGTGAGAATGATGCAGAGTGAAATGTTTACTTCGGATGAAATTTCAAGATTGAAATCTTGGCAGGTCTTTGAAGACAAAGAAGTTATTCTTTGCGTGAGGACCAAAACTGTTGATTGGGATGATGTGGAGAACTTCAAGTATCCTGTCTTGCTGCCAAGTGATCACAAGCTGGTTGCACTTTTAATTCAAGAGCATCATCTAAGGTTGGTCCATACTGGACTTCATACGTTATTGTTGAAACTGCAAGAGAATTTTTGGATGCTGAGAGGAAGAAGAACAGTCCTCACAGTGCTTTCAAGATGCATCAGGTGTAAAAAACATGAACAGAAGGGAATACAGGTTGTCCCTGGGACCTTGCCAGAAGACAGGGTGAGAGATGATTCTGTATTCGAAGTTACTGGAGTTGATCTTGCAGGCCCTCTTTTCTTGAAAGAGGGAAGAAATGGCTGGATCACAATGGTTACCTGTGCAGTATACAGGGCCATACACCTGGAACTTGTAACCTCTTTGAGGACAAAGGGATTTCTGCTTGGACTTAGATGATTTATTGCTCATCCAGGACATCCCAAGGTCATATATAGTGACAATGGGACCAACCTTGTGGGTGCTGACAATCTTTTCAAAACCATAGATTGGGCAACTGTTGAAGTTGATGCATCTGTGTGGAGAATCCTATGGAAGTTCAACCCACCCCCTGCAGCCTGGTGGGAATGCCTGATTGCTTCTTTGAGCTATGAGGAGACAATGAGTATAATATGTGACTGTGAGGCAACAGTGAATTCCAGACCTCTGACTTATATTTCGGAAGACTCTTGGGATCTGTTGCCACTGACGCCTGCAATGTAACTACAGGATGTTCCACTGGTGGGAGTACCAGATCTGGACCATTTGGATAAGACAGATCTGAATAAAAAGTCAAGATATCAACTGCGCTTGAGAGAGGACCTGAGAAAACGATTCAGATTTGAGTACCTAAGCCAGTTGGTTCAATGACCAGGAACAAGGGGAAGGCATCAGGATATTCAAGTGGGAGATGTTGTACTGATTGAGAGTGAAGGAAAAGGAAGAACCTTTTGGCCTATGGCAAGAGTGATGGAGGCATACCCAGGAAGAAATGGCTATGTCAGAGTGGTGCGACTGAAAACAGCTGTGGGACAGATGGTTCATCCTGTACGAGTCTATCCACTAGAAGTGAAGACCCCAGCTCAGGTGCCAGAGTTGAAGGAACAACAGACCCCAGATGATGTGAGCTCCACCTCCCCTGTGCTGAGGAAAACTGTAACAACTAGGAGTGGGAGACAAGTGAAACTTCCATCAAAATATCTAAACTGAGGATGTATTGTTTGATTAATCTGTACAACAATTAATCAAAGGTGGGAGGATGTTAGAAATCATAGCTAGTTTGGCCCTACTGGTGTTTCACTGGGCGAGGTTCCGGCGATGGCTGTACGGGTGGCAACACTCAGACAAACAATATGGCGTTCATGAATGGACTCGGCAAGTTTGTGTTGCAGTGGAGAATAAGAATTGGTTAAATTCAAGTGAATTCTCAACACCAACAAATCACTATGCCACAAAAATATAACAAAAACATGAGCTCTATTATAATGCTGTGGAACTGACATGAAATTTCTAATCCATGTGGAAGCACCTACTCCATTCTCAGACTTCTCCATTCCCATCTCTTTAGCGTGTACAGAATCTCTCTCCTCTTTTGGATCATGTGGCAAAGTGCCTCACTGTGTCACGTAATGTACACAACACTGCACTGGTACACTTCTTCTCACGTCTCTTATACTTATGAAATGTTAAACATCCAATGATGTTTCACTGCTTGGCAGCTGTTGAATGCTTCAGTCATTAAACTGACATATGCTTAGGTACCTACCTAAATCTGTACTTGTACCCAAGTGCAGCATGTTTGTCTGGGGGGGTCCACTGTACGAACATCAATGCCCACTGCTGTTTTATGAGCAATTGATGATTATGTGGCACCATGGTGGTACCTATCTACCTATCTACACTTATAAAAGCAGTATATGTATATTTGCTTGGAATCTGACCTTCAGGAGAATTACAAAATTATGAATATCCTTTGTATGCATGTACTACTGTGATTTCAATTTTAGTCCTAATACTTAACATCATAATAACTATATCAAATCTATCTCCAGTAAGAGTATAGTTTACATTACAACACAGGTAACTTCCTGTTGAATTTTCAACCAGCAACAGACAGTTCCTACAATACATACCTGGTACCCTACCGAATGAAGTGGTGCATCCTGTGTTGCAACACCCACCACTGCATGTGTCCCCCTCTGACGTGTAGACCAATGCACCTCCCACACGTGCAGTCCCTTTGTAAGCCCCACCTTTCCCCGTATGCAGTCAGTGCTTTGGGCTACAGGGTGTCTGTGGAATGTCAGCTTGTCATCATCCTGTAATGGATTGAAGATGCAGGAAGTGAATTTAAATTACATTATTACATGTATGCAGCATTTGCGGTCTGATTTATACAAACCCTTTCACTATTAATGAGGGAGATTTCACTATGCTTACCAGGAACTCACATGACTGATTTTCTGTTACATATAATTCCATATTTTATTTTCAATACAGTCTGTTTCATGTCTTGGGTACAGAGGTCTCAGTGTTGTCTATTCCTTGACAATTCTGTGGAATCGGCTGCGTGCAGGCAATGATAAAAACTTCATGTCTCATGTTTGATTAGATTTCAGTAACTATTTCTGTTACTTTAAAACTATTACAGATTTAAACAAAATACCTAGAATTTTAGCTGGTCTTCAGTGTGTGATATCCCTTAATACATGGACTACCACAGGGCTCAGAGTGAACTAAGTTGTCTTTCTTATATGTTATCTACACAGAGCAGTCTTCTGACAAAAACAAGATTAACCCTTTCAAGCCCAGTGCTCACTACACACACAACCTGCTGTAACATTAAGAAACTCTGCATTCTGCCCACACAGTAAATTTATGCACATCATATGACACTTACAATGAACGGTGATCTCTGGGAGGTAGAAACTGAAACTCAGTACACAGTGTAGATTAACATTGGGCTTTAAACAGTTAGTATGTCATTTTAAGACACCAAATGGCAGAATAACTCAGTACATCTCATGATGCAGCATCTTCAATATGACAGAAGTGGAGAACTTTTTACTATACAACAGTGAAAAATTGTATTGTAACCATGATAGGACACAAACCTGAGTGCAAATATCTGAATTGTACCTTCCAGACTTAGGTAACAACAGAAGGGCAATAGTTGCAAGGCCTGTAAGAGACTAAATGGCACTACACCACCATATGCCCACAAAGTTTTCAAACAAAGTGTCTCTTCGTTAGTAGACAGATTGAACAATCACAGACACAGTGTCATCAGCTGCTGGTAGACCAATTCCCATATCAGAGGGAGCTGCTGTGGAACTGAGCACAAATGATACTTAGACACAGTGCTGCTACTGCTACATGGTTAAATACTAAGCTTAAACTTAGAGCTGCGTTACTGTAAGTTCAGTCTGGTTGTTGGGAGTGCTGCATATAACAAGCATCAACTACACTCATACAATGAAAGTATTCTAGACCTTAACAAAAATGTTTAGTGAGCGATCTTCTGAATTCCAAGCATGTTTCATCTGGCAGTCACGACTTGCAGGTGGCATGTCCAACAGGGCATCCAAGCGAGCAGGACGAGCAAACTCTTGGGCCAGCTCGCGAGGGATTACAGGCTTGTAGGGCTGAGGGCTCTCACGATTAACAGTCTTTACACCTCCTGTAAACAAAACAAAGCCACATGATAACAAAATAAATACACGTTTACAAAATTACATTTACAATGTTTATAGTTCTCCACTACTACCCCAACAAGGAAATCATGACCTTTCCTTTCACATTATTAACCAATCTTTATTTTCAGATGCAGTTCTCCAAGTCTCAGGCATGGCTCAATCCTGTTAAGATATAAAACCGTCTACCTTGAATGCAGAGGCAGCTAAGTTCCCAATGGAATCGTAACACAGAAGACTTAAATTTTAATGACAAAACTGGCTCAGTTGTTGGCTAGGATTACAGAAAGGTATGCTATTGTCTTATCACACAGCAAAGTTACAATTACAACTTTTGATACTGACAAATTTTCAATCTGCACACTGTTTGATATCTTCATAAACAGCACAATGTGCAGCTACATATGATGTACTTTCTCAATCCACTGTACAGTTGTAGCAGGGTGTAAGAACATCTAATTTTGAAAGACAGACTTTTAAGTCCTTATCCAATATCACACTAAAATACAAAAAACTGCGATGTGAATGTTCAATGTTAAGACATGTAAGTACTTTTAATATGTTGCAAAAACTCAGAGAATGAACTGTTTAGCGACAAATTTGAGCGTGAAAGGTAAAATCACCAGCTAGTCTGATATATGCCTACCAGTGAATCATGAGAATATGCTGCCTTCCTCTTCCATCATGAAAAGGGCCACAACAAGGTATCACAGCCCAGAGGGCCACAATATTAAACAAAAAACTGTGCAACTCCATGATTGGGTACTATATGCCCACTCCAGTGTTCATAACCTTTGAAACTGATACTTTCATCTATTTCTGGGTCTCACCATGTCTTCTTTTCCCCCAGTTTAATTGATATTTCTTTACTTATTCTACGCATTCTCAGTTTCAGGTAAATATCTTATTTTTTCATTGGACATCCTCTCTTGTAAAGCTACTCCTAGTAATGACCTATGAAATCTTGCATGTACAGCTTATATTCTTTACTTTCTGTTTTCCTATTTGCCCATGTTTCACTCTCAAGACAAAACCTTGGCCCAGCTCTTCTGTTATTTCGTCATAATAGAAAGATTCTGATTTCATTTTTAAATACTGGCTTTAGTAATACATGTAGTTGGTTATATAACTATGTGCAGCCTCTTGTCTGTGGTATATCTTCCTTTTTAGTTCAACACATTTTACATCAAAGGTATTTTACTATTTTGCAATGAATCTTCAGATAATGCAAGGAACACACACAGCCTGTTTTGCTGGCCACTGAAAACTCACACATTTATGATCTTTCTAAAATAAATTCAATTACCTTCAAAAAAGTCACTTTGCAGCCACGGTACTTTTTATTGAAAAAAGGCAGCAAAAAAATTAATTCTGGGTACTTTGAATACCATGACAATTTATTTATAACTATTCTGTCTGTATTGTATTTCTACTATCAGCTTTCTCCCACTCAAACCACATACATGTACTTAAGTATTTGTATCTCTGCAACCAATTATTACAGCAAACCCCCAGTTCTGCCATGACCATCTTCACAGCATTCAACAGTCACTATTCGAGACCAAGTGTCATGAATGATAGCTATGTGAAATAGATGAGTATGCTGAACTTTCAGTTCTTGTGCTTCACCCATTTTCTGCATGCCTGAAGTCATTACACTCTTTGGTAGTACATTTATGTCTCTGACACATTTAATCAGCAAATATCTTAAATATGTCCCAGTGCAGACATCACAATGCCAGAAAAGATAGCAGTTCCTCAATTATCAATGGTGCTGTGAACAAGGCACTTTCTTGGATTAAAGTACAATCTATAAAAACTGTCCTTACCAAGCCATTATCGACAAGCATTATCTCTGAAATGTGGATGACTGCACTGGCCAGTCTCCAAAATATTTTGAACTCTGATTATAGACTGTGCTAATAGTTCATCTTTTCATCAACAGATGGCCCTTCCTTGACCAAAGAATGAATTTTATTTATTGATAGACACATAACAAATCCAAAAATAAGACAATACTGCAACAGCAGAGACCTGGTACCATTTATATGTAGCTGCAAGAGCAGGCAGGGTGCCATTTAGGTAAGTCTTCAGCTGGAGGGATAAATAAAAAATAGACCTGATGTTACCACCTGAGGGCTGCAGGAGTTATTCAAAGCAAACTTACATTTTGTAGACTAAGAAAACAGTATTTCTCACATATATACTATGATTTTGCAAGTGTTTGTGTTTGTAGTTGTGAAATCACTTACAACAGTTACAGAGTCCAAACAGTTTTTTGTCATCATGTATTCTCTCAATTAATGCAGCCTAAAGTACAACCATTAGTATGTGAGATTTGCGAAATTTTGCTGAATATGAAGGGGTCCTCACACTCAAAAAGGCTGGAAACCACAGTCCTAGAAAATTTCTTTTGAAAATCTGTTTGGGTTAATCCAACTAGCAGGTGGTGGTATGAAACCACATATTACAAAAAGTGCAATTCAAACACACACATTCTGTTGAAAACAAATTTGAACCATTTACTTTGTGACAATCTGACAAAAAGCATTTTCACTAATAAAGTGTGGCCTCATATCAATGATTACTTTAGTACAGGCATTTACACTTGTACAAGTAACATGTCATTCTTTAACTGGTTTATGTTCATGGCAAATTAAGTAACTTTCAAAACAGCAACTGGGCAGAGAGGCATGAGGTTCTCACAGAAGTTAACTATGAAGATTACTTGTCTTCTGGGATGTCATGCTGTGTAGTTCGGTACACAGGTAACAACAGTGTGGTGGGAACTGCTCCCTCCATGTCTCTTTCCTATTCTGAAGATGAAGCTGTTACAGCTTCCTCCCATCTAGCATACGTGTTACATCCCAGGAGACAGTAATCTTCATCAGTAAATGAAAAACATGAAACAATGGATGACAATTATTTTGGGTGATTATGTCATAAACGAAAGATAGTCACAACAGAAGAGTTTGACGTTGAGGCAACTTATCTGGAGCACAAAAAGGGTTAATCAATATCAATATTTCTTCTGAAAATCATAGAAAAAATCTAAATGTTACTTTACAGACCTTATGCCAGTCCCCGATTACATCTACATCGCTTCATATATTCCTGCTACTTGCCAGACATATAAAGAAAGTGGCCTTAATTTAGTTCGGAACGAGTGTGGGATGAACCCAGGGAGTTTTTCTTCTTTCTCAACACTCCCAATGCTAGATTGTTTCTTTAAAACATGTTTGAAAACTACTGTAAGTTTTCTGGGCCCATCACAACTTCGCAATAGCCAAATCAGTGGTTCATTTCCAGGGTTCTTGTCAGACCTCAACTACTTCACCACTGTCCAATCAATGGTTCACTTCCAGGATCCTTGCCAAACCTCTCAGTTACTTTGAAGATGGCAGGGGCTAGATCCCAAAGTACTTTGCCCTGACAAGCTTTTCCCTATCTGAACATTTTCCCCCTTCTATGGAATGGACATGGAGTCAAGACTTCATGACACTGAAGATTATGGTCTTCTTAAATGCAATGCTGCGTAGTTTGCTACAAAGGTGGTGGCTATGTTCTGGAGGAACACTAGTACCTGTCTACCAGACTACATGACATACCATCCCAGAAGATGGTAACGGTCAGTCACTGCTGTAAGAACCTCATGACCCACTTTACAAACTGTCTTATTAACACACAGAGAAAACATGGTAGGGTCTGCCCAATTTACTCTGTCCCCAACTTTAAATGCTCCTGTAACTTATGAGGTATTGTCTTGCTACATGCCTGATATCTTCTGCCCCATGTTCATGCCCCGGCTGCTGCGGGTGCGCCGGTGTTCTAGATACGAGGCTGACTTGTTGGGCAGGACGGCAGCCTTGTAATTGTGACGACGCAACTCTCTAAGCTCCAGGCTGGATGCAGCTGTAGCTGGAGCAGATGCAGAGGCAGATGAGGCGTAACGAGACGCCCGTGGGCACTGGCTGCTCACACCACGACTCTTGTACCTACAACAACAGGAACTTATTGGTAGCTGCCCCTTGAAAACCTAGCATAACCACCACAGAATAATTCTGGAAGCAATAAAATACATATGTGACATACATCTTCACCAATAAACTGAGAGGCTCATTTTATATTGTGGTTTTTGGGTTATGACATCACGAAGTCTGGTAGGTGGGTATGTCTGGAAGAATGTCTTCAACAGGATATTCTGGAGACGAACGCAGTATGTTTGACTGAAACTTTGGTACCCCATCTACCAGATTACATGCTGCCATACTAAACAGGACAGCAACACAAATCCACACTGCCACGAAAGCCTCAAATATTATTGTCTGACATGTTTGTGTACTTTATCAGTCAACTTCTGTTTCTGAAAAGAGAGGCCCTCCTGGTGAAGAAGTTACCTGCACTTAATGGAACTAGAAGGTTTACTACTGTGTTGACATGGGCCTGCCACTGCAGCATATATTAACGGATCTAGTCCACACCCTCCAACCCTGTCATCTTTCAGATTAATTTAATATTACCATCCTATTTATGCCTATGCCTTTGAAGTGATTTCTTCTTTTCAGGTTTTCTGGTCATAACATTTATGCACACCCATGTACAGCATTAATTCAAGTTACATAGAAAAAGAATTCTGATACTGTAAGAAAGTTTTGTTATGCATTACAGCATTTAAAGTTGCATTCAGATACTACAAGCTATCAGTCTAAAATCATAATTAAATCATGCATTCCATATTAAAGGCGATATATTCAGAACACTACCAGTGCTACTGTAAGACATCTGAAACTCAAAATGCATTTTGAAAATCTAATTTCTAATTTCTTTCAGTATCCAGAACAAAATCATAATAAAAACGAAATAAGGCCCGTTAAAATATTTGGAAATGATAATAAATCAAATTGCAATTCTTTTTTAAGAGCACATTAAGTTATGAGAATGTTTGCCACCATTCAGTTCAGAATCCTTGTTCATCCCACTATCTAAAAATTCAAGATTAAAAAGAATATCTTGCTGTTTGTAGGATGTGAACTTGTCTCTCAGATAAGGGAGAACACAGACGGAGGTGTCTGAGAAGAGGGACCTGAGAAGAATATTTGGACCTTAGGAGGAAATAAAAGGAGACAGATAAAATTACATAATGAGGTGCTCCATAATTTGTACTCTGCGTCATATTTATTATTAGGAGGATAAAATCAAAGAACATGAGATTGGAGAAGCATGTTGCATGCCTGGCAGAAATAAAAAACGGCAAAATTCAGGTCAGAAAACCTGAAAGGAAGAGCTTAAAACCAAGCCAAAGATGGAAGAATAATATTAAAACTGATTTCAAAGAAATTAATGTGTGGACTTGATTTATCTGGTTCAGGACAGAGGCCAGTAGCATGCTCGTGTGAAAACAGAAATGAACCTTCACGTTCCCTAAAAGACAGTGAATATCTCGAGTAACTGAGCGACTATCGGCTTCTCAAGAAGGGCTAAACTCGACAGATGATAAATGTGAAGTTGTCCCTGTGCACGCCATGGAGATATAGCTGCACACATTTATAACCTTGGCACTTGAAGAGTGATCTGCCTCACGCCCCGGCTGCTTTACTCCCTGGTCAATTGTTACTGGGGGCTCATGACATTTTTATGCGTATCTTCTAACCACTACATGCAAGTACACCCAGGGCCGGGCAGGTTAATAATTTGGCGCCCTGGGTAGGCTGATAATTTGACTTCTCGGCCTAGCGCAGGGATGGCGAACTTTTTGAAGGCGCGTGTCCAAACTGCGGACAATTTTCGGATAAACTCTTTCACATGTGGAAACCTGAGTTTACTAGCACCATATTTCTGTTTAGTACAGTGACGACTTAGCGCCTTTTATATGTTGGCGCACCGGGCAGCTGCCCGGTTGGCCCGCCTCTTATTCCGGCCCTACCTACACCCTTGCATACGGTAAAAGGTAAAGTTTTCCCTGTGTCAACGCCATGTAGGCATACAGGGGGAGCAGAGGTATAGCTCCACTCTTTCTTAACCTCTGCACTAGATAGAGATGAGTGGTTAACTTCACGTCCCTGCCGCTTTCACCCCGGGAAGGAACTGCGGTAACCACTGAAGAGGAGGTTGGGTGGGCGCCAGAGACAGTATGGACGTTTCTGGAGAAAAGAAAAAAATCTCTTAACCCTACCAGGATTCGAACCCCAGCTCGTAGCGTAGTTGGTATACCGACTACGCTACCCCAGCTCCTACACCCTTGCATAAGGTTATATCTACCTTGTTTTATAAAGGTAAAGTTTCTCCACTGCTTGATTAAGATCCAGCAATTTTAACCTCGGCACAAGATGGAGGTGGGTAGTCACCATCACGCCCCGGCCGCCTTACCCCCAACACTCACTGTTTAGGAAGGTAGTGTGGGCCCCAGAGCCCGTGTGGACACGACAGTGAAACAAACAGTTTATGCGCCTGCTGGTAATTGAGGGGAGGGCTGTCCATCTCGTAGGCAGTCGCTGAACTGACTGCGCAACCCCGGCTCAGCGTTGTTCTGCGTTTACAAAAACAGTTGGCAATCTAGCGACCGCGTTCCATCCTTGTACTACAACAAACCTCCATCCCCAGCCGTGCAGCAGCCGACGATGTGGCTAGCCGCGTGAGTGACGTGTTCCAGCACACAGGCAACATTTGCCATATATCTACACACACACACAATGGGTAAACGCACCCTGACGTGGGTTACGTAGTGACATCAGAACTTTCAAAACGTGCGGTTCACATTTGGAATACGTTACCTCGCAAGATGACACATTACAATTTTCCACCGGTGTGAAATTATTTACGTGTGTGTCCACAGACGGTGACATACAGCCGGTAACAAAGCGAGATATCTTACTGTACAGAGAGAAGAAGGCTAGACAGAAAGGTGTGCTCCAAGGTGTCGACTTACGAGATCACAGCGCCGTCTGTTGTGTACACGAGTACCTGAGTCACCACTCCTACTTTGGATCCAGCTGACCGATTTTCACGAAACCTGGTGCGAACGTTGTATCACTGGAGGCCACCTCCAGTAGTGCCCGCTAGTCTTTTTGGTAAAGTTGAGAGATAGGGATAGTGCTCGGAGGTGAACTGTTCTAAGCATCTAACAGGGGAAATAAATTGATCAGCCATTGTTTTACATTAATTTTGATACTAACACCGGAATGGCTGCAGTGCAGAGTAATTCCCGATGCCGAGGCCTGATATCAGCACCATATTCTCGCTGTCTTGTTACGGCGTTTCAACTGCGAAAGTTACACAATATTGAAAGAGAGGAAGACAGTGAATCATGAAGTGGAAAGCAGGGTAAGGGTCAGTAGCCTCATATAGTGTGGTAAGTTAATACACCGGCATGTCTGGGGGTACTGAAAAAAACCAGGAAGTATCTGAGTCGAGATTTGAAGGCGGGATCTCCTGAACAGTAAATTCTAAACCGCAACTTTGGTGACGGATGAACAAAATTACATTTTTCTATACTTGTGCTGCATTACAGCTGTCCATACGGTGTGTCTGAATGCATGTGCTTCCGAACAAAACATAACTAGCCAATAACGGAGACTGCCGTCTTCTATCGTCCTCCCTTACCCTAAAAACAGCATCGTCTTCCCCTGCGCGTATTATTCTTCCTCCCAGAAGACGGAGGCAGGAAGTTCCTCCGAAACGTTGGTAAAAATCTACCATACTACACAATCACACCCAAGAAAACAGCAATCGTCACAGTCACCACCGTGGAAATCTCAACTCTCTCAACAATTCCAAGAGATCGTGGAAACACTTCAGCAGAAACACATATTAAACGAGTGATCTCGAAAGGAGCTTTCATACGTTGGCATCACTGGTTTACGCCCCCCCCCCCCTCCCACTGGAAAAAGAGTTCTTTAAAAAGCTTCCACCGCCCGAGGGCCGGACCCTAGTGCCCTCCAGAGAAACACAATCAATATATCGACTTCCCTTCTTTGCATTAGCAAAATTTAGTTGCTGACAACTCCACCACGACACGTACAGGGACTACAGACTGTGCGCAGTGAGGATGTACTGGTGTCATGGAGGCAGACCGCAGCAGCCCATGGCCATGTTGCCTTTTCGAAACAACCAATTCAATAAACCGTGTTCAGAATTCGAAGTTCAACACCAGCTAAGTCGGATGAGCGTTTTCATGGTATTTCTTATTCCCCCCAGTCGAATGAAGGGGAAGGTCATTTGAAATATGACAGTCTCCTGCCAAACGTTGACCTTTTTGACCGTCTTTCAATTACAGTAGAACCTCGGTTATCCGAACTTCGCTTAACCGAAACCGGTCGACGTGTTATTGATAAAGCGGTGGAGGGGCATTGCAGTCAAAAAACGTTGTGAAAAAAAGTTCAAACTAAAACATCAGATTTTTTTCCGTAGAAATTTGTAGTGTTGTATTGTATCTGTAAATATAATACACTTTCTTGTGCCATAAATTTTATTAACATAAGACGTGTTTCTGAATAAATGTTATTTTTATTGCACCTTATCATGTCAAGCCGAATTTCCGAATTATCCGAAATTTTGCTTATCCAAAATCGGGACCGCCCCCTTTATTTCGGATAATAGAGGTTCTACTGTATATTAATCGCTGAATAACCTCTGCAGTTGGAATCACAATGTTAAACATCCTGACAATGAACCATAAGACGGTAGTCTTCAGCATAACAGCCACCGACTGTAATCCTTCCGGTGCATGACACGTGCCAACATTTATAGAAACAGGCGCCTTGCCACAAACCGATCCGCCTCCTAAAGGCCCCTATCATTTGTTTCAAAACTTTCAAGCTTAAATTAATCCAAATAACATTTAAAAATTCATTCCCTGCGTCTCCACTACAAATACAAGAGGGTTAATGCTGTTTACTGTGAGAAGGATGTAACACACACAAACAAGCAGTTTTTATCTTCAAAGTATTCACTATAAACCGTGCAATAAACTACGTAATCTAATATTATACCATTACGCATACACAAATAGCATCTGTCCTACATTAATTACATATTATTTTCCAATACAAAAATATTTACGGTGTAAAACCCAACACACGTTAAGGACACCAACTACAGAAAAATAAATAACTACAAACTAGCTAAACAACATATAGTAACGAACTATAAAATACACATGACGACACAATAACAATCGCGTACTGAATATGTGGTGGAAAAACAATAAGTATAGACAATGTATTACTATTAGACAGGTATAAAAATATACCAAATAACTACATCTAATGAATTTTTACAAATTTTAATCAATTCTGATTATAGATATATAAATTCTGTTTTGTACACGACACTTAATATGTTTTAAGAATATTTTAAGAAATTTCATGTTATTGGATGTTCAGATATGTGATATAGGTAAAGCAATCCCATTACAGACCTGGACAGGCCTTTAGGGTTCCAGGAAGTTAAGGCTCCCAGAAGGTGGTAAGGTTGTCAGCCCTACGCACCGGCCACATTTACCCCCCAGGAAATAATCCTGGTACTCATTTCTGTTAGAGGCTGAGTCCACCGTGTCAATGAAAAATTCCAATGACACCACCGGGAATCGAACCCGCGACCTTCCGGCTTGTAGAGCAGTGCCTCAACCAACTGGTGTTGTAATTTCTGTTGTCAAAACCTTCGGTATTGCTCCACTGATCGTATTCAGAAAATGTATTCCCCGATTATAATCCAAGGATCGAAAAATTTCGGAAATAAATGGACAATGGATGTTATTTATATATAGCTTGATGGCATAGTATTAATTACATTGTGCAGTTTAATTTAATCTTAATATTGGACATCCCCGTTGGTATGTACATGCGCAGTATATTTTCTGTTGTTCAGTAATTACAGTCACAAACAACCCTTTCTTAGGCAACCTTCCCGCCCCCTCCCCTCCCCCGTTTTATACATATAATTGTACAAAACAAGGGGATTCCTTATACAAAATGCATAGAGTTTGATTTTCATAGTTACTGTATAGGCCTGACGATGGCTCTATAGAGCTGAAACCGGTAGCCTAATTGTGTCAAAATATATATGTTGGTTGTGACTGTAATTACTGAACAAGAGAAAATATACTGTGAGTTTAATTTAGTGCAAAGAGCAAGCCTATGGTTACTACTGTGCTTTAAAGGTTTCATAAATTATGCATGCTCGAACAAGGCAGCAGCAACGAAAGACTGAGACAGGCCCAGACTTCAATAACTCTACACTTCATGGAAGCTGGCGAAGGGATACCTATTTTCTATTAAATGTCGCAGGTTAACCGGCAGGAAGATTATGAAAGACTGAACAAAGAGCAGGCCCGTTTTTACAGGCAGGGATATCGTCCAGGTATTTGTCGTGAAGGGGTGATGAAAAGTAGGAAGACGTCAGGCTAACTCAGGCCAGCGACCCCGTGAACCTGAAGCACTCAGTCTGTAACACATCACTTTCTTCATACGGCCCTCAATATCGAAACCTGCAGTGTTATAGCGTTTCTTTTTCAAAACTAATTTTCAGGCACATTATTACAACCTCAAAGATAAAATACAGTTACTGTCTCACACTCCGTCTACAGAATTCATTGTCGCTGGGAATTAAGTCGGCAGAAGGTGACAACACCAAGATGCACAATCTTCTTTGTGAATTCCAGTCACTCAAATGGTCCTCGATATGTCTGCTTTTATAAAACCCACAACTGTGCGCCACTGGATCCTGCTGATAAGTTCACATAATCGCACCATATTTCTCTAACACTCGTTTTAACAGCCTTGTCTAAGCAGCCTTACTTTGAGATTTTTAAAACAACAGTTTTCACACTTCCAACATCAAAATAGAAACAGGAGCTGCGTCTCACACAAAGGTAACTGCTGGTTATAGGTTTAGGAATCAGCGAGTCAAGTGGTGGCTAAACGAAAGCACTCGACAACACAGTGTGTCTCTCTGAGGTGCTCCGGTCTTAGATGTCTCTGCTTTTTTTATTCTTATTGTTTTCTCAATCACAGCCTACGACTTAACATTCATATTTTGTGAGATTAATTTGAAATAACTTTTACTGCCCCAATATTTGCACTAATGACAGCGTACTATCATTAATGACACGTAAGTAAATAACGGTATTATTTATAACGAGGCCCGCAACATTTTTTCTCTTGACTGGGACCTCATGTCCAGAAGGTTGCTCACCACTGACGTATGCTAACCCGCACAACTGGACATTCGACACCCCCTGAAGATTATTTCGGTCTGTCAGTACAGGTATAATCCTTTCCTTTCAATTAAAACCCATACCTTCACAGCCTCTCAAACAAAAGGAGGAAGTCCGGAGGTGGTAGGGGCGCACAATGCTCACGTGTCGTCACAGTGACGTCACAACGCCGTGACTCGCACGGCGGCCCGCAGACAGGGCTGACCTTCATCTCATCCTGGCAGGTAGTTTCATTACCTCATTCAGGAGGTGTGACGCCTTCCTCTGAATACAGCGCGCCTCGGAAACTGTGACACCAACTGACTTTACTAAAGCAGGTAGCAAGTTCACAAGGAATCAAAAACTAGAGTATTAAACTCCGGAACTTCTGGAATCAAGGGCATAGGTAAGAAATTCAGGAACTCCAAGACTCAAGGACAAGAGTAAGAAACTGAGATTTCAGGTTTCCACAGCGGTGCCTGTGGGTTGTGATACCGTTTAGTCTGGCATAAATTTACAGGCATTACGTAGGAACGTGCTGCCTTCACCTTCAGGATAGGATGACAGTACTTTTCAACCACGAAGACGTAGGCAGTACATTACTCCGAAGCTTCGGTTAATTTCTAACAAAACTTAATGGTTTCACATGACAGTATCCCTAACGATAAAAACGCAGAATATCAGGAAGCAACAAGATGGGCAAGAAGTCAAGAACTTCCGGAATTAAGAGGGTAGGAAAGATAGTGATCTTCTGGATTATGATGCCGTGTAGTCTGGTAGGTGCTTACCATCACTTCAGACAAATATATTACCCAGTTTTCAGGAGAGAACCTCACGTCTCAACACTGGGAACCTTAGGAACTTAAAATTTCAACAAAGGCAATAAATTCAAGAACCTCAAGAATTCACAACTACCAAACAATACATCACACCCCGAAAGACCGCAGTCTTAACGAGTAAACTACTTCGGGTAATTTCGTTAACTTAACTGCTTTCACGCGGATAAGTTATCTACGTACATAACTGATCCAAGGAGTGTAGTGTTGGACGGTTTGCCTTTACGTCGCGAAGTTTTTAATAACTTCAAACAGAACCAAAAGATGGCAACAATAAAAGGCAATGAAAAGTACCTACATTTCAGTCAGTACTGCAGTCTCGATCTTTGTCAAAAAGATATTTCTAATAGGTAGAAGCATCGCATATGCTTATCCCAGGCGTCTAGCCTGTGAACACACAATAACTCAGTACGCACAAAATCCCTGTTTATTTTAATCTTCGCACTTCTGCGAAATGTTTCGACCGTGGCGTACGGCCACCTTCAGGCAGTTTGTGCAAAATTACAAATAAAGTACACAAACGTACACTGCCACATATTCTAAATAAAATACACAGTGGGATCACAGAGTTTTCCCGTGGGATGTAAACACATAACTGTTAAATGTTAAAATATTTGCATACATAAAATATTTGTACAGTGCTGTACCTCCTGGATACTTGTGAACTTCCTTTGTACGTTTATACAACAAGCTGCCTGCAAACGGCCGAAACATGTCGTCATAGCAAAAAGATTAAACTCAAGAGAACTGTGATACAGGCAGCTCTTTATTGTGTATAAGCTATTTACAAAGGCACGAAGGGGATTTACCAATTGAAATTCACAGCGTACAAATTCAGTGAAATCGTGATTTCAGAGCGTCTCTCAAAGTCTACAACGCGTAAGTGTGAATTAACGGAGAGATTATCTCAGTGGAAATCGGAACCACACATGGGGAATTCTCAGGTTGACCACAGGTATTTCACTAGTTACTCAGAATTCGCCGGTGGACTTATATTTCAAATATATTTACTGTACTAGAGATTCCCAAAGTATGCGATGACAATGGACCAGTCAGTTGGTAGTTACAGTCATTAGGCGGGGTACATACAACTACACCTACTGCTGTTCTGCTGCTGCTGCTGCTACTACTATTACTACTACTACTACTGCTGCTGCTGCTACTGCTATTACTACTACTACTACTGCTGCTGCTGCTACTGCTACGATTCAGCCCGGGACTTCGCAGCCCACACTATACAATTCTCACAATAAGCTTCATGACCGTGAACTCAGGAAAGTGAAAGTTGCATGAGAAGAATTCCCTTTTCACAGCACTGGTCCGGTCCACTAACGTAACGAACAAAGAAGCACAAACCCGAGTCTGTAAACAACCTGGACGCACTCCGACGTGTGGCTAATGACCACGGCGCCACGATGAAAGGCTAGTGGCCACATACTACCGATAAAAATCTTCAAAATTCTGCAGCCAAAGTGAAATAAGCTCCAATCACCACGTAGATAAAGGAGTCGTATGACACAATACTCACCTCTCATCGCATATGGTACACTACTCTTACATTTTGAGCACAGAACTGGTAATAATTATGTTAAAGCGAACGAATGGCTCCTTCACTGCCACAAGATTATGTCCTTATACATATATGCGTTAACTGGCAAGAGTACAATATTCTCACTTCTAACATTCATTCATACAGTAGACTTCTGATGGGAAGACTCACAACAGACTGATCACACCTTGACAGAGAGTGGATGTCATTCAAGTATACTTGATGTCTGTTTCTTTGAGAGTTGACTCTTGACACATCACTGACTGGTGGTCACAAAACTAAGGGACTGACTGACGGTAAGAGAACGAGCGACAAAAAGCCTTTACATGGAGAGATTCCATTTAAAGACGCTAAACGATGTGAAAGTTAAAGAACAGTAGCAGGTTAAAATCTCAAACAGTTTTGTTGCGTTGGAGAACTTATGTGATAATGTGGAAATCAACAGGGCACGGGAAAATAACACCAGAAAATATCAAAACCTGAGCGAAAAGAACGTCTAGGTTATCACAGAGGAAGCAGCATAGAAACCACGATTTAATGACGAACGTTAAAAATTGTTATATCAACGAAAGCAAGCTAAATTGCAATGGTTACATCTGAACCAACTCAATGGCGACATGCAGAACAATGTAAGATATGGATCTGCAACCAGCGGCCCGTGCCACATTTGAAAATTGTGCATCTACTACAAAATTGTCACGATAAATTAGACACTTAGGTACACCACTTATAATGCGACACATATAATTTTTCCGCGTCCTGCGCGAGGAAAAATGTAGAGAGAGGGGAAGGGGCGGAGCGACGATGCTACTAGTGATCGTAAAAACATCTCATTGCCAATAACTCGAAGAAAATTACTACAAGAAACTAACATTGGGATAAACCTAGGTTAGTCACTCACCAACCAGTTGTAATGAGTAATGAGTAATGAGGGATGGATCATTTTTCCACGTTCGGCCCGCGAACCAGCACACAATAACGGGTTGCCATAAAAAGGTTGGAGACCCATAATGTAAGCCGTGAAACTAGTAGATATTTAAGGAAACAAAGAGAGAGAGAATATCTGAAAGGTAAAATTAATAAACAGTAATAATATTAGGGGACATGTACAGAGACGTAAGTGAATTTATGAAGGGTTGTAGTGCAGAACTTGGTAAATAAGGGTCATCTGTTTGCAAATTTACAGAGCTATCTGAATAGGCAGAATCACTTATGCCAGTCACTGAATATACGCGGGGTTAAAAGTAGGCAGACAACACGCCAGATCCATTAGGATTTCAGCTTAGCGAGACTTGAGGTTGAAACTGCTAAGAAAAATCCGTTCTCAGGTCAAGAAACTCGTAACTTATTTTGCAATAAAGAAGATCTGACTCCAGCAGTGTAAGGAGATATCGCTATACGCACCAGTATTTTTAAGAACGATAAAACTAAATCTAGTAATTTTCACGGCACATCTAGTTTAACCAGCATATGTAGACGAATTTGCGAGATTTGAGGTTCTCACAGCGGTGATGGCGAAGATTCAAAAGGGATGTTACACTGTCATTCGGGTCAGAGTTGACGACGTTTCGAAAAACACAGCGCAATATCCCAGAAGACCTAAATCCGTACACAAACTTACTGCGGATCATCAGCATGGATTTCGACGAAACAAATCGCCTACTGAGCAAAATGTCCCCCATGCGTCACACACAGGGTAAAAAATGGGAGTACAACGAAAGAGTATATCAGCTACTTGCAGGTTTAAAGAACGCCTATGATTCAGTTACAAAGGGAATTTTATATAGTATTCCCACTGGGTTTATTGTACCCAGGAAATTTTAAGCTCAATACAGTGTGTTTAAATGAAACCTACAGTAAAATCCGTAGTGGTATAAACATCTGATAAGTTTCCTATTCAGAATGGTCTGAAACAAGAAAATTCCTTAATGCTATTGTTTTTTAACTTTGCTTTCGATTTTAAAGTATTCAATTTCATCCTGATTAAAACCCGGCTATTGAAGTCTGAATATTCCCATGTACTGAACTAGCTAGCGTAGGCACGCGAGCACATAATGTATTATTTCAAGCATGGCTATCACAATTTTCGTAATTGTTACCGGCATTCCATCTTGGGTTAATTTAAATTTCAGGAAGGCGACACCAGGCTTCACTGATCACCCCTTGCTTTAGAATATGCCATCAGGAAGGTCAAAGAAAGCCAGGAGGAACTGAAACTGAATGCAGCACGTCAACGCCTGGTCTACGCTGATGATTTACTAGGCGAAAACATAAACAGCGAGTTGTATACACAGACACGGGAGATCTTTTAGTTGCAATATATGAGCTACTGACGTCGTTAAATAAACATTAAATACACAAGTAACAAATAAATAGATGTAAGTAAATACATAGTTTCTGCTTACTTGCATACTTATTTGCAATTCAGACAAAAATATTCGGGTCCCTCACCTGTGACAACAAAAACATGCAGGATAAACGATTTAAAGACGAAAAAACAATTTGAAAGCACTTTCTGTCCAGTGCCGTCCGACATGATCAACAGCAGCGCCTTGTTTGGAAGTTCTCACGCTTTGTACGCGTGTTCTTCTGATAATAGCGGTACTAATTCGAGGAAGAAAATGCGAAAGTATACTTTTCTATCCAATGCTCCCCGATTTTCGACACAGCGTCGCCTTTTTAAGGTTTCCAGGCTTCGCCTGTTTGTCCTTCTGGCTACAGTAGATTTAAGACGAAGACGGATGTGAAGCATCGGCGGAGTGATAATGACAGGGGAAAACCGAAGTAGGCTACTTGGAAAAACCTCTCTTAGTGCCATTTTGTTCACCACAAATCTCACACGGACTGGCCCGGGATCGAAACTGGACCTGCGCGGCGAGAGGATGGTGAGACGGCCTGAGCCATGGCACGGCCTAACATGACGCAAATGAACCTAATTACATTTAAAGATTTAGTTCGTACCGCGCAGTAAACACACTCGCTCCCCATAAACCACCAGTTAATGCTGTATACGGAAATCATTGCTGTTTGTTTTGAGATAAAAAAAAACAGAAATACAATCTTGGGCAGAATGTAAATTTTTTAATGTAAATAAATCAACCACTGGGCTTTAAAGAGTTAAAGTAAATAATACAATAATCACTACGATCTGTCTGTATGAGTTCGAAACGTCTATCATGTTCAGGAAGAGGAGAAACTCATTTGCGATGATTGCGGTATCCTGGGATGACGCAGTTTCGTGACGTTGGTACCTAATCTACGAGTACCAAACTTCTTGATGTTGCAACCTTGAAGACTTTAATCTTCATAATCACTGCCAAAAAAACCTCGAATCACATTTCTTGTCTCGGAACGTCTGACCGCAAAGCAGGAAAGCTACGCACACAACAGCCAACATTTGGTAAGCACACGAAAAGAAACGCGTATTAGCGGTGGTGCAGTAATCAAGATGCCAGGTCGCCCGGGCGACTAAATTGTGCCGTGGCGTCTAATATCTGTGGGTTCTCAGTAACTTGTTTCACGTTACCCTTCAGGCGCCTACAATTTTGAGGTGGCTTGTAGCTTTTTGTTGGAAAATTTGTGTACCACTGGTATTACAGATCTTCGGACATAACACGAAATAACTGTGTGGGAAATGAAGGGGCGAAATAATTATCGATATCTGTTCTCGTATCATCGAGACGGATGGAGCTGTCTCCAAGCGAGCACAGAACTGACATACCAATGTCACACTGTGTATAGCATCCGTCTTCAAGTCTGATGATGATATAGAGCCGGTACATTTTTAATTATTCTGAATTTTAAAGTTAAATTAGCACAAAGGAAAATCGAGTCTCATGGAAGTTTCATTGTGCGTGATCACAAGCCATGTCTAGTCATAACAATGTATTTCACCTTAATGCACCCACTGCAGGCGATGTACATCCTGTGCTATAAATCTGTAAATACGGTAGACTTTTTTTGCTGGATGCAAAAACCTGTTATGATTACAATTTCCTTGACAATATCGCAAAAATAAAGGTAAAGTTCTCCACACGCTTAATTCGCCACCACGCCATGAAGGCATATGGGGAAGTGACACAAAATGGAGGTGAGTGACCAGTTTCACTACCCGGCCGCTTAACCCTCGGGGAAATAAGCACCGGCACCCATTGAATAGGCGGCTGGAAGGCCCCCCCCCCCGAAACGATCTGTATCTTCAAGAGAAAAAAAAACCTCTCCTGCCCTTCCTGGGGTTCGAACGATTCCTCGGCCATCCAGGACCGCAGTCCAGGCATTATGCGGAGTGGCGTAACGTGGCTGTCTGTATCACAATGTACGAGTATGGCAGCCTATAAACAAAGACCATTACTCTGATTAAGAAATTAACTCACACTGATATTTTAAAGGAAAATGATTCGAATTACATTAAAACACTAGCGCAATACTTGCAATCCCTTTACCAGCAGTGTCTACCGTACGTACTGAGAACAGTAGGGAATAAATTTCTACATTTATTTGTTCTCTACTGCTCCGCGGTAGGAAACAGAAAAATTACACTTAGTCCTTTTCAGTAGTAAGCTCATTTTAGAATAGCTTTCTGTTTCTGTCTACCTCAAACCCAGTGACAGGAAACTGGATTCCTTCCTCCACTTCATCAGTGGAAGCACGAAAATGCCGTTGTCGATGACTGAACTCTGCTTTCTGACTGTGGCACCATGATCAATACGTCTAGGACCTATAGCTCGAATAGACACTTTGTCTCCTGTATTGTTAGAGGCTCTGTACTCCTACCTATTCATGGTTATTTAATGACGCTGTCAGCAGCTCACGCTATATAGCATCGAGTGATTGGACGAATAATGAGTTGGAAAGCACACAGGAGAAAGTGATCGTGGCCTACTGTGATGTACTACCTCTGTACATGTCTGTTAGTTTGAGGAAAACGACGAAAAAGTTGTCAGAATAGCCGGTTTCCTGGCCAGGATTTTAACCCCGGACCCCACGAATACGAAACAGGCGGGCTTACCTCTCTCTCTCTCTCTCTTCCCCCCTCTCATAAATCCTTATTTACATCAACTGGTATCCTTCGACGGATCAGTCCCAAGGCTCCTGTCATCACAAAACAATACAGAAAAAAAGACATACATCTATTCTCCCAAGAGAGATTCGAAATCGAGATCACATTGAAGATCCAAATCTTCTGGGATGTTTGCCGAGTTAAATAGTTACCGACGTTTCGAAGGACCGTAGTGCCACCACCTTCAGGATCAACCAAGTCCAAGCCACTCTTCTTGGACTGCTTGACCCTGAAGGTGGTGATACTCGGTCCTTCGAAACGTCGTTGTCTATTTACCACTCAACATGGCGTGCGGCGTAACGTCCCACAACGCCGCTGTACGTCCAAGTGTCCACACATCCTGTTCTTCGAGCAGTCCTGGATCGCATGGATACGGCGATTGACACACATCTGCCAATGAATTAGCGGTTACAGGGCTCGATGACGATTTGATGAGAAGTACAGCGAGCGTATAGTCACTGACACGACGGAGTCCAGGTCTACCACTGACACCAACAAGCCTCCTATCCAATGTACGAGGGGCTCTTTTCACATAAAACAAAGCGGTTGAAGCGTGAAACTAATCACTCACCTACACACACTCTCGAGATCTGGAATGCAGGGAGCCTTGCCTCCACGTCTCTTCTGTACGCCTCCAATACACGGTGTCTAGCTATAGTAAGGAATTTAAATTTTACTTACTGGCTCAGTCTTATCCTGTATAAAGTCAGTTTGAAGTAATATGAGTATGTATTGTTGCGCTCACAGAGGACACAGTTACTTTCAGAAACTAGCAGAGGGCGTTATAGTCAATTTCGATGCTTCATTCGAAAACACGTGTACATTCTTTCACATAGGTTATGTAATTACCAAAGCTAAGGTATGTATGTATGTATGTAGTTGTAGATTTATGTTTGCCTTCTCCCACACAAGATGCAAATCTCTGGAGAAACTTCCAAAGAACGTAGTACGCAGCGCAACTAACATTTTTCGTTGTTTACCCCCTATAATGAATGGCATGTCTACAGCAATATGTACGTAACGCGTTTTGACGTAACGGAAAGGGTGAAACGGATGGGGAGAGGAATGACGAAAAGATGGACACACAAATGGTATGTGAAAGGAACACGGGAGAAGGGCGTTAGGAGATGGAGGTATGAAAATGAGGGACAGAAACGAATAAATAAATAAATAAAACTTTCAATTAATATTCAACGGGCTTTACACCAGTACTAAAAGTGATTCAAGGTATTATTCCGGCACTCGCACTGAATGGGCATAAGAACTCTTCCAGTGAATAGAACACCCTTGAAACCCTGCGTTCACGACAGTTACGGGCAATGAACTGACTCAGTGTAGACACAAATGCATTTATACCGGATGCGGGCTCATGGGGGTTTATCACAGTGACGTGTGCGGAAGGAGTATGGCTGCAGTACAAGTGTGCATATTAGGAGAAAAATATTGCAGACGTCAGCACGTAGAGAGCTCAGGCACTAGGACAGCGAGTTCAAAACCCGCTCGAGACGCAGGTCTGTGCCCGCTTTGTTGTGTTGTGGAGACTGTCTTGCCATCACACATACAGTGACGGCAAGTGCGAGCAAAATCAATTACCAAGATGAGGGTTAATTACATACAAAAGGTAAACGTGGTGTCCCAGTGTTGAACTAAGCACCACGCTATGAAGGTATACGAGGAGTGGCCAGCTTCAAGCCCCGGCCGAACGGACCTCGGGACCCACTGGGTTTGCCCGAGCAAATATGGACGTGTTCTACAAAATACTATTCGTAGTGTTTGACAACACGAATTGTAACGAAATAGCTCGATAAACACAGAGACAGACGTCAAGATTTGTCTACAAATGTTCAATGTGCGCATGCTTACGTAGAAAATAACCAGGCGATATTGGAACTCGATCCATGTCGACTTCAGCAATCGTGTGACACTCACCCTCTGCCACGGACCGTGACAACGGTAGTCTGTAAACATTATCGTTATGTGTGCCATGACAGGTCTTCAGTGGCCAAGAAAACTGGTCCCCCACGCCCTATCCAACTTCCGGACAGCTGTTCATGAATTTTGACCCGTGAAACCAACTGATTGTTTCAAAGTTTTTACAAAGGCCGATGACACCACTGCACAGCCAGGAAACGAACTGCCATACGCGACTAAGGAACTGAAGCCTAATGTGTTTCTGCACATTTATCAAGTTACTGCCCTACTTTATTACTTCTCACTAGCTGTAACACTCTTATTCAGTTTTACTTACACAGTACTTCCACTTTACAGTCATACGTTGCAACGTTCTGTGGCTCTGTGTTCAATCAAATGCTGCCTTAATGCACGCCGAAATTTCGAAGCGTTAAACCGAAGAAAAATAATACACTCACACGTGTGTGTATGTGTATGTGTATGTGTATGTGTAAGTGGGTGGGAGTAAGTTGCACAAAATATACCCAAGCTTTTAATGCAATAAACAACTGTTAACACATTACGCATTTTTTTGCAAAGATCTCGTTGATAATGTCAACCAAGCTGTTCATGCTTGTGGTAATAGGAGAAATAAACTTCAACACAAAATCGATATGACGGATTATGATACCGAGTGTTCTGATATACGGGCAGCACTCTTTCGGATTAAACCTAATGCCTCCATCTTCAAGGTAGAAAGTTTCTATACTGAACATACAGGCAATATGTTCAAGTAATGTCTTCTACAAATCACATGCAGTGTCTTTCCGAAACGATCGGACGAGCTGCACGGTGCCCCAAGCTGCAACACTTTCAAAATCAGTTTCTGACGCGTGTAATAGCAGGAAGGCACATGAGAGCAAAAGTTTGTACTAAAACCGCCTTCCTGCAGAAAACGGAAAAACATATATAGAGGGCAAAGATAGACCAACTTAAAAAAGTAATATAAAATAAAAGGTAAAATAACACATATAAATCGTTTACAACAGCATAAAAACAAATACGTCGACCTCTTATAATGTATGACAGAAACTGTGCGCGTGTCTAAAAATGTTAAAGACAACTTAGAACAAATCCAATATTGTACCTGTCATTATTAATTTTAATTTAAATGCTGTAGTATAGCAAATCTTAACAAACATCAATAAACAAAACTACAAAATAAAACAACTTTGGACTCAATTTTAATAAATTTAAAAATGTGACATCTCATACGAAGTGTATACATATGGTGTTTACAATTATCTTCCATTTCATAACTTTTATACATAGCACGATGATGGTCCGTCAGGACTGAAACAAGTACATGTTGCTTATTGTTACACAATAAACAGACAGTTGCATTTGACAGTGACTCACTTATCAATAAATTAATGTATAAAACACAGCGGGATGTCTTCCATTAAGTTAAAATGCCTACCGGAAATGAATGTGTGCAACCACACCGAGCAATCAAATTTTCCGGTAGATATTTAAAGCAAAAGTGGATATTATATTAGGGTAAACACGGTAACAAGGAACATCCTGAATAACGAAGTGTCCTGAAGGATACATCAAGAGATAACGCCCCCTCGGCTTTAAGTTCTGAACTCTTTGCAAAGGAACGGAGAAAGAGACAGAGAGAGAATGGGGTTTCTTCGATCAATGCGAACCACCATGGGTGTGTTACATGTTGGCATGGCAACCACGTCCTTCGCGCCGAACTTGCTGAAAACTAAGAAGTCATACCACCCCATGTGCTTTGGAAGGCTTAGCTTTGAGCGAAGATTGGTGCGTAAAGCTGCTATAAAATTGACATGATAACATTATACACTTGCCGTATGAAGACTCCTTGATGTGAAACATGTTAAAATCTGACCTATTTAAATGTACGGAACACGCTGAAGTAGTCTCATTGCCTCAGGATTTGAAGACGGGCGCTGGCTCTCGTGGTCACGAGCAATTCATCCGAAGTGACTTACTTGACGCAGGAGGAATGGTATGAAAATCAGTAAGTGGTAATATTTAGGTATGTGGTCTTCTGGATTATGCCACCGTGTTGTCTAGCAGGTGGTAACCTACGTCCAGTGAACATTAATGGTGTATTGAATGTATGAAACAGACCTTACAAACAGGGTCAACTTACTGGTCACGAACTCAAAGTACCAGGGCTGACATTTGGTTTAAGTGGCTTGCGAGACGAGTAAACATTTCGGCGTTCATTCCCTCGTTACAGAATGATGCAAGTCTCTGCCGACTTTAGTTTCTAGCACAAACGGAGAACTAACTATAAATAAATAAATAAATAAATACTAATGTTAACATTTGTTATGTCACTCACTTCTTCAAGTATTACTTATTCTTTACTCTGTCTCAAACGGTTAAATTAGAATCGCCCACTAGACTTACGTGTGCGCCAATCAATAAACTCGGCCACCACCCACGAAGTTGTGGCAAATCAACATGCAAACCTTTGGTACTCAAAACGCAAAACGACTTACCTAGGCACCAATTCACTGTCTAAATTAAAGGCTCAAGAAATGGCTGGAAGTCTAACTGGACATTACACGTCATTTCTCTCACAAACCAATTGGACAACATGCGAACAAATCGCTGAACAGCTGTGGGACATGCTCTGCACATTTCTACAGGGAGGTACTAGGTGTGCCGATAGGCTAATGTCACAGGATTTGTCGGTGACCAAATATTGAGGTTTCCGTCGTGCCTCAGACAAGGCATTGCTGTATGTTAACAATAAAGACTATACAATTCTCAAACCGTTACCTGTAATTTTTTATGGTTGTGAATGTCAAGAGTCCAGACACCACTCCCTATCCGCGCAAGATTAGAGCATGCTGCAACACACAGATGGAGCTCAAAGTTGAGCACCCCCCCTCCCCCCCACACGTATAGTGAATATATATATATATATATATATATATATATATATACTGTATATATACTGTATATATAAAGCAGGTGCTTTTATTAGTTTTGAAACCCGAAATAAATGCACATCCTACTTCATT
The DNA here is from genome assembly GCA_021186555.1 of Reticulitermes speratus. Lineage (NCBI taxonomy): Eukaryota > Metazoa > Arthropoda > Insecta > Blattodea > Rhinotermitidae > Reticulitermes > Reticulitermes speratus. Next base: position 27,565,106 of record JAJKFL010000005.1, read on the forward strand.
GAAAACACCGCATCAAGAAACCAAACGGTTAAAGCTCGTCACTGTATATTCTGAGAATCAAGATGTGTTCATTTAGTGTTAAAGCATATGGTCCGTATACGAGTAGCAACCACAGTGCTTTAAAGGCAAATAACGGCAGTGTCTGATAAAATCAAAGAACTTGATAGTTGCACTGAAAAACACATCAGTTTCGTCTAAAGATGCTCCAATATGCGGATAAATTGAAAACCAATTTTCATTTGCACGTAAGAGCGTTTCTGAAGGTGGATGGGACGTGCGGGACAAATTTCTTTGCCAAGTTCCCAAAATACACCCTACAAAAATTCCTTCTGAAGTTCTGCAGAAGAAAATGACTGCAAACCGCCCACGTCACAATCCTTAGAAGAGTTACGGGGGCGAATGTCGCATGCTGCAATAGTTACACACACATGGGCGAACTCCGATATCGCCTGAACATTACCTTGAAACCAAGGATGCACACACTGAAAACCTGTACCAAAACATGTTGTGTTTCGGTACATTTACCAAGGCTGTTTTATTAACTCCTTTAAACGATTAAATATTACAAACCGTAATGATCTTAACACTGAAACGTGATGCATAGGTCATGGCTGTAATCGTGAAAGACAGACATCTGCATACGAAAAAAACACGCAAATTTTGTACTTAAACAGTTAATGAGGTTATCCAACAGCACAAGCTGTAAGGAAGGATAACTATGAACATAAGAAAGTCTTGACTGAAACCCGCAAATAATCCTACAATTACATATCCTACAATGATACAATGATGTAAATAGGCTTATATTAATTGATATACCGTCGAACTCTGTTAAAACATCATGAAGGGGACTGAATAGTTTTTGTCGTTATAAACGAGTGTTGTTACAATCGAGGAGTATAATGTTATACTTAATAGCGACGAATTAATTGGTAGCACACAACATCTGACGCTATAGACGAGGTGTCACATAATCCGATGTCGTTATAACTGGGTTCGACTGTAATTGGAAATCAGTTGAAGGCAGCGGTCGTACCTCATTTCGAGATGCCATCCCACAACTTGTTCTGTGTGGCTTAAAGAGTACGCAGCATCTGAACCAGATAAATTTCCGGATCGAGAGTCGAGCCTGAGACATATCGAACATCAAGGAATACTTGCAGTTAAAAAGCGACGTTGGGGCAATACAGACTACGGACCGAAATGTTCATTAAGTTACTCTGTATATAGTTAGATACCGAAGCTAAGGAAGGAGTGCCAAGGATCGACTCCCTCTACATCTCTCTCAAGCCGTTACGCTTCTCCTCCAGAGAATCTTCCCCCTTTTCCCATCCAGCCGTCATATGAATCTTTTTTATGCTTCATTTTACGACCTGTGAGTTCTGATTGTACTATAGCATCGATGATACGATAATTGGTGAATGATGAATGGAAACGGACTTGGAAGGAAGCGGTCGTGGCCTACTCTGCATACTATCCCGGCCTTTTCCTGGACAGGCTGATGAAATAAGACGGTGTTACAGCCGAGTTTCGAATCGGATACCTCCTGAATACAAGTGCTATTTTCACACCAACCTGATCCGTTGACACGATGTCGACTGTGATAACCTTCGCTAGCAAACAGCGAAATGGGTTATATCATATTTCCTTGACTGGACTCAAAGGCGAAAACAGGAAGAACAAATTGAGAAGCTTCGAGCAACGTCACTCCACCAAGCATAGGACTGCTTTCCACGGCTTCAATGTAACTATTCCATGGAGCGGAGTACATACCAAAGAATCTATCGTTTTTATTCTTTGCCGTCCAAAATACTTTCCTTTCTAAAGACCGTAAAAGGGTAAGACAGAACCACCATCTAGTATGATATGTAAAACACCATTCTTTCAGGTAAACAGCACACAATGGTAATACATCGGGTTCCTGAAAGAATCCTCCAGGGGTCTAACACAAACCTTGCCTACTGACCTACCCTACCGTAAGGGTACCAACGCAACCTTCAGAGGAGAGATGAAGTAAAGCAGGTAAGAAACTGGCTGTCTAAGCATAGCATTTCATCATAGGGTGAAAATGGTACGAGCACGTATTGCGTTTCTGTAACAGTGGCGTTCTTATACCTACAAACCGGAACCCACTCTGCAGTACAACCACAAAGGTTCACTCAGGATCTCTCAATGCTTGGCAATTTCCGTCCAGAATTCCTCCCATCACATCATAGCTCGTTGGCCAACAAAAAATAACCAGTAACTCCCACTTGGAGACTTACGGATGGGTCCACTTCATCCTCGCGCCGCAATTCCATCCTATAACGCAAGGATAACACATGGCTAAACGGTGGACGTGTACGTTACACGTCAGACACGTGTCGCAGAAACCGACTATAGGTTTATAAAGTAACCAAGGCTGTTAAAACATTCTAATCCTTATGTTCAAAATAACACTAAAAAAATTCCGTTCCCAACTCAAAAAAACAGCGATCCCATCATTACAAAGACGAACCGGTTAATGTTAATTAGGGTAATCACTACTGCTTATTAGGTTGGCGCAACAAACGAAACATATATATACACCGCGGACAAAATGCTGGATCTTTAGGCGCGTTCGAAAAACTGCGAAAAATGACTATTAGCTTCGTCATGTCCGTCCGTCCGTCGGCATGAAACAACTCGGCTCCCACAGGACGGATTTTCATGAAATTTCATATTTGAGCATTTTTCGAAAATCGGTCGAGAAAATTCAAGTTCGATTCAAATCTGACAAGAATGACGGTTCTTTACATGAAGACCTGTATACATTTATGATCATATATCGTTGAATTCTTCTTAGAATGAGAGATGTTTCCGACAAAAGTTGTAGAGAAAATCAAAACACATTTTATGTCCAATAACTTTTCTTTCCGAAAATCGTGCCGTTTATGAGATAATGTGGAAAAATATGGCACAGCCAGAGGCCACAGACGACAATGTAATATGGCGTAAGCGCTTTGCATGCTGGATAACTAAGGCTACAGACACGCACCCATAACATCTACTATGTATTGCTTTCTCACGGAAACAATGGTTACGCGAAGGCGCCTCAATTTTACTCTTGTTGAACACTGAAAGCAGGTTGTACACTACGTGTACGAGGATTAAACACACAAGCCCACACTTCTGCAACAGTTCTGTTTTGACCCCGTGATACTTGGAACGTAAACTGCGTTTGACAGGGTTCATAATTAACATTTAATAACGTATTCTCTCTAGACGTACTGCGATATATCCTGTTCGAACTGGACCAGGTTACGTGCTGTTCTGTGACCTTTGGTGAGCTTCATTTTGCTCTCAATGCAAAAGGCTGAAAAGTTATTTCATACTAATTACATCTCTCGTTTCTATTCTTCACGACAATTTACCCAACTTATACCATCCTACTTAGCAATTGAAACAGCATCGTTAAATAACATCAGTCGGCACACGAACTACGTATTGTATGATTAAGTGCGAAAGTTTATTCCGCCAGTCGTTCGATATCCAGGGGGCTTTGTGTTCGACAGTATTGAATCAGTTACTCAAAAGGGACCGATAATCTTTCCATTCCCAGCAGGGTAAGATTTTCTCCTCTCCAAAGCATTGATACCAGCTCTGGGGCACATCAAACTTTCTACCGAACGTATACCGGGAGCTCTTTCTCCGGGAATAAAGCGCACAGTGTGTCAAGCTGACTACTCACCTCCATCTAATTTTTTTTATGGCTCGACAGCCTTATATGGGCCTGGGCCTCCTCGTTTCATCGAGGTTTCATGGTCACACACACTTCAGACACACCACAGTCGGTAGAACTCCTCTGGACGAGGGACCAGCTCGTCGCAGAGACCTCTACCTGACAACACACAACACTCACAAGAGACAGACATCCATGCCCCCGGTGGGACTCGAACCCACGATCCTAGTAAGCGAGTGGCCGAAGACCCACGCCTTAGACCGCACGGCCACTGGGATCGGCACCTCCATCTAATACAGAGGTTAATAATTGGTGGTTATACCTCCACTCCCCCATACGTCTTAATCGCATGGTGCTTAATTAAACACAGGAAAAACCTTACCCTTTTACCTCTACCAACATTTCTAACGTTTGTTACGAATGGTTGACAGCCGATGCTTACTGTCTGAATGGAGAGGTGGGAATTACGTTCGAAGCAAAACAAAAAAATACACGTTTGGTATTCTCAAGAATTACTAAAGAGGAAACCACAATAACATGGTAAAAAAATGGGAAGCCGGGAAAGAAACTTCTACCCATTCGCTGTTTCGGCCTACAGACCTCTTCTCTACACCTGAAGTTACAGGATTCCTGAAGCGACCTGAAAAGAAACACAGCTCACACCAATACCCTCAGCAGAAAGTGTTACATGAAGTGGCCCCACTCGTCAAAACAACATTTGTAATTCCCGTTCCATACAGTACGTAATAAGGTCAAAGTTCCTGATTAAATTCTAAAAGGTTTTTGACGATGGTGTACAATTGTGAGCACCAACTGTCTTTTGGACTATGCCCATCGTCTTGGTTTAATTATAAAATTATATATTTTATAATTTTATAATTAAACCACGACGATGGACACAGTCCAAAACACAGTTGGTGCTCAAAGTTCCTGATCGTCAGAAGACCAGGCCACACCACATCCATGTTATCCCTGTACCATAAAAATACTTAAGCAAAGTGCACATAATGCTTCACGTACTCCCAACCTCGAAACTTAACAATCATGTCTTCAGTTGCTGGAAATGGAGCTTGATTTGACGAGCAGCCGGTCTTGCTTTGGCTATGAACAAGGTAATTCGTAGGCCTATGAGATGAGGTTTCCACGGCAGTGAAGACTTATTATGGTTTACCGGGTAAAAGGTAAAAAAAGGTAAAGCTCGCCCTGTAACAGGCCATGCAGGCCAGAGGGGGAGTAGGGGTACAACTCAACTGTTTCTTTAACCTCGGCGCTAGATGGAGTGGGTGGTCAACGCCACGCCCTCGCCGCATTACTCAGGGAAGAGATCGGGTACCCATTGCACAGGAGGCAGGGTGGGCCCCAGGGCCAGTCTGGACGGGTGCGGAAAATCTCGCCCTCACCGGGATTCGACCCCCGGACCTTCCAGCCCATAGCGAGTCGCTATTCCGACTACGCTATCCTGACCCATGGTTTACCGGGTTAACAGCTTATAGCCTGGTAAGTGGCCATCGATGTTGCCAGGTGTCTGCTGTCTGCAGCCTCCGGCAGCAAGTCCCTCCAACGTTAGTACCCACCTTCGTAGGCGGCAGTGTCATGCTGGGGATAGAATTTTACACTCGGTCACATTGCTATCTGAGCTATCCCGATGAATTATGCCAGAGATAACATTTTAAAATAAGACCACAACTGGTCTTACTTAAAGTTGTCATTGTTTAACCCCGCTACGTAAATCAACGACAAACGCCGCAACTTCTGGTAATTGGATCGACTCAATGACTTTAACTGCCCAGACCTGCTGGTCATCTGTTCTATTCTCGCACACCCGAAGGCACGATGCGGCCTCTCAGGCCCAATTAAAATTAATACACTGTTACCGCGTACACCAGTTTAATGAAATAATTTAACCAACAAGGTGCACTTTTTTTCAGGGCACGTTTATTCACGATCCAACATGTTTCAGCTTAACAGCCACCTTCAGGGATAACATTAATATTGTAGGAAGGTTCTCAAGACCATGTTGGATTGTAATTAAACTAACATCTCATGAAAAGTATCCCTTGTTGCTTATATTTTAAAGGTAAAGGTAAAGGTTGAGGCTCCCAGATGTCAAGACAACGGCACATGAAGGTGGTAAGGTTGTCAGACCTACGCACCGACCGCCATAGTGCGGCCGGAAGAATTATGTCAATGAAAAATTCCAATGACACCATCGGGAATCGAACCCGCGACCTTCCGGCTTGTAGTGCAGTGCCTCAACCAACTGCGCCACCGCGTGCCCCTGTTGGTTATATTACTTCACTAAAAATACCGTATTATGATCGTGCTTAAAGTTTTATTTACGGCACAACGCGCAGGGCTAGCTCATGCAGCTGGGTGTAATTTATATGAAACCTTTCACACTGCGCGGCTCTTTATATGCCACCATGGTGATATGAACATAGTAGTTCCGCGAGTAAAAGGCCACGGAGTAAAGGTAAAGCTACCCTGTGATTAATTCAGCATTACACCATAAACGCATGATGGAATGGAGGTAGAACTCCACTGATTCTTAATTTCTCTACTAGATTCAGCTAAGTGGTCGGTTTCAGACAGCGCCGGTCATTTTACCGTCGGGGAAAGAGCTCCCGGAAACCAGTAAACAGGGAATGTGGGTGGGTGTGGAGTTGGGGGCAGCCAATGTTGATGCCTTCCACAAGAGTATTTTGCTCCTGCTACGAATCGAACAACGATTCCTCAGTTGCGCAGGCCAAGCCATAGCCTACTCAGTACACCGGCTACGCTGTCTCGGTTCCACGAATAAATAAGGCACAAGCTAATTCGTTCCACGTGTCATGAAACTTTTTTTTAAGTTGCAGCACATTATTCTAAGCTCTCGGCGTTCAGCTGCGTCGTGCGTTCCGGAAGACAAAGCCCGAAGTTAAAGGCAGGCTGCTAAAACCTAGACCAAGAATCTGGTTGAAACATGATATAATTTCACAGACCGCTAATTCCGAGATATGAATCCCGATACAAAACTTGATTTAAGGTTTCAGTTTTTTGGATATGAAACGGATTCAGCAGGCATCTCAGAAACTAAAAAGCAAACTTTAACTTTCATGAGCGACCTGAAGTTGTCAAAGCAGTATCAAGTTACCATTTTCTGGGATCTGAAAATGTAGTTCGGTAGACAGGTAGTGCCGTTTCAGTGAAACCTACTGCTTCCATCTTCAATGTAGCCATAACGATGACGGCTGCGGGCTCCTCCGAAACACCGACACTTAGTACCATATTCCACAAGACCGTAATCTTGACCTGAAATATGATTTAACAACTTACTTGTCATTGGTGTCTTCGTGGTAGCGACAGGATAAACACCGACCACATTTACACTCACCTGTAACAAAGAAAACAATAAGGTAAATACACGTATGTAGTAGGACTACAGTGCACGTGGGATTTGTAGTGGAAAGGTGAAAGTTAGGCAGGCTTTCCTCGCAACACTTCGGTGTTATCCAGCTAGCTATCATTCCACCAATGCGTCATACTTATCCATCACCGGGGCTGTTACAATAGGCCCATCTGAGGCCGTAGTATCGTGGGACATACACTCATCCCACACCTAACACATAAATAGATAAACTAATAAATAAATAGATAAACAAATAAATAAATATGTACACAGCTCTATGTTCTTTGTGGATGTGTGATTGTCCACAGTTCGCGCTGTTTTGGAAGAAGCAACAGATGCTGCATCCTAGCCAATTTTTGTCTAGGAGCAATACACATTGCAGTAAGATTTATATTTTTGAACTCCTGGCACGGTTTGTTGTAACTGGGTGACATTCTCTCTTGGGGATTTGCTGCAGTCCTGGTGGCAACCTTGTGGGATATTTTCCATACGCCGAACTCCACTGTCGTCCCCGGGAGGTCAACAAGACTGCCATTCCACAGTCTACAACTGAGTGGGGAAGCATAAACTGGCTGCATGCATTTCAAATCAGGGGGTAAAACCTCAGAGTTGGCAGCGGATGTGTGTGTGTGTGTGTGTCGAGGGCGAGGCTCATCACTTGAGATGCCCCGAGAGAACGGCCCTTATTTGCGCCAATGAAGATTCCAAATTATTACTTACACTGCGTGTGGGAAGGGTTAGAAAGGTACCAATACATAAACAAAACCCATAAACAAGACAGGAAATCTATGTACTGGCGTGTTCGCTTAACGGGTTCCGATGGAAACGCAACAATGCGTTGTGTGTGTACTGTTGAGCTACATGTCAACAATATAAAAATATCGATTATTGCACAAAAATGCTTTTATGAAGAATTTATCTCGCTGTCAACAATAAAACGTACTTATGTCTTCATGTAAAGTGCCCGTCAGTTTTTCCGACTTTAACCAAATTTGGAGTTCGACAGATTTTCATAAAAGTCCCCAATATCAAATTTTAAGGAAATCCGTCCAGTGGGAACCGTGCTGATACATGTGTACATGGCGAAGCTAATAGATATTTTTTGAGACTATGAGAACGCCCCTAGAAAGATGGGCTACATCTTTATCAATGATAAATGTGCCTTACAGTTCGGTACCTAGGTTGACATTTTCTCGTATTTGCCACGTTCTGATTGAGCACTCGTAATTCCGAAAACTAATAAATGTGCTGTGGCACTGATTTCGGTGAACTCAACAACTCAACTTGCAGGCTGAGATCTGAATTCAGGCTTTTGACACATTTTCTTCGATATTAGATGACGTATCATTCATTCTTTGCGCATACTATCGTCCAATAACGGAATATTCGCAATATTCTGTTCCGCTTCTTCACTAAGCATCATTTCGACAAATATGAGACGGAGGGACAAAATAACTGACTCGGCTTTTGTATATGGTTGAATTTTTTTGCGCTATTATTTCGACTACGTTACAAGAAAGCTATCTGAGCTTCACTGGACACTAACGTTGTCTGGGAAATATTACGCTTCTTATCATCAACGCCTTAAAATAATACACACCTTTCCCCGGCATGCATATGCTTTGTGATAAGGTGCCGCCTCAATTACCTGTAACAACGGCACTCTTCAGATACTTTTCACCGCACACAACACAACCGATGGGAAAAATCTTGATCTCCTGTCCACGAAAAACCGCCAACTTACATAAACCTCCACATACAGCAAAACCTGTGAAGTTGGCCACACTTGTAAGTCGGACAAGTGTCACAGTTGGCCACGCTTCTATATAACCGGCAATTTCCTATGATGTTATACACGGTCATTACTCCGTAATTTGACCATCTGTGTATCTTGAATGTTGACCACAGGTTCACAATGAGTGTTATGCTGTATGTATAAGTTCAATCTCCTTATATAGACCGACCTAAAGGGTTATAAAGTTTTTGTGTCATACTGTAAATTGGCCGAAATCCTCATTCATTAGCAGAACTACGTTTTGCCCACTCAATGTCCATTCTTTCTCCACAAGTGTGGACTACAGATAAGAATTCCCTGGTGGCAACTGACCCATTACTGTACTTGAAGTATCTAACCACTGACAGGCTTATATACCTGCTTTCCAACTCGACCACCTGTCTCTGCACTCTGAACTGTACATTTGCCCAGGCGATACTGCACAGTTAAATTTGCATAGCGCCACGCAGTTTCCGTAAGTTGGCCACCTGTGTAATTTGGGCGGCTCTGAATGGAAACAAAGATGGTCAACATAGACAGGTTGCACTGCTGTCAACGAACTTCACACATCTTAGTTATTTGGCGTCGCTTGTATTGGAACCTTCATTAATAATAGCTTGTTCATTCTCACATTTCTGGAATAATTTGACCGCTGTAGGGAGGCTATTATATTTTCAAGTATAAATGTCAATATAAGAGCAGCCTTAACATATGACGCCCTGAAATTAAAAACTAAGAGGAGAGCCTTATATTTTATTCAAGAATTACCCCACAGTAAGTTTTGAAACACCGTCTTAAAAATAAACTACTTACTTATCTCTTTAGTTTCACTAAAAAATGCAGGTGCGATACATTTTAAATAAATTAATAGCTCGTAACATTCTTCAGTATTAAAAATTAATATGAAAACTACTTAATGGTTCAAAGCACGTTAAATTTTACTAGAAAATATTTTACGACAGCAACGGTGTAATAGGCTAAGCATGAATAAGAGACTATTAAATCATTATTTGGTAATACGTTACCTTCAGCAAGTTTTCCAAACCCATTTAACAATATATCACATAGTAACTCTTCACTCTAACCGTATTGTTTCAGTCGTTTGTTGGATCTCAAGCGAACTGAAAAAGGCGCACGTATTCGCGGTCGCAATTTTATTATCTAAAAATGTCGTGGGATCGGTCGATTGTTAAGAACAATTACGTCACATGACGTCAATCGACTCGTTCGCAAAGTTTCCGCTTGTTCTTAATATAATAATATTCCCTTGTCCTTAAGCGGAAAGTTTCATAAAAACTGGCAACACGCATGTAATAAAAAGCATCACATTCTAAAACCATAATGTGATATAATTTTGTACCGTACACAAATGTATGTGTATGTTTAGTATCTTTTAGTGTTGTGCACTACCGTGTACTTATTAAAAAGTAGATATTTACTGTTTGTGTAAACTCTCAACAAACGGAATCCAGTAAGGACTGATGTGATTGGGGAGGTATATTCACAGACATTGTTGTAACATCACCATCAACGCCGCCGCCGCCACCATCACCACCGCCACCACCACCACCCACGAGAAACTGCTGCTATCACTATTACTAATTTCTGTTCCTAAGTTTCCAAAATAAGTTCACTATATTTTAACCAATTACTATATTAGGTTCATCATGTGGTATTAACCATTACCGAATAATTAATTCGCATGTTTAATTCAATCTTATATCCAAAACCTCGTTGCGTATTTGATATAGCTCAAGGTACACCAGTTGAGAACCACAGGCTTACACCTATACTAAGCCAGCACCTAAAACATTTATTAAACTAAATACGAGGAAGAATAAAATATCGTAATCTAAATAACAATGGAAAACTAAACGGTATTGTACATATAAACGGCATGTACTTGTAAACCGTGGTCCTTCTTAAAAACACAAGAAACTTGCCCTTAGCAGCGTCGGCACTCCAGCCTGCAGGAATAAACCTTACGTCACAGCTTACAGTAAAAATCAAACAAGACAGGCAACGTAACAATGTGGCGCGTTCGCGTAACCACTGGGGCCGTGGAAAAGCAATAAGTATTAAAATTATGAGTGTATGTCTATTCTTGCCTTACTTATCGGCATGCAAGCGCACGCACCGTATTATACTGTCATCTGTGGCCTGTCTGGCTCTACCATATTTTCCACATTATCTCATAAACGGCACGATATTCGGAAAAACGTTACTGAACACAGAATGTGTGTTTAGATTTTCTCTACAAATGTTGTCCGAAACATTTCTCATTCTAAGAAGAATTCAGCAAGATATTTACATAAATGTACGTATGTCTCATGTAATGTATCCGTTATTCATGTCAGACTTTAATGACACTTGAATTTTCTCGACAGATTTTCAAAAAGTCCTCAAATATCAAATTTCATGAAATCTGACAAGCGAAGCGCATGCGATGACATGACGAAGCGATGTCGCTTTAGAAATTTTGCGAACGCGCCTAAAAAGTACCAAATTAATTGAGTGTTAAATACGTAGCAATATCGGGATGATTAATCGATTACATCAGTATAACCAGGTTATTATTAACAGTTGGTGGAATCATCGTAATTCTTATTACAATCCAATGATGACGGGTACATGAAAAACTGTGCAATGTAGGTTTGTCTTTGAAATTTTTTAGAAGAAATAAAGTATAAATTGGCCGTCGTTTGAACTTTGTTCTCTGTTTTAAACATTCAATGATCATTGTAACTGCGAGAAACTTAGCAGCAGGACTGGTGACAGCAAGAGCAGCAGTGTAAAATGCCCTGTTCTTAATTCCACCGTACATGGGTCTATCGTGTTTGTTATACTGATTCGTCGGTATAATTATCTAATTTTAAAACAGTATATTAACTGTTGTTACACGACACTGTCACTGAGCAAAATATCATGATGTGAAAAAAGTAGCTAATATATGATATGACAAAAAATGGACGTTTAAACGAAACGGTGGTGGATTAAAATGCGTTGAGTTTCCTCAGGATAAGGTTAAATGGTGGTGATGAAGATAATCTATGGGTCCCGTAACTAATGGAAATTTCTCGAGCAGTTAAATGACTATCATCTTTTCCACAGAATATATGTGGCATGGAGTGAGACGAATATGTTTATCGTCAACGCTGTCACCATCTGCGTCTGCTGACCCATTCCGCCCTCAATTATCTTACAGCCTCTGCGACGGTCGTCCTTGGTCTCTTGTTGCAGTTGGTCTACGTCGTTAATCTGGGGAATATCTCTCTTGAGTTTATGGTGCGGTGCGGGGAATAGTTGTTAACCCTTTGAAGTACAGTGGATACTGATGTTCGACTTGCTTAAGCATTAAATACTACCGTATGCGTTTTCTCCAAAGAGTTACTTATACGTCTCATACGTTTTTTCAGGATACACAGCGACCAATTACCTGAACATCATCAACACAGAGGTCTTCGTCATGGACGTGGTGTTTTCTGTAAGGCAGGAACTTAATATGTAACTATTACTTAGACGAATTTCAGGCTTCAAACATTTTGATGGTCATCGGGTTAATGCAAAATTCCCTAATTCTGGTTTTACGAAACGATAATTTTGAAATCCCGTCTCACGAATTTCATCCAAACTCAGAGTTTGTTAATTCCACATATATGTATTAATTTCCCAACGAAAGGCTAAGCCAGTATACAAAATCAATACACATCGCGTCGTCCATGTTTCATGCAATACCCATTTTCTAAGTCCATACAGACGCTTACAGTAGCTCGAATGCAACAAATGAACAACTCTGTGGAGCAGGGTATTTCCTGAGAAGCTAACAGTTCCTCAGCTAGTCAAGACATTCCCAGCAATTTATGGAGCCCGAAGGTTCATTACAGCGTTCACAAGCGCTCAAAACCTGTCCCTATCCTGAGCCAGATCAATCCAGTCCGAGCTCCCCATCCATTCCAGTATACCAGGATCCATTATACAACACACGTCTACATTTTAACTGGTTGACTTTTTTATATATTTTATTGTGTACATGGATTGCAAGCTCCATTTTGTGCAGTGTTACTTTAATGTGATTCCCCGATGATAATCCCATAGGGCAGGGGTCGGCAAACTACGGCCCGCGGGCCAAATCCGGCCCGCCGCCTCTTTTTGTACGGCCCGCGAGCTAAGATGGATTTTACATTTTCAAATTCTTTAAAATTTCAAAGTACGCGCTATAACGGAACCGAAGTGGCGCTCGTATAGCTTCGCATTCGCACGCTGCTTGGTGGCCTCTGCTGTGACGCCACGCAGTTATAATTCGGCAGCGTTTCTAGTGAACATTTGCAATCAATTGTGATGAAAGGGAGTACTAACTTTGAACCCCAATTTGGTGAAATGTTATCTCAAAAACGCAATTCCATTCTTCTCATTAGTAGAGCTGTATTTCAAACAATTGTAGCTACTTATTATTATTATTATTATTATTACGTTACATTTTGTTCAATACATTTGTGAAAACTTGTTTTTTTTCTTGTTATTTAAGTAGGCCTACCTACATAAATATAATCGAGTTTGCCTCTTGGCCCGCAGAGCCTAAAATATTTACTATTTGGCCCTTTACAAAAAATGTTTGCCGACCCCTGCCTTAGGGGATCGAAAATTGTAGAAGTGTTCAACGTGATATTGTAATATAAAATATCTAAAGGTAAAGGTAACGTTCTCCCCAGAAAGGCCCTTAAGGCCCAGAGGGGGAGTGGTCGACTCCACGCCCCGTCCGCTTTACTACCGGGAAAGAGACCCGGTACCCATTGTATAGGAGGCTGGGTGGTCGTGGACGGCTGCGGAAAATCTCTCCCCCCACCGGGATTCGATCCCTGGACCGTCCAGCCCGTAGCAAGTCGCTAGACGGACTACGCCACCCCGGCCCACAATATAAAATATCTAGGAACAATATAGTGCATTTTGTTGGACTGGTGTTGTGAGTTGTTCCCAAATGTTTGATCTTTTCCAAACTTTCGAAGGATTTATTACCTGTCTTTATGCTGTGATACTGGCACTGTGTTTACGAGACATCAGCATATATAATACTTAGTTTTCTCAGCATTTGCTTCTAAACCAATCTGCTTACTTGCGCCTAATGAAACTTCTGTGTTTTTCTTTATAGTACGTATGTTTCCACCCAACGTATTAACATCATCTGAGTAAACGCGAAGCTGGTGTGTACCATTCAATCACAACCCCTCCTGGCTTGCTTGAACCTTCCTAATGGCATACTCTAACGCGAAGCCGAAAACAATGGCGATAAAGCATCGTGTTTGAGACAATTTTTAATATGAAACGTATACGATACGTTTGCCTGTCCGGACTTTACTATAGTTTTCACTTAAACTCACTTTTGTTCACCTAATTTGTTTCATAAGGATACCAAACTCAATAAGAATATTATACAAAACATCACTCCTAACTGCATCATAGGCCTTTCCTGAAGTCTATAAATAGCTTATGTAATGCCCAATTACACAGATTGTATATATTTTCGTTTATGAAACTTGAAAAGTCCACTGCAGTGTTTATAACAGCCAGCCATACAATCCCACACCGTGCCAGTTCAATCCAATTCTCGCTGTAACATTCCCTTTCACATTATAGGCCTCCTTCCAGCTCTTCATGCTTCTAACTGAACTACACATTTAGTTAAAATATGCAAACTGCTTTAAATATTTTCACTGAAGGACTTTTTACAACACAGACCCGTCTGACTTGCTGGCTTCTGTAGCAACACCAGCAGTGTATTTGTTGGTACGTATCCATAAGCAACACGGCATTAAACCTCAAATCTCGCATGGTTTAGAAATATCAATGAAATCGTGGCAACGTCGCACCTGTCTGGAACCATAACTGGTCGGCAAGAAGGAAAAAAAAAAAAAAACTACCACCAAATGGAAGGTCTGGCTGTTCCCAGTCTGGGGAGGTAGCGGGAAATATGGGAAGGGACTACCTTGCGACACCCTCTACTGACCTTCCCCCACCTTTTTCCCCCAATCGACCATAGAAAACCTTATCCTGAACACAACAGACATAGGGAATTCTTTCAAAAGTATCCAGCCCTACAAAGAACTTCACTTAGATAATTCTCCAGAAACCCACAGGAAACCAGACGTAGTGAATTACCAAAGAACTCTTGACCTTTAAAACTTTCACTGGAGTGGGAATAAATATGTAGCTCAGGCAAGACTAAACCCAGAGAAGTTAATTTCTGAGAAGGCTTGTTCAATGTACATTCCAGTGAACAGGGTTCTTCATTAACTACCAGTCGCTCAGCTGGTAAATAAATTTCCCAGCTTTTATGGGACGCGAGGAATCAGTGCCGTGTTCAAAAAGCCTGCCACTGACGCCTGTCTTTGAGTCAGATTAATCCAATCTATACCGCCACATTCCATTTCTTTAAGTTCAACTCTAACACTATCTTCCAATATGTGCCTATATCTCTCGATTATGTCTGTTAATCACATTTTCCTGTTAAAAGGTATGCACTTCACATCTCTCCCACGCCCCACCATACTCCTTGATGTGCTCACCCCAATAACATTTGATAAATAATACAAATTATGAAGTCCTACGTTTCCTTATATTGTGCAGTCCTTTGTTCATTGAATACGTCCGAATGTCATTCACCTTCCGACTTACAAGTTGATTAAACAAAGCAGGCTGCGTTACAGTAGTTCTAGATTCCTATCCAGCTGACATATAAACAGGAGCGCACAACGAAGAAACTGGTTATCACTCAATTAGTTCCATGTAACGTAAAAATGCATGAAATTAGTTGCTTGAAACCGATTTCTTCGGTGTGCGCGCCACCTAAGCACCACACAAAACATTCGTGTTCTTAAGAAGAGAATGTGGACTCAAAACTAATCTCGAGAAGATCTGCGCTCTTCTGGGATATTACGCGGCGTCGTGTGGTAATTATTTACCGACGTTTCGGGACAACGAATCGGTCCCATCTACACGGGTCAAGAGTCCGAGTAGGAGAGAAAGAAAGCCAGCAGCCTATAACGTAGATTCTGGAAAGTACGCGTACTCTTGACCCGCAAAGATGGAACCGATACGTTGTCCCGAAACGTCGGTAAACAATTACCACACGACGCCGCGTAATATCCCAGAAGAGCGCAGATCTCATCAACATCGCGGCGGAAGCCTGAAATCACGGTTAATCTCGAGAAAACAGTAAGAACTGATACAAGAAAACCACATACATAAATTAGGTTCAGCTTCGACGTTTTAAGGGACCAGAGCAAAGCGGGGCATCAAACACTTCATACGACGGGGAGACGAACCCAGCACACAAAGGCAGTGGTTACTTCACCTTCATGTCATATACATAAATTACTTCCTTTACTGACGTGTAATAAGAACGAGGCTTTGCGTTTTCAAGGCGGTTAGAATTTAGACTGTGGTCTTCTGAGTTATGATACCGTGTGGTCTGGTAGGTTGGTACCAATGTGTGAGATGAATGTGCTGTTTTCAACCCCGCGGCAAAAGGTGACAATGGAGACAGCAGGAACATCCGCAATCGCTACTGCAAGGTATTGTAACTCAGCAGAACAAAAGCGACTGTTTAAGGGCATAGGTGAGAGTGTCATATTCCCAACAAGACTTTTTTACTTTATAGGGTAAACTGATTACAATAAATGACATTTCCACGTATCAGTTCTCGCGGAGTTTAAAAAAAAGCGAAACACTGTGAATCCGGGTGAATTTATTTTCAACTTATTGCAGTAGTTCAGATATAAAGTTACTCCTACATGTTTCGGCCATAACATATGGCCATCTTCAGGGAGTGCACGTTACACAAAGGTCACACGCAATTAAAATATAACATCCTCGTTGTGTGAATGGTAGGATATAAATTGAAAATTAAAACACGTCTAGGTATTAAAGCAGACAATGTTATATGTAAAATATGTACAAAGTGTTCGTCCATGGAACACACATCTCGGCAACGCACAGGACTTACAGCTAAAATTTAACTGGAAGTGTAGATGTTTGGATGGATGCAAACAAGAAAGCTCAGAAAGGTCTGCTATCCCTACATGGCAACGTATGACACAGCAATGCAATAAATCTCTAAATTCAATAATTATAACACACTTGAACGTTGTTATTAGTAGTATGAAGTACTGATAATTTTCTGTTTAAGTTTAATGACACGTTTAACCTCTTTATGCTTAAAATGACGTGCGGCCCGCTTTAAATGTCAAAATCATCCGCTTAGTCGGAGTACAATTTGAGTTCGAGATCCAAGGTTTAAAGGGCTAGCAGGGCGCTAATTCATTTAGTCTACTTAACGTCTGTTGGTACCTCCGACCATACAGGATCGAATGGGTCATTAAGCAAGTAATTAACTGGAAAGGATGTGGAAGGAGAGTTACGGGCCTAGCCTGAGGTGCTATAAGGACACTTGCTTGGAAGGTCCGAGGAGTGGCACAAACACCCTCAGTAAGCACAGTTGGTGTTCGTATAGAGATCTGAACTTGAAATATCCGGAATGAAAAGTACTAACCCTCAACCGCGACGTTCGGTTCGGGGATAAAGAGGCCGGAATTTCCAGCTGATCACTCACCTCTGTCTATTGTCGAAATTAAGAATGTTGGTACATTATCTTCATTCCCCAGCATGTATTAATGGAGTGGTGATTAATTGATCAAAGGAAGATCTTTATTTAATGACGTATACAAAAAGCAGCAAGATCAAACACCCTACAATGAACATAATACGGGGCTTACTATAAACTTCACACGGTGGTATTTTGGATGCAGTCTGGGAGATGGTTATTGAAGTCTCAGAAGCAACTACTGAGATGTTTAAGCGAGCAGGTTCCTTCGAAACGTTCTGTAAGGACGAGGAAAGTGGGGCCGCAAGTTATTCCGAAATGTTGGTAACCACACACCAGAGTACACGCCGTCATAAGCCAGAAGGCTGCGGCATAACTTTTCACTACAGACGAGAACAAAGAATCATTTGGAAATTGGGGTATGATCTTCGCTACAAAAGCAACTGGGTTAAGTTTCAGATCTTAAAGTACTCTCCAGATTTGTGACAACAGAGCTGATCAGTCGTTCATTACGATTCAGTCTGCCCAGCTCAATTACCAAAATTATCACACGTGGAAAGCAAAACAAATTAAGATTAATAACTACGAGCAGTGTAAGAGCTTTCAAAACGTATTTCATACATATTTTAACTATCGATATGGCTATGGCATTAATATCCATTTTGCTGTCATCTCTTGCCAACACGGAGTGAATTTGCAGCCTAATGGTTCATTATACACTCACATTTGAGGGCGCAGCCATACTGAGTCCATTATACACAGCCAATAAACAGAGGGGACTCGTGTCGTTTGTAAATCTCTATACATACATACATATATAACGTACATACATAAATACGTAACGTACATACATACACACACGCGTACACACCGTACGATCACACTGATGGTGTTTGGCATGGTCCCTTGAAATTCTATATTATGGTTGTTTATCGTAGTGTAAATATACCGTCTGACACCGGCTGCTTTGAAGTACAGACGCTGACACAGTTATAACTTTACATGCTCGCCAGCGTTGTAGATTTGGTGCAGAGAAATGGGAATTGTAGTTGACCTTTTTTGTTAGCTTCCGTGTTTTGCGAAATGTTGCCAGAAATCGCCCCTTCGATTTCATGCACATAAATATTAATCACAATGGTTATTTCACTTTGCACACAAAAACTGGGATTATGATTAAAGCCTGATAGATTTTAAACGATATCACGTGGTTCAGTAGAGTACTGTGTTGTACTGCATGGAAGAAGTGTAAACACCCCATCAATCAACACCGTGCTGTTTTTGTCAACTGAATACTCACGAAATAACCCCTCAAAGCATGGTGTTTATTACATTACCACCTGCTTTAACACTAACAAAATTTTGAATTTTGTGCACAAAGTGTATTTATGCACTTAGCAAGATCTGAAGGATAAACAGGGATTATTTCCCTAAACAGAATTAATTGGTCTTTGTAAACGAGGCGCTCAGTGTGCTTACTCTAACGTAGGAACTGGATATTTTAAATATTTATGTGAAATCCAGGCTTCTTAAGAGTTAATAAGGGTAAAAGGATCAGAGTGAGGCAACTTTCAAGTGTATCGCACAACGAACTTCTCGCCAGCGTTTCAGAAAACAGGCAACATTCCAGTCCGGTCCTTCACCATGAAAGTAGGGTATAAGTAGGCCTAACACACATCTATTTATTTGTTCCTGATTACGTACGAGAATATGGACTGCAGCACTGCAATGCCTAAACGTTAAAGTCGTCCCTGTGCTGTCGAGGCCAAGAATATGCATGGAGAAGTGGCGGTAAAGGCCTTCGCTCTTCTAGGATGTTAGGCAGCGTAGGTTGGTAGTTGGTTACCGACGTTTCGGGAAAACACATCGGTCCCATCTTGAACGGTCAAGCAGTCCAAGACGAATGCCGGTAACAGGTAGATGGGCGAATATATAGGGGACGATGGAAGAAGTGACTGGTTCTAAGAAAAAGTAAGGAAACGAAGCAGGTCTCTTCCCTCACACGGCGTACGCTTGGGTTCAACACCAGGTGAATCTGTGTGTGGGATCTTTAGCGGACAAAATGACACTGGGACAGGCCTTCCTCCGAGTTCTTTATTTCCCTGTCACTATCATGCCACCAATGCTCCATATTCATTCATCATAGACGCTATATGGACTGACCTCCGCAAACGACAGCGTCCTTACATAACCCACTCAAGAAAAAGATCATTAACAAGCAAAATCTTTGGGTTCAATAAAAATCGAGAAATGACAGCAGGGAGACTCTTGGCTTCTCACGTCAGATTCCGCTCCATGGAGTTTTTTTAATTTAATTTAGAGGAACGAGTTAAATCTAAAGAATTCCTGGAGAACTCGGATAATGCGCTACGGGCTGGTGGGTCCGGGGATCGAATCCCGGTGAAGGCGAGATTTTCATCACCTGTCCAGACCGGCCCTGGGGCCCACCCAGCCTCCTGTACAATGGGTACCGGGTCTCCTTCCTTGGGTAAAAGCGGCCGGGGCGTGGCGTTGACCATCCACCCCCATCTAGAGCCGAGGTTAAAGAAAGAGTAGAGCTATACCTCTGCTCCCCCTCTGGGCCTTCATAGCCTGTTCTAGGGTGAACTTTACCTTTACGTTTTACTGAGATAATGAAACATCTTTAAAATGAGAAGTTATAGATCATAAGCGTATGAAACGCTTTTAGAACACAAAGACATGGTTTTTTCTAATGGCGCAACAGCTCCTAGTGGTCCAGGGCCTCATTATCGAAGCTTCACGATCACACTCAGACACACCACACTCGGCAAAACTCCTCTGGACGAAAGATCAGCCCGACGCAGAGACCCCTACCTGACAACATACAACACTCACAAGAGACAGACATCCATGACCCCGGCGGTATTCGAACCCGCAATCCCAGCAATCGAGCGGCCGCAGACCCACGCCTTAGACCGCGCGGCCACTGGGATCGACACAAAGCCATGTAAGAAACAATAAAACAGAACGTTAGTTAAGATTTGAGGTTTTCACACCTGTCAGGATTCACAATGTGGTGCTCTGGGCTAGGACACCATGACGTCTCTCCGACCCGTTTGTACACCCACATATCACACGACACGATGTCACAACCCAGAAGATTGCTACACGGTGTCATAAACCAAAAAAACCACAATACAGAACAGTATTTCTTCGTCCAAATGTCTTCCCGTTTAGTCGCTCTGCTGTCCACCCAAAATCCCGTGTCTGACTCCGGAACGGTGTTAAATACAATCGATTAACTTTCATTCCCATTTTCAATGTTAGAATTGTCCTAGTAAACTAGGGCTTCTGAAGCAACAAAATCGAATTCATCCAAGCACTCTTAGTTCAGTGCTACGTGTATATACATATTCCCATTAGTGTTTTTCAGTTTGATAAAATGTTTTTATATCATCAGAGTATTCCATTTCTGTTGTATTTATTTACATTACATATTCCTGCTTCATGCTTCGACCGTTACGACCATCCTCTATGAGACCTTTCAGTAACACAAAAGGCAAATATAATGTAGATGCTGTACAACATACAACAAATAATTTAGTGTGCTATCACTGTATTAAAATTTATTATTTTAAAATAGCGTTTTTTAGTGTTTTCATATTGCGGAACGGTATCCAGTAGGCCTACATATTAATGAAGTAAACTGAATTCCATTACGTCACAACAAAGCACGTACCAACACATGGAGTTCCGGGCAGAAAACACACAGCAGACTTTCCTATTGCATAAATGTGTAGTTCCAAAAATCTGTTAGTACTTTCACTGTTGTTCCATTTTATTTTTGTGAATAACCCGTTACAGTAGTACATATTCTGTAGACTAGACGTTAAATTTGTCGGATATAACATCAGATTCGGAACGCTGCCATGCTTTTAACCGTTCACTCACACGCCAAACTTCATACACGACGCGTATCTCGACTATCGATCTGCGTACTAGATTACACACGCCTAGCTCCATCATTAGTTAAAGCCAACAAATCGAAAGATAAAATTTTCCGCACGGTCGTCTGGTTGTTTTACATTAAAAAAAACTACGTTAACAAAAGTAGCACACTCGTCCAACATCCACAACTAACTAACTAACTAAACTAACTAGCTAGCCAGCTAGCTAGCTAACTCCATGGAGCAAAGTCCTTCTTGAGAACCTAACAGGTCCTCAGCTAGTCAAGAAATTCCCCGCATTTTATGGAACCCGAAGGTTCATTACCGCATTCACAACAGCCCGCCACTTGTCCCTATCCTGAGCGTCCAACATCCACTGCCACACACAATTTCAGAGCCCTACCTTAAGAGGCACTAGGATCGTTCCTGCTTCAGATGTTCCCATATCCGTCATACTATTATTCGTGATTGCAGGGAATTAAAAAATATTGCGTTGGGCTCCCCCCTAATGATATAATCTTCACACCACGTTTCGCAAAATTCGAAATGAGGATTAAATGTTTGAAATGAGGTGCACGCACACACACGAACACAACCACCACACACAGACATCAGGGTGATGTGAAAAGCCAGATAGGAAGGATAACTCTAGCTAGAATATATTAAATTTCCAGTCCCTGACAGATGATAAGGGGTGATCCTCCAAACTGGGGTTGGATGGATGGCTAATAACCACTCACCGTATCAAACTAGCGTGTTACGCTATGTTATAAGGCCGAGGATTCTTTGTAACGAGAATGGACACGTCACTTGGAACTGGGAATAGCAAGAGGATTACAGATCAGGTTCGCTGGAAACAGGAAGAAGCAATTTGGCAGTATATGAGTTAGATTCATCGGAAGTACAGGCCAGATGGGGCTAGGATGCCGCTAAACCAAGAGATGAAAACTAGAAAAAAAGGGTACCACTTGGAACACCTAAACATAAGAGGGAGCCTAATATTGCAAAAAAATATTAGATGAGACGGCACAACATTATGGGCTGCATTCATTGTGCCCAAGATCAGTGGTTGCATAATGTGTATACAGAAATAAACATTCGAATTATATAGCGATGCTGCTAAAGATTCAAGTATTCTGGGATGTGACGCTCTATCGCTGGGTACTTCCGGGCGTTTCGAGGACTGCAGTGCATTTTTCACAGTTAATCAGCCCAAAAAGGGTAGACATGCGGGAAGACAGGGGTGTTACACTCACCCAAGGACACAGCCTAATAAACCAAGAACACTTGAATCAGCCTTCTTGTAATTGAAATTAGAAACGCAATTAAAACACTGCATCCTTTTAATAACAAAATCGAAAGATATTACAAGCAGAAAAGGTCATGACCAGAAACTAAGCGCTGGTTAAGCGTAAGAAATGAAATACTGTATTTAATAAATTCCAATAAAATGTGTACAGTATATGTTACCTAACATGAGTATTTTGTTGGAATTTTGTAAATAGTGAAGTAAAATATACCGAAGATGCAAAATATTAAGAAATCCTGAAGGTTAGAGTCTTCTCAGATGTTACGCCGCGTCAACAGGTAAACAGTCCAGGAACACAACTTCACCGTCAAGGTGAAGGGACTGCGATCCTACCAAAGGTCGGTAGGCGCTTATCGATCGATACAGCACGTCACAGAAGACTCGAATCTTTGGCAACACCTCTTTGAGAACCTCGATACTCACAAAATGCTATTCTGACAACGCAATAAACAGTCAGATTTAGATAAGAACGCGGTTCAAAATACCCTAACTGTGTGTAACGACATATAAACAAGTTAGAAAACGTACTTCCGGTGCGTTCGCTCTGTTACTGCCCCTAGATTTTATATTCGCAAACACTTTCCAAAAAAGAAATGCGTATGTTAATACTCCACATAAAACCCCTCGGTATCTTAGCAACAGATTTCGAATCGATCACTGAAATATCGTTAAATGGAGAGATTTACAATGCATGCCTCTTAAATATCGATACTCGACGTGTACAATCGATCACACAATGCGCAACTGTCTCTTTTGCCTCAGCTTGTGGACACGTCACACAGAATATGTCTCAGTTTCAAAGACCATTCACGATGACACATGATAAACGCATGTAGGTGTCAAAGTAAAATGTTATTTTTGTCCAACTTTAACCAAAATCGAATTGTGTCGACAAATGTTAGTAAATTGCCAAATATGAAATTTCAAGAAAATCCTTCCAGTGGAAGTCGCTGATTCGTGTCGAGGGGTAGAAAGACGTGACGAAGCGAATAGCCAGTCACTTTTCGCAACTGTTTTGCGAACGCGCCTAAAAGTCGGGTTTCTTGTAAATATACTGTTACAACAGGGAGGTTTGGTGTAATATTTATGTCAGCACCACAAAGGATACGGTAATGTGATAAATGCCTTTTTCAAAACAATGTTACAAATTACATCACACTGCCACCATACACAATCTGCAACTGCATGCATCACTTATTCTGCTCCGCTGCCTCAGTGCCATCTGAACGATATTGCAACAACGCAACCATCCTCTCTACTTCCTTTATGAGAACTAGGAGCAGGCATTTCAGGTAGACTGTCCCTACTGGTATACCTGGAATACCGCAGCCAGGTACAAAGTAAACGGTTTTGTCCCATCAAAATGGAGCCCTTTTCCCACCATATTCCTGACGACCCTCCAAAGCGTTGTTTACGTTGATGCTAATAACGACTCACAAAACTCTACATAATGCGGGTCACATGCTTCACACCGTAAGCCGACAACAAAGAAACACCTTCTGTTATTTAACAAAACAGGCATTTGTCTCTTAATCACCAACAAAAGTCTTTGGGGATGAGGAGAATGTGCAAGCCATTCACAGCACTCTGTACGAATCTCCTCCATAAAAACTTGACACTAGTCTCGGTCACACACACGAACAGGATTCGAATCCCAGTACAGGAAGGGTTTCTCTAAACTACAATGTCAGGGAAATAATAATTTGTTGACAGCCTATGCTGTGAACGCAAAAATGTTCCGAGGAGTTAACTCCGAAGAACAAAATCCTACTTGAGAAGCTAATGGGTGGGTCAGGCAGCAATAAAATTCCTGACTTTTTATGGGACACAAAAATTCATTATGTGTTTAAAAAATCCCTGTCCTAAACCCGATGAACCAAGATGGAGGATTCCGTTTTCCTGGGACGACACTACGTCATTGGGTACGGGGCTCCCTTCATCCTCAAGGGTCAAGAGGTCAAACCTCATGACTAGCAGACGAACAAAGTTCACAACCTTACGTTTCAGATCTTTACGATTCATTTTAACATTACACATCTAAATCCCACATATGCCGACTACAGTTTCGTACTCGTTTCATCGTCTGCCCTATAACTTAAGCTATTCAACGATATACGTGTAGACATGTGTACGGTATACAAGACGCGAAGTTACCATGGCGTTGAAGTTTCACAGCTAGACTTCCGCGTCACTGTCACTGTGTTATAGTCTGATACGTGGGTACTTAGGCCGGGCTCCCACGGCTGGCGTATTTGACAAACGAGCCAATAATTGTACATTATGGAAGGAGCCTGTTGACATAACATGCCCTCTGCGCAAGCGCGGTCGTAGGCCGATTAGTGGGTCAGCCACGTTCTATGTGATAAGCTAGCCCGCAATGAGTGACATGGTATTTGCCAGAGATGTACCCATATAAATATGAGTCGTGGTAACGCAAGAAGTCCCAACATTAGTGATGCCTGTGACTTGTCACATTTGCCGATAGTCTGGAATGGGACATGTGGACAATATTTGTACAAGTGCATTGTTCCCATGACGTGGCAAGTATCCAAGACTGACAAATGTATGTAAAATATACCAGTCGTGGAAACCTAGCTTCAAGAGTAACAAACTGCCTCCATCTTTAAGGTTCAAACCTGAGGCAGCATGCTCTCCCGAAACGTATGTACGCTCCTTCCGAACTACAATACGATATGAAACCCAGGGCCGCCAACAGCGGGCTCGGGCCCCGGTGAAAAAATGTTGCCCCCCCCCCCCCCAGCAAGGGCGGCCAGGCTAAAAATATTTACAGTAAATCTGAAAGACTGACTCGCAGTTACAGATTGACTTGGCCTTGGTCTGAAAGGGCGAATTTGTACAATCGACAAATAGTGATAATACCGAGAAATACAAAAACAAATGCAACATAGTGGGGGCCCGGACCGCCGGGCCCCGGTAATTTGTACCGGTCCCCCCCCCCCCCGGCTCGTTGGCACTAATAAAACCCAGAGCCAACAATATAACCATCAAACCTACATACTTATTACTGTATGTGTTCTGACTCAGGTGTTACACTGATTGATTTATAATTATGGGTTATACCATATTACTACTACTACTACTACTACTACTACTAGTAATAGTAGTAGTAGTAACAGTAGACTCCTGCTGATATTATTTGCTTTACTGCCTGAAAATGGTTTGCAGTTTTCTAACACCTGCTTTCGAGCTAAAAAAAAAAGTCTGTTCAACCCTACAGAAACCCATAATTATTATTTTGAACACATCAAGATTCAGACCGACATTTTCGACAGAAAACGCTTTCCATTGTCCTCAAGGATAATGGCAAAATCCCAAACCGCGCAGTTTGAGTATCGAGTTATGAAAGGCTGAACATACACGTACGGTACTGAAATTCATGAATCCGTGATTTCAACGCAGCATAACGCGCAAAGCGATGCGTTGTGGCATGTAATATTGACCACATACTGTAGGTAAATTAAAAAGGGGTTCGCCCCACCCCCCAAACCCAGGTTTGTTTGAGTACTTTGAAGCGGATAATTGTATGCAGCAGAGACAGATCGAACTCATTATAATCAAAATTAACAAACCACTGTTGTCCACAGCATTCAGCCTACACATGAAAATTAAAACAAAAACTTTGAAAACCCGAACAACTATAAAAGGGTTTTGGAATTCAACTTCTCGTTGTAGTCAATACTGCTATTGTAGATGGTTATGAAATGCAGCATATAACATTTAATCGGTTGAACGGATGACTGGTTAGACAGTTTCATGTCACATACACAACAGCAACATTTCCAATTCCGGGTTTCATCATATTCCGAGAGCCAGTTGTACCTAGTGCTCAGCATGTTATCGCGGCAGTAAACATCACGATTACAGTCTCCTGGGTGTGACACCGTGAACATGGAGGCATACGTTCCTGCCAGACCTGAGAGCCTATCCTTACAGTTTCACGGCGTCACATCCTTAAGTTCTTACAATGCACATGGTACTTCTGCAAACAAACTCGACGAAAGTCCGGAGTTAATAGGCCTACAACCAGAGCAACATAATCAAGAACAAATTCAGAATACGGTGCAGCGATATAAAAGCGTAGAGGGGGCAAGTACCGAGGCTCCACCAGCCAAACCTACACCGAGTAAAAGAAGGTTCCTGATATCCTGTGGTTGAGGGTACCTCAGAGCTGTTCTGAAAGTGATGAAGAGAAAATTTTCAGTACTATTACAGGAAATCGAGCCCCAATAATCGAAAACACAGCTGCTCAATATTTTTTTTCTAAAAGTCGCCATTTTCCATTACAAAAAAAAGTAAAAAAGCAGAAACAATTTGGCCTCAGTGCTACACAATAAAAGTGCATGTTTTCTCAGTTACGGTTTACTTAACAATGTTCTCGCTAGCCCAGACCAGGGGAGCACAATTTTCCCAAAAATCTACGAGACACCTCAAAATCCTAGGCGCCAGAAGGACATGAAGCAAGTTTCACACCACGAACCCACAGCTAACGTACAAAATTCGGTCGTACGAGATTTGTGAACTCTTGGCCAATACTACAGCGTCAAATGACACGGTGATTTGTAAATAATGAACGGGGAACGACATGGAAGGACGCGGCCGTGGCCTAATTCGACGAACGAACACGGCAATCACCCCGAGGGATTAGGAAAACCCACAAAAAACTGAAAACAGTTGGTACTTGAGAAAATCCCAAATAGAAGCAGGAGTGCTACGTCAGGAAGGATCAGGCGTGGGGAAGCAACTATACACACCGGTAGCCTAAATTTGGCACTACGAGATGAGTGGTTATTGGGTATTAACCCCCCCCCCCCAAAAAAAAAACAACAACACTCGATTACCCTTAAACCACTGTTTTCATTAACTAATGGTTAAATAAGTAAATAAATAAAGAAACAAAAGAAAGGCTAAATTTTACCATAACGAGCTTCATGTAATTTTAAACAATAAAACACACACACACTCCAACAGAAAACAATGTTGGAACGTGTGGAGTGTTAAATTTCAAACTTAAAAAAAAAAATTCACGCCGCACGAAAACGTTGCCGGTTTGTAGTTTACATCGCAATTCTTTTCACTACCAAAATCATTAGACACACAGCAACTACTCTACGTGGCCTAGCACCTGCTCTTTCTCGTGGTGTAGGAACTGAATTTACACGTAATATAACATTACCGAGTATTCAGACGAATTTTCAAGCTCTTCCAGCGTTCTCATATGCTACGAGGTTAGGATTTAAAAGTGATGCATTACGTTTTCGTCCAAATAATTTTAAGATATTCGACGCTGGTCAAGTACACACACCATACTCAGTGCTATTTTTCAACAGAACGCATAGTCTGCGGCTGTTAATTGCTGCACAGTCACAGCTCTTAACAATCACCCTCAACATACCTGAACATGAGAAGCAGAGGGGGGAAGTCCAATTTTATAATATTTGAGACACTACATCATTTTTCTTAGACCAACATGTTACTTACTGCTGTTTAATTATTGGTCCAGCTACACTGGAACAGTATTTGGACTTAAAACCATCTGCATCTGAAGGAGCTTGAAATCCTAAGAAAACTGATGTATTATCTCAAATATAAAGTTGGACAACGCCCTACAGCTTCTCAAGTCCAGATACGTTGTTTATGATCCAGAACCCGTCCGTTCGATTAACTAGCTAATTAATAAGCACAATTTTCAATGCCAATATAAAATCATGTCGGAATTTTTTAGGAATTAAGTACAGTTTTCAAGCAATTACGTCCGTATTATACTCAGAAAACCCCAAATTTTGCAACGCCATTATGTCATAATCAGGAGGCTATGAAGCATTAACTGCATCTGAATAATGTTTAAAAATTTAGTTTCTACCTCACCAAAAAAATAGTGCATCTCCATTACAAAAACAAACAGGTTAAGAGCTTTATTTTATGAAGTAACATATGAAGCACGTAAATACACTGTGGGCAAAGTACAGAGTTTAATGCAGAAACTGGTGGCACACATGGTTTACTACTGCGACGTGAAGTTACTATGTCAATACATAGTTAAATCACGTATATGTAGACCTGCCTGTACGTTGGTGCAATTTTCGTATCGATCGAGTTCACATCGTTCTGCTTTGAACAACCAGTGGTTTCCTACTCTTATGTAATTTGCATTAGTAAACTTCTAGTTAGACGGATTTATGTACAGGCCACGTTCAGTTGCTACAGAAATAGACGTACTTTACAGAAAATTAGGCGAGACATAACTTAAAAATCACATCAAGAACTGAATCATTCACCATGCACGTTACCTGCTCTAGACAAATAAAAGGACCGAAATTTTCATTACATTACTGAATACGTCTATGCTGTTTAACTGCTCCTTTATTTCGAACAAGCACTTTCCTCCCCTTGCAGTTCGCAGCCTTCGGTAACACTTTCCACCATCCAAATCTATTTCAAGAGATTTTTCTGTTCAAACCATCCAGTCCGGCTCCGGGGCCCATCAATCCCCCTATTCAATGGTTAAGCTTGGAAGTAAAGGGCCGGGGCGTTAAGCTGACCACTAACTTCAATTTAGTTCCAAGGTTATGCAAGCCTGGAACCATAACTTCATTCCACCATACGCCTTAATGGTCCGGCACTTCATTAAGCGCAAGGGTCTTTTTCAGAGTAATGCCTTCAAAACGTTGACAATTTTTTTGCTATTTCGACAGCAGAAGATACCCAGACGCTGAAATGTCTCCCTAAACACTTCGAATTTAGGTCCATACACAAGACGGTAGGAATAGTACATTAGATTCTAATGTAATACTAGTCTTCATTAACGCCCATAACAAAAGTACAGCCTTCCCTGCACCGATTTTCACGAAACTCACAGACGGATAACAGCATTACGTGCTGATCTCTTATACTGAATTCCACACACATCGGACAATAAAAGTGCAAAGTACGGGCAGAGATTCACGTACGCCCCCACGTAAAGCATGGGTTTCACCGCGCACATTTTCACGAAAATCTCAACTGGTCAACGTTATTACGTGGAAATCTTCCATACCGAATTTCGCCTAATATGGTACAAACATTTTGGAAGTAAGGGTAGAAATAATTTATACCCATGAAGTATGATTCACCAAGCCCATTTTCACGAAACTCACGCTTGCCCGACAACTTTTTGTACAGAATTCCTGTACCGAATTTCAAGAAAATTCAATAAACGGTGTAGTCGCTCATCCTAGGTCATGGACAGACGGATGTATGGGATCTCCGCAGTGTTTTTACCTCATAAAGGATGCCTAAACATGGGAGAAATAAGAAATAATCACATAATTTTGGTCGGAAACACAAATGGAACAGATCACGTAAAGAATCTATGGGCAGAGGGGAAATAAAATTAAGTGGATTTTACGGAAATTAGGCGAGTGTGTGGACTGGATTAAACTGGCTCCTGGTATGGTCCAATGGCGGGATCTTGTAAACAGAGCAATAAACTTTCGGGTTCCATAAAATGCGGGTATTTTATGAGTAGCTGTGCGACAATTAGCTTTTCGACGACTAGGCCTCATTGGGCTATACTTTACAGATATCTCTTATGAATTTTCATATCCCGTAGGCCTTTACTGTAGATACAAATGTGCTGTTGTAAATCAACATACACGCATATCGACGCTACATAGTCTAATCAGACTTTTTTGAACACGAGCTCCCTTAAATAGATACAGCTAACAAACACATAGGCCAGGTTAAATCGCCCTTTTGATGCGAGTCTGAAAACATGTGGCCTATTTGTGGCAAATAATTATAACACGGGGCACGATCCACGGACTCTTTAGTTACGAGACAGAGGAATTACCGCAAAACCACACCCCCACCTTATTAAAATCCACATCAAAAAGAGGTGGTAGGGGTCTTATTGAATGTAGCAGTATCCAGCCGTGTATTGTGGAGGGACTTATTAGAACCGAAATGTGTTGGGGAAGGGGTAAATCAGATTGGAAATCGCTATCAGGAAAGCCGCAGATGTGGAAGGTAACAAGTATGGATTAGATGGGGAGGTAGCCAACATTTTGCGCGTGCGTTATTCTCATTGGGGTCACGGAAAGGGCACGCGACCATGGAATTAACTACACATAGAATCTGGAGTTGATCTAACTTCGCGTAACATGCAATGTTCCTGGCCACAGTACACACAAGTACACTTCACGTAGAGCACCAAAAACACGACGATACTCTGCGTTCTGTATCAGAAGACAATACTAACATTGTATTAGGCGAGTCGGCCTTACGTTCTTAATCGGTGACTATTTTAGAGACAAGGCGCAAGAGGAAATATTAATTCGTTCCACCGCAAACCATTTCTAGAACAAAACACAAAAAAAGACAATAAATGTGGCACAAAAGCATTTTAATGAATTAAAATAAAAGAAACACCACAATAAAAAAGAAAATTAAGGCAGTTAAACTGGAAGATGTCAAAACAGCTCTTAAAAGTAACCTTAAAATGCAGGCATATTAGAAGCTGTATTTATCAACTCTGGGAGGCATTCACGGATCCTATTGTGTTTTAACGGCGCTGCAAGCGCCGCGATTTTGCTGCGTCGGTGTTACATGAATGAGTACGGAGTACTGGTGGAATGATATGACAGCACAAAACCTACGTATTCCAGAAAGATCGTCCCTAATCCACTTCCCAATCCCACATGAACTGACCTGGGACCGAGCCCAGGCCTTCGGGGCGAAAGTTCACGAATCCTCCACCAAATCAACGGGAAAAGCTATGTATGAGCAGAGTCCTGTGACTGTTATCGAACTACAGAGTGGATGGGGAAAAATAACTGAAACAGTTATTTGGATGAAGAACGTTGTTGCTGAAAAACTCCAGTACTATATGTTCATAGAACATATGTTCATACTCCGCCACTGCCAACATTCCACAGAACTTCGCTTCCTACAAAAAATATTACATTTAGTGCAAAGTTTCGCCCAGTTCTTCAAACACGGTAAGAGACCCTATTTCACAGCCATACAAAACAACCCCTACAAAACCCTTTTAAGCGTTTTCAAAAGTAGACACGCTATAAACGAGGCGCCTGAATAGTTCAGTTAGTAGAGCCTACAGTGTCTAGGTTAGAGCTGGACAAATGAGCAACACAGGTTCTGTTCCTAGCAAATGACAGAAAATTTCTCTTGTCAACAGCGTCAAGACCGACTTTGTGGCCCACCCAGTCGCCTATCCAGTGGTTGTCGAAGGCTCTTTCCCGACAGCAAAGCTGTCATGGCGTGAAACTATACCTCCACTCCCCCTTACGCTTTTACCTCACGCTGTAAACAGAAACTGAAATCACAAATTCCATCCTCTAGAAAAAAAAATAGCTCTTTGCGCTCGTAGGAATCCATAACTACGGAGGTCAAATCCTGGCTATTTACCGCTTTGGCACGTGTGTGGAAAGGCATTAAGTTACAACATAACTCAGTGGGAGAACTGCGTGTCGAACACAGCACAAGTTGTACTTTGCTGCTTACACCACACTGTTTATGAAATCATTTAGCTAAGTATCAACATCAGGTTTACATCTGAAAGACCACAGAAAGCCACGTTCACACCGAGGCGAAAGTGTTAAGTGTTTTCGTGGACAACGTGTTATACTGATTTATAAACACGATTCTCCTTGAACCCATTACTCTTCTTTCAACCAAGTTTTTTGGATCAATGATTATTCTGCCGCCCAGTTTAGTATCTGAAAATTTAAAGATTAAAATAAACAAAACTCTAATTAACTTGACTCATTACGTACACAGAACAAGTACCCGTAAAACACAACATATATATATGATGTAGAAAATGTAGGCCCAAGAACAGCTACAAGTTTCGGCTTTAATTCGCGTTTGACAGATATTCATTGGCTCTCTGAAGCCCCTAACTGTACCTGTCATTTTGCATGGGTCTCAAACTTGGATCCATCATGATAAGGGATGAACGTAGCAGGTGGATGTTTGAGAACAGGGTAGGCCTACTGAGGACAGTAGCTGGACCTAACAGGTAGGAAGTTAACAGAAAAACGGAGCATGTTACGCGGAAAATCATGCACATTGCACGTTTCGTAACAATTGTTTGGCTGATCAAATAAAGAAAAGAACAGGCGCCACACGCAGAATTCATGTGTGACGTCACAACAATTGCGTACAAAGTTTTGAAAGGAAACACCTCAAAAACGGCACTTGGAAGAAAAGATGGTGCTTTGAAGACCTAGGCCTAAATAGGAGGAAACCATTAAAACTGATCTTAAAGAAATAGGGTACAAGGACGTGGACGTATAGTTACCATTAACTAACTCCACGGAGCAGAGTCCTTCTTCAGAAGCTAACAAGTCCTCAGCTAGTCAAGAAATTTCCCGCATTTTATGGAACCCGAAGGTTCATTACCGCATTCACAAGAGCCCGCTACCTGTCCCTATCCTGAGCCATAGCAATCCAGTCCATGCCCCCTCATCCCATTTCTTGAAGATCAATTTTAGTATTATCTTCCCATCTACGCCTGGGTCTTCCAAGTGATCTCCTTCCCTCAGGTCTCCCAACCAAAATCCTGTATGCACCTCTCCCCTCCCCCATACGTGCTATATGCCCCGCCCACCTCATTTTTCTTGATTTGATCAATAGTCACCATTATAATGTGAAATGTTACGGTACTGGCCTCTTCTGGTTACAAGAATTAAAGCTGTTCCGTCCGTCTGTTGTCTCATGTCCGTGACAGCAGCAGCAGTGAGCACAAGATAGTAAGCTACAATACAAGAGTAACTGTCATTTGTAGTACACTGGCATGTTAAACCCACAACACCCTTTGAAGAAACAGCGACATTTACTGGTTCAGGCGTTAGACATTTTAAAGTACAGTGGTAAATATGTGTAACACCTACTTTAGAATTTTACTCTGCAGTTTCTACATTAAGGACATTCCTGAATTTGTAGGATTCCCTGCACTTCCCAGCATACTTCTTCCCATCCTCATTTTCTGTCTTCCCCTTTTCTCGTGCCTTTTCTTCTCATTATCCTTCTTCGTCCTTTTCTGCCATCTGTACGTTCGTATAGTAGCCGACTGGATTCGCAGTCTCGTATTATGACACACAGATAATGCTGCCCCACTTAATTATTCACCAGAGAATTTGGAAGGGGTACAATATTCGTGGTCCCTTTATGGTTAGTGGGTAGAACCTAGAGCCATTCGGAACGCAGAGAATCGAATGCCAGTCCGTTGGGTGTTTACTACATACTCAGCTACCGTCTTTCAATGTGTGGAGTACACAGAAAGACGCAATGTCGGTGGTACAACCACGGCAGCATTGGGCCTGGACCAGATGTCAAGTACTAAAGCATAAATGTGCCACTCAACTATCGTGCAGATGTCTCCAAGTTGTCTTTAGTGCCAGGGGTCTCATTATCCAAGCTAACAAGATCAGTGTCATGGTGGAGTAAGGCGATTATGTTTTGTTTGGGGAGGAGAACATGAACTCAAGTGGCAGTGTTTAATTGTGTTCACTTGACCATCCTGCCATATCTTCTTAACGCCAGATCAATATAATAAGCTTCCAATATCACTATGTTTAAGCTTTTCAATGCATTCCACATTTTTACGTAGTGACAGGCCTCTCAAGAATGGCTTCATTTTACAAATACCAATTACAACAGCTCACTGTGTAAGGGGCGGACGGTACTGGACCGCTTTAACACTGAGAATGCGAGGTCGAATCCCTTTCTGGGCTGTGCTCATAAATACGCGATACAACAACAACAACAACAACAACATACTACTACTACTACTAATAATAATATAATAATAATAATAATGACATTTTAAAACTCTTTTATCGTCCTGTCTACCTCCCAAACTACAGAAAGAAAGAAAACAAAAAACGATTTTGTTATCTGCTTTGTACGAGGCGCGACACGCCGTCTGTTACTTGGAGGGACGAACACATTACATGTGTTTGAAAACAAAATGCTGTGGGAAATATTTGGCCCCAAGACGTACGAAGTAGGAGGGCAATTGTGGGTTTTATATTATGGGAAATTTCATGATTTATACAAGCCACCTGGTATGGTTAGGGTAGCAAACCCATGAGGCTGCGATGGGCTAGACAAGCTGCTACAACGAAAAGAAGAACTATGTACACAATTTTGGTCGACAAAACTTCCTCGAAAACGTTTAGATTGACAACCGAAAGAAATTAAGGTAACATTAAGATCGGTCTTCGGGAGACGATGAAGTGATCGGCGGTAGACCGAGGTGGCTCAAAATTATGTCCAATAGTATTCGGGTGTAATACAATGGTAACAAGCCTGAGTGGGTACAGTCCTTGCGTCAAAGGAATCCTACCAAATGCCTGAAAGATTCATACAAGTACTAATGGAAGATGATACAATAAATGCAAGGAACGTTTGAAGACTCTTTGAGGGCCAGTTGCAAGACCAGGAATGTGACAGGGGACAGCATAAAGATGGATTTTTAGGAAAGCAGACTATGAGAATGGGAGGAGGACGGAGCTGGCTCAACATTATGTCCACCAGAAGTGAAAGGATTAAACTTATCCACCACCTAATATCAGCACTGTATTCAAAATGATTCGTTACGATGGAGGAGGCGGCTGAAGGTTATCTAAACCATGGGCCTCCAATCTGCGGCCCGCCAGGTTGTATCATGCGGCCCGCGGCCACATTTGCAAATTACATATATACTATAAAAGTTACTCAATAATTTAGGTGGTTAGGTATACCATTTACTGCTATTTGTTTCACGTGCGGCCCGCGAACCAACTCACAATACCGGATGTGGCCGTTTGTCATAAAAAGGCTGGAGACCCATGATCTACACTCTTATTTGCCACCGTGACAAGATGGAGGCATTGCACTGTTGCGTCCTGCAGCCGTCTTGATCCCAACGAAAAAGCTTCCAGGTCTCTCAGGGTTCCCTACAACTGCACGTGGAAAGTTCCAACAGCCCTGTTTGGAAAAGAACTCCAGTCCACGGCCATGTATTTTACTGAGCTATTCCTATTGTATCTCGTTTACAGCACTCTGCTGCAACCCCCACATGTTCAACGCTTTTAGACTTTTAACAAATAATAAAATGTTACCTCTGTACAACAGAACCAATGAACCGACGGACAGATTCAATTATAAAAATTCGTATACACGTTCTCTTCTAAAGCCACGAAATGTACTCTATTTTGGTTTGTATTTTCCATTAATTTTTACAAATGACTGCCCTTAAATTGATCTTATGTCAGAAGCACACACAACAGACCTACACTTCCTTCACATACAAAATAAACTAAGTTTATTCATACGTATAATAGCATACGGCTTGGGGTGTGCAGACTCAGGTTCAATACCCATCCGCTGCATATTCATAGCATTACACAGATTCTGGAGAATAACGTTTCCAATAACTTTCACCAACATTCAACACTCAAGAACCCTTCAAAGCACAGTGGTACCTATATGTCACCTCCTTCAGCTTAAAAAGAAAAACTGCATTCGGCCCACAAACTGTATGATTCTGACAATAAATGACCATTATTTCCCTAATGGTCTTTCTAAACAAGACGTCATGTTTTCTGTGACGCAGGAACTGAGTTGGTAAATGAGTTCAATAAACATTAGGGTTAAAAGGGGTAACCACAGTAGGCAGGATGTGGCCTTAGCTGTTCGGGCAGTTGGAGGCGGAATGCAGACGAACGCCTTCTCAACTGTGAATGAAGCTGGAAACTGGCACGTCCTTGAGCGAGACCCGAGACAAAGGAAGCGATCAGGTTCATCACATTACGTGCTATTTACTTTCTCTAGCAAGTACTTAACATGAACAAGATCAGCAGTTGGTAAAGACGTAAAGAAAACATATACTAACAAGAAGCTGTGTCCACATGTTTCACTTTGTCTTGCCAACAACAGATAAATTTTGAGCAATAAACATCCTACATACAGGAAAAGGAACGCTAACTGGATTGGTCACATTTTGCGTAGGAACTACCTACTAAATCACGTTATTGAAGGAAAGATAAAATAAAAGATAGAAGGGAAGAGAAAACGAGGACAAAGACGTAAGCAGCTACTGGATGACCTTAAGGAAAAGAGAAGATACTAGAAATTTAAAAGAGGAAACTTTAGATCGCACTCTGTGGAGAAGTTGCTTTGGAAGAAGCTATGGACTTGTCGCAAAACAGACTACGTATTGAATGTATGTACAAGACTAGTTCTATTATCTGCCTGAGCATGGTCCAGCACACTGTCATAGGAGGAAGCCTCTTGCCTTCCCTTCTCTACTACTCCATAACACATGGGGTCATATGCTTTTTCCTAGACATAATAATTTCGTAATATCTAATGACATTTAAATTGATAAGGGCCAGAGGTAATAATTTTCTAAATTGATAAGTCACATTCTAAGTAATTTTTATTGGCTGAGGGCCTCAGTTTTTTTCACTCAAATACACGGGATCTCAAACAAATAGTTAGGAAACCGCGGTATAAAACTCAAATATGATGTGGAAAACTGTGTGGTTTTAAATGGTAAATAGCGACTATGATTACCACACAATATCGTCCTGCAGAACATTTATCAAAGAAACCCCCCCCCCCCCCCAAGTACAGTGGTTACTGTATCTACCACCAACCTGAACACTACGCGAACTCTGTACTTTGCTCACACAATGCATTTGTTTTTCGCTGACACGCTTCTTCAGAACAAACGACTCTTTCCCTAACGACATAACCGGCTGGCCTTTGTAATTGGGACGTCGTGTTCTTGGGACAGAAATCTAAATTTTAAATACTACCGAGTCCAATTTCGCTCTTCAAGGTGTTGAACTACAAAACTGTGTATGAAGGCTCGCTATCATCTTTCTCTAATTGTTCATATAAAATTAATTCACGTCTGTCTGACAGTAGAATGCCAAACAGCACACTTTTTAATTTATAACCCTCCTCGCCCGTATAACAATTCTACTTCCATTTAGTACTGTCGATCTTAATTTAACATTTTATTCAGTTAATGTTCGCGCACAGACCAACTCCATATGGCAGACAAGTACCAAGCGTTTGTAGCTGGTACAGAGACCGTTGTGGGATTGCTATTAATACATACACTGCAGTTTTAACAAAAGATCACACATCAGAGGTAAGAATATTTTTATTCCATTCCGTTTTATTAATTATTTTATTTTAATATTTTAGTACTAAAGTTAATGTAAAACAGTTAAATTATAAAAGTAAACCCTGTATGTTGTAACATTTTTAGTACCTAGCCGTATAAGAAAAAAAAAAAGTTTTCGAAGTACTGTTCTATGGAACCCGAAACTAAATTATCGTGTTCACAATAACCCTGGAGCCAATGATGACCGAAATGAATCTAGTTCCCATCATCCCACCCTATTTTCAGATATGCTTTTAATACAGAATAGTACCCTACCATTTACGCCTTACGTATTCAAAGCGATCCCTTAACCTCAATTTTTCCCAACCAAAACTGTCGTACAGATTAAATACCGACTATTTATCTAAATATCTTCCAACTGGCAAACATGGCGCGAGTAGTATGAACGTCAATCTCGATACCATATGGCTTTACGCTCCAGCCACCGTAAATTCGAGAAATCTAATGTATACACTTGATAAGGACAAATGTACCTCCGAGTGGTTTGGCTGTGGTGATGAGGACGAAAACCCGAACCTTCTTACAGGGAATCGAAACTGTGCATCCAGTCAATCAGATGGTCATTTTACTGACCTACCACAAATCGGTTACCTCTACTCCAGTATTGCCTAATATGTATTTAAAAAGAACAGCGTTGTCAGACCTTAAAAAATCCGAAACTGAGCCTTCCAATTAAAGATATACAATTTATTCCGCGAGCTATATATGCGACTGTACAATTTCCAAACAAAAATTAAGAATATTTAATTTCTATTAACGACACAGATCTGAGACGACCTCTCTGATGATAACTGCTATAAACAAATCAATACTGCCGAATAACAGCACGTAATTCATAGAACCTTACAATAATAGTCAAATAATCCATAAACACAACCACATCTGACACATTGAATCTGGAAAGAATATGTTTCAAATTAGTATATGCCTAAAGAGAAACCGAAATACAACACGAACTGTTTCAAGAAGAGCGAGAGACATAGACATGTCGAATGTATTTAGCTGTGACTGTAGCGTTCATCTGGCTGGCCTCCACAGCTGTTTCGTCAGGGGTATCTCACTGGCAACACTGTCCCACAAGCTTTGGCAACGCCGAGATGAACAAAGGCCCCAAAGCTATTCTTGCTCTCTCTTTCTCGCATTCTGTGGATCCCTTTTCAGCTCTCCTTTTCCACTAAACCACTTCTCTCTTTCTATCCCCCCGCCCTACCGAACTTGAACAGAATTCATGCAAGGGAAAGGACTCCACCCCAACAGCGATTCTAGGACTTTCTGAACACCCTTCTGAGGGATTCCCTTCTTTTCCCGACCCAGTCCTTTTTTATGTAATGCCTTTAACAAGCAAGTTTTCCGGCCATACGGCGGTAACATAAGGCAGACAAAGAACCATACACAATCACTGCAGCGGCGAAGTGGATATTCGTCCGGTGAAAAGTAACAAAAATCTAGGACACATTAAAATACCAAAAACACACAAACGTCACTC
This sequence comes from Reticulitermes speratus, assembly GCA_021186555.1. Classification (NCBI taxonomy): domain Eukaryota; kingdom Metazoa; phylum Arthropoda; class Insecta; order Blattodea; family Rhinotermitidae; genus Reticulitermes; species Reticulitermes speratus. The sequence goes on from JAJKFL010000005.1 coordinate 27,604,466, forward strand.
ACAGAACCATATGACACTTGTACACAGTTTTACCTGGTCTCCATGTTCGCGGTGAAGAGGTGGAGATGTAAGAGTGTGGCGGGCGGATAAAGAGTCCAGAAGCCAACGACATGCGGGCAGAAGCAGTAGTAACACGATGCTGGGTGCCACCACCAGCGAGTTGAGGACGGTGTCGGCGGTGGAGACGACGATAACTTTGGTAACCAGTACACAGTACAAGAGCCTGATGGCATGACTCGACGCACTCAGACACCAGCCATCCGCCTGCCTGTTCTGCTCGGCACTCCGCCCGTCCCTAACCTCACTCCGCCAGTCAGCCTTACGGCTCTGCAACGAATGCTGCTATTGGCCGTTGGGATCCCCACGGGGAAAGAACGAACCAATTGCAACACGTGTAACGTATCGGTCGAATGTGTTTGAGTCGCGCGCCGATATTCGCCTCGCACAGTCCCCGAAAGCCGACCTCTGATTGGTTGAAAGACCCGCGTAATGATTAGAGCCAATAGTAAGTATTGATCCATTTTCCGTGCCGTTCCATGCACTCGTTCTCAGAGGAGAAACTGCATCTCACTAGGGGAGATTGTGATACGGGGCAGAAATGAATATAGACGGAATGGATGTTCCGAGGGGTGGGGTTATATGCAAATTAGGTTGTGACGAAGCAAAACACCGACTTTCCTATCTCAAAAAATTATACAACATCGCTCATTCACATTCTGTGCCAAAGTTACTCAGCTGCTTAAAACAATTTAACAACATTCTGTGTATGTATGGGTATTTAATGGTATTTCTGTATTACGAAGTGTAAACAATATTTAAAATTAATTTATTACCACACAACATTTTCAATCCTGTGTAAACAAAACCATTAATTATCCATCACGTGCAACATAAAACCGAAACTTCTGTTTGCTGCTTACTACCTAATAGAGGACATTCACAGACATTACGAAATTTACTTCGTAAAAGGTAAAGTTGTCCTTGTGCACCATGGTGAAGTAAAGGGTAGTGGAGGTATAGCTTCACTCACTGTGAACCTCGTCACTGGATCAAGGAGTGGTAAGCTTCATGCCCCGGCCACCTTACCCCCGGGAAAGAGTGCTCCTGTACCTACTGAATATGAGGCTGGGTGGGCGCCAGAGCGGGCCTAAATGCTTCAGAGTAGAAAAGAATCTCTTTCCCATGACAGAAACTGAACCTAGATTCTCCAGTCATCGAGCCCGTAGCCAAGTTAGTATAACGACTACACACTTTTGCCAGTATGTACGCTAACCACACCTGAAAGTATGTCGATATAGTTTCTGGAAGTGATTCCAATCCTCATTCACTACTTGTAGTTTAGTTACACGACTAATTTATTTCAGTGTTATGCCTTCTTTAACGTTTTTGCTACTACACAGAATGAGAACAAATGATCTTCAAGATTATCATTTTTATTGTAAAGCAATCACGTCAGATACGATGTCTGAATATTCAGACACTAAATTACACTCATTCGAAATGTAGACAGTTATAGTTCAATGTCTGAATGTTCGGTCGTTGTATCTCACATGACTGCTTTACAATAAAAATAATTTGTGCTCACCCTGTATGTTGTAACACTGACAAAGAAAGCAACCATTCTGCTTGAGGAACGGACACCTCCACTTGCCTCGCATAAGACTTCCAGTATGACACCACATCATAGACTGCACAGCAGTGGGTTAACTGTTGATTTCAATTTGCAGCAAGATGATAAGCCTATCGATTTGGAACATTTGAGTGCTTGTCGTTATTGCAAGTATTACGATCAGCAACACTACTACACTCAGTTATGTGATTATACGCCAACACGTGGAAAGTATAGACCTATACCTAGCAAGGGCCCAGTACGGCCAAAACAGTCACAATAACCAGACAGCTGTTTCTTGTATGTCTAGATGGAGGCGGCAGCACACAGCGAAGACTCGCCTCAATGTGATATTGTAGACCTGCACGTGCGAGTTGGGTCGATACATGCATGCCTCTTCTACACACCCTACGTCTGGCAAACATCATTCTGTTGGTGTCGAACAAAAGAATGGTGAGGAAAAACATTACGATTAAAATATGTGACTATCATATTCATACTTTTTTCATTTATTAACGGGGTTTGCATTTGCTCTAATTATGTAGCATCGCAATACAGAACATTTACTGAATAAGACAAGAAAGGTTATACTGCACGATGCACACAGACACGCCAGCGGCACAGTTTTCAGTTTATTACACTTATCTGAGGTCTGTTTATTCATGAAAGACCTTAGGCACAATGGACTTTGTGGATTAATGCGGCCTAAAATCGGAAATGCCCGACGACGTTCCGTTAAAGTCACTCACACCAAATTAAAAGAAATGTGTGCACAGATATAGTCGCAGATACTACGTAACAGACAAACGGACGGACAGCCGGACAGACGCGACTTCCACATAAGCAGTTCATTTTCTGCGTTATAAAGAACGCCTAATCATGCGACTGGATGTGGAAGAAGATAATCGTGGCCTAGTCTGAGATACTCGGGTGGAATTAGCAAGAACAACGAATCTTCAGTCAGAACAGCCGTTATCCGGACTGAGGTTTAAACATGGGACCTCAAGGATACAACGGCTTCGGATTCAAGTCACAAAGGAAAGCATACGAATAACGAAAGATCTGAGTCTGTCATAGCGGTTTTGATGAAGATTCAAGTCTTGTGGAATGCTACGCTGTGTTCACTGGTAAACAGCAACCGACGTTTCGGAGGAGCCTCCATCTTCAGCGCCAAGCATTCAAAGTGGTGTGTGTGTGTACACATACATCACTGACGTCGAGGTACCTTGATAACAGCAATCATTTTAATAATATTTTAATAACACTTTAATAGGATAACAGACTACACTAAATTCTTCAAACATGCACTACATTACGTTCGCTTCAGTTCTACGTTATACACAAATTACTCTCACAGTCACACATGCAAACCTCTGATACTTCCACTTGTATTACACTGAAGTCCTTGGTAATGGCCCGGATGGGACATTAACATGTTGGAGATATACTGAAGGTACTTGGGTAGACCCAACAGCAGTGCACAATTTTCGTCTAATGAAAGTGCTCTTATATTTACGACCGCAATTACAGGACTATACTTTCCACGGATCGTACTACATCTCAGGGACAGCAATCATGACCTAACTTCACCGCTACAAATAAAAAACGGAGAACTCATTACCTACACGATACGGGGCCCATTTTCCACTTACTCATTAATTTTCCGCCCTTTACTGAACCTAACTGTTCATTACCGTGTTCACAAGAGTCTACTGGATCCCATTCTGAGTCATGGTAGATGAATTTACTCCACAACCCAATTCCCTATTTCATTACGTACCAACACCACTTTACTCCCATCTACACCTAGTTCTCGGAAGTAGTCTTTCCCTCATGTTTTCATACCGAAATCCTGTCCCATACCTGCAATGTACACTCTGAACACCTCCACGACAGAAACACGCACGCAGTCAGCACGTGTGTCCGGTCGGTTTAACGCCCGTGCAGTAAGAGAGCAGGTTTGCAGGGTTTGAGACCCATCAAGGACATGAAACATAAGGTTTTAATGGCAGTGAACATTCTTATTGTACTCCTCTGGGCAATGATACCGTATGGTCTGATAGCTATTTACCAACGTTTCAGAAAAAAAAATACTACCTTTACCGTCAGATAGGAAGTGAACAGAGACAGCAGGCTCCTCCGAGGTTGGGGCCTATCTAAAAAATACGCGGCATCACATTGTACAGTGCGTTGTTAGATTTTGGCGGGTGAAGAACCTACCGGAATTGGCGGAGGGGTCTACCGTGTACGTGTCTACCGTGTTTTGTTTCGCCAGTCAGTCCCGCTTACTTCCTTGTCGGTACTGCCAGCAGCAATTAACAGACTAGTGTCAAGTGAGCAGAGTGAGTTTTATGTCACGTGGGTTATTGCACCGATATGTTCGAAATGGTATTCTTCGACGGAAAGAGGGCAAACGCGGAAGATTCTTCTGAATGGGTAAAATTTTATAAGATAGACACGCAGGAAGCAACAGGGCAAGTGCTCAGGCGTTACAGAAAACAGCTGCTAAGTGTTCAAACGAGGGCGGAAGAGGAAACTACATTTTCCGAAGAGATAATCTGAAGAATTCTAAGACAGAAAAAAAACCACGAAGAGAGACGGACACGCAACATGCCGAAACGTGCGACACCCATGGATTATTTCCATAAACGCGTCATTCGGTGTACAATGCGGCGCGCACAGTTTCCAAAAACTTCCATTAAGCAACTTCTGTCTGGGTTTCAAAACTGGCTCCTAAAGCTGGCGAGAATGTATGTTGCGATTTCACTGCCGTTTGTAACTACCAAAGAGTATCTGAGCGAGAAATCATTTTTATCGTACACTTAATTGAAAATCAAACACAGAAACAGACTCAATGCGGCACATAAACTGAGACTATATATTTGTCAACTGTACCTGACTTTAATAGGGCTGTGCCGATCACAACAAGCACAACAATCACATTAAAATAATACTGTGTCCACCAAACAGCAGTTTCCGCTCCCGCGTTCATCGTATTTAAGAAGCGCCGATTTTAGACTAAAGCTATTTGTGAGTGCATAAAAAATTCTGGACTGAAACACGTTCAACGTACTTCACTGTAAACAGTATAAACACATTTGGAGTTCTAAGTTATTAAAGTTATTACTTAAAAGTGTCACTGTTCTTCTACTGTAGGTGAATAAAACATTTAATATGGTACGTGCAGTGCAAGAGAGTAAAAGCCAAAGACAGCGGAGAAATTCTGGCATCGCTAGCCGTCAATGGATGCCCCTCAAATGGGATCGCGCGGTGCCTTAGTTCGGAATTTGCCCTATATTTTTATTGTTTTCCAACTAAACCCATGCTTGAAGTCATATACTGGTGAGAACAAAAATAACTCTATTGTGGTTCGTAATCGCTTGGAACCATCTCCCAAATCACGGCACGCAAAACTAACACACACAACTACTCCGAAATATTGTCAGTGGTTTCAAGAGATGAAGTGGGTTCGTGGTACGTACAAGGTTAGCAGACACTCTAATAGGCACACGGACAGTGTAACTGTTATTGTAAGGACATCTTTAACTCCTAAGACCAGGGGTGAGCAAGTCCCGGGCGCCAGGTCACCTGGACGACTAAATTCTGTATAACAGCGCGTAATACTTGTGGGTCCTCACAGTATGGAACTTGCTTCATGTCACTCACCAGGCTCCTATAATTTTTAGGTGGCTCCTAGGGTTTTAGAAAATTTGTTCACCCCTACTTAAGACGAAACACGTTATCTAATTCTAATCCCCAAAGAAAAAGGCAAAGAAAGAATTCGGACAATGCCTTCATCTGATATTGGAATAGTACCTAAAGGGACACCAGACTGTGTCCAAGTACAGTTATGATCACCAAGGTAGCAGATTCTGTTCTTGTTCACCACACCTCACATTCTCCTTGACGACTTTTAAATCCCAGTATGCAGCCAGCGTAAGTGAAACCTTGAACGAAGAGGTGTATTGTCTGTGAATTTCACCATGACAACCGGGTGTTCTGGCGGTTAAGGTCACCACTCACGTCGTCATACAACACATCAGAAACGAAACCGCACTTCTCAACGACATTTACACCAATTTATTTCTGGACCCCTGTTCCTGAGTAATAAATAATACTGTGGTTAGCACATCCAGAACCAAAGCACTGGACACAATCCTGAAACAGTCCTCACATCAACCAGTCTGTCGAAGAGACATTTTAATATTATACTCCCATTTTCGTCTAAAGTCGTCTCGCTTGCCGCACTGCCAAAAGTCTCTAGCAACCCCCTGCTACCTCAACCTTCCTTCAAATAAACTGCATCTCACACCAGAGCAAATTAACTTGCAAAACACTGTTTTGTACACCCTGATCTTCAGCGTTTTGGAACACGAGTGGATGAAAATTTTAGAACAGATAAATAATAATAATAATAATAATAATAATAATAATAATAATAATAATAACTGCGACGATTGCAGATTTGTTCTCGTTTTCGAGTGGTGCAGTACACCAAGTGCATCCCTTCGCCTCAAAAGCCGCCAAAAGTTACAGTTACGAAATTCGAGTTAAAAGACAAATATTTACGCTATGCATTTACATCTAATACTCAATTATCGGCAATTATAAAAAGTAGCCTACGTCACAATTCCATTTCACATCCGAAAAGACCCGACCTCACAAAATTAGCAACATAACCCAGGTGTTCAACGTACATATCTGAACAGCTAACACGTCTGCCTTCTAACAAAGAAGTACTGGGTTCGAGTCTACAGCTATTATAACTCAGACCTTGTGTGGTTATCCTTAGTGCATCCACAGAAATGTCCGCACAGCACCATCAGATAGGCTACAGCCATCTTTTCTCAAAATTTTTTTTCGGTTCAATGTACATAAATCGCCTGCTTCATTTATACCAAAATAACCTTCACCTGATACAACACAGTTAAACAAAATCACGTATACATCACTAAAGTGTGTCAAGTTTGAGCTTTTGTATGGGCTGGTGATATAAAGAAGTCCAATCATTAGATAAGGGGCAGGTAGGCAGGCAGGCCACACGATCTTGAAGCAGAATGACCTTCAACCTGACCAACAAAACCCTCCGGCATTCCCTTCTTACACCGAAACCGATGACCGAATCCAAGGTAACCATCAGTCAGCTACAGAGTTGCTGCCCAATTGTTTGATTCACAGACATTTATGAATAGATTCCTGCAATGGCAGTCACGATATACCTGGCTGGGACACCTGGAGTCCCTGTGCAAGTTTACACGCTTTTTACACTGCCATATTTACATTATATTTGCAACGGAAATTCTACATAATTAAGATTCATAAAAGACATCAACGTTACCGGAAGACACTAACTGAATACACTATTATTTATGGAGAAAAATGCACGGTGTCATAACCCAGACGACTAGAATCTACACCTTACATACGTGATCACAAATTCCAGAAATGCTTGCCATTATTCGCTCCAAAAACTATTATCAGCCCCTATACTCTCCACAAAGCTGAAGACAGGCATACAGCACAACAGTTCTGTCAAATGTTTTCATGATCACAAGCATGGTCTCTTACTCTGTGGGAACAATATAAAGTACAGGCGAAGACTGCTGCTTTCTTCGAGGTAACGCCGTGTAGACTGCTAGTGTGTACTGACGAATACAGTCCCCTAATTACGAAGGAAGCGAGTTCCTCTGAAACGTCGGTATGTATCTACCAGCCATCAGGCGTCACATCGCTCTTCACTGACACCACCGTGGAAGCCATCAACGTCGCATGAAACACAGATGTTTCACAACAAAGTACCAACAATATATTTTGACACATTAAGGATATTATGAAGGAAGTTTACAGAGAGGCTTGCAGGCCTATATAGAGCGTTCTGGTAGGGAACCTAGGTACAATTCGGCTACTTCGAGGATCGAGGAGATGGATGATAACACTAAGATTGGTTTTACAAAGTTTGTTAACATGGGACGCACATCTTGTCCAAAGCCTGATTTAGAGTCAGCGGTGTTAAAAGTTCAGTATGATGGCATATGAATGATGAAATGGCTCAGTGGTGGCTTATGTTCACACAACATCCTGGAACTTCGCTGAAGGAGCCGAATAAATTAGCGAGAATGCTCGTTGGGTCACAGAACCATGATATGTGAACCCCGGATTCCCTCCAGTTTACGAAGCTGGAGACGGCGACTTTAAAAGCATAAACATACACAATGATGAGCTTCGTAATTTGGATTACTCACAGACTGATTAAAAAATGCATGAGAATACAGAAAATCGCACCTGAGGTACTTAATGATTTTTACTTCTCCTATCGTTACTGATTAAACGTACGAAGAGCAGATGTCAGATATGTAGCACGCATGGAATACATTTTAATGGAAACCTTAATGAAAGAGAAAACACTGGTCGCCTAAGCCTTGACCTGAAGACAATATTAAAATGGGTCTTAGAGAACATGATGAAAGGTTTGAGGTTAGCCCGACCAACAGACCCAACAGAGTACGTTTCCCGATTTTGTTGTCAAATGGTGTTTGGTTTGGAAAAAAACAACAACAATGGACAACGTCCACAATATCACTCGAAATATGGATTCATGTGGCACAGGATAAGGCCCAGTGGTTGGCTTATGTAAGCACGGTAACGGATACTGGGGCTCCTTGGCAGACAATTTCCAACACAAACTGGTCAAGAAAGTCTGACACATGACGTTAGTTAACAGACCGCTGAGGTGCGCTGGGGGTGGGAGGGGGAGGGCACTGCATTATCTTGCATGACTCCGTGTGTCGTGCTAGGGCTTCCATCTTGATAAGAGTATAAATAAAATGGCCTTCTTCAGTTTGCGTGATGAGGCCACAAGCCGCCTCTGCAGGCTTCGAGACGTTACTGTTCCAGTGTTTATCCAGCAAAAGGAATTATGAATTGTGTTTGCCTTTGTGTCAGGATTTACATTTTTACGTTTTCAGGATGTAGAGATAAGAATATTTTGGGTCACGGTCGGGTCTGGAATGGAGGGAGGTCTTTTGGGCAGACAAATGAACCCACACAGGGGGAGAGGGACCGGAATCCGTCCTTCTATCTGTTGAGGTTTAGGAAAATGTCTGGGGGCTGCTTTCCTTTTATTTCCCTGAAAGAGTGTCAGAAGACCGTGGTACGAGAGAGGCAGAACGAGAGAGAGTGAGAGAAACATAAACAAAAAGCTACAGTGTCGTAATATGATTTACCACATAACATGACATTACTAGAAGATTCTTCGCCTTTGTGTGACGATTCTTGTACGTCTGTATCTCAAAGAGTACGTAAGCTGTATGAGTGTTTTTTTGGGGGGAGGGGGCTATTTTTGCAGCGATGATTGCAGACGGGTCTTGAATAGTATACCAAGGAACCATTCTACCCGGAAAATGGTGGCAGCAGGTTCCTCGGAAATGCCGCTGATCGGCATTTTCAATACCATGCGATCTCGACTATCGACTACTGCGATATCGGTTCTCATCCGCAGACCTACCGGGAAATAGCCGGTTCCAACTTTGGATAGAGCATCAGTTATCCTGACTGCGTTTCTTCCAACCTAATGACGAAATACTGGCTTCAAACAGGCCACAACTTCTTAGTTCCACGTCCCTTACAATTCAACGTACATAAGTACCTCACCTCATTCGACCCCATCTCACCTAAATTCTAAAGTCGCAACAGAGCCCTTAAAGCGAGGAACATAAAAACGCTATTCATCGCCAAGTTTTCCGTGTTTGCCAGGCTCATTTTTGTAACAACTATCAGAAACCTAAAATTCCGCCACATGTGTACAAATTCTCTTCCCATCCACGTCTACATTGCAAAGATTAGTGAGGTTAACGCTCTTGAGTGAAATAAACACTGCTCAATGGCTGCCTTGCCTGATATTCTTCCTACCTGCTGACGACGCGGTGGCCGAAACCCATAAATACACTCTGTGGCCAAAAAAAAACACTGTCTCTTGAATGTTAAAAAGTAGGCAGTATTGGTACGTATAGTAACTACTGTGTCTTCAGCGGTCAAACTGATCACGACGTACAAGTCGGAGCATTAACATTACCTTCACCTTTTCTATAGGCCTACATCTTCATAAAGTTATCTCAACACTCTTGACGTTTCATTTCAGTTGTATAATGTTCAGACGTTATGACTGTTAGAAATAACTGAAAATATAGTCACGATAGTGTTATCCTGAAGATGGAGGCAGTAGGATCATCCGGAACGACCAAACTATACGACGTCCAGCCCAGAATACCGTAATCCTTATACTTCTTACTGCTAACAAAACAGGCTTCCTGCTTCATTTAAATTTCCATAAAGGTAACAGAAACAACCCTTTAAAACAACATAATAACTCACGTGATATACAGGGACTCATTTAAAAGACCCAACCCTTCTTTTTGCCGCATGCCTATTCCCGATATTATGCCGTGACCCTTTTAATATTATAGCTATGCTATAAACGGTGAGAACCTCCTTACCGCCTTCATGGTTACTATTTCTGCTGACCTCTGAGCCCCGTGGAGTGGACGGGGGGGGGGGGGGGGGGGGGGGGGGGGTAGACGCTCGGACTGCCGAAGGTTTGGTCAGTAGTTCTAGGCATAGGTTCGACCCGTATGTTCTTTGTGTAGGGCACCGATTCTCAACCGTTTGCATCTTGCGTCACACCGGTCACTTTGTCAAAAAAAAAAAAAAAAAAACTGCGGTCCCACTACACTAAAAACAAAGCCCCCTCTTTTTCTACGAAGTCTTTTCTGACAGGTATGTACCTTCTAATATTACAATAATTATCAACTGAAATTATTTACGAGACCTCATTACTTTGCACGTACTTCAAGTAAAGTTACGTAACGTAGATTTGTCGCAGTGCGTAATTAGACACCGTGCCATGAAGGCAAAGGTAAAGCTGTCCCTGTGCGTCGTTGTGCACGCCACAAGAGTGGAGGTGTATAGCTCCACCCATTCTTAAACTCGGGACTATACAAAGATGAATGATCAGCTACATGCACCCGGACAAAAGAACCCTCAGCGCCCATTTAAGAAGAGTCGGTATGGACGTTCTAGTGAACAGAAAACCCACTGGCACTGCCCCGAATCAAAACCCGGACCGTCCAGCCCACTGCTAGTCATTACATCAACTATGCTACTCCGGCTGCCTTCATGTGATGACTACGGATGGGCAATGGCACCACACAGAGGCGAATCGTCAACTTCAGACCTCTGACGCTAACCTCTATGTCTGCCAGTCTGGACTCACTGGGGAAGAGAAAAACTTCTCCCGGCCAGGAATCAAACCTCGATTCTCCGACAATCAAGTCAGTAACTGACATTATATCGACTGAGCTAACTAGACTCATCCCACGAATGGAATCTGAAGCACAGCTTATAGCCTACATTTAGTACTACAGTCTTCTGGGATGCTACACCACGGGTCTCGTAAATAGGTAGGAACGCTTCGAAGCAATACACCGCCCCCATCTTCAGGGAAGACGTCAGTACAGGAGAAAAAACTGTTATTGATATAGAAAGGGCGGCCTCGGAGCGTCCCCGACCTATCAGACTACAAGGCGTCACATATTTCACATATTTCACATATTCTAAATGCGAGATACACAGTCCGACAATTATATAATGAGACTGAGGTTATAGAATAAAACTGGAACAAAAGACTTGAGTACTATCTGTATTTTATTCAAAGTACATCCCTTCTGCATCGATACAGCGAGTGGCACGATCTAGCAAAGACTGGAACGACCTCTGCACGTCTTCTTGTGGTATGGCCCGAAGACTCGATGTCACAGCTCCTTGGATGTCTTGAACATCTTCAAAGAGGCGCCCTTTCAATGGTAACTTCAGTTTGGGGAACAGAAAATAATCACAGGGGGATAAATCAGGGGAGTAAGGCGGATGATTGAGCACGCACACTTGTTTTTGGGCTAAAAATTATTGTACAGCAACTGCCCGGTGAACCGGTGCATTGTCGTGAAGAAGAAACCAACTGCATGGTGCTGAGTACTCGGGCCGAACACGGCGAATCCTCTTCCATAGGCGTTCCAGAACACTCAAATAAAAACTTCCAGTGACAGTTTGTCCCTGAGGGACAAACTCGTGGTGAATAATTCCCTTGCTGTCGTAGAAACACACAAGCATTGTCTTCACTTTTGACTTTTGAAAACGAACTTTTTTGCCTTTTGGTGATGCTGGTGACTTCCATTCAGCACTTTGGCGTTTAGTTGTGGGATCATAGCGAAAACACCAAGTTTCATCCTCTGCTACAATCGAATTCAAGAAAGTTTTATTTCTATGAGCAGTTTTAATGATGTCTTTTGCGTACTGAACACGCTCGTGTCTTTGATCATCATTCAATGAATGCGGCACAAACCGGGAAGCGACCTTTCTCTTGCCCAGGTCTTCCACTAAGATTTGACGAATCGTCTCCCTGTTAACACCAAACTCATCAGCCATCATTCTCACAGTCACACAACGTTCTTCTTGTATTCGTTCTCTCACTTTCACAATGAGTCCCTCGTTACGAACAGAAAATGGACGCCCAGGCCTGGCTTCATCTTCAATCGTTTCCACACCACTTTTGAATCGTGCATACCACCTGAATATCTGTGCACGAGATAAAGAATTATCCCCATACACTTGTCTCATCAATTTCACAGTCTCAGCTGCAGTTTTCCCGAGTTTAACACAGAATTTAATGTTCGCTCTCTGCTCCATGCTGCTACTGTGACCGCGTCCTCTCACTACCTACACAACATGGCGCCGTATTTCCCGTCATGCTCAGCGTGGGACGTTGCGGTGTTGCCAGATTACAGATGAAGGTTGGGCACTTGGATGGCATGCATTGCTTCATAGATGGCACTTCTATCTTGGTCAAAATAAAATCAGTCTCATTATATAATTGTCGGACTGTGTACGTACACAATTGGTCTCCGTTAAACTCACCACAGCCTAACGGGTGGGCATACTTCTGCAGTCCTAACTTCTTTATACCTGCCCACAGCGTACTTTAGATCTTTTATGAGGTGGTGGTTCCATTCCGGACAGGAGCAACGGATTCCTCTGTTGTCCGAATTGCCCACACTGGGTCTGGGGCCCACCCAGCCTCCTATGCAATGTGTAGAGGGGCCCTAGCTGACAAGTCACCTCAACAGAGTACCGATGTTAAGAATGAGTGGCGATATACCTCCACTCCCCCATGTCTTCATGGTGTGCGTGGGACAATTTTACCTTTACACATATAAGATGTGCGCAAGGTTTTACTTTAAGCAATTTTTTTCTCGAAGTGAAAGCTATTCACCAAGTATGATTAGGGCAACGTATTGAAGGCCAGGAGGGTAAGCTGGCCGTGTTAGGTAAAATGCACTTGGGGGGGGGGGGGGGGGCATGCATGCAGAATAACAATCGCAAAACCTGAAGTGAGGTGACAATATAACTAACTCCTTGAGGCAGAGTCCTTCTTGAGAAGCTAACAGGTCCTCAGCTAGTCAAGAAATTCCCCGCGTTTTATGGAACCCGAAGGTTCATTACCACATTCACAACAGCCCGTCACCTGTCCCTATCCTAAGCCATATCAATCCAGTCCATGCCCCCCATCCCACTCCTTGAAGATCCATTTTAATATTATCCTCCCATCTAAGCCTGGGCCTTCCAAGTGGTCTCCTTCCCTCAGGTCTCCCCACCAAAACTCTGTATGCACCTCTCCCCTCACCCATACGTGCTACATGCCCCACCCACCTCATTCTTCTTGATTTGATCACCTGAATAATATTTGGTGATGAGTACAGATCATTACGTTCCTCGTTACGTAGTCTTCTCCACTCCCCTGTTACCTCGACCCCCTTAGACCCAAATATCCTCCTCAGCACCCTATTCTCGAACACCCTCAGCCTATATTCCTCTTTCAGTGTGAGAGACCACGTTTCACACCCATACAAAACAACAGGCAAAATTATAGCTCTGTATATCTTAATCTTTGTATTTTTGGATAGCAAACTGGAAGACAGAAGATCCTGCACCGAATGATAACAAGCATTCCCCGACTTCAATCTGCTCTTAATTTTTTCCCGAATGGAATTTTGATTCGTTAGGGCTGTTCCCAAATATCTGAACTGTTCCACCCTTTCAAAGGATTTATTATCTACCTTTATGTTGTGATTTTGTCCTGCATTCTGATTGCGAGACATGACCATGTACTTAGTTTTCTCAGCATTTACTAGACCAATCTCCTCATTAGCGACTACTAAAGCTTCTGTGTTTCTCTTTATAATATGTAGGCTTCTGCCCAATATATTAACATCATTAGCATAAACTAGAAGCTGATGTGTACCATTTAATTTCAAGCCCTCCTGGTTTGCCTGAACCCACCTAATGGCATATTCCAAAGCAAAGTTGAAAAGCAATGGCGATAAAGCATCTCCTTGTTTCAAACCATTCTTAATAGGAAATGTGAGGAGACAATATAGGAGAGACGTATGGATGGAAGGATGATACTACAGTGGAATTTAAAGAAACAGCGGGCACTTGTGAACACGAAAATAAACCTCCTGATTTCAAGAAAAACGAGGAATGTCTTCAATAACACAGTGACTGTTAGCTTTGCAAGAAAAAGTCTACCTTGTGGAGCCGATCGGTTGTTACTGACGCGTGCTACTGAAATTTATACAATGTGATCAACCGCTTGAAACACGGTGCTAACTATATGATGTCCTATACTTGCCTTAAATACAAAATCATTACAACTGTCACACAAAGCATATTAAATGTTTCGTATGATTGTACCGTATACAAAGTACAACTATTTCCCTACACGGCACTGGAGGGTTTGTTTCTGTAATAGAGACGCAGTGGTCTCTGTGAGATAAAGGTAATGCAATCCCATACAGCTTCAACAGGCCCTAGGGCTCCAGGAGGTTGAGGCTCCCAGAATTTCTAGACAATCGGCACATGTAGGTAGCAAAGTTGTCAGCCCTACGCACCGGCCGCCTTTACCCTCCAGGAAATATTCTTGGTACTCATTTCTGTTAGAGGCTCAGTCGAACCCAGGGCCACAGTGCGGCCAGAAGGATTATGTCGTTCTCTGTGAGGTAGGAACTAAATTTTTAAACATTACTTACGTAAACAAATGTTTTCTGAATTATAATAATAATAGTAATAATAATAACATAATAATAATAATAATAATAATAGTAATAATAATAATATAGTACAACAATAATGTTGTAATACACCACAACGCTAAGTTAGATGTCATTTGACGCATGTCTTCAGTTTGTGACCCCTGAAACACACACACACACATACACGCACGTCTACTGACACTGCCATTTCGATTCGCCACGCTGTTGACAGCAACTGTAATTACTTCATCAGAACGTCGGTGTAGTCACTTCAGACTAAAAGTGCTGTCAGTTCTACGAAGACAAGACGACAGCTCGCCTCCCTAGCACAGCAACCGTCATCGGATAGTAAGAACATAATACCTTCCAGAAAGAACAAAGATACTTTAAAGTCTGCGAAATAAATTCGACTAGAAACAAAAGAAATATATAAAACAATATATAAATGTCATGAACTCGAAATCAGCACAATCACAGTATCACGACGTGTAATAAAATAATTGAACATAATCGTAAAGTTGTCCATGTGCCAGACTAATTAAGCACCAAGTCATGAAGACGTATGGCGGCTGTGGAGGTATAGCTCAGGCAACTTCGTCACTAAATGAGGCGTTGGTGGTCATACACCCGGCCGCTTTACCCCTAGAAAAGAACCGCCGGTACCTATCAGAGAGGAATCTGGATGAACCCCAGAGCCTACCTAGACGCCATGGTGAAGAGACCATTTTCTGCTCCCGTCGGTAATCGAAATCTCGTTCTCTGGTCATCCAGGCGGTAGCACAGACACATTATTGATTGAGCTCAATGTTCAAACATATCTGAATGTAACGAAGAGAAATTATATCTTTCAAGAATTGCCCGCAAGTGTGTTGTTATTTGCGAGTTCGAAAACTGTCATCATACCACTTAATTTAGAAAATATTGACACACTAAACAAGCATTTACTGCTTTTGTGTAGTGTCAAATCAACTCCCTTGCTTCCAGGCAAAACCACAAATTACACGCGTTTGAGATGAGAAACATTTTCAGAAATAAGCAAACTGAAATATGCTATAGTATTAGGATATGAAGTGCCAATCCCAGTGGCCGCGATGTCTAAGGCGCGGGTCTGCGATCGCTAGCTTGCTGGGATTGTGGATTCGAATCCCGCCGGAGTCATGGATGTCTGTCTCTTGTGAGTGTTGTGTGTTGTCAGGTAGAGGTCTCTGCGACGAGCTGGTCCCTCGTCCAGAGGAGTCCTACCGACTGTGGTGTGTCTAACTGCGTGTGATCTCGAAACCTCAACAATGAGGGGGCCTAGGCCTGAATAGGGCTGTTGAGTCATGAAAAAAATACGATACCAAGTAACGGTTAACTACGTCGTGCCATGTCTCAGGCGGTTAGTCGCCGGCCTCCCACCGCGGAGGCCGGGTTCGATCCGGGTCAGTCCATGTGGGAGTTTTGGTGGACAAAGTGACACTGGGACAGGTTTTTCCCCAAGTACTTAGGTTAACCCTGTCAATTTCATTCCACCGGTGCTACGTTACACGGAAAAGTGGAAAAAAACTAATCATCTTCATAACAGGGTTGCACAATAAGACTCAAGGCTGCGATGCGTCCGTAGCATTTGCTGCGGGGCCCGTCGAAAAAAAAAACATGATTTACGCAGGCGTTGAAGTTTAGTGTCTTCTGTGATGTTACGGACGTAAGAATGTCAAATCTCGCATTATATCGAGTGTTGTTCGGACAGTGAACTAGGCCTACAGCACGTTACGACAGGCTGGACATGGAAGCTTGCTCGGGTGAGAGGACCAGGAATGCGCACTTTGGCGAAAAGATGTGTGTAAAGCGACTACTTGGAGCACGAGGAAGATGATGGTCGAATAAAACGTGGCCTAAAACATGTCTTATGAATACACTGGGGACCTGATATGAGTATTTAGCGAAACACAAGGCACCATTATGCCGGTACGAAGTGCAATACACACAACCGCCTTGGGCAGAGTCTTCTTTGAGAAGGCAACAGTTGTCCGGTGTCTCAAGCAATTCCCTACATCTTATGGAATCCGAGGTTCATTGCGGCGTCCACAACAGTTTCCTCCGAGGCAGACGAACCCATTCCACATTCTCCGCCCTGTTCCTTTACAATCCATTTCATATTATTCTTCCAGCTACACCTACGTCAACCAAGTTGTCTCTTTCCTTCACATTCCCCGAACAATATTATGAATGCATTTTTTACATTTACAATGACTACTACACGTCCAGTCCATCTTATTTTCCTTGATTTCATCATCCCAATAATATCCGGGGCGAAGTAGAAATTGCGAAGCTCTTCAATACGCAATATCTGAACGCTGATTCACTATGCCTACAGTACAATTTATGACTATGTACTTTAGTCATTACCTCAGTTAACACATTCGTATCATCAACTCATAAATATCAGGAAAATTATAAAATCAAAATGGCAATGAACGCAGATGGAAAAGTATGTGTATTTCATACTAGGGCAGTATACCTTCCTAGATTTACTAAAATCACACGGCACAAAACACACAGTGATTTTTTGAAGGCTCCATCGATCCCAGGAGAAAGGAGAGGAACATTAGGTTACAGAAGAGAATAATAAATCTCCATTTTATCCAGAGGTAGTCAGCTGACAGCACGCTAGGTGTTCACAGCCATTCCTTACTTGATAGTGAAGTACGTGCGGCGTAACAAAACTTGCGCTTTCTTTGTTATTACGAGTACCTCTAAATTTCCATTCGCGAATGTTGACTCTGAATGTTCGAGTCATGTGATAAAACATAAAAACCACTTTTGTTTAATCATCTCGAACACAGTAAGAATTACGGAACAGAGTACTTGACATAAAATACACATGTTTCTAGGCAATTCATCCCCGTTGTTTTTAAATAATCTAGGGTATATAAGAAATTCAGTCAAACACAACCAATATATTTAATTCAAATCAGCATATATTTAGTGCAAGTCAGCTACATCTTTCAACCATATATGGTCAGGCTGGCACATAAGAAAGCCTGGTGATGACCATGTACAGTTGAAACATGTTGCTGACGTGAACTAAACATATGCTGATTTGAATTAAATATATTGGTTTGTCTGACTGATCTTCATCTGAAGTGTCCGTTACTGCTGTCCATTTTTAATCTAAACTGTAATGCGCACAGTGACTTTTAGTAAAGGTCCCCGATATCAAAAACCGTTTTCATAAAAGTCCATCGAGAGGTTCTCGAGTTGTACAGACAGACAGAAAGACAGGCAGACAGGGAAAATTAACAGGTGCATTTTTGAAACTCTTCTTGCGAACGCTCCACGTAGCCGTGTTCTCATCGGTAATGCAGCTCCGGTCTTCCCATCGTTGTACACCACTGACTGTACCTGATGTGACGTTACACATGTAACAGGGTGCCCGCTCACACACAACGCAACACGAATTGTCAACATTCTCCTTCGTTCATATTTCAGTAAACACTAAAACGCGATTAGCATTACAGTGTCTGACATTCCATCAATTCTGAACTGACCACAAACTAAATTAAAAAGTTCAGACCTCAGGATTTCAATCATATTCAACATAACACAATGCTCAAGCGAAAGGATACGCGGTGGACAGACGAACTGAACAGATACCGGCAGCGTGAAAGAGACAGCAATAACAGCAGTGCCTCAGCTGGTCAAACAGTTCCCCACTGTTTATGAACTCCAAAATTTGTTACAGTGTACATAAAAGTCTGCCACTGGACCCTCCCTGACCACTTCAATGCACCCAACATCCTTATAATCTATCTAGGATCTATCCTAATATTACACTCTCAATTACATCCAGACCACCAAAGTGATATTCCTTCGGGGTTTCAGACCGAAGTCTTTAACGCATTTCTGGTATCTACTACGAATGCTACATGTTCCGCCCATCTCAATTTCCTTCATTTAACGCCTTAACAATAAGTAGTGATGACTACCAGTTCAGAGGGTTTCCCGTACGCTACTGAAAAACGTAAAGATTAACAAAACAAAACTGCAATTTTGCTCGCGTCTTGTTCATCTGCGTGAACTTGGACTCACATTAATAACACAGACAAAGGGTGTCTGCAAACAGGGCGTGAGGCAGTACGTGGAACTTGGAGAAAGGGAGTAACGGGAGACTCGAGAAAAGTATGTAATGAGGAGATTCACAATTTATACTCTTCACCAGACATTATTTTTTTTTTCCATGGCGCAACAGCCCCTAGTGGGCCAGGGGTTCATTACCTAGGCTTCATGATCTAATGCAGTTAGACACACCACACTCAGTAGGACTCCTCTGGAAGAATGATCAGCCCAGCTCAGAGACCTCTACCTGACAACACGCAACACTCACAAGAGACAGACATCCAAGCCTCCACCGGGTTTCGAACCTGCAATCCCAGAAAGCGAACGGCCGCAGACCCATGCCTTAGACCGCGCGGCCACTAGAATCGACCGCCAGACATTACTAGGATGATAAAATCAAGGAGGTTGAGACGGGCTTTAATTTAATACACATCACTGACAACATTTCTTTGTTGACGTTTACATTTAAGATTATAATTTACAAGGCCGAGATTCGAGGACTTCATGGCGGTAAAATGTAAGACTGGCGTGTGGGGTTATGATACCGTGTAGTTCCATATGTGTTTCCCAGTGTTTTGGAGTGACTTACTGCCTCCATGTATCCTGAAGATGAAAGCTAAAGGTTCCTCTGAAACGTTTGAAACCACCTACATGACTGCACGATATCATGAGACAGAAGACGGTAGTCTTAACTTATATGACTGCACGATACCATGAGACAGAAGACGGTAGTCTTAACTTATATGACTGCACGATACCATGAGACAGAAGACGGTAGTCTTAACTTATATGACTGCACGATACCATGAGACAGAAGACGGTAGTCTTAACTTATATGACTGCACGACATCATGAGACAGAATACGGTAGTCTTAACTTATATGACTGCACGATATCATGAGACAGAAGACGGTAGCCTTAACTTATATGACTGCACGATATCATGAGACAGAAGACGGTAGTCTTAACTTATATGACTGCACGATATCATGAGACAGAAGACGGTAGCCTTAACTTATATGACTGCACGATATCATGAGACAGAAGACGGTAGCCTTAACTTATATGACTGCACGACATCATGAGACAGAATACGGTAGTCTTAACTTATATGACTGCACGATATCATGAGACAGAAGACGGTAGCCTTAACTTATATGACTGCACGATATCATGAGACAGAATACGGTAGTCTTAACTTATATGACTGCACGATATCATGAGACAGAAGACGGTAGCCTTAACTTATATGACTGCACGATATCATGAGACAGAAGACGGTAGTCTTAACTTATATGACTGCACGATATCATGAGACAGAAGACGGTAGCCTTAACTTATATGACTGCACGATATCATGAGACAGAAGACGGTAGCCTTAACTTATATGACTGCACGACATCATGAGACAGAATACGGTAGTCTTAACTTATATGACTGCACGACATCATGAGACAGAATACGGTAGTCTTAACTTATATGACTGCACGATATCATGAGACAGAAGACGGTAGTCTTAACTTATATGACTGCACGAATGCGAAATTCAGCCTGTCACTCTGATGGAGGGCCATACACTGAGTATTTCTGACAACCAAATTCAACCAAAGATTAATGGGGAGGAAGTAAGAAACGAATCGAGAACGTTACATACTAAGGAACTTCTAAATTTGTACAGTACCATTCACGTTAACACTCTTATGGTGAACAAATCAGGAAATGAAAAGCACGTATGGAGAAAATAAAAAATACACAGAACATTTTGATCAGAACACGTAAGTGGAAGACATTACAAAGAAGGCCTACATGTACACAGACGGTAAAGTAAAAGTTGTCTCTGCACCTTAAAAAAGGCCAGGAAGATGTCTGGGCGGAGTACAGGTGTAGTCTGCGTTTTCTTAACTTCGACACTAGATGGAAATGAGCAATCAGCTTCACGTTCCGGACAATTTACCACAGGGGAAACAGCCCCTGGTAAACACTAAATAGGAGACTGCGTGGTGAGGAGAAAAATCCTTCCTTCTTCGTTGGAAAATGAACCCCGGTCGTCCAGTCCAGGGACTACAACTTTAATATGCAGTTTAGATAAGTCAGTTATGTTGGTGTGTAGGGCTTTAAAGTGGCTCTGGGAAAGATCCAACAATGACAATGAACCTCCGAGACACACAAATGCAGCGCATTTTTTGACCACCCGAATACGAAGCCTAAAATACCAGACGCTGTGCCAATATGGTTACGAAAGACTGGCTGGTATATCTAACGGGGGGCTAAAGGTCGGTGGAAAAATACAGATGAAGTCTGAAGATCTATAAGGAAGTATGAAAACTGAAGAAACAAGTGTTGACAATACAAATATTCACACTTATCATACTTAAACAATGACCCACTTTATTCCTAGTAATAAACAAGTAGTAAAGAAGCGAAGAACAGTGCGAGATAGCGGTATGATCAGTGTGTTCCTGGATAAACGCGCTGTAGATTTCAGGCTTCCGCCGCGATGTTGATGAGATCTGCGCTCTTGTGGGATATTACACGGCGTCGTGTGGTAACTACCGATGTTTCGGGACAACGGGTCAAGAGTGAAGTTGGGACCGATACGTTGTCCCGAAATGTTGGTAAACAATTACCACACAACGCCGCGTAATATCCCAGAAGAGCGCAGATCTCGAGACGCAATGTAATTTGGTAGACGGGTCGCAGGAACGTTATGAAGAATTATTGGTACCTACCAAACTTCACGGCCTCACATCTTGGGCGACTGTGATCTTCAAACGAAAAACAACCATATGGGAAGGCTGAATAAGTTAAGTTACTTTCTCGCTATACACTTTTTTTTTTGTTAAAAGTTACTCTGTTGTATGTTACGGTAATTGAATTCATTCCCCGTTACCTCTCCCCTCCGTCGTTCTTGGGTTTAATCAATACTTTATTAAAACAACGCAGCTGACATATCCTACACGCTCCGTCACTGCGTTTGGCAACATTCACTCTGGATCACACGCTAAACAAAGGGCTAGGCACATGGCATTGGCAAGTTAGCTCGATCTGCATGATTTCGTTTCTAGTCTACTTTCGTAACAGAAAAAAAAGTAAGTTTATAAGCCCAATCCATTTAAACTCCTGAACTGGTCCGACTTGACACGAAACTTAGATGCCATTGGAACCCATTCCATTGTCAGACTTTTCATTTCCAACAATAGGGAATAACAACAGAGCGGGCGCTCCAACCTGTAAGGCGAGACACCATTGAAGTCACTTCATTTATGATCCTACAATGATGTATGGTAATAGATCTTGGACAAATATGCGAGTTTTGTTCAGGTAACTGTTGGTAGAATGCAATGTAACAGAACTGCAATCGTGCAAAAACTTTCTGAAGCTGTCTGTTTCGTGGAGGAAGCTAATGAAACACTAGAGCGAGGCATGCGACACTTTATGGAGATAAAACATACAAAAGAAAAAACATGGCCACGGTACATACATTTTGGTTATATCCGACATACTTTAGCGGAGACATAATTTAATAATTCAGTTCAATGCAATTCTTGTTTGTTAACTTGGTGACTCAACAGCAAAGTGGCCCACAACAGAAACAGCACTACAAACACAAATAACAAAGGACAATAAACAAAAAATATGACACAGAACACAAAATTTTAAAAAAGGACACGTAAATAATTCATTAGCACGCCAAGTGATATGAAATTAAAAATAATACAAATTTGACTGAGTGTGATAATTTGCCCCCTGAAAACATCTAAATCACTACAAAACGGATTTGCCGCAGTGACACCTGGCGGAGAGACGACGACGACCATAACAACATAGATCAACTCTTCTTACGCGGTTCGTGCAACTGCTCACTGTTTGACACTTGGTTAAGACAGAGTTTGTGCTTAAGTTCCTCACAGCATTTCAAATTACAGTAACAACAGTAAGTCTCGTAGATCTGCAGGATTAGCAAGCTTTGCATGGGCAAGTAGGCTTCAAGGGTTTTTACATCCTCATTCTTACGTGCGTCCGATGACGCAATATCAGTTTTAAAATGGAAAGATAAATAGGTAGCGAAGTTCTGGACAGATAGGCCTATCACGTGCCTATAAAGGTAGGGTTCGTGGCCTGGTTTTATGAACCCGATAATCATCAGATAAACATCAGAGGTTTCTTTACAGACTGAGTAAACTATCAGGTAATCAAGAAGTTCCACTCAGTTTTGACATTTAGCCGCCACACTAAAGGTTCTGTCAACACCAAACTGGTATACTAGCCAAGTATATGCCATAAGGTGCGAGGC
The DNA here is from genome assembly GCA_021186555.1 of Reticulitermes speratus. Taxonomy (NCBI): domain Eukaryota; kingdom Metazoa; phylum Arthropoda; class Insecta; order Blattodea; family Rhinotermitidae; genus Reticulitermes; species Reticulitermes speratus. Next base: position 27,627,606 of record JAJKFL010000005.1, read on the forward strand.
TGTCTAATGAAGTTTAATTATTTACCTGGTATCACGCTTACTGATTCACATCCGGAGTTAAACTTTATCAACTGAAACATCGCAGGATGACTATGAATACATAATCTTATGAAATATGTGGAAACACGCAGTCGCGTCTCATTTCAAGACAAGGTGGCACATGCCCGGTTGTAAAGGTAAAGGTCACCCTGTAACGTGCCATAAAGGCACAGAAGGGAGGTAGGGGTAGGTCTACCCATACATAACCTCGACGCTAGAAGGGAGTGGGTGATTAACGCCACGCCCCGACCGCTTTACCTCAGGGAAAGAAATCCGGTACCCATTGTAAGGAGGCTGGGCGGGCCTCGGGGTCGATCTGGACGGGTACGGGAAAGCTCTCCCCCCACCGGGGCTCGAACCCGGACCGTCCAACTCGTAGCGACCCGACTATGCTATCCTAAATAAACGGTAGTATCAGGGAAAACTACAACACGACTGTTGTCCTCACGGCCGACTGTTTGTTAATATCACGGTCTTCCGGGAAGGGACGCCGTGTGGTTTGGTAGATGGGTACCAACACGGTTCCTCCGAAATACACCTATCTACCGAACTGTACGATGTCACATGCCAGACGACAGTTACATTGATACTAATCTCCATGAGGGCCGTGCCATGGCTCAGGCGGTTAGTCGCCAGCCTCTCACCGCGAAGGCCCGGGTTCGATCCCGGGTCAGTCCATGTGGGATTTGTGGTGGACAAAGTGGCACTGGGACAGGTTTTCCCCCCGACTACTTCGGTTTTCCCCGGTGTTCCATTACAAGGAAAAACGAAAAAAATAATCAGCTTCGTCACAGGGTTGCACAATAAGCCTCAAGGCTTCGGTGCGTTCGCAGCATCTGCTGCGGGGCCCTTCACCGCAAAAAAAAATTCTCCATGAGGACCTCGGACCTCTTACACACTTAATGTTGGCAATTTCTCAGCTGTACATGTCAGGCGTCGAGTAGGAGGATAACAGTTTGAATCGGGAAATGTGAAAGGAGTCCAGCGTGACCTATTTCAAGGTCCTAACCCGGTATGAGGGTGCAGAAATTACGGAAACCCCAAAAATGGACTGACATGCGAACAAAGCATCTCCCGAATATGGAGCAGGAGTGGTAACTGCAACACCACAATGGTAAGTACATTTTATTAAGTAACATAACACAATTATCACACAAACCATGAAGACCCCGTGCAAGCCACACGTATAACCCACTTACCTTTAAAGGCCCCGCATTCTGCTTACACACTGTATTTATACACTTCGCAAGATTTTCAGTATAAAGCATCATTATTTTCCCACGCAGCATTAACCAGTTAGCCTTTGTACTGCAGGCCGGTGTGTTTTCTGTGAGATAAAGGAATATTTATATATTATTTAATGTCAGGCTTCAAACTGTTAAATTGCGTAACATATACTCGGCCCTGTGGGCTATTCGCCGTCATGAATAGACTACTGTTCTTATGTAAACAGCACTGCAACGTATAGACGGACAGTGGTTCAAAACACGCTTTACGCCAGCCTCATCAACATTCTGCAACAGCATACACTGTTCACAGAAATATAAAACTGCTGATCAACTTCTGGGTCGTACGTGCACTAAAGACAGAGACGGAGTCCACAGGCAACAATGCGAAAAGCGAGAATGAGGCTTCCACAGCAATGAGGATTAATAGTGTGGTCATTCGAGTTATGACACGACACTTCAGGCCCGAAGTTGGTATCTACCTACCAGACTACACGGTGTCATAACCCAAAAGGCAACAGTGTATAGGGGAACATGTTGCATTCCGGCAAGAGGGGCCAGAAAATGTTATAGTCAAGAAACAGGGATCACATAATCTGAAAATGTTGCGCTCAGATAGAAGGGATCAGATAATATGAAAAGGTAATTAACAATACAAGGACAATTTGAAACTTTCGTACTAACTAACTCCATGGAGCAGAGCCCTTCTTGAGAAGCTAGCAGGTCGTCAGCTAGTCAAGAAATTCCCCGCGTTTTATGGCACCCGAAAGTTTATTACCGCACTCACAAGAGCCCGCCACCTGTCCCTGTCCTGAGCCATATCAATCCAGTCCATGCAAACTTTCGTACTATTGGAGTAAAATTAATTTCCCTTTGTTTTTTTACGAAGAAACGTAATTATATTACATCTCAGTGTGGGAAAACAAACGAAAAATCTGACTTTGTACGGGTGCCAATGTTGCAATTAACAGCTCATGAGAGCACACACCGTGTTCTTAAATCTTTAGCTTTTGTATTACGGTTCATTTTACAACCGTTTTCCTGTAGAATCTCAATGAATGAACATACTACACTGTGAGGTATGAGGTTCTCACGGCCGGTTTCATAATCATCATAGTAAACTGTATTTTCTTCAAGAGAATTTTTTAAATTTGTTATCTACAGATTAAAGCCAATGACGCCAAATATTATGGTTGCTTTGTAACAATAAACAGAGTCCCTGTACGTAGTCGGCTGTTTGACATCTGTGGAAGGTGACAGACTAATACGGATGAACCACAGCAAGAAGTAAAGCACCCATTGATCGTTGCAACTCAAGATCTCCATTTTGTGTCTCGACTGGAAACTATCCCCTAATACCTTACCCACACATGTGAATTAACTGTAAAACGTTCACATCCTGTATACATAACTTGTTCTATACGCCGTGTGTTTTGAACGGAAACACGTCATTGGGCTATGGAGCGAAACAAATTTGGGATTGACGAATTTGTTTTAGCACACATGACGCATACAATGTCCACATCAGGGTGCATTTTTTAAAACTGATCCCGATCTGTCATACCACGCAGCGTAGCCAACACAATTACCGACATTTCCGTGTTACACAGGAATATTTAGCTCTGCCCGTAACCTTTATTATGTCACTTTAATTACAAAAGGTTTTCAAAGTATGCCGCTGCGAATATGCTTGTACACGCCATAAGGGGGCAGGTCAAGTGCAGCCATTTCGCAGGGCTTACGTAGCGTCGTATAACGAAAACCCTGTTGAACACTCAGTCGGTCCATCACCTACAGGAAGAACACACACTGCGGGAGTGCTAGGAAAGCGTGCTGAGTAGAAGATTTGGACCTAACAAGACAGTGGCAGGAGGATGGAGAAACCTGCATAACAAAGACCATCATACTTTGTATTCTTCATTAAATATTACTGTAAAAATAAAATGAATGATTTGATGGACAACACTTGTAACACGCGTGGAAAATGTATATAAAGTGTTGCTTGAAAAACATTAAGGGAAGAAAACTATCGTGAAAGCTGTAATGAACCTGCCATTATAATATAACCGTATCACACGGTCATCGTCGGACAAGGGTTGACGTCGGAATCAGTTTAGGCGTCATTTTATTCTGCAGGGTATTCAACAAAGCATTCCTCAACGTCTCTCCGTCGATTAGGGAGTCAATGGTCTGGCGTTCGCATTCTTGAGCACTTTCGTGAAGTTGCGTCACGGGACGATTAGCTTCGTCGTCTCTATCCGTCGGTCCGTCCGCATGGAACAGTTTCGCTCCCGCAGAACGGATTTTCGTGAAATTTTATACTAAAGGGGGAGGGGAGGGAGTTTATTATAATCTGTCTACAAAAACTTTTGTTTAGAATCGGACAAAAGTAACAAGCACTTTGAATGAAGAGCTACGTACACTGATGACTACTTTGCTCACTATCATTACCACGGCTGCGGTTGATAAGAACTGGTAACGATAGTAATTCCCCTTATCTTCTTCATGCGATTTAAGTGGTAGTAATCAAGGAAAGTAAAACATGCAATCATAATATTTAATATTTCGTGACCACAGATAGGAAAATGAAATTTGGTATGTAGATAGATTATAAATATACCTACAAATTGTGTATGATATATTATTTCTAATTCAATATCTCGAAGGGGTGACGATTTGAGGTTATGTATGCGCGATAAATTTAACAAAATCAAAGTACACATAAATATAATAACTTCTAAAAATAAATATAACAGACCCTAATAACAGGAAGCACTATATAACATGTACACAATTGTAATAACAACAAGACAGGCAATGCATGTATAACGTAACATGTAGGCGCGTTCACGTAACCACTGCTGCCGTGGAAAAGCAACAAGTATTAAATATTATAAGTGTATCCGTATTCTTGCCTGTTATCCGGCATAAAAATCGCGTGTTTTCTGCGCAAAATTATACTGTCATCTGTGGCCTGTCTGGCTCTACCATATTTTTCCACACGATCTCATAAACGGCACGATTTTCAGAAAAAAGTTACTGAACATAAAATGTGTGTCTTGATTTTCTCTACAACTTTTGTCTGAAGTATTTTCATTCTAAGAATAATTCAGCGAGATATTATCATAAATGTACATAGGTCTTCACGTAAAGTACGAGTTCTTCTTGTCGGATTTTAATCAAAATTGAATTTTCCCAACAGATTTTCCAGTAGTCCTTAAATATCAAATTTAATGAAGCTCCGACCATTGGGGGCCGACTTGTTCCATGCGGACAGACGGAGAGACATAAAGCAGATAATAGTCGCTTTTCGCAATTTTGCGAACGCGCCTAAAACGTGTGACCATAGTGGATTAAATGGTATGACCATCTGCGAACTGTCCAGGTATGCAAACATTAGAATGTGCCTCAATGTTACATTATACGCCCATTTACAGTTTGCTTCTATTCTCCTTGCACATGCGCTTTTGCCTGTGCGTTGGATGGCGTTGCTTTCAGCTGTGTCAGTTGACAGGTGAGGTAAAACTAAAGCAGTGTCTGTTCACGCCATGAAGGCATACAGGACGTGGACGTATTCGCATTCTTAATCTCGGCACTAGATTAAGGTGAGTGGTCAGCTTAACAACCCGTCCGCTTTACCCCCGGGAGAAGAGCCCCCGTTACCTATTGAACAGGAAGATGGGTGGGCATCAGAGCTGGTCTGGACTTGGGTAAGAATCCACTGCCCCTGTCGGGAATAGAAGCACGATTCCTCGGCCGCCAAGCCCGTAGTCACTGTACCGACTAAGCTATCCCGGCTCCCTAAATAGATCAGGTCAGGTTAGGTTTCAGATGAAGTTACGTCAAGGCAAGTGAAAGTATACTGAAGCCAATGGTTCGTGTTCAATAGCATTAACATCAAACGAAATTTAATTCCCAACATCGTAGTTTTTACGATACACCCAGCCCTTGTTTTACGCCTTTTGCTTTAACGCCTCTTGCCGATTTACATCACTTCTTGATTTGCGCTCTCTAAATTTTGGTTTAAAGCCCTTTGACTGGCTCCGTTCTATTACGTTAACCCTTTATTTCTGATGGGAATATAATTTTTTATTTACGCCCACTTTTTTTTTCAGGAACGCAACTATGGCGTAAAACAAGGGCTGGGTATACAAATTTTTCATTTCAGTTAATGTGTACTCTTCATCCTCTAAGGCCGAGAAGATTATAGTGTATACAATAGGATGAAGCATTTGCTTGGGAAACCTCAACGGAAGAGACTGCTTGACAGACTGTTGTAGACACGTAACACATACTGAAACGGATGTTAATGGTAATAACTTACATGCTGTGAAGTTGGGAAACTGGCCTTAAGTATATTTACCGTTTGTACGTTTTTAGGTTTTCACGAGGGTAAATGTTCAGGCCACGGTTATTTGGTTGTGACACGGTGTAGTCTTGTAGTGCGACATCAATGTTTCGGAGGAATATGGTGCCTGCATCTTCTGGGTCCAAGATATTTGACAACGGTTTGATAAAACGTTTAAGGGTACTTATTTAGGCCTCGTCCAAGCGTGAGTTTGTTAATACACAAAACACGAGGCTTCGGAAAAATTTTCCATTTACATCCTCAGGTGGACAAAATATGAAGAAATTCCTATATCGTTTGGACCCTTCTTAGAGCTACATGTACTCTCATGGCGAGGCTAAAATGGGTACGTGTTTGTGCATATCCTGTTTACCTGAAGTGGGAAAGAGAGCCGATTTGCGAACCTATAGCGATGGAGAAAGTACGAAAGAATGGCCTTAAACGTTACTGTAATTCAGAATACGACCAAATAAGATTCTGTAAACACGGCAAAGAGCATTCATGTTTCACGGTTGAATATCTACGAACTGCTTAAGAAATGTCTTGCAACATGAACCGGCTGAATGCAGTTTAGATACGGTGAGTTACATATAAACGACACGACAAAATGACATGTTAGCGGGTCCAGTAGGTGAAACAGACAAGTTTATGTAAAGAAGTGCTTGCATTGTGAGCAGATCCCGGACACACAGCCAGGGCCGGCCTTAGGCCGATTGGTCCCATTTGACGCAGTCGGGCCCCGCGCTCATGGGGGATTCGCGCATTAGTAAATTTAAAAAATGATAAAAACGGACCATTTAAATTTTTCATCCTAACTTACGTAAATGTACCATAACGTTAGTCTTCTTTTTTGCTCTACACAATAACTTTTAGGGGCCCGCCACGAGGATCATAATCGGGCCCCGCGTTTGTTAAGGCCGGCACTGCATACAGCAGATCGCCACTGGGGCTGTTAATATTGTTTAAAAACACAGCCACTAGATTCTATTCCACACTAACATCCCTACGCAAACCCACCGAAAAACAGTACAAAGAACGGACCATGTTAAAGCCAAGGTATTAATGACGTAATATGGAAGACTGATCATAGATAAACATTGTCAATAAGTTAATGTGTTGGTGCACTGAATGGTTTTCCACACAGTGCATAGTGATTGGATAGCGTTTCCATGTATCTGGCGCACAACAGCATTATGTGAGGGTGGATGTTGAATGTGTGGAATAACTAGGGGACTGGAGGAAGGGAATGTGGGTGGGTGGGGGATTCATGTTTGCGTGTTAATCATTCACAGAGGACAAAGACCAACGGATCGATGTTGTGTGTGTGTCTGTGTCTGTGTGTACGTAACGTACAGTCAGGTCAGAAGCACACGACACCCACAAAGATCACAAGTCTCGATTTTTCTTGAACATAAGCTTCGAAAATGCCTGTAACTTGGTTTACGGACGGAATAACGCCTAATAAATATATGACAGACAGCTGTCGTTGCATGAATTACGGTACTATCCCATCATTTGCCAGGACGAACTAATAACAAAAGGCTACAAACAAGTGACCACTCACATTCATCTATTACCTCCGTTATCAATGCGCGACGTTTACAATTGACTTTACCTTTCGGTATTCAAATTTCTGTCCTTTTCAACAACATGTGTCATGCATTATAAGTGCAGACAACTCACCACACATGTTTCACACAACAGGAGCCAGGGCTCCAGATATACTATCACACAGTTGCCTTGGATGTCTTATTTGTGAAGACGAATACATTCATAATTGCAAGCTAAATACACTGGCGAATGCATCTGATAACCCGCTGATGTATGAGAATGATGTACGTGTAAATCACTTACAATAATCAGTTCCAATCTCACAGAAAAGGCAATGTGTCTCAATTACAAAGACCTGCCGGTTAGGAAGACAATAGCTGCTTATACTGAGAATCCTACGGAGCCCATAAAAACAGCACGTAGGCACAACAGCCCGTGGTACGTATAATTACCACTAACTTTTAATGGTTAGGCGACTATTATAGTTGACCCAATGCAGCGGGATTAAAAGTTTTTGGTCTGTTCACCTTTCTTCTACTTCCCTTCGTTTCTATTCCTTTTCTTCTTCCTTTCCTTTTCCTCTGATGTCCTTCATTCCTTTCCTGTTTCCTTCTTTCTTTTTAAGTATTTAATAAGCCTCGCCTTAGTACGACAAGCGCGGCAATGGACGCAAACTACTTTAACTGTGACATGCAGCAACTGCCTGGCTAAGTGGTATTACGAAATCCCCGTTAGAGCAGTAAATGAAAAAGACTAACAACGTTAAAATAACGGAATGCAAGCAGAACACGGCACAGCACTTCTGCCATCTCTACGACAGCACATGTACTACGCACGTATTACAGATGGCACCTCTGCCTGCCATCTTCCGAGCAAACATCGTACTAAGAGCAGGACTGGACTACCGCGGCTGTTAGATGGCCATGAGCTCAAACGTCATAACGTTGGGAACAGCCCATTTTCCACTACGAAATACAGCAGTTCTAAAACATATGGCATATTTCGCCCGTAACTAGCGAAGAGGTGCTTATTTTTGACCTGAACGGTCAGGTATTTGAGCCTTCCGTCCGGGAAACATTGAGCAATTACCGAACATATAAATGCATATCATGCGTATGTTCTTTTTTTGTCAACAAATTATTACGACGTGTCCGGTACTTCTGTCGAAGCCTTCCGGCAAACCTAACGAGAACCGGCTTTTCAGATTAATATTATCATGGTATTCTACGCGGCTTCTAGCGAATAACGGCACTACACCTTCGAGTAATCAACAAGCGATTCCTTCCATTTCCCTCCCCACCATCATTCATTATCAAACGCTCATATAGCATAACACGACACATAACGCTATTTAAAAGTTTGAGTGGGGTGGGGGGTATATACCAGCAAGCCCTTCCGCCCCCACCCCGTATTCACGAACCAAGCATTAGTAAATTTGCTTACTCGCTGCAACACATTAGTAGCCGAATTAGTTCGAATTCGCTCATCACGCCACAACTCACGCAAAATTAAATAAAAAATGAATAAGCGTGTGAAGTTAGAATAAAACGTCGAACAAGACAGCACTGTAGATGACCAGCAGATGGAGGCAGAAGAAGAGAGTGCTGGACGAAGGAAATGAAATGCAATAAAATATTTTATTGTATTCTATTATTATTATTCTGCTACTTTTGGTCTATACTTTGGTTACAAAAACTTGAATTACACTTTCTCACGCTAACTTATTAATCTACTTCACAAAACCATACCCCACATAAATATTACAATGTCAGATATATTTATCATTTTAAACCAAAAATATTGGCAGCAAAATGACAATACTGGTTGCCTTGGGACAAAACTCCAGCGTAACTGCGGTACTCAGGACAACATTCGCTGTCCAAAAACGTAACCCTGGCAATACTGTATAGACTACATTATCATGCATAGGTGTACAGGGTACTCACAAATAACCTTCACGCTTTTTTTTACAATTTATCCCGTGGAAAGTAAGCTATGTATAGCGATGAACACGAAATTTGAGAATCTCACACAGGTGGTGCCGAAGATTCAAGTCTTCTGGGAATTTACGCAGTATAGATTGGTAAACAGTTACTGCTATTTCGATGGGACGTAGTGCCTTCATCCTCAGCGTGAAGCCATCCAAGAAGAGCGACGCGTTTGCAGCCAGCCACTCCCTGTACAGTGTACACTGACTGCACTCTACGAAGCACAAACCGTCTGCTGTGTGGCCAAACAACCTCTTCGTAGCCGTCGCTACACTGTCGCCACCGACTTCCTTTCGTCAAACCACAATACGAACTCACCTCCGCACTTGCGTCACTATTTTATTATACTAAGATTGCAGCGCACGTAGCAGCTGCTGTTGCAACCAATGAAGCCTGCATTTAAGCCTTAACTTATGTTGCACATGTTCTACAAATTTCAGGAACGAGTGGGGCATCCCAGTTAAGAACAAATATTTAAAACTGTAAACACCATTTACCTACATCACCCTGTACTTATTTATTTCAAGTTAAGCGGCAACCCAAGAAAGTATGAAGTAATTCGTATCAAATAAGGATATGGCAAAACTCGGCCAGCTGAGACATTCAGATACTATGTAATAATATGGCGTCTTATTTCGACATACGCCATAAATACATGTAATTTCAGTTGTATTATCACACATGCATACGCGAGCGAGCGCAAATACATACATATACATATGTATATACAAACATACATAGGCCTACACACACACACACACCATAGTTATCGTGATGCACACCTCATTTACACGTATGCCTGTATCAAATAATTCAAATCAAATAATGTACTAATCTGTATTACTATACTACTACTACTACTACTACTACTACTACTACTACTAAGCACTAATACTACTACCACCACCCCCACCACCACCAAAACTAGGACCACGTCTCCTGCTCTTTTACCATTTAGTCTTTATGCAGTTTAACGCCCAGTGTAACAACCTTCGGAACTTAAGACGTGTATGTGAACTAATCTAATACATCCAACACATACGAGTAAATGCAACTTTCCTAACAGTTTCCTATTTCTTAGCAAGGACCTAGGCAGCGAAAATGAAAATGTCATTAAATAAACCAAGAATATCAACTCATTTGAGAAAGTCGTTCATTTTAACAGGTGTCATAAAACCAACTAAAATTTAGGATTTTAGTCCCACTAAAGCAAATATAGCCTAAAATATTCTACTATTCAACGCTCACCGATTTCGAAACAGCGTTGATTTCGAAGGTACCCAGGCTTCGTCCGTTTGTCCTTCTGATAGGAGTAGCACGTACATGCAGGCGTATATGGAACACTGATGGAATGATACAGGACAATACCGAACTACTCGGAGAAAAATCAGTTCCACTACCACTTCTTCAGCCTCAAATCTCATACGGACTGGCCCTAGATCGAACCTGGGACTGCGCGGAGAGAGGTCGTCGACTAACTGCCTGAGTCACGGCACGATCTTAATACAGCCTACATAGCCTAAACACGTAACATTGCTGTTTCCTACCACGGACCTAAACCGGAATGCCCAGAGGTACCGTCAAAACTCTGTACGGTTGATAACACGTGCGGTAGCCACGGCCATTAAGATGGCGTCAAACTACTGCGGTGCAGTTTTGGATACGATCAGAATCCTCATTCACAGCACTTTTAATTAACAAGTAAACTTTAATTTCTAGGGTGGGCCAAAATAGCATAGTCGGTATACCGACTCGCTACGGCCTAGACGGTCCGGAGATCGAATCCTGGTGGGGGCTAGATTTTCCGCAACTGTCCAGACTGGCCCTGGGGACCACCCAGCCTTCCATACAACGGGTACCGGGTCATTCCTGGGGGTAAAGCAGCCGGGGTGTGACGTTAGTCGCCCACCCTCATCTAGCGCCGCGGTTAAAGAAAGAGTAGAGCTATACCTCTATTCCTCCTCCGTGCCTTCATGGCAGGTTATATGGCGAACTTTAATTTAATTTCTCGGTTTGAGTGCTATTCCTTATTTACAGTTTTAAGAACTAGACTAGATGTATATTGCGCTGACAAGAAAGGAACCACACCCCGGGCGAAGAACGGGTATTTTGCTCGTTTTGTTTGGCGTGCCTGTAGTGTGGTGACTGACTTTAGAAAGAAGAACAGCAAGGCCAGTATAGTGTGTCAAATATTGATGAACACATTTGGACAACAGGAACAGGCCTTTCACTTTCTGTTTTACACGTCGCACTGGTTTATTAACTATCAAGCTAGAATGCATACTTTGTTTCCGATTACAAATTGCCAACACACGGTGGCCAAACACAGCAAATAGACTGTATAAAAATAAACACCAGCGAACATTTCCATTAAGAGAACATTACATAATTAGCGAGTTCCAGATGGCGGAACACCGACTGATCTCGTTACAAACTTCAAAACTAAATAACAGTTTCAATATTATCATTTCTCTTTCGTCCTTGTTTACTACAGGAAATCATGGGTGAAATCGTAGAATTAATAATGGGATTACAATTCCATTCGGCGCACAGATTACACAATTGGATCGCTTATATTTGTTTGTGTAAAATAATGCCCGGTATCGGAGCTAGTTAACAGCATCGCTCTAATTAATCTGATAGCATCAATAGAGACAAAGGTGAGGTTTAACTGTTTTATAACGTAATTACTATACACGACCATTCTGTACAATATTATTCACACTGATATACTGTAGCCTATACTGCGCACATCTCGCCTCTCCCGAGAACCAATCCCGGCGAGACTACCAACACATCCTGTTGTCTTTTTCACAATATTCAGGGCACTACGCACAGTACAGCATAAACCTCCCGCCTTAACCATTTTAAAAAACCAGTTGGTTTCTTTTTTATTTTTTTTATTTTATATTTTATATTTTTTTTTTCTATGGCTCGACAGCCCTATATGGGCCTGGGCCTCCTCGCTTCGTCGAGGTTTCATGGTCACACACATTTGACCACAGTCGGTAGGACTCCTCTGGACGAGGGACCAGCTCGTCGCAGAGACTTCTGACAACACACAACACTCACAAGAGACAGACATCCATGCCCCCGGTGGGAATTTTTTTTTTTTCTGTATTAATCCTTTTTCGTCCTTTCATGTCACTTACGGTCCACAACCGTCTTTTTTTTTTTTACAACACAACACAAACATCCATGCCCCCGGTGGGGTTCGAACCCACGATCCCAGCAAGCGAGCGGCCGAAGACCTACGCCTTAGACCGCACGGCCACTGGGATCGGCAAAAACCAGTGTTTACCACACAAGTATGCACATTAAGAAACAGGTAAGTACCGAGTACTCCTCTAAAGACTATTAACCAGTTGGTATGTCTAACGGACACGGACCAGCAGCGCAGATAACCGTTCGGAGGCCCCCTGCGACTCGATAATCGGGGCCCCGCATAATTATTGGGGAAGTTACTCCCAGATCTCGTAGCACAGATCCAGAACACTGCCTTCTGTCAGAAGGACGAAATCCAATCCGAAGGGGGGCCTTATCTACGCCACTGACACGGACTTCCGTTCTCTGCATGATACGAATTGAAACTTTATACACAGCGTAATCTAGCTGAATGTCAGTTTTCAGAGGTTAATATCAAATTCACCTTCATGTGGTGCCTCCCATTTTTAACAAACGAGGCTTTGGAGGCGGAATTATGGCGACATAACCAATAAACTGATGTCAAGCAAATGGAATTACAGTTTCATGGTGGAATAATCACTACACCTGGTACGGACAATACATTTTGTATTCAGGATGGAATTAAAATAATATAGTAAAAAATTGACAGTTCAAATTTCTATTTCCCCATGTCTTACTTACATTACTATCATCAGACTCAACGTTAACAATATATATATGCCTACTGCTGGCTGTAACACGAAAAAAACTTTGCATTTCTGCTATACAGAGTATTCGTGTATTTCGCTTGATTCCCAGAAAAACAGCGATTATTTTCCTACAAACCATTAATGGACAGATCCATATAATTTTTCTAAATAATTTTCCTAAATAAACTAATAAAAGGATAAGGCAAAAATGTAAAGTGTCTCTGTCCACGCCTTGAAGGCATATGGGGGGGGGGGGGATACATACAGTATGTGGCTTTCCCATTCTCAGCTTCTGCACTAGATGGACGTGAGTGGTCAACATTACGTACCGGCTGCTTTGCCGCTGTAGGTAAAGACCTCCGGTACCCATTCAACAGGAGACTGGATGGGCCCCAGAGCCGGTCTGGACGTCGTGGAGAAGAGAAAAATCTCTTGCCCCTACCGGGATTCGAACTCCGGATCGTCCAGTCCGGAGCCTAATCGCTATTCGGTCGGCTCGTAAACAAACAAACAAGCAAATGAAATAAATTTTTACAAATCTCTGTAATGCGCATAGTATCGACGTAAGTGGCCACTGAAACAGTGTTTCATTTTTTACAACCACTCTATTTCTTTGTCTCTATCTTTCTGAACACATATGTCGTCAATGTGGTATCTTTATGGACTGCAGCACGAGACGGTAATGTTGCAATTTCCTGTCTCTCTCTTTCTCACTTCAAGTCCTTTACCTCCCACAGTGACGGTCGCTATGACGACAAGGAGAGAAATACGCCAACCTGTCAAGTCACTCCATGTACAAGCTGCTTTATCTTGTCAAATATGCTTCTCTCAAACACAGTGAGCGGTAAGAAACACAGGATAACCTTGAAACACAAATTAAGTACTAAAATTTTTATAGCGGGGCAATTCTTTGTTCTTTATTTTCATACTCTTAACAGAATTTATTGTGTATATATAGATGGGAGTGAAACAACAACAAACCAAGATAGGCAATGGACGTACGTAAAACGTAACATTGTAGCGCGTTCGCGTAACCACTGTTACAGTGGAAACGCAACAATGCATTCTGGTTTTTCCATATTTTCACAAAAACGGCACGATTTTCGGGAAACAGTTTTATTGAACATAAAATGTTTTGATTTTGTTCACAACGTTTGCCTGAAACCCTTTTCTCATCTAAGAAGAATTTACATAGGTCTCCACGTAAAGTACCCGTTATTATTGTCAGATTTTAATCAAACTTGATATTTCTCGACAGATTTTCCAGTAGTCCTTAAATATTAATTTCATGAAAATCCGTCCAGTAGCGACAGAGTTCTTCTATGCGGACGGACAGACAGGAGGAAGCTAATTCTAGCTTTTTGCAATGCCGCGAATGCGCCTAAAAACACACACTGAAGGTGTGTGCGAACAGGATGCAGCGGAAAAATTTGAGCCTAAGCCATTGAACTAGACCGCGATGGAGAAAAGTGCATGTACTCTTCACCAAATAAAACGATGATCCAATCAAAGTTGAACAAGATTAGCGGTACATATAAGCACAGCATTAGAGAGTTGAGAACTGCACACAAAATTCTTGTCGGAAAATCAGAGGGGAAGAGACCACTTGCAAAATTGTGACGTAGCCCACAAAGAGGCAGCGTGGGAAGGTGTGGACTGGATTAATTTGGCTCAGCACAGCGGTCAGTGGTGGAATCTCGTGAATAGCACAATTAATCTTCATACTCCATACAATGCTAATGAGTAGCTTAGCGACTATTAGCTTCTCAAGGACCGCGGTCTATGGAGTTACTTGCATATTTAGTTGCTACTGTAGCAGCTAAAAGATTTATAAGCTTTGCAAGGGTTAAAATGGTTAAGGGGCCCATTTGATATGATAATATCCTGGCACATACCACTCGGAGGGATTTGCAAGAACGAAAATTGTGGCATCAAATTTAGATCAAGTGTATGTAACCCCAATTAAAGTTCATGAAAGTAATAAAAGGGAAAGGTAAAGTTCACCCTAGAACAGGCCATGAAGGCCCAGATGGAGAGGTATAGCTGTACTCTTTCTTTAACCTCGGCGATAGATGGAGGTGAGTGGTCAACGCCACGACACGGCCGCTTTACCCCCGGGAAATACACCCGGTATTCATTGTACAGGAGGCCGGGTGGGCCCCAGGGCCGGTCTGCAGAAAACCTCGCCCCCACCGGGATTCGATCCCCAACCGTCAGGCCGTAGCGAGTCGCTATACCGACTACACTATCTCGGCCCTGTGAAAGTGAT
The DNA here is from genome assembly GCA_021186555.1 of Reticulitermes speratus. NCBI lineage: Eukaryota > Metazoa > Arthropoda > Insecta > Blattodea > Rhinotermitidae > Reticulitermes > Reticulitermes speratus. Next base: position 27,642,902 of record JAJKFL010000005.1, read on the forward strand.
ACTATCTTATTATATACCCCTTGTTATTTTCACAAAAAAAAAAGTCACAGCACAGGCCTACACAGTCTATGTACCGAAAAGTCGGGGTACAGTAGTCAGCACCCATATTTGGCAGATCCCTGTTTCAAATCCGGGCATGGAGACCGGCTAGTTGGTTGAGGCACTGCGCTACGAGCCGGAAGGTCGCGGGTTCGATTCCCGATGGTGTCATTGGAATTTTTCATTGACATAATCCTTCCGGCCGCACTATGGCCCTGGGGTCGACTCAGCCTCCAACAGAAATGAGTACCAGGAATATTTCCTGGGGTAAAGGCGGCCGGTGCGTAGGGCAGACAACCTTACTACCTTAATGTGCCGATTGTCTAGAAATCTGGGAGCTTGAGCATCCTGGAACCCTAAGGGCCTGTCCAAGCCTGTAATGGGATTGCTTTACCTTTACCTTTTACCTTACCGTTTCTTTACTTTGAAACACTTACAGAGTCACTTCAAACCATTCACACCTGATTATTATTTTATTTTAACGCACGTTTTAATATTATCACTCCATCACACCTAGTATTCATATCTATTCCCATAGCTTAGGAGCCAGGACTGCGTAGTCAGTATAGTGACTACGCTACAGGCTGGACGAACCCGGGTTCAAATCCAGGCTTCTTCACGACATCCAGACCGACTCTGGAGCTCACCCAACCTCCTATTCAATGCGTATCGGGGTTCTTTCCCGGTGGGTAAAGCGGCCGGGGCCTGAAGTCGAAAACTCGTCTCCATCTAGTGCCGTGGTTAAGAATCAGTAGACATATGCCTCTACGGCCCCCGCACGCTTTTATGGCGTGGACAAGGACAACTTTACTTTCTTCATACCCACTGAGTTTCCCAACCACATTACTGCATGCATTTATAATTTCTGCTGTGTAACGTACAGGACTTGCATAAGCCTAGAGTAGCCGTGGTATTCCGGTACACCGAGCCTCAAGACAGGGTAGAAAGTGCCATCGAAACGTCAGTACCTATCTACCAAATTACACTGTGTGACAACCTCGAAGACCGTAATCTTAGTAGGTCTCTTCACCGCCGTAAGAACCTCAATTCCCATTACCTTCATCTCTGTTCTCCTCTCACAGGGAGAGACCCACCAATATGAAGGTGGACAGAAATGCTTAAATTAAGCGACTTAAAGCTTAATTCCTGTCGGTAAAGTAAAGAAAGAGTCGTCGCTATACGGGGAGTGGAGGTATAGCTCTACTTATTCTTAACCGCGGTAGGCGAAGGTGAGTGGTAAGTCTCACACCCGGGCCGATTTATCCCCGGGGAAAACGCCCCTGGTACTACCTGAATACGAGGCTGAGTGGACCCCTGAGCAGATGTGGACGTTTTGAAGAAGAGATTAAGAAATCTTATACCTGAAGGCATTCGAACCCCGGATCATCCAGCACGTAGCTCAGTCACTACAGTCAGTGCCAGAGAAAAATACTGTAATTGTGTACAACACATCAATTGTTCTTACAAATTAAAACAGTAGCAAAAAAGTTCCTATGTTAATTAAAATCTGCTAGAACATGAACCTGGGGCATATGTTAGGCTTCAGAGTGCTTCACAAAGCGCTACTCTCTTGTTACGTTGTGTCTATATTCAGAACTGCAGCCTAACAAAATAACCCAATTTGTCCATGTATATATACTGATATTACAGAAGTGCGGTGATTGAATGCGACACGTTATGTTTTTATATGCTCATGAAAAACAGACACTTTCTTTGGCTTCTCTGTGATCAACAAATATCAGATCCTCCAGGTCTTCAGCACAGGACGACCGATACAAAGTTCAAAGTATGGTGGTATATGCAGACTGTGAATCTATGTATGTGTGTCACGGACATATGCTTGTAGGCCTATATGCACTGAAGATACATATATGGGTAGTTAATACAGACAGGCTTCGATTAACGCTCCCCTAAGCAAGGTTGTTTCGCTGTAACGCTGAGAACGTTTAGTGACCAAAGATATGACGAACGTCGCCCGGACTAGGATTAACGTTGTTTTCTCCGGAATTTTAATTCCTATTTAATTACTCCTTATGGGAAAAAGTGCTCTATTCTACGTCATTTCTCTCTACGTTGCGATTTTTAGGAACGTAACCCCAACGTTAAACGAGGACTTAACAGGGATATGTGTGGATGTATATAGGCCTATGCTATAAGCGTGTGTGGTCATGCATGTATGTAAGTTTCTCTAGCTAACGATCCTGGTAGGTAAATGATAAAAAATTGTTACTCTGTAAGCACAGCATAACAGTTCTGGCTCATTTGCTCCCTTCTGTATAAGAATGTATCTCCAAAACCGCAAGGTTTAAGGAAACCTGTATGGAATATAAAACATGAGCTTATTTTCTCTTTGCATCCGTTACATGATATACATAATGTGTGATAGGCATTTAGCCAGCTGTGCTCGAGATGGTCATTTCAACGTGTCAGTTACTGATGTCTATTTTAACCAAAACAGGAATATGTTATCAAATGTTATGAAAATTCCGTTATATCGAATTTCATGAAAATCCGGTCAATGGTCCTGGAGTTGCTGAGTGAACAGAGATGAACGGAATCAACAAACAGAGACTGACATGGTGAAACTAAAAGGCGCACAGTTACAAAGTTTATTTTCATTTGTACGGCCACACTGTACTTGTTCAAAAGCCGGGCCTCACACATCTTTATTCGCACTTCGGCGTACGACAATGCACACCCTCACGATTCACACTACAATAATTATTTGTGACCCTGCGGGTTCGTCTAAGGAAAACCAACCATTTTCCTTTCCCGCGCTGAGAATCACTGCAATATTGCGGGTACCCTGTTGCCGGACTCAAACTTAACCCTTCAAAGTACAGTCGTAAATTTATGTACCACCGATCTGAACATTCAAAACTCTGAATTTTGTCCAAGGGCTGTATTTATTCGTTTCGTACGATTCTCAGAATAAGCACAAACCATTTCCTCAAACAGCATTGACCGGCTATCACTGTGCAGCGCTTTCCGTGAGGTAGGAACTGAATTTTTAAATACTACGAAGATGAATTTAATAGTTCAAAGGGTTAATCTGACCCAGAGGAACTGTTAGGAACTATGCCAACACCATCATTCGTGTTGCTACTGTTGCCGTTAGTGCTTGCTGATTTGTATGCACTCACTACGTCATTAAGATGTTCTATATAACCAAAATATCTGAATCGCCCATTTCTACGCTGCAGAACTTCCTTTCAGAAACGTAACCAAAATTCTACTACTGAATTCATGTATATATTTATTACGTAACCAACATAATACACCGTAACATATAAGATGTACGTAATAGTCAATGTTACACCGTAACTATAACATGCTTTGGTTCTTACAGAACCATTATCAAAGAGTCACAAGTAATGTGTGCGAGTAGTGTACGTAGGATATATGTGCATATAATCATATCGATATTGTGTAACTTATATAGCAATGTAATGCAAGATGTCAAAATATCCACTCAGTGTTGGCCACGTTCAGTATTATAGCGCCATCCGCACTTAGCGCCCATGGAAGTCTGTGAGCGGAAATTCCCTATTATACACTATTTCAATTTACCCCAAACTTCAATATGCCGTCTCCCTCGACATACTGCCACAAACTGTGGTGTAAAAACAGTGGCGGTATATCGCAGTTTGTCTGTAGGACTACACACATTCCATTTCGCCTTACTATGAGTTGTGTTTTACAGACGGCAACCACTGAGCAAACTGGGATACCTATACAGGCCTAGTTGTATATTAACATAACTTATGTATACTCGTACATCAAACCTGCGATTCTACGGTTATTGTCACGAATCACAGCAAAATACAAAACACAACCCGAGTTAATGCAGCATATACCTTTGTTACAACTTTAGGATCTCCTCCTTTCGTATGACTTCCGACGACAAATATTCTTTAACCAACTCAGCACATAAACTCACAAATTAACTCCCTGGTACCTGCAGCCGAAGGTTTGACACCGTTAATACAAACGCTCATCCCAACCACGGCACACGATTCTGAACCAGTTCCACTCACCTCCATACATCCTTCTTATCTTATTCTCGCAACTTATCCGTCTCCTAAGTGGCCACTTTTCAAATATCCCAACCAAACTTCTGTACGAATCTCCTGTCACTCCAGTTCCAGTGACACCACCAGCTCAGCGCAGCATCCCGGACTTCACTATCCAAACAACACTCAGTGACATGCATAGTCTACCTCGTGCAAGTCCCTCGTTACGCCACCATCAATTCAACCCATCAGGGTTGAAAACAAATTAAAATGCTCCTTCCGTCCTTATGTCGGACATCCCTGGCATCTTCTATGCTTCCATTTACATAGGTACTGCTGGTTAAAAATTCAGTCTTCAGGTACTTTTTGCAAACATTCCAGCTTCTTGTGAGATTTAAAGTTCTCATAAGGGAGAAAATCTTCTGAGGCTTAACACTGTGAAGTTTACAGACATATCCTAAAGATGAAAGCAGCAGGTTTCTCCAAAACGTTGTTACCAGCCTAACAAACCGCAAGGCATCTCATCCCAGAAGACCGCAATATTGGTTCAAGCTATTCTTTACGGTTCCCTGTTGGTGGTGTCTTCTCTAGCATCATCGCTTGCATGAGGTCGAATGCCTTCATTACTGTTATGAGTAGTGATTCTACAGCATATCCTGTTCATCATTACGTAACAGGCAAAGCTATCCCTGCGCTTAATTAGTTACGCCCCAAGCCAGCATAACGTATGGGGAAGTGCATGTAATAGCTCCATCCTTTAATAATCTTCTATACAAGATGCAGGCCGATCCCAGTGGCCGTGCGATCTAAGGCGTGTGTCTGCGGCCGCTCGCTTACTAGGATCGTGGGTTCGAATCCCACCGGGGGCATGGATGTCTGTCTCTTGTGAGTGTTGTGTGTTGTCAGGTAGAGGTCTCTGCGACGAGCTGGTCCCTCGTCCAGAGGAGTCCTACCGAGTGTCGTGTGTCTAAAGTGTGTGATCGTGAAACCTCGAAATGAGGAGGCCTAGGCACCCGAAAAGGGGCTGTTGAGCCATAGGAAAAAAAAAATACAAGATGTAGGTGAATAATGAGCTTCATGCCCCCGACTGGTTTACCCACGGGGAAAAACCCCCCCGCACCCATTGTACATCACACTGGCAGGACCCAAAAATCGTACTGGAAGAGGTGGGGACATGAAGTCTCTGGGTATGCAATAGGGGCTCACCTAAATTTCCGACTTACTTCACTTCTCTTAGGTTGAAAAACTATCTGATTATTTCATTTTCCTGCAGTTGTAATTTACAGCATTTGTTTAAAAGTGAACGCAGTCAAAGCCGATTCCAGTGGCCGCGCGGTCTAAGGCGTGGGTCTACGGCCGCTCGCTTACTAGGATTGTGGGTTCGAATTCCGCCGGGGGCAAGGATGTCTGTCTCTTGTGAGTGTTGTGTGTTGTCAGGTAGAGGTCTCTGCGTCGGGCTGGTCACTCGTCCAGAGGAGTCCTACCGAGTGTGCTATGTCTAACATGTGATAGTGAAGCCTCGAAAAATGAGGCGGCCTAGGCCCCCAAGGGGCTGTCGAGCCTTTGGGAGGGGAAAAAAAAGCAGTCAAGCCAAACGGCGGCTTAAACCTCAGGCTGTGCGCGGCCCCTGGCATTGGTCACCGGGCTTCTAGCAGGAGACGTTATTAGCGTTTGCGAGTGACATAACAGAAACAGAGACGGGTAGAAAAACAATGTCATACAAATGACAGAAATATGTGTAGAAACGATTTTCTTAAAACATATTTTATTATACGTGTCAACGTTGCTAAATAAACGTGGCTGCGCAGTCCTACCGTTCGTTGTGGGAAACAAGAAGCTGTCAGCTGGCGTGTCACCTCATTAGTGTCCCGTCATATTACTGCGACGAAACTCACCTGCAAAAAAAAAAGAATAAAGAAAAATGACTTGGACAGTTAATCAATACCTGGCAACCCAGCAGAATTCCCCTTGCAAATATTGCGGCAAAACTGGGATATAGCTGTCAGGGATGGGTGTGGCTTCCGGCATTACGATTCCTTACATGAGTGGGAAGAACATTCTTGTATAATACTAATACAAATGTAAGTACGAAAGTATCTACACTCCTTGTAGCACTCGACGCGCCCAAAAACGTCTAAAAACAGTTTTAAACAGCGTGTCTACAAGAATGATAACAGTTCTTTTCTGTTGCATTCGAAAGTCCTAGCATGAGAGAAAAGAGCACTATTAAAACTGATCTTACTACAGACACCCATAAACGCTCCAAAAGACACATGGAATAAACAGAAACCTCCCTGAGGCAAATTCCCCTGGTCCCAAGAATATAAAAAAAAAGAATAAATAAAGGTAAAGTTGTTCCTGTGCACGCCATAAAGGAATACGGGGGAAATGGAGGTATAGCTCCACTCATTCTTATCTTCGGCACTAGATGGAGATGAGTGATCAATTTCACGCCCCGGCTGCTTTACGCCGGGTAACCACTAAACAGGGGGCTGGGTGGGCCCCAAAACCGATCCTGAAGTCTTGGAGAACGAAAAGTCTATGCTCCTACCGTGATTCGAACGCCGCATCAATCAGCCCGCAGCCTGATCACTATACCGACTACACTATCCTCGCTCCAGACACAGAAAAGAACACCCGTAATAAACATAAACGGAGAATGTGGCAGCAGAAAACAAGGGGAGAGGGAAACAAGAATTTAATAGGAAACAAAGTCTGCCTGAACATTTCTTCTGATATCGTTTCTTGCCGTTCTGTTTCCATGGAGTCTGTCTAAGAAAGAACAGTGTGTCATAAATGTAAAAGAACCGAGATAGACCAGCGATAAAACATGTGCAAATAATTTAATTCCTTAAGGACAGAAAGAAAGGTGAGAAGGGAGAAAAGAAAAGAAGAAATAAAAGGAAAAAAGTGGATTAAGGAAATAGAGAAACAAGTGTGAATATGTACACCTCACCAACAATAGAGGGTAGGCCTACATATTCACAATGGATTTCTGAATTATGATTTGGGCCATAAATAATTAAGTGGAGCAAAACACAAAAGTAAAGTTGTGTGATTAACTAAATACCACACCAAGAAAAAGTATGGATGACTGGATGTAAGCTCCACGCTCCGACCGTTTTGCTCTCTGGGAAAGAAACCCGGCTACCCCACTTTATGAGACTGGGTGAGCCCCACAGACGGCCTGGAAACAGTGGTTACGAAGAGAAGGACAGGCCTACATTTTCCTGCAGTAGGGGATAGAGCCTCCGTGATCTAGACCAGCGGTCGCCAACCGGTGGTCCGCGGACCACTGATGGTCCGCGAGAAAATTTTGGTGGTCCGTGGAGAAATTTGGACATTATTTGCAATTTTTATGTTTATTATACTGTTTCATTATATTCTGATTCGTCTTCGCAACAAATATCACACTAATAATTTTGTTATAATTAAACAAGTGTATTTAATATTAATGAAATGGAACTTTTATGATCATTATTTTATATATGTTTGTACCTTTTTAAAAAAAAATTCATGTTAGTGGTCCGCGGGATTCAAAATTGTGAGTTTAGTGGTCCGTGAGGTCCGAATGGTTGGCGACCGCTGATCTAGACCGTAGCCTAGTCATTGAGACACCTGTGTCAAGCAGAAATTGATCTGAATCTTTTCTGGCGTTTATGTACTGTACTGCGAACACATTTCTTTACAGCTTTCTTGTTACAGCGGCCGTTCTACACAGGAAACTCTCTCGCTCAAACGACCAAAATCCTTTTACCTTTGGACGGCGCAGAAAACTGCACACGTCGCACGTTTCCTCAACTAATCTACTGCTCAACCTTTATATCCACTCCATAGTTAGGGCCTGCGTTCTAGCTGTTAAACTTTTAATGACCCCTTTCCTTCCACAATGTTGCTTCGGACGGTTCCTGGACCGAACTCTGGTTCACTCTTTCACTTCTCTTAAGCCAACACTGAAAATGTCACACTTTTATTCTCTTGCACCGAACTTCGCAATCGAGTGCTGCTTCGTAGTGGGGACAGCCCGGGTGTAAATCTTAGCCCAGAAAGCGGCGATCCTGACTTATGTTTCTCCTTACTTTTCTCAGACCCTCGCAAGCAAATATCAGGGTTTTGTTTTGAGGTGAAGGGCCCCGAAGCAGATGCTAAGGACGCAACGCAGCCTTGAGGCTTATTGTGCAATCCTGTGATGAAGATGATCAATTTTTCTTTCATTTTTCCGTGTAATGGAGCACCGGTGGAATGACACTGACAGGAGAAAACCGAAGTACTCGGGAAAAACCTGTCCCAGTGCCATTTTGTCCACCACAAATCCCACATGGACTGACCCGGGATCGAACCCGGACTTCTGCGGTTGGAGGCCGGCGACTAACCGCCTGAGCCATGGCACGGCCAAATATCAGGGTCGCAACTTCAAATTATATACAACAGCTTTCTGCACGTCTTTTCGAATTCGTTATCAGTAACAGACCTATCATGTGACGCTAGTCTGGGCAGATGATAGTTGTTTTAAACAAACCGGAAATAAACATACCAGTCTTGACTTATTGAATTAGGGCCTATACCATACAGTGCAACAGAAATACACCGTGATACGATTTTAAAGGCAACTCAATATTTCTGGGATTTTACACTGTAGAATATTTTTATTTTCTTTTTTGTTTCTGTGGCGCAACAACCAGAGTCGGGTCTAGTCCGCCTCATTTTTGAGGTTTCTAGCTCACATACAATTAGACACACACCCGGTAGGACTCCTCTAGACGAGTGAACAGCCCGTCGCATACGCCACTACCTGCACAACACACAACAAACACAACAGACGAACATCCATGCCCTCAGTGGGATTCGAAACCGCGATCCCAGTAATCAAGCGGCTGCAGACCTACGACTTAGGCCGCACGGCCACCGGGAACGGCCCGCTGTAGAATAAAACGTTCTGTTACGAGAATCGGTCAATAAACTATCATCCTGTACAGCTAATAGCTAATTATGATTTGTTTAACGGCTGGGATTGTTTAAAACAAAATACCGATTAGTTATTACTTGGTTGCGGTAAATTCGTCAATCTCGAGAATAACGTTTGTATTGCATGCACACTGTGCCTATATATGTTTCGTACACAATTCAAAACTAACAGCGATTTCCTTAAACGGCATTAACCGGTTCGTCTTTGTAACTGGGACGTAGCGTGTCTTTTTAAATATAATTTAAATGCATTTCAGGCTTCAAAAAGGAAAGCAGCCAGTAGGCCATACATTTCACCTCTAATCCTCTATGTATTATAAATTAAGAAGGAAACAATTCTGTTTCCTAACGACTAATTTAAACAAACGTGAAAATACAGTGTAGCCCTTCGGGTTGCAACAATGATTAATTTACTGGTAGAAGAGAACCTTAAAGATGTAGTCAGTCAGTTACTTGCATTGAAAAGTCGTTGAGTTCCATCTGTAGTTTACGTTCTTTCTTTACACTTAGAAACTACGACTAAGCATAAACACAAATAGAAAAATTACTGTTCCACACACACACACACACACACACACGACACCAGGCAATTCCATGGGAGTCCTTTAGAAGCTAAGAGCAGCTCAGCTAGTCGAGATAATTTCATGCCTTTTATGGAAACCAAAAGTTGATTAACTTATTCGCAAAATCCCGCCAGTGATCACTTTCATAAGCCACCTGAATCCTGTCTAGAACCTCACACTATTTAATATTTTCTTTAATATAAATTCCTTCTATTTATGCCTGGATCTTTCAAGTGATCTATTTCTTGCACGTATTATAATTTTTTATGTTTGCCTCCACTCTCCCACGCGTACTTATATATGAGAAGCAAGCTCAACAGTGTCACATGACTGAAAACGAGATTTTCGCCTTCGGGAGGTCAATCGCAATTACCGGGGAGCAAAACAGTGTTGCCATTAGCCATGAACATACACAACTCACATTGAATCAAAGTCAAGTCCTTCCACTATAATCGATGTGGCTGTGAATTAGCAAACAAATATCTTAATGGATATCACAGATGAAACTTGAAGTGTGGACCCAACATTTAACACTTCCACAGAGTAATGGAAACATGCCCTAAACTCGAGCCCTTTGGTATCCACAGCCCACACGCCTTCATACCAAGATTCTACGTTGTAACTAGAAATCCACGGAACGGTCTGAAATTCCATTAACGCAAGAACACTCTGAAGTCTGAAATTCATGTACATAATGTATAACCACACAGTTCCTACCTCACAAAAACAGAATGGGACTCCGTTACAAAGGCCAACTATTTAATGACGTTTGGGGGAAATAGTTGTTTATTTCGAAAACCACATGAAACACGTAATCTGCTTCATGGGAATAATGCAGTGTTTCTGAAAGTTAAAGCAAATGGCACACACAGTAAATGTTGTACTACGCTTTAAAGTCTAGTGGTTATTTTAAGTACCACTGGGTTTAAAATTCAAAAATTCTACACTGTCCACAGAGCGCTATGTGTGGTTCTCGGAACAAACAGCGATTATTTCGCTAAATAACATCAACCGATTGGTTTTTATAACCGAGATGCAGTATGTTCACTGCGCGGTACGAGCTGAGTGTTTAACTACAGTTCGGGTTAAACTCCGTCTTCAAAGGGGAAATAGAACTGATAGATACATCTGGTCAGTCCAGAATGCCAACACGGTAAACAAATTGAGTAATACTTAAAGTCTAAACTTAAAAGTAGCCTAAATTTTAACAGTGGTAGTATCACTGTCTATGTTATATATGTAATGGCGTATATCATTATGGTTCTGGAACCAGAACCTCATTCCGAGAAATCAGGATGAATTACATGTAGGTGAATATGGCATTAAAGCAACAAGGCTGTTACGCGACTCGCTCTACCCTAATCCTCCATGTTCGTTAGGGTTACAACCAAATTACTACGAGTAACATTTTGTATTTTAATTTAGATTTATCTGTACACGCAGCTAACATCCTGGTGCGCGTGGAGCGCCCGTTCAGATCTCACTGTCCGTCTGCTCGTCTGCATGCACGAACATGTACAGAAACGTTGGAAGCATTTTCATAAATTGTATGTTACTCTTAACATAAAATTCATGAAAATTCTTTCAGCGTTTCTCTAGATGTTTATGTATACAGACCGGCACACAGACAGTGAGATTTGACCGGGTGCTCCAAACGGTTGTGAACACACCAGAATGTTAGCTACGTGTACAGTTAAATCTAAATTAAATAACACTTAATTTTTTGTTAAAAACATACAACGGACACTGCACACGAAGACCAACATGCTTTTCTGTGCTCATTTCGAGCTTAATCCTTTAAATCCTAGTGGTTACTTTACGTGCCCCCCCCCCCCCAGGTTTAACGTTAAAAAATTCCACATTCTGTCCACGGACTGCAGTTATGTGTTTTGCATGTACCTCCGTAAAAACAACCCTTACTTCTCTACATACAATGAAGAGGATGGTTTTTGTAATCCAAACGCAGTGTGTTTACTGCGCGGCACGAACTAATTCCGGTTAAATTCAGTCTTCCAGAGAGATATCGATAATATTTATAGGGGCGAAAAATGTTTCGAACATTCGTTGTACACAAAAAAGAAACACATTTTACGACCAACATAACTTACCCGCAAGTCTTACGGTTTTTGAGAAATTAATCACGAACTGTTACAATATGTATGTTTCCAAACTTGTATGTTCAGACCTTGATTTCCGGCTTCCGCCGCGATGTTGATGAGATCTGCAACGCACAACGGTCTTCAGAACATGCCCGGAGACTACCCACGATGTTATTATCGATCATATCAAACAAAACCCAGAAGAAAGACTTGACTGAGTTTCGACTGCATTGCAATCAGGTTTGTTTTCATCTTACATGTAGCGACCCACCGTAAAATGACTCTGAAGCGTAAGTTTATAGGTTCTTGGTACTCACGTTCGCGGCACACTTGGGATAATAGTTCCTTTTAGGGGGCACACTAGAACTGGAACAGAGAACTGAAATTTCTAATGTGTGATTTACTGTATAAAACAGAGTTTTTGTAAGGTTTCGATACAAAAACAATTTAAAACACAGACGTTTCGAAACTTCATGTAACGGCGAACCCTCAGCTTAGTCAAGATTTCATCGCACTCTTTTTTCTAACTCTGATTTTGTGCGGTGTGTAAAAGGAAGAGCCGAGCTGTACCTATACTCCCCTTCTGTGTCTTCATGGCATGTTATAGGCTGAACTTATATTTTAATTTTATGTTAGTCACTCTTCCATTCAAAGCCTCGCGCCGCACTTGGGAAACGCTTGCGGCCCATGTGTTGGGAACTACTTGTCAACACACAAACATAGAGCGTCAATAGTTTATTCGTAACGTTGGTATGAAATAAAACTTTCACTTAAGTTAAAATGCACGGTAAATACAATACTAAATTTACTTGTCAACACATTCAATCTTCTTTTAGCTTACGTAATAACAGCGAACAGTTAAAATCTTAAGAAGCCTATTCATTGTTTTCTTAATACCGCTGAGGTTAAAGTAAAACAAAAGAAAGGATAGGCATCAGAACTGTACAAGTATGTGTACATTTCTTGACTTTTTCGAACACACAACACTAAATAGTAACTGAGCATCAAATACATTTTTTTTTGGGGGGGGGGGGGGGGGGGGGGGACAAACCCTTAAGTGCTCATATTCCACCTCCTACATGTTTCGGCCCACTCCGGGCCCCCCAGAAGTGTATTTGTTGGTTAGTTACTATTGATTATAGAACACTAAAATACAGAGGAGGAAATTCCCATATCCTGTTACTCTGCGTTCCTCCAACGTAATTAACGCAGCTAATATAACTGAAGATTTAACGCACGAATCTTCGGCTGCAAACATTACCAGCCTCTATGGTTACATGCCGCCTTACCTGTCTTCGGCCCGGTCACAGGTTTTCGAAACTTAACACAATTTTATGCAACATATACGCCCCCCCCCCCTCGGCATATAAGTGCTTCATTTCGGACATGGCTTCATTAAAATATAAAATTGTCAGCGGGTCATGTACCATTGTCAGAGCCCTACAGAGTTGAATGAAGACTCATTACTCCTAGAGTAGTAGTAGTAGTAGTAGTAGTAGTAGTAACAGGAACAAGAACAACAACCGAGTTCACCATTAAAAATATTCACTCAAAAAGGCAACTCTTGCGTGCAGTACCGAATCTGTGAAGAACAAATATTCGATTGTTGCCCCTTCGCGTTACATGGCATTTTTCTGAAAACATGTAGCGTGTAATCAAGGTACGTTTAGAATGTGGTTGTCTGGACTACGACCCCGTGCAGAATCGTAATTGATTACCAAAGTTCCGGAAGAACCTGCTGTCTCCATCTGCAGGGAAGGAAACTATGGCGACTGCACGTTATTCCGGAACATCGGTAACCACGCAAGGGACTACAAGTCGTCATAACCCAGAAGACAACAGTCCAAACTGTCACCGCCGTAAAAGTCTGAAGTACCATACTGACAAAATCTGTATAGGCTACGTCACATCAGCACATGTGAGAGGGGGGTAAGACGTTAATGCCGGAATCAGAGCAGCCGAGTGTACACAAGACGTGCAGGTCCTCTGAAACAATGTCGCCTGACGTTCAGATAGCGTGGCTATCGGTCGATAAAGGTGGCCATTTGTCAGTGCAAGCGTTTCAGGCTCCGGACCGATACACACGTTGAAGAGGACAAATGTCTGGAACTAGTCCCCGATACGCCGGTTCGGTTAGAACCTATGGGCTGCAACTAACTAAGGGTACAACCAGAGCTCTGTGACATTCATCCCCATTTCTGAAACGCGGCTAGAGTAAATTTCGTAGTTCTTTAAATGACGTACGGGCTTGTCCGTCTATCGTACTTGCACTCCAAAATTACGTAATCTCTTGAAGCTATAAGCTCGTCTATTTAAAAATGCAGTTTCTAACTTACGTGAAAAACACATTTCATCTCAATTACGAAGATTGGCTAATGCTGTTTAAAGACATAATCCCTGCTTATTCTGAGTATCATTACAAAACTATAAATACACGGAAAAGAACAGAGACTATTTCGGTGTTAATTTCGATGTTAAAGCAGGTGTTGTGCATATATATACATGAATATATATATGTATATTAATCATCGTGCTTTAAAGCAATGTTACTCAACCGGGAGTCCACGAGTGTAGTGGTTTCCGCTCGGTAAAATATACAGTTCCTTACCTCTAGGTTCTTCTAAATTTAGTTTTATTGCCGGAGCTGCTAACAAATTTGTTTTCGTAATAAATTTTCACGCCGACTTAATAAAGGTTTTTACTTCTTCAGTAATTTTCCTGTTCGTAAAAGCCAATAAGACACAGAGGCAAGGCAGAGGTCTAGTTCTACCAATGCTCAACCACGGGGTTAGAAGGTTGTCAGCGCCACGCCCCGGCCACTTTACTCCCGGCAAAGAGACCCGGTACAGGAGGCTGGGTGGGCCTTGGGGTCGGTTTGGATTGGTCGGGAAAAAACTCGTCCCCCACCGGGGTTCGAACCCCGTACCGTCCAGCCCGTAGCATGTTCGTAAATACTCCATCTTTATATTTACACGGTCGGCGGGTTGAGACAACTTTTAGGAGTGGGGGTCCGCAGAATTAGTCAGACTGTAAGGGGGTCGGTGGTACCAGAAAGGTTGAGAAATATTGTACACAAGGTTAACAGGTTACGTGTCTTTCACTACAGTGAGAAAACTGCTAAGCAAATATCATTCTAGACAGTGTCAATGCTCTGTTACCCTCAATCACACCAGTTCTCTGGCTCTTTGTCAGTAAATGACTAAATGAAATTGGGCTTTCCCCCGTCAGTAGGAAGAGTGTATCAGTTTCACTTGTTTATCGCCGACTTGAGAAATCAACGCAAATAAACACGACGAAAAAGTATTGTTCTTTTACAAGGATTCTGATACGCAACACTAAAGACGTTCAACAGAAAGTAAATACATAGGCCTAATGCCAAACCGCTGTACCTCCTAAACGGAATGCTATACCGATACAAATCTTCTACCATTTTAAACCCCACACATTACAATTTAGTGTCAGATTTAAACATGGTCCAAAACTCTCTTCCCTTCCGAACTTTCCTAACAAAATATTGTATGCATTTCTCCTTTTTATTGTTCGTGCCATGTTGCAAAACTGAGGTGATAACGCGTGACAAGGCGAAGATAATGTGCGAGATGTGATAAGACGATTTCTCTTCGGCCACAATAGCACAGTGATTGCTGGACGCAATGAAGGTCCGTGTATGCGGACGTCTAATTGAGGATGCACGACACACGAGTATAACAAGCCGAACAATGCACTCCACTGTGTAGTGGGACCGCCAGCGCGGAACCGAGCGCCGGAAACAAGCGGTGGCGTGACCACTAACCTTCTGATGGCCACGCAGTTCCTCATGCATTACCGCATGGATTCCTTCTGCACAAGTGCTACATACTGCAAATGTTCGAATAATAGCCTTCACGATTTACAGTTTCTGTTCAAATACAAGACTAAATTTTCATGCCAGGTCACCATTTACAATTCCTGTGCTGGTACGCCTACGTGCCTACCACTTTATCCCCATTTCTCATCTCTTCCATGGGAGGTTAGGGTACATACCCCACACACTTCATCCTCTTCATTAAATCATGCTATTACATACAGTGCAGAGTACAAATTGTGAAGCTCTCACACTCCCGATTCCTGTTACGTAATCCCTCTTAGGTCGAAATACCTTCAACATTCTATTCTAAATTTTATTTACTTACGCATTTTAACAACAACGCCTCCAGCGAATCAGATCAGAACAGCTCGATTTAACTCTCAAGACTGAAATTAGCCTGAAGTATATTAAAGATTCAGTTCCCACCCCACGTTAAACATAGTCTGTCTTCATTAAGAACAACAACCAGTTTATACAGTTTAGGGAAATAACCGCTGTTTATTGTCAGCACGTTATGAAACGTACGTACACTGCGTGGGCAGAATGTGGGCTTCATGAATGTTAAACTTGGTAGTAGCCTACAAATAGTAATCACTGGGCTTTACAGGGTTAATCACCCTAACACACTCTACGACTTACCCAATATCAAGTTACGCAATTTAAAAAATAAAAACCTGAAATAATAAATTTTCGAAACGAGCCCCGAATTTTTCCTTTCGGGAATGAAAGCGCAGTGAGACGAAAGTGGCGGGAGAATAATGCTGGGCGATAAAAGGCGGTGGGACAGTCATGCTGCGGCCGATCAGGTTTCAGTGTGTTGGAGTTTGAATTTAAAGTGGACTCCCTTGTATACACACATATAGCTGACAATATCATACTCAATTCCGACTTGCGCAAAAATCGACTTGGGTCAGATCTTCCGGAAGTGATACGAAAAGCTTTGAAATTTCTCATTATGTAATTCTCTCAGCATCCTGCTATCCCTCTCTTTTGGGTCCAAACACAAGGTTTTCATATGACGCTGCGCAAGTTCGTTGGAAGTTCCCCGAAAAAACCAGCCCAGTAACCGAGAAACTACGGGCCTTTCTTCCCGGAACTAACGGCGAACTACGAACAGGGCCGTCATGTCTGTCCGACTGCTGTACCTGGGGAACAGCCCCTAGTACCAATTTCATGGGTAGGAGTCTCCATGAACCCCAGAGCCAGTCTGCAGATGGTGCCGAAACGAAAACCCTGCCCGTGCCGAACCAAACACAGAACATAGATAATAAGTACCGACCGAACTACCCGGTTCATATAGATAAGATCATTGAACCTCACCCTAGTCTAGTTCACACCAGCTCATATCTTCTCGAACTGTTTCTCTAAGATCCATTTTAACAGAATTTAGGTTGGAAGATAATATTAAGATACACGCTGACTTTACTAAAATATTTTGCAAACATGTCAAATGATCTGTTCTGATTCGGGATACTGTCCAAAGACAAGCTTCTGTGGGCACGATTTCATAAATGCCCACTTCATCATACACTCTGAAAAGAACCAGCACCAGGTTATATTAATAGCAGAAAGGACGAGTGAAACAGGTGGCAGTTATTCGTGCACAGTAAGTTAAACACTACAGACTGGCTGTCTTAACGAATTAAACTGTGAGTTTAGATATGGCGCAACAAACTTAACACTTCTGGCAAAACATTTCGGTATTTTTACGCAGAGTGCTTTGAGAAGAGGGATCCAAGAAAGAGGAAGTGGCAGGGGGATAGAGAAACATGCATAACGAGGAGCTACATAATTTGTAGTCCTTGCGAAATATTACTGGCTACAATGACAAGATTAGATCAGTAAGACACGTAGCATGAATGGGAACTAAATAAAATACACAAAGTCTTTGTCGAAAAACCTGAAACAAAACACGTCGCTTCGAAAACCTAAGCATAGATGGGAAGAAAATATTAAAGTAGGTGTTAAAGAAACAGTGTTGAGTGTGCACTGGATTCATTTGGCTCAGTACAGGGAAAAGTGGAAGGATTTTGTGATAAATGTACTAAACCTTCAGACTGCATAGAAGGCGCAGAATTTCTTGGCACGCTGATCACATATTGTCAAGGACTATGCTGCACAGACTGTCACATATTTCTATATTTTCATAATTTTGCAGAAAGCTGAAAAACGTAAATACACGCGGATAAACACGGGCGGTTACTCACTTAACCGGCCGCGGAAGCTGGCAGCATCAGCTACCAAATGTTTATGTCCAAAAATGAAGCATATGTATTTTACGCCGTTGGATGGAGGCGTAACTGTCCGCGTTCCATCAACCCTATTTTTCCCATAAGCAGTTTTGGCATCGAGTTTTTGCAGAACACGCCACGATCACTCCCCCTAACCCCGCGCTGGACGAAGGGTCACTGTACTACAATACAGTACGATTAAAAACATTCACAAGTATTCTATGCATATTTCACCTCCGACATGCATGCAACATGCCCCGCCCCTCTCATCCGTCTTCATTCTATCACCCTAATGACATTTAGTGAGAAATAAAAACCACGACGCCCTTTTTTACGTACTTTATATGCAAAATAACTAAACTATCCTTTATCTTCAATGCTTTGCAAATTATATGTAATGTGTATAGTTTAATTATGGCACGACACAGGTCTGCGCAGTTACTACTCCTCGGTGCTCGATTCCGAATTTATCCACAATCTTCTCCAATATTAAGCCAGTGTGAAGTACAGTACAAGATCAGGTGTCATGGCGAGAAGTGAGAGATGTTATTTAGGTGGGGGTTCGGACCAGCACGAGACCTCTGATCCAATCCAACAGTGCTATAGGCCAGTTCGACCCAATGCCTGCCGTCCGGATACTTCGCCTCCAGCCGTCACAGTTCCCAGTCTTTGACCACCAGTTTCGGCAGCGACGTAGGTTGCCCTACATCCTTCCATGTCTTCCCGGGCTTTTAAACCGACCTTTTGCCTTGCAATTTTCCTTCATATATAATAAACGCAGATATGTTCAGTTCGTCATACAACTGAAGACGTTAATGGGTGTTTCTAATTATCCAGAACCCAGGATCCTTCTGAAACTTGTGCGTTCAAAAGCAAGAATCATATTTTTTGACAATTTGGTAAAAGAACGTACTTTGCAACCTCAACACAATAGGCCATTGTACGGATTACCGTTTGATTCCTGCGGATATTTGTGGATCCCAATACAGGTAGCACATAAAACACTTTGTCTTAGTTGCAAAAGACTTCTACGTGACAGGAAGCAGGCTTCAATAGCACGATCTCAGTCATCGAGTTACTACGAACAGCACAGCCACCAGACTCGGCATATTTTTATAGTTTCATATTCTGCTGCATCGACATTTCGCTTCTCCGTTAAAATCATAAACGGTAGGAGTCTGCAGCAGATTACGAGAGCCATCAGATTCAACATAACGACCCTAATAAACGTGAACATTATTGAGAGAGGATATTCTCTTACTCGCCCGAAACCTCATCCCCCCACCACCCTCCTTTTCCTATGTCAAATGGAATGGGATCGATATTGACTACGGAACAGAATCACAAGAAAAATATTTCTGGAAGCTATAATGCTCCGAACGAGCCATAGTTTGTGTTTCCTAATGATAGCAAACAGGATCCAGTTCCACCTGCGTAATGGAAGCCGATCCCTTTATCCATTTTAAGTCATTAGTGCAAATATCATTTCCAGGTTTGTTTAGAGTGACTGTACGGTCCTATTAGTACAGAGTATATCCAATCACACGTTATGGCTCGCTCCGACATTAATTGTGTCCCCCCCCCCCACCCATCATGTTTGTACAGCGACGGAAGTCCGACCATTCATAATAATCAGTTCGAAGGCGAGAAGGCCGTACATTCGCATACACTGCAATGTCATGTGGCACACATGTACGGAAATCAGAAATGCGTACGACAGTGTGGCTGTGAAACCTCAAACGAAGGGATCTTTGTAAGACTTACAGGGCTTACATCGAGCATAATTCGTAACGAACCAAGGGCGAACCGCAATAGTTCAATCTACGCTGTGAGACAAATTACCGGGGAATCGGCGTTTCAATCCCAGCAAGGTCCAAACGAACTCTTGGACTCAAGCATCCTCCTATCAAATGCGGGGAGCGAGCCCTCTCCACGAGACAACGAGGCCGTGGCTGAACACTCACCGCCATGCCAAGCTTTGTGCCTAGGTAAATTTCATAATAACCTTTCTGTATCTTCTACAGCCTTCGCGGCAGGAAAGATGAAACTGAAAGGAGACATACATATCGAATATCAGACAAAGAAGAGCATCTAATCCGTATCAGGTAAATACTGACCAGATTATTTTCCGCCATTAAGACGTATGGAGGCCTGAATGTAGGCTATAGCTCCACGCATTCTTCACCATGGCAATATAATAATGATGAGTGATCAGCTTCACGCAGCGGTTGTTTTAACTCCTGAGGGAGGTTGCCCCCGGCATAAGAGTTTATAGGAGACTAAGCAGGCCCCAAATTCGATGTGGACACTGCAGGTAGAAGAGCACCATAATTACAGTCACCAATATGGTCTAAACGGCGACCTTGACCTTCGGTTGAAGGCTGAGAAGCGATATACAGAATCTATTTAGGAGGACAGGTCAATATTTTGGGAGGTTATAGTATCCGTCATTGTAAGAAAAAAAGTTCATATGAACGTGTGCCTAATTTTGGTTACCAAGACAGAGCTGTTTGAATCTACAAATACAAAATTACTGTGAATAGTAATAAACAAAGATAAATTACTTATTGTTAATTAAATTTAAATTAAATGTTTAAATGACGAATGTGTTACAGTTCACAGTAAATGTTCGAAAATTCCACCGTCAACCTCAATGCACTTTGGAATTTGTGTGCGAAGATCGCGTGTTGTTCGTCTGAGTTGATCTTCGTTTTTTCAAGCGGGCAGAAGCAACCAAAATGGGAAAGAGTAATTCGTTTCGTGTATCCACCTGTCTTTTAAGAACTTCGCCTTTTCATCCGCTCCCACAAACAAAAATCTAACGGAGTTAGGTCTGGAGATCTTGGTGGCCAATGATTGGGAGCATTGCGGCCGATCCATTGACCAAGGGAAGTTTCAGTTCTGTGTACCAAAATTTGTCATTTAAACATAAATTACAGTTCAAATGAAATTAACCATATCAAATTAACAGCAAGTAATTTCTACCATTCACAATGCTTTTGTATTTGTAGATTCAAACAGCTCTATCTCGGTGACCATTCAGAATTAGACACATGTTCATATGCACTTTTTGTATCTCACAATGACCCATACTATCACCTCCCAAAATATTGATTTTTTTCCTAAATCATCCTGTATGGTTTTAAAAGTTATTACAGCGACAGTTTCTACAGTTTAAGTGTTCTGCCATGGGCAATTTCGCCATGATATAATACGTACTCTGAGTGAGTGAGAGATGGATAAAGAATAAAAGCGGGTTTGAGTTTCGGGAGTTATCAGCACTGTTAAAACTAAACTAAGAAAGTCAAGGAAAGGTATATTAAATCATATTTATGAAATAAATTAATTTGTTGGGCAGCCTTTGAAGACGAAACATACGTAAGATTGTAATTTTCAATGCTGTTCTTCTTAATTGCACTTATGGCATAAATGTTTGATGTCTATGTTAATATTCATTCAGTGTTGAAGTATACAGAATCATTATATTTGATAAGACTTGTGATATCGAGGTCTCAAACGCAGAAGTGAGGCGTACCTTCTAGGCCATGACACCGTACGATTTCGTGGGTGCTTACCGACATTTCGGAGAAACATGCTGCCTCCACCTGAAGAGTAGAACTCTGAATATGGAGGCAACAGGTTCATCAGAAACATTGCTAACTACCTACGAAACTACACTTTGACTTAACTCAGAAGAACTAACTTACTTACTGACTTACTTATTTACTTACTTCATTGAGCAGAGTCCTTTTTGAAAAGGTAATAGCTCCTCACCTAGTCAAAAAGAATTTCCCGCATTTTACGGAACCTGAAGGCTTCTTACCGCCTTCACAACACCCCGACAAATCTCCTATCCTGAGCCAGCTCAATCCAGTCCACGTCCTACAACCGACTTCTTTAATATCCACTTTAATGGTATCCTCCCATCTATGACTAGGTCTTTCAATTTAACTCAGAAGATCACAATCTTCATTACTATTACCGTAGGAACATTAAATCGTATCCAAAATGTACGTAATTTCGACGGCTCGAAATGTTTATGTCAACAATAACAGGTTTTCTTTGTAATACATTTAAGGTGGGTCCAGTAAAAAAACCAAACAAGTCCTTCTGACATAATAGAACGCCGGCGGCATTAATGAATTTTAAAAACCAGACCTGAAGGTGAAGGGTGCAGGTTTCTGCAACATGTAATCACCTCTGATACTGTACGGTGTCGTAACCGATAGGAGAACTCCTGTCAGATACAAGTTATTACGCCACAACGTACAAAGACAGAAGTACCTTACAAAATCCCGCAATTACATTTTCTGGATGTTCATAGCTTCATTGTACTGTAAGGGAATGGGGTAAAGTAAGGTAAATCTAACTACCACTTCACGCATCCTTAACTTTGTGATCTCTCCTAATCAGGTTCTGTGGCTAACATGCATGCATTTCTCAACTCCCGCCAAGACTGCTATGCCTTGTGCTACATACACTATCCTTCTTACCATAACATAATTTCAAGTTGTTATTTTCAATCCTACTGCTATCCCATTTTCGAACAATTTTCTTAAACTCCGTGACCGGCCGAACTAGAGATAAATTCTTATATCATCATAATATTCCGTAATGTGGTAACGAGACATGGATACAACGCATACAGTTCACTTCCTTATCGGAAATAAGTAAGATACGACCATGAGAACTTTCTACTACTAAGGCACATTCAGAACCAATTTGCTCGAAAAAATGTACCCAATAAAGAAATAATATTCCAGGCTGAAAAATATGTTTTGATAACCATAAATATGGCTGTCTGGAGAGACACGTCAAATGAAATCTACAAACTGTGCTCTTCACCACATATAAGAGTGGTCAAATGAAGGAAGAGACGAGATGCCTGGGACATGTAACACGAATAAAAGATATGAGAATGAATACATTTTGTATGGAAAACGTGAAGGTAAGAGATCACTTGGAAGATCTACCAGTAGATGTCAGAATTATATAACATTGATCTTGAAGAAACAGGGTGGGAAGGTGTTGATTGGATTTGCTTGGCTCAGAACAGGGATCAGTAACAGCCGGGTTCTTGTAAACGCGGTGGTAAACCTCAGCATTCCACTTACAGCGGGTAATTCCGTGACTAGTTCAATGGCTGTGAGCTCCTCAAGGAATCAGTCCCATGCAGTTAGATGTAACCCCCTCCCCTCCCCCATGATGACAAAACAAGCTGTGAGTGAACTGAAGGAAGAAATCAGCTTTGGTTGCGGCTTAGCATGCCTTCCAAATTCCCATTTTCAACAAAGAACCCCATCTACGAGCAACTGGCATCGTAACTTCCTACCGAAGTTGAGGGCTAATGTCTGGTCGCGGATGTATCTGCCACATAAATAAGATTTA
The DNA here is from genome assembly GCA_021186555.1 of Reticulitermes speratus. Classification (NCBI taxonomy): domain Eukaryota; kingdom Metazoa; phylum Arthropoda; class Insecta; order Blattodea; family Rhinotermitidae; genus Reticulitermes; species Reticulitermes speratus. The sequence goes on from JAJKFL010000005.1 coordinate 27,666,047, forward strand.
GTTACCCCTCCTCGTGCACATGTAACGTGTAACTAGTTCTCAGGGTACGTCGGCATTCGAACATTGATTACTCAATGCATACGGTCGAATATGCCTGTAGCCGTTTGGGGCAATCACAGCGGAAGGGTGAACACGTCAATACGATGCTGGTTCTCATCAACTGCAGTAACACGTGTGAAAGGTAGGTCACTGTTTGGACTAAGGTTTTCAAGCGTTAAAACACGAGGCACGAACTGCATCTAATTAATATCTAACAATTCAGTTCCTACCTCACAGGAAACACACTGTCTCTTCATTGAAAATAAAACCCCTTTCATAATGTTACGGTATTTGTTTTTTGAGACTCACATGAATCGTGTAACTACAGTGTGTATACACAATGCAGATATTTCAATGTCAGGGCAGGTGGTGTATATACAATGACCACTATGCTTTTGGGATTGAAAGGCTACTGTTTTAAATTCGGAGCACGAATGTCGCGGTGAAGTGGGCAGCGCTCTTGTTCCGTATTGGAAAGATCGCGGGTTTATATCCCGGCTATTCAGAGTGACGGTTTTTGGTAAATTTCCTTAGACCCTCCAGACAAATGCCCAAAAGACACGCCAAATTAAGCCACCGCATCCTTTTCAATTAATTATTCGCTAATCAAGATGCTATTGGACGCTAGTCTGAGATCACAAGAGCGTCATTAAATAAACCATAAATAAATAAAAAATAAATAAATATCAAATAACTACAGTTGAACTCGGTTATAACGACCTCGGTTTGTGCGACACTTCGTATATAACGCTATGCATTCTGCGGTACCAACTAATTCCCCATAAGGCACATGTTTTTCTGCCTTGCTTAGTACGACATACATAAGAGCATCTACCTCGGATATAACGACACTGCCAGTCATCAGTTCCAATATAATTTTCCAAGAAGTGGGATATTTGGAGAATCTCCTCGTCCTTGAGAGGACAAGCCCTCTACTCTTTCACGTAGCTACATAAATTCTGGACCTGAAAAATGACAATAGTAACGGTATTTCACCTTGTGCTAAAGTTGCCTTCTGGGTTTCTGCTCCTGCATTAACAGGAGACTGGTAACGTGATGACATGGTTATAGTCACGAATAAAATGAAGGTTTTGAGCGTCGAAGGGAAAGTTAAAGTGATACGCCAAATATAAAATGGAAAAAAAAACGCTGGCATGTGTAGGGAATTTGGTCTCCTAAATTCTACGAGCCAAATGAGTTGGAAAAACAAAACCAAAATTATTAGCGCGTTTGAACGGAATGGATCAAGAATAAAGCGACTTCGAAAGCCTGAACGAAGTGACGTCGATGAGGCGCTGATTAAGTGGTTTTAGCAAACAGAGAAGTGACAATGTACCAGTGAGTGGTCCTCGTCTAATGACAATTTTGTTCTTCCTAAATTTTAATTCTAAGTTAATGCATTTTTAGCGTAAACCTGTATGAAAATTTACAGTTATATAGGAGTAATTTTTATTTTTTGAAAATGTTAATTGTAATTTAAATTTTAAATAGATCACAGCGTTAATATTCAGTAATATGCATGCGGGCCTGTATTTTGTCTTGAAATATTTTTTCTTCACTTTTACCATACACCTCGTTTACAGCGACACTCGTTTATAACGACACAATTTATTCGGTCTCTTCGATGATGTTATAACCGAGTTCGACTATATTTATACTCCGAAAATCCCGAGTCCTATTCCTAATCTGGAGGTCAGTTATTCTGACTCGTGGTTTTCCTCAAGCCCTGCTGCCAAATACTGACTACACCTTCAAATAAGTCACGGCCGCTTCCTTTATATTCCACCTCAATCATTCGCAGTCAAATGCAGTGACAAAAACGAACATAACGTCAGAACTTCGTGGTCGCTTATGAACTACACGTTTTCACAGCCAAGACGATCACAGTCCAAATCGTGAAAACTAATCACACATACACACACACACGTAGTCGGATTCCACTTTAATGCGGCGGCGGATGGTGTGAAATACGGTACAGCACAATAGTCGAACTCCAGAAATATGGTAGCTCTGGGGTCCACAAATTGTCTACAAATCTAGGAGCCACCTCCAAATTCTAGGTGCCAGAAGTGCGACATGAAGCAAGTTCCATACTGAGGACCCAAAATTTTGTCGTAACCTGTGAAACTGAATGTCAAGTGCTGCTTTATGCTCGGTGTATGTCATCTGATACACATTTTGTATACCACAAAGAAAAAACTGCAACGATTACGCCGAAAATATTTCGCGCCGCCGTACAAAACTTAGTTACCGGGGTGATCCGGCCACCAGGATTTGTTCATCCCTGTGGTACCTTCGAAAAAGAGTAGCCATTACCACAATTAACCCTCCTCTTTATAGCGGTGCCCAGTGACTTACTGTATAATGAGTGCGAACGACATCAACAGCAACATTTTCTGGAAACTGTTCTTCACCAACATGCAAGGTTACTCACCTGAAACAAACATAAAACACTGAATGAGAGGTGGAGGTATTATTCTGGTGAATATATTATAGCAGGTATTTAGATTTACTGTCCGTTTATTAGTTTATTGAATATTTGCAGTGCCACTGTCGCAAGCGCCTCCAACCCCTCTGCCAGATATTTTGTACAAATATTGAAATCAATGAGTATGTAAGGTGTTACATAGCTACATAACCTGCTGGTACCGCTGACATGATTTTCTCAGTTTCAGGATGAAGAAGTGTGGTATATTTCCAACATATGTCGTTTTAATCTCAAGTTAAAATTCAAGAACTTGCAACCTATACAAGCGCTGGCAGAAATTATGAATCTAACTAAACGAACTCTATCTATGGAAGTTTACTTGGTATTAGTGAAAATTACAAAAGATAAAGCTGCCCCTGTACAAGCCATGAAGGCATACAGGGGGAGTGAAGGTATACTTCCACTCACTAACTCGGCACTAGATGGACGTCAGTGTTTAGCCTTGCTCCCCAGCTGATTTAACCCCGAGGAAAGAGCACCATTGAATAGGAGACTGGGCAGGCGCCACAGCTGGCCTGGACGCTTTGGAAAGGACAATATCTTGCCCCTTCCAGGATTCGGGGCCCGCAGCCTACTCACTATAGCCTGTCGACTACGCTATCCCGGCTCCAGTGAAAAGGCTGGCAAATATTAAAAGTGTTGTCTTTTAAGTTATGCTACCACGTAGCTTTACATACTTACCAACATTTCAGAGGAACATGCTATTCAGTCTTCAGGATAGAAATGAAGACGGAGGAAGCAGGTCCCTGTGAAACGTTGGTAACAACCTACCAGACACGATTTCATAAACCAGACTACAAGAATTCTCGACTGACACGTAATGGACAATGTCCATCGTCTCGCTTTGGTTAAAAAGGAAACAGAACCTTTCCGTACCCAACTCTGCTTCCTTCATCAGGACGAAGTATGCAACACACACTGCTTGCCCCAATAGTTGAAGCCGGTATCTATCCCTATGGACAAATTTCGCTCAATAAATAATAAACGCAACGGGGCAGTTGGTTGAGGCACTGCCCTACAAGCCGGAAGGTCGCGAGTTCAATTCCCGATGGTGTCAATGCAATTTTTCAATGACATAATCCTTCCTGCCGCACTATGACCCTGGGGTCGACTCAGCCACTAACAGAAACGAGGACCAGGAATATTTCCTGGGGGGTAGAACCTTGCCATCTTCATGTGCCGATTGTCTTGAAATCTGGAACCCTCAGGGTCTGTCCAGGCATTGCTTTACCTTTAAATAATTAACACTGCGTCACAGTGAAACATATGCAATAAATACTTGTACAGCAGTAAGGTACTAAACTTTAAATACCTATAGATTAAATACGTGTATATCCTTTTCATTTTCTTCAGTACGAATAATTATAAGATTTTCTCCAACTATGTCTCCCCTTTACCACACGATGATGTAATGTCAGTTGTTCCCGTGACACAATCCTTTCTGTTACAGTACGAAACAAAAGACCCAAGCCCTGTTCTGCCTCTTGAGCACGTAGCATATAAAACGGAACACATCCTAGAGAAGACTCCTTTACTTCCCCAGTATTCAGCACGGAAACATAAATTAAAACCCAACGAATAGCTCTTTGAAGACTAAACACATCTGCAACGCATATAATCAAGTCGTACCTCACAGAGAACAAAGTGTACTTCCAATAGAAAGTGTTGTATAGGGAAACAATTGCTTTTCATTGTGACAATCATATGGAACATATAAACTGTGAGTGAGTAAGACAGAAATTGTTGGTGTTAACCTGGCGGTACATATACATGTACTAACCACTAGGCTTTAAGGTTCAAATGTATCCAACGTATCTTTTGCTCGTCCTCAGCTCCTTCGATTCACACCGCAGTCGACTCACATCAGCAAGACGCTAACATTCAAACAAGCTACCTTCGACGGCAGGGCCATCTGATATCAGCCATGTTATTCTTTCTGGTGTGGATGACCTTTTAACAATAAACTGGCCAGTACGTTGTGTAATGCGCTATACTGCATTCAGCAGCACAGATAATTCTTAGTGATACTATACGTTCTGATGTTTGAAAGGTCATCGGGCACTGGGTTCAATCAAAGCGTTCATGGGAGAACGTCTAGCTGCCATATACGACGATTTTAATGGGTTAAACAATGCATTATACCGACCGGTCCACCTACGGTCCAACCCTTTAAACTTGTACAACACACTTCGTTTACTGTCGCAACAGTACTTCATAACAATGGGTGGGAGATATGCGCCACTTTCGCCCCAGAAACGAGTATAGACCTTCATGTAATATTTTTCTTGTTCGCTTTTAACCAAACTGTAATGGGTCGAAAACTTTCAGTTAAGATTTCCCATACAAAATTTCATGACAATCCGTTCGATGATTCGAACTGTTTCATGCGATTCATGGTGCGATTTTCCATAGGCGCTTAACAAGAATATGAATAAACCTAAAAAGAAACAGAGATCAGACAAGTTTAATGTATCAATAATAATACTTTCAGCACGTACCCAGAATGTGTCCAGGACTACACAAGCCATAGAAGACGAGACCGAGGTCGTCCTCTCAAAAGAGTGAAGGATCAGTTCGTACATAACTGGGGTCGGAACATGTCACGAAGCCAAACACTGCTGCTGCTACTTACCAAATTAAATTGGACGAGACGCGTGGGACACACAGCACGAACGACAGACAAGAGATGTAGAAATGTACAGGCCGAAAAAACGTCATGCGAAAATTCCACTAACGCACCTGTGAATTTCATAAAATCGTGGATTTCTTCACCAGTTATGTAAACGTCAACTATTTAAGCAGCCCTCAGAAAAATCAAGTTAGCTGGTAACATTAAAGACATCAACAAAATTCAATTCAATTCAATTCAATTACTCGCAAGAAGACGTCTGAAGATTTGAAACGAGTTCAAACTACCGCTGCTCCATAATAAAAATGTTTGTCAATTGATTTTTCATCTCAAAGCCCGAGGAGTGAGAAGAGATGGGGTGGTGGGTCGGCGGAAGAAAGGGGATGGAAATTAGCGCGGTCTTTAGGCGGGGAGAGGCAGATGTAGACGTTGCACCAGTTTAGCAGGCTCCAGATCTTCAGGATGTTTGTAACCAGTGAATGCTGAGCTATACATTTACCAGGTCCACGGAACACGGCTCTGAAACTCCACCCAGCCTCCGACTGGATGGATGCTGAGGTTCATATCCCTGGGGATACAGCAGCCCGTGCGTGAAGACGAGTACTCCCCTCCATCTGATTCAGAGGGTAAGAATAACCGGAGTTATATCTCCAGTCCCCCATGCGTCTCCTTGGAGAGTGTTTAATTAATTAAACACAGGTATAACTTCGCATTTTAAGAAACACGATCCTGCTCACCAGCTAATAGTCGCTCAGCTGGTCAAAAAGTTTGCTTCTATGCAACCCGAAAGTACGTTGCATCAACGTATCTACAATCGTCAGCCATAGGATCGTGCCCCGAGTCGGTTTCGTCCAGTACCACACATTTAGCACAGTTCTCTTAAGATTCGTAAGGTGTGACGATAATACCCATCAATCAGAATTTCTGACGTCATCACCCAAGACACAACTACCCCGGAACGAAGGGCAGACAAGTTTTGTAGCAACTATCACATATTCAATTGAACAAGATCTCATAGCATTAATTTAAACACAGCGGTAATTAACCTGTTTTAAAGTTCATAAACCCTGTACTTTGGTACAGAGTTTATGTATGGGTTTCTATAATTCTACGAACAAACGGCGATTATTTCCCTAAGCAATACACACTGGTCTTTGTAATGGATATACAGCATTTTCTGTGACTTCCGAATTGAATTTTAAGTTCTAGATCTATTTCAGACCTCACCGGGTTAATAAAGACTATGCTAGCGTGGGGATCTAGTCTCGTTAACTTTCTTGATGAATGAAGTAATATGCATAAGAGTCTGCTCATTACAACTCGCAGTGATAAAGTTCTTCTTCCATTACAGTAAAAAGCATAGCACTTGCAGCTGTTCCCGCCATCTGCAGATTATAAGCAAACACATGTGGAGAACCGCCTTGTAAGCGCATCTCTACAATGCTGTCTGAAACACTACAAAGTACGAGATTAAAGTTGGTGGGCTGTTTTGTGTCTCTTCGTAAGAGAATTGGATTTTTTGTCTTTATCCTCCTCCTTCTCCTCCACCTCTTCATCTTCTGTATTGACAAGTTTTGGGCCTCTACGTGAGGCCTGCTCCATGTCTCACCGTTGATATGGCCACTTTCTTTAAGGTCTCAGAACGTTACATTCCCCCCCCCAAGGTCTGTTACTGCATTGCTCGCTAAGACTATATGGCCCTCCATCCTTTCCACGTGGGCTCTCCATTGTTTTCTATGTATCATAAAATCCTTCACTCCTTTCCACGTGGGCTCTCCATTGCTTTCTATGTATCTTAAAATCCTTCACTATGTTAGCTACTGTTTAGTGTGGATACGAGCTCTTAACGTCCGTGTATATCCAGCAATTAAACTCCGGAATGTAATTTCGTGTATCTCAAATCCTTTATGGTTTTACCTTTCACAAACCAAACTTCCAATCCAAACATCAAGGCAGGTTTTGCTGTTATATAGTGAAGTACTAAATGAACTTCATTTAATACATTTATATTTGAATTTCTTACACCTGATCCACTTATTTTATTAAAATGATTCATCGCATTTGCCACAAATATTTCCACCCTAGAACAGGCTATAAAGGCAGCCCAGAGTGGGAGTAGAGGTATAGCTCTACACTTTCTTTAACCTGGCACTGGATAGGAGTGGGTGGTCAACGCTAAGTCCCGGCCACTTTACCCCCGGGAAAGAGACCCTGTACCCATTGTACAGGAGGCTGGGTGGGCCCCAGGGTCGGGGTGGACAGGCATGGAAAATATCGCTCCCACCGGGATTCGATCCGGACCGTCCAGCCCGTAGCGAGCGAGTCACTATACCGAATACGCTACCCCGGCCCACACTTCCTTCCGTGACCTCGACATAGTTATATACAAAAGTGTCAGCGCGCACATCCAAATTCTTTTCATCCCTGAAAGTGTTACGGTTACTTGGCAATGCTATGAGTACTGTAATACCAAACTCGGTACTTTGTGTGGCAGAAATCCAGTCGCTGGTGGTCTACACATATCAAAGAGCACGGTGGAGAAACCCACTGTACACTTTCCCATGAGGGCCGAAGAGTTGGGAGCGGGAAGGGCAGGTCAGCAATTCTCTGGCTGTAGAGTGTCAGCAGTGATTGATCTCTTGCCAACTCCCTTTCCTTGTTTTCCTCAAACGAGCTGTCTTAAATATAGAAGTGAATTACATCTGTGCTGCATTATAACACAAGAGTGGAAAGGTGCAATACAAATAGGCTGCTACTAAACACGCTGAGGGCTTTAGGGAGCAGACTGACGCGTAAAATATCCGAACCTGTGACACAGGAAGTAATAGGATGGGAAAATTACATAATTAAGAGCTTCAAAATTTATAAGCCCAACAAAATATCATCAGAGCGATGAAATCAACGGGATAAGCAACGCGAAGCATGTAGCACGCATGGAAGAGATGAGAAATGCATGAACAATTACAGTACAGTACTGTTCTCAACACCCAACCTTCTCCGATAAAACAGGATATCAAATCAGCACAGACTATTCATCTTTTATACGACTTTTAGCATTTTAACCAATATAAAACGATTTTCACTTTTTTTTTTTAGTTTTGGACAACGTACATACACAGTTGTAAAGAATTCATGTAAACAATTGTACCAGTTGATGTGAATGGTGTGTAATGAGTCCCTGAAGATGAACCCAAATTAAGGGTTCGAAACATGTAGGACAGTGGAGTTGCACAATTAATGTGACTGAATTGTACATTTTGTCGGACTGTGAATATAAAGTTAAAATGTACGGTATGCATAATATTAAATTACAGTCGTATTTGAAAAATGACATACTCGTAATGAGGAACTTCATAATTTATACTCTCACTAAACATAATTAGCTTAATAAAATGAAAGAGAGAGAGAGAGTTACGCGGGCCATGCAACACGCAGGAGGGAGACGAAAAATGTGAACCAAATTTTATTTGAAAACCCTGAAAGTAAAAGTCAACTAGGACACCCGAGCATAGATGGAAGTAAAACACTAAAACGAATTTTAGATAGATATGGTTTGGGGTGTGAAATATATTCGACTCAGGACAGAGAACAGTGCGAATTTTAGTGAACACGGTAATGAACGTTCGGGTTCCTAAATGCGTGGCATTTCTTCACAAGGTAACACACTATCAATTTCCAAATACGCTAATCCATGGTGCCAGTTACCTCTTAGTAACTACACATCGCTCACTGGTCTTTTCCTCCGTTTGTAGACACCGAGAGGCTCTTGGAATCGCCCAGTCTCCTACGTCAGGGTAAAGATAGTCACAGCTTTAAGCTGATCACTAACTCCCATCTAGATGTGAGAATAAGAATGCGTAGAGCTCTACATCCTACTAATTCTATACACCTTCTCGCCGTGGTGCTTATGCAGAGACTACCGTCACAGCAGTAACGCTAGCACAGCCAGGTATCACACCACAAACGTCACGAAACTCAATAACAGCACGGTTATTACAACATATAAACAATAGTTTTAGTGCACTTCCTTAAATACGAATCGTATTAAAATGTTTAAAATAAAAGCTACAGAATTTTTATTTTTCAAGCACAACTGCATGCCGTTAGCCTGGGATATGATTTAATTCTTTGTCGATATGACAAAACTTTAAAGATTAAAAGCACTTAAATTAAGAAATTAAAGTTCCTTCACGTAATTTAAAAATAAAATTCGAATGAAGATTCGGAAAGCATCCGAAACTCAACCGCAATACTTGCACATCGATGGCTACTTTACATATTGGCAGCAAGCAGTACGTAGCAAATTTCACATCTTGCTGCGTTCTCTGTTAATTCGACTGTCGGAAACCGGAAACACAGTGAAGTTAAGTCTTCATGTACAGGCCTGCTTCATGTCATAAACACAGTGAAGTTACGTCTTCATGTACAGGCCTGCTTCATGTCATAAACACAGTGAAGTTACGTCTTCATGTACAGGCCTGCTTCATGTCATATACCAACGTTCATACGCGCAGCAACAGTTGGAAAATACGATAAAATTTTAGCTGGAGCTTCATGTAAATTACGCGTTCTACGGACTTTCATACTTCGTATAGATCCCCAATAACTAAATCAAAAACCCTTACATAGTTTTGAATATGACAAGCGCGGACGGGCGGGGGGAAGCGGGTGGGGGGAAAAAGATATGTGTGGGTGTGAACTGTCCAGTACTCTCTCCGTGTCATAATCATATCGTCGATCTAATCCTCATGTTAGCGCGGACTTCAGAGATCCTAAGCAAGCACACACTGGCTGAGCTCCAAAACTAAGCAAGTTTAATTTGAAGAAGCAGATAGAGCATGCAGCAGCATTTGCCAGTGGCCACAAGACCAGTGGCGTGTAGCTTCCATAAGTTGCAATTAACGGAAGCCCAAATCGACGAGATATCCTTTCTTATCGCTTTTCTCGCAAGCAGCAAAAGATCTTTTTGTAAAGCATCGGTCGCTTTAGCGTCACACCTTCTTTGTTCTATTTGCCTTGTTGCGTTTGTATCAGCTCACGCGCTCTTCTGACTCTGTGGGTGTCAGGTAAGTAACACTATGTAACTATGCTGTAATGGTTTGTTATCAGCTCACGGGCTCTTCTGACTCTGTGGGTGTCAGGTAAGTAACACTATGTAACCATGCTGTAATGGTTTCTTCGTAAAATTTCCAACGGAATTATCAGACGTAACAAACGAGGAAAATTAATCGGCTTAATTACGCCGATCTGCGTACATCACATTAACACGAGGGTGCACTCTCAATTAATGTAATAGTCAAATGTAAGTTTTCAGATTTCCGCGGCAGCTTTCTTCCAATCCCTATCGTATTTTAGGTTCTTACATCGTGTAGTGTACTTGCTTTGTTCCGACGTTTCGTAAATACGTATTGTTTCAACCTTGAAGACGAGTGAATTTCAAATACCCTGAAGATGGAAGCAGTATGTTCCTCTGAAAAGTCGGGACAAACCAAGTACACTACATGGTGTAAGACCACAAATTACGACAATCTTTTGCATAACGGCCGCATTTTGGTCAACGTTATTTAACACTCAGCGAGCTTAATATTAGACCTACACTACCTTCTTACGACACTGGGTGCCACAAATATGTTAAGTATGGCAGCCTAGTCATTGGCATGGCACCGGAGCCTACCAATATCAAGATATGGCACTGGCCAAGACATCAGCTATCCCGGAGAGTCAGCAGACCAACTTCTGATCTTAAAACATGACACTGTGTTGTAAATTGCAGTTCTGTACACAAAGTGTACAAAGCGAAAAAAAACTCACTGGAAGGTCATGTCCGCTCACTTACCTGTTTCGTCCTCGACATCACAACTAAATACACAGAACAGAGACCTGACGGAGAACCTCAGAGTCACTCGGCTGTTCAAGAATTTCTCCCCCCTTGTCGAAAGACGTTTATTACCGTGTTCATAAACAGTCCGCCACTGAACTTGATATTCAGCCAGTTCATAACCTCCCACCACATTTCTTTAAGATCTCCCACATTTTCAGTTAGCTTCTCAACAACGCCTAGATCTTCAAAGATTTCTCTTCCCTTCCATGTTTTCCGGCCAAAATTTTGTACGCAGTACTGGTTTCTTTCGTGCACACCATATGCCCTGCATAATCTCATCCTACCAATTCAAAGGCTAAGGTTATATTTGGTACTGCAAAATTCTTGCGATGACGAGAACAGGAGCCCGCGACGCAAACATCATATTAACTTCAATAGTCTGGGCGGCATTCGAGCCTGCAGTCTCAACATTCGACTCGCCTAAGGTCTTTACAAGCCACTGGTAACTATTTGCACCGCCTGGTTTAACATTAAATAACACAGTACCTCACCCACGCAATTTATATATGTAGATTTCGCTTTGTATTCAGACTATGACGGTTTCCATAAGCATCCGACACTTTGTAATGGATGCGTAATGCGTTTTTCTGGTACGCAAGAACCTTCTTCTTCTTATTCTTCGATTTATCCCCTCATGGCTCTCCGTCTTCAGTTTCCACAGTTCTTAATCTGTTCTCCCTGCCTCCATTTCCACAACTGACTTACGCAATATAATTTCCAAATAAATGTACGTCTCCCTCTTCTACAACTGACGGCCAGCACATCATATTTTTCGTAACCTTTCCTCCTTCCGTCGTTCAATATGGCCATACCATCTAAGTGTTCTACTTTCTAGGTTTCTTATCACTGATATAGTAACATCTATTTCTTCCCATAATGTTGCAGTCCTCATTCTGTTCCCTTGTCGCTTCACGATATCTTAAATTATACAATTCAACTGACTTCTCAGACATTATCAAGATGGGATCCTCTAAATAATGAACCCACAGTGCAAGCCCCAGCCCCATGCATAAGACCGATATATTCTCTGCGCCCCTTCTCTTCCTCTCACTCTCAGAACCTGTACAACTGACAATAATTCCAGCCAAGAGAACTGGGCGAGTGCCAATCCACACGGCTAATCCTGTGATAAAAGTGCAGAAGGTGTGAACACGATGCAGGAAATTTTTAAGCAGCAGCAAAGAATAAAGATTAAGGTTCCGAAAACAGGAGGGTGCAAATGGCAAAACAGAAGGTCAATTAAGCAACTGAATGTTTACACAGGACGCGTTTAAGTGTACGGTAATCACTTTTTGGGTGAGGTGTACAAGCTACAGAGCCTGTCAGCACCTCAAACTTTTTCCCAAACTGTGAGGGCGGTTGTATTACGTTACATAAAGCAGTTTCCATTTTGATTCTAATTAAAAATCAAACATGTATCTACACCAATGGTTCTCAACGTGGGCCATATGGCGCCCCCAAGGAGCCACACCAAGTTTCTGAGGGGCCACAGGAGAATGACAGAAAATTAGGGGGCCACAGTAACTTTTGAGAGGGCCACCGCAACGTTTAAGTGCCTGAATAAAATATGTCAAATTTAACACTGAATCGAAGGTTCCCTACTTCCCTGCATCCCCTGCAGCACACAAAGCAAAGTTATATCTTATTGCTTTTCCCACATCTTATCTGGTTGTATCTGGTTTTAGCTGGGCGACTTATTTGCCATCAAAAGTACGTAACCGTCTTAATGATGTGAGGAGAGGTGATCTTCGCTTGTCACTGACACACTGCAACCGGACATTCAACAACTTGCAAGTGTTCATCAGGCCCAAGGAACACACTGAACATAATGCCAGTTTTTAACTGAATATTTTTACTTGTATAAGTAAACAATGTTTTTTATCTTTTTTTTTCAATGGCTCGACAGCCCCTTGGAGGCCTAGGCCGCCTCATTTTTCGAGGCTTCACGATCACCTTTTTAGACACAACACACTCGGTAGGACTCCTATGGACGAGGGACCAGCTCGTCGCAGAGACCTCTACCTGACAACACACAACACTCACAAGAGACAGACATCCATGCCCCCGGTGGGATTCGAACCCACAATCCTAGTAAGCGAGCGGCCGCAGACCTATGCCTTAGACCGCACGGCCACTGGGATCGGCAACAATGTGTTATACCTAAACAAAATATTTAAAAACAATATAATATTGTAAATAAAATATACATATAGGCCTATTCTAATATATAAATCGATAATGTGGAAATAAAGTAACTTCTTTTCAGAAGTAAGAGCGTCTACGAAGGGTGGGGGCCACACAGATAAATCAAGATCAAAGGGGGGCCAGGAGCAACAAAAGGTTGAGAAACACTGACCTACACGACAAACAGACCCATATGCACGGTACTGCAGCATCTTACAGCATTCCTTCCAAAGAAAATATAGGATCATGTAAAGATCACCTGAAGCCGTAAAACGAACCAAAGGCTTTTCCAATCCAGCATCTCCCTTCACAGCGAAATGAGAAACAAACACAAAATTTGACTCGGAAAACGTAAAAGCAAAACTCCACTTGGGCGATTGAGGCATGCTGAATGATAACATCAAAATACAACTTAGAAATTGAACGTAATGGTGTGAATTGGATTCAGTTCCTTTAGGATAGTATTCCAAATAGTGCGCTTCTCTGAATATGACAAACAAAAATTTGGGTTCCACGAGAGTTCACGACTGACAATATCTTAAGCCAGCGGAAACAAATCAAGACCCTTATACCCAAATTTTCTATGTTCCATGTGACTTTCCTCTCACCTACGCGTATATTCCAAGATCTACAAGTGGTCTCATCCCTTTCATGTTTTCCCACTACAATATTTATTCTCTTCTCGTCTCTCCAATGAGTGCTACATGGATTTGATCACATCAATAACATTTCGCGAAACAGTGGAAATTATGAAGCTCATCACTGTAAAATTTTCTCCATATTCCCGTTATGTGATTACTTCCTAAATATATAAATTACAGTACATACCATAACATTGTGGGAGGGGGGTCCTATCCTGCATTGCATAGAAGTGACCTTATAGAACGAATTTTGTAAGTTTTCTTATCTTCCTGCAGCCAGTCGGGCAGTCACTCTACCCGACCAACCAATCAGTCACCCATCACTCAAGCAGTCACGACGTTTCTGCTAGGCTGAACACCACACCTACAGCATTACGACATGACACTCACTGAACAGGAAGTGAAGTGTGCATGCGTGTACCAAGCAACTCAATTTCAAGTTTCAATCCAATCCAACTTCCAAGGATATCCAGCAACACTGACAAACTCAAGGTCCAACCATAAAGCCTCTCAAAATGCTGGCTCTCTAGTTACGACACGGTGCTGTGGTGCTGTTTCGTACAAATGATAACGTGTTACTGGCTTCATAGCTGACAAAGCCAACATTTCCACCTTAGGGACGCCCGTACAAGTTTGGGTTACAGCACACGCAAACTCAAAAGTTCGCCTTCCCCTAATGCATTTCTCCGTGCGACGAATTCCTTCAGCAGACCTGACATTCGTGTTACATTTTGGACCAAAATATGTTGAGATAAAACTAACACATCCACGGTAAGGACCATAACGTCACAGAATTTATTTCAAACTGTGTAGCACGAAGTTACGTTCTTGCCTCACAGAAAGCACGCTACACCGTCATTACAAACACCGTTTAATACTGAGCTGATACAAAACTACACCATCACAGTACACTGAAGTTTGTGTGTTATGTTTGACTACGACTTTCTGCTACACGTTTCGTTCTTAAAGGTCGTCAGGGAGATCATTCTGTAACACCAAGACTGGAATAACATATCGTTATCGCTTTACGCTTTAATATTATAATTGGTACTTACATTCTGTCTGGTAACTTATGTAGCCAATACGTACTACATTACAATACACTAGAAGTTTTAAAATGAGAACTGTTTAAAAATTACGACTGTAAATTTGTTTTGGAGTACTACCTCTACATTCATTCTCCTTCTGATACTGAGCGGAATGTTGTTGTTGATGATGGTAATAGTAATTCAATTCAGTTAAATTCAGTGGGTATTTATTAATGTGCCGGCTTACCAGCACAAGTGCCAATTACAAAGCCAGCACAAAAAACACAAATAAAACACAAAAGCAGTACAAATACACAAGATAAACAACTAAAGAAACGAAACAATTCAACTATGTAGAAAAACAATATAAAGAGGCACTGGGGCAGAAAACCTATACCTCCGGGTTATGTTAACAGTATATCTTCACAGTTTTCGTCGTCAGGTTAAATCGGATTTCTGAGAATATGTTTCAGTTGAAACTAATGCGCGGTCTGAAAATGAGTTACTTCAAACACTTTAACGTTGATTATTCTAAGGAACCGTACAAAACCCATAAATACACTCTGTGCACAAAACGCAGAGTTACTGCCTATTTCTGGCATAAGGTAAAGCAATCCCATTACAGGCTTGGACAGGCCCTTAGGGTTCCAGGAGGTTGAGGCTCCCAGATTTCTAGACAATCGGCACATGAAGGTGGTAAGGTTGTCAGCCCTAAGCACCGGCCGCCTTTACCCCCCAGGAAATACTCCTGGTACTCATTTCTGTTAGAGGCTGAGTCGACCCCAGGGCCATAGTGATTTCTGGCATAAACCTTTCACAATACCAGCTCAAACCATACCACATTGTCAAGCAAACTGCATCGAGCGTGACACTTGTAATTTATATTCCGGAGTTGCCCACTTCTAATCTTGGCCACGACACTGACTACCAGCGTTGTTGATTATGTCAGTACATATCTATGAGCCTGCCACAAGACTCCACGGCAAGTTAGTCATGTAATTCGAACTAAATGCACTTACAGTTAACAAACATACGTTATATTATCTCATGGTACACACTCTCCTACATGCTTCGACTTAAAATAAGCCATCCTCAGAGAGAATCAAGCATTGAGGATGGGAGACACATGTAAACACAAGTATACATCAACATCAAATGTTTTTTTTCGTGTTTCGACAGCCCTAGTGGGCCTAGGCCTCCTCTATGAGGTTATTCGATCATACTTAGACACACCACACTCGGTAGGCCTCCTCTCGACGAGTGATCGGCCCGTCTCAGAGACCTCTAAAACACACAACACTCACAAGAGATAGACATCCATGCCCCCGGCGGAATTCGAACCCGCAAACCCAGCAAGCGAGCGGCCGTAGACCCAAGCCTTAGACGGCGCGGCCCCTGGGATCGGGCATCAAACATGTGGGATATACAAATATAGGATCCCGCACTAAAAATCAGTATTTTTTATTACATTAATGTAAATAATTGGTTTTGGCCGATCCCAGTGACCGTGAGGTCTAAGGCGTGGGTCTGCGGCCGCTCGCTTACTAGGATTGTGGGTTCGAATGCCACTGTGGGCATGGATGTCTGTCTCTTGTGAGTGTTGTGTGTTGTCAGGTAGAGGTCTCTGCGACGGGCTGGTCACTGGTACAGAGGAGTCCTACCGAGTGTCGTGTGTCTAAAAAAGTGTGATCGTGAAG
The DNA here is from genome assembly GCA_021186555.1 of Reticulitermes speratus. Taxonomy (NCBI): domain Eukaryota; kingdom Metazoa; phylum Arthropoda; class Insecta; order Blattodea; family Rhinotermitidae; genus Reticulitermes; species Reticulitermes speratus. The sequence goes on from JAJKFL010000005.1 coordinate 27,682,634, forward strand.
CCTCGAACAATGAGGCGGCCTAGGCCCCCAAGAAGCTGTTGAGCCATTGGAAAAAAATAATTGGTTTGTATATTTATCATTATTAACAATTAGATTAAAAAGACATTAAACTATTGATGTCTACACGAAGAACGTTCATTAAAGTCCATATGTGTTTGCGCCTTTTGCATTCAAACATCTACTATGCTTTGTTTTCGATCCTAATATACATCTCGTCCTTGTAATCAATTATGTGGTGTGCACTATATAGTAGAACACTCAGTATAGTGCCATGCTTGAAAAGCTGACAGTCGCTCAGCTAATGAAGAAATAGCCAATCTGTAATGCAACATGAAGGTTCAGTACCGTGTTCATAGCAGCCCGTTACTGGATATATTTTCCAGAAGGGATAAAGGAATTTAAATACTACAGTTCCACGTGCTACCGTTCAATTAACTTACCCTTAATTAAGGAGACCGCGTACTTTATTTGATCTCATGCGTACGGAAGAGGCATATGCTCCGCGATGTATATACATCGACTTGATTAATTTGCAAGTGCGGACTTTTAATCGCTTAAAATTAATTACTTCCCATCAACATGCATCTTATTTTGAACAGAATCTCGATGCAACGGGTGTAGAAAGAATAAGATGATTAATTTAGTCGTTTCCTCAAATTATTCGTCTTGGCTCTTTTGAGGGGAAAGAATGAAGTAGAAAGCACTTCAGGTATGATAATACGCCTACTTAATCCTCTGAAGGCTTAACTTCGTCTACACAGAACTTACAAATTCAGTTCCTACCTCACAGACGTCTCCATCACAAAGACAAATCGGTTAATGCTGTTTAGGAGAATATCGATATTGATTCTAAGAATGATACAAAAACATACGGTACACAGCATGGGCAAAATTACGAGCCCCTCTACATGTTCAAGCTGGAGATGTATATTCGTATACGGCTACCCTTGTGGTTTACAGGGTTAAAAACCAATATTCTATCCGGGGATTGATGATACTTTATTTTAATTGTTCTTATCTCCTTCTGAAGAAATTTCTTCCAGTAATTACTGGAATACTACAGCTGAACCGAATGTATAAAAAGGTACGCGTAAAGTATCTATGTGAACAACACAAATCTCGACTTAGAATTGCAAAGAGGTACTAAATCACTTAGAGCTGACTGCCTTCTTAGTGGACGATATATTACAACAAGAAGACTGGGGTGTAATAGAGGAAGTTTCCGAGGCAACACACAAAGAAGGAAGAAACTGGACATATAAGTCAGCCTTGTCTGTGTCTGTGATCAGAACAGGTGATTTACTGTCATGATATAATGCAAGTAATGGTTTCACAAGTTTGCTTTTAACACTGTTAACTTCGAGTCTACGAATCACGTCTTTGCGGGTCTGAACCGTTTCTGCGCATTTTAAACTACCGCGGCTTCAAATTCCACTCATAAAAAGTCCTATAATTTCTAATGCTGAGCTTCCGACCTGTGGGGACTGCGAAGTCCACATTCACCGTAGTTATCTTCTACCTACCCTACATAGCACACTTCTTCGTTAAACTATCTCAGTGAGCTATACATAAACACTCATTCAACAAAGTGTTTCTACAGAACAAAAATTCAAGTCATGAGGCGTTAAAATCAGCGTAGTCATATCCTACCGATATCAGTTAACATCTTTCTTGCGGTCCAGATATTATAAAGCTATTAGGAGTATAACACCGATACAGTACTGTTAGGTAACATTACATTTCGGCAATGGCAACACGAGATCTTTAAAGCACAGTGGCTCGAATATGAAACGCCAGATGTAACACTGAGGAACTGCATGTTTCTCATGAAGTGTATTTATCGGTATCTTACAACTCGCATGATAAATACCGACTGTGGCTATTTCCCTAAACAGCATTAACCGGCTGGTCTTCGTAATGAGGATTCTTTGTCTTTTCCGATTGGAAAAAACTCAGTTTTAAAGTAATATCTGCGTAAGAGTCAGGAACCAAAATGGTTTTAAGATTAGAAAGTCATTAAAGAAAAATAAATCACACCTTTATGGACTGTCAAAGTCTGAACATATGCGCACAATCCTCACTAGACTTATAACAGAACGATAGACATCTACTGCTTCAAATTAAACCGCAAAGTTCACATTTCCATCAAATGAACAAATAAAACCATTACGTCCTTACATCTGCAACTCGAGCCAGATTAACGGTTCTTTAAGAAACGGACCACTTGAAGAAACGGAATGAAAAGCAGCGTAAGTGGAAACGCCAATAAACTTTCGCTGACAGGATGGATTTTATTGCGCCTTCAGATCGCAGTTAGCCCTTTACAAGAACGCTCGCAATTACATGTACCGCCTACTCAACATTAAAAAGCTCTGAATTCCGCCCACACAGTACATTAATTATGTGCTGCGTACGATTTTAAGAATAAACAAACAGCGACCATCTCCTTACACAGCATTAACGGTTTGGTCTTCATAAGAGAGATACGGAGTAAAGGTTACAGTTTTGAAATGTGAAGCTGCGCAGTTTGGAAAACTGGCACATTGCTGCCGTTTCGAGAGAACCCGCTTCCTCAATTTTCTACCCTGTACAGTCCCATATATATATATATATATATACATACAAGGACTTCATTTGTTTCAATAATTACGCTCTGGCAGAGGACACTGCAACACAAATGATTCCGCCGTAATGGAAAATTTAATCTACCCTTCACTACGTTAGGCCAATGAAGACATTACAAAATTCCGCTCATAATATAAGGCACGAATGTCAGACTCAGTATACAGTGACACACGTAGACCTAAACCAATATCTGGGGACCAAAGATGCATTTACCCATTTGACGCAAGAAAGATAACCATGCACTATTTGATCTTCGGTCTCCCTATGAAGCAAAACAACTGTGAATGTCAGGCGACGACCTTATGCCAAAAAAAGAAGGGGGGCGCACAGAGTGTTTTAATGCGTGAGATGCAAATGGCCGATCCAAACCTTAGCGCCATGTATTTATAAAGGTTAAGATTATGACCTTCGGGGATGTAACGTCGTGTAGTCTTTTCGAAAGGTACCAGCGCTGCGAGGAAACCAGTGTCACCAGGTCACACGACGTCACAACCTAGAAGACCGCAATATTAAGGGTTTAGAAAACCTTTATCTTTGGAGCTGAAGATGAAGGCAGCACATTGCTCCGAAACGTCGCTATCTACAAAAATATTACGCCTTATCCCAGAACATCGCACCCTTGCGGGATTAGGAAACATTTATCTTCAGGGCTGAAGACGGAGGCAACAAGTCTCTGAAACATTGATGCTTATCTACCAAACCACAAGGTGTTATATACCTGAAGAGTTTAGGAAACCTTTATCTTAAAAAAAAGGCGGAGGCAGCAGGTTCCTCTGAAACGTACGCAGCCTACCTATCTACCAAGCTACACGTCTCTCATCCTAGGAGACAGTAATTTTAAAGGTTTAGAAAATTCATCTTCAGGGCTTAAGATGGAAAAACCAGCTTCCTCCGAAACGTTGGTACTTTTCTACCAAATTACGCTGCTAGATATCCCAGAAGACGATAATCTTAACGGTTTAGAAAACATCTTCAGGGACGAAGATGGAGGAAGCAAGTTCCTCCCGAACTTAAGTATCTACAAAGATACGAGTACACCGACTCACTTTCCAAAGATAGCAATCTTGCGGGTTTAGGAAACCTTTATATTCAGGGCAGGAGGTTCATCCGAAACGTTGGTATCTACCAAAATGCACGGCGTCACATCCCAAAATACCATAATCTTAATAATTATCGTACTTATACCCTGTCTCTTCATAAACGCTATTGTGACGAGGAATAGGACGCCTTAGACGGGGAATCAGTCTATCATTAAGACCCTCTAACTTGACATAACAAAAAACGCGAGAACATCTCTATGCCCTTGTAACCTCCAACCCTCCAGATTAAATGGGTGCCTGGAGCTCTATATAAGAAGTTACAATGGCCGAAACGTGATGCTAATCCAATATTTCTCTCTAGCGAGAAGCTTAAAACTCCACGAAGCTTTACCTTCGTTCATCCACAAGTCATACTGCGGGACGCATAACGACTGGACCCTTTTCCTGTACTGCGATCAGTAACATCCAACTTGCATTATTCTGATATAACTTTGTTATTAATTTATGATCAGAATTTACAGAAAGTTTTTTTGCGGGTTGCATGTTTCCATATCCAATGCTGGTGGACGGAACTGCCATAGTTCAAAGGTCGCGACGCAACATTACAACCCAAAGGTCACTAAAACACAAAAAATAAGAAATGACCATGTTACGCTTGTCCCCTGTCACCACGTCATGGCACGTACTCAGGTGGCGCAGGGTGCAAACGGCATCCACATATGGAAATTAACTGCAAATATACTAAATCAGCAGTCGCGTGCAGCCGACAATGGGTGATCCTCCAGCCTATGAACTGAACGACGCTACATATCCTCAACGTGAAAGACAGCACGTTACAAAATGGTACGTTGGTAACCACGTACCAGAACCACACTACAAAATGTCACAACCCAGAAGCCCACTGTACAAATCTTCAACGCAGTGGACTCATACCTCACAGGCCTACGAAAACAACAAACGGATAAGCGATGTTCGGCAGGAGATTCGACACTACAAGCACCAATACACAGAATGAACCAAGTAGTACGGGCATTTTTAAATGAAACACGGCACTACTTTTACAGGACGACTGTGCTATATATTTTTTTTTCCTATGGCTCGACAGCCCTATATGGGCCTGGGCCTCCTCGTTTCGTCGAGGTTTCATGATCACACACACTTTAGACACACCACAGTCGGCAGGACTCCTCTGGACGAGGGACCAGCTCGTCGCAGAGACCTCTACCTGACAACACACAACACTCACAAGAGACAGACATCCATGCCCCCGGTGGGATTCGAACCCACGATCCTAGTAAGCGAGCGGCCGAAGACCCACGCCTTAGACCGCACGGCCACTGGGATCGGCGACTGTGCTATATATCTGGCCATTATTCGCCGGCTGCTCATCGCGGAGGCGTGGGCTCAATCCCAGGATCATTCTTCATGTTGGACTGGCAGACTTCGGTTTACTCCTGCTAATTATCTAATCACCAGTGCTGCATCTATGATCAGGAACTAGTAAAATAGGCCTATTACAGGCCGCAGTAGAATTACTCAATTCAACTCACAGCCACAACGAACAAATATTTTAAAGTGGTGTCTAAATTTTCCAAAGCAAAATATAAACTGAAATTCATTTACACATTTCATGCAAACTGCGAGCTATACGGATGGATAAGAAAGCGGGAGCTGACAGGCTTTGAAATGCGGTGAAACCAGAAAGAGGGATGCGCTGTGTATCTGACAAACTTTATATCAATACTAGCAAATCCTCTTTCGGTACAACCAGTAAAAATACTGCCGACAGCTGTATCAGCCGACGGTCAGTCCGACTTCGATCTGTGTGGAGATGCAGGAACAAATGGTGTGGTGGTGGGTGACCAAACTTTAGACATGATGTAGCCTGTACACAACAGAGCAGAATTTGACACGGACCTTTGGGTTCTATATGAGCTAGGGATTTCTCAGCAGCTACACAATGCCGCAGTACAAACTTGCACCTAGCGGGCTGAGTCACTATACTGAAGACTTCGAAAGAATTCTCATACATTGATCCCACCACATCTCCCTCGGCTGTTTACGCTTTTTCCCAAAGCGTGATCTATGAACAGGATGGATTCTTTATCATGTGACAGTTCAATCAAAGTATCTTCCTTATTAGTGAGCCAGATCTCTCTACGCACTTCGTAAAATGGATTCTTAAACCAAAACATGTTCAATGTGACGTTTTCGAAGCTCACGAACTTTGGGCAACCAAGACGCAAATTGCGCAAAACCTTGGTGACAGTGTCTGTAGAAATGCATCAAAATTTTCACTAAATGACGTATTTCAAATCCCGTACTGTGTGTGGACTTTTATGAAACACACCATACTTCAAATAACCCCAAGAAAAACAGAAGAGTTAAGGTGTCGTGACGTTGGTGACCACCGTAATCCTTCCCCAAACAGCACTGGACACGGTTTCTACAAGCCTACTCGAAAACGTCAAGCAGTAACTGAGACAGACGACATTTCTGGTGTGAGGTCTGGCACCGTTTCGTTGAAACTGAAACCAACATAAACGGGTCCCTCGATAAACACAGAACCAAAAACAGAGACTCTTCAAATCGCACTCCACACAGTGATTGTAGGTGCAGTGGGTTAGCAACGATAAGTACTGGATTTTTTCGGGCCAAAATTCCAACATTCTGTTTGCCAATGTCAGCATTCAAATAGAAGTGATCTTCGTATGAGACCCACGTGACATCCGAACATCCGAAGTTTCCCCAAGCAGCGCTCTGTACTCAGTCACAAATGTACAACTTCGCTGTATTCTGTCCTACGGTAATGGCCGAAAAGTTTGTACGGTAGTAATGACAATCATCACAACACGGAAATAATGACAACCATCACAACAAATGTTTTCCTTGCATTGTCGTTTGAGACCCCACCTGTTGTGATAAACGACAATTCATTCACTTGAACGTCTTGTTATGGTGCAACGACCAATTCTTCCGTACTAACAGATAGGCCACGTTTATGCCCCTCTGTTCGTGCATCACACACATTTCCTGTTTCTTAAAACCGTTTGACAAGCCCGCAAATAGTGTCACGCGATGGTTTAATACGACAACCACACTCTCCACGACATTTTCTCCCCATAACAACGCCAGAACTGTGGAACAAAATATTTTGACAACATACATTTTCAGATCCTTCGCGTAGGACGCCATCTTGAAATACGTTCAGCGTTGCCAGCGACATCGTCAAGAAATCGTATGTAGAAGCCTGTGGACGTTTCGCTAATAAAGACGGGTTCGTGTGTACACAGCACTGACGTTTAGGGTTCCACTATCCACTGGCTTCATTCTAAACCTTCATTACGGCCTGCATAAACAGAAATTATGTTTTATGAAGTACGCTTACTGTCAGTTCCTATTCTTTTTGAAAGTGAAACTTTGGTTTTAATAATTTGAAGCCTAAGATTCATCTAAAACAATGTTTAAAAACCCAGTCACTACGTCACAGAAAACGTACTGCGTCTCCATTATAACAACCAATTGATTAATTTGGTTCAGGCATACAATCGCTGTTTTACATTCATATGACACTCTTAAACACACACTGTGGGAAAACTAAAAAAACTGCATTAAATGTCCAAGCAGACAGTACGCACAGTTACCATAGTGCTGTTACGGGTTAAGGAAAGGATATGAAAGCAAATGGCCTACACAAGCTGACGAAATTAAATTCTTAAGTTATGTTAAAATAATACAGCCTTTTGTATAGGATGAAGAATAATGATATACATATGCACATATATGTATTTCCTGCAGACACAAGAGTAAAATGAATTTACCTGGAAGTGGACACAACATGTAAACATCCGGAAGAATATTATCAAAATCCGTTATGAAGTACATTTCACAGAGAAAAATTGCATGTGGCAGACTCGGTAAACGTACGATTTAAGCCAGTCAAGTAATGGCAGAAGACTACGTGGAGGTAAGGTATTTTAAAAGATTCTCAAGAAGTTTCCTCTCATAGCCGGAATGTACTGACGTATGCCATAGTTTTATGTAACAACCACAACAACAGAATGTCTAAAGCAAGAATGTTTACGCTGCTATTAGGTCACGGGTGACAGCATCCAGTACAGCACCTGTGGTGGCGCCAGACTAATGTAACTGCAGAAAGATGGAGTAATTAGGTCGCAGCGCCAGTCGGAATTGATTTAAAAAGACCAGATTTCGATTATTATTATTATTTCAGTCATTAGAGGGACAGGTAAGCACCTAGCCTTCGTACGCCAACCTGCCACCGACATCGCCCGACTCACCAGGACGGAGCTCTAATACCATGGAACTCACGCTTCAGCACGCAGTCTTATTGATCTGGTATCTAGAAGGTAAGGGTTGGTAACGATTACAATTAACGCTTATGGCTGGAAACAGCATGTAACTACGGGACAAATTTATTGAAGATTGAGTTACAGGGACCAGGACTGCTGGAGTGAACTGTATCAGACAGGAAGATAACGGCTCGTATATTTGGTTTAACGCTAGTGGAAAAGACACATTCGCAGCGTCACAGTCTTGTATTTATGTAAATACAAGAATAAGGACTTGCTAGAGTGCCATGTATAAAAAACCCTCGTCCCTCCCCCGTCGACCCACATCTAAGGGACACTACCGAGATTGGCCCGGAATGGCTACGCATGCGCTGGCCATATGCAGCGTCCTGAGAAAAAATCGTGGAATACATATGATGGTAGCAGCAAACAAATTAGGCTTTCGGCCCTTAGCACCGCTCACGCCGGCCTGCGTTACGTGTGTTCGATGTCAGACAGATCAGGCCCCTAAATGGGACACAGGAAAAAGTGGTGCCAGCGGTAAGTTTCGGCCTGCAACATTACGAAGTGGTGCCACCAGTAGGACGCTGATGTTACGTGCTGACAAAGGCATGGACACTATTGCCGGCATTGCACGCAGAATTGTGTGTGACTCAGCTTATTTATCTTATAAGCACAGTGGTAACTATACGCACACCCCATTAACATTGAGAAACCCTTCACTCTGCTCACAGAATATATTTCTTCGGCTATCACAATAAATAGCTGCTACTTCTCTCAAAAGCATTAACCGATTGGTCTTTGCAGTGGAGACCCAATGTGTTTTCTGTGCAACTGAATTTTTAAAAATATTATTTAGACGCACTTCCTACTTCAAAAGGTTAAAATGCCCATTACCGTCAAAAGTAAACATAAAGTTGTGTCGGTCTGAAGTGGTTAGGCTCTGGTTGCAGGAATACACACACACAGAACACGCACTGAGTTCCGTGTGATAGATTCTAAAATGCCATTACGGGAATTAAATGAACTTGACTATACCATCAGTCGCAGACTTCATTACCTTTTTTGCAGTACAGAACGTCGTTAAACAATAACTCAATTACATCGCTGGCATGACGATGAGGGGGCGTCAATAAATACAACCAGTTCGGTGGTTGAAATAGAACCGTGTTATCGCCTTAACTGGTAACCAATGAAACTGTAATCCCACAGGAGGTCTAGTATGGTCAGATTACTTGTAACAGCATTGACGGAGCCCGGTACAGCCCCACAGCGATGGAGTTTATCTCGTGTGACACCCCTGGACCTTGGGGTAGTCAGAATTAGAGTGAGATAGACAACAGCCAGCGGTCTATTTACAAAGCTCTCTTGCACATATTCACGGACGAAAGAACGTGCCTAGGTCCAAAACCACGTGGATTTCAAATATAAATTACAAAATATTCTGTAATGAATATACATCGTTGGAATCACCGTACGACAGATTATGTCTCTAGTTCAATGAAGGTGGCAGGCACATCACGTTCACAAGCGATGGCGTCGCGCGGATGTGTTATGGCGAGACAGGATTTATCTTTCGTCGAATACTGGACGAAGATCATCATACTAACACAACATTTAGAACTCCTTAAACGTCGTTAAACATATTGGAAAACCGCGGGTACTTACGAGTATATGGGGAAGTGACATACAGAGTAAAAGGACAGAAATTACTAACCTCGTACCGTGCACAATCGTATGGCAGTTCAACAGAATACCATCAGTGTACACTTGAGGTTTGCACACCTTTTTTATTTCTTGTCTTGTGGCGCAACAGCCCCACTCGGGCCTAAGCCGCCTCACTGTTGAGGTTTCGAGATCACACTCGGTACGACTCCTCTGGACGAGGGATAGGCCCGTCGCAGAGACCGCTACCTGACAACACACTACGTTCACAAGAGACAGACATCCATGCGGAATTCGAACCCGCAATCCCAGCAAGCGAGCGGCCGCAGACCTACGCCTTAGATGGCCACTGGGATCGGCCGTATAACTGCGTTATTTGTGTATTTATTGTCCACTACACTGTTTCGGCCATTGCCCATCATCAGGGAAACATACAAATTATACAACGAGCATTTCTAAGTTTTATACTATTCATACATACTTTAGTTTCCGTACTTGTAAATATTACGCAATTTGAATTGGTTTTAATCCTGAGTCCAGTATGAAAAATTAAATCTTATTAAAATCTAAAATTTAAAATTCAATTCGTTTTTAGCGCCTTCGTTTCGCATACCGACTCAGGATTGAAGTATCACCTTAAAGTGTAAAATGTTCACACGTACAAAAAAATAATACTTATTCGCATGGGTACACAAATCCCGGGCCCCTGGTCCCGCGGGTGACTAATATTTTCAGCGTAATTGAAATTTGTTTCCTTACAAACATAAAGGTGCATCACTTTACGTAATCTAGCAGAAGGCGCCAGATAACAATGAGCTTCACCCACCACTCCAAAACTGTCGTTCCTGACTGTGGAACTAGCTTCATATCACCCTTCTAGCGCCTTGAATTTGGAGGTGTCTCCTAGATTTTTTGAAAATTTCTGGACCCCTGCGTATATATATTATGAATATAAACCACAGTAACATACCTTATGTAACTCACAGGTTTCCCTAATGATGGCCATTCAATAGCAGATACATGCGGGAGGCAATAAATGAATACATAAATAAGTCAAGCGTGCAATGACAGTATTTTGTTGAACTGCTGTCAGACGTTATTATTAGCATCAGCGTAAAGACAGACCTCGACTACACAGATAAGCCTCGTCAGGATATACTGTCTCCAGGCCCAGATTCTAACCAGGCACATCCTGAATGTAAGTTCAGAGCTGTACCGCTATTCCAGTCTGTTCGGCTCCACGTTTTTACGCAACCCTAACTTGTCCGCCACTACGCCAGTCCAGTACACGCACTCCCAATCTATTTATTTAGGATCCACTTCAATAATCTTCCCTGTCTACGTCAAGGCCTTTCAAGTGGCTTCTTCCCTTCGGTTTTACAGAACGAAAATTGGTATGGATTTCTCATCTTCCATACGTGCCACATACCTCGTCCCTGATAAAGACGAAGATTAGCTCTGTGTAACGGGTCCTACAGAGCAGGCTTCTAATTCTTTATTTTACATTATTAGCTGAGGATGGAGACACAGATCGGCTCCAAGACGAAGTAATATATTTGAGTTTTATTTTAATACTGATACCACTACTACTACTATTACTACCACTGCGACTACTACTACTACTACTACTACTACTAGTAATAATAATAGCAAGAGCAGCGGCGTCAACACCAACAACACGAACACCACCACCACCACCAACGCCACCACCACCACTACAACCAACAACACCAACACCACCAACACCACCACCACCATCACCTACAACAAAAACAACACAAACATCACCACCACCTACAACTACAAAACCTCCGCCGCCGCCGCCGCCACCACCACCACACCACCACCACCAACAACAACAACAACAACAACACCAACAACAAAGAGTGAGTCTAATACACCACTCTCATCGTGATTACAACTGATGTACGCCCTGACGTGGTATGCAGATTTTACCAAGACGTCTTCATTTCAAAAGGGCATACGGTTACGGTACACGCGTCTTCTGCGCAAAACGCTAAGTTCTTAATATTACGTAGCTTAGGCCTATAGCAACCACTGTTTTAGCAGCTTAAATGAATTATAAAAATCTTACTAAAACTAAACACAACGGGCACACCTACGCTGTTACGTGGCTCGGAATACTGGATGTTAACGAAAAAACAAATATGAAATTATGAAACATCGAGCTGGATTCATCTAGTATACGAATGGGCACAGTGGTGGGCTTCTCCGAACACGATTATAAACAAGTGGCCTTAATCACGTTTTGGAGGACTCTCCGTTTTATGGAGTGACCTACAGTAGTTACGAGGTACTTTTAATACATCGTGGAAGCCCACAAGTGAAACAACCTTCCGCTTTAATTTCCCAAATAAACATATTTGCATCTGATAACAAGTGTACAACAGAAAGAAATGATAATTTCATTTCTCCAAAACGAGTATACGTGGTTAATGAAAGGTACAAATAACTTTCTCACATTCCACTGTTTATAATTCTATTTTGAAATCAGAATCCACAAACAAATCTGCTATGTATACACACAGGAGAAGCGTGCAATATAATTGGTGATTGGATCACCGTGGGATTGTGATCACCTGCGGCTCTGTGTATTAATTTAGAACATTCTGGTCCTTCCCCACAAGTCCTGCAATTTCCTGTTAATTTGTTATGCACTGTCATTTTCCAATACTATGTTATCCTTCCAAATGACCTGTCAGAAACCGTAGACATGCTGGTCAAAACAATGTTACAAGTTGTCCACTACAGTTCCTGTAATTACGACGTTGAATTACGGCAGGAGAAGCACAATTCACATATTGACACCACAACAGGGATGAGCAAAACATGACCGAGGAGCAGAAAGCGACATGTGAAGTCCATATATTAATAACATGATCCTTATGAACGTTTACTTTCTCATATACACAGTCCGACAATTATATAATGAGACTGAGGTTATAGAATAAAACTGGAACAAAAGACTTGAGTACTATCTGTATTTTATTCAAAGTACATCCCTTCTGCATCGATACAGCGAGTGGCACGATCTAGCAAAGACTGGAACGACCTCTGCACGTCTTCTTGTGGTATGGCCCGAAGACTCGATGTCACAGCTCCTTGGATGTCTTGAACATCTTCAAAGAGGCGCCCTTTCAATGGTAACTTCAGTTTGGGGAACAGAAAATAATCACAGGGGGATAAATCAGGGGAGTAAGGCGGATGATTGAGCACGCACACTTGTTATTGGGCTAAAAATTCTTGTACAGCAACTGCCCGGTGAACCGGTGCATTGTCGTGAAGAAGAAACCAACTGCCTGGTGCTGAGTACTCGGGCCGGACACGGCGAATCCTCTTCCATAGGCGTTCCAGAACACTCAAATAAAAACTTCCAGTGACAGTTTGTCCCTGAGGGACAAACTCGTGGTGAATAATTCCCTTGCTGTCGTAGAAACACACAAGCATTGTCTTCACTTTTGACTTTTGAAAACGAACTTTTTTGCCTTTTGGTGATGCTGGTGACTTCCATTCAGCACTTTGGCGTTTAGTTGTGGGATCATAGCGAAAACACCAAGTTTCATCCTCTGCTACAATCGAATTCAAGAAAGTTTTATTTCTATGAGCAGTTTTAATGATGTCTTTTGCGTACTGAACACGCTCGTGTCTTTGATCATCATTCAATGAATGCGGCACAAACCGGGAAGCGACCTTTCTCTTGCCCAGGTCTTCCACTAAGATTTGACGAATCGTCTCCCTGTTAACACCAAACTCATCAGCCATCATTCTCACAGTCACACAACGTTCTTCTTGTATTCGTTCTCTCACTTTCACAATGAGTCCCTCGTTACGAACAGAAAATGGACGCCCAGGCCTGGCTTCATCTTCAATCGTTTCCACACCACTTTTGAATCGTGCATACCACCTGAATATCTGTGCACGAGATAAAGAATTATCCCCATACACTTGTCTCATCAATTTCACAGTCTCAGCTGCAGTTTTCCCGAGTTTAACACAGAATTTAATGTTCGCTCTCTGCTCCATGCTGCTACTGTGACCGCGTCCTCTCACTACTTACACAACATGGCGCCGTATTTCCCGTCATGCTCAGCGTGGGACGTTGCGGTGTTGCCAGATTACAGATGAAGGTTGGGCACTTGGATGGCATGCATTGCTTCATAGATGGCACTTCTATCTTGGTCAAAATAAAATCAGTCTCATTATATAATTGTCGGACTGTGTAAATATACAGCAATTTTTGAATTAGCAGAAAAATATTAGGAAGGTTGAAAAGATTTTGCCCCATAATAAAACATGTACAAAGCACCCAAAAGCGTTCCTTGCGGGCTTTCTAACTATTAGATTTTATGTTGACACGGTTTATGGTGCATACGGAAAGGTCCGGTCATGAATTTATGTAAGGTAGGGCGTGTAGTCAAACAACGTGGCTAAAATTATTCAAAATGGGAGACTAACGTCACGCAAATATCCCTAATATCAAACTTCAGCCAAAATTTTATGAACAGTTTATGACAAAGGCCTACAAAAAACAAGTTAGGTGATGTCCGCAGAGGGTAACACTGATGGCGCGTTCGCTCCCCTTGATTTATATTCGTAATTATTTTAAACTACAACACTGACGATGCGAGTATTTTAAGTGTGCCATTCCACGTTTTAAATAAAATATCCTGTTTGTTTCTTTTTGACAACAGATGTACAATCGATTAGGTTAGATATCGTATTTCTTGTACTCACCTCTTAAACGTCTTATGACTATTATCTATCATGCTTGACTGCTAAGTTTAGATCGTCAACTTTGTCTTCGGCCTCAGCTCGTACTTCATACAGAACACAGTCTGAATTATGAACACCGATCGCGGCTATATAAATGCACGTAGGTCTTCACGTATGGCGTCGATTACCAAGTAAGACCTTCAGGGATGTGACGATGCGTACTTGGCAATAAGTACCAATTTTCGAAGCAACTTGCGGTTTCCATCTTCAGGGTTTTTACCAAACTATATGACATCACATCCTTGGAAAGCATAATCTTGATATCCACAGATGTGATAACCTCATGTGTAAAAGCAGCAAAAAAAGCAATCCCATTACAGGCCTGGACAGGCCCTTAGGGTTCCAGGAGGTTGAGGCTCACAGATTTCTAGACAATCGGCACATGAAGGTGGTAAGGTTGTCAGCCCTAGGCACCGGCCGCCTTTACCCCCAGAAACGATTCCTGGTACTCATTTCTGTTAGAGGCTGAGTCGACCCCAGGGCCATAGTGCGACCGAAACGATTATGTCAATGAAAAATTCCAATGACACCATCGGGAATCGAACCCGCGACGTTCCGGCTTGTAGCGCAGTGCCTCAACTAACTGCGCCACCGCGTGCCCAACCTCATGTGTAACAAGATAATAAGTTTTCGGAATAGCCGGTGGGGCAGTGAAATTGGAAGCAACACCTTCTGAATACGAGTTAGACATTTTAGCACTGAAATAACCTCTCGACAGGAAGCGCGAGACGTGGAACTCCGGGACAGAATCAACAATCTATTACCGATACCACTTTATTCGTAATCTAAATCAATACGAACTTCAATTCGCAGCGGTTTACAGGATGAGGACACGAAAGGAAATATAAAAAGATTCTAAAAGGGGGTTGAAAACTTTCTTGTATAAACATTCCCAAACCCAACTCACATTTTCCTTCCTGAAATTCTTGAACTGCGGCCTTAAGCTCGACAAAATTACAGCGTGTTTAGACAAGGAAGAAGAAAGGTGAAATTACTTTTTAAAATCTGAAATAAAAAACTCCAGCGGTGTAAAGTTATGCGTTTATTAACTGACAGGCTGTGACCTTTATGACGGGAATTCTTTCCAGGTGATACGGAACAAAACTTCTTATTGTGGGGTTATGCCTATCCCACCATCTTCTTGCGATACGGTACCAGCGAACAGTTTGGTTATTTTTTTAAAATGTGTTCATTATTTACCGTACACTAAATTTGTAATTTAATTAAAAATCATACTATCACAGTACAACTTACCAGTGTCATTCATTACACATTAATTCCTACAAGTTTCGATCTTTGGATTGTATGAATTTTAATTAAATTACAATTGGACGAAGTTTAACTCTTCAAAGTCTGAAAATCCATCTGAGTATTATTCAAGAATTCAGTCCCACCTTCACAGACAAAAAACAAAGCTCATTACAAACATCAATGGATTAATGCTGTTCAGCGAACTAATCGCTGTTATTCTGAGAATAAAAGAACACAGACATTTTGTGGACAAAATACTGTTCTTTTAAATGCTAAAGCTAATGTTACATACAGCAAACAATGAACTTTTAAAAGTTTAATACCGACAGCAGTTTTGGAACCAGAAGATTAGGCGACACTTTCTGACTAATGCACTAATGCAAGACGAAAGACATGACGGTAAACATTTTTAAGAGAGCGTGCAAAACATTCGACAAAAACTTCCTGCACACATGGATATAAAGTTCATTCTCATCCACACAAACCAACATTTTGTTATTTTTTTTCACACTATTACCACCGTGCATTTTTTTAATCAAATAATTAAACCAACAAATGCACTGTTTTTTACCA
The DNA here is from genome assembly GCA_021186555.1 of Reticulitermes speratus. Lineage (NCBI taxonomy): Eukaryota > Metazoa > Arthropoda > Insecta > Blattodea > Rhinotermitidae > Reticulitermes > Reticulitermes speratus. Next base: position 27,698,895 of record JAJKFL010000005.1, read on the forward strand.
CTTTTATTGTGGCCTTTTGTCCCCTCACCCTACACGTGTAACTGTAAGGTTCTGAAACACGTGTAGGGTGAGGGGACAAAAGGCCACAATAAAAGTGGTAAAAAACAGTGCATTTGTTGGTTTAATTATTTGATCAACATTTTGTTAGTTATTTAGATAGTTTTAGTTAAAATATTACTTCAAAAAAAATCTTGCGTGCTCAGCAATTCTTTATCGTTCAGCATTTGTGGCACGCGTACCAAGGGTTCGCTGTCACTGGAGAAAGCGTTATCTCGTTAATATGCCACCAAGTCCATGGAATACGTACGAGTATACAGAATGTCCCACAAGTCCGGTATCATAAGCAACGTAATCATTTTATGTTGCAGGTAAAATAACATATAACGGGTGATATAAAAGAGAGGTACACTGTTCATGAGAAAATAGAAACTGTCCATTTGTACGCCTCTGGCTTTAGCCAACCAACATCTCCGGACATCACACCATTAGAGTGTTTTCCTCTGGGGTAATCTGAAGTCACTTGTGTACAAAGAATGTATCCGTGCTGCTACTAGAGACATCACATATCATACTTTATAATGGGTGCGATGCAGTGTGCAGCATCGTATCAACGCGTGCGAGCGACAGGGAAGACATCAAGTTGAACATTTGCTTCGCAGTGCTCTTCCCTATGAAACCGCCCTTAAAGGACACCTGGTATATATATATATTATATATATATATATAGTTGTCCCTGAAAACTCCATGAAGGCACATAGGGTGAGTAAATATGTAGCTCCACCCATTCTTAAGCTCGGCCCTGGATGCAGGTGAGTGGGCAACTTCACTGCCCCGCCGCTTTACCTCCGCGGGAGAAAAAATACCCGGTATGCATTCAACAGGAGGCTGGGTGGACCCCAGATCCAGTCAGGACGTTCTCGAGAAGAAGAAATCGCTTGTCTTTGCCGGGATTCGAACCTCGAATCGTCCAGCCTGTAGCACAGTTACTATACCGACAACGCTATCCCGAATACGACCTCAAAACCTGGTTACTTTAGAGCCGGTACTTACACCTAGAAGTTCTCACAGCTTGCCCCGGTACTTACACCTAGACGTTCTCACAGCTTGCCCCGGTACTTACACTAGAAGTTCTCACAGCTTGTCCCGGTACTTACACCTAGAAGTTCTCACAGCTTGTCCCGGTACTTACACCTAGAAGTTCTCACAGCTTGTCCCGGTACTTACACCTAGATGTTCTCACAGCTTGTCCCGGTACTTACACCTAGAAGCTCTCACAGCTTGCCCCGGTACTTACACCTAAACGTCTCACAGCTTTAGCCCCGCTCTTTACAACTGAACAAAACACTGGGTCAGCCCCAGAAACCACACAGACGTGACGATGCAAAGAAAAAAAAGATCCCTCTGCCAGGAATCGAGCTCCGTCAAACAGCTCCAAACCAGTCACTTTACTGACAGAACCACGCCGCAAAATGTAAGAGTATTAGGCCTACCGTTAGGTCACTGAATTACACATGCCAGCTCTCGCAGCTACCTTCCTCTTCCTCATGCAGCACATATGGGAGATATGAGAAAGGCGGTCTTGCAGAGACAAGACTACTTGGAAGACTTAGTAGTAGATGGGAGGATACTATTTAAATGCATCTTGAAGAAAAAGTGTTCGAGGGTGTGCATTGGATTCATTTGATTCCGGAAAGGGTCCAGTGACCGGCTCTTGTGAATATGCTTAGGAATATTCGTTTTCCATGTAAAGCTGAGAACTACGTGACCAATTGCATGACTGTCAGCTTCTGAAGTATGACTCTGCTCCACTGACTAGTGGGTTAGTTTTAGTTAGAATCTACCTTCAGTCCAATATAAGACGTGTATTATGTGTGAAGCTAAATTTATGTGCGTCAAGACCACAGGGAAACAATCGTAAAAACTACAGCAAATTCTCTCTGATCACTACGGAATGTAAATGAGACTACACACGCGAGCCAAAGACTATACACATAAATGCCCGGATTAGTGCTCAAGAGGTTTATGGGTTCCATTTCTCTACGCCAGATCGAGGACAGGGAATATATTCCAGTCCCGTGCTAAACGACGACAAATATGTCAATAACACTCGATAACAATGGCCAACTTCTTTTAAATTACGAATTCCATATCCTTCGGCAATGGTAGAGGATCAGTGGCACGTGTTCTGTAAGTAGCACGTAGGGTTTTGTACCTTCGTTGTTATTATCAACAACGCAATCAGGCCAGTATGAACGTGTTTACTGAATGTTTGTAAACATAACTTCAAGGACTCTCCCGGCGTAATGATGGTAATTAACATACAAACTGGCCTATTTCAGACAAGGTTTGGAGACATGTTCATGACATCCTTACATATTTTGAAAATATGAAAATTAAAATTGTGGTCTGGGTTACGACGCCGTGTAGTTTTGGAAGGTGGTTTCCAGTTTCGAAGAAATCTGCTGCGATGTCCTGGATACAAATTCTCCGTGAATATGAACAAGATTTTAATATAGCTATACAGTGATGTATGAACTGAAGCTCTACACGTCTCTGTGAGGCAAATAACAACGTAACACATGTTACGCGCAGTTTACGTGTATATGTAGGCCTATGGTTGCTACAGCCTATAGATCTATCAGAGTACATTCCAATGAGACTTTCTTTGAGCCGATGTAGGCACGGAAGCTATTTTCTGGTATCCTGCAGCTAAGTTTGATTACATGCGGTGGGGTGGGAGAGAAGGCTTATCATCTTGTTGACAGGAGAGGGGAAAAGGGGGGTCCCAAGGGCAGATGAGCTTGTGCGGCATTATTGGGAGCTGACGGGTGAGCGTTGAGAGCTCAATCATCCCTCCCAAAGATCTCGTACAAGGCGCCAACAGTCCATGTAGAAGCTATCATCCCGGAAATTGATCTTCTCTCATCGAGGTCAGACAGATTCCGAATTCTAAAAAGGGATTAATGCTCAAACTGAATTTATTGCACTAATTTAAAAAAAATTGTTTGAAGTGGATGGAAATAGATATTAAGCCATCGAATTGAATGAGTTTATTTCATATAACGGCGTCTTTTGAACTGAGTGGCTTACATGACATAGACGGACGGGAAATACGTGAATGGTGAGCTCAACCCACATCAGCAGCCCGCTTGTGATACGCAAACCATCTCCGGGTGGTACACGGAGGTTTCAACTGAATTCTTCCGGACCACAACTTTCTCTTTTTTATATTTTTAGTCAGCGCCCTATTTACGAAACACCGTACAGCAAAATAGATTTTGTAAAATAGTTGTGTTTATTCAAAAGCCATCGGTTCACAGTCCCCTAGTTTCTCTTGTACAAATACTGAAAACAAGAGGGGAAAATAACTTCGGACAATAATCAGGTAAATATGTACAAATCTGTACAATATACTATGTTAAACAACATACGTAGACAATGTTGCTTAAATTTTTTTGGGTTGTTACCCGGCGTCAAGTTTTGGTGTATGGCCAACGTTTCGGGATACGTTGGTCATACACCAAAACTTGACGCCGGGTAACAACCCAAAAAATGTTAAGCAACATTACGACCACGGCGGAAGCCTTCAATTACATATACGTAGACAACTTTCTTTTGTGAAGGGCCCCGCAGCAGATGCTAAGGACGCACAGCAGCCTTGAGGTTTATTGTGCAATCCTGTGATGAAGATGATTAGTGTTTTTTTTCGTTTTTCCGAGTAACGGAGCACCGGTGGAACGAAATTGACAGGGGAAAACCGACGTACTCGGGGAAAAACCTGTCCCAGTGCCACTTTGTCTAAGTAGACAACTTAATATTATACATATTCCGTGCAGTTGCTTTACATATGTTTTTAGTACCAATCATTGCACAACAAATCTTTTTACTCCTACATGTTTCGGCCACCCGTCTCAGTCACCATCGGGGAGTCACCTTTCACAGACATGAGCAGCGTATAGTAATGTTAATGAATGTTAATATGTACATTAACTATTTACTGCAGTAATTGCTATATAGTATCAATACATTTATACAGTTTAAATTATATGTATGATATTAAAATATAGTATGTTAATATATAAAATATAAGATATAATTTATAAAATTCTGTCTCCAAACATCTGCCTTGTAAATAACTTCTGTTTTAATATACTATACGCTGCGCAAGTCTGCGAAAGGTGACTCCCTGATGATGACTACGACGGGTAGCCGAAACATATACGAGTAAAAATAATTTCAGTGCAGTAGTTCGTAACAGAAATTTATATGTACGTACAATAGTTGCTATTGTTAAAAGCAGATAACATTAAGTAGGTAACTGTAGTAAATGAGGTCTACAGGTTCATGTCATCCCGTTCAAAAGGCCGGAACACGCCAAGCAAGGGAGTGACAACAAAATAATTTGCGACAGTACTCTCGCATTTGTGACAGACTGAGACAAGAACAAGAAAATATCAATCAGAACAGGCAGTCTGTCAAGCTTCGAACCACACAGTTATGGCGTAACATCCTGTAGATAATTTAATACGAAATTACGGCAATTATACCACTAGCCGACTCAGCAAGGGAAGTAATTTTCTGCAAGCAGGAAGCGTTAATGACTGCTTCTCTTTAGGTAGCCAAAATCCAGACTTGTGAAAGCAGGACAATTGAATCAGCGCCTTTTTGTCACTTTCGCCATGTCTTACCCGTGGACATAATTCGAGAACATTCTGGGTTTGAACTTCATCGAGACCAAAGGGCGGGCGACTGACTGGAGATCGCCGCCCCTAACAGACAGCAGCTTGTGGTCAAAAAGTCAACGGGACGAGCAAGCTGACACCGAAGACACCATGGTCCGGCCGATATGCATAATCATCTCAGCGTCGGGATCTTGCAAGAACGGTAATAAAACTCTGGGTTCTAGTAAAGGAGGGGAATTTCTTGACCAGCCGATCGACTATAAATTCACAAGATAGCCCTCGTAAGCATATATCCTACACAAGCACTTAATTAATTTTATTTCAATCCAACAAATGCACTACACTATCTTTCATTGATTTCTTGCCCCTACATACGTTTCGGCACACCTTGTGCCATCCTCAGAGGGGTTCGTCGAGAATTCACAATCTTCAATACATCCAATTGTTTTTTACTCACCTTCACAACACATTATTATTGTAAGCCACCAGCACCAAATATCACTTGTCTTTTCCTACAAACACTGTGACGTGAATGTATTTAGGTGTTAGTTTTTCGATTTTACATATCTTGTTGAACTACTCGTAAATGGATGCATCAGTTTTATCAAGCTTCTCTTTGATGTTCTTGTAGTAGTTTACTAGTTTTGCCTGTTGGGCAAGCAGGTTTCACAATGCCGCTCGGTATTAGTTTTGATGATGTTCATTTATATCCGTACGCAGTGTAGCAAATTAAAAGGAAGTTCCGAGAATAACTGACGGCACTTAGTGTACTTAAAATTGATTTAATGCACATAAATCAGGAGCTACACTACGCTATTAAGAATTTGAGCCAATGACCCAAGTCTTCAATCAGCTATTTGGAAGAGAAATACTTCCAAATACTATGTATAGATAAATAATAATTGAATTATTAGCTTTCAGATTCTTTAACACATTAAAGCAGTGGTTACCTGATTTAATGTCAAAAAAACTCCGCATTCTGTATGCACAGTACAATTACGCGTTTGGTATTGTTCTCAAAAAAACACAGCGATTAAATCCCCAAAAGAAAAACTAAGCGACTGGTCTTTGTCATACAGACGCAGTTGTTTCTACGAGATAGGAAGTAAATTTTTACATATTGCATATTATTTAAATAAACTTCATGCTTCAAAGGGATAAAGTCAACCGTCTTGATTTGTATGCTACACATCTCTCTCTCAAACCAAAAAGACGTCATAATGCTTATTATTAAAAAAAATTTTGTTGTGCCTTTTTAGAAAGTCCCAGTATAAAACTACAATATGTACGCCGTTTCATTAACCACTTTATAAGTATATATAGCATTTAATCCAACAATATGCACAACGAATAATAATCATTTGTCATTTATGATGTCCTTCCTACATGTCTCGGCCTCTACAAGGCCATCATCAGGGAAGTTGTACACAAAGGAATACAAACACACGTCAACCGACAATACCGGGATAACTCCCTTCGAATGCAGATAAAAAAAAATTGATATAGGTGTTTGTCGGCAATGAAACAAAATATTGTTAAGAATGCAAAACCTCCGTAACTGATTTACATTTTAAACATTTTTAGCAATTTTAATTTATAATACTGTGTTTTCACACTACACATGCACATCTTCGACAGAATTTGCTGTATCTATATTCCTTTGTATGCAGCTTCCCTGATGATGGCCTTGTAGAGGCCGAAACATGTACGAGGGGCATCATAAATGACAAATGGTTATTTGTTACTGATTGTGCAATTTGTTGGATTAAATACGATATATTCAGTCTATTGCAAGGAATATGGATTACATTAAATTCGCTTGAAAAGTGTTTTATAAAACAGAAAATCACTTTAATTGCACGGTGTTCATGTTTTTGAAATACAAGGAACAGCCTTAAAGGCGTGACGAAATCGACATAACCTTAAAATTAGATATTGGCGTTTACTTGTCGTTTAAATTACCAGTTCATTAGAATAAAAACACTATTGCACATAAATTGATCACCACCTGATCTGCATATAAAACAAGCTCTGACGTTGTTCTTTTAGCTTTCATGAACGGTGCAGCATTTCTGCATTCCCCGATCACTGACGCATTTTATACGCTCGTACCCAAGCACTACGCTTTCTGCATAACTACAACAGACCGAGTCTTTCTTGAGATGCTGACAGAAGCTCAATCTATCAGGAAATTCTCCGTCTTATATTTAACTCTAAGATTCATTACCGTGTTCCACCACCGCCCCCCCTCTCCCCCACTGCTTATGGTATTAACATTATAAATCACTACATTGGAACAAAAATTAAATCCATTACAAAATGCATGATTTCACGTTTTCACAGCGTTGCTGATGAAGATTTAAACTGTTCTGACACATGACGCCAAGTGATTTGCAATTTGTCACAGACGTTTGGGAGAGCTTACTGCCTGCATCTTCAGTGCGGCCGAAAAAGGAGAAAGTTACATGAAAGCAACAGCTGTATTACATAGGGAAAGGGCGGATTAGATGACAGGCTTCGCGAGCCAACTTACTCTTGTTGGGACTACCCTGAAGACGCAGCCGCCAAGTTCATCCAAACTACCGGTAATTAATTACCAGTCGACAGGGAATCACATACCAGAAGACCTTAATCTTCATGAGATGAATGTTTTTCTATTATAGTCCGGAACGATTCAAACGATTGGTTGCACGACCTCACAATGAGGTCCGGAGTTCGAATTCTGCCTATAAGGCAAGTTTGAAGGCGATTTGCTTCAATGGATGTCACCCTACTCGTCCCCAATTATGAGGTTTAGGTATGGTCTAGTCCATCATGCAGACAAAACGTCTGTATTAACAATACTGAAAACTGAATCCCAACACCAAGCGAACTTGTGGGCGGGGGGGGGGGGGGCGTATTGCCTTCCGCCTTAATGTAACATTCGTGTCTCCACTAACAGCTCCAGAATAAGCTCAATTATGTGCAACGTAAAATTTTTCCCGGTTCTTATTGCATACGAGCATACTACTGCAAATCATACAGGTTTTGTGTCACCTGGCTTAACGTTAAAAAAAAACTCGGAATTTCACCGACAGATATAAAGTTTTCTAATTTCAAGTGTTTCTCAGAATAAATAACAATTTTCGTCACCATCGTTTGCAGAATTAACATCATCATAGATACGTAGTGTGTTTGCTTAGATGGAAGCTTAATACTACAATGCATTATTATGCTACATATTTATAATTACTTAACCTTTATTTATGAAGTATGTAAGACGGCCTACTGCATCTCAAATCCTTTCATACCAAAACAAAAAACGCTTCACCAGCGCACAGACTGACGAACGTGACGTTAAAATTTTTGCAAGCAATTCGCATACACTTTCGCGGGGTAAGCTGGACAGAGACAAATGGGGATGGGCCTATGTGACTAAAAGCAGTTCAGTGGTACCAACCGCAAAGCAAGACAAATGACACTTGCAGCGACAGAAACGTTAAAACTTCCGTGAAGCGGAATGAGGGGGGCCTTTCGCTCTGTTATCACATCTGCTACATGTTCTTTGAATTTCAGAGTTCCAAATAACATAAAGCAGGGGTCACAACCAGCGACCCCCGCTTCTATTTTGTGTGTCGCGCGGACGCCTGACTTCAGTGCAAAAATTATGATTTATAAACAGTAAAATTGAACGACTAAAAATGCCGAAATTAATAAGTTATTGTAGTCTAAAGTAGCACATTGTAAATTACGAAAGAAGAACCGCTCTTTAGACACAGAATTTGTGAAGCGTTTTTTTATACGCAGTACCTGAAGAGGTGGGTCCATAAAAGTAAAAACGTTCAAGACGCCAGCCTCTCTGTCCGAACGTGTACAAAAACGAAGAAGAAATTTTATTTAACTTAAATTGCAGGCAATGCCATCTGTTTCTTATGCACTCGCAATGGATGAAAGAATAACACGGACACTTTGTAGTTGATGATACGTATTCGTGGCACTGCCAGTGCCTTTCATGTCTATGAACAGCCTGCTGGTTTATGTAGCTTGAAAGGCACTACGACTGGCGAACATTTGTTCCTGAAAGTAAACACTTGTTCCATTGGAATTTGGTTGGGAAAAATTGACAAGTGTCACAACAGATAGTGGCAGAAATGTGTGTCGCTCTAAGGTCAGCGTGGTAGGACGAACCTGCGAGAAAGTTATACACATTAAGTTCAGACAATCCGATGGTGTTTCACTGCATTATTCATCAAGACGCGCTGTGCTGTAAAATTTTTTTTGACTGGAAATGAAAGAAGTTACGAACAACGTGACTTTAAGGGTAGACTACACGCGACGCAACATTTTGTGGAAGAAGTCGATCAGAATATGATGACGATGTATACTACTCGGCAGCGAGATGGCTACACAGAAGTGAAGTGTAAAGCAGATGTTTTCATTTACAAACTCGAATATTTTCATGACTCAATCGGGTAAAACCGAACCACAGTTATCTGATGAGAAATGGGTCATGGTTTTGGCAATTGTTGCCATAACAACATAAGAACTCAATGCGCAATATCACGGACAGGTAAATTACTATGTAACATGTTTTCTGATGTGAAGGTCTTTGAAGCGAAACTGAGCCTGCTGCGCAAACATAACACTCGACAGACTGTTACACACTGTCGATCTTACAAAACTTGATTCAGAATCTTCCACCTAGCCAGGTGACTGACAGACGCTAAAGAACAAGTTCGTTGGCGTCATTCAACAGCCCCCAAAATAAATTTTCTTCGAGGTTCGGAGATTTTCACAAGAGAACAAATGAAGTCCGAATGTTTGAGAATCCTTTTGCTACTGGCATTGATCAGGTCCCAGTGCAGATGCAAACAGGGACAACTTAACTAAAATCATTCACAGTCAACAACACTTTTTCCATTGTCACATTATATTTAACAAAAACACACAACGTTTCGGAAAGTAACTGCTTCCGTCCTCAGGTGATAAACAACTAATCCTAAGAAAATAAATTGGCCAAATATAACTTACAAATCTCCATAATCCATACGCGAGGAAAAATGCCCAATATATCTAAAAATCTAAATTACACATAAGCAAACATAAAGAAATTTTAATAAGTTGACAAATATAAAATAGATCTGAAAATCATAAATAAATAATCTGAGAAAATATCAAAAGAATCAATAAAATCTACAATAGTCAAGTATATATGAAAACCAACACTCTCTGTTGGTGGACGAAAGAACCAACAAACACCGCAACATAAGAAAAACAAGTGACATTTCATATCTTAACTCCCTCCCTATCAAGGGGAACCAATATGAGAAATTTCCACACTGGGAACTACCTGAAAATTTAAACGCCATCAAAACTTTCACGAACATGTTAGCAGCATATGGCAGCACCTACATCTGTGAACAAACGTCTTCGGTCACAAACTTTCGTAAAAGTAAGTTCTGCTTCCGACTTACTGATGAACGTTTGCATGCTACGTTACGTGTTTCTTCTTCAAGTTTCAAAGAAGACAGTCATAAGTTTGTCAGAGACACCCAACCTCAGAAATTCCACTAAGAAGTGCCATGAAAAAGTGTAATGACTTTGGAAAACATCCCTATTCACTATATTGAGGCGAATGCTCTTCTGTAATAGGGGTTTCGCAATAAATAAGAATATAACTTCTTACGTCTGTGAAAAAATATATGGACGAATTGACGGAAAGACATGATGAAGTCAATAGTCCTTTTATCGCAAGTTTCCAGACGCGCCTAATAATCTCCGAACATTCTTGTCTGCTTGACTTTATATTCGTTAACCACCAGAAGCTTCAAGTTCGCCTACATAATATTTGAAAACATAGTTCCTGTTTCACAGAAGACGTATGTCGACTCCAATACACAGCCCGATCAGTCAATGGTGTTTAGGGAAATATCGATATTTGTTTGTGAGAACCATACGGACCCAAAAAGTACAGCGTGTGGTCAAAATTACTTGTCTCGCAAATTTTAAAAGTGGTGCAAACAGTTATAATTGCGCTATGAGGGTTTGTAAAGGGGAATACAAGTCATAAATCTTCAAAATTATGAAGTATACACCTATACAGTGTATAACCTTTACTCTTTATAAAACGAAGGTCAATATGATATGAACCTGAGAATGAGACCCCAAACTATGTCAAATAAACACTTTACATAGGCCCAGTTATTGTAAATGACAAATATATAGGCTGCAAAGGTATAGGCTAAAGCTGTACCGAAAATAGTAATATAATAGGCGTATCTACCTCCATAATACCAGGTAAGCTGGCACAAGCCCAGAAAGGTAGAAAAAGACATCACTGTCAACAAAGGTCGCCGGGGGGGGGGGGGGGGGGGGGGGAAGAGGGCAAAACTTCGGGTATTCAGAAGAAATCGAGATAAGTAGACAGAAATGAAACCACAATCCTAGATAAAGTGGAGAGCTGCGACATTTAAGGTTTTAACAGCGGTGCTGATTAAGAATCAAGTCTGCTGGAATATCATGCCGTGATGATACACAGTTACAGACGTTTCGGAGGATCGTAATGCCTCCGGTGTCAAGCAGTCTAAGAAGACGGTGCACCACCCCAGAAGACTTGAATATTTAAGTGGTAGCAACTGCCCTGTACAAGGACTTCGAAACACAAGCCGGAGTAACTCCACAGCATGGCTGTTTGACATCTTGAAAGAAAGCAAATTTAGCAAACCTGAGGAAATTCACAAGAGTGTTTGTTTGTTTTGTTTTGTGAAGGGCCCCGCAGCAGATGCTAAGGACGCACCGCAGCCTTAAGTCTTATTGTGCAACCCTGTGAGGAAGATGATTAGATTTTTTTTTTTTGTTTTTTCCGTATAATGAAGCACCGGCAGAATGAAATTGACGGGGGAAAACAGACGTACTCGGAGGAAAACCAGTCCCAGTGCCACTTTGTCCACCACAAATCCCACATGGACACGTAGGATCGAATCCGGGCCTCCGCGGTGAGAGGTCGGCGACTAACCGCATGAGCCGTGGCACGGTCCCAGACGAGTGTTCAGACACTGTTAAGTAACATGCGTCAATGCAATAATAAAAATCTGATCTATAAACGTACAGATAAACATAGGCAAAACTACACTTTGGTCTCTCACTCGGTCTTACGAGAAGAACAAAGAGTGAAATACGATATTTTCACGGCAATAACACGACTAGTGTTTTCTGAGACGTAACGTAGTGTGATGTGACAGGTACCTGCGTTGAATTGTCAACCTTGATGATAAAGGCAGCAGGTTGCTCCGAAACTTTCGTACCCATCTAGCTAAATGTATAGCGTCACAACCCGAAGTCTGTGTTCTGCACACTCTGAGGCTATTTGAGAACACGGCACTGCAGAAAACATCAATGATCAAATTACACAACGCCGAGATTCATAATTTGTGTTCATCACAATTATTACAATGATTGGCCGTGACACGGCTCAGGCGGTAAGTCGCCGCGGAGGCCAGGGTTCGATCCCGGGTCGGTCCATGTGGGGTTTGTGGTGGACAAAGTGACACTGGGACAGGTTTTTCTCCGAGTACTTCGGTTTTCCCCTGTCAATTTCATTCCACCGGTGCACCATTAAAAAGGAAAAGCAGAAAAGTCCTCATCATTTTCCTCATAAGGTTGCACAATAAGCCTTCAAGGCTGCGGTACGTCCGTAACACCTGCTGCGGGGTCCTTCAATAAATAAAAAAATTACGATGATTAAACCAACGACAATAAAATTAGCGCGGCGTGTAGTACACATGGGAGAGAATACAAGCACATACAAGTTTTTAGTCGCAAAAATAAAGGGAAAGAGATGACTGGAAAGGATATTCAATTTGATCTTAAACAGCGTTAGCGAGTGTGGGCTGGATTATGTCGCACAGGACCGGGATGAACTGGATGTTCTCGTGCAGACGGTAATAGGACTTCGGGTTCCATTATAGGCGGGAAAATTTCTTTACAGCAGAGACTACTGATTACCTTCTCAGGGAAGACTCCACAATATGGAGCTGGTCAACTGCTCAGTCGGTCAGTAAGTTAGTTGGTTAGTTTGTTTGTTAGAGCAGGCCTACATTCCACGCGTTCCATACTGCTACTATCAAACACATTACTTCCAGTTTAACAATACACAGACCTACACAAAAACTAAATATATATATATATTTCTGGACGGTTACAATCAATTACGAAATGTAATTAAAATGTCTGTACCGTGCCCAAGCAAACTCTTCCGTCTTTCAGCTGATGAAATGGCTCTGCTCACAAGGTTATTATGCCACACAGCTGGAAGCTCATACGAGTCCGATAGGCTTGCGAGGTTCGACTAAGTAATTTGTCTGAATCAATACAAACATAAATATCATGAAGAGAAATTTAATTCTCCCCCCACAAAATTCGACCGAACCTTCCCAACAGTTCAAGAGAGAGAGAGAGAGAAAAAAAACAGGACTTCGTGTAACTCATAACAACCACTTCAGATACGAGTGAGCTATATACTAAATTTACTACGTATTAAGCTAATCTAATCTCCGTTTATTAAGGCCACGGTTATACATACACACGCAGAACAACTTGAGTTACGTTATTTCTTAGACGAAATGAAAGTACCAATAAAGAGGCTAGTACAAGGATGGCAAACAACGGCCTGCGACGATCCTCAGATGTTACTAACAACAATTTGTAACAATGTTTGCTTTCTGACGTACAAGAAACGGACAGTCATGTAACAGCAGTAAGTAAACGAATACATACCCAAAAGTACCTAAGCAAGAGAACAAGCAAAGAAGTGTACAAATACATAAAAAATGTTAATCGAGATGTTTATGGAAGTGTAAAAACGTCCCAGTACACGTGTTTGCAGTTACTACGCTTACAAACGGCTCTTAGAAATTCAATATAGTTTTCTCGGGCGCACAGCCGCGTCAATTCGTTTGAATACAACGTTTCGGGAACTAGCTCCGTCCCCATCCTCAGGCAAAAAAATCAGTTTTACCTGAGGATGGGGACTAGCTCCGTCCCCATCCTCAGGCAAAGAAATCAGTTTTGCCTGAGGATGGGGACGGAGCTAGTCCCCGAAACGTTGTATTCAAACGAATTGACGCGGCTGTGCGCCCGAGAAAACTATATTGAATCATGTCCCCGCGGAAGTTTTAAAACTGGCTCTTAGAAAGTCTGGAGGGGCCCAATGCACGTCAGATTTGATTTTGTGCGTGTCTCAGCACCATGAGAACACCATCATGTATAAACGTTCAAAACACCGTGCCAGAATTAATTATCAATGTTCCGTTGGTGTGGATAGTTTATAGCTTTTATAATCTTTTAAAGCATACAGGTTTCTCTAGGGAGGCTCCTAGGCTAGTCACACCCAGCACTTAACAAACAAGTAAAAATAATTTCCCAGAATTGGGATAGCAGCACCACAGCTTAGAAATGAATCCAACATTAATTTCATATATGCTCCTTTCACAAAATGGGGAAATAAACACATAATTGGGGTACAAACGAACACACGTAAGTATATACGTGGGTACGTATCTGTGTGTGCGCGTTGGTACGCCGAATCTTTCTTTCCCAAAAATACCGGATGGGTTTCTAACATTTTTAACTGAAATCTACGTTACACGTTTTGAAATAATTTTCATCCTGATTCCTATCCTACAGGTAAATGGACAGCCTGCATGACAAAATACGAATATACGTGTCCTCAAATTGGAATACATTTGGAAATATCAAAGATAACTTTGTGATACAAACACATTATAATACTTTACATTTATACTCTACATATTTCGAACTTCTTTAATTCATCTTGAGAGACCTTTTATGTGTTCTAAGAATATTACAGTTCAGGGCTGAAGCGTTTTTAAGACATTACACACATAAAACGGTCTGAAAGCTTATTTGCTTAACTTGCACTACATATGAGGCATAAAAGTAAATTAGTACGTGTTAATGTGCCGATATGGTGCATATGTCACGAAAAGCCAAGAAAAATAATTCAAGTTCCTATACTAATGTAATATCTCTACAGCCGATTATTTTTGCCAGTGATACAGTTTTACAAATTTGTAAAATGTGACATCACGACTTTTATCTCTGGCAAGTATAAATTCCTATCAGCAATAACTAAACATCAAGACGGATATAAAATCGCAGAAAAAAGCATTTCAAAAATACATGCAGGTACTTCGCTGGGGTTTATTTCTACCTCACATCATCCTGAGACAGCGGATGAAGAAAACCATCAAATATGGATCCAGGACGGGAAGAAAGTTGTTTGAAAAGGATGGAAGCGGAAAAGCTTTCATCTACGTGCAATACTGGAAGACCTCAACTGTCAGAAGCAAAAATTCATTGCACACACAAAGAGAGGCACATTTCTGAGCCACACGGACAGACGTTTTCAAATCAGAACATGACAAAGAAAAATACCTTAATATTGGTACGGAAACCTCTCCACCTTCAATTTCCTACTCTTTTGGCAGCGCCTTATACAAAGCCAGCGATTCGATGAAACCAGTGGAAACAACACACAAAAACACACACAAACCTCAAAGAATGTCTTACCTCTACAAAGACTAAATTGAATCTGTGTAGGCTACTTGCAATACCTAAATATATTTCCTTGAGTTCCTTGTTATTTTTCTTATTGGATCGATTTTATCTTCATTACAAATTCACTGTCGTAAAGGTAATCAGAATACGGATACCACACGCCATGATCGTATTTCCTTGTACTTTCATTAAATATACGCCACATCCAATAATGTTTCAAACAGAGATTATAACGAAAGTAATATTCTATAATATGAAAGAGGTAAAGTGCAGAAAGTACGAGGAAGTATGGTGAAATGGAGGTAATGCTCCACATAGTTTTGACTCGGCGTTAGACAAATATATGTGGTGCGCTTCACGCTCAGGCCACTATATCCCAGTACATATAGAAAAAGATGTTGGATGGTGTCGAACACTGCCTGGACACAGTGTGACAAGGATTAACGTTCCCGCCTAAAAGAGAAAAAAGTCTGTTCAGCAAGAAGCCAGTCGCTCTAGTAAGAGACTTATCCCGCCTTCACCTATGACATGTAACAATTTATTTAATAGTTTCTTTTAGAAATTTTTATTTTTCAGTTCATGTTAAGGAGAAGAGATAGGAACCAAAATTAAATACATCCGACAACTTTCAGAGCGGGTTATTAAAATCAAATTGAATCAAAATTTACCGAGTTCTCACACGGAACATTCGGACCAAGAGGAACAGCTCCCCGATTGTGCATTCATTTTCCACAGCACGTGTAACGAACGGGTAACAAAAATCGTGATCTATCAAGTGACTATTCGGCAGGCGCACCATTTATCACAAAAAAAAAATCATGCAGTTCGTCGTAATTCATACGAGTTCTGGCAACATCCTGCGTCCCTGAGGTTCCGATTAAACGAACCGCATAGTTTCTGTGTGTGTGAACAGTCCCAATAACAAGGCAGACTAATGCCACTATGATGTGTCTTAACCCCTTAAAGCACAATGGTCGTCAATGTAGCGCTCGTCATTGTCTCCACGGAGTGCATGCATGTGATCTGTACGATTTTCTGAACAGATAAACTTACCGATTATTTCCCAAACACCTTTAACCGGTTAGCCTTTTGACGAAAAAGTGGCGTTTTCTTTGCGGTAGGGACTGAACCTTCAAATACCGTTATTACGTAAGAAGAACCTCAAACAGCTAAAGCAAGGTCTTCCGTGGTTTTTCTCGGGCTTAGAGCAAATGCTGAGTTTGTACCCAAAATCCACGTCGCAATGCATGCTTCTCATGCAGCCTATCCAAAATTAACTCCCAAAATTTTCGCCAAAACGCAGGCTTCCCAACGCGATAAAAATTTCTGTATAATAATGCCCTCCAAACACAAAATTCAGTTCAGATGCTAAACTTCTGTCCCCTGCTGCATACTCCCAACAGCCCACTTACCATCTCCTTAACTTTTTCACTTCCCAGCGCTTTACCTTGCTACCAGCCTACCTTTATCAAAAGGACGAGCGGACCCTGCCTTGGGAACCTTCGGAGCAGCAAACATTTCTGACTTCCCCGCCCCCTGTTATAATAAGTGTAGTGCCTCTCACTGCACACCCCCTCCACCGTATTTTCTCTCTCTCTCTCTCTCTCTCTCTCTCTCTCTCTCTCTCTCTCACACACACAGATGAACCTCATGCTTCAAAAGATTAATCGGCCTTTCATTCGGAGTAAAATACGAAAGGTTACAGTTCTTGCTAACGTCAGAGGAGGGGACACAGATGAAAGTGGTCTTACGTCACGTGAATGACTCTGAAAAGGTGGGAACTGAGTATTTTGAAAGTACTTTCATTGTAAATTACGATTCCGTTCGTTACAAGAGCCTCTTAGACACTGGCAAAGCCTTCAGCAAGGAGAATAAGAAGATTATATGTTACGGATTTCATTCCTGAAAAACAGTGGACTTAAAAATGATCCGTTATTTTCAAGAACAAAGGTTGAAGTTCATTATGGAAATAAAAGCTACAGAACGAAAGAAGGAAAAAAAGAAAGAAAGAAAACAGAAAATCACACACATCTTCAGCACAATGGTATGTACTGATTTTTTATTTTAAAATCACGAATTAAGATTGTGGCTTTCTTGGTTATGAGAGCGCGTAGCTATGCAGATGGTCACCAATGTTTCAGAGAAACCCACTGTTTCCATCTTAAGAGCAGAAATAACTGTTACCCTCAACATAGAGCCAGCTTCGCCGAAGCATTGGTCGGCACCTAACAGACTACACGGTATCGTATCTCAGATGTCCATAATCAGAAGTTTCACCTCCATTAAAACTTCAAATCTTGTTTACAAACATGAGTTCGGAATGCAATGCACTTATGTACAGCAAAAGCAAAGTTGTCCTTGAACTTAATTAAGTACCGCACCATGAAGGTACAAGGGGGCGTGATGATACACGCCCAGGCCGCCTTGCCCCTGAGAGAGAGCTGCCGGTAAACACCGAACAGGGGTTGGGTGAGCTCCAGAGACAGTCTGGACGCTTCAGACAAGGAAAACTTTCTCTCCCCTGCCAGTAATCGAACCTCAATCCCTAGGTCCACCAGACCCTACCTAGTCACTATACCAACTGAGCTATCCCGGATTCTATACTGTCCTTATGTAGGATATTTTAAGCGTTCGTGTTTCGTTGCCTATTATACCCTCTCCCTCCTCACTTCAAATTTATTAATAATCTGAATATTACATAGTATCTAAAACGTCGGTTCCTACCTCACAGAAAACACTGCAATTTCATTACAAAGTCCAACTGACGTATACTGTTTATTCTGAAAAATCACACGAAATACATACATTCATCTTGTGCATAAAATGCAGAGTTTTTAATTTCAGAGCAGGTGGCACACATAGTAATCACTGAGCATCAGTGTTATGGATAAAATTAACAAACCGATGTTGGAACAAGCCACGTCCGCATTTCTGCTGTACTTCGGATAACGTATCAGGAGTAAGCACTGTTTCTGAAACACCCTCAGCCCTGTTTTGCACACATCACATACTATTTTAGGCAGCCCACGCAGGGCAACAGACCTGCTGTGTAAGTTGCGATTAAACTACACAGGACCTACCATCACACGTCATCGGGGCCAGTGCGAATGACGACAGGACTCCTTGTCAGAGGTATCCAGCTGGAACAGATAACTTCCCTTACACAGAAGATGAAGCCAACGTCAATGCTACGTAAGAATTTCAGTTTTGCTGATGCACTTTCTCTCTTATTTTTAAATATCGGGTGTGCTATAGCTGACATTTAAAATGTTACACAGCATCTTACAGATACCGGTTGTCAAAGTAAGAAAGTACTCAATGCAGTGCACATAAACTAAAAATGACAGGCTTTTGTGAAGACTCTGAAAAATGTTTGGGTTCAAAGCAGGAACTTTCTTGACCACCTGAATTTCGAACAAAGGCCTGAATATTGCTACAGTGCTGGAATATCTCACCACAATGAAAGCTCCACGCTCCTACAGTCATCATCGAGAAGTACAGCACCCTGGATTTTCATGGATAGGATTCTTCGTAGGAACTGGAGTCATAGTGCACGCGTGACGATTTCTTTAAGTTCGGTCTGTGTGTGTAGACTGTCTCCACTTTCATGGCCTTGTGGATAATATTACCATGTAAAGGTAATCTTTAAATTGCAAATGGAATCAACAGCTTCCTCCGGAACGTTGATAACCAACCAGCCAAACAACTACGATGTTATAACCCAGATGACAACGCTCTTCCCAATAGAAAACTTCATTTTACGTTTTCTGGATAGTCAAGTATCTACTGGAAACATTTCATTTTTCATGTTGATTACAATCACGTGCAACACTGTGGCCTACAGAGGGAGGTATGACTGTGCGTTGGCATACAATTCTCGACTGCAATCATCAGTGCCGGCGGAGCAAATGTATGCATATTTCCAGAGCAATATTCCTCTTCGTCCAACCGATTTCCATCTGAATAACAGACTGACCAGAACACAATCACGGAGAACTACTATTCAAATGGAAATCCAAGACAAATCTTGAGAACGTATTGGCTCATGTTGACTCATCATCACGGTCTAACCATTTCCGTCCCTTTCTGTAACAAGCCCAATTCTGAGACCTGTGGTTCTCAGGACTGCAAATATTGGGATTATGGTCTCATTGGTTATACCAGGGCGTAGTCTGGTATAGAGGTACCAAGATTTTGGAGGAACCCTCTGCCTCAATCTCCAGTGTATATGGAGGCAGAACGTTCCTCCGAAACGTCGATGCATATGTACAGAAGTACTCAAATCCCAAGGATCGCATTCTTAAGAACTATTTCTGACGTCTACACTGTGCTCATAATTAATAATATAAAACGTGGGGGTTGAAATGGGTATGACATGTAGCAAAAACGACCAGATACTTCGGATGAATAACCTCGTAGAAGGTCTAGGCGTAAATGTGAACATAATGTTAAAATGGTTATTATACGATGGCAGGATGTGGGGTCCAGTGAGTGGTTCTTGCCAATACGGCAATAAACTTTCGGGTTCAATATAAGGCATGAACCGTCTGAGTAACTGAGCGATTACTAGTTTTCTTAAAAAGGCATGTAGTTGAAACTCAGAATGCTACAGTTATCGAAAGACGCGCCATCCTCAACAGAATCGCGGGTTCGATTACAAGGCAGTCAGTACAGGATAGTGGTATTAGGGTAGGGGCTGCTCCTACCACTATTGTTTCCTCTGTCGCAAATACTTTATACTCATCTCTTACCATCCTATAGATGTGCTACAGGAACCATCAACTAGCACGTTTCCAAACATCAGCCCCTACGGAATCCGACGATACGTCAGAATAAGAAATGACAGGAAATTAATCACACGACGCAGGATCCTTCTTAAGAAGATAACACTTGCTCAGATAGTCAAGAAATTCCAAGCGTTTTATGGAATCATAACGTTTACAACAAAACTCCCTATTCTGAGCCAGATTAATCCTGTCCACGTCCTGCAATCCTACTTCTTTGAGAGCCATTTAACATTATATCCCATCTACATCTAGGTCTTCAAAATGGTCTCTTTCCTTCAGGTTTCCCCACCAAATCCAGTATGCATTTCTCTTCACTCCCATGCGTGCTATGTTCCACCCAACTCGTCCTCCTTGATTTGATCACCCATTACGCCGTTTTCTCCAGTTCTCCAGTTACTTCGTCCCTTTTAGGTCCCAGTATCTTCCTCGGAGACGTATTAAGATAACGGTAAAAGGATCTTAAACAAGGGGTTATATATTTTATTTATTATTAGTTTCTTTAATGATACTTTGGACTGCTAAGATTACGCCATACACAACGTCTAGACGATATGTGAATACAATTTGACGGAAAATGTCCAGCCTAAATAAATGCATTATCCCGGAATTTGAGAGGACAGAATCAACAAACTGCAAAATACAAAAAAAAAAAAAAATCTTGGTCAAGAATAGACGGTATCCGTGCCGAGATCTGAAATTGGGACTTACCAATGCATAGCAGAAGTGCAGAACAGTGGGGACATGGACCGGAGTCATGTAACTCAGAACAAGATCTCGCGGCAAGCACATGGGCCCTGTGAGTAGGGTAATAAACCTTCGTTTCCACGAACGGCGAGGAACCTATTCACCAGCTGAGCGACTGTGGTGCTTCATGGAATTAGTTAATTATTTAGTTTCACCTCTTCCTACGATATACGAGTATAAACACACAGAAAGACATCTTCAATTTCTCCTTGAAGATGAGCGTGGATTAAGCAGCCAAGTGAATAAGCACTTCTAGTACAATTGTAGAGCTCTGTCTGGACCCATAAAACTTAGTTTACGGGCTGTATTTCCACCGTCCGCGGACGGTAAATGTTGTGTTGCATGTATGCATGCGAGCTTGCGGCACTGTGCACTCCAATCACGTTGAACCACCTGCCAATTCCCAGCGTTTCTATGCCGAGCCAGTATTGCGCTGTGTTTGCTTGCATCACAGATTTAAAACTAACAACACGTTTCACATTTCTATTATCTTTCAGTGTTCACGTATCCTCTGACGACACAAAGTCATTGTGTCTTTCAAAACTGTAGTTACAGTGATGAATTCAAATAGGAGAATCAAAATATGCAACTGCTAACTAACTAACCAACTAACTCCATGGAGCAGAGTCCTTCTTGAAAAGTTAACAGGTCCTCAGCTAGTCAAGAAATTCCCCGCGTTTTACGGAATCCGAAGGTTCATTACCGCATTCACAAGAGCCCGCCACCTGTTCCTATCCTGAGCCATATCAATCCAGACCACGACCCCCCATCACACTTCTTGAAGATCCATTTTAATATTATCCTCCCATCTATGCATGGGTCTTCCAAGTGGTCTCCTTCCCTCAGGTCTCCCCACCAAAATCTTGTATGCACCTCTCACCTCACCCATACGTGCTACATGCCCCGCCCATCTCATTCTGCTTGATTTGATCACCCGAATAATATTTGGTGATGAGTACAGATCATTGAGTTCCTCTTTATTAGTCTGCTCTCCACTCCCCTGTTACCTCGTCCGTCTTAGGCCCGAATATCCTCCTCAGCACCCTATTCTCGAACACCCTCAACCTATATTCCTCCCTCAGTGTGAGAGACCAAATTTCACACCCATACAAATAACAGGCAAAATTATAGACCTGTATATCTCAATCTCTGTATTTTTGGATACCAAACTGGAAGGCAGAAAATCCTGCACCGAATGATAACAAGCATTCCCCGAATTCAATCTGCTCTTAATTTCTTCCTGAATGGAATTTCGATTCGTTAGGGTTGTTCCCAAATATTTGAACTGTTCCACCCTTTCAAACGATTTATTATCTATCTTTATGTTGTGATTTTGTCCTGCATTCTGATCTTTCGATTTGTTAGGGTTGTTCCCAAATATTTGAACTGTTTCACCCTTTCAAACGATTTATTATCTATCTTTATGTTGTGATTTTGTCCTGCATTCTGATCTTATGCAACTGCACACAATAAAAATAAAAGCAGTCTTCCAAGAACAAGAGTTAAAATATGTGACGCTTGAGATTCTAAAGGTGATGACTATAAAAGCAGCTGTTATTTGGTACGCGACGCCGTTCAGTTTGGCACCTATTTCCCGATCTTTCAGGGAAACGTGTTTCCTGTATCTTCAGGGTATAACAGCAAGCCTCACACGATGCAACTTACAGACACATGGAAGAACAAGAACAAAGGCTGCGAGATAGCCAATGGGAAAGGAAAAATGTGTCCCGTTGGCCTGCTCGCAGCCCCGGCTCCACTCCTTTCCTTTATCTGTACCTTTGCTGTACCGCCCTGATATTCTTCTACCATGAAAACAGAGGCAGTGGGTTCCTTCAAAGCGTTAGTATCTATCTGCCAAACTACACAATATCACATTCCCCGAAGACAATATTTCTCAAGAGTAAAAAAATGATATCCATGAAGTAGACATACGCTATGTCAAATACGTTATTTGTAACTGTACGTACGGCAAGGCCTTTGATGTTTGCGTACTGCACAGTTGATCACACTACAAACATCACATTGAAAACAAAGACAATATTTTCACCCATATGTGATCTAGGATCTCACGGCGGGGAGTAGCCCTATTATTATTAAAATTCAGCGGCCATTTCTCACCCAAGTCTCCTGATTGACTGCTAGATGGCTCTGGCAGTCATATCAGGATGAGTAGAACTTGTGCAGTCAGTGTACTAGTCACTCACTACAGAATGCACACTTCCAGACCAAGAAACCTCTGAAAGAGGCCCTATGCTCCGCAAGGAGCGACAGGAGGGGGGAAAAACTCTAACGTATGAAGATGTGCCTTCTGGCAGATAGGTACCGAAATGCACGCACGGCGTCAAATCCGCGAAAGTCGTGCTCTTATTCTTCTTCACAGCATTGCGGTATACGTTCACCGGACACAAAAATGTGTGGAACAGACGTGGCAGATCAAAACGATATATACTGTAAGTAATGTATTTCGGTACATTATACGTTCTCGAGATATTTGGTAAAGTTCCATTTAGCCAGCAGGCGTCAAAACAAAATTCTTCAATGTCAGTACAGGGAAAGATTTAATAAAAGGAACCAACTGAGTAGTTGGAGATTGTAACCTGCTGCTCAAACATGTTCCTGATTAGCCGGGATGCGACATCGTGTGGTTTGGTTTATAAGCTGAAACTTTTCAGAGGTACCTGCTGCCTCCAGCTTCATGAAAAAAGAGCTCTAGATACAGGAAGCAATATTTCAGAATAACAACCGACTCCATCTTCAGGGCAGAAGAACCACGGTTCTCTTCTACGTGAATATAGAAAGAGCAAGTTACTCGAATTGTTGGTCTCTATTCTACCAAAATACTTGGAGTCACATCACAGAAAACATTGATGTCAAAATCCACCGCCGTGATGAGCTCAAAAACTTCAAATGAAAAAACATTTATTTACTTTGTACAGCTATCAAACTCCGTGGAGCAGAATCCTTGTGATATTTAATAGTCCCTCAGCTGGTCGAGAAGTTCCCTTCCTTTGATGACGCTCGAAGACTAACTACTGCGATCACAGGACCTCGCCACCAGGCAGGGCAGTGTAACGGTAAGGCTCTATACGCCTACTTGTATTCGAGTGGCGTCTGCTTAGAATTTTGGCCAGGACACGGGCTGCTATGACCAAGCTTTTCGTAGCATTCCTCACTCTACGCAAATGCCAAGACGGTATCTCGACTGAGTAATTACCGGTTCCTTCCAAATCGTTTCCCATTCGTCTGTTACCAGTCACCCCACCGGTCGACATTACAGGCCTGTAATACTGTAATACTAATACTAACAGCGTCGTTAAACAAACCACTAACAATAAATACAAACAGCACGTCACTAGTTCCTATCGGAATCAGACAAATCTAGTCCACACCCTCGCACACCTGTTACCTTCTATTTTAATATTACTCTCCCATCCATATCTTGGTTTCCCAAGTGGCCTCTTCCGCTCACGGTATCAGGAGACATTTTTGAATGCATTTCCCATTTGTTATCGCTTTAAAACAGAAAACTCACACGACGTTTTAACAGTGTGTTGTATAACATAAATGAAGACCTAATCACACTACACCAGCGGTTCTCAAACTTTTTTTTTTTGCTCACGACACAGTATTCCTTGCTGCGTGGGAATGTTTCTGTTGGCAAAACTGCGAGACAGTCGGAGACTCGCGCATGCGAGATGCGGAGGATGATTATTCTGCGACTACTGTACGTAACCCACGCTACGTATGTGCGAGTATAATTTATTTTAAACAAAATTATTTACGAATTTTCTATTATGTGCAATAATACAAGAACCAAATTTTCTCGGCAGACCTATCGGAACACGCGGCATAACAGTGTGCCGCGGCACACCCTTTGAGAACCACTGCACTACACACTTACGAAGAATACAAAGGAGTGACCTTCAGTAAATTATTTTTCCGTGGTGAATTCTTGTAAGTATTCGACAGGAATAAATGCTGGCACGCAAAGGTTTTCTGAATCATAAGTGGAACCGAGTGTGATGTCACAGGTTCTCAGCAACCGCGAGCTAGAAACGTGTAAAGCACTACGATTACTGTACTCTCCTTTCACGTTCATAAACTCCGCATTCTGCCCGAACAGTGTGCAGGAGGGTTTCGTATGAGTCTCTGACTAAACTCCCGAAACAGCATTAAGTGCTCGGTTTTGTAGTGAAGATGTGGTGTGTTTTGTGTACAGCAGAGGCTCGATTTTTAAATATTATTTACATAAATTTCATGCTTCAAAGGGTCAACTGATTCCCTGAGTAGTGGATAGGAAAGCTTAATTATGGACTCACAATGAAGCAGTTTCACAAAATTATAAATCTGAAAACTGTTTCCGTTTGCAAGGAATCTTTCAACGGCGTGACTAATGGAAGTTCGATGGAGCAGCAATCTGATACGCTACAAGCAAGCCTACTTAGAAATTTTATACGCAGAGAAAGGTAAAATTGAAAGCCCGTTTGATTTCTTTGTAAATTTAACCTGGGAGGTTTGCCTAGTAGCTAAATTCCCACATTTAAACGAACAATTGCTATCTCTAACACATGGATAATTATATATCGCCTGAAATCAATCAGAATGTCCCTCAGTTGGAAACAGTTCTAACGATGGCAGTTGC
Organism: Reticulitermes speratus; assembly: GCA_021186555.1. Taxonomy (NCBI): domain Eukaryota; kingdom Metazoa; phylum Arthropoda; class Insecta; order Blattodea; family Rhinotermitidae; genus Reticulitermes; species Reticulitermes speratus. The sequence continues at coordinate 27,724,307 of JAJKFL010000005.1, forward strand.
GTCTGCATTCAGGATTTCCAGGTTTCTGGACTTTGTCCATCATCTAGTATTAAGAACAGAACACTAACAGGACACCAACGTTTCGGATATTACATCTGTTTCCGTCTTCAAGTTAGAAGATCGGAAGATACCCACTCACGTCAGCAGGGACTACAAGTTTCTACTTTTAACAGACTCATCGGTTTAGGTACCTCCAAAGCTTGTCACCTGCAGATGACACAACACAGGTAATGTATGGATAACGCAATAGTTAGGTGCGTTCGCGTAACCATTCTTGCCGTGGAAAAGCAATAAGTATTACATATTCTGAGTGTGTGTTTGCAGCTTTAGTTATCCAGCATGCAAAGCGCATGCCTCCTATTTATATTGTCATCTGTGGCCTGTCTGGCTCTACCACATGTTTCCACATTCTTTCATAAACGGCGTGATTTTCGGAAAACAGTTACTGAGCATAAAATGTGTTTTGATTTTATCTACAACTTTTGCCCGAAACATCTCATTCCTAGAAAATTAAGCGAGATACTATCATAAATGTATGTAGGTCTTCATGTAAAGTACCCGTTATTCTTGTCAGATTTTAATGAAACTTGAATTTTCTCGATCGATTTTCAAAAAAATACTCCAATATCACATTTAGTGAAAATCCGTCCAGTGAGAGCCGAGATATTCCATGCGGACGGACAGACAGACAGACAGGCAAGACAAGCTAATAGTCGCTTTTCGCAATTTTGCGAACGTGCTTAAAAAGATCAGTTTCCGATCAGTACGATTTTATAGAAAAGACGATGCGAAGTGACACTATCAGATTACGAACAGTTTTGCGCGGGGCCGGGATAGAGTAGTCGGTATAGAGACTCGCTACGGGCTAGGCGGTTCGGGGTTCGAACCCCAGTGGGGGAGAGATTTTCCACATCCGTCAGGATCGGCCCTAGGGCCCACCCAGCCTCCTATACAATGGGTACCGGGTCTTTCCCGGGGGCATCTTCTGCCCCTCTTCGTAATCACCACCAAAGCAGACTTCTGACATACATAACGACAGTCTAGCAAGCTTTATCCTTTTACGAGTATACAGGTCTACAAATATGCAGAGAGAAATTACGAGTGTAAGACTTGATCAGCCTTTACTTGGAGACTAAACCTGTGAGTTATTTCATATCTGCCTTTTCTGCAAACTGTCAATATACCTTAAACGCAAAAGAACACGTATCTTTATCACTGTATCTATGCGGCAATCTATGAGGAAGTGCCAAGAGTGTCGAGGTAAAGCATTACGAATTCGAGCCCTGTTTCTATACGTATTTGGTGCGTTCAAAACAAACAGTTGCAAAAATGAGCGTAGTAGTTCCGCCACGTCATCAGTTCGCAAGCAACAACTCCAGAACTGCTAAAAGGATTTTCAAAAAATATGTAACTTATGACGTTCACCAAATTTTAAGGCCAAATTGCAGTCCCCGTTAAAACCGGAAGATAATAAGGGACACCATACATGTTAAACCTACTTGCTTTTCTGTGCAAATCAGAAACGAATTTCGCTAGTATTTATGAGACAAAAAAGTATTTTCAGAATCAGTTGTAGAGAAAAATTAAACAATATTCACATCAAATACACTTTTGCGGTGAGTCCTACGGTTCGCGAGGTAACTAAACAACACCGAGAGAACTGCTCACCGCTCACAATTGTTACGTTACGCTATATTCCCTCTTATGGCGAGAAAGTCTCCAGAGTTACCTAACACTGCAACGTCCTTCCTCAGTGAAGAAAATACCACATGGTGCCAACCGTGTGCGTGTGTGCATCCACGTACTTCTAGACCCCCGACTTACTTTTCTCTTTTGGTACATCCAGGGTACTACACAGTTCCCCCATTCATCGCCTCTAGCCGATAATTCGAAATCTTGTTTGCGTCATTACTCTTTTGTTTTTATCTACATTTACACAGCCATGCCTTCAGAAGTCGAGACCTTGGCTTTGTGGCCTCAGAAGTAGTCAGAAGGTCACAGCTGCCATACGAATTTCCAGTCCTTGTTGTCTTCTTTAAGCTGAGGTGAAACATCTATCGTTGTTGTGCGTACGTTGGTTATATTACAACAGGGGGCTAACCTATAAACCACGTGAATCATAAACAACTGTCGATTTCGTTGTTCCTGGAAAACATCAAAGTCTCCCTCATTGAAACTTCCCACTTGCGTATTCCTGCCATTAACGCACCCTTGTACTAGCGTCAGACAATATCTCTATCGACATTTGTTAACAAGTCATTAGACAAACAAAGTTTTATTTATTTATCCATTCACTCATTTATGCATTCACCCATTATCAACTCTGTCGAACCGTGCCATGGCTCAGGCGCTTAGCCACCGGCCTCTCACTGCGAAGTCGCGGGTTCGACCCCCGGCTAGTCTACGTGGGATTAGTGGTGGACGAAATGGCACTCGGGCAGGTTCGTCTCCGAGTACTGTGGTATTCCCCTGTCAGTTATATCCCACCAATGCGTCTTATTCTTTCATTTATCTATGCAACATAATCTGAAAGCGGCGTCAAAAATAATCACACAACTCTCTCAATAACTTACACTGGGAAGGTGTAAACGGGATACATATGGCTTACAAGGACTCGCGGCGGGCTCTTGTCAAAATCGCAATGGACATTCGGGTTACCTAAAATGCAATGGCTTTCTTGACAAGCTGAGAAACCATTTGGTGGCTTCCCAAGATGGCCTGTGTGCCGTGGAGTGAGTTCAATAACTTAAAAGTTATGAAACGTCGAATGACAGGATTACTAATGAACTGCAAAGCTGTAAAAGGAAGCGGCCGTAGCCTAATCTGATGTACTGCTGTGTACGTGTACTGCTAAGGAGGCGGTAAGGAGACTCAAGAAAAACCTCAGTTATGAGAGCCGGTCTGCAGGCAGCGATTTGAGACCTGGACCTCCCGAATACAAAGCACGAGTGCTACCCACTGGAGCTCAACAGAGGTACGACAGTAGCAAACAAAATATTCTGTCGGTATTACAAGCGGATCAAATTAATAAATCACAGTCAGGATGCAATCCAAAATCAGTTACCATCAGTCCCTTCCATAAACACCTAAAGACCGAAATATATAAAACCATCCTTTTTTTAAACGCTGTTTTATGCTGTCACTAAACTTGAAGTTTTCCCCTTCTCTGTGTGAGAAATGCACCGAATTCAGACGGAGGAATCCACATAATAAATTTCTCAATTCGTACTCTTGAACCGAAATTATTAACCAATCAATCACCTCCATCAAGCGAGTTCACACTGGGAAGTTAAGATTCCCTTCGCTAGTCACGATATTCTCCACATTATACGGAACCTGAAAGTTTATTACCGTGTCAGAACAGTCCGGTAAGCCTATGTGACACACCTGTCTTTTATGGCAGGGGATAATTAACTACCCACAAACCCCTCAGCTTGAGGACCACCACTTTTTGGCTGTTCGTGACTGTTTATTCAGGATTTTCTCAACTACCTATCGTGTCCAATGACCATCACCTTCGCACGCAAGCCGCCATCCCGTTGTGAAAGAGATCCCACTCAGTAAGATACCCAGTATTATGACCACGATTAATTAAAGAGCAGACGAGATGGGAGAAATGCATTCAAAATTGTAGCAGAAACTGCTTAAATAAAAAAAGCGCTTGTGAAATCCAGGTTTGGGTTAAAATACGTATTAGACGGGATCTTACAGAAACGAAAAATGTGAAGAAGGTATGCCGCGGTCGAGTGGTTGGCATTCCCGCTTCGTATCAGGTCGTTCCGCGTTCAAATCCTGGACCAGAGACTATCGTACTAAGGTTTCTGTGGGTTTTCTCAGTACTTGTACGAAAATGTCGAGACAGCAGCTCAAACACATGATCGCATCCTTCCACATCCCTTCCATTAATTATTAATCATCCAACCATAGACTGAGGGTGTTATGGAACAGGATTCTGAAAAAGATACAAGCATTTGGACCTAAGAAGGAGTTTGTAGCAGCAGGATGGATAAAACTGCATCGTGAATAGCTCCGTGATTTGTACTCCTCATCACTGGGGTAATCAAATGAAGGACGATGATAGGAGCTGGGCATGTGACACCTATGGGGGAAAAGAGAAATGCATTAAAAAGGGTTCTGGTTGGGAAACCTGAAAGAAAGATAAAGCTTGGAAGACCTACACGTTGGTGGGAGGATAATATTAAAATGTAACATAAAAAAGAGAATTGCGGGTTGTGCACTGGATTCATCTGGCTCAGGATATAGACCAGTGACGAGCTCTTTTAAACATAGTAATGAGCCTTCGAGTTCCATAAAGGAGGCAGGAATTTCTTGAATAGCTGAAGACTGTGTTCTACTAAGTTAGTTAATCATCCAATAACTCCACCCTCTACAGTCTAAGCTAAAGATAAGGCCGTTAAATAAGCCATAAATAAATAAATTAAATTCCTGGACTGTACAATGAATGCTGATGTTATCATGCTGTAAGCTTCTGTGAGTTGTAACATCTACTGGGGGAAGTCCATCCATTAGGTCAGCTACATCAAGAGTTCGTAATCTCCGGAAACTCTGCGCTCAAGACCTACCAACCTCTTCCTAATGGAGGAAGCGCAGTCCGGAGGGAACAGACCATTAGCCTAACTCTGTATATATTGTAAGTGGGCTTGAAATATCTCCCCAGTCAACGTATACCTACCCTTCACGATCCTAAATTGTCTTTAGCAACTGTAAGCATACAGTCGCAGGACACAAAAATTGGAAGTCAGTAAAACGAATGTGTGCAAATGATCAGTCATGAATGATGAGAATGAAGGATGAGCACGTAGCAAGTATGAGATAACAAAAATCATTCAAAAAATTTAGTCGTAAAAACTGGCAGGAATAAACCGCTCGAAAAACCTAGGAGTAAGTGGGAGAATAATATCAACACTAAGCTTAAAGGATAATCTGTGAGTGTAAACTGGATACAGCTGTCTCAGTACAGGATCCAGTGAAGGGATCTTTTCAACACGGTAATATACTTTCGGGTTCCGTAATAGGCGAGACTCTCTCAGATCAGAGATTATCAGCTTCTGAAAAACGACGCCGTCACGAAGATAATTAGTTCCCCATCGTCCCAATGATCCAGATCTTTAAGATACACCAAAGGTTTCATATGAAACTTGAAAGCATATATATATATGATCCTCTGTCTTGTTAACATTTAACATGAACATAATTATTTAAACGCTGTTAACTGTCAAACGAGAATTTACGCACAAACTTCGCGCGAACGCCATCTGACAACTACTATTTCAGACTTGACGATTTAATTAACCAACAAAAACGGCACACTTTTCGAAATGGCCTATACGTGACATTACCCGTAAAACCCACCTACACCACAAAACGCGAATTTACGTCGATAAAATTGCAGTTCCGGAACAAATACTAACAGCGCAAGACTCTCCGAGTCTGAGGTTTTCACAGCGATGTGGCTGAGGATTCCGTCCTTCTGGGATACGACGTTGCGCCACTGAGTAATCGGTTCCAGACGTTTCGAAAGAAATCCATGCCCTTGAAAGACGCACTACTTGCCTTCGAAGCGTCGGAAACCGAGTACCCACTGACGCACCGTCATGTTCCAGAAGACCAGAATCCTAAGAATATGATTCTTAGACTTCTTCTTGCCTCGACCAATTCGTGTTGAGGAAATCCGTGTGTAATTTGAAAACTCCATCTCAACATACGCAATCGTCCTATCATATAGAACATTATAGTTTATTTATTCGTCGTTTATTTAACAACGCTCTCAACAGCCGAAGACTATATAGTTTCGAATGATTAGTGAACAGTGAGGTGGGACAAATGTTGTAGGAAGCAGTCGTGCCTTAATTCGAGGTACTGCCATGGTATTTGTCTGGACTGAGAAAAGCCACGAAGTACCTCACTTATGATAGCCACACTCTCTTGAATAAGGAGTGCTAAGCATTCTACTTCAATGTTCTGTCCCCGCATATGATTCGACGGAACAAACAAATAACGCAGCTAAATACCACACGACTTAACCGACCGTACCTACGCACCCCTGTACCGTTAATTCTTTGTGTCGATATGTCAGTACCACATGATGACACATAAAATAGTAAAGCATTTTATGATTCTGTTGGACAGTTACTTCTGACCAAACTGCATTGTAGCTCCACCATGACGTCAGAACCAAATAAAACTTTATTTATACCATTAAGCAGCGTAAACGCAAAAAAAAAAGGCAAATTTTACCCTGTGTTCAATAAAGCACCACGCCATCAATGTATATGCGGGAGCTGTGATATAGCTCCATGCATCCTTAACCTCGGCATCATTAGACGGGGATAAATGGTTAGCTACAGCTCCTGGAGAAAGAGCCACCTGTACCCTTGGGTGTGCCTCAGAGACAGCCTGGACGTTCTGAAGAAGAGAAATGTCTCAAGCCGCTGTCGGGAATTGAACCCAAATTCCTGTCATTCAGGCCGTAGCCTAGTCACATACCAACCAGTCACCCCGATTTCTCCTTATGCAGTGCATGTTTAGTAATTCCAACTAAACTAAAATAAAAATGGTTCAACAAAAATGAATGCAGATCACAATAACAAGATTGCTCGAAATGTGTCCTACAGAGCTCCGCTGAATGAGACTGGATACACAGACCTGACGTAACTAGTACAGGATTACAGAAATTATTAACAAAACACACCTAAACATATCATGACTAGCAGCTTAACACTTCGTGTTGCTTTTGCAACGAGTACAAACTAAGTGCTAATGCACAAAGCCTGCTTCAAAGTGCAGATACTGAAGTAGGCCTACCTAGTAAGCGACAAATGCCTGGGGTTTCACAGGAAGGAACAGATAGCTTCAATGCACTAAAAAAGACAACTTCACAATAAGAAAAGTGCAGTAGGATTATCAAAGAAGCTAGCCTGCATACCTTCGGCTAGAGATCTCAGAAAAAACATAATTTCACTTGACTTTACTTTTCCATTTCTTCTGCCTTTCAAGGACAACGTTTCAACTTCAGTCCAAGGTTTACCAGATCTACAAATAGGTTAAGTATATGTTCTTCATCGAGAATAGAGACTGCAATCAGGTGCAATAATTTTGTAACGTTTCATCTCCGTAATCCGATCGCCTCTATCTGTTCAAAAGTATTGTCTCTTATAACAAACATAGTTTTTCTTTTCTAATATCATTATTCGCCTTATCCTAACGAACAGATACCCCTCCACACTTCTGAACACAACCACTTCAGCAAACTGTAGCCTGCTTTCATCTCCCTTTGTTAAAATCAAAGTTCCCAATTCCGTAACGCACAGTACGAAGTAACAACAATTTAACAATTATCCAACTACCTCCACGGAGATGAGTCCTTAGTGAGATGCTAATGGTAGCTCAGCTACTCAATATTCACCGTCCCTTATAAACTCCAAAGGTTCATACCACGTTCACAACAGACGGCCACTTTGGACCTTATTCTGTACCACTAGTGCTTTACCTTTATTAAGTTAGGTTAGTGTTTAACTCTTGGGACGCTGAACAATGGATCAAATATTCGAGAAACATCTGGAGATCTCGAGAAGAAAGCTCACATTGCGATCTCAAGCCTCATATAGACGGGGAGTTTTCTTTCGGCCGGTGGGGGTGGGGGGTATTAACAGCATTAAGTAACTCGGCGTCTGCCCAGCGGCCAGGTGTCCTGGACGGCTCGCCGTGCTTTATAACACTGTACCGAATTCCAGCTACTGTTTGGAATACCAAAACAGCAAAGGGCCAATCTCAAACATTTTTTTAGGTGATGGTGACCAGTTACGATTTACATAAACATAAAATTAAATAATCCATTAATATTTCCCCCCAGGATTCCCTTTCTCTTCCGTCTCCCTTGCACACTCACAAGCAGCAGTTTGCTTGATGTACTTATTTCATTTGGCATCAAATTTGCTATTGTCTCAGTAAGAAAAAAGATACATAGCATAGCTTCAGCGTTTGTTGTTGAGAATTCGGAATGATATTAATTATATAATGTTACAACTGTTCAGAACGACAGGCTGTCGTGTTTCATCTTACAAGTAAAACGGTACCACGTAAACTGAATATATACGAACTGGATTGAAATGACTCATGATGGGCTACAGACATGGGATTTTGTGAAGAGGGTGATGAATTTTCGGGTTCCAGAGGCGAAGGGTAATTTTTTGTCCAGATAAATAACTTTGAATGTCTGAAGGAAAACAATGTACCATGGAGTAAGTTGTTAAAAGCAGATCGTATAAACAATGTCCCCACAAAACCATCTAATCTAAAAACCTAGTATGCAGCCTGTTTTGCCTTTTTCTGAACAGGATAGACGATGATAAGTTTTAGTCCTCGGACCACCCGAATGCCGTAGAAACCAACAAAACTGAAAAAAGGAGCCACGCAAGGGACATAGTTTAGCAGAGCTAAGCAGGAAATTAACGTTAGTTCTACTACAGAAGAAAACAGAACATTACCAAATATATATGGCTTCTGTATTCAACTGCTTCTACAGTACAAGCACGAAAACACTTGAATTTACGAGGTAAAATACTGTTTCGTCGATAAAAACAAAAAACACACATGAATTTTCGTTAGAATATCTGTTTCCGTCTAGCAATGAATACAGAAATCAAGGCAAAAACTGTTTACTAGTTCCTGAAACACGCTGGACACCGCACAAATCTCCAGACTATATAAAAGTCGGGAAAATGTAGCTAATAACGTACATTTTACAACATCGCTCAAAATTTCAACACAAAAGATGTACGTCAATAGTACAATAATACATCAAGTGGCTTCGAACCATTTACTGGCAGGTAAAAGGTAAAGTTCTCCCTAGAACAGGCCACGAAGACCCAGAGGGGGAGCAGAAGTACAGCTCTACTCTTTCTTTAACCTCGGCGCTAGATGGGGGTTGGTGGTCAACGCCACGCCCCGGCCGCTTTATCCCCGGGAAAGAGACCCGGTACCCATTGTGCAAGAGGCTGGGTGGGCCCCAGGGCCGGTCTGAACGGCTGCAAATATCTCGCCCCCACCGGGATTCGATCCCCGGACCGTCCAGTCCGTAGCGAGTCGCTATACCGACTATGCTATCCCGGCCCATTTTACTGGCAGGTATTCAGGTTAAATACAGCAATTTTATTGAAAATGCAGAACATACATATAACGTCGAATAAACTGGGGAACATGGCCAGAATGGTAATAACGTAAGAGTTTAAAAAAGGAGGCAGTAATCGGCAATTACAAGGTACTCTACCAGCATTCGCCTACAGGAATTCTGAAAAATGACGAATATCCCCAAACTTGTGGGAAATTGACCATGGGAACTGTTCTTTGTGGGAAGATGATCATGAATTGTCATAAGCTAACGATCTGCAGGCGTCTGTGGCCAATCTCAAAGTACTATACAAGCACTCGCCTTCAGAGACTGAGGAAACCCCCGCATATTCCATATTTGTGAAAAAATCGCCACAACAACCGTTCGCCCCCTAACATCATGTCCACATCAACGCTTCATTCGCGATGAGATCTAAACACCTTCTCACGTTCACAAATTACACACCAACGAAATGCACTATATTTTCACTTTATATTATTTATTCTTCAACCCCTACATACACCCACCGCAAGACGGGACACACACAACATAAACAGGACATATTTACTTAATTGACCATCCATATATACGTACATAACCAAGGACAATACTGAAAAACTAGCCAATGGTGGAAGATATAACATAAAAAACAATATTGTTTCATTTTACCATTTTACTACGAAAATTGACGAAATTTTGTAATATATTTTACCATTTTACTACGAAAATTGACGAACTTTTGAAATATATTTTTATATATTTCAAATACAGACATTGTAAATAACTGTAATATATGAAAATGAAACTGGACTAAATGTGATAGCAGACAAAAACATTGGATGTGAAGTGAATGTAGTTTACGAGCCCCCTGAAGATGGCCTTGTAAAGGCCGAAACATATGTAGGGGTTGAAGACTAAAGAATATAAAGTGAAAATATTGTGCATTTCGTTGGTGTGTAATTTGTGAATTGTAAAAAATGCATGGTGAAAATAATATAAAAAAACCCTTCTCACGTATTAACTGTTTTCATTAAATGCACAGTGTAAAGGGACCATCTAGTGCCACGGTTACGAGCGCATGGAGCTGTACCTCCACTCCAGCATAAGCCTTCATGACATGCACACGGACCTCTAAGTAACTGTAGCAAGGACAAAGTACGATATTAAGAAACAAGTCCTAAAGTGCTGCAATGACACAAATGTATGACAAGACTGACTGCCATAAAACGTTGCCCTTGTTCACGCCATGATGGCATACAGCAGAAGCAGAGATACAGCTACACTCATTGATCGCGGAACTAGATGGACATGAGTGGTCAACTGCACGCTCCGGTCGCTTTGCCCTCGAGAAAGAATCCCGGTACCCACCGAATAGGAGGCTGCGTGGGCCCCACAGCCATTCTGGACGTTTTGGACGAGAGAAAGATCTCTTGCTCCTGCGGGGATTCGACCCCGGATCGTCCAGGCCGTAGCCTAGTCGCTATACCGACTAGGCTATTAAATTTGTTTTAACGTCAGGCGTAAATTAATTTTGTACATCATAGTCCTTAGATATGTACAATTGGCCGCCTTGACTGTTCATATTCAATCACTGCAGCGTGGTAACACTCCCCAAACTGACACCAAGCCATAGCAGGCTTTGCCATTATAGCAACATCCTGCGCAGGATTTGAACCCCAGACCCCACACTTCGCTCGAAACAACACATTAGTCATCAGGATACGTTCGACTGCCATTAACTTTCGAAGAACGTGCCAGTGACGTCATATACTGTTCATACATATGACGACAGTTCAATGCCACTGATCTGTAATGTGTGTCAACGCAGTGTTTTTATGGCACGCTAAGCTCACGTGACACGAACGTCTACAACACAATACCTTCATTAAAGCCACAGAGATTCCTATAATGTCTGGGTGTAATACATAATTCTATTATGAAACGTCTTATGACGCACTACCAATATGGGTAGCTAGCAAATTCACTGCGTATATTCATTTAACACTTCCAGCACTAAACTTAATATACATTATATACAGCGTGGCGCAGAAATCACTTGACACTCGATGTTTAACATGTTGCGTCTATTGTCAAGTGATTTTGCGCCACCGTGTATAAATATTCAGTTTGTACCTCACAGAGAACATAGTGTGCTTCCATTAGACAAACCATCCGGTTAATGTTGTATACGGAAACAACAGCAGTTTATTGTAAGAATCTACGAAACACAAAATGCAGAATTTTTAGTTGTAACCCTGACGGTTAACCACTAGTCTCTAAACGGTTAATAAGCAGTGCTACAAGAAGTACCGGCTCTTCATCCGAGATTTGGTGGCTTCTCTTCACAATATACAACAATAAAAACTTCGAAGAGGGAATAAACTCAAATTTAAGATACCCACGTTTACCCATGCAATTCCAAGAAGAGGGGTTTTAAATGAGGATTCGAATCACATCCAAAAATTCTACTGCAACACTTTCACTTTACCTTAACAGCCACGCTAACCTTAGATAAGGTCAATAATACGAAGCAGTTTCCTCGTCTTTGGGTGTTTTATAGAGCCTATTGCGTCTGCGGTAGGAAAGACGAAACAGAGACTCAGACAGCAACCTCTTAAGATGACTTAACTGTTCGACATGAAACCACAGATGTGGCAAAGATGGGTAAGAGCAGCCCCTTTAAAGATAAAAATTAACCTGAATTATATTTAAAGGCTCAGTTCGTACCGCGTGGTAAACACTCGGTATAGGTTATAAATATCAATCAGTTAATGATGCATAGGCAAATAATCGCTGTTTGCTCTGTGATCCACACAAAACACATAAATACATTATGCTGGCATAATGTAAAACTCTTGAATATTAAACCTGATGGTACACAAAGTAACCATATCCACTGGGTTCAGAACACTTTTTATCTTCACATATCCTACCTCAAAACCTAAAACTTAAAAGGTACAAAACCATAATTTTGTGTCGGGATGAAACTCGCATCTTTCGCAAAGAAAGTTGACTTGACAGAGAAGGAGCGTTGGATTATTTAAACAATACTCTGTTAATTACATCGATGTATACTCGTAAATGATAAATAATAACCCTACGAGGCGTAAATTTCTCAAAGTAATATTTAAAAACTCAGTTTCTACTTCACAGCAAATGGTTAATGTGACGGACTACCACGTGGTCGTGTCTTGCTTTAAGGCGTTACAGGGCCACTAGGAATTACACAGTAGTGAAGTATCGACTTACGCTGTTGCATTAGCGTATCTTCTCGAATGGACTGCACAGTGTGACAGCTGTCATTTGCATCAGACTCTACACTTATGTAGCCACACTGAAACTGTCCGACGTAAAGCAGCCGACTGGGACGCATTCAGTTAGGTACAGTGTCGCAGGAAGTAACCTACACAGTGGAGTGGCAGGTCCATTATCTCCTAAGGAATAAAGATTATAATAAACTAAGAGACTTCACAATGCAAATCAATACACAATGAAGATACATCTTGGCACAGCTCAGCAAAACGAAGCAACAGTACAAAGGAAAAACACTCTCATGGAAACGACTGAAAAACTGCCGTGACGAATGGGTGGAAATTTGTAATCACAGACCGACCGAACGACCGTTCCTGTTGTTGCACAGATCCAGGCACCGCGCACCTGCGTTCAGATCCTACAATACTATTTTCTCTACAGCTTTCGAAATATCGACGTTTTCCTGTTCAATTGTTCTTTGTCTTGGTGGTAGTAGGAATGCACCGTGGTAGGCGTCTACAGAGGTTTCTTAAGGCCTGACAAAAAAAAAAGTGAAAATTATTTTCTTTCTAATGCTCGCCAATTTCCGAAACAGCGTTGGTTTTTGGATGGTCCTTCTGGTAAGAGCAACGTGCTGAAGAAGACAAATAAAAGCTCATCTACATAGTACTTACAAATTCAGTTCCCATCTCACAAAAAACAATGCGTCTCCATTGCAAAGCTCAGTCGCATTGTTGTCTGGGGAAATAACTGACGTTTATTAAATTATCGGAGCGAAAAGTGTTACGAACAAACACTGTGCGAAAGACTGAAACAAACACTTTATACTCGGCACTACTTTACCGTAAGTCTGCTGGCTTGGAGATAACCGAACAGAAGAGAGCACTGGCGCCGAAATTATGTCATGCGTGCATTTCCTACCTTGTTCTCTAGCGCAAAGGATCGCTTCATTCCAACTGTTTGTATTTAGGTTTCTGCTTTGTCTTATTTTCTTTGTCTTCATTCTGTACCGCATATACGCGTTGTAATTCTTCTAGCAGTCTTAATCTCACTGATACTTTCAACACTTCATTATTTTTTCAGACGTCTTCGAAGTGCTGGGACCCCAAAGCATAGGTTAGAGAACAACAATGACCCAGAAGTGGATGTTATGGAAACAGGGCGTTGACATATCTCTGCTGGCTCATTAGCGGGTTTTGTAAATTTGGTAATGTCCGTGCGGGTACCGCAAAAGGTGGAGAACTTCTCCACCACCTGAGAGGCCAACAGCTGCTCAAATGAGTTACGTAGTCGTTACATTTTCGTGCGGGTTTTCATGGAAAATGAAGAGGAATCCGAAATTAAATGTGGACTATACCTGGACATCGTCACGTGACAGAACGCTTTCAGGCGCGTTCGCAAAGCCGTGAAAAGCGCCTGTTACCTCCAACATGCCCTCCGTCCGTCCGTTTGTCCGCATGACATGCAACTGACATTGATGGATTTTTATGAAAATCTGTCGAGAAAATCAAAATTTGGTTAAAATCGACCACTTTACACGAAGACGTATGTCTCATGGTTACCGGCGACATTAAATCGCGATAAAAGCGCTCTGGTCGAGTGAAAATAGTATCGGGCTGTGGTGGGACAGCCGGAGGTACAAATATCACGCGAACGCCCCACAATGTTACGTTTTATTACGTTGCCTAACTTGTTAAACATGTGACGGTACAAATACAGACTCTTTCTTAAGTACGTAACACGTAACACCACTGTAGGGCCTGCCTACGCTCAACAGCTGGCGTCAAAACGATAGTCTCTTCTGCTGGTATTGGCGATTTGTAAATAAACATTTTCCTGCGGACGAGTTCACACTTCTTTTTATCCTCCTAAAATAATACGAGCCACAACTCAAAGCCGAAGCGTCCAAGAACACGCGTTTATATGGTTCTTGTTTCCTATGTGCACAGAACATGTTATAATGAGTGCCATGTATTTCGGAAACACCATGTATCGCCCTACTGTAATTTACAAACACCGTAAGTGAATCAGTTCTTAGGGCTAAAAAAAGACCAAGTTCTTTCTTCGGAAGGAATTTGTTTACTTTTAATAACGTTTTAAAGAGTTTCGTATAGGCCTCCTCTAATGCGTCCCTTATATGACAAAGTTACGAATCCCTCAGTTTATGTTTGGCTTGGTGGAGACTGGGAGTCTGGGAACTGAAACAGCGCAGAAGAGCAGCTAGAAAAGCCGTCTGTGTAACCAGTATGAAGAGCTAGAATATGCTAAACACATTATCTTGTGTTGCTACAAAACTACAGGCTGGGAAGTCACCTTAGAACGTAAGAAATTGTTGATGTTTCATGACGAAATTATCATTAAGAAGATTATCAATCTAACAACAAAATACTGTTAACACGTCCTCAGAATTCGTCCAGGTCGTATAACTAGAAAGACGCTGGACTACAGGTCGCACGGAAGAGGCGAATGACGCCGTCCATTTAAAAGACAGATCAATACATATAGAACTGGGATAGGAACAGGCCAATAGGCCTCATATTTCCTGCAGATTGTAATTTCCTTAAAGACACAATCATTAATACAGCAGGAATAAATCAGAATAGACATGAATATATGGTGGAAAAAAAAGATTAAAAATAAACAGTAAAAAGTAATGAGAAGAATGAGAGCAGAAAGATCAACTCCGCCCAGATGCAGTTTGAAGTAAGCCTTTATCCCGCAACAAATTGAGTAAGCACATGGGGTAGGGGGCATTTCGTCAATGTATTACACAATACAATGGAAACATAAATTTAAATTCAAACTTACCCGTTGAGTGGATTATTGTTGAATAATACAGAAGCTAAACCAAGTGGCTTCAAAACAAATGCTTATTATACACGTATTTGGTTACACGGTAAGTACCCGTTCTCGCCCCGAGATACGGTTGCTTTCCTTGTCAGTTTCACAAACACACACACACACACACACACACATATATATATTATATATATATACGTAGATAAAACCTTGAAGATACAATATTTTATAAGTGAATTCACGTAATTTAAACAGTAAATGATTCGAAATTAGTATTAAAATCACATAAAAATCTAACGCAATACCTGAACATCGCTTTAATTGCCGCGGCTGCCTACATATTGGCCAGAGTACGGAGTAAATTTCTATGTTCTCTGTTACATGTGCCGTACGGAGGAAATGGACAGAGGGTACGTTTTTACGCATCAGATGGTTTACTTAGCGACGCTGTCAGTAGCTCAGATTATGTAGTGGCAGGATTATCAATGACCTGGAAAGTCATTTGCATGGAGGAGCTAAGGAAAACTACGACCACCCAGTCAGGATAGCCAATCTTCAGGCCGAAACTGTCTTACCACAGAGTTCAACCCACTCGACAGCGACTTTCAGCCAAGTGACACGTTAATAGCACTGTGGGCTTAGTAAGCACAGTGTTATTTAATAGTTACTTCCAGTCTAATGATTCATGCGGTGGAATTGTAGATCATAACTGAATCTAAATTACATAACACACTTGGTGTGACTGAATGAGTAACAACCGGGTTGCCATGGTTGCGGGGTTGCCATGGAAGTCAAACGATAATCTGGGGGTACTTACGATAGCACCACCAGATGGCAGCACTCCGATAGGTGGAATTAACGCTCGGTTTATTCTGTGTCCTACAGGTGGCATTAACACTTGGCTTGTGAGTGAAGTCACACCCATGCTGAGGTTGGCCAATCAATATACATATATACACTGATATGTAACTACACATAAGTGATTTTAAGAAAATACAGATTCAACATGAACGACACATAAAGGACATATGATGGTGTTATTGTTCGTATGATGTTACAGATGTTGCACCAGACAGTGTACTGTCCTACAGTGACACGATGTTCAAATCAAGCTTCATTAAAATCCCTCTATGAGTTCAAACGTTATTACGGGTGACACACAGACAGACTGACGTAATGACGCACAAGCGTGGACAAAGTGCTGAAAAATGCGAAGTTTGTCACACTCTTAAAAATATATCTGAGGTTTGCACGGCGGATAAGGTTTGGATTATTGTCTTATAGGGTACGACACCGTGTAGTTTGGTAGGTGGTGACCAGTGTTTCGGAGGAACACCCTGCCTGCATCTTCAGGATTGAAACCACATCTGTTCTGAAGACGGAGGCAGCAGATTCCTCACAACGTTGAACGTACCTACCAGAATACACGGTGTCATAACCCAGACCAACATACCTATGTTACAATATCTTCATGTACCCTATGAAGTCCGACCTCCTGTATTACATTTATATTCAAATCTCGTGTTTTCTGCTGCGGCCAGATTTCCATTACGAAGTATGTTCAGAAGTGAGGTTAGTATGGAAAACAAACGACTGTCGGGAGCCACAGGTGAGAATGGTACAAATGGGGACTGTAAATTCTGTGTCAAGTTCAATTTTTCGAAGTTCAGTTCGCATGATTTACTTGCGAGGGGCAGAAAGACTAGTTTCAGCCTAATTGAACTAATTCGGTAAGCATATAGACCGCACTCAATTACAGAGATCCGCCTGCGCAATAAGCCGGACAAAGTTGCGCAATACACAATGGAAACTACAGTCTGTGTCAAAATTGTGTGTGGTCTGCATCTAGCACAGCCAACCCTCAGCGCCTCTATGTTATAATTTCACGACGCACATTTTCCAGGCAACTTAATACTGAGTTCCATTTAGACACGAGAAACTCCTAGGCCCACACGCTGGAATTGAGAGACATGGAAACTTAAAATATCGTAACAGTTTTCACAAAAATTACGAGAAGGCGACGCACAAAAATGCGAATTCATAAAACGGAACACAATATCCTTGTCTTGTTTAAACTATTACCCTATACTCAATATAGTCTTCTCGGGCGCACAGCCGCGTCAATTCGTTTGAATACAACGTTTCGGGGACTAGCTCCGTCCCCATCCTCAGGCAAAACTGATTTAACATACAACTCGTCTGTCCCGTGTTTTTCTACCTTATATTACCCTATATACCCTATATTTTCTTCCACA
Source organism: Reticulitermes speratus (assembly GCA_021186555.1). Lineage (NCBI taxonomy): Eukaryota > Metazoa > Arthropoda > Insecta > Blattodea > Rhinotermitidae > Reticulitermes > Reticulitermes speratus. The sequence continues at coordinate 27,741,743 of JAJKFL010000005.1, forward strand.
GCAATCATAAAGACGTTCTTAAATTAGAATTTGTATATTTAATTCTAGATTATAATGAAGCAAAAACCCCGGTTACAACATGCGTACTTGAATTGTGGTCAGAATTCGAACTTGGTAATCCATCACAGCACAAAACAATGTGAGCTACGAAAAGCACCCCTGGCAGGACACGAACGAATATGAAGAAGGTTGTGTGTGTTTTGATAACACAATCTCGACTTACGCGACATCGCCATATTGATACTTAAAGCAATGCAATGTCCCACTCACGCAGAATGTGAACGCTTTTCGGCCTGAAATTCATCTAAATAATGTATGAAATCTAAGTTCCTACCGCACACAAAGCATACTGCGTCTCATGCGAGATATGAGATTTCATAGCGGTGGTGATGAAGATTCAAGTCTTCTGTGTATGGCGTCATGTCGATTGGTAAGTAGATGCGGACGTTTCGGAGAATCTTGCACTGCCTCCATGTTCAGCGTCAAATTAGTCGGAGCTGACGGCACAGATTCTGTAGACATAGAAAGGAATCTCCTCCGAAACGTCGGTAAGTACTTACTGATATGGCGTCATATTCCACACTATTTGAATCTTCACATTGGGTCTCCACTACACAGGCCTATTGGTTAATGTTTACACAAACATTCGCTGTTTATTCTCAAAATCATAAAAACACACTTTGTGGACAAGACCAGACTTCTTCAGTGTTGAAGCTGATAGTACACGTAGTAACCACTCGCCCTGTTTTAAATTGTGAAATTCATCAACGAGAGCACAATAACTTGCTCACTGCACTTTAACCGTAACACACGAGTTACGCGATAAATGGACAATGAACACACACACACATACACACACATGCTGATTTCGACACTTTGCATGTTACTGCTATTGCAAAAATAAAGTAGCATGGAATCAAATCATGCCCGAAGGTTCACGACGAATATTCGCTGTATAATACATTTTCAGCACTGTGAAATTATAAACCCTACGGCAGCTCATTCACTGTGCTAGCGATTCAGGACAAGGGTGCACAAATCCTGGGCGCCAGGTCGCCCAGGCGACTAAATTTTGCACGGTGGCACCTAATATGCGCGGGTATTCAGTATGGAACCTGTGTCATGCAACCCTTCTGGCGCGTAGAATTTTGGGGCGATTCCTAGATTTTTGGAAAATTTGTGCATCCCTGCTTTAGGGGGTATACGGTTGGGTGCTTAGGGTGAAATATGGAGCCCTCGGGTTGCGAATAGACGACATGGCCTCCAGTTGAGTATGTTAAACCGTAAATAGGAGGTGAGCCAGAAGAACAGGCATGTAGCAGCCTGGCTTTGTCATGGCAAATATGATTCCGCGTATGCGTGAGCGTGGTATTACTTGCTAACTGTCGATCGTTCTCACTTTGTGTGTAGTATACGTCACGAAATCATCAGATGCTTCAAGGTTATGACAACATCGTACAACGTGGCGACACGAACAGCGAAGTCAAGACCGTTTCTGTTGCACTCAGCATTCTGCAGGACTTCTCACCAAACCCTACAGTAATGTTTCATTTGTAAAACGATCCGCACGGATTTAAACGCTTCTATAAAGTCTCAAAACCCATCAGAATACGTATGTATTGGTTTATTGACACGACGTCTGTTACACAATATAACTAATTTCACCGAATTAACGTCTCGCAGTCATAAAGTGGCGTACGTATTCCAAGGGGCGAACGGTCCACAGCCGTTAGAGTAAGCCACTGCGTTTCTTTTTATGGAGAAGGGCCCCGCAGCAGAAGCTACGGATGCACCGCAGCCTTAAGGCTTATTGTGCAACCCTGTGATGAAGATGATTAGTTTTTCCCATTTTTCCGTGTAATGGAGCACCGGTGGAATGAAAACCTGTCCCAGTGCCACTTTGTCCACCACAAATCCAAAACGGACTGGCCCGGGATCGAACCCGGGCTTCAAGCGGTGAGAGGCCGGCGTCTAACCGCCTGAGCCATGGCACGGCCAAGCTAATGCGTTACAATTTACGCTATGTCTCTCATGTGAAACCCACGGAGTTCCAGGGGGGGGGGGAGGTTTACGTTTTGTTGCATAGATTTTTAGTACAACAGATCATTTACTCTCCTGTAATTGTTATCACATGTTATTAAATTTTTGTGCCGATCCCAGTGGCCGTGCGGTTTAAGGCGTGGGCCTCGCTTGCTGGGATTGTGGGTTCGAATCCCGCTGGGGGAATGGATGTCTGTCTCTTGTGATTGTTGTGTGTTGTCAGGTAGAGGTCTCTGCGTCGGGATGGTCACTGGTCCAGAGACGTCCGACTGAGTGTGGTGTGTCTTAACCGAGTGTGATCGTAAAGCCTCGATAATGAGGAGGCCCTGGCCCACTAGGGGGTGTTGCGCCATGGGGAAAAAATTAAATTTCTGTAAAGAACTTACACTTATGCGGGCTTACAGATCCGGTATACGTTAAAATTGTCGGATATGATATCGAAGTTGCACAACGTCTCACTGTAATTATTTATTTACAAACTAGCTTGCATACATAGCGTGTACGTACGTTTAGCATCAGTTTCCGAACCAAATTTCACTTGTCTAGCTCTAGCAGTTTATTAATCATCAAGTCGAAAACCGAAAAAAAAAATCTCATGGTCGCCATGTTATTATCTTTCACACCAAGATATTACCTCTTCAAAGGCGGCAGCCGTAGTGTCGTTCCAGGACCATATTTCGAGCGTTCGCCTCATTACTGGCTGTAGGCAATTGAAAGAGTTCGGCGTTGAAGTGGCCTCAACTATCATAGTGCTCATGCCAAGTTTCGTGAACAATGGTCAACTAGTTCAAAAGTTGATACTGGAGAACACACATATTGCATGGTGTAACATTCTTGCTATTAAAAACAACAAGCAAGCTAATTAAGCAACACACCTTGAACATGAAAGTGGGAGGGGAGGTATAGCTTGACTATCCTCAGCGCTATATACACTAAGTTGCGTGGTGCTCAGCTTCATGACACAATCGTTTTACCCCCCCCCCCCCGGCAAAAGCCCCAGTACTCGCAACCACACGCTTGCCAGGTCACTATACTGACTGAGCTATCCCATTTTCTAGGTGTCCCAAGTAACCTCTTCCAAACTAATACAATCACAACAAAATAAAGTCTTCAAAATACCATTTCTTTCGTATTAAGGAATTGAAATAAACGGTTACTGATATAAACCATCCTGATCAACTACGATGAAGGGCAGAGGCACAATTTTCTGAGCATTCTGTTTACCAGAACTTTCAATTTACGGCGTTCCCTAAGAGAGTTTCGGAACTAAACATCATACATGCAATTGTAATTACAAACTGTGAGCAATGAAGTGCACACTGGCGTGTGAAGTGTTGCCCGGGACAACCCCTCGACAAAGTCTACCTGCATATATACGATCCTTTAACGTGATGAATTTTTCATGCCTGCTCCTCCCTACCCAACACTCTTTGAAAGTACAATTAGTTGGTCGCCTAGCGGAATGGGAGTCATACCGTGTCTCCTGCATGAAGATGATGAAAGGGATGAGAGTGAAACGTACTAGTGGAAGCAGCTCATTTCCAATGGACCAAACCGCATCGGAATTTAGAATTTGTGTCCCGTCTTTCGTGTCTTGTTCAAAGACAAGAGAGAGATCTTAGTGTCGGGCTCGTAAATGTGGTCCACGAATCAAATTCGGACCCCAGTGAACAGACTACGGCCTGAACGACCAGAGTCAGATTCCCGTCACAGGCAGAGACTTTTCCCTTTGCGATTCCGTCAAGACAAGCTCCGCGGACCAGCCAGCCTTGTATGCGATGGGTACCGAGGGCCCTTCCCTCGGATTGAAGCTGCCAAAGCGTGAAACTGAGTGCTTGGGGCAGCTAAGCGTACATTGGATAATATTTAAAAGAATGTTCAAGCAATAAAATGTCAGGAAACGACTGCTGCAGGGTACGGTCCATTGGCTGGTTCTTGTAAACACAAGACGAACTTCTGGGATCCAATAAATGCAGGAAATGTCTTTACCAGATGAAAGGACTATCACTTCAGTGAGAATGACTGCTCAGTGGAGTTTCGGAGTTCAGAATATGTTTACTTATTTCACAGCGTCTAATAAATGCACAGCTTATATTGTGTAGTCATGAACGATGAATTGGGAAGTATGTGTATGGAAAAGGTCATGGCCTACTTATGGCACCTGCCCACACTGACCACGGAGGGCTGAGGAAAACCGCGTCAAACTAAGAAAGAAAAACCGTGTTTGGAAAAATCATTAATGACGATCTGTGTCGCACATGACCTCCGCATATACAAGTCTGATTACTCTGCGAAAATTAGTCACGAGGATTGGACTCTTAGATGAGATGGTCAATGGCGTAAGGATGAGTCAACACGACTCGGTCATGACCTACTTACAGCACATCGTCTCATTTTACACACAGCCGGCAAAGTAACAGCGAGATCAATAGGAATCATCTCACAAAACACGATCTGTTCACGGCCGTCTTCTGGAATAGATATAACAACCAGAAAAAATCCCACAAATACTAGTACGGTGGTCAAATAAAGGTGGAGGCACGCCATAACTCAGGAAATTAGAATCGCGAGTATCTGGTTCAGTATCGGGTGACTTCTATCAAATTCGTGGTGGACGAAGTGGCCCTGGAGCAGGCTTTTCTACGAGTTTCTTCGGTTTTCCCCTGCTAATCGTCATTCCACCACTTATCCCTTTAGGTCCAAATATCCTCCTAGGAATCCCGTTCTCTAATATTATCAATCTACCTTCTTAAATTAATTGGCGGGATCAAATTTCACAACCATACTAAACATAGGGCAAAGTAATATTAATATTTTAATATTTACGTTTTTAGATACAAGACGAAGACAATAGATTCTGGACTACTACTTGAAATATACGAATTGCACTATAGGGAGAAAAGCTGAAAAATCGTGTAGGCTGAAATTAATTTCACTTCACAAATAAAGGATTCGCTGCAAAGTTAAAAACAACCTACAGCACAGAGCGGCCAAACGGTTCTCATAAATCCACCACGCTGCCTCCATTGTGGGTCACTTGAGTGATGCACTCGAGCCCCTCACCCCCTCTAATATCTCAAAAACCCTATCCGCTCTGCCACTGTAAATACAGCTACCTCTATCTGAAAACAATCTATACAATGCAGGAGCTCAATATAGATGGAGTAGGGTGAGAGGGTTATTGAGATGATGACGAATGGATTTGAGCGACCAAAGGTACAAGTGACGCCTACAGGGAGCAAGTGTACAACACTAATGTTAAAATAATAGCACTGAAGCACTGCCGTGTGTTGTGTTGCGCCAGAGAGAGAACACATACACATGCGGTGAACATACAAGTAGCTTTTGACAGAAAATGGTTTTCCAATATTGTATATTGCTCTGTGGGGCCCTCCATGATGAAAACAGCAAATTCTGTTGATGACAAGTATGGTTACTTTAAACTTTTAAATACACCACTTTAGTATTTGCCCACACAGTTTTATTTGTGAGTTTCGTACGATTCTCACAACAGACGGCGATTATTGCCCAAAACAGCATTAACCGGCTGGTCTTTGTAATGGAGACGAAGTGCGTTTTACTTGTTACTTAGAAGAACTTTCAGTTTCCAAGTCTATACTGCGAGTCACAAAAATCTTACCAAGCACACGGGTTATATGCGTACAAACACAAACGAAACTGAAATATTAAGATTACGGTCTTCTGGAAGAGATGACGTGAAATCTGCACGATAGCTATCAATGTTATAGGCAAACTCCATATTCAAGGTAGAAGTGAAGACGGGGAGCAGCTGATTCTTCCAAAACTCTTGTACGTGTCCATCACATCATAAGGACAGTAATCTTAATAAGGGGTGCATAAATCCTGGGAGCCAGGCCGCCCGGGCGACTGAATCTTGCACAGTGGTGGCCAATATTTGTGGGTCCTCTTGTTTCGTGTCACACACCTGGCGCCTAGAATTTTGAGGTAACTCCCAGATTTTTTAAAAATTTGTGCACCCCTAATCATAGTATTCACCGTCGTAAGAACCTCAGATCTCACACTGATAACTAGGCAAGAATATGGACAACGATCGTGACGTATTTCCATGTTTTATCGTAGATTAACACAGCGAAATTGCGGTAAAATATGAAATGCCACAGTAAAGAGAGCAGTCCGGCATTCGAAGCAGGTTCCTTGCACAACAGGCATGGCATCACTGCTACACCACGCTATACGACGCCAAGCATGACGAACCATTCTGATTAGCGCGTCACACATGACGCAATACAGTTGACATGAATGCAACGGTACTAATTTACAAAGACGATAACAATTCTAACGTAAATAATTTCAGTCCTACGTCCTCTTTGAAGCATTTGATTACTGCAAGTTCCTTTCGGTTTCTAGATGCAAGAATAGGCTACAAAATGAATACATTGTCAAAATTTCGTTACAGCATTTACATGACAGGACCTTGTAAGAAAACGTTAGGGTAGCATGGCGTAACATTCACTCCTCTACTATTATCTCGAAAACCGTGAATCTTACGGAGAACGTGTAAGCTACTTGGCATAAAATGCGCTTTGTTTTTATCTACAACTTCTGATCAAAACAGTTTTCGCTCCACTCAACACTTAGCGAGTTAAACTGTAGATAATGGCAGACTGTCATGTTGGTATTCGCATAACGCGTTTTTATTGTTGCCAGACTTAACAGAATTTAAATATGTCGACAACTTTTGGTAACTTTTATTAAAATCCCTTCAACGGTTCTCCAGTTGTTACTTACAGACAGAGAGAATGAAGACATTTTAATAACTCTTCATTTCGGGCGTCAAAAACTGTAACAGAAGACTCGGTGACACAGTACGCTGCACATTTAAATACACTGTCGGTGATATTCCTTATTAGCAAGGTAAAAAATAGATAACTACACGCTTTCCAAGCTACAAGTTGGTACATCAAAAGAAGAAGAAATCCCGACAGGACAAATGTTATGGCTAGATCAAAATTATTGTAAAGAAGTGAAAAAGTGGGTTAAGTGAAAGCGGAATATAAGTAAAATAGGCAGCCGAAATTAGGTTTATAAAAGCAGTTATGACATGTGAAAGACGAGATAAATTGAAAAATACAAGGTACCCGAACAGAGTGAACCTATGTAGTACATGTAATACACTCAGTTATTGACAACATTTTACTAAGCACGTCAAATCTGTTATCTCAAGCATCTAGAATGTCTGAAGCGTGAATACGACATACACTTAAAATGTAACCGGAAGGAAGAAGTGTCGATACGTCGAGGGAAAGGCGGATGATGAAGTTGCAACAGGCTACAAGCCTAATCCGTACGGGAAGAACGAGAAGAAGAAATTACTTCCTATCAACGTATAATATCTACAACGAGAAAGATAAACCTAATTAATACAGTCTTATTTTTCAAATTTCACTTTTTAATGACGTTGTTATTTATACAAGGTCGTTAACACACTTACTTATGCCACTAACCATGCAGCTTCTTAAAGGTCACTTGCATAACATGATATACTGCGACATGGTTCGCCTGCACCATTCATCATCATCATCATCATCAACATGCCTCACAACTTTTAAAAGCGACAGATATTTTATACGGAACTGTATAAATATATGCGTGTGCATGTATGTATATGTGTGCACTTACATAAGGTTTCTTCATTGCGTGTAGTGATACGTTTAGGTAAAAAAAGAATCACATATTGCCGACATATTTAGTGCAAAATTACAAAAAAAAAAACAATGATGGCTTTAAAAAATCTGACACCTCTGAAAAGATAGATGCAAGCCAACAGCCATGTTAAATAAACAGGTACAAGTCAAAACCAGAGTAACAAACATAGGTGAAAGGAGCAACATACGTGATTATTCTTAAAACATAATTTTATAAAAACGACACGTACAAGAAACATGAAAATGCACTTGTACTTTCTGCAGAAAAGGTCACTCCAGCTCAGCCCAAGTACCGTACAATGCTGTGTTCACTTCCTGACGTCTGAACCAGCAACATTTTGCATCCATGCACGAAGCAGTACTGAATACACAAGTGTTTCAACGACCTCATTTACGGAAGTGGACGAGGTCACGATAGGGAAGGTTATGAATCCGATTTGGAGCAACTTGTATGCGTATCGAACAAGGAACTACATCAGCTTCAACGAGGCTCTAATGAGTCTTCGATATGATGCTATGTACTAAATACAAACACATAACAACAGCCTGTTGCTAGGAATATTTGTTCCTCTAATCATGGTAAAGTAAAATAAAGGTGCCTATGCACGCCACGAAGGCACAAGGGGAATGGAGGTAGACGTCCGCTCATTCTTAACCTTGGCACTGGGTAGATATGTTCAGCTTCACGCCCCGTCCGCTTTATCCCCGGGGAATGAGCCACCGGTAACCACTGGACAGGAGGCTGGGTGGGCCCCACAGCCGATCTGGAAAAAAGGAAAATCTTTTGCCCGCGCCGGATGTCGAAACCCGGATCGTCCAGCCCGCAGCATAGTTACAATACTGGCTACATCTCTACTTGATAACATGTTAGAATTTTTATAAAAGTTACTATGTAACCTTCAGTGGCGTAAACTTAGTAACCTTCAGTGGCGTAAACTTCAATTGCTATTTAACTTTCGTGTGTACCAACAACATTCTAGCTGTAAAAATGCCCAAAACGTTGTGTCTTCTTCCAGTTTCACGCGACGACAATGTGTCTTCGTTTATGCGTTGTCAATATGCGAATGGTTCGATCCACTTATTCTGGTAATATCAGTATGCAGGATCATCTCTGCCAGAAGAAATTCCAGTCTCTGAAAACACTGCACGGAACTTCGTAGAAATTCGTTAGATGCTTACGTATCTGCAAGTCGGATGTTGCTATGACTGTCGTGTCATTAACCTTAGTTGAAGTTGTCTGTGTATGTATGTATGTGTTTGTTGTGTTGTTTCAGTGCTGTTGACTTCCACTGTAATGTGTTGTAAGCCAGATTATATAGCATTTGCAGGATTTATACGTTTATAACGATTTGGTTGGAGCCTTGTTATCAAACGTAGTCAATATTAATATTAAATAAGCATGCAATTATGCATATTTTAATATCTGCAATGCTGATCTCCATTCACATCAGTACCCGCATGTGTGCGTTGGTGACAGAACAGATGCAACGTGGCAGCTATTTTGAATCCGACTGTAATAGTAAGGTTTTCAAGGTAAGTGACTAAGCCAGTGGGTTGTTTGACGCAAGTGCCTTGTGTACTGATGTACCAATTAAAACGGACTATTTTCTTCACCAGCTGTTTACTCTGACATTAAAGTATTGCTTCTTTTATGAAGATACGCACATACAACAAACAAACAAACAAACACACACACAGAAAATATAAGTTACATGTATGTATATCGGTTTTACGTTAATTGGCATAAAGCATTTGGTAAATATGAACACAGTTAATTACATGTGTTGTTTACACAGTATTTTGGTGGCAATAACGAACAGAGGATTTCGTCTCCCCGTTCGCCACATCTGGACCCATGCGGTTTTTATTTGTGGGGCAAGTTAAAGCACAAAGAGTAGAGTAACAATCTTCCGCTGAAGACGGTCTGAAAAAAAAAAACCCCTTCAGCATGTAGTGTCTTCAGTTTCACCAGCAGAACTTCGACCTGCAACCAACAACGCGTTTGTCCACCCGCGTTCCCACGACTGGCATATTTTACAAACGTCTGTCGCTAGTGCATACTTGCCACATTTTGGGAACGGCACACTTGTAACAAACATCGGCGACCAGTCCGTTTCCCACTGCGGTCAACACAATCCAAAACAATCGGACACGTCTGTTTACTTACGAAGTCGAGACATGCTGCTGTTCTTCCCTCGCTGATACGTGCCAATCAGACAAGTGACGTGCGTGGAACGCCTCACATCGACAAGCCAAATAAAAGAGTCGTGGAAACGCGATAAGAATGACCTGACAAACACCTGGCAAGTGTACCCGAGTGTGAATGTTTGCCAGATAAACTAATCGTGTCAACAGTACGGCAATTATTCACTTGGCTCTTTGTAACATGCAAAATTATTGGTCCATCTGTCAAATACGCCAGACGTGGAAACGCTGTTTCGCAGGTGGCGCGTGTTCTGCGGGCCGAAGGCTGTAACAATACAGCGAGAGTGCGTTCATACCGGAATGTACGACGTACGGCCACTGCATCAGCACACGACAGCGGGACAGGTGCACTGCATCGACGCAGTTTGTCAAGACCCAAATGACTAGGCGTCCTGCCCATCGTTTCACCTTAAAACGAAAACGACAGAGTTTCCAAGATGTTGTGTTCGAAAGACCAGATAATTACCGAAGTAAGGAAATCCACGCACCAAACTTTCCATAAACTCGCAATAAAATGCGGGGAATTTCTTGATTAGCTGACCGACTATCAGTTTCTAAAGGACTCCACTTCTTTGAGTTAAAGAGTTAAAAAGTTTGCAAAAACCAGGTTTCACCTCAGTCAAGAAAGTCTGTGTTCCTAGGAAGATTCGAAACGGATACCTACCTTAATTAGTAAACCACCATCAAACACAACTTGACTATATATTTTTGTGTAATGATAAGCTACATGTTCTGGTCCTGCCGACAAAAAGCAGGTAAAAATGTAAATATTACACACGTCTTGTGACACCTCACATATTTTTAAAAAATTGTTAAAGGTATGCAAATGCTTTCTTAGTAGCTTAGACTGCGGAAGTTGTATCTTGTTCCAAACCAAGCTGATGCCTACCGAATATGTCAGCCTTCTTCCTGCTGTGCTGACCTGTTCGGTCAAAAGAAAAAGTGAAGAAACCGATCCCGGGTCAAGTTCACAATAGCCTGCTTTCAAATTGCGAATACATGGCGACACTTGCCATGTAAAGCAGGTAAAGCGAAAGTGGCTGGGAACGTTTAAAATGTGGAACGACAGTTAGTGATGATGTAAGTACTTACATACATGACAGTGTGTAACGTGTAACCCACTCGTGCCTCATAGAAAACGCCGGCTTGGCCTAAAAGCAGCCAGCAGCATTTTACAGTAATCCTTTCCAGCACGGCAATAAAAACACTATAGTTACCACGTCTATTATCATTACTAAATTCTGCATTTTGTATGCGCAATGTATTTTTTTTAATTTTCATGGTTTTCAAAAGGAAAAAAGAATTACGAGTATGTCCTTAAACAACATTAACCGACTGGTGTTGTAACAGACACGCAGTATTTTTTCTGTGAGCTAAAAAGTAAAGTTTCAACTGTTTGTTAGATAACCTTCAGACAATTAGGATGTGTCACCTGTGAAAACAACTACGCAACAAAGTTGTCCCTGTGCTTAATTATGAGCCATGCCGTGCAGACGTTTGACGCGGAGGAGGAACAGCTCCAGGCAACCTCAGCCTGAAAGCTTAGATAAAAGTGAGTAACATCGCTGCCGAAGCCCGGTCATTCAGTACAGTCAAATATCTAAAAACCCTATAATAATAATTATTATTATGGCAATAATAATAACAATAATTTTATAAGATAGAAATGTGATAAGAAAAGAGGTCGAAAAGATTTTAAAATATAAAGACCTTAGAACAGAAATACAGGCGATGTGGAAGGTAAAAACAAAAGTGATACCAATAATAATGGGGACAACCGGAACCATTTCAAAATCACTCAGAAAATATCTGACCAACATACCTGGAAAGCACAACAAGAAATTACAGTAAACAACCATACAGGGCATTTCGCACATACTTCGGAAAGTACAATACGTACAAATACAAAACATTTATCATGGGAAACAGCATTACATGTACCATATATTGTAACCACAGAATAGCTGGAACATTATATACCCTAGAAACATGGTTTGTTCCAGGTATATATTTCTAAATACCCTGCATAAAGGAAATTAATAATAATAGTAATAATAATAATAATAATGTGTCCGCAGTGCACAACACATGAAACCAGTAACACCGAGGATTTACCGATATATGTGAATCAAATTCGTCTGCATAGCACTATTTGTTTCAGTTATTTCACATCTAGGGACGTTTGTAAAACAACTTTGAAAAGCGACTATTAGCCTCGTAATGCCTGTACATAATCCTTCTCCCACTGGATGTATTTTCGTGAGATTCTGTACTGGGGATTTTGATTTAAATCTGTCGCCCAAATTCGATTTCAGTTAAAGTGTGACAAAAATCAGACACTTTACATGAAGCCTACGTAAATTTATGATACACGTATCTTGCTATTTATTCTTGGATTTAATACGGCTCTAGAAGAAAGTTGTAATAAAAATCAAAACACGCATTTAATCTCAAACACATTTTTCCCCCGCAAATCGTTCCGTTTACTACATAATTACAAAAAGAACACAGCCCAGAAGCTAAAGGAACAGCGATCTAAACATACGTAGCAATATGGTGTCACACAGATGCGATTTGCATGCCAGGTAATTAAGGTAAAAATATACACAGTATGGCCTATGTGCGCAAATAGAGGAACTACGCAATATACGTACACAGGAGGCCATGAACGAGCAAACAGTATTTTGTTTTGATGCAGTGTTTCCATTTTGTGAATGCCGGTACAATATATATAATTAAATGTGTGAAGCCAGTGAGAGTTGGATGGACCATTATTTCTCTCCAAAACAGCTACGTCGAATAATGAAAACAGGGTCAGTACGGACTAAGTGGATAAATCAGAATGCAAAGAATCGAAGGTGCCTCAACGTAACGTTGTTCTGTACACCCTCCCTTCCGTTTTGAAGTAGACCCCCTACAGCTTAGACAGCGCTACAATTCTAAGATAAAAAGTTGTTCTTTTCAAAACACGCTGTGGTGGATTATATCGATGAAATGTTGTATCTTCTTCCCAGTTCATCCCTATCAAAAAAAACAAAGACGCTAACTAACTGCGGGCGTCTTAGGTTAAACCATTCCTGCGTTCGAAACGCGAAGGTGGAATGTACAAACAGTGCCTTCTGAACAACAACAGGAGAGCCAGCGCTAACGTATTTTGTCGTCTTAGCTGAAGGCCAGGATGTGTTCAATCCCACAGCCGAGAATTATCACGTTTCTTACGGCGGACCTAACAGAGAACACTCAAAAGATATGAAATGTACTCGTTGATATGCAGCCATCGGTGTTAAAGCCATGTTCAATGAATGCAATGAAGTTCACGGATGACACTCCAATCCTCTTAGCGTTGACTTTAATTTCTTGATATGAGTGTCATTCCTTCTTTAACAGTTTTATCCAGAAATATATTGTGACACTGACAGGGAAAGGAACAGTACGTAAGACGACTAACGCGTTCTACTTCTAATATGTAATGTCACGAAACGCTGTGCCCCTGTCACACTGACCTGAATACACACTACCAGCATACGTCGCAAGATACAATGCAATTCCCGACTAAGTTGACACTTTATAATACACAGTCGTCGCGTTTTAAATGCAGCTAAGTTTTGACAATGTGTGTGACATAACTAGTTCTTGTCGAGGAATTCGTTTACCCTTGAGAAATGTAGCTCGGCTAAAGCAGACGTACCCTATGTCGGCTACTAGACGGATACTGTTAGACAAAACCTGTACCATTTGAAGCATGACAATCCGATTAATATTTAAAAACTCAGTTCTTACCTCTTAGAAAACAACGTGTCTTCATTATACAACTTAAGGGTTTAATGTTACTTTGGGAAATGATCGCTGTTAATTCTGCGATCACACCAAACACACAGACACACAGACGTACACTTTGTAGTCAACATGAAAATTTTTAAAGATCAAGCAGGTGGTATTTCTAGTTACCACTGTTCTTCAAAGCGCTAGGTAAAGAGACCTACATTGTTGACAATCACTCAGCGGATCAACATATACCCCACATTTTACCACACCCACCCGAAAGGTCATTATCGCACCCATAAGAGTCCGCCCCTGTCTGTTTTTTTAGATTTATTTTAATGTTAATCCTCACATTTATCCCAAAGTCCTCTCAAATTTTCCTGACAGACGTTTAGTTTGTACTTCTAGCTTCTCAATCGACCTTGCTAGGCGTTTCAACGGTCAACATATTAAAGAACCATTATCACCCTATATTATATTCAATCACGACAGTGTCCGACATCATATGGTACACCTAGTCGCAATGCGTGTCGGTACGGCCGTACCGTCCTCAAGCGAACGGATGAAGTCACTTATTGCACTCCATTAATTAAAACATTTTTCCCCCATGACGCAACAGCCCCTAATGGGCCAGGGCCTCCTCATTATCGAGGCTTCACGATCACACTCAGACACACCACCCTCGGGAGGACTCCTCTGGACGAGTAATCAGCCCGACGAACAGACCTCTACCTGACAACACACAACACTCACCAGAGACAGACATCCATGCCCTAGGCAGGTTTCGAACCCGCAAACCCAGCAAGCGAGAGGCCGCAGACCCACGCCTTAGACGGCGCGGCCACTGGAGTCAGCATACTAAAATGTCCATAAATAATTAAAAAGTTGCGGCATTAACATATAAATGCTTACATCGTCCGACGTATCTGCTCCTTGCTGCAGAACGTAAACACTCCAGTGACAATATTCACAGTTCGTTTTATTGGCCCGTGAGTACATCGGCGTCACAATGCAAAATACAGTGTTCTATAGGTCTTGAAAAACAATTCGTTCATTCCACTTGGATGTTCAGGATCGAATCTGTTGTACCCATTACAGGTTTTAATATTGTGTTAAATTTTGTAACCGGAAATGTTTCAAACATTTACTAAACTTTTACAGTTCCCTAACGATTTAAGTTTAAGTTACTCAGTCGTAGCAAACTGCGTGTGGAAGTACTTACTACGAGGACGAGGGAGAACAAATTCACGGTGCAGACTTCTGCGGGTAAAGTCATGACCAGCGTCTTCTGGGGCAGTGAAGGAATCCTGTTAATGTAATTCTTGAAGAGAGGTGCCACAATCAATTCAGAGCGATATGTGCAGACACTAGAAAAGTTACAACGAATTCGGAGGGATCGGCCAAACAGGAAGATGAATCAAGTCCTCATCCTCCCAACAGTCCCGTTTTAGCGGCCCCCCGCTCCCGACTTCCATCCTTTTGGCCCCCTGAAGGATGCACTTCGAGGACGCCGTTTTGCGGAAGACGACGAGCCGAAACACGGCGTACGCGAAGAGCTCTGACGCTTCAGCAATGAGTTTTACGCGACCGGCATACAGCGTTTCACGCGAAGGTGTAAAAAGTGTGTTAGTAATGGAGACTTTGTGGAAAAATAATCTCACCTTTGTAAAGGATGTACCCATGATATAAGTAAATTTCATTACAATTGTAATTATAGTTTCTGAGAAAAGATAGGAGGAATTTGATAGACGTAAATTTCATTATAATTGTAATTATAGTTTCTGAGAAAAAGTAAGAGGAATTATTCACGTACCGCCCCTCGTACGTTCATTCTAAAGTGTGAAAAGGGCGCTGCTGTTCTGCCAGCACTGAACCTCAATGTGTAAGCATAACAGCCATCATGCAACTTAACACAGAAACGTGCACAACTTACACACAGATAAAAATTTAACAAAAATTTGTAGGTAAATACAAATGCCGTTGCTTAGGTACGTGGCTATGGTAAGTACACGTGAAATACACAGAATATTAATGGGTTAATCCAGGGGTGCAAAAATCCCGCGAAACCAGGTCGCCGTGGCGACTAAATTTTGTACGGTGGCGCCTAATATCGACCGACCGAGAAACTGGGGGTACGATTCCCGACTGGACACAGAT
Source organism: Reticulitermes speratus (assembly GCA_021186555.1). Classification (NCBI taxonomy): domain Eukaryota; kingdom Metazoa; phylum Arthropoda; class Insecta; order Blattodea; family Rhinotermitidae; genus Reticulitermes; species Reticulitermes speratus. Next base: position 27,757,594 of record JAJKFL010000005.1, read on the forward strand.
TTTCCTCTCCTCTATTGTATCCAGAACGGATCTTGCGCCCCGCAGCTCTTATTCAACCTTATCGGGAGTTCTTTCCCCCGATGGTAAAACGTCGGGATGTGTACTTGACCACTCGCTATCCCCATACGCCTTTAACACGCTGTGCATAATTAAGCACATAACAACTTTCTGTTTAACTTTATGTTTATCATCGTTTCGTGATATAAAGCTGTGCACAGGAAAACGTATTTGTCCTTGAAACTTTTGCTTAAAAGCTTGTTGGTTTAGGGACGACATATGATCAACGCAAACGTTTACATACACGTTCCAGTAAGCGACAATGAATAAGACGCTTGTTTAGGCCAATTTTCATTCGTTCAAGAACACAAACACTACAAAGAATAATGCTAATAAAAACAATCTCGAAGCAGACTACAGACAGAACTAAATACACGGCCAATGGACATGAGATAAAACCACAACCGACAACAGAGTCGTGTCATAACGAGCGAAATCAATTAGATGAACATTTTTTAAAATTAAACATTATATTATTCATACCGTGCATTTTTAGTCGATCACACATCCCTTTAACCAACAAATACGCCCTTTTTTTTATTATACAATATAATTTACAGTAAAACTAGTCCGACATGTTGTATTGTATAATAAATAAAAATGGTGTATTTGTTGGGTAAAGAGATGTGTGTTTTAAAATTAATTACCTGAGAAAAGCAGTTAAAAATCGAAATAAGTTTAATTTATAAAATTCGGAGAACAGTCTTGACATGCATCCATACAGAACCTCTTTACCATCCCGTCGATACTCTATATCTCTGACGATCAGAATATCAGCAATATTTGTCCTAGTTGTTTTGACTGGGCGTAAAATATGATCTTTACTTTTGAGGAGGACTATAAATTAGAAACTCAAAACGCAACGTGCTCAGGAAAGATGCAGACCTACGACGGCCGAATTTCAGGCAAATGTAAAGTTGCCCTAGTTAATTAACCGCCACGCCATGCAGATGCATGGTACAGTGGAGACATATTTCAACGATTCTCGATTCACATCAGACAGAGGTGTGTGGTCAGTTTTAACACCCGGGAAGCAGTACTCGGTACCCCCTAGAACAGAGGACGCATTGGCCCCGGGGCCGGTCCGGACGCTGCGCAGAAGAGAATGATCTCTTGCCCCTGCCGGATATCATACCACGATTCCTTGGCCGTCCATATACCGACCGAGCTAACCTGGCCCCCAACAACGGCTATGTTCATGAACAATTTAGGAAATTACACAATGAGGAAATTCATGGTTTGTGCAGGCCAGCATGTTATTTTAACAGTGAAACGTAGGCGGCTACGAGGCGCTGGACATATGGCTAGGGTGGAGAAGTCGAGGAATGCAAACGTAACTTTAGTTGGGAAACCTCTTACGAAATTTCCACTTGGAAGACCGAGAAGCAGATTGGAGATAACATTAAGGTGGATCTTAGGAAAGAAGTTACGGGATTGAAGTGATTAGAATTTAGCTCAGAGTCTTGGTATTAAGAGTCTTGAACTTTAGTTTACTACTAGACTGACGTATTAGTTATCCAAGTAACGCGGACCATAAGAATAAAAAACACAGTAACTAAATCGAATAACAGTAACATTTCCAATTACAAACTTTCAGCAAAATTTATTTACAGAAAGACTAGCGAATGAAGTATTACGATGTCCCCATAACCAGTATATTTGTTGCGAATGATAAATGTGCGAAAGACACAAGAGTATTTGGTGCCACCGATACAGGAAATGCTATTAAAATGTACAATATGACACAAGCAGCGTTATCGCACTTTCTGTACAACTTTCTTATGGACCAGAAGCTCGTCCTGTCTTGTTACGCAAGATCTCGTCCACAGCGTTAACTGGTTGATTACGCTGGAAAATAAAATAAAATATAATATAATAGTTTTCTTGCAGTGATTGATGTGGGAAAACATCTGCTCAGTTAAATCGCTGTCATGTTTGAATTACTTGAGGAAAACATTTTTCGTTAATCGGCTTCCTCCGCTTTTATTTAACGGTTTAGATGTTTCTATTTCCGTGAATTAGAAATCTGGTAGCATTCCCCGTATAGGGGATCGGCCATATATGGAAAATAGCAAACGTATACTCTCGGCACGAGCGGGACTCGAACCGACAAACCTATTATTTGAGCTAACTACCACCGTGCGCGACTTCCAAAAACAGCATGGTCTATGTAAAGGAGATGAAGTGTGTTTTCGGCAAGGTACGAGCTAAATGTTTAAATGTCTTGTCTCTGAATACCACGCTTCTATTTGTTAAATGAACTACCTCTTGCAAAAGCTTTTCCAAATAACAGCTCACAGTAGATCAGAAAGGTGACAAGCAACCTGTCTTCAGCAGTAAACACTGCCAGCTTGCACTCTGGACTGAATTATTGAATATTATTTAGACGCAGTTTAGGCTTCAGACGTTTCCAAGTTGTGAAATACAGCACAGTTCTGTTATTAGTGACGATGAGCGTGACTCTCTGGAGTCATTCATGTCCAGAGTCACTGCAGAAGTGGGTCACTTGTCTTCGCAGTCAGCTCGAGAACACAGCTGCTTTGAGATGCTACTGAAACCTATCCTGACCGACACAGCCTTCAATTCACATTTGATTCTGTAATTTTGATATTAATGGCAAAACTATGCAGTCATAATAAACATGTCCGATTCTGTACCAAATTCTTCATGTTTCCACTTGTCCACAACAAGATTCGATCCTTCGCAATTCCAGAAGAACTGCTACTGAATAACAAACAGCCAAACGAATGTCAGTATGTGACAGATAAAAACGTATTACATGTGGCAAACGAACATACATAGTACATTCATTTTAGGCTATGATATCAAACTGATAACTCTACTTGAATACTTCACTTTTTTTTTCCATAGACCTAGACCTAGATAGACCTACAGACAATGAAGAGTGCATTTTGTAAAAAATGCACTCTTCATTGTCTCCAGGTGTATCATCCGTTTCAACATTCAGCAACTCGAAATTTGACAGCCAGATTAACACACACGCACATCGTTTCTTGCTCATACTACACAGCGACTTCTTACGTCATCAACCGCCTGACCTTTGTAGCGAACGTATGAAGTACTTTCCTACAAGCAGGAACCGAACTTTTTAAGTACAACCTAACAATTTCCTGGAATGTGAAGCTACGTAGTCTGTTAACTATCAGCGTTCCAGAGGCACTTACCGCCTCCATTTTCAGGGCAGAAGTGAGCCGTTTCCTCCGAAACTTATTACCTATTTACCAGACTGCAGGGTGCCATATCCAAGAAGACTGTAATCTTTAACATTTACCGCCGCGAGAATCTCAAACGTCATTTTCTTAAAATTCTAAAATGGGTGCCGTTGGTTTTTTTAATTAGATGTGTTATTTTGATGAGGTTTTCGTTTTAGGTAATTAAATACGCAGGCCTATTTTTTTTTTCCTATGGCTCGACAGCCCTATATGGGCCTGGGCCTCCTCGTTTCGTCGAGGTTTCATGATCACACACTTTAGACACACCACAGTCGGTAGGACTCCTCTGGACGAGGGACCAGCTCGTCGCAGAGACCTCTACCTGACAACACACAACACTCACAAGAGACAGACATCCATGCCCCCGGTGGGATTCGAACCCACGATCCTAGTAAGCGAGCGGCCAAAGACCCACGCCTTAGACCGCACGGCCACTGGGATCGGCACGCAGGCCTATATCTGTGTGATTATTCGTAATTAATACAGCTATTTACCTTATTCAAAGCTTCTACTGGATCAATAGGCACAACCAGTTGACAATTCCACATGAGTCATCATGGAAACTTCCCATAATTCATACAGAAATAAAGCACATCCCGCGTGTGTGCCACGTTACACGCACATACATTCACACTTAATAACATTCATTAGTTTAAAAACCGGTTTCACAAAAGGGCATTAAACCATTACTTCTAACAACGCCGTTTTTGTAACACTTCAACAAATATGTAACGATCGGCAAACATCACTGTATAAATGCACTAAGATTCGAATCGCTTCTGGGAGTTTTACTACACACAGCACATTCTACACTTGCAAGTGACTGTCTTGATTGAGGAAACTGGTTACAAAATATCACTTTTCTACACCAAGCCACACACCGCATGTTGATCCAGGAGCTTTGACGATCGACATGACTAGGCTCCGCTGCTCCCGCGAACCGAGAAGCGACTAGTAGCAGCGAGCTCTGAGCACACTTGGCGCAGGGAGGAGCGGGCGGTTCACATGAGACCCGTTACGCACTCGCTGGCGCGCCAGCCTTGGCTCCATAACGGGAAACTAACTGAGCTTCCTGTTCTACAGATACACACAGTTCACATGTTTTCGTCAACTCCAGACCGACTCTGGGGCCCACCGAACCTCCTCACCCAGTGTACACCGACAACAAGGCGGCTGAAGCATGATGAAGCTGATCAATCACCTCCAGCTGATGCACCAGCAGCTACTTCCATCTTGGGACGAGGTCGTGCGTGGACAATACCTCCACTCTCCTAAACGCCATCATGCCATGGTCCTTAATTGCGCTTCATTAAATCACTGTTTACTGTGTGAGTCACAAGACACCCAAACATACACTGGACTTGCAAAATGCAGAGGTTTTAATGTTAACCCTTCGTTAGTGTGGTGAGGAAAAATCACACTCTTGCTGCGAAGAAGTGTGACAAGCCCAAAGGAAAATTTCGGATAAATAAATACAAAATACATATTGTACTGATTTTAAAGACACAATTTATTAAGTACTGCTAACAACGAATACATGTACGCCATTAGAATCTAACATCTGGGATTTTAAATGAATTCAGTAACTGTATTCTTGAAAACTTACTCTGCAAATACAAACAATACAATACAAACAATACAATATGAACAAATACAGGCTAAATTATCAAACTTGTAAAAAAAGTAGGCCTAACAAAGTTAATATAGGCATTCTTAGATACAGTTTGATTACTACACATACAATAGTTTCTCTCAGAGTCTTTTTCACCCTGACACTGTCCTGACAGTTACGAACAAGCTACAAACATGCGAATTTATCACGTTTGTGACAAAGGTATTTCGTCTTTATGGCCTTAGATCTTGGGCAAGACATACATGCGCCTTGTAATTTGTTCACTAAGAGCAGGCTGGACCGTCCCACAGCTAGATGTGCGCTTCACTTTGCCTTGGAGTACTCAAAGTAGATGACCAATATTTTGTTGCATTTTCTATATCAGCTTCTCAGACGTACTCAGTCCCAATGTCTTCAGGGAAGTCTTGAGGAAATTCTCTTTTGTTTTTCTTACTGCAATTTATCAGAGAACCGAGAAACGTTGGTACACCAACTGTCCATTGTTCGGTTCTATCTGACGCAGAAGCTGAAACAGTCATCATTTCAACCACATCATCAGAATCGTCACAACAGTAGCTGGACAAGCATGGCCTCTCTGGGCTGTTTTGCTCTCACTGACATGAGGACAACCTTCGCTATCGCTATCATCTTCAATATCTTCAAATTCTTTTTCTTCTTCCACAAATTCCTCCAGCAACTTTCCCAATTGCTCTTTTTTTGTCCCGTGAGCCATCCCATGTCAAAACATTTCATATAGTAAATACATATGAATTACTTTTTCACATATAATAAAAATGATTTACAACATTTGTAAATCTACGAGTATATTAGAATGATTATCATTGACAACTGAACTTACATTCAAGACTGGAAACTCCAACGCCAGTGCTGTGGTGGGGTTTGAGCAACGCCAGCTAGAGAAATAGGTTTGCTCTGCTCAAACAGCTGAATGGCAACTAATGGTTCCTATGTGGATGTATACTAGTAATGATGACGTAAAGTCACAATGGAACCCTGCTCCCACGCACTACCATCTCATGGCAATGCACTAAAACACCTGGCCAGGGGTGAGAAGAACCCCACCAGAGTAACGAAGGGTTAAGGCTGGTGGTATATATGATAACCAAAGCACTTTAAAGGCTTAAGCGAAAGGACAACTTTATCTTTATGTTACCATGGTAAAGGACTTTAGGACTTCAACTGAGCTTAATATAAGGCAGGGATCAAGGCCTATATCGACCAAAATCGTGGCACAAATTATAGTGAAGATGCAAATATGTGTATCAACATTTCATCAAAATCAGTGTTACATAGCTACGTAACATACGGACAGAAAGAATTCCCCACATCGCGATAGGTACATTTCGTAAAAAAAAAAGCTGTATGAATATGATATTAAAATGTCTCTTAACATGGAATGGAGGGATTGTGAAGTAGATTAACTTGACTGAGGATGGGATCCAGTTGCAGGCTCTTCAGAACACGGTAACGAAGCTCTCGGTTTTATAAAACGGAATTTCTTAAGTAGACGAACGACTATTAACTTCTCAAGATGTACTGCGCTCCGAGTTACTTATTAGTACAACAATGACTACGATGTGGGAGACCAGCGTTGCTCCCCCTCTATAAGAGAAGAAGATGAAGCGAGTTATCAGACAAAATAATGTCCTTGTATAGTATGTTTGGTGTTAGTTACACCGTGCTTCCCTATGAGGTACGTGCTGCGGTCGAAGAAACAGCTGAGAAACGAGCACATAATACAACAGTGTGTTTTCTGTGTGGTATGAGCGGAGGTTGAAGAAACATTTGAGCGTCTAGCATATAATAGTCCTACAGCACAACACAACACAATACAACACAACCAGATGGCAGCGTATTATAGTGGCCCGTCATACGACGGCATGTGGTTCGATACATAATAATTCTGTTCTTAACCCATTCACAATAGAATTGCAGCTAGTTGTAATCACGTGTCGCTGTCATGTCTTGGTTAACGTAACGTCGCTTACAATGGGTCACACTATACAGCGTAGAATTATAAGGAGGCTGTGAATAATAAATTGGAAAAGGCGTGAGAGGCAGCGGTCACGGCAGCATTTGAGGCAGTTGTCTGAAGGAAATCAGGTAATCCACAAAACCTGTCAGTATAGTGGGCCCTCGCGCCAAGTTTTGAACCCAGAGCCTCGTGAAAATTATATAGGAGTCCTTAAAATATCCCTGCTGATATTAAAGGCGTGGGGGGGGGGGCACACATTTAAAGTGAACAAGGCATGTGACTTGACAGCAAATATGCCACAATGCGTGCCTTTGTAGAAGTTCAGGAAATGAAGAGGGATGTGTGCCTAAACCACCTGCAACAGGAATAGGACACTGCAGCTGGGAACCCGGTTATATTCCGCACAAATTACAGAGCCGAGAAAGCATTTCGTATAACTTGCAGAGAGGAACATTTCCAACCAGTAAACCGCATAATGATGCACATTTTGTAGACTTAGAGTCATAGCAGCATAGGGAAGTTCTAACCAACCACGATCGAAGCTTCTACACTTGGACTGTATGGCTCGCTTCATTCTTTCAAACACAGGATACGCTGTCTGGAAACATATATCCCCACTCGAGAAGTTGCCTCTCACACAAGAATAATATAAATTATTAATCCATATAGGCAAAAGTACATACACACAGAAGCATTACTTGCTAGCAGGGAAGCTGGTATAAAGTGAAGGAACGCATACAGAGCTAAGCATACGTTCGCGTATCATCAGAATGCCAGAAAACCCACGGTATAAAGGCAGATAATACATAATTTTAAAATGTGATAAATGACGATAGCACACTAAAATTACACCCATGAAGAAATTAATATCAGATTAAATTCACTATTTATTTTAAAGTTTTGCTACCATGTACCAAAGAAACGTTCGTCTTCTCATACAAAAACTTAAATAAGTACAGGATAAGCCTAAAGCAGCTTTACAAATTTTGTTTGTAACGAACGTTCTTTTTGTTGCATCTTAATGTGCCGCATGTCACTGAAAAGCGAGTGGTTTTTAATCAACAGTAGTCGTAGTCCCAAATACTTCCACCAGTAGCGGTCAGGCAGTATAACTCAAAATGGTGGCCTTTAGTGGTACTGAGCGTGAGAACTGTCAACGAGCATGTGTATCGGGATATGCTACACTTTATATGTTTCGTACGGCAGTGAAACTTCCTCTCATTCTCCAAGAAAAGAACAACGAATGAGAGTATGCCAGAATGAGGTGCTGAGGAGAACGGACTGGAGAGAGAGGCAGTAGCCCAAGTGTAACGGCAGAATGTACAAAACTGCATACTGAGGTGCTTCACAATTACAATTCTTCTACAAATATTATTACGGAGATCATATCATGGAGTATGAGACGAACAGGAAACGTAACGTGTACGGAGATACGAGAACTGCACACAATGCTCTGTGCAAAACAAGAGTCTTCACAATTTACATTCCTCGTGCAATGTTATTAGGGTGATCAATTCGAGGATGAAAAGCGTGGGACATGTAATATGCACTGATGAAAAGAGAAACCCATACAAAGTTTTGGTCGGAAAGCCTGAAGGAAAGAGACAACTTGGAAGACTTATGCGTCAATAAGAGAATAACATTTTGGCTCAGAACAGAGACTGGTGGCGAGAGCCTGTGAGCACGGTAATGAACTTCTGGGTTCCACACGAGGCGAGGAATCTACCGAATAGCTAAGCAGTTCTTCGCATCTCTAGACGGATTTAGTTACACTAAACTAATTAATTATTTATACATGTTCGTCGAAAAACCTGCGGATAAAACACCACTTGAGGCACATTAACGTAGATACAGGATAATAATTATTAAAACGGGCCTTAGACAGGATGTGCGGTTCCGCACTAGATTCAACTGGTTCAGGACAGGGTCCTGTGATGCAGTTCTAACAACCCTGATATGTTAAACACCAGTACAGCAGCGAAAAACGACACCATTACATCTCTGTGGTGAGTTACGAATTAGATCAAGCGTAACACGTGATTCCGATAAGAGTATACCTTATCTCGCTGATACACTTGGATTCATTGTGCAAGAGCATACATCCGTGCAACGTGTTGATGTGAACTGTCAGTGATACTGTAACGAATCCGCATAGGATGTTTGGAAACTAATCAGGAGGTAGTCTGTCGTTTCTATCACACGTTCGATCAAGTTACATCTTGGATTACAATTACCAAAAATTCTGAAGCACCCGGTTCCTCACCCACGGTCTCCACTATCAAGATTAATCGGCTTGTGTATAAAGAAACATAAAAATACACTCTGTTCCTCCGACACATTGGTACCCCCTACCAGGTTACAACACGGTGATATAAACCACAATATATTTCTAACTCCGTTATTTAACGGTACTTTAAAGTGATGACATTATACAGCGTCGGTGATAGATGACTGAAACGGTATGGAATATTGGTGGAATGATACTGACAACAGCAGAAAACCGAAGTACTCGCAGAAAAACCTGTCCCAGGGCCACTCTGCCCACCACAAACCCTGCACGGAGCGGTCTGAGACTGAAGACGAGTCTCCCGGTGATAGGCCAACGACTAAACGCCTGGGCCATGGCACCTACCATGAACCTACCACAATTTCAAAACCCCTTAGTACTCATAACAAAAAAATTATAAATAATTAGAGGGAAGTAAGGTACAAGACGTTGACTTCAGTTCGGGATGAACTCTGCTTAAAACCGGACTACGAAATATCCCTAATCTTAAACAGTATACCTCCTTAACTGTTCGGACTGGGGACGCTCTGTCACAGATCAACGGGAAGTCTGCTGGCGAAGAAAACACTGATTGACATCCAAACTCTTATTTTGACAGATGTATTGCCTACTCGACTCTGCTACAACACTATTTCAATACAATTGTGAATGACTAATGCGGAAAGAAGTGGTCGGGACCTATTTCAAGGTACTCTTTGGAAAACTGACTTACGGGAGTTGGGAGACACAAAGATCTCAGCCATAATAACCGGTGTTCGAACGAGATTCAAATCGGGTCCTTCCTGAGTAATCAGGCTCATCTCACTTAAAATAGTCCAAGAATGAATTTGATTCTCATTCACTAGCATCCTATTTTAGGGCACTGTATGTTAAATAACCTCAGACGTTTGCATTTAATCTAAAACAACTGACGGCCACAGCAACTACTTCAAATAAAAAGGCAACGCAAATACACGTACCTTACACACACATATGTCTGAATGTCACTAATTAAGGCAAGTAAGTCAACTCCCTTAATTCCAATCGTTTCATTCTGCAACCGCTTCTCAGCCCCCCTGCCAGTCAAGTAATTAGCTGGAAGAGGGGGGATCTAGTACCGCCAAAAGCAAAGATTTTTTTCGCGTTCGCAATGAAATGTTGCCATAAGTGCTTATTACTTCGCCATGTCAGCCTGTCCGTTTGTAACAAGCAAAGCACTAATCGGATTTTCATGAAATTTGATATTGGTGAATTTTAGTAAATCTTGTCCAAACACTACAGTTAATCTGTTAAAATCGGTAAAGTAACTCTTTATGAAGACCCAAGCGCGTTTCTGCGTACATCTAGACCTTAGCGTGCTTTATATATATATATATATATATATCGGACCGAAAAATGCCCCGGGGGAAAGCTATAAAAATTAAACACACTTTGTACCCCAAGACGACACTTTTTCCGCCAGCCTTGCAACTTTCCAGATTATTATGCAAAACAGATTTTCTGCTATGTCATCTCATAATTTGAGTGAGAACCGTTGACTGATTTTGATCAAATTTTGCACAAATTTAAAGACTGGTGGCAACAACAGGACTAATATGCAAGAGCTGATAATCCATGCGAATATTTCCTAACTTATGCACTTCGGCACCAAGTCCATGTGGACTACGGAGCCGACGTAACCCCCTACGTAATAGGTACATGGGACCCTTTCATCTCGGAGGTGAAGCGGCTGGAGCGTATAGGGGGCGTGGACTATGCGCCGACGCCCCGTATACCATTTCCGAGCACTGGGCTTGGCTAAAGTAGAAGGTATACTATTAATTTACATTACTTCACTGCACGCATTCGTCACAGCTAATGACTGTGCATAGTGTTTCACCTGTCGGGTGTTGTTTTTTTACGTAACCGCGACAAGGAAATAGCCTAATGAAACATTACCCCAGAGGTCGGATCAGGCTGGATGCATAGCATCAGACGGTACACGGCGGCGAATAAAAACTTCCTTTTCCTAAATTCTTCCCGCATTTAAAAGAAACGTGTAATTACAATACATCAAGTTTATATCCGGCTCATGCCTCCCTAGAGTTCAACAAGTCTTCTTTTTCATAAGGATCCAAAGCAAAAAAAGGAAATTTTATTCCCAAGTCGCAAGTCAAAAACTCCGGTCGAACCCGGCGAAGCACAAAATTCGTCTAAATAATTATTTAACAGCTGAATTGCCAGATCACAGAAAATGTGACAAATCTCCAGTATAAGGACCAATCGGTTAACGCTGTTCAAGAAATTATCACTGTTTATTCTGCATCACAATAAACCCCCAATGTGCTGTGTAGGTAGAATACAGTTTATGAATGTTAATGAAGGTGATACACAGAGCAACCACTGTGCTTCACAGGGCTACGTATATAGGTGTAATACAGGTTGCCTATAGAGCTGGCGACTGGGAACTATGCACAATGGCCAGTTCCATGCGTCCATGATCTTCGTAGGCGTATACTACCTACCTAGCTGGCTGCCTGCCTACCTACCTATGTACCTAACGAACAAACGAACCAACCAAACAACCAACCAACCAAACCTGTGGTAACTGACACGAGAATTCAACGCCACCGGACACGATCCCAAGTACCTTAAACTTACGAACTTCATAACCTAGTTCTCTTAGATCGATATTAACGCTTCTTGGCCATAGTCCTAGGATCTTCAATAAAAAATTCAGCATCAATTACCTGCCTATGTACAACCCATAGTATCCTAGCACAAAACACTTAAAATCACCCGTCTTAAACTTACTTCACTATTCCTGAAGTCCAATATTTTTTCAGCGTTTTGTTTGCAGCCACTTGCAACTCATGTTCTTTCCTCAATTATTCAACCACAAATCGATCAAACAAAGTTAGACTAGAATTTATTCACCAAAAAGAGACAGTAATTGCTCAAACAGGCGGACATCATATCTTGCATGACGTCCCACACCTTGCTATGGGCAAGAAAGAATTAATGATATAAATACTCTTACGACAAAGTTCAAATTAGTATCCAGACTGGATACAACACTGATCACTATTTGAATGAAAATAACAACAAGTATGGCTCAAGACGAAATTTGGTTCCCGGAAACACAAGGAGAAAAAAGGCCTTACAAAGTTACGGCATCGGATTTCAATAATTTATTTTGTAATGTCTGTACCGTATATGTACGTCTTATTATGCCACTTTAAACATTTCTCTTCCAATCTGCCTCCATTATCCTCCTGCTCGTCGTCCTTTTCCGTTGAGGCTGGTTGTATTTTCAGTGTTACGGTTTCGTTTTCTCTCTGCAGAAGCCTTACTTTGTTTCTCGTCCTGTGGTTTTCTTCCTTCTTCCCTTCTTGAATATGCATGAGGCGCGGACGAAACCAAACAACACACTGTATGAAGAAAGCCTTAAGGGAGGAAGAAATAAAGCTTCCGTGCAGGAATAATATGGTGCGAACAACAGATCTCAAAAGGTAAGTGAACTACTGCCCTAACGGGCCTGCTGGTGGCTTTATAGTAACACAGGCGTGCAGGATTACCGTCTGTTGGATAAGGCTCTTGGCTATAAGAAATAAATAACAATTATATGACGTTACACATTGGACTGTACTGATCAAACAGCTTCTACAACAGAAGCCAGCATAGAAAACGCTGAAAAAATATTTTGTCGATTACATAGAACTTTATTCGTTAAAAAGTTACGGTCTTCTTATATGTTGAGCCGTGAGGTCTGGCATACAGGTGCTAACGTTTTCGGAGGTACAGGCTACCTCCATCTTCAGAAATGAAGTAGTTACAGGGGTGAAAAATGGTACGTAACATAGGGACGGTGAAATACGCAAAGCAATGACAATTAATGGCATCAGCACAACGTACACTTAAATAACTAGTGTATTTTAATACGACATTAAAACAAGTGACGACTTTGAAAGCAAAATATCCACTCCGTTGTACAACAATTATGCAAAATTCAACGTTAGAGAAAGTCCACATTTTCACTGTTTCGGATGTGAATGTTATTATTAAGATTACTATGCTGCAGGTGCGCACCCAGAATTTTTCCTTTGGGGGGGGGGGCTGACCCTGAGGCCTTATATAATTTATGTTTGATTTTAAAAATTTTGTATAAAAATATGTTGTAAGTACAACATAACACTGTCTGCAACTTCACTTATATATATATACGAATATAACTACATGTTCCATGACTCAATCACAGTGTCCTATCTTCTTGCTTTTTAAATTTAATAATTTATTTTTCAAAATTCTAATGTACCAGTCACCAGCCGATTTGAGTGGCTGATTTCGGCTGAAGGGGAAATCGCGTAAAACGTATGATATCATAATATATACAAAATCCGTGTTTTTTTAAATTTCGGCTTTGGGGGTTTTGGGGGGTTTGGGGGACTGCAGCCCGGCAACCCCCCCTTGGGTGCGCCCCTGCTATGCTGTAAGCAATAAAATACATCGGAATCAAGGAATGCGCAGGACGATAAACAGAACATTCAAACTACAAGTACAGAGAGCTAAGAAGTTAAAACTTCCAAACTTCATAAAGTAATGGCAGTGCACACTATTGCATGAAAATGAAACTCTGAATTAAGAACAAAAATGTAAATAAAACTCCAGCAACGGAGATCAAATGTTTAAGACGTGTCAAGTGATAAACCAGATCATACAAAATAAAAAAAAAGGCTAAACGGAGGGGAGTTAAATATATTTGTAGCAAATAAAGGAAAGAAAGTTGACTGCAGAAAAAAAACTGTAAATGAGAGATGAGTGACAATAGCACACTCCAAATCTTGCACTTCGTTATCAACCAAAGAATGCAGATACGGAACGAACTATGTGACGTGGCCAAGTAGTCAGAATAGGCTTAGTCTAGCACAGAGTGAAAAAAGAAGGGGTGGAGAAGGTAGCAGTCTCACACTACTTGCACTTCACTAATAACAACAATCAGATTCAGCCAATGTCGAGGATGGCTACTGTTATTACAATTTATTTGACTACACTGCCAGTGCCTGACACACACAACAGCGTCGACAGAAAGGTGACTGACAACGGGAAAGGATAAGCACAGTCGCCAGATAACTAAAGAATCAACCACATACTGTGTTAAGTTCGGTTTCCTGCAGGCTTGACCCTTGTTCGTGCGAAACTACTAAACGTTTCTGAAGTGCTGTCATGAAAAATTTAACATGACTCAAGCAACCGCACATTGCTCCGAAAAAAACAACAATACATGGGCCACTTTTATCAGTTTAAATCGCCTCCTTCCAAGCAACTTGAAACGCAAATGTACGTTGCCCTACACGCCGATAAAGGAACAGGAAGCCGGTAAGTCTCTTCCTAAGGCTTATGACCACAAAGCGAACGTAGTGAGATGAGATAAGAAAAAACAAATTCGCAGGCATGACGCATACGTGAGCGGGAACACCGAAGCAGACCAGGCCATACCAGGCCAGTCAAATCACAGAGACAAGACAAAACTACAGTCAACCTGAGTCAAAACGATCCAGTACAAGCAGTCGAGAAGACCATTCTAGTAACTAATTTCTGTCAACACGGACGTGTGTATTCGACTGCATTCTACACTCGGACTGTTTTTGCTTGACAACACGCAGCGCAACCATCGCCGCAATCCCGTCCGACATGAGTCGGGGTCCAAGCGTTTTAGTTCAAAGCACAGCAGTTACCATAGTTATTTAACGACGCAGTCAACAGAGAAGATTATACAGCATTTACTACTAGATTTTCACGAGCTATATTAAAAAAACGGTCAAAAAATGTTTCCTTCGGCTTGCCTGCACGCATCAAATAAAACATCGCACGTCGAAGTTCTGGTGAAACTGGGAACAGTGTGTTTTGAATGCTTTATTTCAGGCCGTTTTCAGCGCGAGGTCCGTTACTTCACATGGTATCCTGTAACATTCCCACAGGAGTAAATCGCACGTGTTCTGATCACGTGAAGTCGTCCCTGCATAATACTGTCAACGAAACCATATGTAAAAAACCCATAAAACTGTTTGTGGTATGAGCAGTTTAAATGGCTTGCTGAAGAATGGCATGGGTTCTGTCCTAGTCGCACAGTTGTTCAAAAAATTGTGTCAGAACGTGTGTTACATATTGGGGTGAAATTTGTGGTTTCACAAAAGGAGAAGTGGGCCCAGTAACTTTAGTTGTACTCATAACACGCCATACACGGATCTTAACATCATGTAATGGCACTTCGTACATTCCTATGGGATTTTCTGCAGACTGATACCTGATAGCCTGAGATTTCCCGTGTCCACAGAAATGAAACCAAGCTACATAGCTAAACAGAACGAGTGTGAGGTCCATTTCTCCAGCACACACCCCATAAAAGTACCAAGTCACAAATTTCAGTCTTGCTTCACGATATGCATCGTACAGTTTGTGAACCATAGTCGCCTTACATGGATACAAAAGCAGCAGTTTTGTTGCATTTCGTGCTAACGACGCAAACACTCCCGCCTGCTGTGGAAGTCCAGCCAGGGATTTTCTTGGAGATGTCTCCAATTTAGGCAGAACTTCGTCCCATTTCTCCTCCTTTAGCACGTGTTACCTGTGTGTTCCCTACTGTCTGAAACGAAACATACTGCTGGAAAACTTTTCACTTATTTGTAAACTGTTGTCCCGTATGGAAAGGATGCAGCAAGAAAATTTAGTAATCTGACACATAATGAAGAAGTTATGTGAGTCCTCAGCACCGAACTGGCACCTAGCATTTGGAGGTCGCTCCTACAAGTTTGGAAATTTTGTGGACCTCTGCTATACTATACTATACTATATTATATTATATTACGCCATACTATACTATATTATACTATACTGTACTGTACCACACACGTTTCTTATCTCTCCTACTGTACTACCTGTCCCGTCCATGGATGTTGCGGTCTAAAAATTACACCACCAAAAGCTGAAACTATTGCGAACGCCTACTGCCACATGTAATTGTAGCAGCGCTAGTGCGACACCAGCCGCAAATATTCATGGGCCGGTCACATGTATGAGAATGTGTGCCCTCTAATGGCATAACGTTCAAACAAAAATCGGCAAATTAGATCAAAACGTTGAAAACAGGATACACAGACAGACAGACAGACAGGCAGGCAGGCACGCAGTTAGTCACACAAGGGCATACAGCATGGACTTCACATAATTAACGTTCATCTTTCCCACGGGAGGCAAACTATTTACATGTTCGTTTTTGGGACTAGGCTTAATAAAAGGTGCAATTAGATCCTACAAACTGTTACTTAATAAGATAAAACAATTCCCTACCTGCTGCTACACAAACAAGTGACGTGCGACCAGTATACCGATTTCAACATCCAACATCGAGATCGAACGTGACAGTCGAATAAGAAGCGCTCCTGTTTCGTATTCGGGAGGTTTCGGATTCCAATTTCGGAGCGCAGAAAGCATGAATCATCATTTGTGGAGATTCACTCGCTGAGGACTCCATTCAGCGTCTCCGATGTAAAGGGTGGGCTCTCGAAAATTCTGCTGAACTTCAAGGATTTTCTGATACTTATGAATGCGATTTCTGTAAATTCTATGTATAACTTTGTGTTCATTTTTAATGATTAAAAGAAGTCACTTCGTTATGGCCTGGGCTAACGGTCGAGATTGAAAAATTAACAGGAACAGGCATTTTATAGATTAATTTCTTCTCAATTCAACTTCCTTTGTGCGCATTTATTTGCAACATACTCACTCCTGGTAAGTACAAGTTTTACGAAATCATAAAATCACAACTGGGGGAAGTAAAAAGCGTCCGGGTACCAGACTTTCCTTACGAGGTACATGCGATATTTGGAAGATTGAGGAAGCAGGAAGCATGTTTCTTAAAATTTTTTGGGTTGTTGCCCGGCGTCAATTTTTGGTGTATGACCAACGTTTCGGGATCACTTGTTTGTCCCATCTTTAGAAGATGGGTCATACACCAAAAATTGACACCGGGCAAAACCCAAAAAATTTAAGCAACATTACGACCACGGCGGAAGCCTTCAATTACAAGCAGGAAGCATGTTCCTCTGACACCCTGGCAGGCCCACCTATCTACTAGACTACACGGCGTCATATTGTAGAAGACAAATCTTAATTACTATATCATTATACAAACCGCCATTACACAATATGAGAGTTTCTGTAAAGACATAGGCAGCAGGTTTCATAGGACTGAATGGAAGTAAAGCATCATCGCTGTGATCTCCGTCGTCGTCGTTGTTGTTATTTTGTTGTTGCTGCTGTCGTTGTTGTTCTTGTTGCTAATACTGTTGTTACTGTTGTTCGAGCTAATACTATTTGTCTGTTGACCACAGGATTGCGACTAGCATGGCACGTGAGTTAAGAGTTCTTTAGGCTGCTAACGACTTTACATTCTGAGTGTCTGTTACCCATGTGTACGACGAGTAAATGAGTCTGACTGCTTCCCCGTGTAATGCGACAACTTCTCTGTCATTTGTGTGAGGCGGTTCAGTTTGTTCAGGCGCTCGCATTGTAGTTCACAACCGGCACAGTACACACGCACGCACGCACACTTTGAACCGAATCGAGCAGCTGAAGTCCTGTAGGTGTTACGCTGCTTCTTCAGTAACACCGCAGTGAGAACCTAAACCTGTATATGAAGTTGATCAGACTAAGTTCACCCTGAACATTCGGTCGCGAACCCATAATCCTATGATCAACATCAGAATGTGGTATGGTGTGCTTTATGTAAAAGGTACAAGAAGAAGCTAACCGAATAGGTAAAAATATAACATAAGACAGAAATTCTGTCAGACGCTAGTACGGAAATTTGTTAAGAAATATAGGCAGCAAAACCTAACTACTGTTCGAGAGAAGTCGCCTAACCTTATAAAATACAAATTGTTAATAAATTTCTTGAAAATGTGGCAAGGTATCGAACGATATGACTTACAAAAAAGCTTGCCGTCAGCCACTTCATAAACCGCTTATTTTACAGTTTCATCACTAAAAAAAACTCAGATTACATTTGAGGTATGACGTTTATTTAGGTAGTACGTATTTAAAAATTCAATTCCTACCCCCAGAGAAACCAGGCTGCGTTTCCATTAAAAACAACAGATTAACGCCATTTAGGAAAATAAATGTTGTTTACTCTAAGAAGCATACGCAACACACACGTAAACATACTGTGGGGAAAACTCAGTTATTTAATGCTGAATCAGGTAGTACATACACGTGTAGCTTCAGATATTATTTAAGGGTAAGAACACAAAACTACTTCTTCATATCTATTTACAAACACACAAAACAATTAGGCCTATATTTCATATATATATATATATACACATAATATGTTCTATTTAGTGCATATTAACTATTAATAATATGCATATGCGCAAATAACATAACAAAATAATATAACAAATATTCGCAAAGAATGCATGTGTAAAAAAAAGCGTACACCGAAGCCGACATTTCCGCTTTTCTTGGAGCGCAGGTAACCAAGAGTTAGAGCAGGGGTGCACAAGTTTTCCAAAAATATGTAAACCACCATAAAACTCCCAGGTGCCAGACGGGCGACATGAAGTAATTTCTGTACTCACAACCCAGAAATATTAGGCGCCACCGCACAAAATTTAGCCGTCCCGGCGACCTGGCGCCCGGGATTTATGCATCCCTAAACCAGAGCACCGCTTAACAAATGCTTACTAAAATTTATAGACTTTTCTAATTTTGCTTAAAATCGGACAGCGGTTAGCCCCACCGCGTTTCTGCAAGCATCTCAGGCGTAATGCCCCAAATAGGCCTATTTATCAGAGAAAACGTTTCGAACAGAACTTATAGAAAAGTAATAAGGCAAATTTTATGCTCAAAGCCCTTTTCAGCAAGTCTTATGGTTTTCGAGATGCGGTTAAAATGTGATAATGTGCAAGTATTGAGGTAGAATTTTTTAATGCGATTCCAGTCCTCGTGCCCACAATTCTTATTTTTTAATGGCATGAGTACACTTTAACTTCTTAATTTTAGTGTTACACCTACTGTGATTGTAACACAGAAAACATATCCCGGTATAAGAACCAGTACTTAACTTTTTAAATATAAAATCTCCAGTTTTCGAAACGAACTACATCTGGATGAAAAGGTACTTACTCTTCAGTTACTCCAGTAATTCTCACAGCCCCTGGCAGAAGAAAAAGTCAATCTTACCTGTAAAAGAATAAATTCAAAATAACTACATTTTGTCATTTTTAAATGCACTACCACATAAACCATAAGCTCAGGGGCTCAATAAAACCGCTCTTCTTTATGACCACCTTCCTCAATTCTCCAAGTATCCAGTTAAGGTTTTCTTAACTGCTGTGGACTCTCGAAGTCTAGAAACAGAATTAGTGTCCTGTTTAAAACTGTTCACAGCTGTTACAGTAACATCAATTTTATGTCGACAATAAACAGAATAACTGTAACTCTGTATTGACTTGGACTACCTCGACAGTCGTCCTTAGACTGAAATTACTTTAAAGTACTGGGTGATTCTTGATTTATTTACCGGCGCTTTCTCAGGTGCATATGTTATACAGTGTCGAAAGATGGATGTCCTGGAATCGAAGAATCCGAAAGGACGGGTTAAGCGGCCGTGCTATATGTAAGGTATAACCCACTATTCTACATGCAATATTTAAACTCGGAACATCTTGATAGAAGTGCCAATCACGGTAGTTTACCTATAACTACATTCGTATAATTCAGGTCTTACGTTTCTTGCATTTCTCAGCCCTGGGTACAGGACGTTCTTGTGATTATCTACAGTTGGGTGAACTGCTACTGACAAGCACGTTACAAGATCACTAATAATAATAATAATAATAATAATAATAAATAATTGTAACATAGAAGGTCCCTGTAGAGGCCGGGGCAGGCCCTTATCGCTCCAGGAGGTTTAGGCTCCCAGAATTTCTAGACAATCGGCACACGAAGGTGGCAAAGTTGTCAGCCCTACGCACTGGTCGACTTTACCCCCCCCCCCCCCAGGAGATACCCCTGGTATTCATTTCTGTTAGAGGCTGAGTCGATCCCAGGACGATGGTGCGGCCGGAAGTCAATAAAAAATCCCAATGACCCCATCGGGAATCGAACCCGCTTGTAGCACAGTGACTCAACCAACTGCCCCACCGCGTACCCCAATAATAATAATAATGATAATAATAATAATAATAATAATAATAATAATGAGCAGCAGGGATAGCGTAATCGACAAAGTGACCACGTTACGGACAGGACAACCGAATAATCGTGGTTCGATTCCGGAAGGGGTGTTTTTTCTTCTCCAAAGGGTCTTTTTCTGCGCCCACCCAACTGCCTGTTCAATGGACACCGAGGTGTAAAGCGGCATAGATAGGAAGGTGACCACGCAACTCCATCTAGTGCCCAGGTTAATAATGAGTGGAACTGTATCTCCTCTCCCCTACACGACTTCATGGCGTGGACAAGGGCAACTTTACGTTTAGTCATAACAAATATGGAGCTGGTGGTAGCAGTATTAGTAGCAGGGCGAACCATATCTACTTGAATATAGAATCTATGAACGGAGACATTACACCCTCGGGCACGAAAGATTGTTACGCGACGCCTACAATGGGTCAAGTTATCCTAATCCTGAGAAGGGAGTTCATGACAACTTTATACGTGTTCGACAGGCACTGCAATGCTGCAGTACCACAGGGGCACAATAAAATTACTTAACATAAGGGCACCTGAAATATTTATTTGAAGAGCAAGTATACCTGCTCTAGGAGATTCACATATCGAAGCTTCCTGCAACTGGCTAGGCTCTTAAAGGACTTATATCGGCCTGCAACCAACGGCTTTTAAGAGAATTAAGGCGTAAAAAAAAGAAACTTGAACACGAAATGTAGATATTGACATTAATATCGATATACGGAACACAATAATGTCAGAATGGTCCCCTCGTTTTCCGCTGAGTACTGGAAGAAAAACGAGAGCAACAAAGAAGGGGAAAACAAAACGAAGAAAATAGACACAAAGAAAGTAAAAAACAGAGATATAAGTATAAAGAGAAAGGAAAGAAAGGTGAATGAGAACAGCGTGAGAAAGTGAATATTACGGGAGACAATACGGAAAATGGGGGCAGATTTACAGAAAGAAAGAAAGAAAGAAGAGTATACACAGAGAAAGAAAGGGGGAAACAATGACAGAACGATACAAAAATGCATAAATAAAGGAGGGATGAAAGAGGGAGAGAAGAAAAACAAAGGAAGAAATAAAGGTGTAGAAAGAGGCAGAAAGGGAAAGAAAGGTGACTGAAAAAGAGAGAGAATGAAATAAAGATAGACACGGAGAAAGAGGGAAAGACTCTCCATCCCTAATGCCGGCGTGGCCTAACAAAGCAGAAGATGATACCACTGAATACGACGGAACACGAATGATAATACAGCCAGGCATACTGTGCACTCGGCAAAGTGGTTAAGCTAATATTGAATTAGCAATGTCGAGACCTAAACTCAGCCTTCGATGAGAAGCACTTCCCATGAATGAGAAAACATTCTACATGAAGAGTTGAGTAATACTGGGAAAACAAAAGTTGTACACGATTCCTTACAATCTCCTGAGCTGCCAGTATAAATGACAGTGACTAATGACACTGTACAGGACAGGCGGTTTGTAGGTACCCCTATGGACCACAATGACGAATTTTTAAAATGTCACTGCTGTGAGAACATTTTACAGGGTTTCATAATTACAAGACACTTCCCTTGAGAGAACAGAACGCCTGCCTGCGGGCTTCCCAGCAGGCACATACAAGCGAGAGGGACCTTTTGTTGTAATGCCGGAGTTATGGAAAGAGATTTGCATTCGGTAAAGTGCTGCTATATAGTGAAATAAATGACGTTATCACTTTTCAAAAGCACAGTTTTGTATCTGAAACACCAAAGTATCTCTTTCACTATTAAAACAGCACAAAAGGTGTTCTGAACTGGAACAAATTTCATTAGAGTAATATAACCTTGCACCGTAAGTACAATAAGGGTAGCCAACATACGTACGAAACCTGCATTCAACACCGCACTTCTGAGAGGCTTCCTACTCTATAAGAGACTTCTGTTCTGTATTACAGCCATTTTCCCCAACCGTATGTATCCACTGCACTCTTTGCCACATATAATTAGGATAAAGACTACTGTGTTCTGAAATTTGAAGCCGTATAGTTTGGTAGACATTCAAATGCACAAAACTACACGACGTTACATCCAAGAAGACGGTAACCATCACAGTCATCGACCTGAGAATCTCAGATTACCACATTATTAAGATGACAAAATCAAGAAGGGTGATATCAGCGGGTATTTAGCACGCATCACGAGACGATAATTCCATACAGCATTATAATACTAAGTTACTTATTTGTGGTTCATTTAACAGCGTTGTGAATAAATCATACTATATTGTACCGAATGGTATGATAAGTGAATAAGGAATTAGAAATGATGTGGAAGGAAGCGGTTGTGGTATGTCAAAGTATTATCCCCGAATTCCCTGGAGGGACTGACGAGAACCGCGGAAACAGGTCAGAATATCTGGTGTCACGGCCGAGTATCGAACTGGGCACCTGAACAGCAAAACTGAAAAGGTTCGCCGTTTCAGACCATTTGCTCGACAGCATTTTGATCGAAAATCCATAAGGGACGACAGCTTGGGAGATCTTAGCCGTAGCTCGGAAGATAAGTTACTATTAAAGTGGATCTTACAGAAACAGCATGAGCGTGTGTACTGGAGTTAGCTGGTTCAGTATTGTGTCCAATAGTGCGATCTTGTGAACAATGTAACAAATTTTCAAGTTCCATAAAAGGCACTGAAATTCTTGACCAGCTCCGCAATTATCAGATTCTTAAGGAGAACTCTGCTCCCTGGGATTAGTCACAACGTCGTCACTCAATGTCAGTCTACGTTCATTTACGGCAAAGGTATTCCAGACCTTATCGCCGGCGAAACAATGCACAGCTACTTACATCTCATGGTTGGGAAGCATAAAAGAAAGGACGGTGAAAAAAAAAAAACAAAAAAAAGGAAATCGTTAAGGCTTCCTTCCAGCTAAGGAATTTTCTTGAGAAACATCTTCTTTTTCTTACAACCATAGCGGCAATTAATCATGTCAAAACAGTTTCGGGCCATGGTTCCAGTTTCACCTTACGCTCCAAGCAAGAAGCTTAGCAACAAAGGTAAAATGAAAATGGCAGGAAGCGTGACGTATACGTCTTAACACAAAGACACTAATTTTGTCACTGCTGACTAGTTACGAACACAAACTATATTTACAGTACTGTATCTGTTACTGCAAATAATGGAAGTAACATGCATGCTGCAAACCGTCTGTACCGCTAAGGAGTGTGGGAAGAGTTCGAAGCTGTATGTGACGTGTATCACTTTAGGTGAGGGTGGATCAGGTCAAATGTCGTTGTTGGTAAGTCCGTAAGAGCTATCGTACCACTTCAAATTCCACTTTACCTGATGTATGTCAATAATAACAGACAAATGTCTATGTCCACGGTATTTTGAACACTGCAAGGAACATACATAAGGTGAAAGGTAAAGGTAAAATTTTCCTTACCTTTAATTACACACCGTACCATAAAAACGAAATCATGGTGGTACAGTTTCACGCATTACTCACAATCCTTCACTTCCAATTCGTTACACAATATTTATTATTCACTGCTCCTACATGTGTCGGCCACAGAATATGGTCATCTTCAGGGAGCTACAAGCTTCTTAGACGTATACAGCACATACTGCAAGTAGTCATACATAAATGGTAAAACTGTACATATTGGTGTCTGTCTATATACAATGTTAATATGTGAAGTCAATGTATAATTAAAATATAATGTTAAAACTGTATTAAAATTAAAATACAAATAAGACGTTAAAACTGCATAATGTGGTGTATCCAAACATTTGTGCTGGTGACATAATATTCGATGTAATTTGGGTCGACGGATCCCAAGGCTACGACACTCCGCGTGTACACTGTGAATGAACATGCAGTCTTAACTTCGCCACTAGATAAAAGTGGATGGACAGCTTCACATCCAAGCCCCTTTACCATAGGGAAAAATTCTTCCGGTGGACAGTAATAGAAGACTGACCTTCTGAGATGGCGAAGAGAAAAAAATTATCCTTCTTCCGGGAATCGAACCACAGACGTCCGTTCCGTAACCTAGTCACTACACTGACTGAGCTATTCCGGTTCAACACTATATACACGTATGTACGAAGTACCTAATGACATTCACGGGACGATCTCTTCAATTTAAACGAATACTGCATAAGAATGTAACTTTAAGAAAGAAAGAAGGACCGAGGTTACAGTGTCCATAGGGATATCTTTCTTAACATGATGTCCAGACCGACTGTGGTGGGCATCCAGCCTCCTGCCCTCTCTGTACCTGCCATTATTACTTGCCCCGCGTGTAAAGTAGCGGATCGTGAAACTGATCACCGACTACCGTGTACCGCCGAGGTTTAAAATAGGTGGAATTTTACCTGCACGCCCCCAACATGTGCCCACAGCGTAATGCGTGCGCTAAGGGACAATTTCTACCATTACCTTTTACGTACGTAAATACAACGTAGGTCTAAACATTCTGGCCCAAGACGTGCCTAAGACATAAAACAAAGAGGACAGTAACATTCCACTAGAATGAGACGAGTGTTTAATTGAACTGTCTGGGATTTCCACTTTATTTCACCCACATTACGAATTTTAAGTGCCAAGCATATCAAAGAGTAAATGACAAAATGGCTGATTTAGAAAACAAACTACGTACATAGGTAAACTGGCTTATGAGGGAGGATTACCCGACCATTACTCAAAAAAAAAAAATTATTTAAATAAAACTTACAGCGAAGTTTGGAAATGTAAACATACTTCTGATACATTTTCTATTCATAATACACTAGTCAGCTTTGCTTTAGAATATGCCATTAAGAGAGTCCGTGTAAATCAGGATGGACTGCAATTGAATGGGACACACCAGCTTCTGGTCTACGCTGATGATGTTAATACACTGGGCGAAGATATAAATACTTTTTTCTTCTTCTTCTTCTTCTTCTTCCTATGGCTCGACAGCCCTATATGGGCCTGGGCCTCCTCGTTTCGTCGAGGTTTCATGGTCACACACTTTAGACACACCACAGTCGGTAGGACTCCTCTGGACGAGTGACCAGCCCGTCGCAGAGACCTCTACCTGACAACACACAACACTCACAAGAGACAGACATCCATGCCCCCGGTGGGATTCGAACCCACGATCCTAGGAAGCGAGCGGCCGAGGACCCACGCCTCAGACTGCACGGCCACTGGGATCGGCAGATATAAATACTACAGATCAAAAATAAAAGTACAGAATCTTAACTAACTGATACTAAGAATGGCGAGCTAAAAATAAGTGATGGGAAAATTGAGTACAGGTCATGTCCCGTGAACAGAATGTGGTACAAAATCAAAATAGAAGGAACAGCTAATAAATCTTTTGAAAACGTTGAAAGTTCACATATTTTGGAATGACAGAAGTCAAAATTGCACGCGCGATGAAATTAAGAGGAGATTAAATTTAGGAAATACCTGAAACCATTCGGTTTAGAATCTTCAGTTTTCCCGTTTGTCATCTAAAAACATCAAGATAACACATACAGAGCTATCATTTTGCCCGTTGTTTCATATGAATGTGAAACTTGGTATGTCACATTAAGGGAAGAACAGCGGATTCTTGCACTGCTTCCTATGAGTGATACTCATATTAGCTGCAGTTTCCCCATTCCTCAGTTTTCGGTTGTCCCGGATATGCTGATCTATGTACGCAACACATATTACAGTGTTTTCACAGCCTATAACCACAAAACTCATATTACAACCTGTTGGCCTTTCGTGCGTTTAATCAACAAACAACCTTATTAAACGATACATAGAATTATGGCTATGTATAAGACAAAGAAAACCAGGAGAGTGCAAATGAAGGATGAAGGCTGTGGTCTATATCTGCCACAGCTTTAAGTGTTCATATCACTACTTTTGAGGTAAATGAAAATCTCCTCCCATAGTTTTTAAATCTTTCCCCGTATTAACATACTGTTTTAAGAGAGGTGATCGCGTACGAGAAAATATATTCAATTATACAAATGAATGTTACAATCAGTCAGCACAACATCACATTATTATTCTTCCAAAATATAAAGTTGTGTTGACTGTAACATTCATTTGTATTTAATAACGCAAAGGGGATGTGCCACCTTAAAGTATTCATTTTTATAACTGGTTCTGACAATACATATATATATATATATTATATATAAGATAGCACATACACACACATATATATACATATATCGGCTTTTTGGACTTAGTTCATCCTCTCGTATTAAAAAAAGAACACAATACAGTTTTTAATACGAAAGGATGGACAAAGCCCAGAAACCAATTATTCTACACGATATAACATATTTTCACATTCTACACATGATCGTGTATATAATGACTGCCCTGTGGACGTGAGTCATGCAAAACTTCACACGCTCTACATGAGATACTCACTGTAAAGGACCTGACATTACCGCAAGACCTGTAAAACAATCCAACTGTCTACCGAAATCAGACAGACAGGCCACGTATTGTGTGTACTGTGCGGAGTGCAATTTACTTTCATGTCCAAGCTACACTTGACGTATTGACGTATGTACGCTGCCAGAAGTTCCAAGCGACTCATTTCATTCTGCGGACAAATTACGCGGCAGAACAACCACCAAATGCAATATTCGTTCAACTGGAGAAAAAGCTCCAAGCTTTAATTTTGATTCAGTGTGTCGGAACTGTGCCAATACTTTAAGTGCACAAGTGCAGCACAAACCTTCTTGAGAAACTAATAATCGCTCAGCTGGGCAATAAATTACCCGCCTTTTATGGAAACCGAGAGTTCATTACTGTGACCGTACGGGCCCGATGCTGGAACCAACTTTGACCCAGCTAAATCCAGTCCCCACATTCCACCCTATTTATTTAAGATTCATTTACATACTATCGAATATTCCCCTAACTTTTCCTGGGGATATCATCCCTTAATATTTTCAAACCAAATATTAAGTTTTACAGCTCCAGTATTCATGCTACATGCACGGCCAATCCATCTTTACTTGATCATCCTAATAATTTATTACTTGGGTAAAGAACTAGACGTAGGTCCAAATACTGTACTCGTACGCTCTCAACATGTGTTCTTCCCTTTGAGCGACACACAGAGTTTCGTACCCACATGAAACAAAAGATAAAATGATGGATTTGGGTATTTTCGTTTCTGTGTTTCTATAGGAAACAAGAAAGCAAAAGGTCTGGAATGAATCACGGCAACAGCCTCCGGAATTTATTCTGTTACGAAGTATTTTCAGAATGCAATTTAAATATATTATTATAGATACCAAAGACTTTAACTTATATTTTCGTAGGGTGAATAAGCTACCTTTATATTCTAATTTTGTTCAAGACTCTGACGATACATAACACGTACTGAGATTTCTTAGCTATTATTTCTAGACAACTTTCCTAGTATCACGGAACATAACTCCCTCCTTTTTGTGTGTGTGTGTGTGTGGTGAAGGGCCCCGCAGCAGATGCTACGGACGCACCGCAGCCTTGAGGCTTCTTGAGCAACCCTGTGATGAAGATGATTAGTTTTTTTTTTTCGTTTTAACCGGTAATGGAGCGCCGGTGGAATGAAACTGACAGGGGAAAACCGAAGTACTTGGGGAAAAACCTGTCCCAGTGCCACTTCGTCCACCACAAATCCCACATGGACTGACCCGGGATCTAACCCGGACCTCCGTGGTGAGAGGCCGGCGACTAACCGCCTGAGCCATGGCACGGCCATAACTTCATGTTTCTCTTGGCTGTATTTATATAACCGACCAATACACTAATATCAGCATGAATAAGACGCTCACGTGTCTCACTTAAAACCAATCTGTTCTCCTTTTCTTAAAACGTACTACTGGGGTAAGTCAATAAATCAAGTAAACAGCATCGTACTTTATGATTGCGAAATTTTTCACGTTACTTCAAGACGAACAAAATCGATTAATTTCTGCAGAATCGACTCAAACATTCTAGGTCCTGTAATTCCCTTCTGAATGGGCCTGCCTCATCCTGTTCGAATCCCACCATAATCCTCTCTCCAGTTCAACTGCGCCACGCACGATCCAATTACCTGCATTATTACAAGGATTAGAAAGGGTGGAGCATTTCTGTTGCCCTTACTTCATACGCCGAGATGGATTACATCTTATCGGAAATGAAAGTGTTCTCATACGGACTGTGAACGAGAAAGAAGCCAATCAAAGTCTTCCTCACAAAAAACGATATTTATCCTACAAGGGGGTTTGCCTTGTGATGATGCCAGGACATACTAAATGAGATAAAGTTCTCAAAGCGGTCTTCTGGGATTTCGTGCCGCGCAATACGGTAGATGCATACCAACACTGAAGATATAGGCAAGTTTCTCTTAAACTTTAGCTACAAAACTACACGACGTCACATCCCATAAGACCATAATCTTAATACTCAGCGCTGTAATAACTTCAAGTCTGAAATAAAGAGTCTCTACTTCGATAAGTGACTGACACTACAACCCTGACACTAGACAATTTCCTGACATCCTCCTCAGTATTCCAAGTGACTACTTTACAACAGATGTATTCACCGAAACTCTGAGTGCATTTCTTGTATCCCCCTCTTAATCTCGTGTCCCACCTATCGTAACCTACATGCTTTCACTTTCCTAAGAATACAAGGTGACATGTATAAAGCAGAGAGTTCATCACTGCGGTATATCTTGAAATTCCCAGAGATTTAGTCCCATTCCTATTAGATCCAAAAATTTTCCTGGGCACTTTGTTATGAAACTTGTAATTTACGTCTTTCCTCAGAGCAAAGGACAGCACTATCACAGCCACGCTAAACAACTATCAAAATTGTGTTGTTGATCTGGGCGAAGAGTGCAGGCGGCAATTGTCATGGACGTTGAGGCAGACAACCTAGGGTGCGTGCAATACGAAGCCTAGAATGTAACCTGGCAAGTCGCTGGGAGCAGGGACGGTAGCCAAGCAGAAATCGAGGATGCGCACAGTGACGCTTGTTTCAGGCGTGTCATTCCAGCTTGAGTCTTTTTCGGAACTGCTAATTGACAACTAGAAATGCCTATGGAAACTATGTACGTGTTCAAGCAGTAGTAGTGACCATGAGAAATTACTGGATAGCTGTGCTTCTATGTGCTTATTGCTACAAGTATTACCTCTGCGAGAGTATAAACTGCATCCAGTCAATGCTGACAGAAATAATTTCGGTGAATATCACCAGCCGTATGGGACACGCAGTGGCGCAGTTGGTGTCATTGGAATCTTTCATTGACATAATTCTTCCGGCCGCACTATGGCCCTGGGGTCGACTCAGCCTCTGACAGAAATGAGTACCAGGAATATTTCCTGGGAGGTAAAGGCGGCCGATGCGTAGGGCTGACAACCCTGCCACCTTCATGTGTCGATTGTCTTGAAATCTGGGAGCCTCAACCTCCTGGAACCCTCCGGGCCTGTCCAGGCCTGTAAAGGGATAGCTTTACCACCAACCGTATAGAAAGTTATGAAATTATCCAAGTCGATTTTTCGAATATATAAGAATGAAAATTGAAGCCTTCCTGTAGTAAACAAAGATTTTTAGACCGTTTATTTTCCAGTGTTACACCGGTTACCCCATCACACATTTATTTCTGACCCACACATTGCAGAACTCCTTGGTTCAGCAATCAGTTCGTCGCAAAGCCTCTGCTTAGGACAACACAACATATAAAGACAAGAGATAAACATTCATACACGAAGTGGGATTCGAACCCGTGATCTGAGCAACCAGGCGGCCAAGACCTATGCCTCAGACCGCACGGCCACCGGGACTTGCTGCTCGGATTCGTCTCGGATGCGATTTCTGTCCACTGTTTCATTATAGCATATCTCTGATCACTGCACGGAATAAATCAAACTATGGTGTCCTGCGCATGCCTGACTTCCGAGCAGGTCGCTTAAAGCGCTTGAAAAATGAAAGACTTCATTCTTCCGGCGACCAGCGAGCTGGCAAGCGACCGGACCGGTTTTGGTTCGGCTTCGTCTTGCGCACTCCCATTTAAAATATACTGTTACATTCTTCCTGCTAGGCGACCATCTAGTCTACAAGCGAACATTAGGCTCCGTTTTAGGCGTACTCCTAGACACATAACTAGTCGAAGGATCCCGTCCACAAAGAACTTCCTGGACTGCTGCTAGAACCACCGCAGCCTTGACGCATTCGCAAAATCCAAATTTACGGACCTTTATGCTGCTCTTGTGGGCGGTACGGCGAATGGGCCAACACCTTCCAGGGAATGGAGCGAGCGTGTCCTGGACGGTGAAGGCGCCACATGCGGACAGGCGTTGTCATGAGACACGATATCTCTCATAAATATGCCGGGGCACTTTTTGTTGATGGCGATACGAAGGTCTCGGAGACTTCCACAACAGTGCTTTGATGGCTATGTCGGAGATCTTCAGAGTCAGCATTAGCAGCCTAATGATGTCGCACAGAACAGAAAAAATTACCTTTCCAGTGGAAGTTTGGGACATACGCTCCTTAGGACGGTTCAGGAAACAGGTATTTTCATTGCATGTTTTCAGCTTTTCCCGTGGTTTGAAAGTTTCATCACCCATCACAATCCATCGCAAATACGCATCGCCCGCTGCCTCGCAGCGCTGCAAATGCTCCAGCGATAATCCCATACGCTGTTTGCGGTATTCATTGGGCACACATACTACCACTTCCCAGGCGTCTCACGATTGTGTGTACAGTACCGACGCTCACATCGAACTGCATCTCTAGTTCATAAATGTCCCGACGTCTGTACACGAACAGCTTCCTCCATTTTACAAAAGTCCAGGGTGTTGCAACAATGTGAGCCTGTCCTGGCTGTGCCTCACTGCTTGTTCCCTGTCGCCCTGAGCGGAACATACGATGCCACTCAACAACCCGCGTCTTTAAGACGTATTCAGTGCCATTCACTGCACGCATTCACGCACGAATTTCGGCAAGTTTACAAACATCAGTATCCAGGAACTGAATTACAGCTCGATGGTCCTCTTCAGACGGATCCTGCTCCCGTGAAACGCTGCCATTTAAGTGTCACGCTGTTCCCGCATGCTCTTCAGTGTTCATCCACACCGAGCGAGTGGCACGTTGGCTGGCATTACCAATGGGCAGTGAGGACGACAGGTCAGTGAATCACCAAAAGTCGGGCGATATCCTACGTCTTAGGCCAGCCGTTACCGGCTGTTGTCGTAACTTCAAAGAAATCCCAGTGGCATCGTGCCACTGCCATACTGGCGGCAATCTGTGTGTACAAGTTCTCGTAGGCGTCAGTGTGTTCGAGACGCCAAACGAGATGCCGCAGATCCAGATGATATTTGTAGGAACATGTCCCGGTGTGGACAGCAAACTAGCACAGGCGGTTAGTCACCGATCTCTCTTAGCGGAGGCCCGGGTTTAATCACAGTTCAGTCCATGTGGAATTTGTTGTGGACAAAATGGTAATGGGATCGGTTTTCTCCGAATACATCGGTTTTCCCTTGTCAGTTATAATACCAAAGATGCTCCATACTCATTCACTCGTGTATCACTGACGCTACGTACTCTAAACAATTCACAACTTTGTTAAACAACACACTTAAAAGATTCCTATTTCGTGTACGAGGTTAAATAACCTTGTACTTTTCACTGTTTATGAAGTTCATTACAAAGACACGCGAAGGATTAATGTAACACATACACAGCTAGAAGCACGGAGTAAGAAGGAGATCTGACGACACAGCCTTTCGAGCAGCAATTTCATTATTTTAGTACACTTTATTTTACGAACGCCCCACATGAAGAGCGAGAGCTTTGCAAATTTGCCGTTAAAAGCAGAACACAAAATCTACAACATATAACATAGCAAAAACAAAAACAAAAAAATAAATAAAAAATAAAGAAATAAAAAAGGAAAATTCGTTCATAATAACATTTAATTCGATTCTGAAAATTACGATCAACAATTTGGACTGTTTAGAGTCACGGATAATTCTTGATTACCAATTCGCTTAACGGGGTTTGTCGTTTAAACCAATGAAGTGACAAGCTGGATTAATCTTTGAACTTTGTTCCATGATTGATGAATGAAGCGTGTTATTCACAAAAACGGGCACGAGGAGGCGGATTAAATACACATCAGCCAATCACTTCAATTTCAATTTCCGAAATATTGAGCCTTACACATGTATAATTAGAGGTCAAAAGAAAACCGATTATAGAGGAACAATAACTGTTCGGCATTATCCTACATACGCTGAGTCATTGTTAATAAACAAAAACAACAAAATTAACAATCATACTTATTTATCCAGTTACAGTATATTACGTAAGCATAAAAGAACAAGATAGAAAATGTACATAGAACGTAACATGGTGGCGCGTTCGCTTAACCAATGTAGCAGCGGAAAAGCAACAAGGCATTACGTGTTTTGGGGGTGCATGTAACTGTCAACTACATAAAAATATTGAGTGTTGCACAACAATGCTTTTATGGCACATTTATGTCCCCGGCAACAATAAAACATACTTAAGTCTTCATATAAAGTGCCCGATGCTGTAATGAAACAAAAGAATGTTCACTTTAAAGTTGTACATACCGTGCATGTTTTAGATAATTATATATAAACCAACAAATATTGCACTTATTTTATATGTATTGTAAACCCTACATATGTTTCGGCTGTGCTTTAGCCATCATCAGGGGTTTCTCTTGAAGTGTCCACTAACTGTATCTCTCACTGCATTGTCTTTGATTCGTATTAGGTTTCTTAATATCTAGGCACTATGCATTGTCTCACTATCCAGGTCCTATACATTGTTCACTATGTACACAGATGCACTTATGTTTGTGGTGCAATAAACCACAAACATAAGTGCATCTGTGTACATAGTGAACAATGTATAGGACCTGGATAGTGAGACAATGCATAGTGCCTAGATATTAAGAAACCTAATACGAATCAAAGACAATGCAGTGAGAGATAGTTAGTGGACACTTCAAGAGAAACCCCTGATGATGGCTAAAGCACAGCCGAAACATATGTAGGGTTTACAATACATATAAAATAAGTGCAATATTTGTTGGTTTATATATAATTAAAAGAATGTTCGTTTGCTCATGACTCTCTTTAGAAGTACAACTGGGCTAAACAGATCGTAATGACAGATAGGTCGCTGTGTAGTTTCTCAGTTTTTGTAGGTGTTGCCGTAAAACATTCTGAGATCAGGCGGAATTAATCAACTATGAAGCAATAAGTATTAAATATTACAAGTGTCTGTATTCTTGCCTGAGTTATCCGGCATGCAAATCGCATCTTTTCTGTGCCGTATTGTACTGTGGTCTGTGGCCTCTGCGGCTCTACCATATTTTTTCCACAATATCTCATAAACGGCACGATTTCCGGGAAAAAATTTATTTAACATAAAATGTTGTTTTGATTTTGTCTACAACTTTTGTCTGAAACATTTCTCATTATAAGATCAATTCGAAGAAATACTATCATAAATGCACATAGGTCTTTATGTAAAGTGTCCGTTATTCTTGTCAGATTTTAATGAAACTTGAATTTTCTTGAGAGATTTTGAAAAAATCCTCAAATATTAAATTTCAAGAAAATCCATCCAATGGGAGGCGAGTTGTTCCATGCGGACGGGCGAACGGACAGACGGGACGAAGCTAAGTCACTTTTCGCAATTTTTCGAACGCGCCTAAAATGGTTGGATAGGTAACCAGAAGTCCTTGCCTCACCAAATCGCCCCGGCCGGAGATGGTGAATACGCTAGAATCACCTCGGCTTACAGTCAACGTTGGGTTTAAACCGAGTTCGCGACACCGGAAAGAAATATCAGCATCTGGAAGCATGGCAAAAGCGAAATTATTTTCTGCCGAATGCTCCTCGTTTCCGAAAGAGCATTGCTTTTTGGAACGTTCCAAGGCTTCGCCCGTTTGTCCTTCTGATAAGAGCAACGTGTAGATGAAGGTAAGTATGGAGCATTGACGGAATGATATTGACAGGGTAAAACCGAAGTACTCGGAGAAAAACCTGTCCCAGTGCCACTTTGTCCACCAAAACTCTCACAAGGACTGGCCTGGGATCGAAAACGGGCCTCCGCAGCGACAGACGGCGACTAACCGCCTGAGCCATGGCACGGCCGTGGAAGCATGAAGCTCTTCTAAATAATGTTTAACAATTCATTACCCACCCCAAAGAAAAAATGGTACGTCTCTACTAGGAACGTCGGTTTATTAGCACCGTTCAAGAAAGCAATCGTTGTTTATCCTGGGAATGACACGAAACACGAATACACTGTAAACAAAATGCAAGGTTTATGAATGTTAAAGGACAGGTACGTGTACATATAGTTAACACTATGCTTCAGGGCGTTAACTTCCACGCTTCTTTCAAAACTTCGGCAGTGTAAATCCACATTAAGTGTGGAGAGTTAAAGTCACAAACACTAGACCATGCTACGAATTTTACCCACAACTCTGTAGAAAGAGGAGTTCATTGGAAACAGGGATGGTTCACATTATCATAAATTCAGGATGAGTACCTTGCATCCCATTACCTTGTTGGCGCCGGCAGCTGTGGCCAACAGGATCTAGTACAACCACAAGCCAAGCTGCAAGCTGTTGCAGCCTCTGATGTGTCAGCTGACCACCTTATTATGAGGATAAAGGGTGCTACATGGGCTCGAATATTCTAGCACTACATAATGGGAATACTACAGCAGCAGTAATAACACACGCACACACCGCGACTCTCAAACTGCAGATAAAGCTCCATAACAGACCTTTGGGTTCTTCACTGCTAACTGTACCATAAAATGCTCAATGTCGTTCTAGACTTATAACTGTTAGAATACTTGCTTCCTCTGTTGTACATGTTTCCTAAATACTAACACCAATCGTCGCAGTCAAATGGTTAACACTTCCTATTTCGCCGGCCATTCGCTACGTCCAGGATTCAAATCTCTGCCAGGACACTGACAGTCTTACAATAATTTTCGTGATTTTCCTCCTTCCCTTCAGGCAAACTAATAATAGTACGGTGAAATATGCCACGACCGCTTCCCTCTACCTCGTTTTCAGTTCATCATTTATTATTCAGCTACCTTTGCACGCTATATAATGAGCTACTGACAGCGTCATTATATGCAACAGAACAACTACATCTAAAAAATCATTGCATGTGACTCCGTGAATGGGGATAATGAGGGCACTCATCCATACAATGAGCATAATTCGAACTCGCAAAGCAGCCAATTTTTCATCGACCAGCAAAAAGGATACGACGCTGTGACGGAAGTTTATACATCCAGCTCTCCACTAACACATATTGAATTTGACAGAAGTTCTTAAATTTTTAACTATGAAAATATATACACGTTTTCATCCTCTCCCGTTTATAAGCTATCCGCTAAAGAAATACATGGTAAACTGTGCGATGAAGTAATTTTTATACTCAACACTACTTCGGTTTAGTCGTAACAAAGCGAGACATCAGGATGAACTAAACAGCCACCTACATATCTGAGACGTAGATAAGGTCCGCAGATCCCGCGGCGCGAGGGGCCCCGTCGGTCTGGGGAGCCCACAAATTACTGGATGCGAAAATGTGTTGTGACTTCTTTCGGACTGGATTCCATTCTTCTCATAGAAAGGCCACTGTGAATTAGTTTCCGACAAAGAAAGAGCATAAAATTTTGCGTGTGATATTCGCAAAACATACTTGACAGTAGCGTGTATTTTTCATGGAAGTGACTGCACGATCTAACTCCCTGTAGACTGCTTCATGATAAAATTCTTACTGCATCCCTGTTATGAGATCTGGGAGTAACTTCAGTAATAAACTACGGGGGGGGGGGGGGAGGCGCCGTATTATCGAGTTGCGGCCGGCCCCCGACCGCTTATCTACGCCACTGCTACATACATACAATAGAATAATCTTAAGGCACTGTCAATTCTTTTCTTGTCTGGGAACTCCCTACTTTTCTAGGCAAAGTCAAATGCTCAGTTTCGTCTACACAAAAGGTCAATATTAGCCCCTACCCCAATTCAAAACACTTCTGTATACTACTCGACTTTTTATGCACAATATTTAAAGAAGTTGCGGGAAATGGTTTCTTTCGGCTCGCACTCACGCGTCACACCTAACAACATGTTGTTCACTGCACATTGCAGTTCTGTTAGTGCAAATGAAAACAACACATACATATTCCAAATTTTACCTTACTCGGAACACCCTGTGTACTCGAACCTTTAACATTCCAACATGTGAAAAATCGCACTTGCAAACGAGGAGGCCACTATCCCCTGCTTATTACTGTGTCGCCAACACTCTGTAAACATCGCACAGAATTGTTTGTCACGTGACCTGTTAAAACGAATTGCTGAGGAATGGCATACGTTCTGTCGCAGTCGCCCGAGCATTCAAAAAATGGTGTCAGAATGCGTTACATTTCGGTGTGAATTTATAGCCTAAGAAAAAGAAAAATGGGCCCAGCAATCCTAGTTGCATTCACAGCACACCACCACACCAACCTTAACATCCCATAATGACATTCCCTGTGAACTTCCTACGTACCAGTACCTGTTACAATGAGAGCTGACATATCCACTGAGATGGAGCCAGCTTCATGGCTAAAAAGATCGGGTGTGGGATCTCTTCCTCCATCATGCACCCCATGAAAGTACCAGTTCACAGAATTCAATCATGCTTCACGATCTGCGTCGTAGAATTTGTGAATCACAGCTGTCTTACGTGGATACAAATGCAGCAGTTTTGTTTCATTTCGTGCTGATTACGCAGACACGCCTACATGTTGTGCACGTCGAACCCAAGACTTTCTTGGAGGTCTCCAAATTAGCAAGCATTTCGTCCAGTTTTTTACTCATTCAGCACGAGTTTTGGGTGTTCGCTTACCGTCTAGAAAGGAATCTATTTCTCCACACCTTTTCACGTAATTTTAAATTGTTGTCCCGTTGGGAACGTGGGCATCAGGATACGTTCGTCCTAATTTCCGACCATACTTCTTGAATAAATAATACTACGTATTCCGTCTGACACAGCCTTTATTTTTAATAATTGATAAAGGTTGTGTCACACGTAATATGTAGTGTTATTTATGTAATTCTCTGTACACAACGGGATGGATAGCGTCAAATTGATACTTCTTGTAGGAAATGTATTTAGCATGTCATACAAAACACGCACAGTGACTGCAGATGACTCACAGATTCGTCACATACTCTTAGACAAAGTAGAGTGATAAGTCGGTGAGTGACCTTGGTCTACAACATAAGCACTACGACGGGAAGCGACCAGAGACTGTGGGCGTTCAAAATAATGTATCAGTATATAGAAAGTCCCCGACTTACGTAAGTGGATTGTTCCGCAACCTTATGCGTAAGTCGATTTTTATGTAACTCGGAGCCATGTTTTATTATATACCTTATACACAATAATAATAATTGATATAATAATAATTTTAATAACAATTAATAAAAACCTTAATCATAATTAATAATCGATACTGGAGTCACTGTCGTATTCAATGAGGCAGAGGCAGGGGTGGGTGTGGTGGTGGTTGGACTGGTAGTAGTGGTGGTAGTTAGCACAATAAGATTTTTACGTAAGTTCGGATCTACGTATGTCGGAGCTACGTAAGTCGGGATCCGTCTGTATATTACAATACATTACTGACATACAGCACTCTTAAACCGAACAACGCTGTGACAAAGTTGATACCCAACATTCACTTACCAGAGTACACGATGTCATAAACCAAAGACCACACTATGAATCCTCACCGCTTTAGAAACCCCAAATCTTACGACGCCCTGTCATTTGGCCGGAAAGCCAGAGAGAAAACATGAATGATCTCAAATTTGTTCATCGACAAGAGAATCCAAAACTGGACCTTCTGAATACGAGAAGTAATATCCATTGTACAAATATATTAGATAAATGTTTTAAACAATACGAGTACCTTCAACTTCAGTCCAGTATTTGACAGTATTCGCTACATAACCATTGTAAAGAATCAAATGATCGTATTGCACTGGCTTCAAAACTTTGAAAACTCGTTACAGAAGCGACAAACTAATTTAATATTACTAGCGCCGCTTTCAATCTCACATTCACCACAGACAATCTGTGTTCGAGATTACAGACATTAATCTACAAGTGTCACACTCAAACCTGTGTCAAATTTAATAAAGGCACTACGAAAGAAACTTGTCCGCCCCGCTCCAGCTGCTCTGGTTCCATGGTACAGTCGATAATGAAACAGGCCCCAGGCCTCGAAATCCTGTTGTCATGTCAACAACTAACCTACATTACTCAAATTCACAAAATTCTCCAGCATCATATTTGTTAATAAACCGAAGTACCCGTTCATCACCCGGAATATGGTTGCTTTTCTTGTCAGTATCACGGTATCTAACGCTTTAAGGAAGGAATAATATTCAGATTAAGAAAGGAAAGTACAGGCCTACTTATGCAATTAAACCAAGAGACAGGGAATGAGTATTCGAATCGCACCCAAAAACTCAACCGGAACACTTAGGCCTACACATCGCTTTAACCGCCGCAGTTACCTTATATACGGACAATAGTACGGAGTAATCTTCATAATATCGTTGTTACCCCTCCTCCTAGCCGAGGTAGGAAACAGGAAACTGACAAGAAATGCACTAATTTATGTGCGCTAGAAGTACGTATCCGAAAAGGCTTTACGTGTAAAGCAGTTGTTTCTGAATTCACTTATGATCTACATCAAATGCTTACGTTCTGTAGCGTGGAATGAGAAGCGAAAGGGCGATTATGATTGCTGATTTTGAAAGCAAACGGCCAAAGTCATTTTGAAATACAGTCTGGGTAATTCCTAATAGGGTTTAACGAAAACTATGGCAACAATAAGGAACGGGAATCTTCTGCCGACGCTGAAACTGGCGACTTTCCGAAGAATCAGAAAATGCTACCACCAAAAAGCAATGTTCGGTAACGCAGTCTAGAGTGTAAAGTCAAATATCGCGCACAGTACAAACTTTATAGCTGATTACGTAATTGCGAAACAAAATATCGTAAAAGAAACGAGTGATTTATGTTCAGGC
Source organism: Reticulitermes speratus (assembly GCA_021186555.1). Lineage (NCBI taxonomy): Eukaryota > Metazoa > Arthropoda > Insecta > Blattodea > Rhinotermitidae > Reticulitermes > Reticulitermes speratus. Next base: position 27,797,096 of record JAJKFL010000005.1, read on the forward strand.
TTTTATGAATTCTTTGCTCAAAGATCAACGCATAACTGGGACATTATACAGGGTCATTATTTTATCTGTCCAATATCGTTCGTCACTTCCCGCCACCACTGCAACGCACGTGTGTGCAAGCCATTCAAGGCTAAAGTTGGTCATATAAAATAATGTCCCTGTATCTGTGCGCCAATCTCTAACTCTGATCCGTCTAATTAAGGATTTGTTTCATATCGTCTCACGATAAGAAAATGCCTGTGGAAGGGGCTATGTGGAAAAATAGTGGGATAGCAGTACCGTTCTTATTAGAGCTGACAACAAAGACCTAAAAATATACGTATTGTGAATATTTTCTGACCGACTCTCGTAGAGTCGTAAGGAACCCACATAGAAAACTGAATTCCAGCCAGGAGTACACCTTTGCAGTCTTGTTTAATTAATCTCCTTGTAAGAGTAAACAATGAAGTTCACCTTGATTATAATACATTATTTATTATAGTAACAAAAATCACTGAACTTCCAGACAATAAAAGTGCGTGATGCCAGAAATCCTCAACAAATGTGCATGCTGGATACATAACATGCTGTACTACATTACACGTTCAGATGACAGCCCTTATAATAAAACAGCCATCACCTGTTCGTCTGAGAAAAATGTCATGCACTATAAGCAGCTGTCAAACACAGATCTCACTTCTATACGACGTCTACTGGATCCACGACTCTTCGCTGCATGAATCAAACAGTCAAAACCCTACAGAAACTGAACCTAACCTAACCTAACACTGTGTAGATTTAACAGCATTAATACGTATATTTTCCGTAAACTGAAGAATGACAGAACTGACGAAAATATGTAACTGCAGTCGTTACATTGAGCATGTACGTAACTCGTACCTTTATCATCTCCGTTATTCATCCCAGGGCAGCCGCCCCTATTATTTTTAAATATTATTAACGAAAGTCGTATACGTCTTCGAATTCCAAAAACTTGAACTGAAATCTGAAACTACTGCAGACAAAAAAAAATAATACGGAAACACGGGCGGCAGCACAGCGGAGACTTTTCTCAGATAAATAAATAAACTAAGAAGTAAACAGAAATGTGCTGCTGATCTATTAATAATGAGTTTGTTGTATTTATTCAGACAATCTTAAAATATGCTTAAGCATTTATGTAGATACACGATGTGGCCATCAAATAATGAGACTGCGCACGCAGCTCTTGACTTTCCCCCACACACGTGCCGAACCACGCTCCATGACGTTGACTAGTATCGAGTAATCAAATTTTTCAGTTTTTTTTTTTACCTTTCCGCGACCATGTATGATAATAAAACGCAGCAACCTGCAAATTCAAAGTTTCTTGTGAAGATGAAAAAGAAACTGCCACCGAAACCTTCACTTTCTTACGTGAGGCATACGGAGAAGACACTGTACCAAGCGTTCGTGTGTTTGAATGGACCAGAGGATGTACATGGAAGACGACGAACGACCTGGCGATGCGGTAACAATAAGAACTGATAAAAATGTGAAGCAAGCGAGGATTCCTGTGAGAACAGACTGTCGTCTAGGCATCATAGTAACAGCAGAGGTGTTGAATGCGGACAAAACACGGTGATACACATTTTAACAATATATTTACAACATGCAAAAAGCGTGTGCGAAAATTCTCCCTAGGAATACTGAGCGAAAGTCGGCCAGTTTTTAGCTGAAATCAAATACCAACGCTCTAACACACTCCGTGCCCACCAGATCTTCCGCCATGGAAATCTCTTCTTTTCCAAGAATTTAAAACTCGTTCAAAGGAACCCATTTTCAATCAACAGAAGACATCCGTAGGAAGGAGGCAGATTTACGAAAAGGACTCTCACAAATTGACTTGCGGATACTTGCAGGCCTGAAAAGCTGGTATGGGGCAAAGAAACTTTCTTGAAAGACCCTCAGCCAGAAGAGCTAGAGAACTACTTAGTTTGAGCAGAAACCAGCTAAGGATATGACAGGGCTGGTTACAGGACACTGTCATTTAAAGGGACACTTGTTTAAATTGGGGCTGGTAGAGAGTCCTGAGAGTGAGAGATGCAAACAGGCATCTGAAACGGCCTTGCATGTCCTGGGTGACTGTGAGGCCTTGGCAGCAATAAGATTCAGACACCTGGGGCATCACTTTATGAAACCAGGGGACTTTTAAGGACATTTCTGTAAGCAGGTTACTGCACTTTGCTCAAAGTGCGGGGCTGTTAAACAAATGAATAAAAGGACTGCACAAAGGATCATATTGGTCGATGTGCATGGGACGCTCTGACGCCCGCCCAGCTACTATTCTATTCTATTCTATGGGGCGGTGTCTACTTTCCGTTGGAAATTGCTTTCATGGGGACAACATTTAGACACTATACTTTCGTTAATAAAGTACTTTTTCAATCTAGCTTCGTTATTTAATAGCGATATCACGCACATCAATGTCTACCTTACAAAATGCACTTGGTTTATAAGTGAATGCTTGAGCTAAGTTATTCTTACAGCTAATACTTATGCCAGATGACAGTCGTATAAAGCAGTGACGAGGTACCTATTTTTCCATCGGTACTGCAAGCGTTGTATTTAGCCGATAAAATCTATGAAGCTGTCTCAAGTGAAAATGTGATTTCATAGTATCCCTACAGCATTTCTTTCCCCACTTGACCGATAAGCGCCGGCCCGACGGTCTAGTGGGATTTTATTAGACTTTCTAAAGGTTATTATCATTGCGATCGTTTGTCTAGCTCCCGTCATCGACTCGTAAACCTCCCCGACATGAGGCGTATGACGCAACGTTGGTATAGCGTCGGGCGAAGCGTTGAGCCGGCGCTTATCGGTCAAGCAGGAAAAAAAACACCCTATATATGTATTATATATATATATATATATATATATATAAACGGATGAAATGAGAGATTATCTGTGCAGATCACAACGCCGTGGATTAGCATATTTCTGGCGTATTTACATAAGTGCTGACAATTATAGTGGGAGGAAACACCGTTTGTTTATACAGAATAAGACACTTCCGTAATCTTTCTGTGTGTTCAGAAAACCGGTCTTCCTCGGTGCTCTTGCATTTGGAAAACACTGCTGTAAGTTTAACACTCTGAAGACTGAATTTAACCTCAACTGTATTGAAAGATTCAGTTCGTACAGCGCAGCAAACACACCGTCTTACAAAAAAAAAAAAAGTCAACACTGATTTAGGGAATGATCGCCTTGTGCGCTAAGATGCAGGCAACACACACAATTGCACTCTGTAGGCAGAACGTAGAATTTGTGACTGTTAAACCTGGTGATACTAAACTTCAACTCGTCAGTCACATCGAAAACAGGAAGACTTACAATAAAATTATATTAAGAATAAAGTGTTTTTCATTTTTGCGAGATTTGAGATCCTCACGCCGAAAACAGTGTTATGCCGTGTCGGTTGGTATATGGCTACCGGCGTCTAGAAGGTTCGTAGTGCCTTCATCTTCAGACTGCTTAACCCTGAAGATGAAGGCACTATGATCCTCCGAAACGTCGGCAACTATTTACCAGTCGACACGTCATAACATCCCAAAATACTTGAGTTTTCTGTTTCATTTTTTCTACAACTTCAGCTCTGAACGTGTTCCACGTCGATAAATATTTTAACAGCCCGAGAAAAAAGAAGAAACGCGAGTGGATCTTCATGTCAAACGTCCGTTATTTATGTCCCACTCAATAAAAACTTAAATGTGTTGACAAACTGTAGTAATAGGCCCTACTCCCCAATATAAAAATACTACAAAACTCCCCTCACGTAGCAGGAGTTACGTACGAACGTACAGATACACGGAAAAAAGTATTGTAATACGCATCCCACAGGACTGAGAGGGGCCTAAATCGGCGAGGCTGCGACCTGCCAGTCAAAAGGATGCAAAATTTCAGTCAGGGCAGCCGACGGGACCTTCTGAGTAGCGCCGCAGTGGTAAGAAGCATTCATCATCGATGTTCTATCATTTTAACGGAGTCCTTTACGATTAGTCAATTACTTCAATGAATAGCCCTGCGTAAAAATGCCAGATGAAGCGGGCGTGGCATAATATCGGCATATACGTGTAGGAAATGAAGAAACCCACAAGACACCGCACTCAGAATGGTGGCCTCCTGACCAAAATAGGATAAATACGACACACCAACAGACAGTGACGATACTACAGTGACGATACGACAGTGACGTTACAATCTATAAACACTAAGTCCCCTTAGGGGCTGCGCATACACGGGAAAACCGATGTTTGTCTGGGCAAATATTTGCATGGCTGATACATTTCTTTACACAACAACATTCAGATCTACACAAAACGAGTGGTCACATTGCAATATGTCCTCGGGATCCGCTCGTAACACATAACGCGCTCACGCAAACGCACATAGAAATACAGGCATAATATAGGGGTGCACAAATCCCGGTCGCCAGGTCGCCCGGGCGACTGAAGTTCGTACGATGGCACCTAACATTTCTGAGTCCTTCATTTGGAATATGCTTCATGTCACCCTTGTGGTGCCTACGATTTTGAGGTGGATCCCAGACTTAAGGAAAATTTGTAGAACCCTAGCATGTCATTTTTTTCTGCTCTGCTAGAGAGATTTCCTTCTCCTTTCGGATTTATCGAATTAAAATCACTGCCTACCTCGACGGAGAAGAATTCTCCTTGAGAAGCTAGGAATAATAATTGTTCAGTAAGTTAATGAGTTCCGCAAATTTTACGTATGAACGACATCACGGTGTTCCAATGAGCCCGCCAATGGTTCATATTCTCAATTAAACGAATCCAGTGAACGTCCTAAGCATAACCTATTCCTGCAAGGTTCATTTAACGTTCTCCCACCTACGTCTATATCTTTCCAGTGGTCTCTTTCTGTAAGATCTTCCGACCAAACCCTGTACACTTTTATTTTCTAACACGATAGGTAGGGGCACGCGGTGGATCAGTTGGTTGAGACGGGTTCGATTCCCGATGGTGTCATTCGAATTTTTCATTGACATAATCCTTTCGGCCGCACTATGGCCCTGGGGTCGACTCAGCCTCTAACAGAAATGAGTACCAGGAATATTTCCTGGGGGCTAAAGGCGGCCGGTGCGTAGGGCTGACAACCTTACTATCGTCATGTGCCGATTGTCTTGAAATCTGGCAGCCTCAACCTCCTGGAACCCTCAGGGCCTGTCCAGGCTTTACCTTTACCTTTAACACGATAGGTAATGTATGTATCATGTAATATTGTGGCGCGTTCGCGTAACCACTGTTGCAGTGAAAATGCATCAAAGCATTCTGTGCTTTTCGACATTATCTCATACACGGCAAGATTAACGGGAAACATTTAATGAAGATAAAATGAGTGTTTTGATTTTCTCTACAATGTTTGTCTAAAACATTTCTCATTCTAAGAAGAATTCAGACAGATATCACAAATGTACACAGGTCTTCGTGTACAGTACCCGTATTTCTTGTCAGATTTTAATGATAATTGAATTTTGTCAACAGATTTTCGAGCAATCATCAACTATCAAATTTCATGAAAATCCGTCCATTGAGAGCCCAGTTGTTCCATGAGGACGGACAGACATGACGAAACTAATAGGCGCACCTACAATCACTAACTAGTTCTCAAACACTTTGTTTTATCTGCATGAGAGGGAGAAGGTCAGCCAATCCCAAACTCCTTAAATTATTTTCTATGGCTATAAATGGGGTGGCAGATGGTAATGAAAACTAACACATGGAATAAAGCCCTTCTTTAAAAGCTAACAATCGTTCATCTGATTAAAGAGTTCCGTGCCTTTTACAGAACACAATTGTTAATTACCGCCTTCAAAACAGCCCGCCACTGGCACTAATCCTGAGCCTGAGGAAGCCGTGGCATACTCTACCCTACCACCCTACTTATTTAAGATTTGCTTTAATATTACCTTCCCATATAGGCTACACCTCGGCCTTCCAAGTAACTTTTTCCCTTAGTTTTTCCGACCAAAATTCTGTATGCACTTTCTACGTGGTGGTGAGAAGCAAACATAGATATCTACGTCCATAAAGCAGATGTGAATACTGTAATACAGCAAGCTACAATGCGTAGCTGCGAGGGATTGTCCGTTGCCCGGAAGTCTCTCGTGATGAACGCTGAGAGAACGTAGCCACAAACTAAATTAATCTTCCGTTCAGGCATCACCATCAGTCTTCACAAGAGGAACAATCGTATCTCTTATTTACTTAGTGAGAATGAGATCCCAGATTGATAGCACCAAACCAGCCCCAGCATCGATCCTGTCTGGATACATACCAGCTACTCATCGCTGATTAGCTCAGCTAAAGCAGTCACGAGAATTCTTTACTCCGTCAGCCGCCACGTTGGTAGACTGTTCTTTAAAAGTTTCTTCAGTAAGCCTACTTCCCGAGCTGAATCTCGGAATATACTTGATGACGTCCATAATAATGATTATGGCGATGATGACGACGAGGACGACAACAATTACGACGATGTGCAATGAAAGTGTAAAACTTTCCTTCTTCTTCCTTCTCTTCACACGGTCTTCTCACTTTCCTACGTACAAATTTCTCTTACTCTATCTCTCATCCTTCAATACTCGTCCTACTAATTCCTTTATTACCGGTTATTCCTTTATAACCAACGCCCCAGAGCAGGGTTATTCCTGAGAAGCTAGTAGTCGTTCAGCTGTTCAAGAAACCCACACTTTACGTAACCCAAAGGTTAATTACCGTGCTCGTAAAGGCCCGCCATTGGAACCGATCCTGAAAAGCTGTCTATGCCCAGATCTAAGAAATGGTCTCTTCCTTTCAAGCTTTTTGACTGAAATATTGTGGTCATTTCTCACTTTTCTCAAGCCTACAACTCTCTTTGCCCAGTTCCTCTAGCCACTTTATAAACCTTTCACAACCGCAGAATTTCTGGTCTCCCATGTTTTCATGCCGGCGTCCAGTAAGTTCGTTGTTTCGGCCATGCGTCCGTTTTTCCGAACCATGAAACATAACCTTAATCCTCCACAATGCCGCCCACGACTTCTATAAGAAGTACTTTTAGGTGTACCTCTCGAAGGGGACGGAGGGTGGGGGGAGGGAAGAACGCCTTGTGTGTCGATCACGTCCTTCCGTGCGTGTGTCTGTCAGCTAGTATCAACGAACGATTGTTGGTTTCCTAGAATTATTTTTTTTTTTTTACACAAAGCTCTCGGACAAACGTGCGTTTCGTGGAAATCGGCTCAGCGACAGTCATACGTAAATAAATTTCCACACGTATGTTCTATTATTTCTTCACCGATACGGGTGAACTCAGGTATATGAGATCTCCATGTAATGGTTTGGGTAATTATGCGTTTAGTAATAACCAGTGCAGTGAAAGCCAAACTTTAGTTAAGGGCGTATATTCGGTACAAAAGATTTCCACAGAAATCGTGTGATTGCGAGCTTCGTGAAAACGGTTGCTATGACAGCCATACTTTACTGAGGGACGTACATGGATCTATCCGTACCTTCCACATTTCATGTACGACGCGGGTGAAATTCTGTGTAAGAGATATGTACACAATGCTGCTGAGCGCTTTTGTGTTCCGTGGAAATATGTGATAGTATGGCCACGAGTTTCTTATAGTAGCACATGACATTACATTCACGCGTGTACCATGAAAACGCATGTCAATTTGAAAGTAAAGCTCGCCTTGGTGAAGTATTTGTTCTACGTCACGAAGTATACGATACGCAATCTTGTTATCAGTACGTAATAAAGAACAATGAAAGACAAAATACTAGACAAGGCATGTCGAACCATTGCAAATTAGACGACGATTCCCAGTACTTTAGCAAAGTTCCTTGGAACTGAATATTGAATAGCGAAAGAATTCGGAATGAGGGCAATTGCTCATTCTACACCCGCTGGGAATTTACAGCACAGTATGTATACTTGTTCCAAGCACACACGTCAGTCCACTTGGTGGCCATTCTGTTGATGACACAGTGACACCAACGTAACCGCATTTACGGGAGAATGTATGTGTGGGTGGGGTTGACACCAAACCGACGTTAATGGTAAAGCGTTTACACAGGAGCAGCACATATAACTACAGACACATGAAGTGTAACGGTCCGGCGGATACCGACTGCACAGGACGAAGGATCCCACGGGCTGCACAAAACAGCAATTTAACTACTCTCCCTTCACTTGATACGTGCATCAGTACATAAAGAGCAAAATCGAGATATTTCGTTCCTTAAACTCACTTGTTCCGCGTTGTTGACAAAGTCGTTCAGTGAAAAAGAAAGAAATAAAAAGAAACAGGAATAAACAAGCAGTTCCGAGCAGAACAAAGCCTATCTTCCCTCTGCACAGACTTATGGTTCTACATACTCATTAGCATTATCACTGTTTTATCTCAATTTTGTGAAGAACTTTTTACTTAAGTAGGAAGTACGGAGTCCAAAAGTTAAACTTTTTAAAATATAACCTCAGTTTCGAATCGTCGCCATGTTTGTAAATGATGACTTACAAACAATATCTACAGCCATATATATATATATATATATACATAAGCAAACAAACACACACAGAGGTGTGTTTATGATCTATTTCCTTTCACACGGTGGCTCCAATGTTCGGTAGTCATCGCAATCAAACCGAAAGCTAAAGAGCATTTTCGAACGGCCACCATTTTCTTAATTTACATTCTACAAAATACTATCTTCAACAAAGCTGCAAATTTTCCACGGCAGGGTACCATAAATCAGTTCAGTTCATAAAATTAAGTGGCGATAATGTCGTTCCCACCTCATAAGTTCGCGCGTCCGCCATAGTACTAGGTGCGCCCAGAAAGTAATGCAACGCATTTTTTTTCTCGGCCCAATTTTGTTGGATAAAAATGATATTTTGCGTGCTGTATCTTTAAAATGTCCCGCGTTTATGCACATAGGCGCAATGTTTCCCGCTGGATAGCAGCGCAGTAGTGAGCTTTCAAAATGGAGTCTGCAAGTGACGTGCGTTCTAAACAGAGAGCAGTAATTGAGTTTCTTTTGGCAGAAAACGAAACGAGTGAATCAATTCACAGGCGCTTAAGAAAGGTCTATGGAGACATGGCAGTGGATAAAAGCACCGTCAGCCGTTGGGCGAAGCGATTGGCGTTATCAGAACAAGGACGGGGCACTCTGTCTGATCTCCCGCGCTCGGACAAGATCATGGCGACAGTCTTTTGGGACTGTGAAGGAGTCATTCTCATAGACGTGTTGCCCAGTGGCCAAACGATCAACTCGGACGTCTATGTGGAAACACTGAAGAAGCTGAAGAAGCGTTTCCGGAGAGTTCGTTCCCATAAAGATGCGACAAAAGTGCTTCTTCAACACGACAATGCGAGGCCACACACAAGTCTGCGTACCCGAGAGGCCATCACAAAACTTCAGTGGACTGTCCTGCCTCATCCACCGTACAGCCCGGATCTGGCTCCTTCCGACTACCATCTTTTCGGTCCCTTGAAAGGTGCAATCCGCGGAAAGAGGTTTGAGGACGACGAGGAAGTCATTGCTGAAGTAAAGAGGTGGTTGCGACAGAGACCTGCAGAGTGGTACCGCGAAGGCACACAGGCTCTCGCATCTCGGTGGCGTAAGGCCAAAGATTTAGAAGGAGACTATGTTGAAAAATAGGTTTAGGTAGCCAAAGATTCATGTAATGATGTGACATATTTGAAGTTTTAATAAAATCAATTGTGAATGAGAAAAAAAATGTGTTGCATTACTTTCTGGGCGCACCTAGTACTATTAATCACTGCAGGAACTTAAAACGACAACTTTAGGGTATCCTCAAATTGCATGTTTACACAACATTTTGTAAAAATCAGTCAAGAGGTTAAAAAGCTGAATTGAGACACGCATATAGCAAGATGAGCTCGCAAGTTACACTATTTCCCGTTTAAGGAACAGGCTTAAAAGAAGAGAAGGCAAGGATAAAATATAAAAAAGGGACAACGAAAGACACTAAGACAGAACGACAAAAAACTTCTTCATCCCTCAACCCTCCGTCGCTGAACGAAATGAACACGATGCCACTCAACACGATGGTACAGCAATAAACTGTGCACACCACAAGGAACAAAACGTATACGGCAATTCTGAATGAACAACGCTGATACTTAAACTCAGCCCTTGAATAAGATACATCCCACGAGTGGCCAAACGTTCTACATGAAACAGTACAGTAACACTGAGAAAACATAAGTTTTACGCGTTAGAAAAGAGAAAGATTGCAGATGGCAGCAAGCGATATAAGACCACAGATACGATGCACACTCGACGTCCTAGCCCAAGCAAAACTATGTGAGATCTGCGCTCTTCATCTTCAAGGGTCAAGCAATCCAAGAATACTTCTTAGACTGCTTGACCCTTGAAGACGGGACCGATAGGTTGTCCCGAAACGTCGGTAACAAACTACCAATTTACGCTGCGTAAAATCCCAGAAGTGCTGATCCCATTAGCGCCGCGACGGAAACTTTTAAGTCACACAGTATGAGGTGTTTCCTTCATGCTTGGCCCTTGAAGATGGGACCGATAGGTTGTCCGAAAACGTCGGTAACAAACTGCCAATCCACGCTGCGTACAATGCCAGAAGAGTGCTGATCCCATTAGCGCCGCGACGAAAACTTTTAAGTCACACAGTATGAGGTGTTTCCTTCATGCGTGGCCCTTAAAGATGGGACCCGATAGGTTGTCCCGAAACGTCGGTAACAAACTACCAATCTACGCTGCGTAAAATCCCAGAAGAGTGTTGATCCCATTAGCGCCGCCACGGAAACTTTTAAGTCACACAATATGACTTGTTTCCTTCATGCTTGGCCCTTGAATATGGGACCGATAGGTTGTCCGAAAACGTCGGTAACAAACTGCCAATCCACGCTGCGTAAAATCCCAGAAGAGTGCTGATCCCATTAGCGTCGCGACGGAAACTTTTAAGTCTCACAGTATGAGGTGTTTCCTTCATGCGTGGCCCTTAAAGATGGGACCCGATAGGTTGTCCCGAAACGTCGGTAACAAACTACCAATCTACGCTGCGTAAAATCCCAGAAGAGTGTTGATCCCATTAGCGCCGCCACGGAAACTTTTAAGTCACACAATATGACTTGTTTCCTTCATGCTTGGCCCTTGAATATGGGACCGATAGGTTGTCCGAAAACGTCGGTAACAAACTGCCAATCCACGCTGCGTAAAATCCCAGAAGAGTGCTGATCCCATTAGCGTCGCGACGAAAACTTTTAAGTCACACAGTATGAGGTGTTTCCTTCATGCGTGGCCCTTAAAGATGGGACCCGATAGGTTGTCCCGAAACGTCGGTAACAAACTACCAATCTACGCTGCGTAAAATCCCAGAAGAGTGTTGATCCCATTAGCGCCGCCACGGAAACTTTTAAGTCACACAATATGACTTGTTTCCTTCATGCTTGGCCCTTGAATATGGGACCGATAGGTTGTCCGAAAACGTCGGTAACAAACTGCCAATCCACGCTGCGTAAAATCCCAGAAGAGTGCTGATCCCATTAGCGTCGCGACGGAAACTTTTAAGTCTCACAGTATGAGGTGTTTCCTTCATGCTTTGAAATACGAATAAAATACCTGACAACAAATACTATAGCACAAGAGTAAAACACGTTTCTTTAATTCCGCAAAGCATACTAGCATTTACTGCGAGGAAGAACGGACACGTACAGATCGACGTAATATAGGGATCAAGGAAAACCAGCCTAAATAAAACAAGTCTGGAGAGCGTGTGCTCCATAATGTGATACACAAAATTCCCAGCGGTGTTGTCTGTACTTTATTAATCTCACGTGGGCCCGCTGCAAAAAAAGTCCATTTATAGCCTTATGTAAAGTAAGCTTTGTTATGGATCTCGATATGGTTGAAAATTCGAGGAATCAAAACCTCTAGCAAAAGTCTCCCCCGCAGAATATCAACAAAGTAAGTGAAACCGTGTATCGGATACGTGGAAAAATCCAATTATGGCCTTTGTAAATGATCAATATGGCTATCAATCAATACGGTTCACTAACTCTATGTACAGATCTCTCATATCGAATTACATAAAATGTGATTAAAGATTTAGATATAAAGGAAAAAGCCAATTAATGCAATCAGCCCCTTTGAAAACTGAAATTAATACACGAATATTCCAGTTTCCACCGCACAGAAATATGCTGCGTCTTTATTACAAATACTAACAGGTTACTGCTGTACAGCACACTAGGTTCAAGCTGTGAGAATCAAAACAAGCCAATAAATATACCCTCGGAGAAAAATGGGTAGTATTTGAATGTTAATCAAGCGGTACATATAATAAATTCTGCGCGTAAAGGATTAAGTGCCGATCCCAGTGGCCGTGCGGTCTAAGGCGTGGGTCTATGGCCGCTCGCTTACTGGGATTGTGGGTTCGAATCCCGCCTAGGGCATGGATGTCTGTCTCTTGTGAGTGTTGTGTGTTGTCAGGTAGAGGTCTCTGCGACGAGCTGGTCACTCGTCCAGAGGCGTCCTACCGAATGTGGTGTGTCTAAAAAGTGTGTGATCGTGAAGCCTCGAAAAATGAGGCGGCCTAGGCCCTCAAGGGGCTGTCGAGCCATTGGGAGAAAAAAAAAAAGGATTAAGTGAAGTGGGCTATAACTTATTACGGGTCAATGCGGTTAAGAATCGGAAATGCCTGACAACTCTGATAAAGTCTCCCATAACAAAACTTAAAAAATCTGTCCAAAAGTGATTTTCTCCTTGTTTGACCTGCTTCTTACAAACTTAACTCTTTGGCAATCACGAACTATTTTTCTCCCTTAACTGACAGGCTTTGTAATAGCAATGTGGTGTACTTTTCGTGAGATACGAACTGACTTTTAGAATATCATTAGAAGAACTTTCCTAGCTGCTCCGAATAGCTTCGATGCAGATGTAAACAATATTAAGTGCATCCCTGAATACGCTGTTTATACAGTTGCCTTTCAATATTCCGTTCACATTAAGCTCAACTGTGGCACTGCTGCTAGAAAACGGGGAAAAACACACTAAGTGTCGTATCAAATTTACATTTGTGGCATACGAAATTTAAATAACATAAAAAGTCTAACTTTATCTTCATAATTTGCGTATGGTTCCAAAGACTGTGAATACGCGTAAAAAGGATGCGAACGCTCTCAGCTGCTTCATAATATAAAGCTCCATTCAGGTCGGCGAGTTATTGTTAGAACACGCATTCGGCGCTGCGATAAAGAACTGAAGACCCAAAAGACATTACTTAAATGTTCAAAAGAAATGTGATATTTCTGTCGACCCAGGGCAGACTAGCATGAAACGCAGCGAAATGACACTCAACGAACCAACCGGAATTCTCAAAGACTGGCCTTTTTCTCATCCGTTCGGTTTGGTGGGGTGAAGGGAGTGTATAAGCATTGTGTACCAAAGGCTTAAAGTGGGCACGCAAGCTGTGGGGAGGAGGTGTTTCGGCTGTCTTCGGAGGAAGACGAACGCGTTCTAGACTCCCGATTTGAAAACCAACTGGTGAAGGATAATGCACAGAATGAAACTGGTGAAATATTGGATATACTTAGTAAATGTATGATGTAATACATACGTAAGTGCCAATAACTAAAAAGGTATGTGTAGAGATCACCCTGTACAAGCCATGAAGATACACAGGTATACCTCAATTCATTCTTAACCTCGGAACTAGACGGATGTGTTTGGTCAGCCTCACGCCGCGGTCGTTTTACCCCCAATGCCTACTGGATAGAAGCCTGGGTGGGCACCACAGCCGGCCTGAATATTCGGGAGAAGAGAAAATCTCTTACTCCTGCCGGATATCGAAGGCCTGATCTCCAGCCCACAGTGTAGTCACGACCCCAACTACACTACCCCATCTGCTACTGAGAATAACTAATTAATCTTTGCTTGGTATTATTTATTTTAAAAACTGTGTAAGCTATATCTAAAGATTATTTTTTTAAAAAAGATACCTAGACGGCAAAATTGTCTGATGGGGAGAACAGGAATACCGCCATGTTACTATAAATGCAAATTTTGTATTTTTAAAAATTTTGTATTATATAGACCTGCATCTTGTCATAAACGTAATAACACCAACAAATACACATGGTAAATACACATACAACGTGTTTGTATTTTTATCGGAACAAGGAATTCTCCTTTAAAAATAAATACTGATAATTTTAACAATCACTACTTGTTTAACAGACAAGTAAGGAGTCGTTAACACAGACAGAATCAACTGTTCTGTCACAGCAACTGAAAGAAATGCTCGTAAGATATTCTGTACTGTTCTCTGAATTCCCTGTCCTCGCATATTAAGGGAAAAACTATCTGGGACTTTCTTCTGTTCGATGTCGTTCGTTAAGTGCCAGGAACCGAAAATCCGATTGATTGGGTTTCGTTTCCGTTCCGTTCGGTGAAGGGTGCGCTGGCCTTAAGAATGTTCAAACTTCACCGACTTTTCAGTAACGTTATGTAGATCATCACAATCACCAAGGTATACACAGAAGTAGATCATCACAATCACCACGGTATACACAGAAGTAGATCATCACAATCACCACGATATACACAGAAGTAGATCATCACAATCACCACGGTATACACAGAAGTAGATCATCACAATAACCACGGTATACACAGAAGTAGATCATCACAATCACCACGGTATACGCAGTAGATTATCACAATCACCACGGATACACAGAAGTAGATCATCACAATCACCACGGTACACACAGAAGATCGTCACAATCACCACGGTATACACAGAAGTAGATCACAATAACCACGGTATACACAGAAGTAGATCATCACAATCACTACGGTATACACAGAAGTGGATCATCACAATCACCACGGTATACACAGAACTAGAATTAACTGTCCGTTTAACTTCGTACCAATGCTTTGTGTATTCCAGTACCAGTTTTGGTATTCCGTTGGTCTTAATTCCGTACACGCCGATGTGCTCCAGCCAGTCCTCTTGGCAATCTTCCGTTTCACTCACAATATTTCAAACATTTAGCTTTTTGTGTCTACGTTGATTGTAGTCTTGTAGCACACAGTAAAGGTTTCAAAAACCTCATTTGCGCTGTAACCAGTCTTTCAGTATAATTAATAATAATATAATAATATCAGGTCAAGGTCTGAGATAATACAGGCCTATTCTAAATATTTAAATTGTCGAACTTTTTCCATAATTTTATTATCTAACACAGTTGCTATTCTATGACCGACACAGTGTACTTATATCATATATATAAATATCAGTATGCCATAGTTCATTCAATCCGCAGTCTGTCTTACGACAGGTCCATAGCCTCTTCCAAAGCGAGTTCTCCACAGACTGCAATCTAGTGCTTCTCTTTCAATTCCCAGTATCCTCTCGTTTCCTTAAGATCATCCAGTAGCTGCTTATGTCTTCTTTCTCGTCTTCTTGTCACTTCTATCCTTTCTCCATCTTTCCTTCAATAACTTGTTTTAGAAGGCAGTTCCTATGCAAGAATAGAACCAACTATAAATAAGAAATTACACCATCAAACCACCCGTTTCAACTAGCCCATTCCTGACCACAGAAACAAAAACGGTCCGAATTTACTAGGAGCACAAACCATTCAAGGTCAAGGTGTGTGAAGTTGGATACGAAGGTTCAGGAGGAACACTCGGCCTCCATCTGCAATTCTAATCTGGTAATACCGACGGCATGTTCCTTCGAAACCCAAAAAGTTGGTAACACACTCAACGACCACAATAAAAATCACCACCGCCTTAAAAAAAACCTACAGATCAATATTACCTGAACACAGTGTGACACATGGTAACCTGAACTTTCCCTAAAATATATAAAGATCAAAACAGATACGTCACGTGCTCCAGTGTCTGACTTACATTTCCACTTCCCTTTTATGGACTTCTTTTGTTCTCATCAAATATTTCTGACGCCACAATGTCTCGTTCCAGTGACGTCACCACCGTAATGGTAGTATTTAATGGTTTTTCGTAACAGGACACCTTATGAGGGTCTGGATCGTTAGATTCAGCCCCGATTCAATTCAAGAGAGACGAGGTGCCAAAAAATGTGCATGCATATATACACACACACACACAGAACATGAAGGCTACCGCACGTTATGGGGCAAATACTTAACAAATGTTATCGGATAGCCTAAATGGAAAAGACCATTTGGGAGATACAGGAGTATACGGAAGAATAATATTAACATGAATCATTGTAGAAACACACTGTGAAGATGTGGAATCGATTAAATAGATTGAGAAAAAGTCTAATGTTGCGACTTTATGGATTCGGTGATGGACATTCGGGTTCCATAAAAGCAGTAAATTTCACTTTGTGATATTACCGTTTTGACACCGCGTCTTCTTGCAGCTATATACCGAAGTTTTGGAGGAACAAGCTGCATCCATCCTCACAAGTGGCCCTGAAGATGGCGGCATGTACCTCCGAAACGTTATCCACCTACTACAAGAAATTTCCACCCTGAACAAGGACGCAACCCGTTCCTCCGAAACACTGGTACCTATTATAACCACTACCAATCTACCAACCTTCTCATTCGTGATATCCATGGTCGATGTAAAAATGGGTACCAGTAGGAATTTCTGCATTAACTGATGTTCCAATAAATGGTGGGTGGCGAGAGCTGTAGGACAGCTGTTTGATCCGGCTATGTGGTTCAGTAGTAAAGACGAACAGCACTTTGGGGAATATCAGGCTGGTGGTCACGAATGGCGCGTCGACCAGGTGGCAAGACAGGCTGCTACAGCAATTGAAATTTGCACAGTTCCAATTTATTCTTCAGTACCATTCACTGTACGGACTGAAATCACTTGTGCCAATCAGTTCACACTCACAACAAGCAACGTGTTTTATTAAATACCTCTTAAACAGGCATAGTACGTAGAACCGCAAGAAGACCACATTTTTCTCGAGTCATTATCTCCGCAACCGTTCAACTTGGGATAGAGGTATGTTTATTTATATAGATGTAAATTAATCGAAGGCACGTTCTCCCGAAGTATGGCACATATCTCCTGAAATAGCCTGTATACAGCCGAGATTCGAACCCACAACCTTCCGAATACAAGTATATAACGTTACAGCGACGCCAATCTGAAGTTTTCGATCTTATGGAATGCCGCGCAGTGTCAATGGGTAGTGCTAGCGACGTTTCGGCACAGCGTATCGGTAACAAATTACCCACTGATGCTGTGCAGCATCCCAAAAGATCGAAGACCTCAACTACACCGCGACAAAAGCCTAAAAGCTCGCATCCTCCAGTCTACTCGTCAACGGATCTGAGAAAAAACGGAACTCCAAGCCACAACCTGCAGTGAGTTTCATGGACAAGTTGTTTACAAGAACACTATATTTTGTGTCTACTATGAGCAATAGCCTATACGATGACGTGACGCCGGTGCCTTTGTATTGTGTGTGGAGACGGAGTGCTCTGGGCAGCACGTAGCACGTCACTTCTAGAGGTTAATAGCTCACGTCACATCTAGACGACATCAAATAAAACCAGGCGGGGAGATGGAAGTGAAATTGCTTCACCTCCCCGGAGCTATGTGCTTATCAGAGCAGGACAGAGGCAAGTCATCCCCTTTATTTCACCAACATCATGCCAATATTCTTTCCCCGACTACAGTATAAATTCAGCAGGGTTCACTTCGGCTTGACAATACACCGCTTGCTCAACAATTCTTTAACCCTTGCATATGCCGGAGTCTTACAGATATTCGTAGTTGCATAAGGCCCAAAATATAGGCTGACATTTTAAGACGCCAGTCATACAACGTTAAACCAGTCAGGACATATGTATAATGTTACAATTCCAGCGCATTCGATATATTATTACCTCCATATAGCAATCTGTGAATGTTATCTTTTGATGTTCTCTGCTATAAATACTACAAAATAGGCGGAACGCACAAGCGGCCAGGCATAGGGATGAAAGGTCATCTCATTTAGGCTCTTGTGTAAAGTTCCATTTCTATTTCGCCCATAAATATGGGCAAGAAATAACAATACAATATTTGACCAAAATCAGTCCACCGGTTCTCCAGGTAAGTGGTGACAGGGCGTAAAAAGTACTTTCGTTAAATTATCCCGAAACTGGTACGGCATACAGAAATATAAACATAAATACAAATATGTCGAACGTAAAATGTTTCGTTTCTATCTACAAATTTTATTCAAATTATTTTTGGCTCCAATATATATTTAGTGAATTATGCCCGAGATGCGAGAATGAAGGCATGTAGATTTTCATGTAACGTGCCTAGCATTGTCCCATTTTAACCAAAAGCGAAATGTGTCGACAAATTTTGGTCAGTGTCCCCAACAGAATGTTTCATGAACAATACGTTCAGCGGTTCCCGAGCTGTTACATGCGGACAGACGGATAATCTGTATAAGAGTTACACAAAAAACGTCGAATGACAGGATGAGTGATGTATTGTACAGGATTCTGGATGAGTTGTGGTCCATTTAAAGTTAATACCCTAGCAATGACATCCAAAACAAAAAATTCTGCGTCAAGACAGCTGATATCCTGCCAAAGATATGAAATGGGTTCGTCCCAATACCACGACAGAAGCGTTACTGTTTCAGCTTAGCTGCTCAAACAACTTCATACTAATACTGCCGTAGAATGAAAACTGGCCTCCATTTGATGGACGTAGCTTTATATTACTAGACACACTACATCGAATGGACGCGACGAGAAAGACCGAGTTGCTATGTGATAAGAGAGACTGCAGTGACACCTCGGATTTGGGTTACAGGTTTTATGGACTCTTAGACACTGGACATCGTTTCTATACTCACTGATTCCGATCGGGCGCCTGTAGTATTACTATATACGAGCACATGAAAACACTAGGGATGTCCACTTATGGCCGAAGATCATGCCTAGAACACGACAGTTAAGCCTCTTAAAAATTTAACCAAAGCCGTAGTTGAGCTCTAAGCCAGAATTCTTCTCAGAGTAAATCCTGAAAAAAGGAACCATCAACTGTGATTGGGGGAATTTATTATGTTTCTCTGATATAATACGACATCGGTCAGAAAATAAGTTTACATGACGTAAATTTCGTAATTAAAGAACCCACACTGATGGTGATTATATCAAGAAAATTCGTTGCACAGCGATTATCGTCTACCTCCAGTGATGAAGGAAAATCTTGGTGGTCATGAAGGCAAAGATAATAGCGGGATGGAAACAATTGTATCACGATGGCTGACAACGCAGGACAAGGACTTCTATCAACAGCAAACAGAACAATTCGTCTCATGATATGATACATGCCTCAGATGTGCCGGTGACTACGTGGAGAAGTAGTGGGATAGCAGCACAATACAGTCTGGACTGTTCTTATCACAGACGGAAATAAATAACCCAAAACATCTGTGCTGTAATGTTATTTTCTAATTGATCGTCATACATACTACAATTAAAGCATTAATTTCTTACATAAAACATTTTATGTGCATGCACTCAAATGTGGCAAACCTACACAATTCCATGCCTTAATTCATAGTACAACACTCCAAACCTGCCACGAAATTAAGCATTCTGTCTGTGTCTTTCACACCTCTACAGATGGCTCTAATATGGAGAACTGTTGAAACTAGCAGCTGAACACACAATTTCGTGGAGAATTTAAATGTGGTAACATGAAGAACGACATATATACATACGTATATATATATGCCATCTGCCTCAGACAAGGACCTGATTGCTAGGCAATTCAAAAGAGTTTTCAAAGTGAAAAGGTGCGCTATGATCCATCTATTCACTCATTCACTAACTACCTCCATGGAGCAGAGTCCTTCTTGAGAAGCTAACAGGTCCTCAGCTAGTCAAAAAATTCCCCGCATTTTATGGAAACCGAAGGTTCATTACCGCATTCACAAAAGCCCGTCACCTGTCCCTATCCTGAGCCATATCAATCCAGTCTATGCCCCCCATCCCACTTCTTGAAGATCAATTTTAATATCATCCTCCCATCTACGCCTGGGTCTTCCAAGTGGTCTCCTTCCCTCAGGTCTTCCCACCAAAATCCTGTATGCACCTCTCCCCTCCCCCATACGTGCTACATGTCCCGCCCACCTCATTCTTCTTGATTTGATCACCCGAATAGTATTTGGTGATAAGTACAGATCATTTCAGTTCCTCGTTATGTAGTCTTCTCCACTCCCCTGTTACCTCGTCCCTCTTAGGCCCAACTATATTCACTGATTAACAAAGAGTTTAATTCATGGGCTGACTATACGGCGGTAAATATGACTCAACAGAAAATGTATCAACGAAAATACATATTTATAACACTGTTATAATAAACAAGCAACTTAATTGTATTGGGACAGTTTCTTTTAAAAGTGGATGATCAACGGGCGCTTTTTCTAGTCTCTAATAAACACTTACCTAATGCCTGTAACTACGCGTGCATTCAATTGTCTTCTACATACATCGTTAGCAAACCTTCGAAAGCAATGTAAATATTAACACAACTGACACTTTACCAAGCATGGTGGTAGAGTGGACAGCATTCCTGCTTCGTATTCGCAAAGCATCGGCACGAAATCTCTCAGATCCTGAATGATATATCCTGATGGAATTTGTCCTAAGTCTCTACAAACAAATACCAGGACTGTACCTCCTATCAGACTAAGGCCGCTTCCTTCCACATCCCTTCCAGACCACGCGTCACTTTCATTCTACAATTCAGCGTTTTACAATCCGATATACAGAATGGCGCTTCATAAGAGAATTTTCTACACTGTAAGATGGAGGCAGTAAATTCGTCCAAAACGTTGGTACTTGTCTACAAAATTACAAGACCTCACATCTCCAGAAGTCTGTAATCTCAATACATAAGCAAACAAAGTAATAAATAAATAAACAAATAAAACTTTGACCTCTGAAATTATGCACAGAAGTCAGTAAACTGAAAGAAACACACATTTGTTATTTGCCATTAAATTCAGAATCATCAATACAGTTGTCTTACAGATCTCCTACAGTCTCTGCACTCGTAGAAACTAGCATCATCAATGAATCTTTACCCATTTCACCGCAAATAACATCAAATGTCACATTCTGATTTGAAAGTGCAAACAGGAGGGTCACATAAGGCAGTGTCAGCTGTCAGGTCAAGTCAGATGCACTCAGCGGACAGCCCAACTTTGGGTCACCGTGCAACGTACGGCTAATTACATTAACCGCGCGGCAATTTGTTCATATGTTTAGTTGCGAATACACAGCACACAGAGTAAAGCTCTGCGGGCGTCAGATGATGTTCGGTACACTCAGGAACAAGATGGAATGAATATAACTCGGACACGAGAAAGGAGTATTTGAACCTAAGAAAACAACAGAAGGAGGCTACCAAACGTGACGACTGAGTGACTACACTGCCTGCTTCGTATTCTAGAACTCGCAGCTTCAAACCTCCGCCCTGACACTTGTTATACTTGCAGTTTTCGTGGTTTTTCTGAGTTACTCCAGGTAAATCCCGGGACACTACCTCAAATAAGGCTACAACCGCTTCCTTGCAATTCCTTCCCAATTCAACCTTCAAAGGTATATAGTCTGAGCTACTGACAGTGTCGTTAAACAGATCATAAATACAACACATAACAGATAAGTTTTGTTTATGTCAGAATTCCACCCACCTTACCTCACTCTACACTACCGTATCATACGCCACACAACAGGAGAACTTATTTTCAACAGGGTTATTGGCACACGCGTGGTGTCAAGTGAAAGGGGACGGTGTGCTGTGAGACACTTGGGATTCTTGTTCACACACAGACTTACAGGTTCACCTGTAATCGTTGCATACACTGGTCAAATTTTTCATACAGTTTTGACTGTATTTAAAATCTTCTTGCGTACAAAAATGTAAGAATTACAGAACGGTTACTAGGTCTGTGTACTCTTGTTAAACACAGATACCGATCAGCCTGTACAAATACAGCTTCATAATACAGTCTATAATTAATATGTTAATCGTAAAGAACATTTGAATATAAAGATGGAGGACACCTTAAACAAACCCCCAGTCGCCCATTCGAATGAATCGCCTTACAGAATACAGTGTTCTGTCTAATATCTACCAACCAAGGATGTCAGATAATCAAATTCCTCCTATTCATTCGAACACACTGACTCGAGAGGTTACATACTCCATGAATATCATACTTCACTCAAGGGAGTAAATGAATTTCTTCTACCCGTAATGCCGTTCAGCAATTGTGAGTTAAGTAAAAATCAGTGCAGTAAAAGGCATGGTTTACGTACGGGTGCAAATAAAATTTTGCCTTATTTTCAACATTTTTACGCCCTACTTGGATAAAATTCGACAAGACACGTCTACAAAAATGTACTGAGTGATTGCGAACTTCGTGAAAATCGGTGCAGTAAAAGCCATACCTAACCCAGAGGTGTGGACGGATTTCTATCCGTACTTACCGCATTTATTTACGATATGCGTGCAATTTGGTACAACAGATCAGCACATAATGCTGCTGAGCATTTGTGAGTACTGCGAAAATCGGCAGAGAGAACTTCGTACTTACCTTATGGGCGTAAACAAAATTACATTTACGCGTGTACCATGACACCGTGACACTTTGAAAGTGAAGAAAGCCTTGGTAAAGTCTGTGTACTATGTCGCGGAGCACACTATTTGCAATCCTGTTAAGTGTTGGAGATCTCAAACGTTTTTATTCACATCGAAAGCCTCAAACACTATTATCACTCGCAAAACAATCTTATCGAACGAAACATGTTGGCCGATAGACCAGGAGAAGGATATGATCCTTACACAGCTTGCTCATTGCAAAGGACTTCATGCAAAGAGCACATAAAACAGCACACACAGGTATCTCTCTCACCCAAGTAGTGTTAATGGTAACGGTAACTATACCGGGGAAGTATCGGGTTCAAATCTCGATCGCTTTACCGGCAACTCCTCACTTAACTTATTCGCAGCTTTCCGCAGATCCCCAAGGTGGCCAAGAAATACCAGGACAGCAATTACAAAACTACACGCGATCCATCCGCCACAATCTTTGCACTTGTTGCTGGTCATTTTTCCGTTTCATTTGACGCTATGTAACTAATGCTGTTGAAACTCGGATGTCGTTTGAGGCATAATGTATTCTCGAAAGTGACGCTGCGTCAAGGCGAATTTGGTTCCCGACGTTTGGAAATCACCATGATGTCTCTAAACGTCGGGAACCAAATACATCCCAGAACTGATACGTCACCCACACGGCTGCGAAAATCTTAGAACTCGTAAGGGATGTTGTTTGTTCACTGCTTATTTAAGGGTGCTTTCAGTAGCCCTGATTAAACTGCGTAGAATGATAGGATTAGTGAATAAGGAATGCGGAAGACCGCAGTAAGCGGTCGTGGTGTAATCTGATGTCCTAATCCGGCACTTGCCTGAGGACACCGAAGAAAACACGAAAAACCGGATATGAGACCGAGGTTTGATTCTTGGACATCCCGAAAACGAATCTGGAAGGCTACCAACTCGACCGCGACGTGCGATTAAACAGGTTGTTAAATTATTTTAAAAGTTAATTTATCGTTCTCTCTCTCCCCTCTCCATCCTCCTTTGTGTTTGACACGAGAACTCAATTCGTCTCCTACCGCAGCAAACCACACAGCCATGTATGAACTTTACCAGGAGAGTGTACTAAATTACTTTCATACAAACACGCGTCAGGCTATGTCATCTGTATTAAACAAACAGCTTTCTGTGACGTCAGTGCCACAGAATGATGTGCTGCATTTGAAAATCGCAACCCACCAAATAATGCAACAAACTAAAGTGACCCACAACAGGAATTCCTAAACCGGGGCTCGCGAAACGTGAGACCACAGATGTCATGATCCAAAAGATCATGACGGGATACTACTAAGTTCTGAACTTGTAACATGCGAACAGGCGGATGTCGCTAAGGCTAACACGCAACTTTTCGTAGCGAACGCGACAAAAACGTGTTGTTTGCGATTTGGCGTCCCTCCTGGCCTTGACGTTCCTTAATCTGATACAAGCATGGCATTAATAAGGACAACCCAGCAGCAAACCTACAGATATTTCTTACATGGCTCAGTTACAACTTCTCTTTAAAGACAAAGATAATGAACAGTACAGATATAACTCTTCATAGGCTAGTAAATTCTAGTATGGACATAGGTAACGTACAAACGTTTTGTAGGACAGATGTTTTAGAACGTAATTTAAGTTTCATGTAAATTACTGAATCTAGACGGAGCCACAGGCCCACGCCCCGTTGCTTTAAATTTAATTCAAATAGTATCCTCCCATCGACGCCTTAGTCTCCTAAATGGTATCCTTCTTCAAAATTCCTGTCTAAAATACTACGCGCATTTCTCAAAATCCAATACGACAATAAAAACAAGAATAGGCTATTATTTTTAACACTCACAAGTTGCGATTGTTTTTAATAGATACAGGCACAGTTTAAAGAAGTCCTGCACGAAGACACGAGCCCATCTGGAGCAGCAAGTTCGCTGTTATTTCTTCAACTGCAGAAAAGGCCCGTTGAAAACAGAACGGCAAGTATTATAAATGTACATGTCGAGGCCGTCTTGTGATTAACACCATCAGCCGAGTCTCTTACAGGCGAAAGCACGTGGATACATATCGAAGACGTCTGACTCCATACGCCAAGCAAAGACAGCAGCTGTCTTCTGTGAGTAAGCTGGTCAGTCGACCATAAACCGTCTAAAACAGTGCATAACTTCTCAAGACCTAGCGTGCCCCGTCGTGGAACGGCAACCTCTCCGACACGTGCATGACACAGATAGTCTAAAAGCAGGGTTACAGGCGTAATGTCGTTCTTCGCTTGGCTTAATGGAGATAAAACAAAAATCTATGCGCCGTGAAGCAGCAACTTCTCTGACACATGCATGACACAGGTAGTCTGAACGCCGCGTTTCAGGCGTACTGGCACATGAAGACTGACGACATGACTGACAAGGAAACACTGGCACAATTACTAAATATTAAAAAAACAACAACACAATACGGGAAGTACTTATACAGGCCACCTCGTGATATGGACATTTGTTTTTATCCCAGTTTCCTTATGCCCACAGATAGGCAGACTTAACGATGTCTGTGCATGTCACTCATGATAACTTTTGAACCAGCTGACAGAATTTGGTGACGCCTGTTACGAACATGTCCAGGGCACTCCACCTTATATACGCCTACCTCTAGGCGCGAACAGCTGCTCGGCTAATCAAGAAATTGTCCACCTTTCATGGAAATGGAAGGTTGATTTGGTACATTAACAACAGCCCACCACAGAACCCTATCCTGAGCCTGCTGAATGTAGTCCACACACTCCCACCCCATTTCTTTGCGTTTTATTTTAATATTATCCGAAAGAACTGCGTCTTCAGAGTATGTATTTATGTATGTATGAATGCAGTCCTACACTTATGACTTGAGACCAAAAGTCTGGAAGCAGATACACTGCGTATGGACGAAACTACTAAATTATGTGTAAAACTTCACGTTAACACGGCGGTGGTAGAATTACGGTCTTCTTGGATATGATGTCATGTAGTTGTCACTGTGAATATGAAGGCAGGACGCTCTTTCGAAATGTGGGTACCTACCAAACTACATGGCACCACATCCAAGAAGACCGCAAACTTACCATAAATTTATAAATAGTTACTCTTCACCATCAACACAACTAATTATGTTGTATTACATAATATCACATAAATGTGTGTATACATGTTACGACCAATTATATGGTCATCTTCAGGCCATTCGAACAACATAAAAATCAAAATTACAATTGCAAATATTATTCAAGGGTCAGATTTCAGATGATTGTCATTGTGATTTTGAATTCTACGTAGTATGTTGTTCGAATGGCCTGAAGATGACCTTATAATTAGTCGAAACATGTAACCACACATTTATATAATATTATACAACATAATTAGCTGTGCTGATAGTGAATGTCTAAGATAGAAATTACTACAAATTTATTGTGTCTTCCCATCCTAACATAACAGGTCTAAGTTAGGCTTATTCGAAGGAAAGTAGGAATCAATTATAGTTATTCTCCTCCTTACCTTACGAATATAAAGACCTTACTAGTGGACCGAGTCCTGCTGCCTGAATCACTTAAAGTTTAGAATACTTCTGTTAGACCGGCTCTGGAGCCCACCCAGTATTCCGTACAATGGGTACCGGGTGTCCTTCCCGGGGGTAAAGCGGCAGGGTCGTGGCGTTGACCACCCACCCCATCTACCGCCGAGGTTAAAGACAGAGTAGAGCTAAACCTCTACTCCCCCTCTAGGCCTTCATTGCCTGTTCTAGGGTGAACTTTACCTTTTATTATGAGAGACAAAGGCTTACATCGGACAGAACAACCAAACACAATCCTTCACGCAAAATACACACACACACTCTCGCACACCCATATACACACATACACACAGTCACACATATGCACACACGCATACACACACAGGCGCACAAACACACTCTCACACACACATACTCACACACATGCACACACACACACTGTCACTGACACGCATGCATGCACACACACACGCACATACACACAAACTCTCTCTCTCTCTCTCTCTCACGCACGCGCGGTTTGATGACACTGGCCTTGAAAAACATCACAAAGATGTGTACTGTGCAACGAGTTGTGTCAGACAGAGTAAAAACATTAAAGCTGTCATACAAAAATAACTACAATGATACTGCCTGCATGTGAGTGAAAGAGCGATAGACTGGTGCTGACTTGTCTTCGGAAGGCTTGCCAACTAACACTAATATACACATCAGTATGCACGTGTTGTCTCGTCATCTCTAGGGACACTGCGCAGGACGGAGGAACAGGCTGTGTTGGATATACATTCATCCATCCCACTTCAAACAGTGGCTACCCTGATCAAACGTCTCTCGACGTTGAATCTTTCTGTTTCTGTCTTCCCCCGGCTAAACTCCGGCTGGATTCAACTTGACAGTGCACATCAGTGTCAGCTTTCGAGGTATATCTGATATAATTGTTGTTCAAGTTTCCTACACGCTCAGATCAGAGGCTAAGGAAACAATGACATTATCTATAGCACGAGCTGTTAGTAATGTACAAGACGTCTACTCCGATTTACAAAGCAGCGGTGTGCACGTACAGCGAAGACGGCAAATGCAAGGTGTTTTATCCGCAGACTGAATATTAATGTGACGACTGCGTTATTCAGAGGCACTTATCAACGGCAACGCCGTAGATCGTTCCGGTCATTTAAGAGTGAAATAATATTAAATGAAGTAGAAAATTCTTTTAACCCTTTAAAGCACAGGTTACTGTACATACTACCAGCTTTAACATTATGAAACCGAATTTTATCCACAGTTTTTTTGTGTGTTTCGATTTATTCTCAGAATAAACAGCAATCATCTCCCTACACAAAGACTAAGCGAGTGGTCTTTCTAAAGAAGTTTTTTATAGGTTCGAACTCAATTTTCAAGTCTTGCATGAATTTCACACTACTTAGGTTAAACATAAAAATGCACTGAATATGGCAGATTAATAATTATAATATATTTAGGACTCGAGAGAAGTACTAAAAAGAAAATTTCGGTCCGATATCTTCCAGTTCTATAGATGTCCCAGTGTATGTCATGAAGGCATATGGGAGAACTGGGGCTTAGCTCCAAGCATTCTCAACCTCAGCACTAAACAGAGGTTAGCGGTGAGCTTCACGACCCGGCCGCTTTACCCCAGGAGAAAGATATCCTGGTACGCATTTAATAGCAGGATGCGTGGGACCCAGAGCTCGTCTGAACCCTCTGGGGAAGAGAAAAATCTCTTGCCCGTGTCGAGAATTGACGTAAGATTCGTCGGTCGTCCAGACAGCAACCAGCAACTGCATTTATTACGCTATCCTGGCTCCTTCTACACCATTGTTTATCAACCAGGGGTCGGCAGAACATCGTTAGGGGCTCCATAAGAAATCATGAAATTAATAAAAATTCTAAAATATCGCAAAAATTCCAAATATTCCACGAAACATTGCGTAATTTTTGTACGAAAACTGGCAATACTGGAGTAACCTCCGTGCGCTAACACCTGCTTTCTTTTTCATAAGGGGATCCTAAGGATATGAAAAACTATTTTAGGGGTCCATCCATGGAGAAGAGGGTTGAAAAACAGTGTTTCTACGAGTAAGGCGTATTTAAAAATACGCTGGCAACCGATACTTGCGGTCTGGTAATCAGGAATTCGAAGGCCGGTCATGTCACACATGTTTACATTCTTTATTGTAGTCCAGTAAAGGTGACTGATAACGGAGGCCTTACGACGGACTGATTTTTCACCTAAGGAATTCTCTATATGGAGATTTAGGATCAAATAGGGTCCTAATGTAGTGGTCGCTACCAACTCTATCGCTGGTTTCGTATTCCGAATGCCCGGATTCAAAATTCGGCGCGTAGATACGTTTTCCGTCGTTTTCCTCAGCCTCTCCAGAATACCACCAGGATAGACATCACATTAGGCCACGATCATTTCCTTCCACATAACGTCCAGTTCAAAATTACTTAATTATGCGATCATGCAACATTAGTCTAAGCTACATACGTCGTTAAATAAAACCATACCACACAGAGAGAAAAACCAAGGCTCAAATTAGGCTCTAGGAGCAATGAAGAAGGGAACTGGCTTAAGAAAATGTTAGTTTGTGAGGCCACCAACAGGCCAGGCATTGCAACACGTGCAGATTCGAATGTATTGCACTCTACCATGTAAGCTGTACATGAATAGTGTAACTCTTGTGAGCAGTGTCACAGATTAATTACCACCGAAGCGTGTCAGGAAACATTACTTGGAAAGCTGTCTATAAAATACCGACACCAGGGGTGACGTACATTCAAAAGCTTCAAGTAGCTTTAAGCCTTTTACAGATATTTAGCTGTAGTCACCTATAAACTCAAAGTTGTTATCGGTACACAGCAGCAGCTAATGAAAATCAAGAACATAACCCCCTACTAAACCTGTAGCAAGCAGCGACACGACACAAAGCAGAATAAAGTAGAATACCTACGTTCAAAGGACTTTGAAATGATTAGGGAGAATTTTACACTAGCCCTATACGAAAAGATGAAAAAAGAGAGCAGTGAACATGAAGGGCCACTGTCATTCTATAGCCACATGCACAATACAAGCATTTAACGAGTTACATAATGTATATGCAACGTAACAATACGAGCACGTTCGCTCGCTTCTGTGTAATTATGTCGAAAACAGCAACATGTCAAGGGCAAAAAAAAAACCCTTGAACATAAAATGTGCGTTTCAGCTTTCTCAACAACTCACGTTCGTGATGTTTTTCGCTCTCATACATATTTAGTGACTGACGCTCTAGGTGCGTGCAGTAACGCACGAAGATCTTCATAAACAGCGTCCCTATATTTTGTCCGCCTTTAATCAAATTTTCAATGTGGAAACAAATTTTAGTAGAACTCGCTAACATCAAGTTTCGTGAAAATCCGCTCTATGGTTCTCGAGTTACATGAAAAACAGACAACAAGACACATTGCTACTGGGCACATTTTTGCCATCTATCGTTACGAACACGCCAAAACATAAACTTAATATTACCACCGTATACCTAAACTGTAACCCTAATACTATATGAATGAGAACCAGCTCCGTAGCCCATATAAAATTCTATTGTTTTGAAGTTATGTGTCTTTTTACACAAGAATAAAATATTTAAACAAAATTGTGGCAATCAAAACGTTACTTGGCAAGATTACGCTTTCTAGACTCCGTACTGGCTCACCTTCCTTCCTAAAAAGGAAGCACTAAGTTCGTACAAGGATTCAGAGCCTCTCTTCTTACCGCAATTTTCCTTCCTGCGCAGACTATATGCAGTATTATTACCGTTGTTGTTTCACTTTGTGATGAATTTTTTACTTCAGTACACGTGCAATTCATCGGATACGATCTCAAAGTTTCGCAGCTTCGCCATGCTTGTAACTGTTAAATTACAAGAAATACATCGCATATTTTTACCGAGTGCAGAATATTAAAACCTACACCTTTATTAAGAGTATCCTCCAGTGGCATAACGTTCATACCAAGTTTCGTGGAGATCGATCAAGCGGTTCTAAAGGTTCAATGGGAAACACACACAGTATGGTGATCTCATAACACTCCTGTTTTCTTTCCTTTTTAAAGGAAGAAAAGCTAAAAGTCTGCCTCTGATAGCGCAACGCTGTGTGTGTGTCTGTTTGGGTGTGTGTGTGTGTGTCTGTTTGTGTGTGTGTGTGTGTGAGTAAGTGGGTGAGTGAGAGACAGACGGTGACATTATGCGCCCCCTCGTAAACCACTCACCGAATTTCACGTACCTCAGTACGAACGTTATGTTGCAGGTAAGGTAAAGGTAAAGCAATCCCATTACAGGCCGTGACAGGCTCTTAGGGCTCCAGGAGGTCGAGGCTCCCAGGTTTTTAGACAATCGGCATATGAAGGTGGTAAGGTTGTCAGCCCTAAGCACCTGACGCCTTTCTGTTAGAGGCTGAGTCGACCCCAGGGCCATAGTGCGACCGAAACGATTATGTCAGTGAAAAATTCCAGTGACACCATCGGGAATCGAACCCGCGACGTTCCGGTTTGTAGCGCAGTGCCTCAACCAACTGCGCCACCGCGTTATGTTGCAGGTACGCCATCAAAATGCCAATATCTTTAATTCCTAAAATCAGTAAAAACATCATGACTAACCAGCAAACTTGTAATACGGTAGCGATACCAGCGACACTTATTTTAGGGCCCTGAAGTGATGGTAACTTATCTGAGGACAATATGAAACTTGTATTACGGTAATATTTTTGTACAGTGAAAAACAATAAGGCGGGCTTGTAAATACTGTCTTTAGCTTTTCGTTTGATGGCAGTAGCTGATCAACAGAGGTTTGCTGTCTTGTGGTATGTGACGCCGTGTGATCTGGTAGAAACGTAGGCCCACCAACCGTGCAGAAAAATTTACTGCTTCCAGGTGGAGACAACAAATGCCTCTGAAACGTCGGTAAACAACTACACTAGTCGAATATTCCGGCCAATACAGTGGACTTTGGTAAGCAGATATGTCATAAACATACCTCCACTTCTATACCTTACACCCTATGAAACAAGGCGACGATACACAACTTTGTGGTTACAATCTACATATTTAACACAGGCCTATGCAAAACCCGTTCTTGGAACTTTTCAAAACTATGATAATCACAGAAACAGGAAACTGGAAATCTGCACCACAGGAAAACATACTTTGGAGTTCTGCCAAGAACTCCTTGTTTGTAAGTAACAACATCACGTTTCGTAAAAGGTCTTCAGACTGGTACAGAGATTGTGCTATCATTGGATGAAGGAAACTGCAGTCTCTGGAAGATATACTACTACTACTACTACTACTACTACTACTACTATCACCACCATCACCACCACTACTACTACTATCACCACCATCACTACTACTACTACACGAAATACAAATTTTCTTTTGGTGGATTTTTAAGTATTATGCATATACAAAGTATGCGTGCACCTGCTATTTTACTTGGGTGTTAAAGTTGAGTCTCGCACATTAACAGAAGAACCTAAACTGAGTATTTCTGTGAAGAGGGTGCTTAGAAGAACATCTGGACCTAAGACACAGGAAGTTACATGGGGATGAATAACTGCATAATGAAGGACCTAATAATTTGCAGTCTTCACCAAATGTTATTGAGAGGATCAAATCAAAGAGGATGGTCTAGTCGGGGCGCACTTCACAAATGAGGCAGACGAGAAATGAATATGAAAGTAAGTCAGAGAACCAAAGATAACAGAAGGCCTGAGCGCAGACGGGGGGATACTGGGATTAATAAAAAAAAGAAACAGGGTACGACAGCGCGGACTGAAGTCAAGTAGCGCAGGATATGGTCCAGTGGCAGCCTCTTACGAACACGGTAACGAGCCTGCCGGCGCCATACACGGCAGGGACTAGCTAGCCATTATCGGGGTGTTTCAAGAACGAGTCTGCTCCATGGAGATATTTATATACATTAAGATCAATGGCTTAACAAGTAATTATAGTTCAATGTGGAACTTCTGCACTATCGAATGCTCCTTTGCTTCCTCTCATGACGCAAACCGGGCCAGACAATTTGATTATAAAATCCGTCTATATCTTGACAAGCCTATCTTACGCCACAGACACATATATCAGCTGTCCTGTAGACATAAATTCACGCCCCTTCTGTCTCCACATGAGCCTTATCTAAATAAATATTGCACCACAAAAACTCTTTTTTTCGTGTTATCCCGAGGAACAGCTGCGGTTTAAACACGTTGCTCACCCCACTACATGTAAACACTGCGTTCCTCGGCAACGCTTTTCAAACAAGGTAAACCTACCCAGCTTCGTAACACACCTTATGTCATGGTACGACAAGAAATTAGGTGCGTGTTCCAGCATTAGTCTTAGTTCCATTACGGAGTCAAATATGGAGAACTATTAAAACTGTGCAACACGTAATATCTAATTTCGTCGAGAATTTAGGGTGACGTAACAAAACAAGGCACGTCACGGAAGTGGACAGGTTCACCTTAACTGTCTAGTAAAATAAGCTGTATGTTCTTCATGCATATCTTCTCCCGTCAGATAATGAGCACAGAAGGGTTATCTTGGAGACCTACATCTTATGTAGGGGTTTGTGAAGGGTCGCAAAGAAATCGTAATTTAAGGGGGGATGTCGATCTCGTAGGTGGAAGAAAGAAGCCCCTGGAGGCAGAGGGTTGAAAAGAAGTGAAGAGGATGAGCTGAAGCATAAAATTGTCGAGTAAGGCCATCTCCCCAGCTCTTATCTATCTGGGACTCTCAGACGAGAGAGAAATGATGTCTCGTGCTAGATCTATCAATTTCTCCCTCATATTGCATTCGTTGCACGGTTTTGAAGCCAAGTAGCTGGGGATATTGCGGCAAACTAGATTTATTTGTTTTAGCTTTGCTTGTCACGTATATTCCGAAAAATTTAAAACGAGACACGTTACGTTAGCAATTTAAAAATCTTTTGAATAATAAGTGCGTCTAAAAGGTTGGAAAAGTGGAATCCAGCCTATCAATAAATCTAGTTTAGTCAAGAGACTGGGTGCAGTGTTGCGTTCCTTTGCAGGCTGCTGCACAAAAGAAGAACTGTAATTTACATAAACGCGCTCTGGTGATACAGGTACGTAATTTTACGGCATAAATTGAAAACTGTCAGAGTGGTTTTAGTAAAACTGGCGCTACGAAGAAAATACTGTTCTCACCACCCAATAGTGAACCTACCAACTCCAATACACAGGGTATCATAACAGCAAAGATTACGCAACTTTTAACGTTTTAACCTGTGTATAACTTCATTTGTAACAACAAAAAGCTGATATATTTATTCACTTTTATCATTTTAACCACTGTATGACTTGATTGTAAAAATCATATAAACAAATTGATGTATTATTCAGTTTTTTACCATTTTAACCAGTGTATAATTGAACCATTGATGTAAATAGTCAGTGTAATCTAGGACAGTGGTATTCAACATGGGGTACACGAAGACATCTTAGGGGGTACGTAAAATTAAAAAAATAAATATATTATTTCATGATAAACACTGAATAATCAGGGCCAAATTTAGGGTTAGCCACAAGAGACCCGGACGTAAGGACATGCGATTTGGGAGCGCCATTCCTCTCTCTCTCTCTCTCTCTCTCTCCCCTTTATGCGATTCTTATCTGGGCGGCTAGTTTCATTTTATTCCACATAGTGCGTTGAAACGTGACTGAACACTATTGGGAGGGATTAACGTTTTCCCTAATAGTGTTTATTTAATTTATTTTAGATGTGGATTATAGGCTATGCATAAGTTGAATTATGCACCAACTTTGGGGGTACAAAGTTGAAGAGAAATTATATCTGGGGGTACGCGAACAAAAAAAGGTTGAATACCACTGATCTAGGATACTGAGGTCCCTGAAGAAGAACCAGGATAGGATTCGAAACATGTAGGACTGTGTTTCACAAAATTGATAGTGAATAAAAGTGTGCATTCGTCGGAAATAAACATAGAAAAGGAAATGTACGGAATGAGTAATATTAAGAAAATATAAGTTTTCAGATCTTGCTTATGATACATATGGGTTGAGTACGTGTGCTTAGATCAGAGGGTGAATTACTTTCCATTCAGTATCCCGGTTACAGATAACCTATTCATCTTAGCAATTAATCAATGATACTGTGACACAAAAGCACGTCGTACCAACCATAAGGCCAGTGTAATAATGGAGAACCTACTTCCAATTAACCTTTACTAGTACCAACATAAACGTTTACACCTAAATAAAGTTTTCGAAATACCTTATGACCACATGCATGCTGCCAGGCGTCGCTCCAATGAATGTCCACATTAAGAGTGTTTAGTTTCGTTTCTTATGCCAGCAGCGGCTTCGATTATGCACTCTCCCAGCTGCTGCCATATTCCGGCCTACCCTGTGATAAAACCTAGGCTGCACGCAATCCCTGAGGAAGAAGCCTAACAGGTCTAAGTAGGGTGACCAAGCTGGGCCATGTGACCAGTCCACTTCTTCCTGTCCATCTTGACAATTGTCGTCGTAACCGTTCTGCCGACTGTGGACGCGATCAGCTATGTTGAATTTACATTCGTCTTGTTGGAAACGTCGCATCATTTACATAACGCAGCAGTTTACTTTCGCAAACAGTGCTGCAACAAGCAGCTGTTACACGTACCTCGATAAAATGCTGTCCAACAGGTAGCTTCCTAGCATTCCACTGCATACGTTTGCCAAAAACCTGGCTTGAAAATTACTTCGCACTACTTCTTGAGGATTTTGCTGGGTCCAAGGAAGGATGAGAAATCCTTGTGTTGTTGACATAATTACGTGTAAACTGAGCCTCATCCGTGAAAAGAAAAGAACGTCATGCATAATTTTCAGTCGGGAGGGGGGGGGGGGACGGGCAGCCATACTCAAAACTGTACCGCCTGGTGCGATCTCCCGGTAATCTGTTTTAGACTCCTTCGAGGCAACGCAGGTAAAAATCATCACCACGCAAAATCCTCCATACCTCTGTCGGTGCAATTTCAGTCCTTATGGAAATTCTGTGTACATTTGTATTTGGGCTTCGATGCACTGCATCCAGAATACAGTTTTTCCAAGTCGTTCTGCATTCACTTGTGGGAAGAAAATAGTCTCCCTCAAAATTCTGTGTATATTCTGAAGAGTCAATCAACGTAGAACTGTAACGACCTCGACACCGTCCGTGGTAATTCGTTGCAGCAGACCTACCATTTCCACAGAAGAAACCGCACACAAAATGCATGTCGGTACACTCCTTATTTGTATGAGTTAGAGGGATTTCACGTAACATTTCTAGACAGCAAAAAATACCGCATCAGCCGAGTATTACATGCCGACTGAGAAATGAACGGTTACAGAGATTTCAGCTCGCTACACTAACGCTCTTGATGTGCGTAGTCTTTGGTGTTAGTAACGTGATTTCTAAAAAGAACACCAGATAACAACAAAACTACAGAAATGCGGAACATGTGCTTAAAGTGTGATTGCTCGGAACCATGCCTTTCAAGCTATGTATACAAACACAATACCGGGACGTGGCTAATACATTCCTCTCACGGGTTACGTAAAACACATCAAGACAGCAAAAGTGAATTCTTAACCTCTTAAACCCACAAAAATACCAGAGGTGTCGAAACCCTTTACATCACTCCCTCACGATAAGACGGTCAACAAATTGCAAAACGAAGTCAATGTCACCAACTGTTAGGCTACTGAGCTGCCTTCTCTTAGGGACTGCGAACGCTATGTTCCGTTACGCTAAGATTTGTTACTACTTTACACACACTACACAACACCGAAAAATACTTCTAATCAGAAGTACAGCATTCATGGACTCTACAGTCTATGCCAAGTAACTATAACGTACGCTCACTTTTAGGCGTTCGTCACACAGCAAACAAGAACTTTTATATGGGGGTCATGTCTGTCTCCATGCGCCTTTCTAGTTCCTTTCCATGGCGCAACAGCCCCTAGTGGGCCAGGCCTCCTCATTATTGAGGCTAACGATCACATTCAGACACACCACACTCGGTAGGACTCCTCTGGACGAGTGATCAGCCCGACACAGAGACCTCTATCTGACAACACACAACACCCACACGAGACATACATCCATGACCCCGGCGGGATTCGAACCCACAATCCCAGTAAGCGAGCGGCCGCAGACCCACGCCGCAGACCGCGCGGCCACTGGGATCAGTACTGTATAAAGTTACTTAACTTAAATGACAACACAGCAAATGTTCACATTTTTCTGATAACATGTACGGAAACAAATCCGGTAGACTGACCACAAAAATTACGGTAAGAAGTCGTAGCTCGCACAGTTTCCTTGTCATCATCAATCTTGATTTGCATGCAAGGCACCACTTACTACGCAATTTGAAATCCCGACGTTATTAACAAACTTGTATTCCCTAATGAAATGTCACATTCTTACACGATACACATCCGCTCTCCAGCTCTGCCAATATGCACTAACAAGTGATACTCATTTTTTAAGCCTACGCCTATGTATGAAAATTTTTCATTAGTTCACTTCAAGACTGTGACATAAAGCAACATTTTCGCATACAAGATTGGAGTCAGCATATCATAATCAATTTTGAAAGTTAGTTTTGTTTTATGTCACCACAACCTTGTTGGCTGTGTTTTTAGTCATTCTGAACCACAATGAAATACGCTTTACTTAAGACCATAAAAGTACTTTTTTATGTATACCATAAAGCGTTAATCAGATTTTATAAATGCCACAAACAAGCTTAATAAACCGCAAGGAAGGCCTTGGCATTTTGTTGCACTATATTATGCAGTATACACTTTACAGTCTTGTTACGACATGAAATCAGGGTTCAAGCGGATACCCCGAAGAACAAAATTACATTTTTGCGACAAATTTTAGTGACGACTTTCCATAAAACATTTTTAACAGCTGAGTGGTTTATGAGATGAAACATGCTGAGGAAAGATAAGATCAACAGACGTGACACGATATTATACGCTTCTTGCAAGTGACACACAAAAATCCAAAAACGATACAGGCACTGTATCCACGATTATTAATAGCAGGCTATTTAAAATACAAGTGCCTGTTTCTGAGTTCAACAAATTCCAGAGTCAGTTCAAAATTGTGATAACGTTACAGAGGTCGCAGCAGAGTATCATTGTCTGGGTAACCGGCAGCGCTTCTGTTCAACTGATATCATTAATAAAAATGACAGATATGTACAGCCACGACTGATAACATTTATGATCTGGAATTTATTACAGAAAATGCGCATGTGCTTCACAGAGGCAGACTCACCTTCCAGGCTACGTTTACGATCCACGCCGTAAACACCTTGCTCAAAATACTGACGAACGAAGCTCTGTAGCCCACATGGGCGCGTTTACCAAGAAATCAAGTCGTGTTATCACGTACCACATCAATTTTGTTGGACTGCAAATTTGAACATTCAAAGACATATTTTACTACAGTGTGAAATTTCTGTAAGAACAATCATCGTCCCTAGATTTCCATTTTGACACCCAATTTTCTGAAGTGACTAGGCCGCGAAATGATCCACGGAGAATCTAGTTTCGATTCCCCGCAAAACAGGGATGTTTGCCTTCAT
Source organism: Reticulitermes speratus (assembly GCA_021186555.1). Taxonomy (NCBI): domain Eukaryota; kingdom Metazoa; phylum Arthropoda; class Insecta; order Blattodea; family Rhinotermitidae; genus Reticulitermes; species Reticulitermes speratus. The sequence continues at coordinate 27,834,978 of JAJKFL010000005.1, forward strand.
ACCTGGGTTCAGACCGGCTCTGTGAGCCACCCAGTCTCTTATCCAATGGATATCAGGGTTCTTTCTCGAAGTTCCGTGTAGTGCACAGGTTAAGAATGTGTGGATCTACACCCCAACTCCCCTATTCATGACGTTGTGCTTTATATTGTTATTACTCAACCCATAAAAATTTTGTGTCCCAGAATAAAACTTTCTTCGAACATTGGTCTTCTGTGCTGACACCGTGCAGATTGATACAATATTTCGGAAGAACATACTCCCTCAATCTACAGGGTACATGTTTCTCACGTGCACTTCTATCCTAACGATGGAGGCAACACATGCCTCCAGAAGGTTCTTACGCACCTATAATAAGCCTATAAGGTTCATAACACAGACAACAATACGAGTCTTCCTAGCCAAGAGAACTACAACGTCTTACGAAGCGCCTCGTTGACATCTGTAATACGTTGAAAACTTTCTGAGAAAAGATAACTTAATCATAATAGCGTTGCGGTGCATGTTACGAAAAACAATGGGGTGGGTCAGACAAAACAGGCCTACTTCTCAAAACCTGGTTAAATTTACATCTGGGACGGCTGTATTTATTTAGTCCCTATAGTCTGTTGTTCTCTTCTACGACGTAACGAATTTAATTCTAATTGGAATAGTAACATGGGGTGATTTAATTTTGGAAGTTTGTTATAATTAATTGTAACTTTGTTCTGTTGTGGGGAGGTTCTAATTGTCATTCGTGTCAGGAAGCAGCAGGGAGCGACGTTAACTTTGGCAAACAAGATCCTCCACAACTCAGCTGTTGCTTTGGAAGTCTGGTTTCCGTTAGATCCTGCCGTCTTCAAGTACCACTGAAGCAAATCACAGCCTTGTCTTGTCCCGACGACGTTACTATACTTGCTACTATTTGCATTTTATTAAACGTGCAGCTTCTGGAATTTACTTTACAGCTGCCGATCGCGTTGCTCGCTCGGTCTCACGCAGTTCGAACACTGGGATCGACGATTCCGTTCGGGGTATGAATTTATGTCCACAATTTTTATATTGCCTTGTGACCATGTAATCCACCATCCTACTGGTTGTTTAAACAACCATTTAAAAATCCTCTACAGCGCAATAGACCAAATTTCGTATCTGCATTTAGAAAATAACATCAACAAACGCCCAGTGGTAACTATAAGTACTACCTGCTTTAACGTTAAAATCTCTGCATTATTCGCACAGAGCATAGTAACCCTAAGAATAAACAGCTATTATTTCCCTAAACAGCATTAACCTACTAGCCTTTGTAATGGAGATGAAGTATGTTTTTGTGAGAGGTAGGAACTGAATCTCTAATTACTTAAGTTTGATGGATTTCATGTTGGAAAAGGTTAATATTTAAACAGGTGGCCCGGCAGACCTCTGCAAACACCTGGTCGGTAGTTGCAAAATGTAACAAAGGATAAATTAATTACTGAAAATCTCTCTACACAGCTACTATACTTCAAATTCTGGTCTCCTGGATTGTCAACACCGTGCAGGATAATGTTTGTTTCATGATATTCTTCTGCATTACCCTACGCCGTGTAAGAACCCACCGTGAAGACCTGGAAACGTGTATCTATATTACATGACAAATTAATATATGTAAGAAATAAAGGCAGGCAACATGCCATGAGACGTACGAAGGGATGGAGGTATAGTTCCACCCATTCTTAATCCCGGTACTAGATGGAAGTGGTCAGCTTCACAAATCGGCCGCTTTACTCCCAAGGAAAGAGGACCTAGTACCCACGAGACAGGGGGCTGTGAATACCCCACAGCATGTCTGGGCGTTGTGGAGAAATGTCTCTTGTTCCTACCCCAGTTTCGTAGGCGTCCAGCCTAATCAGTATATAGGCTGACGAGTTGAAATTCAGAGCATGCTACAGTAAACAGCGCTACTTTGCACAAACTTCGTTACGTCTGTTGAGCCGACACATTTGTTCGTTTTTACAACATCGGCATTCCGTTTATGCACTGATGGCTTAAGAGGTCTAATGAACATCCCGAGATACTACAGTGTGGGTACCCGGCGCACAGACCCACTTTTGAACAGGATGCCTATAGAACGCAACATGAACGGAATTCTTCCACATAATGACACAGGTAAGACAGAGTAACATGAATTTTTGGCAACCTTCTGCTACTGAGACGTGCGTTATTTTACAATCATTAAGTCCGCCAGTGAAGTCCGTATCGTAATGCTGATGAAATGAACCGTAAGTCGCGGTCAAGTAGGCGGCTTACGGACTCAAATCTCGACCCGGAGACCAGCTGCACCGATCAATGCATTTCGCGAGTTTACTTAGTCACTCCAGGTAAATGCTGGAACAGTACTTCAAATTAGGCCATGCTCTTTCCAAATCGTTCACTATGCGATATGGGATTCTTACGGCAGTAAAATCGAGATTACCATCTTATGGGATGTGACACCGTGTAGTTTTGACGACGACCATCTTATGGGATGTGACACCGTGTAGTTTTGACGACCAACTTATGGGACGTGACACCGTGTAGTTTTGACGACGACCATCTTATGGGATGTGACACCGTGTAGTTTTCACGACGACCAACGTTTCGGAGAGAACTGGGAAAGATCAACTTCTACCGTGACGGTGTAGGCAACACGTTCCCCCGAAACACTGGTACCTACCTATCAAACTACATGGTGTCACATCCCTGAAGATCGTATCTTCCTTATTTACTAATCATCCTATCGTTTGACACTATATAACGAGCTACTGGAGCCAACGGTAAATGGTAAATGTGAGGTGGTCCCTGTACACGCCATGAAAGCATATGGGGAAGTGGAGGTACAGACGCACGCATTCTTAACCTCCGCACTGGAGTTGTGTAGTCAGCTTCACGCTCAGACAGCTTAACCCCCTTGGGAAAGAACACCGGTGCCCATTGGCTAGGAGGCAATAGTTACATAAGTATACAGGCCTGCATAAATACATCATAAAATGAACAAAACCTCAATTACCAGTTCGTTACAATCTCCACACGTGCATGTTCCTTCTTGCTATTAGCGTATCTTTTCCTACTCACACCGCAGACGATGCCTTAACTTAGCTGCAAGGCAACAATTACATTTCGAATAAAGACTTATGTCCTTGACATCATGACTCAAAGGTCACTCATACTCGACTACGCTGTCTATAGTTAGCATCACAAACAGGAAGTTAACATGCAAATTATATGAATACAATCACTACAACTTTATTGGTAAACAAGGTTAGAAATTACGCATACCCAAATAATTGTGCCACTCTCTTTGGTTTAAATATCTCAAGACCCGTAAGACTTAAGGAAAAAAGTGTATTCAAATAAGAAGTAAGTTTCATTCCTCTCTGCAGTGTTTAAGACAATAAATACTTTGCGAGCTAAGGTCGAGATGCCCATAGAAGTACGTGCAAGTCTTCATGTAAACGTCCGCTACTGTTGTCCACAGAAGTACGTGCAAGTCTTCATGTAAACGTCCGCTACTGTTGTCCACAGAAGTACGTGCAAGTCTTCATGTAAACGTCCGCTACTGTTGTCCACAGAAGTACGTGCAAGTCTTCATGTAAACGTCCGCTACTGTTGTCCACAGAAGTACGTGCAAGCCTTCATGTAAACGTCCGCTACTGTTGTCCACAGAAGTACGTGCACGTCTTCATGTAAACGTCCGCTACTGTTGTCCCATTTCAACTACAACCGAAATCTTTCGAAAAATTGTAGTAAAACTCCTGGACATAAAATTGAATAGAAATCCGTTAAGCAGCTCTCCAGTTGTTACACGTGTACAGACGGACGGACGGACAGTGCGACGCTAAACAGAACGTGTTTACGTTGTCGCTTCGAACATCAGGTTTTAAACATAATAACAGAATATAAATAACTCAGTGAAAATAATTCCGATCTCGCTGTCCGCGATGCCTAAAGCGCAAACGAACTTATAAACTACGTTTATAGTTATTACATCTTACAGTACCTATCGAGAAATACAGAATGTCCGTAAATGGCCTTTCCGATTTTCATATTTCATTATCGAGAACTCGTTTAAGGTACTGTTTCCGAATACAAACCATGTGAAAAGATCAACATAAAAAGTTTTAATTTGGCTGGGAAACTTCTATGCAGTAAATTGTGTCCCCCCCTCCCCACCTACACTTTTAAATGCCGTGCCTCTCACTACACCCTCCTCCTCCTTCTTCTTCTTCTTCTTAGTTACTTCTCGAATGATTAAGCATCAAGCACCACGCCATTACTGAACTCCGTTATCGTATTATGAAGGCCCAAATTCAGACCCGGAGGCCGGTTATCTATAAGTTTTTTAAGTTTTTCTCAGTCACTAGAGGCAAATTCCGGGATGGTACGTTAAATTTGGTCACGACCACTTACTTCTATATCAGATCCTATTCATTACTCACCTCCTTGCCATTCGACGCTGTATTGTCTAAGATGTTTACAGTGTCATTAAAGAAACCATAAAATATAACCACGCCGTGATGCATGGGGACCAGAGGTGTCGTTCCATCCATTCTTAATTTCGGCACTAAATTAAAGTACGTGCTCAGCTTCATGGCCCCGGCCGCTTCACTCCTATGAAGCACGCAGTACCCATTAGATCTGAGAGGCTGTATGGAACAGAAAGCCTGCCTGGAAGCGGTAGCAAAAGCTGTCCTTGCCGGGAATCGAACTCCGGCCACCCAGCCCATAGCCCAGTTACTGTACTGACTGATATCCATCTTTCGTCACATACTGGTTATTAGCCGCGAGGAGCTACGGTATTAGCCCCCACCCAACATCCAGGCTGGATGGTTTGAAGGCTAGGTGAGACCACTAAAGCAGGCTGTCCGTGACTGATTATCAGATATATTCTCAGCTACCACACATATCTAGAGACCACCTCCCCTAGCTGCACTCTGAGGACTAGCCATCTGTAAACGTAAGTGTAGTATTGTCTGTGCGCACGCCATCAAGGAACACACAGGGGGTAGAGGTATAACTCCACTCATTCCTAACCTTGGCACTAAATGACTCTGAGCGGTCAGCTTCGCGCCCGGCCCCCTTACACCGGGCGTAGAGCTCTCGGTATCCACCGAATAGGATGGTGAGTAGACCCTAGAACTTGCTTGGGCGTTTTGGAGAAAAGAAAAATCTCTTATCCCTGTTGCGAAACGAACTCCTGATCGTCCAGCTCATAGCCAGACACAGACCCACCTGTTACTGACAAAAATAACACGCCAGACACACTCCTTATGCAGCACACCATTCCTGTTAAAAAACAGCAACCTATTAAGCTTTCCTAAACATTCACATCCAGTAGTCAAAGAAACACGACAGGCATAATGGACTCCCACAGAGGTTTACATTCAACTTGTCAACAAACACGTCGCCATGTAACCGTGAATTGCATCTGTCACCAGAAAATATCACTAATGGACTCCTGTCCTCAGTTAATTTAATGGCTAAGTCTCAAATAGTCCACCACAGATACTAACACAAGAATTGTATTAATACCTGATTATCAAATAACAGCCGACAACTAGCTATGAAATTATAAGTGCAAGCAATCAATAAGCTACTACTTGTTCATTAGATCAATCCAATGTGCCAATATACAACATAAGGGAACTAAGTTTTTGTTTTTATTTAACCTGTTAAATCCCAATGGTTACTTTACATTTTATCACTCAACAAGACAGGCAATGTATGTATAAACGTAATATTGAGGACCGTTCGCGAAACCATTGTTGCCATGGAAAAGCAATGAGTATTAACAAATTCTGAGTGTGTGTCTGTAGCCTTAGTTATCCGGCACGCAAAGCGCATGCGCCGTATACTGTCATCTGTGGCCTGTCTGGCTCTACTATATTTTTCAAACTACAGCAGAAAGCTGTATCTTAACACCCACCAGCACGAGAACCTCAAATCTCATAAAATTGAGACAGGTCCTAATTAGGTATGGGTTTTACATATATATGCTCATATATAAAATCACAAATTTAATAATAAGTAGTGATAACAAGAATTATCTCAGTCCACCCAGATTTACAATTGATGTACATGTTACAGACCAAATATCAACCAAGAATGCCCACACAACCTGGAAGACATCCAAACAGACAACTTAGTATTTACTTATTTTATCAGTACAGGGTGTTTCTTTCTCACTCTCCCAAGCACCACAGCTGTCATAGGATGTCCCAGCGGATGCGGGCTTTCTGTGCAATAAAGCGCCTGTGCTCAGTGCAGCAGTAAAAGAAACACCTTGCATGTGGTCTGACACGGAATGTTTACTCTACAGTAAGGAATGTAAATGATTTCACTGTATATGGCAAATGGTGTCTTAAAAATTTTATCAAGAATTACATATTAGTATCAAGCATCATCACTTCACATACAATTACTGGTGCTCTTCACTCACAGACTTTACTTCCATCCATAATTTATAAGCACACTCAACACCCCATTCATGCAGATTTGAATATGGAAAAGCTATCTTTTATACCTTCTGTTCTTTTGAACACAAACCACATACAAATATAAGCAAGCAAGAGCAGTCTACCTGTCCACTGAACGTTCAGTCGTCAGGTGCGGATGACAAGAATAATGTTCAGTGACTAAGCACTACTGCAGAAGGAAGATCATCACATACAAGGCATTGGTTGACAGTGCCCCAAGCCATCTGTCACATATTACCCATCTCAATGAAAATACAAAGGTTATGTTCCTGCTTCCCAGCACCACATCTTTCATACATCTCATGAACCACAAAGTCATCTCCACATTTAAGAAGCTGTACCTGAAACAGACCTTTAATGTGATATTCACTGTTGTGGACAATCCTGAGCTGGGTGTAAAACTCTGTGACTTCCGGAAGTCTTCACACCATCACACATGCTACAATGAATATTCATGATGCAAGGGCAGATATGAAGGAGTCCAGTAAGAATGGTGTCTGTAGAAAGATGTAGCCAAATTGCATTCACAGTTCTGGTGGATCTGAAAAGCCAGCAGTGGAACATGCTGTAGGAGTCAAGAATGATGTCACTGAATTGCTATCACTTGGGAAATGGCTTAGTGGCGAAGGCTTCAAAGGACCTCCAGCCAGGTGACATTACAGAGCTAAGGCACTTTCATGAAGAGGAGCTGTCTGCAGAAGACCTAGTGGAGCAGGAGACATTAACAATCCTGCCAGAGGAGGCAGAAGAGGCTGTGCCTGCACCAGTGGACCTGTTGACAATTCCGAACCTGCAGAAGGCGCTGAAGATGTGTGAAGAGAGCACAAATTTTCTGCAGAACCTTCATGCCTACTATAAGCCTGGGTCTCTGATGAGAAGAAACATATACTGCAGTGGTGCCACATAACCTTATGTTGGCCATGAAATGGGAAAAGGCCCAACAGCCAATGCTTGTGGAGTCCTACCGTCAGTACTGCAATGTTTCTCGGCCTTCTCGATTGTCAACCACTTCTGCACATGACCCACACTATCAGCCAGGATCTTCACAAACAGCTTGCTCTTCTGCGACTGATACTTGCATTCAATCTGACTCTGATTAGGTCTCCATGATTGTTCTGTCACATTCTTATAAAATTTGTTTATTTGTAATGTAACTTTAACCAAAATAAACTCAGGTACTGTAAAATTTTACTTTTCATCACATTTCATTTGTATCACCTAAACTAATATACACTGATATTAGAACATCATCACTTTAAATGTCACTGTATATGGCCCTGGAACCTAACCCATTATTTCTTATGATTTTGTCAGCTCCATTCATGTGAGTTTCATGTGCGCAAGGTGTCTGCAGTACTGAACCCATGTGGCCCTGGAACCTAACACATTATTTCTTATGATTTCTTCAGCTCCATTCATGTGAGTTTCATGTGCGCAAGGTGTCTGCAGTACTGAACCCATGTGGCCCTGGAACCTAACACATTATTTCTTATGATTTCTTCAGCTCCATTCATGTGAGTTTCATGTGCGCAAGGTTTCTGCTGTACAGAACCCTTGCACAGAGATGGGATCAGGGATCAAGTGAACAATTATTTAGTCCACATCTGTACCTCTAAAAATGTGCACACATTACTTTTAAATGTAAGAAGTAATGTTTTTCATGCTTAATCCTTATAAATGAACAGTGAAAGAATGACTGAATGAATGGTATAAATGAATTGTGAATGATGAATGAATGAATGAATGAATGAATCAATCAATCAATCAATCAATACCAGTACCTCAACTCATGCATACATTATGTAACAACAAAGATGTGATCTCACCTGGGAAGATGCTTCAAAAAATCAGTGAACAAAAGATATACACAAGTCAGGGTAGTAGCTGCCAATCACAACAATTCTTTATATACTGTGATAGATGGCTACTGCCCTTAATTCTATATATCTTCATCACAACGGGATGTCCCACTTAAAGGAAAAGATACACAGTCAAACCGTCATATAGTGCCACCATTTGTGCAACACAATTTGTGGAGGCAAAACAAAAATAATCTGTAATAGTGAATTGCTGTTCACAGCTTTTCATTGGTGCTAAGAGAGGGTGGCATTATGTTGTCGGTTGACTGTATTTCATCACATAAATCCACAAACCAATTATATCTCGACATACATGTTGATATCGTCATTAACTAATAGACTCCACAGAGCAGAGTCTTACCTGAGAAACTAAGTCACCCAGCTACAAAAATAACTAACTCCCCCCACCCCCTGCTTTATGGGACACAAAATACGTCCATTACCATGTTCATGCGCCTGTCACTGGTCCCTGTCCTGAGCAAAACAATGCAATCAAGACGCTGTGCACAACATTTTGTAATCTGGTGTTTTTTATGGTGTGGGGTTCCATACCACCATATCCCCAAGCTAGGATACCACCCTCTGTTGGCCATAAGTGACTGCTTATTCATTGTGGCCTTTGTATCCAGCAGCCATCGCCTCCAAACACATGCTATGGTTAGAAAGGTCCCATGTCATGTGTGAACACTTTGTTAACCTCCATACCCACCTCTAAATATGGGTATAATGCAAGTATTGTGATTAAAAATGTGTCTATTTCAAAAATAAATTTATGTGGCATGATTTCTTCCTATAAAAATTACAGTTTCTAATGTTTGAGAATGAAGTTGCTCAGGAAAGTATCTGGGAGAATGGAAGTAATAAGAATTTATGAATAAAAAAATGATCTTCCTGTCCAGAAGTTTTTGGCATTTTCAGGAACTACAGCTCCTATTGGCCTGTGCAGGGTCCCATCTCCTGTTCCTTATCCTTGCCTGTGATTGACCACTCCTGTGTTCCATGCCTTTCTCCCTCACCTCTCATATATAACCTGCCATTTTCCCAACTTCGCTCACTTCTACACTAAAGATGGTGGGAATGTGTTCCTCCTACCACATTACACCATGTCATAAACCACAGAACAATATGAATTTTCACTAATGTGGAATGAAATAAGTGAGACTCTGAACTGCAAATGTAGTTCAGATGGGATAAAATGACATGCATATAACATCTGGTAAAGAAACCTGTTGACTACTTCGAAGACTGACAAGGAGATGGAAAGACAACAAGGATCTTAGCTAGGTACATTATTAGGATGAGAGGTGGTCAGAACTGCTTCTGGATAGTTCTGTATCTGCAGTGTTAAATGTTCCTTTATAGAACACACCCCATTGTGTTTATATAATCATTAATAAGCACAACAAATGCCATCAACACACAATAAATATACAGTTGTGTTGACAGCATTTTGTGATTATTAACAGCTAAATGTGCCCTTCTCCAATCAGAGAGTAAATGAACTAGTACAAATACATATTTATGACAGAAATAAAGCTTGTATAAAATATAATTTGGCTTTAAACTGCATTTGATGTCAATAAATATGAGTCAGTGGACAACCTTGAGTCAATGTACTTCACACGCCACATTTAGAAGTGGTGAAGATATATATATCTTTAACCTGTATAACCCTACCAAGTTGTTAAAACACAACATCACACCTGTCAGTACAAACAGCACTAGCTACCCTGAACAATATTGTTGCTCTGCATAATACTACGCTGATACAAAATGTTACCATTCCACTGAAACCAACGTGGCTTATAGTTTACCAAAAGTCCATGCATTACATGAAAATGAGAGACAATGACATTCTTGTATATGTTCAATAACGTCTACATACGTTCAAATATTCCTCCCAACTCAAGAGCTTCATTTCAGTCCATGAGAAATCAACTGTTCATGAATTTCATACATTATAATCAATGTCTTAGTTAACGCACAGATTTTAACATGTAACAGCATTAAAGGTTTATAATAGGCCCAGCTTTAAAAAATTACCTAAAGTGAGTGTTTGTAAACAACAGCATTAAAATCAGTCCTAACTGTACACTGGTAGTTACGAAATTTGCGAAATTAAGTTACAGGATTTCCAAAATTCAAATCACATCCACTTCTTAATATTACACAGAAATCATACACAAAAATTAAGACTGATCAGTGACACAGCCCAAATTTTCTTCAGCCGAAGAAAATGTTTACGAAGCTGTCTAGTAAAACAAGCCAGACAACCTAACCTCTCCAAACATAACCTTTCTTCTAAATGAACGATACTTCCACAATTACGTGTTCGAAAGCCTTATTACTTTCATCAATAACTTCTGAACAAGCACAGCAGGCCTGAATGTCATAGATCACTACTGTCATAATTTTACAAAATTACTTGCTTATGAATTTGAACATTACCAACAATCAAATTCATGCCTGACCTTGTTTGGGAATCCAGGGCGACTCTTTTCGAAGGCAGATATTCCGTACAGCTCTTAAATAGTGAAACATTACAAAAACCGTCACAATAATTATGAAGTTTTATATTTCAACGGTAAACCAAACATTCCACAAATCCGTAACACAAGACATAATAACACAAACAAAACATCCACTAACACAGTGTAAAATGGCCGGTGTACCCAGTCACGTGACATTCACGTAGTTGAAATTGGTCCCAGTAGATTGCGGAAAGCTTCACTCCAACCTATTGCCATCTAGGACATACTACCCTCGAACTCTCACCGAACGTCGGTGGCTCAGCAGGACAGATTGTGTCTGTACAATAAATATTATCAACTTTATTTAAAATGTTTAACTGCACATAACATTTTTATGTACTGGAAGCTGTTCATCATTTATTACTTCATAGGTCGAGAACATTTGACGCTGTTTCACATAGAACTTACCACACGAAGGGGACGTTGTGCTCCTATCCCTTTTATTTCTAAAGGAATAGATCGGGTATTATCCTCTACAACAATTTTTCCCAACCAGGTTTACGCAGAACATCATTAGGGGTTCGCCGAGTACTCGTGGACTATATTAAAAGCAAGGAAAAGCCGTCTGCTGTCTATCGAGGAACAACTGCGACTGAGTTAGTCAAACGTTCGGGCAAGAATTCAAGATTTAATAAAAAAGAAATAGCCCAATGATCCATTGAATATAAACCTTACAATGAGTTTGGATATGAACCTTATTTTGATGTTTAAGTATGTGTAAACTTTATTTTGATTTCATATTCTGATTTTAAAAAACATTAGGTGATACAAAAAAGACAGCAACAAGATAGGCATAGTACATATAACGTAATATTATGGCGCGTTCGCGTAACCATTGTTTCAGTAAAACTACAATAACTAATTCTGTGTATTGTTGAGCTACGTGTCACTGTCAACCATATAAAAATATTGAGTGTTGCATAACAATGCTTTTATGGGAAATTTATGTTGCCGGCAGCAATAAAACGTACGTAGGTTTTCATGTAAAGCGCCCGATGCTGCACTGAAACAAAAGAATATTCCTTTGCTCATGGCCTTCTTTAGACGTACACTTTGGCCAAACAGATCGTAAGGACACTTTAAGTCGTTGCGCAATTTCGCAGTTTTGTAAGTGTTACCATAAAACATTGTACGACATCAGACAGAATTAATCACTTATGAAGCAGGAAGTGTTAAATATTATGAGCGTGTCTGTGTTCTTGCTTTAGTTATTTGGCGTGGAAATCGCATTCTTCTGCACCACATTACATTGTCATCAGTGATCTGTGCTTTCATTTTCTCTACAAATGTTGTCTGAAACATTTCTCATTCTAAGAATAATTCAGCGAGATATCATAAATGTACATGGGTCTTCATGTAAAGTACCCATTACTCTTGTCAAATTTCATGACACTTGGATTTTCGAAACATATTTTCCAGAAATCCCCAAATATCATATTTTATTAAAATCCGTCCAGTAGAAGCCGAGTTGTTCCACGCGGACAGACAGACTGACGGACAGACGTGAAGAGCTAATAGTCGCTTTTCGCAATACTGCCAACGCGCCTAAATATGCTCCAATATTTTCTGTGAAGGATGTTTGAGAATATGGTGCCGAAGAGGACATTTGGAGCTAAGAGGGATAGGAAGTGGCAGAAATGTTGTGGAAATTGCATAATAATTACCTTTTTAATGAGTTTTTTTCACTAAATAGTATTGGGACAACACAATAAAATCGAGGAGGATAGGATGCGACGTGGGTGGAAGACGTGAATAAAAGGTTTAGTCGAAACAACGAAGGTAGCAGAACACTTAGTAAATAATATTCAATTTAGTGCAACTCAGTTCTTATTCATTAACATGCTAGATTAACTGAAAATTGCATAGTTATAAAACTATCACATAAACAATATCACATATAGTTTAAATCACTTGTCTCCAAACAGACGCCCGCCAGGTTGTATTATGTGGCCTGCAGCGAACTGTGTAAATTACGTACATACTGTAAAAACTAGACAATAATTTAGTCGGTTAGGTACTTACTGTTACTTTTTGACCTGCGGCCCGCAAACCAGGTCACAATAACGGATGTGGCCCTTTCCCATAAAACGTTTGAGCGTCCAAGCTTGAAATAATAATACATTTATATTAAAACTATTGTGTGATGGTGGGTAATGGTTTCATCTGTCTGTGGTTAGCGTTCAGCTGAAGAAAATATTTTAATTAGTTTAGCAATTGTTAACCACTCAAGAAGGCGGTCATGGGCCTTCAGAAAATATCTAAGCAGGCGAGCCTAAATACAGACAAAATGGACGAAACGCGTCGGTCAAGTTCCATGATTCTCAAGAACTGAAACCACATCAATAAAGAGACTGTAGCAGAGACGACAGCCGCGACCATGGCAATTATTTTCAACCAGCTACAGTTTCTCGCCAGATGGCAGTACCGAACTCCGATGTGATACACATGGCGCCATCTTCCAACAGCCACACCAACGTCCATATACCGGGTATTAGAACGCCTCCTAGCAGATGGCAGGCAGATTCAAGAAGTTTGGTGTGTGATACATAGGTGCTGCTGTATGTCGTCATTTGTCAGCCACACATAACGTTTAGACTTTTGCACAATTTGTCATTTACGGTAATAAAATCAAAACGAAGTAAAGGAGGAGGAGAAAGAAGCCGATTAAGAAGAGTATTATTGTTACATGCCCGTTCTCTCATTGTTACGGCCGTCCCTTATCTATCTGAATTGTCTCTGATTCCTTCATATTACAGGACAAATCCGAAGACTGGCTGTTCTTAACCAGAGGCACTTCTATCCGGCCCTCGCCCGGATATGGTACTGCTCTATGGTTCATATCAATAATGTAGGCCTCCTTACAACTACGCGGCGGTCTGCATGAGGTCTCTTATATTCACGTATACCAACCAAGACGTTCTATATTTTACAAAAAAATATCACGTTAACCAAATTAAGGAAAATAAAATGGGTGGAATATTTTGCACATATTGGGAAAAGAGAAATGTATAGCAGATTTTTGTTGGGACAGAAGAAGCGAAGAAATCAATTGGGGTCTTTTTTTTTACATGGTGAAGGGCCCCGCAGCAGATGCTACTGACGCACCACAGCCTTAAGGCTTTTTGTGCAACCCTATGATGAAGATGAAGATGAGCAGTTTTTTACTAAGTTTTACAAGTAATGGAACACCATTGGAATGAAATTGACAGGGGAAAACCAACAACTCGGAAAAAACCTGTCCCAGTGCCACTTTGTCTACCACAAACCCCACATGGACTGACCCGGGATTGAACCCGGACCTCCGCAGTGGAAGGCCGGCGACTAACCGCCTGAGCCATGGCACGGCCTAATTGGGGTCTTATACTATGACGGATGGTATTATTAAAATTCTTGTTAAATAACTGGGATGTAAGGATGCGATTAAATTCATCAGGCTGAGGGTACGGTCCAGTAGCAGACGGTTGCTAACTTGGTAATTATCCTATGTGTTCCATATAAGGTTTAGAATTTTAATAATATTTTCATTTATTTCCTTTGAACTATCTATTTTGTGAGCAGCTGAATGAACACAGACTGCCTTGTAGAGTTTCTTACGACTACGAGTTGAATTGGCGTCCCTGGATCGAGTATAATCTGATGTATTTGCACTTGTTCCTGATAAACAGTACCCCTCTCTCATCAGGCACAATTTAGAAAGACCGTAATTTCCACGCGGGGAGCCATTTTGAATATTCTTTTATCTGATGAGAATTACCCCGGCAACTCTGATTTACAAGTCGAAGTACAGTGCAGAACATGGACTCCTGGATAACAAGACGTCGGAAGGATATCAGCAGGAGGCTGTGGACAACAGAGTGCTGTTGCTCTATTGTGGGGTGTCGTGTCCGCGGCGAACACTGTGAAGAATTGAGCCTCGCCACGTCACAGTGTTCTGCTGACTTTAAGAGTGTCACATGGGCACAGTAGACACGTCTACTCAGGGTCCCCTCTATACACGTTTAGAAACGTTTCTGATTTCGTCACCGTCTGCTAACCCGCTGTTGCAGTAAGGCAGTGATTCTTGTCACGCCATTGGTAACACTTGTGAAAAGAACTTGGAAATAGAAAACAATGGGTTGAAACTTCCTCCCGTCTTCGCTGCGAACTGTCACGAGTGACAAATAAGGATAAAGCTGGAAGAAGAAACATGACTGGTAACAAACCCCACGATATCGCCGGGGAGGAGGGGTTTTTACACCCTCACCTCAATTGTGTTCAGACACAACTCGCTTTGCGTCACTTCAAGTAGGCTATTAACCGTTTAAAGCACAATGGTTACTATATGTACCACCTGCTTGAACATTTAAAAAAGCTCTGTTTTTTTCCCCGCACAGCGTGTGTCGCGTGTTTTGTATGACCGTCAGAACAATCAGCAATTGTAACTCTGTACAACAGTAACAGGTTTGTCTTTGTAATTGCGACACAATATATTTCCCAAGAGGTAGGAACATAATTTTTAAATATTGTGTAAATAAATTTCAGGCTTAACGGCGTATTAAAATGGAACTTGCATGGAAAGAAAAGGTTGGTTTTAGAAACATCTTGCATAACGAAAAGAGGTAGCAGGGTAGTGTTAAAATTTCAGTTAGGAAAATATGTATGTAAAAGTTACACTGCAATGATGCGGTGCTGCTCAGACCTTCGTTTGTAATAAAGACTTGAGAGCGTGTACATGCAGTATGCGTTATTTAGCAAACAGTTCCTTCCATATAGAATATTAAAAATAATTGTGAAATAATTTACAGAGTTCATAATGTGGTTTCTTTTGATATTTGTCTGATTAGCTTTGTTTAAGACAGAAACTGTTAGTAACCCAGTTTCATTGCCTGCCTTACAACCTCGCAAACACAAGGAAAAATTAAGTTTATATATGAACCTAAATTCTAATGTGGGTTCAGACGAGAAAACGACAGTTCTGAAGAGAAAGTTATAGTGCCCTGCGAAACCTGAGTCTTGGCTCTATTTTGACTCCAAAAACCAATTACTTTTTATTGTTGTGTTTGCACTGTATGTAAATTCTGGCACCTTTCAAAATTTTTTATCAGTTTTTTCCTATTATGATTGATCTTGATGAAATTTTCTGGTTGTTCTGAACATGCAATGCTGAAACTTCGATTTCCATAGACCTACATATTAAAGGTAGGACATTTTCTGAATATCAGAAGAGCTATTAGCTTCTTAAGAAGGATTCAATTGCATGGAGTTTGCTAGTCGACGATTTTGGTTCAGTGGATTCTTCTTAATTGTGTACACAAATTTAAATATTAATAAATAACAAGTTTTTCGACATTCACGATTATAATTACCGTCTAGTTAATAACTTAATGGTCTTCTTCCAAAAGACGATGATATTTTATCTTGTTCCTTGCGCTTCTCATGTAGTAGGCCCACCATTTATTGGCACGGGTACAGAAATTTGAAATTTTAAGAGATTTAAATGTAGGTTGTAATTAGGGCATATGTTTCGAATTTGATCACACCTGGCTTACACAAATGTTTGGTGAAGTTAGTTTGGTTCAGACTGCGATAGGCCTATGTTTTAATTAGGGTTTTGCTACAGTTCAACAAAATTAACTGTTGTTTTCATAATTTCCATGCTTTAGAACGAAATTTCAGCAATTCGAAGTCACCCATAGCCTAATGGATAACACGTCGGAATTTTAATATCAACGAGGCAGAATGTCGTTTGTTCACTTGTTACCGTGTTCTGAATTTGTGCCAAATTAACTTCATCAACACACGAAAATATATGATCTAGTCTATCTACATGAAGTCATATCCGAGGTATTTAACAAAGAAAATTTTCTCTATGAACATTTTATCACATATCGGAATTTTAGAAAGAACATTGTCGGTATTAGCTTGATTTGAGGTCCTGTGCTATTTAAGAAACTTGTGATACCGCAAGCTTGGAATTAGCAAGGCTTAACCTATTTCAACTTCAAAACCAGCAGTCCTATTGCTTAGATTAGTGAATTTCTGGATTTGATCTATCATCTGACATTGCAAAAAAAATTTCAGAATATGGATCTTTCATTCTCTCCAATTATGGTCCTTTAGAAAAAGATAGTATCCAAATCTGAGGATTTCACAGCGTTGTTGATAAAGACTAAAGTCTTCTAGTAATTGATGCTGTGACTTTGGTAGCTATCGACGTTTTCGAAAAGCTTACTGCCTCCTCCTTCCTTCAGGGTCTAAGAAACACTGTAACAGCATTGCTTATACCCTGAAGGAAGGTGGTCTAAGCAGTTTAAGTACTGTAGATGGAGAGAACAAAATCCTCCGAAACTTCGGTAGCTACTTCCAAATAAACAAGGCGTCCTGTCCCTTCAAGATTAGAAACTTCAAAAGTAATCTCATGTACTGGATCCACTCTTGTGATCTAGTGGCACATTATGTCGAACCCAAAACAGCAAGTACCTCGATACCACCTGAGGATGCAATCAGAACCATTTTCCGTAACGTTGTGTTCTGTTTATAATTCCAAGTCTAGAAAACCAGTAATCCTAAGAGGAACATGAGCCTGCTATCTTCATAACCATTTAGAATGGCTTTACACAGTTGTTTATCGAAATAATAAATGGGCGGGGGGGGGGGGGGGACTTGCACTTTCATAAGACATCAAATCTAAGAAGTTAGATATGTAGATGATATGAGAACTGAGATTGGAAGACAAAGAAGAATGTGATCGTAGACAGGACAAACTGCAGAAAACATCAGCTGTGATAGATAATGCCTGAACTGAGATTCTATTAAAGTATTTAGGCGTAGGACTCATTTAAGAACTTTTTTAACGTTTCAGATTATGATGTTAAATTATAAAGTTATTAGTAAATTATTTGGGAAGCGTGCAGATGAAGCGACCTAACTGACCCTACAATTCAGACATTTACCTGGACAGACGGAGGAAAAGCGCAAAGAATTTCAGTAAGAATATTCGATCTCTGGACCCAGATTCGAAAAGACCTCTCTGAAATTCCACACCTTCTGACTGAGATTCAAACCCAAAAAACATTTTAACCTGCTTCCTCCAATGACAGTTTTTCCAGGCAATTTTGGACAAATGACTTCAATTTTTTAAACTCGTGCCTGCTGTTGTAGATTTGTATAGCAAATAAGTTTACAAATGTGCTATCGACAGTCTGTGGGGAAAAAAATCCCCTTAGTAATTAGGTTGTAGGACGTGCCATTAGCAGTGTATATGTTCTGAAAAAGACGAATAAGTGGTCCGTGTTTCATATCACGTTGAAATGACAGCATTACACACAGTATTGAAGCAAGTTGCTAAGAATCCATCGTGTTTTGGTGGGTAACACATAGTTTTACTAAAACAAAAAGCCAAGATTATGAAAAGCTTTCCAAAATTTCAAAGGGGACAACTAACGATTCTGCGTGTTCTGCCAGGGACATGACGTCAAACTGACTGAACGCCTGTTAAATTCCAGTTCTCTCTGTTTACGTCCGTATGTTTTCGAACTGTTCGGTCTGAAATACTTGCAATCAGTAGATGAAAAAAGAAAGGTTCTAACAATCAGTCTACGATCATTTAGGCTCTCAAGGCAGTGAGTCTTAAGTTTACTGTCCTCCTCTAGGTATACGTATCAAAGTTACGGAGGAATTTTATTCCTCCATCGTCAGTCTAGAAAACTATTCTGGCTTGAGAGAACAGGTTTCTCGGAAACATTGGTATGTATGTTTCAAATTAGAAGGCATAACATTGCAAAAGACCTAAATCTTAAGACTGGTTTTAATTTTAATATTATTTTATAATTAAACTGATGTTCGCCACTAATTTTTAGTACATTCAGATCAGAGAGGTTATCACGTATGGCCCACGTAATATGTATAGGAGAAAAGATAAATGCAAAGAAGCTTTTGGTGTGAAAGCCTGGAGGAAGGAGACCACTTGGAAGACCTATATGTAGGTGGAAGGATAATATTAAGATGGATTTTAAACAAATAGGACGGGAGGCTGTAAACTGGATGTATCTGGCTCAGGATAGGGACCAGTGGTAGACTCTTGTTAACAAGGTAACGAATTTTCTGGTTCCATAAAATGCAGGGCGACTAATTGAGCAACCGTTAGCTCTTCAAGGTGTTTTTTTTCAATGGAATTACTTAATAAAAGAGATATTTATACACAAAAAGGAAAACTGAGCGCATTTGTTTCACATGTTGGTGGCGATGTTAGTCTGAGGGATGCGTGCGCTCTCTGACATTGAAAAGGAAGATCTTTAACTTTTCAAACCACTTTGTTTCTGTTCACTCATTTCAGATAGATCTGACGGGTAGAAGGTAAGTGGAAAATTATACAACCAGGAAGTTCATTTGTAAGATACACATTTTCGTGTTTTATAAAGATAGAGTTTTATCCCGAAGGTTGATGAGGTGTTGGGGCATGTTTCACTCATAGAGGAGATGAGAAGTGAGAAAAGCATTTGGGTCTAAGATTCTGAGAGGAAAATACCACCTGAGTGAAACAAGGTGTAGACGATAAGAAAATATTAAAGTGAATCTTGCGGAAATACACGTAAGCTTTGAAGGTTTGGATTGGATGGTAACCAGTGCCGGGCTCCTGTGGACACGGTAACAAACGTCCACAAAGGGCGGGAAATTTCTTGCCTAGCTGAGTGACTATTACCTTTTCAAGGACTTAGGTTCGTGAATGTTGTGGAAAGAACGGTACAGATTCATCACCCCGACGCGTCATGTCGCGGGCAGAACGATCAATCGATTAGACACACGCGAGTTGCTTGCAAGGGGGAGGCCTTGTCTCCTGTTAAGTCACGTGTCCTTGGCTTAAGAGCCAATTGGGAAGTGAGATAGTGGAGTCACGTGGCGGCAATGCACGCAACTAAGTAACGCCACATCCGGTGTGTGATAATGTGATGTGTCCAGTTTTGTTGGTAGGGATAAAAAATTAATATATTACCCCGCACACAGATTATTTGCAGTAGAAAGCCTTGTACGTAAAAATTGTTAGCAAAGAGTTAAGGGTTCTCCGTCTGGATTTATGTGGATTCATATTCAACTTGACAGAATTATTAGGATCATATACTAGAGCATTCTGTTCCAGAGAGAAGTCATTATTCACGTGTATACTATGACAGCCGCATTTAATGAAACTAGAAGACTTACACACGAAATAATTAACTACTTCTCAAAAGAGGACGTTTCTTCGACTGGTGTGGAGATGGCTGTCAGGACATGCCTGATTTAGTCACATGCTTCCAACTACGGAGACCTGGTGCAATCCCAGGTTAGGCATATGGGGTATGTGGTGGACAAAGTGGTTCTAGAAGCAGATACGCCTAAATATCTCTCCAACAACTTCGGTATTCCCTTGCAAATTAGCACTCCACCGGTGTTCCATATCCATCTGTTATCAGGCACTGGCACAACACATTCCTCTCAGGCCACAGGACCGAGGGACTCAGTACCGCTCTGCTCTTCTAATTGGATTTTTGTAGGCTACATCTAATACCGTGCATTACACCTATGAAGACCAACCGTTTAATGTTGTTCACGGAAATAATATTTGTTTATTCTTAGATTCATGCGAAATAAACAAATACTGTGTGCACGAAATTGAGTTTTCGAAGGACAGAAGAGTTGGTATGCATAATGATCAGATGAAGCTTGATATTATTTAAGTAATACTGCAAAGAAGGTAATGAATCTTAAGACTCTTATTTAAGATATTTCGTTTTGTAAGTTTTGTGTTTCTAAAGGCTCTGACCGCTTATTTGGCTTTATTTAAGATTTATTTAGTTATTCAATTAATTATGCAGCAGCAGCGTATTTACCACTACGAAATATGATGAAGTAGTAGAAATGGAGAGTGATTGACAAAAACAGTTTTTGGAGAAGTTTAAATTGGACACCGAGTTAGTCCTTACACCAGCTATCGTCCTTCTTGAACGTCGAAAGATAACCAAGAAGTACGATCACATAAAAGTACTGAATCTTTCCATGACATCATAGGCGATATGAACGGTTTTGAACTTTTAGTACTACAGTGATATGTATTTGCACCGTAGTGGGGTTGAAAGGAGTAGACTACATACAGACTTTCAGAATTCACATAAGACAGCCGTATGCAAAGCGCTGAAGTCACGTGTTATGACGCATTGCAAATCGTGTACTCCCTGACGCAAAATACATAAAATATCAAGGCGTTTTTACTTTCAAAATATCATACGGTTTTACTAAACATGCGTAAATGTAAGTCCGTAAGTTAAGTGTGGCCTTCTCTACACCGATTTTTACGATACTTACAAATGCCCAAGAGGATTATTTTTTCACTAAAGTTCTGAGGAAATCTTCCGTCGAATTGTATTCAAACCTGATGGAAAAAAATGAAAGAAATGTGGGCAAAATGGCGTTTAATCCCTTAAGTAAAGTATGTCTTCTTCAGCACCTAATTTCACAAGACTCACCTGCCCTGCATGGAACTGTGTAGTGATGGCCTGCATACATCAAGAAATATGGAAATTGCGTGTAGAAACTTAGCTAAGCCCTTAAGCAATAACGACTGTCACTGAGGCGTTGCTCATGAAGCCCGCGCGTTCTGGACGTCTTATGCAGAAATTCTAAATCCAATTTCATGACAATCCAATAAACTGTTCAGTCGCTGATATTAGGTGACAAACGGAAGGAAGGACGAACGGACGGACTACGGAGAGAATGGCAGAGCGGAGAGAGCGGCACGCTCACTCTGTTGGAAGCTCAGTTCACTATAGAGTGAGAGTAAATAAAGTGAATCCCAGACACAATGTCCCAGAGCGCTTTTGAACGTCCGCACAGCAGGGATGGCAAATCCTTGGCGTAGTCTACTCTCTGCCAGATTTACGTCAAAGACTACTGCCCAGTAAAATGTGGTGCGAGCTATCCGCTTTCATTCAGTGCACTTTGAGAACGACATAAATTTAATTATTTTATTTGGGGAGACTAACCTTTTAGTATGAATTTATGTATTTCGCAGGTCAAAATTATTTTTTCTCAATAAATATCTTGTTCTAGGTTACCCTACTTCTCGGTATTTGTGGTGGAAACCTAAAGTAACGACAAAAATAGATCTTACGAAAAAAATATAAACTATTGAATTATCTGTTGTTTCCAGATCTTAACACCGACCTGTGTCACTCGATATCTCAGTCGATAATAAAATGCCACCAGTGCCAAATGTGCACCGACCATTTTGTAGAGTTTGCATCACATTCCTCAGTGAACATACTCCGGTGGAAGAATAAAATACTCTTTGATTCCTAGCAGTGGTAAATTATCTCACAGTCAGCAATCATGTTATGAGGTGATATACGGAGATAAGTGTGGGTCCGTGGTATATGTGACAGTGATCAACGTTTTTAGGTGCTTTCGAAAAATTGCGAAAAGCGACTATTAGCTTCATCACGTGTCTGTCTCTCTGTCCGTATAGAACAACTCGGCTCCCATTGAACGGATTTTCATGATATTCCACACTTGGGTATTTTTCGAAAATCTGTTGGAAAATTCAAGTTTCATTACAATCTGACAAGAATAACGGGTACTTTACATGAAGACCTATGTACGTTTATGATCATATCTCGCTCAATTACTCTTAGAATGAGAAATGTTTCAGACAAAATTTGTAGAGAAAATGAAAGCACACAGTTTATGTTCAATAATTTTTTTCGAAAATCGTGCCGTTTATGAGATAATGTGGAAAACTTTAGTAGAGCCAGACAGGCCACAGAAAATATAATACGGCACATGCGCTTTGCTTGCTGGGTAGCTAAGGCTGCAGAGACACACTCGGCAAACGTAACACTTACTGCTTTTCCGCGACAACAAAATTTAGGCGAACGCGCCTCGATGTTTCGTTATAAGTACATAGCCTCTCCTGTAACAATATCTTACCTATTAAAATTGGACAGCAGCTGATTAAACGGCTCATTAAAATCAGAACGGAATTTTCCTCACGAAAAACGTTGAGCGAATTTAGTCCATAGCAATAATAAAAAAAGTAATTCCTACAGCAAACAAGACAAATTTCTGCCTTCATTACAAAGACCAACAGACTAGTCGTGCTCAGATAATTAAGCGCTGTATATTGTGATAATTATATGGAACTCGTCAGCAGCCTGCGTGGGCAAAGTGTAGAAATTCTGGGCGCTAAAATGAATGGCAAATAGACTTACCACTGCACTTTACAAGGTTTAGTAAAAGCTAGACAATTCATGAAACTGATGCCAGTACTTTCAAGAACGAAAAGAGGCGTGCTGAATAAATAAGACGTCCTTCATAACACCACACTCTCATTTACTTTCATATAACTTCATATGTATTGACCACACACACGCACACGCACGAGCGCAAACACACACAGACTTACACACATTATGACGCTTGGTAATGAAGTGTCAGGCGTCACGTGCCGGGCAGGTTATATTTGTTCAGAAAGAGAACCTAAATATTTATTGGAGAATGTTTAAAATTAACAATCAGAAGTAAACAAGCCATGGCACGCAAAGGACATTTGGATGGTTCTATGACGGCACCTTTATGGCACTTTTATGCCTCTTTATTTCAAACTATCAAGTGACTACAGAGTACAACGAAGTATCAGCTATAGGTCTATATACATATTTTCTTTCTTTTAATTTGAACCTACCGCAATATTTTCTCGTCTACTGTTGCTCCCACAGTGCTTCAGTTAAAACTAGCTCGTCTCTATAACAAGGCATGAACGATAATAGAACAACCGAAAGCCATTGTCAATTAGATGATTGATTAGATGATTAGGTGGTTCTCATTTCCAATCTCGGCCCGAAGTTCGATTATCTTAAGTTTAAGTCAAACCAACCAATGCACAAGAATTATCAACAAAGTATATTTCATTGGTTGGTTTGAATTAAACTTAAGACAGAACGCACGGTACATGTAATATAAAATTCGATAATCTTGACTTTTATTCAGTCTCTTCAGAAAAATTCTGGGTTAGTTCCTCAACCTTGCTTTCACACTGTCCTATAGGTATAGAGTCCGAAATAATTACAGCGCCTTAAGTAGACCTAAAAGGTAAATTTCACCCTAGAACAGGCCATGAAGGCCCAGAGGGGGAGTAGAGGTATAGCTCTAATCTTTCTTTATCCTCGGCGCTAGATGGGGATGGGTGGTCAACGCCACGCCCCGGGCGCTTTACCCCCGGGAATGACCCGGTACCCATTGTACAGGACGCTGGGTGGGCCCCAGGGCCGGTCTGGATGGGTGCTGAAAATCTCGCCCCTACCAGGATTCTATCCCCGGATCATCCAGCTCGTAGCGAGTCGCTGTACCAACTACGCTGACCTAACCGCAAACAAATAAGACTAAACGCAAAAAGATGATAAAATTAAGCGTCAGTAAGAGAGCATTAAGCTCAAAGTAAAGTTGTCGCCCTCAACACCATGAAGGCATGTAGAGGGAGCAGTACTGGTATAGCTCCACTCATTCTTAACTTCGGCTTAAGATGGAGGTGAGTGGTCAATATCACGCCTCGGCCGCTTTACTCCTGAAAATAACTTCGGCATCCTTTTAATAAGGAGCTGGGTGGAATTCCAATAAATTGGCAATTAAATAACTTAGGGCAATGTTTATCCTCGGCTTACTTACTTTCATAATTAAGAAATTACCACCAGCATGGAACCTGTTGAGATTTGAAACGGAAATCTTTAAGATTATCAAATCATTAATATAGTTGAAACATAGGGTCTATTGAGAAAACAACCTCTATACACGATCAACTTTTTTTGTGAACGAAAACCATATCTTCAAAGAATTTAAATCTCAATATTTTCATTAAGGTGCTTGTGTTGATACGACAATAATTCTGTCCATAAGCTATGAACTTAACAGCAAAATTGGGCAATTAAACATCGAATTGCGTCAATTGCGGTTTATTGATAACATCTTCTGTTCCTATTCCAAACTACATGTTACGATGCTTCAGTACAGAGTAGCCTACTGTAAAGACAGACTGCCAAAAGTCAAACTTTCATAAAAATAAACATATGGCATATTATGTAATTCTGAATACAAGCTGTTTTCTTTACACACCGGCGCATTAGTAATTTTAAACAATGTTAGGCCAACACAAAAGCCTAATTATCACTAAGTTTTATCGAAGCAAGATGCTGTTTTTTTTTATTTTGCCACAAGGCAGGCAGTGTTAACTCTTGCACAAAAAATAAACCAATATAGCATACGGGCCTATATCTAAATATGTAAACTGCATATGAAGCAGCATATGTTCAGAAGCAAACAACTAGTGTGAGGAGTGCTTACTGAAATTCATACACTTAAAACTTTTTTGAAATTTAAGTAATTAACTTCAGTGTTTTAATCATCCCATTTAAATCTACGTGGGTCCACATGAGGAACACAGTATTCATATAAACTTATTTTATGATAATGTGTTGTGTGTGTGTTATTATTAATTATTAAAAAAAGCCAGTTGACACTTTAGCGGGAGAATTACTATTCTGCTTGGTCAGAGTGAACTCAGTTACTGTGATAAGCCGTTGTGGGAAGATAAGGTATTCACAGAATACTAATACTGTCAATATCACAATTCCTGTAATGGTGACAACGAAAACAAGTAGTGAAAGTTACACAGTAACAACATGCACTAAGTCGAGCTGCAACGTACAGGAGAGCCGAGGTTAAAGAAACTACCCCTGTGGGCTTTCACGGACTGTTAGAAAGTGAACTTTACTTTGTCATGCCATATCGTTCGAATGATGATATCTGGTGAGGAGTATAAATCACGAACATTCTCATCATGCTGTTTTCTCCAGTCCCTTACTCGCTTCCTCCAGCTTATGCTCCAGTATCTTTACTCAGCGCCCTATTCTCGAACACACTCAGCCTATGTGCTTCCCTTAATTTGGGAGACAAATTTTCACACACCAGTAAAAACAGGCAAAATTAAAGTTCTTAAAACTTTAAGTTCTTTGACAACAAAAGGTGGTTTGGAGTGGGGGGGGGGGGGAGATTCTGGACCGAATGGTAGCAAGCATTCTCTGAATTTAAAAAACGTTATGATCTTCTACCCGCAAAGGTGGGAACTGCAATACTGACTCAGACTACATTCCATTGTGCTTAATTCTTTCCATCGCCTAATCCTACTTGCTGCTACTTACTAGACTGCACACCGACAGAATAACAAGCCTTGGCATTATGGAGGCAATAAAGCTCTCTATAAACGATATAGGTAAATAATGTAGCAACCTTAATATGAAAATGCTTCTTCAGGCCTTGTCGCTCTAATGATGTACATGTATTGAATAATCGTACTTGCAAAAGCACCTCTTGTCTCTTGTGTACAGGAATTCATGTGAATTATTTTACATATCAGCCTACACCCTTAAAGTTTCATCTCTACTCTTGATTTGTTTGCATGTACAATAAATTCAAAAGGAATGGATGGTTATATATCCAAAGTAGCACCGAGATGTCCATGTGGCGTGCGTCCAGGACAGGTGATGTCGCTAATGGAACCTTCACATTACGTGATTCACTCAGTCATCATAAAAATAATAAAGAGGTAAAGAGGGAGACAGAAAATGAATGGGGACGATAAAACCGAACCGTCGTCGTTGGTAAAGAGACAAAACATGTACAAAGTTTGACCCGTATTTCAGAGATTTAGAGCAACATGCGGTTAAGTCGACAATAAATAAGCGACGTTTGTGAATTATCTTTTGTTTGATATGTTTCACAATTGAACGCACGGCCTTACTAACTATTATACTAATTTGATGTTTTGTATGGGTGTGAAACTTAGTCTGTCAAATTGGGGGCAGGATGCGGTTTGTTAGATATATTTCGCAGTTATTTTTCCGATTGAATGTTCTGCATGGGTGTAAATTTAGTCTATCAAACGGGTGCAAATCTTTGTCTCTCAAAAGGGTGTGAACTTTCATCTCTCAAATGGGTGTGAATCTTGGTCTCTCAAATGGGTGTGAATCTTGATCTCTCAAACGGGTGTGAATCTTGATCTCTCAATCGGGTGTGAATCTTGATCTCTCAAACGGGTGTGAATCTTGGTCTCTCAAATGAGTGTGAATCTTGATCTCTCAAACGGGTATGAATCTTGATCTCTCAAACGGGTGTGAATCTTGATCTCTCAAACGGGTGTGAATGTTGGTCTCTCAAATGGGTGTGAATTTTGGTCTCTCAAACGGGTGTGAATCTTGGTCTCCCAAATGAGTGTGAATCTTGGTCTCTCAAATGGTTGTGAATTTTCGTCTCTCAAATGGGTGTGTGTTTTGGCCTCTGAAATGGGTGTGAATCTTGGTCTCTCAACTTGTGAACAGAATACACTTTGAGAACAGGGTGTTAAGGAGAATATTTGGATCTACGATGGAGGAGGTAACACGGGGCTTAAGAAAGTTTTACAATGAGAAACTTCGTAATTCATACTCCTCACGAAATATTAATAGTATGATCAAAATAAGGAGAATAAGATGGGCGGGGCACTGGCTTGCATGGGTGATAAGACAGATAGAGGTATATGTAGGTTTAGGTCGCAAAGGAATAAGAAGAGGGAACGTAAACTGCATGCATTTGGTTCAGGATAGGAAGAAGTTGCGAGCGCCCTAAATTGGGGGGGAAATTCTTGACTAGCTCTTGGAAATATTAGCTTCTCAAGAAGCACTCCATTCCTTCAAGTTACGTTGGTATGGAGGTTTGGTGAGAAAAACGGAAGGACGGAAACTTCTGGAAAGACCTGGGAGTACATAGGAGATTATAGTTAAAATGTATCTTATAGAATTAGAATGGTGGCGGGAGGGAAGGGCGGATAAGATGTATCTGCCCCAAAACTTGCCAGACCAGTGTGAAGACTACACACACAAGTTTCATAAAATGAGAGGATTTTTCTTCACCAGCTGAGGAATTATTATTAGCTTCTCAATACACACTGTGCTCCGTAGAATTAGTTGAGTAAAGTGAGTTAACTGATTTGCAGCAATGAGTAATCTGATGTTCAGTAAATATAAATGTGTAAGCCAATATATTTAGAATGGGTAATAGGCATACGCGAATCTGAATATTTATTTTGAATAGATCTGTATTTGTAGAAATATCACTGTTGGCATGCACGTATTAACAACACATCATGAAGTTATGTGTACATAAAAGAAGGAGCACCAAGATGGAGAAAGTTTCCAATTCTCTTCCCAGTTGCATTGAGGCTGTGTACAAGAATCAATACGATACCGGAAGAGTAGACCCGGATTAAAGGGAACGCGTGTTCAGGCAACTTAAAGTCGCCGATGTAATTAAACGTTTGTTATATAAGTTCCTTCATTAGCAGGAAGCTCCCCAGTCTACAAAGTGTGTGGCTTCTTTTGTGCATAGGAGAAATACGGTTAACTTAGACCGGCTATTGAAGTGTTGGGATAAACTCAACCGAAATTTATTAGCATAACAAACTTCATTACAAAGGGGCTTCCTTCAGTACTCAGCACTTACCTACCTGCGAATTTTCTTGCTGTTATGGAGCCCGAAAGCCCATCACCATGAACAAAATAGCCTGTTCTACAGG
The DNA here is from genome assembly GCA_021186555.1 of Reticulitermes speratus. Taxonomy (NCBI): domain Eukaryota; kingdom Metazoa; phylum Arthropoda; class Insecta; order Blattodea; family Rhinotermitidae; genus Reticulitermes; species Reticulitermes speratus. Next base: position 27,863,446 of record JAJKFL010000005.1, read on the forward strand.
GCCTTCAAAATGGTGTATGATATTCAGAAGCACTCTCCTTTCTTTGGATTTTGCCCATCGTCTGTTACATAATTCAAGCACTACGCTTTCGGAAGACGACTCTGCTTTCTTCCTCCGATGAAGGTCTGTCTGAAAGACCTCCTTAGACAGCTACTTTCAGTCAGACCGGTTTCAGAAACGTGACGTTGGGAAAAACCCAAAGAAAAAAGAAAAATCCTGCACAGTATTCCCTGGTTTTCTCGTCCTTGGATTTTCGCCGACTGTGTCTGTTAACTTCAGCTTTCGGAGTTTACCAGTGTCGTGTGTTGACCCTGTTCCTGCATTTCGGCTTACACTGCATTCGCCATCTTCAACATACGATATGGCTAAACATCAAAAGCGAAAGTTACACTTTATCCTATATTCGTTGAATTTGATTCAAAATGAAATGAGATAAATGGAGGGGGAATTAGGTAAAAAAATGAATAAAATATTCTTGTTGGAAACCGTAAGAGAAACTGGCCACTTAGTTGACTTAGGTGTACATGTGAGCGTAACAGTAAAATGTATAATAAAGAAATAGGACATAAACATGTGGATTGGATTAAGCCGGCACGTGATAATATCTAATTAATATGCTCATTAATCTTCAAGTTTACTAAAAATGTGGAAGGAGTTAAGCAAGTGAAGGTCAAGTTAATTTCGTCTCTGTGTTTAAGCACCACGCCATGCGCAACTGTCAGTTTCTCGCCATCGTCTATTTACGAGGTAAAAAGCACATCTGCTAAGAAACTGGACAGGAGGCTGATCCTGCGTAATCAACTGAAGAGCTATGTAAGTTTATCCATCCTGATACTATTTCCAGTTTAGGCTAATGACCCCAAACGTAATCCTACCTGTCAGTACTTTGTTCTGAAGCACCCTCAACGTATGTTATTTCCTTAGAGTGACAGATCAAGTTATATACCATACAGAAGCAGAAAAAAGATGGAACCCAAGTGCCTCTACCGACCTGGCATGTGAGAGTATATCTTAACCTTCAGGTTTATCACAGAATTTCACCGCCAAAAACAAACATTCTTAATTCAACGTTCGGGTAAAATCGACATGCTTGTGTGAGATATATGCTGGTGTAAAAAATCGACAACTGAGTTTTGTTACAAAGTTAAAAACGAAAATCAAGGAGACGCTGCAAAGGATAGAAAATAAAATTTCTGCTCAAAACCGAACAGATTTCGGAAGGAACTGAGTAACATAAAAAAGTCAAGTCATTCCAGGGACTGTTTTGCCGAAACGGCCACTGACAAAACCAGTGGCTTTGTTGCGGCCTTCCGAAATATCTTTGCTCAGTGTCTCCGGATGAATTTCATTGAACCCCATAGATCCTTAAAAGGAATGAAACGTATAAATTACATCCCCACCTTACAGGAGTCACATTCCCTCTCAATGACGAAGACAAACCTGATAATTGTGCTTATGGTCATAATCGTCGCTGTTTGTTGTAATAATCATACGAAACACATAAATGCACTCTTCTAGCAGAATGCAGAATTTGTTGGTGTTAAAGGAACTGATAAATAAACTTTCTACTGTCTACTGTCCATTATAAGCTACTTTATTACCACTGCGTTCATACAAAAATTAAAGAAGAGAGAAACTGAAAAAAAATACATAAATGGAAAGTTAGTGGGTGAAAAAGATCCGTTCAGCTTTCCCGTAACTCAACGCCTTCAACTGAATCTATTGCAAGTTGCTTGTTTTATGACTAACACAATACTACATACTCTGTTACGGCATATTTTATGGGTAACTTGCATTCTTATCAGTAACCAGAAATCGCCTTTATTAAGTGCGTATAATACAAACAGTAACAAAATGATGTGTTAGGTAAGACAGTGTGGGTAATGAGGGCGCTACAGTAATTAGGGCAGTTTAAGACTGTTGCAATATTGAGGCTGCGTGGAGCAAGGGGTTCCTAGTGAATTTGTGAAGAAAATTTAAACTTCATTTAGGATCAAGTATCAGTCACAGACAGAAGGAATTCGTTTTTCAGCTGAAGAATTATCAATTAGTCAAGGAATGTAGTTATAAGCCTATAGCTCAGTTAGTATAGTTAAGTTTTGTGAATCGAGACAGCTTGTTTGGTATAGTGACTAGGCGACGGGCTCGAAGACCGTGGAATCGTCGTGGTTCAGTTCTCGGAAGGGACAAAGTTTTTCCTTCTACCAAAACATCCAACTCCTACAGCTTCCTATTCAATTGCTACACTGTCTCTTTTCCAGGGATAAAGCAGCCGGGGTGCTACGCTGACCACTCACTTTCCATTTATTGCCGAATTTAAAAAAAGATGGTGCTATACTTCTACCCCCACCCCCATCCCCCAAAAATTTCATGTCCTGCATAGGGACAACTTTACGTTGTACTATTGAGATACATTTGGTTAGGTTTCTTGGTGTTCCAGTGCTTTCTCTCGTAAGTTTACCAAGTTTAATTTACAAAATATTGTGTCCTCAATGAAAGTTCATTAACAAAAATTAGAGTATACATGATTTTTCAAAAAGATCTGTAAAAATACACGCCTAAATTTGGAGAAATATGTACTTCTGGTGTCATGCCATATTTCTCCTCCCCTACCAATTTCTTAAAAAGATAGTAATTTTTCATTAATCTTTTAAAAACGTGCCAAGATTTTCAAAAAACTGTAAAACAACGCCGCCGCCTGGTGTAGTTTTAGAATCTATTTACTCTTCGGTTTTATGGCGATGACTAATTAAAAATTCAAGCTAGTTTTGTTAGGACGCATGTTACAATCGGACCTAAAAGGTTTACATGGAAATATTATTTACCGCATATTTACAGTTACCAAAATTTCTACCTTGTGTATCTTTACTTTACACATGAAAACAACACAGTGACATCTGCGGTAAAAATCTAGAGAAAAATCGGTTACTACTTTTAAAACGAATTGTCCCCTTAAGCCTCAGATACTTCTAATTAGTATTTAGATACCAGTAAACAAAATTAGTCTCCATAACAAAGAAAAAGCCGTCACCGTAGCTGATATAAATATCTGCTCTGTGTCGTGAGAAGCGTAAAAACACATAAATACACTCTGTGGGCAATATGAATATTATTTATTGTTAAAGCATTTGATACATATAGTTACCGTCCTTAGATTCGCAATATAATTTTACACATTCGAAAGGAATTAGGCCTTGTATAGTCTTCCCAGAATTTATCTTCTAACTAAAATAGGCAGTCTGAAAATTCAAAGTAACGTCTTTAAAAATTTCTTCCTAAATAAAAACTTAATTATCAGTGAAAAATTGCGCCGCTGTCAATAACAGCCTTATGTACGTAAAACTATAATTAGCAAGAAGAGACAAACAATGCTTGGTTCATAAAATAATAACCAGCAGCTGAATTTAAAAAAAAAGTATTTTATTTGCGCAATTTTCTGCTCTCTTGACGTCGCGTTCCAATACACACCCGCAATAATCCTTTCTTAATATACATAAAGACAAACCGTTTAAGTCATCACTGCGTGATCGCCTTTTTTTAATTCAGAGCGAATCGACTCATCAACACAGCAACCTTGCTAAATGAGATATGTCACTATATGACCACCTGGAACTTGTCACAAATATTTTAATTTTGTTTTATCTTATTTAACTAATTCCATGGAGAAGATTTTTTCCTAAATCTATAATACCCCTTTCATGAAACCCGAAGCTTCATTGCCATGTTTACGACAGCCCATCACTCTTCCCTCTAATGAACCAGATTAATCAAATCCACACAATCGCATTTTCTTTTTTAAGAAATAACTTTATGTCCTACGCCTAGGCATACCGAGTGAAATATTTCCTTAGGATTTTCAAAATAATTTTAATATATAAATCTTCTGCCCGTGTTGGGAAGCGAACCCACTACGTCATATATACGAAGCATGAGTTTCAATAATGCCTTCACCGCATTCAGTATTAAGAAACAAGCAACTTTCACATATATTCTTCAGTTCGTTCTTTCCCTAAATTATATCTTTGCGTGAAGATAGTGAAGTGACCGACTGCACGCCTGACCTCTGAAATGTTTGACGCACTGCGGTTGATGATGTATCAAGCAACTGCGTGTTTATCCACACAAACACACCTAATGCTATAGCGCCAAGTGTCAATAACTGCAGGCGTCCCTGCTGTTGATCCCAGCTCCTCGTAATCCTGCACCTTGCTGTTGGTTTAACTTGAGCTCAATTATTTATCCCGCAGCTACGATGTTTGCAGGTTCGTTTCACATCTCTGCCATTTATAGTTCCAAACTCTGATGCTGAGAATCCTGTTACGTGGCCCGTGTTTTCTGGGGGAAGGAACTTTGTTATTAAAAATTACTCAGATGAATTTCAGGTTGAAAGTGTTAATATTATGATGCCTACGGCGGTTAGTTGCCGGCCTCTCACCGCGGAGGCCCGGGTTCGATCCCGGGTCAGCCCATGTGGGATTTGTGGTGGACCAAATGGCAATGGGACAGATTTTTTCCCGAGTACTTCGGTTTTCCCTGTCAATTTCATTCCACCGGTGCTCCATTACAAGGAAAAACGAAAAAACTATCATCTTCATCACAGCGTTGCACAATAAGCCTTCAAGGCTGCGGTGCGTCCGTAGCATCTACTGCGAGGCCCTTCAATAAAAAAGATGCCTAAATTTAATCTGAAATTAATGTTTAAAAATTGAATTTATACAGCAAAAAGGCACTTTGAGGCCTGAATTTCAAACAATAACAATTAAACAGTCTGTCCCTGCCTCACAGAAAACACATTGTGCAAAAAGTTAAAGATCAAGCGGTTAATGCTGCTTACGGAATTTATGGCCAGCTGCTTAATTTGAGAGTTAAATAAAAAGAATTTGCATGCTTTTCAAGCAGGTCTCGCAGTCTGAATTTTTCAATTAGCATCATATTCTAAAGGCCACCAAATTAGCTTCACAAAGTCCCCATTTCACCACTCACCAGAATATCAAAATTCTGCGACCCGGCACAAAATCTTGCTTCTCACCATCTAACGTCTTCTGTGTCAAACTACCATCAGAAGGACGAGCAGTAGACCTCTGGGAACCTGCTAATAAAGTGACGCTCTTTCTCCCCCTTGAACTAAAGCGCCTCTCACGTCTCTCTTGTCTTTTCCTTTTCACTTCTCACTATTTTGCATTCGTCACTTGCCTGCGGTTCGCCTGTTCCGCAACGTACATTGGTCAGGGCGAGGCACTCTGAGAACCTTCAGTCATATTTGTTTTTTTAGAATTTCTTCGTAATAAATGTACTGTCTGTCAATAGTCGACTCAAGCCGTAATTTTTCTTTCTGTCTTTATGCCTCGAATGTTAATATTCCCTTATGTATTGGCCTTTCCTGTGGAAATAATATCCTTAGATATAAGTATATATCCAAGTTTAGGAAATATTGCAATGCTCTTTTAACGTGATTCGAAAATAGGCAGACCCTTATAGTTTTACTCAATTTAAACTGCATAGGAAAAAAAAATTTATGAAACAATAGACTTATGTCCCTTTTACTTCATCATCGTCATAGGTCGTAAAAATCTCCGAGACTTAATTTTTCAAAGAGAAAAATTATATCTGGGTAAATCATCACGAAATTTTCTACTATTTTTGTACAATAGCGAACACTAATGTCACGCAAGATTTGCATATCGATGGACTCTTTTAAAACTCCTTGAAATTAAAAGTTATATTTTATTACTTGACATCCATTTTGCTGCGACTTTGTTTCAAATGGAAGTTAAATTAGATCACGATATGTTGTGGAAAAGCATTAGGAGATACATGCTTCATGGAGCTGCGGTATCATTATGGTTTTAGATCCTCAAATCGGATATATTATCTGATCACGTAATTCAAAATTTGGTATTACTGACATAACCTTATTTTTTTTTTGTACTTTTCCAATCGTCTAATTTCTTTAATGAAGCAAGAATTTGCGGAAGTCGGCTGTGCTTCCTTCTTCCGGCAAGGAAAGCACCTACACTGGTAAACCCCTTAAATCGAGCTATTCTCAGTCACTGGCTTGATCTAAATGGTCCGACAGAGTAGGTGTTTGACTTGCCTGAAGAAGGAAGCAGAGCCGGCTTCCGAAATGTCTTGATTCTTTAAAAAATTAGAAGGTGGACAAAGTCAGAAAAGAACATTATGTCAGTCATACACCATCGTCAAAGCCTTATAGATTTGAATCAACATTTGTTATGTTTCCATGCAGGTTACATTGGACACTATGTTAGCTTTCTCTCATTCTACAGTCACTTAAAATTATGGGATTTGTGGAACATAGAACATACTTAGGCCTACCTACAAGATAGCCATTTTTTCAATAATCCACAATGTTTTGTTTAAATTAAGAAATATTTTTGTAACATCTATAAAAATGAAGGGACTAGGATCAAATGGTTTTAAGAGTACTTGGGACAACCTAGCTACGGAAGTCCTTATAACAAGTTAAAGGTAGCTCAGTTGGTCAACAAATTCTTCTATGTTATAAAAAGCCCAGGTTGCTTTACGTTTACCGTATTTGCACAAGTCCGCCATTGGTCCTTATTCTGACTTAAGAAGGAAGAATCATCAAAGGGATAAAGAAGTATATAATGATAAGTTCATGATTTGCAGCCTACCATAAAATAATTAGGTTCATAAAGACAAGCAGGATAAGATGAGAGGTGGTTTCCGAAGAAATGTAAAGTGCATACAAGATTTTAGTCGCGGAACCTGAAAGGAAGATAAAACTTCTGAGACCGACGCATAGTTATGAGAACAATACCATGAAATATTATGCATGAGGAGTTGGACCATAAAAGGCGAAGAATTTATTCACCAGTTCTGAGACTATTATAAAAATAGATATTCGCTCTCAATACCTTGCAATAGGTCTTCGGCTTTTCTTTCCCATATGCTTAATTTTATCCCTTGGGTCTCCGTAGCTTTCCTTGAACTTATAAACTGGTTGTACCATGTAGACCTAAAATATATATGGTCAAATGTTGTGCTAGAAAGTTATTTCTTTAAAGGAACAAAAATAGAGAAAATAGACTAAAAACCTTATAAACTTTGTGGAAAAAATTGACATTAAAATACAGTCCTTCGAAGAATAAAATTAGATATCTGTTTTGTAAAATGAAGTGAAGTGTATAAATAAATAAAAGAGATTCTATCGAACAAGACATATTTTGCGGGGTAAATAGATGTTACTGGAAGCAAAAACCGACAGTCGATCGAGCAAGAAGGTATTACATTGTTATATTGGTATAGGCTCATTTTGCGAAGCAAACTTACAACTTTTTTTAGGAAACAAATACAGCCCCTCATGTAATAAAGTTGTATAGCCTAAGTTACATTTTGTGGAGCACACGCACTTTGGTGTACAATGGCCAGACCAGTCAATCTTGGGCACAAGTTATTTTATTACTATAAAGAACTAACATGTCCCAGTCACTGTAAATTGTGTCAAATAAAGAGAGAGAAGTCGCGGTTTATTGTACTGTATGTAACTTCCCTCTAATGTCCGTTTTCTTCGGGAAGTGATACTTTCTATAGTTCCTGAGATTGGGCTTAAGTAGGCCTACAGAGGTCTCTGCGTGTTGGCGTGACAAACTAACTCTCACGCGATCCTCGGCTCGGTTCCTATCTTCAGTATAGATAAGTCAATGTCTTGGACAAAAACTGGAGGAAAAAGTAAAAGGAGGAGTCGAGAGGGGAAGGAGAAAAGTTAAAGGAAAATTACAGAGCCAGCGATAAGAGACGACAATACTGATTTTCATGGCACAAAAAAGTCATGGGACCAAACACGGAATTTGATGGCAAAAAGAATGATACGGAGAGGTAGCGTGTGGGCAGTGAGTACTGCGGTCAAGAGAAACTTCAACAAAACAGAACAACGCAAACAGAAGCTACATAATGGTATTAATGTCGAAAATTATTAGAATTTTGGAGTAAAATGAGTATGAGTTTTTTGGGCATGTAGCACACATGGCGGAAACGAGAAAAATATATAAAGTTTATTATACAAAACGTCTTCGGAAGAAAACTTGCGAGCAATTTAGGCATAGACGGGAAGATATATTAAGAATATGATCCTAAATAAACAAGTAGGTACGAGGAGGTTAATTACATTATGTGGCTCAGAATAGGGACCAATGGAGAGTCTTATGAACATTGTAATTAGATGTTGGGTTCCATAAAATGAGGGGAAATTCTTAAGCAGCTGAGCAACTATCAGTTTCTCCAGACGAAATAAGCTCCATGGAATTAGATTGTTAAGAATATCGTTTAAAAATGTAAATTGACTTAAATCGCAGATAATAATAATAATATAATAATAACAATAATACAATATTGTAAGAGGCACTGAGGAGTATTTGCAAGGAATATGTTATGTAATGAGAACATTACGAACTGGAGTATGGTAATATCTGTGCAAATTCTGAAAAACTTAAAACCCTATTTTTTTAATAGTTCACTTAAACATTTGTGGGTTTTAATATAAGAGCGCTCAAAGTGACTTTTTCTGATGTCACCAGTAGACCTAAGTTTAGACTCTTCTGCGGCAGCCCTCCTATAGGCTAAATTAATTAAAAGACCTGTTTATATTTGACACCCCATAACCAAATAAATAACTTTACAAATTTTCTGACCTCCAGTAGGCGTACGGTGAGGCTAGAACAGCTGAAATTATAGTTGGACCACACACTAGCAGCAACACTGGGAATAAGAAGTACTGCACTACAAGCAGGAAGGTCGCGGGTTCGATTCCCGATGGTGTCATTGGAACTTTTCATTTACATAATCCTTCCGGCCGCACTATGGCCCTAGGGTCGACTCAGCCTCTAACAGAAATGAGTACCAGGAATTTTTCCTGGGGGGGGGGGGGGGGGTGGGGGGGAAGGCGGCCGGTGCCTAAGGCTGACAACCTTACCATCCTTCATGTGCCGATTGTCTAGAAATCTGGGAGCCTCAACATCCTGGAACCCTAAGGGCCTCTCCAGGCCTGTAATGGGATTGCTTTACCTGTGGTGTCATCTGAGTCTTCGTTATCGAAGGTTTAGTTCCTGTGCCAACGCTGTTGATACAACAGAAGATTCACTATTTACATACACCAACTGGATGCAACTTTCTTTAAAAAAAAACTGTTAGTTTTTTAAAACATATTTAAAACTTTTTAAAACCCGACATATGTTTCGGCTCTATAGAGCCATCTTCAGGGGTTTATTGTCGTTAAAACTGCATATATTAAAACGTCTTTTTATGCAGTTTTTTTTGAGTTTTTAATTGCGTTTCAATATTTGCCTGTTTTATACGACTTTTAATCACCCCTGAAGTGGTTCTATAAGACCGAAACTGATGCTCGTTTTAAAATTTTAAATATGTTTTATATAATTTTTTTAAGTTGCATTCAGTTGGTGTATGTAAATAGTGACTGTGAAAAGATGCACGGTGATTACAGAATAAAACAAAAGATTCATTTCAAATCTCGCATGAGGGTACAAGGTTTGAAGATTTCATGTCTAAAATATGCACTGAAATATTCTTCACGCTCTTCCCCTTAATAATGGAGACAAAAACAGCCTCCGAAACGTTGCAAGTCAGCTAGCTCTGTTGACGGACGGCTGATAGCCCCAGAAGAATGCGAGTGAATGCCTTGGGCCTCTCTTTCACTGTCTTCTACATGTTACAGTTCCTTTATTCTGCTTTATACGGACGAGGAATTTGCATATGTTGAAAATGCTCACTGCCCTGATTGTTCCTTTTCTGGTCCCTATCTGGAATGCCACAGCAGGCACCAGCCTGTTGCACTGTCCGTGCTTTGCTGGTGTATTTCAACGCCAACTGCTAAAACAATACGCAGTTTATATCCGAGACGAAAAAGAACAACTGAAATAACATCCGCGAAGGAATGTAGCTGTCATTAACCTATTTAAGGACTTATACAGGAGAAGACGGAGAAAGAAAAATAATAAAGAAAAGAAATCAAGAGAGGTTAATAAAAGACACTGCATTTATTGCAGGGAAATTGAAAATTTTAATGCTCTAAATATTCCCAGAATGTGCCAGCTCTTCCTTCTGATAAGGGTAGGCTGGATACAAGGTAAAGTGTCTGGGAGTTAAAAGGTAAAGTGATGAAATGAATGTTTTGACTGTTCAGCGAAGGAAAAGCAGTTCAGCAATTACTGTTCCAGGGCTGAATTTTGATACTAGGATTCTGAAGGCTGCAATGTTGCCGAATAAATGACACTGTGTAGCCAAAGCATAGAGAAATCTTCAGTGTAAAGTAAATGGTGCATTACTTTTTAAGTTTGAACTCTTCTGGACCGAAGCACCACGCTGTGAAAATACACAAGCAATGTGGGGATAAATTTAAACCTCTGCGGGCGATGAAGTTGAGTGTGTAGATATAGAGTCCTGCAGCCTTGCTCTCAGAGGAGACGTGCAACTGGAAGGAAAGAAATGGGTGGATGTCCATTTCGGCAAAGGAGACTTAGTTATCATGTTCTTGGGTCTACAGCTGTCTGGCAGAACGAAAGACATATTTTGAAACGACGGGCTATAAAAATGTGATTTTATGTCTTTAAACTCTGTCCCTGAAATATTTGCTTCGACACGAAAAAGAAATGATCTGGCAGTAGTCAAAAGAAATTGCCCATAAAAAGGGCTTCAGAAACTCCATCCTCATTAAGTATGCCAGACTAGTTTAACACGCCCACTGTAGACGAAATGTAGTGAACTATGTCATAACTAACAAGCCATGATTAATAGTCAGAAATCATACTCCAAGGATATATTTGAGATCATATTTCATTTATTTATGGGCTACTTGACGACACTATCAATAGGCATTATATACAAATTATAGTACAGATTATCAGAATGATTAGGCCAAGTAAACCTAAATAATTGATGGAAAGAGCTTGGATGGAAGTGTCTTAATTTGATTTTAGGTATTATCCCGTTGTTTTCTTGGTACGTTGAGCAAAACAACAAACATTCTCCTTCAGAATAGCCGGTCTTCGGACCGAGATTTGAAACCTGGACCTTCCAAATACAAAGGAGTACTTAATATTATATATGTTCCGTGTAGTTGTTTTACATATGTAAGTTTTATTACCAACTACTGCACAATAAGTTTATACACTCCTACATGTTTCGGCTGACTATCTCAGTCATCATCACGGAGCCATCTTACATAGACATAAGCAGCGTACATGGTAATAGCCCATTTGTCATTACCATTCAGCAACACGATGTACGCTGCTTATGTCTATGTACAATGACTCCGTGATGATGGCTGAGATAGTCAGATGAAACATGTAGGAGTGTATAAACTTATTGTGCAGTAGTTGGTAATAAAAACTTACATGTACAAAGGAGTGCTGCCCACCTGACAGCGACTTTGGTCAATTAATGATTGGGGAGAAATTATACTGTGTGTTAAGACACTGCGTTGATCGTTCTGTTTTGTTATGTTTTGGAGAGAAGATTTTATTAACTTTTTGATTCGTTTATTTTATTTGCTCTTCTATCAAGCGTTATTGTTACCTAGCCATGTGAGGAAGAATATGTCGAATTGGAAAGATACTTCCATAATCCTGGACCCTTAGATATAAGTTACATTGAAGGAGGGAGAGAACACATACAGCCTATAGACTACATGACAGTGTAAATTTTGGGCCTAGGTTATTGGCCACATATCTCAAAATTTTTGTTTCAAATATCACAGGAATGAGATAAAAAAATCAGTCATAATCATAAGAGTACCCTTTTTTCACATCTCTTTCGTAGGGAAGCGCAAAGGAACCGATTATCTACTGTATTTACGTCTGATATTTTCTCTACCCTCTATAGATTAGGTGATTCCTTGAATTTCTCTCTTTCGCCCAATTGTCTATATCACTTTCTTTCAGAAATTTTACGACTGCAAGCAGAGATACGAGTAATAATCTAAACGGTATAGGTTGAAGTCAGTATATTTCTTCGTCTCCTTTATAATTTGACACTCGGTATTTGCAATTTCAGTTCGCGAGTTTGCACTTAGAATGTGTGTTTGACAGTGCAGATAAATTCACATGAATATTGCAGGAAAACGAAAGCCAATTGTCCTTGCATTCCAAAAAAAAAAACATATTTCGACGCTTCTCCCAAAAATTACACACATTCAGACACAAATAACGAGTCTGATTGGTTGTTGCAAAACGCCGAAATCGGACGTTATTCCGAAAAAAAAAAAAAAAGGACTAGTTTGAACAGTTTTGGCTGTTTCGAAATGCATCCTTGTCTTAATACTTTCTCTTTCACTCTAAATTTCTACAACCGAAAACTGGTACAAAGTTCCCATCAGGGCAGGACTCTGTCACTCCCGTCTTTCGGAGTCACGAAATTCTACAAAGAGACGACCTGACCTTCAGTTCTGCTCGACGTCTAGAAATTTTCAACACCTAAAATTTAAACAAAAATCAAATTAACTAAATCAGAGAGACGCTTGTTCTACAACGGCCCTTATCACAAGTCACATAGGCGTAACTGGACCATATGCCGAAATTCTAGCTAGCTTCCTATCTCAGGAGGGCCGTTTTGGTGATCGAACCAAGTACGGGCTGTCTTGGGGAGAAGACTGCAATTGCTTTCCTGTTTAGTATCACAAGTAACGCTGTACAATTTAAAACTATAAAGAAGGCATAAAAATTAAATTGAGAAATTGAAGTGTACTCATACTTGGAATGAGTATTCTCTTTGCATCTATAAACTCTACCACAGTCTTTCCACTCATTTCTTTCATGGAAAAACACATAAATTAGTTTTTCGCATCCGAGGAACCGTATTCTATGGAATAGTTTACAGACCACGAAAAGTTGATAGTGGGGAGGGCAATTCAATTACTGCTGAATTATCGTCCCGAAAATTTACTTGCAAAGAGCTGCTACATAAGACAGATCACACTGTGAGAAAAAAATTGAAGCATTTTTCTTGTTTTTCGAGTAATATTTGGGATTTCCGTAGCATTTCAAAATTTCAAAACTTTTAGATACATTTAATATTGTATTCACCGTGCATCTTGTATAAATTAAAATTGCAATTAAAACCATCTTGATGCACCCTCACTATTAAAAAACTTTAATAGTAGATTAATTAACTCTTAATTAACACGACATGTTTCGGTCAGGTACCTGACCATCTTCAGGGGTTTACTACATTTAGTTGCGTAGTCCATATGTTTAACATACACAAGACATGATCCCACAAGGTCTCGTCACATATAAAGTTTTCACAAATCACTAAAAATCACTAAAACTCGTTTACAACTCTTAAGAAACAGTCAACACCTGCAGTCCTGCAATAGTTCCACCCTTTCAAAACTTATAGCACTGTTTTTGCACAATACTTTGTCATATTCACTCACGCGTCCTGCATTTTATATCGGAGTATGTCTTTTTAATTTCAATTTTAGATATATATATTTCACAATTTTTCGCGGAATCCCTAGCCTGTTCCACGGAACCCTGGTTGGGAACACTGCTGTACCGCAATACCTGCACATGTTTAAAGCTAGGGTAGGCCCTACATATTGGCAAGAGTCGAAAGTAAATTGGGTAGTTGAGTACTCTTAGTGTTTTCTCTGACGTCCACCGACCCATCGTAGTTGAGTTGTTTCACGCCTGCGTCGAATTCGGGAAATTCCGTCTTCAAATTACGAAGTATGAAGGGTCTTCTCCTGAAGACAAGCAAGCACACACCGGAAAAGCACCAGCTCCAGAACAACAAGACGGAATATAAATAATGCCTTTCCTGCAAACGCACAACAAGGCTACGTTCCACATACCACATACCATTACGCGCCACAAACAAAAAACACGCCCCATTTTATGAAGACAACAAACAGCAACGTCGACAATATTTACTACTGAAAAGTTATATATACGTATATATTTTATTGTGTTTAAAAAATTTTATTGACATGCGTTGTGTAACAACAAAGACTGAGATCCCAGTCTGACCTCATAACTGATGTTGCTATTATAATTCTGGTTATTGTGTTTTATGTATTTAGGCTGAACAGCCTCTAGACGACCACGTTGCTGGTTGAAATAGGTAGCCGCATAGCTGTGTAATATAATGTAATTATGGTTAGTTGTGTTGATGTTAATTAATAACCAATGTGCAAGGTACAGTTTCGTCAATAGATAATGACCCTTTTGATTCCACCAGTGGAGAGAGTGACTTTGTTAGTCTTCACATTTGACATTATTCTGCAGTACGGATTTCAGCAGTACATGAACACGTGTCTCACAAGCTCAAGTGAGCATCGAACATTTTACGCAATCAATACGGTCCCACTTCCTCAGCGAATCTGAAGACTCTATCTCTGTAGACATTTTATCGTTTCTGATTGAACGAGTCAGTAGAATGGCTCAGAGGTAAAAATAAAGTTTTTATTCTGTCTAATAGCAACAAAGGCGTGTGTGACATGCACGTCCGAGCACTGCATATGTCTACAGTACCTGGAGATAGAGTCAAAGTACTCAGCTTTATGCCCCGGGTTCTTCACACTGTCCGAAAAGATAAGGCAGGGCAAATTCAGTATGGTCGCCCTAGGTGGACTAGTGGTTAGCGTGCTCGCCACTGGAACCAAGGTTCGCGGGTTCGATCCCGACCGAGGGCGATGGATTTTTAAGGTGATAATAATCCGGAGCACCACTTCCTTCGGATTTACGGCATGTAAAAGAACCTTACGGGCATGAATTCAAATAAGCAAAATTCAGCGGCCATTTCTCACCCAAGTCTCCTGACTGCCTGCCAGATGGCTCTGGCAGTCACATCAGTATTGAGTAGAACTTGTGCGGTCAGTGGGCTGGTCACATTACCATAGAAATTCAGTATGGGAGGCCTAAGCTGTAGTATTAGAAAGCGAACCACGGAAGAACAACACATATCCAGTCATGACTTCAATGAATTATCGTCGCGACTCTGAAGGAATACACATTTCTCGCGCGTTGGAAACCGAAATTTTAAAAAATGCACCTATTGGTTTTGTCACGTCTGCATGCATGTGTGTCTGCCTGTGACAATTTTAGAAAGGATCAATTGAGTTTTATAACATTTGACAATGAGACTTTGCACTGAAGTTTGTCAACGTATTCAAATTTTCTTTAACGTCTGACAAACATAACTTGTCATTAACAGAAGAACTACTTGCCTTTATCAGCCTCTCTGTTGCGTCGCAAGCTAAATATTTATATGAGCCAAAAACGGTTTGACGAGAATTTGCGGAAGAATACAACACACTTTTCAAGTCATATAGGGGTTTTCTGTCTTTCATAATTACGTCTTAGGATATAATCGAATCAAAGTAAGCAACACAACAGAATTTTCACCCTATGCACACATTTCCTTTCTTTTACAATGTTAAGAGAATTAACCCCATTGTGCTTTTTAGCAATTATAATTACGATAAGCTCATTCAAAACACAACAATTTAGTCTATAATTTCAACTACATGTTTCGGCCTAAAAGGCCATCATTAGATTGAGCACAAGATTAAAACAATATATATACACAGTTCATATGGAATCAAGATCTCGAAACCTCACAATTTGTACTGTTCTGTGGGCATACATAACATGGTTAGAATAGCCTTGGAAAATAGAATATCCGCATAACAGTATAAATTTTGAAGTTTCGAGATCTCTATTCCATATGAACTGTTATACATACATATATATATATATATTATTTTGCCGATCCCAGTGGCCGTGCGGTCTAAGGCGTGGGTCTTCGGCCGCTCGCTTACTAGGATCGTGGGTTCGAATCCCACCGGGGGCATGGATGTCTGTCCCTTGTGAGTGTTGTGTGTTGTCAGGTAGAGGTCTCTGCGACGAGCTGGTCCCTCGTCCAGAGGAGTCCTACCGAGTGTGGTGTGTCTCAAATGTGTGTGATCATGAAATCTCGACGAAACGAGGAGGCCCAGTCCTATATAAGGCTGTCGAGCCATAGGGGAAAAAAATATATATATATTCTTTTATTCTTGTGTTCAACTCGACGATGGCCTTTTAGGCCGGAACATGTAGTTGAAAATTATAGAATAAATTGTTGTGTTTTGACTGGACTTATCGTAATTGTAATTTCCTTTCTTATCGTGATAATAAACGTCTAGTGGGACAATTTACTATTTATTTTTGTCAGCAAGCATTATCTTTTTTTCAGCATCTCTGCAAAAACTTACAAAATTATAACATAATTACATAGACACGCAACATATTTTCAGGCCATATGAAGGCAACGTTTCTCCCAACGTCATTAACTGACCAGCCTCCTTACTCAGTAACCAGCTTCAAGGTACAGGGACTTCTTTAATCCTTTGGTTCTAGAATTGTATTCTCAGTGCATTCCGCAAAACCCCGATTTAAATTACAGGAATTGATTCTTTCATGCAAACTTCACCAACAAACAAAAAACAAAAGGAAAAGACCCAGCATAGACGTACAAAAATGACTATAATTGGCCGAAACATATGCTGCGCCCTTGTGGAACTAAACCTAGCACCGTGCGACGCAGCGTATGCGTCGTTCAGCGCCAAAGGGTTGACTTCACCTCACGTTTTGCATCCTGAAATGCATATAGTTAGAAATCACATTTTAAAAATGGTTTCCACCTCACAGGAAATGTATGCCATTCCATTATAGCGACCACTTTGTTAATGGTGCTTCTGAAAAAAATATCGTTTATTGTAAGAATCGTTAGAAAGACAGACCTGAAAGTATTTTGTGGAAAAAATACAGCGTCCTGTCACTTACAAAGAGCTAATGACCATGGCGATTTAACGGTTTAGACCTTCGCCGAGAAGTGGCCGCGAGATCATGTGCATGGAGACGGTATTTGCTATTGGTTACGACGCAAAATGTGAGCCAAGTGTTGTAGTGTTACATTTCACCTTCTTCTCCTCTTCGACTGAACACCTGCAACACTCGAGCACTTTGGTGCCAGTCTTTCTACAGGGTGATAAAAAATCTTTATTCAACTTATAACTCCATGGAGCAGAGTCCTCCTTCACAAGCACCATAGCCGCTTAGTCAAGAAATTTTCTGCCATTTTTGGAATTCAAAAGACAGATCTGTGATCACAAGAGCCTGACTCTGACCTGCATCCTGATCCAGATATACACAGTTCATACTCTCATACCTTACTTCTCTTACAGCCATTTTAATATTATCTTCCATTTACTCCTAGGTGTTTCAAGTATTATCTCCTTTCAGGTTCTTCGATGAAGACTTAACTATGTACCCACCTCCATCTTATGCCTGCCAACCTCACATCCCCCTCGATAAGCTCGCCCCATTAATATCTGATGAAGAATATAAATTAGGACGTTCCTCATTACGTTCATTGTGTTCGTCACACTTCTCCCAAGCTTCTTGTTACTTCATCTGTTTCAGGCCCAAATATTCATCTCAATACTTGGTAGGGCTTATTCAAAAAAGTTTTTACGATGACATAGGTAAGCCTATCATTTAGAATCATGAGGGTTCCGGTATTCTGGTCTGGTATTCCATCCAGAGTCGCCCTCGGTGGACTAGTGGTTAGCGTGCTCGCCACTGGACCCAAGGTTCGCGGGTTCAATCCCGACCGAGGTTGATGGATTTTTAAGGAGGGGAAGTAAAGCCGTCGGTCCCATGTCGTAGATTTACGACATTTAAAAGAACCTTACGGACATGAATAGAACTAGTAATGCTCGTAAGCAAAATTCAGCGGTCATTTCTCACCAAGTCTCTGATTAACTGCTAGATGGCTATGGCAGTTATATCAGGATGAGTAGAAATTGTGCAGTCAGTGGACTGGTCACTCACTACAGAATGCACACTTCTAGACCAAGAAACCTCTGAAAGGAGGCCCTTTTGCTCCGCAAGGAGCGACAGGAAGTAACTAACTAACTATTCCATCCAGAACATGATGAGTAGGCTTAGGATTGTATGCATTTTGCATATTGCTTATGTAAAATGTATATTTTAACTTAGGGCTAATCTTATAAATAATTAATTATGCATTTAAATTGCTGATTGCAAAATATGTACTTTTGCTGAAGAGATTTTAAAATATGCATTGTACACATGAAATATGGAAAACACATATAACTTCAAGCCTAATAATGAGTCTATCTTCTTCTCTTTGAGTGACAGACCACAGTTCCATCCATGCCCAAATTAGGATATTTATCATACTGCTGTGTCTGCTGTTAACCTAACTGTCCATGAAGTGCCTTATGTCGTTACAAACAGTTGACCAATTGTTTAAAAAAGTACCGTCTTGTGGGACGTGACTCGTGTAATTTGGTAGGTAGATAGAACTACCAAAGTAAACGGCATCACAGTCCTGAAAATTGTAATTTTAATGACCATTCAGGTCTTTAGTGAAGTTACGCCGCATTGACAGTTAAATAGTTACAACCTTTCGAAGGAACATGATGCCTTCATCTTCATGGTCAAGTTTCTTGGACTACTTGACCCTGAACATGAAGGCACTACGTTGTTTGAAAATGTCTGTAACTTTTGTACCAGTCACCACGGCTTAACATCTCATAAGACTTGAATCTTCATCAATACCGCTGTGAGAGCCTCAGATCTCCTGTCACAGTCTTAAGATTCACCAGTATGAAAGCCTGACAATATTTAAAATAGTGCCCACTTCCAAACAGCCCCAGCCGGTACCCGTTTAAAACACTGTCCACACTCCACCCCTCCGCACAACATCCCAAGGAACTGTCGTATCTGTTGGCAGCACATCGGAAGTAGCAGGGCGCATGTGTACACAGTGAAGATGCCTCCAAGAAGTTTTTCAGGACAGGAATGGTATTGGTTACTGGTTCCCCTCCATTTGTACATTGTCTGTCGCGCATGTGGATGGGACAGGAAGATAACGTTGCAGTTATTTCCGTGGAGGGGAGAAGCTATCTGTTTCCTTTTGTCTCATCCCCGTAGCTAACGCGCATGTGCACTTTGCGTCCCCTCGCTCTGATTCGTTACGTTCAAGGATGAGCCCAGATAAGAGTGTCATCTCTACCCGCCCATTACGTCGTTTTCCTTAAACAAAAATGGAGAAATTTAAATTCTCTCCCTTCCGTGTCAAGATAAACGTAGGCCTATACCGAGTATGCCACAGCACTAGTACGGGATCGTGGGTTTGAATCTCGCTCAAGGAATGCGTTTCTGTTCGCTCTTTTCTTTACTCTTATTGGATGTTTTGATTATTCATGCAAAGATTCACGCCGACTCTCTGAGTAAACCCAATATAATGTGTAGGAAGAAACAAAAATAGACTACAAATAGGAGTGCTGATGGACGGAATCTGGAATTTTCTACCAAGTTCTAGCAGGTTCAACACGTATTCAGGAGGCAGGTTTACGATCTCCATGGAAAAGAGTCCTAACAACCTTTCACCCAGCCAATATATATATATATATACACCAACTCAGTGGAACAGAGTCCTTCATGAGAAGCAAACAGTCATTCAGCCACTCGAGGCATTCCACTAAACAATTCCGTGGAACAGAGTGCGTTCAAAAAAATTTTTTTCCGACAATCATGTCTTTTATGAGATAATGTGGGAAAATATGGTAGAGTCGGCAAGGTCACAAATCACAATTTAATAAGGCGCATGCGCATTACATGCTGGATAACTGAGACTACAGACAAACAGTCAGAATACGTAATTCTTATTGTTTTTCCACGACAACAATGGTTACGCGAACGCGTCTCAATGATACGTTATACTTACATTGCCTATCTTGTTAACTGTAAGTATCGGTTTAAAAGCGTCCGCCTCTTGACCCTATCCTGATCCAGAAGACCTGAGTTCGCAGCCTCATAAGAAGACCCAATGTACCTCTGAAAGGTCTATTTTATTATTAAAATTCTACACATTCATACTTCTACGCCATGGTCTACAAATTGGTATCTTCCCTTGAAATATTATAATTCTCATACTAATATCGCTTATGTAACCAGTTATTTTAAATATAGGACCAAGTGCCCAAGAAGGTAACATCCACAATGATGGCCTATATCTGACAGGTTATTTAGCGACATGCATAAGCTTAAAGCTATCAATTAGGTCTACATCAGAAGAAGGGAAAGACCAACTAGCGGCCTGTTCATACACAATACAAATTTCAGACCGGCCCTTTGCCACATGGGCCTATGTTTTCCCTACGTACAATTACAGGCCCAGTTTAATTATTCACAAGATTAAAATAAAATTAAGGAAAATAGCCCTTTTGAGTCTTATGTCGTTTTGTTGAGTTTAGACTTTTTAAGTCTAATATTAACTAGACGACGTATGTTTCTGCATACTCTAATTTAGGACTGCGTATAGTGCAGTGTATGGTTTTTGGCCTGTGGAAATTTCAAACGATAGGCTAGGAGGGAGTCACCAATGCAGCGACAGCATGTTTGGCCCTGTCCTTCTCTCCGCTTCCGTAAGTACAGTTGACCTTTTCAGACTGAAGTTTCAAGCAAATAAGCACCCACCCCTCACCACTTCACCACACCCAGTAGGCCCGTCCGCGAGATCCGCAAACTCCTCCACTGGCCAAAAAACCGTAAACTGCGCTATACAAACGGGAGACATGAATTTAATATAATTCTACATAGAGATATGTAGCCCGTGCACATTGCATCTGGCAAGTCAGAGAGAACACTTTTCCAACTCTGTGTTAGAACTAAGTAAGAAGAACAAGACCGCTTGGTTATTGTTGAGGCTGACTCATTAGCACTTTTACAAAGAATAAAAACAATGAACTTCAGTGAATGAAATAATTGCGATATATCTTAAGGTAATAAAGGTAAAGTTCTCCTTAGAACAGGCCATGAAGGCCCAGAGGGGGAGTAGAGGTATAGCTCTACTCTTTCTTTAACCTCGGCTCTAGATGAGGGTGGGTGGTCAACTCCACGCCCCGGCCGTTTTACCCTCGGGAAAGGGACCCGATACCCATTGTATAGGAGGCTGAGGGGGGCCCCAGGGCCGGTCTGGACGGTTGCGAGAAAATCTCGCCCCTACCGGGATTCGATCCCCGGACCGTTCAGCCCGTAGCGAGTCGCTATACCGACTACGCTATCCCGGCCCATTCTTAAGGTAATATATAGGATAAATATGCATCTAATGGAACTGAGTAAAACCATTAAAACCCTAACTCACGACATAAGGCAGTACACGTGTATGAGAAGCCGCAAAATGTAATTTCTGTGTAGCAAGGATCGTTCAGTGTACCGGATCAGGTAACAATAAAAAAACCTCTTCAAGGAAAGAATTAATTTTCCAATATACGCCAATTTGTTTTTCATGTGAAGCTGCTGTCTCCTTTTCCACACACATTCCCTTCATATTTTCGGTCTCCGTTTCTCTTTTAAATAACAGATTTTTATATCCTTATAAGGGAAGAAAATGAGGATAAAGGAGGAGGAACAGGCGGAATAAAGAAGGAAGCGTGTGGAAACGACAGCGGAGACCCGTCGGTCGATAGAGGCACGCAAAAAGACTTCATCTGATTTGCGTACGGCTGCAACGATGCTGCCACGTGCCTCAGTGTTCAAGTCTGGTTGCAAATCGAAGGATTTTTTTTCCCCATTGTCACCAATATTCAAAAACAAACACTACGATTCCAAAGGTACCTGTTTCCCTCCTCAGATGAAACCACTGTCCTTGTGAATGTTGGTGATATTATTCATGTAAAACCATTGACAAAAATGTATATGTTACAATTAAAGGATTTTTTCTTAAAATGATTTTGAAATTATTCGGTTGAATAGCATTTTATGCGTGTGTATCGCCCGCCGCAGTCTCAAAGGCCTACCGAGTTTTATGTATGTAGGAGTCCATCGTATTCAGATTGCCCCAGCAGAAAATTTTAGCCCTGACACTGAGTACCCTAAGCCTACTCGTGGATTTGCTCTCTACGTCCAGGTAAATGTCGGGAGATTAGACCTACGATTATTTCAAGTAGGTCACGGCCCCTTCCTTCCACATTACTTCCAATTCACCATTCATTAATCATCCTCTCAGTCAACGTTGTTCCTACAAAACGGCCCCCCACATTCTTATAGGCATGCAGTAGGCCTGTCCGTTATTACGCATTATATAGCTGAGGTGGATGTCAAAAACCAAAACACGTAGTTTTTAAAAGGAAGTATCGATTTTAAACAATTATTTTTTGATCACATGTTTCGGCAAAAATTGGATTAAAACATTCCTTCAACATTAACTGAAGCATTTTGTAAAAAAATGAGATCTCCGTCTTACTAATAACATTTTGTTTTATACATGCGTTTCTTATTTTTTTTTACAAAATACGAATACCCGATGATGGCCACGTAAAGGCCGAAAATGTAGTGCAGTCGACATTAAATAATTTGTCAACGTTAAGAAGTGACGGACGGTTTCCTTTCTCCTTATTTACATGTGTTTGATCTTACAGCTTTGCATATTTTCGTGTATTTCTTTTAATAAATGCGGGAATTAAAGCCATCAAATACACTGTTTTTCTGGATAAACTAGGTCCTTTATTGTAACTAAAAATATCCTACAGAACTACGAAGAAGAAATGTAAGAAGAATTCAAATTGAGATGTAACTTTGGACACCGTGTCGTCTGGTAGATGTGTAGGAACTTTTCGGAGAACGGCAGGTCTACTGTCTGTACACTAGAAGTGCACTCCCCCTTCTTGTTTCCTTCTTCCGTAAACACAAAACAAAGCACAAACACTACACTATTTAAAAACACCAACTGGATGCACTTTTTATTTTAAAAAACTGTATAGTTCTTTAAAAAATTTTAATAAAACCCGACATATGTTTCGGCTCCTCACTGAGCCATCCTCAGGGGTTTTTTTGTCACTAAAACTGCGTATATTTAGAAACGTCTATTTATTGGTTCACAAGTGCTTCCAGTTGGTGTTTTTAAATAGTAATTGTGATAAGATGCACGGTGTTTTTAGAATAAAACACAAACACTACGTTTTTGAATAACAATGAATCGCCTTATAACTGCTGCAACTTCGTTCCGTTTTAACCTCCACTGTCAGTTACTCATATCTCTTTACGTTCCTGTGTAAATCATTATAGGCAAAGACCTGAGCGTCTTTAAAACTACAGTAAACATCGTTCTATATTTAGTGTAGCAAGGTGCGGCCACGCGGTCACCAGTAATGCCTGCGTAAAAGGGAATGGCTTACAAGCAGACCTATGTATTTGCTTCGCTGTAAATGACATATAAAAGTGGAATAAGTAACTTACAAAATTTACTTTGTCAACAGATTGACAGTAACAATGGGTACGGGGGCCCATCCTTGTGAACAAGTTAACAGAAATAGCATTAATAATAATAATTCTTGGCTCAACAGCCCTGTATGGGCCTGGGCCTCCTCTTGCCTCCTCTTGTCGAGGTTACTAAGTCATGCGCATTCATGGCAGCTGTGACCGGCCAGCTAGCCGCGCTTAGTGTTCTATCGATCCTGATGTGCACGCCAGAGCCATCTGGCAGGCAGTCAGGATGAGAAATGGAGGCAATTTGGCTTACGCAACATTTTTATTCATGCCCGTAAGGTTCTTTTACATGCCGTAAATCTACGACATGGGACCGACGGCTTTACTTCTCCTCCATCGACCTCGGTCGGGATCGAACCCGCGAACCTTGGGTCCAGTGGCGAGCACGCTAACCACTAGTCCACCGAGGTCGACAACAGAAATAGCATTACATCTTTCATTTCCCGACAAGATATATCATTTCTCTTTCAATTCATAAACCTATTGCAAAATATAATGTGGTATGTTTCAGCTACAGTACATTAAGTTACTTTAAAATAACTTACAATGTTTACATGGGTACAATTTTAGATGCATTATCCTGTATAAGATATCTTCATATCACGAGCTTCAGTGCATTCATTTGTTAACGTCGTATTGAGTAAGAAGTTCATAAACAACCAAATAATCCAGATTTAGCTGTCCGATATAGACCCTACATATACTTTTCGTTTTTTTTTTTTTTTTTCGCAGTCAGTAGTTCGAGATGCACAGTTTTGAGGTACTTTATCTAATTGAATAAGCTCAAATGTAGCCAAGCGTGAGGCAAGATTGGCATCCCAGGCTAAAGCGATCCACTTCACAGGTCTATATGCTGAGACTACATACACAGCGCCACTTGAACCGGTGCTTACAAACCACATCACTTTGTGTACGCAGCTAAATGCACTGGGGAACGACTCTACAGAACAACAAAAGGGATTCAGCCAGTTAGAAAAACGGGCTAAACCCTCCCGCACACGGTTTGCAAGTAATTACACCACGTGACCCCAATGTCAAGAGCTCTCACTGAGGATGTCGGGTAGAAATAATATAAAAAAGTGTATTCAAACCTATATAGAATTTTGGGAAGGAGAGAATTTTTAACGTGTTTTGATTTTCTTTTACAATAGTTAAGTTATACATATATATATATTTAGATTTATAAACAAAAAGGTTACAAAATATAGCTTATCCTACTGTGAGTGGTGTAAAACGTAACAAAGGATTTTAAAAGTGAGATTACTGCAAATACAACAGCTTCTCAAATAGTATATATTTTTTTTTGCGGGCCGATGAAAAGTTGCAAATATTCGCCTTTTTTGCTTCGCTATGGCTGCTCGTGTGCCTGTCCGCATATACCTTGAAAACCGCTTAATGGATTGTCTTAAAATTTGATGATGGGGAGTTTCACTAAAATCTGTTGATGATACTATTGCTTTCTAATTGAACAAAAATACGGAAGACTTCGAATTAAAGACCTAATATACATGTTCTTCTCGCTTCTCCAACTAAGTCATTAAATATTTACCAGATTAAAATGTTTCGAACAGATGCTATAGGCCCTGGCAAAATAAAATGCAGTCCTATAACCTGTTTCATGTTTAATGCATGTTTTCTGTACGTTTCACGGTTTTATAGATGATTAAGTAAGAGAAATGTTATGCTGTGTTGGCTCATACCATCAGAATCAGTAGACCGATTTAGGTAAAACTTCCTACTTTTCTTATTACTGGAAAGAAAACGTGATTTAAAACAGGACACTAATCAATGAACAGATAAGTATTTCCGCTGTGACGCCTGCTTGTAATATGACGTACAGTAATCATATACTTACATATTTGATTCATAGAAAGATGTAAGAAATTACTCTGGGTTTAAGCACTCCGAAGGTCTTTAAATAAAACAATACAACCATTATACTTCGAGTATAAACTGATATGCGTCTATTAGGCGACTTACATAAAGCAACTCAACACGTTTCGATTCAACAGTTGGTCATCTACAGGAGGAAGAACTTTTAACAAGGGGAGGTTTATAATTAAATGTTGAAAACTAATTTTCTTTTGAATAGATAGATATAAAGATAACACTCACATGTAATGACTAACTCTATAATAAAATTTAAATTTATGATGTTCATTACTGCTTCTGTTACTTAGTACTGTTTAATACTACATCACGTGGTACATAAGGAAATGGCAGGTGTGTTTTTTGTTATTATCTCATCAATCTCTGCCGAAATATTTGTCCAATCTTAATTAGTCGGTTTTTGGTTTTTGTTGTTGTTGGGTTCTACTTGATATTACAGATTATCGTTATGTATTTATTTGTAACTTAGAAATAAAATATAGTGTGAAATAACGAGACTGAAATAATAGACACCTTGATAGGTTGGACTATGATGCTTACCGGTGTTTGTACGTAGTTGGTCGTGACTGACTTAAGCGTGTTTCTGTACTGGGTAAATGAATTTATGTCAGTGGATGGATGTCACGTGGCTTACTCCCCTCACACTTACATAACGCCCATGCCAGGTTACAGAGGCTGTTGATGCCTTTCGGCTAGTCTTCTTTGATTAGGCTATCTCCTTTCTTTGTTATGAAAATCTAAAATTTTCAGTCTATTTTTTTACCTTTATAACTGTATTCAGTTTCGTATTGTTATTACAGATACGTGTAGCAAGTTTTGAAGAATCTGAATTTTATTTGGTGTTCTAATACTTCTTTTGTAATACATTTCAAGGGCCACTTTACATAATTTTGACAAACTGGCAGTCAAAAAATTATTCCTAAATACTAGGGGTTTTCAATATTGGAATTTGTGAATTATTATTTATGGTACCTGTAAAGTACTGTCCGTTCAAAACGAGATTTTACCTTCGCGTTTGTGAATAATTTAGTATACCGTAATCATCTGAACAAAGTTCGGCAGCATGTAAAAGTGACCTCTTTAAAGGGCTTCATATTTCTTTCTACAATGTTGCTATTTGAATATACTGGTGAAATTTTGGATTTTGTGATTATACACGTTTATTGATTTTCTTTTATCATGGCATTATACTATATATCCATTATCATCTGCAATTTTTTAAATTCCTTTTACGTATTTTTATTGATAGTGAGTCCATAGAGTAAAAGTAGGAATCTAAACACGTCTACTTATATTCATTATGAAGATCATTGATTTCTGGAAATGGTTATATTTTCATTTATCTAGGTTTTGTTTAATATTTCAAGTAAAAGTACTGCGAAAATATCCTGTTAGATTGTTTCATTAAACATATAAAATCTTCTGTGCTAGCCAATCCGTCTTCAGTTGCAGCAGCATTGCGTTCTTAGAATTATATAGGGTGTAGTAGTCAGATTTCATCTATAAATATATACATATATATATCGGCTATGGAATGTACTAGAAATGTTGTGTTCTCTGTGAGATATCTTATGCTTCTTTATACTGTGTTCCTTAAAATTTCCTACAACTAAACCGGAGAATGGGGAGCACTTGCCAACACCACTTTTGTGTTTGAAGGAAAGGCCTGCGAAATAAAGCTGCTTACCGTTACGCCTGAAGTTATTAAGTATTCGATAAGTAATAAGGAAAGAAAAATGACGAAAACGTTACGAAACTCGAAAGCTAATTTTCACAGGCCTAATCTGTTTACAACAAACCCTGTGGGCCGTGTCCTGAGAGAGTCTACACATTCGCAGGATTCACAGTTCTCGTTACATTCTAACCACTTCCCTAGCTAAGTCTCATGCCTCCCGGGCTACACTTAAATCTCAAATCTACTAAAACCCTCTTTACCGAATTCCCAACTAATATTTCTAAGCACGTCTTATTTTGCAGCATCAATTGGCAACATGGCTTTATGCTTAATCCATCTAAATAAAGAATTTCAGAACCATTTATTGAGAGAAAACAATTTAAATAAGAGTATCAAACAATTTTTAACACCCTGTAATGAGCCCATAAATTGTAATATTGCAGACACAATAACGCAGTTCTCATCTTTCCTCCTTTTTTTCTTATGCCTTTTATTCCCATTTCCTTCTTGGTTTACTGTCAGTACTTATTTTTCTTATTTTCCCCTTCTGTCTACAGCCGCCAAGCCCTTGGCCTTTATTCTCTCCTTCTTGTCTTGACCGGTCGCGTATTTAGTTGGACTATCCATCAGGGGATGGGGAGGGGGCCCGTCACAGCGATCTGTGGCCAACGGGTGACTCTCTGTAATAAAACGACTCCAAACATTCGAGTTTCCCTGTCCGCAGTAACAGCCACTACAGGACGATTGCGGCAGTAAATCCTGATAAACTTTTCCACACTCTCAACATTCATCATAAAATGTTCACTTTCTTTCCTTTCTCCTTCATGTCCCTGATAAGGTACGAACTGCTGTGAACACAGGAGCATAGCTCTAAGCCTTAATCCTTTATTAACACTTTGCAGCATGAAATTGCCCTAAATAATATTACAAATCAAGTACCGACAAATTCCTCATGGATACGTAGATATATGTCCCATTCAGAAGAGTCTGAAAAAAGGAGATGCTTTAAAGCCATTGCTTTTCAACTTTGCTTTAGAATATTCCACTAGTCGCTACTAAATATTTTGGTTTGGGGAAAATAATGGAGAAAAGTAACATATATTCATTCATATCTTCTCCGCGGAATGCAGGACGGAATCACAACATCCTGGTAGGTAACAAACTTTTTTAAAAATGTGGCAAAGTTCAAATATCTGAGAAGGGCATTAACAAATCAAAATTGCACGAAGGAAAATATTAAGAGCAGATTAAATTTGGGAAATACTTGCTACCTTTCGGTTCAGAATATTTTGTCTGTACGTTTGCTCTCTAAAAACCGTAAGGATCCTTATATTTCCTTGTTTTATACGGAAAGAAAACTGGTTTCCTTATATTAAAGAAAGGACATAGGCTAAGGGTGTTTAGTAAGAGGGTGCTGAGGATGGTATTTGGGCGTAAGAGGAAGGAACAATTAGAGGCTGTAAAGAAGGCACATTTCGGCGGTCATATTTCGTTCTCCTCGCCAAATATTGTTCAGGTGATCAAGTAAAAGAGACGACATAGGCGGGGGACGTGGCACACGCGGTTGAGAACAGAAGTACATACAAGGTGTCGACTGGAAAGCCCGAAGGGAAGAAACCGCTTGGAAAACCTACGAGTAGATGACAATATAATATTAGAATAGATATTAAGGGAATATAATTTAAGGGCGTGGACTGGTTTCATCGCGCTTACGATATGGAAGTGCTTGGCAATTGTAAACACTGTGACGAACAGACGGTTCCCATCAAATAAGGAACACTTCTTGACTAATTTGGGACCTATTAACTTCTAAAGGGAAATTCTGCTCTCTGAATTTCATTACTTAAGTCTGTCTAGTTAGTCAGTATCAGTGTCATTGACACCACACTGCTTCTGGAGATTACGTTTATGTTTGGGAAGTGACGTCAAATAATTTCGTAAATATTTAGCAAAGTTTCGGCGGAACCTGCTGCCGGACGACCGCATTCTTGACACTCACCGCTCTGACGACTTCATACGTCACAGTAAATCTCCACTACGAAGGTCATTCAGTGACTACTGCTTAGCGAAATAATACCTGCTGATTTTGAGAAAGGTATAAGACAGAAATTTGCATAACTTAGGGGACATACAGGCCAGTGGCGGACTGGCCAGGGTGTCAGCTTGCCCGATGGCAAGTGGGCCCCCTTAAACATTAGACAATATGTTAAAAATGTTAATGACCTTTTAGTAGCTTGAACATATAATATAAGTTCCAATATTATTACTGGCTGCAACTAAAATTTACGTTGTATTACTATTTTAATAAAAAATTTTTAATAAAATCCAACATTTATTTAAATTTAAAAAAATTTAAAAATTCAATTATAACAATCTGTATTTACATTTAGTATCTACTGTGTACTGCCAGTAATATGTACAATATATGTACACTGTAATTACTAAAAAAATATACATTTATTTCGCAAAAATTTTAATTGTACCTTTTTTCCACTTACGTATTTTTTGAAAATTTTATTTATTTCTTATAAAAATTAAATTATAGCCTTATAGTTGTGGGTGGGCCCCCTTTGTCTCCTGGCAATCAATATTTTTAGACCCAGTCCGCCACTGATACAGGCTTTGATGTGAAGGCCAGCGGCAAGTATCGTAGCCACTATGTCTTAAGGGATTAAAATACAGTTTCAAACAAACAAACAAACAATCAGCACAGCACAGTGATTTCCTGAGTGTCCAGATGTAGAGCCAGGTTTATCACTCATAAGCTGCATGTCCTGATTATAAAGGTTGGTGTAGAGGTAAGCACACTGGGAGTCCCCGGCCCTGATTTTGTTAAGCACGAAGAAAGGGCCTAATGAGAGTTGGTTATGTATCTGATGCAGCCACGAAGCGAAACCTGCAGATTATCTTCTTCGCTTTACTGAAGTAAAAAAGGCGTATCGGCCTAGTTAATTTGTTTGCTCCTAGAAAGCATCCAGTGGCGAAATATAAATGTTATGTTACTCATATCGTGCATATTCTTCAATTAAATATCAGCCAGCGTATGCCCTTAATAACAAACAATTCACGAGAAGTATTAATTTCTAGATGTTTCGGCACGGGGTGCCATCCTCAAGGGATTTTTTAGAACAAAGGAATACAAACCCAACACGTTAATCTACGTTGATTTTTGTCTCTTATGTATATTTAAAAAACTTAGGAATGTACCTCAATTAAGCAATGTTTCTTAATGAAGAATCCAGGCTGTGAATGGTTTTTTTTTCCAATGGCTCGACAGCCCCTTGAGGGCCTATGCAGCCTCATTTTTCGAGGCTTCACGATCACACCTTTAACACACCACAATCGGTAGGATCCTCTGGACGAGGGACCAGCCCGTCGCAGAGACCTCTACCTGACAACACACAACACTCAAAGAGACAGACATCCATGCCCCCGGCGGGATTCGAACCCACATTCCCAGTAAGCGAGCGGCCGCAGACCCACGCCTTAGACCGCGCGGCCACTGGGATCGGCTTGTGAATGGTTATGCATGAATATTTTAAGTTACATTGACACTTCCACGTCTTGCTAACACAACAAGTTCAGTGTACCAGACTGTCCCTGTTTTTACACGCAACTTACAATGGGGGAACAAGGATTTTTCTTATATGAGAGGCATAGACCTCTGCTATAACATGCATCAGGTAAAGTAGCTGAGCCATCACGACACGGAAGGTGGTGGGGTCTAAGAGAAAAAGTCTCGATGGGGACAGATACAATGTTATGAGTGATGACCAGTCCACTCGAACGGCGGGTCGCCCATGCAAGCAGTGACATATTCTGCAGGCTTCCAGTTCATGTTACACGCCAGTAACACAGTGCGGAGATTCAAAATTTGTAAACTTTGCATAAATTTTTGTTGTTAGTGTTGAATACTGCAGGCGAAACATGTAGCACTTATGCAAGCACAATAATTAAGCTAATTATAACATCTGATTAGAAAACCTTCAAGGAATGGATGATCTGAGGGCCAAGCAGAAATTCGATTAATCTTTTCTATGATCTTTATTCTAAAATCGATAATCGATTAATCTTTTCTATGATGTTCGTAAGAGGTGGGCTTTTATCAACAAGGTAATGAAGCTCGGGTTTCTTAAAAGACAAAACATTTTTGACTGTATGGGAGACAAATACTCAAAAAGGCCATGCCCCAATATGTTAGAATATGAGCGAAAATACGGGGTTGGACAGAGATACGTGACATGTTTTGAAATGAAATAGGTAACGGAAGTAAAGGGGAAGTTTATTAACAGATTTGTCAATACATACATCATGCAATAGAGAATTAATCGCAATGACCGACATCCGAAAATGACATTTTGCAGTTGATCTGCGTCGCGACTTTCACATCCTTGCATTGACACTGAGAGTTGCAACATGTCGTGGGAAGGATTCAATACACTGCCGAATGTGCTGTCTTATGTCAGGGGTTCTGGAAGAACGGGTCACATATAATTGGTCCTCAAGTAGCCCGACAGCGAAAAATTCAATGCCGAAAGATCGGACTAGCGAGAAGGCTAGTAAATATCTCCGTTCGAGAAGTGAGTCGCTGTAAAAAAAAAAAATTCTGCTGGAAACTTTTCTGGCTAATGAACTGCGTCATCCTGACCTGCCCGTGTGGCTTAAATAAGATGGAGCCTTGCCCACACTTACTCAGCTCTCGGCTGTCAATTCTTTCCTGTTCGGCTACCTGACGACCAGACTACATGATAACACGAAATGTCAGCATCCCGAACTTGAAACACAGTAATCGGCAGTGTACTAAAGCCATCCCCAATAAACAGCTGCAACGTGAAATAACGTCACTGCCAGTGCGAATGCAGAATGGCAAAGATCTCAACGAGATCACCTGCAAAATACATTCAAATGCTGATTGTTACGATTAATTCTGCAAGGAACTAAAAGGTATCCACATATCCCTAATAAATCACGCCTTCCCTTTCATTAGCTATTTCGCTTCAAAGGCCTTCATGTGTTTCTGTCCCACTCTGCATTAAAATGGGTTTTCCCGAGCATTATGGTGGGAGAGTGTGGACTACATCTGTATGGCTAAGAACGGCATCCAGTGGGCAGCTATCCGACAGGCATAATACAAGTTTATCTTTTATAAAACGTACCGATTGCTTACTACGACACTTCTTTTCTTCTCCTTATGCCTGTTTTCTGTGGCGCAACAGACCAACTCGGGCCTAGGCCGCCTCATTGAGGTTGCTAGATCACACACAACACACACACACACACCCGGTAGGACTCCTCTGAACGAGCGATCAGCTTCGTTTGCAGAGGCCGCTACCTACACAACAACAACAACAAAGAAGACGAATTCCATGCCTAGCGGGTTTCGAAACAGCAATCCCAGCAATAGAAAGTCCGCAGATCTACACCTTAAACCTCACTGTATCGGAAACGTGCTACTACCACTGTTAGGGTATACTAATTCGTCAAGAATGACTTTACTGTTTAGATTTGATTAGGTCGAAAATAAGGAATAACACTAAAATGGAGAACGGAGATTCAAACCATTCAAGAGAGGTTCCAAACAATGTCTCTTGTCTAAACAATAGGGAACCGTAGTGCTGCATATTACCGTGTAAATTCAGACATTAATAAATCAGACCAACAATAGGCCTACAACCTATCGAGGGAAAATCCCTAATAGGCAGTGACGATTAGGGATTCTATTAGTGAAGTCTGACGTAGGGAACGGGTTTGTTAATACACAGGGAAATTCTTGAACAGCGGAGGAAAACCGGAAATGCTAAGTTCACCGACGACCAAGGGTGGTGAATGCATCGTGTGACATGGGTCACGCTAAAATCCCGCGCAGTAATAGCATGCACGAGAGCACTGGTTTTATCTCTCAGTTTGAATTACTTCAACCTGGCGTGGAATGGCGTGTTATGAAGCAAGCAGCTACCCTAAGTCTTTATCGAACACACGTCGTAATGTGCTTCCTTTTCTTACATTCTGTCCCACTGCAAACGTAGGTTTGCAACATGTGGTCCGCGGGCCCCGCGTTTGTTTACGGCACGTTCTACGTTTAGAACGTGTCGAAGTTAAGGATTAATTAACTGACGAATATTGTTTGTTTGTGATGTGGTAAGTACCGCAGGCTATATAGTGTTCAATGACAAGATAAATGGTAAATAATGAATGAAACGGTCCGGCAAGAGGAAGTCTTCTCCTATTGAGGTAGACCCTACCATTCCGGCATTTGTCTGGAGGGATCGAGAAAAGCATAAAAACGTTTGTCCGAATAGTATGTGTCCCGGCCAAAATCCAAATAGGACATTTTCCGAATACGATTCCGCAAATTCACCACGTGAACCCAAACTTGTTGCGTGAAATGACATGCCATCTACTAGTAAACCATTAGTAACCCTCCCAATGAAATACTCGTACATCTTGTGGGGCCCTTGAAGTCACAATTTCGCTGAATATGCGCACTGCAAATATGAAGAGTATTTTTTTAAGAAAAGAAACATTTTGCAAGAACGGATAGAATAACAATAGACAGTAATAATTTAGATGTACATCCTACTTTACTACTAAAGGTCGACACTGCAGTACCGACTACGACACTATAATACTAACTATAACACTGCCGCTTTTTTGCTGACATGTTCAGGTAAAATCATAAAAACGAGAGAATTTTCACATCTTTTTTTTTTCATGAAAATACGTGACGACAACTCGGAAAACTTTGCGACAAATATCGCTTAAACTAATCATAGTCTTTACCCTTGTTATATATTCCATATTAGAATACGTGACCTTTACTGGAAAAATAAGTTACGTGTTAAGGCTTCGCCTATTTCTAGTAAATTTTTTTTGTTTTTTTTTTATTTTGTGACACTGTTTTCTGTCTCTCTCTGTAGTGTTAATAATACACAAGAGTCACACAAACCAACCCCCCTCCCCCACAAGTAGCTCAAAGGATTCGTCACGCGAAGGAAGCGAAAGATTTACTGAAGAACAATCAGAAGATAAGGCGTTAGCGTGCAACTATTGGCCGCACACTTTGCCCAATTACCTTTATCTGTACGACGCTCTACAATGCCTGCTGACCTTTTAATTACAGCATACATTTTCAACCCCTCCCAAATTGGATGGATGAACTGAAATGCTTATTATCACATATATAAACCTCGCGTATCATTATTTAAATTAATAACATTTAAAATACTAATACACTTCATACTTTACATGCAACCAAATGCTTCCCCAATACAAAGACTAATCCTATAATGCTATTTAGGAAAATAATCGCTCCTTATTCTAGAATTATACCAAACACATTAATACATAAATATGCGAAGAAACTGGAGATTTCATTCGTGTCAGTTATTTGGGAGAACTTGGGACAAAGAAATCTGAGGTAACGCAGTAACCGAATCCTGAACAAATTTCATTCTTCTACCTGTCCCACTCTTCCATCACCATAGTTGCCACATGGTCAGTCTGCTCTCAGTGACAGTAAGTACATTAATTGGCACTGTAAATGTCTGGAAGTTCCTCCTCCAGCGCTGCTTTCACATACTGCGCTGTGCATTTACAGCCTAAAATGCGCCGTTGTAAAGTACAGAGTTCGCGCAGCACATTGGACCCCTCACGGGCCTTTGGCACAGTTGAATGATGTTACGAGTACGGACGATGGGGAAATATAAATGCGTGGTGGCTATGCCAGCAAGCTGCATGCTCGCGTTCTATCAAACACGCATAGTGTTCCTAGTCGCCAGTTGCATTGGCTGTTGTGAATATCGCTTGTATCATGTCTTTGAGATCGCTAGTAGTTTATTTTGCTTCCATCCCCCCAACCCCCCTTACGACCCCCAGCCACACGCTTCAACAATCAGGTACATGAAGCAGCAGATTTATCTGGCTCGGGCTCTAACTACCGTGATTTAAAGTTTAACAACCCTGCTCGGGCCTAGACCGCCTCATTGTTGAGGTTTCTAGGTCACACATAGGTCTACACACCACATCGGTAGGACTCCTCTGGACGAGGAATTGGCCTGTCACAGGACCTCTACCTGAAAAAACACAACATTCACAAGAGACACACATCTATGCCCACGGCGGAATTCGAAACCCAATCTCAGCAATAGAGAGGCCGCAGACCTGCGCTCTAGACCGGCGGCCATCAGGATCGGCTGAAATGAAAATATGCCAGGCATTTAACAGCACTTAGGCTTATTAAGTATTAAACTGTTAATGTGTAGCTCACTGTTTTTTGTACAATAAATTCATCAGTTTCGAATTTAAAATTTAAACGACGAATAGACTCGCTTTGAGATCTATGCTAAACACATCCTGAAATTTAAAGAGGCGGTTATTTAAGATCTGCAAATTTCTTCTCGATACTCCGCCAAATTGCTTTCTTTTTATTTCCTGGTGACAAACAAATTGAAGTCTCTGTCAGAAAGGTGGGAATCAACCCCTTATTTATATTTCTGTCACAGCTTCGAATAAAAATTCTGGAGTTCGTAATCCGCGATATAAACGGAGTAACTTTTGTCACTTGTAAACTGCTTAGGTGTCAGTGAAATGTCTGGATCAGGGCTAAGAGTTGCAAAAAGCTCAACGTACGAAATGTACAGACAACCTAGCGTTGCTAGAATAGTAATATGAGAAAAATTAATATCGGATAAGTGTGTAGCTTGCCTGAAAAAACATTAATTGAATACAGAACTTTGGTGGTAAAATTCTTCATAAAATCGTCGTCAACGGGATCGAAGAACGGGGTAGAGACAGACGTCATGTGCTTCATTACCGCGACCATATCAACTACTGCGACCATGCAGCAGTGTTGCAGTGTTTACGTGGAGCTTCTTTCTGGGGTAAAGCAGCAATACCCACCACTTCCTCCTAGATTCGACGTTAAGAATGAGTGAAGAAATACCGCCAATCCCCATACACCTTCGTGGCCTGAACAGAGATAACCTTACTTTTACCCTACATGATAAAATGCGGGAAAGTCAATCTTAAATCCACGAAAAAAAAAATTATCACAGGAAGTGAAATTCTAATTCAAAAATCCATCTGCTCTGCAGTCCACTTAGTCTCCTATTCGACGGGCAAAGAGGGCTCTTTCTCCGAGAGTAAAGCGGCTGAGTCTAAAGCTGACCACTCACCTTCGTTAGTACTCAGGTTTCAGTGTGAGTGGAGCTATAACTTCACTCCCACATATGCCTTCATGGCATTCTCAGATACAACTTTAGCTTTACAGGTTACCATGTGTTTTTAATAAGATCAAGGAGGATACGATTGAGTGGCTGTGTAGCTTGAATGAGGCCTACTAGAATATATGGGCCTACAAATTCAAGCAACGTAAATTTGTTAATAACCACCAATTAGAAGAAAAAGAGGTGGATGGGAGGATTACATAAGAAAGTACATTGCGGAGGGAGGTGGGTAACACTGGCTCATGATCCTATCAAGCTGTGGGCTTTGGTGTTAAACTGTGTTGAAACCTCGGGTTCTGTTACAGAGGATTAGATTACTGATGCAAACTGGTCGATGCCACACACATGCAAAGATCTCTGGTAGCCATGAAATTCTGCAGCTGCGGTTCAAATCGAGCATGGCGAAGACACAGTGCAAAGTTCGCAACCGTGACAGCGGTTCAGGGTGTCAATCACTGCCACGGAGGCGGACGGCATTAAGAAGCTGACCCAAGGAATTACAAAACCGTCTCCTCTGACCAAAGTCCCAAACTCCTAAACATTTCTTCCCTCACACTGACATCTGGGACCTACAAACAGATATCAAGTTGCCTATTCACATTTCACGTGCTGACATCACATTCGGTTTATGATCTGCAGATATCTAGGGATATTTTACCTGTATTAATGACAACACGCTTCGCCATATATTATTCAGATAATCAAAGCAAAACGATGAGATTGGTGGGGCATTTATTACATAGGGGAGAGGTTAGAAATGAACACAAAATTATAGTCGGAATACTTGAAGGGAAGGGCATCTTTTATGACCTAGTCGTGTATCATAGTGTAAATTAAAGCGCATATTATAGGAATAGACTTAGAAAGTACAGACTGAATTCATAAAGTTAACTTAGGGTCCAACTGCGAATTCGTCTAAGCAGGATTATGAAATTTCGGAGTCTATAAAACGCACAAAATTCTTCAGTAATTTGGGGAAATGTGAACTACTTGAAAGGGGCTCTGACGTTTTGCTGTAATTTGTCAGTTGACTATTAGTGACAAGTTTATACTGCGTCTTATGACAGGAGGATTACGAATGACGAATTAGGACAGACGTGGGAGAAAGTGTTCGTGAAATATTTCTGTGTAAGTCCCTGATACTTTCCTGAACGGACTGAGAAAACTACTCCGTAAGAGGTTACAGGAACATAACACACAGCGCTGGCCGTGCCATGGCTCAGGAGGTTAGTCGCCGGACTCTCACCACGGAGGCCCGGGTCCATCCCGGGTAGGTCTATGTGGGATTTGTGGTGGACAAAGTGGCACTGGGACAGGTTTTTACTCGAGTACTTGGGTTTTCCCTGTCAATTTATTTCCACCGGTGCTCCATTAAAATGGAAAAGCAAGAAAAACCTCTTAATCTTCCTCATAGGTTGCACAATAAGCTTTCAAAGCTGCGGTGCGTCCGTAGCATCTGCTGCGGGCCCTTCAATAAACAAAACACACAGAGAAAATGGTGAAGTTATTCAAAGTTTTACGGAGAAATTGTAATTCAGTTTCATGTACCTCCAATCGTGACACTCTTTCTGTACGGCACATCTTAAATTTATCCCCCATTTTGTTCTCGGTCTTAAGTAACCGATTTGAATAATGTCTCGACTAGAAATGTGTGTCTTTATTTTCTTGCTTCCAATCCGGTTTACATGTCCAACCAATTTTACTCATCTGGATTTCCCAATTTTAATCATATACACACAACCAGCCAGCCTTAGCAAACGCGGGCCTGATGCGATCCTTGTGGCGGGCCCCTAAAAGTTATTGGGCAGAGCAAAAGAATGACTAAGATTTTGGTATATTAATGTAAGTTAGGATAAAAAATTAAATAAACCCTTTTTATCATTTTTTATTTACTTTTAATCAAAGAATTAGTCAAACACATTATTTATTTAATTTCCCCCATGAGCGCGGGGCCCCCGTAAGCCCGGGGCGTGATTGCGTCAAATTGGGCCAATCGCCCTAAGGCAGGCCTGATTGCATGTATCATCAACATATCATCATCGTCTTCTCTGCAACTGCTGTTTGGGCTTAACTATACTACAATGGGCTTACAAATTTTAAAATATCCAGTTTATAGATAAAACTACTAAAACGTATATAAGTTTAAACATTTGCAGTATTTGTCTGCTGGGTGCCAGGTGTGGTTTAAAAGCTAATGAGTTACTGAAGTAAAGTATGAGCTGGCGTCCAAATTATATACTTGTGTCCTGTCCAGAGCAGAGAAATTCACGCTTATGTAGAACCATTAACTATAGAGATATCTGCACTACATACCAGACATATCTCCTTGACAATTTCGCCCAACTATTTAACCTTAGCCTTCCTTGTTTCATTAACACCATTAATTCACCAGACATGGATCGATTTTGCTAAGCATGAGGAAACCACTCTTGTTGAAGGAAATTCTGCATTAAATTACCTACTGTATAGCGCAGCCACTTAAAGCAACGGCAGACTATGAATGACTTTATTAATGGATATTAATATAGGTTTCGACTCTCACAAATGTTGTTGCAAATCTTTTCGGACCTAAAACTGAAATCAATCCCATCTTACTTTTTTTTAACTTTTCACTCATGTATATCATAAATATTTCAAATATTACTAGTAGGTTTCATTACGTGTAGACTCTATGACATGCATATTTCCCTTTTGTGAAAGCTGACAAAATGCAACTTTAGTGGGCCAAAATGTGACTGTTAAGTAATGGTGCACCAACCGCGCTTATTGCGGGTCTCCTCTGACAAATAACAAAATATGTTTTCCAGAGACGAAAAACTGTAAACACGTCCTCTCCATCATGTTTTCATTCATGTTTATAGTGCAAGAAAAGCATCTTCTATTCAAGCGACAGTTTTAACCGTTTAAATAATGTTGGTTGGTATATTTATAGCCTCCTTTGATATATGAGTGAATAAAAAATGTATTTTGTCCACACACAAAGCATTTAACCTTTTCGTATGATTCTCAGAATAAATAAGAATTATGCTCCTGAAAATCATTAATTGAATGTAAATTGTAATGGTGACGCAAGTTTTGTGTGAGGCAGAGACTGGACTTATAACGTCAGGCATCAAAGAATGAGGAAAAATTTGTTTCAAAGAAAGAGTACATGAAGGAAACTATAAAATAAAGAACGAAAATAAAGAAAGAAAGAAAGAAAAAGAAAGACTGTAAGAAGGTAAGAAATAATGGAAGATCTGTACTTCCAAAGTTCAACCTCGCTGTATTCCACTGCTCTGTGACTGTCGCTTTATTCCACCACAAGTATTCCTGCGCCAGCTTCATTTCTTGTTGCGTTTTGTGAAAGATGAGATG
Source organism: Reticulitermes speratus (assembly GCA_021186555.1). Classification (NCBI taxonomy): domain Eukaryota; kingdom Metazoa; phylum Arthropoda; class Insecta; order Blattodea; family Rhinotermitidae; genus Reticulitermes; species Reticulitermes speratus. The sequence goes on from JAJKFL010000005.1 coordinate 27,902,925, forward strand.
AGGTCCTTGTCTGCCCCGACAAGGAAGCATTTTGTTCGCTCGCAGAGGTTAATCATGTTTCAACCATAACTCGGGTAGTAATATAGTTCTGCCGGCTGCTATAACCAGATGTCTCTCGCGCAGCCATCACCACTAAAATATGGCCAAGGGCGACGAATTTGTTACGAGACTAGCTGAGCATGCCTGGGTGTGAAATGGAGGGTGAAACAAGAAATGATGCGGTGCCAGAGAGGGATGAGTGTGTTCCCTCTCATTTTTTCTCTTTTGAACAATAAGAAGAATGTTTCATATAAAGCGTGGATTTCACAACACAGCTAGCAGATTACTTTACTCTTAGCCGCACATTTTTAAAGACGGACGGCATCTTGTGCTTTATAGCGAAAGCACTGCGACTTAATTTTAAAGACAAGGGTTCAGATAATGATAAAATTAATATCATTGGCTTAATCCTTACCTACATATTATCTAGAAAGTCGATAGTAATTGAATTATTTGTACCAACAAATGCACTAAGACAGTTTTTTCACTGTTTTCTTTATTATTACGATGCCCCAATACGCATTTCGGCAGTTATTCTGCCATCATCAGGGGTATTTTAAGTGAGTTTTTACATGGTCTATGTAAAAACTCACTTACAAAACACCCCCTGATGATGGCAGAATAACTGCCGAAATGCGTATTGGGGCATCGTAATAATAAAGAAAACAGTGAAGAAACTTCTTAGTGCATTTGTTGGTACAAATAATTCAATTATAAAAAGATGCACGGTGAATATAAAGTGAAATTTATCGATAGTAATGTTGTTAAAGAAGTACAGTTTTGTCACAGCAAGATTCCCAAATAAACTAAAGGTTAGTGCTAAGATGTTTTACATAAATCCATTGTTCGGCGTTAGTTCACGAGTCAGTCACATTTCGACTGGCAAGATACTTTTCCTCAATGGAAACTGCGCTGAACTACGCCGTTGTCAGCCTTTCCTCGATATAGGCCTATATAGCAGTTACGTACCAGACGGTTGCGCCATATCTGAGTGACATGTATGGCGGATACTGTCCCCACAAGATCGTATCTCGGTGTTAATGCGGGAGAGGTTCGTTTTATCGTAAAATAAACAGGGCATTCGGTATAGCGACTAGACTGTGGACTGGACTGCCTGGGATTCGAATCTCGGCAGGGACAAGAAATTGTTCTCTTCTCCAAAACGTCCAGGCTAGCTCTGGGGCCCACCCAGCCTCCTATTAAATTGTTAGCGCGGTTGTTTCCGGGAAGAAAAGCGGCCGGGGCATGAAGTTAAGCACTTCCATTTAGCTCTCTGAGGTTAAGATGAGTGAAGCTGTACCTCCACTCCCCCATACGAATTCATGGCTTGGACAGGAACAACTTTTCGTTTTTTAAAGAATTTTATAAAATATTTTACGATAAAACCCACACAACTTCCTTCTGCGCACCAGCTGTGCATCACGTGACAAGGACGGGGAAGAATCGATCATAGAAGATGCCAGTAGGGAATGAGATGATGCAGGCGCGAAATACAAATCTTCCATTCTTCTTTCTTCTTCTTCTTCTTCTTCTTCTATGGCATTACGGTCCTTTAAGTTTGACCTTAGCCTCCCTTTGGGTTCTGAACGATTAAAGTTTCACAGGAAGGGGTTGTTAGCCCCTTGCCTAACCACCACTCTGGTGGACCGGGTTTATAAAGAGTTTTCCTTCTCCGGTGTCTCCGTATTTATGTCCCCCAGAGGCAGGGTGGCCCAGTTATACCCCCAGGCACTGGGTCCCCATTTTAGTCGCCTCTTACGACATGCATGGGGTACGGTTGGGGCTATTCTAATTCCCGGCCACCACACGGGAAGGTAAAGCAATCCCATTACAGGCCTGGACAGGCCCTTAGGGTTCCAGGAGGTTGAGGCTCCCAGATTTCTAAACAATCGGCACATGAAGGTGGTAAGGTTGTCAACCCTACGCACCGGCCGCCTTTACCCCCCAGGAAATGTTCCTGGTACTCATTTCTGTTAGAGGCTGAGTCGACCCCAGGGACATAGTGCGAACGAAAAAATTATGTCAATGAAAAATTCCAATGACACCAACGGGAATCAAACCCGTGACCTTCCGGCTTGTAGCGCAGTGCCTCATGTGTACGTGTGTACAGACAGAAGGACGTACAATGCAATTTGACGAGTTATCCACAGGCATAATAAGGCTCCTATAAAGCTAGAGAGAATGTTATGGAATAATGTCAAAGACTGTCCACTCATCATTCTTTATCTTTAAATTGTTGTGGACGAGCAGAAGACTGGCTTTGTTGAGCCCCATAAGTTGTCATTGGGAAGTCAGTGTTTATAGATAAAAGCCCATTCTATAAACACCATAAAACCACGTAGCCTTTTCGAATTGCGACGACATATTTGAGACATTTTAGGTTCTCAGATGAATGTTGAAGAATATTCAAGTCTTATGGGATGTGTAGATTGTTTTACACTTGCTGACGTTCGGGGGCACTTGCATTATACATCTTCAGTGTCAAAGAAGTCCAGAACAGTTGTCACATGCGCCAATTTGTCAGCTTCCTGAACGCTGAAGACGGAAGCAGCACAGTTCTCAGAACTGTCGGTAATTACAGAGCTACCTCGTCATACGTATACCAGAATGTCTGAACAGTCATAGCATATTTTCGTGACGTGCGTTGGTCTAAGTCATATATATATGAACAGGAACAGACGTACAGGCGGAACAACTGAGAAATCGTGGTTCGATATCAAGCAGGGACAAGAAATTGATCTGTTCTCAAAGCATCGAAACCGACTGTGGGGCCCACCCGGCTTCTTATTTGTTTCATACTGGAGACTGGTCAAGCGGCCAGGGCATTAGGATGCCTACTCACTCCATCTCGTATCGAGGTTAAGAATAAGTGGAGCCAGAAGCCTACCTCTATTATACTACATGCCTTCATGGCCTGCATATAGACAGCTTTATCTCTTTGTACCAAACTTCCACGTTAAATAACATAAATAATATAAGTATTATAAGGAAAGTGAAATAAGACCCATTTTATGTTTGAGTCTAATAATAAAGCACAGCCTTCCTAAATGAACTGCTTATATTACATAAACGTTCACCCATATATGTATACATTCTGCCGAAATGCGTAGCCTGTGTAACACAGGCTTAGATTAACTGTTATGTAATATAGTTGTATCTTGGACAGAAAAACATGATATGGATTGAAAGTATAGCCCTACGCACCGGCCACCTTTACTCCAGGAGATGCCCCTGGTGCTCATTTCTGTAGAGGCTGAGTCGACCCCAGGGCCATAGAGCGGCCGGAAGGATAAGTCAGTAATCCCGTCGGGAATTGAACCCGCGAATTCCCAGCTTGTAGAGCAGTGCCTCAACCAACTGCGCCACCGCGAACCCCGACGAAGGTGTAGTTCATTGAATTCCTAATGTCTTTCATATTAAACTGTTAAATGCTGAGTCCAAAGGACAAGATTTTACTTTGGTTCATGAACAGAATAACCAGTAGCATGATGTAAAATTATACAATAAGAATAAAAATAATAATAGTGATGATAATAATAATGATAATATAATATTGAGATAATATGATGACGAGGATGTAAATAATTTGTAGTCACAGACTGAAAATAATTTTAAGCCTAAAATTCAGTTCTAAGTGATTGAGAGCAATGCAAAACACACTCTTCCTTCGCTTCTTGCAATGTTGTATCTGTATCAGTCGAAGAGGCAGCTCCGGGTCCACGTCGCAGTGAGCAGACGGGAGACAAGGAGGACTCAGCCATTCCCCTCAGGGAAGACAGAGACAGAGAAAAAAGTAATTTTCCGTCTTATTTGAGGAAGAAAGAAGAGGTCTGTAGATTAAAGTCTGTGCTGAAGAACCACGCGAAGAGCGAAGCTGGAATGAAAGAAGGGGAGAGGGGATTGGAAAGAGGAATCGAAGTAGAAAGAAAAAAATGTCAGAACTTACATTTTTAAAGCGAAAAGTTGACGTTTCGCAACAACAAAAAGAGAAAGAGAGAGAGAAATTGATTTGAAAGTTTAGATAGAATAAAGAATGATGTATCTACGCTGAGTAAACTGCTCGAGTTTTCTGTTTCTTTTTGATTTGTCAAATGTTTCACTTGCGTGTATCTTGGTACTTACATTGCACCTAAAGGGCGGTTCCGCGCGTCTCCTTCGAAAAATTCTATCCAAGAGGCAAAATGAGTTCTACAACCAAAGTGTATGTCTACTTTATTCGACGGCTTCCCGGTATTAAGTTACAACGTTATTATTAGACTTAGGCAATATTATTTCATGGTCTGACAAAACACAAAAGAAAAAGAACTTTTGAAGATTGAACTTAATATAAACAATGCTTAGAAATAAGAATAATTGTGAACAGTAAGGTGACAGAACTTGGCTTCGAAGAATATGGAAGGGCAGGACATGAAAACGATGAAGACATAAAAAGGGACTGACAAATGTTTATTAAAAGCTTAAAATAGTGATGATAATAATAATAATAATTTCAATTGTTTTCCGTAAAAAAAACAATAGGCCCTACATGTGTCTAGTTACATCACAAGTTACTGTAACGGAAGAAAACAAATAATAATAACAATTATTGTTATCATTATTATGATTATTATTGTCTATTTCTTCTTCCTTTTACAGCAACTTGTAAACATAACTTACGGGTCAGTTGTTATTTAACGGAAGAAAATTTATTGTTATTATTCATTATTATTGTGATAAATTGTATTGTTATTTTTTACCAGAAAACTTTGTTGCTACTTCCTGTCGGCTCGTTTATCACATTAACACAGCCCACTAAATGGACCGCCCACACGGGCAGCAGAGTAGCTACAACGATATGCTAAACTTGATAAAAGCCTTTAAAGATAAATGATTAAAACATTTCGAAGAAAACCTGAAAACCTTCTGTGAGAAGGAAAGGATACATAGAAAACGAGAAACTCTTCCTCAGGTAAGAAGCGACGAATAGACAGAACCCAGAATGCTCTTTCTACATCTGTGAGAAGTGACGAATACGGAGAGTGGGGTTACTGATCCCAGATCCTGCAACTGCAACGCGAACAGCACAATTTTAAGTAGAGAGAAGGGTCGGACATTCTGCGAAATAGAGGCCAGGCAAGCGCCACGAGTAGCTATGCACATTTTGTGGGCCCATAAGCAAGGATACTTCGTAGACAAGTGCTCCACGCATCCTCGGTCACTTACATTTAAGAACGGCAAATTCTAGTGTAGGCCTCTAGGCTTACAAATTTAATGATAGCCCTCCATATATTTAAGTAAGAATCATTTACATACTTGCAATATCTAGCCGTTGAATGAATGTGGGGTTCCCCTGGTGTATCACTTATGAAAAAACGTCGTCAAAAATACTTATTCTCAGCAACTTAAACATTTTTTTCCTATACACAGGTTAGTACTACGCTGTGCTGATAATCTAGAAGTGCGTGATGGTAGAGATGGACATTGGAATATCGACTGAAGTAGGTACGTATACTTTACAGTAGTGCTACATTTGGAGCATAGCTTTGTATGGTGCTGAAACGTGGACACTTCGGAAAGTAGATCAGAAATATCTGGAAAGTTTTGAAATGTGGTGTTGGAGAAGAATGGAGAAGATCAGTTGGACCGATCGTGTGAGAAATGAAGAAGTATTACACAGAGTCAAGGGGAGAGGAATATCCTACATACAATAAAAAAGAAGAAATGGCTAACTGGATTGTCATATCATTGCGTAGAAACTGCTTCTAAAACACGTGATTAAAGGAAAGTTAGAAGAAACGATAGAAATTATGGAAGAAGAGGAAGAAGGCGTAAGCAGCTACTGGATGAACTTAAGGAAAAGAGAAGATGCTGGAAATTGAGAGAGGAAGCACTAGATCGCACCCTATGGAGAACTCGCTGTCGTAAGACAGACTACAGATTGAATGAATAGTTTATCTTTCCCACATTCTGGTCCCACTCGTAACTAATGATAATTCTGAAGGTTAACATATATAATGGCAAAAAAAGGAATTGTTAGCCTTTTAATATATATATATCATGCACAGACGTGTTTCTATCAGATATCCTATATAATGTAGAAATTCGCTCAATATGAGCCATGTAACTGTAATTCTGAGGTAATATATAATGCAAAAAAGGATTTTAGCTTTTATTATATACTATGCACAGACGGTGTTTCTTCGATTCCTATGATAAATGTAGAGATTTCGCTACAATAGTGAGCCACTCGTAACTACTGATAATTCTGGAGGTTAACATATATAATGGCAAAAAAAGGAATTGTTAGCCTTTTATATATGAATATAGAAATCATGGCACAGACGGTGTTCCTATGTAGATATGTCGTATGATAAGCTTAGGCTACTCTATGATAAATGTAGAGATTTCGCTACAATAGTGAGGTCACATGGGGAAAGCAGAGAAGCTGTTACCATTAAGGGTGGGTGACAGTGTGGACGGCGTCTTCACGTCAGCTGACCCCACTTTGCAGTCTAGGGTCACGCTCCATGGCGTGATCACGCAACAACCGGATGTCACTCTCTATCTCGTGCCGCGTTATGGATAATAACCGGCAAGAAGCACGGAAATGGAAGTCTCTATACGAACCGCTCCTGGAAACTTGACTTTACAGAGCTTGAAGCATTTGAAGACAACTGTGCAATGCTTCGTACTCCTGAGTACTGAGATCGAATCTCAGCAGGATGGATCATATACATAATCTGAAGTTTCCTGTCTTTCAGCACTTTTACCAGATGAATGCTGAGATAGTGCCTTAAAATAGGCCACTACCACTACCCCCTACATTATTACAAATATTCATTCAATTTCACCCTATTATTCGACGCTACGCCTACTATGCATTTGACAAAATCTCATTATATGATCAACCTATCAATTAATAAAGAACAGTCTCAGAATCTGTAAGTTTCAAGCAACTAGCTAGCTTTAACGACGACAATTACAAATATGGTCATTCACTGAACGAAATACAGGCGGATAAGACATGTATAATGTAACTTGTGTAGTCAGGAATGCATATAATGAATTGATTCGTCAACTTCACTGAAAGAGCTAAATGGCAGATTTAGTTACAAGAATATCAAAACAAGAGAGGCAACGTACGTAGAACGTAACACTGAGGCACATTTGCGTAAACATTGTTGCCGTTGAAAGCAGTAAGTATTACACATTCTGATGTGTGTGTTTTTGCCCTAGTTATCCGGCATGAAAGAGCATGCGCGGTATTGTCATCTGTGGCCTGTCCGGCTCTACCAAAATTTTCTACATTATCTCTTTAAACGGCACGATTTTCAGGAAAATTATTAACATAAAATGCGTGTTTTGATTTTATCTACACCTTTTGTCCGAAATATTTCTCATTCTAAGAAGAATTCGGCAAGATACTATTGTCATAAAAGTACGTACGTCTTCACGTAAAATATCCCTTATTCTTGTTAGATTTTAATGAAACATGAAATGTCTCCACAGATTTTCGAAAATTACCTCAAATATCAAATTTTATGAAAATTCGCCCAGTGTGAGCTGAGCTGTTCCACGCGGACGAACAGATAGACGGACAGACGGAAGGACAGACAGAGAAACAGACATGACGAAGCTAATGGTCGCTTTTCGAAATTTTGCGAATGAGCATAATGAACCTTAGATGATTTACGGATCAGTTAATTCCTTACACTGGTCAGAATTGCCTTCAATTTTGGACTGCCTTTAAAAAGACGACAATTTTCAGACTGGCTGAAAATTATGAAGTGTTCAATGAAGATCCTAGATGGTAGGATCGGTTAGTCAGTTTTGTAAGCATACCAGATACAATCCCGGAATATAGGTCCTTGCTTTATCAATATCAAAATGCATAGCAGATACAATTTGAAGAAGGAATAAAGCTCAAAACAAGAAATTAAAATTTAATCAAGCAATTACAAGAAAAGATTGGAAATGCGGAAGAATGGAATCTCAGTCAGAAATTCTGCCACCGCTTCAACAGTTATGGCCACTTTATATAACGGCAAGGCTATTGAATAAATTCTGTTACGTGTGCGGTAGAATACAAGGAACTAACTAACCAAATAACTAACTAACTCCATGGAGCAGAGTCCTTCTTGAGAAGCTAACAGTTCCTCAGCTAGTCAAGAAATTCCCGCATTTTATGGAACCCGAAGGTTCAGAATACAAAGAACTTAAATTTTAATTTTCATCATCGTCATCATCATCATCATCATCAACAGCAGCAGCAACAGAGCACAAATAATTCCTGGCTTCTTTCGTCCTAATGTGTTTTGGAATTGTCATATTTTCCTAGATCGACCTACATTCCTTCTACCGGTTGGAATGTATACACGCCCTTAGTTGGCAATGCGTGCACCGTTCACTCTTAATGAACGCTGTGCCTACTTGAACCTATAATTCAAAATAATTTAGTAATATACATTAAATTGATCGTATCATATGACAGTACAGTAGAGAATATACAGATGTTCAATTCTTTCAAACTGCTTCAAAGGCACGTAACTCATTAAGGCAGACTGACTCTATGACAGGTTTATAGTTGCTAACTTAGTGAAAAAAATTTCCAACGTTCTGTAGGATTCGAAAACCAAAATTGTGTTCAAAACAGCCAACCTGGACAATTGAAATACAAAGCACTCCTTAACACTCCATTCTTCTTCTAACAATAATTGTAACACAACTAGTGACAAAAGTCCGTTAAAATTCAACGGCTAACAATTCATTTCGCATCTTCATCCCTGGCCCTTGTCTCTATATTCTCTATCCTTTCGTACCACTTCCCCTACCTTTCTAACTCTAACCTCTATTACGTTAAAGCAGTAAACTGAATTACATCTTTATTCTAGGGACGCCAGTTTCGGGCACGGAGCTGCCACCTGTGTAAGCATGTGAAAACTACACAGTTCCACGGACACGATGTGAAAAATAACACAAGATGCATAGTCAATCACAAAAGTCACCAATTATCCTTATACAATTAGTATAAGCAAGGCATTTTCTTGTTTTCCCTTCTTTTTGTTATTCTGTCCTTCATTTCCACAAAGTGTGAAGGAACATCTGAGTTCCTTACAACAACGCCACCCGATGGCAACAAAAACAGCACTGGGAATGCATTGTTGATTTGGTATAACTGTGACAATATTGCCTGAAATATTTACGCTGGAACACGTAGCAATGCTGCTTATTCTATCAAGCTGTCTTGACACTTTCCATGAAGGCCGTGTTGATATTTAAAGTTTCAGTGTGCGTTTAGAGGGAAAATGAACATTAAATCAGATCAATGAGAAATTAACAGAACGGCGGTGTTTCTTCTACGAAGGAAGGTACGTCTAGACCGTGGACTAAAAATCACGGGCCGCGACTGAAACCTGGGTCCCGACAACCTAGTAATTGTTATTGAACTTCCAAAATAATGAAATTTACCTGTTTCTGTATCAAAAATTTAACTTCATTTAGGGGGAAATATAACTGGAAGAAGATGAGAACTTTGTTTAATTTTTATCATATACACTTTTTAATAACACGACATAAAATCGCGGTGATTTGCTGGGATGTTTGTAGTAAATGTGTGTCGTAAGATCTGTGGAGTTTGGGAGTCTATGCCGTGAACAAAGAAATTTGAGGGTCACTGCTCTGAACTATGATTACTATAATGCTCATCCTAACGAGGTGTCTTTACAGACAACTTCACGGCGTGCACGTTCAGTAAAATCGTGATGTCGGAATAGGTTTATCTCTGATTGGCTGTAACGTGAAGGAGTGGCTCAGTGAAATTTTATCTGTGGAGACCGTACTTAAAAATGGGGTATGAAAAAACTTTCGTTAAATTTTCAACGTTCCGCTAATAAATATAAATTCTTCCGGAATGTGAAACAGAGATGATGATAATAATAATGATGATGATGATAATAATAATAATAACAGATATTATTTCTGAAATTTATTTTATGAAATTTATGTCAAAATTTTGCCGGTTCCTTACTTCTCTTCTGCTCATCTTTTTCTTTTTTTCCTTGTCTCCTTCTCTTCCTCTCTTTCTCTTATTCTCGCCTAATCCTCTTTCTTCTTCGTTTTCTTCTTCTGCTTCTTCTTCTGCTAGCAGCTGTTTCATTTTTTGGGGATCGAAGAATAAGAAACCGCCAATTTTTCTCCCAAGACTTTCTTTTCCATTCTTCTTTGCAAGCTCTTCTTCTCTTCCAGACGCCTTCTACTACCTGGTTAAACCATCTTATTCTCTTTCGTCCCATACGTTTCTTTCGGTATAATTTTAAATGTAATGCATTTGTCAGTATCTTTATTCCATCCATTATTTTTACATGAACAAACCAATACATTTTTTTCGTTCTGACTCTATTTACAATTCATAAATTACGAGTTCCCTGAAAAAAAATCATTTACAAATCTGTTCGTTCTTATTTTGCCATTATTATTTCTGAAATGTTTCGTTTAAACTGCTTAAATATTTCTTTTGTTTCTCTGTGAAAGAGTCCATGTCTCTGTGTTGAATGTTGGTTCGTTGCTCCTCCAAGAAGTAAGCATACTTCATGTCATGAATAGCAAAGCGATGGTTGTATCGTATTCCTCCCTGTAATATGCATATTCTATTGTGTAAGGACTACATTACACTTCCTCTCTGGGCGGACAGTCGCCGCGATGGGGGATCTTACAGGTGAATTTCCTGTAGGAGACAGCCTATCTTCCTGTCCGACTCAGTGGCCACAGAATCAATACCCAGCAAGCGCTTCCCCTACCCAACCCTGACGTCACACATCACAGTAACCAATCCCAGAAAAGCTAAAGTTAAAGTATATTTCATAACGCGTCTTGTCAGGTTTCTGGGTCCAGTTATATAAGTTCCTCACTTTGGAGCACTTTCGAGAAGCGAGAATGTCCGGCGGAAAATTCTATTGGTCCTGTTTCTATGTCGGGCTTCCTCGTGATGAATTTAACCCTTTAAACAACAATGGTAATATGCGTACCATTTGTCTTGACATTAAAAACTATTTATTCTGCCCATATAGTGTACACGCTAGCCATTATTTCCTTAACGACACTGAACTATAGTTCTTTGTAACCTTGTTTTCTGCAAGGTACAAACTGAATGGTTAAATCTGGTTTAGAGAATTTCAGGCTACAAGTGTTAATTTCACTAACAAATACACTTTTCCAGGTTTGAGATATCCACAGCCGTGTTGTTACGGTGCAAGTCCGCCATACGGTACATGAGGCGTTGTGGCTGAGTTTTTGAATTGCCCAGGTTTCAAAGAAAGGTAGTGCCTTCGTCTTCAGAGGTGAGGGCTCCAAGATTTTTGGATCCCTCTTCCTATGAAAAAGAAGGTATTACGTTCCTTTAAAGCGTCACGAAACACGGACTCAGTGACACGGCCTAAAAATATGGACTCTTTTTTTTTTGTGTTTCTCCGTTATTTTACAATTTATATATATATTTATATAATTACACACATTTTTATATAATAATTTTTAAGAAAAAAGCAGAATTAATTTTCATTCACACTCATTGCTTCAGGAGGCATTCAAAGGAAAATGTACATTGTATCTTAAGGCGCTATCTTGTTCGTGACATGAAAATTGTCAGATAAGTTACGGACATTAAAACTAGCGGTGATTTATGTCACATAATTATTAACAAAAAAATAATTGCTCTTATGTTTGGGCTTATAGGGTATTCGAAATTGTTGAAATTTTCTAAGGTTATTCTAACAGACAATAATATAACTTCTTCGACGGGAGGTCATTCAGCATATCAGAAACACTCTCAGCTTTTACTGTCTAACTAAGGTGATTTCATTCTAACAGAATTTGTCACATCGGTCTTACACACAAAATTTATTAGACTCATAAGCAGAGAGATAATAAAATTGGGCCCAATAAACTTAAGAAAAATAAAAAATTGTCTAACTCTGTGTCAGTTCTATCATACTAATTTTGGTATAAAATTATTAGGGATTTTGGGAGACAGCCGGAGGGACAATGTAAGCATCAGAGACCGAAACGACAGGAAATGAGGCAAACACAACCGTTATTGATACAACATGGTGTGGATGTTTTTGTAAGGTGTGGATGCTTTTGTAAGGTGTGGGTCTTTTGTAAGGTGTGGATGTTTTTGTAAGGTGTGGATGTTTTTGTAAGGTGTGGATGTTTTTGTAAGGTGTGGATGTTTTTGTAAGGTGTGGATGTTTTTGTAAGGTGTGGATGTTTTTGTAAGGTGTGGATGCTTTTGTAATGTGTGTACGGTGTTGTAATGTGTGTACTTGTATTTACTGTATGTATTTTGTTTTGTATTGTTATTTTTATGTATATTATATGTCCATTTGTATTGTGTGTACTAGTGTAAGGACTACTGCCACCGGGTGAAAACCCAATTGCAGTAAATAAAATAATAATAATATAATAATAATACATGAAACGGTTCATTGGTTTGCGGATCCTTTTTTGAAAAAAAAAACTTAAAAGAATAGCAACAATCTGGTGCACGAAATATTATTTGTTTCTTTCCTGCCAGGTGGCTTTTTCCACCGTAAATTCAGACAGAGCTGCATAACGTGCCGTTTACACAACAGCATCGCCTCATACTCTTCAACGACATATAGGCCTACTTAACTGCGCGCTTCACATAGTGCCAAAATGGACGGCAGACTTTGAATGTTGATTTAAGGGGGATGTCGAAGAATGCGATCCTAGTCCATTGTAATGTACGTTGGTCTAAATTTAAGCTTACTACGTTAACATACATAGGTATACCATATGCAGACCTAAGCTCATTACAGTACTGTAGCATACTTCAATGCATGTACGGCTACCTTACTGCGGTGTAATCAGTGACGAATCCTCGTCCGGAGGTCAGGTCTAGCGTATAGGCACACAATGCCTTCCTGTTACCCTTTTGCTAGACCTGACATCCGGGGCAGGAATCGCCACTGAGTGTAACTTACGAGTATACAGAGGTCAGTGCTTTCACAATTATTTATAATTATAATTATATAATGAATTGTTGTTGAGGACAGTCCATTTATCTTAAGTAGTTGCCTTGGGATTCATCCAGAACGGCCCTGGGGCCTACTCAGCCTCCTGTACAATGGGTACAGGGTCATTCTCGGGGGTAAAGCGGCCGGGGCGTGGCGTTGACCACCCACCCCCATCTAGCGCCGAGGTTAAAGAAAGAGTAGAGCAATACCTAACCCCCCCCCCCCCCAGGGCTTTCTAGGGTGAACTTTACCTTTGGTTGCCTTGGGACTGCGTACGTTTATTACCATAGGCCTAAGAGTATTACTGTAGCATAATGCAATGCATGTAGGCCTAAGCTTATTATAGTAGCATACTTGCTATACGTAAGCCTAAAATTATTACAGTAGCATACAGAATGTGTGTAGGCCTTAGCTTATTACAGTAGCATTTGTATGCAGTGACTGAGAAAATACATGGAACGAATCGGGGCCGTGAATGGAAGCCGGTAATTCGTAACGTACAAATCAAAAGCGTCTGACACCCTCCGTAACTGCGGACATCGCATTAATTTTCAATTTAAAGTGAGTTAATATTTTCGTTAAAGATAATAGGCCTGTGTAACTACAATAACTTTGCTCGTTTGTACCGGCCTAACATTTCCTCTTCATGCTTCTATTCACCCAAAATCCATCTCTCTCACCCTCATACATCCCTTCACTCCTTTAATAACCCTTTCATCCCCTTGTATCCTCAACCCTCTCTTCACCTGAAGCTTCCATCAGAAAGTCTCTTCCTGGAGATGGCTGCACTCAGGGGCGTAATCGCTGGTTGCCATGGCAACAAGCATCTACAGACTGACGTAACAGAATGATGGCTTTACTACCTCCAGACGTGCTGCTTAGCAACAGATAATTCCTACACATGCTGTAAGAAATATTCTGCTCAGGACTGATGTTATCCAGAGGCTGAATCTGGCAAGACTGAAGATTGAAGGAATCACAAGGAGCCACATTCTGGCATTTCATTAATTAACTTGGTGAATCAGAGCACAAGTAGTCGCTCAGCTAAACTAGACATTCTGTGCCTTTTGTGGAATCCAAGGATTCATAACTAAGCTCACCATATCCCATTCTTCAAGAATATTTTTCAATAGCTTGGTACATTCTAGAGACGGGGAAACAGCAACATAAAATATCCCAAGTGATTTGTTAATTTAAACACCTCAGTCTATTTGTTTTAATTTATTTAACTTAATTTATTTATTTAACTTATTTATTTATTTAACTTATTTATTTAACATTCAGGACAACGCACTAAAAATGGTATAGGCCGTGCCACGGCTCAGGCTGTTAGTTGCCGGCCTCTGGCTGCGGAGACCCGTGTTCGATCCCGGGTCAGTCCATGTGGGATTTCTGGTGGACAACGTGGCACTGGGACAGGTTTTTTCCCGAGTACGTCGGTTTTCCACTGTCAATTTTATTCCACAGTTGCTCCATTACTTGGAGAAATGTAAAAGCGGATCATCTTTCTCTTCATCTTCATCACAGGGTTGCACAATCAGCCTCAAGGCTGCGGTGCGTCCGTACATTTGCTGCGGGGCCCTTCTCCACACAAAAAAAGTATATCCCACAAAGTGTGAGATTATTAGTTAGTGTGCTGAATTACATGTGTGTTAGTATGTTTCAGAAATATTTACCGTATTCCTGCGTTTCCTTAAATAGCTACTTGTACATGTGTTACGGCCGATCCCAGTGGTCGTGCGGTCAAAGGCGTGGGTCTACGGCCTCTCGCTTGCTGGGATTGTGGGTTCGAATCCCGCCGGGGCATGGATGTCTGTTTCTTATGAGTGCTGTGTGTTGTCAGGTAGAGGTCTCTGCGACGGGCCGGTCACTCGTCCAGAGGAGTTCTACCGAGTGTGGTGTGTCTAAAGTGTGTGATCGCGAAACCTCGAAAAATGAGGCGGTCTAGGCCCCCAAGGGGCTGTCGAAACATAAGAAAAAAGAAACATGTGTTACGCAAAGCATTTGTTCCTATCATTCGTCAAACTTTGTGCCGGTATTTCCTTAAAATATTTGTACCCGTTTTCGTTAAGTACCTACTCCATCTTTTCGTTTTATAGTACCTGTTACTGTGTTTTGTTAAATGTTTGTTTCAGTATTTGTTACAAATTTATTATGCAGAAATTCTAAAAGGAGCAGTATAAAAATAAACCTTAGTTATATTTTAGACACACACGATAATTTTACGTGTCATGTTATTGGTATGAAATATTGCCTTTTATATTAAGGTCAGTTACGTTAGCTTAAGTGAGGTAAAGCTGAAGGAAGAATGTAGATAGATGATCTCTAAGAACATGATGTTGATGAGCCATTTGGACGTACGAGTGACAAAGAATGGAAAAAAATACATAATGCGGAGCTTCGTACATTTTACCTACCGAAAGGAGAAGTTAATTAGATCTAAGTTACATTTTATATGTCAACGACAGTTTTGCCTCATATTTTGTCTGCGTGTGAAAAATTGTTTCTTACATTCAATGAAGATTATAGACTCAGGATATTTGATAAAAGGTACTGACGATGTACTGGGATCAAAAACAGAGAGCTGCAGGAAACTGGAAAGAAATACACAGCCCCCAAACATAAAACTATCCCCGTGCACACCATGAAGGCGTATAGGGGGAGAAGAGGTATAATTCCACTCACTTGTGTATAACCTCTGCACTACTTGGAGGTAAAGGTCAAATTCACCCCGCGAACGCTCTTTACCGCCTGGGAAAGAACCCCGTACCCACCGAATATTCGCAGAACATAGAAATTGTAATGTTATATCAGGGAGTAAATTACGTTGTTACTGTGCCTTAAAGTGTTAAACAATAAACATTATATCAGTGTTCTCCAGCGTCTAGACAATAAAACTGTTACCATTATTTGTACACGTGTTTTGTTAGTTTGTTCTAATGGGTGTTAAAGTATCGAGCCCACTGAAGTTTTTGTTTTCTGTTTTATTAAACCAAAGTGTTGGAAATGCAACAGGCAAATTTCTTTGCATTATTCAGCAGATGTAATGAGGAACAGGCGTAGGTATGCGTGCACTGTGAGGAATTATAAGACCAGGCCGCTCGCTTCGATGGCAAATACACAGACATATTCCACTGTATAGCAGGCAGTAAAACTGTTACTGCGTCTGATAACAAATCGTTATGTTGTCCCATACATAATACAGTTCCTCTTGTAACTCTGTGTGCCATGTGGATTAAAACACTAACGTCGGAGTTTTGTTTCTCATTCGAGAATCCGTAGGAGTCTACCTGCGGTTGCAACACTTGTGATTTCGCAAATTACGTACATTTGACATTACATTTTAACGACAGCCAGCTATACATTTCTTCGCCCATGATACGGCTGTTAACATTTTAAATATCGTAACAGACCTACATAATAGCTTAAATTTTAAGGAAGGAATGAAGCTCAAATTAAAAGAATCAATCTTAAGTCATGTAACCATTTAAAAAAAATGTAAATGAAGACATATATTTCTCGGCGATGAGGTCAGCAAACGGCCAGTCATTAACGACCATGCTAACTATCAATATGACAGAGCAAAGGGAAGTTCAAACGTGTTGCTCTAATGACAAGTTGGTAGAAATTGCCACATGGGCCTACTTCATTAAATCCACAATTTCTTAAAACAAAAGCATTCTTATGGACATTTCTTCGTTATAAAGCAGCGTATGGCATTGTTGACAGACACAAATAGGTTGCCGGTTTTATGATGATTGACAATAATTCTTACATTCTGAAAATATGAAAACCAAAACTACCATACAAGAGATGTAACTGAAGGACTTACCTAACTTGCGGTTGCCTAAGGAAGTACAACGTACACTGAAAGATGTTTCGGATAAAGAATGCCATTTCTTTGTGGTGTGGTTATGGAATAAAACTTCACATTCTTCTCCGAGAAAAGGAATCTTCAAGATTTCTGTAAACAAATTATGGAAGTCAGAATGAAACAGAGAATCATACTCCGGTCAAGGTAAGAATGATCACTAGTGATGTGGACTCAGTTGGCTGCCTATTACACTACCCTGCCTATACTGCAAACTTCCCCCTTATAAATGTTATTTACAAACCTCGGACGCAAAAAGGCGCCAGTAGCTAAAATAAAACAATCTGCTACTGGGAAAACGCAAGCGTTAGGGTGGTTGCTGCTAGGTAGACGAGAGCGGGAAAATCTGTGTTCATTCTTTCCCTGACTCGAGTTTAAATGTATAAAGTGAGTATGAACTGGAGAATACCACATAAGCACGGACTTCGTGAAATGTCAGTCTGACTGCATACAGCATGTTAGGTCTAAAGGGGTTAAGATATTCCTTAAATGGGGTACACAAAATATAAACTAGACAGGCAATGTACGTATAAACGTAACATTGTGGCGCGTGCGCGTAACTATTTTTGCCGTGGAAAAGCAATAAGTACTACATATTCTGAGTTTGTGTCTGTAGCCTTACTTATCCATCATGAAAAGCGCATGCGCCATATTACGTATTGACATCTGTGGCCTGTCTGGCTCTACAATATTTTTCCACATTATCTCATACACGGCACGATTTTCGGAAAAAAAAAAAAGTAATTGAACATGTAATGTTTGTTTTGATTTTCTCTACAACTTTCGTCTGAAAAATTTCTCATTCTAAGAAGAATTCCAGCGAGATGCTATCATAAATGTATATACGAGGGCTGTCCAAAAAGTATCCGACTGTATTTTTTCCCGCGGTAAGTAATGGCGAAAGGGTGGGGAAACTGAGCGTAGTGGTAGAAGGGACTTTCATGCGCATGCGTGATTTTTTGCTGCCTCGCAACACCGCCGGATGCGTCTGTCGCTGCCAGATAGCGAAGTGGTGTAACACGTGTTCGTCGCATTCTCGTTTCGCTCAAGATGACAGAATGTTTGGAGCAGCGATACTGCATCAAGTTTTGTCAGAAACTTGGGGATACCCAAGCGGAAACAATCCGCAAAATTCAGCAGGCTTTCGGTGATGATGCAATGGGGGTCACTCAAATTAAAGAGTGGTTCAACCGCTTTAAAGATGGCCGCATGTCGGCGGACAGTGACCAGCGTTCCGGGAGACCGTCAACAGCCGAAATGCTGATGTCATTGACAAAGTGCGGACATTGATCATGGAGGACCGTCGTTTGACCGTCCGGGAAATTGCTGATGAGGTTGGGATCAGCAGAGGTTCCGCAAACACGATTTTAACTGAGGATGTGGGCATGCGAAGAGTGGCGGCAAAATTTGTGCCCAAGCTGCTTTCGCCGGAGCAGCAACAACTTCGCCCTGAGGTCGCGCAGGACATGCTGGAGTGCGCCAACAGGGATCCTGAGTTCCTGAAGACTGTGATCACTGGTGACGAGTCGTGGGTGTACGGATATGACCCGGAAACCAAGGTCCAGTCGTCACAATGGAAGCATCCAACATCCCCGAGGCCCAAAAAAGCACGACACGTTCGGAGCAATGTGAAGGTGATACTGACTGTTTTCTTCGATTACCGGGGTGTTGTGCATCATGAGTACGCACCACTAGGCCAAACTGTTAATAAGGAGTACTACCAAGAAGTCCTCCGTCATCTTCGTGATGCAGTTCGGCGCAAGAGACCGGAGCTGTGGGACGCACGCAACTGGCAGCTGCATCATGACAATGCCCCAGCTCATTCATCACACCTGATCCAGGGTTTCCTGGCTAAGCACGGCATTCCGCAGGTTCGCCAGGCTCCCTACTCTCCTGACATGGCTCCTTGTGATTTCTGGCTGTTCCCGAGATTGAAGACACCGCTAAAAGGCTCCCGTTTTGACAGCCGCGAGGACATCATACAGAACGCGACGGCGCAGCTGCACACCATTCCAAAAAAAAGCTTTCCAGAATCGCTTCCAGCGATGGAAGGACCGCTGGGCTAAGTGTGTGGAGTCACAAGGGGCCTACTTTGAAGGGGATTAGGTATTGTAACCACCCAGATACAGAACTTTTTTTTTCCGGCCCAAGGTCGGATACTTTTTGGACAGACCTCGTAGGTTTTCATGTGAAGTACCCGTTATTCTTGTCAGATTTTAATAAAACTTGAATTTTCTTGACAGATTTTCGAGAAATAGATAAATACAAAAATTTCATGAAAATCAGTCCAGTGGAAGCCTGGTTGTTCCATGCGGACAGAGAGACGGACAGACGGACGGACAGACAGACAGGACAAGGTTAAAGTCGCTTTTCACAATTTTGCGAAAGCGCCTAAAAAGAAAATTTGCGGAGAAAATTTAATGGATAAAGCCCTTAAAAAGCCGACAAAATAATCGGTATGTAATGTCTAATCTGAGGCCGTGCCATGGCCTAGGCGGTTAGTCGCCAGGCCTCTCACAGCGGAGGCCCGGTTTCGATCCCGGGTCGGCCCATGTGGGATTTGTGGTGGACAAAGTGGTACTTGGACAGGTTTTTCCCCGAGTACTTCGGTTTTCTGGCGCTCCATTAAAATGGAAAAGCGGGAAAAACATCATCTTCATCACAGGGTTGCACAATAAGCCTTCAAGGTTACGGTGCGTCCGTAGCGTCTGCTGCGGGGCCCTTTAATAAATTAAAAAATAAATAAATAAAGTCTAATCTGATGTTGCGGAAACAGACTGCGGTATGGCGGATGGTTGGGGCTTTCTCAGGGTCGTGTCCAATAGCAGACATTGGAATTAGTGGTTCTGAGCTCTTGGGTCCTGCTACCTTGAGAGTTACACAAAACATAATTGAATTGAATGTGACAATGTACGGTGAATGGGACTGGCTCGGAATCGTGTCTAATAGTGGTATGTTATTTGCGATATTCTGTTACGAGAGCAGCAGGTAAGTAGTAAAATATCTCGCTGAATAGATTATGAGAAAGAGAGGTGAATGAAACTCTCTTATGATCATGTCCATTTTCAGATTTTTGTACTGGTGGTGTTCAGCCTTGGGGTGACGGCTGGCTCATCGACCAGTTTGTTATTTAGTAATTTGTCGTTCAGGAACGGAGAAACTGCTACGTTGACGTAACCTCACGCTCATGTTTGCTTTATTAGACTCAAATAAACGCCAGCATATCCAATTTTAACGCGCAACAACGCAACCAGACACTGGTATTGAAATAACAGCCTACACCAAGCACGGTTGTGTATAAACATTCATCATATGGCCAGTCCTCTTTTATTTTATTTTGTGTCTAGAGAGAGTAAGTGATATGTGTTAGAAACTGTCACCATTTACGAATCAATTATGCATGCACTTTTTACACTTCTTCGCCTAAGCGTGTTGTAAAATTTCTTTCATCGGACTGCATCCCTGAGCAGCATAGCCATTGTTCTCTTCGCTCGACACTGGTTTGTTTCACACTTGTGTGGGAGGTTTTCGTGTATATCAGTGGCGTGAACACCGACAACAGCGTCAATTCGTATGTTTACAAAGGTCCGTTACTTCTCTCTTACTAACTCTCTCCAAATAAATGCGTTTCGCAGGGTCCATCATGAGAAACTAGGTGCTAGGTGCTCTCCTAGTCAACAAATTCGCTACATTTCGCTGAATCAGAATGTTCATTATAGTGCTCAGTGATCCATGTGCTAAACTAAATGCATCCTTCTCACACTCACCAATTCCACTTGTTAAGGCCCATTGTACTGTTATCCTCCCGTCTGCCCCTACGCCTTCCAAACATAATATTTCCTTCAGGCCGTTTGCCCGCAAATGCTGCTCCATAATGTACTGGAAAACATTGGACGGTACGTGTTCCTGTGCTATGAGACAGGGTGTAGCCTGTTTAAATGTCTACCAACACCGAAGAAAACAAGTTTATTTCACCGCGGAGGCCCGGGTTCGATCCCGGGTCAGTCCATGTGAGATTTGTGGTGGACAAAGTGGCACTGGGACAGGTTTTTCTCCGAGTTGTCGGTTTTCCCCTGTCAATTTCATTCCACTGGTGCTCCATTAATTGTAAAACTTGGTAAAAAAACTGCTATCTTCATCACAGGGGTTGCACAAGAAGTCTTAAGGCTGCGGTGCGTCCATAGCATCTGCTGCGGGGCCCTTCACCACGCAAAAAAAAAACAAGTTTATTAATTCGCAAACCATCATAAAATATAAAGGTCTGTGAATTAATAAATGTGTGAAATTAACACGCGGTATATTACGAACAATTTGAAGTTGACAAGATACTGGAAATTGAAAGAGGAAGCACTAGATCGCACCTGTAGAGAACTAGCTTTGGAAGAGGCTACGGACCTCTCGTAAGACAGGCTACAGAATGAATGAAGAGCCTTCTGCCTCCATTTGCAAGAATCAAGACAGATAGCAGCTTCCTCCGAAACGTTTGTAACACGACAACATAAAGTAGTCTAATATTCAACGCCATGAGAATCTCAAACCACACACTGCAAAAAAGCACTGCAGCCTGTAACTAAATAACTAACTAACTAACCAACCAGTCAACCAACCAGTCAACCAACCAACTAGTCAACCAACCAACCGACTCCATGGAACAGAGCCCATCTTGAGAAACTAAGAGATCCTCAGCTAGTCAAGAAATTTCCAGCATTTTATGAAATTCAAAGGTTCATTCCCATGTTCACAAAAGCCTTCCACTTGTTCCTATCCAGAACCAGATCAATCCAGTCAATGCCTCCATCCTATGTCTTGAAGGTGCATTTTAATGTTATCCTTCCATCTACGCCTAGATCTTCCAAGTGGTCTCCTTCACTCAGGTTTCTCCACCGAAACTCTGTACGCACCGCTCCCATACGTGCCACATGCCCGGTCTATCTCATTGTCTTGATGTGATCATAAGAATAATGTTTGGCGTGGAGTACAGATCATGAAGCTCCTCATTATGTAATTTACTCCAGTCCCCACTGCATTATCTAGGAAATGTATTTTGACAGTAGTGTTCTCACACATTATATTTTGTGTAAATGGATAATGAGAAACGCTTACAGGAGTTTGAAAACGGCGTATTTGCTGTAGCAAAAAATTTACAGAACAAAAGCAGTGTAGAAAAGTGAAGCATACATTTCATTATGACTAATAAACTTTCATCTTAAGGCTTATCCTACCGTGTTTGAGATGACTAAATAAGATGGTCAGCGTGCCAGAATTGGTACATTATGCATAGGTCTATTTTTCGTGACTTCTGAGGTTTATACTGCGGTGACTGTAACGTCAGACCTACTGTCGTCTAGAAGGCAGATGTTTCTACACAAACGTTGGCAAATACTGACTTAGCAGACTACTCGGCGCCACGTCCCAGACGAGAGTAATCTTCGTTTCCTAACTTGTTAGAATGGCAGCTACAGAGTGGACACTGTCCGAATTATTAACACGAAGTCTAAAGCACCTTCGTAGAAAAACCATGCGGAGATAAAATCTCAAGTTAATCCAATTTATGAGTCGCAATTAACGGTTTTGTAGACAAAACAGAAAAGTTAATATCAATTCCTGGTGCTGGATCAGAGGTCAAAGTCCTTGTAGATACTTCCCTTCAGCATTCTGGCTAAAATTTTGTACACATTTTTAACTCCCCGTTCCCGCCTCAGTGACGTCAGTACGGTCAATGCCTAAACCGTCACTGCGTTTAGAACGACATATACAAGGCTTGACAAGTGTCCTGGAAGGTACGGTTATTGGTAAGAAATTGAAAACGTGCTTGGACTACGGGCGTGGTCCAGTACAAGTTGGGTGTGGTGATGTGACAAAACAGCCACGAGGAAGCTGATGTCATGTGACGAATTACTTTCGTCAGACACTGCCTTCGAACACACGCATTGTCCTACCAACTTAAGTCACTGAGAGGGTGTCAATAGTGTGGCTACATCTGTCAGGGGGGCGTCACTTCCAAAGGAGACCTGAGGAAAATTACAGGATATTTCATAACTTCCAATACTCAGGCCTCCCTTACATCGAAAATAAGAATGCAAGTTTTTAGTTATGGGTCTTGAATCCCTTTTTCTCTGCCTAACATTAAACAAATTCGTAAAATAATATAGTTTGTGACGGCCCAAAATTTGGGGTTTTACACGGTGGTGAATGCTCGGATTGTATAGCGTCAAGCCCGGCCACTTTATCCCTGGACAAAATTGCCAAGTAGCCATTTAAAAAGAGGCTGAAGGGTCCCAGAGCCAACTTGGACATGGTGATTAAGAGAGAAATCCTCGCTCCTGCCTGGTATCGAAACCCCATTCTCGGGTCTGCCAGCCTGTAGCCTGCTATTATCAAACAAATATTTAAAATATCAAGTTAAGGAAAGTTAGATGGGGAGAACACGCAACAGGTACGAGGACTATGAAAAATGCTTACAAAATAATAATTATTATTATCACAACATTCTTCTAACTCCTCATCTCTTAGTTGGCACAGAGGAATCTGATCCTTGGCCTCCTGTATTATTTATAGGCATGCCAAAACGTATTTGCTGTTGAGGCAGGATGTAAAGTACTTTCCTTGGGTGAGTCTATTACAATTCCTCTATCACGAGACAACAGACAGAAGCACGAAGAGGTTCGAAATCACGCTGAGAGCATTGCGGGGACCGCTGGGCTCGGCCTCCACTGAGTCACGTTATTCATTGTCCTCGTTTGGTGGGCTTAACGATTTCACATTTGGTGTGCACTTTGGCGGCCAGTTCACAGTGCAAGCAGTGGTAATTATGTCGGAAACATCTCTTAACACAGAGAGCTGATATTCTTCTGCTCTCATTTCCGGTCCATTATCACGTGATAGCCTTATTGCTTGCCCAGTGCTGACAGCTGCTGAGAGATAAAAGCACCTCCTCGGTAAACATCCAGAGTCACGAAATGGAAGCACGAGCGCCCACGCCACGCACGTGCAAGTTGTGTCTTTGCAATAAAAAAAAAAACAGTAAGGCAATAATGGCAATAACCATCACAACAATTCACCAAGCGAGCTGGTTCAAGCGGTAACGTGTTTGACTTGCATTCGGGAGGTACCCGGTTCAAATCTCTAACAGCAAGCAGACCATCCTGAGGATTTTCATAGTATTCCTCAGTCACTCAAGACAATGACGAGGTATTACCTCAAATCAGATCAGACCACTTCCTTGCACCCACTTTCCAATTTATTATTCATAAATCGCCCTATAATTCGACGCTAATTAAAACACAACAGATACTTTTTTTGTCCATGGCGCGACAGCCCCTATTGGGTCAAGGCCTCCTCCTTCTAGAGGCTTCACGATCACTCTCAGACATACCACACTCGGCAGGACTCCTCTGGACGATCAGCCCGACGCAGAGACCTCTACCTGACAACACACACAACACTCACAAGAGACAGACATCCATGCCCCCGGCTGGATTGGAACCCAAAATCCCAGCAAGCGAGCGGCCGCAGACCCAAGCCTTAGACCGCGCGGCGACTGGGATCGGCCATCAGAAACTTAATCTGACCAACTAACGGCGTGATCTAATGAACCATAAATAAATAAAGAAATAAAGATATAAAATGGTGCAAATAAAATAATTAGTATTATGATAACAACGAAAATGTTGTTTATGACAGCAACAAACACAAGCTGAATTTCTTTAAGGCAAATCTGCATGTAAAATTTCGGTACGGAAATCGGAGCTTTCGAATGTACAATTTTTCGGCGCGTTCACAAAAGTACGAAAAGCGATTATTAGCTCCGTCATGTCTGTCCGCCCGTATGGAACAAATCGGCTCTCACTGGATGGATTTTCATGAAATTTGATATTTTTGGATTTTCCGAAAATCTGTCGAGAAAATTAAAGTTTCATTAAAATCTGACAAAAATAAGGGATACTTTACACGAATACATATGTACATTTATGACATTCTTCTCAGAATAAAAAATTTTTCAAACAAAATCTTAGAGAAAATCAAAATATGCATTTTATGTTCAAAAACTTTTCTTTTTTCCAAAATCGTGACGTTTATGCGGCCAGAGATGACAATATAATTATGCGTAGCAAAGATGTGATTTGAATGCCGGATAACTAGGGCGAAAATACAGACACACGCTCGTAATATTCAATACTTACTGCTTTTCCACGGCAAAAATTGGTTAGGCGAACGCGCCTCAATATTAGGTCACACGCACATTGCTTTGTTATTTTTAGTGCGAAGTGTGACAGACAACTGTCATACGTTTAGTGATGAATACTCATAGAAGCTGTAAGAGATAGCTGTGGCTGTGGGGACTGACAAGATTTTAGACTTCCTGAACCAACATTTGGAGGTAGGCCTCCGTTGTGTGTTCAGAGAGGTCGAAAACAATGACCCTCCGATTCTCCTGATCTCACTTCAAATTACTTCCTCATGTGGGATTATATGAAATGCTTTGTGACGGCCAACCACCCCACAACGAGCCTAAAATTCACAGTCAGCGCGGCTTCAACCTAGACAAGCTGGTAACATACAGCAGGCCCACACACACCCTGAGATAGAGTGCTGAAGAGTGCAAATACTTCGGAGGTTGAGGAAAATTTGTTTCTTTCTTTCTAACAAAAATTAGTAGAAAAGAAGATCTAGTAAAGACGGCAGAAATATTTTTGCCACCATGTCAGTTAATTTGTGGTCCTATATAAATGAAATTCAGTATTTGTTAATTTTAATTTCCGTTTCGCTCACTTCAAAATAAATTCCTGGCTAAGCAGAATATTCAGGACGCTTTGAAACCTGAACTATCTGACGAATTGTATATATAATATATATATATACACGTGTATGATGGGTGAAAAGTCTCTTTTAGATACGCCTACCTAAGCAGATAGGTACAAAATCACCACTGTGCATTCCGCATTTATTGCAGAAGTACTTTTCTCTGCCCTCTGGAGGTCTAACTAGTATTGACTGTAAGCGGCACTGTCGCCTGCCCCACTCCGTCTTATTTGAATTATCCCAAAACAAGATATGACTTATAGTGATACACAGTGTTAAAGAACTGCTGTAATGGGACCGTAATTTGTTAGAGGGGAAACGTGACATTAAAAATAAATTATGCCTAAGAGTAAAATGTTTCCAAAGTTGGCAGAAGGAAGTAACAGGTGTCTCTTTCCTATATATGTAGCTTAAGGGGGAAAGTGTGCTGAAGTTATGAAAAATTTTCAGTACAGACGTTAAGAAAAATGAAAGGTAGAACTAGCTAAGCAACTAAAAACTCCAAGGAGAGTAGTTCTTCTGCAGAGTCTAAACATAGTGCAGGTACCAAAGAAATTCTCTGTTTTTATGGGACTGCATATTCCGATATCATGTTCAAACCACGCCGACACAGGTGCTTAACCTAGGTCAGTTTTTCCACTCTACACTTTCACTCTCCATGTGCTTAAAATTCATTTTAATATCATTTTCTCTCCACATTTAGGCACTTCTTCCAAAAGATCTCTAATGTTCACGTTCGCCAACTAAAATTTTGTAAAATTTATCATCTTTCTCATGCACTCTATACGCCCCGCCTGTCTCTTCCTTCTTAATGTGAACATCCTGATAATAAGTTACTTGTTAAAGATTACGTGATGAATTTCTTCGGTATACAGTCTGTCACTTCCTCTATTTTAGATGGACGTATTCTCTTCAAAACTCTTTCTCAGACACGGTAAATTTTGTTTATTCTTACTCTAAGAGACATAGTTTCAAAACAGTACCGAGATTACAAATTTTACGTAAATTACTACAATTTTCCTGTTTTAGATACCAGATGGGAAGAAAATGATTCTGAACTGAGGGACAGCAAACATTGCTTGACTTTAATCTGTTCTTAATGTCTTCGCGAAAGCCTTGAACGAGAGGTCGAAACCCGTAGGTTTACTGTCACATGTTAATCATGCATCAGATTTTTGACAGGAACAGAAAAAATAACCAGACACAATCACCTATGTATAGGTCAGATACAGGAAGTGTAACCAAATACAGTCGTGTGTAGGAGAGAACCAAATTTTTCCGACTGCTTCAAACGTCAAAGATAATGGAATCTGTGTTGGTGTAATACGAGTAACAATTTATGTTGGATCACGAGTTCCAGGCATTCATGTGACAATATTTTAAACCTTCTGGAACAGAAACGACAGGATGTGTGATCTGCCCGACCCTACCGCCTGCGAGGAACTGAGCTTCAAAATCACTTCGTTACGCTCAATTTATACAAAAGCAGTATAATGTCGCCTTTCTATAGCGTATTCTAGACTGCAGACAAGCACCACACTCTTAACTGACGCATACATCCAATGAATTTCGAGAAAAAAAATAGACCCGAACTGCGTGCAGTGTAGTTTTATCTGCCACCAAGTAATAATAATAAATAATAATAATAATAATAATAAATAATAATACATCTTCCAAAAGTCACGGTAGAGCGGGTTGCATTCCTGCGTCGTATTTGGAAGCTCCTGACGTCAGATTTTGGTCCTAAGACCGGCTATCCTGCTTTTATCTCGTTTTTCAAAACCGATGTTGGAAGAGCAGGCCCACTTCAAAAAAGGTCACAACCCTTCCTTCTACATCCTTTCCCACTCATTATGCACTATCATTCTACAATTTGGTGCTATAAATTCTGACGTCTCACAGCATTATCAAATAGCAATACAAACAACAACAAAGAAAGAGAACGTTGTTTCTGTCTTCAGCAATTCCTTATTAGACGTGTGGTGGAGTGGAGGTAGAGGTCCACACAATCTTAACACCACGTGACAAACATAGTTTAGCTAATGCTCAAGGTTGGAAATTGACACCGGCTTATGCCTACTGTAAAAGTCACTATGAACAAATTTATTTCTTTAGCGTGCGTGGTCGTGAAGTCGCTGAAGGCAACTCCCTGACGCCTTCGATCTCTTTGTTTAAGTATCTCGAAAGCAGCAAGATTTATCCCCAAAATTTATCCAAAAATCTAGGAGCCACCGCAAAATTCTAGGCACCAGAAGAGTGACATGACGCAATGTCCATAATGAGGAACCAAAAATATTGGGCGCAGACGTTCAAAATGTAGTCGCCCGGGCGAACTGGCACACGGGATTTTTACTCCTCTAGTATTGAGCATAAAACACGCATTTAATTTATTCTACCACGTTTTTATAGAAAATTATACGCTCCGAAAATATCTACGTATATACCGAGATGTTAGAGAGAGTTGTTGTCTGGTTATAAGAAAATTTGGAATGTATCGATGGCGTGCAGTAGGCGGTCTGACAGACAGACATGACGGAGCTAATGGAGGCACTTTTGTTACTTTCTGTTACCAACACACCAAAAGATGACATTTGCAATTTTGTTGAGGATTTCTTAGTTACTGACATAAAGACGTAAGGCAACCTGGGCAAATATTCTGCTACGGATTGCAGTAAGCCTGTGTTGTAGGTGATTAATTAACATTTTGCATGTGATGTGTCTACTGGAACATCTACTGTCTGTGCTAGTCAATTTTACGGTCCTCCTTATTCCCTGCCCCTCGTCACTTTCGCTTTTACCTCCCCCTGCAACCCCTCCTTCTAGTGCACATTCTCAGAAGTGTTACTTAGGCAGTACGTCAGTTTCCATACAGAATCGACCGAGCACAAATTAATACGGTATTTGTAGTTCCAACGCATCGCGCAGTATCACGTCTTTTTTTCTTTTCTTGGTGGTAGGTTTTATAGTTCGAGGAGAAGGAAGACGGGTTGTGTGCTTGGAGGGTGGGTGGGTTAGCCTTATATTTTACCTCCCTCTACGGCAGGTGGGTGTGGGAGGGGGGATGAGTGGAAAAGCGACCATATTTTACGGTTAATGGAATGTCGTAACATCGATTCAACCAAAACCCAGGAGCAGCAGAAGCGGCGAGCAGCCGGACAGGCAGAACAGTACAAGTCCAACGAAAGAAATAAAAAAAGTGATTAAGAATTCGGAAGGCAATACGATGTGTCAGTGTTGTAGTATGTGCAGCATATGACGGCGTCGGTCTGTTGCGAAGCTTGACATACAAACAGCGACGTCAGCAACGTCACTGTGCTTACTGCATTGGTATACAATTAAGCCTTACATATGTACAACAGGAATATGGACTTACTCAGTTCTGCTTTCCACCTCTTTCTCGAACACTCCCTTTCCTCTCTGTTCGGCACATAGGTACACCCCCTCCCTCGGAGTGCGATCTGCTCTGCGTGGTGGGGATAGAGAGGGGGCGTGGCTTGATGCCTACCGTAGAAAATCCGTGCCTGAAGCTCCTCATGTGTATTGCATTCGTAGCACGAGAAGTGGTGCAGGGTTATATATATGTAGAAAAAATAAGTCGTGGTGTCATTCAAAAAGGCGCCTCATTGTAGGGTTTCAGTTCCCATTGGCTGAGGTTTTGATGTACTCTGTTAGTGATGCCTCAGGCGAGGGGTAAGCTGGTGGGAGTTCTATTATTTCTCTCTCCTTTACTCGTTTTCTGAAAGGAGAAGAAAACGTCTGAGAAGAAAATCCCCGGGAATTTCTCTCTCCGTTGCTAGATTCATGTCTCTTGTTTTTATCATCGCGGCGCTAGTTGCTACACTACCGGGGGAAAAGGTGGTGAGTTGTGTTGGCGCGACTGGACAGGTCCTCCCACTTTTGCAGAAGTGACACGATTCCAGTGCAGCAGGAGAGTACACGGTGCAAAGTGGTCAAAATCTTGGGAAGCGTCTTTGGGTTGCGCGAACATCTTGTTCTTGATGGGACCCGTCATCCTGGTATCGGTGGCAGTGCATCACTTGGCCGTGGCTCTACAACAGTATCGCAAGCCCCTAGCAGCACCTGTAATACGCGGAGAATGAGATCGAAACCGGTCGCTCGCAGGGTAGCACAAGGTAAGAGGATCACACCCCTTCTTGTCTGAATAACTCTGTTCCTGCATGGCAATCGCGAAACAAGTATTAGTGAAGGTGTGTTTATGTTATTCAAATGACAGACATGCTTGCAAATTTAATTTTAAATTTAACACAGAGTTTTGACCTTCCTTTTACCACCATTTCTTAAGTAAGAATAATTCAAGTTGAAACGAAACCCGCTAGAACACATTACTGTTTCCAGGGTTTTGTAGAATGATATTACGTAACTGCCTGTGAAGAAGAACGAATTTGTCATGACTTGAATGATTAAATGTAGGCCTTAAAGGTCAACATTCATTATTTTACGTGCAAAGACTAATATACATTTTTTTATTCTCTCTGAGACAAACTGTGTAAAAGTTTTACTGTATGCTTGATTTATTAACAATATTAACTAACTTAAATTCGCTACCGGTTGTTTTTAAATTTGTCGTGTTGTTTCAGTGTCTGAAACAGTTTTTTTTTTCGAAATAGTTACTACAGAATAAGAGGTGCTTACCTCACAAAGAACAAATTGCTTCTTCGTAATTATTTTCTTTTTGTGGTTTATTCAGCGACTTACCTCCTAGATACATTGCACCGATGGTGGACGAACGAATATGAATATAGAACTACAGCTGACAGGGGAAGATCGAAGTACTCGGAGTGAAATCGACCCCAGTGACCATTCCTCCACCACACATCCCATTACACAAATCAGAAGCATTCACGCTTTGTTTTTAGAACAAAACAGAATTTTGTATTCGTTATGTGTGTTTCATTGTCTCACAGAATTTTTTCGAAAATTGAAATAATTCGTCAAAAAACTTCTTTGCACTGAGAGAGGGGGGAATATAAATACGCTAATTCCAAAGTAAACTAATTTGTTGATATAAATGTTGAGTTCAGCAAAAAATATTGCTCATAACCTTGGGGGGGGGGGGGGGGGTTGCTCCTTAACCTCGCACAGTCCTTCCAACGAGTGCTTCCAAAAATCGCACCCATGTCCCACAGCCGCTGACCGATGGTCGTGTGGACCCCCGTGCGCCACTCAACCTGCAGCCCGCCATGAAACGAATTTCGTTTGATAGCATCTTGACACAAAGTAACACAAAATGTCATTTATTTATGGCTCTGAACTCGTATTTCGTGAGATGCCCGTTTCGAATCCCAGCCAGAACATCGACAATCCTGAAGCAGGGACATGTGTTCTCTTTTCTGAGTTTCCGCAGACACTTCTGGAATAGTACGCGGATTAGTCCAAGATTGCTTCCTTTCAGTTCTGCAAAATTCATCCATTCTGTGGTCATCCTGCCATCGACGCTATATATAAACTGAGATCCTTGCAGCTTGGCAAAATAAATAATGAAACATTCAAAACTCAGATGTTAGACCACAGAGAATAGCCATGTATTTTGCACGAGCGTCACATCAAACAGCTATTATTTCTGTAAACTGCATTAGCCAATTGCTTTGTAATTGAGACGTAGTACTTTATTTGTGACATACTAAATGAATTTTGAAACATGAAATAAACGAACTTCAGTCTTCAGTGCTGTAAATTCAGGAAATCGACTGATACTCTTCAGAATCTGTAATGTTTAGGCCAGTGTAAGCCAATTTTTGTTTCAGATAAAACGTGTCATAAACTTCGAAATTCTTGGGGTTACTAATTATTGATTGTTGTGTTCATTGTTACTGTCTCTGCTGTTGGCTTTTATTTCCGACATCGCAGACAATTGGCGGCAGGTAACGTCTGTCAACCGACAGGAACCAGCGTCAGAAACAAAGCACCTTTAAGTGTTCTTTCATTTTATATTTGTGTGTGAACCCAATGCAGTTCAAATACGAATCAGGATATACAAGCACATGCAGGGCACCTTAATAGCTCTGACTCCCCTACTCAAAGTATCAGACATGAAAATGACAGGATGCAATTAGGAAAGGATGTGTTGGAAGAAACAGACAAGTTCGTGTCAATAGCACAGTTTTTATGTAAAGTAAAATGTGGCTGTTTTTGGTTCACTTTTAAAAAATCTTCAAGTTAAATCCTAGATACGGTATTAAGTGGACGGACATGTGCTGCATGTTTTATGCACAGTACAGTAACAAATAGAGGAAAGTACATTATTGTTATTCTCTCATGTGCTCCCGTCTTGGCAGTAGGAAGACTCAGCAGGCCATTCTATACGCCAGATTCGAACTGCGTTTCCAGTTCGTGCAGTCATTACGATCGGTTTTTATAGCTCGGCGTTCTGTAGTTTTGTTGTGATGGCAATGAGCGCTGAATATCTTAGAAAAGAGTCGGTTGTTGTCGGATGCCGTGGCCGTCCGGCTGGCCGGCCGATTTTTGCGGCAGCATCTGAGAAGGGCCTCTCAGGACGTACGTAGGGGACACGCTTTGCGCACTGGTTGCGGCGAACGCGGTGCAGATGCGATCAATTAACTCTTCGCAGGTACAGTGGCTATTACGTGAGTCACCTTCTTTCACATTAGTGAACTATTTCATTTTGTTCACGTAAGTTATGTGTTTCGTATGATTCTCGCAATAAATATCGAATATACGATATTAACTAGGTTGTATCCGTACTGACGACGGAGTGTATTTCTTTATGGCTCTAACCGAGATTTCAATTAGTTACATAAACAATAGGGTTCAGTAAACACAAGAAGGTAAAAGTTCAGGTACTTATGGGACTAACTCTACGATATGGTAACAAGCGTGAAAGTAAAGCTTCCGTCAGTTGAACCCACGGAACGAGGTAGCGGTGGGAGAGAGGCTTATGCTCCACCTCACTTTACCTCCTGGGAATAAAACCCTCGGAGCCCACTGGACAGGAGTCTTGGTGGACTGTACGAGAGAAAACAGCCCAGTGCTCCGTATGGTGCAATTTTTATCGCCACCAATATTCCTCTTCGTTGACAAAATCCCTGCAATTCTGAGGTTCTGGTAAACGTCGCTGTCGTGTTGTTGGCACTCCTGCTTCGTATTCAAGAGGTACAGATTCAATCTCTGCCAGGAAACCGGCTATCTTGACTCGAGAGCTTTCGTTTTTTGCTCAGTTCCTCCGGGCAGATATCAGGATAGTAATTTAAAATTAGGCCACGACCGCTTCATTTCACATTGTTTCATATTCACTCCGCACTAGGCTTCTTTCGTTCTGTGCTACAGTACCCACGGACTTGGCTAGGGACATCGTCGTTAAATAAACAATAAACACAATGTAGAGATTTTGCCATGCGCTACATGCTGATAAAACACTACGGCGTAACAAGCGTGGGATGTAATTCTTAGAATGAGGCGAACCTTTAAAGTCGTGAAGAAGAAAGAATGGCTTCATATCCTAATAAACTGTCACAGTACAACGCTAAGACTCCTTCCTTAATTTTGTTATCTAACTAAATCTGGGCAAAAGAGTCAGTCTAGGAAAGCTAGTAGTTCCTCAGCCAGACAAGAAATTTACCGCAATTTATGGAACCGGAACATGTTCCCAAGACCCTGCCATTTTTCTGTTGTTGAGCCAGACAAATCCATTCCACGATCTTCCATCCTAGTTCGATATAATTTTATTATTATTTTGCCATCTACCACTACGTTTTCCAAGTGTTCTCTTCCTTCAGATTTCCCCACCAAAACCTCATATCCATTTCTCTTTTCCCCATCCTTGTTACACGCTACGCCCATCTCGTCCTCCATTACTTGATCACGATAATAATAATATTTGGGGAGGACTGCTGATCATGAAGCTGCTCCTCATGCACTTCTTCTCCACTCTCCTGGTACTTCCTCCTTCTTAGGCCCAAATATATGCATCAGTACCCTGTTCTCAAACACCCTCAGCCACTGTTCTTCCTTTAATGTAAGAGATTAAGTTTTACGTCATACAAAAGAACGGATAAATTATAATTCTCTTTATTTTAATCTTTATAAATTAATTATAATCATGTACCTATACTTAAAAATTTTGGCCTCCTATTGGACTAATCATAACAAGCCTCAGACGAAGCGGGAAGCATAACGCTCACGGGGAGATGAAAAATTCATTCATACAACATTTTAATATGCAAACCTGGAGTGAGAAAACCACTTGGGGAGGGGGGGGGGATAGGCGTAGATCGGAAGATAATAATAAACTTTATCTTGTAGACATAACACAGTCTACGAGATTGTGGACTGGATTGATTTGGTCCAGGACAGGATTCAGTAGCGGGTAATGTACCTTCGGCTGTCAGATATGCTGGAATGTTCTGGACTAGATGAGTGACTATAAACTTATTAACCTCGCAAGTATAACATATAGAGTCAGTAGGAGCCGCGGGTTTCAGCATAGGCTCACACCCCAGAACACCTTAGCCTGATACTCACAACCTTGAGAAACGTAAATGTCAGTGATATGTAAAACTTGTAAGAAAATCTTTGGGAAATTCAATGTGGGAAGTATGGTACCTGTTTTCTGTTACAAAAGAAATATTCGAAAGTGAACATTTAGTTGTCTTCTGGACTGTGACACCGTGTAATACCAGCGTTTTAGAGAAGCATGCCACCTCTGTATACAGGATTGAAGAGAAGCATGCTACCTCTGTCTACAGAGTTGAAGAGAAGCATGCTACCTCCGTCTACAGGGTTGAAGAGAAGCATGCTATCTCTGTCTGCAGGGTTGAAGAGAAGCATGTTATCTCTGTCTACAGGTTTGAAGAGAAAACTTCACGGTTCAGAATTTCAGAGTGAAGTTATAGTATGGACGTGAGCGTAAGATTGAAATGTGAGGTTTATGTGGCCTGACCTATTGCATAATATACGTCTGTAGGTTTATTAGAAGACGCTGTGACTGATTTGATAGTTGCGTGGGGAAATGGATCAGGCGTTCCAGTGTAGACAGTGGTGTTATTCATATCTGCAATTACATCCATATTTACATAACCATATTTTATACTTCATAAAAAATTATTGTTCATTCACAGTAAGAAGATGCTCTTGAGTGCACGGAAATGTTTTACAACTATCAATCAAGGCATGGATGCACAACAGCACAACAATTTGGCACATTCGCTCACTTCTGTTTAATTACTGCGAGACTGGAAAAAAATATGTGCTGCGTGTTCATCAACAATTTTTTTCGAAACACTTGGTGTTTATAAAATATAGGCCTGTGCTGTTTTCACTGTGTTTTGACTTAAATTAGAATGTGCTGGATTACTGTAGGAAAAATCACCAATACGAGATTTTATAAAACCGTTTCAACGGTTCTCGAATTCTTGTATCTCTGCACCTAAACAAGCACGGGGAAGTTTGTCGGCGCAATTTTGCATTTTTTTTTCAGGAGATGCCAAACATTTAGGCGCAATATTTCAAGAATTCATAATCTCTTTTTCCTAATCCATTCTAGGTGAGGTTAAACATGAAAAATTACAGGGTCTTCCTTTTATCGTAGCACCGAACACGGCAGCTTTATCGCATAGAAGACTTGCATCCCGCGGGAGATTCCGCGACAGCTTTGGTGCTCAAAACAGCGACGAAAGGAACGCACTGTAGATTCCAATACAAACTAACCATAAAGAATACCTCTTAAATTTGAATACATTACAGGAGACTTCTTCTTGTGAGATTTGAGTTTGTCACGGCTGTGGTAATAAAGACTACAATCTTCTGGCATGTGATGTCTGTAGTTTGTTAGAGCTCTACTGACATTTCAACGGAAATTGATGATGGGGGCAGCAGGTTCGACTGAAACGTAGGTGTGCTTCTACTGGACTACGTGACGTCTGTGCCCTTCAGAGTTTATTTTTCTACTCATATAAGAAACCAAGAGGGACTTATGTGAAACAGAAAAATTACCTCCTTATAAGGAACATAATGTCTGTCTTAACACTTTAAATGTTAAGTAATATAGAGCCCTTTGATTTTTCAGTGCGAAAATTTGACAGATACAATCAATAGCTGTAACTTCCACAGCAATCCTACTCACTGATCTTCTCTCGTACATTACAGCCCATGACGGACATTGTCATGCGAGGGTTTCACTGAATAAGCACGACAGGAACTTAAGCACTGCCTGAAGAACAGCTTGAAAAAATAAATCGTCACTGTCCTAGAGATAATTATATATCGGCATGGATCGGGGATGCAATACCGACTTCTAGATTACTTTATAACGAGACTGTTTCCAGAAATCACTGCCATCTGTCATACTTATCTGTAATTATAATAATTATTTGCTACATAGGGACAGAATACGACAGAATTTTAACTAATTATTAGGCTTATACAGCTCCGTATTTTATTTGAAAATGTTAGTTATCACTTTCCACCATTATTCCTTCTTGCGTGTAGACGATCGTCTGAGTTGGTTACGTTAATATTATAAGCAAGCCGACAGGAAGTGATAACCGGTATTGTCATAAAATATAAAAATAATGTAGGACTAATATATATTATATATATTTTTATATATATATTGAATACAACATCCTAAAAATACCCCCAGGATTTCTCTGGACAAACGTGTGTGCCCACTCAGTGTCAGTTACACACCGAAGTTCGAAGTTTGCTAAATGATGGAATAAATTTGTGAAACATAAATTTGCCTTCATTTACCCCCATTAAATTAATAAAAGACACGTAAATTTACCTTGCCGGTGTTTAGTGTGTTGTAAATTAACAAACAAAATTTGTGGTTTATATAGGAGACTGTTCATAATTGTCGACATATGATATGTGCATCTGTTTCGCCCTCTGTCCATGGAAACATGCAGTTCTCACGTCCTTTCACAAGCGACATCACTGTGTTGCAAACTGTCACATATGAAGGATAAATATGTAACTAGTTTACTGTTCTAACGTATTAAATCAGTGAAAGGAAGGAAAAGGAGAAGTTTGAAAAGTATGAGAGACAGAAATAAAGAGTATGGGGGTGAAGATTTGTAAGAAATTGTTCCCCGTTGAATTTCACCACTTCTTTTCACAGTAGGTGTACAGCGATATTTCGTTTTAAGTGAAAGTTAAGTAGCTGCCTTGAAGCTTCAGCCTAAATTACTGTATGTATGAAAGAGGTTGTTTCTGTGGACTATCACGTCTGTGTGAGGAAGCGTTATTCTTGTTCTTTTTTTTGTGCGCCATGAATGGGATCTTCTGGCATATGACGCCCTGTAGTTTCATAAATAGGTACCAACGTTTTGTAGAAGTTTACTGCTTTCTCCGTCAGGGTAGACCTTTTACCTATCTCACTGCTCCACTTAACGTCCCGTAACTCCGCAGCCTGAAAAGACAGATCAGAACACATGCTGTACCTCGATACCGCATATTTTCCATCACACGACGCTGCGTACGCCCGACGTAATCGCTGAACTAGTCTAGACCGACCGACTTTTATAAATATATTCGCAGCGTCATAATTTGAAAACCTCGGAAGAAGGAATGGAGTCATTTTCGAACTTCTGCTACTTTCACTTAAGGAAAAACACCCCTGCACCCGATAAGCATTCACAGGCCACTGGCTGGGCTTCAGGAGCGGTCTGGACCCAGCGGTCACGATAACAAACATTTCATTAGCTGAGGATCGAAACCGGGTCGTCCGAGTAGCAGTGAGTGACTTTACTGCGTGGCATTATCATAGGTATATAGGACTGTTCTGAAAGCCGAGTATGTATGCAGTTTGCTATAACGTAGTGATAACACACAGTCTCCGAATATAACGCATAAGTGGTCGCACATAGCCGACAAGGGATGATCTTCCTGCTCAAAGTTTTGTCGCAGAGCTGACAGATATCACAGGAGTAAGCCAGCATTTTGCAATACGTAACACAATGATAACGCATGGGAAACATTAGAAATGCATAGACTACAAAATTTTAGTCCATAAACCTGAACTTAAGAGACCACTTGGAAGAAGTACACCTGCAAGCGGGATAATATTAGAATGCATATTCAAGAAGTTGCGGAAGGGAAGAAGAAGATTCTACTCACTGATGATAATGACTAATGGCGGACTGTTGCGAAAAATATAATGAGGTGGCAGGTTCTGTAAAAGGGTGGGGAATTTAAGGGGTAGTAAAATAAGTGCTATACTCGTATCAAGAGGAATTCCACAAGTCAGTTTCTTAGGCATAAATTCCCTCAGGCTAAATTGCAGCTGTGTGCGAGAATCAGTGTGTAAATATTCGGCAGAAGAGGCCTACCCTTGTTTAAGTGAAGAGACGAATTAAAAAAAATGTTACGGCGAAGCATTGAAATGGAGATCAATTAACGAATATTTGGATATGAAATTTGTAGTCAATAAATGCGTGCTTACAGGGGATTGGTTTGGGGTAAGGCGGGGAGAGGAAAGGACGTGGCGTTCTCAGCGATGGAGTATAATACGGTGGAAGAGAAAGGGAAAAGAATAACCGAGAGAGAGAAGGTTTGGAATTTCATTATTTCTGGTCAATTTCACGTCCACAAGGGACCCAACGTACGTAGCCATTGCATGTTCCTGAAACATGATACTGGCGGTGGGGCCTACATTTTTCTATTATGTCGTTATTCAGTGAACATTCAGAAATAATGAAAACCGTACACACTCTGAGGCATTTATTGAGGTATTGAGACGATATCGTTCAGCTGTTGAGTCGCCCTCAGTAGTAACGCTATGAAAGACCATCAACAAGCATTCAAATTCCACTGTCCGAGTAAATTCACCGGAGGATTGCCGATTCATTTCAGCTTACCATGGGCATTATTTATACACAGACTTTTCAGGAAGCAGTGCTGCCACTCTGACAAGCTTCTAATATCAAACCGAGGTTGCTGGATAACAAGATACTAGGCGTGCAGTATTCTGGAGCAATGTCAATAGGTTACTTGATGAATAAAAGAACAATTTGTTATAGGTCTATTAACTTAACGGAACTGAGACTGATTCGTGTGAAGATTAGACCACAGGCTGGACCCCGAGGAATCCAGATTCGATTCTCAGCAGAGGCAAGAAATTTTCTTCTGCACGGTAGACCAAAGCTGCAGCATTAAGACCTACTTTGTGGACGCATGCAGCCACCTGTGCAACGGGAATTGGGGACTCTTTCAACGGATTTAAAGCGGTCGT
The DNA here is from genome assembly GCA_021186555.1 of Reticulitermes speratus. Taxonomy (NCBI): domain Eukaryota; kingdom Metazoa; phylum Arthropoda; class Insecta; order Blattodea; family Rhinotermitidae; genus Reticulitermes; species Reticulitermes speratus. The sequence continues at coordinate 27,941,857 of JAJKFL010000005.1, forward strand.
GGCGTGAAACTGACCACATACATCAAGTACAGAGGTTAAGAATGCGGGGAGCTGTACTCCACTCACCAGGACGTTGTAGTGGCGTGATGCGTAATTAAGAACAAGCGTAAGTTCACGTTTGCCTCACTGCCTGACGAGTGGTTAGGGCCACGCGGTGGCGCAGTTGGTTGAGGCACTATGCTACAAACCGGAAGGTCGCGGGTGTCATTGGAAATTTTCATTGACATAATTCTTCCGGCGGCACTATGGCCCTGGGGTCGACTCAGCCTCTAACAGAAATGAGTAGCAGGAATATTTCATAGGAGCTAAACGCAGCCGGTGCGTAGGGCTGACAACCTTACCACCTTCATGTGCCGAGTGTCTTGAAATCTGGGAGCCTCAACCACCTAGAACCCTCAGGGCCTGTACAGGGATTGCTTTAACCTTTACAGCAGAGTGGCTAGCATATGCACCACCTGCGTTACCTTAAAAAAAGTGTCTTCTCAAAATAAGAAGCGAATATTTCCCAAAGAGCCTAAAGAGATTGATCTTTCAATGGAGACAGTGTGTTTTCAGTGAGGTAGAAACTGAATTTTAAAAAGTGTTGATAAATTTCAGGTCTCAGATATTAATCATGGTCTGTACTTCATATTTAGTTTCATTCTTTCCCATAATTCCGTACTTATTCAAAAATTGCTACGACTACTCGTATAAACATACTCTTCGATTCACCATTACAGACTTACCGTGTCTCACATCGCTGCACTTAAAATTAACAGCTTATAAAGTGTCGTGAAATAAGCGTAACGCCTTTGCAGTTCGAGATCAGGCCTAACTACGGTCATTACAGCTTCGAGGGCGAATGCGAGAGGAGACGAGTGGGACACGGAGAAAAGGACAGGGAAAACAAAAGTGGGAGAGAGACAGCGGGAAAGAACGCGCGAGGAAGACAGAGTGGAAGAAAAGAATAAGGAGGAATTGTATGAAAGAGAGAAAAATTGTAGAAAGAGAGAAGAATATGAGGGAAATAGAGAAACCGAGAAAGAAAAATGTAGATACGAATAAATATAAGGAAAGAATTAAAGGACGGAGGAAATGATGAGAGAAAGAGACAAAAGAAATAAAGTACCAAAGACGAAATAAGAGACCTGAGCCAAAAGGGGCGTGCCGAGACTTGCTGAAGACACCCGGGAGCTTCCTCATGCTGCGCACATCCCGCCAGGGCGTGGCACTGTCCCGGGGCAGCAGTCTTCGACCACAGCAGCATCCGACCCTCCCCCCTCCCTGAAACAGACCGCTTCTTGTGGTACATTACGAGAGAAAAGTTGCATTATCCACCACAGTGTTGTAGCCTTCTTTATTTGGAGACCGACAGATGTCGCATCGACCGCTTTCTGCCAAGCATGTCCAGTCCTTCAACTGGAGGTAACCCGTGCAACTGTGAAGGTATCTCTACATTACACACAAAAATAAAAATTCAACCTTGAGGTGGAAACTCATATTGCTGTTGAAGTAGACTTTAAGATGGAGGAACTGCATTCAGACTGGTGTTTATCAGACCACGGCAGAAGCAGAAACCTACCCTGAAAATGGAAGCATTATGTTCCTCCGAAATATCGGGTTACAAACTACCAGTCAGCATGGTGCCATAATTCAGAAACCTGTAGTATGAATAAAGAATGTTTCGCTTATTTGTTTATACAGATAAACCTAATCATTTCTACACAGGGATGTACAAAAATAGATTGTCCACGGACGATCAATGTCAGAAACTTTCAGGCGACTGGCCTCCACGCCAAACCCATATAAATGTTACCATCGCACAGTTGTCTGCTGGTTCAGTTAAAGACGCATTACCATCAGCGCCTGCCCATCTCTGGGTGTTGGGAGGGGTGTCCAGATTTACATAATGGCACATTGTTTTGTGTGACACTTTACATACATGATAGTGCCTCAGTATAAAACTGAAATAGGGACAATACTCAGATAAATATCGATTGCTCGAAAATTCCATGTCAAGAAATATAAAGAACAGACCGCCTTCTGCGACAGAAGAAGGTAAGCATAGTTCTAGGAGGAAAGAACTGCAGCAAGGTTTTCTTGCGTACTGATAACTTTTGCGGATTGGGTACGTTAGGCTTCATTTTTGAGAAAGATCATCTCTTTTTCGGTCTAACAACGTTTTTCTTCCTCTTGGCTTATAAGTAAACGCACGTTTAGGGATTCCAACGTGTCATTCTCGCCGGATGTATATATTTTGTCGTCTATAAACGGTTATTATTAGATTGAGGTTGGGGAATGCTTGTTATCATTCGGTGCAGGATCTTCTGACTTCCAGTTTGCTATCCAAAAATACAAAGATTAAGACATACAGAACTATAATTTTGCCTGTTGTTTTGTATGTGGGTATGAAACGTGGTCTCTCACACTGAGGGAGGAACATAGGCTGAGGGTGTTCGAGAATAGGGTGCTGAGGAGGATATTTGGGCCTAAGAAGGACGGGGTAACAGGGGAGTGGAGAAGACTACATAACGAGGAACTTAATAATCTGTACTCATCATCAAATATTATTCGGGTGATCAAATCGAGAAGATTGAGGTTGGCGGGGCATGTAGCACGTATGGGGGAAGGAGAGGTGCATACAGGATTTTGGTGGGGAGACCTGAGGGAAGGAGACCACTTGGAAGACCAAGGCGTAGATGGGAGGATAATATTAAAATGGATCTTCAAAAAGTGGGATGGGGAGGCATGGACTGGATTGATATGGCTCAGGATAGGGACAGGTGGCGGGCTCTTGTGAGTGCGGTAATGAACCTTCGGGTTCCATAAAACGCGGGGAAATTTGACTAGCTGACGACCGGTCAGCTTCTCAAGAAGGACTCTGCTCCATGGAGTTAGTTAGTTAAACGGTTATTATACGACTGAATTTTTGAGCAAAGAATGCCGCCAGCTTCGAATCACGGACCAGGAGTTGGCACCATAATGTGTATGTTTTTTAAAAGTAAATTTAAGTACTCTTTTTGAAATAAATTAGTTATAGAGTTGAACTTCACGGCGACCGTGGCTATCTGTTTTAACCTAATGCTTCCGATATAGATGGGAAAGTCCCCGAAAGTTTTTCGATCGAGATGCTTGATAATCTTGAACCATTATCGAAGTCGAAGTCTCTGAAATACGATGTCGAAAGCGACGTTCGTTGTCACACTGTCAGCTTATTCATTTGATACAAAAATGGTCGCTTCGTTTTTGGGTTAAACATTTTTCTTACACTGAAGGATTTAGATACTCGTATTTGGAATTTACAAACATACACTAATTTTGGCGCTCAAATTTCGGTCTGTATCCGCGCAATGCGGGGTTTCGAAGTTACGACGCTGCAAACATGCTTGTAAAAAAAAAGGTTAGGCCGTGCTTAAGCAACGTCGTTTAAAAAACTCTGTATAAACCCTACTTTTTATGAAAATCATATCGAAAAAGTATCGTATTATTTTAACATGGCTTATCCTACAAAATCCAGTACACAGCATGAAACATAGATCGGATTAAGACCAGTGACTTTCATATGGATTCTTTTTCCAATATGGTACAAATTTAACGAAATAAAAGGGAAAAAATCTATCCGTGCAATTGTGTCTGTAGCGTAATCGAGCGTGTAACACTAGCATCAAAGCGAACGTAGCTGTCACATTGGCTTTTTGCCTGCGAAAGAGGAAATATTGTCCTTACTGTCAACAAGAAAACTGTGAGTTGGAACTGTCTGGAATATCATACATTGTTCTTGATAGCTTCTAGGATTGAAGCTGCCCGTATCAACTGGAGCAGTAGGGCACATCAGGCAAATGAGCCAGAGGTTCTGCTGAACATTTAAACACCCAGTTCTTATCTGCCAGAAAATAGTAAGCCCTAGTGTTACAAACATAAAGCAGTTTAATGCTCTTCAGGAAAAAGGATCATTGTTTTTTTTCTGAGACTGTGTGGGCAAAATGCAAAGTTTTCTGTCAAAGCAGTTGGTAGTTCTAAATATAGTAACCACTTTGCCGAAAATAATATGCAAATAGTTATATATGTGGGTGTGTAACGAGGTCTCTTGCAGGGAAGAACATAATTGACATACCGGCTTTTGAAAACAAGTGATGATAAAAATATTCCGAAGTATGAACTATGAAATTCAGGTTCGTATGTAAAGAGTAACTCACGTGATTCATTCAGTTAACTGTGTTTTCTTGCGACAGTGCCAAGTTGGAGGATACAGTATATGAACATATGTATGTAGGCCCGTGTAGAAGACAAATTATACAGGGTGTTGGTCCGGAAAGCTCTTGAAACGGAAAACCTTAACGCAGGAGACAACATGTAAGACCAGACCCGGCTTTAGCCATCTCGGGGCCCTGTGCGAAATATGTTTCGTGCCTCCCACGAGCCCTCCATCTTTTTCATATAATGTCTTCACGTTATTTTTAATCTCAACAGAGTTCTCCTTTTTTTTTTTTTTTTTTTTTTTTTTTTTTTTTTTTTTTTTTTTTTTTTTTTTTGGTAATTTGTTAATCTTCTACGGGAACCCCCTTTCTTCCCCCCTTCTCCCCCCTCCCTCGTTTTCGTGTGTTGATGCAGTTTCTCGAATCTTGCTTTAATTTACATACACACAGTATTGACCACGGTTACAAAAAAGGAAATGTGCAGAGAACTAACAGTGCACATGTCTCTGTCAATATTGTTACTCGTCGTTATGAAGCGCATAATTAAACCACATTTCGCGAGCGTTATGTCAACAGGGCAATTTCATGCTTGTTGTAATAGCAGCATGCGACAACACTGCGTGCTGGGTACTGATCTAACGTTTTTCTGATACCAGCAAATGTACGAGGCCATTAGCACCGAACAAATGTGCTGTAATTACAAAAAGGGCTAAGAAACGTATTAAAATCAGATTGTCGGAAAAAAAAGACGTAAAAATATTTTCGTGCCGTGATAGCATTTTGGATAAAACTTCCAGGTTGTGGAAAAAGTTGGATGTGTGTCAGGAGCACGATGCAGTTCGTCAAATGACGCAAATTTAGGTATGCTGAAACTGGAGTCCGGCTGGGATGAGTAACAGGTCGCTTGTCATTACACAATATGTACTGCTGTAAGTACACTTGTACTTCCTTGTGACGTAAACGTATCTAACGACACACGCGCACCGTCAGCAGCAACAAACACTTGCCTCCTTCCAACCGTCTTCCCTATCACTCTACTCCTCGAATTACGCAGTAGTTCGTTCCGGAAGGTCCCCTTCAAGTCAAATCTTCTGCAGCGTAGCTGATTATGCGTAGGCTCAACTATATATGTATATACCAGGGACTGCTTAACCCCAAACTCCAGCACACCGTAACCTGATCAGCCGTAGCATGACCACCCCGTCGCCTGTGTTATCTCCCAACAGCTTCTTCCGCCGCCTTTATCCCACAGCGCTTTCATTCCCGCAAGGTGAAATTCGGCGTGCGGTAAAAAATGACATACTTAGTTTTTTTTTTTACTTTTTTAAAATTGCGTAAATTGAAATTGCGTAAGTTTGGAAGTGCCTGTATACTGCTAATAGCAAAACGAACAAGAACAAGACATGCAATATACGTATTATGTAACATTGAGGCGCATTCACGAAGCTATTGTTGCCGTGGAAAGGCAATAATTGTTATATATTCTGAGTGTGTGTCTATAGCCTTAGTTCTCCAGCATGCAAAGCGCATGCGCCGTATTACGTATATTGTCATCTGTGGCCTGTCTGGCTTTACAATATTTTTCTATATTTCTCATAAGCGACACGATTTTGGAAAAAAGAAATTGTTGAACATAAAATGTGTTTTGACTTTCTCTACAACTTTTTTGTGGAAAATTTCTCGTTCCAAGAAGAATTCTGCGAGATATTATCATAAGTGTACTTACGTTTTCATGTAAAGTACCCGTTATTCTTGTCAGATCTTAATGAAACTTGAATTTTCTCGACCGATTTTCGAAAATCCGTTCAGTGGGAGCCGAGTTGTTCCATGCGGACGGACAGACAGACAGACGGGATAGGTATGACGAGGCTAATAGTCACTTTTCGCAATTTTGCGAACGCACCTATAAACAAAATACATATGCAAACGGAGCTTAAAATCACGTAAAAATCTGCAAGGGTGTTCAAGTAAAAAGACAGAGAAGCTGGGGAAATAATTTCAGAGCAAGATTCGTAAAATAAAGTTTCACGTTCGTCTCCGGAGCCCCCACCCCCAAAATTGGGCACCCTCTACGGCAGCTCCACTCGATCACCCCTAAAGCCGGCTCTGTGCAGTCTATAGACATGGTTGCGAGGATATTATTAAAAGGGATCTTAAAGGAAGTTGGTAAAAATTTTTGGACTAGAGTCGTATGATATTAGGCAGGGAGCACTGACGAGCTCTTGTGAACCCTGTGATTATTGGCTTTCTATACAAGGCAGGGAATTTTTTAATTGACTGAACGGTTGTTAGCTTCTCAGGGGCTGTGTTCCATAGAGTTAGTTACTAAAGTAATCACGTCCAAGACAAGAAAAAGATGCAAATGTAACATTAAGATGATGCACGCGTGTTGAGTGGAAAAATTCAGGATCGTGTGTGTTGGGAAGCTATTTTATTAGCGATGTTAAAACTTTCGGGTTCTGATATAAGTTTATATGGTGTATTAGCTATTCAATTTTTAAGGCAGATCTTAGAGCAACAGGTTGTGAGGATGGGAGTTAAATGAAACTGGTTCAGGATTGTGTCCAGTGGCAAGCTTCGTTATTAATGATGCTGAATTGGTCTTATGGGAAATAGGTTTTTGGAATGGGAGGTGGAAGGAAATTGGCCGGTATCGGGTACAATGGCGAAGTTCTGTATTATCGTTGTTGAAAATTTGGGTTCTGCTGCTACAGAGCCAATAAACAAGACTGATACAGGGATGGTTCTAGATCATGCCCAATAGCTGATTTCGTTATTAGCGCTGTTGAACTTCCGGTTTGTGCTACCAGTGAGTTAATTAATTGATTAACAAAGTGGATATAAGGGAAATAGAGATTGTGTGGTTAAGAGGAGAATATTCAGTGACAGTCTTTTGAATTAGGACTGGAATATTGAAGGTCTGCTGCTACAGTGTTAGTCTATTTATTTGTTTATTCATTTATTCAGTCAGTCACTCAGTAAGTTTAAGGCACGCACGTCCGCTGGGATATATTTTGTTCATAAATCGGCCTTGAACACTTCTGTTTTGACACACTGCGGTCTGTATGATTCCTTTGAGGGCACACAGCCATGTCAGCACATGGTATGACTCTGTGAATAGGACAACAGACAAGATACAGGACAGATAGCACTACAAACATCCGCAGCTTTGAAGACAATCCATGTCATCCACCTTCATTGAATTGAATCACCGCTCCTGTCTTCCATTCATTCATTCATACTCAAAATATTTCATTCATTTCTGCATCCTGCACGACTGGAACTCATTCTGTTCGCTCTGCCTCAAGCTTTTGTGTGCATCCAGCTTACCTTGTCTTCCCATTCTTGGCATTTCCATTCATAGGGCCCAGAGGCCAGCAGGGGGTCCCAGATACTCCCGTCCCCACATATCAAATCTGGTTTACACGTGCTGTAGAACGAATTTCATTTACTTGAAAAATAATGTGTTCCTTGACAGACTGCTGAAAACACCATGTCGGTGTTGCTGCCAGTGCATAGCCAGAGATATTCGTATTGGTGTGCCTCTGATGTCCGCTTGACGGAAGCGCCGGCCAGAAAACTCACTGCATGTTAAAAATAAGCCTAATGGTTAGTGTATGTTCCGCCAGGTTTAACACTAAAACCCCTTCTTTCTGCACAGTGTATTTTATATGTTCCTTATGACTCTCACAATAATCATCCATTATTGACCTACAGCGTAGTCTCCGATTCGTCTACATAATGGGATGCATAGTGTTCTCTCTGAGGAACGATCTGAATCTTTGTGTAGACTGTAGCCCCCCCCCCCCCTCGTAGAAGTAAATGCGTGCCACTCACTACATCCCTTTCTTCTTATTTTTCTTTAGACTCCTAGTCTTAAAAAGGTTAAAATGTCAGCATCCTACTCTGACGTTCGATTCCCGGCTGGGGAAGACGTCCAGACCTACTCCTGAGCTCAACTAGCCTCGCATCCATTGGGTACCAGGGCCTCTTTTACAGGGTAAAGTGGCCGAAGCGTGAAGCTGACCACTCACCTTCATCTAATGCCAAAGTTAAGAATGTGTGGATCCCATCTCCACTGCTTCATACGTCTTCATGAGATGGTACTTAGCACCGGAAGGGCCGTGCCATGGCTCAGGCGGTTAGTCGCCGGCCTCTCACCGCGAAGGCCCGGGTTCGATCCCGGGTCAGTCCATGTGAGATTTGTGGTGGACAAAGTGGCACTGGGATAGGTTTTTCTCCGAGTTGTCGGTTTTCCCCTGTCAATTTAATTCCACTGGTGCTCCATTAATTGTTAAAACTTGGTATAAAAAACTGCTCATCTTATCACAGGGGTTGCACAAGAAGCCTTAAGGCTGCGGTGCGTCCGTAGCATCTGCTGCGGGGCCTTTCACCACGCCACAAAAAAAAAGTACCGGAATATTCTTTACTTTTACCTTTCACTGTATTCTACGAAAACCTTTCAGTTCACTGACGATGCCGCTCGTGCCATGTGCACTTCCGTGAAGAGAACTCGTGCAATATAGGTAGTCCAGACTTCATGAAATAGGAGTCCGACTTTTCCGCCCAAGGGCACATTCCCAAGACACTCTATATAAGACTTGCTCGGGACTTGATTAGGGCCTGTGATGTGTTTGGACTCTCAATTAATTCTGAGACAGGCCGAGACTTGAAGCACTTGTTAGGGCCCATTGGATGAGGGATCAGCTCCGAAATGCATGTACTGTTAAACCCCAAGGAGGAATTACGATCCGACAGTTCTGGCGAGAGTGTCTGTGGAGACTGTCGGTCACATCCACACGTACAGCACGCTGCAGCGCGGTTTGATGCTATTGCTTCATTGTTACCGGAGTTATTTTTGTACCACTGGCAAGCGACGGGCGAGTTTTTTTGTCGCGGGCATTAAAATAGCGCCAACTTACGGCTTTATTAAGGTAAAGTTCACACTAGAACAGGCCATGAAGGCCCAGAGGGGGGATAGAGGAATAGCTCTACTCTTTCTTTAATCTCGGCGCTAGATGGGGGTGGGTGATCAACTGCACGCATCGGCAGCTTTACCCCTGGGAAAGAGACTCGGTACCCATTTTATAGGAGGCTGGGTGGGCCCCAGGGCTGTCTGAACTGGTGTGGAAAATCTCGCCCCCATCACGATTCGATCCCCGGACCGTCCAGCCCGTAGTGAGTTGCTGTACCGACTGAGCCATCCCGGCTCAAAACTTACGGCTGTATTTAGTACTATACTTTCCGCATACCGGGGATATGACTAAGAACGAAATGCGTATTTAAGGAATAGTTAAAAGTCCGATTAGAATCCTCCATATATCGACATTTCCGTGGCATAATTGGCACGAAGAAAGAGTTGTTGCGTAAATAATACTGTGTTTTAGACGTGACACCGTGTAGACCAGTAGAAACCTACCAGCGTTTCGAATGAACGATCAGGAAGGAACAGAGATATTCTTCCTAGTCACCGCCCAAATGTCACCAAAACCCACAATCAGTCATGCTGTACAGAATGAAGACGTGAGGGCTGAAGTGTCTCAGCCTGCCTGGGGTGCAAAAATGGTTGTCTTTAAGCCTATACTGTACCGACTGAAGTGTCTGTTGATAAACTTATCTAACAGTGATCAGTTGGTCACCCCTGCTGCAACATGTCACAATGCATCATATCCGTTCCATTGTGCAACTGCCCAACCAATGATTCATCAAGTGTCCTTTCTTCCGTGTAAATTACGTAGTGTTATCATTGTGTTTATCAGCAGCACATGCATACTAGTGTTTCTTATCAGGCTCTTCGTAATTACAATCGAGACGAAGTCAAATAACTTAACGCTTGGTCACAGCCTAACGTAAAGCCGGGATTAGACGGCGCGTGGCTCGGCTTGTTTTACGTCATAACTGACGTCACTGACAAAGCATCGTATTCAAACGCGCCGTGTAACCGGCCTGGCGCGGCGCGGAGTGTGATTGGTGGAGCAAGGCTCGTGGGATCGCCTCAGAAGCGGTTTTCTCACGATCCTCAAAGGGACTCGGCGCGGGCAGCTGTTGCGGCTACACGGCGCTTGCAGTCTACGCGCCAAGCCAGTCTCGTCCAAGCCTGTATACACTTAGGTCTGGTCTTTGTTTTCTGCTGTCGGGGTGCGCGAAGAGTGACATTTACTGTCCCACAATTGGTATTGGCTAGAATGGAGTTGTCAAACGAGGACATTTTTAAGTTCATAGAACAACACGACTTATTCCACAAGCCGAGCCGAACCTACCGTGCAAGGCCGCTGGTCGGCCATTTGCCGAGCTGCGCCTCGTCGTGTAGCCAGATTGTCTTTTCTGTTGCGATCTGTTGGCCGAGCAAGTGACGTCACGTCACTGGACGAGCCACGCGCCGTCTAATCCCGGCTTAATAGAGCTATTTGCCGTCAAATGGCTTCGGCATGTGTTGTGGTTTATAAATGGATACAGCGTCGAATGGCTGGGCAACAGTATCATGAATTTGAAATAAAATGGAAGACAGCAGTTCCGGTCTAACTTGAGGTACCATCGCGTCAATTGTCTAGGAGGACTGAGAAAAACCGTGGAAGTCTCAGGGAGAATAGCCAGTCCTGCGATGAAATTAGAATCTCTGACTTATTACCAGAGTGCGAAATATGCTTGTGACGTTGTGACTACGAATTTATGATTTAAAGAAAAGTAGCCAAATAATGATTTTAAAAGCACCTGGTAAGTTTTAATGTTCAGCTGCATTAAGTCCAGGACGAAAGAATTTTTGTATTAGTGAAATACAATAAACCATCAAACACATTGCTTTCTATGGTGCCTTCAAGTTAATTAAGTAGCAAATGCTCAATACAGTTAAATATAATATCAACATAATTGTATGGGCCTAAAAGCAAGGCAATGTGAACCCTGTGTTTTATGGTTTTTTTGTACTTTACTTGTATAAATAACATAAAATGCATGGTCTCAAAGATAGAGATGAAGAATGTTCACTTTAAATCTCTGAACACTTACTGAATTATTATAAACTAACTTAATTATACGGAGTCCTTAGTTTATTTAGCCCATGTCGTTGGTCACTTCACAGTCCGTTTTGCATGACGGCAGGCAGCGCATCGATCACCGCTGTTCCAGTGTGCCGTGAGTCAGGTGTTCACGCGATTTACTTAAATTAAATGTTAATTAAATATTAAGTTTTTACTGTCCACATTTAAATAATGTGCTGGAAATGTTTTTCTGCGACCCGGACACACGCATCACACCTAAAAAAATGCATTCTTCTTTGCACATCAAAGTTGTGCTGGTGAAATTGAAAGCATCACATCCTGAATGATCGTTTTCGGATCGTTTTCATTGCTAGGATTATTGCTACACACTATATCCTTCGACATTGCTACACACTATATCCTTCGACATTGCTACACACTATATCCTTCGACATTGCTACACACTATATCCTTCGACATTGCTACACACTATATCCTTCGACATTGCTACACACTATATCCTTCGACATGCCCGCAAGTAAAAATATCAATGGCACGGGTTCAGATCTGGCGGACGTGAAGACTGCAATCCCCTGATTGTTATTGACACCAAAACCATTCACCTAATAGTTGTTGCGGTGTTCAAAAATGGTGTCAGAACGTGATATACACACGTCAGTTGATCGTCTCTCTCCACGACTCTGTACAGACGTTAGCAATCTCTTTGTCATAGCGCGAATGGTGGGCAACACGACGACCCAGCCAAGTTTGCGACAAGTTACCCTGCAGGAAGTGACTAAAGATGTGGGTCAGTTGAACAAACTTCTTCTTCTTCTTCTTCTTCTCTTCTTCTTCCTTAGCTCACAGCCCGCGGTGGGCCTTAGGTTCCTCGACAATTCGCCTCCACTCTTCCATCCGAGGCTCATCATGAGGTTTCGTAACACACGTTTTTCCGAGATAGGGTTGTTGGCCCAATGCTCAACCCCCACCCTGGAGGACCGGGTTTGTAATCAGGGTTCCTTCCCTAGGGAGGCTGGTTTTACCCACCTACAGAGGCCCCCCTCCCCCTTGGTTTTCTGTCAGGGTTTTCCTTCCCTTAGCCCAATGCTCCCGTTTTAAGGCGCCGGAAACTCGCCTTTCGTCCTTCTTTCTCAGCTACACCCTGAGCTCTCACCTCAGAGCGTATTCCAGGTGAGAGATAGGACTTGCTGACTCAACCCCGTTACAGGGGGGGTATTTCCTGGTATTTAATGGTGTATACCTATGGGCATCGGTATTATTATTATTATTTAGTTATTATTATTATTATTATTATTATTATTATTTACTGCAATTGGGTTTTCACCCGGTGGCAGTAGTCCTTACACTAGTACACACAATACAAATGGACATATAATATACATAAAAATAACAATACAAAACAAACTATATACAATTACAAAACAAAATACATACAGTAAATACAAGTACATACATTAGAACATCGTACACACATTACAAAAACATCCACACCTTACAAAAGCATCCACTCCTTACCAAAGCATCCATACCTTACAAAAACATCCACACCTTACAAATACATCCACACCTTACAAAAACACCCATACACATACAAAAAAAAATACATACAGTAAATACAAGTACACACATTAGAACACCGTACACACATTACAAAAACATCCACACCTTACAAAAGCATCCACTCCTTACAAAAGCATCCACACCTTACAAAAACATCCACACCTTACAAATACATCCACACCTTACAAAAACACCCATATACATACAAAAAAAAATACATACAGTAAATACAAGTACACACATTAGAACACCGTACACACATTACAAAAACATCCACACCTTACAAAAGCATCCACTCCTTACAAAAGCATCCACACCTTACAAATACATCCACACCTTACAAAAACACCCATACACATACAAAACAAAATACATACAGTAAATACAAGTACACATATTAGAACACCATACACACATTACAAAACATCCACACCTTACAAAGCATTCACACCTTACAAAAGCATTCACACCTTACAAAAACATCCACACCTTACAAAAATATCCACACCTTACAAAAACACCTATACACAATACCAAAAAAAAAACACACGCACATTACAAAAACACCCACACATTAGTTAATTTCAGTGCGTTAGAATATCCTCAGTATAAAGTCAGACCAAAGCACATGATAATTATATCCCCCAAGAACTTAATTCACTTCACTTCACTTCGAAACCAAGCACTTCACTTCACATCACTTCACACCCCTTCACTTCACATCCCTTATTTTTATTTAATCCTCACTTAAAAACCCTTAGCTTGTAATGACTTTCTTGACCCTTTTTCTAAAAGTGCGTAATTTACAGGGGAAAGTCGCTAGTACGCTTGGAGGTAATTGGTTCCAGCTTTTTATGATCCTATTTACAAAGGAATATTTACCTACATCTGTTCTTTGTTTCCTAGTCCTAATTTTCCGACTATGATCGTCCCTACCCAGGTAGCATGGTTTTAGCAGTCTATCCCCTATCGTTTTCCAAGCCCGTCCCCCGGTGTATGCTTTGAAAAGGGCGCATATTCGGGCTATCGCTCTACGCTGTGTCAATGTTTCCCAACCCGATTCATTTGTATTATTTGCAAATTTTGCCGCTCTCTTTTGCACGCGATTCAAAGCGCTTACCTGACCTTCTCTGTATGGGTCCCAACACACCGCTCCATACTCAAGTATCGGTCTCACTAGTGCCGTATAAGCTAAACTTTTCGTATTATTATTTGCCCTTTTGAGTATACGCATTACGAAATGAAGAGCCTTCCATGATTTTCTTAGTGTATAATTTACATGATCTGCCCAGCTTAGGTCGCTGCGTATAATTATTCCTAAATACTTAAAGCTATTTGCCTCTGGAATTAGTTGATCCCCAATACAATACCTCAGTGTACCTTTCACCCTAGCTCTATTGAAGCTTACTGCTTTACTTTTACCTGGATTTATCCTCATTTCATTTTCAACCGCCCATTCCCCTAATCTATTTAAGTCTGTCTGCAAATTTTGAATATCATTACTATCGATTATCCTCCTGTATATTATACAATCATCAGCGAAAAGCCGTATATTTGACTCAATGTTTTTCCAAATATCATTAACATAAGCGAGGAACAGCAACGGACCTAATACGCTCCCTTGCGGCACTCCCGACGTTACTCTGACTTCATCAGATAGTTGTCCGTCTACTCTAACTCTTTGCGAATGTCCTAACAGAAATTCCTTTATCCATACCACTACCCTCAAGTCCACTCCGGTTTCCGCAATTTTTGTAAGCAGCCTATCATTTGGGACTAAATCAAAAGCCTTTGAAAAATCTATTATAATTGCGTCAGTCCTGACTCCCTCGTCCAGTGAATCAGCAATATCTTGACAAACTGTGACTACTTGACTTTCGCATGAGTACCCTGGTCTAATTCCATGCTGACCCTCATATAACCACTCACTCATTTCCCAGACTTGCCTTAGATACCCTGCTACAACGTGCTCCATTTGTTTGCAAACACTTAGGTTAAACTGACCGGTCTATAATTTCCCACTACCGATCGATCTCCCCCTTTATAAATAGGAACCACTATAGCTTTTTTCAGTCCCCTGGGATAGAATTGTTGTTCATCGTTATATCCAGCAATCTCGCGAGGTATGGAATCATGGCTTCCCACCTAACTTTAAAATTTCCCCAGGAATGCCATCTGGTCCGACGGATTTATTTCTCCCGATTGCTGATAGTCGTTTCCGTAAAATGTTGATATTAATGGTGAACGGTTTTCCTGAATCTGTTGATTGGATCTGCGGGGTATTTCGTTCGCAACTTAATACAGACGCATAATAAGAGTTTAGGGAGTTGGCCTTTTCTATTGGTTCGGTGATGAGATTTCCATTAATGCCCTTGATCGCAGGAATATTTTCTCTATTACCTTTACGTCTTTTAACATACTTATAAAACTCTGCCCAGCATTTCCTTAGTTTTGTAAGACCGAACTTAAGAATGTCTCCTGAGCCTTCTCTTTTGCTATCAGTAATTCTTTGTATAAACGTTTCAGCTCTGCTTGGTAATGCCCTCCAAATTTTCGCTTATTGTAAACTCTCCTCACCTTTACCTTAAGTCGTTTTACTTCCTTCGTATAATATTCCGGTATACCTCATCAGGACCAGAGTCAGCCTTTTGACCCCCCAGTTGAACAAGCAGACCTGCAAAAACTCTCTGCCATTTTCATATGATCACCGTTTTTCAATAAAAATGCTCAGAATCAGCACAAATGTGTCACAAATTTAATAACTAATATGAATGAAGGCCATTTCCTAAAACTCTGTCTAGAATATTATTCCCTTTGGGGTAAAGATAAAAGGAAATGTGTCCCTTTGACCAATTTAACAGTACGATACGAAAATGTATCAGAGAGGAGGCGTAGCTCCAGGTACTCTGAAACTCGGCTGTAGATGGAAGTGGTCTGGTTCACGCTCTGGCCGCGTTACTACTGCTGATAGTGTTCCGTGTTATCCATTGCTTAGGATGCTCGACGGACTGCGGAGATCGTGTGACGCGATGACAAAGTGAACACTTTCTTCCCCTTGAATCGAGAGTGATCTCCAGCCTGTAGCCATTATAGCTACCCCGCAATACAAAATAAATTACGAGTCAAGTAACATGGTGGAGAGATAGCTGCTGCTGCTTTTTTTTTGGGGGGGGGGGGAGCAGGTGGCGTCAAGACTCGTAACAAGTGAGTGCAATGTCGGTCTGCATAAGAGACAACACGCGAATGACGCAGAACCGCATTTTGAGATAAAAACCCTCAGTGTAGAAAGAAAGGCCATTACACGTACTTGTGTAGGGTTATGACGACTAAGTCTTGGTTAGTACTGTACAGCTTTAGGGGAACTCGGATGGGTGTTGGTAGGAGCGAAGTATAGCAGGAGTAATTCCACAAAGTCTCCCGCTTCAGACGCAGGTAATATTAGCGATCCTAGACTGATGTCACAGGTCGGGAGGGTGCGTGAAGTCGTGTGTGAGTGTGTTTCTGCAATCAGAGCCGTGGAGGTGCCAGTATTCGTCTGCTCACGTAGTAGCTGCTGTCACGTGACTGAGGTAGGAGGACCGTACGGTGCTGTAGATTATCATGCAAAATGACCGAGATTTTATAGATGTAATCATGCTATATGTAATTTGTGATGTGTAAGAGTCGGTAGGTGATGCTTAAAGCGAGTTGATTTCTTAGCTTATTTAACGATGACTTGTCAGCTGCAGAAATTAAGTAACGTCGAATCCCACAAACACACACACACACACACACAGCGTAAGGAGCAGAGGCCTACAAATGAAGGCTTGCTTACGTAAAGTCTCTTAAGCCGGGATTAGACGGCGCGTGGCTCGGCTCGTTTTACGTCATAACTGACGTCACTGACAAAGCATCGTATTCAAACGCGCCGTGTAACCGGCCTGGCGCGGCGCGGAGTGTGATTGGTGGAGCAAGGCTCGTGGGATCGCCTCAGAAGCGGTTTTCTCACGATCCTCAAAGGGACTCGGCGCGGGCAGCTGTTGCGGCTACACGGCGCTTGCAGTCTACGCGCCAAGCCAGTCTCGTCCAACCTGTATACACTTAGGTCTGGTCTTTGTTTTCTGCTGTCGGGGTGCGCGAAGAGTGAAATTTCTGTCCCACAATTGGTATTGGCTAGAAGGAGTGGTCAAACGAGGACATTTTTAAGTTCATAGAACAACACGACTTATTCCACAAGCCGAGCCGAACCTACCCGTGCAAGGCCGCTGGTCGGCCATTTGCCAAGCTGCGCCGCGTCGTGTAGCCAGATTGTCTTTTCTGTTGCGATCTGTTGGCCGAGCAAGTGACGTCACGTCACTGGACGAGCCACGCGCCGTCTAATCCCGGCTTTAGAAAAGCGCCAAGACAATCTGGTGGGTTCGAGTTGAGATATTCGTTAAGTGCCCTTGTTCCAGTACTCCATGTAACCCAGTGCCGGTTTATAGGCGGGTTCCTGCCCCTGCGGACCACATGCTGCAATCGCTCCGTCACTCGTTACACGTGAAACAACTGGAGAACCAACCTTTATACGGATTTGTATTAGACATAAATTTGATGTCGGTGAATTTTGGCTGAAATATCTCAGACCATTACAGTTTAAGTTAAAATCCAACATCAGGAATTAAGTACTATAATTTATACGCGTATCGTGAAGATCTGCATGCGTTATGCGTGCGTATAGACATTTAATTAGTGTGTAATTTGCTAAGTGTTTATCACAGGTAAAAGTCTTCGGAAGAAACGTCGCCGAGAAAACATTTTGCTGTAAAATCAGTGCATTTGTTCTGTGTGTAAACACAACAGTTTTCGATTTAGCAGTTTAACAAAAGTCGGTGAAAACTACGGAACTGCTACGTATGCTTACTAATCCTAAGTTGTTTCGGTATTGTATTCATGGTCGCTTAACCTAGGATTAACAGTTGACTATCGGTCGTGACGCAGTGGCGCCGTCACGAATGGACAAATCGAGGGAAGTGATGTTTGGCCTGACTCGCGCTTTATCACCGTAACCTTACAGGCCTGTACAAACGCCACTCTGTTGCGTGTTTTTCTTACTCGCACACACTACGCAATTACTCGGCGTCAAACAGATGAGACGAAGCGACCTCGACATCTCAGTCGATAACACACGTAGGGCATGTAGGCCGTGCTTATTTGCCCATCACCTCCTATAAGCCTTTTATCCGTATTTGTTCTCTTGTGCTCACAGATGAGCAAGACAGCGGGTAGAACTTAGTAAAGGTAGAGTTCTGCCCTAGAACGGGCCATGCAAGCCCAGAGGGGAGTAGAGGTATAGCTCTACTCTTTCTTTAACCTCGGCGCTAGATGAGGGTGCACCCGTCCAGACTGGCCCTGGGGCACACCAGGCCTCCTGTACAATGGGTACCGGGTCATTCCCGGGGGTAAAGCGGCCGGGGCGTGGCGTTGACCACCCACCCCCATCTAGCGCCGAGGTTAAAAAAGAGTAGAGCTATACTTCTACTCCCCCTCTGGGCTTTCAAGGTTTGTTCTAGGGTCACTTTACCTTTACCTTTTACTAGATGAGGGTGGGTAGTGATAAGGGTGATTCTGACAGTCATTGTGCAAGTTAATTCAAACAAGATGGCAATGTACGTATAATGTAACAGAGGCGCGTTCGTGTAACCATTGTAGCCGTGGAAAAGCACTAGTATTACATATTCTGAGTATGTCTGTGGCCTTAGTTATCCAGCATGCAAGCTCACCGCTTATTATATTGCCATCTGTAGCCTATCTGGCTGTACATTATTTTTTCACATGATCTCACAAACGACACGATTTTTAAAAAAAATATTTGAACACAAATGTGTGTGTTTTGATTCTCTCTACAACGTTTGTCTGAAACATTTCTCCTTCTAAGAAGAATTCAGCGAGGTACTATCATAAATGTACTTAAGCCTTCACGTAAAGTACCCATTATTCTTGTCATAATTTAATGAAACTTGAGTTCTCACAACAGATTTTCGAAAAATCCTAAAATATAAATTTTATGGAAATCGTCCAGTGGGGAGCCAAGTTCCATGCGGACGGACGGATGGAGAGACAGACATGACGAAGCTAATAGCCGCTTTTCACAATTTTGCGAACGTTGTACCAGTTTGAGTTCACGGAAAACGGAAAATGTGTACACATATTCTGTTGTGCGTAGAAATACAAGGTGGGAACGTAGTCGATATTTTCTTTGAAATTCTGAGAGCAAAAAACTGCAACTATGTTTGAAAATGTGAGAAATACATGTGCTTAAATATTAGTAGGTTGGACAGACCATTTGTAAATTACGCTACCGTTATGCTGTTCAAATCGATCTTTGCAGGTAAAATTGTTACGATTTTCTGAACTCACGTTTTATCAAATTTCTGTCCGACAGCTGACCAATAAGGTAGAAGTAAAAAAATTAAAACAATTTATTCATTTACATTTTTATAATTAACACAACGGGATGACATTCGTTAAAAACGGTAGGAGTCTATTTTGTTACATGTTTTTGCACATTATTTTGCGGGCCCAACTGAAATATTTAAGTTTCAGGCCGACGAGAGAAAAGTGTTTGAATTATTCGTTAACATCAGCGTTCCACAAAGTGCGTTCCGCTGAACCGTGGAGTTCCGTGGAAAAATTTCGATGGTAGCGAAATGTTTCCAACTCGAATTCACAAATAGCTTGGTCACTTGCTTGCACACAACTGCTGCTTCAGTCAGTCTGAGACTTGCTGCAAAGACGTTTAACAGGGTGCTTGGTAGAAAATAGGGTGGGAGGAATGTTACTACGTAGAAAGGCAATTAAGCTTTACATGTGAAAATTTATCGGTATTTGAACACGTTGAAATTGAAGTCTCATGTTTTCTGTAATGTTGCGCCGTGTAGATTGGTAAATAGTCATACCTCGCTAATACGGCGGGCTAGGGTCCAGACCACCGCTGTAAAGCGAATCTCATGCTTTTTTTTCACTTGCTAGTGCATATAAAAGCCTTAAAACATGTTTACACTATCATATATTAAGTGCGCAAAAGAGATAGGCCGAAAAAAACTGTGTGAAAGTAAAAATAATTAAAAAAAACTCGGCTGATGTGCGCGTCACCGCCGTAAGAGCAAGGCAAGCGCCGAAAATAATAAAAATAAATAGAATTGAAAAGCGCCGCATTAGCGAAGCGCCGTAAAGCGAGGTACTACTGTACAAAGAAACTTCACAGAAGACTTGATCTTCAGCTGCTGTATTGTGAGAACCTGAGATCTAGCGCAGCTTCATTTGCTCTGTTCTGCTGTATTATTTTCCAGATATGTCTTATCTCTGCTTCTCTGTTTCAAGCTCAAAGGTTTTCAGCGTCTAATCGAGATTGGAAGACGCCTCGTTAGGCTAATTTTCTCTCCCTTTTATACAGATACCGAACCGTAAATTACATGCATGTAATGTGGTACAGTACTTCTTAAATTTCATAAATCGTGGAAAAGCCTTCGTTCCATTTCGTAAGACGATTCGATTGTCTGTGTATGCCCAGTTGTCAGTCGCTTGATTCTCTTAAAATGAGTTCTCTTGTGTTTAGTTCGAGGGTTACGCCCATAGTAAATACTAAGAACGTGCAGTATTTTTGTCCACTCTGTGTTTTCTAATGTAGTCCTACATGTTCAAGGAACAGTATTTTGTCTCCTACGTTATATGGCGGTAAGTCGGCTGGTGAGGAACAATTACGTCATGGGCAGGAGCGATTTCTGTGGAGAAATGTCGGCGAGGAGCATCTTTTTCTGATTGATGAAATGAGACAGAAATTGTTGACAGTTATGTACAAGTTAGTAGAATACTCTAGGGAACAACCCACTTGGAAAACCAAAAAAGAGTTTGTAGGATAGTATGAAGATGGAGCCTAGATAAATATGTATGGATGTTGGGAGATGGAGGGACATACAGTCATACTCGGTTATAACGTCATGAAAGGGACCGGATATTTTGTGTCGTCGTAAACGAGTGTTTTCTAACCGAGTAGTATAACGTTATGTTTAACACTTACGAATTTAATTGGTACCGCAGAATATCTGATGCTACAGACGATGTGTCGCATAAACCGATGTCGTTATAACCGGGTTCGACTGTATTTAGATTCTTGTCCTTTCGGGAAATTTGCGGTTATCTGTATTTGACCTTCGAGACAGACTAACAGGCACAGTCAATTCTTTAGTTAATACTTTGCTGAGCGCTCAGTCTGTGTCGCAGCCTCATGTCACGGCCCAAATCAGAAATGTGTTTTACTCTATATTTGCTAGGTTCGCGAAAGTACAGTTGGAAGGTAATGTGCGTAGCCGATTATTCTGTTAATACAGAAAAGCGCCTGAAAATTAAGTATGTCTGTTGTGATGTCTTGTTGTCGCGCGGTTCATGCTACCATACCAGGTATTTGTATCCACGGAGTTAAATACATGTAAACAAAGGAAGACTTAAAGTACTGCAGTAATTTTGCTGCACGTCTGACAGAATCGTAGTTTTAAAAACGAAGAGAAGCTGTTTGTATTTCACGCTGCAAAGTGATGCCGGGTGTTGCAAGCCAGGCACTTTATAGTAGTTTAGAGGCTTCCAGGTGTTTCTATACTCAGAGTCCTTGTTGCTATAATGTAACAAACTTAGCATCAACCAGTAATATGAAGAGGTAAGCCGTCTCTCAGATTACAGTAACTATAAACTCTACAGCCTCTCTCTTTGTTTCTTTTCCCTTTTATTTGTGTTAAGAGCCGAGAAGGCACGGAGAAAGCTCCTTAGGAAAGCAGTCGTTGAAAGAACAATCCACAAGACTTTTCAATAACAGTCAAAATGTCAATTAAGACAAAAGCCATCTTTTCGAGCGCAGTTCGGTTATTTTCCTTAGACATATTTTGAGCTTGTAACGGTCGCGTCTCTGTTGCTGTGCTTTGTGCGTCTGTGCAGAACTCTCAAGTGATTACAATGGAGTGACTAGAAACGAAGTTAAAGAACTACACGTATTGTTCACGTGGACGCGTGTCTAGTGTTGTTGACAAATCTGTCTGCAACGTTTGAGTCATAATCCTCCTGATGTTGGCTCAATAGTTGACGGCACTCCTGGTTGCCTATAACAATGCTTGTTATACGTCTCATTTCTAAACCAGTGAAACTAGTTGAACTTAGTGTAGAACATGCCGCAGTGATCCGGACAACTCAGCGAGCGAAGTGATTCGATACGGGCTGAAGAGCGGGGATCGACTCCCAGCAGAGAATTAGAGGATCAGAGGATCCTCTGGTGTCCACCCTATCTCACATGAATCAGTAGCGAAGGGGGTTGGGTCTAAAGTGCCCAGGTGTGACTTTTTCACACGAGAGTACTATACATACAGAGCTAATTAGCCTAAGGAAAACAATGTCGTCTTGTCAGTTCTCACGCTCTTTGCGTGTGTTCGAAATGCAGAAGTGACAGAATATATAGTACACACATTCACCTCCTATGTAATTTTAAAAGGCTTCCATCGATACATATATGCACCATTCCAACGTAAAGGATAGGCAGTAAGGAAAGCAGAGAATAATGATGATAGGAATGACAAATGAAAGGAATATGCGAGACAGAGGGAAAGAGTTGACGGTACGACAGGAATGAAGGAGAGAAAGAAAGGTGTGAGAGATGAAGACAGACAACAACTGTGCCTGTGCTAAATGCCAAGACTTGATGACAGAACATTTTTAACCAACAAATGAAGAAACATCGTGCTGAATGTTCGAGGGATGTTAAGATAGTATTCTTTCTCACGGAAAACATGCTTCATGCTGTTTGGGCACACAATCGCCATTTATGCCGAGAATCGTATGAAACACGTAAGAACACTGTGGGGCAAGATGTTGAGTTTTTTAATGTTTACGCATGCTCCATAAGAGCTGTATGATTATCACCATGTCTCACAGTACAAACACCAAATCTCTCCTAGTTTTAAATTCCCCACGCTATTAATTCTATTTAAATTTTATTGCAAAAACTAAAAACAAGAGTGATAAAATGTTTTTTATTGAATTATGTGCTTGTAATCTAATGTAATATTTTAGAATCAAAATTAACTTAGCATCTTCCTTATCGGTTCATTTTGCAGCTACCCCCAGAAGAAGCGTTACGCTGTCCTGCGCGGACGCGAAACTCAGCTACAAACTTGCCCGCAGGAATATATTCTGGTGTGTTAGGCCAAACGCCAGTCAGGTATCTGCCTCAGCGCACTGTGTTAGCGGATGAATACAAATTGAACCCACTATAGATTACTGAGAGATGTGGCAATGCTGACGAAGCTGTATAATTGGTTTTTTGCGTGGTTTCCCCCAGGAGGTCGTTAAGAACTGACTTAAGTGATCCGTACTGCTCCCTCCCCCATTAATTTAACTACCGCAAATCTAAACAACTGATTAAATCAAAATATTCTATCCTCCACCAACAATTAACCGTTATCTATTATAAGGGGTTATGGGGAATGGGAAATGTTTAACAGAGATATATTTAGGGTTGTGAAGGGTTCCTTAATTGTAGTGTGGATTTCTCAAGTCTCTTGTATCTGTCTTCGTCAGAGGTTTCGGCTTCAATTATGTTCCCGCTTTGACTTTGAGGGTTGGTATCTCCGACTGCCGAAATCTCGAATACAGAACAAGAGACAGTTTTCCAGCACTGTATAATGCATGAAGCATACTGCCGTCGTTTTCGAGCAATTGCTGTAAGTATAAAAATTATGCAGAAAGGAAGGCAGGCCAATTAGATGTTATGTTACTGAAAGATTTTCTATTCTTACGTTGAATTGAAAAGTCGAAGTTCACTGTTAACCTTGTCTTACTTTGTACAGCTGAATATTTGAAGCCGATCCCGGTGGTCATGCGGTCTAAGGTTTAAGTCTGCGGCCGCTTGGTTTCTGGGATCGCGGTTTCGAATCCCGCTGAGGGCATGGATGTTCGTCGTGCGTGTTTTGCGTAGGTAGCGGCCTCTGCGACGAGCTGATCACTCGCTCAGAGGAGTCCTACCAGGTGTGTGTTATAATTGTGTGTGATCTAGAAACCTCAAAAATGAGACGGCCTAGGTCCGACTTGGACTGTAGCGCCACAGAAATAAATATCTGAAAGCCTCTAAATAATTTACGGTCTAAGTACGAAACTTACGTATCACCAACGAATGCACTTTGTCACAATGCACGGAATAAGCAATGTAAAAGTCAGAAATCTATAATATGTTTACATTAATATTATCTAGTCTACACTAAAACATATGTAAATTGTGTTACCAAATAACCAATTAATTATTTGGTTTTATGGAGTATGATTCTTCCTTAGAAGCTAGTGTTCGCACAGCTTAGCTAATAACACAGACTTAATGGGTTAAGTAACTTATCATACCGACGTAGTACCCAGATGAAGTTACTAATTGCAACGGGCAGTGGACGCGCGGTCTAAGGCGTGTGTCTGCGGCCGCTCGCTTACTGCGATTGCCGGTTCGAAACCAGCCGGGGGCATGGATGTCTGTCTCTTACGAGTGTTGTGTTTTGTCAGGTAAAGGTCTCTGCGACGAGCCGATCACTCGTCCAGAGGAGTCCTACCGAGTGTGGTGTGGCTGAATGTGATCACGAAGCCTCATAAGAAGGCCCTGACCCACTAGGAGCTGTTGCGCCATGGAAAAAAAACCGCAAGGAGCAAAGTCGACGACGAGGAACCAACAGTCGCTCTCCTGTTCCGAACAGCAGGCCACTGGTTCTTACTATACGTCACACGAATCCAGTCCTCACCCTCTGAACCTTTTCATTTAGATCCATTTTAACACTATCCTCTAACCTGTGCTTCCCTCTTCCCAAGTGGTCTCTTCATTCCAGGTTTGCAGATTAAAATTTTATATGTATTTTAACTCTCTCCTACGCGCAGTACACATCCGCCCGTCTTATTCTCCTTCATTTACTCACCCTGATTAACATTTGATGAGGAGTAAAAACATTATGAAGCTCTTCACTATGTAGTTCTCTCTATCCTCCTGTTATTTCTTTCCTCCTAGACACAAACATTCTGCACAGCATTTTGTTCCCAGCAATCTGAATTAAAGGCATAAAGGTATATTTACTTATGGTTATTTACCGACACTCTTATCTGGTCGCACTATGATGATTAATGAGCAGTGTGTGAGGTTTGACTTTCTCTATGCGGTCACTGTCACTATAATCGTCTTCTGGGATGTGACACCGTGTACTCTGGTATGTGTGTACCGAAGTTTCAGAGTATCTATATCATTAGGGTAATCTGACACGTGGGTACGTATCTACCAGTCCACACGTGTCACATCCCAGTCGGCGGTTTTCGTCGTCTTGAAGAGTGAACTGAAAGTACGAGTAGCTAGAAGAAGCAATCCTGACCTAATGTATGGTATAATTCCTTCATTCGCCTGGAGGGTCTGAGAAAAACTAGGAAGAACCTCAGTAGGCTTTGACTTCAGGCTTCCGCCGCGATGTTGATGAGATTTGCTCTCTTCTGGGATATTACGCGACGTCGTGTGGAAATTGTTTACCGACGTTTCGGGACGTGTCGGTCTCATCTTCACGGGTCAAGATTTTCCTACTCGGACTCTTGACCCATGAAGATGGGACCGACACGTTGTCCCGAAACGTCGGTAAACAATTACCACACGACGCCGCGTAGTATCCCAGAACAGTGCAAACCTCAGCCTCAGTAGGATAACCTGTTACCAGACCGACAATAAAGTTACAGTTTTACTTTTTTTTACACAGTAATATTTATAATGAAATTACTTGAAGGCAGAAGTTCGAAAATAATTGACAAACAGTGGTCGCTATTGCTAACTGTATTTTTGGAGTCAAATTTTTATTACTTCTTTCTAATTCGATTACTCATTTGGGAAGACAGGATTACTACTTAGTCCAAATAACAATGAGCTACATTCCATGTGGAGAACCTCTAATGCGCACAGTAAATAGCTTATCCACATGGATATCCCACTTAGATTTTTTTTTCTCGAAAGTTCCTCGATATATTTAAACCTTTAAATCACAGCTGTAAATTTATGTACGCTGGGACTCAACGTAACATGAATATGCTCAGCAATAGACCCAAAGTGTGTATTTGTGTGTTTTGCATGTTGCTCAGACTATGTTATTATCCTACTGATCTTTTTAATGGAGCAATTGAATTTGTATGAAGTATTCGAATGATTGAATGAAAGTGCTTAATGAAAGGGAAAGTATGTATGAGGCCGCGGTCGTGTTCTTATGTGAAGTATTATTCCGCCATATACCAAGGAAGACCAAGTAAAACAATGACAGTTACGAAGCTCTTGATTACCCATTTTTCACCCGCCTTCATTTACTTTCTCTGTCTTATGTTCAGATAGTCTGCTCACTAACCTCTTTCCACACATCTTCCTTGAATGTGGGAGACTAGGTTTCACACCCATATAAACAGCAGATAAAACTCCAATTCCATATAAACACACACACACACATATTAATCCGTACGTTTTTTATAGCAATTGTAAGGCTGAACATTGGCACACTTTTCAGGAATTAATTCTGTTACTACTCGTAATATCTTTCTGTATTAAGTTTTCATTGTTAACGTATTTCCAGACATCTGAAACTTGCTGCTGCTTCGAAAGGCTATTTCGGATGTTTATGTTACTTTAACGTAATTTGTATTAACAATCGCAATATATAAACTTTAGAGACGCTAAAATGTACCGGACCCTTTCTACCTTTTTACAAAACTTGTTATCAAATCCACTTACACAGTATTGCATCCGCCACTACCCCCCTCCCCTTCCGACACACATACACACGGGTTGATTTAGTGGCACTTCTTTGGTTTTGTTGCAGAATTCTCAAGTCTGGTCACCCCTACCGGGCATTTCTTTTCTCTGTTCCTCTGTAAACACATGAGGTCCCGTCTCTCATTATCTATTCATGCTCCGCCATGTTGCCGTGCGGCTGGCTGCTGTACAAATTGAAGGAGTCTTGAGCACATCTGGTAGAAACCAAAATCTGGTCAATTTTGTGTTCCATTTTTCATTAAAGTACAGTCCACAGGCAAGCTAAAGGAAAGCTACAAGAAATATTTTTATGTTAAACTATTGAGATGTAACAAGACTGCAAATGATGTAATCCCTGATGCATTGTACAGAATTTACCAGGGCGTTCTTACATTAAAAATACCAGCGTTTCACTGCGCACGCTTAAATGTAATTTCACGTATGACGATAAGAAGTATAGCATTTCCTGCGCCGATTTTCACGATACTGAGGATGTTGAGCTGATCTGTTAGACCGAATTTTTACCAAAATCTGAAACAAATGTGGAAATTACGGATATAAGTTTATTAAGGCCACTCAGTAAAGCACGAATTTCACTATGCCGAATTTTACGAAACTCAGAATCACTCAATGGACATCTGTGGACAACTTCTACCGATTTTTCTGATCGGACGAAAATATAGAAAGATTGGGCAAATTTTGTATTACGCTAATACGTAAAATATGCCTTCTACTGCACTGATTTTCATAAAACTCCCACATAATAACTCTTTGTGGACCTCTCCTGCTGTATGTTATCCAAATTGCACGAATAATGTAGAAAATGAAACAAAATTTCCTTTACGCGTGAAGGTAAAATATGCTTTTCAGTGCACGGGCTTTCACGGCACTCACAAACGCTTAAAGAAATTGCTTTAAGATGTCTTTGCCGAATTGCACCCACATTGGTCCAGAAAATGTGGATAGCGGGGTACAAAGTTATTTACACTCCTGTATAAGATCTTTGTCACTTTGCGGACTTCCAAGAAAAATCACATTTGCTCGACAAAGTTTTGTAAAAGACTCCTGTACGGAACTTTATGTAAATCCCACAAGCTGCTTAGTTGATGTATTATGTATGAAATGGACGGGCGAGCAGATGTGGTCACCACTTAAGGTTTCTCTTTTTACTTCGTAAAGAACGCCTAATATAATGACCCAACCCGCGCATCACTCTCTGTTCCAAGTTATGTTTTAACTCAAGTGTTTGAGTTAAGAAGTTCATTTAGCATATAGTAATTCGTTCCCGAACTCACGGAGAACACTATCTATTACATAAACGTATACGATACTCTTATGTCACAAAGGACGGTTGTTTGGTGTATCAGGCAACCATCTTTGAATATTCTGATAATCATAAATGTGATCCACGGAGCTGCCATTGTGAAGAAAGATTATAAACGGACAGGTTACCTCAGACGGTAGAGCACTCTATTCTGTTACTGGGGGATGCCAGATTCGAGTATCGGCTTCTGACATATGTGGTCCGTGGCTTTTCACAGTTCTGGTCAGATACACAGATGTAATTTTAGTTTATGTCTTCAATTAGGCAAAGAGTAGTTCCAGTTTCGACGCCAAATTATGTCATTGAGAAAACATGTTTAAGTCTACGGTAATTCCGTTACAAAAGCTTCAGTCTGTGTGGCTTCATTAATGCCATTCTCAGCACATGACACGGAAAATGGTGAAGACATTTCCTCGTGTCTTACAGAATCAAAGGGTTCATTACTGTTATTTCAGAGAACGCCGCTGGACTGTCGTGAGCAAGATGAAGTCCACACTGTCGCCAGTACTGTCATTTGGGTTCAGGGCATCCAAAGTGGTCTTATCCGGACTAAGAGCTTGTTCTGTTTACATTTTTCTTCTGCCCTGTACATGCTAGGCCAAATGACCACTGCTACACACGACGCACAGTGGTACAAAGGTATAAAAGCCACGTGCTCGGACTATGCACCCTACAACTCTCCCCGTCAACATAGGCAACTTCTCAGACTTTCTTGTTAAGCATGTTATCTAAATAATTTCACAAGGCGTGTGTAGTTATGCTTTTGAATAAGCTGTATCGTGCTTCTTACTCATCTTCAGAATACAAGTGCCTGGATTAAGTACGACACCCTTGCGTTAAATTAAATTAAATTAAAAATCAACTAGCAAAATAAAATAGGTACGATTAGCAAAATCTGAGGTTCTGCAAAACTTCCGTAACTCTCTGGAGATTGATGAATGCAAGCTCCACATTTGTTTACAATATCCACGATTTCCTGAGGAGTATTGCTTTCTTTGAAGGTTTCCGGCATTCGCCCGCTTGTCCTTCCGATAGAAAAGGCATAAAGATGAGAATGCCAGTGGTCAGTTTTACGCCGCCCTGAATGAAGGCTCAGTACTTGTTGGATGGGGAATAGATGGGCCCCAGAATCGTCTGGAGGCAGTGGAAAAGGGAGGGCTGAATGGACCTCACAATCGGTCTGGACACAGTGTTAGAAGGTGGGCTGGATGTGCCCCAGAAGGTCTGGATGTAGTAGGGAAGGGAGGGTTGGATGGGCCTCAGAGGCCTTCTGGACGCAACTTCAGTCGCTTGCATCTCCATACAAAGTCCTGTCCCTGAACGCGGTTTAAATAAATAATGTCTATTGTGAGAAGGAGCAGGCAAAAAATCATTTGGCAAAATGCAGTGTCTTTAAGTGTTAAAACAGCTGGTATATGTAGTTAGCACTTTACAGGTTGAAAATACATATCTGCATTACGTGTGGACAATTATCGGATACAACTCAGCTTGAAATAAGTCGCAGGGTTTACGTCAAACTACGATTATTCGGTGTACAGTAAGTATGTGGTGTCACCTCTTGCCTGTTGACGTTCTTCTTAAATTTCTATTATATGAAGTACGTATAGTATAATACAGATTTTAATTTTGTTGTGTTGTGTCCTGACTTAATTTCAATATTGTCTGATTAACATCTCGGTGAAACTGAGAGCAATCCTATTTCTTTTATGACTTTACTTGTTGAGCACTAAATTTCGTGAGAAAACAAGTTCTGTGTATGTGCAGCTTTTTTTTATAAAAATCAAACCCCGCAAACACATCTCAATAAAGCAAATTCGTAATACATTTTAAGACCAACTTTTGTAATCTGCATGAACACTGAGACACTTCACCTTGCTAAAACAAACTCCAGGGAAGTTTATTTACTTTTCATCATCCTTTCCTTTCTTAACTACTACCATTGTCATCTTTCGCGTTCAACTGATAACTAACATACGTAACGATTTTATAGCTAGCTGTTGCGGCCAAATTCGGATCCTAGTAGTGATTAGCACAAATTAAAAGAAACAATCATAACTACTGAATAGGAAGCCTTAGCATTGCTTATACGTTTCTTACATTAAGTAAAATAGGTTAAACACACTGGATTTAGGTATGATACTAAAACGAACAAATGCACACAAGTGTATGATTTAGGATATGATTTAGGTATGATGCTACAACGAACAAATGCACATAAGTGTATTGATTTAGGTAATTGATTTAGGTATGATGCTACAACGAACAAATGCACATAAGTGTATGATTTAGGTATGATGCTACAACGAACAAATGCATATAAGTGGTAATGATTTAGGTATGATTTAGGTATGATGCTACAACGAACAAATGCCAATGTAAGTGTATGATTTAGGTATGATTTAGGTATGATGCTACAACGAACAAATGCACATAAGTGTATGAAAGTTTATTATACACACTGTATACATTCTACATGTTTCGGCCACTTATGTGGCCATCATCAGACAGGTGCATTACAAACAATATATACATCAAATATTACAGGAGTTAATGGAACGAATGCACAGATATAAAGTATTAAATTTAAAAAAATTAAGATTTAAGATTAAAGGATTGTAAATGTAAGAACACTCTATATAATATGATGGTAAGAGATAGATGTTCTCCTTCCGATTAGAAGAACCAGAAGATGATGACGTAAAACAGAAGGGAAAAAGGTAATGATAGAAGTAAAATTGGTGGTGAAAGGCGCAGGGGATGGGGTATAACAGAGCAAAACTGGCGAAACGCGGGCTCCGTAGTGACCTTCTACTAGTGTGATTACGAGATTGCATGTTGAGGTGGGCTGAACCACGAGCCGTCCGGCCACAGGTCGCCCCGACACGCACAGCGCACCGTGCGTTACTTTGGCTACTGTACAGTACAAGGAGCGTTAGATTTATGGTATCATCATATTTGTCTATAGCCTACATATGTGTGTGAATCATCCTTAATGGCTTCCGAACAAATAAACTGATGTTCATAAAACTTGGCACTAAGGCATTAAGTCTAACACTCTGCCACCCATGTCCCTGTATCCTTAGTTGTTACATAAACAGCGCAGTTGAAACACTGGCCTCTAACGGCGGAGACCCGGGTTGGATACCAGGGTAGTCCACATGGGATTTGTGGTGGAAGAAGTGTGAGACATGTTTCTTTCCGAGTAATTCCTCGTTCGCCTGTCAGTATCATTCTACGAATGCTCCATACTCGTAGTTCATTAATCTGCCATCGACGCTACATAATCTTAAAATTGACAGTGAAGTTAAATGAAACACACCCAGACACACACAAACTCCGACACCTGCAACTGATTTCAAACATGCTGTGCCTTTATTATTGCCTTAGCAACAGTTAGTGACGAGTGTAATTAATTGTAGGACGAAGGATGGTAATTGTTCTGTGTCGTAATTTTAGCTGGGGGTAAAGTGGCTGGGTGCCGATCCCAGTGGCCGCACGGTCTGAGGCGTGGGTCTACGGCCGCTAGCTTACTGGGATTGTGGGTTCGAATCCCGCCTAGGGCATGGATGTCTGTCTCTTGTGAGTGTTGTGTGTTGTCAGGTAGAGGTCTCTGCGACGAGCTGGTCCCTCGTCCAGAGGAGTCCTACCGAGTGTGGTGTGTCTAAAAAGTGTGTGATCGTGAAGCCTCGAAAAATGAGGCGGCCTAGGCCCCAAGGGGCTGTCGAACCATTGGAAAAAAAAAATGACTGGAAGTGAAGCTGACCACTCACTTCAAGAAGTGGAGCTATAACTCCACTTTACATATGTCTTTATGTCTTGCACACGGACAAGTTTACCATTAAATTTATGTCGTACTTTACAACTCTTCTCAGCTGAGGAAAGACAGCAGGCGTACGAGATAGGCCTAATCATGCTATGCGCATGTGTGTGTGTGTGTGTCCTTATTAAATCTAAACCATCTGACTTTCACAGAACTTGGACGAGGTCACCCAAACGTCGTAATTTAAAAAAATAATTCGATCTCAGCGTGCATTGTTACGTAACTAAGAGTCACTCAATCCTGAAGATGTCACTGGAGAGAGATCGTCGAGCATCATGAAAAAAAGTTCTTGCTCTCATTTTCCCACCTTCCTGTCGCCTGCGGTCAGTCCCGTCTTTCTTAACAACCCGGAGCTGCCGGGTCGATACCCCCATTAAATATAGCCCCCCCCCCCCCTCTTGCTCTTGTGATGCTCATACGCATTTCTTAACTGCGTAGTCTGCATTGGTTCTGCTTTCTTTCTTTTCTTCGTTCCCTCTTCATCTTTTTCAAAGTTAAGGAATGGATGTTACACGTCCGTTTCGCCTTCAGGAAATTTACAACTGTTCTGCCATCTACCTCTTCGTCCTCTCTGTTTGAGGTATGTAAGTATACTAATTTCAGCACTCTACTATCACACATTGTTTTCAATTAAATCTATACTTCTTTACTACGTGGGCCGGGATAGCGTAGTCGGTACAGCGACTCGCTACGGGCTGGGGGTCCGGGGATCGAATCCCGGTGGGGGCGAGGTTTTCCGCACCCGTCCTGACCGACTCTGGGACCCACCCAGCCTCCTGTACAATGGGTACCGGGTCTCTTTCCCGGGGGTAAAGCGGCTGGGCCGTGGCGCTAACCACTTACCCCCATCTAGCGCTGAGGTTAAAGAAAGAGTAGAGCTATACCTCTTTTCTACCCCTCTGGGCCTTCATGGCCTGTTCTAGGGTGAACTTTAACTTTACCTTCTTTACTACCTCTACCACTGCAGTTGATTTCTAATATCTTCCATTTATTATTCTGTCTCGTAAAGTCATTCTGGCGCAGAAGTAAGGAATATCATATGTGCAGCCTCTGTTCTGTTTCTTCCTCTTTCCTACAATCCAGTTTCCCACCCAAAATGCAAAGTTTTTTTGTCTTCCTGTTTATTGTCTTTTGTTTGCTTCTTCTTGTCTGTGTAGATATAAACCTAACTCACCCATTTCTGTCGTTTTTTAAATTCTGTTTTGCTTCTGATCTTTCTTTCAGAGCCATTTGACTCCCCTCCAAACCCTCACGTCGATGTTCTTAATTTCCATCTTAATATTAATCTTCCCATCTAGACTTACGTCTCTCAACTGATCTTTTCCCTTGAGGTCTCCCTGTTAAAACCATTTACGAATTTTCCTATCCGTACCATTTATTATGTGAAGACTACAAACTGTGAAGCTCGCCTTTGTGCACTCTTCTAGATTTTCATACCATTTCATTCTTTTAATGTTCTCGGCAGTTCCAGTCTATGGTCACTTCTTAGCGGGAGTCGACGTTTCGTACGTATAAAAAAAGAGGGAAAAGTAGAGTTTTGTATATTCAGTATGTCTTGATGTGGCAGATGGGAAGAAGAGATTTCAAATCTGTAGGGTAGCAAGCATTTCTCGAAATGAATGATCTCAAGTTCGCAATATTTTCGCAAGATATTTTAGCCATCCTTAGTTTGTGATCTGGTCGCGACCTATGAATGCATCTGCTTGTACAGCAGTTCCCTTACCATCGTTTCAGTTCGCATCTTTCCAGTTCATTATTCACCAATCATCCGACCGTTCCGAGATGCTGAAACCGTCATAAATAAATAAATATACATATATATATATACTTTTTGAGTGGCACAACAGCTTCTAGTGTGCCAGGACTTCCTCATTATCGAGGCTTCTCGATCACACTCAGACACACAGCTCGGTAGGACTCCTCTGGACGAGTGATCAGCCCGACGCAGAGACCTCTACCTAACAACACATAACTCTCACAAGAGACACACATCTATGCCCCCGGCGGTATTCGAACCCACAATCCCAGCAAGCGAACGGCCGCAGACCCACGCCTTAGAACGCGCGGCCTCTGGGATCAGCCCATCGTAAATACAAACAAAAAGAAACATTTTATTATGCATTGATACTCCCGACTATTCCGTTTCAGGCAGTCGTACTTATTACAACGCTGTTGCCACTCCCTAAACAAAGGTCAACTGCAACGATTATAAACAAAAGAAACAAGAATTTTTTCACTTTATAATATATGTTGTTTGTGTAGTCTGTTGCTTGCAATGTAACGTTACATAATAGAGAGTATTAAAACATCTCTCTCTATATGCTTTAGTGGATTAAGTGCATACGTTAAGTACACAACACGTATATAATTTTTTTCTAATAGATTTCATTGTTCAGTTACTGGGGTGAATGACAAATAGGAAGGAAACCGTGTTTGCTGCTGGTTGTAAAGAAACTCCGGTGGAAGCTACGTAAGTTGAATCATACAGCTAAGGGACAGGTCGACGTGGTTCCATTTCAAAACAACTTCTGTTAGGTGCCATTAAAAACCTCGCATCTTAACTTCCCATTGTTCCCCAGGTTATGAGGCAGATCCAAACACAGTCACCATCAGTTCTGCTGTCAACATCTAATGGCTTAAAGAACTGTGTTTATGAATCATTAAAATTATTGTATTGATGTCGTAAAAGTGAATGTGACGTCTAATGAACTCCTCCTCATCTCACTTCCTTTTGTTACTAAACTGTATTGCAGACGGATTCAATAAAACGCACACAGCACTGGAACTTTAATGACATCCTGTTGTTTGCATCTCCGTCTTTACTTCTCTGAAAAATGTGAAGGTGTGATTTATGTGTTTAACGAAATGCAATCAGTAAAGTAATTAATTAATGATCACGCACCTGTGATGTCATCGTACATCGCCATTGTCTGCAAAATCTTCCACGTAGCAGAGTCTCTCTTAACGAGCTGACAGTGGCTCAGGTAGTCAATAAATTCAATTCCTTGTATGGAACTCGAAGGTTTCTTAACGTGTTCACAACATAATGCATTCGAAGCTTGTCCTAAGACAAATAAATTTACTCTTCGTCCTACAATACATGTTTCACTTTTAGCTTTCGCAAAACATTTACGAAAGGGGACTGACTATTGTCGGGTTTCTCCGTCTACCTGTCCTCCGCTTTGAAGAGAGTTACTGCCAACATAGGGATTTCCGTAACATTTCATATTTTTATTAAAAATGTGTTAATACAACCCGATTTTGGCAAACATCGGATAAAAATTTTATGTTATTCATATCGTACCATTTTTTTGATTATTTATGTTCTATCCGACAAATGTCGACAAATAATCGGATAAAAAGTAATAAGACATTTTACACGAAGACCAACGCACGTTTATGTTTCTCGCTGAGACTGGTCTTTATAATTGGATAATACTGGAGCTCAGGCCGAAGAAACAGTTGTTATAATTCAGACGGGCTTTCTGCTGTGGAATAAGACCTGAGGATGAAGAAACAATTACTACATACCACCTTAAAAACCAAACAACTCTGCATTTTGTCCCCAGAGTGTATTTATTTGTACAATCTGTGGGCAGAATGTAGAGTCATTTAATTTTGAAGAAGCTAGTATACGTATTTCTTTACCACGTTAATTGGGTCCCTGTCATCACGACATAAAGCGGTCACTTTAAAATTGCCCCTTTGGGGAGTTTTCGAGTGAAAAAGAGCGACGACGACGCGTGAAGTGCGGAGTTTATATACAATGGCATAACAGAGGAAAATTATATTAAATTTTGTGTATTTAAGAGGGAGGCGTCATGTTATTTTTCAAGGAACTATCCCAGAATTCTCCTTTAGACAGGGAAGAACCACGAACAAATTCAAGCCTCTCGGCAGTGTGTTTGAAATTCAAATCTCGTACCTGCGGACCCGAATGTCGCCCGGCATCCTCACTGTCGTGCGGTTGCTGAGACGCTTGCTGTGTACCAGACTTGAACCTTGTTTTTGTGTGTGTGAGCTTTTATCTTCAGGTCGTCATGTGCATCTCAGTGGGGCCATGTGCTGTAGGGTCTGTGGGAAGCAGGCACTTCGAATAATTTATTGCTGAGTTTAACGTTTTTATACTGATTATGCTTTCCCTGGATTGATGGTCCCGTCTTTGTCAAGTTGGGAACTCTTCAAGACACTTGTATGGAGTAAAATCTCTTTGTCTGATGCAAAAAGTAATTAAAATTGTTATATAATTTGGAGTGTGTGCAGTGAAAAATGTCTACATTGTTCATCGCGCAAAGCAGATGGAGAAATCCGGGGTCATTATTTTGTGTGCCCCGTACCTCTTTTCGCTACTCAGACCGTTTAGTGTAACAGCAGGCAGTAGAGTGCTCGATACTGTTTAAATTTGCCGTGAGTCGGGGTCCACGCGTTTTAGATCAATGTATTACCGTTAATGTTAGGGTTTTACTCATCATATTCAAGGAGGCGCTGGAAAGTTTAATTTCAGTGGACTGCAGATGATCTTTATATTACTCGTTCCATGCATTGTCGATAACCAATTCACAACACTCAACCAAAAAAACGCACAGTGTTCTTCCTTAGATATTTATATTATAATGTCACATTGAGTATTCCTACATGTTTCAATCCACAAGGGATCATCATCCCATTGGAACATGTAGGAATACTCAATATGATATTATAATATAAGTATCTAAGGAAGAATGTTGTGCATTTTGTTGGTTGAGTGTTGCGAACTGCAGATAATATTACGTGTTTATTCATCATATCCAATGAAGTTGTTGGAAATGGTTTCCTTCGGCTCGCAGACACGTGTCGCATGTAAGAAGCACGTTGTTCATTTCACGTCGATATTTAGATGAAGAAATTGAAAAAAAAAAAACACAATTCCTTGCTTATTATTTGGTCTTCACAAAACAACACTCATAATTTAATTACGAATGATTTCGTAGTAGCTGAAATTGTGCCAGAATGTGCGAGAATGTATAGTCTTAGGAAAGAAACGGGCCCAACAATTCTAGTGGGCTTTTTTTTTTAAACGTTGGGCGTGTTAAGGGTAAGAAGTGGACAGTATTAATCCCCAGACCCAAAACGGTTTGAAGTAAAGCATTCAGAATAATATGATGTATCATAAAGGTATGATTTGTAGTCAAGTTATATGTTGTTATTTGATTAATTTAAAAATCGAACACGCGGTAGGTAACGAATACGTTAAAACCGCATCGGGCACTTGCGCTGAAAGAGTAGACGAAAACTAAGCACGTTCTTAGTAGCGTCGGTGTAAGCCTCAAAACTAAACCGAACAGAGCTCATTATAGGAGAATCTGGAGACAGACAACTGGGCATGTACGGACAATCGCATCATCTTGCTATAAAAATGGAAAGAAGACACGCAAGGCATACCCAGCAGCACTGAGAAAGTTCAAACATTTAAAACATTACAAAATCATTAAATATATTATAAAAAAGTTAGACTGCTACCGCATAGGGTATAAAACACACTGGGACGCAGTTGCACTACATTCCAAGAACCCTAAAATCTGTGGGAAAAATCTAAATTGTTTAAATATACAACAAGTGTTACCTGTAGTACTTCTGTGGTTTAAAGTCACAGCACGTGTTTAAAACGTCCTTGAAGTTTTTCGAATGCTGAGATGCAGAAATTGTCATCCTGTGTTTAAGATGTCAAGCATTTGGGTCAGCAGCCGACGCGAATTATCGGCAGCTGGTCACCCAGATTCGGGGTACAAGGACAGGTAATTTTACTTGTTATGTCTGGTCCATGCGAACAAGTGGAAGAGCAATGCTGTGTAACGGAGAACAGACCTACTTACTATATTTCTTCAGTTTTAAGAGCCCATCGATTGTAAGCCGCATCCCTCACTTAGTAATGTGTTTTCAGAAGAAAATACGTACATAAGAATATTCAGATTGTATTAACAGACACCAACCAATACAAAATTTAAATTTAAATTAAACTTGTCGTCTTGACAGGGGCGTCCAATATCTCTCCCGGTCTACATATGCTTCTACGTTGCTTCTTAAATCAGGGCAGTGACGGCCATTCGTCTCGGGCCTCTAGACCCTTGAAGATAAAGTTTCTGTTTACAGACGAGGAGATGATCCCTGCTATGAATGCAGTGATGCGCATGTGCAAGATTTCGTGGTGAATGACGAGTTGCTACTACTACCCATCCTGTAAACATTGGCACAACGCTCTCGCTCACTGCACGCTACTCGAAGGGCTTGATGTTTTCAGTCTGTGTGTACCAGTAGAACAGTCTGTGACTCCTACAATAACTCCTTCCACCACAACCAGCAGTCGTCCGCACCGCACGGGGATCATCTCGTGGTCCGTGGTCTGTACTATGTTCCTTCGAAATGTTGGGATCCGATTAACAGTGGCATGGTTTCGTATCCCAGAAGAACGGAGTCCACAACGACATCACTGTGAAAACATCAAGAATCGCAAGTACTGAAATTTGCTGTACGCCATTACAATCCTTTTGTTCTCCTGTGATGGCAGAGACCTGGTCTATCCGAAGAGTACGATGACCATTTGTCACACTGCGTGCATCCGTCAGAGCTGGAACAGCTCAGATAACAGCAACAGAGACAACAGATAGTATCAGTCCATCTACTTTACTAAACGCTAAAAATCATATTATACAAAACAGTAATGTTGCCAGCTGATTTGCGTGGGTGTAAAACGTGGGCTTTCACTGTAAGGGAAGAACAAGGTGTTCGAACATAAAGTGCTCAGTTAAATATTTCAAATTGAGAAAGACCAATAAATGAGCAGTCCGGGATATACGTGTTTAACGAGGAAATTCTTCGTTTCTACAACTTCTCTAATGTTGTAAAAGGAGTGAAACATAGCGAGGCGCGATATGCTGTGAATGTGGTTGGTCCGGAGGGTACCAAGAAAGCTGCCTGTGGTGTTTGAGTCACGCGCTTGGTGTGAGACACGGCCTGGTTGCCACGGTTGCTCTCTGCGAGGTAGGTATTGAGGACGAAAGAAATAGTTGAGCATGGGGCATATAATACAAGACAACACATGCAGATGGCAGCATTCCGATGGATGGAATTAACGTTTGGTTCGCTCTAAGAATAGTTGAACGACCAATGAAAGAGGCCGCGGAGAGTATGGCCGCTCCTTATATAGCGGACACGTGGCTAACCTACACAGAATTTTGGCGAGAAGTCTTCGGAATTGTGGACTTTAAAGACCGACGAGACTTGAATATAATATCAAGGTGGATTTTTCAGATATCTCGAGGTTCTGCTGCTGTACGTAGTGATAATGAATAATACGCCTTTGAAAGTGCTCTATGGTTTCTCCTTACGTCGTCACTTATGACTTAAAAATCACAAAGGTTACTGTATTCGACCTACTGTTACCGAACTGAACTTCATGTAGCAGAGTCCTTCCGGAGAAGCTAATGGGTCCTCTGCTAGTCAAGAAATTCCCCGCGTTTTATTGAACCCGAAAGTTCATTACCGCATTCCGAAGAGCCCGCCACCTGACCTTATCCTGAGCCAGATCAGTCCAGTCCATGACCCCATCCCATTTCTTGAAGATCCGATTTAACATTATTCTCCCATCTACGCCTAGTTCTTAAAAATTCTCTCTTTCCTTCACGTCTCTCCACCAAAAGTCTGTATGCACCTCTCCTGTTTCAAATACGTGCCAAATGTCCTGCCCATCTCATTCTTCTTGATTTGATCGCCCGAATAATATTTGACGAGGAGTACAGATCGTACTGTAACGTTTAAAAATTACCATAATGTTGTGTTTCTTGTCTCTATCATAATAAACGTGTGCTATTTCTCTGCAACGACAATGAAGGTTCGGGCTTTGAAATTGAGATGCATTGTGTTTTGTGTGCTGTAGGAACTGAAGTATTAAATAATAGTTATATGAACTTCAGGGTTAATGTTAACATAGATCACTTCTGATTTCTGGCAACGTTTCTCCCAAAGCTGTACAAGGACCCCGCACACAGTGTCTCCCAAGCCCTGGTAACGCCTCGTAATGTCATGCATTCTTTCACACCTTCCACTTCACGCATGTT
Organism: Reticulitermes speratus; assembly: GCA_021186555.1. NCBI lineage: Eukaryota > Metazoa > Arthropoda > Insecta > Blattodea > Rhinotermitidae > Reticulitermes > Reticulitermes speratus. The sequence goes on from JAJKFL010000005.1 coordinate 27,981,625, forward strand.
ATCGGAAGAATTTTAGCAAAACAAAGACTGTAGATGGTCCGTCGGGATGGTACGGACCTCACAGTTGCAACGTGGAACTAATTCATGGGCGGGGGAGTCGTCTTGTCTGATGCGCCAATTATGACAGTCCGGACACGCACAATGAGGCGCTACGTATCAAATGGAACATGGTTAAAACATTTAAAGCACAGTGGTTACTACATATATCCTGCGCTTCAACTTCAAAGCCATTGCATTTTTTCCGCATAATGTATTTATGTGTTTCGCAAGATTTTCGCAATAAACACCCAGTGGAGCTCGGATCCCCAAGCGGCAGCGGAGGTCATTTGTAGGGATCCGCGATTTCGCATACCTTCGCAACGATTCTTGCTCCGCCAACCAACGCTTGGTTTCCGCTCGTGTCTTCCGTTACTAATGTCGTGATGAATGAAATGTGAATTAATTTACAACGATTTACAGGGTCATGAGCCCGTTCCAGTTGCCGTGCGGTCTAAGGCGTAGGTCTGCAGGCGCTCGATTGCTGGGATCGCGGGTTCGAATTCCGCTGAAGGCATGGATTTTCGTCTATTGAGTTTGTTGTTTGTTGTGTAGGTAGCGGCCTCTGCGAAGGGCTAATCAGTCTTTGAGATGAGTCCTATCGGATGCGTATGTCTAACTGCGTGATACTGTAACCTCGAAAACGAGGCGGCCTAGGCACGAGTTGGGCTGTTGTGCCACAGAAATGAAAATAATAAGTTTTTTGTAATCATGTATTTTCTGAGTTAACGTAGTTTATTAGCATGTGAATTTACACAAAAGTTTCTGAGTTCAAGACAGAAAATACAGATTCTAGTGGATACATTTTAAACAAGTTATCTTTTCTGTCGTGTGAAAGGGTTAACAGTGTGAGACACGAAATGTCCTCTTATCCAGTGGAAGTGGATGGATTCTTCAGCTTCTCAAAGTGCCGAGCGAGAAGTTCCTGTTTGGGATGTCAGACATAAGTGTCTGCGGGACATGAGGGAAGCGAAGTCCTTCAGATAACGTGCAGAGTGTGAGAAAATGAACTCTGGTTAAAACATACACAGGCTTGAAAGGCTTAAGGAAAGGCAATGTGATATTACTTCGCATAACGAACACTGACGGGAAGTCAGACACGTTGCTCAGTTAAGCACTCTCCATGAAGACGTGCGGAGGAGGTAGGAGGACTGTTATCTTCGGATAGGTGGCTGGGTGGGCCCAAGCGGTCTACACACTTTATCGAAAGGAAAACATCTGCACCTGCCGGGAATCGAACCCTGATATTCCGGTTGTCCATCCTCGTATCCTAGCTAATCTACTGATCGGGCGCGCACGTGTTGAATGCATTTGACACTTCTCTTGAACGGGCGTTAAATATAGTTCTTTACTTTGAGGCAAGTATTTATGAAGTATGAGGTTTGAAATTTCCTTATCGTTGAAGATTCATGTTGCGGCCTTCTGGGTTTTGACACCGTCCAACCTGGTATATGGCTACCTCATCTTTAGTTAGAACTACAACTGCGTTCTTTATTCGAGACCTGTCCGTCCCCGGCAAATCAGTCATGTTACCATTGAACGTTATTCAAGCTGGGCGAGGTTTTGTTTTGGCACTTGCTTACAGAAGTGATTAGAAAACTTAACTTCGGAGCTATAAAGGTATGTTTTGGAGTGACATTTTGTACAAACCTCTTATAAAATTTTACGACGGGATGGATGAAGATATAAACAGTTTTCGTTTGTTCTGTGGGGGCAAACACGGCTTCGGCCAACCCAAATTTACAGCCAGGGATCGAATTGTATCACAATAGAGGCGTGATATTGTCGCCGATTGTTGCTGGTTTTCTTAGCACAACAAGAAGGAAGACGCTTTTAATTGGGTTTCACCTTTTATTAGTTACAACAATGGGACTAGCAGAGCTGGCTACAACAAGGTCTGCAGACTGCTTTCCTCGGAACCCAACTGTCTCCAAGAAATCTTCGGCTACACGATATTGTCAGGCTGTAGCACAGATTACTGGCTGCAGTGTGGCGAAGAGGGATTTTGATGTGATTCGGGGAGGAGGAAGTGCTCTTGGTGCCGGCTAAGACGGAGGTATACCAGCTGTGTGATAACAGATTGCAGTCGACCAAGTTACATGAATGTATATAATATAAATAAATTGATATTAAACTTATTCTTCCTATAAGACTGGCTAGACTTAAAGTCCGACTTGGGGAGCCTACACGTCAAAAATTCCCTGAGGTGGAGCATGTGAAAAGTGAGCTAGTTCTTTCTCTGTGAGCATAAAGGAAGCGTCGGGCAAAATTGAGGAGAAAGACGGTAATAGTCAATAAATTGACTGGTTGCGGTATGTTGCAATCTTCGATTCTCAACAGGGCATAGATTGAATTTTCCTTAGCCACTGCTGTACCCAGATCGGCTCTAGGCCCCATAAAGTCTTGTATCACTGCTTCTGTGTCGTGTTTAAGATTAGGAGGAGCTTTACTTCAATTCCCCCTACAGTCAGCTTTCATGGCAACAAATGGACTTTTTTTCATGGTGCAACAGCCCCTAGTGGGCCAGGGCCTCCTCATTTTTCGAGGCTTCACGATCACACTCAGACACGCCACACTAGGTAGGACTCCTCTGTACGAATGACCAGCCCGTCGCAGTGACCTCTACCTGACAACACACAACACCTCACAAGAGACAGGCATCCATGGGATTGGAACCAACAATCCCAGCAAGCGAGCAGCCGCAGACCCACGCCTGAGACCGTGCGGCCACTGAGATCGAAAACAAATGGACATACACGAGTATAATTTTATAAATACAGAAATACGAGGTTTGATATTCTCATGGCGGTGGGTATTTGTCGGGCTCTTGTGAGTGCGGTAATGAACCTTCGTGTTCCATAAAACGCGGGAAATTTCTTGACTAGCTGACGACCTGTTAGCTTCTCAGAAGGACTCTGCTCCATGGAGTTATGGTGGGTATTTTTATTACGGTCTTCTGAGATACGACACCGTGTACACTGTAGATAGGTACCAATATGTCGGAGGATCATGCCGTCATATTCTTAGTAGAAGAGAGGGTCCTGAAATACACGGCGTCACATTCAAGAAAATTACAGTCTGTAAACAGGTAAGTGCCGATCCCAGTGGCCGCGCGGTCTAAGGCGTGGGTCTACGGCCGCTCGCTTACTGGGATTGTGGGTTCGAAACCTGCCTAGGGCATGGATGTCTGTCTCTGGTGAGTGTTGTGTGTTGTCAGGTAGAGGTCTCTGCGACGAGCTGGTCCCTCGTCCAGATGAGTCCTACCGAGTGTGGTGTGTCTAAAAGTGTGTGATCGTGAAGCCTCGAAAAATGAGGCGGCCTAGGACCCCAAGGGGCTGTCGAGCCATTGAAAAAAAAAAGGGTAAGTAGATGACTCGTTTAATGTGAAAGGAAAAAGAACAGGGAGCCGTAAAATGGAAAGAAAGTGGAAAGGAGGAAGAACGAGAGAAAGAAAGCAAAAGAAAAGGTGGCATAACACCCTCTTATCTCGACGAATACCACCGCCTGAGATGTGACGTGGTGTGGTCTTGACAGAAATTTGCAGGGTTTTCGGAGGCAGGTACTTTTCTCCTACTTCAGGGTCGAGCAGCCTTACCGAATAATATTACAATGGTCATATTAAGGAAGATAGTCGGGCGACGGCTGTGGGAACCCCATATCACGCATTCTCATATATTACTTGACCTCTGTAGTTAGAGTGTCATTAAATTCCTAGTGTCCCGGTCTGTACAGCTGATCCATGATTGAACAGCGCTTTTGATAAAGCTGTACGTCTTACATCAAGAGGTGTTTTATGACTGTACTGCAGTGTGACCAATCGGTTAGTCATAAGAGATTAGGAAAACAACTCACTTATGCTGTGTATTGTTTCCGGCAGGAATTGTCTCAGCTTATACAAAAGTGTCTCCGTCAAACAAGATCAGAATAGACCACGAAGGACAAATACCACGACTTATGAATCCAACTGACAGTGGCTAATAGGCTATGCATTTCTTTTATGTCTTCGTACTTGGTCGTGATCAGTGTTGTGAAATACATCACGGCTACCAACTTCGTTGAAACATTCCTACAAGGAAGTAACTCAAAGGCCGTGCCATGGCTTAGGCGGTTAGTCGCCGGCCTCTCACCACGGAGGCCCGGGTTCGATCCCAGGTCAAGTCCATGTGAGATTTGTGGTGGACAAAGTGGCACTGGGACAGGTTTTTCTCCCAGTTGTCGGATTTCCCCTGTCGATTTCATTCCACTGGTGCTCCATTAATTGTAAAACTTGGTAAAAAACTGCTCATCCATCTATCATCATCATTGGGGTTGCACAAAAAGCCTTAAGGCTGTGGTGCGAGGGCCCTTTATCACGAACGGAAAAAAAAAGCAACTGAAAATATTTAGAGTAGCATTTTGCACCATAATCTTACAGCATACTCGTTAACAAGTTCCGAGTAAATCAGGAGGGATTAAAAATCGAACGGAATGCCTACGTACGCTGATTATGTTAATTTGTTTGGCGAAGACATGATTAACACAACAAAAACATGTAAAAACTAAGCAGGCCTTTGCGTACTTGTCTCGTTACTATAATATAGGACAGTTATAGTATGAAGGTATCCCACAAATCATTCGAAAATACTGCAAGACTCAAATAAGCCAATTGCAGAAGGACTATAGCACAAGAGAATTACACTGACGAAAAGTTAAGAAAAAATTATAATCTATAAGTATTTGCTGTCATTCAGCGCGATTTTTCATCTCCGTATAATAACTGAAAAAGTAGATATGTTTATGTCTATAAAACCGGTTTTTTTTTATAGTGTATGGGTGTGAAACATTGCCTATCTTTCTAAGAGATGATCAGTCTTTGAAAACGAAGTGCAGGGAAGAATGTTTTGACCTAGTGAAGTAGTGACAGGACAATGAAGAAGCTTGCATAATGATGGGCTTCGTGATTATTATTCACCAAACATTATTAGGGAGATAAAAATAAGAAGGATGAGGTTGATAGGACATGCAGCACGCATGGCAAGTGAGAAATTCGTGTACAATAATAGTTGCAAAACTGAAGGTAAGAGAACACTGGGGTGTTGCATGTAACTACGTGTGTGGGACGATACCATTAAATTAATTTGAAAGAAATTGAGTTGGAGGTTGTGGACTGGATTCATCTGCCTCGGAATAGGACACATTGTCAAGCTTTTGTGAATACGGTTCCATGGAAGGTGGGAAACTTCTTCACTAGCTGAATGACCAGTTGCTTCTCAGGAGTGACTCTTCACCGCAAAGTTAATTCACATTTAGCAAAGCAGGCTGAGGTTTTGATATGCACAGTAGTAGCTTTAGCCATTATAACAGTTTTTCTCAAAACTTTTTTTTTACCACGAACCCCCTACAAAAGCCCATTAATTCCACGGATTCTGCTCCGCAAATTGATTTCAATTTGCGGACCCCTTAGGCAAAACTCGCTGTATTGTGAAAAAAAAGTAGGAATATTTAAAAAGAATAAATATATTTGTGACTCTAAAAATTTATTTAGTCTACGTCAAAATTCCTTACAAAAAATAATTCTCCTAGCCGTAACGACTTTAAAACCAAGAGTACGAAATGGTTAAAGGAAAAAAATGTTTTATTGAGTAGAACGTATTCAACTCGCGGACCGTAACACACACATTAATAGTAACAAAGCTGTACGGACGGTTAGTGTTTGTATATCCCTGACACAAAAGAATGGCAGTGACTGTTTGGGGAGGGGGTGTAACATGTACACTACTTATGGCCCTGCTGCGCTTTGAAGATTCACCAGCGTGAAGATAATACCGGACCCTACTTTCACACTTCGAACTGATGCTGATGGGGTTATTATCATCACATAGCTACCGGCCGGGATTTGGGTTTGAAATGTGGAGAAGTGGGATGAGGGAGGCCTTTCATTGCCCTCACACAGATAGACCCACGTTTCACGAACAACTAAACACGACGGCTGATTCATAATTTATCCTGCTGCTGCCATCTATAGAGAAAAGAGGGAAGTTGAATTTAGATGTTCAATTGTACCTACATGTGGTTCCATCATACCCTGGACAATTTTTATCGACATTATTCTATATTTCAGTAACTTGGAGAGCTGATAAAATGTTATGTGGTGCCCCTAAATTGAAAAAGTGATGCGCTGTTATAAATATCCTTTCAGGCTGTGTTCACACTAGCATGTTATAAATACCCGTTCGGGCTGTGTTCACACTAGCATGTTATAAATACCCGTTCGGGCTGTAATTACACTAGCATGTTATAAATATCCTTAATGGCTGTGTTCACATTAGCATGTTATAAATATCCTTACGGGCTGAGTTCACACTAGCATGTTATAAATATCCTTACGGACTGAGTTCACACTAGCATGTTATAAATACCCGTTCGGGCTGTAATTACACTAGCATGTTATAAATATCCTTACTGGCTGTGTTCACATTAGCATGTTATAAATATCCTTACGGGCTGAATTCACACTAGCATGTTATAAATACCCGTTCGGGCTGTAATTACACTAGCATGTTATAAATATCCTTAATGGCTGTGTTCACATTAGCATGTTATAAATATCCTTAATGGCTGTGTTCACATTAGCATGTTATAAATATCCTTACGGGCTGAGTTCACACTAGCATGTTATAAATATCCTTACTGGCTGTGTTCACACTAGCATGTTATAAATATCCTTACTGGTTGTGTTCACACTAGCATGTTATAAATATCCTTACTGGCTGTGTTCACACTAGCATGTTATAAATATCCTTACTGGCTGTGTTCACACTAGCATGTTATAAATATCCTTACTGGCTGTGTTCACACTAGCATGTTATAAATATCCTTACTGGCTGTGTTCACACTAGCATGTTATAAATATCCTTACTGGCTGTGCTCACACTAGCATGTTATAAATATCCTTACTGGCTGTGTTCACACTAGCATGTTATAAATATCCTTATTGGCTGTGTTCACACTAGCGTGATGTTATTGTTGTTCGGATAACTTCTGCTTTTATCTAAACAGGCAACTTTCCGTTTTAGTAAAGAGAAGGCGTAATAACTCCCACACGTATAGAGCATTACGCATTCGATACCCTGTAATATATACTAATTGGGATCTGATATGCAAGATGTAGCTCTTGGTACTACTACTTTTTATTCGGAAGGTCGGGATTCGACTGTATGTGAGACGACCGATGATTCTCGAAATTTTTGTGATTGTTCGGATTTCCTTCAGAGTACGTCTGGGACAGTATTTTAAAATACGCTGTGTCACAAAAGCTACTTTCAACGTTGTATACAATTTAAGATACACAATTACCCCCACGCTACACAGACCTAACTAACAGGGCTAGTAAAACGTCATTACATAAGTTAACGTACTAACTGTACATTCTCAACTGTAACTTTAGAGAAACAACAAGCAAGTGGGGCTACATGAAACATAAGTCACAAGTTAAAGTCATTTGTTTAATAAATTTATCACCATTCCATTAAAAATATATGTTGTATATAAAAAGTAAGTGACGAAGCAATTAAGTGATTAACTTCACGGATCAGAATCTTCGAGAAGCTGATAGTCGCTTATTAGCTGGGAAAGATATTGCTCGCATGTTATAAACCTAAATGCTCACTGTCGTGTGGTGATAAGTTTGAAAAAAAAACACTAGGTAGACCAAGAACATGTGTTGTAGAGGTCTTCCAGATCCTTATTAATACAAGCACGGCCAAGATGGACAGTAAATAAGGTCATATATTGAGAGAACAATACAGAAAAATGCGAAGAAGAATGCATAATTCGATAGGGATTCGAATCTTGGACAGTGGATCTTCCGGTCGTCTACATAAGACCAGACACACAACTTACTGCACATTCATTTCTGGTCACTGAAATAAGCAGTGTGGATGGTCAAATTTCTAGCGACTTACCTAGCAACAAATATTTTGAGGAGCGCAGATTTAAGTGTATAAGGCATCGAAATTAACTCTTTGTAGCCTGAAATTTGTGTAGCTAATCTTGATTTCAGGCTTACGCCGCGATGTTGATGAAATCTGTGGTCTTCTGGGTAATTACATGGCGTCGTGTGGTAATTATTTACCGACGTTTCGGGACAACGTATCGGTCCCATCTTCACGGGTCAAGATCGGTAAATAATTACCACACGACGCCGTGTAATTACCCAGAAGACCACAGATTTTATGTAGCTAATATTTAAATATCCATTTCCAGTTGCACGGAAAACATTGCGTTTCCATCACAAAGACGATCAGGTTTATGATGTCTGGGGAATATATTCTAATCTCTGTTTATTGTAGGAATCGTACAAAACACATAAATATTGTGACCTATTTAACGCAAGAGCAGATGTAATGAATAGTAACCACCGTAATTTAAAATCCTAGTCATTGTCGTTTTAAGATACCTATTATTGGACACCCCTGTAATTGAATAACTGGAGAAGATGGATGACGGCAGAGGATAATAGAGATGTTAGTTGTAAAACCTACCGGTAGGGGGTGTTGCTTGTTGAGTGTCTACGTACAGCCATCCCCTATGAAGAAATAATTGTTTAAACGTTAGAATAGGGGGTATTCTTTTTATTTGTAAGGATTTTAAAGATGACGCAAATGTCATCCAAGTGTCTCCTCCCATTGTACAACTTTATAAACTACCCTCAGAGATTCCAGGTGTGTGTATGTGTGGACAATGGGGAGGATGCAGATGCTGAACTACCCCCCTATATAACATCCACCCCTCACAAAATATTCCGGTTCGGGATCATGCTAAACCAACTTTTGCACCACGCGTCACCGAATTTGTACGGCTTCTTCTGTGTGCAATTTTAGTAATCATTATGACACAGGATCGGAGTCACCTGGGGAGGGGTTGTACGTAATTGTTGGGCCGTCATCGGATTACAAAGTGTCCAGCACATATAACACCAAAGCCACTGCCTGTAATCCTTCGAAGCCTGAAGTCCATCTAACTGCTTAAAAATACCGTCCCTACCTCACAAAGAAAACACTGCATGCCCATTACAAATGCAAACTGATTAATGCTGCTCGTGGAAATAATTGTTGATTATTCTGGGAATCATAAGAAACTCGAATACACTCTTAATGACGAATTTCGTAATGTGGCAGGTGGCACGTAGTGGTTACACCACACTGTAAAGATGTAAGTAAATATGTCAGTTCTTAAACGAATGTAATGAGGAAGAGTGCCTGATGTGTCTTACGGCTTTATGATTTTTCTTCTTCTTTAATTATTATTAGGGTAAGAAACAAAGGAGAATGGGAAGGGCGAAGCATGTATCACTGATGGGGATATGAGAAATGCTTATAAAATTTTAATTGGAAAACCTGAACAAAAGATACCACATAGGAGGATAATATTAAATTGGATTTTAAGTAGAGCAACGCCCTTCTTGAGAAGCTAACAGTTTCTTAGCTAGTCAGAAAATTCCAAATTTTATGGTAGGTGAAGTTTTATTACGGTGTCTTTATCATGAGCCAGAGTAGGCCAGCCCACGTCCTCCAATCTTATTTCTTTAAGATCCGTTTTAATATTATACTCCCATCGACGCCTGTGTTTTCCTAGTGTCTCTTTCCTTCGTGTAGGTATCAGCGTTTTGCCTGGAAGCATCCGCCTAAGCTACAGAAGGAGCTGGTCACAGCCCTTTGCAAGATCACAGTTTTCTGCTCTGTTTTCCCCTCTTTCTTCTTCCTATTATCTCCCTTCCTTTAGTTTTACTTGTATTTGTCTAATTTAATTTTATGCCTACTTCCTTCCATGTTTGCTCATTTTTTCCTGTAGGCATCCATCCATCCTGCAAAACAGGCCTTCCTATTGGTTTGCTCCGGTCCTGCTCCTGCCTTTCCAAAACTTGTACAATTTTTCCCCCGAGGACCTCACTGTTCTAGGGGCACGCGGTGGCGCAGTTGGTTGAGGCACTGCTCTACAAGCCGGAAGGTCGCGGGTTCGATTCCCGATGGTGTCATTGGATTATTTCATTGACATAATCCTTCCGGCCGCACTATGGCCCTGGGGTCGACTCAACCTCTAACAGAAATGAGTACCAGTAGTATTTCCTGGGAGGTAAAGGCGGCCAGTGCGTAGGGTTGACAACCTTACCACCTTCATGTGCCGATTGTCTAGAAATCTAGGAGCCTCAACCTTCTGGAACCCTAAGGGCCTGTCCAGGCCTGTAATGGGACTGCTACCTCACTGTTCTGACTTACTGATGACAGCAGCAGGTTCCCCTGAAACCAGAACTATACGGTGTCACATTCCAGAAGAACGTATTGTGGACATTTTACGAGCCGCTTCTGAGTATTAATAGGGTTGCTTCGTAGGGAGTCTGAGATGTTTCTGCTGGAATCGTCTTCCGGTGGTATAGGGAGGAGGGAGAATGCTGTTCTTAGAAAATAAGGGTAGCTGTCGGTTTGGGATGGACCATCAAAAGGGACAGATGCGGCGTCTTGGAAAGTATTCCCATCCCAGTCACAAGGGATGGTCCTTATACGGAAGTGTCCAGTCCAGCCCCCTGCACATCAGTGACCTTAAGGTTGTAGAAGAACAACAGCGGTTACACCAGCGACGAGTGCATCTGCATTACTGTGCCTGAACATTATGCTTTCAAGGCGGAAAATAGACATGAAGATCCATGCATTCTTAACATCGACAGCAGTTGTCTGACGCTGCGGCCGAATTTATCGTCAGGGCCTTTTGTATGCAGCGACCCCCAGACCCAGCGTAAACGTAGAGCTGATGACTTTCGGTCCATGATACTTCGTACAGATCAAGCCATCCTGTTTCTTTTATGAGCAGATCTACTGCGGAAGATATGAGGTTGGTACTGCCGCTGGCAATGAGCCTTGTGTGATTATTATGTTGAGGCATGCAGCGCATATTTTAGTTGTTGATTGCTGGAATTTTCAAGCGGAAGGTCAGGATCGAGTAAGATGTACAGCGATAGCGGATTGACGGACGAAACAAAAGAAATACCTTGCTCTTGCCACTTAGTGTACAAGAATGAATCATCCGCCAGCTCAGCTACGTTCTTCACCTGCCAGAACTAACAAATGACCCATACCTCCAGTCGATTTTAACTTTTGGCACTAGATGGAGGTGTGTAGTTAGGCTCACGCCACTGTCGCATTACCAAAGCGAAAAGAGCCCGTTGTCCTTTGGATAGGAGGCTGACTGGGCCCCAGAGCAGGTTCTGCACGCAGTAGTAAAGAGAAAAACCCCTGCCGGGAATCAAACCCCGAATTTTCCTCGCGTGCGGTTCGAAGCTTAGTCACGTAATTTTCAGAACTGTCGAGTTTCTTCTCGACTACTATACTGAAAGTAAGTACCGATTGTTTATTAACAGTGCATTTCCTTCCAGTTGAAACGCGATGTGTGGAAACCACATATCTGGCCATATGTCGGACTACATCCTTCCACTCGATGCCATATTCCTACATCGTACACTGGTGGGTGAAGACAGATCGTCAGTGATTCCTCTAACTGGTGCATCCATTGTGCAGTGCCAGTACTCAATAAATAAATGTTCAGAGAATACAGTCAGCACAGCTGTATTATTAGTTAAGATATTTATAATTTTATCTACATATTTCGGCTCTTAAGGCCATCTGCAGTCTAATCTGAGTGCAAATTTCGCGGAGTACAAGAAGAATGCATATCTTCTTGGACTGCCTGACCCTTGAAAATGGGACCGATAGGTTGTTTCGAAACGCCAGTAAGAAACAACCATTCTTCACTGCGTAAAATCCCAAAACAGCGCAGATGTCAGTTTAGGATATTTTACATACGATAACGAGATTTCGTAAGTCATATCTAGCTGTAACGTACGTGACAGAATACCAAATAAAACAACATGATACGTGCTGTAAACAAGAAATATGGCAGAAGCAGTAAAGGGACTCCACTTAAATTGAAGCAGTATGCAAATAGAACTGAAGACTGTACACTATCAGAATTAATATATATAATTCCAAAGGACAGAGAGATATGGCAAGACACAGATATGGAGGGAAAATTATATCTGAAACTTCCGATTATGAAAGGGGCTAACAGGCGCGCAGTCCTTGCGTTGGAAGGCGATGACGTGACGAGGAAGTCGGTGAATCGTACAGGTCACTCACGGGGAATGAGGGCGGTGGGATGATAACCTCAGTGTAGTGACGTCTAGGACGAGGGAGTCGAAGATTGTACATGCCTACAGAATTTTGGTGGAGAATCTCTCCGTAAAACTCCACACGGAAGAGCAACAAGGAGGTGGAGGATGACATGAAAACGGATCTTGAGGAGTTTGATTGTGAGGTTCGGCTGATGGCTTGTTTAGGTACGAGCGTTGTTTAAACTTACGGTTCGGCTGTTACACTGAGAAGGACTCGTCAGTGATGTTCAGGGTAAGTTAGGAAGATTGGCCTAAATTCCTGGAAGAGGGATCGTAGGTTTCTTTTTTGGGGGAGGCCTTAAACAGCAGACTGCTTGGACCCCCATTATCTGTCTTCTGTGATGTACACCGCCCACTTCCTTGGGTGTTGTGTTACCAACTGCTGCTTGACACGCGGACGACCACTTTCAAGGATCAAATGACCCCCCCCCCACACACACACACACACATACACACAGTGACTGGCAACGGCGATGCAAGTTGGAGGGGTGTCTTCTGGTGAACACTCGGCGTAAAGCTACGACACGTAACAACAAACAATAAAATTCATATCAATAAGATACAAGTATTATTTGTCGACCTTTGAGTTCGTCTCCGGGATCTAATAGAATTAGAGATGAATTGTTTTAAATTTTAAACGATGCAAATAATGGGCTAGGTATGTGTACTGTTCGGTGCCGCAAGGGGTTCTAATGGTGGTACAGTAGTAATCAACAAGTTTATGAAAGTGGATCTGTCTCCGTCCTCAGTGACAGAGCGGAGAGGCACCTACTCGACTGAGTCAGACAGAACTACTCTGAGTCACTGGGGGCTATAAAACACCTCTTCTCAATCACTATGTCTATTGAACTAAACTTAGTAAGCGCCTCCCCAGCCTTTACCTGAAGACCTAAAACAGATCTAGTTCCCAAAACCTTTAATTCCTTGTTGGATATGACCTAGTAATCCCGAGAAGAGAAATGCAGTAGAGAATTTTGGTGGGGAAACTTTTCGCAAAACGAAAACATGAAGACGGAGAAGAAGATGGAAGGATAAATTGACAGGAAGATGGATGTTAGAGAAAGAGGTTGTGAGGATGGAGGTCGGTGAAACTGGTTCGGGATCGTGTTAAAATGCGGGCTTTTTTTATTGACGCTGGTGAAAATTCGGGTTCATTACCAGGGAGAGTTAGTTATAAATAATATTTCCCCCCCCCCCCCCCCCAAAGGCTCGACAGCCCCTTGGGGGCCAAGGCCTCCTCATTTTTCGAGGATTCACGATTACACGTTTTTAGACACACCACACTCGGTAGGACTCATCTGGACGAGGGACCAGTTCGTCGCAGAGACCTCTACCTGACAACACACAACACTCACAAGAGACAGACATCCATGCCCTAGGCGGGATTCGAACCCAAAATCCCAGTAAGCGAGCGGCCGTAGACCCACGCCTTTGACCGCACGGCGACTGGGATCGGCAGTTATAAATAATAGCCCAATGTAAATTAATGATAATTTGACAATTAGAAGGCATTATAAATGGGCTTACGTACTTAAATGTTCGTTATCGTATTCTGTCATATTTCCTGTCCTTCGTCTATTGATGCAACGCAGATAAAATTATAAAACTAACCCGAAAACGTAAGAAAAAATGACGTAGGCTAGGTGACGGTGGTGGTTACGGCTTCAGTTCTCCCTTCCTGTAAACTATCCTAGACGACATGTGATCAGAGACATACGAATATGTAGCCATAACATGCTGTCACAACACAATGTTTGGGTCGTTGAGATCCACCTCAACCCTCTGACCAACTGACGTTTCGTGAGCATCACCACAAAGACGTTGTAGCGACGCTCACGGAATGCATTCCTGCTTCGGGCGAAGTCCCTCTTTCAAATCTCGCCTCACAGACAGGCCATCCTGATTTAGCACAGGTAAATACCGGGATAGTATAGCAAATTAGGCCACGACCGCTTCCTTCCACGCCCTTTCCAATTCGTTACTAATCATTCTGTCATTGGACGCTGTGCCGCAGGAGCTAGACGCTGACAGTGGCTTTAAATAAATCACAAATAAAAGGAGTTGGTACCAGAATTCAAAACGTACTGTTCTCTTGCACACTGGAATTTTAATTCTATATATCTGAGAATATTAGTGCTGTTATGAAGGAATCCTTTCTTAAATACAGATTCTCTACATAAGGCGTTAAAGTTGTTGGATATAAACTCAAAGATTCGCCACATATCTAATTCCAAAGGTTCCGTAGTTAACACCATCGAAGCGACAGTCAAAAAATACCCTCGCACTGCCACCATCTCGTTATTTTACAATTCACTAAAATCTTCTCTGGCAGACAGCCGCGTCAAAGTGTAAAATTATTCCGACGTTCCAGGGACTGACTCTGTACCCATCTTCAGGATGCTACTAGTGACTTCACATATAACGGACAGCAGGGCATCAAGTCATTAGAAACACCTTGAAGATGGGTACAGAGTCAGTCCCTGAAACGTCGGAACATTTTTACACTTTGACTTGTCCGTCTGCCCGAGAAGATTTCATTGAATTTTGTCGCCGCGAAAGTTTCAAGACGTATATTTTTATTTTATATCCTGTAAACATATTACCATTAAGGAAACATTTTTTCTCGAAGGTTTATTACCATAAACTGTTTCAGGACATAGGATTAAGTATCACTGTTGTCATTGTTGTCATGTTATCCTGTCACAACAATTGTTACGTCCACCATGTTATTAATACAAACAGTAATACATTATGAAGGCATTTGGATTGCTCTCCAGTGGCATAGGGTTCGTACCAAATTTCGTGAAGATTTATAAAATAGTGCAAAAATTTCAATTTGGAAACACATTTTTATGGAGGAAATTAAGAAAAGTAATGAAATTTGAATCGATTTGTCAGCAATTCAGCAATTTTCTAAATATTTTCCCCCATTTCGTCATGACGTAATTTCTGCTTGTTACTCCTGTTTTCATACAAAACTAGTTCTGAAACATTCGCAGAACATTTGCAATCAGCAGCTGAATATCTGTGATAGTCCCTAGTCCTCTCCTACACCGTAAAAATCAGCAGCTGATTCAGTCTTCCCTCTGTAACCCTCAACAACGTCTTTCTAATATGTGGGTCTCGATATCACAGTCGCTACGGTCAAAACTATTTCATTCCCACGAGATGTCTCCAGTGTCACTCATACGACACGTTAATCATTGTAGCAAACAAGTTTTGAAACTGAGCGTTCGGGAAAGAGAAAGGTTCAATCAATGGTGAGATTACAGTGATCAAAAGATACTGCGCCAGATGTGTACGTCTGGTCCATATGCAGATTTCATTGATGATATTGGGAACAATAGCGTATGGCAGTTGATGTAAAGTTACCCAACATCCATCGGCTGAATATATAATTAGGAATTGATTTTAATAACTGTAACCGCATACAACTCGGATCAGGTCGTAACGTATAGTATGAAAATCATCCGGTTATGAATTAAGTTATTCTGTTAGTATTCAAGCTGATCCATGCTTAATATTCATATAGTCTACATGTGACAGTTCATTGTATTGTGAGAGACGGACCGTTACCAAAGATTGATTTCCGATTGTCCTCAGAAACTTGTAGGACAGCCTCCTAACTTGTTTCAAGTGTCAAGGAGACAAGGGCTGGCTGTGTCCTTCCATTAATATAATCAGCATAACCACATTAAATTTCTAATGCATATTTTTCATTTCATTTGGAAAATATTGTCTCATTAAAATTTTGTATGAGGCTGAGGATCTCACGGTGTTGGATATTAACATTACGGCCTTCTAGGCTGTGACACCGTGTGGTGTTACATGTTGCGTTCATCTGCATGGTCGGAGACTGAGACAGCAGTTTTTTCCCTACATATTGATATCGATATATCAGAACACACGACATATCAACCCAGAGGACCCTAATCTTACAACGTAGATGCCCGCACATTACGTTGTACGATATTTTTTTAAGTATGGGTGATTAAAATTTTAATGTAACTTATGTAATTTAAAATCATGCAAATTATAAATGAAAACAAAATTTTATCAAGAAGGATTGCAGAAAATTTCAACAAACTTGTTGTTGAAAAATAAGTGCTTCGGTGAAAAGTAAAGGGCAAACCTACTTTAAAAGAGTCTTTCTGTGAACATCGCATTTTGCCTAAAACCACAAAACATCCCCTTTAATGTTCTTTGTTTCCGAAGTGATGTCATACATTATTAATTATTACATATGTGGTGCACAAAGAAGAGGTGATTATCACAACACAAAAATATTTGAAATTTCCCCTAAATAGGTGTATAAGTTGTATGTTCACAGTGTAAATGCGCTTTAATTTATTTCAAATGATCCATAACCATGCATTCAGCAATAAAGTATGATATTAAAACCAACAAATCCACATAAGTGTACGATAGTGTATTATACGCAGTGTATACCTCCTACATGTTTCGGCCACTCATGCTGCCAAATTCAGGGAGGTGCAATACAAAAGATACACATCGAAATATTACAGGATTTAAATTAACCAATGCATATATATAAAATATTACATTTTAAAAAGTGTGTGATTTACAATATACGTTAAACATTAAAATGCATATAAAATATTTGTGATTGATACGAAGTTTAGTGAATAGTAAGCCTATGTGTGTAGTAAATCACCTTTTGTGATTTACTATACACATACTATTCACTAAACATCGAATCAGTCCCAAATATTTTATATATATTTTAATATTTAACGTATATTGTAAACCATATATTTTTTTAAAAATTGAATATATTATATCTGTACATTGGTTCCATTAACTTCTGTAATATTTCGATGTATGTATTCTTTCTATTTAACCTCCCTTAAGATGGCCACATGAGTGACCGAAACATCTAGGAGGTATACAGTGTGTATAATACACTTTCATACACTTATGTGCGTTTTAATTATTTAAAGGAGAGCAGTAACTTGTGTGTACAACCTGGGCTAATGTTCAATAATTTGGTGCCTTCTCCCAGACTCGATATAGCTATGAATGCCATTTGGTAGGCAGGCGTACCGATAATGAACAGCGACTGCAACTCAGGAAGTGCTGGCCGTAGAAGACACTACTGGTAGTGTATGATCACGAACTGAGCCCTCCTCAGAAATTAGTTCTTTATTATGCCAATGTTAGTGGAAAACCTGAATAAATGAGAACTTTATGAAGACGTAGGTGCAGATGGTAGTTCAATAACAAAATTTAGCTTAATCTTTTGGAACCTAGAATTGATCGAAATTACATAAGGTGTAAATATTCAGCTTATGGCTTGCAGAAAACACATTGCATCTTCATTAAAACAAAACATCCGGTTAATGCTGTGTGCGAAAATATCAGCTTCTTAAGCTTTTGGAGCGTGAAATTAATCTAAATTACATGATATTTAAAAAATAGGTTCTTAGCTTACAGAAAACTTTACGTCTTCTTACAAAGACCACACGGTTAATGCTGTGTAGGAGAAATATTCGCTTCTGTATTTTCGGTGCGTGAAATTACTTGGTACTTCAGAAGAATTCTTAGTTTACACAAAACATATGGCCTCTTTGTTACAACGACCGTTCCGTTAATACCGTACAGGAAAAGAGACTTTGTTTATTTAGAGAAGTATACGAAATGTATAAATTTACCGTTATGTGCAAAGTGTATAGTTTAATAATAAATAGGTGGTAGGCTTGCATATGCATTAGCACGCTTTGAAAGGTTTAAAGGAGTATTTTTAGGGTGTGAACTAGGTTCGACGGGCTCAGAATGAAGTCCAGATGTGGGATTTTGTAAACACGGTGATGCAAATTCGGGTTCTTACGAGGAGGAAATGTCTTGACCATTTGAAAGACCCAGTTCCTTTTTGAGATTTGTTAAATCATCAGATGTAACGGAAAGTGCGTATGGAAGATCGTATTAGGTGTCAGTATTGCTTGTGAACTTGGTTCTTGTTTCGTGGTAAGAGTGTCTGCAAGGCGCTGCATTTTCCCACAATACTGAATACAGAAAACAGTATATACTGGGAGAACTTGATTTTGTTAATAACAGGTCATAAGTCAAGATGGCGATACGGAGAGAGAGGAGAGAGCATGTCAGGATCATAGCAGCAGCACCCAATCTGTCACAAGGACTGGAAAGGGGAAGGTTAAAACCAGAGGAACGGGGAAACAGGAGAATAACCGCAATTCTACGGCTTAATGGGTCCAAGCTTCGAGCAATAACAGCAGATCTCGTAACAGCGGATCATATGAACCAGCGACCGCCACACGATGAAGATTATAAAAGATACCAGCTGTCCATTTTTGTGTGGTTTATACGTGTTGGCAGAAAAAGTGATCAGAACTTAGGATTAAGTAAGATTACTGCATTCTGGGATGTGGCGCCCTGTGATCTAACCTGAGGATAGAAGCAACAGATTGTTCCGAAACACTGGTACCTACCTATCACGACGGCATTGTATCGAAGAACGCGACATTTAAATATGTACCGCTGTGATAATTTTATGTCTCCTACAAGACTGAATTTTAGGGTATTGAATAACTAGAAACGTAACGACTTTTACAGGTTATGTAGTACAGTAGAGATTGTGAACACTAGGATTTTATTATGGGCTGCGCATGTAGCTAGACTGGGGAGACAAGAACCCACTCTGAATTTCATTAGTGAAACCTCTTCGAAACTGGGGACTGATAAGACAGGAAAGGAGATGGGTTGGTCATATGAATATGTTAGTGCAAAGGACATCAGGATGGTAGGAGGATAGAAGTAGGTAGGGACTCTGCATAATGGTGGGCGATGTACAGACTGTGCTTGTACTTTCTGGTTCTGCTGCCTGGACATGCTGTACTTATCATCATTACAAGAGAGTCTGCATCCGAAATTTTAAGCATCCTACATGTCACAGTTGACGCAAACTAAGCAACTACCTGGTATTGAGCCTTTAGAAACTACTAGTCGCTTAACTACGTATAACTTTCGCTGTCAGTTATTAAACTTGAAGATTTACAAACGTGATAAAATATTTCGCCATTGGAACCTATTCAGAGCGAGCCGGATCTACTGATCTAGGGCACATTATCAAAACCCATTTCTTTAACTTATATTTTAATACTATCCTCCCTTCTGTGCCTAGGTTTTTCAAGTTGTCTCTTTCACTTAGAATTACTGACTCGAACGTTGTGTGCATTTCTCCCACGCGAGATAATCCCGTTTATTTAATTCAAGTTATAAATAATAGTAGGGGCGTCTACCGAAGTGCAGACTGTACAAGTAAACAAATGTTCAAAACTCTGCCTGGTACCTAGAACTTCATCTCTGCTACACCTTTAAGACATGATTGCTATAGACTGAAACTTATATAAGTATTAGAGGCCCCCTTCCAATTTTTCATTGGTCTGCTATATTCAATAAACGAAAATGTCTCCATTCTTCGGACAAAAAAAAAAGCGCCTTAGTTCCCTGAACAACACCCGTTGTATTTATTGAGCTTTGGATATGAATAATTCAAGTCGAAAAAGCTATCGCACTAGTTCCCTTACGTTGGGGCCATTTATCCCACTTTGTATCATGTCACAATAGAGTGCCTTCCAACTGTTTGAACTCACACACCGTGAAACGAACTTAGCCCATCCCCTCTGACGTCATTACCCGTACTGGTTTTTTACATGTTTTTAAACACATTTCTTTTCTATTCCAGGTATGGTTACACCAAAAGAAAATTGAGATGCTGCTGAAAGACACGATAAATAACGCAGTAAGTGCAAATTAGAGGGCGGTAGTTTTGTGTTACGTACGAAACTTACAAATTAGAAAGTGGCAGAGGCTGCGTATAACTAGAGCAGGCCAACAAAGCAACCTCAAGAAATCTATCAAGGGCTACAGAAAACAAAATTGGTGCTCTTCGCTCAACACTGTTAGGACCATGAAATCAAGCGGAATGACAGAGACGGGGCATATAGCATGCATGACATACATAATTTTGGTCTGAAGAGCTGAAGGAAAAAGAGAGAGATCACTTGGAAGACGAAAACACACGCAGGGAAATATTGCAACGGACCTTTAAGTAGGTTTCAGAATGGGTGGTGGATTCATCTGCCAGGTTTTTAGACCGGTGGTGACAGGGTCATGTAAACACCCCAGTAAACATTCCATGAAAGTTGCAAATTTCTTGACCAGCTAAAGTTTACCTGCTATGCGGATATTAGTTTCTTAAGAAGGAATCTACCCTATGGAGTTATTACAGACGGCAGAGCGCAAAGTCTTGTTTATATTCTAATGAAGTCCTGTAGACCAGTGGTTATCAAAGCCTTGGTCCGCGCACCCTTAGGATTCAGCAACGCCTGGCGGTCACCGGGGTTATTTTTGAAAAATGAAAAACTTGTATTTAATATATTTATATTTTACAAAATCTATTCGTGTTGAAAATGATACAACGTGTGTAGATTCTGCTCAGCGGAACGTAAAGTACTTTTTCTACGTTTTTCCTGTGTTACTTTTATTATAGGCCTAATCATGATTGCTACCCGGCGCGCACTTTCCATATAGAATCTACGTTATAGTCGCTGGCTTTCTTTCTTTCCTACTCGGACTCTTGACGCGTGAAGATGGGACCGATACGTTGTCCCGAAGCATCGGTAAACACACACGACGCCGCGTAATGTCCCAGAAGAGCGCGGATCTCGTAAATATCGCAGCGGAAGCCTGAAATCAAGGTATGTATTCAGCGGTCCTTGAATTATTACAACGGTTTAAATACAAACAGAGAACTCCCATGCAGAAGGAAAAATCTCCATTGCCAATCTGTGTTTCTGAACTACATTCCGATACTACAGCGACTACTCTGAGTGTATAGCGTCACATGGAAGGAAGCTGTCCCTAAGTGGTGTAGTCTGCCAGGATTCGCCTGGATGAATGGAAGAAACCTATGAATGCTTCAGACAGGGCATTGTGCCCCTTGTTAGATTTTAAAACGAGTATCTGCCAACTGGAATGTACAAACATTACTGCTATCAGAGATTCGAACAGGAAGCCTTCTTAATTAAAGCGAATAGTGTCTGTGATATGAAGAACTCTCCAATGAATTAATGCAGCAGATAACGGGGTGCGGTAGATGGGGTGGGAAGTTTTTCTGCTAATAGAATGTTCGGGGGAGGGTCACGGAAAGCAATAAATCTGTTACGAAGCCTTACTGAGCTTTGCAAACACGCAAAGGGACAGACGGAGCGATGAATCCTGTGAATAGGAAGAATTGCAGGGATGTGGGGTGTGTGAGAAGGGATGAAACCATCTGCACGTCAGGAGGGCTTTGTGGGCTTCTTGATAAAGTGATCAACACACATGTACGTACAGTAGCGACACTGTGACATTGGGGGATCTGCCGTAGCATAGGCCTAAAGAGTTCAGTGCAACTAATGCTAGGCCTACAGAGTCATTCCTTTAGCTTTTGATATATAGTTATTAGTGTCCTCAGCCATAACGTAATTCACCGAGACTCCAATTTTTATCACTGTGCGGTATGGAAACCTACCTGGGAAACATCTAAAACAAATCTACAAACTGAAACCCACGTTTTGTAAGGTAATATGCATGGAAGATATGAGATATGCACATAAAATTTTAGTTAGAAAATCTGAAACAAATTTCCGACACGAACGAGACAAGGAAGCATGAATTAAAATAAGTAGATCTTAGGCAGACAGTTTAGGAGATGGAGGGAAGTAAGTCAGGATCGTGTCCAGTGGCGAGCTTTGCTCCTGGAGAAACGGTGTAAAGCGGGAAGGTATGGACTGGGTTTAGTTGGCGTCAGTGGGGAGTGCTGTGAAGACGGTAATGAAATTTCCGATTTTATTAAAGACGGAGATTTTTCGGGTTAGCTTAACCGGTGTTCACTTCTCAAGAAGGACTTCGCTACATGGAGTTATATGAAGATGCGTTACTGAGGTCGCAAAGCCAGGGATCTTATTGTTGCAGACTGCCCCAGTACAGTAGGCAGCATATTGCCATGATCATGTTCTAAATAGCCCCCCTACCTCGACCTTTCAGCACCCTTGTGCTAAAAAAAATCTTAAATCAAATCTGCAGTGTGTTGCCAGGATTGAAAAATGACGCCTTCATAAAGATACAAGCGTGTATATGAGACTAATAGTGGGAGAGGGGACAGTTATAACATGCGGGGACGACGGGCTCATCCAGATGGTGTAGCGAACAGCGCCGCGTCTATTATCTAATTATCCGAGAAATAAGCCTACCGGATTATCTGTTGCTTACCCCTATGTATTATCATGTGCTCGTTTCTTTATTGTTTATTTTACACCCCCTTTTGGCGCCTTTGAAACGAAACGCAAAATTGCACCCACTTGCTTCTCACCGTGTTTGTCAGACTTCCTGTAACAACTCGAGAACCCCAAAACAGTTTTCATGAAATTCTTATGTAAGATTCTTTTGCTGAAAATCGGTCAGTTGTAACCGACACTTTACATAACGACCAGTGTGAGTTTCCGTACTCATTTGAAGCGTAAATCGTTAAATATGTATCGCTAAAATGATATTCAATAAACGTATTTTCAGTAAAATCCATGGACACGTCCCAGTTTTGGTTAAACTCGGACATAACAGAATCTTCACGTGAAATTCTGCATATGTTTGTACGTACACTTCCAGTCAACGTATATACATTCTCAGCACCGGTAATCTATTCATTTTAACTCCTAGAAGCCTCAAATTCTCCTAACTTATTTTAAAAAATTATTTCCTTTATCACCAAGAACACACTACATATCCACTTCAAAGACTAGTGGGTTAATATTCTGCGGGGAAGTAATCACTACATATCCTGAGAATCATAAGCAAACAGGAATAAGTAACGCTGTGTGCGCAAAATGGACAGTTTCCGAATTTTGGAGCAGTTGGTAGTCTAGGTTTGGTAATCACTGTGCTTTAAAGCGTTGATATCTACGTGTTTCATTATGCGTAATTATATCCTAGACTTTTAGCCTATTTACGAAACAAACTCTAAACTATTTATTGGCCAGTGGTAAGTCCGAAAATTAGATCTTAGTTATGGCCGGGGTTTCAAGAACTTCTTGCGTTAGAAGGGCAAGGAATTCCTACACTGATATTCGCCAGGAAAACTTGAAGAGAGATCAAGTACAATTTCACTCCAAGTCCTTGCCGTAGATTCGAAGAAATACATCTTGAATGTAGGCGTAAATGACTCGATACGGGAAAGAAATGACTGCAGAGACAAACAGAAGACAGCGGACTGCTAGGGAAGTTAACATAGGAGATGGGGCGCTGTCACTTGACCGGGGCCCGTAAGAAGTGGAATGCAGTGACCCAAATGCGTGCTAACTGTCACGCAAGACAGAAAAGCTAGAAGACGGAATGTGTAAAGCACTCACTGACGCGAGCCACCATCACACAGAGGTAGAGATTTCCAACCAGACAAGGACAGTGCCTATGGAAGCGAGGTCTTGTAATGGAAAAGGCTGTGTGACAGGAGTTCCATTAAATGCGACTACAAATGAACTGAATCAACATTTATTCCCGAAATTATTTCGCAGGCTGGCTGTAACGTCATTCCATGTGGACGGAAGAAAAAACCGAAGAAAAAGGGAAAGACAGAAATAATGGGAGGCAGGAACAACGAGAGAGAAGAGACAGAAGAAAGAAGTTGTTTCAATTACGAAGAACGATTACGGCCACAGCTGATGAACATATGCTGGATAGGCGTCCTTGTAAAGTGTACGTTATTTTTGTCCGATTTTAATAGAGCTGTAAGTTTCTTGGCAGATTTTAATAAAAATCCCCAATGTAAAATCTCACGACAATCTGTCCTGCGGGAGCCGAGTTGTTTCATGTGCAGAGATGCACAGACATGCCAAGATTGAAAAATACGACGTGAATCGAAATGCAGTATTTGGATTTGTGCTGCAAACACAATTACCCTTTTTAACAAGTCAGGGATGATGATCTAAATTCCAAGCCCTTCCGCCAGAAGCGGAAACAATGTATGTAATTTTCGTTTGTATGCTTTCCCACAAAAATAGCATTAACAGTTCCCAGACTCGACTAACCCATATTTCTTGTCTGACATTATAATTATTAATGACATAATAGGTTGCATGGAGTAAACAGGGGTTCGGCATAATGCACTATTGAGGTAGGATACAGGATCAGTGGCGGATTCAAGTAAACTCAATATTACGTTTTGAACATTCATTATGTCAATCCTTGAGGCAATGGGTTGCTGTACGTAAGATACCGCCTGCTGTAATATTTAAGAACTCTACTTCTTACACAGTGTATTTATGTGATTCTTGATATTGTCACAATAAATACTGGTTATTTCCTCGAAGAGCTGTAATGGAGAGGCTGTAGGAACTAATCTTCCCACTTAAGAGAGTCTGGATATTTTTTATTTTCTCTGTTTTATCGGATTAGGAAAACTTAGGTTTTCTACCTCGCGGGTTCGATTCCCGATGGTGTAATCGGAATTTTTCATTGACATAATCCTTCCGGCCGCACTATGGCCCTGGGGTCGACTCAGCCTCTAACAGGAATGAGTATCAGGAATTTTTCTTGGGGGGATAAAGGCAGCCGGTGGGTAAGGCTGACAACCTTACCACCTTCATGTGCCGATTGTCTTGAAGTCTGGGAGTCTCAACCTTCTGGAATTCTAAGGGCCTGTCCAGGCCTGTAACGGGATAGATTTAAAAAGTTTTTTACGGGCCCCAGAGACTTCTGTCTAGAGTCTCGTCGTTGTAACCCCTGGTCGACCACCCATTTTTACCCATCCTACAGGTTTATAATTTTTCGCCCTTCATCCGTCTTTGTCCCTCCTAACCAACTAACTAACTAACTCCATGGATCAGAGTCCTTCTTGAGAAGCTAGCAGGTAGTCTGCTAGTCAAGAAATTCCCCGCGTTTTATGGAAACCGAAGGTTCATTACCGCACTCACAAGAGCCCGCCACCTGTCCCTATCCTGAGCCTTTGTCCCTCCTACTGGTTTATAATCCCGTTCCTCACACACTCCGTCTACATGGTCTTTAAACCACTTGCTGTATGAAATACAGTAATCTCTTGAAACTGTAACAACTCCATAAAGCAGAGTCCTGCTTGAGGAGCCAACATTCACTCCGACTTTTATATGAATGGCAAGGTTCATTTCTGCTTTAACAGCAGTCTGCCACTGAAACTTACTGCGGGCTAGTTGAATGTAATCCACATCGTCATATCCGGTTTATTTAAGACAAATTTTATATTGTGCTTTCCATAAGCTAAGTCTGTTCCTCCAAAGCGTGTTTTTCCTTCAGGATTTCGAAAATTGTGTATGCTTTTTTAATTCATCTGCTTTGCAGCCTTTAGCCAACTGAGAGTTTTTAAGATTCTCAGTTACGTTGCTTACATGTTTACCATTTATGTTTTTTGCTATATCGGTAATCACTAACGTATTTACAACTGGCTTAAGCAGTGTTATGTAAATTCCGAAACACGGAATTATTCTGGACATAATTTCACAAAAACAATTTTAGCCCTTTAAAGCCTAGTGGCACCTTTATGTACAGACAGGTTTAACGTTCGAAACTTCTGCGCTGTACCAACACAGTGCATGTGTGTGTTTCGTGTGGATCTCACAACAGTGATTATTTACCTATACTTAATTAAATAATTGGCCTTTGTAATCGAGACGGAGTGTGTTTACTGCGCGTTACGAGCTGAATCTTTAAATATATTTCAGGTTCTATTCAGTCTTGCATAGGATAATGCAATGAACCAATCAAGGAGGATGAGATGTAAATGGATGTAGCATGCATGGGAAAGATTAAAAATGCGTAAAGTGTTTTGGTCGAAAATCTTGAAGGGAAGATGTCACTTAGGAGTCCTAGACGTATATGTGAGAATAATATTAAAATGGGTCCTAAATAGGGTGCAAGAGTGTGACAGGATTTATTTAGGATAGCAGTAGTAACCGGCTGTTTTGAACACGGTAATGAATCTTCGGGTTCTCTAAAATTTGGGCAACATTATGACCAGATAAACTGCTTCAGAAGGTTTAATGTCCATGAAGTTACCTAATGGCCTGTAAATGCAAATGGTTACCTTTTGTTTACAATTCTACCAAAAAGCCTGTGCACTGTAGATTGTGAAGAACCGTAAATTGTTCACCTTTAAACAAATAAGAGCAAAACAGTGATTCTGAATCCGCCACTGTTTGCACCTCTAATCTGCAGTTGAGTAGCCCTTCGAAACAAGTTATAAAGGCGACAATTCCTTTCGCTGTGGGTTACAGAGGGCGAGACGCGAGGTAATGTGTGATTGTGCGAGTGATCAATGGGGGTAAATGTGTGCGTAGGAGTGGGGGTCGCATTTGTGCCACGTGCATCATCCCCCAACCCTTTTGTGTTACACATCTAATCACTTGCTAGAGTACATACACGGACAAAAATATTTTAGAAACTTAATTCTTAATGCTATCATGCTGTAGTGGATGGCCCTGACACCAGAGCTGTAAGAAAGTGTTGACCCTTTGAGGCATGATTGAATGTGTTGACCGTTTGAGGCATGATTGAATGTGTTGACCGTTTAAGGCATTATTTAATCTAAATCGTCGTCAGGTACGGTGATGGACAGAGCGAAAGTCACCAAAATTTTTGTTTTTAAATCAACTCTGGCCCAGCTGATCATCAGAGAGGATTTTACTGCTTTAATCTCCGTAAAAGCTTCATAAGTTTCATGTAAATCGTAACCTGTTCCTTAATTTCCACATCACAGAAAACACACTACACCTCTGCTTCACAACCTTTGTCCGTGCAACATATGAAAAAAATCAGTGTTTATTCTGGGAATCATATTAAACTCATAAGTACACTCTGTGGACAAAGTGCATAGACTCTAAATGTTAAAGCAGGTGATACATACACCAATCACTATGCCTCTGGTTATCATTCTCGGGTTGCGAACAAAATCAAGATTGCTAGGATCGTCACGTTGTTTACGTAGGACGACCAGCCCTACAGCTCAGAGTGCTTGAGACGTTAATAGACCATCTGGTGGTCAAGACGTTCTCCGCTTTTTGAGAAACCCAGAGATTCTTCATCGTATTCACAACCCTGTTCTGAGCCAGTACAATCCAGTGCACTCACACACACACTAACCGCTTTAATATTTTTCCTTCTCCTTCTCGGTCTTCCATGAGGCTGTTTTTCAAAGAACTCCCCAGCAATATTCCATACCCTAACGACATAGTTATAGCTGCCCGTTCTTTTTGTCCCGCATCTGAGTTGTAATTAACACAGTGTAATTCCTAATAATGATACTGCGTTTTTGTTTTTACTAAGAATTTTTTTAAATTTATGTTGACTAATAAATTAAGCGTGATTAGCATACAATAATGTGGATGCGTTCCACTCATTTCCATGATGATAATCTCGGCGATGAATACTTTCTAAAGAATTAATAGATCTATGTCATTCAATACTACGTAAGTTGGTAAAGAATATATATAGGCTTAAATTATCGTATTTAAATAGTCTCTAAGAAGCAAAAGACAGGAGAAATCTGAGAAGTGGATGGTAGGATCAGTTTTGAATTTCCAGAATATCACCACATGCTTTAGCACACAATCCTTGGGCTGGAAAACTCCGTCTCTTTTTTATGTTAGCTTTGGAAATTTATTTCGAGTCTCACTGTTGCTTTTTTGCAGTTATGTAGCAAAAGGGTTTCTCCATAACCGCTAATTTGCTCTGTTGAACTTCAGATGTCTGTTGCTTATGTTGGGCATTAACACTGTTTCCCCTTACTGACAAATAGTAGCCCCAGCAATACCATGAGTTAACTGAAGCAGCAGGAACTGTGACCCTCCCGCCGCTAGTCATCTTCCCACGTGTAAACTTCTATGACACACGTGTTGGTTAAACCAGAGGTCAGAAATTTAGAAAGAGAAATGTCTGGTAATTTATGGCTTCCAGTTTCAAGTTCTGGCAAGACGTGAATAAGCTGGAGTTTCTGTGAAATGTGTGGATTCTTAATTCGTATTGTTGTATAGATGGCTGATAGGAAGGATGCAGGCATTCCGCAGGTTTCTTTGAAGCATAACATTCACCTGAACAATATTTAATAAACAAGTTACTGCGCCACAGAAAATAGCGCGTCTTATTTACAGCGACGGACTGTTTAGTGCTGTATAGGGAAATGCTTCCTGTTTATTCAGACAATAATACAATATAAAGTTGTCCCAGTCCAAGATATGAAGGCGTATGAGAGAATGACTGTAAAACTCCACCCATTCTTAAGCTCGGCACTAGAAAGTGTAAGTGATCAGCTTCAAGCTCCGGCCCCTTTACCTCGGGGGAAAATGCATCCGGTGCCGTCCAAATAGGGGGCTGGATGTGTCCCAGACAGGATCTGTACGCTATGGCTAAGAGATCCCCTGCCCCCTGCTGGGAAGCGAACAATTTGTCGGTTGTCCAGCCCGCAGCTTGTACTGTACGGACTACACTACCTCGGCTGTCTCCGACAACTAGCCTATACGAAGCTCATAAATATATCATGTTTCTACAGTTACGTGTTCTTAATTTTAAAGCAGGTGGCATTTGTATGTTATCGCTAAAGTGTGGAATTCAGTATTTCATGAAACACCTGGTTATTACATAAAGTAACAGAAAGGGTCTGTTAAATTTTATAATGTTGGACGCTTCAGTACTTCAACTACTTGTTCCAAAGAATAAAGACTCATTTTATAGAATAAGGAACAGACCCTAAATAAAGCTTAGAATGAGGAACGATTAAATCCTTTAAATTATTACTAGTTATTCCACAGAATGATGAATCGACCCAGTTAACGCAAAGTGCTGTAATGTGAAATCGTTTATTTCATAAAATATCTGGTTGTTTCGTAAAGGAAAGGAAAGAATCTGTTAAAGATTATGACGATGGACAATTCAACATGTCAAATAGTTATTCGATGGAATAACGAACCAACCCCAGGTACAGCGCAGAATGAGGGACCATTCAACACAAACTAGTTATTTCGTAGAACAACTAGTTATTCAAGAGAATGGCAAATGAACTCAGTTAATCCACAGAATGAACACTCATTCCACTCTTTCACCAGTTAAGCCACAGAGTAACGAAACAACCCACCTGGATGCATAGAATAAGATAACCTATTTAAAATATTTATTATATAGAATAACCACCTATTTCATAAAAAACAAATCAGTCTTAGTTAACACATAGAATGAGAGACGATTCAGCACTTTAAATATGTATTGCATAGAATACTTAATCAACTTCAATTAATACGTTGAATTTTTGAATGATTATAGGTCAAAGATGTTAATGTTTGAATTTATTCAAGCATGGAATGGTCCCTTACGTTACACATTAACAGAGGTCAGTTCTTTTTTGCATTAAATAACTAGTTATTTTATGGAATAAGTGGTTAAATTGCTGAATGAAGCCATATTTCTGGACATTAAACGATATATATATATATATATTTTTTTTGGAATTGCTAGTTGAAGCATTGAATGATCTCTCTTTCTCTGCTTTAACTGTGAAAAACTGAAGTATTGAATGACACCTTACGGCATGATTTAAATGACGTCCTTTTGTTATTTTATAGCATAACTAGTTAAAAAATGTTGAATGATTACTCTTTATGAGCATTAAGGTGGCTCCTTTCGTTTTTATACTGAGTAGTTATAAGTTTTGAATGGTCTCTCATTCTAGGCTTTAACTGCATTAGGTTTGTTATTCAAGGAATAACTATTTATTTTATGAAACATCTAGCTAAAGTGTTGGATGATCCCTCATTTTATGCATTAAGTGCTGCAGGTTCGTTATTCTGTGTATTATGAATTGGAATCCGCAATAGAATATTTAGCACATATATAGGCCTATACACAAACACATATATATATATATATATATATATATACATACATATGCATATATCGTGTGTGTGTGTGAGAGAGATCAAATATGTACTACGAATTCTGCCGTGGATTTGATAATTATTCAGTTGTTCAATAAATTACTGATGTAATTAGAGCACCTGAAGATGCATCTTAAAATTCACAATACCTCACTTTTGAGCTAGTTGAATCCAGTCCACAGTTTCACATCGCAGTTGTTATGTCCGCTTTAGTATTACTTTCCCACCTAAGCATTCTTTACATAATGGACATGTGCCTTGAAATTTACCTATAAAATACGTATGAATATATACACTAGCAGTCTTCTTCGTTTCATACTTCTAGGTTTAGTCTAAAAAATGTCCGGAAAAACAAAAAGAGTGAGGAATCTCAGTGCTTAAATGTTTCCAGTAGGCTTACTTTATTTCTTTAATTGATAGCTGCAATGACCAAATATTTTCATCCGTTTTTTTATATTAGTTTCACGGTGCATTTTTACAATTCACTGTTTAAAACACCAACGAAATGCACTTCACTATCACTTTTATTATTTATTACTTATCCCCTACATATGTTTCGGTCTTATATAAGGCCATCTTCAGGGGTTCATAAACATTTTATTATTTTATTATTTTAACATGAATTATTAAGGATTTTATACTCTGTGTTTTTATATACTTATATACTTTAAATTCTGACTTTGTAAGTGATTGTAACTTATATACAAAGAGATTGGACTAGAATAATGGCAGATGTAACATTGGATGTAAAATGAACGTAGTTTATGAACTCCCTGAAGATGGCCTTATATAAGACCGAAACATATGTATGGGACAAGTAATAAATAATAAAAGTGATAGTGAAGTGCATTTCGTTGGTGTTTCAAATAGTGAATTCTCATCCGTACTCTCTTCACTTTACATGTCCTTCCTGCACAGTAAAATAAAATAAAAGAAATTTCAAAGCCATAAAAAGTCATATTAAATTAAATTTCAGACCAACTGATGCACAACTAAAACCACTTTTATTGTAGCTTTATTATAATTGTTAAAATTATACCCCTACACGTGTTTCGATAATTTTATAATTTTAACAATTATAATAAAGCTACAATAAAAGTGGTTTTAGTTGTGCATCAGTTGGTCTGAAACTTAATTTAATATGACGAAGATGCACGGTGTCAACAATGTGAAATTCATAAAAAGTCAATTCGGCTAACAACTTTGCTGTCAGACACTTGCAGTACATTTCCTACTCAAGTTTTCACGCGCTAAGGATTGTATTACATGCACCCCCATTTTCTTTACACCATGTGACTGCGTTCTGCAGCTATTTAACCTATGTCCCAAACAGATATTCTTCTTCCGAATCTTTGAACCATCACCTTGTTCGCATATTTTGAATTTCTGCGTAACGACCGTCGAAGGGAAGAATGTTTGCCTTCAGTGGGTGTTCGGTGTGCGTCACACGTGTGAATACCAGGGGCGGGCGGTCTGGAAGAAAGGGCGGGAGAGACTGTGGTAGAAATTAACACACAAGTTGGCCAGAATAACCTTCCTGACCTTTCGAGAAAATACAACTTGCCCTGGTCTCTCCAGCTTTCGTATGAAATGAAAGTGTTCTGTCACCCGACTGTTCAGTTTGCAGGTTACGTGCAGAACACAGAAGAAGGTAATGCAGTTAAAGATGGTCATGCCTTTCCCTCTGTCCGGTCCTTCGTATGGGTGTATGTGTCCGACTTGTGTCAGTGTTTGTAACTCACACATCGCAGGAGTATTTTGATGAAATTTGATGGTATATCATGCTGCTGGAAATCAATAAAAATGTACAATTCTTTATTTTCTACAATCGCACAGTGAAACCTCTCTTAAACGGAACCTATACATAACGGAAACCTGTCTTTAGCGGAAAACTTACAGTCCCGAGAATCCAAACGTAAATTACCCTATTAAACGGAACTTTCCTGAAACGGAAAAAATGTCTGTCCCTTGCCCTTCCGTTCTAGGCAGGTTTCACTGTATAAGAATGTGTAAACGACAGGAAAGTGTGAAATGGTAGCGACATCGGCGTTACTACCGACATAGGTAACCGTGGTAACCATAGCAAGCATCTATGTTAAAAGTAATTATCGTGGTAACGATAGTAGCCACAGTAATTGCAGAGACGGAAGTACGTAATCACAGTAACAGATTTTTTTGTCTTTGTGACATGCAGAAATGCCTCTACATTACTAACTAACAAATTGACTGACTAACTAACTCCGTGGAGCAGAGTTCTTCTTGAGAAGCAAACAGGTCGTCAGCTAGTCAAATTCCCAACATTTTATGGAACCCGGAGGTTCATTACCTCATTCACAAGAGCCCGCCACCTGTCCCTATCCTGAGCCATATCAATCCAGTCTACGCCCTCCCATCCCACTTCATGAAGATCCATCTTAATATTATCCTCCCATCTATGCCTGGGTCTTCCAAGTGGTCTCCTTCCCTCAGGTCTCCCCACCAAAATCCTGTATGCACCTCTCCCTTCCCCCATACGCGCTACATGACCCGCCCACCTCATTCTTTTTCATTTGATTACCCGAATAATATTTGGTGATGAGTGCAGATCATTAAGCTCCTCGTTATGTAGTCTTCTCCACTATCCTGTTACTTCGTGTCTCTACATTACACTAAGATAAAAAGAACGCACGTTCAATCCATGCACTCCGATATGGATTGCATTTTACAGCACTGTTTCACGATATTGTTTCTCTTTCTGAGGTTATGTAAGATCAAATCAGGTATTTGGAGGAAACTGTCAATAGTGAGTCGAAAGGAATGTGAAGAAGGAGCGTGCCGTAGACAGTGCAGGACGAACTGAAAGAGCTCACAGCGCACTGCTTGATATACCTAGTTGGCAAGAAATCGAAATATTCTGTGTCTGAACTTAACTCAGAAAAGAAACACTGACCGATGAAGGAAGACACACAGGTCCCTCGGGCTTTACAAATAGGATGGTAGACCTACTGAGCTACTTGACTGAAACGGTAACTCTTTTTGTATTCGGAAGTTGTGAGGTACGAAAGTCGGCCGGTACATTAGCTATCCTGAGATGTATCGTTTCTCTCCATGCATATATTGATACTGTATATATGATACTGCATATATTGATATTGATATGTCAGTTAGGACACCACAGCTCCGTTCCAGTACCTTTCCATGCCGTCATTCACCACACATCTTACAATTTAACGTGACGCATTTTGATATGCTGGCAACATCGTAAAATAAAACCGAAGTACATGCAAATACAATAAAATCTAGTTGAGTTTTGAACGTCAGCGATAAGTAACATAGTATCAAAAGATGGAGTAATCCACGTAATAATGTACTTCATAATTTGTATTGTTCACTTAACAGCTTTAATTAAGGATATTCAGGACACATAGCGTGCATGAGGTAAATGATAAATTGATACACAGACATAATTCTGGTCGAGAAACCTCAAATAAAAAGAGTGCTTGGGTGATATTAGTGTAGATATTAGAATAGGAGTTGAATAGAAATAAGGGCTTAAGTACTGCAATATACTGAAGTTGCTCAAAATGGGTACAATGACGGGGTCTTGTAAGCACGGTTACGAAGTTTCGAATTTCACAAAACTGACAGCTACATGACACGTCAATTTTTTTTCTTCATAACAGTCCTGGATTCTGTCTTCTCCACAGGGTCCAAACCGGTCCTGGGCCACACCCAACCTCCTATCCAATCGGTATCAGTAGCAATTTCCTCGGGACTAAAATGGCCAGTGCGTGAAGGAAACCAATCACTTCCAGCTAGTTTCGAGGTTAAGGATGTGTGGGGCTGTACCTCCATGACCATGTTAATTGGTTGGTACACCCTGGAAATGTGTATGTACAAAGTAAAACCCAATAAATTATTATTATTATTATTATTATTATTATTATTATTATTACCATTACTGTATTTTTACGGTGCCCGACTATTCCAAAACCACACACACCCAGCGATTACCAAGTTCTACGTGGATGGACACTGTGAAGTGGATTCTATTATGTGTACATAGCCAGACAAACTGTACTTTATAGCAGCGTTGTTTCCGGCTTAGAACTGTCTGTGACCTTTCCCTGATGATGGTGGTGGTCACCACCGAAACATGTCGGAAAGTGGAATAACCTTGTTACACCTTTTTAAAATCATTAAACGGTGCATTAATGTTGGAAACTTTTTAGACAGTAACTCAATAATAAAGATGAATGGTGTAAACAGCGATGTGAACTTTATAAACATGTCCACTCGGTTTAAAGCATGTGGTACGTATAGATACCAGTATCCTTTAAAGGGGTAGAACAGACTGTAAAATAAAATCTCGGTTAGTTTGCTCTCGGACGGTGGTGTCATGAACAGCATTTGTAAGTTCTTATTCGCTTGAGATGAGTTGGATTTGTGTTCGGTTTATCAGTGGATGTCTTTCGTTATGCATAAACGTCGGATTTTGATGAAGAGGAAAGAAGTTGTTATCAGACAACCTCAAGCCTCTACAGACGGGGTCGGACGATGGGGCACGTCCGGCAGCTGAGGATGATGAGCCATTCATTGTCAGCTTTTAATCTACTTCTCGGAACCGGTTCACGTGGCAGCCAGGAAATTAATCTGCCAAGAGCCCGGAAGACTGCCAGCCCTTGGGAAGATCTCAGCTACTAGCTGATTGGAGCAGACTTATTCGGCAGGATATATCGATCGCTGAGTCCAGAACTGCCATCGCGAGCCTCGTTACACACAGCAAGGAAGAAGGTTAGCAAGC
This sequence comes from Reticulitermes speratus, assembly GCA_021186555.1. Taxonomy (NCBI): domain Eukaryota; kingdom Metazoa; phylum Arthropoda; class Insecta; order Blattodea; family Rhinotermitidae; genus Reticulitermes; species Reticulitermes speratus. The sequence continues at coordinate 28,016,612 of JAJKFL010000005.1, forward strand.
AAGAAATAACCATCTTTTCATTTTTGTTATATGAGAGCTTTAGCTGCAGCGAGATAGGCAAAAGTTTTCTCTGGGCTTAATTCAACACCGAGAAATTTGTACGTATGGGGGAGTGCCTCCACATATTCTTACCCTTAGCGCTATATAGAGGTGAATGGTCTGCTTCATGCCCTGGCCGCTGTACTTTAGGGCAATTTTTCCCGGTACCTACTGGGTAGGAGGCTGCGTGGGTCCAAGAGGTAGGAGCCGGCCTGTAAGATGTGGAGAAGAGAAAATATCTGCCTTGCCGGGAATAGAATCATAACTGCTTAGTCGCTCAGTCCGCAGCTCTGTCTACTGACTGAGCTACACCGGCTTTTCTCTACAATAGGAGGGGCTTAAAATTAATACACAGTTTCGTCTTTATTATTTACAGTTCTTCTTAACCGCGGTTTGAATTTATAAGAAGACAAATTGTCGAATGACAGAAAGATTGGAGACTGTTGAATGCGCAAACATACGGGGGATAGCGGTCGTCACGTAACTAACCGGGAGTTGAATGACGGTACTGAGAGAAAGTGCGAACAAGGACTGGTTATTATTCCAAGTCTCCGGGCCGAGATTTGAAACGTGGACCTCCCGAATTCGTAGTAGCTATGTGGTCGTCTTTATCCATGCTTAGATTCAACGTATAAAAAGGTAAAAAATAAAGTTGTCCCTGTGCACGCCGTAAGGGCATATAGGGGGAGCAGATGTGAAGCTCCACTCATTCTTAATCTCGGAATAATATGGAGATGAGTGGTCATCTACATGCCCCGGCCGCTTTATCTACGAGAAAAGGACACCAGGTACCTCTTGAATAGGAGTCTGGGTGGGCCCCCAAATCCGGTCTGGACAGTTTGGAAAACATGACATTTTTACACCTGCCGAGAATAGAACCCACGATCGTCTAGCCCACAGCCTTGTCACTGCGCTATCCCGATTTCGGATTAAACGCATCAAGGAACAGAAATGGTCAGGATTTGGGCGCCTCATTGATCCCTGGCAATGAAGCCCGATAAGTAATTTCGTTTCACAATAAACTAGGTAAATTGTTGCATCCACTGAGGGATATTACTGTGGGTGGTATACACATGTATATTGCGAAGCTTGTGTGTTTGGTTACAAAGGTTATATTCAGTTCACATCTGTGTGGTGTGTTCGGTTAACGAATTATTTAATGATATTTTATCAGGCTCTAACGCCACATCCATTTTCTATATTCGTTGATTGGTTGATGGATTGATTATGTATAATAAATTCATTCATTCATTTCATTCTTTGCGATTCTCGCATCTGTCCTTTCTGTATGATTGTGTGAATGATTATCTGTGGCATTTTAAAGCATTATTTATATATGTATGCATAAATATCCTTTTATGTATTAATTAAATGTAATTTAATTCAGCAGTATTCTCCTGATATGTAAGCCTATAATTAGTTTCTATGGCCCTGGGGTCGACTCAGCTTCTTAACAGAAATGAGTACCAGGAATCTTACCTGGGGAGTAAAGGCGGCCGGTGCGTAGGGCTGACAACCTTACCACCTTCATGTGCCGATTGTCTAAAAACCTGGGAGCCTCGACCTCCTGGAGCCCTAAGGGCCTGTCAAGGCCTGTAATTGATTGCTTTACCTTTTTTTTTTATAATTAGTTTCATGAAGTAGATTCTTTCGTGAAAAGCTGTCACAGAGCCTGTCAAGAATTTCCTCCCCTCTTAGGGAAATTCAAGGTTCGTCCTGTCTACAAGTGTTCGCTAGTGACCCCTATCGTCAGATAATTTAATACAGTCCGCTTTTTTCACGTCGTACTTCTTTAATATCAGCCGACCCCACTGGCCGCGCGGTCTGAGTCGTGGGTCTGCGGCCGTTCGCTTGCTGGGATTGTGGGTTCGAATCCCGCCGGGGGCATAGATGTCTCTGTCTGGTGAGTGTTGTGTGTTGTCACGTAGAGATCTCTGCGTCGGGATGATCACTCGTCCAGAGCAGTTCTACCGAGTGTGTGTGTGTCTGAGTGTGATCGTGAAGTCTCGACAATGAGGAGGCCCTGGCCCACTAACGGCTTTTGTGCCAGTGGAGAAAAAAAACTTCTTTAAGATCATCTCCTCTCTATGCGCAGTTGTCTCGAGTTAAATCTTTCGTTCAGCTTTTCAGACTAAAATTTTGAATACATTCCTCAGCCGCTCTTAAAACTAGATATCCACCGGTGCGACACCCTTCATTTAAGAAAATCTAATTACACTGCCTACTTCGAGACGTAGCCGTGTTTCCAGTGCGTCGATCGTGTTTAGACTGATGCACGGCCATACAATTTACTGTGCCCACTCTTGGCTGTACGATGACACAGGCTAGCTGTGCTAAAGTCCTTGGCCAGATGATGCCATTTAAGGTGAGACATGCAGTTACTTTATTTTTTGAAGCTTCCTTGTACATACTGGTAAGAGTGCGGAGTAAACATCACATTAGCTTCGGACTTTATGTAGGCCTATATATCAGGTCCTCCCTAGGAAACAGAATGCAGAGCGGTTATATTTTACATTTTAGAATTACTACGTGGATTGTTATTGTAAGAAAACTGGATGTCACATTTCTAATATCTAAGACAACATCTGCAAAGTTTTTTTTATATTCACAGACAGAACTGATGAGTCATTTTCAGTTCGCTCTTTGACCCACTTGCGGTACGGTTACACTGCTCGTTGACTGTGTTCAAAGGCCGACTTACGTAGTTCTTTTTAGCAATTTCTCCACCCGACTTACATGCTTATGACGTTAAATAACTCGCGTAATTGATAAAACTTCGCTGCCTAACTTCGTACGTTTATAAAATTGTGGCGGAGGTAGAAATGTCGTCATACGTTTATTTATAAAACTGCTGGTAGAGCCAGCAAATATCGACATCCATTTATGAAACTGTGGCAAAGTCAGAAATGCCGGTCTGCTTTTGTGGAAGTACAGGTTGACCCAATAATCCTGAAATACATGTGTGAAACTCCTGGTAGAACCAGAAATGCCGGTGTGTGTGACGTCACTGGAATGAAATGACAGTCGCGTTGCGTGTTGTGATGATATAAAAAGTCGAAAAGTACGTCTTTTGTGCGTTGTGTCGTTCGATTAGTTACACCTATACAGACTCTGAACGTGAATTTTTCATGTCCTTGTTGCGCCCAATCATAGAACACACGCCAAAAACTAGCTTGGGGGGGGGGGGGGGGAGATGTGGCGCGTTTAAGGCAGTGGAGATGACCCCTTTAAATCCCAGTAGTTACTTCATGCACCACTTGGTTTAACACAAATTCTGCATTCTGTCCACAGAGTGCATTTATGTGTTTTATGTGGCTCTGAAGACAAACAGTGACTACCAACTAATTGGTTTTTATAACCGAGACGGAGTGTGTTTACTGCGCGGTACGAGCTGAATCGTTATATGTAATTCAGGTTAATCTTTGTCTTTAGAATTTAATATGTCACCAGGTCTTCAGTTCGAGGCATAGAGCCAATGATAGCGACACGTGCAATTTAAAGGCACTAAATGGAGATAATCATTGAATCCTGTTTTATTAAACGACGCGTTGCACTGGCTATTCAGCATCGAGTGGTAAGACGACTGAGCGATAAATTGGAAACGATGTGGAAGGAAGGAATCGTAACTAAGCCTGTTTTAAGGCAGACACTTTTAGCTCATGGTCCGTGTAGAAATTCAGTCGGGCCAAGATACAAACCCTGAAACTCTCCAAACACAAAAAGATATTGGGGTGAAAATTATAATCTGATAATCGACTAACTTTATGGATACGCCTATGTATTTGCTGGAAAACAGGCCGTCGTTCAGTTAATTTTATGTTCTATTACGTAACCCGAAAGTTGAAAGATTATGTTCGCAAGAACACGTCACTGGTCATTACCCTCCGCAAAATGAACCCAGTCCACACATTTTAATCTGTTTAAAATGTATTTTGATATTATCCTTTTATCCACACCTACGATTCCCAAGTTGTCTCCCTTCCGCTCTTCCGGAGAAAGTTTCGTACGCCTGAAGATAGAATATTTTATCCATGCGTGCTATATGTTCTGCCCAATCTATACACATTGATTTCATCATCTTAACAAGATTTTACGAATTCATTTATTTGTGTACTATTATATGTGTACAGATCATGGCTTATTTAATGACAATATTATTACAACAGATTACAGAGTGTTACATGTTAGAATTATTAGAGAACAAGCCTAAGGAAGCAGTCGTGGCCTAATTTTAGGTACCATTCCGGGATTTGGCTAGAGGGACTGAGAAAGGCAACAAAAATCTGAGACGAAAGAAGCTCTGTGAACCGAGAATTGAACCCTGGATATCCTGAAGGCGAATCAAGATCTTCAGTTTCGGTCCAAAGTAATGAATTGGCACACGTGTGTAAGAAAGCGTATGGTTCAATTGCTTTTCAAATTTGACTGCAGTAAACTAAAATTGCCGAAGGTTGACGGAGAACCGTCTGACACCCAGTATTGGTGTTGGGTGAAATTATACGGGCCTTCATGTTACTTACTGCAGTGGTTAGACCTACTTAGAACTTAGACATAAAGACACACACCATGACACACTTAACCGAAATACTGTATCAAGTAGAGTGTTGTTGGTTTCGGTCTAGGCACTGACACCGTCTACCAAACGGTGAATGCAAGTTCTCAGAGCTGCGTCTCTCGTAGAAGCAAAGCACAGTGGTCGAAAATGTTTTTTGCAGTGATGGGAAGAAAGAATTTTAAACGAGGGGACTAGAGTGATCGAAAAATATGAAGTACAGAAAGAAAAGGAACTAAGAAAATTGTAAAACCGCAAGAATAAGAGAAAGAAAGAAAGAAACAAACAAACAACAATAAGATGATGACAGGGATGAGAAGGAGGAGGGCGATGTTGATACAAAAAAGAGAAAACGAAAACTAATTGGTAGTAGAAAGAATGATGTAGGAGGAAATGACGAGATGATAGAGAATAAAGAGTTGAAAGGACACATGGAGGGAGGACGTAAAGAAGCATAAGAATCAGTATAAAACCTAGAATTTAAGGAAAATGTGGAAGTAAAAGAGAGACAAAAGAAGAGTAAAGAAGGGAAATTAGTATAAAACCTAGAAGTTAAGGAAAATATGGAAGTAAAATAGAGACAAAATAAGAGTAAGGAAGGGAAATCAGATAAAATAGGAAAATGGAGGAGAAAAAAAGGGTAAGCCGGACAACTTGGCTCAAGCAGCAAAGCTTGTGAGTTGTAGTCAGGAAGTTCTAGGCTCTAATGCCTGGTGAGGCACCGAATGTTGTGGGGTTTGTCGTGGGTAACTTAAGTCGTTACATGAACTACAAACAAAGAATCAAGTAGACGGGGAAATGGGCTTGAAGTAAAGCCGAAGAAAATATAGGGCGAAGAGGATGTTGAATAGAAACGTAACACATAAGAATGAGAAGTTTGAGGAGAAGGAAAGGAGGAAAACTAGGGGAAGCAGAGGCAAGAGAACCAGGGAGGAAGAGGAATAGTGAACGCCGTGGCTGTGTGATTGTTTCTCTGTTTGTCTGCCGAGCGCTTCGAAACCTCACAAGGTGCTTTGTTCCGTGTAATTGCTGCAGCTTCACGTGATGGGTGACGATAAATTAGTCCCCAGGTATCAATTCGACAATATCGTCACTCTTACGGATTCTCCACTCAAACTCATCAACTAAGTTTCCTTAACAAAACCTTGTGGCGTTGAGGCCTCAGGAAACTCGATTTACTCACCGGATACACTGGGAACCTAGAGAAGGCATGAAAGTGATTTTAGTTGCTCTCTTTCTTTTAATTATTTTTCTCTGATTTCTTCCTTCTTTTATATCGGCAGGGCTGAACAAATATTTACATAATTCATAGTCACATGAAGTAAGGCCCAGCATTCTAACCGTTTAAAGCCCAGCCTACCGCATATACCACTTGCTTTAACTTTCAACAAGAAGTTCCGAACAGAAATCGCAAACGTGCTTTCCTCTTTACATAGATTTCTTAGATTTAGTGTATCATTATCATCATCGTCGTCGTCGTCATAATCACAAGAATCATTACCAATGTTCTACTACTACTACTACTACTACTACTACTACTACTACTACTACAACTACCACCACCACCAATTGCGTTACGTGAATACCAGCTTTCATGAAAATCGGTGACATGTTTTCAAAGTTGAAGTAGGGGACACTGACACGTGGTGTTCACACAAGCCTATGTTTTTGTCTTAAAAGGGAAAGTGCGCTTGCAATTTTACTTTTCAGTGTATTTTTGTGTTTCATGCAATTCTTAAAATTTGCAGCGAGCATTTCCCTACACAGCACTGACCATATTATCTTTGTAGTGGAGACCAGTGTTTCGTTTGAAGTAAGATCCGAATTTTTAAATATTCTGTTTTTAAACTTGAGGCCTCAGGAAGTTAATAGAGAAGTACAATCTTCGTGTTTAACAAGTGAAGGGAGGAAGAACGTCGGCTTTGAGTATTGGAGTCTTTACACAGGGCTCCATAGGCCTGACAATGGTCGTGGCTTATTCGTATTTTATGACGGAATGTAACTTCAGATAGGCACATGACAAGACTGTAAGTGATGAATGGTAAAGGTTATGGGAATTGCACATTGTGCCCTGTTTTAGCTTCAAACACCACGACTGTGTTAAGTGAATTTCTCATCACAAGGGCATGGCGCGTCCTTGGATTGCGTATGAAAGAGGCGGCCGCTAGACTTGGAGGAAAGTTGCAAATATATATTGAATAAGCAGTTGCGGAGAGCCGACAAGAGGTGATCGTCCAACTCGGGGTGCTAACAACCCCAGAATGTAACACCTGTCGTCGGACTGGTTTGGCGCTTGAGAGAACGGTAACGAATCTTCCGTTTCCATATAAGGTGTGGAATTTCTTGACAAACTGATTGACTATCAGATTTTCAGAGCTGAATATCTTGCACGTAGATGTCAGTTTATGAGGGCATCTTTAAGCTCTTTCCGCTTCCAAAACGTTCCTTTATAACAGCCAGACATGCTCCTTGAATTTCAGATTTAGTTTAAAAGATAGGGCCTGAAATACTCGTATTTGTGGCCGCGGCCTACGAGTTTCTTGGTAAGTCGCGTAATAACCACACGGAGATAAGAATAGAACTAAATATTTTACTGTCACTTGGCGTAAATTAACATATTTAGGAAAGGATTTTGTTTTCTTTTCAATCGTCATATAAATTTGTACGTGAATTGTGAAGATATAAGATAAATATGCAATTTTAGCGTGAGGAATGGAGGAGTGAAGGCTGCAGAAACGTTAGAATGGGGAGCGGTACTTGAGTCTTAATTAAAACTGAACCAACCAGTCGCTGTAGCGAAATGTTATGACAGGCATGATAATGATGGCAGAGATGAAGACTGGGGAGACTATTAACTCAGCTACGTTATTGCTACAAAACAAAGCCATGTTAAGCTATTTAATACACCCGGCTTCAAAGTTATTAGATTCTAACTTATAAAGAGTATTAAAACAATGCAAAATAGGCCTTCTTTCTTTCTCATCTCTCGTTTTATGAATCATTTAGCCTCTCAAGTCAAAATTGGTACATGAAATGTGACATAATTAGAATTCGGTGTGTCACTTGTTCCTGTAAAGGAAAATATAATAGCAGACGAACGCGGAGGATCGTATGAGAAGTACGAGTGCCGCTAATCGGAGGCTAGAGTACATCTTGAAGTTAGGGTAGACTAGGTAGACGGACCTTGCTAGGGATATGGCTGAACTTGGTGTTAGTAGCTACATTTGCTACAGACAAATCGATTTGTATTTTGTTACTTGTTACAACACTTGTAGGGTTGGATACGATAGCAACACCAACAAACGCACATAAGTGTATGAACGTATATTATACACACCGTACACCTCCTACATGTTTCGGCCACTCATGCGGTCATCTTCAGGTAGGTGCATTACAAAGCATACGTACAGCGAAATGTTACAGAATATGTATTTTAAACCATGTATTACTTTTCGGGAACCAATGCACAGATATAAAATATGAAATTTTAAAAGTAATACATGGTTTAAAGTACATATTCTGTAACATTTCGATGTACGTATTCTTTGTAATGCACCTCCCTGAAGATGGTCGCTTGAATGGCCGAAGCATATAGGAGGTAACGGCGTGTATAATACACTTTCATACACTCATGTACATTGGTTTTGATGTCGTATCCATTTGCTTAATGCACGATTATGGATCATTTAAAAAACTTGTATGGTTATTTTATTAGGAACCCAAATTTGCTTAAGACCATCAAGCAAGACGTTATCCTTGAAATTACTGCTCTGCATGTACTTATAAACTGGTCCTTTCTCCGTGTATGCCGCTGATTATTTAAGAACGGATAAATATCCACGTTCTAGCTGAAAGTACAAAAAACTGTTGGATTTCTTCATTCCAGCATAACATACACTGCACAAAATAATAGTAAAAGCTACAACGAAAATAAGAAGAGAAAAATAAGGATTACAAGAAATTGAAATCACCAGCAAGGACTCAGTCACCTGATACTTAACTGAGCAAATAACAGATCAAACATAGAACACTCAACCAACAAATGCACTCTTATTATTATTATTATTATTATTATTATTATTATAGACATATATTATAATCCCTGTAAACCAGTCCAACATGTTTCGATCCCTTCCTGGGATCATCATCAGGGACACTTGTGAGAGTATAAATTACATAAACTAAAACCAACAATATAATTATATCTTAAAACTATAAAATGCCTACAATTTTATCCATATTTTATACGTCCTATAGTTTTAACATGTATTTATATTGTTGGTTTTAGTTTATGTAATTTATACTCTCAGAAGTGTCCCTGATGATGATCCCAGGAAGGTATCGAAACATGTTGGACTGGTTTACAGGGATTATATACAATATCTGAAAGAAATAATAATAATAAGAGTGCATTTGTTGGTTAAGTGTTTTACGTTTTATTGATGACAATGCACGGTATGAATAATATAATATTTATCAATTAACATATCTTATTAACCCCCTGATGTCTGAAGTTCATGCAAATAATATTTAAAAATTCAGTTCCGAATTAATATAGAACAAACCACTACTAAATTACAAGGACCAGTTGGTTAGTGATGCTTAGAGATATAACAGCTCTTTATTGTGAGAATGATATGAAACCCATAACTACAGTTTGTGAATACAATGCAGACACTTGTTAAAAATGGTACCTACAGTAACATGTATGCCTTGAGGGGTTAAAATGGACAAAGACGAAAACAAGCGGTTCTTTATTTTTTTAATGTTTATTGAGCAGGCAGAAGTGCGCTGTTGTTAAAACTAATCTGTAATCGAATTATGAAGATAGAACAGCTCCAGTATAATAAACGTTAGGGTTGCACAATACACAGGTGTGACGAAGTGCCAGGATAACTTTACACTCAGCCGTGACAAGCCACTAACATGAGATTTCGAAGATGAATTAAAGCAGGAACATTGTACATGACATTTGATGTTCCTAAGGCTACGGTCTCCTGGGTGTGAAATCATGCAGTGGTATAAATACCAGCCTTTCGGATGGACCTCCTGCTTCTATCTTCAAGGCTTTACAATGAAACTTTTGTGCCTATCGACCAAATACACGGCACATCTCCAAATTTCGTAATCTTGGGAATATTCTAATATGATGCTTCCTCCATCAATGTCTCGTAAGTGGTGCCTTCCTTTCAGGCTTCGTATTCGGAAAGTCCCGGCTTCAGATCTCCCCCCCCCCCCAGCGATCGGCTATTCTGGCAGCGGTTTGTCATGGTATTCCTTAGTCCCTCCAGGGAAATGTCAGGATGGTGCCTTAAGACCGCTTAATTCCACGGTCATGTCAGTTTATTTGTTAATCACCATATCATGAGACAGCCACTGTTCTGTGCTGCTCTGCTGACACGGTTGCTACAGAGACCATAAAATAATGTAACTATGAATTCATATTTAAGGCTAAAATTTTGTACGAATTTCTTATGTCTATTTCATAACCTCCTGAGTTAAGATACCACCATGTTTCGCCCACATACATTTCTTCTTTCCGAGAAACATGGGCGGCAAGTGATGCTAGACAGTGAACTATCGACATATCATGTCATCCCATTTCAGGGCGTATCGTTTCCTCATATCTGTCCCTAGTGCTCTTCTAAGTAGGCGACGGAAGAAAGGAAAGAGAAAACCACCACAGACGTGTAGGAAGACAACTGGATGACGGAAGTGCCAACAGTTATGAGGGGGGACGTTTGCTAGTGGTATCAGCCGGGGACATACGATTGGAATCATCATAGCTGTTCTCACACGTGCAAGTATGTTTAGCTTGCGGAGTACGCCTGTGGGCCGCTTATGGTTAATTTTACAGTAAAGCCCTGTTCCAGATTTCTTGTTTATGGTCACATGACATTTCTTGTTATTTACGTATTTATTTATGGTGTGTTTTACAACGCTCTCCGTAGCTCAGATTATATAGCATCGATTATGTGGATAATTAGTAAACAATCATTTGCAAACGATCTAGGATGTACCAGTCTCGGGCTGAGTGACCTGGACCTGAATCAGCTGCTTGAGGATAGGGTCTACTGGCGCACACACGTGAACAGGGTGAGGATGCCTTCGGTTATATAAAGTGCAGAGAATGTCTTGAGCACCTTATTCTCCAGAAAACCTGCATTTTGTAGATGTATTTAAGAAACAGGTTTGGTGTCTATGCATTTTAACAAACCCTATAAAGGTTTGCAAAGAATTAACAGGTCTGATTTCAATTCCAAAGTATACTATCCAATTTACCCTCAAGTTATCACTGATGGTAGTTCTTCTGTTTCGTCTTATAAAAGCCCAGTAAATGAATGAGTGCCAGCAAATAAGCCACGTTACGAACACTTGTCAGCTTGTCAGAAAATATATTATAACACAGGTTTGTAGGATGAGAGATGATGAAGACAGTGAATGAAGGTTAGTGAGGAAAACCGTCCCACCATCCTGAAGGCCGTGGCAAAGTAGGAAGTTTGCTGTTAGCTAACTCGCGCAGTCAGTGGTGTCAGAGTGGAAGAATAAGTCAGTAATACAGTAATACAGGCCTGTAAGATTTGAAGTTCTGATGGCAGTGAGAGAGGATATTGCGGTATTCTACGTTGAAAAGGCCGTGTAGTGCCAACATTACGGAGGAAATTGCATATTCCAGCTTCGGGACATTGTGTATGTAGAACTATTTTATGATATTTATTCTGTTAGAGAGCAAAGAAAACGACGAAATTTGTTAACTGAACGACGAATTCTTTATGCATGCTCAGTTGTTTTGTTAGGGTGACTCCAAAATAACTGAACTTTGTTACAGTTGCAGAACAATTACTATATTTCTTTAAGTTATGACTTGGCCTTGTGGAAGAAAAGTGACATTTTGTTTGTGAATAATTCTGAAAGGCATGTGGGCGTATTAACTACGGCAGGTCGCAGTTACGCAAATCGTGCAAGGCGTAAGAACGCACAGCTAGGTCCAGTTGCAAGTTCCAGTCGGTGTTCTGTGAGTACGAACAGACGATAAAGCCGTAAAGACGAAACACACTGCTCCAGACTGGAAGCGGAGATAAAACGACGTCCTTGGGGAAAATAACGCCTTCGTCTCCTCGTCCGCCTGCGAGTCTGTCCAGGCTCCAGAGACTAGCACTTGTTCAGAATTGTGCCGCGTTGGTGGACTGGTGTCCCCGTTACTTCCCACGTTATTGCCTTCCCTATAACCAGTGGAAATGGAACATCGCGTGAAAGACGGTTAATATTTCGTGTGCTGAACGGCGCGAAGAAATGAAGTGGACTGTTTTACTGACTGCAGTTTCGACTTCATTATTGCCTTGTAGAGTACATGGGAATTATCTCTATATAAAAATACATTACACGAAATAATAATGATATAGTAATGATGTTGATATGTTAAATCATGTGAACGTAACGGAGTATGCGAAGTGCATATTGATGGTAGCGTGATTGTGTAATTACGTGTGTATGTATGTATGTATGTATGTATGTGTAACTGGGTAGAAACTGTGTTACACGCGTACTGAATTATCGGTGACTACAAGAACAGATAATGGTGTCGACGAAGAAGACTTCTGAATGTTTAATATTTGGTTTACCATATCAACTGCTGCGTGTTGATGTGCCATTATCGTGAAGCTCAGACGTGTTACAGAGGTAATTAAACCGACTCCATTGACAACAGTAACGCTGCTGAATTACTTCATCGTAGTCGTCTGTAATCACTCATGTGTCAAACACACGTAAGTTTCACTATTCTGTATAACACTGGGGTAGTAAAGAAATGCATACTAAATGTTAGTGGGAAAGACTGAAGGAAGAGAATACTTTGGAGACCTAAGCATGGATGGGAGGATAAGAGCAAAATGGATCTAAAAGCTATAAGATTAGAAGTTGTGGATTGTATTTCTCCGGCTTAGAATAGGGTGTCATATGGAACTGTTGTGAACACGGTAACGAACCTTAGGTTCAACAAAAGTCGGGGAATTTCCTGACCACTTGGGCGGATATGTGGTACTGGAGAACTGCTCCACAGGCGCTATACGTCATTAAGTAGCGCAGCTCAGTCAACACCAACGGCAGCACTAGGCAGTGAAAGGTGTCGGTTTGCTTAGCAATCATACCTTGACGTAGTCTGTGGTATTCTGGGTTATAACACCGTGTTGTCTGATAGGTGAGTGCCAACTTGTGGGTTATAACACCGTGTTGTCTGATAGGTGAGTGCCAACTTGTGGGTTATAACACCGTGTTGTCTGATAGGTGAGTGCCAACTTCTGGGTTATAACACCGTGTTGTCTGATAGGTGAGTGCCAACTTCTGTGTTATAACACCGTGTTGTCTGATAGGTGAGTGCCAACTTCTGGGTTATAACACCGTGTTGTCTGATAGGTGAGTGCCAACTTCTGGGTTATAACACCGTGTTGCATGATAGGTGAGTGCCAACTTCTGGGTTATAACACCATGTTGTCTGATAGGTGAGTACCAACTTCTGGGTTATAACACCGTGTTGTCTGATAGGTGAGTGCCAACTTCTGGGTTATAACACAGTGTTGCATGATAGGTGAGTGTCAACTTCTGGGTTATAACACCGTGTTGCATGATAGGTGAGTGCCAACTTCTGGGTTATAAACCGTGTTGTCTGATAGGTGAGTGCCAACTTCTGGGTTATAACACCGTGTTGCATGATAGGTGAGTGCCAACTTCTGGGTTATAACACCGTGTTGTCTGATAGGTGAGTGCCAACTTCTGGGTTATAACACCGTGTTGTCTGATAGGTGAGTGCCAGCTTCTAGGTTATAACACCGTGTTGTCTGATAGGTGAGTGCCAACTTCTGGGTTATAACACCGTGTTGTCTGATAGGTGAGTGCCAACTTCTGGGTTATAACACCGTGTTGTCTGGTAGGTGAGTGACAAATTCTGGGTTATAATACCGTGTTGTCTGGCAGGTGAATGCCAACGTCTGGGTTATAACACCGTGCAGTGTGGTAGGTGAGTGCCAACTTCTGGGTTATAACACCGTGCAGTGTGGTAGGTGAGTGTCAAGTTCTGGGTTATAACACTAGTCTGCTGGGTGGTTAGCGTATGCTGGGTTATGGCATCATTGTGACACGTTTCGGAACACGTTTCCACTATGTTTCACCTCAGACTTCTGCTCTGAAAATAGACGCGGTATGTTTTTGCGAAATTTTGATAACCACCTGCCACACTATACAGTGTCATAATGCAGAAGACCGCAATATAAATCTTGACAATTTAATAGAAATGCAGTTATGTATAATAAGCCAAAACCGGTTCTTCTTGTATTTCTTATTGATTCATAAATCCATACTCTGACACGTCACTGGATGGAAAATGAAGCCACAAGCTGACGGCAGTAAGGAGAGGGGTACAAAGGGCGGCAGCAACAACATGAGCAGGCGTCAGACAATCGTTGTGTGATCTGCGTAACAGTACGTATCGTCAGCGAGTACTGTATGTCGTGACATCAGAATGAGGCAATCGGTGGTCAGCAAACCGGATCGGGCTCGCAAATTAAATTATTGGTCAACAGAGACTGCCGAGGTCATAGTAAATAACACGCATACAATAGGAACGTAAAGTTACTACAGTGAATCCCGTCTTACACGGAACCTGGACATAACGGAAACCTCTCTCTAAATTTTTTACAATGCCGCGGATCTGAAATCCCGAGGATCCAAACTTCAAGTACTTGTATGAAACGGAAACTGCCTGCAACGAAAAGTTTCGGTCCCACGCTGTTCCGTTATAGGCAGGTTTCACTGTATTTGGAATTAAAGTATTAATTTTCATCGGGGTGTAATGGACGAGGCATGCAGAACGAAAGGGAGAGATGAGAAATGTATACAGATTATTGCTTGTAAGACACTGACAGAAGAGTTCACTTGGAAGAACCAGGCCTGTATAGGAAGATAATGTTAAAATATATGTCTAATAAATAGGATTTGAAGTTCCGAACTGGATTAACCTGGCCGTGGGTAACAACTAGTGGCGAGCTTCTGTGGACACGTTATGTCTAATGAGAATTCAAGTTTCGTAAAATGCTGTTTTTTTTTCGGCTAGACAAGAGGTGAATTCTCATGTAGTACTCAGCTTCACGAATTTACACACTTGCTGAACTGTTCTAAAGCGCTGCTTGCTTCCCAGAGTAGATTGATCGTTGGAGGAGGATTTGGACCGCCGGACGATTCAAATCTCATCAGAATGCAAAATAAATCTACCGCCTTCTTGGTGCCATTTAACGGAGCCACACGGCGTGTCTGTGGCTTCGTTCTTGAATCCACGAGCGTGTTTATTTCTAGAATCACAAATAAATTGTTATGGTATTTCTTGTGATCAAATATGGTTATGCTAGCCAATTTATTGACCACTTAAGCTTGTACTGGTTACTAGTTAGGAAGGAGAGAAAGTTACGCGAAACAAAATAAAATTAAAAAGAGGCGGCAAAGAAAAATCAGAGAAGAAGTAAGTAAAATTGGAAGGCAAGATCAGAAAGCATAATCGAGGAGGAAAGGTAAAGAAAGATAATGAAGAAGGTAGAAGGGAAAAAGGGAAGAATGAAAAAAGAGTAAGAAGGACGGCAATAAAACTAAGAAGAACGTAAGAGTGCGTTCATAAGTAACCGCACGTAGGGTATAGCCATTCTCTTATACAAGAAACTGTTCTTCAAGACTAAATATTGTAACTGCGCTTCCACTCAACAACTGCTAATATTTAACTGGTGTTGGCCGCCAGAAGTTCACTCAAGGCCGGTGATAGTTATAAGTGGACACGAGGCACCGACTGTCATCCCAGGGTAGATACGAACTCCACTCAGGGAATTTTATCGTGCTCGGTTTTTAATCAGTCCCACTTCGAACCAGGAAAATTTCTGTCTTTACTCGTTGAGATCTACGTAACAAGTCCTCATACTGTAGATTGCCTCACGGCGCTAGGGAGAGAGGTTGGTGACAAACGGGGAGAGGAGTAATGATAGGAAATACCATGCGACGGGCAACTGTTGTGGTTGCGAGAAAAAAAGTCTGCAGACATTGTTGTAGCCAGCTCTGATACTCGGATTGTTGTAATAATAACAGGTGAAACCCAATGGAAAGCTTTTTCCTCGTTGTTGTTGGTGCTAAGGAGACCAGCAATAATCGGCAACAATGCACAGTACCACACCTTTCATCTGGAGATGGCAGTCTTTGGATTCGAACTCAGGCTGCCCTGCTACAATACACTTTACGTCAGGTTGCCATAATAGCAAGGGAAATCGCGAACAGCTGAGACGAATCTACAATGGTTTCTGCCCCGGTAATTGCCATATTTAATCGAACTCACTTGTTTGTGCCAGACATGACATCTCATCACCGCTTACAGTGTAATCTTACCTACTGCCTGACACTATGCACAGGACGTGACTTATTTCACTACGTTTCGGTAAACATGTGTTGGATACCTTAACTGGACATCTGTCGGTGACGTCATGCCCTTGTTTTGTTGAGGAAGACATGATACAAGGCAAGGAGGTTTCTTAGCAAGAAGAGATTGTGTCATGTCTTCCAGATAGGGCAGACAGACCACTGTCTTGTCGAACAGTTGTACAGAAACAGTGTTCGGCTAGTAATGAAGACAGCACAGCATGTGGTCAGTATTGCAAGAACGCGGTAGCTGCTGCTACTATACTACTACTACTACTACTACTACTACTACTACTACTACTACTACTACTACTACTACTACTACTACGCTGCTGCTGCTGCTGCTGCTGCTGCTACTGATCGGTAAGTAAATGTTGATATGTTAGTAAAGATTTTGAAACTCCCTATCCGTCATCATATAGGACTTAAATTGAGGTTTCTTGGAAAGGCAAACACCACAGATACATTTTCATGAGTATCTTTGATATTCGGTAAGAAGGGCTTAAGTAAAAGTTACTAATAAGGGTCAGAGTTAGTAAAAAACCGTTATAGCCAGGGGCATAGCTACCATATAGCAAGATTATCCCAGGGGCTCACGAACCCGTCACAGCAAATTATCACAGCAAGTTTTTTACACTAACTGGGCACCACCCACTATTCGGGCGAATTCGAGAGTATTCGCAAGAAATCAGCTTCGCTCGAAAAAGCTTCAGCATTGCCAGCTCTAACATAGTAATAAAAGTACATACCACATGTGGCTACAGTACGAGAGATTTAATATCCTACTTTATGAGAGTGTTTTGTTAGGCAATTTGTAGGCGAAAAGACATGTTCTCAAATTTACCGATGATTTTGAGGGATGCAAACACTGAAAAACTAGTTTGGATATCAGGAATCAAAATGTTATTAATATGCCAGAAGAAGAGACTTTAAACCTATTGTAAATCTCAACAAAAAATTTCCGGAAGTCGTATCTCCTCTGTTTCACAATAAGTTTGTTCATGCAGTTTCACTGCCAACAAAATTCTTAACTGTAATGTCGATTAAACAATTTTCAACAATACCTCTTACCAAGTGCAGTTGTTTGGAAAGTGAATTTTGTGAGATATATATGTATATATATACATATATATATATTGTTATCGTGTGATTTTTTATGGTACCTGTGATGGTGGTCAGTGTTCGTAGGTAATTTAATAAATTAGGAATGATTAAAACTACAAGAGAAATTCGATAAGTCAAACCAGGCTAAACGATCTTGCTATTTTGGTTATCGAAGACAAAGAAACAGCTAATATAAACATTAAACAATTTGTTAGTGGTTTTGCCAATGCGAAGGCCAGGAATAAGAATTTTTAAATCAGGTTCTAATTGAGGGGTTTATCGGAAAGAAAAACATGTTCAAATTTTTGGAATATTGAATTACTATAACCTCCATTAATTATCGGATTCGCACGTACGTTCATGCATGCGGTTTGCCAACACTCTGCAGGTGTTTCCGATGTGATGATGTCAATTCTGCATATTATTGTAAGAAACAAGACTTCAATAAGCAAGTTTATTAGAAAACCAAGTCTGTTTATGACAATATCATAAAAAGTGGCTATGTACCTCATGTGTACGGCAGGGTCCATCGGTAAGCTTTGCACAGTTTGTAATAGTGAGAAGTTACTTCGGACTAGATGGCGTGCATGTAAATTTCACTGTGTAAGGGTTAGATGTAAGCCTGTGTACCAGATAAGTGTTGTACGGAACACGAGAATGTAGGGATAATTGATGGAATGTCCGAAAAGAATAAAAAGCGGGTGCCTCGCAATAGCGGTATTGTAACTCCTTAGGAGAGAAACAGCCACAGTGTCTGCAGCCGGAGGAGACTGAAAGGCCTACCTCGTCCGAGGGGAGCAGGATGTGATGACGACCTGCCGGTAAAAGAAGGGGTAGTTATGAAAACTGCCATTACCTTCGAACCACAGTGCCTCGGATTCCATAAGCTTCATGAAAATAATCACTTTTTTTGGTGAAATGTATTTGGTAAAACGCGTCCCACGTAGCTGTGTGCCGATAGATTGAATACATTTTGTGAAAGAGAACGTGCCTTTTGTAATGAAGTAAGGAGCGAACTTAACATAGGGAAGTAGGTTACCTCGTTAAAACACGGGTGTCTTATTTAAAGAGTCTTTGTAGTTATCTCACATTGTGGATGTTTTGATGAAAAGAGGCTTGTTATCTCACATTCTGGATGGTTTCGGGGAAAGTGTGATCTCAAATTCTGGCTGTATTTATTAAGAGGGTCTTGTTACCTCATATTCTGCATGGCTTGATTTAAAAGGATCTTAATACCTCATATAAGGCATGGTTTGATTAAAGAGCCGAGGTACCTAAACCCTGGTTGTCCTCACTAAAGCATGTGAATACTCGTATGATCATTGCACTTACTGATGGGAATCAAACCCCAAAACAAGGTGTTACAATATTGTAGATCAATACATAACTGAGCCATATTACATCCAATAAACAGGTTTAAAAACTTTATTTTTTTAGTCACAGACAGCGGATTTAGTGTAACCGTATCCTTCCTTCTCTTTTTATTGAACAGTTAAGATTATTTTGATCCCAACATAAAAACTTGTAACCCTGCTTCATAATGGTAAAGATCATATGATTCCATCGTTAGGAGCGGGAACAGTAAAACTGTTGCAGGCCCATAAGTATTTTAACGTCTATACAAGTTTAATGGGCCGGTTAATCTCTTCACCGACACAACCCAAGAAATTCGACCAGAGCGCCGAATCACATGACGTATTCCTGCCAAATCTTGGCAATAAAACGCGATACTCGATATGAGGTTGGTAATGACTGGCAGCGAAATTAAAACCACGTGTTGGGGTTGGCTGTGGTGCAGGCACGGACAAGACGATAAAGATTGAATTTGGCCCACCAACAAATGTGCTTATGCAGCCAGACGTCATAATCCATCTTCCTTTTTAATTACATGCGTCAGCCAATCGAATAACAGCTTGTACACCACTGCACTGGGACGGACCGTGCTTCGCGAAATGACAATAATTGCTATCATGTTGCTGCAAAGAGACCAATTAACACGATCAGTTGATACAAACAGAGCTAAATAATGCTGTTCTTAACTTACAGGTGTCGGTTCTTTTGTTCTGACAATTCTAATCACGGCTTGTGGGCTTTTGTCGTGCAGGAATATAAATCGCCAACACTTCCTTTTCTCTCGTCTCAAATTTTTAAGCTTGCGTCTGCTAGGATCCTCTTGTTCTTGTCCTTTTTCTTCTTCTCGTACACTGGGGCTGCAAACAGCGATGGTCGTAGGTTCTTGCTGCAGCATCACGACCAGTCTATTTATGACATGCGTACGTACGTGTATATGTATTATGTATATTTATGTGTATGTATTACATATGTATATATTTATGTGTATGTATTACGTATGTATATGTGTGTATTGTATATATAGTCCTTATTTTAGCTGACAAATATCGTTTGTCGCTTGGCACCTCTATTCCGCTGCTTGTGTGGGCGGTAGCTAGAGTGTGCTACGTTAATGCTATTTGTATACAAACGGTATTATCAGATAAAATAAGGCTATTATTCTACGTTATTTTTGTAGGTTTATCGGAGACTGTAGGCTTATCCCTTCGTTCTGATTTTACGAGAAAAACGTCTTATCAGAAAGGGAAAACTTCACAGATACAAAGGAGTATGAGGGTAGCTGGGATATAGTGATAATGTAAAACACAAAGGCTACATGTCAAATGGAAGCTTACATACTTTTCAGCAAACTCACGTTGACACAGCGGCACCATGTTCTGGTCGACATACAGTACTGCTTAATCCTCTGGTCCCTCTCCTGAGCCAGATGAATCCAGTCACAACATATTTACATTCCTGCTTTGTATTCGGGAGGCCGCAGTTTCATGCATCGGCAAGGAAACCGGCTGTACTAACCAGGGTTTTTTATATTTTTTCTCAGACCTTGGGCGCAAATGCTGCATTAGTAGCATATCGTAAATTACAAATAATTCCCAGTCATTCGACGCCATACAATCTGAGCAACTGAAAACGACGTTCAACTTTACCCACCAAATACACTACATACAGTACGTACGTAGCATAACACCGTAACACGTATAACGACGTTCAACTTTACCCACCAAATACACTACATACAGTACGTACGTAGCAGAACACCGTAACACGTATAACGACGTTCAACTTTACCCACCAAATACACTACATACAGTACGTACGTAGCAGAACACCGTAACACGTATAACGACGTTCAACTTTATCCACCAAATACACTACATACAGTACGTACGTAGCATAACACCGTAACACGTATAACGACGTTCAACTTTATCCACCAAATACACTACATACAGTACGTACGTAGCATAACACCGTAACACGTATAACGACGTTCAACTTTATCCACCAAATACACTACATACATTACGTACGTAGCATAACACCGTAACACGTATAACGACGTTCAACTTTACCCACCAAATACACTACATACAGTACGTACGTAGCAGAACACCGTAACACGTATAACGACGTTCAACTTTACCCACCAAATACACTACATACAGTACGTACGTAGCATAACACCGTAACACGTATAACGACGTTCAACTTTATCCACCAAATACACTACATACAGTACGTACGTAGCATAACACCGTAACACGTATAACGACGTTCAAATTTATCCACCAAATACACTACATACATTACGTACGTAGCATAACACCGTAACACGTATAACGACGTTCAACTTTACCCACCAAATACACTACATACAGTACGTACGTAGCAGAACACCGTAACACGTATAACGACGTTCAACTTTACCCACCAAATACACTACATACAGTACGTACGTAGCAGAACACCGTAACACGTATAACGACGTTCAACTTTACCCACCAAATACACTACATACATTACGTACGTAGCATAACACCGTAACACGTATAACGACGTTCAACTTTACCCACCAAATATACTACATACAGTACGTACGTAGCATAACACCGTAACACGTATAACGACGTTCAACTTTACCCACCAAATATACTACATACAGTACGTATGTAGCATAACACTGTAACACGTATAACGACGTTCAACTTTACCCACCAAATATACTACATACAGTACGTATGTAGCATAACACTCCGAGAAATTCATTTCATATATTTAGGCAAATGAAAATTTACTGCTTTTTAAGACAAGCAGCATTATCTCTGTTTTATTTTCCATAAAATGCCTTTTATTTCATAATTTTATCTTTTTTTGTTAAAATAATACTTTCTCATAAAGCATGCGCTAAAATCTAAATACCCATACCGCTGGATAAAGAAATAAATCAGTGTTTGGTATTACCATGTGTCTGCATGTATTGTAGTATATACTTCTAGGAATGGGGTGAGACTGAGTACTGTGGTCTCATACGGGCTTTTTTTTTGGGGGGGGGGGGCGAAGGGCCCCACAGCAGATGCTACGGACGCACCGCAGCCTGGAGGCTTATTGTGCAACCCTGTAATTAAGATGATTAATTTTTTCGTTTTTCCTTGTAATAGAGCACCGAAGTATTCGGGGAAAAACCTGTCCCAGTGCCACTTTGTCCACCAGAAATCCCACTTGGACTGACCCGGGATCGAACCCGGGCCTCCGCGGTGAGAGGCCGGCGACTAACCGCCTCACCCATGGCACGGCCTTCGTACGTATGGGCCTGTTACATTGGCCACTGATGACAAATGAGTACCGAGCCGTTGTGTAATGATAGCTGGCAGGGGAAATCCGTAGTGATCAGAGATGAACCTTCAGTGCCACTTTCTCCATCATCCCTTATGGACTACCCTCGTATTCAACCTGGACTGACTGATTAACTAACTAACTAATTAACTCCATGGAGCAGAGTCCTTCTTGAGAGCTAAATTCAACCTGGACGTCTGTATTTATAAGCGGGTGACGGACAGGCCGACCGATGGAAAGACTGTGTGGGTGCGGAACTACGCCTTTTCTTGACGACAATAAAATCTAGCGTTTCAGTGGCTCCCAGCTGTAACCTATATACTGCAAGACATCGTTTTATTAAAACAGCTTTTGTTTATTAGACAGTCAAAACTGCATCTCTAGACAGAGAGGATATGTTTCCGTCATCTCGCAGAGTGGGAGGTCCCGGGCACTGGAATGCGGCTGTAGTCACGTACTGAGGCTTAACCCTTCCAAGCCCAGTGGTTACTTTATGTACCACCATGTATAACATTCACAAATTCTACACTCGGTCCACAGACTGCATTGATATGTTTCGTATGGATCTCAGAACAAAGAGCGACTTTGCCATATACAACGTTAACTGATTGGTTTTTACAACCGAGACGGATTGTGCTTACTGCGCGGTAGCAAATGGGTCTTAAAAAAAACAAATTGCGTTCTGTCCCTGGAGTGTTAATTTGTGCCGTTGTTCTTACTGGAGGAGCTGATTTCAGTCTGGTGTCACAACATCCATCATTTTGGAAGACGCAACACACTCACTTGCCTATTAAATTGAAGACCCATTTCGTTCTAATTCAGTGGTGCAAAATTTTCCAAAAATCTAGAAGGCACCTTAAAATTCTAGGCGCCAGTACGGTGACATGAAGTAATTTACATACTGAGGATCAACAAATATTAGGCGCCACAGTAAGAAATTCAGTCCCCACGGCGGCATGACACCCCGGATTTTCGCATCCCATACCAAATTTATTAGGATATGTTCCTGTCACGCACAACAATATATTTTTGAGTATTTTTCCCCCGTTATAATTTCGTTACGTCATTCGGTATTAGTATAATATCTGCTGGTGAAAGATTTTACAAATATTATAGGCGCAGTGCGTTCATTTTTTTTATTAAAACAGGTAATACAACTAGACACAAACTGGTAAAATTACTCGAAACCATCAACCATATGTTTCGTAAGGCTGTTGGTTGTACTGCTACGGTGCACCAGTGTACGTAACTGATCTCTGTGTGGAGTCACCGCTGTGCCAGTTATCACTGACACTTACAACGAAGTGATCCACACACTTGTAGATTGAAAGCTTAAGTCCACCGTTGTTGTTGCTGCTGTTGCTGCTGTTGCTGCTGCTGCTGTTGCTGCTGCTTGTTCCGTTTTTTGCTTCTTTATTATATGTGAACTGTTTTTAAGGAGTATTTCTTTATCGGATCACCTTACTGTCTGTGTTGTAATGTGAAGGTGCTACTGGTTTAATTTGTATTCAGGACCCGATTTATTTTTGTGGGCGGAGGGAATAAAGCAAAGCGCAAGTTGTCCCCGTGCGTAATAAAGCACCGCGTTATGAAGGCATATGAAGGAGCGGAGACATAGCTCCATGCATTCTTCACTTTGGCACTAGATGGGATGATAACTAGGATGTGTTATAGCAACTAGGCTATGGGTTGGACGATCTGGGGTTCGATTCTTGGCAGGGTTAAGATATTTTTCTCGGCGGATCTTTACTTGGGAGAATGAGCCCCCGGTACTCATTGATAGAAAACTGGGTGGGTTCCAGAGAAGAGGAATTAAATCTCTTGCCCTTCGGTCAGGGTAATGTGTTTTTTTCTGTTGTTGTTTCTACCTGTTGCTAGAGAACTACGATTTCTTCGCCTCGGATATGGCGCCTTTCTTTGTGAATATCACAGCATTACAGTAACGGAAACTGAGACTGTAAAGAGGCAATACTGCTTAAATAAGGATAACATGGTCGGTGCAGTGATTGGCCTAGGGCCTGACCTACCGAGCAATCGCTCGAGTTCCTGCAGGGCCAAAGAAATTTTCTCCGAAACGTCCAAACCGACTCTGGGGTCCACCCATTCTCATATTAAATTTTTTACCGGCTGCTGTTCCAGAGGGAGTAAATTGACCGGGGCGTGAAGCTGACTAATCTCCTTCATCTGCTGCCTAGGTTAAGAATGTCTTGGGCTGTACGACCTGCACTGGGACAAATTACATTTTACTGAATTTAGTTATGCATCTAAAGAATGGGGATGGGGCTCGAATAATCTTCAGGAACACTACCGGATTACACCTGCATGTTGCTCTAACATCCATGGCCACAGTACACACCGACATGAGCACGGATATATTTTATAGCGCCATTCAGTGTTTGTCGCTAGGTCCGTGGCAACCAACAGGCGGCAGTACAGTCGCATTTCGTAAATATAGGCTTGCCATGGCTCAGGAGGTTTCTTACTCGCTGGCCTCTCACCGCGGAGGCTTAGGTTTCTTCCGGGGCCAGTCCATGTGAGATTTGTGGTGGACAAGTTGGCACTGGGACAGATTTATCTTCGAAGACTTTTGTTTTACCCTCCTAGCACAATTCCGCCAATGCTCCATATTCCTATTTAACATAATTTTGTATTTACCACAAGGACAAGCGGGGGAGCCTGCAAAAGAACAGTACCGTTTAGGGTATCGGAGGTACTGGGCAAAAGAGCACTGTTACGGTATTTCATAAACAGGCCTACTGTATTTATCGTGTGACCCTCCCTTTTACTAACATTATACAGCGTCGACTGACGGGATGCGCAGAGGACAAGGCGTTGAATTGGAACTGGTTGGGGAAGAACCTTCGCGGTCTAATTTAAAGTGCTATTTGTCCAGTTCTCTAGAATGAGGGAAAACACCGGCATTTCTAGTGAGAATACCTGGTCTGTGGGCAGAGATTTGAAATCCGGACCTCCTGAATTCGGAAAAAGCATGCTGACCATTCTGTTGGTGTATTGTTGTGTAGCAGGTGTTTTGAAAAGTTGCTAAACTAAATCTTATAATAATGAGTTGCTTAGACTTGAGAGTGTCCGTGGAGGGTAATATAGTGTCCCTAGATTTTAAATTCACGAATAAATGCAAGAGAAACACTGGAAGTGCGAGCAATTTGAATGTGTCTTTCTTCGTTTTAAACAACGTACTACAATATTTCTTCGTATCTTAGCGGCAGACTTGCGATCGATCATAATCCATAGCTTATAAACGTCCAGATGTAAACGGAGAGACTTACAATGGCTCATTCTCGATTGTTAATTGTAGATCGTCCACTCTTTCCTCGATCTCAGCCTGAACCGAAATGAGAACACATTTTGTCTCAATTATAAAGCAAAATATGGTGGAATGTTAAACAATTATGTAGGTCTTTATATACAGTGTCAATTTTTGTCCGATTTTAACCAAAGTCGAAATGTGTCGGCAAATTTTAGCCAAAATCCTAGATAAGAAGTTCCATGAAAATCAGTCCGGTGAAGTTCGCGCTGTACCACGAGGACAAACAGACGAACCGACATGAAGAGGTCACCCCTGTGGATATTGATATGGAGTGTTAGGATTGATGGCGAGATTTCTGTTCCCAGGAGGGGAAAAGATTTTAATCCATGGTAATAATTAACCTTTAGTGATGTGACGCCTTAGGAACCTTCTACCGTAATCGTCTACCTTGAAGAATGAAGGAGCATGATAATCCGAAAGATTGGTGCCTATCTACCTTAATACGGAGCTTTACATCCAAGAATATTCACAGCCGTGAGAACCTCAGATCTCCTTAGGTTTTATGCTAAATTTTATTTCATATGTGCGCTTTAAATCACCTTCTTTACTAACAGAGTTAGGTAGAACATTTTGTATTTAGTATCTAGACAAGTGTCTTGGTTTCAATATAGTGACTCCTGCCTCCCCTCCGTTAGAAAAGTTGCCCTCAGTACGATTTGGCACAACACCGCTAAAACACTGACTGTAACCATAACGAGATTTATTTTGGGAATTGCTCCAAAACCCAGACGAAATTACACCGAGAATTTATAGGAACATTACGAGAAAGTATTCTTCCATTTCTCGTTTTCATTTCTGTCTTCTTTCTACAGCACTTAAAAACCTTGAAGTGCTTTTGGAACAATGACAGCGACCGAAAATGTCCAGGATTCCTGTCCGGAAGCACTAGCAAGCGGTAATGCGTCGTTAGCTTGTGCTATTTCTGTCGCCAGTGCAGTTAAGCACTTGTGTTATTTTTGACAAATTGCAATACGGGCCTTCAAACTGGATGGTATTAAGACATTTTGTACCTGAGTATAAGCATAAGGCTGGTAGTCCATCTCGGTTTCAGAATCCTCAGCATCTCAATTTTAACGATTTAAAGCACAATGTCTGCATTAACATAAAAACTCCGCATTTTGCGCACACAATTTAGGTGCTCGTATTAAGTTTCCTACGATTTTCAGAATAAATGTCGAGATTATTTCCCTCAGGTGACTGGGTTTTATAATGGAGAAGGAATGGGGTTTCTGTGACTTAGGACTTACTGTCTAAAAAGGGAAAACAAAGTAGGCTTTTATGATTTATTTATATATGTGTGTGTCCGTCTATCTCCCCCTACCCCCCCCCCCCCTTTCAATTTCAACTGTTAACCTGTTCTCAAATTTTCGCCAAATTTTCTATAACTATTAGGACACTTCAGCCGTGTATTATAATATCCTACAATCAGTAATAACAACATGGTTGTGGCGCGACTGCGTGAGGTTATAGCGCCAAATAGCCGCGTAATTTTAGGTTCTGAATTTTAATTCTGAAACATTTAAAGAATGTATAATTTTTGTTACGGTAATATTTTTTGGCACGTAAAGTACGCAGATGGAGGTTGAGCGAAAATATTCTTTAATTTTCGGTTTAATAGCCATAACTAATGAACCACTGGGGCTAGGCATGTGACACTTTTTTATCTTCTTTTCTTAGTGTGACCTCTTCTACCCACTCATTGTAGGTGTAGAGGTTATTGTTGTATTTGATCACACTCAGTGACACACACACTCAGTAGAACTCCTATGATGGACGAGTGATCGGCCCGTCGCAGAGACCTCTACCTGAAAACATACAACACTCACAACAGACAGACATCCACACCCCGGCGGGATTCGAACCCGCATTCCCAGTAAGCGAGGGGCCGCACATTCACGCGTGACTTTTTTTTACGAAGATAAATATCCTACATATTATAATGTACGTTTTAGGCCTGTATAGTTATTTTTTTGTAATTTGACAGTTATAAACATGAAGACGTGAGCCTCAGAGATTACATCAAATAAATTTAACGTGGGCCTTTGCAGAATCTGTACTTAAGTTATAAATTCTTACCAAAATTAAACATGACAGCAGTAGTAATACTACCAGTTGTGTATAATTAGACATCTATGTAGTAGGTAAATAGGCATGAAGTTTTTAAATTCTTGTTTTAAATATGTCGGTTTCATTTTAAGCTTCAAAGGCTCAGCTCTGACAGCAGAAACCACTGATCAGCAGAGCTAGTGCCGTGAGTCACGACTCTAAGCCAGGTCCTTCCACCTACAGTTCACATTCGCTTAACTTCCTTATAACATATTAATATTAGGTCCATCCCGGCCGCTCCAGTATGTCTCGCCGCCCAGTGTTCTCTGTAAATTTCTTGCCTTGTTGATAGTAATTACACTGGCAGATTCCTAAACTTCACTGTCGTGACAGCAGGCGTGCGAAGTTGCCAACATAAATAACAAAGTTTCCCGCTACTATACCCTTATTCCAGAATACACCATTTTCAAATATCTGTAATTTACGTTTCTATCACAAAACAATAAATCACGTTTCAGACTATGCATAACAAGTCTCAGTAGTGACATTCCCCGTTCGTAAGAACAAGTTTTGAAGGAATAGGCCTATAGGTGTGGGGGTCAAACTGTACATATTCTTAACTTCGGCAGGCGAGTACCGATTTACCCCGGAAAGCCACTGGATATAGACTACAGACTGGGGTATCACTGGCCCTGGTGTTGGAGGTTAGGCGGCCTGGTTTGTGCGTCACCTCTCATCAGTGATCTCCATCCAGTTTCGAAGATTGCGCAAGACGGGAGCTATCCCTCCACCAGGAGGCCATGGCTCATAGTGGACTGTAGTGCCAAACATCCACATTTGTGACCATTTGCTAGGAGGCTGATGGAAGAACCGCAGAGTCTTTGTCCCAAACGGGAAACAAACCTCGACCGATACAGACCTAATAAGTGCCTGAAATTCATTCACGTTTACAGAGGTGCTGTGAAACCCGGAGGATCGTTACGGGCGCGAGTGTAGATGTCTCCCGTCCCCTCCGCCTCCCCTCAAGAGCAGTAAAAAGTGGCAAATAGCTACGGTAGGGCAGTAACATCCACTTTAGAACACGGCGAATACATGCGGTTATTAAAACAACGTACGAATTAGATGAGGAAGGTAACCCATAAAATCCTATGACTTAACAAAGACGTCTGTTATTTTTCTGCTGAGACGCCCTTACAGTATTTCATTGCGAGCATGACTTCATCCGCTGTTTTTGCATAAATGTGTGTGGGTTGTCAGCTACAAAAGTGTTTTGTTATCGACATTCCGCGGCCGTCTGTTGGACGCTTCTGTGTATGTCAGTCTACCCAACAGTGAATCATGTTTCTAGGATCTTCAACTTTCTGCCCACGCCGTTGTCATCGACTTAAACCATGTAACTAACAACATAAGCCATCAAAGCGCAACTTTGAATTCGATCAAATAATACTCTTACATGTTTCGACCTTAATACGGTCGTCATCAGCAGGACTTTATTATATAATACCATTCGGTACAGCAACAATCTCTTCCGTACATTGTTATAGACGACGGATTTCCATAGCAAAGGTAAAGGTAAAGTTTTCCCTGTCTACCCCATGAAGACATATAGAAGCAGTAGAAGTATAGCTCACTCATTCTTAACCTCGGCACTAGATGGAGGCGAGTGGTTAACTTCAGGCTCCGTCTGCTTTACCCTGGGAAAGAACACTGGTACTCATTTAATAGGAGGCTGTGTAGGCCGTCTGGACGTTTCCGACAAGAGAAAAATCTCTTACCCCGAACCGTCCAGCCCATAGCCTAGTCCACATAGCGACTATGCTACCCCGGTCCCACACAGCAGAATATAGTAATTGAAAACACTGTAGCAACGTGCACAATGCCAATTTAGAGACCAGCGACATACCGACCGACATTGTTGCAACATGTTCAACCACTGTTGGTGCTGATATAATTACAATGATATATGAATATAAAACATGCGTGATGTCAGGCTTCCGCCGCGATGTAGCTGAGATCATCGCTCTTCTGGGATATTACGTAACGTTGAGTGGTAGTTCTGTACCGACGTTTCGGGACAACCTATCGGTCCCATCTTCACGGGTCAAGAAGTCCAAGACTTCATCTTGGACTTCTTGAAGGTGGGACCGATAGGTTGTCCCGAAACGTCGGTACAGAACTACCACTCAACGTTACGTAATATCCCAGAAGAGTGCAGATCTAATATAAAAGATATCTACAGTGTCTTAGCACATATAGAGTGTCCATAAAATTCTGCTTCTAATTTAGGAATTCATTACGTGATAACCAAAACAGAAGTGTTCAGTCTTCTGCAAATGTTTCGTAACTCAAAAAGTGTATGTGTACTTTCGTCCACCTTAACATGGGAAACCCAAGTGGCGCTGAAGACATCACTACCTAAAACGGGATTTATTCTCTGATGAAGATGTATGTGGTCGCACAATTGGTAGTATTGCAACTATCCCTCACTTTCCAAGATGGCGGTGGGCCCGCGCACTGTAGTTAACTGTGTGCAGATATTTATTGATGACATTCCCTGGCAGATGGACTGGTCGTGGTGGACCAGTCTTGTATGCTCCACTGATATCTCACCTTTGGATTTATTCCTGTGAGTGTATGTGAAAGATTATGTTTAGAGAATATCTGTGGATGACCCTGAAACCCTTCGTGCAAGGATAATCGAAGCAGCCCAAAGTGTGGCGAAAGGAATGTTGACCGATACGTGGACCGAATTGGAATATAGGCTGATGTGATAAGAGCCATTGGGGTTCCCATGCGGACGCGGACTACACCACGTATAAAGCTTCTGAATTAAGCGATCTGTTTTGTTTACCGTGTAATGAATTTCTAAAATAGTAACAGGACTTTGTGGACACACTATAGATCATCACAATTTACACAGTTTTTCAATATATTGACATAAGGCTTTAATGGACTGGCTACATCTTTCTTTCTTTCTTTCTTTCTTTCTTTCTTTCTTTCTTTCTTAGTCTAACCTCTTCTACCTACTCATTGTAGGTTCAGAGGGTTTTTTTTTGCATCTGATCACACTCAAGAACACGCACTCGGTAGGACTCCTCTGGACGAGGGATCGGCCCGTCGCAGGGAACTATACTTGACAACACAAAACACTCACAAGAGATAGACGTCCATGCCCCCGGCGGGATTCGAACCCGCAATCCCAGCAAGCGAGCGGCCGAAGACCCACGCCTTAGACGGCGCGGCTACCGTGATCGGCTATATGTTACTTGTAGACAAGAAATATCCTCCTAATGACGATTTCATCAAAGTCTGAACAATTAAATGGTATATAACTGACTTGATAAATATATTCATAGTTGTGTCTTGATGGTTTTTAAGGTTATTTACAGGATTAAATGTTTATCTCCACTTCTCTTTATTATGATTAGACAAGGAAGGAAGATAAGATGAGAGGACATGTAGCACGCATGGAGATAAGAAATGCATACAAATTTTAGCAGAGCCTTATGTAAACAGATCACTTGCAAGATCTAGGCGTGATACTAATTTAATATTAAACTGCTCCTTAGAGAATCTAGCCGCGTGGCAGTCATACGACGAGCTGCCGTAATTGTAACGCGCCATGCCACGGTCTGTTCATGACCCGTTGTTGGTTCATGATCATTAATTGACTTATTACAGTTTTTTTAGTAAAATTAGAACCCCCTGCACGTGATGCACGCATAAGTGTTCTATGCTGTTCACAACGTGAATTAGCCTTTTCAGCACACTCATTCCTGTAAGTGGCGCCACTGTCTCACTTCGTCAGCATGATGCGCATCTTTCTGCTAAGATTTACGCCATTTCCTCACTTCTGCATGTTATTCGCCTTGTTAAGCTACCTCCTGCAGCGTCTGATTTTCCTGTTATGATTGGCGCAAGCGTCTCCTTTTGGATCTTGTGTCCGTCTCAACGCGTTTGAGATCCACCAGTCTCAACACGCAATGTGTCATCACTTCGATGATTATGTTCACAACTGGAGGCTTTCTTCGCCATTAGCATCATTCCCAAAACGTCTAGACCGGCTGTGGAGCCACCTGCCCTTTTACCAGTGCGTGCAGGGGGCTCTTTCACTGGGCGTAAAGCGATCAGGACGTGCAGCTGATCACCCATCTCCATCTAGTCTGCGCCCTGTAAACGCCTGTAACCAAATAATCCGGCACCCCTCCGGTACCCCCTGCGGAAGAATCCAAATACAGCGGCCGACATCAGTTCTTTGCGCAGTGCCGTAAGACTGCAAACGGGCTCTATAGAGCTTAAGAATAGATGTAGCTTAACTTGACTCCCCACATGTATTAAAGGCGTGCACGAAAACAAGGGCAGCAACATTCAACGCATCTGTTTTCGTTCAAAAACATCATTTCACATTTGCAGACGTGTTATTTCTGTAATGCCCACGCAATCTCTGCTATAGTTACCGCTAAATAGACCCGGCGCGATGAAACCTTCATAAATTTTTAAAGCGTGGGAGTCTAATTATGTTTATGATTGTTAACCCTGCGTTGTGTTTGCCCTACATATGGGCTTGCATTATCTGTCGTCATTCATTAATTTTTGATGGGGGTCTCTGTGGGACATTTATAGAGTCCAAACATATTTTCCGCCTTTCACAATCTGTAAATAAAGCACAGGGACGTTATTACCGGTTAGTTTGTGTCCACTTATACACCACTCGCTACATAGGCCTATGTATTGTGCACAGAATAAACAGTTACAGAGTGGGGGGTCTTTTACCAATCATGGCGCAAACTGGCGGAAAGTTTTAAATTAGATGAAACTGCTGTTACCTTTATGTAACTTGTTAAATTATGTAATGTTTAACGTGCAAGAATATTCATGGTGCTTGTACATTATATAACATCCAATCGTGAAATCTCTATCATTACATGACTGAATTGAGATGGAATTTTTAACTTTTTAAAGTACAGTAGCTACTAAGTTGTATGTGTCACGTGCTTTAATGCAAAAAATCTCTGAATTTTGTCCCAGGATTGCATGTACGCGTCTCGTGTTATTTTTTTTACGTGGTGAAGGGCCCCGCAGCAGATGCTACGGACGCACCACAGCCTTAAGGCTTCTTGTGCAACCCCTGTGATGAAGATGAGCAGTTTCTTACCAAGTTTTACAAGTAATGGAGCACCAGTGGAATGAAATTGACAGGGGAAAACCGACAACTCGGAGAAAAACCTGTCCCAGTGCCACTTTGTCCACCACAAACCCCACATGGACTGACCCGGGATCGAACCCGGGCCTCCGCAGTGGAAGGCCGGCGACTAACCGCCTGAGCCATGGCACGGCCCGTATCATATTATTCTAAAAAATAAAAAGCAATTTTCTGTCCTAAACAGGTTGGCCGGTTCATGTTCCTAATGCAGTGTTTTCTATGAGGTATGAAGTGTCGACTTAAAGCTTCGAAGGGTTAAAATAAGAAGTACGTCAATAACATCTTTCCAACTGGACTGCAAAATAACTCTCAAGCTTTTCATTTTGCCTGAACCGATTTATTTCGTTTGGATTTAGACCAGAAGGCTGGCGACTGGTGATGCTTGCCGTGTGCCATGTAGCATTCACCTAGCGAAGTGCACATTCAGTTTCGACACAATGAAAACGATCGGGTCGGAACACACATGTATCAGAGAGAGAGGGCGGTGAAGTGCCATCAGGGGTTAAACGGACGCCACTCCTGCACCACTTTATGTCTTAATAATATTGTTCGCCCTTTTAAATGCATCCTGCTCTTACCGAATGGAGCGTCCGAACTGCTTGTGCCGCTGAATGCGATCCACTTCACAGACTGAATCAGAGCGCACATGTGAAGCGGTTTGTACGTTTTCCGACCAATTAGTTGTTCAAAACAACGACAAAAAAACGTGTTTTTGTTTCACTTAACGACTATTTGTCAGCTGCATTGGTGAGGCCTACAGAATATTTTCAGAGGAAATAAGAGACTAAAGTAGACATTTGATGTTCTCACGGTGGTTAGTGTTACGTTCGACGACATTTGGCACGTAACCCCATGTGGAAGTGTACCGACATTTTATAGGATCCTGCTGTCTCCATCATAATCAATCCTTATGACTGTAGCAGCAGTATTCCGAAACGTCGGAACACTTCTACCGGACTACATGGCTTTCCACCCCAGAAAACAGCTTTCAAGATACTTAAAGTTTAACATTCCGAAACGTTTAACAGCTTGAAAATAATTTTAGTAGCGTAAATAGTACAGTGAACAGGCTACGGGCTGGATGATTCGGGGTTCGAATCCCAGCAGGGGCAAGAGTCTTTGTCTTCTCCAAAACGTTCCAGACCGGCTCTGGGCTTCACACAGCCTCCTATTTTAAGGGTACCAGGGCTCCTCTTTCGGGAATAAAAAGGCCGGGGCGTGAGGCTAACCACTCACCTCCACTTAGTTCCGAAAAGAGGAACGAGTAGAGCAGTATCTCCACTACCCCTATACACCTTCATGGTGTGTACAGGGTCAGCTTTACCTTCTGCCTATCCGGCGAAGTAAAAAGGTCGTCCGTGGAGAGAATTTCTACAAGGGGTCGAAACACGTACAGCGAGATAACAAAGACTTACTTACAGACACGATTATTGAGTGCTTACATTTGATGGCATTGGTCTTACAGTTGAAAATAAAATGCAACGACAAAACTTAATTTTAAAATATCTGTTTGACATTTGAGACTCCTACGACGGCGACTACGGAAATTACTTTTAGGGTGTGACGCCGTGTAGTCTGTTAAAAATTTTCCAGTGTTTCAGAAAAATTGTTGTGTCCATCTCCAGGGTAGAAGACAATCAACGAACCAACCAACTAACGACTCCCAGGTTTATGTTTTTCTCCACCAGTTGGAGCAGCTCCTCAAGTGGGAATGTTTATCATTCTATAAGCATGGATTTTAAACTTGTTGCGGTATTCGGTGTAAGTCGTTCACACACACGTGACACACACCTCTGTAGAATAAGGAGAAAAAAATTGGTTATTATGAAAGTGAGGGGCAGTAAGTAATACCACAGTTTAGCGACGAAGTGCATTAATAACGACCAGAAACGTTTAAGTATATTACTGCGGTACAATGTTTGTACCATGTCGAGTTCTGTTGTTTGGCGCAGTAGGACGTTATTCTATCTTTAGGACAGTACAGAACATTACAACGATTTCTTGTTCCGTAATAGCCATGTCAAATTTGGATGCTAACTAACTAACTCCATGGAGCAGAGTCCTTCTTGAGAAGCTAACAGGTCCTCAGCTGGTCAAGAAATTCTCCGCATTTTATGGAACCCGAAGGTTCATTACCGCATTCACAAGAGCCCGCCACCTGTCCCTATCCTGAGCCATATCAATCCAGTCCATGCCCCCCAATCCCACTTCTTGAAGATTCATTTTAATATTATCCTCCCATCTACGCCTGGGTCTTCTAAGTGGTCTCCTTCCCTCAGGTCTCCCCACCAAAATCCTGTATGCACCTCTCCCCTACCCCATACGTGCTACATACCCCGCCCACTTCATTCTTCTTGATTTGATCACCCGAATAATATTTGGTGATGAGTACAGATCATTAAGTTCCTCGTTATGTAGTCTTCTCCACTCCCCTGTTACCTCGTCCTTCTTAGGCCCAAATATCCTCCTCAGCACCCTATTCTCGAACACCCTCAGCCTATGTTCCTCCCTCAGTTTGAGAGACCAAGTTTCACACACATACAAAACAACAGGCAAATTTGGATGCACACAAGAAATGTAACTAAACATAATAAGTATGTAAAAATATAGACTGTCTCATGTTACAGCGTTAATAACCAAATATGTGTGTTGTACTTTACGTTACAAAAATTTTACATCAAAATGAATGTCAACAGAGACAGTGCAATATTCCACTTACGATTACTAGATGTTCGGACTTCTATTATCGTCTCAAATGAAAAAAAAAGCACAAAGATTCGTTGTATCGGTTCCTGTTCTCAGGTGAGAGAGGGTGTGGAGGCATGGCTCCTACCCAGTAGGAACAGACTAAGTGGGTTTGCCATCTCTGATTAGTGCCTCCTTCACCTAATGACTGGAAAAAATCGTTATGGTCGTTTTGGAATAGAGAAAGAGGGACGAAGTCCAAAAGCCTAGGAATCCTACAAATTTGTATGTTTTTGTAAATGATGGGTGTAAAAGTGCCTAAAATTTGTTATGTAAGTATTAATTTAATTCTTTCACATATGAAGATGTATTGAAACAACAAAATGCTTCCAAGAATTTCGCTATTTCCCTTGTCAGTATCATTTTACCAGTCCTTCATGTATTACCGATGCCAGGTTTATGACAATTAACCTCATTAAATAATCCTTAAAAAATAAAATGTTATTCCAAACATCGTACTTTCCTATTCGTGCCTCCTCAGTGTTATATAACTCTCTTTGTTTGTTTCATATTTTCCCTACAGTTTGCTACCTTTATTTACGCTTCTTTTCCTGTGTTTTATCCTTTATTGTACCTGTCTTCCTTCTTTCCCCCTTTGTTACCTATCGTTCTTTATTCTTACTTTCTTCATTCCTTGTTTACTGAACTCACACGTGTTATACGACTTCTTCCTTCTATAAAGTCATCTTTCCTGCTTTCTCTCTACGTTTATATCTTGCCATTTTCTCCTTCAGTTTCATACGTTCCTCCTCTTTGTGATGTTTCTTTTTTCCGACCATCTTTCCATCGATATTTTTCGTCGCTTCTTTTCTTTCTGACGATTGTCACTCGTTATTCTTTTCAGTTACGTCTCTTCCCTTCCTGTTTCTGCCTCCTTTTCTGTCAGTGTTTACTTTCCACATCAGAGTTCTGTGTGGTTCCCTTACTGTCAATGTAACAAATGCCACGCAATACTGAATCATACACTGCAACACATTTTTCTGTCTGCCTGTGACTGCCCATGTTTACTGACGCAGCTCACGTCACAGTAAGAGGGCTGGAAGGGCAGGAATATGAAAAATGATTTCATGTGATCGCATTTCGTTGTTTCACTTCTATCCTTCCTTCTTAATAACACTGACGGGAAAACTCTCAGAACACAAGTAGCTCCAAGTGTTCTGAAGGAAGGCACGACACTGTACGAGTTCGCATTTCAGTATCCACGGGAAAGAGTTTAGGAATGCAGTAGGTGCTACTTAGATGAAATTAAATGTGCACAAAGACTTTGGGATACGGGTTGGACGGTCCGGAGTCCGAATCCCGGCAATGGAAAGATATTTTTTTTTCTTTTCTAAAACGTCCAGACCGCCTCCGGGGCCCACAGGGCCACAATGGGTAACAGGGTACATTACAGGGCGAAATGCGGCCGAGGGGTAAATTTAACCATTCAGCTCAATCTAGTACCGAGATTACGCGTGAGTGGAGCTATGCTTTTACTCCTCCTATACGCCTTCATGGCGTGGACACGGACAGCTTTACTCTTACTTTTTAAGAACACTCATAGGTGTCTTTCAGTTTGCTCGGAAAAAAACAATTAGTCTGGGGAACTTAAAAGTCTGACGGCTTGGGGCAAGGATGAGACATTGTGTAAGCCTGTGGTAATGGTTGATATATATTCTTATGTTTAAAGATGTATGAACTGCACAAATTACAAATCTGTAACGTGAATGTGATAGCGAGATAATCAGAGGTGAGGACTGGACATGTGGCGACTGCTTCCTTAAAGAGTAGAGCCTGAGAAAGACAACGAATTACCTACCAGAAGAGTCAGTAATTCGAGATTCGAACGGTGTAACTTCCGTACCTTGCCGCTATACCAATGTAGATTAGGCGTTTGATCTAAAAGCTGACAACTTTCGGAAAATGAT
Organism: Reticulitermes speratus; assembly: GCA_021186555.1. Classification (NCBI taxonomy): domain Eukaryota; kingdom Metazoa; phylum Arthropoda; class Insecta; order Blattodea; family Rhinotermitidae; genus Reticulitermes; species Reticulitermes speratus. The sequence continues at coordinate 28,053,664 of JAJKFL010000005.1, forward strand.
TTTCATTTCTGTCCTGACTTTATCAAACTGAGCGTACAACAGTAGAAAATTGAGGGTGAGTGTGTATGAGGGGAGGGAGGAATGTTGTGGCATCGTTGAGATAAAAGCAAACTCAGGTCTCTCTCCCCTTCATGTCATTTGGCTAATATGCGGTCACGTGACTTCCTCAGAGTAAGGTTTGTTACTAAGGGGTTGGCGTCGGTGTGGGACGGGATGGGTAATTACGTTACTGGGGACATTATGTGTAGCTAAGAGGCGCCTAGGAGCTGTTAAGTAAAGATGTAATGGTGGAACATTACGGACGGACACTGTTGTGTCTTGCTGACTGTCCTGTGTCTAAGACTGGGAAACAGCAGCTCAGAGCTTAAAACTCGAGTCGACTGGCCTGCAGAATGCTTTCCTGTCGTCGAGCGGCTCTACTTGGAAATCCAGTGAAACATTAAACCACAGTGGTTATTATATGCACTGCCACTTTTAATATTGAAACAAAATTTGTACTGTCCCCACATATATTCCCGTTTTTTGAGTTTCATATGGTTCTCACCATAAACAGGAATATTTTCCTAAACAACATTAACCAAATTTGAAAGTATTCATATCTGTCTTAAACAGACTATAATAATAATAATTAACAAAATGCCATCTCTGCAAAGTTACCTTATTATAACTCCACTTTATTTGTTCACAGTTTTGTAACTAACATTTTAAAAAAAAAGAAGGTTTAATACAATCGTCTAGTGTATAGAAATGGCATTTTATTAATTATCATTAGGTTACTTCATTTGTATGTGCAAGGGAGACACTGTGTCTTCCTTAAGGCAAGGACTGAATTAATATTATTTACGGACTTAAATGTCTGTTGATAATTATTCTCTACTAACTGTTCCCCCTCCCCCCAATAGGTTCTCTCTTCTGCCACGCATTCTGTATATGTATCACTTTTCACTAGATGTGTGCTTTATGTTTCTCCTCGACTAAGTTTCGGAATTTCATAATACATACCCCTTCTCAAATATTTGGGTGATAAAATCAAGGAGGACGAGATGCGCATTAGTTGCAGGACGCGCGGTGAAATAAGATTTGCATTTTTTTTCACCAAGGCGCAATAACCCCTAGTGGGCCAGGGTGCCCTCATTATCGAGGCTTCACGATCACACTCGGTAGAGCTCCTCTGGATGAGTGATCAGCCCGACGCAGAGACCTCTACCTGAGAACACACAACACTCAAAACGGACAGACGTCCATGCCCCTCGGCGGGATTCGAACCCACAATCCCAGCAAGCAAACGGCCGCAGACCCACGCCTTAGACCGCGGTGCCACTGGGATAACCTTAAGATATGCATACGAAACTTTAATCGAAGAAATTGAAAGCAAGAAATCAGTCTGGAAGCATACATGGAGAAAAATATTATTGATCTTAAAGACATATGTTGTGAGGGTCTGAATTTGAGTCAAGTGGCACATTGTACGGACCGGTGGCAAGTTCTTCTGCACACAGCAAACAGACTTCGAGTCTCACGAAAAGCCGAACATTTCTTGGACGCCCGACTGTGTATCGCCATACGACAGTGCGATGTCTCAGGGCCTTAGTCGCTGACCTGTCAGTACGGAGGCCTGAGTTCGATACAAGACCAGTTTGTGTGAGATTTTTGGTGAATAAGATGGCACTAGGACAGATTTTTCTCAGAATACTTCAGTTTTATCTTATCAATATCATTCCTCCGGTACTCCATACTCGCAATTTTTTCCTCTGCCATCGGCGCTATATATCTTAGCAATTGAGAGCTTCGGTACATAAAACATTTCTCTGTCCGTCTTTCTCTCTCCTCTCTCGTTCCAACACGGGGAGTCCATTACTTGGTTTTAAAGAAGATCTTTCGTGACTCTGTTTGTTCTTCTAACGATAGCGAGAGGCCCTTTTGGACACGATATTGAACAGTCAGTAACCGTAAAGGCGAAGAATTTCTTGACTAGTTCAACGAGTGACAGTTTCTCTCAGTACATCTAAAGTAGTACTCACATAGCGTGGGAAGCAGAAAACCTGTAAAGCTCGTAGTTGCACATAAGCCATGATCAAAGTAAACTGCGGGTCTTATACTGAAAGACCTGCTGTGGCGTTACTAACGCTTTTAGCAAGTGGGGAACACAAGGGAGGGTTGGAAGCGACGGACGCTTTCCTGTGTTGTGTCAAAACAAGGCGGAAGCACAAGATAGATAGTGTGACGGTGATCGAAAATTAAACATCCTGAGAGAGAGATATTGAAAACAGGAGAGGAAGGAGGGGTAGTTAGCGTTTTGAATCATGTGATCTCATCCCCGAGGAATTACTTGTGACAGTCTGCTCAGTAACTTCCCTCACGCAAGTTAGAAGACAGTTTCAATTTTGGGCGCTAGAATGCACCACCCACAGCACGGAATGAGCCGGACGGCACGGCAGTTATGTGTCTCGGTTGTTGTTGGAGGGTACCAGCTTCGAGTTCGGGTAGCGTTTCGGAGACATCGACTGATGCTTTTCTGAGTATTTTCAACAAGTCACTGGAAAGGGACCTTAGAAACAAGCAATGATCGTTTTGCCCCACATACCACTCTATCTGTAATTCGATATCGTATATCGACCGAGTACATAACAACTATTAATCTAACTAAAGTTACGATCTTGGCGGATGTGACGCAGTGCAGTTTGGTGCATGGGTATCAAGGATTTGGAGGAACCTGCTGTCCGCAAGTTAAGAGTACGCTACTTTTAGGATTTAGACAGAACGTACCAGGTTCCTTCAAAACGTGTCTACTTTTCTGCCAAACTACACGGCGTCACATTGCCTAAGACCGCAATAATGTTACCACCGCGAGAATCACAAGTATGGCATACTACAAACTGTTGTTCGTCTACCTAATATCAAGTTGTTTTTTCTGACGTTTATGGAAGATTTAAATGTAACAGACAGCAGCCCGCCCAGACGTAGCTCTTTGCCAGTCGACACGCCGAAACATCCCAGAAGATTTGAATCCTCGTCGAATCTTGTTTGGTAGAAGTGTTTTGTGAACGTTGGTTTAGTCTCTACAGGGAAAAGCACCGTTAGACTTTTGTGGATGAAGAACGTACTGGAAACACAAATTCTAATGACGTTGGCTTACTTTTCAGCCATGCGTCGGTTTATATTTGGTGGGCCCTTGCTGCTACATTGCCGAAATTATAGTTGCAGTTATGAAAGCGGAGCTAGCGGAATGAGAAACAAACAAAAAATTGCCTTTTCTGGTCCGAACGCCATTTTGCAATATTGCCCAATGAATGTAGCAGTATCTAATACCCAGATATATTTAGGCTGCAAACTGAAACTTGTTCAGTAGACCTCTTCAATTTCTAGCCTATATATTTCAACTGCATCTTGAAAGTGCTTTGACAAATTGAAAGTTAAATTCTTAATTTACATTTGCGGGGTTTTATGTAGGCTGCTATGATGTGTTAACATTAATTAAAAATCATTTCGTAATTGCATATCTATATGTAGTCATTTCTCTCCTTTTTCATAAAATTCTTCTTTCCTTAATTTTCTTTTGCTAGGATACTGGGTGGAGATTTTATATAGATTACAGATATATACATCCGCGATTGCTTTACTGCCCGACAACATTTCCATGCATAAAGCGATCACACTATGCTGAACCACGACGGAGAGAAACAGAAAATGAACCTCCGTTTGTAGAATCTAAATGTAGTGATAAGTAAAAAGTAAACTGCGTGTTTCTTGCAGTGCGCTGACTTTTATGTGTCGGTAGAGATTATAGTACACTGGGGTGTTCTAGGTAATTAGCTTTCTTTCTTTTATTCAGAGTGAATAATATTTATAATATTATCCTAATAAATAATTAATTAATTACTTAAGAACAGTCAGTGTGGCAGATAAGCCCCAGCAGGCCCTGTAGTGCGGAGGGTTCCCTGGGTCAGAAGTGCCCACAAAGGTACAGAACACTAGAATTTGTTGTGGGTTTTTCGGACTGGAGTCCGTTCCTCTGGCAGAAGGCAGTATTCTGGATACCTGCTATGACATCTCGGAGTAATTTTGCTAACAATTATAGGACGACGCCCGATTATCAAGATGCGGTAGGCCACCGACCTATTACCGATTATCAAGATGCGGTAGGCCACCGACCTATTACCGATTATCAAGATGCGGTAGGTCACCGACCTATTACCGATTATCAAGATGCGGTAGGCCACCGACCTATTACCGAGTATCAAGATGCGGTAGGCCACCGACCTATTACCGATTATCAAGATGCGGTAGGCCACCGACCTATTACCGATTATCAAGATGCGGTAGGCCACCGACCTATTACCGATTATCAAGATGCGGTAGGCCACCGACCTATTACCGATTATCAAGATGCGGTAGGTCACCGACCTATTACCGAGTATCAAGATGCGGTAGGCCACCGACCTATTACAGATTATCAAGATGCGGTAGGCCACCGACCTATTACCGATTATCAAGATGCGCTAGGCCACCGACCTATTACCGATTATCAAGATGCGGTAGACCACCGACCTATTACCAATTATCAAGATGCGGTAGGCCACCGACCTATTACCGATTATCAAGATGCGGTAGGTCACCGACCTATTACCTCTGCCACTTAATACAGTTGATATAAAACCGTGGGAAGACGGACGATTTCATTAACAGTGAAACATTTACCTCAACTTGAATTTCGCCACTTGAGATGGAAGGATTTTGTGAACAGATGTGTTCCGTTACAACCTCATTCGGTCACTGACTGATATAAAATCAAACCATCATTTGGTTGAAGTATTCCTTTTGACTATATGCCTTTTCATAATTACGTATTGCAACATATTTTAAAATAAATTCCTACATCGAGGAGGACCGAAAAAACATCAAATCCTCCATGTTGACCTATAAATAAATTTGCGCTTGTAATGCGAAACAGAACGCATGCCTAGTCATATGTGTTTTATTACAATCAAACACCGTTTGATCAACGTTATGTGATTTACATGCTGTCTTTTATCTTGTTCAAAAAGAACGAAGAGGAATTGAATTAAAAAACATCTGTATCGGTACATGTACAGACTACGAACCGAACAACCCACTCCTCACTCACCCCACCCCCTGCTGTATCTCCGTACTGCTTTCATATCCGCTCCAACAAGGTCCCTTTTGTTTGGATGCAATGGATAATCAATTGGTATTGGAATATATCAATTTTGTTCTTCGGTTGCCATGGTTATTTCGGCCTTGTAATAATATTTTTTTAAAACCTACCTATCGTAGGTAGCCAAAGCATTTGAATTCATACATACATACACATACAGATTGAGCTGATGAAAATTTGTAGGGTAGTTGACTATTCTATATTCCTTGCTATGGCGGAACACTGCCGCTTTCCTGGATGGATGGCCTCGACACAACCTACTGCATACCATTGTATCTGCCAATCAAAATTGCTTACTGCGTTTACATACATCAAATGTGCACACACAATAACATACGTCAATCAAAACTTTGTCAAACACATCAGTTAAGCGAGTGGTTGAGAGAGACAGAGCGCATTAAACAAACTATAACCGTACCCTTTTATCAATCAACATCGCAGTTTTATACACCTCCCCCTCTCAACACGGGGGGCAGTGCTTTGTATCCGGTACACACTGAAGGTCTGTCAGATTTCAGCCAACCCGCGTGGCTCTTCCGCGTGTTTGTGTCCTTCGTTGTTTACGTCATCACAAAGCTCCACTGTGCAGGTCACACAGAACTAGACTGTTCTATCTCCAGTTACACTTCTCCTGAAAATTCAGGGAACGGCTCTCTTCTTTTCATTGACTTCATTTTTATAAATGTTGCTTATTTTCTGTCCTTCGACTTTGATACATCGTTGTTAATTAGCCATGTAGATATTTTTCTTTTTTTTTTTTCCTATTCTTTCTTTCTCTCTGGTTCTGACCTCTTTTTGCCTGTACATTGTAGGTGTGGGGATTATTTTTGCACCTCATCACTCTAAATGACACACACACTCGGTAGGACTCCTCTGCACGAGTGATCAGCCCATTGCAGAGACCTTTACGTGACAACAGACAACATTCACAAGAGAGTGATATCCATACCTCCGGAGGGATTCGAACCCGCAATCCTATCAAGCGAGCAGTCGCAGATCCACGCCTTAGTCGGCGCAGCCATCGGGATTGGCCTTCCTCTTCTTGCAGTTATGAATTACGTGAAATTTGGTCTAATGCTTGTCCCAACAGAATGCGAACATGCTAAACCTGTCCCTTTAGTAAGCGCTAACCTATGATCATAATGAGTGGAGGCATATCCCAACGCATTCTTAAACTTGACACTGCATGGAGGCGAATGTTCAAATACAAGCCCGTTCAAATTTATATACGGGAAAACCCTCCGTACAACAAAAGAAGTCTCTGTTCCTGCTTTAATCGAACCCCTAACCTCCGGTTTTCCACTGCCAGTATTTTTTCACCTATGCTCCCTACACGTATCCAGCATCAAAGCCACCTACGACATTTCCACAAAAAAAGAAGCGCTGCTTCGTCATAAATTGGAGGGCACTAAGACAAGTACTGTCCTTTTAGTCAGTCTTCAAATGGTTGAAGCTTCATAAGGAACTTTAATAACGTGACCTTTTGTGGTTTACTACGTAATAGGTTAAAAAGTGTATGACGTCAAAGCAGTAAGATGACGAACATTGCAGTGTCTGTATTTATGACTAAATGATGAGGATGAAGGAACATCAGATACAATAACGACAGAGTGCACGAACAGCAATATCAGTTGTTGCCTTTTGTGGGTGGGAACTGGAAGACAGTCAATGAAGTGTTTTCCGCATGTAATTTCACTGTACACAGACTCTTAATTGTTACTAAATATATGCTTGAGGTTTAAGAATTGAGACCTTCTTAGTTGTGACAGCGTATCGGATTATTAGCAGTTAACCAACGCGTCGAAGAAACATCTCGCCATCATGTTCAGTTACATGTGAAGACGGAGGCAGTAACTCTCTCCGAAACATTTGTAGCTGCCTACTAGACTGCGCGGTACCATGACCTAGAAGACCACAGTCTTAGCTTTCACTTCTGTCAAAATGTCAGATTTAATTCATTGTGCATTACGCGTAACATTTTGAACGTGACGGAGTTAGGACAGTTTCGTTATTAAAGGCAATATGTTCATAACATATTCACGTACACACGCACAGCTGCACATACACACTCTACATGCGCTTGTGGTAAATGCAAGTTGACTGCAGCGCTATTGTTAACACAATAACAATATAAACAAGCTTGCAGTTTTGTCGCTTCCCCCACCCTCCAAAAAACCTATTTAACATTCAGTTGTAATTTTTAAATAACTCGTTTAATTTTTATTTACATTTTTGAATAAACTCAATATTATTTCGTATTTCTGTAACTCATGATAGGAATCGAATGTAATTTGTATATTAATAATAACAAAAAATACACAATAAAATGTTAACATTTCCTCGAATAATGTCTACAATGACGCATTGAAGGGTATTATGATTAACATTATTGGTAACAAAAATACGGTCCCCATGGCGACCAGAGATGGATGAGTTTCATGTCAAACATTACGCAAATCAGTTTAGCTTTGTTTTTTGCGTGGTGCGGACAGAACAAGCGTATCGGGCAGTTTACAGGTACTGTGACAGTAGTTATTTTAATGTTACTCTCAATGTCTGCACTGAGAGGGTACTATTAAAGTGTATCTTTAGCAACGTGTTTGTAGGTGGATAAACTCGTTTGAAGATGGTCTATTATAAGAAAATTGTCTTACAGCTAATCTTGTCCGAATGCTTAGCAGTGTTGAGACTTTGGCTTTAAAGCTCTCTTATGTATCACAGGAATAACGAATAAGCTACTACTATTTTTCTACAAGCTTTAAAAATAATTTATACAAAATTTACTTTTAACACAGCGGTAAACATTTTTAATACTGTGGTAAACTTTCGGAGTATATAAAAATTATTATATGTACATATCAACGATCCGTTGTATACTCGAATTACGGCACTGTAGACAGTTATTGAGCTTTGTGTTTAAAACAGATATGAATGAAGGTGACTTAGAGGTTGTGGAAACTTGTAGCACGAAACGCTTATAAAAGTCTGTTAAGAAAATTGGCATAAAATGGCTGTATAAAAGAACTGAAGCTCCTTATCTCTTATTTCAGTATATGACGTATGTAGCAAAACAGGCTGCATCACGGGAAAGTAGATGCGGACGTGTTTGAAATGGAAACGATAACTTAGGAAGACTTAGAATACGATGGAAATGTGATATGAAGAACGGTCTTCAGAAGTGAGTGAGTGAGCTAGCTCAGATTCGGTTTATTCAGAATGATTAAGGCGTCTCATTACGCAGCTTCCTGGCTATCCTGTGAACTGGTTAATTTGTGTAATCCTCAAATCTGCAACACCTTACAAAATAATTATAGTGACCAACAAATGCACATAACACGACTAAAAATCATACATAACATATAAAATTTCTACATGTTTCAGCGCCGGGGCGCAATCTTCAGGGAATCCAAAATTTCAGATATACGCCGTTCTATTTATTTCTAAAATTGTTTCTATGCATTTTTATGTATTTACAGGACTAGATCCTTCCGGATCATACACAATGTCGTCAGATGTTTGCATGCATACTTGACATAAAATTATATAAAAACCTTGGACTTTTGCCTGCAGCTACATCTTACATCAACTTTGAGGTAACAAATTTCGTAATTTTATAAGCCAGACATTTTAGTACTTATTGGTACTTGTACGTCTTTGTACTATGGAGTGCCTGCAGATGGCGCCCTGGCGCTGAATCGTGTAAGAATTTTATATATTATGTATGACTCCTAGTCGTTTTATGTGCATTTGTTGGTAACTGTAATTACTTGTAAGAATAATGCAAGGAGTATACAAAGTCAAACCTTACAAACTATCAAGATCTTGCACTGAATGTCGCTAGTGTAGCCCACATCTCTCTCGACAGTCATATTGGGTTTTCCTGAGTCAAATGGTTAAAAGGTACCTAGATGCTGCATGTGTCACGATATTCATTCTGAGATAAACGGAGTTGACTATTATTTCTGTAATAGTGTTATCCGAAACTGAAAAGGGAGAGACAGACAGACACAAGCAGTTCGCTGATAAAGTTTTGAAGGCCAGGTACATTGGGTCTGAACGTTCTGGGCGACAGCCACACTGGCGTATCACAGTAGGATTCGAATGGTTGGTGAGGTGTTCAGTCACTAAGTCACTTTATTACTGACTAACTGAATGACTGACTCTTCAATCATTCACTCACTCAATCGCTATATCGCTCACTCATTGATTAGGCTACTCATTATCAGCAATATAACTAGAAAGTACATTGCTAATTCCAAAGACAGGAATTAACAAGACAATGCACGTATAACGTAACCCTGAGACAAGTTCGTGCAACCATTGTTGCCGTGAAAAAGCAATAGGTATTACATATTCTGAGTGTGTGTTTGTAGCCTTAGTTATCCAGCATGCAAAGCGCATGCGCCGTATTATATTTCATCTGTGGCCTGTCAGGCTCTACCATACTTTTTCATATTATCTTATAAACGGCGCGATTTTCGAAAAAAAAAAAGTTAGTGAACGTAAAATGTGTGTTTTGATTTTCTCTACAATTTTGTCTGAAATATTTCTAATTCTAAGAAGAAATGAGCGAGATATCTTAAATGCATATTGGTCTTCATGTAAAGTACCCGTTATTCTTGTCACATTTTAATGAAACGTGACTTTTCTTGACAGATTTTCGAAAAGTATTTAAATATCAAATTCAGTGAAAATCCGTCCTGTGGGAGTCGAGTTTTTCCTTGCGGACAGACGGACGGACGGACATGAAGCTAATAGTCGCTTTCCCCAATTTTACGAACGCGCCTAAAAAACGAAACTAATAGTTCATAATTTCCCTGTGCTGTAACTACTACAGAATTACAAAACTGTGGTAAAGTGTCTTACATAAGGTTCCATATTAGGAACTCTAAAATGGTCCAGTTTAACGGCAAGTTGTTTTTGTAGTATACTCTGCATCACAGTGTATAGAAGGGCCCCAGCGTTTGGGCAGTGATACCAAAACCTTAGGCCACAGTGAAGTTCTAAATTGACAGACGAACCCAGTACCTCAGAGCAAAAACTAGATACTGGTCGCAGATGACATTCTCCTCGTCGAAGTGCAAACCATTACATCGTCGTGCCCTCGTTCTCATCCTCTTCCTTCTCCATCTCTTTCTCCCTTCCCCCCCTCCATTATCTGTCTATTTTCCTATTGAATTTACACGTACATATTTTAGGATTTGCGTAATTTGAAAAAAAATGTTGTCCTTTAGGAAACCGTATTAAAATGTATATTTGCGTAGGAATTCGACGGTTTGCGTTTTAGGTGTGTAGATGTTTTAGATTCGATCTTGACTTTGGCTTGACTGCACATTTAAGCGTCATGCATTACCTGAAACATTTTACTAAACGTTTTACTCATGTAAAACTATTCCTTGGATATTACTTTATGTATGCCATAGTATCCGCGTAGTAGTTTTATTCGACAGACAGTATGTATATGAGTTGCATTTCAGTTAAGCGTTTAATAATAATAATTGCATTAATGATGATAATAATAATAATAATAATAATAAGCTACAATGTGGCACTAAAATATGGTTGTTGTTGTGTGATTTCAGGCTTTCGTCGCCGTGTAAACGAGGTCTTCGCTTTTCTTGCACGTTATAGAGCGTTGATTTGTAGCTACTTTGCGGGACAACCTTTGGGTCCCATCTTCAAGGGTCAAGCATTGACTGCTTGACCCTTGAAGATAGGACCAATATGTTGTCCCGAAACGTCATTAACTAACTATCAATAAATGGTGCGTAACATCTCAAAAGAGCGAAGACCTCATAGTTGTTATTCTTTTTCTAGCATAGTTTAATTTTTATAGGGGTCTAATGGAAGAAAATTGTCCAAACTTCCCCATAGTAATTTTCTTTTCGATTTATTCCTAGCCTTTTTTTTATTCCTGGCATGTTCCAGCATCAGACGGAAACATATCTTTCTGCTTCGCCCCCGAAGTATACTTCCTTTTTGATTTCCATTTTCTTGTCTTTACTCTGGCCATTCTTTTTTATATGCCACTCGACTGTAGTCCCTCCTCTTCTAAACCCATTCACAAACGTTGAATTCAAAGTTCTTGTCTTTGAATTTGATTTCTAATTCTCTATATTAATTCTTTTCCTCAGTACTTCTAAAGAAATTCATACACATTGATTGGGTCTTACTTCTGTTTCTTTTTGTAATGTTTTATGTTTCGGCGTCTTACGGTGGAGTCGGCTTAAAATACTCGTATACTCTGTTCGTGTGTCTGTCAAATGTCAGTTGCTCGTATTCAGACCAGGTGCCGCATAGTATCACTAGGAGTATCTATCGTGTTTAGTACACCAACTATAAAGCTACTGACGTCATAAAATGCCAACATTTAATGACTCCAACACCCTCTGGCATTTACACCTGTGTAAGACAAAAATATATGTGCCATTGGGTACGATTCCCTTGGCTGTTATACCACAAACACACGGACAAAACACGTAGGGGATACTAACACAAGGAGATATTTAACATGACATTTACTGCTGTGTCGCTGCTACTGCTAGCATAGGAAGACCACGAGTTATATTTATGGGTGACAATATTCGCCCCGTGGAACCAGTCATACCTAGCCCCGACAAGGGGGATGTAACAGATTTATTGATGTGACTATATGGTGTTCTGCCGTCCTGTCAGGGCAGAATTTGTGTTATTTGGACTACTTCTCATTTCTTCCGCCAGTTAGCGTGCCCTGTCTCTGACAATCGCAACTTTACTTGCCTCATTTATCATACACTTTGGCTTATTTGCTTGTGATATGAATTTCTGGTGCTAAACTAGGATTGCCGTGGTTTATCGCATTTTAAACATTTGACTGTAAGCTAAATTCACTTTACTGCTTTTATTGTTTTGCTAAATATCGACCTGTTTTATTTCAAATTTCATCAGTTTCCAGCTAGACCAAGGAGCCCAGTGGAGCAACAGTCGTACCTTCATGTATCCTGTCATTTGAAGAAGGAAACGTAACGAGTATTCGGAATTTTGTGGCTTGAAAAAAGACACCTTGGATATTCATGTGTATTTATGTCTTTGTGTGAGTGTGTACGCATATATGCGGGTTGATTTTATGAGAATTTGGTACATCAGACCTGCAACGCTACATAATCCACGATCAACAACTTTCGTTTAAAGTGCTTTCGATTTGGAAAATGTTTAAAAAATGCAACGGATAATGATTTCTGACTAATTTATGTCCGTACAGTAGTGCGTTTATCTGTACAAATATATAAACTTATATCTACAGCAAACAAACATCAGGCTCAGTGACGTAGTTAGCATAGGAAAGAAATCCATTTTAAAGAATTGAAATTTGAGTTCGGTTTTACACTCTTACTTCTACAATGAGTATTTTTTATTCAAAACAATTTACTAATATTTAATACACTTATTACATTCCATACCTTTAGGTCATATCAAATTCTGTGTACGCATATGCTTATTCATATTTTATAGTTCTATTTAGTTAGTAGCGGGGAATATTCCTTCGGGTTACAGCAGCCGGAACGAGAAGCTGGCAGTTCACTTCCATTTAGTGCTAAACTTAAAAATGCTTGAGACTTTAAATCCACAATACCTTAAGTATTCAGGGCTTGGTGCTTAATTACCATAAGGGACAACTTTACATTTATCCATAAATTTTCAGAAATGCCATACATTTGTCAGCGCATTGCTCTTATTAAGGGTACTGAAATGTTAAAGTAGGCCACAGAAATTAAAACTAATTTTTTATAAAATATAATTGAGCGGATGAAATGGTAATAAATTGGAAAAATTGCGAAAATATTAATGCTAATATACTGCTTAAGATATTTAGGAACATTTTAATTTATTTAATCTCAATAGATGGAACATGTTTATGACGAAAAGAATTATGTGCAAAACCTGTAGCACGTCGGGGCAATCTCCTGCCCACGGGTCAATGGGAGATTCTGTTGAGGTATTATTAATGACATGATGTTTCTTAAATCTTTACTTTATCATAGAAACTACAGAGAATGGTCGATAATGGCTAGTGTATGCCTGCTGTACTTGTAGCTGGATATAAGAAAGTCGAGTGAAGTTTACAACAGTTCTGCTATAATTATCGAATCCTCTATCATCGTTAATAGTATTAGGTTTGCATTGACACAGACATGTCTGTATTGCAGCTTCTTGACCGCTCTGTCAGCAGTTCGGACTCGCCTATTTACTCGTAAGTGTCGAACGATGGGTTGATTAGTGGATAATGCGTTTGGCAGGCCGTCGAAGGAAGCAGTCATCGCAAGTACTATCTCCGTATTTTCCTGGACGGACTGAGCGAAACCACGAAATATCTGACAGGATTACCGGCTTCTCTTAGTCTGAATTATGTGAGAAGGCAAAAAAAAAAATTGACAATTGTTTTATTTAATAGTTTCTGAAGTACAATACTAAATTTCTATCACGGGGGTTCCTCGCCTCACCCGGTTCCAGAACAAACGTAGGTGCCCATCTCTGAAATATAGCCAGTGTATGATATTTTTAAATGCGTTACTTAATGGCGCTGTCAGTTACTGAGGTAATAGAGCATCTGTGATAGATGACTGAATGAAAGTGCATCCACTGATGGACTGTTGCTGATGAGGAAAGCCCGAAGTGGTTGGAAGAAAGCCTGTCCCAATGCTATTTTCTTCACCACAAACACTATATGACACCCTGGGAATGACCCCGGCACTCCGCGGTGACAGGACGACGACTAACCGCCTGAGTCATGGCACCTGTGTTATGTGACAACTGATAACAGCAGTGCTGCAAAACATGTAGGGCAGGCGTGCACAAATCTCAGGCACCAGGTCGCCCGAGCGATCAAATTTTCTGCGGTGACGATTAATATTTGTGGGTCCTCCTATGGAACTTCTGGCTCCTAGAATTTTGTAGTAGCAGCAGATTTGTACAAAAACTGTACACCCCTGATGTAGGACATGGGGCATTAATATTTATGTTGTGCCTGATAGGATGAAAATGATGACGGGATCATGTTAACATGAATGAACTACGTAGCACCTAACAGATTGCATATGCTTTGTCTTGGGAAGGAATACCATTTATACGTGATGACAATATAGCACTGTAAGTGCTAGGGAAGACGTGATATTTATGCGAGTTGGGAACTAGAGGCGATATTGCGAAGAGCAAAATTTATAGCAATGAAGAAAAGATTTGGAAGGAACAATAAAGAAAGAGGCAGAGAAATGCAATATCAAGCTAAAGAAGGAGAACTGTACAAGGAAGTCGCTGTGAAAATCCGCAAAAATAAGCGTCTTTCTTATATAGCGGTGTAAAGAAGTTAAATCCCAGAATAACACAACATTATGCATTTTCAGCTACAGCTGCAGATATCAGAAGCTCATAGTGGTTAGGATTTGAGGTTTTCACGGTGGTGGAGATCATGTTGTGGCCTTTTGGGTAATGACAGAACATACATGCCTCTATCTTCAGTGTTCATACATTTTTCTTGCACTCATTCTGAACAAAAAACAGCTTCATCTTATGTGAGGCATTTAAGGCTCTCAGAGCTTTATTCTTCAACTGTTTGAACCTGAAAATGAAGGCAATACGATCCTTCGATATGTCGGCAACTATAACCGCAACGACACAGCGTAAACATGCCAGAGGACTTGAGCTTATGTCTTTGTAAGCTGCATGGTTTTAGTACGAAATATGGCAGATGACGAAACTCGAGGCTCACCTCTAGCATGGATGTTCTGTTAATTGTATCGGCACCTCTTACTCTACCAAACAGTTTCTGAGTTTTATGGATCTTTAGCCTGTGCAAGTATAAATGCCTTTATGATGCACAATGTTATTCAATGGTTTCCCACATTGAAATGCTGTAAAATCTTATCATATTAGGAAACAAATGCACAACGTAATAATTTTGCGCCTTTCGCCTCCTTTTATTGAAATATCACAACACTTTTTAACACTTAAGGAAAAAAGAATATTTGACGTAAAATACTATATGCTTCTCATTTTTCGCTACAACTTGTTGTAAAACACTTCTCGTTCACTGAAATATTTATCTGGTGAGTTACGCGCGAGACGCACACATTCGAATCACGTTGGCATGTTTGTGTGTCTGTTGCACCTCATTATCAGTTTCTGAATAATCTGATTATTTTGACGAAATATAAGGCCATTCGAGCAGACCCGAAGATAATCCTACAGAATTTCAAGAACAAAATCACGGACGCGCTAAATTGTGAAACAGAATTTTCAGGTGTTCTAGTTACGTATAGGGTCTAAAAATGTATATGGTAACAGACCTTAGAAGAATGTAGAAGTCTCGTAATGGCAATAATTCTTCAGAATGTATACTAACAAGCTGGCGGCCGTGCAATTCTTTTTTCGTACTCGAAGTTTTCGGTGTGATGTCGATAGCTAAAGAATAAGTTAACACTGACTTTTGAAATTTGGTGTCGAGGTAGGTCATAAATATTTGTAAGTAGCAGGATACAGTAGTATTCATAAATCAACAGTTACAAACCTAGGGATGATGCGAATATTTGAAGTTACATCCGACTGCTGACATATCGTACGGAATCTGTACGTAAGAAATGAGTTATGTACAAAAATAAATAGGATAATGAATAAATAAAATAATTATAATAAATTTGCAGGGCTAGAAAAGTAAGCTGAAGAAACATAGGTCTTGAGTTACGTAGAATTCGTAATTATGCAAATATTTTTGATAAAAGTTTATATTTAAATGTTTTACAATGTGACGTATACATATATGTCCATCATACAATATGAATTCACATATTTTATACATATAAAAACTGGTATTAACTGCAGAGTTCATTGAAGGTTATACATTTCATAGATGTAATCCGTTGTACTATAAATGATTTTAAGCTTGGTATGTACTCCCTGAAGATGGGATTGTCATGCCGAAACATGTCGGAGTGAAATGGCTGTAATGTCATATATGTTGTAAGTGCATTTATTTGGCACAGTAAACGAATAATTGGGGGAGTTTCAATAATTTCTCTGGAATTAAGAAATGCTGCCTAGAGACGGAATTGTGTTCAACACTTCAGTGCTTATTGGGTAATGTACGAATGTGTGCATCCTGCATTAACATTAAATAAGCTCTGTATTTTGCTCACAGACTGTATTTGTGTTTTCTATGATTCTCACACCAGCGATTATTTACGCAAATAAGATTAAACGGCTTGTCCTTCTAACTGAGACGAAGTGTTGTCTGTGGTAGGAACTAAATTTTTAAATATTATTTTAATGAATTATGCTTGAAAGGATTAAATGAAACAAACGATTGGCGAGATGCGAGAGGGTGTCGTGCGGGTGAGGATGCTTTTACCGCAAAGTAAGAGAATTAAATGACGAGCGGTTTTTGGGTCCCCTGAATCAAGCCTTGGGGTTTGCGGTTGGGGAAATGAGATACAGAGGTAGGGCGCGGGAGGGGGATGAACGTGTATTCAAGTTCCAACCCCTCGGAAGTACAACAAAAGGACTTCCAGTATAACCTCATCCCCAAGAAGCAAACCATCACTCAATTAAAATTAAACGGCATCAATTATTTACAATTTTGTGTAATTTCATTTTGACAAAGCCACGAGATCCCCCCTTCTGCGCTGCGGGCGTGTGTACACAAAACTACGAAGTAGGAAGCTGGGTACAGCGGTAGGATATATGCGTGTAGTCAGACACGCGTCCTCTACTGGGTCGAGTGAAACGACCATCAAATATGATGACCAAGATAAGTAAATTATTGCAAGCAGAAGGAGTTATTTCTAAATACCTCCATCTCGTTCTTGATCTTCCACGAATTTGGGCCTATGGTCTCTTCGCTTGAGAATGAACTATTGGAATTGAACTACTGAAGATTGATAAGTCTCACTGGACGGTGGATCGGCCCATGTCAAGGCCACTACGTACACAGGGCAACCCAGTCACAGGCAAAGGCGGACAAATGTCAGTGCCCGGAGTTTGCTTCCAATACACGATGCCAGTATTCGAAAACTCGAAGTCAGTAGGCGCCTTAGATCGCGTGGCCTGTGATCGGGCTCCAAAAAATTAAAACACTGAACTAGGACAAGTAACTGAAGTGGCGTAGGTAAAGCCTAAGAGGTGCCTTTGTTAACACGGCAAGAAATTGCGGTTTGCATAAGAGCCAGGGAGTATCTCGACCAGCTGAGTGACTGTTAGCTGCTTTAGGAAGACACTAAACTGTCGCGTAGTTGTGTTTTTCAATTACTGATGGTTATTTTATCCTATAACTTCTTGTGTTTTGGTTAATCGTACGAATACTAACAGTTACATAAAAATAGATCATGTTATTAAACGGGGGGGGGGGGGGGGTAAAGAACAAGGAGAAGGAGGAAAGAAAAAAGGAATGATGAATGAAAGAAATAAGAAAAAGTGAAAGGATGTAAGAAGAAATAAAAACAGAAGTATAAAAGAAAGGGAGAAGAAAGGGAGAGACGACGATAGTATACACCAAAAGAAAAAAGAACAAAGAAAAAGTGAAGTAATAAAGAAAAAGGAAGAAACGAAAACTAGAGAAGGACAAAAGAAAGCAACAAGGACGAGAATGAAAGGCAAAGGAAAGATAGAGGCAGAAAAATAAATGGAGAAAGAAAAAGCAATAACAAAATAGGGAAATAAATCAATAAACGAAGGTGAGAATGTAAAGCAACAAGGACGGAAAATAAATAAACAAGGAAGAAAGGTGGAGAGACCGAAGACCAGACTGTGTAACTTTAAAATTACTTCTTAAAAGGAGCCAGAATGTGGCTTTGTGACTTATTGTCTAATTAATAACGAACCGTCCCATACAGAAGTTGAAGGTGTGTGCAGAATCACCAGAGTAATCAGAGGGGTGGTGCGACGGATACACCCTTATATCGCCGCGGCAGACGGAACACCCAACATCTGTTTTTGATTGTTAGCAGAGTTGTAACAAGTTGTTTCATCGAGCAGTACGTTATCAGCTTCATAAATAACGAAAATCATTACTGAAGGAGAGGAGGATGCATTGTGGGAACATGATGGACCCTTAAAAGGAAGGAGCAGCTCAGGAGAATGAAAGACAAATGTCCAGAATATTTCTAACGTCTAGCGAATTGACAGATTATGTAAGGTCAGTCATTTCAACTGATGGAGGTAACAAATTCCTTTCCTCTTGGTGGTAGATTTATTACTTATGCTTTGTGTTTGGGAGTTCCCGGATACGACCTTCCACGTGAGACCTGCAGTTCTGAGGTTTTCGTGGTTTAGCTCAGTGCTTCCTTACAAACCTTGTTATTACGCCCTAAAATTGGCCACGACCGCATCATTTCACATCAGTTCATCCTTGAAACTAATCCTGCAATTATATTAACCATCTTGACTCACATAGGAACTAACCGTGAAAATACTTCGATGTGTGGACTATATAATTGGAAGCTCCACGTTTCCCATTTGATGCCTTCTAACTAGCTGACTGACTGACCAACAACCTGAATCCGGAGAACGTCATCAGAAGCTAATAATAGCTCATTTGGCCAACATTCTCCGCATTTTAAGCAGCATGAACTTCCACTGCTTTCTGCACAAGGGCCTGTTTCTTAGCCTTACCTCAATCAGTCCACACTCACAAGGCCAATTTCAAATCCGTCCACGTATACCGCCGTATTAACGTCAGGTTTCACCACTCAATTTTGTATGTATTTCTCATCTCCTCCACGCCTACTACATACCTCACTCATTTGATCATTCTGATAGACCTAATATTCGGCGAAGAGTACACATTACGAAATTCTTTATTAGGCCCACGCAGTTTTCTACATCCTCCTGCTACTTCCTGCCCTTAAGTCTGAACATTCTCGTTAGCGTGAATTTAAGTTAAAAAGAAGTAATGCACAAGATTATTAACAGAGTAAGATGCATTTGTAACCCCTACTTACGTTTCGGCAATTAAGTTGCCATCATCAGAGGGCGTTCATCAAAGAATCACAAGTATCTATGGCATCCAGATACACATTTGACATTGTATCTGGATGCCATAGTAGCTTGTGATTTTTGATGAATGTCCCCTGAGGGTGGCAACTTGATTGCCGAAACGTATGTAGGGGTTACAAATGCATCTTACTCTGTTAATAATCTTGTGCATTTGTTGGTTTTAACTTAAATTCATAATCAAATGCACGTTACATACAACATAAAAAATTATCGATAGCGACTTATTTTAAATGCCTTTAATACATATTATTAACCTGTTGAATCTCAGTGTAAGTTACTTTAACGTTTAAGCGGAATATGCTGATCCTTCTTCATGTCCAGGCAGAACAAAAATTCCCCAACAGAGGTTGAAGAAAATACTGACCTATTCATAATTAGAAACAAAACAAAATGGAACGAACCCCAAATAAACGAAGGAAAACAATGCACAGACACAATTAATGCAGTCTAATTTATAAGATATATGTATATATACACAGACACACCACACTTTTTTTACTGGGTCGTGGTCATTGGTTTGGCTCTGATTAGGTTTAACAGCAAAATTTTGAGTAAACTAATGAACATTCGGGATGTATAAAGACATACGTATATTACTAGCTATGCAACTGGCTCCGTACAGATTGTTATCCGGGCTCAGCCCCAGTTGCAGTTACGTAGTATCCTACTCCTGACGGGTTGATTTTGATATCCGTTGTAAGGCAATAAATTCGCTCGTGTTCACATCTAACGGGAACACGCTATGAGAGGAAGGCACAGCGCAACGATTCTAGTGACTGACCTTCCTTCTGTTTAATTATTTTTCTGTTTAATTATTTTGATAACAGAATCACGGTTTAGTGTGTTGTTGGGAAAGATATATTTCAATTTTCTTTACAGCCTTTGCTCGAAATATTGTTTTATTCGATATATAAATAACGAGTTTTTTTTACGTGAAGCAAAAGCCCAAATCGGGCCTAGGCCAACTCGGTTTGAAATTTGTAGATCACACACAATTATACACACAGTTACACACACACACACACACACACCCGGTGGGACTCCTCTGAACGAGTGATCAGCTCGTCTCAGAGGCCTCTACCTACACAACACACAACAAACATAAGAAACGAACATTCATGCCCACAGCGGGATATGAACCAGCGATCCCAGCAATCAAGCGGCAGCAGACCTACGCCTTAGACTGCATAGCCACCGGGATCGGCAAATAACGAGTCACCTACTTATAATTACAGTAGAATTGCGCTCAGGAACGCTTGTAGCTCTTCTTACAATGTCCGTTATTACTTTATGATTGTGACCAAAGTTTGGTTGGTTGATCGACAGATTTTAGTTAAAGTTCTCAGTACCAACTTCTATGAAAATTCGTTCAATGATCGGTTCTCGAGTTGTTGTCTGCGGACAGACTGACGAAGAGAGAATATTTTTGCATCTTTTTGCTGGGAACGCGCCAAACCGATGAGTTACGAAAGAATCATGACGTAGTTTCAACGTATTCAGAACCAATATCAGAGCGTTCCGTATGATATACTGCAGAGGAGATATTAGAAACTGGAGGGAGTGAGAATCTCGCTCCATCTCGGAGGCTGGGGACCGCCTTCCCTGCTTCTATTATTAATAAGCTTGCTGCAAGAGACAGTCGTGTAATTGGAAAGTGTGATCAGTCAGAAGCAGCGGCAACTTGCGGCACTTCGGTGGACGGAATATAACTGTCTTTGTGCACAGAGGAGCAGTGACCTCTGCAACATGGTACAGTCGTCCGTCTTCAGCCTTCAGATACTGTATTTACAAGTCGGCACTAAAAGTAAGAAAAGCGACACATACTGTAACAAATACAGTTAACACTTTGAGACCAGAAATTCATCAAATTCAGGGGTCTCAAACTAAATTCGTATTCGGACGAATAATTTTGAAGAATACAGCGGGTTGCACGTCATTTTAAGAGATAAATATTTTAATTTTTTTAACTGAAAACACCATTAGTAATATTGGATACTTTTAATAGCAACAATAAGACATGAAACAATTACTGAATCTTAAACGTAACTGTACTGTTTTCTCTTTACTGACGTATGCTGTGCGTTACCACCTAGGGTAGAAATCTTCTTTAAGTTTTGACGAAAAAACTTAATTCTTTGAGTAAAAAACTTGGCCACTGGCCCGGAATACATTCGCTAATTAAAGTAAGGTCTGCGACAGGGCGGAATAAATTGAACTGGTGGGTCGTGTGTTTGAGAATCCTCATCCAAAAATTGATTGTTCCGGAATTTTATCTACATCCAACTGTATTCTACACATAATCCGTTTAAGGGCAGAAGGAAGCAGCATACAAAGTGACATGAGCATTACTTCTTAATGTTCTGTTGTATTCTATTACGTTAGCTTTCCTTAGGCAGACACTTTCTGCTCAGCACTTCAGTGTTCGTTTATCTAATTCAGATTTTCCAAAATTTTCCTACAATCAGGACAGCAACTGTGGCATAAAGGAACATAGCAAACTTTATATTCCGGTGAGTTTTAGCTAGAATGTTAACCTTTTCTATGGTAGTTAAAGTATAAGAAATCTTCCTTCAATAGTTGTTTCCATGATAACGTAAAATCAGTACTTCTGGAAAGCCAAGAATATTTAATTCTAGCAGTTGAGAGGCAGTAAGACACGTTCCTTCCACTTACTTTAAACACAAGAAATTAACACTAGAAAGGTCTGCGCTTTTAAGCGATGTCTCCTGTAAGCTTGGAAACTGTTAAATGTATTTTTTATAATGTTCATTCCAAGCATTGTTGGTAACTAATTCGCAACACTCAGACCAACAAAATGCACAGTATTGTTTCTTAGATACTTATATTATAATATCAAATAAAATATTCCTACATGTTTCGACCCCCAAGGAATCATCATCAGGGAACCAACCAAAGCAATACTGCATGAAACTAAAAGTTGGTAATTTAGTTTTATGGAGTATTGCTTTGGTTGGTTCCCTGATGATGATGCCTTGGGAGTCGAAACAAGTAGGAATATTTTATGTAATATAATATTCGTATCTAAGAATAATACTGTGATTTTTGTTGGTCTGAGTGTTGCGAATTGTTAAATGTATGTGCGGTCTACAGATTGCAGGCCCACAGGTCCCGAAAGATGGTTGCTTTAGAAAACAGAATTTTATTTTCAGAATGGTTCTGCCACAGTTTTTATTTAAATCGCCGTTTTAAGGGGGGTGACTTTTGTAATGTGACAAATAAAATCAGGATCCACCCTTCTGTTTCCCCCTGTGATGTTCACCCCCTGCGAGGATCTGCTAATGAGTTGTTTGTCGTGTGAACTGTATCAGGAAGCCCTAGGGGAAGAGAGCGATCTTGACGCGGATGGGGTTACAGAAGGAAGAATCAACGTAACTGTATCAAATCCAGTCAATACTGAAGGGAAGGCTTGGTTTTGATTCCAGGGAAGGGCGCTAGAAATTGTACGTCTTCGCTGAGACATTTGGAGGAAGTTTGGGACATACGCACTGCGCAACCAGCTGTTACCGTGGCTCAGGTGTAAGATTTGGGACTAAGAGTACGTTGTCATCATAGCTCAGTAGAGGTTACGAATTAGGCGATCGATATCGACTTCCGACACGGGCTGTTAGATTTTAGGATCCAGGACCAGACAACTGTGTCTGAAGGGCCTCCGAGCCGACACTGTCTTCCACACTGGCCGACGACGTCTCAGTACTTTGGTAGTACGTAGTCAGGAAAGCTTGATCTTCAAGGCAGCAAGTTGAGCAAAGTGGACTGATTATATGCTTACTGCTGTGGCTGTTGACATATATGTTTATACTTATAACTGCATAAGAAACAAGGTTTTTAAAAACTGGTGGTTTGAAACATGTTTACAGAAAGCTGTATTTGATACACAACAGAGCGATATGGAATTCGGCGTGAACATAATTATAAGCCTATTTTATAAAATGATATTATTTATGCAGAAAATCGGACTTCAAGCTTTAACTTGGCAAGTGTTCATAGAGTGGTTCTCTGGTTTGACAGTGTTGTCTGGTGGAGCATTCTGCCTTCATCTTGAGGGTAAATATTTCATGTTTAATCTTATGAACTAAGTTACGACTTGCCGAATTTATTTCAAAACATTTGACCACTAATAATATGCCACAAACATTTTCTGTGTACTAATGCAGAGACACATGCCGCCTATTTTTATAATTCAGCTTGTCTTGAACAGCACATGAATCCAGCAAGTCCGCTAGTGGCTTACTAATAAGCCCAGGTTATACTTATGGCAGTAATTTTGACTTCTCTTCTTAATCACTAGGTCTAGGCCAGCTGTGGGTTCACAGCCTGTTAGGGACTGGAAAGACAGCGTCACTTTATTATTCCCCACGTCAAGAATGTGTGGAGCTTCATCTTCATCGTCTCTATACCTCTTCATGGCCTTGTAATAGATGTGGGTTAACTTTGCTTTATATAGGAAATAAACTTAAAATTTTTCTTTATATAGACTACGTCGTTTACTCTGAGCTGCGTTCTAAATCTCAGAATAAGACCCAATTGCGGACCAAAATTCTGGTAAGGTGCTTGCTGTTCAAGCCTGTGGCATACTTCAAAATCGATTATAAATGACAATGGAGCAAGTACAATAACGATTTGCGGGTGAAGACGGAAGTAGGCGTATAGGACAAAAACTAGTCGTAGTGTCATTTTGTCAAGCCTAAACTTCACATCGTGTTTCCTTGGGACTGAGAACTGGCCTCGAGGTGAGAAGCCGCCTGGGATATGGTACCGCCACTCTTACTCGTTTCCTTGTAAGAGGCAAAAATAAAAAAGCACTGTTTTGCTTCAGGCCCTGGGTGCGTAACCATCATTTTTGACGTCTTTCTTCTGTCATCGTTTCATGTGAAAACCGCAGAAAATTTCAAACTTCGCGTGTTATTTCTAGCAAATGACAACCCCAAACCATTAATTTCCAAGTATTTTTTATGCTATGGAACAGAAGCATAAAAACGCCTCGGTGGTACATGTTAACCCCTTAGTATTATATAAAATAACCGAAAAGATTCTTTTTTTTACAAAACGAGGGAAAACATGCATCCCTATTCCTCTAGGGGCGTGTTCGTCTGATGATGTCAATAGCTCTGAAAAGAACTCAGATAGAGAAGGAGCTGAACAATGTGGATGAGAGCGCAGTCTGCCGGTTGCCTTTAAACCACGTATACATATTGTAGGTGCAGACAACAATGGAGGGGTATAAGGTAAGAGGGAGGGAGGGAGGTAGTGTTCTTTAAAACTTCCCACTGATTGAGCCCACAAAAGAGGTAGAGGGGGGTGAGGTACCTAAAATCCTTCACGGTGGTTTTACTGCGTTACGGCATCTCTCGCGGATTCTTCCTCTCTGTTGTCATCCTGATGTACCACAGCATTGGGGTTGTTGAGAGGAGGGGGAGAAGTCAGTTTTCAGCCCTGTTCTCGTAACACTTCACTTCCCGACGCACAAAAACCTCACGTGGAGTGGCTTTTTAGCTAAAGGTACATTGGTGCAGTTGGGCGAGCATCCATTTACCATATTCCTGTCAGCAGGGAACCGGAGGGCACATGTACAACTGACAGAAGAAGGAACGTTATGACATTTCAACCAGAATGGAGAAATAAGATTTTTTTTTATTCCGTCATACGTTCGTAGGATGCAGCAGCTTACAGATTGGCGCATCGTAAACATAATCTAGGTATAAATGTTCCTGACAGCGGTGTGTTACAGTAAGCATAGTTTTTATTTTGTACACTGATAATCATGTTAAATTTCTGCAAACAAAACTTCTTGGAAATTGCTGTCATATGTTGTGCGCAAGGCAAGGTTTCTACAGACTTGGGTCCGTTGGTCCAGTAATCGAAACTAACTTTTCCTAAGAATGCCAACTGGGTGGAACCGTACCTTACGGGTGATGATGGAAATGGAGCCAGTTTCCAAAAAGTTACATTTGAGAAATTCAAGAAGAGAGAAAAGTCCAGAACAGTAGGCTTATCCTGATCATAATGAATATTACAAAGAAACAGTAATTCATTCATTCTGTAGTCTAACGACAGGTCCGTACCTCTTCCAAAGCAATTTCTCCACAGGGTGCGATCTAGTGCTTCCTCTTTCAATTTCCAGTAATACAAGATAAAAACACAAAATAAGACATTAAAAGAAATAATTTCTGTAGCCTGGCCTATGATGTAATTTGATATATGAATACAAACATTTCAGTGGAACTTGCTGCTTAGGGCTTTAGGGTATAAGTTGGAGGCCGCAGGTGCTTCTGAAAAGTTTGTATCCGTCTACCAAACTATACAGCATCACGTCACAAAACACTATAATGCTGATAAGGCTATAAAAGCCTTAAGTCTGACACCAAATAGACGGTTATAACATCTGGAAGAATATAAAAAAACTATATTCTGAAGCCTTGTCTGCATGAACCAAAGGGAAGAAGATAGATGAGGCATGTAGCGTGAAACTGTAAGATTAGATGAAATTCTTGTCAGAAAAGCTCAATTAAAGGTGTGTATCTTGCTTGTTGGAAATAAGAAATTATTACCAAATTTGGGTACAGAAACTCAAGAGAAGTGATGGCTTGGAAGTTCTGGGTACAAATTCGAAGGTAATACTTTATTAAATAAATATTGGATAAGTACGCAGGTCGGGGACAGGTCGGTATGTGAAATGCTAGCGGATGGACGGCCGTGTATAAACGCTCGACAGGGCCAAAATTTTTATTTCATTTTACTTTTTTTTTTACCACATCCACACTGGCCCCGTAATTCACTCAGACTTCTAGCCGATATATATCGGGGATAGAGCGGCCAGAATGTAATGCCGTAACTTATTTTCCATACAGTGACAAAGATAAAGCGGGCGGTCCCTTACTATTAGTCCTACTGTCACAAGTTCATGATGCGTCCGTAGGAAATAGGACTTCATTTTTATGTCAGACGAATAGATTTTGGGTCGTCGGAAGGGGTTCAGAGCAGACTTCTTAAAGGGATGTTAGATTACGTTGACAAAACTTTGGATTCCATAACAAAAAGGAAATCATGTATAAGTTCATTGTAAGCCCCCCAAGGAACGCCTCCGCTCTGAACCTAATGGCAGTATTTCTAATAATCAAATTCATTTCCTAGAGGAACTGAATAGACCGGCCCTGGGGTCCACCCAGCCTCCTATAAAATGGGTATCGAGTCTCTTTCCCGGAGGTAAAGCGGCCGGGGCGTGGAGTTGACCACCCATTCTCATCTAGTGCCAGGGTTAAAGAAAGAGTAGAGCTATACCTCTACTCCCCCTCTGGGCCTTCATGGCCTGTTCTAAGGAGAACTTTACCTTTTAGAGGGACTGAATACGTTGGTCCGTCTACATTACCGTCTGGTGGCATTAGTTTATCGCTTTAAAGCACCGTGGCTACTGTACTTCGTCGTCATCATCTTCTTCTTCTTCTTCTTCTTCTGTTTCTTTTTGTTTTGCGGGGATGGCGTCAGGGGTCGCAATGCAGCACTGCAGCTATGGGCGAGTTTTTGGATCTTGTGAGTGGGATTCGACTTTCATTTGGACACAGTGTGTGTGTGCACTGTGCGCTTAAACATTGAAACACATAGAGTTTTGTCCACACAGTGTATCCGTGTGTTTCATATGATTCTCATAGCAGACAGCGATTATGAAACGCTGCATTTTACAAACGGTGTCCGTATTTTGTGTGACCCACTCTATAAATGCCTATAATTTCCCTAAACATCATTAACAGGCTGGTCTTTATAATGGACAAGGACCGTTTTCGCTTTGAGGCAGTAACTGCTTCTTGACGTAAAATTCGGGTGAATTTTGATATTTAGAAAATCGAACAACGTGTCAGAGCAATGCTAGGAAAACACATATATTATGCTAAAAAATAAAACTGAAGTAAGCAATGTCTCCATAAAAATTAAGTTTTGAGAAAAAAGCATTTTCTTAAAAACCATTCTCGTTTTGGAATCTTTCGTAGTTATAATAGTTTTTGACCCATGTCGGAGAGTGAAGTGGTTTTATTGAAGGGTAACAAAATGCTTCGTGTTGCCGGGATTTGAACAAGCGGACTTCTCGACTGCAGCTGAAGTACCAGATCCCTTTTGAGGCTGCCGGTTGTATAAAAGATTTTAAAAGAAGAAGAAACAACAGTCATGTCGTGATATGTCGAGAAGAACAGAAGACGAACGCCAAAGCCGTCTGTATTGCACGTAGGGCCATGGGGCTGAAAAGAATGGATTCCTCTTCCGCGTGTACAGTTCTACACAAAACGCTGTTCAAGCATGTGGATATTGAGAGCAAAGGACCACTTTATGGAACATTATCGACGCATCTTTCGATAAGTTCGAGTGATGGATTGTCAACACGATCACGAACACTTGAACGCCATAAGGCTCGGAATATATCTTGACCACGTTAGCAAGTATTAGAGTCCCAAGAAGGAGCCTGCTCCATTGAATTACTTCGTTATTTATTCAATCATGGATACTTGTCGTTGTAGATGTAGGGGGTAACATCTACGTGGGAAGAGGAAGGGTAAAGTAATGGTAAAATTGTCTCTTTGCACGCCACGAAGGCGTATAAGTAACTGGACGTGTATCTCCGCTCAGTTTTAATCTCGGCAGTAGGTAGGGGCGATTGGTCAGCTTTACATTCCGGCCGCTTTACCTGTGGGGAAAGAGCTCCCAGTACCCACTGATTATGAGCTGGCTGAGTCCCAGGAGCTGGTTTGGACGTTTTGGAGGAGAGCGAAGTCTGTTCCCTTGCCGGGAATCGAACTACTTCTTGGCGATCCAGAGAGTAGCCTAGTCACTACACCGTTTGAGCTATCCCGGGTGAAGATTCGCTCCGAGTATGTGTACTGAATAAACCGTACCGTCAGTTGAAAGAGGCGTTATTTGAACTTCGCGGCGGACCATTTTATTACGATACGGGAGTGACTGATCAAATTACTAAAAGTATTGTATGAGGATAACTGGTCTCCAAACGGAAAACAGAACTCGACACGCGCTGAGAGCGAAGCTGACTTAATACTTTTATCGAGATCACCCCGTTGCATTTTGTAGAACACTCAGCAACAAGCCTTTAACTTTCCGTCAAGCTAATTAAGGCGCTGGTAGTTAGATGTGTTGATGTTGCTTATCTGCCAAGTGTCGGGCTGCAAAGTCCAATGTTTAAGTGTCGCGAATGCGAAAGTTTGTCACTATGCCTGATCCTGAGCCAGTTCCATCTGACTCTCATTCTCCTAACGTATTGTTCCTAGACTCACTCTACTCATTAACTCCCTTGCAGCAGAACCCGAACGTTCGACACCTCTAACACGAAACCCGACATTCGACACGACCCTGAGCCTGTTCATTCCAACTCCCTTCCTTCGAACCTATTTCTCTAGATCCGTTTTACATTCTCCGGCAGCAGAACGCCAGGTTTCAACACCTCTAATGCCAGGGTCTGCTACTGGACATAATCCTGCGTCACTTCCATCCAACCACCATTCTCCTAAACTACTTCGTTAGGCCATCATTACTAATTAAGTGACTCTCTGATAACATAATTTGAATGCTGAATCTGATAATGCCAAGACCCGTCATTGCACAACATCCTGAGGCAGTTATATCCACCTCCCGTCCTCTCAGTCTAACGCAATGTGGCACTGACGTAAGAGTTATGCCCACTACAAGTCTGTATGCTTTCCATGTTTTCCGTATCTTACCTACAAGCCAAGCACATTGATACGTCTTACATTTCATGAGCCTACGATGACGGACTAGATATGTAAGCTTAACGAAGCATGGTAGATTTGGAGGGGGTTCGTTGCAAAACAATTTTTAAAAATAACTGGCATACATACTCATCAGTACTACAGGCTCCCTAGTGAAACAAATTTGACAAGATGCAATGGGGAGATATCGCAGACAATGGCAAGTACTCTAAAAAGGAGTCATATAATAGAATTGCCCAAGCAGCTCTCCATTATATACGCCTATAGTATACGCCTATTATGTATATAACATTACATACGTGCACACTAGAACGGAAGTCACAGCTAGATTCTTCGTGAGTGAAAAGAAGGAGTCTTAGACAAATGGCGTTTTCCTTTGTTTAGTTTAGGGGAAGTTTAGATAGTACAATGCATCATTCTTATCTTCTAACACACTTCAAGAGAAAGTCAGTACATTAAGGAAGAAGAAATTTTATAGGAGGGATTGACGGTGAAGTCTTTTGTAGAAGTAGTTCAAGTATTGAGACTGGTCAGACCTTTGTGAATGACTTGTGAGGGACATATTGTATTGTTTGGGTTGTTTGTATGATGTACGGTGATCGGCCAGGTTACCAACCTCTGACTAACCACGTAATTAACTAACAAGCCAAGCACGTCAATGGAGCAGAGCCTTCTTGAGAAGCTTCTAGTTCCTGAACTAGTCACAAAGTTCCTCAAGTTTTATGGAACGCAAAGTTTCAGTACCGTATTCACTACAGGCCACCACTTGTCCCTGTCCTGAGCCACATTAATCCAGTCCATGCCACTTGCATTCTATTTCCTTAAGATCGATTTTCATATTATCTTCGATCCGTCCAAGTCCGAGGCCCTGTGTAATATTCTGTAACATGTTGATTTTCAACCTGCAAGGCCGACAACTACTGAACATATTTGCAGCTGCCGTCAATACTTGGAGGCCGTCTCCTCCATCCTAAACCTGAGGACGCGCCACTTCGTGGTGACAGTGTCATGTAATTACATTATACATAATTAAAAATTTAACATTTCCTTATCACCTAGCATATTCTACCGGATGCATTTGTAGGTTTCGAAAACACGTTTGATAACATAAGTAATATCTGTGCAGCAGGATACTGTGTGCCTAGCTCCCAACCGCTAGCCTATCTCTTTCCCTTCTTAGTGATGCATCTGGGAGACTTACACGCCGGAACCGGAATATCCTTGATGGCTGACGGAAATGCTGAGACGACAAGGGATGTGCTAATTAAGACTTCATGTTTCTGATATAGAATAAGACACTGCCGTGTATCGGTTTAGGCAGCAAACATCTTGACTTCCAAGATCGTTAAGTGGCGATGATGGTGTAAAGGGTAGTTCACACAGACACGTGGTTGCAGTGTATTGGAATAATAATGAATATATTACTAGATCGACCAGCGAGTAAAGCACGATGGTTGTGTGTGACACACTTTGCACGGAGTACAGTTATGTGTTCAGGAGCATAGCTTTGTATGGTGCTAAAACTAGGACACTGTGGAAAATAAATCAGAAATGCCTTGAAAGTTTTGAAATGTGGTGATGAAGAAGGATGAAGAAGATCAGTCGGATTGATTGTGTGATAAATGAAGGAGTAGTAAAAAGAGTCAAGAAGGAAAAGAATATCCCACATACAATAAAAAGAAGGAAGGCTACCTGGATTTGTCACATCATGCGCAGGAACTGCTTTTTAAGACACATTGCTAAAGGAAAGATAGAAGGAAAGACAGAAGGGATGAGAAGACGAAGAATAAGGCGTAAGAAGCTACTGGATGGATTTAAGAAAACGAGAGGGTACTGGAATTTGAAAGCGGAAGCACTATATCGCTTTCTGGAGAGATTTCGGAAGAGACTGTGCACCTGTCGCAAGACAAAGTACGCAATAAATAAGAGAACGAATGATTGAATGAATAAAGAAAAATGATTGACTGATTCTCAGGTTAAATAGAAGTTCTTTCCTTAAAAAACATTAATTGGAGCTGATACGTCCTGTCGTCGCAGTGTTAATTTTTACATATTTGCTAAGCAGTCACATCCTTCGCATTTATGAAATTTGGCAAAATGTAGATGATAGCTCTGGGTAATCAGCTGGATTTCTTACAATTATTAACTTGTTAACATTTGTAAATATACTTTTATAAAAAGTGTTTACAAGTGAAAAAAAGGTCAGCAGATAAAGAATATCGGGCCATCACGTGTCCTCAATTTACAGTCTTGACAAAAGATAGTAATGAAATTGTCCGCCTTTATTTTACATGTAAACAAAGATCGTAAGATTAAGTTGCGCCTCGCCTATAATATTAAATATTTGAAAGGCAATTCCAATCTGAAATCTGTTATAATGCACCCTTGATTCCACTATCTTTGACTTCTCTCTTTTAAGACTTTATAATTTTTCGTGGTGTGGAATATCTGTCTCGGTGGACTGAGAGGCGCGTCAGCATCGAAGGCTAGCATGCGAATACCTTGCTTGTTTGCTTATTACTCAAGGTGTTACAATAACATTCTCATGGAAAGAGCTGAGGAGTACTACTATAACCGTGTGGGGTCAGTATATTGCTTGCTATTAGTAAAAACAAAAATTCCTTGCCGTATTCATACCAGCCAGTAATGAGTTCTTATCCTGGATCCAGTCTACAGTTTCATACCATATTACTCTGAGATGTATTTTATTGTACGTCTAGGTCTACCCCTTGTCCTCGTATCTTCATGTCTTCGAACAAAATTTGGTGTGCATGTCTCGTATCTCCTATCTGTCCTACATGCCCCACCAGTCTTACAGTTGTCGACTTCATCGTCCTAATGTCTGATAAAGGGTTCAAATCATGAAGCTCCTTCTTATGTATATTTCCCGATCATTCTGTTGCTTTTCCGTTTTGGATCCAAATATTACTCTTAGCATTCTGCTTTCAAACACCGTCAGCTATGTTCTTCCTTTAGGTTGAGACACCAAGTTTCACACCATCAGAAACAACAGCTGAAATCACTGCGAAATCCAGGCGAAGAAAATCGGGAAGTTTCAGAAAGCGCATCTTGTATCCCTCCTGCAAACAAACACAATAGTTCTACTTCCTAGCAGGCAACCGTCTCACTGGAGTCATAAGTGACGCACAAGTGACGTAAACGCAACCAATTAATCAAAACAATTAAGCCACCAGTTACGCCACTGCAAGACGTTCAAGACATTGTCTTCAGCAAAGCCGTCAGCTCCACACCAAAGCTGTTAGGAAGTTGAAATGCGTTACAACATAATTACCATGTCATGAAGAGAGCTCCTGATAGCCCTTCCATTTACCCCCGCGGGGGTTCACCCTCTTGTTGTAACTACCCCCTCTCCTCGGGGAGACAATGTACCGGAAGTAGGTCTTTACATCGTACCCCATAGCACAACCCCGTCGTCAGAGAGCTGCCTCATCCATCACACACTGTGACGTCACTAGCGAAGACTAAGAGATGCTACATTGTAAGTTCTTCAGGCTAAAGTGACATATATCGCTTTGTGAGGCCAATTAATTGAAGGACGAATAATGTACGTAAAGTGTTTATCAATTTGTGTGCGTGTGCTGGAGGTAAAGTTACCCTATGCTTTGTGAAAGGATATGGGAAAAATGGAGGTAAAGATCCCGCTATTATTTTTAACGAAGGTTGCTGTCGAAGGGGATTTGCACTCCAGCTATGTGTTGGGTTCTGATCTTGGCACTGACATTATCTTGCCTTGGGCGACTTACTGTTTTCCTCAGCACCTCAGGGAAAATGTGGGAAAATATTTGAGCAAAACTACCTACCTTAAAATGAGCCACCACTCCTTCCTTACACATTCTTGGAAATGAAAAATAATCCATTTCGGAGCTGCACAAAAAACACAGTTGAAAAATTACATATTCTGAGACCTATTCTCAGCGGTATTTTGAGGTAAGTGTATGAAGCAGAAAAGAAGTTGCA
Source organism: Reticulitermes speratus (assembly GCA_021186555.1). Taxonomy (NCBI): domain Eukaryota; kingdom Metazoa; phylum Arthropoda; class Insecta; order Blattodea; family Rhinotermitidae; genus Reticulitermes; species Reticulitermes speratus. Next base: position 28,086,586 of record JAJKFL010000005.1, read on the forward strand.
AGAATAACTCATAAATCCTGCTTTGCTATTGCATAGATTCATAGTAGCCTATTACACATCTACTAAGCCTGTGATAATTATTACCATTATCATGGTTATTAGGCCATAGGCCTACATTTTTGTCACGAACTGTTTACTAGAAGCATGACAGTTCAGTCTCGGCAGTGACTAGGCTAGGGTTGGACATCCTAGTAAGGGGATTCGATCCCGCAGGGGACAGGAAATTTTCCTATCCTTTAGAACGCACAGGTCTGGTTCCCTTCTACCCACCGAGCGGATTTTTTTCTCTCGGGGTACAGTGGCTGGACCGTGAAACTGCACACTCAGCTAGTGCCGAGGTTAAGAATGCTTGAAGCTATACATTTCGGCTTTTGTATAAAGCCATTATCGGGCTCATCTGAAGGTGACATGGAGAATAAATGTAACTGTATTACCATTCCTTTTAGAAAACTTGGAAGCCCAGGCTCTTTGCGTTACGTATTCCATAGAGTAAATACTTAAAGTATCATAACATATTTTAAACAATATTATTGAGTTTCTTATATTTCTCAACAGAAATCAAACCAACAAATACGCTTTATAGGGCAGGACCCCTACAATGTACCTCCTACATGTTTCGGCCACTCTCCAGGCCATTATCAAGGAGTATCAGTCATTCATTCATTCTGTAGTCTGTCTTACGACAGGTCCGTAGCCTCTTCCAAAGCGAGATCTCCACAGGGTGCGATCTAGTGCTTCCTTTTTCAATTTCCAGTATCTTCTCTTTTCCTTAATGTCATCTAGCAGCTGCTTACATCTTCTCCCTCGTCTTGCCGTCATTTCTATCCTTCCTTCTAACTTGCCTTCAATCACGTGTTTCAGAAGGCAGTTTCTGCGCAAGATGTGACCAGTCCAGTTAGCCTTTCTTCTTTTTATTGTATGTAGGATATTCCTCTCCTCCTTGACTCTGTGTAATACTTCTTCATTTCTCACACGATCGGTCCAACTGATCTTCTCCATTCTTCTCCAGCACCACATTTCAAAACTTTCCAGATACTTCTGATCTATTTTCCGAAGTGTCCACGTTTCAGCACCATAAAAAGCAATGCTCCAAATGTAGCACTTTACTAGTTTCTTCCTTAAATTTAAGTCCAGTTTGCTGGTGAAAAGATTCTTCTTCTTGTTGAATGCTGCTTTAGCCATGGCAATTCTGGATTTAATTTCACGTGTACACATTGCATCATTTGTTATCATGCTACCCAAATTATTGAAATATTCCACATTCTGCAATTGCTTTTGATCTATCATAATTTTCATTGGGGCTGGTTGCCTTGAGATTCTCATTACCTTAGTTTTTTTTAGTATCAGTACATCAATAAAATCAGAAGAACAAGTTAGGCAGATACACTGTTACTTATATCATAAAGCCAATGTGTATTTACAAATGTAAAAAAATGTAAAATTTGTAAAATAAAAGGCTAAAATAGAGGTAAAGATGAGCTTAAAAATTAAAATGACATGTGCTTAAATGTTTGAAAAGTCAACTGTTATTATGGGTCGTAATCACATGGTTTAGTTCTGTTTTATAAAGAAATTAATAATGTATTGGAAAATGTTTTACAATATTTATAAATATTTTGCTGTGTGGAGTGTGTAAAGTAAGAAGCCCGAGATCCCAAGTTTCCTGAAAGAATTGGTGTGGTAATTAACTATACTGATTGTGTTTACAATTTGTATATACGACTGATAATGGCTTAATACCAAAGCCAAAATATGTGGCCGTCTTACTGAAATATAAGCGGTGTAATGCTGGCTGAAGTTCTTCGCTACTAATGATGTGAACAACAGGATGCTCAGCAAAACATTTCACAGACCTGTCTCCAATGGCTCATTAGTTACCGTCAGCAAATGAAGCTACAATTTTCTTACGGCCACCTTTGTCCCCATATCACATTTTTCAAGAGAATTATCTCACTCAAATTTACATAGTCTTAGTATCTACGTAAATACAAATTATTGCAGGTCCGTAAACTAAGCATTGTTAAATCTTGCTGTTAACTCACAAGTTCGTGTCCCTGCCTGCTTGTTAATGTTTGTATGAAAATAAAAATTATTACTTTGGTGTGGCTTCCAGTGGAATAACATTTAGCCTATATTTTGAGAAGTTCCTCTTATTGTGCAGACGTTAGAAGGGGAGAGGGCTCTGTGACACTCACTCAATCAGTAGCTCACACACACACACACACACAGCACGGTTGATTTCCTGAGCCCACTTTTCTCTTAGAAAAGGAAATTAAACAAAAAAATCCCCTGGATTTAAAGTTAAGTTAATGTCGGATTGTGTAACTTCAGAGCAGTTTGCTTAATTCTGAATTGACCATTTGGTTTCATTATGGTGCTGCATCAATTTAGGACGTGGTGTTGTAATTGTATATCACACGATGACTGTGAATGATGACACGCCACGATGTGGCGGCAGTGATGAAGAGGAAACGTGCATCACCCATCTCAATTCCATTCACAGCCATACACATTTTAGTCACCGATATCACTGACTTGATGCTGCTTAGTGTACATGTTACCTGCTTTGACGCTAAATAGTTTCAGCATTTTCCCTACAGTTGGGCCTTTTTTTATTACGTCCATTCTAATCACCGATTATTTCCCTACACAGCATTATACGTTTTTGGGGCAGTGTGTTTACTGCCAGGTAAAAACTGAATTTTGTGTACTATGTCATTAGAGTCCGCTAAATCCTTTCACCGGCAGAACTTAATAATATACATCTCTAGCCAAAATGTCCACAGATGCCTCTTCCGTCGACCCATTCTTGCACATTGTAGCCTACTAGTAGTCCTCGAAGGACACTAAAAATCACAGTAGGCATGTCACTGAATAGGCACATCACGACGCTGAAACGGTATTTGAACACAGCGTGATAGAATGAAAGGGGTATTGCCTAGAACCAACTAACGGGAGAAAGGTCGATGCTGCAATACCGACCGAAGTATGGGTACCTCTCGCTTGCTTCATGGTGATAGATCATGTTCAGCAGTCACTGCGGCTTATCACACATATCTGTAACTGGAAGAATGACTGGCCACAGGAGATAAAACCACGACATAATTACATGTGTATGCTTGAATGGATGAGAGTATGGCCTGCAAGGAATTTATTATATTGTCGCTGAGCACTGGCCGTTGTTTTCAAGACCTACTTGCTTCCATGGAACAGCGCTTGTATATTTGAGAGTTTTAAGGATGTGACGAATTGCGTCTGGCCTTTCCCGGACATCGTGTCGCCAAATATTGATTCTTATACCAGGAATCAGTGTCTTGTTATCGAGCTAGCAGATCTGTGGCTGAAAGGGGAGTCGAGTGAATCCGGGCACTGACAGAGTGTGGGGCAAGCCTACCCTGTCCTGATAACACCCACACAGTCATTCCTCAGCTCTTTGTACCACCCGACACCGGCAGAGCAATACTGTTTCACCCTCACTCAGCGGATAGCCACAGAATGCATTTCTCCACGAGAACAGAATTCTTTTAAAATGGAACATTTTCGGTCAGTGGCGGCGCCGAGATATTGCTATTCTCTAAACGTGAACTTTCAGCTCCCTTGTCTCTAAAACAACTAGGCATCAAGGCGTATAAAGTGTGAGGATAACAGTCTTCACATCATATACGTCATGGGTACTTGAGGGATGTTCAGTCGCCGGTATCTGGGGAGTAGGAGGGCAGTATAATGTAACATATTCACTCACTGCATGGAAGAGAGTACTTCATGAAAAACTGGCCGTCCTTTATCTGGTCAAGAAACGTCCTGCCTTTTATAGAACCAGAAGATTCATCAGTGCGTTAAAAATATCCCGTCACTGCCCTGTAACCTCAACCAATCTAATAAAGGTAAAGGTAAAGTAATCCCATTACAGGCCTGGACAGGCCCTTAGGGTTCCGAAAGGTTGAGGCTCCCAGCTTTCTAGACAATCGGCACACGAAGGAGGTAAAGTTGTTAGTCCTACACACCGGCCGCCTTTACCGCCCAGGAAATATTCCTGGTACTCATTTCTGTTAGAGGCTGAATCGACCCCGGGGCCATAGTGCGACCGAAAGGATTATGTCAATGAAAAATTCCAATGACACCATCGGGAATCGAACCCGCGACCTTCTGGCTTATAGAGCAGTGCCTCATCCAACTGCGCCACCGCGTGCCCCCTAACCAGTAAAATACAAACCAAATTCTCATACCGTGTTTCCTAAACCTCTAAACACTAGATAAACCTGAATTAAATTTAGAGATTCAGATCGTACCGCGCAGTGAACACAGTCATTTTCGGTTATTAAAACCAATCGCTTAATCGTGTATAGTGAAATAAAGGCTGTTTGCTGTAAGAACCATAGAAATAAGACAAATGTATTCTGCGGGCAGAGAGAAGAGTTTCTTAATGTTGAACCTGGTGGTACATAAAGTAACCACTAAGCTGTAAAATGTTAAAGACCCCACTATCTTGTTTTTTTTAGAGCGCTCTTCCCTTCAGGTTTTCAGAGTCAGTGTTCAGACCCTATGGCTTTCTGTCTGTTCCATAGGAGAATAGTACAACAACGAAATCCCAGTTTTAGTCTAGTTTTCTTTCTTTTTACAAAGGAAATTTCAGTAAAGATATTGGAACATAGAAGGAAATATCACTTGCTTCTGGCAAACTGATTTTGCAGACGGCATTGATATGTGCTTTATGCAGAGTGTGTTTGAAGGCTTTGTCAAAATTAAAACGATATTTCCTCGCAGCTCCTCAGTACCGTTCCGTAAATTTCCTGCCCATGACGATTTTGTGAAAACGAAAGAATTTCAACAGCCAAGGATGTGATTTCAATGAAGAACCGTCGTCGACTTCGTTTCTTTGTTCTATATTTCCTCTGGGGAAGGGGGGGATAGGAAATGCACAGCTCTGCGTCTTTTTCGTCGGTAAACCTGAGAAAAGCAGCCATTTGCACAGAACGAAGGCAGATATAAGGATAATATTAAAATGGAGATTAAATCATATACGAATATATAGACTGGACTTTTCTGGGTTAGGATAGGATCCAAAGACAGGCTGCAGACATAGTGTAAAGTATCAGGTTCGATACAGGTCGGGGACCGAGCAAGTTTGCTAGCGCGGTAACTTTTCTGACATTTATTTTGAAGGTGCCTGTTTCGAAACACAGCCACCCTGACTAAGGTGCCTCCTATCCTCAGCCCGTCCGGGCTAATTCCGAGATAGTTTAAATCATACCACGACCGCTGCCTTCCACGTCTTTTATGATCCTTTATCATCGCCACTGCATAATCTTAGTTTAAGAATGTGTCATTAAATAAATTAAAAATACCAATCAAAAGGCGAGAAATTTGTTGGTCAGCCAAGAGACTATCAGCTTCTTAAAAAGTCTCTCCTCACACTAGTTAATTACTTTTTTAAATGTAGTGATTTTTGAAAATTCAAAGAGGAGGTACAAGGGCTAATTGTATGGATAAATACTGTGAAATATAGGCGTTATCTGGAAATGGGATTCTGATGTCGTCCTGCTAAAATACTTCCGAAATTAGATGGATATGGAAATAAAATCGCCACTGAAACTGACCCTCTAAGTGTTTAAAGTTTCCTCCTCAACCCTCATATCCACCCCTTTAAGATTCCGTATAAGAACCCCCAGCGGATTTGAAACTTCTCATAGATACACACATATTGAGTCAGTACTGCAGACCTGCCTTTTGTTGTCCGGTAACAATGCTTACAGAGATAGTGAGAGAATTTAAAAAAAGAGAGGGATCGATTCCAATACGGAATGATGGCCGAAGTCCGAAACTGAAAAGAAGATAATGGCAGTTTCAAAAGGACGACTGGAAATAAAAGAGATTGAAAGAAAAATAAATGTAGAGAAAGGAGTTGAACGCAAAAAGGCACCGGAGGATTGACTTCCTATTGTTAGCGGGGCGGCCTGCTCTGGAAACTAAAGAGGCCACTTCTGTTTCGCGAGATGGTAGATCTGTATCTTGTGCAAGAAGATTGATTGCGCTAGTCGAAACTATCCCCTGAAGGCAGGGAATTTAATTCCTGTTGTCAGGTCTATTAACCGTGGAGCTGGAATAGCTCAGTCAGTACAGTGACGGGGTTAGGGAATGTACGGCCGGGGAACCAGCGTTCGAGTCCCGGCGGGGACAAAGGTAAGACTTCAAACCTACCCACCAGCGAAACATCCCGGAAGACAAGTATCCTGAAAGTAGGCATTAATATTTGCAGTACATAGTGGTGTGTACATGTTTTGTATTGTGATAGTGGTGTGTACATGTTTTGTATTGTGATAGTGGTGTGTACATGTTTTGTATTGTGGTAGTGGTGTGTACATGTTTTGTATTGTGATAGTGGTGTGTACATGTTTTGTATTGTGATAGTGGTGTGTACATGTTTTGTATTGTGATAGTGGTGTGTACATGTTTTGTATTGTGATAGTGGTGTGTACATGTTTTGTATTGTGGTAGTGGTGTGTACATGTTTTGTATTGTGATAGTGGTGTGTACATGTTTTGTATTGTGATAGTTGTACGTGATAAAATAAGTCTGAAAAGTACTGCATTAAGATATACCTCCATATAAAACCTAAATATTTATTTTGGATATAATGTAAAATTAAATATTTACAAGGAAAGAGTATACATGATACTCTGATAGGATAAACCTCTCTGTTTAATGCCGTACTTTATTTCGTGATACGCAGGCTGAATTTGTCATGGCATTTCGTTCAGCTTTAGTTTTAACAGTGTTCTTAGATGGCTCCGCAGTGGAGCTATTGCTAACGGTGGATCACATGTGGAAATTGAACTTTACCTGCAATAGTAACAAGTATGCGAAAGAGATAAGTAGATTCGCAAACCATTCATAATGCACACGTATTCGCGTCGCCGCACACCGGTGTTTTCAGGACTCGTTGGTCCTCCGAAAGAAGACGCTACGGCAGGATTCCCACTGTGTCATGACAGCCTGACAGAACACAACACGACGCAAGCAAGCCTGTCCACAATTTCACGGGCATTGCCCCTTTGTCATTTGTGTTTATACCATTATTGTAAGCAACTGCCTTTGATTATGTTTGATGTGACTTTACAGCAGATTTCTTTCAGTTGACAATGTGTGTCTGTGAAATAAATTGATATTATGAGTACTTCTTAACGATATAATACTTTGGTAGTTGTACGTCTGCAGGTTGACTGGCTTGACATCACGCAGGCTGCAGTGAAATAAACTTGATTTTGGGTAGCAAAATTTTAAAAATAAATAGACAGGTGTTATGATTCTATAAACATATAACCGTATCGTAAAAGATGATTTTTGCTAGATACAAATGTAAATCAAAAAATTTCTAAATCGAACTATCCAGTCGGGTACTAAACTAAAGTAAATCCTCTATTCCGAAGACTTTTCAGAAACGTTCCATATATCAACAAACAAAAGCAGTTAATAATATACAATTCATAACAAGTACTGAACTCCTACACGATTCGGCACCGGGGTGCCATCCTCAGGGAATTTTAGAACAAAGGACTATAAACCCGAGACGTTAGTCTGAGTATTACACTGCCCGTATTGGAATGGTTAAAATGTTAAATTTATAAAATATATAAAAGTTGATAAGCGTAAAAATTGCAATATTTTGACATTAAAATTATATGATAGTGAGCAGTTAGAAATGTAAATCCGTATTTTTTACGATCTGTGCGAAGTATGCATATAAACGTCTGTCTCGTTCTTATGTGATCCGAAGAGATCTCGTCCAGATGGAGCGTGTGATGTGTGTCGTGTCGGGCGGTGTATAATTTCAACATGTTAAACATTTCAATACGGGCAGTGTAATACCTAGATTAACGTGTTGGGCTAATATTCGTTTGTTGTAAAACTCCCTGAGGATGGCACCCCGGTGCCGAAACATTGTATTTTATTAAGTGCATTCGCTGGTTCACATTTTGTTTGTAAGAATGTGCACGGTATCAATAATATAACATTTCTATAAACTTTCCATCTTTTTATGTGATCGCTTATTTATTTGAGGTCTTATAACTTCGTGTTGATGCCACTATCATTATTGATAACAAATATATATCTCAGGAGTGCACAAAGTTTCCAATAATGTGGAAGACACCTCAAAATTCTAGGCGCTAGAAGGGCGAAATAAGGCAAGTTTTATACTGAGGACCAACAAATATTTGGCGCCACTGTTCACAATTTAGTCGCCCGGGCGACCTGGCATTAGGCATTTGTGTACCTCTGCTGTACCTCTCAGTCATGATCTTTCGAAACTCTTGTTTCCTTTCGTGAGTGAACAGATGTTCACACAAACATATGCTACCAAACATCACATATACATGTGAGGCGCATTTAATAATTTCTGGAAATCGATGTGCAGGTAAGTAGGTATAGAAAATTAGCACTGCATCATCATTAAACCTTTTTCCTTTTAGAAATGAATCACACTGCAAACCTGTCAGTTACATTTGTAAGTCTTCGCTTTATGAAAGTCAAAATTCTGCCCGCATCTTTTAGTGAACGTGGCAAATTTCATGTTACAAAGCTCAAAACTTTTAAATCCATTTTTAAATTTGATTCTCAGCAATTAAATATTTTCTGAGTAGCAACTGAACCGTATAATTTGACTCACGAAAATTAAATCATCTGCACATCTAAAAATGTAAATTTTTATTTTTATTTGCATTTCCCAGAGATGAATTCTTCATCTGGGAAAGTTGTACATTGTCATACAATTATGTTAATAAACTGAGCATTACGATCTTCTGGAATGTGACGCTACGTCACTGAGTAAGTTTTTCTCCACGTTTCGAAGGAACCTGTCGCCGTATTCAACACAATGGCGGGGTGGGGGTTATGTCTTGATCTAAATATAACCCTGAATTTCTCAGCTGTGATAATTTACCTGCGAAAGTCTCCGTTTCTAGTTCCTTTTGAGGCTATATTTTTCAACGAATTTTTGCTTATAAAATTCCATTTAGGTTTTAACAAAGTCACGTCACATTAATATTTACGGATCAGAATTATAACAGAATGTTGTGATGTCTGTTCGACTCCCTGTGTACTACTGAATTTATGTAGCGTGGTATGACGTGGGCTTGCTATCACCTTGAGAGATTTCAAGATATCAGCGGCGTTGCTAGGGATTCCGGCCATCTGATATATATGCCGCTCTGTCTTTGGGTGGGTGCTTCCTGACAGTCATTCGAAACGTCTGGAACCTCTCACCCAACGGCACGGCGTCGCACCCCACAAGACCATAATCCTACCACGGCTTTGTTATATTATCCTAAAATGTATCTGGTGTCTAGGACGTAGATTACCGGTCAAGAATTCCAGCCGCTTACCCACTGAACACAAGTCACACTTATAGTGCTGTGATATAGCCTACTTCTGGGTACGTAGATTGTAAAGTGTTTGTCAGTATCGCAGCAACTCTAAGACACAAGTGTGTCAACTGAGCTTTGAGCCACAGCTTCTGTCAGTAGCTGCGGAGTGCTTTTTCTTTCAAAGAAAATTTCTACGGGTGTTTTGTTGATTCTTCTTTCTGAACCCTCAGCCTCTCGATGCAGTGCTTCACGAGAAAACTACCTCAAAAGTTGAGAAAAGGGGGAGAGGGGGGTCTGACAATGGTGTTTATTAAGATATGTTCTCCGAGGTAAGGCGGAAAAAAGCGTGCCGGTGATGGTTGCTTCAGACAAGGGATTCCTGACATCACCAGATAATATCACCCGGTGGCAATGTATCCTATTCCCACGTTTATCTGTAAGTTGGAATATTTATGGCTGGTTCCCAATGTTTATGCTGTAACTAACCAACCAGCTCCGTAAAGTAGAGTCCATCTTGAGCAGCTAACATGTCCTCAGCTAATGAAGACGTGCTCAAATTTTACGGATTCCGGATATTAAGTACTGTAGTCAGACTGGCCAGCTACTTGTTCCTATCCTCAGCCAGATGCATCCATGCCACACAGTTCCATTCTGTCTTTAAAATCCATTGAAATGTGGATGGAGCCGGGATACCGTAGTCTGTACAGCAACTCGCTACCGGCTGGCCGGCTCGGGGTTTGAGCCCCGGTGGGGCCAAGGCGTTTTTCTCTTCTCCACAATTGTCCAGACAAGCTCTGGGTCCCACCCAGCCTACTGTACAATGGGTACGAGAGGTCTTTCCCGGTGCTAAAACGGCCGGGCCGTGGCGTTCATCACTCACCCCCATCTAGCACCGAGGTTAAGAATGAGTAGAGTTATACCTCTACACTTCCTCTGTTCCTGCATAGCGTGTTGCGGAGAGACCTTGTGCTGTGACTGATAGAAGCAGTTGTAACCCACATCTGTTTTTACTCTGCCCGTTATGCTGGAGGCACTGCGAAATATCTTTAAAATATCACATGTTGTGGCAGAAATCAAACAGGATAACTCAGGACACAAATCCAAGAAGTTGTGATTTGCTGATTCTTAGTTTATTTAATGACTCTGTGTCATCTGTACACGTTAGTCCTATGTAGATTAAATGGGAAGACTTCTGAATATTGTATTGGTAAGGAAGGTGAAGGAGCCTTTGGTGGTCAGTTTTACTGTAGACCTACGCATGTGCTATTCGTCCCAAGAGACCGAGGAACGCCACGATAAGTATGATAACAGCCAACCCCAGTGAGAATTAGGACCATTTGCGAAGGGCAGGAAGACGTAAGGAATATTAATGGGTATGATCCTTTGTTCCTTGCAAGACCTGTTCTGATGTACGGGAGCGAAACACGGACATTAACGCGATCGAATGACCTACGACTGTGTACTGTTGAAAGACAAATCTTATGTAAGATATATGGTCCAGTGCAAGAAAAGGAGAATGGAGTGTAAGGTAAATCAAGGAATGGACCAGCTTTACCTCACCGGATATTATCAGAACATTTAAAGCTGCAAGGTTGCGACGGGCAGACCACCCACAAAGAAAGGGCAGTAATGAAATACCCGGAAGAATTATGAATTCCAAACTCGAAAGGACGCAGACGAGTGGAGAGACCTAAACTTCGGTGGATGGATGGTGTGGTGGAAGATTTGAGGAAGTTGGGGATCCAAAGATGGTGGATAGTCGTCAGGGTTAGTCGTGGAAGATGGTTCTCGAAGAAGCCAAGGATCATTGTGGGCTATAGTCCTGTGCTTCCTCAAAGTCTAAAGACTTTAACTGTTTCAGTAATAGTAAAGCAATCCCATTACAGGCCTGGACAGGCCCTTCGGGTTCCAGGAGGTTGAAGTTCCCAGATTTCTAGACAGTCGGCAAATGAAGGTGGTAAGGTTGTCAGCCCTACGCACTGGCCGCCTTTACCCCCCCCCCCCCCCCCAAAGGAAATATTCCTGGTACTCATTTCTGTTAGAGGCTGAATCGACCCCGGGGCCATAGTGCGACAGAAAGGATTATGTCAATGAAAAATTCCAATGACACCATCGGGTTCAGTAATAATAATAATAATATAATAAGCAGGCGGTGTGGTGATAGACACAACTACTGCTCTGGAGGTTTCCAGTCTCTTTCTGTTCGTCCGTCTAGTAAAGGTACGCTGTAGGAAAGAAGTTGGGGCATTTGTGCCGAATTTTGTATTGGGAGGGTTGCAGTATGACGACGTTGTGATAGCGCTGAGAGGGCTGCATGTGGGTAAGAATTTTTCATTTGGCATATTGATGGGAGGGCTGCATGACAAGCGTGCAGAACAACGTGGCATTTGGGTACCAAGTCACGGAAAACTTGCAGGATTGAAGTTAATGTAAATAATGTTTAAAATTTACTTTTTAAAATGGTCATTTCCTACCTCATAGAAGACACCTTGCGTGTTTATACAAGGATTAACAGTCTGTTAAACTGTTAAACTATGTAGAGAAATAATTACTGTTTTTTGTGATTAATAGGGGGCACGCGGTGGCGCAGTTGGTTGAGACACTGCACTACAGGCCGGAAGGTCGCGGGTTCGATTCCCGATGGTGTCATTGACATAATCCTTTCGGTCGCACTATGGTCCTGGGGTCTACTCAGCATCTAACAGAAATGAGTACCAGGAATATTTCCTGGGGGGTAAAGGCGGCCGGTGCGTAGGGCAGACAACCTTACCACCAACATGTGCCGATTGTCTAGAAATCTGGAAACCTCAACCTCCTGGAACCCTAAGGGCCTGTCCAGGCCTGTAATGGGATTGCTTTACCTTATTGTGAGAAATGTAAGGGCTCATCATTGTAAAGCGTGGGCATAATCCAGAGCATTTAAATGGTGAAGCAGGCGTTGTGCTTAGTAACGACCATCTTTTAAAAGTTTAATAGCAAAGACATAAACGCGTATAAACCTGTACTCATATTTAATCGGCAGTAGATTAAAGACAGTGTCAGCTTCACAGGCCGGCCCCATAATCTCGGGGAAGGAGCCCCCAGGTACATGTTGCATGCGAAATCGATTGGTTTGGACGCGATGTAGAAGAGAAAATTCTCTGCCCTGTCTGAAATAGAAACCCTGTTGTACAGCCTGTTGCCTAGTCACTGTAGCGTCTCCGCCTCTTTATGTTTCCAATTCAGAATGCCAGCCTCATGTTTTTGACGCTCTCGGCTAGTGAAGCGATCACTTACGTATTTTAACATTCTGCAGTATGATCAAACATTAGAACGCGTCCCTGCTCGGACAAGTTTAAAAAGCCGTAGAATGTGTTCGCGTCAATTGTGTTAGAACTCTTTGTGTAAAAGGACATTGCCATCTAGCGCAACCTTTCTGCAGCCGCACTTTCTCCGTCCTTGCAAACAAACACACACACGCACGCACAAGAGAGTACATACGTTCATGCCACAAACGAGACCTAAATTTAAGACCCGAGGTAATTTTTTTTTTATAAAACCCCCCTTACTCACTTTAATGTACTAAGTAGGTGCATTCCATGAGGCTCGCTTTACGACACTAGTCTCCTTTGGTCAGGTTCATTTACCCTTTGAAGTTTAAAACAACGTGAAATTATTTTTGTATCCAGTGCTCTCAGTTGTGTTGCTTTATGTGACGGTTACCAGGCTTCGCCCTCTTGTCCTTCTGACAAGAGTCTTTTAAGATGAAGGTCAGGATGGAGTATTAATGGAATAACGCTAAAGGGGAAACCGAAATACTTGGCGAAAAACCTGTCCCAGTGCCACTTTGTTTACAATCTCACGTGGACTGGCCCCGGGATTGAACCTGGATCTCCGCGGTGAGGGGTTTCTGTGTAACCGCTTGAGCTAGTTTCGAAGAATGAAACGAAACTCATGATATATAAAGATTTAATTCGCACCTCACAGCGAACAGGCTATGTTTCCTTTCGAAAAACCAGTAAGTGAATGCTGTGTAGGGAAAGAATTTTATTTGTTGCAAGAATGACAGGGAACACATGAATGCAATACGCGGACAAAACGCACAGTTCTTTTTTGTTAAAGATGGCGGTACGTATACTAACCTTATGAGCTTTAAGAAATAATTTTGTCGGGCTCAGTGTTGTGGTTATGCACACAGGCTTCCAGAATTCCTTGCGAAAAATTACCGACGGAGATTATTTAACTTATGCCTTGAGGAAAACAAATGTATGTAAGTTTATAATCAATCTACATATTTACGTTATATGACGTGGTAATAATAAATGAAGTCACTATCATAAATAACTACAAAGCTCAGATACTATCTTTCAGAAGCATGCTGTTGCTCAATCAAGAAATTTATCTCCACTTCAGAAATCGACTATTCGTTACCGTGTGTATAAGAGTCCACTACCGGGCCAGATCTTGAACCTGTAGAATCAAGTCCAAAATCTTGCCTTCTGTTACTATTAAGGTGCGTTTTATATTAACCTAACGGAGTGGTATTCGAATTCTGCCCCGCGGGACACTTTTATGGGTTCCTTAATCTCTTTTACTTTACAATGAAAGAAATATAATGTTGATAGTGTTTAACTGATTTTCTTATTTTCCTTCCCCCCCCCCTTTTTTTTTTTTGCATGATCGGCGTTGATCCTTCTTTCAGTGAAAATAACAATAATAAAACTTTGCTTTCCGTTGATTTTTCTCGTTAGGCCTATCTTAATTCTGAAACAAAAGTTTTATTTTCTATTTTAACTTGGTACCTTCTGCTGTGTTTAATTGCAAAAAAAAAGTGGAAATATTAACACATATTATATATTATATACATTATATATATACTATATTCTACATATATTATATATTTCCTTAACACATCTCATTTTGTTTTAAAAAATTTGTAAATGTCTTTGTATTAGAACCAGCAATAAAAGCACACGTTCACGATGCAGCCAAGAAAGTACACATTTACACTGTAATATTTCTACCAACTATCCTGTATTAAGAGTGAATATCAAAATTACATTTCCAGAGCAAAACTGTGCTACTAGACAAATGTCAGCACCTCATACAGGAAAAGAAAAATAAAGAACACTGGTCCTATGCTATTCAAGGCTTATGAATGATTGTATATAAGTGAAGACGTGTGATATGTAATATCTGGCGTGCTTTGAAATTATTTATTCCGTGCATTTGGTGTAAAATAGCCATTTATAAAACTTAAACAGAAGCACACATGGCACAACACATCCGTTTAGTCTTTCACTACTCGTACATGCTTCGGCACGTCTGTTCCATCCTTAGAGGGTTCACACAACGGATTTAAAACCTGTTAAAATATAATAATTACATCCGTACTATTCATTATATGTAGCATTCGGCAGCTAAATGCAATTATACGGATGTGTTTGTCATATGTGCATTTGCTGGTTTTATAAATCAATATCTGGCATAGTTAAGTTTACAGTTTTGTCACTGTTGCCACATCACCTTTACCCCTTTTTACTCTCTGAAGGTTAAATTTGTATTGGTATATTTTTTAGCATAGTTACATATTTGTATAACAACTAACTCTTTATTACAACACTGACACATTTTAGCCTTTGTCAAAAACCACGTGTTCAAGGTCATAATGTTATAATATTATAATGTTAATGTTATAAAATTACAGTATCATAATGTCCTGAAATGACGAAAATATGTAATGGAATCTAAATAATTTTTACAAGCGGTTTTTTTTAATGAAACCGCCTATGTCAAGGGAGTGGCCTAGCTATTTCCATTATTTAACTTCTGCACCCACAAAGTACTCTGTTACTCTACATGCGTTGGGCTGTGATTTAAATTTGGTCACACATTAAAATTTTGTAATGCTTTTTTCAGGTCCACTTGAATGCTATATGTTCCGCCAATCCCATCCTTCTCGATTTTGTCTTTAAGTATCATACTCGTATTTACGGAAGTGTAAACGTTACGAAAAATTTTGTTATGCATTTGTGCACATCTTCATGCCACTTTTTGTCTTCTGGGTCCGAATACTTTCTGACCACCAAGTTCCCAAACGTCATTAATGTATATGCTTCCCTTAGTGTGCGTGATCAGAATTGACACCCGCAAGTATTCACAACAAACAACCTTTTAGTTCGGTATAGACCTAAGTCTCTACATACAAAATGAAAGGATTCAAATTATGAAGTGAAACTGAAGTAGTTAAACACTCCCCGAATTTAACTGTTCTCAATCTATTCGTGAAGGTAATTTTGATCAGAGTAGAAGCGAACATTTTACACTGCAGCCAAAGAGTACTCTTGTTGGTGAGACAGACGATTTCTTTTTCTTACGTGCCATCTTTAACGGCTGTCTTTATTCGGATTCTTATTTTACTTTCTATTCTTCATAGTCATTATTACACTATTACTATTATTATTTGCAGACATGTGGCATTCAATACTTTTGTGCATTGATTTGCATTCCCATCATAATCAGACCGGCTGTGCCACTCCTAGCCTAGTGGATCGGTCTATCGGTAGGCCCGGCCCCTACCTAAAAGTCGCGAAACCCGCTCGCCCTGGGGATGAGGGATACACCAGTCGTCCGTACGGCGTAAGCAGAACTAATTTGCTTTCCTATACTAGTTCGCTGGCTGCTTGCTGGCCTCCAGGGTGTTGATACATGACGTTAAGGGGGAGAGGTTCTCAAGGGACCATGTCAGTTATAACACGCTGTATGCAACTAATTAACAATGGAGGAGCCAAGTCCCATAAGGATAACGTCTATTGTTTTTACATGCTTTTTGTCTGTGGTTTTAAGATCTCGTTGTACTGTATTCTAATTATTGTTCAAACATCAGTCTCAAGCCGAGACGTTACATGACTTATTCACAACAAAACTGTTCTTCAGAGGAATTAAATTCTCATTTTTTTTACTAGCTTCTTTCTGCTTCTTCTTCGTCTTCTTCTTGAAAGTAAATTATTTATATCATGTTCTTTCTTGTTTTACTAATTCCACTACAGGACCCACATGGTCTTTTTTGAGAAACTTGTAGTTACATAGCTGGTGCTTAAGTAACTTGCTTTTACGTAACGCTTTGCATTAACTGAAATCCCAATTCTGCGTAGATGTGTACGTGCGTTCACACCTCATTTCGTAAGCAGCTGAACATGTCATGTGAATGCATAAATAAACAGGACAACATAGTGTTTTGTATTTATATCCAACTTAATGCAGAATTTATTGCTGCCTAAGCAAATAGGCCTCTACCTCTTCGAAAGCAGATTATATCCCTCTCCGTAATTGCTATTCAAATAATGGCAGACTTAGCAGCAAGTGAAATATTTTTCATTTGTCAATTTTAACTTTTGTTCACCGTGCATTATGGTATTAAAATTCACTTAACAACCAACAACTGCACTATTGAATTAAAATATCACTTAAAGTTACCCTACATATGTTTCGATCATTATATGACCATCATCAGGGGTATCTATATTTTGTTTTCACTTCACTGTGCGCTGTCCACAAAAAAGTGGACAGCGCACAGTGAAGTGAAAACATAAAGATATAGATACCCCTGATGATGGTCATATAATGATCGAAACATATGTAGGGTAACTTTAAGTGATATTTTAATTCAATAGTGCAGTTGTTGGTTGTTAAGTGAATTTTTCATTCGTATTTAAATAATGGCTTCAGGTAATTCTTTCTGTCCGTTAAATAAATGACTAACAAACGAACCAATCAACAAACCAAAGAAAAGTAAATCACCCAACATCTCAGCCGTGTAGTAAGTGACCAACAAAAAAAAAAAAACCCGAAGTAAATAACTAACCAAATACAAACCAACAAACAGCCAAAACCAACCAACTAACCTGCCGACAATACAAAATATGCATTGAATAACTTACTAACAAACCGTCCTTCTAGCTAATTAACTAAATAACTAACAGCAATGAGCAGAGTCCGTGAAGGGATCAAGTAATCCTCCCAGATTTATAGAACACTACAGCTGACATGAGCTCACCATCGGACACTGTCCTGAAATAGATAACACTCTTACATCGTGTTTGGTCAAGATCCAGTGTAATATAGTCTTCTTATTACGCCTGAAACTTCTAAGTTATCCTTTTCATTCAGGCTTTCCTACCAAAATGCCTGTGTGTTGTATAGAGTATTTTAATAACACGAACTACAAAAGCTGACGCAGACCAGCGGAAACAACACAAATGTCAGTAAGTTTTCTGTACCTGTGTGGGACACTTCAAGGTCTTTTTTTCTCTTTCAGTCAGCTATTCACTTGGTTATGTAAAATTTCCTTATGACACGGCTTTTAGTTTCAGCTACACAACTTATACACCATCTTTGTTTTTTTTTTAGCGACACGTGAAGAGACGCAGTGACAAAGGCGACGGACTATTTTTATAAACACATAGCGATTTTTTTAAAAAGCAGCTCCTGTCATTTGCAAGTGTTGAAGAATGCTTGCCAGACTTTCACCCCCTAGTGACAAGAGGGTTATACTGTCGGAAATTACAAAAAAAGGATACCTCCCTATCCAAAGGCCTACTCTCACTGAACATGCAAAAGCTCCAAGGGGGATAGAATTTGCATGGGTTGTAAAGGGTCTTCCCAGTATGGGTACATAAGCTGAATATTTTCGATTCACGACAAAAATATATTCCAAATATCAAATATAACCTTCCTTTCATTATTTTTGTTATTATCTCTGTCCTTATATGCCTAAGAATCACGAGGCAATAACACTGAAATGGAGAGCAGATAAAGCGTTATACAGAGTAGTCCTTGCTATTCCGTGGTTTCGCGACCAGAACTCTGCCGACAGAGGCCTCGGAGAGGCAGCAGGATTAGCACCAGCTGTAAGAAAGACGCCAACAGCCAAGTTCTGCTATTTCCTTTCTGCTTTTGGTCTTTCTTTTTTTCTTTCTCTCTTTTTATCACTTATAGACTTAAATAATTCACAAGCCCTGCACCCAGAGACGCAGTAGCTGCATGTAACGCCTTAACCGAGTAGGTGTAGTATCTCTCTACCTTTTCACCTAAGAAAGGAAGCAGGTCCAGTATCCGAAATGTGTTAATATTTTCGTATTTTTGAAACAAAGGACGAACAAAATCTAAAAGCTAAGTATTTAAATGTCGTATACCTTCATCAGAAACCTACACAGGTTCATCCGATTTTCTGTAGCTTATTAAGAAAGTATGAAACTAAAACTTAACGCATTGTTTTGTATGGGTATTAACCCTGATTTGTCTGACCCGAAGAAATTACTTGACACACTGAGAATGGCAAAACTGATGAGGGGGAGAGTGCGATGAGTGGGAAATATGGGCCTAGGACGTAGGGGCTAACAGGGAAATGAATGCTACACATTTGTGCAATAATTGAGGGTTTCGTGGAAGTCACAAAGAAGAGCATAGCAACTGTGTCCCGTGTAGTTTGATAAATAAATACCCAAGTTTCGGAGAAACCCGTTTCTCCCATCTTCGGGGTAGAAATTTTGGAGCAATCTGCTGTCTTCGTCTTCAGCAAGGAGACAGCAGGTTCCTCCGAAACGATGGTACCAACCTACAAAAATACACGTTGTTACACCTCAGAAAACATTACGTTCTTCATGTACCATACAAATTTATTCGGTATGAAGTAGAGAGACGAGAGACCACATGGGGACATAAGCGTAGATGGAAAAAATATTAAGACTGATCCTAGGACGCCATGAGGATGTGGACAGGATTCGACTGGCTCAGGATAGTGAGCAGTGGCGGGATCTTGAGCATACGGTGATGGATCTTCGAATTTCCCCAAGGGTGGGGAATAACTGGGTGTCTATCAGATTGTCGAAAAGACTGTATTTCGTGCAGGTAGCTGGAGTAATTAGCACACTATCTTAGGTTTATGTCGACTGCTGTTTGAAACAAAGAGCGTTGTTCAACTGAGTTCGAACACTACTGCAAACTGACTGGACCTTCAAGTGATTTCCCCTTGGTGAGACGCTGGACAAACGCTTTTCCAATTCCTTCCCCTCTAAAATTTCACCAGGATGTCCACGACAGTTGCATGACGGTAATTGAAATCGGCCACAGTGACCAAGGAAGTTCCGCACACAATACCTAACTCGACCAGAACTCCAGTGGGGGGGCCGGCTATACAAAGTTACCCCGAACTTTACACCAGTGCTGCTGACTGTATATAATATCGGAAACCCCTCTGCCTCGTTCCATTTCTTTCATATGTACTTCAAATAGCTTCACACGACAGTTCTTTTGTGTTCTGCAGAAATGTAGCAAGATAAATGTATTTTTAAAACCTACTTTTAGCGCTGTTCTAGCGGCCGCGTACTGGTATTTGCATTCAGGACTCTGGAGCCGTGGGTTAAATTATTACCAAATCTTTAACCATTCAAAACATATTGGTTACTATATGTACTACCACTTGAATACAAGGGAAATCTGCATTTTGCCCACACAGTGCTTTTGTTGAGTTTTCTTACGATTCCTAGAATTAACACCGCATAGTCCTCTCTATCTAAATAATATCGCCATATTGATATTTGTAATGTAGATATTGTGTTTTTTGAAACACGAACTGAACTTTTGAATATTATTAGATGAATTCCAAGCTTCGCAGTGTTAATGTGTGTAAAAGTAGTGGCTCAGTTGCCCTTTGTTTGATTTAGCACTTCACCATGAAGAAGTGTGGAAGAGGGGATAAAGGAACACGCATCCATAACCTTGGCGCTAAATTGATGTGAATGTTCAACTTAACTCTCTAGTCGCTTTATCTCGCTCCTGGGCGAAAGACCGGGATAGGCACTGGGTAGAAGCCGAAAAGGCTCCACAGCCAGTCGGTCCGACCGCTATGGAGAAGATAAAATTCTCTCGCTTACTGGGAATCCAACTATGAGTGTCGGTCTTCCAGCCCGTAGTGTAGTTACTGTAGGCTGTGCAGAGCGAGGTGTGTGTTTTTGTCTGGCAAGTATTTCTGTCTAAACAGGATGAATCCACGTGGAAGATCCAGGCATAGATGGGAGGAAATATTAAACTGGATCTTGGAGAAATAGGGTGAGAGAGGCGTGGACTGGATTAAACTGGCTCAGAATAGAAACACGTGGCGGTTTGTTTTGAACATGATAATAAACACTCGGGTTACATAAAATGAAATTAACTTCTTGAATAACTGAGGAACTATTAGCTGCTGAAGAAGGGCTTCTGATCCATGGAGTTATTTAAGAAGGACGAATCAGGTCAGCAGTTTAATATATTTGTAAGTTTTGAGCGACAGTTTGTAAGTTCTTACAAGTCACATAGGACGAGTAAATTTGTTGATTGAAGGTTACAGTTAACTGCAGATGTGGCTAGAATGTGTTAGAGGCAGAACGCACAGGAAATATGGAAAAATAAAAAAACCCATTGGAAAACAAAGAAGAAGCATGAGGAGGAGGAGGAGGAGAATATTATGATGATGGTGATGATGATGATGATGATGATGATTGGAGGATAACCTTAAGCTCGGTTTTCGAAAGATGATTACGATAGGAGGCAGGAATTTGTAGGTGGGAGTGGCGACGCACAGTGGATCGTGGTATGTCCAAGGTTGCGATGGGATGGTTTAGGCGATGAACCAGTAAGGGTAGGAAAGTCGTGACCATCACATATTAAAGCATACGGTTACGTTAGTCACATTAAATGACTGGGAAAGAAGGCGAAACATATATAATTATATGCGGGTCTACGCCGAGATTCAAACCAGATAATACCGTTTGAACCCACTTATACCATTTGCCTCTGTTGAACTGAAAAGTGTCAATGGAAGAATGTTACGGGAGTTAGAGTGGTCTTTGAGCATAAAGTACAGATATACTTATGTTTTGTGCTCGGACCTGGCGGTCGGTTAATGTAACTGATGCAGTTCGTGGTTAACCTCAGATCCAGTAGGTAGATGTTGGAAATGTTGGTATAAATTTCCTTCATTAATACCCCGTATATCAGGGATGTAATAATTTTTTGCGCACTGATTATTATTATTATTTCTATATTATTATTTTGGAATATTAACGTTTTCCTAAATTTCATTTCTCAGCGCTGCTGGGGGCGTGTGTCTAGAAAACATTCAATTTTGTAACGCAATATTTTCATAAGTAGAGAGGGACGAAAATTTTAACACGCTGGAAGGGAAAGATAGAAGGTCCCTTTTGGTCAATGTGAACAGCCCACCTCAGCGGGGAGGAAATGAAGTTCTACACCCCCTGCATTAAGGGATCTCTAAGACCCCATACTGAGTCATCTGCGGCTTGTTTGAATTTTAGGTCGTATTGTCGTCACTTTGCACCTAGGCAGGCATAGCTACATTACAAAACGTACATTTTCGGCTGAAGTCTTTACAATGTCCATTCATGTAACAGAGAAATCTGAGATGAAAATGTGAATTACGTTTGCTCAGAAAACCCGAAGACAAGACATCACTTGGAAGATTTCTGTATATGTTGTTGGTATGTATGTATGTATGTATGTATGTATGTATGTATGCATGTAATATATCTTATGTATATAATATATGTATGTATGTATTTACGAGTATATATGTGTGTATGAATGCATGTATTTATGCATGCATGTAATGTAGGTATATATATGCATGTACGCATGTCTGTATGTATCAGTACAGTAAACTAGATGTGTACACTGACAATTTATTTTGTTCTTCGGCTCCGCTGGGCCATTATCAGGAGTTCGATAGACAATGATAAGTGGCAGCACAAAAGTTGACAAATATGATCATGTGACATTTATATGCATGTTAACATGAGATAGAAGTATAAAATCCATGATTAAAAATAACGCAAGCTGTGTCCTAAGGATATACGAGTATTATGATCGCATAAAAACGGTTGTTAAGATTGCTGCTTCCGGAGTAAGTCAGCCGGAAGCTGAATGTGTGTCTTGGTCAGGTAATAACAAAACATCGGTCCTAGACCAACTGCGTAGTCAGACGTTCCATAGCCTATTCGTAATCTTATTGATGAGCTGTATGCAAATACCCATGTAAACACTCATCAACCGAAGTCGCGTGGAATCTGTATATCGGAAGTGACATCGTCTGGTTGCGGTGTGATAAGCAATATTGAAGAAAAATGAATAAGTTTAATTATCGTATATAAAGAATGATTAAACAAATGATTTAATTAATTTAGATATTAAAGAAGACCAAAACGTATATTTTGGAATTTTATTAATAAAATAATTGTTTAAAGTTAAATTTTTTTAGCCGATAGGATATAACGAGTTTGTTGGTTAAGATTTATCTCCATACTGACAAACCTGAGAAGTTCAGTGGGTCATGTGTAGTCAGGATAGAATGTGACTGTCATTGCTCGGTGTATTTGGGGTATCCCGCCCTCAGTGTACACAGTTGATTTGCTTTAATGACACAAAATGGACACGGTAAAAACAGAACACTGCTATATATGTGTGTACTGTACAGTCATGTATGGTTGGTCTGGAAACCTAGGCGCAGTTCCAAATATGACAGTTGCATCATAATGGAGATTCGACAATGAGTCTTGGTATGGTGAAGTTGATTCAGTTGGCTCAATGTAGGGGTCAGTGGCAGGATTCTATAGACGCTATAATCAGCCGTTATTTTTAAGTAATGAGAGAGGCCCTTCTTGAATAATTCAGCAACTTTCGAAAAATACCCTACATAACGGAGTTGGTGTGATTGATTGATTGATTGTTGATAATGAAGTGAACAGAAATATTTCGGTAGTGAATTGATATACAGGCGTATTACTGGCTTGTTTCTTGCTTCATTTTGTGGTCGATATTATACTCGTTTCTACCATTGAATAGATGCATAGGTTTCAGTGAACACGGTATTTATGTAGAAGATTTGAGGGTCTCGTTGAGTTGTCTATGAAGAGCACTGCCTTACTGAGTGCGACGCCGTGTAGTCTGCTAGAAATTTACTAAAGTTTCGGAGTAATCTGCTGAAAACACAGCAGGTTCTCCGAAACCTGTGTATATATCCGCATGGCATTACAGTAACATACTCTCCGCCGTATGCAGAGTGTTCCTTCAAGCCGAGTAGTTTCATTGCTGAATAACTCCCATCTCTAGTGCTAACCTATTGTTTAATACTAATTAGATACGTTTCAGCAGTTATGAGGTGATAACATAGCTTATCCATGTAATATCCAACAGTATGAAGGTAAAGGTGGTTATGAGGTAATCTACTAAGAAAATTACACCCAAACCGAAGCAAAATTCTACACAGCACTAGGCAGAGGCTACGTACCGACGTCTTTTTACAAGGAAGCTTTAATGAAATAGCAGATAACAAGAACTGAGACGCAGGATGCAGAATGACGGATCATAAACGTAATGAAAATAACACAATACCAGGGAAAAAACGTAACAATGCAACAAAGAAACCAACAGATAGCTAAAACGTTTAGAAGCAGTAGACCTATATCAAAATCAAATCCTCAATTTGCTCTCTCAATGTAAACGGAAGCACAGAAGTTGTATGAACGTCCTACAGGAAAATGGAAAAATCAGTTGCAATCTAGTACGCTGTCTGCAAGAGCAGAAGTTACGTTCTCGAAAATCCCCCGGTAGGTAAATATTGGAGTGGGCCAACGTAGAGAATAGAGGATTAAGTTCTCATGGCATGGTTAAATCGCTTGTTACATTCATAGCAGGCTTAGGTACCATGATTTAAAGAAAAATGTTGCTGTACGATGACAATTACGTGAAGTTAACACAGAGCAGTGAGACTGCATGTGTCCACTGCTCTGCCTAGTACATGAGTACTGGGGGGGGGGGGGGGGGGGCACAGGGCAAGATGAGTGGGTGAGAATTCACAACATGGCGCATAGGCTAAACGAAAGCGGCTGATCTGAAAGTGCATTTCGGTGCCAAACTGTGCATACATAATCTTATCCGCAGTTGAAGAATTGGCTTACAGGAAGACAATCGTGTAAACATGGATTTGCGGCAGGAAATCAGTGGCTGGACAAGAATTGCCGTAATTTTAAGAAGAGGAATAGGGCAGGAGCTTAGTCCGTGGTGCTGTTGATGCTAATCCTAGTGATGATGGTGATACGTGTAAGTGAGGAAATGTGTGGGACATACAATTGCTCACTATTTCTTTGTTTGTCACGTGGCAGTGCGTCCATCTGACCTTCAGTGGAAGTTGCAGTACGTTCACGAAAATAATTTAGCAGGGTTACGGAGTGAAGCTATCGTGACAGAGCAAGGAAACATCCTGGGCTTGCCTGCAGACTGCTGACGGAAGTGTTGGCAGTCAATGAAAATAGCCTTGGATTTTCACTATTGCTTATAAGGCGGGGTGAGGGGGGGTCGAATACATCACTGTTAACCCGCTTCTTGTTTTCATGGCTCGACAGCCCTAGTGGGACTAAGCGTCATTATTGAGGTTTCGAGATCACAAGCAGACACACCACATTCGGTAGGACTCCTTTGGACAAGTGATCGGCCCGTCTAAGAAACCTCTGCTTAACAGCACACAACAATCACAATAGACAGACGTCCATGCCCCAGCGAGATTCGAACCCGCAATCCCAGAAAGCGAGTGGCCGCAGACCCACGCCTTAGACTGCGCAGCCACCGGGATCGGCGAGCCCACTCATTACCTTATCGTAATACTGAGACCCTCACTAACTAATCTTTGCCCTCGGCAGAGCAGCTCTCGCTGAAGCTGTATCGTATAAGGTTCCTTATAAGATAAAGCTTCTCCTCTGCAGTTCAGTTTGTCTTATTTCGTAGAAGAGTCTCGAATTACCGACCTCCACTTCTAAGCAGGCCTTGCAGATTCTGGAAGTATTTATTCACGTACAACGAAGCTCTTTTTTTCTTGAAATGCTGACAGATGCCGTTCGAAAATTACACAACATTTCTTACGAAGAGAGGGGAATACCCAGCATTTTCCATCCTTCAGACACTTCCTTGGATAGAGGTGTCAGGATTAACGCAACGTAACCGTGGGAAAAGTTTTTCCCAAAAACACGTGCTTCATGATTTTGCGCTTACAACTCGATGCACCTTAAGGTGATGCAAAACGGAACATAAAGAACTGTATGGGTAGATATTGTCGTAGCACCAAGGTCTGTTTAATTTGGCTGTTTACCGTCCTACTTAACAAACACCATGCAGCAGCCAAAATAAAATTCGGATGTGCTTATTTTATTTTTGTCCAGCACTGAACACATAATTCGATGCGTAATTTCAGGTTTCCGCAGCGATGTAAATTAGATCTGCGCCCTTCCGGGGTTTTACGCAGCGTAGAGTGGTAATAACGTACCGACGTTTCAGGACAACCTATCGGTCCCGTCTTCAAGGGTCAAGAAGACTTCTTGACCCTTGAAGATGTAATTTGATTGTTACCAACTATTTGACAAACCGTTCTTTGACACGGCACTCTTGATATAGTATATTATTTTTATAAAACTTTCGTTAACATTTTTGGTGACACATATGTGCTTTGCAACAGTAACTGCTAATGAGCATGCTTTGTTCCAGATAATGTCTTTCTCACACCTGCTAACAACCTTGTATCTATGAATCATAATACGACTGAGCGTCTGTATCATGCAATAGCGCAGATAAGATGACGTAACAATCGGTCGATTCGCCTTGCTTAACCGATCTCTTATTTCACCCAACTCGGAGCAAAGATTAGCGAGACGCTGAGTATTATATTGAAGCAAAAGTGCCTATATTCGCTCGTACCTATGATTGTTTTATTTGTCAATATAGCAGCTTCTAGCGCCTAACGGCTAACACGAATGGTAATGTACGTATAACGTAATATTGAGGAAATGCAATAAGTATTACATATTCTGAGTGTGTCTTAGTAGCCTTAGTTATCCAGCATGCAAAGCGCATGCGCCATTATATGTCATCTGTGTTCTTTCTGGCTGTACAATATTTTTCCACATTATCACATAAACGGCAAGATTTTCGAAAAAAGTATTATTGAACATAAAATGTGTGTTTTGATTTTCTCTACAAATCTGTCTGAAATATTTTTCTTTATAAGAAGAATTCAGGGAGATATTAGCATAAATGTACATAGGTCTTCATGTAAATTGCCCATTATTCTTGTTAGATCTTAATGAACTTGAATTTTTTCAACAGATTTTCGAAAAATAGATAAGTATGAAATTTAATGAAAATACGTCCAGTCGGGGTTGTGTTGTTTCATGCGGAGGGACAGACAGACGGACGGACGGGCAGACAGACATGGCGAAGCCAACAGTCGGTTTTTTGCAATTTTGCGAATGCACCTAAAAACTTAAAACGGAGAAATAACATCACAGTTAAAAAAGCTGGAGTGCACTCATCTGACTAAAATAGCACTAGGAACTAAGTTTCGAATCACAACCAAAAACTACTCAATAATTGTAAATCACTTTAACGGTTTTTGCTGCCGTACGTATTGGAAATATCGCGAAGTAAATTTAATATCTTTGGATATCCATTAGTATAGTACACATCTAAGGAAACAGAAAACTGATTTCGGATTTTAGGCCTGCATCTGTATGTGCAGAAATATTAAAGACTTAACTCTGTATGTCAAAGATAAGTTTGACGCTATATTTCTTTTAAGTCTGGATTCTGAAATGACAATTGTGATCCAAAAAAAGAAATATTCAGTTGAAAATCAGATATGCTCTTCAGGACCATCATACCAACTGACATGTCTGTTATTTTCCACCAAAAATAACCACCCATTTTTAAATGACTAAAGTTCACTTTATTTCCTGTAGAATGGGGGGGTGGGGGCGTTTCACTTTTTTTTCCTCAGTGTTCGCATTTTTTCGTAACACGGAACTTATTCTGCCACCGACAGCTTTTTGATTCCGTTTTTCCGTGCACATATAAAGAGATCTGAGCAAGATCCACATGAATGGATTATCAAAGTGAAGTTCTAACGGCGATCTTTCACATGAGAGAGAACCTTGCTAAGGTTTGGAAGGCTAATAGACTATGTAATAGGCTTTCTGTAGGGTGTAAAATCCGTTGGGCTTATGTAACAAGGCAAGGTGCAACAGGAGTGGGTGTTTGATTCAGCAACTGACGTATGGTCGCTTCTGTCAGCTCTTTTTACCCTGCTGAAGAAAGTAGAACTTTTAAAAGTGCTTTATGATATTCTCTCTTTTCTTCCTTCGCGCTGATTCCATTTGTGTGTGTAAAAATCACTTAAAGACATTTGTAATGTGATGTGAACAGTTAATGCAGTGACCTGTGATCATTTTTACATCAAAAGATTTTTACACTTTGAGTAACAGTGTTTGTCCTTTCAATTTGTAAAATGATCAGAGTGTGATGGCCGGAACATGAATAAGAACAGTAAAGAATACAACATTTTGACTACAAAGCTTTCTCGAAAACAGCTATTTGGAAATTGTGGGAGGGAAGAACGTATGAGGCATGAATTAAATTTAACTGTCCAAGAAAGGTTCGTATAGCGAAATTCTATGAAAACGAAGATGGGCCTTCGGTTTCCACAGCAACAGACCTACTTACGAAAATGTTAGGGCACACTTGGTCTTCTTTATGTACTTAATTTTCTACCTATAAGCTACATCATTTTCCACAAGATTTAAGCTCTCCACGGGGGTTAAGGTACATACTGTGGTCTTTCTGGTAAAGACACCTGGATGTACTGTGATAGGCGGTACTAAGTTTGAGAATAATATACTGATGCTAACTCACGATGTCGTCCTCGGTGGACTAGTGGTTAGCGTGCTCGCCACTGGACCCAAGGTTTGCGGGTTCAATCCCGGCCGAGGTCGATGGAATTTTAAGGGTGATAAAAATCCGTAGCACAACTTCCATCGGAGGGGTCCCATGTCGTAGATTTACGACATGTAAGAGAACCTTACGGGCATGAATAGAGATGTTTCGTAAGCAAAATTCAGCGGCCATTTCTCACCCAAGTCTCCTGATTGACTGCTAGATGGCTCTGGCAGCCTTATCAGGATGAATAGAACTTATGCAGTCGGTGGACTGGTCACCCACTACAGATGCACACTTCCAGACCAAGAAACCTCTGAAAGGAGGCCCTATGCTCCACAAGGAGCAACAGGAAGTAACTAACTAACTGACGATAGAATGCAGGGTGATGGTCTTCTTAAGAGTGATAAAATTTTGGGTTCCTTAAAGGCAATGCTTGTTTAGAAGAGCTAGGAAACGTTCGCCTTTAGTGTTTTGTGAATATTAATCAATTCATGTAAAGTGATTGAGCATCGTATCTAACTGTGAAGCAGAAAACGCACAGGCCTATCCTCAGTTTTGTACAGAGAATGTTTCATATTTTCACCATCAACGAAGCGTGTTGCTTTGCAGGCTGCATGAAAGTAGTTTGGTTACAAAATTACAGTTAGTTTATTAATAAGGATTATTGCAGAGGGGCACAAATTCCGGGCGCCACGTAGCCTTGGTGATTACATTTTGTACGGTGGCGCCTAATATTTATGGGTACTCAGTATAGAACTGGCTTCACGTCACCCTTCTCACGCCTAGCCTCCTGGAGTTTTGAAAAATGTGTGCACCCCTGGATTATAATACTAATTTTTGGAAGAAGTACCCGTTCTTCGTCCGGGACGTGGTTTCTTTCATTCTCAGTATTATTTTAGGCCTCTACAGCTATAAGTTCAGTAACGTGCTGTAAAGTTGTTATAACATTCGAATTAAATTAAAGTTGACTCTTTTAAGACGTAATTAAAAACGAAGATTAAAAATCAGGATTCGAATTGCATAAAAAATTCTCCATCAATAGTAGCATATTGCGCCTGCAGCAGTAGCTACGTAGGCCATAATTTCAATGAATACGGAGTAAATTTTACGTTACAGGTGTTCTCACTTAGGTCCGCGGCAAGAAACAGAACACAAAAGTTTATATGTTTGATTAGACTAGATACATAAAAGCAATAATTTACTTTCATGATCTCCATAGGCCAATGGTTGATATCAAAATTGGTCTGCAGATGTGTAAGCAGAGGAGCATTTAAAGAATTTTGTTAACCGATTCGTTGATGCAAGTAAAAAAATATTGCTGGCCGATATTGTGCCTTGTCCCTGAAGACACTAATGTATTCATTTTATTCATCACACCGCGAGGTAACATCCCTTGATGCCTTTTCAGAATGAGACCATCTAAATGCGTAAGCAACCTCTCCGGCCAGGATCTCACTCTCAGAATGCTCGACTTATGACACACAGAGAAATATTTCTTTTTAAGTACCCTGGATTACAAAGAGGTGTGTATTTTAGAAACTTCTTATACATGGCGTGTATATGGTTTGCCATTTCTTTTCCATTCCCCTCCGTGTAATCTAATGTTGTGATGTTCAGTACGTAACGCTACAATAAAGCCCACAAATCTTCATTTCTATTGTAACAACAGAGGGGATGTCCAAACTCCCGTGATTATTCAGAGTCTTCTTGACTTGTAAATATGTGCCTTATTTCATTGAGACCTTTGGAGCAGAATGACTAGAATATAGGTATTGCATGTATTGTTCTTGTTTTAACGTAAAACGAACTTTACGTTTTACCCACACACCAATGTACTTTTCTTTTGTATGATTCCCAAAGTCGATCCCGGTAGCCGCGCGGTCTAAGGCATGGGTCTGCGGCTGTTCGCTTGCTGAAGTTGCGGGTTTGAATCCCGCCAGGATCATGGATATCTGTCTGTTTTGAGTGTTGTCAGTTACAGGTCTGTGCGACGGGCCGATCCTTCATCCAGAGGAGGTATACCGAGTGTGTGTATGTGTGTGTGTGTCACTGAGTACGATCAACTGCAAAAATAACCGTCCACACGTAAAATGAGTAGGTAGAAAAGGTCAGACTAAGAAAGGAAAAAAGGATTCCCAAAATAAGAATCTATTGTTTTCTGTGTAAATGTATGGCATTTTAGGTAATCTTATTAATACGAGCTACATTGTTCAAGGGGTTAACAGCGCAGTGCCTCAGAAGTTCAATCGGCCCCAGTAATACCGGTGAAGATAAATTCTTGTAATCAAAAAAATATATAGTCATCCATACAGTCGAACCCGCTTATAACGACATCGGTTTATGCGACACCTCGTCTATAGCGTCAGATATTCTGTGGTACAAATTAATTCCTTACCATAACATTACACTCCTCGGTTAGAAAAACACTTTTTCATAAGGACACAAAATATTAAGTTCCATGCATGACTTCATAGACGAATTCGACTCAATAATATTACGACAGTAAATTTATTTGTCAATTTGGGGAATAATACGTCATTTTGAGTGTTTAGACCTCAGAGGCAGAGTAACGCGAAGGTGGAGAAGAGAAAACTGCTTAATAAGGAAATGCATACTTGTTGATTTTCTTGAGGTACTATTAGTGTGATAAAGTCGAGGCACACGGCATGCCACTGATGGTGAAGGCACTACACTTCTTGTAAACGCTGTGAATACAACCCAGCGACACGGCGTCACATCACACAAGACTTGAATCTTCAGCAGCACCGCCTAGAGAGGCTAAAGTCTCGCAAGGCGAGTGACAGTTGAACTTAGCACACATGAGGGATACGTAATGTATGCGGAAGTTGGTCTGAAACCCTGAATGTAAGAAATTATTCGGGAAAGCTCCACATGTGTCGAGATGGGACGAAAGTATTAAAGTCTGTCTTGAAGATGAAGTGTGTGAGTGTGGATTCATCTGGCTTATAATAGGTTCAGTGGTGGGCATTTGTGAACAGGATAATGTTCGGCTTGTATTACAATACTTGGCCTTTTTTGACGAAACATGTACTATCAACTTTAGAAGAAGGACTGTGTTACAGGGCCTTAAGTCTACATAGTTTAATTATACATCGACATCTCATCTTGTTTGGTACAGAAACATTGTTCTAGCGAACAAATAGTTACTGCGTGTGGACCGAACTTCCAGCGGCCGGCAGAAGGCCTTTTGTTGGACACCCTTTCCCTCAGGTAAGGGTGGTGGAGAGGAAGATATTTGCTCATGTGGAAATGCACTGTATGCGATGGATGTTACCCCTTCATACAAGTCAGCTAGTGTTATGATAAGTGTTCGTAATCGAATTACAAATGGATCAGACGGCAATAACGGATTTGCTTCCAAAATAGCACGACAGACACCGTGAAGAATATTTCTGTTATTCTGTTTAAGCAATAGAGTCACACAGTGCACAGAATAAATATATGTATTAACCTACTGGTCGAAGATATTAACAAAGAGGTTCGTATTTTCTGGGATGTTACGCCGTGTTGACTGATAAATAGTTACGGACGTTTCGAAAGATAGTGTTTTTATCTTTAGCAACACGGTCGTGAGAACCTAGACACTCGCGTATCCTGACGCGTTTGGTTAACATGAAGTGGTAGCATGTTCAGTTGATTAACGTCGTCAAACGCAAGTTTTGTGAATTTAAATTTTTGTTAATTTACTTCCAAAGAATCTACGTTTCCCGGGAGGCGAATATTAATATTGTAGCAGGGCGTGTCTCCGAAACGTTGCATGCTTTACAGTGTCGTAACCCGAGTACGCCACATTGCGAGTATCATTACCCTTCACCCTACATGTTTCGACTGTCGCCAAGAAAGTAAAAGCTACAATCAACTTTAGGCCCATAATTGTTAATTCTGACTTGAACATTGATTGATCTCCCTACTTAGGGGTCTGTAGTTCAGAAGGTACAATACAGAGCTGAAATTTTGCTTTTAGGTTGAAAGTTTCATTTCTGGTAGGCCTGCTAGCTAAAGCTTACATATCTACCTTTTTCGTAAGATATGATACCTACGTCCGTAAGACAAGTTTTATCTGTATCCATATAATACTATTGGATGTCGTGATCTGTAATTTAGATGGATGTTGAGCAAGTGGATAGCACATCTGCTTCTCATTCTAGAGGCGCCGTATTCAAATATCGGCCCTGCGACCGGCTCATCTGAGGTTCGTCATGGTTTTTCTCAGTCCTTGCAGTGTAGTAATGGGGCCTGAAATTAAGCCACAACCGCTTCATTCCACATGTTTTTAAAAGAATCATTCTATCATTCGACGTTATGTAACAGGCCTAGTATTTGTGTTTTGGCTCCCAGCACTGACATTTAAGTGGCGTATAGTACAATATTACCTTTTCACTACGCCTGTCGCCCACCTGTATAATGTAGGGCCTAGTAGTTGTCTTTTCATCGGGGCTCACGAATTTAAAGACACGCCACTAGCCTACGTAAAACCTCATCAATTTAAAGCGTCATTAAATAAAAGAATGAGAACTAAATTCGTGACTGGCAATTGTTTATTGCCGATTCATAATTTTAAAGTTTAATTATTCTGAATAAGGGCAGCCGTGGTAGCTCAGGGATTACAGTGACTAGGCTACGGGCCGAGCAACTGATGAATCGCAGACCGTGGTTCCTTTCCCGGCAGTGGCAAGAGATTTTTCTGTTCTCCAAAGCGTCCAGGTTGGCTTTGGGTCTTACCCAGCCGCCTGTCGATGGGTACCGTGACGTGACGCCGACCACTTGCCACCATCTATTGTTGGGATTGAGAATGAGTGTGCTATACCTTCTACCCTGAGTAAGAACTAATACCATGGGCGATGATTGAATTAGAAGAGTACAAATTGTGGCCCCTTTTATGTGTATTTTTCTTCATAACTTACCCTTTAAACCCTAGTGGTTCCTTTATGTAACACCAGGTTAAGCATTCTAAACTTATACGTTCTGGCTACAGAGCGTGTTGATGTTTTGTATGGATCTCGGAACAAACTGCGATTGTTTCCTTACACAGTATTAACTGACTGGTGTTAGAGAGTCCGTTTACTTTGCGGGAATCTTGAAATATAATTCAGGTTAAGTTTCGTGTCTTAATCCCGACAGTCCACTTGCCATCACCTTACCTTCTTCACTCTCCGACGTCTTTACCTTGTTACCAACGTGCGTTTACCAAAAGGACGAGCGGGCACTGCCTGGGAACCTTCACAGCAGCAAACGTTTCTGACTCCTCCCACCCCCACCCCCTCAGTTTTAATAATAAGCGCAGTTACTCTCACTTCAACCCTCCCCCCACCCCTCCCGTCTTTTCTCTCTCATATTCCTGTTTAAAAGCCGTACCGTGGCCCAGACGGTTAGTCCCGGGCCTCTCACAGTGGCGACCCGAATTCGATCACTGGTGTCTCTGCGGGATTTCTGATGGACAAAGTGACACTGGCATAGGTTTGTCTCCGAGTACTTCGGTTTTTCCCCCGTCGGTATCCCTTCACAAATGCTCTATACCAGCGGTCGCCAACCGGTGGTCCGCGGACCACTGATGGTCCGCAAGAAAAGTTTGGTGGTCCGTGGAGATATTTGGACATTGCAATTTTTATGTTTATTATACTGTTTCATTATATTCTGATTCGTCTTCGCAACAAATATCACACTAATAATTTTGTTATAATTAAACAAGTGCATTTCATATTAATGAAATGGAACTTTTATGATCATTATTTTATAGATGTTTGTACCTTTTTAAAAAAAATTCATGTTAGTGGTCCGCGGGATTCAAAATTGTGAGTTTAGTGGTCCGTGAGGTCCGAATGGTTGGCGACCGCTGCTCTATACTCATCTTTATCTACAGAATGACAAATTGGCAGATGGCTGGGAACATTCCCCCCCCCCCCCCCCCCCCCCCAAAAAAAAAAACCAATACTATTTCGGAAATCGGGGAGCAGTGGATAGACAAGTACGTTCACATTTTTCTTGTTTAAGGGTTAACGTGTTTGTAGCAAAAATTAACCCTCTTCCCGGAGAGTCCGTAGCGGAAGTACATTTGACAAAATCTCCCTGTGTGTTTTCATCTTGCCTTCTGGTAAACCGGTTGTGAAGATCAGCAGAAAAGATGTGTGAGGAGAGGAAGAGAGCGAATGGAATGTGACTGCGGGGAAGAGGGAAGCACCCCGGTCAGGCTCCACCCAGCTACTCGGGCTCCTCCTCCAGAGAGACGGGCCCCCGTACGGTGGTTCAGCTGTGATGTGATCACTGCCCTCCGGAGGCAGACTGCTGCTACAGAAGGCCAAGTGGTGACACAAAACTATATTTTAAATCTGGGCTACGTGTGATTTATGTGCGATCTGTGAGTTTGTATGACCAAACGGACTGTTGCGTCTATATACATATAAGGTGTTACAGAGCAAGATACACACCGGAAGTACGAACGATAATGATTTCTATTACATCACATTATTCTAATGTCAGACGTTTTAACTGGGTACTTTTGTTGTTCTTCAGGACCATACACATTTCTTCTCGTGTTCATGTATTACCCATAATAATTGATGTGGAATTTCTCACTGGATTTTGCACAATCGTATCTACAGACATTACGATTTAAGTTCTGTTTTTGTAAGAAGCCGGTATGGAGTGTCGGTGGACAGCATCAAGAAGTGGCAAAGAAACTTGGTCGAACATGAATGAGTGCAAACGTTTCGAATTTATGTATGAACTGTGTTGAAATGTAGATGTAGGGTTACTTATTGTTGTCTCCGCTGATGATAACGGCAGAAATGCTGGGTGAGTAGAAATATTATCATATTTAGACAAACTGTTATTTTGACAAACATAATTATTTTCCAGATGACAGACAATCTATAATCTAGCGTGCAAATTATGTGAGGCCGTGTGATAGTCATATTTAAGGTGATGGGATTTTTCCTTTCCGTAGCGTCTGAAACGATACAAAGAAAAAGTATTTCATTACCAAACAAGACTAGCCAGGTTGATTGAGAAAGTGCAGAAGCGAAACTCGGCGATAAAAGGACAGGCAACCGGTGGAAGGGGTGGGTAATTCTGCTTAATTAAGAACTATACACAAGTAAGTTCCAAGCCTCGATCCAATATTAAATTTAGGGTCTATTAAAACCAAATGGAAAGGATGGACTGGACATGTAGCATGCATATGGAAGTGAAGTTTGTAGGCTTGTTTACGTACTTATCATAATAACGTCTCTAACTAGGCTTACACTTAATTTATTTATGCTATATTTATTTACACTGTCAGCAGCTTAGGCTACGTTTTGTAATAGGCCAATAGGCAGTGTTGAATGGTAGGATGACTAGTGAATTAGGGATTGGAAATGATGTGGAAGGGACAAGGCTGTGACATAATGAGGTTGACATAGCCTTACATTTTCCTGGAGAGACTGAGAAATACCGCGATAAGACTCTCAGAGAAACGCTCAGAGCCTAGATTTGAACCCGGTACCTCCAGAACATGAAGCAGGAACGCTGTTCACTCGAGCGTGACGTTCGGTCTGCCTAGGCTTAGAGGGGAGGATAGGCCTAACACTAAAACGGGTCGTGTATCTAGGTCTATAATTAATAGGGTGTAAAGCTGTGTACTCGTACTGGATGCAGTTGGCTCAGGATATGGTTCAAAGCCTATGTAAACAATGTGAAGGAAGCCCGGGTTTCATAACACAAGGGAATATTCGGACCCGCTGAGCGACTATCATCTGCTCACAAGGATCAGAAATTAAAGAGTCCGCATAGTTTCGTTATGTAAGGCTCTGTGTGTGTATTACGTTAGTGTGTTGGCTGTTTTATGACTACAGCCATGCGAAACAGAAATTGGCGACTGACTTTTCCAAACACTGAAGTTACACGGTGCATTCGCTAATGACCCGGTACTCTGCGGTATAAAAATAGCGACAATATAAACCGATAGCACACTGTGTTAGGTGCGCGTATGGGGTTATCACAGCAGTCGTCTGGTGTGTGACGCCGTGTAGTCTGGTATAAGTTTACCTACTCTACATCAGTTCCCAGGAGAAAGCAATGTTCCCATTAAATTCCATTGTTCTTATTAACATTTTGAATAATCCAAGGGGCCCAATTGACCTCCTAGTCAATGGGTACCGGGCTTTTTTTCCCTTGCGGGTAAAGCGACAGGCATTAGAAGCTCCTCCACCTAGTGCCGCGTCCGAGATTGTTTGGGGTTATACTTTGATTCCGAATTCTTCTTTATGCATTGGTACGTAATGAAGCACAGGAACTAATTTAGCAAGTCACAGCACCTCTTCTTCGTATGATAGGCCTGTTTTTACAATTTAAATTTAGACTTTTTTTTTATGGCGCTACAGCCCAAATCGACACTAGGCCGCCTCGTTGTAAGTTTTCTAGATCACGCACAATTACACACACCCGGTAGGACTCCTCTGAACGTGTGATCAGCTCGCTACCTACACAACACACAACAAACACAAGAGACGAACTTCCATGCACTCAGCGGGATTCGAACCTGCGATTCCAGCAATCAAGCGACTGCCAGCCTACGCCTTAGACCGCACGGCCGCGGGGATCGGTAAAGTTAGACATAGGCTGCTGAATAAAGAAACCACATATTGCTTGTATCACACGTCTTCAATAAACTCTTGAATGCAAATAGTCCGCAGCCTTACAGCCTATTTAAGATCGATTATAATACTGTATTCTTGCGGTATTCTGGTAGGTCTCCAACTTAGTTAAGTCTCTCCAAAAGGGGCGTTCCCACGACTGATGTACTCGCCCAATGCGCCAATAATTCTGCATTTTTAAAGGAGCCAAGTAAATAACTGTCGTACTGTTTTCACTTCCGGTTTATTTGACAGACACATGTACTCGGGTAAGGTAAAGGTAAAGTTCTCCCTAGAACAGGCCATGAAGGCCCAGAGGCGGAGTAGAGGTATAGCTCTACTCTCTCTTTAACCTCGGCGCTAAATGGGGTGGGTGGTCAAAGCCACGCCCCGGCCGTTTTACTCGACGGGAAAGTTACCCGGTACCCATTATACAGGAGGCTGAGTGCCTTGTCAAATATTTTCCTGGTAATTATGATCGCTTTTCCACGGCTCCTGTACTTGGCCATGTGTGTCACTCGACGTACCGAGTGATGTTGACTGACCACACTTAAGTCACTTGTACGTGACGTATAAACGAGTCGCGGGAGCGAAACAACAATTCCCTACTTGATCAGTGAAAAGCCTTGGTAATACCTTTGACTGGTGTCGTGTCACATCAGCTGGAGACAGACAAGTGGCCAGTATTTGTACAAGTGCGCCGTTTCGACGACGTGGCAAGTAGCTCTCCACAAGTGGAAGATGTCTGTCAAATATGCCACTAGGAAAGTGGCTTAAAAATCATTCTGAGGGCAAAATATCCGTTATCGTTAAAACAGTAGCATTAAAAAGGCGCGAGACTGCCACGGAAATAGATAGTCATCAGCGTTGTGACACTCTGTAGTCTTTTAGGTGGAATAACTAGGGCATCCGTCTGTTTCGAACTATGGTCATCCAGTATGGCTGTCGCGGA
The DNA here is from genome assembly GCA_021186555.1 of Reticulitermes speratus. Taxonomy (NCBI): domain Eukaryota; kingdom Metazoa; phylum Arthropoda; class Insecta; order Blattodea; family Rhinotermitidae; genus Reticulitermes; species Reticulitermes speratus. The sequence continues at coordinate 28,124,322 of JAJKFL010000005.1, forward strand.
CTTAACCATTCGAAGCATGAAATTCATCTATGTAAAATTTAAGATATTTCCTAACTCAGAGAAAATAATGTTGCTCTCTTATTATTAAGAGAAAAAATTGCTGTTCATTTCGAAAATCACATGAACTACGTATATTGTTAGGATAATATTACGAGATTGTTTAGGGGAAGAACAGATAAAGGAAGACAAAATAAGAGTGCATGTAGTGGGTATGGAAAGGGAGGTAAGTGCATATAAAATTTCAGTCGTAAAACCTGAAGGAAATAGAGCAATTAGAAGATCCAAACTTCTATAGGAGGATAACTTCCTAAAACGGATCTTAAAATATGATTGGGGTTGGGGGGGGGGGGGGGGAGTGGGCTGGAATAATTTGGTTCAAAATGGGGACCAGTGGGAGAGATTTACTGTTCTCCAAAGTGCCCAGGCCGGCAGTGGGACCAAACAAGACTCCTATGGCATGGGTGCTGGGGAATCTTTCCCGGGGATAAGGCCGTCGGGGGCATCAAGCTGACCACACCCATCTAGTGCCGAGGTTAAGAGCGAATGGAGCTACTGCCCTCCCCTGTATAACTTCATGACTTTGGCAGGGGCAACCTTTTTGTAGGGACCATAAGCGGGCTTTTTTGAATGCGGTAATGACCCTTGATGTTGCATAAAATCACGGAACATTCTTGACAGCTGAGCAACTAATAGCTTCTTAAGGAGGATTGTGCTCGGCGGACCTCTTCATTATACGAAGAGCATAAATAAGCTTACACTATGAGGGAATGTTAAGCCGAGTGTTTCATATTGTAACCACTGTTGATAAAAAGGGTTAGTGGTATTTGCTGTACTTTTGTACTCCTCAGTGTCTTCTTAATATACATTCACGTTTAGGTCGATGAAGGCACCCACATGAAGGCAGAGGAGGTGAGCCTGTTTTGCACTACATCATTAAATAATCTTTCAGAAATTTTTCCTTGTGTAGGCTCAGTGGTTAATCCCCTTCCCCCCTCTATGGCTAATCCCATTACCCCCACTATTCCACTTTCCTTCATCGTCTTTTACTATAAGAGGAGTGATCAATGTTAAGAGGGCCATCTAATGGACTTGTAATAAGAACACAATATGGCATAAAATATATAGAGATATACAGCGTGTGTCAGGATTTCACGCAGTCTAATGCCGAAGGTTTCACAACTTAATGCAATAAAATTACCGAGAATCTCAAGAGACATAACACTTTAATGACCGGGTATCTGACGAGTTGCACGTTCGTTACATCGCATTCAGGTATCTGACAAGTTGCACGTTCGTTACATCGCATTCAGGTATCTGACGAGTTGCACGTTCGTTACATCTTATGCAGGTATCTGACGAGTTGCACGTTCGTTACATCGCATTCAGGTATCTGACGAGTTGCACGTTCGTTACATCTTAAGCAGGTATCTGACGAGTTGCACGTTCGTTACATCGCATTCAGGTATCTGACGAGTTGCACGTTCGTTACATCGCATTCAGGTATCTGACGAGTTGCACGTTCGTTACATCGCATTCAGGTATCTGACGAGTTGCACGTTCGTTACATCGCATTCAGGATTTCGCGCGCCTTAGTTCACCGGGTGTCACACAATTTTATGCAGTTTACATTCCAGGAGTTTCAGTAGTTAATGCACGTGTTACCAGGTAAACCGCCAGTTCACACATTGTAGTCTTATGAGTTTTTTCAGACTTCAGTCAGGGGTTAAATTTCACTCGTTCACAAACGTCACTCCGGCAACATATTTTATAAGTTCATGCCCTTCAATTACCGGGTGTCTCACGAGTTCAGGTGCTTTGGATTCCGGTTATCTCACGAATTCTAATACGGTTGTTTTCGAGAGTCTCGCCAGCTTATGCACAGCTTAAATATGGCACTATATTGTGCTAGTAATATTATAGCAAACACGCCATGGTAGTAATAAAATGTGCTGTTTCATATTTGGAAGGATAAAGACTGCGTACTGCAAAACCGCTGCTGGTGGTGGACGCAGTATTCTGTACAATTCGTTTCCAGTAACAAGCATGACTGAGTGATTGATATTTGGAAGATTACAAGTTTGATTCTCAACCACGAATCTGGATATTCTAACTGAAGCTTCTTGTGGTTTCAATTGCTATCACTCAGTACCATAAAAGAGGCAACTTCCTCTTCCTCTCACATTCATCAAGTTATCATTCGCAATTGTCTTTCCACTTCGCGGTGTACTCTTTGTAACTTATGTAGCGGACAAAGGATTTTGTCGGTGAGAGCTGATTCAGAATTAATTTATATTGTAATTTGTACCAAGTGCTGAGGAGGATATTTGGGCCTAAGAGGGACGAGGTAACGGGAGTGGAGAAGAGTACATAACGAGAAATTTAATGATCTGTACTCATCACCAAATATTCGGGTGTTCAAATCAAGAAGAATGAGGTGGGCGGGGCATGTAGCACATATGGGGGAGGGGAGAGGTGCGTACAGGATTTTTGACCTGAGGTAAGGAGACCACTTGGAAGACCCAGGATAATATTAAAATGGATCTTCAAGAAGTGGGATGGTGGCATGGACTGGATTAATATAGCTCAGGATAGGGACAGGTGGCGGGCTTTTGTGAACGTGGTAATGAACCTTCAGGTTCCATGAAATGCGGGGAATTTCTTGACTAGCTGAGGACATGTTAGCTTCTCAAGAAGGACTCTGCTCTATGGAGTTAGTTAGTTAGTTAATTCGTACCAGACGTCAACCTATAATAAGAAATGCCAGTGTCTTTTCCTTAACCCTTGAAAGCACAATGGTAGTTACGTCGTGTCTACATAGACTACACCTTTTACATTAAAACCTCTGCACTTAACTCACACAGCACATTTGCATTTCCCATCTCTATCTACAAACGTGTAGGTGATAACGGATATATATAGAACTAATGTTTTGTTGTTGTTTTGCATGATTGTAAAACTGGGTCTTATCTTAAGGAAAAAACATAGACCGAGGGTGTTTGGCAATACGGTGTAGCCTATGTGCAGCCAAGAGACAGGATATAGCGGGGGCTGGAGAAGACGACATAATAAGCCAAATTATTTGTGCTCCTAATTAGGAAATGAGTGAATAACGAGGCCAATTTTTTATTTTATTTATTTCATATACTTAGCCGCTTTACGTAACTACGTTGTTAGCAGCCCCTATCGTCGAATGATAGGATACTGGTGAGTAGGTGAATGGGGAAAGGCAGTGAAGGAGAACGGTCGTGGCCTAATTTGAGGTACTGTTCCAGCAATTCACTGGAGGACCTGAGAAAAACCATGAGAACATCGGAATGGCCGTCTTCGCGGCCGAGAAACTTCATGTTGCACATGAATATATTAGTAATTGTTAGTGCTGCTGTATTTTAGCCCTTTAAAGCCTAGAGGTTATTGTATCCTATATTCACCATCAGGTTTCACACTAACTACTCTTGCAGTCTGCTCACATAATGTGTATCTGTTCCATATTATTATTACAATAAACAGCGATTATTTTCCTACCCGCCAGTCACCTACTGTTCGTTCAAATAGAAGCACACGGTGTTCTCTGTGAGGTACGAGCTAAATGTTTATCTATACTGTAGACTCATTTTTATTCTTCTTAGGTCTAAACTTAAGCCATTTTTCCGTATGGTTCTCATCTTATCTCGGTATTATTTTGTTTGTTATAGGAGCGAATGTAAAGACGGGTCAGACTGAAAATGAGTGGAAAATATTGTGTATGAAAACAGCTGAAGCTTATTTTAAGTCAGTTTCCTTACGGAATTTAGACTGTGTGTGAGTGTAGTGACTATAATATGGGCGAAAAGCCTGAGTGATCGCCTTTCGATTTCCGGTAAGGACACAATTTTATCTTTACGGCTTCCAGACCGTCTCTGGGACCCACCCACCCACCCAGCCTATGCAATGATTACCCTAGGCCCTTTCTCGGAGTGTAAAGTGGTTAAGAATGTATGGATATGTAACTCCACTCCACAATACATGTTCATGGCTAGTGTTTAATTAGTCCTAAATACAGGGACATCTTATCTTTACTTTTTCACTGCCTAAGTTTCATTGAGGAGTCGACGGAGGCTATAAAGATGTGGGATAGCGTGCAATCCTGACCAAGCAAAATTGAAGGATTTTCGGTAACCACTGATACGTTTAAAAAAAAAACACTCAGTGCAGTTGCTGTTTGTTTTACGAAAAGCACTGAACAATTCAGACATTAGTATTGGGATTAAGATATGTTACCCCTGATCTCCTTTTCCCTTCTTAGCAATAACGACACATATAATGATGTAAGTGGGGAACAGAAAATAATAAAGAACCTCTATAGTGTCCTGTGTAACTTGATAGCGCCTGTTACGGCATTGCACGGCCATATTTTGACACCATGAAATTCAATACAATTCAACAGATCGCTGGAACATGCCTGACTTCAAAAGGATCGGATCAGCCTCTCCAAGAGTGTCTGTACTGGCATTGAAAAAACGAAATATGGCGCTCTCTGCACTTACGATTACGAACCACTTCTACAGGATAGCTCAGTCGGTAAAGCGCGTGGCTATAGACTCTTCCTACCGGTGTTCTGTTAAAGGAAAGAAAACACATTTGTCTGTTCGCTGTATCTGGACCACGTGACGGTTCTGATTAACCTCATATCCAGCGGCTCTTTCTGTGGACGCGTAATGTCTAGATCTGAGAGCTGACCAATTACGATTTTCCATTTTCCAGGCTAAGAATGTGTGAAGCTTCCCTTACATTCTTCACAGACGTTTCACACCATAGTGCCAACTTTACCTTTATTTTTAAACGTGACCAACGGGTAGCAGAATTGTAAGGTTAAACACAATATATTTTCCTAAGATCCTTCTTAGTGTTATCCTTCTATGTCATTCTCGGATTTCGAGAGGTTTCCTCATCATTCTGTATGCGTCAACTACATAACGAGGAACTTAATGATCTGTACTCATCACCAAATATTATTCGGCTGATCAAATCAAGAAGAATGAGGTGGGCGGGGCATGTAGCACGTATGGGTGAGGGGAGAGTTGCATACAGGATTTTGGTGGGGAGACCTGAGGGAAGGAGACCACTTGGAAGACCCAGGCGTAGATGGGAGGATAATATTAAGATTGATCTTCAAGAAGTGGGATGGGAGGGCGTGGTCTGGACTGATATGGCTCAGGATAGGAACAGGTGGCGGGCTCTTGTGAATGCGGTAATGAACTTTCGGGTTCCGTAAAACGCGGGGAATTTCTTGACTAGCTGAGGACATGTTAGCTTCTCAAGAAGGACTCTGCTCTATGGAGTTAGTTAGTTAGTTAGTCTGTATGCGTCACTTGTGTCTTTACCCATAAAGCATTGCGTTGTCTGGGTGTCACAAACCCAACAATGCATCGCCATAAAATTGCTTTGTTTGGCCCAATTAACGTGACGAACCTAAAATAAATTACTTATACAGGCGAAATTTAACTATGGCAGTGTAGGTGCATTTAATTCAAACATGAAGAATCACCGATCAAGCCCGCGGATTATACAGGATGCACCAACAGAATGTGACTATGTTCAGATTGTTGTGGTGACAAATGGGGTTGAATGTAATGTGCATAAAGATTACGGAGAAGTGGCGGTAAAATGCCATTCAGTATATGCTTTTGTACTTTTTAAAAATTACATCTCGTAAACGGTCTCCCTGGCATGCATTGCGGGCAACATAACCTCCTCAGCGCGATATCGAGCAATGCCGACGACGTCAGTGTTAGCTCTGGTTTCAGCAAGACTGCTGCGGGACACCAGCATGTGAATCAGTGGAGTGCTTGAGAGCCAAGTTCCTTTGGGGGGAAATTCGGCAAGATGGCTTTCATGTAGAGTCTAAAGAAAAGTGTGTCATAACATGTACAATTATTACTGTACACTTCAGCGTAAAGTTTTTAGTAGGCTGAATGAAATGTTTGCGGATGTAGTGGGCTTATGCTCCGCTCTCCCGGTTTATACCACCGAAATGAGTTAATTATGTATTTCAGGTGGTTAGAAATTCTGCTTCACTTTATCTTTTTCATTCTTTTCTTTGTATTCTTGTTGCGTTGCTTGTTTCGTGAAATGTTGTTACGTAGCGTCTAATTATACGACGATTATGACCACAAATTGTGAAGGATACAAACACGAACTGATCGTGATCCTTGTTATGGTATTTTGCCATCATGCAGGCCTGTCTGGAGAGACTGAGAAAAATATAGGTTCTGTGTAAGTCTCAAAATGTCTCTGGCGAAGAGTCGAAATTGGACTTCACGGATACGAAGTAGAGATCTTATACGCCACAAAGTGCGGACTTATTTTTAGAAATCTGTATCTTGGTTCTCTGGCGGATTTAAATTTAAACGGGGTACACGGTGGCGCAGTTGGTTGAGGCAAAAGCGCTACAAGCCGGAAGGTCGCGGGTTCGACTCAGCCTCTAACAGAAATGAGTATCAGTGATGCCTCCTGGGAGGGGGGGGGGGTAAAGGTGGACCTTCGTGTGCCGATTGGCTCCTCCTGGAGCCCTAAGGGTCTGTCCAGGCCTGTAATGGGATAGCTTTGCCTTTACCTTTCCCTGTGTCCAAACACCACGCCATGAAGGCGTATCGGTTTACCCGACGTATAGCTACGAGGATTCTTAAATTGCTTCATGCTACTGTGTGTTCACATCAGGAACTCGCTGGGCTGCAGAACGTGTGTTGAAGATAGACATACTTCCTGTACTTGCCGGGGTTTGGACTAGTGAAGTCCTCAGCCAGTTAAAGCCTAATGAACGATCAGGAATACCGAGAATATCAGGTGTGGAGGAAACATAACGCTAAGCTTATAATACTCGTACATCAACCCTGTAAAACAGTGGTTACTATATGTACCACCTACTTCAATGTCGAAAACTCTGTGTTATGAAATCGGCTGTTTTCGTAACTCGAGCGCAGTTTGTTCCCTTTGAAGTAGGAACTCGGTCTTTAACGTTATTTAGACAAATGTTAGGCTTCAAAGTGTTAATGTGCGTCGAATCCGAAAGCCGTGAAAAAAAAAATGTTACGATTATGGACGTAGGTCACTCTTTCGTATAAGATACATATATTGTTTAGTCGGGAAAAGGGGATGATATGAGGGTGGGGGTGGAAAGGTGATGGTGTTTCGTGTAGATAGGAGCTGATAATAGCATGTTTACCCCCGCTAACAATACAAGGGGGATAGAGATTTTCGCTTTAGATGCTTTCAGACTTTTATCTATCAATAAGCAATGCCTAATAAACTAAGAGACTAATCTCCCACTCTCCAGTGTAACGCTTTATCGGCACTAAACATCCTTCGTGAGGTTCTGTTGGCCTTACGCGGTTTACACTAATGCGTCTGGCGGTGTTTACCGTTCTTGATTCGTTTCAAGGAGGCTTTGGTTTCGACCCTCGAGTTTACAGTCCTGACTCTCTCTCTCTCTCTCTCTCCAGAGAAGCTTTTTGCTTAACATTTAACTAGGCTGCCAATTGCTACGATTACAACATACATGCTACTGCGATGGTGGTAGATAAATGAAATATGAGTATGCAGCATTGATGGAATGATACTGGCAGGCGAAAACGTGAAGTACCCGGGGATAAAAGTACTCCACTGCCAGTTTTTCCACTACAAATTCCAAACGGACAGGCCTTGGATAAAAACCGGAACTCCGTCGTGAGAGACCAGCGACTAATACCTCGCGATTTAGACCTGTTATCACAGTATGGATTAAAGTTGAGAGTAGGCAGAGACTGATGCGCTAAGAACAAAAAAATGGTTACTAAAGCACGGAACGGGATCCATATTGAGAAGCGAGGAGTCGTTGAAGTATTTAGAAATTCCACCGTCTTTTATGGCATCTGAAAGTTCATTGCCGTTTTCACAAGAACTGGTTACTTTTCCCGAATCTGAGCCAATTGAATATGGCCTAAATCCTCGAAGTATATTTTTTAATAACCACTTTAATATCATCCTCCAACCCATTCGTACGTCTCACAGGTGATGTCGTCCCTTCAGCTTTTGGAATTAATTGGTTTTTAATTTCCCATCTCCTCCATGCGTACTTCATGACGCTTCCTTCATTTCTTCCTTTCCTTCTTAAATTAATAAACCCAATAATATTTCGTAGACAATAGAAAGTTCGATGTTCCACATTATGCGGTTTCTCAACCTTCATGTTGCATCCTATCAGTTTAAAATATTCCTCTAAAGAAATTTTCAAACAGGCCTTTCATCAAATTGTAACAAGTTTTCTGAATTTCTAATGACAAGATAGAGCACTGGTATTCCGATATTCTGGAAATTAACGTGAAATTATTTACTCACTAATTTCGCAGATTAAGTGACAGTACACCCATACTGGTTTAATTTATTTGGTCAGAATCTGTTTCTTCGGTGTACCGAGCTAGTTGTAGTATACGCCGTTCTGTTCATTGGCGCTACAGGTCAGTGAGGACCCAGGGCCTCCTGTTTTCGAGAGTCTAAATTTTGTTTATAGACACAATGAAGGACTCCTCGGAGATGGATCGACCGGTCGCAAGGCCTTAGCATACACAGGACAAAACAAATGCAGAAGACTAAAGGCGGATATACATCATCGCCTCAAGTGGGTTTCTGTCTCATTATCCCAGGGCCCAAAAAACAGTAGAGAATAAACTGTACGCTTCAGACGACGCGGTCATCTCGATCGAATGTATGTACTCGTACACACAGTCACACTTGATTTTTTGTCGTCAATCAACCGAATATCTTTTTTAATTGGCCTTAGTCCCTACAGTATTGACATTATTAGTGTCAAAATTATTGGAACAAATTGCTGTTTTAGAGGGACAGCAACAAAGTCAAAACCACTAAGGGATTAGGTCCTTACCATGAAAGTAAATCGTGAAATTTTTTCCTGTTTTTTTCTGAAACACTGTCCCTGTTAATTCAGAATTTCTTTGAAACAATACTCAAAAATTCACCTCCTACCTTACAAAGTCACACTCTGTCAGTTAAAAAGACCATTCGATTTATGCTGTTTACGGGGAATAATGAATAAAAGCTACTCTCATAAAGGCGTATTGGCAAGTGAAGGTATAGCCCCACTCATTCTTAACTTCGGTATTAGATTGGGCGAGTAGTTAGCTTCACGCCTTGGCCGCGTTACCGCCGGGAAAAGAGCCCCCCCTCACACATCGAATAGGATGCTGCTTAGGACCCGGAGCCGATCTGAACCCTTTGCATTAAATTTACTGTACTTGCCGGGAATGGAACCGTGATTCTTCGGTTGCCCAGACTGTTGCCTGGTCACTATACTGACTGAGCTATTCGAACAGTAACCACAGCGCTCAAAGTTCGAAATGCCTTTACTTTAAAAGTTTAATTTTGTTTTGCCTTCCGCAGTGCGTGCCACAAATTGAGACGTTGTCAACCTGCTGGATGTGTGTTGACACGGTGGCAGTTTCCTGCGGTTTCCTGTGCACTCCGTAAACAGGGCACCGGCACGTCAGTCTTTCTTCCTAAGATTAACCTGCAATTAGCAGCGTCAGGGGCGGACTGACAGCCACCAACGTTACTTCTACAGTTTTGTGTGCATGTCTCCTTGGTTACAATCAACTACATTCTCAACAGTCGTATGAAATAATAGTAATAATAATAATAAAATTTATTCGTTGGAGTGCCTGACAACAGCTAAAAGTTGCAACAGAAACACGCCTTAAATTTAATTTGTTGTTGTTGTTGTTCTAGTAAGGATGTGCGATGTCAGGCAAAAGTGATACCAGTAATCACTTAATCAACTGGACATACTGATATCACCATCAGAACATTTGAACGACATTCTGTCCTCCTCGTTAGATGAAGGAATTGCAAAAGACGACGAAGATTATTCTGGAAACAGCACAGTTGCTGATGCAACTGACTGACTAAACAACCAAGAGTCAACAGCTTAGAGCAAAGTCGTGACAGGCTGAAACTTTCATGACTTTTGTGTTATCAGAATATCCGTAAGCGAGTTACAAATACTGAATATCAAGTGGTGATGAAAATATTTGTACCTAAGGAACGTGAAGTGAGTAATTTAGAGTAGGCTGTGTAACTTACACAGTGTAGAAATGTGTGATTTATGTGACACACTGAGCAAGTACTGTTAGGACAGTAAACTGAATACAGTAGTGCGATGGGCTGAACATGTTACTAGAACTGTGAAATGGGAAATATAAGTCTATAAAGAATTTTGGTGTACGACTTGAAGCATTCAATTGGAAGACCAGGGAGGAGATGTGAGGATAGTATTAAGATTGATCTTAAGAGATAAGTTGTAGGGATGGAAGCGAAAAGGTCTTTGTCCAATGTGGAGGTGTGGTATCAGTGGTGTTGAACTTCCGGGTCCTGTTAACAGGCAGATAATTAGTGAAGTTAAACATTACGGGTCGCCCTCGGTGGACTAGTGGTTAGCGTGCTCGCCACTGGACCCAAGGTTCGCGGTTCGATCCCGGCCGAGGGCGATGGATTTTTAAGAGTGATAAAAATCCGGAGCACCACTTCCTTCGGAGGGGAAGTAAAGCCGTCGGTCCCATTTACGGCATGTAAAAGAACCTTCGGTCATGAAGAAGAACCAGTAGTGTCCGTAGCAAAATTCAAAGCGGCCATTTCTCACCCAAGTCTCCTGACTGCCTGCCAGATGGCTCTGGCAGTCTCATCAGGATCGAGCAAAAAGTGCGGGCAGTGAGCCGGTCACTCACTACAGAATGCACACTTACCGACCAGGAAACCTTCGGGATGAAATCCCAAAAAGAAGGAGGCTCTGGCCCACTCCGGGCTGTAACGCCATGGAAGAAGAAGAAGAACAAGAAATATTACGGAGAATTACTTGCATGGATGGTAGATGGTTACAACTGGCTGAGAATTTTTGGTATTAATGATGTCGAAGCTTCGAGTCCGGCTACTAGACAGTTAGTTGGACTAATTTTATGGTGGATCTTAAGGAGATAGGTTGTGAAGATGCGATATGGTTAGGGAGAATCTGTATTAGCGATGTTGAACCTTTGGGTCTTTTTGCAAGAAATTACTAAACGACAGTAAGACGGGTGTCAGGGAAATGAATTGAGAGGATGGAGGATGTGTGGAGCTCGTCAGGATGGTGTCGACTACCGGGCTCTGGTACTATCGGCTTTGAAAATTGGGGTTCTGATATCGGAATGTTACTTATACCATTTGGGATAAGCATTCAGGAGACGCCGCAGAAACTTCAAGCATTCCTTGTTGCACTCTTTGATTGTGGTGTGGTTTTTAATTTAGGGACATTTTATCTTCGGGATATCCGGCGCGGTTTCGACAGCGTCTTGTTGTTGCAGCCCTTAGGAGCTCACTATGTGTCTTATATCTTGGTTTTCTCACAGTCTTACATCCGTACACAACGTTCGTTTTTAAATGATGAATTTTCATTTCTGTGTTGAATATCTTCAGATTCATGTTTATTTTATGTTCCGGTCACTCAGTCTACTGAAACTTGCAAATGCTTTGCCTCCTATGTTGCAACATGTTTTATAGCCCTGCTTCTGATTGGCCTGCGACTGATTGAATTAGGAGAAAACCAACTAACTATTTAACTAACTAACCAAATTATTAAGTATTTCATTAAGTAATACAAGTTTGCTGCAATTACCAACAGGCTTTCTAAAATGTAGTTAATACGCTTCTCGGTGCTTCATTTGTTGCATCGTCAGGGTCTGTGTCCAGTGAAGCTTCGAAACGAGTATGGGAGTTGAATGGTTATAAAGATTAAAAACCCTGTTGTAATGCTACTATATTTGTATTATTCGAAGCCATATATAATGCACAGAATATATTTGCTTTATTAACTAGCTACCCACTAATTCCACGGAGCAGAGTCCTTTAGAAAATGGTCAGGTAAATCCCGCCTTTTATAGGACACGAAGGTTCATTACAGGGAAGTCTCGGCCCTGGACCCATTTGCTGAGCCACAAGAGTCCATACTCATTTATGTACCTTAAGTCGTTCCGTATCCTTTCGATGCCATGTGTTGAAGAAAAACAGAAGTCGTTTTCGAAACCCCGAGTTTTGAAAAAATGTCCAAAATATAATGTCAATCATAAAACAGATATGTGCCAACAGCACTTCAGAAACCTTCACGTGTGGAGTTCTACGTGTGTTATCGTTTGTAAACTGTCCAGACGACGGAAGTCTGCTGCAATTCTGTTGGGAGTCAGTATATATATATATAACTATGGAGGAGGATTTAGCCCCATTTCAAAATTAAAAATAGAAGATCACAACTTATAGGGACCTCTGAAAGTATAGGCTCATATTCAATGTATTTTGTAGCTACAGTCCATATCCAGGTTATCTTCCGTATTCACAAGCTGAAGAGACCAAAATTCTGTAGTAACTAGCCTTGAACCCTGAACTACATTTACCAAGGATATCGATAGAGTAGCATTCCATACTTTATAATGTCCTGTCACCTGAGGAAGGTAACAGAACTGCTTACCATAACGTTACGCTTTGAAGAACCTGAGACGAGAGATAGTGTCCAAAATAATTATAGGTGTAAAAGAACCATCGCGATAAGACGTAACTTACTTCGCAGTGTGCATGTTAACATTTGAAACGACTGTCAGGCGTACTGAAGTCGAATTTCTGGAATTCTGTTTTTGGGATTAGTGTAGCGTGCACAGACGGTAAGGTAAATACGAGATCTTTTCTCGGAATACTTTACTTTAGTTCTGTGGGTTTGTGGCGATATTTAAAGGACACAAATTTTCCTTTGTTGTTTAATTTATTACCTTTTATTGAGGACACGCCGTGTTCTCGGAAGGGAAGGCCCGAAGCTTGCTTACAAGCAAATATTAGGAAATCTGGAAGATGCGCAGGATTCTTGAATTATGTGTAACGCCCTTCAGCTTTGAAGGTTGCTCTGTAGGCTTTTGAGGGCGAGGTTAAGCGTGCTGTACCATTCCTACCCCATATATCTTCATGGCGCGTTGCTTGATTTATCACAAAGACGTCTTTGCCTTTTGCCTTCATCTGTCTTAGCACCCAGGATAGCTCGGTCGTTATAATGACCAAATTACGGGCCAGACGACCGGGAGATCGATGTTCGATTGCCGGCAGACACAGAAATCTTGTCTTCTTCGCTGTTTCCAGACGCCTTGGTTCCTACCCAGCCTGCTGTCCAGTGGGTACGGAGGGCTGATTTTCAGGAAACAAAGGAGTAGGGGCTTGCGTATGACCGCTAACCACCACCTGGTGCCGGAGAACTGTGTAATTCCATCCTTCTTATGTCTTTATGGCACGGTACTTAATTAAACACAAAGAGAGTTTTACCGTACATTTATACAGTAGTACCTATATTTACCTCTGTATACTTCTAATTAAATGTTACCCACTATATAATACGCTTGGTTTGTAAGGCACACTTGGGGTATTTTTACAGTTGATGATAGGCTACTTGCGCGCAATGGCAGTGATTCCCGAAAAGTCTTATCGTTAGGAAGCAATCAAGATGTGCCTGTGTTTCAGCTAACAAAGCAACGTCGTGCTTTGACGATAAATACCTATCAGGCTCTCTCGTAAGAAGCTTGTCACATCCATGGCGTGGTTAAATTATGATTACATTAGGAAGCAGTCAGAGGTGCCTATGCTTCGGTCGGCATTGCAGCGTCGCACTTTGCCGAAGAAATCTACCAAGCTGTCTCTTATGAACTTTAATAACTCATGGCCGCAATATTCAATGTAATTTAATTTAATTTAATTTCCATGGGACTGTAATATGGGACCTAAGCCTATGTGAAATGTTCAGTTGAAAGTATGCATGTGGGATTTGTAGCTGAAGACGGCAATTGTCAAAATTTCCCTTTGAAATTTCAACGGACTTTTCACTAGTAGATTATAAAACCTTGTCAACACGTGCGGGTCAGCTACGAGTACACGGTGTTATCAAGAAAGGAGGAATCGCATGACGAACGAGGCATAGCCTTCATAGCAGGCGTATATGGGACATATGCGTAATTGAAATTTCTGGTTTGCAAACGCCATGTGAGAATATAAGTTGGGAAAACTAAGGTTACAAGAAAGGTTGGTTTTTCGAGATACGGCATGGGTTCGTCTGGTCCAGGGCAGGGTTGAACGGCTTTCTCTGACTGTAGCGGTATGTAACCGTCGGATTCTGTAACACAGGCTAATTTATTTCGTATTGTGGCCGTGTGAGCTATGAAAACTTAGGTCTGGTAAATGTTTACCAGCGTTTAGGAAAAACTGGTTCATCTTCAAGGTAATCCGGGAGACCGCAGTCTGATTTCTCACCACCGTGATGTGAAACGGGAGATTATTCTTTGTTGATCTTTTTTTTTTACTTTGTTACATCAAATTACTGTCTGGAACAGACTCAACTGGACATTAGCAACTTACCATGCTGCTGTAGAGTGAAAAAGACGTTCTTTTTTTCAGTAATTTTGAAATAAATCTCGTTTGCATGTACAGAATTAACATTAAGGTCAAGAATTCTGGTACTGTACTTAAAAAAAGTGTTATAATATTTTTCCAAATCCTCCCCCCCCCCCCCCCCCCCCAAATGGAAATAAATTGGATTAAAAATGCACCGAACAGAGTTCCCGGACGTTCTGTAGGTTCACGTGTTCAAAGGACTGATTAGTACCTTGTAAAGACACAAATATATGACACAAATTACGGGGTTTTCCTTCTTATACCGTTGAGAAAGAAATGTTAATAACAGGTAGACCTATACAAACATTACTCGGATTGTGGGTTTGATTCCCGCCGGGGGCATGGATGTCTGTCTCTTGTGAGTGTTGTGTGTTATCAGGCAGAGGTCTCTGCGACAGGCTGGTCACTCGTCCAGAGGAACCCTACCGAATGTGGTGTGTCTCAAGTGTGTATCGTGAAGCCTCGAAAACTGGGGCGGTCTAGGCCCCCAAGGGGCTGTCGAGATATCGAAATTTGTGAGTAACAAAGCAACAAAGCTCGTCGTAAATCGATAAAGCCTATGTCGCTTCTTTTTCTATTTATGTATATGGGTTTTTACAATTACATCAGTTTTGATTTCAAAATAACTTCAATTTGTAGTGAAGTCTTAACCATTTAATATATAGGCCTACGACGTGCTGTAACTTTCAGAAAATCTAATGCGTTTTGACCACACTGTCTATTTATTATTGGCTTGTATGATCTTCAGAATAAACAGTGATTATTTACCTAGACAATATTAACCGTTTGGCCATTGTAATGGATGTGCAGTATGTTATCTGTGAAGCATGAGCTAAATTTTAATGTGATTTAGAAGAATATCATGATTCGAAGTGTTAAGGCCGGTAATTGCAGAGTTGCATCGTCTGAAATTTCCGTCTGGTCACTGAGCCGCCATTTTGGTTCTGTCCGTTCGAGTACAATGACTTGTTTTATTACCTTCTTGAAAGCACCAAATCTTCGTTCAAAGCCGTTATCACGTATAGGCGACATTCCAACACACAAAACGTCAACAGAGTCTAAGATAAAAGTATAATTTGTAAAAACCTGTGACTTAAGCTGTCACTTATTTTGTATGGGCGTGAATTAAGTTCTGTTACGTTGAAATAACACAGATTACAAGACTCCGAAAAGAAAGTGCTCATGAAAATACCTGAATCCTCAAGAGTTGTCTCCTATTCAGATTTTTACGCCTAAGTTTGCACGCAATTCTAACCTTTCTGCACGTGCTACATGACCTCCTCAGGTCCTTGATTTGGCCAGTAAAGTATACCTGTACATACTCACAGACAAAACACAGAGTTTATAACTAGACAATATTCGATGCAGCCATAAGGCAACTTAGTGTACGGATACCGTGCGAGAAAGAAGAGACTTTTAGCAGGAAAGATGGCGTTGGCGACTTGATCATGGGGGTAGTGTTATCAGTGATGGATGGATCAATTAATCCGAACGAAGCACAGTAGCTCATCCATCTAGCTGTGTCATGGTGACCGACAGCCTATACGTGCCTCATACAAATGCAGCTTCTTTTTTTCGAGTAGCGTGGCTGAAAGGCTTCTTTTTCCGTCAGCTGTTAAATTTAAAGACATTTATCCTTGTATCATCTTTGAGCTGGGAGATCACCCAGGAAACTTGCTACTATGACAGTGTTCCTACTCCCGTTGTTGTTTCCAGGCTTCCTCTTAATCAGCATGCCCCTCTCCTATGTGTCAGTACGGGAAGCTAACCGTCCTTAGCGCGCAGGACTTCCAGGCCCCCAAAACAAAATCATGGTAAGGTGTTTAGGCTGGCAGACAATTTTACAAAGTTAGTTTAGCGTTATGACGTTACAACATGCTGATCATTGTAGCCGCATGTGATCATGCATCGCTTCACCATTACCATCGTCGTGTTCAATCCCTTTTCGGGGCTTAAGACGTATCTTTGTTGTCGTGAAGAAAGTTGCAGTATGTGCCCATTACCTTCACAATGGCTGTGTGTTTGTAGGCCACAACTTGAGAACAGCCGAACGCATATTAACTGAGATCGGCGCTCTTCTGGGTTATTACGCGGCGTCGTGCGGTAATAGTTTACCGACGTTTCGGGACAACGTATCGGTCCCATCTTCACGGGTCAAGAGTCCGAGTAAACAATTACCACACGACGCCGCGTAATAACCCAGAAGAGCGCAGATCTCATCAACATCGCGGCGGAAGCCTGAAATCAAGGCATGTTAACTAAATCTTTTGATAGAGGCCTGTGACACTTTCACTGAAATTTACACACATTCCACTTTTGGTTAAAATCAGACACCAACAACGGAAAATTTGCATGAAGACCTACATGCAGTTCTACAAGCATCTTCAATGTAACTTGATAAATATTTATCAGGGCGAAATTTTCGAACAAAGGCTGTAGAGAAAAATGGCTCACATTTCGTGACCAGTATTTTACGTAAGTCTTACCGTGTTCACGACAATTGGAAGAAATGTGAACGAATGCCCCAACATCATTACACTATACTTACAGTTCATGACGTTTCTGTGTTTGTTCTGTTGAGATGTAAGAAGTACGATGGATTAGCCAAAAGTCGAAAAGGATTCATTATTTTAGAAAGCATTCTGACTGACAATGCGCCAAAGCACCTTAATGCGTTACGCCTAAAGCATTTGCAGATTTCTGGTTCAAGTTCGTGTATTGCAATTGCATAATTGACGAATTAAATAATTAAATGGTTGTGACCGCCTAGATTAACAGCCCCGAAAACGGCTACTTCTCCTGAACCCTGCACACACTAGGGCACCCTTTCTCAAACTGTAGTCTGCGGATCCGCTACACGAGGCCTGGCCAGGGGATACGCGAGTTTTTTTTTCTATTATAAGTTACAAAGAAATAAATATAGTATAGAGTACTTTTAATATTTTTAAAAATATACTTACGCGTAATAATGCCGTAACACAACGTTTCGCCACCTGGGCTCCGCAACTTGAGTCTGAGGCATCTTCGAGGTCAGTAAATTCTCTTCAATACAACATAAAGAGTTTCGTAATATTAATTATATTGTCCCTACTCCTAGGAAAAATCATAGTTTGGTAAAGAATTTTTACACAGACATAATGAAGTTTCTACAGTTTAAGTATGTTTCTTGTTTGTAATTATTGGAATTTCCAAGTCTTCCAGCAAGTTTTAATTGAGGGGTCCATGAGCTGAGATAATTTTGGGGAGGGGGTACGCAAAATTACTGAAACTTTATAACTGATCCGCGGAACCAGAAAGTTTGAGAACCACTGTTCTTAAGGTCCTCTGGCTGACTGCCAATACCGAAACCACTATCGTCACCAAGCAAGAAAAATGCACCTGACCGTCGGCTGTCATCGGACGAGTCGATGCATATATTACACCACAGCAACAAACGGAAGTGACAGTGACCGCTATCCTAACGTAAACAAATTTACCCACCAGATGGCACCTGCAGTCAGACACCTGATAAGTGGGGGAGCGAGTGTATTTTTGTGAAGGATGAGGCCCTTGGAGGTATAATTAGGACAGTCAATAGGAGGGTGACTATAAACATCAATTATAAACCGCATGTGATGCTGAGGAGAGGGGAGGACGAAACGAACTCACAATTTGCAACAAAACCACACGCCCCTCTACAAGATTGATTTCAGACAACTGATAATCTTGAGGCGCCCACAACATACCAAGCTGTGTATCAGTATGGAACCGCTACCTTACGTTGTTTATGTAGCCTATGTTTGTAACACGTTTTTAAGAAAAGGTTTCCAATTTGCAATAATGTGTTAGATGCGTAGGTGCTAAGTGCACTCTACCACCATCCTCCCCCCCACCCCAAGTGGGATACGTAAGTATAGATCACTAATACCAAATTATATCAAAATTCTTTATCAGTCCCTGAGATGAAAAGCGCGGATGGATAGAAAAAAGGAGACAGAGAAGACTTCCTCATTGTCAGAAACAGGAAGCTTGTATATCTTCCTCTCGCACCAGTGGCGTAGCTGGAAGGATAAAATTTAAATCACTTTTAGAGAAGAGGGTAGGGGGCGTAGACTGGGTTTTTGTGGATTGGGATAGAGTTCCATACCGGGCTGTCGTAAACTGTCGGGTTTCACAGAAGGCTGAGAATTTGTTGAGTAACTCGGATCCAGGTTTTTCCAAAGAGGATTTCGCGAAAATATAGGGCCCTGCTGAACATCGTGGAACAGATAAATAAAAATTCTAAAGTGGCGCGAAAAATTCCAGATACCCCATCGCGGGTGCTTTTATCCGGCATTTGGCAATACTGGAGTAATATCCGTGCATCACCAGCTGCTTCTTTGTTTTGTGTCGGTCACCTCCCATTTGAGGTTACAAGTTGTTTATTTCTGTGTTCGTTTCGTATCTTTGCATAGCCGCCTCATCGGGGGCGACAGAAAGACGAGTCCTGTGTCACCAAGAGGAAAAGAGCTGTGCGGCTCTTCACAAACAAAACGTCTTTATAATAATGTAGCAGTAACTGAATTGCTCTTCCACTGTCAAATTTTTCCTGGTTTGTCAACCTTTTTCATATGCAGGGGTGCCTCGGGATATGAAAAATTATTTTAGTGGCTCCTACTTATAAAAATGTTGGGAGACACTCCATGGCTCAAGACTCTGCTCCGTGTAATTACTGAGTTGTTCACATTATTGACTTTGTACAAATAACACGCTAAAAATTAAACCCTATGGCTAAGGACCACAAGGTCACGGTCTTGAATTCCGCATCAGAGAAGTGAACTGTCACCTTGAGGCTCCGCCTGCTTTAATCCCAGACTTTGACAGCAAGCATTTCCGTTCTAGGCAGCAATAACGAGGCGACCCCACACCCACAGTAGAAGAGGAGTCCATGGAGGAACCGCTGACAATGGGACCGCCTTCACGTGACCCGATAATGACTGCAGCAAGTGTGGAAGCCTCGCCAGCAGTGAGACTTCGCGCCCACCACGAACTCTTGGCGACACATATCCCGCCGGAGTTGGAACTCAGAGATCCTGGTTCCGGCGTCTGGGCAAGGCATCATGTGTCTCGAGGAACCCGTTACGGCCCCTTTGTCGGCAAGTTGACACCGGAACCAATCGACCCACGATACGCCTGGGAGGTAAGTCTATGCTCCACATTTCGTGTTGGATTAGGTCAGAGCAGACGAGACAAAAATTACGGTTATAAAGACAGCGGAAGAGTCCCATGGTTCAAACCACCCCGCATCACTAGATTTCGTGCATTTCCTCCAGAGTACGTCCGTGTATTCCCCTCCAGTCATTTTGCCATTAGTAATAGTCTTCTCTAGCGACAAGCGATTTGGGCTGTTCATATAGACTAGAAGGTGCCAGACGGGAATAGACTTAAAAATGTAAAGTAATAACCATCCTTAATTAAGCGTCTTGCCATGGAGGTGGAGCTGAATTTATGCATTCTGAACCTCTGCACTAGATAAACGTGATTACAGAAGCAAAAAGAACGGGGGAATCCTCGAGAACCCTTCTTCCCACAATCCATGGGGCTTCAGTCCGTGGCCTAAGTATAAATTTTACTAATAATACACCGTTGTTTGATATGTTATGCTTTCTTGTGCACAGTCTGGAGTGATTATTATCACAACAGTAAAATTACTGGACCCTGCTGGAACCGTCTGGACCGTAATATATAACTGCTATTAATTTATTTCCTGTACCTACATATGCGTGTCAAAAATCGCCGCAAGAGGTGCAGAGAGTGTCAGCTTCAGACCACGACCACTTAATCCCCAGTACCCACTGTATAGGAAGCTAATGGGATCCGTAGATGTTCCGGACGTTGTGACGAAGGACAAATCGGGAATCTAACCCCAGTTTCACGTTCATGTAGTGCGTAGGTTAGGTGCTGTATTGACAGATCTATCAAGGCTCCATTCAGTTAAATATTAAACATACTCGTAATTATAGCTACACATAATGATGGTTTGGATAAATTAAACTAACTAACTAACTCCATGGAGCAGAGTCCTTCTTGAGAAGCTAACAGGTCGTCCAGAAAATCCCTGCGTTTTATGAAACCCGAAGGTTCATTACCGCATTCACAAGAGCCCGCTACGTGTCCCTATCCAGAGCCATATCAATAAATTAAACTAGAGAAACTAAATGAAAGAAATAAGTTGTAAGGTTTAGGTGTAGATGTGTGGGAAACAATGAAATGGCTGTACAGGAGTACGATTTGAAGGTACAAAGTGATCTAAGATTACTCGGGACAAAGTCAAGTGGTGGGTTTTTGTGTGAAATGTGACGAACTTTGGGGTTTCACAACATGGACATCTTCTTCAGCAGCTGAACTCTCCTGTATTTGCAGTTAAGCAAATCACAATTTCCGCGTGGCTTATACACATCGTTCATCCCCCTTCCATACAGATGTCGCACTTTTGACGAAGAAACGCTACAATTAAGGCCCGGGGAAAAGGAGACCAAGAATCAGTGTTGGATGTCTTCATCTCCACAGGCGAGCATAGAAAATGAGGCTAATCAATTACATAAGTTGTACCCTGTCGCTTTACCATTACCGAGAGTGTCAGATTGTTAAAATAGCGGCGGGGTTAGGGTGAAGGGGAGGTTGTTAGTGCGGGATCACACAAAAATGATTAACTGACTTGCTTAATGCCTCCCTCTCTGATTGCACAGCCCCTATTACTCGTGGATTCTTTTCGTACGGCAGCACCACGGAGAAGCACTTAGTAACTGACTACAGTTCTTGTCGGACGATTTTGTGCAGTGGTGGCTTCATTGCTACAGACAATGTGTTTCCAACCCGCGGCCCGCCAGTTTGTGTTATGCGGCCCGCGGCCACATTTAATTGTGTATATACTATAAAAATTACACAATAATTAAGGCGGTTAGGTACACCACTTACAGTTATTTTTTCACGTGCGGCCTGCGAACCAGCCCACAATAATGGATGTGGCCCTTTGCCATAAAAAGTTGAAAACCCATGCTATTGACTATACAGCTACTCTACGTAACACAGGCTCATACGATTGTGTTTGTTCACGTGTGTGCATAAATACATACACTAGCGTCTTGCCCGACTTATGATGTGTTGCCACCTTACGGCCCGGCTAGTTTTCATCCTTGATAAATCGCACCCCGTTAGCATAGTAACCATGCTCGATGCTCAACTTTTTCTTCTTCCTCAGCGCGTTTCTCATATAGAACACAGCCGGTATACCGTCACGTGACAGGTCGCTGTGATGTTGACGCGCTAATCCAAATCCCTTCATCGGTTGTTTCTTTATTCTGAGAGCAAATCAAGGGTTAATCTCGTGTTTCGGAGTGCTGCAGTCTGGTTCGGCTATGTTTTATTGCCCTCAGCTGTTTTTCTGCCTCAGTACTTACTTCACACAGAACGCGGCAACCATGCTCGGTACTCGACCATTTCTTCTGCCTCAGCGCGTATCTCACACAGAGCAAACGCGTCAACCATGGCAACCATGCTCGGTAGTCGACTGTTTCTTCTGCCTCAGCGCGTACCTCGTACAGAACAAACGCGTCAACCATAGTAACTATGCTCGGTAGTCGACTCTTTCTTCTGCCTCAGCGCGTACCTCGTACAGAACAAACGCGTCAACCATGGCAAATATGCTCGGTAGTCGACTGTTTCTTCTACCTCAGCTCGTACCTGGTACAGAACAAACGCGTCAACCATAGCAACTATGCTCGGTAGTCGACTGTTTCTTCTGTCTCAGCTCGTACCTCGTACAGAACAAACGTGTCAACCACGGCAACTATGCTCGGTAGTCGACTGTTTCTTTTGTCTCAGCGTGTGCCTCGCTGAGAACAGGGCAACGAATGTAACTGTAACAACTAAGCTAAAGAAGACTAATGAACTAATTAGAAATCTAAACAACCAACTAATTGTTGAGTATGTAATGAACAAACTATTGATCACCTATCTGATTAAGCAACTAAGTAACCACCAACCAAAGAGGCACACAGTTAGTGGCTGCTGTCCGTCAGCTGAGTGACTAATGCTCAGTTCTGGCTAGTAGTGGGGCGCCAGATCGTTAGAACTGTACAAGTACCTGCAATATAGGCGTAAAACTGTTCCCACCATTCGCTGGAAGCACTAATGTTTTGCGTTATTTGTAGTTCTCACAGCGGTGTTGATGATCACTCAAGACTTCTGTAACATGGCGCCATGTACAGTGGTAAACAGTTAACGACGTTTCGGAGGAGCTTGCTTCCCACAGCTTCAAGAGAGTCTATAAAGACTTCGTGGATTACCATAAAGATTGGGGTAAAAAGCCCTTCCGAAAAATGGTGCCTGTTTACCAATTGACAACATTCGCTTTGAGAACATAAAGTGTGTCTGAGTAGCGGAATTACTTTGCTAACAGACTTTTTTTTTCTAAGAGCAGAAGAAACAAATTTTTATAATAGAGTAGGATCAGAAAGTAGTTGTCAGTTGGTGGAAATCAAATACACTGCAAACTACCTGAGTAGTATCCCCTTGTAGACACCTTTATACTACTGTAACCTGCGTGATATGTCCCTCGGAGTAGTGTCCAATCTGAACAGACGAACAAGTTCGTTACGTGTCTGATGATGACAGACTACAGATCAATATCTTTCTTCTAAGTAAGCTTGCAGTAAGCGTCCAGACTCGTATCCCGACTGGTGGCAAGCAGCTGCTCTTTGCCCACAGGTTGAAGAAATTACCTTTAATGTCATCTGTTCGCGGAATCTGAAGATTCAGCAAGGCTAATACAAAGTGGGCGCTTTCCTGAGTCAGTTCGATTTACTTCCCACCATCAAACTCGTACGTAAGGTCAAGCTGAATGCTATCAATTCACAGTTCAGTCTTCCAAGTGGCCGCTTTCCAGATGATTTTGCACAGAAGCTCGTGTTTTTCATTCTGTGTCCAGTACAGACGTAGTGTACGGAACCTGCTTGCTGTAAAATGCCAAGAAATCTGTAAAGAGTCTAGCCCACGCCGCACACTTCATTTTCCTTACAGAGCCATCCCCACTAATACACGGTTTTATGATTTTAACGACGTTTTCAGTTGCTAAGATTATATAGGTTCGGTGACAAGTGAACGAGTGTGGTGCGCTGCTGGAATGATGCTGACAGGGGAAAACCGAAATACTTGGAGAAATATCTGTCCTACTCCCACTCTGTCCATCACAAATCCCGATGGACTAATTTGGGATCGAACCCAGACTTCTGCGATGAGACGTCGGCGAATAACCGCCCTGGAACAGCCCAGACTAATATAATCATCCGGAAAGATAATATATAAATTTGGAATTTGTCATCCTAACTAGCCGCCACTGACACCAAAAAGTCCCTCTTTCCGTTTCTCTAACAAGCTAGCCCTCACTCCAGCAATTGATTTTCATTCCACTTAATGCAGTGGGGGGAAGTTACAGCAGACAATTAAGTCGCGGTGATACCTTTTCATACGCCGGCACGCCATCATCTGGTACAATAGCAGGACGGGCAAAGGACGCGTCTCCGGTCGATGCTATTTGTATTTCACAGCTTATCGATGTTGTAAGAGAGAAAGAAAGAGCATGAATGACGAATGAAGAGGTATACAGAGAAGGATGGGACGGTAGAGAAGGAGGGAGAAATAAAATAAAAGCGGAAAGAAGAAAGAAGTGTACAAAGACAGAGAAGATAGTATGGAATGCAGGAATAAAGAGACAGTGAAGGAGAAAGGAACGGAGAAAGGTAAAAGCAGGGATGAAAGAAAGAGTATGAGAGGAACGCGAAGGAAGCAAAAACAAAGAAAGAGGGGATAAAAGCCACAAATTTTACCCAACATTCATGATAAATGAGTTACTTTTCGATCTGTTAGAAAACAGTTGCATAGTTAATATGAGCAAGCAGGGTGTATGTGTGTAACACACAGAGTTCTTACGTACGCTGTAGTTAAGCGCGTCGATATCAAAGCGTATAGTGGATTGCACGTAATGTTCTAAATTACATTACATTACATTAGACGCAAGGCAGTGTGCCTGTGTCATTTGGGACACCCCGTGTAGTCCCTATCAATTGAGAGGAGGCTCGGTGATCGCCGGTGCCGATCTGAACTCACCAGCGACGATTAAAAAAATTCCTGTGTCGGAAATCGAAACATGTGTTGCGTGTTTCAGATTATCGGTTTCAGAGGAGTTTTGTGGAGGTCAGAGAATTTCCGTACGTCACTTGTGAGTTTCCTATTTCCGACTTTGGAACATGTTGCAAAATTAGCAAAGCAGGTATTTTGCTCATGTTAGATTGACAGTAACGTGTAATGCTAATACACAGCACAACGGTATTGACAGGCATTTGTGGGCAGCCTCGCTCTCTGAACGGACAGACCACTTTGTTTCATTGCTTAGACCAGACGTTTTAGTTTGCGGCTTGTTCTTCGGGAAACCACATAGCAGTTAATTGAAAACCCGGACCGGACATGCGGATTACCATTGCCTTCTTTCGCTTATCGACATGTTTTAAAATAATTTCGTGTGTGATATTCGGTAGCAACACCCATCCCATTCTTAACGATCCTCCCACCGTCATTTGATTCAGCCAATAGCGTTTCATGTCATTTTGTTATGAAATCGATTGTTAAAGCGTCTTTACTGGAGGTTGGCGTTGTGACAGGACAGCCACAAGCTGACATTAAGGGTGTTGTTATATTGGCAGCATTGGTAACCAGTATTGTACATTAGTTCAGTGTATTAAGCAGACAGGCATTTTCGAAATTGTCAAAGACATGTAAAGCGCACGTCTGTTATGGAGATATGAGAATGGCTATCTTTAAAGGTCAATAAATTTATCGCCAAGTAAAACTGTCTATCACTTATATACGACGTTCCGGAAGACGTGTGTGTGAAACAGACAGCAGTCACGTAAATTAGCCAGGCAGTCGGTATAGCGACTCGCTACGAGCTGGACTGTCCGGGGATCGAATCCCGATGGCGGCGAGATTTTCAGCCAACCCAGCCTCCTGTACAATGGGTACCGGGTAACGCGACCGGGGCGTGGTGTTGACCACCCACCCCCATCTAGCGCCGAGGTTAAAGAAAGAGTAGAGCTATACCTCTACTCCTCCTCTGGGCCTTCATGGCCTGTTCTAGGGTGAACTTTGCCTTTACCTTTATACGTTTCAGAAAGTATAAGCAGGCTTTACCTATCCATTACAACGAACTGACGCCACTGGAAAGACAGAAAATGATGGACGAATGGAGGAAGGCAAGAAAAAAGGAATAGAGAAATAAAAGAAAGCAGCAAAGAGAAGGAAAGAGAGGAAAGAAGGCAGTAAGGAAAGAATGACGAGAAAAAATGAGGCAAGAAGAAAGAAGAGATAAAAAAGGAACAAACAAGAAGAAACAGAGAAAGAGCAGTAAGAAAGCGAATGTAAAAATCCCATTATCTGTTCGACCTAAACGTCACGAGATTAACTTCAGAACTTCGGAGGGGACAGCGGTCTTGGTGTTGGATGCAACCCTTGGTACTTCCACGTCATGCGGTGACACTAGTTGGTATTATTCAGACGTGTAATCCTCGCAAGGGAGGAAAATGTTAAAAAGACTAGCGAGCTACTCGTTGTTCATGTTGATTGGTGCAGAAGGAGCGTTTGTTGCTGCTTACGACTACCGCAGTCTTATTAACTTCGTTCACCAAAAGGCACGTAGCAATTCGTTCACAGCAGAATTTTGCGGCCCACGTCTCCCTGAGATGATCTTCATGTCTTTGATCTTCGGCTCCCAATTCTATTCACAGGAATTGTAGACCCTAATGGCAGACGGAGAATTGGGTGTAGACAGGGGTGTTCAAAACACAGTGCGCGGCACGTTTACAATCTCTTTTGGCCAAACTCAATATCACTGGCCAACGACATGTCAAGGGACAAGATTACGCGCATTCCTCACCGCAGCATTGAAATTCTCTGCATCTTACTAGTCTATCATCATCGTAGTCGTTGTCATCGTATCATCTATCATCAGCATCACTCTCCTCCTCTCCTCCTCAGTTTTCATTTTTTGCTCAGTTTTTCTCGTCTACCTCCATGTATTCTTCTTTACTTTCATACTTTCACATTCAGCTCTTGAGATTTAGGCTTTGAGATCTGTTCAGTTCCAGAGAGATCAGAAAGAGGAAATTCTTTGGGTAACCTGCACAAATGCATGTACCTCCTCAGGACAAGAGAAACAACAACAAAAAGCACACTTACCGAGCGCGACATCCGACAAAGGGAATTATAACTGACGTACTAGCCATGCTGAAGTGTTCGGTGTGATCAGCTTTTAGACATTTACCGTATATGTTCAAAAGCATTTGTAATTGTGTGTAAAATTATTTTCATGGAATATTTTATAGAATATCATATATGTGTTACGTGTACATTACAGTGGGAGGACGTTATTTTGTAATTATTACGAGAATGACTTTGATAATAATGATGGCCGTTAAATATTGTCGAATATACATGAGAAGAAATTACCCTTAGCATAAGAGTTCTTAGCTAATTATTCGAAACTCCTACGACGCATCGGAAACAGTCGTGCGATAAATTATTCTTCACTTCCTGTACAACTTTTGTTCGTAACATATTTTTGCTCAACAAATATTACACGCGTACGCTTGGGATCTCACAGACAGAGATGCAGGCCTAAGTCTTCGTATAAAACGTTCATTATTTTTGGTTATTTTTACTAAAATTGCAATATGTCAATACATTTTGGTGAAAGCGCAAGTTTAAAGTGTGATGAGAATCTGGTTAATGTTCCTCGAGTTGTTTCATGTGTGCAGACAGACGGATTGACGGAGTCGGGTTCTGAACTTTCTTAAGAGCGGATGCCTGTGCTCCAAGCGGAATTCGTAAAAGGGATTCCATTGTCACAGAAGTACGTAGACTGTACGCTACTAACAAAGCCACTGTTAGGATGCTGGCCAGTGATACAAAAGTACAGGAAATAAAGCGTAACAAGATCTACAGGTTTCCCAAAACTTTAGCGTGTACAAGCCTTCCTTTTTTGTGTGAGATTTGGTGATTGCCCGGCTAGCAAGATTACGATCTTCTGAGTTCGGTGCAGACGCTTCGTATGCATCTGCTCCCACACGTTCTTGCGAAACGTCAGAATCCGTCCACCAAATTGCGTGCAATCGCATAACATAAGAGTATAACTTCTTTCCCTTTATTATCCACAAACATATTTCTATTATACGATTTGCGTTTATTTAATTATCCACCCACCTCTCGTATCCGTTAGTAAGCAGTGTCCCTTTCTTTTTTCTGTGGAGCCCTATTTATTTTGAAACGGTTGGACGTCCCCTGTCTCATAAATGCATGTGTTGACAATTAAAAGTGGTGAAACACGTTTCTGTTAATCTGAAATCAAAGGGTATTGTAATCTAACACAATGTAGTCGACCTGAATTATTGTTTAAAGTGTATTTTGGATTGTCTGATTTACGAACAATAATTTAATATATTCTGTAGTTCTCTCTCCTCCTCCCCCCCCCCCCCCCATAGAGGAATCGCAAATACAGTTTTCTACGGTCAGTAGTAGTTCACAATTAGGCAACTTCATATTTCTCTTAACGAAGTAATAATTCATATTATTTTGCAAGGATTCTGTAAGAATTAAAGAAGATTCTTATGGATATTCTTACAAGTAATCCGCACAGCACAATCTGGAAGCAGCTTGAATGCTGTCCATATTGCAGTCTATGAATACAGATATGCATGGGCTTATTTTATTATTAGGTGCAGGCGTTTGTTGCTCCGGAAGTTTGGTACCTATCTACCAGACCACTCAACTTTAACGCGATGGATCGACCAAGACGATTTTTGTGCTTTTATCAGCCGTGAAACCAGAAAATGTTGTAACCTATACGTGATATGAGTTTGCTCTTAATTCCTCCTAAGCTCTGAAATTCGCACTGCTGGATCATGGATTGGCTTCTCACTAAGATATGATTTTATTTATTCTTTAACCTCGCTGGATATTGATATCATTTTATTTCCGAAATTTCTCGTTTGTGATATGTACTGTTATTTTAACTGCTTACATCAATATTAGTCTAATTACACTTTTATGTACTTGTTACTTTTGGTCCTCTACGTATGTATTTGTTCCATACGCATTGAATACATTTTTCAGTTTCCGTTGCTGTTCGGGTAAATTTACGTCATTTAGTGACATGTTTTATTTCGCAGTACGGCACAATAAATTCGTTACAAAATTACGCATGTATTCTGCAGCTAGCTGTAACAGTTTTCCGTAAATGGAGCCATAACGGATACCTGACTTAATGGCAAATTTAGAACCTCGTATCATAAAATTGGTTATGTCATGAAATTGGTTAGTGTTCCTTGCAGTTTGTCAGATGTCAAATATTAAAAACTCATTACTTGCACGATCATATGCTTATGAATTCACAGCTTACAGTCCAGTGCTTTGTTAATGAATGTACTATTTCCTCTAACGCTAGTTGATTTGTTCTCGGTTTATTCTTCTAATGTAACCAGGTGTAGGAAATAAAACGACAGAGAAAAGCAAAGATATGCTCGCTTCTAATTAACATGTTTTATTTAGAGGCCAAAAGCGCAGAATGCCAGGCAAAACGCAATTTGCGAAAGGTGCCCAATTACATTAACGGTTCCAATTAATCAACTAATTGGCCAATGAGTACGTACACTGATAGGTTCGAAACTAAACATTGTTCTTGTGTGACCAAAATGCATATTTCTATTGGAAACAAACATGGCAATTGAACGAAATTATAAAATTATGCACTAATTCTACGGTACATGCTAATCACAAGAACACTCTGTTTAGAAACACTGTGTCAAATATCGCTGTAGACTTGTAGAAACAGTTGCAGTTAACTGCTTGATAACGCACTTCAAGCACTTTCTGTTGCCTTCCATGACTGTGGTGTTAATAAGATGAGTATGTTACGCAGTGTGTGTCCTAGACGGCTGGAACGGAGGGAGCATTTTGCGTAATGGATCGGCTCGACTTGACGGGAGGAGCGTCCGACTCTTCCACCTGACTGAGCAGTCGCAGAACAGTATTAACTGGGCACTGATCATTGCTGATCAACAGTTCGCTCGTAGTCATAGCTAGAAAGATTGTAGGGAGAGTGGAATGTGACATTGGTCTACATACCGAGTCTTGTGGCACGTAGTTCGAATCTAGTGTAATGTTTTTACTAACATACCTGCAGTTCCAGTACAATGTATGCTGAAATTTCTATGGGGGGGGGGGGGTCTTTTTTTCAGCGTTTTGCCGGCGTCCTCCGCGAGAGCAAGCAAACGTACATGCATACAGTTTGTTTATATTTATAACCCAACATGTTATCGAATGATGCGTCGAGGCCGTTTGACGATTAACGCAGTCTGTTAGAAAATGAGAGTAACTACGTCCTGTTTGAGGGCATTTATACATCAAGCCAGCTCTCATATGGGCTGTAGTATCCTATTGTGATAATTATACGGAGAAACAGAGCAGCCAGCTTATGAATATTATGTTGAACCAACGTTATATGGAAGAGACTGTTATTTCCATTCATTACTCACCAGGTCACGTTTGAGAGTCCGAGAGATTTCAAGGCCAATTGCCGACAAAACCTGAAAAACAACAACCAATATCAGAGATCATTATATAATTGATGCAGGATGTTTTAGGAGCAGCTGATGATGGTCATTAAGTTCTCTTCCTTTGGTTGAACCCACACGTGCTTTACGTCAGCTCAAAATTGGAACCTATGCTTACCAGTTCAGTTTTTTTCACATCTTCACTACCGGTCCCTCTAATGTACAGTTTAACAATAGAATCCAATTTACTCTGAAATTTATTGTTTTTCCCGCCCGTCGTATCATTCTTCATTTTATGCAGTTGTAAGCCAAACTATAAAGTACAAATTTTGAGGCTCGTCATAAGGCAGTTTGACAAATTCCTTAGTCATGCACTCAGTTTTCTCCACTATCAACTGATTAATATTCATACAGATCAGACGGAAAGTCAATTGAATAAGAGACCGAAATGTCCTCACGGAAAACAGCAGTTACTTTGTTTTGAACCGATTACTGAATGTGTGCTTTGAAGCTGGAAAAGAGGATATATTTTGTTCATTTTTTTTTCCAATGGCTCGACAGCCCCTTGGGGGCCTAGGCCGCCTCATTTTTCGAGGCTTCACGATCACACTTTTTAGACACACCACACTCGGTAGGACTCCTCTGGACGAGTGACCAGCTCGTCGCAGAGAACTCTACCTGACAACACACAACACTCACAAGAGACAGACAGCCATGCCTCCGGTGGGATTCGAACCCACAGTCCTTGTAAGCGAGCGGCCGCAGACCCACGCCTTAGACCGCACGGCCACTGGAATCGGCATTTTGTTCATAGTCCTTTACATTTAGGGGGAAATTATAAGCAATAACTGTAATTAGACCTATACCAGTGCACTCAGTTTTACTGACGTAACATGTCTAATTAGGCCCACTTTTACAGTGGACACTACATATTGCGGACATATTTAATGGTATGGAAGTTAAATTAGGCGTATATGGTTCTAGGCTCTGTTGCAGACATCCTCATTCATGTTTGTAACCCATCTGATTACCCGAGCTTTCATATTTGCTGACGCATCCATTCTAAGGCTCCGTTCTGTAAACCGTATAATAAAAACAAAGCATTTCTATGAAATTTTATACGGGGTGGGGTGCGGGTTCAAATACTGAAATTTCTTCTGTCAACTGTGAACCCTGCAATAAAGTTCTACCGTAACATTACCAACTTTATTAGAAGTGGCTTGTAACGCACTCTCAATAGGATTCTTAACCTTTACTCCAATATTAATGTCCGTTAAGATTCAAGGGTAAGTTGTATTATTTTTTTGTAAACGTTCTGCTATTTTCGTTTACTAATACATAGCACCTTACTTAAATTCTTTAATCTTAAGTCAGCATCCGTGCTACGTACCCAGTATTTCAGCGTTTTCACCGACATCCATGTCTTCTGTGAGCGCAAGAAAACACAGTACAGACACTGGATTGTATTAGTATATACGGTTTCCGTGTAAATAGGCATATATATTACCGAATGATTGGTCGAGAACCCCTGACGTTTAACGCCATCTGCCAGAGACTCAGTACTTACGTCGTCTATGAACGCAATAAATTAAAATAGTCCATACAGCTAGGCTATATAAAAATTGTGAATATTAAGCGATGTACAAAAATCAACATTCTGTTCTTGTAAGTAATGTAATGGTTAAACTGTTTATTTTATTCTTTAACAACACACTCGACGAGTGTGTTGTTAAAGTATTTCAGTTACATTCAGTGACATATTGTATTGTTCAACAAATACGTTCTGTTCACCTCTGATACAGCACAGTTTGTTGTCGTTTCTGCACAACGCTCCACGTTTCGAAAGTCTGTTTCATCATAAAGGGTCCCCTTAGGTTTCCATTGGGTTTTTTTTAAAGACGTTTTCGTATGTCACAGAATAACACTTACTGGTGTCATGTTGTGGGCTTGCAGTATCCATGTGTGTTGTGTTCATGGATCTGACTAAACTTGCCTTTTTTCGGGATTGCCCCTCGTCTACTGCTGCGGTGTAGCATTAAATGCGTTAAAACTCAGTAAAAACGTAAGCAAGCGCCTGATGATGAACCAAAAGGTTCGAAATATGTACGGCGTAGTGCAAGAACTAAGAAGTGGGATGGGGGGGGGGGGCATGGACTGGATTGATATGGCTCAGGATAGGGACAGGTGGCGGGCTCTTGTGAGTGCGGTAATGAACCTTCGGTTCCATAAAACGCGGGGAATTTCTTGACTAGCTGACGATCTGTTAGCTTCTCAAGAAGGACTCTGCTCCATGGAGTTAGTTAGTTAGTTAGTTAGTTAGTTAGTGCAAGAACGACAACAGAGTACTGTATCAGGCGGGGAGGAGTGCATATTTGGAATATTTCTGTTTATGAACACCTTCATCAGCAGTAAATGATCATACGGCTGTTGCAGTAACAAATTTAATATTAAAAAATACGCATTTGGAAAAAAAAAAGCCTTTCTGCAGGCTGTTTGGACTGAGCCCTGTTACAACGCAGTAATGTCTTCTTGTACGCCGGATCATATTCTCCCAAAGATGCACTATTTGCTGCGTTCTGGCCGCGGGTAATAATCCCACTGTTTTCACACAGAACTAGAAGTACGAGACATTATGAAATATAGGTGAAGTTAAAGTATTTCAAATGCAGTATCTTGTTACTGACAATTCGCGATTTCAGAAGAGTCGTAAATGCAATTCTTTGTGTGGTAAACTGGTCCCGTCGCCTGAAGAGAGTATACAAGGAGAAGTGAACAACTTGGTCATAAATTCGGCTGTGATTAACCGGAGATGAACCGAACTCGAATTTAGCGACGTAGGTCTATTGACTGATATACTTATTATTAACGTCATTCGGACGTCGTAAACTGCAGACAGCCAGGAATAAAACTTCGTGCTTTAGATTGATCAAATGACATACACTAGTATTATTTATTTAAAGCGGATACATACAAATTCAGACCATTGTAAATTGCTGACAACGTGAAAAAGCATCCCTTTTTAAATCGATTCATTGATGACACGATACAAATGTCGTGAGTGGGCATAGTCGTAAATTGGGCTGTCGTAAACCGGAAACTACTTAAACTCAAAATATGAATACTGTACACCTTTACACTTCGGTTCTGTCGTCCAGTTTCAAACTGACGTGTTACAGGCACATCCATAACACTGTGAACCCAGTACAAGCAATAATTACACCACAGTCTGATGATCTATATACATGTAGTAGTCATTGCGAATTCTAGTGAGTACCAAATTAAACGTGTATAATTAACAGAACCCTCCCCACTCTCGCTCCTGTAATTACGAAAGGGGGTGGAGGTGAGTATGTCCGAGCTATAGAGGGCGCGGTGAATTGTTAATATGTCAATACAAACCACCGCGTAGGGGCCTAACCCTCCAATTGTACAGTCATGTCATATTTAGAGGGTTCTTTTAAAATAGGAAGCCTTTACGGAAAGTTTTCTTCATGACTGATTGGATCTGACGCATTTATATAATGACAATAATGTCAGGTTGCTGAAGCTTATATTGGTTTAGCGATATTTTCTTGGCTTAAAGCAGGGGTTCTTAACTTTTTTTTTTTTGCCACTGGCTCCCTTATGAGAGGCTGGTGAAACCTACGGACCTTTTCTCAGAAAAAAGCATTTAAATTCATAAAATAGAGATAGTGAGATTTACTGAAGTTAACAATTTTGGAGTGGGCCGGGATAGTGTAGTCGGTATAGCGACTCGCTACGGACTGGACGATCCGGGGATCGAATCCCGGTGGGGGTGAGATTTTCAGCATCTGCCCAGACCGGCCCTGGGGCCTACCCAGCTTCCTATACAATGAGTAGCGGGTCATTCCCGGGGTAAAGCGGCCGGGGCGTGGCGTTGACCACCCACCACCATCTAGCCAAGGTTAAAGAAAGAGTAGAGCTATACCTCTACTCTCACTCTGGGCCTCATGCCTTTTCTAGGGTGAACTTTACCTTTACCTTTAACAATTGTGAAGTCTACAGGCCTATGAGAGGCTGGTGAAACCTACGGACCTTTTTTCAAAAAATGTATTTAAATTCCTAGAGTAGAGGTAGTGAGGTTTAGTGAAGTTAAGAAATTATTTTGGAGTGTAGAGCCCATAAATTATTTTGTTGCGTACATACATAAATGAAAAACTAAATTTCAGTTAGCAGTTAGTGAAAATAAAGTAGCAATTGTTTTCCCATCCAAGTTCACGGAACCCCTGAAATCTATCGATGTAGCCCCAAGGGGTCCGTGGACCCCGGTTTAAGAACGGCTGCATATCAACTGAAAACAGGCTGATAGAGAAGGACAAATTGGAAATCGTGCACAACAAAGCAGTCGAGGCCAAATTTAACCTGTAAAAGAGCAGTGGTTACTATGTGTACCACCTGGCCTGTCATTCCTTTATTTATGATTTCCGGAAGATTGTCATAATAAACAGAGTTTATTTCAGTAAACAGCTCTACTGGGCCTTCTTTTTAATGAAACGCAGTGTTTTCTGTGAGGCATGAACTCGATACTCAAATATTAGTACTCTTACGACCTTCAGGGTTTTAGGTAAATATTAGTAGCGCAGTAAATTCATAGGGACGTGAGGAAAACGACAAAAAATTATAGTGATATCGGGGAAGAGAACTGTACCCAGGATCTTACGATAACAAAGCGGGAAATAAAGCATTCAACAGAGAGGTTCGACGATGACGTTGGATAATAGACTAATATTGACGTGTGAATTGGTTGTGTAATTTATGGGCTGATGAACGGGGCTTACGGGCTGGGTATATTGTGCTAAATATTACGAAGGATCGAAAATAC
Source organism: Reticulitermes speratus (assembly GCA_021186555.1). Classification (NCBI taxonomy): domain Eukaryota; kingdom Metazoa; phylum Arthropoda; class Insecta; order Blattodea; family Rhinotermitidae; genus Reticulitermes; species Reticulitermes speratus. The sequence goes on from JAJKFL010000005.1 coordinate 28,159,260, forward strand.
AGCACAATAAATGCATTTTTTCGATAGCATGGACGAAATACGTCCGTTTCGACTTCATTGGGTGGACACATTTGCCACAGAAGTGACAGAAAATTGTAATCTGCACAGTTTCAAGCCCGCTCCTTCTACTTGTATGCAAGACCGATGGCCTGTATACATACTTACAAATAATTGTGTATTTTGGAATAAACTCGTTATCTAAAGGAAAACAGGCTTTATTTGCTAATAAAACATTACATTCGTACATTATTCCTGCATTCTGAGATACACAGCTCCTGTTCTCCGTTAGAGCCAACATTCAGTGCGCGATATTTGATTTTTAAACGTACCAGGAACGCATGACAGATGTTCATTACATTTCGTCGATACTGTGGCATGGTGCAAATTTTTGCATAAGGAATTGGAATTACCTTGTCAGAATGTATCTAAAAATTTAGTTGTCTCTTATGGTGCTCAAAATTGGTTGACCTTCGTAACAGGCTTGTACAGTGAGGTGGAAAAATGGGGAGAGAAGAGGCAGTGGTCCGGAACATCTGCTGGCAGAACGTAAACACTCATCACCAAAGATGGTCGCTGGACACAGTTCTGAGACACTTCACTACCCATCCTCAAAACATATTCCCCCAGAGTCTACGTTATGTAGGGTTAAGGTATTTTCCAATTTGACGCACCTCACCGAGTGAGAAGACTTCATCGCGTCTCTGTTACTGCTGATTTTCCCAGTGACATCTGCTTCAGAGGTTTGCTTACAAAATTTCTGCACGCTTTTCTTATATTTTACAGTCCACTGTAACTGGCTAGCACTTTGGTATCAGAACCCGTAGTTTGAAAGTGTTAATACCAAAACCTGACATTGGACACCGTTACATAATATACGAATAAACATAGGAAATTCTAAGGTAATTTACACTGTGATTTTAGCTGCTATCTGGCAGAACTGTGGGGAACATAAACATCACCAACTTTCCGACAACTAAACACGAAACTGCCTCAGGAAACTGCACAGTTCTGTGTACTCACTGCCCGACTGAACACGATAAAGCTTACTGGACTGCTATCCATTTCCCCACCTCCACAATGAATTTTTCTTCCATAGGTTTATTACTTTTTCCAGGTCGTCAAAACATGTTCTTGATCGACTCTTCCTGTCCTCCATTTTCTCCTTTCCCATTTTCGAACTTTGTCGTCTTTATACCTCAACATTCGCAATAGGCAACTCCATAGGTAATGCATTGGGGTGTATATTTCCAGGCTTCAAATCTTCTAAAACAGTGATTCGAAGCTGGTCTCTATGGAGCCTAAGGGCTGCGTAAGAGATTTACAGGACTCCGTGTGTAGATCTGTAATGACGAGATTTTTAATTTAGAGAAATTTTGGAGATATAAAATTGTGTCCTTAAGATAAATCGGAAGGTGCCTTAATTCTGAGATACACTGGGGTGGCACAAGTTCTAGTAAAATGTATTCTCGAAGACCGTATACATTACTGGCAATAAAGAGGGAAATAATAAACTCAACGTACGGTTTGAAAACCAAATAAGTCACTGCTTCAGTTTACAACCTCCAAATTCATTTCGATTAGGCTGTTACATTTTTATCCTGTCTACTTTCCTTTGTCTTTAGATTAACATAAACCTCTTCCACGTACAATTCTTAATAGCTGTGTGTTACAGTAACTTGGGGATTCATCATTTGTTTTCCAAATAAAAAATATTTAGCAAAAATAGATTTTGGAAACACCGTTATAAATCAATAAAAAGCAAAAATATAATCTGTGCCTGTGCTTAATAATCACCACGCTATTAAATAAAAGGCTGGAGTGGAGATGTAGCTCCACTCATTATTAACCTCGACGTTATATGGAGGTGAGTGGTCAACTTCACGGCCCGTCGTCTTTAGCCGTGGAGGAACGGACATCAGTGCCCACTGGACAGGAAGTTGGGTGGGCCCGACAGCCGGTACAGGCCTGCTGGAGAAAAGAATTATTTACCTAGATACCGCAAAACAACACTGTAATTTAACAAAACCACGTATCGCAGGAACAAACTATACTCTTGCTACTAATTTTAATTTCCAAATTTCCAGGAGAGGTGAGGAAATACTGCAGGCCATTCATCCTTCTTCGATTTGGCACTCTGGTCTGCCGATTCTCTGACAGCTTCCTTTCATCTGTCAAAGAGCGGACAATGCTCTTCACATTTCAAACACTTGCCGATTTCAATTGCAGGAGGGAATTGAAGCTTGAACCCAAGTGTCTGAAATCCTTTCGGTTTCGGAGACATCGCTTGTGTACGTTATTGTTGAGCTCCGTATAGCGTGACAGGCAGTAAATACTGGCCTTGAAAAGAAAACGTAAATTTTCGGTGTACGACATAACAAATTAAGGAGCCGAATCTGCTCGTTTCCGACTACAATTTTACTCTCTTAAATTCTTAAGAATCCTATATATTAGCCTTTATAACGCGAAGCACATCTAAGTAACCTTTCAACCACCTGAAGCCCGGCGCTAACTACAGGTACCATCTGCTGTAATATTAAGACGTTTTGCATTTTGCCTCAGTATATATCTCTTCTGATTCTCATCAATAAAGGCCGAATATTTTCCTGTACAGCATTAACTGATAGAGCCTTTCTAATAGGCACAGAGTGTGTTCTTTGTGACGTTGGGACTGAATACTCGTATATGCTTTAGACGAATATCAAACTTCGAAGTGTTAAAAATAGGTGCTTATGGTCCAAGACCTGTGTCTCCACTAGAAAAACTAATGATTTTATGCTGTTTTAAGGAAGTAATAATTTTATTCTGAGGCTCAACCGACACACAAAAGTACACAGTGTGCACAACATGCAGCGTGTAATATCATAGCAAGTAACCATTTGAGGCTTAAGTTCCGGTAAATAATGTTTAATGATTCAGCTCACGAAACACACGGTGTATCCATTACAAAGACCAATAGGTGAATACTGTTTAGGGAAAAAATTGCCGCTGTTTTTTCACACCCCGAACGCTTCAGCGCTGTAGAAATCCCCCGATACTCACTGTACAGTAGGTTTGGGGGGGGGGGGGGGTAGCAGAGCCGTTGTGCACGCGAAATTTATACCCCAGACTCGATTTCGTTACTGTACTGACTGACCTATCCGAGCTACCGTAATCGAGTGTGTTCGTTATCCAATACGTGTTTCGATCTAGTCAATGTTTGTGAAACATTTAAAAGTTTGACAACTGAATTCTTTGAACAAGAATACTTCAGAGCGTTGCCTATTGCCGTGTGTTTCCTTTCTTAATTAACAGAAACTAAAACCAACAAAATAGGCTTTACTGAGGGAGAACCCCCTGATTGTCTATGATAGGTTCCCAGGTATTGACTATTCGGAATTTCTCCCTAAATAAAGTGTATATTATTAGTTTTAATTTCTGTCACTAATCCATGTGCGTTAGCAATACAGTTTAAATAAGCTTTCGTTGATACATTTGGAACGTCTGGGTTAAGACACCATGTACTCTGGTAGGTCATTATCAAGCGGTCGAATGAAACTTCTGTCAGAATATTCAGGGTAGAAGACCCTGGACGTGGGGCTGCATGAACGTTGATACGACAGTTTAAAACTAGCACAGAAAGAACTGGATAAAGAAAGCTGTCAAGACCTTTAATAGGCCTATTAGATCCTTCTTTGACAAAGCATGAAGCATATCTTACGCACTTCCTTATCAGGATTCACATGACCCACGTGGCTGGCGGTACGTGTACCGTCGGTTATGAATCGCTGACCTAAATATTAACTGCCTTGAAAACGTCAGGTTTTGTCTCCGTTCATCCAGTTATTACGGACGGCTAAACAGAGGAAATGTGAAAGTTGAGATTGACCGTTTCTTGCATCTCAGGGCAGGTTCCTTCCCTTACGTAAGGAAACAGCTTTCAGATGGACAAGAGATGTAATGAGATGACATTGACAGGAAACTAGTTTCTTTTACATTCGCACTGTGTCAGGATAACAGTTGATTTATCTGCATGAAAAAATGAACTAAGGTGTGCTACATGTTTGTGAGGATACGTTCAATATCTACGCCAGGCGTCACTGATATATCGCTACTAAGGCTAGTGGACGTCTTTCTAGCCTGTGAGGACGGCGAATTCTCTGGCTAATAAACAGAATGATGAGGTCACATAACACGTGCTGCTGAAGGAGTAGTTGTCCTTGCCGCATAACCATTTGCTTCGGTTGGGACGTTCTCATAATAACCGATATCAAATTTTACATTAATTACTGCAGACATATTGAGGTATGTCAAAAATTAGTGAATATAAGTGACATTAGTGCAAGACGAGATAATCCTTTCAAGCACAACTCTTACCATATGTACCACCTGCTTCAAAATTAAGGATAAACAATTAATTTTGCTGATAGAGTGAATTTATACGGGTTATATGATTCATAAAATACTCTGCGGTATTATTTCCTTGAACAGCATGAAACGGCTGATTTCCGTAAGCGATATTTCGTGTGACGTAGGAACAGATTTCTTTTCGATTTTGAGATGTCCTTCCTGCTTCAAATCCAGAAATGGCAATGGTGTGTTCTCGGCTGAACAACCGTGTCCAAATGGAATGAACTTCTGAACTTTCGCAGGTTTTATTTGCTTCCATCGTCAGGGACTGATGTGATAGGAGACGAGCAACTAACGTGATGATTGTCCGAGAAGAGTTGATTTCATTCAGCCACCGTGAAAATTTCATACCTTATTAAATGCAGTAAATTCTCCGTATGTTGAATCAGATAGGAAAAACAATAAATTTAACATGTTTTGTGTGGCTGTGAAACATTTTCTCTTGCTGTTGGGGAAGGAGATACATTACAAGCTTTTCAGAAAGAAGTGCTGAGCAAAATGTTTGGGCCGATGAAGAATCCGTTGGTAACTGCACTGTTTGGATTCTGTTGGCCCGTTCTTACGCCTAGATTTGTTCCAACCGTCTATTTCTGGTTTTCCTAGAATCTAAATCTTCGTGGAACGGATTGCCAAGACTGTTTATGCACTCGAAAACATTTAATTTATCCCGGGCGGTGGCAGGGTTTCATCTTCGTCACCTCTGAGCCCGGATCGGCTCTTGAGGCCTGCCCTACTTGCTTGCAAATGGATACAGGCATTTCTTTCTCCGGAAATAAGTCGGAATTGTCCATGTCCATCCGGTGTCCAGGCTTAAGACGCGTGGCTCTTTTCGTCCATTGTTCTCTACATTTAATAACTAGTGTTTCAGCATATATAAGTTTACATTTCTGTATTTGTCGAAAATGTGTGTTCAAAGGACAACCGAAATAGCTGCTCGTTCAAAATACTTTTTCTTCGCGGAAATATTTTGTATGTTACACATACACACACAGCCCTACTCGATTCATGTATTTACAATGTGGAAAGAATACTAGTGCGAAATCGTAATTTCTTTTTAATTAAGCTCATAAGTATACAAACCTACAGATGTAATATCCCAGTTCCCGGTTTCCTACCGCGAAGCTACTACAGACCGCCCAAATATACTGTGAAATGTACTTCATAATTTTGCCATTACGTACGGTAGCATCTGCTGTTAGGACTATGTGCAAGTATTGGAGTATTTTTCAATACGATTCCAACCATGATTCCTTATTTTGTTGGTCATGACAGTCAAATATTTATACTCATTTTTCTTCATTCCTCTTAACGGGTCTGCGCACAACAGCCAGGCAAGTACTGCGATAGATTTTTTTGGATGCGTTTCGAACCCACATCCCCAGTCACTTCTTTAATCAGATAATAAGCTCTAATTTTTAAATTTTAGTTCTATTGTTTAAAGTTTTAGCTGCTGTATATTGTGATATTGACAAGGACAGAGCACGTATGTCGGTCTACTGCTTTTGTGTAATAGTACTTTGACTTAGTTCATTCTTGGTGTAAGGACATCAGCTGCTCTCCTTGTAACTCATCTCCCCCTGTAGTGCGAAGCATCTCTTGCAGCACTACATAACACTGTCAAGAAATCAACTGTAGCAGAGCACAATGACCAATGTCAGTCTGCTATCCATTTTCAATAAGGTTCATTAGAACATGAACTTATACAGCACAGTGGTCCTTAGAGTCAGGTGTCTTCTGAGCCGTGACCATCGCGTTTCTATTGTCACCTCATGTCCGTACCTGCCCCAGGTGGACAGAGCTCGATTGATTACTTCAGAAAGAGGGTCAGATCCCCCGAGCAGGGGTGACCGTGCCTTCGTATGCGTCCACCTTTTATTCTCTTGTAGAAGTGTAAGAAGAAAATATATTCTTAGAAATACCATTGACTGCATACGATTTTAGGTTCTCAAGACAGTGAATATTAAAGTTGCGTTATTTTTTGTGACGCCTTGTAGTTTGGTAAATAGCTACCAATGTTTTGGAGGAGCATGCTAACTGCACTGTCAAGGTAGACACTTCCGCGAAGGCGGAGGCAGCACGTACGCCACAAACGTTGATGTTATATTCTATACCATACAAAAAGGCGTCAGATACTAGAAGACCGTAATCTTGACATTATTGGTGCAATTATGCTATTTTCGACTACGAATTGAAAGCTACGCCTGTGTCTGAATGTAGATTCATTAACATATGAAGCACTCATGTCAAGTAATAACCTATGTAACAATACATGTACTACCTCATAGCAAACACATCTTTCTCCATTACAAAGACCAATCGGTTAATATTATTTAGGCAAATAATAGTACTTTATTTTGAGAATCACATGAAACATACATTAACTTCTCCTCTGGTACTGCAACCCGAGTCGGGTCTTGACCACTGGAAATATGCTTCTTCATTGGTCCCTGTCTCCCAGCCCCTGATCCCCAGGGTCTGTATATCTTGTTCTATGCTATCTAAGCATCTCATTGAAGGCCTTCCGCTCTTCCATGTACCTTCTGCCTGTGTGAAGATTGGTTACCTGCAGGGGCTAATATCTTCTGATCTTAAAAGTTTCGCAGGCACCATACTCTTCTGGATTTTACGACATATATTATGTCCGGTTCCTTGCGATGTATAACAGATTTAATTCCTGTTTGTGCCGATGCGTCGAATATCGTTTCAATGAATTGGGCCATAAATTTTCCTCAGATTTTTCTTTTGTATATTAACAAATCATCCTCATCACTTTCCGAAAACGCCCAACATTCACTGACATATAATAGGATGGCTCGTATTAAGGTTCTACACGGTTTAATCACATACACAAACTAAGGGGGACAAAGTGCAGAGATATTTGACGTTAAAGCACGCGATAAATTGCAACTGTTTATCGCAAATACCTTTGGTTGATTATACTCTTGTTTATAATAACAATATTTCTTTGACGATCATCTCTAAGACAGAAACATGTAGGAGAACAGTGCAAAAGGAAATAAATAAAACATACATACACGGTATAACACGAGGGACTTCGACGAAACTTATTAATTTGAATGATAATATAAAGGTAAAGGTAAAGTTCTCCCTAGAACAGGCCACGAAGGCCCAGAGGGGGAGTAGAGGTATAGCTGTACTCTTTCTTTAACCCTGGCACTAGATGAGGGTGGGTGGCGAACTCCACGCGCCGGCTGCTTTACCCCGGGAAAGAGACCCGGTACCCATTTTATAGGAGGCTCGGTGGGCCCCAGGGCCGGTCTGGATGGGTGCGGAAAATCTCGCCCTCACCGGGATTCGATCCCCGGACCGTCCAGTCCGTAGCGAGTCGCTATACCGACTACGCTATCCCGGCCCACGAAATGTAAATTGAAACCAAATTATGAAATCGCTTAATAAGAAAGTAGGCTTACGGTATTGACGTACACAAAATTCTCTCACACCAAAATCTCAGCTCTTGCGAGGCATGAAACAAGAACCAAACTGTCTTTTCCAATTGCAACTCGAATATCGCAAGCTAACAGGGAATTCGCGGTGCTGTTTCCTGTGCGATATTTCGTGCTGGCTCCATCTGTACTAAAACATGCATCTTCTACACCGGGCTTAAAGAGTAAGCTTTAGATTGGCAGGGCATGTAGATCTTGGTATAGTAGGGTGTGAGGGCGTGGAATAGATTTCTCACATTTAGAGTGTGGTACAACTGCAACCTGTGACGACACACGATAAACTTTGCGTTCTACAAAGGGTGCGGAATTTGGTGATTAGCTGAAGGACTGTCACCTTTCCACGGCAGCTTCACGGGATTAGTCGTACGCTTATGTCCACTATTTGTGTCACCTGCTTCTTCGTCATGCACCCAGCAGCGTTCTAAGAAATGTCATGCTACGGAAGTGTTATTGTAACCGCTTATTTTGTTTTCCAATCATGGAAGAGAACAAAAGTAATTTGACACTTTAAAGCACTTGGTAATGTATGCACCACCTGTATTAACATAAAAGAATCTGTATTTCGCGCACAGTGTATTTGTGTTTGTCCTAGGATTCTTGGAATGAAGATTTATTTTTTTCACCGTAACAGCTTTTCTAGGAGCAGGGGTGTGTTTTCTGTGAGACAGAAAATAAAATTTCAAACGTTTTATTAATGAAACGTAAGCTACAAAGGCTTAAATAAACAGTGTATCATTTTCTGTGGTAATCACTGGCAAAATTATTTACCAAAACTGATCTTGCTTGAATACGTGTCAAATAAGGTTTTTCTACTTTACAACTGTTCTGCCTCTTCATGATCTCTGAAAAATTATTTTATTCTGTGACTTAAGATTTCTCCACATTTATTCTCAGATGTCGAAGAACAAATCTCAACACTCAAGTATATCAGATATACATATAATATAATATCAGGGACAGTATTTTATTCTTTGTTGTTCGATGATAAATAGGCTGAAGCGGAGAAATTTTAATGGTGTGAGTAGGGGCTTTTTCTGTATTGCACAAGTGTCTGATGAGTAAAACTTCTGTTTGGCTGGTTAAACGACCAGCATATGTTGGCATGATGACGATGCTATGTTCGGAAGTGAAAATATACGTATTCGATGAGTAGTTCAGTTGTACCTCTAGACCATCAGCGCTGGCAGGATATTTTGCAAGGTGGTGGGTATTACCTAGAAGTAAAGTGACCAGATTTTCTAATGACCAATGCTGGACAAGATAGTTGTTGTTTAATTAATCCTTAATTAATCCGTAGACTAAACATGCAGGAACTGTAAGAACGTTGGTCAGGTTTTTGTAGAATTTCTATTGTTTGTTTTCATAAATTGTTAAATCCCAGGATGGTGCAAGTGCACCACCTTGCACCTCGCTGCCGGCGTCCCTGCTTGTTGACCCACGTTATGTACAGCGTGTTCTGTCGATTAGCAAAGGTCATATTGTGAAGCTGCATGAGAAGAGAATTTAAAGGAACAGCCAGAAATAAACTTTGCGTTACATCCATTTTTGAATACGATTCTTATTATCACAGCAGAAATTCTGCCTGGTTTTTATATACACTGTCTTCTGTCCATGTCCGTCCTGCGCAATGCTGCACTCTTTCGGACATCAGCTGTCTCTGTCTGGCTGTTTATTGGCGCTGTCAGGCGGTGGTTATTAGGTCGTATATCAGAGAGTCGCAGATGGAACTGATGGTCATATCCATTGGACGCATCATGAGGAGGGGATCAGGCATCCTCCGACTCTTCATTCGTTTGGATGACCGACAATTTGTCAGTTGCAGACTTTGGAGCTACAGTGGTGCATTACACACACCGCGAAGATAAAACACAAACTGACCAGACTCGCTGCTCTGAAGGTCTCCGAGTCGAAAACCTAGGATAATATAAACTCAGACGACCAGCCATATAAGTTCGAAGCAGAAATCCGATATATTTCGGAGACTTTCTCTGTCTCGGTCATCATAAAATACTGTCATTCTCTGGTAATGGAAAGAGCGAAGGCTTCCGAACGTTTGGACCTATGTACGTATTGATATCACCACGTTTCATAAACTGAGCACCGATAGAATAGAATATATTGTAAATGGTACTCAGGAAAAGTTTTACAGGTATGCAGACGGAAAGTATTTTTTGGACTATACGCACATTACTTCCTCACCGAATCTCTCGTCCCCCCCCCCCAAAAAAATTAAGTATTATATTAGCAACATTTAATGTTTGGTAAGTATTTTACGATGTGACACCGTGTAGACAGGTACCAAGTTTTCGGAGGAACCTGCTGCAGTCATAACAAGCAGAGTGTTCCTCATAATCATGTATGCCAGACTACACGGCGTCACATCCCAGGCGAATGTAATCTAAAGACGTTTCTTGCTTTTAAATTGCAGACAGAATTAAAGAAGACCTATGTATCGTTCTTGCTCTGCACTGTTCCTCCCTCCAAGTGAGGGATGTTAGAGGAACAAGATGGCAACTTTCATAAGCGTATTATCGCTTGTCTCTATGGACCTTTTTTCCAGCCCTTATCCATAATAAGCTTAAACATCATGTCTAACCCTCAACATCTTAACTTACTCTTTTATAGACCGAACAGCCGATTTTAAGGCGAAATGTTTTATGTTCAGTACGTTAGAACACACGACTAGACCCATATATAGAAATGTCTGGAGAGCTGTGTGAACATTCCGAGCAGCCCTGCTTGACCTACAGATCATCGCATTTGCTACGTGTGCCGTGCAAGAACGTTTCCTTTGTTCAAAGCCATCTAGGAACACGACAGAAAAATTTAATTTCTGCAAGATGCTTCATAACATCCGAATTATAGTTTTAGGAAATTGAACTCGATATAATTTTGAAATTAAAATTTTATTTTTGTTTGCAAAACGATGAGAATATGTTGGCAACTGCTTGTACTACCGTTGAAAATGACTGTAGGGCGAAAATTAAAAGTTAAAAAACGTGATGTAATCCAAGAAACCCGCATTCAAAAGGAACTGCTTTGGACCATCCACAAAACGTCTGAGCAGCACTAGTCGTCAGCATATGTTCAAAAACGCTGGTCTAGATAAACCATATAAATTTTAAGCATCATCCTTTCGGAATGAATGAATGACTGTTAGGTTGCGTAAGTACAGTTTCATCTGCAGCATATACGAAGTAGGTATTGTCGAATAGGATGGGAAAATAATCCTCTGTTCTAAGCTTGTAAGGATTTGGTAGGAGTCCATCGTGTTTTAATTACAGTACCTTACTGTCTAGGGATACTTAGAAGCGGCTCTAATATTCTCAGAATAGTCTGTAACTCGCTTCAGATTTGAACCACGTACCTCCAAAATACAAGTCATGCGTCGATAACCTGCCAGTGTCCCTTTCATACTCTGGGCCTACAATTTTGGCCTTAGAACAGTATTTATCTTTCGACACATTAGAAATCAAATTACTTTAAGCCAGTGTCAGTACGTGTTGACAATTTTAAAAAAGAAGTATGGAATTTGGAAAACATTAAGGTGTACTATGATCTAATTACGAACAATAAATCATTACAACAGAGTGTTAGAATGCACAGGGTCATCAAAACAAAAGGTGCGGTAGCTTCAAATGCCTGTATTTATTGATGTATTGCACTTTAAGCCAGGCACAATTGTTTCGTATAAAAACACATTCAATATGTGACCCTGAAAATCCAACAATATTGGCAAAGGAAAATCGAAACTCTACATAACTGCGAACAGTGTTCCTTTAGTCGTGTTGTCCACAGTACCTGCTATTTTTACTTTAATATATTTAGCCTCCCAGAAAGTATCACTAAATGATTATAAATTTTCAATTTTACGTGGTCTGTGACACCTGAATTATCAATTTACATGTCTAGTTCCCACGATTTTATGGCTTTGTACATAATGACGTTAGTTTTAAGACGTCCGTTTTTGGTGTTGGTGTTACTGAAGACTGCTAGGTCATATTCTCCTTCTTCTTGACTTTATGGATTAGGCAAGTCAGTGCCTGTACCTGCCTCAAACAACTTCCCACCCCTCCTTGGTCTTCGTCTTTCTCTTCTCTCAATCGTTTTATAATACCATGCTAATTTCGATCTCGTATTTTCACCCGTATATCTGCATGGTTTATCCCTTTCTATGTAACTGCAGCTCCAGTTTCCCAGTTTATCACATATGTCAGTATGTACCTTTGTCTAAACCTATACGACTACAATGTTCGTATTTTGGACACTGTCCATCGACTTGGGTGTTTCTAAGCCAATTAATACTCATGTTAGTTGCAACACGCCATCGTCAGAAACAGTTACCTACAAAATAATTCTGTTTCCTCTAACCACGCTTTTATCCTTCGGCACACAAACCATCGAACAGAGTATTCGTTATGTTGCAACGCCTGCTGTAACAGAGAAGTCGTTATGTTGCACCGCCTGCTGTAACAAGAGCGTTATGTGCACCGCCTGCTGTAACAGAGTATGTTATGTTGCACCGCCTGCTGTAACAGAGTAGTCGTTATGTTGCACCGCCTGCTGTAACAGAGTATCGTATGTTGCACGCCTGCGTAACTTCGGAGCTCTTTTCACATACGTTGCATTTATGTGTTTCACATAATACCCAGATTATCAGCAATTATTTTTCTGAACCGTATTAACCGACTGGGCTTCGTAATTGAGCTGCAGTGTGTTTTCTTTGAGATAGGAACTGAATGTTTATTATTATTTAGATTAATCCAGGCTTCAAAGGGTTAAATGGCGAGGGAATTCAACGGGCTATGTATGCAGGAAGTAGGCCAAACCTGTTTCGAAAGGACTGAACGTCTGATGTTTTCATATGTAATCTGTGTGACTAAGATAGAAGTGCTGTGGTAGGACGGATTATAGAATCAGCTGTGGGAAGTCTGTCACCTGCAGGGCCTCACACATGACAAAAGTCAATACCTCACATGAGATGACGCGTGTATGCTGAGGTGTTAACACGTGTTACGGTTCTCAGCACGTCGGAGGATAACGCGAGATAAGTTCAATATTGAAGCGTGTCATCCTTGTCAATCCGTATGGTTTATGTTATTGTCAGAATACGGTTTCAGTTTCGAAAGCTAAGATGATAACAACGACATGCTGCAGTCAGGTTAACACCTCTCACGTATGCAAGCGAATAAGGCGTTGTGTTACTACTGGGGCATTTAAAAGTGATCCTTGGAACTAACCTTAAACTAACGTAACAAGAGACAAATACTTCATGCGTGCGAAGAAGAGACTAGGCTTGATGTAACGCTTCAATTGTCTAGTTTTAGAAATCTTAGAAGTGGTTCCCAGGCTGTTGCACGAAGTTCTGTATCTACATTTCTTATGTCGCCAAAGTCATGTTCAGATTCATAACGTCGTTAAAATCATAACGTAACAATTAAATCAAATATAGATCGCGGACTAGCATGCTGGACTCGTGCGTCGATGGTTATAATCTTGAATTCTGTGGCGTAAAAATTTCTTTTGCGATGAATTGTAAATATGCTACAGATCATCATCATCATTATCATTACATTATCATCATCTTGCCCCTTTCGGCAGAACTTTTATTTACGCAAAAAAAGTCTTTGTAGGTAAAATTTCACACAGTAGTCGTGTATGGAATCGTGAAGTTATGAACAGCATTTTAGTATACGCCTGTAGGTGATTCTGCAGGTATTCTTTCGAACTGTGCTAGCACCAGATGCAGCATGCCTGGCTTTAGTAGTTGGTTATCGCCACGAAACCGAAAGTTAGATAGCGATTCACGCTATAGAGACACCCCGTGATTGCTTGAAACTGTACAAATAAAACTACCTTAACAAAGACTGTACATACTCTGAGACATTACCTTATATGATTTCAGAACTCTGGAATAAGTGACGCCCATGTATTTTTACCCCACCTACAACCGACGTGTTATTACCGATTGTGGAGGATTAAAAAGTACGAAGATGGGGTGTCTTGTACCGGCAGAATATTTATACCAAACTCCGCGAAAATAGGGCAGTTCGTTCTAAAATTTAAACAAGGGTCACACACACACACACACACACACACATACACAATTATAAGCGGGCGCGCTCGCGCAAGCACGCGCGGACACACACGGCATAGTGATCTCATAGGCATACAAGTTTCCCTTAAGGAAGGATGCGCACTAATAAGATGGAAGTTGAGAGTGCAGACAGATTGGGTCAAAGAAGCCTGAACCGTGAACCAGGGAAGGAATATAAAAAGAGTATGATGTATGGAGTATGGAGTAAGGAGGGGGGAAGACGAATGAGAAGGAGAGAAATCAAGGTGAAGAAAATCAGAAAAGAACGAGGAAGAGGAAACAAAAACAATGAAAAGGAAGAGGAAAAAGAGAGGTGGCGAAAAAGAAGAAATGGAGTAAAAAGTAGGAAAAGTAGTAAAAGGACAAGATACAGTAACAGGACAACTGAATGTCGAGTTGGGAACAGAGATGTCGTGACCTATTGTAACCAACTGTTCCATAGCCAACCTTCAGGATTTGTGAAAAATCACACAATACGTTTGGGTATAAACAATGAGGAACACAAACGTTTGTAGGATGTGATGGTTCGATCGGTATCCTGTGGGTATGCCAAAACTGAACATTAAATATCAGTGAATTATTTGTACCAACAAATGCACTAAGACAGTTTTTTCACTGTTTTCTTTATTACAAGGATACCCCAATACGCATTTCGGCAGTTATTCTGCCATCATTAGGGGGTATTTTAAGTGAGTTTTTACATAGACCAATTCTTTGGTTACGTCATAACAGTGAGTCAGTATTTGTTACCACATCGTATAAAGTTTTGTAAAATTAGTGGTATTGTTAAGCTGCTAAAAGTTATTAAATTTTAAAAATTACAATAAAATCAAGTAGTATATCATACTACCCTCTATAGTATAATTATTAATTAATGGCAGCGTGGTCCTATTTTCAGCGTGTATTCCAGTTATCTGTTGAAATATTAAAAATATTTCCTTATAATAAAGAAAACAGTGAAAAAACTGTCTTAGTGCATTTGTTGGTACAAATAATTCAATTATAAAAAGATGCACGGTGAATATAAAGTGAAAATTAAATATCAGATTCTACCTGCCCTCTCATCCCTTTCGACTTCCACACTGGTTTGCATTTTCATGGTGGATGTTAACACTAAACCGGTTATAATGTAAGACATAAGCATGTAATTTCTTGCAGGACATGAATCACACATCAGGCGTTACCACACCGAAAGCGTTAAGGGTGTAGAATACAAATAATCTCAGTAAGTTTAGAAGGTATCTGTACTCAGATTCGAACTGGCGTTCTAGAAATTTCGCAAGGGATGTCTGATAATAAAATCGATTATTTTTCATTGACACAAAAAAAAGGGAAAGTGTAGTTCAATAGGAGAAGTTCGCTGTAACACTTGTATTTAATTACTTTGCAATGAACAGTGCCGTTTCCTCATCACCTGTTCATGCAACAAGTAAACGTATTTATTTAAGCAAGTGGGAGTGGTTTGTCGGTTTGTTAGTTCAGGAGTCATCCCTAGTGTTTGATCGTATCGTGAGGATGTTCTGCAGGTGTTCCATTCCCACCCTGTCCCTCTTCATGATCATTATTGCTCGTTTCCTCCAGTGCTTCACAAATATGAGGACAGAACACATAATTGACTTGTTCAACAAGTTTAGATTACGCTTAGCTGACCATCAGAGTCAACTTAGGATTGCTTGGGGAATCACCATTTCTGACACCCACAAACATTGAAAATTAAACAGCGACCGGGAGGGAGGGTTGTATGAAGGGAACTGTCTAGTCTGCAGCATTTATATCTCTTTTCCCTTTTTCTAAGGGAAAGACTTTGGGGCTTACCATAGCGTGGGGTTACACGTATTTGGGTGTCGCTGTTAACTTTCGAATCGTTTAAAGAGCGTCTTGGGTTCGGCTTGCCGGATGAAGCAACCGTCTTTCGAAGTAACCAACTGACTGGCCGTCAGTCCATACATTGGCCACCTATCTGTGTGCCTGCTTTTATTAACTAGGCAACACACTGAAGTAACTATGTCAACATACACCTGCCTGTTTGACTGACTAATTAAGTAAATATAGGACTAATGGACATATTAAATAAACTCCGGAATGCAAAGTCACTGAGCTACAGGTACTTATGCAGCTGTGAAGATATGCTCTTATGTTTTGGAACACGAATGTTCTTCACCAGCTTTATAAAAAGTCAGGGATTCCACAGGGCGTTAGTGATTAAATATAGAGATAACGTGTTCAGTACCCACTACACAAAATTAATTTCAATGCCAACGTTTTATCTAGACGCAGTTAACAGCAGGACTTGCCATGAGAGTCTCTAACCATAACTTTGAATGCCTTAGTTTTTTTGTACATGCCTGCTATATGTCTTACTCATCCCGTTCTTCTTGAACTGATCATCTATATGATATATGGTTGAAGTATGCAAGTTATAAATCTCCTCATTACGCAATTTTCGCTAGTCATTTGTCAGTTAGTTTCAAATATTCTGAACACTGTTATTCAGTTTATTTTCTGACTTCCAGTGAGAGAAACTTTCACGACCGTAAAGGACACAAAATTCAAATTGTAATTTTATATATTTCATGCTTTCTTGGCGCCTTGTTTATCATATGAATGCATTACAGGAGCTCGTTTGCGTGTCCGTCCATCTTCCGGTATTATTGTTTGTGACAACATGCAATTTCAGTAAAATTTGATATTTGGTTTCTGTAGGATGAATTTCGTTTTGGTCTGTATTTTTCCAGGTACAAACCCATTTTACATAAAGCTGAAAACTTCCTTTGGCCATTCTTTATCAAAAGCATGTCACGTACAAAAGTCTACAGGCCTACTCGTACAGGCCGTACTTGAAGTGAAATACGTGCATCGACTCTGTCTACAGTGTTCACTTGAAACAAGAAAAATTAACATGGAGAATTTACTTAATCGCAATTAAATTTAAAAACTGAGTACCTACCTCATAGAAAACACCGAGTCTCCATTTTATTGACATTAGGAAAATGATCCTTTTTTTACTCTGAAAATCGTACGAATCCCATAAATAACTATGCTGGCAAAATGCAGATATATTACGTGTTAGCCTACGCGTCACGATAGCAAGCAATTTACGTCCCAGTGCAGTGCCTTTTGTAGTCCATCAATAGACTTGTAGTTTGTCCGCGGTTAACAAACGTTTAGGGAGTAGGCCTATAGAAAATCAACTGTCTTGGAGATGTAAACTTTTAAATGTATTTTTGCTGTATTTACCAAGGCTGCCAGTAGCTCAGACTGTATAGCGTCGAACAGTAGGGTACTTGGTAAGTACTAAAGAGGAAACGATGTGTAAGTACCGCAGGGGTGTGTACTTTGATGTGCTATGCGTACATTTGTACGAACGGACCGAGGGAGAGAGAGTAAACAGTCTCTGGCTCTAGATTTGAACCGGGATCCCCCGAATAAGAAAAATAAATTCTAGCCACTCATATTGCCGTCTGGTTGCAAAAGCGAATGACCTCGGTTTTACGCTATGACCCACAAGTTGTTTTGCCGGCGCAGTAATACAGATCAGCATGTGCGGTCAGGCTGTGTATTCTTCCACTGTTGTGATTCCTTCATTACCGCTGTTGGGGGACAGGGTGATGATTGAGCATTCTTAGTTCCGACAATAACCAGATGTTGAGTGGGTTTGAGTCTAGCGACAAATCGCCGGAGGCAGTAAATGGAGCGTCCAACATTTTTTCGACCAGCACTGGGGGAGGAGGGTGGGTTCAATATTACATATGGTTTATTCAATCCCTTCAACCCCTCCCTTTATTGATGATGATGGGGGAGCAATGGGAAATATGGCGAGACAATGGTATAACTTGGCAAACAAGTATAGCTACTGATGCTCTTTTACAATTCTGTCTCCCCCCCCCCCCCCCCCCCCCGAAATATGGTTCAGTCTGCCATTTCACAGCTGCCACAATTGAGATGCGTCAGTGGACAATTCGCTTAGGGGCTGAGGAAAGTACGGAGCAGTAAACGAACATCACGGAACTGAATTTGCATGGTTAGTACGTTGTATAAAAACACGCCAGTATTACCAGGACTATCATATCAAGGAGGATGAGATGGGCTGGGATATATCACGCATGGGGGCGAGGCTAAATCCTTACGAAATTTTAGTCCGAAAACGTAAAGGGGAGAGATAGTTTAGAAGATGTCGGAGTAGGTGGAAGGACGGATCTTAACCCTTTTCAGTCTGGAACTAATGTCAATAACTTCCAAAATTCATTGCCTACATCACAGAAAACGCACTACATCTACATTACGAAGAAAATCACAAATATATTTTGAGAATTAAATGTTCTTTACTGTGTGATTCAGGCGAACCACCGTAAGATACACACTTTGGGAATAATGCAGAGTTTTATGAAGTGTGGTACACGCATTAACCACGTGATTTAATGGGTTGCAGAAATAAGGTATGAGTGTGTGGACCACATTCCACTGTAAGAGGCTAGAGATTCTTAGCAGTGGTGCTGATGGAGATTCAAGTATTGTTGGACTTACGCTGTGTCAGGTGATAATCTCCGACGTTTCGGAGACGCATGGTACCCACCTCAGAACAGGAACCAGTTGTGTGTTCTTTGGAATATACATGTATAATGATCGGACTGAAAGAATATCAGCTCTTCAAGGAAGACTGTATTAGCATTGAGCTTTAATGCCCAGTGGTAACTATCTGTACCAACAGCTGTAACAACAGGAAACTACGTTTTTCCACACAGTGTATTTATGTGTTACATATCACTCTCACAATGAAGGGTCATTATGTCCCTATATGGCACTCAGAAATTATTGTTTTTAGGCGCGTTCGCAAAATTGCGAAAAGCTACTATTACAATTGTAATATGTGCACGTGCACGTAAGCAACTATTAGCTTCACCATGCCCGTCTGTCTGTCTGTTCGTCTGTCTGTCTGTCTGTCTGTTCGTCTGTCTATCCGCATGGAACAACTCGTCTCCCAGTGGACGGATTTTCATGATATTTGATATTTGAAGTTTCTCAAAAATATGTCGAGAAAATTCATGTTTGATTAAAATCTGACAAGAAAAACGGGCGCTTTACATAAAAACGTATGTACATTTATGATAATGTCTCGGTAAATTATTCTTAGAATGATAATTGTTTCAGACAAAAGTTGTAGAGAAAATCAAAACACACATTTTATGGTCAGTACATTTTTTCCTAAAATCGTACCGTTTGAGATATGTGGAAAAATATAGTAGAGCCAGACAGGCCACAGATAACAACATAATACGGCGTATGAGTATTACATGCTGGATAACTAAGGTTGTAGACACAAGCCCATAGCATGTAATACTTACTGCTTCTCTATGGCAACAATGGGTACGCGATCGCGCCTCAATGTTACTTCTGTACGTACATTGCCTGTCGTGGTAGTGGTAGCATAGTCTTCTCTGTGGGACACGAAATTAATCTTTATATATGTAAATTAAGACAATCACTGTCTTTGAAGGGTAGCAGATATCTATATTAACGTCGAAGAGTAACGCTTATGATGCGGCTGTGTTTTTGGGAGCTCGGACGGAATCTTATAGGCCAATATTCATGTAAGTTGTCACCGTGCTCCTCAGCCGGTCGAGGCAAGTGCTGTGACATTACTTCAAACAGGCCACAAGTTTTTCCGTCTACAGCTTCCACAGTTTTTCAATCACAATCATCCTATCATTCGATGATGCAAGTGTTCTGTGTGATGTTCATCTAAATTATATATAAAAATTAATTTCCTGCCTCATCAAGAACACAATCTGTGACCACTTAAAAATCCGTTAAGACTGTTGAGGATAATAATTTATGTTTATTGTGAGAATCATTGGGAACACATACGTACACTGTGTGGGCAAAATGCGGAGCTCCTTAACGTTACAGCAGGTAGCAAGCACATTTGCCGCTGCGATTTAAAAGGCTAAAAGACTACATTTTTCACTGTGTGTGTGTGTGGTTTTGTGTGTGTGTGTGTGTCGCGGTGCAGCCTCACGCTCATATGTTCCCACCTTTAAACCCGGAAACCTTTACCAAACGTCGCTCGTGTAACTTCATGACACAATTTTATACGGACAGTATTATCAGAGAGCTGAAACGTAGACTGATTCTTGGTTTGTTTAACGACGATTTCTGAGCTGAAAACTGAAGCGCAGTGAAAGGAATACGGAAAAAGATGTGGAAGGAAACGATTGAGACCTATTTAACACAGTAGAGCACAGTGGTAAGCATATGTGCCATTTGTTTAACCTATGTCTCTGCATCTTGCCCACAGGAGGCATTTGTGTGTTTCGTATGATTCCCAAAACAAGCTTCGTTTACTTATCCCTGAACAGAAACCGTTAACCCGTTAGTCTTAGTGGAAATTCTCTGTGAGTCATGAACTGAAGATGCAATTTTTATATAATTTCATTTTTCTAGTGTTTAATACAGCTACTAAACTAGGTAGCCAGGAAGCAACAACTCGACAAGTGTACAGGTAAGTGGCGACTGACCTCTTTATTTGTACACTTTTTTTAATTATCAAAGTTTTAAACTAAAATGTTAAGAACTTCATTAAAAGTTGCTTCACCAGTCATTAATTAAGTACGGAGTTTCGTCTGATGGGGGCTTGGACCTCAGTTTCAATTTTCAGTACAGGACAGCTGGTGGTAGAAGCATCAGCGCCGCTCTGCGGGAGGGTGAAGAATCAATTACAAAAGTTACACCGGTTTATCAAATGAACTTTGTTTGAACAAGGTAATCACTGCCATCGGTATTTCCCCTCTACTCCACACCGCTATGAAGTTTGGTAATGGAAAACTCATCTGTTCATTCTCTTGATGCCTAATCACTCGTTGACATTAGTTGGAAAATGAAGTTTCCTGAAAGAACTGGCTGTGTGGTATCCATTAGGGAACGCTGTTTCGTGGTATTATTCAATTACCGTGCAGGAAAACGGAACAGGCACTGTGCGCTTGCGGTAATTTCTTTTACAAGAACTTAAAATGACGGAATACCAAGCTTATGGGAAGAGTTGTTTTAGAAAGACGTCTGAAGAAGTGACACGGCCGCATGGCCATGGTGATGATGGTCTTAATGAAGTGACTGTACCTCCTTTGACCTGACAATTGCATTTACTGTGTTTTTTCACAATATACATTTATGTTTGTGTCGCTAGAATTTATAATGCCTAAGTCACTCACTCAATCTGTCTCTCTCTCTCTCTCCACAGAGAAAAGTCTTTTTCGAGAATCTGAGAGTTTCTCAGCTAGTCAAGAAATTCCGTTTTACATGGATAGTTAGATCAAAGTATTCAGTGTCGTAACATTTTATGTCGTGTTGTACCGTGGAATGTTGTAGGCTCTGTGTCTTGCATTTGGACAGGTTTTAGTGACAGAGGAAATTTCGTTATATTTTTCCTGCGGATTTTAAGGTGTAATGACTTCTACATCTGTCCACACAAAAGAGTGATCTATTAGATTGGGCGATGGCACGCCATCACATGTTTAGGTAACTGACGTGGGATTAATTTGGGATTCATAAGAATTCAAACAGGGCGTGTTTGGAAATAGAGATGGTGGAAGTAAACTTCAAATCTAGAATCTGCTGGAAAACATTTAGTGTCACATTCAATAGAAATTTATGTGTCTCATTCAACAACAGCCTTCCGATCAACTGGAAACTTAGTAATTGAGTTATTACACATGAAAGCAAACAAAAGAATAAAACTGACATATTTCAGAGAAGCGGTGATCCAATACATTTTTCCGATTCTTTTATTTGTGTTTCTCTCTTTGTTTCTCTATTCGTTAGTATCGATTTCCAGTCTGTAGGTGTATCACATTGAAGGACGTCACGTGCTTATAAACAAAGTTCGAGTAATGTACAGGTTTCCTTTGAGGACTTCCTGTTCTTTGCTGTAAGTGTAATTGTAATACCAGCCGGTGGCAGCATCTAAGTAAGAGATTAACTGAACAAGAAGGAACAGAAGAAGACACTGATCCTCAATAAAATAATTTTGCCTTGTCTCCTTTAGAGGTTACAAGCTAAACATGTTCTGTAACCACGTAACCTAAAACACAAATTTTTTTATATGCGGTACAGATCATGTAAAAATACTGAAGCAATTTACAATTTAGAGCAAGCTGTGGGGAATATGCGATTACGTTAATTTTCAGTAGCCTGCTAAATGGGAAAACGCCCACTTCACGTTCTTCCATAGGTAAAGGAAAAGTAGAACAATATTACGTGGCAATTCACACAAGAACACACATTACAAAGTGAAGGGTTGCAGACGTGTGGTACAGCTACACGTCACACGCTCACAATTAGTGAAGGAAATTACTGCAGCAACGAAACAGAATTCTTCTCGAAAATAGGGAAAATTTTCAAAAAAAGAAATCAGGTTATTAGTCGCGACAGCAGCTGGTGGCCGCAAGAGAACATGTCGGTAGCGGCACATGGGAGTCAGTTGATTAAGTGACTGACAGACAAGCCAGACAGAATAAACAACTAACAAACCAACTAAATTTGTGATACGCTCATTAATCAGAAAGTAAGGTCTTCTGTATTAAGTTTCAGGCTATTTAAGTTAGACACGTGAAAATTTCACAGGATTTCACTACAACATTGCTGCAATCATACCTATGTTTCAGTACAGTCTCCTTCATTGTCAGCATTCTTCTTCCACCTTTGAACAAAGCATGTAATCGCGTCCGGTAAAAATTGCTCTCCATTCTCTGCAGCAACTAACGCACGGCGTTATGCAGTGCCTTGTTGTTAACGTAATGGTACCGTTGCCTTGTAATGCAGTGCCTTGTAATGGTACCGTAACAGGCTGTCTTTCTTACGGCAAAATAGGTGAGAATCCGATGGTGCAGTGTCAGGGCTGTAGGGTGGGTGCGGCAAAAATTTACAGCCAAATGATATAATGACTTCAGTGATGAACGCATTTGTATGTATGTAGCCTGGCGTTGTCGTGGATGAGCAACACTTAACGACGCTTCTCTTGTGGGACAGTCTATATACGAAAGTGAGTATTCGGACTTCGGCGTGTTGCAATATAACTGCCGGATTTCATTACTGTCCACTAAGAAAGAAGTTCACAATAGCAACATCCTTCTCATCCCAAAAAACTTTAGCCGGGATTTTTCCAGCTGACGACGCATTCCTCAATTTCTTCTTCCTTTGGGACGTCGTACGGTACCATTACATCGGTTGCCGTATGGATTCGGGTTCAGAGGTTTCGACCTAGGTTTCAGCCACCGTGAAAATTTTAGACAGGAAGCCCTTACCTCCAGTGTCTTATCGGTGCAAAAGATCAGTGGCACATAATTTTCTTTTCTCTTTGTATGCATTGTCAGCATTTTTGGCACAGAACTTGCAATAGCCAAGCCCTTCAATAATCACCAATAACACTGCTTTTACCGATGGTTAGGTTGGAGCACTGTTCATCTCTTGTTATGCGACGGTATCAGTTCATCGTACCGGCGAATGTTGTCGGGCAATACTGCAGTGCAAGGGCGACAACTCCGCGGTGTGTCACGCACTTCTGTTCCTCCTGTTTCAAAACTTTAATTCGTCTAACCATCGTCGAAAAATTCTCACGTCCAGAATTGATTATCTTACGCTCTGAACAAATGCTCCTAAATGCAAGTTGGCTGCTTAGCTTCAGCAACCAACAACTCCTTCACTGCTTCTTTTAAAAGCACATAAATCACCGAAACTCTAGAATGAACTGTGGTGCTGCTATGTGTCCAGTGAGACAATTACCCCTACTAGAAAATGATTGAAAATATGTAAGGACTTCACCGATATAGTGACTATTTCCATAAAAATTAATGTAAGGAGATAACAAGTACAGTGCATTAAGAAAGCTGATGTTTATTCTCTTGTTCATTTAGCGGTCTGTTTAGTAACTAAGATTATATTGCGACGAGTGACAGAAGAGTGAGTAAATATGCCCAATAAGTTTCAAAGTGGTGGAAGACCGTGTTCGCCACCCAATTTGTGGCACCATCTTGGCTGTTACCTAGAGGGGCTATGGGAAGTCATAAAAGGCGTGTCAGGATAGCCTACCTCCGTGGTTAAATTTGAATCTGGTATCTTCCGAACAAGAATCAGAAACCTTATGTTATATATGCCGTGCATTTTTGATAATTAATTTATTTATTTATTTATTTATTTCAATCCAACAAATGCACTACACTTTCTTTCAGTGATTTCTTGCCCCTACATATCAGAAAATTTTGACATATGTCTGTTAAGGTTCAGTGTTGCATTCACGCCCCATCCTCACATTTTGTGTTCCTAAGCGCTATCTTACTAATTGATGGAAGTCTCTTCTAGTAGAACTCCATGGTTCAACGACTTTATTTAAAATGCCAGCAGTCAGACCACAGTAAGCCAGTTTGGCCCACGCCCCATTCTCTTAACTACTTCTCTAATATCCGCCTAACTAACTCTACTAGCTACTTGTATGAAGATTCATCTGAATTAGTAACTCCCAAGCAGAAGAACGCAAAAACTCCTCTAAAGACTTACTGTACTAATTAACAAACTCTGTGATAGCAGAACTCGAAGGTTCACCATTATTAGCAAGAACACCTGCCATGAGACACGTTCCTGAGTTAGTTTTATCCACCTCCCATCATCAGAACCTACTTCATTAAGGCCCACCTTACTAAATAACTAGCTTTCTGCTAGCAGAAATTGGAGGGTCAGCAATACAAATAATAAAGCCGTAATTGACATGACCATGGGCCATTTCCATCCTCCCCCATCGTTATTTTCCATTTTCTCAAGACTTGTGTTAATATTTTCCAAGCATCTTATTATTTGTCTTCCAATCGGACGATTCCCAGCTATGACAAATACAAATTATGATTCGAAAACCATTGTCACACAGTGACCACGTTTTAAGTCATTGTCCATCATCGCGCGGCATTCTGAAAAGAGCACAGTGCATCAGACTACGAAGAAAGTCAAGAAATTAGCAATTATAAGTGTGACATACGACCATAAAACCCTTTAGATTTGGTCCTATTGTCTCGAATGTGCCTAAGCATGTAAATTAACTCAGTTACGCCATCATTTCAATGACACACGTAGAATTTTAACCGAGAACCTTCCACTGCCTCCCAGATAAGCCGACGCGTCTTGCCGCCAGTTTATCCCTGATGAAGACAATGGCGAGGTAACCTCAACTTCCTGATATTATTGTACTCGTTGTGTCTGCTTATTTTCTGTCACGTTCGGTGTCACGGACCCTCACTGTATCGCTGTATTCGAAAGGAAGTGTTACAGTGCTTGGAATTTTATTACTCAGGCGAGACTCGTCTTGTGTGCCATGAAATATGAGCAAGTGTTGAGGGTTGTGCAGGAAGAGTTCTCTCTTAGGAATAGAGGTGGGCGGATTGGTGGCGTTTAATGTAGGGTGTTCAAATCGTATATGGTGACATGTTTGAAAAGCCAGCAGTTTACGTGAAGGTAATTTTTTTCAGAAAATGGAAAACGAATCAACAAAACTAGCCTGTTCGATTGTTCCAACATCGTTATCAAAAAAACAATACGATTCTAACTTTGTAACATGTACTACCTCTTTTAACAATTTATTTTCCTAAGATCCATCTCAATTTTATCCTTTAATATATATTTTTTTTTTCTTTCAGAAATTGATGTTTTTCGAGAGATTCCCTATCAAAAGTATGGGTGTATTTATTGTGTCTCCTGTGGGAGCCAATAACCCAACCTAGTGCAGTCTCATATATTTCCCCCTCCCACTCGACCTGTATATATAATTAACTGCATTCGTGACTATAAAGGTGAAACTGTCCCTCTTAACGCACTGAAGACGTGTAGGGGAGTGTAGGTATAGCTGTATCCATTCTTAACGTCGACACTATGTGAGGGTGAGTGGTCAACTTCACGTTCCGGCCGTTTTATCCCCGAGGATAGAACCCGCGGTACTCGTTGTATATGAGACTGAATAAGCACAGAGCCAGTCTGGACGTTCTGGAGAAGAGAACCACCTTTTGCTCCCTTCGGGAGTCGAACCCCGGATCACCCAACCCATGGCGTAGTCACTATATTGTATACAATTTTAAGTGTTTGCTATAATTACAAATTCATTACACAAATAACTTTTTCGTACCCTGAAAGTAATTGACGGTGGCAATTTCAATGGCAACTGCTGTCTCCTGAATGTTTATCGGAGAGTCGGGGGTTCGATTCTTGGGGGGCCGGAGATTTCCCTGTTCACCGCCGCCTCCAGACCGGCTTTGGGATCCACCCAGCCTCTATATAATGGGCAAATGTAGGCCTCACCGAAAGTACATCTCTCGGGACGTTAACTCACGAATGTTTGCTAAATATTTACAAATATTTTGTTTCTATTTCAGGGAAAACACTGCAACTCCATTAGAAGGACTTAGTGCTTAATGCTGTTTAGGGAAATAAGTGTTTGTACTGAGAATATAAGATACAACAATAGTCTGTGGGCAAGAAGAAGAATTTATGATTGCCAGTGCAGGCGACAGGACATAGTAACCACGTGTGCTGTAAAAGGCATAGCTACACTACTGCAAGGAGGCCAGGATCCCTTTCTTCTAGGATATGACGCTGCGCCACTGAGAAATATGCTTCCCGACGTTTCGAGGCAACGTAGTGGTCTCATCTTCAAGGGTGGAAATGTCCAAAGAATATTGGGCATTTCAACCGTTGAAGATGAGACCACTACGTTGCCTCGAAACGTCGCGAACCGATTATTCAGTGACGCGGCGTCACAACGCAAAGAACGACATACTCAGCTACATCGTTGCGAAAACCTCACTCAGCTTATGTTAACTTTATTGCTTCAAGACTAACGTTGCGTGATTTCAGGCTTCCGCCTCGGAGTAAATGAGGTCTTGGCTCTTCTGGGATGTTACGCGACGTTTATTCATATTCAACAACGTTTCGGAACGCGCAGTGTCGAAACGTCGATTATTAAGTACGAGTCCGCGCTGCGTAACATCCAAGAAGAGTGAAGACATAAAGGCTAACATTCTTACACACCCTGTAGTCAGTCAACAGCGCTGAAGCACGTGTATTCCGGAAGATAACAAATGCATTGGCGGTGGCAAAAGATATCATGGCTTTTACAAAGGGATGTTGTGGAAAAACGTGGAACGGATCAAATATCGTCTTTCATGTTGTGAGGATGTAGGCGACAATACAGCGCAGGGATGCGTACAGATGTGCGCATGTGACGAGGGCAAAATGATCACAGTTCATTATATTAATCCTTAAAAGCACAGCGGT
The DNA here is from genome assembly GCA_021186555.1 of Reticulitermes speratus. Lineage (NCBI taxonomy): Eukaryota > Metazoa > Arthropoda > Insecta > Blattodea > Rhinotermitidae > Reticulitermes > Reticulitermes speratus. Next base: position 28,186,509 of record JAJKFL010000005.1, read on the forward strand.
TCCTCTGTCATTTGTTCCTACTCTCAGAAACTCGCCCAGTCACAGTATTTGTTTTATGGCCCTTAAAATAAACTGTGATTATTTAATTAAGCAGCACTAGCGAGTGGGTCGTTGTAAGGAGATGCAGTGTTTTCTGTGAGGTAGGAAGTGAGTTTTTAAACATATTTAGACGAACTGCAGGCTTTAAGGCCGTGCCATGGCTTAGGCGGTTCGTCGCCTGCGTCTCAACGGAAGACCAACTTTGATTCCGCGCCAGTCCGTGTGAGCTTTGTCGTGGATAAAGTGGCACCGGGAAAAGTTTTTCGAGTGCTCGGGTTTTCCTCTTTCATTGTCATTCCACCAATGCTCCATACTCATCATCTTAATACTGCTTGCATCAGAAGGACGAGAGGTCGAAGCGTAGGAACCTTCAATAACCTAATATCGGGTAGTACTAGGTACAACAGCGCGGTGGCGCAGTTGGCTGAGGCACTGCGCTACAAGCCGGAAGGTCGTGGGTTCTATTGCTGATGGGGTCATTGGGATTTTTCATTGACTTAATCCTTCCGGCCGCTCTATGGCCCTGGGGTCGACTCAGCCTCTAACAGAAATGATACCAGGAATACTTCCTAGGGGTAAAGGCGGCCGGTGCGTAGGGCTGACAACCTTACCACCTTCATGTGCTGATTTTCTGGAAATTTGGGAGCCACAACCTCCTGGAACCCTAGGGGTCCTCCAGTCCTGTAATGGGATAGCTTTACCTTTAACTAGGTACAATAGTAATTTCACATTATATTTCAGGTTGTAAACTGTGGTATTCTGGGATGTGACACCGTGTAGTTCGGCTAGTATGTTCGATTTTTCCGGGAGAAAATCGATGCCATATGCCGTCCAGAACGTTGGTGCCTACACGGCGTCAAACATCAGAAGACTGCAATCTGAACACTTACCGCTGTGATGAGCTTAAATCTCGCAAATCTCACCCTGTTACAGCACAATTATAAGGGCTGTTCTTAATTAGTGATAAGAACCGGCTGTGATGTGTCAAACTGATGGCGGGTATGCGACGTTTTTCAAAATGAATTCCAGATGTATTAGACTACGAATAATGTCTCGTTATGTATATTCTGTTCCATTCTATTCTATTCTAATCTATTCTTATTTTTATTTTATGATTTATTTTGTAGATTTCTGTGAAACGTCGTACCAAATTTATGACTTCGTTGTTTCTCGGTCACAATGTGTTAATTCCTTCAGCGAGCTACTTTACAAAATTCCTGTACCCTACAGTGACATCCAAGTACATGAAATATGTATGAATGTATATGAAAACTGCAAAAGAAAAAGCTTCTTAAGCCTTACATAAGTAACGTAGCTTAATACACAACAATGTAACATCATACTTCTAGTATTTAACAATGATTTACCATCTGGTTATCTTATCAATTGAGTAAATGGGTGGTTAAGATTGATGAAAGGGGAGAAAACAGAAATAATTAGTCGGTGCCTGTTTTAATCATTTGGAGCCTGAATTTCATATAAGTAACTTAAACATGTATTTCTCACCCAACAAAAACACCGCGTACCTTTTACATTTAAAAAAATGGCTCGACAGCCCCTTGGGGGCCTAGGCCGCCTCATTGTTCGAGGCTTCACGATCACACACTTTTTAGACACACCACACTCGGTAGGACTCCTCTGGACGAGGGACCAGCTCGTCGCAGAGACTTCTACCTGACAACACACAACACTCACAAGAGACAGACATCCATGCCCTCAGCGGGATTCGAACCCACAATCCCAGTAAGCGAGCGGCCGCAGACCCATGCCTTCGACCGCGCGGCCACTGGGATATCTTTTACAATTATCAGTCTGTTAATATTGTTCGGGAAGTCATTGCTGCTAATCTGAGAATGTTACGAAGCACGTAACACCAACAGCTACTACTACTACTACTACTACTATACTACTACTACTACCACCACCACCACCACCACCACCACTACTACTAATTTTAGTTTCGTGGGCTCTTGTGAGCATGGTCATGAACCTTCAGGTTCCATACAAGGCAAGGAATTTCTTGTGCTGTCGTTAGCTTGTCAAGGACTATTTTCCGTGAACGTAGTTACCGGCGGACAAGCCGAGTCCTGTCATTTAAGATTAAGAAATTCTGCCACTTCGGGACAGAATAATGAAGTAGTAATGAAACTTTGGATTCAACAAAAGGCAGGAAATACTTTTTGTTACTGTTAGCTTCTAAAAAAAGACTTTGCTCCGTAAAGTTTATTAAAAGGAGATCTAATAGAAATCTGATTATTAAAAGCAATCCCATTGCAGGCCTGGACAGGCCCTTAGGGTTCTAGAAGGTTGAGGCTTCCAGATTTCTAGACAATCGGCACATGAAGGTGGTAAGGTTGTCAGCCCTACGCACCGGCCGCCTTTACCCCCAAGAAATACTCCTGGTACTCATTTCTGTTAGAGACTGAGTCGACCTCAGGGCCATAGTGCGACCGAAAGGATTATGTCAATGAAACTTTCCAATGACACCATCGAGAATCGAACCCGCGACCTTCCGGCTTGTAGAGCAGTGCCTCAACCAACTGCGCCATCGCGTGCCCCCTAATCTGATTATTAATTAATAATAATCAACTTCCGCCAGTTCGTGACAGATTTCAGTGGTGAGACATTCGAGTACTTAGAAGGCGGGGAATTTCTTGGGCGGACGTCAAACTTCTGAAGGACTCAGCTCCATGAAGTTCGTTAAGTTAGTTAATACACTGCTGTCATTTCGATAAGCCACAAGTCAAAGCCGTTGCGTGACAGACTGTGCGAGGGGCCCCAGTGTATAGGAAGCGCAACAAGTCCGGATGTGACGACAGGAGGCAGTTCTTGTTGAGATGCTGCCTGATCTCCTCTCCTCTCTTATTATCACAAGCTGCGTACAAACTAGTTTCTCTCACAGGTGATGCTTTAGCAAACTCAGTTTTCTGCCCTCGTGTATAACGCACGAAACTGTGAGAATTGTGTTTGATGCTGATCCTGGCGGCTTTGTAGCCTTAGGAAGCTTGTACTACACCGGTTTCATGGGTTCGCGTCTCTGTATGTATACATTCATCTGCGAGATTTGATCGTCCTGCTACTTGCTTGGATTAGGATTCTGGAATGTCGATAGGTCTAAAAAAATAATCGGAACAGACCGTTGTCGAAGCGTCTGGCTGTGGACGGGACCGGGCTTCGATTTCTGGCAAAGATGACCTTTCTGTCTTCCCTCGTACGCATCTGCAACACGATCAGTCTGTTAGCTGATGGATATTTGTGGCTTTTCCTCGGCCAGTTTGGCGGTGGAGGGGGCTTGAGTTTAAGAGCTCTTCCCCACCAGATACTAAAGTGTAGAATGGACAGATAAAGACTGTCAGTCACGTCTGTATTTCAGACAATATCCTCTGTTGTCCAAAACATGTTACATGTTTCAGCTTTCTCACAAAGCCATCATGAGGTACGAGTATCAAAAATATGACTACTTAAAGAGAACTAGTAATGTTTTTGTATATAATTTTAATGTTTGTGCTTGGGGTATTGATTCGTGCTTCGCTGTGTTGGGACGAGCTGTCTTCAGATGTATTCTTTTTTCAAATATAATCAACTGTTGAAAAATTAACCTCGTCCTTTTATTTTTCTTGACAGAAAGGTCCGTTGTCTCCTGTTAACAGAACCTGATCTCAGTTGCACTTATATTGATGAGTGAACTGATAAAGCTTGCACATAGATTGTGAACACCTCGCTCTAAAGATCCCAGCTGAGTAGGTGCCTTTCAACCTTCCCATTTGAGAACAGAAATAGACCCATTTTCAGAAGCTTTGTATTTATGTTTTGTATTTTGGAATCAGAGACGATGGACAAAGCCTGGAAGTTAAGCGTTGTGTCGCATACTCCTACATGAAACACGGCTGGAGATAGATGCTTACTGGAATATCACAATGTGCAACTTCGTACCTTGCAAATCAGTACTTCTTGGAAAGCTGACAGTCGCTTAGCGATTTGTCAGTAACCAGAGTAATTGTCACCGCGTTCACAAGCACCCGTCCCTGGACTCTATACTGAGCCAACTGAATGCAGTTTGTGTCAGACTTCTCTTAAGGACACTTTTATATTCGGCCTCCTGTTCAGTGGGCACTGTAGGCGCTTTACCCTGGAGTAAAGCTGCGGGGCGTGAAGCTGACCACTCACCTCTATCTACTGCCGAAGATAAGAATGAGTGGAGCTACACTACACCCCTTATGAGCCTGTATGGCCTGCACAGGGACTTCTTTACCTTTAACTTTCAATATATCCTCACGTCCACGGAGGATAAATGTATCCTAAGCGGTCTGTTACCTTCAGACTTGTTCACAAACTTCGCATGTATTTTCTCTCTATCCTGAGTGATTAGCGAAATAAACTGTTTTAGTAACAACATAAAGGTTTTGTAGGCAAGCTACATATTTATCTTTACTTATGAACAAGAGCTAGGAAGAGAACGTAGTTCTTATATTAAAAACATGACAGTTCGATACTCTGTGCCGAGAACGGGTGCACGCCCTTAAATACAGTACCGCCCCCGAACAGCCTAAGCCAATTTAGACACAATTTTGCTGTATTTTTGAGACGGTGCTTTTGAGTTATCGCAGTGTCTTACTCTGCGATAACCGATGAGTAAGGTTATGTTAGAGTCCTCTTTGGAAGAAGTTCAAAGTAAATTCTTGACTTCACTTCCAGTTTCCAGCTTTCCCCTTCACTTCTGCCTTGAGAGTCTCTTGACTTCTGTGTGATTGATGCAGAAATTAGCATCAGCGGTGCACGAAGTAGAGCAAGCAACAGCTGCTGTAGGATCAACGGAGATGAAACTCACTGCTACTTTTTCCTCTCCATTTTCTCTGACTTTTTTCCCTCCCTACATCTTCCTTGATCGAATTTTCCGTTTGGTTTGGTTCCTACAACAGTGGCACATTATCTTATATTTCTATCTCCTTTTATCATATACATTTTTAGGGGTTTTTGCCATCTTTGTCTGGTCTTCTACTTTCGGCTGAATGAATACCGCTAATGGATTAGTTGGGTTTGCAGTTTTCTGTAGAAGAGCTAAGTTAGGGGATTCCACACTTGGTTGATTCTGCCATCCCCCCGCCACTCACTCGATATTCCAAGACTTTTTCTACCCTAATATTTGCTACTCGTATAGCCACAGCCTTCTAGCATACGCCTCTGCAGGTTGTCTTTCTCCTCATGACTCGGCCTCGTTTCTAGTCTCATAGCCTCAAGCAGATGGAAGATTGTGATATGAACATATATTCGCCTGGGACGCTTAAAGACAGTAGAAACAACTAATAGATTTTTATGCAGTTTTGTTTTGACCTATGTTACTGGAGGCTGTCATAATTTCGTATTCAGGCAATGCGTAGTCAATATTACCAACGATAAATTTGTTAGATCTAGCGACAATTTATGTAACATCTTACGATATTGAGTGACAGACGTTAGGTCAAATAGAAGCATTTTCAGAATAACTCTTAGTATAACTTTACAGAATAACGTATTAGCCAGTGCAAGCTTCTATATGGGACAGAATGTTGGCCGTTAACAAAAGAGCAAATGAGACGAACGAAGACGGCATAAATGCATTTCCTCAACGGGCCGCAGGATACAGAATGACGAATTATAAACGTAATGAAGATATTAAAGAAGAATCGGGAAAACACCTATAAATCCACTAATACAAAACAAATGGGTAGAAGATTTAGAAAGCAATACTCACAGCCAAATTTCCCATACCGTTCCATCAATGTATGTTAACAGAAACCGCAAGTGACATCTGACGGATAAACGAAAAAATATATACATTCCTTAAAAATCGGAACAAGCAATTAGCTTATTTCGTGGTGGTGGTGGTGGTAGTGATGATGATGGTGATGACGACGACGACGAATTTCCAAGAAATATGCAACTTTAGTTGTGACCATGTGTTGTGGAATGTAACAGTGGCGGTGGCAGTGTTTTGTGGTAACTAACTTCACCTGCAAATATGAAATTCAGTATGGAGGCAGATTGCAAACTTAGGCCCGCATAGACTCTGCTTTCGAAAACAGCTGTTGTGTGTGACGATTAGAAAAATGTCAGTGGGAAGAAAGTTTTGAGATTGTACGAGTACGTGACAACTTCCCTGCAGATGTCCACAGAAGACGACGTAGCTGGCAGGAATAGATCACTGAGACACATTTAACGTTTGGAAGCATCATTTCACCTGAATAATATTTGTTCGGGGAAATACTTTCTGTTTATTATGAGATTTATAAGGAAACTGAAACATACACTGTTGGAAACCTGCAGACGTTTTTGAATGTCACAGAACGTGGTACATATACTTACCACTCTGTCTTAACGTGGTAAGTTGTAGAATGCAATACAGAGAAAGTTAGTTACAGATTATTAAGCATAGCTTTATAATTACGAATTAGAAACAGAATGTTGGAGCTAAAGCAGCCGTCTGTAGAGAAGTTTTAAAACGAAGTGGAACACACATGTAATTTCACGGCGAATTTAGAGAACGGTACCACTAAATAAGGTGTGTCACCCTGAAAGTGAGTGCCTTAGGAAGCGACCAGGAGTACAGATGTATGTTATTTCACATTTCTGTTTACACACAAAGGAAAGGGAGTAATAGCCAAAATGTGAATAAGTAGGAAGTTTGACAGTGTTGTTATGTTGTATACAGAATGTACATGAAGTGTGACAGTGTTGTTATGCTGTATACAGAATGTACACGAAGTGTGACAGTGTTGTTATGCTGTATACAGAATGTACATGAAGTGTGACAGTGTTGTTATGCTGTATACAGAATGTACATGAAGTGTGACAGTGTTGTTATGCTGTATACAGAATGTACATGAAGTGTGACAGTGTTGTTATGCTGTATACAGAATGTACACGAAGTGTGACAGTGTTGTTATGCTGTATACAGAATGTACATGAAGTGTGACAGTGTTGTTATGCTGTATACAGAATGTACATGAAGTGTGACAGTGTTGTTATGCTGTATACAGAATGTACATGAAGTGTGACAGTGTTGTTATGCTGTATACAGAATGTACATGAAGTGTGACAGTGTTGTTATGCTGTATACAGAATGTACATGAAGTGTGACAGTGTTGTTATGCTGTATACAGAATGTACATGAAGTGCCTATCTGCTTTGTTCTTAAGAACATCAGGAACTGATTTAGCTATTGGTAGGTCCGGAACTTATTTAGCTATTGGTAGGTCCGGAACTGATTTAGCTATTGGTAGGTCCGGAACTGATTTAGCTATTAGTAGATTTGAGCTTTGAAATTTTCTTTGGAATTCCTGTTTTCTTCTTCCAGATTCGACGTGACACTGATATTACAAGTTCTTGTACAATGTTATCTGCCCTGCAGGATAATAAAAAGTACTTTTATTTCCGTAAAATATACAGAAACGTTAAAGAGCACTGTGAAACACTTCGAAACTTACGCCGTAAAGATTTCAGGAACAGAAGGAAATAAAAAAAGAAAAAAAGCACGACAGGACCACTGTGTGAAGAGGGGAGCTAATTATGTTTAAGATGGATTGATGAAAAGAAAGTTAAAAGCATTTCACGGTTTTCTCTTTTTCCACACTACTCTTTACGTCCCTTATTTATACTCTACATCACGAGTTTTTCCTCCTGTTATCATATTTTCACAATTCAAATCAACCGTCATAGAAGAGTCTCTTATTATCCCGACAAGGTAATTGAAACACAGCCCTCTGAATTTCTCTTCCTGTTAGAAATAGAGCAATTTGCTTTTCAAATTAAAGGATACTGTCAACCGAGGGTCATTATCCTCCTGTTAGAAAAGTACTGATTACATTTAATTGCTACACGGGCCTAGATGGAATTTGTTCCAATAAGGTATTCTAAAATATGTGTTTAAAACATACTGACATTATGTTTTGAACACAAATTGTGAACCTGAGGATAACCTGAAATAGGTTGAAACATGTAGTTCTGTATAATAAATGAGATCTAGTTGTGTTTGGAGGGATGTCGACTTGATTTCGTTTATAAAAAACACAACGGGATGACATCCTTTAAAATATCCTAGAATAACTGAGGTAGGTCCCTAAATATACTGCATGCCTGTAAAAGACAGATGAACCAGCACGGAGCTAAACACGTTATTTCGAATTATATTATTGAAATCGATTGTATCTAAGAGCTCGTAATAATTAAGCGCCATCATTTACTGTGGCCAATAGCTTACAACAGAAAAATGCAGCCAACTATGACCAGAAATATTCGAAGCTTGTCCGATTCGATGTAAATATAACGACATTTATTAGTTGACAAACTTGCTGCTTAGTTGAATTTGACTGCATATGAGTGCCTAATCTTTGTTTTACGTATGTCACGGTTCAAAATAATCGACATGCTAAGACCACGTTGTATTCTTCCAATCGTACAGTTTGTACTCTACTTACCATATTGACCACTCACATGAACCTAGGGCAGAGGTTAAGAATGCATGGGACTATACTTCCACCATCATCCCTTCCCCCTACATGTCTGCATGGCGTGGTGCTTAGTTAAGTACAGACATTTTCACTGTAACTTTAACCTTTACATCTTGCATTCAGAATGATCCACAGAGTCCAAGTTGCCTCTTACTTATCTCTGCCTCTCGTTTTTATTCAAACTGATGTTGGCGCGGTCGCTTCAAATCGAAGAGGCAAACAAGCGAGCCGGATCAAGCCGGTAGTCCATCCCAAGCCTCACCCTCGCCAGGGCAGTGTCCCTAGCTTTCTAATTACCCAGCCCTCGTACCACGTGCATCAGGACATCCAACTCGCTTTGTTGTAGGCCACGACAAGATCATGTTCTCCTGAATCTATGTATTCCTACTGTGTTGATGGAACTCCAGGCCAGCGTGACAGAAGCCACGATACATATTGAATCGCTTGCCAGTACAAAGTTTGCTTACAGTACCCAAAGAAAAAAAGAGGAATTAAAAATATTTCAAGTGAAAATAGGTTTACAGTTGCGTAAGCCTAAGCTTTAAGGTATGGTTTTCCGATTTCGTGACGCTGAGTGACGGGAGTTACGTAGTTGCTGCAGCAGTGAATATTGCAAGGTAGGGGACTCGAAGGCCAACAGTCTTTGTTGCAGCGGGCGAGGGAAGACGTCGGCACTGCAGTGCAGCTGATTATCTGAGCTACTGCCACTGGAGGTACAGCTGCATCTTTTTTTTTGCGCCTATGTGTGATCGTACTGGGAATGCGTGACTTACGGCCTTCGCCGCGGTGTAAATGAGATTTTTGCTCTTCTGGGATGTTACGCAGCGTAGGTTGGTCGTTGATTACCGACGTTTCGAGACAACCTGTCGATCCGATCTTCAAGGGTCAAGCAGTCCAAGAAGTATCGCGAAGTAGGCCTGTTAATTGAGACATTTCTTGTTATTTATTTAGTCAGACAGTTGTCTGTCGAATTCGTGTTTTGCATTCCCTTTCTACGACACGTAAGTTCCTTTTATTAAGAGGTTAATTCTCGTTGTTTCCTCTTTACATTCTGGAGAACAGGAAGTATTCCTATGAATGTCAGTGTCCGGTCCAGACAGGTTTTCCTGCAAATTTGTAGTGAAAATCGTGTATGACTATAGGTATAGAATGTATGTACGTATGTATGCATGTACGTATATATACAACAACGCATGTACGTAAGCACGTATGCAAGTATGTATGTACGTATGTATGTATGTATGTATCTATGTGTGTATGTACGTATGTATGTATGTATGTAGTACTTAGTATTATGTATGTATGTATACATGCATGTATGTATATATGCATGTATGTACGTACGTACTTATGTATGTATGTATGTATACATGCATGTATGTATATATGCATGTATGTATGTATACATGCATGTATGTATATATGCATGTATGTATGTATGTATGAGCGGTGTTTGGCTATGAAGGAAAGGGAGGAAGAAATGACAGACGAGAACGATAGGATGCACAAATAAAAGGAATAGAACAGGAATATAGGAGAGATAGAAGAGATAAAGTAAGAAAGTTTGTATTTTCGTTGAATTTTCAACAGCCTCTGTGGTCCAACAAGCCTCCTATTAAACTGGTATCGCGAGCTTTTCCCCGGATGTAAAGCGACGGGGCCTTTTCCCTCACTACCCACTTCCATCGACAGCCGAATTTACGAATGCGTGGACCGATACGTCCACCACCTGTTTGGCCTGGTGCTTCGTTACGTACAAGGGCAACGTTACCTTTATGTTCAGCTTACGTTGTCAGACATACACAACGAACTTAAAACAAATTGGTATGTTGTAATACATTCAGATATATTTCGGAAAAAACTGTAGCCATCTTGCATACCAACATGTCCTTGTTCAAGGTTGTGAATACCCTTCTTCGTAAGTCGCCCAACATTCTGCCAGGTCACGTGACTCCCAGCAGGAGGATTCTGCTACCGAAAATGGATCATCATCTTCCACTGACACCTTTGTTGAATAGAAACATGCCGACCCTCGTCCCTTTATTCTGCCCCCTGGGATCTAAATATGTGACATCTTTATCTATTGCTTGCTTGTTGCTGCAGTATGAGGGGCCGCTCTTTGTACAGTGTGCCCCATAAGTACTGATACTGACATTATGACATATGAGGTTTTCACGGTGGTGACTGCGGTCTTACGGCATGTAGTTTGTTATATAGATACCGACGTTTTGGACCCACCTGCTGAATTATCGGTAACTTATACGAGACGAAGTCAAACGTAATGAAATATACGTGTACGAGGTAAAGATACAGTGAAAGTCTCTATAGACACCATAAAGGCATACAGGATGAGTGGAATCTCGACTCATTCTTTATCTCGGCATCAGATGGAGATGAGTACATGTGTGTAGCCTGTTCAACATATTTCTTCGTCGCTGTGAAGTACCGAAACTATAAGCAAAGTAATGTGTGGACTTCTGGGTTAGAGCCGCAACGCCTGGTAGGAAGTTACCAACGATTTTGAGGGACATGCAACTTTCATCTTCTACCCTGAAGACGAAGGCACCAAGTTCCTTATAAACATTGGTAACAGTCTACCCGATACTCAGTGTCATAAGCCAAAATACCACAATCTCTACCTCTAATATCATATAAAAAAAATAGATTAAACGACTGTGTCATTTACAGTTCTTCAAAATCTCGAAGTGCGATGCAGGAACGAAAGTATTCGTAAGAGAAACATCGATTGGGCACTCTAGAGGAGTACTCATGAAACACAGCCATAAGTGGAAAGGTAATAAGACAAAGTTGTCCCTATGCACGCCATGAAGTCGTATAAGGTGAGTGGACGTATAGCGCCACTCATTCTTAACCTCGGCACTAGATGGGGGTGAGTGGTTAGACTCACGCCTCGACCGCATTACCCCCGGGAGGCTGGGCCTAGATATTTTTGAAAAGAAAAAATACCCTCTTGCCCCTGCTGGGATAGGAATCCGGGAGCTTCCAGCCCCTAGCCTAATCACTATATTGACTGAGCTACCCCGACTCCCATCAGTGGGAAGATAATATTGAAATGGTATCAGAGCAACAGTGAGTGCGGGTGTGAAAGGACTGAATGTGGAGCCCATGTGGGCAGCAGTCCTGCTTCGTATTCAGACGGTCCCAAGTGCAAACCTCGATCAAAAGACCAGCTATACTGACTGACACGTTTTCATGTGGCCGTCAGTCACTTCATGCACGTGCCGGTAGAGGACCTAGGTTAGGCCAGAATCTCTTCCTTCGACGTCATTTCCGATTCATTATTCACTAACCATTCTACGGCTCAATTCTATAGAGTGCGAGTTAAATAACACAAGAACAAGCAATATGTGAGCTGTAATGAACTCAACCAGGTTTCGGCCCAAGAGCAATGACTTTTCTATCCATGTCTCTCAAAGATCTGCTTTATGATTATTCTGCCAACTATGTTTTGGTCTTCCAGCTAATCAGATTCGTCGAAGTTTTCAGACATATGTTTTCGCCATGCGTGCTACATTTCCGCCCGGTCGTTTCCTTCTTTATCTAAGAGCATGAAGGATAATGGCTACTATACGTAAAATCTACCGCTTCTGACACGAAAAGTCGTAGCATTTACCCACGCAGAGTACTTTTGGGTTACGTATGATTCAAGGAATAAACCGTATTTCCCTAAACATCACTAACCGTTTTTTTGTGTAATGTAGACGCAGTGTTTCTGTTAGGAAGAAACTAAATATTTGTAATTATGTAGATTAACTTGAGGTTCAAGATTAAAACCCGTGACGTAAATGCAGGGTTTATAGACGTCTGCCCTTCGATTGACTATACATTTTTGTGAAATCGCCGTAGAAGGGACCGCGATGTTTTCCATTCCTGTAGCTGGGATGAGGCTTCTATTGTGTGAGGTGTGAAAAGTAAAGTTAGAGATACCTAGCCCCGCAGGACACAAACTACTTACAGTTCCTTGTACAGTAACTGCCCTGTAACTGGCACGCAACCTGCAGTAGGCCTACTCGAAACGAAACGCATGCCATCTCTGTAACCGGCTACTAGACGGTTGCAGTTCCTGGATGTATGATTGTAATTATTCATAATTTGTGGTCAATGGCCTATGCCTGATGACCGAGAAGGGCGAGATATATAAGGCGAGTGTCGACTAAAAGATATGCAACATATGTTTAGTAAGTATGTTAATAAATAATCAAGACAGGGTATATTGTTAAAAGGAAGCCGCTCGAATAGAAAGATAAAGTTATCCCTGTCCAGGACATGAAGTCATATGGGGGAGTAGAGGTAGAGCTCTACTTATTCTTAACCTTGGAATCAGATGGAGGTGAATGGTTATCTTCACGTCCCGGCCTTTACCCCCAGGAAAAACCACCGGTACCAATGGAATAGTAGTCACGGTGGGCTCCAGAGCCCGTCTGGATGTTATGAAGAAGAGAAACGTTTCTTACCCCTGGTGGGACTCGAGCTCCGGGGTGTTTATCCCGTAGACTAGTCACTATGACAACTACACTTCCCGGCTCCATATTGTATGACAGAAAACGTAACATTTTCGGCCAGGAAGCTACAGAAAATTGAAAAGTCTGGAGTTTTATTGTTGTACATGTCACAGATATTATCATGATGATGAAATTAAAGAGAATGGGATGGACGCAGCATGTAGTACGCACGGGGTACATCACATTGGTGTTGTTCGAAATACAGAGGGCTCAAACGTCTCTTTCCATAGGTACACTATTGCCCTTAATCTTCGGAATTTCACAGTACAATATAAAATGTTGTTGCTTATATTGCACATGTTTATAATTTAAGCTCGCTACTAAAATAATGTCTGTATCCTTATATCACTTACGATGGCGAAGTTCGGGTGTCATTCATTCGTTCAATTTAAAAATGTTACGGAGTTGATGGCCAAAACTTAGACAAACTGTGATGAGCCTTCTACTAGCTTTTCCATGCGTAATAACCTCACTGATTAGTTTGTGTTTGCTAGCAAAGGCGCAATAATCGCTCATGAGAGGAATTTCCAGTGCAAGTTTTACCCGAATTTACCAGTGGGGCTGGTTTAGTTTCACCCCGGAATTACGTGAGATAATGACATGGGGTCGAACCCATGCGTGAAGCATCAACGTTAACAAATCGTTGTAGTTTATCTTCGTAAAAGGAATACTTTTTGTATTTATACTTTTCAGGTGCTGTTATTAGCGTTCGAGATAAAAAGCGTCACGGACGGACGCTGTAAAGTATAGACTTATCGACAGTTGTTCCACTCTGTATAACTTACGCCTACTGATGAATATTATGTAAAAAAGATAGAAGTTTAACTTCACAGTTGCTGATAAGCAGATCAGGCCCTATGCATGATTTGACGTCCTCACAGCTGAGATGACGAAGACTAAAGTTGTATGGGTTATGACGCGGTGTAAACTGGTCCCCGTGGGAACCTGTACATCAGTCTACACGATGTCATGCTTCAGAATTCTTCAACATAATTCAGTTCTTCCTGCTCTCCCTAGAGGATGTAATAATTCTTTCTCTTCAATACGCTGGAGACACACTAACAGATCTGCAGAAGTATTTATTTGGACAGTACATTGTCTCAGAACAAGACAGGACATGTACGTATAACGTAACATTGTGGCGCGTGGGCGTAACCATTGTTGCCATGGAAGCGCAAAAATTAGTTTCCTTTGTATTGATGACCTACATATGTCGCTGTCAACAATGTCATACTGAAAGCGTTGCCATGGAAAATCAACCATACGTTATATTTATTGTTGCGCTACATACGTCGCTGCCAACAATATGAAACACACTTAGATCTCCGTCTAATTTGTCCAATATTTTTGTCCGATGTTAACCAAATTTGTAGTTTCTCGAAAGATTTTCTTAAAATTCCCCAATATTAATTTTCACGGAACTCCGTCCAGTAGGAACCGCACCGATGTATACGGACGGACATAACGAAGCTGTTAGGTGCTTTTCGCAACTATGGGAACGCAACGTGTGGTTGAGTCTCCATGTTTGTGTAACAGAAGTCTATTTTAATTGTCACTGAGGTACATGTATCGATACATGCCATTGAATATATCGAGATTGGACTGTCAGCAGGCTGTTGTTACTGAAAGGGACGAGCTGTATGGGACTAGCCATTGAAGGTGAACCCAACCATAATAGCCAGATTAGCGGTCCGCCTGTAAGCGGGATAGATGCAGCCGGGATGTTGTGTGGATCATTGTCACACCCAGCAACCACTCTGACTTTCCATATAGCATGACCAAAATGTTCAACACATTTCCGTTGAACGAATTTTGTTAAATGGACAATAAGGAAACAGAAATACTATCAATTTTTTTTAAATTACTTCTCGAACAGCCGAAATTAGTGTTACTTGTTTACATTTCTCTGCCCCTACTTCAGGACTATTTTGACGGCTGCCGGACGTGTAGCATACGCCTTCAGGTATCTTTAGCTACTTCGATAAGCTGTGAAATGTCACCGGATGGAAGACGAAATAGTTCACTAAGTTTGCTGTCTTCTAAAATGTGACGCCGTGTTGTTTGGTACACGATAAGAAGGAAGCAAATTTGTGTATACACTGAAGACAGAGAAACCAGGTACTCCGAAATGCCGGTATTCATTAACCACATTGCGCGCTATTGTACTCGTATTATACATGATCATGAAATTATATTCGCCGCGTTGGTAAAAAAAGATAAAAGATAAAATTGTCCCTGTCCAGGTCATGAAGGAATAGGGAGGGGGAGCAGAAGGCTCCATTCGGTCTTAACCTCGGCACTATATGTAGGTGAGCGGTCAGCTTCAAGCCCTGGCCTCTTCAACCCCCGGGAAAGAACCCCGGCACCCACTGAATAGGAGGATGGGTGGTCCCCAGAGCCAGTCTCGACTTTACTTCCGCTCCGCAACGCGCCTTCTTTTAGCGCTTCTCAGGAACGGAGGCAGAATTTAAATTTTCGCCTGTCTTAAGTACCATGACACGAAGCGCCGAAGATCAGTCCAGGTTAGGTTATGGAGTCTTTAACCTCGTCAGTTTTGCGAGGTCAGCATCATGCTCCGACCATTTATCCCTTGGAGAAAGAGTCCTTGGTATCCACTGGATAGGCCGGATGGGGTCCAATGGCATGTCTATACGTAGTTGTAGACTGATTCAGGCCCTGCCGGGAGTCCACCCCTGGTCATCCAATGACTGAGCTCTCGCAGTGACTGAACGTGCAAGGAATGTCTCGACAGGAATTTGGGAGCCCTAGTTAGGCCCCCCTGCTGTGCGAAAAACGTCGACATAAAGAAAGATCGTGTGAAAAGCTTCCAGCCTGTCACCATTCTGTCTTGTCCTCAATAGCACACCTTTTCTCTCTGTTCAGACTCAATCTACAGATGCCTGCATGTTCTGCCAAGAATAAGGAAGCCTTACGCTTATTTGGATGCTTTGTAAAGGTGTAAAGTATGGATTTAAAAGGACAAGACTTGCCAGTAGCTGTTGTGTTCCATTTTGCGTGGATTGGTATTTTGTATTAACGAACTCCATGCACAGGGTCTTCCTCGAGAAGTTGACGTTCACTCAACTGGTCAACAAATCTCTTACTTATACCGAACTCCACGGGCAATAGCGTGGTAATTAAAGTTCGTCTTTGGAATATATTCCTGAGCCAGTTCAACCCAATTTACATATAAATTATTTACATACGATCCTATTTAAGCTGTATATTTTCCCAAATAGAGCCATATATTCTAAGAGGCTTCCTTCCCTGAAGTGCCGCAAATAATATGTTGTAATAACATCTGCTAAACTGTAAGATATCCAATGCAGTAGCAGGAATCTAGATATTGATACTCTTCACTGCATGCCACAATTCCTTTATACAAATTATGTGACAATACGTACGTAATCGCCTACGTGAAGTGCAGCATATAAGGTATAATATTTTAAATGCTTTCGTAAATTGTACATAACAGTTCTTATAACACACAATATTATTGTTATCATCTGTGTGTATGCCTTTTCGTATTATTCGGAGCATTACCACTACCAAACAAGCAGTGCTTAACCGTTTGTTCCTTAAATTCACAGCTGTTTTCAACCTGTTATGTATCCGGAAATTTCTTCGACACTCATGTTGCGTAACGTTAAAAGATTCGTACGTATATATTCTACATTGCACACGTTGACTATTGGAAGCCTAAAGTTCCTTTAAATAATGCTTTAAAGTTCATTTACATTTTCACAGAAAACATGCTGCGTCTCATTATGACAACTAGTCGGTTAAATGTTATTTAGGGAAATAATCGCTGTTTGTTTTGAAAATCATATGCAACAAATTCCGTCGGCAAAATATAGAATTTTTTATTTCAAGCAAGAGGAACGTACGGTTACCAACGTGCCTTGGAAGATAAATAATTAACTCATCGAAGCCTAACTTTCATTCATTCATTCATTCATTCATTCCGTAGTCTGTCGTACGACAGGTCCATAGCCTCTTCCAAAGCAATTTCTCCAAAGAGTGCGATCTAGTGCTACCTCTTTCAATTTACAGTATCCTGTCTTTTCATTAAGGTCATCCAGTAGCTTCTTACGTCTTCTTCCTCGTCTTCCCGTAACTTCTACCTTTCCCTCTATCCTTCCGTCAATAACGTGTTTTAGAAGGCAGTTCCTACGCAAGATGTCACCAATACAGTTAGCCTTCATTTAAATTACACAACAATATTGCAAATGGTGCACTACTTTACGTAGTGTACAGACATTACCAAGGCGTTCTTTATTTTCAGAATGTCATACGTAAGCTGTAGCCACCTTACATAAATACTTCACCAAATGGGAACTCCATTTAAATGTCCATAAGACAGAAACTATTCTGTTTTGAGAGCGCCGTCGCCGACTTCCGGAACCAGTTCGAATTGATAATGCATCTGTGCCCTGGGCTTCTAGACCCAAAACTGCTCTACACCAAGCACCTACGTACCGTTACCAACAAAGCCACAGGTACTCATTGTAACATCTTCCCTCTCCTTACTCGAGACTCCACACTCTCACAAACCTCCAAATTAACCCAAATATAAATTACTCATCCGCTCCCTTCTTACTTACGCCGCCACTGTCGCAATACCACATGTAATTCAAACTACCTCAAACTCCAAGTCGTCCAAAACAAGAACTTACGAGTGATTGGTGTCTATCCCAGGGGAACTCCCATCTTCCATTTGCACGACAGCCTTAATATCGAACCTATCCGATATTTCATCCACCAAATTACGGTCAAATGTTTTGCTAAGTGTCCTTCCCATCCTAATCCCCTGGTCCAACAAATCGGAAATTATACTCTAGCCAACCTGAACTCTTCATTCAGAACCTACAAACATAAACGACCGAAACATATCCTACTGTAACCAGCTCACCATCAGGCAGTATTTTATTCTTTTTTTCACTCATGTTCTTTATATGTCCCTATCTCTAACTTTTGTTTTACGCACTCATTTTAGCTAAATTGGTTATCGGAAAAATTTTGTCGTTTTTTCTTTGTACACTGTAAATAGTCTAAAATAAAGATATTGGATATTAAAGAAATGCCATACGTGTTTACGGTGCCCGCGTAAATATAATTTAATTTACACCAACAAGAAAAGTACACCCTTCCCTGGGCCGATTTTCACAACTGACGTGTGTTCAGCAGCACTATACGCAGATTCCATACAATGAATTTCACCCAGCTCGGACATGTAATTTTACGGATGTAAATTTATGCACGCACGTAGTGAAGTACGGTTTCCCATACCCGATTTTTACGAAATTCGCGATCAGAGAATAGGCCTGTAGTTATGACGAAATCTTTTGCAAAATCTTGTGCAGGTTTCTACACTTAAAAGTCACGACGTACGGAAGTCTGATGTACGCCTACTTGTCCTTTTAGCATATTCGTTGTTATTATTGAAGGTTCTTGTTGTATTTTCAAGATCAGAGGACGGTAGGGATGAAACCCTGAATCTTTCAGATACTGCGCTCTTACGTCACCCTACTACATCACCAGGTGGGCTTAGAGAAACATCGTTCTTGAACTTCGACGTGCGCAGAAGAAATCTGCATATATAAATAAAAGTCAGTAGCTTTATTTTCTACAATTTTACTTGTGTTTTGTAGATGATTTTGATCTGGTAGACAAAACTTTAACTCTAAAGAGACCGTTAGACGCTGACTTACCCAGCGGCGTATGGAGTTCAGTTCCAGGGAACTTCATGCAAGATAATTTTGAACGAAATGACAATGGAGCACGTTTTTCTTTCTGTTTCTTCGGTTTTCCGCTGCTAATCTTCGTTCTGTCGTTGCTTTTTACATATCTCTACCGCCCTCTGAAGTGAACAATAACCCTGACCAGGAAGTATATAATCATATACTCAGTCTTTATATCTGGGGATTAATTCTCAGACCTGGTTCTTAACTGGTCACAGTATACGACTTTACTTGCCTGGACACTGCGAATGTGAAAATATCGTGAGAGTGAAGTTGCCCCTTTGATTAAGACTTCAGCTTTCGAGGCATGCCAGTGGAGCCTACCGAAAGAAAACCACTGACATACTGTATGGATTGGTGAGATTTAGGCTCCGTCCGCTGTTTCTTGTAATGTTGATTGATTGATTCATTCATTCTGTTGTCTGTCTTACGACAGGTCCGTATTCTCTTCCAAAGCGAGTTCTTCACAGGGTGCGATCTAGTGCTTCCTCTTTCAATTTCCAGTATCTTCCCATTTCCTTAAAGTCATCCAATAGCTGCTTACGCCTTCTTCCTCGTCTTCCCGTCATTTCTATCCTTCCTTCTACCTTTCCTTTAATCACGTGTTTCAGAAGGCAGTTTCTACGCAAGATGTGACCAATCCAGTTAGCCTTTCTTCTTTTTACTGTATGTAGGATATTCCTCTCCTCCTTGACTCTGTGTAATACGTCTTCATTTCTCACACGATCGGTCCAACTGATCTTCTCCATTCTTCTTGAACACCACATTTCAAAACTTTCCAGATACTTCTGATCTACTTTCCGAAGTGTTCACGTTTCAGCACCATACAAAGCTATGCTCCAAATGATTAAGGTAACTACAATTTCAACTCTTTGGCTTTGAGTGATCGGATGTATACTGACTAGCAAATTGGAATGTATGTGAAATAATGGGTTTCGGCTTAAGGATAGTTGATATGACCGTATTTAGCTAGTGGATGTGAGAAAAGCCGCGAATAATCTCGGCCGGGATAGTCTAATCGGTCTCTGGCCGAGATTTAAACCCGGAATTTCCCGTATAGGAAGCAAGAGTGCTATTCACTCGTTTACTGGGTTCGGCCGTTTTTTCTTGGTAGGCCTACGTATCTAATTCTGTCTAACTAATTATTGCTGGTGTTAGGACAAAGCCTTATCTTTGTTTCATATTACACTATCAAAGAACTGTTCATTGCCTTTATCGAACTGTTAATATATTTTCATATGTAATCACACGTGGGCCACAAAATAGACATAGATCCACATGTAACAACCAGAAAAGGTGACGGTATAGGCTTATATAAGTAACATTACAGAGACGTGAAAATCAACCAGTTTTAATGAACATTCTTGTGTTTTATGAATTATTTAGTTATATTTGTAAAATTAAACACTTCTGATGTAAAATTACTTGTCAGCTGAATCAAGACATAAAAGGAAGAGAGCAAGATGGGGTAGGCGTGGAAGAGACTAAATGGAGGTAAAGGTGAAATGCCTTTAAACGCCATGAAAGCATACGAGGAGTGGAGGTGTAGCTTCACCCATTCTTAACCTCGACACTAAATGAAGCTACGTGATCATGCCCAGACTACTTTTCTGCAGTATAAAGAACCACCCGGTACCCATTGAATAGGAGGCTGAGTGGGGCCTACAGCCTGTGTGCTAGGAGACAAATCTTTTGCCTCTTCCGGAAATCGAATCGTAATTATCAGGCCGTTCAACCTGAAGCCTTGTCAACTCGGAATGCGCTATACCGGCTTATAGAGTAAATGAACACTCAAGTAAGTTTTGGATACAAGAAGAGACGTTCCTTTACGATGGCACAGTGTGGACCGCTAAGCCAAGTTTGCGTTGTGGAATTGAAACTCGGGTTATGAGGAAGATATAAATAAGAAAGTTTGAAATCAAAATTACGATCTACTATGTGACGCCACATAGCCTGGTAGTTGGAAAACCTGAAGGTGGAAGCAGTAGGTTTCTACGAAAAGTTCGTACACATCTACCCATAATACACGGTCGTCACATCCAAGACTGCCGTAAACTTGATACGCAAATCAAAACGTGAAAAAATAAAACAGTGAGCGCAAATCAGATTTCTTAGGTCATTGCAAGGAGTAACTTCACGGGACAGAAGACAAATAAAAATATATTTATTGCTAAGTGACAAGATGTTAGATGAGATAAAAATAAAAATGGCAACAACGCGTAAATAATATGTAAACCAGGAGTGTCCAACCCTCGAGCTGCATGCGGGCCGACAGGTTTTGTTATGAGGCACGCAGCCACATTTGTAATTTTATATATATAAAACATATAATATACAGTGCCGTTTCATAGCATATATTTTACTATATATATACTACAAAGTGCACAACAATGTAGGCGGTCAGGTATGCAAGATTCTTACACGTGCGTGCTGCGAACCATTTCACAATAACGATTGTGGCCCTTCGGCAAAGAAAGGTTGGACAACCCTGATGTAAACAATATGCTAAGAAAATCATCATGTTTTTACAAATCTAAAATTATACTTTTAAAATAACGAGGGTTGTGAAGGACAGAGAAATAGATGGCATCATTTTTAAAATGTCTGACCATGGAAAGGACTGGTAGCACCTAATCCTTGAGTCAGAAGAATAAAAAAAAGAAGAAATATTTTACCCCGTGTATCTCACACAAATTACACCTCCGGTAATAATTTCACATAAAAGAAGAACACATTAACGAACACGCTTTATTAGAATATTAATATCACAGACTGCGTGACTCTCAGTCAGCAACATATTATGCGGATAGTTTAGTTCGTACTAGAGATGGCGTCTGTGAGCTTGTTTGCGAGGGAGACACTTTACATCTGGTGGCATTGTGCTTGTGCAGGAAGTAGTTGCGTGTATTCCCGATAGAGTAGGTATAAACCCGACACAGAGCAGGAAGGAAATGAAATTCTGTAAGTGCTGCTATCTGCCATGTCAACTGAGGACTACACCGGTTGTATTGATTTGTAACGAAGATCAGAAGGCGGGCACCCGTAAAAGTAAAAAGGAAATGAATTTGCAAGTAAAGCATTCTGGTCGTTGAAACACCAACCTTCTCGTCTTTTCCTTCTGTCCTTTTTCCTTCCTCAGCCTTTCTTTTCTTCCTCGCTCCACGTCTTTCCTTTTAAGAGGGAATTATATTTTACATTTTAAAAAGAAAATTGAGCTGTTCTGCATGCTTAGTGTTAGGATTGTCGTGAGGACTCTCTTTCCTCTTAGTCATCAGTGTCACGTAAACACACTTTATTCTTCGTGTACCGATACCACATGGTTCTACATTTTGTAATGTTCATTTAGGTACATGCACGTCCTGACTTGCGCAGTAGCTACGCTCCCCGACGCTATATAATTTAGCTGTTGACAGCGTCGTTAAATAACACACTTAGACTTACGGAAGATCCGGTGGAAGTCGAATTTTGCGCAAGTCGGATTTCATTATACATGTGGTCAAATATAGACGTAGATACAGGAGAGTCCAGTTAACATCCAAACTCCAACACACCGCAACATAACAGGCTGCAGCATGACCGCCCGCCGTTGTGTTACTGCACAGCAGTATTCTTCCGCCACCTTCGTTTCATTGCGCTTTCATTCGAGCAAGGAAAAATTCGGCGCATGTATCAAAAGTGTTAGTATCGCAATTTCTTTTTTTAGCTTTTCAAAATTGCGTATGTCTTGAATTGCATAAGCTGGGGGTGGCCTATTCACTTATCTGTTTTGACGATGCGTGTAGTATCTCAGACTACACAGCGTCGAATTATAGGTACGACTGGTAAAGTGAAAGTGTGTGAAAGGAAGCCGTCATTACGTAACTGTAGTTACTATTCCAGCTTTCACCAAGAGGGAGTGACGTGTCTAGTCAAGAATCGAAAACGCACCTGCTGAATGTAAGTTGAGAGGCGTTACTGCTTTATGATACATGTTTTTTTTATGAAGGGCCCTCGCACCACAGCCTTAAGGCTTTTTGTGCAACCTCAATGAAGATGATGAGGATGAACAGTTTTTTTTACCAATTTTTACAATTAATGGAGCACCAGTGGAATGAAATCGACAGGAAAAAACCGACAACTCGGAGAAAAACCTGTCCCAGTGCCACTTTGACCACCACAAATCTCACATGGACTTGACCTGGGACCGAACTCCGGGCCTCCGTGGTGAGAGGCCGGCAACTAACCGCCTGAGCCATGGCACTGCCATGATACATGTTAGGTATACAGGATTAAACTGTGACGTAATCGGCTATTTATTAATACTTAAGAAAAAAGAGAGCTACGATCCGTAGACGGGGGTAACCTGAGTCATATACAGGCAGCGTTTTCTTCTTTAGTAGATGGGATGGTCAAGACAAGTGACCAAAGGCAGCATGGTTTCGGGCCTACTTGAAGAGTAAGAGACAGATATAGGAGGAGGATTTAGAAGACGATAAAGGTAAAGGTAAAGTTGTCCCTGAGCACGCCATGAAGGCATGGAGAGGAGGAGGAAGAGATATAGTTGTACTCCATAACTTCGACACTAGACCGAGGTGGTCAGTTTCACGGCACGGAAGCTTTACCCCATGATAAAGAGCTCCCAGTACCCGTTGAATAGTAGTTTGTGGGGGGGGGGCCAGAACCGGTCTGGACGCTTTGGAGAAAAGGGAACACTTTTACCCTTCTCGGGAAACGAACCATGATTCGTCTGTAACCCACCCCGTGGCCTAGTCAATATACTGACTACGCTACAGCCTTTAAATCTTCTAATCCTTAAAGACAGTAAGACAGAAATAAGACTGGTCTTGAAAGTTAGGCGTGTCCAGCTTGTTAGTACTTTCGTTCTAAAGTAAATAGAACATTTAGAAAGTCTAGATATAGATGGGAGGTTGTGGACTGTATATATATATATATGGTTCTTTATAAGGTCTAGTTTTGAGCTGTGTTGAATACCATAAAAGGTGAGGAATTTCTTGTGTACCCGAGCGATTTCAAGGACTGGGTTCCGGGCGGTTTTTTGGTTACTTGATATCTTAATCCTTTAGCTTGTCTTAATATTGGCCTCTGTGTTTTCAAATGTGACTTTGTTTGTAAATTTTATTAAAACTAGTCTAACTGCGTAAATATACACAAATAAAACACGGGGGGAAATTCGTCAATTCACTTTTTGTTTTCACTGTTCGGCCATGTAATGCGGTGAAAAAGTTCAGATGTTTTGAAGGCAGAGCAACTAGGAATCGTGTCAAAACATGGATCTAAATTATTCAAACTATCGATTGACAATGTTCAGTTTTCTAAAAACCTGCAAGTTATTTGTCTATGCCTCTTGTAGGCCACGCGCGAAAGAAACAAGCACAAGAAACGGCTTAAGAACATTCCCAGCGGCTGCTTTAGTGTGCTTTGCTGCCACACAATTTGAAGCAACTTACAGCCACAGTTAATAGGATCTTTGTGTTTCTTCCTCCATCATAGAAAGAGATCGGACAAATTATAGTAGTGGAACGGTAAAGCCGTACGTTTGTTCAGGCCCCAGACATTAAGGAATATACACTCGGTGAGCCATTTACTCTAAAAGCATAGCCTACGTTTTCTCATCAGCGAGTGGTCAGCGCGTAAGTTGACTGGCCTGATCCTACAGTCACAAACACCGCCATCTGAGATACAGGTACACTTATTGCATGTGGTAAACATCCAGCAGCCGATCCCAGTGGCCGCGCGGTCTAAGGCGTGGGTCTACAGCCGCTCGCTTGCTGGGATTGTGGGTTCGAATCCCGCCGGGGTTATGGATGTCATTCTCTTGTGAGTGTTGTTTGTTGTCAGGTAGAGGTCTCTGCGACGGACTGGTCACTCGTCCAGATGAGTCCTATAGAGTGTGGTGTGTCTCAAATTGTGTGATCGCGAAACCTCGAAAAATGAAGAGGCCTAGGCCCCCTAGGGGCTGTCGAGCCATAGGAAAAAAACCTTCCAGCATATACAGTAATTAAGATATAAAGGTGGCGCCTGTTCCTTGTGCTGAAATTTCAGCGTCTCCGGTAGCTGAGATATCAAAGCTGCCCTTCCTCTGCGTTCTAAACCAGGTGTGTACAAATTTTCCAAAACTCCACGAACCACCTCACACTTCTAAGCGCCAGAAGGGTAACATGAAGCAGGTTTCATGCTGAGGATCCACAAAAATTAGGCGCCGCCATTAAAACAATTAGTCGCCACGGAGACTTGGCGCCCAGGGGTTGTGCACCCCAGCGCTAAACATCCAAAGTCTGTAGCAATTCATAAAAAAAGTATAATTTTTTCTGCACGTAAAACATTATATATCTTCAGAAACTAATGACAGCTGAAGTTCTGTGTATGTTGAGCACTCAGCATCTGCAGTGCCTGCGACAGAAACGCTGCACTTGTTCCCCAGCATGTGCAGTAACTGACAAACGATTGCTGCAGTTCTTCTGTATATTCAACATCCCGCGTCTCCAGTAGCTGGGACACAAGTTGCATTTCTTTGTAACATTCAGTATCCAGTAACTCAGGCACAGACGCTGCACTTCTTATGACGGAGCTGTACCTGTAACATCCAGCATCTCGTCTCCTATCATCGAGACGCGCTCTGCCGCCCACGCGTGACGCCTCGCCTCATAGATCGCTCCACCATCAACACAACTGTGCGATAATGCGTTTACCTCGTCTCCCATTCACCCCCGCCGCGCAAGCATTACATCCCTCCCCCAATAAGTGAGCTCCTGATGTATTCAGTGGTCCATTCATCTCAGAGCAGCGTCCCCTTCCTTACTGCCGGCCGCAACAACCGCTGACAAGTCAAAACATTTTCGGAAACCTTGTTTATGAAGTTTTTCAATACAGACTACTCCGGCATGCTTACAGATTGTCGTCAGTAGAAACTGTGGGTAATTATCAGTATTCCTTAACCCCAGTGGTTAAGATCATATTATTATCTTTTCTTCCTTTACTGCAGTAAGTTAGGATTTCAGCTGTGACTTTCTGCTTCAACGGTTTCATCAAATTAGAGATTTTACTATAAACATGTTTTCCGATTAAATAAAAATCTGAGTCCAAGAAAGAATACAGTTTCGTATTTCAAGAAATGTAATTTGTTACGTCAATGGATGTACGAATACATGACCGAATACCTAATGAGTAAGAGTCTTACTTTGTATTGGGGCGGTCCGTGGTTCAAATGTCGATCTGGAGACCGGCAACTCTGCTGGAAGTTTCGACAGCGATATTATCTCAAATTGGTCACGACCATTCCCTTCTCGTACGTTGTTCCCAATTACTTATTACCTACTAACCATAGCAAGAGACAGTGTACAGTTCCTTAGTCCGATATGCTGATCGCTAGTTCAATAAACCATAAATGACATACATATTTATGGTTACAAACAATTGCTGTGTTTTCAATATGTTCTACAATTAATTTTCGATCTATGGACAAATAGAGTTACTGTTATCATCAAGTCTTGTGTGTGTGTGTGTCGCCAATAAATTTAGAGCCAATTACCACTTATAAAACATAGATGTTACGTCACTGGTGGTTACGTCTTGCGTTAGTTACCTAATATCCATAACACCTGTAAAGGTAAAGGTAAAGTTCTCCCCAGAACAGGCCATGAAGGCCCAGAGGGAGAGTAGAGGTATAGCTCTACTCTTTCTTTAAACCTGGCACTAGATGAGGGTGTACGACACTAAAGTGAACTTCTGAAGCTGAAGTGATATTAACACGTGTTAATGACGGATTTTGATAAACTACGTTCTGTTGTGTAAGACCTTACATAAGGCGTAACTCTTCTTATAATTTTTCAGAACATAAAATAACAAGGCGCCCCTCGGAAATAGGCAGCTGTCAGTAGCAATTAACACGCAGACTAGGTCAAAGTGAGCGAGGTAAATTTTATGTCACGTCAGTTAAGCAACCGATAGAGGCCTGTTCGAGATCGAATTCTTCGAAGAAAAAAGGGAAAATGCGGTAAAATGTTTCTGAACCCACTCAATTTTATGGAGCTGATTCTTTGGCATATGTGCCACGTTCTGATATCATATTGTTAATAGAGGGCTTGAGGTTCATAAATTTACGTTGGCCTATGCGATTTTTCTGCTTTCATCTTTCCCATAACAAGGAGATTTAGTGTACGCATTTTTGCCCATCTAATTTATTATTCCATACTCTCAGAAGATAGGTTACTCTGCTTTTCTTTTACTTCTATTTTTCAGGTCAGAGTCGTGGGGAGTGGGATCCGGTGGTTCCTAGACGCGAGCTTCGATTTGTGTAATTGGTTAAAGTACGTCCGGTCTACGAATCAGAGTGAGGCTCAGAATGTTCGCACCTTGCTATTGGCTGGAGAGGTATGTCACTATTATTGCGTGATCACTGTCGTCTTCGTTAAGTTTTCTTGTATTTCTTATATCTTCCTCACCTGACGTCACGGAACTAAGGTATATAAATTAGAAGCACGTTTCCAAACTGCATACTTATCCATTAAGAGCGTACATTGAAAATAATAAATAAATAAATCAATAAATACAAAACGAATGTAATTTTCACTGAAATGAAGTTGTCGATATTTTGTCACATTGTGGTGTGAATGACGAAGAACTTTCACATTTGTATAAAATATTAATTTGTAGTAGGCTCTGAGAAAAAAAGAGACAAGCAGGATGCAGTTAATGTGTATCATAACTGTAGTAGCCGGGATGTAAGGCACCCTGTGCCCATTAGGAAACATGGAAGTACATTTACACATAACATACGTCGTCACGATGTGATGCTTAATTTAGCAGAGGGAGAAATCACCAGCAGCTGTATTAGAGAATGCTGTTAAAATTCCTCTTGGTTTCTCATAATTTTGTTTAAATAAATGGAATTTGAATAATATGGCGATCTTTTCGTGGCGCAGTCGCAAAGACGTTTTGCAGAGCAGCTCGGTGGACTGACATAAAATTTTGATATTGAAGAGTTCTGTAGAAATTTTCCATTTTCGATTCAAATCTAATATTTGTAAGTGGCACTTTGTGTGACGACTTCACGTGCATCCTATGCGTGACACGCGCGCAGCCAAGTTAACGCACCAGAATTTTAACGCTATGCATTGGCCATGCATTTTATAACTCGTTACGTGTGCCTGCCACTTTGGAGGGGAACATAACCTTACAAATCGACGGGACAAGCCCATGTCTGTTTTCACCTATCAGTATCATTCCACCGAAGCTCCACATTCATAAGGTATCCATTAATCTATTCATACCATCGACACAATATAATGTCAGCAACTGACAGCTTCCTTAAACAAAACACTTCTCTCGCTCCCTTTTACAGGGTATTATATTTGAAAAAAAAAAAAAAAACTTCTACAGATGTTTGAAAATAAAAATACAGCTATTTTTATTCTGAACTTTCCTGTTATCATAAGCTTGTATATGCTGTTATTAAGTCTCAGATTTTTTATGCATTGCTCGTACCTTGCATTTTCCATATATCTGGAAACAAAATAGCGCATTTTGTTAGACTGAGTATTGCGATTTGATTCTCAAATATAGTTTGTTGAAGTCTGTTCCTCACAATTTAATGTCAAAATCCGAGAAATTTCGGAAATGTGCGTCTTCCTTTAGGAGAAAGAAATTCATCTCCGTTGAACTTGATGTAGGTGACAATTATTTAGGTGAGCGTAATGAAGTTGTAAGTGCTTTTGCAGAACACTTTCAATCAGCCTATAATAATCCCTTCCCTGAGGTCTTCACCACCACCACCACCACCATCCCCGTCTCACCTTCAGCGTTTATCCTCAACACTTGTTGTCTTCAGCTCCTCTTTCTGTCTCGGCTATTCGTAAACTCCTCACACGCCTAAGACCAAAACTGACGGATATCAGGACATCACTGGTTTTAGTAATTTATTTTGAAATCTTCATACCTGCCCTCAAATACTTCCACCCTCACTTTACCTCAGCAGTATTTTTGAATCCCATGAAAGCAAGCAGCAGTTATTTCTATTTTTTGGGACGTAACAGTAATTGTGTTAGCAGTTTCAGGCCCATTACAGCGCTGCAGCTGCTGGTTTTTTCTGTAGAGACGTTGACGTGTTTAGAGACCAAACTGAGCACCTTGATCACGTTTTATACTAGTTGTTATTTTCTGTATACGTTAAAACGACTTAGAAGGGATGCGATAATATGCTTTATAATTATCCTGTGAGTATTTCTGGTTTTTGTTTTGCACTATTTTCCCTTATTTTTATTTGCTTTTTATTTGTGTTATTATTCTTTTGTTGACTTTGTAAGTGACCATTATACTATTAAGACAGGAAGTAAATAAATGTAATTTTATTAAAATGTGTGTGCTGAACTAATTAAACCGCTTATTTATGTTTACAATTACAGTAGAACCCCCCGTATCCGCGGATTCGGTATCCGCGGTTTCAGTTATCCACGGTTTATCGCGGCCCGAAAATATTAACACATTCACTGCCAAAGTCGACCATGGTCGATTTAAGTATTTACGTTTTAATTTGCCAACGTCGACTTTAGTCGATCTAAAGTTTACTCTGCTCTTTTATATATAGGGTTCGCTACTATCCGCGGTTTCGGGCATCCGCGGTAGGTCTTGGAACGTATCACCCGCGGATACGGGGGGACTACTGTATATCACTATACATACTGACCAGAGCCCGATTATGCAGAATCATGAAATCGCACATTGAAAGATTAATGAATTTAAAATTTGCTAAGTAACTCAGCCATAAAATAGATCACATTTACACTTTACATTTTAAAGTGCTTGGACCACTGGATCCCAGAGTAGTGAGATATCAAACTATTAGATAATTTTCGTTCACAAAAACTTTCGTAAGTAGTCTACTTTGGACAAGGGCTCCGCAGCAGACACTACGGACGCACCCTATGACGACGATGAAGAGAAAGATTATTAGTTTTTTTTTAATTTTTCCATGTAATGGAGCAACGGTGGAATGAAATTGACATGGGAAAACCGACGTACTCGGGGAAAAACCTGTCTCAGTGCCACTTTGTCCACCACAAATCCCACATGGACTGACTTGGGATCGAACCCGGGCCTCCGTGGTAGAGGCCGGCGACTAACCGCCTGAGCCATGGCACGGCCTATAACTGACGCTGTTAGTAGGGTTAAATAAAGAAGGATGAGCTTGGTAGGACATATAGCAAGCATGGGAGAAACTAATGCACTAAAACTCTGGTTCGTAGGAGGAGATCACTTACGAAATCTAGGCGTTCATACTAGAATAATATTGAAAATTATCTAATGACGGAAGTAGGATGTGAAGTTACGCAGTGGATCGAAGTGGTTTAATGTAGGTTCGAGTAGGAGAAGTTCATATAAGTAATTAATAAATATTGCCCTTCTATAAAATGACATAACTCCTTGACGAACTGAGTAACTCGGGTGGGTAAGAAGCATTACCTTTTACTGAGCGAGTTACGTCAGACAGCATATAATACATAATTTATAAAAGTAGCTACGCCGTAAAGTAATCAAGTTTGGATACGTTGTCACTACACTCTAAGAGCTTACGTGCTGGCATTCTGTAGGATCACATAGACACAGGCAGTATCAGTACTGAATCAATACACGTGATCAAAAAGAGGTCGGCCCGAGGAGAGGGGGGGGGGGGTCCCAACTCTTGTGATTACCATCCACGACAGGAGACAAATAGCATGAGACCGTCTTGTCACCAGGTTGGGTGTGTCTAGCTGTATAACATCTAGTCAAGAAAAGAAGAAGAAAAATAATAATGCAAACGACATATTGAGGGTGGGAACATGGCAGATGGCGCTTTTCTTGTTCATTCTTCGCGATGTTCGCCTCATGCTGTCCGTCATTTGTGAGTGTCATGAGGAAGGAGTGGCAAAGTGGGGGGGGGGGGGGGAGTGGGGAAGTCCAAGAAATCTGGAGTAAAAGTGTCAGTGTACGATCTTGTATGATACCGACTGGAGACAGCCGAACTTCATGGGAGGGAAACGGGTAGTAATTAGATGCAATTGCTTATTAGGCTGCTCCTTGCGTTTTCGTAGGGCAGCTGCAACATCACGACCGCTTTGACACACATGCTGTCCCAGTTTCCACGTATTATTGTATATGAAGTTGACACAGTCATTGTCAGAGATCAGTGCAACCGATAGAATCGCAGGCAAGGCAAATGAGCAGAGTTATAAGGAAATAAATGTCTTCGGGTCCTTTCGGACTCTCCAAAGAACACTCCCATCTCACTCTTACATAGCTCCTTGGGTATCGACCACATCCATCCATATGTCCATCGTTCCTTTTATGAAAAATGTAAGCATAATCCCAATCCTCTGATCTGTGACATCGGATGCTACACTCTCCAGGACCTACACGAGATGTACGGTAGTTACAAGCACAAGCGAATAAGACACGTGTTGCTCTAAGTAGAGCCTCTGGTGTGGTAGTGTTTTTAAGGGAGCTAGTGTCCTAATTTTCACTACAACTACTTTAATTGGTGCACTGTACCTACTATGTTCCAGAGTGTAAAATGTACGAACCTCAAAATTGGTGTTAGGAACAATTTAGCCCATATATTGTATACTGTTGTATGTACATGTCAAGGAAATAAAGCTGTGTAAAAATTAAAAAAAAAAAGTTATAAGGAAACAAGAGTCGGAGATGCAAGGAAAATGACGTCACAAAGCAGTGTTAGGTGACGTAACAAAACAACATCGTAACGTCTGGCAAAATAGCGCAAAGAACTAAAGTGCTGGTAAAGTAATGGCACTGGGCTGTAAACATAAAGGCAGGTAAC
Source organism: Reticulitermes speratus (assembly GCA_021186555.1). Taxonomy (NCBI): domain Eukaryota; kingdom Metazoa; phylum Arthropoda; class Insecta; order Blattodea; family Rhinotermitidae; genus Reticulitermes; species Reticulitermes speratus. Next base: position 28,218,112 of record JAJKFL010000005.1, read on the forward strand.
GCGTAGAACCGTAAGGTAACAACAAGACGAAACAAAATCATCCGTGATGGCAAAATGACGGAACAGAAACGTGGATGTGGGTAGAGGAACGGAATAGGGTAAGAAATGTAAAGCGGAGTGATGGAACAAAGCCACGATTTAAGCGCTGAACCAAAGATGACGGAGGAAAATCACAGATGCGGATAAAGTAACGACAGCCTAAAATATAGGGCATAGTACAGGACCGTAGTATTAGACATTACGTAAGGTGACGGAGCAAATCAACGCACTGGAGGCTGAGTCTCTTACGGCCATGAGCATGAAGATTACAGCCTTACGGAATGTGACGCCATGCACTTTTTTTTACATGGGTGTCAACGTGCTGCGGGGACATGCTGCCTCCATCTTCAGGACAGAAGAGATAGAAACGGTGGCAATGTACCAAATTACTACACGGCGTCACATCCCGGAAGATCCTAACTTTTCAAAGACGTTCGCAAAGTAATGCATCAGTGTTACAGTGTTACTCGCATACATGTTGGACACGTGGTGGAACAAATTCATAGATGTGTGTGATATAAAGAAACAAAGTTATAAGTCAAACACAAAACTCGTGTACGATACCTCGACGCCATCTTCTATTCCACTGACTACTTATACAAGTTCACAGATTAGGAAGGGCACGGGTACTATATAAGGTAAGGAGAAGATAACATACAAATACACAGCTTCAGTCTTCTACAAAAATAACAACTCAAACAAGGTAGCCGAATATACAAACGGCATTCCAATTTGCTCATCTGACGCATCTTGAAAGGAAGCACAAGGCTATTGGGAAGATAAACTAGCAACCACAGATAAGCATTGCATGTGGTATTCATGTGGCTTTTATTTTATGTACCTTGATAATGAAGCGGTATATAATGACCACTTGCAGCCAGTAAGCACACTCTGAACCCGGGCAGAGAGCGACACCATTTGTCTGTACCACAAAAAAAGAAGGTACCGCGAATATAGCGATTGCAAACACTGAGAACAAGATGCAGCCAAGTACCTTGTAAGGTCAGAACTCTAGGCAGCTGCGACAAAGAGTGGGCTGGACATGTAGGTGGGATAGGGAACCGCCGTGAACTCAATAAAGAGAGAGGCTTTCAGAATACTGAAGCTGCGATCATCTGGGTCATGTACTGTATTGTAGCCTCCTAGGTGGGTACCAAGTTTTTGAAGGAATGTACTGTCTCTGTGATCAGGATTGTTATTTCAACCCAAAAAGTTAGGGAGAGTTACAACTTGAAGTAGCAATATAAAGATTTGTAACAACATTTAAAGTAGAATATGACATGCAGTTGAAAATGTCGTTAAATAACCCCAAAGTCAACTATTCTTTATAAAACTTTATAGTCGTTAAGAAGAATATAACCCATGCAGTTAGAGTCAGATGTAAAGTTTATAAAATCCCTCCGACTAAGATGGTGTGGTAATGTTGAAAGAATGCAAAACCAACGAATTCCAAAACAAATTGCAACAGCTACAATAGAAGAACAAGGAAAAAATAAGACACGTAAAATATGGAGGAACGAGGTTGAACAGGATTATATTTATAATGGGAAGAAAAAACAGTCAGAGACCGTCGGGAATGGAGGAAGCTTGTATGGGAAACCAGGGTCCCCACGGACTGTAGTGCTTGAGGAGGAAGGGAAGAAGAAGAACCTATACAGCTGCACAAGCTGCCAAGTAACTCATATATCAACCAATAAAACCAAATTATTACGTGATTCACTGTGTTTCTTCTCATTTACCGCCGTAGTGTCATATTCAAGGCTGAAGTACAGCATTTGAAAGTCTTCACATTTAGGCTTATTAGTGCCCCCCCCCCCCCAAATTTGCACTGTTGTCATATTTTTGTGGTCTGTATTTACGACGCTGTCAGTGTCTCAAGACCACAACTTTTAGCGTCGATGATAGAATGATTTATGAGTAATAAATTGGAAGGGATTTCGAAGGAGGCGGTCGTTCTGTAACCACGCTACTGTCTCGGCATCTTTCGGGAGAGACCGATGAAGACCACGATAACGCCAGTCAGGTTGGGCGGCTTTGCGTTACTGCGGCCAGCATTCGACCCTGACACATTCCGATACAAACCTAAAGGGTTATGTGCTCAATACCGTCACGTTGTTGATGTCAGAGACACTGAATTATAAAAGTGTCACTACGTGGTAGATTTAGCAGGCTGTTTCATTCAGAAGGTTCGGGTCTTCCTGAACACCGGATGTCCTAACGGAGAAGAAAAGTCGGGTACGAATATCTCCTTCAAAGTCGTAACCTTTCCGTATTTTAACGGTTCGTAATAACTACAGTAGTTGGACAGGTAGTCTTGCTTTAACGACGCTTTTTGCTGCGTATTTTTTGGATGAATCGTGAATGAGGACTTGTAAAGGATGTGGTAGGAAAATGCTGTGGCCCGTTTCGAGGTACTATTTCTAGCATTCGCCAGGAGATACTGAAGAAAATTTCAGCAGCTCAAATAACCTCAGAATAAACAACAATACACCTTTATTTCCTGTGGTAATGTGACTCATGAAAATAGGCCAGTGAATCCTGACGTCCATATTTATGCTGGACGGAAGTACAGACACTTCGGTAACAGGAATGACTGACTGACTGAATATCACGGTTCTAGATACGATATCACAACCAACAGATGCACATAAACGTATGAAAATATATTATACACACCTATACCTCCTACGTGTTTCGGCCACTCGTGATGACGAAACACGTAGGAGGTATAGGTGTGTATAATATTTTTCTTACACTTATGTGCATCTGTTGGTTGTGATATCGCATCTGATTTCTCAATGCACTGTTCTGGATCGTTTAAAATTGAGTGTTATTCAACTTCTTATTTGGATGGTCCTGGCTTCAAAGGTTTAGTAGTGCTCTTCTTCAGTTTATCGGGACAAATATCGAGATAGTACCTCAAATTTGGCTCTGACCCCCTCCTGATACATTCTTTACAATTTATTATTCATAAATTATAATTTTCTATTCCAGACTGAGTCTTTGAATAAAATATAATAAAATACAGCAAGCAGCAAACGTTGTGACTTGAGCACTTGTTTCTTTAAGCAGTCAACTTGCTGCGACATCAATCACCGATAGCCCAGCCATTGTCAATATCCAGCACCATAATTACTATAATGCTCATAAGCCTTTTGTTGAACAAACTACAGCGTCTTTTTATCTATCTATATATATATATATATTTGGTGGTCATTGGTTTGTGTGTGTGTGTGTATTCAGAACCGCTCGCGTGAACAAACATATTGATAATCACATGCTACAGGACTTTAACACGCACTCAACCCACTGGTCTATATTCAGTACACACACACACACACAAAACAAAACGCCTGAAATGTCGTCTATTCTACTGCATACGTTGATTACTGAGCATTATAACTTCTGATGAACATAAACAACTTTTGGTCTAGTGTAAAGGGATGACAATGATTATGATACGAATGGCACGCCTCCACTTTTCACTCTCTTCGCATATTTCGAAATGCAACTGAAGAACGACGCCATTGATTCGTAAGGCAGCTTTGACACACCTGTTTATTTTAAATGCATGATAATTTGTGTTCTATACAACATTTTGGCCGACAAACCTCAAGGCGAGAGAGCACTTCCAAGATCTAGACATAGATGGAAGGATAATATTAAAATTATATTCTAGAAATAGGTGGTTGTGGATTGGACTTCGTTGGCTTGGGTTAGGGACTAGTGGCGGACCCTTTTGAACACGGCAGTGAATTTTCGTGTTACACAAAATAGCGGACAATTTCTTTAGTAGCTGAGGCACTGTTAGCTTCCTCTTAGTTTCAATGTTTTGATGATCATTTCATGTTATTCTGTATATCAGTGCGTTGTATAAGAAGCACTTTACCGTAGCTGCCTTTATGATTTATTTTGCCATGTTGACATTTATGAACAAAGAAATTTGCCGAGGTGACAATCAGTAAAGCAGTACCGCCTTTGGCGCATCTGTTAACAAATATATTGCCATGGCAGCATTCATTAACAAGACACCCACAGTGACAGCTGCAGCATTCAACAACGCAGATTTTGCCGTGCAGTCTAATAAAACTGAATGGAAACGTATTCTCTTAAATGACCGCCAGTAAAAACTCTTTGATACTGAGTTCATTCACCATAAGCAGAATATCAAAGCCCACCTTATTTATATACGACTTAGCTAACGGCGCTGGCTGTAGCCCGTGCTACACGGAGTCGATACATCTAAAATTTTTAGGGAAATTTATTAATATTTTAAGTGTTTACTCAAGATTTTTGTTTGTGAAGTTTGCCGGAGGCGTGAAGTGGAGGCTAATATTGCACGACTTAGAATAACAGGTCGCAACAAACAAACAAACAAAAAAAACACATTCTTATAAAATGGTGTTTTAAGTTTTGTGCTGTATATAATAAATCCAGGTACACAATTAAGGACATAATTCATACACATCGGTAGGACAACAACTGTTGCTCTGACCTTGTAATAAATCTGTTAACCCATCCATTACCATAAGTAAATAGCAACGTGTATTACCAAATGAGTCAATTTTTTGACTCATTACTTATTTAGCTTATGAAGGAGTCGAACGTGATGAGCATTACACTTAAAACGCCAGAAACACCTTCATCACGCAGTGGTTTGCACAAGTCAACAGTTGATAAGCTCCACACTTAATAGTAACTGTTCTCAGACACAGTCTGAATCAGTTCTTTGGTTACACTGATTATTGAATGGGGCCCAATTTGGCCTTTTTATTTTTAAATCCAACAACTTTGGAAAACTGCAAACTGACGCAAAAATCATTTCCGTCTTGCAGATTCTGGGGCACATAAAAATATAAGACTATAAGGAGGAAGACAGTTCTGAAACAGGCCTAACCTAACTGTAGCTGTGGAGCACACAGTGGATACATTTTTAATTCAGAGTTTTGTACTGTGTATAACATATTCGGGTATATTGGTAAGAACATAAATATTACTCAGGCGAATCCCGCCGGGGGCATTTGAGTGTTGTGTGTTGTCAGGTAGAGGTCTCTGTGACGGGCCGATCACTCGTCCAGAGGAGTCCTACCGAGGGTGGTGTGTCTGAGTGTGATCGTGAAGCCTCGATAATGAGGAGGCCGTGGCCCACTAGGGGCTGTTGCGCCATGAAATAAATTCAGGCGAAGGTTATCAACTGTAGATGTGGCCTTAGCACATTACGTTGACAACTCGGCTTCCAGTTAGTGACATAAACATTTGTACATTTTCAGCTGTGGGCCTATGATACTAGGTGTGCGCTCTACCTAGCGGATTTATAATGTGTGGTCTTCACATAGGATTCACAGTGCGTTTTTGGCGCTCGGAATGTGACGGTCTGGAAAAGCTGCACACGCGGGAAAATGTGAAATGTGTAGAAATTCTGGTTGAAATTTTTCATGTAAACAGAGTATGTGAGAGACTTGAGTACTAGGTGGAGCATAATATTGAAATCGATTCTTGAAAAAAGGTATATTAGATGTGACATAGATGAAAATGTTTTGTCAGAGTGTCCAGTGGTTGGCGTGTGTGAACGCAATGATGGATGAGCCAGTTTTACAAAAACCAGGATACATCTGAGGAGCTGAATAAGTGTGAACTGCTCAAGTAAGATTATATATATAGAGCTAGTTCAGTACGGCGCCTCATTTGGAGTGCAATGCTTCTCACAAACCCCAGAGCAGTTATGTAAATGGCAAGACATTTTCAGTTGTCACGCAAAGTATGTGCATCAAGAAACGTCAAATAAACAGGTGTGCAAAAGGTCAATTTCTGATGCGTTTTATTAACAATAACTGTTTGTATTTTGCAGGAAATAACTGGTAATGTTTAAACAACAAGTGATTTAGTATCGTTCATAATCAAAGGGAAAAAATCGAGAAATTTTGAATGAACGCCAAACAAACGTAGACGTACCAAAAAATCAGTGCGTGATTGCCGTATTAACAAAATAAATAAGGTATTTACTAACACCCTGTATTTCAGTGCGTGTTATGTGGCAATACTAAACCGTACGTATCGTTATCAAGTCTTCCTGTATTGGCCTGGCATCACAAAATAACAAGTCCTTCTGAAACATGTAACAACACAAGTGTTATCATATTACGTCAGATTTTTCTAGCACTTTTCGTATTATTAACATGAAAGCGATATAGCATTAGAGTTAACCAACCCACTCCCCTCACTCCTCCTCATGCGGGCCACCCTGTACCCCTCCCCTCCCACCGCGAAGTAGGTAGGATTTATAGCTCCCGAAATCCGATGACGTAAGACTTGTATATCCACTGTTATTAGAATAAACGAGCACGTAGGCTTCTGGTTGTGGAGGGATGGCCTCGAAAATGGGAACTGCACGCAATGGTTTGCCGTGTTGATAATGTTTCCCCGACCTGACACCCTTCTTTGCTTCACTTCATCCGTATTCTCGCGAAACAGGCATCTCATTGTATTACAGCACCAGTGAATTAACGAGTTTCCTGCATTTTAGAGTGGCGTAAATAAGATTTATGTTTCTTGTTTCCGTAATGCTTGTTTTCTATAGCAGGAGGCCACTGAGAAGATGTAGGCGTGGGTGGCAGAATGATTTTAAAATTTGTTTGAATGGAATAGAATAACGTGTTTTGGAATGGGTTCACTTGGCTCAAGATGGGAACCTGTAGCGGACTTTAGTGAACACGATAATAAACCTCGAGGATTCCGAGAAAGACTGGCAGTTAAGCTGAGCATGTCCGCTTATTAGTAATTACTCTGTGGATTATGTCAGACCTAGACAGGGCTGCGAGATCTGTGTTTTTCAAATCGAATATTGCGGTCTTGGGGGATTACAGCATCATGCAGTCTGTTAGGTGTATCACTGTTTCGGAGGAGCATACTTCTGTAGAGGTCTGGATCGAGCGGGATTCTGTCGTGAAGACACGGGCAGCATGTTCCTACTAAACGTGGGTGTCAGCGAGACAGTCTGTCACTGTGCAGAAGAACACAGTAGGCCTTTGTATATTCACGGCAGTGAAAGCCTTATGTAACGACGATTTGATAACTTAATGGGTTAGGTGTGTATAGAATCGAATTGTTAGAATGACTGTGAATTATGAAGTGGGAAGGTTAAGAAACAAGGGGTCACTGACTGTGTGTTACTAAGGGGTAGAATGTATTTCGACGTGACTGCAGACCGGAGGGACTCGTGACCAAACGAACATACAATCCATCATTACTAACAATCAAAGTACACACTGATATGTGGATGAAAACTATATTCATTTATTTATTTGCTCCATGTTTCGACAAAGCTTGGTCATTATAAGGAGCACATACAATTCAAAAGGAGTTGTTAAAGTTTTACTTAAAAATGTTCAGTGTCATTTGTCTGTTGTGACTTGACAAAAACGTCCATAAAATAATACCCTTCTTAACTTAGACACTGTGAGTTAAGAACTGGATTATTCTATGGAGCTTTTGTATAAACTTACAGCAGTCAAATGAAACGAAAATTTTATGTAAAACTTCAGAAATGTCAAAAAAGAATTTATTACAACCTATTGCACTGGTATAGAAGAGGTAAAGAAAGGTAAATTTCATCCTAGAACAGGGCATGAGGACCCAGAAGGGAAGCAGAGGTGTAGCTCTTTTCTTTAACATCGGCGCTAGATGGGGTGGGTGGTCAACGCTACGCTCCGGCCGCTTTACCCCCGGGAAAGAGACCTGGTACCTATTTTACAGGAGGCTGGTTTGCCCCAGGGCCGGCATGGACGGGTGAGGAAAACCTCGTCCCCACCGGGATTCGATCCTCGGACCGTCCAGCCCGTAGCGAGTCGCTATACCGACTACACTATCCCGGACCACATTGCACTGGTACATATCAATATGAACGATATTCCAGCATGTTTCGGCTGATATATGTAGCCATCATCAGGGAATACACACAAAGGTCATGTTTGGTTAATAGCACGTAACATTGTTCGAGATAAAGGTAAAATGTACATTCCAGATGAAATTGCAGTATCTTTGTAAGCAATGGGCAATCATGTATAAAATATATAATATAAAGTACACACAGAACTCAATTAATAAAAGTTCTTCTCGTCCAAGCATCTTCTTTTTTATATATTTTATATTATATATTTTATACATGATTGCCCACTGCATACGAAGATAGTGTAATTCTACTCTGGAATGTACATTTTACCTTTACTTTGGACAATGTTACATATTCTTAACCAAACATGATGTTTGTATGTATTCCCTCATGATAGCTACGTGTATCAGCTGAAACGTGTTGGAAGAGGTTTTGTATTGATGTATACCAATGCAATTAGTTGGAATAAATTCTTATCTGTATATTGCCAGTTACAGGGAAGATGTATTATAATATTGAGTTTAGAAATTTTTTTTTTAATTAAATGAAATGCCTTATGATGATCAAGATTGGGCGAAACATGTAGGTAGGAATATATGAATATGTACCTTGATGGTTGATATTGATCGATTGTGTACATACGTAGAGGGTTAGCGATGTGTCAGTGTAAAGTACGTAGTTTAGGAACTGTTGAATTGCCATATGTCAGCATTAACACACTTTACAGATGTTAGCAACTTAAGTACATCTCGCATTGATAAAAAGTGCTTTAGACAGTATCTGGCAGTGTTCTCAAGACGTTAAGACATTCATTAAACGGAGTATGCTGTAGGAAGTAAAAGTACCAGGCCTAAATACAAATACTAGGAGACCATAATAATTGTATTTCCGTAAAAATATCGATTTAATTAATTTCGTATTTTCTGTGTTATTTGGACGCATGAGAAAGTGAAATATGATGCAAGTTAAGTCGTCTTGAGATCGAGGATCTCGCGATGAAGTGAAACCTACGCTCTTCAGGGCTACCAAATGGCGCCATACACTGAAGGTCACATTACTATGATTATCTTATCAATCACATAGAGCTGATTTTCCTAATTCTGCGCCTGAAATAGGTGGTAATTTGGCCAACCATATCTTTTTCATCTATGTTTTGTACTTTTCGAGACTCATAGGTGCAATTCTGTGAGGGTAAGTACGTTGGGAGGCCTATATTGCAATTAATGGGCTTGGCTTACTGGATGTTGCCCATCGCCATAATGTTCTAACAGAACACAAGTTTACAGAAACAGTACAATACAGAGAAGAGAAGCGTAGCATTCACATTAGAGGTGTTAGCCGGGTCCACGCGGTTAACTGGAGTGCTCTGCTACTGCCGCAGCGATTTTGAACACACAGTTAAAACACTCGCCAGATTCTCGTATTTTACCACTGCAATACGAATATCCACCTCGTTTTTATAAGCATGTGTTTAAAATACGTGGTTCCAGCAGTGGCATACTACTTATGTTAAACGTGCAAAGCCTGCCTAACATGGTTCAAATGAGCGTGGGAATTGTCTGTGTTGAGAGCTTCACTCCTCTGGGATGTTACATAGCGTAAATTGGCAGTTAGTTACCGACGTTTCGGGACAGCCTATCAGTGACATCTTCAAGAGTGAAGGTGGGACCGACAGGTTGTCCCAAAACGTTGTAACTACCTACCAACCTATGCTGCGTAACATACAAGAAGAGCGAAGGTCTCGTTCACACCGCGGCGGAAGCCTGAAATCTCGCAATTGTCTTTGCTATTCGATGTATTAGAGGACGTGCAGAGACAAGAATGCCAGCAGTGTGCATCATTCTTACTGATTCTGTAGCTTTGTCTTCTGCAGATGTTCAGGCACTTTACTGTCCATATTACGAGTACATAGGCCATTTGCATTAACTTCTATTCACATGGAGCAGACTGTGTCCGCTCCCCGGAGCCAGCAAGCTAATGTTCTTTGATTCCTTTTGTTGCATATTGCACAGTTTCACGCTACGCAGAGGGGAATTGGTTTCAGAAACGGGGAGGGGGACCAAGAAGTGGCACTTGGCCTTCTTGTATAACCTTGAATCACGCATGAAGACAACATCTATGTAGGGTAATTGGCTACAGTCTTACCGTCTGATGATCATTATTTTAAGTGCTCGGAAGTTATTATTTGGATGGGGCGGGGGAGGGGGTAATGATCTTACGGGAGGGTTGTTATTTACAAGATCTGTTACTGGCTAGTGATGCCATGTCCAGATAGGAGCAGCTACCGCAGTCTTGGAGATTTAAAGTAACCTGTCACGTGATGAACTGAACAAGTGTGTTCCGACATACTGAAATATCCTTTGTTACTCAGACAGAGTACCCGTTCATATCCTACGATGTGATTGTCAATATTGAAGTATATATCTGCAAAAATTTTAAAGAAGAAACAAAGGATTAACGATTTAATGTTCTGACGTTTGTGATAGTGAACATAGTCCTATGCTGGGCTGTGACACTGTTCGGTGTGATAGCTAGTTCCCAACACTGATACGTGGCTACACAATACACAGCTTCACTTGCCTGTTGAAATTAAAACTTCCTCATGCAATTAAAGAAACACGGGGAATGAATAGATATTTGAATTGCATTCATAAACATCACAGCAATATCTTCACCCTTGTTTTACCGTAGCTGTCTTACGTATTGGCAAGAGCATTCAGTAAGTTTTATAATATCTTTGGGTGTTCTCTATGGGGTCCACGGTAAGAATCTTGAAATAGAAAAGTTACGTTTTATATATGTTAAATATTATGATTCTTTCCCATGCGTTTATCATAATTTACATCCCTCATTGGTCCTCTGATCAGTTATGTAATATGATCAGTTGCTTGCAGATGCAGCAAACAGTACAGACGTTACTATGAACACGTTGGTTTTGTGTATTTAATAATTTTTTACCTGTAAACGTTATGTTCCGTTTAATGGTAACATAATGGTGAATGGTTCATTTGAAATATTTGGAAGGAAAGGAGAGTTGCTTATTTGAAATTACTCTACCGGAATTTCCTTGTATGTACTGAGAAGAAATATATAAAACGTATGACAACCGATCTCTGGAATGAGACTCGAACCTGGGGCTCCCGCCTAGGAAACAGGGTTGCTGATCACTAAAACGCGCTGTTATACCACATATGCACGTAATATACAGGTGTTCCTGTCTATATATGTTTAATCTACTTTAAATAACAACTATTCTTCCCTTCAACAGTGTGATGCTCAGGGACTGGGACACATTTTGGAACACCGTATGGTGCTTGGAAAGATTACTGTCTTGCTGCTGATACTAAAACAATAATTGTGCGCCTCTTCTAACGGCTCTTTGGCACACGATATATGGAGCCACCCTACTGACGGAGGCGCAATATTTAGCATGAAGAACATAATTCAGTTCCAACTATAATCAGGGGTAACCAATCCCTCCAGACCGACTGAATTTGAGGATCTCAAGTGACTCAAACATAATGAAAAAGAAACGGGAAATGATGTGCAATTAAAGGTTCGTGTCCTAATTTAAGGTAGTATATCGGAATTCGGCTGCGTGGGCCTGGATAAAACCATGAAAAACGCCATCAAACGAAGTCGGTGTCCCAGTTGAAACTCGAATCGGGCACCTTCCGAATAAAAGTCTAGTTTGCTTATCAGCTTTCAAATATGAATCATATTTTTATGTGGGAATTGTCTATATGCATTCGGTCACTCTGCGCGTGACAATTTGTACTAACAGACGGGCCAACTTTACTGAGGGTTTCATGATTGTTCTCTGTAACTCCAAGCAAATGCTGGGACAGTAGCTAGAAGCACATCACGACTGCTGCCTCCCACAGCGTGTGTAGTATTCACTATGTTTAAAACATATTTTTTGCATCCATGTCAAGAGAGAGAAGATGAGCGGAACATGTAATACAGATGTAGGTGATGATTAGTCATATAAAACTTTAGACGGCAAACGTTAACAGAAAACTTGGGACACTGAGACGTAGGTGAAAGTTATTATTAACACATGGTTTAAAAATAGAAAGTAGGTTTGAGGATTGGATTTATATGGCTCAGAACAGGGTCTAATGGCGGGAGCTTCTAAACGCCGCGATGAGTCATCGGGTTCAATGAAAGTCAGGGGATTTACTGACTGTCTAAGCGACTATCAATCACATAATCAAGAAGACTGCTCCGTATAGTTATTGGCACATTCTCCTGACACTCACGGCTGATAATTAAAAGACTCCACTTTGAGTTTATTCCTGTTACTTCTACTTTCTGTATTTAAACAAGCGCAGATCAGACCCTCGCACAACATTTACTAACCATTTTTTTTAATTCAAGGGCCCCGCAGCAGATGTTACGGATGCACCGCAGCCTTGCAGGTTTATTGTGCAACCCTATGAGGAAGATGATGAGGTTTTTTCTACTTTTCCATTTTAATGGAGCACCGGTGGAATGAAATTGACAGGGGAACACCTATCCCAGTGCCACTTTGTCCACCACAAATCCCACATGGACTGACCCGGGATCGAATCCGGGCCTCCGCGGAGGGAGGCCGGCGACTAACCGCCTGAGCCATGGCACGGCCCCCTACCAACCCATTACAAAGTAGAACACAAATGAATGTCCTTGCCATTACCGGTATTCGAACACGGGACACCAGTAATCGTGCAATCAAGGCTCAACCTCCACATGTCCACCTGTACCGGTTTTGGGTTGTTTATGAAGACATATTCGAGTAACAAGTCTATCGTACCTGCTTCAGAGTTTGTTACGTTTTCAAACCCCTCAGGAAAGCCCCTCGTTAGACTGAGGTGACCGTGGATTCACTGCAGGATCACGCAAACTGCAGCTGTGCGTGTGACGCAGTAGGATGTCACGTGACTCACTGTCAACTAGCCGCTCTACATCTACCAACTATTATCCAAGATATTAGTTTCTAATTATTTCCTGAACTGGTTAGATACGTCTAGTCTGATTTATCATCTTTATCATGATTTCAACATTTCGTCAGGAAATCCGCAAGTGTGTACTACACGTGAGGAATTTACGTGGACTTAACACAAAGTGTCCTTCCACTGAGACGCTCAATAATTTTAGTGCTGCAACTAAGAACATTCGGCAGAAGCTTCCAGCTAGTTCTGCTCCGATCACGTGTTCTTTAGTAGTATTCCACAAGATTAACTTTCCTGCCTTCTCTTGATGATGTTTGTATTTAACTCTTTGTTTTTCGTCACGGAGTTACTACGGAACAAAAGAAGGCACCACAGTTAACTGCATGGAGCTGATAGCTACTGGACTATCTAAGAGAGTTCCTACATTTCGTAGAAGTCATGGGCTTATTACCTTTCACACAGCAGCCCACTAAGGGACACCGCCCGCAGCCAGAAGAATTCAATGCACTTATTAGCCACATTTATTTAAGATAGTTTTAATATTATCCTGCGACTTATGCATATGTATTCAAGTGGTACCTTTCCTTTATTTTCTCGGACAAAACTTTTGGATATATCTCACCAGGATAAGGTCCAGCAAAATATTGTAGAATTAATCAACGAAATTAAATAACCATGGAGGCAGACAAAAGGAGATATTTGTTTCCTAAAACCCTTTGAGAGAATGAAGAGATAAGGCGTGTGGTTCTTGAGGTCAAAACAGTTCATAATATTACTGGCTTGCCGCAAAAAATAAATTTAAAAACTGAGCTGCTTGACAGCTTCTTTTGGCTCTTAAATCAAATGGACGAATTGGGCCGAAATATGCAGCTCGCATTGAATGACGAAAAGGTGGTAAATGTTAATGAAATACGAGTTTGGACACCTAAGCAGAGACGGATAGATATTATTAAAAGGGAATTTAGATAATTTCATTGTGAAGCTGCGAACTGCTTTAATGAATCTCGGTAGCATGAATAAATATATTTTACAATATTTTTCAAGAAATTTCCAAGCTCTTCGAAGCATAAAGTGTATACAAGTAATATATAAAAATTAAGCAGATTCGAGTGTTCTAAGATGTACGTATAGTGCTTTCACCTTCAGGAAGATGAAGGGGTTACGATCTTTTGAAATATCAGTAAATATTTAGCAACCCATGCTGCGTTACATCCCAGAAAGCTCGAATCTTAAACAACAGGGCGACGAGAAACTCAAATTTTGCAGTAATAAAAATTAAATTTTCATCTCACAGAAAAGAGTCTCCATTACAAGTACTGATAATGTTCTATTGTAATAATCATTCTTTGTTCTGAGATAATAGGAAATACGTTAAGTACAGTCTGTGGACAAAAAGCAGGTGGTGCCTCTTGGCCTCAACGACAGGGTTGCCCTGAATATAGTGCAGATCCAGCACTTGAGCAGTATTTCCTATTTTCAGAGTGTTTATTGTGGTCACTTCTCAACAGATATTCTACGAAACGACAGCCGAGTTGGGGGCGGGGGAGGAGCTGCTACTGGGACCTCGGGAACCTGTGCAACTCGACATGTTCGGCGAGTCGACCACGGCGTCGGAGGACCGCAGTGACAGGGAGACTGGTGAGTTTGACTGCTCTTTATGCGGCTTGCTCGCAGGAAGAGTGCTTTAGCTTTAACAAACGGTACGTCGCAGCGAGTGATTTGCACTCTTGCTTGGCTTGCCGACATCGTAGCTCAAATTAGGCAGAGCCGATTTCTTCCACATCCTCTACGATTCGCTACTAACTAATCGTCTCACATTCGACGCTATATAATCTGAACTGCTGACAGGGCGCTTAAATACGTACATCATACATAAACAGCACGAAAACGTATCCATTTCTGTGTTTGTAGTTTGGACAGTAATTCAGGTTATATAGCGCCGAATGTTTAGAAGTAGGGACTGATGACTCCCCAAGTATGCTGAAGTGGAAGAAAGATGTCATAAACTAAGTTCAAGTAACATCCATGCATTTGTCTGGTGGGACTGTGGAGAACCACGAAAATCAGTTTGGATAGTTGGTGCCCTGGATGACGTCAGAAATGGGAACCTCCTAAATACAAGCCAGAGAAGTTACGATTGAGGCATCTTGTTGTGTAATTACATGAACAAAAACAGTGTTAGACATTACTAAAGAGACTGGTCTAAATTAAGGGTACAGGAAACTACATGTTAAAGATAAGGGCAGAGACATACGTATTTTAAAACATTGATATGTTTCTAAAAATCCGTTTATCAAAACGGATGTAATAGTAGACGTACTGACTGTGGTTTCTGTGTCTGTTCTGTTTTTTAACAACAATTTTCTCCTTGTAGCTAAAGTATAACAATAACGAGACCGGAAAGGGTGTAGACTACATCTTAACGTCTTGAAATACACAAAATCTGTTTAAGAATCTGATACAGAGATCGGCAGATGCTCGAGTTTGTGAAGTGTGAAACATAACGCTACGAGTTCCCGCGGAGAAAACCATGCAGGCGGGCTTTGTAAGGACACGGAGGAAACTCGTTCAGACAGTTCTTATCCTTCTCGGGGTAAAGCACAACGCCCTATTGTAGCACCTTTACTAGGATAGTGAAAAACATAGACTGTTGATTTTACTGCTGACCATTTCCAATATAAAAATAGTGTATATACTAACGTCGTATCTTTACATGATTTAATCATGTAACAGATTTCATAAAGATATAGAACTTTGGAAAATGGAATTTCTTCCAACAACAAGAAGGATTTATGAGTTACGGCCGATACTCTGTGGAATATTATCATCTCATGTAATCGAGGTTTTCCAAACCGCAATTTTCCATGCATTTCCCATTTCCTCGCATGTGCTACATGTTAGGCCCATCTCATCCCCCTTCATTCTTCATATGAGTAATCAGGTGAAGAATACAAACCCTGACTTTGTGGTTAGAGGTCTTCACACCCTTGTTGGTGAAGAGCATAGTCTAGCCTTCGAATAACCTGAAGATGGAGGCAGCAAGCTTCTCCGAGACGTTGACAAATTACCATTCAACACGGCGTCATATCACAAGACTATCCTTCAGTATAAATCGTGGACTCTTTTTATCCCGCCGTATCACAATCATCCGTTTACTTTCTTTTTATTTTGTTCATATACACTCGGCACTTTATGCAAGCCGAAAAGCAAGAGTACAATTGGAAGTTAGGTTTACGCAGTTCCACTAATGACACGATCGTTATTTTGAATGACAGGAGTAAGGGGAAAGTGACAGTTACTGTAAACCGTCGAGTGTCTTGGCGAATGCCGGACGGCAAAGCGGCAGCGGTGAGATGCAGAATCGGGGGTCCCATGTTATATGGACCAACTGCATACATGGTCTCTGTCGGAAAACCTGAAGGGAAAAGGGCAATTTGAAGAGCTAGGCGTGGATTGATGATAGTACTAAGAAAGGATGTGAAGTATATAAGTGGGAGGGTATGGATTGCATTTATGTGGGGCCAGATACGGACCTGTGACGAGTCCGTGTGAAAACGGCAATGAAATTTCGGGTTCTATAAACGGGGGACTAGCTGAGGTACCGGTAACTCTTCCAGAAGAAGTCCTTTGTAAAATAAACCACAAGAGAAACAAAGAATACGCTTGCGAATTTTTAAATGTCTTTTATAGAGAGCTGATTCGTTAATGGTGGTGTAGAAGGGTGCGCCCGCTCCCCCCAGAAAACATGTTTTTTTCCACTGTAATCTCCACAATATTTGGTGTTCTGTTTTTGAAACCTTCGACAGGCTCCCACTTACTTTATCATTGAGCTATAAATAAACTAACAAGGGAAGTCATGGATTATTTCGTGTTTCGTAGAATTAACGACATTCTGTGGGTAAACTGACAAATCTAATAGATGTAGATGGGGTGATTGATGATCCGATGGCATGGAAGACTTGACACGACACATATACAATATTTACACGCAACTGATCACATATGTAAAGACCAGCCTGAAAACTAATTGTGCCTAATACCATCATGCTATCTTTATTAATTAAAACAGTTAAGTTTAAAAGCAAACTATGATGCCTTCTTTCTTTCTGAAGCGCCGCGTTTTATAACTCTGAAGCTCAAAACCATTTAATATATTTTGTATGTGTGTGTGGAGGGGGGGGGGGCGAGGGAGGAATGCGGCAAACCTATCAAGCCGAAGCCTCTGTACATCAATCAGTTTCGAACATACAAGTTATCCAGGCCCTAAGCAATGCACACTAACTTGTATGTTCATGGAAAACATCAGTCAATTCACGGTTACATCGTAAGTTTGGTAATCCACTGTAGGAGAGTGGCATCCATTAATAGTGGTAGGTCTCGAGATAAGGGCTGTGTTATTGGGAAAGACTATGCGCAGGTCTTTAGAGCAGCGGATTTAGTTTTGATAAATTAAAACCCGATGGCTAAATGAGAAGCATGCTGTAGCAACTTTGGATTTGGAAACGATTTCATCCTTTGTTTGAAGACGGAGGAAAACCAAGAAGGCCTGTGTCGAGATGGTAGGTCGCAGGACCTTTCAGGTTTATACTGATTTATGACAAACAAAATAACGTAGGAGTCTCCTGGGTGTCCCTGACGTGTGTTGTTGCTTTACAGCGAATACAACAAGCAATATGTGAGGACGGAAACCTTAGGTGAGGAAACTTACGAAAAGGATTAGGACGGGAAGACCCGCATACCGGTTTAATAGCTGGAAATTGAAAAGTCACATTTTTTGTAATTTATGCTACACCTCTTATATGTTTTCATGGCGTGCACAGGGAAAACTTTATTTTTACACACACTAGAAAGTCCCTTTTAACTGCGTCATTTTATGTCTTAATACATATCAATATGGGTAAATTTTGAGGTTATATTTTCCACAGAAACCCAAGCTATTTAAGCGTAACTAGGATCTCATCGATGTAAGGTAGACAGCTCTGGTTAATGGTATACAGGCATTCAGTCTTGTTTTTGAAGCCACCCAGTATTGATGATGACCTTAGAAGGAATATTTAAGTTGTCGCATTTGATTTATGCGTGTTCCAAGCGAAAATTATTGATATTATCTTTGCCACAGGAAAGGAAGACTCAGGGAGTCAAGAGGTCTGACCTTAGCAGCTGCACTGTTCACACGGATCCTGCAATGCAACAGTGTTTTAACACTAGTTCCATCACGCTTATATTAGGCTACTCAACCGACACAAATGAAAACCATGCTTCTAGTGTTATGTCGTTATATGAGAGCGTTCTCGTAACTAAGGAACAAATTAGCTATGGAAACATGTGCCGCATTGATTAATCGATGATGAAAGACCAGGAACTTAATTTTTTTAAGATAGAGAGAATCTGAAGGCAACCATTCCCAATAAAAATTATGATACATCAAAAACAATTGGAGAATGTGGAATATTTCAATTATTTGGGTAGCACGCTAACAAATGATGCAAGGTGTACAGGTGGAATTAAACCCAGAATTGCCTTGGCAAAAGCAGCACTCAACAAAAAGAAGAATCTTTTCACCAGCAAACTGGATTTAAATTTAAGGAAGAAACTAGTAAAGCGCTACATTTGGAGCATAGCTTTGTATGGTGCTGAAACGTGGACACTTCGGAACGTAGATCCGAAGTACCTGGAAAGTTTTGAAATGTGGTGCTGGAGAAGAATGGAGATCAGTTGGGCCGATCCTGCGAGGAATGAAGTATTACACAGAGTCAAAGAGGAGAGGAATATCCTACATACAATAAAAAGAAGAAAGGCTAACTGCATTGGTCACGTCTTGCGTAAAAACTTCCTTCTAAAACACGTGATTGAAGGAAAGTTAGAGGGAAGGACAGAAATGACGGGAAGACGAGGGAGAAGACGTAAGCAGCTACTGAATAACCTTAAGGAAACTAGAAGATACTGGAAATTGAAAGAGGAAGCACTAGATCGCATCCTGAGGAGAACTCGCTTTGGAAGAGAATACGGACCTGTCGTAAGACAGACTACAGAATGATGATGATGATGAGTCATCTAGGTACGGCGTGAACAGCGGGGGAGAGTGGTTCTGTGCCAAGCAGTTCTGGTTTCTTCACAGCGCCATGGTCGTCTGTGGCCCCACCCCGCCTCCTCTCCGAAAGGTATCAAGAGCTTTCGGCGAAGGATGAAGCTTATGGGATGTAATGCTAACATCATACGTGTATCTAGTATGGGAGCTTGGAATGTGTGGAGCTGTAATCCCACTCCTCCATACTTCTCCTGACGTGCTGGTTAGGCATTTTTATCTTTACAGAGTCGGGGTATAAGGCCTATAGAAACTTACGACCCAAGACAGGGGAAGTAACGGGAGGATGGCCGAAATTCCATGATGACGGATTTCGTAATTTATCTTCAAAACATATCGAGTTGATCAAATCAAGAAAGGTGAGATGAACAGGACATGTATCAAAATTGTATGTAAAAATGAACAAAACACATTTTCCAGAAAACCTGAATGGAAGATGAAACGCGGAAAATATAGACATAGATGCAGGTAAAATTTTAAAATGAAACTTTAAATAAGTTGTGAGGCTTTGAGTCATAAAATTAAGCAGAATGGGATGAGCGGAGCAAGTTGCACGTTTAGGGGAGACGAAAAATATATACAAGGTTTTGGTGGGTACATGAAAAAAGAAACACTTGAAAGACCAAGGCGTAAATGGGAGGGCGTGGACTCTTTATCTGGCTTACGACAGACACAAGTGACGGGCTGTTGTGAACACGGTAATGAACATTCCGGTTCCACAAGATGTGGAGAAGTTTTTGACTGAGATCTGCACTCTTTTGGAATTTTACGCAGCGTACAATGGTAGTTTCTTACGGACGGGCTTGTGTCTGGTGGAATTCAGGGAACATGCTAAATGTGACATCCTGCCCGTGAGTCGCATTCCAATTAAGTATGTCCGACAACAAAACAATAGTGGCAGCAGTGAATCTGCGTGGATCTTTTAAACCTTTTGCATTCTGCAGTTCATAAAGATTTGCACCATTACGTCTTGTATGTAATTTAGTAGATAATTACCAACGTTTCAGAGAAATCTGCTGCCTGCATCTTTAGGGTAAAAGACGTTTTGTGTAACCGTTCGGTAAAGCAGTTGCGCACTGCCTCAGCTGCTACCTTGTGGGAGATACGGCACTCTGGTTCTGACAGCTATAACGAATTGTGTACGGCACAAAACACACGTACAGATAATGAATACAATGCACGATACACAACAGACAGACAGACTCAGATATCTGACCTGATGATCGCGACATTTAATTGTAAGTCGTAGCCACGTACAAATTGGAGATGCTTGCTCTTAGCGTACTCGAGCAGATAAGACTAGTTACTACTACAGCTGATGAATGACACATTTCACGCACAATTATCCTACAACTTCGGTTAATTATCGTTTTGTTTCTTTATTGGCTGACTACAACAGCATAAAGTTTTCCATTCCGTATATCACGGACGAGCCGATCCCAGTGGCCGTGCGGTCTAAGGCGTGGGTCTTCGGCCGCTCGCTTACTAGGATCGTGGGTTCGAATCCCACCGGGGGTATGGATGTCTGTCTCTTGTGAGTGTTGTGTGATGTCAGGTGGAGGTCTCTGCGACGTGCTGGTCCCTCGTCCAGAGGAGTCCTACCGATGTGGTGTGTCTCAGATGTGTGTGATCTTGAAACCTCGAAATGAGGAGGACCAGGCCCATATAGGGCTGTAGAGCAATACGAAAAATATATATATATATATATATATATCACTGACGAACCCTTCGAAGAATAAAATTCAGGACATAAAAATCCACGTCGTTCCTCACCGCAAGCACTCCATTTCCACGACAAGCATAAACTGGTTAATGCTGTTTAAGACAATCGCTGTTTTCCTGAGAACCATTCGAGACCGAGACCGGTACGCGAGAATGCATAGTTTCTGAATCCCAAGGCAGGATATGATTTAAACACTTGAAATAAAACGAAAATTGTCCTTGTCTCGAATTCTTCCAAGTTTAGAAGAAATAACATTGCCTGATGGAAGGAGCAGGGGTGGTGTGTAGGAGGTATAGCTAGTTTATTGAGGAAAAAGAATGAAAGAAAAGCGGGAAGCAAGGAAGGTAAGAGTAAGGAAGTACGAACATTTATTAGAAAGAAAAACAAGAAAGTGAAGGCGGAAGAAATAAACGAAGCATTGAAACAAGAATGGTAGAAAAAAACAAAATAACAATGGAAGGCACAAAAAAAGAAAAGAGAGGAGGGAAGTATAAAGGAAAGAGGGGCAGACACAAAAACAGCAGAGAAAGTTAAGGAAGGCAGAAAAAGAGAGAGAAAATAAAGAATGAAAAAAAAAAGATTGAGAATCAAAAAATAAAGAAGAAATAAGAGGAACAAAATAATGATGGATCTACGGAGAGAAAAGCAAGAAAACCGTCTGGTAGAAAAACGGGCAGAAAATTAAATTACATGATGCATATTCGTGTCTTTTAAAATGCTGCAATTAAGGCTACAAAAGCGTGTGCTTCAAAATAAACACAGCAGTGGTGCGTGCCTAAGACGTTAGTGATGTTAATGAGTGTCCGTAGTGGGGAGTCCAGGCTGTAAAGCTGTGGCGGCAATAACTTGACGTAGTTCACAATTAGCACGCGCCCAACTGGGGAGTCTAATTTTAGTCGCTCCATCAGGAGACACTGGATGCTGTCTTTATTGAAGCTACAAATTTTCCGCTCAGCTGCAGCTGAAGAGGGAAACAACCAGCCACGGATTGATTGCGAAGAAGACGCTTAAATCAGAGCACATTTAACCGTGGTTTTGCGAGAATTCTTAGTCTATTCCTTCCATTTAATTTGCACTGAAATTAATTACTGAATACTGTACAGCCCATTGGATGGCAAGGTACATACCGCTTTCCGTAGTATTAATTCTTCATTCTACTTGCACAGTGTATTTACTCGTATGCGTTTCATATAATCATCTGTTAAGTTGTGGGCTGTTAGATGCTAGTGCCCTAACACTTTAACCGACTGGCGTTTGGAAAGAAGGCGCATTGTGGTCTTCTTTGGCAGGAACTAAATCTTTGAACATTAATTTAGATGAACTTTCTCTAGTGTATCTCGTATCTTCAGACTACGTTTACCATAAAGACGAGCGGGCAGTGCGTGGGAAAGTTCAGAGCTATAACATTTCCTGTTTCCCTGTAACAACGGTAATGTCTGTCATTAACTCGCTCCCCACATTTTTTTTTTCCTTATTGTCTCTTTATTCTGTGTTTGTAGGTTTCAAAGTGTTAAGCAGGTAATGTTAGAAATTCCGCAAGTTTTTCGGTGGACATCTTCCCTTTCAAAATAAATTCTAAACTTATTCTGTCGCGTGTTGAAATCAGCAGTGTGTACTGTCACTGCGGAAATTATATTCTGAAAAAAAGATCAGTGAGTTTATAAACGGCCCATGCTCTAGTATTGCGTTGTGGTGGGCCTGATAAACATAGCAAGGCATAGGGACGGCGCAGGCCGAGCAACGTCTGCTTGACTGACACAAGAGAATGGCAGTTTCACACTGAACGTAAACTGTCCAGGTGTTGAGAAAGAAATGGAGGGAACTGGACTTGCTAGGGCTTTATGGGACTTCAAGTGGTGTACTGGAAGGCTGAGACTTTAAAAAGTAGTTCTTGTATCCTGTCCTCCAAATTTTAGGATCTCATTACAAGGATGTCTTAATTCACTTCAATTCATCTTCTATCTCTCAGGCCTAACAGCATAGAGCCAATTATGAATGGAACACGAATACGAAAATAATTACATACACACTGGTACAGCACAGTTACACAAACAGATAAGACATAAAACAGAAATAAGATGAGGTAGTGGCAATAACAGTAATAACAATAATAATAGACTAGGACATTCCGGGGTCGATTCTAAACAGGGGAAATCTGTCTCTTCTCCAAAAAAATCCAGACGAACTCCGGGCCCATCAGCCTCCCATTCCATGGCTGCCGACAATTTCTTTTCCAAGGGGTAAAGCGGCTGGATCGTGAAGTTCACCACTCACCTCCATGAAGTGCCGAGGTTAAGAACGAGTGGATATTTACCTCTGCTTCCCCTGTATTCCTCAATGGCATGCATAGGGACCACGTTTTAAATAAAAATAACAATTAAAACAATGTCTGAATTGGAGTTAACAGCAGTTTACCTCTCAGAAACTGATCTTGTAGGAACATTGCTTTTCTCGGCTGCAAATCATAAAGATATTTTTTTCTTTGTCAAATATTAAAAAGATTTTACTTTTCCGTCCTTCAAAAATCTGTTTTCAGCCGCTTCATGTCTAACTCTGTCTTTTGAATCTTGCATCTGAGTAAATTTTTAGTCATCTAGACCAGGTACTGATATTCCTCAGTGCGTTTTAATGCGCTTCACTGCAATCTTCAGGCCTTTAAACGTTCTTGAAACACCTGGTGTGGTCCAAGAACTTCGACTTGAATCTGCCAGAAGGTACACAGTCTCCGGCATGCAGTTCTGCGTCTGTTCAGATCGTTTCCGAAGAACATATTGTTTCAGTAACTATTTAATTTTTCTTTGTTTGAAGAAGTTTACTTTTGTCTTCTGCCAGCTCCATCGAACACAGTCCGTCATGAGAATCCATAGTCCCTGAAAACTCAATAAATTCATCGCCTTCTATGGAAACCAGGCGTTCATTTTCGTTTTCACAAAATTCGTTATCCTAAAAGCGAAACTAATCCAGTCTACACCCTCACACTTCGTTCTAAACTCAATTGTAATATTACCATCCAATTTACGCTTGGATCTTCAAAATGATTCAGACAAAAATTTTGTAAACTTTTATCATTTCTTCCAATGCAGTTAGTTATCCAACCAATCAAGCAGGGTTTACTATCTTTGATATTATCCCCCTAATATTATTTATGGAAGAGTACAAATCAAGAATTTCACTATGTGACTATTTCCCATCTCCTGTTACTTCCTCCGTTTTAGGTCCAAATATTCTCCCCTCCGTCTTGTCTTCGAAACTACTTAGCCTACGTTTCACCTAATCGCAGTTTTATGTGTCGCTGTTTCTCACAACCAGTTGCTAAGATGATGAAACCCTGCGACTGACATACGACGCGCCCTTTTCGTAATATCGAAGCAGGAAAGCTTTACAATCTGAGCACGTAAACTTAATTCCTAATTAAGACGTTAATGGGTTTTAATTAAAAGCTCCCGCACTTGTAACACAGGGACGTGACAATAAAGATGTGACATTTTAATGTGCCCTTTCATCTTGGGAAAGTTTCAGGGTTCGAGGGTGAAAGGGTGGGGTTAGCCATTAATGGAGTCACACGTGGCGCATGGGATGACGGACAATCTTGGACAAAGGGAAAAGAGGGATTCCGTCCCTCTCTGTGATACTTGTTGCCGTCTGGAACAAGGCATTCAGTCATCGAATAGGCGCAATAAATGAACGTTTGGAAAGGGGAGGAGATTCAAACGAATGTGATAAGAAAAGAGATTAAAAGTCTTTGTGCAGTAGGTAACTCCCTTGCTTCCTATTCGGAAGGTTCCGAATTTGAATTTTGGCTACTGTGACTAAGATTTTTCTCGGTTTATGGCAGGTTGCCCGTACAAATGGTGATGGAATACTTTTAAAGTAAGTCACACGCACTTCAACAGCCTTCCTGAAACGTCAGTAATTGCTCGTCATTCATTGCTGCATATTGCATTTTTTTCCATGGCTCTACAGCCCTTGTGGGCCTAAGCCTCCTCATTGTTGAGGTTTCGAGATGACACTCAAGACACACCACACTCGGTAGAACTCCTCCGGCTGAGCGATCGGCCTGTCGCAGAGACTTCTATCTGTCAACACACAACACTCACAAGAGACAGTCATCCATCCCCCCCGCGAGATTTGAACTCCCAATCCCAGCAAGCTAGGGGCCGCAGACCCACGCATTACACCGCACGCCCACCGGGATCGGCTGCATATTGCTTATAGTTTCATAAAATTGTCACTAACACTTTGAAGACGAAAATTTATATTTATTGTATAAAAATTTTCAGTTTGTACCTCACAGTGAACACAGCGCTTCCAGTAGAAACACCAACCAATTTCTTTCATACGAATCCCACAGTAAGCAGCGGTAAGTCCTTGGTCTCTGTAGCAGAGGCGCATTGTACTTTCTGTGATGTATGAACTGAATCCTTAAATATTATTTAGGTGGATTTCATAATTAAATTGTTTAACTGCACTATCGTAGTAAGGTCAGAAGAATATCTGCAGCACGAAAAATGTTTTTAAAATTTTATTCACTATTTAGAAAAATTGTTTACTAAGTGTAATTAAAGTAAATGGCGACAGAAGCACTAGCAGATCTTGTGTGCAAAGAACAGGCCTTCAGTGGGATTTCTTACAGTTCTCTTCAACAACAAATTTAGTTCCAAAAGTTCCTCAGTTAATGTCGGCCTTATCTGGAGTTTTCTCTCTGTTGTTGCAGGTGTTTTACCATAAATGTTCCGCAATGGACCAACACTTATACCCACACATATTCCGTATATATTAATACTTCTATCGAGTGGTGATTAGATTTTCCAAAAATCTAGAAGCTACTTAAAAATTCTAGGCGCGAGAAGAGTGATATGAAGCCAGTTCTACCCTGTGGGCCCACAAATATTAGGTGCCACTGTGCAAACTTTAGGCTCCCGGGCGACCTGACGGTGGGAATTTGTGCACTCCTGCGTATATCCATAAATGTTCCGCAGTGTTGTAAAATCTATATCGTTAACTTTTCACTTTTAATTAACGGAACCAGAGCCTTCGAAGGTATGCTGGCCCGATTTAAGAATTCGACCTTCAGTCTTCTTTACCTCACGTGGGCCCGTAGTTTCCACGTACTTGTGTAGAGAATACACGGCGCAGTTTCGTTTGCAACTAGCCAGAAACAAACAGGTAGAGTGGCGTAACATCATCTGGTTTGCATCTCAACGTGGAAACACCGTTTCGACCTCGGGACGATCCGTATGAGAATTGTGCTGGACAAAATGACAGTGGAACACGGTTTTCTCCAAATACTTGTGTTCTCCACTGTCAGTATCTTTCCACCAATACTCCATACTAATCTTCATCTAAATGCTATTCCCAAAAGAAAGACAAATTGGCGAAGCGTGGGGACCTTCCAAAAGGCAATGCTCTGACGGAAATCGGGGACCATTGGACAGAAAAATACGTACACTTTTTAACGTCTTAAAACTGTGAGTGTGAGTTTTATGATTCACAGATTTACAACAGTCAGAGGTTTACGTTCAAGTCAGTGAACCTTTATGTATTATTGGAAGTTGCTGCAGACACTGAAGCTGAAATAGTGGCTTAAGATCAGATTGTAAACGGGTATTATTAGTGCATTGAATTCTAACCTCAACTCTGCCTACTGTTTCAACATTCACAACAATTTGTGATGTTTATTCATGTATTTGTTGCCACGCCATAAGCGCATGCTGCTGTTCCCTATGCGTAATGTTTCAGACTTCAGCAACAAAAAAAAAATTTGCATACGAATGCTGGACTTCCAGTTATTCATAACTTGGTTTTGTAATGTAAATTTATAATGAGGAACATCAGAAGCAACACAGTTCCTGGTTATAAAGCCGTGAAAACAAGGTAGCTGTATTTTTTACTGCAGCCGTGTCAAAGCGGGGACAATGTACCCAGTTAGCATCTATATAACCACGACACTGTATCGTCCGTCGAACGTGCGTTACGGAGAAATACTGATCCTTCGAAACAGATCCACTCTTCGGCCATACAATATCCAAAGGATTATATCAGGGCTGACCTTTCAGTTACGGCAAGTTGCTTGTGAAACAACACTGTACGATCGCGTCCAAGGAATGGAAGACAGCAGACGGCCCAAGAAAGTGTTCGAGAAGGTATCGTCTGGAAAATGAAGAGGGAAGACCTTGACTAGATGAATAAAATTTAATTGGTGTGCAGCAGCGGAGAAATAACTGGAATACAGACAAGTGATGGACAAAAAACACGGGAAATGGCAATCGGAAGGTGCCAGTGTCTTCAAAGATAGTTACGAAACAGAGACACACATACACACTCAGAGCAACAGTAGAAGAAATACAAGGAGTTTCGAGCAGAACTCGAAACAAATAATTCCTGTTGCAAGGATTTCTAGACCATCCTGTTAATATTGTTGTTTATTTTACTTTTTTAAGAACTTCTTGCTTAAGTATAGATTTTTAGGTTCATGTTGTCGTACGTAACCTCAAAGATTTGCATTGTCGCCATACTTACAATTATTCATGTACAAACAATACTTCGTACAACAAAAGTAAGTACGTTTGTAAGCTATCTTCTTAACAAGTTTCCATCTGCCTGGCTGCAGTGGTTTATCGGTTATCATCATCTCACCGAAAGATAAGAAAAACTGTCACACGACCTATCTGAGGAATATTACCGTAAGAAAAGCTTCATAGATCTTTATGACTTTCAATTAAGTGGTGCTAGTTTCGACCTTCGCCTAACCAGTTTGCGCAACAGTAATTTTGTTTTCACTGATTCTATGAAATTAAAAATAATATCGCCGCCGAAGTGGCCTCCAATGACTTAACGTTTATAGGAAGTGTCGTTAAGACCGGTCGCTTTTTTTAAAGTTGATAATGAACATACATGCATGCATACACATACACACACAGGACGTTGACGTAGTAAGCATACATTTTCATGTACAGAAGAAAGGTAAGGTAAGAAGAGAATTCCGAAAGAAAATCCGTAAGCATATAATTTCTTCAGAACTGACAGTTGCTTGGCCAGGGATAAGAGGGACCATAATGCAGTTCTACATCCAGGATGATCCGGTCTGTAACAGAGCCAGTAAAATCGTGCTGAGAAATGTATGCGCAACGTATTATATGACTCGCTCTGTCCTCTTCACATCTTGTGTTTGTTTCTCCGCATCATACCAACAGCGCTAAAATCAAGCGTGATAGGAACTGCACATGCGTACGGAGAAGGAATGCCGCAGAAAAGCATGCAGGCCCACACGTGACGTACGCTAAAAGTATCCGATCCAGATAAAAGTTAAACGGCTCTTCAATTTATCGTAAGATTCTCCGTATGAAATATGATGAAAGTCAGTCCATCGGTTCTCGAGTTATTTGCATACAAGCAGGTAGGCAGACAGACAGAGCAAGACAGTCTAGTGCCATCTATACGTCAGTGATAATTTGTCCTGACCGGTATCTTCTGACAAGATTTTGAAAATATGTGAACCAGTGACGAATCGTGATCCGGAGGTTAGGACCAGCGGAAGGGTGCACAGTGCCTTCCAGTTACCCTTTTGCTAGACCTGACCACCGGCCAGGATTCGCCACTGATGTGTACACTAATTTCAGTCCTGATGAATTTAGAGCAAGTGCGCACTCGTACTCAGCAGTTCAGCGGTTAAGAATATGACACAACTGATATGGACACCCCTGGATTACGACATAAAAAAGCTTATGTTCCCATATTAAGATTTATTTATTATACAATGTAGATATGTATTTGTGACACTGGGGAGGGTTTTGTACTGAAGGGGTGTGACACAGGAACATTGACAGGAGGGAGCAATGTGATTCAGTTAATGGTTTCAACCTAACAATTGAACCTTAGGTTCAAGTAACATTTAGACAGCGTTCATATCAGAGCGATGGCTTTGTGTAACAGTAGGCGCAATCCAATTGTTGCCCTCAACAATGGGGTGGGTGTGGGTGAGAGGGTTGTAGGTCGTGTGCTGTCGCAACCACCTTTTGCCTTCCCACAACCGCAAAACCCTACCACAAGTTGCTCTGTTACATTGTAACCCACTCCCTCCATTCTTCATACTGTATCCCACTAGCATGCCTCCCCTCACTTCTGCATATGACGTCACTGAGGTATGTGTACATTTGCAGTTAGAGCAACTTCATCACAAGCTGCAATTTGTTAGAATGTTTTATGTGTATTGTAAAAGTTGTAGCTGTAAAAACTTAAAATTTGCTTAATTGTGACCAGCGAAGTTTTGCGTCTGAGACTAACCAACTTACAGGGCGCTGCTGGTCAGCGTTATCGTACACCTCAGGGGTCGTCGACTGTCAGTATGGAGCAATGGTGGAATTGGGAGTGCTAGGGGAAAACCGAAGAAACGCAGAGAATAAATGTTCCTACGACACTTCGTCCGCAACTAACGTCACAAAAAGTCTCACTGGACTAAACCCAGTAGAAGTTGTGGTGGTGGTTAACGTGCACTTTCTGGATACTGCTTGAGATGCTGCCCGTGTTTATCTTCTTGGTCAAAACACACGAAGTAGGAGCACATTTTAAAAACCCTGGGCGTACATGCGAGAGAGAATAACGTATGGCTTTTGTGTTTCGAAGAAACAACAACCAACAACTGTAATGTAATTGTAAAAGAAAATTATTTGTTTTTAACAATAAAGGCAACATGTTTCGGCTTTAAAAGCCATCATTAGGCTATTCTATAAAAATATAAATAGAAGAACAGGGGAACATATGCTATTATACAGCCTCCGTTTTCTTTAACTGTGGTGAGATCTCGCACCTTACGCTGCCTCATAGCCGCTAAAGGAAATGCTGTCTGTGGGGAGACGTAGATTTTGTGAAGGTTAAACGTGGTGGTACATATACTGACCACTGGACTTTAAACGGTTAAGAGCGGCATGAAATTCCCCCTAACTGCACTTCGCACAACTGCAGCCGATTCAGTTTCCCAGACCACGGAACACACATTTCTATTACGGCCTCTGCTTATGTGTTACATGCAGACTGTTAACAATGCGAGTCAATTTTCTTACCTTTAAGACGCATTGCTGTTACTACAAGGTCAACGGAACCGATATGTCTGAAAAGATAAAAAACATACCTCTTAGTTTTTTGCTATGTATTACAAGCACCACTTGCTGTAAATTTAAGAAATCAGAACGTCGCACGCGCACTGTGTTATGAGTGTCATGTAATTACTTTCCTAGAGGCACTAATCTTTGTAAAGCCTATGTGTTCTTTGAGGAAGGAACTGAGTTTTTAAATATTATTCAGAAGGACTCTGTGCCTCAAAGGGTTAATCGATGAAGGCAAACAGAAAAGAAAACACACGACTCTGACATCGCTAACATAAAAGCCGGCCTTTGGACTACAGACGATTAATGCTCTAACAACCCACTTCCTTATAATATGTTTTCATATTATTTTGTTATCTCTTTAGACATTTTTCAGAAGGTTTTAAAATACTGTCGCGAGTGTATTGAATGTAGGCGTGAGTGATATTAAATATGTGACAATCACTTGGATTATCTACACGCCTTATTATTAAATGCAGTATCTTCTCCATTCTTCTGAAACTTTTCCACCACCCCATTTGTGTACGGAATATGTGGGCAATCTCTGCCAATCGCTTGAATCGTATATCTGTCTTCGAATTTTAAGGAAGGTTTCTCCTCCGTCCCTCTCAACCCCTGGACACAGTTCTACTCTGCTGTTTATAACGATCATTCATGAGTGCAACAGTACGCCACGCTGCAATTATAAGCTTCCAAAATCACCGTGTGAAATCAAAGTTATACTAGGAGTTCCGGTAGCGGAAGCATGTTGCTCCATCTGGTGAGGAAGAGGTGGAACTGTTTCCGCAAAGGTTAACGTAAGAAGTCGATAACGCCGGGACACTTAACGTTGGTTAATGTTTTGTAGGAGGCGGTACGTGTATGATAGTGTGCGAGTGGTTTTGATTGCGCACGCACGGTTTTAACTTCTCACAGTTCATCGGCAAGAGGAAATCAGTAAACTGGGCGGACACCGGCTGATTCAGTAACTCTGCAAAACGTAATCCGAGCGGATCGCTACTATTTAAACCTTTACCAACCAACCACCAAACCAAATAATTGACGTACTGACTAAATACCTAACTAACCAATCAACCGACTAACTAACCAACCAACTAGCTGACAAATTCCATGGTGCAGAACTTGTTATGCAAATCTACTTGTTGCTCAGCTAGTCAGGCGGTATTTGCATGTTATGTTACCCAAAAGTTTATTACTGCCTACGTGACCCGTTTCTTGTCACTGTTCTCTTCCAGATGAATGCATTCCAAACCCTCCTACCCTATTTATTAAGATTCAGTTTAATATTATCCCACATCAACGCCTGGTCCCGAAGTAACGTGTTTCCGCCAGGGATTTCCGACCGCAACTCCTTACACTTCTCTTCCGTACGTGCTTAATGTCATTCCCTTTACACCGTCCTTCATCATACTAACATTTGATGAAGGTACAAATTATGAGGTCCCTCATCATGAGTTGTTCTATCTTCCTGTCACTTCCTCTCCATAATTACCACATATTCTCCTTAGAGCTCTCTCTCCTGCGTTTTTTCCATTGTAGCCAGGCTTGTCCTTTTCAACAAATTCAAAAAGAATATTGGGAGAGGATTACAGAAGTCAGCTGTTAAAAATTACAAGCTTTACTGTAATTATCGTTCAGGAATAATGATAAAGTGGGAAATACTTACTGTTTTCCTGTACTTTAATTTTCGGTTGGTTAAAATACCGTATTGTGGAGCTAGCCACTGCTGGGTAGGCATGTGCTTCAGTTGGAATCTATACACATTTCGAATATATCCTGGATTACTGGATATTCTGACGAATTTCGTTGTTTTGGTTCAGTATCTGTAACGAATGCCAGGATGGCGTCCTTCAGTGTACCATATCCGTCTTTATTCAGAATTGTAGATTCGAGTCTTCTGGGATGTTACTTCCTATCTATTGCTAATTGGAGTAAAACTTTATACTGAAGGCCCTCGAATTAACGGACTTACGCACGGATTTCGGAAATAACGGACGAAATCTTTGGTTCCGAAAATTTTCGTCCGCAATGGGAATATGTGAAATTAGCGGACGTGACTGTTAATTAGCGAAGCGGCCTTTACGTGGCGGACACGAACGCGTGCTCAGTCTTTGCCGACACTCGCGTGGAGGTAGTAGTGTATTGCTCTTTACATAACCTGGATCGTGGATTTATTGTATTTATCCGAAGTTTATTAAATTCCAATTAACGATGGCTTCCAAACAAAGTGATAGTGCTAACAGGGCAGTTGTGTACAGTATTATGTGTATGCATTAGTGTTATGTATACAGTACTGTATTACTGTTTTGGCGACTTCTGTCTATATATATATATATTCATTCATTCTGTAGTCTGCCTTACGACAGGTCTGTAGCCTCTTCCAAAGCGAGATCTCCACAGGGTGCGATCTAGTGCTTCCTCTTTCAATTTCCAGTATCTTCCTTTTCCTTAAGGTCATCCAGCAGCTACTTACGTCTTCTCCCTCGTCTTCCCGTCATTTCTATCCTTCCTTCTAAACTTTCCTTCAATCACGTGTTACATATATATGTACATATACAGAATTCGGAAGTACCGGACAATCGGCATTGTCGGACCACCCACTCCCCCTATTAAGTCCGTTAATTCAGGATCTATAGTAGTTCCAAATAAAAACAGAAGTAATTTTATTTACGTTGTTTCTGTATGTAGACCTAACTTTATACAAATTATTTATATGCAGATTGATGACAGACGGCTGGACTCCAGATTTGCGGGCAGTCAGTTTCCCTGCCAGAGACACCGGTCGCACCACTCATTAACCCCCACCAACACCCGTTTGACCCCACCCTCACAATGCAGAGGACACCTGCCCCTTGTGTGCATAAAAAACTATGCAGTACCATGCCGCACTGTGATTATCTACGTTTGATTCTTTCGCTGATGCATATAAGTGCAAAAATATCGTATGTCGTTTTATGACATGTGAATACGGATGACACTGTTTTGGGTTTTACACCGTGTTCGACTGCGGATTGCCACCGACGATCCTACGAAACGTCGGTGTAAATAAACGATCCTCTTTGGTCTTAAAACACGGAAGACTGTCCCTTCTTGAGTAGCCATCTGAAAACCTGAAAACATGTAGCTATAAGTAGCTGCCCGTACTTCGTAGCCTGCATTATAGCCTACGTACATACATACACACACATATTATGTGAAGTGTATTAAGTGAAAACATACGGTAATATCACGTCTGTTGTCTGCATTCAGCCATTTTCTCAGCTAAGCTGTGTCAAGTATTCTTTTTCTTGCGGAGTGAGGAGTCTCTTGGAATTGCTGTTATTAATATCCATTCATTGGGTGACAGATGAAGGAATATGAAGAACTGAGAGAATAACTGAATGAATATGGGTAATTACTGTCGGTCGCTCTGAGGGAGTAGGGAGTACATTCCTCCGAAAGGTAGGAATCAAACCACAATCCTACACGGAGTCAAAACCCAGTAGGTGTTATCCGAATCTTCTAAAAACTCTCTTTATATTTGCATCGTGTTTAGTTCAACATATAGTCCAATTAACCTCTGCATGCCGTAGGTATGTTTCAATTTAAAGCTTTTTATTTTGCACAATTAAATCTTGGAAGCCTGGAGTTCTTGTAATAATGTTTAATAATTCAGTTCCTCATACAGAACACACGTCGTCTCAATTACAAATACACATCGGTTAATGATGGGCAGTTGCTCGGGATTCGCATGAGATTAGGCCACGATCGCTTCCTTCCTGTTCCTTTCCACTGTATTATTTATTATTCGTCCTGCCATCTTATACTAGTAAGAGCTCCTGATAGCGCCATTAAATAAATTTAAATAGATAGATAAATAAATAAATAACGTAACTCCAAGAAGCAGATTCCTTCTTGATAAAAAAAAAACAGGTTTACAGATAATCACGAAATATCGAAAACAAAGGTCATTACTCTGTTCATACCAGCCCGCCAATTGTCCCTATCCTGAGCCAGATCAAGTATAAGGACACTCTTCCTATTTATTTAAGATTCATTTGCTTATTATACCCCTTTCTACGCCTAGGTCTCCCGGGTCATCTCTTTCCGTAAGGTTTTCTCACCAAAACCCTGTATGTATGTCTCTTCTCTCCCATGTGTGCAATATGTCCTGTCCATTTCATCCTTGATTTGATCATCCCAATAACACCTGGTGTGGGATACAAGTCATTAAGCTCATAATTTTGAAATTTACTTCAACTCCCTGTTACTGTCTCATGAGTCGAAATATTTACCCCAGGAACCTGTTACTGTGCATCCTTAAGTTCTTCCCTTGAAGTGGGAGACGAAGTTTAAGACACATATAAAACAATATCCTATATATAATAAAAAGAAAGGCTAACTGGATTGGTCACATCTTTCGTAGAAACTGTCTTCTAAAACACGTGATTGAAGAAAAGTTAGAGGGAAGGATAGAAATGACAGGAAGGCGAGGAAGAAGGCGTAAGCAGCTACTGGAAGACCTTAAGAAAAAGAGAATATACTGGAAATTGAAAGAGGAAGCACTAGATCGCACCCTGTGGAGAACTCGCTTTGGAAGAGGCTACGGACGTGTCGTAAGACAGACTACAGAACGAATGAATAAAACAAGAACATTTGCAGAGAGGTGTAGACGAATATTTAATACTTGAACCAAATTGCAGCAAGCATTCACCGAATTTAATTAGGTCTTAATCAACTCAGTTATACGGTAATGGAATATATCGCTCTTACATTAACTTCCATTCTGACTCCGGTTACCCACGGTTCCGGTCTGGTTACGCGCGTGTAGAGGGGCTTGGCGTCCATCCGGGACTCCTCTCAGATCCCGGACATCGCAGCTGAAGTTAAGTCCAGTAAACAGATGTCAGCAGTCAAATCAAAATAATCTCTATTTCCCCCTATTTTCTGACCCCAAATCCTCACTGACCCTTGCATCAAGTTGTAACGGCTTACAGCAATAAATAGCACGTGGTTCTGATTATAATTTGTAATGAGAATTCGATTTCTACCTCTGACTTGATTTACACTGTCAGTAAAATTGTGCCAGGACTCATATGCAGCGGAGTCATCCGGTAGCGTATCCATGATTTAATTTCGAGAGCTAATGTTTGGCCAATCATTTAATAGCAAAGCTGTAGAAAAACTTGTATCTCCGTTCTTTTGGAATGCTGCGTCGCTTTACTTGGTCATTTGGCGATTGGTGTCCGACGTTTCGGGAGAGTGAGGTCCTCTCTTTTAGTGGTCGAAGTGTTCAGTGAATACCTTAATAAAGTTTTATTGTGAACCAATGACAGTTGTATGCATTTTTGGTTAATATTACAGAAATTGAATTATAATTCATGGAAAGGAAAATGTAAAATTCCTTAATAAAGTCATTCATTGGAGGACACTGTTATTTAAAAATCTCCATCCGAAGATGGGCCATTATGAATAACAGGCTAATTATAAAAAATTTCTGGTATTTTAATATGAGTATATTATATTGAGAGAAAAATAAATACCATAAAGAAAAGAGCAAAGCTCTATTACATGAGCGCAGGGCGGTAGATCTAGAAAGGAGGCTAAGAAAACTTAGTATATATTCTTTTATCGACACCAGACTGTATAAAAGAATCACAACATACGGATACCTAACTTCGTAAAACCTTTGAAAATGTGTCATACGTTAAGGAGTTTAGAATGACGACAGTATATCAACATTGCATTCATGAAGAAATAAAATGCACACACGATTCCGCGAGTATTGCTACCAGTCAAATCAGAATTTCTGTCTTCCGCCTGTTATCTAAAAGCGTATGTAATCTGAAGTTTATTTACCTTTTTCATGCGATCCTGAAACTGGACAATATCTTTAGCCAGATGAAACCAATCCACACCGTCGAAGCTTACGTAACTAATGCTTAAGGAATTGATTTCCACTCAGCTGATGAAGGAGTTCCGAGTCTTCAGCGAAAGCCGAGTGTTCATTACTCCATTCACAAGAGCCTGCCATTGACCCTGCCCTGAGCAGACGAATCCAATGGAAAAACGAACATAGCGGTTCGGTCATGCGTTAAGGCTTCCTCCTATGAATATAAAGGACTTAAAACATTTGATTATCGGGATTCAGGTTCCACGAAAGTAGAAAAGCATTAGCTTTGATACAAATGAACGGCGCACTTTGGGTTCGGAAGGTCAAGGCAAACGAATTCTTCACTATGGGAGCTCCACACTCGGTAAAACGCACTGTGTTGGTAAGGTCTGATGTTCTCGCCGTGGCAGTCACTGTCGCCTGTGACATGATACACTGCATTTATGTAAAGAAAACCCACCACTTTGTAGGAGCCTGCTGCTTCTCTCTCCAGCGAATCTGTCCTGAAATTTGAGGCAGAAAATTAATCCGGAACACTGGAACTTACCTGTGAGACTACAACGCGTCGCATGCCGAACGACAGTAACCTTCACTATAGTTCCAACTGAATAGAAAGGAAAATGTTTAGCTCGTGCTGTCGGG
Organism: Reticulitermes speratus; assembly: GCA_021186555.1. NCBI lineage: Eukaryota > Metazoa > Arthropoda > Insecta > Blattodea > Rhinotermitidae > Reticulitermes > Reticulitermes speratus. Next base: position 28,254,396 of record JAJKFL010000005.1, read on the forward strand.
AACAAAACCGCAGTTACCTGATACGCACCCGTTGAAATATCTCGGCTCATAAGTAAATAAAACTAAAGGGAAATAATTTAATCTTTGTTGAGACAAATGATTACACAGTTCTGACATACAGCACACCTCTGCGGTGGCTAGTGTAATTATCTGCTTTCATTTCCGGATTTCAAGTGTCCTGCTGTTCAGTTCGCAATGACGATCGGATGTGGACATGCCATCAATGGAAGCACTTGTCTGTATTAGTATTATTGTTATTATTTAAGTTCACGAACGATATCCAATGATATCCGGCAAGGGTCCGAATCCCGGAAGTGTTGCAGCTGCCTTGTGTGGGTCAGAGGTCACGTTACTCGCGCCAATAATTCGAACTTCTTCCGCCTCTTTGCGCGCGCTTCTGTGGAACACGAACGGCACTGTGGCAGGAGGATGTACAATGTGGATACCTGCTGGAAGAGGGGTGGGGGGTATACATAACAAGGAACTAGGCAATGTGCGTGGTACCGGTAGCGAAGTCGAGGACCACGATGGGCGAGACATACAGATCGGACGGAGGCCAAGTGTTTCATAACTTTTGTGAACAGAGAGCAATAGGTGGAAGATGTTACAACTAGATGTTGCGGAGATTGGCTGGGAGGATGGAAAATGAGTGAGGTTTCTTCGTGTCAAATAACAATTGGTACCGACGGTATTAAACCTACTGGGAAAGTTGTTCCAACAGAAGTGGAAAAACGATCGTCGTCTAAGTATATAATGACTGGAAGGAAACAGTTGCAGCTCAGTTGAAGGTACTACCCAAGAATTCGCCGTCAGTTGCAGAAGGAAAACGTGAAACTGTCGTTAAGGACAGGCGATGAAATGACCAGTATATGAAAAGGGTAACTTCCGGGGTTAAAGTGGTCAGTCGATGAAACTGGCTGTAAAATTCCACATAGTGCCAATACCTAGTATGCCTGTACAAGCGTCTCGATATGCCTTCAGTCCAAGGGCTATCTTTTACTTTATTAGGCCTGGGCACAAAATATATCCATCCTCTGTCCGTGATGTGGAGTCTTTTATTGTCAGCACCATGTACCGTACATTAGCTAAGATTTAAAGAAGACTATAAACGGTTTATTCCGTGAGGTTCTTTACTTTGAAAATGTCAAACGGTTTCAGTTACACTCATAAAAGTAATATCGTTAACACCCATAAGAATCTGCACATCTCTTGTACCGAATGTTAATCAAATCTTAAAGTACATTTGGAAAACATGGATAGAAATTCATTTACGCCCGTAAGCAAAGTATGGCTTTTACTGCACCGATTTTCAAGAAGCTCAAACCTGAAAATCGGCATTAGGGGTGAATCTCCAATACCGAACTACACACATATCGACGAAGAAATATGGTAAGAACGGGTATAAGTTCATTCACGACGTCAAGTACAGTGCTACTGGCACTGTGCCGCTTTTCACGAAACTCACTCTTACTCGACAAAGTTTTGTAAAGAATTTTTTTGTTACAATAACCAACAGAATGCACAACATTGCAATATATTATTTTACAATTAAAACTTTAAAACTCCAACATGTTTCGATTCTTTAAAAATCATTCTCAGGGAGAAAACAAAATATGTATAAAACACGACTTACATTAAAATATAATACATGATATATCTGGATATCCTGGAGTGCACGTAGGAGCAGAAATGTGAATGAATATTTCATATGATCAGAATATAATAATAAATAGCAGTTTTGGATTACAGTTACCAAATGTCGTAGAAGACAACGTGTGGATGAACGACAGTAAGCGTATCTTTCAAGAGGACATAGTATGACTATAATTAGGGCAGTACAAATCAAGTGCACGAATTAGATTGTGAAGATCCGAAATCGCGTAACTGTTACGTCATATACGTGCATTGCATGTCTTGTGAAAATGACGAAAACCGACGCAGTTGGATTCAAACTTCATTTAAGGAATGTGTTTTAGTTTGAAAGTTGCAGAACAAAATGGGAACTGCTCTGTCACTTACAGTATGGATCCTCCATAGCGAATTTAACGAAATCCCTAAGTGGCCATGGAACTGCATCACGCATTCTAAAGCATTCTTAACGAAGCTGCAGAAGTTCACCTGCCAACTTCGGCGTTTTTCTGTCTACACGCGTGTCACAACTAAGAACATTTAAACACTTTATATTAGGGAGTTTTATTAAAATTTATGGACGCAAAACAGGCTTGGCTGAGGTTGAATGTGTGTAACGGGCACAGTACGTGAATACGCCTCTGTAGATTAACTGAGGATGCGTAACGTAGTAATTATTTATTACAGTAAAAAAATATTTCAAGTTTCTGATTAAAGTGAAGCACGTTTGTTTCGTATTAGTCTTCCTGTACTTCCTACGGTTTTTGAAGTAAACGAACCTCATGTAAGAGCTCAGACCTCACAGAACCTCTCACTCAAATCGAAGCACCGCCGGTAGGAAGAGGAACCTATTAGCTATCTATTGGCGACACAGGACAGAACAACATCCCCCACCCTCTGACATACCCGAGCGAAGCTTCACACCTGGTCTCATTTCCCATCGACCCTTCGCCCTCTGTACCACTCTCCACCCTCTCAGAATCAATCAGTGTCACGTCATTAAGGTCGAATTGTTTTTCTTTTCATGCCAAACTCACCCCGCTATATAAATTTGTAATGCTGCATGGCGTGCTGCATTTCAAGAAACAGGCCTATCCACGCTTGACGGTTAATGAATAACTCGTCCATTCATGTATTTATAAAACACTGCCATCATTGTGTAGTTTACCTGATGCGAAGGTTGTAATGGGTAGGTTATGTAGCATGCATGGCAGAGATGATAATTGTCACGTTTTGGTTAGACAGACTGAAGAGAACATACATTTTTTTTTTTAGATTTACGTGTTGGTGAGAAGGATAACATTAAATTTAATCCCATAGTAACAGGGCGTAGAAAGGTATAATTTTGTGCAAATGCTGCTTGATACAGTAAATTGTCTGTAGATAATTCCAGTTACTGAACTGTCTGTAGATAATTCCCAAGTTACTGAACTGTCTGTAGATAATTCCCAGTTGCTGAAATGTATGTAGATAATTCCCAGTTACTGAAATGTCTGTAGATAATTCCCAGTTACTGAAATGTCTGTAGATATTTCCCAGTTACTGAAATGTCTGTAGATAATTCCCAGTTACTGAAATGTCTGTAGATAATTCCCAGTTACTGAACTGTCTGTAGATAATTCCCAGTTACTGAACCGTCTGTAGATAATTCCAGTTACTGAACTGTCTGTAGATAATTCCCAGTTACTGAACTGTCTGTAGATAATTCCCAGTTACTGAAATGTCTGTAGATAATTCCCAGTTACTGAACTGTCTGTAGATAATTCCCAGTTACTGAACTGTCTGTAGATAATTCCCAGTTACTGAATGTCTGTAGATAATTCCCAGTTACTGAAATGTCTGTAGATAATTCCCAGTTACTGAACTGTCTGTAGATAATTCCAGTTACTGAAATGTCTGTAGATAATTACCAGTTACTGAAATGTCTGTAGATAATTCCCGGTTACTGAACTGTCTGTAGAATAGTATGAACGTGTATAATTCCCAGTTACTGAATGTCTGTAGATAATTCCCAGTTACTGAAATGTCTGTAGATAATTCCCAGTTACTGAACTGTCTGTAGATAATTCCCAGTTACTGAAATGTCTGTAGATAATTACCAGTTACTGAAATGTCTGTAGATAATTCCCAGTTACTGAAATGTCTGTAGATAATTCCCAGTTACTGAACTGTCTGTAGATAATTCCCAGTTACTGAACTGTCTGAAGATAATTCCCAGTTACTGAACTGTCTGCAGATAATTCCCAGTTGCTGAACTGTCTGTAGATAATTCCCAGTTACTGAACTGTCTGAAGATAATACCCGGTACAGAGACAGAGATAGTGCCAAATACACTCAGTTGTCTGACAATAGCGCCCATACGGCGAATTACCTGAAAATAATACAAAGTAGGGCGAACTGTGTGACGACAGTGACCATACAGTGACTTACATGAAGGTAATACAAAATACGGGGAACTGGCTGAAGATAATGACTGCATAGAACCTTTGGATGAGAATAGGAAACTTCGTGGCCGCACAGCAACTGCAGATGATGCTTTTAGGCTTCCGCCGCGATACTGATGAGATCTGCGCTCTTCTGTGATATTACGCGGCGTCTTGTGGTAATTATTTACCGACGTTTCGGGACAACTTTTGGTCCCATCTTCAAGGGTCAAGAGTCCTTTCATTTCTTCTCGGACTCTTGACCCTTGAAGATGGGACCGATACGTTGTCCCGAAACGTCGGTAAACAATTGCCACACGACGCCGCGTAATATCCCAGAAGATCGCAAATCTCTTGCCGATGATGTTAGCTGTAATCCATTAACTGAAACACTGTGTTTCTTTATTCAGACATTCAGCGATGTATGGGTACTTTTCCTGTAAGCTATAGCTAATCTTTTAAAATACAGTGGTTAGTAAACGTACGAACTGTTTAAATAGTAAGAAAGCTTGCTTCTTGTGTTTCGTGCTATTTTCAGCATTAAATGATTGGTATTTGTAATGGAGGTACAGTGTGTTTTCGGTGAGGTAAGAACTGTAATTATAAATATTCATCAGATTCATTTTATGCTCATTTTCGTGATGACTCGGGTGACTAATCCGTATGGGATTTATGGTGGACGAAGTGGCAATGGAACAGCTTTTTCTTTGAGTAGGCTACTTCAGGTTCCACCGTCAGTATTACACCAACGCTCCATACTCATCGGCACGGTACTGATATCAGAAGAACAAACGGGCGAAACGGGGAAACCTTCAAACAATTCAATGTTCTTTCCCAAATCGCGAAAATCTAAAGAAAAGTACTTTCATTTTACATGCTTAAAAAGTTTATCAAACTCAAAATACCGCAATTTTAATACAATTCTAACGATGTTACTGATGTCATGTCAGCCTGAATTTCAGATCATTTTATTACACATTTAAAACACGTAGAAAACCCTTGTGTTATAATTACTTTAATTAGCATCCTTCCTGTAACGACTTTAGTGTATCAGAATAAACCAGCAGTTGCGAAAATACCTCACCTGTTACCAAGGAAGCGGGCGACCACTAGGCGAAAGAATCCACCTGTCCTTTTAAACCTAAAGCAGAAAGAAATCCATTCCATATGGCATTTCAGTTACGAATTTAAACCAGCAGAACAACATGGGAAATGTAAGTTTGGATTCAAACGCCCATTATCCCCCTAAACAATGCAGTTCATCAATTCTTCGGTTCGTTTATTTATTTTTTAAATTTAATCTGCGTGTCTCTTTTTCTCTTTCTGTTCCGCTTTATGAAGCACTGTTTGTCACGGTCCGTCAGTAAACGCGCAGGTGCAAACCTTTTACAGTTTGGACCACCAAACCTTGACCTCCCGCTAGCGATGGGTCTGCGATGTCTGCAAATGTATCTCGACTTATGAATGGGGTTGATGTGAGGTTTGAAGCATGGACGAGCATACCAGGGGAAGAGGAGCGGAATAAGCTGCAAGGGAGGAAGGGTGGTTATTAAAAAAGTAGGAAGTCAGCATGTATCCGCATATAGACACCCGTATTGTTGGGCATTTCACATATGTATTCCGCACTTTCTGATAGGGAGAGATTTTTTTTAACTGAACAAAATTGAGCCTTTTGTTACGTATCAGAGCTACAGTGCTCCCAAATGTATGCGGTCGAACGGGTAGCAATCCTGATTCCTTTTAGGAAGATACTGAGTTCAAAACTTGACACCAAACCGGCTGTTCTTTTTATCATGCAATTCGATAATATATGAGCTAATAATACCCTCATTAAATAAGCCGTAAACAAATATAGTTCGGGTCGTTAGGTAGGATACTGGGACTTTATTTAGTGTAGGATTTATGGCCACAAAACCACACATGTTTTAGACGATACGAAGGAAGATGTTTGTTTTATGGCATTTCTTCAGAAGAAATACGAGTAGCTTCCCTTTACAGAAGCGTAACATGATGATGGCGATGATGATAAGCCCCATCATGATTTAACTTAACTGTACACATTACCACTTTGTCTTGCGTTTTAGTCTTTTGTTTGGTTTATTTTATATATGTGTTGTGTGTATTCATGCTGATTTGAAATTAAATTTGCTAGAACTGAATTGAGTTGAATTGTATCATCATCATCATATGATTATCTTGGGTTCTGTAGTATTCATTACAATTACGTGCAATGTTTTCCTTTTTCTTCGCTTTATCGTTTATCTTCATTGAATTTCACTGTAACGCTCTACTCATCTCTTGTCTTTTGCTTGGTATTTTCTTGATCTGGTTTGTACTTGTGCTTCTTTGTAAGTGGTCATTAGGCTATTTGGTTTGTTTGTTGTCATCTTGTACTTGTGCTTCTTTGTAATGGTCATTAGGCTATTTGGTTTGTTTGTTGTCATCTTGTACTTGTGCTTCTTTGTAACTGGTCATTAGGCTATTTGGTTTGTTTGTTGTCATCTTGTACTTGTGCTTCTTTGTAACTGGTCATTAGGCTATTTGGTTTGTTTGTTGTCATCTTGTACTTGTGTTCTTTGTAATGGTCATTAGGCTATTTGGTTTGTTTGTTGTATCTTGTACTTGTGCTTCTTTGTAACTGGTCATTAGGCTATTTGGTTTTGTTTGTTGTCATCTTGTACTTGTGCTTCTTTGTAACTGGTCATTAGGCTATTTTGGTTTGTTTGTTGCATCTTGTACTTGTGCTTCTTTGTAACTGGTCATTGGCTATTCCGTCAGCGGCTAATAACGAATTTAACTGAATTCTTATTAAGTTTGCTATATTGAGCAAGAAATATTAATTCAGTTAATCTATAAATGTCTTATTATTGAAAACACAGGTGCGTCCGTGTTATTGAAGCTCCGAAGACGTATCCCATCCTGAGCAAATTCAGTTGTACAAGACACCTTTTAATAGTATACTCCTTTGTGCGCCTTTTTGTGAGGACCGCCCTGAAGGAGAGGTTATATGTCCGTAGGATCCCCGTTTTGTTCTGCTTGGAAAGGCCGGTGGCTGTCATTAAGTGAAGACCTGCTCCCCTCTGCCACCGGTCTAGCTGAGTTCATAGCGTGTGAATGGAGAATCCGGATATTAGGTTAATCGCTTGAGGAGAGCTAATCGGAACATCTCATGGTTGTTAGTTCCTAATGAATAGTGCGCTGGGTCCATTATTCGGCCCATTACGTCCTGTCGCACGTAGTCACTTTGCACAAGCTGGAAGAATGTTTCCGTGGCCTTGGGATTAGTTATCCCTTCGAAGCATAAGTTCATCTAAGTACCATCTAAAAACTGCATTCCAATACAAAAAGCAACTGTATAGAGCAATGTTTTTCCCCATGGCGTAACAGCCCTAGTGGGCCAGGGCCTCCTCATTATCGAGGTTTCACGACCACACTCGGTAGGACTCCTCTGGACGAGTGATCAGCCCGACGCAGAGACCTCTACTTGACAACACACAACACTCACAAGAGACAGACATCCATGCTTGCGGAAGGATTCGAACCCACAACCCCAGTAAGCGAGCGGCCGCAGACCCACGCCTTGGACCGCGCGACCACTGGGATCGGCTGTATAGAGAATACTAGTAAATAATACAATATAATCCTTTCAGAGCACAGTTGTTGCTATTATGTAGCACTGATTTTAGCTTTAAAAATCCTCAATATTTTGCCCATACAGTCTGTTTAAACCTCTGTGCTTTTTTGAGGTCTTACAACATACTGCGATTATTTCCCTGCGTAGCATTTACTGATCGGTTTTTGTGATGGAGAAGCAATATGTCTTCTGTGAAGTAGGGACTGAGTTTACAGATTTTATTACGTGCTGCAATGATTTAAACGTAAACATATGAAAATGCATGCTAAGTTGAAAATATAGATCTTATTATTTTACGTTATCCACGCACACACATTTTTGAACTTCATGGATTAAAAATGAAATTCGTTGTAGAGGTTCTATTGAAAAGAACACAAGAACTTAAAACCTATTTCTGGTGTCGGAGATTAATGAGTTGAGACGTGTTACTTTCGTGCATACGTTCCTTCAAATCAATGGGAATCATGAAACTATCCTTAAGAAAATGTCTTGATCATGGTTTAGGTTCAAGGCATCCTTGTTTGCCTTTTTTTCACTGGAAGTGAATTAGGCTACAGATGATCGAGCGTTTTGTTAAACATGCGAAACAGCCCCTCCCACTCACAGTTATGGCTTATTTCTTGTCTCTCATGTTCCTTACCTCATATAACACTTTTATTTTACTCAGTAAATAAAATAGTTTATCAATATGACAACATAAATGATGATTTTGTGATATTTTTCTATTATAATTTAGTAGATATGAAGCAGCGGTACAGGGCAACACGATCCTTGACAAACACTCATTAGCATCAGCAGGCCGTGATACATTTCACGCGAAGCTCATATTACGTACGGGCTGGCACTGCGCACACAGTCATTAGCTTACATGATACTTGACATTTCGATATATTAAAGCGACAGATATCATCACAAGCTTCACTGTACAGCGCTGTTCAGTGCAAGTGCTTTACGAAATTAATTTTGATACCACTGACTTCGTTAATACAATTTATTGAAATCCCTGTGCTTGCTCAAGGAACCCAAATAGCTCAGTCACTATAGACACTAACGTAAATGCTGGAAGATACCTTCTTCTCTTTACAGTGCGCATACTGGACCTGGGGTCCATCCAGCTTCCCACCCAATAAATACCGGGGGCTTTTTACCCAAAAGCCAATAGACCGGGGCGCGAGGGTGACCACTCACCTTCATCTTGTGCCGATGTTAAGAATGAATGCATATATAGCTCCACGTCCCCCATATACCTTCGTGGTGTGGTATATATGGATAATTTTGCTTTGTCTTTATTCTTTGCCTTGGTCTCTCGCACTGAGGGAGGAACGTAGGCTGAGGGTGTTAAGAAAAGTGCGCTGAGGAAGACATTCGGGCCTAAGAGACGAGGTAAATGGGTAGTGGAGAATACTACATAACGAGGAGCTTTATGATCTGTACTCCTCTTTCTTCCATGGCGCAACAGCCCCTAGTGGGCCAGGACCTCCTCATTATCGAGGCTTCAAGATCACACTCATTTAGACACACCACACTCGGTAGGACTCCTCTGGACGAGTAATCAGCTCGTCGCAGATACCTCTACCTGACAATACACCACACTCACAAGAGACAGACATCCATGCCCCCCGGCTGGATTCGAACCCGCAATCCCAGCAAGCGAGCTGCCGCAGTCCCACGCCTTAGACCGCGCGGTTACTGGGATCAGCGATTTGTACTCCTCACCACATCTTATCCCGATAATCAAATCAAGAAGAATGAGATGGGTGGGGCACGTAGCACGAATGGGGGAGAGGAGAGGTGCATACAGGGTTTTGGTGGGAAAACCTGCGGAAACGAGACTACTTGGAAGAGCTAGGCGTAGATGGGAGGATAACAGTTAAATGGGTCTTCAAGTAGTGGGATGGGGGCATGTACTGGAAAGATCTGGCTCAGGATAGGGACAGGTGGCGAGCTCTTCTGAATGCGGTAATGAACCTTCGAGTTCCATAAAATACTCGTACATGGAATTTTTTGGCTAGCTGAGAAACTGTTAGCTTCTCAAAAAGGACTCTGCCGCATGGAGTTAGTTAGTTAGTTAGTTAAGCTTTATCCTCTGCATGCTTCGCATAAGCCAAATTGGCGGACCCATATATCTATATAAACGTAAAAGGACGAACGTAATTTGATCAGCTGAACGATTATCAACTATTTGATGGTTAGTTCTACTGAGCTGTGGGTTAGGGGTGAGACTGTGGCATAAAATGGGCTGTTGTACTATTCCTTGTCGTAGATGAGGATGAAACATTAGAGCTACGAGAAAAACCTGTCCTACTACCATAGTTGATGAATTTGGTCCTGTAGTGAACCACGCATCACTTGATGGGATAAGGTGGAATGGAGCAGAACTCTAGATACTTAATCAGAAAACCAGATTGATACGAGCTTTTATCTTAATGTTCCGGCCGATACGCCGAATATTGGTTAGGAATAGGAAATTGGGCGGACCTCGGGGCCGATCACAAGAAAGAGGTGTAGATAAAAATCCCCAGAGCTGCCTGGAAAGGAATTCCTGTCGCCCAGCCCGTAACCGAAAACTAAAATAAATGAGCTATCCCAGCTAATGAAGAGAGTTGGAAGTTTCAAATACATTAAATTGTTTCGTGGAGTATTGTTATATGCCTAGATATTAAAATGAAATATTCCAAGCATTCTTGATTGAGTTATGAAGTTATTAAATGGTCCTGTTTTAAATGACGTGGCAAGATATTCGACTGTGGTTTGGAAGGAAAATTTTGCGGCCTGCTTCATTCGGCTGCAGAGACAGCGAAAGCACCAAGAAACTTCTGTCAGATCAGACCGAAGACAGAACTAGGTTCTTCCCGAATACTAATGTAAATCACTAGAGCTATTCCACTGTTCTTCGCAAGGGTAAAAAATTTGAACTTACTTTACTCTTTTCAGTAACATAGTTATTTTATGGTGTCCTGTTTATTTTCGTCTTCCTCTTTAAGTAATTCTTCCAGCAGGTGAATTTTGCGCAAAGTCACCGGGTAGTTGTTGGTTTCCTGGTTTATATTCTGCGGTCCTGGTTTCGCTTTTCATTCCGGAGGCCTACTATCCTGTCAGGAGCTATCGCGATGTTCCTCAATACTAGGAAATACTGAGACAGTGAAATAGGATACACCAATTTATTTTCATCATAACTGATAGTCGCATTTCATTCCCCGCCGCTCAACAAAGCGTTATTAACTAAAACAAGAATACAACGAAACACATAACAATGCAGTTACAGTACAGAAAACGTGCTGGATGGGAACTGTCCTTCTTATTTATACTTTGGAGTACACCGTTTTGACTTCCTGATCTCAGGCTGATTTATCCCGCTTAAATCACTGTTTATAACACCACAACAATTATATATCATATAATGTATACCATTGTATATGTCACACTTATATTTGTATCCCTTTCAGATTTGATAGCGAAGACCGGAAGAACACGATTTTTCGAAACAAACAATTTATTGAGGACTGTATACAAGCAAGAACAGAACTGCAAGTTAGAAAGTAAAGAAATGCCGGAAGTGGATTGAAATGATCCACGGTTTTGGGGCACTAGAATAAAGATTTAGTACGCCTATTATGATGGATGAGTGGAACATGTAGCACTGATGGGGGGGATAAGAGAGCCCACTTGGAATACCTAATCTTAGGTAGTACAAAATGAACCGTAGAGAGATCGTATGCTGGGGTGTGGGCTGGAGTCATCTATCTGAGGATAGGGTCTAAGAGTGGGTTGTTGTGCACGTGGTAATGAACTTCAGACTCTTCTCGGCAATCAGTTTTGCAATAATAATAATAGTAACAATAATAATAATAATAATAATAATAATAACATAGTTTTTTATTTATGAGAAAAAATTTCGGAAATTTTTTGTTGGAAAGTCTGTAAGAAGTGCTAATTCATGTTATAGTGTCTGTAGGCATATATTGAAATGTAAATTGATAATCACGCATAAGGAAATTACACTACATTCCGCAGTAAATGGGAGCGGAGAAGCTGTGTTAAAATGTGAGAAAGATTACAAGTTCACAAGAAAATTGAGTATGTTTGATGTGCCGTCCGGCGGTGCTCATATTATGCTGTCGTCAGCCCTGTATAAATACCTGCATGTTAATGTAACGCTGTATCTGTCTGGCTATTCTAACGAATGACAGTAGAGCGCGTGCGTAGGTCAAAGTTGAAATGCACAACAGGACAATCGGCAGTAATTTTGGGGTCGGAGGTAACAAGCAAGAGACTTCGGGGTTAAAGTTAAAATATTCCCTTCCTTCCTGGTGAAAAGCACAGAGTGACCTCACCGGAAGCCTGTCCCTTACTTCCTCTTTGCTTCTCCCACCACAACTGTATTCTATATTTCATTATATGTATGGGGAGGGGGTGGGAGCAGTGTTAGGATTTCTATCACCACGACGATCCGCTTATGGAGGGTGGTAAGGTGGTGGAAAAGTCAGGTGACCAATCAACGAACGTCGAGTTAGTTTTGTGCACTGGACGCCGAGACATGTGTTATACACGCGTCGCTCTGCAAGATCTAGTTCTGTTCACGAGTTCATTAAAAAAGGAATTTTATTCACGTTATGTGGCGCATCATGTGAATCGGTGTAACGTATACGAATTTGATCGCGTGAGAAACATTTGAAAATTTAGCTTTGGGCTGTCGTCACATAAAGGGACATTGCTTTTATAGGTTTGGAGTCAGTGACACTTAAAGAGGTAAAGAGAAAATTCAATTAAATCACCAAAGCACCACATCACAACTTACTGCATGTCACATGGCACTTTGATTTTTGACCCACAGAGCACTGAGAGAGCACACTCTATCATTTGTCCTACCTTACAGATATTATTATAAATAGGTTTTATTTGTTGTATTCTTTTACAATATTCATTTTCTAAGAGAACACTGAGCATCAGAAGTCGCATAATAATGACTTCGCGATTGTACTCCACGCCAGATACTATTTGGGTGATCAAATCTGGAATGTTAAGTTGGGCGGGGCATATGGCACGTATGGGGTAGAACAGAAATGCAAACGGACTTCTCGTGGTGACAACTGAAGCAAGGAGAACATGTGGAAGATCTAGGCGTAGATGGAAGGATGGTATTAAAATGAATCTTGTAGGATTAGGGTGGGAGGTTGTGGACTGGATTTATCTGGCTCACGGTGGGGACGAGTAGCGAACTGTTATGAACACGATAATGAACCTTCCAATTCCATTAAATTCCCTGAATTGATTGACTAGTTGCGGAGCTAGTGGCTTCTCAAAAATAAAAGTTTGCTCAATGGAGTTAATTACTTAGTTTTTTTTCTAAAACAAGCACCTATTATGTGCCTAAAATAATATTCATGAATTTATTTTACACTTTACTCACCGTGTTTCCTGTATGTACTGTATGCTTGATCGTTAAACATCGTCGCAATTTGCCAAACTTGTATTGATATGTTTCGCTTGGTTCTCAGAATAAGCGGCCATTATTTCCTTAAACAACTTTAATCGGTTGTTCTTTGAACTGGAGAGACAATTTTTCCGTGAGGTAGAAACTAATTTTTGGAAATATAATGTGTGTGTATTTAAAGCTTAACATGGTTACTGTGTCTAGTATATATTTCTTATTTACTGTGTATAAGCGTAGCATAATAGGGTATACATTTGAACAAGAGAAAAATTACGGTATAAAAAGTTTCATTGAAAAAACTATGAATATCATAATGCAGAAGCCTAAGCTTAGATCGGAGGATGGTACATAAAAAGGGCGTAAATATGCAAAATGAATTTGAGTCATGGGGTTCAGTCTGGAGATTCTATGGAAGAAAATTAGCTAGATAAATATATAAAACGGATTGAAACAAAAGGTAAAAAGAAATTTTCGTGACTTGTTCAGTAAATTTACAGAACGTTAGAAAGCTGTAAATTTTCAGTATTATTTTCGGGTTTCACAACAGTAGGTAATCTATATTGACCGTGTCATTAGGTCTCTCAGCTGTTGAAGAAAGATCCTGTATTTTGGAGTTTCTTTTCAGGCAACACTACTAACACTGCTACATTCCAACCGCCCGAAAGACTCGTTCTCATCTATTTTCTCAGTTTTCTTGCACTTAATTTTCAGTTAGTGCTTTGAATGTAACATTTATACACATAATATTTAGTTATCCAGTTGTGATTCCTAATGCATTACTGGTACAAAAAACAGCCGGTTAGTGACATTTAAGGAAATAATCGCCATTTATCGTGCAAATCGTACGAAAGCACTACATACATTTGTGAAAAAATTTAGAGTTATGAAAGTTGAAACATGTATTCCGTGTAGTTAACCACTGTGTTTTAACCCTCTAATATCCAGGTTACCATCTGTCTCACAACTTTTGATATCCAAAAACACTGCATTCTGTTAGTCTGTTTATCGGTTTCGTATAATTCTGACAAAAAATCAACTATTTCCACATGTGGCATTAACCGACTGACCTTTAATGGAGACAGACTGTTTCTGTGAGGCAGGAAATGAATTTTATACATAATTTAGATTAACATATTTTTTTAAAGTTTTAATAATTACCGTGTTTGAATTTTAGACATGCCTTGATGCCCTTGAACAACATTTTGGAACCTTTTAAAGAGAAAATTAGCCTGATTTATATTCAGAGATCCAGTTCACAACGCAAGGAAACATATTCCGTCTCAATTATGTCTAATATGCAATAAGTTGCTTTTGGGGAGGAAATAATCGCTGTTTGTTCTGAACTCCAAATAAAAACAGACATACCCTGTGTTAGCAGGACGTAGAAATTTTTTAATATAAAAATTGGTGGTGGGGTAAATCCTTGAAGGTTAAGGGTTAATTGTTATGTCGGACTGCGTGTATAACGTGTTAAAGAAAGTATGTCGAATGCTTTCCGAGGTCATCATAAAAGTGTTTGTTTTCTTTCAGCTCTTTATTTAGGGCTGTATGTTTTACTTCACTCAGTGACGCTTTCAGATTCTGATATTATATAGCGTTGGATGACAGGGTGATTAATAAGCAATGAACCGAAAGTGATGTGGATGGAGTCTATCATTGCATTAATATAAGGTAGCTATTACGTTATTGGACTTGGCATTAAAGGGAATCTTCGTTTACTTAAGCCTACTTGTTGAGTCAGGCACAGTTTTTCACTGATATCTGACACATCACAAGTTTGAATTTTGTACACACATTGTACCGTAGTATTTCGCACTCCTGTAAACGCTGAATTGTGGGATAATATTTTTAAAAGAGGGTCAAATCATTTATGCTTCATAACTGGTAACACATAACTTCAGAGGGGACTGAATTGAACTTACTGAATAAAAAACAGCGACACTTTTCAGGAATTTGAACTACATTTCTAACGAGTTTATTTTCTGACCAGTTTTGCTTATGTAATACTGAGTGCGAGGGCGATTGTAAAATATGAATAGATAAGGAGAAATGAGGAAGCAGTGACGAATATTTAAGAACAGTAGACAGGACACGAAAGCTTTAGCCAAGAAGCGAACTCCGTATCTTTCAACTGTGAAGCACAAGTTGTAACCAGTACAGTGATTTTTTTCGGTCACACTCCCCACTACAATTTGGGTCCTGTATTTAGGTAACGTGTGCGGTATCCACAATTCGGTTTGTCCAAAAATGTAGGTTATTGTCAGTGTAAAATTTAGGTTAGTTTTTTACAAAATGTTACTCATTTACTTATGTTTCCTCTAAATATTTTCCTTTGACTTCCAAATTTCGGTCTTTGAATAACTTTCCAGTATCCTTTCCCTTGAAAGTAATGTGGTATGTGTATGTATTATGGGGTTTGGAATTAAAAGACTTTACATTCTGTCCACTGAGAATCTTCATGGTTTTTGTGTGATTCTAAAATGAAGATTGTATTCACCTAAGCAACATTAACCGTTTTGTTGTCGTAATGGTGCTATAGGGCTTTCTGTGCTGTAGGGGCTCTAGAGGGAATATCCCGTGGCAGAACTCCGAAATACAAGAGAGTGATTAAGGCCCAACAGAGAGTGACAGGCTTTGATAGCGCGCTCACACAAATTCGCTTTGAGCGCGGTGGTCTAAGGAAGCACGAGAATTAAACGACGCTGTTATTTCGATAGGCCTATTAATTCACTATTCAGTAAACCTGATTTTTTCAGCTGGGTTCGATTTTTTTAAATGGACACAGTTTAGTCAGTAATACCTATTTCATGGGCAGAAGCCGCTTGGAGATGCAGTTGAAGAATAATATTGAAATGGAGTTTAAAGGAATAGGATGGGGGATTGACTGGATTCATCTGGCTGACGACAGGGATCAGTGGCGAAGGTCTGTAAACACCGTTCTAACCTTTGGGTTTCATAAAGGTTAGGGATTATTTTGACATGATTAGTACTAGCTACTGAAAAAGAGCCGTGATCCGTGGCCTTGGTTGTTGCTGATTTTAGACGTCTGATCAGCACTTGGGGTTCATTGAAATAAAGGCAACAACTGAGACTGTCATTTCGCTAAACTTTTCTTAACATATCCTGGGCCTAGACTGAATCAATTAAAGTACATTTTTATGATAGTGTTACGAAGGTGTGCATATTTGTAGAGCAGTGTTCTATTCTAGACTGGAGTGGCGCCACATTGTGATCGTTTTATGCATTAGACGGTTGCCAAACGACGAAAAAGCAGTGGCCATGACTTTTTCTTATACTGTAAAACCGGTTATGTTGGCCATAGTAAAACCACCACAGACGGATGGAACGAAGACACTCACTCACTCACTCACTCACCAAGTGACTGACTCCATGGAGCACAGTCCTTGATAAACTGACAGTTCGTCACTCAATATATTCTCCGCTTTTATGGAACTACTGTTCATGAACACTACGGCCGATCCCTATGCCGAGCCAGATAAATCCAATCCGCACCATTCCATTCTGTTTATCTAAAGTCTATTCTACGCATATTCCCATCTACGCTTAGGTATTCAAAGGCGTCTCTAAATTTCAGGTGTTCCGACAGACGCTTTATATAAACTTTTCTTCCACGCGTGCCACGTGTCCCTCCCTCTCGTCTTCCTCTATATATTTCCTTAATAATATTTGGAGACGGGCATAATTTATGAAGCTCCTCATTATGGAGTTTTCTCGCGCCTCCATAGACTTGAAGAAACAGACAGATAAACGGATACCAAACTGTGTGAGGATTTCATGTCGTAAGACTACAAGATGCTTCTTTTTTTTTTAAATCTCATGCATGGACGGCTAAAATAGGCCTTTTCAGATTAATCACTATGTATTTGTGTGATTAATGTGTGGGTTATACCCCAGCATATTCATCAAGTTTATACATTATTTGAGAAGAACTTGTTGCCCTCAAATAATACAATTATAATATTCCGCTAGCGCGAGAGGGATATCCAAAGTAATGGCCACAATTTTATGACTGTTGTAAATTAGGGAGAGTCTGGACTCTCGTGCAAGACCGTCAGAAACGAGGGGATGTCGTTAAAAGTGCCTTCGAATCATGTGTTCTCCGTGCATATTTCATACTTATGTTGCAGTATAGTTTTACAACGCTGTAAATCGTTCAGATTCCACATAAAAATGTAAGATATCTGATTAACATTAGATTTCACGAGAAGTGTTAAAGGCTGACGGAAGAAGTGTGATAAAACGGTACGTCTATCAGAAATGTAGTTGTTCTTGCCTCCTTAACACTTTCAATCCTACGCGTAAGAAGTGTCTTTAAAATTGCGGGATTCTGTGTAGAGTGGATTTATTTCGTGTTCTAGAAAATTGTTCTGACTTTACAATAATAGAAATTTATGATATCGTGCTCGTATTCTACACGTTAAGTGCTAAAGCACAGATACGGCCCCACTGTTTGGATTTGTCTTCTCAAAATATCTTCAGACGTCAACACGTATCAAAATAATTCATGAAAATAGATCGCAAGTTCCCATTACGCATACATCTGTTTTCTACTGTTTCGAATTTCGTCCTGTATCATTTCACTTTTAAAAATACACGTAAGCTACAGGCTATGAGACCAGAAAACAAAGGCATCCTGCAACCGTCGAAGAATGCCAATGGATTATGAAAGTTGTATGGACTCAGAGAAAAATTTATGGTTGTCGTGATTTACAGGCGGTGATTACGAAGACTACCTTGTGGGATGCGACACCGTGTGGTTTGATATATAGGAAAGTTTCTAAGGAATCTGCTGCCTCCATCTTCAAGATAGAATAATGTAATTTGAGACCCCGTGTAGTTTACTAGACAGGTTACTGCGAAACTCCTGATAACCTCCCATATCTATTCAGTAGGAGGCTGGGCGGGCCCCACAGCCAGTCCAAACATTTTGGAGAAGAAAAACCTTATGTGCCCACCAGTATTTGAACCCCGGACCGTGCCAGCCCATAGCCTAATCACCATACCGGTTACGTTACGCCGGCTCCGTGTACACGGTGGTACTAGTGAAGGGGAAATTCTTTGTCCCTGCAGGGAAATCAAAGGCCGATCGTCCAAATTGCAGTGACGAACTTGCCCCGCATTATATAGCATGAAATTACTAGCAAATACGTATTGGCGTTACCAAGACCCAACAAAGCCGCACGTTTCTTTGCCGCAACTGTACCAGTAGTGATGAGAATATTATCGTTCATTTTAGTAGCGCTGAATTATAAGCACTTTCTTCAAATAGCCGCTTCCTATAACGGCGATACTAATAACACGTCATCATTGGCTTCAGTAGTTCCGGAAACGACAAAAAGGAAAATGCAGCAAGAGACGCCATTTGGAAAACTTACCAATCAACGGAACACGAGTACTTACTTTCCTTTCTCTTTCTTCTGTGTATAAGGACGATTTATAAAACTAGCTTCGCGAAGCGACGTCTAGCGTCGTGTGAAATAAGCACCTGTAAGCACATTTTTTTGTTTTATCGATCATAAAACATAGGCTACATATGCCAAGATAATTTAGCTCACAGTTTTTTAAAAGTAATATTTATAATACGCATTAGTCTTTGTGCTGGAAGAAATGCCTCTACTTTTATGTATTCTTCCTGGTTAGGAACACAGTTCTGATGGAATAAGTATTGTTTTAAACATCTGTATCAAATACTGACGTTACCTAGCGTAAAACACATGGTTCCATGTTTGTGGGTAGTAGACTGGAAGCGAGTATCTTATGCTAGGTGCATATCCCCATATTTTTCTGTACAAACTGAGGGAAAATTACGATCAGGAGAAAAAAGCGGAACTTAAATCTGGGTACTTCCCGAAAAGCTCTGGGAAGTGCGACAAAGCTTTTATAATCATAAACTTTATGAACACCTACTGCTTTTCATTGTGTAAAGCGAGGGAGTAAGGAGGCCTCTATGTACATAAACACATAACATCTTCTTTTTCATATTCCTTCGAAGCTCTCACCTTATGCTGGTTGTCTAGAAGGCAAACCTCTCGATCTGTCTCTCGTCCTCCCAAGGCCCCTTCTCCCCACGCATGTCCCATGTTTTTCCTTCTTTCTGCACCACATTTTTCCTAACCTACTTTCCAGTATTCATTTCGCTTTTTCTCACAGGTACTTTTCTTCTACTTTCACGCTCAAAGCTTTCCTGGGGATTCAGTCTTCGCAGATTCTTAAAACATGTTCATAACTTATTGTGTTATTTCTGAACTTATTTACCGAGGTACTTATCTATCAGTTTTGACACTATATGTATTAGGTATCTGCAGCACCGTGCAATAAACAGCATTTTTTCTTAAAATTTAGAAAGTATTTTTAAAGTTTCTGTTCTCCTACATTAAAAACCTTTAAAATTGAATTCCTTATGCACTTTTGACAGTAATTCTTTTCCAAATTACTGCCAGATTTTATGTTTTTTATGTACCCAATTTGGGGGCAGATGCGCTCCTTCTAAAAAAAGATGTGCCGATTAATTTGGGGCCACGATTTTTAATGACGAAAGCATACGTAACCAACGGGAGACGCAAATATCTCTGGTAACGTAGAACAAATAAAAATTCAACGTTACACAAAAAACTGGCACCATTATGTGACAGGAAAATCGCTCGTAAGTCATGTGAGTAGACCTATATGAGAAAGGTCATTCTGTTACTGTGCCAAATTCCACGACATGAATAGGTATGTGGGGAGAGGGAGATGACAAGACACATGTCCACGCAATCTAGACCACAGGATTACCTTTACACTCCGGCCCCTTTACCACGGACAATATTCCCTGTCGGTGCGTGAAAACGTTTCCCAGTTCTTCATAGCATGTAAGCACTTCATTTACTGGGCGATTTACCCCAGTTTGTGACATTATGTAAATAGAGACTGTTTACTTCTGGTGTGTGTAAGGACGCTGTCAGTAGCTCAGAATACAGGGTTAATAATAAATTCGATGTGGTCTCGAAGGAAATGGTCGTGGGTTAATTTGAAAAACTACACAGGAATGTGCATGGCGGGATTTGAGATAAAGACGAAACACCTACGTCAGGATAAATTTGAACTCGTGCAAGAAGCAGAAGTGCTATCCAATCTACCATAACTTACGGTAATGGTATTTCAAATAAAATTTTGTCTGTTGTTTACCCGTATCAACATAGTGTAACAAAAGTTATGCATTGTACTGTACCATACTTCAGTTCTGAAAAATTCATAAGATGTCGTTCTGAGAGCGTGAACTTTGAATTAGATGACAACGAGTTTGGTGTAAGGGAGAGTGGGAAGTGATGGTGGCTGTACGATGGGTTAGAGGGTACGGGGTGTGTTCATAAGTCGTTTTGAAAAATAAATCACCACACTCACACAATGGGCTGGAAGGAAAGCCTGGGAGTATCGGTATATATTATTAACAAGAAGTGCCGCAGTGTATTACTTTTCCAATATTAGACACACACACATTAAGAAGACGGTAGGTCGTTTTGAAATGAGCCTCACCTCGCAGTACACGGTACTTATGTCTATATCTGTTTTATGTGTTTTCTTTATAACTTAATTTAATGCGAAACTTGTTCATTCGAAAACGAAAGCACACCAGCAACACTGCATTATTCTCTGTATATACTGAAGCTTACAGCAAGTAACACTAAGGCAGGTATGAATGTAATTGTATTGCTTCAATGTACCTTAATATTTCTCATATCAAGTAAAGGGAAATGTATCCCTGTTTCCAAGCACCATGCCATGACACAGGAAGCACTAAGTTAACGGTCTTTATGTACGTGAGGCTGGGTATTCTGACAGACGTAGTGACGTTTAGAAACCTATGGCGTCTGTGTTCAGATAGCAGCTTTCAACGAAACCTTAGTGCCTATCTGCCAAACTGCACTGCGTCACGTCCCACAAGACCGTAACCTAAACAACAAGAGCTATTGCAGACTTCGGTGCGGGCCTGGATAATGTAGTCGGTTTAACGACTTGCTAAAATGGGTACCGGGTATCTTTCCCGGGTTCAAGCGGCCGGGGCGTAGCGTTAACCACCCACCCCATCTAGCGCCGAGGTTAAAGAAAGAGTAGTGGTATACCTCTACTCCCCCTCCGAGTCTACATGACCCGTTCTAAGGTGAAATTTACTTTTACCTTTATTGCAGACTTCGGTATTAGGCGGGCGTGAATGTCAGCTTCACGTTCCACTCGCTTTGGTTACGAGCAACAAGTTGTGGTAGACAGTGAATGGCAAGTAGGTAGGTCTCAGAGTTGGAAGGAAAGCGGTGTAAGAAAATCTATATGCCTACCGGGAAATGAACCTGGGCCATCCACAATGTTACTGGACTGAATTATCTAGGTATGGGACCCACGTGATAATCTTATTTGGCACTTGTCTGTAACTCACCTGTTATTTAGGCTACTGAAGTTTTTTGTTCGAATTGAATTAAAAACATTTCGGAATAAATGCCCCATAATTTTCATAAGCGCTTCTTACAGGTCTGTTAGCCTACATCTGTTACACAGTAAGTAAATTATTGCGATTTCAGATTAAGATCTGAAACGTGCGCCATGTTGTTTGGATGATAATACACCAATGTTTCGGACGAACCTGCTGCCTATAATTCAGTGCAGACCGTCTACACAGAAGATGGGGTAGCAGGTTCCTCCGAAACTTTGGTACCTATGTACCAGACCATACGATGTCATATCCCAGAACACACCGTAATCGTAGTACTTACACCTGTAAGAACCTGAAATATCAAACGACTTCATCTACTTCGTTGACGGTTTACAAAGTCAAAGCCTGCCAATTTGTTAAACAAATTCACAAACTAAAAATATTACTTTGATTTCAGAATCTCAACACTCTGGGACGGTCGACGAGGAGAGAGACGAAGGGGAGGATGACGTGGATGACACCAGGTGCACCGTCTGTAGCAAGGAGTTCCCAGACACTGACCAGTGAGTACCTCGACAACAAAAAGGAACTTCCTCTCAGATTCAGTGCATTACGTGAGAACAGGAAAATGCAATAAAAGTGACCTTTTGGCGAGCATGTATGTAAGCAGAAAAGTCGCTCCCTCCTCCCGCAATTTAGGGCAGACTGACACGTAAGTTCATTTCATGCAGGCGCTGTGTAGCAATCTCTGTATGTATGCATCGATCGTGGGTTTTCCTTCGATGGAAATAATTAACATTTAAAAGGCAGAAACTTGTCTTTAATTACATTAGCTTGGACCTGGCCCAGAATCGTCTCCAATATCGGGCTTTGCTATTAGCAGTTTTGAAGCTGAGAGTTTTCCAACGAGGGTTAACTGTGTACTGCTGTTTACACTAACAGATCCTACTGTGTTATCTAGCAAGTACAGACTGAAACTCCCAGGGCGCAAGATACAAATCTGAGACTGCTTTCCATTGAGGGCCTGTACTCTGTTGTGTGGTGTGTGTGTGTGAGCGCAAGAGAGAGATAAAAACTTCTTATTCCCAGAATTTTCACGAAACACAAAAACAAAGACACAACCTCCCCCTGTTTTGTACCAATATTTGTAGGTGAAGAGAACCCTTCGACGTTCTCATTTACTGTTCAGATAATTGGATTTAACTTGCCACAATATTTTAAGACACTGCACTCATTCTTCTGCAAGTGCCAAAACAAAACAACAAGATGGGAATGGTGAATGACCAACACAAACGACGTTGCGTTGGAACTAGCAGCCATGATGGAAGTCGTAAAGTCGATTTTTATGGCGAGAGAGGGAGGGAGAGAGAGAGAGAGAGAGAGAGAGAGAGAGAGAGAGAGAGAGAGGAGGTTTGCCATTGTTAATGCAGATTCACCGGACGGCTCAGGATAAAGTAAAGTAACACGTTAAGAAGGCCGTGCCAAGCTCAGGCGGTTAGTCGCCGGCCTCTCACCGCGCAGGCCCGGGTTCGATCCCGGGTCAGTCCATGTGGGATTTGTGGTGGACAAAGTGGCACTGGGACAGGTTTTTCCCCGAGTACTTCAGTTTTCCCCCGTCAATTTCATTCCACCGGTGCTCCATTACAAGGAAAAACGAAAAAAAAAATCTTCATCGCAGGGTTGCACAATAAGTCTCAAGGCTGCGGTGCGTCTGTAGCATCTGCTGCGGGGCCCTTCACAAAAAAAAACAGTAAAGAAGGTGTGAGGACATTTTCCTACTGGCGTACTTCGACGCATGTCACTCGTTGCCACTTGACAGTTAAAATACTGCAGTGTGTCGTAAAAGGTCTCCAAAGGGTCATGTGAGGTGACATGGAAGTTCTGTAATGAGTTTAAATACTTTCTTTACATATCTGAACTCATTTTAATACATACTAACATAACTCCCGAAAATATTAACAGAAACGTTTTGGACTGCTTGATCCTTGAAGATGGGACCGGTAGTTGTCCCGAAACGTCGGTAAGTATCTACTTATCAACGCTGCGAAACATCCCAGAAGAGCGAAGATCTCCTCTTACAGAAACTTCTTTAAAACTTCTCAAATGTAACTAATTCTTGAAAGACAGCTGAAGTGATACTAGGATAAGTTAAATAAGTGTGCATTAAGCTGCCACCTGAAGGATGTGTTTTGTCAAAAGTTGACACTGTAATATAGACCGAAGCTGCGTTCCTCTGCTGCCATTCTTAACCACTTGCTAACGTAAATACACACGATACACCCCGAATGGAAGAATAAATATAATTGTAACAATGAACTTTGTATGTACGAGGATTTCGGGTAGAAAAATTCGTATAGTATGCGAATGGATTGACTACAATTCATTGACTCTTTCAAGACGAGTGTTTGAAACACGTAACTTAAGTATAATGCTAAATAATCCTGCATTTTCCCCACATGGTGTATTTACGTAGTAATATGCTCCTATTAATTCTCTGTGTAGCATTCACTGATTGGTTTTTCTAATCCAAGAAAATTGTCTTCTCTGTGAGGCACGAACAGACTGACTGTGTGTGTGTTTGTGTGTATGTGTGTGTGTGTGGGGCTGAGAGGAAGGTTGATGAGAAAACTCTGCAGAAAACGGTAGTGTTTTCTGTCGAGATACTATCTCAGAATTTACTCTTCAGGACTGAGAAAGCCCTTGAAAATCTAGGACACGGCACGTGTGACAGCCTATATTCAAAAGGACACTTCCCGAACTTAATTGTACAATGTTGGCCTTACACTATCGTGGTAAAAAATAACGTCTTAAAATATAAGAATAATTGTAGTTTTAAGTTCTGTACGTTAGCCTGTCACAAAGAAAACTTCACAGTTTGTAATTTTCACCAAAAAACATAACACTGACCAAATGAAGGACTAGGCGGACTGAACATGGAGTGGATTTTTCGGAAACCTTGAAGGCAGGGGTGCAGATGGACAATATTAAAATTGATCATGTAGAAGCAGGACTGAAGTTTGTAAACTTACTAATGTGCTTCAGGATAGTGGCCAGCTCTTGTGAACATGACAACTTAAAGAAACTTGTGTTCCATGCAAGAAGGCGAATACCTCGAGTACCTGAACGACCCCTGGCTGATAAAAAATGTTTTGGTCCTTGGGAGTTGGTAATTATATCGGGCCTCAACATGCCCCTACATACTTCTGGGTCAGTTGTCCTATGACCTTAACAGCCAAGTCATACATTCTTGAGAATGGAAGAAAGTTTTGCTGGAGTTTACTTACAGAACTTTTTTTTTAAGAAGGGCCCAGCAGCAGCAGCTACGGAAGCACCGTAGCCTTAAGGCTTATTGTGCAACCCTTGTGATGAAGATGAAGAGAAAGATTATTATTTTTTTCATTTTTCCAAGTAATGGAGCACCGGTGGAATGAAAATGACAGGGGAAAACCGAAGCACTCGGGGAAAAAACCTGTTCCAGTGCCACTTTGTCCACCATAAATCCCACATGGACTGACCCGGGATCGAACCCGGGCCTCCGCGGTGGTAAGCCGGCGACTAACCGCCTAAGGCATGGCATGGCCTACAGCACCCGCTACAATTAAGCAGAACTCATACGGTTGCAGTCACAGTAGTGGACTCCAAAGTTTACTGTCAGCCGAATATGTAACTCAGATGTGGGAGACAAGATATGCATACAGATATTCCGTGGGGAACTACCTGGATGAGGCCAGTTATAAGACTGAGGAGATAAGGGACTATTATAACAAATTAGGAAATGTCTGCAGAGGCAACAATTTTGGCGCGTTCGCTCTTTTATTGACGCCGTTTTTCCTATTATTCGTGAATTCCTTCAGTCCACTATAAACGAAATCACGACTTTGTTTTTCTCGTGTTGAACTGTTCAGATCTTCAGCTGTTTTTCCGGATTCTTTGGCTGTGCCTTCTTTCTTGCACTGATCTCGTAAACTTCGAGTTATCGCATTGCTTTATTTCATACACAGTCAGATGTCCTATTTGTCGTACTTCTCCCGTAAACGGAGAGATATAATGTGTCCGGCACTTATTTCGTAAAGTGATAGGTAGCCTCTTTTCTGTGCTTGTTTCGTAAAAGGCGAGATATTCAGATTGTCTGTTGTCTTTCAGGCCCCCGGTAATACCTCACAGAGAACAGTGTCTTCATTACTCAGACCAGTCACATGACTGCATGTTGGTCTTCATGTAAAGTGTCTCTTATTTTTGCCCGATTTAAGAAAAATCGGAATGTGTCGACAGAATTTAGGAAATTACAAACATTAAATTTTACGGAAATAAGTGGGTATGTTCAATGCGAAGAGATGGACGTACGGACAGACATGACAGGGCTAGTAGTAGCTATTCGCTTTGCAAGCGCGTCTAATGGATCTTAAAGTATGTGGAACTAAGATCGTATCCAGTATGGCAGGCTATTGTAGTGTCGGATTCTGCTACCAGAGGTTTAAAGAGGGAAACGTACACCTACAATACGTTGCGTTACATGAAATGTTGGCTGGTCGGTTGTAAAGTGCTGATGGCAGTGGAATACGAACGACACTTCGGATGAAGATACGTGCTTCTTCTGTTTCTCTGCGTGTAAACAAACTAGGTTATGAGGCCTTCACCTTCAGCGAGGCAATACCGTATTATCCTTTCTTCACAGTACAATGGCAGAAGAGAATGAGGGGAGAATTAATAACAGCAAAGACAAAACACGAAATCGGCTGGATGGGAAGCTGCTGGCAGCATGGCGACGCATGCCGAGAGGGTCTGTGAGTCTTGGTTTAACTGAAGTATGAACTCTTAAAATTTATTGGTTCTTTGGTTATGTAACGACATTTTTTCAACTGCAGTGTTTAAATATTACTGCATTTAACATTCTCACGACCGTGATGTAAAGATTATTCTGGACAACAATTTTTTCAGAGCAGAACTTCTACTATAAAAATGATTACCCCGAAAATGAAGACAGCAGGTTGATACCTGTCCAGAAAAAGGAAAACTTTTTCCCTGAAGATGGAAGCAGAGACTTCTTTTTAAAACGGCGGTACCTATATTCCCAACTAGACAGCGTCTCACCCCAGAAGGCCGTCCACTTATATAATTCAGTGAAATGAGAAGGCGGACACGAATAATGAGTAGTTAAGAATTGGCGAGTAGAAGGTCGTGATATACTTGACGCTAGTATTTTGGTAATTTCCTGGAAAGATTGAGACTTATTACCAAGAATGTAATGTTAGAAATTTGAATTTAGCTCCTTCACAATAGAAGTCACCGCCACCGCTGAAAGAAACTGTGATGTAAGTTCTTCGTTACGTGTTTCAAGCCAGAAATTCATCGCAACAATATACATAAATTAAATCCTACCTCACAGAAAACACTGATACTTAACATACGGTTACTGCTGTTTTAGGAGTATTTGCTGTTTATTGAGCATCCGTAAAGCACACAAGCACATACTGTGTGGGGAGTATACAGAGTATTTTAATGTTTAAGACACGTGACACGTAATCAAGGTCAAGTTGGGTATGAAATGGGAAATACTAAATGTGAAATTAGCCCTGTGCTTAGTTAAGCACATCATGACGTATGGGTGAGTGGGAGGTATAGCCTGTGGCATGTTAATCTCGTGTGTGTGAGTCAATAAAGGCTCCGGACGATTTACCCCTGGTTGATAGCTTCCGGTGCATATTGAATAAGGACCTGCGGGGCCCCAGAACCTGGCTGGGTGCTGCGGAGAAGAGACATATTTTTGCCCTTCCTGGGAACCGAACGCCGATCGTATATCAGATATGTAGCTTGGTCACTACACTGTGCCGAAACATGTGGAAAGGAAGCGTACTTGCACCAGTTCACCCTTCCAGTCCTGTCAAACTTTCGGCACTCCACAGCCGCGTAAAATTAGCAGTACTTCATGCTGTGGGATGAGTAATAGCTCTGACCCAAAATGTCATTTCAAACAATTCCATCTCTCACCACCAGGTACCATGCGGTCTCGGGAGAATTAAGAGCATCTCATTTAGAAGTCACGAAGCGCACAGTCGAATCCTCTCCTTCCCCTCGCCTGTCCATTGTTAATACTGTACCGATAGCCTACTGAGTAATATCCTTCTTTACTTTATCCACTGCAGCATTTCTTTATGCAGAATTTTGTGTTCAGGATCAGAAGCCTCTTCGAAAATTTCGAAGTAGTTTTATATTGAGGCGCTTCATAACTCTCATCCCTCAGCAGATATTATTACACTGATAAAATGAAGGGGCGTGAGGTGATTGGGCAAGTAGCACGCGTGGGAGATTTGAAGTTCTTACAGAATTTTAGCGGGAATGCCTATAGGGAAGAAACCACTAGGGCGATCTAGGCATAGATGAAAGACAGTGTTCAAATTCATAGTAAGCATACTCGTACAACGTGTGACGACGTGAACTTGGATTAAAGTGGTTCAGTGGTTGATGGATTTTCGTGGACACGGCAGTTAGCCTTCAAGTTCCAGAAGTAAGGCAGAAATGTTTTCGCTAGTTAACAACTTTTTATGTTAACATATATGACTATACCTACATTGTGTTAGTTAGTGAAGGGCATTAAGCATATGAATAAAAAGGTAAAGACGCCAGCTGAAGGATTGCTTCCTTGAGAATTTCACATTATCACACATCAAGCTCAGATGTACACTGCGATAATGCACACAGAGTTTACAGAAGCAGCGCTAGACTAAATGCCACGGATGAGTACGATCTTTTATTTTTGATGCTTATTTAACAACCATCAGTGTACTTTCTGTTAATTAAGAGAAATAAAAGAAAATTGTCACCCAAATGTAACCGCAGTGAAGAATAAAGACCATGGTCAATCTAATACGGAGAGGTAAAAATGTAGTTCACAAGAATCATATAATGCTATTCCGTCTAAACACAACTTTATTCTTAAGGTTAAGAACAGCTACATGTTTCGACTATCTAAAGTAGCAAACAGACTGAACATGAAGAAAATAAAAAGGAAGATTTATTTTTGCAATTAATGGTTTGAGACCTGAAATTTACAAAGGCGATGTTAGGTCTATAACCAATAACTGCAGCAATAAAACTTCCTTTTTATTTTTTTCATGTTCAACCTGATGAAAGCTACTTTGCTAGCCGAAACATATAATATATATATAAAATAAATAAGAATAAGTTTGTGTTTTATAAACGGAACATAATTATATTATTCTTGTGATGTTGTAAACACAGCGGGGATGAATCTTCTCAACAACTTTTGCTTCAGTTAAATTTCAGTAAGACTTCAGAAGTTTAAGTAACTTTAAAACGACTATAGATTGCAGAATTAGTAATATTAGTTTTTCTGCCTTGTTGCAATGAAGTACACACCAGCCGTGTGAATGTGGTATATCTTCGGTGTTTCAGCGACACACAGTGTCTCCCTCATGAATAGTTATGTGATCATTAACGCGGACACACGTTGTGGTTACGCCTCAGTCCATGGCACTTTGAACACTAACTCCACATTCAAGTGGCAAAACACCCAACAAATCCTCACTGCTTACACTGGCCGGGAAAGGTTCAAATAATTTTTGTTTTCATTCATTTAGTCTTCGAAATTCCTCCATCAACCCGCCTTTGAAAAAAAATTAACATACAGCGTTTCGGGGAAAGGATTTTTTTCCATCCTGAAGCAGAAGAGTAAGGAAAACGACCACTTAGTTGGGCCCAAGAGGAAAATCTATTTTCAACCTCTTTTCACATCGGGCCCAGCAGATTAGGAGTTTCTATTATGTTTTTGTCTGAGGACGGGGAAAAGTCCTGTCTCTGAAACGCTGTGTTTTAATTTTTATTTGAACTCGTACGATGGACAACTCTATAGAGCGAATAAATCCGGCTGTGATGTTCCACTATGACACCGTATAGAAGTGTATCACATATTTGCTGTAAATAATTCTTGATTGCTTAAATATAAATGTAACATAAATATGATGGTATTAGTAGCAGCGGTTGTAGCGGTAGTAGTAGTAGCTGCTGTTACAGTTAGCGTAGCATCGATACCAATAATAGTAAGCTAATGTAACAATAAAGTTAGATGTATATCAAATCAGGCTATGAAATGAAAGAGCAGCATCATACGAACAGTTGGCAAGAGTAGCAACAGCCCTCTCAGCACACAGTGTGATGACGAAGATCCTGTACAGGTTTACAATTCTTAACATTCATATGGACAGGAGTTCTTGGAACATGCCACATGTTTCGCAAATTTATTATTCTTCAACACTTAATTGTTGGCTATTTGTAATTACGTTGATCAAACTGTAATTATAAATTAAGCAGTTTAACACATGACAGGAAACAATTAAATAACAATAGAAATAATAATAATATGGTAATAAAATATACAAGAAAGGTATGTAATGAAATATACAATGAAATAAGTCACTGAGCTAAATATTGAGGTTCGTCACGTAGGTAAACCTTCAGTTCTAGTAATGCCTGTGTCAATCACCAGCCTAGTACCTAAGACGCCGATCAGCAGTCATCTGTTCATGTGGTATCCGTCGCTCTTTTCTGAGGGGTAAGCGGACGGTGCGTGAAACTGACTAGTCACCTTCCACGTAGTGCCGAGATGAATATTTAGACCTATACTTCCAGTCCTCCGTACGGCTTCATGCCGCGCATAGAGACAACTATACACTTTACTATGTCTGCTGCCGCTAATAACAACACAATGCCAGAGGTATATACTGCACCGCCGTGTTAGGAGCCTTGGTACAGAACGTGTTTTCAAGATTGCCTTTTGTGTATGTATCCCGTCGCACAGTGGTAACGGAGAAGTTGCCGCCCGAGAACGGGGAATAAATCGCGCTTTGTGAGACAGGTTCTGACGGCGGTGTCTATGTAGATACAAGTCAAGCCGCGGTGACTTAAACAAGACTTAGCTCTTTAAAACATGCTTTTTCATACGTACAAGAATTTCATAATAACTCACACGAAAGGAAATACACGATTCAGTTTCTTGGACAAGGTGCTAAGAACGTTTGGACCTAAGCGTGAGGAAATTACATCAAGACAGTATGCATACTGGTCCTCCAGCTGTTATGATCGTACGAATACTTTATTCAATAGAGAAATGTTAAATTCATAAGCGTCTCTTTCGATAAAGGCTTGTTCTCCACATTTCATCAACATCCGGAACATGTGCATGCTGTCCTGTACAAATCTGCTCGTTAAGTGTGGTTTGTGTTGATTTGCACTGCTTCAGCTGATACAAATTTTGGTAAGGGTTTGCGTTACGTTACGCTACGGAACATGAGGCTGTTGCATCCTCAAGACTGGATTTCATTTTCTTAGTGTCCCTGTATATTAGAGCTTGTTCCTTTGCATGTTTATTATGACCACTGCCCTCTTTACATATAAAATGGCCATGGTGGAAGCAAGCAGTAAGGTGGACGTGGAGTGAGGCTTCTGCGTTGGTGGTGTATTCTGAACAGGTCCTCATATCCACATTGTGTTCTGAACCGTATTGGACAAAAGAATCATGGATTTCGAAGCACGCGTCCGAAGTTTTTATTGTACTGGGGCATTTGTTTCTGCACGAATCTTCTCATCAGAAAACTTACTAAGATTTTCGCCCGGGCGCACAGCGAGTTGATTCGGTCTTGGGCTCCGCTACATCTACTGCCAGATCTGTATACGATTCATTTACCCTGAAGATAATATCTACAATATTTGCTGAAACATCGGGAAAATTTCATTTGTAGACACGGCCTAATTTCGAAAGCCATTCAACGCAATAATATATTCATAATAGTGGGTTACATTATGATTTTCGGCAGTAGAATTTCACTCTCCATCACAGTGTCGCGTGTGGTGTGAAAAGGAAGAACAGGGCAAGTGAACAGAAGAGGGCGCTCTCGGACGCATTGATTGCTGCTTGTCCGATGGCAGTGGGACACGCGATGTTGGAGCTAGCACCGTCTTCGCTACATCATACAGGGTGTCAAAACATATGAAGCTTCGTTGTCAGAAAATATGTTATGGATTTTCGAAAAGCAACAGAACTGCGAAAATGGAATAATTGTAATAAATTTGGTTAAAACTGAAGACGGACTTTCAGTATGTGTCTAAAATGTATCTTCCTACGAAAATCCAATAGGCCTACACTGCACCAGCAGTATCACTTTTACTTTTCAGCATGACCAACAATCAAGGCGTAGGCCTATAAAGTAAAACTCTCCATTAGCGATTTGTAGCAACCCACCGATACATAATTTTACAGGACACACAAGAAACTAGACAGATCCTTAGTAGACCAACTTAGGCGTGTTATGTTTTTACCAATATATCAGGACAAGCAGTATTTGTGGACACAACATTTTGATAGACTGTGTGTTTTTAACCAAACTGTCTAGTAATGTGGGAATCTCAGTTTGATGAATTTGTGGGTTACGACAAATTTCTGTTTCATGAGCGATATGTGTATGGATATGAAATGAACTCATACTTTAAGGAAATAATATACTTTAGAACTGAATGAATACGGATGTCTTAGGGAAGTATTCGTGTTGAAATAATAGGTAACTGAAATAACTAAATAACTAAGTCAGGCACTCACCCGCTCAATCGAGCAGAGTTTTTACAATGTTGACAAGATTTGCCACAGGTTCCATCATGTTAGAAACTAGTCCTTCAAAACCCCCCTCCCACCATATTTGTTGAGGAGCCATTTTAATGTTATCTAGATATTTATTCTATACCTCCCAAGCAGCCGTGT
Source organism: Reticulitermes speratus (assembly GCA_021186555.1). Classification (NCBI taxonomy): domain Eukaryota; kingdom Metazoa; phylum Arthropoda; class Insecta; order Blattodea; family Rhinotermitidae; genus Reticulitermes; species Reticulitermes speratus. The sequence continues at coordinate 28,286,709 of JAJKFL010000005.1, forward strand.
CCCATAAATTTTTTCGAACGAAATTTTATACCGACAATCTCTCCCATGAGTGCTTCATGTCCAACCCATCTGTTTCTTCTCGATTTTGTCATCGGAATTATATATGTAGAAGGATAAAAATTATGATATTCCCTTCCACGCAATTTTACCCGTCTTCCTGTTGCTTTCTCCCTCTTGGGTTCAAATATGAGCCTCAAAGCCGTGTTTTTAAAACATCCTCAATCTGTGAGTATCCAAGTCGTCTGGGATGGTACGCCATGTGGGTCGGTGAATGCTTAGCTACAGTTCACTACTCACCTCTCGCATGGACTAACATACCGCAAGACTTGAAACTTCATCACCATCACTGTGAGAATCTCAGATCTCACCCTCAAATTGTGGTCTTCCAATAATGTAAGATAGCACGTTTCGCAGATTAACATGAAGATTCTAGTCTTCTGGGATGTGCCGCCAAGTCTACCGTTAAACAGTTACCAGCACTATTTAAAATCTTCCTGTTTACACCGCGTAATATACGTTTCGAGCTTCACTGACACTGCTTTCAGAAGTTCAGATCTCACCTTCAATTTTGTTTTCTACCACTGTTGTGAGAAACCCCTGAACAAGTGAAGTTATATATTTTATGTATTATAATGCTTCCATTTTTAGAGAGCAGGCGAGAGAGTAATGAATCTGAATTGAACCGCAGCAGGCATTTCCAAAATATACGAAACGGTCAGAAAATAAGGTCACATGACGTATAATTTCGTAACTAATGAACCTACACTGATGGTGATTATATCACATGACTTACAATACAACGACAAAAGTACACAGCCTATAGGTCACAAATACATTTAATGCTTAAATCCTACATGTTTCGGCCTCCTTGGCCATCCTCATGGAGACAACTATAGGTATTATTTTAAACACTGAATATCTTGTAGTCTTTTTAAAATACAGTAGCAGAATATGCTTATTTAAAGTACTACGTACGTATATGTAAACTGTTAATCCGAAATTTATTAAAATGGTCTATTACACGATTTCATGAACTGAATGATTAAGTTAAGTAACATGTGGGTGTTCCAAATTAAAGTTGATCGCTAAGTGGAAACATTTCGGACAAGATGGTTGATATCAGAGGATAAGGACTTCTGTCAACAGGGAATAAGAAGCCTCGTCCCACGATATGATAAATGCCTCGGCCATTGTGAGGAATGTGTGAAGAATAATGGTTAGCAGTGCAATTAAATGTGAATTTTTCTTATTGGAGCCAACATGTATGAATTGTAAATATATTTTCTGACCGAACGGTGTGAAGTGATATTGTGTATTCAACTTACACACGATGAAATACTTCTTATGTGACAGGTTGGACGAGCATCTGGTAACGAATCACCGCTACCCGGCCGACCAATACAAGTGTGAGCTGTGCCCTCGAGCCTTTTCCTGGAGGCCCAGCCTTCAACGCCATCGAGCTCTCAGTCACGGAGAAATCCGCAAATATCCGTGCGAGAACTGCAGTAAAGTGTTCACGGACCCCAGCAACCTTCAGCGCCACATTCGAACGCACCACGTTGGCGCGCGGTCGCACGCTTGTCCCGAGTGTGGCAAGACGTTTGCCACGTCGTCAGGGCTCAAGCAGCATACACACATACACTCAAGCGTGAAGCCGTTCCAGTGTGAAGTGTGCTTCAAGGTAACACGGCATGTTGAACAGGGAAAAAGAGGACTGTTTCATTTATCCACTAGCATAAAACACATTGAGAATATTGCGGTTATGAACATGATTACTGAACGTGGAAAATAAAATCCATCGAGAGACCTCTTTATTTGTTCGTGCAAGGCTGAGGCAGTACAATCACTTAATCAAAAATATGTAACCTCAGTAACTTAAAATTTTGTGAAAAGACAATTGCATTCATATGAAGATAGTAATTTGATGGAATAACCAGTATGATTACAGGTGGTTTTCTTTTTCGGTAATGGTGGACACTGAAATATCGTTAACACATACAACTGCCACTGAGTTTATTTCTGCATTTTTATCTGTTCATAAGTACTTACTGCATCTTTAGCACAGACTATTAAGCGTTAGTTTCATATAACGATGGTTCGCGTCAGTGATGTCAAAAGCTCAAACTACATAGCATCGAATTATGTACCATGACACTGAACAGTAAACTGGAAACAGTATGACAGGAAGCAGTCGTGACTTCGTTGGAGGTAGGCCTTCTATAACAGCAGTTACCAGGGCGGGTTGAGAAAACCACGATAAACTTAATCCAGCGTAGTCGGTGTTCGGACCGAGATTCTAACCCACGAACTCCGACTACGCAGGAGCAATGCCAACCATTCGGCCACGAATTTCGAATAGAATAAAGTGTATTTTGGTTGTCATTATCATCTCTGTTTGCAAACAGTTTGTCTTCTTATTCTTCCTCTGCTTTTTTTTCTACTTTGATTTAATAATTCGATTCAGTTCTTCATGATTAAAGTGCTAACGCAACAACTAAAAGGCCAGTTACAAGGAAAGCACAGAGACATAAGCGAAGATACATACAGTAACTAACGACAAATATAAACACATGAAAAATAAGTAAATAAGATAAAAAATAATACAAAGACAAATTTTAAGTATCTGTAATTAGCATAATTATTTTAACAAATTATTGAGAAAAACGGACTTTCCCTTCAGTATACGTGTATCTCTACTGATGTCATTAGCTGCCAGTGTGCATCTGGCAGAAGGACAGTTGGTCAACATTGAACAAAGTAAATCTCTGATATTTCGAATGGGCACAAAAGGGCCTATTGTTTCCAAAAGGGAAGAGAAGAATTTTTATCCAATATACATATTAGATACATAAAGCGCATGTAGGTGATGTGTGCGAGCACTGATGGTATGAAATTACAGGTATTTAGAATGTTAACCTAATTATATTGTATGTTAGAGAAAACGACTACACACACACACACACAGATAAGAGCTTCACCACTGGATGCACTCGAGCTTACTGGCCTCAGTCGAAGGAACTGAATTTCACGCAACAGATCCCATATTTTAAGTTAGGTCTAACTAATGTAAAATACATCATCAGAAGGCTCTCTAGAGAATAGAAGGAAAAAGTTGCATTCTGAATTAAACTCGCAAACCTAATTATCTGGGAAAATACGCGAGAAGCATGATAGTGAATAGGAAGTTTGGATTCGGTAAGCACTCCTTGATGATGACAGTGATGTTTTATTAATTAAACAAAAGGGATGTATCTGTTTGTCTGGTTAATCGCCACTTTTTGGGATGTTTTATTTAATTTTTAATTATTTCTTCTTTATCATTTTTATCTTTATTCTTCTTTCCCGTCTACTTTGCCGTCTTCTTGTCCCAATAATATTCTTGAACTTGTTACAACCTGTCAGTATTCTTCTAAAATGTCTTCATATGCCTGGACATGTTCCAAATTTGCCAGGAAGTCAGGTTTCTGGAATTTTTCATTCTCAGTACTGTTCAAGTGATATTTTTTTGTAACCACCTGTTTCCATTATTGAACTTGTTTTTCACTTCATCCGTGAACTCCTCTGAGAAAGCAGTTGTTTGGTAGTTCCTTCCCTGCAAACTTTAGCCCGTTAGATGTAGTGAGTATAGCTACTTCTGACAGTGAACATTGCTTGGGAATGTAGGTTGTGCCTCTTGTTCCAGGCCTACACGCAGTTTTCAAACCTGTGTCGTCACAAGCGGATGCACGCAGACTGTCGCATGCAGATCAAGTGTGTCAAGTGTGGCCAGTCATTCAGCACCGTCACATCACTCTCTAAGCACAAACGATTCTGCGACTCCACAACACCATCCCCCGGAGGGGTTGGTGCCCCTCAACCACCCCAGCATCACCCTGTTTTGCCTCCCAATACCGGCTCTGCCATGACCCATCTTCCGCACCCACACCCCCAACATGGGAACAGCACCAATCCTTTTCTCATGTACTCAAGACCACCAGCAGGACTTCCATTTTATCCACCATCCCTCATCAGTCCTTACCCTTCAATTTTCCATCACGCATCTCCCCACACATCCCATTCATTCCTGAGCAATCCTTTACTGTTCCCTACTAGTCATCACACCAAACTTCTGGATGAAGAACACGTATCGAAACAAAATACAGCGCTGAATGTGGAGTGCCATCAGCGCCAACATCTCCTTCTTCAACGTTACAGCGCCAATGAACGAGACCAGCAATCATTTTCTGAGAGGAATAAAAGAGAAAGCTTCAGGAACGGGCCATCTCTAACACCACCTCAGCTTGCAGCAGGGTCTAACAAAGTTTCACCACCCTCAGCAGATGAGGCAGTGTCGCAAATCCGACCATCTCCAGCTCGCCCTCCGTTGAGTGCAAGTGGAGGTTCAACATACCCCAACCCTAGAGATTTTCTCCCTACAGCCAGTGAATTCCATATATCTGAAGACAAAAACAATGAACAGGAAATTTTACCAAGAGACTTGTCAACAGGGACTGACGCTCGTTCACCTTCTCAGGATCGGGAAAAGCTTGGTGATAAGGCAGAGACAAGACCACGATCTGCAAATAGTGCTGATAAATCTGAAGGTGAGGAACCACTGGATCTGCGAGTGAACTGTAAACGAAAACATGAGAAATATGATTACATGAAGGAAAGTGAAGAACGCTGTTCATTTGTATGTACGTCTCCTGTAGAACAGGATGAAAGGAAATCAAAGGAAAATGTCTCGGTTTCAGAGAAACTATCCACTTCCTCTCCAGCCAGACAACAGTCTCCACAAGAACCACAGCCACCCCCAACGCCACATCCCCTGCCACAAACAAACCACCAGACACCGACCCCTCTGGGAGAGAAAGTGTCATCCTCTCTTGCAGTTAGCATTTCGCCGACTATGGCCTATCCACGTCCAATACACCCCATGTTCCTTGAGGCTATGTACAGACCCCCTTTCCCGAGTTTTCCGCCACCGCCGCCGCCACCACCACCACCAACTGGTCCAGGTCATCATGATCGTCTTTTGCCCCCTCCACCACCACCCTTTGGAAGGTTTCCTTTCCTTGGACCATTGGTTAATGGCATCAGTAATGGCCACATTGGAAGTAGACCACCTTTTGACCTCCTAAGAGCACCATTATCTGGTTTTGGTTCTGGTAAACCTTACCAAGATGTTCTAAATACACACCTTGGTGGCAACAGTGGTGGAGGAGGTGCCGGTAACAGTGGTGGCAAGCTAAAGGACCGTTACTCATGCAAATTCTGTGGCAAAGTGTTCCCCAGGTCTGCGAACCTGACCCGCCATCTTCGTACGCATACAGGTGAACAACCATACAAGTGCAAATACTGTGAGCGATCCTTCAGTATATCTTCTAACCTGCAGCGTCATGTACGTAACATCCACAACAAGGAGAAGCCTTTCAAATGCCCTCTGTGTGAACGATGCTTTGGCCAGCAGACTAACCTGGACCGGCATCTCAAGAAACATGAGACGGATGATGGCAGTGGTGTGGTCTCAGTGGCCGACAGTCCAGGGAGTAGCAATGAGAACGATCGTGAGGACTCTTGCTTTGATGAAATAAGAAGTTTTATGGGAAAAGTGACCAACAGTGGTGCTGGAGAACATCTCAGCAATAACCTTATTAGTCTTCAAACACATCTGTATAGTACCCCTCGTATGTCCTTCCCCCATGTGGTTGATGTAGTGCAAAAGGAAGATGAGGACTCTGAAGGCCTATCAGAAGAAGTGGTTTCTCCACCCAGGCATGAGGAAGACAGACTGAATCTTCATCCTTCTGAGGACTCTCCTTTAGCCATGAGGGTCAGCCAATCTCCTGTCTCTTATGAAGTGAAAGTGAAGGCTGAGAACCCAATAAAAGAGGAACCTGCAGCCACCAACAATAACTGCAACGAACAAGAAGCCATTGAAGTCTCCACCTAGCGATAAGAAATTTAAACAAATCTTTGGTGCAGTTAGGGCAGAAACATGATGTAGCTAGGGTGTGTATGTGCTGCAGACTACAGTGACTCTCACATTTATTGGATGGAATTGATCAGTGTTCCCGGAAATCATCTAATTTTAATTTTATACAAAAATATCACTGACTCTGATTGGCTGCACCAAATATGAATGTACGACATGCAGTTTACACTGTTATCTCAATCAAATAGTTCCTAGAATTTAAACAAAGGAAGGAAGGACTGTTGGAAGTTGTTGTGACGTATTAAATTTATATGAAACTTTGAAAATAGTACAGGGTCTTGTACTGGTTAGATTTGGCTGCTACTGTTCATATCCCATGGAAGAACTCCAGACTTTCACAATATTAACAGAAAGCGATAAGAGTGCTTAAGGAAATACAGTTAGTGAGGCGGGAATCCAAGTATCTCATCCGATAAATTATGTATGAATGTGTCATGTATATACATGTAATGGTTCGAGTGTATTAAACACAGAAGTGATAGTCACAGTAGCCAAAGTTAAATATTCCTTAAATGTACAAATTATGGAAAGTTAAATAAATTTGTGTCGTATTAAAGAGAAAGTTGTGACGTATAAAAATATTGTCAACATCTCGACACAAAATACTGATTAATAAATAGAGTATTCGAAAATTTGGCATGAAGGTGTATTGTAAGATTTCACATTGGTTACATTTCCCTCACTGTACATTTCTGGTGGACCTAAAAGCACAATATTAACTGTTCAACACATTTAATGTGTTCATTCTAAAGTAATATTTAACCAACACCTCAAATTGAAGGCAAGGAATAAATAGAGTTACGAACTGCAAAATAAGAACAATTTCACCAAAGGAATGCTCTTTTTGTCCCGTTGACACCTGTATTTGTAATTATAACTACATATATTTGCATTATGTGATTTACATTGAAGGCAAAGATTCATTATAATTATTTCTCATTATTTAGTGCATTAAGGAAAGCTGGTATAACATTTTACCAAAGATATTGCATTAATTTATATTTCATTGACTTCAAACCAACATGTTTCTGTGCAATTAGTTACTACCCACGTAAACAATACCATTATCAAAGCGTAACTTTGTCTAGTTTTTTAAGAACAATTTACACTTATTTGTTCTTGCTTAATTTTGTTTTCAAATAAGCTTCCAGTCTGGGTTTGTGTATATTCTGATGATGTCACATGGCTTTATCAATTACTTTGTTCCTATAACAACTTAAAATAAACAAGACACTGATTTCTCTCCTCAGTGCACTTTTAACACTTTAAAGCACAGTGACTACTACTACATGTAAGTCTGCTTTAACATTCACAAAACTGCTCACCCAGCATTTCTATTCATTTTGTATAATTCTGGACTAAACAACAATTATGTTAATAAACCTCTTCAGTGTTAAGAAAGACCGACGATTGGGCAGGGCTACACATTTCACTTGTCACAATGTATCAAGCTAAAACCTCCATCTTAATTTACATTGGAGGTACTAAAGAGACTTTGAGCTATTTTTCTGATGCACGTGCTGCAAGCTACACCCCTTTTTAAAGCCCTTATAACTTTTGCTTATGTTTAATATGTGTTATTATATAATTTACAGCTTATTCACAATATACCTTACGTGTAATGGGTTGATTCCTTCAATAACCACCAAAAGTGGTAATATGCCTTCTTTACGAATAATCAAATTCACTCTTCTTAAGAACTTACATATTAAATATCTGTGTACACACATTGTAACTTGTTTTATATATGCCAAAACATATCAAACGCACAATACTTCAATCTTTCAAAGATTATGGGAGAAGTCTCATGATAACCTAATTTCATGTTTTGTAATGTAGTGCAGCATGTCACAGGGTGCCTTGAGCATCCATCTGCCACACTTTAGAGGTTCAGACCAAGTATTACATTTGTACTTCATTAAATTTCAATTCTTATTTGTGGAGAATTCATGGACTTGCTTGTTGAAATTATGTGAATATGCATTCTGTGCTAACAGCACACAAATATTTAATGATATGTTAATAATCTAAAGAACTATCAAATTTAAATTATCTGAATGTATATTCTACAATAACAGAGTTTAAAACTTAATTTTATATTAAGCATGCAAACTATCAAATTAGGATATTTTGAATACCTGTTACAACCACAAAAGTACATAAGTTTGAAATTATGCTAAGTATTTCAATCATCTGATTTTAAAAACTTGGTTCAAATTGAAATTTTTGCTGACAGTGTTACAGAGTCAGTCCATCTTCATAAATTACGTTACGCACTTAAACAGCAGTCAGTTTTAAATTACGTGAAAGTACCTATTCTTTGGTAACACATAAGCTTTATTAGTTCGTAAGATATCAAGTCACAAATTTTACTAACATTACGTACACATCAACCGGTTCAAGTAGAGACAGTGAGAGTGTTGATCTTCTATCAATTATATACAAATAATATTCCATGAAAACGTATATGTGTGGATGAGTTGTGTCACCATGCTGCACGAATATTTGTCACTAACCACCATATCAGTCTTTCATTTGTTCGCTTTTCTTAGAATGACACTCATGTCGAACTGTTTCGTCTTTTCGACGTAATTAAATGATTCCATTTTACCGTTTTAAATATTTAAAGTTATTAACTATCATGATGGTATAATAATATCTGTGTATGTTCTTTGCTTGTTACATAAGGTGTGTATAGTGTTGAATGCCTCAGTGACTTCGTTAGAGAAGACAAGAATGTGTAATAAACATATTATTCATTATTTGATTCATACTGTGTTTTCATTTTTTAACAAACTAATTTTTTGGAAAATAACAAAAATATCAACGTCCGTCAACGCATTTAGCATAATAGCAAAATGAAATTTATTTGGAGCCTTAGTTTTTTGAAGCTTTAGATATCAGCTTGGCAACACATTAAATTTTTATACGTGGGTTAGAAGACTATGTATTGGCAAGTATTTCGAAGAGAAACCGGAATAGTGCAAAGCCACCTCAAACACTTCATATTTGGCGTCTAACTGAGAGTTACTGTGTGTTATTTTCATTAATTTGAAAGAAGGGACGCATAATGGCGAAGTTAACTGCCGGCCTGCATGTTAATTTTTCGAAACTACTACTACGATTGCATTTTATCGTGTGTTCTACATGCAAAGTAGAAAGGTAAATTCAATTTGTACTCCCGAAAAGGCAATCCAACCCCTAATTCAAGTGCAGGTGAAAGCGGGAAAGATTCTTTTGAGATTAGTGGATTAGAAAATTAAATTCCTTTTGATGCACGCTGAAAAGTTTGGAATATTCAGATGGGCATTGTAGTCACACTGAACACAATTTATTCTTCAGCTATACGAAAGCTTCCACACTGGGCGGCCATTTAAATATCTAAATATGTGTATATTTGTGGTAGTGCCATAACGGCCTCAGGCTTTTCTAAGTATTAATATTTTTAGTTTTTGGGCGTTAAAATATCGGAAGGATGGGGATCACGTTGGTAAGTCAGGCGACGAATATGTGGGCCGCGGTCTCGGGGTTTCTGTTCGTTGTAATAGGCCATCCTGTTGTGGAACCATTTGAACATTTTTATTTTTGTGTAAGAGTGTACATGACACTATTAATTTTATGGATCTCTGAGTAAATCCGGTTGAAAAGCAAAGCATAGCTGTAATCAGATGGAACAATGTCTAATTGTGTGGCACGCACGCATGGACAGCAAAGGGGCAGAATGACATGTCACCACGGTTCTTTTCACTGCAGTCACTACACACAGAGAGGTTTTAGTTTTAAATTAATTAGTTCACTCTTTGGCGCCAAACGACGCATGCGCTGTGTCGCAAGGTGCTGGGTTCAATTCCTGAACGATGTGGTGCATGCGTTCCCCAATTACGGTCAATCTTGTATAGTTCTGTTGGGGGGTTTCTATTGCTTTTGCCCTTTTTAAAAATTTGCATGAAAAAATGAAATCCTGTACTTAAAATCCGAGGTTGTGCAGATTTCAGCCGGAATTTAATCCCAGTGCCAAGGAGCTGCTAGAAGTCTCTTATTTAAATGTGTTACTTACCGACGCTGTGTTTTGCAAAGATTGTATACAGCCGGTAATGAATGAATTAATACGAAACATGGTTGGAATTATGCTGACGTAAAAACCGAAGTACTCGGAGGCAAACCTGTCCCAGTGCCACTTAGTCAACCACAAATCTAACATTGAATCCATTGAATCCGGGCCTTCACGGTGAGAGGCCGGCGACTAACCGTCTGAGCCATGGCACGGCCGCTAGGATAGACTTACCCATCAAAATTGTGAGGTAGATGTGTGACGAATGTGCCAGAAACCTCACGTACATCGGCACATACCCATGGAAGCAGAAAAGCCGGAAGAGCCCAATATGAGATAATTCGATAACGTCTTGGCATGTGTCCTGGCCGCCCTGTACTTATTTATACTGGAGAATGAGGAATACCGAGCGAACTCGTCACGAAATCTGTTTTTCTACTGAGCGGACTTCCAGTCCTAAACATCTTGTACTACTAGTGTCTTATTTCGACATTGTGAATTTATAAAACAATGGTATTCAAGTTAGTGTATTGGGTAGCTTGCTGGATTAGCGCGCATTTCGAAACGTAGTCGAGCCAAGTATGCGTTGCTTGTAAATATGTTATTATTATTATTATTATTATTATTGTTATTACCGTCGTAACCCTTTTAGAAAACATAATTAGATATGCGTTTTGTTTAAAGTAAACCTCTCAGATATAAGCTCAACTTTTCATACCGTTGCAACGTGTAACTGCTAAGCTATTCCTGTGACCGATGATTCATTAATTATTGCCACCAAAGTAAGACTGAATGTTTTTCCCTAACTAGTTGACATTCAGATTCATGAGAGATTTTTATGTTAAACGCACCTTACTTTCGTTAAAAAAGCCTCATTGCTGTATGTTAGTTTTCGGTAATAAGACTAATTAGTAACGACGGACAGGCGTGCTAGATAATAATATATTACAAGCACACACCCGCGCGCGTATGTAGGCTATATCACAGACAGCAGGTGTAAGGCCTTCAGTACCTTATGTTAGGCAGAGACTTTGTTCTACCAGACAAATCGCGTCACTCCTCCTCAGTCACACCGTTCTGCGTGACCGCAGGCAAAGCAGTGCTCGCCGCTATTGGAGTTTGCCTTCAGCTGGGGTCTGCACATTGTGTTTGATTATGCTGCAGTTAATATTACGTTTTTGCCGACCGTATTTAAGGAATATGCTGGGAATGTTTTCCTTCGGCTTGCAGACGCGCATCTCATCTAACAAATGCTTTGTTCATTGCACGTGGAAGTTTTAAAAGTCACTGACCGCACTGTTGCCATATTCAAGTTTTTGTAGGAAGGACTGAAAATACCACGTTCAAAACTCTTTCCGGATTGAAATGACAATTGACTTCCCATCTACGTGAGTTTTTAAATTATTTACCTAACACTTCATACATATGGGCATTATTTTCAAAGTAAAATGATACAGCTTGACGTGGAGGTAATTTCTGTCTGTCCATCCGTTCGTCCGCGTTGTGACCTAGTCATTCATTCATTCTTTCTGTAGTCTGTCTTACGACAGGTCTGTAGTCTCTTCCAAAGCGAGTTCTCCACAGGGTGCGATCTAGTGCTTCCTGTTTCAATTTCCAGTATCTTCTCTTTTCCTTAAGGTCATCCAGTAGCTGCTTACGCCTTCTTCCTCGTCTTCCCATCATTTCTGTCCTTCCCTCTAACTTTCCTTCAATCCCGTGTTTCAGAAGGCAGTTTCTACGCAAGATGTGACCAGTCCAGTTAGCCTTTCTTCTTTTTATTGTATGTAGGATATTCCTCTGCTTCTTAACTCTGTGTAATTCTTCATTTCTTACACGATCGGTCCAACTGATCTTCTCCATTCTTCTCCAGCACCACATTTCAAAACTTTCCAGGTATTTCTGAGGACAGTTTCTTTTTAAATAAAGTGAGCCTACTTTACGTAATACCATAAACGGACTTATTTATGCATAAAATCATAAACAAATTTATGAAATTCGACTTTTGAGAGCTCTCTGCATAACAATAGTGAGCGATTTAGATTTTTGACACAGTGACCGATCACAAAGTCTACTTGACGCAGGCCTTACATAGACTTTCTCATGCAGCCTACAAACTGTTTCACGTACCTAGCAATTCGCCATGATTCTTTATTATGCAACTGAAATAAGAAGTTTCATGTTTCGTGCCCAGGTTTTGCCGAAACACCAGGTAAGGTCATCGAAAATGTTATTACGAACGTTAATACAAAAAAAGTAGCAGAAGGAGCAGTATTAGTCAGGAACAGATAAGTACACGGTAAACATACTCAGTTTGACATAGGTACCTTACTTCAACGATAATCAGAATTCTCCATGAAATTAGAACGGCCTGCCGATGAAGATGGTTTAACAGTTCTCCATAGTGGTTATGTAACATGACGCTGCTGAGAAGCCACCGACATACGTAAGATTAGGAAGCATTCATGGAATGATCACTGACAGAGGAAAACAGAAGCAGCTGGAACAGGCCTGTCCTAGTGCTACTTCGTACGCAACAAATCCTATATAATCAAATCACAATATTCAGCCCAACAAACGCACTATAGTGTTTCCAGATATTTTATATTACAATAATTGTTCATCACTCCGTACTGTTTCGATCCCTTATGGGATCATCATCAGGGATTCAAAGTAAAGTAATACTTCACAAAACTGAACTAGCAAACCATATATATACAATAAAAAGATGTAAAAAGCCAATCAGTTAAAATGTAGGCTTTTGTTGTGTAATGGATTCTGGTATACTGTTATTTCGGAGACTGCCTACGTATGTAAGGAGGGTATGAACAATACAAAAAACCCATATATAAAGTACAACGGAAAAGAACCCGTGTCTCCGCGATAAGAAGCCAGAGACTAACTGCCGGATTACTGCTACTAACCACTGCCTGGGGCACAGTCCTGTTTAATATTCGCTCATTTAGACAACAAATTCTCCGCCTTTATAAACCTCGCAGTTTTATTCCTATGTTCCCGTAAGCCAGCCGCTGTTCTCTACTGCAGACCAGATAAATTGAGTCCACACTGTCCTACCTTATTTCTGTATAATGCAGTTTAATTTTGTCCTCCCATCTACGCCTAACTCTTCCAGTCTGTCTCTTCGCTTCAGGTTGACAGACCAAAATCTTGTGCTTTCTCACATTTCTCCATTGCGGGCTACATAGGATGCCTACCTCATACATTTTTACGTAATCGGTGTAGTAATATTTTATCTAGAGTAGGTGTGTGTGTAATATAATTAAGCACCTGATTATACAGTTATGTCCAGTTTTCTGCTACTTGCTTTCTCTTAAATCCAACGAAATACTGGACAAAGAAACTGGTACTGGTACTTATCAAGGACAAGGGACCTTAGTTAAGCATCGTAAGTTCGAAAGCAGCACTGGTGAGCCAACGAATGGCTGTAATATTGAGTGTCAAATGTTGGGTCATCACGCTAGCATCGCTCAGTAATCCGTACACTTTGCGTGGCTAACTCGCTTTATACTGTATATCGATAAGAACGGACACGGACACAGCTACAGGACATCAAATGAAACCTCCACATAATCCTGCAACACAAACAAAAAGCCAGTCACATCGTGCGACAATTTATATAGTACAGTCATATCCTCGTTAAATGTGTAAGGTTAGCAGGGTATTTTCTAAATCAGAACCTGATTGAACTGTCGGTAAACATTAACGTCGTGGGACGTGACACAGTTTTTGATTGGTAAATTTTTGAGGACGTTTCGGAGGACTTGCTGCGGCTATTTTAATGGCAGTGCAATTGTTGGTCTGTTTAGTGATTTAATTAAATGATTAACTGCATGGGTTCTGTAACAAGTCTATATACTTTCGAGCTAATTATGAATAATCCTGTGGTCAGGGCGGTATCGTCAGGGGAAGGAAAGACAAGATTGCTTGATGTCGGAAATTTCATTATGTTGCATAAGCCTCATGAATGATCAGGATGAAGTCCTGTGGCAGCATATTGTGAACAACGTAACCAACCTTCGGGTGCCATAAAATGCGATGAATATTTTGTCTCTCAAGAAGGACCTTGCTCTGTGGAGTTACGTAACTTCAGCTCTTAACTGATCTTCTTCAGCCTTTCCAGTTCCAAATGAAATCTGAAGGTATGAGTCTTTTAGAGGCTTAGTAAGACTTTTTGGGAAAATAGATCGGCCCGTAACAATTCATCATCACGTAAAGAAGAAACACAGCAGAATAAAACTCCCAACATACATCCATTCCTCGAGCGGGATCCGGATCCACGATGGCAGTGTTCGTTCTTTCGTTCGTTCATTCGAGGACTACGAATTTTAGTCGCGCTGTTACGTTGTGTTTAAGTAACTATTTAGACTGTAAATTTTACAGGCTACCGTTCAAAATGTGAAACACATTTTCACCTTATTAACAGAGCCGGAAGATAATCCCTAACTACCACAAAACCCCTTCGATTTATTTTTCACTGAAAAATGAGTATAATCGTTTCTTGGCCTAAAATTCGAAATCGAAACAAGAGTTTGCACCTGCTCCAACCCGTCAATCACTTCGTACCAGGAGCTGTGGGAGGTATACCTCCACACATTTATAACGCCGACCGTAGATGGAGGTAAATGTTCAAGTTTCTTATCTGGCCATTTTACACTGGGGAAAGGGCGTCTGGTACCCACTGGCGAGTTTGCAATGTGAGCATCAAAACCGGTATGAAAACGGCGCAGAGAAAACGAAAACATAATTTAGTTATTATATAAAATGTATTTGTTGTGTGAATATTAATTGGACGCGACTGTAGCGACGGAAACAAATGAAAAATTAATAAGGTTTGAGCAGCGCGTTGGACGGTGGATGGATGATACGTAGTCGGTTGCGTCAGACGATACCTGCAAAACAAGACACAGTACTCCATACAGGGAGTTTCAGTGATTACTATCCGACGCAAAATGCATTGAATATGTAACATAGTAAATGACCTTACAGGCTTATAACTTGTCGTCCCGCATTATTATAAATAAACTCAATACATATTTTAATGAAACGGCTTAGACTTGCACGTGTGTGTGTTTCTGTGTCATTAGTTAATACTCAGTTTGCTCAAATTATTCTAAAGAGGAATAATAATAATAAATTAGGTGTGTTCAGACAATCTATAATTCATAAAGATCCGTGTGTAAAATTCGCTTATGATCCGTGAGGACATTCGCAGTAATTAAATACCCATTACATATTCCGAAAATAGTAAGTACGTACAGGCTACAGAAATTAGGACGCAGAAATGGAAGGCTGATAGGTAGAAAGAAGGAAAGGGAACAAAATAAAGAAGACAAGAAGAGAGCAAGGAATAAAAAGAGGCAAAAAAGGATGGAAAGAAACAAAACAGAAACAAATGCAGGAAATAAAGAAATGAAATTAAAACAAAGAATCAGAGAGAAATTAAAGAAAGAACGAAATAAAGAAACAAACAAAAGAAAGAAAATAACAAAGATAGCGGGAAAGATGATGAAAATAAAACACAGATACATGTAACATGGTTAGTTGGACAAAGGCCTAAATTTCCTTCAAATCTTCGCACTGCTTCCCGATTTTAGAAGAACGTCCTGACGCTATTGAAACTGGAATTCCACAGAATAACAGAATGGGAATACACTGGCTGGGACTTGATCAGCATCGCTCAGGGATAAAATTGTTCTCACATAATACTGTCACAATAATAGTTATATATGATTACTTTTAACTGATACACTTTCTTACAAGTAGCATAAGCGTTTCAGCAATCACTAATAAGCACCATTCCCAACCCATGTTGGCCCGTGATGTTCGTGAATGACATTCAACGCTACGAAAATGACTTTAATTATGCCCCATGAAAATGACTTCGTATCAGTGACAATTCAAAGGAGTGGAAGGGGTTTGTGTGCTAATACGCATTCCAAATACGTGGCCGTCAAGGATACTAAAAATGGTTGTGTGTTCAGCAGAGATAATAAGACAATAAGGGTGACATGTACGTACCGTGGAGAACTGACCATCCAGTCAAGGTTTCATGAAGGCAGTTTGGAGGTTTGAGACGGACATCAGCTACCTGATGATTGAGGTTACGGGTTCCTCTGAAACGTCGATATAATTCTACCAGACTACATAGCGTCACATCCCGGAAGACAGATCTTACCATTCACTGCTGTGGGACGCTCAGATATCACTAAGGCATCGTTTTATTTGTTTACTCGTATTTATTTATTTATTCATTTATTTATAATCTATTTTAGAATGCTCTTAGTTCCTCACACCACAAAACATATATTAATGAATAACATCAGCACTAAGTCACGACTGCGGTTAGTCGCCGGTCTTTCACCGCGGAGGCCCGGGTTCGATCCCGGGTCAGTCCATGTGGGATTTGTGGTGGACAAAGTGGCACTGGGACAGGTTTTTGCCCGAGTACTTCGGTTTTACCCCTGTCAGTTTCATTCCACTGGTGCTCCATTACACGGAACACCGAAAAAAAAACGTATCATCTTCATCACAGGGTTGCACAATAAGCCTCAAGGCTGCGGTGCGTCCGTAGCATCTGCTGCGGGGCCCTACACCACAAAAAAAAAGTCACGACTCGTTCTTGTGACGTGGAGTGATGACACTTCGTCAATCAAAAGACGGAGTGGTTACTTTGCCATGACTCTTTCTTGTGGAATTCTTTACTTAGTGACACGGCTGTTCCTCCACAACTCGATCGCCGGGGTCTCAATGTTAACGGCGGTGCAGCACGTGAAGGTGGGTATTGTATGAACATAGCACACTGCCTTATCATTTCACTTCGATATAAGCAGTATCTGTCTTTTTATAACTTTCACATGTTCAGAGCATATACATGAGTAGAACATTTGAGGTTTACACGGCAGTGAAAATTCATATTGAGGTCTTTTGTTATGACAAGTACCCAGAAGGCAGAGGAAGTACGAACTTTACCATTTGCATACCGTGTGGCTGATACAGCAACTTCACTGAATTACTCAGCTGCCTTTATACGCTCTGTGGCATTAGTTGGCAGACATAGACTTTCGACTCGTGTCTATTTTGCACTTTTTAAATGCAAATTTACACACAACAACGGCCTGATAAACAATGACAATCATAAGTAAATATTAGCATGCTAGAAACTGACGATGACACAACCATCGGCGTCGAAAAGCGTCTGACAAATGACTGAAATACACTGTACAAAAGCAGCTGTATTTTTGAATAAATTTGCTGAGGCAGTATATTGCAGCGAAACATTGGTATCCAGCTGTCCGAGCAGAGTGATACACAAGATTCAGCGACTCCCCTCCCCCCAACAGGCAACACCGGGTACCTTGACGCCTCGCCGGGCGTAGCTCGTACGATGCAACCTGATGCGCACATCTTGGCTGCGAACAGCCGACTGAACGTCACCTTCTGCCGAAATACATGGACTCGTCCATTCGGTTCTTGGACAAAGACTGGTTACTGCTGTTCAGCCATCACGTAATTATCGTGGTATATACCCGACGTTTCGGGGGATCGTTGTGCTTGCATATTGGGGGTCAAGCAATCTAAGGACAGATAAGTACTATAGTGACGCACCAGTTAATTATACTACGTACTTAGCAGCGGACGGACTGTATGACGTCACAGCCTGGTAACAGTACCACGATGCGGGGACACAGGCATTTGGTAAAGGCAGCAACGTATCTGGTGTTGACCACGTGCGTAGGGAAACGGAAACGTCGGGGACGCTGATAAGACATAATGCGTAGCAGCTTACTGTTCTGGAAAGCGGGTCAGAAGAGGGTGACAGGATGAGATTCGCTTGACACTAAACCAAAAGTGGGCTCACTGATAATGACATCCTTTAAAGCGCTGTGGTTACGATATTTACCATCTGCTATCGCATCCAAAAGCATTGTATGCTACCGACAGAATATATTTATAGGTTTCACAGCCGTTACCAGAAACAGCATAAATCAGTTGGCCTCTGGGCTTATTAGTGAGATGGGATCGGAATCTTTAAACATAATTAAAATGTCAGATTTCATGGCGCTCCCACAGATCAAACACGTATTTAGTATTATTAGGTTTCTGGGCTTTGTCCACCGCTGGGTATTACGTGCAGAATGCAAGTAGGGCTACTCCACATCTTGCCACATGAGATTGGAAACGGATCCAGTTTCGGAAACGCGTGTTATGTTCGGAATGTTAAGAAGATGAACAAGGGCATGAAGCTCAATAATACTAACTTAAGTTACTTACGCCAGGGATACAAATATTTCCCAAAAATCTGGGAGCCACCTCAAAATTTTTGGCGCCAGGAAGGTGACATGAAGCAAGTTACATACTGGGGACACGCAAATATTAGGCGCCACAGTACAAAACTTGGTCTTCCGGGCGACCTGGTGCCTGGAATTTGTGCACCCGTGACCGACTCCATCATATGAACTATTTGGAATTGGTTCAGCATATGTTATCTGCTGTCTGAACGGTTCTGGCACGACAGATAAATACACTGCATGAAGTCATAAACATATTTTATTGTAGTTGGTTAAATGACTGGTATGCACCACGCCACAAAAATGTTTCACATAAAATTTGTCTGCCAGACTCAGACCAAGGCGTGCATTTTGTGCCATGTGTCAATTTACGTACGACTTTTGCCTGGAGGGACTGATAACTAACTAACTACATGGAGCAGAGTCCTTCCTAGCAAGCTGGTCAAGAAATAACCCGCATTTTATAAAACCCGAAGGTTCATTACCGCATTCACAAGCGCCCGCCACCTGTCCCTATCTTGAGCCAGATCGATGCAGTGAATGCCTACCCATCCCACTTCTCGAAAATCCATTTTAATATTATCCTCCCATGTAGCTCAGGTCTTCCAAGTGGTCTCTTTCCCTCAGGACTCCCCACGAAAATCCTGTATGCACCTTTCCTGTCTCCTATTTTAGTTCTGGGAGGACTGATAAAAAAAACTAAAATCCTCAATCCGAAACGCCGGTGGTCAGACTGATACTTGAATCCGGGACGTCAAATTTATGAATGAGGCTGCTACCCACTCGACAAGAACGCTCATTATTACAGCATCAAAGTCATTAAAATCTGTTCATTGCATCGCAGAACGCAGTACATACACTATCTGCTCACGCGACGTTCAGGACACAGTTGTCTCAATGTGACGTCCGGCAGGAAGCCGCGTATTCCGGACGTTCTGTTCCCACGACGTAGCGCCTGCTGGGCGAGGCAGAGTAATCATTCCGTTGCGGTTGCAGTGACTGGGTGGGACGTCTCTACACAAGTGCTGGCCGATCAACCTTATGAAGGTAAGGAGTGACTACACTCGTCAGTAACACAGGAATTGGACAGTTTAATGTTGAACGGGGTGTACTTTAAGTGTATGAATAAACTGTAATTTTATAGGCGTGTAATACGACGCAATGCCGATCCCAGTGGCCGTGCGGTCAAAGGCGTGGGTCTGCGGCCGCTCGCTTACTAGGATTGTGGGTTCGAATCCCACCGGGGCATGGATGTCTGTCTCTTGTGAGTGTTGTGTGTTGTCAGGTAGAGGTCTCTGCGACGAGCTGGTCCCTCGTCCAGAGGAGTCCTACCGACTGTGGTGTGTCTAATGTGTGTGTGATCATGAAACCTCGAAAAACGAGGAGGCCTAAGCCCCTGGGGGCTGTCGAGCCATAGAAAAAAATACAAGACGCAATATTTAACTTGTGTAGTGGACGACGAAAGGGCGTACGATATGAAGTAAGCATTTTGTCTTAGACTGCTAAAAACGAGAACTTCCTAGCATAACTCAGAGGCTACTCTCTATGCACAATATATGTCCTGCGTATGTGGTAGTGTTATTTTAGTTTTGCGCAAACCTTAAGTTCAGGAAGCTGTATGCTTTCAATTTGTAGAATGTAACCTCAACGTCTTGCATCGTCACCGCGTTTCAAATTACCGACTTGCCAGCAGTATTTGATAGTTGACGCTTACCGGTATGCATGTTTATGATCTGTAGCCGTACATGTTTGACTCCAGTGGTTCGTTACTTTAATTTGGAGGATAAACATTAATCGACGTGAACAGCACATGTATTAGTGAAGATAAGTTTATCGTAGAAAATAATGAAGACCATGACATTAACTCCTTGAAGCATGAACTGAATCTAATATTTAAAAATTAAATTACTAACTCATACAAAAAGCACTGCATATCCATTACAAAGACCAATCGGTTAATGCTTCTTAGGGACAATAGATTCTTTTGAGAGCCATACGGACCAGGCAATACACTCAGGTGTGCTTGTTTCGTTTCTTTATTAGAACAGCGCGAATCTAAATGCAACGGCGAAACAGCTAAGTGCGCACTGGCAACTAGAAGGCTGTAACGATTAAGAAGTTTCTGATTGGCAGAGTGGGCGTGCGCACACTTGCCAATGAAAAGTTGCTTGTATGTGGTTTTATTCATTCAGTACACAACGGATGTCACAAAAATAGAACGTCTTTGTGCTGCACTGCTTAGGGTGGGGAAGTACACCTTAAAAAGGTATATTCGGTACATCCAATTGTTACGCAGTTTTTAAACAGCCAGTTTCATAAATTATACGAGTGTTTAATAAAATGTCTAGGAATAGCTCTGACTATTTCAGAATATCGGAGAAAATTAAATTTATCACTGTACACCCCAGGAAGACTAACTCCCGGCACACATATGGCGATGAGTACTCGTCTTTATGCCCCGGCCGCTTTACGACGGGAGAATGAGCCGGTACCCATTCAATAGGAGGCTCGATGAACACCATGCCGGTTTGGACGGATTTTAAAAGAGAAGAATCAGTTTCCCCTGCCGGGAATCGAACCACGATTCCTCGGGTCTCCCAGCCCGTAGCCTGGGTGTTACGCTGACTACACCACCCCGGTTCCTGATGAGTGTCGAAAGCTTTAATAATACGCTGATGCTTGCTAGGCCATGAATTACATACAGGAATACTCCAACTGCGGCTGCCTGTGTCACCACAAAAGCACGGCTCTAGCACGAAGCTAAGAAACCATTTGTTCTTGCATGCAGTTTTATTTCAGACGTTACTTTGAGTGTGAAGCAAATACAAACACAATTCAAGTGACAAAAAATGTAGGTGCAAAATTCAAAGTGTAATACAAATTATGATAGTGATGTTGCAATAAATGATTCGATGGAAGAGACATCACTGCTTCTGTGTATTACTAAGGACAGGGGTATGGATTTTGAGTATAGTGATGGAGGACATCTGAGGAAGTAAGTGATCGTACTTGAGGATCGAATGAGTAATTGGAGAAGTCTTAAGAGGCCGGAGAAAATGGGATAATGAGGAGCTCCATGTTTGCACTCCTAATCAGCCATTATTCGAGTGTTCAGATCAAGGAGGACGAGATAGACGGGCCATGTGGCACGTATGGGGGGGCGGGGGGAAGAAGAGATATGCATACAGGATTTTGATGGGGAACGGTGAAGGAAACAATCACTTGTAAGACCTAGGCTTAGATGGGAGGGTAATATTAAACTGGGTACTAAAAATTGGATGGGATGACATGGACTGGATTCGTCCGGCTGTGGATAGGGACAAGTGACTGGCTGTTGTGAAGATGGTAATGAACCTTCGAATTCCATAAAATATGGGGAATTTTGGGACAGGAACTATTAGCTTTTCAAGAACTCTGCTCGATGGTGTTAGTTCGTTCGTTACAACTATCCTGGCAGAGAGAGAGAGAGTACACTGGAGACAGGAAGCAACAGGGAGGTCACTTGACAACCGTACCTAGACGCACGGTCACACGTCGTTGTATAATATATGTAATATGTGACTAAACTGATGTTAAGAGTAGGTGTTGGAAATGACCTCTTTCAACTGACACACATGCTTCACACCTGGTGAACAGATTATTAGACATTGCTTGAAGTTCTTGCCTAGAAATTGCGGATACTGCGCGCTTGATGAAACGGCCACTGTATGACACCACCAATACTATGGTCGCGCGTATGGTTACACTGAATCACCTGAGTTACACAGTCCAGTTTAATGCGCTACATGTAACACGTGTGAGGCACAGTGTAACGTAAATTTGTTTTGTTCACGATTATGCAGTACGGTTTGAATACAGACGATTTTCATCGTGGAAACATGTATAAGGAAGAAATAAGTATCGTCGTAAATTTAGAATACGGTTTCCTCGTGTTACAGTTCCTTCGAAATCGAGCATGTCTGAGAGTTGAAGGTCATTTCCGACGCCTGCTCGAACATGCGGCAAGTTATATGTAGCATATGCGGAAATGTCAGGCCGTTCAATTTGCCGCGTTTTCAATTTAACTTTCCTGTACAAACTGTCCAGTGCGTGCGGTCATCTAGAAACACGAGCGTTGTGTGTGTGTCCTAAGCAACAGTTATTTCTGCGTCGAGAATGGAATATGTTGCAGCTGGTAAGTTGACGCAACAGTGAAGTTCCCTGTTCACGTATCATAGAAATACTGTGATCCATCCATGCTACTGTTCAGTTGCTTGCATGGATATAACACGTTTCATTGCACGTAAATTGTTCATTGTCGTTATCATTGTTTATAAAAACTGGAATACAACAAACTTAACAGATTTTTTCAATATAAAATTTCACGAAAATCCGTACAGCGCTTCTCGAGTTGTTACGTGCTGGCAGACAAAATATAAAAAATCGACGAACGTTTTAGTCCGATTTTCGTTGCGAACGCGCAACAAAATTTTTGTTATCTGTGAGGAATATACATGGCCGTGGCGTAGCTATGATTTTTGGTCCCCAATGCTAAGCTTTCCGATGGGCCTTCTTGTACCCGTGACGAACATGACCGTCTGTTTGTAAGTCTGTCATAGACGTGGTAATAAAACATAACTGTCTCTAAATGCCTTTCTTATATGCAGCACTGATGTGATTATCACATCCAGGACATTTTTTGGTTTGTTTATGTGTGCGCGGGGGGGGGGGGGGGGGGGAGGTGCAGAACATATGCATGAATGTATGCACCACCCCGAGCACTACTGGCAGTTGCAAGAACTCAATTTTCGGAAAACTTGAACGTCTGTTGTTTTTAAATGAAATCCCCAAATTACGTTCTAAATTAAAAATTCTTCTTCCTGTTCTTTACGTTTGCAAAATCACTGATAAGTTCTTTAACGTTTATATTGGCTGCCGCTTTGTGTTCGATAACAGAAATAGTAAGATAATTAAGTGTGGTTTGGCCCGTCGAATTTGTTTTGTAGTTTTTTATTGCAGTTAATTTACGAAATGATCTTTCAGCACTGGCCACCGTTACTGCTAGCATAAAAACAACATGAAACAGTATGTATGTCGGAAAATTAATTTCCCAACAACTGTACTTTTGTAAGAAGAAGAAATGAAAATTGCCTAATCAACATTTCTTTAGTTAACGTTCTTTAACAAGGAAACTGCATGAAGTGACTGAAAAATGACATACCACTTACGGATAGTCTTTGTTGGGGTTTGCACATAGGTTT
Organism: Reticulitermes speratus; assembly: GCA_021186555.1. NCBI lineage: Eukaryota > Metazoa > Arthropoda > Insecta > Blattodea > Rhinotermitidae > Reticulitermes > Reticulitermes speratus. The sequence goes on from JAJKFL010000005.1 coordinate 28,310,280, forward strand.
AAGATATCAGATTTTGACATTTTTTGAGGGTGGGGTGGGGATGTTCAAGAAATCAAAAGTAGTTGGTCACTATTTGCATACTTAAAAAACCGCCGATTCATTTGAGAATTTATCCTGTAAGATTCATATTAAAAATATTTGCACCCATAAAAATCGTTGACTAATTTGAGAATTTGTTTTTTCGGTTCATAAGAAAAATATTAACTTGAGATAGTTAGTTACGCTGCATATCAACGTTGCCAACCTACCAACGAACACTGTGCTACCAAACACAAAACTGTGCTACTTTTCCCAAAATTATTCCACTCCAGAATTTTTTGGTGTTTATTAATAAATCGATAACAATTGGGCGAAGAAGTCGCCAGATAATGTAACCAGCAAAAGTTTTCCCTGTCCACGCCATGAAGGCATATGTGGGTAACAGAGTACAGTGCCGCTCATTCTTAACCACGGGACTAGAAGGAAGTGAGAGGTGAACTTCACGCACCGACCGCTTTACCCCCAGGAAGGAATCCCAGTACCCATTGAAGAGTGGGCTGGGTGGGACCCAGAGCCGGTCTGGACGGATTTGGGGGGAAAAATCCCTTGCCCATGCCGAGACTCGAATCCCGGACCGTCCAGCCCGTAGCCATCTCAGCCAAATAATATGAACGTCTATGAATTATCTAACAAAACACAGTCTCATTGGTAAGATAATAAATTTCGCGCACTCTAGCCAAACTTTGTAATATATACGATTATTATGCTAGAGCTGGCAACGCTGAAGCTTATTCACGCGAAGTTGGTTCTCGCGAATACGCTCGAATTCGCTTGACAAGGGAGTAATGTTCAGTTAGTGTAAAAAAAATTGTTGCGATGGGCTCTTGCAAGAGCGCACTACGCGCTTAGAATAAATATCGCGCACTCTTCCGGTGAGTCACGCCACACGATATCAGAAATCAGTTCTTTGTTCTTCGCAGTGGGATGACTGATGTTGCATGCGTACTGTTTTAGTGCTGTGGACGTAAGGTCTCAAACGCATATGCCAAAAATACATCCTACAGGTGTTGAGAAACGTTGCAAGTCGATGACAGATTAGTAAAAGAATTTGTAATATTCTGTGAGTCATTTTGAACACTTCCAAAGAAGTGGTTCATCAGGTATGTCTAAATGTGTTGATTGAGATATGAAGCTTGCCTGCAAGCCACGGGCGCACCCAAGGGGGAGGGGGCTGCTGCAAACGCCCCAAAACCGAAATTAAAAAAAAACAGATTTTGTAGATATTATGATATCTAAAATTTTACCTGATTGACCCTTCAGCCGAAATCAGCCACCGAAATCGGCTGATCAGTAGTACATTAGAATTCTGAAAATTAATAATAATTAAAAAAAAGAAGATAGGACACTGAGTCATGGAACGTGTAGTTACATTCTTCTGTATATGCAGTTGCATACCGTGTTATGTTATACGTACGACATGATTTTCACAACATCATTTTTAAAATCTAACACAAATTATAAATAGCCTCGGGTCAGCCCCCCACCCCCAATGAAAAATTCTGGGCGCGCTCCTGCTGCAAGCAGAGGGACGTTACTTTGAACATATTTTGTGATCTGAGGCAAGAAAAATCAATGTTGTATCGACTAGTGACGATAAATACTTGTAGTTCGCTGTTACTAGCGCGAACTGAATTGGGTGTGTAGGGAGAATCCTCCGACGTGCTTACGCAGCGTCGTAAAATGGACGCCCTGTACTTATGTATGTATACTTGTTAAAATCTCATGGTATACCCGATCAACAGCGTTCGAAGCTCCAAATAGTACAACTTGTGCAGCGTATCCTTTTGCTATACTGCTGAGAAATTTGCATCTTGTTCTTATTTCACTTGATGGTGATATTTAGAAACGATTGAATTGAGCGGCTAATTATGGGAAAGTGTACTACCTGTGATTGACATTTTAAATCACGATGGTAACTGTACGTATCACATATTTTAACATTAAGAAACTCGTTTTCTTTTTCACACAGTATTTTTGATTCGCACCGATCGTTTCCCTGAATGTCATATGGTGCAACACTCGATTTTCTGTGAGGCAGGAACTGAAGTTTTGCGTATAATTAGAGGAACGCCAGTACTCAAGGGGTTAAGTGGTCGTGGATTATTACTTTAAGCACCATTCACATCAGCCTTCGTGGAGGGGGCAGGAAGAAGAGTTACCGTTGCATCTCATGGTAGCCTGCCACTGGCAGGAGTTTGAACCCTCTTCGTCTGCAGTCGGATGGGCTTCCTAGTTGCTACCGAAGTTTCTCTTCATGCTATGTTAGTATGCTATTACGAGTAACTGACTGTCGGTTTGTTAGGCGTGTTCGCAATATCAGCGACTGTTAGCCTCGTCATGTCTGTCCGTCCGCTGGTATTAAGGCGTTTCCCACCAAAAAGATGTCTGTGAAATATCGCGTTTGGATTTTTTTTTACTAAAATTTGTCTACACACTCAGATTTTTGTTAAAATGGGACACAAATAATAGTCACTTTACGTGAAGACCTACGTGTGTTTATGATCTCGCTATGCTTGTTCTCCGTAGCTGAGAGAGACTGTGTTCTCTGCGAGATGCGACTCGCGCAGAAGAAACAGATGGTCATCAACAATGATCGATTATAAACATCGCGTATCGACGTTTAAGAGATATCGATGTGTAAATCTCCTGGCTTAGAATATATGTATGCTGATCAAGTGTAGGCCTAAATCTGTTGCTAAAATATGGAGAAGGCTTATCGTATGTGTTAAAATTCTCCCTGTTTTACTGGAAACTATTCAGTAAGTGAACATTAGTGAAAACAACAGAACGAAAGTGCCAGAAGCGTTACGCTCCACAGGCATTTCCTAATTTTGTTAATAACCTTCAGATTTGTGTTATATATCGTCATTCATATAGCGAATAGTTATATAAGGATTTTAAAGGAGTCGGTCATGGCTTATCTTGAGGTAGTGTAATGTCATTAATTCTGAGACACGATATTTTACGTAGATTCGAACCCGATACTGCCCTAACAGAAGTCTGGAGAACTACACAGATAGACCACCTTACTCTGTAATTGTCACAGTACCGTTTCATACTGCTGGCATAAACGTCTGCTGTTTGCAGCACAGACGAAACGTCGTTGTGCAATGGTTAACACTTCAGGAGGTCCTGGGTTCTGTTCTTGTTCCCGCAGCCAACTACCCTGAATGGGGTATCTCGTAGTTTCGCTTGACTCTGTTCTTGTAAATTCTGGAATAATAAGCTAAAATAGGCCACGAACACTGTAATCCAGTTCCTCTCTTCATCGGCATTCATTGCTTAGTCTGTCTTGCGACAAGTCCATAGCCTCTTCCAAAGCGAGTTCTCCACAGAGTGCGATCTAGTGCTTCCTGTTTCAAATTCCAGTATCGTCTTTTTTCCTGAAGGTAATCCAGTAGTTGCCAAGTCGTCTTCCTCGTCTTGTCGTCCCTTCTATCTTCCCGTCAACGTGTTTTAGAAGGCAGTTCCTACGCAAGATGTGACTCATCCCGTTAGCGTTCCTTCTTTTTAGTGTACGTTATAGGTTTATCCTTCAATGGCGTAGTTTCGAAATTCCATGGAGTACAGTCCTCGAGAAGCTAACAGTTAGTCAGGCAGTCTAGAAATTGTCCACCTTTTACTGAATTCGAAAGATTGTTACTCTATTCATAAAAATCCGTCAACAGACCTTATTCTGGGCCACAATCGTCCCATCCATAATATTAGATGCTGTTTTTAAAATCGATATTCATATCCTACTGCTGTCTTCACGTAGCTGAGTAATTAAATTATGTTACAGCATGGCTGAGGGACTGTTCTGGTTTCTGCTTCTGCTGTGTGGTTTCCACGCACCCCTGAAAGCCGTCGGCGTGCAGATTGTGGGAGTACCGTCAGAATCTGAACTGACTCAGGATTGTATACATTCAGAGCGACTTCACACAGGCAACGTTTCAGCTGCTGTGGCCATTCCTGACGGTTCTGAGGGACTTGAAACCAACACGCATGATGTACCTGCTACTTCCAACTTAGAAGTTTGTGGGACAGTGAATCTAAACGAAATTGTGGATAAAATGCTTGACACTTTGAGGGTAGATATCATACAGCGTGGGAAAGATCGAATTAGCATTCCAAATGTACACGAAACTTTCAAGAAGAAAGTGGGCTTTGTTACAGTTAAAGGTGAATTTGAAGGTGAGAATGGTTGGGTGAAGAATCTTTCCACAGTTCATAGAACAGCAGATGTTGTAGCCTCATCTTACGACAGGTGGATCTCAGTGTCCTGTGGCTTCGGACTAGGCGATCTAGAACTGGGTTATGACAATTACGTAGCCAGGTTCATGAGTCTTAAAACACGGGGAACGATAAGTGGAACTGTTGGCGAGAATTCTATACTTCTGAATGCTACTGTGACTTGGGCCAACCATACGTGTAATGTAACACTGGATGAACTGAGTTTAAACCAATTCGGAGGGCTTGTTTTGAGGGTAACAGGTTTGGGATTCATGAACTGGCTATTTTCAAAAATTTCTACTTCGGTTCTCCAGCACTTTAAATCGGAGGTCAAAGACCAAATAGAATACACATTGAGGGAGGAAGTAGAGACGTATTTATCTCATTTTAACTGCAGTGATTACTTTCCTAAATTGTATGGTGATCTGACAGCAAATTAATTAGTGCAGTCTACCACACATGTTAGAGTAGGTTAACCTGAATGTAAATCTAACTAACATTTGCAACTGAAATATTTCTAAATACATTCTTTTCAATTTGAAGTATGTTTTTGGCCTGTAAGTGAGGGCCGGAATAGCGCAGCCAGTATAGTGACTAGGCTACGGGCTTGACGATCGACTAATTGGTGCTTAATTCCAGACAGTGGCTAGAGTTTTGTCAGTTCTCCACCGAACCCACACTGGCTCTGGGTCACACCCACCCTCCTATTCAATGGGTACCAGGATGTTTAGCCTGGGTAAAGCGGCCGGGGTATGAAGCTGACTTCCGTCTGGGGCAGAAAATAAAAACGCGTGGAACAGTACTTTTATTCCACCATTCGTACTCAATTAAGCACAAATACACCATTACGTTTTGTCTTAATAATATTGCTGTTTATTGCTAAGGCATTATTTTGCCTGTACAATTTTTATTGTAGCTCTTGTTCATGTCATTAAATGTGTATGTAATATTTGTATCTTGAAAGTGTAATCTCATTTTAGATGTACTGAAACATGCTTCCTCTTACTGTCTGCTCATTAAAACGTACCTTAATCGTGAGAATTAATGTTTATTCAAATCCGCATCTGTGTGATTTATTCACGAACAGTAAGTAACATAAATAAACCTGTCTGTTCCTCTAAAAATAATGTACAAATATTTTGTCGTGATGCTGTTCGTATGAACCAGAATCACATATTACGCATGTTTTTACTTTTATTTAGTTCAAAATTTAGCATGCGGCATCGAAGAGTAGGGGAGAGGGGGGATAGTTGGCACAATTTTCACGTTATAATTTTTCACATTTTCCCTGTACATGTTAAGTTGAATATAGCGTATGGCTAGCAACACTCTTGGGCTACAATCTGACCTACGCATATTTGACGCTATTCATAAGGAATAGGAGGGAGAGGCTTTTGCCCTAACCTCTGCACGTGTGCCAACCTGCCCCACGCACGGGGTAAGTTGGCATATGGTAAAATACGTGGAAAATCAAGATGCCAACTTTTCAAGGCCAAGACATAACAGACAGTGATTAATATAATGTTTTATGGAACAAACGTGTCAGATAGGGGCGCACCAAAGGGGGGGCTACCAGGCTGCAGCCCCCCAAACACCCCAAAACTGAAATTTAAAAACACAGATTTTGTGAATACGATGATATCAAGGGTTTTACGTGATTTACCCTGCAGCCACTGAAATCAGCTGATGACTAGTACATTAGAATTTTGAATAATAAATTAATAAAATTAAAAAACAATAAGATATGACACTGTGTTGAGTCATGGAACATGTAGTTATATTTGTATGTATATAAATGCAGTTGCTGACAGTGTTATGTTATACTCATGACAAGATTTTCATAACACATATTTTAAAATCAAACACAAATTATATTCAGCCTCAGGGTCAGCCCCCCCCCCCCCCCAATGAAAAATTCTGGTTGCGCACCTGGTGTCAGATATAGGTTGTGCGCAACAACGAGGTGTTATTATGGTAATAAAACAGTTGAGAAACAATAGAATTTCGGCCCAAAATTCAATACATTTACTTAAATTGAAAAAGGAAATCAAAAGGAAAGGTAACTCAGTATGGCACAAGCCTACCACCAGCAATTCTAAATAAAGTATCCCAATCCTATGAGACTGGTAATTTAAGCAAACACAGTTGGGAGAGCCATCAGTCCATTACTCAAGTGACCGCAACTTGCATTCTGTGCACTGAATCCACATTTCTCTGGATGCGCCAAGACAGTAGAGGTAGGAAGTATCCTCGGAGTCTTCTTCGTCTGTGTCGCCTGCATTTTTGGATTTTTTTTTTATTTTTGCGTTCTCCTCTTGTAAATCTCTCTTTAGATACGTGACACGATCCTCTTTCTAATATCTTAGGCCCAGTTCTTCTCTCATTTGCTTCGAGCCTTCTGTTGTACTGGTGTCAAAGCATTTTTGACAGAGGTATCAGCCAAAATGACAGTTATTTTCTTGTTCTTGTTTACATTGTTGCTCTTTTTGCGTACGGTTTAGGAAGGTTTCGAACGTCCTCTGGAGTAGCAGGATGTGTGCAACTTTTGAAGCAGAAGATGATCATTTGGGAGAATCATCAAAATCGCAGGAAGTTCACTGTTGCTACTGGAATCTGCAGCCTCCATAGGAGGGGCAGCTATATCTGCAACGTAATCTTCCATAAATTCCTCATTTTTAAAGATATCGCCGCTGAACAGGTTGTTGCATCTGTTATATTACGGATGTTCCTTACATTATATATATATTATAGAAATTGAGGCAACGACATTGCATTGATGCAGTACCTTCTGTACTTTGTCCGTATCATCGGACCTTATCACTTGCTTATTAGTACTTTCTCAGCATACGTCTCTTTGTATTCGCTTTGCCCAATGTTTGTAACTGCTTATCTGTTATTCTTCCTGGAATTATGGAGCCCACCGTGTGACTCCTTGCAGACGCACAGTCACATGTGGAGGAGTAACGACTACTCCTACGCACAGATCACACACAAGCCTGTCTGATAAAACCTCTGACGCCTGAAAGGGCGCATTCCCGATCCTGCCGTTGATCAAGACAGTCTGTATAAGTTGCTGCGAGGCCTTCCCGGCCTGTTTTCTGTAAATACGGCCTATTGTAATTAAAGTGCCTGGAACCTGGTACAACGAGTTTGTTTCAAGCATCCCTCATAACCTATACGAACCCTATGCCGGTGGAGCAACATCCACGATACGCCCCACCGGCCTTCTCCGAAATTTCGGGGATACAACAAGGTAAATTCCAGAAAACTGGAATCCTGCTTTGGTATTTGCAGTAAAAAAAAGTCAGGTGCGAAGGTGTGTTGACGACACGAGGATTGCCATGTATTTCACTGTTGTGCCTGTATGGTTAGTTATGCAGGCATCATAAGCTCGGTTCACATACGTGGTAAGCGATCCGTTGACAGACCTGTCAAGAGGCTGGAGTTACGACTGCAGTGTGGAGGGAAGTTGAGGACAGTCACGCCATTCTACTTGCAGTAGTCTATTGCCCGTATGGCCAAATGCGAATCATGGTTGTCTAACAACAGAACTACTGATATTTCTTTAGAAGGCTTAGCATGTGCCACGGAACGTTTTACATAGCTTACAAAATGCTCCTCCGTCATCTACCCAGAGGGATGGACGGTATGTTCAATGACAGTGTTGGTGAGGTGGTTTTACCTCACCCTGCCTTACCCTTTTGCAGTATCTTGCCCAAATACGAAAAGAAATCTGAAATCCTTCGCCACTTTCCTTGTTGACCGTCCACGTTTTTGCAGAGCTCTCACAGCTTGTAGCAATAATCCAGACGTGTGTTGCTCCTATATGACCTCTTCTTGCAAGTACGCGTTAGTTAGCTTCTTAAACCGGACAGAAAAAATCACACTGCTAAACAACGAATGAGATTCTGATCGACAGCGGGGCAAGTTGACACAGTGAGCCAACATGCCCCACGTTGAGTGTGCCGACCTGCCCCGTCGCCACCTTCTTATGTTTTAGAGTGTATCATCCTCAAACAAAATGGAAGTCTACAATTCTCTCTAGCTCCAATGTTAGCCAAAAGGAGGTACTATTCATGGGTGGCACAATGTCACATGTAGCTGTAACCAAACTTCAAACACAAAACATTTTATAAAGCGATAAAAAATTACTTCCTGCGGTGTACAAAATAAAACACTACACCACACTTCAGTCATAGCTCACAAAGCGCTGACGCTTGCTGACCGCTCTCAGGAGAAGTCATTGAACAGTACAAATTGACAGGTGTTGCTATCCTGCGCCACATTTGGGAGTTATGGCCATTTTGCCAACTTACCCCTGTAGCCAACTAGCCCCCCTCTCCCCTATTTCAAGAACGTAGAAGTAGTGTATCCAAATCAGAGTGTATTCTATTTATACACATTTTTTTTCAGATATAAGAAAGTTAATCAAATATGATTTCAGCTTCATGTAAAGTACGCCTTCGTATTGAGCCGAAAATAATCAAAATTTGATAGACAACGTTGACTTATGGATCCAAAATGCAAGATGCAACTGAAATTCATTTGGTAGTTCGAAGGTAAGTAACTGGGGAACAAAATATTTTCCCGTTTCGCTTTCATTGTGCATGCGTTTTTAAATGCGCAAAAAAAGGGGATCTTTTGTTTAAATTTTGTCGAATTATTTGTTATCTTTGCAGGAAAATCAGACGAACAATGTGTCAGGTACATGAAGCGTGTGTTTGATTTATCACTACCAAACAAGAGTAACTGTGTGAAACGTTAAGAGGCGGAGAGAATTGTGTCATTTAACGGCGCAGTCAATGGCTAAGATGATACAACGTCGGTGGTAAATAAATGAGTATGGAATATTGGTGGAATTATGTTGAGACGGGAAACGAAGTACTCTGAGATAGACCTGTGTTAATACCAGTTTGTCCTCCACAGATCCCACATGGACTGGCCCGGGAATGAACCCGGGCATCCGTGTGTAAGGTTAAATGATCCGAAATCCACAGAGAGTTTAATTGTAAAGTTAGTTTTTATTCTTAGAAAAAGGGTTACTGTTTTCCTAAACGCTAGTGACCGGCTCTTGTTTGAAATGGAGATGGAGATGGAAAGGGTTAAAGTTTACATATCGAGGTAACAGGTTTCAATGCTGCTAGGGGCATCTGAATCTCTGTGATGTGACCTATTGGTAGATCACTTGTCACGGTCTAACGATTCCTTAAAGAAATTGTAATACACAAAGTGTACCACGATAAGAACAGGGCAGGGGGCCCTGTTCCACCAGACGAAAAAAAACAAAAGTGCTTCCTGTGCCATCAGCAGTTTCTTCAAGGGATCTCGCTAACTTGTTTCGGTGCGCTCATAAGTTCTGCAAAGATTTTCTCTAACATTTTGTAATACGTATATATATGTTACAAGGTACTTCATTAACCAACTGAGCCATGCATATGTTTATCAAGGGAGTCATTCATACTTACATAAGCAGATTTTATGAATAAAACTACAACCCCGTACTTTTAGAAAACGAATGATTTAGTCTGCATCATTGAAGCATAAAGTTTGTCTAAGTAACGTTCAAAAAATTGGTTTCTACATCACAGAAAACACAGTGTCTCCATTACAAAGACAGAGTGGTTAATACTGTTTAAGAAAGTCATTATTGTTTGTTTTGAAAACCAAATGAAACGCCCAAATACACAGTGTATGGGGAAAATGCAGACATTTTAAGGTGAAATCAGGTCGTACATCATGTATCATTGCTGTTTAACGGCTTAAAAAGATTTACTTTGTTATTAAATAGTTATGTCACAAACATCTGATATGTGGCACGTAACAGGCCTAGAGAATAATTAAATCGATACAAATTTAAATGTAAGATACGAATACTTTTATGTGTAGGTCTATATAGGCCCTTAATCTACATTAATACAGAGTCCGTTGAAATGTCAGCGGAACATCGTTAAACACAGTTCGTCCAAACCAGAGCCTATATAAACTGAGGAATTTAAAAAGTCTTGGAAAGACATTAACATTTATATTAAGATATATACCTTGATAAAGTAATATTGTGCAGCAAGAGGTTCTGCTACCTGGGGCAAAAATTTTCGATAAACGTGGGCACTGTATTACCGACTCGATCGTACCATCCACAGTTGATACCTTGTGTTGGTTTTCGTAACAACTACTAGCCAACAACAGAAGGATAAGCCTCACTCTTTTATTCTATGTGTCCTAGCTACTTAGTAAGCAGAATTTAGAAGTAAAATATCGATGCTAAAGTCGTGATGTGTGTAAACAGCTTCAGACAGATGAACTATTCTTTCTGACTTAAGGTGTACATACCTTCTTCATACCTTTCATGGTACAAGAACTAGACCTGGTGTTAAAAAGCACCAATTTTCTCAACATTATAGACACTCCGTTGAGTAACCATGGACCTAAACCTCCGTCTCTCCACAGCGGTCTGTAGTGGCACTCTGACGAAGTCTAGCTGTGATGGAAGGATAATATTAAAATGGTTGAAGAAATAACAAGGAGTGAAGGTGTGAATGAGATTAAACTGGCTGAACCTAGTGTCTTGTAGCGTGTTTGTTTAATCATTTTCGTGACCCTAAGTGTTCTGTGGAGGCAGAGAATTTCCTTACCAGGTTAGTGATTGTTTATTTTTCAAGTAAGACCCATATCACACAGTTCCGTTCACGAAGACACGTTGGTTAAGTTCAACAGACAAATACATTTCTACTCGCCAGATATTTCTTCGCACGAGAATCCGCTCTTATCCATGTCCCTGTTTGCTCTGCCCCACCCTACTTACGAGCATATAATGTGCCAGACTTACACAATAATCTCTCTTATAGTGTATATCAGGGGTTGCCACAACGCGGCTCGCGAGCCACATGCTGTTCGCCAAGGTCACTGGTGCGGCTGGCGCAAATTATTCATCAAAAATAATATTCAGGTAGTTTACATGCGCACTAGGCTGACCGTGGCGGCGTTTTAAAGTGCTTTGTAAATAAAGGAGTCCCATAACTAACTGAAACAAAATTCTTTTGATGTTACAAATTTACCAACACATGCACTTTTTTCTATTAAAACTTAATAGTACGTTAAAATGCCCTACATATGTTTCGGTCGGTTAACCGACCATCATATGTAGGGCATTTTAACGTACTATTAAGTTTTAATAGAAAAAAGTGCATGTGTTGGTAAATTTGTAACATTATATTAAACATGCACGGTATAAGCAATACTAAAAAATTCTTGTAGTTGGTTGAATAAAAATATGCCATCAAATAAGGAAGGAATGTTTTCTTGTATTAATGAGTTAGTGGATTCCCCAACAAGCAGCAGTTTCCTGTGTTGCTAACACAAAGAGCTGGCTGCGTTTTCTCAGACAGTGGTCTGTGATGCTACCGCAAGGTCGACTTCACAAATAATGCGGCTTTTACCTAAGTTGCCTCGAAAAAGTACGACTCCTGAAGATCCTCTAGCTGGCCGCCACCCATATATTACATGAGGGTCGGCAGAAAATAAGTTTACATGCTTATATTCTCAGCTCTTTATTTTCACTTGTAATAAAAACAGTTCAGATTTAATTGTGCTGCTATCCCACTACTTTTCCACAGAGACCCCGCAAGAGTTGAGGTATGTATTATACAGTAGGACCAGCTTTCCTGTTCCCTGTGGACAGACGTCCGTGTCCTTTGTTGTCAGCCATTTTGTCACAGCTGTGGCACCGAAGATTTTGCTTCTAAGCTGGAAGCAGTTGTTAATTGCTCGGCGACGAATTTCTCTGATATGATTATACTCGATGTATGTTCTTTAGTTACGAAATTAGACGCCACGCAATTTTTTCTAACGATCTTTGGATATACAATATATTACTGTTCAACTGTACTACTTGACACGAAAAAAAAACATTGCGAGATACAATACTGAGGAAGAACTGAAACGATTAACATTCGTCGGCCTTGAATTTCCACTTGTCACGGACAAACAGTGGCTTGGTCTTGGTCATCCCTGGTTGTGTTGGGTTCAAATTTGGCTAAGGGCGTGGGGATCAAGCGTAACCGGCTTGCTTTCCTTACCTGGGTCAACAAATATTTCGTATTTACGAAGACTTTTATTTGAAGGTCTTCGATGCCAATATAATCCCTCTGTGAGCGTATCTCAAACCAGGACCCACTAAAATTGACTCTTTCTGTTGGTTTAAACTCACATACCCGAATCTTTGTGTTGACAAAGAGGGTGTCATGAAGGTTCGAGATAGGAGAATTATTTTTGTGTTTGTGATAAAACTTATATGTCGCAAGATAAAAAGAAGTGAAAGAACACCAGCCCACATCCTTTCGCTTCAGGTTGAGTGTTTCCAGGTTATCGGGGCTGGTAGTGTCACATCTGCAATTGCGGCTTCCTACAGCAATCATCTCTTCTAATTTGGAGGTAAGAGTCATTATCATGATCTTCATCATTGTTATTAATAACGCAAATAATTATACAAAACTAAAAATGTTCACTCATTCGTTATCGTGTCCAACACGCGGCCAGCCATCTTGTGTACGCGGCTAGTGTGCGCACACGTAAATTACGTATACGCTATACAAATTACACAATACTTCAGATGGTTAGGTATACCACTTATACTGATTTTTGCACCTGCTGCTCGCGAACCAGCCCATCATAACGGCTGTGATCCTTTTTCGAAAAAGGTTTGACGCCCCTGCTTTATTTGGATGTGAAAGTTTGTTTTTCACCGTAAAGAAAGGGTATGGATTGAAGGCATTTGCACACAGTGCGCTAAGGAGAATGTTTGGACGTAAGAGAATGTAGTTAGTAGAAGGGGGGGGGGGGAAGAAAACTGCATGGTGAGGACGATGAGATGGGCGGGACAGCTAGCATAAATTGTAGAGATGAAAAATGCGTACAAAATTCCACTTGGAAAACATGAAGGGAAGAGAGAACGTTGAAAACCTAGGCATAAAGGGGGTATTACTACTGGAATTAATCCCACAGAACTAGTGCATGTTTCATTCAAACACACCTGGTCTGTAAGTGTAATTAGTTTAAAAAAACTTTTGCAATTTTGGCTACAGGTTTCGACATTAATATATTATCTTTTTCGTAGAAATCGATTAAAATTACAATGCCATGTCCGTATATGCAGCTGATCAATACAAAACCTTATCAGGAATGTGTACAGTAAAATTGTTAAAAGTAGATGTATAGGGTTATTTATTTATGTATTTGCAAAATGAATCAAATACGTGGTTTGTCTTTTGGTCAGTGTCTTTGTGTTGTCACGTGGTGTTGTCGTATAAGCGTAACTGTTCCTTGTGTTGTTGTCTTCCTTCTTTTGTGACTGTTCCACTGGCATCTTATCCCGTTAGTTCTGCGTCTGTGCCATACAACATACGACCGTACGTGAATCTCTTAATAGGGTGGGTGAGTTTGGACAGGATTCATCTGGCTCATGACAGAGTCCAGTGACGGTCTGTTGTGAAGATCGTGGTACACATTAGCGATCTCTCATCTTAAGGGAAGAATGTAGATTAAGAATATTTGATAACAGGGCGTTGAGGACACTTTTTGAACCTAAACAGCAGGAAGTAACATGAGTATAGAGAAAACTGCGTAGTTAGGAGCTTTATTATATGAGTGACGTACGCATATTTATGTTCAGCACAAACTATTAGAAAGATCAAATGAAGGTACATAAGTTAGGCGGGTCATCTAGCACGTATGGGAGAGATGAAAAGTATAAAGTTATAGTCGGAAAATCTACAAGGAGGACACCATTTGGATGACGTAGTCTTGCAGAGTAGGATACCATTACAATGGCTGTTAAAGAAATATTGTAGTACTGATTGCGTTGGATTCACTTGGCTAAGGATAGAGTCCAATTGCGGGGCGTTGTGAGCTACTTAACCCCTGAGATGGAGACGGTATGCTGTTCCGAAGTTTTAGTGACCAAATACCACTGCCTCGCATATTCTTGTGAATAGGGCGAATTTAGTTCTGATATGTGGAAGTGTAGGAAAGGCAAAAGTAATTTATGGGGATTATGGCTTTTTGTTGTAGGACTGTTAAGACTGAAAGGTTAACACAGGTTGTACACAAATTAACTGAGTTAAGCAATATATGTATATAAAACTTGTATGGGGAAATCTTTCCATATAGTGAGACAAGGGAGAGAATTGTTTACTTCATTGTAAAGCAGATTGGACTGAAGTGACTTAAGAAAGGGTCCAATAGGATGGTTTGTTTTAATTGTGTTTGGAACTTGGTATTTTGGCACCAGAGATTAAGCCTGTTAGTTAGTAAGGTAGTCGATATTATTCTAAGTCAAATGAAATATAACGTGAAACCAAACATAAATGAAATGCCGGCATGGGGCTGTCGATATTTCCGATTTGTGGATTACAATCAGAAAAATTCGTTAATCGTTCTCGGACCAGGATAGGCGACTTTCCATGTCGGTGTCATGTATGCAGCAAGGAAAACTTTTAAGAAGAAACAGCACTGAAATTGCGAAATTAATATTTGGTTTTTCGGTTTTTAAAAATGTGGGTCGAAGATTCAAATCGCATCCAAAATCTCTATCGCAGTAACTGCACATCGCTTTAACATGTGGCTAACGTACACATTGGCAGGAATTACGAAGTAAAATCCGTAACTCCTTTCGGTTTTGCCTATTAATTTGTCGACAGGTAAAAGGATACTGGCACAACAGTTACTCTGTAAGGTGATATGTTTTATCTAATATAACGTTAATCTTTTAGTAAGACGACATTAGCGTCACTGTGACAGTGTATCAGAATGGTATATCGCAACTAAAGATAGAAACAGAGAAGAGACGGTGAACGTTCATAAACCTCTGTACTTGTACCCTACCTTCCCCAGAACACCGAACTGATTAACGCAAAGAAACCAAAGGCAATAAATGTCACTTTATGATTATTTACATGCACCCCTGCTAATAACACATGTGTTATGTTTCAATATAGGTCAAGTTGGAACAACCCAACAAGGATGACACTTATGCAAGTGTGCCTGGCGGTTCTGCTGATTTCTGGGTACTTCAGAATACAAGCATCACCTACAAACAGTCTCGCAAATAAAAATGAAAGCCATTCATCCCACACTGAAGAGGGAAGCTTGGAAAAGAGAAAAGAAGTACAAACATATCCCCAAAAGCACAACTCAAGTGAAAGCGAGAGTGATGTGGAAGACGTGAAGATATCTGACCGCATCGTTGTTCCTCTGGCGGGCCTTGCTGCCAGTCTTGATCAAAATACTTTTGTCGAATTGACTAACCTACAACTTTCAATTCCGGCTGACCTGCAGCTTGGTAACCTCAATCCTGACTTCTCGAGAATGGTCCTGAAAGTAAATTCAACGATAGAGTCACTGCAAATTGATGGCGATTATGAACTTACTGTAAACAATGTTGCCGTCCTTCCATTTTATAACCAAGGACACATCTATGTCAAATTAATGAACGTTACAGTGACGGGCAAAACTGTCCTAGCGCTGACACCGGCTGCTCTACTTGCCCTCGATTCTGATTACACCTATACTCCGCAAGAAGCAAATGCCCGGGTTGTTCCCATGTCTGATGTTACTTCAGCAGATGAAGTGTATCTATCCAAAGACATTGTGTCTGGAACGCTGGCCGCACTGATCAGTAAGAAGGTTGAAGCTGAGCTTAACTATTACTTAGGTGAGCAGATAAATTTGGTTTTAAGTCAGATAAGTGTGTTCACTATAGGGCACAAGAATTATGAATTAGTTACCAATGACCAGCCAACACAGAACGTGCAGATCGGAGATTTGTTTGACGAAATGTTGGTAGACGCAAAGAAAGATATTGTGGAAAATTATAAGGACGAAATAGGAATACCAAGTTTTCACAGGAATTTTTCCGAAAAGTTAGAATCAGTTATTGTTAATGGTACATTCTCAGCGGAGGAAGGGTGGTTACTAGGTGTCTCATCTTTCAAAAGATCGTCAAACGTAAGCCTGTCCAAATCCGGAGAAGTGTTCATTTTGTCGGCGGTATTAGAATTTGACGATCTTCAAATGGGTTACGACAAATATGCTGCAAATTTTCTGAAGTCGAATGTAACGGGAAAGCTTGAAGGAAAATTTATGCACAGGAAAATTACGATCAAAGTGGCCATGGATCCGAAAGAAGACGGCACATGCACATCAACGTTGTATGAAATAAAATTCTTCAAAGTGAATGGGTATAGGATTCAAGAGATAACAAATATAGGATCTTTCGACTGGTTACATATAAGAATAAACAACTGGTTGATAGGATTCTTTCAGAGTAAGATAATTAAGGATGTTGAGAAGGTTTTGGCCACTGCTGTACGCAATTCCTTAAGCCGATTTGACTGTGGGGAATATATTCCAAGCTTCAGAATCTTGCATTGATTCAAAATGTAATGGGAAATAAATTTACTTTTACTATCGTAGCAGAGATGTATGACTTTAGATTAACTTGACTGGATGTTCTTCTGTCAGTGACAGATGGCGATTATCTTCTTGGAGAAGACTACATAAACAGACCACAAAACTTTTCTGAAAATTTAAAGGATTGCCGTTTGTGAGCTGTGCACTTTGCATACAAAACGAGCACCAATGTTATCTCGGAACATGTAGTAAGGCAGAAGGGAATTCAATAACATGTCGTACTGTTAGGCAGGAAATGGCTCAGAATATATCTTACATTGTACAGTAGATTTGTTTCATGGGAGGTAATTCTCTGAAGTTATTGAATTAAAACGTAATTCAGTATTCTTTAAATAGAAATTGGGACTTCCTATTATTATTAGCATATGCATATTGAAATTTATTCCTAGGTCTACTTCATGTACGAACTAAATTTAATAACGAAAGTTAGCCTTAGCACACTCAGTGTTATAATATTTTATGTTACTCCCCGTTTGGCAATGGACCTCAAAAATTTAAGACAAAAGTGTTATTGAAAGGGGGTTCGAAAAGGACTACAGAATGACAAAATTCTGCCCCGCCGTAAGAAGTACTGTTCACCGAATTGATTTTCACAACATATAATATTAAAATGTCGGCGCCAAATTGTATTTAAACTTGTTAAAGTAACATGTTTTGTGGTTAGTCTAATGTGTACTTTGTAATTTTTAAAATGTTTGCTTCAAATAAATTAATGCTTATCACCAGACAGTCACTGTGGTATTATTGTTAATATAATAATAAACCGACTGTAGTTTTTGAGCTGTTACAACTTGCGCTTCACAGTTTACTTAAAAGTTGCTTACAATAAACGAACCCTTATCATTAGGCCATCACCCTGGTATCATTTTCGAGGCAACGAACCCAATGACCCTGTTGAATTATTAGAATTCCTGCCTCGTGTTCTCGACGTCCGTGGTTCTGTTTTTGGCCCCAAATTGAAAACCACGACTCCTGTTCTCCGCGCTTTCCCTCCGTCGCTCTAGCTTTGCAGAAGTGTGCAATGGCCGCTTCCATACATGTCCTTTTCAGTATGCAATGGCCGCTTCCATACATATCCTCTTCAATTTTTCGTTTATAAACACCAAACCAGCCGACATATAAACTCTGTAGTTGAAAAAGCGTCCGTAAATAATAAAGAATAGATCTTAGGCGGTACTCTTACACTCTCAAACCTAAATTCGTATACAGAGTCTTTCTTGAAGAGTTCAGAGGTCTGTTTGTTCACTCAGCTGATCACGAAATTTTATGGAACCCGAAGGTTTAATACGTGTTCAAAATAACGTGCCACTGAACCATACCTGAACCACATGAATCCAGCCCACACTCTCGCACAGTATTCGTAATTAACAACCATTTTAAATGTATCATCTCATTTACATCTAAGTCTTCCGTGAGAGTCTACCCTCTAACGTTTTCCGAATACTGTTTATGTTTGTACTCTAACCATGTGTGTTACATGTCCCAGCTCTCCAACTTTATTTGATTTTTTTTTCCAATGGCTCGACAGCCCCTTGGGGTCCTAGGCCTCGTCATTTTTCGAGGCTTCACGATCACACTTTTTTAGACACACCACACTCGGTAGGACTCCTCTGGACGACGGACCAGCTGTCGCAGAGACCTCTACCTGACAACACACAACACTCACAAGAGACAGACATCCATGCCCCCGGTGGGATTCGAACCCACAATCCTAGTAAGCGAGCGGCCGCAGACACACGCCTTAGACCGCACGGCGACTGGGATCGGCACTTTATTTGATAGCCATAATAATAATTGGCGAAGAAGTACAAATAATGACGCTCCTCCTAATTACACAGTGTTTTTTTTCTATGGCTCGACAGCCCTTAGGGGCCTAGGCCTCGTCATTTTTCGACGCTTCACGATCACACTGTTAGACACACCACATTCGGTAGGACTCCTCTGGACGAGGGACCAGCTCGTCGCAGAGACCTCTACCTGACAACACACAACACTCACAACAGACAGACATCCATGCCACCGGCGGGGGTTTTTTTTTGTCTGTCCGGGGCTTTTTCCCTTTGATCCATTTTTGTACTGTTTAAATCCTTTCGTCCTTCATGTCACTTTACGTTCCATGCTACCGTCCTTACAACAAACACAACACAACATCCATGCCCCCGGTGGGATTCGAACCCACAATCCTAGTAAGCGAGCGGCCGAAGACCCACGCCTTAGACCGCGCGGCCACTGGGATTGGCTTGCACAGTGTTTACTACCCTCCTGTTTATTATGCTGTGTTAGGTGTAAATATTTTCTCAGCACCTGTCGTTAAATAATTTTAATCTTTGCTGTTGAAATATAAAACAAAAGGTGACATTGTAGTTTTATAATATTTGTAATATATATTTACATTTATAATATTGTTATAATATTTATGTTTTATTTAGGATGTCGGAACGTAAAATATTCGGAATGGAATTGGTAGTGAGTTTTCCCAAATTTAACTAACCAACTCCATGTAGCACAAGCCTTTTTGAGGAACGATAATTGTTTAGCAACTTGAGGATTGCTCCTTTTGTGTGTTTCGTTACTGTATTTACAAGGGCTCACCAGTGGACCATATTCTAAGCTAGATACTAGCACCATATTGCTTTAAGATATCTTTAATACGATCTTCTTATCGACTCCCACATCTCTCATGCGTTATCAATTCAAAATTCTTTACATATTTGTGAATTTAATCTTCTGTTAATTTCATCATAATTTATATTTATTACTCTTCCGAAGCATTCGAGTTTTGCCACTATTTCATATATTTATTTCAAGAAAGAAGTCCACTATAGTATTGCTAGAAGATAACTATCAAGCAACGAATACTGTCCTGCAAATATTTCAGAAGGTACCGATTGAAAGAGTACGTCATTATAAGCAAAGTATGCCAGTATCTAAACCTACGATGACAACCTTACGACTTAACAGCCTACTACCAGTTGGAAAGCCAGTAACTGTAAACAATTCGGTACCAGTTCGGTCTAGATTGTAGCCTTCTGGGCTGTGACAGCTTGTGAGCTTGTAGGTGGACACCTGCGTTTCGAAGGTACATACAACCCAGACATTCAGCGTGAAGATGGAAGCATTATATTCATTCGAAATGTTGATAGCCACTGTATGTGTCTACACAATGTCATAACCCAAAATACTGCTGCAGTACCAATCTTTACTGTCGTAAGACAACCAAATCTCGTACAGCTAATTGCAGTTTACAAGTTCAGCTATAATTTTTACATTAGGAGTACAGTACCCCAGCGTAAATGAAACCTGCGATTTCTAGTCATATACCTTCTGGCTGTCCATGAGATAGTGGATTTGTTATGTAGAAGGTAGAGCCTGAACATTTGGATGTCATTTATGTTTATCATTTTTCACCATTGACAGCGTCAACAGCAGATACAGCCTTGATCTCACCAGTTGTAATCTCAATTGAGGTGTGCTCTGTGTGCAGAATATTTTAAACATGACTTCCCATCCTTACGACGATTATCAAAAAGTATACAGTCAACACCCAAGGGGAAGGTAGCTGGTTGTGTGCACTAAGCCGTCTTTGACAAAATAATGTTTATACTTTACTCTGTTTTAAACGAGTTTTGTTGGGCAGAAAAGGAATAATCTCGTGTTAATTGGTGATAAGGGAGAAAACTGAGTCCAAGACTTAGTCGCTGCTGTCTGCACTTATGTGTGAAGCGATTGATATGTGTTTTGCACTGATATAAAGCTAATAATATTACGTTTAGAATGACCTAAGTTGGGTTCGATATCTTACACCGCTCCGGGGATAATGTGGTTCGTAGGTCACGGGCGGGACGAATTTGCTCACATTATGACATGTGTGAGATTCGGTATCTCGAAAACTAATAGACCTAGAGGGCTCAAAATTTAAAACAGTTTCTCTAGAAGTCCATTAAATGTGCCGAACTTAAAATAGATAAAAATCTGTCAATTTTTCCTCTTTTTGTACAATTTGGCCTGAAATCATCCATGTGCTGAATGCGTTCCTACAAGAATTGTCTTAAATTTGGACGAAAGTTTCCTGATGGGCGTGTTACAGACAGGAAAAAAAGTACAAGTATCCGAAAAGTTTTCGAGCAACAATTTTCAGTTTAGACACTCAAGAACAGGCAGGAGACACGTGCTAACTGAGGTAAATCTGGATATTCGGTAACCATTTTGTTACCACATGTCTAATTAAGAGAGAACCTATTCCGTTTTAGCACGATATTTCAAACAGCTCGCACCACAAACAATACTGTGCGCCTTTTAATGTATTCACTGTTTACCGCATGCTAAATTTTGAGTGTAATTAAAAATCATACCATAATAGCGAAACACATCACTTAATTACAAGTCGTACCATCACGGCGCAACAGATCATTCAATGCTTTCTTGTAAATCGTCTTCTGTGCGACGATTATGATCATGCACTTTAACCTTTTAACATGCCCAATTGATAAAAATTGCTGTACTATTATTGGGACCATTGTTGTCTGAGACCGTAAATTCATATCGTTATGTTACACACCTTCTGACACCAGCTGTGCTATGAAGGTGCGATTTTTAATTACATTCAGTGCCTTGCTTGCAAGCAAGAAAACTCTATTGAGCGTGTTTGGAGACGGAGTAATCGCCAGATGTCAACAGGTGCGATTTTTTACTTTCCAGGGACGTTAAAGATTTTAGTATAGTAATAATCCGCACAGTGAAGATTATCTGAATCGAAGCATTCAGAGTATAGTGTTTATAGGCGCGTTCGCATGAATAGCGTAAACACCTATTGCAGGGGTAACCAAACCGCGGCTCGCGAGCCACATGCGGCTCTTTGACATATAAAAGGTAAATAAAAAATTTTCAAGCTATATAATTATTTACCGGGTATAAACTGAGAGTCCACTGGATTAAAACGTAACTTTAATGTTCGTGGTGAGTAATATATTGAAGAATTTTGTAACAAAATGTGCTGTAACAATAAAAACGTGTGTGTAATATTTGTTCATGTCTTGCGGCTCTCAAACATCTGAAGTTTATCGTATGTGGCTCATACGTTAAGCAAGTTTGGCCACCCCTGACCTATTGGCTTCGTCATGCCTGTCCGTCCGTCTGTCCGCATGTATCAGTGCGGCTCCTACTGGACGGATTTTCATGAAATCTGATATAGAAGACTTCTACGAAAATATGTCGAGAAACTCACAATCTGGTTAAAGCCGGACAACAATATCGAGCACTTCACATAAGACCTAAGCACGTTCGTAATGTTTACAACAGTACGAAATATTTTTCATCTCGACAACAGTGAACAGGGAACCCATTCTTGCGTTTCCATGGCGAGGTGAAAATGTTTTGTACTGTTGACAGCTACATGGGTGTCAACAACAATACAAAGGGACCCATTCTTGCTTTTCCATGGCAACAGTGGTTACGCGAACGCGCTACACTGTTACGTTATACGTACATTGCCAATCCTGTTAATTTCACCAGCAGAACTTCGTCTTGGAATGATGAAAAATGTGACTTCTAAGATGTAATGGAAACGTGATGTGTAACGTTCTTATACGGAGCGACACAAAACACTAACATACGAACACAGCAATTCGTTTTGCTGTTAGAGTTTTTTAACAGCAGTTTTTCTCAACCGGTGGTTCGCGAGTTGTGCGTAAGGGGGCAAAGTCAGCATAATTAGTGAGACTTTGTAAGGGGCCCGTGGTACCAGAAAGCACGGTGGTAACTACGTCACTGCCTCGCTTCTAAAACCTCATACTCTATGTCTTTATTTCTAAACATTTCAGGACATGAAAATACTTCACGATTTTTATAACAGATACAGTAGATAAGGGCTTATCTTGAAATAACAAAAACAACTCAGATTACACTTAACAAAGTTTTCGCACATGGAAGCAAACATTATACAGAACCGGCTCGGCTCCATCTGTAACATAAGAACCATTAAAGACTAAACCTGTGTTTATTCAGAAGTAAAGCAACGGTGTTGGCACCACCTACTAGAGTGTTAAAACACCGCATTTTCCCGTACAATATTAGTTTGTTTCCATTTGATTCCCACATAAACAGCGAGTGTTTTCCTCACATCACTAAGCTTTTGGTTTACTGATGGAGAAGCAGTATATTCTGTCTCAGGAAGGAACTGAATTTATAGTAATTACTTAAGACGCATTTCAGGTTTGAGACGCTTAAAATGGGCAATAAAGGCATTTTATGACACGTATTTTTTTTCTATGACACGAAAAATGAGTCAGAAGTAAAACATAATCTCGCGCCATGTTATGTAATTTAATTTGCACCGCATTTCAGGCATGATCGTGTCCCTTCAGGGATTGGATTATGTTTGTGCATTATCTGAAGACGCTATCAACAGCCTCAGTGAAACCACTTTTACGGGTCTGAGCACTAGACCTTGTGCAGGAATTAGAAGAACGCTTGTCTCATGTAACGGACGTCAAAACCGTTCACACTACAAAGAGTGCATGCACATTGACCACGAGCTCACGCAGCAACTGAGCCCGATGCCCGCATACGTCGTACACTGGCAAAGAGTTTTGCGAGTTGTATGAGCCTTAACCACTTATTATAAAAATTGCTTACTTCATCAATAGAGATGCCAGGATTTTTCGCGTCGCGATCTGAGATTTACACTCTCCTGGATCAAAACTGTAGGTTAAATTTAATATGATCCATCCCGTTGTGGGCACAGAATAAGAACAAACTACTACATATGTTCCGTTCAACACAACCTGTATTCACCAAATTATTCTTATACTACATGTTTCGGTCGTTCGAACATCATCAAACGTATGGAGTAAAAAACACTCAATACAAGACAAAGCGTAAAGTTTTTGTGAGATGTCACAAAATAAATATATTGTAAAATATGCGAGTAAACATTAGAATTGGATTTTTGTAACGTACTTGTCATTAGCTGGAAACAGTTTGTACTTATTTAAGTTAATAAAATTATTTTAAAATTCATTTAAAATTCCCCACTTAATTGGGTCTTAAATTTTGTAGTTCTTGTTGATTTGGTAAAACCGACAAACATTATTTGTTCGGCACTGACCCTAATACCAAATCAACAAGAACTACAAAATTAAGACCCAATGAAGTGAGACATTTTAAAGGAATCTTAAAACAATTTTATTAACTTAAATAAGTACAAACTGTTTCCAGCTAATGACAAGTACACGTTAACAAATGTAATTGAAACGTTTTTTTTCCCAATGGCTCGACAGCCCCTTGGGGGCCTAGGCCGCCTCATTTTTCGAGGCTTCACATCACACTTTTTAGACACACGACACTCGGTAGGACACCTCTGGACGAGGGACCAGCTCGTCGCAGAGACCTCTACCTGACAACACACAACACTCACAAGAGACAGACATCCATGCCCTAGGCGGGATTCGAACCCACAATCCCAGTAAGCGAGCGGCCGCAGACCCACGCCTTTGACCGCGCTGCCACTGGGATCGGCATTGTAACGTTTACTCGCATATTTTGCAATATATTATTTGTGACGTCACAAAACTTTACGCTTTTGTGACGTCACAAAAACTTTACGCTTTGCCTTGTATTGAGTGTTTTTATATTATACAACTGATGTTGGTCGAAAGACCGAAACATGTAGTGTAAGAATAATTTGGTGAATTCAGGTTGTGTTGCACAGAAATACACAGTAGTTTGTTTTTATGCAGGTTAAGGTATTCATTTGGAACAAATAAATGATCGTGTTCGCACATGTAATAGAAAATTGCAGCTTTATTTCATACTGACCTCTGACAGACCAATGACGTAGTTTGAGACAATTTTTTTCCGTTGAATGCTTACAGCACAATTCTTGAACTGATAACGGTTATTTGCTTGGGAACATTTGTTGATTCCGGGACAGTCTGATTCATGCCAGCACCAAACATCCGTATTCGTTCTCTTCATTCGTGTTTCGAGAAGACATTGAGCTGCAATAATCACAAGTGAGGCTGACCGAGGTAAGAGCAATATTTCTTGAACAGGAACCATAAGGTATACCGTCTAAACACAGCAGTTGCTAACAACGTTTACATATAGGTGCGGCTTGTGCCAATAGCGTGGTTCTTTTCTTTCAGCCGTAATCACATAAAAGTGTAACAACCCAATGAGTTTTAACTTTATAGCATTTACACGCAACTCTTTTGAGCCCAGAAATTTGTTGATTTACCACCAGGTTTAACAAATAAAAATTCTACATTCTGCCTACAGAGGGATTTGCTGCTTTTTATGCCTGTCAGAACAAGCAGTGATATTTTCCATATACAGCACTGGATGACTCATTTTTATAACCCAGACGGAGCGTGTTTACTGTGCGGTACGAAATGAATAAACAAAATACAGGTTCATTTTCGTGTTTAAGAGTACCAGCATACATAAGACCACGAAGCTCCATATCCTAAATATTTATTATCCCCAATTCACGTATTTATTTGTTTATTATAGGTATTTTCTTACATTGCTGCTTAGTGGGATTGCCACGTCGGCCATTTTGTTAGTCTGTTACTACAGAGACACATGTTTGGCTTCTTAGCCATATATGTTCGGTGTACAGTAACTACTCTCACAGAATAACTTGTAATAATTATTTTCAATAAGCTAAATGATTGATGTTTGTATAAGTTTTAAAACTTTCGCGGCGACATGATTCAATATAGTTTTCTCGGGCGCACAGCCGCGTCAATTCGTTTGAATACAACGTTTCGGGGACTAGCTCCGTCCCCATCCTCAGGCAAAACTGATTCAGTTTTGCCTGAGGATGGGGACGGAGCTAGTCCCCGAAACGTTGTATTCAAACGAATTGACGCGGCTGTGCGCCCGAGTAAACTATATTGAATTGATGTTTGTAGTTTGGATATATTTATTTCAATATTTTACGTTTTTACTGAAATTTGCTATTGTGGCACTTTCACCACATTGTGTCCTTATTATTACAACTCGCTGGGTTAGTATGGGCCCTTCGTATAAAAGGATGCAATTTTATCTCAAAACTGGCGTCACTCTTCACTCGTATCTTTTCGCATGGCGGTAGGCAGCGCCATTTTATCTCAAAACTGGCGTCACTCTTCACTCGTATCGTTTCGCATGGCGGTAGGCAGCGCCATTTTATCTCAAAACTGGCATCACTCTTCACTCGTATCTTTTCGCATGGCGGTAGGAAGCGCCATTTTATCTCAAAACTGGCATCACTCTTCACTCGTATCGTTTCGCATGGCGGTAGGCAGCGCCATTTTATCTCAAAACTGGCATCACTCTTCACTCGTATCTTTTCGCATGGCGGTAGGAAGCGCCATTTTATCTCAAAACTGGCATCACTCTTCACTCGTATCGTTTCGCATGGCGGTAGGCAGCGCCATTTTCGCCGCTATTCTACTCTGCTGTTAGTCGAGGTCTACGCGTTTCAATTCAGTTCACTACAGTTAATATCTGGCGGTAACTTACGAGATTTAAAGAAGGTGCTGGCAGTATCTTCCTTCGGCTTGCAGACACAGGTCAGATTTAGCCAGTGCACGTGCCAGTTTCTGCGATCTCAGCATGCCTACGGGAAGTTCCTAGCGACAGTTGTTAATTATAATAATGTCCTGTACTACAGAAGCTGAAGTGTGCTTTTCTCTCCCGCTATACTTTTTTCCTTGTCGGTATCAGAGTATAAAAAATGTTTCACGACTTTTATCTCAACTTCAGGAGGTTTATTCCTCGAGTGGAAAATTTTACAACACGGGTCTGATTCTCATAGGTAAAAGAACAGACTTAAATAAGATATCGCGATTATAAGAATAAATCACGCGTCACTGTTATATATGATTTTCCACACCCTGGGATTGGAGAGGGGTTCAATTACACCATTGTAACAAATGTTCTAGTCAGTGTGGGATTTGTGGTAGCCAACGTGGCACTAGGACAAGTTTTTCTCCGTGTAGTTTAATTTCTTCTCTCAGTACCATTCCACTAGTGCTCTGTATTCATTTCCATTCGTCTTCTATCAGCACTATATGGGTCCTCACACTCATAGGACCTGAGCCTGCACTTGGTATATCTGCAGAGGTTGCCAGGGCGGTAATCAGGGACTGGACGAGTAGGAAACACGAGGAGCATTGGCAGTCCATACATGGACAAAGGCAGGCTAAGGGCTTTCTTAAAGAAAACCCTCTGCAAGAAAAGCTGGTTTAATTGCTCAATCTGAGCAGAAACCAGCTAAGAATAATGACAGGATTGCTGACAGGACACTGTCATTTAAAAGGACACCTATTTAAACTGGGGCTGGTAAATAGTCCCGAGTGCAATAGATGCAAACAGGCATCTGAAACGGCCTCACACGTTCTTTGTGATTGTGAGGCTTTGGCCACGCTAAGATTCAGGCACCTGGGTCGTTATTTTAAAAAACCAGGTGACTTTGAAGACATCTCTGTCAGTAAGATACTGAAATTTGTTGAAGGTGCGGGACTGTTGAATGAATGAGCTGAAGGGTTGCACGAAAGATCGATAACGGTCGAAGTGCACGGGTCACTGTGGTGCCCGCCCTTCCGTATTGTGTTCTATGCTATCGACACTGTATAATCTAAGCAACTGACAGCGTCGTGAAATGAAAATGTTCTTACTTCCACCAAATTACCGCCTTCAGTTTCACTACGAGATATTGCTCTTTTCACCACTGCGAAGATTGTCTCGGTAATTAATACGTGTGGTCGCATAGAAAATGCGACTAAAGGGACCCCCCACACAGTTGTGCTGGCCCCCACGGCCAACCCAGTGTCCAGTAGAGTGTAGTGAGTGTCACCTCCTTTCCAAGTCCAGAGTATGAAAAAATATGGAGGCCTATATGCATGAAGTGTCTTTTGTTACAACAAACTTGTTTATGCTACTTAAATCGTAACTTTTACCCACCCATAACTCTGTAACTGATGAGAACTGAGCCCATGTGGATAGAGAATTTTGCACTCAGAAAAACCTCAGGAATAACCTCTTGAATTTATAACCTACAATCTTAAAGCGTTCTGCACCTTAAGCAGCAATCAAATTATGACGTTAAAATATGATTAAAGGAAGGCTGGGAATGAAGAGTTCAATTCCATTCAGAACTCTGTTTCAGTACTCGCACTTGGCTTTAACACCCATGGCTTCCACATATTGTGGAAAGATAACGAATATGATCTCTTACATTCCTAGAGCAGCGTTACGAAACGGAAACATAAAAGCTATAATTGTAAAGACGTTCTGTGGTTACATTTGCTACTAATGCCGTCTGCCATTTGTCGTAGGGATATTTCCTTTTATACTGTAGAAAATTGACTGTTTTGAGACACATGGCCTTTTCGATATAGCATCCTTTTATTTCAAAAGATACGAGTATTATCTTCTGTTATTCAATGACACAGTCAGTCGCAAAGATCTACAATCCATCCACACGCTCTTCCACCCATCCGTCCATCCATCCATCCATCCATCCGCCCATCCAGCATCCATTCATATGTATGTTGCTACAGTCGAGTGCGGCCCTCACACTCCGTTTTGAGGGTTTATGAATCTTGTTATTCGACATTTGGACGGGAGATCGGCTAGTCGCAGGGCCTCTACTTACACAATGCAACACAAACACTAAAAGAAAGTGAGACAGAAATCAAAGCCCCGGGGGCACTTCGAATCCATGATCCCAAAAACAGTACCTGCTTTAGGCTGCACGGTCAATATGGTCGGCAGCTAAGAGCATGTCATGTCGAATGGTAGGATCGTTAGTGACTAACATGTTGGCAGGATGTACTAGGAAGCTGTCTTGGCGTAATTTGAAGTAGACCTACTATCCCGACATTTTCTAGAAGGACTGAGGAAAACAACGCAAATCTTCAGACGAGGTATGCGGCTCCGTGCTCAGATTTGAACGGACGTTTTCCTAATATTAGGTACAATTGTTACTCGGTTGACATTAACGTTCGATTCTTCACCTCCTCCTCCTCACATTTATTGTTCTTCTACATCGTTTTACGAACGTGACTCCCCGGCCTTTTGCGATACGAAATTAACTTCTGAAATCAGGAATCTTTTTTTTTAGATATTTGATATGATTCCTGGACGGGTAATCGGCCAGTCGTAAGACCTCTACTTGCACATTACAACACTCACAAAATTAGTGCGTAAATAAAGCCATGCCCCGAGTAGGGTTTGAACCTGCGATACGAATATTCATGAGTTCAAGTCAGCAAGGTGCTTTAGGCCGAGTTCCGCTGTGTTCTGTAGAGGTGATCAGGGCTACCTGTCGCAGGGTGTCATCACGCATGGACGGAGGTCTTGAGCATAGAGAGGCTATATTATCATCATCATCATCATCATCATCATCATATCCAACATATGCGAAGTGTCCAATTAAACCCCCACTTGGTATTCTTCTCTACAGGCTAAATGAGAGATCATGACATCAAGAACAATGCACGTGCTGATCTTCGCCTTGCCCATAATTGCTCTGCTGCACGCCGATAACGCGCCATTCGCAATAGCCAACAAACTTCCCCTTCCTGAAACAGAAGAAGCGCAGACGGTACTTACGGAAGCTATTCTTTCAAACTCAGGCATCACACTTTCGCATAATGGGAAACCCAACATTCCGCTTGAAGACATAAATTTGGATGTAAATGATATTTCACTGGTCCACCTTACAAACCTGCAGTTACGATCTTCGCCATTTCATATGACGTCAGTCAAACCAGACCTACGACTCATGAGTCTGGACTTGCATGGAAATATAGACACCTTAGAAGTTACAGGAAATTATACTATTTCCACAGAAATCATGAACCACACTTCTATTGCACAAGTAACATCGAGTACTGGAAGTCTCAATTTAACGTATCAGAATCTCGACATATCAGGCCTGATTGGTCTGAACTTCAATGACGATAACTTTCATGTCCATACAGTGAGTCTTCTTTACAGACCAAATGTGGTTGTCTTAACAGTCTTCTACATAGACGAGGAAGGCAACCTTCAAATGACAGAAGAGAGACGCAACAGTGTACGAGGCACAGTGGAAGACTCTATATACACAGACTTGGCTAAGCGAATGAACCTCCTCATACGAGAAGAAATGAACAAGATACTCGGAAACATCACGATTTCCGAACTGATGGGCAACGACACAGAAAATGAAATAAATTTCAAAGCCAGTTCAAATACCCGCATGGGAAATATAAACGATTTCATAGACTACATATTAAATATAACAAAACAGAATCTTACAGATGAAACTGCCATTCCAGATTTTGAAAAATCTTTTGAAAAGAATATGTTTTTTCTTAGAATCCGTGGATGTTTCAAAGCCAAAGATGGATGGTTAAAGAATCTGAAGACACTTCATCGAACATCTGACGTCACTATGAAACAAACAAATAATACCATTCAGGTTCAGGCAACCATGCGGATGAGAACGCTGGAATTTGGATATGGAAGGTATTTATGATTGTGAAAACAATAATTATATACTCGTATGTACTAAAATTAATAGACTTATTTTTAACTAAAAGACGTAGCCTGCCTGTTCTCCTCCGGGGTGTTGCCTACGTCCTTTCCTTGTCAATGGCACAGTGTACAATAAAACGGGGTGCACATATTTGCCAACACCTAGGAGCCACCTCAAATTTCTAGGCGTCAGAAGAGAGACATAAAACAAATTCCATACTGAGGTCCCAAAAATATTAGGCGCCACCGTAAAAAATTTAGTTGCCAAGGCGACCTGGCGCCCGGTATTTGTGCAGCCCTGCAATATAATATGGTAGCTAACAGTTTAAGGAAGGTGTGATAATCAAAGTAACAAACTAACGTACAATCATGTAGTTACGAAATTAAACGCATTGGAATGAGGATTCGAATGGCATCCAAAAGCTGTTCCGCCATATGTGTACGTCCCTTTAACAGTTTTTGTAATAGTACATAGTCGGTACAAATATGATTGGGTGTTGTGTATTAGGTCCGCGGTTGGAAACAGAGTAAGATTCACGTGTTTGTACAGGCCTGTAGCTACTGCATCAACATTTATAATATCAGAGCTTAGTCTCTTCTTATTAAATACAACCAGATTATGAATTAGTTACCGTCTGAATACCACTAGCAATAAGATCAAATCCTGAAAAATTTACTTACCTGTGTATTGTTCAATAGAATGCAGGAATTTGCTGTGCCGTATTTTCAATGTATTTATTATTTTTTACTTAGAAATAATCAGTTACACATTTTTTTACATTACTCAGCAAGAGACATAGTATGTGCAGGCCTACGTTTGGTTTGCATGAACCATGGACAACCAACTGCTATTGACTGGTAACGCAACAGAACTGCACAACGCTTAGCCTATTTAGGCTAACTGTCTGTGGCAAGCATATTTAAGTTGACACTTTCGTTTGTAGTTCTATATAAATATTACTAATAGGGTGTGAATGAAACAATTGGCAGATTTTCATTAAATTTGTACGAATGTCATCCAATTAAAGGTTAATTCGCCCTCCTAGTTTTAATTCCCGTCATCAGTAAATACCACTGTATTAGTTATGCGACAATTAAGGTACCAGCGATACATTCACTATACACGGTCCCCAAATTTGGTATGGTAGATAATGCTTGTAAGTGAAACGTATAATAACGTTATGGCGACCCATAAAATCTGTATTTATCTGCTAGGAACGTGAGTTTTAGTTGGAGCTAGGTTCTAAAGCGGAAGTACGAGTTCTGTATGACAAAGGATTGCTTTAGCTATAAAATTACAAATATGGCGAATAAGCGACTTCCATACTTTGTAAGAAATATTATATTAGTTGTCAGAAACATAGCACTGAATTCTTTAATTCAGAATTCTTTTCTTCTGGGATGTGACGTGCTCCAATTGATAGTCGGATCCCGACGTTTCCAGGCGACGTAGTGGCCTCATCTTCAGCAGTTTAAATGCCCAGTTGTGGCCTTCTGGTTTATGACGTCGTGTGTTCTTGTCATTACCAACGTTTCGGAGGAATTGACTGCCAGCATCCTAAAGCCTTCATCCTGAAGATTAATCCACCTACAAGACTACGCGGTGTCATAGACCAGAAGACCACAATCTAATCTCTTGACTGCACTAAAAACCACAAATTTCAGATTGTTTAATTATTAATGTACCTTATTCTAGTATTCTAGTAGCCTTATTACGTGGATGAACGGTTTAAAGCCTTCGAGTCCTCAAACCTATCTGAATAAAATATAAATATTCAGTTCTTTTCGGATACAATAAACTTTGGTCAGTCCCACGCAATACATAAGAGGTACGCGGTGGCGCAGTTGGTTGAGGCACTGCGCTACAAGCCGGAAGGTCGCGGGTTCTATTCACGATGTTGCCATTGGAATTATTCATTGACGTAATCCTTCCGGCCGCACTATGGCCCTGGAGTCGACTCAGCCTCTAACAGAAATGAGTACCAGGCATATTTCCTGGGGGTAAAGGCGGCCGGTGCGTAGGGCTGACAACCTTACCACCTTCATGTGCCAATTGTCTTGAAATCTGGGAGCCTCAACCTCCTGGAACCCTCAGAGCTTGTCGAGGCCTCTACATGGATTGCTTTACCTTTACTTTACGAAATAACTTAAGTACTGGGTGTCCAAAGTGCAGACTATTTGGATGTTACAGCGGGTGGTATATGTAGTCCTCCAAAAGTGCAGACTATTTGGATGTTACAGCGGGTGGTATATGTAGTCCTCCAAAGTGCAGACTATTTGGATGTTACAGCGGGTGGATATGTAGTCCTCCAAAGTGCAGACTATTTGGATGTTACAGCGGGTGTGGTAATATGTAGTCCTCCAAAGTGCAGACTATTTGGATGTTACAGCGGGTGGTATATGTAGTCCTCCAAAGTGCAGACTATTTGGAAAGTTTACAGCGAGTGGTGGTATTGTAGTCACCTAGTTATCACTTTGCTTTCAGTTTTAAAGGACAGATGTTCTTTTCAGATACGCCGCAAAACTGCTACGTGTTGGACCGAGTGGTAGAGTGACAGCCACCGTGGGTAGGAACTCGATGTCTTTTCGTGCCAGACTGGAATACACAGACGACTGCACAGTGACTTTAGAAGAGTTCAGAGTGCGGGACCTGCAGGATGTAAAACTCAGACTCACAGGTCTTTACCCATTTAACTGGATTTTCTCCAAGATAGCCGTCTTTTTCACCAACAGGTCCAAGTTTAACATAGCGAGAGCAATTGAAGAAACAGTTGCAAAAGAAATTCGTGAAAAATTAGAAGGTTTTAACTGTCGACAGTATTTTCCTGAACCTGCTATAAGAGAGGTTCATCATGTCGAAAATAATGAACTTACAGAAAACGAGCTGTAGAGAAGCCCTGGAACTTTGGGACCCCCCAAAATTAGAGTTTTCAACAAAACGCAATTGTAATCCTCAAATCTTATTGACAAAAGGTAGGCTTACTGCCTTATTTCATCTAAGAGCCGGAAGATGAAAATATGAACACCGGAATTTTACTTTTTTTATGTTATCTTCACCGTGCATTTTTTAACAATTTGTAATTTGTGTAATTTGTGAACCGTAATTTTACGTCTTGTTTTTAAAGGGCCCCTCACATTTAGGAAATAGTACAGATTGAGGGTGTTTGGGAAAAAGAGTACTTCTTCTTCTTCTTCTTTCTTTCCCATGGCGTTACAGCCCGGGGTGGGCCAAAGCCTCCTTCTTTTGGGATTTTATCCCGAAGGTTTCCTGGTCGGTAAGTGTGCATTCTGTAGTGAGTGACCGGCTCACTGACCGCACAAGTTTTTGCTCGATCTTGATGAGACTGCCAGAGCCATCTGGCAGGCTGTCAGGAGACTTGGGTGAGAAATGGCCACTTGAATTTTGCTTACGGACACTACTAGTTCTATTCATGCCCGAAGGTTCTTTTACATGCCGTAAATCTACGACATGGGACCGACGGCTTTACTTCCCCTCCGAAGGAAGTGGTGCTCCGGATTTTTATCACCCTTAAAAATCCATCGCCCTCGGTCGGGATAGAACCCGCGAACCTTGGGTCCAGTGGCGAGCACGCTAACCACTAGTCCACCGAGGGCGACAAAAAGAGTACTAATGAACTTATTTGGTTGTAAGAGGGGTTTGGAGAGAAATCGTATAGTGAGCTTTATAGTTTGTACTATCAACAAAAAATAATAAGCTAATCAATTTGAGGAGGATGTGCTGAGCGGGAGACTTAGTACATAGGTCAGATGTTAGAAATGGGTAGAAAAGTTTGGTCGGAGAACCTGACTGCAGAATCATAGTAGACGACCTTCTGGTAGATGGGGTGGAGGACTGACGTAGGGGTCATTTGGCTGAGGATAGTTTCCGATGGCGCATTCTATGAACACGGTAATGAATTTTCAGCTTCCAATGAAAGGCGACGAATGTGGTGAGTTGGTCAGCAACCCATCAGCATGTCAACAAGGACTTTTTTCCATGGAGTTACGACGGTTTACTTAAGCCGTCCTGCAGAGCGACTTTTGTTATGTTTTGACAATTATATTTATTACGAGATTCGTTATTTTCCAGTCCTCGTGATGCCTGTGTATTTCTTTTGCTGACACAGTGAACTATAGAAATGCCGCACTACAAACACGACTGTGCATGTCAGTGTTTAGCAGATAGTAGTTGTTCAGCCGGTAAAGACTCCTTGCTTTTTACGGAAGCTGAAAGTTCATAGAATTCTTGAGGTTGTGGCAGTGGCATGTCACATTTAGAATCATTCAATTTTTGGACTCTGTCTATCGTCAAGTGTTTCAAAAATACACAAAAATGAATAAAACGTTTCGGACACTGGATCTGTTTCCTTCCTCAGTTAGAAGGGAGGGGGGTACCTACACATATGAGCCCGTTAGATAAAGCTACTCTCAGTCTCTGGTGCGGAAACGTTGGCCGATAAAACAACTAAAAATCACGCTGTTATTCGTGAGGTAATTTAATCTGTTAAGACTACAAGCGAGTCAAAGAAGATGAGTTGCTGTAAACCGACGGGTCATTACCATGTTCAGAAGGGCCATGACCATTAAAACGCACCTTGAATGTCCATTTTAATCTTATTCCCCCCATCTATGCCTTGGCCTGCGTGTCCCAAGTGGTTTCTTCCTTCAGTTTTCCAGGATAAAATTTTGTGTGACACTTCATATCTCCCATCTGTGCTACATGAACTGCACATCCCAACAGTCGTGATTTGACCACACTAATCAAACCTAGATTTTGTTCTACTCAGTGGACCTAACATTTTATCCAGAACTAATTTTTACTTTGTCACATTTTAAGGTACGCTGAATAAAAAACCCGTTCTTCTCCATTTATGCTTCTTGTTTTACTTTGAACAAGCGAAATGTGTTGTGTTAATGGTGGTTACGAACCTTTTCGAGTACGAGGACCACTGCTTAACTCAAAAAGCATTTTGAAGACCCCAGTATGTTATGTTGCACTGTTAGGCATGATCAGCTGAGGAAATGCACAATGTTAGGCAAGCATTAGAATCTCAAAAACGTTGCAAATAAACTCGGATTTTATTAAGAACAATACCAGGAGAGGATAACAGAAGAAACTAGGCGCTGGCTGGAGAAGTAAGATTTGCTGCGATGTCATGTGAATTCCTGGGCCTTGGATTAGCCACACTTGGGAGCCACTGTAGTGGAGGCAAGTTACAGAAATTCTGAGGTGGGCTCATACCGCTGTCAGCGGCTTTTTACTCTAGAACTGAAACGGGGAACGTTGCTACGCCATATAGGCACTTAAAGCTGAACCAAATACTGTAGCACACGCCTACAGTGACCGTGTTGATAATGTGAGGGCTGGTTCTTGTTCACTGCTAGTGTTAACATGAGTTGTTATTTAGAGTGAGATAATTAAGTGCGTTGATGTGGGAAATGAGAATGTCCTAGTATTGTTCGCTGGAAAGGACTGGAACAAATCTTAGTGCAGCGAATGCCGGACATGTTAGAAATGTGTCTGTGTCAGAGCCCAAATAATCAATAACCCTCTGAAGACTCAAATTAATATACAACTTTAGTTCGTACCTCACAGAAAACACAATGTGCTGCCATAGAAATACCAATCGATGAATGTTGTGTAAGGAGATAATGACTGTTTATTGTGACAATAATATGTGAGTTTGGTAATCAAGGTCAGCGAGAAGCAGCGGTCCAAGAAAGTCTGTATTCCCGACATGTAACGCGCTAATTACCTGACTTAGCTTATCTGGTGGACCTAATAGTCAGTCTCCCCATTTCACGTCATATAACGGTTCTTGCTGTGTGCACAATGGTCTGCCGCTAAGCAAACTTTTTAACTAATTGTTCTTCGATTTCCGGCATGGACAGTGAATTTCTCTCTTCTCCAAAGCACTCGGACCGGATCTGGGGTCCACCCAGCCTTGTATACAGTGGGTGCCTGACGTACTTTCACTGGGGATAAGACGGTCAGGGCGTAAAGCTGACCACTTACCTCTATCAAGTTCCGAGTCAAAATATGTGTGGAGCTGTGTCACCATTCCTCGATATGCCTTTATGGCGTACACAAGGACAATGTTGCCTTTACCTTACCGACAAAACAGCCAACCAGAAAATTACCTATCTTCCTACCTACCTGCCTAACTACTTACCCACGTACCTACCTATATAACTAACAGCTGAGAAGTTAACTAGTCACCTAGATAACTAGTAAACCAACTAAGTAACCAAGTTAGTGGCCGCGCAGTCTAAAGCTTGGGTCTGCGGCCACTCGCTTGCTGGGATTGCGGGTTCGAATCCCGCCGGGAGCATGGATGTCTGTCTATTGTGAGTGTTGTGTGTTGTCAGGTAGAGGTCTCTGCGACGGGCCGATCACTCGTCCAGAGGAGTCCAACAGAGTGTGGTGTGTCTGAGTGTGATCGAGGAACCTCACAGAGGCGGCCTAGGCCCACTAGGGCAGTCGAGCCATGAGGAAAAAAGTAACCAAGTTAGTAACCAAATAACAAACCAGTCAAATAAATAACCAAGTAAATACACAGAAACGACATAACTAACCAACTAACAAACCACCTGTATACCGAACAAATCAAACAACAGCATAACTTACGCAGGAAAAAAATAATTAAATAACTAATTAACAAACGAGATAAGTAGTCAAGTAACTCAGCAATGAACTTAACCAACTAACTAATCAGGGAACAAACCACTGAATCAAAGAGCGGACCAAAGAACCAGCTAAACAGTTAACTGATGATTAACTAATTAGTCAAACATTTAGCATTAAAGTAACTAACGAACTAAGAACCCAATGTACCAGTTAATTAAATAACCATGTGATCAACCATATTCATGGTGCAATGCCTTCGTTTATCAGTTCATCTAGTCATGAAATTTTCTGCTGTAATTTTAGACGCCATGGTTCGTCGTACCGTTCAGAATCCTGATCTTGTATGGAGCAATGGCAAATATTTACAGTGACGATATGTGACTATGAACAGCAACGATATGGTTGAGTCATCGCCCTCACATCTTATCAGAATAAAAAACAAAGCACCTCTCTATAGTCGCTGGTGACTGACGATATGGTCAAGTCACTTGCCTCAGATCGTATCAGAATTACAGAGACAGTTGCAGGCGTCATCTCTGAACCGGCACTTAGCTCTCGATGTACAGCTGAAGAAGGTTCACGTCGGCGTATTCTTCTGTGACATTTTCGTCCAGCATTTAGTCTTCACAGATACGTCTGTAACCCTCTCGCCTATCACTTTGTCTATTACAGATTATTCTGTGACTTTTTCAGCCAGCGCGTTTTCACAGATTATTCTGTAATGCATTTCTGTCGCCCAGAAAGTACGACAATGAATAATACGAGTGACGCCCTTCGGTGGAATAGCGTATAGGCGTAATTAGGCTAATAACATGGGGGAAGGGGCAAAATCAACCATGGGTATTAGGAACTTTAATTTACGAAAGAGTCAAGTTAGAAAGATGGAGAAGACTGGTTTGAAACAGTCCTTAATGTACATTCACATCTTTCCCCAGTCACCCAATTTGTTTCATTTGCCCTCTTCAACTCAGTAGCAAAAAAAAAATATTCTAGGTAGAAAAAATATTGGAGGGGATTTGCCTTCCTTGTCCCCCCCCCCAAGTTACGCCTATGGAATAGCTTAAATTCATAACATGCTAAGCTGTAGTTCGTACCTTATCTGTTTATATAAGCCTTCCCCTAACGTTAATCCTTTGAACTAAAAAAAACTAGTAGTTTTTATGGTTTCTTATAGAAGCGATTTTTTGTCGGGTAAATTTCCTCTCGCGTGTTCATTGTTCTGCGAATACAGATGAAAACCTCGTACCAAATCATCAGTTTATTTCTTTGGACTATAGATGGCAGCAAGATGTCTCGTCGTTCTTACCGCAATCTCGAGACCGTGCCATGAACTACATCGTACACACCGCGTGCGGCCCCTGCGACTTCATCTCGTTTGTAACTGTTTGGTATTCATTCTTGGAAACGAAATATTTTCACACACAGTTGTATGAAATTAGTGAACATTATATCGAGGTGTTTCCAAATGCACACGGCGTCATACACCAGTAGACTTTAATCCTTTTATAAACACTACTGTGAGAACGCAAAATCTCGCAACATTTGTATTTTGTACTTGTTTATTTCCAGAGAGCCTGAACGTACGACAGACCGCAAGTGTCGTTTTTTACAAAGCACACACATCAACATATATGTATAGTCTGCAGCGCATTATTACATTCATGCTTCGCGTTCCTAGTACAATAGATTGACCATAGGTAGCAGCAGCAATATGCCCCGCACGTAGCGCTGTCTGCAGGCGCACTATGTACTGTAAGTTGCCACGGTCCGTGGCGGTGACGTCATTTGAACGTAATCTGGATTGACTCCGGAGAGGCTGCGAAGGGATCTCCACACCTCGGACGAAAATGTTGCTAATTCGTGTGACATTTAGGACAGAGGGCTGTTATTCCCCAGTCAATCGACTGATCTTTTGACGAGGATGGGCATATTTTCTTAGAGGTATAAATCTAATTGTTTAAGTTTTATTTACATGAGCATTGTGCTTTGGGTGTGCTGTTTCTCCGCCAACCATGATATGAATGAAGTCTCTCATCTCAACTTTTCACATACCATTCACCGTCTTTGGTGACATATTCGGGAATCTTCATGGGCGCACTTATGCTGCATCTTTGTTTGTTCAATGACGGTAAGACAACAAAGTCCTGTGCATAACACCACACCACGAATACGTACGGGAGGGTGAAGTCCAGCATCTTCATAAACTTGAAAGTCGGTCGCGAGTGGTAGCTTCATGCTTCGGTCAATTTTACTTCTAGTGACAGAGACTCATGGGCCGGGATAGCGTAGTCGGTATAGCGACTCGCTACGAGCTGGACGGTCCGGGGATCGAATCCCGGTGGGGGCGAGATATTCAGCACCCATCCAGACCGGCCCTGGGGCCTATGTGCGATGGGTACCGGGTCATTCCCGGGGGTAAAGCGGACGGGGCGTGGCGTTGACCACCCACCCCTATCTAGCGCCGAGGTTAAAGAAAGAGTAGAGCCATACCTCTACTCCCCCTCTGGGCCTTCATGGCCTGTTCTAGGGTGAACTTTACAGTTACCTTTTAGTGACAGAGACTCAGGTAGGCATATTCATTGAGCAGAACATTAGGCGGGCTCGAGACACGGTCTGGAAGTTATAGGCGGAAAACGATCTGTGCTGCTGCCGGTATACAAAGTTTTATTGTTATTACACCGATTCATGACCTTTGTAGTATTCTGCCATCTGTACCCCGATGCCCAAGGTGGTCTTTTCCTTGAGGTTTCTGGGCAGCGTTTATATAGCGTATCTCATCTCTTGCATGTGCTATGTGTCCCACCCATATCAGCTGCTTGTGAAGGCAGTAATTATTATATTTTAACAGGCTGAGGACTTACGGAGGAATCACTCCACTTTATCACATCACATAATTAAAACTTTGGCTGTCACGCACCCCAAGACATTCAGATCAGCGATACTGAGTGCCCATTTTTGCGATGTATTTTAATATTATTTTACTGAGGACATAGGCTTAACTTGGCTAATAACACTGGGGGAGGGGGTGGAAATCGACCACGCCTCTATTCTGTGCCCCGGAAAAACGGAGGTGTTTCATTTTTCTGTCTTAACACCACCCAAATAATCGTTTAGAAAATATTTTTATTTGTCCTTCTTTAACTCAGTAGTCAAAAAAACTGTTCTTAGGTAGAAAAAATATTGGGGAAGCATTTGCGCCTGTTTCTACCCCCAGGTTATGCCTGTGCTTAAGGAGATGTTTCCAATATTCTACTGTTTGTGTATCACATCAAGACATGTTCTATTTTGTACCTGTATCCGCTGCTTGTCTCTCATATTGTCGGAAAGTGATGCAGTTGTCTTGAGCATCTGTCTTGCTGTATTACATGGTGTGCCTGAAGATTGCGGACAGGACGAAACATGTTGGACTGTTTACATAAATAATGTGCCTGTGTGTGTGTAAAGTGTACGTCGTTGGATATACTGTGCGACGGTAGTGAACATTCGGGCTCAATAAATAACGCGGAATATCTTGAGTACTTGAGCTTCTCAAGCAGAGCATATTACTGAGACTTTAATGTAAAAATATTCATATCTTACAGACTTCCGTGAGCAGTGGCCTGGCCCGTATGGTGACTAGGCAGCAGGCTGGACGACCGGAAAATTGAGGTAATATTTCCCCGGTGGTAAAGCAGTCGGGGCGTGCAGCTAACACCTCGCTTCCATCTAGTGTCAAAGATTAATCAATTTTTGGGCTCTGACTCCATTCCCATATTGGCCTGTGTCATTCTTGGCATGGTGACGGAACAGCTGTTTTGTAGACTTCGCATTCTGGTTTAGTCG
Organism: Reticulitermes speratus; assembly: GCA_021186555.1. Classification (NCBI taxonomy): domain Eukaryota; kingdom Metazoa; phylum Arthropoda; class Insecta; order Blattodea; family Rhinotermitidae; genus Reticulitermes; species Reticulitermes speratus. Next base: position 28,350,958 of record JAJKFL010000005.1, read on the forward strand.
TGTGCCTGAAAGTCTTATTTCTGGTAACATAATTTCATGGTCTCCATATTGTGGAAAGGACTAGGTCTAGAGAATGACTTGCTCCCAGACGGGGCTAATTGTTTTCGAATAACGGTATCTGAATCTAAGATCAATAGCACCATTTCGGCCGCTTTCTGCCACTTATGCTCACTCACTGAACCCTCTGTTGTTCCTACGACTTACGTTTCTTTCAACGTAACATTACAGACACATAAGCCTAAGTGGCGTGAAGAGTTCTGACGTGTATGTGTTATGTCCGACTTGAATCAGTGGCGGAGACGCAAATCGGCTGGAAACGTCGCCTTCTGTGGTGTGAATGTTTTATAAATCTTTATCAAGACAAACGGCTGGCTGCTGTTCACACACACCTTCGTGCACGAAAACCTTTTGAGCACGCAGTTCAATTATCCAATATAAAATTGTAAGACCATCAGGTTGGGCAGAAACGAACTGTTCAGATAATAAATTTGGCCCTTTAAAGCTCAGTGATAAATATATATTACGCCTGCTTTAACACTTAAAATCCTGTCTTTTGCCCACCAAGTGTACTGCGCAGCCTACATGTGTGTGTTAAGAATCTGAGAATGTTACTAGCAAACATATTTCCCTAAACAGCATTAACCGACTTGTATATGATTGCAGCGGAGACATTTATTTGTGTCTGTGATGTATGAAATGTATTTTTAAATATTATTTACATGAATTTCAAGAAAAACAATTCAATTGATAGATACTTTCCGCGAACACCGAGGTTAGTGACGGTCTCTGAGTTCTGGGAAACTTCCTCACACGGAACTCCCTTTCCCAGCTGGCGCTCCGGTAGCTCGCCTCTCAATCTGTCTTTCTTTCCCTTTCTTTAGGCTTGAAATAGTTAAACGAGCTCTTTGAAGTCTAGTTCTTTAGGACGTACTATTGGATAGGCCTGACTTCAGTAAGGAAATAGAGACTTTATCTCCAGAACTATGTCCAGAATAGTTTAGCGGCTCAACTCAATGGTAATTTATCCTGAGTTATACGGTAGCTAGCAGCCTGAAATTTTTCACTTGTTGACCCGCTCTCTTTATATTTAACGTACCGTTCTTTCTTGACTTCACTCAGTTACGGACACGAGGAGCTTTAGTGACCCTACACGTCAAAGACGTTCGCGTTTTACAGACACAGACTCACTGTTTGTACATGTGACGTCATACACGGGTACCGCACTTCATGCACACCTCCTTTATATTCCGTTTTATGTAACTAGTATCCACAAAAATATAACTGTCTTCTTTCCTTCTGCAGACATAACAGAATAACCAACGATATTATGAAATTACCCCGCTCTTTTGCCCGTATGTATGACAGACACAGCTGATAAAACAATGTGCATATAAGCGATAAGGTTTGTGGATAATATTCGAGGCATTATTTGCAATATTTTTAAAATTGCATAAATATGCCTAAGTTTTATTTCTTTGTTTAAATACCATTCTTTCTTGAATATTTCAACTACTGCATACTGTGATACGAGGAAAGAAGCCATATCCTCGGCGAAAAACAGTTACTTCTAATACCTGTACAATATCGGAACGTGTTTGAAATGAAAGTCGCAGATTTTTATTGTGTGCTCTGTACCTTACAGGGTCTGCTGTACATTACATTACACCACAAAATGTTCTTGACAAACTGCCGAAGTTGCATCTGTACTTCACTCAAAGTCGGTGTTGCACTGAACTTCCATCTCCACGGGGCATATTCCTACTTGAAATACGGACAAGCGCTCAGCTGGTCAAGGTATTTCTTGCCAATTTTGGGCACCGAAGGTTCATTATCGTGTTCACAAGGGCCTAGCACTGAACTCTACCATGACCCTAGGGAATTCGGATCACACCCTATTTCTTTACGATCTGACATGAGTTATCTGTCCACCTGTCGCTGGATGCCCGTCTTCCTACAACATTTACATACACAGTAATGTTCGGAAAAGTGGTATAGCTTTATAATAAACATACTTTTATGTAATGTTCTGATTTAGCTAAGAGAAGTTGTTTTGAGCAAACTTGTGAAGTTCAATTTGAGGTTTCATCGGTGGCGAATGTTCATATGTGTGGGATTTTTAGGTTATAACAACGTTTAGTCTGGTAGGTAGGTACCCATATTTCGAAGGAACTTGTCGCCACTTTTCTCAGGGAAGAAAGTAATTTGGTTCCCGTTAAACTCACCTACCAGAATGCACGGTGCCATAACGTTGAAGACAAACGTGCTTTTAATTTCCGTAATTTGTTTTGGATTCATGGGCACTAGGGATTATAGCTTAATGGATTTCTAGTGAACACACTGGAAGTTATGTAGGCCTGTGTGTGTACTGTGTATACATTTTTCAGCGCAAACCTCAGTATTTGATTCCATAAAAATCCGTTCAGTCGTTCTATAGATCAAATGAAGAAAGAAATATTTACACACGAATTGCGTATAATGGGTTCATTTTACCTACTTCGTATAAAAATACAGCATAATAATAAGATTGCTAATCACCATCATTATTATCTTCATCATAATCGTGATGAGCTTTGCAGAGGTAGGTAGTTATGGCTTGTTCCCATTAACACCACGAAGGTTTTCTTCTCTCCGACGATTTGAGTTTTCCCATCCCCTCCGTCGATATCGACATGCCAATTGCGGTATGTGGTCTCTTCCCTACTTACCAATTGATTTTTCCAATTTTTTTTAGTATATCTTCTGCTCGGGTTCTCAATCAATAATGGTGTAATGCGAGGTGTCATATTTATATTCTGTACATCTCGCATGAAAAATCAAGAAGTATTACGTAGAGTCAAGGAGGAAAGGAACATCCTACGTACAATAAAACGAAGTAAGGCTAACTGGATTGGTCACATACGAGTATTGCGTAGGAACTACCTTCTAAAACACGTGATTGAAGGATAGATTGAAGGAACGAGAACACGAGGAAGAAGACCTAAGTATCTATTGGATGACCTTAAGGAAAAGAGAAGAAACTGGAATTTGAAACGGGAAGCACTAGATCGCACTCTGTGGAGAACTCGCTTTGGAAAAGACTATGGACTTGTCGCAAGACAGACTGCGTAATGAATGAAAACTTTAAATAATTTGTCACCGCTTTTACTTTCCCTGCGTGGTCCATCCACCTCCAGAACCCATCTAAAGCACTACCATGTCCAGTGGCTCTTTCCACGCAGCTTGTTGTTCTTGGAATACCCTGAAGATGGAGGCAGAAAAATCCTCCGCAACATTCCTGCCTATATATATACACCAATAAGCACGATTTAATATCCCAGAAGGCTGGAATCTTTCAAGTGGTAGGCTACAAGCGAGGCACGCCACTGGATATGAAAGGTCGTGAGGTCACACACATCTCGTTGCCACTCATATTAACAGTAAATTCTTTTGTTAATTACTCACAAAAACATGCGTACACGCACCGCACGTGACAAAGCACAACTTCCACTCTGAATCTTACTGAGAAAGACCAATTGTATGGGGCTTAAGGGAAAGGGTTTATTATTTCAACAAAGAGAAGGTGAAGGCTCCAACTGACTGTAAGAAAGATAACAGACTGGAAGAAAGTGAATGTAATTCCATTAGGGTAAAATATAAATATGACAGTTTGAAGATTGAAGCTCATATGAATAATATTTAAAAATTCATTCCTACTTCAAAGATAATACACTCTGTTCCCATTACAAAGACAAGTTATTATTGCTGTTTAGCGAAACAATCGCTGTTTATTCTGACAATCATACGAAACACGTAAGTACTACCTCTGGGTAATATGAAAAGTTTTAATTTCCAGCAGTGGTTACATCGCTGTACTCTAAAGGATCTGAGGGCACGACTCAACACCAACCTACATCCCTAATTATAATACAAATTATTCTGAGGCCTTCGATATTGTACTGTTTAGCAAAATTTTATCTGTTTCATTTCATTCATACTACAGCTTGTTACCCATGTATTGCGTAATGAAGACATATAGGTGCCGTGGAAGTGAAGCTTGGTTTCTTAAATGTATGATGGGGCACAGGACTACAGGACAAAGAAGACACCAGCGATGGTGGCGCTGGTTGTTCCAGTATAGCGAATATCTCTGACTCATTCCTTCACTGTTACCTCATTATCTCGAAAAACTGCAAGACTAAGGGAAAAATGTACAAGACGTAAAATGTATGTCTCAGTTTTATTTATCACTTCGGTAAATACTGAACTAATGATGGTCGACGCATCCGCAGAGACGCGTGCACTATCCGTTATTCTTGTGTGATTTTAACCAAAACTGGCACGTTCTGACAAACTGTAGCGAACTTTTCCATTTTAAATATTACGAAAATAGCTTCAGAGACTCTCTAATTCTTACATGTGGACAGACAGACGTGGAAACGTAAGTAAACTTATCCTTTGCAATTTCCGTTGCAAAGGCACCAACGTCATTCATGAATAATGATGCTTTCTCAGCTCTATGGCCATAAGTATGCGCAAGTGTAGGCAGTCTCGCCTCGTCAAGAGGCGTTGTTACTGCAATGAGGCTTAAGATCCTATCTTCCGGTATCACATATCTTTTTATATGTCTAGAACACGTCGTGTTTTACTCGTATACCGAGAGCAGTCTGCATTACAGTATACGAACGGATTGAGGTTTCACGCAAAACATTACTTTTCATTATCAGGACGGTACCGAAATGTATGACTTTCTTAGTTTGTCAACATTATATTTAGTGTGATTGATAACGCTGTAAAGAGCCAAGTGTTAAACCCAAGAGTCTCGAGATAGCCTCGTTCTATATTGTTCGTCTGACTCGATCCCAGGATTCTTGAACATGCTGCAAGATATACATGTAAGAATTTCTGGTCCGAAATAAATGGCAGCTGTTATCACTGCTGCTGTAGTGTTCTTGATTGTGGCGCTTTGCTGTTTACTAGCTGGGTGCCAACGTTTCGAAAGAACTTACTGCCTTCATTATTACCCGGAACACGAAGGCACTGTGTTCGGGACATTGTTACGATCTCAGCGGAGTACACTGTGTGCCGGAAGGCCCAAGTATAACTCTTTACCGATATAAAAACCTCAAATCTCAATGATCATATTTGTTACTTGCGGAAACAAATAGGACAGAAAATTCTGTGATGAGGAAATTCATGATTTGTGCGTGTTATTGAAGAGATACTGTTAGGGCGATCCAATCACGGAAAATGCCATGCTTCTAGGAGATGAAAATACGAGTGAACAAAGAAGAAATAAATTAATGTGCGTCGACTGTGAGGATTCTGAGAAGGGGCAGTAATACAGATGACTGATTAGCAATTACGACTATTTCTTCCCCTTCTCCCATCAGCTGTAAATTCATTTATTTTACATATGCGGATTCCATCGATCCCTTGTACTGACACCGCAGTTCAGAACGACAGATGGTCACATTTTATGAAGTGTTTCCCAGAAGTTTTGTTTTAGAATCCTGTGAAAGCATACACATACTTTTGTATTCTGTACGGACTGCTAATCGAGAGAAACATACGTATCTTGCATTTAAACTAGTGCGTCTGCTAGAAAACAGGCGAGAATGACACAAACCTGAAATTCATGTAGAACATTTCTATATATGCTTGTATTGTAGTTAACGTTTCATGGTGATAATTAAAGGAACTAGAAAAATTCTGCCTTTAATTAAGTTTGTAATAATCAGCACTCACCGAGCAGGTCCTGTGTTTCGACCTCTTCTGCCTGCCGTGGACCCTGTAAAATGCAAACAAATGTGAGACTACGCAAATATCCAGAACGCACACAGTTTGTTACGTAACAGATATGTGCCACAATTAATCCAAAGAGACTGAAAGCATAGATTGTATAAACATTTCATGTACGAAGGTAAAGTATAATTTTTTCTGATATTTGTGGTTCTTACAGCAGTGTGGGTGAGGATTCAAGTCTTCTGGAATGTGGCTCTGTGTCGTTGGGTAAGCGGTTCGCCAAGTTTCGAAGGATTGTCAGACTTGAATATCCAAGGGTTGGAGTCTTAACCCTTGAAAATTAAAGCACCATAATCCTTCAAAACGTCGGAAACCACTCACCCGAAATGTAAGGTCACATCCCATAATGCTTGAATCCTAATTATGTTCTCTTTCAACATTATATTCAACCTTAAACAGCTATTTTAAAAGAACTTACCTGGTCTCAACCCAACCAAATTTTTGTGTCGTCCCAAGTGTACAAAAGTTTTAAAACATTTGTGTTATACAGGCAATTAAATCGGCCATCAGTTCATGAATGAATTAAAATTCACATGAGACTATTTTTAATTGATGTAACAAGTTAAGATCTTGACTTGCATATGTTAAGTTGTTGATTTTATCTTTGTGATTCTTATATGTAGCCTGATGATGGCTTTGTTACAAGCCGAAACATGTAGCTGATTACTGTGAATAATATAGTTGTGTTTGACTGAAGTATTGTATATTGGTTTTCATTGGTATCTTATAACAAGGAGATAAACCACCTGAAATTTTGTCTTCTACGTTCCTTGTCCACTTATCACATTTCATCCTTCTGGCTTGTTCTACCTCAAGATTAGTTCCTAAAATCTGAGGACATTTGGTAGAACTCTCGAAAAAGTGGACTGGCTCATTGCTGACTTGTTAACTAGACTCATATCTCACCACTTAGGTAACTAACGTTTTAGCTAATTAATTAAGTGTATAATCAACAAACTAACCATCTTACCAACCTATCTCCTTACCTACCTATCAACCAAACGCCTTAACAACTAAACACTTAACAAACCACTTCGCTAAATAACCAACCAACCGCCCAACTAAAGTTCTACGAATAGAATTCAAAAGCGCAACATTACCAAAGACACTATTTTGGGCCAGTTTCATACACCTCCTGCCCTCTAAACTTATTACACCAAGATCCAATTTTCTTCCTGTCTTCCTAAGTGTTCCATGTGGACCCTTTGCAAAGATGTTTCGCCATGAATATTCCGCAATTACATTATGTAGACAGTGGATCAAAAGTACTCAGTCCTAGTTATTTATATTATTGCTTATTAATCGGCGCTGCCAGTAGCTCAGACTTCATAGCGTTAAATGGTAGAAAGATTAGTGAATAATGAAACGTGAGAGATTTGGAGGGGGAGGGGGGGATTGCGGTCGTGGTGTACTTAAAGTTAAGATCCAAGCATTTCCTTGGAGGGTTCAGATGTACAGTATCACTGTAATTGTTGCTGGCTTTACAGTAAAAATGGAAATATCTGAAGAAAAGTAGCCTACGTGTCGTACGTTTTTGAAAAACTTGCTGTTATACATTTAGCATAATCACATGAAAGGAGTTATTACTGTGCGTTTCCATATTTCTGCACGTGTCCATCTCGATTATACTTTGTGTGTAACAACGCCCAACCAAATGGACACGCACGTCCTCTCTCTCGCTATAACGGGTGCTCTCAGCCCGACAGAACACAGGTCATATAATGGTGCAGTACCAACGCCCTCTGGCGCGGCACAGTACAACAAAGAAGCAGTCAGGAAGCGTCCAAGTCCATCTAATGACCAAAGAATGCCAGACTAGACAGAAAGTGACGGATGGAGCTTTGCATTGCGCGAGGCACGATGCCAAATGTAATTCGCATTTTTATTTTCAGAAAGAAGATAGGCCCTTGACGTCAGCTGTGACACGTAAAATGTAACTGTAAGGTCTTTCTAACGTTTCCTACAGCGGACAATTATAAAACATTATAAAGTATGAAGACGGTAGCCACTGCTGTTCGTGAGATGTGCAAACATTGCGGCAGAAGGTTTAGATAGGATTTGCGATCCTCGTTCGCACTTTTTGTTTTCAATTGCACGAATAATTAAGTTGACCAAACACAAGACGTACATGGTTCCATTTTTTTTTCAATGGCTCGACAGCCCCTTGGGGGCCTGGGCCTCCTCGTTTCGTCGAGGCTTCACGATCACACACATTAGACACACCACACTCGGTAGGACTCCTCTGGACGAGGGACCAGCTCGTCGCAGAGACCTCTACCTGACAACACACAACACTCACAAGAGACAGATAAGATGGTTCCATACAACTGAAAGTTATACAGGTGGGCACTGAAGACAGGAGCTTTTCTCGCGAGTACCGTTTATACTGCCGAAAGGTCTTTCAAAAGTTCACTAGATTTTCTTGCTTGTAATGGTGTCGGAATGAAGCAAAAGAAGGTTCCGAGCTCGACAGCGTCACCTCAGACTCCTCTGTCCATGGCGGAACAGGAAAAGGACGCGGTTTGGCGGAAAATCCGGCGCATAAACTGTTCACAGGCGCTCTGCACAGTATCCACTGTAAAGTAATGTGTTTATAAATTTTACAGAACTTGTGAAAACAGGAATAAAGGTGTCTTTTTTGATAACCAACATAGGAACACTCTCTTTATCAGAAGTATCGAAATAATAAAGGGGAAATTTCCTCAAACATATACAGAAACCTCCATGTAAAGTGCAGCGAGGGAGCAGGATTAAATTGACAAGGTGAATGTGAGAGGGTACCGGAAGAAACAGATTGGGCTTGCTATTATTCTGCAAGAGGAGGTTGAATATAAATATATCTTTCTATAATACGATATCTTTCACCTCCATTGACACTGCCCCAAAGATGGAGTCGTGGGGTGAAGTCTACCAGCAGAAGAAGAGGAGCAGTTGGCTGACATATTAGGGTCTAAGTCTTACAGATCTCTGAGTATTACTGGATTTGAGGTAGGGGACATATATTAAAAAATTAGAATGCATATTATAGGATTCGGATCTTCGGAGATGTGACGCTGTGTCGCTTGACTAGTGGTTACCGGCCCTTCGAAGGACCGCAGTGCCTTCGAAACTTAGGGAAGCACTAACCCAGGGAAACAGCTTCACATCCCAGAAGACCTGAATTCTTCAAGACACCGCTGTAAGAACCTCAGATCTCATCTTACACATTAATTTACCTGACAAGAGTATATATGTTGCGAGGGGCCGGTGACCCGTCCAAGGAGTCATACAAAAATCATGTAGGGCTCATTATTAAATTAGACCTAATTCTGGAACGAAAAATGTTAGAAATAATAATTCCTAATAACTGAGGATTCACTGAGCTCTCTCTGAAACACAGTTACTTGTGTACTTAGGCATATACATGTAGTTCTCGTTTCACGCGATTTCGCTTTAATGCGACTTGAAAATTTACACTACTTTTCGAATTTACGCGATAATTTTCGGTTTAACGCGATTTGGCATAGACGATCCGTGGTCGCGCTTATCTTCTGTAGGAGGCTAGCAGGTAGTGACGTTACTGTTACGCAATCAGTCACGTGTATGGATTGATTACGTTGGTAATATAACCACGTGGCCCATTTAGTTTCCTCTTCAACAGCGTTGGCTCTTACCAATATGAGTGAGAAACGTAACTCTGCATCGCCTAGTGCAATCCAAGTGAGGAATCGACGAAACACAATCGGTATTGAAGGGAAATTACACGTATAAGCCGACTTGAAAAAGGTGAACGAATTGTTCATATATGCCGTAATGTTAGACTCGCTCATAGTAGCGTACATACAATTCGTGATAATGCTGATACAGTTAAAGAGAGTGCTAAGTCAGGAACTAAAGTGTTTGTTTGTGTAGCAAGACTACCACAGTCCTATCGGAATGAATCCTACCAAAAAACTAGGGATGTGAGTTTCTTACATTTCTATTGCATTATAAAATAAATATATTTTATAGAAATGTATGTATGCTGTATAGAAATGTATATATGCTGTATATACAGTACATATATACTCTACAGTTACGGATGTCCACTAGTGGTATAGTCATACACTATATAAGGTGAGGTTGTCAGTCCCCTAATCCCCAGGAAATACATTGTTTTAAGTGGGAATTTTGTGTTCGATTTGCGCGACGTTTTGCAGGAACGTAACCCTGGCGTAAAACGAGAACTACCTGTACTATAAAAAACTCCACCAGAAAATGAAATAACTTAAACGGAGAGTTTTGTAAAAACGATATATTTAAATCGATTTACATCGAAGTACCTACCCATCACCAACCTACCAATCACCCAAACAAAAACAACACAGCTAATTAAATTAACGGGGCAGAATCCTTTTCAGAAGGTTACAGTTTCGCAGGTAGACAGGAATATCCTACATTCTACGGAACTCGAATTTCTTTACTGCCTTCGTAACAGCTCCTCGCTAATCTGTATCCTAAAACAGTTGAATCCAGCAACATCATCACACATTGATACTGAAGATCCACTTACTGTAAATGAAACGAAGTGAGTAGACAGTTGAAATCTGTGGTCTTCTGGGTAATTACACGGCGTCGTGTGGTAATTATTTACCGACGTTTCGGGACAACGTGTCGGCCCCATCTTCACGGGTCAAGATTCCGAGTAGGAACAACCATGAGTAGACAGTTGATCTTAAGCAAAGGCCATCTGTAATACTAGTATCATGTGTGCAGCAAGAACTGAGAGGTAACAGGTACTAAAATTAAGATTTGTGAAATGAAGATATCAGAATCTTCCGTCAGTGAGTAAAGGGTGGTGTTTTGTAATGGGTTAAAACAACAACAGCTCGAAAGCACGAGTCCACTGAACCTCCACATCCATTAGGGCGAGGTTACGGTCCATAAAGTTACCGTATCGCTCTCCTTTCTGTTCTGTGATCGCCTCAAGGTGTTGAGGACGTGAAACGTCACTGCGGAGACTTTCTGAAACCGGTAATCGGCTCCTGTGAGTTGTTAGTAGTTCAACAGATTCTGTAGCGTGTGGCTTTAATTAGACAGAAACCGATTTCAGATTCTGCTTCGCGGGGACTGGCCATCTACCAATCTATTTGAGTCCTTCTAAGCCACAGCAAATACAAAGTTAATGAAGCCACGAGCGCTTCCTGCTAGATCGGTCCCGATTTTCACAACCATCCATAGTTTCTTTTGACGTTACGTAAATCACATTTGAGGTTTCGCGACAATGAAGATTTATATTTTGTTCTTCTGGGTTACAAAATAGAATAGATATATGGGATGCTACATTGATTATGGAGGCAATACAATCCTCCGCAACTACCTACTAGAATACACCACCTCAAGACACACATCACGACATTGTGGATGTTATGCAATACCAATACTCGATACTATGTCAGAAGACACCAATGTAAATTACTGCTTCATATTGCAGAGGACCTTTCGAATCTCGACCCGAAGACCGGATGCCATCATTAAAATAGTGTTGTGCACGAAAATGTTTAAATGGCATCCAACAACAATTTACGACCATTTAGTTACAAATATTCCAAATTAATCTTTCATAATTGTCACCCCATTCTAAGCTACGCAATGACCTACACATGCAATCTACTCGAGAAGCGCCTTTACCATCTTCAGGCCTGAATTTAATGTGGATAATATATCAAAATTCAGTGCCCACCTTACAGAAACATATATGTGTCGATTACAAAGACCAATCAGTGAAGGCTCTTTAGGGATATAAGGTAGTTACTTTTTCTTTGAAACTCATACGAAATAGATGATTAAATTTTGTGGGGAAAGGAAAAGGCCCCGATTTCGTGATACTTAAAGCAGGTGATACTTATGTTCCCATTGTAATTTAAAAGGTTAAATTAACTGTGGTTCAGTAATATGCTATCAGTAATAACAACAACATGGAATGGACATGGAGGAAATGGATATAGCATATAGATTTTTATTCTTTAACCACGCTATCAGAATCCCAGACTATACCGCGTCAAATAGTAATAGATAATTAAATACTGAAGTGTAAAGGATGTGGCAGGAAGAAGATACCATGGTTTTATCTGAGGTATTATTCCAGCGGTCGGAGCCTGTACAGTGTAGTCGGTATACTGACTAGGCTACGGGGTGGACGGTCCGAGGACCTAATCTCGGCACAGACAAGATTTCTGTCCCCTTTAAAACCTTCAGACCGCCTCTGCAGCCCACTCAACCTCCTATTCAATGAATACCGGCGTTCTTGCAGGGGGTAAAGCGGTCGGGGCGTGAATTTAATCACTCACCTCTATCTAGAGTCGAGATTAAGAATGAGTGGAGCTATATTTCTAGTCCCCCTAATATCCTTATTGGCGTGGGCAGGGAAATTTAATTTTATCCCAACGTTTACCTGGAGGAACTGCCGACAATCATGAAAATCCCCAGTCAGGGCAGCCTGTGTCTTCCGAGATTCTAAACAGAATCCCTAAGGAAAGACGTCAGAATCGTTACCCTTTCAACCAGCATCCTCGGTTTTGGAACAGAAATGCAACTTCGGCCATGAGGTGTAAGGATTATATAGGATTCGTTTGGCTCGGGATAGGGCCCCAGAGGCGGGTTCTTGTGGAATGTATAAAGATTGTTATGTTTCCTTAAAAGGCGGAGAATTACGAGAATCTAAAGAAGGACTCCGTGCTCCGAGGAGTTAATTTCGTATGGAAATGAGAAAGTCTCCCTTCACCATACCATACGAACTGACAGGTGGACCCTGCCAGTACCAGACAGCCAGACAGAGGGGGCCATGACTCGTCAAGACACAGCGCAACGCATATGGCATTTATTTCAACAGCGGAAAGAAATCATTTGAAGAGTCAATAGATTGTACAGTCATGGAACATATATCATTTGGGAAGACTCAGATGTGGGTAAGAGAATACGTACTGCAATATTAAAATTAATTTCAAGTAATTGTAAAAATGTGAAATGAATAGTGCTTAGGTATGCATGTCAATAATAACGTGATCTGGTGACCGTGGGGTTTCGTGAAATGTATTAATCTGAGGAGTGACTCTCAGATGTTCAAGACAGGAGGTGGCCGAACTCAGTTTGTTTACTCTAGCGAGCAAGCTGTCGGTAATGTTTGTCACGCGTGTTCGGGAGGCGTTTGGTTCGAACATCTGTCGGGATAACGACTAACACGATTAAGGTTTCCGCTGTTTTCCTCAGTCCCCGTAGGCATCTGCCTGGACAGTTGTTCAAATTAAGCCACGACCTCTTCCTCGCAAATTACTTATAATTCGTTATTCATTAACCATCATATCACGCAACACAAGCATAGCCTTATAGTCACAGCGTGATTAAATCAACCTTAAATAAATATACTCAGACACTCCCGAACTTATGCAATAGTTACGTTCCGCAAGGCCCGACGGAAGTCGGAATTGATTATACATATGGTCAACTATATATGTATATACAAAAGAATCCAGGTGAAATCCAAGCTTCAGCACAATGGAACTTGATCTGCCGCAGCATGATTGCCTCGCAGCCTGTGTTATCGCCCAGCAATATTCTTCCGCCACCTTAGTCTCATTGCGCTTTCATTCTCGCAAGCAAAAATTCGCTGCGCGTTTCAAAAATGCTACTATTAGATTTTTTTACTTTTTTAAAAATCGCGTGAGTCTGAAATTGCGTAATTTGAAATAACCTAAGTGGGGGAGTGTCTGTATAAATATACAAATGGAATAAATTTCAAATTGTTTTTATTGTAATGTGTCATAAGAAAATGGCGCAGACGCCAAGCGTCACCTGCTAATGTTAAGCCAGTACCTAACACAGTGGAGCAGTCCTCCTGAAGAAGATGTCAGCCACTCATTTGGGACATGAATGAAAAGGGTTTATGTAGATCGCCTGCTACTCTACTCAAAGTATATCACATACTTCCCGTACGTCACCATCAATATTAAAAGAAAGGAAAATCACAAATCCTGTAGACGGAACGAAAGCCAGAAAAAGAATGGGAAGACACTTGATAGGCAGAGGAGTGGATGCTACTGTGTGCTTAGTGTCTCCGTAACCGGAATGTGGTTAAGACACACCACACGTTTAATGGAAACAGGAGGCTATGATCGAGTTGGCAACAGCCCATCGCTAGACACCATCATGGGGCAGATGAATCCTTAGATCCTGTTTCATCAAAACGTGTCTTAATATTATCCTGACATCTAAGTCTAAATCTTTTACGTAGGTTCTTCCCTTAAGGTGTTCTAACTAAACCTTCGCATGTAATCCTTGTACACTGCATGGTACATCCGTTTTATTCTTGTAAGAACAATTCAAGACAATCCTAAATTCCATCACTGTACAACGTATCCGAACTCTCATTCCCCGGATAATTGACTGAAGAATGTTTCTGTATTCTCTTCCATGGACTGTAAAATAACAGGCGTCTGTACATGTCAATGACGAGACGTTACGGACATGTTAAAAGCGTGGCATTATGTTAACTTCTTAGAATATCTATGACACTGGACAATGTTCTGATAGCTTAATTGATGAACAGTCCTGTATCAAGACAGCTACTACTTGTGGTCGTCTGGACATACAATGCCTTACTATAAAATATCTTCAATTAACCTCACCGATAGCTGTAAAGATAATACTGACAGCCCCAAGTGCACACAGTTTTGTAGATCACGTTTTCTGTGTCTTAAACAGGAAATAGTCGTGTTTAACCCATCAGTCAGATTGATCAATATTTATGACTCAATCTCCCAGTTAATTTCTACGTGTGTATTTCTCCGCTTTGCACCCTTTAGCCTAATTTCTCTCGTCTATGAGAACAGATAATTTTATGGCATAATTATTTCTTTCCATATGTGTGTCTCATCTGATAACTTCAGAACCAGTTAAGTGATTTTCATGATTGTTTCTACTGTCCTGCCACTAGATACCGCGACTTGTGAGAGGGTTGGGAACCTCTGAGTGCTGCAACACGCTGGGAGTGAAGGGACACGTTGTGTTGTCTGTGAGGTAGGTATTATGTTGTTAAATATTACGTAGACGAACTTCATGTTTGAAGAGTGAAAGGCTTTTCTGTAAAGCCCATTCGGTATAAAATTTGGTGAAATGTTACAGTGTATAGTAAACTTGAAAGGTTGAGGAGGAAGCTGTTGTTTTATTGTATGTATTCGGAAACTGTAAGGACTTCAAACAGATAAAAGAACAGAGTATCGGAGAAAATTACCTGATACGGAACTTTATACATTGTATGATTAAATATTAATGCAATATATAGCAATAAATATATAAATAAATAAAATAAGGATACCCTGAACCACCACGCAACAACATACACAACCAAGGATTTAGAAAGATTAATGTACAAGCGGGGTAAGAAGTGGCGATCTTAGTGTTTCTCTTGGCTAACGCGGTACTTGGTTTCAGGATCTCTACAAGAAAATTAGTTACTATTGTCATCAATTTTTTCTTCTGAATTTGTTAGGCGTATGACATTAGAAACGGCTACACAGTAATTTTAGGCACGTCCGACCGACTTTACAAAGTTCTGGGATCGGTTTAACAGGGGTTTTGTTTTCTCGTATTGAATTACACTAAGTAACTTAGTCGCTAACCTACTCAAGAAATTATCCTCAATTTATGAAAATCGTTAATTTATTACCGTAATCAGTAGACCTTACCCTGAATCATCCAAGACCCTCATATCCTATTTCTTGAAGGTAAAAGGTGAAGGTAAAATTGTCCCTGTGCATGTCATTGAGTGACCTCACTTGAGTGAGTCACTTAAACACTTCACTAGAGGGATGTGAGTGATCAGTTTAAAGCCCTTAGGAAAACCAGTGGCGCCCAATGAATGGCTGCAGATCTGGTCTGGATACTGTGGAGAAAACAAAACCACCTGCCTCTGAGGGAAGTCGAACCAGATTCATGCGTCCTCCGGGCCGTGTCCTACTCACGGTACGGACTCTTGCTATCCCAGCTCGATGCGTGATAATAGTCGCAATCGAGCTGTTAGCACTGCGACGTCCTGTTCTGCAGGTAGTGTGAATCGATCTCGAACCGGAAACCGGAGTTCTTGGCTGGCTTTATTTAGTTTCTCCAGGCAATGTTGAGACTGCAAGTTACTGGCTTTAATGCCAGAAATATTTTCTTTTTGCCGCACTGTGTATTTAGGGTTCGTATGTTCCACACAATAAAGAGGGATTATATCCTTAAATGTCATTAACTGATGGACTTTGTAATGGAGATCTGCATGTGTCCTGTGAGGTAGAAGCAGAATTTTGAAGTATTATTTAGGTGAACTTTGGGGTTCCGGTGGCTTCAATATGTTATGGAATATCTTCTTAATGTGGATTGTAGCTCACTTATTCTACATGTTAAGACTGCAGTTAATTTTGCGGAAGATACAAATAATAAACTGGATCACCAAATTAGGAAGAAGCCTTCATTTCTACAAAGTTTCAAGGTGAGAAAACAGTTTAACTGAGAACTCACGCCGATCTCAGACTATATGAACTATTCTTGCCAGCGAAAGTGAATAAGATAATAACCACTGGAGAACGCCCTAGCTCCATCATTATGCACGCCTCTTAACATATAGGCGCTATTCTAATGCACAATTTGGCCTACTAACTTTCTGACACGAATTGTCTCTACAAGTAGCATACGTTCAAGGTCGTTGAAGAGAAAACACCGACAGTACTGGCTGCATGTACGTCAAAAGACATTTATTTATTTATTTATTCATATTCCACGCTACTCTATCTGAAGTTTGTCTTCAATTTAAAGCCGTGCTTTCGAATAGCATGCAAAAGTAGCTATTTCGAATCCCACTGGGAGCATCGACGTTTGTTCGCCTTATTGTGGTTTCTTATAATGAACGAAGGACTGCTCCAGCACGTCTACAGCCTAACAAATCACGTCAGAAATTCCATTGTCCAAGGACTCTTCATTTGACCTTATACGTTCGCAGTGCTGCCTCCTATGTATTTTTGGAGGTACGAATTTAAAAACAAGTAATCAAGATGGAAAGGTATGCAGTGGTGTTCGTGTTTGGTTTGCCACGTGTGCTGATATACAAAACTGGATTTTTAATTGGCTGAGGCGTCGGACTTGAAATAAGCTATTTATTTCCTGAACAGCTCCTTGTATAAAGGAAGAAAGTTCCGAATTCAGAATGTTCATTGGAAGGAATGAATTGCGAATAAATTAGAAGCTTTTTTCAGCTTGTAAAGCCTAACACTTCAAAATCCTAAAATTCATAATATCAGATGAATCCTTTGACATTTGTTACGTCATTTACGGCATAGGATATTGAACAGGAAATTTAGAGTCAATGCCGAGTGTAAATTTTGACTTATAACTTCTACAACAAATGTCGGGAGAAATCTTTCTGTGTCACTTTGAAAGATGATTAGATGGGTGGGGCATATAGCGCGTATGATGCTAGAAATGCATACAGAGTGTTGATCGGCAAGCTTGTAAGAAAGTTAACACTTGGAAGGCTTGGCATATAGGGAAGCAGAATATTCAATGGGATGTTACAGAAATAGTGTGGAAGAATATAGGCCCATGCTGGATTAATTTGGTCCAGGATAGTGCGGTGCTGTGAAAGACTACTCAGTTTTCATAATAATAATAATAATAATAATAATAACCATGGCTCGACAGCCCTATATGGGCTTGGGCCTCCTCTTTCCGAGGTTACTTGGTCTTGTGCATTTTGTGGCAGTGAGTGACCAGCTCACTGGCCGCGCTGTTCGACTCAATCCTGATGTGACTGCCAGAGCCATCTGGCAGTCAGTCAGGAGACTTGGGTGAGAAATGGCTACTGAATTTTGCTTACGAGCGTTACTAGTTCTATTCATGCCCGTAAGGTTCTTTTCCATGCCGTAAATCTACGACATGGGACCGACGACTTTACTTCCCCTCCGAAGGAAGTGGTGCTCCGGATTTTTATCACCCTTAAAAATCCATCGACCTCGGTCGGGATCGAACCCGCGAACCTTGGCTCCAGTGGCGAACACGCTAACCACTAGTCCACGGAAGTCGACACTCAGATTTCATGCTTCAATAAAATGCGGGGAGTTTGACTAGATAAGCGATTGTTAGTTTCTTAAGAAGGACTCTGTTACATTGATTTAGTGCCTTTAACCCTTTAAAGAAAAGAATAACATAACTTGAACTATATTTCAACTTTCAGTTCGTATCGCACAGTAAACACTTTCCGTCTCGGTTATGAAAAAAAGTCAGTTAATGCTGTATAGGGAAATGATCGCTGTTGCGAGATAAAATACGTAAACACACTCTGTGAGGAGAATGTAGAATTTTTTAAAAAGTTAAACCTGGTGGTACAGAAATTTACCACTAAGGCGTTAAAAGGTTAAAAGTCACTTCTCTGTATTTCAGACTAAGGACAGCTGTCAGCATATTGCTTCTGCAAGGATTTACCTCTGTTACGAACTTCAGCTTCAACCTCACTGTTGTTACACAGTCATTACATTGAAATGAAGCAGAGGCCTTCCCTTTAGCAGCCTACCATTTTCATTCCCAGAAGCTGGTTTCAAGCTCTTTTAAAGTTCCTACCTGCTATTATCCCCATGAAGGAATGTACGACGTAATAATAAATGACTTTATAATATGTGGCACAGGAAAGATTCAGAGACAGATATTGTGCAACCATTAGCTATGGTGCCCTTTGCTTATTAAGACAGGATAGCTCGATAGATTCTGTAATGTGTTAGGAATATATAAACCTAAGGGAACAATACTGTAACGATAGTACGTGTGTGGGGCTTACATAGCAACTGTCCTTGTTTTATTTAAGGGCTGACGTCTTGAATGAAGATATAACTCATTCATGTAGGGTCTTAATTTAGCAACTCATAGACGATCAGCTGGTCAATAATTACCCCGCATTTGTGGAATCGTAGATTCATTAACGTGTTCAACAAAGACTGGTTCCTCTTTTAAGCAAGTTAAATCCGGGTCAAAATTTCACATATAAGCCCATATCCTACTTGAGCGTCGTTCTCTAAAAATATTTTGTGTCTGTTTCTTATTTACTCATACGTGGCTCATCCTCAGTCCATTTCATCATTATTGGTTTATTTACCTTAATAATATTAGGCGCAGAGTACAAATTATAGAGCTAGTCTTCATGAAGTTACGTCCAGCACGCCGTTACTTCGTCTCTCACAACTCCAAGTACCTCTCTATAGGAACATTTCTTTATCTGAAGTCTATCCCATCTGCTGGGGTAGCTTACAACATTCGACGTGCAACAAACACAGTGTTTGTTAGACTTCCAGTATAATTAGTAAAAACCTAATAACTGCAAAGCATTGAGACAAACGCGTGGACCCAAACTTACGACAAATTAGAACAGCGGCAAGGGATCCGATGCCTTCCGTCACGCGAAACGGTATAAATGAAGAGTGAATATGAATTGTCAGAAAAAATAATATTCTTGTATCTTACATGAGACTTGAAGTCGCACGGATTCCGATGTTTGCATTGTAACAGGATGTCTGTACTTTCAACATTTTCGTGGTCTTCCTCCGTGTCACGACACAAATTATGAATATAAGCCTGTCTTAAAATAGTCAGTCATCGTTCCCTTCCAACCCCATTTTTCAAACGGATATAATTGACTAAATAATTCCGCGGAGCGCAAGGAATCTACAGAATGTAATAGTTGCCAGACACTCAATAATTCCCCGCTTTTATGGAAACCGCAGGTGTTTTACCCATTTCAAGAGAGTCCTCCAGAGGTTCCTAATTCCTAATGAATCCAGTCCACATACTCAGAGACTATTTCTTTAAAAACGTATTTAATATTATCATCCCACTTACGCTCTTATTTTCCAAACAAGCTGTTTCCTTTAGACTTTCAAGCTAAAACTTTTATATGAATTTCTCTTTTAAAATTTGTTGTTTATAATCTAATATACCACTAGTGATATATGAAATTATGAAGTTAAAAGAGGATAATTACATAAATCACAAATCAGTTTCTCTCGTGAGAATAATTTAGCTGATCCAAAATCCTTCTTTCTCAAGACAGATAAAGACGAGTGCGATTACGAGAGTTATGCAGATAAATCTGCTTACTATGTGTTAAAATGTTATCCTAATGAAATACTGCAGACGATGACTTTGTTACTGCTGACTGTGGCGTTGCGTTTACTGAAGCTGAAGCACAGCGATGGAACGCGCGCGGAGTGCGGCAGCTTGAAGACGAGTGGGCGCTGGAGTGGAGAGTCTCTCGGGTATTGCACGATCTGAGGGGTTATAAGTTCGATACTGTAGGGGGCTCGTTCCTTCCATTCAAATTACCTGTTTTCTGTGATATAGATCGAGTTACTAATAAATACCTTGTATACCTACTTGACAATTAAACTTGTTATTTCCATAAACGATCTTTTCTTTCACGAGGTGGGGGTAGATAAAATTGCAGTACAGGGTCCTTGGGAGAGACTGAAAATACTTGGGAGCCCTTTATCTCTTCTTTGTAGGATTTCAGGCTCCTACTGCTGTTAGTGTCACATTGTGGCTGTATACGTCTTTCCACCCTACAGTCTGGTACGTGGGTGCCAATGTTTTCACGGAGCTTGCTGCCTCCAACTTCAAGGTTGGATTGGGCTCGAAATTAAAGACAAATGGTGTCAAGCACTTTACTCACGACCCTATTTTGAATCTGATGTCCAAGCATTCCAGCCATATTCGTCACGAGGCGACCTTTCTGACGAGAGGAAAATTTGTCCTTTGTCAGAAGTTTCACTCCTTTTTTAACTGTACAATTTAAGTCACGTACACGTTTCACTTTATGCAGCTTTGTACAAGTTTTACACATGAATTAGCGGTGTGAGGACAGATCGTAGCCTAGGCTGGATGGATCCATTCCGAGACCTCCCACATTACCAGTCCAAATTGTGCCACATCATACTTTTAAGATTCACTTTAATATTATGTTCATATCTACGCCTCCATAACTCCATGGAGCAGAGTCCTTCTTGAGAAGCTAACAGGTCGTCAGCTAGTCAAGAAATTCCCCGCGTTTTATGGAACCCGTAGGTTATTACCGCATTCACAAGAGCCCGCCACCTGTCCCTATCTTGAGCCATTTCAATCCAGTCCGCACCCTCTCATCCCACTTCTTGAAAATCCATTTTAATATTATACTCCATTGTTGTTAGATCACCAACTAAATGCACCTTTTATTTAAAAAACACTATAAGGTTCTTTAAAACATTTTAATAAAAACCCCTACATATGTTTCGGCTTTTCTATGAAGCCATCTTCAGGGGTGTGTCACAAAACTGCATATATTTAAAAAACACGTCTATGCATTGGTTCACTGTATAAACACTAGTCACCACTTTCACTATTTTTTGATTTGGACAGTCACTTTAAAACGTTAAAACGTTTAAAAATGTTAAAACGAATAAAATGGATATTAAAACGATGAGAGTATTTTCGTTGGTGTTATTTTGTAGAGTTTCGTTATTTCACATTCATGTAGATGGACATGTTTTGATGGAAGCATGGTACTGTTTCTTCTTATGTTCCTTGGGTTACATTACTATGGCGTGTGCTGTGCCGGGTTGTGTGTGGATTTGTTACGATGGTATGTACGCTGTTCATACCATCGCCTTGTCAGTCGCATGGTTAAGAAAATCGGCAAGTGCAGAGGAAACTGACGTAGCAAAACGAAGACTATGGCATTGGATCATTACGTCACTTTACAGCACATCTATGTTGCTGTCGTATTTATTGTAACTGCATCGTAATTTTCGGAAAATGTTGACACAACGTGTTTTAATATTCTCTACAACTTTCACCTGAAGCTCCCTCAACCTAGGCAAGATTAAGCGCGATAATGTCATAAACGTACGTGGGGTTTCATTCAAAATGTCTGCTATATTTGCCTGATTTTAACCGAAATTATTTTTGATCGAGAGGTTTTAGTAAAAATCGTCAGTATAAAATTTTACAAAAATCCGACCAGTGGGAGCCGAGTTGTTCCATTCGGAAAGACGGACCAACAGACATGACGAAGTAATAGCCGCTTTGCATTTATTTTCCGAAAGCGCCTGAAAACGGTGAGAAATTTCAGTTCCGTAAAAGCAAATGATTTTTTGAGCGAAATAAAAGTCTTTACGGACCAAAGGTCGAATAAGGACGTATCGTGTATGTATCCGATTTGTAATTAGCATCGGGGCACGTTAGCAGCAACCAATTAGACGATCTGAAGTACGACGAGGAGGTGGGGGGGGGGGGGGGGGCACTGGACACGCGTCGCAAATGGAATGCGATCAGTCGCTTTCACTCAGGCGATTCAGAGCACCGTCATTACGAAATGCCAGCGAGAGAATAGACGACACCGTTACACTTAACAAGTGTCAGACATTTCGTATCAGACTGCAGTCAAGCACGCCGCTTTGGCAATACCGTCCATTAAGCCTACTTGGTAAACTCGTGTTATATCTCACCACCCACCTACCTACCAAACTACCTGCTCCATACCCACCTACGTACGTAGCCGTAGCTACCTACCTAATCCGTATACACCCATTCACGTACCGATCAACCACCCCCACCAGCCTACACTACCTACCTACCTACCTACCTACCTAACCTACCAATACCTACAACCTACCTACCTACCTACCTACCTACCTACCTACCTACCTACCTACCTGTAACTCCAGGAACCACATTCCTTCTCCAGGACCCAACAGCCAAGCTCTTCAAAACTACCCGACGTTTTAAGGAACCCAAAGCTTCACAAGAGTCTATCATGTCCAAGGCCGCGTTGAACGTTTCGTAACGTGCTCGTCAGGTACAGTAAGTTGTTAACAGAACGCCTGGCGTCCAACATAAAGGAACAACCCTTGTCGCTTTTCTCAGATTATACATGCAGTATCATCACAGCTAACGTCTACATCTGGGCCCGCCATGCCCTGGTTACTAGGGCCTCAATGTGTTACTTAAAGGAGACGGATATTCGCACAAACAAGTAAGGCTCTTCCTGTACACGCCATGAAGACATGTGGGGAAATAGAAACATAGCTCGGCTCATTCTTAGCCTCAGCATAAGTTGGAGGTGAATGTTCAGCTGCGTGTCTCGGCCACTTTACCCTCTCGGATAGAGTTCTTGGTACACATCAAACAATAGGCTGTGTGGGCCTTAGACATTACTACAAAATTAAAAACAAATAAATGGACCTACTTCTGGAAATTAACTGTTGTGTAACTGGAACTGAGGAAGATGTTTGGAACTGAAACACTGACAGCAATAGATGGGTAATCTGCATAATTAGGTGCTTTGTAAGATGTACTCTTCACGAAATATTGGTAAAAAGTGCCCGTGAATAATCTTTACGAATTCGATCTTATGTTGCTCAGAGCACGTTTAAGGAACGGATGGAAAATACAAAGTACCTTAAAGGACGAACGCAAAGAAGGTACTTACCAAGACAGGCAATGTACATATAACGTAACATGGAGGTGCTTTCGCGTAACGACTGTTGCCGTGAAAAAGCAATACGTAGTAAACATTATGAGTGTGTGCTTATATTTATTTTTTATTTATTTTCCTCCTGTAGCCCCTTGCGGAGCATAGGGCCTCCTTTCAGAGGTTTCTTGGTCTGGAGGTGTGCATTCTGTAGTGAGTGACCAGTCCACTGCCTGCACAGTGCAGGCAGTGGACTGTGTGTTTATAGTCTTGCCTTAATTATCCGGCATGCAAAGCGCATGCGCAGTATCATATTGTCAATCTGTGGCCTGTCTGGCTGTGTCATATTTTTCCACATTATCTCATAAACGGCACGATTTTCGGAAAAAAAGTCTTTGCATATAAAATATATGTTTTGATTTTATCTACAACTTTTGTCTGAAACATCTCTCATTCTAAGAAGAATTCAACGAGATATTATCATAAATGCACATAGGTTTTCATGTAAAGTACCCGTTATTCTTGTCAGATTTTAATCAAACTTGCACTCTCTCGACAGATTTTCGAAAAATGCTCAAATATAAAATTTCATGAAAATCCGTCCTGTGGGAGCTGATTTGATCCATGCGGACAGACATGGCGAACCTAATAGTCGCTTTTCGCAATTTTGCGAATGCGCCTACCTTTAATAAATTTCAATATCAGCGCCGCGAGCGGCTTCAAAATGTTATTGAATTATTGCACCTCCTGCCACACTTTTTGGAAGCACTGTCGCCAGTACTTGGGCCAGGCCTCTGTGATCCTCGTCTTGACCTCATCGATTGTCGTCGGCCATGGAGTAGCCTATATCAACATTGTCCTTAAGAAAGCCCTACAAGGAAATGTAATGTGTCGGACCTTCTTCCTTTACAGACACAACCGTCCTTTACAAAATGCTTTTCCGACGTAGTGTCGATGGTTGACCTCGTGGATCCCGCCCGCATTTACGGCGAAACTGTCGTCATTAAGCGTTGTCTGAGTAACACAAAACTGAAAAACGTGAAAATCAGTCACACTCCTTACATCTTCTTGTACTTAACTCCAGGGCAGTGAGGTCCAGGATTTGTTTTCGGTGTTTACTCTTTCAGTTTACAGACATTTAGAAGTGTTGTCTTGGCCTTGGTAGTGGTGGCGCAGGGGAATGCTAGAGCGTTAGATGTTTTTGACCAGTGACCGATACACTCCAGTCAAGATAGGTTCGGCTGTAGTGAAGATCTGTTTTGTGAGAG
Organism: Reticulitermes speratus; assembly: GCA_021186555.1. Taxonomy (NCBI): domain Eukaryota; kingdom Metazoa; phylum Arthropoda; class Insecta; order Blattodea; family Rhinotermitidae; genus Reticulitermes; species Reticulitermes speratus. Next base: position 28,375,486 of record JAJKFL010000005.1, read on the forward strand.
CGCGTTAATACTGTATCTTCTGTTTTGTTGTCTTGTTAGAGCGGTGAGTAAATTCTATTTTAGGCTCGTTTGAAACTGAACTCCTAACAAATTGCGACCGGTCGAACATGAGTGATGCAGTGAAAGAGACTTATAATTTTGACAGGACCTGTATATCTTCTCCGCTAGGTTAGCCAACAGATAAGGGAGCCTACACACGTTGTCAAGGTCAAAGCTGTTCTCCTGAGGCGACAATAGTAGGGCTTCTTGAACGGGGATCAGCCTGTCGTAAGGCCTATTTCTACAGAGGACAAATGCAAACACAGAAAAAAAAAGCAGACACAAACCATGATCCGAGTGGAATGCAAATTAAATTTATTTCTGGAGTTGTATGTACGTATGTATGGCTGTAACTGGTAACATCAGGTTTTTGCTGTATAGTCCATGACTTATTAATAAAGTCTAAAGCTTATCTATACTATTTAAGATGTTCTGGCAGGTTCTCATATCGTATAAGTTTTTCTATATAATAAAGCACTTCTATTTATAATTCCTCCTCTCTCATTTCAACTAAAGCTTGCAGATCCAAGCACTATCAATCTCGACACCAGATGGAGACAAGCGGTCAGTTTCACCCTAGGGAAAATTCCCCGTCATCTTTTTATAGAAATTTGGATGGACCCACAGCCAGTGGGCACAGAAATATGATAAATTTACCGGCTAAGACCTAATTTCACGTGTAACTTTGGCTTTCGAGGTTTAGCCACGTCGTTTGTTGAATCTCATTCAATGTTTCAGCGCACTATGCAATAGCCAAACTCGGAATGAACCTGCTAAGATAAATCCATTTTCTTTTTACAAGTTTTCATACTTATATTTTAAACCAAAGTAAATACTTCATGCTGTGAAATATTTTTAACCTCAAAGCAATATCCAGGAACTTGTCTCTGCGCGATTTTATTCGATTACAGTCACAGGAGTGCCGTGATACATGGCACTCGGCTTCATTGTTTTACTGATGCTTGATGAGAGATTAATCATTGCAGGTTTGCGCCGATTTTGGTTGAAGCAACTGAAGGACTTCTTTTTTATTTTGTTTAATTGGATCGATGGTGGGCTGAGAGGCAGGTTGCCTAGGGCAACGCCAGTTACATGCAAGAGCGCTATAGAAAGTGCAACTAGCGACGGAGACTCATTAGTACGCCGAGGAACATGCTGGAGACTAAAAATTGAGTTTGCGATAAAGATTTCTGTAAAGAACCGTAACTAAATTACTTGAGAAATGTTAGGTTAGGCCTGAATGTACAAATATGTTGGTTACAATGTAATTAAATCACTGTCCTGCATAAATTTCTGCTTCCAAGTCTCGGCATCCGGTCTCAAAAATTTTGCCATGTTCCCTGAGGGATTTAGGTCAACTTTTCCGCAAGCACATTTTATATACGAGCATACTGCACACTAATCTAATCATATAATGAGGGGTTTCCTTAAAATGCATCAGTCATTTCAATCATCGTCACATTTTCCTGCTTTTATTGAACCCGACGTTTGATCATCTTTCTTACAAAAGACTGCCACTGGACCCTACCGAGAGTTAGTTGAATGCAGATCACATCCACATACAACAGCATTCTGTTTTTACCATGTAGGCTTAAGTCTGTCACGCGGTCTTCAGTTTTTATGCAAGTGACTAAACACGTAACTAACTGAATAACTAACTTCGTGAAGCAGAGCTAATACTCGCCTTCTGGTCGGTAACTTTTCCGCCACTGATAGAACCCGAAAGTTCGTTACCGTAGAGGTTATTGTCTTATGGACATGACGGTACTAACTTCGCTGCACAGGCAGTAAGTTTTCGGATAAACCTTCTTTCTCCATCCTCACACCCAGAAGACGTTAATTAATGTTTCCTACTATAATTTTACTGAGCTGAGAGCTTAGGCAAATAAAACACAGAATCTCTATCTAATTGTTGTAACCGTGCAGGTCAGGACACACGACAATCCTAGCATATCTCTGAAGATTATCATTTTTCAAAGTCTAATTCACCATCAATTTAACATATTTTTAAATTGTTATCGGTTGGGGAATTTTACGATACCTCTCGCGTATTGGCAAGCTTCGTACTGCCTTACTTCACGCATTTCTGCTCCATGCTTGGGTTTCTAAACCCTTAACTGAGGAAAAGACCAAGTCTTGTAAAATAATAACTGTGTGAGACTTCTATTTCAATTCAGTAAAAATATACTGTAGTCAAAATTTATCTTTTCTGCTTTTCTACGACATACAGGAGCACTTTTCGCGGGAGCGAAGACTTCCGTCCATTTAAAATGGACGTACATCTGGTGCGTCAGTCTGTAAATCTTGTCCAAAAATGAGTACACACAGAGACGTTCCAGAAATCACTTTATTTCCAAACAAATACACGGAGATGAAAGGTTTGTTTGTGATATAGACTATGACGTTTTCTCTGTAAGTTAATAAACTTGTAACAACTGCATACATCACCGTCCTCTTTCTGATGATAGTAATCACATAAAGTGTCAAGAAATTTCGTGCCTTTTATGGAATCCGGAAGCTCATTGCCATGTTAACAAAAGCCAATCTACTCCTCCTATACTGAACCAGATGAATCCAGTCCACATGCCTTTTGATTACACTCCCATTTCTACAAATGTCTACAAAGTCGTCCCCCTCTCTTTGCATTTTTCCTTTTATGAACTAGCCAATACAGATTACAATTCCCGAGCAAACAAATTAGAGAATCAATTTCCAGTATTAAAATTTAGATCTAACCAACGGTCATGTTCTTGAAAATATTCGAACAGTGTTCCCTGAGGCTCAGTCAGTCACACTGCATTGTAACGAATTTAAAATGTTTTCAGTACTAGACACGTGCCTGTCACTTAAAGTGCCACCGTAACTCCATCGAAACACGATGAACATAGGAGCGAAACAAACTATTCTGTACGTAACGCGCAAACCAAGCTTTACTGTAACGAAGGGCCTACTGACATCTGATGGTGCAATGTGAACTAACTCCGACTGCCATTTTTTTCCGTAGCAACAAAAAAATTACTCTGTGACGTCATGCAAAAACCAAACTCTATCTTAACCATGGAACGCCGGTAACCGTAAAAAAACCATACCATGAAAATTATTGAAACCCCGGTAGTGACGTTACTCACAAACCACAAACATGTAAAACTGGTGACCTTGGCAGTCGGGCTATAACAAGAAAAACGGGTAACAATGGCAAAGAGGGTGTGATTACCTTATCAGCTGTGTTGGATATACTTCAGTTAAACAGTGACTCCTTGTTGCGAGACCCAACGTGCATTGTGTTGCGGTCTTTTAGATTACGACACCTTACATTCTGATAGGTGGACACAAACGTTTCGATGAAACACACTGCTTTTTCCGTCAGAACATACTGGAGATGAAGGTGTACCTTGAAGAAGGAGGATCTATATGCTTTTCAATTGTTGGTATCCACCTACCACACCACAAAGCGTCATGAATTATATCACACTAGACTAGAATCCCGATACTTCGAGGTGAACGGTATCAAGGTCGCCTCGAATTAGCGAAAACTCGTACTACACGGATAACGACAATGGAAAAACATTTTTTCTTGCTTTCAGCTTTTATTATTATTATTATTATTATTATTATTCGTTAATATCACAGAACAACAGACAAGAATACACAAAGGGTGCGGTTAAAGGGCGGTACAGAAATGCCTGTAAGACACGTGTGCACACAGAGACATATGTACTTCAACTTAACTCTGTACCGAACATAGAAATGACCCTGACTATAGTTCATCCGTTCGGACGAAATGGAACTTCGAAGCATCGCAACTTGAACTGCTGGGATCGTACTCTGAATTTTCAACGCTGGAGTTTAATTTCCGTTAAGGGAAGGATAATCATATTAGCCGGTATGAACATTATTCCGTTATTTGCATGGAGGCATTAAGGGAAACCACAAAAATGCTGTGTCAGAATTTCCGGTAGTGATATTGAGATTCGAAGCCGGAACCACCTGAATACTTAGCAGGTGTGTTATGTGCTCAACTGTGACGTTCGATCATTCCACAGTACTTTACCTCCGTGCCCCCTACACTCCTTGGTGTGGTGTAAATTACTTTCAGTGTTGCATGAGAATACCAAACACAGCAGGTGTGAGCCAGCACATTTACAACAGTCAGTCACATAACGTGCACCGTGCCGCCAGTCACGTGGCGAGCGTGCTGCAGTGACCACAATCACGGGAGTTGCTGCAGGCGACCAAAGCAGCCGGGGTCTACAGGCGTGTACACTGCCGCAGATGGTTCCTGCTTTCGGGCTGTCGCGGGCAGACTATCGCAAATTCGCCTTCTTGTTTTTGTATCTTGGCAACAGCATGCCCCAAGTGTTGCCCTTTTGTCTTTCTTGAGCAACATTCCGCAAATTCAATTTCTGCTGTTGGTCTTTCGCGATCATCACTCCTCCAATACCAAGTCTGTTCTTGACCCATTGCTAGCAGACTGCAGAAAATACAGTTCTTTCTGCAGGTCTCTCACCAGCAGAATATCTCAGGTTCAGTTCCTCTTCCGTCTATCACGAGGAGACAGTCGTAAATTGATTCTTCCTTTCTTCGTACCAAAATAGAGGAAACTGTAAAAGCGTACATAAATCTATTGAAAACTAGGGAAGAGACCAGTTAAGAACCCTAGCCCTTGACTCACTATTAGAAGTAATATTAAAATAGGTAGTGCAGATATTTTTGTGAAGTTTTTTGCTGGCAGTCCTCTGTTGCTGCACGAAATTCTGTGTTAGGAACTCAAAAGAGTCCACGACAGCTTCCTTCCACATTTCCGCAAATTATCTTACCTAACTATGCTGACGTTATTCTCTCTCTCTCCCTCTTGCCTCATTATAAACTACGTTGTGTTCATGGCGCCGTTGATATAGCCTACTGAGGACGTCAGTTACACCTGACAAAGATAGCATCGTTCAACTTATGATAAGTGGGAAGCAAGAAAGGAGGAAGGAAGGAATGAAGGAAGGAAGGATAAAGGAAGGATAGGAAGAAAGGCAAAAAAGAAGTAAAGAAAGAAAGAAAGAAAAAAAGAAAGAAAGAAAGAAAGTGGCAAGAAAGAAAAAGGTCGTCTTACGAAAGGTAGGTCTAATTTCTCTCGAAAGCAAAATCCCATAAGTATGTGCAATCCCTCCCTCGTGAGAGTCTGTTTTCAGAACACAGAAGTAAAGTTTCGTACTAAATCTGTAGAGATATTCATGATCTACCAAAATTACTGAAAATCACATGCTTTGTTATAATAGTTCGATATGATGGAGTTAATAAAATATATCGCACGGTCGTCATGTTCTTATTCTCATTTCAGACAAGAATCAGGTTGCGATGGTTGAACATTTTCAGAGGTTATATTATTGTGAATCTAGTGCTGTTATTTTAACAATAATGACCATATTAGAATAGATGAGGGCAGGGCAATTTTATAATGCTTCATGCATTTTGAGTGACTTCATATAAGGTGACACTGGTACAAACAGAAAATTCGGCCAATTCTTTAAGTAAGATAGTTTTAGAGACAAATCAGACACACGAATCTCTTACAGGTGATTTTTACGTCTTTCCGAAACATGGCCAACAGGTACCATATGATCATCAAAGTTTCTTTTGTAGGGTTGCAGCATATCTTTAAAAGGGGAGGGCGTGTGTCCATATAAATATCCAGAGTATGTTTCAAACTGTGTTTAATTACAACCACTTCATAGCCAGTATTTGAATCAAAAACTATTTAAAGTCTGAACGTATTGCAAACAATATTTAAAAATTTAGTTTCTACCGCAGGGAAGACACACGATTTCCTCCCAAGGTCTGGAGAAGACAAGTGGATCAACATTTGTAGACACGCAAACTAAAAAAGACAGAAAAACAGTGACGGCGAATGCGATGAATGTGCGTTGGAATATCGGGGGCAGAAGAATTATAAGACAATTGGTGTTAGGGTTCATGTGATTATTGTCGTTGCCAAACAGTGAAGTAATTATTTTTAAAAATGTGTTGTTACGCATTGGCGCGATGCAGAGAACGGGAAGTATACACCAATCGTATATAAGAGCTGTACTTCCTGGAGTCAGCAAGACGAAGCAAGAACAAACATTACGCTATTCCTGTACAAGTAACTCACCGCTAGCTTTCGGCTTGGAAGTCCCACCGGTCAAAAACTAAAATGTGGTCTATAAAACTGAGTAAGCGTTTTTGACCTTCCCTAGCGCAGTGGTTCCCAACCTCAGGTTCGCGACCCAAATCAGGGTCGCGGGGGTATGACGTAGGGTCGCGAGAGGGTTTCATGGAGAACTCGATAATTATGAAAAAAAAAAAAATCAAAATTTGTATTTAAATTCAAAGTGAATGATCGAGAAAATGTGATTATTGAATCTGTCTTTAGTAATTTAAACATGTAACGTTCCATATGTTCCGTATTTCACAAGTTTTTGTTTAGAAGCAAATGATTTGTCTAACCAGCACATGTATGAGTTATTTAAATAAAGATTTGTTTCTTGCATGTTTTGTGTATTTAATATTGCCCCAAAAAATACTGGATTTGACAAGTAACATTAAAAATTTATAACTTTTAAATAAGTTGGCAATGTTATGTAGTGTTAAAGAAAAGCATTACTATTAGTTCATCTACAGTAAATGTCACTGACTATTGCCGCTTCCATGGTAGGGTCGCGGGTCACATACCGTTTGCTACTTTAGGGTCACACACATGAAGGTTGGGAACCGCTGCCCTTGCGAGCCGCATATAAGGACACGTGGAGTGCAGGCAAAGCAAACTGTGACGTCACAGAGACGATCTGTTGCTTACCTCTAGCATTTAGCAGACAACAGAGCGCAGCTATGTTTATTTTAACTGAACTACTGCGACGGATAAAAAATCAAACAAACGCAAACTTGCGCAAAATGGCTGCCTAACTCGATCGACCACACCCGATAGAGACAAGGGGTCTGGAGAAGAGAGAAAGTTGTCTAGCCGGAAGTCTGAACCCCATCACCTCCTCCTCCTCCCACAAGGCCACACCTTCATTTTTGCGTGAACATGACATCATCAGGTTCCTATCACAAATGCTACCATTGGAAATATTTTCCTGATGTTTCAGCAGTCCAATTTACAGTTATTGCAAAAGGGAACTTCTTCTCGTAATCCAGTTTTAAAGCTAAAGCGTATGGCGGTATGTTGCTTTGCCAGATGGATCATGAACGCTAACAAACGACAGGCTACATTACATGGCAAAGTGGCTTTCTCTTGTTTTTTTTTTATGATTTAGAGATCCACGATTCTGCTGACGGGCTTTATTGAAACACCAATGCACATTGAGTTCATGGCCTATGGCGGCTACCACACACACACACACACACACACACACACACACACACACACCTTTACGTAACATCGCACAGCATCTTACCCATGAAATGTATTTATGGGTTTCGTATAATTCTCAGAACAAATTGCAGTTATTCCCCGAATCAGGTTTAACTGACTGGCGTTTGCAGTGGAAACCCAATGCATTTTCTGTGCGGTAGGAATGTAATCTTTATATATTATTTACATGGATCTAGACTTCAGGGCGTGCCATGGCTCAAGACGGTTAGTCGACGGCCTCTCACCGCGGCAGCACGGGTTCTGTCTCAAGCCATTCCGTGTGAGATTTGAGGCAGATAAAGTAACACTGGGTGGGCCTACGGCAGCTCGCTTGCTGGGATTGTGGGTTCGAATCCCACCGGGGACATGGATGTCTGTCTCTTGTGAGTGTTGTGTGTTGTCAGGTAGAGGTCTCTGCGACGGGCTGGTCACTGGTACAGAGGAGTCCTACCGAGTGTGGTGTGTCTAAAAAGTGTGATCATAAAGCCTCGAAAATGAGGAGGCCTAGGCCCCCAAGGGGCTGTTGAGCCATAGGGGGAAAAAAGTAACGCTGGTGCAGGTTTCTGTCCGAGTACTTCGAATTCCCCTCGTCAATACTATTCCACCAATGCTCCATACTCTTCATCAGTATGAGTAGAATATATGCTGTTCGTACCAGGACGTCAAACGGTGAGTTCTAGGAAACTTCAAGATGGAGCGCTTTTTCGGAAATTGGGGATCACTGGATAGAGAAAAGTACTTTAATTTTCGGAGGCTTCAAAATCTTAACAGAACGATGTCGGTCTTCTGCTGGAAACAATAAGTAAAACACGAAGCAATGCTAGAATGTGAACCACAATCCCTACAATTGCAATAAATAAATGCATATACAATTGAGACCAAAAATATTTCTTGGCAACATTTTTTTGGATGTGGGGAATGTTTAAAGAAATACAAGGAAAAAAATTTATTATGACAGGTAATTGTAGCGTCTTCTAATATTAACGTGTCAGGCAGTATCAAAGGAAGGCACAGAGGGTGCGAGATGGCAGTCTGAAGCTCCAGCATTTCTAGACAAAAAAAAACAAACGTGATTTGTTACATTAATGACTTAACCCCATTTTTCGCCAGTACCTACTTAATTAGCAGTCTGCCGTGAGTCATACAGCCTGTCGATACAATATGGCGAAAATAAGAATACAGGGACCGTGTAAGTAATTGAACCTTGATCATTATGAACACAGTTAATCACTTCACTAACGCATTTATTACAATTCAAAAACTATAGAAACATCATAACACATATAAAATGCACACAATTAATATTTAAACCTAATACGTAATTTACATACCGCGTCTGTAACAGAAGGGCAGACCGTTTAACGTTATTTTGGTAAATAATCGCTGTTTATTCTGAGAATTAGACAGGGTATTAAATACACCCAATGCGTAAGGTCAAGAACTTTCTAATGTTACTCAAATTGGTAAATATAATTACCACTACGCCGATCCCAGTGGCCGCGCAGTCTAAGGCGTGGGTCTGCGGCCGCTCGCTTACTGGGATTGTGGGTTGAATCCCGCCGGGGGCATGGATGTCTGTCTCTTGTGAGTGTTGTGTGTTGTCAGGTAGAGATCTCTGCGTACGGGCTGGTCCTCGTCCAGAGGAGTCCTACCGAGTGTGGTGTGTCTGAGTGTGATAGTGAAGCCTCGAAAAATGAGGCGGCCTAGGCCCCCAAGGGGCTGTCGAGCCATTGAAAAAAAGAATTGCCACTACGTTTTAAATTGTTTTAAGGTAAAGCCAGATGAGTAATTATTTTTTCATGGCTCGACAGCCATAGTAGGCCTCAGCCTCATTGTTGAGGTTTCGAGATCACACTCAGACGCACAATATTCGGTAGGACTCCTCTGGACGAGTGATTGGACCGTCGCAGAGACCTCTACCTGACAAGAAACAACACTCATAAGAGACAGACATCCGTGCTTCCGGCGGGATTCGAACCCGTAGTCCCAGCAAGCGAGCGGCCGCAGACCCACGCCTTAGACCCGGCGCGGCCACCGGGATCGGCGTGTAATGACGTACCGGTAACAAAAAATGCATCAAGTTCGGGCTGTGTGTGCCGACATCTGTTAAATGAAAGATTAGTGCGGTGCTGCCATCTGGTAGTTTGCAGTAAAACGCTACGTAATGCTTATCAGTAACCGCAGCGAAAAAAGGCAGAATGATACTTAGGACTGTATCAGTAATAGTACTGACTGAAACATGGCTCACCTCGTGTTGATATTCGTAATAAGTGAATCGCTCTGAAGCTAAAACAGGCATGCCGGATGTCGTAGCAATGTATTTCAATTAACCCAAAAGAAAGAAGTCTATCTTCAGAAACTTACAGTAACTCAGCTGTCCCTTTTTTTGGAACTCGAAGGTTGATTACCGTGCTCGCCAGAGCCTATTACTAAAAGTATCCTGAGCTTTCATCCATCCAATCTCATATCCAGTGCATACCGGAAGTTCTTTCCCAGAAAAGCGTGAATCTTACCACTCATTCCTCTATTGCCGAGATTAAAATCCGTGGCGCTATACCCCCGCTCCTCTATACGTCTTCATGGCGTGGTGCTTAATTAAAAAAAGGTACAGTTTTAGATTTTTTACTTTTATTTTTATTTTCTTATTTAAGGCCACTGTATCAGCTGCAGACCTTATTGGCAAAGAGCATTAAATGACTACAGTATTACAAATGATAACACACCGCTTTCCAGTGTGAACACCTACTACTCTGTTTCCGTCGTTTTCTTCATTTCCTCGAAATACTTGCTGCCACATTAGTAACAAGACATGCTTGTCCTTTGCAATTCATAATGATTACTATACGACCCAAAATAATGTACTGAATCCTTAAAATGTCATCTGCGTGGTGTGGTTGGTGTTTCTGAAGCTTCATCTTGCTTCTCATTGTGTCACGCAGTAACCACAAACGTAACTACTAAAAATTATCTCTGAAAGTCGTTATTGCCTTGAAGGCGCAGCAGCTGTAAGAAAACGAAATTCAGATAATATAATGCCAAGGAAATTACAAGACGACGACGACGACGACGACAGGCACGGACAGAGAAGCAGGGAGCTCATGTGACACTTCAGGGTTAGCGTCGACTGGCTTCCTTGTTCCTGATGAGCTCCCACCACCACCCACATGCTACCCCGAATTAAACAACCCAGTGTTGCACATATCCACCAGTCAGTCCATCCTTCCTGCAATCCGTCACCAAACAAGTTAGCTAAAGCGATTTTACCAGTACGGTCAAACCCTCACTTGGCGCCCATTAAAGCCTGTGAACAGAAGTTCCCCGTTATACAATATTTCGATCTCCTGCCACCCTCGATTCACCGCCACAAATTGCGGTGTAAAATCATGGCGTGGATTTTTAAAGTTATCTGAGTCAGCGGTTCTCAGACTTTTTAGCTGGCGTACAAATAAATGAAATTTAATGATTTCAGTTTACTACCAATAATTTTCTTATTTTTAAATACGGAAGCTCAATTTGGAAATCCTGGCTGACAAAGGGGATGAGTTACATAATGCTGTCATCAATGCTGCGTATTAGCAAGTATGTGTGGCTCATTGGCATTTATTTTACAAATTTTTATCCTCTTTTTATATTTCTGATTTTTTATTAAGGTTGCTTACAGTAAATAATGCCACGCCTACCAGTTGTGGTAAGCGCACTACAGTCTGAGAAACCATTCCTCTGAGCGAGGATAACTGATATAAGATTCACGCGAATATAAGACGACGCTGCGTATACGAAGATCCCAATTCACAATCGTCAATTTCCGCGGAAACGCCCACACAGAACAGAAAACTTTTCCAACTTCGAGAATTATTACTGCATAACATCTGCGTCACACTGAAACATGGTTTATTTGCTGAGTTTTCCTCAGCCTAATTTCCTCAGCCTCAGCCTAATTGTCTTCAAAATACAGCTAAGAGAAATTTATGACTACATGAGAATAACAATTTTTCTGTGTACGTAATGCAGGCGTATGTGTTAATGGAGGTATAGATCATGCGTTTTTGACCTCGGTACTAAGTCGTGTTAAATGATGGTCTGCTTCATGCTACGGCAGCTTCATCCCCAGAAAAAAAATCGCTCTTTACACATTAAATAGGAAGCTGAGTGGGCCCCAGTTTCGGTCTGGAGGTCTCGGAGATAAACCTCTTGCTTCAACAAGAATCGAACGAAGACTCCTCAGTCGTAACTTTGATTAAACTGCTTGATACTTACACGTCAACAGCATGTGTGTGAATATTTCCTTAACAAGAAGGGATTACCACCGTCTCTCGAAACACATAAATGATTGGTGTTACCTTTCTATACGTATCTTATTCCAGTCTTGCCCCTTAACACTTTTGTTCCATTCTGTTATTCACGTGACACCTACAGTCACCTTACATTAAAAAAAAACCTTATCACGAATATCACAGACAGTGTCAACATTTCTGTCTCTCAAGCTGAGGTTACCTGTAATAATATTACAAATAAAGCATTGCTACTATTTCTTACATGCAATCTATCAATAGCGCGTGTAGAGACAAACTGGTTAAAAGGTTGCTGTAATTGGTTCGCCCTTCATTTGATTAACCGGAAGAAGTTGGCTGTCAGCCGTTGTCTGTCGGCACACTACCCTTAAGGCCAATAAAAGAAGAAGTACTTGTTAAGATTGGAAACTGGTTTAAAAGCCGTATGTTTAGTGAATGCTTTCGCCTCTTGGCGGGGCTTTATGTAACCTTTGACAATCCCTTTTAAATCTTGTGGTTAAGAAGACTTTATAGAAGGGGATTATAACCCGTCCGACGACAAGCAGCTGGCTTTTACGCAATTCTCTATGTAAAGTCGATGATGAAGAACTTGATATCATAAGACAGTTTCACAATAAGTCCTATATATTTTTTACTATCACATGATGATGTTCACTAAAATAAATCATACGCCTAAGAAGAAGAGTCTATAAGCCTTTTTTTTCTAGCAGTTCATGCAGGAGATCACTGAATGTCGTGGCCGAGTAGGCAGCATTTTTACTTTGTGTTTCAGAGAAATAGGGCTCAAATTTTGGCCGGGATTTTTCGTGTTTTTCATCACGACGTCGAAGGAAATGCTGGGTTACAAACCAGAATTAAACCGTGGCAGACACATTTCACTTCCTTACAAATTTATTCGACGATGCATCTCAACTGGGTTTATTTTGTGCGTGTTAAGACTGATACGCAATTTCATGATGGCTGATTTGAAAGAACAATGCGTAAGTTTTGCTTTAAACTCGAGGAAACTGCATCAGAGCGCATGGAATCCTTCAAACAGCTTTCGATGTTAATGCCCTTCGAAAAACAGATACTTTTAAAGTGATGTTCTCGGTTCAAATATTGGGAAATTTAGGTTGAAGATTATTGGTATTCTGTTGCCCCTCCACATGTAACACAGAGGCAAAACGTGGAGAAAGTTGCAAAATCTTCAACGAAGACCGACGAAATACCACTGCGCAGGGAGCTGGTAATTTGGGTCTCGCATAGAACTCGCCAGCGAATTCTAAGGAAGACTTGAACATCTGGCGTATATCCGTAAATTTTGTGCCTCGACTGCTCACCGACGAGCAGAAGCAGCAGAGTGTGTGTGCCAGAAACTGTTTAATGAAGCATAAATGACTAAAATTCCTTCACGAGGGTCATTCAGGAGACGACACCTGGCTTTGCACTGAAGACTCAGAAACCAAACGGCAGTCGTCTCCGTGCAAAAGAATCCGCCCTCCCTACGATCGAAGAAAGCGAGGCAAGTGAGTTCAAACATCAAGAGGATGTTGGTGATCTTTTCTGATTGTGAAGGCATTGTTGATTAGGTATTCAATCCTCCAGGCCAAACGGTTAACCAGCATTAGTACCGGGAGTCCTGCAAAGTCTGATGGAGGAAGTTGGCCGAAAACGTCTGGAATAATGTCGAAAAAAAGACAGGTAATTTTGCCAGCGCCGGCGCACGCAGCCTTTATAGTGTAGCAATTTCTGGCCTTTAAATTACATGGCTGTGTTCCCCATCCTTCCCATTCCCCTGAAATGGTCCCCTTCGGAATTTGTTCTTGTTTCCGAAAATGAAGTAGTAACTACGAGGGCGCCGTTTCCAGGATGTCCTTGAAATACAGAAACAACAGTTGACAATCTTGCACACGGTTTCAAAAAGCCAGTTCCGGGGGCGCTTCCTGCATCGGCATAAACACTTGACCTCTTGCATAAACTCGGAATGTGACTAATTTTAAGGGGACAAATATGGCCAGTAAAAAGGTAATTGTATTCATTACGGATATGCTCTTCTATGCCGACAAAGAGTCGACACATTGGAGCCTATCTTTCACAAAACAGAACGTTTATATAATGATCAGCACTCTACTTTCACATCTGCGAGTTTTCCAAGTAGATCTCTTTCCTCTGGCCGACTATATGCACTGAGATATTTAGTAGTTTTTCTCAGTTCCTACAACAAAGTGTTCTGTTCACATCTTAAATAAGTTCACTATTGCTTCCTCCAGTACCATTTGCAATTCATCCCTTTCAATGCTATGACACAAATGCAGTTAGATTTTGGCATTACTTGTGTGACGCCTCAAGCTGTGAGAAAGACGAAGAGAGGTGTACTTTATTTAACGATACTGTCAGTTTCTAAGGTTATATAATGTAGGTGGTATACAGGTGAATGTAATATGATGTGGAGCATTGGTAGAATGATACTGAGATGAGAAAACCTAAGTACTCGTAGGAAAACACAGTCAAGTACAACTTTGTCCTTCACAATCCCACATCGACTGGCCTGAGAACAAAAAGGAAAAAAGAAGGAAAATTGCGAGGAGGAAGGGGAGGATGTCTCTACCTCACAGAAAACATCCAGTGTCTCCTTTGCAAAGACCTATGGCTTAATGCTGTTTAAGGTAACATTACCCTTTGCTCCGAGAAGGTGCAAAACACATAAATACGCACTGTGGGCAGAATGCAAAGTTTCTCAGTGTTAAAGCATGCAGTATGCACGCGGTGCTTCAAGGGTTAAAACCCTACGAACCGTGGAATACGTGCTCTCATGACACGTCATTGTTCCTCTTTCAAGGACTGTCTTGTTTTTAAGTATTTACAAACAGAGGGCCTCACTGATAATTCCCGTTCATTACACTTGGCTGCAGGGCATACGCAGGATTGTCGGGCCTTTTGCATATTTGTGTGGCCATCTATCATGCGGTTTGGGCGTGTTTGGTGAAAGTGAATGTTAGAACACAGGTCCTCGCAACTACTGGACCGCAGGGTGTCAGGAGCCATTATCAAGACAGTACAGCCGAAACAATATATTTTAGTCTGTTGGAGGAACGTGTAGGTTAGGAAGTGCCCTGCCTTGAACTCATCCTGACAGAGCTTTTGGGTGGGTTTCCTCAGTAACTTCTTCCAAAAGGCCATGAACGTTCTCTCATCCATCAACTTCCTCACATATCACACTTTGTTACATAAATTGTGCAGCTGTAAGACATCATTATATGACATTCCACACGCAGGAGCATGTGACCTCAAACATGCACCTGTGAGCACGTTTTCGTTCAACTTCCTTACGCACTTATTCATTTATGATATATTTAATGTAACGCTCTGTAGTTTATACTATAGACTTGATTAGTGAACACTGAATTAGAAAGAAAGTGAAAGGAAATTATCGTGGCCTAATCTGAGGTGCTACGCCGACATTTGCCTGGAGAGACTGAGGAAAACACAGATTATTGTCTTAGGATATGATGTCTGTACGCCAAGAGTTGAACCCTTATCCTCTTGACTGTGAAGCAGTAGTGTTACACACTGGGCCATGTGGTTTATTTTGTTCCATTTCTTCTATATGCACACACCCGACATCAGACACTGTTGTGTCTGGGTTTTGCACAAACTAGGTTAACTATTCAAGTAATATGGTTGCTATTACTTCCCACCTGCTTTAGGATTTTAAGCGCTGAATTTCAGGCACAGGATGCATTTATTTTGCATTATTTCCACTTGACAAAGCATTCATTTCCCTTAACAACACTACCCAGTTGCAGTTAAGTTCTATGAGACATTAGTTTTCTTAATCTGTGAAGGCAAGGACAGGACTAGATACGTTTTGAAGTAATTTTTAAGCAAAACAGATACCTATTTTCTTAATAAACTTGCATGAGACTTGGTAGAAATATGTCAAAAAAAATTTTGAATTATATATGTTCTTTATATTTTTCATTATTTTCCGTCTATATCGGCGTTCCATTACACGTTTTGATCTACTTAATTCTTACCGAAGCAAGACATATTATTAAGCTAATTTAGTTGAATGTAAACGAAGTACGTATTACAGGGACTGGCCATCAGCTGGTTTGACTTTAATATATCCGACGTTATTGACGTGAAATTAATTACAAAAGCAAAATGCTGTCCACATAATTTAGCATCTTAAAGGTTCGGAAAGGGGAGGTGTTGTCTGTTGTGATAAAGAAGGAGTTAAAATACATTACTTAAAATTACATACAGGAGGGGATGTCAAAATGTGGTCCGCAACCTCGTCAACTGCCACTAACTAAACACTGAAAGTCGGGCGTGACATTTAGTGTTCCATAGATGGGACAGACACTGTACCCACAATGGCCTACATATAACATGTCACCGTACAAATTTTACATGTCAGGTAAAAATCAGTCGTCCAATTACGTCACTCAGGTCGCAGACTTTCGTGTTGCTCTCATTCGATAATTTCGTACTGCGGGCATTACGTCAGAGAACGCAGCGACCGAGTTTTACAAAGATCGGCGAGTTAGTGCCAGTGAAATGGATTCAGATTCTTGGTCGAAAACACGAAGAGAGGAGACCAACTGGAATAAACAGGGGTAAAGGGAGCGGGAGGAATATTAAATAATGTTTCATAAAAGACATGAGAATATGAACTGTATTCATCTCTCTCAGTTCAGAATCCAAAGGCAGGATATTGTTAAGGCGATAATGAACTCCAGCTTTCAAAAAAGGGTGGCTAATAGCTTCCAAGAAGGACAATGCTTCGATGAATTATTTAGGATGATTAGTGTTGATGAAAAAGCAGGTGACATTTCATCCTCAAGGCGAGATTAAAACCTTCCAGCACGTGCGCAGATGCCGAAAGGACTCCACTATGGAGTCGTGTGTTTCGCTGTGAATTTAGGCAGAATTATTCCTCTTGTTAACTAAATACCACGCCTTGAAGACTACTGGGAGACTGAAAATAAGGCTCCACTACTTTTACTCTTCGAAAATATATATTTAAGTCTACGAATATACCAATAATCCGATGATATTACGGTGGAAGGGGCTAATAAATTTTCACTCAAGTCAATAAGAAATCCCATTATAAAAAACAGAACATTTACAACATAGTGTTCCGAGCAGACCGCAAATTCTTTTCGAAACCTGAATTGCTTTCTTCAGTTCTGTATGCATGTTTGTGTTGCTTCATTTCATTTTGTTGTTGATTACTTAAATACAAAATTAAATTTTTCGAATATTACCTTAAATTTTCGAATCATTGCTTTTAATTGTTGACTGAAAAGCGAGGCATATACATATATGACACATCACCATACCAAATTTCATATGCCTAGCTCCAGCGATTATTAGCTATCGTAATCAGAAGGAAAACTAAAGAACATGTTCGCTAGATTGCTAGTTTACAAAAATATAACTTGAAAAAAAATTTCGTATTTTCCAAGGCGTATTGCAATTTATCCTTTCAGGACATAAACATAAGTATCTAGCGTCGCTACCGTCTCATGAATTTGCGCTCCAGCCATGTTGTTATTACTGATTTTAGGAAGTTAATAGGTAGTACGGCATTGGAGTGCTCCTCTAAGGGCAAAATATTTATAAGAAACTTGTGATAATCGGTCAGATAATTAAAAAGTTAAAATAGGAGAACAACCAGACCCACAAACAGGTACAAACATACATGCACAAGCACACGCACGCACCGACAGCACAGACCGCACTGTCTGAGAAGCCTGCTTTTCCCCCTTTCTGTGAAGGAAATGCTATAAATAAAACCAATGAGAAGTACAGAATCAATCTCAATTCTCCGCCCACTTGCATATGAAAATTATGCTATAAAACTTGTACAGTTAAGAAAAAGAAAGGTAGGCTTTTCCATGTGTATAAACACGTCATAAAGGCGTATAGGGGGCTTGGATTTTAAACATGAAATTTATTTCATAACATCAGTGCTCGATAAGATGTAACCAGCGTGTTTCAGATATTGAACTGAGGCTGAATGAGGAACGTGAGAGGTTTTGATGGACTCACAGCCATAGAATGACATACACAGGAGCTCCAGCTGTGAGACGTGGGATGCTGTATTCGTCTTTCAACAGGACAGGACGTATTTATAGAACAACCGCCTATATCCCGCAGACGATAATATAGAGATGTCATTTTAACCTGCAAATCGCATCCACTTCCGTCAGTCCGTCTCTCTAGACGGTAGGCAGCGTAGCGCTTTCCGTTATACCAGTTTGAAGTGAATCGGAGACCACGGGGTTTAATTCAGTTCACTGCAGCCAATATTAGGTGTTAACTTACGATATTTAAAGAAGGGGCTGGAAATATTTTCTTTCGGCTCGCAGATATGTGTCACATTTAAAAACACGTTTTTCACTACACCTCGAAATTCTGAAAGGTTTTACACGTTAAGCGAGCCGACGGGAAGTGACGAGCGACCGTTGTCATACCAAACAATGTCCCTATGCAAGCACATCTAGAATTTGACAAGTATATATCTCTAATTTTAACCTCTGTAGAAACCACTCACTTCTGACCTCTTTCAACCTACTGTTGCGATGGATTAAATATTAGATGTCTGAACCCTATGAAGTATAAAGACCGTCTACATAATACTTAAAATGCAGTTAATATCCTACACAGAACACACTGTATCTCAGACACAAAGACAAACACGTTAATGTAGTTTTTTCTGAGAATCGTATGAAATCCATATGGACACTCAGTGAGCAAAATTTGTATTCGCGCTATTATCCCGGAATTTGGTCTGTCAGCATAGCCGGTCTCCGTGCTGACATCTGAAACGGGAACCTCTCGAATACAAAGTAGGTACTCGACCGTGAGTTTCTGTAACATGCAACAGTTAAGTCGTACTTTGCTCAAAGTCCTCTGCTGCAAAAACTCGAGCGACCTGAAGAAGCAGCAATGACGGCAGAATAATGGAACCCTCATAATGTTTGCTGCGGCTTCTGATCGTAAATAACAGAGAGGACCGTACTGTCTGCGGAGTGACAGCTACTGTGCACTGCAAGAAGTAACTTCATACACTCGACACATCATAAAAGTCTAGTTCAGTGCGGCAAGATTTCGATAAGTTGAAGCTGTCCTTTGCACAGTATGAATGAATATGGGAGCGTAGAGGTAAAGCTTCTTGAGTATTAACCTCGGCACTGGTTGGAGGTGAGTTGTCAGCTTCGATGTGACTGTAAGACGAATTTTTCAGATATTTGGTAGGAATTTTTCTCCTGGGGGCTGGCCCGTCGCAAGACCTTTACTTACACACATGACATAAATACGCGGGTTGTATATTAATAACGTAATTGGGATTCAAAACCACCGGCGTTTAAGATCATAGGTGGTGACAATTTTCGGGGACAATTTATTAGTCCGATATAGTATAAGTTTGTGCGGTGCTGGTTAGACAGACACTCGACAGTGCCACACGGCACAGGTTCCCCTTGACGCTGCTTAATTTTCAGGCAGCAACAGTCGTTGAGACCTACGAATCTCAACCCTGCTGCTTCAAAGAACCGAGCACGGCAGTGCACATATTTTTAACTGTACTTTTGTTCACGGCGCAACAGCCCCAAGTGGGCCAGGGCCTCCTCATTACAGAGGCTTCACGATCACACTCAGACACACCACACTCGGTAGGACTCTCCTGGACGAGTGATCAGCCCGACGCAGAGACCTCTACCTGATAACAGACAACACTCACAAGAGACAGACATCCATGTCTCCGGCGGGATTCGAACCCGCAATACTAGCAAGCAAGCGGTAGCAGACCCATGCCTTAGACCGTGCGGCCACTGGGATCGGCATTTTTAATAATATCCTGAATTAAAATGTTTATTGTTTTCTTCAGTCTGTTCAGGCGAATATAGCGATTGAATATTCAAAAGAGGTGAAAATTTTCTTCTATTCTTCATTTATCACCTGCCTATCACATGTGATGTTACATAACTTACACTGAAATGAGAAATTACTTGTAGCTTCACAGTAATTCACTGCCTTCATGGAACACACCTTGATAATTTAGCGCTCTAGCAACCACTCGTAGAACTTCATGCCATTAATTGGATCCACGTTTACTGAGCCTGCGGCATTCAGTTCACATAAGCCTGGACCTATCCTCAGTGAGACGGGAAAAGGCCACATCGTCAGTGGGTAGGGACGTAAAAGTGGCCGGAGCGTAAAACTAACCATTGAAAGCCATCTGGTGCTGGGAATGAGAGTTAGCAGAGCTATGTTTCCATTTCGTCACCTGAATTTGCGGTATGCGCAGAAACATGTTTACTTTCATATAACTCTTTAGACATCAACGTATTATTCCACTGATGAGTCGTACTCACTTTCAGTCATCTACCGTTCCAGATAAAATGCCGCTAAATAAACTACTCAAATTTGCGAGATCTGTGGTTCTCATAGCGGTGCTGCTGAAGATTGAAGACTTATGGGCGTTACACCTGTTTTTTGGGCACTTCACGACGTTTCGAAGTAGTGTAGTGCCTTGTTCTTCGTAGTCAAAACGTCTAAGAAAGGGGGAGAGATTGCTTGGAGTGCTTGCACTGCTTGACCTTGGAGAGGAAGGCACTACCAGCCTCCAAAACGTCGGGAACTCTCCCAATGACACAACGTAACATTCAAGAAGACACGACCATTTACAAAAAATGTGTATTATCACCAATGCAGGCCGAAGTTCCTTCAGTGATCTCGCTACTTTAAGTTTTCATGTCAATATTGCGTGTGAATTTCCTCATCTCCGACATGCGCGCTACATGTCCCATAGTCTCATTATCTTCCACCTGATCACCTTAACGCTTGTATTTGGTGAAGCGTACACATTATGGACATTGTCATTACGCAGTTTTCTCTATTTTAAGTAGTTTTTAATTTACCGTAAGCAAGGAAGTGATCTGCTTCACACTCTGACCAGACTTACGTAACATACGAGAGGGTCAAAAGAAGAGCAATTTTAATAGCTCTACCAGAAATTACATTCAGATTCATCCAATTTACTGACTTCAGACAGAACTGTCTATATGAATTATAAACTGTGTTCTTACAACAGCGTGTACAACGTCACTTGAATACAGAGCGTCACAATTTCATACAAGTTTTTCTTCAATTCGACGTCTCCCGTTCAAACACAAAAGAATCATTTAGAAAAGCAGAACAACTAAACGATAATAATTAACAAATGAGTTCTGTAGCCATAAAGGACGTGTACAGCATACACACGTACATACACGCAGAGTGCAACACGTATTCATGCACATGGCCTCGCATACCGCGCCATATCTGATCCCTATTGTATTTCTCGTTGTGAATTGTTAGCGTGCTTGTAGGGTGTAGGAATTAGTCTCAAGTGTAGCATGGTAAGTACTTCACTAGAAACATTTTTTTCTGTGCTCTTTGTTTTAAAATGTAAGCCAAGACATGAGAATGACAGGTGAGTAGTTGACAGTGATATACTGCGAAGCGACGAACGCATACGAAGGCAAGAGTCAGTAAGAAGTATGACGTTGCTTGTGATCTTTAAGGAAGTCCTTCACTTTTCTTAGTCTGGATTTGTGTTCCCGTAATTTGGTTTGTTAGGAGTTTGGTGGCGTAAAAGACGGAATGATATACAGTGTGTCCACAAAGTCCCTTCGGGGTTTTGAAAAATTGTGGCGCGCAAACAAATTGAGCTAGCCACATGCGGTTTGCGGCAGATTACAGTGAAACTCTGGAAGTTTTTTACTGACCTCAGTAGACCTCGATGTGGGCTCCCTTGGTAGCAACGTAGTTCTTGCCATGTTCTGTGGAGCATGTCCGCTGGAATAGCCGAGATCGCATTCCTGATACGGGTCTTCAGGTCATCAAGTCATCTGTTGGCGGCAGAAAAAAACTTCTAGAGTTTCACTGTAATCTGCCGCAAACCGCATGTGGCTAGCTCAATTTCTTCGCGCGCCACAATTTTTCAAAACCCCGAAGGGACTTTGTGGACACCGCTGGAGTAGCCGAGATCGCATTCCTGATACGGGTTTTCCAGAGTTTCACTGTAATCTGCCGCAAACCGCATGTGGCAAAAAAAAAACTTCCAGAGTTTCACTGTAATCTGCCGCAAACCGCATGTGGCTAGCTCAATTTGTTTGCGCGCCACAATTTTTCAAAACCCCGAAGGGACTTTGTGGACACACTGTAGATCTAGTATACCGACAAAGAAGTGTGCGAATGGTGACAACAATGACACAGAGAGAACGATATAATAAACCGGAACAGCTCACTCAGTGAAGTGACTGACTGTGGGGTGCAAAGCAGGTGTTCGCTGACTGTCAGGGACAAGTATAATTTCCTTCAAAATAAAAAGGAGGAAGAAGGTCAGGCAATCACAGCTGCACCTTTGCAGTGTCTTATTATGTACTGTGCTTTAATATCGATTGATATGTGAAGCCTGACTGGCAAGTATAATCTGTATGCGTGACATCGTCATGTGATATGCAAATTAAAAAGAGGGAAGACAGTCAATCATAACAGTACTTTTGCAGTGTCTTATAATACTGTGCACAATATACAATAAGACACCTAATACGCCACTGCAAAGGTGTAATTTGTTTGGTTGATTAATTGATTGATTGACGCTCGTATCACAGTGACTCAAAGAAATGGGGAAGGCAAGTCGATCGGTGGGTGTCTGTGGACATGCAAACTACAGAAACGTTGCTCTGAGCAGGAAATATATAACAGAATAGAGGACTGAAAACATAAATAACAACACACAATAGAACGAGCAGCGGTAGCAGTACAGAGACAGTAAGTGTAGTGAATGGGGTGGGGGGGGGGGTGGTGAAATATCAGGTGTTAAATGTGTGTGAGTTATTATTATTGGTCCTATCATCATTATCATTATCATAAACATCAAAATTTGACTTTACAGTTTAGAATATAGGTTCAGTTTTATCACCATGTACTACGGGACATCAGGTCCAGTTTTTCTTTGTAAGGACTGTACTTCCAGGAGGCAGATGATAAAACTCTGCACCAGGGGTGTCCAGCTGTTTCGAGAAAATGGCCACAACCGTTGTAACGGGCTGGTTCGCGGGTCGCACACATATCACAATAAGTGTTATACCTACCTTCCTAAATTAGTGTGTCTTTTTTACAGTATATATAAACATTTCAAATGTGATCGCCAGTCGCATAACACGACCCGGCGGGCTGCAATGTGACACGCGGGTTATGAGTTGGTTACCTCTGCTCTAGACCTACTTTGTGACTTGCTCCTAGCCTTCCGATTAGATATTTCTCACCTGCCATTGTTTTTGTAACACTGTTAACATTATGATCTTTGAAATGAAGGCGCAGTGTATTTTCTGTGAGGTATAACTGAATTATTGAATGTTATTTAGATAAACTTGAGACTTTTAGAGGCCTAAGTCCAAGCCACAAACCGATACTGTTCTCTACACAGCTGCAACTTACCGATCCGGAGTAAGGGCTCAGATTTCCATGGTTACAGTGACCTCCTTCAGTTATTCACTCAAATGTTCAGCACGCCCGTGTTATAATAAGTTCCTGTTTGTTTGTGCCGTATATCAGACACCTGGCTTGAGGCTGATATTTCAGATTCCAAGCGGTCCAAAACGTTCGTAGTGGGATGCCGTTTGCACACCTCGTATTATCTGGCTTGACAGGCGGTCTGCAAAATACAATGCCCTCACAAACGGCACGTTAAACGGAATGCAACGAAGGAAGAGGTCGTGGGAAATATCTGCGGTGCAAAGAAGATAAAAGGAACTATATGCTTGTTGTTGTTGTTGTCGTTACACGAGCAACGACACATTCATTTCTGTACCTCACGCCCATCAGCACTGTCTCAAACTATTTAAATGCTTCGGAGGAGTTCTCTACCTCCATCCTCAGAGTAGTCGCGCTTCTTCGACTAATCTGTACACAGATGCAGCAAGATGCTCGTGAACGCTGGCACATATGTGCCTTTGTGTACGGCATCATGTGCCAGAGTACGGAAACCCTCATCAGCACCGCTGTGAGAAACTTAAAGTCTCACGTTTCTGAAATTTGTCAGATGTAACACAAAACATTCTCAAACTATCAGCACTTAGGCTCTTGGAATACCAAAGTGTTCAGCAAGAGAAGCTATTAAGAACTGGACTGAGTGTCAACAATTAACTACCTGGAATAACTTACCAGGACACAGACAAGGTAAACTCTTTATTAATGGATCATGTAAGAAGAAAGCTGACGGCCTGATTAAACTGAGCAGGAGTCAACTTAGATCAGTAGTTGCATTTCTCACAGGACACGCACCTGTGAGGAAGCACTTGAACACTATGGGCCTTTTTGAAGGAGGTCCGACCTGCAGATTTTGTGGGTCGGAGACTGAAACTGTGCATCATATTATTTGTAGTTGTGAGGCATTTGCTCGACAACGTTATAAGCTCTTTGGCAAGATGTTTGCTGCACCAAGGGATATAAGCATGGCTTCATTGAAAGACCTGTGTCTCTTTGTTAGAGGCACAGGGATAATGAACCAATGCTGATTGAAAGGTTAAGGGTTAGTACAATAAGCCTAAGGCTGCAGTATATCCGGAGCTAATGCCGACGGGCCCTTGGAAGGAAGAAGAAGAAGAGATCAGCACTTATAATTTTTAAGTATCGTCATACAGCCGCGTTGATATTGAAAAGCTGACAGTCGCTATGTGGTCGTTTTATAGATCTTTCAATTTCGTGAAGGTGTTCGCAAAAGGCAGCTGCTGTAAAACTGCACACCATGCGAAGTCGGAAATATAGTAATCGATGAGAAATTAAAGAAAAAGAAAGTAAGAAGAAGTAACAGGGAAGAGAAAAACATTGCCTTATTCTTTGGAACATGTTAATCATTTACAAATAATTCTTTGCGTTGCGTTTGACAACATAGGACATTATGTGTTTTATTATTCTCAGAATAAGCAGCTATTACTTGCCTTTACATTATCAACACACTGATCTTTGTAACGAAGTTGCAATTTGTTCTCTTGAGGTACAAACTATGACACAAATTTCGCGCTACAAAGTGTTAAATAAATGAGAATATTATCGTTTAAACCAGGTTTGTGACCAATGACCTTGATTATTACAAAAATGAACTGTGTCTCTGAACTAGTGTTGCTCCATATTGCGAAGCTTTATCCGGGATAACAAAACAATGGGCAAGGCGTGGGATGTTGCTGTCAGGCAGGTGGCAGGAACGAGAGCGGCCGACGTAGCACATACGGTATCAGCATCCTCGTTACCAAGCAATATCGTGTTCAGTGCAAAATGAATGCTATAAACATTGTGTTGGGGTCTCATTTGTGTGTGGGGGTTCGGCTTCGTTACGATACGTGTACACTCACTTCTGCAGATCGCGAGGGATACCAAGTGACCACACTTCGCGGTTGAGTGGGTAGCAATACTCCTTCGTATCCGGGAGGTTCCGGATGCAGAATTCGCCCCTACAGCTGTTTACCCTGAAATTGTTTTTTTTTTGTGTTTTGTTTAGTTCTTCAAGTATCAAGCTAATACTTCAGATTACACTACGACCAGTTCGTCCCACGTTATTTCTAATTAATTTTCCGCTGGCCATTCTACTGTGTGATCGTAAAGTGTGTAAACTGTTGATAGCATCGTTATACAAAAAGCAAATGAAAAAAAT
Source organism: Reticulitermes speratus (assembly GCA_021186555.1). Classification (NCBI taxonomy): domain Eukaryota; kingdom Metazoa; phylum Arthropoda; class Insecta; order Blattodea; family Rhinotermitidae; genus Reticulitermes; species Reticulitermes speratus. The sequence goes on from JAJKFL010000005.1 coordinate 28,400,891, forward strand.
AAATGAATTTCTACGATACACCACAGTGGTTTGTTAAACACTGTCAGTATCAGATTTTGATATAGGTATAGAAATCCTGGTACCCACTGACTGTATAACAAGCTGGGTCATTGTCATTGGCAATATAGACCTAATATGCTCTTGCCGAGGATCGAACCATTGTCGTTTAGCTCGTTGCCATTCGTTTTTAGGCGCGTTCGCAAAATTGCGAAAAGCTTCGCCATGTCCGTCTGACCGTCTGTCCGCAAAGAACAACTCGGCTTCCCACTCGACGGATTTTCATGAAATTGATACATGAAAATTTTTAAAAATCTATCGAGAAAATTAAAATTTCATTGAACTCTGACAAAAAGAACGGGTACTTTACATGAAGACCTATGTACATTTATGATATCTCGCTGAATTCTTATTAGAATGAGAAATATTTCAGACAAAAGTTGCCGAGCAAATCAAAACACACATTTCATGTTCAATAACGTTTCCCAAAAATCGTACCGTTTATGAGATAATGTGGAAAAATATGTTAGAGCCGGACAGGCCACAGATGACAATATAGTATGGCGCATGCACTTTGCATGATGGGTAACTAAGGCTACAGACACACACACACTCAGATTATGTAATACGTATTGCTTTTCCATGGATACAATGGTTACACGAACGCCCCTCATTGTTACGTTAAGCGTACTTTGCCTCTCTTGTATCAACATATGCACATTATGTTTAGAACGAGACTTTACAATGGTTTAGTGTTCTTATTATCATTTCAGAGAAAATGTTAACAGCGAGAAAGTTTCATACAATATTCTATTCTTGAACAACAAGAAAAGAGGAACTGTATTCAATTCAAATCCCTGCCTTGTTTACATATACCCGCAACTTGGTGGCAATGTGCAAGAACAACTACAATCATTGTGTAAATGGTAAAATCACCGCCACGACTCAGAATTGTATTTATTGTTGTAATTGAAAACGCGGAAAATATTTATTTCCACGACTGATAAAATTTATCATAATTAAGGGTAATTATAAATAAAACACCTTAAATGATATTCCACTCTACGTGTATCAGTTGCAGGCAGAAGTACTTTTCTTCGACCGGAATACTGTTGCTTCACTAGGCAGTATTATGGAACCAGAATTATGGATCAATTATTCCAAATCTGATATGGTTAGGGAATATTTTCGCACTCGAAAAAAAGTTTGAGAAACCCTTATAAAATTCTTACATGTGAAGCCAAGAAACTGGATCATAAATAAGTGAGGACAATAACAAAAATAAAATTAAAAAAACATGAGACTGACACATTTGGAAACCAAGAAATATCTCACGTTAAGAAAAAGGAAGCTTAAGAAACAAATGTGTCCGATATTTGCAATTTCAGTGCAAAGAGTTGTAGCAGTTTTCGTAGTTGCCTTATTCTCTTTTGCTTGTTGCTTTTTTTTTTTGCTCTTCTGTTGTACTCTTTTCTTCAATCTTCTTCTTTCTCTTATCCTTCCTCTTCTACTTCGTCTCCTCATTTTTGTCCTTCTCGTCTTCCTCCTCCTCGTACTTTCTTCTGCTTCTCCTTCTTAATACTTTAAGATTACAATTACATGTTTTGTTTCAATTAACTAATATTTGTTTGTGAGCGTGGTAGAACATGCGCGATTTCAGGCTTCCGCCGCGGTGTAGTTGAGGTTTTTGCGCTACTGGATTTTACGCAGCATTGATTGGTAGTTGTTTACCCACGTTTCGGGAAGGCCTATCAGTCCAATATTCAATTGTCAAGCAGTCCAAGAAGAATGGACTGCTTGACCCTTGAAGATGGGACCGATAAGCTCTACGGAAACGTCGGTCAAGAACTACCAACGAACGCTGCGTGTAAACCAGAAGAACATGTTCTAACTTTGCAGGAGATTTTCGTATTTTTTCCTTTGGTATTCTGTTTAGTATATTTATTTATTCCTAGCAATGACCTAACAGGTACACGAAAGGAAGCTGTATGATGAAAATGATGACGAAACTTGTACTTTATTTCATGCTGCAAAATTTTTTTTAGTCTTATGCAAATAAATAGACTGTGCACCTCTTCCATTCACGCATGATATTTTTCTTTCATGCCTAGTATTATCAAATTTATATTTACTTTTAATCTCTAGACAGTATGTGGAATTCTAGAGCCTTTCAGATAAAGGACAATGAAACTTCTTGGACGGTTGTACGGTCATTTCAGTCGAAAACATTCCATTCTCGAAATTGATAATTATTTCTTTCGCAGTTAAACCACGTCAGTGACTCTCTAAATCACAGAGATTACTACCACGTGCTACAATAAAATACTACGCCTTTTACACACAGACTGTATATGTTTTCTGGGATTTTTAGAATACATTACCAACAATGTCGTGAGTAGAATTATCTGGTTAGTCTTCTAATGACGTCCCAGTGTGTTTTTGTGAGGGAATGGATTTTTAATTTTTTAGACTAACGTCAAGATTTGAAAAAGTAATAGCCTAACTTAAGAAAGAAGAATGGAAGAAATTGTCAGTATCATGTGCCTGCAAGTTGAATAGTGTGTCCACAAATGGCGTGACTTGTTTCTTTGGTTAAGAGCAAGATCTTATGTGATTATAATAATCTTTAGGCATGACGGAATAAAGTTGCATAAATTTCTTTGCAGATGAGCCAATAAGATGGACAGAAAGAATAAAATTAAAAATGACCATCCACAAAAATATGTTGAATAATGGCATGTCGTTTTTTATTTACTTGCTACTCAAATGTCAGTTTTATACACTACATTCTGCCACATGCAATTACTCTGGCTAGATGTCAGTCTAAAAGCGAGCTTATTATTTTGCTCTGAGCTGGGTTCGTAAAGGAAGCGAACTTACTTTATTTCCTATGCAAAATGCCACCACGTCAAGAAGTCGACCACACAGGATCAGAAGGAGCTTTGTATTGTGTTTCCGTTTGACAGGTTATGGAATGAAGACATCGTTTAAAATGAAGAAACTTGAAATCAATGTCAAATGAGCGTTCAGGATTAAACAGTACTATGAAACACTTAAGAATTAACCCACCAAAGCCAGAAGAGACAAGAGAATAATGGAAAAAGAAGCAATAAATTAGTGGCACCTCATGCAGAAAAAGAGAAACCTTTTTCCTGCCCCAAGTTCCCCAGGTAATGTCTAACCTTCCTTCTCGCAGAGGTACCATGGAGGAAAGAAAAGCGTTGGGAAGTGCACCGTTTTTAGGTTTTACAAATTAAGACGCTGCGATTATGCTTTTAAAAGCGAATCGGCCTGGACTAGTTCAACGACTACACCGGACTTACTAAGGTTTTTGTACTTAACACCCTGTAGGAGCCAGTACAGGAAAGAAGGTAAGCAGAAAGTTTATTAGGGCTGAAAATTAATATTAACACTATGAAGGCTTAAAGTATTATGGTGAAACTTTTGTGTTAATATTTGGACGGCTGCATGAGGAGTATACAATGAAATGTGGAAGTTGTGTACCAAATTTCTTTTTCTATAGTACCGAGGAAACCTACGGCAAACCTTGACCGAGTTGGTCGATTGTAGGGGCCTTCCAGATGCATACTGACTGCTACTCGACAGTACAGCATTTACATGTGCCCGAATTGCATCTAAATAACATTTAAATACTCAGATCTCACCTCACAGAAAACATTATCAAGAGCAATCCGTTAATTCTTGAAAATAGCGCTGTAATTTCTGAGCACTTGCGAAAGACGTAAAAAATCTGTAGTCAAAATTCAGACCTTTAACGTTAAATAAGGTGACTGGGCCTATAAACAGTTACGTAACCGTGGTGGCAGAATCCAAAATTCTTCCAGCCCTTTCTTTTGCAAGTGGACATCTCCAATAACATTCTCTACCAAAATTCTCTCTGCATTTCTGAATTCTCTATCTAAGCCACATAAACTCCAGCATTTCACTGGCATAAAAATATGTGGCTATACAAATCACCAGGGCACGGCTACTGCAATATCACAAATTGATAGCTTAGAGTGCTTACAGTTTCTATGTCCATGTATGTTCTATACACTCTATGTCAGGTACATGAATCGTACGTCCTTTCCTCAAACCTAGATATCATGATTCACAAACACCTACAAGCTGAAATAAATATCGTTTGTGTAACCCATTTTTCATCAATTTTTATAGCAAACGAAAAGTCAAAATGTTTCAAACTGAACAATAAAACGCTTTTCGAGAGTTCTTTCTTTACGTTGTCATGAGCCCCAAATATAGACTTAATTATTATTGTTGTTTCCAGTAGATCGGACTCATATTTGAATCATTCATTAAAATTTAAGACAGCCTGATGTTACATTAAGATTTTCCATAACTCTATGAAGAACTGAGGGAGCCAGAAGAGCTCACTATACCGATTAGGCTACGGCTGGACGACAGAAGAAATAAGGCTCAATTCAGGGCAGGCGTAAGACATTGTCTGTTCTCCAAAGCTTCCAGGCCTGTTCTGTCATAGATACCGGGATATGGGTAAAGCAATCCCATTACAGGCATTGACAGGCCCTTAGGGTACCAGGAGGTTGAGGCTCCCAGATTTTTAGACAATCGGCACATGAAGGTGGTAAGGTTGTCAGCCCTACGCACCGGCCGCCTTTACCCCCCAGGAAAGATTCCTGGTACTCATTTCTGTTAGAGGCTGAGTCGACCCCAGGGCCACAGTGCGACCGAAACGATGTCACTGAAAAATTCCAGTGACACCATCGGGAATCGAACCCGCGACGTCCCGGTTTGTAGCGCAGTGCCTTAACCAACTGCGCCACCGCGTGTCCGGGATATGGCTCTACTTTCATGGCGTGGTGCATAATTAAGCAGAGGCACCATTTTGCCTTAAATGTGCGACCTAATGGAACAAAGATAAAAAGTTCTATTATACTAATTTTAAGTGATGATAAAGCATAGCCGCTTCCAAAACATCGTGTACACCACAGACAAGAACACTGTGCGAGGTGACATTCTGATAACAATCAAACTGTGTTGCAGGCATTTAGAGAATAATCAAACATTGAGTAATGAGAAGCCAAGGTAGGGAATCACAGCGCTGGCGCACTCCGGTTCTTATATTCAGTTGCAGTGTGAAATTACGAATAATTTCATTCATGGAGATTGCACACGGCATGTGAAGCATCCAGAGACTGAGTTATGGCGGTGTGACTGTGTTGCCTCGAGCCTTCTGTTTGAAATGTGTCTACTGGGCGCAGCAGGTCGTTCTCTTCATCAGAACCACGCAGTTTTATACGACAGAGAAAAACGAGCATTCCATGCTTAAGGATATTAAAATATGGTGCTGTTTAAACCTCGTAAGCATGAAGTCCATCTACATAGTATACAAATTTTGGCCCTTACTTTAAAGTACACAAACTGTAACTCAAAAACCGACTGGTTATTGCTAGTCGTATTTTTATAAAATAATCGTTCAAACGCAGGATCATTTGAAGAACAAATGCGCTCTGTGGGCATAATACAGAGGTTTAGAAAGTTAAAGTAACACACGTAGCTGCTCTTGTGATTTTGAGGGTTAATATTAAAGAAATGTAAAAGCTTAATTAAACAGAACTGGGATATTGCAGACGTTCCCGAGACGATATTACGAATGAAGCGTGTAAAGAAATTTTGGAGAGTCTGGGATTTGGAAGATATTTTAGCACTATATAAGCGATAAAAGCAGAAGGGATGTGGTATGCTAAAGTTCGCCCTAGAAATGGTCATGAGACCCAGAGGGGAGAGGAGGTATAGCTCTACTCTGTCTTTAACCTTGATGCTAGATGGGGTGGGAGGTCAACGTCACGCCCCGGAGAAGGGATGAGACCACCTAAAAATACAGACGTAAATGTAAGGAGAGTACTAGGAAGAATCTTAAATAAACTGGACGTAAGCACGTGGACAGAATTCAACTAATTGTGAATAGCTGTCTTCAGGGCATAGTGTATTTCGTGAGTAGTGGAAGAAATGTCAACTTTATAAAAATAATTTTATCCATGGAGATAGTTACTGAGGTAGTTAGTCTGTCACACCACAAAAAAATGCACAAGTTCACTAGTGAATTCAGCAGTTAACTATGATACATTTGATGTTGATGTAAGTTTCTACAGGAATCCGTTTTGAAGTATTGCGTATTATATCTACTTAATACCAACGACAATTACAGCATTGATATAAATTACACTATATCACTATCAGAATGCACTTTAGCGCGACAACAGCTCAGTATCTAAGTAGATTGACTAAAAATAGGGCGTCTTCCGGGTTTTGATGCAAAGGAAATGGATTCTTCTCCACGGTGCTTATGGGGAGAACCCTGTTTCCTATGCAATATGCAACATAAGGGAAAGAAGTCTTGTGTTTCCCCTAACGACACTGTCAGTTCCTAAGATTATGTAAGGTCAATGGTAGATGAATAACATGTATATCGAGCATTGGTTGAATAAAAATAATAGAGGAAGGTCCTCGAAGAAGAAACCTGTCCCAGTGTCATTCTGTCCACCAAAATTGTTCTTGAAGTGGCCTGGGAACGAACCCGTGCCTCCGCAGTGTAAGACTGACGGATGGCCACTTCAGCCATGGCCAGGTTGTAAAGCGGCTGAATCGTGAACCTCACTACTGAAATACATCTGGCCTTGCGCCTTCTGACAATATGCTCGAGAGACGACGAAGCTCTTTTATTGAAATACATAGCAGTATTAGCAATTCCTCTTCGAAAATTGTCTTTTATTCTGCGAAGCAAGTGGATTGTCTACAGTTCCTTTTTTTTTTTCTTGTTAATTGACTGAACGTTTGTGACATAAATAATTTAACGTCGGAAATTTTATTACGAGAAACACGGGCCCTATTATTTTGCGTGCCTTCAGTGCACACCATACTCCAAATTTTCAGGTCAGGTAATGGGAAGTTCGTAAATTTCGCGGGACGTTTCTAATATTACAATCTGTTATTTTGTCTGCTTACATTCGTAGTAAAGCAAACAATGCCTTATCTCAAGGAAACATAAGTTTTTGTATTTTCTTTTTGTACGGCATTGAAACTTAATTCGAAATTTGTCCACTATTCTGTGCAGTTTCTTCTACGTGGTGATTGAAGGGAAATTTTTATTTGCAAAACTTTTGGCCACATTTTTTCAATGCCGCGTACTTTGCAAAAGTATTTTAAAACAACCATACAGTGTTCAACTGAATAAATTTCACAAGCTTGCTGAAACCATCTAAGATCCACGTGCAATAACAGACGACTAACAGGTATGTGCCGATTCCAGTTGCTCAGGTATCAGTGGCCGAAACAGATGCACAGTGTCGGCTATCGCTCCTACAGACGCCATTAGCCTATTTTCCTAAAATCTGGAGTAGCATAAAAATACCTGTTTTTAATACAGCATCTTTTATCCTTGTACTAAAGGGGTTACATGGCAGAATGAAGACATCGCTGCAGTCTTTTCTTTACGTCTACTTTATGTGCCAGGACGTTGTTCGTTCTTAGGGAGATAGAAGGATAAAGGATACAAAAATGTGACAGTTATAATTTCATGCTATAAAAACCAGTTTTATGGGAGTAATATAGCAGAACGACAAGAAAATTAAGTGAGAGATTCGGCGAGGTTAAGGAATGCCGTTTGCCTTATTTCACCACGGGATAGTTACCATACGTGCGTGTTTATATAGATATAACACCGGTAAGTGTATATAAGTTTTGCCAGAACACACTGTGGCAATTTATAATCGATGTATTCAACCAACAGGAACAGCTTCAGAACAGAAAAACGACGGAGTGACATCTTGAGTCAGGTTCATTACGCATATATGTAACAAACAAACAAACAAACAAATTATTATCGTTATAAATACCTCGCTGTAATTATTAAGGAGTCGGTTGATTGTTCAGCTAACTAAAAATTTAATTAAGATCTGTAACCAAATATTCGTGTAAACAATTTAATATCTGCCCGTGTAATTATCTAAACCAACTAACAAACTACTCAACTAACCAACCTCCTTGTAACAACAAAAATATCTCTATATCAACAAAGTAGAGAAGTAACTTTCCAGCAAAGTAAATAAATCTTGAATGTCACTCTCTGGCGAAATATTCCTCTAAAAATCTAAGTGACCCGAACAAAATCACTCTGTGAACGGTTATACATCTAAGAAACTAAGTGTCTCATCGAGTCAACTCATTTTCCGGCAACAAATGTGTAAACAACAAGTAAACAGCTCTGGAACAAACTCACGTTCTGGCCCTCCAATCTCTTAAAGTATCAAACAACTCTAGAAAAAATGTACTTTTTGGCCATCCAGTATTTAACACGCTGCTAAATGTAAGACACTCACTCTCTAGCCAAGTAACTCTCGTACTGTAGCAGTAGTGTAACTACAGCTTCGGTGACCAACAGGGAATAAGCTCTTTTAATTCAATAATAATTTCACACCTGTTAGAATTCTTTCGAGCACGTTAGGCGACATTATATAGTCAGGTCTGTTTAGTAATATCGTCCCGGATGCAGTCCTGAGGTCTTCTTACGTACAGTATTTAAAAATTCTGGGTGTATAGCTTATCCTTACGTGGTACATGCACCCTGACTCAAATAGCATCGCTTAATCAGTATTCTGCTGGAAGTGTGAGTAATAAATCATCCTCAGGAGTCAGAAAGAATTTATGATCATTAACTTACCCAGCACGAGTAACCCGAACTTTAAGATAGCTCAACATATTGCAAATAAGACTACAGGACTAGCTAACTGGCTGCCCAGCTGGCTGACTGGCTGCCAGGCTGGCTGCTGGCTGACTGACTGATTAACTTCAATGAGCACAGCCTTTCTTGATAAGATTAATACTTAACTGATCAAAAACCTCCGACGTTTTTAAACCCGAATTTAATTAGGCTTAATATAACAGCTCATTTTTAGTTTCTGTCTTGATCCACTTGAATCAATTTAACACCCTTGCATTTTATTCCATTAAGATCCAATTTAATATTATATTCTCATCTAAGCGTATATTTTGATGCTTTGATGCTCAGAGAACTTCTTCCTTCAAATTCAAATGATTGGCCTATTGACTGACTGACTAGCCGACAGACAGAGACTCGGCCAGACTAACGAAATAATTAACTAACGAACCAAATGACAAAGTAACTAATTAATTAAATCACTGGAAGAGGGTCTCGCTTGAGAAGATATTACTCATTCAGCTAACGAAGAATTTATCCAAATTTTGTAAAACTTTCATATTTGCCAACTACAGTTTTTTTATTCTTCTTCTTCTTACCCATGCGTGCTAAACTTCTCGCCTAAATAATTACCCTAAAAATTAGGAGCTAACAACTCTTGAAATACATGGGGTTTCGTTTATTTTTCCCCAAACATTACAGCTTTGTTGCACAGGAGGAGTGCATACGCCGACAACCCCGTGACAGATGTACTAAAGAAAAATATAAAAGAGTCATGCGATATTAAGGTGTAAAGAGGAAGAAAGAAGAACTGGATTCATACATGTGAAAATTAACAGACACATAGGAGGAAGGAGTCGTGGCCTATTGTAATGTGCCCGGCTTATACCAAAACTCGCTTGGTCGGATTAGGAAAGAATATTCGAAATCTCAGTGAAGAATCAAACTTGGGTCCTCGTGACGAAGGACGAACGCCAGCAAAAATGCGGCCGTCGGTAACAGCGGCCTCTGTAATTAGAAATGTAACACTATCTTCATTTCCTGAAACGCCCCATTTAAAGAAAGATTCCGACAAGTGTCACACGACAAGTTATCACACAGAACACGTCTTGACAACCAGAGACTTTAATGCACGATTAAACGCATAGAATAATGTCCAAGGTTGAAAATTACACAAAACGAAAGCGAATCCAATAAACTCGCTATTTTCTCGTTATGCTAGATTAAGTTTCTTAACCTAGTTCAAAATGTAAAAATCCAAGACAGGACTGTCCCTAGTGGCTTAGCCTCTTCCACGATTTTCATAATACACGCATTAATTAGCGTAAAAGCCTGCTCTTCCACACTGTCTTAGCAAGTCCCTGTTCAAAATGCCTTGGCACCAGAAACAGGACGCTATGAAACACTGTCACTTGATAAAGCATATTTACGCAATAACCACGATTAGGAGTTGTTTCTCCAAAATATCAACAACAAAAGCAATAAGGGATGAAAAGTCGGGATTATAAATCTCTGGAAATTGTGTGTAATAGATTTTCCAAATCTGTTCTGATGTTGTATCCCGACAACCCCTGCTTGTTAGTGGGCGTATCCTGGATTTTGTTCACTGAAGGCGTTAGTCGGGTTTTGAGAACGTGGATTGAAGGCGAGGTATCAGTTATTCCTTAATCACGGTAGTGTGATCAATATACTGATTTATTAACTAAGAGAGAGACGAAATAACGGAACGGAGATGGCAACTCCCTGGTCCTGCTGGCGGCGAGACACACTCCAACCCTCGTGTACTGTCGCAGGCGTATATGATAATCCGAACAAAAAAGAGACATCTTAGGGAGTCCCCCGCTTATATCATTTCCAAGGAGTTCCAAGTCCAGTGGTCTTGGCCTTTGCACCGTATGTGATTCTGAGTCTCACATCAGGGGATCGGACCATCACGGGGCAAGTGCCAAAGTACAATGCGTAAAATATTAGTTACATCAAACATGTGACAGTTAGTGTGCATATCGTTCCAATATACATAACCCTTTAACAACATGGTAGCCATACAATACATATAATAGTAGTACATACAACAATATAATAGTGCCACATACAACACTGGACCCAACCTCTCACAGGTAGCAACTTCAGATACACACTTATGGAGAGGTCGAAATTTAACTCGTCGCCGTCACATTTGTACGTCCCTGTCATAAATATAGGCGAACATTCGTGGTATTTTTCTGCCAAGAAAAACGTGGCTATGTTTGGAGGGGTTAAAAGGAACTGTATTCTTAGGGTGTCGTTACTGCAGTACGGACAATGACCAGCATCTGTCCATCTCACTCAATATCCTTGATGGCGATTATTTCTACTTGTTACAACCGCTTTCGAAAAGCAGATCAGAATGGCCTAGTTACGAAATGCTTCCCAGTTTGTGTGATACATGATGACTCTTGTGTTTTGGCAATGCGAAAGTAGTGACTGTGGGTGCGCATCCACAACCACACTGGCGTAACAGTACATGATCTGTTAAAGAAATTAATCTGGTTGGAAAATAAATGTATCCTCCGACGTGGCTTCCTTAACACGAGACATGAAAGGGCAAAGAATTTAGCAAGGCACATTCATTATTTAAAATAATTTTCCTGTGCTGTTTAACTTCTTTACATTATTGTTTCTAATGCAAGAATGCTTTGTAAAAGCCATGTATGACAATTTAGTGAGAAATGCTTGAATTCAGGATCAACGTGACTGATGCCAGAAATTTGTAGCCAACAGCGATTACGTTGTTTTTAGGATTACTCAATATACACACAGCATCTAAGTTTGAGCAGCCAGGATAGCGACTCGCTGCGGCCTGGACGGTCCGGGCTTCGAACCCACTGGGGGGAGATTTTCTGTACCTGTCCAGACTGGCTCCGAGGCCCACCCAGCATCTTGCACAATGGGTACCGGGTTTCTTTCCCGGGGGTAAGGCGGCTGGGGTGTGGCGTTAACCACCCACACCCACCTAACGCCGAGTTAAAGAAAGAGGAGAGCTATATCTATACTTCTCCTCTGGCCCTTCATGTCCTGTTATAGGTCGAAATTTACCTTTTATATAAATTTGATCCTTCTTAATTTAGTGCTTATTGTGCTACATCTGAATGTAATCATACAAAGGAGCAATTTGGAAGGAAACTGTAAATCATCATCAAAAGTCTTTGTAATATACAAATGACAAAGAAAAGAAACACATAGAGATAAATAAATAAAAAAGGGAAGTAAATGGGCAATGAAGACATACAGAAAAGATCGCAGAAACAAGACGGAAAGAAACGCAGAAGAAGCGAGGAAACTGAATGTAAAAATTCATTGAATCAGCAGAATTCTTCGCAGAATATTTTCCTGGCAGAATCGTTCACTTTTCTGTATTGCATTCTCTCCTGACCTCAAACGAAGAGTTAATACAGTTGTGATGGTACCACGCGAGTTGTCTGTCAAGGCACACTTCTGCTTGTGGTAGTAAGGAACACAACGCGACGAAATGTATCGCTTCATAGTGTCAAGACTTTTCCTTTCGAACCCCGGTAAAATCTCACCATTCTCATGCCAGTCCCTTCAGGTTTCTTGAAAGATACCAAGACAAACTCTCTCGTTTTACCAAGTAACATAAACCTTTCGACACTCAAAACTAACTGAAATTACATTTCTAAGTTAAATCCAAACCTCATAGAAAACACACTGCTTCTCTGTTACAAAGACCAAAAACTTAATCAACGCAATATAAAGGTAATATTTTAATCTTCCAAGGGGAAATCAAGGAATCATAATTTATGATTATTAGCTTTGAGGACTTTGTCCATCCTCTGGTGTTTTAAAAGTAACAGAAAGTAAATAAAATGCTAGGTTTCGTGCACAGCATCAGTCCCTGCCTGAAGAAGGGAACCGATCCTGTCCCCGAAATATAGTGTTTTATTGGCGTTCTATTATTTTTAAAACGTCAGACGATGGAAAAAGTCCACGAAGTTAATGAATTTAAACGTGTTATAACATCGTCAGGATCTTATAAACGAAACTCCAGTGTTTCAGCTGTCAAAACTGCAAGGGAATTTTAAGACAGCGCGGTCGCTTGGGATAACCTCCTACGCTCCACATCATATGTTAGTGTTCCAATCCAGCGCAACCTCCTTGGTTTAAGCTGTGTTAAGCGAAGCGGACTGGAGGTAATTTGCACGGGCGATGACTGGTGATGTGAAAATTGGGCCAACTGACACGCTTTGACGTGTATCACACGGCCAGTCCTCAATTTTTCTGTTCACCTTTAGAATGACAAAGCACTTGCTTATGCTTCGGAGTCTTTATTCATCTGTAGGTTTTATGAAGGGTCGGAAAATGAAAACTTGTCTTCAGAACTGCAAAACTGTTGTGCAAATTATCCTCATACGTAGTACAATATCAGAACAACATACACATCTACATCCACAGATGTACTCAAAAATGGAAATATTTCGAATTCATTTTGTGGCCTTCTAGGAAATAGCAAATGTAATCTGACAGATGAATACAAATGTTTCGACGCAACATATGGCCTCCATCTTCAGAACAGAATTACAAAAATTTCACTTTGCAATTACCTTTCTGCTACGTAAAAGATAGTACGAATAAAATAAAGAATAGTGCATTTTTTGTGTTTCGTAAGTTCCTCAACTCTGTCACAATGCACGGAATAAGGAATTTAAAAAAGGAGCTCCGGTTATTTGGAAGCACGATGGTATTTGTACGTGCAACATGACAGGGTGCCTAGGCATCTTAGCCATAGACCGAGAATGTATCTTGATCACTGCTTCGCTGTTCGATGGATCGGTCAAATTTGTCCACAATAGTGGTAACCTAATTCTTCAAAACTCAAGCCCGTATATTTTTTTTTCTTGAGGGGGCACATCAAGTTTCTGTTACACCAGCAACAGTTTGAAGCATGAAATGCAGTGATCGTTCACATTTTGGATGCTGCAACCCGTGTAAAGGACAATTTTAATGAAATGACGCAAGCTACGCCCTCGGTTTACTAACTTGCAAGATGTGTACCGAGGCTGAGGGTGGTCACTTTGGTTGAAAACTGAGCAACAAGCACTTATGATAAGTACTTGTGAATTTATTTATTCAAAATTCAGCACTAATAATATTGATTTGAGGTCTTCACAGCCGTGCATATACACTACTGCCTTTGGGAATGTGACGACATAGTCTGACATATATGCACGTATTTTCTTTCCGGTGGAACCCGCTGCCTCTATCTTTGGGATTGAAGACTGATGAGGGTAGAATGTTCTTCCGAAAGGCAGTACTTATCTACCAGAATACACAGCACATCTCATTAGACCGTAACATTAATTAATAAACACGTGCTTATGTTACAGAGATCCACAATACAATTACACGAATTTCCGGACCTAATCTCTTTATGTCTTCTTAAGAAAGCGTCTCTTTGCCATGTCTCAATTCTCGATCTTGAAGATTTGTGACAACTCAAGAGACATATGAAAATACTACCTCATATAAAGGAGCGTAAAAGTCGCCGAATTCTTTTACAAATTAAAATTTGACAGACAGAAAAAGTACATAGAAATTTAAACATACACGCGGTTTTCACTTTACTATCATCAGCATGGGAAACAGAATTCTACATCTTGTAGACCCAGTGGCCTAGCGCCTAGATTTGTAGCATCTTCGCAAAGACCTTCAGCCTTCTGAGTGGTAACAGATAATTTGGAGCAAGATTCTTGAAAGGTGCATGCAAATAACACGGTTAGATATGTAATTTTTAATTAATTCATAAATTACTTATCTACTTAATGTCTTCATTACGTGTGTATTTCTTTCCACCGCCAGGGTATAGTTTGCTTTCTTCTCCGCTTAGCAAGGCAGCCTAAACAGTGGTAAATGCCAGTACGATAGTTTTCCATTCTTCTATGACTTATACCCTACGATCTCTGCCGCTTTGTGCTTACTGTACAATTTATCAAAAGCAGACTGGGTCTGACGTCCTCGAAGACAAAGTTGTGATGTCTAAGCCCTAGACGAAGAAAATCTTACAACCTTGACACAATTATGAGAGAGACAGACAGCTTAATTAAGGCTACAACTCTCAATTATTGCCCCAGGTAATCAATTCACTTTTGTTTTAGAATTCAAGAAAACATATTCATCTGATCTGTCAATTATTTTTGTTTTGAGACGTAAATTGCTAATTACTTGATCTAAATGATGGCGTCAAAATAATCATGAATTGATGGCAGATTAGTGACAGTGAATTAGTTTACAAATACGCAGGAGGAAGCGTGTTTTTATGTGGTGCTCTCTTGAAGGTTTTATAGCACTAGTCTTATATTAATCACCTGTCATTAGTCTCACTAATCAAAAGTTAAAAACAAACTGTTGACGCTTGTCAATAACCCTATAAATTAATGCAGAGTATTTAGAGTCAGTAAATATGAATACAGAGTGTTCGCACACTGAAAGACGAGACTGGATTAAAACATATCATAAAGGTGACTAGAAGTGTGGTACTAATCCCCATGCATCCCTATCTCCACAGGTTATCCCAGTGTCTTCTATTCAATATGCCACATCCCAGCAATTAAGTTTCATTCAGTAAACACATATATCCAACGTTTGACATTCACCACTTTAATTAAGTCCAGTGGTTGCCATATGTGACACCTGAACTTTATATCATATTTCACACAAAATCTAATTTTTGTGTTTCCTATAATTCTCAGAATAACAAAGTTTATATCCATGCACAGCACTAACAAGCTCGTCTTTATAATGGATATGCAGTGTATTTTCTGTGATATATGAAATGGCTGTTCAAAACTTTTATTTTTGTGAACTTCAGGTATTAGTGGGTTAATCAACAATAAACAAACATTGATTCCGAAAACACAAAATCACCAGTTGGTCAGACAAGACTCAACAATGATTTTATTACACTGCATAGGGTGATACGTTTTTATAGTATATCTTTAAATCTTATACCATATGTTTCTATTTACAGTTTATTTAAAAAAAAACGCCATTGATAGCCGGGACAATATTGGCTAGCGTGTGGATAACGAATTAGAAAGGATGTGGCAGGGAGCAGTCATTACTTAATTTGACGCACTATTATGTAATTTGCTTGCAGCAACTGAGAAAACCCACAAAAAAAGTCTCATCCATGATAACCAGTCCCCGGACCGAATTCTGAACCTAAGTCCTTCCGGAATGGAAGTATGAGAATTAACCACTGCACTGCGACATTTGACTCAACCATACTGAAAGAAATAGTTTAAACAAGGGTGAAAATTAGTATTCTGCTAAGTAGGTCTATAAATGTTTTCCGATTGAGTCAGTTGCAATTCTGCATACCCTAGAGTCCGTGATGTTTACCTGCTGGAGACATAAACAATGCTATATGGCAAATCACACAAGTAACAGTGCACTGAGACATAAAATGTTGTTCGATTCCTAACACTTATTTAAAGATACACACGATACTACAATATTCAAAATAAAAAGTCTAGTTCTTAGATAAATTCAGTGCAGGACCCAAGATACGTCAGTTAAATAAAGTGACTATCTATGGCCAGAAAGACAGGAGGTTCAATTTCCGGCAGAGAGAGAAATCCTGTCTTCACCACCGTTTTTGTCCAGAGTGCATCCAGCCATCTGCCTAATGCACATTGTCGCTGATCATAAGCGGCAGAGACGTAAAAGCAACAGATCACTCCAGCCTAGCCGCATAGGCTAAACGTTTGTGCAGCTGTACCTCTACTCTCCAAACGGCATTTGTGCCGCAACAATTAATTAAGCACGAGCTGAGCTGTACGTATTATCTGCAAATTTCCGCCTTGACGACCTCTTTTCTTGAGGTTAAGCTAAGTTTTAAGAAAAGTACACTTTATGTGGCATAATAACAAATTTTCGCCCAGACTGTGGATGCCACTGTTGTTACTATATCAGTATTCAGGCCTATTCGCAGAAGTGAAAAGTTTAAGAACGAACACTGTAATTAACAAATTAACATACACTCCGTAGTTTAAAGAACCGTTAATGTGGATTCAACTCACATGCACAAATTATAATGCAACATTAAACATCGCTTTAGCAACCGTGGCTACAGACCACATTAGCAGCAGCAGCAGCAGAGTATATTTCACAGTGTCTGTCGTTGTCATCTACTATGACCGCGGTAGAAAGCTGGAAGCAGAAGATTACATTTAAAATGTGAGGCTATCTTGTACTTAAATCGCTGGACCCATCATTACCGGTGTCCACTCCGAGGTCAAATATGCGGGAGACACATTGGACAAAAACTGCATTTTAAATAAGACATTTCCAATGCCAATATCCAGATTCAGCCCTGCTGCACTGACTGATCAAATACTTGACTCGGCTGCATTCTCAAAACCGTCCACTCTCAACGCCTTACCTTGCCTTCAACCTACCAGTAGGAGAAAAACTAGGTGGCACTCTCTGTGAAACTTCAGACTTGTAACATTTCTGTTTTCCGTTAATAAATATATTGTCCCTCATTATCCCCTTACTTGTTCTGTCTTTGTTCCTCTCTTCTCTTTTGTACAAGTTACGCTAGATATTAATAAACTCATACAACCGAATTCAAACGAAATTCCTAACGTAGTTTTTTAGTTGAATTTTACAGAAGATAAACAGATGAAATGAGAGACAACATCCAATGGATATTTTTCTACGTTATGCAGCGAACATAACAGAAATTGTATAGGAAATTTCATTAAAAATTTTATGAGTTGTATGTACTTCCTGTACGATGGACCACTCTCAGAACTTAACTTCTACCGACATTCAGTTTGTATTTTATGTAACACAGGCCTAAGTGTTATACCAACGAATGCGGACAAAATAAACACTTGAAACACATGTACTCTACTAGCAGAAACAAGTGCGGACACATTTTACCTTCTACTTATAATAACTTCGAAACATACATCTTAAGTGAAAAACTGGCAATTTTTAGACTTCACAAGGAATTCCAATATGGAGCAACTAATCAGACTGAAGCAACATAAACTACGTAACCTAGACCAAGGAAAACAAGACATTGCGCCCGTTCACAAGGAAGGTTAATGAAGACATAAAAGTTTAATCTGAAAAGGCATACTTTCTTCATCTTTTGCCTGAAATATTAATCATCCTAAAAAGAATTCGGCGTGATACTATCATAAATGTACACAGGACTTCAAGTAAAGTAACCGTTATTTTTGTCAGATATTAATTAAAATTGATTTTCCTCGACAGGGGTTCGAAAAATATTCGAATATCAAATTTCATGAAAATCCGTCCAGTGGGAACCGAGTTGTTCCATGCGGACGGACGGCCGGACAGACAGACAGATATGACTAAGCCAAGAGTCGCTTTTCGCAATTTTGCGAACGCGCCTAGAATTGGTGCCAGATAGAACTGGCGTGGCAGAGCGGTTTTCATTATTTTCTAGCCTTTTGTCTATCGGAATGTTTGCAGCAATAAGAAAGAGTAATAATAGCGTAAGTAGGAAGTAGAAGTTGACAGGTAGATTATAAATTTTAATTAAAATTCATGAAGTTCAATAGAAACGCTGTGTGACGTGACGAATACAATTGGCAGTGCTATAAAACTGTTTGTAGTCCGTTACTTTGCTGTTAACGTATGTTATTTAAGTATTCGAAGACAAATGACATTACATAATCAGCTGTTCTTTAAGAATTGAGTTTAACTACGTTTACATTTCATGTACTGAACGTCAAACACTCGACAAGTGCGCGTAAATGTCTGTAAAACCGTAATTTTCTATTGATGTGACGGCAGAACAGTGTCCAAATATACTTTCAAACGCAGGCGGACAATTTGAACAATTTCAAGAGCTTGCTCCTTGATTAAATGACACTTATCTTAGTTAAATTAGGGGTTTTGTTAAACTTTAATTGAAACTCCTTACTTCTGACATGGACTTTTCTTAGCTTCATACTATCGTAACTCAAACTTTTCGAATTAGGCCTATATTTTCGTATTTCTCTTTGCCCAAATCAAATAATTAACCAAGAATTCTGGCAGATACCTCTGAATCACCTCTACGTGACACATGCTGTGACATCCAACATTTTTGCATCTTACCCACACGGCGTATTTATGGATTTCCGGTGGTTCACAGAAAAAACAGTGAATCCACAAACAACAATAAACAGTATTCTTTGTAACGGAACCGCACCTGTTTCTGCGAGGTAGTAACCGCATTTTTAAATATTATTTCCATGAACTTCAGGCCCAGGAGGATTAATTTCTTTGCTACACCTTCACTTTTCGTACTCTTTCACTGCTTCTTTTACTTTGTAGAAGTAATTAACATATTGCATCGTATCAACAGTAATTAATCATAAGTACGTGATCTAACGACGGAAAACGTTTCTTATGGCTGAACAAATATTACTGGAGTTAGTATTCAAGAACCGTTCGGGTGTCAATTAGTTAACGATAGGTCTTGCAGCGGGCTGTAAGCGGGGTGACAACTTTAGTGCAAGAATGGTGTAAATGAGACTGATTATAGTGAGTACACTGCATGTACACAGTCTCCAGAACTTTAGAACACGTCTATTGTTAACTGCCTCACAGGGCATGAATCCTATTCCTTGCTGCCTTCTATCTAAAAATCCGAAGATCAACTGTAAAGAATTGCAACTTAATCTCCTTGTATAAGACCAACAACTTGCACATGCAAATACGTATAGGCTACATGATATCAGTCCACTCCTACATGTTTCAGCGGCCGGCCGCCACATTCAGGGAGTCACACCAATATTTAAAACCCAGTGAATTATGATAAAATTTGTAATGTTCAAATACATAATATCATAGTAAAATCGCAGCCTTGTGAACATTTGCAGGTATAAATACAACAAGATATGGTGTTTATGGTAACTTAATACTAAGACAACATTATATGTTTCTTAGTGCCCCGTTATCGTGTTAGCTAATCGCAATTGTTTAGCATATTTGCGACAACAAACATGTTGAGACGTGCTGTTGCCCAAGTCCTGTTCATATGACGCAGCTATATAGTACAATGACATATGCCTTGTATAAAATTCCAATTACTTGCTAAATTGTTGTTCCTTGCTTAATGGCATAAGAACATCTACAGTATACGATCCTTTATGTATCTTGTCCTGTGAATACATACGTATACTATAAGATTTACTCCTCATATTTATGTATAACATGAATATTCGATGTTGAGAAACCTTAAAATTTCTAGGCTTACAAATGGAACCTGTAGCTCTCATGAAATGAATGCGACAGTCCAAGAAACTTTGTTCTGGATGTGTGAAGAATGAAGACCAATTGGAGGAATACGTGTAGGTAATAAGATAATATTAAATATATATATTCGACAAATAGGATGCAGGGCTGTGGACTGGATTAAACTTGTTCAGGATAATTTTCAATGGAGGAATTGTGAGTGCGGTGATTAAACTATTGACCCTGACAATAGCCATTCAAATGTTTGCCAAAAGTTTGGATGCAGCTTAACAAAGCGACGTGATTATAGCGAAAAGCCAGTGAAACGTCATGAATTATGCTAACGAATACTCTGTTTCAACTGAGATAAATTTAAGTCTGAGATAAGTTAATAATTTAGTTTATACCTCACAGGGAACACATATCACCATCACAAAACCAACAAGATAATGATGTTCAGGTAAATAATCACTCTTTGTTGAAAAATCATACGAATACATAAACACACCGTGTGGATCAAATACAAAGTTTTTCTTTGTGAAAGCAAATCTGTACACTATACGTAATGACTTCGTGTTTTAAGAGATAGGGCACGGTAAGAGCTAGCAATGAATAAGACAGTACGATCTACTTGAGAGACAGTGACCGGGGCCAGAATTAGTCAGTCAGGTGTGCAGGGGCCGACACAACAATGAAAAACTTTGACAAAAACAGCGTGTCGCTGGAGAGACTGGAACCACACATATTCCGCTGAAAATCAACGTGTTGTTTACGATCAAGTCACTCTGTAGCTAGATCGCAGCCCTGCGGAGCGCCTATTAAAACCCATCTGTTTGTCCCTCTCTTTGGGTCTCAGACTGTACGCCTACAGACACGATATCTCGAGAACCGCTACGATGATTATCTTAAAATTTTATGCTGGAGACCTTCGCGAAAACCTCTCAGATATTTCCCCTTTCCTGTATGTTGAACCCCCCGCCCCCCCAAAAGAAAGCAAAGTTAATGTTCTCGAATACATATATACTTTTTAGGGCATATGCATCTCCGTATCCCTGTTCAGCTCGCATGCACGTTACCACACTTTATTCTTCCTAGCTTGTGGGCATGCGTATTTTTGTTATTGCTTTCCGCGCAAGAGTGTTTTCTTTCGCATTCTGCTCGCATGTGGGTTCGCACCTGTACTCTGCGCGAATTCACATTTCATATCACGTTTTTGCTAGAATATTTGGAAAGAGACTGCAAACTCTCTAGAGGACCAGATTTGTAGAGGCCCTAACGCGCCATAATAGTTACGGTATGCCTGCCACTCCTTACTTCTTGCAACTTCAGTTACATCTCACAGGTGTTGGCAATCGTATAGGTCTTCTTGTTGATAAATGAATTTAACAATTTGTGTCACGTTATTCAAACAATTCCATGTATTTCTCTCCCAAACATACATAAGAAATTTCGGCGGGCTCCTAAAATAACCGTTATTTTCAACTGATAATTTTTAATCTGGTGCTGCAATCAAATATTGTCAATGCGCAGGATACAACTATGTTTTAAATGTTGCAATATTTATCTAGACCATGAGTGTAGTGGAGTTTATAAGTAAATGGGCTAATAATCTTTAAAATGTAGGAGCCAACAAAAAAAACTTACAACGGAATAAATACAGTGAATTCTTTTATTTAATATTTTGGGGCTTAGCGATTTACAAATTAATCAAGTGCATTCTTGTAATGAAAGATTTTGAGACGCAAAGTTAAGTTTCCACTGACTTAACTATGTGAAGTAGACTCCTTTCTGAGAAGCTAACAACTACTCAGCTACCCACAGAACTTCCACACACATATTTACTTCGAAAGGTCATTAGTATTGGCAAGAGATAACGACTCCGCGACACTGACATGCTGAATTATAAGGTGAAATGTGAGTTGCGTCCTATCTACATGCTGAAACACCACCTCCTGGCGGCTGTTTGCCACTCCTTATTCAATACGTTAGCATCTGAAGCCGTCTCCTCCATCTGCAACCTGAGGACATTGCTATGTTGTAGTGGCGACAGCCAAGAGTGTGTGCTCCTGAAGTCTCTGAAATAACGCTTTATGGACACGTCTTGTGGCTTGTGCCTGTGTTACATTTACATTGATCTTGAGTGTATATTGAGATTGAAATTTGATCCTAAACCCTTCGTACCATGGCTTATATGAGAGTTGCGATCAGACAGTAATGGAAGTCAAAGTGCAGTGTTGCAAAAACCAGCGGCGGTCCTCACAAAGCCTTCTGTGTATTAATAGCGGCAAGTATTGGGTGAGACGTAGAAAGCCACGAAATTGCGTGGCACGGAAGGGCGTCTGTTACCAGGTCGCACCGCAAAGCAATCTCCACAAATTCCAATTTATTAATGAAATGTTCATGTCTAGAACAAGATTTTGCGTGGAGGGAGAAAAATAGCTAATTTAATGACACTATCTAGCGTTAGATTCAAGACCATATTATATAAAATGCGGTGTTATCATATAAGGTTGCCTAACATTCAGTTAGGCGGGAGGTTTTGTATGATAATCTGAGTTTATTATAAGCTAAAATAATGAACTTACAATATATTTAAATGAAACAAACAGTTAAGTACGGAGAGCAAATATTTGTATTGCAAATTTCCTCTCCAAAATAGTCCGAATATAGGAAGTGCTTTATCACTGTTACTTTTCAACTTTGTTTTAGATTATGCATTTACGAAAGTCAGAAAACCAGTCAGGCTTGAATGGGACAAATCAGGGCTGATCTACGTTTATGTAATTTATTGGCAGAAGAGCTGAACACTATAAGGAAAAAAAACTTATTTGTCGCTAGTTAGGAGGTTAGTTTGTAACAAACATACATTTATGCGTCGTTAGGACACAATAACATAAAGACAGCCAATAAATCCTGCGACACTGTGGCAATATTTCCTGTCCGTAGGACCAACACTAACCAACAAAATTGCATGCATGAAGAATCTGCGATTAGACTAAATTCGGGGAATGCGTGCTACCATTCAGTGCAGAATATTTTGTCTTCTCATTTGCTATCTGAAAACATAAATATTAAAACAAACAGAACTAGAGGATGCCCCTTTCATCTTGTTCCTGAGCAGAGCGGCTTTACCGCTGGGATATATCGTGACAGTCGCCGTGTTCAGGGACAACATAAAATTGACATCCTATATAATATGCTTGTTTATTTATGGGCGTTAATCTCTGTCAGTCACATTAGGGCGATAATATAGAGCCCGAGTGTTGCAGAATACGGTGCTGAGAAAGATATATGGACCTAAGAGGAAGTAAGAGGAGAAAGGAGAAAATTACATAGCGAGACGCTTCATGATTTATAGTCCTCGCAAATTATGATTAGGGCGATAAAATCAAGAATGGTGAAATGGGATGGATATGGGGAAGGTATGGGGAGAAAATAAATGCATACAGAATTTTTTTGGGAAACCTGAACGAAAGAGACCACTTGAAAAACCTTGGCGTAAATGGGATGTAATATTAAAATAGCTCACCAAGACATAAGATGGATTTATCTGTCTCAGAATAGAAACAAGTTGCGCTTTCTTGTGAATAAGGCAACGAACTTTTAGATTCCCTAAAATTCGAGAATTTCTTGACTACATTTGTAACTATTGGCTCCTCTAGAAGGACGTTCCTCCGTGGAGTCGTTTACTCATTTATTTAATTATTTATTTACAGTTATTATACGTACCCGCAAATTTACACTCAATCTGTATTTGGACACACAGTTTATTTGCTGCCTATGAATATTACGTGCAACAAATGGCGATTTTTTTCCTAAACAGTATCATCGATTTGTATCTATGACAGAAACGCAGTTTGTTTAATATTTAAATATTGTTATAAAGTTCAGGCACCGAGAATTTAATCTGTGACTTGAGATAAGGACATGACATCGTGATATGGGTACAATAATAAATTGACTTCAAAATAAATAATATACGAGGGTTTGGAGTGAATTTAAGTGACTCAGGATAGGATCCTTTGCCAGGCTGTAGTGAATATGATAATGGATCTTCGGGCTCCATAAAAAGAATTTAGAGGCTTTCTTGACGGGTTACAGAATACCAGGTTACACATAGAGTTTTATGTCATAGAAGTTTTGTTAATCTAATTTCCATTCCTGGTCTTCCAAGTGGCCCCTTTACATATATCTCTATCAGAATTCCATCTCCATTAACGTTTGCCGGCAGCACTTCAAAATACCGTCATAATTGTTACGTAAAATAAACCCAGATATCCAGTACGGTGTAACGTGTAATAGCACATGTCACGTAAACTGTCATGAGAGCTTACGTCTAGTGGAGTGTCGTGTCTGTAGCGCAGGTTTGGACAGAGTGAAAGGCAAGCGGTTGTGTGCATATCTAAATATTTTGAAGTTTGGATTTTGTCTAAATTTAAAAATTCAGATTCCATTTCACAGTAAACGAAATGCAAAACTGCACCAATACCAACAGGTTAGTGGTGCTTATGGAAATAATCGCTATATATTCTATGATTCATAAGCAACACGTCACTACATTTCGTGACCAAAACGCAGATGTCTCGAATGTTATTGCAGGTAGTACACATATAGTCACTATATTTTAAAAAAACTGAGTACACAGCTGATTTCGATTGGGATATGAAACTGCATGTGGGCGAGACTTTGTTTTCCGACTTGAACCACAGTCATTTCGTCAACTAAAGATAGAGCAAAATATGCCGTATTTATTAAATGCACATTTTTGGGAAAACATCAATAACTATGTCCGTTTCAACTTTCAAGCCGAAGAACCACCACACACTGGCTGTCCTCGGTTGCTTATTCTATAGATTCGCAGCTATACGGCAAATATGAAGACCGTGTCCTTCATCCAGAATTTGAAAATATGTCAAGCCGTAGTGATATTCACTCGCCTAATATTCTACATTGTAGATATTATTATACAAGTATTTAATTTTAACTACGATTTATCGATATCACGAGTTACTTATCTACGAATGGGAAGGTACGCACGAAATATAAATATAGGGAAAATTAGCTATGTGTTTGAATATACTCTCCATGAAATGTTCTTGGAGTGACTCAGGAAAACCACAGAACTTATCACTTAAACACACATTTGTTTTTTTTTTTTGTCAAATACCCAAATTCAACATCACCTGAATAAGAAGTAGAAGCACCAACCATTACAGTTCCAGTTTTTATGATAACTAATGTTAAAGCAGATCATAGGAAAATAAGAGACATGGAATGGTGTTCAGTGGCAGACTCTGATGTTACCAGAATTGAATCTTCTGGTTATATTATCATACATGTTATACTTTGAAGAGTTCTGGCAGAAGGAATTTGTAATAATTCAGTTTGCATGATTTTAATAATGCTGTTCATCCATGATTTATAGTGGCAGTGGGGTTTGAACCTGGAATTTTTAAAGCCAAAGTCGCCTTTAGCATTAGGTTCACTGTGGATTTCTATTCGTAAAAACTGCGCAGTTGGAAAAATGAAATATTTCGTGTCTTAGTTACACTGATTGGTTAATGAAATGCCGCGTTCACCAGCCATTAGCGTATGAGCGAGTAACGCGAGGTTACAGTTAAATACAAAGGCCTGTCTAGATTATAACGCTCAGCCAAGATTTCATTCGTGTATTTTCTTTTATCATGGCGCAACAGCCCCTAGTGAGCCAGACCTCCTCATTATTGAGGCTTTACAATAACACTCAGATACAACACATTCGGTAGGACTCCTCTGGAAGAATGATCAGCTCGACGCAGAGATCTCTACCTGACAACACATAACACGCACAAGAGACGGACATCTATGCTCCCAGCGGGATTCGAACCCGCAATCCCAGTAAGCTAGCGGCCGCAGACCCACGCGTTACACCGCGTGGCCACCGAGATCGATTCTTTCCTGTAATTAGTAGAAGAAATTTCGTATTCCATACATGCACCGCAAGGAATGTAAATGCTGCTGTAATAAACGTTTGCGTTTGAGGCATGATCACTCTTTGACGCAATATGATGCGTGGATATGAAAATGTAACCTCTTCTGAATATATCAGACTTGCCTCCCCTCCTCTCCGAACCTTGAACCCCAAGCGACTGGCAAATATGTCCTTAAACTTAATGAAAGTTAGAACTTTCAAATCCATTGGCTTTGTGTCGTTTTTGCGATGAAGGGCGTGGACTAAGGGTGGGAAAGAGAGGTGGTGGAGGAGGGGAAGATCCTTATATAGGTGTGGTCATGTGGAGAGTGAAGAATATTGGGACGTTTGTAACGGTACCTTCATTCAAGGCCGCTTCATATGATCTTCTCCTCAGAAAGAAATGTTATGTTTCAACGGTGCGGTGTGCAACGTGAGGGGTGTGTACTACGAAACTGCACACACCTGATGACGCAAAGTCGCTCACGTTTTCAAATAACTTCTTTCTTTTCCTTTAACTTGTATAGTAAACTACACGGTAATACTTTATGTTACTCATACCGTGCATATTCTTACAATTAGTACATCAAATAAAAAATGCACTTCAGAAAATACCTAGTTTATCGTGTTGGGCTTGTATTTCTTTGTTCTAAAAAATACCTGAGGATGGCACGCCGGTGCCGATACATGTAGGACTTTTATACTTGTCTTGAATTGTATTTATTAAGTGCAATTTTTGGTTGATGTATTAATATTAATTACACAGTAAGGTTGTTTGTCTTAGAAGCTTAAAGTTAAAGAAGTATGGAAACTACTTCACGGAAGAAGAGGATTACGTTTCACTCTACGCCCCCCTCCCCCATTCCCAAACTGCAAGTTTTAAATTTGTTAGGAGACGTTCACTGTATATATGTTTGTAAGCATTCTATTGGCGGAAGGTTTTTGTGACATCAATATATCATAATATTACAACATTAGCTTTTGGGTGCTATTAAACTGAAAAAGAATTACCTCATGTTATGTGTGTGTGTGTGTGTGTGTGTGTGTGTGTGTGGTAACTGTGTTGAAAAAGTGCTGCTCACACTCATTTAGTCCGAGATTCCCTTGACGTAAATATGTATATAGAAGTTCCGGGCGCCCCCCAACGTAAAAATTACTTGAAATCTGATTGAGTAACTTAAAAAATGTGTTCATATTCAAGCTAAACCTATGAAGGGAACTAACGTCACATAGGACGGGGTTTGCAGCTGGGATCCCGGGGACCAGCGAATTGAGTAGATTCTACTTAGTATAACAAAGTTTCTTCCTTCAGTTTTTTTAAATTATTTTCATTACTGCCAAAAGTTTATCGTTTTTGCAATACAACTGAGTTATTAGAGGTTTTTGTCCACGGCTTAAGTAAGTTCCTTGTGTGTAAATACAGTACTTTGACATGAAATTTAACAGTGATTTGTGATAATTTTCGATTGGTGGTCCGCAGAATTCTTGACATCAGCTAGTGGCATCAGGACGATTAGCAAACACTGGTATAGGGGACGAATTTATTTCCGTTACAATTCACACCTTTTATCATTCTTGATTTAGTAACACTTCAACACACTTATTTCTGCATCAGAGGCAATATTTATGAATGAAAATTGAAATTAATTTTTGTGCTCTGATTTGTTACCACTCCTACAGAAGTGAAAAGCGTAATGAAAGTGATTTCCCAACATACAAAACTGAAGTAACCGTTGCCAAAGTAAATTTAGTTTCTTAACTAATAAGAAACACTTGAGATCTAACCTAGTTGAAGGTTTTAATTTTTGGAACCTACACTGCATGGCAGCTGAGACTTTAATTTCTGTCACTGAATTCAAAGATTAAACTTCTGGCTTAAAAATGGTTTGTTCTTTTATCTATGTTGACAACTGCGAGTTTCTGCGACTACGTGCTTTGTCAACCCTGATGAAATGTGTTTTGAATTCTACTCGTATAAGGCGAGCGAAGTTGCAGGACACAAACGAATGTCTATGTTATATTTAAGTTATCTGCTGTGTTTATACAGACTGCTCTTATTAAAGAAAAGTATATTTTGAAACGTTACAGAAGGAAAATTTGTAAATATTTACGTTTTGGATGCGGA
Organism: Reticulitermes speratus; assembly: GCA_021186555.1. Lineage (NCBI taxonomy): Eukaryota > Metazoa > Arthropoda > Insecta > Blattodea > Rhinotermitidae > Reticulitermes > Reticulitermes speratus. Next base: position 28,428,917 of record JAJKFL010000005.1, read on the forward strand.
ATAAAAGGGTCCCATATTCAGCGTTAGTGCCTTATAATACACGTCTTACTTACGTACGAGTACAATGGCGTCAAGGTCACTCCATCACGTCTGAAAACTCTGTGAGTGTATTCCGATTGAATCGGCACCTGCACTTGGATTAACACTACAACAAATAACTTGAAACACTTCATAGTATCAGAACACACAAACACTCGTATACTACTCACGGATCACTTCACTCTAAGCAGTCTATCTTATAGAGAACACGTTTAATTTGAAATAAAACCGACAACGGACCATACGCAATGCAAACTCAGCAACACGACTGCATTCTGACATGAATGATGGGTAATCGGAAGTAGGGGTTTGGTTACTTGGTTGCCGGATGGCAGAGCTAGTGTACTGATACTGGTTGCCAAAGGGACACGCTTTTAAGCCAAGAGACGAGAGCTTTAGATGCAAAGATACATTTCTCTGTCTGTACGGTAGGGCACCGTACACAATTCCGAATGGATTTTACATAATATTTATAGCAAAACAGTAAAATTACTGCATTTTAACAATTCATTCTAACACTTTAAACCCGAAGGCTCATGTAAAAAATCTGAAATTGTAAGTATAACGTAAGACTGAGGCACGTTCGAATTTTTGGTTCCTGGGATCTTCTCGTATCTTCATATAATTTAATTCATTGGGGTTACACGTTTGTTATTGTTCACACATGCATGTATGTTATAGAAAATATTTTCTATTATTAGCATTTGTTTTATTCCTTTGAAGAAATTATTGCTTCTATATCTATGCTGATTTCTTCTGCGCTAAACGTATTGGTAATATATAACCTTAAATATTCAGCACATCAAAATATTTTGTATTTGATGACTTACAAACAATATTTCTTAAGAATTTCGTAGGTATTTTCTTAATCTAGCTACACACCAAATTTCATTTTCCCAGATGCAACCAGTAAATGTTAAATGTTACGATTGCACGTTTATATTTTCATTAAATATGCATCATGTAAATCTTATGAAGAAGAAAACGTGACGTAAGAACATTAAGACCGGGTCATTGAATTATTACATTACACCAGAACAAAACGTATATATGTGGCACCATGTTGCGTACCTAGTCATAATCAAGCATAAAGCAGGCAATATTAAGCATGACTGTGTTTGTATTTTTGCCCTAATTACCCAGCATGCAAAGCACATCTCCATGGTGCTATATTATATTCAGATCGCCAAATATATTTCGTGCACTTATCTCGCAAATTACGGGATATCATCATAGATGTACGTGGGCCTTTATATAAAGTGTCTGTTTATTTTGCCCGATTTGAACCAAAATTGAATTTTGTCTTCAGATTTTAGTAAAGTTCACAAAATAAATTTCGCAAAAATTCTTCCAGATGGAGCCGAAGTTTTCCATGAGGACAAACGGACATAGAGACATGACAAAGCTGATGGTCGCTTTTTTAAAAGTACTGAACTGAAACACAAATACAATCAGTTGGTAAAATGCAGAGCTTTTAAATATCAAACAAGGAGGTACATACGATATGTAGAAAGAGGTTAACATTTACATAACTGTTCTCTGAGGTGTTAAGTATATTGGATGGGAATATGCATAGAAAGCTTTGCTAGTGAATTAAATCAGATAGTGTTGTCGTTGCAAGTGACTTATTTCTTTGCCTTCAGATGTCACTGCAGTCACTACATATGTTCTCCATTTATTTATTCTTGAATTTTTAGTGGTGAGAGGCCCCGCAGCAGAAGCTACGGACGCACCGCAGCCTTGAGGCTTATTGTGCAATCCAGTGATGAAGTAGAGAGTTTTTTTCGTTTTCCCTTGTAATGGAGCACCGGTGGAATGAAATTGACAGGGGAAAACTGAAGTGCTCGGGAAAAAAATGTCCCATTGCCACTTTGTCCGTCACAAATCCCACATGGACTGACCCGGGATCGAACCCGGGCCTCCGCAGGGAGGGGCCGGCGACTAACCGCCTGAGCCATGGCACGACCTTATTCCTGATTTACTTAACGAAACTTTTCATTTCTAAGCGTGAATTGCATAGCATCTAATGATTAGGTGATTGCTGGACAGTGAAATGGGAAGGACATGGAAGAAAATGGTGTTTATGTGAAGGCCCTACTCCGGAATTTACATGGAGTAAATATGAAAAACCACGAAACTTCTCAACAGATGTTTTCGATTCGAAATCTCCATGCAGGGTCTTCCGAATAACAAGCAGTAGTGTATGTGTAACGAAAATATTTCGAAGGCGATTATGTCTTCCGGGAAGTGACATCTTGGAGATTGGTACACAGATATTAACGTTTCGGAGGATCTTGTTGCCTCCGCTTTTAAGGCCGTCCGAAACGTTTTGATATTACTGTACAGCAGTGTACATGGCATCACATACCAGTACCGCTGTGAAACTTTCAAATCGCGCTAAAATGTCTCGTAGTTTTACACGTTACATTATCTAGTGTTAGAATGGTTTCCGAAGGGAAAAAGGGTAAAGCGTTTTCTACTTACTTTGAAGGTACTCCATGCACTCACGAAAGTCTGAAAAGAGGTTTTTAATTATACGTCCGCTAGGCCAAGGTACTTTAATGATCCCAAGTACAATATTTCCTCTAGTCACAGACGTGAACATTCACGAAGTATAAAAAAAATAAGGAAATTATACTTAGAATGTCGGTAAAGATATTTACCACCTGCTGTAACATTAAAATACTCTGCATTTAGTCACACCTTTAATTTATATGCGTAGTATGATTTTCGCAGTAAATACCGATTACGTCTCTAAACAACATTGATCGATTATTCTTTGTAATAGGTACTGGTTGTGTTCTCTATGACGTAGGAACTGACTTCCTCTATATAACTTAGAACGCGCCAAGCTTCGGATAGTTAAGTAAGTAACCAATGAACAACTGAAGAAGTATGAAAGTAACTAATTTCATATACTAGTCTCTCTCTTGTGAAACTAATAATCGCTTAATTACTCTAAAATAAAGGCAACGTGTTTATGAAACCCAAACGTTCATAATTATGTTCAAAAGATCACGTCAATAAACCGTATCCTGATCCAGCTGATTCCAGTCTAAACCCTCCTGCCCCATTTATTTCAGATCCACTTTAATATCATCCTCCTACCTACAGCAAGGTAGTCACATAGCCGTATTTATTAATTATATTTATAGTACCTAAAACTGGGTGTGCGATAGTCGACTGGGACTAACACCTGATGTGTGTATTAACGCCTCTAGAACACAAATGTTAGAATCTCTTATCCGAAATGATTATTAGTGACACTGTTTCTGTGTCTTGCGTTATATCTATAAAGCAGTCAGTCAATATTGGTATCTGTTTAATAATAATAATTCTTTAAGTAGGCTACATAGATTTTCTCCCGAGGTGTACTGGCTCGTGGCCACTTCTAAATTGCCCCATGCGACGCTCCTTTAAGATGAATTACGCAATCACGCTGTCTGTCGTCTCTGTTACAATTTGCCCTCTGGAGGCTGTTATGCAAGTCGAGAGGCGAACCATAAGCAACACCAAACCGAGACCTTATTTTCTGTTTTCTATGCGCTTGATGATGTAAGGTCCATTCCTCGCCATTATGTACTTCTATTGTTTACAGATGTACATAATTACACGATTCTATCAGGTCACTTCCCGTCCAGGTTAACTATCCTTTCGACATAATAACATACAGAGACATTTGAATGCAAGGAACTTGTAAGTTGAGCTGGAAGCTGATTTGCCTGAGGATGGTTGCGAATAAAACCTCGAAGCCGGACGTGTGTTTGAAGACAACACAGTCGTACCAACGAAACTACGAACAGTACACCTGGCAGTGAGTCGTACTCAACCGACATCCTCGTTCTCCAATTGGACTGTCATGCTAGGAGACAGCAGGCCTCCCACCTTGCTGAACGAAGTTTATCATGCCGTATGGCGCTACTTCCTGCGGTTTGCTGCTTCCTCTGAGTTTCATTCCACAATAACTTCATCGCCAACGTCACTCAGCTACTCAGCCACCTTGTATGGAACCCGAATACGACAGCTCTCTACTGGTCCCTATTCTGAGTCTTTTCTTTCCATTCCACACCCTCACACTCTTGTATATGCGTTCAATGTTATTCCCTCATGGAGGTCTAGTCTCCTCCTTCCATGTGTTCGGACACAAGATTCTTACGCAATAATCATCTCCTGCATGCATGCTACATGCCACTCCCATCTCGTCTCTCTTCATTAGGTGACCCTAATAATTACATGTAGTGAGTGCAATTTTTGATGCCGGTTGCATGTCGCTTGTTGGCTACTTCCTTTACAGCCGCGTAAACATGTATGCAACCACTTCAATCTGCAATTAAATCTACAATATCTGAGCATCTCTTCTTGAAAGTGTGATATGTTACTCGAGATAAACTACTGATCAATGTAGCCACATCCGTTTAACATGCATTAAGACCGTTCTGGTGCCCAACCTTGGCCTAGCTCTATTGTGCGGGTGGCCGCTGTACTTCGGGTAACTAAAATGCTCTTCCAGGTGAAGGGACAGTCGACAGAGAAGCAAAGCCTTCAATAAAGTGTGAAAGGACATAGAATGTCTATTATAAGCCGATTAAGAGCTTCAGTTATTAAAACAGCAGAAGGAGAAGTCGTTTCGTGCACAACCATGAACTGAAATTTGTATGAGACCTAGGGATTCTGCTTAACCCTTTGTAGAACAGTGGTTACTATATGTGCCGCCCATATTAACATTGGAAGTTTTCTATATTTTGTCCACAAAAGTATTTACGGGGCCGATCCCAGTGGCCGTGCGGTCTAAGGTGTGGGTCTTCGGCCGCTCGCTTACTAGGATCGTGGGTTCGAATCCCACCGGAGGCATGGATGTGTGTCTCTTTTGAGTGTTGTGTGTTGTCAGGTAGAGGTCTCTGCGACGAGCTGGTCCCTCGTCCAGAGGAGTACCGACTGTGGTGTGTCTCAAATGTGTGTGACCATGAATCCTCGACGAAAACGAGGAGGCCCAGGCCCATATAGGGTTGTCGAGCCATAGGAAAAAAAAAAGTATTTACGGGTCTCCTGTGACTCTCGGAGTGAAGATGGTTTCCTAAACACTATTAACCGAGCTGCCTCGTAATGGAGAAGCAGAATGTATTTTATGCAGTAGAAAAATAATTAGCAAACGTGTAGAAGAACTTTGATTTTTTAAGGGAAAGATGAATAATATATTTACATTTCTACCACCTTACTTTCTTTTGTATTTTTACCTATCCGATCACCGGAATTTCAGATTTTGATGTCAAATTGTCTTTACTATACAATAAAGTATGATGTACATTTTACGACTGAAAGAAGTTTAAAGATATTCCCCTAAGTCAATTTTTAACATCAGCAATAGAGTAAGTCCTAAGGCACATTACTTGTGTGTCGTTGGTCAAGAATGCAGAACGTCCCAGTGACACTTTGTATTACGGCACACAAATGCAAAGTACAATTGAAGTCGCTGTACGAGTCTGTACTCGATAAGTTATTCTGATAAAGAACATCTTGATGACACATTTACTTAAAGTGACATGTGGAACATCGTTGTATGTTATTGAAATGTAACTCGTAAAGTTCTGTAGGCAAAGAAAGAAGAAAGCTCTGTCAAATAGACAGCGCCATTATTTTACATTTGATGCACGTCTATTTCTGTGATAATCTGAAACAGTACAAGAATATAACCGTTTAAACTAACAATTAACTCTTTGGATCCATCTAATGCTGGGCTGTTTGTCACCACGCCGGGTTCTTTTATGTTATGGCATGTGCAGTCCGGTAGGCAGTAGAAGGGACACACCGCCACTGTCTTCAACGGGTAAAAATAGAGGCAGTGGTTTGAATATAATATATATATATAATATATATATATTTATTTAAATTTGGACTACCCTAACGATTCGGAATTGTATTCCGTAGGCGTGCCTTTCGAACTTCGGCCGGGGCATCGGCCATCCTCTGTCAGATATTTCATAGTATTCCTCAGTCCGCCACACACAGTAGTGTCTAACAAATAAGGCCACAACGATTCTTTTCACATCTTTCCGACTTACTGCTCACTCGATATCGACGCTGTACACCTAAAGCAGTACACGTTCCTGACACTGTCGTTGAACAAACTACAATTACAAGTTTATGTTGGACAAAGTACCACTGGGACAGGTTTTTCTCCGAGTGCTTCCAATTCCTTTGTCAGTGTCATTCCGCTGATATTTCATACTCGTTCATTTATCTATCACTGACGCTACATAACCTTAGCAAATGACAACATTCTAAACATTACGATAAAAAAGTTGTGTATGGACTGACTTAAACCCGAGGTATGGAGATACCATTACACTCCCAAAAACAGCCAAACACGTACCAGATTACACGGTATCATTTACTTAACCCAGAAGACCACAATATATATTCACAACTCTAGAAAATCCAAGCTTATAGTATTAAGTGTAGGCCGATCCCGGTGACCGCGCGGTCTAAGGCGTGGGTCTGCATCCGCTCGCTTGCTGGAACTGCGGGTTCCAATCCTGGCGGGGACATGGATGTCTGTGTTGTGAGTGTTGTCTGTTGTCAGGTAGAGGTCTCTGCAACGGGCCGATGACTTGTCCAGAGGAGTCATACCGAGTGTGGTGTGTCTGAGTGTGTTAAAGTGCAACAATGACCCTCTACATCTACATTGAGTAGGTAGAAGAGGTCAGACTAGGAAAGAACAAAATAAATAAATCTTACATGTATTTATTATTATGTAAACGCGATTATCTGCTCACTATTTTATCGGTGTTGTGACAATGGTAGTGGACTTTCTGGTTCCATCACAACAGGGAGTTTACTGACTACTGGGTTGAATATTATCAAGAAGGATCTGATCCTTGGTGACAGACATTACGAACAGTTTCCCCGTAATATATACATATACATGTATAGGCTATATACCTTACATAATATAGTACTGCTGCTGATTCAGTATTTGTTCTAGTCTTACATCTTTCTAATTAGGCATTCTTTACTCAGGAAAAAGAAAGTTATATGGAGACCATGTCCTCCCGTCCTCCTGTCCGTCCGTCCGTCTGTAACCTAGTATCAGAGACTAAACCGTTTGTCGGACTTTGATAAAATTTGGCAGAAACGTTTACTGAAGTTGTCCAGCTTGCGAGAGTTACGTAAAATAGGATAACGGACAGTCATAATTTACTGAAGGGAATAAATCCATTTGTGCCTCTATATTCGAAATTTCGAGACCGATTTGGGTGATGGATACAGAAGGTCTCTATGTAATGAAAGAGAGTAATTTTGAGTTTCGTGCAATTCGATGCTTGAAAGACATACTTCACTTAAGGGCTTATATGAAATTTATTTCATACATTCTTTGACTGGTTTGGATAAAATTACTTACAGGAGATTTCACATAAATTTACTGAGTTATTGTAAATTTAATGAAAATCGGAACAGTGAAAGCCATACTTTACATAGGATCATAAAGGAAACATAAAATATTCAACCAACAAATGCACTCGTATTATTATTATTATTATTATTATTATTATTATTATTTTAGATATTACATATTACAATCCCTGTAAACCAGTCCAACATGTTTCCATCCCTTCCTGGGATCATCATAAGGGACACTTGTGAGAGTATAAATTACGTAAACTAAAACTAACAATATAAGCTAAATAGACCACGTAAATATGACCACTCATCTCCATCTAATGCCGACATGAAGAATGAATGTAGTTACAAATCCACTCATTCAGATGCCTTCATGGCGTACACAGGGGCATCTTTACTAACGTACTTTGCCTTTACCAAACAATATGGACCTAAATTTCAAAGAAATGTTCTTCAAATGTGCACAGTCTAGTTCTACTTGGTTACCAGCTAATACTTTATTCACCTCAGTGCTGCATGGATTTCTTAAAAATACTGGTAAGAATCAAATTCTTTTTTGTTATGTAACCCGAAGGACCATTATGACGTTTACACTCAACGCCACTGAATCATATCCTGAGCTAGTTTAATCCCATTCACAAACATAACCTACCTTTAAAGGTGTCTCAATTAATTCTTTCAGTGTCAGACGCGAAAAACAAATCACTTAGAGAGAACATACGTTATTTTTCAATATATTTGTGCAACAGAGTCAAGTGACAGTCAAACGTCCTCTTAAAGAATTACAGAGCAATTAAAGTAATACATAATGCACAATCTTATTTGCTACATAAGAAACCATATCATTCTTGGGAGAAAAAAAGGGCTATGAAAAGAAACAGACAATTTTCATTTGATTAATTTGCACTCAATATACGTCTTTATGCTTTCATGTTGAATTTGTTGTTGAATGCCTAAGAAAACAGAAGGTCCTGAGTTTTCTCAAGGATAACTTACGTAATTTCTTCTCAATGTGTATTAATTTAATTAGATGATATGATATTATGCCTGCATGTTAGACTGTCACCACTTCCTGAACATCTGACGGTCCGCAGCAATGGAGCTACAAAAGGTTCGATGCCTCCTTATGTACCTGGTTATATATGACGCCTGTGTGTCGCCCCATTACACCGAACCCACGGGTTCAAGTTTACGGATGATCCCTGCAAATCAAGTGGAGGATATTGTTTTAATCCACTGTTGATGATGTTAACGTGCTGTCTAGCACTATATTGGCCCGTATCACGTATTCTGCACTGAGTTAGTAGACACAAGCACATTAACTCGAAACAAACATACGAAGACAAGAAAAAGATTAAAAAGTCTTATTTCAAGTTCTTAAGCAACAGATAAAGTAAAGGTGAAGTCGTTCTAGAATTACTTTGTGCACAGTCGTTTTCATTTTCAATGCATCTGGTCCAGTTTTCCGCAATTTCTTTTATTTATCGTTTATTTAGCAACCTTAGCAGTAACTCGGATTATATAACATCGAACGATTAAAAATAATGAATTGGAAAGCAGGTAGGAAGAAGCTGTTATGGCCTAATGTGAGGTAATATCCCTGAATTTGCCCGGAGGAATAAAGCATAACACGGGAAATCCAGTCAGCTCTGTTAGTTGTTTGACCGAGAAAACAGCCCTTAAATTTCCTGATTTTGTGACAATAAAATATTCTCCGTTAGAACTTAGGCTATTGTTTCAGCGCATCTTGAATTAAGCTTATGCCTATTTCAAATTAATTTTAACTGTTTACATTCCAGTTGTACCCATATGCCCCACTTGCTCTTACATTAAGAAACTCTGCCTTTTACCACATGGCGTGTTATGTGTTTATCATGACGTCATGATGCGCTATGTCGTCATCAAGAAAGCTGAACCTGGGTCAGTTCTTTTGAACGCAAGTGCCAATTTTTGTGTTCGTTAGCTCTTATTTCTCACAATAGATCTTCCCAAGTTTTAGTTCATTAAGGCTTCCTTTGCATTTCGTAATTCATGAATTTTAATCATAACAGTACTCGTAGAAGTGTAAGACAGTATAGTGAATTATTCAAGAGAACGCCCAGTAATGGTAACAGACTCTTAACGAGCTTATCATTAAGTATTTCTTTCTTCGTGAAAGCATACTCGTATAGGCCTCCAGCATGGATCGAAACTACATTCACTGGAACTAGAGGGACTTGTACTGAGTTTTGTGGTATAAATCGGATCTAAATAGGGTAAATTCCTTTAACCTTACACAACGGAACGTAGAGCGTCAAGTAATTGTATTACGTATGTATCTCCATAAGTCAGTCGGCCTACTATTTATTGGGTAAATGTGCCTTCTTCCACGGGAGGAAAGCGGCCGGGTCCAAATGCTAAACACTCGTCTCCATTCAGTGTTCAAATTTAAAAGAGGCTATGTACTCTCATCCTGCGACATACGTTGTCTCGAATTGCTTTGTTCCGCATTTACGTCATGTTTAAGCAAAGCGCGCAAATTCGTACATACAATGCTGAACAAGTCTTCGAGTTGCTAAACTACCAGGATTAGGATATCACGCTCAACCTTCTTGTTGAATTTCGGATTTTAAAGCGCTCTTGAAGAAGCTGAGAAACCTCAGCCTGAGCCTAAGGAGAGGACCATGACGGTTTCAAGTTTACCTTATCAAGTTTAACTTATATTTACCTGAGGGGCTTGGACTGACTGAAGCTGGCATCAAGTTTCCTTGAGGACATTGTTTCAAAGGAGCAGCAGGCAACATCAACTTGACAAGAAATTTTGAGGATGCTTGCTTGTTATGAGGAGGAGGAGAAGAGGTCCTGTCTTGCCAGACGTCAGTGCTTTATGTCTTTAAGTCATCTTCAGGGGCTCGTGCATCGCCACCTGTGTTTTGGATACTGGACATGATGATCCAGATGACCTGCCTGCCGTTCAAGGCGCAAGTGCCTCCTCCGTAATTTTCATTTGTTTTCTATTTCATATTTTATGTAAATTTTTCGCAAGAATGTATATATAATCTTGGCCAATATATTGTCTGACACCAAACTCCTCATTTTAACATTGCCTTTATGGGGAAATCTGACTCGACTTGCGTCGTCTCGGCTAAAGTCACCGGTCTCGGAACCACCTACGACGTAACTTCAGGCTACGAATCTATGCAAGAAGACCAAGACTCATAGTAACAATATTAACACTTCTTCCTTTCACCTCTGACTGTCGGATGAGAAGGTTTCGTTTTCTCGCTTCCTAGCTCAGTGTGGGCAAGTATGTTTAAGTTCGGAATGACCGCGGGGCCTAACGAAAATAGTGAAAAAATGCTTCAGAAGCTTTCAGTTATTAACACTGGCGTATAGACACAATAGAAAATTAATGTAGCCCTACATTACGCCTAGTAGCGAGTACCTTGGAAACAATTATCCTAAATTTAAATTGTATTTTTTAAGGTGCCAGCACACAGGCTACTCTAATGCGTGGTTCGATTCCCGTCTTGGAAAAAATTTAATTTCCCAATTTCAGTGTTAGTGTTTTTAAATTTTAGTTGCTATATACTCTGATATTCACAGAGAAAGCAGTCATACAGCGGACATAAAAGTGTACGTCTGTCTATTTTATATATAAACAATTGCGCAGCACCGAGAAACAATGGCAGACTGTTCAATCAGAATGGGCACCGCTGGAGCAACAGTAAGGGACGGTGGTCTTGACATGTATAACTTAATTATATGTTTCCCAAGGCAAGTAGAGCAAGTGAAATACATTTTACGTATGAAGGCTGTCGTCAGATAAACGTGTGAATCAATTTGTAACACCGTGAATTAACAGTTCACCAATTTGGCAATCACTACACATTAAATTCAATTCACCATTGTCGGCTTAAACCTTTGAAGTCCTCAAAAGTGAGAGGGAAAAGAAGACAGCGATGCGGGGGAGGGGAGTTATTCGGAGACATTACACATTTCTTACAGGAATAGTGACACAACTTTAAGGCTTTGAAAGTTCCCATGTTGTGTCCGCTCTTCCTTTGGTAAAGGTAATTTAGAGACATGGTAGAACTCTGGGAAGTTGCTAAAGGTGAAGTGCTAGGGAAGTGACTGTTGGAGTATGCAGCAGAGGAAAGACGCTGAGACTTACATGTGTTATTACTGAGCAAATATATAGTTTTTATTTCCTTCAGTATCCCACGCTTTTAAGTATCATGTGTACGCATATCACAAAATATTGTTTTCATAGTGTGATGCAAGCACTAAAGAACCAATGAACCAACTACCTAACCAACTGTCCAATCAATCACGTAATCAACCAAGCATGTAGCTAATAAAGCAAAGCCCATCGCTGGAAACGATCCTGAATCAGGATCTTAATGTATTTTCTAATATTAACTGTAGTATCATCCATCAATCTACATTCTTGTTACAAAGTTTTAGAGAAACATCCATTCATCTCTTATGCCGTCTTCTTAAAGGGCAGTTTTCAAGATTCTTTTAATAATATTCTTTATATTTTATATTGTTTTCGCCATATGAGATTTATCTTAAAACGCTTTCTTAATCATCCTTCTATTTTTTAAGAAGATACGAAGGAACAATGTTTCCGGATATGTTAGTATAATTTGTAACTGTGGCTGGTAGCGTGGTAGGTGTTGTAGGTGCAGTCCAACTGATGACAAGGAAGATAATCCATCATCAGAATGCGGACCACCGCGGGTCATTCCCCACGGCCAAGAAAATAAATGAATTACGTCAGTCTAAACAATAATAAAAACCAAGTCCAGGTGCACCCCAACAAACATTCGTGTACGGATATTTTACAGATATATGCCTTTGCCTTTTGGTGTGCAGTTAAGACGCGTGTCAAAGGTCACTTGGGCTGTACAGTCAAATATTTCAGTTCAGGGAGATCTAATAAACTAATCTCAAGGGAATCTGGTGGCTACTAAACTGTTCATAAATGCAAAAAACCATATTCCAATTACCATCTGATAACTGTTCATGTTTTCCTCTTTTCTTTGCTGCCCTGTGCTGCACGAGAAGACCGAGTTTGAGGAAGAGATTTGTTAAATTTGTTGAATCGGACAGCTCTTCAAGCATTTTGGCATGCGAACGTTTGTAGTAAAAGCTGCAAACATCGAATGGAAAGGAGTTACGCGGATTCAGGACAGTTCCGCGAAGTAACTTCATACGCAATATAAATCCGAGTTTCGGTTTCTAGACAATATAGCAAAGTCTGTCTTCACCATTGTCACTCTAACTGATTTGGGAACCAAGGGCACTGTTATTGAAGAAAAATGGCGTCAGGTTAATACTTACAGCCCTAGTTACAAGTAAATATGTTAAAGTGTTGTGGTCAGTTTTATTAACCTTCACATTTATTCATCCTAACCAATAACGAGACGAAAAGACTAATATTTTCAATTATGAAGTAGGAACTGATAAATGTAATAAAATTTATTATGACCGTTTCCGGCAAATTGTCACTCATCTTGATTTTTAAATGTCGGCTTGACTGTAATGTTGATAAATACTGGCTGCGATCTAAACCTGTCTTGCACTTACCAGTCTAATTGCGTTAAGGAAGGATACAAATGAAACAGAATGAGAATAAAATATAACATATGGGCGAAACAGTCGTTTTTCTGTAGATCGGCTAAGAGGCTTAAATCGTATTCGTTGAAGCATATACGAAAATACAGCGAAAAAAAAGCGACATCGCTGAAATATGACGAATTGCTTTTAAGACGCGAGATGTTACGTAAATACCTTACGTAACCTACACCCAATCTCTCTCTCATTAACAAAGATAATGTAGGTGAAGCAAAAAGCAGGAATTGTAAATCAGAATGATAATTCCTTTAGGAGGATATACAAAAGCCAACAGGCCTGCGTGTCCACATCGACGCAGCCTATTTCAGTATGATCCATTTTAATATTATCACTCCATACAGGTTTTAAAGTGAGAGCTTACAAACACATTTGTATCCATGTTACATGTTTTGCCCATCTTATCGTCCTTGATTCGATTGCCCCAATAACGCTTCGCGAGAAGTGCAGTGGCAACAGTGACCTAGTTACTTGGTGCCTGCTGTTCCCTCCCAGTCTGCTTCAGAAGCACTTCATCCCACTGCTACAGCCACACCAGTCTGACGGACCAAGTGCCGCCACACTCGACAGACGTTTTCGCCACCAACCAAGGCTTTCAGTTACCACGCACGACTCACCAAAGACTGACCTTATCCAACCTTATTATTTCAAGCGAGACCTATATGGCAACACGGGCGAGATTTCTGCTGCAATCAATACAGTATTCAACTTAATAGTGGCATACGTGTATACAACATCAGTTATATATCTGCGTTCTGTAAAGCTGGTAACTTGAGTTATAAAAGGAATAAAAACAGAAAGAAGAAATTAAACACACAACTAATCATAAAATTCATAGAGATATTTTTAACTAGAATGCCGTGTTCTTAGAAGCCCCCCCCTCCCCGCCAAAGTATTGTAGCCGAACATTATTGAAACATTATTAAATGCTAGTATTGTTGGAGCAGTTCGGCTCTCCCCTTCCACTCGTCTAAATATAGCTGGAACGACAAGGGACCAGGTGTCCCTAGTCAGTTGGCTGCAGTAAAAGGAAAGGAGTAGACGTATGATATTGTGCTAACGTTTGTATTGTAATAAATTAAATAAAGTTAAACCTTTGAAGAGAACGGTCTATTAATTTGATGTATATCAAATTAATAAAAAGTAACCACCAAAGTTCGGTTATAGTATTACTTTCCATATTCTCCATTACGTTTTTTTGTGAAAGACCCCGCAGCAGATGCTACGGACGCACCCAGCCTTGAGGCTTATTGTGCAACCCTGTGATGAAGGTGATAGCGTTTTTCGTTTTTCCTTGGAATGGAGCACCGGTGGAATGAAATTGATTGGGGAAAACCGAAGTACTCGGGGAAAAACCTGTCCCAGTGCCACTTTGTCCACCACAAATCCCACGTGGACCGACCAGCGATCTAACCCGGGCCTCCGCGGTGGGAGGGATTGGTCTCTTTAATTAAGACGCATTATGAATCCTTCGCTCTTCTGTAGGTTGGTAACTGGTTACCAACGTTTCGAGGCAGCTTACCGCTCCCATCTCCAAGAATCAAGCAGCCCAAGAAGAATGCCGGGAACAAATGGATGCATTATTATACAGGGGATGTTTTAGGCAGTGGCTGGTTCTCAGACAGAGTACCAACGTACGCTGCGTAACATCCCAGAAGAGAGAAGGCGCCAACTACACCGTGGCGGAAGTCTGAAATCTCCCAAGAGGCATCATTTTTACTGTGAGGTGGGAACTGCATTTTTAACATTGTTTACATTAATTTCATGCTTCATTGGCTGCAGTTTCATATTTCATAATAAGAAATTCCATTTTACAAGTTTATGTGACTGACAGAACTTTTTATCAACAACCTTCCCATTACCTGTAGGAATGCTGTCTTCGGCCTGTATACCCTCCAGCCGCAGCCACTTTTTGCTACGGGTGGGCTTTTGTTTCTGCTTGTTCTTATATCATGCATCACCAATCATCCTGCTCTCTATAATACATCATGTGAATTCCGACATCATACTATTATTATTTAATTCACAGACACAATGTTCAAACATGCGTCTTGAAATTATCTACAGCAAAGCATGCAAATTATAAAAAAAAATTATAAGTTATCAAATTTCCTTACACTTATACTACACCTCTTTTCGAAGCAGTATGTTATTTCGACTTTCATCCAGTCTCGTTTCACACCTGTCAAAGCAAGCAACAAATGTCAGCCAAATGGGCAGACAGTCCGCGGCCGTCAGAATATGTCAGTGGGTTGAAACATTAAATGTATAGGAAAACATCAGCACCGACAACACAGTAATGCACGTGCAAGGCAGCAGATATTGTGCGTTGTTATTGCTGTTTATTTGCACATTGTTTATTGACTCCATCATTAAATCAGGCTAAAACAGGTTAATAAAACAGTAATAAACTATAAGCTTATTATAGTGCAGAATGAGCAAATGAGGGTGCATAATGAATTCAAATGACATTAAAGGTAAAGGTCACCGCCTAAGATGCCACAGGAACCACAGAGTGAGAGTAGAGCTATAGCTGTACACATTCTTAAGCTCAGCGCTATATGGTGATGGTTAATCAACGCCTAGCCGCGGCTTCTTTACCCCCTCGATAGGGCCCCGGTAACCATTGTACAGGAGTCTGGGTGGGCCTAGGGTCGGTTTGGAGAAATATGGAGAAGGGAAAATGTCTACACCCACCGGGAATCAAACTCCGGGCCGCCCAGCCCGTAGCAATATCTGTACTGACCACGCCGTCAGAGTCCCTAATGCGAAAGAGGCATATTTAAGCTTTATTTAACCTAACTAAAGAGTAAAATTCAAACTCTTTACGTACTTGAAAACTTTGCAGGCCACATAGGAGACATGTCGAGCAGGAATGGACCCTCTCTTTTAGGTCATATATGTAGGCATGTTTGGTTTTAGAGAAGTTCGAGTGAAGAATGTGTCTTCCAAATTTTAAGCAAACCACTGCAGGTTTAAACAGCACGAGTATAACTTAATGTTACCGTGAAAATGTACCAGCAGGAGAAGGTTGCTTTAATTGGAATGCGGCATTTATTTTATTTATCATATATCTAATTTTAAGCTTGGTAGATGATGATGATGATGATGATGATGATATATAATAATAATAACAATAATGTTAGTATGTCAACTACATGAACTGTGAAGGTTTTAGACTTTGTTGGATAATATTTGGCTTTATACTTTTTAAACAGGTTTCTAATTCGGATTCGGTGAAAAGGCATTCAAGCAAGATACGTTATTGGGCAATGTGGCCTTCCGCTCTTTCCAGGAGCTTACCGTGCATGACCGCACTTGAAATGACGTGTCTTTCTTTTATGTTGTATTGGTCACTTGTTTCAAATGAGTGACAGTTTCACTGAAAGCGAACACGTGAAACTACGAGAGATAAACTTATTGTGCCTTGTTTGTTGGAAATTTTGAAGAGTTTAAAATGTCAAAATTTTAGACAAATGTAACTTAGTATCACGCAAAACACGCACTGCATTATAAATATTGTTAAAGTATGAGACCAGAAGTGCGTAAAGGTATTCTAAGGTGTGGATGAACAGAGGGGTTATCTGTGAATACTGCAGCTAGAGGTGAAAAATGACAAAATGTGTTGTTGAATTTTCAACGTTATTCCATTATTCGATTTATAACAGCCAGTGGCTGGCCAAGAGTCAAGCAGGTTTCCTTTAGAATACAAGAGAAGTGTGACGTGGCTTAGTTTTGTAATTTTGTGAGAAGTTAGCTGCTGTAGGCGTTACAGGAATTGCTGGCTGATGAAGGAACGTTTTGTGGAGTAACCGCGGAGAGACCTTGATAGTTAATTTAAGCTCGAACCCAAGACCTATAAAAGACGAGACGAGATTTAAGCTGTTTCACAATAAACAAAAACAGTTCGAGGGAATTATTCAACCGTGTTAGAATGAGTAGTAATGAAAATCAGCATGAAATGTTGGTGGAGGGACGCGTTGAGGACATACAAGGAGACAGGGCTGTCCAACCGGTGAAACAACTCGGAGATTTAATTAAATTTGTGTGTTACATAATCGTTGGTCGTGCCGTAGCTCACGTGGTTATTCGCCGAGTTCTCAACATGAAGCCCAGCTTCATTCCGAGACAGTCCATGTGGGATTTATGGTGGAAAATTGGCATTGGGACAAGTATTTATCCGTGTACTTCAGTTTTCTTCTGTCAATCCTCTTTCCACCTGTACTCATTATTCATTCCTCTGTTATCCGGGAGATGGTCATTGGGGCTATTATGCCGTAGTTCGATACGTATATAGACTCACCTTCCCCCAAAAATAAACTAATAAAATACTAATACCTAAATAATTTTTTAGCGAACCTCATTTTGCAGAGTCCTTATTGAAAGTCTGAGAGCCTCACAGCCGGAGTTTTATAACATAATATTCCCGTGACTGGTGTCAACAATTTTAGAATAAAGAATGTGAAGATTGGCTCATTTTACTGACTAAAGAAATCCAGGAATAGTGACAATTTTACTCAGAATATAGTGGATGGAAAGCTCTTTAAAAAGACAAAATGAGGGATCTTAATAAGCAAGGAGATTCGGTAAGTTCTCTATTAACCGCGTGAAACTGAAGGAGAGGGTGAAGAGGAAGGAAGAAGAACAGTTTAAGATCAGGTGAAAACGGAAGATCGTGGAAGTCTCAGGAATCTCATTTACATGGGGGCATGAGCATCACTTTGTTAGTAGGCTCTTAGGATTTGCCCTTTCGCTCTTCTGACATTATCAGCGTGACATTGAAGATGTTAAGGGGGGTAAGAAGTAGCACATTACAACAGTGTTGGGGAATTTTTATTTCTGATCAAAGGCGATTTTCGTAGTATGGAAAGTTATTTTGTGGCCTTCACAAAAAGTATTTATTTTCGATGTACTTAAATTGGGACGCCGGCATGAGTACCATGTTATAGCGACGTGGGAATTGTGAACCAATCAAAATTTGCTTCAAGACAAGGTAAAACCAAAAACGCCTGTGTCGAGATGACCGGTAGCAGGGCCTCCCAACTGCACCTACATCCGTCTTCTAGCCAACAGTAACGTAAACAAAACCATAAGAAATTCAATAATGCGTGTGCCGTTGTGTTTATGAATGTTCGAAGTGTATGTGAAAGTATCAAAATAAAATGGTCAATGATAATTTAAATTACACGTTAAGAACAAAACGGACATTGATTGTAGTAGTCAATTTGTCCCTGTGCAAGCCACAAATGCGTATTGGGTAGTGGAGGTGTAGATTAACTGAATCTTCAACTCAGAATTATATGGAGGTGAGCTACGTTGGTTGCATGAGAAAACAACAGCTTCCGCAAAGGGTTTTTTTTTCTATGGCTCAACAGCCCCTAGGGGGCCTAGGCCTCCTCATTTTTCGAGGCTTTGTGATCACACTTTGGACACACCACACTCGGTAGGACTCGTCTGGACGAGTGACCAGCCCGACGCAGAGACCTCTACCTGACAACACACAACACTCACAACAGTCAGACATCCATGTCCCCGGCGGGATTCGAACCCACAATCCCAGCAAGCGAGCGGCCTTAGACCCACGCCGCAAAGGGTTTACTAATCACAATTAATTATAAACTCAAAGGGATACCAACAGACGCCCAGAATGGAAGTAGGTTTCATAAAGTTTCTAGAGAGAAAGCATAATGCATTCCATTTTACAAAGGTCAAATTGTTTAATGTTTTTTATATGAAGACAATCTCTGTTTATTCTTAGAATAATACGAAACACATAAATTCATGGTATTATTTATTTATTTATTGAAAGCCGTACAGATGCTACGGACGCACAGCAGCTTTGAGGCTTATTGTGCAACCCTGTGATGAAAATGACGTTTTTTCTGCTTTCCCATTTTAATGGATCACCGGTGGAATGAAATGGACAGGGGAAAACCGAAGTACTCGGAGAAGAAACTGTCCCAGTGCCACTTTGTCCACCACAAAACCCAAATGGACCGACCCGGGATCGAACCCAGGCCCACGCGATGAGAGGCCTTCGACTAACCGCCTGGGCCATGGCACGGCCATAAAATGCATGGTAAGGGCAAAACCAGGCGTTTTGGTATTATAGCATGTGGTACGTAGTCTACAATTGTACTGGGTAAAGGGTTGCCCAATGCTCAACTGAATAAAATATTTAAAGTTATAAAACATATGGCAGTGCATAGGCATAGTGGATAAGAACGCCACATATTTCACATGTTATGCAGCTGCTGCATTACCGGTAACAGATAGTGCAGATAACATACAAAGGCTCTTACAGCGTTTACATTTATTTGTGAGAGTTTTAAGAATATGTTTCCTTCAAATAAAAAGCGCTTACATAACGCCGTATGATACAGTAGACAGGTACGAACTTTTCCGAAGAAGCCCACTGCCTGCGTCTTCATTATAAGAAATTTTCGATAGTCCCGACGCTGGAGTAGAATGTAATTTTCGCTCACTTCAGGCTTGGTCCAACGAAAGTCATGGAATGGGGTTTGAATACTAATTAGGTGGGGTTTTGTGAGCGATACCAAAAAAACGGTTGCCGAACTATGGCATGAAGAGGCTTGTAATTTCTATTGCGTCTGTGAAATTCTGTACTAGGAGATCCACATGGCAGTAAATAGGCCAACGAAGTTTTTGAATTCTGAACTGCTTCCTCGTTACAGACCTTAGGGTATCATTAATTTGAATTCTTGTAAGCTGTCCTGTCTGGACCTTGCTCCTGCGCACAAAACACATGGAATGTTGCATCTGTTGTGTACTGGCACGTGAAAGCTACAGGGCCACCAAGGGAGATGAGATGTCAACCAACTAATGATCGTAGAGACAACCCGAACATTTCATGTTACGCCGTTCGAACTTCTCTGTACAACACTTGACAGTCAGATGATCATGATTTTTATTTACAAAATATTGTGGTCTTAAGGATTCTAACACAGCGTAGGATGTCATTACCTGCTAGTGTTTCGGAGGAAAATATTAGTGTAGAAGTTGTAGCCATAATGTTCCTCCGAAGCGTTAGAAGCTCCACTCAACTACCAGATTTTTTTTTTCCAACGACTCGACAACCTCGTGGGGGCTTAGGCTTCACGATCACACACTTTTTAGACACACCACACTCGGTAGGACTCCTCTGGACGAGGGACCAGCTCGTCGCAGAGACCTCTACCTGGCAACATACAACACTCACAAGAGACATACATCCATGCCCTAGGCGGGATTCGAACCCACAATCCCAGTAAGCGAGCGGGCCTAGACCCACGCCTTAGACCGCACGGCCACTGGGATCGGCAACTACCAGAATACACTGCATAAATTTATTTATTTACTGTCTACTTGAGATGATTAGACAATAAATTAACTAGAAGAACAGAGAAGAAAGTGGTTGCAGCCTAATTTCACGTACACCTTCATTATGGACAATTTCTTGGACTGGCGGAGAAAAACCACGCAAAATTTCAGTCGGAACAGCCGAATTAGAGCCAAATTTAAATCCGAAACTTCCTGACTAAAATAAGGAGTGCTAATGGCTTTATTTGATCATAAATACGGTACGTAATCCTTCATTTTACGTTAATTTAACAAACGAGGAATGATTACATAAAATCAACGTCCAGTGTTCCTGTTGCTACAGGACACACAATTCAACACCGTGAGAAAAGATATTGTAATTGGACCCCAAAATACGACACCTCAGGAACTTAAATTGGTCCATATGTTGCTAATTTTATTAGAAAACAATTCATCTTGAAATTTAGGAACGTTCGCTTCCTTGCGGAGCATATAATATAGAATCTAATGGTTCTAAAAGGAAAAGGAATTCTTGATTGAAATACATTGCTTTGAAAACAGCCCTGTTGTATTCTTTGAATGTCGTGTGTGTAGTATGTATGTATGTATGTATGTATGTATGTATGTAATGTATTTGTGTATATAAAATGTTATTTTCTTATGTGTAATATCAGGCGGAGCAAAGTTTTACGTGAATTCTTAATTGTTTATCCATTTGATACAATTATAGGTTCTTTGCTTGCCGCCAATTTGATTGAGTATTCCATAAGCTTGAATAGTTGCGTGTTAATTTAATATTTGTTTACTATACGGATATATTTATATTATTCATAATTACTCATTTTTATCTCCAATAATTTCTGCCCTGACGGCCTCGTTGTTCATAAATAAATGGAAGGCGCATTTAAGAAAAGTTTCTTTTATTAATATTCTGCTTGAAATCATCAGTTTGAAGCTATTTATGAGGGAGCATCAAAAAGTAACATTCCCAAGCTGAAAATAAAGAGACAGTAACTGACATAAGGCCCCAGAATTTTTTCGCTATGCGCATATTTCCCGACTTGTTAATCTACAAAACAGGCCTGCAATTATTTTTGTTAATTCGCAAATAATTAATTATTTAACAATTAATGTGGCATCGCAACATATTTTCCAGAGAAACGCTGGCATTGCAGGCCTACGTGTGTAAAGGCGTGGGAGAAGAATGCAGGTGAATAGAAATGACACTTGATACCTGTATTAGGTGTGAGGTTCTCACGACTTTGATGCTTTATATTACAGTCTTTGCTTCATGACGCTATGTAATCGTGCAGGAGAATAGCAGCGTTTCGGAGGAACACATCGTCTTCAACTTCAGCTAGAAGTACTCCATACTGTGAACAAGGATTTTCACCTAGAAGTCAGAAGAATAAATAGATCATGGAAGGTGAACCTTTTCTCTAGCTTTCCTACTTCCGCGGCCCTGAAAAGGGAATTACTCCTGTCCTTCGTGAGACACTTTTCTTTCCCACTCCTTTTTACAAAGCAAGTGTCCCACATTGCCTCACGTCTAACCTGAAGATGGAGGCAGGATTTTCCTCTGAAACCCTGGTACCCATCTACTAGGCTACACGACTGTCGTAACCACAATAGCACAGTACGATAAATTATTTTGGAGCTAAGTTCCGTTACGTGGAGGAATAAACAAAGTGAAACAAGTTGATTTGAACACGTGACCTCCGCATGAGGAAGTGGACCACCTTGTGACATCGTGTAAAATGGACACAAAAGTCGGTGGAACGGATAAGAAGCTCAGGCCGATTTCACCGTTGCGCACAACATTTTTGTTATCTTATTTCCTTTCTATTATTTCGCAGTGCACAGCGATTTGGTTCCAGTAGTACTGACCCCCCGTCATCACACAACTGACCCGTTCAAAAGAAATAACACAGATCCCACGAACTACTCCTCTTTACGTCGCGAGTTTCTAACCTGTGCATCACGAGCTGCTGCGGGACCTCCAGCGCTACTGACAATGCAAGTTGCTTTGTATTCCCATACATAGTTCCGCGACAATGTTGAGCTAATAAAATATTTTACAGCGGCCTCTGTCCAGACTTGCTGTTATTAAAATACGAGCGGCTGTAATTTTAAGTCCTTCATATTTTACTCTTCTGAGTTGTGACACCATTTACACTAATTGGTGAGTTTCAGCGTTTCGGTAGATGTTACGGCCCACATCTTCAGGATAAAATTCCTGAAGACTTCAACATTTTTCATCGCCGTAGAGACATGAAGTCTTATACTAGCCTACGAATATTTGTTTTCGTTTCTTTCTTTCTTTTTCTGTTTTTCTTCTTCCTCTCTTCCTCCTTTCTACCTTGTCTTTCCTGTATTTTCCTTCACATTTTCATCCCTCCTTTTTCAATCCTTCTTCTCCTCTTTTTTTCTCCTCATCGTAATTCGTTTCTTCTTCTTCTTCCTCTTCGTTTCTCATTCTTACATTCATCGCACTAACAACCGAAGACAGCCTTATCCTTCACTAAACCTAGAATTTTTTTAATGATTTGTATGACGTTCTAAAACGACTCTAACTCTATAGGCCGTTACGTGCGCCAGCGTTGTCAACACCAGAATACTTGTTTTCTGTTTTTTTTCCGAAGGGGCTGCAAAACAATTATTTTTCTTTTATAACATGGCATTGAAAATGCTTCCATTTACTCGCCTGCGTGAAAGCTACAATTTTACTAAAAGTAATAATAATAACAATAATAACATTTAAGGACCATCTAACGATCCTACTCTTGCTCATGAAACGTTATAGCTTTCCACTCTTGTAATAGGAACTCCCACATTCAGCAAAATTAGTTTCAAGCTTCAAATGTTGAAGCAATTAAGGTAGATTTTATGTACACCTAACAAACTCCAAATAGCAGGGCCCTTCTTAGGAAGCTAATTAGTCGCCCAACAAGTCAAGAATATCCCCTTCTTTGTAAAGCCCAAAGATTTATTAGCGTGTTCTCAAGAGTCCATCACTGGTCCCTGTCATAAGCTACTTTTGGTCGTTCCGAAGTATCCGCCCAATTCTCAGGTCCTGTATAACTTTTCTTAACATGCTGCTTTATTACTGTTTACAGGGACGAGTTGAGTTCTTGGACTCCCGCCCAACCCCCGAGCTACAGGCCACCACTTTGCGGCTGTCAGCGACTGCGTATTCAGCATTTTGCAGCTACTGTCCGTATCTGGAGGATGTATCGTTATTTACGACACTGTTAGTAACTCAGACCACATAATGCCATCTCCTTCTTGAATTTTTTAATATGGACCCTATGAAACAACTTTCAACCGCTCCTTTGAAGTGTGATCCGATCTGTAACAGAGAGCAGTGAAGTGTCTTGAGATTTTTTTTACACGAAAGGATAGGGCTTGCTCTTCTGTCGTGAAATATATTAATTAGGCAGGCTAGGAAGTCTTTATGAACAACATCCGAAGATGGCGTCAGTACAGTTTGCCCTTACATCAACATTAGAACCTTTACCAAAGGAATGCCTACACACAGCATCATCGCTTAGTGCAAAAGTGAAGTAAAATTCAGTATCTTAATGTAAATGTAGCAGCATTTTCAGGGGGTTTCATGTTAGTGATATCACAAACGTTTATGTGGTTTCTTAATAATTTAAATTTGAGATCTTAAGCGGTCTTAGGCTAATTTATGATACAGTGTCTATATTGATTAGCCATAACACCGATGACACGTGTTCAGCCTGGATGAGTTTAATGACATCATGTTTTGCTATATTTCTTTCTGCTGCAGCTCCTCCTGATTCTATGATTATACTTTAAAATATCTGCGCCATTACACTGCGTGCTTTTTCTTCACCAAGCCACAGATGGCTTCTGAAGAAGCTTCCTATCTCTGATGAATGGATGTCATTAGTTATACGGTCTTACCTGTGTCTACACAACCCAGAAAAGACACGTGACATGCGCAAAACAAGTCCTCTTGTTGTACTAAGGACAGCGAGGCTATCTGCACACCAACGAGGAAAGATGCATGCTTATTCGATAGTTACTTCACTGTATCAAATGTATCTTACATTTCGTGGAATGGTACACTGTAAGGCAGTTGTTCTAATCTTTATGGATAATCGTCTAAAATTCCTGTGTCCTTAATGTTGTTTCATATATCAAAAGAGCTTTCAAATAAATTGTTAGGATTGTTGTTGTTGTTGCTGTTGCTGGCTGCTGTTGTAATTCTACAGATGCCTTTCTGCTGCTAATCTGGTGTGCAAAGACGTCGACATTTTTAGGAAATCTGTTACTTCTTTAATAAATGTTTTTATTAATTTGGTACAAATTAAAACTTACCGTGCGAGATTTCAGGCTTCCGCCGCGGTGTACCTCAGGCCTTCGCTCTTCCGAGATGTTAGGCGGAGTACGTTGGAAGTTTGGACCGATGGTTGTGCCAAAACATCTGTAATTAACTGCCAACCTACGCTCCCCAACATCCCAGAAGAGCAAAGGGCGTAACACTAATTGACTCCTGTTTCCTTTTTGTTCAGCTCTATTTGTCATTAGTCTTTAGCATGTTCGTGTTAATATATGTACCACTGATGTTTCGTCATTTAAACTGTCTATGGTGCTGTGTCGGCGCTCGTAACGAAGAGTGAAATGCAATTTAATCGAATGATGCGGGGCTGTAGATTGAGCACAAGATTAATTTGTTGTTGTTGTTGTTGCTGTTGTGGGGGTTTTATATTTTTTGTCGTGTTCATTTATATGTATTTGTGTATTTGTACTGGCTTTGGAAGAGCACTTGTGCCGTTCAATCATCTCGTTCATAAATAAGTGTCGTACAAAAGTGAGTTGTTTAGAGCCTAGTTTCTGCATCTGTACTGCGTACTTTACATTTAAAACCCAAAACAAGGAAACGACGGAAATTTTAAGCCTAATGCATTAGTAACAATAAAACATTTTAGTTCCCAAATTTAAAAAATCACACTGCTTCTCCAGTACAAAAAACTAATCTCTTAATTCCCCTTAGTGAAATAAGCTCTGTTTATTTTAATAATCATACACAAAAGAAGGCAGTTATAAAGTTGTCCCTGGGCACACTATACGGTTCACATAATTACTCTGTACGGACAAAAGGCACATAATCTTAGTGTTAAAGCAGATGGTTCATGCAGACTACTTACATCTGTGCTCTAAAAATCTGAACAGACGCTTATGAGATCTGAGGTCCTCATGGCAGTGAAACTTCGATTGTGGTCGTCCGGATTCTGATACCTTGTATTCTGGTACGTGGGTGCGAACGAACTTCAAAAAGTACAGATATAACTTTGCTTTATAAAGTACTACGGCATGAACACGTTTTGGTGAAGTGGAGATATGGCTCCATGAATTTTTAACTTTGGCGCTAGAGGTAGTTTCATTCCTCATCCGCTTTATCCCCAAGACAAGAGCTTCTAGTACACCTCCTACTCGAAATGATGCTGGGTGGGCCCCAGATTCCGTCTGGACGCTGTATAGAAAGGAAAATCTGTCACTGTCGCCTAGAATGCAGCCTCGTAATATCTGTCATGCTACTCGTAGCCTAGTCGCTATAAGAGGAATGTGCTATATCGGCTCACTCCCTGTTTAGTTAGTGCAAGTTACTATTCTGACTGGTTTTTAAATTTGTGCTGTGGTGTGGGGTATAAGTCTGTTGTAACAGCCTATGTCGCAGTGTATTAGAAGGAAACGATAAAATCGCAGTTTACCCACCAAGCAATAACAGTGGTCAACATAATAAATAGTAAAGGTATTCAGTTAAGAACATACTTACATCTTGTTTAATCCGCAGGTGTCTAAAGAATCCTTGCTTTGCTCTAAGAATTATATTCCTATCTTCTATTATATGTTGTTACATCAGTACATGTGGTAACCGAATCTAGGAACCCCGCGGGGAAGGCTTTACAGAATGACTAGTCTCCGAAATTTATATGTACAAGAATATCAGAAAAAATACGCGTTGCTAACCCTCTGAAACCTGAAGCTTATGTAAGTATTATTTAAAAGTTTCAATCCTGACCCTCAGATTAAACATTGCGCTCTGCTACAAAGACTAAACTGTCAGTACTCTTGAGGGCAATAATCGAAGCTTACTCTGCCATTCATACAAAAAGTGCAAATACGCTCTGAATATGAAAGTTAGATATTTTTATTCGTAGGTGATATATAGGTCAAGTAGCTGCTGTGTTTTAGAGGCTTATTTGAAACAGTTTTTACCACATGACAAGCAGATGGATAAGGAGAGAAAACAATACATACAAAATTTTATTCTGAAATCTTAAAGTGCAAATTATACTTCGGAGACATGAATGCAGATGTTAGAATAATATTAAAATGCAGCCTGACATAATGGGAAAGCATAATGATAGCTACGTTCCTCAACGGAAGAGAAGCAACGATCGACCGTGTCTCGACCATGAAAGTTATAATCGCCTAGCAAAATGACCAGAGATGGGGAAAAGCAGAAAACAGGAGGAAAGAATTTTTGTTTGGAAGAAGGAAGCCCGCTTGATTTTAGTGCTGCCTTTATTGCGTTTGAAGTAAACTAAAATTGCCTTTGCTTTCTTGACTTTCATTGGCATTTATAATTCAGAATATATGTGTTTGTATGCGGACATTTTTATTATTAATATTTTAAAACATGCGCTATGAATCATGATTGCACACACTATATACATATATATATACAGGCTCATATATATATGCGCCTTTTACATGAGCACTCTATACTTGTATAATCTTGTGTTGTTAACTTACTGGAACACTTATCTACGTATTCCACACCTTTAGTGAATTAATGTGACAGGCGAAATATCTGAGGAATTTTACGACGAAGCGCAGACGCTACGTGGATTCAATCTGAAGAGGGTGAACCACGGAAAAGCCATCAGCCTGTGCGCTATGAAATTAGTCTAGGACTTCTGCATTGATTGTTGCGATAGAACATAAAAAACAACACGAAACCTGTTTTGCTGACTGAATGTTAAAAATGAGGCATTTCTTGTCATTTTGTGGGTTTTAAACTTTTATTTGCCTTTTAAATTTCACTATTAGAAAATAAACGAGAATTACTATGTCATTATGCCTGAATGCAAGTAATTTCATAACCTCAATTAGCAGAGGTAATTATTTAAAAAATGGCATTTTTAATAACACACGGAGTTTAATTAAGGAGACATTGGCGATATTTATAATAAATGGATGTTGAAACATTGACAAAGTTGCTGTTAGATATGAAGATTTCAAAATTCTGCTCTAAACACTAAACTGGAAGTATTACAAGAATCTGAGAATTTCTCTCTTTTTAGCACCCATTTTAGGAAACGCCACCGCACACTATCACGTGGAGAGGGAAATAGGGTCATTTTTCACGATGTTATATTACTTTCGGAACACTAGACGATGGACAAAGTCCAGAAAACAAGAAATCCTACACGATGTTTTGTTCAGAAACATTTTTTTTTTTCCGTCCAAAGACAATCCGTTAACTGCAACTACAATTGCCATACTCATAAATTAAGCTCATGATTTTTTCAGTAATGGAAATGGGGAGATGCTATGTGAGTAGTAAAACAAAGAATTTATTTAGCTTTTCTAAAAGTAATAGCGCAGGGAAATGTTAAATAGCAGTGAAATTTCTAGAGAAAATTTGCAGTCTGCAGCATCCAGTCTTTTAAGAAAGACTGTACTTGAAACCTACGCCTCAGAGAACGCAGTGCCTGGAGGGGAACAACTGAACCGGCTCCATTAACAAGATGTTAATAAAAGGAAGAGGCCAAACAAACACGTAAATAAGATCATTAACTGATCTGGATCGATGTCGAGTCAGACAGACTTCCGCCTTTCCTTAGCAAACACAAGAGACATCTTGTGGTCCAACAGAAAGACCTTTCACGCAGAAACCAACACACGCATTTGATCTAATTACTGATTTATGCTAATGATACACTCACTAAATGAAAATTACTTTTTATTTGCTCAGAGCCACACGCATCTGTTACTTGAATGCTGTAGCAACCGTAGAGGGTTTTGATGTTTAAAACGCATTCACGGATTAAGCAACTTATTACCAGTACCAGTCTCAAAATTATCTTTCAGCATCTGTTTGTTCTTTCTCTTATTTCTCGCCCTGTCGGTGTTTAATCCATGTTACATTCGGCCACTTGTCTTCATCATATCTACATGGATGTTTTTCATATGCCGTAAGCGTATGTACTAGAGGAATGTTTCTGAAGCTTTCTCAGTCGACGTATTCTTTGGCCAGAGAATTCCTTTTCCGTGGCTACTTTGTTTCTGTCTAAAAAACCCGTGTTAGCTCACATTATAAACATGAAGAACACGGGGATTTTATTTAAAAAA
This sequence comes from Reticulitermes speratus, assembly GCA_021186555.1. Classification (NCBI taxonomy): domain Eukaryota; kingdom Metazoa; phylum Arthropoda; class Insecta; order Blattodea; family Rhinotermitidae; genus Reticulitermes; species Reticulitermes speratus. The sequence goes on from JAJKFL010000005.1 coordinate 28,457,684, forward strand.
TCGATATTCTTCTATGTACAGAAAAGGTTGTACAGAAAAGAGTGTTCAACAATTCTTAGGACCCTCTGACCTGTGTTTGTTATGTATGAATTATAGCTCACGTACTCCTCGTTGTAAGGTCGCGAGTACCTATAACTTCCCCGCCTTCAGAATTACTGAATTACACTAAAATTTCAAGCCTAGTGGTTACTATATGTACCATCACGTTTAACATAAAGAAATTCTACATTCTTTTCAAATAGTGTATTTATGTGTTTTACATGGACATCAGGACAAACAGCGATTTCCCTATGCTGCATGTAAGTGACAGTCTTCATAACCGAGACGGGGCGTGTTTTCTGCGGGGTATGAACTGAATACTTAAGTATGATTAGTAAATTTCAGTATTTAAAGCGTTAATTCAGTGTTCATATCCTAAACAACGTAATGTTGACAAATCTGTCGAAATAGGTTTTGTCCCCCACATTTAATTTGTATATAAATGATGCCCCTCAAACCAAGCACATACTAACCCTCTTTGCAGATAGTATCTTTATATAAGCCACTGATCGAAAAGAGGTTGATGTTTTCAGAAGGCTGCAGGACAGGCCTATGTCAATGGAGCGGCGGTGGTGTAAGCTATGGAACATCACAACAAACGAATACAAAATTCAGGCTATGCAATTCTCTCATGGATATGGGCCAGCGGAGTTTGATCTTGAACTGAAAGGACGGATTATTCCCACCTTAAACCATGTCAATTGTCTGAATATAATCTTTTATAGAAGGATTACATAGAGACTTCATATCGAAATTATAGAAGCCAATACCTTCTGAAATTTTGTTAGTCTATTGCCTATTCAGAAGTTAGCGATTAAACGCCAGCATTAAACTAATCTTCCATAAAGTACTCACGTATTCTACAGTGACCTATGCCTGCCCCGCCTAGGAATTTACGGCATTCACACATCTTTCGAAGTTGCAGCGCCTGCAGATGCAAGGCTCTCCGTACGATTGGCAAATTTCCAAGCCGCACACCGAACCGCCAATTGCATGTCGCTTTCAAAATTTTGTACTTGTGTGGTTTTAGAACTAAATTATGCAGGCAGCAAGCAGAAGTTACACGAAAACATGGGAATGAAAATGTTTGCGACTTTGGACAAGGCGAAGCCCAACACAGGAAATATAAGAGGGTTAAACTTGGCGGCCGTCAAGCTTCCTACCATTCGAGTGACTAAGCTACCGTTACAGCCAAAGTTAAGTAAGTTCAGATATATGATGAGCTGCAGAAGGCATACACTGACAGATACCGTGTATATTGCATTTTGTAAATAGGTTTAAGTAATGAACAACATTTATATAGGCTAATATGAAACAAGTATTATGTAAATACGTACAACAGACAAAGAAGGTGGATTGTGACAACAGACAGACCCACATTGTAGTCAGAGAGGCCGTCCTAAGACAGACAGCAATATGGAACATGTGGCCTAAAATCTCGTCACAAGCCCCAGGAGGGGATCGAAATCAAGAGGGACTTATTAACTTTCGTCAGTTGTAACGAGACTTTGGCTCTGACGAGTCAGCATCATGCCACCAATGCTCCATACTCATCCTCATCTAAGTGGTACATGCTGCTCGTACCAGAAGAGCAAAGGTGCCAAGCTTGGACACCTTAAAAACAGTGATCTTGCGGGAATCGTGGATCTCTGCGTAGAAAAGTACTTTCACTTAGTCTTTGAAGGGTTAATATCTTCACGTGTGTTACCGACATTTGACAACAAAAATTAATGTCTTCTGTTATATGCTGATGTTTCGATCAATAATTATTTACCGTTCTTTCGGAGGGCCTTCTTGCCTCCATCTTCTGGAAACTAGATATTATACGTACTACATTATAGACACTAAAGAGATATTGAAGGCATTTTTGTAAAGGGTTTAAAATATGGGGCTTAATTTTGAGACTAAATGAAGTGTATATGGCTGCAGGAATCAGATATACGAGTATAATTTAGAATGTAGTTACATAAAGTTGTTTGAACTGGAAGAGTCAGTGGCGACTTGCAAACACGCACACAACAGAATTAGGAATAAGTAAGAAATACAATTTAATTGTGTTAAAAATAACTGATTTTCGGTTTTTATGTTCGAAAAGAAATACAAAATACAATAACATATTCTTGAGAGATGTTTCAATTCCATATACCGCAATAATATGACTTATGGTTTGTAATAATTTATTACAATTTTGCAAAAGAATTTTCATGTAAACAAACGCTCTTTTATTTAGGAGGTAACCAATTTGACTAAAGAAGAAATTATTTATAAGAACTGCGCTCTTCTGGGACATTACGCGGGGTCGTGTGGTAAACAATTACCACACGACGCCGCGTAATATCCCAGAAGAGCGCAGTTGTCATCAACATCGCGGCGGAAGCCTGAAATCAAAGTTATTTATATTTTTCTAAACTCATTTATCTGTATTTTTCCGCGTGGCCTATTTCAGAAAGAGAAAGCCATTACAAGTCAGACATTATAGGTACGCACACGAAATCAGTTTCATACTCCGCGAGTTACGCACGAGTTGGCGGTCGTGAAGTGCACACAATCACACGAGTGCTTTACGTAATAAGTGCCCAATCTTTTTCTGATTTCAACCAAAACTGTAATGTGCCGACAAATTTTCGTACAACGTTCCAATGTGAAAGTGAACAGAACGTTATTCCGTGTTTCTTCAGTTGTTAAGTGCGGGCAGATAGACGGATTTACAGGCAGAAATAACGAAGTTAATAGGTTCACGATCTGAAATTTAAACTGCTTAGATTGACTTTTATAGGAGAAGCAAAGTGTTTTCTGTGATGTAGGAACTATGATTTAGATGAAGTTCATGTTTTAAAGGTACAATAACTCTGACGGGTGCACACCTACAATTTTTCACTTTGGCTTAGGAGGGGGGCGCTGATACTGAGGCTATATAAAATTTATGTTTGATTTTAAAAATTATATTATAAAAATCGCGTCGTAAGTAGGCCTTTCATTCTAACATAACACTGTTTGCAGCTGAGTTTATTACATACATGTTCCATGACTCACTCATCTGATTTAAAATACAATGCTTAATCTTCATGGTTTTTTAATTTTCGTCTAACACATCCTATATTTTTATCTTATTTTTCAAAATGATAATATACTAGTCATTAGTCGACTTCAGTGGTTGATTTCGACTGAAGGGTAAAGCACGTATAACCTTTAATATCATCGTGTCTAAAAATCCTCTGTTCTTAAAATTTCGATTTAGGGGTGGCTGCAGTCCGGCAGCCCCCCCCCCCCTTTGGGTGCGCCCCTGGACTATCATTCTGTAAGCTTTTAGCAACACGACTTCAAAAAATTATGCGTTGGACTTGCAATAAAAACTACAGCAAAATTCAGCATTAGTTTATTTTATGCCCATTGGCGGTTTATTGAGCCCGATTGATTTACATCAGCCCTCGTTCTATTTTAACTGCGTCTTAGTACTGTGTTAGGAAGATGTGACCCGTAGCTCCAGGCAGGGGAAAGGCAGAGACTGAGTTTGAACAGGCGAAGCATATGTGAAAACCGGTCCGGTGCTTAATAGCGTTCAGCTCCTGCAATGGTCGGTACACTTTGATTTTGTCAGTCTCTCGCTATTTGTAATCATATATGTAGAGAAAAGATTAGACAAAAAACCCACCTATCAAAAAAACTACCGGGCCCATTTTCTGTCCTCATCAGTGTAAAAAATTCTTGTGAAATATATTGCGAAAGAGATGAATCACTTCATCCTGCAGCGGCCTCAGTGAAACAAAAAATAAATAATTCGAGCGCAATTAACCATTTCTTCATATTTTTAAAGCTCTGGATATACTCAATTTTCCCCGCCAGATTCTTTAACTTGTACACCTGAACTACTGCCATTATTCTTACTCTTTCGTTGATTTACCTGAAGGAAATATTTCCTACCTCTTCAACTTGCATTCCTCGAACAGGTGCGAAAGCTCAACATTCAAGGAATATATTAACACGAGTGTATAGACCGTGCCATGGCTCAGGCGGTTAGTCGCCAGCCTCCTACCGCGGAGGCCCGGCTTCGATCCCGGGTCAGTCTATGTGGGATTTGTGGTGGACAAATTGGCACGGGGACAGTGTTTTCCCCGAATACTTCTGTTTTCCCGTGTCAATTTCATTCCATCGGTGCTTCATTACTTGGAGAAATGAAAAAAACTGATCATCTTTCCCCTCATCTTCATCACAAGGGTTGCACAATAAGCCTTAAGGCTGCGGTACGTTCGTAGCTTCTGCTGCGGGGCCCTTCTCCACACACAAACACACCACGATTGTATCAGCGCTGGCATGAAAACAAAAAGATTGAAGCCAAATATATTTAGAATTGGCCAAGCGGACACGTCAGTCAGAAGGTAGAATTATCAGAAGTGCTTTAACTTTGATTTTATTTTTATATTGATTTTATTTTACTATTGATTTTATTTTAATATTATTCTGCCCACTATACTTAAATTCTTTTGTTCTCTCTTCTGCGACTATTTGGTTTTTTAAACAGAGAAGCATGCGTTAGCTGTAAGATAAGAACTGAATTCTTAAAATATTATTCAGTTATACTTCAGAATTCAAAGGAATGTTGCTTAGTGTTTTATCCCAAATATCAGACACAAAAAGAAGTAATTTTTGATGAATGTTAGCAAGAATTCTCTGAACTTAAATTCCATCATGGACGTAATTTCAGTTTGTTATTGTATTAAACTGTGCTACGTTTTTACTGAATCAAATTATGATCCTCATTTACGATTTGGCTGTCACTATTCTGTTTTCAGGTTACTATATACCCTGTAGTTTTTACGGTTGTTAGTAATTTACACTTTGATAAAATCACTCAATTTAGCGCGTTTCGAAGAAAACTGAGCCTACTACTTTCGAATATAATAAACTGAAAACCGCTGAGCGAATGAAAAGAAACACAGTAAGGAGTTTCACGAAGCGTCACTGATGAATTCGAAACTTCTGGTACAGTATCAGTCACACTGAGAAAGTCCAAATCCTGGCGACTGTTTTCCGTGATTTGACTCACAAACTCTTGGGAAATATTGTGATAGTATATTAAATATAATAAATCTGTTCCCTTTCAAATAACATTGTATTTATACCATTCACAACTGCTATGAGATTTAATCGTACGTACATAATAAACAATGTGAATAGAATGCCTTTTGTTATTCAGGAGCACGAGCTGCCACCGCTTCCGCTATAGATGGTAATTTGGCAACACGAAGGTTGTTTTTGAATAGACTGAATTTAATCACAAAACACTTCAATGAAAAGAAAGTAGTGGTCACTTAAGTAATACATCTTCCATTTTATAGAATAAGGTAGAAACACAACACAGGAACCAATGACCAAAAATTTGATTTGAATTAGGAGTGAAGCAGAGTGCTGGCACAAACTTTACATACTGTCTCTGCTGTTACAAAGACAGCCTAATTTGAATAACCAATTACGTAGAGTCCATATTAATTTAATGAAAGAACAAGCAAAATTACATTAATCACACTTTAACCCTCCAAATTCCAAAATTTATCTACAAAAATTTGCCTCTGTGCGTGCCACAAAGGCATATGGTGGAGGTCAGTGGTCAGGTTCATACCCATACCATTTTAGTCCTGGGTGTGGGGATACCTATACCGATATAATAGGAGGCTGAGTGGGCTCAAGATTGCTTCTAGATGCCGTGGTGGAGATATGTATATATCTTGCCCCTACCTGGATTCGAAAGACGATTTTCCGGTTGCCTAGCCCATAGCTTAGTCGCCGTACCGAATTTTAATTAATCTGAATAGTATTTAAAAATCCAGTTCCTACCACACAGAAAATACACTGTGTCTCCCTTACAAAGACGAATCTTTTTATGCTTTCAAAACAAATATATTCACTGCACATCAGTGTATAACACGAAACACAAATATGTACCGAGCGGACAAAGTGAAGAGCTCTTTAATATTAAAGCAGTTGGTATACATAAATACCGCTGTGCTCTAAAGTGTTAATTTTTATCAACCGGAACTATAAACGATCTTCGTGATATTATTGTAGCTTTCGTTAATGTGCTGATTGATGGTTCTGCTTACAGTTAATTGTCTAGCTGTTTAGAGTACCTCAGTAGCTGTAATTACTGCTGAAACAGTTTTGAGCAATGAGTTAATCCACGGCCCATCTTACAATCCTGACAGTCGATTTGACGTGTTGACTGCAAATCAAATAACCCACAAGATATTTCTAACCCATCATTTGCCAGTTAACTACATCTATGGAGCAGACTCTTCTTCAGAAAATCACAGTCGCACATCTAGTTAGGAAATTCCTGGCCTTTATGTAACTTTTAAATTTTATTACTGTGTTTTAAGAGCAATCGCTGGCATCTATCCAGATCGGTTGAACTAGAAGTCGACCTACATGTATTATTCAATACCGAGTATAATTTAAAATAAAAGTATGTAAATATGTTTAAATACTAGATTATAAGTATAAATTGCAAACTTCATCGTAATGTATTTCCTTAAATTGTTAGCTTGATTCATACATTATCTCCATATACTTTCCTAAGAATTTAATTTTCACACTCCTTTAATATATTTTAGTCTCTCACAGCAGGACACCACATCATTTCACAAGGTAAAATAAGCCTGAAAGACAGAAAAAAGAGAGACATACGAAGTAGTAGCGGAGTACAAGAATGGAAAGTTGTGGGAAAAGTGAGAGAAAATTTATTCGACGCGGAAGGAAAAGAAACAGCGTTGCTTATTAGAAGGTACACAGAATACATACTGATTAACACTAAAGTGAGTAATTTGAATTAAGTTTTATAAATTAAATCAGGTGGTCTGTATTAGAAGCATGAAGCAGCAACTTTGAATCTGGAAATAATCTCAGCGTTTGCAACAGCGCAAAAGTAAAGAAAGCCAAAAAAAGCCTGCGTCGAGGTGGCTGTCCAGGACCTTCCGGTTACTGACTTATAGCTGCCAATCAAACAAAATCTTTAAACCTGAAATTAATGAAATTAGTAATAAAAGTTCATTTCTTGCCGCAGAGAGAACACACTGCGTCTCCATTGCAACAACGGTTAGTGATGTTTAGGAAAGTAATACTTCTTTATTCTGAGACTATACTGTGAGGAAAGGAAAGGTTTTAACATCAAACAAAGAGTTACACATAGTTACCTCGTGGTTGAGATGAATGATACTTTGACAAATAAACAAATGATGGCAAATTGTGAACTGAATGAAAAAATTAATCCTCTTAAGTCATGTTCATCGGCTTCATTTACTGATGTTATTTCTAGTCATGGGTATAGATATTTGTAAACTTAAAATACTTCGTTATGTTTTGTAGGAATATCATCTGGTCCCCGAGTGTTACATGTCGTCATCTTGCACGCAACGACATCAGATATGCAGACAGAAGAATGAAAACAGCACTCGGATTGAAGGCACGTAATTGTGCCAGGAAGTTTAGCATGCAGTGTGACGGCGCCTTATATGGAAATAATACATTTAATTTTTTAAAATAATTACAATTTTTACATACTTTTTGCACTTGATAAATGTGTTTTCTACACTTAAATACAAAACACGTCTAACAAGATGATTAGAAAACATCTGCTTCGGGAGGAGCCAGAATAACGTGTTTTATAGATGGCCTTTGAGCAGTAAAGTATACGATATAAATTTAATGACATAGCTTCACGTTAAAGAAAAGCATTTTCACAAATATATCCAGTAGTATCAAGGCTGTCTTCTTGTTTAATAATGTAAAGAATATAGGGCATCGCGAAATTCTGAACTCAATTACCAATGAAATACGTGACTGTTATATATAAAACAATTACCAAATGGTGAACACCTTCAGAAATCTCAGTTTTTGTTAGTTAAATGTTTAAAAGTGTCCTTTACACGTGTTCAATAAAATTAACGACTGTGAATAAAATAATTACTGGGCTACAACAAGCTTTTTGCAAGGAGCCGTAAAAGCAGCTGACCTACTGTATACTACAGGGTCATCTTACAGAGTTAACCAAGAAATTCTCCTCTTTTTCGCAACCTAAGACTCATTGCCTTCAATGCTACGTCAGATGAATTCACTCCAAACTCAAGTTCTTTAAGTTCATCTTTTCATTTTGGTTCATTTAACGACGACATCACTAGCTTACACAATACAGCGGAAATTATGAGCAGCCTATAATAAATTGGAGGTAACGCGAAAGGAAGTGTAATTTCAGTCACAGAATTTTCGTGCAGGGACCATTAGAACCCCATTTTGAAGGGTTATTCTTTGGGTCGATATGTGGATGAGAAACATCATGATGTCTTCCACATTTACGCTTGTGTACAAAGTGTTCTGTTCTTCACATTTTCTGGCTAACATGTACATGGTATACGGATTTGTTTGAAAACGTAACATTTAGTCTATGTGAAAGGAAAGTTTAATAGAAATAGGACCTTACATAACGACCGGCGTGTCGTATGGGGAAGCTCATGTTGCAACTGCAAAGGTGGCGCAGTGTGTGGTCAGCAGCTACTTGCTTCACGCTCGTAGCACTGCTATGCATGACTGATCCCAACACGTCTCCTGCTTGTGACGTCGGACGCAGTGATTGTGGGATCGCGCACGGCTTTCTTTCTAAATATAGAGAAACAGCAGCAAGGTAAAGCGCTTAATCATATCAGATGTGTCGAAACTGTGTCGAAAGATGGTGATAACTGAATCATGTAATATACCGCCGCCATGCATTATGTGCTGTCAAATTATTAAGCCTACTATCTCCGTCCCTTCCGTTCTGAACTTCATGTCTGCCTTATGAATGCCGAGGCCGGTTTGGATCGAACAAGAAACAGTCCATCACACGTGACAATCCTCTGACATTTCTCCTGCAGCTTCTTCTTCCAGTAAGAATCCTCCTTATGTTTTTCTGAGCCGGGAGAGCGTAGTTGACATAGCGCCTAGGCTGTCGGCTGGACAACCGAGTAATCGTGGTTCTATTCCAGGTAGGGGTAAGGCATTTTATCTTCAAACCGTCCAGCTTGGCACTAAGAAACACACAGCCTCTTCTTAAACGGGTTCAGCGAGTTCTTTCTCTAAGGGTATAGCGCCCGGTGACCCCTTAACTCCTACAAGTGCCAGGGTTGAGAATAAGTGGATTCATATCTCCTCTCTCCATACAAATTCACGGAATGCACACTGAGAATTTTAATTTAATTTTCCTTATCTTCGTCTACTACACCTAATCCACATTTTACTCTTCCTCATTCTACATTTACTTTTTACATATATTTTTTTCTCCCTCACGTTGCTTCCATTCTCCTTACGTTGTTTCTTTCCTATCCTTTACGTTATACATTTTCATCTAAATCCTTTAAGGAATACCGCACAAATGAGTAGGAATTTTAACCCAAACATTAAATCCAGTAAACACATCAGACATTTTTTTTCTCGATACAAAGGTCTCATGGCATCATATGCATGACCTGTTCGACTTGCCTCATTTTCATACAAAATCAAAAACATTTATTGATCAGACCACGGACTATATTAATCGACAAAGGATATCACGAGTTTGACTAAGTAGATCCTTCAGCAAATTACCCTTTGATCTGTTCTGTCGTAAAAGTTTCGTACTTTGACGTAAATCAATTATGAACTTGTTTTCATGCCACTTGCCAACATGGCCTTCGGGCCAAAATACCTTATAATCTGCTTGGTCAATTACCACGCTAGCGTTTGAGGTTTAATATTTGCTGTCATGCTTTGTTCTTACTGTAACAAATTAATGAGGTCATTACTGTTGCCTTTTAATTGTTTTTGGAGTTTTATATTTACAATTTAAAACAGGGCAAATCCCTAATTGATGGTCAGCCTTTACTGAAACTATTCATAATCGGCTCAAAATTAACAACTCGCACTCTACCATGATGTGGGTCTTTAGGCTATTCCATGCCATTAAAGTTTACAGCTGCAGCCTGAAGGCTACCGAAACATGTTACACCTGCTGTAGCATTAAACAATTTAGGAAGTATAAGCAGGGTATAACACTTCTGTTTATGTCCCTAAGCCTGCGTATAACCTGAGTGACCGAAGATGGCCATGGTAATTACGGTAACACCGATGACCATAGCCACTATTACATTAATGGTAAGCAAAACGTGACCAGTGCGTGTGGATACGGTGTGTTACTTTGTCCGAATTTGATCGAAATTGGATTTCTTAGACAAATTTTAGTAACAGCTTCCAATATGGAGTTTCACGGTAATCCGGAAGCTTGTTTCCAGCGGGCAAATAAATTGGAAGGACAAGCACAACGAAGGTAATAGTTGATTTCGCAGTTCGTTTGTGAATGTAGCCCACATAGTGCCGTCATTTGTTGAGCCCTATTTTCAGAACAAATGATAATAACTTACCTAAAAGCACTAACATATTAGCCTCTTTAATGAGGATTCACTTTTCTGTAAATTAAAAGTTTACTTTTAAAAATCTTATTATTTAGAACACGGTTCTCAAAACTGTGATATGCATACTGCTAGTAGTAGGCCAACTATTGTTTACAGGTAGTGGCTATATTAGAAAAACGAAATATAAAAGTATAACAATTTAAAAACAAACATAAGCCACATATATTTGTTAATACGCTGCCTTGCTGGAAACATTGTACAAGCAATCCCCATTGTCAGCCAGTCTTCCCAAATTTAACTTTTTTATTTAAATACAAAAAATGTAAGTGGTACACTGAAACTGTTAAATTTGTTAAATTTTATTGGTAGGCCAGCAAGACTTCAGAGAACCCCTGATTTAGAGTAACTGGGGTTTTATGAGTAGCATATGACACAAATGCGGGAGAAGAGAACTACATGCTGGGTTTGGTGCAAAACATGAAGTGAAGAAATACCTTGAACACTAAGCATAGATGGGAGAGTAATATCCAGTGCTTGCAGAGGCTTGGACTGGATTCATCCGGCTCAGGATAATGATAAGTGGCGGGATCCTATGGACATGGCAGTAAACTTTCGGGTTCCATGAAATGTTCGGTTAGACAACCATTAACGAAATTATGTGACTCATATTGATAATGAAGTTGCTATTTATGTAATACGTAGGTTGATTGTTCGCATCGCCCTTCTTAAGTCCAATAAGCCCATTTTCATTTGTACTCTTGTTCCAAGTACTGTACTTGTAATTTATGTACTTTCTGATACTAAAGAATTATATTGCATGTCAATACAAAACAACGTGCAAAGTTATTGTTTGTTATATAGTGATCTTTAGAGTTTTGGATAGTTGGCGGGGACTTTTTTAGATATATGTGTAAAACTAAAATAAAAATTTATCTAAACACACAATACTCCAAAAAACAGAATGCACTCTTATTATTTAAATGTTCTATATTACAATATCTGTAGACTAATCCAACATGTTTCGATCCCTCCTGGGAACATGATCAGGGATTCGAGTAAAAGTAAGAATTGCACAAAGAGAACTAAAAATATATGTACGCGTTCAAAAGATATAAAATGTATAAAAATTATCAGTAAACTGTAAGCGATTTCATGGTAGATCCTTTGTCTATGTACTTGAGATTGGCTGTTTATGTGCAGATGGATGAGACAATACTGTTTATGTGTAGATGGATGAGACAGTACTGTTTATATGCGAATGGATGAGACAGCACTGTTTCTATGCGGATGGATGAACAGTACTCTTTATATGCGGATGGATGAGACAGTAATGTTTATGTGCAGATGGATGAGACAGTACTGTTTATGTGCAGATGGATGAGACAGTACTGTTTATATGTGGATGGATGAGACAGTACTGTTTATATGCGGATGGATGAGACAGTACTATTTCTATGCGGATGGACGAGACAGTACTGTTTGTATGCGGATGGATAAGATAGTATTGTCTCATCCATCAGCACATAAACAGCCAATCTCAACTACATAGACCAGGGATCCACAGCGAAATAGCCTGCAATTATTATTATTATTATTATTATTATTATTATTAGTAGTAGTAGTAGTAGTAGTAGTAGTAGTAGTAGTAGTGTTATGGTGCTAACTCTGCCACCAGGCCTCCATGTGTATTGCACAATGTTGGTCACTTCATTCAACTGAGTAAATTTCAGTGCATTGGAAGAGTTATTCTAAGCATCCAGAAATCTGTAACAATTAGTTACTTTATGAACGCTTATACTTCATTAAGCTTCTCTTTCATTTAAATGATCATGTCAGGAATTAAAGGATTAAGTAAGAATTATACAATTTTATGTACAAAATTACCTAGCTGATTGCAGTGGTAGTACTGGGTTTATATTCTATATTTATATGTTTATCTAGTTTAGTCTTTCCCAACCTTTTTTCCATGGAGAAACCCCTAAAACAGTTTTTCATATCACAAGGAACCCCTGCCTGTGAAAATATTTACAGGCGAAAAGTCGATACGGGTGAGCGAAATTCATTTCCTACAAAATTATTTTCAAGAAAAGCATTTTTTTTAAAATCCAAGAAGATCGTCTCTGGAGGTTACAGTGTCTTCTGGGCCCTGTATGCCGGTGGTCAAGGCATTAAAATGCTGATAAATATATGCTACGTAGTCTAGTGTAGCAGGCATTTTGTATCGTCAAGACAATTAGAAAAACTGGCTGTATTCTCTTTGAAGAGAAGCTGTGGTTCCTCTCGCAGCTTAAATACCTTTGTTAAAACTTTTTCTTTTAAAATCCATATAACTTCGGTGTTTTGAAGGAAATTAAAGTGGTCTTGTTGTATATTCCAGAGATTGTTTGAGGGACATTTGGTGTTTCTCGAGATATTTCAATATTTTGATTTTCTTCTTCCACGATTTCTTGTGGAACACCTAACAATGTTCTGCGGAACCCTGGTTGGCAAACACTGGTCTAGTAGTTGTTTATGATGTACATAATGTCGCTCTCCAACATGTATCGTTATGGTATATAGGTTATGTATCGTCGAATAATAATGAATAATGGACCCGAAAATGCGTATATGGCAGGAAGCTTTTGGGACCTTACTTGCATTGTTATTTGGGCAGTTGTCTGGTGGGCTGGAGATAACCATGAAGGCTACAAAATGTGTGGCTTTTTGTTAGACAATAATGATGACAGTGATAAAGAAAAAGGGTGAAGTCTACATATGATTGTGATAGAATTGTGCATGTTGTGTTGCTTGGCCAGGGAGGTATGTCGTTGGCTAATGAATTGCAGAGGTGATGGAATCGTTACAGCAAAAGGTACCGCCTTTCGGTGAATGTAACATGACAGGGGGCATTGAGGTGTCAACTGTAAAAACGCGTGACAAGACGTAAGAAGGCGTTTTCACTAGTCAAGCCACGATGTGCTACCGTGTTTCGAGCTGACCTCAATGTTGGAGACTCGGAACACTACGAAGCTCGAATTCATGTATGCAGTGTTTAAAATTTAGTTCCTACCGCACAGGAAACGCACATTTTCTTCACTACAAAGACCAATCGCTGAAGTGTTTATGAAAATAAAATTAAGTCTACGAAGCAGAGCTAATTATTCCTTAGCTAGTTATGAAATTCCTTAAATTTTATTGAATTCTAATACTGATCACCTACAGCAGCTCGCCAATTGCCCCTATCCTGAGCCAAACTAATACAGTCCATGCCTTCCCATCTTAAGTTTTTAAGTTCCATTTTACTATTATTCTTCCATCCACGCCTAGGAATTTCAAGTGGGTTTTTCCTTCACTTTTCCACACCAAAACTCTCCATGTATTTCTCTTCTCCCAAATTCGTGCCACGTACCCCACCCATCTCCTCCTCCTTGAGTTGATCAGTAATAATATTTGGTTAGGAATTCATTTCATGAAGCTTGTCACTAATCGATTTTTCAGCCTCTTGTCACTTCCTCCATTTTAGGAACAAGTGTTTTCCGCATCATCCCATTCTTCAAAACTCAGAGCTTGTGTTTTTAGCTTAATGAGGAAGACCAAGTTTCACACACACACACACACACACACACACACATACACACACACACATAAACACAATATAGCAGGCACGATTATACTTCTCTAAATTTTAAGCTTTATCTAGGACGATAGCAAACGGGAAGGTAAAAAAGTTCTGGACTAAAAGGTAACATGAATTCCCTGAATTCAATTTGCTCTTAGTTTCTTTCTGCATGCCGTTTTCATTTCTTACTTTCGTTTCCAAATATTTCAACTTTTCACAATCTTAAATCATTTAGTTGCAATCTTCGTATTGTTACATTTTACTGCATTCTATTCACGGAGCAGGAACATATCTCAGCACTTTCAGTATACATTTCTAGGCCAACGTAAAGACTAGCGACGAAAAAGGATTCTGAATTTTTTTATCGCATGTAAGTTTTTGCCAAAGAACTGATATCATCAGCACATACCAGAAGCTGATTTGCCTACTCACTTTCACTTTCGTTTGGTTTGGTTTGCTTGGAACTTCCTAATAGTATTTTATAACGCAGATCTGAAAAGAAATTGTGATAAAGCCCTTACGTTTTCGGATAATTCTGAACAGGAAGCATATTAAAGAGATGTGAATATTTTATGACTGTACTATAAGTTTGATATAAAACATTTGAATTGATCAGACTTGCTACACAGTTACAGAAAACAATATAAGAATCGTACGAAAGGCGCAAGGATGTTATGCTGACGATCGGAGTTTATAGCAGTTAAATTAACTAGCAGTGCTTATTTTACGACTGTACTTTGAAGAGCTACTTATTTACCCCACTCATGCTTCAGCCATTGTATTCACGCTATTTTGTGGGTGTAAGCCGACCCTTTTTCTTTGAACTTTCTTACGAAACGAAGTATTGCTAAATCTAACACGGCGGAAGCATCGCCTCCGTTTACTCACGCGCCACACTCATACCCTTCTAACGGTAGACGAACTGGAGACCACCTGACTCAGCGACAAAGGACATCCGTGCTCATTCTATCTTCTAAAGCCAAATTAGTGTAAACTCAACCATGGTTGGATCTGAAACATCCATTTGTCACGATTTATCCATGAACAGTAACTCATTTCAGCTGACTAGCGGCCTTTAGCTTTACCATTCATGAGTACGTTTACTGTTTGTTAAGGAGACCAACATTACTTGAAATGCATCGGAACACAATTCATCTTCAGAAGATGCAGCGGGCGATATAACTCCTGGTGGCATGCATACACCTGGGCATGCTTATGTTAAACATGCAACAAGTATTATATATTCACTTTGCTTCCCGCGACTTGTGCCACAGATGGGAATACCAAACACAAAGAAATAACATACCGAAGAGCAGTGCAGTCCTGCTTTTCACTGCTTCTGAGCAGCTCGAGTGACATGTAGCCAGCAGCTATTTTCACAGAACGTACACCGGGCCGGTAAGAGCGACACTTCGCACACTGCAGTTCTCTTCTGTAAGTCTAGCTGTTGTCATTCAGTCAAATATTCAACCAGCTGTAAGTTTTGAGGTTTTCACGACGGTCTGTTTTGGTACTGCAGACTTCAGCGGTAGACCCTGTGATACGGTACTATGGCGTGGCAAGAGGGTACAAACCTCTCGGAGGGACATATTGCCAGAATTCTCAGGGCTTTAGTATGTTTCTCTAAACACATTATTTTACACCTGTATGACTGAGACAAACTATCATAACACAAACGACGAAAATATGAACCGACAGTTCAGATAACCAATAAATTAAGACACTCTTACCATAGTCTTATTAAGGTCTTATTTTTATTTCTTTTTGTGGTTTTACAAAGTTTAGAGAGAGTGGAGGTATTATTGTTGAGAGTCTCATCCAGTAATGCTCATTGCTTTTCTAAAACGGCACCGTTTATATGCTTGTTTTAGTTATAAGGTGGTTCCGTCCTTTTCTTGTATATCCAAACAACACACGTATTTGAAAGTTTACAGACTGTAGCTTACATAAATATGAGAGACAGATTAATTATTCATGCAGTTTTATGTTGAGAACGGACACTCTAAAATACTGGATAATGCATGTCCAAAACACAATATTTCTAAAATACCAAAGTTGTGAAACGATCGTTAATAGAGGGGAATTAGCCGTTTGTGAAAGACCAGGGGCGAAAATATGTGACGTGGTAGAGAGTGCAGAAGTTTAGGGGGGGAGGTTGCTTAACTTTTCCAAATAATTGTAATGCCAAGTGATGATTCCAAGTGATTGTGTAGAACCAGTTACTTGTTATGGACACTTCAAAATTCGATTAATTTACCCAATCCAATTGATGGAACTTTGAATAAATTTTGTTCTTATGTGTATGATTTTGAAAATCGGACCTTGATCGACGCGAGTGGTGGTCACTCAGAGGTGGAATCTGCCACACCCTGAATTAACACTAGCCCAATGACAAAGATATTTTTACGAAAACTTATAATTGTAGCAAACATGTGCAGCAGCTCTACATTTATTAAATGTTCTATGAGTGCTATGAACAGTTTGATCGTGTAACTTGGGTGAGCGAGTGGTTGAGTATGTTATGCCGCGAATTCGTGTTTAATTAATTAACTATATCGCCTGCTGCCTCTCAAACAATTAATAATTTCCCATATCAAATAGATCCACCATAAAGACAAGCGCAATTTAATTTAAGTTTTCCCGGCATTCCCCAGGCTTTCCGGGCGAATGTCAGGATAGTTTGTTCCGTTATTTCGGCAATCTTTCGCATCGATTTCATTCAAAGCAATATAACCACTGGAGACGAAACACAGTCATCAAATAACAAAGGGAATGAAAGGCACAAAAACAAATTGATCAAACTTAGTCACAATTGAGCTCTTAAAAAGTTTTGTTTTGGGGGTAATGGACTTTATCTGCACCTACAGCAGACGTCACTAACATTATGAGATCACAACCCGAGGGCTAAAAACCAGAAATACTAACCCCGCCACTGGACATGATTCTGATACATTTGTATCCACCTCACGTCCTCAAAAACTATTTCCCTAAAATTGATCTTGTTAATTAATTGCCTAAATTTTCTGGTAGCAGAACCCGAGGGCTCAATGGCGTTATGCCAGTTCCATCCTTCTCAGATACTCACAATTTACCTTCCTAAGAAGCATCTCACTGTTATCGTCCCATATTCCAAGAGATAAAAGCGCTGGACCTGAAACTGACAATTCACTCTCATACAAGGTTTTCATTATTATGACGCCGCGTACGCCCGGCGTAAGGGCTGGACTAAGGTAGACCTGCTCGCTTTTGAAAGCATGGCCGATGCAACATAATTTGAAACCACCGGAGTCCGCAGATTAAGGACGTGCATAGCTTTAACACGAATATAAAGCACATAATTAATAAGACCTGGCTCTCTTTTGCTATAAGCAGAACGAGCGGAACTAAACACAGATCTCTTATCCTCATAGAAATAGCGCAGACACTTGCTTCCAGCCCTTGAATTAAATTTACTGTGCATCTTGATAAGAACCGGCCGGTTGATACAGTAGCACGTAGTGTGTACATAATGAAGGAAAACTGCCTTCATCTCTGTAGCGACGCGTCGTGATGAAATAAAAGGAGCCGACAGACTGATCACACCATGAATCGCCAACGGTAAAGAGGATGAAACTTCCAACGCATCCATCGAATGGGAAAACGGGGGGAAGGTGGGGAATTTAATCGTTTAAACCAGTGATTACTATAGGCCTATGTATTACGTATTTTAACATTCAGAAACTCTGCATCTTTTGCACAGAGCGCGTTTATGGGTTTAATATTGTTCTCAGAGTGAGTAAATAAACTAGCAATTATTTCCGTACACAGCATTAACAGTCCTGTCTTTGTAATGGAACGGCAGTAGGTTTTCTTGCGACATAGACTGAGTTAAAAAATGCTCAGACTAACTTCACGCTTCAAAGGGTCAAATAAAACTGTTATATTCATATCCCTAATGAAACTTGCTGTCTTACTGGCCAACATGCATAAATAGCGGTCAGAGATGTCGTAATACCTTAACCTAACACTTCTGAGAAGTTTCGTATTAAAAATTAGCCATTGTTGAACTCGGTCGAGTTTCTTCTGGACTACAGTTGCTTGTTACGTCCTACATGTACAACTTCCATAAACGGATCGAGAAGTCCTGAATAATTGATACTACAAACACATGAGACTCGCTGTGTCAGATGTACGTCGCCTTCGTGTAAACTATTTCTGTTCAGAGTGCATTGTAGAGCATGCACTAAATAGCAAAAGGAAATGAGTACCGTATGTTTACAATTACTGTAACCAGCCCGAAGAACCGTCACATAAAACACTGAGGTAACACATGTACATGAATGAAGATTATTTTAGTCTTTTTACCCCACCACTGGCTCAAAAGAAACTTTACCGTCTTTACCCATAATCTATCCTTTTGCAGGAAAATAGTAATTATATGTACCAACTGTTTTAACATTAAAACAATGCATTCTTTGCAAATAATCTTTATTTGTTCAGTCAGGTTTTCAGAACACAGTGTAAACGTTAAACGTCACTAACGCCTTTGTCTTTGTAATAGACTCATTTTTTTCTGTGATGTATACAGAATTTTTAAAGTGGTTTAGACGAACTTTGGGCTTGAGAGTGAAATAAATAATAATAATAATAATTCTTGGCTCAACAGCCCTGTATGGGCCTCCTCTTGTCGAGGTTACTAAGTCATGCGCATTCATGGCAGCTGGTGACCGGCCAGCTAGCCGCGCTTAGTGTTCTATCGATCCTGATGTGCACGCCAGAGCCATCTGGCAGGCAGTCAGGAGACTTGGATGAGAAATGGAGGCAATTTGGCTTACGCAACATTTTTATTCATGCCCGTAAGGTTCTTTTACATGCCGTAAATCTACGACATGGGACCGACGGCTTTACTTCCCCTCCGAAGGAAGTGGTGCTCCGGATTTTTATCATCCTTAAAAATCCATCGACCTCGGTCGGGATCGAACCCGCGAACCTTGGGTCCAGTGGCGAGCACGCTAACCACTAGTCCACCGAGGTCGACGAGAGTGAAATAAAGCAGTATCAAAATTTATTAACTTTCCTTTAAGAAAGAAGTGTATCTAGATACAGCACAACACGAGACAAGTGCGTTTGCACCTAATCAAGCAATACTCCGTGACAGTGGAGATAGAGCTGTTTTATTGATTAACAAGATAAACGTAAGACGTTAGCTTCCTGCCCTGGTCGCTTAGTCCCTGAAAAAATTCTCCCCCCCCCCCCCCCCCCCCCCCCCCGATTTCATTGGTTATGAAGTTGCTTGGAACCCAGAGGCTGTCGAAACACGACAGCAAAGAGAGAAATCTCTGCCCATGCCGGGATTCCAATAGTGTACGCTGCATTCGAGGCTACTCTCTATGGAGTGCTTGACCGTGAAGATGAAGGCACTAACATCCTTCGAAACGACGGTAACCATTTACCCGTCGACACAGCCTAACATCTCCTAAGACGTGTATCTTCATTTCACCTACACTTAATCTCGATTCTGAAGGAAGGTTGTATGGTATCTCCGCGCTTCGGGCGTTGTTTTAAAGTAGGATTCAGTCAGTTCCTGATTCCCGATCTTAGGTACAGGAGCCAATTCAACACCGAACACCCAACTCACCAACAGCAGCTTCCAACACCTTGTGATACAGTGTAGCAGCACGCTTCCTAATTCTTATATCTCGGGACTTGAATTTCATTTACAAAGTAATTCACTCAGAGGCCGTGCCATGGCTCAGGCGGTTAGTCGCCGGCCTCTCACCGCGAAGGCCCGGGTTCGATCCCGGATCAGTCCATGTGAGATTTGTGGTGGACAAAGTGGCACTGGGACAGATTTTTCTCCGAGTTGTCGGTTTTCCCCTGTCAATTTCATTCCACTGGTGCTCCATTAATTGTAAAACTTGGTAAAAAAAAACTGCTCATCTTCATCACAGGGGTTGCACAAAAAGCCTTAAGGCTGCGGTGCGTCCGTAGCATCTGCTGCGGGGCCCTTCACCACGCAAAAAATAAAATTCACTCAGAGAAAGGTGACTGTCCTTAAAAGCAGTAATTCACTTCAGGAAGCAAATACATTATTTCCATAATTTTCTTGAAATTTAAGACATTTCCTTTAATGTAAAGTCTATTTCTTAGTTCACAACCGTCAACAAATTGTCTGCAGGGTGAAGTAACACTCGCGTTAACCCAGTGCAGCTAGAAGTACACCAGCAACGACAGGCTAATGCACCCAGAAACTGAACAACTTTTTTGACTGGCGGGTCAACCCGCCACATTGTTTGCATCAGCGCAAAAAAGTGCTGTAATATATTGTTTCTACATACAATACATGAATGTTTCAACATAATACATACATATATTCATTCCACATACGGTATATGGAACAAATAAGTCGAGAGGTTTTTACAATATAGTGCTCCCATAGTCTAAATTATTATGTAATGAACACGACTATATAATGTCCTATATAATATTTTATTTTAACGAGCTTGGCTCTTATAAAATCATATAATAAGGAAAGGAAACACGTTTATAGACCTACAAGTAAATGTGCTCATATTGTTATTGTACATAGAGACACGTAAATGTGTTTAGTATCTCTGTGTAACATTCAGTGTAGTCTCCCTGAAGATGACCATATAGGCCGAAACATGTAGAAACCAAGAAATGAAGGGTAGTTGTGACTGATAACTTATTTCCTTTGTCGGCTACGTTTCAAATCAAGCCATGAAATTTTAACTTGTCCCGGCTTTCAGATTTGTATCCATTCCATCCATTCCTATGCGACAGGATATTTCAGTCCGTAAGGAGACAGGCTACGTGCTGCATGACTAGGATTTGATATCAGACAGGAACATGGGCGTCTGTTTGCATCACCAGCCTGTTTCTTGAGCCCACCCAGTCTCCTGTCTAAGAGTAAAAAGTAAAGTTTCCCTATAACAGGCCATGAAGGCCCAAAGGGGGAGTAGAGATATAGCTCTACTCATTCTTGACCCCGGCGCTAGTTGGGGGTGGGTGGTCAGCACCACGCCCCGGCCGCTTTACCCCCGGGAAAGACCCGGTACCCATTGTATAGGAGGCTGGGTAGGCCCCAGGTCCGGTCTGGACGTATGCGAAAAATCTCGCCCCCACCGGGATTCGATCCCCGGACCGTCCAGCCCGTAGCGAGTCGCTATACCGACTACGCTATCCCTCCCGGCCCCGCTGTCTAAGAGTACTGAGGGTAAAGCGTCGGAAGGACGTTAAAAATAAGTGGAGATATGTTACCGTCTTACCTCACGCCTTCATTGGAAAGGTCCTTACGTAGATACGCAATATTAACTTCCTTACTGCAGCATTCTGGGTTCTGATAGTCTGCAGTCTCAAGATAAAGGCATGCTACTTCGAAACGTCAGCACCTACCTCCGTGACTACATGGTGTTTAACCACATGCACAGTTACGTCTGCGCAAACAAATCTCATACAAATTCATCTTCAGCGTTCATCTTTTGAGAGGTTCACTAGAAATTAATTTCTTTTTCAAGTTTACATTTGTGTACCTGTTTTACATAATATATATAAGTTACATATACGAGTATATGTAGACATATGTACTGTCCCTTTCTAAACAGCGTGCACGCACACACTGTTCTTTAGGCCTTTTCACATTATTGTCTTCTACAAGCCATTTTCACAAGTCAGTGCCACGAGAGGTTACTCAACAATCGCACATGGTAAGCGGTATGTCGTGTGTCTTTAATCTGCCCAGTACAAGGTTCTGTCTTTGTAAGTAACACTGACGTGCGGGGAGCGTCAGTCACTTGTTTCTTCTGCCTGCTGCTGGCGCTTCTCTTCATTACATTGTTCAGAGAGATCTTCAACTGATAAAGCTATTTCCTTCCACACAGACGTCAGAGAGTGCAAGCTGTAATCTATATTCTAATACTACAATTACATCACAAGACACCAAACTTATCAGTGAAGTCGCAAACGAATGGTGCGGAATTGTGCACTTCCATACATTCCATACAAAACCGTTTAAAATATATAAATTTAATTTTGTGTGAAGCGTATATGTTCCAGACGTTCGGGTTAAAGTAAACGTTTAGTAGCTACCTCATAGGAATTCAATAGGCTATACATAAATCCGATGTCGACCTCGGTGGACTAGTGGTTAGCGTGCTCGCCACTGGACCCAAGGTTCGCGGGTTCGATCCCGACCGAGGTCGATGGATTTTTAAGGGTGATAAAAATCCGGAGTACCACTTCCTTCGGAGGGGAAGTAAAGCCGTCGGTCCCATGTCGTAGATTTACGGCATGTAAAGAATAAAAATGTTGCGTAAGCCAAATTGCCTCCATTTCTCGCCCAAGTCTCCTGACTGCCAGATGGCTCTGGCAGGCACATCAGGATCGATAGAACAGTAAGCGCGGCCAGTTGATCAGTCACCAACTGCCACGAATGCGCACGACTTAGTAACCTCGAAAAGAGGAGGCAAGAGGAGACCCGGGCCCATATAGGGCTGTTGAGCCATGGTTATTATTATTATACATAAATCCGATAATTGATATCGTCTTTAAATAACACAATTAAAAGAAGGAATATATTTTATTAAACATATGGCTGGCCTAAACGTGAAATGAATCCCAGCCTTCGGTTTGATGTCTACGAAAAGCACAATGTTTAAATTTAATGTCAGAGAAACAGGTCTGTATGAACATGTGAAGTGGAATGATGTGATTCATAATATGTCTTATGGCGGGATTTTGTGCTAAAGGGACAAATCTTTGGGTTACGTTAAGAGAAAGTTTTGTGAAGAGTTAAAAATTTGCAAAGTATTTTCTGTGCATTTGATTTGTGTACTGTATTTAGTTTATACTGAGTTACTTTGGGTCATGATACAGTGCAGTCTCGCAGGTCGTTAACAACTACTCAGAGCAACTACTACCTCCATCTTCAGGGTAGATGCTTGTAACCATTTACAAGACTACACATTGTGTGAAGCACAAAACCACAAATAAAGTATACATTCCCATCCCCCAGAATAAATCTCAGACCTTATAACTGTATAAGAATTTTAGTGCACAAGGTCAGTGACTTATGAAATAAATGTTTGAACGAATTAACTTATTGTATTATTTTTTTAAATACGTGAATATCTTTTTCATTAGTCTCTTTTTTCAATCCGATCAAAAATTCTGGTTGCTTAACGTAGGTGATCAGAAGAACTGGCTAAATTTCGTGTGAATTTTTCTGAATTCATCACGAAACCATGGACTAAGACGAAAATCCATTCACATTCGCTTACATTTCAAAATCTGTCAACCAGACGGCAACTTTCACTGCGCACGCAAACCAAATGAATGAATTCCCTATTAGAAGAATTTAAACACATCAGTGGAATTAAATACAATTTAGACTTTCTGGAAAAAGGGATTGAATACTCCTGGAAACGTGGGTGACATTCCGCGTTCTTTCTGTTATCGTTTTTAAAGTAGATGATTTGCAATTCTTCGATGCACTATTTAAGTAACCTTATCAAATACACGGCAGATTAAACGAAATGTAAGTATCAACAACTTTAGTTACAGTGGTGGAAAAGAGCCTCCACTACGAACAGGAACATCGCTAGCTATATCACTGCTTTACAACAGATGTGTCATTTAGGAGTGCATTTCTCATCCCTGACTTTGTTTAGAAATGTCTCTAGAGGGGAATGAAAGAAAAGTGCATTTTTGTTAAAGCCAATTGTATTTGTCAGCTTTCAATGATAAAAATGACACACTATCGCGGAAATATTTCATGGATGATTTATTTAAATAAAAGTAACATGTAAAAGGTTTATGAATAAATCATTGTCCTCCGAATTAAACATGGGTTTCGGATAGAGAATCCTAATTTTTCAGAATCCTCGTTGCAATTGTACGGCGGTATTACGCGTTACTTTATTATAACTATAAAAATGATTTGTGTCGCCTTCTTACTCGTGGGACACACAACAAATTCTGAACACAACGAGACAGTTTTCCTTTCGATATCCATTGTCATTTTTAGTATCATCATGACTTCAGACATCTTTCCATCGGAATGAATTACATACATGGAGCGGTACATCACAGTTAGCATGTATGCCACTTGTTCAGAAGATACGTCGATCAAATCCAGAGGACGACTATTGCCTTCTCAGATGATGTTTTTGTATTTTATTTTAAGTATCGGTGCTTCCTTCAAAATTTTTGTAACTCTGAAATCTGTTACAGGATTACACTACAAAACACGTAATCTGGATAAAATGGCGTATAAAACTGCTTAGCATTATATGGTGTTACAATTTTAATAAGCTACTTAAGTGGCAAATTTCGTCTGTAATAGAATTATAGGCAAACGGGAGCTCATATATACGAACTGACCTGGGTTATAACGTAGGTTTCTGCCCATTTATCTTTACTTCTGACTGTAAATACTTAATTAGTATAAGAAATTGCGTAAATAAATTATTATTGTATAAATAAATTATTATTTTTACTAATGCCACCGTAAACTTCATAATCACACTACATATGTATTTTGAAGTTAATAAGGTTTATGATGTTCAGAAAAAAATATTATCCTTCCTTCTTAGAACCAATTGAAGTTAAGAAATAAACTCCCCGAGAAGAATGTCCAGTTTTTAAATGTTAAACCAGGTGGCATGCATGATAGTAATAGCATATTAAGCGATTAATTAAGACATTTAGTGAAATTATGTAAATAAGTTATGTCGTCTCCAGTATATGCAAGTTTATTTCCATAAAATATTTCAGTTTAATTAAAATTATTTTCGTAATGTTATTTTTTAAAACAAACACATTAAATTGGAAGCTAACTGGCAGTCATAAATAAGTCAAATCAAAAAAATTAATTTCGAATTTATCTGAAGTTTGAACAGGCAGTTACGAACACGATCCATAAAGCTTCGTGTAGTAACTACAACCACAGCTACATTAATGTGAACATTAAATATAATAGCATTACAGGCACAGTTATTCTTTAGTTTGTTAGGGTATTATATATATTTTACTAATTGGCAATAAAGAAAGAATTGTGTATTAACATGTCCGATGAGCTTAATGGATTAGCAAGTATATGCAGTCTGTAATCCTATATTATTATGCCTAGTAAATGAACATAGGGCACGGCTTGTCACAACATGACTCCGTAATAAAAGTTGTTCCCAAGAGCTCCATTACATTTTCTATTCACACATGAGAAGGCAAGTCAACACAAGTACAAGTCGCAGATGGAATCACAAATACTAGAAAGGCTTGCAAAAGAACGTAACTTTATGATTTAAAATAAATTACCCAACTGAAGTTTATGAATCACTGCCATCAGCTTAATGAATGAACGGACTGGTGAATCGAATTTTAAATGCAAGCGGCTGCTGAAATTAATTTGCTTATGTAAAAATTAAAAAGGTAAAAGGTAAAGCAACCCCATTACAGGCCCTGAGGGTTCCAGGAGGTTGAGGCTCCCAGATTTGTAGACAATCGGCACATGAAGGTGGTAAGGTTGTCAGCCCTACGCACCGGCCTCCTTTACCCCCCAGGAAATATTCCTGGTACTCTTTTCTGTTAGAGGCTGAGTCGACCCCAGGGCCATAGTGCGACCGAAAAGATTATGTCAAGGAATTAATTCCAATGACACCATCGGGAATCGAACCCGCGACGTTCCGGTTTGTAGCGTAGTGCCTCAACCAACTACGCCACCGCGCGCCCCTATGTAAATATTACCAACCGAATTTATTATGCAAAACATAAGTGTAGTATAATCTGTTTGCTGAGGAATCAAAAGAGACCAGAGCAAAATTTATTTTCATTTACAGTCTCATTTCCAGGTAAAAAGAAATGAATTCTGCGCAGGATTCACAGACTACCAATCTGTTGAATAGATTTCTAATGCTAGATAATTGTTACTATTATTATTGTCATAGTTGTTTCACTTATACAGAACTTACTTCCTTTCTTTTTTTGCCTTCATGGCGAACAGAAGCGCAACTGAACTTTATCAAGAATATATTACTTATCGGAAAGTCGTTACGAATAAACCGGCTCCACATCTGGACATTCATCGTAATTTGGCACGATACACGAGTCGCGTTTCCAAACATTAAAATATCCGTACAATATACGCATGAAGAAAAAAAGCCTGCCAATCTTGTTCTTTCAAAATAACGTTTTTGGAGAGTTCTGTTGAGATGATTTTTCACTTGTCTTCATAAAGTTTTACCCTAATTTCTACTGTTGGTCGCTGAACCCGTTGTTGGTGTGCAATTTTTAAGATAAAACATATAAAACTCTGTAATTGCTCTGCAGATTTCACATTTTGGAAAAATGTAAGCTTTACTTTAGAATGGAGCACAAGGTTTAGAAACTAGAATCGTCTTGTTTTATTTTGGGCCACTTATGGATCCTATTACTGGACCATAGTAGAGAGAGGGTCCTTCCGCGGTGCCTTGTACATTATTCGTTTCTGATATTTCAACAATGATTTAAAGAGTTTTGTTTAACGTTATTTTAAATCTAAAGAGAGATATATATGTTTAATGGGAGGAAGACAAAGATACGGAAAATAAAAGTTAAATCTACATTTCATGTCCTTTCAGGATACACATTACCTTCATTAATTATTACGGATATAAATGAGATTTTAAAAATAACCTTTATTTTTAATGAATGTAATCACTATATTCTGTGTTATAATAATGCCTTGTTGGCGAACTTTTAGGCTTATTTTAAACACAGTTCTTCACGGGAGTTTTGCCAGATTTTTAACATCAGTTGCAGTGAGAACACATTATATCTTTAAATTTGTTAAGAAGATTATAATAGGCATGGAATATCAAAAATTTATACTGTGAAGTCCAACATACAACACATTTAACCCTAAGTGCAATTTGTCTCCAGAATGCCAAAGGTTATCAAATACGGATCACAGGAAGAGGAAGATACAATATTGGAATTAACCCTTTGTGGTTAGGTACTTTTCACAACAAGTAGCCGAAAGGAACTGCCTGTCTAATGATTTAAAAGGCCCAGAAGTATTGCTGGGGAGAAGGGGTACGAAAACACCCACGAACGGCAACGGGGATTAACATCTTTAGCATAAACCATATATTTAATAAGTCGAGAATTTTTGAATTGTCTTAATGTACGACGTATGGGAACTGGTAAGCTTGAACAATTTAGATGCCACCAGATTCTTTAATATCGATGAAATGGGTCCCTCTGCAATTAACAGCAAAGGTCTAGAAAAGTCATCTCACAGAGACGCAAACGCCAAATGGGCTCTGTTGCAAATGGAGAACAAAGAGCTCTTACGACAGCTGTGTGTTGCATAGGCGCGGCAAGTCATTGCGTCTCATCAACGTTAATATTCAAAGGCGCGAAAGAGAAGGAAGAAATTAGAGCGGCGCACTATCTGGAAGCACCTTTGCATTAATTCTGAAAGTGCTTACATCGCCAAAGAACTGTTCTTAGTCTGGATGATTCGCTTCATTAACTTAGTAAATTCATCAAAGAAAGGAATGTGGTGTTTCTGCTGGGCGGTCACACCGACCATACTAAGAATTTGGATGCACTGGTGTTGGAATGTGGACAAGAGTTGTAAGTCTCTTTCTTCTAATACGCACATCACAAAAACTCCAGCCGTTGGCAGTGGCGTTTTTCATGCCCCTTTGTTGCCATTATATGGACGAAATGGATAAGTGGGTACACGCTAAAGCTGGACGCTGTGTGCCTCAATTCCACGTATCAACTCTACTCGGGAAGGCCTGCAGCAAGGCAGCTGCTATTGGTAATGCTGTCAACTGCCTTGCTCATGCTACTGTGTGAGGTCAATTGACAGAGACGTAATGTGACTTCTTTGATTTAGAACTTTTTTTCCTATGGCTTGACAGCCCCTAGGGGTCCTAGGCCTCCTCATTGTTCGAGGTTTCGCGATCACACACGTTAGACACACCACACTCGGTAGGACTCCTCTGGACGAGTGACCAGCCCGTCGCAGAGACCTCTACCTGACAACAAACAACACTCACAAGAGACAGACATCCATGCCTCCGGTGGGATTCGAACCCACAATCGCAGCAAGCGAGAGGCCGTAGACCCACGCCTTAGACCGCGCGGCCACTGGGATCGGCTTTGTTTAGAATTACTAAGTTAAAATTTAACAATAGAGGCAATGCACGTATAAACGTAACATTGAGGCGCGTTCGCGTAACAATTGTTGCCGTGGAAAAGCAATAAGTATTACATATTCTGCGTGAGTGTCTGCAAAGCGCATGCGCCGTATTACATTGTCATATGTGGCCTGTTCTATTCTACCACCTTTTCCCACATTGTCTCATAAACGGCACGATTTGCGTGAAAAAGGTTATTGAACACGAAATATATGTTTTGATTTTCTCCAGAACTTTGAAACATTTCTCATTCTAAAAAGAATTCAGTGAGAAATAATAAATGTTCATATGTCTTCATGTAAAATACCCGTTATTCTTGTCAGATTTTAATGAAACTTAAATTTTATCGACATATTTTAAAAAATACTTAAATATCAAATTTCATGAAAATCTGTTCAGTGGGAGCCCATTTGTTCCATGCGGATGGAAAGACGGGCGGACGGACGGATGAACGGACGGACAGATATGATGAATCTAATAGACACTCTTTGAAAATTTTGCTAAAGCGCATACAAATTCTGTTTCTCCTAATATAACCTTAATAATAATTGTAAGGACTACAAGCATAACTGTAATTATATCAATAGGCAGGCGTTTCTGCTATTTTAAAGACTTTTCCTTTGCTTAATTTAAATGCTCCACAGTGATCCCAACAGTGTAAAAGGGTTACATTACAAAAATGATCATAAATATAAAATTTACGCCTTACGTTCGTAACACAATTTCAGACTATCAAAATTGAGGGAGCATACGTGCAGCAAAATACCATAATTTGAAATTATATATCCAAAACTTCTCAAAGGTTCCATTAAAAGGAACTTTCCCCTAAACTCCTGGTACCTGATACTTTAAATTTGTCGCATATAAATTTCAAGTTTCGTGCAGTCACCATGTTTGTAATGACTTAACAACAGGGTATTTTTATGTTTATGTTCTACCTCTATACTACTTTGGAAACACCTGGCTCCAACGATTTGTCATGTATTGACATCAAACTCACAGCAGCAAAAAATATTCGCACGACTGTCACATTATTATTTTACGTTATACAAAGACTATCTCAATATAATTTTGATATTTTCCCAGGATCTCTATCTCCACATCATTTAAAGTAAACTACATACGTCACTCCGCAGGACATGAACTTATACGTGGGAGTGGGGTTATAGCTTCACTCCTTGTAAACTTAGGCACGAGATGTGGCAAGTGGTCAGCTTCACGCCACGGCCGCTTGAGCTCCGGGGAAGGATTATCCAGCACCCACTAAATATGAGGCTGTGCGGGTGTTTTGGAGAAGAGAATAAAGTCTTGACCCTGTCAGAGCTGTCATTGTGATTCGTCCAGACCGCAGAGTAGTCGCTACATCGACTGAGCTATCCCAGCTTCCCGAAGAAATATAAACACAAGAAGAAGTATTCACCACATCCTGAGCTACAATGATAGAGGACAAGATTTCATACTTCCTGACATCAGAAACTTTGCCTTTGTTTAAATTTCACTGCTGGCGGACATTCACAGTAGCAGGACCATCAAAATACGGCCGCCCAGCCAGCCCACCTATGTGTGTGTGTGTGAATGCCCCTCCCCAGGACTCTGGCCCCCGGGGCACCGGTGAGAGTTCTGCTCTAGTTTCTGTAGTCCATGATTGATGTTGAGGTTATTGTAACACGAAGCCCGTTCATCGCAGATTACGTCACGTTAGGGGCGTTTCGAAGCGGCGCTCTCTATAAACACACGTAATAACTGAATGACTGACTGACTGACTGACTGACCACGTAAAGCACAGCGGAGGTCCGGGTTTAATTCCAGGATAATGGCAATGATGCAGCTTCGTCTTCGAATACTTCGGTTTTCCCCTTCCAATTAGCATTCCACCACTGCCCCGCATTCATCTCTCATCATGCATGGTACAACAGATCCACATGAGACTTTAGTAATAAGAGAGTTTGTTTATAACAATCACAATGGAGTTTACAAAGAAGGGTTCTGAAGAATTAAATAGTCGTGAGCTTACACAAGAATTCCCCTACCGTTTATGGTAAGCCAAATTTCATAACCATGTTTATATATTCCGCTACAAAGCCTTGGCCCCAGCCACATGAGGACAATTGACACCCTCACAAACTGTTACTGCAAGATCAATTTGGTAATATTTTACGATATCTGTTTAATCTCGTGGGTAATCTTCTCTTAGAATTTCCAACAAAAATTTCACATCTACACACGAGTGCTTCGTGCCGCGGTCATATCATCTTGCTTTGATTAAATTAACCCTTTAAAACCCAATGGTTACTTTACGTACCACCAGGTTTAACATTTACATTTCTAAATTTTTCCCATTTTTGCAATTATGTTCCTTGTCTCTATCTCAGAACAAACGGCTATTACATACACACACATACATATACGACATTAAGTGATTTGTTTTCATAACCGATAAAGAGTAAGTTTACTGATCGGTACGAACTGAATTTGTAAACCTTCAAATTTTTGCTCAAAAGCAGTCCTTCCATCCTTATACAAATTTCGTTTCTTTGCTGCTCCCCAAGCAGAAACTCAGCCTAATTCTCAAATTCTTTCCTCTGCCGCATATTCTAACAGCACGCTTCCCAGCACGTTACTTTCTGCGCTTCCAAATGCTCCCCGTTGCCTCATTCCTAACTTTACCCGAGGGACGAGTGGTCACTTTCTGGGAACCTATAATGCTATAATTTTTTTCCCCCGCTGCAATAATAAATGTAGCACCTCTCAATGTAACCCCTGCCGGCTTCTTCTTATTCCTCTTCTTATTCTCTCAGGTTTCAAAGTGTTAATAATATTTGGCGCCAAATTATGAATATGACAAATACAATTGACTTATCTATCGTTTCCTTTTCGTTAAAGCAAAGATACACAGATTTTCTCATCGCGTAAAATACAGAACGCTGAAAAACGCTCTGTTTCGCCCATGCGATGGGGCTAAACTCTATCGTCGGAGATTAACTTTATCCAAATGTACCAACAGAATTACTTTAAAATTTTTGTACTTCACCTGACGGCGGAGGCTGAGACAGTCCATAAACGTCGTGTGCGTTTTTAGCGCAAGTAAACAATAAAAACGTAAAATGCTCATACAGTCACCGGAACAACAGACCTTCGTAAGAAACTTAACAAATTATGAAGTGCTTTTTGTGTAATTTGTTACGTCTTCCTCGTACTTCTACTCCCTCATGTCCTAAAATTATCCTCCATAATTTGGTCTCAAATATCTGAACATTTTGTTCTTCGTTTACACGCTCTGACTTTCCACTAGAATTATAGGATCTTGAACTTAAAATTGAGAGTAAAGTCTAAAACACGTAGGCTATATTTACTTAAATTTTTGCACGGATTTTGCTTGAAATTCGTTCTAAAATTTTAGATAATCTTATTATTATTTGGTACTGGTGGGCAGTCAGCTGATTTAAAGTTCTTACTTGTTACTTTCGCTTACATAAGCTTTTTTACATAAGCTTTTTAAACATAAGTATCCCTTGAATCTACAATAAAATCTTATAATATCTAAACAACTAACTCCGTGGAGCAGCGTTCGCGAGGAGATAATATTTCCTCAGCTGGTCAAGAAATTCCGATCATTTTATAGAAATCATAGGTTTATTAAGGTGTTTAAAACAACCCGCCACTCTTCTCTACTTAAGCTAGATGAGATCCACATCCTCCCCTACTCTTTCTTCAACATCTATTTTAATATTATATCTCCTGTATTCCTAAATCTTCCATGATGTCCCTTTCCTTAAAGATTACCCCAGAAACCTAATAGGAGGTTCTCTTTTCTTCTTCGTGTTTTATATGATCCGCCTATCATATCTTCCTGGTTTCGATCACTCGAATAATATTTGATGAGAATTAAAAATTATGAAGCTCCACATTTTATCGTCTTATGCTGCCTGTCATTTCTGCCTCCAAGTTTAAGATAAATGCTCTCCAGGGCACTCAACTGCTTTTACGGTAGTTAGAAAGCTTTCATACTTGCCTAATTATTATTGATCAATACTTTCCTTTCTGGATGCAGTTGCATATGTGCATACGCAAAAGTCAACTCCGCTCTGTAATAATTAACAGCAATAATCAGTATGGTAAGAGGTCACTATAAAGCAATTGACTATCCAAAAGTTTATTGGTAAATCCTAGCTTTTAGAATTTTAAATTTTATTTCTTATAACTAGACCTCATGAATAATTTGGTTAACAAACTAAAGAAGGAAATTACAACTCAGTCAGGAATTTTCCCATCCTTTGGGGAACACAAAAGTCCATAACCTTATTCACAAGAACTCGCCACTGATCTGCATCATAAACCAAAATCGAATTTTAAGTTTCATTTTAATATTATGCTTAATATTAAATTAATTAATAATAAGTTACTAATTAATAATAATATTAAATGTGCGCTGAATGAAGAACTAATTGAAAGATTTATTAAAATTAATGCTTGGAATAAGATATAAATTTCATATGAAACTAAGTAATTTTCAAACTATGTGGCAAAACTACAGGAAGACTGGGTTTTTGAGCAAGAAGAAACAGACTATTTGGTTTACATAAAACAATGGCTGATATATGTATATATACATAACAAATGATGCAAGGTGTGAACGCGAAATTAAATCCAGAATTGCCTTGGCAAAAGCAGCACTCAACAAGAAGAAGACTCTTTTCACCAGCAAACTGAACTTAAATTTAAGGAAGAAACTAGTAAAGTGCTACATTTCGAGCATAGCTTTGTATGTTGCTGAAACGTGGACACTTCGGAAAGTAGATCAGAAGTATCTGGAAAGTTTTGAAATGTGCTGCTGGAGAAGAATGGAGAAGATCAGTTGGACCTATCGTGTGAGAAATGAAGAAGTATTACACAGAGTCAAGGAGGAGAGGAATATCCTAAACACAATAAAAAGAAGAAAGGCTAACTGGATTGGTCTCATCTTGCGTAGAAACTGCCTTCTGAAACACGTGATTGAAGGAAAGGTAGAAGGAATGATAGAAATGACGGGAAGACGAGGGAGAAGACGTAAGCAGCTACTGGATGACCTTAACGAAAAGAGAAGATACTGGAAATTGAAAGAGGAAGCACTAGTCGCACCCTGTGGAGAACTCGCTTTGGAAGAGACTGCGGACCTGTCGTAAGACAGACTACAGAATGATGAATGATATATCAGAGTGCTGGCTGCTGACTCATTAACACGAGCGCTTATTTGAGAGAGCACGATGAGATTCCTGCAGGCATTGTATTTTATGGGAGAAGAAATCGTGTGAGAAATAGGGTGCTCGGACTAGAACTAATTGTACATTCAAGATAATATTGCTAGAAGGTCAACAGAATTCTTCCCACTTCCTGGAAAATATAGATAAAACGTGCTGAAAGATAAATTGGAGTCTGGGCGTCCTAATAAGACAAACCTTCGCAGATGATGATGATGATGATGATAATGAAGATGATGTGGTAGGGATGATGTTGAGATGATGATGTCATATGAAGGCATATTGAGAGCTATTGACACAGACAAATTCTGAGTAAGGTTTTTACTTCTGAGGCAGTGATGACTCTTTCGTAACTAAGAATTGCCCTCCGTATGATGACATTATGGAAAAACAGGAGTACTTAAAAGACTATCATAATCACTACCGTAATGCCGAAATGTCCTGCATTGAACATGTGCCCGGTTCGAGTCTTAACTGTGTGACAGGGATAATTACTCTTTAATGTCTTCCAATGTGAAATTCATTTCTTATCCCATTGACTCTTAACAGATTTTTTGTTCCTGATTGTGATTAGGCAGTCAGTGGTTACACTACTACCTCCAGCTGTTTACAGAATAGATATTCAACCACGTCTCTTCCTCAGAATCATTGCTAAATTTCGTTATATCAGAACAAATAAAAGTCATATCTTTACCTTTGATTCAAGAAGTGGTCTACTTAAACAGGGTCGTAGGCCTCATCAACAATAAAATTCCATTAATGTCCGTCGAAATTATGGTTAAATTAAATTCACTAAATTACAATACAACTGTCCTTAGCGAATCATTCGTAATTACTTTAGTATTACTACCAAGTCTATTACAGAACTGTCTACTGTCTGTCTGTTATAAAACATCGCTATTAAATCATAATAAATAGAATTCAACCAGGCAATATGAATTTTCATTGCAAGATGAAAGAGCAGTACAGAATCGCAATAATTTAATGCAACAGTACTTCTCAAACATAATTATTGAATAACGTAAATATCATGGTGCTATTTTACTTGTGAGAGGTCGCTTTGCCGAACATTATGATTTCGGTAATGATGAGATAGACATGTAGTTCGGATCGAAGAAGCAAGAAATGCTTACATAATTCTGGTAAAGAAAACTCATTTAGAGAGAAGACTTGAATTACTAAGTAAGAGATGACGCGATATTTTTAACCGTTTAAATCCTGGATATTAATTAAATAATATTTAAAAATCTGCTACCTCACCAAAAACACTGTGTCTATATTAAAAAGACCTAACGCTACTGCTGTTTAGCAAAATAATTAGTAGTTTATCGTCAGACTCTTAAGAAATCCATGAGTTCACTCTGGAAGCAAAATGCGGATTATTTAAAATCTTAAAACAGGTGGTACGTACATACATCTACCACAGTGCCGTAAAAACTTGACGTGTGTAACATTACATTTGGTAGATATACGATTCAAATACCTAATTTAAATTTTGTACACTTTCGACTCTGCTGCAGGCACATGCAACAGAGTACATTAGAACACATCATGACCGGTGCTTTTTAAATCCTTTTATACTTCACCGTTTTTAATAATCAGTCGCATTCCACTACTAAAGAAGTCTGCAGTTGATAAAGCCTCACGAAGTAATCGAACAGCCTACAGTGAGTGATACGCAGTCTGTGATTTGCATCACTAAATGTGAGGTCCCGTAAAAATATTCTCATGAATTAACGGAGAGATGAAGCGCGTTAGCAGGCGTTTGAGTAAGACGTTTGCCGTCTTGGGCGTACGTAAGCATTCATTACATGCAGTTAACAACAACACATTGTTTGAATGCTCCCACCGATGACTCAATTGTGTTAATGAAGAGAAAAATAATTTTCAGTTTCTCTTTGAGTTGATTACGTCTGATCTCCTTCCCTTATTTTAACTCTTTCTGTTCTTTACCCTTTAAGATTACGATATTCTGAACATGTCATCAGCAAGTCATTCAGAAACTTTGGTGCGTGTTTACCATACCACAAGGCGTCACATCCTAAAGTCTGTAAGTCTGATACCGCTGTGAGAACCTCAAATTTCGCTGTTTTGTTTTTCTGCTAGTCTTTCTTACGTGTATGGAATTTTGTCCCTCAAAGGGAGGATGGATATATTGAGGGTGTCTGCGAAAGGGTTACAGAGAAAAATGTTTCGGCCAAAGGGTAAAGAATTGACAGAAGGGCGGATTACATAGCATAATGAGTAGCTTCACAGTTTATACTGTTCATCAAATAATATTAGTTTGAAAAACGTGACGGAAAATCAGATTGGTTGTGTGTGTAACACGTGTCAAGATTATGAAGTTCATAATTACAAAACTGTAGTCGGACACTCTGAAAGGAAGAGACTACTTGGAAGACATGGACATAGATGGAATGTTGAAATTGATCTTAAAGAAACAGGGTGTGGTGTGGTATGGATTCATTTGGCACACTACAGGGAAGAGTGATGAGTCGTTGAGGACTTGATACTATAACTTCCGGTTTCGTAAAATGTATGGAACTTGATTGGCTGAGAGAAGGTTAACTGTCGAAGGACTCTGCTATATGGAGAGGGTGAGTCACTTGTTTGGTTAGATGGTTAGTTGTTCCTATGTAGACGTGACGTGCAGTATTTAGCAAATGGAAGAGATGAATCTTTCGAGACCAAGACCATTTACACAGTTACCCACTAAAAATCATGGGACACAGAATGATCTACAGAATGAAGTCCCTGTACACTATCTAGCTGCCGTACGAACAAAGAAAGTCCATCAACTACCCACACGCCCGTAACTTTTTGGTTAATACTGCGTGTTGCAAACTACAGCATTTGTTTGTCGCCTTCTTGCTTTATTGTCACTATCCGGAAACGCTAAGAAGTCTATAAAGGCCAGTGCACATTACACCAGACTGTAACGAATCAAAACGAAAGTGCGAAAATCATCAAAATCTTGTTCTCGGAATTGGATAGTAATGAAACCTGAATTTAGGTCGGCGATTTATTGTTAGAATAAACTGTTCAAGGGGCGTTCGAAGCCCTCAATAGAATTGAAAACCCAAATGAAATTACTTAGATGCTCAAAAGAGATGTGAAACTTTCTGTCGACCCAGAAGCATTAATGCGAACCGCAGCGAAACGGCACAAAATGAACCGGGCGGAATTATTGCAGAACGATTCTTTGCACCGCCTTTTGGTTTGGCGGATAGGAGGGTAACCGTTACGTCGTCATGGGGACTCCGGGCAGTAAGCCTAATGCTGACTTAGATCCGATTATTGAATCAACTGGTGACGGGTAATGTGTAAACGGAAAACTGGTGAAGAATTGGAAACAACTGGTACGTTAAAATATATATGTCGACTTAGAAAAGGTAGATGAAGTTTCAATTACTTTGAGACCAAGGCAGTGGTGCACAAATTTTCCAGAAATCTAGGAGCCACCTCGAATTTATAGGTGCTAGAAGGGTGACACGAAGCAAGTTTCATAATGAAGACGCACAAATATTAGGTGCAACCTTAAAAAAATGTCGCCATGACGACCTGGTTCCCGGTGTTTGTGCTCCCCTCGGTCAAGGGTTGCATGAAGTTCTACTCTAAAACTAAGGGTTAGGTCGAATCATATTTAGAAGACGCTAGCTGCGTCTAGAGTGTATTCGGTGAAAGTTGAAGACTGTTATTATACCACACGAGATTTGACGCGAAACAAGGCGTCCCATACACAAGATTTACTGCGCCGTGGTGTAGCTCTGCACACAGGTGCAAGACTCTGCCGACAAGAACCGTACTCATGCGTTACTGACGTGCCCAACAAGGATCAGCTCTAAATATGGGCGGCCGCCTCCTGCTGCCGAGCCCATATGGACCAGAATGCAAAAGCAGACTTCAACTACAGTATGTTTACAAAGATTACTGCTCATCGTCCTGGTTTGTTTTTCGCCTCCGCAGACTGAAGCAGTGCATAGGACTACATGTAATAAATAACATGTAATAATATTTTATCAAGAATAAAATTGCAGTTTCTTGAAAGAACAAAGAAACAAAAATATGGGTCGCAAATATGGTTATTATTTATCAGAAATTTTGGTTCTGAAAGTGATGGGTGCCGCTGACATTAAAGTTTCTTTTTGGTTCATTTAACTACACTTTATTTACTGCGTGCGTTTAATGGTATATAATATTTAGCGTAAACAATAGGTTAAGTTTTAAGATTTGGGTTTTTTACGGATATGAACATTCCTCCCTGAAGACAGAGGCAAAGTGTTCTTCAGAAACCTTGTTGCTCACCTATTAGTCTACAACACGTCGTCATATCCAAGCGTCAAAACGTGACTTGTCGTCGCCATGCAAACTTCAAGTCTCATAATCGGAAATTTATGTCAGCAAACAGTCAGAGCTCAGCTTACGGAACACCGTATGCTGTATGATACAAAGCTCTCCGCAGTGACCGCTGTAGTTACAGCAACCCCACCAGCGTGTGGGCTGTTAAATGGGTAATAAACTACAATTAGGTTGAGTCTCTGCTGCCACTGCGAAAATAAAAAAGTGAAGGGAATTATTCCATATGCTCTTTCGTGTTGTCATAATTTCCATTTCTGAAGTGTCTTCGCACATGATTCGATATCATTGCAGCATCCTTCTTCAGGTATTGTAAAGGAATGTCAATCGAAACAAGACCAGTCTTGTCTGAGGCTCTTTGTGGGATCCCTTAATCTCTGCAGAAAGACTATGAGATAGTAACTTAAAATAGGCCACGATGTTTACATTTTGAATTAAGTCACCTTCTACGATACAAAACTGATCAGGTCAGACAATATCTTAAAAAAAAACAAATTTAAAGAATAATAATAATACAGTTTCAAGGAAGAATATAATATGTAGTTCCTTTTCCCCGAGATAAATGAAAGCAATATGGTGGTAACTCATTCCATGCATCCAAATTCCACTGCAGTATACTTCGTACTTTTTATGATACTTTCTATGGCGGCAGTTACGCAATGTTATTACAGATCGATAACTCTTGTGTGTATCAGACGGGCCCTACAGCAGTGATTGAGTATAAAAAGTGAAAACCAGTGTGCACGCGAAATGTTTTTGTTGGCGTTAAGACAGGTCGTTCTTGGGACGAGTTTGCCTTCTACAGTGGCGTGAGGATATCTTAATTTTACAACTGAAAGCTGCTGTCCAGCGGCTTCTGTTCGTAAAATCATGGGTTTAATCCTAGAAAAGTCTATTTGGATTTTATAGTTGACGAAGAGGCACAAAAGCAGGGTTCTCTCTATGCACTTCGACGTTTCTTAGCAATTATGACTATATTAATACTCCGTAAACATCTGCCATCTAAGACTGGTAAAATAGGCCCAATTGAGCCCATTGCACCACGGGGTTCAGCGTTACAGCAACTAACATTAAACAACGCCCGAGAAATTCAGGACATAACGTAGCGTTCGAGGCAGAATTCAAATTCTATGTTCCTACAGCATAGGTTTATAGTTTATTTACTAGAATTAAACACATTATTATTATATTATTATTTTACTTTTTTCGAATTTATACTTAAATACATGTTACGTATAGGGACTACACTGTGTATACCTATGTCGGATACAACCTCATAATTTCGCGTCGATTCTATGCTTGTGGTTGTTGACATCGTTTACATCCGTACTAAATTTCGCATGCCTAAGTACCTATGCCTCATTAATATCGCCAGCAAACCGAAAGCTAAATAAAATTTTCGTAGGGCTGTTACCTAGTTATATTACGCCCTATAAAAGTACTATCTCAACAAAATTTGAATCCCTTTCCAAAGTATGTTACCATAATTATTTCAGGACTTGAAAGCAAGTAACGCTAGTGCTGCTGTCGTCTCACATGTTCGCGTGTCCGCCATGTTGTTATTACTGAATGCTGATAATTTTAAATTACGACTGTAGGGTGTCCTTCGATTGCACAATAGTTTTAAAAGTTTTGTGAAATTTGGTCAATTGGTTCAAAATTTGAAATGAAAGACACAAGGATGCACACATACACAAACACAAGCAGACATATGCGAAAAGTATTGGGATCTCAAGGCCCTATGTGTAACATTTTACAAAGTATCGTGCAGTATATGTTACTAATAAATGTTTTAACGTTAGTGTTCAAATTTTGTCGCCATCACGAAAGCAGGAAATTTTTTGAGTGTAAAAATGTTTTGCAGGTCATAGATCATCCACTTATCTCAACGCGTCAAGAGGATTGGAAAGAGCACACTCCATTACGCATTATATATAACTCCTAACAGCGTTCTCTACTTATTTGCAACCTGTTCATAAAGTATGATTAACGGTTTATGATATAAGCTTACATGAAATGTCACTTTATCGTCTTTAGTAAAGTGGACTTTAGTATGTTAAATATGGCTGAAAATCGGAATTGTTAGACAACTTCTACTAAGGCTGCCATTATCTATAGTTGTCCCTGTCCACACCATGGAGGATATGTATTGAGAGCAAAGGTATAGATGCATTCATTTTTAACCTCGGCATTAGATGGAGATTAGTGGTCAAATTTACACCCCGGCCGCTATACCCCGGTACCCAATGAATAGGAAGCTGTGTGGGCCCCAGAGCCAGTCTGGACGGTTTTAGACTGATATATCGAAATTTAAAAATAAACAGTCTACAATGATATGGGATAGATGGAGAGACATAATCGCTAATTAAGGTACTCATTTCTATTCCGATCGCATAGCAATTTGCAAAAATGCGACTATTTGCTTCGTCATGTCCGATCGTCCGTCTGTCCGTCTGTCTACGTGAAACAACTTGGTTGTGACTGCACGGATATTCGTGACATTTGTTAGGGGAGTTTTAGGTAAATGTATTGGTACAGTCGACTTTTGGTTTAAATCGAATAACATAAGAGGCGCTGCACATGGAGATCTACGTAATTTGTAACAAGATATCAACATTTACGAGATACGAAAAATGAATACAATATCTCGCGAATTATAAGTACAAGACACAGGCAGAGTCAAAGGGTTCGGAGAAATGTATGACGATCCAAACCCAGCGTTGTATGCCACATATCATCCCACGCGAAATAGAAAGGAAAGTTCTGATTTCATTTATACGGTACTCAAGAGTGGTTTGATTCGTTATCTTAATACAGTGCACTATTGAATCCCGAGTTCGTGACTTAAGTCTGCTGTTTTTGTACCTACGACAACTGTAACTTTGCGTATTCCAGCAAAAGAATTACAATCGAGCATGATCGGTTTTAAATCGCTGTGATTACCAAGCATTATGACCTGCGTCCACACATTCTTTGCAATTATCTTTCTCGCATTTTTCATCCGTCTTTTGGAAATGACTGAGTGGCAACCTGTTGCATAATAAGGCATTCATTAAAATGTGACAGGTGGGAGATATCCGCACAGCTTAACACTGGAAAGCTCGCTCAATTATTCCCCTGTATTTTTAAATTCGTTCTTACATTTAAGAATTACACTGAAAATGAGAGTACTTCAAATGTGCCTTTGCACGTTTTACACGACTCAAGGAATGTATTTTCTCCTTCCTTTAAAAAAACTCTCAGTTTCAATTTTATTGTTGCAAGTATTCACTAGTTTAAAATCCAGGGAAATAGTAGAGGGAAGGGGCCGTGGCCGGTCTTTACACTGACCGGATATTTACCAACTTTTTACTTTTTAGACGCATTCGCAAAATTGCGAAAAGCGACTATTAGCTTTGTCATATCTGTCTGTCCGTCCGTCCGTCCCCATGGAACAACGCAGCTCACACTGGACAGATTTTCATGAAATTTTTAATTGAAGATTTTTCGAAATTTGTCGGGAAAATTCAAGTTTCATTGAAACGGCTACTTTACATGAAGACCTAGTTACACTTATGATATCTCGCTGAATTCTTCTTAGATGAAAAATATTTCAGGCAAACATTGTAGGAAAAATCAAAACACATTTTATGTTCAACAACTTTTTTCCGAAAATCGTGCCGTTTATGAGATAATGAGGATAAATATGGTACAGCCGGACAGGCCACACGTGACAATGTAATATGGCGCAGAAAAGATGGGATTTTCTTGAAGGATAACGAAGGGAAGAATACAGACACACATTCAAAATATTCAATAGACCTTATTGCTTTTCGACTGTAACAATGGCTACACGAAAGCGCCTCAGTGTTATGTTATACGCACATTGCCCGTCTTCTTTAACGAAGCCCTAAGAAACATCAGATTTTCACTGTAAACTTCTCCAATTGACGGAAGCGCAATGCAATGATGCTACTCAAAAATGATGTGTGGATGCAGGTATTAATGTTTGGATAAGCAGAGCATGAATATGTGTGGGAGAGTGGAGGTATAGAATTCTTAAGCTCGGGGTTAAATCGAGGTTAAGTATCATCTTCATGCTTCTGCCGTTCTAATTTTATGGAAACAGCCTCCGCCAAGATGTTGAGTGAATGTTAGGAGCAGCTCAAGACGATAGCAAATAAAACACTATGACTCTGTACGGAGTCGGATCCTTCGCTAATCAGTTCGAGCAGTTGTTACATTGCGGACTGTACTAAATGAAGCCTTATCAGTCCAAGAACAAGACGATACGATCATACTAGTCCTACAAGTAATTATTGAAATTATTACACAACCTCTAAAATCAGTAAATTAACTAACTAACTAACTACTAACTGCATGGAGCAGAGTCCTTCTTGAGAAGCTAACAGGTCGTCAGCTAGTCAAGAAATTCCCCGCGTTTTATGGAACCCGAAGGTTTCATTACCGCATTCACAAGAGCCCGCCACCTGTCCCTATCTTGAGCCATATCAATCCAGTCCATGCCCTCCCATCCCACTTCTTGAAAATCCATTTTAATATTATTCTACCATCTACGCCTGGGTCTTCCAAGTGGTCTCCTTCCCTCAGGTCTCCCCACCAAAATCCTGTATGCACCTATCCCTCCCCCATAGTGCTACATGCCCCGCCCACCTCATTATTCTTGATTTGATCACCCGAATAATATTTGGTGATGAGTACAGATCATTAAGTTCCTCGTTATGTAAAATCAGTAAAAAAAATGGTAATATTAAATGACCGTGTGAACAGTAAAAGGCACCGCACCTTACAGCGAATGTATATGAGGGACTAGAAGTATAGTTCTTTGCGCTGTAAACGTCCAAACTAGATGGATGTGAGTGGACAGATTCATGCACAGGTCGCTGTATTCATGTGTAAGTTTGGCAAGAGGCTTGGTGAGCCACAGAACTGATCGGCAAAAAGTGTTAAAAAAGAAAAGCCTTTTGCTTTTGCTGGGAATCGAACCCCAGTCGCTCACACCGCAGCCAATCACTAATACCCTAAATACGTTTCACTACGTCGTGTAAGTACAAGTGAAATTCAAAGACAGGCCCACATACATGAACGCTGTTCAATCAAATTATAAAATCACAGCATTACATTTTCACATCTCCATACCAAATTAATCACACCACAAGACATGTGTCAGCACGCCACTGTATCCGCAGTCTTGTTACATAATACTGTGAGGTTCCTGGCGACAAAAATCTTCAGCCATACCAGTTGGTCTAGTTGTAACCTGAAGGATGTATGGGTGGAGTCTGACTGCTCAGAGGAGTAGAAATAAGATCAAGAGAGACTTGAAGGAGAACAGGGTGGTGTTAGAGATTCCTTCATTTGGATGTAAGCGATGGGTGCTGACCTCCAGCAATAGTGCCACGTGCGAGGGCTGATCCGGGTGGCTCCTGTCTAGAAGTACCGGATCAATTCCGAATAACTGTTATATCAACTAACCGTATAAGTCAATTGGTTCTCGCGTCGGCGAATAAGAATATTACGCTGTTCTGGGATAGTAGATCGTGTAGTGTTGTACATACCAACGTTCTTGGTGTAATTATTACGGATTCACAATCCAGAGCAAATAAATCTTAATATATGCCTACACTACTTCTCCGAGTTTCATCTAAATCGTTATGAAAGTCACGCTACCGAAGGAATCTGATACAGGGGCGCACCCAAGGTGGAGGGCTACCGGACAGCAGCTCCCCAAACAAATCGAAATTTAAAAAACACAGATTTTGTAGACAAGATAATATTAAACGGTTGACGTGATTTACCCTTCAGCCGAAATCAGCCAGTGAAATCGGCTGACGACTAGTACAATAGAATTTTAAAAAATAAACTGAAAAACTTAGGATGCCTTAGATGAAATTAAAAAAAACAAGAAGATTGGACCTTGTGATTTAAATTAGGTGAATCGTGGAACATCTAGTTACATTTGTATGTATATATATCGAGTCGCAAACAGTGTTATGTTACAGTTATACATACGACATAATTTTTATAACATCATTTTTAAAATCAAATATAAATTTTATAGAGCCTCAGGGTCAGCCCGTTCCCCCAATGAAAAATTCTGGGTGCGCACCTAATCTGACAGATGAAATTTGAGAATCTCAC
This sequence comes from Reticulitermes speratus, assembly GCA_021186555.1. Taxonomy (NCBI): domain Eukaryota; kingdom Metazoa; phylum Arthropoda; class Insecta; order Blattodea; family Rhinotermitidae; genus Reticulitermes; species Reticulitermes speratus. The sequence continues at coordinate 28,501,653 of JAJKFL010000005.1, forward strand.
AGCGATGGTGCTGAAGATTTAAGTTTTCTGGGATGCGACGTTGTCTCCATCTGACATTCGCTCAGGTAGTCAAGAATTCACCTCCCTTATACTAGACCCAGTTATTCACTTCCTCCTCATATCATAAGACAGTGACCGTCAATACCAACGGTATCTACGTATTATCCATTTTAATGTTATCTCGCAATATTATCCTATCATACGTTCTACCTCTGCATGTACTAACTAAATAAGTAAGCGTCCCTCTTAAGAAGCTAATATATGCCCAAGCAGTCAAGATACTCTGCTTAATATTGAACTCGATAAGACATTGCTACCATCACAACATTCCGTGCCATTGTTACCTAAACTGGACCACGTAAGCCAAGTTCAAGCCCTTAATTTGTGCGTTCTGAGTTAATTGCTGTCTTACTTCAGCTGTGCCGATCCCAGTGGCCGTGCGGTCTAAGGCGTGGTCTTCGGCCGCTCGCTTGCTAGGATCGTGGGTTCGAATCCCACCGGGGCATGAATGTTTGTGGCTTGTGAGTGTTGTGTGTTGTTGTCAGGTAGAGGCCTCTGCGTCGAGCCGATCCCTCGTCCAGTGGAGTCCTACCGACTGTGGTGTGTCTATCAGTGTGATCATAAGAACTTACCAACCTCGACGCTGAAACGGGAAAACCGGAGTAGGCAGAAGAGGACGGAAAAAAAAAAAGCTGTATGCAAGTGACGGCGTCTTTGGCCATGTACAGAAGCGCAGTATTTAATCTTATTTTCGTTGTGTGAGTGCATACATCGACGTTCTGTGGCGGTCTGTTGAATTATAAACGAAAACGACGGGTATGAACTGTATACTTCGCTACAGACTATGAAGGTTGTATCGATATTTTCTTTTGTGAACATTTGTCAGCCCCCAAACTTTAGTAAGGTTCGGGCACTCACCACAGATTTCTTTTTGTTAAGTACAAGTACAGGATCCCTATTAAATTGGAACTGTTTTTTGAAAGAAAAACTGATATTTTCGGGATACTTTGTTTAATAAGCCACACGAATCCTTTAGAACCTTTCTTCTCCAGTATCCTGAAGGCTGCCCTAATGATGGCAGTCCCTTTCCGTTACTAAGCCATCAGTGTGCGGCCTTTCCTTCATGCCGATTTTGAAAGAAGAGTGTCCTAATTACATGCAAGATGCAGCCTCCGCCTCGACATTTCCACATTGCAGTTTGGGACTTCTTGGATCGAAAATGTTTATGGAAATGGATTGGCAGAGGTTGTTCTGTCACAGGTCTGCCTCGTTTTCCTAAACTTACAGCATCTTATTTTTCTTCTGGTAGTAAATATGGATGCCGTTTTTATGTTTCACCACTGTCCACCACTTTGCTTAGAATTTATGCGAGGATAAATGCTGCTGCAGCTAAAGTTACAACCGCAGTCCTAACAAAGGTGTGGACTGAACTTGAATACAGACATGATACGCGCCGGCTAACATCGTTGTCCTCACTGAACATCTGTAAACTGGTAAGTGTAGGTCACAAACACTCTATTTATGTAACCTACTGAAATGTGTTTAGTATTAATTTCTGTACTTATTATATCTTGAGGAATATGCTACGACTCTTACTTTACTGCCGTCGGCATTTCATGTACAAAGTAACGAAATAAATGTCTTGTTTCTTACCTTTCCTCATTGCGTCATGTACAGATCAGGATGGTTGTGTAAGTGTTGTATTACCTGAAAACATAACCAGATTAATTAATATGTGAAGTCAATACTTCTGGATCAATCTGATTAAATTATCTACTGAAGGTTTCGATGAAGAAAACGGAACAATTAAAAACTACCACAATCTATAGTTTTAGCAGGATCGTCTGGCATTTTCAGAAGATATTACCACCAGTTCAAGGGAAGAAAACTTGGTGACTAGGAAATATTCTGTTTTGGATGTTATAACATTCGTTAATTGAAAGAAACCGATTTCTCAAAGAAGCCAAAAACTAGAAATAAAGCAATATTTATGTATCTCCTGGCTTGAAACCTACTGTACGGGGAATCAGAAATAAATGTTCGATGCTTTTCAAAGTGACTGAGTGGTTTGGATTGGTATATGGGTAGTAACGCTTCTGAGAAGCGTGCTGCCTCAATCTTCAGGGTAGTGACATTTCTTGGACTACCCTGAAGCTGGTGACAGCACGAGTCTACGAAACATTTAAAACATTGACACTCATATACCAATCTACGCGGCGCAATATTTCAGAGATGAGAATCTTTAACTAAAATAGAATTTTAATGAAAAAACACATCGAGAAGTTTCCTTGTTTATGGGCTATTCTATTCGTAAGAATTTAAAGTGGCGTTCAAAGAATTCATGCGTTTGCTTGAAGCTTAATTTCTCGTATTACTCTCTGTTGACTTGTACAGTGTCATCTGTAAATTGTAAGGCTCTTCTAACTGCCCATCACCAAGAAAGGCTGGGCACCTCTGTTCTAGACTACCAAATGACCGCTGGGAGAAATGATTGATGGATTCTTAGTTTCGTAAGTAAAATTATGCTTCTATCTTAAGGAGGAGTAATTTTATTTACAGCAGCAGGCTCTCTCTCTAATTAACCCCTAACTCTAGAGGGTGATATACCAATCCTCAAATATTTTATAACCATAAGGATAGACCCACCTTACTTTTACATAAAGGGGCGAAAATGACAATAACTGATTACGAACCAGATAATCGTGGGTTCGTATCTCTTAGGCTTTAATTCAGGGGCGATTCCGCTCTGCGTTAATGTTGATATAAGTTTCTAGGACACAAATTACAACAAAAACAATTAAAGTTTCTCGCTAGCGATGAACTAAGGACATTCATCAATACCTTCAAGTCCTGGTGGTGGAATTTCTTCTAAGAACCAGCGTATCTCGTAAAAACAGTGAAAATGAAGTTACGTTTATCATTATTTGAGACACAGCTGGAACTACCTCTTCTCTTAACCAGCCAGATTTGAGGAACTTTTCGAAGTGCACAATGAGATAAATCTACTATTTGGAAGCCTGCTGCGATTATTGCTAAATCTGCCTGTTGGTTTAAGCTACCTTATCCAAATTTTTATCCACAGTTCCGAAAATATAACATATTTACAAGCCCATACGTTTCAGATCTGTGTCTTGTAAAAGTTAACTCTTCGCCTTCCAACGGCTTCGTAAAAATTAATTTCCTAGAAAATCTCTAATCTTCAAATTTGAGAAGCAGCCACTCTGTAAGAGGAGATTAGGAACAACCAACAGAAAATACTGTAAAATAACTTGTCGATTTGAGCTCGACTTTGGACTTGGCGCAGCGGAAATTGCTGTCGAATTTGATTTTACACAGATAACGGTTAAATCCTTTCCACATTCATCACGCTATAAAAGCGAATATGAGAGTAGAAGTAATACTGTACGTGTTCTTATACTCGATGGCAGATAGAAGTGATTGGTAAGTGGTATGCAGTATTTTATGCAGCCATGCTGAAGTGCAAATTCTCTAAGTAGCCTGGAGACAAAAACACAGGCTGGGAATAAAGGATAGAACATTTATGGACACTGAGAATAACAATTGCTTTAGTAAGAGTATATTGGCACAAAAAACAATTGGCTATTCTACAAGAATACAGCAAAAGCTTCTGCAAGGTACAACATTTCTCATACAGTAAGTGCTTGATATTAATATTTTAGAGTATGATGTTGATCTAAATAATGATGCTCATTTGAAAACTCTCGTCCTTTCTCACAGAAAACACACTGAATCTCTTCCACAAACATTATTCTATTAATCCCTTTTATGGAAATAATCGATTTTTGTTCTGAAAGCCATATGAAAAACATAAATATACTCTTTGCTTTAAAGCATGGATAGGTATTAATTTTTTATTTAACAATGTTGTGAAACCAATTAGTTTGTCCAGACTTAAATGTGAGAGAGGAAATCAGACATTTGAAATGAGGGACTGAAGGAAATCTTCAAGGACCACAGTCAAGGTTATTACGTACATGAGCTGGACTGATACAGGGTATGGAACGCCACTGCCAAAACGGTAGAATTGAGATTAGTATTTTGTTTAAGATTTAGCGTTGTGCATTTCTCGAAATTGATTTCTGCAGTGAGCCGAGAGAATGCTACACAAAGAAATAAGGAGAATTTGTCAAGACTTATCAGTCTTGTACTTCCTAAGCAATCAAGGAATTTGCCGCTTTTATGGAGCCTGAAAATTAACAACTTCATACTATTTATTTAACACTTTAAGAATAAAAAGAAGCTGAATAATATTTATAGATCCAGTTCGTACCGCGCAGTAAACACTCTCCGTTTCGGTTATAAAAACCATTTCTTTCATTTTTTTCGCGTCCAGATCTCCGTAATGTTCTTTCAGGTTTTCGTCCAAATTTTCTGTGCACTGACAATCTACCACCACTGAAATTCAAATAATTCCTTATCCATAATTCAGCACATGAAGCAATTATATCACAAAAATTATTTACTTATATTTTATTTACATGCCCCGCCCACAGACACTTCCTTCAGTTAGAGAATCACTGCGTTTTTTTCCTATCCTGTGCCACACAAGCCAATCAGCGCCCTCCTATTTTACCTCATGAAGATCTATGTCAATATTAACTCCAATATAAACCTAGGTCTTTCAAGTGGCCTCTTTCCTTCGGGTTTCTCCACCAAAACCTTGTTTTCACCTTGCACTCCCATACCTAACGCATGATCAGCCCATTTCATTTTTCTGGACTTGGTCACCCGAATAATACTTGGTGAGCAGTACAGATCACGAAGCTCCCCGTTATGCAGTCTTCTCCTCTCCCTTGCTACCAGTCCCTCTTACGCCCAAATATCCACATCAGCACCATATTTTCAAATATCCTCAGCTATCTTCTCCCCTTATTTTCAGTAATAGTTAAATTAACCCTTTCAATAATGGCGTTTATCTAAGTTACAAAAGACTCTACCTGTAACATGCCATGAAGACACAGAAGCGGAGTATACAGAGGCGTTAGATAGCGATGAGTAGTCAAAGCCACCGCAGGCCGCTTTACGCCCCCCCCCCCCCCGTAAAAAGCCAGCACCCATTATGCAGGAGGCTGGGTGGATCTTCGGGGCCAATCTGGACAGGCACGAAGAACCTCGCCCCGTCAGTTTTCGCACCTCCGACCGTCCAGCCCGTAGAGAATTGCTCTACCAAATACGCCATTCTGGCCGCCTTGTCTAAGTTACAGCCCATAAAAAATAAAACATATTCCGTGGCCTTTATAAACAGAGGTCAATCGGTTGATGATATTTAGGGATATAATCGATATTTATTTAAAAATACTATGTGAGACATAAATACTCGGTGTGGAAAATGCAGTTTCTCAATGTCACATCAGCTGCTACATACAGTTACAAGAAGGTCTTCAACTGTTAGTGACGTAACAAGTCTTCTAGTGAACTGTCAGGTTTCTGTTCCTGACATGATAAGCTTGAAATTTTCGCTCTGCGACCGTTTTATCCGGTACACACCAACACACCTACGGGTCTCGTTTTATCCGGTACACACCGACACACCTACGGGTCTCGTTTCCTGAATGCAATTCACTAAACGTCTTTAGTCCTAATACGGTCTTCTGACTGATGGGCGTTTTAAAATTTGTACAAAGGTTTCGGTCGAACCTGCTGCATCCTTCTTGATATTACAAGGGTAAATAAGTTCGAGACTTTGACACATATCTACCAAATCACAGTGTCTCACATCCCGGACGACTGCAGTATTAATTTTTCCCGACGTAATAATCTCAAGTCTTACAGTTTTGTCTGACTCTACCAAAATAGGAACCGAGCTTATGATAGCCTGCTGGCTAGTCCGACCTGTCGTACACTTCAGGGAAGTGACATTTGAGGTGAATCTTGCACGGAATAATGTTAGTCTTTAAAGCCTAGTGTTTAGTGTGCGTACCGTGAATTCAAAAGCCACAATTTGGCATTTTGCCCACACTCTTTTGTTTGTTCCGTATAAGCCTCACAATAAGCAGCCATTTTCCCCCCATACAGTATTCACCGATTTTATTTCTAATGGAAGCACGTTGTGTTCTCTGGGAGGTACTACTCAATTTTTATACACAGTCAAGACTAATTTTATTTTTCGTAGAGCCTACAGCATTCTACAACGACTGTATTGCACTAAACTGCGATTGAACGGCGGTCCTCCGCCTTGAGAATCCGACGTTGACGTACCTGAACAGTGGCGGTGCGGATATATAAATATAGAACAATAAGGTGAGTTGTGGAGAAGTCCCGTTATACCAGCAAATACAGACAACCGGGCTTACGGAAAAGCAGTTATATCAGCTGGACTGCACTCAATAAGCATTCCAGTAGCTAAGAAATAAACACAAAGGCGTATTGTACCGCAAGTTGCATTATCAGAATAATGCCTGAAGGCTGCAAAAAGTTTAACCAGCAAGACTGTAGCCAGCTCCGGTGAAAGGGCACGGGTTTGTTGCTTAACAAGGCAGGTATATCCTAGTACAGCGACCACGCCCTGGCCTCGGGAAGAGCACAGTGTGCCTTCATCGAAAGCAAGGGCCTCGCCTTGTCGCTCGCTGCAGTGCCGATACCAACACCTGAAGAAGCCGCTGGCAGGAGCTTGCTACTTGCTGCTAGAATATTGCATGGGGTTCCCTCTACTGCCTAATCACTTCTTGTCAATTATACTGGGTTTTACTCGTAACACCTCAGCTTAAGCTTGTAAAGCTTCCAACGACAGAGTTATTAAATTCCGCTTCCAAACCAGGAGAGTCCATTCTAAGATGAATAAAGAATTTATTAATCTTTCATATCAATTGGCTGTGTCATTCCTACGCGAGTTACGCCTACAGAATGCATATAACTTCAAGGGAACTAACTAACTACATGGAGCAGAGTCCTTCCTGAGGAGCTAACAGGTCCTCAGCTAGTCAATAAATGTCCAGCGTTTTATGGAACTCTAAGGTTAGTTACCGCATTCACAAGATCCCGTCACCTGTCCCTATCCTGAGCCAGATCAATCCAGTCCGTCCTGTGCCATAGCTTATCCTCACCTGAATAAAAAAATCACTGTAGGTGGAAAGAGAACGTCAGGTCTTCGCTCTTCTGAGCTGTTACGCATCATATGTATGTAATGTTAACCGACGGTTCGGGACAGCCTATTGGTCCCGTTTCAACGGTAAAGCAGTCCAGTCCATTCCCTTGAAGATGGGACCGACAGGCTCGCCCAAACGTCGGTAATGAACAACACACATACGCTGCGTAACAATCGAGAAGAGCGAAGACCTCATCTAACTGTGGCGGAAGCGCGGGATCTCGGAAAGAGAACCTACCCAACAAGAATCGACCTCGCCAATATCCGAGGAGAAAATCATGTGAATGAGCAAAAAGGGCCGTTATAATGACTTCATTTAGAGGCTGTAACAATTTCGGATTTATGCACGTCTACTTTTCTTAAGCAGAAATGTTTATTTATTTAAATTCAAAGAGTGTTAAAAATTCAGTTCTCCCTTAGAGAATACACACAGCATCGCCATTAAAAAGAGGCCGGTTAATTATTCTTATGAACATTATCAATTTTTATTCTAGAAATAATATAAAACACATATTAACATTCTCTGGCAATGTCCGGAGAATGTAATGGTAAAAAATTATTTCGTCTAATAGCTATTATGCTTTAAAAGCCTCTTCAGAATCATTGCGCAAAGTACACACAGACAAAAGAAATCGTTTCGGAACAATGAAAGAAAAACACTGAGACCACAGAAGCAGAGATATATGTACAAAGACAATAAAAGCAACCTAGACACTTCGAATATTGTCTGTTTTGTGTATGGTTATGAAATTTCTTGTTCCGTAAAGGGCAGGGAATTTCCTGACAGACTGAGGGATATTAGTTTATCAGGGAAACAATTAGATTTGTTATGTCGAGAGAATCCGGAGAGAGAGAGAGAAAGGCGGAGAGTGCAGACAGACTAGACCATGAACGTAAGGAAAATTTTTCAGATTTCTGGACGACTGAAGTACCTAGAAGGCAACATGTGGCCCAAGAATCTCACCGCTTCTTTTAGGATGAAGATGATGATGCACAATATTACACGTAAGATATGTAACATTAAGCTCAACTTCTGAGTAAGGTGTCCACCCAGGTGGCCGTGTGACTTGTTTATTGACACTGTCAGTAATTACGCAACGTCGAATTATAGAATGATTAGTGAGAAATGAATTGGTAATGATGTGAAAGGAAATGGTCGTGACTTAATCTGAGATATTTGCCTGGAGGGACTGAAGAAACCCATATAAACGTCAGCAGGGTTAACTGGTTTTCCGACCGGGAATTTAGCGCGAGAACTCTGGAATATGAAGCACGAGTTGTTATAGTCTCTCGGCTGCCGTATGCGGCGAATTGCAGGTTCATTTGTGCTGAGAGACTGGAGAGAAATAGTAAAAGACAAAATGGCGGAAAGAACATACGAAAAAGGGAAGGAGCTTAGGTACAAACACGGTACAAAGGAATAAATAAAACAAGAAAAAAGACATAAAGATGGAAACAAGAAAACCTAAAGGGACTTTAGAAGTAAAGAAAATAATCAAGTAGCAAATGTCTGATGTTTTCACAGTTTTTAAAATTTTGATGGCCGATCCCGTTGGCCGAGCGGTTTAAGGCGTGGGTTTGCGGTCGGTCGCTTGCTGGGATTGCTGGTTCGAACCCCGCCGGGGGCATGGATATCCGTCTCTTGTGAGTGTTTTGTGTTGTCAGGTAGAGGACTCTGCGATGGGCCGATCATTCGTCCAGAGTAGTCCTACCAAGTGTGTGTGTGTCATTCAGCGTGATAAAGGGCAACAATAACCTCTACACCTACAGTGAGTAGGTAGAAAGAAGTCAAGACTAAGAAAGAAAGAAAGATGACGGTCTTTCATTTTGTGCCACCGTGTAGACTGGTATGCGGCTATCAACTTTTTGGTGGAACGTACTGTTTCCATACTGATAGACGTCATTTATATCCTGAAAATGTGGGCATTATGTGCCTCTGAAACCCATCAGACTACATTGTGTCATAACCCGAAAGACAACCATCTGAAACCAAACGAAGGACGCATGTGGCTTAGGCAGCTGAGGTGACAGTTGCTAAGCGTTTTATAACGATCTTTGGCAGCACAAATTGCAATAGCTCCCACTAAACCCTCAGCAATATTACGTAACAACCTCACGGCAGTCGCAGGGGGCCACACAGACGTTTCACTTAGCTCTGCATGTACGGAGCACACAGCAGTGAGTGTGCCTACCGTGTCAGCAAGACATCTGTTGCCTACGAACAGTTCCTCATCCTACGGTACACAGTTGTCAAGAACAGGGCGTGGAGGAGTTGCTCCAGAGGTTAATAGTCTGATGAAGATAACGAAATGGACAGAATGTGAAGGTGACATTCCGGTTACATGACCATAGTTTAAGGCAGCGTAGACTGGTACAAACATTCACTGTTACCTGGATAGTTAAGCCGACTACACGCACGTGCACGCGCGCATGCATGCACGCAAGCACACACTCACAATTATGTCGTTCCTCAGGAACACAACTTGCAAGCCACTCTACAAAACTCATTTACTTGGTCTGTGTTTCATAAGAACTTTCCTTTACTCCAGTCTTCATATTTCCCTGTACACTTCCTTTGAGTACATAGTTTCATTTCACAAATTCGAGATAGAGTTTTTTTGTAGACTACTATTTAGAATAAATTAGCCGGATCTTCCAGTAAATAGTGCAGTATCCAGGCTCACAGACTCCTATTTCTACAACAGTTTTGAATGATAGTGATAAAGTGTCATTTACAGCAAAGCTTAACAGTGATTTCAGGCTTCCGCCGCGATTTTGATGAAAACTGCGCTCGTCTGGGATATTACGCGTAATATCCCAGACGAGCGCAGTTCTCAAAGCTTACCAGTCTGGGTTGTTAAGTGCAGATTTATTAGAACCCTTTCTTCAGTTTCCTGTTTATGTGATGGGATATTCTAACTTCTACTTAAACTACAGCGACAAATTCCGGAATGGCACATGATCGAAGAATTTTAAGGGAACACGCACATGTTGACAAGAGACAATTAGTATTGATTGTTTACTAACATCATACTTCACAGTTTTTTGGCTTATTAAAGGGCCATATTTAATAAATACAAGAAGTCAAAGACCCATAACATTTTTATCCTCAATCTAAATCTTAGCACTACAGTACTTGCTATGTGTAAAGCATGCTTAACATTACATAGCTCTGCATTCTGTTACATATGATGTTCGACCAAAAAAAGCTATTGTTCTGTAACAGCATTCACCGGCTGGCTGGTCTTTGTAATGCAGCCTGTTGTTTTTCTTGTGACGTGTTAACTGAAGTTTTAAAATATTACAAAAATAAATTTCATGCTTCAAAGATTTAAGGTCTCGAAAGTTGATCTCAGTTTTAGACTAATGTCAGTGACGGTGCTGAAACGTAAAATAGTACCTGTGTAACATCTATATGTAGATGTTAACACCCAAATGCAGATACAAAATGCTATAAAACTCTACTGTAATAGTCAGTTTGGCATACGAAAGAAATAGTTGGGTGGGGGCGAAATGATGTAAATGAGAGCGTGGTTGTCACGGTGTACCAGCTTCAAAAATTTAAGTAGGGTAAAAATGTGACTCGTCATTAGAGAAGGTACAGCATTATTAAAGGTACCTTTTCTTTAACACGCGTGAGTGACAAACGCAAGTGCTTGGTGTGAAAGCGCCTTAGTAATCTGTTTTTGTAAATTATATCACTATATCAGGAAACAGTTGTATCACAAAGGCGTATATACAGACAGACAAACCAATTCGCGCACAAGACCTCCATAATGTGATCCCTTGTTGACAAAGTCGATAACGTCATGTCCTGAGAAGTTGTCTTTAACACACGTATCACCGTCAAATGAAGCTGCGTCAAAAGATCACAATACGGGAGTCTGGTAGTTACTGGTAAAACAGGTATACGTACAGGACAATCTTCTGGAAACAGAATTGCTTTCCGCGAGAAGTGCAATTGATCTGCAAGGTTATCCAGCCCATATTCTAATCACTATAGTGATTATTCTGTCCTGGTGCCTTGTTAGATTCCGCTTAATAATCCGACAGCGGACCCCGCCGTGATCAAGTTTAATCAGGCTCACATCATTCCATCTTATCTCATTCAGATCCACTCTAATGATATCCTCCAATCTAGAAGCACTTTAATCAAACAGCTCTTACTTTGAGGTTTTCTGATTAAACACCTTAGTACATTTCTATTTTCTCCCATAGAAAATACATGCTCCGTCATTTGTACTTTTCTGATTTGATCACTTTAATAACATACGTTGACAAGTGCAAATCATGAAACTCCAAATCGTGCAGTAGTCCGCGTCTTAACTCCTCACTCTTCAGTCTCAATATTCCACTCAAAACCCCTGGTCAAACACTCTCAATTATGGTGATTTGGGATTCTCGAATCAATGACTACGAAGAAAGTTGCCTTCTGTTACGTGCCGCCGTATAGCTTGGTAGATATTAATGTTTTGGAGAAACGTTCTGCTTCCAAACTCAGCGTAGGTGCGTATTAAAATGGCTTAAGGTTGTTACTGAGAAACACTGGTTGTTTTCTAGCGTATTATAAGGCCTATCTTCCCGAAAGACCGTAACTTTTGCCTGTTTTTCCAAACAAATTAATGATTACTTCTTCCATTAATATTGTGGTGTGTATTTACGTAGGCCTACATGTTATGATCATTCATTAAAATTTTCTTAAACCGTGCCCAGCTATTTGGGACAATTATGTGACCTAATCCTACTTTGTTTTGCACTTAACCGCGAAGAAGGTTAAGTCGTAAGCAGAAAACTTTACAGACGAGTGTGTTACAATAAATGACTTAACAAATGTCGAAATCCAGTGGGTAGCATTTCTGAACTCTACTGAGGAGATACCGGCTTCAATTCCCGGTCCAGAGACAGGTCATCCGGGCTGAGGAACTCTTCAAGTTAGGCCACGGTAGCTTCTTTCACATCATTTTCAGTTCGTTATTTACTATTGTCTTAACTTTGAATCCTATAGATTTTGGACTACTGATAGCATTGTTAAGTAAACAATTAATTAATTTATCATTTGCGGTTCTCACGGATATGAATAAGAAATTTACTCCTTTTGACTTGTGGTGCCCTGTAGTTTAATAGATATGCACAAAATTTCAGGGGACCTTACTGCCCTCATCTTCAGGACACATGAGACTCGTGATCCTTGGTTTGATCCATGCCGCTCTTTCTATGTAATATGACAACACTCAATTCCTATTCGCCTTTAAACCCCAAGCTGTAGGCAACATTTCTTCTGGAAAATAGGTCTCTGCCTTCCAAACTACACTTCATCATATCTTAGATAACCCGTGACCTTCACTTATATATACCGCGAAAATACCAGCTACTGTCGTAGTCCGTGTATTAGTTCTGATGGATACAGCAGCACTGAGACAGTTCTTTAGGCCCCTTCGCATAGTCGCGACAAGAGCATACTATCTTTGTCATATCCGTCTATCTCCGTTTCTTCGACTGTTTCCGCATGTATTAGAACGGCCCCACTGAACGGATTTCCGTGAACTTTGACACGTTTGAATTGTACAAATACCTGTAGAGTAACTCCAAATTTGGTCCAAATCGAACAAAAATATCGGGCACTTTACATGAAGACCTAAGTTTCATTGTTGCCGGCGACATAGATTTATCAAACATGCATTTTTGCGCAACAATCAATCATTTTGTATTGTTCACAGTAACATGCACCTCAACAATATTCACAGGAGGAACTATTGTCTTTCCACTGCAAAAATGGTTAAGCGAACGCGTCACAGAGCTACGTTATACGCACATTGGCTCTCTTGTTCTCGGGTTAGTTCGGTTTTCGGCCGTGAATTTTCATCATTCGGTTATCGTTGGCATTATATGTGCCCATATACTAACAGTGGCGTTAAACAAACTACCAGGAACCTAGGCTATTATGTGGAAACCCAACACACTGCGTACAGGATGAAGCAGGTTCCTGTTAGCTACAGAACGTGGGTTGTGACCGGAAGCAGCAGGCAGCTGCTTGTCGCCATCCACGTAACATTCCAGTGTGATCAAGCATTGCCTCAAGAGCAACTCAGCCCTTCTCCTGACACAGAATTGAGAAAGTTGTCTTCCTTTCGTTCACCCGAACGATTTGTTGGAATAAATTACTGTGAATGATGATTTTCAACAACTCGACGATGTGTCGGTTTTATCAACCGTGTGAAACTTAAATATATCTAGGTTACCTAATAATTAAGTTCTTATTCACAGAAAACACACTGTGTCACCATTAGAAAAACCAACCGGGTAACTGTGTAAGAAAACAAAGAGTAATTACTCTTTATTCTGTTAATTGTAAGGAAGACATAAACAGCTTCCACTTTATGGACAAAAGGTAAGAGAATTTAATGTTAATTTGATGGTGACTGTAGTAACCATTATGATTTAAATTGGTACACAGATAAGAAGGCTGTCAACGTTACGCATATCACAAAAGTGTAATTTTTTACTTGATCCATACCATTCTTTCTACTTTATCCATGTATATTTTACACACTACGGAGTTGAAGATGGAGACAATATGCTCTTCCGAAACGTCAGTAACCACCTACCAGACTACATGGTTTCGCAGTTCAATACACTACAATCTTATATCCCACTGTCGTGAAAGCCTCGAATCTCATAAGATGAAACATTATAATTCACTAGAGCGTGTACGTAATCTCTCTGTTTGGGGCGCACGTGTTCACGACTGATTCATTTCTCGTGACGTAGACATTCATGCGGTGCATTACCTGTAACAACTCCACCCATCAGACATACACATTAGTCTTATACTCGAGTAGAATTAACTCTTAAGTTACGCAGTAAGAGAATGAAAGTGGCTCAAATACATGCAACGTCCACATAAATCCCAAGTTTTACAACGTAATCAGGAAGCCTCTCTAAGCCATAAAATTGTAGGTTACGTCAAATGAATGGGTCAGTTACAAAACAGAATACATCCAATGGTTGAAGTACGGACACATTTCTCACTGCAGTGGTCTGAGTCAATCGTGTGTATTGTTCTTAGTTCTTATGAAAACAGAAATATGAATCATCATTTTTTCATACGTAATTCAGATAATTAATGCAATGTGTGTAATATGCAATTTGAATCAGGAATAAATTATAAACGTATATTTTAGGAAAAATTTTGCAATTTCCATTCTTTGTTGGCCGGAAAGCTGGTTGGATTTCGGCTGCTATCTGGAAGGTCCAGCGACCGACCATCTGGGGATACAGATTTTCTTGGCTTTCCTCAGGTCTTCAAGTAAGTGCTGAGATGGTTTCCAAAATCCAAGTTGCTACTTTATATTTCTCATGCAGCTCTCCATATTTAAATTTATAAAAAATAAATGATTCTCTCTAAACATATTTACAAAATATATGTTTTTTCACTTACCAAAAAATCAAAGTTCCATATATTCTGTCTGAAGCTAATATTCACAATATTCTAATTCCTTCATTCTTATACTCATCCTGTCAGAAGGACGAGCGAGCGAAAGTCTAGGAGATTTACAAGAAGAGATATTCTGCTCCGAAAAATAATGTCTCCCCCTTTTCTGGCAATACTGTTCCATCTACCCTTCCACCATTCATACTTATGTATCTTCACCTCGTTAGATGCATTCATTTAGATAAGCTTTAGAATCTGAAGTTTACATTTTCATGTATAACCAGTAGCTGATACTTCAACGGATATTTATAAGATCTCGCAAATTTCTAAACATTTCAATGCACACATACTTATGTTTTAAATCTTGTGTTTTATGGCTTGATAATGGTCTGTAAGACCGAAACTTATATCATTCACTGACGAATTTAATAAAGTTTGTTGTATTTGACGACAATACCCATACTGATACTAACGTCTTCAGTTTATGGTGCTGCACGTGGAAAGAAAAACGAGTGAAGATTTTTGGCCATCTAATATAGTGATGTCTTCTCTCCACTTGAAATAAAGAGTATCCCACTACTCTCATGTTTTTCCCTTCACATTCGTGTCTGCTATTCTTTCTTGAGTCTCTCTTTGTCTCTGTAAACTACCTTAAACAAGGGACAAGTGTGCACTGCTTAAGAATATTCAGAACAGAAAAGCGTTTTTTTGCCTTAATTCTCTCACGACACCCCTTCCTTCTGTCTTACTAATTCCAATGATTTCTTCTTTCTTCAATGCTCTAAAGTTAGGCTACCATCGCGGATTAAGAGTGACGAACAAAATACAGGCGTGACTCAAGATAGGAATTCGAACCACATCTTCGGAATACAAGTGAGACCATTATCGAGGGTGAGCTCTCTCCGAATCATATCCTTTGGTGTTCAATTCAACGAGGCAGTAGGGAGGGTAAGAATAGAACTCTATGGGGGGATGCGCCAAAATCCGAGCAGGAACGTGTCAAGACGCTCAGTAGCACTTCCAAAAAGACACGATCATGCAAAGAGGGAAAGATGCATCTGTGCTTAAGCCCCACGTCACGAAGCCTTATGGGCAGTGGAGGTATAAATCCACGCATTCGTATCCTCATTCTTTCTGTTCCTATCTCAGTCACATGTTATAGGATAACTGTAGGCTATCTCGAATGCGTGACTGAAATACCGCGAAACCACTGTGTCAACACTTCATCACATTGTCACTTTAGATTTAATTAGGAAATATTAAATTGTTTAGAAAATTGGAAACCTTCCTTATTTGGCGGATCGGCCATGACAGTAACTGAACCCACACAGGATATTACGACACAGTAGTAAACACTCTTTGTTAATGTTATGGAGGCCGTGAGTTCATCCATGTACCAACAACAGAAGTATCTGTATAAGTCCTTTCGCTCTTTTCCTCAGCCCGACTACACAAAATATGAGATAAATTAAATAGGCCATGACCCCTTGCACATTTGTTCAAAGTTATGCATTTCAGTTTATAATCTGTAAAATGTAGAAGGCGTCTTCAGATACAATAACAAACAAATCCCTTATTTTAAAGATAATCTAACCAACATTTTAAGGCTGCTAGACCGTAGCGCTTTAAAAATAAGCCACGTTTAATACATGTGAAATCTGCGTTATTTCATGCTGTAATATATCTCTATATAAAACCCTGTGTAATACTTACTGAAATATTTAGTTTTTTCATAGTATTTTGTGTAACCTACACATTAAATTCTGCCATAATTTCATTAAATAATACCACATAAATATTCAAGTTTTGTGAGATACGACACCGTGTTGACTGGTAAGCATTTATCATTCGACAAGAGTGACGACGGAAAGTGGACTGTTTGTGGTTATGCAGCAGAGGAAAGAAGCTGCACAGGGTCCATACAGCCTTGTAGAGAATTTCTTATATGAAAACTGAGAGGGCTGTATTGTGGTGGACTTCTAACGTTAACAATTGCTTAAGTGGTTGCATAACAAAAATGGAGTTAGAAGTGGAATTTTTATACTAACTCAGCTTTTGATCTAGAATCGAGGACAGTTACGTGAAATGTTTATAGAATAATATTAAAAATATTCGTTACGACGAAAAACCGGTCATTGCCTTTCGGGGAAATAATTATCTCATTTCCGAAACCAACTAACTAACTCCATGGAGCAGAGTCCTTCTTGAGAAGCTAACAGGTCGTCAGCTAATCAAGAAATTCCCCGCGTTTTATGGAACCCGAAGGTTCATTACCGCACTCACAAGAGCCCGCCACCTGTCCCTATCCGAAAACCACACAAAACTCATCATTACAATCTGTGAATCAGTTTCAGAGCTTCCTTAATAACAAGGGAGGTGATACAATAAAGTTATTATTATTGTACTTTAAAAATTATTTACTCTATCATAGCGCTGTCTTGCAGGCAGGTTCTCGGAACGGGAAGGCACAGCAAATCTCAGCAGGGAACGACACAACGACAGGTCATCACCTAACAGATCTCTTCCTGTTCATTTCAAGAAGCTACAATCGACACGGAAATACAGAGCTTACAATCACTGCTTCTTCAGTGGAAAATCTGTCTACCTGTACAGTAACACGCCTACAAATATCCAAGACCTGACACGCGATCTAAGTGCAGCTGCCTAACTCTGGGCTCGATCAACCCTCGAGATTGCTTGACTTCTACATTACGATGGTGAAATCGCAGACAACTTTACTGGCTGTGTATGTAAATGAGACTTGAAGCTGGTTGTTAGTCACAAGACAACATACGGTTATTGTACTTTTTAATAAATCATTTAGGACCCCAACTGTCCTAGACAGTAGGAAGAGTGTAACAGAGAGAAGGATGGCACTTTATATATATATACATATATATATATATATATATATCTAGTGTATATCTAATAGACATCATTTCTGCGTTAAATGAACGTGGGTGGCTGCGAGAGATATAGATACCAGCACCATTCTGTTTATTCTTACGATGAGTGCAATAAAGTACTGCAATACGTAAAGCACCGTAATGCATTTGCGATTTCAAAAACACTACCATAAATTACAATGTGAATACGAACATCAAGGGAAATTTTATGGTCTGAAGGATAATGCAACGTCAGAGCGTGGATTGTATTGTAGTATATATATCTTGTCGCAGTAAGTGATAAAATCTCGGCATTCGAAAATAGTTTAATATCTTAGTTTTCTGTAGGAAATCAGTAATATAAATTGTGTATTATTTTGTGAAATCAGTCCACGAACTGAACATTAGACAATGTTTTGTGTAAGAGATTGATGACAAATCTTAAGAGTTGAAATTAAGTTACGATCCAACGCTTTAAATTCCGGTGCTAACTATTACAGTACTACGTTTTAAAACCGCTGCATTTTACGCACTGGGAGGTTCTGTGTACAGCGGATGTGGCTAAGAAATGTCATAATAAATTTATGAAAGTATCTCTCATCCAGTTTCACCAATATCTGATCAATGGATACAACATGTTGAGTGAAACTGTTAGTGTATGGTTCCAAATAACATAATTTTGTAGGTCAATATAACAAAACACTGGAACTGCCTGACAAACTGTAGTGAATTATGTTCACACAGGATTTTAAAATAAAACGTCTAACGGTTTTGGTGCTGGTATCAGATCTTCAACGATCCCAGTGGCCGTGCGGTCTAAGGCGTGGGTCTGCGGCCTCCGCTTACTGGGATTGTGGGTTCGAATTCCACCGGGGGCATGGATGTCTGTCTGTTGTGAGTGTTGTGTGTTGTCAGGTAGAGGTCTCTGTCCGTACGGTATGTCCGTACGATGTATTGTATGTTGTATGTACGTCCGTACGTATGTATGTATATATACATATGGTGTGTGTGTGGTACGTAGCTTATATATGTATGGCCTACTACGTACATTTGTACGAATGTATGTTTCTGAAATACGGTCTGACAGCATGAGTGAAGAACATGTATTTCAATCACGTGCAGAAGAAAATAATTGAACCAAGAGAAAGGAATATTTTCATTTACGAGAGACCTAGTATTTCACAGGAAATCAAGAACGCATACAGAATTTGGAGGGAAACATGTATAAAGGCGGCTACTCTTGTAACGGAGAAGGATATGTTGGCCTTTTAGTAACTTATCTATCTCTTATATATGTTTAGAAACAGACTTCTTATCAAATTATCACATAAAGAATTTGTAGCCGGAAGAATGACGGAATCACTAAAAGAGGCTATGATTTTATGGATTTCCTTTTACTGCAAAACCTGAAGACGAATGCGATGGTCACAATCGTGACCTCTAACCTTGACTTGCAGCCTATACAACAGAGGTGTGTCCGAATCATCCGCCCTCTGTGTATGGAGACAGATAGGGTGGTGTCTGGGTGGCACTCAACATTCTGTGCAGCTGTTTCTATGCCAGTTAAAGAAGAGGAAGTTCTGCGAGCAGATATCATTTATTCAGTGTTAGAGACTAAATATACTAAATAAACTTCCGGTTTCAATAAAGGGAGTGACGTTTCTTCACTAGTTGTTATAGTTTCTTAAGGACGCTACTCCACGGAATTACATGTAGTTAGTTAGGATAAACTACTTGGTTAATAGTTATCTCAGTCTAGTAAGGACTTGTAAATACGGTCACGAATTTTGGGTTCCATACAATGCGAGAAAATTCTTAACTCTGTCAGCGACTAATCAGCCTCTCAAAAAAAAACCTCACGAATTAAAGACGCTTGCTCTATGGAAAACTGTCGACAGGATTAATTCGGTTCAGAATAGGTTCAACAACTGGCTTTTGTGAAAACGCTAATGAAGTTTCCTGTTCCATAAAAGACGGTGAATGCCTGCGCCATTCTTACATTCTGAAGGAGGACTGTGCTCCATAAAGGTAAAAGACAGTTGCTTATTCTGCGAATAGTGTTGTTAGAAGCCATGCCAATCGGTTCTTTTTACCAAGTTCTAGTATCACGAATGGAGAAAACAGCCTCCAGCTATGGTCAACAGCTGCGGATGTAGTAAGAAAAAGTTACGGACAGCCAGTATTTGGGTCCTTTATTAGAGGGTAGATCGTAAAATTTACCCTGTAGAGAGGTGCTTGTTACTTAATCTGCAGAGGGTTAAATTGGAGAGGTTGTATTGAAAGATCCTGGCCACGTTAAGAGGTGACGTTGGGATTTGCAGAAAAAGAACTCTGTGACGTTCCTTATACAGGCTAACTGTCTTTAGGATGGTAAAATAATACGAACAGGACATTTCACACGAGTGGGGGCCACGTTCAAAGTACAGGTGATTTGCTGCTTTCGACCAGTGGAATTTGCAAGCGAAAAGTTAGGAATTGGTGGAAAAAGTAAACAAGTAAGGTAAACTAAAGTAAACGAATTCCCCGTCCTTACTACCTCCAGTACTAAGAATAGGCCCGTCCGCTAACTTCACCAGGTTTTGCTTGCCAAAATCTAGGAAATAACGTAGCTAGAGGTAGAGAGTTTCATTATGATGGATGAAAATCTACGACTCATAAGCGTAAATGTTGATGATGATGAGTTACAAAAAACATAATTATTACCTTTGTCGTCGTCAATCGTCTTGGATTTCTACACACACAACTTTTCCTATTCTGCATCGAATCACGTAACGTATGCACAAAATACAAAGAATCAGCTCACATGCCTTACGTGGCGAACAATAGGACGGCCTCTTCTGGAAATTTCCCCCTTTTGAAATTCTGCGTATAGTGAAGAGCCCCGAAACGTACAGTGTAGTCTGCATTTTTTTGGTTCACTACTGTATGGTCAATGTCTAAAATTTCCTTCATCTCTCCATTATATCCATTTTTCCGATATTATTTTACATCTGGAAGTATTTGTTGTTTATTTAGTCCATTCTCATTATTTTAATGTTTTAGGTGATTACAGAATCTGGTAGACCTTAGCCTTACCTAAAAGGGCATATTTTCATTTTCCAGTGATTTTTATGAACTATTATTGAACATTTTTTAAACTTATTTTTCGCTTATAATTTTAGGCGCATTCACATAATCGCGAAAAGCACCTGTTACATTTGTCATGTCCGTCCGTTTCTCCGCATGTATCAGCCTGGCTCCCACCTGACATATTTCCGTAAAATTTGATGAGGATCTGTTTAGAAAATCCAAATTTGGTTAAAATCGGACAAAAAATATAGGCTCTTGACATGAAGGCCTAACTACGTTTTATTGTTATCGGTGACACCAAATCGCTATAAAGCCGCCTCTTCAAGTGAAATTATGTCACGTTGTTAGATAGCCGAGGAGGTATAAATATTACGCGAAAAGCGCCACAACATTACGTTATACGTACATTACCTATCTTGTTGACATTAAGGGTGTATAGACTGATACTCCGGGTAAAACTATTCCCGTGGCCAATGATTGAGACTAATCTTACTAAGAACTCCCACGTGACAGAGAATAGATTTGTATTATATCGTCTTTCCGAAACGATGTTTGAAAACCCCCCGACAGTGATCAATGTCCAAATAAAAAAAACGCTTTTATTGAAACAAATTAAGTTCTGCTGAGAAAACAGCCGGCCTCAGCCGAACGTCTCATTCCAGTGATTTATCACCTTCTCTTCTTCTTCGGGACGTCCCGGAATCCTGTTTCGGACTGCGGACTGGATATTCTGACTGGTCTCCCTGTTATTCTCCTTTGTTTTCCGAGGCAAATGCCGGGATGATGCCTCAAAACTGGGCCACTGCAGATTCCTTCCACATCCTTACCGATTTATTACTCACAAATTATCCTACCTTATGCTGCTTTATTCCTATAGCCTAAGCGAGCTAGTGAGAGCTTCCATCAGTAAACCGTAGGCCTAACTAAAAATCACGAAGTCCAAGAAGCAGAGTCTTTCCCCAGGATCGAATGGTCTCTTGGTTACAAATATATTTCTAGACATTCACAGGACCCCAATGTTCATCACTGTGCTCACAAAAGGCAACGAATTGTCCTTGAACGAAGCTGCATTTATTCAGTCGACTTTCTTCCACCCCAGTGTTTCAACTTAATTTTCAGCTTATTCTGCGGTTTACACCTGGGTGGTAGAAAAGACATTGAAAGAATAACATTGTGGGGAACCTTAATAATATAATTTTGTGAATCCGCAGTAATTAAAAGTAGCTCAGAATAGTGCGATTATTTGTTACACGTGTCTGGCTTAGCTACAACTTCGAGGATTACAACCAAAATTTGGTTACGTAGCTTAAGGTTGGGATTTTGAGACATAAATTTTAACTATTACAAATGGAGAACTTGAGAAAGGAACTGTTCAGGACAAGTTCCAGGTAAAAGTGTATACAGAAACAACTAGAGAAGGCGGTACCAAACGTATCACAAGCACGACGGAAGCTCAGAGAATACAAGCATGTCCGAAGTAATTTACTGCCGCAGGGGTCTTGTCACGAGAGAACAGAAATTTGGCACAAGACATCGACTACACGCACGTGGATAAAATAAATACAAGTCCACGTAATGTAAAGTACTTTCTAATAAGAGTATTCGTGTATACAAGAATCTAAGAGACATCGATTATAAACACTAAGTACCACTGCCTTAAACTTTCATACAAGAACAAATTGTGAAAGTATTCGCCAATAGCTCTGGCTCTGACTGCATCTATTGAAACCCAACAAATTACAAGTTTTTTTTATTATTATTAAAATATTTGAACCGAATCTTATTACATATTGGCATCCCAATATTCATATAAGCAATATTTATAAACTGAGATTCTACGTCACAGAAAGCATAGTGTCTACCTGTAACTAGCCCTTTAACGTTTTGAAGTCTGGTAGTACATATAGGCCTACATACTGCCAGTTTTAAAAATAGAAACTCTGCATTGCTTCTACGTAATGCATTTATGTGCTTTGAACGGATCTCAGAGAAAACAGCGATTAATTTACCATCCAGCATTAACTCATTGGTTTTTATATTCGATACCGAGTTTATACTGTGCGGTATGAAATATACCTTCATATGTACTGGTACTTTGTCTTTAAAATGTTAAAGCACAAGAATTAAATTTTAGACTATCAATTGTGTTTTATTCTTAGAATAAACAGTTACGTTTCCCTAGATACCATTAATTGGTCAGTATTTTTAATATAAACGCACTGTTTTCTTTTAGGTAGGAAATCATATAGATAAACGTCGGAGCTGTATGTAATGTACGGATCGAACTACCCACAGGAATTTGCTGTACTTGTCAAGTCTGTGAAGCGGAAAACGAACATTTCTACTTGTCGTGTTGGGGCCACATAGGAAACGCTTGTCCAGTTACGGGCCCGACTGTAATAAATCTCGGACTGTTATGCGTGCTCCACATTGAGATCGACCGCAGAAAGTAAACTGGCACCGTAACTTAATGGATGACAGTAGACTGATGTTGCACATGCGCGTGGCGTAGGCCAAGTGCCGCTTATTAGACGTGTAACTGACATACCAATGCTGGCAGAGACAGCCAGAGTACCACTGCGAAAAATAATAAGGGGACAAGGGGGGGGGGGGTGAAGGAAAGTAAGAGATAAAGAGAGATCAGAAAGAAAGGAAGAGGATTAGAAAGGTAGAAGAGAGTAATTAACCCAATCCTCGATATGATTATTTTAACCATTCGAAATTCCGAAGTTCATCTGGACTTATTTAAAACTTTAACACTTTACCGGCAGTAAATACACACAGCATCCACTACAAAATCCTGTCGGTTAATACTGTGTAGAGAAAAAAACCTCTCTTCATCCTCAGACTATGTGAAAACTACAACTACATTCTATAGGCAAATCCAGACCTTGTTCCTGTTAAAACTTGTGGCAGATAATGAAACCAATATAATTTAAAAGTTACCTGGAGATTAAACCAGAAAGCGTTTACATTACGTTCCGCTGAAGATAAAATCCTATTATTATGTAGCATAATGCAGCTGTCTGCCTTTCTGTCTCTCACGTTCCATCATACTCTCATCTAAACCATGGAAGTTAATGAATCACATAAATGTCCCACGTATGACTGGAAACATAAAATACTTATTGCAAAATATTCTTGTTATGATCTATATACACACAAACACATTGCTTATGAGCAGGCCTACTTGTAGTGCATGCGTACGGCTACTCAGTTTGAACATATGCTGCTATATATCAAACCCTCAGTCCACTGTGTTCCGTGTCTATGACATCATGGACAAGCAAGGACTTTTTGTTTTAATTTCTCGTAACATAATTTATATTTTCCGTCATGAGTTATAGCGGAATTGAAATTAAATATTGCTATGCCAACCTACGGCATAACTCTTCTGTTCGTAATCAAGGTTCATGTGTGCAACGTGGATACGTAGACGGAGCTATGTAACACACCAAGCAAATGGAGAGCCATTTGAAACATCATTACTTTAATGCTGAAGTATTTGCTGTATTTTAGGTTAGTAGGTACATAAAGTCTGACTACATTTCCCAATGCAAGATTGCAAATTAAGTGTTCGTGACGTATGCCCTTATACACAGCCTTTACCAAAGCTTTCTTTACTTTCAAAATGTCATATGGTTTCACTGCAAACGCACATAGTAATTTCATGTAACCCTTAAGAAAAGCACGGCCTTCCCTGCGCCGGTTTTCACGAAACTCTTAAATATTCAGTAGCATAACATTAATATATCTTATAGCAAATTTAATCGAAACTGGACAATAAATGTCGAAACTATGAACACAAATTTATTTACATTTCAAAGTAAAGTACGACATTTTGTGGCGAAGGGCCCCACAGCAGATGCTACGGAAGCACCGCAGCCTTGAGGCTTACTGTGCAACCCTTGTGATAAAGATGATTAGTTTTTTTGTTTTTCCTTGTAATGGAGCAGCAGTGGAATGAAATAGACAGGGGAAAACCTAAGTACTCGTGGAAAAACCTGTCCCAATGCCACTTTGTCCACCACAAATCCCACATGGACTGACCCGGGATCGAACACGGTCCTCCTCGGTAAGGTCTAACCGCCTGAGCCATAGCACGGCCTAAAGTACGACTTCCACTGCACCGACTTTCAAGCAAACTACTTTCACTCCATACAGTTATGTGGACATCTCCTGTACCGAATTTTACCAAAAAACGTAGAAAATATAAGCGTAATTTTATTTACACCCTTAACTCAGAGTGAATTCAACTGCACTTATTCTCAAGGAAGATTCCATAGAAAGAAGGCGCAAAAGAATTAGGTAAAGCCGCGAATAACAGAGTTTACACGCTATGTGAAGGACGTTTCTGGATAGTTGACATATTTGGAAACGTTACAATATTTGGAGAGTCTTCAAAATGAAACACACCTTTAGGGTTTCTCTTATGAGAATGAGGTCGGAAAGGAATCCGCAACAGGCGGCACGTTGTGTCTGTAGCATTATTTGCGAGAACGACAAAATCTGCTTTATTCAGACAGGCAGATCGCAAGCCACGCGACTGTGGCACAGTCTCAGAGGGTCTTCTAGAAACGTATAAACTGGCCAGACATCCTTGTGAAGAAGGTGATCGGACAGGTTGGAATGAAGCCAGGATATTGAGTACTGAAAGTGTTAGCAAGTATGGGAAGTAAAATGAATAAGTACCCGTGGCCTATTTTACGAATCAACCAGGCAATTTGAATCGGATATTTCGTACATTTGTTTTCCCCATGATCAGCAAGGAGGTCACGGAGTAACAGGGACGGCCAGTAGGATGTGGATCCTTGCTCATGATTACTTCCCTTAAGGTCTACTTTTAGGCGTGTGAGCAAAGCAACTGAGAAAAGCGAATCTGAGCGTTATTTTCTCTGCCTTATCTCTATTCACATGAAAAACCTCGGCTCCCACTTGTTACCGGACAGCTTGGGTTCGAGTCCTATTTTTCGTCTTGGTAGACACCCTAGTTTTATTTTGGCAAAACAATTAGAACATTTGGCGTAGGAAGACGCGACTCAAAAGGGAAGGTCAGACCGGCAGCCATAAAAGGGGTGGGGGAGAGTAGTCAAGAAACTAAAAGGACTTGCTGGCTTTTGTCAATTCCCGGTTTATTCAAAAATTTAGAAAGCAGACTCTTTGTTGATAAACCTTAATACTTGAAAATGAACCTCCATAAAATTTAGTAGCGATGTTACCAGCTGTGTGTCATAAACAGCCATTTGTAGAACGAAAACTGCGAAGATTGGGATCAACTAGTTGTAAGAGAACACAAGACAGGCTCGGTTGTTCATCTGGTGGAGTTTAGGGAAACAAATTAGCTGTCCCACAAGATTGTCGGCTTCTGCTGAACTAAAATATAATAAACGAAAACACGTTGCTAAAAGTTATCAATATTGCAGAAGTGAATTGTATTGAGTGCTACAAAATAATAATAATAAATTGGGGAAGTGTTTAAATTACCAATTGAAATTTCTTTGTTTAATTTTGGAGTGCAGCGTGGAGTGTAGGACGGTAGTCTGTTAACGTTCCACACGACAATAATCCCTGACGATAAGACATCATACCTACCGAACTTGACTAGTTGATTACCACGTCTGTGTTTTCCGTTGCCTGCGGAAAATCACATCTAGAGACGTTGACTCTAGAAAGGACGGTAGCACACTGGACAGATTTCGTGATGTTTTATGTTGTGATTTTACTACACTCGATAGAATAGACACGTTGCTTAAAATGTGACTAAAAACAAAAGGCATTTTAGATGAACACCATAGTAAATTTATCTCAATATTTTGCCAAATCCTTCTTGGATAGGAAACGGATTCAGAAAAGTTGTGGAGAAAATCAAAAGACACGCTATATATCAAATATATTTATTAAAATATCATGCCGTTTACGAGAAAATCCACAAATTCAAGTAAACTAAAAACGTAAGTGCAATTCTTACTTGAATTGTGGACATTATGGACGGAAATGTGAAGTGAAGATACGTCTTTGGAGGCACAGAATTAGAGGGGAGTAGAGTGTATTTGTCTGGTTCAGAAGAGAGCCTAGTACCGGGCGTCTGAAAACATGGTAATAAAATTTGGATTAAGTAATACCTGGAAACTGACTAGCTGAGCGAGTACATCATTTTTCAAAGGCTGTGCTCCGTGTTGTTCACTGCTCGTATAAGCTACAACCAAGACGAACAGAGAGTGATTCAAAACCCTGAGCCAGACGATTGGAATGCTTCTTGGGGCATGTCCTCATGTTTCTCTTTTGCCTTTGCCTTTTCTGAATCTCCTTCCATTAAGTTTCACCGCTTTTCGTAATAGTAATTTATAAGCCCTTTACTTACACCTGAGGAAGCCAAGGCTCATATCAGACCACAGAAGGTTCAATCACACAAACTCTTATTCTTATGCAGTGAACAAGCTAGCCTGCATAGTAGTACTTTCTTATATCCTGTCTGGAATGCATTTTGCAGTGGGTGATTTATGTCCAACCACACGTTCATATTGCGGATCTGAGCAGTAGAAGTCTTCAAGGAATTACACATCACTTTTCCCATGTTATTTAACTGCATATGAATCACTCTGTGTGCTCATGACAACTACAAGATTGTTACAGCTGCAATTGATATTTCAAACACTCAAACGTTAAATACCTTCTACCGATATGCTCCCCCTAATATCCGAAAGAAGCACTGCTGTGTCTGAAGGTTCCCATGCTTCGAATTGGTGGAAATTTACTTGCCGTGAAAAGGGGAAATACTCGGAGGAAACTTTATATGATTAATGGCAATTAATTCAATTATTACTTTAAAGAAAACAATTTACGTCCCCAGTACAAACCTGAAACACTTAAATCCCTTTAGGGAAAAAACCTTCTTAATTTAGAGCATCAGACAAAATGGAGCCGAACTCATGAACGTCATGAAAGGGGCTTAATATTTTGTATCCTTATAAACGTGTGTCGTTATAACCGAGAAGTATAATGTTATGGTTAACAGAGACAAATTAATTCGTACCACAGAAAACCTGACTCTATAGACGAGGTGTCGTATAAGCCGATGTCGTTATAACCGGGTTCGGCTGTATATAAATAAACTTTGAGGACGAAATTGTGCTTTTTTTCGCTGAAAGCAGGAGGTGCGTGTAGTTACTGCTGGGTTTTAACAATTTAACACACTGCATGGACTACATGGCAGATTTGGGCCTATGTAAGAAAGTAAGAGTAAAAGGGATTTTAGCTGTGGCAGTTTTTATAGACATGAATACACTACGAAATATATTTACATTAAGAAATTACCACATGTAACGATGAACTAAAGATCACAACAACAAGTAGCGCAAGAAACAAACAAGAAATTGTGTACATTTTGCTGGGCTTCGAAATCAATTGAAATCGTAGGATTAATTGAAAAATCAATTATCGCTAGAAGCACGAGAACACACTCTGAGAGAGAGAGGGAGAGAGAGAGACAGAGAGCGGGGAAAGAGGCAGAAAATGTTTAATTAAAGAATAGTGGTGAGTGGCGAAATAAATGTGACATTGGTGAGTGTCGCTGTAAATATAATATTGGCGAGTGGCGCATTAAACATAATATTGATGACTGGCGCAATAAATTCAGGGTCTAATATTAAATTTCCGTTTCTCTGAAGTTCCACAAAATTGTCGAATATGTAACATACCTCAATAAATCTTGGGATGGGGCTTTTATGTATCATTTGGCTTGAATGGACTGATTGCATTCTAGCCAATTGTTTGGATGCACTTCATTCGTTCACTTGCAACACTACTCTGGCTGTACACATTGCATGTATGGCAAATCGATACGTGATCACTTAACGGTCTAATGAACGTTTTGCGTAGGTTTCAACTGCAGCTATAGGATTATCACCTGACAAGCTGTTATTAATGAAGATGCTGCTACCAGTTGCCACGCCTGCCTTCAAACTGATTTCTCTACACAAACAGAATGCACGTAAACTCCCCAACCTGATCAGAATCTGTTTCGTAAGACTTTCTGCTACGTTGCTTCCTAGAGCTACATAAAGTAAAGTTTCATTGACAGGAGCTAAATTTTGCCAACGAATGCTGCTCACAACTCTGAGAATAAACAAATATTCTTCCTCTGAACAAATTTAACTGAATGGTCTTCGTAAGGGAAAGGCAGTTTATGTTGGGCCTGCTTCCCTTCATTAACAGAAAAGAATGTAAAGTTTGTGTGTGTATGTGTGTGTCTGTCTGTCTGTTTCCTCCTTTTTAACGTCTGAACCATCGGTTTTTCCCGAAACTTGGTACTAGGAGCACCGGCAGCCTGGTGCAAGGAGGTGCAATTTCAACACCTTTGTATTTTGACATTTAATAATTTATTAAATCAAACAATAAGATATTACAAAACTAATTTTCGTACAGTTCCTACAGTTATTGTGCAAGGCCTAACTAAGGATTCAAATTAAATTAAAAATACCTTACTTTTTTTAGCAGCATTGATCAGTAAAACATCTGGTCACTCTGCAGCACATTGCAAAATATCCTGTGAGCTCTCTTGCTGGTAAGAGTAGTATATTACAAGACCATTTCAAAGTCTTGTTTTTAATTTCCTATACTCAGTAATAACAACAAAACGTTGCGAAGGCGCGAATCCCTGAGTTGGGAGCGACATTATTGTCAGTTTATTTTAGGTTCTGAAGTGATGTCTGTTTAACATAGTTTGGAAACGGCCTGTTTTCGGAATGTTTTCACAGTATTATTTAAAAGAGCATTACTCTTCAAGGAGTTACCTGATGAAGACAGCCGGATTTTATCATCATAAATAAGATCCATAAATGTTCTGAATCTTTGAAGAAGAGAATCGATTAATGATTAATTACGGAAAAATAAAATTCATTTGATATAGCAAAAGAATCAAACGAATGTGATACAACTTCTTTAACCAGAGTTTCTGAGAAATATGAGTCGTATATGATCTTGTCAATACGTTCCAAAAGGAAGACAAGCAAGAAGCAGATAATGTAAAGAAGAAGGCGTCAATTGAAATCTGCGGTCTTCTGGGTTATTACACGGCGTCGTGTGGTAATTGTTTACCGACGTTTCGGGACAACGTATCGGTCCCATCCTCACGGGTCATGAGTCCGAGTAGGAAAAAGCCTATAACATAGATTCTGGCAAGCACGGCGGGGTAGCAAAACGTGTGATGTGATGAGAGCCAATAGGGTGAGAGAGGGGTGGATACAAACAACGTATAGCTGCTGGGGTACCGAGAATGCAAACAGCTAAGACAGTTGGAAAAACATAATGGAATAGAATAACAGTAAAGGAGGAAAATATAAGATAAAGCTAGATAAATAAGTCCCAAATAAACCAACAGTAAAAATTAAAAATATAAATGAATAAATTAGAAGAATAAAGAATCAAAACAGAGTGAGGGTGGGGGGGAGGAGAGACACGAAAACTTGACCCCTGAGGATGGGACCGATACGTTTTCCCGAAACGTCGGTAAACAATTACCACACGACGCCGTGTAATAACCCAGAAGACCACAGATTTCATCAACATCGCTGCGGAAACCTGAAATCAAGGCGTCAATTGTCCAACGAGCACCTAGATTCGGAACAAAAACAACGTGATTAGTACATAAAGCTGTTGTGACGATGATGATGATCAGAACAGAAAGCCCGATCAAATTAACGAGCCGAAGCAGGCTGCTACTTAAGTTCGCGTTTATATGGCAATCTGCACTTACCCAGAACTGCAGCCATCCAACAGGCACGCTAGGACTCCTTGTTCTGCTGCTTGATCATATCTGTACAGGTGAGAATGTTGTTACACAGAGACATAACGTGTTTCTGCATCTCTTATAAACGTGCAAGTGGTAATCACTACAGCCCCACCCTCAGAAACATTAAGGTTACGCCCTTTGCCTTACAGATTTCATCCACTTTCGTTGCTGAAATTAACAGAAATTTTAAATTTCAATTATAATTTGTCAGTAACTTTCAAGATTGGTATATGGAAAAACAGCAATGATATATTATCAATAAAAGGCACTGTATAAACTTTTACATTACCATCTGAGTGTAATTTCAATTCTTACTTTTACACTGATCAGGCCTATGAGCTTTCCAGATATGCTGGGATATGAGGACCTCTTACTGAAAATAACAGACTGATGCTTCTAGAAAGTAATGAATAATTGTAAGGACAAGACTAACTACGCGACCTTAATATTTAAGGAAATTAGCAAGTCCACATGTTGAGAATTGTTTACAAATAAAGGATAAACAGATTTGGTAAAATTATCGCACTGCTTAATTAAGAATGACGTCTAGAAAGCATATGGGAAGAGATGTAGTTCATCTTCACAATAAACAGTGATTATTTCCTTAAACGTCATTAAAAGATTTGATTGTATACTAGAGACGCAGTATGTTTCGGTGAGAACGGAACTGAAGTTTAAATATTACGTAAATAAATTTCATTTTTACATTCTTGTGTGATGTTTGTGATCTTATTTTAGGTAACTGCAATATGTGTTTCTTTGTCGGATTAAGATGACATATATTTGAATGTCATACTAAAGAGTCACCGCCATTATAAGATATTTTAAATCTGTGAAAAAAATACATACTGGTAAATACTTTGCAAAAATAACATCCCAAAGGCAAAACTAAAGACGTTAGCAGCGCCCTATGAAATCATTCCTTTCTTTCCTTAACTAAACCCAAAGACGGTAATGGGCGGATATCTTGTTTTCATTTAATATTTTATATTAAAAGCTAGAGCTGCCCTATTCCCAGGATTGGAAGGCAAAATCTTTCTCACACACAAAGAAAGCTCTGAGTGTAATTTATCTTACGTACAGCGATATTTTTTGAACTAAAATACATGTCAACGAGTATGGAACGACATCCTTACATGGAATGCATCTGATGATTGAAACTAAACGTATCATGAATAACGTATGGAATACAGCTCGTAAGTGTCAGAGGTAGCGCATGCGTACTGATGTTTCTCAAGCAGCTCACAACAAACCGCTTTTTCTCTCGACAGAACCAAGTTGTAAGTCTTCCCAAACAAACACTTAAGTCACACGTCCGTTAATGCTGATTTCACTTTCAAAATGTAAATAAATGTAATTCCAGTAGAATTCACAAGTTTTTGCTTGGTGTTATTTAAACTTTCGTCTGTTATAAAAAGAATAAATTAGACGTTACAGAATGATAAAACAAAATGCCATTTCTTAATCTAAAGTAATGTACCCTCTTATTCCGGCGTTCTTAAGTAGAAACTGAGGAAGATCCTGAAATATTTTAATCAGAAACTCCGTGCAACTATTTGGAATTCGAGAAGACTACAGTCCAAGTGAACATGCAAGGGTTAATGTGTGAACTCAATCACTCATTACGATAAATTTGGCGCAATGAAGGTCAAGAGCAAACTAATTAATGAGACATATTACTAAGAAATAAACTGACAAAGACTCAAATAACTAAACAACACAACCAACAAAATGAAGACTAACCTTAATGTATAAAACAATTGTTGAGCATGAAGACACTATTTAAAAAATCAAGAATTCCAGTGCGATTTTTTAGAAGGGACGAAGGTTTAAAATCATCAAACTAAAATCCCGCCATTTATTTCTAAACCAAAACAGATTAAGTTTATTTCTCAGAAAATACAAGTTTGGTGTCACTTTTATTAACCTTTCAAGTCTTGTAAATTTGTTCACGTTCATCAATGTTTTTTTACTTCCGCCTTGAGTTGAATATTTCCTGTTCATATCATCATTTAAACATAGTAACAACGCCGAGGAACCTCATACAGGAGGCCTAGGTCCTCTAGGGCTGTCGAGCCATGCGAAAATAACACCGAGTCAGAATAACAAACTGTAAAACGCCACATTAATTATGAAACAAAATTTATATTTATTTTCTCAATTTAGTTCGGAATTGCTGGATTGCAGAAAGGTCTGTGGATACTAACTTCCACCTTAGTCTGTACTTCATATAATCACACTAAGTAAATTCAGGAACTCGATCCTCGTTGCCCTGCGGTCTAAGACGTAGTCAGCGGCCGCTTCATTGCTGGGATGGCGGGTTCAAAACCCGCTGAGTGACTGAATGATCGTTTTGTTTGTTATATGTTGTGTAGGTAGCGGCATCTGCGACGAGCTGATCGCTGGTTCAGAGGAGTAGAAGACCGGGGATGTTTGTATGACTGTGTGTGATCTAGAAACCTTAAACCATGAGGCGGCTTAGGCTCAACTTAGGCTGTTGCAACACGGAAAAAAAGAAGGAAATTTCTTCTTTTCAAGACAATAGTATAGTGTTTACTAGAGTCATGGACGTATTTAAGAAATTTCCAAGCGTCTTATAAAACTCGAAGTTACTTTTTTATTTTCACGAGAAGCTTCCACTGGACCCTAAACTAAGCTAGATTAATCCAGTCCAAATGCTCATAATTAATCACACTAACTCCATGGGGCATATTACTCTCTGAAAAGCTACTAGTCCTTCAGCTATTTAAGACATCGCGTTTTGTGGAATCCAACGTTTAATCACAGTTTTAACTACAACACACCACTGAACACATATCACAGCCAGTTCCATCCATCCAACACTAACTTATTACATGAAACACTGTCCTTGTTAAAAATTTAATAGTCTCTCTGCTAAAGAAGGAATTCCGCGGGTTTTATGAAAAGCGAAACTTCTTCCCTGAGTACTCAAGAGCTCACCATTGGGCCATGTCCTGAGCCGGATGAATCCTGTTCGCAGCTTCGTAAATAATTACACACGTTACGAAATGAGAGCATTAACTTCAGGATATCTTGTGCAGAACTGTGCAATTGATGTTGAAAGCAGATTATGTCACGTATGCTCTTTCTCTCTGCTCGTTCTTACGGATGTTTAGAGAAAGCTACGCTGGGACAAGGTATGTAACATACCAGCGACGTAATTAGCCACTAATTATTGCATCTACGCGTACAACATTCCGAGACACTTCCAAAAACATTCTCTCCATTTTAGAAATGTGTCAAGTTACAAAGGAATGTAAACAAATCTTCATTAATGTTACGGACTCAGTGTTGTATTAATTAGCTGGAGACTGTAAATACTGTACTTAAGTTTCAAGCTTCAAGACTGACCTACTGAGCTCATTTTGCTTCTCAGTTTATTTAAAATCGCTCTATCAATCTGTTAGATATACAGCTGCTATGTTTCTATTGCGCAGTCGTGGTTGTTAAAGGTTCACTGCTAATCACCGTCAGTGAGGGAGCTGTAATTCATTGTGTTATTTTGTGCACAGACGCTACCGAATCGGGGAAACCTGTAATTTTTCTACCATCCATCCATCATCTATCTATCCGCTTCTGTGCCTGTCTGTCTATCTGCCCACCTACCTACCAACAACCAACCAACAACCAACCAACCCAAACCAACCAACAACCAACCAGCAAACCAATCAACCAATCAACCAACCTACTTACTTACATCCCTCCCTCCCTACCTACATACTTAGGTACCTATCCATCTGGCTATCCATTTGTTTATTATCCATCAATCCATCCATCCATCCGTCTACATATCTATCACAATGCACGGCGTTACACTGCAGAATACCTTGTGTATAAGTAATTACATATTTTGGCAGCCTCCTAGTTGTTGCTAGCTTTGGAATAAGTGTCTTAACGATAATATTTATATATTTTTTAAGATTTTTGAATACAAAAATGACAAGACTCTACTTTAACTGGCAAAAAAGACGATTTTGCTTCGAAAATATGTGATCTTTAATTTTTTGTTTTTGGTATGAGATTAAAAAGCGTACAACTGATCTACTATGTTGTCATGACAATACCCGAATTATTTCAATGACGATTTGTAGAACAGAAATAAATTCAGGTTGACCCAAACACACATTCACGCGCGCGCACGCAAAGGGCAAGGTTATGATGCCACATTTCCTACAAAAAGGAAGCAAGGTAAAAGCACTCAAACTACTGAATTGTATAAATATTAATCCCTTGAATCACAGCGGATACTGCAGCTTATCTCCTGCTGTAACGTTATAAAGCAAAACCTTAGGCCTGCACAGTGTATGCGAGTGTTTCATGTAATTCTCATTATGAGTGTCAACTGTTTTTCCTGAACAACATTAAAAAGTTTGTTTCTGCAATTTAGAAGTAATGTGCTTTCAAATTTTTACCTCTCTAAAAATAGAGAGAATGTGACAAAATAATTGAACCAGACCTAGTTATAAATTTCCCTCATTTTACCTTAATTCAAATTACCATGAAAGTTTCCTTTGCCTTTACCTTTGAAATGTTATGACAGATCTCCCGCAAGCCATGAATCACGTTACATTTTATTCACTAATTTATATTCACCTGTAATTATTGTAAATGTAGATAAGTATCGTGATCCAGTAGCACCTTTCTTTTCAAGAGACTGAAATATGTATCTTTATTAATTACACGTTTTTCCGCAACCGTCCAGACCTATAACTGAAATGAAGTGGAAGTAGCTTATACACACACATCATTTTTACTGGGTAATTACAAATGAGAACTCGTTTTGGAAGGTACTGTAGACCTGTCGTAAGACAGAATACGAAATTATTCAGTATAAGGGTATACAGGACCTGCTGTGCCTTAAGGGATTTTAAAATAGTTTACATCAAAATCCCCTCATTAATTCGATTACTCTTACAAGAGAGAGGCTATCAGATTACATTTTTACACGCAGTACATTTATGTCTCTTACCTGTCAGCATCCTGGTGAGTACCTCTACTTACACAGTCATGGTTGACCTTCTTGACCTACGTTACATGATCCTTCTGAACAATCGATTATATGATTGGCATGGCCTACTTTATTGTAGTCACCGGGGGATCTAAAAAGCAACCTGAGGCACTGACGGACCATTGATGTTTGTGTTCCGCTGCGTCACCCTGGGCGGAGGGAGGTGACAGGGGGAATTAGATATCTCATTTTCTGGCTGTGGCGCAATTCAAGGCCCTACGTCACATTTAATTTATGGATAGTGTTTTTAGAACCGCACCAATGATGAAAGGTTAGAGGACGCTCAGTGGCACGGGGGATGGTTAGATGTACAGAAAATGATATTCCGAGCGGAACTCACAGTGGAATCATTATACCGACGACCTCTGCCAATAAAAGACATGGGTACTAATTGCTGAGAATTACAGAGGATTGCGCGGCAACCCTTTCTCCTCCAAAATCTGTCTTCGGAATGAAAGAGAAAAATTATTGTCGAAGAATGCAGTTACAGAAGAAATACTGAGTGCTGAATGAAGGTATCATTACATTAGTATTTAGTTTGTACAGTTTTATAATAAACTGTATATATTTTTTACTTATTATAAAAAATAGCTCCACCAGGTATGAAATCAATCATTATTTTTCGGCCTAGTTTTAATGAATTTCTAACCTCGGTTTACAGGAGGATAATGGTGTTGAGGGTTTACTGGGGTTTCTTTCCTCGCTTGAGTTGCAGATAGAGAAATGTATGTAAAAGGTATAATGATATTATACCATATCTCTACTTATTTACATCTGTATTATAGGTAATTAGCAAATTATGAACAGCGCTGTATGTGAGCGTTACAATTCTGGGACTACCTCTCACTTTTGTTGAATTATCTACACGTGCTTTATCAAAGGTCCTACCTGTGTTTCATATTCTGTACAAATATCTGCATGAAAAAATGCTCAGTTTGAATAAGTTTCAGCCAGTTACGATCTACACGTAGATATTGGCATAAAGGCATGTAGGTCTTTATGCATAATGTGCGCTACTGTCGACTAATTTTAACCAAAACTGGTACTGCATATTTCTACAAATTTTAATAAAACTCACTAGTACGAAAGCAAATTTAAATCGGCTCACCGTTCTTTGAATTGTTTACATTGGGGATGAACAAAGACAGGGACAGACGTTTAATGGCAGGCTTTTCGCGACGTTTCGCTGCGAACATAATATAAAGTCGGTTTTTACTTCACAAGAAATATATCGCACCTAAATTACAAAAATGTTTCCGTCAATAGTGTTTACAGACACAATGGCCAGATGGAGGCGCTAGCCCGCTTTGAGATGTCGGTACATATATACCAGACAACATGGCTTCAATCCCAGACGACTTAAATCTTCTTGAGCCTCGCTGTGAGAACCTTGCATCTCGCCATCGCTTTTTGCTAGCAGAACCACACGAACCCTCATCTAAGGGTTTCGCAGCAGTGAAGTCTAAAATCTGAAGCAGTAAGGCCTCCATCATATTCACAGCGGCAGTCTACCACACTACAAGAAATATCCCCAAAATTATTATTCCTTTACAGGCCTGGACAGGCACTTAGGGTTCCAGGAGGTTGAGGATCCCAGGATTTCTAGACCATCGGCACATGAAGGTAGCAAGGTTGTTAGCCCTACGCACCGACCGTCTTCACCCCCAGGAAATATTTCTGGTACTCAATTTCTGTTAGAGGCTGAGTCGACCCGCGCGAACGTCCGGCTTGTAGCGCAGTGCCTCAACTAAATGCGCCACCGCGTGGCCCCCTCTATAATTACCGGTACGAAAAGATCGACGGATCATCGTGACCATTCATAATCATTATGCTTAACCTGATTCACTTCCATACCGCATACCTCACCTATCACTATAGGGAATTAGACAAACATTTTATATGAAATAATAGGCATTGATTTTGTTATATTAATACCTAAGCAATGACGTCTGTGAATAAGTCTCCCTGAAGAAGATTAATATCTGATCTAAACACGCCAAGTATGAATTAATGTTGATATTGCATTGTAGGCCTATACCTCCGAAGATGGCTTTTTATTTTCAATGATTCTATTATTAAACGACCCCACTGTGTGGCGGCTAGGAGAACTCATAGGGTGCATCAATACAAGCGCCACTTAGTTTAGGAACCTTGAGGAGATGGGTTCGTTTTCAGGCTACCTCTAGACAGCCGAGGATTCATGTTTTAATTACCGGTAGGGGCCAGAAACTCTTCTGTCATTCGAAGGGTAGATATCGGCTGTGGGGCCCACACAGCCTCCCATTCAATCATTCAATTATTACGGGGGGTAATGCCGCTGGGGGCGTGAGGCTGACCACTCTGCTTTGTGACGACTTTAAAAATGGGTAGAGATCGAAGTCCCGAGGAAGAACGATATTCAATAGACAAAGGCAGTGCTTCGCATACGCAGACGATGTAGTAATTTCTGGCCGTGCAGTGAGACATAGTGCAGAAACAGTGGAAGATAAGAAAACTGCAGCATCATAGATTGGCTGGACCATAAATATATGATTAACAGAAAGAAAAATTTTAATTATCCAGTAGAAATTGATACAAAAGGACAGAAACACGAAAATCTTATAAAACAATTATACTGGCTGTGTCTTATGGTGCTGAATATTACACCTGAAAAATAAAAAGGGAAGAGTCTTAATGACGCGGAAAGGAAAAACAGCGAGAAAAATGTAAGGTCCAACGTATGAAAATGATTATTAGAAAACAGAAAGAATCAAGAAATGTATAATACAGTGAAATATCCATGCAGTGTAACTGTAATTAAAGTATGTAGATTCAAATGACTTGGCATGTTGTAAGAGTGGGTGGTACAAGGTCAGTAAGAAGTTACTGGAAGGAAAACCAGGAGAAAGAAGGGGGAAAAGAAGGGAAGACCTAGGCTAAGGATGAACGGATGATGCTGAATCGGGCCTGAGGAATATGCCTGTAAAAAGATGAAGAACAAGACCTTTGGTCAGAAAGAAATGGACATCTCTCGTGAGAGTAGCCAAGGACGGACTAAAGTGCTATATTGCTAAAGAAGTAGAAGACAAGAAGCAATCTACTTCCACTTCCCATATACCTTCACGACATGTACAGTAACTTTACTTGCCTTTGCTTTAATACTGAGTTTGAAACAAAGAGTCATATTTGAAAAATTTTCGGGTGGTTCGAAGTGTAAAAGGCGGTAAAATTTTAGTTTGCAGTCTCCAGGTTCATGATGCGTGACACCGTCTTCTTGAAGGTAGGGACAGCAGGTTTCCATTTGTATACACTTAACAGAATATGTTCTGTCGTCATAAACCTTACGACCACAATCTAAATTTCCATTCGGGTATTATTCTATGCAAACTGAAAGTGAAAACTTGGTGATGGCTCTCGAAATATTCTTTGTGTCATTCAAATCGGAATCTTTGTGAACACTCAGGAGAGATAAATACAATACCTCGACATTCGTCGAAACTTTATTCGTATTTTATTGCACGGAAGAATCAGTTGGAAATAGCCGTGTCGTGAGGTAACGCGTGGGCAATGACTGTGATCTTACGTCTGGCTCGTGATGAGCTCAGAGTATCGTCCAACGATCTGGTTTGTGCCTGCAGCAATCGCTTGTTACATGTCCCGTACCGAATGGTACCACGCGACGGAATGTGAAGACTTTCACGTAACTCGAAATCTACGCGGAAATTAGAATTCATGCTTCATTAACTCCGCACCGAAATACTTACTTTTGCTTTATTGCGTTATAATTCTTATTTCAAACTGCTCCAATAGTGTCTCTTACAGAAGTTTTTTGGGCTATAATTTAAATAAATATTCAACAAAAGTCAAAAATTTCCCCAGATCAGATTGTAGGTTGCAGACGAGGAGATTTCTCGAGTTCATACCTTGGAGGAGACCCATGATATTTCTTTAAAAGACAGGTGGCGTATATATGGTGACTGACAAATCAAAGTACGATTTTTTATGTGACATATTATTTTCCCGTGTCTACAATTTGTCGATTCATTCCAAGTTTGGTTGAATAGAACAAGAATAAGAAAAAGAACAACAGTAGCAGCAGTAGCAATGGCAGTAGCAGTAGCAGAAGCAGCAGCAGCAGCAACAACAAAAACAACTACAGTCACATTATACAGTTATATACGGATTTCTGTGTGAATTGCTTGCGACTATCGCTGTATATTCTTTAGAACAAAACAATTTTAAAAAGGATGTAGTACAGGCAAATGAAAAGGACGTTACGCCTAATATATGCCTCTTGCAGTAGGGGAGAGGGGGGATAGTTGGCACACTTTTCACTTTATAATTTTTCACATTTTCCCTGTACATGTTAAGTTGAATATAGCGGCACGTATGGCTAGCAACACTCTTGGGCTACAATCTTACCTACACAAATTTGACGCTATTCGTAAGGAATAGGAGGGAGAGGCTTTTGCCCTAACCTCTGCACGTGTGCCAACCTGCCCCACGCACGGGGTAAGTTGGCATATGGTAAAATACGTGGAAAATCAAGATGCCAACTTTTCAAGGCCAAGACATAACAGACAGTGATTAATATAATGTTTTATGGAACAAACGTGTCAGATAGGGGCGAACCAAAGGGGGGCTACCAGGCTGCAGCCTCCCAAACACCCCAAAACTAAAATTTAAAAAGCACAGATTTTGTGAATACGATCTTATCAAGGGTTTTACGTGATTTACCCTGCAGCCAAATTCAGCCACTGAAATCAGCTGATGACTAGTACATTAGAATTTTGAATAATAAATTAATAAAATTAAAAAACAATAAGATAGGACACTGTGATTAGTCATGGAATATGTAGTTATATTTGCATGTATATAAATGTAGTTGCAGACAGTGTTATGTTGTACTTATGACATGATTTTCATAACACAATTTTTAAAATCAAACACAAATTATATTCAGCCTCAGGGTCAGCCTCCCCCCCCCCCCAATGAAAAATTCTGGTTGCGCACCTTGTGTCAGATACAGGTTGTGCGCAACAACGAGGTGTTATTATGGTAATAAAACAGTTGAGAAACAATAGAATTTCGGCCCAAAATTCAATACATTTACTTAAATTGAAAAAGAAAATCAAAAGGAAAGGTAACTCAGTATGGCACTAGCCTACCACCAGCAACACACGTTTTCATTCTAAATAAAGTATCCCAATCCTATGAGACTGGCAATTTAGGCAAGCACAGTTGGGAGAGCCATCAGTCCATTATTCAAGTGACCGCAACTTGCATTCTGTGCACTGAATCCACATTTCTCTGGATGCGCCAAGACAGTAGAGGTAGGAAGTATCCTCGGAGTCTTCTTCGTCTGTGTCGCCTGCATTTTTGGATTTTGTTTGGTATTTTTGCGTTCTGCTCTTGTAAATCTCTCTTTAGATACGTGGCACGCTTGTCTTTCTTATATTTTAGGCCCAGTTCTTCTCTCATTTGCTCCGAGCCTTCTGTTGTACTGGTGTCAAAGCATTTTTGACAGAGGTATCAGCCAAAATTACAGTTATTTTCTTTGTTCTTGTTTACATTCTTGCTCTTTTTGCGTACGGTTTAGGAAGGTTTCGAACGTCTTCTGGAGTAGCAGGACGTGTTTCAACTTTTGAAGCAGAAGATGATTATTTGGGAGAATCATCAAAATCGCAGGAAGTTCACTGTTGCTACTGGAAGCTGCTGCCTCCATAGGAGGGGCAGCTATATCTGCAACGTAATCTTCCATAAATTCTTTATTTTGAAAGATATCGCCGCTGAACAGGTAAATTCCAGAAAACTGGAAACCTGCTTTGGTATTTGCAGAAGTCAGGTGCGAAGGTGTTTTGACGACACAAGGATTGTCATGTATTTCACTGTTGTGCCTGTATGGTTAGTTATGCAGTCATCATAAGCTCGGTTAACATACGTCGTAAGCGATCCGTTCACAGGCCTGTCAAGAGGCTGGAGTTACGGCTGCAGTGTGGAGGGAAGTTGAGGACAGTCACGCCATTCTGCTTGCAGTAGTCTATTGCCCGTATGGCCAAATGCGAATCATGGTTGTCTAGCAACAGAACTACTGATCTCTCTTTAGAAGGCTTAGCATGTGCCACGAAATGTTTTACATATCTTACAAAATGCCCCTCCGTCATCTACACAGAAGGATGGACGGTATGTTCAATGACAGTGTTGGTGAGGTGGTTTTACCTCATCCTGCCTTACCCTTTTGCAGTATCTTGCCCAAATACGAAAAGAAATCTGAAATCCTTCGCCGCTTTCCTTGTTGACCGTCCACGTTTTCGCAGAGCTCTCACAGCTTGTAGCAATAATCCAGAAGTGTGTTGCTCCTATATGACCTCTTCTTGCAAGTACGCATTATTTAACTTCTTAAACCGGACAGAAAAAATCACACTGCTAAACAATTAACCAATGAGATTCTGATCGACAGCGGGGCAAGTTGACACAGTGAGCCAACATGCCCCACGTTGAGTGTGTCGACCTGCCCCGTCGCCACCTTCTTATGTTTTAGAGTGTATCATCCTCAAACAAAATGGAAGCCTACAATTCTCTCTAGCTCCAATGTTAGCCAAAAGGAGGTATCATTCATAGGCAGCACAATGTCACATGTAGCTGTAACCAAACTTCAAACACAAAACATTTTATAAAGCGATAAAAAATTACTTCCTGCGGTGTACAAAATAAAACACTACACCACAGTTCAGTCATAGCTCACAAAGCGCTGACGCATGCTAACCGCTCTCAGGAGAAGTCATTAAACAGTAAAAATTGACAGGTATTGCTATCCTGCGCCATAGTTGGGATTTATGGCCATTTTGCCAACTTACCCCTGTAGCCAACTAGCCCCCCTCTCCCCTACTTACGACCTTTTAGATAACTAAATAAAATTGGCTAATGGGTCATAGTCGTTATTTTGTGCGTCCGTTTCATAAATTGCTTTATTAAGCCCAAAAATTATATATTTTGTAATTTATGACAACAATTCAGCATTGATAACAACACTGAAGAGCTAAATAGACATAGGAATAGAAAGAATTACAACTTCATTAGAATAGATGCAGTCTAGCGAAGAGTAGAGCATTATACCCTGCAGGCAGTACTCCATAATTATCGTAGGCTATAAAAATATAATTCACCAATTAACGAAGACACAAGCAACATGCTGAAAGTCAGTCGCTTCTATTAAGGTGCAATGTATTTTAACTAGCAGCACTTCTTTGTACATCGATGTGTCCTGAATCCTGATGTACGTATGCAGAAGAGAATTTTACAAATACAGAAATTTAAGGTCATGTAATTTCTTATAACTTTTTATTTGACTTCAACGAAGAAGTAACACGTAGATACATATGCATTCCATGTTCTTTATAAAGTAAAAAACGGTCATAATACCGACAAAAGAAATGACTGCCGAACTTCCGTGTTTTTACTTTTCAGCAAGGCATGATATATACATCTTTTTAGAGAATAAATACTTTACATATGTTTAAATATTACTACTTTTATTTAGTGTGATTTGGTCGTCAAATTTTATGAAAAGTGGACCACGATCCTTTTGAAAACGTAGGTATATTATTTTCGATCTGAAACATATTCTACCATTTATTATTACACATAGAGTGTCAGAATCGATTGAAATAAAAGAAATGAAATAGGTTCTAAATATCACACAATGACGTGATGTGGTCACTGAAGTAGAATCCGGATTGTAAAAGCTCTTATTGTGGTTTTCAAACGTCCTCCAAAAACTTATTGCGGTTCAAATTAAATCATTAAAAAAGAGGTTTCCAATTTATGGCTCAAGGAAAAAGATTGCACAATTTGCACTGTGAACCATTCTTACACAACTAACACAGTGTGTATGCAATAAAAGCATTCGTGTACATTAGTCAGTTCCGGAGGCTTAATAAAAACTTACCGGATTATTACATTCGAAGCATAAACTCTACTTTCAAGAGTTTTAGGTACCATATCTTAAAACGTATTCCTAACCTGCCCCAAATGACAAGTTGGGTTTATATTACGCTTAACTCTTTGAAGAATGAGAATCATTTAAATAATATTTTAAAATTAATTTCCTTCCGCACAAAAAACACATTGATTATACATAACAAAAGTCAATAATTCTGTGCCGTTTAGGAAAATATCCACTGCTTATTGCGAGAACTATTGAAATGCGTAAACAAATGACGGTGTGAGCATAGTGCCGTCTTCTTGACGTTGAGGCAGGCGGTAGATGCAGTACAAAACTGGTTAACCTGCAACGTGGATTAAAACTTCTCATCACTTTGACGATAAATGTTGAAAGACTGCTGATAACTACAAGCTCAGTGATATAGAGTAAGGCGGGTCACAGGGCCGTGCTATGGCTCAGGCGGTTAGTCGCCGACCTCTCACAGCGAAGGACCTGGTTCGATCCCAGATCAGTCCATGTGGGATTTGTGGTGGACAAAGCGGCACTGGGACAAGTTTTTCCCCGAGTACTTCGGGTTTTCCCTGTCAATTTCGTTCCGCCGGTGCTCCATTACAACGAAAAAAATAATAATTTACATCACAGGATTGTACAATAAGCATCAAGGCTGCGGTGCGTCCGTAGCATCCGCTGCGGGGCTCTTCACAAAAAGCGGGGGGGGGGGGGGGGGGGGGGGAAGTCACAAGTAAGTTTTGTATCAGAGATACATTTTAAGTAATAAAATGTGCGCAAACAAAGTCTGGTTCATATTTCAAGAGCTGAAAATCTAGGCTTCTGAAATTATCACGTGCAAATTTAGAAAAATAAATATGCATTTGTGAAAGAAATTACTATTTCAAAGGAATGTACAAGGCTCCGTCC
Source organism: Reticulitermes speratus (assembly GCA_021186555.1). NCBI lineage: Eukaryota > Metazoa > Arthropoda > Insecta > Blattodea > Rhinotermitidae > Reticulitermes > Reticulitermes speratus. The sequence continues at coordinate 28,545,805 of JAJKFL010000005.1, forward strand.
TGATAAGCTGATGTCATCTGAGATATCAAGACAGTGCCCACCTTTTATTAAAATCGAAGGTTCGTTACGTGTTCATAACTGCTCGCTCTTTTACCCCGAGTCTTTAAGTACATATCCTGTTTCTTTAAGACAGACTGCAGACAGGACACAAATATTTGGCGGTAGTTACAAGGAAAACAGCAATGTCTTTATTCCTGGTGCCCCCTATGAACAAAGCAGTATTCATTGTTCTGATATATACACCACTCCATTTTGCCGCACACGTCTCCGTCATGGTTGCATTGCTGGAACAAAATCGTCACATGAAGGGTACTTTTTGTGAGAATCCTTCAATTTGTAGGAAGGTTTCACTCTTGCAGTTGTAGGACTGTTCTCACAAGTGACTGAGTTTGTGCCTCAATGACCTCCACTATCTGAGGTGAAACAATATGTGACACAGACGTCTTAGCTCAGCCTATAACGGTTCTCTGTTATCAGCCAATGCGCTTTCTAACATTCTCAGAATAGGCATTAGTAAAAATTATTTCTAACACCAAACGAGGGAGTGTCTGTGCGTGTAGTGTGTGTGTGTGTGTCTGTGCGTGTGAGTGTGTGTATGTACGATAATTTTATCCAGATCATCCCATTGTGTTCATCTTATGTGTGTTATAAGTTGTAACACAAAAAACGGTACGTAAGAATATTTTGTCGCGGTTTTACACAAGAAAAAAAATCACTCGTAAATAACTTTTATAGTATTTTACTTTCAATTTGATTCATTAAAATATTTGTTATATTACAGACCATCACACTTCCAATCTCTATCACATTTTCGGCGTGACATAAAAAAACAATGACGAAACGACGAGGAAGAAGGCGTAAACAGCTACTGGATGACCTTAAGGAAAAGAGAAGATACTGGAAATTGAAAGAGGAAGCATTAGATTGCACCTTGTGGAGAACTCGCTTTGGAAGAGGCTGCGGACCTGTCGTAAGACAGACTACAGGAAGAGTGCATACAAAGCAAGCAAACGTCAATTCTATACAAAACACTCGACGCCTGGACTCCAATTTTACATATATCGCCCAATAATTATTTTATCCTACTTCTAAATATTTTAACACCACTAATATACATCTTATTAAGACCTACAAAAAATTGTATACACCGCCAGCTGCTAACTGACCAAGACTGTAACCTGGTGGGATCTCACAGTAAAAACGATATATGGTGAATCCACATGTATTATATTTGTACCATGTTTTAAAGCATTGTATTGGTAGCCTGATGATTGTCTGTTAAGACCGAAACATATAGCTGTTTTTGAATAAAGACAAATAGTTGTATTGGATGAAATACTAAAGGTTTATTTACGGAGCATGTATATATATGTATGTATGTATGCATGCATGTAGTATGTATATATGTGTGTATGTATGTATGTATGTATTTATGTATGTGTGTACGTAAGTATGTAATATATGTATGTATTACGTAGGTATGTAATGTATATATGTACGTATGTATGTATGGTTTATAGGCTATATAGTTAATATTTATTCCATTCGTCCTTCCCCGCAAATTTTGCTGTATATTGTGCATGCATTGTAGGTCTGTTGGTCTATCATTTCATGCCCTGCCGTAGAGCATAGCTCAGTATTTGTGGCGCCTAAGACTGAGCGGTGACCAGCAGATAAACCAGTCTCTTGTCTACACTTTTAAGCCTCTAGCTTATCTAAATAATTATTAAAATCCAATTCCTAAATCACAAAAAACACAGAGTCTCCATTAGGAATACCGGTGACTGCTGTTTGTGGACAAAATCGTTCTTTGCTGTGAGAATAACAATAAACAAACACACTGTTGGGGAAAAATAAAAGTTATTGAACGTTAAAGCGGATGGTACGCAGCATGAACTGGTGTAAAGGCACAACACTGTAGTCTGTGCAGGAAAAGTGACTGACGTGTCATTTCATGCATAATCGTATTTTATAAACCTTAACGAATGCGATCCGCGTAAAATTCTTCTGGTGTACCTTTGGCGTTCCTTTGGCCATGGCAATTAAACAGTTAATTATTCATCCAAAGGAGTAAAGGCGAAACAAATCTATGTAAAACATATTTTCCCGTTGAATGTAAAACAACTGCACACACGGGGACTTGAAGTACGGACTGTTGACTAGGAGTCAGCCTTTGGAAGGTCCAGGGGCAGACCAAATCCAACAAGTTTTCTTCAAGTTTTACTAGATCCTAGAGCGAGTACTTAGTACACAAACTTTACGTTGCAGCAAATGCTTCTGATGCAGACCTTCCAACATCTACATCAAAATTCCACTGCAGCCCCGCCCTCCAAATATTATAACCTAAATTCAACCACAATACATCCTTCTCAATAGTAATATTAAAATGCAAACTCAGTATTCTAGACAGCCTGCACAACCTCCCTCTGTTGCCTACTAATATCAGTCCACCTCCCATCACCTTATGTTCTTCACTTCTGAAGGCTTCACCTTGTCTCCAACACACATTTACCAGAAGTAAGAGTGGCCACTGCCAAGGAATATTCAAGGCCATGGCTTTTATGATACGCACCGTAATTAATGCAGCGTCGTCACTACCGTTATCTCTTTTTTCTTCTTCTTCTTCTTCTTCTTCTTTATTATTATTATATATTTATTGATTGTAAAACCCCTCTTAAAACTAAGGGAATCATTATCCTAAAATTATGGCATAGCTATTTTATCCTTTCCAACTTTCAAACGCAACACAAATATACTCTGTTAGAAAAGTGCAGAGATTGTTAATGGTAAAGCACGCGGTAATTGGTTACCATTGTGCTTAAAACGATTAAATGGGTAGAGTTTGTGTTGGTTATTACTTCCAAGCAAAATGAAAGACAGTAAATGTTGGCTTGGGAAGAATAGAAAAACTGGTGAATCTATTTTATGAAAACATCGATCAAAGTGCGACGTATGTTCCTGTTGCAGCCTGTCAGCTAGAGACCACTCAATTTACTGCCACCATTGACATTTCTGTTCGAGATTTATGGCCCATTCCAGACATAGCAATATGCACTTAGCTATGTTTAAACTTTCAACAGACCGACGTTTGATGTTAGCCCAAAGAAAGTACAATATTACATTTTCTTGCCTTATGCATTTTCAGTCTGGGCTTACGCAAGAAACAGACACAGAAGTCTTAGAAGTGCAGCGATTTTGGTAATAAATTAAAAATAGTGTATTAAATTTTTACTAAAAATTTCCGTAATGTGTAACAAAACTGAATACTCAAAGTACAAGTTCCTACACGAAAGATGTGAAGACGATTTACATATGGCAATTGGCATATCTGAATTAAATACTGCAGGTGTATCATCTCGACATTTATGAACTCCAAATGCTTTAGTGTGGCCGTGAACTTCGCTTCTGACCCTGACAGAGGAGCATACATTACGACGTCTGAGAGCGGGTTGCTGCAGGGTATTGGGGCCTACAAGAGACGAGGCACAAATGGCGAAAATTGCGTAACACCAAGCTCCACGACTCTTACTGTTCAAGATTTATTTTTAGGATGACACAGGAAGCGAATGAGATAGGCCGGGCATGTAGCTGGTGTAGGTGATATAAGAAATACATACACAATTTTATTTGGGAGAACTGCTTGGGAGACGTAGGTGTGAAAGCGACGATGATGAATTAGTCTTAAATAAATATGGAAGGTTTGAGGTAAGGTAACCTGGCCAGCATAGAATTCAAAGAGGCTCTTTTGTGCACTGCAGTATACCTTGGCATTACATAAAATGTGGTATAAATTGCGGTGAATGTCTTAAACAAATGAGCGACTACTAGCTTCTCAAGATTGACTCTGTTCCATGGAGCCGGAGTACGTTACATCCAAAGTGGTCTTAAAGTATCATCACGAACACAACTAGGGATAGGTCTGCTCTGTTTCTAATTACCATCCTAAGACATTTGATTGGCGTGGAACCATATCACGCATTTTATAATTCGGTACTAGGCGGGAACACGCAATAATCTTGAAGCTTCTGCCCCTTTGGCTCCAGTGAATGAGGCAGTGATCCCCATTAATTAGGAGTGCAGCTGTTCACAGAGAAGTGTCGATAAGGATTCTTAGAAGTCGATCCCAGCCTTCAGATGCAGACCCCCATCAACAATTTTCACACCTGTGTTCTCTGTCCACCCTCCGTGATGCCGAACCAAAAACCGGACCTGATTCAGTCCTTCAGTTGAGAAGGCAGGAATCTTAATGGAATGGGTCCGGTAGGAGATAACCTCAACCACTTGAACGTAAACCTAAGAAGTACGTCACTGGCAACTGCCGGAGAGCTATTGGAGACCAACAACTGCAAGGGATCCAAACTAGTGTAGCAGCCGTTTTCACCTGGGGACGATTGCAAGTCAAGTTGATAAAACATTTTTCTCTGTTTCATTTATTAGCTGATAGAAAGTGTATCTACCCGAATATGCAAAGGAATTTTTTTCTGATTTATCACCAGAAAAATCGGTATTTATCTTAAAATTGGTCAAAATTGAAACAAGTTATCTATATGTAATTTACTGAATGTTTAAGATTTCGACAGAGTTCGCCTTATGTACGGGATCGTCTGATATTTTAACAAATAAGGAAGTCGAGAACCGCACTGACACTTACGTCAGATATGCTGTCGTCAGAGTTATTACCCTTGCGTTTATACATATCCTTGCTACTGCGTTTTATGCAGGGCAGCGATGGTGGAAGGCAAGTAATTGTGACGTAAATTCTCGTGTAGGTGACCAAGAAGGCTGCAGGATAGTAAAATTAAGAAAGCTTCAGCCTTCTGTCTAGTACCAGTGCAGACACCAGTCCAGATAATTTTGTTCTTTTTACACAAATAAAATGCCTTCCGACCTCGATGTTCGAGGCCGATCATAAAAGGTTTTTATTTGCGTATCGTAGGATTGGATCTGGTTCTTTAACTGCCTGTAAGATGATCTTGTAACAACGTATCATGTCACATCAGCAAGAATGCGATTTGCTCCTCTTGAGTATGAAGTTTAAATTCCGTGGTTTTTCTCAGAATCTTCAAGAACATCTGCCTTCCTTCTATGTACGGATTATGCTAAAGCTTGTTTCAGCTTAAAACATTCGTTTATTTTATTACTATAATAATGTAAATGGGGCTCAGCATATCTTCACTGCGGTTTATTATTGACATCTTCTGTTCCTATTCGTGAGCACATTCTAACACACCTAACGCCAGAATAGCAAGCGTTACATTTCTATACAGAGACCACGGATCTCTACATACTTGGTGGACGTACTGAAGAGGTCTTCGCAAAAATTATTCTTTGTGTTAAGGAGGGCTAAAACTTTTAGTGTTTCAAAGTATTACCTTATGGTCCCTATCTGTCTGTTGGTTTTTTCTCTCTCTTCCTCTAACGAGTCAAGCAGACATCAGTAGCGTAGACACTAACAGATAAATTTTAGTAAATCTTGATATGGACCTTTCGTAATTAGATAGAGCCTTACAACTTCACATGTCTTAACGTAATAAAAATAGTAATATGACGTCCGTGCAAATTTGTGAAGTCGTATTATTAGTACCCTCATAAACAGAACTCAAGAATGAAGTACGGTAATTAATACTTGGAAAGTATTATTCTTGCGATATGCACCGTTTAGGACAAAAGTAAAAAGTAAAGTTCACCCTATAACAGTCCTTGAAGGGCCAAGGGAGGAGTAGAGGTATAGATTTATTATTTATTTAATCTCGGTGCTAGATGGGGTGGGTGGTCAATGCCAGGCCCCGGCCCCTTTGCCCCCGGGAAAGAGACCCGGTGCCCATTTTACAGGAGATTGGGTGGGCCCAGCATCGGCCTGAAAGGGTGAGGAAAATCTCGCCCCACCGGGATTCAATCCCCGAACCGTCCAGCCCGTACGAGTACAATATCCCGGCCCACACCGTTACAAGGAAATGGTGCGTAAATATGACACCTCAGGAAGTAGGCTGGTGTTTCGAGTATAACTCTGTATTCATTGATTTTATTTGTTACATGCATACTGATTGCTGAAACAACTCTTTATATTAACAGGGAAGGAGGTTTTTTCTTCCGAATTTTCATTAAAATAACTTTCAAAAAGTAATTCAATTCTGTTATTATGCGGATTCCAATTTAAAATATTTTGCTAATCAAAACCGCCGCGCGGTCTAAGGCGTGGGTCTGCGGCTGCTCGCTTGCTAGGTTTGTAGGTTAAAATCCTGCCGGGGGCATGGATGTCTGTCTCTTGTGAGTGTTGTGTGTTTTGTCAGGTCGAGGTCTTTTTGTCGGGCTGATCACTCGTCCAGAGAAGTCCTACGGGTGTGTTGTATCTGAGTGTGATCGTCAAGCCTCGATAATGAGGAGACCCTGGCCCACTAGTGGATGTTGCGCCATAGAAAAAAAAGTCACAACCGAGAGCCTACGCACTAAAACTTGTCAAGAAATAAAACTTTGTGACGACAGAAATATTCGATCTGCCGCAAAAGTCTTGTAATAATTTGATATTCATTGGAACGGATAATACCACGTAGTGCCCTACTTAGTGGAACACAGTCCTTCTTCAGAAGCTAAGTATTCCTCAGCGAGTTAAACAATTACAAGCCTTTTATGGAACTTAATTACCATTTCACAGCAACTCGGCACTCTTCCCTATTCTGAGCCAGACGAATCCAGTTCATACTTTCCCCTTATATTTTTTTAATATTTATAATATTACTATCCTTCTAGCTACTCATAGATCTTTAAAAAATTTGTTTCCTTCCGGCCTGCCCACCAAAACCCTGAAATGATTTTCTGCTGTGTAATGCTCGAAACATGTCCCAACCTTCTCATCCTTTTTTATCTGATCACCCTAAAAATATTCAGCTATTTGCTCAAAGCCTGAGGCTTCTCATTATGCAGCTTTTCAGCCCCCTGTTCTGTTCTCCCTCCTACCCTTCTCAGTGACGTCCTTTGCGTAAGACTGAAAGAGTTTGTATACGAGTAACTCACTGTCGCGTGCTCTCCGTAGAAACAATTATTCTGTTGCGATGTTAAGAACTATCTCGCGTTCTCGAATAAGGGATGAGTGAACCTCAAAAATGGTCCTCAGTCTTTTAGTATCACGGACCACATACAAAATCTCACTAATTCTGCAGAAATCCTACCCGGGATTATCTCAACTCGCGGGCCCCTAAGGCATAAACCGCTGTAACACAACCTTCCAAAAATTACAAAAAAGGAACATACTTCAAGTCCCAGAAAACGTTATTAATTCAATATAAAAATTGATTAGAAGAACCATTATTTCCTAACAGTAATGACAGTAGAAGGAAGATTAGTAAAAACCTAGAGGAAACATTGCATTATCTTCTACTGAGGAGAATCGATATGTATAATAACATTATTCCATAAGAACAGATTTTCTATATTGTAAAAATATTTAATAGAATTTTTGTCCTTCTAGCCTAACAGAAAGACTAAAATAATCTCTCGGACTCCGTGGCCAGGCCTAGAGAAAATCCATGGGCTCGCGGACCACACTTTGATAACACACAACAGAGGAGACCCTGGCCCGAATGAGGCTGCATGCCATTACACTAAAGCCGGTGCTTCTGGCGAGGTAGCAAGCGTTCATTACAGAGAAGAGTGTTAAGGGGAACACTTGCTGTGGGTCCCTCCAGACTGCGCTCTTGCTGCAAGATCTGAAAGACGGCTGCTGACATAAGCGATGTGTTCACCCGCCTCACACCTTGCAGTTAAAACCTCCTACCCTTGTGTACTTTCTTATGTGGAATTGAAAGAAAAATATGTCTCCTTTTGAAAGTAAACAAATTTTAAGTAATTACGTAAAAAGACAGCCCAATTAGATGGATTTAAAAGTTCTGAGAAGGAGATCAGGAGAAGAGAAATTCAAACACAAAAATTCAGTGATTTCAGGCTTCCGCCGTGATGTTGATGAGATCTGCACTTTTCTGGGGTATTACGCGGCGTCGTGTGGTAATGTTTACCGACGTTTCGGGCAACGTATCGGTCGGTAAACAATTACCACACGACGCCGCGTAATATCCCAGAAGAGCGCAGATCTCACAAAAATTCAGCGTTTTTAACATTTTATTATTGACGTTTTCGTTGGTCTCGAAGTGAAACTTGACCTACTGCTTTCTAATGGCAGCTTAATTTTTATCTGAAACTGCGTGATCGCCGTGCGTTACAAACACAAGTCACAGCGACAAACATTCATTCCATACTCAAAATTGACTGCTTCCATTCAAACAATGTTCGCTAATGTTCGAAATACATTTCACGTATCCCATATGCGGCTTCACGTACCCACTCATGAAGCTTCAATTAAGTAGAAGACCAAGAAGGCATATGGGGAGTTGAGTCAAAGTACACACATCATTATTCTCGGCAGTCTGCGAACAGAAAGGTTCGGGCACAGGATGCTTTAGTTCCGCGGAATGAGAGAGAGGCCGGTACTCAAGGCACAGGAACCTTGGTGGGATATAGAGGTGGTGTGGGTGCTTTGAAGAAAAGAAAGATCTGTCACCAACGCCTGGGATCACAACCCAGTTCCTCGGTCGTCCAGCCCCTGGCATAGTCAATGTACGAACTAAGCTATAACCACAGGTATTTACAAAAACAGATGGGAGGATAATATTGAAAATAATGTTTCGAAAATATGGAATGGAATGAGAAAAGTAAATTTACCTGCATCATATGGTGGACTTTTGTAAACACGGTGCTGTACTTTTACATGAAAGCAGGAATTAAAACTATTTGACAGTGGCGTAGCTAACGGTCGTGGGCCATCGCTATTCGATAATCAGTGGTTCCCTTTTAATTTGTAGCGAAGTTACTCCCAGATATCGTAACAGGGATCCAGAACACCGCCTTCTGTCAGAAAACTGATTCAGTACGGAGAAACCCAAAACAAATTAAAGTATTCTGTACGTTTGACTTTTCTTACTCACGGGGTGCCCGTGACGCGGGGTCTCTGCGAGAGCCTTAACTACGACACTGATAGCTAAGTACATGTGGAATTTTTCGAGGAACATTCTGTACCACGGATTTAATTACGTCTTGTCAGAATAGGCCTGTATACTTCGAACTGACAACACTCTTTGGACTTGTAATATTTTATAGATATTTAGTAACTTAACAGTGAACTGAAGTGTGAGGTTTCAGGTAACCACTTTGTGAGTGGTGCGTAAAATTTACTCCGGAGGAAACCTTGGTCGCACCTTTGACTTCTGTTCGAATCAATATATATGTGTATATGCCATCTTTCTTGTCATGTGTTGTCCTCTATAGTTAAATCCTGGCGATGACATTATTCCTTGCAGAAGGATTCATAGCTTGGAATATGAAATTTGAATCCGATCCAACTGATGAAACATGAAGAAGGGGAAGAGGAATCGATGATGTTCTAACTGTTCATCTGAACATTAATTTGCAATTTAATCACTTCACCCTTCCCTTTTCAGTAGCATAAATTGTTAGCAATCAGATTATTACAGAATTAAATCCTTTCAAAACTACGGGTACACTAAAAATGCATTAGTAAGAATTGCGTAAAAAATAAGAAGTATTCCTTCGAAGCAAGAAATTGAAATAAATATTTACAAATTTCAGTTTCTACCTCACGGTAAAAACATTGCTTTTGCCTTATGGAGAGGCATCTATTAATGAAGTTATGTAAGTGATCACCGTCATTCTGAGAGCCGTGAGAAATATAAGTAAAACAAATAAGTTGTAACTGTTAAAGTAGGTGGTTCGTATATCTACCACTGTGCCTGGAAGAGTTAACATAAGATTACCATAACGATTCCCGCAAAACGTATTTCCCAATGCTGAGTACTCACAGTGCTAATATCAATAATAATAGGACAAAATTATGACAGACACAAAAATTACTACACGTAAAAGTATTTTTTCTCAATTCTTGTTTTTACGAAGGATATATGCAGCTAAACATATGCACACAAGACTTTCAAAGCACCCTGTTCTTTTCTGTAATAGCAGAAATAATGAGGCGTTAAACAGCTTCCCTATATTTGCATTACATTGTCTTCATAAACTACGGAGAGTTAAAGGCTACTAAACGAACAGAAATAGCATTCACTGCTGCGGAAACTTACAGTACTTACAAACGACTGCATAATATAAGTAAATGCATTTAAGATTTGACATTTTGCTGTCTACTGTCACTTTACCACCTCATAATCACTTCAGGTGATCTTATTTTACTTCGGACCTTCACGCATGAGTTCAGATACGCTGGATGTACTTAGATATTCAGGCGCTTTCAGCATTCCGAAAGCGTAACCTCATTAAATAAGATTAGTACCGTTTAACTTGTCAAAGCATTTTCATGCTTTTATTGGCATTTTATTTGACAAACAAAATAAATATTTATTTTCAAGTCACGAAGTAAGGAATTTATACTGACTAAAACAAAGATATTAGGATGCAGAAAGATAAAATAGTGTGCAGGAAGAAGCTTCAGTGTGTGGCCGGCTTAACGTGAAAAAGCTCCCTTGAACATATTTAGGCTACGTAATGCACAAAACAGACCCTATGAAACGAAATTGAATACGTGAAATCCGTAACGAAGTGGGCACACCGTTGCATTCTGAATGCTCCTAGAAGCTGCGTAAATGTTTGGTGAAGAAATTAATAATCTGAAATACAGTTATTGTTGTTGGTGTTGTTGTTGTTGTTGTTGTGGTGGGTGGTGGTGGTTGTCCTTTCTTACCATAGACAATACATCATACTATCGCCACTACGTTTCCTGTTACTGCTAGCAGTTAGTTACTGGATTTCTGATGAGTCTCTTCCTATTTACGAATTCATGATTCAGCTACGTTGTTATTTTCGATGGTAGCAAATTATAAGTAGGAGGTTTGGGTGTGGAGAAGTGCTTGATAAGAGGCGTGGCATAAAATTATAAGGCACAGCTGAATCTGTGCCAAGGTGTCCCAGAGCGTTCGGATGTCCAGATGGCGTCGCCGGCGGGTGCCTTCTGTTTTCCCTTTGTGAGGCGAATACATGCTGTAAAAGAGCTCAGACTGCTGTCGGCTCAGCATTATCATTCTTACTGCAACAACATTTCTAGGAGTAAGCTTCACTTTTTGGTGGCAGAGATTGTTTTTCTCAGACGATTTAGCAGTTTTGAAAACAAGAGGGCTTTACCTCCATTATTAAAGCAGGCAACCTGCGACGGGTACAATACTACGAAGATCCAAGAACCCTGACACTGGTAGCGCTAGTTCTGCACAGCTCCAATCCCAAAAGACTGCAAGACAGTTATGTTGGTGTTGTCTGCAGTAGGAACAAAAAACTGTAATTGAAGTGACCACTAATTACATGGTATTTATAGAGCGCTGGAAGAAAATCATCACTTCTTTCGAAAATAATGCAGACAGGGTGACAAAATGTCGTGGTAACATACGTTTGCATTTCTGTTTCAAGTAAGAATGCAGGCCAACACAGGTCAACAATTTTTATTCGTTTTATACTTTTCTTTTAAATATCTCATGCAGCGTTAAAGTTATGGAAAAAAAATGTTCCGGACAAACAAATTTTTTCGAAACATTTTTGCTTTGAATATATATATATATATTATATATATATAGATAGATAGATATATTTGGCTACTTAAGAAAGAGACCGGTGCAGAAATTCTATCAAGTGGTTTTACTTTTAAATTATTTACAGCAAAACTAAAATTGATGTGCAACAATTAAAATAATATAAGATTTAATTAAATATCCGTCCAGCTGTTCTAGCATTTTTACTTAAAAAGAAGAGGAGCAGAGCAGAAGTGACGAGATCAATCGGCGCAAATTTACAAATTTTTTCAGCGCATAATATTGTACAATTTTTTTTGGAACAAGAGTGTTTGTATAGAGAAAGAGCAACGAATTTAATTAACCCATTACGTGGAAATGTAAGTTCAGATTAAGATTAGCACGTGAATATGTAGAACTATTCCTCACATCCTAAATGAAATTATATATTCCCGTTAAAAATCCAAAATAGATAGCAATATTTCTCAAACAGCTTGCATTTCCTACGGTTTATGCATATATATATATTATATCTGGAAGTAATCTTCAGAAATTTGAGTTTAACTAATAAATCATTTCCTTAACTTTCGTTTCCCGGCTTTATCTGTCGCAGACTACGAACCTCTCACCCAACGTTTCTTCAGTCATACCGTGCTTGGCGATATCAGCAAGTGGGCAATCTGACAAACACATTTCACCGTCCTGTTTTGCTGTTAAGTTTTCACTCTCAGTTTTAAATTCTGTTCTGAATAAATTTAAAATTCAGGTACGTCCACAACAACACGGGTGCTACTTGATTGTCGCTGCAAGCAACAGTGACTGCTTGGCAGAAGTCGTCCTACAGGACTCGTTACTCAGGCAGACGAAAGGAATCAGGTTCCGCTAATTATAAAAAGTTCATGTAATTCCACTACAGTTAAAAGAAGTTAACTTGGATTCACTCCAAGAAAAATGCATAAAATGCACTTTCTGCCTCATTACCCTATATGCAACGTGTTATTCTTATCTGCCAGCATAAAATATTTCCTATAGCTACTTTCATACGTAGTAGAAGTTGTGACTAGGCAACCTGGCCTCGTTCTCTCCCTGCATTCTCCTAATCACTTTCTCCAAACACCCTCACACTATATCCGATTACCACTTTACTCATATATGAACAACAGCAGGAAATACGAGTACTATACGAGAAGAAAGTTTCCTATCTTACGGCGAGTGTCAAATATAAGAAAATACGTGATTGTTGTTTTCTGAAATAGTGACGGTTTATTTTGAGAATAATGTAAACACATTCCATGCTGTGGACAAAATAGCATTTTGGAAGATGGTAAAATATACAGGCTCTTAATCACTGTAATTCAAAGGTTATTAATTCAAGAATTTTTTTATAATTTTCATCGCTCCATATTGAGGGTAGTGTGTTTTATGACACCAGGTTATCCATTTTAGGACACAAATAATGGATTCCTTGCACAAACCTTGAGAGCGTCAAAACACATGCCATCAACAGTACATCGTGAGAGTACAACAATGCGTTTTGTTTTATGTAACAGCAGCCGGGAGGTGCATAAAATAGCGCCTTTATCGCCTTACATGGCCGGAGATGAGTCTAGGAACTTGCTCATTGTTTCACCGCTAATTAAAGGAGTCTAGACCACTTGTTTGCAACAAAAGACATGACTGATGATTCGGTCCAGACAGAAGCCTTTGTATAAGACACCATGATTATTTTATGCCTCACTACAAGACGGTTCACGAAAACAGTAAATTACACGATGCGTCTACATCACGTATTGCTACTGCTGGAATATGAACCTGGTTATGTGAAGAAGCACTGCGGGTGGATATTAAGCTCCATCAAATTAGATTGGGATGAGAAGTCAGTATCACGGTCTGGCAGTTTCATTCCCGAAGAACAAGCCTCCACTGCACATTGCGTACATATGTGGCAAATCTGGTAGATATATCTGTGAGAACAGTATCATTTATACTGAGGATAGAATTCAGGTGTTTCATTCGTTGTCAGAAATTTTACTGACTCATACACCCCAGTGAATTTTCGAGGCATTTTTCTTACTCAGATTTAAATTTTCGACGCCTGGGTTTCACCTAAACGACATCTAAGAATTCAGTCCTACCTCCGAAAACACACACACACACGCACTCATCTAAATTACGAAGACCAATGATTTAATTCCGTATGGGAAAACAGTAGATGTTTGTTTGGAAAATCACACAAAACACATAGACACAATGTGTGGGCAAACAAAGGGTCTTAAAATTACAGCGGGTTGTGCAGAGACCTCTAGGTCTCCCTTAGCACTGTCTTTAAAGTGTTAAACCAAGTATTTCTGTCTTGCCTCTACAGCTATATCCGAATTTCAAGAGCCCTCTTGTCCTCTTCCCAGGACCGATTTGAATAAAGAGCTTTCTTTTGTATTTCGGATATTTTTTTGAGCTTTCACGTTGAAGACGTTTGAGATCAGGATAAGGAAGATTATCTTTGGACTACAAAGAGAAGTAACGGATAAACAAAAATGTTACGTTTTGCCTATGCATGCCATAAATGCATATGGTGCAGTGGACGCATATATCTATTCATTCTTCATTCATTCTACATGGTAGATTGATGTGAGTGATTTATTTCACTTTCCGATCTATTTAACCCAGGCGAAGTGCCCAGGTATACATTAAATAAGAGGCTGCAAGTGGGTCTAAATATTTTTAGACAAGAGTAAAATCTCCTGCCGCTGCCGGGAACCGAATTCCGGATTATCCAACCCGTAGCCTAGTCAGTAGATCGACCGAGTTCTTCAAATAAGTAACAGATTATAAAGCATTAGCTGCAGCATGCTAAGGAGGCAGATCTGAAGATGGTGAATCGCTACTTTTCCTTTTGTCTTCTATCATGTAGGTACACTACCTCCTTCAGGCAGAAAACTGTAATGCAAACAACAGCTGGCTTCGAGTCTGGACCTCCCGCATTTAATGATCAACCAAGCATGAATAGCTACAAGGCAACTGGTAAAAAAGATTTCTATAAAAAAACGTAAAATACATGGAGTCAGAAATTCATTGGCCTTTGCAAAGTACGTTATTGTTGTATTTAAAAGAGGACGGCAACATGACAACTCTGAATATGGTAATGATATTTACTCGGCAATTGCGGTCTTCTCTGACAAAGGGGATATTCGCAACAACAGTGATTCACACTGAAATGACTCCCATCGCCTAAACCTTCAGAGAACAACAGCTACTACTTGTATTTGTACCACCTGCATTACACGTTCAGCATCTCTGCATACTGAACACATTGCGTATGTGTGCTTACCCTGTGATCATCAGAATAAATAATGATTAACCGAACGGTTTCTGTAAGACATAATTGTAAATAGGCTTAAAATTTACGCGTGGAGTCAGAATAGCATAGTCAACATAGCGACTGACTTCCGGTTGGACGACGCGGGGATCAAATCCTGGCAGGAGCAAGAAACGTCTCTCTTCTCCCAAACGTCTAGACCGGCTCTGGCGCCCATTCAGGCTCCTATTTAATGCATACCAGGGTTACTTACCGTGGTAAAGCGGTCGGGCGTGAGGTTTACCACTTAACTCCATGTAATGTAGATATAAAAATGAGTGTAGCTACATTTGTTATGCCTTTATAGAGTGGGCAAGGACAACTGTAACTTTTGTTTGTGTGTGTGTGTGTGTGTGTGTGTGTGTGAAGGGCCCCGCAGCTACGGACGCACCGCAGCCTTGAGGCTTATTGTGCAACCCTGTGATGAAGATGATTATTTTCTTTTCGTTTTTCCCTGTAATGGAGCACCGGTGGAATGAAATTGACAGGGAAAACCGAAGTACTCGGGGAAAAACCGGTCCTAGTGCCACTTTGTCCACCACAAGTCCCACATGGACTGACCCGGGATCGACTACGTGCCTCCGCGGTGAGAGGCCGGCGACTAACCGCCTGAGCCATGGCACGGCCTCAACTGTAACTTAACTTTTACCTTTTTCAATATTTAAAAGAATTTCTTACTTCAAGTGGTTATGAAAATGTCATATGGTTAATATGAAACGGAGTGGAGAAGATCGAAGTCACTACACTGACAATGAAAAAGAAGGTTTATAAACAGAGGAAATAGCGATAATAAATGCGGAAATGGTGTTCACATTAATCGATTATATCGAATGACCATGTCTTAATGTGAGTTAACTTTCTTCTTGTACCTAATGCGAAGTTCAAATCCTTACCCTTTTCCGTCAAATAAAGCCATCATTCTTCACTAAAATACACTGTATTGCGTCCCATATATTTAGAAAGTCAACATTAGGTACCTGAATTAATTCAAACTGATTGATTTTTAATGTGGAGTAAAATAGGGAGAAAGTCAAGTTTATTCATGACAAATTTGTTGACCGGCAATAATTTTTTTTTCCAACATTGATACAATTATTTTTCAATTTTTGTGGAGTTCATCCCATTGTGCTATTTTTTTTCAATGGCTCGACAGCCCCTTGGGGGCCTAGGCCGCCTCACGATCACACACTTTTTAGACACACCACACTCGTTAGGACTCCTTTGGACGAGGGACCAGCCCGTCGCAGAGACCTCTACCTGACAACATACAACACTCACGAGACAGACATCCATGCCCTAGGCGGAATTCGAACCCATAATCCCAGTAAGCCAGGGGCCGTAGACCCACGCCTTAGACCGGGCGACCACTGGGATCGGCCCATTGTGCTATAAAAGTAACATACGAGGTCTGTCCAAAAAGTATCCGACCTTGGGCCGGGAAAAAATTTCTGTATCTGGGTGGTTACAATATCTAATCCCCTTCAAAGTAGGCCCCTTGTGACTCCACACACTTAGCCCAGCGGTCCTTCCATCGCTGGAAGCAATTCTGGAAGGCTTGTTTTGGAATGGTGTGCAGCTGCGCCGTCGCGTTCTGTATGATGTCCTCGCGGCTGTCAAAACGGGAGCCTTTTAGCGGTGTCTTCAATCTCGGGAACAGCCAGAAATCACAAGGAGCCATGTCAGGAGAGTAGGGAGCCTGGCGAACCTGCGGAATTCCGTGCTTAGCCAGGAAACCCTGGATCAGGTGTGATGAATGAGCTGGGGCATTGTCATGATGCAGCTGCCAGTTGCGTGCGTCCCACAGCTCCGGTCTCTTGCGCCGAACTGCATCACGAAGATGACGGAGGACTTCTTGGTAGTACTCCTTATTAACAGTTTGGCCTAGTGGTGCGTACTCATGATGCACAACACCCCGGTAATCGAAGAAAACAGTCAGTATCACCTTCACATTGCTCCGAACGTGTCGTGCTTTTTTGGGCCTCGGGGATGTTGGATGCTTCCATTGTGACGACTGGACCTTGGTTTCCGGGTCATATCCGTACACCCACGACTCGTCACCAGTGATCACAGTCTTCAGGAACTCAGGATCCCTGTTGGCGCACTCCAGCATGTCCTGCGCGACCTCTAGGCGGAGTTGTTGCTGCTCCGGCGAAAGCAGCTTGGGCACAAATTTTGCCGCCACTCTTCGCATGCCCACATCCTCAGTTAAAATCGTGTTTGCGGAACCTCTGCTGATCCCAACCTCATCAGCAATTTCCCGGACGGTCAAACGACGGTCCTCCATGATCAATGTCCGCACTTTGTCAATGACATCAGCATTTCGGCTCGTTGACGGTCTCCCGGAACGCTGGTCACTTCCGCCGACATGCGGCCATCTTTAAAGCGGTTGAACCACTCTTTAATTTGAGTGACCCCCCATTGCATCATCACCGAAAGCCTGCTGAATTTTGCGGATTGTTTCCGCTTGGGTATCCCCAAGTTTCTGACAAAATTTGATGCAGTATCGCTGCTCCAAACATTCTGTCATCTTGAGCGAAAAGAGAATGCGACGAACACGTGTTACACCACTTCGCTATCTGGCAGCGACAGACGCATCCGGCGGTGTTGCGAGGCAGCAAAAAATCACGCATGCGCATGAAAGTCCCTTCTACCACTACGCTCAGTTTCCCCACCCTTTTGCCATTACTTACCGCGGGAAAATATATAGTCGGATACTTTTTGGACAGCCCTCGTATCAACACTGACACACGTATTACCGTCAATTAGAATAAATGTTATTAGTTTCGTCAATAGATGCTACATGTTTCGGCCGTGTGGACCATCCCCAGGCATTAAAATACATGGTTTTAAAAACACAAGTAAAAATGCATGGAGATATTGTAAAACTTGTGAAATCTCACAAATTACACAAGCTATTTCAAACTGTATGTAGTAAAATGTTTGAAATGGCGTGTAATTTGTGAGATCCTTTTCCAAACAAATTAACCTGTAACGAACAAGGCCTAATTAATTTCACAAAACAGGAGAATTCTTCAGTAAACCTTAGTCCTTGAATGGCCAAGAAATTCCCCTCCTCCTGTGGCATCTGAAATTTCGTTGCCACGTTCACAAGAACCGGCCACTAGAGCCTGTGCCCAACCAATTTCGTCGACGTTACAATCTCGTCTATTTACTTTATAATTTATAAGAAAATACTTTGAAAACATTAGTCGGAAATTAAGAGAACACACAGGGCACATAGACATGAATAGGAAGATCAAATTAACATGAAATCTTAAGGAATGAAGTGTGAGAACTTACAACGAATTCATTAGGCTCAGTAGAAGAACCAAGGACCGGCACTTGTGAAAATATGCATGAAATGGACAGTTTCATAATACGCGGGCTGGAAAATAGACTTAATACTCACATAGAGAATGTTCCTTTTATCGTGTCCCTGAACACGGCAAATTTATCGCATAGAAAGGCTGCATCCGCCGGGACATGCCCTTGAAACTGGCGTGTTCAGGGACACGATAAAAGCGACCTCTCTCTTATTTCTCCCATCCGATCTCCACTTTCAGTCCATCGGAGTTATTTATATGCAAGTACAGAGAGAGAGAGACATTTCACTGAACCCAAAAACTGTAACCAATAACGGAGATCTTAAGGAACGAATTACCCTAGCGAGCCATGGAGTCGAGGGCATTAACTGATCAAAGATTTAAGAAGCGAGTGCAAGCACAATGAATGATGGTATGTGTGAAAATATTGGACATGATTTGCTGACGTGGATGAAACAAAAATGCACTGATTACAGTCATATATCTACAAACAGTAACTACAATCTCGGACATTGTAGCCTGTGATAGCGCTTTCCCTATTAAGGCACGATTCTCCTTTCTCGCCCTGTGTTCATTTTGGCTTATAATTTACGTGCCAAAGCGACGATTAATTACGTGAACAATAATGGAAGGTATTACACAGACGTGACTAGCATGCTCACACGTTGGACGCGTTAGCAGACGGTCAGGTAATATGGGATTCAAATGTAAATGTATCTCATAGTGACGCAAGCAGCTACGAATTAAACTGACTTCGTCATGCAGCGTTACTAAGTGGCTGAAGAAGTTTTCCGAATTGTATAAAACTCGAGAATTTATTACTGTGGTCATACGAGCTCCTTAATGGAAACTTTCTTCGGCCAGATGAATCCATTTCACACCCATACTCCGATACCATAAACCCCGTGGAAGAAGATCGAAGTGTTAGTCGTTTTAAGGGTTCTACTACCCTTACTTTATTGAAAGGATATTAGGATTTCCATTTCACCCTTTGTACCTAATCATAATAAGATACTTAGTGCAGAATATAAATTATGAAGCTCCTCACTATGCAGTATTCTCCTGCTTCCTGTTATTTACCATGTCTTAGGTACAAATATTCACCTCAACCACTTGTTCTCAAATATTAGCCTATTGTTGATGTCTATGTCAGTACAAATACATGTCCTTAAGAAGGCAATACGAAGTTTTGCACACATATGCAACAACTAACCCATGAAGCAAAATCATTCTCTTAAAGCTGATTTTGATTCAGCCAGAGATAATTATTACGGAGTCACAGTGGCCATAATAGAGCCTCTATGGATAATTTTTACAATTAATTGAGAAGCACGTACAAATTTTCATGGAGAATTTAGAATAGGTACAACGATGTAAAGTATGTCACTCAGTTCAGGAGTTATCAAAATGCATAGTTTCATAAATGAATCATAATTCGATGGGAACAACTAATGTGATATTTGGGGCAGAATGACGTAGAATTTATAGTGGGTTGCTCATGGACTGTGTTTCTACAGGAAGCGCTGTCGATATCTCGAAGCTTTCCAGTGTGGATTTAAATGCAAGCCAAAATCCAAAGCCGCCAATAAGTGGTCATGTCGTGATTGAAGAAACAGAAGCCGCGTGACTCACGGGTCCCCGTTACTTATTGTTATAGATCTATTTAATTGTTACGTGTGCACCCCTCTCCACCCGCGCTCGGCCCTCACCCCGGGCTTCGAGAGGTCACACGGATCGAGGGGCGTGGTGGAAACATGTTATCTACTGCAGAAAACAGCGTGATGCAGAAATTTATCAATACGAATCCAGAGAATAGTGATTAAAAAGTACTTATTTTTAAAAAATATTTTAAATTACATACATAAACCCTAACATTATAAATTCTATATTTTGTCCACAGAGTGTATGTATGTGTTTCGTGTGGTTTTAAAAATAAACACAAATGGGTTTTCCTAACCTGCATCACTAACTGGTCTTTCTACGGGGAAAACAGCCTTCTCTGTAAGGTAGGGACTGAATTTTTAATATTGTTCATATAAAGTTGATTTATTATTTAAAATGAAATTAATGTACTTAAAGAGGCAGGCCTAGTGTAGCAGTGTTGTAAATTCGAGCCCTGATGTCAGAGAAATAATTAGCAAGTGGATAGTTCAGGGATGTGTCCAGTGATGGTCTTCGCTGTTGCCAGTGTTGAACCTAAGGCTCTTGCTTACACAATGTTACGGAGTTAGACGTTAAATACAATACACAAAGAAAACATTTTTATAGTGAGTACACATTATTAAAAAAGGAATATTACAAAGCAAATAACTTTTTGGATAACCTTGGCAGTACCGTGCCCGAAAGTGCTTGCTACTTGCACGTCTAGTTCCCGTTAGAGGTCAGCTTATCTCTACTAGGCCATGACACCTGAGACACTGCGAATAACAAAGACCTTGCCCCTAGCTCTCTATAAATACTGATGCATTCCCTCAGAACATTTGTGCAAAGGCAGAAGCCTGTACTGCCTCTACAGTTTGTGTGCACCTAATAACCAAAATTTATTGCTGAATCTGGCTATCTAGTTGAAGTTCTGAAACCAAGATTTACATATTTTCTTACTTCCTCGTGTACAATTAACTACTAAATAGTTAACGAATGAATTCCAAAGAGCAGAGCCATTTTTCAGAAGCCACAATTCTCTCAGGTAGTCTAGAAATTTCCCTCAACGTATGAAGCACAAAAGTCCATTACAATATTTAAAAAGGCAGTCAATGGTCCCTTCGCACGACAGATAAATCAAACCCACATCCTCTCATCCTATTTCCTCAAGATCCATTGTAATATTATCCCCCCACATACTCTTAGGTCTTCCAAGTGATCCTTTAGGCCTCATTTGTGTACATTAAAGTACATTTCCTTCCATTCACACAGTACTTCAAAGAGAATGAGTTTGTTGAGATACTTAGCTCGACGGGAAGGTGACAAACAGAAAATACAGAAATTTATCTCTTTCCTTTTACCTGCTTTTACTTACTCACTTCTTTCCACATTCCTCTCTGTGTCTTCTCCCCCTTTCCTAATCCATTTTCCTCTCCTCATTCCGGTAGCGTACATAACCTTTCAGGCCCTTTCCACACCGGCTTGATAATCTGAGTCTCTCTCTGTAGTTTTAGCGAAATTACTCCTAGATCTCATGATAAGAGAAATCCAGAATTCTGCCTTCTGAAAAAAAAAACGGAATCCAATTCGAAAGGACCCACAGTGAATATTGGTATTCTGTACCTTTGTATTCCCCACCCCACCCAGGGCGCCCCAGTGCTACACGAGTCTGTTGGGGCATCTTCTACGTCACAAACTCCTTCCCCTCCTTTCTCATCTGGCGCTTCTTCTCATTCACTTTACTCCACTCATTCTATTTTCCTTCCTTTTCTAGTAAACCTTCACATTCTTCCCATTCTTCTTCCTTTCTCCTTATTCTCCTTGAGTAACTTGTTTTTATTTATCCGTCGGATTGAGACTCGCGTGTGTTCTGATCCAGAGCGCTGGTCGTTCTGTACTCAAATAAGTTGTCCATGCTGGTTTGTGTTTTCTGCATTTGTCCGGTGCAGCTTCTGCGATACGGCGAGAGGCACTGCAGCGAAAGTACCGTTCGTCAAGTCTGACCTGTCGGAGCCTATGTTATTATACAGTGACGTCTCTGTCTCGGAAACTTCCAAATCATCAGGGCTAACAAATATACGCAACAAAACATTCATTACTAGAACGTAATATAAAATACACGACCCACATAATGTGAGGTTTGAAATTCTGGTCTTCCAAGATGTTAAGCTAAGTCGTAACAGCCGACATGGGGTAACATCTCAGAAGACTACTTAAAATACGTAATACTTGTGATCTACTATTTTCGTTTAAAGTCTAAGAGTATGTGAGGAAAAATTTTAAATGTCACTTGTTTTAAGGCGGAATCTAATTTTAAAAAGACTAGCCGTTCCTAGACCTAAACAAAGTACAGGAGCACTAGAAGTAAGGTATACATCTACACTAACGGCGTTACAGGAAGTTAATTGTTAACATTCACAACAGAACTCTTTACATTTCCGCAAAAAAGGAAAAGGCGACCAGGATGCTGGGGGGACCCAGACTTGGTCCGAACAAAGTTTGACCAGCACTAAGTATCTGTCCCAGCCGAGAATTAAAATCTGTTGTCAGTACCTTGGCCAGTAACTGCAACATTTTGATGCTTAGCCTTTAATTTATGTACCACCAGTTTTAACATTCAAGAGTTCTACAGCCTGCCGACAGAGTGTACTCATGTGTTTTGTGTGTAGGCCTACATCAGGAAAAACAGCGATTTTTGGGTTATGTAATATTAACTCATTGGTATTTATAACCGAGACTGTGTGTGTTTACTGCGCAGTAGGATATGGGTCTTTTATTTAGACAGATTACCTTTCGATCTTACAGGGTTAATTTCTTGGAAGCTAAAGTTTGAAAATATCATTGAAGTGTTCCAGTAACCTGTGCCTGATCTTTTCTGAGTTTACGTCAAAAATTAAACTAATCTCCATAGTCATAACTAAGTTACATATAGATACTTTAGAAAATTAACTTTTTTAATAATATTCTCTTGGGAGTTATACGCCTTGTACCTTAGGAGTTACGTACGCTATATACCTACACGGAGTCACATACCAGAAGCCAGCTTTCTTCACAAAAATCGACTTTAGAGCACTAAATCGCACGTTAAATTTACACTGCACTTTATCATAAATAAAATAGCCAGTTCCAAATAATATGTCACCGCAGCTAAGAAGTTGTAGCGAATTAGGTTCTCAATCAAGTGCTTCACTTGTTAAAGCATACCGATAAATCTATATACTGTTTAGTGTAACGTCAAATGGTTTTTTATTTTGCCTACGAACTTTATTATATGTTTTCTTACAATTTTCAGAATAAACAATTTTTGCCTTAAATAGCACTAAAGGGTAAATCTTATGTTTTCTGTGAAGTAGGGACTTAATTTTTCATATAAACTGCATTATTTACAAGAAATTCGTGCTTCAACGGGTTACATCACCCATGATTCAAAGCCATAACTTAACTTTCCAGCAGCCCGTACGATGCTATTTTCTGCCCATCAAGTAACAATTAGAACAGATTCGCGTGTCTCTTTTTTTACATTAAGGACTCCGAAACAAAGGAATGTTTATTAGCAGCACAACTACTTGTGACAGGTTTGTTTACTGCATTAAAAATTAAGACTGTTTTCTTTGTTGCGTTCCACGAGTCAAAATACCTTCATGCACTTTAGTAGTTGTCTAAATTGCAACTGGAATGATATATGACGTCGAAGATTACCTCACTGACTGTTACACGATATTGGTGGGCCACAGATACAAATTCCACGTTGTCAAACACTTGAAAATCTCGTTCCGCTCTACGCAGGCGTCACGTACATACAAAATACTATGTAATATTTGAAGCCTTAACACTGAATTACGCAATATGCATACATGCACGTCTATAGACGGAGATGAGTGGTTAGTGTTACGCTCTGGCCGCTTTATATTCGGTCAGCTTTAAACAGGGAGCTGGGTGTATCCCAGAACCTGTGTGGACATATTTGTGAAATATTCTTCATAAAATACATTTACATCGTAAAGGTCCAGGTTTAAATACTATCAATTCAGTCAGTTTAGCGAATAGGAGAAAGGATTAAAGACCGCGGAATCGGGGTTTGATCCGCCGCAGGCAAGAGCGTTTTTCCACGGCGTCCAGAGAAGTTCTGGGGCCCACGCAGCCACCTATACAGAGGGTAGGAAGGGTGTGTCCCCTGGAAGACAGAACCACAGTAGGAAGCAGCATGATGCCTCTCGCCTGTTATCAAAGTTACTTCCATGAGGGGCAAATTTGAAAATGGCAGAGCCACCTCCACTCCCGCATACATTGGGCTGCTTATTAAACAAAGGCACAACTGTTTCTTTACACTTGCAGGTAAAAGAATACTGTTCACTGTATACGTAAGTGTAGAGATCTGCGCTGCCAGCTTGCTAGGACCGACCGGTTCATTTGCAAGGTGCTCTTATTGTAAAGCAGACCTTCAATCGAGGCCATGGCGGGTAGAGAGAGGGAGGAGGCACTGAAGGATGAACAGGGCGTGGTGTATCCATTTATGGCATGAGAGAGAAACACGGTTTACCTTCCTCTTTGCCTGAAATTAAAATATTATTTTGCGTATTCCACTATAAGCATTTAGCCTAAATAAAAATTAGAGTCAAACGATAGTAAGCCTCTGACTAGCAGATTGTTTGAAGAATGGTCCCGAAGTTATGCTTATTTATTTACTTTTATTTCCTTTTTGTCTATTCGTTTATTTAGCTATACTTTCAATAGCTTAAATTACGCAGTACCACACAATAAACGGACATTCGGTAAATAAGTACCTGTAAATTCGAAATAACTGTGCCGGCATTTGTTTAGAAAATTGTCGAAAACCCCAAAAAACCTAAAGGATATTTGCGGTCTTCCAGGTGAGATCTGAAACCAGTACCTCTCCGAAAAGGAGCAAGAACTTTGATACAGCCATTTTCGAATCGCCTTTATGATATGGAAGTCTCTTCGCGTCTTTTTGTGACTTCTAAAGCTTTAGGTTCGAAACTGCTACTTGTAGGGTTTAGTAAAACCTATACAATAAGAGGTTAGTCGTTGTAGCTCAGCATATGACTGACTACCTACTGGAATTTTGTTTTCGATTCTCAATAGAGGTAAAGCATTCTCTCTTCGCCACAGTATCCGGTTCAGCGCTGGGGCCCACACAGCCTACTGTCTGATTTATGCCGGGGGGGGGGGGGGGAGCTTCTTCTTTCGGCGTTCATCTTGCATCGACGTCAAGAATGAGTAGAGCGATACTCCATCTGCTCATACATCTGTACGAAGTGACGCTTAATTAAGAAGAGAGTCAAATATTTTTTTTCCAATGGCTCGACAGCCCCTTGGTGGCCTAGGCCGCCTCATTTTTCGAGGCTTCACGATCACACGTTTTAGACACACCATTTTCGGTAGGACTCCTCTGGACGAGGGACCAGCTCGTCGCAGAGACCGAGAGTCAAATATACCTCACCTTACCGTATATTTTCTTACTACAATTAGGGAAACGAAGAAGAGTTTGGCTAAATATAGACATGTTTATTATTTTGACTACTACTTTTCATATTTGTAGGTTAAATGTGATTGACTGACTGGACGGATATGGCGAAGAGCTGGAATGGGCATGGCAAATAATATGCGTGGTTTATTGCGTGAGCAAACGCAAGCCTGTAGGTCGAGAATGGATATAGGGCCTTAGAAATTTATAGGGAATCTAGTCATTGTCGGTTAGAAGAAGAAGAGAAATCGGAAAAGAAAGATGAAAGAGAGGAGGAGAAGCAAAAATGAATCTTTCTTACGGTGCAAGCCCAACGTAATTCAAGACTGACATTGACAAGTGATCTAGATAGACCTTTCATTGACAGATTCGTGTTCGCTCTACAGACACTCAGTGATTTGTCTTCTCTTTTGTATGTCTGACCTAACAAGAACCCAACTGATGTTTTGAAATCTCATTCCGCCTATAGCATACAGCGAGTTTGGCTGGTGTAAAATGGTTCCTGAAATGTGATCTTTATATTTAGATGATTTAGAGAGAGAAATTTCTGCTCGCAAATATGGTGTAAGAAATGTCGTCCGTAAGCATTTTTAAGAGTTACTTACGAAGTAAAAAAAAAAAGAATGGCGTCTGTGAAGATCATGTATATCTCCTTCTGTCCGTCTGGTTGTCAATCCGTCTAGTTTTGACCTAGTACTGGCACCTACACCTTTCGAAATATTCTTTTAATTTCCCATAGCTACCATATGTAGCCGGCAAACTCCGAATTTCTATCACATTAACACATTACACATGCCGCAATACTGAGGAGCATAAACGAATAAATATGCCGCAAGTGAAGGCAAAGAACTCTCATGGTAAATATAAAGCTGCAAGTACTCGTCCATATGAGCGGCATGGAAGCGTGTAAGGGGAACAGAAGTACCGATCCACTCGTTCTCAGCCACGGCATCCGACTGAGGTGAGAGGTAAGATGCATGCCCCAGCTGTTGCCCCCCCCCCCCGATATGTATTGAATAGGAAGCTGGAAGAGAAAATTCCCTTGCCCTTGTTGAGAATCTAACCGTGGAACTTCCAGCTCATAGACTAGTCAATACACCGAATACGTTATCCCGGATTCTTTTAATTATGTGTTTGTATATGCGGTGGAAATCCTGGAAAATAATTCTTAATGAAACATATAAATACTCCTGGAATGAGAGATAATAAACGAACGCACAACAAAATGTCATGGTTACAGCAGTCATGGCCGACAGCTTCATATGTCTTAATTACTTTTTAATAGCTGAAAATCTGAACTAAAGATATCGTTCCTTCCCGGTGAAGAAGTGAAACTGGCGAACAGAGTCCTGAGGCACGGCGTTAATTCTGGTGGCACTCTGATATTCAGCACCACATCTGAAGTTACGGATAGAATTCAAACAGCAATGCTGACCGCTACATTAAGATGTTGCGTTAGCTGTAATCCATCTCATTCAGTCTAGAAATTCCTTCTTTTATGAGAATCGAGGTTTAAGTACTGTGTTCACAAAAGCTCCTTCTGGATGTAATTCTCGACTATTTGAATTGAGTATAAGCACTGATGTTTTGTTACTCTAATATGTGCTTTAATATTACCTCCCATCTGTTCCTAGTTTTTCCAATCAATATTCAAGATTTTACTGTTCTAGGGTATAAGGCCATGTACTTTGGAAAATAATGTCGACGTTTCGAAAAGAAATCTACTTACATCTACAAGGATATGTAAGCAGCACTTTCTTCTTAAAGGTTGGTGTCCATTTTCAAAACAACATGGATTTTATTCTAGGTCATAATCTGCTTCTCATCGCCATAAAATCTCACATCTAAAACTCGATTTAAAAGTTTAATGCATAGTGGTTATTATATTTACCATGTGTGCTCACAATCAAAGCCTTGACATTTGCCACACGTTTCTTATTATTCTCAAAATAAACAAGAATATTTATCTAAACAGCATTAAACAACTGGTCTATTATAAAGGAGAAGCAGTCTTCTATTGATAAACAATTAAATTCTTAATTAATATTTAGATACACTTCAGACTTCAAATATTTAATCACCATAATAGTATTAGGTGAAAAGTGCAAATTTTAAACTTGTAATTTTCGAAAGCCCAAACCCTAACACACAACAACAACATAACCAGGCAGTACACAATACACCACAGGACGGTCAACAATATAGCATAAAGTATGTTAAACTACTGTTCCGCTTACCTGAGTTAATTGCTATATATCCAAAACAGCATCTTATATATGTTTATATTCTTAGAGGACAGGATCAAATACGATCGCACAACTAATATACATAGAGAGTTGTCGAAAACAATTTTAATAAATTTTAGTATTTTATACTACGACTATCTTCAAATCAAAATCTTAATGATTCATTTTTAATAACATCAAAGAAGATAAACTAACCACTATGAAGAAGAAGATTAGTGATATTCAGTGATAGTGACTTAAAAATTATATGTTGTGAAAGTGAATTGGATGCATTGAGGATTGTTAACTCTCGACAAGCCTGATGATGACACAGGTAGTGCCGAAACAAATGCAGGGACAGAAAACACTAAAACAGTGTAGTGCATTTGTTGGAATGAAATAATTAATTAATTGTAATTTTATCGTTTCCCAAGTAGGCCGTTTGACAATAGGCGGTGTGAGACTACGTTGCTATTATGTGATAGGCGTGGCGCCATAGTAGAACGGAGAGCCACTCCGCAGTCAGGTCACCTTGACAAAAACCCGAAGGTCCGCCTCTGCTCCATGAAAATAATGCACGCTTAGCTGGAACTACACTGGGATTAGGCAGTGTGATTACACAGTTTGAAGTGCCTGAGAAACGTGTTCTCTAGTCCTATATCTAATGGTGGTTGTTACTTTTTCAGGCGCAGGTATCCGTTCTCTTAACGGACTTATTTTAAGAGAAGACATCCCGTTGTGTTTCGCAAATTACATACCAAGAGTGAAGCAGTCAACACAACTACTTTATTATAAAAATATTTGTTTTTATGTAAAATTGCTACATGTTTCACCCCCAAGGATTATCATCTGGCAAGAATGTTTAAACGTCGGTGGTTTTAATACAATAATATAATTGTAATGAATATAATTTGTGAGGAATATATCCCTTTCCTAAAAATAAGAGTTTTAAATAATCGACAAATTTTCACATACTTGCACGATAATGACCCTTTTGGGTTGAAACATGTAGCAATTTTATATAAACTCAAATAATTTTTTCTAATAAATAATTTTTGTAATGAAATTTTCTCCTTTAGACAAGAAGTCACTAAAGTTGACAAAATATCACGTTCCGCAAAGGTAATGGTGTCTGCTTTTTTCTGCTATGATTTATTAAAAGTTTTGCTAATTTTTTTGAAGACTTGTTGCCCCAGTTTTACAAAATATGACATCCATGCCACTCTTCGGAAATAAAAAAAGATTGTTCAGATTTTCTTTATGGAAGAACTGAGTTCTAGCAGCAGACGCTGTTTCAGGATTTCGCAGAGAGTTTTCAGTATTGCATTTTCTGAATCCATGAAAACAGAAAGCACAATATCTTTACTGAAGGTAACTTTGACTTTGATTCTTTCAGCCAGTTTAACCTAAGATCTGAAGTGCTACTTTTGTGCCACCCTATGTATCGTTCTTTCTCTGTCTATCTCGTATTCGTGTACTTAAGTACTGAACCAGCTGCTTCTTGGACGTAAAGTATACTTTATCTTAGCGAAAATCTACAGGGAGTCAAGAATTTTTTTGGGTTGGGCTGATAAAGACCCGGCTTGGGCGGCTCACTTCATTTCTACTCAACATAAGCAGAGACCATATAGGCTACTGCATGACACCCACCACAATTTGCGGTGTCGCTTGTTGACAGAATAGTAAATTATTCGACGGGAGTGCTTCTTGAACGGGAAGCCATCCACGTTTACTGTGCCCATCGTAGAAATTGTCCAGTACGTTCAGTGGCAAGCCCAAAGATTATCTCGTTGTCGTACAGCCCACGCTTCATTCTGCACTGTGAACTTTGCGCTTTCGAACACTGCTCTTGACAGAACAAAGTAAGGCTTAATCAGTAGCTTGAGAAGTCATTAAAACGAGGCGAAGTTTTGCTTTTCTTGAAAAAGAAATACAGGCAATCCACAACCTTTGGACATTATGCGTTCCTGGAAAAGTGTATGAAAGTGTAATGCAAGAAATCGGTGTAATAAATTGAATTGTTATAAGGGGATTCCTTTCCCAGACAGGCAATAATATTAAGAAGTCCCCAATTGCTTCATACCTGTTAGGGCCTTCTTATTCCTGATCCTTACACGATGTAGCCTACAAATAGGAGGACTTAGATTAAGCATTAAACGCAGAGAGTAAGAGTTAAACTTCTAAAGTAATTTCTCCATTTTCTCCACCAACATGCCTCACATTTTAGACAAAATTTTCTATGAAATATTTTCAGCTTTTCTTAAATATTCTTAATGTTAAACTTTTCCTTCACACCTGAACATATATTCGACGGGATCAAGTCCAATGATTGTCTGTTTGAAGCCCGGACTCGCCGTATTCGGAAGGCATAATACTCATTCATTCTGTAGTCTGTCTTACGACAGGTCCGTAGCCTCTTCCAAAGCGAGTTCTCCACAGGGTGCGATCTAGTGCTTCCTCTTTCAATTTCCAGTATCTTTTCTTTTCCTTAAGGTCATCCAGTAGCTGCTTACGTCCTCTCCCTCTTCTTCCCGTCATTTCTATCCTTCTAACATTCCTTGAATCACGTGTTTCAGAAGGCAGTTCCTACGCAAGATGTGACCAATCCAGTTAGCCTTTCTTCTTTTTATTGTATGTAGGATGTTCCTCTCCTCCTTGACTCTGTGTATTACTTCTTCATTTCTCACACGATCGGTCCAACTGATCTTCTCCATTCTTCTCCAGCACCACATTTCAAAACTTTCCAGATACTTCTGATCTACTTTCCGAAGTGTCCACGTTTCAGCACCATACAAAGCTATGCTCCAAATGTAGCACTTTACTAGTTTCTTCCTTAAATTTAAGTCCAGTTTGCTGGTGAAAATATTCTTCTTCTTGTTGAATGCTACTTTTGCCATGGCAATTCTGGATTTAATTTCACGTGTACACCTTGCATCACTTGTTATCATGCTACCCAAATAATTGAAATATTCCACATTCTCCACTTGATTTTGATCTATCATAATTTTCATTGGGGATGGTTGCCTTGAGATTTTCATTACTTTAGTTTTTCCAACATTCATTTCCATTCCATAGCGTCTTCCAATTTCAATTAGTCTATCAACCATGCCCTGTAGCACCTTTTCTTCCCTAGCCAGTAGCACAAGGTCATCTGCATATTTCACAGTGCGAATTACTTGTCCTCCGATTTTGAAGTCTCCAAACCCTTCAAGAGCTTCCTTGGTAAGGTACTCGCTGTATAAGTTGAACAGAATCGGTGACAAGGAGCAACCTTGTCGCATAATACTATCCACTTTTTAAAATGGTGTTAAGCTTCTGAGACCTATGCTTCTTGTCATTAGCATCAGCGCTTCACAATTGTTTCCGTTTCCCACTCAGTTTTATAAAATAAAAGGAAAAAAAGCAATAAAATATTCAAATAATTGCACAAAACAATCACATTTGTACAGACTAAGATGACACTGCCGAAGATGGACTGTTAGTTGGCCTGCAGTTTCGTCGGCTGATATACGAAAATTTGAATTCGTTGTACGAAAGGCGGGTCTTGGGTTTCAAACATACAAATTTTGAGAGTGACTGTAAAACAGTTTTTTAAACTTTATCTTATACCTCACAGCAAACACACTTCGTCCCCATTGCCTGTCATGTATAGTTAGGATAAGAAACTCTGATTTTTCTGGACAATATACCAAGCACACAACTGCATTGCGTGGCAACATCCATGTTCTCTTAGTATTAAACGGAAATGATAAAACCATTTATTGCGCTCCTCTGAATGGTTAAACAACGAATACCGCAGGATACAATCAGCTAAAATAAAAAAAATTAAGAACTGTTAATATATACCACGAAGATTACTGTGTTTTGGGATGTAGTGTCGTCTGGTCTCGTGTAATCCTACCGACGTTTCGGAATAATCTTCGTCTTCCATCTATAGAAGTTTAGGCACAAGTTTCCTCCGAAACATCGGCAAATTGCTTCCAGACTGCGCCGCAACTCATCCTAGTATTGTGCAATCGTCAGGGCGACTGACGTGAGCACCTCACATCTCGCAGTGATACACCAGTTCAGACAGAATGACGAAAGGGTAACTTGGAGATCTGTAGGCTTCCATACATTTTACAAGTTATGAAGCTACTGATTATGTAGTTTGATCGATCCTTCTATTACCTCCTCTCTCTTTAATCTCAGAAATACCCTAAAATGCTTAACTGATCTATTTTTTTCCCTTTAATTTGGGGGAGAGGACTTCGCGCGCATACAAAATAGAGTTTACGAGCTCCGAATCTTGTAGTAGAAATTTGGAAGGAATTTTTTTTGAGAAATGGATAGAATGCAACTATTTGTGACCCCAAGGAGAGAGGCGATTGTTGACTGAACTACCATGGAGCGGTAATTCAGCACGCGGGAATTTAAAGGTCTTGATCTCGTACAATCATTTCAGTATTTGGTGGATCTGTCGCTACTTAGTAGGGTCATCAAAACATTTACCATTACCACCAAATGACAAGTCGTAAGGCGAATGATATTAAGCAGGTATCTGTCACATTATATTAGACTTGTTCGGTGTACGTTCGAGGACTCAGTAAGTCTAAATATTAACGTAAATTTTTCGTTATAAAGAAATATTTTTTACCTTGGGTAAACCTGTTAATTGTTATTAGATGAAAATAATTCCTTAATACTTTTTATACCAAAATTAATTGGATTATTAAGTTTAAATTTTTAGTCATCATCGTTCAAAACTTTTCAGACGTCACCCCTACGGAGTACGCTTCCACATAAATCCAGCTTATAAATATGTTTCTGGGTGATCTAATAAAAAGCGAGTAAACTCGTGAGATAAGGCGACTTAAGAAAAAAGCTTCATTAATAGGATTGCAATAATATGACTTTCTTTCAACATTTAATGGAAAGTCTCTCATAAACCTTCGCATCTTCACTCATTAACCCAATTTCTCCCGCTCTTACCTACCGCAGGCGCTTTGGACAGCATCACTGAAATCAAATGTATTTTTACGTATAAAAAATTTCAAATTTTTCCTCTAAATGTTATCGATGCCCAATAATAACACACTGAATATGTTTTATTTGAAGACAATCTCCATTTATTTAATTATATTTTGATACTAAACCTGTCTGCAAGTGCAATACGACAATAAACATGGGTCTTTAATAATACAGCGTCTGATTTTATGAGTATGCATATTGTGTTCGTGAATATGAACATTTGTTTCACATGACTCTTTCAGGTTAGATTTCCCATACAGACCGAAGTGCTGCCTGTTCAAGAATTTTACCACCTACGATTGGCCATCTGTATTGCAGTCCATACTGTTTAAGCAGCTTCCAGTTAAGCTTTATTAGCTTCCTACGCAACTGTTTTGTTCTTGCGTGGACGTTGCTCAGAGGCATGCAACCGCACTGAGCATTGATACCCACATACTGTAGTGATATACGTGTTCTGCTCTTGCTGGAACTATAATTCAGAATCTAACACACCTAATGTTTAATATATAGGAATCTGTAATTTCGCCTGTAGTTTGTATTGTCATGAAAATTGCTTTCTTACTTTAAGAGAAGACTGTTTAGTAATGGCGATAGAGAACAGCGTACTGACTTCAGAATATTTGATAACAGGCGGGAGAAAGTAGCAAGATAATAGAGAAAATTTCATAGTTATATGCTTCATGTTTGAATTAGCCCCCCCCCTCCCCACCTAATATTAAGATAATTAAATAAAGAAGAATGAGAAAAGCATTATATGTAGTGCCCAAGCAGTGTAGTCTATAAGAATTATTGGTTAGAAAACCTCAAAGAAATGGAACAATTTGAAGACCTAGACGTAGATGGGCATACAATAGGCCAATTAAGAAGGATCTTAAAAAGTGTAGAACTGAAAGCTTAAAGTAGGTCTATCTGTCTCCAAACGGGACTTCTAATGGCTTATTATTAACAAGGTAGCGACTTAATGGTTTTAATTAAAATGGGGTGCATTTTGACTGACTAAGAAAGATTCTTAGCTTTTCTGACAGAGTTAGTTACTGTGAGGTTAAAAAAAAACTCATGCCTTTAGGAACCGGCGTCTTTCTGAGGACATCCGGAAATGCTTATATCGCTTAGTTTAACAGCAGTACTTCTAGTAGTCTGTGAGTTACTTAACACTCGGGAAGAAGAATAAAGAATATGTAAGGATTTTAAGACGGAAGGCCATAGTCCATTTAGAGACAGAAAGACCCGTCTAAACTTGTGCCCCAGGATAAAGCGGTAGCCCCACTCTATATCTCGCTTTGATGCTGCTCCATGACGACTGAACATACTGCACGGCCGGGCAGAACCACGTTGTGTTTTGAAACAGTGGAAGTGAATATTCCTGGCGTAAATGTAGACAATTACAATTTATCAATATTCCACGGACGCTAATTTTTTTTCTTATGTGCCTTAAAATTTCACGAGTAACATAAAGAATTATTTAAAACTACGGGGTTCGAGAGACCCGTGTCTGAGCTATAAAAGCAGAATGGACGTCAAAATGATGCAAAGTGACTTACATCAAAAGACGACCTTAAGAAATTATGCTTAAACCTGCCTTTTTAGAGGTATCCTTGATTTTCTGTTTCGGTAATTTATACAGTGCCTCAACTTCGACCCCAACTATTTACAAAGCAAAGATGGAGTAGAAATAGAAGGCGCCAAACCTTTGCAGATGTAAGAAACTGTGAAATGAGCTGAAAAAGAGCAAGTAAATTGTTCTGTATTCCGAGCTCGACAACAAGGAGATAAGTAACAAGCATGAACAGAGACACTATCAAAGGCGGGATGTTCTTTGATGCGATGTGTCCAGTTTTGTCGCCGAAACAGTAGAATTAATTAGTCAATACTTTGCTGAAAATAGAGTGTATGTTTTACAGATCAGCATTTAAGGATGTCCGTCATCTTTCCTTTAAAGTGCTGGCGTGGCAAACATTCTTTTTCCGGGTCTGAGAGACTGTTGAAGCGTGAGCAAGCAGCATTGTGACCTTGAGCATAGAATCTGCGAGGATATGAACCGTACCAACCACGGTGGTCGCCATTATGAACGTCTTAGAAACAGTATATAATATTATGCTTATACTCTTGAACTGTAAGGGAGAGTGGGGATAGTTGGCACACCTTTCACGTTATAATTTTTCACATTTTATCTGTACTTGTTAAGTTGAATGTAACGGCACGTAAGGCTAGCAACACTCTTAGGCTACAACCTGACCTACACAAACTTGACGCTATTCGCAAGGAATAGGAGGGAGATGCTTTTGCCCTAAACTCTGCATGTGTGCCAACCTGCCCCGCTGTCAGGTTAAGTTGGCATATGGTACAAATACGTGGAAAATCAAGATGCCAACTATTCAAGGGCAAAAAGTAACAGACAATGATTAATATGTTCCATGGAACAAACGTCAGACGGGGGCGCATCCAAATGTGGGGGGGGGGGGGGCTACCAGGCTGCAGGCCCCCCAAACCCCCAAAACTGAAATTTAAAAAACAGATTTTTGTAGATACGATGATATCAAGGGGTTTACGTGATTTACCCTGCAGGCAAAATCAGCCACTGAAATCAGCTGATAACAAGTACATTAGAATTTTGAATAATTAATAAATTTAAAAAACAATAAGATAGGACACTATGATTGAGTCATGGAACGTGTAGTTATATTTGTATGTATACGAGTACAAATGCAGTTGCAGCAGTGTTATGTTATACTTATGACATAATTTTTATAATATAAATTTTAAAATCAAACATAAGCTATATACAGCCTCAGGGTCAGCCTTCTCCTTCCCCCCCCCCCCCCCCAATAAAAAATACAGGTTGTGCGCAACGACGAGGGGTTATTATGGTAATAAAACATTTGAGAAACAATAGAATTTCGGCACAAAATTCAATACATTTACTTAAATTGAAAAAGAAAATCAAAGAGAAAGGTAACTCAGTATGGCACTAGCCTACCACCAGAAATACACGTTTTTATTCTAAATAAAATCCCAATCCCATGAGACTGGCAATTTAGGCAAACACAGTTAGGAGAGCCATCAGCGCATTATTCATGTGACCGCAACTTGCATTCTGTGCACTGAATCCACATTGCTCTGGATGCGCCAAGACAGTAGAGGTAAGAAGTATCCTCGGAGTCTTCTGCGTCTGTGTCGTCTCCATTTTTGGATTTTCTTTTTTTTTGTATTTTTGCATTCTGCCCTTGTAAGTCTTTCTTTATATACGTGGCACGCTTCTCTTTCTTACATTTTAGGCCCAGTTCTTCTCTCATTTCCTCCGAGCCTTCTGTTGTACTGGGTGTCAAAATATTTTTGACAAAGGTATCAGCCAAAATGGTAGTTATTCTCTTGTTCTTGTTTACATTCTTGCGCTTTTTGCTTACGGTTTAGGAAGGTTTCGAACGCCCTCTGGAAAAGCAGGATGTGTTGCAACTTTTTAAGCAGGCGATGATCAATTGGAAGAATCATCAAAATCGCAGGAAGTTCACTGTTGCTACTGGAAGCTGCTGCCTCCATAGGAGGGCAGCTATATCTGCAACGTAATCTTCCATTAATTCCTCATTTTGAAAGATATCGCCGCTGAACAGGTAAATTCCAGAAAACTGGAAACCTGCTTTGGTATTTGCAGTAAAAAGAAGTCAGTTGCGAAGGTGTGTTGACGACACAAGGATTGTCATATACTGTCACTGTTGTGCCTGTATGGTTAGTTATGCAGGCATCATAAGCTCGGTTCATATACATCGTAAGCGATCTGTTGACAGACCTGTCAAGAGGCTGGAGTTACGGCTGCAGTGTGGAGGGAAGTTGAAGACAGCCACGCCATTCTGCTTGCAGTAGTCTATTGCCCGTATGGCCAGATGCAAATCATGGTTGTTTGGCAACAGAACTACTGATCTGTCTGTAGAAGGCTTAGCATGTGCCGCGAAATGTTTTACATATCTTACAAAATGCTCCTTCGTCATCTACTCAGAGGGATGGACGGCGTGTTCAATGACAGTGTTGGCGAGGTGCTTTTACCTCATCCTCCCTTGCCCTTTTGCAGTATCTTGCCTAAATACGAAAATAAATCTGAAAATCCTTCGCCGCTTTCCTTGTTGACCTTCCACGTTTCCGCAGAGCTCTCACAGCTTGTAGAAGTGCTCAAGGTGTGTGTTGCCCCTATATGACCTCTTCTTGTAAGTATGCATTATTTAGCTTGTTAAAGCGGACAGAAAAAATCGCACTGGTAAACAATTAACCAATAAATTTCAAATCGAAAGCGGGGCAAGTTGACATAGTGAGCCAACATGCCCCACGTTGCGTGTGCCAACCTGCCACGTCGCCACCTTCTTATGTTTTAGACTGCATCATCCTCGAACACAATGGAAGTCTACAATTCTCTCTAGCTCCAATGTTAGCAAAGAAGAAGGTACCATTCATGGGTGGTACAATGTCACATGTAGCTGTAACCAAACTTTAAACACAAATCGTTTTATACGAGTATAGCGATGAAAAATTACTTCCTACGGTGGAAAAAATAAAACATCACACCACACTTCAGTCATAGCTCACAAAGAGCTGACGCTTGCTGACCGCTCTCAGGAGAAGTCATTGAACAGTACAAATTGCCAGGTGCTGCTATCCTGCGCCATCTTTGGGAGTTATGGCCCTTTTGCCAACTTACCCCTGTAGCCAACTAGCCCCCCTCTCTCCTACTGCTACTTTTGCGCCATTCTGTATTTGCATACTAGTCTTCACAAAAGCATTTAATCTGAGGCGTTTGTCTGACCATGATCAATTTATTCGTAACCTCTTCCTTTCACACGTCAAAGTCGCTTGGTTTACTCAACAAAAGGTCAAACCTCTACGCAGGAGAAAGCCCAGGACCTTACACTAAGACAATAAATATTTTTCGGTGACGCCGTTTATGGCATAAGGAGCAGATGGTTCAAGGTTCAATTCAGGGCACAGGCAGATTTATTTTCAAAGAATTACAAATATTTTTATTCCAGCATTACTTCTTCTGAAATTAATCTACATAACATAAATATTCAGTTCCTGCCTAAGAGACCAGACTGCATGTCCTTTAAGGAGACCAAAGTGGTAAGGTGGTTTAGAAAAACACGTAGTCTTTAATATGAGTATCATAAGGAAAACACGTACACACTGTGTGTGGGGAGGGTGGACAAAGTGCAGAGTTTCTAAATGTTAGAGCTCCTTGTACGTAGAGATAGCAACTACTGTGTTTAAAGCAACGAATATGGGCACGTCAGAAATACAGAAATAAAAAATTACAATTCAAACACAAATCCATATTTGACTTCGTACGTTAAGGCTCCCTCTCCCCTGCCCTGAATCCGCTATGAAAATTTCATATTCCCTAAAATATCTTGACAGTTTTAACTAAAATAGATCGACCTTTTGCTATGGAGGTGCGTAGAGTACACGGAAGTAAAGCTGCACAGATTATTAAATTTGAAGACAGATTTTGTGTTGGTAAGTTTCATGGTGCGGACTATTTACCTGTAGGTAGATAACTTCCTGTATCAATTGAACAAGAAAGTATGTAGGCATTACGGCAATTGACGATTGGATGGGAATCAAATAGTCTGAAATCAAACAAGTGGCAAGGAGACAGGTTTTCTTCCGAGTACTTCGGTGTAAACACGACAGTGTCATTTCTCGCATGCTACATACTCTTACTTTATTTACGTATCACCTATGCCACATAATCAAGTAAAGCACTTATCTCTTTCCCTAAACAGTTACATCTTTCCTTACCTGCAGATCAAAGCTTGTATTAACCCTTTAAGCAATAAAATGAACATGCATTGTATATAGACTAATTTCGCACCGCTCAGTAAACATACTCTTTTTCAGTTATAAAACGCCAATAAGTTATGTTTGTATAGGAAAATATTCGCCGTTTGCTTTGAGATCCATAAAAAGCAGAGGAGTACGTACTTTCTATGGGCAGAACGTACAATTTTTAATGATAAATCTGGTGGTGTACAAGGCAACCTCCCGGCTTTAAATGAGTAATAAAGTCTAATAGAATAGTTTGCTACATGTGTTAATATGTAGCTCTTTTCTCGTAATAGACCGGGAGAGTGTGGAATGGATTCATCTGGCTCAGGCTATAATGACGTAATTTAAAGTACTTCGCCCTTTCAGGACAATGGACGCCATTGTCCTGAAAGGGCGAAGGAACACAACGAAAACCTCATTCAGAATAATCGGTATTCCACCGAGGTTTGAAGCAAACACCTCCCGAATACGAGTCACAAAAGTCACAGCATAAGCTAAATTTCTCGGCACGAAGGCATTTTGATCTACATGTGCATTAAGTAACATTCTTTTGGTTCTATTCGGTTAGATTTCAGTGAATTACCGGGCGACAGACATAGCACAAGATATATGTCCCAGGACACAGACATGTTAACGAGACTGTCTTCCATTACGTGACCTGTTTTTGTCTACCTCTGAAGTCTACCTTGCTGAAGACTGAGCAAAGACATGCCAGCTAAGTGCTTTCTATTTCAGCGTAGGTATTTCTTTGAAGACCTTAAAGAATAAGGCATTCAGTTAATGACTAACAGATGTTACTTCTGCTGCTAATATAGACATTTATTGTAGCCTAACAAACTGTATCGTGTATTAAGCACTGTTCGCACAATGTGCATGAAATGAACACATAGGTGAGGTCCTATCCACCTCTCGAATAGCACATATTTTCAGAAAAAGTGAAAGGTTTTAAGTTTGGTATTTGAAAATTACATACGACAACACCAACAAAATGCACAATATCATTGTATGTAATTTTACAATTAAAATATTACAACTCGAAAGTGTTTCGACCTTCGTAGGGTTACTGGAGCTGTAATATTTTAATAGTAAAATTATATATAATAATATTGTGCATTCTGTTGGTGTTGTGTTATATAATTTTCAATCAATTCACAGACATGAATAAAATAAAATTTCATGTTTGAAGTCTACAGGAGGAATTGTTGGGCAAATTTACCTTTTCGTCAGCATTAGCCCAATAGTATCGTGACTCTGCATTAACGTCAAGTTTCAGTTTACAAACTTTCTAGGCACATGACTTAAATTATAGGAGAGTGTGGTATAAGATATGCAGTGGCTTTATCCGTTTGACGATTCTTATTGCGGAATTCTGAGTTCTGAATTCTGGTAGGTGGGTAAGATATCTAGGTGAGACATACTGCCTCCTTCTTCACCGCATAAATATTCTGATGATGAAGGCAACAGTTTCATTTGAAATGTTGGTGTTCTTACAGCAAACAACATTTCTTGACATTCCAGAGAAGCATAATCCTGATTCTCACCACCCTGAGAATTTCAAATCTCACTACAGCCAACTAACATTGTATTTTCTTTTGTGTCTACAGTCTCTTGCACATGTCAGAACCTTCTGACTTCTCACTGACATACAAGCCACATACTGTAAACTTCAACAGCCACCAAATTACATTTATTGTGAAAAAAAGTTTGGGAAACACTGCTAAGTATGTATCCCCCTCTTTTCTTTTAAGACACTCCGAAGACTGACTGCCTCAATAAGGGTGTATGTATTTCACGATTTTTATCTTTACCTGCAGGCAAATCCTATTATCTCTTTTTGGGCTCTTTGACCTCTGAAGAATAAGGCAACATGATCTTTAGAAACGTCGGTTACTATTGACCTGTCCACACAGCTTACCATCCCCTGCAGTCTAAATACACAACCATCCTCTCATTTGGTATTACATAGACCAAATTTATAATTGATTAAAAGCCGTTAAGTGTTTCATAAGGCAGTACACGCCTACGTTTCTTGGTGTTTTTTTTCGACGCCGTCATTGAGCGCCCCTCCACCAGAGCGCCACACTGAATCCAGGGTAGAATGCAGGTAACTCACGTGGAAAATGCTCTGAAGCTTGTTATGTTGGCCAAGCAATATGACGAAGAGAGAGGTGTTTATTCCAGTACTGTACAAAACTAGTATGCCGTATTTAAACTCCTCTTTCATATTCTTTGTTCTTTTCACGAGGTCAGTAAAGTTAAGGCATAATACAGAGTTCTTGGTTCTACGTTGTCCATGAGGTCTGTGGCTGCTCAGATGATGATTGTGAATATCTTGAATAAGGGACGGTCTAGAGACTTCTTCAAATAATTTTATTTTATGCTGTGGTCTTATGAATTATGACACCGCGCAGTCTGGTACGAACGCTCCGAAAGAATACACAGTTTCCATTTTCAGAATATCTCACATCTCGCGTCAGTTTACTTTCTTCCACAAGAGTCAACACAGGCCCAACCACCACCACACCACATAAAGTTTCAATCGAACTTGTTCACTGTCGTAAAATG
Source organism: Reticulitermes speratus (assembly GCA_021186555.1). Taxonomy (NCBI): domain Eukaryota; kingdom Metazoa; phylum Arthropoda; class Insecta; order Blattodea; family Rhinotermitidae; genus Reticulitermes; species Reticulitermes speratus. The sequence goes on from JAJKFL010000005.1 coordinate 28,586,790, forward strand.
CGTAAACGCAAAAAAAAAATAAATAAATTGGAAGATGTACACATAGTTTAACAGGTCTTACACCTTCGCTGTCTTATTTTCTTCAGAATTTCAATTCGTGACGATGAGGTTTGATAATTTAAATTAAAAAAAAAAAGAGAGAGAGAGAGAGAGGAGAGAGAGAGAGAAGGGGAAAATATGATCATTATAAAAGCGTTTTCCACTTTTGACACAACACATAATGTAAGTTCTCACCATAACTCATCAACAGAATTACAATCAATCGCGCTCTAGAGAATGTCTCATTTACTTTGAACCATGGGATTATATCGTGCCTGTGCGTCAGTGTTATAGATAAACAGTACTCAGGTCACTGACTATGAAGAAGAGGATCACAGGAATGGCCACCAAGATCGCCAGACTTATGCCCCTTGCATTTCTTTCTTTCTGCTCGGAGAAGATACGCGACTCCGGACCACCTGCAGGGGCGGATCACTGCAGCGTGCATCGCAAGAACATACAAGTGATACGTTGAAGAGGGTACGGCAGCAATAGGTAACTAGCTTGCAAGCGTGTATCAACCAAAATGGAAAGCATGTGAAACATACCTTACAAAATGGCATATTTTCCCATGGTTCCATGTAATGGGACACTCTGTATTGTAGCGCTGTTACTAGAATACAGTTAAGTGTGGCTGTTTATAAGAACAACGCAAGATGAAGCCGCATAATCATGTTTAATAGACCACTCTATTGAAAGAAGGAAACTAATCGTTGTTCCGTGAAGTCTTAAGTGCAATCAAGAATATATTTGCTTTGTCGCGTAGGCAGATGGGCAGGCGCATGTCAGACTTTCCTTTTGTTTCAGCGTAGGATGACAGGTAGGCCAATGTATAACGGACATACGCGCAGAAATGCAAGCAGATATTCATGTAAATTGTCCGTTACGCGTGTCCTGTTTTAACACCTGACCTTACAAAGCAATTTCTTGAGAAACTCCTCAATATCAAGTGCTATGAAGGTCAGCCCGCCTTGCAGATGAACAGAGATCTTCTGAGAGGCGCTCCTCGGGGTTAGAAAGCGACTGAAATTATAGTGTTAAAACAAAGATCTTGTTAACAAGTAAAAAATTTACTTAGAAAGTTGAAAATTTAATGGTGACCTTGTCTGTATTCAACCACTCAAACTTCAGTGATTGACACGTACACTACCAGGCTTAACAGTAACACATCATCCATCTTTCAATGTGGCCTGTTGCAGTGTTATGTACGTTTAGCAAAAGAACCGGCGGGTGATTGCTCACACATCATTAACTGACTGTTGTTTCTAATGGAACACAGTCACAGTATATTCTCTGCTAGTCATAAATTAAATATTTACATATACTTTAGATTAACTTTAGATTTCAATGTGTTATGGTCGAATATCTTTTAGCATACTAATAAATACATATTTTCTTTTTGTTCTATGACAGTACCTTCTTATAATTTTTGCGGTTTTTTTTATTATTATTATTATTATTATTTATATTTTCAGTCCTCTATTCTCTTAAATATTCCTGCTCGGTGCAATATTTCTCTAGTCCGTCTGCATGTCCACAGACACCCACAGATCGACTTGCCTTTTCCGATTATTTCAGGTTCTGCGAACAAAGAAACTTCAGTTGCGTCCTCCACCCCATCTTGCACTTCCAACGGCTCTTCTTTAATTCCAATATTTGGTATTTAACAGTATATAATGAATACGTTAGATCGGCTTTCGGGCTTAGGCGGCGGACAGGGATATTTTCTTATATTTCGGTAAAAGCTGCAGTTACTACCGTCAGGGTGAAAGAATTTGTGGTTATTGGAGACCCTTATATAAGTATTGCAGCTGGCGGTGAATGGGAAAACAACCAATCGGATCGTTACATTACAACATACGACATACCACCCCCCTGATTAGTCTTATACTTTTTTATTCTGAAGAGAGCAATTTTCATGAGATCCGCGGTCTTCTGAGATATTACGCGGCGTCGTGTGGTAATTGTTTACCGACGTTTCGGGACAACGTATCGGTCCCATCTTGAAGGGTCAAGAGTTCCTTTTGTTCTCGGACTCTTGACCCTTGAAGATGGGACCGATACATTGTCCCTAAACGTCGGTAAACAGTTACCATACGACGTCGCGTAATATCCCAGAAGAGCGGAGATTTTATCAACATCGCGGCGGAAGCCTAAAATCAAAGCAATTTTAATGCTCACAGAATTTTCAGGCTACTTGCTTTTTCGTAGTGACCTAATTCCGAGAGCAGATCCAGAATATTATTTTGTGTAATATTCGGCCACTTATCGTTTTACCTCTCTTCTTCATTCTCCATATAGATGTGTGTAAACGTATTCCGAAAAATATTCCTCTTCTGCCTCCCTTTTTTTTTATTTCGAGTGTGTCGGCGATGCAACTGACGTGACATGAACCTCTGTATCTTCTGCTGACAATACCACTGCGGACAGGTTCTGTAAGTGGACCTTATCAGACTGACGGACAGAACGTTAACATGTAACCTTTCCTGCCCTCACACCTGACATGCACGAAGTACCGCCAGCTTCGCCAAGTTTTTTGCTGCCGAAAAGTCTTTCGATAATTGTGTATTTGAATCTTTAAGAATTTATACAGCAATCGACGGAGTATTATGTGTCTTTAGAAAAGCATCAGCATCTATATTTATTCGCGAGAGATGTAACTTTTATACCGCATGAAAATTCTGGGTGTAGCCGGAAGGACAGACAGAATAGATCTTAAAGAAATACTGTGAGTGTTTGGACAGGATTTATCTGGCTCAGGAGAGAAAAAAGTTAATAAGACTAAACTTACAGGCCTAAAATGTGCTCGTAATAGGCGCGTCCACTTTGAGATAGTACGTGGACGTAAATTTCTTCAATAAACGACGTAATTCGGGGTGGGATTAAAAGTTTTTTTCAGTAAACAAATGTTAAATTTACATAAAACTATTTACCGTTAAATAATACTTGTTCAATTTCTGGAACAGGCGGAAATGTATTCAAAAGATAAATAAGACATTAATTATTCACTGCCCCCTGTTAATAAACAAATTAAAATAAAATTATACATCCATTCAACTAGTTTAACACATACTTAATGCTTTATACAAGTTGAACACTGCTTTCGAAGAATTACACATATGATCACAAATCATTATAAACTGGGTCAACACATTTTTATTTATCATGTGAGAGGATATTTTTTGCCAAAACGTGAAGGTTGCTTGTTCGGTATTCAAGATCAGAGATTTACGTATAGCTCCACTTTTTTTAAAGTAACTCAGAAACTGTAGTACCTAACTGTAGTACCTACTGTAGACCTAACTGTAGTACCTAACTGTGACCTAACTTGTGTTTCATTCCTCTTTAATAATTTCACTCCATCCCTTTGGCACCGAACGTTATATATTTGTAATCCGCAGTGTGGCGCTCAAGACGCCGAACGTCACATGTTTATGGCTGCTCTTGTGCAGCCCCCATGTAAGTTCTGGTCTCCTGTAGATCGCTCGGGGTATTCAATTCTGATGCCAAACGACTATACATTTTCACTTTAATAAACATTTGGCGGTACATGCTGCAATGTGCTTTTCAGCATATGTAAATATATAGTGATGGTTGAGAACTGTTCTACCTAAAGGAAACTAACATATTTCTATTCTTGTAAAAAGATCCAATACGCCCATAACGTATCATGGAATTCCGTTCAGCCGTTCTCGAGCTGTGACATGTAGACAGACGGACAGACTAGACACTCCGCACGCTGTGATCACGCCAAACAACATTCATGTAAGGAACACGCACGAATAACTTAAACATAAGAATAACCATCGACCTATTCAATTGGCAAGCAGAGAGGAAACGACAAAACACATTGAGCAAAACCTGACATTAAATACTTTACAAGCCAGGCCCGTGCATAGAAATTTGTTTACAATGCTTTTAATCTCATGCTTGTTAAATACATCAAATTTAAAAGCAAAAATGTAAGGACGTATCAGTATTTTGATCCACAGCCTTTTGTCTTATTATCATTAGAATAATTCAGTATTCGTGTCAGTATCAGGTCCTCATTTTTCTGTGGGTTAAGAAATCGACTGCACTGAGCATGTAGCAAGTGTAAGTATCCGTAGTAATCTGTTGAATAACTCAAGAGCCAATTAAGGTCCTTACAAGCCAGCTAACATAGAGTTCATTCCCTGCAAGTAGGCCTACTGTTCATATTATGCGCGACAGGAGATTCTAAATCATCAGTCGCAATACGCTGCACATAGAAAGGAAAAGCTATCCGCGGAAAATGATCGGTAATCTCATTAAGAGTCATCCACCTCTATTAATATGACACAGCTGTGTAAGCTGCAGAACACTTATGATAAAATGTCTGTTAATTTCGCCACGTCGGTTTATATGTAAGTCCGCCTGTAATAACTTCAGTTTGCTGAAGATATTTGCATAATATTTGGTGTTAAGCGGCTTCAATAAAATTCGCTGATATGTCCCAGTTTCGGGTTAAATCGGGCAGTAATAATCCGTACCTCACATAACGACTAGAGGAATTTCAGGATCCATCTGTCTGGCTGTACTACACGGTTGTTTACTGCTTAGGTAATATCTGAGAGTACAGAGATATTACCTAAGACGTAAACAGCCTGGTACTACAGCCAGAGGTCTCTACCCTACAAAACCTCGAATTGGTTGACAGACAGATGTGTGGAGACAGATTTTATGTAGATTTTATGTAATAACATAATAATTTTAACATATGTATTTTAAACTGTAAAATCAGTGACTACGACATTTACCATTCAGCGATACAATGCACGCTGCTTATGTCTATGTACGACTCCCTGACGATGGCTGAAATAGTTAGCCGAAACATGTAGGAGTGTAAAAATACATTTATTTTGCAGTAGTTGGAAATAAAAACCTTACACATACAATTTTATTTATTTATCAAGCAATCAGCTACATGTTTCGGCCAATATGGCCATCATCAGGTTGTTTACAAGAAAATATAATTTGTAAAAAAACTATGGGTATTTTCCTTTTTATTCTTGTAAACAGCAAATGATGGCCATATTGGCCGAAATATATTGCTGATTGATTGATAAATAAATAAAAACAATTATTGTGTTTGTACTGGATATAGTTTATTTCTGATTTTTCATAACACAATGGGGAAGAATTCTCTTAAAATCGAGAAATATATTTTATTAGAATTCATGCGGAAGTTGGTCGCCGGGTTCAAGTTATAACTGTAATTCCGATTTATGAGGTAAACTTTCAGTCAGTATGCTCGAATTTCCTGTTTATTGCTGGTCTATTTGCTAACAGTGACGAAAATTAATTAAAGCGACACGAATAAACGACATCACTGTTGGTTGCCATTTCAAGTAAAATTATTAGTAACAAGCAAAGCAGTAATTCTTCGGCCTAAATGTGGTTGCTTTCCCTTTAGATATTAAAATGTATAGTAGTTAACCCTCTAAAGTAACTCACATATTAAAATCAAATCATACAGCACAGAGAAAACGTACGTCTCCTTAAGGGACAATAACCAATTACTGACGTTTAGGTAAATAACTTGTGTCTATTGTGGGACTTGTACGAAACATGTTTGCACAATGTGTGCGCACAAATCAGTGTTGCTTGCAGTTATATTTATGACTATTATTTAAAAAATTGAAAAAAAGAAGTGAAAGTGAAATTAAAAAAATTATACTTCTCTAAAAAATGGGATTTAGGATAGATATCTTAAAGGTTAGTGGACTGCTGTAATAAATTGTACTGTAATTTATATAATAAAATAAAATAACTCACGCATCAAACGGTAGTACGCATAGTCACTCCTTTTACGAGAGAAATGTTAAATAATATATGATGTTAAATGCTAACATGCATGTTCAGAAATATGACCCAACATCCTAATACAGGAGCTTGTTTGCTTTTTTCCCCATCATAACTCACAAACAATAAAGAAGTTCGCACTTCCGCAATGCTGTTTTTCTTCCTGTAGTAAATTAGAAAGTATGGAATTGGGATGTATTTTCATGGTATCTTGTTCATAAACATTTTCGCAAAAATCAGTCGAAGAGTTCAAAAGTTAAAATTCACACACACACATACACACACAGGGTACTGTAATCTATTAAGCCTACCACTGTCATTTTAGGAATTGAAAGTAGGCTGAAGAGGTTTGGGAAGAAGAATTAGAATCTCAACCTAAATATTACCACAATACTACCACATAGATTAATAAATATCTCTACTGTACGTATTGTGAAGATTACTGAATAACTTTGTAATATATGTGAGTGTTATGTATTAGGTCCACTGGAGGAAACAGAGAGAAACCTACAGGAAAATCACATTAGAAGCAAATTTTTGGGTGTTATACTGGCCGTTACGCTGTGATAAAATGACATGCATATAGACCCAAGGTAAGACTTATTTTGCTCAACGTAACGGTGTACTCGTATTATTGATACTTACTTAAGGTGCATGTTCTATACGACATACACTGTAGACTGTCATTAGGATGACGGAAGTACTAATGACTTAGACAAAACTGTGCGAAGAAGGAGGTTAAAATCTCGAACCGCGGTGCAGCGGCAAGAATGCACCAACACACATGCATACGCACATACATACACATACTACACATACATACACACATACACATACATTCACATACATATATATATACTTACATACATACATATATACATACATACACACACATATACACATACATAAATATATACTTACATACACATATATACATATATACTTACATACACATACATACATATATACTTGTCATACATACATACATACATACATACATACATAGACATACATACAAACATACATACATGCATGCACACTTACGCACACAATTTATCTTCCCTCCATCACTCGCCCAGTGAAGTGTCAAAATTCTTCCACGGGATACGACATTGCGTTCCTCCTTATCTTGCACAAATCGTTTCACTTCTTGGAATTCTTATCGAGCCCCTATCCATAGCTGCGGTTAACCAGACGAAAGAGAGCCATCTTTTTTTTCTATTATCGATTTGTACTTTGCATGGAACACAACGATAATTTTCAAAAGTGCTCCACAAATAACATACCCCTAGAGATGCCTGTGATTGGAATCGTGCTGCCATTGGGAAAAAGATAGTCAAAGGGAATAAATAAAAATACAAAACAATGAAACAGAAGTAAAGTTTAGAGGAAGAGTAAAATCTGTGGTAAACTGAGAAGGATGAGCTGTAATTTAGTACGAGTTGTGGGGTCATAGAGAGCCAGCTGTGAATTCCTGACGACCCGCCTGTCTGTTTTAACTTGTGATGTGATTGAGAGGTACAGAGTGCCTAAAATGTTGTTTCTATAGAGGAAGTTGTCACGAAGGAGGATACGGGTTTATATACACGTACATCAAGGGGGATAACAGAGGTGAGACGTTGGAGATACGAGGAATATATACAAATTTTGGTTTTGGAGTAACGGACGGCCACTTGAAACACATGGGCTTCGATAGGAAGATAATATTAAAATGTATATATATATATATATAAGGTAAGATGGTGTGAACTAGAATGCGCAGGGCTAAGTTTTGGACTAAATTGGCAGGTCCTATTAAGGGCCGTACTGAACCTTGGAGTTCCATAAAAGGCGGCAGAGTTCATGACCTTCTCAGTGACTGTTATCTTCTCCAGAAGGAATGTGCTGCTTGAAATTAGGGCGAATTTTATATCTGCTTAATGGTAGAAACTTTTGTCGTAACTTCAAATTACATTTCACCCTGAGGGGGAAAGAGGTAATCGCCGAGAAATTAGTAGAGGTTTCAGGAACCATGTTCTGAATTGCTTGCAGACATACATCTGCTAGTCTCCAGTATCATGTTGGTGGTGAGATGACCCTTTTCACAAAATAACACTGCTATTTATTTTGTAGTTTACACTAGTTTATGACTTTGTCAAAAGTGTTCCCCTAAATAATGTTACTCTTAATTGTAATGTTGCAAACATTAAACAAGATTTCAGTCAGTAATGAGACTTAGTACACATTTGAGTGACGGGAGGAAATGCAAATCGATTGTGTGCTCCTAAGATCCACATTATCTCCATCATTCTGGTTCGAGACCTTCTAATACATTTGTAATTTAAATTCTGAAGGCAATCTGCTTCTCAATATATTTTTCAATACTTCAAATGGAGGTAACAATCATTCATTGACCTTAAAACCTTTGTCTTTTTATTAACTTTAATCTGCGAATTCAACGCATCACTTCCCCATTTCTTCTAAGAAGTACCTATGCATATCAAACACAATAAAATTCTACACATACGGGCAACCCATCAATTTTTTGTTCCATATTTGCCTTACAGTAACTCAGTGCATGGATCTTTATATAAGAGTTGCTTCATCGTCAACACCGATTGATTGATGATTGATTGATTGATCGATCGATCAGTGAGTTACTCTGAGTTACTTATAGTCTAAAGTTATCAAAAGAAAATGCTGTCTTGCCCTAGCACAAAGTCCATCTGAATATTCTTTTTAAAAATTCATGTTAATTTGAGCCAGCACTTCCTTTGAAAGAAGTTCCTCTGAATACGTATGCTTATAACGGACAAGTTAGTTTGGACAACTTGTACTATGCAGCTGTGTCTTAAGATATTTCCACTTTAGTATTATTTGAACACCTTTCTTCATACACCGTTAAGATGGACACAATGACAAAATTAAGCAACAATTTTCCTTGGAAACGTGAAAACCTTATTTGTAACCATTTTAATAATGAAAGAAAGCCGGCTTTCCTGACAGTACGTCATAGAGGATCAACAAAAGAAACAAGCATTTCTGTAATTTATAACGAATCTCGTCTTATCCCAAAAATGTTTGTGGCAGAAAAATAGGGGTTACATACATAAGAATTTTTCGCTGCAAAATGTAATTCTTGTATTTCTAAAAGTAATTCGAAGAGAATTAAACATCAAAAGGAATATGTAAGTCCTGCTTTCTTCGAAACAATGCATTTCCGAGATTTCTGTTGCTAATTCTACGCTCCGATTTTTTCAGAATTTGAAGAGTAGAATAAACTGCGCCTAGTTACTATTATGAAACAAGGATAAATTACAGCTAATTAGTGACAAGACTGTAAGTGTGTACATGCCTACATACAGATATCCATACCGCAGCACATTACGCAGCAGTTAACTAGATTATAATTGCATCTTACGAATGAAGTGATTGTTAGTGTACCGTTGTTAAGAGAAAAGTCGAAGCAGATGACACCGAGGGACAGACGCCTCGCCGTCTACAAGTGCAAGAAAAGCAGGTAGTACGTTAATTGTGAGTATATCAGAACTCGAAGTTAATTTAACATGTGGTTTTTATGATGCGGATTTTTTATACCCTCGCCGATTCCTAAAACCTGGAGGATCGTCTCTTGTCTACTCGCCGCGACTTCATCTAGCGTAGAAACTCTACTACAATACTTGCATTTTGCTTTGAAAGCCGTGGTTAACCGGCATACATGCAAGATTATGGAAAATTTTTTATAATACCTTTGGGTATTCTTTATTAGATTTGCGGTTGCAACGATTGACCAGAGAGAAAATTTCGATTTTTACATATCCGTATTAGATATTCTTTCCCGACCCATAATTTGCTACTGATGTTAATTCTTGTTTCCTCTACCATGTTCTTGCACTCCGACTAATACAAATTTCATGCAGCCTGAAATGTAAATCACACATCTGCGTGCACGAAACATAACATGCACCAATCTTTGAACTCCATCCTTATAATATATTTCAGTATATTGAGGACACACCTTGATCTATGAGCCGGCGCATGTGTGTTTCATTCTGTAAACACGGTTGTTGCTTTGAGATATATTATTTATGTTACAAACTTCGCAGTATACAAACTAGTGTATTTAAAACCTAACATATGTAACATAACATATTTTAAAATATAAAGGTGATATATATATATATATATCAAAAAGCAGCCTTCTTCACAACTCTACCCTGAAGAGAGGAGCAGCACATTCCTTCGAAACACTATTCCTCACCTAGAAGAATACATAATGTCACAAGTCAAAGTAAAATGAATCTTTTGTGCAAGTTCATAATTTTCAATCGCAAGTACATGTCATGTGCCTAAAAGCGTTGCTTTTTCTCTTGTCATAACGAGCACATGACAAAGGTTTTGTACTTACTGCGATTAAAAGACCCTCGTGATTTACATAAACATTAAATCATTAAAGCCCTGTGACATACAGGCGTATGTATCAGCTCATTTAATATCACAAACCTCAGTATCTTTCAGACAGAATGCATTTAAATGCACATCTGTGATTTTCAAAATAAACGACAATTATTTTCCTAAACACGATTGAGTTGTACTTTTTCTGCAACGCACAGGAGCGTGTTTACTGCGAGGTACTTTTAAATCTTAGTGCAGTTTGTCTTGTGCAGTGGAGAATGGCGTTCGTTTTTCCCCTTAAGTAAGAAAAACGGTTTGAAATTTCAATTAGATGAACTTTAAACAGTAAAGAGCTAAATGCTAACAAGGCTCGTGTGTCGTGACACACTCCATTTCCTGATATTGTGACTAGCAATTATTTTTTATTCGAAACACCCCTCTTACAAATCTGCGCCTGAATTTAACTATACCGACTTCGGTCTTTCGTTTCCTCTTCTCATTTATTCAAAGAAAATGGCTTGAAATACACCGATATCACTTTCATTTACATATTACTTTCTTAAAAACTGGGGAAATTTGTGTTTCCACATAGCCGCTTCGCACAAACACAACGCAGACGGCGCTGTGTGTACCATTCAGTTACAGGCTGAACATACAGTGTCCGTGTGCCTTTCAAACAATGTAAAACAATCCTTACACACTTCGTGAGTTGCCATACGTGACCAATAACAAATACGTTGCCACGAGAATGGCGGGTCGTTATTATTGGTGCAGGCAGCCTCCAATAGGCCATATGCAGTGAAAGTAATGCAGTGCGATCCGTCAGAAACAATGGACAAGGCTCATCTTTCAACGACACTGCACCTATTACTATGGGCATTTTAAGCGACATATGAACAGTGCAGAGGAAAATAAATTCTCAAGTAACTTCTTATTTTTAATTCACCCAAAATTCTCCAGGGAAAACCTTAACTGTAATGATCGTGATACAGTTAAGGATAAGGAAATATGAATCAGGAATTTCCAGTAAGATATACTGTGGATTTGTGCGGTAGCCGTATCAGTAACCATCAAGCAATAAAAAGGAACAAGATAGGGAATATACGTATATGGTAACATTATGCCGCGTTCGCTTAACGTTTATACCTCCTCGGCTATCCTAACTGTCTGATACCATTTCACTCGAAGAAAGCGCTCTTACGACGATTTAAAGTCGCCGACAAACATTAAAACTTATTACGCCTTCGTGTAAAGTGTCCGATATTATTTTCCGATTTGAACACATTTTGGGGTTTCTCAACAGATATTCATAAAAGTCCCAAATATTAAATTTCAAGGAAACCCGTCTAGCGGGAGCCGGCTTATAATTCGGAGTGACGGACGGACGGACGGGCATAACGAGGCGTTTTAACGGTAGATATTTTATAGAACACGCTCTGTACTATGCGCTTCTATTGGTGTTATTTTCCATATCGGGTTTTATTATAAATTCTTGTTGATATGACATGACATGACATTTCATTACTGAGGTAAATTTGCATGTGTGTTTCATCAGGCACCGTGCCGTGGAAACACTAAAGTGGACTGGACTTTCAGCTTGAAGGATTCTTAACATATGCCCTTGGTACAGCCTGGGGATTTTTTAATCTCTGGCCAATTTTGACAGTGATTTGGTATTTGCTGATGTAGCTAATAGTTGCCGCATATTTTAATTTTACGTATCGCTTTTCTTTCACGTTATATTAACCGTGCATTAAAAACCAACATATGCACTGTGTACAGTGCACATGTTGGTTTTTAAACTTTTGATTTGTATCGCTTTTTCTTCACGATATCTACGTAGAAAAACCAAAAACATTCTTTCATCGCGCAAAATACGGCTGATTTCCTTATCATTGTAACACTTACGTACTTAACGATGAAAAATACGCAAATTAAGAAATTTGTATCTAATGAGGTAATTGAGTATATATGGGATTAGAAATGGGACCGCATTGAAAGAACTCTGCAGCAAAATTTTCACATCGCTTCTGCTACGCCGTATATTAGCAAGTGCACGGGATAAGTTTGAAATTTTTTCGTGTTTGCTGTCTGGTATCCGACAGGAAATAGTAAACTGGCAGGAAATTGACTTTAGTGTTCTTCATTTCATGTGTTACTTGTTTTCTGGAAAATGTTTGGGAAAAAATAAACCTGCCTTAGTTTTGGTGTCAAGACGTACATGGCCTGAGTAATTTTCATTTGACATTTCTAGAGCACTTAATTTATTCCACACACTTGCTAAACCTCTATGAAGATAGGAATTTTAAGCACCGCTCTATCATTAACGACATTCCCATGTGCTTCAAAGCCACACAGTGCATCATCAGATACACAAATAAATATTACGTATTTTGGCTTGTCTAGTAAATGCATACATATGGAACACGTACCTTCATGGTGGGCCTCTAACAGAAATGAGTACCAGGAATATTTCCTGGGGGGTAAAGGCTGTACATAGGTTTTCTAAAGATTCAGACATTTAATGTTTGAACAGTGTGCAGTTAAATTACAACCAAATCTAGGGGGCACGCGGTGGCGCAGTTGGTTGGGCGCTGCGCGGTTTTGATTCCCGATGGTGTCATTGGAATTTTTCTTGACATAATCCTTCCGGCCGCACTATGGCTCTGGGGTCGACTCAGCCTCTAACAGAAATGAGTAACAGGAGTATTTCCTGGGCACGTGAGTAGGGCTGACAAACTTACCACCTTCATGTGCCCATTGTTTAGAAATCTGGGAGCCTCAACCTCCTGGAACCCTAAGGGCCTGTCCACACCTGTAATGGGATTGCTTTACCTTTACTTTCATGGTGGAAGGTGACATTAGATGGATTTCCCAATTTCTTTAAGCAAATATATTTAAATCCCTTTTCGTGATCAAAAACAAAGCATCCACCTACACCCTAGTTGCATCAGAGTGAAAGCAATTAACTCTTCCTGTCCTTTACGACTATTTTCCGTTTCTATATCCATCACGTTTAATGTATACAATGAAAGTTGGTAGTCTAATGAGCGTAATCGATTACTGCCCGTGTTAATGATTGTGACGGCGCTTTTGTCCAGGACGGGTCACGCCTGGACTATTACTCGGCCATTGCTCGACCACGGCGCATGCCCAGATCGTCGCAGTAGGGGCCCTACTGTTGCCTCAATTCCAAAATGATTAATTGACCTTTCTCATTATATTTTTACCTCAAATACCAGATCAGAGGGCGCCAGCATTTAACGTTCTATTCAGATAGTATCGTTCGTTTCATTCCTCAGTTGCACGACCTCCTGCTCTGCTGAGAGGTTAATGGCGATGGATAAATTATAGTAAACTGAAAGCTGAGTGTGGATGAATCAAAGCGTGAGGGACATGCAGCACGCATGGTTGAAAGAATATAGGTATAAAACATTTTGTTTGGGACGGCTAATTAGACAAAACTCTTGCGCGACCTGTGAATAAATTTTAGGACAATAGTAAAATTAACCTTAGAGAAACAGGCTTTGGATATTTACACTGCATTAAACTGGTGCATAGTAAGTAAACAATGCTGGAACTTATGACAGCGATAAAGGGCCTTGACTTTCATTAAAAACTGCTGAGAAATTCTACATTTAATTGCTGTACAAAGAAACCCATGGTTTTAGCCAGAGCTGTGGCTGAAATTAAATTAGCATGTGCCACCAAATTCAAGTGTATTCGACTTCTGTTATGCGCACGTCATCGATTATTTTTCAAGTAGTAAAAGTAAGGAATCTGTATTCTCAGTACTTCGGTAGAAGAAATATCTGGAAAATGGCCAATGGGAGTACGGAGCGAAGATGAGAGTAATATGGAAAATGATATTCAACAGGTATGGTGCGATATTTGGACTGGATTAAACTGACTCATAATAGGGTCCAGTATTAGCTCTTGAGGAAAATTTCATACGTTTTAGTTTCCATAAAAACCAGGGAAATTCTTGGGGTTTTCAATTTCTAACGGAGGACAGTGTCACATCAGTAAATTAGTAAGTACGTATACGCACTCGTCTTTATAAAGCCCTGTCACATGTTGTTTCCAAAAGCCTGCTAAAGATTTAATTTAATAGACAATACTGTGAACGTTCGTATTGATTGTTGACACTCTGCTTCCTATTCCGGAAATCCTAGTTTTCAATCTGGGCCCGGAGATGGGATTTCCTGAGTGATATTTCTAATGATTTCCTTCAGTGCTCGCAGGCAGTTACGGGGTTAATACCTCAAGTGTGGTCATGGCAGCTTTCTTCCCGCCTTATCGAAACAATTCGCGTGACGAAATCATGAATGATGAGATGGGCGAGGAATGTGATATATGTGGGCAAGGGAACAAAATCGTATAGGATTTTGGTGCGGAAACCTGAAAGAAAACTCTAAAGACCTAGTGGTATAAGGGAGGATATTATTAAAATGTTCTTAAAAATAGGGCGAAAGGGTTGAATGGATGTACCTGGGTCAGTGTAAGTGGCCGGCTCTTGTAAACATGTTAATAAACATCCTGTACCATAAAATTCTAGGAATTTCATGACCACCTGAGGAACTATTAACTTCTGTACAATGACTCTGCTCCATGGAGTTAGTCAGATAGTCATCTTTCTCCTGGATGTTTTCTAGTTAATTTCTCCCTAATGATTCCAATGATTATTCCGAGATAGTAACCGTCGATATACAAAGCGGAAGTCAAAAAAAGAAAAGTAAAACAGCCTTCGTTTTGTTGAACTCTACCCGGAACTTACATCTGTTAAAAGATCCGCTTCTGAATTACTCTGACTTCCCCTAGTAAGAAGGGTGAATCATGCAGCAAGTCCTCCTGATTGCATGCAGAACCACAAGGGCAGAACAATGTGTACAAAGTCTTAGTTCTCTTACTATGCTGTCACGTGGCGACGATGTGACGTTTCTGACAAACTTAACCTTGTTCTACAGTCATGAAATACTGATTCTAAGCATGTCTTTCATAAATATATGATAAAATATTTCACAACGTTAGCACTACTGTAGTTTTACTTTCACGTGCTTGTCATAATGTTTTAAAATTCACTTCATAAAAGTTCCTTTACAACACAAACAATGCTCTGGTAGCAACAATTTTCCACTCATCGTGATCATTAAAAATTTTGGCCGTGACGATTGCGCCCTTGTGATCTCTCTCTTGTTCAGGACACAAGGCACTGCTCACTTTTATAGCTCAAGTGCCATTTTCAACATTCAGTTTGAAATTTTATTTACTTCAAATTCACGCACCATGGCATCCTACCAGAGTGCCTATTGAAATGGCTATATCCGTCCGTATGTATTCGCGCGTACAATAAATTCAGAGTCACTAAATGAACGTATTTTATTATCATTTGACATTTCTGAAGTTCAAAAAATTTATCTAGGCATACCAACTTAATTTGAATTGAGCATTTTAAACAATCATCTTCAGGCTTTTCTGAAAGCATCGGTATAAGCATGCGCACTCGTATCTATAATCTAAGCATGTGTAGTTCCTAAAACGCCTTCGGTCCGTGTGCAAGTTAATAAAATCAGCTTTGGGCTCGTGTGCAATTAATAAAATAAAATCAGACCTTGCGTTTTTTTAATTATATGTGCCAAAAAAAGAGACATTTTGAGCTCCAGAGTTTTTCCTGTATCGTAGCAACAGTGCTAAAATATAATGCGACACAAATTATATTCTGTAGTGTTTTTCCTTCTATAGTGGACAAATACAAACTACAAGAAACACCACAGTGTTAAAGGCGCAACCTTCACTAACACTTACGCTACGCCTGCATTTTCTGAATTATAAATTACTCCTTATTGGAAAGAATAAGTACTCGTCCTTCGTCCGGAATATTTTCGATTCTGTAGTCTGTAACACCATACATAATAGCGAAAGCTTTGAAAGAGGAATAAGAATCAGCTTAAGAAAATGACTTGTACTTATGTGCTTAAAATAAAAGACTGGGAATGAAGATTCAAATCGCATCCATTCCTCTGCCGCAACACTTGCACATCGCTTTAACATGAGTGGCTAACAGTGCACGTTGCCCAGACTACGGAGTGCTATACCTTGCGGCTGTTACGAGGTATGTTGTTGTTCTGGTCCACTGCCTTGCACTGTCACTAGTTTTTGAATAACATACGCTCTTCGACGCTACCCAGCGTCATCTTCAATGTATACTGGTCAATCTCTTGGTGCTTTGTCTTCGGGTAACCATTCCTGTGAGTTTAGTATGTGGTGGTTGTGCCTTTTGCTGGTATATGGTCTTGCTCCAGTTTGTATATGGGTTCTGCTTTGTTCTGTTGAATGAATGCGTTGGTTGTTATTATGTTCTAGGTTTGTTGGTCTCTTCTGTTGCCAGGTCGAACACTGTGTTGCATATTGCGGCATTCTTTTTATCGTTTAGGACCAAACAATGAACATGCTAAATGAACAAAACACTGCGACACTCGAAACACTGTCCAACCTGGCAATAGAAGAGACCAACAAAACTAGAACATAATAAAAACCAAAGCATCCATTCAATACAACAATGCAGAACTCACACAGCAACCGGAACAAAACCATATACCAGCAAAAACGCACAACAACCCACATATTTAAGGCTCAGGTACGGTCACCGAAAGGTAAACCAGTATAAACTGAAGATGACGCAGGTTAGCGCCGAAGAGCGTATGTTATTTGAAAATTAGTGACAGTGCAAGGCTGTGTACCTGAACAACGGCGTACATATTACGAGGTACGTTTAATGCTATCTTAGTTTTTCCTACGAAGTCCGGAATAAAAAAGAGGGAAAGAAACTGACAGAAAAGTTCTATGTATGGTATAATTTACGCTTTTTATATAACTTGTTACTTACATTTATTACATCAGTTACTCAAATTTTTCTAGTATTATTTTTAGTCAGAGGTATATTCCCCTGAACAATTCCAGCTGTCAAACATTCTGAAATTCATTATATCAAATTACGATCATTTATTATTTACAGGAAGAAGAGAAAAGAATATAGATTTAGGTAGAATGATTGAAGATGGGTGGCCGAGGGTGGCATAGAACTATAAACAGGGAGAAGATAGGAAGAAGAATGAGGAGAGGCTGTTTAGAAATATTCGAGACCAGAACAAGAATTAAGCTGCCTGACAAGTGGGCAGCAGAAAATTGTGCTTATAACTAGAATTTGCAATACATTCATCCGCTTATAAAATTTAATGGTTAATGAACAAAGTCAATTGTGGGATCTATTTTATTCGCCACTTTATAAATTATAAATTTCCTAATCTGCCTATGAAACCGTGTACTTTCATGGGTGTTTAGCAACACTTTGGTAGAATCTGGTGACTCCATCTTAAAGCGGACCATAACCTTACACTTAAGGACCTCGTACTTTTGTGATTAGGCAGCTGAGGATGAAAGAACCAGAAGTAAGGCGATTATGTGCACGTTGGAGATTGCTCAAAGGAGGTTTTCAATATGTAACAAGTTTTCGAAAGAAGAAAAATCAATCAAACCCTGAAGGGCTAACTTCACAAAGAAGAGGGTTTGACTCGCTTGATCATTGCAAATGTAGTCTATCGTAATTCAATTGATCATCACAGGTCTGACCAAAGCGCTGGCTTCATTCACAATTCGTTCCAGAGTTGACCACCGACAGATTATCGCGTTCACGAACTAGAGGACGTTATATGTGTTGCGGACCAGCAGCGGATTCATAGCAACACTTTGCTATCGCTCTTTCGTATTGAATCTTCTTATTTGCGAAAATGGAAATAATGGAAGAAAACGACTTACCTTTCCATTGTAATTGGTTAGAATTATCATATGACGTATCAGAAAACTGGCAATATTCTGCGTTCACATTGCGGCCGTCTGGGTTATGACACCTTGGGCTTGTAGATGACAAGAAGCTTTTCGGATAAACATACGGCCTCCTTTTTAAGGTAGAAGTGCCTGCTGATTTTCCTGGAGGTAGCCCATAAGCATGTTCTTTTGAAACTTATGTAGCTTGTTAAGTACTCAGTTATCCTTTGTAAAAATGACATTCATTTCCCTACATGTAATAACCTATGTGTGAGTGAGACAATAAACCTCACATTGATTCCCTCTGAGGTTCGTGCTAACACTGCTAACAACTGAGCATATAAGGCAAGAGAAAATGTGTGTGTATGTTGTATGATGTGCGAGCTGAAATTGAGAAAAACAACTGAATTTCGAGCATATAATAGAACACAACATAACCAGATGGCACTATGAATATTTTGGCGGCCATGTGGCTATTATAAGCACATATATAATGTGAATAATAATTTAAATTTCGATTTTAACTTCCCAGAAAACAGTCTATATCTGATACGAAGGCAATTCATTGAATTTCAGGGAAATAATCGATATTTGTTCCGGAAACCAAAGGGAATATACTTGTATAAACAAATTCTGTCGGCGGAATGAAGAGTTATCACACTAAAGCAGGTGGTGTTTGTATTAGGCATTAAAGTTTATACAGTGAATCACATTTTGATGGAAATGTTCCAGAATCTGCATATATTAAAACCTTCAGCACTGACGCTTAAGTGAAAAAAGTACTTTTTTTTTGCACTTGACCCTGAAAACCTAAACATCTGACAAATACATTTGTTTGTTATGTGGTGTGTTGTCAGTCGGCTACGGCACGGATTCGCAGCACTTCCACAAAGTGACACACATCTCAGCGTGTGTTAAAACACTACATATATTTCAATATAATGCGCTTAAGAAAACCACACACTTATACACTGTATATGTATAATTTATAATGTAAATTTATATAAAGTGCAGCCAGCAATACAGTCTTCTGCCGAGATAGGATTCTATTCCTTGTCAATACCACAAGACATGGTAAATCGGACTTTAAAGAAGAAACTCACTGAAAATTAATTAAAATGTAATCTGTAATTAAGATGTTTTGGAAATGTATTATAATACCATCCAAAAATCTACCTCAATACTAGGAATCGCTTGCAGAATAATGGCACAGTACGTATGAAAAAGATGACGAAATAGCAGATCTTTGGATTTTCTGTTTTTGGTTCACGAAAAGAAATATGAAACCTGCAGGAAGGTTACACTCTTGCATAACTAATATGAAATAAAAGTTTTTCACTGAAAAAGGAAGCTGGGGAATATTGCGCTTTTCCTGGATAACATCTATGCACGAAATAGAGATATGAAGCCATCTGCCTGTTATGTCCCACCGAGTTATCTCTCTCCCCCCATCCATACAAATCTCTCGTTATAATTCTCATAACTGTATTGTATTTTCATATTTATTGCTGTTTTCATAATAGGCGTAATATTTTGACAATTTTAACAGATTATAAACAAGTTATAAAAGAAACTATTAACCAATTAAAGTAATTACAGATGAATAGAAATATGAAATTACTCTTAGCTATTAAAGAATAATTATGATTTATGAAACTAAATTAAAACAAAATCTAATGTAAAAATCGCAGTATATAAGAAACACAGAAGTATGAAAGACCCTGAAAAAATAAATAGCAGCAAAGGCCAATGAATGGCAAGCAGGCCTGTGAAAGGTGTTACTGGTATAGCCACACTTTGTGAATTATGATTAAACGTTTGGTAACGCATTGGGAGTCACTAGCTCGTAGCAGTCTATTAGAATGTAAGCTTACAAAAAGGTAATGTATGTGGAGACTATATCCTGGAAAAAAATAGGCAAGTGTAATTCCAGTCCAGATTGTTTTGAAAACAGGCCTGTCTTTGTGCAAAGCATCAACTAGTTCTCTTGTTTAATGGTCAGTTCTGTCTGTTCAACAGCTGAGCAGAAGCAGTTGACAAGAGCTAGCAAAAGTAGACAGTGATAAGTTGTTGGTTAACAAAAAGAACCTCATCTTGACTTTAACAAGACAATGAAGTTGCTTAAATACGTACGAATGTCACCAGCACTGTAGCAAAGGGGAAACATAAATATGTTTATGTACGACACGGTATAATAAACATACACAGGGGAGACCAATCCACATGCTTCCAATATCCACAGCATATGGGCATAATCAGAACTGATTATTGTGGTTTTCCGAGTGTTCGGTAGACAAATTAAACACCACTTAAATTTGAAACAAGCACATACATACATACATACACATATACATTCACCGATCCAACATCCACGTAAGTGGGATTGGATATGGAATTCGTCAAATACGACGAAAGAGTGTGGACTGCCAAAATTAGTACCATTGTACTGAATCTTCGTAAAGAGCAGGGAGACGAGAGAAGACAGAGAAGCAGATTGCACATCAGTTACAAAATTTTCAAAACCTGGTAAGGGCTTTTAGCTCTCGGTCCTTATTTGGAAGTAATATTAATAATTTCATTTTTCACTTATATGGACTGGGGAGGACGTCAACGTTAGGGATGAATTGAAATTCGTAAGAAATTTGTTTGGACAATTACAAGTAAAATATATCTTTCAGACCTCTGCTTGTATGGACCTAATCAAGATGGACTTGAATATTTGGATTAGGTTAAACTAATGTCTGGGTAGGGTACAATGGGAGAATTTGCGACTAAGGGCATAAAATTCCTGGTATAATGAGATCATGCTGCCTCTGGACCAGGTGATTAACTGACAAGCTTTCAAAGCAGGTCCTGCACAGTGTAGTTATGCAGTCAATTAGACATTTAATTAGTCAATTACTGTCAGCTCGACTTCTATAGGCTTACAAAGAAGTGGTTTATTCAGTAGTTACGCCATCAGGTCCGTTAATCATCAATTCCTTAACGAAGTAACTAATAAGCTTCATTCCAAACCAAAATGTATTAATCCCTCACAAAATGCGCAAGAAAATAAAACATGTACTGTGCTCCACTCACAAGTAAGACTTCGACCTTAACAGTGATTTTCCAGGGATAGACAGAACGTTAGATTCTTACGACAAGAGATGTGTTCTAGTTAAAAACACATGGACTGAAGTGTATTTGTGTCGTGTGCTTACTACATAAAACTATTAATTCCTGTTTCGTTCTGTCTGGTTAGAGTTGTGAATAAATTTTACTTCAGTCTTGTTACGCGTATAATCTTAACACCTAAGAAACGGTGACCAACGTGAAACGGGTAAACCCATTCGCAGTAACGCTAGGGAAGTAGTAATGAATCGTCTGTGCAAATAAGAAGCCTTTGAGAACAGTCTAATTTGACACATTTGTCTTGCGGACAAAAGAACAATAAAGCGTGTAGTGCATCAGTGACTTTAATAAAAGGCATCTGAAGGGAGAGCAACGTGGAAAATAAAACACCCTGCCTGCCCTACGAAGGAAGAAGTCTCAAAAAGCTGAAAGGACTAAAATAATTGAAGATTTTGATTTGTGCAGTTTAAAATAGAGGAAACGAATCCTAAATGTTAACTAACCCCATGGAGAAGACTTTTCTTGAGAAGCTACTAGTTTCTCAGATATTAAAGAAAGTCCCGGTATTCTAGAGAACTCTAATATTTATTACTGCGTTCACAACCATCAGCAACTAGTCCCTCTCCTGAGCTAGATCAATCCATTCTAGGCCCTCGCAACATACTTCTTCTAAACAGCCATTTTAATAATATATTCCTACCCATACTTAGGTCTTCCAATACCGCGAGATCCATGAACGTCCATGAGAACGACGTGAAAATTACAAGGCTTAATCTTTCAACTGAATTGTATTTGCTACAGTTTTGCATTAACAAGTGATACAGACTGATATTTTGACAGGACCTATCTGTATGCTTTCTCTGCTAAGTCTATTCATGAGACAAGAAGCCTTGCCATTTTGTTAAGTTCAAGATCTTCTTCTGAGTCGAGGATAATAGCCATGCCATATCTGTCCGTCCACATGGTTCAACTCGAAAAATTATAAAGAATATTTGATGAAGTTTAATTAGAAATGTAGGACTCTGGAAGCTAACCCATTTTCATAATTTTCATATCGTAAATCGATAGTAGTAAAGGTGAAGACGCACGAACTTCAAGAAGTGAGGACGATCCTTGATCAAATGCCGAAATGCGGTAATCACGGTGACCAACAGCAGCACAATCACGGCAAAAATATCGTGAATATAGTTATGACTGTGACTACATTAGACTGAACACCTGCTAGGTATAGACCTATTGGTATCGTAATTCCGACTGCCAAGGTACAAAGAACGGATATGGAAAATGTGTACTCCAGTTGGGTTATCGCTCTTCAATCTCGTCCAAGTTTCATTGCGTTTCTGAGGAGCAAACAACGGGCACACAGTAATACTGAAGTCAACTATAGTAACAGAAACAGTAAATCACATGGACATCCTTGAAGTTCCAATAGACAAGCCAGTTTTTGTTAGTTCACTGAAATACAAAGTCGGATGAAATGAAGACGTGGCTTTGAGTCTTGATCAAGCCTCCGCGTCTTTTTATTGTCTGACACAACTGAAAGAAGCGACACTGTGATTTATACAGAAGAACGTACATCACAGATTGCACCTAGAACGTTCCTTCTACAAGCAGCGCCACAGGAAATGATGCGGATGTTTTGAGCTTCTTAACCTAAGTTTAGTTTTCAGACAAAAGGTTGTAATCTTTTAAAGCACGGCGATTTCTGTATGTTACACTTGCTCTAACATCTAAAACCTATGCGTCTTGTCCAGACAGTGAATTTTTATATTTCACTCGAGTCGAGGTACAGACACGGGAGAGAACAGACGTGATTGCAAGAGCGGCAGTTCTGTGGGTGCGGAGATAGACATACATCGGGCCAGAACTGGCTCGCTTCTACCAAGGAGACCAAAAGTTAGCAGCAGGAATCAGGGGGAGCCCATTTCTTAAAATTCTTTGACATGTTGGACTTAGTATTTCAGGTTATGCTACCCTGTAGATGGGCGTTGCAGCTTGCTGCGAAATGTCGGTAACTTTAATCCAGGCTACATGAAGTCATAGTCATTCTTCATAGTCACCACCGTGAGAACCTGGATACTTAGAAGAAGCAGTATGTTCAGTGTGATAGAGAAAATGAATTTTTAAGTGCTAGTTGGAAGATGAATGAGCTTCAAAGGGATGATGTGCACTTCATAAGGAAAATGCATTATTGGAATTTCGTGACTGTTTTTCAGGTTTTTTCGCCAAAAGTGCTGAACAGATTTCGGCAGAAATTGTCACTGTAATTCTACAGTGATTATATTCGGGTGTAATTCATTTCATTATTTCCGATTCACAGCCCATAATTTAAGTTTAAAATTCCATACTTAAATAGAAAACACTTTCCAAAAGAAAGGTCAGCCAAAGAAGATCGTTTGATTAATGCACAATACAGAAATTATTAAGACTCAATCAGCTCCAATAAATTCCATACTTATGTGGAAACCTATTTTCACATCAGAACCCGCCACTGATCCCTGTCCTGGGCCAATTGAAACCTACCACACCTTCACTTCCTATACACTTCAGATATTTCTAATACTAGTCTCCCTTCCTTTAGATTTTAAACTTATATTACACAGAGTGTATTTAATATTCAGTTATAAAGCACAAACCATCTGAGAGATCAAGTCAAAAGGTGTCTTATAAAAGCAATAAGGTTCAGGTTAAATGAGGGTGCCAAATTTGGCTCGATAAGTGTCAAATCAATATTGATATTCCTGTCACACTTTAGAGCATATTATATTCAGTTTTGTTTAGGGCTCTGTGATTTGCATCTTGAGCTCTTCTGGTGTGTTTGGCAAGAGAGGGACATAGAATTGTCCTAAAAAAGCAGCCTGTCCAAAGAGAATTGTTTTAATTTTCAACGCTTTCTTGAATCACAGGAATTCTGCCGGTGCCTTTTCTTAACTCTTGTTTACAAAACTCGATTGTTTACTTGACGTGTCTCCTCCACACACCAAAATTGTCGTTGCAGTATCACAATATGTTCGGTTTCCTAAAAAGATAACACAGAAAACTCCCTTGTGGTCCGGACGCCATATTGTGGTACTAATATAGTCAGTCAGAAACTAAATCTATACGGCGTACGATCTCGTAACGTGGCTATAGCAGGGAACTGAACGTCTAGCAACTATGATGTGTTTCCGGCGTTGAAGCAAAATCTTGGCAGTCACAATTTTAATATGCTTCCTCAGGGAAAACTGTTACGACGCCATGGCTGATAAGACGGAACACACACTATTTTCAATAGGGACTAGAAAACTCGCCCCACGATATGATAAATATCTCAATTGTGGCAGGAAATGTGTGGAAGAGTAGTAGAAGAGTACTGCAAGTAAATCGTAACAGTTCTTATTAAGGTAGACGTGAAAAGAAAAAAAACCAAGATACTTATAGCAATAGGGGCTTTCGCTCTCCTTAAATTCTGAATCGGAGTTTTCGACTTGTTTTTTATACCTAGGTTTCTAAACCTCTAAATTGCGCGAGGAAGCCACTTCAAACGTAAATAGGCCTCACTGACGTCAACCGACCCACGTTACCCACGAAACCCTGACACCTGTTTCGGCATATGTTTCAGCTCAAAATGTGCAGTTATGGTTACAATTTTATTGTCAAGATCATGTGCTGTGCTCCTCACAGAAAACGGTCTGGGAGAGTTGAGCTTGCATGTTTCTCTACAATTCTTATCCTGAAACATTACATATTCTAAACGTATTCCGACTAATAAATAGAGGTCTCCTTAATTAAATGCCCTAAGTATACCTTCCTCCTAACTAACATCAACCACATTATTTTCCGTTTGGAAGCTCTGTTCAAGGAGCGAACTGTTAATTATGGTTTGTTACGTTACAGCTTCTCAGAAAAGTTCCCTTCTCCATGGAACTTGTTAGCCGCAAATGTACAGGACGTTTTCATGTTACAATCCCACTGAATATATCAAGCACTATTTTTCGAAATGAGCCCTATCACGTACAGTTGAACTGGGTTATTAAGACCTCGATTTGTGCGACACCTCGTCTATAACGTTATACATTCTGTGGCAACAACTGATACCCGACAAGGCAGTGCTTTTTTGCCATGCTTAGTACGACATACATAAGAGCATCTACCTCGGATATAACGACATTGCCACTCATCGGTTCCAACATAATAGTCTAAGAACTAGGCCATTTTGAGAATTGAACAATCTCCTCTCTTTGAGAAGGCAAGCCCTCTACGCTTTCAGGTGGCTATATAAATTCCAGGCCTGAAAAATGACAATGGTAACGGTATTTCACCTTGTGCGTAAAGTTGCCTTTGGGTTTCTACTCTTGCATTACCAGGAGACTGGTAACGTGATGACATGACTATAGTCACGAATAAAAGGAAGGTTTTGAGCGTCGAAGGGAAAGTTAAAGTGATACGCCAAACACAAAATTGGAAAAAAAGAAAGCTGGACTGTGTCAGGAATTTGATCTCGTAAATTCTACGATCCAAAAGAATTGGAGAAACAGAACCAAAATTATTAGTGCGTTTGAACGGAATGGAGCAAGAATAAAGCGACTTCGAAAACCTGAAAGAAGTGACGTCGATGAGGCGCTGATTAAGTGGTTTTAGCAACAGAGAAGTCACAATGTACCAGCGAGTGGTTCTCATCTCATGATAATTGTGTCCTTTCTCAATTTTAAATGTACGTTAATGCATTTTTAGCTAAACCTGATACGGAAATTTACAATTATAGAAAAGTAATTTTTATTATATCTAAATTTCATGCAATTTAATTTGAAAAAGATCATAGCTTTAACATCAAGTAATAAGCCTGCATGCCTGTATTTTGTCTCGAAATATTTTTCCTTCACCTTTACCGTACACCTCGCTTACAGCGACATTCGTTTATAACGACACAATTTATTAGGTCCCTTCGATTGCATTATAACCAAGTTTGACTGTATTTTGAAATTCGCAGAAAAAGTTTTAATATTTCCGTTAGAAAGGTGCTAATGAATAATAAGTTCAATATTTTCTCTGACGTCTAGTCGTATATGTGTGTACACATACAAAGAGCTAAGATTGGATCATCATATCTATCAGTCTCGCAGCAGGAAACAACGGTTGGTCTTCTAGTACTGGCGGGCGACAGCAAGAAGAAGTGGCAGTAGCTCCGTATCTGAGCATTCCATCGCTTCGTACTCCGTGGTCCAGCACCGCAGAGGCACCACTTCCAATGTTCGATCTGTGTTCTGACTGACAGAACGCACAACGCCTGCGGGATATGCAGCTGTCCATTGTAGTGTTTCTTATGGTGGATGTTAACCTTTTCAAATAGGAGTTATTTCAATAACGCTTAACAAATTAGGCAATATTTGGGATATTTCTGTTGTTCTAAGACGTATAATAGGCTCTCGGTGTAAAACATGAAACAGAAAAGATGAAGTTTTGTATCTAGCTCTATTACATATAAACTCCGTACTTCCTAGTGTTGTATAAAGATGGAGTTTTGAAATCGGTGGTATATTCTATTCATTTATAAACAACAACACATCATCCAAATAAACCAGAATTAACGATTTTGAAACAGTAGAGAGATAAAGGCAACAGCAGTATAACTTCTTAGGACTGAGATATAAATCAAATTCAATTCATATACCAAACAACAATAATAGTAGTGTTCCTCTGTTATTTTTTCGCCCATGGAGATCACACGGATTACGCAATGGATACCGAAGTCACGAATGAAGCAGCGAGTCACGAATGTATTAAAATAAGAAGCATATTGGAGGCTAGGCACGAGGGGTTGTTGCATCAGGTAGAGTGGCAAGCAGGTGTGGACTCAGGTAGCCACCTACGGGCCGGTCATTACGACGACTTCTAAGATCGTAACGCCCAGCCCAGATTATAAGCGTGGCAGCCACAGTCAAGAGGTTATCATTTTAATATAGCTTGTTTAATAATGAACTTTCGACTGCAAAACTTACGAGCAAATTTGTCTAATAAGCTATTACCAAGATGAACGACCCACCCAAAGTGGAAACTCGACACTTAGCTTAAAGAAAAGAATGTGAGTGACAATTACAAAGAGCACTCGATTAATTATAATTGCGAAAATAACCGTTGTTTATTTTCAGAATTATAGAAGAGATATAAATACACGTTGTGCCCAAAATGTAGAGATTTATAGGTTCAGTCACGTGACATATAAAGTAGCTACTGTGCTTGAAATGATTAATGACTCTGTGTCAACTGCAGAAGTTAGGTACTTTCAAGAGAAGTGTAAGTAAATGAAATAATATATAACCAAACAGGTACACTTTATACTTATACACAAACTATTTACTTGCAATCCAACATGCTTTGGCTAATTTGGAGGAACAAAGGAGAGATCGTGGTATATGCCAGTATAGTCCCTACAGGCCTATTATCTGTCGCGAGAATCAACTGTCTGATGTTACGGAAAAGAGGTTTAAGTGACCAAACATCACCTTTTGCAAAACAAAGTAACACACTTTAGGCTACAGAGCCTCAGATTCCGCAACTGTCACTCTGAACTTCATGTCGAAAAAGACAATCATGTCCCGAACGTGAAAGAAACCACAGTCAAGGAGGGCCTAGCCAGACTCTGTTTGCGTTAGGTATTTGGTTTAACAAAGAACAGTGTGAATTACGTGAACCCACTGAAGTTCCAAGTTCCTTTAAATAATACAGAAAATGGCAGATCCTACCTGACAGAAAACACAAGTCTCTTAAATTACAAAGAAAATTCGAGTTTCATGTAAATAAAAGTCGCGGCCGTGTTATGGCTCAGGCGGTTAGTCGCCGGCCTCTCACTGCGGAGGGCCGGGTTCGATCCCGGGTCAGTCCGTGTGGGATTTGTGGTTTACAAAGTGGCACTGGGACAGGGTTTTCCCCGAGTACTTCGGTTTTCCCCTATCAATTTAATTCCAGCGTGCTCCATTACAAGGAAAAACGGAATAAAAACTAATCTTCATCACAGGGTTGCACAATAAGCCTCAAGGCTGCGGTGCGTCCGTAACATCTGCTGGGGGCCCTTCACAAAAAAAAAAGTCGCACTTCCTTCTCAAATATGAAACACGAACAAAAATGCACTATGCGAGCACAATGCAGAATTTTTGAATGTTAGATCGGGCGGTAAATATATTTACCACTGGGCTTTAAAGGGCAACAGGCTTCGTATGTCGTTTTATTTCTCGTCGTTCAGCAGCGAGCTGTCAGCTAGCAATAGAAAGGTAAGAAAATTAAAGCCTCAGTCAGAACAAACCTCGTGATGCAATGCTGTGGATTGGTATTCAGAGGACAACCGAGCGGCGGAAGAAAAGGGTCAATTCTCCGGTAGGCAGGCGCTGCTTTTAACATCTTTATTGGTGACACTATTTACTTAAACGTATTTATGGCCCGAGGAGAGAAGTTGCTGCTGGTAGTTCTTTTAAATGCCATGTCTCCGCTTTGTCGCTTTGCAGGGTCACGTGCCTCAGCAGCAGTTACAACTGTTGCACAAGGTAATGATACATGCTTACTTCAACCTTTCAAGTATTAATGGCTGTTTATCAACCAAATACCATCTGGTAGCATAAATTCTCACACCGGTACTACTCAAGCCTTCCATTTGACACTAGGCTCAGTCACTTTTTCCACCTTCTATCCTCACTTTACCACATCCTAAGATCCACCCAAGAGTTATCCTCCCGTATTTATTTCAGTATTCAAAATGGACGTTTCAAAAGAGGTTTCATCACGAAAATTCTCTACAAATTCTTTGTCTACTTACTTGCTAACCACATGCCTAGTCCCCTAGACTTCATTGTTCTCAAAATAGGGCTAATATGTGACATATATTTGTCACATAACAGACGTGGACAGTTTCCAAAAATCTAGGAACAACCTCGAAATTTAGCCTCCACGGGGAGCTGGTGCCACGGATTTTTGTACCCCTGAATTACCTTCAGGCGCCTGCTTTTCTCAGCACTTGTTTTCAGGTTCTTGTGTTTTATGTTCTTCTTTAAAGTAAGAGAACATATTTTACACCAATAAAAGAGGTGATAACATTATAAAAAGGACACCTGTTTGTGGTTGCTCATCATCGCGTCTTCATTATAGACACAAAATGTTTGGAACAGTAGTTCTGTCTCACTCATTGTAAAAACAGAGACCGATTCACATAAACGTATTTTATGTAAATAATCTCTACTTACGGACAGTACTAACACTAAAGTTGTTTATTTCACACCAACTTATGCACATTAACTTATAATACTAATAATTTTATTTTGCCCCTATACGTATTTCGGCGTCTCAAAACGCCATCTTCAGGGGGTTGTAGAGTTTACTAGCATAGACCATACAATCATGAATGCGTCGTTACATCCGTATAAAACGTGATACATCAAATGGCAGTCAAACTTCATACAATATTGTGAAATAATAATAAAAATGTTATTAAAAAGTGTTAAAATTGTTAAAATAATTACATGACTTAAGATCTATTTAAATTATTGGCAGACTGGTCTTGCTTTCCGTTGGGTGTATCATTTAATTTGACGTATAATGATCATCTGTATATACTGTGTGCGATGCGTTGTGTCCATATCGTGCGGTGGCTGTGTGACACTACACTCTGCACTCTTATCAACCCACGTAACTACCCAACCACCCATCCACCAACCTAACTACTTAATTTCTTACTGATTACTGTACTACTCAGGGGTAGGTAAATTTGTATCTGGGGCATCGTAATTTATGTGATTCAGTGCAACCAGGAGTCGAAGAAGATCACCGAGGAAAGGTAAAGCCTCTTATTACGTCGGCTCCTGAAACTACAATTTTATGACATCTGAGGTCACGTCTTGCTGGCTCATCACGACCGGAACCTTCGGTCAGACGAACAGGGTGCTCAAGGAGCAAGTAAACATGTTTTCCACATTGGACAGACCGTGCTGATCATTACTGCAGATAAAACGGGTCTAAAACATAGAATGCTTTCTGTGTTAAAATAAGATGGCCTGTCCTCGGTGGACTAGTGGTTAGCGTGCTCGCCAGTGGACCCAAGGTTCGCGGGTTCGAACCCGACCGAGGGCGATGGATTTTTAAGGGTGATAAAAATCCGGAGCACCACTTCCTTCGGAGGGGAAGTAAAGCCGTCGGTCCCATGTCGTAGATTTAC
This sequence comes from Reticulitermes speratus, assembly GCA_021186555.1. Lineage (NCBI taxonomy): Eukaryota > Metazoa > Arthropoda > Insecta > Blattodea > Rhinotermitidae > Reticulitermes > Reticulitermes speratus. Next base: position 28,617,139 of record JAJKFL010000005.1, read on the forward strand.
GGCATGTAAAAGAACCTTCGGGCATGAATAGAACTAGTAGTGTCCGTAAGCAAAATTCAAGCGGCCATTTTTCACCCAAGTCTCCTGACTGCCTGCCAGATGGCTCTGGCAGTCTCATCAGGATTGAGCAAAACCTTGTGCGGTCAGTGAGCCGGTCATTCACTACAGAATGCACACTTACCGACTAGGAAAACCTTCGGGATGAAATCCCAAAAAGAAGGAGGCTTTGGCCCACCTCGGGCTGTAACGCCATGAAAGAAGAAGAAAGAAGAAGAAGAAGATGACCTGATACACAACATATAGTTCCACGGCAGTCGTCAATCCAAATAAACCTGGCCAGTAAGAGTGGGAGTTACATCTACTTGAATTTAGAAAAATTGCTAGTCTAATTCTTAATTCCTTTAGAGTTAAAACGAAAGCAACATTTTCTATAAACGCAAATGTTTATGTACCTAATTGCACTGCATTACATTAAAGAGTCCTCCATTTCTAGTAATTGCAGCTATGATACATTTCAGTCTGAACTATAAGTATGTCCGTGTTTAAACACGTCCATACTAAAAATCTATTTAATGTAATACATAATAGGATAATAGTAACCTAAAGAGCTCCTATGTTGAGGTCAAGGATAAGAACCGAGCTTATAACATGAATACTGGTCGGCATTTGAATGCTGAAGTGGGGCGATCCATTAGCAAAAACACTATTGCATAAAAAAGGTTCACTTTTTCCGAATTACGAGGATTTGAATGTTACGGTATCCAACAAACGTAGTGAAAGTTAAGGAAGAAAGGAAGAAGAAGAATATGTAGAGAAAGAGGAAGAGAAGTATGAAAAATTCGGTAGATTTGTAGATTCGTAGATTTCTTTTGTGGTGAAGGGCCCCGCAGCAGATGCTACGGACGCACCGCAGCCTTGAGGCTTATTGTGCAACCCTGTGATGAAGGTGATTAGTTTTCTCCGTTTTTCCGTGTAATGTAGCACCGGCGGAATAAAATTGACAGGGGAAAACCGAAGTACTCGGGGAAAAAACCTGTCCCAGTGCCACTTGTCCGCTGCAAATCCCACATGGACTGACCCCGGATCGAACCCGTGCCTCCGGGGTCAGAGGCCGGCGAATAGTCGCCTGAGCCATGGCACAGCCATGTACGTATTTTACTTATGGACTCTGTATCAGTTACCGCTGATTTTGCGAGAGAGGAAGATAGAGAGAGGAAAGATACACGTTTACGTGTTTGGTGATTTCATAACGTTGTATCAACTAAAGTAAAGTGGATAAGTGAGACGAAATAGAAAAAAGGTTGCTTGAATTGCTATTAAACGACGCCCAGTTATTTTCACAATTATATAAAGATGCATGATATGAAGGATTACACATTGATCTAGGAAGTCTTAAGGGGAAAATGTCGTGGCCTGTTTCAAATCACTAACCAGTAGTAACAGAAAACGGCGAAGAACTTATCTGAGAAAAGAAGATCATCTCTCTAGCAACTCTGAGCTACCCTGCATTTTCTCCGACAGAGCACAGACACGGATAGAGGCTCGCACCGTGATCTTGCGTGCAGCATCACGAAAACGTGCTGCAGATGTCACTTATGTTTATCCCTACGTCCAGGTACTCTGAAAAGTAGTTACTACGCACAAGCTTAATTTGATTTCTTGAAATATTAATTTGCGTCCCTAACTCCGTCTCCTGCCGATCCCAGTGGCCGTGCGGTCTAAGGCGTGGGTCTTCGGCCGCTCGCTTACTAGGATCGTGGGTTCGAATCCCACCGGGAGCATGGATGTCTGTCTCTTGTGAGTGTTGTGTGTTGTCAGGTAGAGGTCTCTGCGACGAGCTGGTCCCTCGTCCAGAGGAGTCCTACCGACTTTGGTGTGTCTCAAATGTGTGTGACCATGAAACCTCGACGAAACGAGGAGGCCCAGGCCCATATAGGGCTGTCGAGCCATAGAAAAAAAAAACTCCGTCTCCTAAACTAATGCAGGCGTATGATTGTCTTATACAGTTATTAAAATAAGTAGCTACTTAGTATCAATATATTGTCGTCTACAGTTTTATTAGATTGCTATAGGCTGTAGGTCTCTTGATTATTCTCAGTTAACCTCATGTTACATTAATACGAAAAATAACTTTGTATAATTTATCCGCGCTAAACTTGCATTTAAAATACTAGTAAAAACTATACCAACACATGCACTTTTTATTAAAACATTAATAGTTTTAAAAAATCAAGCCCTACATATGTTCAAAAGTGCATGTGTTGGTATAGTTTTTACTAGTGTTAATAAATATGCACGGTGAAAATAATATTGCTTTTAAAATGTTATTTAAATGTATGTATATATATATATATACATAAATGGACTTGTTATAACAAACACATGGTTCAAGAAACCTAAAAGAAGATTGTACACATGGAAATCACCAGGAGATAGAAATCGATATCAGCTGGACTATGTACTAGTGAAACAGCGATTCAGGAACAGTGTGAAGGATGTACAGACACTGCCTGGAGCAGATATTGACTCTGACCACAATTTACTGGTTGCAAAGATCTGCACCAGGTTGAAGAATATCATGAGGTTCCACAAGAAAAAACCAAGATGGGATTTGGAGAAGCTATATGCGCAACGACAGGTAGTACACGATAGACTAGAAGAACAGCTTGGTGCAATCAAATGTGAAAGTGGGAATGTGGAAGTGCAGTGGAACAATATCAAGAAATGTGTGTTAGATACTATGAGTGGTTTGGTTGGGAAAGTCGAGAGGAGAGCAAGAAAGCCATGGATTACACAGGAGATGATCAGTAAAATGGATGAACGAAGGAAATGGAAGAATGTTAACAATGAAGAAGGAAGGAAGAACTACAGAAGACTGAGGAACGAATTGAAAAGAGCCACGGGCAAAGCCAAGAAGGAATATCTGGAGAGCATATGCGACGAGATCATAGAATTTCAAAGAATAGGGCGTTATGATTTAATGTACATGAAGACAAAGGAACTAGGTTGGAAAGAAAACCATGGGATTCAAAACATTGGCATCGAAGACTCTCAAGGCAATATAATAATAAATCAGAGATGAGTATTGCAAATTTGGGAGAATTATATCACAGAGCTCTACGATCGAGCTAATCGACCAGAACAGCTAGACGTAGAACCTGAAGATGAAGTAGATGAAGACGAGAAAGGCCCTTATATTTTGCAAAGTGAAGTGGAAAAAGCTATCAAGGAGATGAGGGATAAGAAGGCTACAGGAGATGATGATATACCTGGGGATGTACTCAAATTGTTGGGAGAAGGTGGTCTAAGGCTAATGACACAGATGATCAACAGCATGTATGTAACTGGAGAATGGCCCAGAGATTTTATTGAAGTTACAATGATTGCCTTAAAGAAGAAGCCCAAAGCTACAAAATGCAGCGACCATCGCACAATCAGCATCATCGCTCATGCAGCAAAGATAGTAGCGAGGATACTTAGAAGAAGGATTGAGAGGAAAATTGAAGATGCTCTTGGAGAAGATCAGTTTGGATTTAGAAGAGGAAAAGGAACTAGGGATGCAATTGGGATGCTGAGAATAATATCAGAACGAACCTTGGTCATAGATGAGGAATTGTGTGCTTGCTTCATAGACTGGCAGAAGGCATTTGACCGTGTCAACTGGACCAAATTAATGCAAATCCTAAAAGGAATTGGGATAGACTGGCGCGAAAAAAGATTGATCAGCAAATTGTACATGGAACAGAGTGTCAAAATACGACTGGACCAAGGGGAGACGAGAAGTGTGAAGATTGGAAGAGGAGTTAGACAAGGTTGCTGCTTGTCACCGATTCTGTTCAACTTATACAGCGAGTACCCTACCAAGGAAGCTCTTGAAGGGTTTGGAGACTTCAAAATAGGAGGACAAGTAATTCGCACTGTGAAATATGCAGATGACCTTGTGCTACTGGCTAGGGAAGAAAAGGTGCTACAGGGCATGATTGATAGACTAATTGAAATTGGAAGACGCTATGGAATGGAAATGAATGTGGGAAAAACTAAAGTAATGAAAATCTCAAGGCAACCATCCCCAATGAAAATTATGATAGATCAAAAACAATTGGAGAATGTGGAATATTTCAATTATTTGGGTAGCATGATAACAAGTGATGCAAGGTGTACACGTGAAATTAAATCCAGAATTGCCATGGCAAAAAACAGCATTCAACAAGAAGAAAAATCTTTTCACCAGCAAACTGGAATTAAATTTAAGGAAGAAACTAGTAAAGTGCTACATTTGGAGCATAGCTTTGTATGGTGCTGAAACGTGGACACTTCGGAAAGTAGATCAGAAGTATCTGGAAAGTTTTGAAATGTGGTGCTGGAGAAGAATGGAGAAGATCAGTTGGACCGATCGTGTGAGAAATGAAGAAGTATTACACAGAGTCAAGGGGGAGAGGAATATACTACATCCAATAAAAAGAAGAAAGGCTAACTGGATTGGTCACATCTTGCGTAGAAACTGCCTTCTGAAACACGTGATTGAAGGAAAGTTAGAAGGAAGGATAGAAATGACGGGACGACGAGGGAGAAGACGTAAGCAGCTACTGGATGACCTTAAGGAAAAGAAAAGATACTGGAAATTGAAAGAGGAAGCACTAGATCGCACCCTGTGGAGAACTCGCTTTGGAAGAGGCTACGGACCTGTCGTAAGACAGACTACAGAATGAATGAATGAATATATATATATATATATCAACATTATTTGTTGCTGCCTGCTGAATCAAAAACGTATAAATCCTTTTCACAAGCAAAATGGCACTCCCCCTTTTTAATTAGGCGTCTCACTGAAAGACGGTAGTGTTAACACCCACTGCCACAGAGACTCAAATGTTACACTTTTACTTCATACGGTGAAAACAATATTCATTCTTTGTTATTTTTAACATATTTTTAAGAAATCCGAGTGAATCCACACGCACTGCTCATTTCCTTCCCTAAGTGCTATAATTATTACCTGAGGGAGTAAGCCTATTCTGCCTCCTTTTAAAAGAATTAAGTCTTTCACAAAGATCGTTAAATTGAGGCACGTATTACGCTTCACACCCGCCTTCCTGCCACACTTGCAGTCGGACATTCCTCTACAACAACACGCATGTGTAAGACACCAGTGCAACAGGTGGAGCGAAGTTTATGGGCGAGAAAGAGGGGGAATTTTTACAACGGTGTGAGTTTAATGCTTGTGCATCTATTACTTTCTTACCAATATAATGTTGCAATAGCTCTCATTATTTAAAGCTACGCTGTACATTAGTGTCTTTCCCTTGAATATGGTGTGTGGTGAAACAGCAAGTTAAATTTGAAATTCAGCACATTAACATTTACTGTAATCACTTATTATTCTTTAAAGTAAAATTCACCCTACAAAAGGGCATGAAGACCCCGAGGTGGAGTAGAAGTATAGCTGTACTTTTTCTTTAACCTCGGCGCTAGATGGGGGTGGGTGGTCAACGCCACGACCCTGCCGCTTTACTCCCAGGAAAGATACCCGTTACCCACTCTACAGGAGGCTGGGTGGGCCGCCCCAGGGTCGGCGTGAAAGGGAACGGAAAATATTGCCCCTCACCGGGATTCGATCCCCGACCGTCCAGCCCGTAGGGAGTCGCTATACCAATTACGCTATCCCGGCCTATTATTATTTAAACAGAGGTAAAATGTTCTTTATAGCTGCAGTAAGTGAGAGATTGTGGCTACATTACTCTCTTGAAATCACAGGTGTTTTGACGTGATCATGCGATAAATACAAGGAAGAGATAGACATATGGATGCGGGTTCTAACATTAGTCAAGATGTCCCTTTCGGTTTTCAAAGTTTCGCACCTGACGTCCCCATGCACCTTTCGGTAATAAAGGCTATCTTAGTAGAACTTGAACGCATCAAGGTTATACAGTTTTAAAAAGAAAACACAGACTTTCAGATACACAGAGATGCGGGTGTTAAACAAGCCTTCGTAGATTATGAACTTTCACGTTACTGGTGAACAATGCTAGACACTTCTGAACGACAGGTGAAGGAAAGAGACGTCGACAAATAACATGCGATAGAAAGGGCTTAAATGTAAAAGTGACTTTACTTACGCAAATGAAAGAAGTGGTGTAAACGGGTCTTACATTTCAACAGTAACGGCATCATTTGTAACTGAAAAAAAAAATAAAAAATTTACAGTTTGTACAGGAATAGATGTGCTATTCAGTGGCGGAACTGGGTCAAACAGGTAGCAGCACCACATCTGGCAGTGGTGCCTTAACTATCCCACTACAAGATTGTGAGTTAGAAGGGACACACACAGGGCACGGGAAAATAAGCAAGAATTAAGCAAGTTTAATTACAAAATATCAGGTGAAAGCCCAAAGGAGATTATATACAGGGAATTTGGGGAATTAGGATGTAAGAATCAGGAGTGAATTTTTCTCGCTTGGATAAAGTCCAACGGCTGGCCCTTCTAAACAAATTTGGATTCACAAAAGCAGGACTTTTTCCAAGTAGGGTAGCTACGTGTAAGAAAGTTCCGTAACAAAAGCATACGGTGCCATATTATATGTCCCTACCAAACTTCATCATTTCGGGCTTTTTTTTTTAATGGCTCGCCAGTCCCTTGGGGGCCTAGGCCGCCTCGTTGTTCGAGGCTTCACGAACACACTCAGACACACAACACTCGGTAGGACTCCTCTGGACGAGGGACCAACCCGTCGCAGAGACCTCTACCTGACAATACACAACACGCACATGAGACAAACATCCACTCGGCGGGATTCGAACCCACAATCACAGTAAGCGAGCGGCCGCAGACCCATGCATTAGAGAGCACGGCCACTGGGATCGGCATTTGGAGCCTTAGGTAAGTCTAAACAATACACAAAATTCAGTTCCTATCTCACAGAGAACATATTGCACCTCCGTTACAAAGGCCGACAGCTTCATGGCTGTTGATTGTAAGAATTATGTGAATCATATAAATATATTTTGTGAGCAAAATGGAGGGTTTTCTTAAGTTAAAGCAGGTGGTGGCTACATTAAATACCGTGCCTTAAACTCTTAAAGGTGGTTTCATTACATCCAACATTACACCTATGTATACCGCTGGGCAGAAGCGTGCTTATAATTCGTTTAGAGCAGATGTTGGGGTAACTTATTAATTGTCCAGGACAGATCTTGCAGGTCAAGCAATGGCCATGCGGGCACCCGCAGAAAAAGAAATCTTATTCATTTTGTGGACAGATGCTACTGGATGGCCATCTGCCTGACTGGTGTCATCCAGTTAAAGTCATGGACATATCAAAGAGACTAGTTCCATTGTTTCAAACAATATTCATGTGTTATTGGCTTCCAGTAAGCTGTAGGGAATAGCTCTAACAACACCGCTAAAACATCCAAACTTCGAAAGACAGACATATGCTAACAAGTAGGTAATATTTTCTTTCTTTCTGAAACAGAATTCACAGACAGAATACAGTTCCCCCAACAGAAAAGGATCTAGAGGGAAAAAGAAAATGAAATATAATATAAAAATGGATCCATAAAACAAGGAGAATTTCTCCAGTATATGAATGAATGAGGACTCAGGAACATAGCTCTGTTTAGTTACTATTATTAACGTAGTGATTCTACCAATTATGGTGCAGAGCACAAGTTACGAAATTACTCACTATGGAGTTCCTTCTAGTCTCCTGTTCCTTCTTCTCCCTTATAACATTCTAAACACTGTGTTCTCGAACACCCTTAATCAGACGTGTCTTTAGAGCAAGATACAAATTTTACAGACAGGACTGTACAAGAAAGATTAAAATTGTAGTTTTATGTATTTTGATCTTCAGGCTTTACAAGGGAGAAGAGAAGAACAACATTTTGAACTGTGTCGGGGTATTTTTATTAGGAGCTCCAAATAAGGTGGTCTCAACTGAAACTCTTCTTTGCTGTATGAACTCCACGGAGTGCCAATGAGAGAAAATGTGTATGATTTATATTAAGCGGGTAGGTGTGATCCATACATCACTTCAAACAGACAATTACTGTGCTTATAGTAGAATTACACGTCAGTGAATTATGAAAATTCACCACTCACAGTAACAAGTACCTAAAGTAGTTGTTCTAATTCAAATATGGAACAATTAGACAAGCTGAAATAAGAGGAAGAATCCAGGAAATAAAATAAGTAAAAGAAAGCAGAACGATAGACCAACATTGACAAACTAGTCTAAGACATTTTGCTTTATGTAAAATTTGAAAGTTGTTAGAGAAATAAATGCGACGATCTAGCGCGCAGGGACAGGTAGCCGCAGGACGTGGTTATGTCAGAAGTGGTCAAAATGTGGCCGTAGGTCAGTCATAATTTCTGTTATACTTTCTGAATAACCGTTAGTAGATTGCAAGCATGTGAATTCTTCTCCTTTTCTTAGTTCTTATTTTAGTTGCTATGTTTATTTTTATCAACAATTCTCTTTCTCTTCTCCTTCTTTTTCCACTCCTCCTTCTACCCCATTTTACCTAAGGACCTGATCACTTTATAAATCAAAAAATTTATCTTGTATTCTCTCTTAATTCTTTTTCTTCTTCATGTTGGACGCGCGATACATTTTAATTTATTCTTTACCTTCTCCTTCACGATATCCATTGCACCTATCCTCTACACAATAACCCTCTTTTAGCGTTTTAATTCAGACAGGCAGTAACGTTCATCTGATGATTGATTGGAAATTTCGTTTTTATTATTATTTTAGTGTTACGTTTAGAGATTTCGTTAATATATGCCGACCGTGCATTACGGAATATAGGTGGAATGATGATTGGCAGTGGGAAACCAAAGTACTAAGGGGCAACCCCGACCCAATGTCACTGTGCCCAAAAAAAATCAACATGCATTGCTCTGCGATAGAACGCGGGAGACCGCAGTGTAAAGACGGTGCGACTAACTACCTGACTTAAAGAACGGTTTCCTGGAAACAGTTTAAATTTTTGTATAATTTGTATTTGCGTGTAAGTGTACGTTAATTTTGCTTGTTGTGTCTTTACAATTTTAGCGTTTTGCATTGTTCGTGTATTATGTAATTATTTATTATAATCATACGAAATACATTGACCAGTGCATTTGGTTGATTTCTAATAAATAATTATCTAATACACCGACAATGCAAAACATTAAGACGGTATTCCCATTTATTGAACGGGGAAACTTAAACACCAAAATTTATACAACATCGAAAGAGACGATTGCATGTTAATCAGAGATGAAGAGATGTGGGGTTGGAAGGGTGTGTTTTGGTCTGCTTGAAGGTAAACTCCTAGATAAACATGCTGTCACGGTGTGTAATAAGATGTTTTTTTCGTGAAAGTTTCCAGCTGCAAATTATTGCACTTGTTATTCTTCTTCTGCAGGCGCGTTTCAGCTTAGTCAGCCATATTCAGTGCCTCCATAATCAAAGTCTGTAATTAACTGCCATTCTGTAATTTGTGCTTTTCATCTAATCACTTCATCTTTCTTTTATTGCCAGTTCCCAAAGCGCATTTTATCGATTAACATAACATCTTTCATTGTTAATCCTTTATTAAATATACACATAACCTATGAAACTGTCCCAAGTAACAGTATTTGTTCCTTTAGACTCTACTATCAAAATATTCTTTTTCTTTTCCCTAGGGTGATAGGGGATAAATCCGGTCACTTAAGAGAAAAACAGTTTTATTTCTGACCTATGAGTGCTAAAGTAAAATGTTTCGCTATCGGAGATGACCTCGATTTTTGTTTTTATAGATTGTAAACAAAAATCTGCATCTTCGACCCCCGAAATGCTTCCGGACAATCCGCACCAAAACATTCGCAATACTACTCTTTGTCTGAATCCAATCACCAAGCTGTTTATCATTATGTAAAAACAATACTGTTTTCCATATATTCCAAAATCATACCGGTGCAGTTTTGGAACTTGCAGATTGCACGTTTTAAATAGTCCCGTCTTTGTCAGTAATATTAGCGCTTAACCTCCACGTTTTTGTCTAAATTTAAGACAGACATAGGTACGTCACTACAGAACAGTGTAATGGCCTTATGAACAGGGCCAAAAGTAGTGTCACATTTCATTTCCTGAATTTGTTAAATCCACGCTGGACAAGACAAAACCTGAACGCTAGCCGGCAAACCGTGCAAACATGAAACGAACATCAGTATCTACTACAGCCAACAGATGGCAAATAAATTCATTTTCCTAGTCGTAATAAAGAAATACGGTTAGGCACCAGTTAGTTATAGGCAATTCTCCTCTGTACTGATATTTACTCAAAAACATAATGTATATTTTCATCGGAAAAAATACCCGTTTTAGTTAGTACAAGATTTGGTTACTTCATTCAGAAGTTTGTCATCATTGACATTAAACTTGAAATACAATCGTGTAGGATCCTTAAATTACGGTTACGCTGCTAGTAAGCAGTTAAATGTTTCAAATAGATATCTGATAAGTACGTGGTTACTACAGCATGAACGTAAGATCCAATAAATTTCTCTGCGTTCTGCTCACGCAGTTAGACTCTTCTATCTGCCGCAAACACAATCGACTGAAACATAAGTTTTTGTTCTAAGCTGATGAAAGAAACTTCGGTCCTTATCAAGGCAAAAAAAGACATAAGAAATTCCTTTGGCTGTTATATATCTTTCTTTTTCTAATGCTTTTCCACTCCCTAAATTGATTCGCAATAAGTACACTACAAAGTTATGTTCTGTTAATTTTCAGTTTTCCCCTTCCTAATTGACGTGAATGTATGAGAGTAACTTGTCATGAATTTTCTTTCAGTTTGTCCTGTATATACGCACGGGGTTGTTATTAATTAAGGAGTTAGTTGACAGGCCTGTAATTGTGTAATGAGAACATACGAGGCAAAGAGTTCAAAATAATTATATCATATATATGTTTATATACTTATATATTTTTCATAATAATACTATCTAGATATAGAGTCTTGCGTTGTATGTATGTAAAGAAAGTTTATAACTCACCAAGGACTTTTTTAAAAAAGAAGTCAAATCGCGGTTGCTAAAAGCGTAATTAAAAACGTATAGCGGTCTTATGCATAACCGGCACAAAAGATATATCGTGTCCAGTGGTAAATCCTTTTATCGAACAGCCGTTTAATACCCAGAACATCAACTAAAGTCAGTAAAAATGTAATACAGAGTGAAAACTTTTCACTGACTAAGAGCATAACAATGGTTTTTCACACAATAAACATATTTATATATATCTGTGGACCCTAATAATAATCCGATTTCAGTTATTAAATTTATTATTACAGTCACTATTTTCGGCCACATTTTTTTTATAATCTAAAGGTTACGACAGAGATCCGGCTATGGAGAGTCCAATGTATGTGCTGTTGCTCTGAATTTGCTAACATATGTTGTCTGTGGAGGAAAGGTAGATTTAGTGATAGAAGTATTCGTTAAGCAGTTTTGTTTGGCAAATAAGAAAGGCATATGAGGAGCCTTTCACCTCTGCCAGCAACATTTCAGTGTTATGTTTCTGATCCATATCGCTTGCCTACTGACCGACGTACACAGAACAAGAAGTTATGCAGGCAATTAAGAACAAAATATCGCGGTTTAAAAGTGAAACTTTCTTATATATTGCGATATATAGAAGAAAATAAACCATATCCCGAGTGAAGAAGGGGCACTTCTGCTTGTCTCAGATAATATTAAATGGAACTCAAAATTATTACAATAATCCGTCGACAAAGTTGTGCAGCAGACTAGAAAAAGTACACATGTGTACAGAGCACAGTATCATGCCAGGCCTGACGCAGTAACACCACACACATGTCAGTGTTAACAAAAAACGAAAATAACTCGTTACATTGCCACCGAACAGTCAATGTCGTACACTGTACTGTAAAAATCTGCTTTTGGAACTGTGTCTGAGCCAACTGACTTAAGTTTAAAGTAACAAATATCCATTTTTAATACCTGTGATGTGAGACATAAACGGAGGTGAACATGAAGAATACAAGCTTCTAAGATAAGACGCCGTGTAATTTGGTAGATGTTACGTATCAATGTGTAGCACGAAAACTACCGCCTCCAACTTCAGACCCTTTCACAATAAAGATGGAGGCAGCGAGTTTTCCCTAAACCTATGAGCCCAACCTTACACCAAGGTACAAGGCAAGCGCCTCTGAAATAGTTTGCTAGCGCTGGATTTCCTGTCCAAAATTCTCTATGTTTTCCTTGCTCCTCACAATAGGGTTAGTGGCTGTTACTTTCTGTGTTTCATAATTCTATTCATCTCGTTAATCCATTTTATTATGACTGTTTAAATATAAATTAAAAATTAGTGATTGCTGTAGTAACGTCGTACCACTTAGAAGACCTAGGCGTCGATGGGAGGATAAGATTAAAATGGATCTTCAAGAAATGAGATAAAGGCAGAGACTGCATAGATCTGTCTCAGGACAGGGACAGGTGGCGGACCCTTGTGATTGCGGCAATGAACCTTCGGGTTCCATAAAATGCGAGAAATTTTTTAAAAACTGAGGACCTGTTGGCTTCTCAAGAAGGACTCTGATTCGTGGAATTAGTTAGTTATGGTGATTTGGTGATAGCACAATTAGTATAAGGCAACTTGGCGATGGTAAACCCAATTGTTATGGTAATGAGTGATGATTGTGGTGATGAAGATTGGTGTGGCCTCATAATCATGATGATGCTGTTCCTAATATGACAGAAATTATTATGTAATTCGGACAGGTACCTAAGGGTGCAAATGTTGTCAGGACTGGTCGTGACAATGATAGTGGTAGTGGTAATAATGATGTGATAATGACCGCTCTGGTTGAATGGGTGTCAGGTGTGACGGTGAAGGGGTGATAATGGTGGCACTTTTAAAATCAGTCTAGTAAAGTTAGTAATACATTTGTGGTAGTATTCATGATAGCGGTTATTGATGGATGTATATTGATTATGATAATTTCTGTAATAATGGTGGTGATAATAGTGATGACTTTAAGATGATGGCATTAATTATGGCTGTGGTGAAAGTGGCTGTGGTTGTTGTGGTGTTTCTGATAAAAGTGCTTTCATATTGACAGTTTTATTATTGTTGTAATGGTCATAAGATTGTTGTCCCCAAATTGCTATTGATTTTGCGATAATGGTGCATTTGGTAGTGATAATGGTGATGGTAATTATCTTTCTTGCCGATCCCAGTGCCGCGCGGTCTAAGGCGTGTGTCTGCGGCCGCTCGCTTGCTGGGATTGTGGGTTCCAATCCCGCCAGGGGGCATGGATGTCTGTCTCTTGAGAGTGTTGTGTGTTGTCGGGTAGAGGTCTCTGCGTCGGGCTGATCACTCGTCCAGAGGAGTCCTACCGAGCGTGGCGTGTCTGAGTGTGATCGTGAAGCCTTGAATAAGAACTATATGCAGTGGGCTGGTACAAATGTTTGTCGATAACGAACGACGCACAGCGTCGTGGGAAAAACATTTCTTAATTCCACACACACAAATCATAGCACAAGCACGTTACTTTGTGTTGTTAAACCCACAGAGTGAAACTGAGAGCTTCTGACAATCGTAGTGACACAATTATAATACAGTAATTCACATACCCCACGTGTCGTTTCAATGTGATCCTACTTTACCACAGAAACCATTTCCCTGAATACCTTAGACGAAGGAGGTGAGCAATATCACACACATAAAAATATTACTATTTAATGTTATTATAATATTAATTATAAACATCGATTATTTAGCGACAGCTATCAACCGCATGAAGAATGCGAGAAAACTAGCAACAGGAATTCGAGATCAGTCCGTAGGCCTAACATCTGGAACGTTGACAAGGAGAAAATGGAAGAAAATCTCCGTCAGAGAGCGCGAAAATTTCGATGTTACTGGCCGCATATTTTTACGTAAGCAAAGGGAATGACAACAGACAAGAAAGGAAGTTTCTTGTTGTTTATTTCTACACAACATTTGAAAAGAAGACGAAATGCGAAGATAGGTAAATTATAAAATTCTGTGAAAATTTGTCTTGTCAAATCTTAGTTATCTGAGAATTCGAAATATATGGCAAGCTCTATAGTATGACTTCGAGTCCCGGAGAAATTTTGTTGTGCATTTTTATCTATGATATGTAAGTCGGAGACCTACCCAGAAAATAAACTGAAATGGTTGACTTACAAATTTACGTACGGAGTGCTTAAAATGCTTGTAAGAATTTAATTTTATAAAAGGTCGGCCATAAAGAAGATGGAAGAAAATATGGCTTCGGAGCTCATTTCTCTAAAACTACAACAATTTTTCAGGTGTTTACAAATTTTATTTGAAAAACTTTGAAATGAAAATTTGAGAGAACATTTTAAAAGTAACGCAATTTGGAAAATATTTGTTGTGAGTGCTGAAGATAACTGACTTTCAAGAATACATACATAGTATCAAAAAGATGTTTAAAAAGCATTTATCTTATAAAATGTAGTGATGGAATGAACTCTCTCAGGATCAGATTTGCAGAACATTTGGGTCTGAGAAAATTAATTCTGATAACACATTCTCGCCAGTACATTAATACCAGTAGCAATCCCTTTGGAACACAGTAATAACTGGGAATTTCTTGAGCCCCTGAGCAACTATTAAACTCTTAAGAAGAAAAATCCACTCAATATTATTCATTCCGTATATTTTCTTTATATATATATAAAGAAAAATCCAAATCATAGAGTCATTTTAGTTAATATTACACTTCAATGTGCAACCGATAATGATCCTTCCATCAGGAAGCATTTAGTATGTGCAAGAAATACACTTGTTTAACAAATGTTTTTTGAAAGATCTTTAAACAAATATAGTTCTACTGGCGACAAGTGAAAGCGATCACCCGCATACCGCTTTACGAGTCGTGCCCGGTCGGTAACTGCGTGTCAGCGGCGAACCGCAAACCTGATGATTGATTTAGATCTAGAGTCCGGTGATGGCATGGCCTGCTGCACAGGATGTTATCACCAGCTGATCGGTCACGTCATGAATACGACTATTATATAATGATAAAGAGAAATTCTCAATATTTTTCCAAATGCATTTCTTACTCACGTGGCATAATATCGTGTTAGAAGTAAATCAGAATTAAAAGTAATGCAGATATGTGAATTTCAATGGCTCCAATAACTACTTACGCTATTCTGCGGGACATATTCAAATTTCTATTAGTTTTGTACAGGCCTACACTATGAAAAACGATTCGCGCATAATCTGTCCCTTGTTTCATTCGTTGTTACAAAGGTAATTCGAAAATGTTTTACAACACGTAACATTAGACGTTTAGTTTCTTAAATACGAGTTACCGTCATCTGGCGCAAGGTATAAAATAATCAAACCTTGGATAATCTTCTGCAAACAGACGTGCACTTCGCGAGTAGTTGTATGGATACAATTTATAGGCATGAAGTACTTAGAGAACCGTTGGTTGGGGTAGTCCCAATCCTCGTGCGATATCTCGTGAACTTCTTTAGTGTTCTCCTTACGCAGCTGCAATTAGTCATATTCTCGCCTGGGTTCCTTCAGTCCGTGCACGAACTGTGAGTACAACTGTCATAGCTGTGACATTTCCTGTCTCAAGAAAACGCAGCTGCATCACCAAAATATATTATCCTCTGGACATCACACACCAGAATAATGTAGTGTGAATTCCAGTGCCTCACTATCAGCTGGATTTTTATAGGCATCCAAGGTTAAGAGCATGTCACAGTATTCGTCGTGTGTTTATTCCATCATTATTCGATCACAAACGAACTCGTCTCTTAGAGTGCCTCGAGTACTCAAACTACGTGCTTAATCGTCGTGACAAGTAACACTTTTGAGAAGATTATTACTCGTACACCCTTTGACGGTGACGGCTCTCTCGAAGAATTGACACCTTCGGTTCTACGTCGTATGGAACTTTCGCCTTCTTTTTAAACGGCAGTCGCACTATGGAGAAATTGTGCGAAAATTTCTTTTCATTTTGTTTTTTCTAGATTGCAGGTTTTTTGCAACTCTGCATTCCAGACTGTCTTCATGGAAGAGAACGCTTCTTGACAAACTGATGAGTCATTCAGTTCCTCAAGAACTTCCTATATTTTATGGAGCCGAATTGTTTATTATCATTTGCAAAAGAATAATTGGACCCTGACGTGAAGTAGATGAAGCCAATCCGCACTCCTCTATTCCAGTCACTTGAGATCCCTCTATACTTAACTCTCCTTAACGGTCTCTTCTCTCCACGTGCTGCTAATAAAACTGTGTATGGAATTGTGACCGCTTCCACGCATGTTACGTACTGTGCCCATAAAATCACCCTTCACGTTTCGTGCAAAGCTTATTTACGTTTCTGATATCTCATAAGCTTGAATAATGAAGAGGAATGAATGCTCTAGAAAGAGGCTCTGGTAAATCCCAATACTTGAATATTAAGTATCCAAATTATTACGTCGTGACGACCGGAAAAGAGTTACGGACCTTCAGAAGAGCCGTAGTGTCCCTATCTGCGGTGCCAAGCAGTGCAGTCAGAGTAGTTGCGCATGCAGGTACGAGTACATTAGGCCTACATAGTAAAGGTAAGGGAGATCAGGTGGCGAAAGAATGAAGAATGTAATATTTCAGAATACTTGAACGTTCAGAAGCACCACTGTGAGAATCTCAAGGATTGCCGTTCCAGCACGTATCTGAAAGCAGCGAGAAGAGCACGAAATACCAGCCAGGACAACATACCTCCGGAGTCTAAATCTCTCTAATTTTGTCAACAAATCAATGCTTCAAGTAATTACGTTACCGTGACACTGACTGGCAATGTGAGATAATATGAACTGAAAGTACATGCATGCAGTTGCCAGAAAATAATGTGAATGATAATATTAAAATGCATCTCAGTAAGTGATAGTAATACATGCAAGGTATATATACATATATGTATAACTCTACATAGAAACCCATGAGAAGCCATACTGCAAAAACCTACTGGAAAAATGATTTAGGACGCCCACGGACAAGGTGGAAGAATAAATTTTAGCCTCGGAATCCGTGGTTATGGCGTAAGTGTTGATGAGGCAAATAAAAAGAATTGTCTTCTTGTCTACATACGAATCCTCAGAACAAAAACCAGTAACGCTTATAGAAGAAAATTAACCTGTAATTACGTGCTGTAATGTCATATGAACCGTATTCAATTAATTTACATCTCAACATCAAATAAATACAAAATAAGGAGGACCCTGACCTTTAAGATAACCTAGAGGAGTAGTACCGAATTTACAAGTGTAATGTAACACTGAAGATTAATTATAGTTTTTTCGAGCCAGCGAAGTGCCCCTGGTCTTAAGTAGGACCCATTAGCTGTTAATTGCATATGTTACCATTGTACTCGTCTGAAATTAATTACATACTGTTAATGCTATTCTTTTGTTTTACACCCACGTACATTACTGAATACGCTGACATTTTTGTTCCAGATATTTTGCATCTGTTTCATTTAAATTCGTTTAAGATCTTATGAAGGTAATTCAAGAAAACACCAAAACATATCATTTTCTTGGGAGAATATTTGGACTTAAGAAAAGCGAAGTTGTGAAAAGTTATAGAAAATACAAAAGGAGGAATAAGAGGAAGTTTTCACAGCTGTAGTATAGATGTAAACTGTGGCCTTTTATGCAAAGACCTCATGTTGCAGCGTAGGTGGCTAAACAAGTTTTCGAAGGAACATGCTGCCTCAATGTTCAGAGTAGAAAAATAAAAATATTTTCCCTGAAAATTTGGTAACAACCTGTCAGGAAACAAGTCACATTCATCGTGGTAAAGGATAACACACTGACGAGATTCACGATTCGTTCTTAGCTGTAACTGATCGTGTGTGGACATTGCGGTCTATGTGCTGGAATGCGGTGGCAAAGGTCTCCGATTTGAGACACGTCGGCCTTTCGCTTGCTTCCCACAAAAGTACAACTGTACCAGTCTCCACCGCTGCCCGGAGCCGACGTAAAGTAGGCCTATTCGCTACGCAAATCACTGGCTGTTCTGGGGGAAAAAACTTGCACAAAAGAACTCAATCATCATCGTTGTTCTATCTTTCACCTGCAATACTTTAATGTTAATAAAATCTAAAGCTATCCCTGTACAGGCCTGGCCAGGCCTCTAGGGTTCCAGGAGATTGAGGTTCTCAGATTTCCAGACAATCGGCACATGAATGTGGTAAGGTTGTCAGCCCTACGCACCGGCCGACTTTAGCCACCAGGACGTATTCCTGGTATTCACTTTTGTTAGAGCCTGAGTCGATCCCAGGGCCGTAGTCCGGCCGGAAGGATTAAGTAAACAAAAAATTCCAATGTCTCCATCGGGAATCGAACCCGCAACCTTCCGGCTTGTAGCGCAGTGCCTCATCCTACTGTGCCACCACGTGTCTGCTGATATTTTAAAGCATAAATATGTATATACATATATATACGCGTGTGTGTGTTTGTGCCAGAGTACTAAGACGATAGCCTGGTTTACCATTGAAACAGTTGGCACTTCAACCACTGAGTGCCTTCATAAATGTAATGTAACTTCAAAAGTACATAGCAATTATTTCTCTAACAAATAACCATTTTGTCTTTGTAATGCAATAAGCAAGCTATTTCTGTCGGCTAGAAACCGATTTTTAAATAATATATAAGCAAATTTTAGGCTTAAGAGCGTTACAGGAATTCCGTTTCAAAGAATAAAGCAGACATTTTCTTAGATCAACTAAATAACATTTCGTAACATACTGTCTCTTTTCCTCTCTTTCTTTCCGTTCTTCCTCTTTTCTTTCTTCCTTTCTTTTCTTTATTCTTCTGTTTCTCTCCACCTTTCTGTGAGTGAAGTTTGTCCGCTTTTTAGCTAGTTAAACTTGGACAACACCCTTTTCGGCTGTCCCTGAACGCTTAATAATTATATTTACTACAACGCCTCAGGTCTTGAAGCCGAGCCTGAGAGGGTTTAGATTTGGCAGCTCTGTGCTAGAGATGGAATGGTGTAACAAAACAGCCACTTGCGTCATATCCGTTAAAATTGCACATTTCTCCGCAGGTAGTAGGCCAAGTCCGATGGACGATGAAACTGACCGGCGACACTGAAAAACTCAAGACACCATAGCCATGTGAAAAAAAAACATGAAATGACTTAAACTGAAACAGCCAGTAAACAATGAGCGGAAGATTGCGTCATTGAACTGTGAGAAATCTTACTAATGCAGAGTCCACCTTAGATTTTTTAAACAGGAAATCGATGGAGACTCTGCCGTTCAAAATGCGCCACCTCCTTCACTTTCACCGGGCACGGTGTTCGTAGAGCGAGGCAGCAGTTTCAGTAGTCCTTTCTGTTCCCGGTCTTTCCTTCCGACTAAGATCACGAGTTGGAAGATTCTTGATTCTTCTAGTTCCTTTTTCTTTTTTTATGGCTCGACAGCCCTATATGGGCCTAGGCCTCCTCATTTCGAGGTTATACGATCACACTGATAGACACACCACAGTCGGTAGGACTCCTCTGGACGAGGGACCAGCCCGACGCAGAGACCTCTACCTGACATCAAACAACACTCACAAGAGACAGACATCCATGCTCCCGGTGGGATTCGAACCCACGATCCTAGTAAGCGAGCGGCCGAAGACCCACGCCTTAGACCGCACGGCCACTGGGATCGGCTCTTCTAGTTCCTGGGCTAACTAAATTAAGCAGCATGCCATAAAATGACTGGGGGTGGAGGTACAAATTCACACCTTCTTAAACCCGCCAGTGGATAGAGGCAAGGGGATCAGTTCCCCTTTCTGGCCACTTTACTCACCCCGATGACACAGCACACCATTACGGTGAGACAGGAGATTTGTTGGGCCCCAGAGCCGTTCTGGACACTGACAGACAAGAAAAGCTCCTGCAACGCAGACTGTCATGCTTTGGTTCACCGTCTATCAACATTTACCCGTCACTATAGTGACTGAACTGGTACCTAATATAGAGCATAACGTTAAAGTAACCTTAACATTTAACTTACCACTGCGTCCAGAAGGCATAAAATTCAGTCTGTGTGCCAGGAACACCATATCACGGAAAAATATAGCGGAAGGAGAGAAAAAGCATCAAGCATACTCAAACTCGAGCTTAGAGTAAAGTTATTTGTGATAGACCGCGTTACCTGCGGCTAAATTGCAGTGATACCCTCTGGAACAGTGGTATTCAACCTGGGGTACGCGTACCCCCGGGGGTAAGCGAAGACATCTTAGGGGGTACGTAAAATAAAAAAATAAATATATTATTTCATAATAAACACTGAATAATCAGGGCCAGATTTAGGGTTAGCCCAAGGGACCCGGACGTAAGGACATGCGATTTGGGAGCGTCATCTCTCTCTCTCTCTCTCACTTTTACGCGATTCTTATCTGGGCGGCTAGTTTCATTTTATTCCAAATATTACAAATAATTTTGCTTTGCTAAAATACCTTTGTTCTTTTATTTTTTATATGATAGGCAATAATATATTTGTTATTTAATAGCTTGATTCTCCTTTTTTTCTTTTAAAACTTATTACTTAATACTTTATTTTGGATGTAATTTATTTAACTTCTTTTAGATGTAGTTTATAGACTATGTATAACTTGAATTATGCACTAACAACTTTGGGGGTACAAAGTTGAAGTGAAATTATATGTGGGGGTACGCGAACAAAAAATGTTAAATACCACTGCTCTAGACAGTAGGCTGGTTGGGCCCCATATTCGCTCTAATTCCAGTGGCTGCGAAGAGAAGCATCCCTGTCTCCTCTGAGAAAACAATCGCATCAACGTTCAATACCAATTCAATTTGCCAGTTATTTGTGTATAGTAAACCTACGAAATTTCGTGTCAAAACTTACTACTTGGTAGAACACTATAAACTACAGATACAGTAAACTGTTAGAAGTAACTGCAGAAAGTACACCTGATTCTGTGTTTAATTCAGCGTGCCCTATTGCGGAATAGCATAAATATGTAACAAGACATTTTGTAGGTTTATACTATAACTATACAAATACTATACTTGTACATATGTTTGTAGATAGACACGATTACATTATATTAGATTAGACCGGATTGGGTTGATGGATGGGATGGGATGGGATGGGATGGAGGGTTTGACAGCCAGATAGTCAGACAGACAGACAGACTCAACATCGGTCAGAACTTACGACAAACTGCTTACAATATCCATCGACAGGCTGCTGAGGAAATGTGGTGACAGGGCCAGACTAAGGGGCGGGACAGCCGGGCAGCTGACCAGGGCACCAAAATATAAAACGCGCTGAGACGTCACTGGAATAATCTGAAATATGGTGCTAGTAAACTCAGAATTTCTCCGACAATTATCTACATTTTTGGCACGCTCTCTCAAAATTGTTCGCCAGTGCTATCCTACGCCGAAAACGTTTCAAGAATATCGGTTTAAAGGGGTGTCAAATTATTATCTTGCCCCGGGCCCCCACGTGTCTCGGGCCGACCCTGATTAGCGAAGATAAAAATGTGGTTTCGAAAAACACTTACAAGAAATGGCAATGATATTTTTTTCGTTCAATTATCTTATGGAAATATCAAATGAGCGATCAGTAGACTTCGTTACAACATTCAGTCAGCAGGATGATGTCGGCTCGCAATATCAGCCAATGCTCATCATACACAGAAAACAGACAAAAACTGATGTGACGCGCCTTTCAGCTGTGACGACAAATGGAAGTTTTCCTGCTGGTACCAAGGCCAGTATTAATCTTCAGCCAGACGTAACACATAATGGGGTTTTACTTTCTGTTTTTTATGCATTTCGTACCCGCATCTTCAAGGAAAATATCACGATAAATTCTACTTCCACTAATAATATAAGAGCAGCTTTAATGGATTATTTATTGATTTGTTGGTTCATTCGCGGATTTATGATTTATTTAACAACGTTGTTAGTAGCACAGGTTTTATGGCATTAGATGGTAGAAGGCCTGGCGAATAACGAATTCGGAAGGAAGTGGCCGTGGCCTGTTTGGAGGCAGTATCCCGGCATTTCCCTGGAAGGACTGTAGAACAACACTAAAAGCTTCAATTAAGACAACTGATGCCCAGACCAAAATAATCGGATAAGCCCATAAGCCCCATAATCGAATTAGCAGACCTGACCGCCAAGGTGTCCTGTGGCAGGTAAATTAAAACCGCAGTATCACTTGTATAGATTATATATCGGCGAAGATGGAAAGATAAATATTTAAATTGCAATATTCGTGGTCTGTTTCCAGGTTTCTTCAAAAACACAAGCCAAAAACTCTACATCTACCTTAATCTGCTTTGTGTAAATATGTGTGTTTTTATCTGCGTGGATAGGAAATTTAAATGCTATGTTATATAAGGGTTTGCAATGCCAGAGCTTAAATTCGGACATTTTTACGAGCCATACATTTTTCGAGATACCATGAAAAACACAGAGACATATAGAATGTTTTTAGTACTGGTAATTTTCAATGTAATGGCCGCGAGCTGCGCTCCTGATTAAACTAGTTTTGCAGACTTAAAACGAAATTCATCAGGCATTTGTAATCACCATACCTCACCAACGTGTCTATACTGTTTTACTGTTTTTTGTGTGGGGAACTCACTCTTGAATTTGCCGAAGCATATCAGATACACTCTGCATAAAATATACAGAGGTACTTGATTACATATCGATGAACGTAAAGTCGTTATTACAGCAATAATCTTAACAATATATATAACTACGATCATCATGGAGAACTCTTGTAAAATGGGGGTAGAAAACCTGTCACATGCTGAACACAGTCTTGGGTCGTATCCCGAGCAGAAGAGTCTCAGAATATTCATTGCATTTTATGAGTATTAAAATGTCACTTTTTTCCGCAGATCATTTCCCCTGTGAGCAGTACTTTGTACTGTATTCACTTGCTGCGAATCTAATGGAAATACAGCTCAACGTCTTTCACTGTCAGAACCAAGACATATGGCATATTTTTTTCATTGGATTCTGTGACATCTCTCTTTTATTTACAACTTTATAAAAGGAAATATATTATTTAAGCATTATATTTCAGTCCTTTACTTGCCATCTTTCTGGACTCATCACCCAATATTATTCGGGTGATCAAATCAAGAAGAATGAGGTGGGGGAGCATGTAGCACGTATGGGAGAGGGGGAGAGGTGTATACAAGATTTTGGTGGGAAGACCTGACGGAAGGAGACCACTTGGAAGACTCAGGCGTAGATGGGAGGATAATATTAAAATGGATCTTCAATAAGTGGGATGGGATGGCTTGGCCTGGATTGATATGGCTCAGGATAGGGACAGGTGACGGGCGCTTGTGAATGCGGTAATGAACCTTCGGGTTCCATAAAACGCGGGGAATTTCTTGACTAGCTGACGACCTGTTAGCTTCTCAAGAAAGACTCTGCTCCATAGAATTAGTTGGTTAGTTAGTTAGTTGCCATCTTCTTTTCTTTGTCTGTTATGCGCTTGTCGGTACATGTGAGAAACCTCCTGGAAGGTTTGCAGACACGACGGTTTGTCATAATTTTTGTAGCACACAATTATTATCTGATACATACGGCCTTTAGAATTACATTAAAGTATAACTACAATATAGCTTAACCCAGAAGTTTAGTCGAATGCATTAACTGTATGAATGACGTGCAAAACTTTGCAACAAGTTTAGTCTGTGTCCTTATTTTGTAACCAGTCCACACCCTCAATACTCGTTCAGTAGAATCCACTTTAATATTACACTCCCATTTAAGTCTAGGTTTTCCAAGACATCTATTCTCCTAATTCATTTCGATAAAAATCTGCAAGCATTAGTCGTCAGTTTCATACATTACTTATGCCATGCCTTTTCCACCCTCCTTTAATTATAATACTTATGTTTGGTAGGGAATAAAAATTTGTCCAGTCCATTACAAAAATTCTTCCAGCTTCCTGTTACTGCATTCTTCTTGGGACAAAATATTCTTCTTACCACTCTGTTCTCAGACACCCAAAATGTGAGAGATTAAGTTTAATACCCACACAAAGCAATAGCTAAAATTAAAATTTCTACATTCCTAGACATCAGACAAAGCGATGTCATAATGTGAACTGAATATTGCAGCTGGCATTTCCTAAACTTAATCCGTCCTGTATTTCCTATCTATGTGATTGTCACATGTTACCATACCAACTTTTCGAAGGATTTATTAGGTACCTTTATATTTTGAATATATCATGCATTCTGGTGACAAGACATGAAATTATGCCCTACATTGTGAGAGCTGCAGTTTGTGGACAGTGAGTACGTGACTACAATGTTCTGAGATGTCACGCCTTACAGATAGGTACCGGAGTTAAGGGGAAATCTGCTGTGCCTCTGTTCAGGGAGAAGAGAAGGCGTAAGTTCACCCTCAAGTTTTGTAAGTACTTACCAAATTACACGTCATTATATACCAGAAAACTGTAATCGTGATATAGAATTCTTAGCCGTATTCTTTCTTAGGTAGAATAATTTCTTCGAGACAAGATGATCTTTATCTACAATAGGTAGGAATATTTCAATAAAATTATCTCCCTTCGTTCTCCCATTTTACCATAAGACGCTTCCCCAATAAAATAGCATTTAGTGGCTAAACTGCTTTTTGATGACGAAGTGATATCGCAATTACTAAAGCAATTCTAGGAAGTGTTTCTTGGAGTAAACATCATTACTTACTGACCAATCATGATATTAAAATGAACATAAATTGTCTCAAAAGCAGTTTCTTGTCGTTTGACACCCCGGAATATAACGTGAGGAAAAATGTACAAGCCCTCTGTAACCATTTTAACCCTTACAGCACAGCTATTGCTAAAGCTACATCCTGCTATTATATTAAAAATCCCTACATTTAATCCACAACTTGGGTTTATTTATTTCGCATGACCTTTGAAATGAAGCGAAAATATTTCCAGAAAATGAATTAAAAATTGCTATGTCTAATGGAGGTGCAGTGTGTTTCCCGTGCAGTGGTAACTTAATTTTCACGTGCTGTTTAACGCATTTCATGGTTCGAATTTTTATGGGAAATTCGGATTTTAAACCTGTGCCCTGATGTAAGTTTTTTGTTTTATATAATTTAAAGTTTTGTATGTCTCTACTGTTGGTTTATTTAACAAATTGTTTACTATATCTTTATTCTTGCTTTGTATCACGACTTTTACGATTCTTCTAAGCACGAAGCTTATAGTTATATAACAGTTAAAGAATAATAAATTGAACAGGATATGGAAGAAAGCGTCCTGTTCAAAGTTTTTCTTTCTGCTTTTAGTCCCAGAATCTATTTGTTATGCCTATTCACTTATCCGCAAGGTTATGTTTGACGACTCTTAATAAATTAATCAAATGGAATACAACAGTATTGATGGCTACTGTAAGACAACTAGGCCTATACGTGAATTAAAAAACTGTCATTAAGCTCATGTTTGTACTTCATTCCATCTAAGGTTTATTGATTTTAACAAACCACCTGTTTGTAACATATATGTCTGGTTATCAACACATAAAATTCACATGAATGGTAGTGTTAATGACAAATAATTTAGCTAAGAGGCTTTTCTACAGAGTAACAAAAGGGGAGGTTTCAGAGAATGATGTGACGTTAGCAAGGCAAGCTGCATGCTAATAACATAGGCAATGGATATATGATAGTCATAAAACTTCTATACTAACTCATATTGTAATTATTTATGGAACAATATGTTAGAGAAGTCTACTATTCACTGTATAAGAGAAATTCTTCTCTCGAGGGTCAGAATGTAGCAGGGTATGAGACTAAACACTTGCATCTAGTTCCGAATGTGAAGAAAGACTAAACGGCAACTCTACAAGTAAGAAAATCTTTGCGGTGAGCTGCAGTGCTGATCTTGCGTATTTCAAGACGTCTGTCCTAGGGATATTCGTCATAGGGTAATTGGTCTTACAGCAAAAATTTAATGACTTTACGGAAAACAATTTTTAGACTTACGATTGTTACAAGATCCATAAATTCTTCTAAAGCTCTGTTTAATACATTCGATCTTTTATTTCTTCTATATGAATATAAATTTCATGAAAGAACTCATTGTTAACAACCAAGAAAATTTTAAAAGCATGCAGCTGTACATAGAACTAACACAGAAAAAAAGACATTTTGTAGACTGATTGCCAACCTTTCATATTTTCAGAAAAGTAGGTAGTATGTTGCCTTCGGATTATTCAACAGTTTGCCACGTACGGTTACAAGTGTAATGAATGAACACCGACGTGAGAATCTAAACTCTGTAACTGAAGGAGCTAAAGTAATTAAAGACCTATTTTATAATAGGCGCTCATTATATTTCTTAGAAAATATCAAGCAAAATTTTGTTCAGTTTGTTATTTTATTCTTCAGGTCTACAATGATTCCAGTCCGAATTCTTCACTGGATGATATTACTAGAGTGGTTCCTTCCTGGAACCTGTGTCCTGCTGCATCCACGAGGTGACACCACCGTCTTCGAGAGACATCTGCTGAAAGGAATTGTGAACATCAGTGTCACGTACTTCACAAATAGCAGGCCGCTGATAATATTGACAGCAGACGCATGGTGTAACAATACATTACAGAACAGACTTGGAGACTCTGTATTTAGAGATATACACGCTGTCACGATCTGGCCACTTCTGACTTTTAGTACGAACTGCAGTGCGCCTGTAACGGGAAAAACTGCAGCAAAACATGACGCAGTAATTTTACTGTTGAATAAGGACAACACCAGCTACGAAGACATTGTTTTGCAGCGCATGCTCAGAAAGCTTGTTACATGTTCGTTTTGGAACCCACGTGCACGGTATATTATTGCTTCAACGGCCGTTCCAACCTCCACGCACGGCCAGCATGCGGTAGCTTTTCTATTTTAAACCACATTTATGCTTTAAGTATATTAAACGCTATTTTTCTAATACAAGAACCGGTACAAAGAAACAATTCCGAGATAAGTTCCGAACCACTTGCAATTGATATTTTTACTCTGCCACAGCACGGCCCACAGAAAAGTGGCAATCGGATTTTGGCTGTCGCTTTCCTCGATCGATGGGTGAGTGAAGAAGGAAGAACAGGCTCTGGGTTTAGGAACAATGCCAGTCTGTTTCCGTCACAGCCAATAACAGACATGAGAGGAAGCAATGTGACAATGGCTTATGCCGTGTGGCCCCCTCTCGTTATGTCGTCAGACATGACTGGCAGCGCCAGATCCAAGCTGTGTAACGAGGGCCTGGAGCTACGTCTATTGAAAACAGTGGCAGAACACACAAACGTCACATTCAACTTCCGGTTAAAAAAATTTAATGTCAAAGCTCATGGATATTTCGGTGCACAATGGCTTGAAACAAAACGACTTGACTCTTTCGACGCTACTTGGACGCACTTCACTGGAGCAGTTACTTGGTTTGTTCCCAGAGAAAGGGCAATTCCTCGTTGGCAGAGTCTTATTAAGATATTCAACCCAGGTCTCTGGTTACTCGTATTTTTTATATATGTATTAGGCTCACTCACATTCTGGGTACTTGGTAACACTCAGTCACGTGACAAAGAGACCGCGTCATTCAGGCATGTTATTCTGATCTTTATGAACACGTTAAGCATGGCCCTGTCGGAATCTGTCTATAAGAAACCGAAACGTATACGGAGCCAAATATTCTTCCTTCTATGGTTTTTATACTGCTTTGAAGTTAACAATGCCTATCAGTCATCGCTAATTGGATTTCTCACAAATCCTGGCCACTTACCACGTATAAATGATATAGATAGCTTACTGGAATCTGGGTTGAATTAGGCATTCAAAGTGGCATTGAAAGGGACTTAAAGGACGCATCAGATCCACGTAATAAGCGTATATTAAAATCATACATAACGTGCTCTGACAACAATATTGACAAATGTTTGAAGAGAATGGCTTACGAAGGTGATCTCGCAGTTGCAGGGGGAAGAATAGGTCTTGAATTCTTGGCACATACAAAATATATGAAGAATGGAAAACCATTATATGTGCCTTTTAAGGACAATATACAACAAGGTCATATGGTTATATACCTGAAGAAGGGCAGTATTTTGCTGGAGCGGATTAATTCTATTGTGTTAAGACTGCAAAATGCTGGCATTATTGACAAGTGGGTTAATGATATAAGGAGGAAATTTGCAAAACATTTCGATGACGCATTATTTGAAGATGGGTTTTGTGTGTTGACGCTGGGACATCTTGAAGGAGCATTCTATCTGCTGTTGCTTGGTATGTTCGTAAGTGTAACCATCTGGTTGCTTGAAATAATTCATCACTTCTTTGGTCAAAGATTTAGAAAAGAACGCAAGCTCCTTGCGACCTAAAATAAATATTTATTTTTACATTTAAAATTTCACAATTTTGCTACACTTTCGTAGAAAATTAGTTTGTTGTTAAATGTATCTAAAATATGTGTTATTTGAGCTCAAAATAAATAGCTGATAATGAGCAGAATAATGTCTTTCTGAATATTGAATAAGAGTATGAAGGTGACCTACAAGTACGTAAAATATTATTTTCTTTAATACTCGTATTTCCACAGTTTCGGTGCTTAAGATAAGTGGGCTATATAATAAGATGTTTTTGCCAGTTGGCTCGATAGAGTAGAGTTTCTGAACTTTACGATAGAATTAATTGAAAATATTGCTTTATTCATCGAAGCCCTTAGTAAATTAATTAAATTGCAAGTACAATGCTTATTGCATGTGGTGGACCTAATGTCGCGATAGCGTGTTTGGCATTTCTGAGTTCTATTCCGAATTCGGGGTTCATATCTCTGACCGGAAACGGTCTAAGGTAATTGAGGTCCTTCATGGTGTTCCACAGTCATTCTAAGAAAACAGCGACAGATTACCTCAGATTTCCCCTAGGCGGTTAGACAATTTCATAGCGAGACTATTCCATGGACAACTATTAAAACGAAAGTGGAAAAAGTACCTGATTTTATGGTGAATTTAGTGATGTACGGCAAAATATGTTAAATCACACAACTAGGCATTGTTACCCTAGAATAATACGCGGTATGAACGAGGCACGAACTCTGTACAAGGCCATTCCGGTCCTGCATGACACTGACTCACATATGAATGCTTATTAAATTGTCTCATCTGTGTCCAAAGGTGGTTTCTAAGCCGTGACTAAAATTTTATTGCCGCTAGTAAGATGATTAATTGTAGGTTTAATATCTTAGTGTGGACATGCATTGTCCACTTCGTTACATGTATAAATACCGGAACAAATATACTAATCTGTCAAGGTCAAGTGTCACCACTACTGTGTAGTTGCACTGCTTGGTCCATGATCAGTCACAATTTGCTTGCCCTGTGTTAAAATCCGGGATATGTGCAACAGGAAAGAGTTCACCAACGAAACAACAGAAAAAAGAATGAAATATGTTTTTCACCTACACATTTCCACACACAAACACAATAAGGAAGGGTGTGTTTCACACGGATGCAAATTTGTTATTATATTATACCCTCCTCCCATCCTCCAGCGCTTAATTCCCATTCTTAATATCATTGTATACATTCTAGTGTTGTAGGCGAAATTTATACATGAGTTTGCTAAGGAACACAATGAGTGTTGTCAACGGAAATATAGTGTTACACTGCGGGTGGTACTGTAGTTGGTACATCGAGTCATCTTCCAGTCCGTGGGGTGAAGGTGAAGGCGAAGTTCACAGTGCGGCTACTTCACTTAGCTTTCGCTTGGAGAATAGTGACGGACTGGACTTGAACAATACGAAGATGTAGCATTTACGATTCCGTCGAAGTGTGTAAACAAGGTTGATTTAACGTAATCACAGTGTTTCTGGGCACTGGCCGTGTTATGACGCATGCTATTCTCACGGATGTTTCACCATCATTATCATGGCCTATTCCCGTTGTAAATCTTAAACCTCTTCACATCACATATTTCTCCTTAACACTTCGTCTTATTATTAATACAGCAGCTTCGAGTTTCGGTTTCAGATGTTCTTCCTCAATGTTTATCAGTTTCTTTTAATACATTTTATTTTCACAATTGATATATGTAATTCCCAGGTCCTCCTCAACATTAATTTTGTACGGAAACTCTCAAGGGAAGAGGCCTCTTGGAAAGAGCAGGTGTCGATGGGAGGACATTACTTAAGTGGATATGAAAGAAATGCTCTCGTAACCTTCGTCATGCGCACTTGACACAGCTGGCTCAGGATAGAAGCCAGTGGCGGACTCTTTTCAAAAAAGTCATGAATTTTAGCTTATTACAAAGTTGAGAGTTTTTGGATAGCTGAGATACTATTAGTTTTTGTAGACGAAAGGCTCTTCTACATGGAGTTAGCTAGGTCCACAAGTCTAAAAGTGTTCTATGCGTGGCAAATGTTCAACAAACACAAGGAAAATAATTTATCCAATCCGGTTTGTGATTCGTTTTTGCAGCAGAATTTTGTATCTATAACAAATGAATGTCAATGGAGTAGAAGTGTGCAAACGCAAAAAAGGCGCTTAGATTCTGATGTACCACACTGGGGTACACTTCCTCGGTTTTGCCTTGTACAAAACTAAAACTAATTGAAATGCATATTCTTGGTGGGACCTGTAATTTATTCCCTGCGATTTCTTATTCCTATTTTGATGACATAAGTTGTACCCCCTGTGAGGGTCGGAAAGCATAGAAGTGCAAAATTCACTTCTTTATTTATTGTTCAGAGGTATGAATGCAGAGTCTGTTGACAAATCGCAGCAAAGTTGGGGCTTGAACCAGCTGCTGAGGCCAACAATCTCACTGATTATCATTATTACTGTGAATACGAAATGCTTGGAATAAATAAAAAGAAGATTGCTACGCCGTGACTAAAATTGTCTCCATTGTCTGCTAGATTGCAGCTGAATAGGGTTGTCCAAATAGCTGTTCAGGCATTTAATTTTATGGCTTGCAGCAACGATAATTCTGAATGACGAAGAAATTGAGGTCAATAATTTTGAATACATGTGAAAAAGAGATAAACCTTAACTGCCCTAATAACTTAACACGAAATTACATAAGTTACCATACATATATGGCATAATTAGAAGAATGCTAGGTAGTAGCGAAAGAGAAGTCTTTTTAAAATTGTACAAAATAATGGTTGTCATCACTCTGCTAGATGGGTCGGAGTGTTGGATCATAACTAAAGAACAGGGCAGCCTAATTGAAGTTCCTAAGGGTGTTGTGGATTACAGAATTATAGACAATTTCAGACAACAAGCACTGAAATAAGGGCAAAATATTTTCAACCTCATAGATAAAATATCTGAATATCAAATTAATTTTTGCACCATACAGAAGAAGAAGAAGGAAACAGATTTCCCTAAAAAAATTTTAACAGCACTGAACTACAAAAGAAGGTAGAAGATGGATATTAGTTGACAAATTACAGAGAAATATAAGTTGAAAACTTGTATACAAAGCGTGAAGACAGAGTTGAAAATGATGATACGATAAGATGAAGAAAAAGGAGGAATAGGACAATGACCGGATCGATACTAGGGAGGCAATTTCAAGAGTTTCTGCTATCATACCTACTACTAACACTCTCAGCGCATTGTTAATCGAAGATTAGAAGAAAGCAATTGAGATGCATAGTTGTAGGTCATGTGAAAAGGTAACACTGTTGCAGTTTGTCAAGAAATAAGATCGACAGCACGCATCGTATTCATCTGCCTCAGGACGGTAGTCCAGCTTCAGTTTACGTAAAAGTTGGCGAGTTCCTTGACGAAGTTTAATGATTATTTGACCCTGTAAAAGGGGCTCTGATCCACTGATTTACTTCCTTTGTTAAATAAATTCGTCTGAGAAGTCAGCAATGCCCATGCTTTTGTCTGCCTGTCCTTTGTTGATTCATACTTTGTCGATTTATTTTTGTTCGACTTTTCTGAGGTAAGATATTATAAAATTTAATAAGGCACAAGTTTGAATATGTCCGCGAAAATATTATTGCGACATCTTAAACTACTGGTAACTTCACCTTTAATATGAACATGTCATACGGCCGAACATTTCAGGAAAAACAAATAATTCTACAGTACAATCTGATGCTATGGAAGCTAATATGCACAGCAGTTATCAAAATTATTATCATTAAAACGCTTTATGATTCACATCATTTCCCTTAAAGTGACGATTATTCGTTTTTTTCCCCCCGTTTTAAGATCTAATTCTTACTTTAATATTAAATTCGTAACTTTCCTTAGTAACCACCAGTTCTATAATCGGATTTAGTGACGTAAATGCTGTACATGTATTTCCATTTCCCGCAAAAATATTAGAGTGTACGTCAATCAAAATGAACAGTATTAACTTAGACACACTAACGCTTCTATCTGAATAGAGTAAAATATTAAGGCTCTTAACCCTTTAAGAAACGAAAACACTATGTAACACATGCCTTAATAGTAAAGCAAATTTACACGTCGCCCACACTTTCTACTTATATTATTCATGTATTATCACTAAACGACGATTATATTCCTGGACAGAATTAACAGACTGGGTAGTGTAGTAATGATGAAATGTGCTGTGTGTACAGTATGAAATGAAATGTTAACCATACACATGAACTCCATGAATCAAATGTTTAAGTTCATGACTGATATATTTTGAATTGTATATCAGTTTGGAGAAATTAGAAGAAAGTTCGGTTCTTTAACCTTCTGCCAGAAAATTCGGTTTTTCCACCCCTGTAAGACAGAACAAGCAAGAAGAGATGGCATCTTTGTGATAACAGTCAGTCTGTAGGAACACTCACTTCGTGGCTGCATACTTATATTGCACGAAAATAATGGAACAGTGTTATTATAATATCGATCCTTGTGGAAGATACCACAAGAACTTGATTTAATTGTTGTGGAATGAAAAATAAAGCCAGTCATTGCGTCAGTTCGATTGGCATTTAATCACCCTGAAATACTATATTCTGTTTTATTGTTTCTTCTTGCAACATAACTTTTGTGACCACAAAGAAAGGCTTTTGGAATGTTGTTGTTCTTCTTCTCTGTACAAGATAACTTTAATTGAATGGTGCCTGCTTTTCCTCCGTAACCACAATTTGTTTGGTAGATTCTGAACTGAGTGATCGCTCTTACGTCAGGCATTGCAGCAGCACGAAAACTTTCTTGTCAACAAAACATTTAATTACATACTGTCTCAATTAACACGTTGAGGCATTAAATCCATGCCAAAGTATTTAAATTTCCCACTTCACAGAATGCATATTGCTTCTCCATTACAAAGATTTAATGACGAGTGGGGAAATAATCTCTCTTTATTGTGAATAATATGTGAAACATACATAAATCCTTTCAAAAATCTAAGTGTTTAATTTTAAAGCATGTGATATTTACATCGGCCATTTTACCTTTAAAGAGTTACATCATAAAAGAGATTAAAAGTGTTTGAAAACAAAGAGATTAGAATAATAAACAGACCTAAGGTAAGAAGTATCTGAAGGTCAGAAGAAATGAGAAATTTACGTAGTAAATCACTTTATTTTTTGTAGGTTTCTCTTTCAAAATAATATTAGAATAATTAACTGAAAGAAGATGAAACACGTGCAAAATATACAGCAGATGACAGAAATAAGAAACGTATCCAACCCTTTTTTGGAAAATGCTACAGAAAACCACCAATTAGGAGATTTAAACATTGATAAATGAAAAGATATTATTGATATTGACCTTTGAGACTTGTAGTGTGGATGTGAATATTGGATTCATTGGGCTCACAACAAAATGGACTAGTTTTCTTCTGAAATTGTAGTAAACTTCTGTACAGTCAAAATATCCCTTACGGACACAGATAAGAAAATTATGAACCAATCAAGGAAGATTCTAAGGAGTGAATTCTGAAGTATTGCAATAACAACGCAATGCCGTATGGTAGGTAGTTACCTACGTTTTGAGGAACCCGGTTACTACCTTCTTCAATTTAACATTTCTAATCTCATTGTCCTCCGAAATTTTTATCCCAACCCCACAATACAGCATCATAACGTAAAAGACGGTAGCAGGAATACACAGCGTTAGTTGTAAAGCATAAAGCTGAGGTTTAGACTGTTTAAAAATACTACATCACTATTCAACTTGCCTAAAAGTTACTGGATTCTAAAGCAGGGTGCTGGTTTATGGTAGGGTTTAGAAACACGTATCACCAGAAAACAGTAAGCAGTATGAACCATTACCCCAAAACATTAATAGAATAAAGTTCAGATAAACAAATACTTGTGATTAACGCTCTAAAGCACAGTGGTAATTATATATACAAACTATTAACAAAACTGTACTTTGCCCGCACAATGTACGAGCATTTGTACGTTTTATTGGTTATCAGAAATATTTTTGCTAAATAGTATTATGGGGTTGGTGTTTGTAATGCAGAAGTAGTGTCTCTTTTTTTACAAATAATACAATTTATCGCTAATCAGAAAATTAAAATTACGGAGCCGTTACCTACTCGTAACAGGTCAGAAATGTAATGCAATTTTTCCCTCCAAAATATAACGTCTCTCAATTCTGCAGTGTCTTTATACTCTTCCACTTATTCTGGCATTATCTCGCCCTGCTTCTCCTTATAATGTTTCACAAAACGAAGACCTAACTTTAAGCTATATATTTTTCCCTGATCGCCCAGGCTAGCGAGTATTGCTCAGTTTTGACATTCAGTTATCATTGATGCAGTGTGCTCTTGTGAAGCAAGGAGCAAAGTGCCTCTCAGGAAGCCTGCAGCAGGAGCGTCGCTGAGCTGCAGTATTGGAAATTAGGCCGCATCGTGTACAATAGTAACCATTGTAGTGCTGACCCTATGACCCCTACAGTTAAAGAAGGACTGGTCGCGACCAGCTACGTGGGGTGCATACGTCATGCTGGGATCAGTACACAAGACAAGACGAGGTGCTAGATTGAACTCAGGCTCTTCTTCTCCTCCTCTTCTTCTTCTTCTTCATTTTGTGAAATAAGTGGCTGATGAAACAAAAGTTTCAGCAAATTATCACCCACTTAACACTAATACAAGTGATTTTATTTAAAAGACTAATTTTATTAGACTTCAATATTTCAGTTCCTACGTCACAGGAAACTACGCTTCCGTTAGAGAACCTGCTGTTAGGGCAAAATTTACTGCTGATTTTGAAAATCGTAAGGAAAAATTAAATAAAACCTGCAATCAGAATGAATTTATTTGTTTCAGCAGATGGTATATACGGTTATCATTGTTATTTAACAGCATACTGGTTAATCGATACCGTCGTTTAAGTATATGTTTTAGTATTTTATATTTTTAAGTCATAATTTTAAATAGACCTCAGGGGCGAGCTTTTGTGAGTGTGGTAACGAACTTTCGGACTCCACGAAAAGAGGAAAATATAATGAACTCTGATCAACTCTTGACTTATTAAAAATATTACGCTGTACGAAATTATTTGATTAAAACTTCAAAGCGGACATTGCAGATTTAACATTAAAAACTTTATATTTTGTTACATTTTCTTTATGGATCTCCTATTGTATCTCCTTGTAGTTGGATTTATTAAAGCAAGGTAGATACTTCGGGCAAGGCATGCATACGGGGTTCCTTTGGAAAATCCGAAGAAAAGATAGAGTCTGGAAGACCTAGGCGGAAATGGGAGGAAAATGGTGAAATTAATTTTTAAAAATTAGAACGGTAGGTCATGGAATGGATTCATCTGATTGAGCGTAAAGACATGGTAACGGACCTTTGAGTTCCATAAAATGCGGGAAGGACTCTGTTTCATGGAGTTGGTTACTTAGTTATTTAGTTAGTACGATTCTGAGAATAGGCTGCCTGTGTTCCCTCGGCAGCATTAACTGATTGGTTTTGTAAAGGATACGTAGTGCACATTTGTGAGGAAGTTGGAGAATTTTTAAATAATTAAAATAAATCTAAGTCTCCAAATAATTATATATCAGTTACGTAACTTAGACTTCTACAGAAAGCGTTATGTGAATGACGTTTTATACCACTAATAACGAGAGTATGCTTAACTGTTATTTATTTATTGCATATTCAACGACGCTTTAATACCCCGGGCTGTGCAGCGCCGCAGAATATTATGATTCGTAAGCAGGCCTAATATGAGGTATTATCCCAGCATTTATTTTGGGGACAGAGGGAAACCACGACATTCTTCAGTCGTGACAGCGGATCTCCTATCTGAGATTAGAACACTGGACCTCCCGATTAGAAAGTATGAATGCTACCTCTTCGATCATAAATTTCGATGGCTGTGAATCAAGACAGTAAAATACAATGCTAAGAATGTAATTTCCTTCATACTATTTATGTGCTGTAACGAAGTTTGACAGAAATAAGAGGGCGACTGCATGGATACGCAAAGTGCATCATCACGACAACATTACTAATGCAGAAGGATGCCATTGTTAAGGGCAGAGCATGTTGTACTATGCTAACTAACGGATTATCACGTGATTTGTATAAGCTTTTATTGAAATTGGGTTGGGCTCTTCCTCCATAGATAATACGGAGCACAGACGCCCAGATATCTCGCCCCTCTACAATGTTCAGCCACCTTATGTCCTGGGTCCTCTGAGCGTCACTATGGTGCCTGCAGTTCCTCGTGAATTCTACATCAAAACTTCAAGCCTAGCAATTTGACTAGTTCCATGTACAGGAATTTACCTTCAGATTTCCCTGTTACAGTCAATGATACCGTAAAACAAA
Organism: Reticulitermes speratus; assembly: GCA_021186555.1. NCBI lineage: Eukaryota > Metazoa > Arthropoda > Insecta > Blattodea > Rhinotermitidae > Reticulitermes > Reticulitermes speratus. Next base: position 28,653,963 of record JAJKFL010000005.1, read on the forward strand.
TATACTAATTGCCAAAAACCACAGCAAGTTATGAAATATTTACAACATTGTCGATGAGATTAGGAGAAGAACAAATCATTATTCCTCTGAAATATCTCTGGCCTGTAACCTCAGCCTTTTGAACAACATTACTTGCACAAGATAAAGCCTGTGTACATTAAAACACTTATGTTTTCAGATGATCCCTGTGGATGAGAATGTGGCCCTTTTTTTGACAGAATAAATTAAACTACAGATGCTTAGAAAAAATGGCCTTGCAATTCACTTGCGATTGTTATGTTATAGAAATAAAGATTGACACGACTGACCGTATGGACTATACATGTACTTCAGAGACGGGAGATATAGAAAATGTTGAGGAACGTCTTGGAGGGCGGCCAGTTATAAAACCGAGAAGGATATGACAGAGACTAAGACACAATGAGTTTTACTGGAACAAACTATGTGGAGAGCAGGTATTGTTTGTGGCTCACAAGCACTCGAAACGGACAGAGTTGATACTAACGGTTTAAGTCTTCCTGTTTTTGTCAGTTGCGTCAACAGTACCTAATGGACCTCCTTGGGTTGCGGAAATAAGAGATGGTTCCGTACATTGCGGCAGATCCACATGCTACATAATAAATATACAGTCGCGGATACCCGACAAGTGTTAGTCTTATCACTTATCTTTAATTATAAGCCAATAAACCTAAATGTAAAATTTATATTTTACTATTTTTAAATGTCTCAGAATCGTACGGATTATCACATAATCATCGTGATCGTCATCATTATTACTACACCATCATTACAAGTAAGTATCGAAGCATTTACTATCAGTAGGCCCATATAAACATTGTAGACACAGCCCTCTACAAACGAGCCTATCTTCCGTGGCTACAAAAACGTTTCTTCGCAGAATATCTCACCATGAAATCTTTGACACTCCGATGTTGGATTTGACTCCCCTATATGTACTGGCTGCCGGTCCCAGTGGCCGTGCGGTCTAAGGCGTGGGTCTGCGTCCGCTCGCTTACTAGGATCGTGGGTTCGAATCCCACCGGGGGGCATGGATGTCTGTCTCTTGTGAGTGTTGTGTGTTGTCAAGTAGAGGTCTCTGCGACGAGCTGGTCCCTCGTCTAGAGCAGTCCTACCGAACTTGGTGTGTCTATCAGTGTGATCGTGAAGCGTCGTAAAATGACATGACGAGGCCTAGGCCCCTAAGGGCTGTCGAGCCATAGGAAAAAAAATGTACTGGCTGCTTTAATATTCAAGAGATCTGAATTTTGCTCACACAGTTTACGAGTAGTATTCATGTGCTTTGTATGACTCTTGGAATAAATAGCAATACCCGTAGATTCAATTAACAGCATTAATATATTGGTGTTTTAATGGAGTAGCAGCAAGTTGACTGTGAGAGAGAATAGATTTTTTACGTGTTACTTAGATAAATGTTAGGGTTTAGGGGATTTGAAGTAGGCCTCGCACAAAAAAAATACTTCACAACGTTACTGTAAATACTGTTTACATATCAGATTTTCAAGCTGCGAGCACTGGAAAGCCATCATCACATAATCAAATCATAATTTAGCCAATAAAGAAGAGTTGGGGAGGGGTTTAGAAGTAAAAACAAACGACCCACATTTCAGGCGGTACTCCGGCCAATAGTACTCATCTGTAGCCTGCACGTTTTATGGTAACACATTAGTGGCAATGAGGCAAGAGTGGCCCTCCTTCCAGTCCGAACGAATATCACTCTGAACCTTGCATGATTGATCGTCTAAAAAAAACATCTAAACGGCACGAACAGACAGACTGAACCCGCAGAACCTTATAAGGGGTAATGTACAGTCAATGCTGATTACAAACTGGATAAAAATCAGCAGTCTAGACACTTCGTTGAGGATATTTTGCGATGTGATGTCATTGTAAATATACTTTCCTTGAACTGAAAGGGGCGTACACGAGGAAACGAAGTCGAAAAGTGTGTTAACGTAAATGATTATTTCAAAGGTAATTACGTGTGATGTTTTGAAGCGAATACCGGAATATAAATGCGATTATATTTCGTTAACTGTAGTTTGGGTTACGCATATTTTCTGCCCCCATTTGGATTTATGTTGGCCGTAAAGTGGCTCAGTATGATTGCCGTTACTGGACTTAAGAATAAGCACATTAAAAATGGCACAGGTTACACTGTTGTATGCCCTAACAAATTCTTTTCAGGATTGGCTTTCAGTACAGATGTAGCAGCCTACCGCTCGAACGTGGAGAATGTAAAGAGGATGGGCACTAACACAGAGCCAAAGGTGACGCGTTCCAGATTCGTAATATAACTTCCACTTCAGTGCAGCTCTGATGCCAAGTTCCAGTGGTTTTACTGCATCCAGCTGGAATCTAAATTGTTCGTTTCTGTAAGTCAATCATTAGTTTTTAAGGAGTTAATATAATTTGAAAAAACAAAGAATCTTCGTCTCCCTTACACGGCAAATGCCATATATAACCATACTGCAAAAATGCATTTGCTACAAAGACCTTAAAAGCACCATAACACTTAGGGCCGAGTTCAATTTCAGATCAGAAATGAGGGAATTTATGTTAAACAATGTGATGCTGGGCACGTCAATAAAAGTTCTTAATTTTGTCCTGCGAAACTTGTCTCACTCTAATCCACAAACACCAAGAGATGTGCGCAATATACCTAACACTTGATATGTGACACTGAGCCAGGTTCAGTTGCTTTTGTTTTCAAATAGAAATTGTTCGTTTTGTTAATTTCTTTCCCCTCAGAAACGAGGTGTCTCGTTCTGAAAAAGGCCTTTCTGCTGTGGGTACATTAGCATTTAAGTAGCCCAGTTAAAAAACGTGTCGTGCCGTCTCCAAACCCTTGAAGGTACACATCGTAATTTTTTATCAATTAAATTTATGCTACCATAAAATATGCTGATAAAGAAGGTTTGTTTAGACGACAAGAGCAGAGAAACGTATGGACAAGTACAACTAAACATTTCACACAGGTTTTTCATAGGCTTTGTGTTTTCGGATTGCATCTTTGCAAATCGTGAACTTCTAAGGTTAATATTTTTTTACGGTTTGAAGAAGGACACACTCATTGTGGATTTAGTCATCTTCACATAATAATGGCATTTCACTGTTAACAAGCACATACTGTCCGTGTGTGTACCCCACCCTGTCCTACACAGCAACTGTATTGCAAGTACCGAAGAACCAAAGTAAACTAAGTTGCAGGTAAACAGAGTCAAAGGACTGCCTCGTTACAATAACTGCAATTTGTTTCACTGGTCTACAAAAACGTTGGTTTTTTTTGTATTAGCCGTTCCATAAGCCACTGATGACGATCAAACGACAGTTGTCTAAGTGTTGACACTCTTTGAGTTTGTGGGTTCAAAAAGGATGTTCGGAGGAACACGCTGCCTCCATCTTCAAGGCTGAAGAAATTGGATAAAAGTAGACACTTCTGTGAATATCTGCAAAGATCAACAGTGTCAAAACCAAAAGACTACTTGCCGTGAAAGCCTGAAAAAGTATTTCAATTGGTGACCTTTGTTAAACTTATATCTAAATGTCTGCAGCCTGAAGTTCATGTAAATAACTGTCAGGAAGACCAACCGGTTAACGTTTAGGGAAATAATTGCTATTTGATTGCTAGAATCACTTAAAACACACAAACAATCCGTGTGTATAGAATTTCAAGCATTTACATTCTAAAGCAGGTACTACATGCACAGGATTGCCAATACGCGAATCCTGCTCACAGAATCTACAAACCCGCTCATGGCGACGGATGACACCATCAGCTGTGCATTATTGCGTTAAAGCAGGACGGTACTCTGTAAAGCGGAGTGCAGAGCGACTGATAAAACTCAGTTTCGCTTTGAAAACCCTCTGTATTCATCACTGTACTTCAAAGGGTTAAAACGACCTTGCTATCACACTTTATAAAAATACAGGAATCATTTGTCCAAACAGACACCCTCGGTTAAATAAAAGTATTTTATTTTTCTTTAATTTTCTTTCACATCTATAAATTTTCACTCTAATTCGTGCTACTATTCCTACTACTTCAGAAACAGAAGGTGGCTCATTTTGGCTACATGTTCATATGTGTATGAGATTTGAAAAGAAGTATTTTCATGAAAATCTTAATGAGTTCAATCTCAAGACGTTGTGGTTTTCATTTCCCTGCCTTTTAACAACGGCAACCGTCTAAACATCAGAATTATTCTATTATCCTACACCACCTAAAAGACTAAGCCACCAGATATTTTCATTTTTAAAAATGAGAAGTGCACATGCTCTGTGACTACTTTTCAGACTACCGAATTGTGTATATTAAATTAGTAATTACGCTACTTTCGATCAAACGTTATTTTCAGAAGTTCTTAGTTTGCAATATAATTGGTCCTTGCAGCTCTATTAAAATACGAGTAGATAAGGGATAATCTTTTCCACCTTAGATCGTGTTACCATTTGATCATGTTTTAAAACATTTTGTTATTAGTAAAATAAATGTGTGACGGCTTTTCAGGAAAGTCAATGAGGAGAATAAGCGATAAAGAAAGTGTGTAAGTGCATGGGCTGTCTACTTAGTAGAGTACCTCATGATACCGTCCAGCGGTAAAATATGTTTTTCAATCTGCTCAAATTCCACAATACAGTCGAGGAATTCCATTCGCTTCTTTTCCTTTTCGAGTAAAAAATAGATTTCCCAAACATCAGTAGAACGTACGCTGTGTGTTCTGAGACAGGCTAAGCCCGGCGGACACTCAGTGTTCTCGTACACGAAAATGTCACTTTAATTGATCGTTCACGTGTCCTGAAACAGTATGTTGAGAGAAAGAAAGTAATAATGGTAAATAGAATTATACATACAAACTTCATTTACAACACTACTTATTCCACGCATGTTCGGAACACGTTTCATATCGGAGGTCAGAAATGTTCATCCCTGCAGCAGTGTCAATATCTAGATGGCCTCATGCAGCCATAATGAGGGTCAGATGTGTGCGTGTGTGGGCGCAGGTAATAACAGCAAAGCAATCAAATCAACCATTTAAGTGAAACCTATCCCACACATGTATGTAAATATACTGCACGAAATGGAAGCAACGCTGCGAAAACACTCGTAGCTACTTGCAACGTTTATAAGCCCTCTATACGCGTTCAGTCTTATGTTAGGAATGGCTTTTAATTTTTGCACCGTATCTTATTGCTAGTTCCGCGGTTTTCTTTTTCAGAAGCAAAGTGGTCTATGTGTGAATTACATCTATTTTTCGTAATTTAGACATAGATTATGACTAGGGAAAAATCAGACAGAAACCGAAACGTAACTTAATCACGCTGAATTGAACATTTACGTGAGAGAGGAGGTAAGCTCCACGCATTCTTAACCTTGATAAGAGATGGAGATGAGTGGTCGGCTTAAAACAGTGGCCGTTTCTCTGCCTAGGTAAGAGTCTGCGGTAGGCTTTGCTAAGCCTGAAAAGCTGTAAGGAGAGGGCGATGCAGAGGTAAACCTATGCCTCCGCTGGAAACTGAGCCCCGGCTATCCACATGCTAGCCTAGTCACTACACTGATCAGTCATCTCCGACTCGGAGTAAAACAAAGTAACTTACACTGTATGACAAGACTAGGAGTTTCAAAATTTGTTTAAACATTTCCAGAATTAATTCCGTATCTCTGTTACCAAAACCGATTGGATATTGACACATTGTGAACGCATTTTATTCAAATGGATAATATAAATTGGGAGCCGGAATAGTGTAATCGGTATATTGATTAGTTTACGTGCTTATGTCCGAAGAATTTTCCTTCGACTTCAGGCAGGGATAATATACAGTATATTGTCTTCAGAGTGGTCTGCCTTTTCTGTGGCCCACCTACCCTCGTATTGAATGGGTAAGGTAAAGGTATAGCTCACCCTAGAACAGGCCATGAAGGCGTAGAAGGAGAGAAGTAGACGTATAGCTCTATTCTTTTTTTAACTTCGGCGCTAGATGGGGGTGGGTGCTGAACGCAATGCCCCGGCCGCTTTGCCCCCTGGAAAGACACCCGGTACCTATTTTACGAGTACAGGCGGCTTGGTGGGCCTCAGGGCCGGTCTGGCCGAGTACGGAAAATCTCGTCTCTACCGGCATTCGATCCCCGGACAGTACAGTCCGTATACAGTCGCTATACAGTGGGTACCAGGGATAATTTGCCCGGTCTAAAGCGGCTGAGGCGTGAAGCTAACAACTCACCTCCGCCTATTGCCGAGGTTAAGAATAAATACAGCTCTGCCTCCACTCCCCATATGCCTTCAATTTAACAAGGACAACTTTAACGTTATCTAGGCAGTAAAGAAAAAGTTACATCGGAACGTATGGCTCACGTCATAAAGAAGCACCAGCTCCATGTTGAACATATTCTAGAGCTCAGGAATATATGGAGTTTGAGTGCTCAGCGTCAAGCCCCAATCGCGTTATTCCTCGCATGAAAAACACGGAATACTTTTCACATAGGAGCCTGGGTGGACCTCAGAGACGATGTGGAGGCGATGGTCGCGAAGAGATAAATCTTGCCCCCGACGAGTATCGAAAACCTGTCGTCAAGATCGTAGATGACCACTTTACTCAGAGCGAACCTGTCAGTACACACTGCTTATGCCTATCATATGGAAAATAGTGCCATATATAAACATTACATAGATCCGATCCGTGCGTAGGAAAATACACGTGTTCGCTGAACTGTAATGTCGACTGAAGCAGGATCAATCTGGAGTAGTGTGGTGGTGTCTAGTATAGTAGGAAATGTGTTGTGCAGTAGAATGATCAGAAATTTAGTTAGACGGTTGTTCACTCAATTAAATAAACACATTTTCTTAATATATTTACATTTTAGTCGTTATCAAGTCATTCGGAAAGCCAGGTATCTGGATATTTAGTCAGTCAGCCAGTTCGTTATTTATTCAGTTAAGTATTCAGACACGTATTTATTTATTCTGCCGATCCCAGTGGCCGCGCGGTCTAAGGCGTGGGTCTACGGCCGCTCGCTTACTGGGATTGTGGGTTCGATGCCGATCCCAGTGGCCGTGCGGTCTAAGGCGTGGGTCTTCGGCCGCTTACTAGGATCGTGTTTTCGAATCCCACTGGGGGCATGGATGTTTGTGTTGTGTTTGTTGTAAGGACGGTAGCATGGAACGTAAAGTGACATGAAGGACGAAAGGATTTAAACGGTACAAAAATGGATCAAAGGGGGAAAACCCCGGACAGACAAAAAAAAAAAATCCCGCCGGGGGCATGGATGTTTGTGTTGTGTTTGTTGTAAGGACGGTAATATGAAACGTAAAGTGACATGAAGGACGAAGGATTTAAAGAGTACAAAAATGGATCAAAGGGAAAAAACCCCGGACAGGCAAAAAAAAATCCGCCTAAGGCATGAAGGTCTGTCTCTTGTGAGTGTTGTGTGTTGTCAGGTAGAGGTCTCTGCGACGAGCTGGTCCGTCGTCCAGAGGAGTCCTACCGAGTGTGGTGTGTCTAACGTGTGTGATCGTGAAGCCTCGAAAAATAAGGGGCCTAGGCCCACTAGGGGCTGTCGAGCCACTGAACAAAAAATATTTATTCTGCTAATAAGCTAGTTATTTGACTGTTTATACATCAAGTCATCTAGTTAAATGTTTTTACTTTGGTCAGCCAATTGCCTATTTATTTAATTACAAATTTAGAGTGTTCATTCGTTATTCAGCCAGGAATTTAAGTATTTGATTTTTTAATCAGCCAGTTACACAGTTATTAGTTTATTCAATCAGTCGGCCAGCTAATTATACATAATTTTGCCAGTTCTTTGATTACTTAGTGATTTGTTTATTTCGTCATTTTGATAGTACGATAAACAGGTCCTGCATAATTTCGTTATTTGTTTTACTGCTCAGTTAACTATTTACATGACAATTCACTTACCAAAAAGACTATTTTTTACTATTTACACATAAGTTAGGCAGTTCCTCAGCTGCATAGTTAGTCAACCATTTATTTGGTTATGTGTCCAGTCAGTTATTTAGGAATTCAGTTTTTTCTGTTGTATTTAGTCATTCAGCAAGACAATTACCTTTATGTTCCCAGCAAATTATTCAGTACGTGGCAACAAATGAGGTAGGGCAGCGAATCATACCCAGGAACCAATCATGATAACACCACCACCTTTAAAACTATTAGACTGTCTTCAGTTGACAGAGCACAAACAAGTGGCCTTGAACAGCTTGCAAAGCGAATTTTCCTGCCATTGCAGTTAGAACCTTCTGCTTCTAAACATAAGATATCAACTAACGATGCTTTTAAATCTGCATGGCGCTCATTGAGAATAGCTACTAACTGCTCCTGCACAATACTTACCATATTTCACAACAGAAGTTCTTTACAACGTGTCACACCAACGCACTGCAGCTTCCGCTTGGTAGATCAAGTTTCCCTTCTTTATATCGTTTAAAAGTGTTTTTAATTTAACGTAATGTCAGCAGCTACTTTAAAATAACCTTTCTCCTCCCTCCATTAAGATGTTCTTTTCTTCTTAAATATGCCAAGTCATAAGTCCGCCAAGTACACTGACTTCCCCACAAGAATGGGAATAGGATGACACTGAGGTGTTTCTAAACATGTGGCACGCGTTTCAAATCAAACGTAACGTGCCTAATCTTAATTACATTTTCATAGCCTACAAATAAGCAAATGCTGAGGCTTCTTAAGAAGAAGCTATTGAAGGAAAGCACTGATACTTACAAGGGAGGAAAGAAATGGGATGGAGAGAAAAGAGCTGCGAGGAGCTCCGTAATTTACATTCTTCACCAAATGTTATTAGGATCATTAAATCACTGAGGAAGAAATGGACAGGACATGTAGCACACCAGTCGAAAGTAAGACCGAGAGATTAATGCATGTAAGTAGTAGGCAGAATGGAAAGATGATGGGTGAAGAGACGTTGCGGAATAAGTCATGGAATTACAAATTAATGTGCTAGGAAGACAGCTTTGAAACATTAATTTGCTTAATCCGTAATAATAGTAATTCTGAAGCAGAGTATAGCGTCCTAGCGGGCAGAGTACCTGCACTTTATTGTACACATCCCCGTTCGCATCTCAACCTCCTACCTGGGTATAAGACTTTAGCGGTTTTCCTACATATCCATCCGAATTACGCGACAGGCCCGTAAAACAGGCCAAGATAAAATCCTTCTGAAAGTGATATTAATTAATTAATTAATTCATTCATTCATTCTGTAGTCTGTGTTACGACAGGTCGTAGCCTCTTCCAAAGCGAGTTCTCCACAGTTTGCGATCTAGTGCTCCCTCTTTCAATTTCCAGTATCTTCTCATTTCCTTAAGGTCATCCAGTAGCTGCTTATGTCTTCTCCCTCGTCTTCCCGCCATTTCTATCCTTCCTTCCACCTTTCCTTCAATCACGTGTTTCAGAAGGCAGTTTCTACGCAAGATGTGACCAATCCAGTTAGCCTTTCTTCTTTTTATTGTATGTAGGATATTCCTCTCCTCCTTGACTCTGTGTAATACTTCTTCATTCCTCACACGATCGGTCCAACTGATCTGCATTCTTCTCCAGCACCACATTTCAAAACTTTCCAGACACTTCTGATCTATTTTCCGAAGTGTCTAATTTTCAGCACCATAAAAAGCAATGCTCTAAATGTAGCACTTTACTAGTTTCTTCCTTAAATTTAAGTCCAGTTTGCTGGTGAAAAGATTCTTCTTCTTGCTGAATTCTGCTTTAGCCATGGCAATTCTGGATTTAATTTCACGTTTACACCTTGCATCATTTATCATGCTACCCAAATAATTGAAATATTCCACATTCTCCAATTGTTTTTGATCTATCATAATTTTCATTGGGGCTGGTTGCCATGAGATACTCATTACCTTAGCTTTCCCCACATTCATTTCCATTCCATAGCGTCTTCCAATTTCAATTAGTCTATCAACCATGCCCTGTAGCACAAGGTCATCTGCATATTTCACAGTGCGAGTTACTTTTCCTCCTATTTTGAAGTCTCCGAACCCTTCAAGAGCTTCCTTGGTAAAGTACTCGCTGTATAAGTTGAACAGAATCGGCGACAAGCAGCAACCTTGTCTAACTCCTCTTCCAGTCTTCACACTTCTCGTCTCCTCTTGGTCCAGTCGTATTTTTCACTCTGTTCCATGTACAATTTGCTAATAAATCTTCTTTCGCGCCAGTCTATCCCAGTTCCCTTTAGGATCTGCATTAATTTGGTCCAGTTGACACGGTCAAATGCCTTCTGCCAGTCTATGAAGCAAGCACACAATTCCTCATATATGACCAAGGTTAGTTCTGATATTATTCTTAGCATCCCAATTGCATCTCTAGTTCCTTTTCCTCTCCTAAATCCAAACTGATCTTCTCCAACCGCATCCTCAATCTTCCTTTCAATCCTTCTTCTAAATATCCTCGCTACTATCTTTGCTGCATGTGCGATGAGACTGATTGTGCGATGGTCGCTGCATTTTGTAGCTTTGGGCTTCTTCTTTAAGGCAATCATTGTAACTTTAATTAAATCTCTGGGCCACTCCCCAGTTACATATATGTTGTTGATCAGCTGTGTCATTAGTCTGAGACCATCTTCTCCCAACAATTTAAGTACAACCCCAAGTACATCATCATTTCCTGTAGCCTTCTTATCCCTCATCTCCTTGATAGCCTTTTCCACTTCACTTTGCAAAATATAAGGGCCTTTCTTGTCTTCACCTACTTCAGCTTCAGGTTCGACTTCTAGGTGTTCTGGTCGATTAGCTCGATCGTAGAACTCTGTGATATAATTCTCCCAAATTTGCAGTACTCGTCTCTGAACTATTATTATATTCCCTTGAGAATCTTCGATTCCAACGTTTTGAATTCCATGGTTTTCTTTCCAACCTAGAGTGATATACACACACTAATTATTTACGATTATCTTTCCGTCTTATCTGACACTTAATCCTGTGTTGATAAAAGAAAGTCGTTAAATATTCTAAGAGTACAGTCAACACTGAACATCTGGTGTGCGGTTTCCCTTTAGTTCCACATGATCCTGCTAGGAGACGGATTGCTCTACGCTTATGTTCTTGTGTAGGTACAGAGACGGACATTGTTTATAGAGCTGAGGCAGAAGAAAACAGCATGTGTCATGTCTTGCAATAGATGCGGGTGTACGTTATGTTCACACCCACAGTCATTCTTTTCAAAAGAAGTTCATCGTTCCTGGATCCTCTCTCCTCCTTCTTTCCCTCTGACCTACACAATAATTTACGTCAGAACAACTGCAAAAGATTGCCCATCCCCTTTATACAACCAGTAATACACTCTTTATCATCTACAAAAAAACACGTAGACACTTTCTTGTAACTGGAATATATCTCTCCTTCCTTTTATTTTAGTTTATATCGTAAATTTTACGCCCAAAACATCTTGACTCAAAGGAAGACAAATATTTATACGGGCTAGTAATTTTCTCCCACTCTGGTTCAGTTCTTTGCTTCATTTGTTTCGAGTAACAGACATCTCGTATGTGCAGCTAAACTTAAGTCGTCGAAGAGCATAGACAGTAGAATCACTGCACCTACCACTACATGATAATCGTAAATAGTGCCCCATCCCACTTGAGCGCATTTCGGACAATGCGTTGAGCCCAAAATTTAGTCGAATGTCTAGGCCAGAGACTTGCAAGCCCCTGACCTCCGGATTTATATGTATATGCGGTCCACATGAAGTTCTGACGCATTTAACTTATGCCTCCCCATTAGGATTGAGGAAAACTTTTCAGTGATTTGATGATCTTCACACGCATACTTAAACGTGGTAAACAAATTTTAACCTCTAACGTAATCCGTGCATATTACATGGACCAACATAATATATTGAAAATGTAGAGTGGCGGAGTAAGAATAGCATGGAGTGGTCAGCTACAATAACCCCTTTACTCTTTTAGGTTTAAATATGTTCAGTCAATAATTAATGCAAGCTTATTTCAGTCATAATTTTATATAACTGAATGTCATACATTACTTTAAGAAATATCATTAACAAAAAAAGAAGACAAAGTTTTGTTAGACCAACATATGCACTATATTCTTATAACCAAGTTAATCATTCCTACATATGTTTCGGCCTATAACAGACCATCTTCAGGGGGTTAAAGTTTTTTACACAGACTTTACATCTGTTGTTCAATTTAAAAATACTACATCCTTTATGTGGATGTACTTTTTTAAAATTGAACAACAGATGTAAAGTCTGTGTAAAAAACTTTGACCCCCTGAAGATGGCCTGTTATAGGCCGAAACATAAGTAGGGGTGATTGACTTGGTTATAAGAATATAGTGCATATGTTGGTTTAATAAAACTTTTAATTGTTTAAAAGATGCACGGTAAATACAACGTGAAAGTAAGAAGACGTTCTTCCATCCTTAAAAATAATATAGTTGCTAAGAATTAAATTATATTCAATTGCTCTATTAATTTTCACTAACAATTATTTAGTAGTAATTCTAATTAGGAATAACAAACGTAATCTACTGTATTCTGAATTCCCATGCAGGTTTACAGTAAAAGAATCATTACACATGCGTATAGTAATGCAATAACATCCTGTATGCACTCACACATACGTATAGTGCATGCAGTGACATCCTGTAAGCACTCACACATACGTATAGTACATGCAGTGACACCCTGTAAGCACTCACAATCTTAAGTCAGTCTTAAGCAGTTTGTGAGTTTCATCTTTCTATGCGGTTCTGTTTTTCCAAAGCGTTTGGGTCTTGGACCTTAGGATACCAAATTCCCGACACATCTCAGCCTCCTTTTTTTCCATCTACTACTCCTCGTATCACTTTAACTTTTTCTTCGACACTTAAAACCTTCCTTTTGTTCGTGACTGTAGCCACGTTGTCACCTTTCCAGCCTCCTATAAAGTGAAGGATTAGGAAAGTAGAGGGCAGCTTCACGTACAAAGGAATCACTGTTACTATTGTTGTTGTCCAGCCAGGAATTGACACAGCTACCTGAAAGAGTAGAGGGCTTGCTTTCTCAAAATCCTTTACTTCTGGAAAATTATATTGGAACAGATGATTGGCAATGTCTTTATAGCCGAGGCAGATGCTCCTATGTATGCAGAACTAAGAAAGGCAGAAAAACACGTGCCTTATAGGGAATTGGTACAACAGAATGTATAAACTTAACGCTATAGACGAGGTGTCTCACAAACGGAGGTCGTTGTAACCGAGTTCAACTGTAGGCATATATATAAATATATATGAAATAACAATTCAGTTCCTACCTCGCAGAGAACATGTCGGTCTCCACTACAAGCACCAGTTACCTGGTAACCTAATTTCTGTACTAAATTTCCTGCTCAAGCTCCCAAGAAAGGAAGCAATACTATCATTCTTCCTCAAAAATATTATTTTTATAAGCAATTTATTTACTTTTAAAATTAATATTTCATAACTAATCAGTAATCCGAAAAGAACCATTAATTGTTTTCAAACAAGTGTATTCTGTGAGCTAGCAAGAGCAGTGATAAGTGCAGAAAATTTATTAGAATAAGGTTACATATTTAGGTCCATATTAGTTTCTTGGTGTCAAACAGGAGAATTTGAATGCCTGTGTTTGCTAAAAGAAGGTTTAACTGAAATATTGAACAAAGGGAATGCTACTGCTTGCGATTGAGGTTTTCAAGATAGCGACTATTCTGCATGTGGCCTTCTGGGATAAGAGAACGTGCTGACTGCAGTCAACATTTCGGAGGAATTTACTGCCTTCATACTCACGGCAGGCTAAACCCGCAACTATTAGACTAATGGACTAAAGATGGAGGCAGGAGTTTTCTCCCGAACATTTTATCTATATATAGCACAATACAAGACGTCACATCGTAGAAGGTCCTAACCTTCATATTAACCGCCATAAGACACGCCTTTCATACAGGCTACTGAAAATATTTCTTATTATTGGAACTTTAACTTATTAGTTTTGATAACTGAAACCACATCAAAATTCCGTGTGCTTCGCTTAATTCCTCTGACTTCACAAATAATTTTATAATTTAGAATGAGATAGAAACGTAATCGAGAAAGAAATGAAGGCTTCAAACTTGAAGCCTGTAAGTAGGTCGTAAATTGAATTGCACATATTTCAATTTGGCGCTACAAACACAATTACTTCACTTTCTGATGTGTTTAACCTACGGTCGGATGATTTGAAGCAGAAAATTAATCAACTATACAACCGTCAGAAAAAGGCCAAAGATCTGGGACTCTTATAATCATAGCAAATTAAACCAGACTCTATTGAATTGTGAGTGACTTCATGGAAACCGGACGGGCAATGCCACAAACATCAGACCTGTTACGACATGCTTGCACATTAAAACCACTCATTCACGCATTCATTAAGAAAGCGGCTGATGTTGTGAGCTGTTTGTAACAGGAGATTAGCCTCCATTTGGATTGCCTATGAGTATGAGTATGGGTCGGGCCCTTGCGGTCCCGATGCACGTAGGCCTTTGACAGGCCCTTTGTGCCCCTTGACTAAAGTCCAAGTCAAAAGAGCCCTGTCCTTGTAATAAAGGTCCAGATCGCCCCCAGACTTATTTGGATTGCCTAGAAAACGTTTTGCATCACAAAGCATACAGACGGTCCCGAGTTTTACGACAAAACGCGTTCTTGAAAACATGTAGTAGATGGAACCCTAAATGTAAAGTTGTAAATGGGTGGTAACTTTCTTCATTATTACAGTTAATGTAATGTGTGCACAGGGAGGTGTCCGGTTCGAAATTCTGCAGAGACATCAGGGAATATTAATCGAATATTTTGTGATTTGCCTTAGTTCTTTCAGGGAAGTTTCGAGATATTACCTAAAAGTAGATCACGAATGCTCCCTTCCACATAGCTTCAAGTCAGTATTCACTATCATCCGATCAATCGACACAATAAAGTACAACTTAGTGAAAGTACCTTTAAACGAACTGCAAGTCAACAGAACAATATTCGTATATAAAATAGTAGGAGAAATTATGCAATAGCCTTACTATTATAGCACACTTTAAAGAGTAGAAACCTCTTTATTTGCAATGTAATTTCCAATATGTATCGGTCACGTGAATCATAACCAGGCATAATATTTGTTAAACAACAAGAGTGGAAATGCACTGAATGTTATTACAATAGGTCTATAAAAACCCGATTAATAGTAGCAACTAGCTGATCAACAAGTTTAATAAATATTGTCTTAAAAGTGCACTAAAATATTTAATATGAATTAAAATGTTATGAAATTATTGGTTTAATCTAAATGGTCTTCAATGCGTGGAAACTTCTTGAATAGTCTATAATTAAGATAACTTACATAGTTTCAAATCTTAATTTTTATTTTCAGCCACCCACATAACAGCCTTCTTTTGAGTATTTTTATTTTTCATCTTACATAAATATAAAGAAACATATTTTTTGTAATATTTCCACCGCATGGAATTTTTAAATTGTATAAGAATCCTTGTGAATGAGGTAATAAACCTTCGGGTTCCATAAAACGCGGGGAATTTCTTGACCAGCTGACAACCTCTTAGCTTCTCAAGAGGGACTCTGCTCCATGGAATTAGTTAGTTAGTTAATCGGAATCCTATACTTCTGGTTGCAGTTTTTATACTTTCACGGTTCTTGTCTCGCGAAAGGAAAGTTATTGGCTGATTATCAGCTGTAATAATATTATTGTAGTCAATGGTAAGTTGGTGGTTACTTTGGTAGATTTTATGTAATCTTGTTTGCAATTCTTATAAGTTTAAATGCAAATCTGCCACTAGTGTGTCGCAGAACTTGTTCCTTTGTTTTATGTTTCTCTGTGAACCCCGTGATGCTTTTCGGAAAATTTTCGATCACGGTGATCAGTGGTTAAGTCACTGGTAAGACTGTACGAGAAAGCTATCGTGGTCTCATTTTGGGCATTATCCCTGTCTATTTATTGAAAATGCATGTTTCTGCTTCGTAAATTAATGCATTTGTGACTTTATGTGAATCTACCATAATTGGAAATTCAAACAGTTTTTTTGTACCAGCCAACTTGTAATACCTGAAGGAGTTCTGAATTAACGCCACTCTATAACTTGCTATTGCTCCACGTTCAAAATGAAACTGGCAATTATTTCTGTGTTAGTAAAACAAAGGAATTTCTTCATCTGGGACACGGTAAAATGTTTCTGCATGTATCTTCCATGGATCTTTACTACAGCTTGTGAGAAAGAAGAGAATTATGCGTTGGGAACTATATTGTTAATTGGAATATATTGCAGCAATAAAGTGTTTCCCAAGTTACGTCAAATTCCGTTACATTTTAACGGATACCATTCTTAACTTGTTATAAGCAAACATTCAGTTGATCCGAGAAAGAAATAAAATAACAGAATCTTAAGACATCTCATTCTAAAACAATAAGTGTATGTTTTATAAATGCAGGCACGTGTGAAAAGTCAGTGAAGGGTCAAATGAGTGTCGTCATTTTACTATTACGTCACTTGAATTGTAGGAAGTCCTAAGATGGTCCCTCCGATGTCCCACGCTCTACAGAGAACACAATATGGAGCGCAAACAGAGACAGGAAACACGCAGGTCTCACGCGGCTATGACACAATGCAACTATACGTGTTTACAGTAATATTATTCATTGAAGCGGAGCTGGTGCAGACTAAGTGCATTTCACTTTTACTTTATGAATTATGTCACATGAAGATACATTCAAGAGCAGAAGGATACTGCAACTGGCTTCACTTTCAACGTTGCATACACCACGCAACTGTCTCCTTACTTCTCTGGGCAACTATTTCAATAATGAGAGGCAGAACTATGGACGGGAGTATGGCAAAACAACGGCAATAAAAATCCCTTAATTAGGAACAATTTAAATGAAATACGACGCTCATTCAATTTCGTTTGTATTATATTAGCACTGCTGGGAAATTATGCCCAAACGATTTGGTTTCACGTACCTAAAGGATCAGTGGTTATAACCTTGCTTCCAAATGAATATTCATCAAGTATTCCGTGCCCAACAAGTGTCTACGTCACATAAAGAACACAGTACATTGTTAACGGGCCATTCTTCTAGAGCTGTGTGTGGGCAGGTGTGCTTCAAATAGACGTCAAGCGCCCGACCCCTACCACCCTATTAGTATGGCTTCATCAAGAAATTGCCAATAGTGACCGCTCATTACGGTGTTGTTCGGTTCCGAAATAAGGCATAACACTCACCGGGAAATACAACAGATATCGTAATGAACTCATTAGGGATTTTGTTACTCAAAAAGGGGGTGAAAGACAGGGCGTACCGAACCGACAACAATTAAAATGAAACAGGGGAATATTCTTTACTAAAGGCGGTAATTTATGAATATGAAAGATGTTTTTGGTGTGTGATGTTACGTTAATTTGGCCACAACAGGGGTGCAAAAGGTACATTTGCCAACCTTCAGAAGCTAGAACACATCTGTTAAAGTAACACACTAAATTATTATTCAACTCCTTTAATATCACAGTCTCTTTGATTACAATTGCAAATATCCTTTCAACAAATTCTAAGATTTTTATGACATTAGCAATACAAGTATTAAAGAATTTCGCGAAACCCATTTATAGGAACGTTTAGGCTAGTTTAAGAAAAGGGAGGTATGTTGTAATGTGGCTAGAGTCAATTTTGTTGCAAGATGCTGATCCCAGTGCTCCTTGGTCCCTCCAGACACAAGCCGCCATAACTGTAAAAAAAAAAGCTACGCCAACTTCCTCCCACATCCTTCCTATCCAGTGTGTGCCAATCTCTCATTCAAAAACCAAAACAAGTATCTAATATTTTAAGAACAGTCTTACTGTTGCAGTTCCAGCAAACCAGGAGGGGTTGAAATTTCATGGCACACATCAGCTTCAGTTTTCTACTAATGATGTTAATTTATTGCGTGAAAGCATACAGACTATAAAGATAAGCAGAAGCTTTATCGGTAGCTACTAAGCAGACTGCTCTGGAAGTAAACACTGAGAAAAACGATCCGGCCCAGTATCTTTTTTTCTTTCCGTTTGCTACTTAAAAATATTTTATAACATAGAGAAGTGAAATGTTGCCTCTTGTCATATATGGGTATGAAAATATGTTTCTCAAGCTAAGGGAAAACATAAGCGGAGGGCCTTCGTTAATAGGATAACGCGGAAGATAGAGTCTGAACTTTGAGAACTTAGGCAAAGATGGGGAAATAATATAAAGATATGTCATAAGAAATAGGGTGCTTGGGCGTGGAATGGATTAGTCTATTTCAGAACTGGAACAACTGACTGGCTCTTGTGAACACGGTAATAATGAAGAAGTATGTATTAGCTTTCCAAGGAGAACTCTGCTACTTGGCGTTAGTAAGTTTTCTGTTCAAGACTGCTATAGAACACCTAAACACGTGAAATGCACTACACCATATGTTAGGTATGGGCGGCTGCAACGTCTCATATTATTTTGCCATAAATTCTTGATCCGATTACAATTCTCATGCCTAGATTTTCTTGTTTAAAATTACTCGGATTTCTTAATTTCCGCGTTACCCATTTCCAGCTGTAACTACTGTGTAGGTGTACTGTGATACTGCTAACGAAACCAAGCACACAATGGGGCAGAGCTGGTATCTCTACTTTTCGTGTCTTCTGTAAGAAGAAGCACGAGGAAATGAAAGCCTTTAAACTCACGCTTGACACCCCTGACTTTAGAAGCAAATCAGAAGGGCGATCACTCTAAAACCTCTGAACATTATTCATCATTTAGTATTGCAATAATTCTAATTCAAAACTTTCATGGTCAGTGATATATGCGCTGTGAGCGCACACCTTTATCCTTCACACTGTAGCTACATTACTCTTAGCAGCAAGGTCTCACTCACTGCACACAGCAGAGCCGCTTGTCATATTGCTCCAGGACTCCAAAAGAGAATATTCACTAATAAGACAATATAGCTACTTTGATATAAACTTATATGTTGTTGATTGGGGGTTCAAAAACAGTGCTGATGAAGACTGAAATCTGCTGGGATATTAACTCTTTCGGCGGGCAATAGTCTCAGACGTTTCGCAGAAACTTGCTGCCTCCTTCTTCGTGGTCTGTCAGTCAACTTCTTCAACTTTGGTTGCATCAGAAAATATTTGATCTTAAAGAAGTATATGACAGAATTCACATAAGAAACTTGATTTCAGAACTAGCAATTTAGTGATATAAATTTGCAACAATAGAATAAAATAAATTCTATAACTTACATAAAAGGCAGTAGGAAAACTTTTATATTGTGTGAGAATTGGACTCTAAAGAAAGAAACATGGAGGATGAATATAGACAACAGACCTGGAACCTTTGAGATCATTAGCGAGATATAATACATTGCAGGCGTATAAAACAAAAGAAAAAATTAGAAAAGAGATAAACGTATAATTTAAACGACATTATTGAGGATCATAGACGGAAGTGGACAAAACATTTATTGAGCATGAAAGAAAACAGCATTCCCGATTTAGTATATGATTACATTTCAGCTGGCAGAATAAATCTAGGACTTCCAAAGAAAAGATGTAGTGAACAACACGCATAAAGATGGAACAAGCCTGGATGACTTAGAGCCTGTGGCTGGTGCTGTCGCTGCTGCTACTACTGAAGATAATGATGAATGAATAAAATAAATAAATAAATTTTGGAACAAACATTTCTAATGATACAAAGTGGCTCATGTAACTAGATACCTAAGTAAAGCCTAGGCTTAATAGAGAAGTGATGCATGAATTTGAAACCGAAAGGAATTCAAGACATAAGATATGGCACAATTTTGTCTGTGAGAACACTACGGGGTTTCACTAGAGTAGACAATAAAATTCTGATATCAGAGGAGTACTGAAAGTGACGAGTATAGTTAACGAGACAGAAGCATACTAACTGAATTCGAATATGCGAGATTTCAGACTTCCGCCTCGATATAGTTTAGGATGTTAAGCTGCGTAGGGTGGCAATTGCCAACCTGCTCAGCTTAATATCCTAGAAGAGCGTAAGCCAACAATTCAAACCCTTTGAGGAAACAGAAAAGAGGCTACCCACCACACTTCGCATTCCGTTACTAATCGAGGGGCACACGATAATTACGAAGATCAAAACAAGGCTTGGGAGATTAAGGTCATCTTGGAAATAAAGGAATATATTTTAAAGGCCTACGCCCAAAAAGTTCTTACTGATGTCGATGTAGAAAGACAACTACTTGTGCTGACAACCTGAAATGCCTGTATGAAAAACAGTCCTTTGTGACCAGTTGACAGTTTTTCAAGATGTATAAAAATTCTTCGAAATTTATGCATTACGAATATCCTATTTATCATCGCTCTCACACGGTCTGACACTGGTCCTTACATTGATCTCATCATTCGATAAGTTTAAAATATTTTCAATTTTTCATTAGAATAATTTGATGGTTATACTGTGATTACTTTTACCTTCGAAAAACATTGAATCCGTAACTATGACAAAGATTAACAGCAAGTAGAATAAATAATTTTCAACAAAATGTTTCAAAACCTCATATAAAAATGTTTAGCATTTCGGCATAAATTGAACACATCCACGAAACCTTCTGTTGCGATTTCATTTATAATTACGGACAGCGAGACAAACCACATAAGGAAGCCAAATTTAATAATATGTTAAAATAATATAAAGAATAAATTTAAGATATTACGATGTTACATTAATCTTTCTACTTATATTAGTACGTTTTATATTTACAGTTTAGTGTATTCATTTCTATTAATTAATATTATTTTGGTAGTTATGTAACGGTCCAGAGAATTTTCGCTAATTATTGCTTATTAGGCAAAACATTTTGTATTGGAAGTAAATAACTTTGGTTTATGTATAAAGTGCAGCTGCTTGTTGGATATAATATTTCATCGTGACTTTGTGAACTTTACAGAGTTACAGATATACTAAATGGCCTGTTGTTTGATGTTATTGGCTTAGTTTTATTATTTTATCACAAATAAGCGGCATCGTCCTGCAAGTATTTTGTAGATAAACCGCACGACGCTAGCACGATCTCATCGACAAATTTAACATATAGTTTAGTACACAACACTGCATTAAATTATGTTGTATTTACTGAGACTGAAGTATTTAACATTAGTTGAAAGTGACTGTGACCAAAGTGCTGAGGAATATATTTGAAACTTTGAAACGTAATTGAAGAAGGGACTGTAACTAGTGACATATGATATATTTCATAAATTTTAAAAATCACCTGCAATAGGAGGATCAAAAGCAAGCGTGAAGGAAATAAATAAGATATTTACATTGTGGCTGGTAAAACTCTAAAATGAAAACGCTTGAAACGTAAATTATGGAATAAAATTTTATTAAAGTAACTCTTCAGTGCAGTGACGAATTTATTCTTTCAAACCCTTCAAATATTCTGTTCTTTAGTCCGAATGCAAGTGGCTCAGCGTAGGATAGTCTTATCCTAGCTACATATTCATCTCATAAGAATATCCTAAAGTACTATGTGATTCGTATAAGTCACAAACTTCATGCTTATTTTATTTAATAGTACATAATATTAAATACAACTTACGGATGTAATTGCGCTCCTAATATTTGTTATAATCAATTTTTTAATAATGAGGATTCCCTTCTGTAGAAAATAAATTACTTAGATTTTAACAACTTCCAAAGCAAGATTTATATTTATAACAATTTTGGTGTAGGCTTTAATTATTAAATTTAATAAGAATTCTTTGATAATGTCGGAGATGAAATATTAGAATAGGTGGACATATGTGCACGTTATATTTAAGCACTATGTAATAATAATTCATAAAGTTCCTGCACATTAAAATCACAATGACTGCCTATAGTGTAATCACCGGAGAACTTAGAAAAAACCTGTCTTAAAATACTTGCTGGTCTCCTTGATGGACTCGTGCTTTGCGCTGCCGCTAGTGGGAGGCCAATCGCACGAGGCATAATATAATTTCCGAGGGGATGGACAGGATCATCAACATGAGCCCATCATTAGGCAAGCCATAAATCTCCCTGACACACGTAATGTTGGGTGGCATTTACATGATGATTAATCAAAAATTGTATTGGATATCAGAAACGATAAAACTGACCATATTTCACACTGAGGGTCTTAATTTGTATCACGATGCTCATGTGCAAGCATATGTATAAGTCTTAACTCCTTGAAACTAGAAATCTGTCTATTACAGGATTTAAAAATTCAGTTCCTACTGCACAGAGAACACAATTTTCTTCATCACAAAGATCAAGTCGTTAATCCTACTTCGGAATATAACCGCCGGTATTCGTAATCACAGCAGGGAACATACAAATACCCTCTGTGGGTAAAATGCAGAGTTCTTTTGTGTGTTAAAGCAGGTGGTACAGATATTAACCACTGCGATTCAAATAATTCAGAACACTAATTATCTACGCAGTGTACATTTGTGTTAGAATTAGACATGGGTTACAATATGAATCATAGTGGCAGTAATAATGTTTATATCGGACAGGTTTCATATGCCAAGTTACAGTGACACACCAGACTTCGACATGTAGAGAAATTAAATTCGGTTTTCTTCATATTTGTAATATGTGGCGTCTTAAACTAATCAATAATAAATAATTACAGTACCAACTTTCCACGATATATATCCACAGAATTTATGCTGCATGGTCGGGGCTACTGACATCTCAGATGAATAGTCTACTAAATAAATAAATCAAAAGAAGATACAGGATACAAAGAAAATGGATCTAGCAAAATATTCTAAATACTCATGTTTTCAGCAACGCCGTTGTGAAAACCTCAAATCTCACGATTAATATTTCACTTACCTCACAAATTCGCATGGCCGCCACGATAGTGTTACTGAAAATAGTTAGGTTAAAATGTATTAACGCAGAGTGCAATTCAGGAGTAATATTCGTGCTTAATATTTAGAGGGTGAAGTGATTGGCTGCTGACGACTGGGGTTCGATTGCTGGTAGATCATTTTTCTCCTCCTCAATATTATATCGAAAATTTCCGAAGTACAGTCGTATTTTTGGCTTCTTTAAAGAAGTTTTCAATATCGCATGTTACTTAGTGATGATTGGTAGGCTAGTTGATAAATAATGCACTCGACATGTTATGGAACAAAGGGGCAATGCCCTAATTTGAGGTAGACATAGCATCCAGGAACTTGCAGGCAGGAACTAAGAAATATCACCGAGAGCCTCGGTTAAGACACGCGGTCTCCGGGCCAAACCCAAATCCACGACATATCGAATATGGAAGAGAAGTGAACCACTCGACAGTGACGTTCATTATTTCACTATAATATCTCTTACTTATACATAAGGTAATTCACTGATAGTAAACTCGGCCGGAGCGTGGTTCTTGCTACTAAAGTTTATCTAGTGCCGAAGAATAGAAAGAGCGTCGCTTTACAGCCGTCTTCACGGCGTGGGCTTTCACAGGGACATATTTCCTTTTTACACCTGTCATATTATCCTCTTGGCAGTGCCAGGTCAAAAGGACATTCAAACTTCAAATTGCGCACGCGAAGAAGTGGCGGAGACTTATCTTCCAGAAATTTCACATTTTATTTCCGATGCTCGGATTTAATCTTTTCCTCACGTCGTAGGTAATTGAAATTCATTTCTTGTATAAAAATATCACATCTCCTATCTGATGGAGACTGCAACATAGAAGATTATATATTTCTTGACAAAATATGTGACGCCTGAAAGGCATATCATCATCTTTCTGTTTCGTGTCCTTAGTTCATCTCCCCTTTGTGTCCTACATCTACATAGGTTACAATTCCATGCTAAAATATGAAGAAGGCACTCTATCTATTTCTCAAGGATCTGCGTCTCTGTTGGGTCATTGCCATAACACTATACGAAAGTATCAATTCACAGTGATTGATAATTCATTTCCTGCCAAAATATTCTTGAAACAAGGTTAGCGAGGAGCACGGCGTAAGAAACAGGGGCACTGAACAGGTTAGTTTGTTTATACTCCTCTATACTTGTACTTGAATTACACAAGGTTCGGATATCAGTAGAGACACCAGCGTGGTTTTCCGTCGTCTCAGGACGTAAATGCTGTAGTCGTGGGCTGTTGGCTCAGTTTTGGTTATGTCTCCAGATTTGAGACGGTCTGGCCATTGTGACAGCAGTATGTCATTTTTCCCTTCAGTAGGTTCAGCAAAAGTATATATTGCTTTAGCAGGTTACGGTCGTATCTTTCTCCCCTTTCTGATTTCAAAGTAATTCACTTTAGAATAAGAGACCTATGTGCCAAAATTAGTTACATATTTATCTTTCCCCACGCCCCGAAGTACATTTGCAGCTATTTTATCCCTTTATAAGTATTTGTAAGTTACTTCTTGTATTTTTTCGTTAATTAGATGCTTAACACCTTAAAGACAAAATTAACTTCGGTTATATTGAACGATTAATTTCGTATCGCGCCATAAACAACCTCCGTCTGTGTTTAAAAACTAGTTAATTTGCATTAATTAAATTAATTTGAATACACTATACGATGGAAGACTCTATACAGTTAAAGAGGTTAGTTGCAATATAACATCTCAGAAAATTACGTAATGTAGTCAGTCAGTGTTTAAAGGGAAATAATCGGTGTTTGTTCTGAGATTCACACGCAGCGCAGGAATAAAATACGCGGACAGAAAGTGGGACTTCTATATATTAAACAAGAGGCTCTAAAGAGATAGTGTCTTGCTCCAGTGACTTACATCAGATATTTTAAAGACTTTCCATTTAAAGATATCTAAAATTCAGCCGACTTAGATATTTATCTAAAATATTGGTACATCTTTTGAAAGTTTTATGAATACATGTGTGGAAAACGTAGTCTCTTAATTCAAGGGAAGAACTGAGAGGGTTTGGGAAAAGGGCGCTAAGCGGACCTAAGGGGATATAGTAACAGAAGGACGAAGAAGATTTCGTAGTGAGGAAAAGTAAAATATATAAGAGTAAAAGTTAAGATTTACCCCAGAACAAGCCATGACGGCCCAGAGGGGAAATAGAAGCATATTTGTACTCTTTCTTTAAACTTGGCGCTAGATTGGGGTGGGTGGTCAACGCCACACCCCGACCGCTTTACCCCCGTGAATGAGACCCGGTACCAATTTTACAGAAGGTGGGTGGGCCTCAAGGCCGGTCTGGAAATGTGCGGAAACTCTTGCTCCAGCGGGATTCGAACCCCGAACCGTCCAGCCCCTAGCGATTAGTACCATTTACAAAGTGGTTTAATGATCAAAACAATTTGGATAAAGAGGGCTAGACATGTACCACGCACGGAAAATTTAAACATTAATATGAAATCATCTTCTTAAAGCCCGAAGGGCCATATAGACGCAGATACAACTATAATATTGAAATTAATTTTATAGAAGTAGAAAGTAAAATTTTGGACATTTAACTGGCTTTAGATCATTTCCAGTGACGGTAATGGAGATTCGATTTCGATAAGAAGCGGTGGAACAACTGTTTAACTGAATAATTACCATGTTCTTCAAAAGGACCCTCTTCTATGCAGTTAGTTATGTTTTAAAACTTAAATAAATTTCTTTGATACATCAATTTTGTTACACATAGAACACCATACGTTAGCGTAGCAAGGCCGAAGAGTCGTAATAACAGATGGCATGGCAAAGTTGATTTAGTACGATTTATGTATACGAAACTGTCCCATTTCATAACTGTAGCCATATTAATCCGTTTTTTAACAGAAGGAGTACTTAAGTTCGCAATACAACCTGTATGCCGTAGAAATGAGCGCTGTGGCCTTTAGATCTGTTTCCGCCTACGCACTAAACTTTGGAAGATGTCGCATGCTATCCGTGTGTTCCCGTTCATCGGACTCCAAAATGCCCAGCACTGCGAAGATTGTCCTATGCTCTAAAACATCACACATTGAGACCCCTTTAAGCAAACTGGTTTAAAAATTGATGGCTTTCCTTTATAATTCAGGCTTGTCTATAAACATTCAAACCTTAACCCACAGAGAACACTGTCCTTGTCTATTACAAATACAGCTCGGTTACGGCTGTTAGGGGAATGGGGGATGTTTATTACAGGAATTATAGGAAACATAAAAATACTGTGAGGGCAATATGTTCCTTAATTTTGTATCACGTGGTACTGGGTTTAAACTATTAGTGTTACCTAAAGTAACTCCAAACTCACTAGAAGGCACATCTATAACAAATTATCCCAATCATGCAAAAGGACGATTCAGGGGTTTTCTAATTTCTGTACATCAGTTTTAGAAAAGCAATGTTCATGGACCAATTAGAGGCCTTTTAATATTTTCCGAATACTGACTGACAAATTTCCAGAGAAATAAATTTTTTCCGACTTGCAGTGGATTGCTGTAAATGGCGTGGCGTAGCGGTCAGAACTAGTGCTTCGTTTTGGGCACATACACACACATGGTTCAAAAACCGCCCAATATAAAAAGCTTCGCTATCTTAACAACATTTTCATGAATTCCCCCAAGCAAGCGGGTTAATATTCCAGAATAAAACAACTGTTACATTTCAAATCCTTTCAGTTTCAGAATTCATAATAATGATTCGCTTCCAGTCAAAATGCAATGTAACCAGTGCATTTGACAAGGCGTCGTTCAAGTGTTATAGAATGGTCTGCTCCTAGCATGCTGTGCGACGGGTCTGCGCAACGTCTCCGCTGCAGCGCTGTCTGCCAGCGACTGTCTCATTGACCACATCCACTACTAGGAACCTCAACGTCGTCCTTCAAGGTAAGTTATAACAATTCCATACATTCGATCCCGTTACAGAATACATCCCCCCTCCCTCTCCTCAGATCCCTTCACCCGCGACCTCTCCCTGCTCTTCCATCTTCAGCAACACTTTCTATTTCATCCAACGACTCCACCCTATTCTTTAGCTTCTCCTCTCTCTTACATTTCTTTCCTCCCTCTTATAGACTTTTGTTTACATCTGTAAGGCCTCGAGGTGGGAGACCAAGTGACCAAATGAGCCGGACAATGACGGTCTCCTGTTGAAGTAACTAGGGCAGAACGAAGTGGTGGAAGTTGCTTGATATCAGAAGAGGGGAATGAAGACTGGGATGGCGATTGTAGAAGTGGGAGAGACGCCCCTCCCAAGCAGCCGGAGAGGAAGCCCGTCTCATTCTTTCGTCTTCTTCTCCATCTCAGCAACAACACAGAGATCTTAGCAATAGGCGGTGCCTGGTGCAGAGACTAAGAGGGAAACCAAAGTGCAGAGTGTCTTACTCCGATAACCTAAAACCTGTCTGCACGCGAAGAAACTTCAGCCGTTGCCGACAAGACTTACTGTCCGGAGGAAGGACCCAGGCTAACGGGATCGACAGCGGGCAACCGAAGTGGGAGGGAGGGAAGCTATGCCTATTGATAGTAAAGTTCGGAGAAGACAATTCAAGTGACGGATAGTCAGTAATATAGGGAAGGGGAATTATTTTTAAAAAGAGAGAGAGAGAGAGGGAAGAATAATAGGAGGGAACGAAAACTGGGTCTCTCTCTCTCATACGAGATTGGACAAGAGTAAAAGTGAGAAAGAAAGAGTTTAAACTACGGCCCGGATGAAATGGCCAGCTCACTCTTGACTCGTGCTGGTAAAGTGAGGGGTCGGGCCACACCATCGGTCAGTCAGTAAGTCAGAAGGCAAGTGACAGTGTTGAGGATATACAAATGTTAGCTAATTACCATCGGTCCACCATCACTTCTAGGAGAAGGTTCACTTACGCTAACCCCCACAATATCTTAACAACTGTGATATCTACATTACAAGAAGGTTACTTCCTACGTTAATGGCAGTGTTTAGCCAACTAACCTAGACAATTTACGTTCAAAATAATTAGTTTACGTGTGGAGGTGTATCCTACGTGATTCTGACAACTTACCCTTGTCTGTAAAGTGTTTTCATCACCGAGACATGCGATCGTTGTTGACAGTGTTCAGTTGTGGGTGATATTGTGTTCCATTCAGTGCATATGAGTGGAGTTGCTTTAAAACATTTGTACACGAAACGGCTTGCTCGCGAATGTCCTACGGAAGAAGCAACGGGCTGTCTCACCATCGCCAGTAAATTATCCTGAAGACAAGCAACTTTGTGAATGAGGTAAGACTAAATATGCTTTTTACAATACCAGACTTTCCCGGGTTCCGTTCTGAGACGAGCTGTCTCCTGAACTCAGACCCAAAATAGAATTCTTCCCTATGTCCAAAAAAGGTTTCTCTCTTCATCTTTCAGACACTGATAGTCTTACACATGAAGATAATACCCAGCAGTACTTCAAGGATAGAAAATTAAATGGATTATCTTTATGTAGACGGATTAAATACAGGCACTAGGAATATTTACGTCGCAAGTAGCGAATGTTTCTGTCATATAAATAAATGTGTCCTCATCATCTATGAAATGTTTTAACATTTTACGTACGGTAGTAATCAGATGTACAGACTGTTTTAACGTTAAGAATGTTGAAGGCCTATATAAGTTACTCATGTTTATATTCGTAATTATCAAGATACACGGAGTCAGTTCTCTAAGCAGCATTAGCCGCTCAGTGTTTGTAGTTCAGAAGGAACATATTTTCTGTGAGAGAAAATCTGAATATTTAAATGTTATTTAGCGGGAAAAAAATGAGGTCTCGCATTATTTATCTACCAGTATGAAGTGCATGAGAGCATTTTAAAGAAAAAAGATATGATATGCAACTGAACTGACAGAAGAGATTGTGATATTAAACAATATCGTATACTAATATTAATATTCCGTCACACTTACCAAAATTTAATTATCTAAACATAATATGTATTAGAAATTTGTTTTAAAATAATGACACCTTGACACATCAAATTTTTATTAAAGTAAGCTGATAAGCGAGGAGACTTCAATGCGGGAAGAGAACACGAACATGACTTCAATAACAAGCAGAAAAACAGAGTTTACTCCGGTATGTCATTTCCTTATTGTATCATGGTGTACAATAACTAACAGTTTAAGAAGGAATGACATACTGCAAAACTTTAAGTTATCAATACGTTTAATATACATTACATACATTCTACTGCAATATTTGCACGTCACTCCAATAGCAGTGGTTGTTGTCACAACGTCGAGTGAAGGCATTAAATTTCGTAACATTCATAGGTATTGTCTGTTAGGTTCCTGGTAGGAAATAGAAGAAACAAAGAAATATTTTTGTCCCACGCCATAAGAAACATTTAAGTTGCAAGTACTGCAAAAACCTTGAAAATAAGCATGCCCATGATATTCATCGTAATTTCGAAACGTGTCGAGAAACGATTGAACGTGATGTGTTTTAGGCTACTCCTAACCGTACATGTTAATTTTCACGCTACAGCTGAATACAAGACAAAACATAGTGTTGTTGCAGCAGGCTAATAACTTGTCCCTCAGTAAATGCTTCAGACATTGTTTAATTTCGAGAGTATCCTTTTAAGTACATTTATTACTACAAGATGCCATTGGCTGGAATATATAAAAACTCTGCATTTTGTCTACAGAATGTATTTGTGAATCATATAAATCTTACAATAAGTGGCAATTTACCTACAGATAAATGACAGAGAAGAGGTGTTTTCTGTGATGTATGAACTGACTTCTTAAATGTTATTTGGATAAATTTCAGGCCACAAAAATTTAAACAATTAAAGTTGTGGAGATGCAATATGGCAAGAACCATTTTTATTCATTATGTTGCTGACAATACAACAAACTTATCATAGAGTATTACAGGGCAATATTCCTTCAGCGTCACCAGATTAGTCTAAATACAGGATTTCTGACTTGACATCACTTTCAAAGGAGAAGCACTTCATACATATACCAGAATGTTAAATTTATAACTGTGATATATGTATATATATATATATATATATAACTGCAATTTTAACTCTCTTAATCCTACGTTCAACTATAAATATTTAAAAATCATTTCATACCGCACAGACAGTACACAATGTTTCGATAACAAGTACCTATTATTTAATACTGTTTACGGAAACAGTTCCAGTTTTTCCTCATTCAGAGAATAGCTTGAAACACGCGAACACTCTAATGTCAAAATGCAAATTTTTTTAATTCTACAACGCAAGGTATTTTACAGTAAACAATATGCCTGATTTTGTTACGTTCCTCCAACCTTTACTTTAGTACTTGACCCTTTAAAATGGAAACATATCTTTAAATGATTCTCACTGAAAGAATAACAAGTATGAACATGAAATATGTATAAGATTTCAGTTTATCGCAAAGTTCTTGATAAAGATCATATACATCCTTCTGGAATGTTACGCCGTCTTGACGGGTAAATATTTACTGAATAAATGTAATACCTTCTTCAGGGTCAAGAAGTCCAAGAAGGACGCAGCTTGACTCCAAATTTAAATTCACTACACTCCTTCGAAACGTCCGAACGTCGGTAACTATTTACCAGTCGGCGTAACGTTACACCCTAGGAAATGTGAACCATCAACACAGTGTCTCTCAGAACATGTACCCTTTGGTTTTAAGTCTCTTTACGTTAACTACTTTGCTATATTTCGATTTAATGATTTCAATAACACACGACACTTCACCATTAAGCGATATCTTAACATAATACAAAGTCACGCTTTCTTTGAAGACGATAGATGTCAGTACATAAATAAAGCTTACTTTCAAGTAAATACACTTTATACGTTATCTTCTGAGATTCAAGGCTGTCACTGCCCCCCGTACCTCACAATCAAACACATGAAATCTTATCCAAGATGATAATAACTTTACTTTTTGTTTCGGTCAGACTTCTTTGTACACATTTTCAATTGCTGCAACACCCAGGTAAAAATTACCACTGAGAAAAGTGAAAACTGGCCGTTAGTAGGGACCGGATGCTCTTGAGAGCTGCAAAAGGATATCGTTCAACGCCACGGGCTGAATTCAGTCGAACTTGTTACGCAGATCGACCGATATTTTCACTTTCTAAATCGCATTATTCAGACCGCAATGATTTCAATTTGCATGCGTCACATCGGAACTGCCAGGTCGTTATACCTTACCAGTATTATTGTCTGCTAAAAAGAACAGCGGGGCTGCTGCTTGCTGATTGCTTATAAACAGTTGACTAAATGGGAAAAAATGAGAAGTGGATGCTACTACTGCAACACCGAAGTACCGTCAGATATTACAGAAGAATAATAACTTTAACTTTTTTTTCCTATGGCTCAACAGCCCCTTTTCGGGTGCCCAGTTCTCCTCATTTCGAGGTTTCATGATCACACACAGTAGACACACCACAGTCGGTAGGACTCCTCTGGACGAGGGACCAGCTCGTCGCAGAGACCTCTACCTGACAACATACAACACTCACAAGAGCCAGGCATCCATGCCCCCGGTGGGATTCGAACCCACGATCCTAGTAAGGGAGCAGCCGAAGACCCACGCCTTAGACCGCACGGCCACTGGGATCGGCTAACATTAACTTTACTCGTGCAAAATAACGGCAATTTAATTTCGGATCAATTAATGACCACGGATATTACCAATAATAACATTCCGATAATTCACCGTTTGTAGCCTATGCTGACTGAATGCGAACATTGCTATTAACAGGTCATTCCTGCCCTTCAAAGCATTTATTTAATATAAACGATGATCAAAAATCAGATTTTAATTTACATAAAACACACGGATCTTAATTACATAGTCCAAGATTTAATGCTGTTAGGGAAATAAATTGTGATTATGATAAGAACTACAGGCAACACGTAAATGCTCTTTGTGAGCAAAATTGAGAGTTGCTGAATACAAAAGCAGATTTATCTATTATTACCACAGTGTTCTAAACGTCAAGAAACCATGTTAATAGTCACTATTTTGCTTTTCAGATTAAAAAATATTAGAATTTTTATTTTCTTAGTTAATTATGATTTCATAAAGACTTTAAATTATTTTTACAAGTTAAGCCCAACCCAAGAGGATCACACATAAAGTAGGTTTATAATGCATATACATTTAATTCTTTATTTTAATTTCTATTAAGAAGAGTTTAGATTTCATTCTACTTTAATTTAACTAATTTTCACACATCGTCACCGCCACCTTCCTTATGGTGGGACGAGTTCTTCTATTATTTGTTGATAGAAGCCCACATTTTGTGTTACGAGCTATCGTATAATAAGCGTTTCCTCTCGCGTTTATCTTTAAATTTGTGGCAGTTAAGATTTTCCTTCGGCGCTGGAAACATGATAATCTTTCGGCGATGAATTACCAATCAATGTACGTTATTTAGTTACGAGACTGTACGCCATTGCAACTTATTTTCTGAACGATGTTTGTCGTATTTATTACTGATAAGTAGGCCTGCAATTATGAGGCTATTCTCTATGCAATTTTCTTGATACTGCTGTTACTTCCTCTCTCTTTGTAAAAAATACTCACTTTTCAAACACGAACCATCCATACACATCGTCGTCTCCTGAGACATGTGACACGGTAAAATCTGGTGATTAAAATTGTTTCGGAGAAACATACTACCTTAAACTTCAGGGTAGTAATCACCTACCAGACTAGAAGTTGTCATAACGCTGAGGACAAGTTATGAATCTTAGTCGCAAATAAAACCTCAAATCACAAACCCTCAATCTCTTTTCTTCATTTGGGGCAACAGACCCAATTTTACCCGTATAAAACAAGAGCTACAATTATATTTACATTCATTTTATGTCTAGGTTTTCACATACGAGATGAGGAGACATAAACAGTCTGAAATAAACAATTGCTTTTATTTTTAGAATTAAATCTGCTATTTATTTCTTCTTGATACGAAGTTTTTAAAAATTTATAAACTTTATATGAATACTATGCGTAAGAAAATATGGCAGTGATAGGATTTTTAGATTACGATAGGCTGGCTTTAGGGAGGTTGAGACGATTGCCAAGAAACCTTCTGTGAGCCACAAGACTTTAATTCCTTCTCCTGGTCTGCACATACTTGTAATCTGACAGCTGTTACAAACTACATCAGAAAAATCTCCCTTCACACTTTTCAAGTGAATTTCAACGGTATTATTAATGCACACCTGAGATAATTCCTGTTGTTATGAAAAAGATCCACTTTATGCGATTTTCAACAAATTGATACATATCTAATAGCTACAATAAACTTTCCTAGACATCAATTTTGATATTTCCTGCCCACAACCGTTATAGCATTACAAGTAACTACGTTCCAAATTTTCCTTTTAACATTCACTATGACTTTTAAATTTCGCCATCAAAATCACATATCTATTTCATCACAGCTTTTTTTCTCTTCTACCTATAAAGATGGTGCAATTTGAATTAAGTGGTTATCGAGATACGATCTGATATGGCGTTTACGTGGCTGTGAAATTAGGACTGTGATCATGGAATATGACATCCTTTAGTTTTGTAAGTTTATTTCAACTACCTTGAGAAACCTTAAATCCCATCGTGGTAGCATCTACAGGGAGGAATAAGTATTTCATTTCAAAGCATTTTTAAGCAGCACCAATTAATTCTATTCCCTATCCTTACCGACGGGCAGAGACCAGAGTACGGGTTTTCAGTTCTCAAAATTTAATAACTAGAAGCCTTAAATTCGTCAAACAATGTTTAATAATTTGGTTCCTAACTCAAAGAAAACGCACGGTTTTCAATTACAAAGATAAAAATGATAATATTCTTAAAGAAAGCTAATTACTATGACAATAAAGAAGAAACACGAATACAGAGAGTGGGTAAAATTCAAGAGATTCTTTGTGGTGTATTTTAGAACGCGTTTTGCACGTCACCCTGTAAGGCACAGAAACACAAGATAATTGATAAAGGAATAACTTGACAGGATTTTTAATATGCAGTCATGGCTTAATTGATGTACTACTCAAGGCTGCCTGGAAGTGCTTGGGAAAACCACATATAATTCCGTCAGGATAGGTGATACGCAGGCCTAAATTCGAATAAGACATTTTCCGAAATCAGATGTAGAGCCTTACTGCTAAATCAGCATCTGTTTGCTTTAAATTTTAAAACACATTGGTAAATATAAGTACCACACCACTTTAAAGTGTTAAGGTACTTACGAAGCAAACTACAGAATGTCATGACCCACATAAGAAATTCTAGGTACTGTAGCGTTTGAATTTTATTCCTGTGAGCCGTACGAGTGTCCAGATTTATCAAATTATTCTGTCAAGCAAATACTCGGAGCCTCACTTCACGACTTTATCCGAGGTAAAAAAAAGTACAGCAATCCCTGTACAAGTCTGAACAGGCCCTTAGGGCTCCAGGAGTTTGAGGCTCCCAGAATTTCTAGACAATCGGCACATGAAGGTGTTAAGATCGTCAGCCCTACTCACCGGCCGCCTTTATCCCCCAGGAAATATTCCTGGTGCTCATTTCTTTTAGAGGCTGCGTCGATCTCAGGGCCATAATGCCGCCGCAAGGATTATGTCAATGAAAAATTCCAATGACTCCATCGGGAGTCGAATCCGCGACCTTCCGGCTTGTAGCGCAGTGCCTCAACCAACTGCGCGACACTGAGTCGGTTACTCGGTTTCCAAAATGCTACCTCACTCTAATCATGCAGCCCTCCTAGATCAAATTATTCAAAACCGAGCCCTTTTCTTTAGGGTACAACACATTTTTTTTTAAATTGAGCACTTTAGTAACTAAACATTCTGCGGCCCATTATTCAAGCCAATATTCATAAGTCTAAATTCTTAATTTTTATACTACTACTATCAGAAGGACGAGCGGCCGAAGCCTGGGAAACTTCTCACCAAATGATACTCTATCTTCCCCCGCAAATAAATGGTCTCTCACTGCTTCCATGTCTTTCCGGTTTGTCTACTTCTGCTACAACTTAAATCTCTCTCTCTCTCTCTCTCTCCTTCCCCTTAGGTTTATACTCGGTGTTACATAAAGGTCATCTAGAAAAGATGTGAACAACAAATGCCATAGAATACAGCTGTAGGTTGCTTAACGTTTTAAAATCCTAAATTTCTAACACCTTAACCACACATGTAAAGGAAATCCTTACAAAATGAAGTTATTTATTAAAATCAATGTTAAAAACAACGAATATTTAAGACAGGAATCCACAAATTTTCCAAAAAATCTAGGAACATTTTCAAAATTCTAGGCGGTAGAAGGGTGAAATGAAGCAAATTCCATACTGAGAACACATAAGCATTGGGTGCCACCGTACAAAATGTATTCTCCAGGGAGGCCTATTTTCCGGGACTTGTTCAACCCTGATTTAAGAAATAAGACATCTGTTGTAGCACTGTCAGATATTATACATATTTTTCAGTTTCCTTGATTATAGAAAATAGGCTCAATTTTCATTTCTTAACTGAATTTTACAAAAAAAAACTTGATTTCCAAAAAAATGTCAGTTTGGTAACGTGCAAAATAACACACGACCACAGATAAGTTACCATTTATCACCGAGTAAAATTTCAATCAGTATGTAAACAAAGCTTCAAAGCATATTGCTTAATGCATGTACCACACCAGTTTTACCAATTGAAACCTAATTTTTTTTACAAGGTATATTTGTGTGTTTACGCGATTCTCACAGTAAAAACAAGTGGTTCTTTTCCTAGACAGAATTAGCCAATTGTTTTGTAATAAAAAGTGTGTTTGTGGGATAGGAACCGAATATTTAAATATAATTTAGAAGACTTTAAAGCTAGTAGCAAAGGAACTTGACGATAGAAGAGGAATGGATATTTCAAAATATCTGACTAGTAATGTAAAACGCAAGTTGTCATCGGACTGAAATTAGCGTCGCACTAAGACCGATTCGATTCTGTTTTTTAGCTCACCAATAGATTAGCAGATATTCAAAACACATTGAGTGATATAATCACATTCAAGGTGGACTAGTTTAGACAGCAAGATCGTCATGATGGCTAGCTGCTAGACATATGCGCAACACGTTCATAAATACTTTTTTTCTTAATCTGCCTTTTAAACTCCTCCTACTTTACCCCTACAGCATCAGTCAAGGAGAAAAATAAAAAGTAACAAATTAAGCTTTTGTTGTATAGAAACTTCACGGAGACCTTCATTCTCAGAAAATAAAATTATATTTTAAAAACTTGTAGGATTTAAATACGTCACAGAACAGAATACTGAGGCAGCAGTTTTAAAGCGACTGCTTATGTAATATCTGTCTATAGCATGATATGCTCTCCACGTGAGCTTAAAAAAAGGGTGAAGTACCAGAGTATTTTTTGGATACCGTCCAATATCTGAGAGGTATATTAGGGAGAATAAACTTAAAACTTATCTTAAAAGAAAACGTTATAATTTATGTTTATTTCCCTCTACGGGCGCGGCCTTTCTTTATATAATAAAGCGTAGTACAAACCTTAGTACCCTCTACTAGTACCCCCAAAAGGGGTAGGCGTACTTTAAAGAAACCCTGTGCCAGAACATTCCTAAAGCATACGGAAAATCAAAGAAGATATAAACAGGCCATCTGTAGCATCACAGTGCAAACTCATACACATGTGTCACGAAAAGAGTTCAACAAGCCTGATGCATTATTCGGGAAAAATGGAGGACAATTTCAGCATTCCTGGTAAGCAGTAATTTAGGTTTTATGCCTGATAACATGTAAATACAGTGCATTCTATCTTTTGTAAGGTTTTAACTGGATCACTCAGGCATCGCTTCAGAAGCTAGTCATGTCTGCCTCCTCACGTCCACAAGACATGAATAAGCAGATGCATAAGAAAGACAAAGGTCGATCCCGGTGGCAGCGAGGTCTAATGCGTGGGTCTACGGCCGCTCGCT
This sequence comes from Reticulitermes speratus, assembly GCA_021186555.1. NCBI lineage: Eukaryota > Metazoa > Arthropoda > Insecta > Blattodea > Rhinotermitidae > Reticulitermes > Reticulitermes speratus. The sequence continues at coordinate 28,690,904 of JAJKFL010000005.1, forward strand.
TACTGGTATTGTGGGTTCGAATCCCGCCGGGGCATGGAAGTCTGTCCCTTGTGGATGTTGTATATTGTCAGGTAGAGGTCCCTGGACTAGCCAATGCCCCGTCCAGAGGAGTCCTACCGAGTGTGTGTTGTCTGAATGTGATCTCGAGACCTCAACAATGAGGCGCCATAGGCTCGAGTAGGACTCTTGCACCACAAGAAAAAAAAAATGTGAAAGACAAATAATTCTTGTTCTCTGAAGCCAATATATAAATATATTCTTTAGCATTATGTAAGAAGACCTATAATTTTATCCAAAAAATGGAAAACATGCAGAGAAAATTCTCCTTTGAAGATGGGTGACAACTGTTTTTTATTTTGTAAATTATATAGAGATGCGGCTAGTAATTTTGATTATGTTGTATCGAATGGTAAGATTATAACTGGATGATAAAATGGGAATAACAGGGAGAAATTATCGTGGCATAATTCACGGTTCTGTCCCGACATTTTTCTTGAGGGGTACAGGAAAAGGCATAAAATATCTCGAAATCGATAATAGGTTTGCGGACCGGAACTTGATTCTGGGGACTCCCGAGTACCAAGTAGAACACTACCTACATGTGGGCGACGTTGGTTACTACGAGGATATTTTCGAAGGCACTCCGAATCATGTGAGCAGAATATTCTGTCAATGACATATTAATATCCGCCATTATCCTTCACACTAATCCACGGTGGAAAAATTTAGTTAACATAATTGTTCTTATCAGTAACAGAGGTGTCACGCTGCATAGAAGCACAGATTCCTATCTCCCTGCTCTCCTTTAAACACAAAAGAGACAATGGAATAGAAACTAAGATCTTAAAGTGAATGGTATCTCATGTACTGTTAGAAGGACTTTGCATGATGAACGGCTTCTGAGACTGACATAAAGCTGTCTTTCTTACGACGATCAGGTATTCAAGATATTCCTCACCTTTCACGGAACTCCATTATTTATTACCACGTTAACAGGAACCCATCACTGGACCGTATCATGTGACAAATCAAACCAGTTTCCCTCCTCCCGTAACATTTTCCTGAATTCATTGTATATTTATTCTCCCTTCTACGTCCAGTTATCCTAAGCCATCTTATTTTCAGTTCCCCCAACAACAAATTTTTATGCATTTCTCGTCTTCTTATGCATATTTCCTACTCCGCGCACCTCCATTATCATTTTATAATTTCAAAAGCTTCAAAGTAGAAGTGCTTAAGTGTTGTTGTTGTTGTTGTTGTTGTTTGTGTTACTCTCTTATCAGACATACTAATGGCCTGAGAAAACCTGGGAAAAATAAGTGAAAGACAAACTTACGCACATTTCATTTAGGGATAAAAATTCCATCGAAGAGAATCCTAGACTCCTTTTATTAAGCTGACTATAAACAGAACACCACATCCAGCTTATTGAGCTATCTTTTACAGAATTCCAAACGAATTCTGTTGGAATGCTTTTACCAGTAATCTTATACTAATTTTATTCAACCCAACTTAAACGTGAATTAATATTCTTCTATATACGCTGTCTTAAACATATTCTGCATCTATTTTACTGAAATAATTTGTAACATAAATTCGGGTTTATTTTACTGATGTGATCTGGAACAGAATTTCAGAAGTATTTCATTGAGATGTGTGAGGAACAGTAGAACACGCCTGGTTCAAAGTTCAGGACGTGGTCACTACCAGTGTTGCCGTTTTTAACCACTTACATAAGCTGATTGGATAGAAACACGAGCAGATGTTCTTTTTATGTTTATTTATGGGCCGGTCTCTCAATAACACTAGAATCTTGTGGAAGCGTGCGACATGGTGTGCGTGCTTATGCCCGAGCGGGCGAAAGCAGCGTCTGATAATATAATGAGAAAATTTACACACATTGGTGGTACACAGAATTCGGCACTAAGAATACAAAATATTAAATGACAGATACACCATAAAATAACTGAGTAATTAAAGGAAAGGGAAGTCTTCACTTTTCTAAACCGTAACATTTCAGAATACACATACGCATAAATTACACCACATGTACCTTCTATTTTCCCAGAGTTCTCACAATCTTTGTACCATAGTTTTCAGGGCTGTGACTCTGTACTCTTTGGTAGATTACCACAAACATTCCATAGAAAACTTCTGCCTCCAGTTTAAGTATAGGAAGATAGAGTGTTACAAATGAAACTGTATTAAATACGTAATTCTGCAAATTTGGTAACCACCTGCAACTGCACGACAGTTTAACACAAGAAGACAACATATTAATCTTCACCAATCTACAGGGCTAAAAAGTCTATAGCCTCTTGTGCCTTTCGTTACAAGATGGACTTAGTTATTTGTTTACACATCTCATGATTTCGGCGATGAAACTATTGAAGCCTGCTCTTATTTACAGTAAAATAGGGAAGTAAGTAAATAATCAACAAAGAATATAAGTAGCAAACAATGAAAGTAAGAAAACACCATACAAAGTTACAATTTTGACATTGTCACATACGTGCGAGTACAAATTGTATTCTTCTCGGATAAAATGTGCGCTTTGTAGATGGTTACAAAAGGCTTATAAAGAACCAATTTCCTACACCTTTAGGATGGGAAATGAAGGAAAAATATTCTTCCGAGAATCTGACAAAAACCTAGTAGGCTGCACTAGGTCACAAACCGCAAGATCGTACCAGGAACCTAAAAGGATTAACAGACTAAAAAAAGTATGCCAAATACGTAACCTTTTCACTACATTCATCGCGTAAGTATTTTGGTGCAATGGATTTCCATTTATAAATTCAACTAGGAATTTGGGCATTTTATATAGACCACGCGTCAGTTATGAGACACACTTGAGACTCTGAGTTATTCACAGTAACAAAGAAAGTTGTGTAAGGAGGAAAATGTTACAACGTAATGAAGAAGGAATCACAGAAAATAATCACAACGTATAGAAGTTTATAAAGTAAACGAAGTGATAAAGAAATAAAGATAAAATGAAAGAAAAGCAATGAAGAGAGAAAAAGAATATAACATAGCGACAAAGCTAACAGTATAAACAAAACAGTAATCAAATTAAGTTACATTGAAACAAACAAACTATTAAAGACAGGAACTAACAACAAGCAATAAAACACCCCAAGAGTGACAGAATTTGCTGCTACATCAGGGCCGGTTATCAGTAAGTCATTCTACGTAGTAAGTTTTGTGACGTGGTCTTGCGTTCTTCTGGCCCACTTTCGCTGTTTCACAAAAAAAACAGCCCATTCCTTTTTTCTTTAGACTCAGACAGTTCATCACAACGTAAGGTAACAAATATCAGCCGATCACCATTCAATAAATTGCGCATGCTTAAGAAATACTTCAAGCAGACTCATCGGTGTGTGAAAAATTAAAGAATGGTTGTTCCATGCTGTAAAGGAAATGGATGGTGTGCCTGAGGCACTGAACCGACTGCTATTCTGAAACTGAGGATCTAATCAAAGAAGAAATGTAGTCTGTCAAGAATAATAGATTATTGTGTATTTCAGAGATAAACGACTTTGCAAATCTAAGCCTGAGAGTTTTTGACCATGGCATTTTAGATATAAATTAAAAACGCAGGCCCGGTCTGACGGACCACAGTAGGTTCCTGTCATAACCTGATGACTGACACAGAATTCCTTTGCGAAGCTCTCTAATTTTAAAACAAAAATTAGACTATGATAAATGTTCAATATATGTGTCAGTTTACTTTCTTGAAGCAGGGCTAAATTACTGTAACTATTTTAGAGCGGACTAGTAAGACTATAGTAGCTTCTCGCATGATACGATGTATACAGATTTATACGTTGAAGAGGGATTGAGAGCCAGTGACATGTCCTGGTCAGCTGAAAGGCTTTATGTTCAAAAACTACAATTGGCGAAACTTAAAATCTTTGCTCATGGTGATTGGAGGTAAAGCTCCACTTACTTTTAATTCATCACTAAGTGAATGGTCAATGCTAAACTTCATGCGCCGGTAGGTTTACGGCCATGGAAATACCCAAAATTGTACTTTGAAGGTTAGGCTGTTGGGCCACAGAAGTGGCCTGGACGAAGTAAAGAACAGAAAAGTCCTCGTTCCTTCCCATAATCGAACCTTGGCCTTCTAGCTCGTAGCCTGTCGGTAAATATACTGAGCTGTTAAGGCAACACAGTGGGAAATCTCCTGGAAAATACTGGGAAAGTTGGGCTTATTCACCTTTCTATTAAGATTCAGACACGTCCGCTGCTTTCAAACCTGATATTCGATAAGAATGTAAGTGACATTTACCCGTAACATTCAGTTTGCACACCATAGAAATGCAATGTGTGTCTTTACAAAACTAAGCATTTAACATTGCCCAGGGAAATTTTCGTTATTTATTGTGAGGAGTAGATGGAACACACACAAATAATCTGTACGTAAAGTGCAGAGAAACTGGTGTTAAAACAGCTGTTTTAAAGGTTTAACCGATAAATCAACCCATCTCCTTTTACTTGTGCAAACTCTCGTCCAACTTGTAGTCACCTACAGACTTGCGTGTCGTCAAGACAGTCTAATGGCAGGCAGATGCAACAGAAGATGCATGTTTAACCCGTAGAAAGTACTAATAGGATTCCATCTGTTACGATCTGTAGAAGTCACACAAACAGTACTGAAGAATTTGTGATCAAAGATCTAATATATTGATTTTAATTAAAAATTTCACATGTTAACAGCCTTTTGGGGTAAAACTCCGTCTGAAGCCTGAATTTCATGTAAATTACATAAAATATTTAGCTTGGGTTTCTTATAGATTTCACACGCCATCAGCCTTTCGGTGTAAAATCTTCGACTGAAGTCTGAATTTCATCGAGCAACACACTATTTAGTTTATACGTGAAAGAAAACATACAGTTCTTCCTTCGCAAAGGAAATATAGTTAATTTTGTTTAGGGAGATATGACACATACATATATAAAAACGTATGGGTAAAATGCAGATTTTCTAATATTTAGACATGTGGTAAATTACAAATATTGACAACTGTGCACTGAACGCTTAGGAAAAGACTTATAAGTTACGTTGATACCCGATCAATACCTCGAAAGGAAAAGAAAAAGTGGATTCGCGGAAAACATTGAACTAAATGGAGTGTTGAAACTGTACTTGGTATAGCAGTGGAATGTTAAAATTCTATATTGTACAGATTGTGCAACACTGTGTGTGTGTGTGTGTGTGTGTGGAGAGTAGGAGTGTATAAAACGAATGCAAATGCCGAGATTAACTTCTCTGTTCCTGTTGTTTGTGAATCCTTCTTTCTGAACCCATTCTGTTGCATTATAATGGAGGCTCGTGTCGCAAAACGCTAACGCCTAGTCGCACGTGTGCACTTTCCATTACCAAGCGTCTCTTTCGTTGTCGACTAATTCATTAAGAGGCGTTACTTTTATACGACACAAAGACAAGAACTCAGTCTCAGTAAGGCAATAGGAGGCATGACTATATTTCCATTATAACCAAACAACTCTGACGTAATAATAATGAAATCCAAACACGGGGATGCTGAAGAATTTTACATGGGCCAGGTGGCTCAACTTTGAACTGTATTTGGTAATGGACCGTCTCGAAAGTAGGTCAGTGCACCTGGCACCATGAACTAGATCCATTCAGTAACTTAACAAAAATGATTCATGTCTTTGGATTCAATGCCATTTTGACCGGTAAATACCGGCATTTCACATGAGCATAGTCACTTCACTTTCAGCGCCAAGTAATCTATGATTTCTGAGACTATTTGACCCTGAAGATGGAGGTTCCACAGTCCCGTGAAATGCCTGTAACTATTTACCAGTCGATTAAAGTTTGGACCAGAAGTTTCAAGAAATCTTTTAAGTTTTAACCGTTTAAAGTATAGCGGTAGCTACATATAACACCTGCATGAATGTTCAGAACTCTTGTATTTTGCTTACAGAATTCATTTATATGCTTTATATAATACAATAAACAGCGAATACCGCCTTAAGCTACCACAACAAATTTGGCTTTTTAATGGAGCAATCCAAGACAGTTGCTTCCCTCAGGTCCATGTATGCAACTGAAGTAAGACGCCGCCTTTCTTGTGTGTCCTAACGAATTATCTTTGTGCTTTAGGTACGAATGTTTTGGGCTAATTACTAATTCATTTTTTCCATTTCTCCGACGAGTATGCAAAACGGTTACAATTAAATGAACGATTACAAAAATCTTTGGCATGGAAGTAATATCATTCATTCATTCTGTAGTCTGTCTTACGACAGGTCCGTAGCCTCTTCCAAAGCGAGTTCTCCACAGGTTGCGATCTAGTGCTTCCTCTTTCAATTTCCAGTATCTCTTCTTTTCCTTAAGGTCATCCAGTAGCTGCTTACGTCTTCTCCCTCGTCGTCCCGTCATTTCTATCCTTCCTTCTAACTTTCCTTCAATCACGTGTTTCAGAAGGCAGTTTCTACGCAAGATGTGACCAATCCAGTTAGCCTTTCTTCTTTTTATTGTATGTAGGATATTCCTCTCCTCCTTGACTCTGTGTAATACTTCTTCATTTCTCACACGATCGGTCCAACTGATCTTCTCCATTCTTCTCCAGCACCACATTTCAAAACTTTCCAGATACTTCTGATCTGCTTTCCGAAGTGTCCACGTTTCAGCACCATACAAAGCTATGCTCCAAACGTAGCACTTTACTAGTTTCTTCCTTAAATTTAATTCCAGTTTGCTGGTGAAAAGATTTTTCTTCTTGTTGAATGCTGCTTTTGCCATGGCAATTCTCGATTTAATTTCACGTGTACACCTTGCATCACTTGTTATCATGCTACCCAAATAATTGAAATATTCCACATTCTCCAATTGTTTTTGATCTATCATAATTTTCATTGGGGATGGTTGCCTTGAGATTTTCATTACTTTAGTTTTTCCCACATTCATTTCCATTCCATAGCGTCTTCCAATTTCAATTAGTCTATCAATCATGCCCTGTAGCACCTTTTCTTCCCTAGCCAGTAGCACAAGGTCATCTGCATATTTCACAGTGCCAATTACTTGTCCTCCTATTTTGAAGTCTCCAAACCCTTCAAGAGCTTCCTTGGTAAGGTATTCGCTGTATAAGTTGAACAGAATCGGTGACAAGCAGCAACCTTGTCTAACTCCTCTTCCAATCTTCACACTTCTCGTCTCCCCTTGGTCCAGTCGTATTTTGACACTCTGTTCCATGTACAATTTGCTGATCAATCTTCTTTCGCGCCAGTCTATCCCAATTCCTTTTAGGATTTGCATTAATTTGGTCCAGTTGACACGGTCAAATGCCTTCTGCCAGTCTATGAAGCAAGCACACAATTCCTCATCTATGACCAACGTTCGTTCTGATATTATTCTCAGCATCCCAATTGCATCCCTAGTTCCTTTTCCTCTTCTAAATCCAAACTGATCTTCTCCAAGTGCATCTTCAATTTTCCTCTCAATCCTTCTTCTAAGTATCCTCGCTACTATCTTTGCTGCATGAGCGATGATGCTGATTGTGCGATGGTCGCTGCATTTTGTAGCTTTGGGCTTCTTCTTTAAGGCAATCATTGTAACTTCAATAAAATCTCTGGCCATTCTCCAGTTACATACATGCTGTTGATCATCTGTGTCATTAGCCTTAGACCACCTTCTCCCAACAATTTGAGTACATCCCCAGGTACATCATCATCTCCTGTAGCCTTCTTATCCCTCATCTCCTTGATAGCTTTTTCCACTTCACTTTGCAAAATATGAGGGCCTTTCTCATCTTCATCTACTTCATCTTCAGGTTCGACGTCTAGATGTTCTGGTCGATTAGCTCGATCGTAGAGCTCTGTGATATAATTCTCCCAAATTTGCAGTACTCTTCTCTGATTTATTATTATATTGCCTTGAGAGTCTTCGATGCCAATGTTTTGAATCCCATGGTTTTCTTTCCAACCTAGTTCCTTTGTCTTCATGTACATTAAATCATAACGTCCTATTCTTTGAAATTCTATGATCTCGTCACATATGCTCTCCAGATATTCCTTCTTGGCGTTGTCCGTGGCTCTTTTCAATTCATTCCTCAGTCTTCTGTAGTTCTTCCGTCCTTCTTCATTGTTGACATTCTTCCATTTCCTTCGTTCATCCATTTTACTGATCATCTCCTGTGTAATCCATGGCTTTCTTGCTCTCCTCTCGACTTTTCCAACCAAACCACTCATAGTATCTAACACACATTTCTTGATATTGTTCCACTGCACTTCCACATTCCCACTTTCACATTTGATTGCACCAAGCTTTTCTTCTAGTCTATCGTGTACTACCTGTCGTTGAGCATATAGCTTCTCCAAATCCCATCTTGGTTTTTTCTTGTGGAACCTCATGATCTTCTTCAATCTGGTGCAGATCTTTGCAACCAGTAAATTGTGGTCAGAGTCAATATCTGCTCCAGGCAGTGTCTGCACATCCTTCACACTGTTCCTGAATCGTTGTTTCACTAGTACATAGTCCAGCTGATATCGATTCCTATCTCCTGGTGATTTCCACGTGTACAATCTTCTTTTAGGTTTTTTGAACCATGTGTTTGTTATAACAAGTCCATTTCTTTCACAGAAGTCAATAAGCATTTGACCTCTCTGATTCCTCCTTCCCAGTCCATATGGTCCAACAGTGTTGTGATGTGCTTTATCTCCAACCACACTGTTCCAATCTCCCATTATAATCGTGTTTGTCGCACCCTTTCCATCCTCTTCAAGAATTTCTTCAATTATATCATACAACTCTTCCACTTCATCATCTTCATAGTCCGATGTTGGCATATACACTTGCACTATCAAAATACTTACCGGTTCTGCCTGCAATTTAATAGCAATGATTCTGTCACTATACACACTCTTCTTAACAACACTTTTCACTACGCTTTTATGCACTACTATTGCTACGCCTCTTTCAGCACTGTCACCCCCGGAATAATACACTGTATAATCACCACTTTTTATTTCACCTTGACCCTTCCACCGCACTTCACTAACACCTAGCACAGACACTGCGTTCTTCTGCATCTCTTTCTTCAAATTTTCGAGTTTTCCTCCTTGATTCAAGGTCCTTACGTTCCAAGTGCCTATCTTGAAGCTGTTCTGTTCATTCTGTGTCTTCTGCTTTTGTCTGTAGTCATTACCGCGTGGTGTCTCCCCTAGAAACACTCCCCCCCGGAGATCCGAATGGGGGAGTAGTTTACCTCCGGAATGTTTTGTCTCCAGAGGAAGCATCTCGCATTTGGCATTTGTCTCTGTTTCTGGAAGAGACTATCCAGGAAAAGTAATAATGTGGTAGTTTTTCCATTTGCTTTCCACATCGCAGTACAGCAGCCGTTCAGACCAATCTGGTCACGCCTGTTGCTACACGATCATGAACCATCTCGAGCATCATTTGCTCTGTGCTTCATGTCGCTACTGATGTCGCTGCTTCCGGCATCAGGGGAGCTTTTATTCGGTTTCCCATCTCCTAGGCATCTCTCTTCGTCTGGTTCCTACCCTTTTGATCTGTCCGGCTTGGGAGACCCTACTGGTAGCAATGCTACCGCCGGCTTAGCTCTCAGGGTCACTGGAACTCACAAGCCCCTCTACCACGGCAAGGTGAAGATACCAACAAAGGGGGGAAGTAATATGCACAAACAAATTTAACATACGTCAGATACATTTTTTTTTTTTCAAGTAGTCGTGCACAACTCACAATACAAGGTAAAATAGGCTACATGTTTCGGCTTGAACAAGCAACTGCAAGCGGCGTTAAATCTCACATCTGCTTGCAGTTTTAATTTTTTTAACTTTCTAATATAGGCCTGATGTTTTCTTTTTTACGCCGAAACATGTAGTCCATTTTACCTCGTCTTGTGAGTTGTGTATGACTAAAGAAATATATCTCTAATTGATAACACAACGTGGATGTCTCACCTTAAAATAAATGTACTTTGTTACAAAGAACAAAACATTTCTTTAACACACGTAATTTCGGTATGTGTTCCTCTTGTCCCTTGTAAAGATCAAGATGCAAAAATTCGTGTCAGTTAGCGAAATAATTTGCCGCGAGGTTTTGCAGTTGTTGTTCATATCCAAGCTAAATAAAGACAGATCAAATATTTTCAGTATGATAGAGCAACACCATGTAACTACAATGTGGTGAAACATTCATGAATAGGCATTTTCTGAGGGACTGTTCAACAATGAGGGCCAATTCCTGGCCTCCGTGGTCTCCAGATCTGAACGCCCTCGACTTTTCTCCGTTGATTTTTGTGAACGATAATATTTACTTTCCGCCAATGCCAATAACACTGAATAACTTGAAAGAAGGAATATAAAGGTTCACTGAAAATATTGAACAACCTTGATATGTGCAGTGGAACAGATTGAACGTATTTTTACATGCGCAGATTATAAAAAACAACTTTGTAGTTACTTTTTACAACGGTGCGCTATTAACTGTTGTGCGTCCATTACTTTCTCACCAATTAATTTCTGTAATCGCTCACATAATTTGTAATAATTGAATTGTTTTTATCAACGCAAGCGGCGTTAAGTTTTCTGGCATGCCATAATTCCAGTTACTAATAATAAAGCAACAAATGTGCTAGCAAAGCTTCCAGAAATTGTACATTCTTTCTCTGTCGGGGTGGGGGGAGGGGGGATACTGGATAGAAGTAAGTTATTCCTCCAAATAGCCTGCGACCGGCCATCTCGGCACTTGTTGTCATGCTATCCTCTGTCTTCAACCACATGCTGAGAAATTTCCTAATTTCCTAGGTGGTACTTACGTCACCTAAACTTACCGATTTAAATTCTTGAGTACTGAACTACTGCGCTAGCGGAGGCTAGCAATTTAGCTTTACTAAACAATTAGGACCCCAAAATATTAATACCCAATCAGTGTATCAAAAACCAATCCAGCCCACTGGACTTCTGTGAACAGAGAAGCAGTAAGGACCACGCAATGTGCCCAGACAACGCATAATGTCCCTTTGGTGGCAATCCTCTCCTCGGTCCATTGAGTGTCACAGTCCACTTCGTGCGAGGCGACGTGCAGTTCCTCCCGACTCTTCCCAGCAAGCAATCGAGGCGGAGGGACGACTCCGCCCCAGCAGGTCGCTTTCATTACCTGAAGTCACTCTCTCTTCATTTCCGCACTCAATCCACGGATGCTGTTATTATTGTACTAAAACTATGCAACAGGTTCTTCTGAGAGCTGTATTCTGACAAGAGACTTTTAACTGATATTTTATGTGTCTTGAAGTTGAAGGCAGTATATTTCTCCGAAACGTTGGTAATATCGCACAAGATTACACGGAATCACTAGACAGGAAGCCATAATACTGATGCCTTAAATATGATATAGACATAGGAAATTGCTTGTAACATTTTTTCTTAATATTTATCCCTCCCATTCATCTGTTCTCTGTACGAAGTGCACTAAATGTACAGCCTACATGCATGTTGGAAAGAACGTAGCTCTATGAATACATGCTGTCTTTACAAAACTGTTCAGCGGATCAGATAAAATGTTGTATCAAGAGATAGCAATATATTTCGCTGAAATATTTTAATGTTTCTCCACATCGTTCCACCATAACTAGTACATCACGTGATATTCAAATCGAACTGTATAGATTACATGCATTTAAACGGTCAAACATGAAAGAATTTACACTTTTGTCTTCCCGGTGGACGGAGGCAAAATATTATTCCGAAAGGTCGGTACTTATCTACAGACCACAAAGTGTCACATCTCAGAAGACGGTGAAATGCATATTCTTGAGGAAATTATTACACAAACTGTAGGCCTTTAATTTATTTTCTTCAAACACCTTTTGATATTTTGTGCCTACACAATATCAAATGAAAATACATAATGAAGGAATTTATATAAACAAATTATATTCTGTTAAGTTAGATATTGTTCCATCGATTAATACATTAGTGCATAGTTTATTTAACAACGCATTTTCAATTACACCCTTCCAAATAGGAAGCCGAAATGTTTCACCTGAGATAAATAAGAAGAAAAGTAGAAGAGCAAATGAAATGGAAAGTCATGGGAGAAGCGAGAGAGACATTTCAGAAGGGAGGGAGAAAGAATACGGCTTTGTTAGGACGTTCCCAGTCTTCACCCACTCGTCCTTCTGGTAGGAGCAGTATGAAATTACAGACTTTAGAATAGTGAGAAATAGTGGCTTGATTCAAGGGCTGCGGAATTTTTATTTCCTCGTTCCTATTCAAGTCTTCAATTTGGAAAAAAATTGGCTGTATTTCAAGCAAGGAGATAAGTTATTGTAAATTTAAATTGGGAGGTCTGCATAAGAAACATAAAGTAGCAACTTGGAAATTGGGAACCGTGGAATATTTTCTTGAAGACAGAAGAATTCCCAAGAAAACTTGTATCGAGATGGCCGATCGCAGGACCTTACAGTTAAAAAGTGGTTTCTACGGGAGTAATCCGGAAAAATGGAAATTCCATAGATTTTCCCTAACATATGAGCCTAATAATTTCAATTTCATATCTTGTACAATGAATTGATAATTTAAGTATCGTTACAAAACAACTCCAGGTATATGGGATTCCATACGAGGAATATCTTAACGTTGAGTTCTAGCCTCCGATTAAATATTTAGAGAAATCTATCAGGTCACGCTGTATAAGAGAGTAATAGTTTTTTTGCAAGAACTTATGAAAAATAATTCAGTTTTAGGTCAAAATAAAGAGACTTATTTTATGTTCTTTATTTACCACTGTGCTATAGAGGATTTAACAACAAATTTTAAGAAGAGAAAAGCGCAGATTCAAGCACACTGCTGGGCACTTCCCAAGACTTCTTCTCCGAAAATAGTTCCTGAGAGTGAAGGGCTTTTAGTGCATACGAACTGGTATTTGGCCGAATTACTGGCTTAAAAGTGCAACAGTAAAAATCCTACTTCAAGGATGCTCAAAAGCCGGCAGCCGAGACGCCGTAGCAATTAAGGTTTGCACCGTGGCGCCTGATATTTGTGGGTCCTTATTATGAAACTTGCTTCATGTCACCTGTCTGGCAACTAGAATTTTGAGGTGCTGTTATATTTAAAAAACGTTTGCACCCCTTTCCTTCATGATACTCTTACAAATTCTCCAAGTGTTAACCAATTAATGTGTTAATTGCTTTGCTTCTTTACCACCCCAACCTTATTTTCCCTTCCTCCTCGCGCAGGATAGAGGTAACCATAAAAGAGTACATTAGTGCATGAGACAACACAGCTTTGAGAAAACAACAGTGTATTTACAAAGCTCGGATGTGTGCAGATTTTTTCTTTCTACAAAGCTAAACGAGCTGGGGGTAATTATAAGTGATATAGTGTTTAGAAAAAGGTATGTAGGAACTAATCGTTACGCAACAATGAAAGATTCTTTTGTGTAATGTGGCATAGACACGACGGTAAAGGAATGTTAGACTACAGATCGTGAATAAATAAAAAGGAAAACACAAAAGCAATAAAGGTTATGTTACGCGATTTGTATCCCTTCGTGTATTGATCAGACAGATTGCGTACTAAGAAGGAGATACAGTTAAAACTGAAAAAGAAAATAAAAAGACAAAAGAGCACAAAAAGAAAACAATGAACCACAAATCAGCAAGCTGAAATAGGAATGTGGTGTCATGGTCTACTGACAGATGGCAGTGGGTTAGTATTAGTTGTGTAGCGGGTGCAGTTGGCCAGAACGACATGCTCCATCGGATGATTTCACACAACCGGCATTTCGGAGGTAGTCTTATCCATTTCAATTTCCTTTTCTTGTTAGTCCTGTACCTGTTTTTTTTTTGTTTAAACTGTAATTTCATTTCCAGTATAGGACAAAATAATGTCGCAACAATTAAATGCGGTAAATGCGAGTTTTGAAAACGTCCGAAAACGAATTACAACATATTTAGAGAGCGGCGTTTATACGGCGTTTAATATTACGTAGGTGCTAGCTGAGGTTACACTCGATTTAAACGAAATCAGTTCTTACTTGACGAACACACGGACATTTGAGTTTCTCAGTCCTCAATAGATAGTCTCAATGCTGTCAACGGTAATTGCGCATTACCTGTTTAATAGTGTGAACACGCACGACATATACTTCAATATCATCCCAATTAGAATTAGACTCGATGTAAAGGTAAAAAAGGTAAAGTTGACCCTAGAACATGACATGAAGGCCCAGAGGGGGAGTAGAGGTATAACTCTACTCTTTCTTTAACCTCGGCGCTAGATGGGGATGGGTGGTCAACTCCACGCTCCGGCCGCTATACCCCCATGAATGACCCCGTATCCATTGTACAGGAGGCTGAGTGGGCCCCAGGGCCGGTCTGGACGGGTACTGAAAACCTCGCCCATACCGGGATTCGATTCCTGGACCATCCAGCTCGTAGCGAGTCGCTATACCGACTACGCTATCCCGGCCCACTTAGACTCGATGTAATACAAGTAATTACCGCATACCATATTTAACAGAAATCTACCAAACATCATTGTCGAGTTTTAAACAGTCATTCTTTGTACTCGAGTGGATCAAGGTTCAAATTCAGCCCAGAAAACCGACTACTCTGACAGAAAATATACATGATTTTCTCAGATCCTCCAGGAAAATTCAACTACAGTAACCCAAATTATACCATGAGCTTTTCCTTCCATATTCTTTCCATTTCATTATTCACTAGTTATTCTACGATTTATCTATATTAGGGAGAGCATTTGACAGTGTCCTTCAGTAACCATATTAGGTATCTGCAATCATACACAATATATGCGGGACAGGCAATATGCTTGTAAAGCAACATTACGGCGTTTTCACGCCCCAACTGTTGCAGTGGAAACGTAACAATACTTTTGTGTTTTTTCTACACTATCTCATAACTGGCGCGATTTTCGGAAAAAATTTATGGAAGATAAAATGTTTTTATTTTTCTCTGCAAACTTTTTGCCTGAAATATTTCTTATTCCTAAAAGAATTCAGAGAGATATTATCATAAATATACATTGGTCTTTATGTAGAGTACACGTTATTCTTGTCAGAGTTTAATCAAACTTGAATCTTCCCGAAATATTTCAGAAAAATCCTCAAATATCAAATTTTATGAACATCCGTCTAGTGGGAGACGAGTTGCTCCATGCGGACGGATAGACACGACGAAGCTAATAGTCGCTGAGTACACTTAGATTAACTGTGTGGATATATATATGTGAAGTCTCCATTTTGTGTTAACTTCGTAGAAAGAGCGCAAATAATTCGTTGAATGTCATAGTGCGGAAATGCTTTACATTTAACAATAAACTTCTTTTGCAACGAAACCAGCTATTATTTCGAATTCCACATCTGCGGCTTGGGAATGTGGGACCTACTGAAGTCACTGCCACTAATCCAGTTGAAGTTTTTGTACACGTAAGATAATTCATAACCCCATTACAATTGCCCAAATATAGAAGCAGCAACAAACCGACACATAATATTGACATTCAGCTCTTAAGAGAGTAATCAGACACTTGCCAGAGATAAATATCACGACAGAATAACAATGCCACTATTGTTAGACAAACTTCCATCTGTGCAATGTCTATCTTACTACAAACTAGTTTTCATTAAAGCTCAAGAACCTTTGAGCAGTTGGAGTCAGTGTAACAATAGAGGTTGGTGATCAGCTATAAAACTGAAATACCAAAGAGATAATGCCGAGAAAAGTGTTTTATTACACCTTGCAGTTTGATATTCCTTGTAAATATATTATAATTTTACCCACCTTCAAGTAAACAAATTCAAATATGTATATTTACCAATACACAGTCATACACAACACCATATATATTACTGCATATTGGTAAACATATATATTTGATCAACAGCGCAACGGGGATGAATCACCTTAAAACAAATGCAGTCTGAAGGCGCTAGTAACTTACTGACACTGGGAAATTAGACCAGTTTACTGAGTTAATCAATGCGGCAGTTTAATACACTCTACCAGTAAAATACAGAGGGTTTAATTTGAAGCAGGCGATAAATACAACTTAGTTAGAAAAGTGGTATAAAATGTTAAATATAGAGAAATGTAACTAGTGATATGGTATGGAAATTCTCAAGAGTACACATAGAATGTGCGTAATTATGTTTAAATATAATAATAACACGTACTTTGTGTTATTTCAAGACGATCTCAACTTCTAAGGTTATATATAGCTAAACTGATACAGAGTCACTCGTTTTCTGTGAGGTAGAAACTTGTTTCTTACATGTACGTAGACTATTTTCAGAATTTCATAATTTAAAGCATAAAATTAAAATTGTCTAAATTCATATTTATCCCCCTAAATGTAAAACATTCCCGCAGCTTCCTTCACTAGTTCTAGCAGACGGGAAATGAATCCACATCGGACACACGAATTGAAATACAGAATCATGTATTTAAATAATGTGATTCTGATACGCAACACATGAGTGACTTTCTATAGCCTGAATGCTCACGCGCTGAGAACGAAAACCATAGAATCGAAGCAGTTCTTACGAAATGTCGCCACACAACAGCGCAAAGGCACCTGGCCGTTGCTTAATTCGTAAGTAATTTTTTTTATTTTCTTACACAGCATATCACTGCAGATCTAATGTTTGAATTTGTTTGGTTTTATTTTTCAGTCAAACAGTCGAGAGGTTTAGAATAATTTAACGCTACTGTCTAGTCTAATGTCAAGAGCAGACTGTGCAATCACTTGTGTGACATAGATCTATGATCTTGTTATTCCTAACCTATATTTCGCCGTGATAACTATGTTGACGACATGTTTCGACATTTGAAAACTCTTCACTTTGCTGCCACAATATGTTTATGCACTTCGTAGGATTATTAGAATAAATAGCAATAATTATTTCTCGATTGTTCTTTTTACGGAAGTGCAGTGTTTCTGTGAAATAGAAACTGTATTCTTAAAAGCAGTTTACGTGAACCTCGGTCTTAAAAAGCGTTAATAGAGAGTAAAAACGTTTTGTACTTATTGTATTGTAAGCACAGGAGCATGATATTTTTTCAACTTCTGTGACCAACAAATATTTCAGGTGGCAAAACTTCATATTAATTTACTTTGAATTCTTATTCCTAACAGAATTTGAAAACGCACACATAAGCTTATGATTATATACACTTTTTCTCTGGCACAACAGCGAAATGCGGGCCTAGACCGCCTCACCATTGAGGTTTCTGGATCACACAAACCCGGTAGGACTCCTCTGAACGAGTGATCAGCTCGTTGCAGAGGCCGCTTACCTACACAACATACAACAAACACAAGAAACGAACACCATTCCCTTAGCGGGATTGGAACCCACAATCCCAGGAATCAAGCAGCTTCAGGTCTACGCCTTAGATCGCACTGCCACTGGGATCGGCCATATAAATATTCGTATATAATGCCGTCTAAGAGTAAATACTAGGTTATGTTCAATAGAAATTTCCACGGAGTACCCGGAAAAGAAGCGCGAAACAGAGGTAATCTGCGGATTATTGGTTGGAAAATGCTGATCAATAAAAATGTACACATTAGATATTTCATGATTTCACTGTCGGTACCATATGCATTTATGACTACCAATAATCTGGCCTGATACTGTAAAGCGTTTCGTCTATTTTCGTCGTGTCCAAAGCAAGATCAGAAGTCGCTGCACTCCCGAAGCACCAAATGAAATCCGTGACTGTAAGTCAGTCATCCAGCTCGTGGGCCATCCGAAAGCGACCATGCGTTATGAACCGCATTTTCTAGCGCGTAACAAAAGACACAAACAAAACGAAATCTGTCTCCCAAAGAGTGTGGTTATGTCACATTCTCGTTTTCTTCTTTTCGATGTGACGATTCTTATTGTGTGTGTTCTGTGATCCAGAACATTGAAAAAAAGTGAAAGTTTTAGAATAGAATAGAATCCACTGTAGGAAAAAGACAAAGAGAATAGGAGGCCGGCATATGATACATACGCAATTATATTTGATGAGTGTATCCATCTTGGGCGAACAAGAGAAAAATAATGACGGTTCTGATGACAGCTTGACCTGATGTGTATTGTAAACACAGGCAGACAGACACACAGATCTATTGTCTCTCACATGTGTCTGAGTAACCTCTATGAGACTTCAGGCTCGGAATATCCCAGCGCAAGATATTAGCGACAAAAAATGTTGTTTCCCACTGTGTTACTTCATAGACCTATGATTCTTTGCAGAAAGCAACAAGATATGCAATGCACGTAACACTGTGGCGCGTTTGCATATATCTTATATCTCCTCGGCTATCCTAACAACCTGATACAATTTTACCGGAAGAGCGCTTAAACAATAACACATGCTTAAAAGCCTTCATGTAAAGTGTCCTGTATTTTTTTTCGATTTTTACCAAATTTGGATTTTCTGAACAGATATTCATAAAAGTTTCCAAAACCAAATTTCACGAAAATTAGTCAAGTGAAGCCGCGTTGATACATGCAGACGGATGGACATAACGAAGCTAATAGGTGCGTTTCACGACTATGTGAACGCGCCTAAAAATATACAAGTAATGAGGACGTCATATACATAAAGGCCAAGCAGTTTATCTTATTTTACTTAATTATACTTAATTTTCAAAACTAAGAATGAATCCTGGTTAAATTTGGTATTAGAATCAGGAGTGTACCCTACCTTTTTTGCAGCAGCATTTAGCTAAATTCTCCTTTGTATTAATCCAGTAACTCCCACCGTATAAGAAGAGGAGTTCTGTCTTTATTATTATTTTCCATAAAACGGCTCATAATGAATATAATTACTGGTTTCTCAAGAAGTACTCCTCTTTATTGAACTGGTTACTCAGGTAAGTCAGGTTTTATAGTAAATTAAAAAGTTATAGTCTATATTTCATGTCGTTGACTATATTGCAAAAGGTCGGCCTAATGTAACTGAGGCCTTAAGAAGATGGCATTGGCACAACTAAGTATTTCAGAAAGGATTATGTCCATTGAAAGGCCAATTCGGAATCTATGCTATCTACCTATGTTCATGCAGCTGAGGACGCGCTGTGAATTAAACTACTGCATTCATTCATTCATTCATTTATTCTGTAGTCTGTCTTATGACAGGTCCGTAGCCTGTTCCAACTACTACGTAATAAAAATGAAGCGAAGAATATAAATTGAATTGACAACCTACTTTCAACTCTCCCGCTCTCAAAAATTTACCATTATGATTCACGGAAGTAAAATAATCAGGCTAAAGTTCTGTCTTTCTTTCTTTTTATAATGTGGATAAATTCTTCATTCGTCAGTGTGGGAACTTCTTTTAATCTCATCCCACATGTTTGTGTTTCAGTGATGTAACCTTGGTATCTGCTTATGAGTAACGTGCATGCGTGCAGGTGGAATCACGCAGTTTAGACACGTTTATGTTCTAATGAAGCGACGTGTTACGCACTCAGCTCTATTGTTTTGACGTTTGTGTGAGAAAACTTGTTTTGCTAATTAATTCTGCCAACATTCTGCAACGGAAGATTTTTGTTAGACCACATTAATTGTTTTACTTGCACGCAGGTTTACAAGTATTGAAAAATCTTTATTTATACACCAAAAGTATTCCATAAAATACTATAAGATGGCAGGTCCGTAGAGATAGAGATTTCATATAAAATTTGGATAAGAAAAACTCTTGGAAGACCAAACAGTAGATGTGAGTTTAATAAATATTATGGCCAACCTTACTGTAGAAAGCCTAAATACAAATAATTTTCACAAATTCTGTTTGTACCTCACAGAAAACGCTACGTCTTCATTACAAAGACCAATCAGTCAATTCTGTTTCGAGAAAGAATAACTGATTATTGTGAAAGGAATGAGAAATCCACAAATACAATGCGTGTGCAAAGCACAGATACTTTGTCAACACTTTTACTGACATAACGAAATAGAATCTGAGGGTGTAAACTGAATTCACCTCTCTCAGAACTGTGTGCAGTGGCACAATATGGTTTTCCGTAAAAGGCAGGGAATTTCTGGACCACACAAGCGACCATCAACACTGAGGGTCTACATGTTCCTTGGAGTTAGTTAGTTACTTAGTAATGAAACTGGTTAGTTAAGTTGCAAATTCCCTGGCCAGCATTCGAACCGGCTTTTACCAGCACGCAAGTCTGACTCTCAATAACCGAATTTCGGGATTTTCAAGTTTGTTTTAAAATATTTAGGAAGTAATTTTCTAAGCAGCCGTTTCGCTGCTTAAATTTATAGAAAGCAGAACGAAAATTAAAAGTATAAAAAAGTTCAACTCCATTTCCGTACACTGCAGTGTCAGAGACGTGTGCAAGAAGGTGACATCCTAAGCCCACATAAAGCGATACCTACAGCTCAAGCTGTGACTATACTAAGACACAGAAAGCAGCTCCATTGATAGTAGGGATAATGACGTTCGAGGCGTCCCACTTCCTGCTCCATTGATTAACCTATTTCTAAAATCCTGTAATTTATATCAACCTGCCAAAAGCGCTTTTATCGCTACAAGATTACTGTACACTGAATGGCTGGACGATTTGAGGTGAATATAAGGAAGTAATCCAGTGGCCGACGTGGGTCTGCAGCCGCTCGCTTGTTAGGAATGCGGGTTCGAATCCCGCCAAGGGCATGGATGTCTGTCTCTTGTGAGTGTTGTGTGTTGTAAGGTAGAGGTTTCTGTGTCGGGCTGATCACTCGTCCATAGGAGTCCTACCGAGTGTGGTATGTCTGAGTGTTATAGTGAATTCTCGACAATGAGGAGGCCCTGGACCATTATAGACTGTTGCGTCATGGAGGGGGGGAAAGAAGTTCTCTGGAAAGAAAGTAGTAACAATTTTAATGAGATTTAGAGGGTCTTAATCCATGTGGCTTATTTCCCTGACTTCAGGATTAAATTAAGTAACTGTGCGCACTTCTACATTTATTGATACGTACTTAGATCTACATATTAAAAAAATAGAATTCGGAACTAAGTACACTTCCATCAATTTCGGTACGTGTCATCGCTTTGTGTTTTGTGATGCAAAAATGGGAATACTTTCACTCAGTGGACACAACTTTATTGATAAACAATTACTTCCCGAATATAAACGTGTGCAGTGTTGCCGACCAGCAAATATTTGATAAAGCATTTTCCTCCATACATGAGAATCGGCCAAATAAAATTAAGTAGTCATACAGTGTCGATATACGTAATGCTTTACAAAGCTAGGAGGAAATAAATCCAGACGATAAAACAATATAGGTTGTAGTCAAACCTACACCACCATGTACGAAAATAAGGACTGGTAGTAACTGTACCAAAGTCAAATTGCAGGGAAAATTCTGATCAATCAGATATATTTTCTGAAGTTATATATTATGAACTTTACATAATTTTAACGAATTTATAATGTAACGTGCATGTTAACAGCAAGACTAAATAGGGTATAATAATATATACAAATAACTGTTGTAAGGTGTGAGATTTCAATAACACATATAATTTAATAAAATGTGATATAGGGTTTGTCCTTATTTTAATTTACAGTCGTTTAGCCTGATGCCTTTAGTACAAAAGCCGAAAAATGTAGCTATTTATTGTATAAAAATAAATTTGTTTACAAAGAAAGTTGTGTCGACTGAGTCAAACAATTATCTTGGATTCTAACTTCCATTAATTATGAAGCATCTGTTCTTAGAATCGTTTTTCTAACATGTACACGTAATACACAAAACTACATATTATATTTGCGGTTTTATAGTAGGTTAAAAACTGCCTTGTCTGAATTTACTTTGGTTTATTTTTATAAAAGACATAAAAGCCTGAATTTTAAACTGGCTACATTTTGGGATGTGACGGTGCCTAATTTCGAAGAGAAGTACTACTTTTCGGAGGAACCTGTTGCCTCCATTTTTAAGGTACACGGTTTGTACCTATCTAAAAAACACATGGCTTCTCACCCCAGTCATAATCACTTCTGTCGGACCCTCAGATACCAAACAACATTCCCGTTGTGTGCGTACAAACACGAGTTTGCATGCTGTAAAAGAGAGGGACCTGACAGGCGGAACAACTTAGATCAGCGACAGATCGGCTGACTTGCATTTGGAAGTCGTCCCATAATTTTGCCTTAATTAATTTCCGATCCCATCTTAGCCACATTCCCAGCCCACAGTATCCTCCAAATCCTTCACAGTCCTAACAACATTACGTGACCTTTACAAACAAATACGCTCTTCGTCACTTGACATCCTAATTCACTCCTTTACTTCAACATTCTTGTGTCCAAATGTTTCCTAAACATTTTATTTGCAAATATTTGTAACTATGTTGATTTCCAAGAAAGACAACAGGTTCTACGAACATACAAAACAAATGGCAAAATTATGTTGACCTACATATTCACCTTTATAGTTTTAGAATGTAAACTAGTGATAAAAAGTTATTAGGAGGCTTAAGATAGGCGAGAAATTAAGCACATAGAGTTTAATTTTAAGCGCGCGCACGTGTGTGTGTTCGTACGCCTTCCTTTAGCAAGGCTGTCATCAACCAACACACACAGACCTTCAAAAGAAGGACTCACACTTTCGGCTTTCGAAACCCCAACAGAAACGTTTCTGTTTACCAACAGACTAAAAAATGAAATTTCCATTCCATTTCTCAAAATGTGTTTCCCACTACTGTAAAGTTTCTTGAAGGTGGAGGTGTCTAAAAAGCAAACAGAAGTATATTACAACATAAAACTTTTTACAATATCCATAAGAAGACTTTAAGCCCTACAGTCTAATAGAGAAACTACGTTACATTTTAAACACAGTAAATGGACACACCTTCCAGGATGGAATACTGGAAGTCGTGTTACTTAACTTCTTCTCTAAGAACGGCCTGCCTCTGGGGATTTTACACGCTACCTAAATATCAATTACAAGTATCTGACAAGTAGCTACCCACGTTTGTGCACCCTATAAGTTCTGAATCTGTGTAAGTCATTTTGCACAACAGTGTTCCTCTGTAATGTGTTCCTTGTTTATTGATTCACTTAACGATGCCGTTTTACTGCTCAGGTAACACAGCGTCGAATAAGCAGTGACAAAACATAATGAATTATGGATTGGTCAAATTATGGAAGAAATAAATAGTGATAATTTAACCTATATTTGGGGCAGAAGCTATGGATAGGTCTTGAGATGTGCCAACATAAAGCTGCTTTCAATAATGCTCTGTGGCCGCGGAGAATTTTGTGATTGTGAATTAAAGTAGAATTTGGTCCAACAGAGAATTCCGGGTTGTTCATTCTAATTAACAATTCTAATACTCATAGTAATGTGCCTATGACATTTGACATCAGAAACTCTTTTTGCAGCAGTAAATTGGCCGGAGGGTGAAGCTAAATACCCATCTTCATGCAGACAACCTCCGTGATACACTACCTGTCTTTACTTATTACCTCATCCAATCGAGAATATTCCTTTTATAAAACCCAGATATCGTATTCAAAAGGCTGGACATTAGATCCTATCCTTGTCCAGTTCAATAAATTTCACAAAAATTTCTTGAGTGCTATCCACCCATCGATGCATTTTCTGAGGCTTCCTACCAAATTACGAGTATTCAGATTCTTACAGCGTATTTTCACTGACAAGTGTGTTGTGCAGTCCTATCATGGACGAACGTACTTGACTCCATGTGACATAGGTCTACAATACATGGAATTGTGTAACCAGGATCCCTCAGGATACCTACGTAGCATGGTGTTAAGGCACAGAGGTAATGTTACTTGTAAGATCCATTTCTAAAAAATCCCTTAGAGTCTGAAAAATATAAAACATTGTGGTCACCACATACACCCCTTGCTTACAGATCTCAAAGCTTCGCATCTTGTCCATAAAGTAAATATTTATATTTCCTAAGAGTTTTGCAATAAACAATTATTTTCCTAACTAGCAATAACCAATTGGCTATTGTAAAGTAAATACTTTGTTTTCTGTGAGCTTCGAATTGCATTCTTACGTATTTGTTAAAAGAATTTTGGGCTTCCAGGGCTTAAACATTTCCTTTCCTTTCTGTCATCTGCAGAGTATTCGTTAATAGCAGCAAGGACCACAACTCGTGTTGGAACAGCGACCCGCGACAATCTGCCGACCTACAACTGTTTCACATGGGGTCAGGTGGGCTCGCCCATAGCAGGGCTGCACAACTGTGTCATGTGGTAGATATGTTACATGTGGGTTGGAAACCTCAGACAAATCACCCATGTGTGTATATCGTTAGAGAGATTTAGTGAGTATGGAATGAATTAGGTCAGAATAGGATGAGTGCCCGGTATCCGAGTTATTTAAAAAGAATTCTATGGAACTGATGAGAAATTAGCAACGACTGAAGATAAATAATGTGTCGCGAAGGTGGTTATATACATTAAAGGAGTTAGCGTCGAATGAAATACCGAGATAACAAGGTAGGAAATGTCGGCAGGACGAAAGATTTGGCCCTTTCGCTTTCTTATTGTCCCTAAAATTTTTTTCCGTACCTTCGTAGAAGACTAACAGTCTTTCTTATATCATCATCTGTTCCTTAAAGCTCAGATTATACCTCACAGAGACCAGAATGTGTCTCAGTCTTAGTGTCTAGATTGTTCAATATTTCTTCTTTCTCAGGTCGTATATGAAGTGTAAAGACCTGCCTGAATTTCCATGGTTAGATCTTCAAAAAAACGTTTAAAAGTTCCGCCTCAGTTCGTACGTCACATAGAATACAGTCGCTCTCAATTACAATCAGCAATAACGGCGAGATATTATCATAAACTTTAGTAGTTCTTCATGTAAAGCGTCTTTTATTTTTGTCTGATTTTAACCAAAATCGGTAAATGTACACAAATTTTAGCCAAACACAGACACTTTTTTTTACAAAAATTCTTTTGGTATGATTCGCGCTGTTAAATGCGTAGAGTTGGCCGGACGGACAGACATGATGACGTTAATAGTAACTTTTTGCAAATCCTTCGTAAACGGGCCTGATTTCTAATAATTAGATACAAAATATTTGCAGCTGCTTGGGAGAGACACAAAGTTAGGGTAGAATTCTTCTGGCAGAGACTCGAAATGAGTATCTGCCGAGTGGAAGAGAAGTCACGTATGGTTGAGTTAAACCGTTTGATGGTACTGGGAGAAATTAAAGATCATCTAAAGAAAGAATATTTGTTCTTGGGATTCGATCCGTGTCCCCCTCCCAACATGCAAGAAATCGAGTGTCACGGACAGTACCATGCACGAATCACAAATGGTGCCAAGGACTAACTAAGGAGCGGTGATCAGAACGTCTTTATAATTTGCTATCTTGCCTCCGCTGGAAATCCAAGGTACTTTAAACTGCAAATTAAATGTGTCATTATGATGATGACGATAATGATGATGATAAAAGAGAACCAAACAATAAATCAGATGATACATAATTCAGTTCGTAATGATAAAAATAATAAGATAATATTGATGAATGAGGGGTGAGTATGAGGAGACAATAAAAATACTAACAAACAAAATGGGTATATGATGACAACGTAGACGATGATGATGATGATGATGATGATGACCGTATCTGTATCATCTTCGTTATTATAACAAAGATGATACTGATGAAAGGTTATATCAACAAAATAGAGAAAATAAAATATAAACTTTTCGCGACGGTAAGAATTAGAATTGACTTCTGCATTGTGACACCGTTTAGACTGTTATTTGGTTCTTCGGAAATTTACCAACACGCCAACTGCAATTAACCAAGCAGACCACAATTGTAACAACAACGAAGAAAGAGACTATGAAAGGATAATCTCACACACAGATATTTAGCCAAAACTTGTGACTCGCCTGTGTGGGTTCACTCAGAGCCTTTCAGAAAACTACAATATCTCTAACGTGTAGAACATCTATATATAGACCATAATATAAACCCGCAATCAACTGAGACTCTCACCCCTTTTCAAGATTACCACTTGAATCTCCGAAGAAAAAAAACACTGCACAAAGAAGCAAAATGTAAAATATCTGAAGGATTTGTTCTCCCCTGAATTCAATGATCGTCTTCTTAGCATGGGAGAGTGTGCTGAATTATAATCAATATGCATATGCATGACGAAAGTCTCAGCACAGCTCTTCCATAATATGTACAAGAATGTTGTTCTTTTTTATTGTGGTGTTCTGGGTTATGATACTGTCTTATGGTAGGCGGGCACCACCATTAGGATGAAGAGTCTGTCTGAGAATTCAAAGTAGAAGTTTGGAGGAAGAATGGTTGTAACCACCTACCAGACTACATGGTGTCAAAGTCCAGTAGACAACAATATGCATATTCATCTCTGTAAAAACCTGAAATCTCATCAGGTGACTTGGCCAAAGTAAAGATATGGCACCAGGTGGGCCACGCAAACTGTCATACTTTGAGTGTAATTAAAAAGCACTGATTCAATACCAATAAAGGAATGAGTTTATGAGCACGTCTCTTTAATTCGGACAAGTTTAAAAGTCTCATTTTTAATCATCTCAAGGCTGTATAAACCAAGGTTAACGGCTTCTGAATGCTCTATCAGACTGCGGTGGTTCAACAGGGCTCCGAAGCGATTAACAGGATTTTCAGCATTTAACTCACTGGAAACTTGATTTTATTCTAAATGTAGGTCACAGATTAAAATTGTGTTGCCCATGAAATGGAATGTTCCAGTCTGTCTTTAATTCATTCGTGACATCTCTCAATATGAATTCCTTCCAAAATCTATTGTAATGCAAGTTTTATAATCCTCGTACCACTCGATTCAGTACAGTAATTACTTCTAAACGTCTTTTAAATCTTTGAAGTCTGAAAGCCACGCAAACAATACATAGAAAATTACTGCTCTTCCAATACAAAGACTAACTAGTTAATGCTGTTCGGGGAAGTAATCCCTGTTTTTCCTGAGTCTTAAGAAACAAATAAATAAAAGCTGTGGACAAAATTCTGGTTCTTAAGTGTTCAGCATTACGTTCCTCACTCTCTTCATAATATTTACTTCTAAATTATTTCCCCAAGTAAACCCAACATAATTTTTAATCGTTTTCACAAGCAATTTTTCTACACAACCAGCAGCTTCTTTCTAGCAGCAGCACGAGGAAGTAAGTTTACAATGAAGGTATGCAGATAAAAAAGAATAATTCATTTGTGGCAAGGCACCATTTCATAAAGGCTTGTAGACGAGTAAAGACGAATAAACACAAAGCTCCTCTGCACTACAGGAGACGAATGGTCATGTAGCTTGAAGCTCCGTTTGATTTATCTATACAGAATAGTGCCCGGTACTCTTAATTAGGAAGTTGGCTGATGGTGGTGTGAAAAATACATTCTATTCTGCAGAGTGAAACGTGGATCTAAGAGTACATAAGAGAAATAAATACCAAATACAAACTTTATAATGAAAAATGTTCTTTTTGAGGCTGGGTGGGATTTTTTTCTTTTTCTCCAAGTGTCCATTATATTCATTAAATATTAAAACATGCATTTACCCAGAGCAACGAGCGCTGTGGCTCGACGTCTCGGTAAGGTAGGCAGTATTTCTGCTTCTTGTTTTAAGGGTCTCGGAGTTAGGTAAGTGTATGGAGATGGGCTGTTACAAATGAATATATATATAATTTTACTCAGTCGCTCTATAGCGGATTAGTAACTAAAATTAGGTCACGATCGACTCCTTCCAGATACCATCCTTTTCATAATTAATTAATCATCCCAACAGCCGAAGTTGTATAATCTCGGCAAATCACTACGTCGTTAAATGTGCAGAAATAACGAGAAGAGGTCGTAGGAATTGAAAGGAATTCTGCAGTATAATGGGAAATGCTACTGATCCCCCAGCATTCAGCTCATGATTGGGAGATGAGTTATGGTTGTCGTGACGCTACAACATACAAAGAAACGTAATCGGTTACGTCATCAGTCTAAACTTCCAGTCTCACCTCCAAGCAGCTTTTGTAATCAAATTATGTACCGCAGTGTTCCAGTTTTTTTTTTAAATTCCACATAAGATGGTTTTATCTACCTCTCATTCAAGGGCGTTCCTCTCCAAGTACTTCATTACAGAAAAGGCAGTGACGTCATCCAGTAAAGAAAATGGTTACAGGCAACAGGCAATCTGTAGAGGGAAGACGAGCCTCTGGCTACGTTTCTCGGTGAATTGTCGTCCATACGTCATTCATTTTACACTGTCCACTATTGTTGTGGTGTAATTAATTTTATCTACGCTAGCTATATGCCTGCTGATGAATCCAAATAACACTTTTATTTAATAACAGATGCGTTTAATTGCGTTCCTCCCATAAACCGACGTACTTAATCTTCTGGAGACTCAAGCTCCTTTAGCATAAATACCATTTAAAAATTCAGTTTATACATCAGAAGAAACGCTCACCTCCGTCACAAAACACAGATTCTTCTTCTTCTTCTTGTTTGCCTTATTAAATCTACGGTAAAGTCATTACACGTACAAATCTTATTTGGTGATGACGCGAGTGGATTTGTTACTGTGGGATTAGAGGTGGTCAGATTTTCCTTAGGACATATTATTCTCCGAGTACTTCGCTTTTCCTTGTCAATTACCACTAATAAAATTATCCATATTCGTGCATAATGGACTTATTCTTTCTTTTTTTTCTGTGGCGCTACAGCCCAAATCAGGTCTTGGCCGCTTCGTTTTGAGTTTTCTAGATCACACACAATTAGACATATACACCTTGTAGGACTCCTCTGAACGAATGATCAGCTCGTCGCAGAGGTCGCTACCTACACAATACACAACAAACACAAAAGACAAACATCCATGCATTCAACGGGATTCGAACCCGTGATTCCAGCAATCGAGCGGCATTATACCTACACTTTAGACCCCACGGCCACTGAGATCAACTCATAGACTTATCAGAGCCCACAAATCCAATACAGCTTACCCCCAATAAATGATAATAAATGAAAATTCCGTTTTTAGTGCCAGCAAACTTAAGGAACGAACCAATGATGGCTCGGTCGATGCAGCTACTGCGATGTGTACTGGCAACAGAGCAATGGGTATTGGATTACTGTCAGGGTGAGAGAACTTTGTTCTCCACCGCGTCAACCTCCCATCCAATGATTCCTCTCCCACGGAGGTAAATCAGCCGAGACCTGAAGCTGACGACTACTCACCATATACTGGCGCGGTCAAAAATGAGTGAAGCCATAAGTTCACTACGTCACAATTCTTCACGTCGTGCTGATTATTTAAGCAAAGGAGGGAAATCACGCCCAAGGAATTATCTATGGATACGTTATTGATATTGTAAAAATCAAAACGTAAGTCTTTGTGACGTAAAAAGAGAAGAATTTTGTGGTTTCTTTTACGGACTGTTTGTTATCAGTTCTTTGTGTAAGTTGTTGACTTCGATAAGTATTTTTTTTTATGGCTCGACAACCCTATATGGGCCTGGGTCTCCTCATTTCGTCGAGGTTTCATGATCACACACATTTGAGACACACCACAGTCGGTAGGACTCCTCTGGACGAGGGACCAGCTCGTCGCAGAGACCTCTACCTGACAACACACAACACTCACAAGAGACAGACATCCATGCCCCCTGTGGGATTTTTTTTTTAACTTTTTCCTTTGATCCATTTTTGTACTTCTAAATCCTTTTTGTCCTTCATGCCACTTATGTTCCATACTACTGTCCTTATACAACAAACACAACACAAACATCCATGCCCCCGGTGGGATTCGAACCCACGATCCTAGTAAACGAGCGGCCGCAGACCCACGCCTTAGACCGCACGTCCACTGGGATCGGCCTTCGATAAGTTTACTGACTAATTAAAAGTAATATGGTTGCGATCTGTAGTGTACCTAACAAAATAAAAACAGGTGGCACGTAAATACCACGTCGTGTTCAACAAACATTTTCAGCACTTTGCCCAAACAGCCTATTCGCATTAACTTTTCCGTTTTTGTAATGGATTTTTCTGTGAAAGAGAAAATGAATTTTGAAATGTTATTTAGATCACAGTGCATACAGCTATAACTGCGACCTGCCAAATCAGTCATGGACTTCTTTGATTTCCATAATTTTACGCTGCACTACATTGCGCTCTCAACATTAACATAATATTATATTATAATGAACATTATGCCATTAATTCAAAATTTGTGCAGATTCTGTTGGTATGTGCCTATTTATTACGTACTGTCATCAGTACATCTCTCATTTCTTTGTGTTACTATGAGACCAATGGCCCACAGTTTAATTGCCTCTCAACCTCGCCTATAGATAATATTTCCCTTTAATTTACCCATACTCCAGACCATGGGTCCCCAACCCGCGGCCCTCCAGGTTCATTTATATGGCCTGCGGCCACATTCGTAAAGTATTATATACTATAAAAATGACACAATAATTTAGGCAGTTCATTACACCACGTATTGTTATTTTTGCTCGTGACGTCCGCAAACCAGCTCACAATAACGGGTGTGGCCCATTGCCAGAAAAGTTTGGACACCGATGATCTAAGAATTTTTACGTTGCTCCGTGATGAGTTGGAGTGAAGGGAGAGAGCAGGAGATGATCGCAGTCTATATATTGGTATTATTCACCAAATATTATTATAATTATTTGATCAGATATTGATGGACAGGGCGTGTAGCAAGCATAACAAAAATTGCAAATAAATGCAAATTGTAATCTGAAAACTTGAAGGAAACAGGGGCTTTAAAAATTTAAGCATAAAATTTACTTACTTAAAATTATGTATGAAGCTGTTGACTGATTCAACATGGCTCAGGACAGGACCCGTTGACGAGATCTCGTAAACAAGATGCTAAATTTCGAAATCAATTAAATCAGCAAATTTCTTAAGTAACTGAGCAACTATTGATTTTCCAAGAGCGCGTATAGGGTACTTTATCAAGATCACGTTTTCCAAACATAGACGCGAAGATTGCCCCAATCGTCTGGAAAATCTCTACCAAAACACACTGAGTCACATTCGAGACTGCTGTAATTTTAACTGTAATTGCAGCAAGAATCTCAGATCTCATATATTATGCAGTTAATTACTCACTGGCTTAATTAAAAACTGCTTTATACCTGGACTCAAAATGAATTCAAGGCGAGCCAGTCGACACGTATCCAAAGCGTGGGGACACGACGCACTGAAGTCACATCGGCTTCGAAGAGCCACTCCTGCAGACAAGAAGAGATCTATGTGACATCCTACCTTTATCGGAAGGATGAAGTCACCGGACTAGAATGTGTAGGTCACAGGAAGTTCCTCACACAATCAGCACTTATACTTAAACAATTGCATAACCCACTTCGTGTTCTAAATTGTATACCAAACAACAACTTACACGTAGATTAATCACTTACACACAGTGGCTACTCTGTTGATACTAAAGTCGCCGTCCGCCGTGTGTCCATATTAAGGCTCACTGTGTCCGCTACAACTTATACCTGTCCCGCACAGCTTACGCTGCATCTTGACAGGATGGGCGCTGTTAATTATGATAGGTTGAAAGGTTAAGAAGTCGAGGTACACGGCGTAGCTCATGATGTGGAGAGCACGACATTCTCTTCAGGGTCTTAACGGCATGCTCTCGGACTGATGACCAAGAAACAAAACAAAACTTAGTAGCATGAAGGAATGATTAATAATTTATTGTTTGTTTCGCGCCATAATCTTACGCACTAATATAAAAATGAAAAACTGGCCTTCCTCGCTCTGCTCCTTGGGCTTATGAGGAGCAACTTGATGTCTTCTTATCATCTTCAACGCCTGGACATCCATTCGTGTTTTGTCGGGGTTAGCTCAGATTATGTCTTCGGGAATAAGAGGTATGCTCCTCGAGCCAGTTGTTTGTTATGTGTGAAATTATATTGAAATTCACCACATAATAAAAGCTTAGGGTCACTGTCTGTTTATTGGATTCAAAAGTTAATCAAATATTTTTAAGTTACAGTATTGATGGCATGTCTTGTAACAATTTGAAGTTGTTAAAAACTTAAAAGAGAAAGCAAAACTAAACAAATTTCTTGATATATTATACTATCGCCATCAGAAATATAACACGTCTTCTGCTTTTAAGAAATGTTACAGTTGTACAATTAAACTCGTCGATTGGAACTCACATTAAAGTTCGCTTGAACTCTGTATAAATTCGATCGGGTGTCCCGATAATAGGAAACATCTCATTTTTGTAGTTTTTGCTCGGTGTCGAGCTTTTGTGTTCCGTCGTTGATTGTCTCCTCAACGCTGGTTCAAGATTCTCTGCCTGTTAGGAATTATAATTTGCTTAGCAAAGGCACGTTAAGTGGGTCTTTTTCTTATTAAATACAAATTATTTCAGGTCAAGCTAAATTATTTTAGTGAATTAAGCTTTTCCAGTGAATGAATTTCAGCCTTTAAGTTTTAAGTGTCGAACTTTAAGAGTATGTAACCAATTTCCTTGGTCACCAGCTCTTCTTTCGTAATCACAGCTTTTGCCTCTATGCGGGTTCTTTTGACTTGTACCTATGAGGAAATAAAACTTCAAGCGGCGTGTGTGAGCAATTAATGGTGCAGGTAGTTGAATTATGTGCTACACAAATGTTTCGTGTTGCTCGTATTTAACCTGTTTCCAAGGACGGACCTGAAACAGGCCTGACAAGGGATGTTGGGCCACAAAATATTCCGTTCTCTCTGAAGAACACTTTATGCAAACGTAGAGCACAGCGGACACCGTCCTCTGACTTAGTGTCCAGCAACTTCTGACTGTCGAATCACTGCCCTTGTACATCATCAGCCATTTAGTGCTCCAATTGTGACTACTGTAACAGATTTGTCTTCGAATTCTGTGATTGGTCAGACAACGAAAGACTGTCTGCTGGCGCTGCTTGGCCAGTCCTTCTTAACGAAAATTACGTAATGCTTAGCAGCTATTTTAATTACAAATTCTGTGGGAAAAAAACGTCCACAGGCAGAAAAGCTGAAGAATTCATATAGGGCTTCAGAAAGCAAGATTAATAGTCCATAAATTTCTCAACGTGTAAGAAGTCGAAATGGTCTCTGTTCGTGTAATGAATACAATAAATGTCACAACTGGAGAAAATGAAGTGAATTTCGAGAATTTAAGGGCGTTGTTCCCAATCAAGATT
This sequence comes from Reticulitermes speratus, assembly GCA_021186555.1. Lineage (NCBI taxonomy): Eukaryota > Metazoa > Arthropoda > Insecta > Blattodea > Rhinotermitidae > Reticulitermes > Reticulitermes speratus. Next base: position 28,724,112 of record JAJKFL010000005.1, read on the forward strand.
TTCGATGTAGTCACACGGAAGAACATCAGCGATTGCACTTTGACCAAACAAAGTTTCAGAATTTTACCTCCTTCGCTTATTAAGGGTTGGTTTTTCTGGGATTTGAACTCTATGTTCTGCTACGCTCCCTGCTTTGAGAAGGAAATCTACATATTCATATTTTTAGCATCTTCCTCAGAATAATCAGTAATTATTTCCCCGAAGAATATTAATTGGTTGGCTTTTGTGAAGGAGACGAAATCTGTTTTATGTGTTCTCAACCCTTTAAAGCCTAGTGCGTAATACATGTACCGCTAAGATTAACACAAACTGCGTTTTGTATACGCAGTAATTTTGTGTTCCGCGAAATTATTACAGTAAAAAACAACGATTTTCCTAGAAAACACTCGTCAAATTCTCTTTCTGACGGAAGCACACTGTGTGCTCTGTGAGGTACAAACTATATATTTATATAATTGCAGATTAATCTGCGTTCAGAGGGTTAAATATTACATAAATTGCCAATTTCAAATGGCTTATTTGGAAGCTATTTGATGTTTCTTCTGAAGAGTATTTACATTTATCATGTTTTTATTTAAATTTACATGTAGTTATTACAATAAACAGCCATTATTATTCTACACAAAATTAACAAATCATTCTTTCTAATGGAAACACAAATGTTCTCTGTTAGCTAAGATCTAAATTTTTATATTGCTATTAATCTACAAAGCGTTAAGTATTACACAATTTGCTACGTTCAAAGGGCTAACTTTGTCATTCACTTGGTGCTTTTAAAGACGGTCTCTAGTTGTCATATTTTCTTTTCAGATAAATACATGGTACTCCTTGGCATAATATTAGGAAGGGTGTTCCGGACCAGAATGTAGCATAAGTGCATGAAGATTAGGCCCTACTACTTTATTAGCCGTAACTCGATAACACATGTGCGTGTATACCTTCACATATATATTCACACAAGCCAATGTGCATGGTTTATTGCGCTTAAAGGGACGCAGTTACGCTCAAATCTGACATATGGCATTAATCGTTAAACAGTCTCGATGCTTCTTTCGGTAACACACGTAAATTCCTTTACATTATCTGCGCAAGTCAGAGTGTATGTATGTATGTATGTATGTATGTATGTATATACGTATGTACGTATGTATGTTGGAACTTACAGACTGCGCACTACGCATTGTTGTGCAGATGGCGCCAACAGGCAAAGGCAGTTGACGCATTATTCGGTAACACGTGTGTATTCTTTCACCTTTTAATAATAAAAGCAACATATTTGTTTTTGCTATTGTCATAACGAACCCGTAAATCGGGGATGACGTTGAAAGAACGCATACGTAGCATGAGGGGACAATATTTTAAAGTAAATAACGGTAGTAATAAGAGTAATTCATAGTTTTGTTAATAAATAAATGCCATATATTCTTTAAGTTTACGATATATATAAACTTTCCAACTAGCATCAGTTTCTTTATTTGAATATTGCTCTTATTTTAAATTTATTTCTCCAATTAAAGGAAACTAAGTCTCCCGGATGCAGTACAGATACGTAGTTCGTCCAGTAAATGTGTGAATTTTCCGAACTGTTGAGAAATGAGTTCATCCCATAGTGTTACCATCCTTGAATATCGATCTATCATTTACGTGGTGACCTTGTCACAGATAAGATGGGTGTGTGCACAGCTCGTTGCGGGCGGACCTTGTATGTAGCCTCATGATATATAGACTGCCGACATCCTAGCACAATTTTTGTAATATTTATTTGGAAACCATTCTTCACGCCAAAGTGCTATCTGTTTCTACATTTTTGCACATTTTTTACAGTAGTGTGTTAAATGGCCAGTTATGTGTTTGGATGTAGCAGAACAACATTATCGGAATTCTTGTTTCTGAGCAAGAGAGCCAGACTGCTGCTGTGGACCGTCAGAAATGCCGCTGTTTTTCTGTGGCTTTTGTGGCTTGAATTTTCAAAGTACCAGTGTTTGATAGACTTAAAAATATTAGATAAGATAAAGCAATCCCTGTACAGTCTTGGACAGGCCCTGAGGGTTCTAGCAGTTTGAGGCTTCCAGGTTTCAAGACAATCGACATATGAAGGTGGTAAGGTTGTCAGCCCTACGCACCGGCCGCCTGTATCACCCAGGAAATATTCCTGGTACTCATTCCTGTTAGAGGCTGAGTCGACCCCAGGGCCATAGTGCGACCGGAAGGATTATGTGAACGAAAAATTCCAATGACGCCATCGGGACTCGAACCCGCGACCTTCCGGCTTGTAGCGCAGTGCCTTAACCAACTGCTCCACCGCGTGCCCCAAAAATGGTTTAGACTACCCCAAAAAATAAAATATTTTTTTGGTATTTGATGCTCTCAGTAGGAATTCTGGAATTTACTGTCATGCAGCTATAGTCTTGGTGATGGATGTAGAAAGTGCCACCGGAAAGTTGGAACTCATGTGCACAGAGTACAAAATTGTATCTCTCAAAAGACAGAAACGATAACATCCTCCAAAAAAAATTGGTTTATGTAATATTTGACGTTCTCAGAAATATTACGGTCTTATATTATTACAACTTGCACGGTAAGTAACCCCTCTCAGCTTAATTACAATCACGTTGTTTACTCAACTCTAAAGAAAAGAATATCTATCACTTAAAAATATACTGAATTACTTACAGCCTCTATAGTGAGCAGTGTAAAACGATTTAAGGTAGATGATAAATAAAATGTTGTGACCTGTTTAAATATAGTACCATAGTCTGCAATGGATGCGTACTATTATGAAATACCTCAGACAGGATGCCTGATCTCCGGAAAAATAACCCAGTTTTGGATCTCTAGATTACGAAGCACCGGTGATGACCTCTACACAAGCTTTCAAAACCTTTTCGAGCAGCGACCCAGATTAAGCCAATGGCTTTTTCTCGCGACCCAAGCAGTCAAAAAAAGAGAGGCGTAAAATAAAAATACATAACTGGGCATAATAAATGTGACCTTCTAATGATTTAATAAAATTAGTATAAAAATCAATATTTTCAAATCAGCATGCAAATCATTGTTTCGTGACCCAATCAGAAGAGCTTAGAGACCCAAATTTTTGCTGCGACCCTCAGGTTGGTAAAAACTGCCTACACCTTCATAATGTTTAGATTTAATAGAATTTGTTTCACTAATTTAATTGAATATTAACTGTGATGTTTCTTCATCGTGATCTAAGAAACACTTGGGTAAAATGCCACTTCATGGATGTAGACGTAGATAGAAGAATTAATAATATTAAAATGTATGGGAGAAATATGCAAGAGCGTGAGTTGGATTTAAATATAAGATCTGGCATACTTACTAAAGTAAATAGCGAAGAGTTTCCTCGTTTGTGATGCCGTGTAATTTGTGGGTAGTTTTAAGAGATTCTGCGTAAAATGCTACCTACATTTCTATCCTGAAGAGCAAGACAGTAGGCTTTTCCGAAACGCCGATAATCGCCTACCAGACTACACGCCATCACATCACATCACATCACATAAGACCTTAGAATTTACTTTCAAATGGTCAAGGAAAACTTCATGCCACGAGTTACTTATGACTAATTGTTATTTCGAACGTGGTTATACACGTCATTCTGCAAATTAACACTGATCCATGTAAAGCTTTTAGGCATAATTTTATTCCAAACATCTATGTATCTCCCGTGAGGAAGAGTGATACATGCTGGAAAAGTAATATATTTCATACGTAAACAATACAGAATGCTCAAAGAATTCAAATTCATCCTATTTTGAGAATCATAAAAATTACAGCCAGCATTTTCTCTCTAAATACCTAACCTAATTAACCTATCGAGATTAAACGCCTTACGTCGAATTCTCTGTACGATAACACGTAGAATCTTCTGTTCTATGGCATTCAATTTTAATGGCGTTTTCCTTTAAAATTATGCGCTGGTCGAAAATTTATAAGAGAAAGGTTTCATATCTGCTTCATCAAGGAATCGAGTGCACAATCTTTGCATGAAACACTATTCTTTGAGGATCTGTGTAGGGTATCTGTCATTTTGACTTTGCACATTTAGCGAAGAGCGAGGGGTAGCGGTACCCAAAGGCAATAACTATTAATAAGAAACTGTGTTGTTTCATCATATTAGGTAAGGAGTATATAGGAAACGCAATTTACTGTTCAGCACTAAGAGGAAAACATCGTTCTCCAAAAACAAGTTCAACGAGCCGCAGGCGGTTCTGGACAGGAAAGGAAAAAATATTTACCGGAAAAGACAAGGCAGTGTTCAAACCCCTTAACATTCAAACTTCTGAGATATCGCTGCTTGATAATATTCAAATAATCCAGCAAATAATGACTTTGTTTAAAAAATAGGAACTCTAATAACCTTCTCCTGGGACAGCTCAGAAAGAGCTATGGAAGTGATGAACACAAAATTCCAAAGCCTCTACCCGGAACAGAAATGTGGCCGCCTAGCTGTAACATTGTTGTTGAATGATCAAGTCTAGTATTCCGCTTGTAAGTTGTTCCAAGTGAGTAGGTATTTTTGAAACACTCTGTATAATGTGGAGTGAATAATGGACGATACTGGCTAAGGTTATCAGCCGTACCTGAGAAATGAGCTCGTCTTACGAAACAAATAAGCATCTGCAAGGATCTTTTCTTGCTAAACAGTCAGTGGAGTATTTTCGTACGTTCAATCGTAACGAAGTATATGGGCGGAGTCCTAACTTGCGTAAGATTTACCAATATGCCAGTTGTAAATGATGGCAAGACAAGGACGGGTTACATGTTATAGTACATCCAGTCGAGACCCGAGGCTGGCTATAACATTCTTCGTTACAATGGAGCGGTAACCGCTATAAAGCACCTCTAATGCAGTTTGTTCCGCTTGTTGGATGTATTAAAAGGTCAGCATGAAGAATGAGATTCTGGATAGGCATACAAACCAATTGCATTGAGCAGAGACTTCCTTTGGAAGCTAAGAGTGTCTGAGTTACTCAACTTAAACTTAGCATTTTATAAAACACTAGCGTTCTTTACTGTATTTACAACAGCCTTTCTTAATATGCTGTTGTACTCTATAGCAAAGAAGTTGGCTTCCGAATTTGGATTTCCACTTCTTGTCTGTTGCCTGCGAGTGCTTATCCCAGTATCCCAGCTTTGCAGTATCTGAATTAAATTTGAAAGTAAAGCAAAAGCTACATTTTCCCTGAGGCCAGTAAAGTGTTGCGCCCTAAAGACATATGGGAGGTGCCGATAAGTGTATATAAATTTTTAACTTGAGAGTTAGGTGGAGGTGAGGGGTCAGCTTCCCGACACGACCGCTTTAATTCCGGAGGAAGAAGCCACTGTAAACAGAGCGCAGGCAGCTGGGTGCTCAAGGGAATGAAACCCAAATTCCCTGACCGCCCAGCCTGCAACTTAGTTGCCGTCCTAACTGAACAATTCAGTAGGATCACAAAAGAATTGGAATAATGAAGAGGCCTTTATTCTAGTAGCTACTGACTCTGAAGACCGAAATATCGTAGCTCTTCTACATACTTGAATCATAAGCTTCGAATAGTGTTGGAAATCTTTTACAGTATGTGCCGAGTCGTGTGATGATCAATTATTTCCGAGGGCTGCCCCCTAGGTCACGGATGGAGAACCTATGGCTTGGGTGTACAAAGTAGCATGCAAAACAAATCTTTTAACTCGGGCGCCTAATTTATGGGGTTTCATATTTTTATTAAAAATTGCTACCTAAGTCCGTCCAGCTACAGACCATCATCTCGTTGACCAAGAAGCCTTAGGGGCACGTTATGGGAACTACTTACAACTTTCTAGAATTTGTGGTACACAGAGTTACAAAGGTTTGCCAGATCTGCCCTAGGTAAAGGCCTTCAACAGCCTCTGCAAATAGGACTTATATGAGAGGAGGCCAGGCAGCATACAGCAAAAGAACGAAGAGTGAATACAATTTTAATAAACACCTACTCCAGTTTGGGATTGTAAAGTGGAAGGGAAATGTTAGCTTATAGGAGCCACGTTTCTTTAGTGATATTTCATTAAAAATATTTTAAAAACAAAGCTAGGTTTTAAAAGGACAAAGACAGAGTCCACATAAATGAAAGTATTCATAGATCTGAATAACTCATGTATTCAGTTACATGTTAGGCGTCATGTAAGAAGTGAAAAAGAACACCTCATTTTCACATCACATGTGCGAATGCTTTTTTTCTTTCTGTGACATCTTACCAGCGCCTATAACGCTGGATAGATTTTTAAAACTTTCATATATTACACTTTTAATAAAATTTTAAAAAAAAGTATCTGTGAAAAATTACAATTATCCAGCACAGTTGAAGATATCATTCGTTACCAACAGAAGTGGACAAAACATGTGGCAAGAATGGAAGAACGTCACCTCTCACTACTGGCTTTCTACTATCTTCCGAGTGGATGCCGTGTTCTGGGAAGACCAAAAAAAATGGAAAGTTTAAGAGCAACTTCAAGGTCACGAGAAACAGGCTTTATTGGACCTAACCCACAATACTGTCCAGTTTGCTGAAGGTTATAAACTAATTTCTCATGTATTTTTAAACCATTAATCAAATTTTATAAATAGGCCGCAAGTGAGCTTCACTTTATATTCTTATGATGGGCAAGTCCAACTGCGTTCCATGATAGTGCAGCCGATATTGGGGCCCCTTACTTACCAGACCCGAATAACAACGGTCAGCTTCGATGGAATGAAAATTGACAGGAGAAAACAAACATACTACGATAAAGTTTAGTAACATGCAAAGAAAGCCGCTTGGAATAGTCTGCATTACATTACGGGTTACATTCCAAGCATTTATTCTATTTGGACGCGCAAATTACAGTACAGGAATCAACATATTCAGCAGGAAGATTAAGCGTGTATCAAGTTTAACGTCTTACGTTGAAAATGACGATGCATTCAGTTGTCGTATTTCAGTTAATAACAGAGTAAACTACTCCTAAATATTTGTTCCCATAAGGTTAACTAAATGTGTAATAAAATATTTAAAAATAATTGTGAATCGATGTGCCACCAGGTTTAGCTTCAAATAAGCTGCATTTTGCACATTGTGTGTGCTTGTGTTTCTCATATTATTCCAACAAAAACAGCGATTATTTCCCTAAAGATTATCAATTTGTAATAAACCCACGGTTGGATTTACCGATTTGTTAATAATGAAAATATTTTCATATGAAATTACTTAGTCTCCTTGCTGACACCCACAAGTCTTACCACAGGCATAACTTGGCTAATAACATGGGGGTGGAGGGAAGTCGACCATGGGTATTAGGAAATTTAATTTACGAAGGAGTCAAGAAAAAGACGTGGAAGATTCCTTTAACCAGTCCTTAACATACGAGTACAATGACCTTAGGCAAACAGCACAGAGAATTTACAGTGACTCTCTTCCCTTGTGAACGGGTGACTCAGATGCCTCTATTCTGCAACACGTAAAGCGCTGGCTTTTCATTTGTTTCTGTCTTTACACCAACCATATAATCGTTTAGACGATATTTGTTCCTCTTCAACTCAGTAGCCAAAAGTATATTCTTAGGTAGAAAAAAATATTGGAGGTGCGTTTGAGTGCCCTTGCAGCCCTCCAGGTATGCCTATGCATCTTAGTTTAGAATATGCGCGCATGCACCCTGTGGATTCCACTTTTTCATGAGTTGAATTAACGCAGTTCTCATGAAAGCAATTTTTACAGGAAAATGTTACAGATATCAGTTCTTGAGACGTAATGAATAAGATAACATGGCATCACTCGTCAGATTCCAGGCTAAGTTAGTTTTATTAAAATTTGTACTTCACTACATTTGAAAGACTTTAATACCGGTCAAGCTGAATTACAATTATTCTAAAAATTAGTGCTTTGTGGCATGTGATGTTATGTAGGTTTTTAGAGAAGTGCCAGCATATCAGATAAAGGTGATACCTCCATCACCATTAAGGAAATTCGAGACAGAATGCCCCTCGGAGATGTTCCATCTCCAAAATCTTGCGGAGCCATATACTAATCGTAATCATAGGCAGGAGGACCTCAAATTACACACAAATTATACTGCTTTACTGTAAAAATTGGGAGTGTAAGGTTTATTTATCATGTGGAATTATAACAGCTTCATAATTTACACACTTCAAAAAATATAGCTAATTTTAAGGTAATCATATCAAGGAGCTTGATGCTGGCGAGGCATGTAACAGGCATGCAAGAGATGGCGAATATTTACAGATTTTTAAAAATATGAAAAGGACATAGGTTTTAGTTTTCAAGAATAAATATTAAAGAACTGGGGCGTGTTTGTGTGTTTAAACTAGATTCAACTACTTAAATAAGCACCACAAACCGTCGATACACACATATGATCTTTAACATACGCAACTCAAACACACAAGCAAACACACGTATGTCTGTCTAATACAAAGTCTATCACCAAATATTTTATAAAAGTAAAAGAGAAGTAATTACTTATTTAGACAAAATTACATATTTTACAAACATGGCTCTATCTTATGCACTGCACAGCGTGAGAGACTTGAGGCGAGTTTTTGTAAACATAAAGGTAAAGAGCGCTTTATCCTGGTCAAAACACATTCCTTTTGGTTTTAATCAGGCGTGGAATTTCGTGAAAACCTCGGAGATAATAGCTTCCCTAGACGGACTCTGTGCTCAGTGGAGATATTTAATTTATTAGTCATAGCGGGCATCGATCTCTAGCCAGCGAAGAGCCTTGTTACGGACCGACAGACAACACAGTACGATGTGCAGTAGTAATGTCAATCGAGTCAGCAGATCTGCAGTCATAAGCGCATGCAAAGTGTGTCAGAGATATAACCACTCTGGTTGGCATCGTCCATCTTCTCAGAATGAAATAGGAGGCTGTGACCTTATACGTCTCGTGTGGCCTACGTGTGCGGTGATGGAAGAGTACACAGTGGCGGATCGTCACGTTTTCTGAGGCAACGTGTTCTTCTGTTTCGTTACAGATGCTTCATCTGGTTGACTACGTAGTAAAAAGATTACGTACCTTTCATAGGTAGACGACAAATTTATAGCCTAAACTCTTTAATGAGAAGAACTGGAGGGAAATATCATATCGAACTTTGAGGCTGTGTACTGCGTTCAAATGGTTTCGGGAAGGGGTCCAGTAAGTCTTAAAGGGGCATTCGTTAAAGACTCAAGGATGTAACGATGTAATAAATACCATTTGTGTTTCGTATTTGGTAAGATCCGGTTTCGGATTCCAAATATTTTGACTGAATAGTTTTGTGACATTCTTCACCCTTTGTACAAAAATTACAGAATAGAACCTTAAAACAGGTCACGGCGGATCCTTCCGAATGCATTATTCGAGTCAACCTTGCATAATTTTCGCAGTTTCGTTAAATAGGCTAAGACATTAAAACCTGTACATATTTTCACTTAAGAACACCCCACCTCATTATACTAAACAGCTTCATCTGTTAGATCTCTTAACCTTAGAACAAAGCGGAATCCAACCTTCGAGCAGCCCCCTGCTCTAGAGCGATAAACAAAGTACCTCTGTACCTAAAATGCTTGCAACATCCTCTGTTAGCATTGGCCCATCGTTCGGTGAACCTTCTGACGCCATGTACATAGAAGGATTAATTAAACTGTCAGTAATTGACCGATTTTTACTTCGGAAAGTGACATCACGCATGTATCTAAATTTCATTTCCATCAAGGGTATTTACAAACGTGTTGAGAGGCGTATTCCTTTCTTTCTTCAAATTTACGTCATCAATTCACATAAATTAAGGCTACGAGAATGCATCACTTTGGTATACTGCGACCGACTGATGCCAGAAATGTTTCAAAAACTATCAAACACATGTGATGGTGGATGGTTTTTGCACTATTATAATACCGTGGATGGTTGTTGCACTATTATAATACCATCTATGCTCACGTAGCACCTGATCACAGGCGTATAGAAACAGACAGCGAATCGGATAACACAGGACGTGCGAATTACATACAGACACACACACAGACGAGGGAAAGAAATCACTTGAAAGACCCAGGAGTACAGGGAGAATAATAATGCAGTGGATCTTAAAGAAACAGAACGGGGAGATCTGTCTCAAGATACAGACCAGAGACAGGGTCTTGCTAACACGGCATTGAAATTTATATTTCATAAAATGAGTGAAATTTCTTGGCTAGCTGAGGATCTGTTGGATTCCCAAGAGGGATTCTGCTCGAGCAAGCTAGTTATCAGTACAATGCTAAATGCGATCCTTACAGAACAGAGTCTCATAGAGATATTCAAACGAGTCTGTTACTGCCTACATGAAATGTGCCAGAGGCCCCGGAAATTGTTTAGTATAATTACAGAAGGAGTGAAAAAAGAAGATATCGTCTGTTCCAATTTAAGTCTTCAAGGAAGAACATTGTACATCATAATTTTGTAAATCATGTCGCACGTGTAAATGTGCCTGCATATTACTAGGCAACCACCTCAATTCTCATCTTTTAGTGCGCTGGTTGCATTTATCTCCTTTTCCTATTTTTATCCTTTTCTTTAATTTGACTCCACCTTATTCCTATTTATCTTTCTATCTCCCTTACCTTCTTTCTGAATTTTTCCTTCCTCCTCCTCCATCTTCTGCTCACAAACGATGTGGTTCAAGAATATGGACACAACTAATTTTACAGTTTGCACAACGAGGATCTACCAATTTAAAAAATATTCCTTTTCCAAATTCTTCCACTTCACATTCCTCATATGAATGATCTTAACTCTCGTGTAGCTGTGAATACTTTGTTCTTTTAAAAGTACGTTTTGGAGTTCCATTATTAGTTAGTCTGTTTAAGGACGTTGTTTAATATCGCCGATTTCTGGTGTACTAAATTCACATAATAATTTTTTTACATATTTTTTTTTTTAATTTTGTGTAACCTCGTGCGTTTTTTCCACACCCAAAAAATTATTTCTCAGTTAAAATTTGGTTAACACGTTTTGTACCGCAGGCTTCACATTCGTGAAAGAGGGCTGGAACTGCTACTGTTCTGTAATAGTTTCATTTTTGTCAGTTTGTTGGCTTGGAACATTAATGTTGGAATAGTCAGAGTCCATTAATGCGCCCTAATTCTGCCACTAAATCACGTCTTTCACACTTGATTTTAACGGTTGTCTACAGATGGCTCCATTTTAGACCCACGTATTCAGAATTGTTGTAGTTTATTGTGGAAAACAAAAGTTAATTTCGTACCGAATTTAGAGTTTTGTACTGTCAAACACAAATGTCAAAAAGTTTGAAAGTTTACACTACGTTACGGATAAGCATCAATTTAGAACGGACACCCCTGCCGTATGCTGTGAATAGTGGGATGCAGGACTCAGTGGGGCAGAAGAACAACTTTTAACATTCTGTAGCAGCTCTTTCTTATTATTATATACGAGCTGCTCTAGCGGCCGGTCCAAGATTCATAGGGGCCATTTAGAGTAGTGACAGAATCGCCATTAACTCAGTGCCCCGTCCGGGTCATCCACACATTGTAACACACCCACACACAGGGCTGGTCCAAACTACTGCCATTTGGCCAGGAATGGCAGCTAATAAACAAAGATTCGTTTCTTAAATAAAAAAAAGATGAACACTGCATTTGTTGTGAATAGAAGCCATGACCTTTCCATCTGACATTCTGCCTTATATGGACACCGGCTGTTTTGTTTCTACTGCACGTTTTTTTACGAAATCCTTAATTCAAGCTCGTCAACAACGCGCCATTCACACAACGACGCGAAATAACCTGAGTCCTCATTCTCATTTTTAGGTTTATGACGGCCCGAAATATGTGCAGCTGACCTTTGACAAGGTGTCAATTACAGCCTCGCTTATACGTGACTTTAGAGATTAGGATAGGTTGATTATGCCTTCCATAGTTCAGTTCCAGGTTTCGTTCACAAATTGCATTATTTTAGCAACGGTTGAAATTCTCTATAATTTCCGTTTGTAACTTACATGTATTTACAAAGGTTTCTCAGGTTATATTGAGCTGCGTTTGTGGATTATTGTACAGCTTATCTGGAAACAATACTGATCATGGCCCTTGTAGCATACTTTGCTGTATTGCCTCTTGAAATGTTGTGGACAGAGTAAAGAAAACGATGACAAACCTAAATCAATATAGCACTTAACCCAATTGATATTCGAAACAAGAACTCCTAAAACGAAGCAAGAATGAAGATCCCACGCTTCAGAAAACTGGCCTATGTCGAGTGGTACATAGTTAAGAAATGTTTGCAGGTATTTACCACATGAATCTTCAGGGTCATTGAAGCAGAACACTTAAGCACCGCACAAAGATATATGCTCTGTCACCTACCAGTCAATTTACTATTTGTAACAACAGTCACTTGGACGATATTAGTGATTACTGTGTTGCATAGATCCATATATATATATATATATATATATATATATATATATATATATACGTACAGCTATATCTGGCAATATTAGCTTTGTCTGAGACGTAATGGTAATGACATTTGAAGCCTGAATTTCATCTACATAACAGACATATAATAAAAATTCACCACCTACCTCAGAAAAACGACACTTTCCCTTATAAACAAAAGTTTTTCTAACGTTGTACAGGGAAATAATCGCACTATATTGTGGAGTCATATGCAGCGCATAAATAAAGAATATGGACAGAGTCTAGACCCTAAATTATTGAAGTACATAAGTAATCTCTGCGCTGCAAGAGATTAAGGCAATAATATTTATTTGCAATTAACAATATTCGAATACATTGAAGTATGGATAATACCTATCCACACTCTTCTCCATACTTCTGTTCCTCGTATAACCAGGATCAGAGAAAACGTTTATTCTTCGTTACAGCTATGATTTTGGCTTTGTAACAGGATTAAATATAGATACGAAGAAAGAAAACGACATTGATGGAACAGAAACATGCGTGGCGGGAGATAAGAAATTAAGAAAATGACTGAGTCGAACAGTCTTAAAAGAAGAAGCCACTTGTGAGCGAGCAGTAGGCGTACATGTAAAAATAATATTAAAAAGGGGTTCAAAATGGTATCTTACATTCTATACCTGATATATACCCTATATGTTATTCTACATAGGGTCAGTCATGAGTCTTTGTGAACACGTTAGAAAAGTTTCTAATTCCATAAAAGGCAGAGAGTTTTTATCTAGGTGCATAACTGTCAGCATCTCAAGGAATTTTCGTGCTGCATGGAGTGAAAGACGTGAATTATTAAAGACCGCAATTGAAGAAAAGAAGGCTCAAATCGGGCTGCAGCTTCGAGAAAAGAGAAGAGTGTTTAACGTGTTCTGTAAAGTGAAGCTTCAGTACTGTACGTGTACATGTTTAATGTACTTTATTATGATTGCAGTGTTACACCTCTAACGCACAATCGTGTGCTCTGTAATTGCATTGCGACACCACTCAGATTTGACTTTAACAAATTCAGTAACAACCTGTCTAGTTCAAATTGTCCCACCTCTTGCCGCAGTAATCAGTGGAGAATGCGCAACATTGGAATTGATCTTTAGCTGTTTCAAACTTGCACACTGTTGACTGACAGAACCCAGGAGACGCCCTCTGTGCTCTACTGTGCCCTCACCTACTTTGTGATAGATGAAAAATGTCAACCACATTAATATAGAAGGTTATGACATTTTATTGCAGCAGCAGCAACAAATAAGATTAAGCAAAGACAACTTTCATTAAAACATCAATCAGTGAAACTTATTTGTTTTAAATGTCTTTGTCCTCAAATATTTTTAACGCCTGTCTCTCAAAAACAGAGGTACTCGGAAGGGGCCTATTCTGTTACACACAGTTGAATAAAATGAAACTCAACTTGAAAATATTTTCTAAAGTCTTCCCCTAATAATACTGCAATTCTTGGGTAAATAATTCATTTATATAACATTAACAGTAAAATATGACTGCCCATAATGAATTAATCCTATGGCATAACTCGAAGCCTCAGCGATCCCCATACAAAAGTCCTCGATTTCACACTATACTGAGTCACTTCCGTCTACCTCCAATCTTCACACTTTATCTTCCTAACATTCACTCACTAGTTAACCAAACCTGATAAAGGAAACTGAAGTTTTAACAAGGCTAATACCAAAGATCCCCATGAATAAGACCCTAAATTAGCTCTGTCTACCTCCCGGCTTCAAAATATGTTTTACTAACATCCATGTTACTAATTAACTATAGAACGTCTTGGAACAGAAATGGAATGATGAAGATTGAAGACGAATCCGTGTTAGTCCCATCCACCTTCAACTGTCAAAACATATTTCCTTATGGTCTGTTTCCTTAGGAACTACTCTTTATTTTATATTATTATCTGTGATTTATTTAACTACACTGTCATTAGCCCATACTATATAACGAATCGCGCGATGTTAAGTGAATACTGAAGTGGGAAGGGCCCCATTTGGACTTCTACATCTGCACTGACGAATAAGGGCTGAGGACAACAACGAAAACACTCTGACAGCGTTGCCAATTTGCGAGCACAGATTTGAACCCCGAAACTCCTGATTACAAAGCAAGATTGCCACCCACTCAGCCACGATGTTTGGCACTATTGTCCTGTAATAGATGTACTTTGTGATTTCCGTGCACTCTTCTTCATAATCAAATATGTCATTTCGTCTTTTGTTTGTCTATCAGCCATATTTCCCGCGTCGCTTCTGTGTAACTTATTGATATGTATCTCTGGCCCGTATGTCAACTTCTACACGTGACCTGTATATACGTGCGCACCAAATGTTGCAGTGCTATTGTACTGATCTCATCTATCATCATGATTTTGAATAGGGCTTACTAACTATAATCCTATTTCAAATTTGACAGAAGCCAATTCTTAAGGCATCAATCACATCACAAATATTACCCACATTTAAACAATGCAGTTCTCAAGTCCCTTACTTCGTCATTATTTCTTGTTTTATTCCGTTATTATTCATGTATATTTCATGAAAAATTACAAATTACAATTTAATTAAATCCCGCCTTCTGTGATTACTCCACCTTCTCCTTTCTGACGAAGCACTGCTACAGCCAAAGACCTGATCCAGGTGTAATATTTACAGATATACAGAGATTATAAAATACGAACCGGTTAATAAGCTGGCCAGAATGTTGGTCAATATGTCGCAGGCAAAATGTAAATCATGATGTATTAAGTACTGTGAGCTGAGTCGTCAGCTCCCTTAATAACTGGAAGAAACTGAAAAAGAAACAACGTAAAAACTGACAATTCAAGTGATCTGGGGAATTGTACCGTTCGTATTGGTACATGACCGATGTTTCGCACCTCTTTTTGGATTACTCTGAAGCTGGAAGGGCCAAGCTCCTTTGAAACGGGTGTAATGTACCAATGCATACTAAATAACATCCCAGAAGACTGCAGTCATCACCAGCGCCGCTAGAGCAACCTCAAACGCACTTTCAGGACCGTTGGCACTGGCTGCAATTCTGTCCAGTTTCCATCAGCTGCAGTTCGGGTGATCTGCTATAAATGTAGCCTAACATTCTTCTTTATGAGACTTGAGATCACCGAGATGGTGAAGTTTCAGACGGCATAAGCCTATAATGTAATATGTATGAATTTACGCAGAAATCAAACATTCAGAAGAACTTGATGCCCCCATCTTTATGTTTCTTCGAACAAAGGTAAAAATCTATCAGTCTACAAGGTGTCATAAACCAGAGGACTACAAGTCAGTTTGCTGCCGATTTATGTAAACTGTGACTATTCATATGAATAGTAACTAACTCCGTGGAGAAGAGTCCATCTTGAGAAGGTAATAGACCCTCGGCTAGTCAAGAAATTCCCCGCATTTTATGGAACCGAAAAGTTCATTAGCGCATTCACAAGAGTCGTCCATCTGTCCCTATCCTGAGTCATATCAATCAAGACCATGCCCCATCCCACTTCTTTAAGATCCATTTTAATATTATCCTCCTATCTACGCCAAGGCTTTCCACGTGGCCTCGTCCCCTCAGGTTTCCCCGCCAAACCCCAGTATGAACCCCTCTTCTTCTCCAAAAGCGCTTCATGTCCACCCATCTTATTCATCTTGGTCTGATATACATATATATATGTAGTAGCATATAGATGTATTCGTAAACATTCTTTGCAATATTCTCTTTCAACTGTTCTTCTGCTACATAAAATCATTTATCGATACAGTGACATTTTAGAATTCTAAAGGATCAGAAATTGCAGCGTAGGAATGAGAACCAAGGACATTGCACGCTGTCTCTGTAGTGTTTTGCCGAAATAAAACAAATAAGTAATTACGTAACCGTACTAAATGACACCGCTCATTCGACATATTATATCTTTACTTTTATTTAAAACAGTATGAAAAGTTTTCTACTTTCTAACAATTTCTCACTATACAAAATTCCAGACCCGACACTGGATAAAGATAGTGATCATTACACTTCATAAGTTCTCATAACCTCTATGACGTCATGATGGTTGACCAGAAGTTTAAAAAATATCAGAAGAGAGGGGCAGTATATTTCATAATTCCGAGCTCCGAATAAATCGGTCAGCTATTGTCTGTAGTACTGCAGTTTGTAATTTAATCAGAAGGCAGACACAGGAACTGTACTCCTGCAGAGAACTAATGAACTATTCACCACATCTGATATTCAGCCTCTCATCTACATTCACAAACTCTTCTTCTATATTCGAAGTCAAGACTGTTTATTTTGAGAAGTGAGTTACGAAATATGACGTCAGTATACCTAGTTAAAAGTCCATTGTTTATTTTATCTTCTTTTATTCACCACACTTCGTCATTTTCTTCTTTCACACTTGATCTTTTACCGCCTGTTCTATTTCATTCCCCTCGAGTTAGGCTTGGAGGATCTGGAGTGGTGACCTAGCAGTTTGTTCTACGGCCAGTAGCAGTGCAGTCATGATGTTCGGGTACTTGACCAACTGAAGAAAGACATATGTACTTGCATTTCTGTTCAGATTTCGTGTCAGGGGTGTAGATTGAAAGTTACAAAAGCATTAAATTCGGATGTCAATTTCTGCCGAACAATATCGCAAGAACTCAGCAACATTTAAAATACATGGGTAAAGTTTTCTGTTAATCGAGGGGTGTGAGGCCTTTCTGATTGAAGGATGGAGGCGACGTGACAGACAAACGTATTTTTACGAGTATACCTTAAGTCTGAGCTTCTTAAAAGCAGTTAAATTCCTGTTTCCTAAGGAAATCTAGGCAGGATGGCAAGTTTGCATTTGAAATATTTTAGAGAAGTCAGTGATTTGTATCATGACTGCCGAGGTAGGTCAAAACAGATCTTCCAACTCCACTGTCAAGGAAGGATCTATAAGTAAGTATTTATGAGTATGTTTGAGTATTTTTCGAAAATAAAAAATCGAAAATTCAAGTTTCATTAAAATCTGACGAGAATGACGGGCACATTACACCAAGACCTATGTACATTTATGATAATAACTCGCTGAATTCTTCTTAGAATGAAAAATATTTCAGACAAACGTTGTAGAGAAAATCAAAACACATTTTACGTTCAAGAACGTTTTTCCGAAAATCGTGCCCTTTATGAAATAATGCGAATAAATATGGTAGAGCCAGACAGGCCACAGATGACAATGTAATATGGCACAGAAAAGTGCGATTTGCATGCCGGATAACGAAGGAAAGAATACAGACACACTTATAATACTCAATTCGTATTGCTTTTCCACAACAATAATGGCTATGCGGAGGCGCCTTGAAAGTTACATTTATACGTAAGTGGCCCTTCTTGTTATGAATTCAGAAATCCATCACCATATTCATAATACGTAACCATGCTTCCTATCCGTATTCAGTTCAGTCCAGTTCACTCTAATACTAAAAAAACTGCCTAAGACACATTTAAATATGACCTTCTTTTCAAGTCCTATCTCATAAGGAAAATTATCTTACCATATTTACACAAGTTTCTAGGCCAATATTTATGTCCCTACACGCCTCGTGCATCTCATCGTCTTTGATTTATCACCTTAACCTTTAGAGGGCATCGGTAAGTAGCTGTACCGCCCGTTTTAGCATTGAAAAAAACATTGTTCTGCGCACACAATATATTTGTATGTACTGCATAAGGTAACAAGGTAAAGCAATCCCATTACAGACCTGGACAGGCCCTTAGGGTTCTAGGAGGTTGAGGCTCCCACATTTCTAGACAATCGGCACATGAAGGTGATAAGGTTGTCAGCCCCACGCACCAGCCACCTTTACCCCCCATTCCTGGTATTCCTGGTACTCATTTCTGTTAGAGTTTGAGTCGACCCCAGGGCTATAGTGCGACCGAAAGGATTATGTCAATAAAAATTCCAATGACACCATCGGGAATTGAACCCGCCTCAACCAACTGCGCCACCGCGTGCCCCTGTATGTATTGCATGGTCCTCAGAATGAACGGATTATATACCTCTCAACAGCATTTTATCAACGGCATCCCCTCATACTACATGACGAGTAAAAGGAGGAGTACAAACCGCTAACAACTACGTTTGTAACAGTTTTATTCTTGCTACATGTTTCGGCTTTAGTGAAAAGCCGTCATTAGATAATTAAAAAGGGATAAAGAAAGATAATTAAATGCAACCATTAAAATAATACTTCTCGAGAGAGCTGAGAACTCAATTTTACAGAACTGGATTTGTATAACCTAAAAGTAGATACAATCAAGATTGTATAATAAAGTATTGAAATTAAGACATGTGCATTATGTTAAAATATTACAATTTTTTCCCAGTACTTCGGGTGCAAAAAGGGCGTTCTTCAATATTAAAATAAGCCTCGTAAGTTACAATCTGGAAACAAAATCTTGATAAGTTCACCTGTCTAAATTATAATCGAATACGTAAAAATGTGAAAGATATTAAAGGAATACCTTAGTTGAATAAATTTTTTCTTAATATTGACTGACGCTGCAGAGCTACGGTATACTATAAGTTTTTCCCCGTGGATTTTCGTTCTTTGTATCTCATCCAGTCAATTAGTTTATTTCAAACTTAAATAGTTTCTGTAACAGAGGCGCTGTGTGTTTCTCGTAAGAACAGTTTTAACTGTTATTTACATAAATTTCAGGCTACAAATGATTCAGAATCCAAGGCGAAAAGTATTATCCATCCGCTTCTGTAAATTCTCTAGGGGACAGTCTGATGTAATCTAGTTCTAGTAGTAGTTTATTTGGTTTGAATCTTGAAGGAATGAATAAAGTTCAAGTGACAATAATAACACATGAATGCACAGAGCTCGCCTTTTATATATTGAGTATAAGGCTGTCTGTTCTGAGAAACTGCTGCGGCTCTGTGGCAAGATATCCTACTAAAAGATGGGCACAACATTCATAATTTATTGACACCCTACATATGGGTCTCTAACGTTAGACTTTGGATCGTAAACAATGTCTAATGTTCACATTGGCGGATTTATACACAGAAGAAAGGCTACCCTGTATTCATAAAAGTCATACCTGGCGATAGAGTCAGGTAATATAAGGAAGAAATCTACATTTACTTGCTTTGTGTCTAATAGATTTATACGCAATGGCTAGACAATGTTTTAAAGCTACTGCAGTGCGGGGACAGACTATTTTATAAATAAACTAGGCAGTTTAGATCGTTTTATTTCATTCTTCACATATGAAATAGTTAAAGGTCCAGGAAATATATACAGGATGGTTTTTAAAATGTTCACCGATTGTTAACACATTAAAACACTTTCAATGTTCGCACAGCTCTTCATACTGCCCTACTCAATGCCTATAAATACAAATGCATGTTTCACGTTGTATTGATCTATATATCCACAAATGCATGTGTTACAGTGATCACACGTGGTTTCAGCTTTGTTGCCAATTCAAAAGTGTGTTTGGGATTCATAATGCCATAACATCTAATTCTATTATGTGTTAATATATACTTAGCTTTCTGTATAAATATACGTATTTACTGTACACGCACAAAAGCACACACAGGCAAGATTCATGACCTAATATCTTAAATTCAGGTTCTTATTCCGTAGGTAATTCTTAGTTATAAATATCACTAACAAGGTTCGATTTGCAAGAGATAAGGAACAACGGATGTTTGCAGTAATGCTACATATTACAGAGGTTTAGAGAGAGGGATAGAGATAGACGTTTATGTCCTGGGTTTTGTATTTCAGCTGAGCTTCCAATAGGCTACGGCGAGGTGTGGCTGACGAAGAAATAATCCAGATGGAACAGCGTTGTCCTGATATCAATAGACGAGGGATTTCAACGCGTTCACGTGTTCCACAGTTGAGAGCAGTAAGCGCAGTAAAGGGCAATTCTAATACATGTATGTGATTACGCACAGTATTCAATCATACCAGAATGTGTTTTGAGGCTGAGGATGGTAATTTTGATTCTAAATTAAGAAATAATAATTTTATCCAGTTGTTCCTGTGCTCTTTTCTTTGTAAACGTTTGCGTGAGAATAACTCGGCAACTGTTGTAAAAAGGACATATGTTTATACGAAATATGTGATTGGGAACAACACAGTAATAAGGTGCTAAATTTAAGGCAACGTCGTAACTCCACATATGGACAGATTTTTGGATGATTGGAAGGTTGCACGGATGATGGCAGAATGGTTGAATAGGTATGATGGTAGGTATTTCCTGATGGATTTGGCCCATTTTAGAGCCCAAGTTTCCTATAGCCATCAGGGCAGCCTTCTTCTTTACACAGTTGCTGGCCTGAATGTTCACTCCTAACTAAAGACCCGCTTTGCCCCACTTTTGTATAAACAGAAGCTTCTTGTCTCATCTAAATACTACCCTGAAGACGCAAACAGTATGCTCGTCTGAAACACCGATGGCCGTCTACCGGATTACAAGACAGTGTCATAACCGACAAAATCGCCATATTAATCTCCATCGCCTTAACAACACAATCTCCTTAATGCAAGGCTAAATCAGCCTACTTACACATCACCGACAGCATGCTACCTGGCTACGACACGATATCGGGGAAAGCAAAACCGCCTCTGTTTTCTTAATTTGCGGCACAAATAAACTGACAGCCTCTGAACCAGTTCCTAACGACATACTAGCCCCAGGTAAACTTCTACTAACTGCGTCATCACAGTTTTCGGATTGCGTCTGCCATTTTTGGTATTGACAAGAATGATTAAAGACGCAATGAGATCATAACTGGGACAGTAATGCCAACCTAGTGTCGTACTATTTCACTAAATTACAAATTTAAATTATGACACGTTGTGTTAACAAGTAGCCGAAGGCTTTTTAAAGTTGTGTCACATTTTAAAAGAGAAGTCTCGGCGCATAAAATGTAGGTTTATTTTCACCATTTATCTATAAGAGTTTCAGCACGGAGCTGGTCGGTAGTCTGTGTGACCTGAAGAGCATAAATGTGGTCTCGCTCTTCCAGTAAGACTAAAGCGCCTTTATTCCATCCGCAACTATTAACTATCACGCAGTGACAAGCAACAGGACCGCTTTTTTACTTGCGTTGAAAGCGAAAATAAAAAGTTAGGGGCAGAAATCATAAAGGTAGTGGTTTCTAGTAATGCATATTATTAGTATTCCGTTTTGTTTCCTTTCATTTTATTCTTTAAAAACTTGTTGCTTAAGTGGAAATTACATCTAAAGGAAATATGTCTAATGTGTCATTAAAGATACGCACATCCATCATGTTCTTAATTCTTGACGTACAAGAAATACTTCATACACATCCTGTACCTGCCTTCATAATCTGCTTACAAAATTTCACATGACTAGCTCCAATGGTTCGTAAGTTATTGCCACTAAGTCAAAAACTAAAAAAAATTGTTGCGCATCAATCATGTCTATTTTACATTTTACAAAAGCTCTACCTTAACAAACGCTGCATAT
Organism: Reticulitermes speratus; assembly: GCA_021186555.1. Classification (NCBI taxonomy): domain Eukaryota; kingdom Metazoa; phylum Arthropoda; class Insecta; order Blattodea; family Rhinotermitidae; genus Reticulitermes; species Reticulitermes speratus. The sequence goes on from JAJKFL010000005.1 coordinate 28,746,083, forward strand.
TTCCAAGACCTATTTAAATAATCTCTTTAGGATCCAGAGGTAAATGAAAAAGGTTCGCTTCGATTCCAACCCAAAAACTTTTCTTTCCCTCTATGTTGTTACTATGACAAGACACAATTATAAAATGTAACGTTTGGGAGGTCTCTACTGATAGACAGTGTCCAAACGTTTTCTATGATCGCTCAACAGAGGAGACAAAGATAGACACTTTATGTCACTAAAGGCAGAAAATAAGCTAAAACGTTTAAGTTTTGTTCAGGAGTAGTGCCCCCACTCAAGACAAACACAGCTAAACTTACATTCAAATGTTAAAGAATGGGATTAATTTGGATAAAAACTGGTCACTGTGGAGGGCATTTGTAATCACGCACTTTATGAGAGGCAGGACAGCTCGTCATCTGAGCGATTATTGTTTGCTCCTTGTAGTTAACGCATCAAATTATTAAGTGTTGTCCAATAAAAGTTACAAATATTTTCACGAAAAACCGACAACGTTACCTAGGATGTTTACAGCACGCGGTACTTCTAGTAACTGTGGAAAGATGGACTGGTACGTTCGATAGAGCAAATCAAAATTATAGTGCTTTATGACTAACAGTGTTTCTTTCCTTTGAAATTCTTAGTGCTGCCTGTTAATTTTCATATCAATATGTTTTTCGGCTTGCCTCAAAAATCGCCAAATTCTCGACAACAGAGGAGATTTTTCCCTCCTCAACCGATGTTGTCAGATCCGCTATAAGATCCATTCGGCTTCATATTCAATAGATAATGGTACTTCCTCTAGCGCAAGGAAACCGGAGCGTTAACCTAAACCCTCTGTCTTCATCGAATGCAGATTTAAAGAATGCGTCGATATTTACCCCTACCACTCCTATAATTCTTCACGACACAATGTACAGTTTATCACATTGAGGATTGGGCTTGAATTTGTGCTTGTCGCGCTACATTTATATAAGCTTTATGACGTCATGTAAAAACAATTCTGGGCTAAACATTTTAAATTTTACAAAAGATTTTTAAAAAAGCAGTAAAATACGAATTCAGGCAAGAACATTCTGTGAGAGATAAAGAAGACTAGAAGCAGCATAAATGGCGACTGCATGAGATCGACTTTCTGGCCACGAATTAAAAATCAACGTAACCTAAATGTCAAAATAAAATTTCAGCTATTCCGTCTTACCTTAAAGTGTTATTGTGTGTTATAACCATGCCAATGTGCACAGACTATTTTTATTTCACAAAAATTTATTCAATATATGCACAGAAATTTTTTCACTAAAGAACGCAGTCAATAAAATATTATTAATGCCCTTTCTGCCTGTGTTTGACTATGTACGGAATATGCCTCGTTCTTCACGTATTTAATGGGGTTCATCCTTAAATATCTCCGAGTAACAAAGGCTGCCTTGGCTAGATATTTACAAGTAAGAGAAAATAGTTAGGTGCTGAAAGGTTAAGAACTAAGTCGATGAGATAATATGCAAAAAATTGTTATATGTGATAAAATGGAAAAATATCCTCTAGAGCAGAAGGGCCTAGAACTGATAAAGACAGGGGCGAGTAAAGCTCGGAATTACATAGACCGAAAGAAGTGCGTGATGAGAAATGAGGAAATGCCGAAAAAAAGGATTTTGAAAGAGGTCCAGGCTTATAACGTGAGGCGCATAATAATATTTATCTTAAAGCTTATTAAAACAAAAAATAGATTTCATTTCCACGTGTGCTGCTAAAAATAAGAAACTTTCTCGTTTTTATAGCGGTCTTTTCGACATGTTTAAACCATCCGAGTGAAACTGTTAGAAGTAAACGTACCACGTCCTATAACGGTTACAACCTCTGCATTTTGAACACTCTTTGTATTTAAGGGTCTCATATGATTCTTCGGGCAGCAAAATTATTCCCCTCAATCACATTAAAAATTATTCTTGTTATGGAGACGTGTAAGATAAAAAGGACTTTTTTAAATACTATGTTGATGAATTTCAGGCTTCGAAGTGTTAAATTACGACAGTAATTATTAGTAACTACTGGACGTGGAATGAAATTGGTTTAAACACTACAACTGTTTATAACATGTAGAAATGCTTTGTTAATGCCCATCATCTCTCTTTATATGGATGATGCAAGTAACCAAGATTTGCCCTGACACCTGGAATCTCCCATGCCAGCCTGTTTTTTTATGCAACGACTGTCACGAGCCACTACATGCTTTCTTTTGTCCTTATCCGTCGTACGCTGTGATGTAAATGCAACCTTTGGCACTTATCATTTGCAAAGAGAGACAACTACCTTTTTCACCTCTGACTTACTTCCTTCTTGCTCGCTACGCCATACAATTCTTCGCAAGGTCGCTAGGTTGCCCCACTTGGAGGTCACTTGCTGTGAGATAAATGAGGCAGGACTGGGACCAGGGCTCGTGTACCATACGAAACACACGAACTAGTCACAAATAGAAATATAAATTTTTGGTGCTGCAATTTCTACATATCAAACCCTCAAATTTAAAATAAATTATAAAATTATAATTGTTATTATGAATGTTATGACGTGTCTGTAAAGAGGTTAACACGTTTAATCCGTGTAACTGGATCAGACCAACAGCTTTGTAAGCACAGTGCTTATTACGTGTACCACCTGCTTTACAACTCAGAACACTGCATTTTGCCCACATAATGTGTAGACATGCTACTGGACTCTCACAGCAAACAGCAACTTCTTCGTAAACACAATTCACAGTTTCATCTTTTAATGGAAATGCAGTGTGTTTTATTTTTAGGTATGAAATAAATTTTCAGGTACTATTTAGATAACTTGATACTTAACAGGTCACCCTTTTCGCAAATTGTAATGTATATTAACTGAAAAACAAATTGAGCGGTTTTGTGTTTAAAAACAGCAGGATAAATTTAAAAGAAGGATCCAGAAAATTATTAGGGTCTTCTGGGACGTGAGAACTTGTAGTCTGTTAGATATTAGTGCTTAGGAGGAATCCACTGACTTCATGTTCAAAATAGGAAAATACACAAACAAATAAATGATATATATAGAAACGGCCAAATACAAATTTATAACGCAATTTTTCTCTGAACTCAAAAAATTTCTTCTACTTCTCAGACACCGCCAGGAGTTACATTTTGAATTGAATAAGAATGTTGCTATGAAGATGTGTTTGACGGCCTTTGTACGTAGAGAGAGTCCCTGTTTTCCGAGATCCCGACACTCGTCTCCTCGCATGTACGGAGATAATTTTCTGAGGAAAAGATACGTACAATTTCTACCATACTTAAGAGTTTCAAAACCACGGACCACGAAGTTTCTCACACAGAGTATTTCAATCCGTTTCCCTGCATATCTTCTTCTTCTGCGGCGGTACAACCCAAATCGGGGCCTAGGCCGCCTCGTTGTTGAGGTTTCTAGATCGCACATAATTAGATAAACACTCCCCACAGGACTCCTCTGAACGAGTGATCAACTAGCTGCAGACGCCACTACCTACACAACACACAAAATACGCAAAAGACGAACATCCATGCCATCAGAGGGATTGGAACCCGCGATCCCAGCAACTGAGGGGCCGCAGAACTACGCCTCAGACCGCACTGCTGCCGGTATCGGCTTTCCTTTTATATGCGGAGAAAAATTATTAAACTATACCCAAAACGTCGCCACACTGCCGGGAATACATCCGTGGAGCACAAATTTTTCAACAGAAGACGGTTTTTTTCTTTCTCCCACTCTCCTGCACATGACGCACGCTCTTGCGCACGATGTAGGAACAGCAAATAAGACACGACTCCAAGAGTCAAATAACAGTTATAACATTGGTTAATAATAATAATAATAATAATAATAATAATAATAAGAGATGCACAAATTTTCCAAAAATCTAGGCGCCACCTCAAAATTCCATTCGGCAGAAGGGTAATACGAAGCATATTCCATACCGAGTACCCAGAAATATTGGCTGCCACCATGCAATATTCGACCGGGCCACCTGGCGCCCGGGATATGTGCACTTTTGAGAGTAGCAATAAGAAATTGCGCACAATATGCATACAGTAAATCAAAACAGCCAAACCCCGACAGAAAACTACAGTTCGTTTACCCCAATTTGTGGCGGTATATCGAGGACGGCGGTAAATCTAAGTACAATACGAATAATAGCGTAATAATAGCGAATTTCTGTTCACATGATTTCATGGGTGCTAAGTGAGGTGGAGCTTTATAGGGGTCTGACTGTACAGCCCTATGTGCACAGTCAATCTTGTCCTTTGTTCTTGTCTATGACACATCCTTATTTACATCTGTTATTTATAAGCATCAACTGCAGTAGCACGTCACTAATCACCTATAAAATCACGATAATTGCCGATATAATCATAAGCCTGTTGTCTGTCCTGACAGGTCCATAGCCTCTTCCTAAGCGAGTTCTCCACAGAATGCAATCTAGTGTTTCATTTTTCAATTTCCAGTATCCCTTCTTTTCCTTAAGGTTATCCAGTAGCTGCTTATGTCTTCTTCCTCTTCTTCCCGGCACTTATATCCTTCCTTCAATAAAGTGTTAGGCAAAATGTGACCAATCTACTTAGCCTTCCTTCTTTTTATTTTTTGTAGGATATTCCTCTCCTCCTTGACTCTGTGTAATACGTCTTCATTTCTAACACGAACGGTCCAAATGATCTCCTCAATCCTTCTCCAGCACCACATTTCAAAGCTTTCCAGGTGTTTCTTATCTATTTTCCGAAGTGTCCTACGTTTCAGCACCATACAAACCCACGCCCCAAATACAGCACTTTATTAGGTTCTTCCTTAAATTTAAGTCCAGTTTGCTGGTGAAAAGACCCTTCTTCTTGTTGAATTGCCGACACTTCATCTACGAACAATCTTGTTTAGAGAGCAATTAACTGTATGTAATTTTAAATTATTAACTCTCTCAGTTCAACTTTTATGTTGTAATCATAAGTCATTGTCCGACATATTGATATTTAAAAAGAACTTGTGACACCTTCTCATGGCTGAAAATTGGGAGCAAATAAAACGGGAAGAATGTTTCAGTTCGTTAGAATATTGAGATCTGCAGTGCAGTTAAACTGACTTTTGTTATAAAAAGATGCCACACCTCAATATTGAGACACTTTTAGCGAACATATTTGATTAAGGTCAATGCTTATCCTTAAAGTGTGCTGGAAGCACCTACCCTATCCTTCTTAACTCATATTCACCTTATTTCTTACGGTCGGAAGTTCCAACTTTAAAGGGATTTTCTCTATGTGGTGTTTTTCTTTTTCCAGTTGACCACGGATAACGAGGCCTCCTATGTATTTAATATTGTATTGTATTGTATTAATATGTGTTGTTTTTAATTTCAATTTTAAGAGGCCTCCTATATTTAATCACAAGTAATACTACCTTTATAGAATACATAAGAGAAGAAATATTATTAATATAATTTAATGAAACTAGAACGCAGTTCAGGCGTTGTTGCTTCTAAATGTGCAGCTGGCAACAATCACGATGCATTGTACACATTTTTATTTTAAGAGTATCCTTTCACTGGCATAGTATTAGAATCATTAAAATAAAATTCTTTCATGCATGCATACCGATATTTGAGGAGTGACACAAATGCATTCAATGAGCTCTCTTAATCGGAATACATTAAGCTGCGTACTCGAGTCTTCTGGCACGTAAAAATCTCAAATCCCGCAATCCATTAATTTGCATGGGAGATGGACCTTTGAACATTACGGATTTTTCCTCCACATTATGCTGATCACTTTATGTAATTCATTTAAAGTACACATAAAATAAGAAAAATGTATTTGATGCAGCTAACTTGATGTTAGAGGTTAAATGCATTATCCTCAGGAAACAACTAACTGGCGGGAGTTCTAGATCACATGCCCTTATGTAGTTAACCGTTCTAATTATGCAACGTATTTTTAAGACCCCCAATTTTTACACTCATTATGGAACTGACTAACTTATATGCCACATTTGTTACATCCCTCAACAAATTGGTTCAAAGGGATATCAAACCATGTTTGTTACACCGTTAGTTGACATTATAGCTGTATTTGTACGTCCCTGATTAAGCAGATCCTTGCACGCCACATTTGTTATACCCCTGGTCCAGCTGCAACATCGTGTCTTGAGTTTCGGACGTTCACAGCTACCCAAGGGCAAATAGTGGAGGACATCGGGGGGTGGGGGATGGGAGGAGGCGCCTGGCTGTTACGTTGAATGTTCCAATCGACCGCACCCAAGCTTGTCCACTCTCTGTCTTATTAGATCTGCCATTTTTTTAAAGTCCTTCACATATTTTTCTTCTATGCATGAAGGTTGAATCTTTCTACACACTCTTGATAGTAGGCCAAACGCGACACATAATTCTAACGATGTTTCCCGTTAGATGTCACACATTCTGCTCCGTGAAACCAGGTCTTATGCAGAATTACGTTACACTCCGTGAAGTTACGTAACTACTATGTCTGCCGATGCAGTTCACCTCTGAGTTACACAAAGGATACTACGCCCTCTGTATTCTCATCAGACCGGCTTCTGTTACCTTCCAGCGTGGATGTTGGCTGACTTGCTTCTGTTACCTTCCATCGTGGATGTTGGCTGACTTACTTCTGTTACCTTGCAGCGTGGATGTTGGCTGACTTACTTCTGTTAACCTTCCAGCGTGGATGTTGGCTGACTTCTGTTACCTTCCAGCGTGGATGTTGGCTGACTTAGTTCTGTTACCTTCCAGCGTGGATGTCGGCTGACTTTTTCATTTTTAGAACGAAATGGATGAATGTACTGGTCGTGGGTTATACAGAGACACTGTTTCAATTTCGTCGGTTATTTAGCGTGTTCCACATAAATGACACAGTGAATGACGTCATTATCACTTTTCATTTATTCGTGGACTAATCATTAACGCTGCTGGCAGGTCAGATGGCAGAGCGTCGACTGACATGCTGATTAATGAGTGATGAAGTGGAAATATCGTAGAAGAAAACTGTACTGCCCGAATCTGAGGTCCTACGACGGAATTTACGAGTAGATATGGAGGAAGACTAAGAAGAAGCTCATAATAATAACCATGTCGGCCGAAACTCAGACTGGGCACCTCCCTAATTCAAGTCAGAAGCATTTACAGCTAGGAACAACCTGCTCGGAGATGTTGCAATTATTAATGTTATTAGCACATTATTAGTTATTAGTTGTTATTGTTATTTTTATCAATGTAGTGTTATTTTGTAACTTATTTCGTCCGAATTTACATTATTTCACAAATTAACCGTCTAACGGAGAGTGGTTATGATAAGTGCCACCTGGCCGTGCCATGTCTCAGGCGGTTAGTCGCCGACCTCTCACCGAGGAGGCCCGAGTTTGATGCCGGTTTGTGGTGGAGAAAGTGGCACTGGGACAGGTTTTTTCCCCGAGTACTTCGGTTTTCCCCTGTCAATTTTATTCCATCGGTGCTCCAGTACACGGAAAAACGAAAAGACTGATCATCTTCATCACAGGTTGCACATTAAGCCTCAAGGCTGGGTGCGCCCGTAGCATCTGCTACGGGGCCCTTCACAACAAATTCCACCTGGTTTAATGAAAAGAAGTTTGCTAGTTTCAATTGGTCTTTAGAATAAATAACAATAATTGTCCTGAACATCGTTATCGATGTTAAAATCATAATGCATAAGTTGTGTGTTCTCTGTGAGGTGACATTGAACGGTTTTATTCAATACTCCGGCCGGGTTCGTTTGATAAAGCACTAATGGCCGGTTTGAAGCGCCACGTTCAGGATTATGTACGATTATACATACTGTACTTGAAAATGACCGGTAGCATGCATTTCACGGATTAAATGCTTTCTTTAACTACGTACTTGAATGTAATTTAATGTGTGATATTCCTTCTAAAATATTTTAAGAATGCAATATTCTGTAAGGATTTATTAGACATAATTGTATTCTTATATAATCCTGTGTTCGTTTCTAGCGTCTTATAGATATTCTGTGTTTTTCTTTAAAGCACCTATGTTTTCTGCCAAAAAAAGTAACAGCAACAGCAAATCGAGAAGTCTAAGTATACACAGTATATTCACTTTCGATCGCAGACACAATAAATATCTGACTGCGAGTACGTTATAATGTTTTCTGTCACACAAGGAACCCCCATGTCGCAGATAGAAAGATAACTATTAGGCATAATTCTTCTCAGCACTAATCAGACGCCTGCCCCGCCATCCACAATATACACATCTGCCACACATGTTGTAGCTATTTAACATGACAATCTTATGATTCTAATAAGAAACAGCGATTATTTTTTGAACAGTATAACAGGCTGGTCTGTAGTAGGGACGCCGGATTTTGTATGAGCTAGGAACTGAATGTTTAAATATTATTTACATTAAGCTTGATGCTTCAAAGCGTTTAACCAGCTTTCATCTAAGGACAAATGAAATTTGATGTCCGGCCTTTTGAGCTTTAAAAAGAGAAGGAAATGCGAGCGCGAGTTTTAAACGTGAGAAAATAGTTCCGGTGTACGAATATGAAAATAATTAAAAAGCCAGTTGGTCAATGCGATAGAAAGCCACTGGAAAGAATTCAGCAATTAGGTTAGTGTAGCCGTGATTCTGCATATTTTTATTCGATGTGGTACACAGTTCGAATCTCAGTCTTTTTCAGAAATTTCCTACTGAGACTATTAATGTTATTTTAATTTCCCTACGCGAAAGCCGAGATCGTAATTTGGATGGACTTGTGCTTCAGAGTGATTAGACGTCAGGTGTTTCACATCCCCACGCGCCTACTTCTAGAGCTCCTTCCTGCTGAGGTTGAGCTGTCGCCTGCACGTAATATATGATTAACAAATTAAACAAATTGTATGCGTAATGAAGCGTAACAGAAACCGGGATAGCGTAGTTGGTGTAGTAAATTAGCTCTCGGCTGGACGATCTGGGGTTTGATTCCGGGCACGAGCAAGAAATATTTTCTTCTACAAAACTTCCAGAAGATATGTCTACTGCTTATGTGGGCTTCTCATCTCTTGCTTGGCTTTCTATTTTGCTAATTATTTTCTGTTTATACTTTATGATAATTTCAATAAGATCTCTTGAATTGCTAGATTATGAATAATCAGTTTGAAAGCCTGCCGACACGGAAGCAGCTAAATGCACTCACTTCGAACTGTCCACTTCGAAGCCCAAAAGTCTACGTGTGCCTGCACATTAACTGCGCCTGTTAAACCAAAAAGGAAAAGTACTGTGCAAAATAGCGATGGTAAACTGCATAATTATTCTTAAACCAGACAATATAATAAAGAATTTGCGATAAAATGCACAGCGAATGTAAATGTCACGTTGCGGTTTTAAGTGTACTTTCTGCGTAAAGTCTACGACTGTCACTAAACGTAACGACCGCCGCAATCTAGTATCAAGGCTGTTTAACGGAACACCATCCACAGTTACAGCAGGCGCGAGGTCTGGTTTCTAAAACTGTAAGGAATGTGATAGCGTTCGCTTCAAATAAAAAATAGGAGAAATCCCAGCCATACCTTTCTTTATTATATGTTATACATAGGAAGAAATTTACAATAAAATTCAATTCATGGAATTCCATCTGAAAAGCTTACCCTTTTTCGATATTCGAGAAGACACTGCCTCGTAATTCGGACTGTTACGTTTACTACAGACGCGGTGGCACAGTTGGTTGAGGCTACAAGCCGGAACCTCGCGGGTTCGATTCCCGATGGTGTCGGAATTTTTCGTTGCCATATTCCTTCCTGCCGCACTATGGCCCTGGGGTCGACTCAGCCTCTAACGGAAATGAGTACCAGGAATATTTCCTGGGGGGTAACAGGCGGCCGATGCTTAGGCCTGACAACCTTACCACCTTAATGTGCCGGTTGTCTTGAAATCTGGGAGCCTCAACCTCCTGGAGCCGTAAGGGCCTGTCCAAGCCTGTGTAGGGATTTCTTTACTTTTACATTTACTACAGTAAAAGAATATGGCTAAGAACTGTTATATACTTTGTATGTGGAGTGGCAGAACACACCCCGAAATATGTGTATAATTCCGTTCGCCCTTTTGAAATGAAGACTTTCCATTCTTGCTTGGAATGATATCCGAACAGTTCTCTCGCACCAAATGGCAGGACAGAGACTTCCTGCGCGAAATTCCCTTATAGGGTGTGGAAACCTCGGAAAACTAATATTTCTTCTGCGGGTTACGAAAACAGGCCAATGGTAGTGGAAAGTGTCACGGATGAAGTAATGAACTAAACATACGTTCTGTCACCATTATTAAAATTCCTGAACTTATCCAATATCGCCAGGAAATTTTTCTCTCTTAACTTTAATCATTTCTTACACGTGGCTCTCAAATCACAAATTCAAGATTACCATTAACGTTAATGTCACAAGCAGGCCGTTAATGGCAACTTTAACAGCGGAAACCGCATGTAACCAAGTTTAGATGCAGGGGTTTGTACCCTTGTTTCGTACTTTATACAACATGTTGAAGAACAAATAATTTTATATTCACGAGGTTAATTGTTACTTTTCTGTCGTTTTGTGTGATCGCATACTGATGACAGAAGTTATAGTAAGAACACAATATGACTGCAATAGGAAGATATGCTGAGTCGTTAGTTTAGTTTCCACAGTTTCTGAAATGTTTATAGCATACGTGTAGATGGCAGCACGGCTTAATTCTTATTGTCATTCTCAGCACTTTAACATTTCACAGTGAATGCAGGTGTCTTACCAGAAAAATTCCAAGTTCATAGCCTGTATATTCACTGATAAGTTGATTTAAAAAAATGTCCCAATATCTGCAAGACCTATAGGAGTGTTCCACAGTGAAATGAGTACAACGTGAGCAAGTATAACGTTGATAAACACAAAAGATCTATTTTCAAATTTGAATGGGCTTTAGGCAATCTGCTTAATTAAACACAAAGCAGTGCTATAAACTGGCAGATTCTCTCAGCAAATATTCGGGGTTAAAGGCCGGTGTCTTCATGCAAATTTTGTAGTGGACCAAGTGACACTGAAGTAGGACTTTTCTTCTAGGTGCATAATTATTTACCCTGCTAGCTTCAGTCCCCCTTTGCTTCGTACTCATCTCTTACCGCCCCCTGTAGTGTACCGCAGCCCTGCTTAGACCGCACATTATTGTATCTAGTGTCTTTAAGTTCGGGATTTCGTGTAACCCATTTCTTAGCTCCTTCCCGGGCAAGGACGTATTTTAGGATATTAAAAGAACACAAAAATACTGAAGATTTAGTAGCATGCACCAATTCTCAATTTCGTAAATACTGCTTTAAAAATAAATGTGTACAGACAGGAACCTATAAAAAACACACTAATGTTTGTAAGTTAAATTGGTTTTACTTTTTGTTTTAGGCTACATACTTTTAAATTAGGTTTTAGGTGAAATATAAGTTAATGAAACGAATGCAGCATTAAATGCTTGACCGATATTTAATTGCATACGCTGAATTTAAAAGGTTAGAATCGGTTTTGGCACAGTAATGTGGAGTGTTTTTAGAGGCGTTACTTTCCAGAAGATCAGTGTAAAATAATAGACATAAGTGACTAGGCTATGAGTTGGATGATCCGGGGTTCGTAATCCGTTAGGAACAAGAGCCTTGTCTCTTCTCCAAAACGTCCAGACCGGCTCTGGGCTCAATAGCCCCTATACAATGGGCACCGGGTTTCTTACCCGGCGCTAAAGCGGACGGAGCGTGAAGTCAAGCACTCACTTCCACCTAGTGTCGAATTAAGAACAAGTGTAAGTATTCAACTCCCCCTCTATGCCCTCATGTTGTGGAAAGGCACAACTTTACAGTTTAATTCATAAATTTCAAATAAACTTCAACGTGATAACTGCAAGAAAAAAAGCATAAGAAGACAAAATTTGGGAAAGAATTTCTGTCCCTTCACACATTACAATGTTTCACAACAAATAGGAAAAGACTGAGTATTGTAAAACGTCTGGCGCATTTTGTTCGTTATGTTTATTATCTGAAGAAATTTAAGACTAGCCGAGCGACTGAAATGGAAAGAAAATGTTTCTTCTTCATCCAAAACTTTTAAGCGAACTATATTCTCTGCAATAAATATTTAAATACCTATGGTCGATGAATGCAGAATTGCATCGGAACCAAGTAATATGTACTCTATTTTTTGAAAGTAAATTGGGATAGGTTAAATTTAAAAAAATAATGTATTCTGTATCAAAATTGATGAAAATCCTGCCAGGGGCCGTCGACTTTTCACGTGCGGGCAAAGACATAGACTAAATGAGAGCAGGACAGACGGACATACGTACATAAATACATACATATATACACACACACACATATATAAAGAGGCAGGCATGATGAAGTTAATAGAAGCACCTCTGCAAATCTTTGTTACGAACGCTCTATCATGTATTCTCAAGATTTCACAAGATAGCCTCGACGTAATATACACTTCTTTGTGAGTCAATTTTTCACGATTTCATTCTGTGTTGTTCCTTTTGAAGCTACTTCACGACTCTTCATTTAATTGTAGTACAAAACTTTCGCGTTGGCGCCTGTTTTTGAAGCCCCCTGGCGGAGATCCCCGCCGTGGAGAACAAGCAAAGTTAGTAGACGGGCAGTGCCACGCTCGGCGAACCGTGAAACTCGAGAACCTCCTCCCATCTCCTGTATTTGACGGACGGACAGACGGACATCTGAACGTTCATGAATTGAAGTTCTCTTTATTAATACACAATGAACAAAAACAAACCTTTACGATAACAAGTTTCATTACTGTTACGACATTAAATTAAGCTCTTAACATTTCTACTCAGCATTTTATGTGCTGTCATGACAGAGGGAGAGAGAGAAAGAGAGGGGGTTATGAGAGAGTAATCTACAACATTTCTTTCTGTAGGTTTAGTAACTATAAATCTGACACACAGAATGACAAAAAGCTTTAAAATTTTGAGCACAAGATAAAATTTAATTTACAGTGAACGTATTAGAATTGTATGATAAAAAGAAAATATAATACATGTACAGTGCACACCTTATTATGTATAATCATAATAGACCTTCATATAAATGAAACTAATCTCCTTACCTTTTCCCACCTTGAACGCACCACAGAAAATTCGAAGTCATTAGGAAATTTACTCCATACTCTTGCCAGTACGTGCAATATAAACATTGCAGTTAAAACAAAGTGCAAACTTTGCGGTAGAATTATTTATGTTGTGCTAAACCTCATATCCAAGTTCTCTTTAACTGCATAATTAAACTTCAATTTCTCAGTTTGAACTTCGGGCCATGCCATGGCTCAGAAGTCTGGTCGCCGATCGCTTACAGTGGAAGACCTGGTTGAGTCTCAGGGCATATCCTTGAGATTTTGTTGTTAACAAATCTCCACTGGGATACGTTTACTCGGTATACTTCTCTTTTCCCTCTCAGCGTCGTTCACACTGTGATCTATATTTATTCATTCACTCACTCATTCATTAATTCATTCGTTCATTCACTCATTCATTCAAAAACAACGCTGTGTAATCTTACCAAATAAGAGTGTCATTAAATGACTAGCAAAAATGCATAAAATTTTATTCATTATTTAATTCTTTAAGTAATTCTTTATTCTTTAATCCTAGAGGCGTGCGATGTGATTAAGACAAGTGAAGCAATCTACCCCGGGCAGAGAAAGGTCACTTGTGCTTGTTATATTATGAGATATTAGTAAGTATTCGACGTATATTTCCTTTCATTTATCCATGTAAACAGTAACAAAATTAACCGCTCTGATTAATTACGTTTCCCAAACAATTCACAAAAGCAGCAGTATTCATACATACAACAAATGAAATATAGGCCTATTTAAAACCCACATGTGAAGCCACGGCAAGTAAAGGATTCATAAAATGAAACGATCCGACATTTATTTAATGTACGTGGAGAAGATAACAAGAGAAGTGTGAGATTCAGGATATAGTCAGTGAGCTCAACCAAGTGATAAAATGGCTAAACGATTGAAGAAAGTTCTTTAAAAATCGAACGTCTAAATTGCTAACTCCGAGGAACAGGATCCTACTTGGGAAAATGATAGTCATCCACCTGGCCAATAACTTATTTGAATTTAAAATGGGATCCAAATAATAATTACAGGCTTTACAAAAATCCCTCACTGGACCCTGTTCTGAGCCAGATTAATCCATTTTACTCTATAATACCTTATTTAGTTAAGATACATTTTAATATATCTTTTCAAGAACATATAGCCCTCGCAATATAAATATTCCTTTCCAGGTTTCATACGTGCTTCGCATATACCTTACATTAATATATGCTATATGCCCAGTCCACATATCCTCCTTGATTTGGTTAACCTAATAACAATTGGCGAGGAATGCGAAATACAGTGTTCCTCGTTATGCAGTTGTGTGCACTTTCCTGTTTTTCCTCCCTCTTACGTCGAGATAATCTCAGCACCCTGCTCTCAGTAACGCTTATCAAAGCGACATATAGACAAGTGACATATAGGTATATCGTTATTGACACCTCTCTCTATTAGAACATCAGATAATAAGTTTCACCCTAGAACAGGCCATGAAGGCCCAGAGGGGGAGTAGAGGTATAGCACTACTCTTTCTTTAGCCTCGGCGCTAGATGGGGGTGGGTGGTCAATGCCACACCCTGGCCGCTTTACCCCCGGGAATAACCCGGTACCAATTGTATGGGAGGCTCGGTAGGCCCCCAGCCAGGGCCGGTCTGGACGGGTGCTGAAAATCTCGCCCCCTCCGGGATTCGATCCCCGGACCGCCCAGCCCGTAGCCCAGTCGCTATACCGACTACGCTATCCCGGCCCCCAGGACGTGAGATACATATAGAAATGTGTAAAGCTTGAGGGGCCAAGCTGTGTCTGTATAGGTGTAGTAAGAAACACTGTGATAGAAACAGACTGTACAGTGTATCATTATTACTAGGTCGTCCTGTTATGTCTTCAGGACATGATTCGTCCACAGTCCAATTAGCAAAGACTGCGTGTATAGACAAAATCAGATTCACTTTTTAAAAGCCTCTCTCTAACCGACACGCCCGTAGATGATGGCCATACTTCCGGCTCGCGCATTAACACGTGTTGCTCCAGATTCTGCGCCGACAAGAGAAACCGCGTGATGACAGATGGAGCAGCTTGTTGCATATCTCCAACTACATTCTCACTCTGTTGTTTCTACATCATCTCCGTCATTAATATTATAGTCACATGCTAATAGCTATTATGACTGTATAGGAAATAAGAGGCAAGTTAAGGGGACGAACTGCAACTTGACACAAAATGTGGATACTTTTAGTCTTCAATGTTTTTTAGTGAAAGGGCCGGAAAACTGAAAGTGAAAACAGTATCTTGGGGCTCAAAATACTAGTATGTCTGAGCATTCTGCATATCGCTTTAAACTTACTGGTATATAAGAATACAGTAAAACTTGTCTGGAACGGAATCTTGGATAAAAGAAAACCTTTGTTTAGCGAAAAGTCCCGAGGATCTGGAGTCCCGCGTTTCCAAATTTCAAGTACCTATATGAAACGGAACAAATTTCGGTCCACTGGGATTCCGTTGTTGGCAGGTTTCATTGTATAAATTAGGTCCCATGTAATATAAACCAACTGCTTACTTTTCGGAAGTTAATTAGAACTAAGAATACGCTTGGCATTTTACTTACATACTCAAAGCAACAACTAGTATGCTTGATACGTAACTTTGTGAAACTGACTCCGTGCAGTATATTAACAATAATAGAGTGTAATTTGTCTTAAACGAAACCTTAGCTTA
The DNA here is from genome assembly GCA_021186555.1 of Reticulitermes speratus. NCBI lineage: Eukaryota > Metazoa > Arthropoda > Insecta > Blattodea > Rhinotermitidae > Reticulitermes > Reticulitermes speratus. Next base: position 28,761,914 of record JAJKFL010000005.1, read on the forward strand.
AAAGAAACCTGTCTTTAGTGGAAAATGTTTACAGTCCCAAGGACCCAAACTTCAACTATACGTAACAAGCGGAACCAGGCTGCAACGGAAAAATGTTTTCCCTTACGGTTTCGTTTCAGAGAGGTTTCACTGTAAAATTACCGATAAGGACCGCTTGGGAGACCTAAGATTGGAGGTGATGATGATATTAAATTGATCCTGGAAATAGGATATGAGGAAATGAAACGGATTCATATCGCTCTGGGTAGGGACCAGAGTGAAGGCGATGTTGTATCCTAAAATTCCGAAAATTTTTACAGGCTGAGTGACGGTCGGCTTCTTTGTAAGAACTCTTCTTTATGGAATAATTAATAACAATATCAAAACGAATCTCAGGCAGTCCTGCGCAGTTCTCTTAACACCAGAGTAGTCAAACGTCCAACGTCACACGGACATGTTATCAGTAGGCCTATATAAAATTCCAAGCACACTAATTCCCAATGTCTTCGTGTCTGTGAAGATTCGTGTTAACCTCTACCACACGTGTATACCACCTACAGTAGTTAGAGGAAATTAGGAAAGGTAGAGGGAAGGATAGAAATGACGGGAAAATGAGGAAGAATAAATAAGCAGCTACTGGGTGACCTTAAGAAAAGATAAGAAACTGGAAATTGAAAGAGGAAGCACTAGATCGCACCATGTGGAAAACTCGCTTTGGAAGAGGCTACGAACCTGTCGTAAGACAGACTACAGAATGAATAAAACTATCGCCTGCTTTAACACGAAAGACTCTGAATTTTGTTACAGAGTGTGTTTACATGCATCGCTCCATTTTCGTATCAAACAACATTATTTCCTACACGACATTATCGGGTCCCTGGGGTAAAGCGGCCGGGTCGTCGCACCCCCTTCTAACACTAGGTTCAGTTTGGAGGGAGCTATACCTCTACCACACACCAATGTCTGTTTGGCCTCATACGTATAGCCTTTACGTTTTTACATTAAAGGGTTGATCTTTGTAACGACGAAGTATGAAATGTATCTATAGATACTTCTTAAATGAAACGCCATCCTTCAGTGATTGTAATTACAACACAGTAACACCTCCATGCGCGTGGTTGTACCTCATTAAGACAAGAGTTTCAATCAGGTTAATGTGACTGGACTTTCGTACATCTGCCAGCGGTTAATCTCACATTAAACCGATGTGGAGGTGTGCCGGATAACAGCACACTACATTGTAACACACATACTGTAAGTCTCTCGCTCCCTTTAATGCTGTTATTTAATGAAGCTCTCAATTCTTATCTGTATACAGCGTCGGTGATAAAAGGTAAAGTTCACCCTAGAAACAGGCCATGAAGGCCCAGAGGGGGAGTAGAGGTATAGCTCTACTCTTTCTTTAACCCTGGCACTATATGGGGTGGGTGGTCAACTCCACGCCCCGGACGCTTTACCTCCGGGAAAGAGACCCCGTACCCATTATATAGAGGCTGGGTGGACCCCAGGGCCGGTCTGGACGGCTGCGAAAAATCTCGCTCCCACCGGGATTCGATCCCCGGACCGTCCAACCCGTAGCGAGTCGCTATACAGACTACGCTACCCGGGCCCAGCGTCGGTGATAGACGAAAGAAAAATTCTGGAGCATTTGTAGGATGATAGTGACAGGAGAAAGCCGAATTATTCGGAGTACACCCTGTCTCATTGCGACTTTTTACACCAAAGAACCCACACGGACTAGCCTGAAAATGAACCCGAACCTCCGCGATGAGAGTCCGGCGATTAACCTCGTGAGCCATAGGTTCGTAAGGTAGACATTCAATGAAAACGAAGCTCGTCTGGGTCCTGACTTGTAAAAGGAAAGTTTTAATAAGTTTTTAAATAACATTGTAAGATTACCTGCAGACTGTGGTAACCAGAGCCATCACACGCTTAAAGTTTGAAACTTCACTGTTCTTTCAGAGTAAGAATAATTCCAAAGAGGATAGCAGTGAATCAAAAAAGGCATTTCTACGCAACTGAAATACGCAATCAGTCAATGGACTTCACACATTTTTTGCATGTTCTTCACACGTGCTTCAAAACGCATAAAGAGAATGTAGCAAGGCTGTCCATTTGTCTTTCCGCACGCTTGAAATCCAAAATCACAAAACCAATTTCCATTAAATTTTATATGTGGGTTATACCGCTTTAAACCAATCCAAATTTGAATCATAATTTCCTAGTCTCTAATAACAACGTGACTGACGCACGAGCTTGTGAAATTAAACTTGACCGAACAAAAAACTAAGTCGTAGCATACACGGAAAGTAACAAATCTCAATAAACACTAACTTTTCAGACAAGACTTTCAAAAAGGTTCCGCATTCCTATTATCTGTAATATCAATATCAACTGCATATGACTACGGCGTAAACAATAAGTTGTCTGCGTTGAAACAGAAAAGTCTTAACCTCTAAGGCAAAAACGAGAACAAAACTTGGATTAGTAAAGCGCCGAAAGTCCCGCTGCACGTAAGAGTCTAAGTTTTCATAGTGTGAGCCTTACCCTGAATATGAAGGCTGCAGCGTAATTCTAAATTTTGACACCTACTTATCAAACTCAATGGTGTCAGATCCCAGAAGAGACCAATTATGCGCCTGAGAAAGACATTTGTGTTTTAATAATAACAGCATACTGTGGCAGAATGCAAGTTACAGAAATTGAATTTTCGAGGGTCATATTTCCATATTAATCATGATGATTTTCGGTTAATTAGTATTCAATAATTAAACGGTATTATTAAATAAATTAAATGCTTCATCTCCGTTGAAAATTATTTTCGAATTTTGTATCATTTTAGAACACTTATTGCTTTGTAAAACAAAAAAATATTATATTAGAGAAAGCACAAATATATTTTCTTTAAGCATGCTCCGGTCGCTTTGCTCAAAGAAAGAAACCTTTTATTTATTCGATAAGAAGGTGGGTGAGAGCCAGAACTTGACTACATGATATAAAGAGAGAAATTTTGTCCCTGCAGGGAAACCAACGCTGAATCACCAGTCGCCCAGCCTGTAGCATAGTCACTTCAAAGGATGCTCCAAAGTCAAGAGTTCCTGGAAGCGTGTTGTGGTGTCGCGCCTCATACACACGTTTGTTATACCACAAACATTTATATTCCTCTAACAATTTTCTGAACATTTAAATTCTTTAACTTCTTAATAAAATATAATTTATTGGGTCTTACCTTTCTTTCTTCAGACTGTTACAGCATATAAATGTGCATAGGTTGCCATTGTTTTGTAACTGTAATAAAGAAATAGATATAATTAGTATTCCATCTTCAAGACAAATTGTTTCATTATATTAATTTAATGTGTACCGATTCTGACGTTGTACGCTCCGCCTCATCTCTCTGTCTACTAGTGTTTATATAGAGATATTTTCCAATAAGCAAAAAGAGGACGTATTCCATTCACCGATCGTTATTCAAACTTAGTATGTACTCCAGTCTCAATATTACACGCACTAACCTTCTGAAGACTGAAATTAATGTAAGAAAAATTTAAAATTTCATTTCTTACCCCACAGAAAACTCAATGCGTTTCCATTGCAAGAACCAACCACTTAAAGAGTTTTTGGAAAAATCATCTTTGTTGATTGTTATACTCAGTGGCATAGGTAAGTTTTTTGGCGCCCGGAGACAGTAACCACAATGACCACCCGTAACATAAATGATGAGCTTTAAAAAAATCACAATTATTTATTGAACTTTATTGTATCTCAAAAATTTCAAATTTTCTTAGAAAAAGAAATCACATTTTTTTATTTAAAATATTCATTTGGCCGCTGACGTTTCTGCCCCTTGCACTCTGCACCACCCCCCTAGCTACACCCTTAGTGGGAATTACAAGAAAAATCCAAAGAAAATACAGTTTTTGGCTGTGAAGGCGGGAGGCGCCCAGGTTTTCACCGTGCTAGGAAGCATTAGTCCACAGACCATTAGCGACAAATACCATTCGGTGTGAGACAGCATTTTGCAGCAGCTGGCTTCCTACAACGCTCGCAGACCTCCCGCTGACACGGCACCGAAAGTCGCAGTCTCACTCCTGCTTCGTGTTTGAGAGCTTCGGTTTCGAATCTCGATTGGGACGGTGGATATCCTGATTGAGATACGTCACGGATTTGCTTAGTTCATTCTGTCAAGTGCCGGCATAATACTTCAAATTAGGACACGACAACAACCTTCTACATACTTCGGAATTATAATTTAGGAATTGTCATTAAATTTGACGTTATACTACGCTACTGACAACACCCTTAATAAATAATAAATAAAATATTGGTGGATTAGAAGCGTATTTTGCCCCTCAAGTTCGATGGTTGAAGCAGCCCAAGCTGGGTTCACTTAATTGGTAATGTTTATAGTAAATGTCTCCCTGAGTTATTTAACCACCATGCCCTGAAGATAAATGGGGGTGTAGGTAGAGACCTACGAATTCTTAAGCCCGGCGATAGATGGAGGTGAGTAAATAACTCTATGCTGCGATATCTCGGCACCCGGGAAAAAAAGTTCCGGCATCCAATATCTAGGATGTTGAGTGGGTTCCACAGACAAACTTGATGAAGTGGTTTACTCATCCAGCCGGTAGACTAGAGACTACTCTAAAATTTGACACCACATTGCCTAAATAAGACACCTTGTGACCCAGTCCAAAATCTACACATATAGTTTCAAATTGTGGCCTCTGGTTATGCATTCTCAGTCTGGTACGTATAAAAACTTTCAGAGGATTATGCTGCCTGTCTTCAAGTCAGAATTACTCTTTTCAAATTATTTATTTCAGATGGAATATGGTGTTATTCTGGTTATGATACAGCATAGTCTGTTTGTTGAATGCCATGGCGTCAGAGGAACATACAGCTACGTTGTAGAACTGACCGCAGTTACTGATCTGAAATTTGAGTTTCATTGTCCTGATATTTTTAGACGGTGGTTGCCTGTGTTGCAGCACCATGTAGTATGGTAGCTGTATACATTACTTCCGTAAATACTAAATTAACTAGATACCAATAATAATACTGTGCGCAGTGGCGCAGTTGATTGAGGCACTGCGCTACAAGTTGGTTCGATTCCCAGTGGTTTCATTGGAATTTTCATTGCTATAATCCTTCCGGCCGCACTATGATCCTGGGGTCCTGTTAACAGAAATGAGTACTAGGAATATTTTCTGGGGGTAAAGGCGGCTGGTGCGTAGGGCTGACAAAATTACCACCTTCCTGTGCTGATTGTCTTGAAATCTGGGAGCTTCAACTTCCTGGAACCCTCAAGGCCTGTACAAGTATAGCTTTACCTTCATACTTTTTTAAGTCCTGTGTTTATCCCATCTTTATGAATCCTGCCGCTTTCTCTTCAACAGGAAAGAAAGTGATTTCTTAGAGTTTCCTCTCATTCGGGAAGTGCGATCTAATCCTTTTCAAAGGGAAGTTCCCTGCCGAGTCGTTATATTTAGTCAGTCACCAATCATATTCCTCAGGCCGTGACACTAAGGCAATCACCTCCTTTACAATTACTCTTGTATAGAAGCCAAATCACTCCCAAGGCCGTGGCATGACTAATGTCTGATTCAAGGCAGAGCACTAATATTCAGATCTTGAACCATTAAACACAGAGTGGCATAAATAATACGGAACCCTTCTTAATCCTAAACACTTACTTCCGTAATTATAAAGTTTAGTTGTTATGAAATGTCTTTCGTAATCAACGTTCCATCATTGGTACATATCAAACCATATCTGGCCCCAGAGATATGCTACCAATCTGTCTTCACACCATCAGTTTTTCAAGCGGACCCTTACCTGCTCAGAGCTTAAACAGGGTAAGTTAAAATTTTCTGGAAGGACGGGCAGTGATCAGTGATCTGGTTCTGATATCACAGATTTAGTTAAATTCTAAGATATATATATATATATATATATATATATATAAACTGTGTTTATTGAAAGTGGAGGGACGTGGTTCAGGGTCATATTCAGTGGTAGGATTTGGTGGTGTCGGTATGAAACCGAGAACAATTACTAGGAACATCGCTGTTCTAAGCACGCAATCAAGGAGAACTTTTCTCTTAAAATCCATATGTAGTCCGAAACGTAATAAAGCAATACTCCCTGTAGCCGATAATAATCGTGATACAAACTGGTAGTCAGTAAATGCAGAGTGCAGGACCTAAAGTCCTTAAGCACCAAGGTTTGATATCAGGATCAGGTACACATAATATCAAGTAAAACGAAGGTAAATTTCTCCCTGTGCACGCAGTGAAGCAGTCGTAAGTAGGGATTCACTCATTCTTAACCTCGAAACTATAGAGAGTTGATTGGTCATCTTTACGCCCGGCTACATTACTGCCGAAGAAATAGCCCCAGTTTCCCATTGAACAGAATGGTGCGTAAAGTCAAGAGCTGGTCTGGACATTTTGGAGAAGCAAATATTTCTTGCCCATACACGGAGTGTAACCGCGTCCTATTGCATCTCTTTACCAGCTAGTGGCTGCAATCAGGCTTGTTTTAGTGTTATATATATATATAAATATATATAAAGCATATTAAATTTCTTCTTTATTCTTGCCGGTATGCGCGGTAGCCATGGCCGATAAAGCGTTGTTCATGTGCTCCCCAGTACACCTTCGATACGATTTAAGGCCTCATTCTCAACCTGTTCCTTTAATTACACGAATAAACTTGGATAGTGTAATTTGTGTTTCGACGAAAGCGTCAGTGAATAGGGTGCTGAGGAAGAAGTTTGGTCCTTTAAGTAAGGGTGAAAGTGGTTAAGGGCTGCAGAAAACTAAATAGCGCGGAACATATTTTATACTCTGCATCAAATACCATGAGGGTGATCAAATCAAGGATGATGAGGTAGGAGAGGCCATTGGCACTCTTGGAAGAGAAGAAAAATTCTTAAAAGACCATTTGGAAAACCTAAATGTACATGGGAAGGTACTAGTAAAACTGACCTTACATAAAAAGATGTGATTTGATGGACTGAATTCATGTGGCTCAAAATAGGGACAAGTGGCGAGTTTTGTTAACACAGTATTGTGCCTTCGGTTTCCATAAAATGAGGGAAATTTGCTAAATGTCGGAGGGATTATTGGCTTTTTAAGCGTGACTCTTCTGCGCGGAGTTCATCGGTTTGTTTGTTTGTTTGTTTGTAGCTTAAACTGCATTCCTAACTTCAAATTTGATCTAATTGATGCTGTGAAATTAACAAGGAAAGCAGCCACTAAACGGGTGTACGACGGGTACTTTTGCTTGTCTTTTACTCCACACTCCTTTCCATTGCCCGTCTCCCGTTCCGCTGTCACCTTTCGCTATTTGGAACAGACAGACGGCCAGACTCGCTTGTCAGAACACTCCACTTCCTTCTAACTACAAGACGTACTGGACAGGATTTTTCTTAGATGCACACCACTCCTTCAAGAGACTAGCGACCTTTTTTTTGCAGAAAGAGAGCAAAAGAAAGAAAGACATGTAAAAGCGTACGCTAGCGAGAGAGAAAGAAGATAAGTGTATAAAATACTTCAGGTTTAAAAAACGTTCTGTAATCAACTAGGTTTGACTTACGACGGACGGCGAAAGTTTTCGCTATCCACTTGTATTTCCGAACAGCAAGATGCTCTATATTACCTGGACAGTCGTGTCGAATAAGCAGAGTACCTGCTGTCCTAACACACCCAGACACAAACTCTCTTCACTTTCAATGTAGCCTCAAGCTTATAGACTAACTTTAATTTCCTGAATACAATTCCTATTTATTTTAAGTAAAAACTGCAAATCATTAATGATGATAATAATGAAGATAATTAAACATTCTAAGATTGAAATTTGTCTAAATGACACTCAAACATTAAGTTAATGCCTCAGAGAAAACACAATGAAACTGCATTTTCAGGAACAATCTGTTGGTTTTTATGGAGACTGTCGCTGTTTACTGTGTGAATAGTACCAATCACACAAATACCCTCGGCGCATAACATAACATAATATAACTCATGTTAAAACAAAGAGTGTGTAAGGTGCTTGAAGAGTTAACAAACTCTGTCTTAGATTTTGTTGGACAGAAATTTATTGACGCCATTCGATGTTGCTTTTCAGTATGTCAAACAGCCGATGAAAATCAGGCAATTTTAATTTTCAATAGCAACACTTTTCTAAGACATAAAAATTCTTAATACGGCCCTATAAAGCCATAACAAATACAAAACATACAAACACACTTCAAGCATAGGCTTTAATAGGACCTATAAAGCCATAAACAATACTAAAGATACACAAGCTGCAAGAGTAGGCCCTAATAGGCCCTATACAGCCACAATAAATACAAAATATACATATACATTTAAAGAATAGGCCCTAATATGAGACACGAGTGAAAGTGACTGACGTGTGATCCAGTTGTCTTTTTTTAACTTTGCAAGAACGAGTTTTTTTCTCGGCTCTTCCTTCCAGTTCATTGAAAAAGACGACAAGTGAACAAGTTAGCGTTTTCCCCTCCTCACTAATGAGTAGAACAGGTAGCCAGTGAGCCCCCCGCGAATTACTGCGTACTTCAGTGTTGTAAACACCATCTGACTCTCAGGAGGGACGACAACAAAAAGTGTCAACTTCTACTTATATTATGTTGTTTAAGTTGCATAATTGAGAGAAATTTAGCAGTGACGTGTTCGATAAGTGAAACTTTCAAACGGCACTGAAACGTAATTGAACGTTCTGGATGATGTGTGATACGAAGCCTGAGAAGTTCAACGCAGAATGCAAGTAAGTCACATTAACATGTACACTTAGTCATTATTGCAGCGTGCTGAATAATTTAAAGCTTTGAAGCCTAAAGTAATTTAAATAATATTGAAAATTTTATTTATTACTCACAAAAATTACAATGCTTTTCCATTACAAAGGACAACCGGTTTCATGTTTATGGAAAACTAATCGCTATTTATCCTGCGAATTATACGACATACACACATAGACTCTGCGGGAAATAAAGTGCAAATTTTCTTCAACTTATAAGCACGTGTTACATATGGTTATCACAGAACTTTAAAACTTTACCTTATTGTTTCGCTTTTTCCTCATCTCAAAAGGTTATACTGCATGACATTCAAATTAACTACTGTGTAACCGCTTTTATACACACTATTTCTTCGTGGCTGACAAACAAAAAATTAAGTCTTAATTATAAGAAATTGTTGCATATAGTCTATTGCCCTAAATTTATTTCTAAACTAAGAAATGAGGAAATTACTTTTCCCTGCAAGCGGCACCCATTTTACTGACACTTCATTTATTTTCTTACACACGAATTTATTTATTTATTCATTCATTGAGACGGTGATTATACCAAGCGTATATTCCGAACTGTAATAAAAGTACATTTGCGTCCGTACTCAGGCATCGTTCCTTTAAGTTTTGTTTGTGAGAAGCTCCATGCTTTTAAGTCCACAATCAGATGCAGATCACTGCTAAGATACACACATCGGCCTGTAACCGCCAACACTTATTGGATTGGACGCTTGCGGGTAGCAGAGCTTCTGTGGGTAGAACGACGGGTACGAGTAACTTCACCCCTCCTACCTACAATAGAAACCCCGTCGTCCAGCTCACACGTAGTCGCTGTACAGGCTAAACTATACAAATAAATAATTTCTAATTTTTTATAACAGTTGAATTCATTGCCACGAGTGAAAGGACTAAATATTGCCAGTTATGGTCCATGATTTCAGTTTGGGCCCTTAAACATTTCAGAAAAAAATATTCTCTGATGTGTCACATCATCAAATGTTTGGCCTTGTAATGAGGCAACGATATGCTGGATACAGCTATACAGGAGGCAGCCTCATAATTTGTAGGCCAAACATCTCCATGGTTTATTACGGCGAAGAAATTATTGGCGATGCATTCAGAGCGCATTACTGAGATAAATGTGACATAAAAATGTCACATGGAAACCCCTAAGGAGAAAATCACTTATAAGACCGATGCCAATGGGAATATAATATTAAAATGGATTATAGTGACACATAATGTGAGGGTGTGGACTGAACTGGGTGATGACTACACTACTGTGTCCAGCTCTTGTGAACACCAAAATGAAACTTCGTGTTACATAAAAGGTGACGAATTCCTAGGAAACCTGAACGAGTAGTTAAGGTGTGTGCCGACTTCCGCATATTACAATAAGCTGTATTATTTAACAAGCGGACTTCTGCTTACAAGCCACATAATTACGTCCTCCTGATGCAGAGAGTATTGTCCGTTACGTTAATGCACGCCTATAAATTATAAACTGCATCTGCTAAACTGGGCTATCGACAGAGGTGATTCGAAATTTTCACTATTCACAGTATGTTATTAACATAATACAATCAAGGAGGATAAAATGGGCGGTCATATAGCACGCATAATACACGATAAATGCCAGCATATATTTGGTAGTAAAATCTAGGTAATTGAAGTACCTGTCCTAACGTGCTTCTGAAAGCAACGTAAGGTTGTAGATACGATTTATCAAGATCGAGACAAGGTCATGCGGCAGACTGTCGTGAAGACGAAAATCAACTTTGTGGTTAAGCCACAACATTCTCACCAGCTATCTAGATAGTAAATAAACAATATTTTTTCTTACAATTACTCATATATTGCTAGCAGATTTACCCCATAATTAATTAGGAATATTATTTACATTAGTTATTTTTAAAAGTGACTTAAAAGTAGCTTTCCTTTCAATGGAGCTACTGGACCATCCTCTTGAATTTTATGACGATTTAGATTACGTAATCACCCCGGGGTTGTAAGCAGGGCAAGGCCACTTGTTCCTTGTCCTGAAAGTAGCTCGGTTTGTCGTCGTCGATGGTCTGCGTAATACTCTGTACGTAATTTGGAACTAGATCATGCGTTCTTCGCCTTTCCTTTTTTCACATTTAGTACATCGGTCCTGTAAAGTACTTAGTACGTGTAAAGATTAACCGAAACGTCCAATATTTCGATTAGTTTACAATTGCTGGGACAGTACACAGGCCTAGCGTCAAATACAGATTTCGATGGTTGCGACTGCTGCTGAGTCAGCAACGAACAATTTATATTATAACATTTCCAATGCAGCGCCGTGTAGTCTGGTAGATGGGCATCAATTTTTGGAGGAAAACACTGCTTCATTCTTCATGATAGTTCCAAAATCGGACCTATCATGATCCTTCGAAAATTATGTAACAACCTGCTAGATTTCAACATGGTATCACAACCATGTAGACTACAATGTGGACCTTAACCGCCATGAAAACTTCAAATTTGGTGTTAATTCATTTTTAAATATAATTTTGATCTCTGTCATTCCCAAGTATTTGAAATTGACCACATTTTGAAGAAAAGTTTGCTAACTGGTATATTTTGGTTGACCTTTCAGTTACTTTTTCGATGGAATGTTGCACGACGTCTACAAAATGCTCCTTGCGCTCCTGCGCACTTTAGCTTCACTTTACATTACTTTTCAGCGTAACAGATATTTGTTTATATGATCAGGAAATGTGCTAGAACCGGTTACTATACAAGGAAGCTGCCATGTCAAGGCCCGAGTAGGAAAGCTCCTAACATGAGAGACAGGCAATGTATATCAATTACTACACATGCTAATCTTCAGACGAAAGTGTTCTGGAATGCTAACTGGGCGATTTCTTTTGTTGTAGACAAGTAAATCCTGAAATATATTTCTAAGTCTACATGGCGATTCAGTTAATTTTATTAAGGGCTGTGGTTCTAAAGATATAAATGTCAGTGACGTATAAAATATGGTGAGTTGTAGGACACATTGAAGCTAATGTCATTTGTCATCCTCTTTCCTTCAAAATGCGTATTTAAGCGTGCAGTGCAATAGGAATGGAGGTCTTCAGCATGCCCACAAAAAAGCCTAAAAAAATAATAATTATTTCGATCGGTTGTTTCTTATCTGACGACAGTGTATCAACTGCAGATCTCATAAGCATGGGATTAGATGTCTAATAAAAACTAACACAAAATGCTCTTGCCGCAATTTAAGTTTTATTATTATTATTATTATTATTACTCTTATATTTATATTATCGTCGTCATTGTTACTGTTGTTACTGTTATATTATTAAGGCTTTCAAATCAAAGGGGGGATGACGAGCTGTTCTTCACCACATCCATGAAGAAACAGTTTATGTAGGCCATTCACTGTTCAATTCTATCCAACACCTCCATTTTTTTTAAGTGTGGTGTTTAATGGCGCTGTGAATTGTTAAGAAAATATAGCGTTGGTAATAGAAGCATGAAAGAGTATTGAGCACTCATAAAGTGATACTGACAAAGAAACCCCGAAGTACTCGGAGAAAAACCTGAGTGCCCTCTTCGTCCGCCACAAACCCCACAGGGACTTGCAGGGCATTGAAGCCGTATTTCCGCGGCAGGTGGTCGGGTCTAGCAGCCTGAAACATGGCACGGTTCCGTCACAATTTCAGCAGCTGAATGTATGCGCATAAATCGTTGAATGAGGTGTCTGTAGGACAGACCAGAAATGCTCACAAAATGACAGTCTAAAAGTAGGCCTGCAAAGGGAAGAGTGTTTCTGAGATTTACGAGAACAAAAGAATATAACATTAAAATGCTTCTTAAATGGGACGTGAAAATGTAGACTGACTCCATGTACTGTAGCCCAGGATAAGGACCAGACCGAACCCGTTGGCAGCGCGGTCTAAGGGGTTCGTTTACGGCCGTTCGCTTGCTGGGATTGCTGGTTCGAATCCCGCCGGGGACGTGTCTCTTGTGAGTGTGTGTTGTCAGGTAGAGGTCTCTGCGACGGGCCCATCACTCGCCCAGAAGAGTCCTACCGAGTGCGGTCTGTCTGTGTGTGATCGAAGAACCTCAACAATGAGGAGGCCTAGGCCCACAAGGGCTGTCGGGAATTAAACAAAAGGAGAAGGGCCAGTAGCGGACACTGAATTAACACGGTAATAAATCTATCGTTTCAACAAATAGCTATCCTAGTTTATTCAGCTAGGTCTTACATGAGGATTCAAGCCTTCTGGAATAACATGCCTGGGAGAACAATAGAGAGTCGTTGAAATTTCAGACGGGCGTTTCGCAACCATTTTCAGAGTCTAGAAGTCCAGTCACTTTTCATGATTGTTAGACCATGAAAATGGAGGCGACACGCTCCTCCGACACGTCAGTAACTATTAAGCAGTCGACATGCAGTAACACCCCAGAAAACTTGAAACTATATCAGCACGGTTTTCAGAATTCACATATCCTTTCAGAACCCCAAATTTAATTTTATAATATCAAATATCTCATACTTTTGATGCTACTTTTATTGCTATCATGAATCACTTTGACATGTCAATGAGAAAAATTGACTATTCACTTTTCTAGTTGTGATTTTTAAAAATAATCTTTTGACTGGGATCTATGTTGTGCAGCTTAGCTTTTAACAGATGCCACAGAGTTTGACTGAATATGCAAGCCTTTAACTTGAAAGTTGTGTGAAAGACACCTTGATGGAATATGCGCCGCTGCTCCCCAGAGATAACCATTTATCAGTAAAGATCGAGACTACAAAACCGACCAAATATAGCCTACATACAGCTAGCCTGCTTCATATATATAATTTGTTTTTGGAAATCACTGGCATCTTCTCCACATATTATTTAAATACAGAAACATCTTGCTACAAAAGTACAAAATAAAAGCATAATCTGAACTCAGGCTTTTAGCTGATACAGAGATAGAGAGATACAACCTATCCTTAGCTAGTTACGAACCGGAATTACTTTTCTTTTATTCTTTACTGTGGAACATAATTTATCACTTAATTTTGCACCAAAGAAGCTTTAATGCGACTTGATTTGCCTTTTAAAGTGCAATAGTTACTGCGCAGACCTCCTGCTTTAACGTTAAAAGTCTGTATATTTTGCCCACACAGCATATTTATGATATATATAATCCTGATCTCAGAATAAAGAACATGTATTTGCATAAAAAGCATTAACGTGGTTGGTCTTACAGATAGTAATGTAGACGCAGTGTGCTTTATGAACAGGACGATCTGAGTATTTTAAAATATTATTTTGGTCAAATTTGATTTAAGTGATTTCCCCAAGCCAAGCGAAAATGTATCTCATTTCCTTTACGTCCTTTGCCTTCTGCAATTCATTCTGTCCCCCATCTCTTACAAACATTTATAAAACTTACGACCCAACGTGAAGAAACAGATCTTTTCTTTGAATACCTAAAGTAGTGAGCATTTCTCAGGCCGTGCATAACATCCACGCGTGAAACTAAAGTACCAAGTCGTCGGCCTGGCTACCACCCCCCCCCCCCCCCCCCCCCGATTTCTCTCTCTCACTCTGTCTTCACGCTTCAAATGTTTAAATTTTTCACGAGTCCGTTTTGAATATCCATACGAACAACGTGGAGAATCGCAAAACATGGCTGTAAGTGGAAAAGAATGTGACCCAGACTCTGCCAGTGAACTGGAAACCGGAAAGATGTTTTCTTTTGGTGCATAAGAACCAATGCTGCCGAGTTTCAAAACAACACACGTTCGAAGTAGTGCACTTAATTTTCTGCTACTCTTTTATGGCGGCATAAGTGTAGTAGGCATTGAAAAACAAAATTTCCAATGTTTCTCTCCTTCTGTAATTTACATTAGATCTGTATCAAAAGCATAAATGAATTTGTATTTTTTTTTTTTTTTGCTGGCCAAAGTAAATCTAAATTATATTTTTTGAAATTAAGTTTTTGCCTCATACAAAGCATACCGCTTTTTTAATTAGTCTACGAAGAACAATCTGCTAATAATTATTCTGAGGAACGCACGAAATATAGAAGTAAATTCTGTATAGTGAAAGTACACAGCGTGTGTTTAAGTGGCTCACTTCGAAATTACAGATCATTACAACAGAAGGCACAGTCCATTGCGCAGAACACCTGCATAGTATTCTTGACTTTTCTGGGAAATACTCTTCTTGGAGACCGGCTAGAGATTCTGAGGGGGTTTGCCTAATTCCCCCCAGGCAAAGGCCGGATAGTATATCAGATATGGTCACAACGGCTTTCTTCTACAGCCTTGCCAATTAACTTTTCACTAATCATTCCATTCCATACCATGTTGCCTAATCTGAAACTGTGACATCGCCATTAAATCAACCAAATTTTCGGCAATATTTTGGTTTCAAAGTGCACTCTGCTTTTTCGCTTTAAATTGTGTAATAAGAGACAAATGACAGAGTATAATCTTTAAACGATATACGACACATAGGACAGCTCCGTTTCTTTTATGCTACTTTATGAAAACATAACTTACGATGAAAAAAATGGTTCGGGGAAAATTTAAAATAACGAAAAAATTTCTTACTTATAATG
Organism: Reticulitermes speratus; assembly: GCA_021186555.1. Taxonomy (NCBI): domain Eukaryota; kingdom Metazoa; phylum Arthropoda; class Insecta; order Blattodea; family Rhinotermitidae; genus Reticulitermes; species Reticulitermes speratus. The sequence continues at coordinate 28,777,313 of JAJKFL010000005.1, forward strand.
GCCACTCAGTAAGTTTTTATAATGTATAGAAGCTTAAGAGAAGCTGACCGTGAGATTAACAAAAATTATTGCAGAACCCCGTTGCTCGAAGATGTTCGTTTGAAAGACCAAGAAGAGGATTACACAACAATATTTTCACGTATCTTAAAGGAGCAGGATGTGAAGAGGGAAGGTTTTCAGATCAGCACTATCGCACTAAAAATTTACTTGAACCCTGATAAAAAGACGATGATCATGATAATTGTAACGATATGGAAGAATACCAATGGTGTAATTAAAAGACGGAAAAAAGAAATCTATCTTAAAACAAGCCTTAAGGTTTTCCAGTTTTGAATCCACGTAAGGTCTTGAGAAACACGCTGAGAGTCTGTTAATTACGAAGATCAAAACAGACATGTATATATTTAATTAGGACATATCATTAAACTGACAACCTGAGAAATGTTGTCACAGAAACTGCACCTGTCGTAATGAGCACATTATGTAACATGTGGTGTCACCAGTAACCGCGGGAGTCGTTGGTCGACGTGTTCTTAGGCAATAATTTCTGTGCTCTCAGATGTGTTTATGATGGGCGCGCAATTCCTTTGTACAGTAGATGAACTGTGGCTTAGTTAAATTACACACACAACCGAACAACTGTCTGTCTGTCTGTGCCTGATGGATGGTGGCTTTGCCTCTGAAGAAGTGCTTGATTACAATAATATACTTAAAATTATATAACAAAAAGTAATAATCTCTTTATATTACACAATCGAATTAGCAAACGTCGCTAACTCAGACTGTTATCAAATACAAATGGGCAGGGCACGTAACATGTATGGGGAGGAAGAGATATGTATAAAAAATTTTAGCCTAAGGACTTTAAAGGAATGTATATTGTAGTATATGAAGATGTCTTAATGAAATGTGGTACGAGGTTGCGGGCTGAATTCACTTAAGGGTAGAATCCAATAGCGCTTGTTGTGCAGGCGGTCAGTAGATAGAATCGGCTCAGAATCTTGTCCAGTGTCGAGGTTTTGTGTCAGGGATGTTGAGCCTGCAGGTTCTGCTGCCAGGATAACATAACGAGTAAAATACATCTAGGTAAATTTTTGGTAATAATGGGAGGTGGCTGGAGTTCACTCCGGATCACTCCAAAGTGTGGGCTTTCGTAGCACCGTTGCTGAAAAAGAAGCTTATGAGGACAGGTTGTGAAAAGAGGAGGATGGTTCTGCCTCAGGACTGTGTCCAGTGGTGGACTCTGATGCAAGTGATTGTAAATCTTCAAGCAACGCCACCATTCGGTCAGTTGTGGAGCAAGACGAACCTTAAAGGTACTGTGATGATGGCAGGCCGAAGGAATTGTCTCAGGATCGTGTTCAATTGCAGGCCGTGTGAAACTTTCTGGTTCTGCTACCCCTGTCTTTTAAGTTACCATGTTCCAAGTTAAAGAAGTCCTGCCGTCACGTCTGTCCTTTAAATCATGCAATACATTTGCTTCTGTCATATGTGAATTTCCGTTTACACGTGTCAAGGTCATTCTTATATAATGGGACAGATGGTGTCGAGTTTACGTTGTTATTAATTTGCTTCATAAACGAGGAGCAGGGATAGTGTAGTCGGCATAGTGGCTACAGTATGGGCCGGACGACCGAGGATTAGGGATTCAAATCTCGGCAGGTATGAGAGAGTTTTCTCCAAAATATTATTACTGGCTCTGGAACCCATCCTGCTTCCGATTGGTACATGAGGCTCTATGTTAAGGAAAAAAAGGCCTGTGCGTGAAATTGACCAATCAACTCCATCTAGTGCCAAGGTAGGTAAGAGTGGAGTTGTACCTCTACTTCCACTGTTCCCTCACGGCCTGCGCAGACACAGATTCACGGTCACTATACTCTTGCCAATGTACCCGTTAGCCATGGCTGCTGAAGTAATGTGTAACTATTTTTGTACAGTTCTTAACTGTGTTTTGAATACCACTTCCCCTCCTAAGAACAAAAACTTAGGCTAAAAAGATTACCTTCTGACCGCGTGTTTGATCGATCTGCCTTTTCAAATTTTGAGCCATTCAGCTAACTTAAGGAAAAACTGCATAAATATGAGTCCACTAAAACATGTAATTTTCGTAATGTTCAGCTACGTACTGTCAGTAATAAATACATACCGGATAAGAGAAATTGTGGTACTGCAGCGAAATTAGTGTTATTTACTTTACGGCACTGAAATTATGACGTTTTGAATACTGTTGTGGAAGTATATTTTACAAGGCAAAATAATAATTTGGCAACAATACAAATTAATTTTTATCTTCCGGTTTAATGGCAATAACTGATGAATACTCAGAGCTACAAATATGAAATTTGGTAAAGAGATACATAAGCGTCTGTTACGAACTACTGTTTTAAGTCAACAATCGTCAACAAGAAAATGGTAAAGAGTCTTTATGGCTATTCCTGATCATTTTAACGTGTACAGAAAATGTATTTAGTACTAAGGTCTTCACAAAATAAGATAAAACAATAATAATAACACTAATAGATAGAATTATGCTTTGGGACAAGAAATAAATGCAATAGGAGACCAAGCTTAAAGTGTTCTCTTCGGAACTCTTTGCAATTAGAAGAGTAAATTTTAGTTTCTTATTGCGGATTTATTTCATTTACAGATTTTTAGATAATATGTACTGTATTTATATATTACACGGAGAATAGCCGCATTCCGCGACAATGCGATAAGAAAGTCTCCTTGTCTATAAAATAAACATGAAAGTATCAGGAATTACAAATTTTCTATTACACAAGATTTTCCACGTTTCAGGAGATGATTTTTTATTAAACGGATAAAATATAATATACCAGACTTTCAGTACAGCCTGTCCAATAAAGGTCTAGTAAGAAGAGCTGTATATTAACCAAAACCTGATGCTCTTGTAACACTGAAAGAGGCCATAGGCATTACAGGTGAAGCGAAAAGAGAAGTATTCATTTTTGTACGACTTGTCGCACTGCTTTTCAAATATTTTTCCTTTTAAGCTTGTCTTTTTAAATTTCCACCATTTCAAAAATTTGATATGAAAGCGTTGTGTATTAAAGAACATCCTGAATGCGAGTTTCAGGACCGGGACTCGATTTCCGGAAGGATCAGGAATATGTCTCTTACTGTCTTATTCAGACAGGTCTGGATTTGTCTAAACCTGCAATGGGTGCAAGAAATTATTTATCCGAAATACAGCGCCCAAGGCACTCCATCCTATTCATTTCTCAGGATAAGTATTCATGGAGCTTTAACCCTATTCCCCTACACACATCCATAATATTTGGTCATTAGGCACAGGAACCTTATGTCGCACAGCACACTAACTTTTTGTATGACATGTCTTTACTGAAAAAAGATAATGCATTTGAATCTGAGCTACAAGGAAGGTACAATATTTCTAAATCAGCACAAAATTTAATTCATACAAACAGTAGTAATATTCATTCTTGTATGCCAAGTATCCTTTTTTCCACAACAAATTTTTGTTTTGTTTTATTTTTTATTATTTCTTTTTTGAGCGTTTCTTTCATAGATTTGACGTAATTCGTATATACAAATGAGAGGATCCAACCAACATACACACAGAAACAAGTACAACGCTTGGTTTGTGTGTAACAACCTGATCCATTCATTGTTTGACAAGAGTTCCGAAACCGTACCCTTCTTACACTGCAGAAACACCGAAGAGCAGCCCTTTTAACTTAAAATATAGTGACGTCAGATTGTTTCATGCGCTGTATAATTGATTTGTCAGGACTGAAACTGAAGGTCTAATCTGGATTATTCTGCCCGACAAACAGGTTATCTCTGTCTTACCTGTCCTTATGCATGCTAGCAGTCGGAGGGGCTGTCGTTATATAACTTTTAAATTTATTGAGGTTAGGTTTTTATGGTGATCATTTTTATAGGAGAAGAATGTTGCACGTGTACATTTTCTGCTTCATACACAATAATGATTGTGATGGGTACGAAATTTTTCCGTTTAAGATTCGACGTGTTTGATCTCAGTGGTTGTGTAGCTGCTTAGGTTAGCAGCTGCTTGAGTTGCAACAAATACGTAATCCACTCAACATATCACGCCGCAGGTTGAAAATATTGGTTTTAAATATATCTTAAATGTCTTATTTTGCAGAAGTATACGAGAAGTTTTCACATAGTTACATGAATTTACCAAGAGACATTTTTTAACATATGTAAATGGTGACAGATAATAAAATAAGAATATTTCAGCCAAATTTTGTTAGGCTGTTCCAAACAGAGAGACACAAATTAATCTAATGATTATTTAAGAAACTTTTTAAGGGACGGGGATACTAGGAAGAAGAGGTAAGCAGCTAGTATATGATGTTAAGAAACAGAGGAAATGCTGGAACTTGAATGCGGGAACATTAAATTTTAATCTCTAGAGAAATCGTTTTGGAAGAGTCTATGGACTCTTGCGAGACAACTACGTAATGAATATTAATGATTCCGAATCCTTTGCTTTTAACCTTCCCATTACATGAGTTATTTATCATTTACACCAAAAATTTGGTGTTATTAATACTATGACTATTAAACTTATTATGCCATTTTGCATGTACATTATTTGGTTAGATTTAATGCTTCTTTAATATTTTTGCTTACTTAGAGTTCGCCTGGTCTTGTGTGTCGAGTAGAGACGCTATTATTAGTAGTCAAAAGTTTTTTATACAATAAGCAAAGTCAATTACTTAAAAGAATAAATAATTCTGTTTGTACTACACAGGACACTTAGTGTTGAGCAAAGCGGAGAAAATGTCATTAGTCGTGCACAGGCAAGGATTTGGGTGCTTGCAGTCGTAGCCAGTATGACTGTTCTATCCAGGCATTCCTTTGGAGGGACTGAGGTAAACAGTGGGAAGTCTCAGTCAGGATAGACGACAATCTAGCCTAGATTTAAACCGCGTAACTTAGGTCGTGCCAAAGTACGTATGAACTCCTATATGATCTCTGTTTGAACTATTCATAATACATTAGTTTCATTTTACAGCCTGGAAATATTAGCCTTTCACCCAACCTCAATCTGTAGGGCCGCCTCATATCGCATGCCCTCTAGTGCTTATTTAATCCTTCAGAAGAGAATGCTTACTATATGCACCACATTCGTACAAATTAAGAAGTTCTGCATATTTCCCTCGCAACATATTTATGTTCTCAGATTGATTCTCAGAAAATGCAGTGAGTATCACTTAAATATTATTAACCGGTTGGCGCCTGTAACTTAGACAGAACGTTCTCTTTGAGGTAGGAAAACCTTACAAAAGTTTTATGTTGTATGTACCGTGCGTTTTTTTTATAATGAGTTAAAGTTAAAGCCAACTAATGCAAAATATTATAACAGAGTAAGATGTATTTATACCCCTACATACGTTTCGGTGAACAAATTGCCATCTTCAGGGGGGCATTCATCAAAGAGTCACAAGCATCTACGGCATACAAATACACAACAGTTCGCTTTACAAAAGAAGAGCTCACGCAGCTCACAATATTAAAATGTATAGGCCTAGATCCAGAAAACTATAAAACCAAAAATTAAGAGCAAAATACGTTTTGTCTGAAACAGTGATTATAAGCAAATATGCCATATAACACAGAGTATAAATTATATACAAATAGTTTTTCAAGATTCAACCTTGACATTTAAAACATATAATCATTTTCTAAAAAATGTTAAGCTGGTCATTGGCCATGTATACAAGCATGTGTTTGATCTACGTCGACCTCGTCCTGTAGCGTGGTATAATGCGTGTCCAGTGGTTTAGTGCACACTACACTCCACCGGTCACGAAAAGTTACAAATGTTGTTGAGGTGTTCTTCGATATCAATTCAATTACGTATTTACGATGAACCTGATATATCCAAATTAAGTTCATAGAGCATCATTAAACAACAAAAAAGAGAGAGAAATTTTTGCCATGAATTCAAAAATATCCCTTTTAATCTTTAATTTAAAACTAATATATATAATATATATATATATATATATATATACGAACTCAAACATTGAGTCCCGAACTCACAGAAATGGACTGGGATACGCAGTTAATGCTGTAACTTGAAAGAGAAAAACTCACTGTTGAATTCGAAAATTATACGCAACACATATAGGCTTAATTATTTGGGCAATATGCAAAGAGCTGAATGTTAAAGCAGATAGTTACAGTCCTTTAAATGGTTGTCAAAGAAGACGCCTCCAGAAGAAGCCAATTTTTCCCTCCATTCTTTTGCCCAACCCTTGCTGAAATAGAAGCGATGGCTTTTACAAGAACAACACCCAAGCTCTGACTATTTGTGCAATAAAAATAAAACTCTCTACTTGTCTTCATCATCCAAACTAAACTGTAATACATTTCAGATAGACTATAGCAGAAACATTTGCATGCCTAAACAGGTCCATGTGGTTCCTACGCATGAAAACCTTATCACTGGTTCTAAAGTTTAAAGGTTTTAGGGGAACATTATTTTAGAAGCAACAGAACAAAACATCGCCAATGACTTCATCCAAGTGTCGTGTCCTATAAATTATTCGAAAATAAATAAACCTTTCTTGCTATCGAAGATAGACCAGTAAATGTAAAGGGAAACGGAGTACAGTACTGACATTTATAATGTCATATATTAGCAATTTGAGCCTTAAAGTGAAACACAGACGTCTGTAATATTGTTGTCCTTTGCATTTTTATTTACAATTTATTTGTAATTTCATTAACTTAACCAGTGACCTGACATACATACATACATACATACATACGTATTAACCTATACTAAAACAAGAAATATATGTAAGTGCAATAATCTTTACGAATGTGTGATGTTACACAACAAAGCCTAAGAAACAAACCGTAAGTGTGTATTACATTAAGAGTTTTATTCTGATAAAAATGTTACAATCTTCCCCACGTCTTTCCCTTCTGTGGAATCAGAGGCAAATAGAGAAATTATGATCTGTCGTGAAAGTGAAAGACTGGATAGTCCAGCAGTTTGTTTTTGTTGTTCATTTCATCACAGTCTATTAATCACATGCTACTTAACGTCTAAAACATCTACCATCTTCTTGAACATGTACGAACCCTGCATTCTGCCCACAACATGTATAGGCTGTGTGTTCCCATGATACTCAGAATAATTAGCAACTGTCTCCTGATAAAAATCATTAACCGATGTACCTTTGTAGCGGACATGGCCTACGAACTGGAAAGGAATCTTTTTATTCTACTTCGAAGATTTTTTTTCAGAACTTTATACAGATCAGGCCTACAATAAATATAACTGTGTAATCAACTGTCGTGCCCACTTTAAAACGTCATAACTCTTTTCATGACAATAGATTGCGAAAGGCCTCCAACGGCCGTTCTTCGGTCGGGATTTAAGCTGAGCTCGTTTACAGGTGTATGAATGCAAAGGTCTGAGGAAGTGGTCTGAATTAAGTTAACAATTTGTAAACGTACGTAGGAGACCCACCTGATATGTACAGACCACCTAGTGTTGTTAGTGAGCCCGGTAGCTAGTCAGTATATTACGTGAGATACAGACTGTAGGTCGGAGGAAATGTGGTTCGGTCTTCTTCAGAGGAAAGGGATTCATGCCTTATCCAAAGATTCCACACCAGCCCTGAGACTCAGCAATCCTGCCATTCAGTGGGTACCGTAGACGCTGTTTCTGGGGGTAAATCTCTCATGGTTTAAAGCTGACCACTTACCTCCGTCTAAAATACCGACGTTAAGAGTGAATGACGCTACAATTCCTGTCCCTTATATGCTTTTATGGCTTGCACGGATGCTTTACCATACCTACTGTTATTAGGCCACGAAAGATCTAGGCTACAATGGACTGGATATGTAAATCGCACAGTGGAGACAATACGGAAACAGCAGTGTGGAGGGGAAATATTTCTTCCATTTTTTCTTGACACTTGCCCAAATTGATGGCCGAGAAGGTTGAAAGAAGTGTTTTAGGAAGATAAGTTATAAACATGGGAAATGGATGGAATTCAGGATTGTGTAAAAAAGGCTGATCCTCTTAGTAGCGTTAATCAAACTTCGGGTCTGCTACTGGGAAGTGAATCAGTGAACTGGACCTTAAGACACGAGACTTCGAACATAGGATGTGGATGGAACTTGGAATCGTGCCCACTGGCTGGCTGGTTCTCATATCAGCGGTGTTGAGTTTTCGGATTCTTGTTCAAGGGAGTTATTTAATTAATTAGCAGAATGGATTTTAAGTACGTGTGTTGTGAAAATGGGATAGCCTATCAATGCAAAGGATGAGTTTGCCCAATGGCGCGCTTTGGTATTAGCACTGTTGAACTGAAGTGTTCTGCTACCAGACAGTTTATGAGCGATGTATGTTGGCACCAGGGTCAGAAACCCTCAGAACTTTTACAGGTGACTCAACAGCCAATAATTTCTGATACGCAGAGATTGTAAGATTAATTCCGAACCTGCCGCCGTATGATGCGCAAGTCTTCAGAAGAAACGTGACTGTTTAGAGCATCAGCATCCGCAGGCCATCACGAGATAATTAATGGCAAAACCATGACATTGCCGGTCGCGGCAGAAGCAGCTGTGTAATGTGTCTGCCTAAATGGACTGACATTCAATTGCAGGTATTCACAAGAGGATAAACTGACTCGAGGGTCTGTATTTGCATCATTCGGAGATCTGTCACTGCTGAAGATACAGATACTGTTCTGCATTCAGATTCCTCTGTGCCATCCGTCACGAGAAACATTATAATGCTCTTAACTTCACTCTAAGATACGTTCCTTTACACGGTGGTTCCTAAGTTAAGTTCTGCAAACATTAACTTTTCATAGATATATTTGTGCTGCTGATAACTTCGTTAAATAAACCAAATTTGCACGAACAATTTCACTCATTAAACCTCAGATCCTTTAAGGTCTTTTATTTCAAATAAAATTACATTGCTTCCAATTATAATAAAGAATTGATATGTCTTATTAATACACATATTTAGGTATTTGTGTTTCGCTAAATTTAAGGTACAACGAAAAATCTATCAGTTTTCCAGTCGTCCACCGGTTACTGATTATCAAACATTTTTCGCCATAACTGCCGTTTTATTGCGTCGTCAGTAGTTAAATTCTTACGTTAAATTTCAAGTTCTTAACTATATCGGTAACGTACATGGTGTGTAAGTTCTTATACAATTAATGTTGATTTGATTTTCGTGTAACAAAACACAGCAAAGTTTGTTCAAATAATTCTACCGTAAATCTCTACTACTAAATTTAATCGAAAACCATTGGGTAGGTCCAGTATTTGCTTCATTTATATTTGTTCGTAATTCACGTAATATTATAGGTCACTCACAATAAGTTCAATTGGCGTAGAGCTCTAGAAATTCTGTGCAATAAATTAATTGTAGAGAATGTGGAGGAAGCGGTCCTGCCCGAGTTTTAGTTCGTATTCTGACAATGCATACACAAAAACGAACTGGTGAGGCCGCAGCGATACTGGTGCCATTTATTCATGAAGCCTAAAATTGTTTACGGTACGGCATTTTTGAAAATATAGAACTTCTATGAGTGAAAGTGCTGTCTTAGTAGAATGTACATTAACAAAGTCTTGCACGTGAGAAAATTTCCTTTAGCGTTGCTTTCGCCGCGGTAATTAAGGAAATGTTCTAACTAGTCGCGTAAAATTTGACGCGCAGTTAGAGCATAAACATCCTTATTCATGACGTATGATCTACTCTTCGTGTAAATCAAAAAGTAGGGACATGGTGATTATGAAATATTTTATGGTATATCCGCAAAAAGTTACATACACAGAACAGACACACTTGCATAAGAAAGTGTTGAAATAAATTTAAATAAAACAACAGTAATAATACTATTAAATATTTCCGGGTTCGAATTCCAGCAGGGCCAAAATATTTTCTCTTCTGCAAAACCATCCAGACCGGCTCTGGAGACCACCCAGCGTCTCACTCAGTGTGTACCGGTTTCTTTCCCGAGGGTAAAGCAGTCGGGATATGAAACTGACCACTCAATTCTCTCTAGTGCCAAGGTTAAGAATGTGTGGAGCTACACTTCTGCTGCCCTACATGCCTTCATGGCGGGGAGAGGATTGTCTTTGCTTTTCACATTTACTACAAAATATGTAGAATCTCACACATGAGCGCTAGGGAAGTAGGCTGTATGAGTTCTGCTTGGGATTCCTAGTAGTCAATAATCCTCCCACATGCGCGACGATATGAAACTAGTGTAAGTGTACATCAGATTCGAATGATATATTCAACAGAGGACTCAGATAATAAATTCATGTATTAGGCCAGTATTTTTCCGAAATACAGTTGTAAATTTGTAAACTATAAACATAATTAATTATATAGCGCAGTGTTTTACAGTATGGAACACAGAGCAAAGTGAAAAGTCTTTAGACAGATGCAATAATTTCTAAGGCTTTGTAAAATGCAGGGCACGCGTTTAAACCTTTTACACATGCAGTTAATCGAAAAAATATTTAATACTTAGTTCTTATTTCACAGAAAAGGAAATGCATTTCCGTTTAAATATGAAGTTTTTAACGTTATTTAGGAAAATAATCGCGATTTTTCAGAACGTCTTAAGGAAAACGTAGATAACTTTGCAGATGAAACGAAGTTTCAACCGTAAATAATGTGGTTCATAGGGTTATCACTGTTTTAAAGGGCTAAGTATATTTATTTGTGAATAGCATCTTAAGAATCTGGTAGGAGCTAAACCATCATTAAGATTTTCAACTTTTAAAAGCATTTAAAATGTGCTTAAGTGACATAGTAAGGCTTTACCACACAGCGTGATAAGTCCATTTTACCTGTAGACTAGTTGAGATCATTTCCTGGCGACATAAAAGCAGGCGTAAAAATGTCAAGTTTTTTGGTAGATTCAGAGAGGTGCATTTGTGTTCATGTTGAAAAAAAATGAGAGTAGCTCGCAGGTTACTGTGGAACAAATGTAAAGCTGCTAAGCCCTCCCCGGTACTTAATTAAGCACCCCACCCTGGAGGCATATGGGACAGTTTAATTTACAGCTCTAAGTATCGTTGCGTTCACCACTAGACGAAGGCGAGTAGTCAGCTTCACGGCCTGGGGAAAATCTCGGCAAACCTAATTGAATAGAAAGCTTGGTGGAGCCCACACCCGGTCTCGAGGCTTTGGAAAGGAGAAAAATTTTTGCTTCTGCTAAATATTGAAATACGATTCCTCGGTACAGTGGCCACAGTCCAGTCACTATGCAACCTTAGCTACTGCCCCTTCACCATAAAATTTGGCTCCCA